>CM057460.1:145410713-155410713 GCA_030035585.1 Dugong dugon
TATAGAGCACATGTACCTTCACCTTTCCTAGGAACTACATTTTGAAAGTACCAATTTACTCTTCTGCAGGCGCTGCGTAAGAATCCCTTTTACTCCACATCCTGGGCAAGACTTCTAATGCCTAACTTCTTAATTTTCATCAGTCTGATTAGTGTGAAATGTTATCTCACTGTGGTTTTATTTTGCATTTCCCTGACTACTAACAAGGTTGAACATCTGTTTATGTGTTTATTGGCCATTTGTGTTTCCTGTTCTGAGAAATGCTTAGTCATGTCATTTACTCTTTTTTCTTTCTAGTAGGCAATTTATCTTTTTCTTACTAATTAAGAGGACTTTGTTATACATTCTCGAAACTAATCCTTTGTCGTTTATACATGATGCAAATATTCCTCCTAGCTTGTGGTTTGTCTTTTCATTCTCCTTGTGGTAAATTTGATGAATGTTGAATATATTCATCTTTTCCTTAATGGTCTACCCTTTCGGGGTTTTATTTATGAAATACTTTCATTCCATGCCGGAGAGCTCCTGTTTGCATGTCTTGATCCACTCTGGATCCTTTACTCTTCTCTGTGTCCTGGGAGGCTGCCCTGTGTGGATTAGTTTAATGGCTTCTTTGCTGACTAGCTCCCCATTGGGTTTGGCCATGAGGAGCACCAACAAGAGATCAGAGGGTGGGAGGAGAGTGAAGTCAGGATATTTATCCGCCAGCTCCCTCCTTGCAAAGAACACGGCAGGCTGGCTGTGTTCCTTGACTGAAGGTTCCAGCGTCTACTAAGTGGTCCTCTCCACACAGCCCTCTCTATTTCCGAGTTTCAGTAACTACATATTCCCTCTCCTATTATAACCACCATTGTTACTAGCCCCATCCAAGAAACCAAACCAAACCCGTTGCTGTCAAGTGTATTCCGACTCATAGAGACCCTATAGCAACCGTATAGGACAGAGTAGAGCTGCCCCATAGGGTTTCCAAGGAGCAGGTGGTGGATTCCAACCGCCAACCTTTTGGTTAGCAGCCAAGCTCTTAACCACTGTGCCATGAGAGCTCCTTACTAGCCCCAGAGTACTGCATTTCCCTTGTGGTTTCCCTACACCATGCTCTCACTTTTATAACTGTCCCTTTATTAAAGAGGAGTTTCCAGGTAGTGCAAATGGTTGACGTGCTTGGCTGCTGTCTTAGGCTGGGTTCTGTAGAGAACCAAAACTAATGAAGCATATATATGTGTGTATATATATATGTATGTATATAAAGAGAGAGAGAGAGAGAGAATATTTCAAGGAAATGACTTGTAGAGTCCTAAGATCAGCAGGCAATATGGCAAGCCACTGACTCAAGTCCCAAGAACCAGATGTTAGATGACGACAAGCTGGATGCAGGATCCAGAGCAAGCAAAAGCCAGTGAGCTTTTCCAGAACATCCATATGTATTGGTTTTAAGAAGACTTCAGGGAATATTTTTGGTTTAAGTTTTAAAGATTATCTTAGGGAAATAGTTCCAGGGGTTCATCTAAACTTCATGGCTCCGGGAAGTCTTGTTTCCATGAGAACTTAAAATTCTGTCCTGAATTTTCCCCCATTTGATCAGGATTCCTCTATAGAATCTCTGATCAAAATGCTTAATAAAGGTAGCCAGGCACCATCCAGTTCTTCTGGTCTCATGGCAAAGAAGGCAGTTGTTCAGGGAGTCAAATAGCCACACATTCCATTTCCTCCTCCTATTCCTGACTTTCTTTCTTCCTCTGTTGCTCCAGGCAATTGGAGACCAATTGCTGTGCCTTGGATGGCTGCTTGCAAAAGACCCCAGGCACTATGCAAAGAACTAGGAAGTAGAACAGAAGCACTGAACAAGTTATTAGGCCAATTAACTGGGATGTTACATGACACCATGACCCTAAACCTCCAAATCAAGAAACCAAACACCATGAGGTGTTTGGTTGTATGTAGCAGCTACTCTTGTTGTTGTAGTAAATATATACAGTCATCCCTTGGTATCTGTGGGGGATTGGTTCCAGGATCCTCCATGGATACCAAAATCCAAAGATGCTCATGTCCCTTATATAAAGTGGTGTAGTATTTGCAAATAACCTACTCACATCCTCCCGTATACTTTAAATCTTCTCTAGATTATGTATAATACCTAATACGATATAAATGCCATGTAAATAGTTGTTATATGGCACTGTATTGTCCAGAGAATAATGACAAGACACAAGGTGAACAATGCTCAAACAATGAGTGCTGGAGAGAGACTGAGGATCTGGGAAATGGTGGGAGGCTACAGCAAGGTATCACATTGATTCAGCTTGGTGTGCGGCAAATTAAAGTTTTGATTTTTGGAACTCCTCCCCCCTCCTCAATATTTTCCATCCTCAGTAGGCTGGTTCCACAGATGCGAACCAGTGGATATGGAGGGCCGACTGTATATCACATGACTTTTGCCAGTTCAACTTTTTACAGGTGTGCAACTTATTGACAGCAATTACATTAATCGGCTATGCAACCCTACCCTTAATTAATGCAATTTTTCCATCTCTATAAATTGAAACTCAGTACTCCATAAGCAATAGCCCTGCCTTTCCTCCTCCTTCCAGCTCCTGGTAACCACTAATAGACTTTGGTCTCTATACATTTGTCTGTTCTGGTCTTTTTATGTAAGTGAGGTTGTACAATATTTGTCCTTTTGTGATTGACCTATTTCACTCAGCATAATGTTTTCAAGTTCTATCCATATTGTAGCATGGTCGATACCTTATATTCTTGTAAGTATTGTAAATGATGTCTTATTTAAAATTACATTTTCTATTTGTTGGTGATGTATAACATTGTAATTGATTTTAAATAGTGATTCAGCAACTTGCTAAACTCTCTTATTCCTTATAATCATTTGACTAACCTTTATTCTTTTGAGTTTATTTATATCATATTGTATCATCTGCAGAGCCCTGGTAGCCCAGTGGTTAAGAGGTTGATGGCTAACCAAAAGGTCGGCAGTTTGAATCCACCACCTGCTCCTTGGGAACCCTATGGGGCAGTTCTACCCTGTCCTGTGGGGTCGCTGTGAGTCTGAATCAACTCAACGGCAATGGGTTTGGTTTTTTTTTTTGTTTTTTTTGTATCATCTGAAAAAAAAAATACAAGTTTTGTTTCCTTCTTTACAATCCTCATACTTATTAGTTCTAGTTATAATCTTATTACAATAACCAGAACCTTGAGTCACAGTTTTAATAGAAATGGAGTTCACAGTATCCAGGACAAGCACTAGCCTGTGTAGGGCTTTTGTACAAATTGAAAAAAGAAGCCTCTTCCTCAAAATACTTTACTTCCATCTGGTAGAAAATTGTCATCATTCATATTCAGCTCTATAATGTCTGTGATGTAAATGGTGCTCCCTGGATTTTGCAGGGCACCCATGGTGTCCTGCAGGGATTCTTGAAGTGTTTCTGCTTTTAAAGGGAATGCTTTAGCATATTACCATCGAGCACAATATTTGCTGTAAGCTTATCAAGTTAAAGAAGTTCCTTTGTATTTCAACTTTGCTAAAAGTGTTTATCATGAATGGATATTGAATTTCAGTAATGCTTTATTCATTGATATCATTAGGTGATTTTTCTATTTTAATCTGTTAACATGGTAAATGACAGTAACAGATTATCTCATTTTGAATCTTGAATTCCTGGAATAAACTCAACTTACTCATTATGTAAATCATTTCATACATGCTGGATTTAGACTGTTGACACTTGGTTTACAGTGTTTAAGTCCATGTTCATGAGTGAGTATGGGATCATAATTTTTTTTCTTATACTATGCCTCTCTGATTTTAGCATGATATATGTTAACTTCTTATTTTCTGTAAGAGTTTATATGTGGAATTATATGTGTCTTGAAAGTTTGGGAGGACACACTGTAAAACTGTGAAGCCTTTGTGTATTCTTTGTGGAAAGATTTTAAATGATTGATACAATTCCTTTAATGGTTATAGAACTATTCAGATTTGATATGTCTTGTTGCATCAGTTTTGGAAATTTATATTTGTATTGGATGCATATTTGTGTGCCTTCTCAGACTGCCTCCACTACCTCCTTTCTCTCTTTTGGTCAGTACCCCACCTACACCGCGTTGCCCTTCTACTTCCAGGCATAGATGAAATACCACACTGTGTAGAAGGTGGTCTGGATTCTTATGTGACTGCCAATGACTGGATGATGCAGTTGGGAGTGTAGGGAAGTAAGCAACTGTAGAGTGAACCTTGACCAATGGGATATGGGAGAGAAAAGAGAGTCTTCTTTTATCCCTTCTGTGCACTGTTCCAAGGTATACTTTCTCATTGCATTACTTCTGGAGAACTTCACATGCCAAGCAAACATATGCTAAGAGAGCTATGTCTCTTCATGACTCAGGGTGAAGCTGTGGACAATGTGGTAACATATTCTATCACGTTGCTTCAAATTTTCCTTGCCTCACTTCCCTTTTTACCTCAGATTCATCAACTTAGGCTTATAACTCCCAAATAAAGTGTCAGCCCTTGAACCCTTGCTTCAGGCTCTGCTTTCTGGGAGACCTGGGCTATGACAGTTGCTATCAGATATTGTTCTAGATAACAAACTCTTAGAATAAGTTTTTAAAGTTATATTACTCACATATCCGAAATAATGGAAACCCATTGCTGAGAATAAGTAGGTTGGGAATAACTTCTGGCATCCGATGGCACTGCAATTTCTTAAGCTTTCACCTCTGGTTAATTAGGATGAAGGGCAAGTGAAGAGCAGGCAATGGAAGATAAAGTGGATGGGATACATGGGAACTATGTTAATTATAAGGATTGTGGAATACAATGACTCTTCTGACAGCACTGGAGACCTTACTGAAAGAGAATGGTAGGCTCAGCGCAATCTAATTCCAACTTAAATTATGCTCCAAAAGCCAAAGATTTCTATGGCAACTTTGAAGGATACTCTTGTCATCTGCAGCCACAGGGAAAACAGAGCTGGAAATCAGGCCCAGATCTACTTATTTGCAGGTCTTTATAGAGCTTTAAAGGATCCTTGGTTAAGCACTTCTGCTAACCAAAAGGTTGGCAGTTTGAACCCACTCAGCCACTCCGTGGGAGAAAGACCTGGTGATCTGCTTCCATAAAGATTACAGCCAAACACCATACTAGGGAAGTCAGCACAACTTGACCAAGGCAAAATCATAGACGCTTCGTAGACACATCCAAACTCCTCGAGGTACTGAGTTGCTGGGCTAAGGGCTGGGGACCATGGTCTCTGGGGACATCCAGCTCAATTGGTATAACATAGTTTATAAAGAAAATGTTATACATCTTACTTGGGTGAGTAGCGTCTGGGGTCCTAAAAGCTTGTGAGTGGCCATCTAAGATCTCTACTGGTCCTACCCCATCTGGAGCAAGGGAGAATGAAGAAAACCAAAGACACAAGGGAAAGATTAACTCAAAGGACTAATGGACCACAACTGCCACAACCTCCACCTGAATGAGTGCAGCACAACTAGATAGTGGCTGGCTACCACCACCGGCTGCTCTGACAGGGATCACAATAGAAGTTCTCAGACAGAGCTGGAGAAAAATGTAGAACAGAATTCAGACTCACAAAAAAAGACCAGACTTATTGGTCTGACAGAGGCTTGAAAACCCTGAAAGTATGGCCCCCTGACACCCTTTTAGCTCAGTATTGAAGTTACTCCTGAGATCACCCTTTAGCCGAAGTTTAGACGGGCTCATAAAACAAACAATAATACACGTCGCTCAACCATGTATACGAGACTAAATGGACACACCAGCCCGGGGACAAGGCCAAGAAGGCAGGAGGGGACAGGAAAGCTGTACAAATGGAAATGGGGAACCCAAGGTCAAGAAGAGGAGAGTGTGGACACATCACAGGGTTAATAACCAATGTCACAAAACAATATGTGTATTAATTGTTTAATGAAAAACTCATTTGCTCTGTAAATCTTCACCTAAAGCACAATTAAAAAAAAAAAAAAAGTAAAGGTAGTAGTTCCACATTTAAAAATAAATAAATAAAAATACATTTAACTTAAAAAAGAAAAAAGATTACAGCCAGCCAGGAAAACCCTATGAAGCAGTTCTACTCTGTCACACAGGGTTGCTATGACTTGAAATCGACTCAACAGCACCTAACAACAACGTAGAGCTTTAGAGGAGAATAATTGTGCACTTTTGGCATTTTTATATGTCAAAGTCAGGGCCCTTATACAGAGCGGGTGAGACCATGAGGCCTGGTGGTATCATGAGACCACAGAGACATTTGGGTGGACAAACCTGAGACTCTTGAACCCCCAACTCCCTTGAGCCCGGCAGAAGCAGCCTTTTGCTCTTTGCCAGAGTAGACTAGCTTCCTCTTGTCTGGAAACAGGATAATTATTTCGTCTGAAACATCTCATGTTTCACAAGATGACATTTGTTTTCCTCACGACCCTTCCTAAACACTCCTCATTGCCTCCAGGCCAATCATCAGAGATCTCAATTTGGACCTGTATCAATTAGAGTCCAATCAGGAGACAGAAACCACATCAGTTATTTTAATAGAGAGATTTGTATATAAAGAACTGTTAATCAGGTACTGGAGAACTGGAAAGGCAAAAAGGAAACAATAAGGTATTATGGAAGGGGCAACCATGGGAAGCAGCTACCACCCCTGTGGCTGGGGAGAGAGGTGAGAATTGTTGAAACTTAGAAACCTGGAGGGGCTTTGTGGGCATGAAACTTGGACCTCTAGGGAGGGGTCACTGCACTGCTGGTGATGTTGTTTCTGAGCTCAGAAGAAGGGTCCCATGGAGCTGTGAGAAAATAATTTTCTGTTTGTTAAAGTCATCCACTTGTGGTATTTCTGTTATAGCAGCACTAGATGACTAAGACACTAGGGGTATTCCTTCCACCAGCGAATACAGAAGGGTTCCTCTGAATTAAAAACTGCACCTACCATTTACGGCTCCTTATGCCAATGTGCAACAGGAAAGGAAGGCATTATGTTCCTGGCTGGGGTAATTAATCTTGATTACTATGAGGATCTAGGGCCGCTACTAGGTAATGGGGGTAGAAAGGAATAAGTCTGGAACTCAGTGGAATCCGAGTGTCTCTTAGTTCTTCCATGCCTGGAAATGACTGTTAATGGGAGATTATTGCAGACAAATTAAGACCAGGGAACTAAAGGGATCAGACTCATTAGGGATGAAGGTCTGAATCACCAATCAGGTAAATAGAAGTACTGGCTGTGAATGAGGGAAATCTAGAAGAGACCATGGAGGAGGGACTGATGAATATCAATTACAGCTTCGGTACTGGCTATAGCAGTGGAGACTACAGTTTCACTCTCTTACCTCAATCTTCCAGGAGATCATAGCTGGCCACCATCTTGAAGAGACCCTGAGAGGACTAGTCTTGTACCCTTCCTCTTGGAGAAGGAGTGAGGACATGTTCATTATCATAGAAAAAAAAAATGGAAGTGAATCTGAGTGGAGCAAGGAGTAGCCTGTTCTAGACACAAATCTTGTGTGCATTTTCAGACCCCCTTACGCTTTCTTCTTTTGCTTCTCTTGTTTGATGCCTCACTTGCACCAAGTCACTCCCTTCATATACACACACACACTCCCAGACTTAGCTATCATGCAGCACCTCAGGGTATGGGATCTGCCTTCTGAGAAATTGCCCAGGGGCCAGATGACAAAACCAGGAAGTGCAGGGGATTTAGCTTGACTTTGACAAGTGGGGGATGAAAGATAGGGAGACACCGAGCAGCTACATTAATTACCTCTTCTTTCTCCCTTCTGTGGACTGCTTCAGTTTCTCCTTGTTAATTTTCCAGACAAGTTCTGGGTACTGAGTGACCTACCATGCCTCTTCATTGTGAATTAGTGGCCAATGCAGTGATACATTGCGTTGTATTGCTTCACATGTCTGCCCTCCATGAAATGGGCCAAGTTAGATGAGCTCCGTCCCAGTGTCTGTTCAGGTTTCAGGGGGCCTGAGTCATTTCTTCCTATCGTGGTTGCTATCTTTCTGGTACATGGTTGCAAGGGACTGGGCTAGTCTGGTCTAGGAGTAAATCTTGCATTGTACTGGGAGGAAGGAAGGGAGTGGGTCCATTTCCAGGCTCTCAGCATTGATTTCTCTGTTCAAAGGTAGCTAGTCACATGGACACTTTTGGCTTCTGCACTTGACTTTATGCAGAAATGTTTGGAGGAAGATTGCTTAGCAGGCATGAGAATAAAGTGGTTCAATTTACCATCGACCAGTTGTCAGTATGTTGGCAGCACAGCTCTGAGCATTTCATACTGAAGGTGATGACTATGTTGGCTCTCACTGGCTTATTTCATAAAGGGGCAGTGTCCATTATCAAGAAAAGCAAGCTTTCTTGGTTCCTCGTAATCACCACAGCACTGATCACAGAGCTAAGTAAATACAGGTGTATTAACTATGGGTGAACTGAATGAATTCCTGGGGTGTTTCTCCAGGGCTAGACTTATGGATCTGGACTATCCTTTTCTTCTTATTTACTTGGTCAAATGGGGAAGGCTACAAGAAAGCATATCTATGATCTAGTGATGGACAAGGTCAAAACCAAGGCAACATGCCCCTGTCTCCTCTAACCTGTAGTGGAATACAAAAGCAGGCAGCAAAGATAGAATTCTATAAAGAAGTACACTCTATCTTCCTCCACCTTTATTCTCCTTCCTTTCTTCCTCTTGCAGACACTTGTGAGTACCACCAACTGTAGTGAAGACCACAAATAGCCAGCTTAGATGTGACGGCCAACCATCTTACCTACTTCCCTGAATTCTCAAGGCCAAGAGAATAAGACTTCTTTAAAAATTATGGGAGGTTTTGAATGAGACATACCAGAGTTTGAATTCCAGCTGTATTGCTTATTAGCTGTCTGACCTTAGCCAATAATGTAAACTCTCTAAGCCTTTAATTCCATATTATAAAAAAAGGAATACTACTGTCCCTCATTGGCTTGTGGTTAGAATTTACTTAGCTAGTGATCCCAGGTGTCTAGGAAAGTCCTAACCCACTGCAGATGGTCAGTAAATGGTAGTTTGCTCATAGTAGAGGTCCTGGGCAGAATGGGAGAAAAATGTAGAACAAAAATCAAATCCATAAAAAAGACCAGACTTACTGGTCTGACAGAGACTGGAGAAACCTCTGAGACTATGGCCCTAAGACGCCCTTCTTACGTGGAACTGAAGCCATTCCTGGAGACCACCTTTCAGCCAAACAATAGGCAGGCCTGCAAAATAAACAATAACACCTGAGAGGAGCGAGCTCCATAGAGCAGTTAATTATATGAGACCAAAAGGACAAAATCTGCCCCAAAGCAAAGATGAGAAGACAGGAAAGGGTAGGAAAACCCAATGAAATGTAACAGAGAACCCAGGGCAGAAATGGGGAGACTGCTGACACATTGAGGAGATCATGACCAATGACTTGGAACATTCTGTGTATAAATTGTCGAATGGGAAACTATTTTGCTATGTAAACCTTCACCTAAAGCACAACAAAATATTTTCAAAAAATGGTAGTTTGCTCCCCTGCTTCTGTGAAGCACTGGGACATTGTGAGCATTTGTGAGGGGTCTATTGTAGATATTGGTGCTACTCCCCAGTATATCTGGTTCTCTGCTCCTTCTGGGCACACAGGAGAATTGTACTTCTCCTCTCTCTTGAAGGTACTCATGGCAATGTGGCTTGCTCTGTCCAATACAGTATGAATGGAAGCGTTTAAGAACTGATGTGTGATTCTCCATGACTCTTGTTCTCTGCTGAGACAATCAGGGAAGCAGTTGTTGATAGGGAGGTATCATATGAGGGAAGCATCCTGGAATGCTAAGCCAACATATGAAGGACAGCTGCTCTGAGGGTCACACAGACCCACAGTAGACTCTGTGTAATCAAGAAATAAACTTTTGTTGTGTTCCACCACTGGGATTCCAGGATGATTTGTTACTGTAGCATGATCTACACTATTATAACTGATAGAAATACAGAGATGTATAAGATAGATCTGAAAATACCATAATATAAAAGCAAGATTATTGATAGAGGAGTGTTCAGAGTATGCAGGACACTGATAAGGGAGTAACAAATACTGTTGGGCTAGTCAGGAAAATAATCAGGAAAGAGATAGCATTTGAGCTGGACTGTGAAAAAGTGAAGAGACAAGAATGAATGAAAACATCTAAAGGACAAGTTGACTGGGTGGGAAAGGACAGATACCAATACAGAGAAAATAGTGTGGGCAAAGGCATGGAGGTGTGAAAATTCACGGGGTATTTTTGGGAAAAATTAAAACAAGTATTCCCTGCAGAAAATTTCCACAGTTTATGTTTTCCACGTAGAATATTTTTTCATAGACTGTATGTGTCTCTCAATACAATGCTTTTCCATCAATATTTACATAGGAAAAATTACATATATGTACCCAAAACGCAATACATTTTTAACAAAGTGATAAGGGGCTCAATGGAGAAAATCTTTAGTTTCATTCCAAGTACAATTGGTAGCATATCAGAGTTTGCAGGAGACAATCGAAAAGGCTCTGAATGTCAACTAAGGGGGCATGCAGCATTTTATACAGACAAAGCCACTGCTTGTTAAAAACCATGTTGTTTAGTGATCAGGAAGTACTGTTTTAAATATTTTACATCCTGATGTGATAGTTTGTTACTTATTTACAGGCATTTTACTGTGTTTTACATTTTTAGGAAATTGGTTAAGATTTGGAATTGAGATGTAATGCACTAAAAATTTTCCCACCTAAAATAAGGGGAAGGAAGGTGCGTGGTTAGTGTTTTCTTGCAAACTACCTTAAGTGGGAGATACCTGTATTTCTTCTGTAGGCAGGGGTATGGAGGAGGCAGAGGTAGATCTCGTATGACCTATGAAGTAACTTGGACTTCAGATGGTGGTGAGTCAGACGTTTTTATGCCCAGCAGTGATACGTGGACACGTGTACTAATTTTATCAACAACTCTGACTCGACAGAAATGCAGAGAGCTTGAACTAGGGAGCTGGTGTTGGCTGAGTCTAGGTGGGAGGCAAGGGCCTGACTAAGGCAGTGTGGATGGAGAGGGCAGATTTGAGAGGTATTTCAGGGGCTGGATGGTGATGGAAGGGCACAGTGGGTAAAAGTCAGGGAGGTGTCCAGAAAGTTGATGGGAAGGTACTTGTGGGGCCTTAAGCAAAATGAGGAAGCTACAAGGAAGAGAAGGACCATGAGGAGGAGCAGCACCAGCACAAGCAGCAGGTTTTAGGAAAGGAGGGTTGTTGACAAAGACAGTGACTTTCGTTTTGGGTGAGTTGTGTCTGAGGTGTTCTCTTGAAAGTTTCCCCCATGTCCCTCGGTATAAGAAGATGAGTTTTCCTTCTAGCACCTACCCAGGCATAGCGCAGAATTCTGCCATGGCATAGGCCCCTAACTTGTCCACATGCAAAGCCCCAGTGAACCATAGCAGAGCCACTGAGGGAGGAAGACGGCCTAATAGCTCACACTGGCTCCTTCCACTGGGCAATTACAGTGGCATCACTAAAATAAAGTGAAATTAGACTCTATCATTGAGATAAGCTTTTGAAAGGAAAAGCAAGACTCACCCAAGTGTTTCTTATGGCACAGAGCCTGCCAAATCTCTCCCCTAATGCCCTGGGTTCTGGAGCCCCCAGAAGTCAGGCTGAGGGGAGGGACAGTTGATGTGACTTGTAGGAAACGCCACTCCCTCTGGCCAGGGTCCTTCAGGATGACTTTGTTTCTACAGGGAAAGTAGAGTCAGCTGGAAATCATGGTTTCCACCTTTAAAAGCCTTGTTACAGTGGAAAAATTTGGAAACAGATAAGGGTGATAGTTGAACAACACGATGAACATAATCAATGTCATTAAACTATACATGTGAAGGATGTTGATATGGAAAATGTTTTGTTACGTATATATTTATCACACACACACACACACACAAAGCATTGGTACATCTAAGAAGTTCCATTTCATTTGGTTGCATACAGTCCTGACTTCTCTTAGTTTCTCTGGGGCCTGGTAGACTGGCAAGGGTTCATTAGTGTGGCTTTAGGTAATAAGATATTCCAGTCTTAAATCCACATGAATTAAATTGGACTCTGATTTAAAAAAAGTGGAAAAATGAGCTTCTTTGAGAAAGACTATAAGCTCTACCCAAACCAAGCCAAACCCACTGCTGTTGAGTCAATTCTGACATATAGTGACCCTATGGGATAAGTAGAACTGCCCCATAGGGTTTCCAAGGAGCAGATGGTGGATTCCAACTGTCGATCTTTTAGTTAGCAGCCGAGCTCTTAACCACTGCACCTCCAGGGCTCCATAAGCTCTACAAAGGCAAGAAGTTTTGACTATTTTATTTACCGATGGATCCCGGTCCCTAGAATAATCCTCCAGCATATTGAAGCCCAGTAGATATTTGCTGATTGAATTAAACAAAGATTCAGTCTCTTTGCAACTTGGGTTTCCTGTTTCCTGTCAGTCTCTAGAGCAGTCAGCGTAGTGCAATGTGGACCCATCTTCCTCCCTCACTGCTCTGCTCTGCTCTGGTTCACTGGGGCTTTGTGTGTGTACAAGTTAGGAGCCTGTGCCACGGCAGAGTTCTGCACCATGCCTTGGTAGGTGCTGGAAGGAAAACTCATCTTCTTATACCGAAGGACTTGCATTCTCCCACCTGAGTACTTGTGTCTGACTTCCCTGGCCCCTCTCTCATGCCCAGAAACAGCAGAAGCAATTGTTTCACGTAAGCAGTTGAGTCCAACACATGCAATCTATGCAGATAACGCACAGGGTAATGGCACTGGTCTGTAAAGCTCTCTAGCACAGGCCCACAACTGTACCCCAGAACCCAGCATAGGGTCTGCAACAGGCCAGGTGATCAATATATATATGTTGAATGAAAGAAATCAATGGCACAGCTGAATATTTTTACTGTGCCTCGTCTCCAGGTATATATTTTTTAATATTATGTTTTTGGTGTAAGTTTACACAGGAAATTAGGTTCTAATTTAACAATTTCTATACATTTTGTTCAGTGACATTGGTTACATTCTTCACAGTATATAAGCTTTCTCATTATCTCTATTTTGGTTGTTCTCTTTCCATTAATCTAGCTTCCCTGTACCCCCTTGCCTTCTCATCTTTGGTCTAGGGTAAATATTAACCATTTGGTTTCATCTAGATGATTATTTTGAGGCACACAGTACTTATGGGTGATATTTTTTATTCTATGAGCCAATCTGTCATTTGGCTGAAAGGTGACCTCTGGGAGTGGTTTGAGTTCCAAGTTTAAAGAGTATCTCAGGGAGATAGTCTCGGGCGTTCATCTAGTCTCTATTAGTCCAATAAGCCCGGCCTTTCTTTTTTTTAAGAAATCTGAGTTTTTTTCTAGATTTTCTCCCATTCTATCCGGGATCATCTACTGAGTCCGTGGTTAGAACAGTCAGTAGTGATAGCCGGGCACCATCTAATTCTTCTGGTCTCCAGGCAGGTGATATTGTTGTTTGTGTAGACTATTGGTTCTGTAGACTAGTTTCTTCTTTGAGTCTTTGGTTTCGTTCTTTTTCTTTAGCTCCAGACGAGTAGAGACCAATAGTTGTATCTTAGACAGCCGCTTGCAAGCTTTTAAGACCCCAGACGCTACTCACCAAACTAGGCCTATCTCAGTCTTAAAGTATATTTTAAAGACCATATTTTCTGGGTCCTTGAGAACATTTCTCAAGCAGAAGAATTTCCAATTTTGCCTCTGATAGTCATAAGCAAGCAGATTGGAGTATTATTCTGCCTAGCACTGCTCTGCCCCTGAGAATACAGAACGGTGGGCCCCTCTGGAACCCAACCTTCTGGATATCACTGCCTTTCCAGTGCTTCTTTATCCCCTTTGTTATGCCAGAATGTCAGGCCCAGTGTCCTGAGCCTCCACCAAGAAGGTTTCTGGCCTTCTCCTTCATCTAGCAGTGGGATGGGTCTGCCAAATTCTTCTCATAGTCTGAGAAGAGACCTAGCTTCAGATTTTCAGCACTGCCCTCCTCCTGGGGGATATCTGGAAACTCATTTTAATTCTAAGGCCCGTCCTGGGAGGTCCATTCATTCATTCATGCTTGCACGCATACATTAATTCACTACCACGACAATTTGCCTTGCACCAACCTAGGCTCTGGGTATACTGTGGAGCGGCGACCAGGTTCAGCCCCTGTCTGTGTCCCTGCTCCCCACATCCCCACTAAGTCCTGTTGGATCACTTCCACCCTTGGCATGCCTAGCAACCCTGCAATTTCTGCCACCAGGGAGATGGGAATGCTCAGCCAACATGCATGCGGACCCTCCTTCCAAACTCTGTGTGTTCTCACACTTCAAGGTCAAGACAGAGGCCAGCAGCAAACTGAGCCAAAGTAGTCTGTTTTTGGTTTATTAGAACATAGCATATAACAAAATAAATATTAATTTACCAGATTCTTAATCATTTCATAAATAATATTAATAAACCTTTTAAAAGATATTAAATTAAGATAAAATTCTACATTTCTTTTGCCTGGAGCAAACAATAGGACAATACTTTAATGATTCTGTTATCTGAAATATATCTAAATATTTTATGCTTTCTGCCTGTGTGATGTGGTAAAGTAACAGTATGCCTGAAATATTTACTTTGCCTCTGGAGTTTAATTACACTGAAAATTAAGGCCCTGCCCTTGGTTGGCCCTCATTCTCATACAATAAAATGTTCTTTTCCTCCTCCAAGGTCTTAGGCGACAATAAACCCATTTAGTCTCAACCTTCTACATCCAATCAGTGCTTATTACACCAAGAAACTCTTGCAGGTAGTCTAGGAATTGCTTTATTTTCCGTCTTTCTTCTCCACACTTTTTCTGTGAAAAAAACAGACAATCGGTATTGTAGGAAACTGTCAATTCTTATAAAAACAGGCACAGCCAGACAAACGTATTTTCCACTAAATGTTTTTAACTTACTTTTTGGAGGTCTATGTATTCCTTGAGTAAAGACAAGTTTTGGAACAGTTTTTCCACAGCATCGTCTGGTACAGTTCGATTCCTCAGTGTGTCTATTCCCTGGAAGATTTCTTCAGTGCACAGCTGGTGCTAAATGAGGAAGATTTTTAAAAAAACGCTTATAATCAAAACAAGGTATAAAAATTTATTCCAAAATGTTAGGCTTTGTTTTGTGGTATTTGCATGAGTTCCTGTTTCCAAAGAGTTTTATATTTGCTCCTTTTCCAGGTGACAAACCATTACCTCACACTGAAACGTAATTTTTAAAAAACAGATAAAGTTTATATAATTACTGGAGAATTTTATAAATGATATTAGTGAACTACTTAACCAGAAATAAAATGTTTAAGAAATGTAGTTAATGAACTACATTACTGATTGAACTCACATTAATATTGTCTTTTATACTTACAGCTGATAATTTTATTCTATTTAGACTAATGAAATCATATATTTTGCATTGTAATATGTCCATGATATACTCCAAATGGAGCTTTAGTGGCACAGTGGTTAAGAGCTCAGCTGCTAACCAAAAGGTCGGCAGTTCAAATCCACCTTCTGCTCCTTGGAAACCCTATGGGGCAGTTCTACTCTGTCCTGTAGGGTCACTATGAGTCCGAATCAACTTGACAGCAACAGTTCCATTGTATACTATAATCATTTAAATATGTAGAAATGACTATTAATATAGGACATTTATTTTAATGTATTTTAATCATAATTCTAAAAATACAACCCTAAGTTTCTAATACTTTCAGAAAGACAGTAGAGCAGGAAGGCCATAGACAGAGCTAAACAGAGTCTAGGAGGCACCTGTCCTAAGTGTGAGATTTTTCTAGAAAGAATCCCTGACATAACACTCTTGAGGAGAGAGAACTGACAACATCACTAAAGGGCCTGATCCATTTGTTTAGTGGGTTCTACTTGTTATAAAGTCCTTCCTAATATAATAATTACATACAGTCATATCCATGTATATGAAAATAAAATAGTTCCAATGATAACTAATGCTTTACAGCTTAACGTACGTCATTTACTTAATCATGCAATCAATCATTTTACTGAATTATAATTTAACTTACATTTTTATGCACAGGAGTAAGAATCCTCAGGGTCTGAAAAGAAAAGGAAATACAGTCATTTTAAAAGCACTTTAGCATTCATAAAGTTTAATATAATGCTTGCTAGTGTTGTGGTTAACTATATGTGACTAACACTCTTGTAACTTCATTATTAACACCAGATCTTCATACCTGGTAACTGAACCACCACAAATTATTATCTATGCATTTCAGAGACTAGGAATCAAAAAGAAAATTACCCCATCGCCTATTAGCAGAGTTCGATGAGTTGAGAGCAGTGTCAAGGTCTCTGCCACCAGTCTATGCACGGGACTTTCTAAGGCAAGGGCACAAGCATAGCCAGCTCCAAGCGCTAGCAAACTCAAATGTAGAAGCATTCTTGTGGCTCTGAAATGTTCAGCGTTTGCCTTTGGCAAACAAAGTGCATACTGCAAGGTTACATCCCCAGTCAATTTATTCTCTGTCTTTGAGGAAATGAATAATTTCTAACAATCAGATAGAGAATGCCTAACAATGGCATATCATGAAACTAAGTGTTTCCAATGCCTTGTACCTTAAAAAATCATTTCAGTTCTATCTTTCAATAATAATAAAAATCCCTATTTCTCCCCTCTGAAACATTTTCTATGACAAAAGAAAATCTTTGGGTAGATACATCATTGCCCAACATTTGCAGTTCTTAAAAATCAAAAGGTTGAATTTCCTCTTAGAAGATGTGTGTCATAGCAAATAAATGGAAACAATTAGAGTGCCCATCAGCGGATGAATGGATAAGAAAACTGTGGTACATACATATGACAGGATACTACCATAAAGAACAATGATGAGCTTGCAAAACATGATAACATGGATGGACATGGACGGCATAATGCTAAGTGAAATGGACAAATATTGTATGATCCCCCTTTTATAAGAAGACAAGAATAGAGAAATATAGTGAGACCAATGTTCATTGGTGGTAACCAGGAAGGGGTAGGGTGGGGGGGTGGGGAAAGTATGCTTTATACCATAAGACTAGTTATTTTTGGTGATAGGAAAAGTGGCACTGAATGTGGATGTACTGAGCACAGCATAACCAAAGTAAAATGGAGCATTTGCGCACATATGGATGGGTATAGGCAAATTCGTATGCACGTAGGTACTGGTGTGTACCTAGGTGAGAACAGATAGAAGTATCTATAGGTACATGCCAATCCAATATGTGGGTGCAGGCACATATATTCATCAAAGACACAAATATGGATACTCCTCAGACATAACCAAACACCTTCCAACACTGGTTTTCTGGGTTTGAAGGCTTAAAACCATAGTCTCATGGGACAACTCGGTCAGTTGGCATAACGTAGTTCACAAAAATCATCATCTGCATCCTAGTGAAGTGAGTAACATCTGGGGTCTTCAAAGCTTGTGAGTGGCCATTTAAAACACAATTACGGGTCTTGACTTGCCAGGAGAAAAACAGTAAGAAGGTAACCAAAAGTGTAGAGAAGAAACAAGCCTATACAAGCCACAACCTCATTTTCCCTGAGACCAGAAGAACTAGATGGTGACCAGCTACTACTACTAACCATTCTGACGGGGGTCACAATAATTGGTCCCAGACAGAATGGGAGAAAAATATGGCACAGAACTCAAATTCTTATTAAAAAGAAGACGAAGGAAAAAAAAAAAAAGCCAGACAAATTGTAACAGTAGAGAACAGAGGACTCCCTGAGACTATTGCCCTGAGACACTCTTTAAACCTAGAACTGAGCCTATCCCCTGAGATCCCCTTTTAGCGAAATAGCAGAGTGGCACACAAAATAAAGAATATTACCTGTAAGATTGGTGCCCTACTTAAAAAACATCAATATGAGACCAAAAGGTCAATAATTACTCAAAAGCAAAGATGAGAAGATTAGGGGTCAGGGAAACTAGGGTAATGGAAAGGGTACAAACTGAACACAGTTAAACAGAATGTTGACACATTGTGATAAATCTAACTAATGTCACTGAAAAATTTGTGTGGAAATTGTCAATGGGAACCTAACTTGCGGTCTAAACTTTCACCAAAAATTCAATAAAATATTATGAAAAATAAAATTAAAAGATGTGTGTCAAAAGGAGAAGCATAATGTAAACCAGGAGATAGGATTTTATGCTGAAATACATAAGTATTGGGATTTTTAAAATTCAAGTTGACTAAATTCCACCATGGTTGTGGTCAAATTGGTTTGCTTTAAAAGGAATTGGAAATACTGGCAAGAAGATGGTGATTAGGGCCAGAGCCCACCAAAACTTAGCAGGGTCAAGTTATATTCACAGCAGTCTCTGTTAGAGTCCTTTCTGTTGTCAGTGACCAAACACCTAACCCAAACTGGTTGAAGCCAGACAGGGAATGTATTGGTTCATAAAACCAAACAGTCCAGGGATGGAAGCTCCTTTACATCCTTCTTGCCTCAGTGTTATGGATTGAATTGTGTCCCCACAAAATGTGTATCAACTTGGTTAGGCCATGATTCCAAGTATTGTGTAGTTGTCCACCATTTTATGATCTGATGTGATTATCCTATGTGTTGTAAATCCTAATCTCTATGATGTTAATGAGGCAGGATTAGAGGCAGTTATGTTAATGATGCAGGACACAGTCTACTGGATTAGGCTGTATCTTGAGTCCATTTCATTTGAGATATAAAAGAGAGAAGCAAGCAGAGAGGAGAGGGACGTCACACCACCAAGAAAGAAGTGCTGGGAACAGAGCGCATCTTTTGGACCTGGGTCCCTGCGCTGAGAAACTCCTAGACCAGGGGAAGATTGATGACATTCCCCCAGAACCAACAGAGAATGGCTGTCCCTGGAGCTGGCACCCTGAATTCAGACTTCTAGCCTCCTAAACTGTAAGAGAATAAACTTCTGTTTGTTAAAGCCATCCACTTGTGGCATTTCTGTTACAACAGCACTAGATAACTATGACACTTAGTGATTCTTCCTTGGCTCCATTCTCAGGCACCTCTCCCACTGTGGTTCCAAGATGATGTCAAAACTCCTTGATCTATAGGTGTCCCGCTTATGTGCAGCAGGAAAAAACAAGTTCTGCTTTTCTGATTGCTCAATCAAAAGTCCTAGAATTTAGTCTCCTGTAACAAAGATCACATGTTCACCCTTGAACTGTGGCCTGGGGTTTGGGATATGCTGATCAGCTCCCCCTGGAGCTGGAGGGAGGCTTCATCCCACCCAAACTGCATTCCTAAGTAGTGGTAAGAGGATATTTGGTGGTTTGGTGGTAGAATTCTCACCTTCCATGCAGGAAACTGGGGTTTGATTCCTGGCTTGTGCCCCTCCTATGCAGCCACCACCCATATCTGCCAGTAGAGGCTGGTGTGTTGCTATGATGCCGAACAGGTTTCAGCAAAGCTTCCAGACTAAGACAGACTAGGAAGAAAGGCCTGGCAATCTACTTCTGAAAATCAGCTGTTGAAAATCCTATGGATCATAATGGTATGATCCTGCTGTGCATGCATGGGGTCACCATGACTATGGCAGCTGACTACAACAACAGGAGTGGTAAGAGAGGCATGGATGCTGGGAAAGCAACCAAAAAATGTCTGTCGGAGTCACATAACACACGGGCATGGCCTTTGTGTCCCACCAGGGTAGGGGTGTCTTTTGGGTGGGCTTTGCATGATGTGTGTAATTAGGGGAATCAGCGTTTAGGTTCCTTCCGCTCAGGCCTGTAAGCCCAGAAGTGAGCAGATGTGGCCCCCTTCTAGACCACACATTTCCTTCTTCCCTAGTCTGAGCACACACAATGGAGGTGTAAGCCATTGTTTTTAATGGAGGGTTTCCTCTGTGTTGGGGGCCTGGAAGCCTGACTTCTGGGCTATCTTGAGCATTTAGGACAGATGGTGCCAAACACAAATGCTACCCAGAACCCTTTTCCAAAGCTGGGTACAGTTCTGTATGAGAAGCAGAGGCATTTGGGAGGTAGACATACCTCTTACATGCATGGAACCCCAGATCTGCACAGGTAGGATTATGGTAGCGTAAGACTTCCATTGCAGCCTCCCTGTACCAAGTCTGGTTTTGTTTTTGCTGACGTTTTAGGATATTGGTTAGACATGTCTGATTTGAACGTTTATATGATGTTTTCCTTGAGACTGCAGGAGAGATACTGGCTTACTTCATTGAATCTATTAGGGGTGAGGTAGGAATCACAAAAGACTTGGATCAAAGTGCTCTTAAAATGGCACTCTAGAACCGAAGCTGAGTTCTGACAGCAGCTCTCTCTCCCCCGAGGATTTCACACGAGAGTTCTTTCTGGTTCCTTTGGGCTACGCTGAAGAAGTGCAGGCTTCGATGCAGGTTTCAGGGGAATGTCAAATGACTTGTTATTTTAGTACCTTAAATACACAAAGTTCTGAGTTTTTAAATTCTATTATAGGGCTACACAGGCAACCTAGGTGGTGGAGGACTGAGATACAGCTGTACTAGTCTTCACTAAGCAGGAGAAAACTCCCCAACCACTCACTGTTTTTTAGAGAAGTCATACTGAGATCAAGCTGACTATGAAAATGAATGAAATGGGCAAGGTGTCACACAACAAAGGGGATGGGGGCTCCAACAAACGGCAGTGTGAGTGACCTGTCTGAAGGTGGCAGCTGCAACTCAGCTTCTGCTGATTGTTTCCATGTTGCCATGTCACATACTTGGTTTTCTGTTGCCAGATCACCCACTTTTTCAAAGAAGCCAGAAATCCTCGTTATTATGTGCAATTTCTTGGTTTTTAAATGTTTGCAACTCATATTTTAAAAACTGTATAGGCTGCCAGTTTGTAGCCTCAGATTTACAGTTTAACTGGGCAACCCTATTGGAGGTCTAGTTATAAAAACTATTTCTTATAATGTTGTCATAGGTCATTAATTAACTTTTCCTCTGTGAGTCTGAGCTTCCCAACCTGATTGCAAACTTTCTCAGAGTAGAGATAATAAAATAATGTATTTGAAAGAGTTTTATTAATGTAAAACTCCAAACAAAAGTTAATGCTTTTAATTTCCCTTGCAGAAGAATTCCATAAAATGTATGTAGATACTCTACCCTCAAAGAGGTGGAGCATAACCCCCCTTTCCTGAAGTGTCGGATGCATATAGTAACTGCCTTCTAAACAGTACAGTATGGAAAGGGGGGAATAAAAGGAGTAACTTTACAGTGGAGAAGCCTGACAAACACTGCCTCAGCTAGGTGATCAAGGTCAACATCAACGGTAATACTTATATTAATTGCATGTACCCTGGATATGATGTGTGGTTAACGGCATTTTACATCTGTGGTCTTCCTCTCCAAAACCCATAAACCCTGTCTAATTAGGAGAAACACATTAAACACACCCAAATTGAAGGACATTCTACAAAATACCTGACCAGTACTCTGAAAACTGTCAAGGTCATAAAAAAACAAGCAAAGTGTGAGAAACTGTCACAGCCCAGAGGAGTCTAAGGAGACTGGCAGCCTACAGTTATTTAAAATATGAATTGCCAACATTTACAAACCAGGAGATTGCACATAATAATCAGGATTTCTGGTTTCTTTGAAAAACTGGATGATCTGGCAACATAAGCCCAAGGGTGCCACAGGGCAAAATATAATGCAGTATCCTGGATAAGATCTGGGAAAAGAAAAAGGGCATTAGATAAAACTAATACGATAAAACTGAAGAGTCTAGTTAATAGTAATGTACTAATGTTGGGTTCTTTGCTGTGACCAGTGTAACATAGTAATGTTAACAATATTGGGTTGCTATGAGTTGGAATGGGCTGCACAGCACACAAGAACAACGTTAAAAATAGGGGAGAATGGGTGTAGGGTATACAGGAACTCTAACATTTTTGCAATTTTTCTGTAAAACTAAAATTATTTAAAATAAAAAGTTCATTTAAAAATAATATTACAGGTTGAAAAAAGTAAATGATTTTTACTATATAATAAGTTTTTACTATTATTATTGAAAGACTTTGTGCCCCATAGATGGCATGCACTTAGGGACCTTTTCACTTCACCACTAGACTGTGAGATCCTTGAAAATAAGGTTTTTATTTAATTGATCTCTTTACCCCTGAGGACTAGCCTACTGTAGGCTCTCAATGAATAACAAACAGGCACTTGGTTTTACTAGTTAAATGAATTTATGTGAATACTATGGAAACTCAAGGAGTCTACTCCCTGGGGCCAAGGGCCTGAAGTCTCAGAAACAACTCTGGCGGGACTCCAGGAAAGAAGATAGAGCAAAACTTTAAGCCTAAACTATAAGCACTGAGCCACTGTGAACTATCATGGCATTTAAGACTCACATTACTTACGAGGAATAGAAAGAAATTAGCAATCAGTACTCAGAATTTTTAAGCATTATTAGTAATTACATAATTTAGAAAAATAACTTTGCGTAGTGTTGAAAAGTTGTATTAGTGGGGAACATTCATCCTGTTGCCCTAAAATCTTTATCTCTATTTAACAAAACCAAACTAAACCCACTGCAGCTGAGTCAATTCCAACTCATAGCGACCCTACAGGACAGAGTAGAACTGCCCTACAGGGTTTGCAAGGAGCAGCTGGTGGATTCTAACTGCTGACCTTTTGGTTAATAGCTGAACTCTCAACCACCATGCCACCAGGGCTCCTTATCTCTACTAGTGGCTTCCAAATTGGCAACATGTTTTTAAAAACTGATAACTGTGGTTTTTACTGTATAGTCATTTAAGGTAAAATGATTTTCCAAGAACTGATTCTAATCAATCAACTAGGCATGATGCCCAAATGATTCAGATTGACTAAATACAAAATGATAGCATCTCTTTCTTTTCTTGACCCTATTCTAACCTCCAACCTTTCAATCCCCAAGACTTTCTTTAAAATAATTTTTTTAATTGAATAAATAACATTAAAGGAAAATAAACATATAACGTCCTCCCCTTGGCACAGCAACTATTAGCTGTTTTATGACCTCTTCCAGTCTTTACTAGCACATAGCCAGTTTTATAGAGTTGTGATCAATGAATATGTACAATTTGTGTTTATCTTTTTTGCTTATTAATATTTCTATTTCAAGTATCCATATAGTTTTCCTGCTTATTATTTTAATGTTTATATGCTATTAGATAAAATTGACTTCACCATTTCTTAACTTTTAGGTATCTGTGTTGTTTCCAGTACTCCACAATTATACACAATGCTACTAGAAACCTCTCTGTGTACTTTTTTAAAAAATATTTCTTTATGCTAAGGAACTTGTGTGAACATTTTTACAGCTTTTGTTACATTTTACCAAATTGCCCTCTGGAAATGATTAATGCACAAAAAATAAACCTCTAATATTTGTACAGTGTTTTACAACTGATAAAGCATCTTCACAAAAATAACTTTGCTTAATCCTGACATCAGCAGTGTGAGGTAGATTTCTTTCCCTGAAAGTCCATTAGCACTAGGCTTTAATAGTTTTGCAAATGTAATGAGTAAACTGATCCTAGAAGGAAGGAGTGATGCGAAAAGCAATACGAATAAAAGAGCTTGATAAACATGTTGGTAAAACTAAATAAATGTTTCTGTTTTTGTTGTTAGGTGCCATCAAGTCAGTTCCAGCTCATAGTGACACTATGTATAACATTAAGACAGAGGTCCCCACCCTGCAGAAAATTCCACTGCCTCAAGCAGCTTGCTTGGCATGCCCTGTAGCTTTACACTAGAATCCCGGTTCCGCTCTCCTTAACTGCTGCCCCAAAACTAGAGGATATTGGCAGAAACCAGATTAGGCTCCAAGTTGACGTTCAGGATAACCTTTTAGCTCATTAAATACCTCATGCATAGTAACCTCCCTGCCTCTAGGTGGAGTTTAACCGCCATTTTCTGAACATGCGATGCATGAAGTTATATGTAAACTCCATGGCAGTATGATTAAGAATGTTGCTGATGTAACTTATATGAACTTCCTACTTGTAAACCCCTTAAAAGTAGCCCTTCCCCTCACTCACACTGAGCAGTCTTGGTGGCAGCAGCCCCAACTGCTCCTTTCCTTGTACAATGAAATAAAGGCGACTTTCTACTCTCCCACCTCGGTCTCTCATTTGTTGGCTGAGACGAGTTGTGTTGAGTGGAGCCTGGGGTTTCCACCCAGCAACATTTCTGGCAAGCCAGCCAGGAGTCATGTGCTCGGTTCTGGAGGCTGATCAGACAACAGACTGGCTCCGACATCTGGTGCCACCAGGAGATTTCTCCCAGAGACCTTGGGGCAGCCTTGGAAGCTGATCCACCTCGGACCCAACAGTGAATCTGTGGAGGACATGAAATGCACCTGAGTTATTTGGTAAGTAGCAGGGTAATCCTAGGTAAGGCCTTAGAAGAGTCCCAAGAAGCTGGAGGAATTAACCATTGAGGGCATTAAGGCTCTAGGTATCAGTTATTAGGTTGGTGCACCGAATTAGGTTGTGTGAGTGTGTAAGGTGTATGCGTGTCAGGAGAATGGGGAAAGTTCAAGAGATTCCTGATTGCAGCCCCTTAGGATGTATCCTTAAGAATTGGAAATATTTTGTGCCTCGCCACAATACAAATTAGCAGATGGAGAGGAATGGCTAGAGAATGCGTCCTTAAATTATACCATCCTTCAATTAGACATTTTCTGTACTCGCGAGGGAAAGTGGGATGAGAAGTATTATGTGGAAGCTTTCATGACTCTGTATTGAGACAAGGGATTGCAGAACAAATGTAAAATTCTAGTCCAGAAAGCAGCCAGCAGATCACAACTACCAGTCCTCCCCTCTGACGCTGAGGAAGAAACATTGTTGCCTTCGCCTGCTGCATTGGCACCAGTATTGCCGCCCCCTTACGCTTCAGTTCTGGGAGAAGCAGCTGCGCCAGCAACGATTCCCACCACTAAACCCTCTCAGTCCCTATATCTGCCCCTCCCAAGCGCTTCTGCCCCAGCGTCGGGCTCGCCGCCCTATAAGCAGAGTGGAACAGCATTTGGACACCCCAATTCAGTGACTAGGGAGAATGAAAGTAGCACAACAGCGACCAATTCTCGGGACAGCCATAGCACAGCTGAGCCCGGGGGGGGGCATGCATACCCTCTGACAAGTCCCAGCAGGAGATACTGGCATGATCTGGGTCCACCAACCTTTCTCAACAAGTGATCTTTATAACTGGAAATACCATTGCCCTGGGTATCGGGAAGACCCTAAGAGAATGAAGGATCTTTTTGCCTCCATCTTCTGCACTCATAACTGTAATTGGGCAGATTGTCAGGCACTGCTAGATGTGCTCCTGACCCCAGAAGAAAGGTGCATGGTCCTAGAAAAGGCTCCAAAAAGTGCAGGCAGTAAATCAGCCAGGAGCAGAGACTTTCCCCGTGGGGGACCCTGGCTGGGATCAGAATACGGCCGAGGGACAGACCCGCCTTGCTTATCATAACGAGTGCCTTTTGGAACAGTTGAAGAAAGGGGTGCCTAAACAAAAAAACCTTAGCAAAACCTATGGAGTCAAACAAGAACCAATGGAAGATTCCTCTAAGTTTCTGGAAAGAATTTATGAAGCTTTTAGACAGTTCGAAGACATGGACCCTGACAGTCCTGAAAACGTTTGCATGGTGAATATGATTTTTATTGGGCAGAGTGCCTTGGATATGTGGAGAAAACTCCAAAAACTTGAGGGAAGTGTGGAGTTGGGGATCTCATGGCTTGTTGAGTTTGCCTTCCAGGCATATTCCAATCTGGACTGGGAACAGGAAAAGAGAAAAATCACCAATCAGAAGAGACAGGTCACACTCCTGGCTGCCACCTTGTGGGAAAATGACCCATCTCCCAGTGGCCCAAGAAGAGGACCCTTGAGGAGACAGGGAGGTGAGATGTCCCAACCCCCATCAAGCTGAGACCAGTGTGCCTGGTGCAAAGAGAAAGGACACTGGAAGAGAGAGTGCCCTAAATTCCTACCCAGAGGTAATAAACAGCCTGGGGCTGCCCAGTGCCCCATGATTCCGATGGGGGAAGAATCGGATTGAGGAGGTCTGGAGGTGAGTCTTCCACCTGAGCCTCTGGTTATAACGAAGGTGGGAGGGGGGAACCTGTACAGTTTCTAGTGTATACCAGAGCAACCCACTCTGTTCTGACCCAGAAAAAGACAGCCCCGATGAAACAAACTGTGTCCGTCATATGAGTCTTGGGTAAGAGGTAGAACCCTCCTTTCCTCCAGCCTCTAACCTGCTCCATACAAGGGAAGTCATTAACACATTCTTTTCTCTACATGCCTGACTGTCCCGTTTTCCTGCTGGTAAGCAACTTGTGCAAACTGCAAGCACAAATTTCTTTTGATAAAGGCACCCTGAAGATGCAGGTGCCTCCAGAGAATGGATAGTGACTGCAGATGGCTCTTATGGCTGAGTCACCCACCAATTATAGTGCAGAAGGACACTACCAAGATCAGTAGGGCTAGACATCAAGGTCTGGTGGGTGTGGGCCAACAAGGTGCCAGGATGTGCCAAAAATGTTCACCAGGTGGCAGTTGAGCTCCTACCTGGCATAGTTCCCCCCGAACTTAAGCAATACCTCATCCAGGCAGAGGCCCGACAGGCAGTGGGAAAAATCATCACCAGATACCTGAAACATGGACTGCTCAGACCTTGTCAGTCACAGTTCAACACCCCCATCCTGCTGGTGAAGAAGAAAAACCGAGAATACAGATTTGTTCAGGATCTGCAATCCATCAACCAGATAACAGTCATGGTCCATCCTGTAGTTCCTAACCCATAAACCCTGCTGTTGACCTTGTTGCCCACCTTTTCCAGGTTCACTGTGCTAGACCTGAAGGATGCCTTCTGTTGCATCTGAGTGGAGGAGCAAGGTCAGAAAATGATCACTTTCGAGTGGGAGGACCCAGGAACAGGATGGAAACAGCAGCTGTGCTGGCATGTCCTCCGACAGGGCTTTAAAAACAGTCTTACTCCTTTTGGATCAGCTTTGACCCAAGAACTGAGACAACTGACCCTGACCAATGGTGTACTCCTCCAATACGTGGACTACCTACTTATCACCAGTCACAGTGAGTACTACTTAGTCCAGAACACCATAGAAGTTTTGAACTTCCTGGGAAATGCATGAACTTCCTGGGAAATGCAGAGTATCAGCTTTCAGAAGAGAAAGCTCAGGTCAACCAAAAGGAGGTGATTTACCTGGGTTTTAAAATCAGACAGGGAGAGCAAGAACTCCTCCCCGTCCAAAAAGATGCTATCTGCAGATTCACAGCCCCTACCAACTGGAGACAGCGCCGAGGTTTTTCGAGAATGGCTGCTTGTTGCTGCATCTGGATCCCAAATTTTGGACTTATTGCAAAGCCTTTATATTGAGCCTTAGAGGGAAAAGACACAGAACCCTTAGAATGGACTGGGACAGAGCAACAGGCTTTTTTTTTTTTTTTTAAATTGTTGTAATTAAATGAAGTTTACATTTCAAGTTAGTCTCCCATACAAAATTATTTTTTACATACATTATTATGAGACCCTAACTGCTTACCCCATACTAGGACAGCACACTCCTCCTTTCCGCCCCTGATCCCCATGACCATTCAACCAGCTCCTAACTCTCTCCGCCTTCCCATCTCACCTCTGGACAGAAGCTGCCCCTTTGGTCTCTTGTATCTATGTAACTAAGAGGCACACTCTTCACTAGTATCACTTTAAATCCCACAGTCCAGTCCAATCCCTGTCTG
This sequence comes from Dugong dugon, assembly GCA_030035585.1. Classification (NCBI taxonomy): domain Eukaryota; kingdom Metazoa; phylum Chordata; class Mammalia; order Sirenia; family Dugongidae; genus Dugong; species Dugong dugon. Next base: position 145,438,565 of record CM057460.1, read on the forward strand.
AAGAGTTGGCCTCGGAAATTGTTTTAGTTCTGGGCTGATAGAGAGTCCAGAGGCCATGCCTTCTGGGGTGCCTCCAGTCTCAGTCAGACCATTAAGTCTGGTCTTCTTACTAGAATTTGAATTCTGCACCCCATCCTTCTACTGCTCCATCAGGGACCCTTTGTTGTGTTCCCTGTCAGGACGTTCGTTGGTGGTAGCCGGGCACCATCTAGTTCTTCTGGTCTCAGGCTGATGAAATCTCTGGTTTATGTGGCCCATTCTATCTCTTGGGCTAATACTTTCCTTGTGTCTTTGGTGTTCTTTGTTCTCTTTTACTCCAAGTGGTTGGGACCAATTGATGCATCTTAGATGGCCGCTTGCAAGCTCTTAAGACCCCAGATGCCACTCACCAAAGTAGGAGGCAGAACATTTTCTTAATAAGCTTTGTTATGCCAATTGACCTAGATGTCCCCTGAAAGCATGGTCCCCAGACCCCCCCATCCCCGCTACTCTGTCTCTCAAAGTATTTGATTGTATTGAGGAAACTTCTTAGCTTTGGTTTAGTTCAGTTATGCTGACTTCCCCTGTAGTATATGTTGTTCTTCCCTTCACCTAAGATGATTACCTACTATCTACTTAGTGAATAACCCTCCCCCTCCCTCCCCACCCCTGTAACCATCAAAGAATGTTTTCTTCTGTGTTTAAACTTTTTCTTGAGTTGTTATAATAGTGGTCTTATACAGTATCTGTCCGTGACTGACTAAATTCACTCAGCATAATAAGTTCCAGCTTCCACCATGTTATACGATGTTTCACAGCTTCATCGTTGTTCTTTATCATTGCATAATATTCCATTGTGTGGATATACCGTACTTTGTTTATCCATTTGTCCGTTGATGGGCACCTAGGTTTATTCCATCTTTTTGCTATTGTGAACAGTGCTGCAATGAACATAAGTGTGCATATATCTATTCGTGTGACGGCTCTTGTTTCTCTAGGATATATTCCAAGGAGCGGGATAGCTGGATCGTATGGTACTTCTATTTCTAGCTTTTTAAGGAAGCGCCAAATCGATTTCCAAAGTGGCAACAGGCTTTTGATACCATTAAAACAAAGTGGATTGAGGCCCTGGACTTAGGACTCCCCGATATGAATAAATCTTTTGACCTGTTTATAGATGAGTTCACTGGAGTACTTACCCAGACTCTCAGGACGTGAAAGCGGCCAGTGGCATACTTCTCAAAGCTGCTAGACCCAGTCACCAGAGGATAGCTGGTGTGCCTTTGGGCAGTAGCAGCAGCAGCAGCAGCAGTAATCATCAAGGAAGCCGAGAAATTCACCCTTGGCCAACCTCTCTGGGTGACTGTGCCCCACTTGGTCCTGCGCATCTTAGAGCAGAGAGGGTTGTATTGGATCTCCTCAGGGCGAATGGCCCAGTACCAAGCAGTACTGTTACACAACCTGGTCATTACCCTACAAGAAACCGCTGGTTTAAACCCAGCCACCCTACTTCCCACCTTGCCAAAGCAAGAAAAAGAACATGGTTGCCTAAAGACCACTGACCTGGTGTATGCCAGTTGGCCTGACCTCACTGTCCAGCCACTCTAAAACCCAGACCTTGAACTGATCACTGATGGAAGCATTTACATGGAACAAGGAGAAAGAAAAGCTGGATATGCAGTGGTCAGTTTGAAGTTGGTTCTAGAGGCTAATGCACTTTCCCCAGGTACCTCTGCCCAGAAGGCCGAGCTCACTGTGATACTGCAGGCCCTTAGAAAAATCACTAAAGGTAAGCAAGCAACTATTTATACTGATACCACAATCATATTTGGGGTATTGCATGCACATGGGGCAATCTGGAAGGGAAGAGGGCTCCTAACAGCAGTAAGTAAGGACATTAAATATTCTCAAGAGATCTTACAACGTTTACAAGCCATACTACCCAAGCAGCAGTAGTACCCTGCAGAGGGCATCAGAAAGGGGACACCATGGTGGCCAAGAGTAATTACAAAGCAGATGCAGCAGCAAAGAAAGCTGAAATCCAACAGAAACCTATCATAGTAGCCTCACTAATTCCCCATTTGGAGTTACCACCACCTGAACTCCACCCAGACTATTCCAAGCAAGATAAATACTTTGTGAAGACCTGGGGGGCCACTCTAAACAAGGATGGATGGCTGTACACGCCCCATGGAAAGATTTTTATTCAATCAAAACACATGCACACTATCCTACAGAGAAGCCACCAGTCCACTCATCATGGATGCGATGGACTATATGATTGGGTTAAGAAACATTTAATTGGACCAAAGGTCCATGCCACTATTTTGGCAGTGGTAAAGAGCCACCCCACCTGCACGAACAATAATCTCAAGAACACTGCTGAAGCATACCCAGGGATCCAGCAAACTGGGGCAATGCCTAGAGATGACGGGCAGGTGGATTTCACTGAGATGCCTTGAGCTCCTGGGAATTACAAATATCTGTTAGTCTTTATCGACACCTTCACTAACTGGGTTGAAGCTATTCCTTGCAAGACTGAAAAGGCCACAGAGGTTGTGAAGCACCTCCTGAATGAAATCATCCCTCAATTCAGGCTTCCCATCTCCACTGGCAGCAACAACGGGCCCCATTTTGTGGCCTTGGTGGTGCAATTGGTGGCAACCACCCCGGACATTAGTTGGAACTTACACACAGCTTGGAGACCCCTGTTCAGTGGTAAAGTAGAGTGGGCTAACCAGACTCTGAAGAGACACCTAGCAAAGCTGTGCGAGACCAAGTTGGTATGGACAAAGACACTGCCTATGGCCCTCTTGAGAGTTCAGTCCACTCCTAGAGGTAAACTAAAACTTAGTCCATCTGAGCTATTATATGGGCACCCTTTATTAAAGAAGCCCAATATGACCAGAAAAGTTTGCCTTAATGATGACCAACCTCCCTCCATCCATGAGGTTGGAGATGTTCAAGTTATTAAATACATGCAGTCCGTTTGGGCAACTCTGTCTTCTCTCCACAGACACACTCACCTGAGGAGCCCGCCTGAGCCAGAGGTGCCCTTCCATTCATTCCAGCCTGGTGATTGGGTCCTTCTCAAGGTGTGGAAAGCCAACCCCCTTCAACAGAAGTGGGCCAGCCCCTTTGAAGTTCTCTTGGATGCCCCGACAGCTGTCAAACACAAGGGACTCAAAGCTTGGATCCACCATACTTGAGTAAAGAAAACCACCCTGCTGGACGCTGAGGTACAAACTCATCACAACTGTGAGAACTGGACTTGTGAGCCAGTCAAGGACATTAAGTACTTGTTTTCCTGACACCCTCCTGCATAGGTGAGATCTTCCAAAGACTCTTAACACTGCTAATAACCTTGGTGCTAGTATTCTGTTTCCTGTATCTGTATACTTTACTTGAACAGGTTAAATTGCTATAGACCTTTGAGTGAGCAGAATCAACCATGAACAGGGTGATGTGGTTATTCCTAGGAGTCACCCTATGTGTAAATGCTGGATGGGATTTCAACATTCTTAATAGGTTGCACCAGGCAGTTGTAAACCATATTACATGGGCTAACAATTGCTGGATTTGTTCACACTTCCCTTTGTATGTACGGCAAGGATTACCCATAATCCTTGTACCTCTCCATCCAACTTACTGGCTATAAGAAGAGGGAGCACAATTAATAAATAAAAATAAAACCCTAGGCAGAGTCCAACACACCACTGTGAGGTCTGACTATCCAGCAGCTTGGTGCATACAGTGGCATCCTACCCATAATACCTCAACAGTAGGTCAGTGGTCACAATGCAATACTACCTGGGTCTATGCTAACCAAACATGGACTAAATTCAATACCAACACCTATTTAAATGCAACAGCACTAGCACGGTTATATCAGAAAAACTAGGGCACAATGTAACCAATCAAAGCATTATAAAAGCAGTCTTCCAATTTCCCCCTACAGCCTACTCATTAAGACACCTAGGACTTTATTGCTTGTGTGGACATTTAGCCTATAACACATGGTCAGCTAATCATACTGGCACATGTACACTGGGCTGGATATGGGCAGGAGGCATACATTTACTCTCCCTAGAAGAGGTTCTGTAGTCTACCAGAAGCATCCACAGATTTAAAAGAGAAACTATAGATATTACTAAGATTGCTAGGGAAAAGGCACAGAGGGTGCCACTCCAACGCTTGGGGTTGGGAAAAATTATGATGACATTTATACTCTGTGCCAGTTTTCATTAAGGATACATCTCTGTCACTTCAGACAGTAGCCAATACCACCAAAACCTTGACCCAGACTTTGCAGTCTGAAGTAGACTCCATTGAAGCATAGTTCCACAAAATTGAGTTGCCTTAGATCTAATGTTAGCGTCTTACAGAGTTTGTATATATATCATGCTAGCTGTTGTTCTGTAGTCAATGCATCTGGAGAGAGTAAACATGACCAAGAAAAGTCGAGTTCAGAAGTTAGATTACTACAACAAGATAGTGTGACTGCTGAACAATTAATGATGTTTTCGGGTCCTGATTTTAACTGGATGACATCATGGTTACCCAACCTAGGATGGTTAAAATCATTGGTTGCTTTTATAGTGTTAATAATGATCATAGGCATATGCTCCTGCTGTTGCATACAATGTATCCCCGCCTGCATGTCCTGGTTAAAAAGGCCAACTGTTCAAGCCTATGTCCAATATTTGCTCCTTCCTTGAGAACATGCCAAACAATTCCAAGCCAGGCTACAGTTCAGAATGGACACTGGTTCTGAATGACCAATGTCCAAAACAAGAAAAGGAAGGAGTAAGGAGAGGTCTCCAAGCTGCAGAAAATTCCATTGCTTCTAGTAGCTTGCTTGGCACGCCCCATAGCTTTACACTAGAATCCTGGTTCCCCTCTCCTTAAATGCTGCCCCAAAACTAGAGTAAATTGGTGGAAACTGGTTTAGGCGTCATGTTAACATTCAGGATAACCTTTTAGCTCATTAAATACCTCATGCATAGTAGTAACCTCCCACCTCTGGGTGGAGTTTAACCACCATTTTCTGAAACATGTGATGCATGAAGTTATATGTAAACCCCATTGTGCCTGCGTAGTATGATTAAGAATTTGCTGATGTAGCTTGTATGAACTTCCTACTTATAAATCCCTTAAAAGTAACCTTTCCCCTTGCCCTCATGGAGCAATCCTGGCAGCAGCAGCCCCGACTGCTCCTTTCCTTGTGCAACAAAATAAAGGTGACTTTCTACTCTCCCACCTTGGTCTCTCGTTTATTGGCTGAGACGAGTCACATTGAGCAGAACCTGACATTTCCACCTGGTAACAACAGAACAAAACACTGCCCAGCCCTGCGCCATCCTCACAATCGCTGCGATGTTTGAGCCCATTGTTGCAGCCACTGTGTCAATCTATCTCGTTGAGGGTCTTTCTCTTTTTCGATGACTGTCTACTTTACCAAGCATGATGTCCTTCTCCAGGGACTGGTCCTCCTGATAATATGTCCAAAGTACATGAGACAAAGTCTCACCATCCTCCTTTCTAAGGAGCATTCTGGCTGTACTTTTTCCAAGACAGACTTGTTCATTTCTTCTTGCAGTCCGTGGTATATTCAATATTCTTTGCCAACACTGTTATTCAAAGGCATCAATTCTTCTTTGGTCTTCCTTATTCTCTGTCCAGCTTTCCATGCATATGAGGTGATTGAAATACCATGGCTTGGGTCAGGTGCACCTTAGTCCTCAAAGTGACATCTTTGCTTTTTAACATTTTAAAGAGGTCTTTTGCAGTAGATTTGCCCAATGCAATGCATCGTTTGATTTCTTGACTGTTGCTTCCATAGGCATTGACTGTGGATCCAACTAAAATGAAATCCTTGAAAACTTCAATCTTTTCTCCATTTATCATGATGTTGCCTATTGGTCCAGTTGTGAGGATTTTTGTTTTCTTTATGTTGAGCTGTAATCCAAACTGAAGGCTGTATCTTCGATCTTCATCAATAAGTGCTTCAAGTCCTCTTCACTTTCAGCAAGCAAAGTTGTGTCATCTGCATAACACAGGTTAATTAGTCTTCCTCCAATCCTGATGCCTCGTTCTTCTTCATATAGTCCAGCTTCTCAGACTATTTGCTCAGCATACAGATTGAATAAGTATGGTGAAAGGATTCAACCCTGACGAACACCGTTCCTGACTTTAAACCACGCAGCACGCAGTATCCCCTTGTTCTGTTCCAATGACTCCCTCTTGATCTATATACAGGTTCCTCACGAGCACAGTTTAATGTTCTGGAATTCTCATTCTTCACAAAGTTATCCATAATTTGTTATGATCCACACAGTCGAATGCCTTGGTGTCATGGTTTGAGTTATGTCCCCCCAAAAATGTGTGTATCAATTTGGCTGGGCCACGATTCCCAGAATTGTGTGGTTGGCCTCCATTTTGTGATTGTTAATTTTATGTGAAAGAGGATTAGGGTGGGATTGTAACACCACCCTTACATAAGTCACATCCCTGATCCAATGTAGTTTCCCTAGGGTGTGGCCTCCCCTGGAGCTGACGCCCTGAATTTGGACTTTTAGCCTACTCGGACTGTGAGGAAATAAACTTCTCCTCATTAAAACCATCCACTTGTGGTATTTCTGCTATAGCAGCACTAGATGACTAAGACACTTGGCATAGTCAATAAAACACAGGTAAACATCTTTCTGGTATTCTCTTTCAGCCAAGAACCATCTGACATCAGCATTGATATCCCTTGTTCCACGTCATTTTCGAAATCCGGCTTGAATTTCTAGCAGGTCCCTGTTGATGTACTGCTGCAATGTTTTTTAATTATCTTCAGCATAATTTTATTTGCACGTGATGTTAATGATATTGTCCAATAATTTCCTCATTCTGTTGGATCACCTTTCTTTGGAATGGGCACAAATATGGATCTCTTCCAGTCGGCTGGCCAGGTAGCTATCTTCCAAATTTCTTCATAATTGAACGAACACCTCCAGTGCTGCATCTGTTTGTTGAAACAACTCAATTGGTATTTCGTCAACTCCTGGAGCCTTCTTTTTCACCAATGCTTGCAGTGCAGCTTAGACTTCTTCCTTCAATACCATGAGTTCTTGATCACATACAACCTCCTGAAATGGTTGAATGTCAACCAACTCTTCTTGGTACGGTGACTCTGTATTCCTTCCATCTTCTTTTGAGCTTCCTGCATCGTTCAATATTTTCCCCATAAAATCCTTCAATATTGCAACTTGAGGCATGAATTTTTTCTTCAGTTCTTTCAGCTTGAGGAATGCCAAGTGTGTTCTTCCCTTTTGGTTTTCTAACTCCAGGTCTTATAATACTTAGCTTTGTCCTTTCCAGCCACCCTTTGAAATCTTGTGTTCAGCTGGTTTACTTCATTTCTTCCATTCGCTTTAGCTCCTCTGCGTTCAAGAGCAAGTTTCAGAGCCTCTTCTGACATCCATTTTGGTCTCTTCTGTCTTTTTAATGACACACTTGCATTCTTTGATAAGTGATTTGTTTTTAGTTTTACATATTAAGTTCTGTAAATGACTTTTTTGGGAATGTGTGATTGGACAGCATCTCCTACATTTCTCCATCTCAGACAGAGGCAAACTATACCCCTTCACTAATCTGAAGTTTTTGGTTGTTTTGATTTTAATATTTTCCGTTGTTGTTTTGTAATTTTTTTTATAGGTCCTTGCATGTGACAGCCCTCCATTAAATTAGTTCCAAGAAAGCAATATTCACAGTAACTTTTAAGAAAGGTAATTTCTTGTTTTCTTATTTAACAGTGTCTATTCCTATCCTTTGGTGGTGATTATCGGAGTGGAATTCCTTTACATCCTTCATATTAGCAAAAGACTTTCATAGTTTCCAAACAACATTTGTTTTTTGTTCTACAACAGCAGTTCTCAGACTTTGGCCTTAAGATCCCTTTATGCTCTTAAAAATTACCAAGGACCCCAAAGAGCCTTTAGTAACTATCAATACTTACTTTATTATAAATTGAGACATTTTTAAAGCACACGAATATATATAAGCGCACATTCCATTGGTCATCATGATGATGGTTTCCTCACAAGCCATATGGTCACTGTAGAACACTGTACATGAGGGAGAGAATGAGTGTGGGGTAAAAAGGCAAATAACGTCTTAGTATCGTTAGGATCTGCTCCATAGTGTTTTCTTGGCTGTGACCCTTAGGGAAGCAAGGAAAATAGTTTTGACATTAACTGATCCCTTAAAAGGGTCTCTGAACTCCCATCCCCAGGTGTCCCGGGGTAGTTTGAGAACCGCTGTCTTTGTTGTCCCTTCTTAGAGTTAGAGCCTCTAGGTGTTGTCCGGGCCACAGCAAACAGCCGGACACCCCCAGCCACGCCTAACAGCACCAGACAACGTACCCTCGGGCGGAAAGCTGGGAGAGCCCAGAGCTGCGCGCGCACCGCGGGTCTCCGACTTCCCGGCGTACCTCGGGACTGCGGCGTGGACACGCACAGGCCGTAGCGTCCCACACGACCCGCGGGACAGCCGTGGCGGGAACTCTGGGAGTGCGTGCGGTCGCAGGGTCGCTTGGTCTGTGCTTTGTGTACCCCGCGGGCAGCCCCGGGCCAGCCCTCGCCCCTGCTCTCGCCCGCCAGCCCGGAAGGAAGTCGGTGTGGGGAGAAGGGTTCCGGCCAGTTCCCCGCCCTCGCTCTCTCCTCGCCCGCTGGAGTGTCTGCTGGTGTTGTGGCCTCGTTCCCGCCGGACCCTCCTCACCCCGAGTCCGCGGCCTGATCCCGACTGCCAGCACTCGCCCTTCCTCGGCCGCACTTTAACACCTAGATGGGCCCTGGGCTCCATCCAAGTCCTTGGTGTTGAGTTAAGAAACGTTTGCAAACATGTCCCGGATCGAAAAGATGAGCATTCTGGGCGTGCGGAGTTTTGGAATAGAGGACAAAGATAAGCAAATTATCACTTTCTTCAGCCCCCTCACAATTTTGGTTGGACCCAATGGGGCGGGGAAGACGGTAAGTCATGAGTAGCCGCCTTAGTTTATCGGGGGGTCGCCACACTTTAGGAATCCGTGGAATAAAATACCTCACTGGGAAATTCAGAACTCTGATTAGGAAAACCAGAGGAGTGCGTCCCTTTTGCCCGGGAGAGGGCCGGGGCGTGGCTTTGTGTGGCCTTCGGGTCACTTGGACCTTCGGAATAGATCTCACCCAGCCATGTATGGGTGTGCGGCCTGTCCTGTGAACAAGTTTATTTGAGAATCCCGTAAGACCAGGGTCGGCCTCGGTGAGCTCACAGTCTTAAAAGAAGCCTTTTCAACTGCATTGGTGTTATTTAACAGTGTTTTGATGCCAAAGCGTGGCATTCACTTCCCAGCAGTTGTCCCATACGGGACTTATTTAAAAGTTATAAGAGGAGTTTGTAAGTATACCGACTCTGAGGATGTTAAACGGGAAGTAAATGGTTTAATTTTAAACTGACACTCATGTATTAGGGTTTGGTTAAGTTGGAAAACGGTATCTTGCTGTTAGGATGCCCTTACTCAGTCAAAATAAAAATTGGAGCAGAACTTATTTACTGTGATTTTTTAAAAATTCCTGGGAATGATTAGAAATTTGAGTTGGTCTCTGGAATGGAATGCAGTTAGGTGAAAAGTATAGCTGAACGGCATTCTAGTCTGGAAGAATGATTTGAGAAAAGCAAAGTGATACCTGTATAGCAGGGGGCAGATCTAAACAGAGGATTTCTGAAAAGCATGTAGAAATAGATAAGATTGAGTGTTGAGACTTGAATGCGAACTACTCTCTACTTTATTAGTTCATTTAGTAATGCTATTATTTATCAAGTGCCTATCATATACCTAAAAACCCATTGCTGTCGAGCCGTTTCTGATTCATAGTGACCCTATAGGACAGAGTAGAACTGCCCCATAGGGTTTCCAAGGAGCAGCTGGTGGCTTTGAACTGCCTGCCTTTTGGTTAGCAGCCATAGCTCTTAACCACTGTGCCGCCAGGGCTGCATTATGCACCTAGCTGGAAATGAGGCTAATATAGTGTTCATGAGCCCTGGCTTCCTGAATAGAAATTCTTACTTCGTCATTTATTAGCTGTTTGATTGTGGGCAAGTGACCAACTGCTCTATGCCTCAGTTTTCTCATTTATAAAAATGGAGATAAAAATAGTTTCTACAGCCTACGGTTAATGTGAGCATTAAATAGTGAATGTATGTAAAAGTGCTTAGAACCACACCTGGCTCTATATTAGGGTAGGGCTCAGCTGTATGTGTTAGCCGTTCTTATTAACTTAAATAATTTTAAGGGTTTTCATTGGAAATAGAGAATTATTTTTTCCAAATAATAGTTATTTTATTTTAGGACAGTTTCATTATATAACTTTTCTGTGAACTTCAGCAATTATTCTTTAAACACTTAGTCGTATCTTTATTAAAAGTTTTATACCATCAAACATTATGTGATCATATCTTTTATACTCTCCATGGTAAATATTTTTATAATGAATGAATATTTTGTAAAAAAACTTCTGTTTTAACTTCTCATAACTAAATAATATAATTTTCTATTTCTTTAGACCATCATTGAATGCCTAAAATATGTTTGTACTGGAGATTTCCCTCCTGGAACCAAAGGAAATACATTTGTTCATGATCCAAAGGTAATAGAGCTAGTAAAACTTTGTATTTCTGAAATGAAATTTTTTTAAGTTACAGAAACTATAATAGCTCATTGTGGAAAACCTGTCATTGGAAAAGTATAGAGAGACATAAAAAGTCACCTCATATAGTCTAACTCCCTGTGATAACCACTGTTGACATTTTCATGTATTTTTTCCTCCTTTACATACTGTTTTACATAGCTGAGGTGCATGCTATCTGATTTTTTTTTCTTTTTCCACTGAACGTTATCATAAAATCCTATGTCATTAAAAACACTACAGTAAATTGTTAACCTGGATGTTTGGTACATGGATGCTTCTTTTAATCTTTATACTTTTTTATATGTCTGAAATATTTCCTACCTAAAATGTCTAATTTTTTACAAACTTTTTTTTCTAAAACCCCATTTCCCCCTCCCCCAAGCCCCTGGTAATCACTAATTTTCTTTTGTCTTATAGGATTTACCTGTTCTAAATATTTCATGTAAGTGGGGTTATATATTTGTTCTTCTGGGTCTGACTTATTTCACTGAACGTAATGTTTTCAAGGTTCATCCGTGTGGTGGCATATAAACATTTTTAATAGTTGCATAATTTTCTTACATTTAGATTGTTTTTAGTTTTTCATTAAAATGTATTATGATGGAAATCTTTGTGTATGAATCTTTGATTTATGGTTTTTTATGTTGTCTATTAGTCTGTAAAGGATATAGATTTTCCTACACATATTTTGGCCTATAGCTTTTTCTTGTTTCATTTCATACACATATATACATATTTACACACGTATATATCCACATATATAGTGAGTCATGTGCCTCTCTCACTACCTCTCTTAGTCCCTATGTTAAATTTTGTTGTATGTTTTTCCAAGCCTCCAAACTTTTTCCTGTGTTGACAAAAACACGACTGTGTGTGTATATAAAGATATACTCTAATATACATATATTTTAATAAATCAGTAGAATTTTATCATACCATTTTATTATACCATTCGAGCCAGATTCAGAAGGCGTGGAAACAGGGATATCATTGCTGATGTCAGATGAATCCTGGCTGAAAGCAGAGAATACCAGAAAGATGTTTACCTGTGTTTTATTGACTATGCAGAGGCATTCATCTGTGTAGATCATAACAAATTATGAATAACATTACAAAGATTGGGAATTCCATATCACTTAATTGTGCTCATGAGGAACTTGTATGTAGATAAAGAGGCAGTCATTGGAACAGAACAAGGGGATACTGCAAGGTTTAAAGTCAGGAAAGGTGTTTGCCAAACGTTTTCAGTTTGCCATACTTTTTCAGTCTGTATGCTGAGGAAACAATCTGAGAAGCTGGACTATATGAAGAAGAATGCAGCATCAGGATTGGAGGAAGACTCATTAACAACCTGCATTATGTACATGACACAGCCTTGCTTGCTGAAAGTGAAGAGGACTTGAAGCACTCACTGATGAAGATTAAAGCCTTCACTATGGATTACAGCTCAACATAAAACAAAAATCCTCACAACTGGACTAGTAAGCAGCATCATGATAAAGGAGAAAAGATTTAAGTAGTCAAGGATTTCATTTTACTTGGATCCACAAATCGACACCCATGGAAGTAGCAGTCAAGAAATAAAACAACATATTGCATTAGGCAAATCTGCTGCAGAAGACCTCTTTAAAATATTAAAGAGCAAAGATGTCAACTTGAAGACTAAGGTGTGCGTGACCCAAGCCATGGTGTTTTCAGTAGCCTTATACGCATGCAAAAGCTGGGCAATGCATAAGGAAGACCACAGAAAAACTGACACTTTTGAATTATGGTATTGGCAAAGAATATTGAATATATCACAGACTGCCAGAAGAATGAACAAATCTGTCTTGGAAGAAGTACGGCCAGAATGCTCCTTAGAAGCAAGGATGGTGAGACTATGTCTCACGTATTTTGGACGTGTTATCAGGAGGGATAAGTCCCTGGAGAAGAACATCATGCTTGGTACAGTAGAGGCTCATCAAAAAAGGTGAAGACCCTCAGCGAGATGGATTGACACAGTGGCTGCAACAGTGAGCTCAAGCATAACAACAATTGTGAAGATGGCGCAGGACCAGGCAGTGTTTTGTTTTGTTGTACAAGGGTTGCTATGAGTTGGAATCAATTTGATGACACCTAACAACGGCAACAACGTTGTAGAAATATTATTTAGTGACGTACTGTGGACCCGTTAGTATATATACACTTCTATTTTATTGTTATTAACTACTAAATGGTATTCTGTTGGGTTGATATAGTTTATTTAATTGACCCCCTGTTGATGAACATTTAAGTTGTTTCAAATTGTAGGTGACTAACTAACTATGAAAGTATTTATGAATTTTCCTCTTAGAAACAATTCTATGTAGTACATTTATCCAGTTCTCTCTACAGTGACTGTTTTTCACACTTTTTCTCTTCTTAAACCTATAATCTACCCTCCTCAGTTAATGATATTGCCTCATGCTTAGTTGAGAAAATAGGAGGAATCAGATGAGAATTTCTTCCTTTTCCAGTCATAAAATCTGCCCAACTACACTGCACATGTGCTCATACTGTTTTTTCTCCTGTATTAAGGATGAATTGTTCATTTTCTCCTCAGTCTACTCCATTCATATTTTCTTCACTAAAACTGTGCTTGTAAGGTCACCAGTAACTTCCATGTTGCCAGACAGAGTGGTCAGTTTGCAATCCTCAGTGACTTGATTTCTCAGCAGATTTGATACAATTAATTATTCCCTTCTTTAAAAAACTTTGCTCTCTTGGCTTCTGTGACACCATAATCTCATGGTTTCTTCTTTTTTCACTGGCCACTCCTTAGTCTTTGCTGGTTCTTCCTTTTCCAGATTTCTAAATGTGAGCGTGCCCCAAAAATCAGTCTTCTACCAGCTACCCCTCTTTACCTCCTGTCTCCTTGGGTAATCTCATTTTAGTCTCATGGCTTTAAGTGCTGGTTATATACTGATAACTCCCAAAGTTATATGTTTAGTGCTAACTTCTTTACTAAACTCTAGATATATATGTCCAGCAGCGTATCTGGATATGTAATGGGCATCTCAGATTTAACATGTTCAAAACAGAACTCTTAGTCCCACCCATTACTCTCATGTTCTTAAACCTGCTACTACCTCAGTACTGTCCAGTTCAGTAAATAATAATATCCACATATTTGCTCAAGCTAAAACCTATTTGTCATCTTTGATTCATTTCTTCATCTTACCCTATTTCCAATTCATAAACAATTCCTGATTACCCCTCTAAAATATGTCCAGAACTTGCCAGTCTCATTCCATCTCCACTTATCCTTTCCTGGTCGAAGCCATCACTATTTTCCTTTGAACTAGTCGTTTCTTGACTTGTTTCCTTCATTTTTGAAGTCCTCTCTTTTTCACATGACAACCAGAGGTATCTTTTAAATATTCATTCATTCAGGAGGGAGTGAGGCATTCAAAATCAAGGGGAACAACATTCCAGTCAGTCTTAATAATAAGTGCAAAATCTCCAAGGTGGGAACATGCTTGGTGTATTTAAGGAATCACAAGGAGGATCAAAGTGGCGAGGGAAAGAATGGTAGAAAATGAGGTCAGAGGTGTAGAAGGGATTAGATCCTGTAGGACTTTGAGTTTTGTTCTTGTTGAAGTAGGAATCTATTGGAAGATTTTGAGCAGGGGAACAGCATGACCTGAGTTATGTTTTAAAGCAGTCAGTCTGGCTGCTGAGAGAAGACTCTAGGTGAGCAGGGGTAGGAGTGCGGGAACTAAGGGGATTTGTGATAATCAAGTGAGAAATGTTGGTTTGATGAACATGGTAGTGGTTGAAGTGGTGAGAAATACTTAAGATTTAGGATGTATTTTAAAGGTAGAACTAACGGATTTGCTAATGGTTTGCCTTTAGGAAAAGAAAGAAAGTAGGAGAGAAATAGAAGCATCAAGCATAACTCCTAGGTAAAATAGTGTTGCCATTTGTTGTAATGGGGAACTCTGGAAGAGGAGATTTGGGTGGATCTGGTTTGAACTTGTAAAATTTTAGCTGGCTAAAGGAGATGTCCATGGGCAAATAGAAGTCTGTTTAGGGGGAGAGATCAGGGCTAGAGGAAAAAAGAAAAAAAAGGAATCATTGACATACAGTTAGTTATAGCTAGTTTTTAAAGATTGGTGAGATCACATAGGGAGTGAATGTAGATAGGAAGAGATCCAAGGCCTGAACCTAGAGCACATGAGCATTTAGAAATCTGAAATAGGGAGGAACCAGGAAAAGATGGTAAAGAAAAATAATCAGTGAAGTAAGAGGAAAAACTGGGAGAGTGGTGTCTTGGAAGACTAGTGAATAAAAAGAATAAAGTGTTACCTCAATTGTGTCAAAAATGTTGATAGCTCAAGTAAGAGGAGGGTTTGGCTGTGTGGAGCTCATTGGTGATCTTGACAACAGTTTGAGTAATCACAGAAAGCAGGAGGTAAGGATGTGAAATGCACAGAATTTCTTTTATGAATTTTACTGTAAGTGGAAACAGAAATAGGGCAGTAGCTGAAGAGGTTTGCAGGATCAAGGAGAGTTTTATTGGTTATTGTTTTGTTGTGGTTTTTAAAGTGGGAGATAGTAGAGCATATTTATAGGCTGATAGGATGTAATCCTGGAGAGAGAGAAAAATTGATGCATTCAAGAGGGGATAATTACTGAAGCAAATCGTTCAGGCTCTGAGTTACCTTATCAGACTTCCTTCTTATGTGGACCCTCTCCTCAGCTTTTCTTATGATATGAATCCCCATGCTATGCCTTCCCCCAGTGTGGGCATCATCCTCATTCTGAGCTGAGTCGTCCCCACTCACGGATGTCCTTTTCATTCTGCTTGAACTCTGACACCTTTGGACTCTTGACATCCTGTGCCAAGCTTTCTTCCCATGTGGATGCCCTCCTTAGCTTACTTGAGCTCAGTCATCCCACTCGACTGAACGACCACGTGCCACCTCCAGCTAGCTTGAACACATATCTTTTGCTGCCTCATCTAATGGTTTTAGGACTAGATTGTTTGGAAAGGGAAGGGCTTGTTTTGTTTTTTAAAACCATCATTGAGATATAACTCACATACCATACAATTCACTCATTTGCAGTGTGCAGTTCAGTGGTTTTTAGTATATTCACAGATTTAAAACATTTTCATTGCCTCAGAAAGAAACTACCCTTTAGCTATGACTTCCTCTCCCCCTATTTCTTTTCCCCTTCACCCAGCCCTAAGCAACCACAAATCTACTTTCTGTTTCTATAGATTTCCCTATTCTGGACATTGCATATTAATGGAATCATGTAATGTGTGGGGGAGGCAGCCTTCAGGTCTGAGTTTAAACATTCACTTCCTTCAGAAAACCTTCCCTGATCTCTCCTGGACAGGTTAGATGCCCCTCCTTTGTGCTCCCAAAGCACCCTGTACTTCTCTTAAAATGATATTTAACACACCCTTCTCTACCCTTTTGTTTACCCTGCCCGTCTTCTATGTTCCAAAGGAAAAGAGTGTCTATCATTTTTGAGCCAAAAGAACTCATGAAAGCTACAATGTACTTAAATAAATATTTGTTGAATGATTTGATAAATTAATGTCAAAGTTGAATTTATGCCAAAAAGTCATTAAAAGGTCAACAAAGGATATTTTATAGTAATAATAATAACGATAATAATAGGCAGAATCCAAAATTTCTGGTTTTGGTTACAACAGAGTAGTGAGTATCACACGTATGTCCCAAAATGAACAACTATAAAACTGGAGAAGATATTTGAAGCATCTGTCTTCAGACACTGGACAGCAGATAGTGCAGGACTCTGATCCGTGAGAAAGGGAAACATGAAGTGACTGCATGTTCATTCTAGTTTTGTGCCTAGAGGCATTTTATAAACTTCAGCACATGGAATTAGAACTCAACAGAGAATAGTGATCTAACTAGGCAAATGAAACCAAGATAGGAGTTCGGGTTTGCTGAGGTGGCTGGAAATTGTGGGGCAGGGTACTGGATGGGAAGAGCTGTGTGGAAATAGAGCACTAGAAATCTGCTTCAGGATCCCTTGAGTCTTTGGCCAAATACTAAGCTACCCATGTACAAGGAGAGATTCAATGAGGTCCAGTGGAGCAAAGCTACTCGGGGGAGGGAGGGAGTAGGACTGTGAGCTAAATGGAGATTCTAGACAGCACACACTGCTGGGAGACATTTGAGTCCTGATATGCCAGTGTAGAGAGGCCTTGTGAAATTCCCCAGCATTCAGTTGAGACCCTAGGAAGACCACCCTAGCAAAACCTAAAACCAAGCTTTGACAGAATCAAGATAAACTGCCAATAAATTAACTGCCTGTAAGAACAAAACTAACATTTTTTTAAAGGAAGTCAGCATAATTCAAACTCTAAATGTAGCATCCCCAGTGTCCAGCATATAATAAAAAATTACTAGATATACAAAGAAGCAAGAAAATGTGGTTCATAACTGGGAGAAAAAAGTGAATTAGACCCAGAGATGACACAGATTTTAGGATTAGCAGACAAGGATTTTAAAAGAGCTGCAGTAAGTTCAAGGATTTAAAGGAAAAAATAGATGTAATGTATGGAAAGGTTTCTCAACATAGAAATAAACACTATAAAAAAGATCCAAGAAGGTCAGCACATCCCAACCAGCATGAACACACCTATTTTGTATACTATATTCAAATTGCTGAAAACCTAAGATGAGAAAATCTTAAAAGGAAATGGAGGAATTCAATTAGAAATGAAACTAAGAAAGCTTACAGCAGCATTTAAAAGAATACCTAGGAATAAATTTAACCCAAGGTGGTGAAAGACTTGTACATTAAAACTACAAAACATTGTTAAAACAAATCAAAGGAGACCTAAATTAATGGGAAGACATCCCGTGTTCATGGAATTGGAAGGCTTAAGTTTGTTATGTCAGTACTGTCCAAAGTGATGTACAGATTCAATTAAATAGCTGTCAAAATTCCAACAAATAGAAAAACCAATCCTCAAATTTATACGGAATTGCAAGGGACTCAGAATAGTTAAAACAATCTTGAAAAAGAAGATCACAGTGGGAGAATTCACACTTCCTGATTTCAAAACTTAACTTCAAAACTACTGTAGTCAAAACAGTGTGGTACTGGCAGAAGGATAGACATATAGACCAATGGAATAGAATTGGAAGTCCAGAAATAAACCTGTGCATTGATGGCCAGTTGGTTTTCAACCAGGGTGCTAAGTACATTAAATGGGGAAAGAATAGTCTCTTCAACAAATGGTGCTGGAACAACTAGATTTCCGTCTGCAAAAGAATGAAGTTGGACCCCTACCTTACACCATATTTAATAATTAACTCAATATAGATCAACAACCTAAATATAAGAGCTAAAACAATAAAACTCTTACAAGAAAACACGGGAGTACATCTTCATGATTTCGGATTTCGCAGTGGATTCTTAAATATGACACCAAAGCATGAGCAACCAAAGAAAGAATAAATTTGACTTCATCAAAATTAAAAACTTTTTTGTATCAAAAGACATTATCAAGAAAGTGAAAAGATAACCTTGAGTTTTGTTGTGAGGTTTTTAAGTACAAGCCAATTTCTTTAATAAAAAAAAAAAAAAAACCCAAAACCAAACCTGTTGCTGTTGAGTCGATTCTGACTCCTAGCGACCCTACAGGACAGAGTAGAACTGCCTCACAGTGTTCCCAAGGAGCGCCTGTAGATTTGAACTGCCGACCTTTTGGTTAGCAGCTGTAGCTCTTAACTGCTATGCCACCAGGGTTTCCTTAATAGGTATAGGGCTGTTCAAATTTTCAATTTCTTAAGCGAGCCTTGGTAGCTTTTCTTTAAAGGAAAGGAGCCCTGGAGGTGCAGTGGTTAAAGCGATCATTTGCTAAATGAAAGGTCGGCAGTTCGAAACCACCAATGGCTCTGTGGGAGAAGGATGCGGCGGTCTGCTTCCGTAGAGATTTACAGCCTTGGAAACTCTGTGGGATTGCTATGAGTCAGAATTGACTTGACAGCAGTGGGTGGGTGGGTCTTTAAAGAAATTTGTCTGTTTTATCTGAGTTATATTTATTGGCATAAAATTGTTCACAATATTCTCGTATTACCTTTTTAGTGTCTGTAGGATCTGTAGTAATGTCCCTTTTTCATTCTTAATATTGGTAATTTGTGTCTTTCTGATTACTTTGCCACCAGGGGTCTTCATCACTTTGCTTAGAGGTTTATTAATTTTAATTGATCTTTTCAAAGATCCAGTTTCTGGTTTCACTGATTTTCTCTATTTTTCTTTTCTGTTTTACTGATTTTTACATGTATCTTTAATGTTTCCTTCTTTCTGCTTACTCTTTTTCAAGTTTAAGATAGAAACTCTGATCATTAGTTTTAGACCTATTTTATTCTCTGATAGAAACATTGGGATCTATGAATTTCCATCTATGCCTTGGATAATATTATAATATAGATAATGTTATAATGTAATTTCAGTAAATCAAATAGTATTTTTTCACACGTGTTTTGAATAATGCTTTATTTATTTATTTTACATTTTATTACTTTTTAAATTATAGATGAAGGTTTACAGAACAGATAGTTTCTCATTAAACAGTTACACATATTTTATGACTTTGGTTGACAACCCCACGACATGTCAACACTGTTCCTTCTCAACCTTGGGTTCCCTGTTACCGGCTTTCCTGTCCCTTCCTACCTTCTAGTCCTTGTCCCTGGACTGCTGTGCCCCGTTAGTCTCCTTTTGTTTTATGGGGCTGTCTAATCTTTGGCTGAACAGTGAACTTTGGGAGTGACTTCATTACTGAGCTAAAAAGGTGTCCAGGGGCCATTCTCTCAGGGTTTCTCCAGTCTCTGTCAGGCCAGTAAGGCTGGTTTCCTTTTTTGTGAGTTAGAATTTTGTTCTGCATTTTTCCCCGGCTCTGTCCAGGACGCTTTGTTGTGATTCCAGTCAGAGCAGTCAGTGGTGGTGGCTGGGCACCATCTAGTTGTACTGGACTCAGTCTGGTGGAGGCCGTGGTAGTTGTGGTCCGTTAGTCCTTTGGACTGATCTTTCCCTTGAATCTCGTTTGTCTTCATTCTCCTTTGCTTCCGAAGGGGTGAGACCAGTGGAGTATCTCAGATGGCTGCTCCCAGAGTTTTAAGACCCCAGATGCTACTCACCAAGGTAGAATGTAGAACATTGTCTTTGTAAACTGTGTTATGCGAATTCAGGTATATGTCCCCTGAGACCATGGTCCCCATAGCCCTCCGCCCAGCAATTCAGTCCCTCACGGAGTTCGGATGTGTCTGTGGAGCTTCCATGACGTTTCCTTGTACAAGTTGTGCTGGCTTCCCCAGTGTTGTGTACTGTCTCACCCTTCAGCAAAGATATCACATGTCTATTGTCTGTTTAGTATTTTCCCCTCACCTGTCCCATCCCTCATAACCAACAAAGATTGTTTCTTTTTGTGTGTAAACTTTTTCATGAGTTTTTACAATAGAGGTCTTATACAATATTTGTCCTTTACTTATTTCACTCAGCATAATGTCCTCCAGTTTCATCCATGTTATGAGATGCTTCACAGATTCATCATTGTTCTTTATTGTTGCGTAGTACTCCATTGTGTGTACCATAGTTTGTTTATCCACTCCTCTGTTGATAGGCATCTAGGTTGTTTCCATCTTTTTGTTATTGTGAACAATGCTGCCATGAACAAGGGTGTGCATATGTCTATTCGTGTGACGGCTCTTATTTCTCTAGGATATATTCCTACGAGTGGGATTGTTGGATCGTGTGGTATTTCTGTTTCTAGCTTTCTAAGGAAGTGCCATATCATTTTCCAAAATGGTTGTATCATTTTGCATTCCCACCAGCAGTGCATAAGAGTTCCAGACTCCCTGCAGCCTCTCCGGCATTTGTTATTTCCAGTTTTTTTTGTTTTGTGCCAGTAATTCCAGGGTGAGATGATATCTCATTGTGGTTTTAATTCGCATTTCTCTAATGGCTAGTGATCGTGAGCATTTCCTCGTGTCTGTTGGCTGCTTGAATGTCGTCTTTGGTGAAGTGTCTATTCATTTCCTTTGACCATTTTTTAATTGGATTATTCGTCTTTTTGTTGTAGAAGTGTTGGATTTTCCTATAGATTTTAGAGGTTAGACCTTTGTCTGACTTGTAGTGTCCAAAAATTTTTTCCCAGTCTGTAGGTTCTCTTTTTACTCTTTTGGTGAAGTCTTTTGATGAGCCTAAGTGTTAATTTAATTTTTAGAAGATCCCGGTTATCTAGCTTATCTTCTGGAGTTTGTGTGTTATTGGTTAAGGTTTGTATCCTGTTAATGCTGTGTATTAGAGCCTCTAGCGTTGATCCTATTTCTTCTATGAATTTTATAGTTTCTGGCTTTATATATAGGTCTTTGATCCGCTTTGAGTTATTTTTTGTATATGGTGTGTGGTATGGATTCTGTTTCATTTTTTTTGCAGATGGGCATCCAGTTTTGCCTGAACCATTTTTTAAAAAGACTCTCTTTTCCCCATTTGATGGACTTTGGGCCCTGGTTGAAGATCAAGTCACCTTAGGTGCATGCATTTACATC
This sequence comes from Dugong dugon, assembly GCA_030035585.1. NCBI lineage: Eukaryota > Metazoa > Chordata > Mammalia > Sirenia > Dugongidae > Dugong > Dugong dugon. Next base: position 145,459,818 of record CM057460.1, read on the forward strand.
TGGGTTCTCAGTTCTGTTCCATTGGTCAGTGCATCGGTTGTTGTACAGGTACCAGGCTGTTTTGACTACTGTAGCTGTATAGTCGGTTCTGAGGTCACGTAGTGCGACTCCTCCTACTTTATTCTTCTTCAGTAGTGCTATACTTATCCGGGGCTTCTTCCCTTTCCATATAAAGTTAATGATTAGTTTTTCAGTCTCTTTAAAGAATGTTGTTGGTGTTTGGATTGAGATTGCATCTATTTGTAAATTGCTTCCGGTAGAATTGTCATTTTCACAATGTTGAGTCTACCTGTCCATGAGCGTGTTATGTTTTTCCATTTATGTAGATTTCTTTGGGTTTCTTGCAGTAGTGTTTTGTAGTTTTCTTTGTACAGGTCTTTTACATCCCTGGTTAGATTTATTCCTAAGTATTTTATTTTTTTAGGTATTATTATAAATGGTATTGTTTTCCTGATTTCCTTTTCATCGTTCTCTTTATTGGTGTGTAGGAACCAACTGATTTTCATATGTTTATTTTATATTCTGCTACTCTGCTGAATCTTTCTATTAGTTCCAGTAGTTTTCTCATGGAGTTTTTAGGGTTTTCTATGTATAGTATCATAATCATCTGCAAACAGGGACAGTTTAACTTCTTTATTACCAATTTGGATGCCCTTTCTTTTTCTTGCCTTATTGCTCTAGCTAGAACTTCCAGCACAGTGTTAAATAGGAGTTGAGATAAAGGGCACCCTTGTCTTGTTCCTGTTCTCAAGGGGAATGTTTTCAGCCTCTCTCCATTAAGAATGATGTTGCCCACTGGTTTTGCATAAATGCCCTTTATTATGTTGAGAAAATTCCCTTCTGTACCTATTTTATTTATAGTTTTTATCAGGAATGGATGTTGGACTTTGTTGAATGCCTCTTCCGCATCAGTGGAGATGATCATACGATTCTTTTCTTTCCTTTTATTTATATGATGGATTACGTTGATTGATTTTCTAAATTGAACCATCCTTGCATACCTGGTTTGCATACCTGGCATTCTACTTGGTCATGGTGTATTATTGTTTTGATATGATGCTGAATTTTATTGGCTAGAATTTTGTTGAGAATTTTCGCATGTATATTTATGAGAGATATTGGTCTGTAGTTTTCTTTTTTGTGGCATCTTTGCCTGGTTTTGGTATCAGTGTTATACTGGCTTCATAGAATGAATTTGAAAGCGTTGCTTCCTTTTCTGTGTTTTGAAATAGTTTGAGTAGTACTGGTATAAGCTCTTCTCAGAATATTTTGTAGAATTCTCCAGTGAAGCCATCCGGGCCAGGGCTTTTTTTTGTTGTTGAGAGTTTTTTTAATTACCTTTTCAATCTCTTGTTATGGGTCTGTTCATATTTTCAACATCACTTTGTGTTAGTTTGGATAGGTAGTTTGTTTCTAGAAATTTATCCGTTTCCTCTAGGTTTGCAAATTTGTTGAAGTGTAGTTTTTCATAATACTCTTATGATCCTTTTTATTTCAGTTGGGTCTGTTGTAATGTCCCCCGTTTTATTTCTTGTTTGGGTTGTTTGTATTCTCTCCTGTTTTTCTTCAGTCTGGCCAGTGGTTTGTCACTTTTGTTGATTCTTTCAAAGAACCAACTTTTGGTTTTCTTGATTCTTTTGTCTTTCTGTTCTCTATTTCATTTATTTATGCTCTGATCGGTATTATTTCCTTTTAGTGGCTATGGGCTTTTTTTGCTGTTCTCTTTCTATTTGTTCGAGTTCTGTAGTTATTGTTTTGATTTTGTCCCTTTCTTCTTTTTTGATGTGTGCATCTGTTGCTATAAATCGTCCTCTGAGGACTGCCTTTGCTGTGTCCCAAAGGTTTTGGTATGATGTGTTTTCATTCTCATTTGATTCTAGGAATTGATTCCGTATTTGATTTCTTTTATTACCCAGTGGTTTGTAAGTAGGGTGTTATTCAGTTTCCATGTATTCGATTTTTTTTCCTTGCTCTTCCAGTTAATTTCTACCTTGACGGTGTTGTGGTCAGAGAAGATATTTTGTATTATCTCAGTGTTTTGGATCTTGTTGAGGATTGCTCTGTGGCCTAAGATGTCTGTTCTGGCGAACATTCCCTGTGCATTGGAAAAGAATGTGTACTTTCCAGTTGTTGAGTGGAGTGTTGCATATATGTCTGTGAGGTCAAGTTGGCTGATTGTGCCCTTTAGGTCTTTTGTATCTTTGTTGAGTTTCTAGATTTTCTATCCTTTACCTAGAGTGGTGTGTTGAAGTCTCCTACTATTATTGTGGAACTGTCAATTTCTCTTTTCAGTGCTGTTAGTTTGTTTTATGTATTTTGGAGCCCTGTAATTGGGTGTGTAGATGTTTATTATGGTTATGTCTTCATAATGGATCGTCCCCTTAATCATTATATACTGTCCTTCTTTGTCTTTTGTGGTGGATTTTGTTTTGAAGTCTGTTTTATTTGAAATTAGTATTGCCATTTCTGTTGTGTTTTGATAGCTGTTTGCTTGATATATTTTTTCCATCCTTTTATTTTTAATAAATTCATGTCTTTGTTTCTAAGATGTGTCTCTTGTAGACAGCATATTGATTGGTCCTGTTTTTTTAATCCATTCTGTCAGTCTCCATCTTTTTATGGGTACATTTAGGCCTTTTACATTCGGTATAATTGTTGATAGGTGTGAGTTTATTGCTGTCATTTTGTAGTGCTTTTTTTTTTTTGTGGTGCTGAGGTTTTCTTTTTTCTTCTTATTTTCCTGTGCTGAGTTCCTTTTGTTTGTGGAATTTCTTTTTGTTTCTTTCATTATTGCAGATTTTGTTGTTACTGAGATTTTATGTGTTTCTTCTTTATTTTGATGAGTTGATTTGTTAACTTTCTTTGTGTGTATCTTGAAATTTTCTTGTATCTTCCTAAGTTTAAACCAGTCTTTTATAGCTTGATATCACCTGGACTTTCTCTACATTTTAAAGCTGTTTACCTACCTTGTGTATTCCCCCTTTTATTGTTCAGACATTGTCGTCATTTACAGATTGATGTCTCTATATCCCTGTTTTATTTCTTTTAGTTTTGTTTTATCCTTGAGAGTTCATTACCTAGGTCAGTATCGGGCTGATACTGGCCTGTGTCCTAGATTTAGGTTGTTGTCTTCTGTTGTTGGTTCTCTAACTGAAGGACTCTCTTTAATAGTTCTTATAAGTTTGGTTTAGTTTTTACAAATTCCCTTAATTTCTGTTTATCTGAGACTGTCCTAATTTTACCATCATATTTGAGAGAGTTTTGCAGGATGTATTATTTTTGGTTGGCAATTTTTTTCTTTCAAGGTTTTATGTATGTCATTCCCATTGCCTTCTTGCCTGCATGGTTTCTGCCAAGTAAATCAGAGCTTAGTCTTATTGTTTCCCCTTTGTATGTGACGTTTCATTTTTCTTGAGCTGCTCTCGGGATTCTTTGGTTTTGGCAAGTGTGATTGTTACATATTTTGGTGATTTTCTTTTGGGGTGTATCTTATATGGGGTTTGTTGAGCTTTTTGGATGATCACATTTTCATCTTTTATGATATTAGGGAAGTTTTCTGTCAGCAATCTTAAGTGGTCCTCGGTTTTCTATTTTCTCCTCCTGTTCTGGAGCTCTGATCATGCACAGATTTTTGCTTTTGATTGTATCCCACATAGTTCTTAGATTTTCTTCATTCTTTTGTGTGATTTTTCCCCAGACAAAATGGCATCTATTTGTCTTCAGTTTTGCTGATTCTGTCTTCCACTGTTTCAAATTTACTCTTAAAACCTATCACATTGTCCATTTTTGTAATTTTGTTGTTTATCTTTTAGATTTCAAATTACTGTTTTTATTAGATTTCTAATTATTTATTTATTTAGACATTTTGTTCTTGTATCATTTTCCTGAATTCTTCTGTTGCTTTACCTTTGTTTTCCTTGATTTTGGCTTATGTTTTTGTTGGTTTTGTCTGTATTCTCCAAGATTTTGTCTGTGTTTTCCTTGATCTGTTTCCTCATCTATTAGGAAACGCTTAATATTAGATTTTTGAATTTTTTATCAGGTAGTTCTAGCGCTTTTTTTTCTGCCAGAAGGTCACCTGGTGCTTTATTTTAGTCAGTTACTGGAGTTATCTTGTCTTTTTTTTAAATATGTTTTGATTTTATCTGCTGTGTACAAGAAATTCAGGTAATATTTTCTGTATTTATTGATTGTAGGTTTGTCTCATCTTGCTGTTTTGTTTTGCTTGGTTATGTCTAGGCAGGCAGGCTAGGTGTGCTTTGTTGCTTGCTTGTCTCTGGACACAATAGTTCTCACCACCTTGTCCGGGTGTACAGGGCTAGACATTCAGCTGTGCCGCAGCAGGGTGGGTTCAGCAGTGGGGGAAGAGGTGGAGACTGGTCATTTGTCTGTGGCATGAAACGGGCTGGGGCCAGGGGCTGGAGTAGGGCCTATGGCAGGGCGGGCTGGTTTTTGGGAGGGGTCTTGTGGTTCGGGCTGGTTTCCCTTGGGGCTGACCCAATGTGGGAGGGACCTGGGGGTCCAGGCCAGTTCCCCTCAGGGTTGCAGGGTGTGGTGAAGCAGGGGCTGAGATGGTGGGGAAGGGTCTGGGGGTCAGGGCTGGTTTCCCCGAGGGCTGTGGGATGTGGTGATGCTGGGGCCAAGACGGCAGGGAGGGGGTCTGCCGGTCCGGGCTAGGTTCCCTCAGGGCTGCGGGGCACGGCAATGGGGGGTCTAGCCAGCGATGAGGGTTCTGGGGGTCTGGCTGGTGGGCCTGAGGAGAGAGGTAGGAGAGGGAGGCAAAGGCAGGGCCAGAGTGGGCTAGATGGAGGAGGGCAATAAGGTGGGTTAGAACTGTGGTTCCCAGCAGTCGAGGCTGCTGGGATGTGACTGCTGGGATGGGGCAGTCTTGCTGCCTTCACCAGAGGGGTGGGGGTTGTAGGAGCATGCTCCTGTGGTTACTGGGTGAGAGAGTCTGGGCTCTTCCTTGAGTTGCAGCCAGCAAATGTAGTCTTACTTAGTCCTGGGTGGGTTGGCTCCATACCTCTGTCTCCTATTGGGAATTCCGTGGAGATGGCTTTCTGTGTGGAGATGGCTTTATCCCAAGATGGCAACGCTGAGTTGTGCCATTTGGCCGGGGACTTCCATTCCCTCCTTTGCTGATTTGTTAGTTTCTTCTCAGTGGCTTCCAGTCTAATACTTTATCACTTCATTTAAGGTTCAAGGTTCCAGGATTGATGTCTCTATCTGTTTTACTTGGTTTTTTGGGTCTTTGTTGCAGTGGGTCAGCTTAGTGCATCTGTGTAGTCCGCCATCTTGGCTTTGCCCCTCTATCCTACTTTTAACTTTTCTCTACCATTATGTTTAAAGACACTATTATTATTTTTTCTGTATTAGGTCTTTTTGTTAATATCTTCCATTTCTCTCATTATGCTTATGTTTTTCTTTATATCCTTGAGCATATTTATAAGAAACTCGAATAGGATTTGAGGCCCAGGTGGTAGTAGTATATCAGTGTAAATCTCCTGATTTTCTTGGTTGAAAATGTGCTCGTTTTGTAGGATACATTGATACTGGGATAGCAGATCAATTTACTCTCAAGTGATTTAGGAGGAAAATTTTATGTATACTGAATTTTCACTTTTCTGTAAGCTTGTGATTGTTCAAAAAAATTCTTTTGGAACATCTTTGGTACTTTTTAAGTAAAGATAAAGATAAGAGTAAAAAAAGGTAAGGTAAAATTCAGTTATTTGAAGCATCTACATATCTGATCTAATGATGCCAAAAAAAAGAGGTAGATGGTGTTATAATGTAATTTTAGTAAATCAGTTAAACAGTATTTTTTTCCTCCCATGTTTTGAATAACATGTAAAAATGTCACTCATTTTGGATGTTTAAGTTTTTCCTTTTTTTTATTCCCCGATAATGAGTAAATAAGATTATGCCTTTTCTTTCAGAATTGTTATTCTGATGTTTGTTAAGGTAGCATAATTTTACTTTGTTTACTTTCAAAGGTTGCTCAAGAAACGGATGTTAGAGCCCAGATTCGTCTACAGTTTCGTGATGTCAATGGAGAACTCTTAGCTGTGCAGCGATCTATGGTGTGTACACAGAAAAGTAAAAAGACAGAATTTAAAACCCTGGAAGGAGTCATTACTAGAACAAAGTATGTATTTATTTTATATTTGAGTATCTATTCATTTTAGATTTATAAGATTGTAGGTTTTTGCTACTACTTTAATTTATTCTTTTAGGGAAGCGTATTAACTTCTTAGTTGGTACAATTTATCAATTCAATAGAATAATCCCATTGAAGATTTCGTGATAATAATCCATTCTCTTGAGTAATTTATGAACAGTTGCTGATTCAAAGGTGTATAATCACTCAGTATGGATTAAATGAATTAAAAATGCTGGTATTATGCCTAGGAATAGGTGAGATTAGAAACAGACAAGTAGGGAAGAATAATAATTTGTCTCATTCAACCTTTATCTTTCTGTTAGGGGCAAGTATCATCTTGTAATGGTATGAATTTTAGAATTAGACTATCTTGGATTCAAGGCTTCATCCCTGTTGAGCAAATTACTTAACTATTTGTCTCTGCTCTCTTTCATTTATTTATTTATTAATAAACTAATTAAATAATTGTTTTGTTTAGTCAGTAGTATTTAGTATCTACTTTGTGCCACTATGAGCTCACTTTTAGACATATTGAATATGCAGCATCTTTGAAACAGTTGGTAGAAAATGAGAGCGAGGTACTTAGATACTCTAATGGTTAATGTTATGTGTCAACTTGGCTAGACCATGATTCTCAGTGGTTTGGCAGATACTATGTAATCATCCTCCATTTTGTGTTCTGATGTCAACAGCCAGTCAGTTGGAAGGAGAGTTTCTATGGAGGTATGGCCTGAATCCAATATATATGGATGTCTTAGCAAAGCTCACGCTCTCTGTGTTGATCCTACACTGGTCTCCTGGTCTGACCTCCAGTTCTTGTAGAAGCCTTTAGCCAGCTGCCTGACCTGCAGATTTTGGGTTCATCAGCCCCTGCACCCATGTGAACCAGGAGAAGCATTCAGCCTGCCATGGATTTGGGACTTGCCAGCTCCCACAACTGTGTGAGCTATTTCCTTGAAGTAAATTTCTCTATGTCTATTTATATACAGTAAGTCCCCAAGTTATGGAAGTCTGACTTACAGGCAACTCTTACTTGCTCTTTAATGTTATGTAAATTTTCCCTCACTTTGAAACAATTGAACCAACCCCTGCTCTACTCGCAACAAATTCTTTATGACAGTCACCTTCATTTGCTGCATGTGCAGCTTTTAAATCATTGAAAAAACTTTGAGCATTTTCTTGCACTAAAGTAAGGCTAACTAAGAACTGTATTCACCTGTTTGATTTACCTACAAATTCAGCTTAAAAAGGTACACTTAGGAATGGATCTCATTTGTAACCTGGGGACTACCTGTATATGCTTCACTGATTTTGTTCCTCTAGAGAACCCATCCTAAAACAGATACATAGGTCTAGCAGCAGGGTCTGGGCTGGAGATATAAATTTATGAGTCACCTCATATTCAGCATGTCCAAAAGTGAGCTCATGATCTTTTCCCTTGCCCCTTCAAAAAACTTCCAACAACCTGATTCTCTTCCAGTACTCCTCCTCTCAATGAATGACACCACTGTCCATCCAGTGGCACTAACCAAGAACCTGAGTCTGTCATGACTTCTCTCAGCCTTCATATCCAGCCTGTTAACAAGTCCTGTCGATTTAATCTAAATGTTTCTGGAATCTGTTTCTCTCTATTTTTGCCATCACCATTCTAGTCCAACCCACCATAATCTTTCCGCAGTGTACTGTGATAACCTACTGGTCTATCTGTGTCCACTGTAGCCTGCTATAAAGCATTCTCAGTACATTCAATGTAATATCTTCAAAATATAAATTGGAATGTATAAAGATCAGTAAAGACAATCTACTTATTAGCAGACATTGGATAACCCTTTGCTGTTGAGTCAATTCTGACTCCTAGTGACCCTATAGGACAGTATAGAACTGCCCTATAGGGTTCCCAAGATTGTAAATCTTTACAGAAGCAGACAGCTACATCTTTCTCCCGTGGAGCAGCTGGTGGGTTCAAACCACCAACTTTTTAGTTAGCAGCCAAGCGTTTAACCACTGTGCCACTAGGGCTCATTAAATATTGGAAAGAAGCTGTCTAACAAAATGGTTAATTTTTCCTTTTGATGAAGGATACTGAAGTATCTCTTGGAACCCAAGGGCAGGGATGCTCCTGGCCCTTGGTATAATAATATAGGGAAATCATCAATCCTTTCTACATGTCTTATATCTGCCTCCTGGAATCTCAAGTTTTTCTCTTGCTATAGGTTAGCTTTCTCTGTTTTACAGTCTACAAGACAGAAAACAGCCATTACAACAGCTTCCAGTGTCACTTGTCCTCTGTTTTGTGTAGTAACCAAACTGAGGCAGCAGTCACTCAGTCCCAAACCCAACTGAGCAACCAGGGAGCTTTTGTGAGTCCAAGGTCTGTGCCACTCTAGTTATGTGGATAGAGGGGGAGAAAGTTGATAGACAAACATAACAGTAGAATTCAGCTGCAATATAATAAAAGTTTGAGTCAGTGAGTGCTCATTAGGGCTGGAGTCTTGCCTGGGGCTAACCAGCTGGCCACTTAGATTTCTGTGGGATAGTAATACTTCAGTGAATTTACGACAGTTCCAGTCCTGTGCTTGGCGTTATAGGCTGAAATACCAATCAGTGTTCCAAAGTTATTCTGATAAGGGCATTACTGAAACATATTGACAGAGCTTAAAAGAGTCTGAAATAAAAGACATACAGAACATATTATTCCTTGAACTGGTCTGTGGACAAGGCAGCTGAAGGTTGGTTGATGAACCAGGCTGAGAAAAAGAGGAATCATGTATTAGGAGTTTTGTGGCATCAAGCTGAAAAGTCCTGAAACAGTTTTCTGTTGGATCACCTTGTCAGTGTGACCCTGGAACTCGAGGTCCACTGATTAAGAATCTTCCTCTTTGAGTCAGGAATAGGAGGAGGATATGGAATGTGTGGCTTATTGCCTCCATGAACAACTACATCCTTTGCCATGAGACCAGAACTGGATGGTGCCCGGGTACCATTACTGCACATTTTGATCAAAGATTTCATAGAAGAGTCCTGATCAAATGGGGGAAAATGCAGAACAGAATTTCAAATTCTCATGAAATCAAGACTTTCTGGAGCCTTGGAGGGTGGATGAACCCCTGAAACTGTTACCCTGAGATAATCTTTAAACCTTAAACCAAAAATGTCCCCTGAAGTCATCTTAAAACCAAACAATAGTTTAGCTTAACTAGTAAAACAGGTCTGCCTTGAGCATTATGCTCTTTTAAGAACTGTCTGTAGGTGATCAGATTGACAACAGCAACTCCAAAGATTAGATAGGAACCTTAAGGGGCAGTGAATATACCGTAAGTAAATTATAATATGGGAGAACAACTCAGAAAAGAGAGTAAGAATGGTTGCACAATGGAAGAATGTAACCAGTGTCACTAAATTGCACATGTAGAAACTGTTAAATTGGTGTTTGTTTTGCTGTGTATATTCTCAGCAACAAAATAAATAAAACTTAGAAGGGAAAAAAAAAAGAATATTCCTCCTTGGACCATACTTGGATGAGCACTACCAAAATTTGCCTTTACTCTCCTTTCTCCGTATGTCTGTTGCTAAGTGTCCTTTTTTCTAAACTATACATTCTTTAGATGTTTTTGTTTACCCTCTCTTATTTCGATTATTTTTAAGTTGTAGGGGTGGAAGATACTTTATTTTCCTCTGTGTATTGCCTATAAATATTGTTAATTATTGTATTTAAAAATCCTAATTTAAAAAGAATTCTGATATCTTTTCCTATACCACTCTATTTTAAATTCCTGTACCACCCAATTTTAAATACTGCTTTATCAGTAAACTGCTAATCACTTGAGAGTTTAGCATGAGGAAGTTACTGATAATCACTGGTGAGGTGATTTATTTTTAACAAGGACATTGTGAAGGATTGATTAAGGAGTAGAAAAGGTGCAATGGGAAGTTGTTTTACACATGTTTTTAATTTTCTATAGGCATGGTGAAAAAATCAGTCTCAGCTCTAAGTGTGCAGAAATTGACCGAGAGATGATAAGCTCTCTCGGGGTTTCCAAGTCTGTGCTAAATAATGTCATCTTCTGTCACCAAGAAGATTCTAATTGGCCTTTAAGTGAAGGAAAGTCTCTGAAGCAAAAGTTTGATGAGATTTTTTCAGCAACAAGGTTTGTAGCCTTTAGTTAGACTTGGTAGCTGATTAAGTATTGAGCCATGTTTACAATTTGGATGTTTCTTTTTTGAAACAGAAAAGTTTAAAAAAGCAAAAAAGTAATCAATTATAATCTCTCACCTAGTGGCAACCATTTCGTATATTTCCTTTCAGTTTTCTTTCTGTGCATTTGTTTCTTTACCTGATGGACAGTATGTATGTAATTTTTTTACTTACCTTTATGTCATAAACATTTTTCAGGTTATTAAGAACTCTTTGTAAACGTAATCTTAATGACTACATAATATTTCTTTATATGAATATACCATAATTAGCCAGAAATTTGATTTTTATTTAATATCTTCAAAGGTATATTAAAGCCTTGGAAACACTTCGGCAGGTACGTCAAACACAAGGTCAAAAAGTAAAAGAATGTCAAACAGAACTGAAATATCTGAAGCAGAATAAGGAAAAAGCATGTGAAATTCGAGATCAGATTACTAATAAGGAAGCCCAGTTAACATCTTCAAAGGAAATTGTCAAATCCTATGAGAATGAACTTGATCCATTGAAGGTAATTTGATTTCTTATATGTTAAAATTAAGGAGACTTTGTGATGAGGAAATAGGTAGAGTAGGAACCCAAGTCTAACCCACCACTACCCACTGCTGTCGAGTCAGTTCTGACTCATATCAACCCCATAGGGCTTCCAAGGCTGTAAATTTCTACAAAAGTGGACTGCCACATTTTTTTCCTGTGGAGCCGTTGGTGGTTTCAAACCACCAACCTTTGGTTAGCAGCCATAGCTCTTAACCACTGCGCCACCAGTGCTCTGTACTGGGTATAGGTTTGTATGTTTAATTTTCTTGATCTGTACCAGGACAAACAGATAGGGATATACTGCATGAAACGGCATACAAAGAGGCCTGTTACAGTGAGGAAAATAAAACCTACAAACAAGTATTTAAGCTAATTAAAATCAGGAAGCTGTGAGGTTTTAACCAATCTAAATCAAAGTCGAATTTTGAGTTTTGCTTTGTATGTGAAACTACTTGGATTTACTCTACTTTTCCTTCTATTAGCTGAGCTTTGTCATTTAAATTAAAACAGCACATACCTTTGAACTCTTTACACTCAAGGTTATGTCTTAATGATTTATACAGGATCTTATACAAGATGCAACTGAAGTATTACGTGTTCCAGAAAGTCCCTTTTTACCATATTAACACTCACCCCTAAAGCACTTTATTTTCATAAGAATTTGAATGGCATATATGTTTCTTGAAAAAATTATTGGAGACTGTCTTTAATTTTATGGGTAACGTTTTAGTGTCTATATTAGATGGTTAATCTCTAAATTCCCCAAAGAGTAAACAAATTTTAGTATCACACTAAATTAGTGGCGTAGATCACTAGCAGTTAAATACCAGTGTAATGACTCAACCTTGTAGTGCTGTAGTCTTAAGGAGATTTGTGTGTGTGTGTGGTTTTTTTTTGGAATTGACAGGACTTTCTAGGGAATTTCTACAATTTTAACATTGCACAAAATTTTGACCCATAATATGTTGGTATATTTGCAAATAAGTAAGCTTTCTAAACTTATAAACTAAGACTTATAAGAAGGGCTTAAAGGAGATTCTTTTCATTCATTTAACAAACATTTTCTAAGTGTTTCGTGTGTAGCAGGGTATATTATGCTTGGGCCTGCAGCATTCTTGCTCTTAAAGTATTCCTGGTCTCAGTAAATAAGAGCATTCCTGAAAATATGATGTGCCTCAAATAGAATGAATGGTATGGTTGTTTTTTAGGTTTTAGATAGAAAAAAAATTTTTTTGAATCATTTAAAAAATTATTGATTTTTTTTTTTTTTAAACTCACGTGTCAGTACTGGTATAGATCTTTGACTTATAAACTATAAAAGCTTGATTTTGTTTCTGTCCAAATGCCCACTGACATGAATACATCCACTCATGAATATTGTTTTGTGCATAGCACTGTGTCAGGTGCTCTTGGAGATAAGGAGATCAAAGACTTTTTTTTATTGTTGTGCTTTAAGTGAAAGTTTACAACTCAAGTTAATCTCTCATACAAAAATTTATACATACATTGTTTTGTGACCCTAGTTGTTCTCCCTATACTGTGACAGCACACTCTTCCTTTCCACCCCAGATTTCCCGTTTCCATTCATCCAGCTCCTGACCCTCTCTGCCTTCTCCTCTCACCTCCGGACAGAAGCTGCCCATTTAGTCTCATGTATCTGCTTGAGCTAAGAAGCACGCTCTTCATGAGTGTCGTTTTATGTCCCATAGTCCAGACTAATCTTTGTCTGAAGAGTTGGCCTCGGGAATGGTTTTAGTTTTGGGCTAACAGTCTGGGGGCCATGTCTTCCGGGGTCCCTCCAGTCTCAGTCAAACCATTAAGTCTGGTCTTTTTACTAGAATTTGAGTTCTGCACCCCACTTTCTCCTGCTCCATCAGGTACTCTCTGTAGTGTTCCCTGTCAGGGTGGTCATTGGTAGTAGCCAGGCACCATCTAGTTCTTCTGGTCTCAGGCTGATGAAGTCTCTGTTTATGTAGCCCTTTCTGTCTCTTGGGCTGATACTTACCTTGTGTCCATGGTGTTCTTCATTCTCCTTTACTCCAGGTGAGTTGGGACCAATTGATGCATCTTAGATGGCCACTCACTAGCTTTTAAGACCCCAGATGCCACTCACCAAAGTGGGATGTAGAACATTTTCTTAAAAAACTTTGTTATGCCAGTTGACCTAGATATCCCCTGAAAACATGGGCCCCAGACCCCCACCCCTGCTGCTCTGTCCCTCAAAGTGTTTGGTTGTACTCAGGAAACTTCTTAGCTTTGGTTTAGTCCAGTTGTGCTGACTTCCCCTGTAGTGTGTGCTGTCCTTCCCTTCAGCTAAGATAATTCTTTCTTTTTTTTTTTCATCAAAAAGAGAAATTTATTCTTTCACAGTCTAGTAGGTTACAGGTCCAAATTCAGGGCGTCAGCTCCAGGGGAAGGCTTTCTCTTTCGGCCATGGAGGAAGGTCCTTGTCATCAGTCTTCTCTTGGTCTGGGAACATCTCAGCACAGGAACCTCAGGTCCAAAGGACGCACTCTGCTCCCAGCATTGCTTTCTTGGTGGTATGAGGTCCCCAACTCTCTGCTTGCTTCCCTTTCGTTTTATCTCTTATAAGAAATAAAAGGTGGTGCAGGCCACACCCCAGGGAAACTCACTTTATGTTGAATCAAGGATGTGACCTTAGTAAGGGTGTTCCAATCACACCCTAATCATCTTTAACATAAAATTACAATCACAAAGTGGAGGACAACCACACAATACTGGGAATCATGGCCCAGCCAAATTGTTGTACAGATTTTTGGAGGATATAATTCAGTCCATGATATTCTACCCTTTGGCCCCCAAAAAATCACATCCTTAGAACATGCAAATCATATTCATCCCATCATATCATAGCAAAAGTCTAACTCCCAAGTCCAAAATCCAAAAATTCTTCTTCATCTGTGAAATCTACAATATAAGTTGTCTGCTTCCAAAGGTACAGTGGTAGAACAGGCACAAACTAGACATTTCCATTACAAGTAGGAGAAACTGGAGGAAAAGAAGGAATAACAGGCACCAAGCAAGTCAGCAGAACATATTACATTAGCTCTCAAGGCTTTGAAAATAATCCTCTGTTCTCTGAGACGGTTTACACAATGGCCCTGCCTTCCAGACTAGGTACTAGCCACACTCTCCAGATTCTGAGTGGAGGCCCCTCACCCCTGGGCTTCAGCTCTGCCTTCCAGGCCCAGTGGGACAGCAATTCTGCTCCCTTGGCTTTAGGTGCACCATTCTCCCAGTCCACCTGAGTGGGGACTCCACCATTAGAAGCACCAGAGGCCATGGCTCCACCCTTTGAAACCCCTGAGGTCATGGCCATACCTTTTGAGAGTGAGGCAGCTTGGCTTCTTGTGTCCCTTGTCTCTTCAGCCTCTGTTTCCTTGTTCCTTGGCCTCTTGGCTCCTTAGGCCTCTCCCGCATCTGCTCTGCTAGGGCAAGCATTCCAAAGCTCTGTAGCTCCACCAGTAAGTGCCTGGAGGCACCTCACTCTGCCAGGAAGCCTCCTGCGCACAGGCACTCATCTCCCTCACTCCCTGGGTCAGCAAGCCTAGCTTCTCTGGTAAATGCCTGGAGGCACCCCACGTCACCAGGAAGCCTCTGGCACATGGGCACTGAGCTCTCTTGCTCCGTGGGTTGGCTCCAGCATCATCTTGCGCTGGTTCCCCTGCTGCTACTGATTCTCTGCCACTGCTGCTCCTCTATCCATTTACAGCCTCAAAACCACTTCCACGTTTTAGGTTATCTTTTAGAGCAGCACCCCACTCTCTCAGTATCAAATTCTGTCTTGGTCATCTAGTGCTGCTGTAACAGAAATACCACAAGTGAATGCCTTCAACAAAGAGAAATTTATTCTTTCACAGTCTAGTAGGTTACAGGTCCAAATTCAGGGCGTCAGCTTCAGGAGAAGGCTTTCTCTGTTGGCTGTGGAGGAAGGTCCTTGTCATCAGTCTTCCCTTCGTCTGGGAGAATCTCAGCATAGGAACCTCAGGTCCAAAGGATGCGCTCTGCTCCCAGCATTGCTTTCTTGGTGGTAATTGATCATTCTTGTCTACTTTCTAGTTAGTGAATACTCCTCTCCCTCCCTCCACACCCTCTCAAAGAATGTTTTCTTCTGTGTTTAAACCTTTTCTTGACTTCTTATAATAGTGGTCTTATACAATATTTGTCTTTTTGTGACTGACTAAATTCACTCAGCATAATGACTTCCAGCTTCCTCCATGTTACAAGACGTTTCATGGATTCATCGTTCTTTATCGTTGCATAGTATTCCATTGTGTGAATATACCCTAATTTATCCATTTGTCCATTGATGGGCACCTAGGTTGCTTCCATCTTTTTGCTATCGTGAATAGTGCTGCAGTGAACTTGGGTGAGCATATATCTATTTGTGTGACGGCTCTTATTTCTCTAGGGTATATTCCAAGAAGTGGGATTGCTGGATCGTATGGTACTTTCTATTTCTAGCTTTTAAAGGAAGTGCCAAATCAATTTCCAAAGTGGTTGTACCATTTTACATTTCCGCCAACACTGTGTAAGTGTTCCAGTCTCTCCACAACCTCTCCACCATTTTTTATTTTGTGTTTTTTGGATTAATGCTAGCCTTCTTGGGGTGAGACGGTATCTCACTGTAGTTTCAGTTGGCATTTCTCTAATGGCTAATGATCGTGAGCATTTCCTCATGTGTCTGTTAGCCGCCTGAATGAAAGACTTGTTTTTAAAGAGCTTAAAATCTTGGAGAACAAGGTTTGAGCCTTGGACAGCCTTGGAGAAACAAGGGAACTCTTTTAAAAGATGGCTAGGATTACAAAGAAGTAAATTGAAGAGCTACATAAATGATATAGTTTAGAACATAGGTTCTCTAGAAGCTAAAAGATGATGACTGTAGCACAAAGGAGAAAATAAAAAATAAATTGAACTTACTCAAAATTAAAAACTTTTGTGCTATGAATTATATCAAACAAGAAAGTAAAAAGACAGCCCAGAGAATGGGAGAAAATTCTTGCAAAACATGTATCTGATAAAGGACTTGTATCTGGAATATGTAAGGAACTCTCACAGCCCAATAATAATAGGAAGACAAAAAAAAAAAAAAAAATAAGCAAAAGATTCAAACACTTTTTTTTTAACAAAAGAGTCAGATGACAAATAAGCACATGAAAAGATGCTAAACTATCAGTAATCATTAGGAAAATGCAAATTAAAACAACAGTGAGATATTACTAAACCACTGCCGTGAAGTTAGAATGAGTCATAGTTACCCTGTAGGACAGAGTAGAACTGCCCCATAGGGTTTCCAAGGCTGTGATCTTAACGAAAGTACACTGCCGCATCTTTCTCCTGCACAGTAGCTGGTAGGTTCTTTCTCCTACAGAGCAGCTAGTGGGTTCTTTCTCCCGCATAGTGGCTGGTGGGTTCAAACTGCTGACCTTTAGGTAGCAGCCAAGCATTTAACCACTGTGCCACCAGGGCTCCTTGGAATACTACTGCATACCTACTGTAATGGCTAAAATGAAGAAAGACTGACAGTAAGTGATGATGAGGATGCAGAACAACTAACCTCACACATTGTTGGTAGGATGCAAAATGATACAACTACTTTTGAAAATAGTTTGGCAGCTTTTTATAAGTTAAATCATACCCCTAGGAGCTGCCTCAAGAGAAATATATACAGAGACCTGTACACAAAAGTTTATAGCAGTTTTATTTGAAATGGCCAGATAAAAACAACCTAATGTCTATCAACTGGGGAATAAATAATATATTAACATTGTAATATAGCAAGCCATGCAGTGGAATACTTCTCAGCAATTAAAAGGAATGAACTACTCATACATGCAACAACATAGATGAATTTAAAAGCATTATGCTGAGTAAAGAAGCTAGGCACAAAAGGGTACATACTGTATGATTCTGTTTATGTGACATTCCAGAAAAGGCAAAACTATTGTGACAGAAAACAGATCAGGGGTTGCCAGGGGCTCTGGGTGGGGACAGGGAATTGACTGAAGAGAGGCTGGAGAGAACTTTTTGTGGGTGATGGAAATGTTCTATATCCTGATTGTGGTGCTGGTTATGCTACTGTATGTATTTGTCCACACTCATCAAACTGTGCACTTAAAAAAGGGTGAATTTTCCTGTATGTATGTTATACTCAATACATCTGACTTTAAAAAAAAAAGAGGTCCAGGAATCAGAGAGGCCTGGTCTGAAATCCTGACTTTACCCCTTCCAATGTGAACAACCTGTGCCTAAATTTTGTTACCTATAAAACTTCATAGGGTTGCCGCATGACTTAAATAGTACATTTTAAAGCACTTTGATCAGTGTCTGGCATACAGTAAGCACTCATTGAATGGGACCATTCACACCACTTGGTGAAAAAAATTCTGTGCTCGTGAAATATCTTTTGAGCAGAGTCTGACAGAGCTGAATTGGTACTTAAGAGCACTGAATATTAACACCTCAGCTGTGGTTCTCCACAAACGTCTCAGCTCCTATCAGTGTCTTCACTGCCTCTTGGTGGCATTGACATGATTATCATCTGGGCTTGGATCTTTTGTGGCATCTCTTAACTGCTTCGTTTCTTAAGTCCAGCCAGTCACCAGGTCCTGTGGATTCCATCTTTGACATCTGTCTTTTGTCCCAATCCTCACAGCACAAAACAAAGGTTTTATTCCCAAAGCACACCACCTAGTAAAGGAAGTTAAGTATCCAGACAATGAAAAATAGAGCAGACTGTTTATAATCTTAGACTGTAATGTGAAATGAGACAAAAGAATGTGACAGTTTGAGCTGTCAGGTACATGAACTTGTGTGTGGAAAAAAGAAATAAACAAGAGGTCCAGAGGGTGTTTTTGAACTTAGAAACAAATATCTAAAGCAATTCCCGTTTAAGGCAAGAAAGGAAAACAGGGCTAAGTAGCCCAAGGTCAGAGGATAGGATGTAGTCATTGTTGTTAGCTGCCACTGAGTCAGCTCCGACTCATGGTAACCTTATGTACAACGTAATGAAACGATGCCTAGTCCTTTGCCATCTTCATTATCGTTGGTACTTTTGAGTCCATTGTTGTGGCTCTTGTGTAGTGCCTTTCAACCTAGGGGGCCCATCTTCCAGCACTATATTGGACAGTATTTTGTTGTTATCTATAAGGTTTCATTGGCTAATTTTCAGAAGTATATTGCCAGGCCTTTCTTCATAGTTTCTTAGCCTGGAAGTTTCGCTAAGACCTGTCCACCATGAGTGACCCTGCTGGTATTTGAAAACTGGTGACATAGTGTCTTAGTCATCTAGTACTGCTCCAACAGAAATACCACAAGTAGATGGCTCTAACAAAGAGAAGTTTATTCTCTAACAGTCCAGTAGGCTACAAGTCCAAATTCAGGGCATCAGCTCCAGGAGAAGGCTTTCTCCCTCTGTCGGCTCTGGAGAAAGGTCCTTGTGATAAATCAGTCTTTCCTTGGTCTGGGAGCTTCTCTGCACAGGAACCTCAGGTCCAAAGGAAGCACTCTGCTCCCGGCACTGCTTTCTTGGTGTTATGAGGTTCCCCTGTCTCTGCTTACTTCTTTCTTTTATATCTCAAAAGAGATTGGCTTAAGACACTATCCAGTCTTGTATACCTCATCAGCATAACTTTATCACAGTGATAGAATTTACAACACATAAGGAGATCATGTATAACCTCATCATAGTGATAGAGTTTACAACACATAAGGAAATCACATCAGATTACACAGTCACACAACACAGGGGATCATGACCCAGCCAAGCTGACAAATATTTTTGGGAGACATGACTCAATCCATGGCACATAGCAACATGCAAGCCACCATAGTATAACAAACTTTGACAGGTGTGGAGGGCATGGTAGGATGGGAATAGTTTATGAGAGAATTCTTGAAGATGGAGGGAAACTGTAAAAAAAGGAAAGCTTACATTATAGTACAGTGCTTGAAATTAAGCAGTCTTTTTTGGACAACTGATGGGAAGGTGATTTGACCCAAACTTTATGTTGATTTCTGTGAAGGAAAGAATCCTCGTTTGTTGAAGCTAGAAAAGGACTTTGGAAATCATCCACTTAGTAAATATTTATTGAATTTCCTGCTATGTGCTGTGCACTGGATAGTCTCTAAGGATACAGAGAAGAGTTAGCTTAAGTCCTTAGGGGATTAGTCACAATTAAACACAAATAAATAGACAAACATTTTAAACTTCAAAGTGCTATCGCCTTGGTTAGAATCCTGGCACCATTGGATAAATACTACATATTATCACTTAGCCCCACCTTGACATTATTTCTTCTGCAAACTCCATTTCAACTATATGAATTTCCTTGATAGTGTTCACAGACAGCTTGCTTTTTACTGTTCCTAGTGACCTACCTGGAGCCCTGGTGGCGTAGTGGTTAAGTGCTACGGCTGCTAACCAAAAAGGTTGGCAGTTAGAATCCACCAGCTGCTCCTTGGAAACCCTATGGTGCAGTTCTACTCAGTCCTGTAGGGTTGCTGTGGGTCAGAATCGACTTGACAGCATTGGGCTTTGGTTTTTTCGGTTTAATGTCCTTGCCATTCACGATCAACAAAATCATACCTTAAATTCAGTCCTATAAAATCTTCAGGCTACCTCAGACAGAAATTCTGTCTTCCTCTTCAGAGCTCCTACAGCCCTTACCTTCTTCTGTGCTTATCGTCTCTCCGACCAGACTGCTTCTCAAGAAAAGAAAATACATCCTAATATGTTGGTAACCACGACGGTACCTATACACAGTAATCAGGATAACTCATCCTAAAACATAACATACTTTGCCAGTCTTTTATCTGTTGAACTAAGTCCCAAACCTATTAGGGGTCCATAATCTGATCCCAGTTCTTATTTCTCACCCCTTTTACACTGATTATTAATCCAGGTTCTTCCTTACACAGCTCTGTTCTGGTAAGCTTGTATGTGTGAATATATGCACATAAATATTTGTATATATGTAGGTATTATATATGTGTGCCTCCCTTCCCCCCACCCCCCAAAAAAAAAGCTGCTGGAAGGATGTACTCTCAAGAGGTCAGAGGTCAGAGATTAGGAATGGGAAGAGTATCTTCTATTTTTCACCTAGTATCTTTCTTTAATTTTTTCACTGTTAGCACATATTACTTTTAAAGAAAAAAATGCAAAACAAATACACACATATATAAAATGCTTCCTACTGTATCACCTTGATTTCTATCCATTCTTTAAGGCCCAGCTCAGGCCTGCCTCCTCCCTGAGGCCCTTGTGATACATGTGTATGTATGGCCATCGTTTGTTTTTAAACACCATTAAGATAGAATACAATTCACATATCATACAATTCACCCATTTAAAATGTGCAATTCAACTTTTTAGTATAGTCACAGAGTTAAGCAGCCATTACCACAATCTAATTTTAGAACATTTTTGATTTCTAAAAAGAAACCCTATACCCGTTAATAGTCACTATCCATTCTTTCCCAGTCCCCAGCCCTAGGCAATCACTAAATCTGCTTTCTGTCTCTGGATTTGCCTCTTCTAGACATTTCATATAAATGGAATAATTTTTGTGATTGACTTCTTTCACTTAGCACAATATTTTCAAGGTTCATCAGTGTTGTCGCATGTCAGTAGTTCATTCCTTTTATGGCTGAATAATATTCCAGCCACATTTTATTTATCCTTTCTTCAGTTGGTGGACATTTGAGTTGTTCCTGCTTTTTGGCTGTTATGAGTAATGCTGCTGTGAACATTCCTGTACAAGTTTTTATATAAGTGTATGATTTCATTTCTCTTGGGTATAATATGCCTAGGAGTGAAATTGCTGGGTCATATGATACCTCTATTTTTAACCTTTTGAGAAACTGCCTATCTGTTTTCCAGAGCAGCTGCCCCATTTTACGTTCTTACCAGGATGTGACAATTCCAATTTTTCCATATCCCCACCTACACTTGTTATTTTGTCTTTTTGATTTATATCCATCCCAGTGTGTGTGAAGTGGTATCTCATTGTGGTTTTGATTTGCATTTCCCTGAATACTAATGATATTGAGCATCTTTTCTTGTGGTTATTGGCCATGTGTATATCTTCCTTAGAGAAATGTCTGTTCAGATTCTTTGCCTATTCTTTAATTGGGTTATTTGTCTTTTTCTTAGTTAGTTGTAAGAGTTCTTAATTGTTTTTCACAGGGCAGAAATTTTTTATTTTGATGAAGTTCAGTTTATCCATTTTTTCTTTTTTTTTTCCTTAAGCTTTATGTTTTTGTTTCCTAGCTAAGAAGTCTTTGCCTACCCCAACCAAGGTCACAAAGATTTTCTGCTGTGTTTTCTTCTAGAAATTTTATAGTTTTAGCTCTTACATTTAAATCTACGCTCTATTTCAGTTTATTGTTGAATATGGTATGAGGTAAAGGTTGAGATTTACTTTTTTTGCACGCAGATGTCCAATTGATCCAGTACCCAGAGCTCACTTACAGTCCTAACTATTACGCTATCCTGCCTCCCAGTCTTGCGTATGTGGTTTTGTACAAGTCATTTAAGTCTTCTAAGTCTCCTATTTCTGACTTAATAGCTGGTGGCCCAGTGTTTAAGAGTTTGGCTGCTAACCAAAAGGTCAGCAGTTCGAATCTACCAGACGCTCTTTGGAAACTCTGTGGGACAGTTCTACTCTGTCCTCTAGGGTCTCTGAGTCACAGTCAACTCTATGGCAGCAGGTTAGGGTTTTTTTTTTTGGTTTTTTTTTTTTTAAGTCTCCCATAGGAGCTCTGGTGGCATAGTGGTTAAGAGCTCAGTTGCTAACCTAAAGGTCAGCAGTTCAAATCCACCAGCCACTCCTTGGAAACCTTATGGGGCAGCTCTGCTCTGTCCTGTAGGGTCGCTGTGAGTCGGAACCGACTCAGTGACATCTAACAACAACAACTTAGCATGAGGTTCTTGTAAGGATTAAAGAGAATGTATGTCAGCACCCAATACAGTGTCTGGCACATAGTAGACAATCAGTGATAGCTGTAACTGTTAATACTGGCAAAATTACTTTTTTTCAAACCTCTCATTCTTTCCTTCTGCTAATATTTTTTGAGCATCTATTACGTGTACTGGGGATATATTAGTGAACAGAGTAAACAAAATTCCTGTTTTCATGGTGACTACATACTATTCATTAGCTTACAAATCACAAGGAAGGGTATTAGTATAACCATTTTATTTAAAATCTAATTTTAAATAGCATTAAAATTAAGGATGCATTTCAGTGTAGCTGTGAAAGCTTGCAATTGATATCTAAGCACTCTAGTATCTTAAGTGTAACATGTTAGTTTAAAAATTAGACTCTTAAAATGTCTTAGAAGGGGAGTTGGTCAGCCTTGGAAACATAAAAAGAATTGCAAAGCAAACACTGGAAGAGTATTCCCAACATCATCCAAGAAGAGAATGCTCTAAACCAGGTCACGTACTCAAGAGATGAGGTGTCCAACTGTCACTGTCAGAGGAAACAGGCAACTGACATCGCTTCTCATGCTTCACTTGTGCTCAAGCAAATTTTGGATTAAGACATAATCTCCCATGTAAATTTGCCTATAGGCCCAGAATGCACTAGTGACCCACCTTGAATTTCTAGCCCACTTAATGTCTCTAATCTTTTAAATAAATTAAAGTCTTTTAAGGATTAAGCTCTTAAAATGTGGTTCTTCATGTAATGTGGCTCTGAGCGCCCACTGAATGAATGACTTTTGTGGGAAGTGTTGAGGGCAGGGCATGGGCTTTGGAGTTAGAACTGGAATTTAATTCCTTTTTTTCTTAATAGCCGTGAAGTCTTAGGCAAGTTACTTAATGTCTCTGATCCTCAGTTTCTCTATGCCTTTTTTACAGCATTGTTGTTAGCATTAAATGAGATCACTTTTACTAAGTGCCTGGCCCTGGCACATTTTATTTCACTTTTAGTAAGTGCCTGGCCCTGGCACATTTTATTTCACTTTTACTAAGGACCTGGCCCTGGCACATTTTATTTCTGTTCATCCATCTGCAGTGTAAACTATAGTGAGTTTTACTTATGCAGAATGTTTGTTTATTTTCAGAATCGTCTAAAAGAAATTGAACAAAATCTCTCTAAAATAATGAGACTTGACAATGAAATTAAAGCCTTGGAGAGCAGAAAGAAGCAAATGGAGAAAGACAATAGTGAACTGGAACAGAAAATGGAAAAGGTTTGTGGCAGTAAAATTTTGTTCTTCAAAAATTTGTAGTTATAATGAACCTCAGATTTGCTACACACATTATGAAAAAACAAATAGAGATCTTGGTGCTTGTGTTACGTCTATGTGTGTGTTGAAATTAAGGATATTGAATAAAGTTTGGTTCATATTTCCTACCTCAGAGTGATCTGGTCTTCTTATATCTATACATTAAAGCTTTTTATTTTGATTTTATCCAGGTTTTTCAAGGGACTGATGAGCAGCTAAATGATTTGTATCACAATCACCAGAGAACAGTAAGAGAGAAAGAGAGGAGACTGGTAGACTGTCATCGTGAACTGGAAAAATTAAATAAAGAATCTAGGCTGCTCAATCAAGAAAAATCAGAACTACTTGTTGAACAGGGTGGGACAGAGCATTTACTGGCCTTTTTTCCTGCTGTAATAATTATGCATTTTCTGAATGAATGATGAATATCTAGGGAAGTATGCTGAGTGAAAAAGGTTACATACAGGATGATTCCATTTATGTAACATTTTGAAATAACAAAATTTTAGAAATGGAGGGCAAGTTAGTGGTTGCTACAAGTAGGAAGTGGAGTGGGAGGTGGGAGAGAGGTGAGTGTAGTTAGGTTATAAAAGTCAATAAGAGGGATTCTTAAGATATTAGAACTGTTTAGTATCTTGACTGTCATTTGGCTACATGAGCCTATGCAGGTGATAAAATTATATAGAACTTAATGCATACATACAAATGAGTACAAGTAAAACTAGGGAAACTGAATAAGATTGGTGGATAGTATGTCAATATCCTGTTGTGATACTATCTTACAGATGTTACCATAGAGGGAAACTGGGCAAAGTGTACAAGGGATCTTTGTATTATTTCTTAAAACTGCATGTGAATCTATAATTATCTCCATTTTTAAAAATCAGCTTAAAAAAAGAGTTATTGTCATGATTTTTAAAGGTCGTCTACAGCTACAAGCAGATCGCTATCAAGAACATATCCGAGCTAGAGATTCATTAATTCGGTCCTTGGCAACACAGCTGGAATTGGATGGCTTTGAGCGTGGACCATTCAGTGAAAGACAGATTAAAAATTTTCACAAACTTGTGAGGGAAAGACAAGAAAGGGAAGTAGAAACTGCCAACCAACTGATGGTAAATATTTTGAAATAAACAGTGTTTGTCGTTTTCTTTTGTTGCTGTCAGATTCTCTAGTTGAATTTGTTTAATTTTCAGATGGACCCTATTTTGGCGTATTTTTAGATTAGTGATAGAGCAGAATCTGCTATGAGTTAGAAAAAAAACATGGAAGCAAAATTTTTAAATTGTAAGGATGAAAATACAAAGAAACTGCAGATCTATACTTTTTATTTGGTTTTTAAGTAAAATTTCTTTCTAAAGCTAAATGTTTGCTCAAAGTTAATAAATTTTTCTGTGGGTAATGGTCTTTTTTTTTTTTTTTTTTTTTTTAATACTTTTCTGCATTTTCCTCAGTGGACATATGTTACTTTTACAATGAAGAAATTTTTTCTAAATAAATTGTTTAGTAAGAAATCGTTTATGCTCTAAATTTTTCATGTGTGTGTTTAGAATGACTTTGCAGAAAAAGAGACTCTGAAACAAAAACAGATAGATGAAATAAGGGATAAGAAAATTGGACTGGGAAGAATGATTGAGCTGAAATCAGAAATCCTAAGTAAGAAGCAGAATGAGCTGAAAAATGTGAAATATGAATTACAGCAGTTGGAAGGATCTTCAGACAGGATTCTTGAACTGGACCAGGAACTCACAAAAGCTGTAAGATATTATTTGAGTAATCTAATAATTTTAAGATGTAAGACATTTAGAATCTTGCATTCTAATGTATTTTATCTATTACTGATCCTAAGATTATAGCATTTTAATAAAAATGTCAACCTTGTTTATCAATCATATTAAATGACATCATATAAATATCTTGATCATTCAACTCATGTTCTTGAAGCTGTTGAGTTGAACATCAGAATTACCTAGGGAACTTTTTTTTTACTGTACTTTCAGTGAAGGTTTACAGAACAAACTAGCTTCTCATTAAACAGTTAGTATATGTATATTGTTTTGTGACATTGGTTAACAACCCTATGACATGTCAATACTCTCCCTTCTCAACCCTGGGTTCCCTATTACCGGCTTTCCTGTCTCCTTCTGCCTTCTAGTCCTTGCCCCTGGGCTGGTGTGCCCCTTTAGTGTTGTTTTGTCTTATGGGCCTGTCTAATTTTTAGCTAAAAGGTGAACTTCCGGAATGATTTCATTACTGAGCTAAAAGGGTTTCCAGGGGCCATACTCTCGGGGTTTCTCCAGTCTCTGTCAGGCCAGTAAGTCTGGTCTTTTTTTGAGTTAGAATTTTGTTCTACATTTTTGTCCAGCTCTGTCCAGGACCCTCTATTGTGATCCCTGTCAGCAGTCAGTGTTGGTAGCTGGGCACCATCTAGTTGCACTGGACTTAGTCTGGCAGAGGCCGTGGTAGTTGTTCATCTAGGGAGTTTTTTAAAAACACCTATGCTATGAACAGCTATACTGTAATTAGATTTGTGTTGACTCTTACTGCCATATGGAGAACATACTATAGGGGAACCTAATTAAATGTAAAGGAGCCCTGGTACAGTGGTTAAGTGCTCAGCTGCTAACTGAAAGGTGTATGGTTTGCCCTGCCAGCTGCTCTGCGGAGGAAAGATGTGGCAGTCTGCTTCTGTAAAGATTACACCCCCTACAGGGGTGTTCTCCTCTGTCCTGTTGGGTTGCTATGAGTCAGAATCGAGTTGATAGCAATAGACTTTGGTTTTTATGCTATGAACACCTTGGTTAAGCACCACTTACCTAAGTAAAAAAGCAAATATTTTCCCTTGAAATCTACACACTCTAGATTTTATATGATTATTGCCATGCTATGACATTTTCTGTAGTAGGAACTTTCTTAGCCCATCTCTTCTTTCTAAGAATTTCCAAATTTTCTCTTCTTCGTTCCTTCTGACTTGTCCTCTCCCCTCACATCTCTACTACCAAAGTATTCACCCTAAAAATTGGCAAATCCCCTTCTCAAATCCCATCTTGATAATTTAGATTTTCCTTAAAACATATATAGCACATTATGTTTTTTCTCTAACTAGCTAAAAGCAAACAATAATATTTTGACTGTTCTCAAGGGCAGTTGATTTGTACTATATTTTGTCATTAATTCTTACACAAAATATATAAACCTGTGCATTTGTTTGAATTATTAATTAGGAACGTGAGCTAAGCAAGGCTGAGAAAAACAGCAGTGTAGAAACCCTAAAAACAGAAGTAATAAGCCTTCAAAATGAGAAAGCAGACCTAGATAGGACCCTGCGTAAATTGGACCAGGAGATGGAGCAGTTAAACCATCATACCACAACACGCACCCAAATGGAGATGCTGACCAAAGACAAAGTATGGCTTTTTTTTTCTTGCATTTTTAGAGTTGTCCTTTTTAAACCTAGAACTTTAATCAATCTAGCATTTATTTTTTTTCTTCATATATAGTGGAGATACCAGACTTTATTTTTAAAAGATTTTTTTTTACCTACAGGCTGACAAAGATGAACAAATCAGAAAAATAAAATCTAGGCACAGTGATGAATTAACTTCATTGTTGGGGTATTTTCCCAATAAAAAACAGCTTGAAGACTGGCTTCATAGTAAATCAAAAGAAATTAATCAGACCAGGGACAGACTTGCAAAATTAAAGTAAGTAGTTGCAATATTTGGAGATGTAATACAAATCTCTTATTTCATGCTTTCATTTTTAATTGTTTTAAAATCATTTATTGTCATGAAGTGGTATGTCTTGTTAATTAACTTTAGTTCTTCTATACTTTACAAGTTAAGTAAAACGGTAATGGGTAGTGATTTAGGCCTCTTGTCCCTTGAAAGTTTTACAGACCTAAGCAAGAGGATGAAAATTCTGAAGTTCTCTTTTCATTTGTGTGAGTAATCCTTTTTTCGCCGTTGTCACCTTGAGTGGTGCTTGGATAAGAGGGTCAAAATTTCTGTACAGATTTTTGAGGAAGGTAGCAGGTTTGTCTTTGGCCGTGTTAAATTTGTATTTCTTATGGAAATATCTGTTCGGGAGTAGAATGCTGGAGTTGGAAGTTAAGAGATTGGGAATTTTGCTATATAAGTGATAATGGAAGGCATTAGTCTAGGCTCTGTTGCCTTAACCCACCTATTGCCTTTGAGTTGATTCCGACTCACAGTGACCCTATAGGACAGAGTAGAACTGCTCCAAAGAGTTTCCAAGGAGTGGCTGGTGGATTCAAACTGCCGACCTTTTGGTTAGCAGTCGAGCTCTTAACCACTGTGCTACCAGAGCTCCGTGTCACCTTGAGGGGGATATGCAAAGAGAAGTTAAGGAGTTACAGTCAGATCCCTGGGAGACACTGACATTTAAAATGGTGGCAGGCAAAGAAGAGGAGCAAGGGAAGGAAACTGGGACATGCCCAGGGGGCCAGGGTATCAGCCAGACAGGAGTGGTGTCAGGGGTACCTTGGGAAGATAGTCCTTCAAGGATGGGGTCAAGAACATTTGGTACTGTTAAGAAGTTGAGTAAGATGAAGACTGCACTTGGCACTTAGGTTGTTGGTGCCCTTGATGGGAGCAGTGCTTAATGGAGGCTAGGATGGTGAAAGTATTGTCTATATCAGTTACTTTCTTCCACATTTTTACTGTGACTCACAGTGGGAAGAATCGTGATGAAGATTACGTGTACTCACACACACACATTTATCTGAAACAAATTTCTCAAAATAGTACCTATCCTTACTGTGTACAGTCTACTTTAATATAGTACATTCTATTCTGTTTCATTTTTTAAAACATGCTGAGTATGGTGCATTAAATTAACCACATGACTTGCTTGTGTATCATAAACCTGCAGATTGAAAAACCTTCGTCTGTGTGGGGCGTGGGCACGTGGTTGGCTAGGATGATGCTAAGAGTTGGAACAGAGATAAATTGTACTAGTGAGCAAAGTTTTTGATGAATGAGAGGGAATGAGTGATCAGGAGGTAAGTAGATGACAGTAACAAGGAGGGGACAAAAAAAAAAGTTTTTATAGGAGGGCAGGGAAGTAATATTGTAAAAGGGACCAGAAGGAATTAGGAGAATGTTCTCCTTCTTTCTTCTCTCCAGTAGACCCAGCAAGCATCTTCTCCTTGCTAAGGTTCTCAGCCTGGGATCTAAGACCATGAACCCCCAGAAACCAGGCAGAATTTTGCCTGTGCACTATTTTCTGAGAGCAGGCCCATGACCAGGGTTGGCAGGTGAGTCAGTATCCTAGGGGGAGAGTTAAGGTGGAAGTGTTCTATTGCCATGACTTCCAAAGAAAGTATTTGACTATAGCAAACCTTTGTAATATTTGTTGGCCGAATTTGTCTTGTATCTACCTATTCAAACTTTTCAAGCTCATTTCCTCTTCTAAGATTATAATACGTGTTTGTTCTTATTTTAGCAAAGAACTAGCTTCAGCTGAGCAAAATAAAAATCATATAAATAATGAGCTAAAAAGAAAGGAAGAGCAGTTATCCAGTTATGAAGACAAGCTGTTTGATGTTTGTGGTAGCCAGGATTTTGAAAGTGATTTAGACAGGCTTAAAGAGGAAATTGAAAAATCCTCAAAACAGCGAGGTAAGTTACCTACTTTACATTGCCAAAGTACTTTGACAAACTTGAATTTTCATTCACAGGTAGCTATTAAGGATGAAGATTTAAAAACCTGTTTTTAGAGCCAGATGGCTTGAGTTTCACTTATGGTTCCATGATTTACTTGCTGTGTGACTTTGGGCAAGTTATTGAAACTTTTCTATTCTTCAGGTTCATCATGTGTAAAATGAGGAGAATATTACCTACCACCCAAGGCATTAGGGAGTCCCTGAATGGTGGAGACAATTAGCGTGCTCAGCTGCTAATTGAAAGGTTGGAGGTTCCAGTCCACCTAGAGGTACCTTGGAAGAAAGGCCTGGTAATCTACCTCTGAAAAATTAGCCATCAAAAACGCTATGGAGCACAGTTCTCCACTCTGACACATATGGGGTCACCATGAGATGGCATCAGCTTGATGGCAGCTGGTTTGGTTTTCAAGGCAGTGTTGTTGTTGTGTGCCATCGCGTTGATTCCGACTCATAGTGACCCTATAGGACAGAGTAGAACTGCCCCATAGTGTTTCAAAGGAGCGGCTGGTGGATTTGAACTGCTGACCTTTTGGTTAGCAGCCTGAGCTCTTAACCACTTCTCTATGCACTAGGGAGGAGTGAATGAGATTATAGGTGTAAAGCCCTTAAACAGTGCCTGGCACATAGTAAGCTCTCAAGTGTTGAATTTTGTTATACTTTGTGTGTGTTAACAAAAATAATTCATATAAATTCGAGTGTATTGTACCTTTTGGAAGAGGATTTAAATATCAGAATTTTTATTTCTTTTATAAAGCGTTTGTAAAACAAGAAGAAGAATCATGTATTTACAGAAAATGATGTAACCCTATTGACAAAACTTTATATTCTCACTGGAGGTATATTTTTTTCCTTAAAATAGCCATGTTGGCTGGAGCCACGGCAGTTTACTCCCAATTCATTACTCAGCTAACTGATGAAAACCAGTCGTGTTGCCCTGTCTGTCAGAGAGTTTTTCAGACAGAGACTGAATTACAAGAAGTCATCAGTGATTTGCAATCTAAGTTGCGGCTTGCTCCAGATAAACTTAAATCAACAGAATCAGAGCTAAAGAAAAAAGAAAAGCGGCGTGATGACATGTTGGGACTTGTGCCCATGAGGTGAGAATAGAGATTTATTGTTACTGTACCCATTCAATGCCTGGCATATGGTAGGTATTCAGTAAGATTGTGCTGAATGATTAAAAATTACAGTCAGGATTCTGAGCCAATATGCTGTATCCCATGTTGTTAGTTATATGATAAGAAGAAACAGTTACTTTGTTTAAAGGCAAGCTTGTTTCATAAACTAGTCATGGGGCAGATAAAGTCTTATGTTTGTTTAATTCCTGAGACTTGTCTTGAGGGCGTACATTTTGACGTTTAGAACTATTTGCTGATAATATCACTTCTAAACCTAGCAGAAGAATTAAAGTACTGAAAAGCTCTCCCAAAAGACACATTTTAAACTATATTTTTATGTCTTTTCCCCTTTCAAAAAGAATGAATCATAGATGATTTTTATTGTTTATATTTACCCTCATTTGTACAAGAAATTTAGATGGTGATCTATTTATAAACAAAATCAAGCAGGAAGTACATAATAATTACCTTGGTGTCTCCCAGAACAGAGAGCACAAGGCTGGTCACAGAGACCAATAAAACATGACCCTCAGGAAGCTAATGGTCTTTTAAGGAGATTAGCTCTCAGAATTAGAAGTTTCAAAAGCTAAGCTTAATGAAGTGTGTAATTGGCACAAACAAATACATTAGTTAAGAAGAGAGAGGCCAGTGGGCTGCAGAATGAGAAGGACTTTCAGAATGAAGGAGAAAGTGGAATATAAAGCCTAGAGAAGTTGGTCCAGCTAAGTTAGGAGGAGGAAATCAGACCAGTGTGTGCAGAAGGAAAGGGAGCAGGACCTATGCTGCAGTAGAAATGTTACCTGGAGTTTGGGTAAATGATATGTAGGAATTGATTCTCATAAGTTAGGAGGATAGGGCCACATTGTGTTCAGGCCTGCTTACAGCTGTCTGTGATAGGTGATGAGGATTTATCCTAAGAGATTTGATGAAAGATGTGTTTTAAAAGACTAACTTGAATGGATCAGGGTGAGAAAAAGCCTAGAAACGGAAAAACCAGGAGAGTATATTGTCTTGAAAAACCAAGGAGAAGTTTCAGGGTCTAAGAAGTGCTTTGTGGTTACCAGCCTCCAAGATGGCCCCCAGTCATCTTTCTCTCTTGATACTTATACTTTCTTGTATAATCTCCTCCCACATTGTTCCAGGATTGATCTGTATAACCAGTAGAATACAACAGAAGTGATGGCATGTCCCTTTCAAACTTAGGTTATATAAAGCACTGTGGCTTTCTGCTCGCAAGAGTTCTCTTTCCCTCCTCCCCCTTCCTCCCCTCCCACTCCTTCCTCCCACAAATGAATATGAATAATGAATTAATAACAATAATGAATTAATAACAGAACTTTTTTTTTTTTAAGTGGACAAGCAGTAGCCTAGATGTACAGTCTGATTTCTAATTCAAGCTCTGCTAGTGATCTTAGGCATGCCACTTAACTCATCTGGGCCTAAGTTTCCCCCGTGTAAAATGAGGGGGTTGACTTCGATGATCATTAAGCTTCCTTCCAACTCTGGTTGTAGTATAGCTCACTGCTGTCATACATCCCTTGGGGTCACTATCAGAAATAGTATACAGGTCTATTTATGAAAGTTACTCAGAGGAGGGTTATTATTGGTGAAGGGGGTAAGTAACAAGGAAGGTTATATTTATCAATGTACCATTTGTCTTTTCACCTGTAAAATATAGCGTTGGTGCCAACACTGTCATGAGAACTGTCTGTTCATTCAACCAATATTTACTTAATAGGCCTCTGCTGGGCTGCTGGTAATACAACAGTAAACAAAGTAGATGGTCTGCCCTCATGCTTCAGTAGGGTGGCGGTGGGGGGCGGGCAGTGGAGAGACAAGTAACAAACAAGTAAACATACATTATGTCGGATGATGATAGTAAGGCAGGCAGCAGGGTAAGGAAATACGGAATGCCTGAGGGATGGAGATAATGGAGTTGTTGTAAAGGTGGCGTTGGAACAGAAACCTGAGAGAGGTAAGGGAGCCAGCCATGCAATTGTCCGGGAGAAGAGCATTCTAGGCAGTACAAAGTCCCTGAGGCACGTTTGACCTGAAGGCCAAAGGGGAAAGTGGTAGAAGATGAGATATTTTCATTTAAAGCCCTAAACTTAACAATACTTAATATGAGACCACCATAGTGAATGAGATCTCAGCTGAAAATATACATGTTTATCATTTTGTCTACCTCTGACTCAGGTTCATGTATTGTAACACCTCACTTAGGTAAAAACTCAGTATTTTCCCCTGTTCCTCCCAAAGTTTTTTTTTGCAGTATCATTTATGTTGAGTCATTTTACATACAATTTCCTTAGAGAAAGAATGCTGTCACAAAAATAGGTGAATTGAGTTTCTGAAAAACAAAACCCTAATAGATTTTAAAAGCCCATTCTATCTGGAAGTTTCTATTTTTCTTAGACAGTTATTTGTAGCATCTTAGATAATCATTCAAAAAGAGGGCAGCAAAATTTGGACTATATTGATGAAGGTTTTTTTTTTAATGAAAAGGTAAGAATAAGTTTAAAATTGTAAGGATGTCTATAAAAAACCAAAATCCATTGCTGTCAGGTCTGTTCAATCCTATAGGACAGAATAGAGCTGCCCCATAGGATTTCTAAGGCTATAAATCTTTATGGAAGCAGACAGCCACATCTTTCTCCCACAGAGCAGCCGGTGGTTTCGAACTGCAGACCTTTTGGTTGGCAGCCGAGTGCTTTAACCACTGCACCACCATGGCCCAAGGATGGCTATAGTTCTCCCTAAAGGTGCCCCCAGCCCTGTAATTCCTAAGTGAATGTTTGACTGTCACTGAGCCATCATAGCTGTGGTCACTTTCTAGGTCTATGACCACAGTATTCAGGAAGTAATGAGACCATGATAGAATTTTGCAAGACTAACGACTTCTTCATTGCAAACACCTTTATTCACTAACATAAGTGGCGACTGTACACATAGACCTCACCAGAGGGAATACACAGGAATCAAATTGACAACATCTGTGCAAAGAGACGATAGAAAAGCTCAATATCATCGGTCAGAACATGGCCAAGGGCTGAGAGCAGAACAGACCATCAGTTGCTTATAAGCAAGTTCAGGCTGAAACTGAAGAAAATTAGAACAAGTCCACGAGGGCCTAAGTATGACCTTGAGTATATTCCACCTGAATTTATAGACCATCTCAAGAATAGATTTGATGTGTTGAACACTAATGACTGAAGACCAGACGAGTTGTGGAATGACATCAAGGACATCATACATAAAGAAAGCAAGAGGTCATTAAAAAGACAGGAAAGAAAGAAAAGACCAAAATGGATATCAGAAGAGATTCTGAAACTTGCTCTTGAACATTGAGTAGCTAAAGCAAAAGGAAGAAAGGATGAAGTAAAAGAACTGAACAAAAGATTTCAAAGGGCGGCTCGAGAAGACTAAAGTATTATAATGACGTGCAAATTGCTGAAGATAGAAAACCAAAAGGGAAGAACAAGCTTGGCATTTCTCAAGCTGTGAAAGAACTGACGAAAAAATTCAAGCCTCAAGTTGCAATAGTGAAGGATTCTATGGGGAAAATATCAAATGATGCAGGAAGCATCAAAAAAAAGATGGAAGGAATACACAGGGTCATTATACAGAAAAGAGTTGGTCAACGTTCAGCCATTTCAGGAGGTAGCATATGATCAGGAACCAATGGTAGTGAAGGAAGAAGTCCAAGTTGCACTGATGGCACTGGTGAAGAACAACAAGGCTCCAGGAATTGACGGAATATCAATTTAGATGTTTCAACAAACGAATGCTGTACTGGAAGTGCTCACTCATCTAGGCCAAGAAATTTGGAAGACAGCTACCTGGCCAACTGACTGGGAGAGATTCATATTTATGCTGATTCCCAAGAAAGGTGATCCAACCGAATTCGGAAATTATCAAACAATATCATTATCACATGCAAGTAAAATTTTGCTGAAGATCATTCAGAAGTGGCTGCAGCAGTATGTCGACAGGGAACTGCCAGAAATTCAGGCTGAATTCAGAAGAGAACATGGAACCAGGGATACCATTGCTGATGTCAGATGGATCCTAGCTGAAAGTAGTGAATACCAGAAAGATGTTCACCTGTGTTTTGTTGACTGTGGTAAGGCATTCGACTGTGTGGATCTTAACAAATTGTGGATAACACTGCAAAGAATGGGAATTCCAGAACGCTTAATTGTCCTCATGAGGAACCTGTACATAGATCAAGAGGCATTTGTTCAGACAGAACAAGGGGATACTTCATGGTTTAAAGTCAGGGTTGTATCCTTTCACCATACCTATTCAATCCGTATTCTGAGCAAATATTCCGAGAGGCTGGATTATGAAGAAGAACGGGGCATCAAGACTGGAGGAAGACATTAACAACCTGCATTATGCAGATGACTCAACCTTGCTTGCTGAAAGTGAAGACGACGACTTGAAGCACTTACTGATGAAGATTGAAGACCACAGTATGAATTACACCTCAACATAAAGAAAACGAAAATCCTCACAACTGGACCAGTAAGCAACGCCATGATAAACGGAGAAAAGATTGAAGTTGTCAAGGATTTCATTTTACTTGCATCCACAGTCAACACCCATGGAAGCAGCAGTCAAGAAATCAAAAGACGCATTGCATTGGGCAAATCGGCTGCAAAAGACTTCTTTAAAGTGTTGAAAAATAAAGATGTCACCTTGAGGACTAAGGTGCTAGTGACCCAAGCCATGGTGTTTTCAGTCGCCTCATATGCATGTGAAAGCTGGACAATTAGTAAGACAGAAGAAGAATTGATGCCTTTGAATTGTGGTATTGGAGAAGAATATTGAATATACCCTGAACTCCCAAAAGAAGGAACAGGTTTTTCTTGGAAGAAGTACAAACCAGAATGCTCCTTAGAAGCAAGGATGGTGAGGACTACATCTCACATACTTTGGACATATTGTCAGGAGAGATCAGTCCCTGGAGAAGGACATCATGCTTGGTAAAATACTGGGTTAGCGAAACAGAGGAAGACCCTCAACTAGATGGATTGACACAGTGGCTGCAACAGTGGGCTCAAGCATAACAACGATTGTGAGGATGGTACAGGACCGAGCGGTGTTTTCTCCTGCTGTTCATAGAGTGGCTATGAGTCAGAACTAACTTGACGGCACCTAACGATAACAACAGTGTGAGCATGGAATTGCACATAACCTGCATCTTTCATATTTACTCTATGAAATTTCATTTCTGTTGTTTAAAAAATTCTAGATGTTACATTGCCACCAACTGGTTCAGGTTGTCATTTCTTTGTCATAATATAGACTTCTTTTTTTTAATCATTAAGTAATAGCAGCATGAAAGAGCTAACCCTTTGGTTTCCAGTTTTTCTCTCATTTATTACAAGATGTCCATCAGAGACTAATTTATCAGACCAATTTAATTTATTA
Organism: Dugong dugon; assembly: GCA_030035585.1. NCBI lineage: Eukaryota > Metazoa > Chordata > Mammalia > Sirenia > Dugongidae > Dugong > Dugong dugon. Next base: position 145,495,205 of record CM057460.1, read on the forward strand.
TATAAATTTAATTTTAAATAAGAATTTGGAGTTTTTACAGAATAAACTTATTGATAGTTTAAAGATTAAATAAGTTTTTTTTTTTGCTTCAGAAGTAGCAACAAAAGAAGTGTGGGGCCACCTGCCACAGAAGAGGTAATTCATTACCTAGGGTAGCAAGGTAAACAGGTGGCTAGTTTTTGTGCCTTAAACCAAAGTAGCATTTATCTGAGTAGGTTCCTTCCTTCCTCCCTTCCTTCTTCCTCTCTCCTTTTATGACCTTTTATTTTTTTGTTTTGAAGACTTACAGGAAAGACCGTACAGAGAATTCATGTATATTCTTCACCTAGTTTCTCCTAATGTTAACAATTTATGTAACCGTAATACAATACAATCACCAAAACCAGGAAAATTAATTATAGGTATAGTACTGTTAACTAAACTACAGACCTTACTCACATTTCACCAGTTTTTCTATTAATGTCCTTTTTTCTGTTTCAAGATCCAGTCTAGGATCCAACATTGCATTTAGTTGTTATTTCTTCTTCTTGAGCTCCTGCAATCAGTAACAGTTCCTCAGTCTTTCTTTGTCATTTATACCTTGACACTTTTGATGAGTATGGTCCATTAATTTGTAGAATATCTCTTAGTTTGGCAAGCAGCATAGGAAGGATTATTGCAAGCAAAATCTAATAGATGCTAAAATCTATGGCAAAAGTTTGAGGAGAAATAGGATATTGCAAAGTCTCAAAGTATCTCTCCTAAGATATTTATTAATTACAAAGAGAAAAATAGTAACCTTACAATGGGCAAAGCTGGTGGACACCACTTTAACCAGGTGTATAAGATTAACATCACCAGTAATAAGACATACTGACATCAATTACCTGCTGATACCATGCCCTGAGAAGGATGCAACATCACTTCTATCATATTCTTGCCAAAAATGTATAACCTCACTCTAACTACGAGAAAACATCAGATAGCTTATTTTTAATTGCATATTTTCTGTTAAGGCAAAGCATAGTTGATTTGAAGGAGAAGGAAATACCGGAACTGAGAAACAAACTGCAGAATGTCAATAGAGACATACAGCATCTGAAGAATGACATAGAGGAACAGGAAACACTCTTGGGTACCATAATGCCTGAAGAGGAAAGTGCTAAAGTATGTCTGACAGATATTACAATTATGGAGAGGTTGCAGGTAAGTTTATTGTAGCTCAAGGCAAAAAGAAAAAAAAGAAAGAAATTTGTTCCATAGTGATTTGAATGGGAAAGTGTTAGAGTGAGTAGGTAGTACTTAGGTACAGATTTTGTTTAGTTTCCTCTTCATGAATTTCAGGTGGTCTCAGAGAGCAATTGCTTAGTTTTCATTCCTGAGCTTAAGTTTTTGTATTCTTAAATTATGGGAGGTAAGAAATAATTTTGTTTGTTTTTCACTTTTAGTCTGCTTCCTTTTGTTTACATTATTTGAATTACTAAAAATTAATTTCATTTTTATCCTATTAAACTTTGCTAAAATTGTATCTGGAGACAGTTACAACTTTAGATTTTTAAAAACAATTCATAATAACAGTCTTTAAAGATTTTGAATAATGATAACGTACTAAGTTTCTCAAAGAAAATACCTTTTTTATATTCTTAAGATGGAACTTAAAGATGTTGAAAGAAAGATTGCACAACAAGCAGCTAAGCTACAAGGAATAGACTTAGATCGAACTGTTCAACAAGTAAACCAGGAAAAACAAGAAAAACAACATAAATTAGATACAGGTAATACAGTCCATTTCCTCATGTACCCATAATGACTTCAGTGTTTGCAGTACGTACTTATTACTATAAATTTTCTTTCTTCCAGTCAACAGTATATTCACTCTGTCACTCTATTTGCTCAAAAACATTACTTCTGTTTGTTTCTGTGCTTTGCACAACAGTTGAATGATGGAAGAGTGTCAGATGGGCTGTATTCTTTCTCAGCCATACCTGCTCTCTGAGCCTTTCACCTCTGAGTGGCCAGGAGAGGATAGGATGGGACAGCTGGGAGGTTTGGAGGCTCTAGAGGTTCTTGTTACACTTATGTTGCAGTGGGTGGGATCCACAGAAACTCAGCCTTTGTGGATTCCATAGACCTATAAAAACTGAAAGGATGCTACTCATGGTATTTTCTGTTATCTTTACATTAATCATTTTGTCAATATGTTTTTGTGCAGTTTCTGGTAAGATTGAATTGAATCGTAAGCTTATACAGGACCAGCAGGAACAGATTCAACACCTAAAAAGTACAACAAATGAACTGAAATCAGAGAAACTTCAGATATCCACTAATTTGCAGCATCGTCAGCAGCTGGAGGAACAGACTGTGGAATTATCCACTGAAGTTCAGTCCTTACATAGAGAGATAAAGGTAAGAACATTCACATACGTTTGTTTATTAAATTAGATCAAATATGTGAGATGCTCTTTATTGGTTTAATAACTAGAACTATGGTCATTGTGAGGATCAAATGAGAATGATACAGTAATACTTTGTGTGGCTGCAGAGTGACAGAACTTGTACTAATGGGTAAAGGTTTCTGGTAGAAGGATTTTGGCCATGATAAGGAAGATCTAGTTACCTGGTTAAGTAGTGAACTTACGTTATTTGGGGTGGTCAGGTTAATTTGCTGATTAGCTCCACATAGGATTCTTGTTTATATTGGTCTTTTCACTTATCTACAAATTCTATATCCATAGTAGACACTGCCTCTCAATCATAGCACTCTTCCCATTTGATTCCAGATAGAGTCTCAGAATCTTTCCCAATACAGGGAGCAGGCACTGAGTTTAGACATGGAATGGAATCATTTGCCGTCCCTTATCTTGATTAATCAAATTTAAGACTCAGTCAATTAAATTTATGAACAGTTTTAGAAACAATAGTCTTATCTACGGTTTCATAATTATACCCACTCATTCAGTAAGTGCTAAATATGTTACTGAATCTCTGTCAGCAATTTCTGTAAACAACAACAAGATAAAATTTAGGAGGCAAAAAAAAACTATATGGGATCAAATTGAGAACAACTTGAAAGGTTAGATAGTAAGCTTAGTTGGGGGCAATAGTTTATGTTAATGGGGGAGAAAACCCATTGCCCTGGAATTTATTCCGACTCGTAGTGACCCTATAGGACAGAGTAGAACTGCCTCATAGAGTTTAATGGGGGTGAACAACACAGAAAAAGAAGGCGAGAATGGTTGCACTACTTGAAGAATGAAATCAGTGTCACTGAGTTGTACGTGTAGAAATTGTTGAATTGGTGTATGTTCTGCTGTGTATATTTTTAACAACCAAAATAAAATAAATTATTTTAAAAATAATAACTGTAAGTATTTATTAAATGTTTTTGGATTACAAATTATCAGTGGCTTAAAGTATGATAAAGTACTACCTTCTGTAATTTTTTACTGTCTATAAAGCATATTGACATTAAACCATTCATTATCTCAGCAACCCTGTTGAGATAGGTGACTCTGTCACCTTTTTATAGAAAAAGAAATGGAAACTCACAGCTGTGCCATGCCCAAGTTCAGGCAGCTTATAAGAGGAGGATAGTTTTCAGGTATGTCTTCTGATGCCTAAGACATTTGACTTCCCACCACACCATACCACTTCCCATTATGAAAAAAGTACACCTACATTGAAGTAATACTAAATATAACTGTATCTACCTTTATGGATTTGATAGCTATTTCAGGATCTTAAAGTGTTCGAAGATCATTGTTTTGAACAGTGGTTATCACATAACTATGCTGTCAGGCTGTTACAAGGCCAAATAATGGGGGCTTCTGATTAGTAGAATAATTTGTTATTTGAAAGTCCCCTTCCTTCCAAAATGTGGACACACCAACATCAAGGTACCAGTACAGTTTTATTACTGTAAGATATCTGCTTAGCCTTAGCAAACTGAGCTTAAGGGCAGATGTGTCTTATCATCATTTTCCCATCTGTAAAACAGAGACCTGGACTGAATGAGCTCTCCTGTTCTTTGATCACACAGCACTGACACGGGTCTCTGCAAACTCATGTCTGTAGCCACATGCTAATATAGTCAGAAGCAGGTCACCTAGATTAAGAATCATGTCAGTGGCTAAGGCAGGATAGCATGGTGGTTAAGAAAGTGGACTCAAGCTAGACCTGGGTTTGAATCTTGGCTGCTTCATTTACTGGCTCTTGTGACCCTGGTCAAGTATTCTCTGTGACTGTTTGATCATCTGAAATATGGAGATGAAGATAATGGTACCTTCCTTATAGCGTTGTTGGAAGAAGCACATGAGTTGATTTTTAAGCATGGCACATTAGTAAGTACTTTTGTTATGACTATAAAGTCTGCTACTTAAAATGATGGAATGATACAAGACTATTTTTTTTATATTTTTAGGATGCTAAAGAGCAAGTACGCCCTTTGGAAACAACATTGGAAAAGTTTCAGCAGGATAAAGAAGAATTAATCAACAAAAAAAATACAAGCAACAGAATTGCACAGGATAAAGTAAGATTTCATTTATATATTTACTTATCAAATATATATTAAACATATTAATTCTTATGTTCATAACACTGTGTTGGACACTATTATTTCACATGAAATTAAGTAACATTTTAAGATAAATAGTATTTTAAGATTTGTGATATAATTTTGACATTAGAATAAGGATTAAACTTAAAATATTTTGCCTTTTGGTTTAAAATAGAAGAATTGAGACTATTTAATCCAGTCCCATAGGTGATAAAGGGACTTGCCTGAGATCATAAAATTTGGTGGTGGTGTAAACTGAAACCCTTGGTGGTGGTGTAAACTGAAACCCAAGGCTCTTAACTTGTAATTCAGCATTTCACTGTGTTCTCCTATAAAGTTTTTTTTTTTTTTTTTTTACTTTAAGATCATTTCTTGGAAATAATCTTAAATACCCTGATCCCAGTCAGTATGAATTTAATAAATATTTTTCCACAGCTGAGTGATATCAAAGAGAAGGTTAAAAATATTCATGGCTATGTGAAGGATATTGAGAATTATATTCAAGATGGGAAAGACAACTATAAGAAGGTAATTTAAAACTCAAAATTATTTATTTGGTTATATTTTTTATTCCTGCATGCTTAAAGGGTTTTCTTTTTTGTAGCAAAAAGAAACTGAACTTAATAAAGTAATAACTCAACTAACTGAATGCGAGAAACAAAAAGAAAACATAAATAAAGACATGGGAGTCATGAGACAAGATATAGATACACAGAAGGTAGGTCATTTTTGCTAGTGGCTTATAGTATCACTTATACCAATAACATTCTTTTCTTTATTTTTTCCTTTTATTTTCATAGAAGATCCATTGAGTAGAAATGCAACCAGTAGAGAAAAGCAGTTCAAATAACATAGTCTTTTCTTCTTTCCTTCTCATTTTTATTTTTAGTAGAAGACCTACTTGGTAAAAGCAAAAAACATAAAAGCATAAAATTCAAAGTCTCCCTCCCCTTCTCCCAATTCCTAGTCTCATTCCTAAATGTCGTGATTGTTAACAATTCTTATTTGTTCTTGTAGAAGCTTTTTATTCACGTAGGTAGTTGGATGGATGCATTTAGATGTAGGGCTGGATGGATAGATGCGTTTTCTGTATTTAAATTTGCATTTACAGATGGGATCATGCCATTCATGTTATTCTGTACTTGTTATACTTAATGAAATTTGATGTTTACATATCAACTCAGATCTACCACATTCTTTTTAATGATTATATACCCACTCCTCACTTACTGACATGGTTAGGTTCCAAAGATCAGGTCGTTAGGCGAAAATCTGTGTTATGCAAAAATGGAGGATGACCACATCAGATCACAAAACGGAAGATGACTACATCATTGCATAACTGCCAGATTATACATCCTTACATGATTGCCAAACCACTGAGAATCATGGCCCAGCCAAGCTGACACATAACCTTAACCACCAAAACCAGTGTTACTCTCGCTTCGCGCCTCAGCATTTGTTACTGTCAAACGTACGTCATTAATGCACAAAATAGATAGTAGCTTTTTTACTATTGTCACAAGTGCAGAATGTCTGATAATGAGATAGTCGATAAGTGAGGAGTAGGTGTAAAACATTCCATTTTGTGTATGCACCGTAATTTACTCAAGTTAATTACTTTTTTCCTTAAACTATGTAGCAGTCGATATCCTATATATGTCTGTATCTTTTCTTATGCTAACGTATCTTTATGTAGGATAAACTCATAAAAAGGGATGAAGGGCTAATAATGCATTCTTAAAAGTTGTCTATAAGGAAGATGTTATATATTAAGTGAGTTTTCAGTTGATTCCTATGCCATTTATTTTCCCTATTAAGTAAATTAATTTCCACGTTAAATTTGAGAAGCTATCTTTAACATGACTTATGCAAGCAAGCACGGTAGTTTTGTCTTTAAAAGTCACACTGTTTCTCCCTTCCTGCTGTTTTAAACAAACTTTGCTATTTGAATACTGTGATGATTAAGATTGTGTGTCACCTTGGCTGGGCCATGATTCTCAGTGATTTGGCAGTTATGTAGTGATGTAGTTACCCTCCATTTTGTGATACAATGTAATCATCTCCATTATGTAATCAGCCAATCAGTTTAAGGCGTGTTTCTGTGGGGGTGTGGCCTGCATCCAGTATTTACAGACATTCTGGCAAAGCTTGCTGGCTTTTGCTCATTCTGGATCCTGCATCTGTCATCATCTGACCTCTGGTTCTTGAGACTTGAGCCAGTGGCTTGCTATATTGCCTGCTGATCCTGGGATTCATCGGCCTCTGCAGCCTGTGGGCCAGCACCCTGCCATCTTACCTGCCAATCTTCGTTAGGTCTAGCAGCCTGCCATCTGACCTGCCAGTCTTGGGTTTGTTGGCCTCTGCAGCCGTGTGAGTCAGAAACCTCCAGCCTGACACCTGACCCACACACTTGGGACTTTCCAGCCTCTACAACTTTGTGAGCCATGTACTTGATATAAATCTCTCTTTGTCTTTCTGTTTCTCTCTCTATATATATATATACATACACACACAGTTCACTGGTTTTGCTTCTTTAGAGAACCCAGCCTAAGACGTTTGGTACCAAGAGTGAATCTAGAGAAGTCTAAATTGTAAGGATGAGTTTTCTAAAAATTGGTTCTCAAGTCTGATTAGTGTTAAAGATGTAAATGACACCACTTCCAGTAGTAAAAAGGGCACTGCTAATCCATGGTGTGAGGTGGAATGATGGTTAAGATTGTGTGTCAAGTTGGCTGGGCCATGATTCTCAGTGTTTTGGCAGTCATGTAATGTTGTGATCATTTCCTTGTTGAGATTTGATATGTGATCACCCCCATGATGGGATCTCTTGTGAGCAGGCAGTCAGTTGAAAGGGAATTTCCTTGGACATGTGGCCTGCATGAATATAAGCGGACATTATGGCAGAGTTTGGGGGCTTTTTGCTTGCACCAGATTCCACAGCTGGCTCCTGTTCGTCTGACGTCCAGTTCTTGGAACTTGAGCTAGCAGCTTGCCTGTGGTCTTACCTGCCTGTCTTGGGATTCGTTGATCTTCGCAGCCTGTGAGCAAGAGCCTTGCTCTCTGACCTGCCGATCTTGGGTTCGCCAGCCCCTGAGGCTGTCTGAGTCAGGAGAAGCCTCTCTCCCGACCCACGGACTTGAGACATTCCAGCCTCTACAACTGCGTGAGCCATTTCCTTAATGTAAATCTCTCTATATATATATATTTTATATGCTTTACTGGTTTTGCTTCTCTAGAGAACCCAGTCTAAGACAGGTGGCAATAGAAATACGCAAAATATCACCACCAATATATCAAGTATTGGTGAGAGGCAACGCTCTGGGTGATCACATGTTTGATACTTTTCTACAGTTTTGTCAGAATGAGAAGTATAAGGAAATTGGTTGATTGGTCCTACTTTTGCTAGACAAAGTGATGAAAAGAAAGAGATGAGCTAAGGGCTTCGTATTCAAAGCTGAAGTGCCACAGAAACAACCTCCAAGTTGCCACTTGTGCTCTGAAAGAAAGCGTTATTTCATGTAGCAACAGAGTTAATATTGCCAAAAACAAAACTCAGGGTCTTATCGTAAGAGTGGCTGAATTACAGTGTCAGTTGAATTCCCAGCGTTGAATGGTGTCTGAAGTTAAAGTGAGGGCATTGATTGGGAAGAAATGGGATCCTGGAATTTGCACTGGGGACATAGGGACAGATAATCAGGAAGCTGGGGACACTGAGCCCCTAAATTCCACTGAATCATACCTGCCAACAAAATCATTAGCCTCACCACCCCAATCTGATGACATTAACCCAGATGTGTCTGAAGAGCCTTTGTCTGAGATAACAACTGGAGCGATGTCTGAGTCAGTGCCTGGGGAGGCATCTGAATCACTGCCTGGGGCATCACCTGAGGCAGATGGATGCCTTACAAGATATTGCTATATGTTCTCAAAACACATCCCCACCACCCATTTTTGCTTGTAGACCTATAATTAGATTTAAGTCCTAGTGAGCCCCAAAAGGTGAAATACGGAATGTGACCCAAGAGAAGATACACTACCCTCCAAAAGAACTGCTTGACTTTTCTAATATGTATAAACAGAAACCTAGGGAGTATGTGTGGGAATGGCTGTTGGCGTGTGGGATAATGGTGCAAAGAACATTATGTTGGATTACTCTGAGTTTATTGATATGAGCCCATTAAGCACAGATTCTTCATTCAGTGTTTCAATTTGAGAGGTTAGGAAAGGATCTAATAGTTTATTTGGTTGGTTTGCTGAAGCATGGATTACGTGGTGGCCTACAGTAAATCAAACTGAAGTACCACAAGTACCTGCCTTGGAATACTGTAGAAGAAGGTATCCAAAGGCTTAGGGAAATTGGCATGTTAGAGTGGATTTATCAGGTTAGACCCACAGACCCACACGTGGAGTGCCCAGAGGACATCCTCTTACCACAATGATGAGGAACAAATTTGTGAAGGGAACTCCAGCATCCTTGAAGACTGCTGTGATTGGTATTTTATGTAAGTCAGACTTGGCAGTGAGAACTGCACTAAATAAATTAAGACACCTAACTACAATGGGGCTATTGGATCCTGTGGTGGTAGGGGCCAAGTGGCGGCACTTAGTCAACAAAGACAAGGGTGGGCATGGTTACCGTAATGGACAGTGGAGTCACAGAAGTATGCAGAATAGTCTGACTTATATGGACTTATGGCATTGGCTACTTAGTCATGGTGTCCCTGGGAGTGAAGTAGATGGGAAGTCTACTAAATATTTTCTTGATCTGTACAAGTGGAAGAATGCTAGGTCAAGTGAACAGCAGTCTTAACTCGAATTGCCAAAATAGAGAGACACGGCTCCTCAGTCAGTTTCCAGACTTGAGCCAGTTTATAGACCCACGCACCTGGAATGACGGGAAGGCTGAGTCCCCTTGAGGAAAGATCCCACTACAGTGCCAAGTCCCCTTGAGAAAGGACCCCACCACACTGCCAAAAATTTTTGTTGTTAATCTTTTTTCCAGCCTTTCCTAAAGGGATCTATCGTGCTTTATGACAATGACTGTTCATTTGAGGAAAAGGAAATAATCAGACTTTTTGGGGATTACAGGAAATGCTGGTGGTGTAGGGGTTAAGAGCTACGGCTGTTAACCAAGAGGTCGGCAGTTCAGATTCACCAGGCGCTCCTTGGAAACCCTATGAGGGATTTTTACTCTGTTCTAGAGTCGCTATGGGTCGGAATTGACTCGACGGCAACAGGTTTGGTTTTTTGGTTTTTTCCTGAACTGACACTAATTCCGGGAGACCCAAAATGTTGCTTTGGCCCACCAATCAGAATAGGGGCATACAGAGGTCAGGTTATTAATGAAGTCTTAACTCAGGTTCGTCTCACAGTGGGTCCAGTGGGTTCCCAAACTTGTCCTGTAGTGACTTTCCCAGTTCCAGAATACATAATTGGAATAAATATGCTTAGCAACTGGCAGAACCCCTACATTGAATCTCTGACGAGTGGACTAAGGGCTATTATGGTAGGAAAAGCCAAGTAGAAGCCATTAGAATTACGCTTACCTAGGAAAATAGTAAACCAAAAGCAATACCGCATTCCTGGAAGGATTGCAGAGATTACTGCCACCATCAACGTCTTGAATGATGCAGGGGTGGTGATTGCCATCACATCCCCATTCAGCTCACCGATTTGGCCTGTGCAAAAAAGAGATGGATCTTGGAGAATGACAATGGATTATCATAAAATAACCAGGTGGTGACTCCAATTGCAGATTGTTCCAGATATGGTTTCATTGCTTGTGGAAATTAATACATCTTATGGTACCTGGTATGCAGCTGTTGATTGCCTTTTTCTTGATTCTGGTTTCGAAGGAACACCAGAAGCAGTTTGCCTTCTGCCGGCAAGGCCAGCAATACACCTTCACTATCCAGCCTCGGGTATATCAACTCTTCAGCCCTATGTCATAATTCAGTCCACAGGGTCCTAAATCACCTTTTCCTTCCACGAGACGTCACACTGGTCCATTACATTGATGGCATTATGCTGACTGGACCTCGTAAGGAAGAAGTGTCAGTGACTCTGGACTTACCAGTGAAATATTTGCGTGCTAGAGAGTGGGAAATTACTCTGACAAAAATTCAGCCCCTTCCATCTCAGTGAAATTTCTAGGTATCTAGTGGTGTAGGGCATGTTGAAATATTTCTTCTAAAGTGAAGGATAAGTTATTACATCTGGCCCCAACCACAAGTAAAAAGGAGGCGTAGTGCCTGGTGGGCCTCTTTGGATTTTGGTCACCCTATCTCATTTGGATGTGCTACTCTGGCCTGTTTATCAAGGGACTCAAAAAGCTGCTAGTTTTGTGTAGGACCCAGAACAAGAGAAGGCTGTGCAACAGGTTCCGGCTGCCATGCAAGCAGCTCTGCCACTTGGGCCACATGATCCGGCTGATCCAGTGGTGCTTGAAATGTCAGTGGCAGATACAGAGGCTTTTTGGAGACTTTGGCAGGCCCCTGTTGGTGAATCACAGCACAAACCCTTAGTATTTTGGAGCAAAGCCCCACCATGCTCTGCACATAACTTTTGGCTTATTACTGGGCCTTAGTAGAGACTGAACGCTTAACTGTGGGCCACCAAGTCACCATGCGACCTGAGCTGCCCATCATGAAGTGGGTGTAGTATGACCCACAGAGCCATATGGGAATGGGGTTTTTTTTTTAGAGTGATGAAATGGTTTAGAATTAGTGATGATGGTTGTGCAAGCTTCAGAATATATTATCCCCTGCCATTGAGTTGATTACAACTCATAGTGACCCTATGGGGTTTCCAAGCCTGTAAATGTTTATGGAAGCAGACTGCCACGTCTTTCTCCTGCAGAGCTGCTGATGGTTTTGAACCGCTGAACTTTTTGTTAGCAGTTGAGTGCTTTAACCACTGTGCCACCAGAGCTCCCTTGTGAATACATTAAAACCCGCCAAACTGTACACTTAAAAGGATGATAACACTAGGGGTAAATATTAAGGTAATCACAAAGGAAACTAACAATCCTACACATCAAAATAAAAAGCAAAAACATAAAGACTCAGCAAATACAAAATCAACAACAGTGAAAAAGATAAAAAGAAAGTACATAAAGAAAAATCACTCAGCACAGAAAATTAAGTGGAACAAAGAAACTGTCAACAACACAAAAAAAGACATCAAAATCACCGCACTAAATTCATATCTATCAATAATCGCGCTGAATGTAAATGGACTAAATGCACCAGTAAACAGAGAGTGGCAAAATGGATTAAAAAAACACAGTCTGTCTATATGCTGCCTACAAGAGATACACCTTAGACATAAAGACACAAATTAAAACTCAAAGGATGGAAAAAAATAAGCAAACAACGCTCAAAAAAGAGCAGGAGTGGCAGTATTAATCTCTGACAAAATAGACTTTCAAGTAAAATCCACCACAAAGGATAAGGAAGGACACTATATAATGATTAAAGAGTCAATACACCTACACCAAGAGGACATAATCATAATAAATATTTATGCACCCAATGATAAGGCTCCAGAATACATAAAACAAACTCTAATAGCATTGAAAAGAGAGAAAGACAGCTCCACAATAATAGTAGGAGACTTCAACACACCACTTTCGGTGAAACACAGAACATTTAGAAAGAAGCTTAGTACAGACACAAAAGACCTAAATGCCACAATCAACCAACTTCATCTCGTAGACATATACACAACACTCTACCCAACAGCAGCCAAGTATACTTTCTTTTCCAATTCACATGTAACAGTCTTCAGAATAGACCACGTATTATGCCATAAAGCAAGGCTTAACAGAATCCAAAGCACTGAAATATTACAAAGCATCTCTTCTGACCATAAAGCCATAAAAGTAGAAATCAATTACAGAAAAAGCAAAGCAAAAACAAAACAAAACAAAACAAAAAACACATGGAAACTGAACAACACCTTGCTCAAAAACTACTGGGTTATAGAAGAAATTTAAGGATGGAATAAAGAAATTCACAGAATCAAATGAGACTGAAAACATATCCTACGGAACCTTTGGGACACAGCAAAAGCAGTACTCAGAGGTCAATTTATAGCAATAAATGCACACATCCAAAAAGAAGAAAGGGCCAAAATCAAAACATTAACCCTACAACTCAAACAGAGAGCAGCAAAAGAAGCCCTCAGGCACCAGAAGAAAGCAAATAATAAAAATCAGAGCAGAATTAAATGAAATAGAAAAACAATTAAAAGAGTTAACAAGACCAAAAGCTGGTTCTTTGAAAAGATGAACAAAACCAATAAACCATTGGCCAAACTGACAAAAGAAAAACTCGAAGCAAATAACCCAAATAAGAAATGAGATGGGTGATATCTCAACAGACCCAACTGAAATTAAAAAAATGAATGCTATGAAAAATTGTAGTCTAACAAATTTGAAAACCTAGAGGAAATGGACAAATTTCTAGAAACACACTACCTACCTAAACTAACACAAACAGAGGTAGAACAACTAAATAAACCTATAACAAAAGAAGAGATCGAAAAGGTAATTTAAAAACTTCCAACAAAAAAATGCCTTGGCCCTGACATTTCACAGGAGCTTTCTACCAAACTTTCAGAGAAGAGTTAACACTACTACTACTAAAGGTATTTCAGAGCATAGAAAAGGATGGAATACTCCCAAACTCATTCTATGAAGCCAGCATAACCCTGATACCAAAACCAGGTAAAGACACCACAAAAAAAGAAAATTACAGACCAGTATCCCTCATGAACATAGACACAAAAATCCTCAACAAAATTCTACCCAATAGAATTCAACAATGTATCAAAAAAATACTTCACCATGATCAAGTAGGATTTATAGCAGGTATGCAGGGATGGTTCAACATTAGAAAAACAATCAATGTAATCCATCACATAAATAAAACAAAAGACAAGAACCACATGATCTTATCAATTGATGCAGAAAAGGCATTTGGCAAAGTCCAACACCCATTCATGATAAAAACTCTCAACAAAATACGAATAGAAGGGAAATTCCTAAACATAATTAAGGGCATTTATACAAAGCCAACAGCCAACATTATCCTAAATGGAGAGAGTCTGAAAGCATTCCCTTTGAGAACGGGAACCAGACAAGGATGCCCTTTATCACCACTCTTGTTCAACATTATGCTGGAGGTCCTAGCCAGAGCAATTAGGCTAGAAAAAGAAATAAAGGGCATCAAAATTGGTAAGGAGGAAGTCAAAGTATCTCTATTTGTAGATGATATGATATTATATACAGAAAACCCCAAGGAATCCACAAGAAAACTACTGGAACTAATAGATTTCAACAAAGTACCAGTATACAAGATAAACATTCAAAAATCAGTTGGATTCCTCTACACCGACAAAGGGAACTTCCAAGAGGAAGTCATCAAATCAACACCATTTACGATAGCCCCCAAGAAGATAAAATACTTGGGAATAAATCTAACCAGAGATGAAAAAGACCTATACAAAGAAAATTACAAGACACTACTGCAAGAAACCAAAAGAGTCCTACACAAGTAGAAAAACATGCCTTGTTCATGGGTAGGAGGACTCAACATTGTGAAAATGTCAGTTCTACCCAAAGCAATCTACAGATACAGTGCAATCCCAATCCAAATTCCAATGGTATTTTTTAATGAGATGGAGAAACAAATCACCAACTTCATATGGAAAGGGAAGAAGCCCCAGGTAAGTAAAGCATTACTGAAGAAGAAGAACAAAGTGGGAGGCCTCACACTACCTAATTTTAGAACCTGTTATACTGCCACAGTAGTCAAAACAGTCTGGTACTGGTACATCAACAGATACATAGACCAATGGAACAGAATTGAGAATCCAGACATAAATTCATCCACTTATGAGCAGCTAATATTTGACAAAGGCCCGAAGTCCGTTAATTGGGGAAAAGACAGTCTCTTTAACAAACAGTGCTGGCATAACTGGATATCCACCTGCAAAGAAATGAACCAAGACCAGTACTTCACACTGCGCACAAAAGCTAACTCAAAATGGTTCAGAGACCTAAATACAAAATCAAACAGTAAAGATCATGGAATTAAAAATAGGGACAATGCTAGGAGCCCTAATACATGGCATAAACAGAATACGAACCATAAGTAATAATGCACAAACACCAGAAGAGAAACTAGATAACTGGGAGTTCCTAAAAATCAGACACTTACACTCATCAGAAGACTTCAAAAAAAATTTGGCTGTGACAAAACCAGTCAGCATCTAATCTCTAAAGTCTACAAGATACTGCAAAACCTCAACAACAAAAAGACAACCCAGTTTAAAAATGGGCAAAGGATATGAACAGGCATTTCGCCAAAGAAGACGTTCAGGCAGCTAATAGATACATGAGGAAATGTTCATGATCATTAGCCATTAGAGAAATGCAAATCAAAACTACCATGAGATACCATCTCACCCCAACAAGGCTAGCATTAATCCAAAAAACACAAAATAGTTAATGTTGGAGAAGTTGTGGAGAGACTGAAACACTTACACAGTGTTGGTGGGAATGTAAAATGGTACAGCCACTTTGGGAATCGATTTGGCGCGTCCTTAAAAAGCTAGAATAGAAGTACCATAGATCTGGCAGTCCCACTCCTTGGAATATATTCTCGTGAAATAAGAGCCATCACACAAATAGATATATGCGCACCCATGTTCATTGCAGCACTGTTCACGATAGCAAAAAGATGGAAACAACCTAGATGCCCATCAACGGACGAATGGCTAAACAAATTATGGTACATTCACACAGTGGAATACTACACAGAGATAAAGAACAACGATGAAGCTGTGAAACATAACATGGATGAATTGGGAAGTTATTATGCTGAATGAAATTAGTCACAGAAGGACAAATATTGTACAAGACCACTATTATAAGAACTCAAGAAAAGGTTTCAACACAGAAGAAAACATTCTTTGATGGTTCTGAGGGTGGGGAGGGAGGAAGAGGGGTATTCACTAACTAGATAGTGGATAAGAAATTATCTTAGGTGAAGGGAAGGACAACACACACTACAGGAGAGGTCAGCACAACTGGACTAAACCAAAAGTTAAGAAGTTTCCTAACTACAGCCAAACACTTCAAGGGACAGACTAGCAGGAGCAGGGGTCTGGGGACCATGGTTTCAGGGGCCATCTAGGTCAACTGGCGTAACAAAGTTTTTTAAGAAAATATTCTGCATCCCATCTTGGTGAGTGCCGTCCGAGGTCTTAAAAGTTAGCCATCTAAGAAGTATCCATCCAACCTACCTGGAGCAAAAGAGAATGAAGAACACCAAAGGTACAAGGAAAATATTAGCCCAAGAGACAGAATGGCCACATAAACCAGAGACTGCATCAGCCTGAGACCAGAAGAACTAGATGGTGCCTGGCTACCACCAATTACTGCATTGGAAAGGCACACAACAGAGAGTCCCTGATGGAGCAGGAGATAAGTGGAGTGCAGAACTCAAATTCTAGTAAAAAGACCAGACTTAATGGTCTGACTGAGACTGGAGTGACCACGGAAGACATGGCCCCCAGACTGTCTGTTAGCCCAGAACTGAAACCATTCCCGAAGCCAACTCTTCAGACAAAGGTTAGACTGGAGTATAAGACATAAAATGATACTCATGAAGAGAGTGCTTCTTAGCTCAAGTAGATATATGAGACTAAATGGGCAGCTCCTGTCTGGAGTTGAGATGAGAAGGCAAAAAGAGACAGGAGCTGGTTGAATGGACATGGGAAATCTAGGGTGGAAAGGAGGAGTGTGCTGTCACATTATATGGAGAGCAACTAGGATCACATAACAATGTGTGTATAAATTTTTGTCTGGGAAACTAACTTGAACTGTAAACTTTCACTTAAAGCACAGTTTAAAAGAAAAAGGATGATAACACATTGTTGTGAAGTCAGTTCCGACTCATAGTGACCCTATAGGACAGAGTAGAACTGCCCTGTAGGCTTTCCAAGGTTGTAAATCTTTACAGGAGTAGACTGTCACATATTTCTCCCATGGAGTGGCTTGTGGGTTTGAACCATTGACCTTTCAGTTAGCAGCTGAGTGCTTAACCACTGCACCCCAAGAGCTCCAAATCCATTGCCTTAAAGTCAGTGCCAATTCATAGCAATCTTATAGGATAGGGTAGAACTGCCTCTTAGAATTCCCAAGGCTGTTGTCTTTACAGAAGTAGACTGCCACATCTTTCTCCCACGGAGCATCTGGTGGGTTTGAACCACAGACCTTTGGGTTAGCAGCCAAGTGCTTAACCATTGTGCCACCAAGGCTCCTTAAAATGATGATAAGGTAGTATTATTACCACCATTATATTGACAAACTGAGACTCAGAAAAGTTAGACTAATTTGCCGAAAGTAATCCAATTTGAAAGTGGTAAAGCTGGGATTTGAGCCAAGAATACCTGACTTCAAAGTCTTTGCTCTTTAACTATCATACTATATACTGCCTTTCAAAATTAAAGTAGGTATAATAGAAGCTAACAAAAAGAAAAATATCTAGCTTTTAGTGACCAGACAAACAGACCAGAAACAATGATAGTTCATGCCAAAAATCAGTCTCACTAAAAGTAGGATGGTACTTCGGAGAGTCCTTTGGTGTAGTCATAAAAGCAAACTCAAGTATTGTATAATAGCAGATGACAGCAGGCAATGGCACATTCCATTCCTCCTAATAAGGAAGAAGAACAAGCATAGTCCCATGGAAGAACCTTGAAGAGTCACAGCAACTGCAGTGGCACATTAGGTAGCTTCGGCAACAAAAATTTTTGTTTTTACAACTATTATTTTAGTTACCTTTAACTGCTTATAATAATGCCTTTCATAGGTGTGTGTCTGTTTATATTATTATTTCCATGAACAGTTAAAACAAAAAAAAAAACCTCTCAAAATAGTGATTCATAGATAGGCAGGGTTCGATATGAACATTGAGCACATGAGAGAAGTCTTTGGCTTCCTTCATCACTCCCACTCCCAAATGCTTTCTCCCTGGTCATTCTCCTATTACTGTTGGCAACAAGATATTGCCAAAGATCTGGCCCTCCCTCCTGCTGCCCACATCCCTGAGTTTACCTCAGCTGCAAGGGCTACTGCAGGACAGTCGCAGCTTACTCTGAAAAATCTTGTCCTTGAACTTAGGATGAGTTTTCTAGCAAGTGTTTTCCACACACAGGCTTTTGTGACCAAACCACCATTGTTTCTGTAGGAAGATGTTTTTTTTTTTCTCTCTCCCTAATTCCAGATTCAATTTATAAATTACTTCCTAATGTTTATCTCTTGACAAATTTGTCCATTATAATTTCCAGGAAAACTACTGAAAATTATCATATTGTTGCCACGAAGTGGTTTGATCTCTTTTTAAGCATAAAACTACTCAGCAAGTACAGTCAGATTTTTAAAATTTTAATTCTGTAGAATGGCCAGCAAAGTGTCAAGAAGTATATAGATGTTGAGGGCTAGGGGGACCATGGTCTCGGGGAACATCTAGCTCAATTGGCATAACACAGTTTATAAAGAAAATGTTCTACATTCTACTTTGGTGAGTAGCATCTGGGGTCTTAAAAGCCTGTTAGTGGCCATCTAAGATACTCCACTGGTCTCACCCCCTCGGGAACAAGGGAGAATGAAGAAAACTAAAGACACAAGGGAAAGATTAGTCCAAAGGACTAATGGACCACAACTACCACAGCCTCCACCAGACTGAGTCCAGTACAGTTAGATGGTGCTCGGCTACCACCAGTGACTGCTCTGACAGGGATCACAATAGAGGATCCCAGACAGAGCTGGAGAAAAATGTAAAACAAAATTCTAACTCACAAAAAAAGACCAGACTTAGGCCTGACAGAGACTGGAGAAATCCCAAGAGTATGACCCCCGGACACCCTTTTAGCTCAGTAATGAAGTCACTCCTGAGGTTCACCCTTTAGCCAATGATTAGGCAGACACATAAAACAAAACGAGACTAAAGGGGCACACCAGCCCAGGGACAAGGACTAGAAGGTGGGAGGGGACAGGAAAGCTGATAATAGGGAACCCAGGTTCGAGAAGGGAGAGTGTTGACATGTCATGGGGTTGTTAACCAATGTCATAACACAATATGTGTACCAACTGTTTAATGAGAAGCTAGTTTGTTCTGTAAACCTTCATCTAAAGTACAGTTAAAAAAAAAAAAGTACATAGATGCATACTACTCTCATGGCTCTTCCAGCCTTATGTGTTTATTTGTCAACTTGAAGGCAGAGATCATGTCTGCCATATACTTACAGTATCTGACAGTCTTGGCACATGTTAGGAGACAGAGGGAAAAAATAAGCGGGGAGACTTTGATAGTAGTATTGCTCTCTTGGGATCTTTTAGATCAGTAGGCTCCAAAGTGGTGTTCGTATGCAAGATGAACCCCTGAGATACAGGTATAAAATATTAGACTGTCTAGTTATATTTTTATTTCATTTAAAATTTCTATTTTGTGTGTTTATATTTTATAATGACCATAGTATTTTTTTTAAAATACTTTATAAGTAAATAAATACACAAAGATAGACACTCAAATCTTTTATTGTGGGAATCCCCATCAAACAGGAGACCTTTTTTTTAGCTCATGGTCACGTAACAGCTGTAAAAGCTGGGCTATAGGAGGTGTCCCACCTGTAACTGTGGATGGAATGGACCTCCCAGATCAGATTAGTCCAGACCTGAAGAGTCCTTCTCACTCTGTTGAGTGGAACATGATTCTGAGTAAGGCAGAATTAGCACTACCTATCAGCAGCTCTGTAGCCCTGGTTGCACAGTAGTTAAGCGCTCGGCTGCTAACCAAAAGGTTGGCAGTTCGGTTCCACCATCCACACCTTGGGAGCTCTATGGGGCAGTTCTGCTCTGTTCTGTAGGGTCGCAATGAGTGGGAATCGACTCTGGGTTTTTTTGTTGTTCTCAGCAGTTCTGGTTGCACAGCAGTTAAGCACTTGGCTGCTCACTGAAAGGTCGACACTTCGAATCACCACCTGCTGTGCAGGAGGAAGATATGGCAGTCTGCTTCTGTAAAGATTTCAGGCTTGGAAACCGTATGGGCAGTTGTGTTCTGTCCTATAGGGTTGCTGTGAGTCAGAATTGACTCAACGGCAGTGGATATCAGCAATTCTGTTATACAGAAGGTCACCATGAGTTGGAGCTGACTCAAAGGCAGCTAATGACAACATCAGCAATTGCCTGTTGTAAACCACATGTTAGTAACTTGGTCATTTTTGTTAACCAATTTAATATTTATATTTAGATACAAGAAAGATGGCTGCAAGATAACCTTACTTTAAGAAAAAGAAATGAGGAACTAAAAGAAGTTGAAGAAGAAAGAAAACAACATTTGAAGGAAATGGGACAAATGCAGGTTTTGCAAATGAAAAAGTATGTTTTTTAAAATAGATATTAGTTTATATAAAGGTATTTTTTATTGAAATGTGAAGACTATTAAGTACATGTTTTTTAAAAAGAATTTCAGCTTTGTATCATGGAGACTTAAAGGAAAGTGGACAGTTTATATACAAATATATTTCATGACCTTAAGAACTGAATTACTGAATAAGTGATATAGAATTGACATTCACACTGTGGTGGTGGGCACTAGTCATTGAGTATTAAACATAACAAGTCCCCAGACTTCTGCTAGCCTGCTTCACAGGGTAGTGGTACAAAGTATCCAGAATATATGCCCATTCACCCTGTCTGTGTCAGAGCTTGTGCATTTATAATATTGCCAGTGTAATTATTGGCAGAGCAGTTTGTCAATGGAGACCCTGTCTAGATTGTCCCAGTTTTAATTATGTGCCCACCAGATTATTTTTCTGAAAGATTAGCCTGATTCTTCATCTGGTTTTGTTGGTACTTAACTGTAGTTGCTACCTTCCTGATACAGCGGGAAAGATCTTGTTCCTGCCTCGTCTACCTTTGAGTTAGTTGCCTTAGGTATCCTGTAAGAACCCGTTTGATACTAAGGCACTACTAGCCTGGTATTGAAGGTTATATTAGCCAGATACTTAGATTTTGAACCATCTCAGCTGGTTAAATCCATGTCTCTTGTTTATTCAACCCTTCCTTGTAGATTTTTCATTTGTCTTTTTGACGTTACGCAGAAACCTGAATCAAAGAATGCTTAGGTTTTTGTTAAGGATATAGAAATAAAAGGTTAATTTATAAAGCCTAATAAATGCTTAACCCTGCGTCATTATTAGTACTCTTGGTGTAGCTACTTGAAATTCCGTTCATGTGTCAAGGAAGTCAGATTAAAACCTGAAGAGCTCATTATCGTCAGCCTCTCTGTTTTCTATGCATTAGGACACTGAGACCCAAAAAATCATAGAGGAAATTAGGATGAAAGGTGGGGCTGTGAGCCTTGATATCCTGGCTCCCAACTCTCAGCTCTTTAACACTGTAATGTTAGGGTTCTCTGTGACAAATTGGAAAAATAAACCTTTTTTAGAAGACTCTTTTAAATGAAACAATTTATTCTTTGCTTCAAAAGACCAAAACCAAGTATTTTTATAACTCTTCTGTGATTAGTACATGAGAATGCTTTTTATGTCCATTGAGAATATTAGTACAGCTGTTGTTTCTCAAACGTTTTTTCAACCAGGATACAACAGAAATGTCAACAAAACGTAATTTGACCAACTCTTTAGGGATGTCCATAAACTTCAGAGCAAATGCCTGGCACATTAGAGGGTGCTTAGTAAGTGATTGTTAAACAAATGAAGATTTTTAAACCGTACATTAAAATCTGCATAATCTTCCAAATTATCAGAAAATTTGAGGCATTTTACCTTCTGTGTTATGGTTTGTATACTATAGAAGAGAAATTCATTTGCATCTCAGAGGAGTCCAAATTTTTAAGAAATATTACTGCAGAAAATTAATGTTTACTTCAGATAACATTGCATTCTGTCTTTCACATACTGTGAACAAAATGATGAAGCCTGTTATTCAGTAATTTCTTAGTGTTGGTGATTGTGCATTCTCAGCTTACAGTCAAAAGCTTGTAAAGTTGTAATATTCATCGCCAAGACTGCTTTCCTTTGGTTAGTCAGTGTCTAAAGGTCAGGAACTTTCTCAGTGCTCACATGTTAGGAGGGTTCTTTATACAGCACACGAAAATCAGTGGTTTAAAAACCTGGATGCTGCAGAGATTTGGAAGGAAGAGAATTCTTTAGTACTGAAGCCTTAAAAGCAAAGAGAGATTTTGTTAAATAGGCTGATTGCTAAAGAGAATGATAAATGACATTTTTCTATGTAAAGAGTATCTGTGGCTTTTCCACTTCAGGCTGTTAAAAGCTAAAGAGTAAGTAGCCTTCATTTGTCATTTTTCCCTTTCATAGTGAGCATCAGAAGTTAGAAGAAAAAATAGAAAATATAAAAAGAAATCACAGTTTGGCATTAGGGCGACAGAAGGGTTATGAAGAAGAAATTATTCATTTTAAAAAGGAACTTCGAGAACCTCAGTTTCGGGATGCTGAGGAAAAGTACAGAGAAATGATGATTGTTATGAGAACCACAGAGCTTGTGAACAAGGATTTGGACATTTATTATAAGACCCTTGACCAGTAAGTATTGGGCTGGGGGTAATAGTTCCCATTGCAATGATTATCAAGTAGCCTATTTTAGTCATATCTTCCCCCTTTATTACTTTTTAAATATGATACTTCATACATACCAAAGAATGGACAAAATGTATGTATGTATGTATACACATACACACACATGCTTAATTAAGTTATAAAGCATAATACTTAAAGGCGTACTCATGATACCACCCCCCCACACCCAACCCCAAAACTCTGCCATTATCACTAACTGGCATCCACCTGGATGCTCTTCCTGTATCTCGACCCCCTCCCCCAACCACTGACCAGATTTTTGCTTCCTCTGCTTTTTAAAAAAATAATTTTATCATATATATGTTTTTGTTTTTTAGCTTTTAAAAAATGGTATTATACCCTGTGTAGTCTTCTAGGATTTGCTTTTTTGTTTTATTTTGTATCGTTTTTACTTATCTGTGTTGCTTGTACCTATAGTTCATTAATTTTCACTGATGTATAAAATTCTGTGTGGGAATATACCAAAATATATCCATTTTCCCATAGATGGACGTGTTAGTTATTTCCATATCTTTACCAATACAAACCTTGCTGCCAGGAATATTTTGTCATACCTTGTGGAGCAAATGTGCAAGAGATTCTCTAGGGTATATATGTAGGAGTGGAATTTCTGGATTGCAGCATATGCTGAGTTTTACAAAATAATATTATTTTCCAAAGTGGTTTTAATAATTTACATCACTAGCAGTGTATAAGAATTTTGTTTGATGCATCTCTCCATTGTTGGTTTTATCAATTTCTTAATTTTTGCCACTCTGAATGAGTTTAATATGATAAATTATGTGGTCTTCATTTGCAGTTCCCCGATATCTAATGATATCAAACATCTTTACATGTGTTTATGATCATATTGTTTCCTCTTCTATAAAATGCTTGTTTCTGTCTTTTGTCCATTTTTGTGTTATTGATCTTTTTTTTTTTATTTATAATTCTTTATCTCTTCTACACTTCAATTATTTTTCACTATGTGTACTACAAGTGTCTTCTCAAGATTTATGTTTATCTTCTCTTTTTATATAGCGTCTTTTGATGATCAGATTTGGTTTTAAGGTAATTAAATTTATCAAGCTTTTCTGGTTAGCTCCTTTTGTATCTTATTTAAGAAAACCTTCCATACTACTATATTTTCTTCTAAAAGTTTTAAAGCTTTGCCTTTCACATTTAAGTACATTAAAGTATTTAATTCTGAATTGCATTTTGTGTACAGTGTGATGTAGGAATCCAATTTCAGTTTTTCCCTTGTTGTTGTTGTTAGGTGCCATCAAGTCAGTTCCCACTCATAGCGACCCTGTGTACAACAGAATGAAACACTGCCTGGTCCTGCGCCATCCTCACTATCATTGTTACGCTTGAGCCCATTGTTGCAACCACTGTGTCAGTCCATCTTGTTGAGGGTCTTCCTCTTTTTCGCTGACCCTCTACTTTACCAAGCGTGATGTCCTTTTCCAGGGACTAGACCCTCCTGATAACATGTCCAAAGTGTGTGAGACAAAGTCTTTCCATCCATGTTTCTAAGGAGCATTCTGGCTATACTTCTTCCAAGACCAATTTGTTCATTCTACAGGCAGTCCACAGTATATTCAATATTCTTCACCAACACCATAATTCAAAGGCATCAGTTCTTCAGTCTTCTTTATTCATTGTCCAGCTTTCACATGCATATGAGGCTATTGAAAACACCATGGCTTGGACAACTTGTCTAAGACAAGGTCATGGAAGCTCCATAGATATATCCAGACTCCCTCAGGGGCTGACTTACTGGGCTAAGGGCTGTGGGGACCATGGTCTTGGGAAACATCTAGCTCAATTGGAATAAGATAGTTTATAAAGAAAATGTTCTACATTCTGCTTCAGTGAGTACTATCTGGGGTCTTAAATGCTTTTTACTGGCCATCTAAGATACTCCACTGGTCTCACCCCATTGGGAGCAAGGGAGACTGAAGAAAACCAAAGACACAAGGGAAAAATTAGTCCAGAGGACTAGTAGACCACAATTACCACAGCCCCCACTAGAGTGAGTCCAGCACAACTAGATGGTGCTCAGCTACCACCACTGACTGCTCTGACAGGGATCACAATAGAGGGTCCCAGACAGAGCTGGAGAAAAACGTAGAATAAAATTCTAACTCACAAAAAAAGACCAGAGACTGGAGAAACCCTGAGAGTATGGCCCCTGGACACTTCAGCTCAGTAATGAAGTCACTTCTGAGGTTCATGCTTCAGCCAAAGATTAGACAGACCCATAAACAAAACAAGACTAAAGGGGCACTCGAGCCCAGGGGAAAGGACTAGAAGGCAGGAGGGGACAGGAAAGCTGGTAATTGGGAACCCAAGGTCGAGAAGGGAAAGTGTTGAGATGTGGTAGTAAAAAATGTCACAAAACAATACATGTACTAATTGTTTAATGAGAAGCTAATTCTGTAAACCTTCATCTAAAGTAAAATAATAAAAAAAAAACCACTGTGGCTTGTGTCAAGTTCACCTTTGTCCTCAAAGTGACATCTTTGCTTTTCAATACTTTAAAGAGGTCTTTTAAGCAGATTTGCCCAATGCAACACGTTGTTTGAGTTGACTGTTGCTTCTATGGGTGTTGATTGTGGATCCAAATAAAATTAAATTCTTGACAACTTCAGTCTTTTCTCCGTTTATCATGATGTTGCTTGTTGGTACATTGTGAGAATTTTTGTTTTCTTTATGTTAAGGTGTAATCCACATAGAAAGTTGTAGTCTTTGAGGTTCATCGATAAGTACTGTGAAAGGATCCAACCCTGACGCACAGCTTTCCTGATTTTAAACCATGCAGGATCCCCTTGTTCTGTTCGAACGACTGCCTCTTGGTCCACGTACAGGTTCTGCATGAGCACAGTTAAGTGTTCTGGAGTTCCGTTCTTCATAATGTTATCCATAATTTCTTATGATCCATGCAGTCGAATGCCTTTGCACAGTCAATAAAACACAAGAAAACATCTTTCTGGTATTCTCTGCTTTCAGCCAGGATCTATCTGACATCAGCATTGATATTTCTCATTCCATGCCCTCTTCTGAATCCAGCTTGAATTTCTGGCCGTTCTCTGTTGATGTACTGCTGTAACTGCTTTTGAATGATCTTCAGCAAAATTTTACTTGTGTGTGATATTAATGATATTGTTAAATAATACCCACGTTCTGTTGGATCACCTTTCTTTGGACAGGGCCAAATATGGATCTTTTCCAGTCAGTTGACCAGGTAGCTGTTCTTCCAAATTTCTTGGCATAGACAAGTGAGCACTGCCAGTGCTGCATCCATTTGTTGAAACATCTCAGTTGGTATTTTGTCAGTTCCTGGAGCATTGTTTTTTGCCAACGCCTTCAGTGCAGCTTCATTTCTTCCTTCAGTACCATCAGTTCTGGATCATTATGCTACCTTCTGAAATGATTGAACGTCAACCAGTTCTTTTTGGTGCAGTGACTCTATGTATTCCTTCCATCTTCTTTTGATGCTTCCTGTGCCATTTAATATTTTCACTGTAGAATCCTTCAACATTGCAACTTGAGGCTTGAATTTTCTCTTCAGTTCTTGCAGCTTGAGAAATGCAGAGAGTGTTTTTCCCTTTTGGTTTTCTAACACTAGGTCTTTTCACATTTCATTATAATACTTTGTCTTCACATGCCACCCTTTGAAATCTTCTGTTCAGCTTCTTTACTTCATCATTTTTTCCTTTTGCTTTAGCTACTGTACATTCAAGAGCAAGTTTCAGAGTCTATTCTGACATCCATTTTGTCTTTTCTTTCGTTCCTGTCTCTAATGACCCCTTGCTTTCTTGTATGATGTCCTTGATGTCATTCCACAACTCTTGTGGCTTTGGTCATTAGCGTTCAGTGCATCAAATCTATCTATTCTTGAGATGGTCTCTAAATTCAGGTGGGATATACTCAAGGTCGTACTTTGGCTCTCATGGACTTATTCTAGTTTTCTTCAGCTTCAGCTTGAAACTTGCATATGAACAATTAACGGTCTGTTACACAGTTGAACCCTGGTGTTGTGCTGACTGATGATATTGAGCTTTTCCATCATCTCTTTCCACAGTTGTAGTCAGTTTGATTCCTGTGTATTCCATATGATGAGGTCCATGTGTATAGTTGCCGTTTATGTTGGTGAAAAAAGGTGTTTGCAATGAAGAAGTCATTGGTCTTGCAAAATTCTGACATGAATTCAGTTTCAGTTTTCCCCTTAGAGATAACCAGTTGTCCTGGCACTATTTATTGAGTAGTCTATCCTTTCCTCAGTGTTCTGCCATGTCACTTCTGTCATATATCAGAATTCCGTATGTGTATGGGTCAGTTCTGGGTTCTGTGTTCTGTTTCATTGGTCAGTTTGCCTATCTCTATGCCATTACCCATTGTCTTAATTACTGAAGCTTTATAATATATTCAGCATATAGCAGATTTTTTTTCAGTCTGGTAATCTTTGTCTTTTAACCAGTGAATTCAGTCCTTTATATTGTGATTACTAATACAGTTGGATTTACTTCTGGCATCTTTTTTTCTCCTTTCCTGCCTTCTGTGGATTTATTTTCTCTTCTTCCTACTTCTTCCTCTCCTTGAGTTGTAAATGATATATACTACTTTAATTATTTGGGTTTTACCCTTAAATTTTTAACATGCACCTCCCCTTTGCCCCCGTTGCCAATGAGTCGATTCTGATTCATAGCAACCCTGTAGGACAGAGTAGAACTGCCCCATAGGGTTTCTAAGGCTGTAACCTTTAAGGAAGCAGACTGCCACATATTTCTCCTGCAGATTAACATACATATTGACTTAAAATAAAATGCACTGATCTCATAGTGGTCCTGGAGCAGCAGTATCAGCATCCCTTGGAACTTGTTAGAAGTTTAAATTCTTGGGTGCCACCTTAGACCTACTGGATCAAAGGTTTTGGTAGTAAGGCCCAGCAGTCTGTGTTTTAACAAACCTTCCAGGTGATTCTGGTACACACCAACTTTTAAGAACCATGGCTCTAATGTGAATTGCTTCATCACCTTCCTCAACACTGATTATCTTCTGTGGTGTTTCTGTTGTTCAGTATTTTTTAGTTTTACCTTGTTTTTATATCATTGCAAATTAGTAATAACTGTTGTTGTTGTATTTTCATAGCCAGTGCTTATTTGGGTTAACTTACATGTTTACCAGTTTGTTTGTTCACTGTTGCTTCTTAAATCCCCTTTTTTAATAGTTTTTTTTTTTTGTAAAGTGGTAAACTTTATCAATCTTTGAAAAGTCTGCCCTCAATCTTGATAGTTCAGCTGAACATGGAGTCACAGCTATTTTCTGTTAGTACTTTGAAAGTATTCTGTTTTTTTCCTAGCCTCTGTGGTTGCTATTAAAAAATCATTCTAATTATTCCTTAGGAGTTAACAGTTATCTGCTCTTTTTTCTTGGTTCTTTTAAGATATTGCCTTTGTCTCTGGTGCTCTGCAGTTTTACCATAGAACATCTAGGTGTAGGTTTTACTTTACTTCTTCTGATCAAGAATTGTGCTTCTTCTACTGGACTAAACCAAAGGTAGGAAATTTCCTGAATACAGCCAAACACTTCGAGGGACAGAGTAGCAGAGGCAAGGGTCTGGGGACTGTAGTTTCAGGAGGCATGTAGGTCAATTGGCATAAAGTTTTTTAAGAAAATGTTCTACATCCCACTTTGGTGAGTGGCATCGGGGTCTTAAAAGCTAGCAAGTGGCCATCTAAGATGCATCAATTGGTCCCACCCCACCTGGAGTTAAGGAGAATGAAGAACACCAAAGTCACAAGGAAAGTACTAGCCCAAGAGACAGAAAGGGCCACATAAACCAGAGACTTCATCAGCCTGAGACCAGAAGAACTAGATGGTGCCTGGCTACCACAATGACCACCCTGACAGGGAACACTACAGAGAGTCCCTAACAGAGCAGGAGAAAAATGGGGTACAGAACTCAAATTCTAGTAAAAAGACCAGACTTAATGGTTTGATTGAGACTGGAGGGACCCTGGAAGGCATAGCTCCCGGACTCTCTTGTTAGCCCACAACTAAAACCATTCCCGAGGCCAACTTTTCAGACAAAGATTAGACTGGACTATGGGACATAAAATGATACTCATGAAGAGTGTGCTTCTTGGCTCAAATAGATACATGAGACTAAACGAGCAGCTTCTGTCCAGAGGTAAGATGAGAAGGCAGAGAGGGTCAGGAGCTGGTTGAATGGACGTGGGAAATCCAAGGTGGAAAGGAGGAGTGTGCTGTCACAGTATAAGGAGAGCAACTAGGGTCACAAAACAATGTATGTATAAATTTTTATATGAGAGACTAACTTGAATTGTAAATTTAAATCACAACAATTAAAAAAAAATGTGCTTCTTGATCTGACAATTGATACTTTTCATCAATTTTGGAAAAATTCTTAGGCCTTATCTCTTCAAATATTATCCTTTCTACATTTCTCACTATTCTCCCCTTCTTCATTTCTCATTAGACATAAACCTTATTTTTTCCTCCACAGTGCATATACTAGGCTCTGGGTAACTTCTTTGTAACTATCTCCCAGTTTTACATATTCTTTAGCTATATCTGATCTGCTGCATATACTACCTATTGAGTTGTTGTTTTTTAACATCATTGACTCTGTTTTTCATTTCTGTAAACTCTATTTTGTTCTTTTTCAGAAGTCCTTTTTTTTTAATAATACATTTTTCCTTAGTGTTTTGATTCCTTCTTGTATGTGTACTCATTTTAAATATACATATTTTATATTCTCTTCCAGGTTATCATTTTTTTTATTTCACCTTTTTGGGAGTCTCTGTTTCTGCTATTGTATGTACTGATTCTGGACCCAGGTGAAGTTTTTTTGGCGTTTTATGTAATGTTTGATTGTAAACTTTAGTAATTTTTTTTTTCCTATGAGAATCCTTGTGACCTATTTGTGTGAGTGTCTCTCCCCACAGTGACTTGGTTTTGTATCTGCTAGGATCTCCAGGGATATCACTGGCCTAGGTCCAGTCTTTATGTTAATGTCTCAGTTTGGGGGTTCCTCATCTATACCGGTAGTGTAACATTAACCCAAACCCATCTAAGGTATTTGTCCAAGTGGTTGAATTCTCAGGGGAAACAATCTATTAGTTTTCCACTTTTTCACTGAGGATTGATAATACAACTCTTTAAGAGTCCCAGCTTTTATGTTGGGAGTCACTTCTGACTCTGCTTCACTTGGACCCTGTACCTCATCTTCTGTCCTGGGTAATAACACAATCTCTGGGTTATGAAAATAATAACCCCAGGTTCTGCTGCAGTGTCAGATCACACACTGACCATTCTGATTTTCTGTTCCGTCCTTGCTTCTGTCATAAGTGGATTTCCCTTCTTGTGAACTCAATTATGAATTTAAAAAATTTTTTTTGTTATAAATTCTATCTAGCATTTCTAGGCATTTGTGGTAGGAGGATTTTCAGTTACCTTAGGTTTTGTCGTTTTTCTTTCCGGAATGAAAAATATTCCCCTTCATCTTTAAGAGAACTATACAAACAGAATCTCTTCTCTTATTAAGGCTTCTTCTGGTCACAGAGAGCACAGTCAACAGACCAGCCTTAGCAGTGGCATTCAGATTACAGCTCAGGAGGATAGGAGGACTCTAGTTTCAGTATGAGGGCCCTTTTAGTTAATAATGGTAACAAAGGTGGCCCTAGAATCACCTAGTTATAACATTGGCATGTACAGGTTTGGGGAAGTCAGATCCATTTACTATAAAATATTGAGAATGAACCAATTATTTTAGTGTGTTATTTTTAAAGTAAATACTACCAAGAATTTATTGGATTAAGTTTGACTCCTGAAATAACTCTTTGAAGGTTATTCCATGAATACATTACCTGGAATGTATCTTTTGTTCTCGTTTATTATGAGTGGATAGGTTAACATTATATGCTCCCTGGGTCCAGAATTGTATGCCCGCATCAAATAAGAATGTCATTGTTTATTTATTTGTTGTTGGTAATATATATATAGCATTTGTCATTTCGATCATGTTTATATGCATAATTCAGTGACATTAGTTATATTCACGATGTTGTGTAACCACCACCACTATCTGTTTCTGAATTTTTCCTCACCCCTTACAGAAACTCAGTGCCCCTTAAGCAGTAACTCCCCCTTCTCCCTTCCCACGCATGCCTCGTAACCACTGATAAACTTTGGTCTATGCATTTGCCTGGTGTAGATACTTCTTATAAGTGGGATCATACAATGTTTGTCCATTTGTGACCAGCTTCATTCAGCATAATGTTTTCAGGGTTCATCCACGTTGTAGCATGTATCAAAACTTCATTTTTCTTTATGGTTATTAATATTCCATTGTGTGGATATACCACAATTTATCCATTCATCTGTTGATGGACACTTGGGTTGTCCACGTTTTTGACAACCCAGGTGTCCATCAACAGATAAATGGATAATGTGAATGCAGTGAGCAGTGGTGTACAAACACCTGTTTGAGTTCCTGTTTTAAATCTTTTGGGCATATACCTAGAAGTGGAATTGCTAGGCCATATGGTAATTCTATGTTTAACTTTTTAAGGAACCACCAGACTTGTCCACAGCAGCTGCACCATTTTATAGTCTCACCAGCAAAGGATGAGGGTTCCAGTTTCTTCACATCCTCACCAACACCTGTGGTTTTCCCTTTTTGTAGTAATAGCCATCCTAGTGGTGGTGAAGTGGTATCTCATTGTGGTTTATGATTTACATTTCACTAATGTCTAATAATGTTGAGCATATTTTCATGTGCTTATTGGCCATTTGTGCACCCTCTTTGGTGAAATATTTATTCAAGTCCTTTGTCCATTTTTTAATGAGGTTGTTTGTCTTTTTTTTTTTTCCCCTTTCCCCAGTTGTAGGAGTTTTTAATATATTCTTATCAGGTATATGGTTCCCCAGATATTTTCTCCCATTCTGTAGGTTGTCTCTTCACTTCATTGATAAAGTCATTTAATGTACAAAAACTCTTAATTTTGATTAAGTCCAATTTATCTATTTTGTCTTTGGTTGGCTTGTGCTTTTGGTGTCATATGTAAGAAACCATTGTTCAAAACTAGGTCCCAAAGCATTACCCCTGTGTTTTGTTCTCAGAGTTTTATGGTTTTAGTTCTTAATTTAGATGGCTGATCCATTTTGAGTTAATTTTTGTATAGGGTGTGAGGTAGGGGTCCAACTTTGTTCTTTTGTATATGGAGGTCTCTTTGTTCCAGCACCATTTATTGAAGAGACTATTCTTTTCCCATTGAATGGACTTAGCATCCTTGTCAAAGGTTTACCTTTTCCAGAATGTCATATAGTTGTACATGCTGCTACCATAATGGCCCTTTTTTTACCCTTAAAAAAATTAATATTTACATAAAAGTATTTTCTTAACTGTGACATAACTCATACTTCTTGATTTAGAGATGTCACGAAGGCCATTGGATATATATTCTAGAGCCTAGAGTTCAGGGAAGAGGTGTATTTTGGAAATCATCAGCATATACATGGTATTTCAGGCCATGGGATGAGATTACATATGGAATGATTAGAGAGAGAAGGGAAGGGTCCCAAGACCCCTTATGTTTACAAATCCAGTGAAAAAGCAGCTGGTGAGGTGGAAAAAATTTTTTTTAAGTGTGGTGTCTTGAAAACCAAGTAACAAAAATATTTCAAGAGTATAATACTGTTGAGAGGTCAAATAAGATGAGGGCTAAGAAGTGACCCTTGAATTTGACAAAATGGAGATTGTTAATGACTTTGACGAGCAGTCTTAATAGATGGTTTGACCTGAAGTCTGGTTGGAGCAGGGTGAGGAGAGAATGGATGGTAAGAAACAGAGGCAGTAAGCACAGATAATTCTTTCAAAAAGTTCTGCTGTGAGGCGAGCAGAAAAATGGGGTGATAGCTAGAGAGGGCTGATGGGCCAAGATAGGTAGGTTGGTTGGTTTTGCTTCTTTTACATTTTCTTTGTAAGTATTCTGTTGCAAGGTCAGCTCTTCCTCTTACTTAGTACATTGACCTGCAGACCTAGGGTTTCATATGTTTCAACTGAATAGGAAACTATACCTAGGAGCCCTCCAACTATCCCAACATGCCCTTAGAGTCAGCGACAGCAGGAACGTGAAGAATTCCCATAATAAGGTACATGTTCATTCAAAGATCCTGCTGTGTCCTCTCATGAGGCTCTGGGAAGACAGGACTATCAAACCCTGTCTGTCCTTCAAATTGTTAACAGTCCATGGGAGGAGACACTGGTAGGTGCTTCACAGTCTTTATTTGACCTGGGCCTTGAAGAGTGAAGAAAAGGCATCCCAGCAGAGAAAAGTGCCTGAATCACAGAGGCATCATGCCGAACAGGGTGAGGGTGTGTGAAGGGCCTGATGGAGCAGCCAGGGCCTAGCTTTATGTGTGTGGGCATAGGGGAGGTACAGAGGAGAGTAGGGGTGCTTTCCAGCAATTGAGGCTTAAGGAACAGAGCCCAGGCTGTTTACTGAGTTCATTTGTCTGGTAATCAGATGGATTCTTCTAAATGAGAAGAAAAGAAGTGGTACAGGTTTCCCCAAAATTTGGTCTTTGTGGGCAGTAAACAGTGCAGCAGTGGCTTCTCTAATATCATCTTCTCAAGGTTTAGACTGTGAGCCCTGGTTTTGCCTGCTCACCTAAAAGAAAGTAAGGTCCAAAATTTCCCTTATTGTTTCAACTCTTAGAAATAAGCATACACTCAGTATAATTGTTGCATTCAGCTGCCTATTTAAGGTAACACAGGAAATTAGCAGTGCATTTTCAAGAAAAGCTGATTACCATCTGTTATTAGTAATCATCCAAAAACATCAACTGAGTACAAGCATTGCAAATGGTCAGAGACACTTACAATAGATGAGAAGAGGGAAAACATTCATCATGTGGAATGTATTACCTTCGTACTGTTAGAATCCATCAATTACAATTAAACAATTTTGGAATATCTCACTAAGGTACCCTGTTCTACCCTATGCCCATATGTTCCACTGTCATTTTTCCTCTGATGTGAGATGTTGCATGTTAGGTCATACTTCTTCTGAGGCTCAATGGAAACATGTAAATAACTTTTACAGTTTTGCATCCAAGGCAGCCAGCTCTCTGTGAGGCTGTTCAGAGCCTGTTCCCTGCACTTAAGGAGAGCTTTGGAATGAGGGCTTTATTCAGGGCTCCCCTCGGGGCCACCATTCTCGTCTTGATGGTGGATGCAGTAAGGTTTTATATCAGTGGCTCCTATAGCATCAAATGGGTAGATCACAAAATCAAAAGAGCACCAGTGGCATTCCACACCCACTGCAGGGTTTTTTTTTTTTTTTTTTAACTAAATGTTCATCTGGGGATAGTGGTTGAGCCATTGCCTGAATTATATAAGCTGATATTCATAAGTCTGGCCAAAGAAACTTAGTTTAGTACTTTTTAGTTTTAGCAGAATTTAAGAGTTTTATAAATAGATCACTTTTACATGTGCAACTTAAGTTTGGCAAATTAGGGATTTTAAGCTTTGCTGCATAATAAAAATCACTGTTAGTTTGGAACATGATACTCATGAGACCATTTCCCTTATGTGAGAGGCTCTCACTGGCCCAAATGCAGGGAGACGGGAAGTTCCCATGGTGGTGAGTGCCTGCCAAGCACTGGGGAAGAGTATCCAGTGCAATAATGGATAACGACGGTCATATCCAACTTCTCAGCAACCTACATACCTCAAGGTTTGGTACAGTTTTAAATACAAAGATGAAGCTGATGTATTGTTGGAAAATGTCTTTTTTAAGTATAATTTGTCTGCTTTTTTTCCAATCTGGTTAATTTTCATTAACTTAATAGTTTTTATCATACTTCACAACTAATATTTGTATTAGGAAATAAGGCATATACATATCTGGTGCTTTTAATTTAACGTTTTAGTCAATGAAATAACTTAAGACTATGGGGAAATCTGGCTCAAGATTCACCTTTTTATGTGCACTTCTAATTTTGAGTGTCAGTTTAAGTTTTGCAAAATGGTAACTAACCTTTCTCAGTAGCTTGAGTCCTGGAGGTGGTTTAAATAGTAAAAGAAACAGGAGCAGAGAAGGGCCCCTCCTGGAAGGTGGGCTATTTGTCTATTTAGGTGCTATTTTTCCAACCCTTTAGATACCTGCTGTCTATTCAGTTCTCTGCTAGTGGCTAGGTCCTGAGATGATGAGAAAATTGGTCCTCAGAGCAGCAGCAAGAACCCTGAGCGTATTAGGACTGTCTTGGGCAGTCCTAATACGCTCCTTTGTTCGTGACATCAGGCTGGAACCTGTGTATGCTTAGGAAGAAGGTAGCTCAGTGGCTTACAGAAGCTTTTCATTAAAGGCCCTAGTGTGGGAGGCGTTGGACAGCTTAGAACATGAAAGGAAAATAATCTGGTGGTGTAAACAGGTGCTGAAGGACAGTACAGTCAGCCTTGCATTGAAAGGAGGTGTCTGTGCCAAGGAAGAAGGGGGACGTGGGTGGAAGCAGTGCCACACATGTGTGGCACATGTGTTTTTGTCTTTCTGGCCACATGGGGCCTCTTTTCAAACAGGAAATATGTTAGACCCTTGTCATTTGTGAGGATCACATCCTAAGACTTTCAAGGATTACAGAAATTATAAATACCACTAAAGCGATCATTTGTTCATATAAAATGCAATCGTTACTGAAATTTTCAAGGAACTCTTTCACACTCTTAATGAATATTTAAATATGAGATAAAAGTAATTTATAAACCACCCATTTTCTTAGATCTTAGACCTTTTCACTTTCTTTTGGGAAACAGTTGTCATACAAAAAGCACACCCCTTCCCATGACTTTAGTGTATGCATTTAACTGAATGGCATACACAGTCTAGGCAGGCATGGGGCAGATGCACTAACTAGGCAACCACTTGCCCATAACAGACTCCAGCCCATGAAATTCACGTCTTTGTCTCAGCTGAAAGATAGTTTACTAGCAGTCATGGACCTTCAAGGTCATTCTTAAATGTTAACTACCTGTAAAATCCAGGTGCTAAAAAGTAACGTTGAGTTCGTGTTTGGCCCTATAACTGCCATTGAACAGTCAGCTTCCACAGGGTTCCTGTACAGACTGTTCCAGAGCTGCTTTCCTTCCATAGCCCTAGCCTAATTCAGATCCTCCATAATTGTCACCTATATTATTCTGATGACTTCTTCCACCACTTACTGCCCCCTCCGCTATTACCCCTGTTAAACTTCTGCCAGGTTAATCTTCCTAAAAATGGTCTCTGTTCCCTTCTAAAGGGGCAGTGGTGGATCGGTGGTAAAATTCTTAACCTGCCATGTGGGAGACCCACCACATGCGATTCCTGACGAAGGCACCTCATGCAGGGCCACCACCTGTCTGTCAGTGGAGGCTCGCATGCTGCTCTGATGCTGAACAGGTTTTAGTGGAGCTTCCAGACTAAGATGGACTAGGAAGAAAGGCCTGGCAGTCTGCTTCTGAAAATCAGCCAGTGAAAACCCTGTGGATCATGATGGTCTGATCTGAAGCAGATCATGGGGATGGCGCAAGACCAGGTAGCATTTCATTCCATTGTGCATAGGATTACTATGAGTCAGGCTGACTCCACAGCAAATGACAAAAACAACATTTCCTTCTAATTTCAGGGAAGACTTTCCTGCCTGGCCTTTCCCATTTCATCTCTCACGACTCACTATGCTCTAACCAAACTGAATACTTTTGTTACCCTAAGACACACCACATTTTCCCATGCTGTTTCTCCTCCTCGGAATATTGTCTTGATGAAGCCCTTCCCAAACATATGTGACTTCTCCTTCCTTTGTACTCCATAATATTTTGTACCACTTCTGCCACTTAGCCTTTTATTACAGATATTTATGCAGATCAGAGAACATGGTTCAAGTTGGACTCATATTCATTTCCTTGAGCATGTCTAACGCTTACTCAGCACTTAAGTATTAGTTACACTGGAAACATAGTTTCGCTCTCCTTACAATGCCTTTACATGTATGTACACACAAATTTAGTTGTTTTTATGTGAATAGTATCACACTGTAGGTATTTTCATGTTGTCTTTTTTTTCCCTCACGTAACACATGATAAAATCTTTTATGTTCTTGTGTGTAAATACCTCATTTTTAATGGCTGCATAATAGTCTATAAAATGGATATAACCTCCTTCCTTGAACCATGATGGACATATTAGGAAGCTTTTAAATGTTTGTTCTTTAGATAATGCTGTAATCTGTATCTTTGCACAATGTGCAGATATATCAAAAAGATACCGTCTTAGAAATTAGTAAGAGGGTATGTACATTTTTAACTTGCTAGTGCCAGATTGCCTTCCAAAAACACTTATACAATTTGTTTCCACCAACAGTGTATGAAAGTGCCCATTTATCCATGTCTGCCTTTCAGATTACCACTCTTTTTAATTTTTGCCAGTCTATTGCACAAAAAAAAATGCTCTCACATTAATTTACATTTCCTTGTTTACTGGTAAGGGAAATTATCTGAGAATTTATTTATTTATCTTGGCCAATTTTTCTATTAAGTTTTTTTCTTAGTGATTTCTATCACTTTTGTATAGATTCTGGATATTAATCTTTTTCACATACATTGTAAATATTTATTCCCAGCTTGTCATTTGTCCTTTAACTTTTATGGTATCATTTATAGCTTTTAATATTTAGGTAGTCAAATCTTTAGTCTTTTTACTTATGGCTTCTCAATTCTGTGCCTTAATTAGAAAATCCCTTCCTAACCCAAAGATTGTAAACATGTTTTCTTCTGATAGTTTTATTTTACTTTAATTTTTAATCCCTTAATTCATTTAGATTTTATTTTGGAGTAGTTTGATAAAGAGTAGTCATAAAATTTTAATTATTTTCCTCTTTCCAATGCTATTGAATCCTTTTCCTATTGATTGGAAACATTACAGTCATAAATTAAAGTTCTCTATATGTTTGGGTGTATTTATGGATTTTCTCTTCTGTTCATCACTATTTTTATTTATTCCTGTCCCAGTACCACAGTTTTGTTCTTTTGAATTGTCTCTTCAATATGAAGTTTAGAATCAGCTTGTGGATTCTGTAATTTTGTTTGTTTTTATCTTGCTGGGATTTTTGTTTGGATTGCGTTTAATTTATGGATTCCTTGGGAGAATGAACATCTTTGCAATATTGAACTACCCATTTTGGACCCTATAGTATGTCTCTCCTATTTAATCATTTTTTTAATCCTTTCATAAAGCTTTATAGTTTTTTCCTGTAGATTCTGTACCTTTTGTTAGATTTCTTCCTTGGTATTTTATAGTTTCTGTGGCCACTATGAGTAGGATCCTTTTTCTCATTATGTTTCCTATTGGTTTTTGCTACTAAATAATAAAACTATTAATTTTTGTGTGTTTATTTTTTACTATCTTATTAGTCTTAATAGTTTTTCAGTTGATTGGTTGGATTTCTAATACACAGTTATATCACCTGCAAAAACAGTGACAGGCTTATATATATTTTTTCCCAATGTTTATTCCTTATTTCTTTTTATTGTCTTAATGAATTGTTTGGGACCTCTAGGACATTATTTTATAGTAGCCATAAAAGGAGACATCTTTATCTTATTCTTAGCTTTAGGGGAAATGCTCTGTATATTTTAACATTAAATCTGATGCTTGCTGTGGATATCCTGACAGTCACTTTGTCAGATTAACAAAATTTTCTTCTGTTCTTCACTTACTGAAGATTTTTATCAAAACTTAGTGTTATATTGTCGTATCAGAGTACTTTTTTGACATCTGTTGAGGTAATCTTTTTTTTTTTTTTCTTTTCATCTATTAATGCAGTGAATTATCTTAATTTTTTTTTTCTTCTGCCGTACCAGTCTTGCTTTCTTGTGGTAAACATTACCTGGTCATGATGATATATTCTTTTTTAAATACCCTCGCTACTAAATTTGATTTTATTTAAAATGTTTGTGTCTATATTCATCAGTAATATAGGCCTATACTCTTTTTTCCTGTGTTTCTCCTTGCTGCATAATAGTTTATGTACTTGGGAGCTAGGTCTACCTTGAAGAGTTGATAACATTCACTCATAAAATTATCTGAGCCTAGTGGCTTTAAAAGATAGAATTTTGACTGCTTTTTGAATTTTAACTATCATATTCAAGGTATCTTAGCCACTTCTCTTTGATCTTGAGCAAGTTACAAACTTATATTGGCTCTCAGTTTTCTTAATGGTAAAATGGAGATAATAAAACCTAGCTTCCAGTATTGTTGTAAGGATTAAATATATGATTGCTCATATATATATATATATATATATATATATATATATATATATATATATATGTATGTATGTATGTATGTATGTATGAGATAATATATGATTGCTTAGTATAGTGCCTCACGTAAGGTAAATGTTCGTCAGTAGTAACTACTATTACCATTGTTACTGACATAGTTTACTTAATCATCCTCTACTGTTGCACAGGGAGGTTGTGAACTCCACACTGAACAGGGAGGGAGGATACAAAGATAAGCTAATACTCCAGCCAGCAATGGTAGGCAACAACTCCATCTGATACATCTCTCAGTGGATCTAGATCTTTCTCAGGACCAGAGCTTTTTCCTGCAGTGCTGTCTCTCAGCACACCTATCCATGGGGCTGGGATGTACCACCTCTATTGTACGGGGAGCCAAGGCAGAAGCAGAACACTTCCATCTCAACTGGAGCTTGTTCCCCATCTTGGCAATGCTTATTTATGTTAGTTATTGAAGATTTTTTAACTTGAATGGAAAGATAACTTTTTTAAAAAGTCATTTGAAAACTCAGGATCATAATGAATAAAGCTATGGAAAAGCAGTCATTACATGACTGGTCCCAAGAACATTCTATGAATTTTTTTTTTGTAAGGAAATGCATACAAGTTTTATCTCCATCCTTTTGAAAGGAACATAAAATGTTAGGCTGAGATAGGTGTATAAAGTAGAAAATGGAAGCTTGTTGAATTTTTATCAACAAGCAGAATATGGTTTTTTCCAGTCTTTACTACTTCAGAATCCTTCCTCTGATATTTAAAATGTATTTATGTTGAGTCATTTCTTTTTCTTTTGCTGGTGAACCAGAAGATCATGAAATGATTCTGCAGAAGCAGTAGCATTACGTTCAGTTTCCTTTTTTGTATATATCAGATAAGAGGCCTGCAAATGGAAGTGAGTACGCCTACATCCTTTGTATGGTGATGGCAGTGATGTTGTCTTTTATCACTGGTATAATTATTAGTTCATAAAACCAGCTTCCAAAGGAAGTAAGGCCTTTTTTTTTTTGATGCAAGAAGTAAGTTCCTCACTTTTATATATTATTGTTTGTTTTATAGGTCTGTCTAGTCTTTGGCTGAAAGGTAGACTTCAGGAATGGCTTCAGTTCCGAGTTAGCAGGATGTCCAGGGGACATAGTCTCAGGGGTTCCCCCAGTCTCTGTCAGACCAGTAAGTCTGGTCTTTTTTTGTGAATTTGAATTTTGCTCTACATTTTTCCCCCTGCCCTGTCTGGAATCCTATATTGTAATCCCTGTCAGAGTGGTGGGTCATGGTAGCCGGGCACCATCTAGTTCTTCTGGGCTCAGGCTGGTGGGGGCTGTGATTCATGTGGTCCATTAGTCCTTTGGACTAATTTTTTCCTTGTGTCTTTCATTTTCTTCATTCTCCCTTGCTCCGGATGGGACGGGACCAATACATGTATCTTAGATGGCTGCTTAGAAGCTTTTAAGACCTCAGATGCTACTC
Organism: Dugong dugon; assembly: GCA_030035585.1. NCBI lineage: Eukaryota > Metazoa > Chordata > Mammalia > Sirenia > Dugongidae > Dugong > Dugong dugon. Next base: position 145,535,245 of record CM057460.1, read on the forward strand.
ACCAAAGTAGAATGTAGAACATTTTCTTTGTGAATTGTGTTACGCCAGTTGACCTAGATGTCCCCCGAGACCATGATCCCCAGCCCTCAGCCCCAGTAACTCAGTCCCTTAAGGTGTTTGGTTGTGTCTAGGAAGCTTCTATGACTTTGCCTTGGTCAAGTTGTACAGACTTCCCCATATTGTGTGTTGTCTTTCCCTTCACCCAAGTTAACACTTATCTACTGTCTAGTTAGTGATTTCCCCACCTCACCCCTCCCCTCCCCTCCCTTGCAACCATCAAAGATTGTTTTTACCTATTGATAAACCTTTTCTTGGGTTTTTATAATAGTGGTCTCATACAGTATTTTTCTGTGATTGACTTATGTCACTCAGCATAATGCCCTCTAGCTTCATCCATGTTGTGAGATGTTTTGCTGACCTAAGGGCCTTTTGATGAAAGGTGATGCAGTAGGAACATGCTAGATTTTGATAGTCAGGCAACTTGTTTTTGTTTCTTCTTTTTAGTGTTTAGAAACTACTAGTTTACAAAGGGTGTCAGGGGTGATACCATGACCAAATGAAAGTTAATGCATATATTTGGAATTAGGATTTCTAAATCTACGGTTAGGAAGGCAAAAGAAAATTTTGAGGTTCAGCTCAGCCTAAGCCTTGAAATCGCCCTCTTAGAACCAAAATTTCTGGTTGGTAAAAAGCTCAGAGATCTGAGGAACAAAAGCAGCATAAGAGGCTGACTCTGGTAATCTTTATAACATTAGAAGGAGGGAAAAGCAACAGTTCCAGAGAGTCCCCTATTTCCCCACACACTCAGGGCCTTTTGCTGACTGTAGCCCACACACAATTACTGTCACCCAGTCAGCAGGTGTACCTGTAACAGGTGGGCATCAATGGAAACCGTCCTGCCACTAAGTTATCATGGCCTGAGAAAAAGTCTACTAAAAAGTTATATTTTCTGAAATGTTCACAGTATTTATGTATTTACTTAAGGGAGTGTTTATTATGTCATAGAGAGTGAAAATGGAGAAGCGTGAAGGACCCTAGGGCACTGGAAATATGCCTGGCAGTTTCCAGTACTAGCTAAACAGCAAGGTTTTGGTCCTCTTTATTTTTCTACCTTACTCTATTCTACTTTTATCCTTGAAAACGCTGGGGAAGTTATTTCATGATGTTATGATGATGATGTTTAAATTATTTATGTTATATATACATATTACTGTATAATACTGTTATATTATTATGATAGTTTTCCTTTAAAACACCAATGGCTTCTTTTTCTAGAGCAATAATGAAATTTCACAGTATGAAAATGGAAGAAATCAATAAAATTATTCGTGAACTTTGGCGAAATACTTATCGTGGACAAGGTAACTAACATGGTGTATCACGAATTTTCTTTCCAAAGCCCTTTCCCCAGCCCTGCCCCATATGACTTCTCATCATACCAGTATTATCTCCCTGGATCCCTTTCTGAGCATCTCTTTAAGATTTTCTAAGAATTCTTATCTTGACAACATCTTGTAGCAAGAAGAAAATGCAAAATTTCTATTCCACAGCCTGACAGGACTTGCATATTTGGCTGTGGTGCACATTATATTTAGCCGATGACATAATTGATTCTGTTGAAGTATAGATAGGGATAAGCTGAAATACGATAAGAAGAAAACCATCAGGAGGAAACTCTTAATAGGAAACTAAGAAAGGCAGAGCTGAGGCTAAGGGTTGGGCATCTGAACTGGGTATCAGACCGGGCTCCTCAACCCTCCCAGTCAAAGAAATAGTTCCCGAACCAGCCAGTACTTCCCCTGGTAATGTCAGCCTCACAAGTTGTTCCTATGCTTACATACTTGATAATGTTTTTAAATGACAAAAGTTTACAGAGTGTAGGTGCCTCTGAAATCATCTTCTTTCTGTGTCAGATATTGAATACATAGAAATTCGGTCTGATGCTGATGAAAACGTATCCGCTTCTGATAAAAGGCGGAATTATAACTACAGAGTGGTGATGCTAAAGGGAGACACAGCCTTGGATATGCGAGGACGATGCAGTGCTGGACAAAAGGCAGGTATCTCAAGGGCTTAGGCAGCCAACTTTACACCACGAATTCAAGAAAGAAGCAAATGTCAATGCAGTGGGAGCACCCAAGGCTGCCCATTAATAGTGAGACGCTCCTTACAGCACACCTTGCTGCCATGTGAAGTGAATCAGGCTCAGCCACTACCATTACACTCTCCCAGTGCCAACCATCATTTCCTGCTACACCGCATAAAGTAGGCTTTTAGGAGAAGGGCCTGAAACAATCTCACAGGATAAGCTAAATGTGAAAAAGGATCTGAAGATCCTTCATTGTTTCACAGCACTCCTTATCAGAATTAGTACTGTATCATCAGTTATAAAACACACCACTATTTTATGTGGTACCAAGAGAAGAAAAATGCTGGCGGTTGTAATTATAAAATACATACTGATTCCAGAGGGGTCAAAAAGTATGTGTGCGTGTGGAGGGGGTTGTTTTAGAATCTATAATATACGGTATTAGCAAGCCAGGATCCTAGGTTGAGACAGTACAATATGTAAGAGGGTCTGTTGAGAAAGCTGCCTGGTTTTAGGAATGCGCCCTCCCTCACCGCCACCCCCACCCCCAGGCTAACCTGAAAGAAGCGTCTGCTACAGCCAAAGGCCTTGAACCTACAGGTGGCTCCCCTCTCCCCTACCACACACAGACTCAGCTGCTGGGTCAGGCCAACTGAGGCTCTAGGAGGACAGCTAGATTAGATATGGAACAGGGAGCAAAATCAGGAAAATGAATGAAATTTTAATGAGTCAGGAAAATAGGACCTGCATCCCTAGGAACAAGGCTGGGTTCTTTCACCCAAGATGCCACAAATTTCTTGAGCTTTCTCCTTTCATATTAGAAGCAGAAGATTGCACTTGATATACTAACACCTCTGGATCCCTGATTTTCTTAACAAAATTTTAAAATTCTAAAAGTGGATGCCCACATTACCTGAGTTATTTGCATAGTTTTCAATTTTTGCTTAAAGAACATTCTGTGTATGTGTATATTATATTGTCAGCCCAGTCAGCTGATACCAATTTAAGGCATCTGCAGATTATTATCTTAACTCTAGTCTGCAGAAATAACAACTTTATGATCTATAGTTTCCCCTTACTTGCTTTGGTGATTTTTAGTAGTAACTTTGAGTAAGAAAATACAGAGTTTGAAACATGATTTTTTGGATTAAAAAACACTTTTTGAGCAAAAGCAGATTTCCTTTAGCTACTCTAAGTTGTAAAAATTAAAAGTAATTGTTCCCTTGGTGTAGGGGGACAGGACAGACAAGTAGTTTGGTGGAGTTAGGCCAGGAGCTGAAATCAGACTCCACTCTGCCTAACGGTGGCTTTTGCTGAGGCCCTAGAAGCCAACCAGTGACTCTGCGTGTAAGAGGAGGAGGTGGAGCAGGAGGGTGGCAGCAGTGGGATTCAAAGAAAGGAAGGACATGCCTATTCCCCAAAGAGCCAAGCTGTGGTCCTGCTTCTGCAGTGTGCTGGCCTGCCCTGTATGTCAGAACTTGCCAACTCACTCATTGATATTCTCACAAATTCAAGGGTGGGAGGAGGTTTACAGCTCACACATTAGAAGTTTGTACTCTACCAGAATAGTCATACACTCCTAATTCTGTGTCAATTGCACCCACAAGTGGCTTAAGCTGGGTTTTAGAGTTTTAGATTTTTATTAATCATGAAAGTGTCTAATAGTTTCAGTTCCTTGGATTTCCTGCAGATAAGCTTAAATAAAATCACCCTTCTATTCCCAGTACTTTGACCCATGATTATTCCTCTTGCTCTCTCTTTTTTCCCAAAATTACATACAAACATGTAAATGTGGGTTAGTGCATGATACCTGGTACCTCTTTTAGACTACAGAATATAGTAATTTTAAAGATGACTCAAGGAGAGAAAAAGTCTCTGCAAGGCTCTGGAAAATGTAATATTTCCAAGTTTTTTAACAAATTTCATTATCAGGAAAATAGCCAGGTCAAGAATTTTTAAAGTTGTTATTGTATACCTATATTAGAGTTTTAGTTCCAGATAAATAGTAATGCATTTCTGTTTCAAGGCTGTGATTTCAAGCTTTATTATAGCTGATGTGACATTTTTCTTGTGGAATCAGCACTGTTTTTAATTGCTTTTAGCATTTTTTTTTTTAATTACAAGTGACAAGCTGAGACAGTAGCTGATGTTTCACCTTCTGGAGGGGTGTAAGAGTCTAGTCACAGTGCCAGGCTGCCCCAGACAGAAGAGATTTTACCTAAAGTTAGTGACCCTATGACACTTCCCCACCTTTCCCTTCTAAGGAGATTATGCCAGGTCTGCACACCTTCCTCAAAGTGGGATGTGAAAGAAGGTCTGCAGTGCAGCTCAGCTTTAGTGCTTTTTTCCCAGGTCTTAGCCTCACTCATCATTCGCCTGGCCCTGGCTGAAACATTCTGCCTGAACTGTGGCATCCTTGCCTTGGATGAGCCAACCACAAATCTTGACCGAGAAAACATCGAATCTCTTGCGCACGCTCTGGTTGAGTGAGTATCTCAAAGTTGGAGGCAACTTATGATAGTTCTTTAAGTAAGATCAAGAGGGTTCTGTGTTGAAAATCATCTCTAGATGACTCCTACTTAAGGAAGCTGGTTGATGCCAGGCTATAAGCTTTACCTTTGATAGTAATTCTTCAGAGTCCTTGAAAAGCAACTAGACAGTGAACAGCAGCCCCAGACACATCCCACATCTCCCCAAGTGTGTTCACAGGGAAGGTCATGGTGAAGGTTCTTGACTTGGTTTGGTTTTCTTGTAAACTCACATACGTAGGGCCCCACATAGCATGTACAGGAGTTAGTATGCCTGCTAAGACATCTGTAGGTGGCAGTGGGTTTAGGACTGTCTGGTCTCTCCAGCTTTTCTCATGTGTCAAACAGCAACTATCGAGAATGACAGAGCTCTTATTCAGAAAGCATATTAGTGATTAAGAGAATCCAGTGAGGGTAAAATTGCACACACCCTTTACCACATTCACCTGTGGTGGGTACAGAGTCCAGGAATGGGCGGCCCTTGCTTAAGGATTGTGCTGCCAGAGAACAGGCCCTTTCCCAGAGGTAGAGAAGGTATTTTAGAGACTCCTGGCGTCAGATAGACTCTTTCTGGTAATGATAATGTTTCCTGTCTGATAGGAGGGTTTGGGCTAGAAGGAGAAATGAGCAGCCACAGAGCCACATTTCCCCAGCCATCTCTGAGGAGTCTTGTGTGACCAGCAAGTAAGGGTTAGTGTTTTTGAAACCTCAGGTGCATCTAGCTCCAGGCAAAAGATAAATAAGTGGCTTATTAAAGGTATAAGTCTTTCAGGACTCAGTCTCATAGCTGGCTACCTCAGCCTATAGATAATGAGCAAAAATTTTCCCTATCCACCCACTCAGGTCCCTGTATTTCATAGTAGTGATGCATCTAGTGACTGGTGGTAATAGAATTCTAAGTAGACCCAGCTCCTAAGAAGGCAGTGGGGCTTGTATATGTTATTTCCCCTTGGCTGGAGTCTGTCTTTAGAGACTTAATACCTGTTGAGCAGTTAGGTATTAAGGAAAGTTCAATAAAACATTTTCACCTGCTTTAGTAAGAACTTTGTGATCTGGAAGAGACTAGATCAGGTATTCTTACCAGTCCCAAAGCCAGACCTAGGTGAGCAGCCAGGCCATTCAACCCCAGCGTCTGGAGAGACATTGGGACTCCTGCCTGGCTGGGCTGAAGACCTGGGCCCATCCCCTCCTCCCACTTCCTGCAAGGCAGCCAGAGGCCCTGACAGTCACAAGGCACAGGAAAAGCTTGGTTGTCACACGCAGCATGTGCTCATGTGTCTGACAGGGTTCTCGGGGGCTTTTTCAAATGAAAGAAAGGGCTATGCTCCTTATTAATAAAATGTTCTAATTGTATTGTTTCAGGATAATAAAAAGCCGCTCACAGCAGCGAAATTTCCAGCTTCTCGTAATCACCCATGATGAAGATTTTGTGGAGCTTTTAGGGCGTTCTGAATATATGGAGAAATTCTACAGGATTAAGAAGAACATGGATCAGTGCTCAGAGATTGTGAAATGCAGTGTTAGCTCCTTGGGATCTTATGTTCATTAAAAATATTTAAAATTTAAATGCCATAGAAACACAGATCCTCAGGCAACTGCTTATTTCTGGTATCAGCTGAGTCAAAATTAAAATATATTCTTAAAAGGGAGTTTTGTATCAGGCAAGGTCATGGAAACTCCATAGACACATCCAAATTCCCTGAGGGACTGAATTACTGGGCAGAGGGCTGTGGGGACCATGGCCTCTGGGGACATCTAGCTCAATTGACATAACAGTTTAAAAGCACATGTTCTACATTCTACTTTGGTGAGTAGCGTCTGGGGGCTTAAAAGCTTGTGAGCAGCCATCTAAGATACTCCACTGGTTTCACCCCATCAGGAGCAAGGGAGAATGAAGAAAACTAAAGACACAAGGGAAAGATTAGTCCAAAGGACTAATGGACCACAACTGCCACAGCCTCCACCAGACTGAGTCCAGTACAGCTAGATGGTGCCTGGCTACCACCACTGACTGCTCTGACAGGGATCACAATAAAGGGTCCCAGACAGAGCTGGAGAAAAATGTAGAACAAAATTCTAACTCACAAAAAAAGACCATACTTACTGGCCTGACAGACTGGAGAAACCCCAAGAGTATGGCCCCCGGCCACCTTTTTAGCTCAGTAATGAAGTCACTCCTGAAGCTCACCCCTTCAGCCAAAGATTAGACAGGCCTATAAAACGAGACTAAAGGGGCATACCAGCCCAGGGACAAGGACTAGAAGGCAGGGAGGGGACAGGAAAGCTGGTGATTGGGAACCCAAGGTCAAGAAGGGAGAGTGTTAACATGTCATGGGATTGGTAACCAGTGTCACAAAACAATACATATACTAATTGTTTAATGAGAAGCTAGTTCTGTAAACCTTCATCTAAAGTACAATAATAAAAAATTTAAAAAGAGAGCTTTGTATCTGAGATTTTGAATTTTTGAGAGGTTCCAAAGTCATGGAAGTTGCTTCACATGAAATTTGGGCTGATTCCCTGTTTCTGACTCTGAGCTTCATCCCCCACCCAGCAGCCAGTGGAAGGCCTGGGGGCCTCAACAGCAGCACAACTGAACCCGGCTAATTACCTTTCATTTCTGAAACCACTGTTGAAGAGGAAGGAGAGTCTCTCTGCCTTGACAGTTACGGTTTTGGTATAAAAATCAGTGTTAAATGTTACCTCTGAATTTATTTCCTTGGATGTGCTTCAAAAGAGTTATCAATGAGTACTCACATCTGAAGATGATCAGAAATGATGAGATACTAATATTTGGCTGTGCTCTTAACTTTGTAAATCTGTACAAGTGACCACCCTGTCTGTGCTTTAATGTAAAAATGGCATGAGGGCAATGTCTGACCTCTTCTAACTTCACCAGTGGGAAGGAGAATCAAGAACAACAGCCCAAGGCTGATTCCTGTGAGGTGGGGGTCAGCCATGCCTCCTCTCTCTCCCATCTTTACCAATTCTGACACCAACTGTCCCTCCCACGGCCCTCTGTACTCTGCTGGGTTCTATAATTCGTTGCAGTGGCCACAACTCACAATACTCATGATTATAGGGTTTATTGGGGAAGTAACAGGTTATAGTTCAAGTTCAGGAACATTCAGAATACAGTTCTTCCATCAAGACAGCCTGTCAGCTGTGCTTGCAGGCACACCTCTCTGGCCCTCAGCTTCTGCCCTACTTGGGCAAGTGTTACAAAGCTCTTTTAGCTCTGCCAGTAAGTGCCTAGAGGTACTTTACTCCACCAGCAAGTCTCCTGCCCAAAGGCAGTCAGCTTTCGCACTCTGTGGGCTGGGAAGCCCACCACGGTGTCTCCTGCCATCGTTTTTCTGCCAACCACTTTTTGAGCTCTCTGTCTCCTGGTTCCAGGAGCTTCTCAGTGCAGGGATCCCGGGTCCAAAAGACACGTTCTCTGCTCCTGGGTGTTCTTCCTGGGTGGTGGTAGGATCCTCTCTCTGCTCTGGAATTGGCTCTAAGGCAAAAATGACTGATCCCCTTCTTAGGCCACAATTCCCCTATTTGCGCAGTCCCACCCAATTACTTGGGTGAGAGTTACAAGACATGGCTAGAAAGGCCACTCAGAAGCCATCCATTATACCGTACTTGGTTTCCCAAACTAAAAGTAGTTGAATAAGGTCTCAGGGTTTGACAGGAACCTTAAATAATCATCTGATTGACTACCCACCATCTCCCTTCCCCACACAGGACCCCTGGATAGTCATCCAGACCTAGGGGTGTCTCTAGAGAGAGGAAATTCCCCAATGTGCACATCCACCTTTGGAAAGCTCTGACCAAGAGCAATGTCCTCCTTCACTTGAGGCCTGACCTGTCAATATGAAGAAGTCTAACTCTCCTCTGTCCTGTGGATCCTCTTGGCATCACCATCAGTCCTGATTGCTCTCAAAGTGTGCATTCTAGTGTGGTAAGCAAGGCTTGCTCACAAAGTCACGATCTGGAAGAGCAGGTCTCTCGTTTCCACTCCAGATGCCATTTCTCATAAAAGCCCAACACGTTTTTTCCTAGAAATGCCAGCTGACATCTTGAAGCCCTTCACAAGCATTCCACACTGGATGCTGTAAGTCGTGTACTTTTGAACTACACTTTTTGGAGTTTTGTTACTCTGAGTCTGTCAGAACCCTGTTGGGTCTTAATTTAGCCAAGTGACACAATTGGTTTGTGCCAACTATACATCCAGACAGCATTTCTCGACCAGGGTCTAGAAGAGAATTAAGCCCTGAGGTCCTAAGTTTTCTGTGGTAGGCAGGATAATGGCCCCCAATGAAATCCAGGTCCTAATCACTGGATCTGTGAATGTCAACTTAAATGGCAAAAAGAATTTGCAGATTAAGTTAAGGATTTAGAGATGAGAAGCTTAAACTGGATTATCCTGGTGGGCCCTAAATGCAATCAAGAGTATTCTTAAAAGAGGGAAGCAGAAAGAGAAGAGAAGGTGATGTGTTGACAGAAGCAGGGATTGGACTGATGGCTTTGAAGGAAGAAGGGGCCATAAGCCAAGGAATACAGGGGATCACAAGGAAAGGAAATGGATTCCTCCTCCACAGCTTCCAGAAGGAACCAACCCTACTGACACCTTAAGTTTAGTCCAATGAGACTGATTTCAGACTTCTGACTCCAGAACACTATAAGAGAATAAATCTGTGTTATTTTAAGCCACTAAATAAGCCACTAAATTTGTAGTAATTTGTTACAGCAGGAATAGGAATACAGTATCATTTGCATGTAATCAATTTCTATGCATATAAATGATGTTAGTTCTGTACGGTGCTTGGGAGAATTAAGAAAAAGTTACTCAAATCATTTTCTACATTCTGTTGCTCAGATAAGAACCCCGGTTGAGGAAGGCTGGTCTAGACCCTCACCCAAGCCCTGGATGAAAGGGTCAATCAGCATGGCCACCACCCAGCCACCCTGGTTCCTGTCCACTCCAAGGTTCCTTCTCATGACAGTATTCGGTCATCTAAATTAGCTTTGAAACATGAAAAGTACCCACATATACCAAACTAGCCTACTCCTGACAAAGGTACCACAAGGAAAAACAGGCCAGTCTCATTTGGACTACAGATCCAGGGATTCCTAAATGAAGTAAGAGCAGATCAATTCTAGTCATATATTAAAATAAGAATATACAATAACCAAGATGTTTTTATCCCAAGAATGCAAGAATATTTCAAAGTATGATAAATCTGTTCCTAAATCACCATAATAAAACCAAAGAGGAAAAAATCTGATAGATAACAAAGACATTTGATAAAACTCAACATCTAGCTTTAGAAAACTCATAATTTCGCAAAGAATACAATGTTTTCTTAATGTTATTTACCACCACGTCAAAAGAAAACCAACAGTTAATCTTAATAGCAAAAGACTATTAAAACCAGGATACCCACTTTCAACATATTTCTGAAAGCTCTAGCCATTGCAACAAGGAATGATAAAAAAGGCAATACAAGTGAGTACAGGCAATGAAACAAAATTATCCTTTGCAAATTAAAACAGACATCCCAATTTCAACTCTTGTTTCCCCCTAAGGGTGTGGCTTCCTCTGCAATCCTTTTAAGCATGGCTTCTTTCTGTTCTTTGAGGTGGGGTAGGTGCCCTTCTTGCTTCTCATTGCTGCTTCTAGATCATTCTCCATTAAACTCCTCCCACCCACCCCTCCTGGTACCTGGAATGAATAGGCATCACACTATGGAGGTTAAGAATATGGCCAGGCTACTTGAGTTCAAATCCTAGCACTACCACTCACTAGCGATGGGACCTTGTGCAAGTTATTATCCTCTTTTGCTTCAGTTTCATTATTTGTAAAGTGGGGGGGGGGGGGGGGGGAGTTAAAGCAAAGAAGAATGAAGAAAACCAAAGACACAAGTAAAATATTAGCCCCAAGGCCTAAAGAACCATATGAACCAGAGCCTCCACCAGCCTGAGCCCAGAAGAACCATATGGTGCCTGGGTACCACCACTGATTGCTCTGACAGGGATCACAGCCGAGTTCTGGACAGAACAGGAGACAAATGTAGAACAGAATTCAAATCCACAAAAAAACAGACCAGATTTACTCGTCTGACAGAAACTGGAGGAAGCCCTGAGAATATGGCCCCTGGACACTCTGCTACTCAGAACTGAAATCATTCCTACAGCCCACTTTTCAGACAAAGATTAGAGAGGCCTATAAAACAATAACACACGTGAGGAATGTGCTGCTTGGTTCAATCAAATATACGAGACCAAATGGGCAACTGCTACCAAAAAGCAAGAAGAGAAGGCAGGAAGGGACAGGAACTAGATGAATGGACACAGAACTTGGGGTGGAAAGGGGGAGCATGCTGTCACATTGTGGGGATTGCAGCTAATGTCACAAAACAATGTGTATAAATTTTTGAATGAGAAATTAACTTGAGCTGTAAACTTTCACCTAAAGCACAATAAAATTAAAATCAATACATGGTGCCCATCTTATAGGTTTGTTCAGAGGATTAAATCACTTACTGTTTATAAACTGCTTAGAACTGCCTGGCACATAGTAAGTACTACGTGTTTGTTCAAGAAAAATCTCATGTCTTCAATCTGCTCTTCTTGTAGCAGTTATGTTTAGACAGCCTCCAGCCTGGTCCGTCCCCCTTATTAGCTGAAGATTTTAGCTCCATTCACTGTCACTGTCTCCAATACTAATTTCATAATCATTGGATTTCAATATCCAATTCAACCCCCCGGCCTCTCAGCTCCTTGTTCTCCTTTCCTCCAGTGATAAGCCACTCACTGGTAGTCTTACTCTAGAGCCCAGTCCTTCTAATAATAACTGCAACTCTCCATAATCTCAGTTTTAAGCATCTCACTCTCCATCAGCCCCCTGATATCCTGACATACCACTCCTAGTGTTTCCAACACCAGCAGTTTCTTGCCTCAGGATTTCAATCCATTGATCTTAACACTTTTTCACATCTTATCCCCCTCATGCTTTCACTTCTCTCCTTATACTGCTTAAATTCCGTGGTCCATCATTACAGTCACTGTCTTGCATAGACCTTCAACTGCTTTGTCCTTCTTCCATCCTCAAACTCTCCTAGCAACCCCCAACCTTGGTGAGTTAAATCCACCGCTGCCATCTTTCTGCACATGTGGTTTCCTTTGCCGGTTTCTCCTCCTGACCTCTTGATGTTGCAGTGTTTTACTGCTTAGGCTCGGTCTTTACACCTCTTTCTTCACACTCATTTGTTTGGTGATCTCATCCAGTCTCACAGCTTTAAAACTATCATCTTAGTCTGAGTTCTCCCAGAAGCAGAACCTGGAACAATGATTCAAGTGAAAGTAACCAGTAGGAGATCGTGGAAATTACATAGGGAAGGGAAGACAACCAGTGAAGGGTGTGTTGCTAAGCTAGCTGTCACTGTGAGCAATTGGAGCTTAATCCCACAGGGAAACTCTGGGAAATCTGGAAAAATATATGCCTCAGAATTATCCCACCTGAGTGGCAAGAGAGCTGGGGTATTGATATAACAACTCCCAAGAGTCACTGACTGAGGACTATTCCACTGACTTGCCATGTGCACTAGCAGAGCTGCCTTATATAGTTAAAAAAAAAAAAAAAATTTTTTTTTTTTTAAACCTTTATACAGGGATACAGACAACAGCAGTTGAAAGTTGGCTGGAGCAAACTGGAAGTACCTAGGATATGGGCAGAGCACTGACAGAGTCTGTAACAAACATCTATATGCTGATGACTTAACAAATGTTTAACTCCAGTCTAGATCTCTTCTATAATTCCTGACTCAAATATTCAGCTGCCTATTGGACATATAGCTACAGTTGAACGTCTACAGATATCTCAAACTTAACATAATCAACACCAATCTTTCCCTCAGAACCTGCACCTCCCATAAGCTCCCAATTAATGGTAACTCCATTCTTCCAATTGCAAACCGTTAAGTTTATACCGAAAAATAAGTTTATACTGAAAAAATCTTGGCATCATCCTTGATTCTTCTTCCATGTCACACTCCACATTTAATTCATCAGTTTAATACTGTGGATTCAACTTTCAAAATATATCCAGAATCTGACCATGCCTTACTACCTAAAGCACCACTGCTCTGGTCAAAGTCACAATCATCTCTAACTTAATCTGAGCAATCACCTAACTGCTCTCCCTGCTTTGGTCTGCTCCACAGAGTTTGCTCTCAGCACAGAGCCAGTGATCTTTTTAAAAGATAAATCCAGTAAATCTGTTTCTCACAAAGGTGTGGGTTAGTAAGTCTGAAACTATTAGAATTGAACAAATAATACATATATTGTAAGTAATAAGAACCGAGCTCCTCACTGATGCAGAAATAAGGTGCCAATCAGGAAAGGGGTAGGTTATAAAACAAACTCTGTGGCATGAGATTGAATCCAAAGTACCAGTATAAACTTACTGTTTTCATATACAGTCATGCGTCACTTAACGTCCACAATACATTCTGTGAAATAGAATGTTATGTGATTGGCAGTTGTGTGAACACCATATTAAATACAAGCAGCCCCTGGGTTATGAACATCCGACTTATATACAACCCATGGTTACAAACCAACCACTGTAAAGCCTAATATATTAAAAATTTGAGGTACATACAATGATTCATAACAACCAACGGGCACTTGGCAGCACAATCGCTTTGTATACAAGAGACATGAGATACATGTGTGGCATGTGAGAAGCTGTTGCGTTCATTACATTGGGTTATGTCCGCTACGTCCCATTCTCTGATGGGGATTTCTGAATTTAAGGGACCATGAACAAACATGCAGTGGACATTGCCCAAATGGACATTATGCAGCACATGACTGTATGTGAAGAATTTATACTTCCAGAATAGCAGAGTAAAGCTCTCCAAAAATCTCCTCCATTAAAACAATGTGAAAACTGGCAAAAACTTGAACTTTGGAAATTAACTAAGGGCTTGCAACAATCCAAGGAGTGTTTATTCAAGGAAAACCACTGAATCTCAGAATAGCCAGGCCTGTGGCATTTTAATTTCCCCTAATCCTACCCCCTTTCCCCAGTTCCTTGGTAACCTTGAAAACCGACAGCCCCGTAACTATGGTACCTGTTAAAAACAACAGCGTAGTAGTCACTGGGGAGGACAGAATGGATTTGGGGCACCCCAAAATTTCTATCCCCAGAGAATCACCACTGTATGATCTGTCTGGCAGTTTACTGAAAAACTCCATTTTCAGGAACTGTCTTTATTTGACCAGACTCTGAGCTCACTCTGCATAAACAGCCCTACCTGCACTGCAGTCAGTGGCAACTGGTTAATATCACAGCTGCCTCAGGCAGTATTACCAGTTGAGGCTAAGGAGAGGCTGATAAAAAACACTTAAAAGGAAAAAACTGAGGAAGATGTCCACAGGGGGATCTGAAAAGCTCCGACATAATCCTAGGATTCTAGAAGGCCATGTGCATGTGTAGGGCTATACACATGCCTAGGAAAGACCTGAGAAGGCCCTAAGCTCTCACCTCTAGTTGACCTTGAGGATCTACTCATGCAGGAAGTGAAGACTAAGGCACAACTGAAGACATTCCCCAACACACACACACAGCCCCTCAACAGAGGGTGGAAGACTTATTGGCTCAAGGCACCTAAAAAAAAAAAAAAAAACTCTGTTCATTCTAGGTCAATTGGCATAGCAAAGTTTATTAAGAAAATGCTCTGCATCCCACTTTGGTGAGCGTTGCCTGGAGTCTTAAAACCTTTCAAGCAGCCATCTAAGATGCATCAGTTTATCCCAACCCATCCAGAGCAAAGGAGAATGAAGAACACCAAAGACACAAGGAAAGTTATTAGCCTAAGAGATAAAAGGGCCACATAAACCAGAGACTCCATCAGCCTGAGACCAGAAGAACTAGATGGTGTCCAGCTACCAGCAATGACTGACCTGACAGGGAACACAACGGAGAGTTCCTGACCGAGCGGGAGAAGGGTATGGTGCAAAACTCAAATTCACATAAAAAGACCAGACTTAATGGTATGACTGAGACTGGAGGAACTCCAGAAGACATGGCCCCCAGACTCTCTGTTAGCCCAGAACTGAAACTATTTCCGAAGCCAACTCTTCAGACAAAGATTAGACTGAACTATAAAACATAAAATAATACTCATGAAAAGTGTGCTTCTAAGTTCAAGTAGATACACAAGACTAAATGGGCAGCTCCTGTCTGGAGGCAGGATGAGAAGGCAGAAAGGGATAGGAGCTGGTTGAATGGACATGGGAAACCCAGGGTGGATGGGGGGAGTGTGCTGTCACATTATGGGGATTCCAACTAGGGTCACATAACGATATGTGTATAAATTTTTCTATGAGAAATTAACTTGAGCTGTAAACTTTCACCTAAAGTACAATAAATAAATCTCTGTCCAATCATTAGCTTAACACTAAGCTAACCAAGCAGAGATTTCAGTGACTGCACATGATGAAGAATACAGAATTAGTTCAAAAAAAGTCACTAAACAAACAGGAGCAACAACCACAAACAGGAATTGAAAATACATCCACACAAAAACATATACATGCATGTTTATAGCAGTATTATTCGTAATACCCAAAAAGTGAAAACAACCCAAATGTCCGTAGACTGATGAATGGATAAACAAGATGTGGTATATCCATACACTGGAATATTACTCAACAATGAAAAGGAATGATACATGCTACAACATGGATGAACCTTGGAAACATTATACTAAAGAAGCCAGATACAAAAGACAATATATTTTATGTTTCCATTTATATGAAATGTCCAGAATAGGAAAATCCACAGAGGCAAAAAGAATATTGATGGCAAGGGGCTGGGGAGATGGAGGAATAGGGAATGACTGCTAATTGGCATGGAGTTTATTTTGTGGGTGATGAAAATGTTCTAGAATTAGATAGTGGTGGTCAATACACAATTTTGTGAATATACAAAAAATAACTGTACACTTTTAAAGGGTGAACTTTATGGTATGTCAATTATATATCAATAAGACTGTTCTTTAAAATATATAATTGTGTGTGTGTATATATACATACATATATATACACACATATACTTATGTGTGTATATTGTTGTTGTTAGGTGCCATCAAGTCAGTTCCAACTCATAGTGACCCTGTGTACAACAGAACGAAACACTGCCTGGCCCTGCACCATCCTCACAATCATCGTTATGCTTGAGCCCATTGTTGCATCTACTGTGTCAGTTCATCTCATTGAAGGTCTTCCTCTTTTTCTCTGACCTCCTTCTTTACTAAGCATGATGTCACTCTCCAGGGACGGATCTCTCCTCATAATATGTCCAAAGTATGTGAAATGTAGTCTCACCATCCTTGCTTCTAAGGAGATTATGTATATATATATGTATGTTTGTGTGTATATACAGATAGATCCATATAGCTATGTATATGCATGAGTTAGTATGCATACATACATTCCCCATCACTGTCTGCTGCCACCCCAATAAGCACGAGCACACCTACTGTCCACATCTTGATTTCAAAACACTCTCTGCAATGAAAGGAACCAAGCCTCCTTGGAGAAGTGGTTGATTCCATTCCAGGGCTGAGACAAGGAACATACAAAATGAACCTGGAGCATCCTGTGGTGCCAGAAATTAAGGAAATACTAACATACAGATGAGGTTTGTGGAAAGAACACAGAACCTAACCTGAAGTAGCTCCAAATCACCAAAGGTGGAACAATTTGGGCAACTAAATAAAGACAACATTGGATTATAATCCATACAATAAAATAAAAACATTCATTAGCCGTTGCTGATATAAACAAATAAGGGACTAGGGGCAAATACTGGTTTCATTGGATCCCGTAAGTGTTAGGATGTTATTTTTTTTTTATGCATTCATCTCAAAGTATTTTGTAATCGCCCTTGAAATCACCCTGATTTACAGAATCAGTAAAACACTCACCGCCTGGAGCGCCCGTTCCCCACCTGTAAGACTGAAATGGTGACCCACCGCCGCAATTGTAAGAGAATTGCATGCCACCTGTTGTCAAGTGCCCGGAGCAGCCTTTTTGTACTTGTTAATTGAAATTATCTGGGTTGTGACTGGAGCCCCTCTGAAAATCAAGCTTTCTTGATTTATTATTTATTTATTTTGTTGGGGGGAGTCTGTGAGCCAAGAGCGTCCTGGAGCTGGCCAGGGCGCGTCTGCCGTGCGGAGCCGCGCACTCCCAGGCCCGACGGCGCGGCCCGACGCCCACGGTGGCAGAGCAGGCCCAGGGCAGGTGGCTCGGCCAGGCTCCTCCGTCCGGTGGACGCTGCGTCCCAGCCGGCTCCCACTCCCGCACGGCCATGGCTGGCAGCGGGGCGTGCACACCCCGCGGACCTTCCCTCACCGGTGCGGCACAGGCGCTCGAGGCGTCGCGGGGCCTGCATGTCTAGCCCCGCCCCAAGCCTGCCTGGCGCGCCCACTGCTCGTGTCCACCTCTCCGCCCCCTCGCCGGCCTGGGACCTGGAAAGGCCAGGGGCCGGCGCTTCGCAGCTTCGTGGGAGGCCAGTCTGCGCCCTGCACCCGCTTCCGGCGCCGGCAGTCCACCTCCAGAGGTGGAGGAAGCCAGGCTGCACGATCCCGCTTATCGGCCCATCTCCCGTTACATAAGGCGCGCCCCTATCTCCCCCGGCATCGCCGACCGCGGAGCCAGCGCGCCTTGTACCACGCGCGGGCCCCCCCGCAGCCCACAGCTCCCCGCGGGGGCTTTGCTGGTCGTGGGGGAGGGGCGTTGACTTATCTCCACACGGGTCTCAAGGACTCGTGCAGCCCACGGTGGTTCCCCGCGCCTCCCCCACCAAGGAGACCCCTCGGGAGATACCATTGACCTATTCTACAGATGAGGAAACTGAGGTCCTCAGAGGGGTCATCCAGCCAAGCAACGGCACTCCAGGCACTGGGGGTACACGCGCGGCAGGGGCCGGCTTCCTGGTGTCGGGGCCTGCAGCTGGCCTGGGAAGGTTGGGGCACGGACAGAAGGGAGGGTGCGAACATGTTACCAGCGGAGAAGGGTAAGCAAGGCGAGAAGGCTTCAGAGCAGGAGTGAGGGCCCCTCATCCCTTGGAAGACCCTTGTGAGACGGTTGAGCCCCACTGGGGAGAGGACGCCTGGAGGGGGAGGCGCTGGGCTTGGAGGAGGAAGTGGAGAGGGAGAGAGTTCGACATCAGCACCCAACAGGCAAATTTTGTGGCCTCCATTGTGGGGATTTCTGGAGGACTAGTCCTGGTGGCTCAGTGGTTAAGGTTCAGCTACTAACCAACAGGGTCAGTTTGAACCACCAGCCGCTCGTTGGAAACCCTATGCGGCAGTTCTACTCTGTCCTATAGGGTCATTATGAGTCGGAACCGACTCCACGGCAACAGTTTTTTTTTGGTGGGGGGGGGGGGTGTTCTAGGAGAATGAGGGAAGAGCGGGAAAAGGCTACGTGCCAGCATCCCTGCAGAGGGGTGGGCAGCTCCGTGGGTCACTGGAGTGTGTGTGTTTGCGAAGGCGGGGGTTAGGGACCAAACCAGCGACACGGTCCGAGGGCGGACTCCAAAATGACTGTCCATTAAAATTTTTGTGCAGCCTTTCAGCAGAAATCTATTATTTTTTATAAAAATATCCCTGTAGATAGTTATAACAACAAAAACATTTTTTGTAAGCCCGGCTTGCATGTATCAATATACCTACAAGGCTAAAACTCTATGCTAATTTACTTTTTGAACCTTCTAATGAGCTCTGGTCAGAGCTGTCATCATTATCCAGTTACACGTGGTTTCATCTGCACACGCTCAAGCACAGCTTTCCTTTCATTGCTGCCAGTGTTTTTATAGTCACTGATTTTGTCAGATTTTCTGGTGTTTTAGCTACAATATTGTGGGAATTAGTATTTGTGAACATATATCAATAATTTTTTTGTGAGTGAAGTAATTAAAGGAAAAGGAGAAACATCAAAAAAGGCTTCTGCTCAGTTACAAATAATGTAATTCAATGTAGAAAGATTTTACATAACGATTTTGTCGTTAGTACTCATATAGTCTAGGAAATACTACATTTAAGCAATTTACAGCTATATCACATATTTAGTTGAGATGTTCACTAAGTGCTGAAATGCTTGTGTCTTTGTTCCTGTTCAGTTTTATGGTATTTCATTTCTGAATATATTTTCATATACATTTGTCTACAACTTCTGCATTATTTGAGCTGTTACTGATTATGCAAACATAGTTCATTAATGTATCTCATGTAATGGTAAATTTTATCGTTAAAATGAACACAATTTTGATGTGGTTCTTAAACGTTTTTACTTTGGATTGTCCTGTTTGTTTTAGCGAATTTTCACTTTAACCACATGAAACTATGTAAATGTTTCACAACATTTAGGTTGTCGTATGATATTGTAATTTAAAGGTGTAATTTTAATTTTACTAGTTGTTTATGTCACTACTATTGCCATTACATCCAGTGATATACAGGAATTACGATTTACATGTAACATTAGTACAAAAAACATTACTAAGGATTCTGTATGGTCTGGTACAAGAAGAGGTACTGGGGGGAGGGGTAACACCCTGAGTTACTACACTGTGTGACACCAACCATGGTGACACCACTGGGTAGCTGGCAGGGGACCCAGAGCCAGGACAGACCCAGGGCTGCCCTCCACAGCTCTCATCCCACAGAGACTGGTGGGCAAAGCTGTCTCCTGGGGTCCCATCAGCACTGCAAACAGTTACACTCTCCTACCTGGGCTAAGGCTGAGTTGCCTGCTGCTAGCTGGCCCATTAAGGGGTTTCCAGCAGGATGGCCCGCGGCTGGAGACCTGGGCAGTCCCCCAGTGTCCAGGCTGCCCATGCTCAGAGTCATCATCCAAGTGACTTCAAAAAGGGAAGGTCCAAAGATGCATCAATTGTTCCCAACCACCTGGAGTAAAGGAGAATGAAGAACACCAAAGACACAAGGGAAAGTATTAGCCCAAGAGACAGAAAGGGCCACATAAACCAAAGACTCTATCAGCCTGAGACCAGGAGAACTAGATGGTGCCCGGCTACCACCAATGACCACCCTGACAGGGAACACAACAGAGAGTTGTCTGATGGAGCAGGAGAAAGGTGGTGTGCAGAACTCAAATTCTGGTAAGAAGACTAGACTTAATTGTCTGAATGAGACTGAAGAAACCCCAGGAAGCATGGCCCCTGGATTCTCTATCAGCCCAGAACTAAAACAATTTCCGAGGCCAACTCTTCAGAGAGGGATTGGACTGCACTGTGGGACATAAAGTGACACTCATGAGGAGTGTGCCTCTTAGCTTAAGTAGATACAAAAGACTAAATGGGCGGCTTCTGTTTGGAGGTGAGATGGGAAGGCAGAGAGGGTTAGGAGCTGGTTGAATGGACATGAGTAATCAGGGGTGGAAAGGAGTGTGCTGTCACACTACGGGAAGAGCAATTAGGGTCACATAACAGTGTATGCATAAATTTTTGTATGGGAGACTAACTTGAAATGTAAACTTCATCTAAACTACACCAATAAAAAAAAAAAAAAAAGGAAGGTCCAGGAGGAGCCCAGAATCCTTCCCACCATATCATCAAGGGGAATCCGGTAGGTCACAGAGGGGAACTTTACTCTTCCCCTTTTGTCCTGTTTGAATTTTTATCCAAAGCATGTATTACTTTGGTAATTTAATAGACCAGTTAATTGTAAAAATAAAGCCCCAAAATTCCCACCACTGGTAGACTGTGGTCACAGCACTGACTGCCCAGCCCTTCTGGTGACCCCAAGGGGTCTGCTGAGCAGGCATTCAGGGTGGTCGCGAAGCAAAACTGATGGCGCTCAAGCCGGCACCGCTGACACCAGACCCCTCCCCAGGGCCCTCTCACCCACTGCTTGGAGTATGCTCATCCAGATCTTGGAAGCTCTGCCCCAGGCCCTCCTCAGTAAGTCCACGAGAAATCAAACTCTTTCCTTTACGCGACACTGGATTTTCCACAAAGTAGAATCAAGATGAGTAAAGATGTGGTTTCTAGATAATACCCGACAAAGCGGAGACCAGGGTGTAAGGCGTCACCCCTTGGGCCTATAAAAGCTGCCACCAGAGGCCAAAGCCACAGCCGCTCAGCTTAGGCCAGCCTGCGTGTCTGCTCCTCACTGCTACTGTGTTAGCTCCGGGCACCATGGCACTCTGGTTGACTGTGGTCATTGCTCTCACCTGCATTGGCGGTCTCGCCTCCCCGGTCCCTGTGTATTATCATCACACCAAGGTCCTCCAGGAGCTCATTGGGGAGCTGATCAACATCACACAGAACCAGAAGGTGAGTGCCCACCAGCCAGGCCCCCAGCTCCCAGGGTGGAGGGCCTGAGCCTAGTCTGCCTGTGGGTCAGGAAGGAGCCCGACAGACCAGGGGATGGGCCCCACTACAAGGCAGAGAGAGGAGCCGGGCTGGGGGGCAAAAAGATGGCTGGAGCTGTGAAGGGGTTTGGCAGAGCCCCCAGGGATCACCTGCTCCCCTGGTCTGGCCCTGCCTGCCAACTCCAGATCCTACTCAGGCATTCTGGAACAGAGAGGCAGAGGAGGGCCAGCACTCTTCCTGAACCATGTGGCATTTGCCAACTGGATTTTGAACACAATAATGGGGTCATTATTCATAACATCTAGTTAAGTCCATTCTTATGAAGCGACTCGTTACTAGAGTCAACTCCTCTCCCCACTAGTAACAGCTCACACTTCCTGAGCACATATTATGTGTCAGGCCAGCACTGGGAGCCTTGCATCTCATTTCACCTCTGCAGACAGCCTCACAAGCAGGTACATTGACCCCATTTTACTGACTAAGGTTCAGTGAGGTGAACTGACTTGCTTAAGGACATACAGTCTATAAATGGCAGAGACTGATTCGAACTAGGCCTGGCTGACCCTAGTGTCTGTGTCCCCAACTTCTGTGTTCCTCAGTTCAGAAAGCAGGGTGTTTACACCCCAGACCCCACCACCTCCCATCTGATGTGTCCTGGCCACCAGTGGCTGAGGCAACCTCCTCCCATGAGGTGCCCTCAAGGTGCCCTAGGCCCGGTGTCTTCTGTCATCCTGCCCCAGCCCTGGCGAGCTTTGCCCAAGGTTTGTCCCTTACCTGAAGTGTTACTACTCAGTTTTTCTCTCTCAGCCCCAAGACCTTGCACGATGGGTCTCCCTCACGATGCAGAGCAGGAACAAAGCTCGGGAACAATGAGGGCTGCCAGGCCTGCTCCTGTGCTATCACCAGGGTGCTGGTGTGGCCTGATCCTTTCAGGCTGGCTCGGGGTGGCTAGCACCACTGCTGGCACTCTGCTCATTGTCTTGTTGCTCCCTCAGACCCCCCTGTGCAATGGCAGCATGGTGTGGAGTGTCAACCTGACGAAGACCAACGTGGTAAGTCCCCTGGATGCTGAGCGGGAGGAGGCAGAGGCCCTAGGCCTTGGGTTTACCTTCTCTGAGCCTCACTCATACCGCTGGGGGGTTCCAAGAAAGCTTCAAGTGCTACCCTCTCTGTCTTCATAATCTGGGCCCTTCTCACCACCCAGACCCACCTCCGAGAGGCCACTCAGCCCCTCCTCCTGTAAGCTCACTGTGGGAAGCGATCCTGAACCAGGGGCTGGAGTGAGGCCCACAGGGCCTGACATTTCGGTGGTCTCTTCCCGGCAGTACTGTGCAGCAGTAGAAGCCCTAAGCAACGTCTCTGACTGCAAAGCCATCCAAAATACCAAGAGGATACTAAGCAGCGCATGTATACAACACAAGGCCCCAGCCAGTGTAAGTCTGCCCCCGGGTCCTACCCTCACCCTCTCCTGCCAGCCTCAGATCCTCCCCAGCCCTGGGATCACCCTGGCAGCTCTGGGGGAACCTGAGGTGTGTGTCCAGGGGTGAGTCACTGTGGCAGTGGGGACATGGCCTTTGGGGTTTACAGGACCTGGACTTAAGGGCTCCTGACTCCCACCTGAGCCTGTTTCCAAGTCTGTGAAATGTGGGCTTTGTGAGAATTAAATGAGCCAGTCTGGAAAGCCCCCTTGCTGGAGGTGCCCTGCTAACCTGCTGGCCTCCTTGTTCTGCAGCAGATTTCCAGCCTGAATGTCCAAGACACCAAAATTGAACTGACCAACTTCATAAAGAACCTGCTTGAATGTTTAAGGAAAATTTTCCGCCATGGACCTGTTAACTGAAGCATGGAAAGCTCGTGGCATGATTTGCAGAGAAAGACCCTGAATGTTTAAGTTGCAGATTCATTTTTCTTTCAGATGTCAAAAATGCACTGGGGCAGGGTTGGGGGAGGGGGATAGGATTTCCTTAGTTTAGACCTCAGCCTGTGCTGCCTGGCTTCAGCCGCCCCTTCCTTGGTCCCCAGGGCTCAGCCAGGAGGGCCTCCACCATCCAGGAGTGTGGTGGACGACAGGGAAGACATTGCCCTCCACCCACTCCCCCTCCTCAGAGCAAACTGTAGCATTAAGGGTGCTACCCTTGCTAGTCATATGGTGGGAGAGGGACCCACTTCATATGGGGACGACTGAGGCAGAGAGCAGCTCAGGCACGTTTCCTCTTGGTCTTATTTATTATTGTATGTTATTTAAACAGTGTGTTTGTCCGTATTGGGATAGGGAGGGACTGGTGCTGCCAGATCTTGGAGCCTAGGGCCGGAGACTCACCGCTCCAGCACTAAGCAGCAAGCTTTAGGAGGCCTGGACAATAAGTACTGTGTGCGACATTCTGCTACCTCACTGGGCCCTGGGCCCTGGGCCTCGCCGCTCCCGTCTGCAGCCAGCAGTCAGCCCGCAGCCAAGGAGTAATTTATTGTTTTCCCTTGTATTTAAAGTTAAGTATTAAAATATGTTATCAAAGAGTTAATATATATAGAAGAGCAGCCTAGAAGGTTGCTGATACGGGGGGGTGTGTATTGGGGGAGGGGTCAATGACTAAATTGTTTCATTGACTGGGTCAAGACAGAAGCTGGAAATAAAGTTACAGATAGTAACAAAAGATGCCTGCTGGCCTTTGCCTTTTGTTTGGGTGTTGGGAATGCTGGTCTGTGGTTTCAAGACTGTGGGAGGCAGGCCCATTGGAGAAAAAGAGCTAGAGGATTGGTGGGAGGTTGGGGCGGAGGTAGTGAGAGGTGAGACCTGGGCTGAAAGAAAGTAAGCAAGCCCCTGAGATGTGGGAACCTGGCCTGGGGGAAGCCCGCCCTCAATCCTCATGCCCCACATCTCCCACCCTTACCAGCAAGGAGGAGGAAGCATGGCCCGGATGTTGGGGTTCAAGGAGGGCATCTGGAGCAGGCAGAGACCTCAGAAATCATCTCAAGATCACATCTTTTGACGAGTGGCCAGCCTGTGTCTGGCACCTCCCATACACCTTCTGTGTCTCCCTCACAACCCAGGAGGGACATGAGGACTCTGGGCTCAGTGAGGGCAGGTGACTTACCCAAAGTCACACAGCTAATAAAGAACAAAGCCAGGATTTGAACCCAAATCACTCCAACTCCAAAGGCCACACAATTAACCACCCTGCCTCTCTCTGTCCAAATATCATCCGGCCTGAATGCACAATTTCCCTTTATAATATTGCCATCAACCTCTGGAAGGGAGCTCACTACCTGCTTTTTAGGGAGAGCCCTTTCAATTTCCGGATGCCTCTTATCATTGGTGCATACTCACCACCTCTGTGAACAGAGACAAATAATGAATGCGGGAGCCCCTGGACTGGAAGGACTAGGGTGGAGAACTGAGGTCACAGAAGCCCTGGCCAGACCACTCCTCAGAGCAGGTCTGTTTGTTTCACCTTTGACCCCACCAGTGCCTTGATGTCTGGGGCCAGCAGGCCTCCCCACGCCACAGCCAACAGCTGTGCGCCACAGCAATGGTTTCCGCTGGAAATCTTGGGGAGGTGCCCAGGGCAGAAGGCTGCCCCAGAGGGATGGGATGCCTTTGCGGAGGCTGGTGGGTCTCACTCATGCTGGGTCATGTAACACCAAATCTGAAACTCTGAGTGGCAGACAGGTGTCCTCCCTGGGGAGCCTGGAGCCCTGTGGGAACACCCACGGTCACACTCACAAGTTAGGGGAGGCAGCATCCTGGGAGCAGTAGGAGTTCTCGGATGTGTGTGATTCAGACAACAGGGAACACGGCAGAGACTTGGCCAGGGAGCTGATGACCGTGGGCCGGATGCCCCAGGAACTGCAGCTACTCCTCACTTATTGACTCTTTGGTTATCTGACATTTCGCATTTACGACAATAGTAAAAAATCTACTCTCCGACTACTTTGCACATTAACTACACATGTCTGGCAGTAATGGACACAGAGGCACGAGGTGAGATAACGCTGGCAGTGATGGTTAAGGTTACGTGTCACCTTGGCTGGCCCATGATTCTCAGTGGTTTGGTAGTTATGTACTGATGTAATCTGGCAGTTATGTAATGATGTAATTTGCCAGTTATGTAATGATGTAGTCATCCTCTATTTTGTGATCTGATGTGGTCATCCTCCATTTTTGCATGGTGCCAATTTTTGCATAATGACCTGGTCTTTGGAACCTAACCATGTAGATAAGTGAGGAGTGGTACTCTCAAACAGGATGGCTGGCTTCCACCCAAGGAGAGGAGAGGGAAGAAGGCAAGGCTGACAGTGCAGGAGTGAGGGCGCCCAACCCAGAGCAGAGAAAATCTGGGGAGGGGGCCCAGGAGCCAACTAGTGTCAATGGGCCATCTGGGCAAGGGATGCTCAGTTCTACATTTGCTGAGGACACCTGCCCTGCACCACCCACCTGGGCCAGCACTAATCAAGACACCACATGCCCTCAAGGTTTAGCACCAGAAAGAACCCTTAAAAAATAAAAAAAGGAAGGAAGGAAGTATGGAGAAGGAGGCTTCACTCTGGGAGGGTCTCACCTCTGGAGGCTGGCAAGCAAACGGCTACCCAGGATGTTGATGAGACTCAGAAGCCAGGGGTGGGATGGGAGCCAATGATCTTGGCTGTCCTTCCCCACTCAGAGCTTCTAGGATTTTAAGACCAGAATGATATTTATGGACATTTTGTTTTTTAATAGAACCTAGAGATCCATCCTTCAGTAGTAACACCTTTGACTTAGGTCCTCTCCACCCCACCGAGGCACTGGCCTGTCTGTCCAGAGAGAAAGTGTGACTTCCAGTCAGATTCCACATGAACCTCAAGAACAAAGACTGGGATTAATGCTGGCATGGGCAAGGGCCCTTTAGCATTTTCCTAGGATGTTTTCCAAGCCATGTTTGCGGAGGGCCTATGGTGCTGGGAAGGAGCCCTGGTGGCACAGTGGTAAAGTGCTTGGCTGCTAACCAAGAGGTTGCAGTTCGAATCCACCAGCTGCTCTGCAGGAGGAAGATGCAGCAATCGACTTCCATAAAGATTATAGCCTTAAAAACCCTATGGGCAGTTCTACTCTGTCCTATAGGTTCACTATTAGTCAGAATGGACTGGACAGCAACAGGTTTGGTTTGACTTTATGGGGCTGGGTGCACAGCAGACAGGGCCCTCCCCGTCCTCACCACTAGGGGTCCGTGCTCACCAGCTCCACAGCTGCCACAGCTCTGGCCATACCTCAGGCAGGGAGCCTGTGGTCACTGGTGGTGGGCAGTGAGCTGAAGGTGGCTAGGGGCCTCAAGGAGTGAGGGACGCCTCACAGAGCCACAGAACCAAGCCACTGCTGGTGGCAACGGGGAGGTGGACCCAGCAAGGAATGAGAGAGAAAGAAACAGAAACAGAAAAAAAGGTGTGTGTTGGTTTGGGGAGCATCATTACCTGGGGACTGACCCCCGTGGGGCCTTTGTGGGGAGTTTTCTCTACCCACATGTCTAACTCCTTTCATGCACAAGGCAAACCCTTGCAGGGCCCGAGGGGGAAGGGGCTGAGGAAGAGATAAGATGGCTGGTGAGTGGGAGGAGAAGCTGGTCGTGGGGCCCGGGGCAGGGAGGCCATGGCACCTCGGGAACCCCAGCTGGGAGGTTTCACTAGAAGAGGGGCTGAGGCTCAAGCAAGAACTGAGACACAAACGCATTTCCGGTGAGCTCTGCACCAAACACCTCTGCTCGCTGCTCAGATAAGGTGTCAGAAAACACTCCAAGGCACTTTAGGGGTTTCTCCGAGGTCTCCCCTCTGAATTGCTCACAATGAGAAGGAGCTGGGCTAGGAGGGCGAGGGTGGCCTCTTGTTTCCGTCTGACAGGCAGAGTGAGGCTGGGGTTGATGGGTCCATCCGCTCGTCAGTGTTTTATTAAGATCAACAGGGAAGTGTCCTGCTTATCGGGTTCATCTTAATTTATCTGGTCAGTTTTAATAAACTCAAAAACTGTTCCTTCCTTCAGCTGATTCCCTTCTAAGGAGGCCTAGCCAGGCAAGGCTGGCCATGGTACAGACGAAGCAGCCTGGCCTGGACACACAGCCAGTTGTGAGCCCCCAGGTGGTGTCAGAGCTGACAGCTGTGTCCACCACCACCTGCTCCCCACACACTGCCCACTCCTAGTCTGAAAGGTAAAGGTCATAAAGCCTTGCTATCTTCATTCATGTCTCGCCTCCACCCAAAAGCAACAGTGCAAATGGTGTGCAACAAACTTTCCCAGATCAACTGATTTCTCAGCAGCAAGGGAGGGCCCCATGACGAAGCCATTTGAAATCCCAGAATCAGTTTTCTACTTACGACCTCACTTTCTGTAGCTGTCTTTCTTTCTGTCTTCCCCGCCACAATGCCTTCTCTGTGGAAAGTGATTCTCTCACAGCGTGTTCGGAAACGCCCCCAGCCCTGCACCGTGTGTGTGGTCAGAGGTGACGCAGACGTCAAAATTAAATATAGCAACGCTCGTCCGCTCTGCTCTGACTGGCTATGGTCAAGCGTGAGGGGCCCGGAGAGCCCTTCCTGAAGCCTGTGTATGGTCTGCTCACCACACAGGCCAGAGGGTCTCTGCCCCCTGTCCAGGCCAGGCCCTGTGCCTAAAGGAGCAGCAGTTATACTGCATTAGAAAACCAATTTTTTATTTATTTTGTCTTCTTTCTTCTAATCTCTATTTCCCCAAATTTTCTGTAATGAGCATATATTCATTTTTCACTTGGGGACAAAGACAAAGTTAATTTTTTAAAAAGCAGAAAGAACATGAACCACCTTGAAGGCCGTGCCTAGTCCATGGAGGGAGCCGATCATAACGAGGGCCCAGGAAGGCCCAGCAGCCTCCCCTGGGTGTACTAATGGTTTAAATCCTCTTAGGACAGGGGCTGGGGCTGTGTCGGCCTGGGGTCCAGCACCTTATGGCCTGGGCAGGAGGTCTGGTGTCCAACTGCCCCCAGGCTGGGCCTCCTTGGACCAATCCGGCCCTGTACTACTGAAGGGAGAGGAAGGTGCTCCCTGCTTGGGGTCCTCACCTGCCAGGCTGGGGCAGAGGGCGGGGGTGGTGGCAGTGAGTGGTCCAGTCCAGCTTGGGATGTCCAGGGGACAGAGTTCCTGCAGGCCCCTCAGTGGCTCCCTCTCTCTTGGGAGAAAGATCTTCCCACCTGCTTCCCAAAGAAAAGAGCCAGCAGCCTCCCAGCCAATCCTGACCTGCCCTGGCTCCCTCCCCCACCCCGCCTTGGTTCCCCTGTCACCTTTGAGGGGTCCTCCCTGCAGCTGTGCTCAGGATCCATGCCCTTGACCTCTTAGGGATGCGGGTAGACATACAGATCAAGGGTTCAGAGCTAGTACTTCAGGGTCAAAACTGACCTGGCTCCAAGTCCCAGCTATGCCACTGGCTCCTGTAGTTAGTTAGGCCAAGTCTCAATTTCCCCTCGGTGAAATGCAGCTCCATTCGTTCACTCAGCAAGTATTTACTGGGTGTCTTTATTGGGGGTCCACTGTGAACAAAGCAAAGTCCTGCCTGCATGGAGCTTACTTCTAGTGGAGGAGACAGAGTAAACAAACAAGAAAATATACAGCGTGTTGGGTGGTGGTAAGTGCTACAGAGGGAAATAAAGTAGTGAGAAGGGGTGGAAGTGTAGGATCGGGGCTGATACGTGGTGTGGGTGGTCAGAGAAATGTTCACTGATGAGATAAGATGGGAACAGAGATGGGGATGCAGTGAAGAAAGAGGGGACCAAACACCAGTTACAGTCAAGTCGCTTCCAACTCTTAGCGACCCCATGTATGTCAGAGTAGAGCTGTGCTCCATAGAGTTTTCAATAGCTGATTTTTTCAGAAGTAGATCACCAGGCCTTTCTTCCCGTAGGTGAACTCGAACCTCCAACGTTTCAGTTAGCAGCCAAGCACGTTAGAGAGGACAGCAAGTGCATAAAGTCTTGAGCAGAGAGGTGAGATTAAGAGCACAAGAGGTGAAGGCAGGGGAGAGGGGAGCAGAGACCAGATTTGGTGAGGACTGGGCTTTACTCTAAGTGGGACGGGAGGGGCATGATCTGACTCAAGTTTTAACAGAATCACTCTGGCTGTTGTATGAAGAACAGACGGTGGGGGGAGGGATGGGAGCAGGGAGACTGGTTAGAAGGCTGCTGCAACAATCCAGGTGGGAAATGGTGGTGGCTATGGCAGTGGTGGGGTGAGCTGTGGTCAGATTCTGGATATGTGTGTGTGTTCGTATAAGTCTTTAAAATCTTCTGTGATGGAAATTTTCAAACAGACACAAAAGTTACTCCCAGGTATCCATCACCCAACTTCGACAATTATCAACTCATGGCCCATTTTGTTCCATTTCTACCCCCATCTTTTTCCCCACCACCACCTACCCAAGACATCATATCATTAAATTCTGGACACAGCCTGAAGGTAGAGGATTTGGGGGTGGATTGGATGTGGGGTGTGGGAAGCTTTCACCTGAGGGACGTGAAGTCTGGAGTTGTCATTTACTGAACTGGGGATGCCTGCTCTCAAGTGTGCCCCATTTAACAAATAACTACCAACCATGCCTAGCCCCCCCCACCCCCCACAGCACAGCATCCTCAATCACGCCGTCTTCACCACCATCAAGTCCCACTCCAGTCTGGCTTCTGCCCCCACTGCCCTCCAAGAACCTCTCATGAAGCCAGTGATTATCTCCACATTGCTGACTAAATCCATCGAGGCTTCTGTCTGCTCTTATCTCACCCAGCCTCCAAGGAGCACTCGATGCTTCTGACTGCTCGCTTCTTCCGGAGACTCTCTCAAGCCCAGATTCTGTGGGGGAGGGGCGCCCTCCCACCTCTGGGAAATCTCTGGCTGTCTGTCTCCTCTTCTCCTGCTCACCTTCCAGCCTCCCTGGAGTCTTGGGTCATTTCTTGTTTCCTGTCCAATCTCGGCCTGTGGGCAGTATCATTTCTGCCCATGGCTTAGTCATCCTCTGTGTCTACAGCACCTGCCTTTACTCTAGTCCAGACCCTCCTCTGTGCTCAGAGCCACAGATATGCGCTAGCCCCCCAGTTCCTCATTCCCACCCCCAACCCCCAGCCTCCTTCCCTCCTGAATTGTCATCTTTGTGAATGGCAGTTCCCCAAGTCAGAACCTGGGACCATCTGTGACTTCTCACTCCTCCTCACCCCCCAAAGTCAACCAATTCCAAGTGCTGATAATAATGATAATAAAAAAAAATAGGAATAGTTGGCACTTACTGAGGGCTTACTATGTGTCAAGCAACACACCACTTTATATTTATCACCTGATTTAATCTTCCCACACCAAAACAGAAAAGCACCCACCAGGCCAAGATGGTTTCCCTAGTGAATTCTGCCAAACACCCCCAAATCCTCCACCTTCAAAAAAGAATTTTGAGAAGTTTGAGAATCCTTATGAAACTCTTCCAAAAAAAAAAAAAACAAAAAAAAAGACTAGGAGAACACTTCCTAACTCATTCTATGAGGCCAGCATTACTCTAAGGCGGAAACCAGACAAAGACATTACCAGGAAGGAAAATCACAGGCCTGTATCTCTCATGAACACAGATACAAAAATCTCCCCACATTCTTCTTATTAAGGCTGTTTTGCAGATGAGAAGCCTGAAGAGGGTGACTTTTCCAAGGTGGCTCAGAGAGTAAGTGCAGAGCCAGGGCTCAGAACTAGCCGGGTCCCACTGACTCCAGGACACTCTGCTGCTGCCAGATGGATAACTCTGGAATCCACTGCTTTCCTTCCCAACTGTCACCAGCCCATCAGCACCAACTTCCTCTCCAGGACCCCTGCAGTGGCTGACTGGTTTCCCTTGGTCCACTCTCCCCTCCCAGACACACTGGTTTTCTTCTGCTCCTCCAGCGTCCAAGGGAGCACCCGCCTTCGGGTCTTCTACCTGCTGGTCACCCATAGCTGGTCCTCACCCTTCCACCCCCACTGCTCCTGGCTAAAGCCTATTTATTTCACTTTCTGCTCAAGCGTTCACTCTCAGAGATGTCTTAGGTTGGTTGGTTGGTTTGTCTATTGTGCTTTAGGTGAAAGTTTACAGGGCAAATTGCTTTCCCATTGGATAGTTTGTACAGAAAGTGTTTCATGACCTTGGTCTCATTCCCCACAATGTGTCAGCACTCTCCCCGTTTCCACCCTGGTTTCCCCATTTTCTTTCATCCTTGATTTTCTATCCCTTCCTGCCTTCTTATCTTTGCTTTTGGGCAGATAATTCTCTTTTGATCTCCTATAATTCATTGTTCTAAGGAGTACCTCCTCTCGGATGTTCTTGTTTATTGTATGTGCTTGTTCATTGTTTGGCTGGGAGGTGGCCTCCGGGAATGGCTTCCTTTCCAGGTCAGAAGGGTGTCTTAGGGCCATAGTCTTGGGGGTTCCTCCAAATTTTTTTTTTAATCTCTGAACAATTTTAATTTTCTTCTATATGCTTTTAAAATATTACGAATTATTTAAGGTATAAAGACATATAAAGAATAATTTAATAAAAACTGATGTATCCACCACACAATTTATTAAATAAAACACACTGATCTTGTCGGAAGGTTCCTAGGTCCTTCTCTCTGATCATGATTTTATTTATTAAAGAGAAGCAGCAAATATGAATAATAAGGAGACATCTAGTGTTTTAACGACTAAGCCTTGCTAGGGGTTGGAAAGGGCTATCCTATGTGTCATCCTACACAGCAGACAGAGCCGGAAGCTGAGCTTCTCAGGGCTCAGGGTGGGGTGGGGCTGTGGGGAGGGTCCGAGGGAGCTGTGACCAGTGAAGAAGTGAACAGCCGTGACAGGAAGAGGGCTGGTTTGCTCAACCTCTGTCCATGTCTCCCTCTCATGTGTCCCCACACTGCAAAGGTCTGAACGCCAACCATGGTTCTCAGACTCCCTTGGAGCTAGAGTCTGGATGTGAATTAAGTCCTCTAATTCAAAGCTCTCCAGTGAGGTTCAGAGCCTGAAGGGAGGCAGATGCCATTTTCCTGTTCCTTGGGGCTGTGGGGTCTGGGGAGATGAGGTTTTCTCCTGGACAGTTTTGTGGGTGTCGGGAGGCTGTGAGGACAGTGGCTCTGGGATCCCTGGGTTGCAGCTTCAGGGGTGTGTTCTTAAACCCCAGACTTGCAGGGGTAGTGTACTATTTGTAGGTCAGTTCTTTAGCGTTCTGGGCCCAGTCTGGGGCCTGCTCCTCCAGCCCTCCCAACGTTTTTCTAAGCATCTGTTTTCCTGCATTAAATCCTTTTCTGCCTAAAGTACCCAGAGCAGAGTCTGCTTCGAGAAATGTGCCCAGATACATAAGTGTAAGAGCTGCAGTCTGCGACTCACCGTAAACAAGGACAGGGACTCAAAGACTAAGAAGGGGACTCAGCCAGGAGGGATGTGTGGGAAAATGTCCAGCTGGCAAAATCTCCACAGGCTCTGCCCAGACTTGGGTTTACCTAATAGAGTACCACAGTCATTCAACCGACCAAATATACGATTAACAACAACAGTGATAACGAAGCTATCGCTTACGCAGCACCCACTATGTGCCAGGCATATTCTGAGTACTTTAAAAACATTAGCTTATTTACTCCTTAGAACAGCCCCCCAAGACAGGTACAACTATCATCCCTATTTTATGGATGAGGCTGAGTGGTTGACCAAGGCCCACAGTCCATTCTTTAACCACCGTGTGCTGTTGTCTCCGGCAATAGCTACCCTTTATTTAGTGGCATGTACCAAGTGCTTTCCACAGACTCTCACTCACTTCTCACAAGAACCCTATGAGGAGGAGCTATATTGTTCCCATTTCACAGATGAGGAAACTGAGACCCAGAGAGAGTTATCGATCCGCCCAAGATCACAGGGCTGGCGAGCTGCTTGTTTGATGGCCTCCGAAGCCCAGTGCTCACAGCAGCTAAGCACCACTGCCTGAAAGAAAGCTCTTTGGACTCAGAGGGGCAGTGCTGGTTCTCAGCTCTCACCTGGGGCAAGGGGAGGGACGTGTGACGGACACACGCAGACCCAGCAGAGCCTTCAGCTTCTCTCCTGAAGACGAGAGAAGTGCTCACCCCACACTGCAAATCACTGCCCACAACTCCCACTAGGCTTGGAGAGGTTCCTTCAAGGGTGGTGGCCAACTGCCCTCTTCTTTGTCCCCCCGGTGGTGCATGCACCCACCTTCCCGACCTCTGTCCTTGCAGGGGAGGAGGGCCCATTTTTTCCTTCTAGCCTTTGAGGTGGCCTTCTGGTCACTCCCTGATATGTTGGACAGTTTATCCTTTTTTTCCTGGCCTCATCCAATCATTAAAACAACCAAACAAAAAAAGCCATATTCTGCTTCTGATTTCATGGTTCCTACATTATATCGTTTTCTGATTCACCATCTTTACCCCTAGAGCTCTAAACACAGGGCCTGGCCCTCAGCAGGTGCTCAGAAGAACAACTGCTGAACACCTGGATGGCTTGTCTATTAACCCTCAACAACAGTGCAGACCCCACTTAGCTCCTGTGTAGTGAAGAATTAACTTTACCTGAAGAATTGTCTGGCCTTTGTCTCGGCTCCTGCAGGTTAATCTCTAAAACCTGTCGCCATCGAGTTGATTCTGACTCATAGTGACAGTATAGGACAGAGTCGAACTGCCCCATAGGGTTTCCAAGGCTATAAATCTTTATGGAAGTGGACTGCCACATCTTTCTCCTTCAGAGCAACTGGTGGGTTCCTACCACCAACCTTTCAGTCAGCAGCCAAGCACTTAACCACTGAGCCACCAGGGCTCCTTGGTTAACCTCTAAACCCTTGGAATTCCTGAGCGATAGGAGTGATGGTCGGTCCCTAGGTCCATTCCTGATAGTTTAACAAGATGATTCACACTCCCATAGTCTTAGGGTGGGGGCTGTTCATGCCAGAGAAACCAACCATGTAATTAGAAGGTTGGGACTTTGAGCCATGTGATGTCAGCAAGACCTCTGTGGAGAGGAGAAGGCTAGAGGTTGGGTTCAACCATGTGGGCAATGAGTCAATCAATTGTGCCTACATAATGGAACCCCCATAAAAACGCTGGACACTGAAGCTAGGGTGAGCTTCCCTGGTTGGCAATATTCTGTGTATTATCACAGATCCGTGTGCCAGAAGGGTAACACGTCCTGAGGACAAAGAACCTTTGTGATCGGGACCCTCCCAGACCTTGCCCTATGAGTCCCTCCCTTGGGCTGGTTCTGATTGTCATCCTTTTGCTGTAATAAAACTGTAATCATAAGTATAGTGCTTTCCTGAGTTCTGTGAGTTGTTCTAGTGGATTATTGAGCCTGGGGGTGCTCATGGGAGCCCCCACATTTGTAGTCAGCGGATCAGAAGCGAGGGCCATGGGGGCCCCCGAGCTTGCAGCTGGTGTCTGAAGTGAGGGCGGTCATGTGGAGGACTGTGCCCTTAGCCTGTGAAGTTTGGTCCAATCTGAGTACCTTCCCTTCCCTCCCCTCCAGCTCTCCCTCAACCTCCAAAGGTTTTGACAGGTGTGACGTGTATCCCTGACTTCCCTCAAAAGCCTACTCTGCCTCATTCCTCCAGGGTGTTTATGCCCCTCGAAAATTCACTCCTGTTTTAATTTGACCTTTTCCTCAAGAAAAGAGTGTGCACCGTTTTACGCCAAACAGTAGTTAATCGGGCTGCAAAGTCTCCACCTATCCCTGAAAAAAACCACCTGCTCTTCTCATAAACTCTCCCTCGGTCCCAATGGAAGGATCCTAACTACAGCCTAAGGATCTTCCTGATACAATTATCCAGATTCTCTCCTCCACGGAGCCCAAGGCATTGTAGTAAGATCCGAAGGACAGGCACAACCTTAGCAATAAATGTTTCTACAAGATCCAGAGGAAATGAGGAAGAAGAAGAAGGTCAGAAACCAAGGAAAGGGAACTGGAGTGGAAACAGATGCTCTGGGTGAAAAAAGCAGTGTGTGTTCTAGGGCACAGGAACACCGCTGCGCTGTGAAGCCCTGTTCTTCAGAGGTGGAGACTGTCGTGAGGCAGAAGGAGCCACCGTGCAGGGGCTGTGCATCTGAGTGAGCGGTGGGGCCCTGCCATTTACTGTTGGGGTGAGGTGATGTGTGCCTCACCAGCTTCACATGAGTTAAATTAAAACGGGTGGGTGGTGTGGCAGTGACAAACAGAAAGGATTTTTAAATCAATAAGATTGTGGTTCTTTTTCCTACTTCGCTGAGGATGTGTTTAAGTAAAAAGTGGCCGTTCCTGAAACTTTGGGATAGACACACTCTGCCTAGGGCCTGCCTATTGTTAAAGATCTTATGAACCTGCTGTGGCCCAGCCTAGGTGCCCTGATGGCACCTGTCTTGCTCCAACGACCTCAGCCTGGAGGAAAGACTCACCTGAGAGCTAAGATGAGAGAGAATCTGTGCCCGTTGCTTTCCTCCTACCCAGAGAAGGAACCCCAGATCAACCTTTCCACGACAGGATAGTTTCCAAGATACCACCCATACTTGGAAGAAGCCAGGTTGAAATTCCATTCAAGTCAAACTTTCTTGATATTACTCTATCTTTCCCCAGGAGGACCGCCCTAAAGCAAATTCGGACACCTGTGGCCTCTTCCTTCTATGCAAAGTAAAAAGCCAGCACCAACCCCAAGCTGATAAGATTAATCTAAAGAGCAAATTATGGTGTAATTTCCTATGCCGAAACTTTGTAGTTAATTTAAAAAAAAAAAAAAGTTTCATTTTCCTATTGGTCTGATTTCACAGGAACATTTTACCTGTTTCTGTGAGGCATTTTTTTCTCCTGGAAGAGAGGTTCTGATTGGCCCCCAAAGAATGACAATCTGGTGTAATGAAAATTTCCAATGTAAACTCATTTTCCCTTGGTTTCAGCAATTTTAAATCTATATATAGAGATATTTTTGTCAGAATTGCATTGTTAGCTTCTCCTGGTAAACTAATTGTCTCACATTGTCACTGCAAATAGAGATCTATTCATGGGTCTCACCTTCCAACTGATTCCAACTCTGTTGTGCCTACTAGTATGTACCAGCAACTTTGTCCACGGCCAAAAATGTGGTATTACCTTAAGAGAGATCATCAAAACTTTGAACTTCCTCACAGAGAAGAAGGTGAGTAAGCTATCTAGCACCATCTCTCCAGATCTTCTGGTGAGTTTTGGTTATGCTGTGGGTATTTCATAGACTATAAGAAGAATGTAACGACTTCTAGAAAAGTTGGTAGCTGGTGGTTGGTGCCAGGGCAGGGACCATAGCTGAGAATTCTCTCCCCTGGCACTTTCTTCAGAGGGCTTGTATGAAGTTTTCTCAGTTTGAGGGGGTGAGAGATGCTCATCTAGGACTAACTCTGTCTCTT
This sequence comes from Dugong dugon, assembly GCA_030035585.1. Lineage (NCBI taxonomy): Eukaryota > Metazoa > Chordata > Mammalia > Sirenia > Dugongidae > Dugong > Dugong dugon. The sequence continues at coordinate 145,571,635 of CM057460.1, forward strand.
GCTCTCTTGTTCCTGCCTGCGCCAAGCATGGGTGCACCGAGTTGACTGTAGCAGACGCCTTTGCTGCCTCGAAGGTAAGAAGCCATGGTATGCTTTAGCAGTTGGGTAATTTGGGAGAATAGAGCCATCCAGTTGAACAAGAAACTTCTGTAATGGAGAACAAGAAGGCCTAAATGAACTATAAGGTGTTCAATGTTTTCAAAGAATGAGAATTCTGATCTTTAATCTCAAGCATGTTTTCGTGTTTCTGGTTTCACTTGCTTTAGAAGATGTGTAATAGAAATCTTGGATTTTGTAATCATAATTCAGATCCTGGTCAAGGAAAAGCCATGCAAGGTTTTTCCCAGCCCCTGGCATAGTACCCAGAACTCAGAAGGCACTCAATGAATGCTTATTGAACGAGAGAATTTTTCTGGCCCATATGTTTCTGAAAACCCAAACCCTCTCACAAAAACAGATATTGAGATTACAAGTTGAAGGAGCTTTCATTTTGTCTAAGAGACTTCCTATGGAACAGAACAGTTATCGCCAGAGCCCCTCCTTTCCTGCAGCGGGTCACTGAGAGCCCAGCGGGCTCCGAGACAGCTGTCCAGAGACTCCAACCTGCTCTGTCCTGCCTAACTCCCCCCAGTCTGCTCCGGAACCATCCTGTTGGACCAACTGGCCCTGACACATCCCTGCTTCTGGCTGCTCCGGCATCTCATCTTTCCGCCCCCTGCGCCATCTCACCCCCGCCCCTCTATCTGCAGTGGGAGGAGATAGATTTGACAGCTGATAGTGCATTTTCTCTGACAAACACATGACTACAGCCATATCAATAGCTTTGTGCTCTTCAGTTCCTGTTTTCATGGAAACACACGTCTGAGAATGAAAGCCCCAAAGCCTCAATGTACCAGTGGTCCCCTAACCACCTGCTTTCCACGTGTACTAGAGGGGGTGACTTGGCAGGGTCACACTCCGGGACCTGGCTGTAGAATAGGGCCCACCCTACTTGGTGAGGGAAACTGTTCCTCAGGTTTTTATCTGGACAATCTCATTTCATTAAGGATTCTTTCAAGATATGAAGGATAAAATTATATGTATGTATATATATATGTATATATGTATGTATGAATGTATATATCTATGTAGGTATGTATATACATATGTATGTGTACATATATGTATATATATCCCTGGGAGGCGTAAACGGTTTGAGCTCATCTACTAACCTAAAGGTTTGTTGTTCAAACCCACCCAGTGGCACTGTGGAAGAAAGGCCTGGTGATCTGCTTCCATAAAGATTACAGCCAAGAAAACCCCATAGAGCAGTTCTATGCTGTAACACATGGGGTTGTCATGAGTCAAAATTGACTCAATGGCAATAGGTATATTATATATGTACATAATTATATCTATGTACGTAAGTTGTGTATATATGTGTATATGTATATTTGTGTATACACATACACACACACATAAACATAAACATATATACATATATATGCACACCCAAGTCCTTCCAACCCAGATTGTACCTTCTAGAAGCTGAGTCCACGTGTGCTGTGCTCTGGATTCTCCAGAGGGGGAGCTGCACTGCTGAGAGGGCTCTACCAAAGCCAAGGGAAGCCACCAGCCAGCTCACTGGCTAGGACTGGCCCAGAGGAAGTGCCCAGGGTCTGGAAGTAAGACAGCATGTGGTTTTTTAGCTCCTTTCTGCCATTTACTTGCAGTATGGGCTTTGACAAGTCTCCACACCTCTTTGTGCCTCGGTTTCCACATCTGAAGATATGAAAGTGATTTTGAAGATTGGTTGGAATCCAACGCCTGAGTTAGTGGAAGATGATATAAGATGATATAACCCTTGATTAAAGGCAAAGACGAGGTGTAACGAAGCAGTGATTTTAAGGAGGGGGCGGTTGTTTGAGATGATCAAACCCTCCAGGATGACAACTCCAAGCCTGGGGGCTACCCCTGCTCTGGGCCATCTCTAGAAGTGTCCCCCTGCCCATGCTCCCTGCTTCCCTCCATCCTTGGCTCCCTTCTTCACCGGGTTCTCACATACCTCCCTCACCACACACAGGCCTCTCCTAGAACAAGCCCGCGCTGCCCTCCTTCACTCTTACTACCTCCTACGTTTTCCCCAAACTGCTGCCACTTCTCCTCTCACACTCTTCTGTTCTTTTTTTTTCCTTCAAAGACTCAGCACTGCTTATTTATTAAGATATTTCAGAACAAGGGAAGACTATTTATTAAAAATTGCACAGGTGGTATGTGGGAGGAAAAGGCACTTCTTTGTGTTCACAGAGAGGAACATCTTTCCAAAATCCAGTGTATTCATTTTATTTCATCTGGGGATCAAGAATTCCAGTTTCTCCAAGTGGTTAACCAAGGTAGCATCCTGCTCTTGGCAGTTGCTGGAGAGTGTGCTGATCGAAATCCTGGGCTTCATAGGCAACTCCCACCCAGCTGTCTATGATAGGAAAGCCATATGAGGGGAGAGCAAAGTGAGAAGCAAATGGACTGGCTCATCTCTGCAGAGTATCTTGGGTGGACCATTTGTTGGTGGTATTTCCTAGTTATCAAAGAGAGCTAAAGCCCATAATGTTTCAGAAAGCTCATACTGACCCTCAAGCAGTTTTAAGTCAAAGTAAAGAATTTTCTCATATATAGCACTGGTTGATCAAGTTTGGGCACAGTTAGAGGTGAGATAATGAACGCAACACAGATGGAACTGGATTTTTATGGCCTTAAATGAGCCTAGCTGAGAATCAAGTTAGAAGAATGCTCCCAGGCACTGGTCCTCCGTTTCCAGAAATTCCAGCGAGAGGCAGCCTTTCTTCCGGCACCGGCCTAGGCCTTCTTTTGAGTCTCTTTTTCCTGAGCAGTTCTGAACTGCGAGGTCTGCTAGGCTGTCAAGTGTGCTCCCTGAGCCACTGCTGGTTACCTCAGGAGCAAGAGGTCGACAAGCAGATGAGAGCAATCTGAGCAAGAAGCCGAGGGTGGCATGGAACATCGTCCTTTTGCTGCAATACAAACGGAATGGAAATGTTAAGGCTTTTAACTAAATCTGCTTTTAGACTTAGTTCTTTTAAAGCTTTTCTGTCTGATGCAGACTCTTTTCAATGCCTGTGTTATCATAATTACCTTTAGAAAGTCCTTTGAAAAATATCTTTAGAGATTTTTTTCCCTATGTTACATGGCCATAGGGAGCCCTGGTGGCACAGCGGTTAAGAGCTACAGCTGCTAACCAAAAGGTAGGCAGTCCGAATCCACCAGCAGCAGCTTGGAAACCCTGGCAGGGCAGTTCTACTGTCTCCTATAGGGTCACTATGAGTTGGAATCAACTCGATGGCAATGGGTTTTTACAGGTCATGGCCGTATACTGCTCAAACTAAGAGGCAGCTTAATGTCTAGGCCAAAGTTTCAGAAGTCTCGCTAGGCATTGATGGGAAACTAAGCAAAAGAGTTCTCCTTTTGGACCTCATTGCTCTCTATACCACAACGCGAGTGCACACCTACGTCTGATATACAGGCAGCATCTGCCCTCTAGTTTGTCCTCACCATCTCCACTCACCTGCAAAGCCCAGAGAGCCAGGTGATTTAGGTGAGGTTTCTCGACTCCCAGAGCCCAGAGATACTGGTACCACTCGTAAAGTTTCAAACAGAAGTTTCCAAGCAGGGACCGAGAGGGACTCTTAGCCAGTTTGATAAGTGCATGTCCTTCCAAAGGCCCTGCCCCCAGGCCACCAAGCCCCACAGGGCAAAGGGGGACAAGCTCTTGTTGTCTGGGGCTCTGGTCTCTCAGCCTGATTCTAGATCTTCCTGAAAAAAAAAATTAAAATAGGAATGGTACTTTTAGAATTTTGCCTAAATAAATAAGAGAGGAACACAAGGATTTATATATGAGATTATTCACTGCAGCATTATTTACAGAAGAAAAAACTTGTGCAGCAATAGGGGACTGACTAGATAAATTGTGGTACCAACATACAATGTGTTTCTATGTGGCTCTCAATCCCATGTTCTTAAAAACTGTTTAATAACTTAAGAAAATGTTTGTAGTATATGTTAAGTGTAAAACAGTAATGAAACATTATCTATAATTGGTCTTTATTTTGAAAAAAATAATGTATTATAAAACCTGGGAATATATTTACCAAAATATTAACAGTATTTATCTCTGAGTGATAGGACAATGTGTGAATTTATCTTTGTTGAATATATATATATTTTTTTAACATATATTACCTTTATAAACAGAAAGAAAAAAACACTTATGTAGCTGTAGGACTTTAAAGCTTCTTGAACAGTGCTTCTCATGTAAATCCCCCAGGGCTCTTGTTACTGCACACTCTGATTCGGTAGAACCAAGGAGGAGCCTGAGATGCTGCATTTCTAACAAGCTCCCTGGGGGGTGCCCGTGCTGCTGGTCCACAGACCACACTGAGTAGCAAGGGACTAGAGCGTGCCCTAGCTAGAGAGACCTTTCTCCATCTGAGCTGGATGAAGCTCATGATCAGATCACTCTCTAGGTTCTGTGTCTTTGTTATTCAAAGGCACGTGGAAAATGAGAGAACACACCAGGCCTGGTTCATACTGAGACAATCCTCCCATGTTCCCTAGCAGGAGATGTTTCCCTGCTTGTACATTGCCCCTTCCAACACCCAACATCCCCAGGAAGAGCCCATGTGGTCAGACCCATATCAGCACTGCCAGCATTCCAAGGAGGTCCTGACCCTGCACCATTTGAGGCCAATGACCCCTCATCAAACCCTGTCCAAAGTCCATCCAGCTCAATGGCTCCCTCTCCCAGAGGCCTCTGTAATCTCTACAGGCAAGACTCCTGAGCATCTTGCCCAGACGTGGGCATTCGCCTTTAGCTTTGTAGGGAAACATCTTGTCTCCTCAATGGACCATGAGCTTCTACAGATAGTTCTGTCTCCCACGGAGCGTTAACTGGAGAGTGAATGCTGCCTAAAGCAGCCGTGTTCAGGCCAAAGGATGACATTCATTTATTCAACAAGCATGAATGATTTCAGGGAAATCTGGACTTTAAAGCTTACAGGCATGGCAGAGAGCAGAATCAGACTAAGAGTTCATGTGGGCACCTTCCACAGGAAGAACAGCACAGAAACAGACACGGGCTGTGGAGACAGATGGTCTGGCATTCAAATCTCCACTATGCCACTTACCTAGTTGGGTGCCTTTGTTCAGGTACCTTAAGTTTGCCCCTCAGTTTCCTCACTTGTAAAATAAGGATTTAGAAAAACAAATCTTACTGTGCATGGCTATTGGCAGGTCTGAAGGAGACATGTAGGTAAAACACCTAGCATAGTGCTTGGCCTTTATTGAGTATATGCCACTTAACTGTTAGTGTCCTTCATCCCTGCCATCCCCAATCTGCTCTGCTTCTAAATCCTAGACAAACGCACTCCTGGTTTATCTAGAATTTCTCACTAGTAAAGGAGAGAAAGAACTTTTACTTCTGTGTTCAAAATTAAATCTAAGGTAGCTGAAGATCCTTTCAGCAAAACCCTCTAAGGGAAAAGAAGTTGGGAGGTTCTGAGGAGACAGTTGTTATATGTGTAGGTAATTGGGAGAGGCTATTCACAGAGCTTTATGTCTAGACAGCTGCCTTCATTCATGAGGCTGGAATACTTGAATACCTGATTCATAGTTTAGCAAACTCACCTTGTCCAATTGTCCACTTGGAAAGAAGAAATCAGGAAAAATCTCTCTCCTATGATCAAAATAGAGCTCACACATGACTACCTGTGACATTTCTCTTTCTAGAATACAACTGAGAAAGAAACCATTTGCAGAGCTACGACTGTGCTTTGGCAGGTCTATACACGTCACAAATGTTTTACCAAATACCTGAGAGGACTCAGAAGAAGCCTCAGCAGCACGACAAACCTGGTAAGCTGCATTATGCTGACAGCTTAGCTCCTGATTCTCAACAGCCTCACTTCTAACTCTTCTCCCTTATTAGTTTTATTGTCCTAGATTAATCAACCCATTCATTCACTCATTCAACAAATATTTATTGAGGCTCTACTAAGTGCCAGGTGCTGTTCTAGGTACTGGGGATAAGACAAGGAGGCAGAGTCCCTGTTCTCATGGAATGTTCTAGTGGAGGAGTGACAGAAACAAAGTGTGTAATATGATGTCCAGTAGTGATAAGCATTATGAAGAAAAATACAAGAATAAAGAACATAGGGGACATGGAGGAGGGGGGCTGATTTAGGAGTTAGTGACATCATCTGAGTAGATACCTGAAATAAGTGAGGGAGATGACCATGTGACCAATTAGAGAAAGAACATTCCAGACAGAGGAAACAGTTGTACAAAGGCCCTAGGGTGGAAATGAGCTTCATGTATCCAAAGATCAGGAAGGCCAGTGTGGCTGAATTGGAGCAAGGAAGGGGGAGTTTAGGAGAAGGTTGGATCACACAGGGCCTTTGGATTCTGCCCCAAGTATGGTGGGAAGCACTTGGAGGATTTTGAGCAGGGCAGGGACTGCAATCTGATTTATGCGATTTAAAATGATCCCTATGACTACTGTAAGTAAATAGACTGAATAGGGATAAGAGTACAAGCAAATGGCCTGTGGGTGAGGCTACTGCAGTAACCAGGACTAGAGATGATGGTGGCTTGGGCAAGCATGGGGACAGTGGTGGTGGTTGGATTTGGGTTATAACTAAAAATAGAGCCAGATGGACTTGCTGACAGATCAGGTGTAAGGAAAAGAGAGGAGTAAGAGGTCAACTTTTGTTCTTGGCCTGAGTCCCTTGTGGGGATGGCTGGTACTGTTTACAGAGATATGGAAGACTGGGGGCAAAATAGGGCTGGAGGCTGAGTGGAAGATCAGGAGTTCAATTTTGTACATATTAAGTTTGAGGTGCCCAGTAGATATTCAAGGAAAGATGTTGAGAAGATGGTTGAAGAAGTTTGGAGTTTAGGGAAGCAGTCAGACCTTATGATATAAAATGGAGAGTTCCCAGATGTAATTAAAAGTCATAGGACTGAATGAAATACAGAAAAGAAGAGATTCAAGGACTGATCCTTGAGGCATTCTAACACATAAAAGTCAGAAAGATGAAGAGGATCCAGCAAAGGAGACTGAGAAGAAGTAGTCAGCAAACTAGGAGACCATCCAATTATGCGTGAAGAAACTCTTTTAAGAAGGAGGGAGTGATAAACCGTGTCCAATGTACTGAAAGGTCAAGTAAGATGAAGACTGAAGATGGCCACTGGATTTGGCAAGATGGAGGGCCATTGGTGATGCTGACATAAATGGCCTCAGTGGAGAGGCAGGGGTGGAAGTCTGATTGGAGTGGGGTCAATGCAGAACAGGACAAGGGGTGAAAAAGAAGTGACAATGAATACAGAAAACTCTTTTGAGGTGTTTTGCTATACGGTTACAAAGAAATGGAACAATAGCTAAAGGGCAAGTATGGAGTGAGGGAAATTTCGTTAGAGTTCTTTCAGCATGTTTATCAATGGGAATGATTGAGTAGAGAGGGGAGAATTGATGGTGTAGGAGACAGGGAGAATAATTACAGGATAGAAGTCCTTGTGGGAAAGGGTAGATGTTTTTTAATACCAAGTGGAGAAACTTGCCTTAGATAGTAGGGTCATTCATCCCCTCCTGGGTCTGCTGCCTTATTTATAAAATAAGGTAGTAGAATGGAGAGCTGACAAACATACATTCTCTTTTAATCTTCTTAATCATCTTATAAAGTAGGTACTGTTATCCCCATTTTACAAAGGAGGAAACTGAAGCTTTTATAAATTAAGTAGTTGGTCCTAAGCAATGTAGTTAGTAAATAGTAGAGATGAGATTCAACCTGAAACAGTGACCTGAAGTGCTGCCACGCTGTAGTGTCTACTGGGCAGGAGGGCAAGGTGGCTGAATCTCTCCCTCTCAGCAGTCCAGGTGGCCATGCAGAAGGCCCAGTATGGCAGTGGATGGGACTGAGCTTGTACCTTCATGTTACTCCCCCTGAGCAGCACCTAGCTATGACACTCTTCTCCAGAGACTGTGGCACCCTCTGATGGCAGACAGTTAGCGGTGGTACAGTAACCATTTCTAGGAGTGTAAGTAGCTGAAAACTTGCATATCCTCCTGGCATAGGGGGCACAGTTAGACACCCAATCAAGCTAGATTGGAAGCCCTGGTGTGATAATTGTCCAGGTGGCAAGTGCCAGAGTAGACTTGACTCAAATACATAGTCGTGATAGCAAGACTGAAATGCTTACCACTGCAAGCTAATGAAATGTTTCTTTTGTAGACTTACTGTCCTGTGAGTGAAGATAGGACGAGTACATTGAAAGACTTCTTGGAAAGGCTAAAGACGATCATGAAGGAGAAATATTCAAAGTGTGGAAGAAGAATATTTTAATTTATGAATTTTTAATAGCTTTATTTTTAAAATATTTATATATTTATAACTCATCATAAAATAAAGTATATGTAGAATTCTGATGGTGTGACATCACTTTAATGGTATTGGCTATATTTACTTGACAAATGAAGTTATGGTTTGTAACTTTTGGGAAAACCAATTTAATTTACTGAGAAACTGCAATTGGTGTGGGCTCCTGGGGAGCAAAAAAGGAAAGACCAATTCCCTCTTGAGAAGCCCCCTCTCTAGTTAGGGACACAATGCATGAAATGATTAAATAACACAAGGCCACATGTGATGTAAATAGTAAGTAAGAGAACTTGCAGAATAAGTCCCTGAGTCCTACTGACTACCATATATTTCTGAATCCAAAAGGTTATCAGCTGGGTGCTTAGAACACTCTCCTCCAATGGCACAAGGGCTGTTACACTGAGTGTGTAGAAAACAAATGTAATCCTAGTACCTTATGAGGCTCTTCAGTGAACAATACCTGAAGTCATTATATAATAATGTAAAATCTGTTGATTCCTAAGTCTTAGAACGGGCCAAAAGGCAAAGCTTAGAAGACTAATTATGGCTATGGAGGCCTGGTGGCACAGAGGTTAAAGCGTTCAGATGCCAACCAAAAGATTGGTGGCTCAAACCCACTAGCTGCTCCACAGGAGAAAGATGTGGCAGTCTGCTTCCGTAAAGATTTACAGCCTTGGAAACCCTATGAGGCAGTTCTACTCTGTCCTACAGTCTATAGTCTCATGTCCTATAGACTATGAGTCGGATTATAGAGCAGACTATAACAATATTAAATATATGGCTGAAAATGGTTGGGAGGTAAAAGCAGAAGTAAAGAAGGAGAGGTGGAGCATGAATACCCTCAGCTTACATGAGGAGGTTAGTTAAGCAGTACTATCTAATGTTGATGCAGCAAAACTAGAGATTTAAGTATTTATTTACAACTGGAAGGGTAATAGAAAAACTAAAAATAATGTACTAAAAAGTTTGAAAGAGTATAAGTGAGCTACATCGTCATTTTTCAATAGGGAAATCAACAGATAACATCTTAAGACAATAAATCAAAAAAATGAGTTGGTAAGAGTGGTTTTGAGTTGATTGCTGTAGCTGGGGATGGGAACGTGGGGGTTTATATTACTCTGCTTTTAAAAATGTTTGCAAGTAATAAAAAGTAAATGAAACATAAAAATAAGGAAAAACAATATTAAGTGAATCAAGAAATCTTTCAAATTATAATGGTAACCACTGGAAAAACAAAAAAATAGGTGGTTTGCTGTGAGACTGGGACTTGGAATAAGGGGGGTGAAGCAGGTCAGGAGACTGTTGGCATTCCATTGCAAGGCCGTGTGTGTGTGTTTTGCCATGTGTATGAATAATAAAATGTTTTTAAAAATTAAAGGAGAACTAAAATAAAAAAGAGACAATACCAAGTGTGGCAAGGATGTGGGAAAAATTGGAATCCCCATACATTGCTGGTGAGATTGTAAAACAGTGTAGACATTTTGGAAAACAATTTAGCAGTTCCTCAAAAAGTTAAACATAGTTACCATATGACCCAGCAATTCTACTCTAGGTATATACTCAACAGAACTGAAAATATATGCCCACACAAAAATCTCCACATGAATGTTCATGGCAGCATTATTCATAATAGCCAAAAAGCGGAAACAACCTGAATGTTCACAACTGATAAATGAATAAGCAAAATGTGGTATTATACGTACAGTGGACTATTATTCAGCAAGTAAAAACAAATGAAGTACTGATATATACCATGAAAGGATGAACTTTGCAAATACTGTGCTAAGGTAAAGAAATCAGACACAAAGTACCATGTATTACATGATTCCATTCATATAAAATGTCCAGAATAGGCAAATTTATAGAGACAAGGAAAACTAGTGGTTTTCAGGGGCTGGGGGCAAGAGGAAATGGGGAGTGACTGTTAATGGGTAGGGGTTTCCTTTGGGGTTATGAAAATGTTCTGAAATTTAATAGTGGTGGTGGTTGTGCAACTCTGTGAATATACTAAAAACCACTGAATTATACATTTTCAAAGAATGAATTTTGTAGTACGTACAGGCATACATCGTTTTATTGCATTTTGTTTTATTACACTTCACAGATATTGCATTTTTTTAAAAAAATTGAAGGTTTATAGCAACCTCTTGTGGAGTAAGTCTATCAGCACCATTTTTCCAACAGCATGTGCTCACTTCGTGTCTCTGTGTCACATTTTGGTAATTCTCACAATATTTTAAACTTTTTCATTATTATTATATCTGTTACAGTGATCTGTGATCAGCGATCTTTGTTGTTACTATTGTAATTTTTCTGGGGTGCCACGAGCTGTGCCCATATAAGATGATGAACTTAATTGATAAATGTTGTGTGTGTTCTGACTGCTCCGCCAGTCAGCTGTTCCCCATCTCTCTCCCTCTCCTCAGGCTTCCCTATTCCCTGAGACATGGTGTGATGGTTAAGATTCTATGTCAACTTGGCTAGGCCATGATTCTCAGTTTTGGCAGTTGTATAATATTGTGATCTTGTCCCTGCTGAAATTTGATATGTGATCACCTCTATGATGGAATCTACTGAGTGGCACCAGCAGGGACGGGGCTTGTGGTGGCTCACCGCACCCTCAGCCTTCATCTCTCTGCCCTCCGCTGGCTACTTCCTTCCTGCTAGCCTTGCCAAGGTTTTTTTTGGCTTGTTCCAGATCCAGCAGCTGCCTCTTGTCATCTCACCTCTGGTTCTTGGGACTTGAGCTAACAGCTTACCTGTAGATCTTGGGATTCGTCGATCTTCACAGCCTGTGAGCAAGAGTCCTGCTCCCCAATCCAGTGATCTTGGGTTCGCCAGCTCCTGCAGCTACATGAATCAGGAGAAACCTTGCAGTCTTGCCTGCCTATCTTGGAATTCGTTGACCTTCACAGCCTGTGAGCGGGAGCCCTTCTCTCCAGCTTGCTGATCTTGGCTTCACCAGCCTCTGCAGCTGTGTGAATTGGGAGAGGCCTCTACCCTGATCCATGGACTTGGGACATTCTAGCCTCTACAGTCATGTGAGCTGTTTCCTTGATATAAATCTTTCTCTCTGTATATTTATTCGCTTTACTGATTTTGCTTCTCTAGAGAACCCAGCCTAAGACACATGGTAATATTGAAATCAGGCCAGTTAATAACCCTACAATGGCCTCTAAGTGTTTAAGTGAAAGGAAGAATCCTACGTCTCTTACTTTAAATCAAAAGCTAGAAATGATTAAGTTCAGTGAGGAAGGCATGTTGAAACCCACGATAGGCCAAAAGCTAGCCTTCTTGCACAGAACAGTTAGCCAAGTTGTGAACACAAAGGAAAAGTTCTTGAAGGAAATTAAAAGTGCTACTCCAGCAAGCACACGAATGATAAGAAAGTGAAACAGCCTTATTGCTGATATGGAGAAAGTTTTAGTGGTCTGGATAGAAGATCAAACCAGCCACAATGGTCCCTTAAGCCAAAGCCTAATCCAGAACAAGGCCCTAATTCTCTTCAATTCTATGAAGGCTGAGAGAGGTGAGAAAGCTGCAGAAGAAAAGTTTGAAGCTAACAGAGGTTGGTTGGTGAGGTTTAAGGAAAGAAGCCACCTCCACAACATAAAAGTACAAGCTGAAGCTGCAAGTGCTGATGTAGAAGCTGCAGCAAGTTATGCAGAAGATCCAGCTAAGATAACTGATGAAGGTGGATACACTAAACAACAGATTTTCAGTGTAGATGAAACAGCTTCATATTGGAGGAAGATGCCATCTAGGACTTTCATAGCTACAGAGGAGAAGTCAATGCCTGGCTTCAAAGCTTCAGAGGACAGGCTGGCTCTCTTGTTAGGGGCTAATGCAGCTGGTGACTTTAAGTAAAAGCCAATGTTCATTTACCACTCCAAAAATTCTAGGACCCTTAAGAATTAAGCTCAATCTTCTCCGCCTGTATTCTATAAATCAAACAACAATGCAAGGATGATAGCACATCTGTTTACAACATGGTTTACTAAATATTTTAAGCCCACTGTTGAGACTTGCTGCTCAGAAAAAAAGATTGCCTTCAAAATATTACTGCTTATTCACAACGTACCTGGTCACCCAAGAGCTCTGATGGAGATGTACAAGGAGATTAATGTTGTTTTCATGCCTGCTAACACAACATTCATTCTGTAGCCCATGGATCAAGGAGTAATTTTGACTTTCAAGTCTTATTATTTAAGAAATCCATTTTGTAAGGCTATAAGTGCCATAGGTACTGATTCCTCTGATGGATCTGGGCAATGTAAACTGACAAACTTCTGGAAAGGATTCGCCATTCTAGATGCCATTAAGAACATTTATGATTCTGAAAACCTAGAGGAAGTGGACAAATTTCTAGAAACTCACTACCTACCCAAACTAACAAGCAGAGGTAACACAACTAAATAAACCCATAACAAAAGAAGAGATTGAAAAGGTAATTAAAAAACTCCAACAAAAAAAAGCCCTGGGCCTCATGATTTCACTGGATAATTCTACCAAACTTTCAGACAAGAGTTAACACCATTACTACTAAAGGTATTTCAGAGCATAGAAAAGGATGGAACACTCCCAAACTCATTCTATGAAGCCATCATAACTCTGATACCAAACCAGGTAAAGACAACACAAAAAAAGAAAATTACAGACCAATATCCTTCCTGAACACTGACGTGAAAATCCTCAACAAAATTCTAGCCAACACATTAAAAAAATAATTCACCATGATCAAGTGGGATTTATACCAGGTATGCAGGGATGGTTCAACATTAGAAAAACAATCAATGTAATCCATCACATAAATAAAACAAAAGACAAGAACCACATGATCTTATCAATTGATGCAGAAAAGGCATTTGAAAAAATCCAACACCCATTCATGACAAAAACACTCAACAAAATAGGAATAGAAGGGAAATTCCTCAGTATAATTAAGGGCATTTATACAAAGCCAACAGCCAACATAATTCTAAATGGAGTATGAAAGCATTCCCCTTGAGAACGGGAACCAGACAAGGATGCCCTTTATCACTACTTTTAATTCAACATTGTGCTGGAGGTCCTAGCCAGAGCAATTAGGCTAGAAAAAGAAATAAAGGGTATCCAGATTGGTAGGGAAGAAGTGAAAGTATCTCTATTTGTGATGATATGATCTTATACACAGAAAACCCCAAAGAATCCACAAGAAAACTACTGGAACTAACAGAAGATTTCAGCAAAGTTTCAGGATACAAGATAAACATACAAAACTCAGTTGGATTCCTTTACACCAACAAAGAGAACTTCCAAGAGGAAATCACCAAATCAATACCATTTACAATAGCCCCCAAGAAGATAAAATACTTAGGAATAAACTTAACCAGAGATGTAAAAGACTTATACAATGAAAACTACAAGACACTGCTGCAAGAAACCAAAAGAGACCTGCATAAGTGGAAAAACATTCTTGCTCATGGATAGGAAGACTCAATATTGTGAAAATGTCAATTCTACCCAGAGTGATCTACAGATAAAATGCAATACCAATCCAAATTCCAACGGCATTTTTTAGTGAGATGAAGAAACAAATCACCAACTTCATATGGAAAGGGAAGAGGGCCCGAGTAAGTAAAGCATTACTCAAGAAGAAGAACAAACTGGGAGGCCTCACACTACCTCATTTTAGAATCTATTATACAGTCATGGTAGTCAAAATAGCCTGCTACTGGTACATCAACAGATACATAGACCAGTGGAACAGAACTGAGAGTCCAGATGTAAATTCACCCACTTATGAGCAGCTGATATTTGACAAAGGCCCAAAGTCCATTAATTGGAGGAAAAACCAATCTCTTTAACAAATGGTGTTGGCATAACTGGATATCCATTTGCAAAAAAATGAAACAAGACCCATACCTCACACCATGCACAAAAACTAACTCAAAATGGATCAAAGTCTTAAATATAAAATCAAAAATGATAAAGATCACAGAAGAAAATATAGGGACAACACTAAGAGCCCTAATACATGGCATAAACAGAATATGAACCAAAACTTAACAACGTACAAACACCAGAAGAGAAACTAGATAACCAGGAGCTCCTAGAAATCAAACACTTATGCTCATCAAAAGACTTCACCAGAAGTGTCAAAAGACAACCTACAGACTGGGAAAAAAATTTTGGCTATGACAAATCCGATCAGCATCTAAACACTAAAATCTACAAGATGCTGCAAAACCTCAACAACAAAAAGACAAATAACCCAATTAAAAAATGGGCAAAGGATATGAACAGGCACTTCGCCAAAGAAGACATTCAGGTGGTTAACAAACACGTGAGAAAATGCTCACAATCATTAGCCATTAGAGAAATGCAAATCAAAACTACAACGAGATACCATCTCACCCCAACAAGGCTAGCATTAATCCAAAAAACACAAAATAATAAATGCTGGAGGGTTGAGGAGAGATTGGAACACTTACACACTCTTGGTGGGAATGTAAAATGGTACACTGACTTTGGAAATCAATATGGCGCTTCCTTAAAAAGCTAGAAATAGAAGTACCAGCAACCTACTCCTGGAATATATCCTAGAGAAATAAGAGCCGTCACACAAATGGATACATGAACACCCATGTTCATTGCAGCACTGTTCACGATAGCAAAAAGATGGAAACAACCTAGGTGACCATCAATGGACAAATGGATAAACAAATTACGGTATACTCACACAGTGGAATACTATGCAACGATAAAGAACAACAACGAAGCCATGAAACATCTTATAACATGGAGGAATCTGGAGGGCATTATGCTGAGTTAATTTAGTCAGTAGCAAAAAGACAAATATTGTATAAGACCACTATTGTAAGAACTCAAGAGAAGGTTTAAACACAGAAGAAAACATTCTTTGATGGTTACAAGGGTGGGGAGGGAGGGAGAGGGTTATTCACTAACTAAATAGTAGACAAGAATTATCTTAGGTGAAGGGAAGGACAGCAAACACTACAAAAGAAGTCAGCACAACTGGACTAAACCAAAGCTAAGAAGTTTCCTGAACACAACCAAACACTTCAAGGGACTGAGTAGCAGGGGTGGGGTTCTGGGGACCTTGGTTTCAGGGGACATCGAGGTCAACTCGCATAACAAAGCTTATTAAGAAAATGTTCTGCATCCTACTTTGGTGAGTGGCATCCAGGGTCTTAAAAGCTAGTAAGCGGCCATCTAAGATGCATCAATTGGTCCCAACCCACCTGGAGTCAAGGAGCATGAAGAACACCAAAGTCACAAGGAAAGTGTTCATCAACCTGAGACCAGAAGAACTAGATGGTGCCTGGCTATCACCAATGACAGCCCTGACAAGGAACACAACAGAGAGTCCCTGACAGAGCAGGAGAAAGTGGGGTGCAGAACTCAAATTCTAGTAAAAAGACCAGACTTAATGGTCTGACTAAGACTGGAGAAACCCCAGAGGACTTGGTCCCCAGACTCTCTGTCAACCCAGAACTAAAACCATTTCCGAGGCCAACTCTTCAGACAAAGATTAGACTGGACTATGGGACATAAAATGATAGTCGTTGTCTTAGTCATCTAGTGCTACTATGACAGAAATAACACAAGTGGATGGCTTTAGCAAAGAGAAACTTATTTATTTACAGTAAGGTAGGCTGAAAGTCCAAATTCAGGGCATCAGCTCCAGGGGAAGTCTTTCTCTCTCTGTTGGCCTTCTTCTCTTCGGTGTTCCCCTGGACTAGGAGCATCTCTGCGCAGGGACCCTTGTCCAAAGGACGCGCTCTGCTCCCGGCACTGCTTTCTTGATGGTATGAGGTCCCCAACTCTCTGCTTGCTTCTCTTTCCTTTTATCTCTTGAGAGACAAAAGGTGGCGTAGGTCACACCCCCGGGAAACTCCCTTTACATTGGATCAGGGATGTGACCTGGGTAAAGGTGGTGTTACAGTCCCACCCTAATCCTCTTTAACATAAAATTACAATCACAAAATGGAGGCCAACCACACAATTCTGGGAACCATGGCCCAGCCAAATTGACACACACATTTTTTGGGGGCCATAATTCACACCATGACACTCGTGAAGAGAGTGTTTCTTAGCTCAAGTAGATATATGAGAGTAAATGGGCATCTCCTGTCCAGAGGTGAGATGAGAAGGCAGAGAGGGTCAGGAGCTGGTTGAATGGACACAGGAAATCTGGGGTGCAAAGGCAGAGTGTGCTCTTACAGGATAGGGAGAGCAACTAGGGTCACGTAACAATGTATGTATGAATTTTTGTATGAGAGCCTAACTTGAATTGTAAACTTTCACTTAAAGTACAACAATAATTTTTTTTAAAAAAAAGAACATTTATGATTCATGAGAGGAGTTCAAAATATCAACACTAACAGGAGTTTGGAAGAAGTTGATTCCAACCCTTGTGGATGATTTTGAGGGGTTCAAGACTTCAGTGAAGGAAGTAACTGCCGATGTGGTGGAATAGCAAGAGAACTAGAAATAGAAATGGAGCCTGAAGATGTGACTGAATTGCTACAATCTCATGAAAAAAACTTTAACGGATGAGGAGTTGCTTAATATGGATAAGCAAAGAAAGTGGTTTCTTGAGATGGAATCTACTCCTGGTGAAGACACTATGAACATTGTTGAAATGACAACAAAGGATTTAGAATTCTGTGATGGATTGAATTGTGTCCCCCAAAACTATCTGTCAACTTGGCTGGGTCATGATTCCCAGTATTGTATGATTGTGTGATCTGTTGTGATTTCCTTATGTGTTGTAAACTCTATTACTATTATGAGGTTATATGTGATCTCCTTATGTGTTGCAAATTCTACCTCTGTGATGAGGTTATACTGATGAGGTTTACAAGATTAGACAGTGTCTTAATCCAATCTCTTTTGAGATATGAAAGAGAGAAGAGAGCAGAGACACATGGGAACCTCATACCACCAAGAAAGCAGTGCCGGGAGCAGAGTGTGTCCTTTGGACCTGAGGTTCCTGCGCAGATAAGCTCCCAGACCAAGGGAAGATGACACGGACCTTCCTCCAGAGCTGACAGAGAAAGGGTTCGCCTGGAGCTGCACCCTGAATTTGGACTTGTAGCCTACTGGACTGTGAGAGAATAAACTTGTCTTTGTTAAAACCATCCACTTGTGGTATTTCTGTTACAGCAGCAGTAGATGACTAAGACAAATATCAACATAAACATAAACATAGTTGATGTCATGGTTTGAATTATGTCCCCCCAAAAATGTATCAATTTGGCTGGGTCATGATTCCCAGAATAGTGTGGTTGGCCTCTATTTTGTGATTGTAATTTTATGTTAAGGAGGATTAAGGTGGGATTGTAACACCACCCTTACCCAGGTCACATCCCTGATCCAATGTAAAGGAGTTTCCCTGGGGTGTGGCCTGCACCACCTTTTGTCTCTCAAAAGATAAAAGGAAAGAGAAACAAGCAGAGAGTAGGGGTCTCATACCACCAAGAAAGCAGTGCCAGGAGCAGAGTGTGTCCTTTGGACCGGGGTCCCTGCACAGAGAAGCTCCTAGTCTGGGAGAACACTGAAGAGAAGAAGGCCGACAGAGACAGAAAGCCTTCCCCTGGAGATGATGCCCTGAATTTGGACTTTTAGCCTACTTTACTGCAAGGAAATAAATTTCTCTTTGTTAAAACCATCCACTTGTGGTATTTCTGTTATAGTGGCACTAGATAACTAAGACAGTTGATAAGGCAGGGTTTAAGAGGATTAACTCTAATTTTGAAAAAAGTTCTACTGTGGGTAAAATGCTATCAAATAGCATTGCATGCTACAGAGAAATCTTTTGTGAAAGGAAAAGTCAATTGATGTGGCAAACTTCATTGCTGTCTTATTTTAAGAAATTGCCACAGCCACTCCAACCTTCAGCAACCACTACCACATCAGTTAGCAGCCATCAACGTCGAGGCAAGACCCTCCACCAGAAGAAAGGCTAAGGGCTCAGATATGGTTAGCATTTTTTAATTAAGGTATGGACATTATTTTTTTCAGACATAATGCTATTGCACACTTAATAGACTACAGCCCAGTGTAAACGTGACTTTTATATGCACTGGGAAACAAAAAAATTCGGGTGACTCACTTTATTGCAATATTCGCTTTGTTCCAGTGGTCTGGAACAAAACCTGCAATACCTCTGAGGTATACTTATAAATTATATCTTAATAAAGCTGGGTTATTTAAAAAGGAAATAAAGGGGAAAAACCAAAACCAAATGTGGTGAAATGAGTTCCTTTATGTGGCCTTTTGCCTCGGTTCTTTGGAAAAACAGCTTGAGAGATTTTTCCAAGCCCTGAGGAATTACTTTGCTCTAGTTTTTTACCTCAGAGGATTTTGTTACTTTTGTCCAGGTTGATTGACATTTTCTGAGTAAGCTGTAAGCAAGGATGGTTTGGTATTTTCTGCCTGCCCTTGGACTGCAGTCTGCCCTGTGATTGGTACACACCTTGCACTGACTGGTCAATAGACTATGCAAATGAAGTGACTATAGACCAGGCAAATGAAGCATCTGTAGCCTACTATGCAAACAGAGTGACTGTGGCCTACTGAGAAGGGTTTGGTCAGGAGAAGGGATTGGTCAGTTTGTGGTCTTGGTGGGAGGCCATGCCTTAAAATTGACAAGGATTTTGAGATGTAAGCAGCCAGCCCCACAGAGGTTTTTGAGATAGAAAGAAGCAGGAAAAGAAGCAGAAGGAAGAAAGAAGAGACTAAGAAAAAGCAGAGAGAGAGAAGGCAAGGAACCTCCTAAAAGAGGTGTAACACAGGTCAAGGGCTGTAACACTGAAGGCAGTAAGTGGCCTGGATGTGCTCAGGGGCAGAGCTGGTGGCAACCTATGGCAGAGCCAAGAGAAGCCTGTCCTGAGAGGGCTGCAGAGAAGGAGGACAGGTGGAGAATGTCCTCAGGGTGCCAAGAAGAGGCCTGAATGACCAAGAAGAGTTGAGAGAGCTGTCCTGCACTGAAGAAAGATTTTGCCTACATGCTTTCTGATCCTGAGTTATAGCCTATTGATTCTGAACACGAGTTGTACCGTTCTTTAATAAACCACTTAACTGTAAGTACAGTTCGTGAGTTCTGTGAGATGTTGCATTGAACTGCCAAACCCAAACGGAGGAGGGAAGAGTGCTGAGGGGAGGGAGAGTGGCCAGTGTCAGAGATGGAGTGTACAGCAGCTTGAAGAATGTGGAAATCTGGGGTATATTTGGCATCCGCCTCATAGGAATTGGCTTTGTGCTGATTCTTATATTTCAAATTTTTCATACACCAAGTGTCAAGTCATCAAAACTTGCCTTTTGAAGACATGCTCTCTGAAAAAAGACGGATCTAGTAACAGTGATTGAGTACTCTTTTCCCCCTGCCTTACACATGCGTAACAAAAATTAATACTAATACTAAAATTACATCAGAATATGTAACATCTTTTTAATCCTTCCAAAATAAGGGAACAAATCAAAAGCTTAAAGTCTCACCCCAACCACAGCCAGTTTCACCCTGCCCACATTAAATACCAGCATGCCAAGGGCAATAAGTAACTAAGAGTCATGGAGCCTTCTAAGGCCAATCTGAGATGCATGTTGAAATTTTAATTCCCTTTCTTCTTTGATTGAGACTCATTTGCATTCAATAGCTAATGTGAACTGTAGTCTACCACAGGATAAGAGCTGTGGGCTGCAGCGTGTACATGAGACCAGGACAGTAAAGGCAAGGCTGTCATGAGGTCAGATTTAGAACAGCCAGAAAAAGGACATATGCAGGTCTCCGGCAAGTCTGTCACGAGATGAGATTGGATGGTTAAGATGCAACTATCATTCCTCTGTACTCCCAGACAGGTGGTCTGAGCTCTGGATGAAGACACCCAACAAAGCCTTTGAATTTACCACAGCAGTGATAGCATGAATTGAGGAGGCCACACATAACTTTAGGATAAGCAAAAGTTGAGAGACTTGCCATTCAAGGAAGGGCAACTAAAAAGGTAGTCGTGAGTAAGTATGTTCATCTAGGACACTTAGCCACAGCCTGGGCCTGCTTCCTGGTACATGCCACGTGTCTGTGTGTGGCACGCGTGACAGCAAAGCCACTGAAGATAAACCCCTCCCTCCCTGCTATCAGCCACCTACACCTTTTGTCAATGAATAGATTTTATCTCTAACTGGCATCTAAAAAACAGCAACAAATCTGACTCATAGAGAGCCTATAGGACATAGTAGAACTGCCCCATAGGGTTTCCAAGGAGTGGCTGGTGGATTTGAACTGCCGACCTTTTGGTTAGCAGCCAATCTCTTAACCACTGTGCCACTAGAGCTCCAACTGACATCTAGTAGGTAATAAATATTTATTTAATAAATGAACGAAAGAAAAAAATGTTTGGCTCAAATCTATGCCTCTTTTATTGAAACATTCTCTGTGAAACAAGACTTATACCTCACACCATGCACAAAAATAACTCAAAATGGATCAAAGACTTAAATATAAAATTGAAAATGATAAAGATCATGGAAGAAAAAATAGGGACAACTCTAGGAGCCCTAATACATGGCATAAACACAATATGAACCATAAGTAAAAATGCACAAGCACCAGAAGAGAAACTAGATAACTGGGAGCTCCTAAAAATCAAACACTTATGCTCATCAAAACACTTCACCAAAAGAGTAAAAAGACAACCTACAGACTGGGAAAAAAATTTTGGCTGCAACAAATTCAATCAGCATCTAATCTCTAAAATCTACAAGATACTGCAAAACCTCAACAACAAAAAGACAAATAACCCAATTGAAAAATGGGCAAAGGACATGAACAGGGACTTCGCTGAAGAAGATATTCAGGTGGCTAACAGACACGTGAAGAAATGCTCATGATCATTAGCCATTAGAGAAATGCAGATCAAAACTACAATGAGATATCATCTCACCCCAACAAGGCTAGCATTAATCCAAAAAACACAAAATAATAAATGCTGGACAGGTTGTGTAAAGACTGGAACACTTACACACTGTTGGTGAGAATGTAAAATGGTAGAACCACTTTGGAAATTGATTTGGTGCTTCCTTAAAAAGCTAGAAATAGAAGTACCATATGAGCCTGCTATCCTGCTCCTTGGAACATATCCTAGAGAAATAAGAGCGATCACATGAATAGATACATGCACACCCATGTTCACTGCAGCACTGTTCACACTAGCAAAAAGATGGAAACAACTTAAGTGCCCATCAGTGGATGAATGGATAAACAAATTATGGTATACTCACACAGTGGAATAGTATGCAATGATAAATAACAACGATGAAGCTGTGAAACATAACATGGAGGAATCTGGAAGGCATTATGCTGAGTGAATTTAGTCACAGAAGGACAAATATTGTACAAGACCACTATTATAAGAACTCAAGAAAAGGTTTAAACGCTGAAGACAACATTCTTTGATGGTTACGAGGGTGGGGAGGGAGGGTGAGGGTCATTCACTAACTAGATAGCAGACAAGTATTATCTTAGGTGAACGGAAGGACAACACACACTACAGGGGAAGTCAGCACAACTGGACTAAACCAAAGCTAAGAAGTGTCCTGAATACAGTCAAACACTTTGAGGGACACAGTAGCAGGGGTAGGGGTCTGGGAACCATGGTTTCAGGGGACATCTAGGTCAATTGGCATAACAAAGCTTATTAAGAAAATGTTCTGCATCCTACTTTGGTGAGTGGCATCCAGGGTCTTAAAAGCTAGTGAGCGGCCATCTAAGATGCATCAATTGGTCCCAACCCACCTGGAGTCAAGGAGCATGAAGAACACCAAAGACACAAGGAAAGTATTAGCCCAAGAGACAGAATGGGCCATATAAACCAGAGACTCCATCAGCCTGAGACCAGAAGAACTAGATGGTGCCTGGCTACCACCAATGACAGCCCTGATAGGGAACACAACAGAGTCCCTGATGGAGCAGGAGAAAGGTGGGGGGCAGAACTCAAATTCTGGTAAGAAGACTAGACTTAATTGTCTGAATGAGACTGAAGAAACCCCAGGAAGCATGGCCCCTGGATTCTCTATCAGCCCAGAATGAAAATAATTTCTGAGGCCAACTCTTCAGACAGGGATTGGACTGCACTGTGGGACATAAAGTGATACTCGTGAGGCTGTGCCTCTTAGCTCAAGTAGATACAAGAGGCTAAACGGGCAGCTTCTGCCCAGAGGTGAGATGGGAAGGCAGAGAGGGTTAGGAGCTGATTGAATGGACATGGGGAATCAAGGGTGGAAAGGAGGAGTGTGCTGCCACAGTATGGCGAGGGCACTTAGGGTCACATAACAATATATGTATAAATTTTTGTATGAGAGACTAACTTGAATGCAAACTTCATTTAAACTACAACAATAAAAAAAAAAAGAGATAATTAAAAAAAAAATTCTCTGGCCATAGTTAGAAATGCTAGCCTCTGATGAAAATGCAACAGTGGCTCTCTTGTTGGTATTGGCCTGTGCATGCCGCTAGGCCTACCCTCACCTTCCTCCACGTCATCTCAGCCAGGCTCTCAGGGTACCCGAATCACCCGAGAACGGGGAATCTCAGAGGCAGAGTGCAACACACAGCTTTCTTATGGAGAGTTGCTCAGTTCTACCAGCGTCCACCGAGGGCAAGAGAGGTACTTTCTCTAGACTTGGGGCTGATTTGTTAGTTCAAGTTCTATTCCCAGGTGGAGTACTAAAATCTAGTTAGCTGTCATGCCCATAATCTCCTGAACTGATCTTCTGCCCTAAGCACCAGACATTTTCACCTCAGCTCTCTAAAGTGCCTTTCTACTAACTCATCCTTCCTGTCAACCTCTTCCCGTTCCCGTCTGTGAGCTGTCTGTTCCTTTCCTGTTCCCTATTAGCCAGTGTTACGATCAATCAAAAGAACATTCTACTGTTTTGTGTGCTGTCTGCACACTGCGTGCCTGCTAGGCAACATGAGTCCAGAGACATGAAGAAGCCTCAGTCTAAGTACCAACCATGAGTGCAAGAGAAACAGCTCAAAAGAGAGGCAGACTAGTTCCCTGGCTCAGGATCACCTCAGCCTCCCAGTGACCAGCTGTGCACATCATCTGGTTTCCCAGTTGCCACGTCTTGCTCCTTCCGATCAAATTCTGTCACAGTTTTTCCAAGTTGTTTTTCTAAAGCACAAACGATGTGAGTGGCCCTTTTAAAATGTGTCTTCCCACTGCTTACAGAAAACTTTCACAGTGGGATCCTGGCCTATCTCTTTACTTTTCAGGCTCACCCTCTACTGCTCCATCCTCTTCTCGTATTGCAAAGCATGCCACCAATGCACAAGACGTCTGGACTCATGTTGCTCCTTCTGCCTGCAACGCTTTTCCCCACCTGTTGAACTGCCTTAAGACTTAGCTCAAACAGCACCTCCTTTGAAAAGAAGCCTTTTCTGACACTTTAGTTAAGCAGACGTGTGCTAGGCACCATACTAGCTGCTAGGGAAGAATGCATCTGGCAGTTCACCATTCACTCTCCTTTCCCTCAGCCCTTATCATGCTGCACAGCCATTCTTGATGTGTCCACCTCTCCCTCTTGAGTGCGTCTGCAAGTCCTTCAAGTTCTGGGCATTTCTGTGTTGCCAAGAATCTTCTACTCACCACAGTACCGATATGCAGTAAACACAGAACAGAGGCCCATTGGCTAGAGCAGAGGAAATCCAATTAAAATAGGACACCTGGTGACTGAGTGGCATAGCTCATGGTGGAGTAGAAATCAAGGCCAACGTAATATTTCTGTAATGACTCTGGTACTTTTAGGATGGGTTAGGCAATATCCTCTCGCTAAGATTAGTACCAACTCTGAAAAATATTTCATTCAGTTGTAAAGTCCCAATTAAATGCCTTTGTACAACTGGAGAAATAAAACCTTTGATTAAAACCTAAAATTTCCCCAGCCATCTAAAATAGGGTGGGGGAGGGGAGCAGGTGTGGTAGAATGTCTGATCTGTCATATTCTTTAGTCAGAGCCATGAACATGTTTGGGTAAGACAATCTGATGTTCTGATAAGGTTGATAAAGTAACTTGAAGATTGGGTCACAGGAAGCCCAAGATAAAAGCTGAGAGGAAACAGGTTCTTTTTGAAGTAGCCTCTTCATAATCATTTTCCCATACATTTATTCAACTTCCGACTGAGTACTGAATACCTGATTTGCTTTGCAAATGAAACAGCTTAAGAATGAGAACTTGAGATGATGTTACAACAAATGTCTGTGAAAGGTTCCTCTGGCTAGCTTTAGATGTAGGCTTTGGCTTCAGAACTGTACTGTTCCTGCAAGACATGGGCAAGCTGTGGTCTTTACTGTAAACTGTACATTACCCTGTGTTAAAAATGGATTCAGAGTGATTTGTGGGAAAAGACTAAAACAGCAAATAACCAATTTATTAGCACCAAATAGAAAAGGGAGTAGGACAAAGGACTAATGGAGCACAGCTACCAAGGCCTCCACCCAACTGAGTCCAGTACAGCTAAATGGTGTCGGGCTACCACCGACTGCTCTGACCAGAATCACAACAGAGGGTTCTGGACAGAGCTGGAGAAGGATGTAGAATAAAATTCTAACACACACACAAAAGACTAGATTTACTGGCCTGAAAGAGACTGGAGAAACCCCGAGAGTATGGCCCCCAGACACCTTTTTAGCTCAGTGGTGAAGTCATTTCCGAGGATCACCGTTCAGCCGGAGATTGGACAGCGCCATAAAACAAAACTGGACTAATGAGGCACAGGAGTCCAGGGACAAGGACTAGAAGGCAGAAGGGGACAGGAAAGCTGATGATACGGAACCCCAGGTTGAGCAAGGACAGTGTTGACATGTAGAGGGGTTGTTAACCGTTGTCATACGGCAACATGTGTACTGTCTAATGAGAAACCATTTTGTTCTGTAAACCTTCATCGAAAGTGAGAGCAGCACAACTGGAAGAATGTAATAGATGTCACTGAACTGTGCATGTAGAAATTTTTAAAATGGTGTATCTTTGGCTGTATATTCTCACCAAAAAAAAAAAAAAAAGGTTGAGAAGGGAGAGTGTTGACATGTCGTGGGGTTGTTAACCAATGTCATAAAACAATATGTGTACTGTTTAATGAGAAACTATTTGTTCTGTAAACCTTCACCTAAAGTACAATTAAAAAAAAAAAAAAAAGGGAGTAGGAAATGGTAATCTGGAGGAAAAAAAAAACTGACTACAGATGAGTAGGCCATCAGATTTTATCTAGTCCTGTCAGCCAAAGCAAAACGAAAACCATTCTTTTACCCAGGGGTAAAAATAGTCCCTTAGGCTAGTACTTAGCTTTAAAAGAGATTTCTCTTGAGGGTCTTCACAAGAAGATATGATAGATAATATTCTCAGCAGCATCCTGACAACACAGGAAATAACAGGTTTCCTAAGGGTGCACCTTAGTGGAACTGCTTCACAAAAGCGGGTATCACAGCTCCAAAACTCAGTTGGTGGGAAGGGCAGCAGATGGGAAGGCAGCACCATCTATCCTCTTGCTTATGCCATGGCAGTGGTTTAACTTTACTTTCCTGTTCTATGCACAGGTAGGATTTTTACACAAGCTGGCAGCTCGGAAAAGGAAGGGAGCAAACCCTGCAATGCCCTGACGGGTCTCTTCTCCAATGCAAAAAGCACATTTAAGTCCTTGGAAAGTTGTTGACACGTCAAAACTTCTCGGTGTCCACTGTGAATTTCTGCCTAGCACAGTGACTGGCAACCAATAAATGTTTGTCAAAAGAATACATGATTAACCAGGCAGTGTTACTGTGCTGGAGATACATTAATTAAATGAGATCATGACATTGATACCACTAAAGAATGTCTCTTCTTATCTTTTAGTGAGATATATTCTGCATACACACTTCTCTAAGTTATGACTTGAGAACTGGCTTTTATTCTCAAATACCCAATGAAAAAGATAACAGAACCTGGATAAAAAATTTTTCGTGAAAAATGAACTTTATAAGTGAAAAGAAGCATATTTAAAAACATCTCTGCCAAGTTTCTGTTTCATGATGATTTCTGTTTCCAAGACCCACAACATTAAGAGTTTCCAAGTATGAAATACACAGGCCTTTCTTAACCATATAAAATTGAGAAGTCACAAAGAACCTGCCCATTAACATCAGGATGGGAGTAAACACAAAAATCTTAAGAAAAGCAGCAGACCGCTACAGGCATTAGGTAAAGATTTTTATTTCTTATATAACCATGCTGCATGTATACATACAATACTGATATATACAACTTAACAAATATAATTTATACATAAAATACAATGAAAGTGTGGCTTCTGAAATTAATGAAACAAACTTTTTGTACAATTTGTAATTTTGGCCAGTATACAGTATGTAGTAATGCTACTGAAGTTATTAATGATTTAAATTAGTCAGACTACAGTATAAGTTCAAAGGCAGTAAGAGACCTACATTTTCTTCTATCAGTCTAAGAACAAGGAAGAATTAAAATGGAAAACAAATGTATACACCAAGAAATCGGGCAGACACTGGTGTGATGAAATGTAAACTCTACCTATTCCTTAATTCACAGCCCTATGGGAAAGAGAGGAACTTTCCTTAAGATAAAGAGGTAAGGGGAAAGAGATATTTAAAACAGACTAAAAAGAGATAAGGGAAAAAAAAAAAAAACCCAGCCCAAAACAACCCATACAGAAAATCATAATCATAATTTTAAAACCTGCTACAGATGAAATAGTACCACCCCACCCCAAAAAGTAGCCTTAAATTTCTTGCTGAAAAAAATTCCTCTTTTTCCAGAATATAGAGACAGTTTGACAAATGGATTCTGCTTGTGGGATAAATATGCAGATGTAGACTACCCTTAATTAATCTCATACTTCAAAAGAATCTAAACAAAAACGGGGAATACTATCATATTTTAATCTCCTAAGATTTAACATGTAATTACAGTTTATTAAAGAATACTCTATAAACCAGTAACACTCTACCAAGCTCCATTTAATAAATAAATATTACTTCTTAAATTAAAAGGAAAAAAGAAGGAATATACATTCAATAACCTATTTATATGTATATGCCACTTGTTTTAAATCTGTGTATTTACTTCAAATAGCGAGCAAGTTAATTCACCTATATCCTTTCATAAAATTAACACCGAAGTCACAAAACATTTCATTTGTGGTCAAAGACACAATAAATGTGAAGAAACCATAGGACTGCTGATTGGAACTCAATGAATAGTTCAAAAGTTAGTGCCCCTGTTTTCTCATATAGGTATTCAGGCCCGGCTTGAATATCCAATTTTGGTATCTCATAAAATGAATCTTTAATGCCCATCTGGTATAATCAGTTGTAATGTAAATGCTTTAAAAAAAAAAAAAAAAAAAGAAAACTGCTAAAAACCGCATGTTTTAAGAATTCTTCAATGTTTTGTCTTTTTATGGATTTCTTATTATTATGGCGGTGGGGTGGAATAGAAAGAAAATCCAACATACTGGCTTAAATTTTCTATAATGTTTTACAGCTTAACTCAAAAGTTACTCCTTTGCTATTAACTAGATTGGTAAAGACTAGAAACATGGACTTTTTAAAAGAAGAAGCATTAACCTTTTCTTTTGTCCTACTGGTAAAATTAAGATATCTCTACAGCAATTACTAACAGAAGTAAATGTGCATCATCAAAAATATTTTACAAGTGCCAAGATATTCTGCTTACACAAAGATTTTCCAAGACATAAATTCACCTCAATTCTTCACAGTACTTAAACAATGCCCCATAAAGTTATAAACTTTGAATTATCTTATACACTACAAAGAAAATGCTGACAAATGCAATCTGTATACCCAGAAAATACTCACCATACATAGGACATTTAGTACTCTATCTCTGATACATACTTCAAATTTAAGGACACATTTTTACCACCACCTCACTAGTACGTCACTGACCCCTAACTCTATACAAGTTTTCTAATTATAAACCAATGCTTAGTCAAACTTATTAAAATAATGAAAATTTAATAAATACTAAGTTATGAAGTCTCAAAACATCTGCAAACAATGTGTTCCAGAACTGATTATATAATTTAAAGACTCACAAAACACATTATTAAGTGGTTTAGGAGCAGCATAACTTTAAAAACAAAACAAAAACTTTGTAAGCAGCCACCAAAAGAACAATTTTATCTATTATAACTTATTTTACTACAAAATGAAAATAATTTTTATTTTTATAGGGATACGGTCTTAACTGGTCTTAAAACAGAAGAAATTTGGGAAGAATACTTCCTTTTTATAAAATATGAGAAAAAGCGTTTTTCTGGCTTAGTTTCATTTTCTGGAAAATGGAGACCTTTCTCAATTGGGAGATACGGAGCAATTTCCATCAAAATGCAAAACCAAGACACAGCAAAGTATTCAAGCGTCACAATCCAAGTGATTTAAAAAAAAAAAAAATACAGGCAAAGACAAAGTGACGAGTATTTAGCTTCTTAATTTTCTGCAACTGTGGCTCCTTTATATTTAGGTACTGAACAGTGTTTCAAGAGAACATGAAACCATAACAAAAAAAGCATATTTAATTTGAACTCAAAGTGGTAAAACAGGTCGGCAGAGATTCAGATGAAACACATATTCAACCGTTCTTTGAGACATGTATACTTCTAAAGATTGACTGTCAAATTATAAAATTTTCTACAGAAGACCTATAAATCGTCAGCTTATACTTAAAATACAGTGAATGTTAGAATAAAAACTAGGAACATTTAAACAGGCCAGGTTGGTTAGTATTAGGATTGAGTCATTTCTTAGATGTGCAGCCCACACAAATTTAACAGAATAACACAGGACAGTTTGATCTGCTAGTTTATATGTGCAAAACAGGACATAAATTTTTTAAATTCTGTTTATCTAAATATAAAGTAGTTGGGTAAATGGTTAACGGATTTACGTATGCATCTAAACTGCAGCTCTCTATAGTGTGAGCTGCTCCCCAACTTCAAATGGAAGAGTAACATGACAATCTGAACAATCACTAGTTGTACAATTTTAATATGTCATATTAACTTAATATATATAGACTAAAAGATATTAGGCAAATTATTATTTCCAGTTGTACTCCACAATTTACAGCTTCCATTATTCAAAATTACGCAGAAGTCTTCAGTGCTTTAATTAAAGATTTTGTCTAGGCATTAGAATATCAGTAATTTTTATCATGATTTTAAGTCCATTAACATTTACTGAAGTAAAGAGTCGATCACAGTTTCAGGCTTTGCAGAACGCTTTCTGTTTGGAGAAGGGAAAAAGAAAACATGAATGCTTTCCTTGTAGATAATACAAGGTGGCCACAGAGTCTGCAAACACAGGCCAATGTCTGACCATGGTAAGTGATCAATTCATGCCCACCCTTGCAGGCTCGGGGAAGGTCACCTGGAGTAGGCATAAGAGGACGATGCCACACCCCACTGGCCAGTGGTGAG
Organism: Dugong dugon; assembly: GCA_030035585.1. Lineage (NCBI taxonomy): Eukaryota > Metazoa > Chordata > Mammalia > Sirenia > Dugongidae > Dugong > Dugong dugon. Next base: position 145,601,569 of record CM057460.1, read on the forward strand.
GGGCTGCGTGGGTGATAACTTCCAACACTGGATTAAACCCTTGATTACCTCTCCTGAGGTATGCTAACGGTGCAGATTTATTTAGTAAAATTCACAGACACAAACAATCTGAGGCAATTCTTCAGATATGTACGGATTGATGAAAACACTACATTAATGCGCTGTGTTCACTGCAATTTTGCTCAGCACATTAAAATATACATTGCTAATGAGGGGCATCACACTGAACACATCATGTAATATAATGTAATATAAATACACCATTTATTGTGTATAGTTGCCTATGCTTATGGCCGCCTTATCGTTTTCTTACGATTTTCATAACACAGCAGACTAATCTGGTACACAGAGATGCTGGGTTTGGCTCACCTAATGCTGACCTACACTTTTTTTTTAAGGTTAAAACAAAAAAGTACCTGTTTTAAAGTTAGTATTCTGAAAACTATCTTCAAATCTTATCAAATTATTTGTCTGTTTTAGGTCCACAGAGTTAAAAACAAGTGATGAAAAGTTGAGAGATCTCACATAAACAACCTGGATTTCTGACTTCTCCTTAGAAATGTGAAGCTCCAGAAACAAGGGACATCTATTCCCATAGCTAACTAGGAACCGAGCAGCAGCCACTCTCTTCAGACAGAACAGCTCCCCAGTCTGCCCCAGCCTCCACTTTCTATTTTTCTCCTAAAACTTGAGGGCAGGTTTTATCATCACACTTACATTGTTGTTTTTCTCACAGCAGAGTTAAAAGGAAAATATCTCTATTAAAAGTGAAAACAGATAGAGAGATTTGTGTTTCTTATAACTGATTCGCTTCATTCAGTAGCAGTATATGCATGGCTTCTGTAAATATATGACAGTTGTTGGTCCCTGGCTTACATGCTAAAGAATGTAAAAATCTGTACATTTCATATGCAACTGATTATCCTCCCAAGTTCAGCTATCCCAAATTTATAAATGTTAGGTTTATGTCTGTGAGATTACATAATTCAAAAATATTAAAACCATACAATTTCACCCTACATGTAATTCAAAAGCACACATATTCAAAATAAGAAAAAAAACAATTTTATTATTTCCTACCACTTCAAGAGCCCCAAGTCTTATAATCAGTTTAAACAGGCTGAACAGCACTTGATGGAAGAGAGAAAAGAAATAAGCGCCAGCCCACATCCTGATTTTCGTAGGCTTCTGTGATGACACATGGAGATTACCCAACAGCGAAAGCCAGGAACCAAAGGAGAGAGAAAGATGGGCAGAGAAATTTTCCTTAACTCATAACTGAGGAAATCAAGGTTCTTGGGGCAATGTTGAAGATAGAAAAATTAATCAGCTGAAAACCTTGGGAGTCTAACTAGGCAAAAAAAAGTGATAAAGTAAAACACTTGTAAAAGCTGATTAGCAGAAGGATTAAGTGCAAGAATTAAGAAATTAAACAAGATAGTAGATGATCTATTATATATTTGGAAAGAACAAAGTGAACTATAAAAACAAATCCTATTACCCAGGAGGGCTAAAGAAGTTGGAAGACCTTAATTCTTTAGCCGGATTTTATCTCCTCAAATTTTAACTATATAAGAACTTTAAAATTCACTCAGTATTTCTTATATAAACTAGTTTTAAATTTGATTAGTATTTTAATATATCAGCCAAAATATTTATCATGTTAACAAAATAAATTTTCATTTCCTGGAAATGTATCTAATTAGAATATCTCAATGCTTTCAATTCATATGACTCAAGGACACTCCTTACCTTCTCCCTGTCTTTGGCCTTCCTTTTCCCTTTGAAGTCCGTGGCCTTTCTAATTTCATCAAGGACTGCCGCAGGCTCTCCTCTGTGTAGGCGAGATACACATGCGAAAGGTCCACTTCAAAGGGCTAAGTAAAAGAAACAGATACCAGGACTCTTAAAGGAGAAAGTTAAACCAGTTTGGGGGAGGATTTGAAACACTAAATAAACTCCTACATAAAAGCACAGAAAACAAGACCTAATAAATGTCTACAAGTTATCTTCTAATCCCATTACCTATAGTATATTCACCAAGAGTTGGTGCCTTAGTTGTCTAGTGCTGTTATAACAGAAATACCACAAATGGATGGCTTTAACAAACAGAAGTTTATTCTCTACAGTCTAGGAGGCTAGAAGTCCAAATTCAGGGCACCAGATCCAGGGGAAGGCTTTCTCTCTCTGTCAGTTCTACGGAAGGTCCTTATCATCAATCTTTCCCTGGTCTAGGAGCTTCTCAGTGGAGGCACCCCGGATCCAAAGGAAACACTCTGTTCCTGGCCCCTTTTTCGTGGTGGTATGAGGTCCCTCTCCTCTCTGCTCACTTCTCTATTTTAGATCTCAAAAGAGATTGACTTGAGATACAACCTAATCTTGCAGATTGAGTTCTGCCTCATTAACATAACTGCCTCTAATCCTGCCTCATTAACACCACAGAGGTAGGATTTACAACACATAGAAAAATCACATCAGATGATAACATGGTGGACAATCACACATCACTGGGAATCATGGCCTTGCCAAACTGACACACATTTTTGGGCGACACAATTCAATCCATCACAGTTGGATAAATGAAGAAGCCCTAATGCTAAATTTCCTTAGAAGTAAAGAAAAAGCTGTTTTCCCTAAAGCTGCTACCACTTCTTGTTGATCTAGTACTAGGGCAGCCTTGAAAAGGAAGGACACATTTTAGTCTCTAACCAGAGCCCCATGATCCAGAAAGGAAACATTCCCATGCCACTCTTGTGGTAGAAATGACAGCCTGCCATCCCGACTGAATGTGAGCAGACCGGTCCTAAAAGCAACCCCACTCTAGAGCCTCTATTCCCAAAAGAACAGTCCACCTTTCAGCAGAGCTGATTAACAAATCTCGGGTTGATAACACAATTTAATGGTCAACATTCCTACAGAAGAAACAACTGTAGTTACAAAAATATATTTTTAAAGCACTCTTACGTCTTTCTCCTTTTTATCAGGTACTGGGGTCTGCTTCCTCATGTTATTTCCTGTGTAGGCAACACATTTCTCAAAAAGGGAAAAAAAGAGGGAGAGAGGAGAATCGCTTCAATTAGCAAGCTGTCTTTAAACTGTGAATAAAGCAAATCACTGTGAGCTGTCCTGAAGTTACACTTGTAAAACGTGACTTGCATGTTGGACCAGAAAGTGATCCAGAGCCCAGTCAGTCCCGTGTAGCCCCTGACCTATACCTTTTCCACTACACAGTCTTTGTCTTTATAGTTAATTAGAAAAACATCTTATCCTCCCTACTGGATTCTCATCTGATTCATCTCTGGACCACATTCCTCCCAATGTAGCCAGCACAATTCCCAGTCCACAGAAGTACTCCGTAAATATTTCATGAAATGAAGGTAATACTCACTAGCTGCCATTCTCCTATGTCTTCATTCCAGTGGACATAGTTTTCAATCATTTCCTTTTAAAAGAGTTAAAGTCTACTTTTAATATTTAATAACATCTAAAATATTGAAAAATAATCATGGGACTGAAATCTTAACAATATTAAGTGAAAAAGATAAGTCTCAACACATATACTGCCATGACACTCTTTTTATAAACTGAACAACTACACTTTAAATATATATTTTAAAAAAAAAAAACCTCACTGCTGTCAAGTAGATTCTGACTCATAGCGACCCTAGAGGACAGAGTAGAACTGCCCCATAGGGTTTCCAAGGAACAGCTGGTGGATTTGAACTGCCAGCCTTTCGGTTAGCAGCCAAGCTTTTAACCATTGCACCACCAGGGCTCCTAAATATATATATATACACTTCTTAAGACCATATGTAGATGCAGTTAAACTACATAAAAGGAAAAAACAAGGGAATGAGGAAAATGGGATTCAGGATGGCTACCTTGGGTTGGAAGAGGCAAAGGGATGGAATAAGGGAGAGTTAGAAGTAGGTTACTCTCAAAGTCCTAGCTTTTATCTTGGGTGGTGAGTTCACAAGCGTTCATTATAAAATAAATAAACAATTAAAAAAACTAAACAAATAAATCCAAGCCACCCAAAGACCAATAAGTAGAATGTATCATGAATCAAGGATTTATTTATTTATTCAATTCTGTGCTCCTGTAGTCCAAAGAGAAAAATATCACAGCTTATTTTTAGACAAATTTCCTAAAGCTGTATTGAGATTCAAAATAATTTTTTTTTTTTAGAAGTCAATATGCTAAAGTTTACAAAAATATGCTAGAAAGATGGGAATTTGGGGTCACAAAAATGGAAGCTCAGATTTTTTAACTATAGTAGTACTGAAGATTAACATCCATAAGCAGCAAAAAACGTTAGTACAGGGCTTCTGTTTATTCTACTTATAAGATAAAGGATGTTGAATGAATGAACAACCTTGATTTTGGTTGCAATTACATAATCTGAGTTCCTCCAAACGGCTGAGAAATTCTCATTTGGATACTCAAATATTCAAATAGAAAACTGTGTGCAATTTGTGTATTAACTGTTTAATGAGAAGCTAATTTTTTCTGTAAACTTTCAACTAAAGCACAATTAAAAAAAAAAAAGAAAAAGAAAATTATGTGCTAAGGAAAGTTAACAGCTGAAGTGAAATGGGATGGCATTAGTCCAAGAAAATGTTAGAGCTGGGTAAATGAAATGTAAATATTTACTATCAATTAAAATAGAAATTATATTTCCTTGTTCCTTAACCTAACCAGTCAAGTGATTTAATATGTAGGTCAGAAAATGTCTCTCTTACCTGATAATCCTGAGGTATAAAGTTATCAATAATAAGCATCTGAAGTCGAAGCTCCCGGCTAAGTTGTCGAATGTTCTCCAGTAGGCCTTCGATTTCCCTCTGATGTTCTTGTTGGAGATCGGCCATCTACCAGAAAAGTCATGAAGATATTATAAATAAACAGATCTAAAAAACAAAACAGCTCCATCTAACTTAGGGCACTGGTCTAAGAAATCTTGTGACAGCTTACCCAGTTCTTTCACAAAAACAATGGAGGGAGTGAGACTATCTATTATCATCTATTCTATGTTATTAGTTAAGGTATGAAAAGAAACAATTTTGGCTTAATAGCTAAAATTTTAAATTGTACATAAAAGAGGTATTTTATTTCTTTAAAATTATAAGAACACATTATGAGTCCTTTAGGAGTTTTAATCATACTTAATCAAAGAAACTTCTTTTTTAAAAAATTTAGCACTACATTAGTAGGTAACTTTTGAGATAACTAACCTCTGACTTTGCAGCCATCAACATAGTCCAAACTTTCTTTAATTTCTTGGTCTTTCCCTGCGCTTCTTCTTGCAAGCTGGTATATTTTTCTTCAATATCCAAGCGTTCTTGCTGTGACAAAAATTGGCAAACTTCAGAATAACGTTCTTCATTAAGTCACAAATTTAATTATTTTATAAATGATACAGATGTTTAGCAACTATTATCTTTCAAAGCAATCCATAATCTTCTTTAAAATTTCATTAATACTAAAGACATTTAGCTTTTCACTCATAGTGATATTACAGGACAGAGTAGAACTGTCCCACAGGGTTTCCAAGGAGTGGCTGGTGGATTCAAACTGCCGACCTTTTGGTTAGCAGCCAAGCTCTTAACCACTATGCCATCAGGGCTCCAGCTTTCTACTAGAAAAGTTAAATATCCTAGACAAAGAGTTAAACCAAAACCAAAAAGTATCATTACCTCTTTTTCCTCAAGTTCTTTACGAAGCTGCTCTGCTCTTTTCCGCCTTTCTTCCAGTTCCATATTAGATTCTTCAAGAAGTTTCTCTTGTTCCTCGGCTTTTGCCAACAAATCAACACCACCAACAATTACCTTCTTCTCCAGTGCAGATAACTTTTCCAGCAAAGATTGATGCTCCTGTCTGTTCATTAAAATGAGAATATTCTGTATTCATGTATGATCTACTAGTCTACTACTACTAACATTTCCCAAAATTTACCAAGAATTTGGATGTACAACTTCAAAATAAGAATACAATTATGTAACATTTCTACCAATAATAACACTGTGTAGTATTAATTTATAATTTATTCTATAATTAATTCAAATTTAGATTTTTCTCTTTCCACACAGAGATAAAAGAATCAAAACAGACATAAATTTCAAAAATACACCACATACAATGGAACCATTCTATCCAAAAAAAGCTATGCTGTTGTGTGCTGTCAAGTTGATTCTGACTCATAGTGATCCTATCTGACACAGCAGAAGTGTCCCACAGAATCTGCTAGGCTACAGTCTTTACGGGAGCAGACTGTTATGTCTTTGCTTTCACAGAGTGGCTGGTAGGTTCGAACCAACTTTGTGGTTAGCAGCGGAGCAATTAACCACTGGGCCACCAGGGCTCCTTAAAAATAGCTATACTGGAAACAAAATTCAAGCTATTTCATTACTACTATTCCATTTTCTGGCTTACATATCCTATGAAAAACACTAAAACTTTAAATCATGAATTCATCTCAATTCAACCATACTCACTGGGCCTTAAGAAGATCCTTTTCTCGTTTCTCTAACTCAGCTCTAGCCTTATTTCTTTCTTCTTCCTCCATGTCAAGCTTTGTTTCAAGTGCTTTCCTCTCCTCATCAATTTTTGCTTGCATTTCAACCATCTTATCTGGAGAAACTTTCTTTTTACCTGTTTATTTAGTTGAAACAATGAATAAAATTAGTTGTGTAAATTGTCCAATGTATAACCGCCTAGATTTCTCTATAAAAAAAAAAAAATCAACATTTTTAGGAAATCAAATGAATAATACACTTCATTTCTACTTATTATGTTCCTGGAAGAACTTTTTAATTAATTTCTAAATTTAAACTGTGGTCCAACTGTGCAATGACAGCTAAGAACAAAAGTAACTGAAAGAGCAGCAAAACAGATGAACAGAAAGATTAACAGAAAAATAAAATAAATAAAAAAGCAAAGATCTGTGTGTCCTAAATAACATCTGTAGGTCAAAAAAATGATATAATTCTTTTGTTACTTTTTCTGATAACCAGGTACAAAACCAAATGGTTTCTCAAAATATCTCCCCCAAAATCACATAAAGTAAATGCATAAGTAAAAGTCATATATACATACAAAATACATAGACAAAAATATGAGACAGCAGTTACATCAGTAAGTACTTTCTATTATTCAGAGTTCTAAAATTTTTAATAAAATTACTTGGATGTAATTTATTTCACAGTGTACTTTTACGGGAAGAAATTCTATACTGACTGCATAAAAATTACATAAAAATTAACAGTCATTTTACAGTTGCTGAGCTGCCATGATATATCATTATACCGTAAATGAGCAACTAATATAACTCATTATCATGTCAAATTCAGGACCACAACAATCTCCCTAAGTCAGAATAAATACAGGTGTCAAATATAAGCAGAAATACTGTGAAATAATATAGCAGGAAACACACCTTCCAATCGATCATTTTGATTACAATGTCTAGTAGAATGTTTTATATACATGTAAGTGCTCAATAAAAATTCATTGAATGAATTTATTATGAAAAATCAAAAAAGCATATAAAACCAGCTTATAAAACTGATTATGAAACTGAATCAAAGATAATTAATTTCTGGTAATGCAATTTCTTGGAAACATACTTCCCTTCAGAAAACTGATCAAACTTTTCGTAGAACTAGTCTCAGGCTGTCCTGAAAGCTTTCTGCCATTCTTAACTTCCTTCCCAAAGGACCACAGAAGAAGAGTGAAAACCAGAAGAGTTTACAGATTGTTAACGTCTCCATCTAACAGTTAACCCCTCCTGCTAGCAAGGAAAGAGGACTGAAAAATAATTATGATGGAGATATATATCTGTATATATTCTTTCAGGAACCATGAGACGGAGAATCATCCATAGGTTTTAGTTCTTTAAGACAAAATTATATCAAAAACTCAAAGGTTTAAAATACACTGTCCTTCATTTCTACAGAAATATAAGTCCAAAATAAATCTAAGCCACAAAACACGTAAGTTAAATAAAAGGTTAAATAAAAGCACTGATCCAAATTCATGCTCTGGTGTGGTGTGATTCATTGCATTCCAAAAGTCAGGATGTAGAACCGATTCTGTTGACATTTTTGGCAAGTCACCTGTATTGAGCCTTCTGAATTACACTGGTATAAAATAATTTTTTAAAATAAATTAATCCTTAATTCTAATGAATTCCTAGAAAGGATTTCCTGTCAGCAATACTATTTCTTAGAAATTTGAGGGGAAAAAGTTCCAGGTATAAAGCAAGTACATGCATTTAAAAACTTGTAACTTCTTTCCCACCTCAGAATTACAAATATTTAAAGGAAAAAAATAAAAAGGCAAATATGTTAAGACAAAAAAAAAGTTTGTGTGAAGACATGGTTACTAACAGTATGGAGGCAATGATTTGATCAACATATGAACACTGATATTTTTAGGCTTGTAGGGTCCTAATTATTTTGTTAACCATTAAAAACTTACAGTTTTAAAACCCATCAAGAGCAATAAAACATTTTATATGCAGAAATACAAACACACATACCTACTGATGAATTGCTACTCTGCCTGAATTGCATTACTAATTCAAAACCATTCAGGTAATTTTTTTTCAAACAGATACTTTGGCAGCAAAAATCTTATTGTATCCTTGTAACATTTTCATGAAGATGACCGTGCATGCATAGCCAGGTTTAGATGTGAAAGTCTAATACTTAGTAACGCATTACTCTAGCATGAAATCATTCTGACAAATCATTGTATTTCTTCCCAAATAATACTTTCAGCTAAATGTGAATATGTACTTACTCTCCTAACCAGGCATTTTAAAATGTGACATCATTAAAAGTCACTTTTACATAAATTTATTTTTACAATATAATAAAACCTAATTAACTAAACCAACAAACAAAAAAACCTTCTTCCTCTAACGTTCCACGATACGGCTCAGCATAAAATTTCCGGTAAGTAAATCTAAAAAAAGTTATAAGGATTATTTAATTAAACTAAACAAGAGTAATATCATTTTAAACTGTCTTTTGCCTTTGCCATATGCTGTAACAAAAACTGTGATGGTGAACTTTGGCAAGAAAAAGTTAAAGGGAAGAATTTCTGGGAAGGATTAATTTAATTAATTTCATTTTCACGACATGAGCCCCCATGGGCATAGGTATCCAGGCATTTGAATTCTGGCTTAGGAGGAAAAAAAGGGAGATAAATGTTTGAATGTGAAATCATTTACATTTGTACTTCCAAAATGTGGTTTAATGGGTCTTTAAAAATTTAGACAGAAAAGGAGTTAAAAAAAAAAAAGCTTAAGTTACCCATGAAGGATATTTTTAAATATAAAAGACAGATACTTACCTTGTAAAAAAAATTACAATTCAATTTTTAAAAGTGTAATGTAGTTAAATAACAAAGTTATTTATGGGATAAATAATTGTACCATGTGGAGTGCAAATCAATCACACCAACCTGCTTGATCTTGCAATAAGAAGTAGTAAGCAAATCGTAGACAGGAAGCATGTGCACAGAGATGAGGAGGAAAAAAACAAAACATTATTTCTTTTGTAAAACACAGAAAAATGTATAACAGCATTCATTTATAGTATAAGTACAGAAATAAATCACTATCAAAACTGAAATAGAGCCCATGTAAAAAGAAAGTATATTCAGCACAATGAGAGATTAATTTAAGCAAAGGTAAGATTAATTTAATCTAAGATTACAATTCAAATCAATCACAAGAGCTCACACTGAATCCCAAACTCCTGCAAATCTAACTGTTGGGCACCATGTGGGTATACTAATGGTAGTCATGGAACTGGGAACCTGCTAAGACCTGGAAAGTAGTCTAAAAGGGCAAAACAGAAAAATACATCAATTTAAAAAATTATTACGTTAAAAGTAACAAAATTCAAATTCTTCATTTCCAAAATTTCCCAATTCAATGCTCCTTCTAGTACTGTACAAGGACCCATTACAGGTCTGCCCCCTTTTAAGAAAATCTGATTCAAAGACCTCAACCAACTAAAGAGATAGATTACAGTACTTTGTATTGCTATTTTTTTTTAACAAAAGGACAGAATGAAGAATTTTTAAAGATGGCAAGTTTTCCCAATGCAGTCACAATGTGATTTGATTTTCCAACTTGATTTATAAGCAATTTTTTCAGAAAAGCATTACCTAAAGCAAAGCACACCTGTATCGTAACAAACTTACATTCAATCTACTAGTAGATTAAAAGTAATTATAATAATGATTCTATAAAAGCAAATGGACAATTGATGATTCAAGCAAGGGACACCTAAAATAAATTAAAAAAAAAAAAAGACCATTCATATTTTTTAAAGGGAAAGTACATACAAGTTACATAGAGCAACCACATGCTGGGGAAACCATCTCTCCAGTTCACCAACACACCCACATCACAACAAAAAAGATTTAACAGTATATGCTAGTTATGCAAATAGTAATTAAAAGTTCTTGAATTAAAAAAGTACAATTCATTTCATAACATACTTTAATATAAACATAAAACCAAACCCAAGGCAGTCAAGTAGCTTCTGACTCATAGCAACCCTATAGGACAGAGTAGAACTGTCCCATAGGGTTTCCAAGGCTGTAATCTTTACGGAAGCAGACTGCCACATCTTTCTCCCACGGAGCACCTGGTGGGTTTGAACTGCCAATCCTTCAGTTAGCAGCCGAGCACTTTAACTACTGTGCCACCAGGGTTCCTCCTACTTTAATATAACTACTCTTGAAGAATTAAAGTAAGCTTTAAAACAGCAAATTAAATTACAATGCCTCCCACTCAGAGATTTTTCTTGTGTTTTGCAGTTTATAGTATAAAATAATACCTCTATATGGTTTCTAAAGCAATTTCATATCTTTCAATTTCAATTATCCTCTAAAATTAATTATTTTGGTAAAATGCTTAATAATTGTCAATAGAGAAAAGTATTTCCAATATTCTTGGAAATGTTCCTCTAGGAAGATAAAAACATAAGAACAATAACCAATTGTTTTTGTTATTAGTTTTGGAAAGGGTAAGTATATAGATAATGCTTTAAAAGACAGTAAGCTGCAAGCTAGCACAAGAAAACTTTACCTTTCTTTTCTTCTGAAAATAAAATATAAATAGATAAAATTAAATGCTTTTGAATTGAATTAGATAAGGTTTAAGAAAAAGCCTTTAAGTTTGAAATAAGTATAGATAGATTCTGCATAAACTTCTCATAGATTTGAATTCTTTAACCACACCTTAGAAAGCTCCCTTAAAATTGGTTAGGTAATTTAGAAATAGGAATCTATGACCATCTGAAATAAAATACTATTCAATTTATCTTTACTTGCTTCAAACTTTACATTTTTTTAAATTTGGAAGCTTTTGATCTTAAGCTACCCCTAAGAATAGTACACATACCAAAGTATAAAATCTTTTAAATTGTAAGACATGTTATAATGGGCACTAGTGTACTTCCAAATATAATTAACACTTTTAGAAATTCAGGATTTGTTATTACATGTCCCTTATACTGATTAGGATTAGAAAACTATCATCAAAACATACAAAGAAACAAGAATTATTCTTTTATACAGCTTACTAGCTCTCTTTACATTATCTCAACTGGAAAAGCATGAATCTCTCTTCCATTGTTTCAAACATAAGCTTAAGCATGTCTTAACAATTATGGTTAACTGGAAGCAATGAAGAGGGGGGAAAAATCAACACATGCTTTGGTCTGCTGAGAAGTCCAACATATATTCTTAAGTAATGACAGGGAGCGGTGCAGCATTTCTCAAATGAAACCCATGGGTTACGGAAAAGCCAAAGCTCTGTTAGAGAATTGAAGAGCTACCACTCACTAGGCAAGAACTTATCCAGAGGTTTCTCTATCACAGAACATGTGGAGTCTGAACTACTGCTGCTGCTACTGCCTGGAAGACAAAGAAATGAGCCCAACCAGAACCGAAAAGAGAGAAACAAGAAATGAACACATACACGGAGAAAAACTCAGTTCCAGAAGAAAGAATTTTAAAGAACAATCAAGCTTTGTATTAAATAACCAAAACTTTTCTTTCCCCCTTACAATCAGTCTTGATAATCTATCCAATACAAAGCCATACAGTGGAATTAGAAACTATGTTCCTTTAAGCATCTACTCTGTCAAAACCCACTATTCACCCAAAAGATAATAATTCAGAGGACTGAAACAACAAGAATAAAAAATAAGTCATTTGGTGATATGTAAGTCTATCTAAACTATCTAGGTTGGTAAGTTGAAGGCACTGAGTTCTAAAACTTAAAAAGCCATTTCCAGTCGCTGTTGAGTTGATTCCAAGTCATGGCGACCCCACGTGTGTCAAGAGTAGAAATGTGATCCTCAGGATTTTTAATGGCTAATTTGTTTCAGAGGTAGATGACCAGGCCTTTCTTCTGAGGTGCCTCTAGGTGGATTCAAACCATCAACCTTTTGGTTAGTAGCCAAGCATATTAATTTCTGCACCACCCAGGGACTAAAAAGTCATATACAACTAAAAATATACGAATGACAAATTACCCCTTATTATAGCCAGGTTGGAGTCCCTGGGTGGTGTAAATGGTTAACGCACTTGGCTGCTAACCAAAAGGTTGGAAGTTGGAGTCCACCCAGAGGCACCTTGGAAGAAAGGCCTGGCAACCGACTTCTGAAAAATCAGCCATTGAAGACTCTATGGAGCACAGTTCTATTCTAACACACATGGGGTCACCATGAGTCAAAGTCACCTCAATGGCAACTGATACAGCCAGGTTGGTCTGTCTCCAATTTTGTTCTCTCCCTTCTAAAATATCAAACCACCAAATATAATTATTTATGTTTAAGGTTTCACAGCAATACTTCGAAAAGGTTCACTGAAAACTTTTAAGTTTCCAAGCCTGGAAAGAAAGTATTATTAAATATTTTGACATATTAAACAATGGCAATTTTTTCTACTTACAATTTTAGTTTTAACAAATCGTTAACTCTGAAAAAATAGGTATGAACATAAAACTATTTATCTAAATCAGGAATCGGCAAACTTTTTCTGTTGATGGCCAGATGATAAATGTTTTAGGCTTTGCGAGACATATGGGCTCTGTAGCAGTATTAACCTCTATTGCTGTAATGTAAAACAGTCAGAAGACCATACATAAACAAGTGAGCATGGCTGCTTTAATAAAATTTTATTTACAAAACAGGTGGTAGGCCAAATTTGGCCCACGGGTCATACTTTGCCAACTCTTGCTCTGAATCATGCTTTTCCTGCCAGTTGAAGCCACAGAGTCTTTACAGTTTTTAAATCTAGGGCTCCTGATCAAGAAGTGATGGGTTTTGTTTTTAGCAAGGTCATTTTAACAAGACAAGCAAAATATGCACCAGCTTCAAAACAATGATCCACATTAATGGAAGAGAATTCTGAAATAATACTTGGGGCAAGAAAGCTTGAAATATAGACCCTTATGATATGTCTCTCTCTTCTGCATGTTATTCTATATCTTTATCACAACAAATACAATCTTAATTTACACTTGGCAACAAACGCCCCAAAACAGGGTGAAATGAGAGTACATTTTATAAAGAAAAAAAAAATGAACTAAAAAATATCTTAAAAAAGATAGTATCTCCATATAAATTTATTATTTAAAAATTCAATGACTTCTAAGACTAATTGTGTTTGAGAAAAACTCCACAGTAACCTAATTACCTAAGAAATTCAGGTTCCAAACATAGACAAAAGTTCTTACATAAAGTTAAAACACTACATGAAATTAAAAAATGATGTATCCACTATCATAGATATTTACAGTTCTAAATTTTAAAATAACAGAACATACGGTATTATGGTTCAGCTATAGACAGTAGGTCACTGTAGGAGAAAAACAATGATGCAAATGTATTACGTCCTCTGTTCTAACTGCTACCATCACTAAAAATGACAAAATAAAAGGCCTGCACTCTACTGCCTTAAGAAAAGTTAAACTATTATTCAGAAGTAATCCTACTTAATTTCCATAAATTAAAACACAAAAAAGAACTTACCCCTTCTTTTTTTCCTTTTCTCTCCATCTTCTCCAACTTCACCCTCTTCATCATCATCTTCCTCTGATTCACTGATATCAGATCCTGATATTTCTTCCCCTTGGATAGAAATTCAGTATGATTTTTATTCTGCACCAAGTCATTGGATTCTTAGGAAATGCCTCTATCAACTTCCCTTAAGTTTTGTTGCCACAAACAGAACTTAAATACTCCTAGACAGTATACAGCAGATATGCTAACCCTAGAAATAGACATGATATAAACAGATGCTTTATTTCTAAAGTTCCTAAAGAGACGTTACATTCTGATCCACTTAAAATTTCAAACCACAAATTTAAATACAGTTCTACATATATAAAAATTACATGTTAGAGTTATTATTTCAGCCTTTTAAAAAGGTTTTTTTCCTTTTGGGGAGCATTTTCTACTCAGCTTACAGTTTGAGAAGATTTTAAATCATTCAACCTGTATATTTAAGAGCTATAAAACTGTCATATAACGGCAATTAACTAATTAACTAACTGATTAAACTAATATTAATACAGGGCAGTATTATATTACATTTAAAGCCGTGATTTAAAAATACCACTGTCCATATACGAAATATCTAAGACAACAAAGGTAATTGGGGAAAATAAGTAAAATATGCACTAATCACAAGCAGGTAATAAATATACCTGTAAATAAAGGATGGCAAGAGATCACAGAACCTTGGGAGAGAGAATTTGTCATAAATATTTTGTTCTGGATGAATGGATAAACAAACTATGGTATATCCACACAATGGAATATCACACAATGATAAAGAACAATGATGAAGCTGTGAAACATCGTATAACATGGTGGAAGCTGGAACTTATTATGCTGAGTGAATTTAGTCAGTCACGGAAGGACAAATACTGTATAAGACCACTATTATAAGAACTCCAGAAAAGGTTTAAACACAGAAGAAAACATTCTTTGATGGTTACGGGGGTGGGGAGGAAGGGTGAGTGTTATTCACTAACTAGACAGTAGATAAGAATCATCTTAGGTGAAGGGAAGGACAGCACACACTACAGGGGAAGCTAGCACAACTGGACTAAACCAAAGCTAAGAAGTTTCCTCAATACAATCAAATACTTTGAGAGACAGAGTAGCAGGGATGCGGGGTCTGGGGACCATGCTTTCAGGGGACATCTAGGTCAATTGGCATAACAAAGCTTATTAAGAAAATGTTCTGCATCCTACTTTGGTGAGTGGTGTCTGGGGTCTTAAAAGCTTGCAAGCGGCCATCTAAGATGCATCAATTGGTCCCAACCACTTGGAGTAAAGGAGAACGAAGAACACCAAAGACACAAGGAAAGTATTAGCCCAAGAATGGGCCACATAAGCCAGAGACCTCATCAGCCTGAGACCAGAAGAACTAGATGGTGCCCGGCTACCACCAATGAATGTCCTGAGAGGGAACACAACAGAGAGTCCCGGATGGAGCAGGAGAAAGGTGGGGTGCAGAACTCAAATTCTAGTAAGAAGACCAGACATAATGGTCTGACTGAGACTGGAGGAACGCCTGAAAGCATGGCCCCTGGATTCTGTATCAGCCCAGAACTAAAACAATTTCTGAGGCCAACTCTTTAGACAGGGATTGGACTGGACTATGGGACATAAAGTGATACTCGTGAGGAGTGTGCCTCTTAGCTCAAGTAGATACAAGAGATCAAAGGGGCAGCTTCTGTCCAGAGGTGAGATGGGAAGGCAGAGAGAGTTAGGAGCTGGCTGAATGTTCATGGGGAATCAGGGGCGGAGCGGAGGAGTGTGCTGTTGCAGAATGGGGTGAGCGGTTGGGGTCTCAGAACAATGTACGTAAAAAAAAAAAAAAAAAAAGTCCACCAGCAGGAAAACAGGTACAAATACTGTAGACTGATTATATCATAGAAAATTATGTGGCAATGGAAATAAACCAACTATTGTTATAAGTAACAGCATATAATGATCTGTTAAATACAATGTTTAGTAAACAAAACAAATAAAAAACAGATGCAAATGAAAAAAAAAATATATATATATACATCCATGTTATGGATTGAATTATGTCCCTCAAAAAGTATCTGTCAACTTGGCTGGGTCATGATTCCCAGTATTGCATGATTGTGTACCATTTTGTAATCTGATGTGATTTCCTTATGTGTTGTAAACTCTATCACCGGGATGTAATAAGATGGATTAGCAGCAGCTATACTGATGAGGTCTACAAGATTAGGTAGTCTTAAGCCAATCTCTTTTGAGATATAAAAGAGAGAAGCGAGCAGAGAGACATGGGAGCCTCATACCACCAAGAAAGCAGTATCAGGAGCAGAGCACATCCCTTGGACCTGAGGTTCCCGTGCAGAGAAGCTCCCAGACCAAAGGAACCTTGATGACAAGGAACTTCCCCCAGAGCCAACGGAGAGAGAAAGCTTTCCTCTGGAGCTGACACCCTGAATTCAGACTTCTAACCTCCTAGACTGTGAGAGACTAAATGTCTCTTTGTTAAAGCCATCCACTTGTATTTCTGTTACAGCAGCACTAGATGACTAAGACAATAAATAAGAAGGATTAAAAAAAAAAAAAACTCATTAAAAATATTTTGTTCTTTGGACTTAGAAACAATGACACCTGGGTAGCCATGCACACGCCTATGCCCAAATCCTGGTTCTTAAAAACCATTCTCCAATGACAGGAACCAGGGAGAAATGGGTGACTCTAAGACTGAGTCAGGGAAGAGACAAGATGAGCCTAGAACATCTTGTGGTGGCAGAAAAAGTAAGCAAGCATTCAAAAAATGATGGAAGCATTTTGACAGGTTATAGGAACTACTCTGAAGGAGCTCTAATGGTCACAGTTGAGACAATTTGCGAAAATAAACACTGGGTTGTAATCCACAGACTGAAATAAATATCAAGGAGTTCATATTGATATCAATAACTGAAAATAAGTAAATAGGACAGCTCTTCCTTACAACAGAATTCCAAATAATAAACGTAGAAGGAATGATGGGAATAGAAAATCACCACTGAGCAAATGCTACGGAATTACTGCGGCAGGCAAGAACCATAAATGGATGATAAAGTCAGTGAGAGAAAATATAAACAGGATCTTTGCATAGTCTCAAAGTATCTCCCCCCAAGATAAATATTAATTACAAAGGGAAAAATAAAACAGATTTACAAAGGAGAAAACCTGGCAGGCTAACTATAGGAGAACGTTAGAAAAACCAAAATTGAGGGACATTCTACAAAATATCTGACCAGTACTCTTCAGAAATGTCAAGATCATAAAAGACAAAGAAAGACTGAGGAACTACAGCAGACTGGAGACTAAGGAGACACGATAACTAAATGCAATGTGGGATCCTGGATTGGATTCTGCACCAGAAAAAGAGCATTAGGGGCAAAGCTGGCAACAGTCAAATAACATGTGTACATTAGTTAACAGATTGTATTAATGAAAATTTCCTGGTTTCAATAATTGTACTATGATTATGTAAGACGTTAACATTAGGAAGAACTAGGTGAAGGGTATACAGGAACTCTCCATACTATACTTGCAAGTTTTCTATAAACTAAAATTACTTCAGAGTCCCTGGGTGGTGTAAACAGTAAAGGAACTTGGCTGCTAACCGAATGCTTGGAGGTTCAAGTCCACCCAGAAGTGCCTTGAAAGAAAGTCCTGGTGATCTACTACCAAAAAATCAGCCACTGAAAAGCCTGGGAGCACAGTTCTACAATGACACACATGGGGTTGCCATTAGTGGGAAATGACTCGACAGCAACTGGTTAACTGGTTAAAATTCAAAATTAAAAGTTAAAAAATTTTTTTTAATGCTTTGCCTACTTTATTGCTTATATGATCAACTCTTAACACAATCATAAAACTATTAACTGGATTATAAAAACAAATGTCATAAGAGTACAAACAAAATAAAATGTGTTAAAAACACAGACAGTAAAGCAAAGGTATGAACTCAACATTAACATATCTAAGACATTTTGATATCTTTAAAAGATATTGACTATAAATACCACCTAGTGGTCACATTTAAAACACCAAATTTCATTATCTAGGAGACAGCTCAATTACAGCTTTTATTGAATCAGCACCTTCTCCAAATGTTTGCGATGTTGGCATGTCTGGATTTCACCCCTCTGATCTAACCAGTTTCCCCACAGAGAGCGAAGGAAGGCGTAGTTTCCAAGCTCTTTATTTACCTTATCTGCCAATCAGAAAGGATCTGTTCCCAGAATGAAGGTACAGGGAGTCGTTGAGCACTTAATGTTGGTTGGGAAGTTTCTCACTCTCATGAGTAAGGTCTTCAAACGTTTTAACTTTCTAACATTACTTTGTTAGAAAAGAATTTCCAAAACAGAATTTTATGTTCAAATTTAAGTATGAAAGCGTATTTCCAGGCCATGTAATAAATTTTCACTTACAGTAAACTTGCTTTATCCATAACTGACACTTTATTTCAAAAATAGACTTGATATCTATCACAAAGGCAGAACTCTGTTAATTTTCACCTAAATAAACAACAGAATGCCCTATTGTACAGAGACAAAAAAAAATCATATTTAAAAAGTGGTCATATAAAATCTACAAAAGATTATAAGGACAGGAATGGAGGTTTAAATCAAATTAATTAAAAAAAAATCATATACATAAACATTATATAATTTTACTAAAGCTTAAAAATGAAATGCTAAAGTACAGAAGTACCAAGTTACCTTCGAGAAATATTCCTTTAAATATCAATGGCAGAGACTCAAAAAACTTTCAATAGGTGATTGTTGGTAGAACATTCACTGGTTAAACCAACATACTTTTAGGTAACAATAAAATCAATACTCTGATAAAAAGTTACCTTCTTCAAGCTTTTTTTTCAGTTCTTCTATTTCTTTCTGAAACTGACGAAGCAAAGCATCCTTTGGATCTTCATTAATTCTAGCTTTATTTTTAATATTTTTAGCACGGTTGGCATAGCGCAATGTACTGATAGTTTCGTCATAATTGTAATCTGCTGGCCCAATATTTGCACACTGTTGAATTAGGAATACAAAGTAAAACATTTTATATCTGACACAGTTAAAATCAATACCACCATTACAAATCTATCTAAAAGAGAATTTTTGAAGCACACGTACACTCTGGCCTTCTTTAAAAAAAGACAGTCAAACATATGGGTTTCCAAATTAAACACCATTATGGAGCCAGTACACATGGAATGCTAGAGAAAGAATAACCACAAATTTTACAAAGTAAAATAGTCAATAGTTTAAAAAATATTACACATATAATTTTTGGCATAAATTGGAATCTTAAATCTGCCTTATGTTAATCATACCACCAATTAAATCTTACCATCATGGTTTTTGAATTTCCTCCTAAGGAATCCTGAAGAAGACGAGTCAACTTAGAGTTACGATAAGGCACATGAGTGCTTTTTCCGTCAACCAAAGCAGAAATCACATTACCAAGGGTGGAAAGTGAAAGATTGATTTTTGTAGCTTCCTTTAGGCGTTGTCCAGTAGCTCCAGTTTTTGCTTGTCTTTCTGAACCCTAATAACAAAGAGAGAAATGAAGCTAAAATACAAAAATGCAGAATATTCTTATCAAGTTTTTTAAAAAAATGTAATTTCTTAAAGTAAAAAATCTGATATGATGCCTGGAGTTCGCTTCAAAATATTACAGGAGAGAAAGGAGTGGCTGACGGTAAAGAAATGAAACAAGATGGGCCATGAGCTGATGATTGCTGAAACTGGGCAATGGGTGTGGGTACACTGGAGAGAATACTTATTCTACCTACTTTTGTATATGCTTGAAATTTTCCATAATAAATAGTAAGTTAAAAACATACACAAGTTAACGTGGTTAGTACTTCTGTTCCACCTTTTAGTTCACTGCATAGTGCCTGGGGTCTTAAAAGCTTGCCAGCAACCATCCAAGGCACAACACTTGGTCTCTATTTACCTGGAGCAACAGAGGAAGAAGGAGAGTCAGGAATAGGAGGAGGAAATAGAACGTGTGGCTAATTGCCTCCATGAACAACTGCCTCCTCTGCCATGAGACCAGAACTGGATAGTGCCTGGCTACCACTACTGAACATTTTGATCAAAGATTCTATAGAAGAATCCTGATCATGAAGGGGAAAATGCAGAATAGAATTTCAAATTCTCACAGAATGAAGACTTTCTGGAGCCATGGAGGCTGGATAAATCCCTGAAACTACTGTCCTGAGATAATCTTTAATAAGCCTTAAACCAAAAATATCCCCTGAAGTCTTCTTAAAACCAAACAATAGTTTAGCTTAACTAGTAAAGAATGTCTGCCTTAAGCATTATGCTTTTTTTAAGATCTATCTACATGGGATCAAACTGACAACAGCAACTCAAAAGATCAGATGGGAACCTTAGGAGGCAGTGAGTTTATGTTAACAGGGGAGGAACAATTCAGAAAAGGAGGGTGAGAATGGTTGCACAACTAGAAGAATGTAATCAGTGTTACTGAACTGTACATGTAAAAACTGTCAGTGCCTGTTTTCCTGCGTATATACTTAACAACAACAAAACAAATTGAAAAGAAAACACACACATACACAAGTAAACAGCTTGAAAATCTTTTCACTTTTTCATTTATTTATTAAAAAAAAGGAAATCAGCAACGGATGAATGGATAAACAAATTATGGTACATACACACAATGGAATTCCGTGCAATGATAAAGAACTGATGAATCTGCAAAATATCTCACAACGTGGATGAATCTGGAGGGCATTATACTGAGTGAAATAAGTCAGTCGCAAAAGGACAAATATTGTACGAGATCACTATTACAAGAACTCAAGCAAAGGTTTATACACAGAAAAAAGCATGCTTTGATGTTTATGAGGGTGGGGAAGGAGGGAGAGGGGAAATCACTAACTAGATAGCAGACAAGTGTCAACTTCAGTGAAGGGAAGGACAACATACAATATAGGGGAAGACAGCGTAAGTGGACCAAAGCAAAATCACAGAAGTTTCCTAGACACTTCCAAACACTTTGAAGAATCAAATGGCTGCAGCCTAGGGACTGTAGTCTCGGGGGACATATAGGTCAACTGGCATAACATAGTCTATAAAGAAAATGTTCTACATCCCACTTTGGTGAGTAGCATCTGGGGTCTTAAAAGTTTGCGAGTGGCCATCTAAGATACATCTATTGATCCCATTCCACTCAGAGCAAAGGAGAATGAAGAAAACCAAATACACAAGGAAAATACCAGCCCAAAGGACTAAAAGGACCACATGAACCAGAGCTTCCACCAGCCTGAGACCAGAAGAACTAGATGGTGCCAGGCTACCACCAATGACCGCCCTGACAGGCAACGCAACAGAGTCCTAGACAGAGCAAGAGAAAAACGTAGAACAGAATTCAAATTCACGTAAAAGACAAGATTAATGGTCTGACAGAGACTGGAGGAACCCCTGAAACTATGGCCCCCAGATGCTCTGTTAAGCCAGAACCAAAACCATTCTTGAAGCCCACTTTTCAGACAAAGATTAGACAGGCTTACAAAACAAAAAATAATACACGTGACGAACATGCTCTTAGTTCGATCAAATATAGGAGACCAAATGGGCAGCTCCTGTCCAAAAACAGGACAAGAAGGCAAGAAGGGACGGGAACTGGATGAATGGACACAGGGAACCCGAGGTGGAAAGGGGGAGCATGCTATCACATTGTGGGGAATGCAACCAATGTCACCAAACAGTATGTGTATAAATTTTTGAATGAGAAATTAACTTCAGCTGTAACCTTTCACCTAAGGCACAATAAAGAAAAAAGAAATCAGAAGAATTATTCCTGAAGTAGTATCCTGTTACTTACAGCAAGATCAACAAGATGGAGTTTTCCCATCCTGACATGCATGTTACCATCAACGCCTTTTTCACTGCATTCTATAGTAATTGTAAAGATGGCATGTGAACGGGAACTATGTTCATTCATATTAGTTGCACCAACAGAACCTTTAATAAAGGAAGAAAATCCTTAAAAAGTGTAACAGAGTGTCTTGAAAAATAATTGAATATCCAGAACAATTTAAAATACATAATCTCATCACAACCGAATCCAGTGAGCATGACTAAACCATAAAAGTATAGCTGAATTTAGCCATTAGAAATGTCTCCAACAATTTATATTGATAACAATGTGCAATACTTCTCATGTTAAAGAAATAATTTTAGCACAAAATAATTTTAATCGCATGTATTACTAGCTCAAAAAATAATTTATACACACACAAACTCATGTCAATTAAGAAAAATTACTGCTAATTCAGTTGTCTTTAAATAGCATTACGTTCCGGGAATCTAAATCACAGAAATACTTGCACATATGCATTAGGTCATACAAGGGTATTCAGAGCAGCATTGTTTGCAACAGTTAAAGACCAGAAACAATCAATAGATACTCAATTATAGAATAGACATACTACGGATTACTAAGCATTCATTTAAAACAATAAAGTAGATCTATATCTAATGACATAGAAAGATGGCCATGACATGTGAAAGGAAAAAAAAGAAAGTTAAGAGGAATATATAATATGATCCCATTTTGTAAAACGAAAAAAGCCATATAAGATATACAAAGTATTTGTAAATGTATACTTTACATGAATATATTTGAGTAAACAAAGAAAAAGGTCTGTTTTGTTTTATAAAAGGCATGTACTAGTTTTTTCCTTCAATTCCAAAATATTTTAAAAGCATTATGTTAATTTTACTCAGTTTCAAAATTATCTATCTTATTTTATATATTCATACAGAACCTTCTCATGCAAGCCTTGGTTTTAGAATTTAAAACATTTAGAATTTAAAAATTAAAAAGGTGTTCTTTATCGGCATATAGTCATATTTGAGGTCAGATAACTTGAATAATTGTACTGATAAAGAAAAGTAAAGCTCAATGGATGAAGGTAAGTGAAACAAAACTCAAGAATTTGTGACTCTATATTATATTTCTCAATTTTCTTTTCAACTAAATTATGAATGTATAATTTTTTCCAAAAATATAAATTTGGCACCACTACAAATCATCTGATGGTTAGTAATACAGATACATGCTATTCCACAGAATGTCAGATCTTATTTTATCTTCTGATTTTTCCACTTACCATTATCTCCTACGTACATTTCCACATAAAAACAATCTGAAAATTTACTATAATTGATTTTGCTATTCTCCTACTGCGAGGCATTTGTGATTGTTTCCCATTTTAGGCCCTCATAAGGCGCATTTTTGCACAGGTATCTTTCTTTCTCTTTAGGGTTATTTCCACGGAATGTATTTTCCAAATTGGAATTACCAGGTCAAAGAGCAGGAATAGTTTTATAGCTTTGTGATTATCAATCACTGTTTTTCAATTTGGGGTGGGAGGGAACAGGTATTTGAAAAAAGCATATTAAATATTTTAATACTGTAATATAATATAATGATTTAATACAAGTAAACCATGCTATTTCTGATTCTGGTTTTTCTCTATTTCTGGTTATGAAAACAAAGCAATGTAACATACAACCTGTTAAAAGTGACCTATATTGAACTTTACAATCCCTAGGAGAGAATAAAACACCCCTGGGGGAGCAATGGTTAAGAGCTTGGCTGCTAACCAAAGGCTGGCGGTTCCAACCCACTAGTGGCTCCATGGGAGAAAACAGCTGGCGATCTGCTCTTGTAAAGATTATAGCCTGAGAAACCCAATGAAGCAGTTCTACTCTGTCATACAGGGTCGCTATAAGCTGGAATCGACTTGATGGGCACACAACAACAAGGAAAGAATAGCCTGTGGCAATCAAGTACAGCTACTCCCCGACTTATGCCGTATTCGAGATATGACGAACAGCACTTACAACCGCTTGCCCTTTTATTTATTTATTTATTTATTTTTTGGGTACTTCTTACCCTTAGTAATATGTACTACATACAATGTTGCAGCGCCACTTTCAAGGTATACTATCTACAGACTACATTTGCTCAGGCAATAACTGTAACTGATGGAGGTATGGCAACATTATGTGATTTCTGGAAGAATTACAGTATTCGTCAGTATATCTGGAACATTGCATCTTCCTGGGAGGAAGTTATGGGAAAATGCATGCAGGGAATTTTGAAAAAATTGCTGAGTTATGTGAACACACTCCACACATCTGATTAGGATAATACGATGAAAAAGATGGGTGGAAAAATCGTCCATATGGTAACACTGAAATTAGAACTTGATATTGCTGATGTGGAACAGCTCATAGATCACAAAGAAGTGGAATTGACAGCTCAGGACTTATGGATTTTGAAGAGGAAAGAAATGCTGAGGAAAGAAATAATGAGGAAGGATGGAGAGTTGTCAAAAAATTTTACAATGAAAGGATTAGCTCAAGTTTTTTCTAAACTGTATCAGGGGATTCAGTTGCTTGAAAACATGGACCCAAATGCTGATTGCTTTGCCAAAGTAGATAAGCAGATTCAGGAAGCATTGAGATTTTACTTCAAAACATATGAAGAAAAAAAGAAAAAGACCATACAGACAACTGTCACTAATTTTCTGGCTAGAAACACTATCCCCATTCCCAGGGATAGTCCAGATGATCCAGAACCTTCCACAAGTGGAATTATTATCGCAACTGACAAAAAGCCAGTTCTTCTTCATGGTCAGAGTAAATTTTTATGATTTGTTTTTTTTTTTATATACGCATACATTAAAATACATCTGTAAGTTTACATGTAATGTTTCCAACCCCCAAAGACAAATAAAGATTGGATTTATAAAGATACTGATAATAAAAGGTAATAATAATGAAAACTAAAAAGAAAAAAGAAAAAAGAGGTATTCGACTTACATCAGAACCAACTTACGACGGAGTCGTCAGAAAGGAACCCCGTCGTAAGTTGGAGACTACCTGCAGACTCAATGCTTCAACCTACTGACACATCACATAATGGAAATAAAAACAAAACACACTTTCAATTAAAACAAAAAAATTGTTTTCTTCTAAATACACTATTTTTCTGTCAAAATATGCATTTTGAAATAAGGAAAAATAAGTGTTTATGCTTTTCAAGAGGGGTGTGGAAAAATTTACCCTATAAAAGTGCTTGCATATGTATAAATTCACGTACATACGAGAATATTTATTGCAGTATTGTTCATAACAGCAAGATTGACAACCCAAAAGTTCATCAATAAAAGATTAGGTAAATAAATTCATCTAACAAAAAAAAAAAAAATTCACCTAACAAAATGCTACAGTCATTAAAAAATGACTATATATAGGCTAATGTGTTAATGTGAAATGATCTCCAAGATAATAGTAAGTGAATAAAGCATAGCATGCTACTATCTAAGGAGCCCTGGTAGCACAATGGTTAAGTGCCTAGCTGCTAACCAAAAGGTCAGAGGTTAGAACCCATCAG
Organism: Dugong dugon; assembly: GCA_030035585.1. Taxonomy (NCBI): domain Eukaryota; kingdom Metazoa; phylum Chordata; class Mammalia; order Sirenia; family Dugongidae; genus Dugong; species Dugong dugon. The sequence continues at coordinate 145,627,092 of CM057460.1, forward strand.
TGGCATCTCAGGAGAAAAGACCTGGCGATCTGCTCCTGCAAGTAAAGAGTACAGCCTAGGAAACCCTATGGCGCAGTTCTACTCTGTCCTACAGAGTCACAGTGAGTCAGAATTGACTCGACGGAACAGCACTCTCTCTTTAAACACACACACTCTACCAGGATGGGCACATGAGAAACTATTAGAGGTTGCCACTGGGGATGGGAACTAGATGACTGAGAGACAAGGGTAGGAGAGAGACTTGTTTTTCAACATATACTTTTTGCCTTTGGAATTTTATACCGTATGTATGAATTATCTATTAAAAAAGACAGTTTATAACGAAAAGGATTATCACTTAAAGTCTGAAAAAATACTGCTGTGCAGAAACATTAAACAATTTACAATGATGCCCACAATGGAAACGTACTTTACTAGTTTAAATTTGCATTTAGTTGTAGGCAGACTGTGAGATGACTAATATTCTTAAGTGTAAAATTAATTCTTTCTATACTCTGACCACCTATACAAAATGGGTACTCATATTTGTATCAGTTCTACAACTATTTAGGGTAGAAGCCTGTATGGTCATACTTTCCCCTTCTCTGCTATTTTCCTACTGATATTTATTATATTAATTTACATATGATAAAGTTTGTATTTTTATTATTCAATTCTTCTCCGTGGAGATTTATAGTAAATGCTTAACTCCTGGGCTCAATCTATTTATTAATTAAGAGTATTTTCATCTTTGCTAGGTCTTCTAATCATTTATCTCTCTCATTAGAATTTTTTCGTTTTCCTTGAACAAATCTCACATACCAAATGAAATGAATTCTCAAGCAGTTAATGGGAGGTTTTGGTCACTACTGTGAATGGAATCTTCCTTTACAATTGTCTTAATTATATTATAAACATGTGAACATATTCCCGGTATAACAAAACTTCAAAAATTTAGATATACAGAAAGCATTAAGTGAAAGCTCCCTACACCCTTTTTCCCCAATCTTATTCCCCTAAAGGTAACCACTATTAACCTCTGTCCTTTCATTTTGTATTTTACATATACACACGGGCAACTACACACACACACACACACACACACACACACACGCCCAAATACATGTTTAATAATTTGTTTGGGTTTTTAAAACACATATATATATAAATGGGATCGTACAGTATACAGTATTCTGTAATTTGCTTTCTTATTTTTATTTAATGGTATAACTTAAAAATCTCCCAGGACTCTACATGTAGACTTAACTCATTATTTTTAACATTTTCATTATAGTTCATAGTATGTCTGTACCAGAATATAAATATAACTAGTCTTCTATTCATAGTTAGACTATTTCTAATCTTTTGCTATTACAAATAATGCTGTAATAAGGTATATATTTTTCACCTAAAAATATTTTTCTAAAATAGATATTATTACACATTGAATTATGTCTCCCCAAAATGTGTTGAGATCCTAACCTTTGTACCTATAAATATGGTCCTGTTGAGAAATAAGGGTTTGCTTTGCATCATAAAAACAGCAGAATAGACAGAGAGCCACAGAGGGAAGACAGACGCCAAAAAATACCAAGGAATGCCAAGGAATGCTAGCAGACACCAAAAACTAGGAGAAATGCTCACAGAAAGAATCAACATGGCTGAAACCCTGATTTAGACTTTTAGCCTACAGAACTCTAAGAAACAAATCTCTGTTCTTCAGAGCCACCCCTTTTGTGGTATTTTTTGTTTATAGCAGCGCAAGGTAACTAAAACATGAAGGTATCTAGAATTACAAACCCTGGTTCAAAAGGAATGTACTTCTAAAATTTCAACAGACATGCTACACTGCCCTTCAAAAAAGCTATACCAATTTACATTCCCATCACCAATGCCCCATTTCTTCAAAGCCTCACCAACCTGGATATCCTTCCATCCAATCTGTTGGGTGAAATCTCTCTCACTCTTGTTTTAATTTGCATTTTCCAGACCACTTATGAAGTTGAACATTCTTTCATATGTTTACTGGCTATGCACAGTTCTTCTATGAATAACATATTTATGCATATCTTTTGCTCATTTTTCTTTACGGTTTGGTCTTATTAGTCTTTTCTTAGTTTATAGGAATCCAAATGATTTTTTAAGTTTTTGTTTAATTTCCTTGGTTTTGCTAGATCTTTAGTTGTCATAAAAACTAGTAAAAATTTCTTTATTGCCTATGTTTTTATCTTTTACTTCTAATCTGCAATTTGCAGCACCAGTATTAGGCTGGAGCATTTACTTATGTCTTAAATATTGCTTCTTATTTAATCTGAAGCTTTTAATTCTTTAGACAAAATCTTGGAACAGTTACTAAAAAGAATGACACTTCATTTAATTTTGCTTTGCTTTTCTTGTCAACAAAAGGAACTTGGTACTTTCATAGGCTATTGTGAAAATTGAAAGATCATCCTAACAAAGTACTTAACACAAATGCTTGCCACACTGTTGTTGTTCTTGTTGTTAGCTGTTGTTCTTGTTGTTAGTTGTTGTGGAGTCTATTCTCCATGTGTGAGACTGAGGACCCCACGTGTGCAGACTAGACTGCTCCATAGGGTTTTCAAGGCTGTGCCCTTTCAGAACTAGATCGCCAGGTCTGTCTTCTGAGGTGCCTCTGGGTGGATTCGAATCGCCAACCTTTTGACTAGTAGCCAAATGCTTAACCGCTTGTGCCACCCAGGGACTCCTTGCCACAGAGTAAGTACTCAAAAAATATTACAAATTGTTATAGTAAACAAGAGACAAGCTATATGAGAGTTTCAAAAGAACATCACTATTAATAGGAGATAAAATCTTGGCCAGCACAGAAAACAGTATGTGATTTTCTTCATTCATATATGGCCTCTCTATAGTAAACAACCAAAGAGGGAAGGTTTTCAAGTAACCTAACAATACAGGCTCTATGTGGCAAACTGTCAAACCAGTTTTGCTTCTAAACCAGACTACTCAACACATAGATGTTTAATCACAATTACACACGACACTTACGATTTTTGTGGCCTAGTGTCATAATTCTATCCATATCATCAGCATTATTTACCACGTAAGCTGATAAATCTTTGATATAAACTCCCACATCAGGTCTTTCTTTAACCTAAAAAAAAAAAAGAACATAAGACTTACACTTACATCAATAATTCTTTAACAATTATTTATTGAGTATCTACTTGTCAGTTAATGATACAATGTGTCAATTACAAATTCTGCGATTATCTGATATTTATGCATATATTCTCACATTTTTCTATTCTAAAATGCACAGTGAAAGTGGTCTTTGGAGTGTTAATCTCCTACCTAACTGTACAAACTGGAATTTCTCAATTAGGAAGTTTGGCTTCTTCCTTCAGATTAAAGAAAGATTGAGAACACTAGTATTCATGACTACATTAGACACTAGCTCTAACAGCTATATTTCCGGCACTTTAAAAATTTCTGACTTAAATTCTAGGGTACTCTTACATCAGAACTGGAAATTTACGTTCACATAAACACCTGTACACAAATGTTCATAGTTGCTTTATCTGTAGTAGCCAAAAACTACAAATAACCCAGAAGTCCTTGAACAGGTGAATGGTTAAACTATGGTACATACATATATACCATGGAATACTACTCAGCAATAAAAAAGAACGAAACATTGATACATGCAACAACTTGCCATGAATCATCAGGGAATTAAGCTGAGTTAAAAAAGCTACAGTAATCTTAAAAGATTACATACTGTAGGATTCCATTTATATAACATTTTTTAAATGGCAAAATATAGAAATGGAAAACAGATTAGGTGTTGCCTGAGGTTAGGGACAGGAGTAGGTGGGAGAGGAAGGGGGTGGTCAGAAGAGAGGTAGATATGGTTATAAAAGGGCAACATGAGGATCTTAGGGGGCAGTGAGTTTACGTTAATGAGGGAGGAACAATTCAGAACAAGAGGGTAAGAATATTTGCACAACTAAAGAATGTAATCAATCTCACTAAATCGTACATGTAGAAAAACTGTTGAACTGGTGTATGTTTTGCTGTGTATATTCTCAATAACAACAACAAAATAAATAAAACTTAGGGAAAAGAAAAAAAGGGCAATATGAGGGATCTTTGTGATGATGGAACTTTCAGTACCTTGACTGCAGCAGTAATACAGAAACCTACATACTTAATAAAATAGTATAGAATAAAAATGAGTACAAGTAAAACTAAGGGCATATGAATAAGATCTGTGGATTGTATCAATGTTAATATCCTGGTCATGACATTGTACTATAGCTTTGTAAAATGTTGCCACTGAGGAAAACTGTGTAAAGGGTAGTGGGATCTCTCTGTAAGGTACAGATCAATGTATACAGTATGCTACCTTTGGTGTAAAAAAAACTGTATGTTTGTATTTACAGAAATGAACCCTGAAAAGATACTTTTCAGTGTTTATCTTAGGGTGATTATCTTAGGGTGGGGAAAAATGGGGTGGGAACATTTTTCAATACATAATTTTTTCTAATATTTTGATTTTTGAACCATGTGATTATATTACCTGGACAAAAAATTAGTAAAATACTAAAATTAACTTTTATAAAAAAAGACTTTAATAAACATTCTACTGCTTTGGAAAGTACTAAAATTTCTGTCATCTTTACCTCTAACCTCTGTGTCTGATCCTTGCCCAAAAGGTCACGAACCTCTTCATTATATATTTCCAAATAAGACACTCGAACCAAAAATCTATAAATAAAATATTATTTTAAAAAACATAAAAGTCAGTAAAATATCTATGAAGAACAGTTTTAAAAAGTGTTCAGAAAATTTACACCTTATGCATTTTCCATGCTTGTGCTTCTCAATATTAGAAAAAAAAACTTTTTCTTTTTTTTTTTTTTACCTTGTATCACCCTCTGCTTTTGCAATATGACCAAATATGTGAGCAAATGAATTTGGAATGATTCCTCTAAGTTCAGGAACAGCGCGAACACCTTCCATGGTAAAAGTTTTGCCTGTTCCAGTTTGTCCATATGCAAAAATGGTTCCTGAAAATGAAGAGAATAAGTCATTTTTTAGAGTAGAGCTACAAATCAATGGCTTTTAAAATTCTTTTGACACTATGCTATAATTTCTGTCCTGAATTTAAAATTCATTGTAGTACAAATTTCTTCTTTATCATCAACAATTATAATACTATGTACCATGGTCAATGAGATATTCCTAATTATTAATAAAAAGTATCCCAAACCCTAAATTCAAAATCTTACACTACAGAAAATTACATGAAATTTCTTGTAATGTGTATATGATTTATTTAATGTAGATGTTAAACTGGAGAAAGTAATGTAAGTACAGTAAAAGAAAGAATACAGGCTCCAGAGTCAGAAAGACCTCAATCTAAATGCACATTTGCCACATTTTAGCCACTTGACCTTGAGAAATTATCTATCCAGAGACTGTTTCCTCAATGGTAAAATGAAGATAAAAATAACTACCCTACATTGACATTAAAAACCAAATGAGACAATTTATGTAAAGTGACCAACACAATGTCTGATTGAGAGCACCAACAAATGGTAGCTTTTTTCTTTTTAATCCTAAAATAAATTCGTTGTATAAAAAAATTACAGCAGTAAAGACAGGCTGAAGCATAGCATCAGTTGTGAGGATGCGCAGGATCGAGCAGCGTTTTGCTCTGTTGCACATAGGTCACTATGAGTCGGAACCACCTGGACAGCATCTCACAACAACACAAGGAATGAAGGCATTAACAAAACATGTGACAGTACAATTAGAGCAGGTAAGCAGAGCTACAATTTAAACTTTCTAAATACCTGAATTAATTCGTTCAACAAATATTTACCACACATCTGAGTGTGGCACTATGCTATGTACCAGGGACACAGTGACAAACAGAACAAACCAATCCTCAATCTTATGGTATGTGTAATGTTGGGGAGGAGATGTTGGTCTAAGAACTGTTCAAGTATGATCAATGTTGAGAATGAGAGACACAGAGTGCTAGATGAGAGCAAGGGACATAATCTAGGCAGGGAATTGTCGCAGGAGGAACAGGGAGGTGGAAGGCTTTCCAGTAGACGTGAGGATCAAGATAAGACCTGAAAGAAGAATAAGAATTAGGTAGGCAAAGAGTAGATGGCAAGAGGCAAGAAAGAGCATGGAGATTTTAAGGAATGGAAATGAAATGGAAGAAACAGAGATGGAAAAGGAAGTGGCTGCAGATAGAGAAAAATCAGCAGGGGCCTAATCACACAGGGCCATGTTAAAGTTTTTAGATCTTATCCTAAAAGTATAAAGTCAAGCCACAGAATGATTTTCAGTCAGAGGAGTGACATGGCGGGTACTATGGGAAAGAGGAAGGTGGAAGGATTTGAGGGATATTTAACAGTTAAAATCAACAGGACCTGGGCACTAACTAGTCATAGCAGGCACCAAGAAAAAGTAAGAATCAAGGATGACTTCAAACTTCTGGCTTGAATAAGGGGGTGTATGGCAATAACATATACTAAGATGGTGAACACCACTAGAGAAGAACAAACTTGAAGGGGAAGATCATGAATTCAGTTTGGTGCCTACTGAGCTTGAAGTGCCTATGACATCTCAAATGGATGTATCAAGCAGGCAGCTAGATATATGAGATTCATTTGTCAACCAAAGCCATGGAAATGGATGAGATCTCCTCAGGAGACACTGTAGAATGAGAAGTTAGCCTAGAAAGTAATAGTGTAAATGTAAAAGTCTTTGCAACTACTACTATTCTATTCAGTTGTTCTCAAGTGTCACCATCATTCTCAGACTTTCTGTGAAAATAGAATAAATTAATCACATTAGAAGCCATTTTTTACATACGGGAACGAAACAGTCTCAACTTTTTCAACTGGCTAAATATTTCAAACTGCTCTTACGAATGTAACTTACTACATTCAAAGGAGCTGAAAATAACATGACCTGATATTTTCGAACAAACACACTGTATTATTAAGGAAATAATGAACTTTATAAGGACTACAGCTACCATTTTGTGACCGTTTGCTATGTGATAGAAAATATACTTTATATACATTCTTATTTAGTTTTCATCACAATCCTAAGACATAGGCACTATTTTTACTCTCATACTTTAGATGGGGAAATGGAGGTTTAGCAAGGTTAAGTAACTTGCTGAATGTCATAAGTGGTGGAGACAAGATCTGAACACAGTCCAACTAATTCCAAGGTCCATATTTTTTTACCATTATGAAATGACCAAAAAAGAACTTTAAACTCAAAATTAATTTCTAATATAACTTTTATGAACACATTAAATATATGAAAAGATCACTAATTCCAAAACTGAGAAATAAAGACCAGAGATCCTCAAGAATAAGAGACTTTCATCTTATTTTCAGAGATGAGATTCAGAATTTCTAGCTTTTAAATGTCTAGCATAACAACTCTTAACACTATAGTTTAATTCAACATCAACTTCTCTTAAAACTTTACTTTTTAAAAACTAAAAATGACCTGAGATTTATTCAGCCTCCTCATTTCCTATGCATATATTAAAAACAGTAGGATTATGTACCTGCCATTCAAAATCCAAAAAGTTAAGTTAAACTACACTTGAATAATAGAAAGTAAATGTATTACATATTACGGATTTCTAATTTTTGTCTTTTTTCAAAATGTCTCCCTATTTGTTGCTATCAACAATTTTCACAGTCAGTATAATATACTGGAAAATAGGTGAAAATTCCTTTAACATTTGCCTTAGTCATCTAGGGCTACTCTAACAGGAATACCACAAGTGGATGGCTTTAACAAAGACAAATTTATTCTCTCACAGTCCAGTAGGCTACAAGTCCAAATTCGGGGCATCAGCTCCAGGGGAAGGCTTTCTCTGCTGGCTCTGGAGGAAGGTCCATGTTATCAATCTTCCCTTGGTCTGGGAGCTTCTCTGAGCAGGAACCTCAGGTCCAAAGGACACACTCTGCTCCCGGCACTGCACTGTTTTCTTGGTGGTATGAGATTCCAACTCTCCACTTGCTTCCCTTTTCTTTTATCTCTTACAAGAGATAAAAGGTGGTGCAGGCCACACCCCAGGGAAACTCCCTTTACATTGGATCGGGATGTGACCTGGGTTAGGGTGGTGTTACAATCCCACCCTAATCCTCTTTAATGTAAAATTACAATCACAAAATGGAGGACAACCACACAACACTGGGAATCATGGCCTAGCCAAATTGATACATATTTTTTTGGGGGGGATACAATTCAATCCATGACAACATTCAAATATTACTCTGTATAATTTAAAAAAAAAAACAACATAATTTTATTAATTCAAAACTAAACTAGCAATACTTCCACTTCCAACCAATATGGAGTAACAGAGACCAGGTTTACACTCCTAGCTGAAACAAACAACAACAACACCAAAAAAAAAAAAAAACCAGACAAAATACATGAAACAACAGTTTTCAAGATACTGAATATCAGTCAACAAAGGACTGTGATTCCTGGAAGACAGGAAACAGGCGAGATGGGTCCTATGATTGCCCAGTTTACTGTTCTGAGAGAGAATCCAAGACATGAAGCAGGAGGGGAAACCCAGGCAGAGGTCGGTGGACTTCCTGAGTTGAAGAAAGAGAGCTGAGAGTCCAAGGAAACCAAAGTGGCTAGAGTTTAGAGGACACAGTACCACAGAGAAGAGAGTTGCACAGAGACAGCACCAGAGAGCTGCAGAGGGTCTTCCTCAAGTATTCAGGTAAGTACTGATCTGCCCATAAGTGTGAGGAAACTATCCAAAGCTGGAGAAAAAACTATTCAAAAGCATTAGAAGGTACAGAGATTGGCATTCACACAGGCCAGGAACAGTACCTGTTCCCACGAGCCAGCCTAGAAAACATCATAATCCATGAGACATTAGGCACAGTATACTAAAGGGTGCTGCCTCAGTAGTGGGAAACAACTAACCCTAGATTGAGCACTTTTCTGATCCTAACAAATCTTAAAAGAAGACCTGAAAGGATCGAACAGTTATCAAGTAACTGCATCTCAGAACACAGATCAAGAATGTTTACAGGAATAAATAAATATCCAGGACCCAAGGTAAAATTCTCTACGTCTGGCATCCAATCAAATATTGCCAAGCATAGAAAAATGCAAAAATACATGACCCATAACGAGGAAATCAATCAAAACCAACTCAGAACTGATATAGATCTTAGAATTAGCAGACAAGGACATTAAAACAATTATAACTGTATTGCATATGTTCAAAAGTTAAGCAGAAATATGGAAGATATAATAAAGACCCAAATCAAACTTCCAGAGATAAAAACTGTAATGTGTGAAATGAAAATACACACAGTGGGGTTAATGGCAGATTAGATACTGCAGAAGAAAAGATTAGTAAACTTGAAAACATACCAATAGAAACCCTCCAAAATAAAACAGAGAGAAAACTGGGGAAAAAGAAAAAAGAACAAAATATCAATGGGGACAATTTCAAGAGGCCTAATACATGTGTAAATGGAGTCCTCAAAAGGCAGAAGGAGGGACAGAAAAAATATTTGAAGAAATAATGGCTCAAAAATTTTCCAAATTTGATGAAAACTACAAACCCACCAATCCAAGAATCTTGATAAACTCCAAGCACAAGAAGCATGAAGAAAAATACAACAAGGCATATCATAATCAAATTGCTCAAAATCAGTGATAAAGAAAAAAATCTTAAAAGCAACCAGAGAGAAACATGTTACATAGAGGAATAAAGATAAGGATGATAGCAGATTTCTCATCAGAAACAATGCAAGAGAGAAGACAGTGCAGCAGTATCTTTAAAGCACTACTGAAAAAAGAAACTGTCAACCTCGAATCCTATACACAGTAAAAATAACTTTCAAAAACAACAGTGACATAAATAACCTTTTCAGACATACAAAAGCTGAAAGAATTCATCACCAGCACACCTGCACTACAAAAAATGCTAAAGGAAGTTTTTTAGACAAAGGAAAATTATATTAGATGGAAACATTTATCTACGAAAAGGAATGAACAGCACCAGAAATGGTAACTATATGGGAAAATATATATGAATTTTTTTCATATTACTTAAATCTCTTTGAAAGATAACTGATGGCATAATAATAATCAGGTTTACACATGTAACATAAACAATGAGTTTATAACCTGCAAAAGTAAAATATATTCTAACAACAGCACAAAGGTTAGGAGGAGAAAAATAGAAATACACTGTTGTAAAGTTCTTATACATGAAGGGGTTAATATCACCTGAAGGTAGACTGCGATATAATAAAGATTTACACTATAAACCCTAACGCAACTTCTAAAATAATAAAGCAAAGAGTCACTGCTATAAGCAAATAGAGAAGACAAAATGGAATAATAAAAAATATTTGATTAATCCAAAAGAAGCCATAAAAGGAGGGAAAAGGGAACAAAGAACAAATAGGACAATGAGAAAACAAATAACAAGATGAAGATTTAAACCTAACTATATCAATAATCACATTAAATGTAAATGGTGTAAACACCCCCATTAAAAGGAAGACATAACAACAACGGATTAAAAAAGAAAGCAAGACCCAACTATATACTGCTGTGCAGAAAAAAGTTAATACAGCAGGTCTGAGACTGCCATCCTTTGAAATGCCTGTTTTTGCAAGGTTGGCCCTTGGTGGCATCTGTAAACTTCGATTGTGGGAGGGTTCCCACCATTTCCTAATGATAAAAGTGGCTCACTGTGCTTAAACTGTTTTTATAAAATAATGCGGTTTATGCTAAACACTGCTTTCCTTATGTACTAATTACAGGGTGACTACACAATCAGCCATCAGTAAAAACCTTGAGTACTCAATCTCTAATGAGCTTTCCTGGTAGATAACCTTTCATACATGTTGTCAATGCTGGAGGAATTAAGTATATCATGTGTGATCACTGGGAGAGGACTCTTAAGAAGCTTGCACCTGATTTACTTGACTTCATCCCATGTGCCTTTTCCCTTTGATTTTTTTTTTTAATTATTCTTTCACTTTTATAAATCAAAGCCATGAGTACAACTTTATGCTGAGTCCTATGGGTCCTCCTAGCAAATCACTGAACTGGGGCTGATCTTAGGGATTCCCAACACAGCTACCTACTAGAAATGAACTTTCGAAATAAAAACACAAATAGGCTAAAAGTAAAAGGATAGGAAAAAAATGCTATGTTAAAACTAATCAAAAGAAAGCTAGAGTGGCTATATTAATATCAGACAAATAGATTTCAGAGCAAAGAATATTATCATGTAAAAAGAAAGTAATTTTTCATAATGAAAAAGAGATTAGTTCATCAAGCCATACTAATAATACCTAAGCATTTATGCACCTACTCACAGTTTCAAAATACACGAAGCAAAAACTGACAGAAGTACAAGGATAAACAAACAAATCCATAAATATAATCAGGTAATTTAATATACCCCTTTCTCAATAATTGATAAACCAAGTAGACTAAAAATCAGTAAGGCTACAGAAGATTTGAACAACACTATCAAACAAATTGCCCTAATGGGCACTTACAGAACACTCCACCCAACAACAGCAGAATACATATTCTTTTCATATGTACCTGAAACATTTAATAATATATACTGTATTCTGAAGTACAAAACAAATCTCAATAAATGTAAAAGGATTGAAGTCAGGCAAAATATGTTCTCTGACTACAACTGAATTAAATCTGAAATCACTAACAAAGATCTCTGGAAAATCTCAAAATATTTGGAAACTAAATAACATATCTAAATAACCCAAGGATCAAAGAACTCAAGTGGGCAAGTAGAAAGTATGTTGTACTGCATGAAAATGAAAATACAGCACGTCGAAATCTGTGGGATGCAAACATGGATGAATCTAGAGGACATTATGCTGAGTGAAATAAGTACAGCACAAAAGGACAAATATTGTATGAGACCACTACTATAAAAACTAATGAAAAGGTTTACAAACAAAAAGAAACAATCTTTGATGGTTACAAGGTGGGGAGGAGTGGGGATGGAAAAACACTAAACAAACAATAGGTAAATGGTAACTTTTGTGAAGGATAATACAGTACACAATACTGGGGAAGCCAGCATAACTTGTAGAAGGCAAGGTCATAGAAGCTCCAAAGGCACATCCAAACTCTCTGAGGGGCTGAATTACTGGGCTGAGGGCTGTGGGGACCATGGTCTTGGGGAACATCTAGTTCAATTGGCATAACACAGTTTATAAAGAAAACGTTCTACATTCTACTTTGATGAGTAGCTTCTGGAGGCTTAAAAGCCTGTGAGCGGCCACCTAAGATACTCCACTGGGCTCACCCCTTTAGGAGCAATGGAGAATGAAGAAAACTGAAGACACGAGAAAGATTAGTTGAAAGGGCTAATGGACCACAACTACCACAGACAGCCTCCACCAGACTGAGTCCAGTACAACTAGATGGTGCCCAGCTACCACCACTAACTGCTCTGACAAGGATCACAGTACAGGGTCCCGGACAGAGCTGGAGAAAAACGTAGAACAAAATTCTAACTCACAGAAAAAGACCAGACTTACTGGCCTGATGGAGACTAGATAAACCCCAAGAATATGGCCCCTGGACACCTTTTAGCTCGGTTAATGAAGTCACTCCTGAGATTCACCCTTCAGCCAAAGGTTACACAGCCTCATAAAACAAAACAAGACTAAAGGGGCATAAAAGGTCGAGAAGGGAGAGGGTTGACATATTGTGGGGTTGTTAACCAATGTCATAAAACAATATGTGTACCACTGTTTCATGAGAAACTATTTGTTCTGTAAGCCTTCACCTGAAGTACAATTAAAAAAAAAAAAAAAAAAAGACCAGGGGCACACCAGCCCAGGGGCAAGGTCTAGAAGGCAGGAGGGGACAGGAAAGCTGGAATAGGGAACCCGAGGTAGAGAAGGGGTTGAGAAGCTAGTCTGTTCTGCAAACCTTCATCTAAAGTACAACAGAAAAACAAAATCTGTGGGATGCAACTAAAACTGTACTTAGGGAGATATTTATAGCATTAAATCCCCATATTAGAAAGGAAGAATGTCTCACATCAATGACCTCAGCTTCCACATTAAGAAAGTAGAAAAAGAGCAAGTTAAACCCAAAGTAGGAGAAAGAAAATGATAAACATTACAGAGAAATAAATGAAATAGAAAACATAAAAACAATATAACGGAAATTAGTAAAACCAAAAGCTGGTTCTTTGAGAACATCAATAAAATTGATGAACCTCTAGCCAGAATCATCAGGAAAAAAGAGAAGACACGAATAACCAATATCAGGAATGAAAATGGTTACATCACTGTGGATTCTTATAATTAAAAAAATAATAAGGGAATATTATAAAAAAAACTTTTGCCAATAAATTTAACAACCTGATGAAACAGCCAAATTCCTTGAAACACACAAATTACCAAAGCTTACTCAAGAAAAAACAGATAACCTGAATAGCTCTATATCTACAAAAGAAATTGAATCTGGAATTAAAAACTATCCCACAAAGAAAATTCTAGGCTCAGATGCCTTCACTGATGAACTCTATCAAACATTTAGGGAAGAAATAATACCAATCCTAAACAAATTCTTTCAGATAATTGAAAAGAAGGGAATATTTCCCAACTCATCTATGAAGCCAGCATTCTCCTGATACCAAAACCAAACAAAGACATTACAAGAAAACTACATACCTACATCTCCCACGAACTTATCTGCAAAAATTTTAAACAAAATTTTAGCAAATCAAATCTAACAATACATAAAAAGAATAATACAGCATAACCAGGTGGAGTCTATTCCAGAATGCAAGGCTGGTTTAATATTTAAAAATCAATCAAAATAACTGACCATATTAACAAGCTTAAAAAAAAAATCATTTCTAAAGGTACAGAAAAAGCACTTGTAAAATCTTATGACCATTCCTGAAAAAAAACTCTCAAAAAACTAATAACAGAAGGGAACTTCCTCAATCTGATAAAGGGTTATCTATGAAAAATCTACAGATAACCTCGTATTGGTGAAAGATTGAATGCTTTCTGCCTAAGATTCAAGAACAAGACAAGAATGTTCACACTCACAACACTTCCAGTCAACATTGTACTGGAGGGTCTAGCTAATGCAAACAGGCAACAAAAAGAAAAAAATTCAATGCATAGTTGGAAAAAAAGAAATAAAAACTGTACTTGCACGTGACATGATATTATATATAGAAAATCCTAAGGCACTTATCAAAAAAAAAAAAAAAACCTACTAGAATTAATAAGCAAGTTTAGCAAGGTTGAAGGATATAAGATCAATATACACAAATCAATTGAGAACCACAATGAGATATCACTTCATACCCACTAGGATGGCAAGGATGTGGAGAAATCGGAACCCTCACACACTGATGGTGAGAATGTAAAATGGTGCAGCCACTGTGGAAAACTCTGGCAATTCCTCAAAAGGTTAAACACTGAGTTACCAGGTGACCAAGCAATTCTGCTCCTACCCAAGTGAATTGAAAACATATGTGCATATAAAAACTTGTACACACATGTTCATAGCAACATTATTCATAACAGTCAAAAAGTAGAAACAGCCCCAATGTCCATCAACTGATTAATGGATAAACAATATGTGGACTGTTCAGGCATAAAGAAAAGAATGACGGACTGACACATACTACAACACTGACGAACCTTGAAAACATTATGCTAAGTGAAAGAAGCGAGACACGAAAGGTCACATATAGTATGATTCCATTCACACGAAATGTCTAGAATAGGCAAACCCACAGATGCAAAAAAAGTAGATTAGAGGTTGCCAGAGGTTGAGAAGAAAGGCGAACGCAGAGTGAATGCTAATAGGTATGGGGTTCCTTTTTGGGGTGATGGAAATGTTCTGGAATTAGATAGTGATGATAATGAATTTAGTATATTTAATAAATATACTAAAAATCACTGAATTGTACACTTTGAAGTGGCTAAAAATCACTGAATTGTACACTTTGAAGTGGCTAAAACAGTGAATTTTTTGTTATGTGAATTTATCTCAATTTTAAAAAATCTACCTAAAAATGATCAATTGCATTTCTATATAGTCACTACATATAATCTGAAAATGAAATTGTGAAAACAATTCTATTCACAATAGCATTAAAAAATACTTAGGAATAAACTCATCAAAAGAAGTGCAAGCTCTACACACGAAAAATTAGAAAAATTAAAGAAGACACAAGTAAATGGAGAGCTATATCATGTTCAAAGACTGGAAGACTCAATATTGTCAGAATGACAATTCTCCCCAAACAGATCCATAGTTTGAACACAATCACTATCAAAATCCAAGCAGACTTTTTTGTAGATACTGACAAGATGATCCTAAAATTTATATGCAAATACTAAGGACCTAGAACAGTCAAAACAATTTTGAAAAAGAATAATAAAGTTAGAGAATATACACTACCTAATTTCAAAAACATAAAACTACGGTAATCAAGGTAGGATACACATGGAACAGACTGGCAAGTTCAGAAATAAGCCCATTGGTGGTCAACTGATTTTTTTTTTTTACAAAAGTGTCAAAGTAATTCAACACAGAAAGGATAACCTTCTCAACGAATGGCACTGGAACAATGGGATAGCCACAGGCAAGAAAGAAAGAAAGAAAAATAACTTAGACCCTCACCTCACACCACACATAAAAATTAACTCAAAATGGATCACAGAACTAAATGTACAACCTAAAACTACACAACTTCTGGAAGAAAACACAGTAGAAAATCTTTGTGATTTTGGGATTGGCAAAATTTTCTTAGTTATACCACCAAAAGCATAGTTCACACACACACACAAAAAAACCCCGATAAAATGAACTTCAAAATTAAAAACTTAGAAAAACACTATTAAGAACATGGGAAGACAAGCCATGGACTGGGAGAAAACATCTGCAAATCATACATTCAATCAAAGACGTGAACCCAGAATATATAAAGAATTACAATTCAGTAAGAAGATAAGCAAGCACGTTTAAAAATGGGCAAAATATTTTAAGAGACATTTCACCAAGGAAGATATACAAATGTTAATAGGTATATTAAAAGATGCTCAATGTTGTTAATCATCAGGGCAATACAAGTTAAAACACAGTGAAATACCACTATACAACCTCTAAAATAGCTATAATCAAAAAGACTGACAATGCAAGTGTTGGTGAGAATGTGAAGAAACTGGAATCTTTATACTATATTGGTGGAAATATAAAGCGGTATCGTTACAACTTTGGAAAAGGGTTTTGTGGTTTCTTCAAAGGATAAACATATATTTACCGTATGACCCAACAATTCCACCCTAGGTTATCTACCCAAGAAAAACTTTAAAATACGTCCACACAAAGATTTACAGATGAATATTCATAGTGGTAATACTCATAATAGCCAAAAACTTGAAATAATTCAAATTTCTGTCAACTACTGAACGGATAAAGAAAGTGTGGTATATCCATACAATGGAGTGAGACTCATCAATAAAAAGAAAAAAACTACTGACATATTAAACAACATGTATGAACCTCAAAAACACTGTGCTAAGTGAAAGAAGACAGATACAAAATACTACATATTGTACAATTTGATTTATATGAAATTTTAAGAAAAGGTAAAACTATAACAGAAAGCAGAACAATAGTTGCCTGGGGGTGGGTGGGAATACAAATAGGCACAGGGAACTTTTTGGTGTAATGGAAGTGTTCTAAAACTGGACTGCGGTGACAGTTTCACAATTGTATATATTTATTACAACTCATCGAACTGTACACTTCCAGTGCGTGAATTTGTGGGGTGTTAATTATACCTGGAGCCCTGGCAGTGCAGTGGTTAAGCGTTTGGCTGCTAACCAAAAGGTCAGCAGTTTGAATCCACCAGCCATTCACTGGAAACCCTGTGGGGCAGTTCTACTCTGTCCTACTGGGTCACTATGAGTCTGAATCAACTCCATGGCAATGAGTTTGTTTGTTTGTTTTCTGGTTTAATGATAGTCAGATACAGTGGTTTTACAAAAAGTAAACTATATAAAGTAGTCACTTACCATTGTAGCCTTCAAGAACAGAATCGATAATAGGCCTTGCAGTTAAGTTATAAACATCAAGCTGTTTACTCTCTGGTCCAAAAACTGTGTCAAAAGTAAATGTCTTTGGAGGTTCATTGAAACAATCAGTCTTATGTACAGTGATAGTTCCCCTCATCTCATCCACACTGACAGCCTGCTTATAGCACATTGATTTCTCTCTCTCATTGAGGGGCCGGCACCTAACAACAACCTTCACGTTGTCGCAGCTTTCCGGCTTCTCTGATTTGTTGATCTGGTGAAGAAATACAAATAACAAAAGAATACTTTCTCCTACTCCAACAGATTAAATTTATAATTTCAGAAGTGTTACTCTGCGATCACTGTGTCTTACACATATTAAGCATTCCACCAATATTTGTTAAATGCAATTAAAGATCTTATAGACATACAGCAAAAGCTTATTAAAAGATAACAAAAATGGCTTCCTTTACAATACAAAAGGGGAAAGAAAATCTAATTTACATATGTAGTAAATTCTGTTCAAACCAATATATTATGGCTTGTCTTTCTGCATAAAAGTCTGAAAGCATCTCTGAGTTTCCTGCCTGTAGGAAAACGTGAACATGGTTAACAACTTTAATTCAAGAATATACTAGATGCTCTGTTCCCTGAGACTTTTAGTTTTATTTTCTACAATGCACGAGTAAAATGCTTTTTATCAGATAATATATTCATAAATGGCTTAGCTTCTCTAGGAAAGACAAGAACAAAGTGAAGGCAGAAAAGTACAATGGCAGAAAAAAATGTCGTAGCATTACTCTAAATTATGAAAATTTGCATATGTAAAGTTCCAATTTTGGAATTTGATATAATTAAGAATCTATATTAAAACACAAATCCATCACTGAAGTGTAAAAGTTCAACAGCTTCTTGTTAAATTCCTACCATTTTAGATTCTCTTCTAAGCATTAGAGAAACAAATTAAGTCACTATCATTGACCCTGACATTGTCATTGACAGGTAACAATTATATCAATACAATACACTTCTATCTACCTCTACCATCCTAGTCTAGGCTACCATCATCTCAACCCTGGATTACTGCAATAACTGAACTCCTATATTTAATTAAACCAAAACCAAGCCCGTTGCCATTGTCATCAAGTAGATTCTGACTCATGGTAACCCTACAGACAGAGTAGAACTGCCCCATAGGGTTTCCAAGGCTATAATGTTTACAAAAGCAGACAGCCACATCTTTCTCCTATGGAACAGCTAGTGGGTTCGAACCACCAACCATTTTGGTAAGCAGCTGAGCTCTTCACCACTGCACCAGAGTTGCTTTACATTTAGTTAGGTTCCCCTATGGTATGTTCTCCACATGGCAGTCAAAAGTCAATACAAATCTAACCACGTCACTCCTGTACTTAAAACTCTTCAATGATTTCCCACAGATCTTAGAATAAAAGTCAAAATCCTTAAGGTGGTTGTAAAATCTGGCTCTAGCCCTTGCCTACCTCTTAGCCTTATTCACAAGATACCCTGCTTGGCTCTCTTGGCCACACCCACTAGCCTTCTTTTAGGCCTTTTCTATTCACCATGCTCCTTATCACAGGCCTTTCCATGTGCTGTTCCTTCCACCTAGAACATTCCTAACCCCTCATCCTCACTTAGTTAACCTCTACTTATCCTTCAGATCTCAGCTGCATTGCCACTTCATCTGAGGACTCCCTGTCAAATCCTCCTGTTACAAACTCTTACAGAACTCCATCCTTCTCCTTCATCAACACTGAACCAATTACAATTTTACTTTTATTTGCTTCTTACTTGATTATTTGTCACTTTAAGGACTAAGGTGAGCCTGACCCAAGCCATGGTGTCTTCAGTAGCCTCAGATGCATGTGAAAGCTGGACAATGAATAAGGAAGACCAAAGGAGAACTGATGCCTTTGAATTACGGTGTTGGTGAAGAATATTGACTATACCACGGACTGCCAGAAGAATGAACAAACCTATCTTGGTAGAAGTACAGCCAGAATGCTCATTAGAAGCAAGGATGGCAAGATTTTGTCTCACGTACTTTGGACATGTTCTCAGGAGTGACCAGTTCTTGCAGGACATCGTGCTTGGTAAAGCAGAGGGTCAGGGAAAAAGAGGAAGACCCTCAATGAGATGGACTGACACAGTTGCTGCAACAATGGGCTCAAGCATAACAACAACTGTGAGGACGGCGCAGGACCAGGCAGTGTTTCACTGTTGTACATAGGGTCGCTATGAGTCGGAATCGACTTGACACCTAACAACAATTTGATTAAAATCTGTCTTTCGCTCTAGACCACAGGTTGCAAACGGGTAATCATGAGGCTGAATTAAGTTCGCAAATGTCTTTTGTTTGGCTCACAGCATTTAAAAGATATTTCAATTAGTTGCCAAGATTTAAAAATTAGAAAAATTTTCATTAAAACAATCATTTCTAGGTTCAGCTTGAAAAAAGCAGATGATCTGACATCTGGAGGCCAGCATTCCTACACGGCAACACTTTCCAATTCACCAGAATCTACTTCTACTTATCGTATATCACCCACTCACTTCATTCACTGATGTTAAGAGTCTTGTCTCTGTAAACATTTTATGGTTTTTGCCTCTGCCCAAAAAGACAGGTTTCCCTCTTCCCAAGTTCAAGGTTCTGGCTAATTTTGCTCACTCATACCTCCAGTGCCTAGCATGTGGCTGGTGCCCAATATACACTGAATGAACCGATGAATAACTTGAAAGCAATAACAAGGAACAAATATTGAGCATTTAATGCTAAATGTCAAGCAATGTCCTTCAAGTCTTAAATGCGCATTATTTCATTTCATCATCATAACAACCCATGAGTAAAAGTTTAAACATGAGGAGACTAAATGCCCAAAGAGCACTGGTTGCGCAGTGGTTAAGCGCTCGGCTGCTAACTGAAAGGTGGGCGGTTTGAACCCACTAGCCCCTCCACGGGAGAAAGATGTGGCAGTCTGCTTCCATAAAGATTTAAGCCCTTGAAAACCCTATAGGGCAGTTCTACTCTGTCCTATAGGGTCGCTATGAGTCGGAATCAACCCGACTGCAATGGGTGGGTTTTAAGGGCCCAGACAGATTAAATAGTTGTTCAAGGTCTCACAACCAGTAAACAAATAACCGGCCACGGCTCAAGTTTTCTCCATGACCCTGCACTGGATTTACAATATCCCTTTACTGCGTGCACGTTAACAATCTGTGAAATCCTACAAGATAAACCTGCCTTCCTCCGCCCGCCTCCCCCCACCCCCCCGCAAGACACCTACAGGTTACATTCTGCCCTATAAGCTAAAGCACCACAAGATGAATGACAGCTCGAGCCTAGGAAGAGTCCAAGTCAGGGGCCCAAAGTAAAGAGGCAGGCAGCGTTCGCTCTGCTGCCTTCCGGAGTTTGGTTCTGCGGTGCAAAGGTCACACAGAATGCGGAGCATCCAAAGTAGACCCTCCACGGCCGCCCCCCGACGTCCTTTCCAGCGGACAGGGCTGGGAGCGAGAGCGCATCCTCCGCCACAGCGCCTTTATGCCAAAGCAGCATAGGCCCTGCAGGTTGCAGCAATGACAAAGGCGGCAGGGCCTGCCCCGGGTCCCTCCCAGGGCCAGCTGGATCCCGGCGGTACCCTGACTGACCCGCCAAGCTCCACAACCGCGCGGGCCTGCGGGACCCGGCCCTGCTCCGCCCCACCCGGGGCGCCCGCACGCTCCGCGCCTCCATGGTAACGGCCGCGCCCCCAGGCCAGGCCGCTGGGATGAGGAGGAACCCCTGAGGCTGAACCACTCTCCTCACCGGCATCGTGCTCCCCTCTCCTGCCCGGCGGACGTTCCCGGCCTCAGTGCAGCCCAACGACGCCGGGTTAGCGGGAGAAACCAGGCAGTAGCTACCGAGACACCTCCTTGGCGATATCGAGACTGAGGGCCCTCGGCCAGGAGAGCACGTTGCGCAGGCGCACTCGGAACTAGCCCCGCCCCGCCCCGCCCCGCCCCGCCCCACCCCCTGGCCTCAGGCTCCCTCGACCTCTTGAATACGCCTGCGCGAAGGCAGTTCTAGTCCGTCTCCTAGGACGCCAGACTGAGGCCGCGCCTGCGCAATCTTACAATTCCGCTGCGCTAGAAACCAGGTCGGCTCGGAGACCAGCATCCCCAGCAGTCCGGGGTTGGGAGGAGGAGGCGCTCCTAGGCAGCAAAGCCTGTCTTCTGGCACCTGTAATACCTCGAATATTGAAAATAACAATAGCAATTGTATATTGAGGCTTTATTGTGCCCCATCTTGAGAACTAAAGACTTTACATACATTATCTCGCCTATTTGCTGACTTATCTTACGACCTGTCTTGCCATTAGAAGGTGAGCTCCTTGTCAGGAGCTTGTTGGTATTTTCACAGGTATCTCCCTCCAGACCTTAGAACAGCGCTTGGAACAGGGCACGTTTTCAATAAATATTTGTGAAAAAACGAATGATCCATTTTCTTTCCAGTCCGAACCTCTCCTCTGAACACCAGACTATCATAGAAGTAGGATACTACTGCTTACTCTACATCTCTACTTGTTTGTGTAATAGGCATTTCAAGTTTATCATATTCCAAATTGAACTCCCCACCCCCCATAAAAAAAGGCTACCCTCTCAGGCTTTCCTTATCTCAGTAAACGGAAGCTGCATTCTGACAATTGCTCAGGTCAAATCACAGAGTCTCTTACTCTCATACCCAATATCTAATCTTTCAATACAGCTTGTTGGATCTGTCTTCAAAGCTAATCCAGAATCGGACCATTCCCAGCCTCATCACTACCACCATCTCTCACCTGCATTACTACAGCAGTTTAGAAGTGGTTTCCCTGATTCCATCCTTATCCCCTTTCAGTCTGTTTTCAACACAGAAGCCAGACTAATGGTGTTAAAATATAAATCAGATCATCTTTTCTCTGCTCAAAATACTCCAATGATTTCCCAGGTCACAGACGAAAAGCCACAAAGGCTCTCCCCATCTCCCACAATCCTCCTTCTTGCTCAGTCCGCAGCAGCCCCACTGGCATTCTTGCTCCATGTAACACTGCAGGCATGCTTCCATTTTAGCACCCAAGGGCTTTTGTACTCGCAGCACAAGCTCACAAAAATAACTATAAATCATTTTCCTTAGTGCTAGGCACTGTTCTTTGTGCTTTACATTTTTCTAATCATTTAATCCACATAAAAACCTTTTGATATAGGTAGTATTATTATCCCTACTTTACAGATGAAAAAACAGAGGCACAGAGTAGTTAAGTAACTTATCCAAGGTCAGTGACAGGGCCCTGATCCAAACCCAGGTAGTTGGAAGCTCTGCCCCTAGACATCTGCCTGAGTTACTCCTTCACCTCCTTCAAAGGGTCTTTGCTCAAACATCATCTTCTCAGTGAAGCCTACACTGGCCTCCAAATTTAAAATTACAACTTTTATCCCCAGCTCTTCTTACCTCCCCTCACTATTTTATAATTCTCCATAGTACTTGTACTATGTACAAGACAAAATGTACAAAGAACATTTCAAGATCTATCCTGAAGTACAACACTGTCAGTGATAGGATAATATCCATATGTCTACAAGGAAGACCAGTTAATACAACTATTGTTCAAATTTACGCACCAACCACTAACGCCAAAGATGAAGACATTGAAGATTTTTACCAACTTCTGCAGTCTGAAATTGATTGAACATGCAATCAGGATGCATTGATAATTACGGGAGATTGGAATGAGAAAGTTGGAAACATAGAAGAAGGGTTGGTAGTTGGAAAATACGGCCTTGGCGATAGAAACAATGCCAGAGATCACATGATTAAATTTTGCAAGACCAACGACTTCTTCACTGCAAATACCTTTTTTCACTGACATAAACGGCGACTATATACGTGGACCTCACCAGATGGAATACACAAGAATCAAATCAACTACATCTGTAGGAAGAGATGATGGAAAAGCTCAATGTCAGTCAGAACAAGGCCAGAGGCCAACTGCAGATCAGACCATCAATGCAAATTCAAGCTGAAACTGAAGAAAATTAGAACAAGTCCACGAGGGCCAAAGTATGACCTTGAATATATTCCACCTGAATTTAGAGACCATCTCAAGAATAGATTTGACACATTGAACACTAATGACCGAAGACCAGATGAGTTGTGTAATGACATCAAGGACATCATACATGAAGAAAGCAAGAGGTCATTAAAAAGACAGGAGAGAAAGAAAAGACCTAAATGGATGTCAGAAGAGACTCTGAAACTTGCTCTTTAACATCAAGCAGCTAAAGCAAAAGGAAAAAATGATGAAGTAAAAGAGCTGAACAGAAGATTTCAAAGGGCGGCTCGAGAAGACAAAGTAAAGTATTATGATGACATGTGCAAAGAGCTGGAGACAGAAAAACAAAAGGGAAGAACATGCTCAGCATTTCTCAAGCTAAAAGAACCGAAGAAAAAATTCAAGCCTTGAGTTACAATACTGAAGGATTCTATGTGGAAAACATTAAATGATGTAGGAAACATCAAAAGAAGATAGAAGGAGTACACTATACCAAAAAGAATTGGTGGATGTTTAACCATTTCAGAAGGTATCATATGATCAGGAACCAATGGTACTGAAGGAAGAAGTCCAAGCTGCACTGAAGGCATTGGCAAAAAACAAGGCTCTGGGAACTGACAGAATACTGATCAAGATGTTTCAACAAACAGATGCAGCACTGGAAGTGCTCACTCATTTCTGCCAAGAAATTTGGAAGACAGCTACCTGGCCAACTGATGGGAAGAGCTCTCTATTTATGCCTATTCCAAAGAAAGGCGATCCAACTGAATGTGGAAATTATTGAACAATATCATTAGTATCACATGCAAGCAAAATTTTCCTGAAGATCATTCAAAAGTGGCTGCAGCAGTATATCAACAGGGAACTGCCAGAAATTCAAGTCAGATTCAGAAGAGGCTGTGGAACCAGGGATATCATTGCTGATGTCGGATGGATTCTGGCTGAAAGCAGAAGAGTACCAGAAGGTTGTTTACCAGTGTTTTATTGACTATGCTAAGGCATTCGACTGTGTGAATCATAATAAATTATGGATAACATTGAGGAGAATGGGAATTCTGGAACACTTAATTGTGCTCATGAGGAATCTGTACGTGGATCAAGAGGCAGTCGTTTGAACAGAACAAGGGGATACTGCATGGTTTAAAGTCAAGAAAGGTGTGCGGCAGGGTTGTATCCTTTCACCATACCTAATCATTCTGTATGCTGAGCAAATAATCCCAGAAGCTGGACTATATGAAGAAGAATGGGGCATCAGGATTGAAGGAAGACTCACTGACAACCTTCGTTATGCAGGTGACTTAATCTTGCTCGCTGTAACTAAAGAGACTTGAAGCACTTACTGATGAAGATCAAAGACCGCAGCCTTCCGTATGGATTCCACCTCAACGTAAAGGAAACAAAAATCCTCACAACTGGACCAATAGGCAACATCATGATAAACAGAAGAAAGATTGAGGTTGTCAAGGATTTCATTTTACTTGGATCCAGAATCAACACCCATGGAAGCAGCAGTCAAGAAATCAAAAGACGCATTGCACTGGGCAAATCAGCTGCAAAAGACCTCTTTAAAGTGGTGAAAAGAAAAGACGTCACCTTGAGGACTAAGGTGTACCTGACCCAAGCCATGGTGTTTTCAGTCTCCTCCTTACTTGATTATTTGTCACTTTAAGGACTAAGATGAGCCTGACCCAAGCCATGGTGTCTTCAGTAGCCTCAGATGCATGCGAAAGCTGAACAGTGAGTAAGGAAGACCAAAGAAGAGTTGATGCCTTTGAATTGTGTTGACAAAGAATATTGAACATACCAAGGATTGTCAAAAGAACGAACAAATCTGTCTTGGAAGAAGTACAACCAGAATGCTCCTTAGAAGCAAGGATGGCGAGACTATGTCTTACATACTTTGGACATGTTATTAGGAGGGATCAGTTCCTGGAGAAGGATATCGTGCTTGGTAAAGTAGAGGGTCATCAAAGAAGAGGAAGACCCTCAACAAGATGGATTGACACAGTGGCTGCAACAAAGGGTCAAACATAGCAACAATTGTGAGGATGACGCAAGACGGGGCAGTGTTTTGTTCTGTTGTTCATAGGGTCACTATGAATCAAAACCGACTCTATGGCACCTAACAACACATGACAAGTGGGGCACTGAACAAGGACAGTAGCCTCTGGTCTTCTCAACTTGCTTCTCCCAGTGTGGATTCTCCACCCTAATAATCGAGGTGGGACAGGGTGATCAAGGTCCAGTATTCTTGGCCTGCCATGCCTGGGGTAAACCTTCTGCTCTAGGACTGAGGGCTGCGTGGATGAAGAGAGCTCCCAACCTGTCAGTCCACTTGCCTAGAATAGAGCATCTGCAACACAGAATCAGGGGAGGGGTGATGAGAAACACTAGCAGCTTGCCCCTCCAGGGAAGAAACCTTGGCTTTATAATGGGAACCGGGGTGAAAAGAGCACTGTCTTCTTGGCTGCACCTGTCAGGAATAGGTGCTTCCATCACACCAAGCTTAGTGGGCAGGGGTGTGGGCTCAAATGCCAGAGTCTCACTGTTCTTACTGAGATTGAAATTTTCTTTAATAAATGTTTCTCTATTTACTGAATGCCGTTCGGACAATTTTCAGAGATTTTAAATGGTCATTTTAAAAAATAATAATTCTCACCAGTTATGATTGTTCCACTGGGGAGAGGGTTTGCAGACATCTTCATGCCACTATTCCAGAAGTTGATCTTGTATCACATTTTAAAGTAAATTTTTAATAAAGTATAACTTACTTAAGGGAAAGTACACAAATAGTAAATGTACAGCTTGATCAATTTTCATAACGTAAACACACCTGTGTAATCAGCATTTGATCAAGAAAGAGAACATTACTAGCCCCCCAGAAGACCCTTGTATTCCCCACCAATACTATCCCCCAACTTCTGAGGATAGCCACTATCCTGACTCTGAAACTAGACCAATGGGTCCGTGCCCAGTGTGCAAGAAGCGAATCTCTCAGACGCTGCTTTGAGAGGAAGAAAGAGTTTATTTCTCAGGCTAGCAAGCAGGAACTCAGAAGTATCAACCTCAGATTGAACTCCTCAATTTGAGGAATCATTTGCATTTTATAATTACACATATTCATACAGGGGTGGTAGAAGGCAGTGGACAGGATCAGGAAGTTCTATTTATAGTTTCTTCTGATTATTTATTTCTGGGCAAGACCAGGACTTGGCACAGAAACAGCTGACGGACCCTCTGCTTTTGAAATAGACTCGGCTACTGCAGATGACGTACGTCCAGTGATTTAAGTTCCTTGAGATGAGTCTTTTGGTTCCTTGACCTGAGTTTTCCCACGTCCAAAGTTGTCTGTCAGTCACCTTTGTCTGCTCTGTGCATGTCTGACCTCCTTAAGCTGGTTAGATCCAGATCTGTCAGGAACTCTTAAGAGAGTCTGCAAAGCAACTTGGAAGAAGTGAGTGACTTAGAGGAGAAGTGGCTAGGAATGGCCTGATAACGGATGAACTACTAATTAATTAGGGTTATTTTTTTTCTTTCTCAAGGTCTCCTAACAACTCTAACAATATAAATTAGTTTTTCCAGTTTTTGTACTTTATATAAATGGAATCATAAAGCATGAACTCTTGTTTGGTTTTGTATGCTCGAAATTATACTTGTGAAATTCTTCCCTATTTTGGCGTATTAAAAAAAAGTTGCCTTAGAGTCGATTCCGACTTATAGCAACCCTATAGGACAACCCTAAGGAGCAGCTGGTGGACTTGAACTGCCAATCTTTTGGTTGAAGCCAAGCTCTAACCACTGCCACACCAGGGTCACTATGAGTTGGAATCGATTCCGTGACAAAGGTTTTTTGGGCTATTAAAAAAAAAAAATACCCTGTTGCTGTGGAGTCGATTCCAACTTGTAGGTACCCCACAGGACAGAGTAAAACTGTCCCATAGAGTTTCCAAGGAGCGTCTGGTGGATTCGAACTGCTAACCTTCTGGTTAGTAGCCGGAACACTTAACCACTACCATAACCAGGGTTTAGTTTATTCTTTTTCACTGTGGTGTAATACTCCATTATGTGAATACGCCACAATTTGTTCAACCCATTCAACTGTTGATAGACATTTGGACTGTATCCAGTTTTGGGCTATTACAGATGGTGTTGCTCTGAACATTACTGTAGGTGCCTTTTGGTGCACAGGTATTCATTTCTGTAGGGCATATTTTTAGGAGTGGAATTGCAGGATTTGCCATATATTTTGCTCCTATTGATTCTCTCCTGATTTGAATGTACGTTCCATGTCTATTTCGTCCACTATTATGTTCCAGCACTTAACACATAGCAGGCCTTCACTAAGTAATTGCTGAATGGATAAATGCATAGCTGAATGAACTACCTTGTGAGGGAGGTATTACCCCTCCTTTAGAGAGGAGGAAACCCGAGGCTCTGAGCGATCAGGTCATATGCACAAGATCACTCAGATAGTCAGGAGTTCCATCCCAGGCCCGACTGAAGAGCGAGCTCTTGATGCTCCTCTGCCTCCCAGGTCTTGTCTCCAAATCTTTACTGTGAAGCAGGGCGCAGAGCCTGTGGTCGGGCGTCCTTCCTCAAGGTCACCAGGCTGGGGACTCAACACCCCGCGCGGTGCTCAAACTTCAAGCATGGAACCAACACGCAGTAGGCAAGAGTGGAAGAGGGTGTAGGGCTCCTCATCCACATGGGAATGCCCCGCCCCGCGCGGTCCTAGGCTGCGCCGCCCACCTTCCCCCTCGGCCTGTGCGGAGCAAGCGCGGGCCCCCACCTGCTCGGAAGCAGCTACCCGCCTGGGGCTGGCAGGTGGGACCAGCCGAGCCCGCTCCGCTCCGCCCTGCCCTGCCCCGCCCCTTGGCCGCTCCAGCTGTAAGGTCCTGGGCGCGGTTAAACCAAGACGCAGACCCATACAGGCTAGTATTCAGCTCACTTCATGGCATACGGAGCGCAACTCCCGCTGCAGCCGCGGGCCTCGGTTGTCAGAGCCGTCATGCGTCCCGGCGAAAGTCTCAAGGAGCGTGCAGATGAAGCGGCCCTTTGCTTTCTTCTCCCGTTTCCCCTGCCGGCTCCAGGGAACGCCTCTCTCCGTGCGCGGTCCCGGGGCAGAATACTGAGGGCCTGCCAGCCCTAACCCGCACCCCTCCCTGCGCTGTTCGGGAGCAGCCTCGGCGGCCCGCGGCAGGGGGCTGCGCCCACTGCGCTACCCGCATGCCCGCCCCCGACGCGGCTCAGGGACTGCAGCCCGCGGAGCAGTAGTTCAGGGGACAATCGCGGCCAGCGCCGTGCGACTGCAGGGGCTTCGTCATGCACCGGCTGCTGGCTCACCTGGAATTGGCCCTGGGCCGCGAGGCGCGCTCCCCGGACTGGGCTCCCGGGAGCACCTTCACCCCCTCACGCGCGTACGGAAGGCAGACCGGCTCCACCCGCCGCGCAGGCGATCCTGGAGACTGGGATCCTGGGGGCGGGATTCGTTTGCCTGTCTCACTGAGAGGGTGTCTTGCTAGTAGGTGCTTTGGGAAAGTGCCTATTTGAGTGGGAAACTCTCTTTAGGGCGAAAAGGGGAGGTGGGTTCTGAATTGATGAGCCGCTGGGCAACGGAAAGGCACTTAATCTGACAGGGATTTAGGGTGAAGGGACTTCTCACAGCCTTCCTAGTCACCTCAAGCAGAGGGTTCCCCCCATTGGTGACCGGGGGCTGGCCACCAGCAACCTCCCCTCACCATCCACCCCCTTCAGCCCGCTGGAGATGTCTTCCAGGAAGTCGTGCTGTGGCTCCTGCGGCTTGAGAACATCTTTGATTTCTCCTTGGCCACTTATAATCTGGCCCTCACCATCCTCAGCCGCCTCTTGGTTTCACTGAAGGTATGGAGGCATCTGGGGAAAGGTGACAGATGGTGGGGATGGAACTAACCTCTGCTCCCTATAGCGGCCTGAGAGATGAGCGATCCCAGAAGCTCAAACCAAGGCTCATGAACTAATTTATCCCAAGTGATAGAGCTGGGATTCAAACTCTTCCATACCCTACTACCATGTCTGTCTGACTCAGTGTTCATTGTGTGGTCCTCAGGGCTGGCCT
Organism: Dugong dugon; assembly: GCA_030035585.1. Classification (NCBI taxonomy): domain Eukaryota; kingdom Metazoa; phylum Chordata; class Mammalia; order Sirenia; family Dugongidae; genus Dugong; species Dugong dugon. The sequence continues at coordinate 145,656,377 of CM057460.1, forward strand.
TCTGGGGAGCATGAGAGGACCTCACTGGGAAAAGAACTTCCTGTGTGATGAAGTCGAAAGTGCTTGTCTAGCCCTATCTGCCGACCTGAGGGCAGGATGGGACCGTGTGTTTCCTGAGAAGGTCCCGTATTTCCCACCTCCAGTTAGTCCTCTACAAAAGAATACTGACTAGCCATCTGTAATTGTGAAATCAGGAGCATTTTCATTGGTCAGATCTAAAAATGGCACTCCTTTTGTGGAGGAGTAAAAATCAGTCTTAAAACAAAAACCCCCATCTTCTCAAAGACCACACAGATGCTTTACAGTCTGTATCTGGTGTTTATATTCTGCTCAAACCTGTTTGTTACATACTGCAGATAAAAAGAGAGGTACCTCCAGTGTGTCACAATTACTTCCTTGTGACTTTCTGCAAAAGTTAATGAAGAAGAGGGAAGGTATTCATCCCTGGAAGTCCACTGCAGCTGCTTTTGAGATGTTAACACTGGACACTCAGGTTTCATGATGGGTGTGTGCCCTTGGGAATAGTGGGCATCTTGGAAAAGTCACTAACTTCCCAAGGCTTGTCAGACTCAGACCCCACAGATTCTGGCCCAGAATTCTACTGACCCAGCAAACCCAGAGTCCTGACCTCCTGGCAGGTTATCTTACCTCATTGGTTGATGCCAGATGCCATCTCTCCATAGACAGGCATCTGTTGTCAAGCTAGGAAAAGGCTTTCTAAACCATGTGACTTAATGTGGACCCCCATAAATTGCATCTAAGAAAACTGTTTGATACTTCAGGACTTGGCTGTGGTCTCAGGGACTCTGGGCCCTCCTCTGAGAAGGGCAGATGGCCATGTGTTGCTGGTGGAGGAGAAGCCCCAATGAGTGCTTCAGACTTGCTTGGACTTCTGAGTTTCACTGTAGCTTCTGTTCAGGAGAAGATCTTCCCCCAGTACCCTTCCCGGTCCTCTCTGCTCCCTAACTCCTTACCCCCCTTTGGGGGTTGTGGAATCACTGCCATTTCCACAGAGTCTCCCTTGGCTGATTTCAGGAGTCTGAGGGGCAGGAAAAAGCCGCTGTGTGTGCAGCTACAAACCTTTAATTTAAAAAAAAAAAGTTTTTAACCTGTTTATTAGAATATAATTTGTGCCCCCTAAAAGTTGCTTCAGTCCAACTAAAAATCAAATAAGTGAACCTTAAAAGAAGTATTTCTGCAGGTTATAGTAATACTTCATTTATCTAAAAAAGTAGGACCAAGTTTTTAATAGACTTAGTACTTGGATGTTTGTTCAGACAAATTTCATTAGTCCTTCTGGGAAAGGTCATACGTTTTCCAGAATGGAACTGCCTTCTCTCCAGGGCTTTGAACCAGTTTGAACCAGTTCAGTCATGGCCAACGAAGCAAAACCATAACAGACCCAAATTTTTACAGTCTGAGTGTTCCAGAACGATAACTGGAATGCGGAAAATTATGAGTGGAAGCCCTGGAACGGGAGACTTGGAAGAGGCATGGTGAGCCCTTTTAGGAGCCTGATACGTGAGACTGAATTATTGGGAGGACTGTGGAGGGCGACACAACATTCAAAGCAGCGCAGTCGGCCACCATCTTTGAGTGGGGCATCACTGTTTCCAACTCTGCTCAAAATCCAAGGGGCAAGAGATTTGGTTGCTATGCAGTGCATATGCTGCCCTTGTTTTCTAAGAGGGAGATTAAGTTTCTAGCAGGGCTTGGACCCATACTTTTCCCGTTTCAATTATTGTTCTGGTTCACCCAAATTTTAAAATTTCAGGTCTGTTCCAGTTTTGCTTCCTCAGCCATGACTGAACCAGGAAGAACCAGTTCAAAGTCCTGCTTCAATCAAAGATAAACGGAATGTGGTTGCAGCTGCACTTCTACCAGTGGGCCTGTCTGGTGCAGACCAGGAAGCTCAAAGGCATAATTTTTCTCTCTATGACAAGTAACCATGGTTGGGATTGGGACCAGGAATGGGCAGAGCCCACAGCTTCTGGAAAGCTTTGGGTGAATTCTTGCAGCTAAATAGAGCAGATGGCAGCACCCTAGCCTCCAAAGAACCATTGGGCATGAACTGGCGTTCAGCTGGGGATCAGGACCTGTTTGTAGAGGTGACTATCTCATGTTCACCAGACATTGTCACTCCTACTGGGGGACTTGACAGATGGCCAGGATCTTTCTTCTACATCTGATCTGCTAAAAGAAAGCCCAGGTAGACATCGCTTTGCCCCAGACCAGGCTCTCAGAGTTGTGCCTCCTTAGCTGATGGACTTTTCTTTCACTTTCTGTGGTAGGCCACTGAGAGACGATTCCACTAGGGTCATGAGATGCCCAGTCCCCGTGGGTAAGAAAACAAAAGCTACCATGACATGATGTAGGGCTTTGGCCTCTTTATTTTCTTTTTACAGTTAATTCCACGCATAAAAGACTTCATAAATCACTGTGGCTCTGGCTATACCCTGAATGAGCTGCCAAAGATAGAGCTGGCTATTCTGGACAGACTGCACTGAGACCTCTATATCGGGACGCCGCTGGACTTCTTTACTATAGTGAGTACAAGGAGTTTGCAGAGTCTACCACAGACTCATTCATGCCTTTGGAACAGCTGTTCACCACATAGGACGGCAAAGCACAGGCGTGCACACGTCCTTGCACATGCACCACAGTGAGGTGACCTACCTGTGAGGCTCATGATATACGGAAGAGTGAAAATGTATCTTAAATAGACCCAAATCCAACACAGTTCTACCAGACTCCTACTTCTAATGGACATTAAATGAACTTTACAAAGGTTTTTTTAGACAGCACTATTATGGTAGGTTTCTCTTTTAAATACACACTGCAAAAATATTTCACTTTCCATTCTATGAATACTGTACATAAAAAGCTATCTGCTTTTGCTACACTTTACACACATTCACTTAGCTGTCTTTATTCACCCACAGACAATCCTTTTGGAGGCTTTAGACCATACTGATCTGGCACTTAAAAAAATATCAGACATTAGTTTTTGTTTTTAGTTAGGGGAATGATGGTCATCCTTAAGGATATGATTCTGTTAGTAAGGCAATATTATGTAATGTGGAAATGTCATGGGTTTTGGTCTGTTATGAAGCATGAAGATTAAATCACTAAGGGATGTTTCATTATGAAAACTGATCACTGTTGCCAAGTGACAGAGCTTCTTCTTATGTCAAGCAGATACAAGTAACTTTGCTGCTGCCTTGATCTTGAATAGTATGCTTCTATTTGTCAGAATTGAAACATTGTCATCTAGGTACTTTAGGCTCATGATGTTAATGACTATGTCACAGAGCAGACTCTTCTCTCTCCAAGGTTCAAGCTCTGCTTGGCCATAAAATGGGCATTAAGCCTCCAGTGCCATATGGGGCCATGGATGGGAATGAAAAGGGTTGGGCAAATTTGATGCTCCCTGATGGAAATTTAAATTGTTTGCACTTTTGGTCATTGATATATGAAAAGTATGGGGTTTTCTGTTCTAACATTAAAAACCACGGTCTCCAGTTCCACGCCCTGGTGGTACTGGGCTGGCCCCACGTGGTGGAGCTGCTGCCTCAGAGGAATCCTTCCCGCCACGTCGCGTCCCTGACCAGGCAGCTGCAGCACTGTATGGCAGGCCACCAGCTGCTGCAGTTCAAGGGCTCCACACTGGCCTTGGTCATCATCACTTTAGAGTTGGAGAGGCTCATGCCCGACTGGTGCACTCCTCCTACATCTGATCTGCTAAAGAAACACAGGTAGACATCAACTTTGCCCCAGACCAGGCTCTCAGAGTTGTGCCCTCTTAGCTGATGCACTCTGACACCCAAAAGGTACCCAGGCTCCTCTTGGCCCTTGTAAGCCCCAGAGATGCTCTGGCTATGATGATTCTGAGAAGAGTCTGCCTAACTTTTGGCCATGCCCTTTGGGCTTTGGATATGGGATACATGTTCCCTTCACCAGATCAGTGGTGGTGGCTTTCTCTTACAGTGAAAGGCTTTCTCTGACAGTGAGAGAAGCTTCATCTCAAAGGAGCCCTTGTAGTCAAGAGGATGAGGGACATGTCCAGCTCAGGAGGAAGCAACATGGAGCTTAATATTAGGAAGTGTGAATCCCGGGCCCCTCACCCTCTGTATGAGGGTGTGGTGCCAGGCACTGGGGCACCACAAGGCAAGTGCTGGGGGTCAGAAACCCTCAGGATGGACAGATTAAGATGGAATGCATAGTTAGGCAGATGGCACTTCTACTGAGGCTGGAGATGGATGTCCCTGAGATGGTGTGGTTAATGCTTTAAGTTGGACCTTCCTAAAGTTGCATCATGCTAGCATTTTGGCACCCAACTGCTTATTCCTTAGACTGCACTGTGTTCTGCTTCAAGACTGGCCACTCTTTTAATTACAGATCAATATTGGCCAGTTCAGCCACTGCAAGAAACTTGCAAGCAGCAGCTGAGAAGATTTTAGTCATCATCCTGCAGAGACAATTTTCTGTTTCACCTGCTAGCAAGGCTCTCTGCCCAACCCCACTGCCCTCCAGAGCATAATAGGTTTCCTCCTTGCTCTGACTGAATTCTTTGGCTTTTACGAGTCCTGCAACAAGAAGGGAAGACAACCTTGGACGAACAACTGAGAAAATGTTCCTGGCGGAGTCCTTAGAAGAAAATAAGGGGAAAAAAGCAAGTCAAGTTCACTAGAGGTGAGGGTGGTCCAAAGCCTCACAGACCACAACACTGCATCCTTTTCTCGCCCTTGGGCCTGAGAACAGGAGAGTAAATGCTCATACTACAGCTTGCTTTTCCTTCCTTCTCCAGCAAGGCTTGGTGTTGGCTGCTAAGAGAGCTGGAATATGAGGCCAGGAGAAGGTGGGCCTTACTCAGGGCTGAATGGTCAGGGCTGGTTCTGACTGACCAGTCCTTGCTGCTCTGGCCTCCAGAACTGGCCAGGTGCTTCCCAGGCTCATACCAAACATATGTGCAGCGTGTCAAGCCTCAACTATCCTGCCACTCTGAAAATGGGACAATCTCTGCAGATCCTCTTACTCTGACTTGGCCATAACTTACATGTCCTCTTCCCAAGGACTGGATTATACAGTATTTTTTTTAATGTACAGTGACTTAAGCAAGCTTTAAGCATATTTTTCCTTGTTATCCTTAAGTAGTTTGTTAATTAGGGAAACATTTATGCCAATGAATCGGTATTATAGGGTAACACCTGTTGGGGGCACCACTCTGAAAGCTTTTTGTTGGGATGAGCAGGTTCTGAGATCTAGCCTGCTCCAACCACTGTGCTGCAGGAGGAGGAGGTGACCAGCATGATGGGGGTGGGGCAGGGGGAGGCCAGCTGCCCCTCTGAATCTGTGACACTATAGAGCCATTCTCTAAGCAGTGGCATCCAGCTGGCGTCTTTGCCAGCTGGGGCTGTATAAGCAGTGCTGGGGCTATGAATGACTGAGCCACCCGTTCAGAGGTGGTTTGTGAAGTCTTTGTGCTGTAAACACTTTCTGTGAATGTGCTAAGCCATGAGGGGGTATGAGCTGCTGTTAGGTGCAGAGTGGTCCAGGACCAGATACACTGTAATAACGTCTCTACTACAGAGTCAACACACATCTCTACCTCTTCTTGACAAATTTGCTTGTTGCAGCTTTTTAAAAAATGAACATTAACTGCTTTCAACCCTGTTTGAATAGTACTTTACACTTATGGCATAAAATGCATTTAGACTTGCTAGTGTCAGATATACTTGAAGATCATCTCCTGGGTTATACCAATCGCAATCCTCTTGTCCAGCACCCATTTTACGGATGGAGATACTGAGGGGGCAGCATCCTGTTCGTGCCACAGCTCCCACGGTGGCCATGACTGCCCTCTGCCTCGTCCCTTCCACTGTGAATGGGCAGTGAGCCAACGGTCCAGGGACTCATCCCGAGGGCCCACACCAGCTCAGGCTGTCTCGGACTTTGGGGAGCTGCTGGGAGGCATCTGGATCTCTTAACCAGGTAACTTTAGGTGTAAGCACAGCCTGTTCCCAAAGCTGATCCAACTCTCTTGAAGAAAGGAGAAAGTAGACCTGTGAGGCCCCAATCCTGGAGTAAAGGACAGCCTGAGGTTGAGGTTGCTCCATCTATCTGTAAACTCTTCTCTTGGGAAGCTAACTTCTCTGATGCCAAAGCATCAGTTGAGTTAAAAATAAAAAACCTGTGTGCTGTTGAAGTTTGCTTCACAGCCCCACGTCCCATCCTACCCCCTCTAACAGCATTTCTACCACTGATCCTCTCCTTTCTTGGCAGTTCTGGAATATTTTTCTGAGATTAGAACGTCAAAACCCACCTCAGCTCAGAGATTGGGGGTCACTGTGGGGGGAAATAATGGACACAACCCATCTTCCTTTTGTTTCCACCTACAGAAGGGCAGGGGCTGGTAAAGGACTGTGGCTGCAGAATATGGAGATGGGAGAAAGCTCAGAGACAGATGCTATGGCAGCGGGAAAGGCAGTCAGGCTATGAAGGGAGTTACAGGGTAGGTGAGCAACTTGTCCAAATAGCACTTTCCCCAAAAAATGGGTGATCAGAATCATATAACATTCCCTCCACCAAGGAGGCCCTTCTCCTTTTGGCTTCCTGGAGTCCCTGTCCCTCAAAGCTTGGTGAAAACTTTGCTTCCCTGAGACCTGCCTTCCCACTGGCACAGCTAAGCAACAGCTTCATTAGGGACGCCAGTACTCCGACCTCAGAACTCGTGTTTCATTTTTGCCTCCCCAGAGTCTAGCCTAGTGCCAAAAGAGAAAGGTCCTCAACAAATGAACCCCTTGAGCTTGTTGTCACTTTCTTCAATCACCAGTCTGCACTTCCTCAATCTGCCTGTCCACCAGGACGTCCCACCTCTTCAAAACCGTCTTTGGTCCACCAGCCCACATTGTCACACTGCACACGTTAACACTTATGACGCTTGTCACTGTTCCTTCATCATCCCATCGGGGTGCCAAGGAGCAGCTGTAGCTCAGGAGTTACAGGTATAGACTTCCTAGGTTCAAATACCAACCCCTCCAGTTACTAGCTATGTGACCTTGGGTAATTACTTAACCTCTCTGTGCCTCATCTATAAAATGGGGAGGATGATGGCACCTAATCACAAGATTATTATGAGCATTAGAGGAGTTGGTGTATGTAATGCACTTTAGAGCAATGCCAAGCACATGATAAGCACTCTAATATTAGTGGTTCTATGTTAAGCCTCTGAGACAAGGATGTAAAGTCCTCGAGGGCAGGGTGCACCTACTCTCATGTTCTGCACAGCACCCAGTCACCCAGTAAAGGTACAGGAACCACAGGTGGCATCTTCTATTTCCTGTGACCCTTTCCTCCATCCCATATCCATCCAAAAGCCCCTCACAGAATTCATTATCAAAACATAATTCCCGTAGAAGTTGATTTGATTAACACCCACAAAGTTCACAGAAAAGACAAGCTGTATTTTACCACATTTGTAGTAGATTAATAGGCTCAGGGACCTTGTTAAATCAGAAAAGCTACTGCCCAAAAAAAGACACCACAAAAACTCAAAATAAATGCAAAATTTAATGAAAAAAAAAATGAGTACAAAGTGAATGGAAAGGAACAAAAACAATCAAATGAAGGAGTAAATGAATTAACGAATGAAGCAGTTTTAGAAAAGCATGTTAATGTAACAGACTAGCAAGCCATGCTTCCCTTGGGCCTCTTATCCAGTAATATGAACCCCACTTAACAGGAAACCCACACGTATACACACACAAACACATATGTGGTCAGTGTGCACAATTACAAACCACCTAGACTCAGGCCACTCATAACTAGGATGGCCGTGCATCCTGGTTTGCCTAGAAGGGTTCTGGGTTATACCTGCTGACCTGACATAATTAGTAACAGTCACTCTCAAAGAGTGTCCCAGTTTGGACAATAAGTTACATGATGATTTTACCCAAAACCAACATGATCCCACATGAAAGCCCTAATAATTCCAATAGATGTTAACGAGAAGCAGGGTGGGGGGGGGTGTAAATCAGACCCTGCAAACAGGGGTCACATTCCATGAGGTGTAGTTTGTTAAATAATGGCAAGCCTTAAGCTCACCTTATGCACCAAGGATTAATTTGGTCTCAGCTAAAGATGATACAATTCCAAACAAACAGCAGTGGGGGAGAGAAGTGCAGTGAGGCTCGCTGAAGCTGATGGGGCCCATGGAGGGCAGCTCAGTTCCCAGAAAATGCTAGTCTGACAGGTCTCCCCAGAGATGCTGAGAAGCCTTGGGCCCACAGGCAGGCAACCAGGCACAATTACTGCCTTCCAGGATGCCTGGGTGCACCCTGCAGGCGGTGGTGGGCAAGCGGCAGAACCTGCCCATCCCAGAGCCAGCCCCCAGGTTGGCCTGTAATTGGTCCTCTTATATAACCAGTGGACCTGCTGGTCATGGAGCCTCATCTGCAGAAATACATTAGCTGAGAGAGGCTATCTTAAAGGTCACATTTTGACCCAAGTGAATATATTTGAAGACATATAATTACCCTGAAGGCAAGCCACTCATAGTCCATATCTGCCTTGTGTGCTGTCAAATTGATTCTGACTCATAGTGACCCTACAGGACAAGAGTAGAACTGCCCCAGAGTCTCCTAGGCTGTAACCTTTGCAGAAGCAGATCGCTACCTCTTTCTCCCGCGGAGCAGCTGGTTGGTTAACAGTCAAATGCTTAACCACTGAGATGCAGGGCTCCTTACATCTACCTTAGTACCCTCATTTACCTTTTTAGATGGTGACACTGAAAAATCAGTTTTCAGTCATGACTGAAGCTCATAAGGCTTCATCTTCAGGGCCCCTTCCAAGGCCCTGTACCTAATTTATATTTATGTTCCTTTTCCTAAAGAAGGCTTCCAAAATTGTTCAAGCTTCCAGCCCCACAAAACCTGGATCCGTCCCTGGTCATGACATAACACGTGGAGAATTTTCACTTTCCGCATTCATAGGACCTGCTCTAGCCCTGGCGTGCGGAGCCCCTCTTCCAGCAGCACCTCAGTGGGCATGCACAGCTTACTCCTCAGCCCCATTCTGAATGGACAACCATCTCAGAAGGGCAGGAGAGCCAGTACTTGGTCATGGAAATCAATAAAGCAGGCCAAGACAGCAAGGGGAAAATGGCGATGGACAGTAGAGGGCACGAGAAAACGAGCTAGCAGTCCAAAAACAAATTAGTGCAGCTTCCTAAGGCTTCCAGCTAGGAAGTGCACTAGACTGTGAGCTCCTTGAGGGTAGGGGCAGTGCATGACTCTGAGCAGCCCCAGTGTCTAGCACAGTGCTTCATCAACATTTAACGGATACCTTCCTTTCTCCTATTCATTTTCGTCTCCCTTTTTACCAGGGCATATTTTCAACCCTCATATTCCCAATGGCTGGCAAACCAACAGGTACAAAAAAGAACCAATGTTGCTAGTATTATCTTAAAATGTTCCCTTTTTGAGTGCAGCAGAAGGGGAAAAGCGCTTTTCCTGCTGGTTTGTTTCTTCAACTGTCCATATACACCAGATACCTTCAGATCTTTGCCCTGTGACTCAGCCAGGAAGAAGGAAACGATGACCTTGGAATAAAAACCTTCTGAACGCTCCTTGCACGTGGAATATGCAGAGTTGGTTCGGGGTCTTAATTGGAGTCAAACACTTAACACACAGACATGGCGTTGGTCCGTGTTTATAGGTAGCACCTCCGGGCCACACAGACAATGGCTTTGGGCTGCTGTTCCATTTACATTCACAGTAAAAACACTGGACATAGTCTTGCTCGTGGTCCACTTTCATCCGTAAAGAAATTCCAAACACTGTCATTACAGAAGTTTATTGCCCACCTCTCCCTGTATATTGGGATACTTTATACATAAGAAAGGTTTAGAGAAATTTTTAGTTTTTAAAAATCAGGGAATCTGTGTTACTTTATGAATATAATGGGAGAGAGATTATTTTTCTTTATGCTTGTGCCAAAATAAAAATTGAGGAGTGTTTTAAAAGTTATTACTGAAATTAAGCTCTAGGTTAGAAAAATTAAAACAAAGGGCAGTTGGGTGAATTTTGCAGCATGTATACCAGATCAGGCGGCCGCACCTAAGGCACCCCGTGAGCTGCCATCCTGACGTTGAACAATTAGGCCTGGCATCGCTGGCCGGGGCCATCGCTAGAGCGGCACATGACTGCTCCGTCAAGGAATAGTGACACTGTAAATGGAAGACCAGCCACTGGCTCTGAAAAAAATAAACCTCGTCAGTTTTGGATTCCATCATTCATGGCTTTTCCGTGTATGCATAGAGAGGGGTGGGCGGCCAGGCCCAGGGGCAGCCTGGGGCTGGCAGCAGGGTGGGGTAAAGCAAGGCTGTAAACACTGGAGTCTGTACCAGCTCCCAGTCCGTCCTCACACCATTTATGGGTGAAGGGTCACAAGGTGTAACTCAAGCAACTTAACACCTGAAAGTCTAAAATCCGCTCCTGACATGTAAGTCTGTGCGTGCGTTAACTGAAAAATAAAAATAAAACAAACAAACAAAAACAGGCACATTAAAAGATACGCAGACCAAATCAAACGGAAGCAAAAGACAGCAAGGTGGACACTGGGAAAGGGCAGTTGGTTTGGCATTTGTGATGAGCAAACCAGAGACCTCGCTTCAGTATGTGGCATCCCAGGCTGAGGGTCAAGATCTGGTTGGGAAGTAATTTTGCAAAAATGAATTAAAATTTGAAGAATAAGTGCAACCTATCAAAGTCATTCAACTCAATGGTCATGAAATGCACTCCCCATTCCCCTGACCAGGACAGGAGGAAGAGGTGCTCCTCACCACCCCACCTACACTACTCCTGGCCTCCACAAAGCCAGCATGGAAAACAGACCTTTCTCTCAGAGGCCAAACTGACTGAAGCTTTCTGCCATGTCCAGCCAACAGAAAAGACCTGTTTTCTAGGCCTAGGCCTGGAAAACATACCAAGGAGCCCAGGCCACATGGGAAAAGCAGGGAGACCAGATACCAGTGACAAGCCACCCAACCCTGAGAGGTATGCCAGTGTGGCCCAGCAGGGCCGGTGTGGAGCCTCCAGGGACTTGTGCCAGCTTGCACCCCACCCCCACTGGCCCTCAGACCCTGACTTCGCCCTAGGTCTCCGTCTTTGTTTTCTGAGTGGTTTCTCCACAATTTATTTCCTAGGGAACCTGCTTGTCTTTCCTTTAACAAGAGGGCCTGAGCCAAGGCTGGTAGGGAACAGGGCAAGGCTGCTTTGAATCACAGACCCCCAGGAGAAGCAAGATTTCTGACCCACTGGCTTGAAACTCACACAGGTCCCAGCTCACAGAGCTCCCACGCTAACCAAGCCAAGAGCAGGACATGTGAGCAGGGCTGGAAGCAAATCCAAAGCATAGGGGAAATTTGCATGGCTGAGAGGAATGTGGGGCTGGTGTTCTCCCCAGGGACAGGCAGGTGCATATCTGTCCCAGCTGTGCCAGCAGGATGGGGGAAACTATAGAAAGGAGAAGCATCTGCCCCAAAGCAGAGAATGGGCCTTAGGAATGAGAATTTGCATACAAATCCTACATGCCTGGTTCTGTGCTCCTGACCTTCCCCCTTAGGGAGAAGCCCTTTAAGTGTCTTTCCCTTAGTATGTGTCTGTGCCTCTATGCATGTGTGGACTGCGGATTAGGTGTATGTCTGAGTCTGTGTACGTGATAAGAGAATAAATAAGACTGTGTGTATGCGTGTGTGTGTATGTTCAGATGCACACATCTTAGAGAATGTATACATGGAGGGTAGGGAGGCTGATGCCAGAAGCAGTGGCCTAGGGCCACAGCTAGCTGCACTTCATGGCCCTAACCACTAAGTTCACTGCCACCAAGGAAGGAAGGGCCTGGGCACACATATTCTCAAACATTCCAGGAGGAAATGGGATTCCATGGAGGCCAAGAGCGAAGGCCAGGATGGGTACACCTGCTTAGTTCCTGAGTTGACAAGAGAAGGAAGGCACCTGGTACAGGCCAGGGGCAGGAAGAAGCAAGGGTGGATGAGATCCCCACCGCGTGGTGTGGGACACCAAAGGAAGCGGGGTGGGAGCAGGAGCTCCCCAGGAGCTGGGGCATCTGGACTCCAACTAAGCATGTGAAAACAGGCAATTAAAAATACCAGGGAGAAGTGACTCAGGGTTGCCTCCACCTGGTCAACAAGTTGACTACACTCCTTGAGGTCAGGAAAAGCCTCCTTGCCATCCCCTAGAGTCCACTCTCCAGAGAAACAACTCCAACTTTTACTTTAGGGGCAGCCCCCCTCCCTAGCAGGATGCACAGAGCCCCCACAGAGAGCTTCTGTCCTTCCTTTGGCCCCAAGAGCCCTTCAGAATAGCTGGGTAGCAATTCTGCATCCAGGGGGTCAGCACTAGCTGGGCTCAAGTCTCTGCTGCCCTCAATCACCACCTGGCAGCCAATCCATGCCAGCCCACACCCATTGCCTCAGAGGCCACAGAGGGGATACGCACAGCTGTCTGAGCAGAAACCACAGGAGCATTTGGAATCCCGCTGGAAAGGCTGACATTCCCAGGCCCTGTCCCTCTCGTGGCCTGAAAGGCCTTCCCCTAGGCCCCTACGGCCACAGCCTCTCCCTCCCTGTGAGGCCCAGCCTTCACCACGCTGCAGTGGACAGTCCCCAGCAGCTGAGGGGGCTGCAGGAAAACAAACGAGTGAGAGAGGAGAGAGCAAGGAGGAGAGAGAGAGCAAGGCCACATGCGCAAGAGGGAACGTGAACATAAGAGGGAGAGATCCAGGTCCTGAGATATCGAGATCACCAGTGAAAGAAAAAGGTGAGCAACGAAGAGGTGGGCAGGCAAGTGAAAATGAGAGAGCGTGAGATGGCAAACAAGCAACAGAGCGGGGGAGAGTATAAGCAAAAGAGCAGGAGAGAAGGAGCAGGCTCAGAGGAGGGAGCCCAGCACCTACTTCTTCTTGTCTTTGTCCTTCCTCAGAGGCTGCTGTGAGGTGGCATGAAAGGCCTGTGACTGCAGAGCCTCCACAGCTGCCTTCCTGCGATTGAAGGCATTGGTCTCCTCCTCCAGCTCCCGCCGCTTCTCCTCCACCTTGCGCTTCTCCTCCTGGTGGACCCGCTTCAGGTGCTCAAACTTCTCATGAAGCTGGAAGTGGAAGGTGGGGGAGCCTAGACATCAGCGTGGGCAGGGATGGTGCCCGGCCATTCCCCCGCCTCCCAGCCAGGCCCTTCCCTCTCTCCCCTGGCCCATCTTTTGTTCCCTCACCACCACCCCCAGGCCCTGTACTCACCTCCCTTTCCTTCTCCTTCAACTCCAGCTCTGTCTCCTTCACTTTGTTGACGAACATCTGCCTCATCTCTTCCTCTTTCCTCTGCAGCTCACTCAGGAACTCCTTCCTCTTGGCCTCATATGTCTCCTGTAGGCTGCAAGGACCCAGAGAAGAGAGGCCAGGGTGGGGTTATGGAGGGGAGGGGCTGGGGCAGAGCCAAGGAAGCAGAAGCATGAGGTCCCTGGGGGTGGGAGGATGCTGGGGTATGGGCAGCCTCCTGCTCATCAGATCCCAGAAGACAGATACCAGAGTGGCAAGCCTGACTATGGTCTTGGAGGTGGGCTCACTCCTTGCACACGTGGTCACCTGAAGGGCTGGCTGTCACCATCGCTGTCTTGGAAGCCCATCTCCTCCAATTTGCAGCGTCGGTAGAGCTCGTAGTGTCGACTGTGGGTCTGTTCACGGAGGTCTTCCATGTTTACCCGGATCAGCATCTCCCGAAGCTTCACAAAGTCACAGTGATTCTCGTTCTCCACTGAGAGCAGAGGGTACATGGGGCATGAGGCGGGCACACAGATGGGCATGGGGAAGGCAGGAGCTAGGGCAGTGGCCAGGGTGCTGCAGGCAGACTCCACAGAGTCAGGGCAGGTACACAGGGAGGGCGGGGCCCAGGACAGGGTGCTTGAGGCAGGCTTACAGAGGAGGGGAGCAAGGCAGGACAGGGCACTAAGCTCAGGGCCCCCGGCTGGGGATGAGCTTGCCCCACCACACTCACCCTGGACCACTCCCCAAGGATACTGCCGTGCTCGGACCAGCTTGTTCCCCACCTTCACCTCCTCGGTGCTGCCCACTACAGCAAAGGGCAGGTGTGCCTGGAAAGGGGCCCAAGAATTTGTGAGCACTAAGTTGACACACAGGCTAATGGACAGACTCCCTTCACTGCCCCTGAGCCCGGCGGGGGCTGATCTGGGGCTGCCCAGACCTGAACAAAGGCCCCAAAGACAGGTGCTCATTTCCTGGCTCTCTTTCAGAGAAGTGTCCTGGAACCTCCAAATAGGGGAGTGGGCTGAACCCTCAGCCTCCCTTCCTGGTGTTCCCCACTCTCTGGGTGCTCTTTCAGCTCTTGAGCTCCCCAGGGGCCATCAAAATCTCCCTTGAAGGACCTGTGGGCCTACCTCCCTTCCCAGTTCCCAAACCCTGGTAGCATGCCTGCTCACGCCTATAGTTCCAGGTTCCCACCTGAGTCCAGATCTTGTGAAACTCAAACCTTGGAAAAGCCTCAGTGCAGACCCAATACCCAATTCCTCCATCCCTGGCTACAAGATGCAGGACTGGCCAGCACCCGGATGCCCATTATCTGTCCTGGAGAGGCTAAGGCTGGAATCGTGGGGAAGAAGAGTCTCTTGGGGCTGTGTCTGAGATCTGTGCTGGCCCCCAGTCCTCTGGCTCCAGAGCCCTAAGGCCCTTGTCCAGTGCTCACATTCATGACTGCATTTATCTCTGCAACAGCCTCGTCGTCAGTGGGAAACTGGTAGATCTGGACCCCATTGCTGACCAGCTCGCCCATGATCTTGATCTTGAACTTGTGGAGCTCACTCTTGGAGATGGTGTCGGCCTTGGCAATGATGGGAATAATGTTCACCTGGGATTAGGGAGAGGTGGCGGCCAAGTTAGTTATGTATTTTGAGCAAAGGCTGTGTCCTGACTGTGGACAGCCCTCCCAGGCATATCCCTGGGCAGAAGGGTAGAACATCAGAGAGACAGAGCGGCTCCCCTGGGTCACTCCAGCCCTAACCCAGACACCTGTGACCATTCTGATGGGTGATAACAATCAGCTGCAGTGCTTCCTACAGCCCTGGATTCCCCCAAACCACTATCCAGACCTAAAATTAGTCTCCTTGGGCAAACCAAGCTTCAGCCCAGAGTGTTCTGCAGGTCTCAACTGGCTGGGAACCTGACAGAAGCAGCAGCAAGGGGGTTGAACTTGCCACTAAGTAGGTAAGGTGACCCTATCAGCAGTGGCCACAGGAAGACCTCAAAATCTCCCAGGCCAAGGTTATTCCATTGTTTAGAGTAAAAATTAACTCCTGAGATGGGAAGGGTAGTCACATGAGAACCAACAGGTGACTGTGGGGTTGCACACCCTCCAAGACCCCAACCATTCCTGTTTTGCCCATGAAGCTGCCCTCTCTTCTCTGCCCTTACAATACCCACTCCTCATTTGCATTCCACTTCTGCAGTTTATCTTGCCTCTCCCTAGGGAGGAGAGGGGGTGTGAAGGAAGCAAAGGAAATAGGAGGTGAGAGAGGCAAATGAGCAGAGAAGAGGCTGAAATGGGATGGGGGCACTCTGGGGAGAGGTCACGGTGGGGGCACACGTGGCTCTAGGGAAAGGAGAGGAGGCCCAGAGCCAGTGGGGCTGAGAGGGAAAATCGATTCAGCTGGAAGGAAGGGGCTCAGGGCCAAACCCCAGAGACAGGGCTGTGAAGAAAGAGCCCAGAGCAGTAGGGGCCACTGGAGCAACAGGGGCAGATGCAAGAGGAAATAGAGGGATGACCAAGCTGAGGGGACCACAGCGGACCACAAGCCCCTGAGAGTGAGGGCCCTGAGGACCACAGCGGACAGCCACGTAACTGCATCCCACCCCAGTGGAGGACCCTGGAGCCCATGGAACAAGTGGGGCATGGGCCCACAGACCTTGCTGTCCAGTTTCTTCATGGTCACCAGGTCCAGGGACTTGAGTGAATGCCCTGTGGGCGTGATGAAGTAGAGGCAAACGTGGATCCTGGTGTCGTGGTAATCGAAGAGGGAACGGCGGATCTTCAGCTCCTCTTGCAGATAGTTCTCAAACTGCGCATCGATGTAGTCGACGATGGGCCTGTAACTACAGACAGATCCATCACCTAGGAGGTAGGCAGCTGGGTTGGGCCTGTGGGGCTGGAGGTAGGCCATGCTCCCACCCCCAGCCTTCTGTCTGGGGGTCCCTGTCTGCGTACAGGTAACTGACTCATTCTCCCGATCCCCTCCCCAAGGAGTAACTGGTTAGCTAGTGGCCAAAGGACCTCAGGTATTCCCCGAGAGACCCCCCTGGCCCCCATGAAGTGTGGGGGCTCAGTTATTCCTATGGGGGCAGCATGGAGTGAGGGGCACTCAGACAGCTGTAGAACTATGGCCAACGTGGGTGGGACAGGGATGACATTTTTCTGGGTGGAGCCACCCTTCCCGCCTCTTGCCTTTCATCCTTATTGATCTGATCCCCGAAGCCCACAGCGTCCACAATGGTCAGCTTGAGCTGCACGTTGCTCTCCTGGAGGTCATAGGTCTGGGGCCGCAGGCGCACGCACTCCTCATGGTGACTGGCTTCCTCGGTCTCAAAGGTCGTATTGAAAAGTGTGTTCATCAGCGTGGACTTGCCAATGCCTGTCTCCCCTGGGGAGCAGGAGGAGGGCAGAGTTGAATGTCAGAGGGCTGGAGCCTGGGCTGTCCCTCGCTGGGGCTCAGCCTCCCTACAAGAAAGAGGGGCAGGCCTCCCACTCCATCCCATGCTGTCCTCAGCCCCAAGGAGCCATCCCTTCCACAAGTGGCCTCAGAAATAGTGTGGGAAGAAAAAGCCAAAAGGGGACTTGAGGACAGATGTGGCACGTGGGATGTGTGAGCTGTTTCCTTGGGGAGCAGGAAGAGACAGAGCCTGGCAGCCATGGAGACACCACTGGACACCGGTCTCTGCTGGCCTCAGTGGTACCCAGCCAGCTAACACATAGCCTGCCTACACACCACCCCTCCCGGGCCCAGGATGGTCATGGGGCCAGAAGGGCCAGGGTCTGAAGTCACAAGTGGCTCAGCCCACCTGCGTTGGGTGGCCCCAGCACCACATAACTTTAAAGGGAGGAGAAGTTCAGGATGGGCTGCTCCCTGGGGGGCACCCACAGCCTAGCAGATGCACCTGCAGAGGTCCTTCTGGGAGCCCCAGGCCTGAGGTACAGGGAACCTCCCAGAGCCTCCATGTTTTGGGCTTCATTTATTCAGATGTAAGCTATAGCCCTCAGTACCTAATACTGTGATGATCTGTTACCCTCTCTTAAAGGGGCAGAGTCTGGCTTACCATAGTGTCCTTGACACATAGCTCAAAAAAAAAAAAAAAAAAAAAACTTTCACTGAAAGCACAATTAAAAAGAAAAAAAAAAAAACAGTCGCTGTTGAGTCGATTCCAACTCCTGGCGACCCCATGTTGTTTCAGAGTAGAACTGCACTCCATAGGGTTTTCAATGGCTATGATCTTTCAGAAGTAGATCGCCAGGTCTTTCTTCCAAGGCACCTCTAGGGTGGATTCAAACTGCCAACCTTTCAGTTAGTAGCTGAGTGCTTAGCCATTTGTGCCCCCCAGGGACTGCCAGACACACAGTAGGAATGAGTAAATGTTTTTAAATAAATGAATAATCTAAATCTCTCTGATAAACACCCATATTACAGAGTACTGTCACATGTCTAGTCCTAGTTAACCCTCATGACAACTGTGAGTTGGGCTCTGGCTCCAACTCTGTCCTTGACCCTGGCAGAGACACCAACCAAACCCTCATCGTGATACCCCAAGGTTTCACTCTGCCCAGGAAGCCCCCCCTTGCAGCTTGACAGGGGGCCAGGGCAGCAGCCCCCCATTGCCTGGAAGGTTCTCAATGTCCTCTGCCTGAGGCTGCTCCCTGACCAGGTGTGGACACTCACCCACACAGAGGATGTTGAAGCTGAAGCCCTGAGTGACCGACTTGCTGACCAGCTGGTCGGGAAGGCTGTCGAAGCCCACGTGGCCCCCAAGGGAGAGGCTCCGGGACTCCGGCTCTGCATTCTGCCAAGCAAGAGACAGACAGAGACAGTGAGCCCACTGGGGAACAGAGGCCTGGCTCAGGTGAGGCTCAACCCAAGTCAAGACTCAAACCTGCCTCCTTCCCTTGTCTGAATTCTGAGCAAATCTCAGGACACACCTGTGAGTGCACCAGAGCTCCAATTCCAGGCCAGGCTTCCACAGGAGCCCAACAGGCCTCAGGACCCTGGACTCTCACCTTGGAGAAGGCCCTTTCACCCATGACTCTGCTCCTCCACCTCAGTTGGCCAGGGATGCCTGGGGCTGGACCTCATCTCTCTCCGGAAACAGGTGGTCCCAGGACCTATGACGGCTTCCCCTGAGGGCTCACCTTTCCTCCTGCTCAGGAGGAGGCCCCTATGGTTCCTGAATCTTAAATAAAGACTCCAAGCACCAGGATTAGAGTGTGTATGTTGCTGTGACCAGTTCTGGGGAGAGGCAGCTGCTGCACCCCCCTCCCAGGACTCAAGCAGAGGCGGGTCTGGTTACCCCCTCACACTCGTCCTCCAGAGGGGCCTCCCCCACCAGGCCAGGCTCACGACCCTCTGCGCGTGCCCGGTTCCTCACGCACCCAGGCGTGGAGTGCACACATGGGCTCCCTAAAGGACAGCTCAGCACTGGGTCTCAGGGACGGACTCTGAAGGGATAATGACTCTAAAGCCTCCTCCCTCTGCCTCAGCAGTATTCTCCAGAGACCCCCAGGCTCTAGCTTATGCACCCTGCCACCCCGGCCCTAGCCCTGGTTGTTTAGACAGAGGGTCCTGATGAGAATGCAGAACTCTGGCCTTAGCAGAGCGGCAGGCAGCAGGTCCCGAGTAAGCTCAGGCCACTGGAGCTGGCCTGCAGCACTATATAAAGAAACCACGAGATCCCGAAGCAGAGGGTCAAGGCCAGACTCCAGTTTGGGTGGACAGTTTCTCTGGCTTTCCTGGGAATCGGGGGGTGGGAAATGCCGACCTCTGAGGGAAGGTTCCCAGGCTCAGCCTTCCCTAGTTCGGCCCGTCTTGAGGGCAGGCCCCAGACAGCTTCATACTGGGCATAAGCAGGCCTCCTCCATTCCAGGGCCCCTCTTCCCTGACCACCAGCTAGTAAGTGCAAGGACAGAAAGGGCAGTGGGTTTGGAGCTTCACCCTGCCATAATGTCCACAGCTCCAGAAGAAGGAAACAGGTCTAACTAAAGATAGCCCCAAAAGCTACTGCTTAGGACAGTGGCAACCCGTTATGCAATGTAGCTATAGGGAGAGTGGTCAGAGAGGGCTAGGGACCAGGCAGCAGGGCTGTGTGGTCACCCTGCAGGCCCTAGGCTCTCTTCCCTCCCTGCAGAGGGATCTCCTCAGCACCTGATCTCTCCCTGACCTCTCTGTGGCTGCAACCTGTTGCCTCGGCCTAAACTCCTCTGACCATTCTTTCCTCCCAACCACAGCCCCCGGCACTCAAACCCAACCTTCTCTTCTCCACTATTTAAACCCCTCTCCCCATCTTGCGCCACCGCCCCAGGCTCAGTCACTGCTGACTCCCAAGTGTGCGTGTTGGCAGCCCGGACTGCATACGGCCTCTCTGGGCAGTTGTATCAGCCCCTCCAACAAGCTGGGGTGCCCCTAAGCCTGTTCTCTCCAGTGACTCTCAGGGGAGTCTCTGTTCTGAAACAGCTATCCCCAGGGGTCCTGTCACATCCTCCCCACTCAAACCTAGGTCCCCCTAGGACTGCAAACATAACCGGACAAAGAGGCCCCAAAGACAGCTTCCTTTCACTGATGCCCACATCAAAAAGAGTAAATGGAGCATAGATGTGCTGGGTAAGGTCCAAACCCGTTAGCATGGCATTCCAGGTCCTCACAGTCTGGGGGCCCTTGAAGGCTTGGTGCCAGCCCAGCTGGTTAACTCTGGTCTACTTTTCAAACTCAGCTCCTTCCCTGGGCTCTCAGCATCTGCTCTGACCTGGCCCTCAAGTACTTACATTCCAGACCCTTCACTTGGCAATGATCCCATTTCCTTGCACGATTAGTTATCTTCTTTCTATGCATCTTGGTTCTCTATTCCATAAGCTTCACTGCAGGCTGTGGGGGTGTCAGGTTTTCCATTCTTCCCAGCCTCCCATGACTATGCCTACTATGCTAGACAGCACGACCATTTATACTGAACACCATCTTCATCTGCCACAGCATCAAGGGGTGTCTGCTCATCTTTCATACTTCATTATTTAGTTTTTATTCACCTGCTCGTGGCAGCTTGAGGATCAAATGGAGGACAGAACAGTCAGTCTAGAGCTTTTTTATTTTCAGGCGAGACTGAAAATCTCCAAAATTTAAGGCGTGGTGTGCTTGCAGAGAAGGCTATGTGTTTATTCATCCTTTTCTTCCAAGAGTGACACAATCAGGATGTAATCCAACATCCTGTAGTCTGCCGCCAAAACCCACCAAGTCAGCTGTGTCTGGAAACCACACACACACACACACACACGCATACACACACACACACCAGAGTACTTAGGAGAGAAACAGAAGCCACCCTATTCCTGAGGTTTTCCACTTTCTTACAGTTCCAGGCTCCAGAAGTCAAAAGCAGCACTCGGGAGTCTCAGGGAAGCCCACCTATCCACACTCAGCAACCCCTGCATGGCCCTTTACTCACACAGCCTGCACTCTCTGGGGAAGTGTGGAGTATGGGGATGTCTCCCCAAATTGTTACCCAGGCCACACTCTGTCATTCCAGGGGCCCAGACCTGGGGTGATGACCACGCAGGAGCCTCAGGGGCCAGTGGGAATGCCTGTCCTTGGCACACATACATCCCCATACATGCACACACACACACGCATTCACACACACTCACAGCAAAATGATCACTGGCCTGGATAGAGACAGTGTTGTTCCCTGGTCTCAGGAGACAGATCTGACCTCCCTAGCTGCACTGAGGGCTGACTCCTCCACTAATGCCAAGCTCCCTGATCACACATTTGGCACTAACAACATGTGATCTAAGGTACGCTGCTTTTTCTAGGGTATCCGCCCCAGGTATCTCTGCTAACCTGAGTGGGATCACAGCCTAGAAAGAGCCAGCAGCCACTGCTCACCTACCACTGCTCGACTCAGAAACGGATTCCAAGTCTCCCACTGGCTACCAGTGCTGCAATTTGGTGAGTAAGACCCCAGCTCCAACTCCAGGGGTGAGTCCTAATAGTCCTGAGCCAATCAGCATGATCCCATGATTGGTTCAGTTATGGGCAAGTGACCCAGGATGGACCTTTGGATCAGCTTGTGACCACCAGCCCAAGGCTGAAGCCCACTTACAGAGGAGTCTGCCCTACCTCTGGGATTCCTCCCTTCCCTCTGGTCATATATCCCCCTTATTAAGTTAGTTGAGTGGGTTACATATTACTTGCATCTTTACCGCTTCAGTCTCCAAAGTGAAACTCTTTGGATGCAGCAGAACAGAGAAAGCAAGAAGGGCAAGGAGGGGAGGTGTGGAAGGTGAAGCATCTCTGTGTTTGCAACCAAGAGGAAGGAATGGGTGACAAATGATAAAATCAACATTTCACTGAGCACCACCATGTACCTGAACTAAGCTAGGTGATCCACACACAGTCTCTCATTGAGTCCTTTCTACACCCTGTGTGGCAGACACCATATTATCCCCATTTTACAGGCAAGAAAACTGAGGTGTACAGAAGCTAGGAAATTCACCAGGGCAGAGCCAGGATTTGAGAGCAGGACAAGCCCTTGCCCCAAACCACTGCCTCCCCTACTCTTAGAAGGCTCCCAACTCATTCATTCAGTCACTTAGCACACACTCACTGGATGTCTGCTGTGTGCTAGGCACTAAAATGGCTGCTGAGAATGAAAATATGAAGACACCAGATTCTTACCCTCAGGGGCTTGGTCTAATTTAGTTTAAACTCAAATGCCCACAGAAGTCAGGCAGATAATGCAAATGGGGAAAAGTGAGCAGGATAGTAGTAATAATAATGATAACTTACATGTATGGAGTGCTTACTCTGTGCTACTCTGATCTCATTTAATCTGCCCATCAGCCCTATGAGATAGGCTGTAATATAATCTCCATTGTACAGATGGACAACTGAAGCACCAAGAGATTAAGTAATATGCCCAAGTCCACACTGGTCAGGAGTGTGAAGCCAGGATCTGAATGGAGATACCATGATAGCAAAGCCGACACTTTCAGCCACATCGCTCTGCTGCCTGCTGGATGAAAGACAGTCACTGACTTGGCCCAGTGTGGGGGTCCCCCAGGGAGAGGTGGGGACCATGGGGAACTGCAGAACCTGGGCTGAGTCCATGGCAGCCATGGTTCTATGAGTCCAGTCAACTTTAAGAAAGTCCGCCCAGTGCTACCAGATCTCCCAATTTTTACAAGAAAATTCAGAAATCTAGATTTTTATATGAAATCCCCTAATTTAAAATTTTTGGCAACCAACACAAATTTAGGATATCATGAGGATCCAATGCAACATGTCTGGTGGCTGGACCCGGCTCATGGCTTGACAGTCTGCTACCCTGGGTCTGGTGGGAGAGGAGGGTGAGTGGTCAGGACAATGCACCACTGTTCTCTGGGGCATGGAGACCCACAGGAGATTCGTGGGGGAAAAGCCTCCAGGCTGGACAACCTAACTGCGAGCCTGGTAAGAGGTTTCTGGCCCTTTCCACACCCAGGTTCCTGGGGAGCCCACTCAGGGGCCTCCACTGTCCTCAAAGCGTCAGGACAGAGAACAGGTTGGCAGCTCAGAGTTCTGTACACACACGGTGGGAAACTTCACAGGGCCATTCCCCCATCTCTAATCTCTAACAAGTTTTTGGCTCCTGAGACAGGCCCCAGGCTTCTGTGTCATCATTTTCTTTGGCACATCAAAGACAACAACCAGAATAATAGCTGCTCAGGCCACCTGCACTCCCCCTTGCCTGGCTATCCAGAACAAAGTGGAGAAGGGCATTTTGTTATGCAGCCCAGTGGCTAACTAGGGCACCCTCTTCCTCATCAGGAAATGCTGTCTGAGCCTTCTGGAACAGCCCTAATTGCTGGCCAAGCGGAGCTGCCCCTTTTACCAAGAAGCAAAATGGAATTTAGGGAGAAACCCTGTCTCGCAGCTTGTTCCCAAACAAAAACAGGCTTTTATCCAGAAGGAACTAGAAATCTGCTGA
Source organism: Dugong dugon (assembly GCA_030035585.1). Lineage (NCBI taxonomy): Eukaryota > Metazoa > Chordata > Mammalia > Sirenia > Dugongidae > Dugong > Dugong dugon. The sequence continues at coordinate 145,679,675 of CM057460.1, forward strand.
AAGTCTGAACCAATGGAGCCAGGGAGGCTGTGGGTGAACAAAGACTCCTGAGATCAGACCTCCTACACTAGACTGTTCACTGGGGTGGACAGGAGTGGAGGGGATACCCCACCAAAGCATATTTGGCACCTGAATTGTGGACAAAAACCACCCCACCACCTTGCCCCAGGCCTTCCACAGAGTTCTCTGGTGCTGGGGACTTCAGATACTGCTCTCCACCTGGGCTGCCACACCCAGCACTGTGCTCTGTGCACCCTGCCAGGCAGGCAGGAAGCCCACTCCCCAGGAGACCTCCAGCTTTGGGGGGGGGGCTATGAAGTCACCGAGCAATGGACGCAGGAGTCATTGCGCCACTGGGAGTCTTCTCCACCCGTGTTCCCGGCATAAACCACCCTACCCCTGGCTGCAGCTACTTCAAGCAGCTTCAGACTTAAATAGCCAGAGTAGGGGCCTCTGGCCAGAACCCATGGTCACAAGCACAACTGTCCTTGAGGCCAGAAAGGAATCTTAGGAATTTTCCCAGGAAAGGCTTAGGCTCTGGTCCCAGGATTCCATAGCAAGCTGCTAAGCCCAGGTCAGAGGTTACGGGAAATAACCAGAGGGATGTGTATGAGACGGTGGGGTTGAGGATACTGATACACTGGGCCAGGAGGGGAGATGGAGAAAGGATGTCCCAAACCAAAAGGGCACCGGAGAACTGGACAATCGCTTTTGGGAGGAGATACAAGCAGGGATCAACCTTCACGATGCCGGCATAGTAGTAGACAGTGCAGTAATGGAGAGATGGCAGCTGGGCCCTAGGAGGGAAACCCGCAGCCACTCTCACGAGGCCAGTCATCCCCCACCCCACCCTGAGAAGAGAAGGAACTTTGGGAGCAAAACTACTCACAGGAGCCCAAGGCCACCTTGCCTTCCCTGGCCCTGATACTCCCTTCTCTCTGCAAACAGACTTCATAGTCCCGAGCCACTTTCCTCCCTTTCTGCACACAGACAGCCAGGCTACAGTTTATTAATCTGGGATGGTTGTTTCACAAGAAGCCCTGGTGGTGCAGTGGTCAAGTGCTTAGCGGCTAACTGAAAGGTCTGCAGTGTGAACTCACCAGCCGCTCTGTGAGAGAAAGATGTGGCAGTCTGCTTCCATAAAGATTTACAGCCTTGGAAACCCTATGGGGCAGTTTTACTCGGAATCAACTCGACAGCAATGGGTTTGTTTTTGGCTGGTTTGTTTCACACTTCTCATGTCAAGATCAGGTTTCCAGGAAACTAAGAGCACTGTGTTTTATTGACTACACAAAGGCATTCGACTGTGTGGATCATAACGAATCATGGATAACATTGCGAAGAATGGGAATTCCAGGACACTTAATGGTGTTCATGAGGAACCTGTACATAGACCAAGAGACAGTTGTTGGAACAGAACAAGGGGTTGCTGCGTGGTTTAAAATCAAGAAAGATGTGCATCAGGGTTGTATCCTTTCACCATTATTCAATCTGTATGCTGAGCAAATAATCTGAGAAGCTGGACTATATGAAGAAGAATGTGGCATCAGGATTGGAGGAAGACTCATTAACAGCCTACAATATGCAGATGACACAACCTTGCTTGCTGAAAGTGAAGAGGACTTGAAGCGCTTACTGATGAAGAAAAGACTACAGCCTTCAATATGCATTAACTTCAACACAGAGACCCAAAATCCTCACAACTGGACCAATAAGCAACATCATGATAAACAGAGAGAAGATTGAAGTTGTCAAGAATTTCATTTTACTTGGATCCACAATCAACAGCCATAGAAGCAGCAGTCAAGAACTCAAACAATGTATTCCATTGGGCAAATGTGCAGCAAAAGACCTCTTTAAAGTGTTAAAAAGCAAAGATGTCACTTTGAGGACTAAGGCGCACCTGACCCAAGCCATGGTATTTTCAATCACCTCAAATGCATGTGAAAGCTGTACAATGAAGAAGGAAGACTGAAGAAGAATTGATGCCTTTGAATTATGGTGTTGGCGAAGAATACTGAATATACCGTGGACTGCCACAAGAACAAACAAATCTGTCTTGAAAGAAGTACAACCAGAATGCTCCCTGGAAGCGAGGATGGTGAGACTTTGTCTCACATACTTTGGACATGTTCTCTGGAGGGACCAGTCCCTGGAGAAGGACATCATGCTTGGTAAAGTAGAGGGTCAACAAAAAAGAGGAAGACCCTCAATGAGATGGACTGACACAGTGGCTGCAACAATGGGCTCCAACCTAGCAATGATTGTGCACAGGGTCGCTGTGAGTTGGAACCGACATGATAGCACCTAACAACAATGACCACAGTTGCTGGTCTCTGAGCCCGTCTCCCAAGGCCTAGGACACAGACACATTCTTGGGCTCTATTGTGCGCCTGCAAGGGCGTAGTCTAGCCCACAGGAGAGCAGCTGGGGAAGGTGATCTGGGCCTCGAAGGTACTGGAAAGTCAGGTGTTCATATTTCCTCACCTGGTTCAGGAACTCTGGCAGCAGCCACTACAGCCTTGCAGCAGAGAAAGCCAGAGTGGTCTAGGCTTCTCTGGAGGAAGAAGGCAGCCTTCATTCCACACACAGAAAGGGGAATGTGAGCAGCAAAGGTGCCCTCTATCCATACCTTCCCTCCAACCTCAGGACGGACTAGAAAGGGGCAAAAAAATGCACCAACTGGTGGCAGCTCGGGGCAGGGCTGCTATACTTTTCTGTCGCTCATCCTGGTCACTAAGCAGTGTCAGCTCGCACCCATGGCCTCACAGCTAGGGCTAGTGAGACTTGGGTCCATGCCTACCGCCCCTCTGAACCCAGGCCCCAGGCGGCCCAAGCCCAGGAAGCATCTCAGAGAACAGCCAGACAGCTGCAATCAGAAATGAGCCCTTACTCCCTCCTCTCTTGCTTCTGTCCCTCCAACGTGGCCTCCATGATAGGGGCCAAGAACCACCTGGAAGCCACATGTTCTGAGGACAGTATCTAACTTACCTAAAGAGCTCCAGTGTAACTACAGCCAAGTTGCCCCTCACCCCAACCTCTGCTGCGCCTTCCCAGACGCATTACTCATATGAGCCCTGAAGATGCAGACGGCTCCTGAGGAAGCCAGCAAGGAGCACCCTGGCTCTGCCACAAGGGCACGCCAAGCTGGGGAGGCAGCCCTCCCCCAGGCAGATGTGTCTTCCTCCTGCCTGCACAGCTCCACATCTGGTTGTCTGGCAGAGCCTGGGCCTGTGGGCCATGCCTGGGGCTCCTGAGCCTCAAGCTGGCAGCATAGAGATAGGAAGGAGAGGCTGCAGGAGGCACACAGAGGCACGCCACCCTCAGGGCCTGGGCTCTGTCATCCTGCAGCTGCTTGCCTCCAGTGGCTGGACCCAAGCCACAGAGATATTTGCAGTATGTAGTTACTGCCCCAAACACACGCCTATACCTAGCCCATTGTAAAGCTCAAAGCTCAGGAGCCCCCACCCCCTCTGCAGCCCCAAGGAGTGCTCTGGTGCTGGGGTTTGAGTCTCTAGCTAATGACCAGAGTCTGCACCCTTGCCCAACCGCATTCTGTTGGCATCAACAAGACAGTGGGCACAAAGCATCTAGCATACTCCCTATCATCCTAAGCCTGTGACAAAAGTCAGCTCCCAGCAACCCTGCCTCCATCCACTCTCCCTTCTCATTGGTGCTAGGATCAGTCTCCTCCTTGCCACCTCCTCTGTTCCCACCCTGATCAGTCCCTTATCATGTGCTCCCTTGGATCCCCAAGGCATTCCCACCAGCTTCCTCACGGGTCCATTCCAATCAAAGTCCCAGGCAGACCTTCCTAAAGTGAGCATGGCACAGTGCCAGGAGGGTGGTAGGGCAGGGCAGACCCACCTCCCAGGGGAAGGGGGCAGGGCTGTGGCTTCGTAGGTGGTGCCCACTTATCACCCCTCGATACCACCAGGCACTGAGAGCTGCACAGATGTCTCCTGCTCAGCTCTCACTTCTGCAAACAGCTCAACAAGGAGATTACTGGCCATTTTTATAGGACAGGGAGGTCTCACACTGTGGCAGTGCCCTGACCCCACATGGGTCAGGGAGCTGCCTCCTACATCCCTCCCCACTAGCTCTTGCTTCACAGAGGATAGGCACTCCCTGGATAGCCTGCTTGGGGAAGTGTCAAGATTATAGGGGTGACAACGGAAATGACAGATGGTGCTGGGGATAAGCAGAGATTGGGGGGTAGTGTCTGGCTGGGAAAAATGCTAGGCGTGAGGCTGCCATGCTGCATGCTTCTTCCTTCTCCCCCTCATATCCTCTTCCCCTAGGCCCTAAACAACAAACCCTGCCCCATGAGATTCTGATAGGAGACACACAAAAGATGGCCCTTGAGGATAAGAAGGAGTGAGGCCTGAGTCAGGGACCCAGTAAGTAGGAGGGCAAAGCAAAGTGGACAGCAGTCTAGCTGTCCAAGGAGAGCAAGGGACAACAGCAAGTCCCCAGAGGGTTGTCCCAGACATGCACGAACAGACACTGACCCCGACCCCATGACTGATTTAGGGTTGAGCAGGGCCCAACCAGGATGTAAAGACTGCTGGGCCAGTGGTGCTTACGCCATGCTATATGGACAAGAGAAAGGGACCAGTTGGTGGTGCGCTTGGGTCCACAAGAAGGGTTTGTGAAAGAGAAATGGGAACCCAGTACCCACTGATCTCCAAGTACAGAGGACAACTCTGCATGGACACCTAAGCTCCAGGTCAGGACCAATCCCAGGCCTCCAGGGCTGGTCTGAGCTAGGGGATGGGGGGCAGGCAGTATAGACCTGCCTCAGTCCCATCAGCCCATAGCTTCACAGCCACTACTTCACATCAAAGTCAGTGAGTGACCCAGTGTTCCCTGGGGCTGGCGAGACACGGAGGCATATTTCCAAACATGCCTTAGACGATAATTAACCCTCCACAAGCCCTTTGAAGAATATCGGTATGACTCGACCCATTTTATATCAAAGACAGATAAACTAAGGGCAAGACAGGAAGAGATGATTTTTCCCATGATGACAAGCCAGGAGGGGAGAATGGAGTCCAGACTTCTAAATTCAGGCCAAACTCCACCCAAGGTCTCCACCCAAATCTAACCCTGTCCAAGTCCGCCGAAGAGGCTGACAGCCCAGAGCATGGAAGGCGTCCATCCATCCAGTTGAACCTGCCACAGTAACCAAGGCCCCTGAGCTCAAGCTCTACACCTTTCCTGAGTCTGTCCCCACCCTGTGCCTCAGCTCACCATAGGGACAACAGCCAAAGTCCTCACAGAAATGATCTAAGAACAAACATGGGAAGTGGAGGGGAAGGCCCCCCCCAGTTTACAGCCTGGCAGTGCAGCAGGGCCTCTAGGCTCTGACGGCAATTGCTGGACATGCAGTGATGGAAGCCCCTGGGGAGGGCATTGACGCTCTGCTGCCCACTTACACAGAGGGTCAGTCTCCACATCCACCATTGATACCAGGTACTATGTGCTATTTACTGAGTCCTTGCCATGTGCAGGCACTGCTCTGAACACCTCCCTGGCATTATCTCATTGGATCCTCACAATAAGCCAGTCAGGGAGGTGATATTTTTATCCCATTCTACAGATGAGAAAACTGAGGGGTTAAATAACTTGCCCAAGGTTACATGGCCAATAAGTAGCATCTAGGATTCATATCAGATGGTCTGGTTCTGGTTACTCTGTGTACTGCTCCCACCTGCAAGACCATCTGTTAGAGTGTCCTTTGGCCACAGACAAGACCCAGACATAACTTTCTGGTCAGCTGGACACAGAAAATGTACCTCGTTCCCGGACACCCACACGCACACAGACATGCAGGCACTCCCAGGTCTCTTGGTCACCAGGTAATCAGAAAGTCTGTTAGGATTCAGATGCTGCCCTCCTCAGTACATAAATTCCAATTTACAGAGCAGGGGTGAGGTGAATCTCTGATTTGACCAACCTCTGAATCTGTTCCTCATGTAAACTTACTTAACTGACACACAGTCCTCCTCCCCAACAGAAATAAAACACCCCAGCCTAGAAACTGAAGCCAAAAGCTCCTGCTTTAATTATGCATATTTCCAAAGTAGACTAGGAAATGTATTTTCAGATTAAACAGAAAATTTACATACATAAATTCAGATGACAGTATTTATAGCATTAATTACATAACTCCTGGCTCCCTTATTTAGCCCCAGAACAAATTCATTATAGGTTTCATATTCAGCATTATCCCCTTTCTCCCCTCAGCGGCCTGAGTCCTCCCTCCCCCTCCCCCTCCCCGCAGGCCAGGGCCTCACATGCTGGCAAGAGGACACAGCTTCCTTTACTGTCACAGCCCAGCCTCCCAGACACACCCAGATCCAGCCCCAGACACCAGGGGACGTACAGACACAACCCCCAAAAGGCCTCCCTCCTCCCGGGTGAATTATAAAAACCTTTAGGAAGTTTGACTATTGGTCGGCTTAGGCCCAGAGAGACCCCTGCAGGGGCCACCAGGGGACGTCAGCCCTGCAGAAGGCAGACCCCCGACTGGAGCCCAAGCAAACGCCCACGAGGTTGGGTCGGAATCGCTCCAGTTCCCGGGGAATGGATGCCGCAGACCCGACCACTGAGGCCGGACGTGCCTGGAGTCGCACACAGGATCCGGGCCCGGGGACAAGGGAGGAACGAAAGGCAGGCCCAGGGGCCTCAGGACCCAAGTCTGCAAATGCCCTGAACTCATTTGGAGGGGTTCCCTCAAGCCCCCCGGGCTTCATCCTCACCGGTTGTGCCCATACAACAGCACCTGCGCGGCTAGGAATCTCCGCAGCTGTGCAAAAGAAATGCCCTGGGGGATGGGGGTCCGGAGTACTCCGGGCCTTCGTCTCCGGCCCCGGGGCCCGAGTCTGTCCTCGCACCTGTCCGGATCCAGACAAGTCTCTCCTCCTCTCGGCGAAAGGGGGCCTGCCTCGCCTGCACCCGAGGGGGGCGACCCGGGCCAGCCACCTGGCAAGGCGCCGCCACCCGATTCCCCGGGACCTCGGGTCAGCGCCGCCGAGAGTGCGCTCCGGGTATCTCGGAGCTGGCCAGGCGTCGAGGCCCGGCCGCGCGGCACTGACAGCCCGCTTGCGCCCCCCGGCCAGCTGCAGGGCGACCCCCTGCCCGCGCCCCGCGCGGCGCCGCGGCCCAGCCAGGCCCTCACCGAGAAGCGTTCCAGGTCGGTGGCCGCCATGGCGAGCTCCGCACGGAGCGAGCGGGCGGGCCGGGGCGAGCGCCGGGGCCGGGACGGGGACGAACCGGTTGCGGGACGCGCTCCGCCCGGGCGGCTGCGGCTGAATGGATCCAATATGGCCACTTCCTGGAAACTCCCCTTGGCGTCGGCGGCGGGAGATGCCGCGGAGACGCCCCCGCCCCCGCCCGCGGGACCGGCCTGCCCGCCCGGCCGGGCCACGAGCGCAGCCGGAGCCCCGCCGCTTGAACCGCCGGGGGTCTCCGCTGCGAGGCGCGAGGTGCCCGTTGCGGGGACTGCTGGGACTTGTAGTTCACGAGTTGGGGGGCCGGGAGGGCGGTGATGGGGGCCGGGGGCCGGGGTCCTCTGGCCCGCTGCGTGTCCCTGGTAGGCTCGGGCCGAGCCGGGGTGAGGGTGTTCTGGGTCCTGGTGCTAGGAAGCCCGTTCGGTGGGGAAGGGGAGTGGGGCGCCGCGTGTGCCCTGAGGGGTCTCCCACCAAGCCGCCTCCACCCCGCCGGAGCCTGCAGATGCTCTGGGACCACCGCCCAGAGTGTCGACGAGTTGCAAGAGGCCGGTCGAGTATGAGAGAGGCCGCCTCAGCCTTGTCTGCTCGTGTCTTGGGCCCCACCTGATGCTCCGGTAGGAGCCAGGGTGGGAACCAGGGCGGGACCCGCACGTCCGGCCCAGCGGCCTTCCTGGGCAAGACAGCAGCCTTGGACTTCTTGCGCGACGAACGCACAGGATGTCCGACACCGAGTCGTGCAATAGAAAAGCTCGCCTCGACGGTCAAGTCACTGGATTGCAAATGATCGTCACTCTGCTTTGCCACAAGGGCTTGGGGCGACTTCTTAATGGAGTCCAGGCACTGTGCAGAGAGGACCGCGGCTCTCAAATGCACGCCATTATCACATTCTCTCTGCTAATCAAAACTTGCACAAAACTCAGAAAACTAACACCTCTGTCCAAGCCGTAGACATCAGGGGACTCTGTTTTTCTCACTTACTATCCACAGGAAATCCAGAATCAAATCCTCTAAAGCCCTTCTTTCCTTTCCCTCTGATTTTCTCTCTGCTGCCTTTTTAGGAATATGGCAAGGTTTACCCCTCTCTCCACTGGTCTCATCCTAGGTCGGTCCACCCTCCACACTCCCAATATCTTCCTGAGAAACAACCTGGCATATCCCTCCTGCTAGAAATTTGTGCTGGCTGGAGGTGTCCAAAGACCACATCTGGACTGGCACAGTCGGCTTTAGGATGAACGCCTTTCAGCCCCTTCCACTGGCTGTGCTGCCATTGACCTCACCCTAAAGTGGATTTCCCCTCCAGTCTCTCCCAGGCAAACTTGTCAGCAAGGTAAACTGACATCCCACTGAACCTTCCTGACTCACCGTTTTCACTTTGTTTCTTTCTCTACCGCTTTGATTCCTGGGCTGTATTGTAGTTATCTACAAGAAAAGTAAGGCAGAGCAGTGGTTAAGGGAGCAGCATCTATGACATTGATTGCCTACCTTGGAATCCTGTCTCTGTCTCCACCCCTTGCTAGCTTTTTTTTTTTTTTTGGACTTCTTTTGTTTTTTTGTTTGTTGTTGTAGTTTAAGTGAAAGTTTACATTTCAAGTTAATGTCTCATACAAAAATTTATACATACATTGTTGTGTGACCCTATTGCTCTCCCCATACTGTGACAGCACACTCCTCGTTTCCACCCCTGATTCCCCATGTCCATTCAACCAGCTCCTAACCCTCTCTGCCTTCTCATCTCACCTCTGGACAGAAGCTGCCCATTTAGTCTCTTGTATCTACTTGACCCTTGCTGGCTTTTTAACCTTAAGTAAGTTACTTAAGTGTGCCTCCCTTTCCTCATCCTAAAAGTGAGAATGATTATAGTATTATGCCACAGATTAAATGAGATAAAATAAATAAAGGACTTTAAACTGTACCTGAAATATTAATAAAATCTCCCTCTCTAGACTACAAGGAGCCCTGGTGACGCAATGGTTAAAAGTACTCGGCTGCTAACCAAAAGGTCAGTGGCTCAAAGCCACCAGACACTCTGAGGGAGAAAGATGCAGCAGTCTGCTTCGATAAAGATTTACAGCCTTAGAAACCCTATGGGCGCAGTTCTACTCTGTCCTATAGGGTCGCTATGAGTCTGAATCTACTCTGTGGCAATGGGCCTTAATGTCAGAGCCCAGAGAGACAGACAGGTCAATCAGTGTTTAATTGATCATCCTAGATATTTGCTGTTTTCCCTTTTCTTTTCCTATAACCATCAAGAAATCAGTCCCAACTGACTGCCATTTTCTACATCCCAACTCTGTGGAATCTGTCTTAAATTATCTTTAAAATGGTCTATTTTCCCTAGTTGAGCATGCCTCAAAACGTTGACTTCTAATAGCCCCAGCCAGTGGCTGTGAAGAGGAAAGGCCCAGATTACAGTTGATGAAGAGGAAAGGCCCAGATTACAGCTGACTTCTTCCTCTTAGGACATGTTCACTCCTCTAGGAGATTTTACTCCTATTCCCAAATCCCCAAATTTCTTTTTATTTCTTTTCTCCTCCTCCTCCTCCTCCTCCTTCCTTTTCTGATGCTGCTGCTAGTCAGAACTACTGAAGGTGTCGGAGTTAACTATGGGGACGCAAAGGTGAATGCAAGCAGCGTTTCCTACATGAGGCAGCTTTATTCTTTATGGCAGCATTTCTAGGTTTCTTCTGCATCCAGAGGTAAGTTCATAGATGTTAACACACACACACACCAAACAAACAAAAAAAAATCCCACAGTCAAATAATGCAGGGAACGCTGAGTTCCATACAAGAAAAGGATTCCTGTAGAAGTCGTCAGAGCTTTTGATAAGCTAATATGCATTGTCAGTATCTGTGAGGAAAATGAAATATGCAGCTCTCCCCAAACTTGTTTGGCCTGCCGCCCTGCCTCCACCCACAGCCTACTTAAACTCATGCATGATAGACCTCACTCCAGGAAATGCTGCCCTCTGGCCTCTTGCTTGTCTTTTACTTTTGTTTGTAGTTCTTTCGTCATCCAGAAGTTTAAAAATGTTGATGTTGTCAAATTCACCTATTATTTCCTTTATGCTTTTACCTTTTGTCTCTTAAAAAAAATCTTCCCTATCTCAAGTTCATAAAGATACTCTCTTTGTATCTTCTTATAAAGCTTTCTAAAATTTGCTTGTCACAGTTAGGGCCATCTGTACCTTGTTTATGTGTGTGGTAATGTAGAGATTTACCTCACCCCCATGCCAAGCCAGTTGTTTCGTTTTTCCCTGCTGATATACAATGCCAGTGGTATCACAGACTTGTTGTTGGGTACTATCAATTTGAGTCATAGTGACCCCATGTAACAGAACAGAACTGCCCCATAGGGTTTTCTTAGCTGTAATCTTTACAGAAACAGATTACTGTGTCTTTCTCCCACAGAGCCACTGGGTGGGTTCAAACTGCCAGCCTTTTAGTTAGCAGCCAAATGCTTAAACATTGTGCCTAAATCTCTATGTATTTGTGTATAGGTCTAGGCTAAATTAGGATTAGGTTCAGTGGGGATTGACAGAGAATCCAAAACACCAACCAGTTGCCATCGAGTTGATTCTGACTCATGGCACCTCATGCGTGTCCAAGTAGAACAGTGCTCCATAGGGTTTTCAATGGCTGATTTTTTGGAAGTAGGTCACCAGGCTTTTCTTCTGAGATGCCTCTGGGTGAACTCGAACCCCCAACTTTTTGGTTAGCACCCAAGTGCTTAACCATTTGCTCCACCCAAGGACTCCCAAATCCAAAAATAACAGTTAAACACGATAGAAGTTTCTTTCTCACATTGGCCAGGTAGGTAGCCTAGGGCAGATGTGACACTCCCCATACACCTTCTGTTTTGTTGCTTTGCTTTGAATGGCCTTGACCTCATCGTGGTCTGGTATGGTGATAATCTGTATTCCAGGCAACAGGAGGGAATGAAGGGATAAACACTCTCAAGTGATTCAGAAACTGCCACATGGCACTTCTACTTCTATCACATTAGCCAGAGCTGGGAAACGGGGTCTTTGTTCTGGCCACCATGTGTGCAGCTAAAAATTCCATAAAACGTTAGGAAAGCAGATAGTGGGAGACAGCAGCAATGTCTGCCAAGTCTGTATCTGGGCTATGTATTCTGTTCCAGTGAGATGTCCGAATTTTTGTTTCCCAATACTTTAAAATTATTTATTGGAGAATTAAAATATAAAAGAGAATGAGAAAATAATCATACACATACCACCATTCAGAATCAACCACAGATAATTTCTTAGCCTATCCCCCTCAAAAAAAATCATGTGATTTTATAAAAATGATATATGTACATTTTAAATAATTGAAACAATACAGAAAAGTTTAAATGATCCTTATCACTCAGAAATGACCATCATGAGCATTATGTTTACATCATTCCAGAAAGTTTTCAGTGCATATTTACAGACAGGAGGAAAGATAATAGAAATATTTTGTAAGTATTTAGACCACAATAAAAGTACAGTTTTAATAAAAGTGATTTAATTTTACTTGCGTTTAAAAGAAGAAAGAGGAATTGAAGTGAATCAAAAGGAATAGTTGAACTTCAAAGAATGTTTCTTGACTACAAGACATATTACTTCCTAAAAGATCTCTCTGAGGTTAAACAAAAATTGTGAAAAACATTAAGAGGTTAGAGTCTTTTTTTTAAATTACACATTTCATTTATATGTGTGTGTGTCTGTCTGTATCCATAAGGTTTTCATTGGCTAATTTTCAGTAGATTGCCAGGCCTTTCTTCCTAGTTTGTCTTAGTTGGAAGCACCACTGAAACCCGTCCACCAAGGGTGATCCTACTGGTATTTGAAATATCAATGGTATAGCTTTCACATCCTAGCAACACAGAAGCCACCACAGTATGAGAAACTGACACAGGGGTGGTGGCACAATAGCCACAAAGATGGACTAGAGCATGCAGGTGACTGTGAGGATGACACAGGACTGGGAAACATTTAGTTTGGTTGTACATAAGGTCACCATGAGTTAGAGTCAACCTGATGGCAGCTAACAATGTACACACGTACATAATAGAAATGGAAACAGTGGAATTCATTGCTTTGAAAGATTAGCTCTCACGATTCTTTCCATCTTTCCATCTCCCTGACTCTGCCTCTGGATTTTTGTTATTTATATTATTATCATTACATTGTCCAGGTTTTAACAATCATATTCTGTTCAGTAAACAAAATTCCATAGTTACTTGGTATATGTTCTAGATTTAAATAAATTCAATACTTATTACTGATCCTTTTGCCAAGGTCTCTCCAGTTTCAAGTTCTTTATTTCAAGTCACCTGTTAATGGACTAAGGAATTTCATTTTTAAGTTGGTTTCCCTTCCCCACCCCCCAACAACCTGTGCATACACTTAAGTGGTTTATTAAGCAAGTAACAGGGTTCAATTGGGGATCAGGATCAACAAGCTACAACTCAGGAACAGGATCAGGAAGCATGTAGGCAAAGTCCCCCTTCTTCAATGCAGGACAGCTCTCTCAGCTTCTGTCAGCTATGCAGGGCTCCTCTCAGCCCCCTTAAGACAGGCTCCCCTGGACCCCGTCGGGATAGGCTCCCCTCGGCCCCCTCAGGACAGGCTCCTCTTGGCCCCCTTAGGACAGGCTGCCCTGGGCCTCCTGAGGACTTGCTCCCCTTGGCACCCTAAGGATGGGCTCCTCATGTCTCCCTCAGGACATAAGCTGGTTTTTGTTTTGTTTTGGATTCCAAGAATGGTTTGAATATTTAAGAATATCAGTCTGTTGCCTTTACACTGAAACCATATCTTGGCTGGGTATAATATTCTTGAGTTTCACTCTCTTTGCTGTAGAATGTTATAGGCTTTCCTTCTTTTTCTTTTGGGGGAAAGTCTGAGGCCAGCCTGAATTTCCCTCCTGGTAGGAGGAATTTTTTTTTTTTTTTTTTTCTGGTTTGGACGCCTAAAGAAGCCATTCTTCATCTTTTTTTTTAAGTTCCCTAACTTAACTATGACATGTCTTAGTATTAAACATTCTGAATCAAGCTATCCAGGAACGTAGTATGTTCTTTCAATTTGCAGTTTTAGTTTCGTGTTTCCTGCATTAGGGAAATTCTCTTTGGCTCTATTTTTAGTTTCTCTTCTTCAGGGACATCAATTCGTCTTTATGTTGGATCATCTTTGACTGTCTTCTATTTCTATTAATTCTAACCGCTTTAATCTCTTCCCTTTGTTTAGCTGCCCCAGTTCAGAAATTTGCGTTTCAGTGGGGTCCTTTCTGTCTCCTGTTAGTTCTCATTTATTTGTTCTATAATGAAGTTGTTTTTGTCCTCAGTTTGTTTCCTTCCCATCTCATTCTCTTGTTTCTTCATCTCATCCTTGAGCCCCTGATGTATTAAAATCATGTTCTCATTAAGTGGTAGTTGTAAGGCATTTCCTTCTCTTAAGATTTTTAGGGGAGGGGGCTTATCTTTTGCCTTCTGTTTTCTCTTTATTTTGCTACTATCTGTTTGCATAGTAGCACCACCACTTCTTTTCATCTTGCGCATGCTTTGGTGGCTCTGTCCAGACCTGCTTTCTGGAGCTGTAACATGGCGGCAGGGGAAGGGAGCTTACTGACTGTATCCCACTGTTTGAGACCAGTCTGTTTTTCCATGTGAGGTAAGCATATGGCTGGGTATTCTGGTTCTATACCTTTTTTGGTAGCCTGAAAGGAAGGAGGGGGAAGGAGGAGAGCGCAGCCAAAGCAGAGTGCAGTCTTTTCGTGGAATACCTGAGCATGCTCCTGTCCTGAGGTTCTGTTTAATGTTCTATATAAGGATCATGCCCTCCGATTGGGTCTAGAGAGGAGGACAACACTCACCTTGTCCAAGGAAGGGCAGTAACCCAGGCGTTGGGTCAGTTTCCCAGTTTGGAGTGTTGTTCTGGGGTCTTTATTTCCATCAGCTAAGTCAGTCCCATGGATTATGCTCCCGCTTCCCTCGTTCTTCCACAGCACGCTTTTTAATACTGCTCATTCAGAAGAGAAAGAGGACAAGGACACAACTGACATATGCTTCCTTTCAGATCCAGGAGCATGAGGGAGAAGGTTTGGAATTTTGTCAGTCCCTGGGAGCTGGGGACAGGAAAGGGAGCAGAGATGTGCTGTGCCACTCCTTGCCATCCCAGAAACTTCTGTCTTTCCTTGGATGCCAGATTTGAAGTTTATTGGATCAGATAATGCCCCTTTCCCTTTTGGTTGTTGATAGTAAATTTCTTTCTCCTGGTTTGATCTACTTTCTTTTATTTCTTTAGGAACTGAGAAAAAGAAATTTTGTAGGGGTAGTTTTAATCTACTTTCTGTATCTGGAAGAGTCCCTACACATTTTAAAGCGGAAAGAGTCTGCTGTCTGACTGTCACGTCTGACTTGTATCAGGGCTGGCAAAACAATGCCGAGCAAGAGCAGACCGGGGAGCTCAGTGGGTCCTAGGCACTGAGTGCACAAGTCCCCAGAGGTCTCAACCCTGCAGGCAAACGCACGCATTTTGCAAAACATGACTCTTAAAACCCAGAATTAGTCTAAAAAGAAGAAAGGGCCATGATCAAAACATTAACCCTACAACTGGAGTAGTAGAGAGCAGCAAAAGAAGGTCTCAGACACAAGAAGAAAGGAAATACTAAAAATTAGAGCAGAATTAAATGAAATAGAGAATGGAAAAACAATTGAAAGAGTTAACAGACCAAAAGCTGATTCTTTGAAAAGATCAACAAAATTGATAAACCATTGGCCAAACTGACAAAAGAAAAACAGGAGAGGTAGTAGATAACCTGTATAAGGAATGAGATGGATGATATCACAACAGACCCAACTGAAATTAGAAGAATCATAACAGAATACTATGAAAAATTGTACTCTAACACATTTGAAAACCTAGAGGAAATGGACAAATTTCTAGAAACTCACTACCTACCTAAACTAACACAAACAGAGGTAGAACAACTAAATAAACCCATAGCAGGAGATTGAAAAGGTAATTTAAAAACTCCCAACAAAAAAAAAGCCCTGGCCCAGATGTCTTCACTGGAGAATGCCACCGAACTTTCAGAGAAGAGTTACCACCACTACTACTAAAGGTATTTCAGAGCATAGAAAACGATGGCATGCTCCCAAACTCATTCTATGAAGCCAGCATAACCCTGATACCGAAACCAGGTAAAGACACCACAAAAACAGAAAATTATAGACCAATATCCTGCATGAACATTGACACAGAAATCCTCAACAAAATTCTAGCCAATAGAATTCACCAACATATCAAAAAAATAATTCACCATGATCAAGTGGGATTCATACCAGGTATGCAGGGATAGTTCAACATTAGAAAAACAATCAATGTAATCCATCGCATTGATAAAACAAAAGACAAGAACCACATGATCTTATCACTTGATGCAGAAAAGGCATCTGACAAAGTCCAACACCTATTCATGATAAAAATTCTCATCAAAATATGAATAGAAGGGAAATTCCTAAACATAAATAAGGGCATTTATACAAAGCCAACAGCCAACATCATCCTAAATGAAGAGAGTCTGAAAGCATTTTCCTTGAGAACAGGAACCAGACAAGGATGCCCTTTATCACCACTCTTATTCAACATTGTGCTGGAGGTCCTAGCCAGAGCAATTGGGCTAGGAAAAGAAACAAAGGGCATCCAAATTGGTAGGGAAGAAGTGAAAGTATCTCTATTTGCCGATGATACGATCTTCTACACAGAAAACCCCAAAGAATCCCCGAGAAAACTACGGGAACTAATAGAAGATTTCAGCAAAGTTTCAGGATACAAGATAAACATACAAAAATCAGTTGGATTCCTTTACACCAACAAAGAGAACCTCAAAGAGGAAATCACCAAATCAACACCATTTACAATAGCCCCCAAGATGATAAAATACTTAGGAATGAATCTAACCAGAGATGTAAAAGACCTATACAATGAAAACTACAAGACACTACTGCAAGAAACCAAAAGAGACCTGCATAAGTGGAAAAACATACCTTGCTCATGGATAGGAAGACTCAACACTGTGAAAATGTCAATTCTACCCAAAGCGATCTACAGATACAATGCAATCCCAATCCAAATTCCAATGGCATTTTTTAATGAGATGGAGAAACAAATCACCAACTTCAAATGGAAAGGGAAGAGGCCCCGAATAAGTAAAGTATTACTCAAGAAGAACAAAGTGGGAGGCCTCACACTACCTGATTTTAGAACCTATTATACCGCCATGGAATTCAAAACAGCTTGATACTGGTACAACAACAGATAACATAGACCAATGGAACAGAATAGAGAATCCAGACGTAAATTCATCCACCTATGAGCAGCTGATATTTGACAAAGGCCCAAAGTCCATTAACTGGGGAAAAGACAGTCTCTTTAACAAATGATGCTGGCATAACTGGACATCCACCTGCAAAAAAATGAAAGAAGACCCATACCTCACACTATGCTCAAAAACTAACTCAAAATGGATCAAAGACTTAAATATAAAATCGAAAACAATAAAGATCATGGAAGAAAAAATAGGGACAATCCTAGGAGCCCTACTACATGGCATAAACACAATATGAACCATAAGTAACAATGCACAAGAACTAGAAGAGATAGAAGATAACTGGGAGCTTCTAAAAATCAAACACTTAAGCTCATGAAAAGACTTCACCAAAAGAGTCAAAAGACAACCTACAGACTGGGAAAAAATTTTTGGCTACAGCAAATCTGATCAGCGTCTAATCTCTAAAATCTACAAGATACTGCAAAACCTCAACAATAAAAAGACAAATAACCCAGTTAAAAAATGGGCAAAGGATATGAACAAGCACTTCACCAAAGAAGATATTCAGGCGGCTAACAGACACATGAAGAAATGCTCATGATCATTAGCCATTAGAGAAATGCAGATCAAAACTACAATGAGATATCATCTCACCCCAACAAGGCTAGCTTTAATCCAGAAAACACAAAATAACAAATGCTGGAGAGGTTGTGGAGAGACTGGAACACTTATACACTGTTGGTGGGAATGTAAAATGGTAGAACCACTTTGGAAATCGATTTGGCACTTCCTTAAAAGGCTAGAAATAGAAGTACCATACTATCCAGCTATCCCATTCCTTTCAATATATCCTAGAGAAATAAGAGCCATCGTACGAATAGATACATGCACACCCATGTTCATTGCAGCACGGTTCACAATAGCAAAATGACAGAAATAACCTAGGTGCCCATCAACAGATGAATGGATAAACAAATAACGGTATATCCACACAATGGAATACTACGCAATGATAAAGAACAATGATGAAGCCATGAAACATCTTATAACATGGAGGAAGCTGGAAGGCATTACGCTGAGTGAATTTAGTCAGTCACGGAAGGACAAATATTGTATAAGACCACTATTATAAGAACTCAAGAAAAGGTTTAGGAGAGAGGGGCAAGATGGCGCTCTAGGCAGAAACACCACGCCGTCCCTCCACAGCAAAGATCCGAAAAACTAAGCCTAACAGAGAATCAACAATCCTGAAACCCTAGAACACCAAATGAAGAGATAAAGAACTCAGCCAAACACCAAACGGAGTGAGAATACTAAAAGAGAACGGAGAGCGAGGAGAGACTCAGGCAGAGATTCCTTACCAGCTAACGCAGCGCGGATCCACCATCTTGGATTCCTATCGGAGACCAGCAAACGGGAGAGCAGCCTTGCAGAGCATCTGGTCGGAGACAGAACGACCGGTAAACTGCGGTGCGCGCTCTCCCACCACCCACCCCTCTCCGCCTCAGCTGGGGATCCCCTGCTTTCCGTGGCCAGGGTCTCTGGGCTGGGGGGTGCTGGTGCTTGGATTCCGCGCGCCTGGGCTGGCGGCTTTCTGGGAGCCGTTTGCTGGCAGCTAGCGAACCTTTCTCTGCCGCCTCCCCCTCCTTTTGCCTGGGTGCCTGGTTCCGAGTGCCGTCTCTGCTCTCTCCTGCGGGGCTGTAGGGCTGCGTGCGGGCGTGTGGCTGTTTCTGGGTCTGGGCTCCCGCGTGGGTGGGATCCCGGGGCCTTTGTTCGTTCGCCCCTCTGCTTTCCGTGGCCGGGGTCCCTGGGCGGGGGGGCGCCGGTGCTTGGGTTCCGCGCGCCCGGGCTGGGGGCTTTCTGGGAGCCGTTTGCTGGCACCTAGCGGATCTTTTTCTGCCGCCTCCCCCTCCTTTTGCCTGGGTGCCTGGTTCCGAGGGCCGTCTCTGCTCTCTCCTGTGGGGCTGTAGGGCTGCGTTCGGGCGTGTGGCTGTTTCCAGGTCTGGGCTCCCACGCGGGTGGGATCCTGGGGCCTTTGTTCGTTGGCCCCTCTGCTTCCCGTGGCCACGGTCACTTAACCCCGAGACTATCGGCTTCTTGGAATTCGCGCCCCTGAGTGGGGGCTCTCTGGGTCCCATTTGTAGGCACTGACTGCTGGTGTTGCCCTTTTTTTTTTTTTTTCTCAATTTTATTTTTCTTCCTTTTTTGATTAGTTTTGTCATATTTTACCTCTTTTTCTCTTTTGTCTTTCTTCATTGCTTAATTTCTTGTCCCTCTATCTCTTCCTTCTCTTTCTGATCCCTGAATACCAGGCGATGTATGCCTCTGTACCTTCTGGCCAGGCTGAGCTGTGAAAATTGAGACCGACTCCCCCAGACCTCATAGCTGCATCGGTGCGATCCCTGGGAACTTTGCAGTTTTTTAACTTTTCTGATTTTCATTTGGTCATTCTTTCCTTTTCTTTCTCTTCCCCCTTCTGGTTTCCTCCATCCCATAGTCTCTCATCTGTACATTCCAACGACAAACTCCCCTAGCATTCTTTTATGTTTGTACGCTTTTTGCTCCTCCTCCTCTCTCCTCTCTCCCATATCCAGCTTAGCTTCACACATAACCATCTTCCCGCTGCACCCTACCTACCTGCACCGTGCACTAGACATCACATCACCAAGCGGTGCAGGCACGCCCTATTGGAACCTGCCCAGCACTGACTACCGACCGTCCTGGTGGCTGCGGTGAGTGCCACAAGCAACCCATCCCAGTGGCTCCTCCTCAACTAGATCTGCCCAGCTGTACCACAAGAACAAAAAAAAAAAAAAAAAAAAATCTACAATCAATAAACGAGAGAAATATCTACTGAATGCCCCGAAAACAGCAAACAATATCAAAACATTTACAAAAACAAGACAAGATGGCTCCAATAGGCGTCCAAATTAAAACACCAGATAACTCTCCTGTGGAAAAAAATGCACTAGAAGTACCTGATACGGAACTCAAATCACTAATACTCGGAATTTTCCAAGAACTGAGGCAAAAAGCTGACAAACATGAGGAAAAAATAGACAAATTTATGGAAAATACAGACAAAAAATTGGAAGAATTTAGGAAGATGATGCAAGAACAAAATGCCAAAATAAATTCACAACTCGAAATTATACAAAAACAACAATTAGAAATCCAAAAGATAAACAACAAGATTTCAGAAATGGACGGTGTCATAGAAGGGCTGAGAAGCAGATTTGAAACCATGGAAGACAGGATCAGTGGAACTGAAGACAAACACTTGGATACAACTCTGTTTCAGGAAAACTCAGAAAAAAGAACAAAGAAAAATGAAGAGACCCTGAGAGTTATGTGGGACACAATTAAAAGCAAAAACTTACGAGTGATTGGCATACCAGAACAGGGGAAGAAAACAGAAAACACAGAGAGGATCATTGAGGAACTGCTGACAGAAAACTTTCCCAATATCATGAAAGATGAAAAGCTGGTCATCCAAGAAGCTCAACGAACCCCATATAGAATAGACCCCAAAAGAAAATCACCAAGACATATCATATTCACACTCGCTAAAACTAAAGACAAACAAAGAATCCTGAGAGCAGCTCGGGAAAAACAAGAAGTCACATACAGAGGAGAAACAATAAGACTAAGCTCAGATTATTCAGCAGAAACCATGCAGGTAAGAAGGCAATGGGATGACATATATAAAATCTTGAAAGAAAAAAATTGTCAGCCAAGAATAATATATCCTGCAAAACTCTCATTCAGATTTGATGGTGAAATTAGGTCATTTCCAGATAAACAGAAACTAAAGGAATATGCAAAAGTCAAACCAAACTTACAAGAATTATTAAAGGGAGTTCTTCGATCTGAGGACAAACAGCGTAAGCCCTCAGGCAGGACCTAGGACCTAGGATGCAGGTTCACATGAACCAGATACCATTCTAGGAACTGAACTACAGACGACTTTCCAAAAACAAAAGATATACAACAGGGAATCAGAGAAATCAATCAAAGGATGACAACAACATCAAAACAATGAAAGAGGGAACAAACGGCATAGGTATAGAACCTTCTAAAGGAGAAGAAGGCAAGGCGATACCAAGTAACGGTAGACTGCTTCAAAATTATAAAGATAAGGGTAAAATTCATGGTAACCACAAAAAAAGTTAACAAACCAACTCATAAAAATAAAGACGAAAAACATAAAGTCTCAACAAAAACAAAACCTACAAAAACAAAAGAAATGAACACAAAATCCACAAACAAAAGGAACTCAGCACAAGAGAGTAAGAAGAACAAAGAAAACTTCAGCATCACAAAAAAAAGCACTACAAAATGACAGCAACAAACTCACATCTATCAATAATTACACTGAACGTAAATGGACTCAATGCACCCATAAAGCGACGGAGAGTGGCAGAATGGATAAGAAAACAGGACCCATCTATTTGCTGTCTACAAGAGACACATCTTAGAAACAAAGATGTGAATTTATTAAAAATCAAAGGTTGGAAAAAAATATATCAAGCTAACAACTATCAAAAAAGAGCAGGAGTGGCAATTCTAATCTCAGATAAAATAGACTTTAAAACAAAATCTACCATAAAAGACAAAGAAGGACACTATATAATGATTAAGGGGATGATCCATCATGAAGACATAACCATAATAAATATCTATGCACCCAATGACAGGGCTCCAAAATACATAAAACAAACTCTAACAGCACTGAAAAGAGAAATTGACAGTTCCACAATAATAGTAGGAGACTTCAACACACCACTCTCAGTAAAGGACAGAACAACTAAAAAGAAACTTAGCAAAGATACAGAAGACCTAAAGGACACAATCAGCCAACTGGACCTCATAGACATATATAGAACACTCCATCCAACCGCTGCAAAGTACACATTCTTTTCCAATGCACATGGAACGTTCTCCAGAATAGACCACATCTTAGGCCACAGAGCAATCCTCAACAAGATCCAAAATGCTGAGATAATTCACAGTATCTTCTCTGACCACAATGCCATCAAGGTAGAAATTAACACTAGAAAGAGCAAGGAAAAAAAAATCAAACACATGGAAACTGAATAATAATCTGCTTACACATCAATGGGTAATAGAAGAAATCAGAGATGGAATTAAAAAATTCCTAGAATCAAATGAAAATGAAAACACATCATACCAAAACCTTTGGGACACAGCAAAGGCAGTCCTCAGAGGACAATTTATAGCAATAGATGCACATATCAAAAAAGAAGAAAGGGACAAAATCAAAACATTAACTACAGAACTCAAACAAATAGAAAGAGAACAACAAAAAAAGCCTACAACCACTGGAAGAAAGGAAATAGTAAAGATCAGAGCAGAAATCAATGAAATAGAGAACAGAAAAACAATAGAAAGAATCAACAAAACCAAAAGTTGGTTCTTTGAAAGAATCAACAAAATCGACAAACCACTGGCCAGACTGACAAAAGAAAAACAGCAGAGGGCACAAATAACCCAAATAAGAAATGAAATGGGGGACATTACAACAGACCCAACTGAAATAAAAAGGATTATAACAGAATATTATGAAAAACTATATTCCAACAAATTTGAAAACCTAGAGGAAATGGATAAATTTCTAGAAACATACGGCCTACCCAAACTACAACAAAGTGATATTGAAAATCTGAACAGACCCATAACAAGAGAAGAGATTGAAAAGGTAATAAAAAAACTCCCAACCAAAAAAAGCCCTGGCCCAGATGGCTTCACTGGAGAATTCTACAAAACATTTACAGAAGAGCTCGTACCAGTTCTACTCAAGTTATTTCAGAGCATAGAAGAGGAAGCAACACTTCCAAATTCATTCTATGAAGCCAGCATAACGCTGATACCAAAACCAGGCAAAGACATCACAAAAAAAGAAAATTACAGACCAATATCTCTCATGAATATAGATGCAAAAATTCTGAACAAAATTTTAGCCAATAGAATTCAGTATCATATCAAAAAAATAATACACCACGACCAAGTAGGATTCATACCAGGTATGCAAGGATGGTTTAACATTAGAAAATCCATCAACGTAATCCACCACATAAATAAAAGGAAAGAAAAAAATCACATGATTATCTCAATTGATGCAGAAAAGGCATTTGACAAAGTCCAACACCCATTCCTGATAAAAGCTCTCAATAAAATAGGTATAGAAGGGAAATTTCTCAACATCATAAAGGGCATCTATGTAAAACCAACAGCCAACATCATTCTTAATGGAGAAAGGCTGAAAACATTCCCCCTGAAAACAGGAACAAGACAAGGATGCCCTTTATCACCACTCCTATTTAACATTGTGCTGGAAGTTCTCGCTAGAGCAGTAAGGCAAGAGAAAGAAATAAAGGGCATCCAAATTGGTAATGAAGAAGTTAAACTCTCCCTGTTTGCAGATGATATGATACTATACATAGAAAACCCTAAAGACTCCACGAGAAATTTACTGGAACTAATAGAAAGATTCAGCAGAGTAGCAGGATACAAGATAAACATTCAAAAATCAGTTGGATTCCTATACACCGGTAAAGAGAACGATGAAAAGGAGATCAGGAAATCAATACCATTTTCAATAGCCCCTAAAAAGATAAAATACTTAGGAATAAATCTGACCAGGAATATAAAAGACCTATACAAAGAAAACTACAAAACACTGCTGCATGAAACCCAAAGGGATCTACATAAATGGAAAAACATACCATGCTCATGGATAGGCAGACTCAACATTGTGAAAATGGCAATTCTACCTAAAGCAATTTACAAATACAATGCAATTCCGATACAAATACCAACAACATTCTTCAAAGAGATGGAAAAACTAATTATTAACTTTATATGGAAAGGGAAGAAACCCCGAATAAGTAAAGCACTACTGAAGAAGAAGAATAAAGTTGGAGGACTCACACTACCTGACTTGAGAACCTACTATACAGCTACAGTACTCAAAACAGCCTGGTACTGGTACAACAACAGAGACATTGACCAATGGAACAGAATTGAGAACTCAGATGTAAATCCATCCACCTACGGTCACCTGATTTTTGACAAGGGCCCAAAATACATCAAATGGGGAAAAGACAGTCTTTTTAACAAATGGTGCTGGCAAAACTGGATATCCATTTGTAGAAAAATGAAACAGGACCCATACCTCACACCATATACAAAAACTACTTCAAAATGGATCAAAGACCTGAATATAAAGCCTCAAACTATAAAATTCATAGAAGAAAAAATAGGACCAACACTTCAGACCTTAATACATGGCATTAACAGGATACAAACCATAAACATCAACACAAAAAACCCAACAGATAAACTAGATAATTGGGATCTTCTAAAAATCAAACATCTATGCTCTTCAAAAGATTTCACCAAAAGAGTTAAAAGAGAACCTACAGACTGGGAAAAAATTTTTGGACAGTACAAGTCAGACAAAGGTCTAATCTCCATAATCTACAAGAAAATCCAACACCTCTACAACAAAAAGACAACCAATCCTATCAAAAAATGGGCAAAGGAAATGAACAGACACTTCACCAAGGAAGACATTCAAATGGCCAACAGACACATGAGGAAATGCTCGCGATCACTAGCCATTAGAGAAATGCAAATTAAAACCACAATGAGATACCATCTCACCCCGGCATTACTGGCACGAATCAAAAACACTGGAAATAACAAATGTTGGAGGGGCTGCGGGGAGACGGGAACTCTTATACACTGCTGGTGGGAATGCAAAATGATACAGCCATTTTGGAAAATGATATGGCGTTTCCTCAGAAAGCTAGAAATAGACGTACCATTCGATCCAGCAATCCCACTCCTAGGAATATATCCTAGAGAAATAAGAGTCATCACTCGAATAGACATATGCACACCTATGTTCATGGCAGCATTATTCACAATAGCAAAACGATGGAAACAACCTCGATGTCCATCAACAGACGAATGGATACACAAACTATGGTACATACACACAATGGAGTACTATGCAATGAGAAAGAACAATGAATCGGTGAACCATCTCATAACATGGATGAAACTGGAGGACATCATGCTGAGTGAAATAAGTCAATCACAAAAGGACAAATATTGTATGAGACCTCTATTGTAAAAACCCATGAAAAAATTCACATGCAAAATGTAACAATCCTTGTTGGTTACCAGGGATGGGAGGGGGGGGGAATACTAAATAGGTAATAGGTAAGTGGTAACTTGGGTGAGAGATGAGATAGTACATAGTACAGGGGAAACTAACACAACCTGCACAAGGAAAGGTCATGGAGGCCCTATAGACACATCCAAACCCCCCGAGGGACTGAGTTGTTGGACGGAGGGCTCTGGGGACCATGATCTCGGGGAACATCTAGCTCAATTGGCATGACACTACTTATAAAGATAATGCTCTACATTCTACCTTGGTGAGTAGTGTCTGGGGTCTTAAAAGCCTATGAGCGGCCATCTAAGATACTCCACTGATCTCATCCCTTCGGGAACAAGGGAGAACGAAGAGAACAGGATACAAGGAAAAGATTAGTCCGAAGGACTAATGGTCCACAGCTACCAAGGCCTCCACGGGACTGAGCCCAGTACAGCTGGATGGTGCCCGGCTACCACCAATGACTCCTCTGACCAGGATCACAACAGAGGGTTCTGGGCAGAGCTGGAGTAGGATGTAGAGTATAATTTTAACTCCCAAAAAAAAAAAAAAAAAAAAAAGAAGACCAGATATACTGGCCTAAAGAATACTAGAGAAACCTCGAGAGTGTGGCCCCCAGACACCCTTTCAGCTCAGAGGGGAAGTTACCTTCAAGGTTCGATGTTAAGCCTGGGAATGGACACCCCAGTAAAACTAAATGGGACTAACGATGTACAGGAGTCCGGTGACAAGGGCCAGAAGGCAGAGGGAGAGTAGGAAACTGATGATAAGGAACACAAATTGAATAAGGACACTGTCGATGTATTGTGAGATTGTTGACCACTGCTATAGGGCAACATTTGTAGTAACTATTAAATGGGAGGCTGTTTTGTCCTGTAAGCCTTCATCTTGGGCGAGAATGGCAGCACAATTGGAAGAGCATAGTCAATATCACTTAAATGTGTAAGTAAAAAGTTTTGAAATGGTGTTTAAATAAAATAAAAATAAATAAATAAATAAACAAATGAGACTAAAGAGGTACAATAGTCCACTGACAAGGTCCAGAAGACAGAAGGGGACAAGGAAGCCCCCTGGTGATAGGGAATACAAGGTGGAGTAAGGATATTCTTGATGTGCTGTGAGATTGTTAACCATTGTCATAGGGCAACATGTGTAGTAATTGTTAAATGAAAAACTATTTTTTCTGTAAGCCTGCATCTTAAGTGAGAATAACAGCACAGTTGGAAGAGCGTAGTCAATGTCACTGAACTGTGAATGTAGAAATTTTTGAAACGGTGTATCTTTGGCCATCTGTAATTTTCATCAAAAAAAAAGGTTGAGAATTTAGAGGCTTAATACGTTGTGGGGTTGTTAACCAATGTCAAAAAACAACATGTGTACTACTATTTCATGAGAAACTATTTGCTCTGTAAGCTTTCACCTGAAGTACAATAAAATATATATTAAAAAAAAAAAAAAAAAAAAAAAAAGAAAAGGTTTAAACACAGAAGACAACATTCTTTGATGGTTATGAGGGTGGGAACGGAGGGTAAGAGTTATTCACTAACTAGGTAGTAGATAAGAGTTATCTTAGGTGAAGGGAAGGACAGCACACACTACAGGGGAAGTCAGCACAACTGGGCTAAACCAAAGCTAAGAATTCTCCTGAATACAAACACTTTGAGGGACAGAGAAGCAGGCGTAGGGGTCTGGGGACCATGCTTTCAGGGGACATCTAGGTCAATTGGCATAACAAAGCTTATTAAGAAAGTGTTCTGCATCCTACTTCAGTGAGTGGTGTCTGTGAACTTAAAAGCTTGCAAGCGGCCATCTAAGATGCATCAATTGGTCCCAACCACCTGGAATAAAGAAGAATGAAGAACACCAAAGACACAAGGAAAGTATTAGCCCAAGAGACAGAAAGAGCCACATAAACCAGAGACCTCATCAGCCTGAGACCAGAAGAATTAGATGATGCCCGGCTACCACCAGTGACTGCCCTGACAGGGAACACAACAGAGAGTCCCTGATGGAGCAGGAGAAAGATGGGGTGCAGAACTCAAGTTCTAGTAAGAAGACCAGACTTAACGGTCTGACTGAGACTGGAGGAACCCCAGAAAGCACGGCCCCGGGATTCTCTATCAGCCCAGAACTAAAACAATTTCCGAGGCCAACTCTTCAGACAGGGATTGGACTGGACTGTGGGACATAAAGTGATACTCGTGAGGAGCGTACCTCTTGGCTCAAGTAGATACCAGAGACTAAATGGGCAGTTTCTGTCCAGAGGTGAGATGGGAAGGCAGAGAGGGTTAGGAGCTGGTTGAATGAGGAATCAGGGGTGGAAATGAGGAGTGTGCTGTCACAATATGGGGAGAGCAATTAGGGTCACATAACAATCTATGTATAAATTTTTGTATGGGAGACTAACTTGAAATGTAAACTTCATCTAAACTACAACAATAATTAAAAAAAAAAAAAAAAACAATCCAGAATTAGGATTTATACAGTCAAATGGCAGTACTGCCAGTTTGAGGCCTAGACCAGGAGTCCTGGCCTGACAGAAAAGCTAGCCTGGAGAGAAGAAACCATGTTCTGATTTCTTCTGCCAGGAGGACTGGCCAGAGTTTGAGCCAAGGTTGGATGCGAGGACCCATGTGGCACACGGGGAACAACTGGCAGAAAGCAGCCCTTCCCTGACCTCATGGGTTTCCAGCTGTCCTCTGCCTCAGGGTTCCACAACAGGAATGCATGCTGCAGATGGGGACAGGAAGCCTGTCAAAATTTACACCTCCTTGCCTTCCACCAGAGCATCTGGTCAGCTCAGGAGACAGAGTAGCAGAAACACTTGGGAAAACCCTGGGGTTGAAAGTCTCTGCCTCTATTTCACAGAAGAAGATCCCCTACCCCAGAGGCCCCTGGGTCCCCTAAGACAGCACAGTGTCCATGGCTCCCAGGGATGCATCCAGGTTTTGTGGGGCCTGAAGCTCAAACAATTTGGAAGTCTTTCTTTAAGAAAAAGAATACAAAATTACAAATATAATTTGGTATGAAAGTAATAATCTCTTTAGAATCAGAAAAGAACAGGACTTGGAAGGGACCCATGCAAGTGAGGAGCCTGGAAATGTAAGCTTCTTGTGTTTCATGAGGAGCCTTGGTGGTGCAGTGGTTAAAAGGCTGGGCTGCTAACTGAAAGATCGGTGGTTTAAACCTGCCGGCTGCTCTGCGGGAGAAAGATGTGGCAGTCTGCTTCCGTAAAGATTTACAGCCTTAGAATTCCTATGAGGCAGTTCTATTCTGTCCTATAGGGTCGCTGAGTAGGGATTGACTCGTTGGCAATGGGTTAGGTTTTGGGGTTGGGTGTTTCATGAGACCAGGTCTAGGGTGCCCTCAATAAATGGGCCACATGACACCTACAGACCTCTACCCCATGAGTCTGCAGGGACTCGCTGCATCAGCCCCCACGGTCCAGAGCTGCCAAGGAAACTCCACTCCAGAAACCTGGCTTGGAGAACCCCATGAGAGCGGACTGCTACCAACTGTACAGGGGGCTCCAAGTGACTTGTCAGAAGATCCTGCCCACCACTCCCTCTCCCCCAACAAGCACATTAGAACCTTGGGCTTCCCTGAAGTGCAAACATTTCTGCTCCTCTAAGGCAGTTGCAACCAAAAAGAATTCTCTGGAAAAAAAAAAAAGAAATGTCAGCTGTCCAGTAACCAGAAAGCTACATTCTATTTAAGATGCCCACATTATGGGGAGGCCAGGTGATGTACAGCCAGCTAGCCAGCCCATTTCAGGGTGGCTTCCATCCCTGCAGCCATGAACAGGTGGGATACAAATAGGTGAGAGGAAGCCCCACATAGTGACACTGCTGGGCAAAGAAGAGGAAGTTAAAGTGTTTTGCCCTTCTGGAAAAAATGTGATCTTCAAAGAGCCTGAGAGAAGTAGAGAGAGAAAGAATGCTTAATGCTGGCCAAGGTGCTAAAGGAAGCCGTCAGGAAAGGAGCCAGTTAACAGAGCAGAGGCAAATTGGCAAGCCAAGACTTCAAAGTGGAACAGTCTGCAGAACAATGGTTTTCAAACTGGGCCCAGAAAGACTGAGGGGAAAAGAGGAAGGGAGAGAAAGGGCCAAGCCAGTGGGGCCCTATCCCTTCCCCAAACAGAATGATCCCCATTCCATCTGCTTTATATATTGGGCTTTCATTTCAACAAAGTGTTCTTCTGCAGCTAAAAATAAGTCTGGAAACCACATCTCTGAGGGGAATTTATTCAAACAGACAAAATTTTTCTAGACTGCTGCTGGGAGGAGTCCAGGGAAACCATTGAGTCTGAGTTAAGATAGCTGAGAGGTAGAGTTTCCAAGGACGGTTTACCCAGAAAGCAAGATAAGCACGGGCTTACTTGTGCTAACTTACTGATCTGTAGTGAACAGTTTCACAGGAAATTTCATGAGAATTGTTCACTACAGATTAATGAAATTGGTCACTACAAATTAGTAAATAAGCGCAGGTAAGCCTGTGCTTACCTTGCTTACTGGGTAATACGTCTCTGTCAGGGATTGAAAATTTGAAAAGAGGATTTGATTCTGTAGGAAGGTACTATGGGGTTGGCAGAGAGACAGATGGCAGCCATACCTACAAGCAGAATCTTTGATGTGGTAAAAAAATTGTGAAATTGTCCACTACAAATGATCTGGTAAGCAAGGTAAGTACCATGCTTACCTTGCCTATTGGATAATCCACTCCTGCCTGGAACCTAGGGGTTGGCCAGGGACACTGGAAGAAAGAACTTAAGGGAGCTGAGAGAAATGACTCTAATTTTAATAAGGAGTAGAAATTAAAGGAAATTAGTAGTAAAGAAAACACATAGACAAGGACAGGGTGAGCTGATTTAGGGAGTGAAAATAGAACTAAGCACAGGGGGTCGTCATGAGTCAGAGTCAGCTCAACACAACTGGTTTGGTTTTTGGTTTTAAGGACCTGATTAATGTGTAGAACTCAGTCTAGAACTGATAAACAAGAGTTCAAGGCCTCAACTCACCTATTTGGCTCATACTGGTGGTTTACTAAGTGTTCCTCATCTGCTGAGGGAGGCTTGTGAGGGACAGGTAACAAGGCAGAAGCCTTTGAGAAAGTGGACAAAGGTTCGAGGGGACACTCCTCTGGTCTTTGGTGGGTGGCAGAACTGCTGCAGGACTGGGACCTGTTGGTCCAGGACCTGGTGTGGTACAGGTCGTAGGATATGTACAGGCAGGGTGGTATTGTAGACAGAATAATGGCCCCTTCAAAGCTATCCATGTCCTAATCTTCAGAACCTGTGAACATGTTAACTTACATGGCAAAAGGGATTTTCAAGTATGATTAAATGAAGGATCTTGAGATGGGGAGATTATCCTGGATTATCTGGGAGGGCCCAAAGTAAGAGGGAGGCAGGAGAGTCAGAGAAGTAGATGTGATGATGGAAGCAGAGATCCAAGCAATGCAGGGCCATGAGCCAAGGAACGTGTGCAGCCTCTAGAAGCTGGAAAACTCAAGGAAACAGATTCTCCCTCAAAGCCTCCAGAAGGAATGCAGTCCTGCCAGCCCTTGATTTTAGTCCAGTAAGATCTGTGTTGGACTTCTGACCTCCAGGGGTGTACGATAATAAATTTGTGTTGTTTAAAAGCAAAAACTCCGTTGCTGTCGAGTCGACTCTGACTCATAGCGACCCTATAGGACAGAGTAGAACTGCCCTGTATGGTTTCCAAGACTGTAATCTTTACAGAAGCAGACTGCCACATCTTTCTCCCGTGGATCGCTTGGTGGGTTCAAACCACTGACCTTTTGGTTTGCAGTCGAGCACTTTAACCACTGCACCACCAGGGCTCCTTTGTGTTGTTTAAAGCCACCAAGCTTGTGGTAATTTTTTGTAGCAGCCATAGGAAACGAATACAGATGGCATTATGTCTAAACATGTGCACTCCAAACTCAAGTGTCTAGACTTGAGTCCCAGTGCCACTACTTTCCAGCTGAGTGACCTCAGGCAAGTGGCCTTACCTCTTTGCCTGTTTCCTCATGTGCAAAATAAACATAATAAGAATTTCTACCTTATGTGGTTGTTATGAGGACTAAATGTGAAGTGCTTAGAACCGTTTCTTACACAGAGTAAATACTAGACATTAGCTGCTGTTAATATTAGTATTATTATTAAATTATCATCACAAGACTAATTTTCACCACCCTGCTCTCCCCTTCCCAACCATGGATTCAGAAATGGAGGTTGATCTGAAGATAAAATCATGATTTCAGTGTCACAGATGTTGAGGCTGGGCACCAACACCATATATTCACTTATTCAACAATGTATTTGTTGAGTGTCTATTACATGCCAGGCACTGTTTCAGATGCTGAAGACACAAGAAGAGAGGAAGGGGACAAAGGGTGTCTTCCTGGCATTGCTCTTGCCTTTTATCAAGGAAGAAAATCTTTCCCAGATGTCTCCTTAAAGACTCCCCCTGGGGTTTCATTGGCCAGGACTAACCCCACAGAAGTTTCGAGATTGTCAAAGTTTGGCTCAGACTATCATAATGTATGTTAACCGTATTATTGAGAATATTTAAATTTATGTAGAAGGCAAAAATAAATAAGAATAAAAAAACAGTACACAACATTCATAAGATGTGTTAAGTATAGATATTAAGTCGGTAACTTGCGAGACGTGCTAGACAGATAAAATAAGTGAAATGTATGGGTGTTGAATACAGATAAAAGAATAGAACACAGAAGAGTGTTACTTGTAGATAGAAAGAAATGGAAAAAACAAGTGATAAGGTAAAGATTATGCTAATTCCAGCTAGACTGCTACGTCTTCCCTACATTGGTCCCCTTGGTGACTCCTTTATGATCCCATTGTGGCCCCTCATGTGCTGTGCCCTAGCTGCTCATAAGGTAATCGGTATGCTATGGCTATGGGCAGGTGTACTTGCCCCTGTCTCTTTGATAAAGCGTGTGTTGGCTTCAGCCACCTTCTGTTTGCTGAGCCCCCTTATTCAACCTCAACTTTGGTTCTCATAACGACACTGACAGCAGGGAAGGATGATGGGACAAAAAGAGAGAGGCAAAAAGTAAAGAATTTCACCTTTGAGAACTGTGCTCTTTTAAAAACTATGCATATGAGACCAAATGGACAACAGTTACTCTAAAACATTGATGAGGAGTTTAGGGGGCAGTGAGACTAAATTAGAAGAGTGGAACAACGAGAAGGGAGATACAGTAATGAGAATGTTGACACAAACTGAAGAATGTAACTAATGTCACTGAACCTGATGTGTAGAAATTGTTTACTGGAAACCTGTTTTGCTGTGTACACTTGCACTGAAAATACAATAAAACATTAATTTAAAAAAGAGAGAGAGAGGGCACTGGAAGATGGGGTAACACAGGATTCAGGCAGTGTGCTCCTTCTGTTACTATACATGGGGCTAACCTACTCTTATTCCTCTTGTCTCTCACTGTAGACTTTATATATATATATATATATATATATATATATATATATATAATCCAATCTTTATCTCTGGGGGTTGGAAACATTACGTATAAACTTACAGATATATTTTGACACATACATACTTACATTAAAAAATACACAAATCATAAAAATTTACTCCAACGATGAAGATGAGTTGGATGACGCTGGCATTTTGTCAATTGTGGTAATAACTCCACTTGTGGAAGGTTCTGGATCATCTGGATTATCCTTGAGAATGAAAATGGCATTTCTAGTCAGAAAATTAGTGAGAGTTATCTGTATGGTTCTTTTCTTTCTTTCTTTTCATATATATATAATTTTATTTATTTTGTTGTTGTTGAGAACGTACACAGCAAAACATACACCAATTCAACAGTTTCTACATGTACCATTTAGTGACACTGATTACATTCTTTGAGTTGTATAACCATTTTCACCCTCATTTCCTGAGTTGCTCCTCCACTGTTAACATAAACTTACTGCACCCTAAGGTTCCTATCTAATCTTTTGAGTTGCTATTGTCAATTTGATCCCATATAGATAGTTCTAACTTAAAAGAGCATAATGCTCAAGGCAGACATTTTTTACTAGTTAGTTAACTATTGTATGGTTTTAAGAAGAATTGAGGGAATATTTTTGGTTTACGGTTTAAAGATTATCTCAGGTCAATAGTTTCAGGGGTTCATCCAACCTTCATGGCTCCAGGAAGTCTGAAGTCCATGAGAACTTGAAATTCTGTTCTGCATTTTCCCCTTTTTTGATCAGGATTCTTCTGTGGAATATTTAATCAAAATGTTCTCACTGTAGATTTTTAATTGAATCAATAAGCTGGGTGATTTGATCATCTTAACTTGGTCTCTGAGTCTTTCTGCTCATGACTTCTGGAAGACTGCCTCATAGCACACTTAGAGGCTACCTTAACATCAAGACAATTTCCTGTATAACAACAAATCCTGACTTGTCCCCTAGGGCTGGGCACTTTGTATTTGAACAAAATTGGAGTCCTGTTAGAAAGGAAAAAGGGAGAATGGCCATTGGGTAGGTACCTCAAGCCACAAGAGTTCACTTTGTCTGGTCTTCTAACTCCAGGTCAGACTACACTGAGTTCGTTTTAGATAAAGAAAAGAGTCAATTTTTCTGATAAATTATGGATCCAGGTGCTCTTAGAATTTGTTCTTATCTGCAAAGTCCCTCTTAAAGAGGGTAGGACTGGCTCACTTCTCAGGATCCTGCTGGCCCAGGCTATCATGATTATAAAGGTTCCTGGACTACTGAACTCTGAGGTCATTTAGTCATTCATATAACAAAGATTTACTGAGCACTTACTGTGTGCCATGGGCATGAGGATGAACAAGGCATGGTTACTGCTTGCCAATAAGGAGCTCTGGTGATGCTATAGTTGAAGCACTTGGATGCTAACCGAAAAAGAGGTCAGCGATTCGAACCCACAAGTTGCTTCGTGGGAGAAAAGACCTGGTGATCTGCTCCTGTAGAGATTACAGCCTAAGAAGCTCTATAGGGCAATTCTGCTCTGTCATATAGGGTCATTATGAGTTGGAAGGGACTTGAGGGCACACAACAACACTTCCTGCCAGAAGTCAGAGTTTAACATGAGAGCAAACATATAAATTATTAATTATAATAATATGCAGCCCAACTTAAGAATCTGCCCTCAGCAAAGCAAAATGTGTTAGGAGTCACAAGTATCCAGCCTTATTAAGTCCAGATCCTGAGCCACCTTGTTCCAGTAACCTGCTCCAGTCTCTCAAGGCTAACCTCCCCTCATTCTCCCTTACATCTATCTCGCTCACCCATCCTGCCTGCTGGGGTGCTTACTCTGGTTTTCTGCTGGCCTCCAGAACCCTGTGTCCTGGCCAACGCCATTGTTCCCACCTTCCTTGGCTCAGCAATCCTACTGAAGGCCTGTGGTGGACACCTGATGCTTGCTTTGGCTCTCGCCTCCCACCCCCCACCCCAACTTGAGCAATCCCTGACAGACCCCACATCCCCAGTCCAGGCTGTCCTGGTGGGACCCAGACAAACAAGTCAGGAAATGCTTTGACAGTGGCACCCACCACCGCAGGGACCCAGAGGAGAATGGAAAGAGGGGGAGGAAGAGAAGGCTTCTCTGAGGGTGACATTCAGGGTGAGGCTTACACATTAATGTGCTCTGGTCAGCAGCTGCTTCCGACACAAAGGATGAGCCCACCCAAGGAAGAAACACTGTCCAGGAACGAAGCCAGGGCCTTGGGGAGCTACATTAACTCTTCCAGGCCCCCAATGAGAGAACGACAGCAGATCAACTCACATTACAAAAAACCCGTTTGCTTTCTCGGCATGCTCCTGAGCTGCCCAGAGTTGCATGAGGAAAAAACGTCACAAACCCTGCTGCCTGACAGCACTACATCCGATTGTTCCATGCTCAGCAGACCTCCCAGAGTTGTGGGAAAGCCTGCACTTGTTCCTAGTCACCTCCCTGCCCCATTCCTTGAGGCACCTGCTCCAAATATTAATCACTCTCCCCTACTCCATCCCCCTTTACACTCCAATGATGTCTTTACCTCTTTACCAAAAAAATGTATTCATTTGGTCAACAGACATGGCTGGAGTATGGGGATAAATCAGGTGTGGTTCTTGCCCTCACAGTAGAGTGGGGCGTCAGAGAAGTTCAGCCAGGCATGACACAGGGGCAAACCGGCTAAACTGTAACTGAAGCTGCTAGGCAGAGGCCAGCTCTAAACCCCTCACCCCAACCCACTCTCAACCACTCATTGCTGCCTGGACCCCCTTCCAACTGGGCTCCAAGGAAGAAGTGCCCCAACTCTTCCCCAGGGTGTTCCTTTTCATCCCCTCAGTCGGCCCTTCCTCACTCCACATCTTAAATCTCTCCCTCCCCTCCTTCTCTTACCTTCTTATCTGGCCAACATCCTCAAGTCTCCTTCATCTAAAAAAGCCTTGGGTTGACCCCCTTCCCTCTCATGCCCCTGTCTTATCTCTCTCCTTCTCTTTCCTGTCCAGCTTTTAGAAAGAGTAGACCACTTTTCAACTCACTCATGCATCTTTTGTCAATCTGTTGTCTCTACACCTCCGATGACCTTTTGATGGCCTAACCCAGTGGCTTCCTTCTAATTCTGAGCCTACTCCACCCACAGCTGCACTAGGCTCCTGTTACTTTCTCTGTAATATTGTATATATTCACTGATAAAAAGAACCAAATATATCAGAAGGACATAAAAAGGAAAGAGTAGGAGACTGCTGCCCCAGCCTCCCACTCTACTCCCCGGTTGATGTGTTTCTTTCCAGACATCCATCTATGCATAAACCAAGGAAGAATTCACACGCATTGAAAGTTTGAGATTTTTGTTTTTTTTAAAAACAAAAACAAGAAACTATACATATTCTACACACTCCTAGCACCCAGTTTCCCACAGTGGGCCTGGCTGTAGTCCCCCTGTGTTTTAGTTATCTAGTGCTGCCATAACAGAAATACCACAAGTGGATGACTTTAACAGTTTATTCTGTCACAGTCCAGTAGGCTAGAAGTCCAAATTCAGGGCGTCAGTTCCAGGGGAAGTCTTTCTCTCTGTGTCAGCTCTGGAGGAAGGTCCTTGTCGTCAATCTTCCCCTCGTCTAGGAGCTCCTCCTCACAGGAACCTCGGGTCGGAAGGACGCACTCTGCTCCCGGTGCTGCATTCTTGGTGGTAAGAGATTCCCCTGTATCTCTGCTCGCTTCTCTCTTTTATATCTCAAAAGAGGTTGGCTTAAGACACAATCTAATCTTGTAAATTGAGTTCTGCTTTGTTAAAATAACTGCCACTAATCCTATCTCATTAACATCATAGATATAGGATTTTACAACACATAGGAAAATCACATCAGATGACAAAATGGTGGACAATCACACAATACTGGGAATCATGGCCTAGCCAAGTTGACAGATATTTTTGGGGAACACAATTCAATCCATGACACCCTGCTATGAGAGCATTTTTAGCCCTCGTCACCTCACAAGAGCAAAACCTGAATGCCTCTACTGCATCTGGACTCTGAGCCCATTAGGCCAGTGGCTTGAGTCTCAGCCTACTCTGGGTTCATGCTCTGTTTCTGGTCTACAGAAATATTTGTCTTATTTGAATGTATTTCTGACTTCTGAATTTTCTCTCTATACTTTATCTCCACCACCCACCTGTCTGTTTGTCATGCTACAGTGGCTCGCATGTTGCTGTGATGCTGGAAGCTATGCCACTGGTATTTGAAATGCCAGCATGGCCACACATGGTGGACAGGTTTCAGCAAAGCTTCCAGACTAAGACAGACTAGGAAGAAAGGCCTGGTGATCTGCTTCCAAAAATTAGCCAATGAAAACATGGATCACCACAGAATATTGTCCAGTATAGTGCTGGAAGATGAGCCCCCTAGGTTAGAAGGCACTCAAAATATACAGGGGCTCCATCAATGGATTTGAGCATACCAATGATAGTGAAGCTGGTGCAGGGCTGGGCAACATTTCATTGTTTTGTACACGGGGTCCCCATGTTGACTTGGTAGCTAACAACAATACTTTATCTATTGTTGTCCTGGGCTTCAAAGCATGAACTGTCAATGCCACTGCTCTTGCTCAGTGAGTGATTCTGTTAAAGTGTAAGTCAGATCCAATCACTACCATGCTCATAAACCTGCAATGGCTCCCATCTTCCTCAGAGTAAAAAGTCCTTACTGTGCCTGCAAGGTTGAACATAATGTGAGCCCTACATATTGTTCCTGCTCTTCTCTTGCTCTCTCCACCCCAGCCTTGCATGTTCCTTGAGCACTTCCAGTTCATTCCTGCCCCCACCTAGGATGCTCCTCCCCCACGTATCTATGTGGCTTGCTTCCTCACCTCTTTCAAGTCTTTTCTCAAAAGTCACCTTCTCAGTGAGGTCTTCCTTGACGACCCTATGTGAAATTTCAACCCTCCCTACATTTCATATCCCTCCTCCCTGCTTTATTTTTTCTCCTTATCACTTGCCAACTTCTAGCATACTGTTTTATTTACTTATTTGTTGTCTGTCTTCCCCACTATATTGTGAGCTCCATGAGGACAGGGACTCAGGGCTGTTTTGCTCACTAATGAATATTCAGTGCCTGGAACAGTGCCTGGCACTTAGTAGATTCCTTAATAAATATTGGTTGAATGAATAAAGTGGCTTTGTTCATTTAGTGAGTAACGTGGACTTTGTTCCTTATCAGTACACACAGTTCTTCCTTATTTATGTTCTGTGGTTATGGCCATATCACAATCTAACCAT
The DNA here is from genome assembly GCA_030035585.1 of Dugong dugon. Classification (NCBI taxonomy): domain Eukaryota; kingdom Metazoa; phylum Chordata; class Mammalia; order Sirenia; family Dugongidae; genus Dugong; species Dugong dugon. Next base: position 145,717,205 of record CM057460.1, read on the forward strand.
TTCCCTATTTCCTTGTTTCCTGAAACTTTCCTCCTTTGGCTTTCCTAACTCACGCCCTGCTTCCCTGTCCATCCCTTCTGATTCCCCTCCACGGGTTGTTCCTTCACCTGCCCCTTGGGGCTGAGACTCCTCAGGGTTCCACCTGTGCCTTCCTTCTCTTGCTACACCTTTACCCAGGATGGACTCACCCCCACCCTCATGGCATCCATCATTTAAAAACTCATGACTCCTACATCTCCTACATCTTGAGCTCCATATCCTCATTTGTGCCTCCTAAGTGCCCCACAAACACTTCAAACTTAATGTGTCCAAAATGTGACTGATTCCATCCCCCTCTTTAATCTTTCCTCTCTCAGTAAACAGCAACACCCTTTACCCCTTTTCGCAAGAGACTCATTATTTTCAAAAACGGTAAATAAAGGGAAAGAATTTATCCTTCCTTTCCCATAGGAACCTGAGGGTAACTAAATACTAGATGAAGGGAAATTTCTCTCTAATATCGAAGCCTCCCAGTTACTAAGTGGAGGAGAGGTAGAATTAGAATATCATCACTTTGTAATCTAATAAAATAATGGATCTAGGCAAGGATCACCAATGGCTTCGCACAACACAAAAGAGAGACAAGAAGACATGACACACCTCCTTTTGGAAGCACACAATACCACCTATGAAGGTTTCTTGCCCCTACCCCCAACAAATAATCAAACCTGAATCTGATCAAGACTCTAGAGCTCAACTCACAAGAAGTACAGATGGTAAAGGACTACGTCAAATGTCACAACAAGAATGCAATCAGCAAAATCCAGACTGTGGGAAACATTACAAGACAAAAAAAAAGGAAACAACCAACCAACAACAAAAAACAGTTTTATTCAACAAATAAATTTCAAGAAATAAACGAAGTGAAGGGAACTACAGATTAAGAGAGACTCAAGAGTCATATCGAACAAATGCAATTGGATCCATTTCAAACAAGCAAATATGGTATATATTAGGGAAATATGAACACTGATTGGTTATTTGTTGCCTTGTCAGGAGCAAGGGAGAATGGAGAAAACCAAAGACACAAGAGAAAGATTAGTCCAAAGGACCACAACTACCACAGCCTCCACCAGACTGACTCCAGCACAACTAGACGGTGCCCGGCTATCACCACAGACTGCTCTGACAGGGATCACAATTGAGGGTCCTAGACAGAGCTGGAGAAAAATGTAAAACAAAATTCCAAGTCACAAAAAAAGACCAGACATACTGGCCTGACAGTGACTGGAGAAACCCTGAGAGTATGGCCATGGGACACCCTTTTAGCTCAGCAATGAAGTCACTCATGAGGTTCACCCTCTAGCCAAAGATTAGACAGGCCCATAAAACAAAATGAGACTAAAGGGGCCCACCAGTCCAGGGGCGAGAACTAGAAGGCACTAGAAGGGGAAAACCAGTAATATGGAACCCGAGGTTGAGAAGGGAGTGTTGACATGTCATGGGGTTGGTAACCAATGTCAGAAAATCATATGTGCACTAATTGTTTAATGAGAAGCTTGTTTGTTCTGTAAACCTTCATCTAAAGTACAATAATAAAAAAATAAAATAAACTATCACTAATTTTTAAGTGTGTTGATGATATAATGATTAAGTTTTTTAAAAGAGCCCTTATCTTTTAGAGAAATATACTGAAATACTTACTGGTGATACAAAATCTGGAATTTACTTCAAAATAATCTGGGAGTGGTGAGAAGTGGTTAGGAATATAGGTGAAAGAAAGCTGACCATGAGTTGATAATTACTGGAGCTGGTTGATGGGTATATGAGAATTCATTATATTATTTTCTCTACTTTTATATGTTTGAAATTTTCCATAACAAGAAAAGTAATAAAATTTACCTCCCACCCTCCAGTACATTTTCTTAGGAAGTTCCTTGATAATGTACTCCCAAAGTTACCAAGAAGAAGAGAAAGAGAAAGCTTTCAGGAACAGTGGCAACCCAGGAGAAGAGTTAAAGGGAAATCCTAGGATGAGAGCAGTACAGCAAGCCCAGACAACAACCAGCCAGATTGCCTGGAGGGCTCTTGGAGGTGGTGGTGGGGGACGGGATTCAATAGAATAGTTAAAATGATTGATGGCTTGGAAACTTGATCCACTGTTGTCAAGTAGATTCTGACTCTCTTTAGCAATCATGATAGAATTTACAGAGTAGAACTGCTCCATAGGGTTTTCTTGGCTGTAATCTTTATGCAAGCAGACCGCCAGGTCTTTCCTCCCCGAAGGGAAACGTAAGGATACCATAAAGACGTAGGGTGAAACAAAAAAAAGAAAGAGGAAAGGCAATTACATTCCCAGAAAAACCAGACAGGCAAGGCCTGGCTCAAATAAGAAGCAAACCAAAACAGCACGATGTGAGCTTCAGTGAACACTATTTTCATGGTTATTATAGAGTCAACTTTTTTCTTTGCCTTTCAGAATCAACTTAGAGACAATTTATAGAAGACTTCACTATGGTCAAATAGAATATAAATGCTATCAAACTCACAAAGAGAAGTCAAAGTATAGCCAAGGAATGGTTGGGGCGTGGAAGGTGGCTGGTAGGGTGGGAGCGCTAATGTTCTCATTTTACAAAATGGTAAGTCAGAAGGTACTGTTCAAGGTTGATGAAGCAAGAAATTAAGGCCAAAGTAGAGTTTTTGAGGTTGCAGAACAGACCTGAGGAGGAACTGAGAATAGTCTGGGGATGGAGAAGGGAGACGGAGGGTAATATAGGTCAACTAAAGCCTTATTTGGAGTCCCTGGGTGGTACAAACAGTTAACTCACCCAGCTGCTAACAGAAAGGTTGGAGATTCAAGTTCACCAAGAGGCTCCTTGGAAGAAAGGATTGGTGATATTCTTCCAGAAAACCAGCCATTGAAAACCCTGTGGAGCATAGTTCTACTCTGACACACATGGGATCACCATTAGTTACAACTGACTTATTGACAACTGGTGGTTATGTGGCTTAAAACAACGGAAATTTATTGTCTGACAGTGCTGGAGGCTAGAAGTCTACGTTCAGGATGTCGGCAGGGCCATGCTCTCCAAAGGCTCTAGAGAGAGAGAGATATCTTTCCTTGTCTCTTGCAGCTTCTGGTAGCTCCAGGTGCTCCTTGGCTTGTGGCAGCCTAACTCCAATCTCTTCCTGTCTTCACATGGCTATCTTCCCTCTGCATCTGTCTCTCTGTGTCTCTTCTCCTCCTTTTATAAGGACATCAGTCATGTTGGAGTAGAGCCCACCCTACTCCAGTATGACTTCATGTTAACGAATTACATCTGAAAAAGACTATTTGTAAATAAGTTCACATTCACAGATACAGGGGTTAGGACTTGAACGTATCTTTTAGGGGGACACAATTCAACTCCTAACAGGAAGTAACCACCAAAAGTATCAAAGTCCAGACTCAGCCAAAAGAGTTTGCCTATGGAGAAAGTTCTGGGGATAGCAATGCTGAGTCAGGGCACCACCAATTCCCATTATACACTCTTCTGTGCATGTATTACCTTGATCAGAAGCTATATCATAGAGGTTCTTATAAGCTATTTAAAATACTTTAGAGTTTTATTCTGATGGCTGAGTGATCTCATTAGATCTGTGTCCTAAAAGGATTGCTCTGACTACAGGTAGAGAACAGACTGGAGGCAGGGAGGATGGGGTGGGGGGACACTGCAGATGTCCCATCTGGAGATACTGACGGCCTGGCCTGGGTGACACAGGAAGGAGAGAGCTAGATGGATGCAGGAGGTACTAAAGGCAGTGAGGAGGAGTCACGCCTGAATCCCAGGTCCCTGCCAGCTCAGTAGGTGATGGTCTTTTTTGAGCTTGAAAGTCCTTGGGGAAGAGGAGGAGGGTTAGGGAAGAAGATAACCAGTTCGGCTTGGACACGTTCAATTCAAGTTATCAAGGATGTGTAAGGCTGTAGACAGTCTGGTCCCAACGGCCCTATCCAACCTTTTTCTGTGGCTGCTAGCTCCTCATCCTCACCTCTGTTTTGTGGTCACACTGAACTTCTTGCTCTTCCACAAATACACTATATGATTTGCTTATGCTTATGCCTCTGCCTCGAATGCTTTTTTCTTCCTTCCCAGCCTGCAGTGTTCCTGATCACTAATCAGCTCAAATGTCATGTCTTCTCAGAAAGCTTTCAGACTGTCCCAGGGAGAGAGACTCCCTCCTCTGGGTGCCCTAGCTCGCTGACACATTTCTCATCTAGCCCGGAGCACATCTATCCAGAGAGCTCTACTTATGTGTTTCTCCCCCCCATCAGACTATTGTTTTCTAGAGGATAGGTGCTATCACTTATTGTTCTTTGTAACCCTGGTGGTACAGTGGTTAAACGTTTGGCTGCTAACCAAAAGGTCAGCAGCTGGAACACACCAGCCACTCATTGGAAGCTCTATGGGGCAGTTCTACTCTGTCCTACAGGGTTCCTATGAGTCAGAATTGACTCTACAGCAACAGGTTTGGTTTTTTTGGTTTAAAGTAGAAATTGGAGTCCCTGGGTGGTACAAATGGTTAAAGCACTTGGCTGCTAACTGAAACGTTGGTGGTTCAGTTCCACCCAGAGATGCCTCAGAAGAAAGTCCTAGGGATCTACTTCTGAAAACTCAGCCATTGAAAACCCTATGGAGCATAGTTCCACTCTGGCACACATGGGGTTACCATGAGTCACAGTAGACTCAAGGGCAACTGGTTTTTTTTTATTTATTTTTATTTTTTAAATTTTATTGTACTTTAAGTGGAAGTTTACAATTCAAGTTAGTTTCTCATACAAAAATTTATACATACATTGTTATGTGACCCTAATTGCTCTCCTATACTGTGACAGCACGCTCCTCCTTTCCGCCCCTGATTTCCCGTGTCCATTCAGCAAGCTCCTGACCTTCTTTGCCTTCTTATCTAACCTTCAGACAGGAGATGCCCATTTAGTCTCATGTATCTACTTGAGCTAAGAAGCACACTCTTCATAAATATCACTTTATGTCCCGTAGTCCAGTCTAATCTTTGTCTGAAGAGTTGGCCTCGGGAATGGTTTTAGTTCAGGATTGACAGAGAGTCCAGGGTCCGTGCTTTCTGGGGTTCCTCCAGTCTCAATCAGACCATTAAGTCTGATCTTTTTACTAGAATTTGAGTTCTGCACCCCACCTTTCTCCTGCTCCATCAGGGACTCTCTGCTGTGTTCCCTGTCAGGGCGGTCATTGGTGGTAGCGAGGCACCATCTAATTCTTCTGGTCTCAGGCTGATGAAGTCTCTGGTTTATGTGGCCCTTTCTGTCTCTTGGGCTAATACTTCCCTGGTGTTTTTGGTGTTCTTCATTCTCCTTTACTCCAGGTGGGTTGGGACCAATTGATGCATTTTAGATTGCCACTCACTAGCTTTTAAGACCCCAGACACCACTCACCAAGGTAAGATGCAGAACATTTTCTTAATAAACTTTGTTATGCCAGTTGACCTAGATGTCCCCTGAAAGCATGGTCCCCAGACTCCCGCCTGCTACTCTGTCCCTTGAAGTGTTTGGTTGTGTTCAGGAAACTTCTTAGCTTTGATTTAGTCCAGTTGTGCTAACTTCCCCTGTAGTGTGTGCTGCACTTCCCTTCATCTAAGATAATTATTGTCTACTACTAGTTAGTGAACACCCTTCTCCCTCCCTCCCCACCCTGAAAACCATCAAAGAATGTTTTCTTCTGTGTTTAAACCTTTTCTTGAGTTCTTATAATAGTTTTCTTACACAATATTTGTCCTTTTGTGACTGACTAAATTCACTCAGCATAATGCCTTCCAGATTCCTCCATGTTATAAGATGTTACACGGCTTCATCATTGTTCTTTATGTGGCCCTTTCTGTCTCTTGGGCTAATTATTTTCCTTGTGTCTTTGGTGTTCTTCATTCTACTTCACTCCAGGTGGTTGGGACCAATCGATGCATCTTAGACGGCCGTTTGCAAGCTTTTAAGACCCCAGACGCCACTCACCAAAGTAGGATGCAGAACATTTTCTTAATAAGCTTTGTTATGCCAATTGACCTAGATGTCCCCTGAAAGCATGGTCCCCAGACCCCTACGCCCGCTTCTCTGTCCCTCAAAGTGTTTGTATTCAGGAAAATTCTTAGCTTTGGTTTAGTCCAGTTGTGCTGACTTCCCCTGTAGTGTGTGCTGTCCTTCCCTTCACCTAAGATAACTCTTATCTACTATCTAGTTAGTTAATAACACTTACCCTCTGTCCCCACCCTCATAACCATCAAAGAATGTTGTCTTCTGTGTTTAAACCTTTTCTTGAGTTCTTATAATAGTGGTCTTATACAATATTTGTCCTTCCGTGACTGACTAAATTCACTCAGCGTAATGCCTTCCAGCTTCCTCCATGTTATGTTTCACGGCTTCATCATTGTTCTTTATCGTTGCGTAGTATTCCATTGTGTGGATATACCGTTATTTGTTTATCCATTCATCTGTTGATGGGCACCTAGGTTGTTTTCATCTTTTTGCTATTGTGAACAGTGCTGCAATGAACATGGGTGTGCATGTATCTATTCGTACGATGGCTCTTATTTCTCTAGGATATATTGAAAGGAATGGGATAGCTGGATAGTATGGTACTTCTATTTCTAGCCTTTTAAGGAAGTGCCAAATCGATTTCCAAAGTGGTTCTACCATTTTACGTTCCCACCAACAGTGTATAAGTGTTCCAGTCTCTCCACAACCTCTCCAGCTTTATTATTTTGTGTTTTCTGGATTAAAGCTAGCCTTGTTGGGGTGAGATGATATCTCATTGTAGTTTTGATCTGCATTTCTCTAATGGCTAATGATCATGAGCATTTCTTCATGTGTCTGTTAGCCACCTGAATATCTTCTTTGGTGAAGTGCCTGTTCATATCCTTTGCCCATTTTTTAATTGGGTTATTTGTCTTTTTGTTGTTGAGGTTTTGCAGTATTTTGTAGATTTTAGAGATTAGACGCTGATCAGATTTGTTGTAGCCAAAAATTTTTTCCCAGTCTGTAGGATGTCTTTTGACTCTTTTGGTTAAGTCTTTTCATGAGCATAAGTGTTTAATTTTTAAGAGTTCCCATTTATCTAGTCTCTCTTCTAGTGCTTGTGCATTGTTACTTATGGATTGTATTGTGTTTATCCCATGTAGTAGGGCTCCTAGCATTGTCCCTATTTTTGCTTCCATGATCTTCATTGTTTTCGATTTTATATTTAAGTCTTTGATCCATTTTGAGTTAGTTTTTGAGCATGGTGTGAGGTATGGGTCTTGTTTCAGTTTTTTGCAGGTGGATGTCCAGTTATGCCAGCATCATTTGTTAAAGAGACTGTCTTTTCCCCAATTAACGGACTTTGGGCCTTTGTCAAATACCAGCTGCTCATAGGTGGATGAATTTATGTCTGGATTCTCAATTCTGTTCCATTGGCCTATGTATCTGTTGTTGTACCAGTACCAGGCTGTTTTGACTTCCGTGGCGGTATAATAGGTTCTAAAATCAGGTAGTGTGAGGCCTCCCACTTTGTTCTTCTTGAGTAATACTTTACTTATTCGGGGCCTCTTCCCTTTCCATTTGAAGTTGGTGATTTGTTTCTCCTTTTCATTAAAAAATGCCATTGGAATTTGGATTGGGATTGCATTGTATCTGTAGATCACTTTGGGTAGAATTGACATTCTCACAGTGCTGAGTCTTCCTATCCATGAGCAAGGTATGTTTTTCCACTTATGCAGGTCTGTTTTGGTTTCTTGCAGTAGTGTCTTGTAGTTTTCATTGTATAGGTCTTTGACGTCTCTGGTTAGATTTATTCCTAAGTATTTGATTGTCTTGGGGGCTATTGTAAATGGTATTGATTTGGTGATTTCCTCTTCGAGGTTCTCTTTGTTGGTGTAAAGGAATCCAACTGATTTTTGTATGTTTATCTTGTATCCTGAAACTTTGCTGAAATCTTCTACTAGTTCCCGTGGTTGTCTTGGGGATTCCTTGGGGTTTTCTGTGTAAAAGATCAAATCATCAGCAAATAGAGATACTTTCACTTCTTCCCTACCAGTTTGGATGTCTTTATTTCTTTTTCTAGCCTAATTGCTCCGGCTAGGACCTCCAGCACAATGTTGAATAAGAGTGATGATAAAGGGCATCCTTGTCTGGTTCCTGTTCTCAAGGGGAATGCTTTCACTCCCTCTATTTAGGATGATGTTGGCTGTTGGCTTTCCATAAATGCCCTTAATTATATCGCGGAATTTCCCTTCTATTCTTATTTTTATAATGAATGGGTGTTGGACTTTGTCAAATGCCTTTTCTGCATTGATTGATAAGATCATGTGGTTCTTATCTTTTGTTTTATCAATGCAATGGATTACATTGATTGTTTTTGTAATGTTGAACCATCCCTGCATACCTGGTGTAAATCCCACTTGATCATGGTGAATTATTTTTTTGTATGTTGCTGAATTCTGTTTTCTAGAATTTTGTTGAGGTTTTTTGCGTCAATGTTCATGAGGGATATTTGTCTGTAATTTTCTTTTTTGTAGTGTCTTTACGTGGTTTTGGTATCAGGGTTATACTGGCTTCATAGAATGAGTTTGGGAGCATGCCATTGTTTTCTATGCTCTGAAATACCTTTAGTAGTGGTGTTAACTATTCTCTGAAAGTTTGGTAGTATTCTCCAGTGAAGCCATCTGGGCCATGGCTTTTTTTTTTTTTTTTGGTTGGGGGGAGATTTTAATTATCTTTTCAATCTCTTCTTTTGTTATGGGTTTATTTAGTTGTTCTACCTCTGTTTGTGTTAGTTTAGGTAGGTAGTGAGTTTCTAGAAATTTGTCCATCTCCTCCCAGTTTCCAAATTTGTTAGAGTACAATTTTTCATAGTATTCTGTTACAATTCTTTTAATTTCAGTTGAATCTGTCGTGATATCGCCCATCTCATTTCTTATTCGGGTTATTTGCTTCCTCTTGAGTTTTTCTTTTGTCAGTTTGGCCAATGGTTTATTGATTTATTGATCTTTTCAAAGAATCAGCTTTTGGTCTTGTTAACTCTTTCATTTGTTTTTCTATTCTCTATTTGATTTATTTCTGCTCTAATTCTTATTATTTCCTTTCTTCTGGCACCTGAGGGCTCCTTTGCTGCTCTCATTTTACTTATTCCAGTTGTAGGGTTAATGTTTTGATTATGACCCTTTCTTCTTTTTGGATGTGTGCTTTTATTGCTATAAACTGATCTCTGAGCATTGCTTTTGTTGTGACCCAAAGGTTCTGGTAGGATGTGCTTTCATTCTCGTTTGAGTCTATGAATTTCTTTATTCCATCCTTAATTTCTTCTATAACCCAGTAGTTTTTGAGCAAGGTGTTGTTCAGTTTCCATGTGTTTGATTTCTTTTTCTTGCTTTTTCTGTTGATTTCTACTTTTATGGCTTTATGGTCAGAAAAGATGCTTTGTAATATTTCAATACTTTGGATTCTGTTAAGGCTTGCTTTATGGCCTAATATGTGGTCTATTCTGGAGAATGTTCCCTGTACGTTGGAAAAAAAAGTATACTTGGCTGCTGTTGAGTGGAGTGTTCGGTATATGTCCATGAGATCAAGTTGGTCTATTGTAGCATTTAGCTCTTCTGTGTCTTTACTGAGCTTCTTTCTGGATGTTCTGTGCTTCACTGAAAGTCATGTGTTGAAGTCTCCTACTATTACTGTGGAGTTGTCTGTCTCTCTTTTCAGTGCTGTTAGAGTTTGTTTTATGTATTTTGGAGCCCCTTCATTGGGTGTGTAATATTTATTATGGTTATGTCCTCCTGGTGTATTGATCCTTTAATCATTATATAGTGTCCTTCCTTATCCTTTGTGGTGGATTTTACTTTAAAGTCTATTTTGTCAGAGATTAATATTGCTACTCCTGCTCTTTTTTGAGTGTTGTTTGCTTGATATATTTTTTTCCATCCTTTGAATTTTAGTTTGTGTCTTTGAGTCTAAGGTGTGTCTCTCGTAGGCAGCATACAGATGGATCGTGTTTTTTAATCCAGTCTGCCACTCTCTGTCTGTTTATTGGTACATTTAGTCCATTTACATTCAGTGCAATAATTGATAGGTATGAGTTTAGTGCTGTCATTTTGATGTCTTTTTTGTGTGCTGTTCACAGTTTCTTTGTTCCACTTAATTTTCTATGCTGCATCATTTTTCTTTATGTATTTTCTTTTCTTCTTTTTCACTGTTGTTGATTTTGTATTTACTGAGTCTTTATATATTTCTTGTTTTTTATTTTGACATGTAGGATTGTTAGTTTCCTTTGTGGTTACCTTAACATTTAGCCCTATTTTTCTAAGTTTAAACTTTTTCTAAGTTTAAGTTATAAATCTTTATATCACCTTGACTTCCGCTCCATATGAATAATCTATGTCTCTAGTTTTCAAGCCCCTCTTTTTTGTTTTAATGTTGTAATCTTTTACATATTAACTTCTGTTTCCCTATTTTCAGAGTTTTAGCTTTGATTTATTCTTGTGACTTCCCTATCTGGGCTGATATCTGGTCGTTCTGTCCTGTGTTCTAGTCTTGGGTTGTTATCTGATGTTATTGATTTTCTAACCGGAGGACTCCCTTTAGTATTTCTTGTAATTTTGGTTTGGTTTTTGCAAATTCCCTAAACTTCTGTTTATCTGGGAATGCCCTAATTTTGCCATCACATTTGAGAGACAGTTTTGCTGGATATATATTTCTTGGCTGGCAATTTTTTTTTCCTTCAAGGCTTTATACATGTCATCCCATTGTCTTCTTGCCTACATGGTTTGTGCTGAGTAGTCTGAGCTTATTTTTATTGACACTCCTTTGCAGATGACTTTTCGTTTATCCCTAACTGCTCTTAAATTCTCTCTTTATCTTTGGTTTCGACAAGTTTGATTATAATATGTCTTGGTGACTTTCTTTTGGAATCTACCTTACATGAGGTTCGATGAGCATCTTGGTAGATATCTTCTCATCTTTCATGAGATCAGGGAAGATTTCTGCCAACAAATCTTCAACAATTCTCACTGTATTTTCTGTTATCCCTCCCGTGCTGGTACTCCAATCACTCGTAGGTTATTCCTCGTGATAGAGTCCCACATAATTCTTATGGTTTCTTCATTTTTTAAAAGCATTTTATCTGATTTTTCCTCAAATAAGTTGGTGTCAAGTGCTTTATCTTCAGTCTCACTAATTCTGACTTCCATTGCCTCAATTCTGCTCCTATAACTTTCTCCTGAGTTGTCTAATTCTGAAATTTTATTGTTAATCTTCTGGATTTCTGATTACTGTCTCTCTATGGATTCTTGCAGCCTGTTAAATTTGTCATTATGCTCTTCTCTAATCTTCTTAAGTTCCTCTATTGCTTGGTCTCATTTTGCCTTCCTTCCTTCCTGATCTCTTAAAGACTTCTGTATATTAATCTTTTGTATTCTGCCTCCAGTAATTCCAAGAAATTCTCTTCCTCCGGAAAATTTCTTGATTCCTTATTTTGGGAGCTTGCTGAAGCCATCATGGTCTGCCTCTTTATGTGATTTGATATTGACTGTTGTCTCCGAGCCATCAGAAGTTATTATATTTATTTATTTTATGTTTGCTTACTGTGTCCTAGCTTCTTTTTCTGTTTTAATATGCCCAGATAGGCTGCTTGTGTGAGCTAGCCCAATCACTGGCACTCCTGAAGCTCCAATGTCCTGCCACCAGGTGGCTAGACCTGCCATTAAGTATGTGAGCCCAGAAGTCTGCCCACTCCTCCTATATGGATTCAGCTCAGGTGTCTAAGTAGCCAGTCACCAAGTGTGTGGTGCAGGCTCTCACCTACAGTCCTAGGCAGGCATGGGTGATTGGAGTAGGCACAGGCATCTGGCTGCAGCATGGGGTCACACACTGAGCAAGTCAGGGGGCCGACAGCCTCCCCCAAGTGTCTGGGAGGAAAGTGTGTCCCTGTTCCCTAGAGCACGTACATGAGTGGGTTTTGCAGCCAGACTATGAGCACCCAGTGCTGTTGGTTTTAAGGACTGGGGGGCACCACTTATCCTTGGGCCCCTGACGCAGGTGGCTACATGGCATGGGTGGAGCCACCAGTCCTCTGGCCCCTGATGTGGGTAGGTGAAAACCCTGCTTAATGGGCAGAGCAGTGTCATATGTCACAAACTTGCCACTTCACAGCTGAAACAGTTGAAGTTAGACTTCAGGTATATACCCTGTTGTACTGTGGTAATGAGGGACTACTGTGTTGAAATGGGCCCACACAAGTCTATTCATGGGAAAAGGCACTCAAAGTCCATGGATCCCTTATGCTTGTGCCGAGGTGAAGGAGCTGTGCCTACCCTGAGTTCCTGGCTTAGGGTAGCCTGCAGTTTATTTTTTCCCCGTTTGTTAATTTGTTCCCTCTCCAAGGCCGGGAGAATGGCTCAGCGTGCGTGACGGGTCCTACTTCTGGCCCAAGGGACTCAGCAATCGCTGAAGCCATCCTGGACCCAGTGCAGAGCAGGGAGTGGGGAGGTAAATGGGAGAGAGGTTTTTCCCAAAGGGAGGTGTTTCTGATCCACTCGGTAAGCCAGACACAGGTACTCTCCCGAGCTGCTTCTCACTGGTTCTGGGTTGCTGAGTAGACTGTCTGCCACGGGGTCTCTCCTGATGTGGAAAATGCCTCCTGAGCACCACTGCTTGGCTCACTGCACACCACGAGTTTATCTGGCCTGAAGTGCTCAGGCTCTCGCCAGGTCAGGTTTGGCAACTCCTCACTGCCTCCGAACCGTCTCTCCTTCCCCCTGCCAGTCAATCGATTCCTCAACTTTGCCTTTGATGTTCAGGGCTCCTAGATTGTCATATATAATCAATTTACTTGTTTTTTCAGGTCTTTGTTGTAAGAGGGACCACTGGAAGCATCTGAATACTCCACCACCTTGGCCCCACCTCCCTTGTTCTGTTTTTTAAGTGGAAGTATGAAGAGGCCTCACCATGTTTGTCAACTCTGTCAGCGTGGGGTGACTACCCAGAACTCCAAGTTGCAGAGTGGTGGTGGGGTAGGGTGTTGGGGAGGGGCTAAGGGGAGAAAGTGAAAATCTGTCGTGGATGGGGAGGAGACAGGAACCAGAAGTTTGGCAAATGGATAAATAAGAATTACCCCTTCCAAGGGCTGTGACCGCCATCTCATGACATAGAATGCGTCTTAGAACAAGAAGTCTTCCCCAGGGCCTGGATATCTTTATGTTGTAGGGGAATTTTTGTTCCCCGGATTTGATCCACACATCAGAACTCTCCATCATGCAGCCATAGCCATGGGTTTTTGCTGAGACAGGCCTGGGCCATCTCTTCGCAGAGTTGGTTCCTGAGTCCTGGAATTTGAGGAATGCCCTGTATGGCCACTCATAATTCAGGGTGTTAATTTCCCAACAACTTCCATGCCAGCAAGATTTGGATAAACCTAACATTTCCTCCCAACCTCCTAAGTGGAAAGTGACGAACAGGACATAGGATTTTGTTAACTTGGAGCTGATAAACTATTTTCTTTTAATGGAGACATAAACAAAGTTCTTTAAATTTTTAGACTGAATAGTGAAAAACCACCATGAAGAAGCAGCAGCAAAAAAGCCCAATCCCAACCAACAACATTAACATGATTGTTTTTGTCCTCGCTGTCACAGCCACACAGAAGGCTCTGTGCAGACTGTGGTCTTATTGTCTCCCCCCTGGAAAGTTTCTAAGACCCAGTATGTTGAGCTCTTAGGACACTAGAACATTGTGACATTTTGCCAAAATTTTCCAGTGAAAAAAGAAAGGATTATTCTGCCTAGGAAATTCTATCATAATTTGCTAAAGCGAGAAAGAGTGAAGAAGGAAGAAGAGAGGAAGGAACATGGTGCTGCGCGTTAATAGCTGAGTGGCAGCCTCCCAGCTCCTCTGAGAGAAGCCTTCAGCCTCAGTGGTTTGTGTTTTAGAGAGTGGATGGTGAAGCAGAGCCTTTCCTCCTCCAAGCGCCCCCAGCACCATCTCTATTTTTGTTCCTTGCTCTTGCTCCAGCCATCCTGTGTGGAATTGAAGCCCTGCTCACCTCCATTCAATCCACATCTGAGAAGGTAACTGTACATTTACATTCAGAACAGTTTCAGAAAAGCAGCTCTCTCCATGGTTCCACTCCTAGTTCTTGAAATTATGGGACTCCTTGACCACTTTAACCTGTTGTAATATATCCAGATTGTTTACTGACTCTCACTCCAGGGCTACGAGGTATGTTGTGGGTAACCTCTGTCCCCATTTTGAAAAATCAAAGTAATGAGAGTGACAAGTCATTACTGTTTCATCATTTTCAATATTTATTGAACATTTAGAGCTATACCCCAACAGATGAGGTCACAATATCTTCCTCCCAGGAGCTTGAGCCATCTTGGGAATAGGTAGTTTCACAGAGACCTATATTCACCCTGGTTTTCATTTAGCACTGCCAGTATGGTATTGATGTTCAGTCAGATATGTGAAACTAGTACTGCTGATGACTTCTTCCCCAGACCACAGAGCCTCGGAGGTAGAATTTGTCTTCATATTTCTTGCTCATTGTTCAGTGTCACAAATTATTACTCTGAGAGCTGTTAGTAAAACAGTTCAATATTTCCTTAGCTGATAGTCTCAAAGTAGCATGCAGGCAGATCTTCTGAGGAGCTGAAACTAGCTCTTTGACCGCCTGCTTGCTCTAACATGTAAACCAAACCCCTTGCTGTGGAGTCATTCAGACTCATGGCAACCCTATAGGACAGAGTAGAACTGCCCCACAGGGTTTCCAAGGCTGTAATCTTTGTGGAAGCAGACTGCTACATCTTTCTACCGTGGAGCGGCTGGTGGGTTCAAACTGCTGACCTTTCAGTTAGCAGCCCAGCGCTTAACCACTGCACCACCAGGGCGCCTCTGCTCACCATAAACTCGTCTAAATCTCCCCTCCCCCCACCACTACCTCACAGACCTCAACATGACTCCTTCCCCAAACACATCCCCTCTAAGGGAGGGTCTCAATCAACACATGACTCTTGGCTTCAGTCTTTTACAACTTCAAATTATTTTATTTTGCACTCTGTTAATAAGCTCTTAGAACCATTGAACAGGAAGCTGGATTAAGCTGATGTCTGAGGATCCTTTCTAGGGCTAATTAAATATGGTACACTAGTACAACAAAGAGTTAGGCAAGAGTTGAGCTATCTCTACCCGCCCATCTCCAAAGCCAGGATGGGGAGAACCTTGTTTCAAGGTTGAATGCCATTGGTAGACTTCACATTTCCAAACATTTGGGGCTGTAATCTCCAAGACAAACTGAACAGTAGCAATAATGGAGTGGAAGTCTGGTCTCTAAATTGCTGACTTGTCCACCCTGAGTCAAGCAGGGACTCTACTTCACAATTAAGGAAATGGTTAAATAGCACTTTGTAGGTCTCTCAAATTAGGCCCTTCCTAACTCAGAAATGCCACATGAAAGGAAAACTAGCCAAAAATGTACCTCTTGGGGGGAAAAAAAAAGAATATTTTCAGTCAGAACTCGTATATGAGAATAAAGCAGGCAGAGAAGGGATGACTAAAGGTAGCAATGGGCAACAATAGCTCATGGTTCACCCAGCCAGCACACAGCTTTCCAAGTCTCTGTGGACCAGGCCTGCTGGTTCCCTACGTAGCAACCAAGCAACAGTCTGAGGAATCAGAGAAGCAGCATGAAAAATGAATCACAGATACGGAAACTCAGTTTACAGCAGAGGCAAAGGATCTGACATTTGTCATTAAAATTTAGAAATAAAGTCCCTTTGACCTCAGAAAGAAATTGGCTCAACAAGCCACAGGCATAAGAAAGAAGACTCTTGCTTCCTCCGGGCTGATAAGCAAGAACAAAACATAATTTGTTCTGGAAGTTGTGACTCCAAACGCTTGATATCTGGGCAAAGTCTTTTTACAGCCACTGCTG
The DNA here is from genome assembly GCA_030035585.1 of Dugong dugon. NCBI lineage: Eukaryota > Metazoa > Chordata > Mammalia > Sirenia > Dugongidae > Dugong > Dugong dugon. The sequence continues at coordinate 145,733,137 of CM057460.1, forward strand.
GGCAGCTCATTCCCTTCAAGTTCCTGGAGTTTCAGCATGCTGGGGCCCCAGACACCCTTCCTCTCCACCAGTGACGGTGCGTGTGTGACGCACCTGGGGCACAGGAGACAAGACTGTGGTAAACCACACCCAGTGGAGAGGGCTGATTAGCCGCATGAGCCACCATGACATGGCATAAGACAGTTACAAACATAAAGCATTCACTTCATGCTCCGTGGGGCCCAGGTGTGGGATCCAGAGGGGAGTGGGAGTTGGAATAGGCAGTGCAACATAAGGAGTCCCTGGGTGGCACAGAGGGTTAAGTGCTGGACTGCTAACGGAAAGATCTGAGGTCTGAACTCACACCTTGGAAGAAAGGCCTGGAGATCTGCTTTCCAAAGGACTGCCATGGATCAGAATTGACTTGACGGCAACAGCTGGTTGCTGTTGTTCTTTATAGAATTCAGATTATAGAGAGCTTTTTAATTTCATATTTACTTAATAATGTGGCTTTTAAAAATAGGGAGGGCCTTCTTCAAATTTAAGATTTTGAGTAAAAACAAATAGCCTTCCTATCACATAGTCATGTGTTCAAGACATACTATAGAATTTGACTCTTGCTATAAATATATATTTTGTATTTGTTTTTCCTAGTGTTTACAGGCAAACTGCTGGGTCACTGGAAGAATTGATTCAATGGCCTCACTGGCAGCAGGCCACCAGTGAATTAAAAAGCAGCCTAAGGAACTAGATGTCATTGGCATCCTTGCCCTAATGTTCGCTTGAACTATAATCACTTAAAATATTAAAGCGGAGTATGTTCAAATGCACAATCATGAAGGTTTAAGCTAGCTTTTTGAGTTTTTCTCGACTTATTAAATATTCAGAGCATCAATTTAAAATAATTGGTGACCTAACTTTGCACACTAAATGATAGGCAGATGAAAACAGACTCTGGAATCAGACTTCCCAGGGTTCAAGTTTGGGCTCAGCCAATTATTAACTGTGACCTTGGGCAAGTTTCTTTGTGTAGGTCAGAGCCTGAAGCCTGTTAAGCACTGTCAATAAACCTCGCTTATACAAGCAGTTAATGTTCAGTCAGTATTTAATTCCTTGCCTAGTCTTAGTGATCATAATCAAAATGAATTCAAACCACATAAATTAGTGATCTTTAACAGGAGAGTGGCAATGATGAAATTTCAAGTTAATTGAGCTATTGAAATGAAAATTAAAACAAAGGGAATGGGACTTAAAAATTGAAAACAGTCAATGTACAACAAGCTATGCTTCTGAAACATCTTTGGCATCCATTCTGTCTTTCTGCCCCCATTGTCCTGGTTCAACCCTTACCATCTCTTAAGGGAACCTGCCATGGCCTCCGCAGGGCCCTCTCCTCCATCCGTTCTCCACACCAGCGTTGTTTACAACATCCAGTAAAAAGGATGGGTTACAAAACAACATGTGGTCTAATCCCATCTGTATAGAATAATATTTATGAGGATGTATATAGGGGAGCTCTGGAGGCACACTGGTTAAGTGCTCAGCTGCTAACCAAAAGATCAGTGGTTAGAACGCACCAGTCATTAAGTGCTCGGCCGGTAACTAAAAGGTTGGAGGTTTGAACTGTGGCAGTCTGCTTCTGTAATGATTACAGCCTTGAAAACCCTATGGGGCAATTCCACTCTGTCCTATAGGGTCACTGTGCATCGGAATTGACTCGGCTGCAAGGATTAGGTTTTTGTTTGGTTTGTTTGGTTTTGTTTTGATGCTGAAACCCTAAGGGGCAGTTCTACTCTGTCCTATGGGGTCGCCATGAGTCGGAAGTGACTTGATGCCAGTGGGTTGCTTTGTTTTTATATATCTATGGAAGTGTATAGAAAAACTCCTGACAGAATAACCCCAAAAGTATTAAGGGTGACTGTCTTAAATGTGACCTGTTATTCTTTTTTTATTTTGGAAATATTGAGAGTTGGGAAATCATCATCATTACTTTCATAGTCAGAAAATAATCAAAGATACATGCAAAGAAAGTAAGCTTTCAATGGCATTCTACTGCAAATAGGATAAAGTCCAAACTAGCATTTAAGGTCCTCTATCCATGACTTCAGATTACTTTCCCAACATTATCTTCTTCATATCCCTGACACCTACCCTAGACTGCAAATATATTAATCTACTCTACTTCCTTTAACCCTGAATTCAGCCTTCGTGGCCCCACTTCCAAACCTTTGCCTATCAGGTTCTCAGAGCCCACCAGGGTAGCAGTCCTTCAAATACACCTGCTTCTTGAAGATTCCAAGGTTACTTGGACTGAAATCAACCCTCTGGTAAGCACGTGGAGCACTCATTTCCTTTTTCTATGTAATATAATTAATTGTGTGTTTTTCTCTCCTCCACCAGGTGGTAAGCTCCTCAAAAGTAGGCTGTGTCTTCTTCCCAGAGCCTCTGGTTCATTGCCTTGCACCTAAAGATACTCAATAGATCTTTGTTGAATTAAATTATAGAAAGAATGCAAAGGAGGAAAATGATATACCTGGTGCAGTTGCAGAAGGCCTTATGGGGTGGAACTTGAGCTGGGGTGTAAAGGTGAGGTTTATTTAGACAGAAATGAGAGTTCATTACAGTATCATCATATGTTAAAAACACAAAGACTTCTTCCAAGAGCACTGTCATCATTCTGATGTAGACTGCTTAATCCTACAGGGTGAACTGATCCTAAAATTTCTCCTTTAAATGGAACGTGTACCTTCTTATTTTGCACTCACATTTTCAAGCTAAAAGGAGACAATATTTACAATTAAAAACTAGCGGTCTAGAAATGAAAGTGTTTTTGGAAAAGATTAAAAGACAAATGACAAGCTGGGACAATGTTTACAACATATATAATACAAGGTTAATTACTATATATCAGTAAGAAACATACTAATAAATGGCTAAAGGAAATAAACAGTCTCCAAGAACAAATCCAAGCAGACAATAAATAGAAGGGGGAAAGTCTGACTTTACCAGTAATAAAATAAATGTAAATTAGGGTGAGATACAACTTTTTTTGCCTTTCAAATTGGCAAACCAAGAAAAATAGAAAGCTGCTACTCAATGCCAGCGAGGGAAAGACAGGGTACTTTGACGGAGCTGTAACCTTTCTGGAAAGCAATTTTGCAATAAGTTTCAAGAGTCTTTAAAAAAAAAAATTCCCTTTGACCTAGTAATTCTATTTATTGGATTCTACCCTAAGGAATTAATCAGAAATATAAACCAATACAAACCAAATCCACTGCTGTCGCAGTCAAGCTCTTAAGCACTATGCCACCAAACCTGTTGCCATCCAGTCGATTCTGACTCATAGTGACCCTATAGGACAGAGGAGAACTGCCCCATAGAGTTTCCAAGGAGCGGCTGGTGGATTTGAACTGCCAACCTTTTGGTTAGCAGCCGTAGCTCTTAACCACTACACCACCAGTGTTTCGGACCAGGGCTCCAGAAACATGCACAATGTTTTATATATAAGCAGCACCACTCATAAGAATTAAAAACTAGAAACAATATAATCAACAATAAGAAAACAATGTAATACTTTTATTTGATGAATTCATTAAAAATCATGTATTTTTGAAGAACAGTTATTGTCATTGGGGAAATGCTCATGATATAAAGCGAGGGGGAAAAGAAGCTTAAATTTGTACGCATCCTAGAGATGGAGATGGAGACAAAGTGAACAAAATGAACTGGGGAAAAGGGGGACTCTTCACATGTTACTGCGTTCTTTCTTTTTTCAGTGAGTAGTAATAATAGTAACAGCTATACCACCAATAATGATTTGAATTGTCACTGTGAGCCACACACTGTTCTCAGCGTTCTGTGTTTATTTTCTCCCTTAACCCTCGCAACGACCTGAGGAGATAACCGCTGTTATTATAATCCCCGCTCTACAAATAAGACAGCTGAGGCACTGAGAGGTCAAGCAAGTTGCCCAAGCAGAGCCAGGATTCAAGGGCAGACTTTTTACTCCACAGCCTCGCTGTCTTCACTAGTACAATATGCTTCCTCTGGCTATATATTTGTAGAATTGTTTTTATAAATTAAGACACTAATCCCCTGCCCTAGCTGTTGCCTTAATTTGTCACCTTCAAAATAAGTCCTAGTCTGACCACTCTCTTCAAAATTGCAACCGGCCCCTCATCTCCCTTATCCTGCTCTATTTTTTCGATAGTACTTGTCCAGTATATTATACAGTTTTTCAGGTTCACTATATTGCTTCTGTCCTCCTCCCTGCCCTGCCCCCAACCCCCAACCCTATGTGAGCTCTACTAGGGCAGGGATTTTTGTCTGTCGTGCTCACTGATACATCAACAGCCCCAAACAGTCTTGGCACACAGGTCGTTGTTGTTCGGTGTCCTCCAGTCCATTTTGACTTATAGAGACCCCATGTGACAAAGTTGAACTACTCCCATAGGGTCTTCTTGGCTGTGATCTTCAGCAGAAGCGGATCACCAAGTCTTTCTCCCGCAGAGCTGCAGGTGGGTTAAAACCACCAACCTTTAGGTTAGCAGCCCAGCACCTAAGGGTTGTGCCACCAGGCTCCTTATGCACATAGTAGGTGCTCAATTAATATTTGTTGAATAAATGAAGTTTTTAAAACATAGCATTACTCCAAATTTGCATAAACATGTATACATATGTGAATGGAGGAAAGGAAAATATTTCAAAATAAATGTTAATGGTGATTCACGTGATATTTTTCCTTCTTTATGTTTTCTTGTTTTTCCCCAAAATTCTAGTGAAATGCATTATTTTATAATGAGGAAAAATGCTATTTAATAGTCTCTTCTAAACCTCAACTAACGTTCACTGCTACTTACAGCGAACCGTTTTTGCTGTAAATTGCATGACGCCTAGTTTTCCTGTATGAAACTCATTGGAAATTTGAGAGGTATTGTCTTTAAGAAATTACTGCTTTTAAATCGTCACCCGCTGTTTTTCAGTGGGTAAATATTTCTTAAAGGAATGAGAGCCCTTGCCTGGCTACTCAACCGTGGCATCCCTGAGGAACATAGCCACCTAGCAACCGGGAGCCAGGGCTGACGCGCAGCCCTGCGCCTTTAAGTCCGGGTTTGGAGCGGAGGGTGGAGAATTTCTGCTACCCCCGCCCCCTCCGCGGCGCTGGCGGCAGCTGTCACCTGAAAGGCGAGCACCGCGCGCGGGGGATGGAGCCTGGCGCCCACTGGACAGAACGTAAAGGTAGAAACCAAGCACAGAAGGCTGGGGGCCTAGCAGGGCGCTGGTGGGGGGGGCGCGCGGCGGTGCCCAGCGCCTTTCGCCCGGAGACACCCTGGCCCGGCGGCGCTGGCATGACCAGCTTGGGAGACACTCCCGTCCGTCCGCGGTGAAACGATCAGGTGAGCGCGGCCTTGGGGCGTCCAGGCGGGCGCCGCGGCGTTCACCTGTCTCAGAAACCGGGAACCCAAAGCCGGCAGAAGGGAGCGGCCCCAGCTCGGCTCCGGGCGGGGACTCACCATGGCGCTTGCCGCGGCCGCGGCCGCTGCAGCCGCCGGGGTGAGCCAGGCGGCAGTGCTGGGCTTCCTGCAGGAGCGCGGCGGGAAGGTGCGTAACTCGGAGCTGCTGAGCCGCTTCAAGCCGCTGCTGGATGCGGGCGACCCGCGCGGCCGCGCCGACCGCAGGGACCGCTTCAAGCAGTTCGTCAACAACGTGGCAGTGGTGAAGGAGTTCGACGGCGTCAAGTTCGTGGTGCTGAGGAAAAAGCCGCGGCCCCTCGAGGGACCACAGGCCCTGCCCTCCTGCGTCCCCAGCGCCCCCTCCCCGGTGTCAAAGATCACTTCTGTCTCACCGGAGGCAACCACGGGTCCGGGGGCTCCGTCCTTGGCGTCGCCCCAACGGTCGGAGGAACCACCAGAGGATCTAGTCTCCCCACCAGAGCCACAGGGTGCCCCCGGGGCTGGGGCCTCTGAGCCGGCTCAGCCAAGCGGAGAGCTGGAGAGCTTGGGCTCGGCCCACCAGTCAAAGGGACCCTCCGACTCCCGGGTTCCATCCTCTGAGCTAGTCCTGCCTTCCAAGGGACTGTCCACAGACGTGACCCAACCGTCTAGGGCACAGTCGGAGGCGGCCTCGCCCCGCGCAGAGCAGCCAGACTGGGAATCTGGGCCCGGGACGGCCGAAGGGCCTCTGCCACCCGCTCCGCACGCGCCGCCGCCGAAGCCCTGCATGCTTCCGGTGCGCTGCGTCCCGGGCCCCACCGCGCTCCGGATCCGGGCGGAGGAGCAGGGCCTGCGCCGACAGCTGTCGGAGGAGCCGAGCCCGCGGGGCTCCCCGCTACTGCTGCGGCGGCTCTCCGTGGAGGAGTCCGGCCTGGGCCTCAGCCTGGGTCCAGGACGCTCCCCGCACCTGAGGCGCCTGACACGCGCAGGCCCACGCCTGCTGAGCCCCGACGCCGAAGAGGTGCCAGCCGCGCCGCCGCCGTCTGCCCTGCCTCTGGAGCCGGCCGAGCACGAGTGGCTGGTGCGGACGGCCGGTGGCCGCTGGACCCACCAGTTGCATGGGCTGCTGCTGCGCGACTGCGGCCTGGCAGTCAAGCGCGACTTCATGTCGGGCTTCACTGCCCTACACTGGGCGGCCAAGAGCGGCGACAGTGAAATGGCGCTGCAGCTGGTGGAAGTCGCACGGCGTGGAGGCGTGCCAGTCGACGTGAATGCACGTTCGCATGGCGGCTACACTCCACTGCACCTGGCCGCGCTGCACGGCCACGAGCACGCCGCGGTGCTGCTGGTGGTTCGCCTGGGCGCGCAGGTGCACCTGCGCGACCACAGCGGACGGCGCGCCTACCAATACCTGCGGCCTGGTTCCTCGTACGCGCTGCGCAGTCTACTCGGCGACCCAGGCCTGCGCGGCACGATCGAGCCCGATGGCACCTGCGGCGGTGGTGGCAGCCTTGCAGCCCGGCGCCCAGTGCAGGTGGCGGCCACCATCCTCAGCTCCACTACCAGCGCGTTTCTGGGCGTCCTGGCCGACGATCTGATGCTCCAGGACCTGGCTCGCGGCTTGATTAAGTCGGGCTCCTTCAGCAAGTTCCTGGGCGCCTCGCCCATGGCTCCACGCAAAAAGACCAAGACCCGCAGTGGCCTTCCATCCTTTTCAGAAGCCTCTCGTCGACCTACTCCAGGCCCCTTAGCCGGGCTAATGCCCAGCCTGCCCCCCACAACCTGACAGTCCCTGAGGCGACAGCCTGGTTAGTCTAACTGGGCCTTTCCTCCACAGTCTAAGCGTGCCCTAGGCCATGGCCCAGCACCCACTGAATCCTGCAACACCCTCTGTATCCTGTTTCCGACTTTGTCCACTGTGGCCTGTCTTACCCAGGTGGGCCTATTCCTCCAAGCTTCTGTCTGAGGCCAAGCCTGTCTCCAGAGACGGGGTTAGAGATCTCAGTAAGAGTTTCCAATGAGGAACTCCACAATCTCTGGAGGACACTTGAAATTTGGGGTCAAAGGTTAAGGGGCAGCAGCTGGTCTGGCCCCTGAAAGCATTAACCTGATGCCTCTGCATCTATACACTCCCAAACCAGAACTAAAGCAAAGGCAGTGGTCTCTTTAAATATTGATTATGTTGAATTGTTTGTCAGCTTTAAAATAGGTGGTAGTTTTGTAATTTGATGCTTTTATCTTGTTTTTAAATTAAAATGAGGTAAAGCAACTTTCATAAATCTAACCTTTTGAAATTATATTTTTCCATTTTTAGACAAAGTGCACAGACACTGTCAATCTTTTGCTAAGTATTTTGGAATTATATTTAAAAAAGAATAGATCAAGATCTAAAGGAAATTAGTCCAAACCAATGAAACCCTTAAAAATTCATCTACCTCATTTTAGGCAATCAAGATTCTGGACAGTCTTAAACACAGAATAACCATTGTGACCATTGTGAATGTAATTTATTTCAGTTGTACTGTGAATGCTAAATATTAGGAAACAAGCACATTTTGGGAGTAAAGCTGATTTAACGAGGAAAAGGGACATTTTGGCAAACACTTTTAATTTGTGGTTGTCTTATGCATGTTTGGCACCAGTGGGTTGCTATTTTGATTTGGCATGAATATTTAAATATACTTTTTTAAAAGTGTGATTTATTTGTGAATTGCACCTTTGTGCCATGCTTCTGAATCTGTGGTTCTCAAATCTGACTAAGCTTTTCAGTGCTGGAGGCAAATATTCAAAGAAAAAAATGTCATAGTTTTCCACCAGAAGCATAACTGGTTAAAATATTAATGGATGTAATTAAGAGCAACAATTTTATATGAAAGTTCTGTACAAAGAAAAAGTACGTGATATCCATTTTAAAAAGTCTTTTGAACACAAACAACTTCTTATTCCAAAATAGCAAATGTAGAATCTTTTTGCTCAGTGATGGTGGACGTGTGCCTTAACGTCTCTGGACCATTGTTCCTGATCTGTAAATTGAGAAGGTTTGTAGATATTGCCAAGATTTCCCAGGTTAGATACAGTGTAATTTTAATGGCAGTTTTTCTGTTTTAAAAATGTGGAATCTGTTCAACCAACCTTTTTTATGCCATATTGTAATTATGCTCTGCTTTTGAGAATTGTGTTTGCATGTCAGTAGATATTAAATACTTTTGTGTGACACAAAGTAGTTGGTTCCCCCCCTTTCATATAGTGAGGCCTTTGAAATTATTTAAGGCAGTCCTTTATGGAATGCCTTGACTTAAGCATTGAAATAAACAGTCCCCATTTTGTTCCCGCCTGTGTGATGATGTTCTTCTATTAAACATTCTACAGCTTTTGCTACTCTATTTCTCTTCTTTTCTTCTACTTAATTTCTTCCTTTTCCCTTCATCCTCTGCCCCTTTCAAACATTCTATTATTAAAAGAGTTTGGATTGCTATGCAATGTAAAGGTGGTCACCATACACAGGTATGGTAGCCAAGAACTGTAGATAAATGTAGGCCCGGATCTGACCCTTTGCACCTTCCTTGCCTGAAACTCTAGCATGTCTACCTAACCTGCATAAATTATTTTAAAATGCAAACTAATTCTTCTGCCTCTGCAGAAAAATTGTAGGAGGCAATGATTATAGCAATCTGAGTAGCTGAAGGTCTAGAAGACAGAATAAAATATTAGAGATTTTCCATGGTAAATGAGAGGCCTGACTGAGACAGAGTGACAAAGGTCACAGACACAGGTGCAACCTGCCTTGAGAAAGACAAAGTCTAAAACCAGCAAAGTGGTATTAACAATAGCTAATGTTTTTTGCTCACTTAAATCAGAGGAGGGTTATTTGAACTGCCTGAAGCATCTTTGTGTTTTAGAAGGGTGTGCTATGCTTAAGCTTTCCAAGTGAAGTAAAACATTTGGCAAGAGTTTAGGATCAACAAACAGGTCTTAGCACTGCTTTTTCCTTGCAGGTTAAGACTTCCTGAAACTATAAGGCAAGTCAGTAGGAAATTATAGTTTGATTTACATATGGAATATCTTCAAGAACTATATATTGCCTAGCAGGGGGTACAGCTATAAAAGGGTTATTTCCAACAACTAACAAAAATAACTGCTTATAAGTTAAGGCAATTTAGCTAGTTAGAATTATCATAGAGAAGAGAATTGCTCCTTTTAATGTAGGAGAAGTTAATTGTTAATGTAGATGTGTATGAGTCATACCAACAGCAAGCTTTTAAATAAAGTTTTATACTTCCTTTAATGGAGCTAAGAGGCTATTCTTGAGCATGTCTCACTTTCTTAATGGAGATCCAGGATATGGGTAATGCATAAATAACCTGTGTTTATTAATGCCAGGCACTGTTCTAAACACTTGCAGATATTAACCACAGCCCTATAAGGTACGTACTATTAGTATCCTCATTTAAGGTGAGGAAACGGAAGCCTAGAGAAGATGCCTAGGCTTCACAGCTAGTAAGTGGCAGAGCTAGAATGGCATCCTGGCACTATTCTTCACTATACTGTCCAGTCACAGGAAAGCAGGGTAGTCTCATTTCAGCCCTTGACTCCTTTAGTGACCTTGACCAAGCTCCAGCTCCCTTCTCTGTGGGACACAAGACTGGCAGTACCCACACCATAGGCCATGGGGAGGAGCACATGGAATAAGTAGTTGAAGCTCTTTGTGAACCTGATATATTAGCAAGGAGGCCGAGTTGGTCCCATGGGAGTGTGAATTCCAAAACCGAATAGCATTGATCTGTGCATTTGCTTTACCCTATCACCATTCTCTTACCATATTAGTATTTGTATAGATAAATAACAATTGATTCTGCTAGGAAAAAAAATGTATTCCTGCAAAAGGGAAATTATTCCATGTTCTGTCTGTGGTATCACTTTAGTTAAGGTAGAAATAATATCTTTCTTAACTCCCATTCCTACCTCCACCTTCAGAACTGCCCCACAGAGTTTCTAAGGAGCAGATGGTGGATTTGAACTGCCAACCTTTTGGTTAGCAGCCCAATGCTTCACCACTGCAGCTACCAGGGCTCCTAGCTGGGCTGAGAGCACCCCTCAACACACAGTTGTAAGGGTGGGCTCACCCAGGGCCCATCTTCTCCCCTTTTGGGGGCCTTTTTCCTGGAAGAAATTATTTGGGCATTTAAAATGGCTTCATAAACAGATTCTCTAGTGCTCTCCAGATAGCTTTTTGCCTTGAACTTCTGTCTGGGCCCCACTGCCGGCCACACCTCTGGACCTGAACCTGTGAAACAGGGGCGGCCTCAGGTATGCCTGCAGGGAAGGAGATAAAAGGGAGAAAGAGAGGGAGATTGAAAGAGAGAAATCTTACTCCAGACCTCTCCCCCCAAGGGGAAATAAAATCCTCCTAGTGGGAGATGGGTGCTGATTTAAATTTCAAGACAACAGGAAAACAGCCATTGTGACCGTCCAAGCTGTACCCAGGCTGTGACTGTAACACAACAGGTCATTAAGAGAATTGCTTTATAACAATTCCCCTACCCAGTCCCCCGCCCCCAGACCCTCAAATTCCCGTTTCATCTCTTCTCTCTGCTGTCCTCAGCTACATTTGACCTAAATTTCCTCTTCCTTAAGCGTGTGATTTACATGTGAATCAACTGCACAACAATTTGTTCCAATTTCCAACGAGGACCCCTGAGGTTTACGCCAGCGCTCGCGGAGGTACATTTTGTGCTGAGCAGGCTGTTCAAGACAGATTGAGCGCCCGTTTGGGGCCCGGCAGAACGTTGCTTCCCTATCTCTTTTCCCATTTACAGTCTGAAGGTAAAAAGTACACTAATTAAATCCATATTAGGAGGAGCAGCGGGGGCGGGCTGAGGAGAGCGGGGGGAAGCGGCTGCGGGGCTGCCTGTTGCCCAGCAACGGCCCCAGCCCAAGCCCGCCCTGGGAGGGCAGCACCGCCGGCTGTCAGGTGGCGAGGAGACAGAGGGGCCCAGGGGGCTTAAGGAGGTGGGAGCAGAAACCCCAAGGGGGAAGCACGTAACCCTCTTTTCCACCATGGGAAACTAAGCAAAGCACATTTTTGATAGTGGTGCCGGAGATTAACACCCCAGGTCTCCACCCCCACCCCCCCACCCCCGTTAACCAACAACTTTCCAACAAAGGCCCCGTGACAAAGGAAAGCGAGCCAGCCTTCCTTTGCCTTTTCCTGCAGACGCGAAGGGCTCTCAGCTCCAGCATTCAGGGCCCAACTGGGGTACATCTCAGCAGAGCAAGACAAAGTCCCTGTGACTAGCCCAGGCAGCCGGCTAGCTTGAAGGCAGCGGGTGGTGAAGCGTAGGGAGAAACTTTCACCATAGGGTAACAGTGCCCTCTGCTGACACTGCCTTGGAAGATGGAATTCACGGCGTTTCTGGTCCCTAAAAGTCTTTCACTCTGTGATTGTGTGCTGTCGAGTCTATTCCGACTCATGGTGACCTTACAGAGCAGAGTATAAGCGCTTCATAGGGTTTCCTAGGCTGTCATCTTTACGGGAGCAACCAGGTCTTTTCTTCCGCAGAGCGGCTGGTGAGTTCAAACCTCCAACCTCTTCTGCTAGCAGCCGAGCTCTTAACCACTGCACCAGGGCTCCTTTCTCTCTGTGGTACCAGTAGCCAGCATGTATGGGGTGCTCATTCTTACCCCCAGAAGATACAACGGTCAGGAAAGGAGATAAACTGGGACAGGAAGGAGAGAGAGAGCGACAAGACGGAGGGATGGGCGTGGGAGGTGTGGCTCTACTTTTGGGGCTCTCCCGATCTGGCAAGGACAAGCATAGAAGCCTCATATTTCTCTATGGAAAAACCCGTCACAGAACCAAAATGCAGTTTAACAGAATGATGGCAGAGTCTGCCTCCTGGCTGTAATTTATCTGAAATACCCAGTTTCCTCTGGCACCCTGGACAAAGTTATTGTGTTTCTAAGAATATCACAATGGGAGAATGCAATGGGAACTGTACAGGGCAAAAGGCAGAAATAAGTAGATTCCATTCAGAGCCCATCTATCAGAGTGAGCTTTGCCCTAGGCTGAGGACCTTGGAGGGAGGCCCTGCCCACACTGTTCAAAGGAGAGAAGCAAAGCATAATGTTAGAACCCGGGAAGGCCTCTGCAGGAGCCCCATATGTTTTTTATAAAATGGCACAATGTGAGCATTGTTCTGTGCTCAATAGCACGACTGTTAAAACTAATGCTTTTGGTATGAATAGGACCATTTAAAATCCCCAACCAGTTGCATTTACTGACAATAAGCATCAGAAAACAAGCCCAGAAGCAGAAATTTCTCACTTTGGGGTCAGTTGACTTTAAATACACATGCCTTAATGTGCCCAAGTTCCAAAAATAAACTGAACATTTGCATGAACAATGTTCTTGCCCCTAGTTTTTTGCAGCTACAAATACCAAAGCAGATTTTCACATGCATGTCTTAGAACCAGGAGTCCCTGGGTGAAGCAAACGGTTAAGTGTTTGACTACTAGCTGAAAGGTTAGCAGTTTGAACCCACCCAGAAGTGCTTGGGAAGACAGGCATGGCGATCTGCCTCTGAAAGGTCACAGCCTTGAAAACCCTATGGAGCACAGTTCTACTCTATAACACAGATGGGGTCACCATGAGTCGGAATTGACAACCACGAACATCTTAGAACCTAACAGACTCTGTGTACACGGGGAGAGGCACGTATGTCCTAATTTCTATATCATTCCAGCCCATAACTCCCCACTACCAAGCCCAGCCCACCCCCAGATCAGCCTGACACACAACCCAAGCTGCTTCTCCAGGTCCTCAGCACCCACATGCAGGTCTCCAGGTCCTCCTCCCCTTGCCGCCTGCTCCCACTCCCAGCTGCCCTCCTGAGGTCTGGTTGACCCAGTGGCGCTCCAAAAGAAAGGTGGGTAAACTCAGTTTTGATAACACAATTGGAAGAGTAAGAAATTTTTTCCTAAGTCTTGGAACGAATGTCCCCAAATGCCCAGTATACTGGATATTTGCTGGGGTTTTAGGCAGCAAGCATCTGAATCCATTTTCAGTTTGGGGAATTCCCTATCCCTTGTGTCTTGAAGGGAGGCAGTACTTCCACTTCCGCAACTGAAGCTGGCGGCTGGGGTAGAAACCAGCTAACTCATGATTTAGAAAATAATATTGGAATCATTTATTCCCTCTCCTTGAGCATAGAGAATGTGACCCAACTGGAGCTGGACAAGGACACATCGACTGGGCCCTGAGGTATAAAGACAATAGCTAAGATAATCTTGGAAAGTATCTTTTAGGGAAACTTTCACATAAAGTCAATCAAGCAGAACACAGAAGACTACTCTTTTTCTATTAGCATTTAGTGAATAGAAATTTGTTGGGCCACTGAAGAACCTCCTGTCTTACTGAAACCTGTACCAGTGATTGTTAAGAAAGACAGTTCAAAATGTAGGATCACATTTTTCTAGCCAATCTGAAAAGGCTAAGCTTTCAATGGTTTTGCCCATTTGTAATGTTAATATATACTGATGGCTCTGTAATGGTTCCTTGCACTTGGGCAGACACGGCTGTGGCAGCGTGCTTGTCCATTTTCCCACTCTTGCCTGTTCTGTAATATTCTTTGGACTCAGGCAGACATGGCTCTAGCAGCATGCTTGTCCGTTTTCCCACTTTTGTCTGTTCTGTGGTATTTCCTTGGATTCAGGCAGACATTCCAGCTCTGGCAGCATGCTTGTTGGTTTCCCACTTCTGCCCTTTTGAATATATGCTGAATAAAATTTTCTTTTTGCTTTACTCAACTTTGTGATGTTTTTCCCCTACAATATCCATTAGACCTAGACTTTTACGGAGTGGTGCAGTCACCAGAACAGTTAATTAGGCAGTGGAGTTGTGGGCCCAGCATCTACCTTGGTTCTTCCTATTTTCAAGCCTGGTTCTCCAGGCTTCCCAGGCTCCCAGTGCTGACTCATGGCCTGTCAGTAAATTCCTTTCTTCTCCAGTCAGGGTTGGTGTCTGTAGTTTGTAAACAAGAGGCCCCTCCCACCCTAGTATGCTCCAGGAGACACACACATTTCTCTTATCAATTTTTATTGGAAAAACAAACATCGTTTTACATCTTAAGTTGAAGTGCTCCTCTAGCTTGTCTCCTCTCTTCCCCAACTACGAAGGAGCCCCTCTCTTGTCACGAAAAAGGGAATACTGCAGCTTTTGAGATCCATAAATTAATTACCAGATAATACCCAAGACTTGGGTAAGGTCACATTAAGAATACTTGGAAGGAATATCCTGGGATAGCGAAAGCCCTCCCTCCAAGGTCTCCCCCCTCCCCCAAGGTCCTAAAGCCCACAAGGGAAAAGCATCAAATAAACCAGGATCACCCTTCAGTTATGTGGGTGAGAAGCCAGGACAGTGCCCACCACTCCCATCACCAGTAACTAGATGAAAGGGGGTGGGAAGGGTGGTTTATCCGGCGGTTTGGTCCCTGGAGGCCAGGCCAGCCTGGAGGGCAGGGAATGATGGCCAAGGTCACTCCTGATGGCATCCAGTTGATCCTGGAGGAGGCGGACCCTCTCGTCCAGGCTGCGCTGCTGGGCTAGGATAGCGGCCTTGCCAGCCAGCAGAGCGCAGTAGGCACGAAGCTCCCCCGTGGGCAATGTTTGCATCAGCAACTCTCGCAGGGCTCGCTCCCGCCGTGCCACATGCTCCTTCAGCTCCTTGGCGTCCTCCTGCTGTCGCTGCAGGAGCCTGAGTCGCTGCAGCAGAGAGGCCTGGAACAGCGAGGAGAGGGCACCGTGAGCAGGGCGGGGCGCTGCCACTCCCAGGATGGTTCCAGCAGGAGATTCAGGCCCCTCTCCACCCGGCTCATCCACAGCCTGAACCCCTTTTACCCGCTCGTCAGGGTTGCCATTTGAGCCTGCCCGGACCAGGGCACAATGCACGCGGGCCAGGCGGCTGCCCAGCAGCAGCAGAAGGCCCAGCACGCGCTCCAGGTCGGCCATGAACCTGCTGAACCGCTCTAGCTCCCGGGGTGCACAGGCCTGGCCCACCACAGACTCTAGAGCTGCTCTGCGCCTGGCGCATGCCTGGGCCGTCCTGCGCAGCCGCTCCTGTTCAGCCTGAAGGTCCTGCAGCATCTTTTCGAGGAGGTCAGCGAGCTCTGCCTGCATGGAGGTCCTGGGTACTTAGGGCTGGGGCCAGGCCCTGACTTCTCAGCCCAGACTCTGGGCTCTTGCCCCAACCGACATCCACCAGCCCCTCCACACTCACCTTCTTGGCCTGGATGCTGCTGGTTGGCTCAGGAGGCCCCTGACCATATGGCTGGTCAGGCACAGGGTGCATGGTAGAGTTTTCAGCCCTTGTCTCCTCCCGAGAAGCTGTCAGGAGCTGGGCAGGGCTGAGTAGACAGGACCTGGAGACAAGGCCAGAGCTCCTGGGTTGTCCTGCCCCAGTGTTCAGGCTTAGAATCCCCTGAGTCCTTGGTGCCCTTCACTCACCGTGGCTCAGAAGTACCAGCAGCCTCCTCGTCAGCCTCCCCACAGGCTGGCCCCATTGCAGCCCAGACCTCAGCTAAAGGAATCAGTCCATCTAGCACATCCAGGGGTGGCTCTGGGCTGGGGTAGGGGGCAAGGGTGTCACTCAGAGAGGGATCCAGCCTGGCCAGCTCCTGAACCAGATCCTTGAGGCGCTGACTGGGCCATGGTGGCCTGGAACCAGGTTTGCCAGTGCCCCAGGATAGGGCAGTGCGGTCAGGAGGTCCTGGGGTACCATTGCCTGCGGGCTCCAGGCAATCAACTGGGACAGGTTTAAGGGGGTCACTCTCTGCATCCGCAGGGGGGTCAGTGGTCAGCAGTCTGGTGGGATCACTGGTTGGAATGTCACCATTTGCAGTTCCAGAGGTGTTACATTGTGTGATCCTGGAGTCACCCACAGAACTGTTCACCCCTTGCCAGCAGCCATCTGTCCCTGCAGCCTCTGGGCACTCATGGAGAGGGTATTCTGGGGTGACTGTAGCCTGGCCAGCCCTTTGGTCTAGACCAGCTCCATACTGTTGATCAGAGGCATGGGCACTAGAAGTGGAAGGAGACATTAAGTTAGAAAGCCCCAGCCACAGACAAATGGTGGCTTCCAAGGGCCACCTGCCCCCACCCCCATGTTTCTGATCCCAGGATCAGGCTAGGAGATGGTTTGCTTCCCCTTCACTATTTTATAGATGTGCAAGGGGAGTGAGTATCTCACTCTGCTTTGAAACAAGAGGAAATTCACCTGGTTGGGAGCCCCTGGGGGGCACAGGAGTCCTGAGGTAATCTCATTCTGACCAGGGGGGCTTCTTCCAGGAAAACTTCATCATCAGACAGGGAGGGGAGCCGGGCAGACACAGTGCAAGTCTTTGAGACCTTCTGCTCACAGTCAGCAGGGCTGTCCTGGGGGCCTTCTGCAGGACACACCACTGTAACCGCCTCCTGAGTCAGGAACCTGGAGACAGGGACCCCACACTGACCACAATGACCTCAGGTAACCACAGTGACCAGGAAGGAAGCTTGTGGTGTACTAGGGAGACAGTGAAGGAAATGAGGGTGGGGTGGGGTACATAGTTTGCAAAAGACAGAGTCAGGGGGCTCAGCACGAAGGCAGGTGAGGGGCCCTCTCCTCTTCTGGGAAGAGCTATGAAAGCTGCCTCTTCCAACTTTAGTCCCCAGAATGGTTCATGTGTCTCACCTGGAATGTTTGGTCTGACACATTGGTCTGGGGGGTTCTGCTTCTGGGGGAATGGCCTGGAAAGGCAAACAGTTGATAAAATGTGGTGTGAATTTTCAGTCTCCTAGATGATCCACCCTCCCACCCTACCCCCACCCCCGCATCCCCCATCTTCCATACCTGGACAATGGGTATGACCCTACCTGGGCCTCTCCAGAGGCCCAAGACTTCGCCTGAAGTGCTCTGACTCCGACTGGCAGGCCTGTAGGCCTCATGTAGCTTCAAGAAGCCAAGGTCTGGGTCCAATGGGCCTCGGGACTGGGTCCCGGGCAGCCATCTGATGTGGTGGCCTTCGAACTCAGCCCCATGCGGCAGCTCCTGGGGCTCGGGCCTGGCGAGGCCTGAGCGAGAGCAAGACTCACCCGAGCATTCTTCTGCGGGCCCAGCGCCCTGACCCACGCAATCTAGCTTCCCTGGCTCTGAGAAGCACCACTTCCGCTGCTGGCTGGCTAGGCACCCTCGGCCGGCGGTTCTCGGCACTGGAGCCCCGGGCCGCGCCCGCTCCACCTCCCCAACCGGGTGGCTGACCGAGGCGGAGCGCAGATGCGCCATGGAGGGCCGCGCGGGTGCGGCGGGCCGCAGGCAGGCGGGCAGGCTCATGCGCAGCTCCTTGCGCTGGAAGGACGTCTCCCGCAGCACTCGCCGCTGTGCGCCCTGCAGCCGCTGGCGATAGGCAGCTCGCGAGGCCGGTGGGCTGGGCGGCTCCGCTACCTGCGCTACGGCCTCAGCCTCGGCCTCCGCCGCCAGCGAGTACAGCAGTGGGGTGGCCTGTCTGTTGAGCGGCCCCGGGGTCCCCTGTATCTCTGGAAGGCGCGGCCGGTAGAGTGCGGCTGCTGCTGGCTGGGGACGAGGGCACGTGCGAAGGCCAGCGGCAGGTGGGGTGGGGGCCGGGCCACCCCACACCAAGCGCACGTAGTCCCTGTCTAGGTAATGAACAGTGTTGGTCTCCGGCGACGGCGGCGTGCGCTGCTCAGGACCGCCGGAGGCCGCGGAGAAAGAGCTGTAGGCTGAGTCGGAGCGCAATGACAGTCGCTGCAGGTCCAGGCTGCGAGTGGAAGAGGCCTGGGGGGCGCTCCCTCCCCCTGGACCCAAGGCATCCATGGCTGCGGGGATGGGCGTTGAGGCCGACTGGCTCTGTGAGTCCTGGAAGAACATAGATGGGATGGTGTGTGAGAAGTTCCAGGTTGGTGTCAGGACAACATGCTGACCCCTGTACCATGTAGAGGGGAGGGATCACATGCCCCTTTCCTCATCCCACTGCCCTCACTGGCATTTCCCGCCCCCGAATTTTGGCGGAGTCACCTCAGGGTCAGAGATAGGAAAGCCCCGCTGAGTAACCCTGGACGTTGAAGGCCTCGGCTTGTGAAGGAATCAGAGATTAGCCCATTCCCGACTGGGTCGCCCCAGGGGCACAGCCTCAGCCTCTAACCTGGTACCTCCCAGGGACAAATGTGCTAAGAATGTACCCATGCTCCTTCCCTTTCCCAATCCATCCAACCCAGGCGGTTCGCTTCTCCATGTGATCTTTTTCTGTTAAACAATGGTGAGGAACGAAGGTTCTGTTGTCACAGAGGAGCCAAGAAAGGCTCCCCTCCTTCCTATGTGCCAGTTATGTTCCAGGTGCTTATATAAATATTTATCTTGATTCTCACAGCTGTTAACTCCATTTACATATGAGGACACTGAGGCCCTGAGGGGAAAATGATTTGCCCAGGGCACCCAGCTGGTAAGTGGCAGAGCCCTGCCTGGAATCTGGGCCTGTGTCTGAGCTTGCCACAGCCAGAATCAATTTCCTAAAAGCAAACTCTGCTGAAAGTTTGTTTCCCGCTGCTCACCCACTCCACCCCAGCTGCCTGAAGCTTCCAATAAAGCCCAAACTCCTCTGTGGGAAACAGTTGCCCCAGCGTCCCCCTCCCCCCCCCCCCAACTATTGGTAGATTCCAGAAAAATGTAGTGCCTGCTTCTAAGACTCTGGCTTTTGTCTAGGAAAGATTAGCTCATCCTCCTTCTTTGTCCTACTACTCTTACTCCCCCTATAGGACTCAGCTCAGACAACTCCTGACCTTTTGGGATTTCAATAGTGTCCTGAGCTTGCGCCATGACAGCATTCATCACTGCTCATAACTGTTGGCTTGTCATTTCCTCCTCCCATTCCACCCCTGGAGCCCTGGTGGTGCAGTAGTTAAGAGCTCAGCTCCTAACCAAAAGGTCTGCAGTTCGAATCTACCAGCTACTCCTTGGAAACCCTCCAGGGCAGTTCTACTCTGTTGTATAGGCTCGCTATGAGTTGGAATCACCTCGACAGCAGTGGGTTTATTCCACTCCTGAGCTTCCTAAGGATAGATCCTGCTCTTACTCATCTCTGTACCCTCAGTGCCTGGCACTGTGCCTTGCATGTAGTCAGTGTTAAATAAATATTTGTTGAATGGCAAAGGAGGGAGCAGACTTGCAGGGAATAGATGTGGGGGTGACCTTGGTACAGGAGTAGGGTTCCTTAGCTTCTGCCAACCCCTCTCCCTCTTCCTAGTAGTCTCTTCTGGGGAAGGGGACAGAAGGGATGAGGCAGTTGCCACCATGGACACTGACCAGGTTACTCATGCATTGTTAGGAACAAACAGCAAACAAGCACAGCTTGGAGCAGAACTGGCCAGAAATCAATACCTCCCCAGTCCCGTGGAGGAGGGTGAGGGGAGGAGAGGATCAGTGTGCAGTGCCCAGCCTGGGCTCATTCTCTCACCAGGGGTGACAGCAGCTTGGAGGCTTGGGAACCTGGAGCTCCCAGTGGGCTATGGGTCTTGCCTTCACTGCGCTGCTTGGTAGGGAGTGCACAGTAGGGTGGCCTGCAGGTGGGGACCAAAAAGGAGGCTCATCTGGAGCCTTCTAGACAGATTGGAGGTCAGAGTCACCATCTACCCCACTTCCCTGAGACCTAATACAGATTCCTGGTCCGAGCAGGCAGGGGTGTTAGTCATGGAAAGATACAGTGTTTCCTAAAAGGGAGAGGCAGCACCTGAAGCATTTGCAGCTGACGTGGGACCAGAATATCTTGACATCACTGGGAGAATCTTTACGCCCGCCAAGCCCAGCCCTGAGTGGCCCTTATACTCAGGCTTGAAGATCTCTTTTGCAAGGTATTTCCACCCTGGACTTAAGGAAGACACAAAAAAAAAAACCCAAAAAAACATAGCTACCCTAAGCATAGCCCCTGGGAAGACTGTGACCTCCTCTAGGAAGCCCACCCTGGCTGCCCAGCCCACCAGCCCTCTGTTCCTAGTCCTTCTGAGCCCAACCTTGGTGCATAGTTTACCTTGGCTCATGCCACCCATGTCTGCCCATGTTGGCTTGCCACATCTACAAACAGGGTGACTGTTCAAATACAGATATTTCCTTTAAAAAGTCCTTGAAAGTATCTTCCTTGTGAATTACTGTGTTGACAAAAGGATTCTGAGCTCACCAGATAAAAATCGCTAACAGTTTGAAAGGATAATAAAAATGTGTACAACATCTCTTTTCTTATTGGGCCCAACTTGTCTGGAGGATGCTTTTCTAGTGGTGACACCCGTAGGTTGATGACCGTGCAAGATGTTCACACTGTGCAGAAGCGGCTGTGCCAGGAAGCCTCAGCTGCTTTGGTGTGTGTGTTTGGGGACTCAGCACAAACGGTAAGGAGTTTTCAGTCCAGCCAGCCCCCAGGGCTACGGGTGGCCCCACCATCAGTGTTAGTGTCAGCTGTGGGCTGGGCCGCAGAAACAGTGCCTGCTGTTGAACGAGAGGCTGGAGCTCATAGAGCTCTGCAGGTATTTTGCCAAGCCTGGGGGTGGGGGTTGGGGGTTGGCAGCATGGAATCTCTGCTAGAAAACCACCAGACTTGGGGTGGGGGGAGCATTCGATATATATTTGTCATCTGACTGAAGGAGCAAGGGAGGAAGAGGATACAAAGATGACTCCAGGATTCAGATCTGAGGGCCTGGGAAGTAGAGGTGCCAGTCTCAGGAAGGAGGATGCTGGAATGGGGGCTGGCCAAGGAAGGGGTCCAGGGTTCATTCAGTCTGGGGCCTGGGGGCTTGGGGGTGTCTGTGGCAAGTCTGTCATGTGGTTGGGATGTGGGTTCGGAGCTCAGCAGAGAAGTTGGGTCAGTCAAGCAGGCAGACCCAGGGCTTAGAGGATGTTGAAGAAATAGATGAGTTCATTAACGAAGACAATTTCTGGTGGGTAAAAAACCATACTAAGGTAATGGGGGAAACCCTGGTGGTGTAGTGGTTAAGAGCTACGGCTGCTAACCAAAAGGTCTGCAGTTCGAATCCACCAAGTGCTCCTTGGAAATCCTATGGGGTAATTCTACCCTGTCCTGTAGGGTCACTATGCAACGGGTTTGGTTTTTGGTTTTAAGGTAATGGGAGAAGATCCAGGGAAGGTGACAGGAGAGGCACAGGAGAATGATCAGCCTCAAATGCAAGAACAATCAGGAATCAAATTGTACCTCTCCCAAAAGTCACCTCGCATCTAACCACTCTGTGGAGGGGTTTCCAGGCCACCTCTGCTGGCCTGGTCGACCCTCAGTATTGGGCTCACTTTGGGGGCCTGTCTGCATGGCTGCCTCCCTGCTAGACTGAACACTTGAGTCCCAGGTCTTGAACCCCAGCACCCCAGACTAGGTCGGGAGAGGACGTTCTGGGAAGTTCCTAGGCTCTCCCTGTCCCCAGTGCACCGCGCCCCCGATTCTTCCGCGTAGCATTCGCGCTCTGAGTGGCTGGCTTACTGGGCTCGTCTGTCCCTCCAGCCCAGGTGCAAGGCATCCAGAGAGCCTAGCTCGGGCCTTACACAGGAAAAGAGGGATGCTAGCGGCCCCTTGGGGAGAGACGGCCGCGGGCGTGGGCTTGGGCGGACTACGTACCTGCAAGTTCAAGCTCTGGGAGTCGAGGCCAGTGAGCGAGGACCGAGGACCAGGTCCTGGCATCCGCAGGGGGTGGCACAGTCACTCGGCACTGCGAGAGCGCGGGGCCGTAGGGCAGCCTGTACAGCGGATGACCGCGGGCCGGCACATTTCCCGGCCTTTCCTGTTGGGTTCACCATCGGGGAAGAAGCGCTCAGACCACCAGCAGGGGCGTAGTCCTATACCGGGTAGGAGGGACCCCGATTCTCCAAGTGCTCCACGGCTGAAGGCCAGTTGCAGGGGGTCTCGGAATAAGACCCCCACTGCATCGCGCTTTCCCCAGCAGCTCCGGCAGTTCGCTGGGTCTCTCTCCTCCCCACTCCTCGGGAAAAGTAAAGGAGCACAGGAGCCCCAAGGAATCTCTTAGAGTGCACTAGGCGCGGAGTCGAACACCTCCAGACAGAAGGCACCAGCCGCTCTGCCGCTCGCAGCTACCCCTACCCAGCCTCCTCGCTGCGGAGCTCTGTCTGCCCCGCGGGCTCAGACTCGCCTCCGCCCGGGATGCGGGCCCGCAGCGGGATCTGCCGCCCTCCCCCAGGCCCCGGTGCCCTGGCCCAGCTGCGTACCCCAGGCTCCAACCCGTGAAGCACTCCTGGGCGCCCGCGGCCGCGCGGTGACATCAGAGCCCAGGGCTCCAGCTCCCGACCCCACCTCCAGGCTCCGGCTGCCGGGAGGGAGGCGCCCCGTTCAGCCACCGGGGCGGGAGCGCCGAGCCACCTCACTGCCCCGGAGCCGCCTGCCCCTTCGCAGCGTCCGCTCGCCGGCCTAGCCCCGGATCCACAGGGCCGCAAGAGCGAGAGCTTGGTGGGCCAGGGCGAGGAGGGGGCATGGAGCACTTCTTCCGCCTCTAGTGCAGCCCGGCTGGGGGTGCCCAGATGCAGGTGATGTGCAGGTCTGGTCTGGCAGCCCAGACACCCGCCTCGGCGGGAGGTCCAGGCCGGGCCACTAGGGCGCTAGAAGGCCACCCCATTTCCTCTCAAGCTCTACCAAGAAAACACCCGCCCAGGGATCAAGCCTCCATCCCTGTTCCTCTGATTACTATTCGGATGGTAACCTACCCTGGACCAACTCTCCCTCCAGTCCCCAACTTCCAAAACTCTCCTAGCTCTTTGACTCCCACCTCGGCTCTTGTTTTCTGTTCTTGGCCCCCTTTCTTCCCATCTGTCCCACTACTCAGCATAGTCTAGGCTCTCCTGGCCTGCCTGGACCAGATGTGGGAGCCTGCTGACTTGTGTTATCCCAGCTGCCGCAGTGGGTCCTTCGGGGGCTGGACACATGAATATCCCCTATGGCCTAGATAGAATTTACAGGCCAGAGTTTGGCTCTCCAGGTCTTCATCTTGGGGAACCCTCATCATCATCCTTAGTTCCCAGCAGAAGGAAGTCGCCCCAGCCAGTGAAATGCTCCAAAGAATGCTCTGCCTCCACGCACTGCTGGACCCCCTCCTCCCACTTTTCAAAACTCTATCCTATTAACAGAAGCCCTGGTGGCAGCACAGTGGTTAAGAACTTGGCTGCTAACCAAAAGGTTGGCAGTTCGAATCCACCAGCTGCTCCTTGCAAACGCTATGGGGCAGTTCTACTTTCTCCTACAGGATCACTATGAGTAGGAATCGACTTGACGGCAACGGGATCCTATGAACACCAGCTCCACCAAGAAATGGTCCATCTGTGGGGTGGGAGGGCTACGGTGCCCTTTGCTGAGTTGATCCGGCTCTCAGGTCTCTTCTCTCTGCTAAATGGTATGGGCTCTCCTCCTTCTTCTAAGGATCACCTCGCCTGGCGGCAGGGACCATGCCCTCCCATCTTGACATCCCTGACTGATAAAGGTTTGTTGGTTCTAATGATGAGGGGCCAAGAACACTGGCCGGGGGTCAAGGCTGCCCCTTCCTGAAGCACCTTGAGCCTAGGAGACTCTGTCTTCTTAGGTCTGGAGGTGGAGGCAGCAAGCACCTGGACCTGTCTTGAGTGGCACCTCCTGGCCCTAACCCTTCTTCAAACAACATCCGAACCCAGGAAACAGCTTCTGCTGGAGCTCTGGGCTCTAGGACACTGCTTCAGAACTTCTTGGCTTTGAAAGTTGGCTCTTTTTAGACCCTGATCCACATGGCTGGTCTCAGGTTAGTCAACTGAAAAAACACAGCTCAGGAACCAAGCAGTCATTTCAAAATTGCTTGAATTTTCTCTGTATTTCTTGAACACCATGAAGAGAACACAGAGTCCACATCAATTCTTCTGACGCAGCCCTCCCCTTCCTGCCCCCTCACATCTATTGAACACATTACAGCAACTTTCTGCCTAACTCCCCAGGACACTTCTTCTGAAGTTCTGCCCACCCCTTCTCTCCTTCCACCCTCCTCTTCTGAGAAAGGGAAGCAGCCTCTGATATCCAGGAGCTGGCGTGTTACTATTAGCCAGAGCTTGGTGTTACTAGGAGCTGACCTAACATTCCCAGCAAGGCCTTGGTGTTCTCCTGTTGAACACAAACAATTTCACAGGACATCAACATCAGACAAAGCCGTTCTGTGACCATGATGGATCAAGACAAAAACACCACCACTCTGTAATCTTGTCTCAACACAGATAAAAACATGAACATTGTTCAAGTCACAAAAATGACCAAATATCTTTCTGTCCTGGTTAATACGAGTGACTGCTGCTTCTTTATCGATTACAGCTTTAGTCTTGTTCCAGACTTTCCTCCTTCTAGATAAGATTTATTAATATACGCAATCATAGAATTATTCCTGCTTCCTGCCAGAGGTGTAACTAGGGTATGGCAAGTATGGCATTATTGCATGGTCCTGGGCACGTAGCATCACTGAGAAGTTTCTATTAACCTGGTATGGCCGGCCCGCAGCACATCTACGAAAATGACCCCTATGACAAGCATTGAAATCGCACTTTTGTCCAAACATCTGACACTTCTCTTTTACATAATTTTACCATAACACAAGCTCAGAAATAGAAGTCAATCTTGTAGTCTTTTAATTAACACACTACCTTGCTTGAGGAAGGATATTGGGCCATACTAGGTTAATACAAACTGCTCAGTGTCACCACGCACCCAGGGCTGATGCAATACCCTAGATACACCGCTGTGACTCCAACACAGAGAAAAGCCCTGCTTTCTTAAACCCTCTCCAAAATTACTAACTGTCATGGATTGAATTGTGTCCCCCTAAAATGTCTGTCAACCTCATTAGGTCATGATTCCCAGTATTGTGTGATTGTCTACCATTTTATCATCTGATGTGACTTCCCTATGTGTTGTAAATGCTATCACTATGATGTAATAAGATGGATTCGCAGCAGTTATATTCATGAAGTCTACAAGATTAGATAGTGTCTTAAGCCAATCTCTTTTGAGATATAAAGAAGTGAGCAGAAAGACATGGGGAACCTCATACCACCAAGAAAGCAGTGCTGGGAGAAGACTGTGTCCTTTGGACCTGAGGTTTCTGCGCTGAGGTGCTCCCAGACCAAGAGAAGACTGATGCATCGCAAGGACCTTCCTCCAGAGCCAACAGAGAGAGAAAGCCTTCCCCTGGAGCCAGTGCCCTGAATTTGGACTTCTGGTCTACTGGACTGTGAGAGAATAAACCTATCTTTGTTTTACTCATGGTATTTCTGTTATAGCAGCACTAGATGACTAAGACACAAATCCTATCATAAGTCCTTTCTAAATATAAATAAATAACAAAAAATGGTTGCCATTGAATTGATCCCCACTCATGGCAACCCCATGTCTGCAGAGTAGAATTGCGCCATAGTTGCTGTTTGATGGATTGCTTTTATATGGCCTTTCTAGCCATGATCTTGTAACTCCCCCCAAATGATTAGGTGGAACTGTGCAAATAAGGTGCCTGTGGCCCACTAAGGAGATTAGACAGCTTGCTAATAATGCAAATAAGGTACATGACACCCATGTAGGGGTGGGACCATGCAAATAAGGTATATGGAACCCTAATAAGCAGATTAGTCAGTTTTGCCACTATGCTAAGCTCTAAATGAGCCATCCCAGAGGCAGAAAGGGGGAACCACACTACCACTAAGAGGAAGATATGGGAGTGGAGTGCATCCTTGGGACCTGGGGTCCCTGTGCTGAGAATCCCCTAGACCCAGGAGACAAGTGAGCTGTAACACCAGAGATGGCACAAGACAGCAAGAAGCGGTGGCAAGTGCAGCAGAGAACTGGCATCAGCAGAACCAGGAGATTGCAGGAGATGGCGTGGTGGGTTTCCTGGCCCACAAAGTGAAAAAGCTGAGCACCTTTGGGCCAGAAGCTTGCAGGCAGAGGAGTGAGGTGCCCCTGGGCATTTAGGGGAGCTTGGATCCCCCATCCACAGAGTGAAAGAACCAAGGATCTTCAGGTACAAGGCTTACTGGTGGAGTAGGGTGCCTCTGGGCACTTACCAGTGAAGCTAAAGAGCTTTATAACACTTGCCCACGCAGGGCAGAGGCCAGGCCAAGGGGCCGAGGGGCCGAGAGGCCGAGAGGCCGAGAGGCCGAGAGGCCGAGAGACAGAGAGAGGCCTGCCTGTGGGCATGGCTGAGAAGAAGCTGTCCTGATGGAAGAACTGTATACTGAGTCGTTTCTGATCCTGAATTGTAAACTGTTACTTCCCTAATAAACCCCATAATTGTAAGTATTGTCTGTGAGTTCTGTGTGGCCATCGCAACAAATTATTGAACCCAGCGAAGAAGTAGAGAGTGCCATGGGAGGGATGGCTGATGTCAGAATTGGTGAAAAGGTTGACCTCCACCTCATAGGAATCAGACTCAGGCTGTTGATGCTGATGATTTCTCTCTCCACCCCCTTGTGAAGTTGGAGGAGGTAAGAAGCCCCCATGCTGCCATTTTTATAACAGTGTTTTCAAGGCTGTGACCTTTTGGAAGCAGATCGCCAGGCCTTTGTTCTGAGGTACTTCTGGATGGATTCTAACCATCAACCTTTTGGTTAGTAGTTGAGTGCTTAACTGTTTGTGCTGCCCAGGGACTCCTAACACTTTCTTAATGAGATGTCCCATGGTCCCACATGCTGTGCATTCTCCTCACTGCAACGAGCAATAAGCCCAACTTGTTCAACTACAGGTGTGTTCCTAGTGGTCTTGATTTCTTAACTCTTTATTACAAAAGCCCAAAGAAATTTGGAGGGAAGGAGAAGGGGAGAAATTGCAGCAAAGCTAGAATCTTCTTTAGAGGTGGTGGTGGGGCATGTGGAGAGGATGAATACATGCGTACATTTATAATTTTGTTCTTTTAGATAAAAAGACAGATGCCTGAGCCCCTTAGTATCTTGGGAGGGGTGGTGAGGCCCCGTAGATGATAATCATAGCCAGGGTTAGAGCCACAGACCTTGTTGCTTCTGGCCAGGCCCTTCCTCAAGGTGCTGATGGGTGTGAGGTGGCAGGTCTCCATTTCACATGGTTTGACACTTGTCATCTGTACTGATGACACCATACCAAAGCAACTGCTTACGCTTCAAGTCCCTGTGGTTTCTCACTTTGATGCCCCCTCTTTGTTGGATTTGGTTGATGTGATGTGACAATGGTTTGAATTCTAACCACTTCTTTGGTGCCAGGCACTTTGCTAAGTGCTCTATAGATTTTTTTTAATCCTGTCATTCTTGAGAAGTAGGTATCACCATAACTTCATTTAACAAGTGAGAAAACTGAAACTTAGATTAAATATCCTGTCATGATCAGGTAACTAATAAGCACTGGAGGGAAAAACTAAGCCCATGATATCTGATTCCAAAGGCCATGCTCTTGTGTGAGTGTCAGCAATGAGAAGAACTGCCAGATGTGGATGTCTGTGCAGCCTTCCTAGGAGAGCAGGATTTGGACTTCAGATTCAGCAAGACTAGAGATTGAGTGGGAAAGGGAAGAATGAGCAGTAGCAAGATCCCAGTCAGGACTTCCTTCTTTCTGTGTGTTCAACAGCCTGACATGTATCTAAGTTACATACGTGGTTTCTAAGAGTTTATGATAGATACAATTTCTTTCCATAGGTACCTTTTCAAGGTATTCTGCACCTTGATTTTTTATTTGAAGGCATATCTTGGAACTCATTCAGTATTAGCACATAGAACTGTCTCATTATTTTTAACAGGTGCGTAGTCATCCATTGTAGTCATCCAATTGCTTACAAAGAGGTTGTACCAATTTACATTCTTAGTTATCTAGTGCTGCTATAACAGAAATACCACAAGTGGATGGCTTCAACAAACAGAAGTCTATTCCCTCACAGTTTAGGAGGCTAGAAATTTGAACTCAGGGTGCCAGATCCAGGAGAAGGCTTTCTCTCTCTGTTTGCTCTGGGGAAGGACCTTGTCATCAGTCTTCCCCTGGTCTAGGAGCTTCTCAGTGCAGGGACTCTGGGTCCAAAGGACACATTCCACACCTGGCTCTGCTTTCTTAGTGATATGAGGTACCTCCTCTCTGCTCACTTCTTTTTTTATATATCTTAAAACAGATTGACTCAAGATACAACCTAATCCTGTAGTTTGAGTCCTGCCTCATTAACATAACTGCCTCTAATCCTGTTCATTAACATCAGAGGTCAGGATTTACAACACATAGGATAATTACATCAGATCACAAAATGAAGGACAACCACAGAATACTAGGAATCATGGCCTAGCCAAGCTGACATACATTTTTGGGGGACACAATTCAATCCATAACACATTCCCATCAATAATATATGACTTCCCATTTTCCTACACCCTCGATAACACAAAGCATTATCAAACTTTTTGATCTCTGAAAATTTGAAAGGTGAAAATAGTATCCTATTGTTTTAATTTACATTTTTATTATAAGCAAGATTTCACATCATTTTGTACACTTTAAATCCACTTTTTTTCTATTGGATTATTGGTCTTTTTCTTATCAATTTGCAAGACTTTTATATATATTCAGGCAATTAATACATCTTCCTATACGTGACAAATATTTTTCCTATGTTTGTTATCTTCTGACTTTGTTTGTGGTAGCAGTGGGTCTATAGTTCTTAGCCTTAACAACAGATTTGTCTTTCTTTTAGACAGTAGCTACATAGAGGCTATGTCTCAATAATTCAGAGACAGTAATGTATTCGGTAAAATACTGTAGAGGTCAGAAATCTTTCAACAAAATCATGCTGTCTATTTTTAGAAATTCAGCAAAGCATGAATCATTGCTTATATACAAATGTCTACCTAAATTGTAAATGTTCCCTTGGGGCAAATTTGTTTGCTTTTTAATTATGCATTGAATTCACAACCTTGTCCAAAGACAGGGCTTTATAGGAAGGCAGCCACAAGAAGAAAGTGCAAGGAAAATGGAGTTCATCCTTTCCACTGGGAGCTCCTGATAGGCAAGGCCTCTAGGTGAGGCTTGGTGGGGACTGGTTGTCCCAGGGATTGATCCAAAGTTCCCTTTCAGATCAGCAGTTCCAGGGAAAGAATGCTGGGCTGTCACATTCCTATTGAGTACATATATACCACCTTTTCCATACAGACACTGAGCAACACCTAGCCCAGCCTCTGTTTGCTTTGGTCATAATAACTCAGCTCTTTTCCTCCAGCCCACCTCTAGGCCCAAGGTCTGGTACTATTCTACTCTCCCAGTCTGCCTTCATTCACGTATTATCCACACACACTTAGACAAAAGAGGATCAAGGATGTAGACAGATATAGGAACCTAGATAAGCCTGGTGAGCTTTTCTATTTTGCACTTCTGGTCTGCTGGGACCAAAATGAAAAATGTCCCTAGAGGTTCACTTTGGTTCTCAAAAATAGAAACTAACTCAGGCTTTGAACTAGACCCCAACAGTATTGCTCAGAGAGGGCAACAGCTGGTTCCGGTCAAGGATTGCCAGACCATCCCTTATGTACTCAGGCCTCGCCCCTGAAAGTCCTCTTCTGTTTCAGCTAAACTTCCCAGGTATCTGCTTGCTGAGGAGTCACCTCAGCATTTTTAATGGGAGCAAATTCAGTTCTCAAGCTCCAGCCCAGGGCTGCACAGAAGCTGCATGCTGGACTTGGTGCAGGATTGGGTCATAACATGCCGTGTGCACGTGGGGTGAATTCTGGCTGTTGTCTCCAGAGACAAATAATGCACGCCCTTAACATTCACCTAGAAAACTTGCTGATTCACTGGTATATCTGGTAAGCTACTCCTACCACAGAGTTGCCTATGGAGGAGATTTCAAAAACCCAGGATCCTACTAGGAGTGAATATGACCGCACACACACTGCTTAGTTTGCAGTTCTTTCTACTTCAAGGAAAGCATCAAGAGACGTTCGGGAAAAAAAAAAAAAAAGTAGCAAATTACTTATGACTTTCATAGCAAGACAAAGCGGGAGTGTACTTATTAACTGGTGGAGGCCAAAGGAATTCTGGGGCAAATAGCAACTGACAGCAGCCACCTGGAAGGGGCAGAGATGGATTCACAGACAGGCTCACTGGC
This sequence comes from Dugong dugon, assembly GCA_030035585.1. Taxonomy (NCBI): domain Eukaryota; kingdom Metazoa; phylum Chordata; class Mammalia; order Sirenia; family Dugongidae; genus Dugong; species Dugong dugon. Next base: position 145,763,697 of record CM057460.1, read on the forward strand.
TACCCTGTGATTTCTCACACTGGAACAGGGACAGAGAGGTGTTCTCCAGTTCGGTGTGTCCCAGGGCTTCGGAAGCCAACGTAGTGAGGAAGAGTGTGAGTTTCGAAGCCTAGCAGACCTAAATTTGAATGCCGGTAGCTGTATGACCCTAGAGATAATCCCAACCTTCCTCAGCTTCCATATCCTCATCTGTAAAAGAGGGGTGCTACTACGTATTTGCCAGATAAAGATTAAATGAGATTTGATGATATATATTTAGGGCCAGGTTCATAGTAGGCCCTCAATAAATGGTGGCAGTAATCATTATTATTCCTTACTTGCACTGCTCCTAAATCCCAGCCCCAACTTTATCCCTAAGGACTGGTTTATACACCAGGGCTCTCCTGTAGGTGTTGCTCATGCTATCGGTAGCACCTCTCCTGAACTTTGCTTACCATTCCCCCAAGCAGGACTGTATGGACATCAGAACACTTCCCTCTTGGGGGGAATCCCCTACTGTATAGGTCTTGGGGACACAGATCAATGGCAGCCCAGCCACAGTGTGGGCCTGAGGCTTGGGTTTGAGAGATCTGATGCTCTTGCCAGAGACTGGGACTCTCGTGGGAGTGACATGGAGATGCAAGGAGAGGTGAGAAACAATCAAGGGTCTGGCATGTGATGCCAGTGGTGGCCCCAGCTTGACTCCTGCTCTTGCTGCCCGGCCTCCTTTGGCTCTTGCTTATTTTCAGAGCCTGGTTGTCCTGCCTTCTAGTCAATTCTATGATCAGCAGACTTCCTTCCGGTACATTCTTTTTTTGAATGAGTCAGCCAGAGCTGATTGCTGTTCCCTGAAACTCAGAAGCCTGGCTGATTCAGAGCCAAGACACCCTTCAATACTAGGATGCCAGCGTTAGGCAAGAGGAAATCCAGCCAGATTTGGGTGTTCAAAGATACACTTTCTCTGGAAGAAGCAATCACCGGGCAAAAGGGCAAGAGAGGGCCCAGGGGAGGTAGTCCCTGCCTTTTAATATGGTTGGAAATCCTCTAACAAGTCTTATACAGCCTCAAAGCTAGCAACTCAGGAAACAGGATAAAGCAGCACAGGAGAAACACAAGGCAGGCAAGTTCCTGGTTCAAAGTAACAAATACTTGCCACAAAATAAAAACAAGATTTCCCTTGATAAACACAAAATGAAAGGCAATAAAATCTGGAGATCAGTTGCTTTTTCCTATTCCTGCACTAACGAGGCTTGGCCTGGATTCTACCTGTTCTTTTCACACCAGCAAGTGCCAAAAGACTAAGCTGATGTCAGGCCAATGTGGGCCTGCCTGAAAACCAGAAGCTCAGGCTCCCATCCCATAGATGCCTCCCACAGGGACCTGGGCAGGCACATGCTGGAGTTTCCTCTTTCTCCACTGCTCCTACTAGCAAGTATCTCTGGTAATGACCCATCATGAGGCTCAGTTAAACAAACTCTAAGCCAAATATCACCTCCTAGGTGAAACTTTCTTTGATATCCCTTGACAGCAGTTGTTCCCTGCTCCAGGTAATACTACATTGTAGAATATGGTCATGTACTTGTTTGTCTGCCCCGTTAGACAGATTGTGAGCTCTTTTAAAGAGACATCATGCCTGGCAGCACCAGGCTCAGAACTACTATCAGTGTTTATTGAATGAATGTATGTGGGAGACCTGCCTGATCCCAGGTGAACGGCTATGTCGTTCCTCCATTCTGTGAGTACATACCTGGTAGCAACATCCCAAGGATGGCCTCGGCCTCCAAGACCCAGTGATTAGTGTGTGTGTGTATGTGTGTGTGTTATGGGGAGGTGTGGGGGAGAGTTCATACAAACAACATTTTAGGCACCAAGTGGCCCTCCTGTGGGAATGACCCTCATAAAAGGAATCATTTAATCAGCAAGCAATTGTTGAGTGCCCATGTACCTTTCTTTTCAGAGCAAATGGCTTCAGTCACTCACTTGGGCACAGAGATGAGAGGCTTGAGAGCTGTTGCCATGGATGGAAGCAAGGATTTCCAAGAGAGCTCATTTGAGTTTCTAAGTCCTCTTCATTAGCTCTTGGGATTAGATTAGGATAACCTTTATTAGTTATGGCAGTAGGTCCTAGTTTACTGTAACTCTGTGGGAAAGGATTCTTTTCAAAAACTTTATAAGTGTCCAAAAAGAGTTAAAAACAAAGACAAACTCCAGCCCTCTGATCTTCCTGGAGCAGTGAGTGCTTTTCCTAAATTAGATTTATCATAAATGCTCAACAGTGCACAACTCGATAATAAAAGAAATAACCCAATTTAAAAACAAGCAAAGGGGCCGAATAGACATTTCTCCAAAGAATATATACAAATGACAAATAAGCAAATGAAAAGATGCTCAACATTACTAGTCATTAAAAACCTGTTGCCATTGAGTCGATTCTGACTCATAGTGACCCAGAAGACAGTAGAACTGCTCTGTAGGGTTTCCAAGGAGCGCCTGGTGGATTTGAACTGCTGACCTTTTGGTTAGCAGCCAAACTCTAGTCATTAGGGAAATGCAAGTCAAAATCACAGTGAGATGCCACTTCAAACCCACTAGGATGACTATAATTAAAAAAAAAAGACAGATAATAACAAATGTTGACAGGGGTGTAGGAAATTGGAACCCTCATGTACTGGTGAGAATGTAAAATGGTACAGCTGCTATGGAAAACATTCTCGTAGTTCCTCAAAAAGTTACAGGTAGGTTCACCATTCAGCCGGTGATCGGACAGGCCCATAAAACAAAACGAGACTAATGAGGCACAGCAGTTCAGGGACAAGGATTAGGAGGCAGAAGGGGACCGGAAAGCTGGTGATAGGGAATCCAAGGTTGAGTAAGGACAGTGTTGACATGTAGTGGGGTTCTTAACCATTGTTATCGGGCAATATGTGTACTAACTGTTTAATGAGAAACTATTTTGTTTTGTAAACCTTCATCTAAGGTGAAAATAGCAGCACAACTGGAAGAACGTAATTGACATCACTGAATTGTTCATGTAGAAATTTTTGAAATGGTGTATCTTTGGCTATGTGTATTTTCACCAAAAAAAAAAAAAAAAAAAAAGGTCCTCCAAGGGAGCGTGTTGACATATCATGGGGTTGTTAACCAATGTCATAAAAAAATATGTGTACTGACTGTTTAATGAGAAAATATTTGTTCTGTAAACCTTCACCTAAAGCACCAAAAAAAAAAAAGTAAAGTACTGATACATACTGCAACATGGATGAACATTGCAAACATTATGCTAAGTAAAAGAAGCCTGTCACAAAAAAACACATTGTGTGATTCTATTTATATGAAATGTCCAGAAAAGGCAAATCTATAGAGATAGAAAGTAGATTACTGGTTTCCAGGGACTGGGAGAGAGGGAATTCGGGGGTAATGGCAAGTGACTGCTAATGAATATGGGGTTTCCTTTGGGGATGATGGAAATATTCTGGAATTAGATAGTGGTGATGGTTGCACAACCTTGTGACTATACTGAAAATCACTGAATTATACACTTTAAAATGGTGAATTCTACAGTATGTAAATTTTCTCTTTCTATACATACACATATTTAGTAGTTGTTGCTGACGTTGGCTCATTTTGCTTAAGTGCTTCGTCTATGAAGCAAGAGATGGCCTCTATGTTAGTTTCCTAGGCTGCTCTAACAAAGTACCACAAACCGGGTAGCTTAAACACAGCAAGAATGTATTCTGTCACAGTTCTAGAGACTAGAAGTCCAAATTCAATATGTCAGCAGGTCCAAGTCCCTCTAAAGACTCCAGGGAAGAATCCTTCCTTGCCTCTTCCTCGCTTCTGGTGGTTGCTGGAAATCCTCGGTATTCCTTAGCTTATAGCTACACCATTCCAATGTCTGCCTCCATCTTCACATGGCCTTCTCTGGTGTGTGTATCTGTATCCTCGCTTCTTCTTAAAAGAACACCAGTCATTGGATTTAGGGCCCACCCTAATCCAGTATGATCTCACCGTAACCAACTAATTACATCTGCAAAGACCCTATTTCCAAAGGGGTTACAATTTGAGGTTTTGGGTAGACATGAATTTTGGAAGAACACTGTTATCCCACTACAGCCTCTAAGGGCTTTAACCATTCTGACATTCTAAGTCTATATCTATAAATGTGGAAAGCAAGCTCAAGTATTCTAAGTCATCCACTAGTTCAGAGCACCATCTGTCCATAGACCTAAAAGTATCTTCAAACCAGGTGATCTTAGATTTGTGCACCACATGTTCATATATTCATATGCATGCAGTTCACATGACTTTTCACAAATGACTGCTGAGGGTGAATTAAAGTCTACTAATTATTAGAAAAATAAGAGTTTCTAGCAGTGCAAAGATTAAGCACTTGGCTGCTAACCGAAAGGTTGATGGTTTGAACCCACCCAGTGCCTCTTCAGGATAAAGATCTAGGAATCTACTTCTGTAAAAATGACAGCCAAGGAAACTCTAAGGGACAGTTCTACTTTGTCACACGGTGTCGCTATGAGTTGGAATCGGGAATCGACTCATGGGTATACAACAACAGCAGTAATACAAAAGGAGTCTGTTCAAAAGTATATCGTCTAGTGCTACCTGATAACTAATTCTAATCTGACTTGATCAAATAATGAGAACACCTAAATTATTCTCAAGAGCTATGGCGTGCATGAAGTTAAGGCATATCCTAATTCTGATACCACATGTGCATCTACATGGTAGTTCTCAGCTCTGTGTCTGCAGTTTCATCAACGAAGAAAAACTTTGACAGAACTAGGTCCAAGGTCTTCCTGCTGGGTAGAGTATCTTCCTGTGTTCTACCAGTTCCTTCTATCCTGAAGAGGGCAGACAATCAGACAGGCCCCAAGGACTGCACTCCAAAGGTAGCTACAGAAAATAAAAGCATGTTTCACATATTCCTCAAATTGTAACTCTATTTTCACCCTTGAGAGCTGCAATTCATTTTTTTCCCAACCATCACCACTATTTATTTCCAAGACTTTTATCACCGCAAACAGAAACTCTGTACCCATTAAGCAAGAGCTCCCCACTCTCCCCTCCCCCCACCTCTTGGTAAACACTAATCTACTTTTTGTCTCTGCATTTGCCTATGCTAGATAACTTATATGCATGGAATCATACAATATTTGTCCTTCTGTGTCTGCATTATTTCACTCCATGTCCAGGTTCATCCATGTCATACCATATATCAGAATGTCATTTATCTTTATGGCTGAATAATATTCCACTGGATGTACACAGGAGACCCTGGCGGCGTAGTGGTTAAGTGCTACGGCTGCTAACCAAAAGGTCGGCAGTTCGAATCCACCAGGTGCTCCTTGAAAACTATGAGGCAGTTCTACTCTGCCCTGTAGGTTTGCTATGAGTCAGAACCGACTGATGGCAATGGGTTTGGTTTTTTGGTGTATATATATATATATATACCACATTTTGTTTAATCCACTCATCTGTTGATGGACATTTGGATTGTTTCCATCTTTTGGCTGTTGTGAACAGTGCTGCAGTGAACACTGTTGTGTAAGTATCTGTTTGAGTCACTGCTTTCACTTCTTCTTGCTATCTATCTAGGAGTAGAATTGGTAAGTGATTCAACTTTTATCATTAGTGATTCCACCATGCTCGAGCAGATCAGTAGTGGGAAAGAAGTACATTCAGGGTATTATTATTCAAAAGAAAAAGCTACTCTGTAAGAGGAAGGAAATATATATTAGATTAAGTAACAAATAATTGTGTACTTCAGAAATCTCATGAGCTCTACTTTGGGGAGAGTATCAAGGTACAGTTTAGAGTGAAATCAAATGAGGAAGGGACTGCTGTGCTGTCCAGTAGAAAAGTAATGTGAACCACATTATATAGTTTTAAATTTTCTAATAGCCACATTTAAAAAGTAAAAAGAAACAGGTGAAATTAATTTTAATGTTAAATATGGGTACATGTTTAATACATATTGAAATAGATGCAATATTAAAAATATAATTCAACATAATCAATATTAAAAATTGAGATGTTTTACATTCCTTTTTTGGTACTAAGTCTTTGAACTCTGGTGTGTATTTTACCCTCACAGCACATCTCAGTTTGGACTGGCCACATTTTAGGTGCTCAATAGCCACATGTGGCTAGTGACTACTATATTAGACAGCACAGCTTCAGAGCATCTTAGATATGGAAATAATAGTAACACCAGCTAACACTTATTGAGAGCCCTCTGCTAGGCATTTTTCTAAGCTCTTCACGTGTATTCACTGACTTAAAACTCACAACCACCCTATGAAATAGGTACCATTATTATCCCCATTTTACAGAGGAGGAAAGTGAGTCCCAGAGAGGTTAACCTACCCAAAGTTACAGCCAGGAAGCTGAAGAGCCAAAGTTCAAACCCATGGTTCCAGGGCTTATGCTTTTAACTACTCTACTTTCTTGGGCCTGCCTATCTGTTTCTCTCACTAATGTGATCCTGGTGAGTGGCAATAAACCAAGTGCTGCTCTGTTGGGAGTACTTTTTACTTCACTTGCATGTAGTTTTGTTGGAGAAGGATCTGATACAATGGGGCCATGAGCCCTTCAGCTCCAAGAAATGTTCAATGTGGGGCAGCAACTCAGTAAATCTCCAAGAATCATTTATTTCCACAACCTTGCTTCAGCCTCTTGCAAATATATCACAAGCTGGCAATGGTTAAGGGCGTGAACACAATGAAAATTTATGGTCCTGACCACTTTCTTCTCCAATTGTGCAATGATTTGCAAAGTTTATGGCACAACTTTTCTTGGCAAACGATGCAATGGAAGCTGGGCACATTAACCTTTTCTTTTGACTTTAATAAACTGTTAAACCTGTTCGCCCCTTTTCTAAAGGTACAATTGCACTCAGCTTTTCATTTAGACAAAACTTCAAATTACTTATTGGCAGGTGGCTTGGTCCTGCTAGTTAATACTAACTAATGAGGTACTTTTCTTTTTGATGTTAAATATGGTATGCAGTCCAAATATTAGATACTCTCCTACCTTAGGAATTCTCCCACTTTTTTTTTTTTTTTAAGTAAAACTGACTAAATAATAACGACATGGACAAGTTTAAGGATGCCATTAGTTAGACAACATGTAGAAAATTCTTCGCAGGTCAAAAAGAGATTTTTAAAAATCTACAGCAAATTGAAATCCATCTTCTCCAAGCAGAGGTTTAAATAAGAATTTGACATAGTACTTAAAGCAGTGCTTATTTCTTTTTAACTTGGAAAACTGAACATATGTATTTATCTCTACTCCCTCCTACTCATTAGAACAAAATGAATATCAAATATATCCATAAGGACAAAAAATAGGTGAGGAGACCATTGCAGATGAGCTCAAACAAATCTTTCGAAGCTGGAAAGTAGCTGGAAGAGTAAACAGAACTAGGAAAAAAATGAAATCTAAACCTCCTGAGGGCAGGGATGCCAATGAGAAACTTGCTGAGTGACGCCACAGGACCCTGGGAAAGCTCAGGAAACGGCATGTACCAAGTAGGCAGGGGTGCCAGCTACAACTGTAAGTGGGGATTGGCTGAGTCTATAGATGGAACCATCGGACCCCAATGTACCCTCCCCCTCATCCCAAGCAGCTAGGTGACTATCCCTCCCCAAATCAAGCAGGAGACTGGGGGTTGATTTTATGGAAGAGTTGAGACAAGCTCCAAACAAGTGAACCCCAGGCACGGTGGATGGTGGGAGAGAAGGTACCATACTGGAGTAAAATGGTTGGGTGAAAGTGTACATTGGGATAATAAGCCCTTTACAATCCTGGGCTCCAAGACTACCATCCAAGAAGATTAGAAAATGCCTCTGTGGAGAAACCTAAAGAAACTGTTAGTAAAGGGCCTTCAACCAAAAAGTCCATTAATTAACACATGCCACCCTCTCATGCAGAGCTTCTAACAGTTTCCAGGGCCTCATTTTTATAATGGACAACAAAAGAATCCCAGACATTTGAGAAAAGCCTCTAACACGAAAGGCAAAGACCAAAACAAACAGTGGGAGGGAACCTCAGAGGAAACAGTGCAAGAAGAAGAGAACTTCAAATATGTATCTATGTATATATACATAAATTATATATATTTAAGAAGCACCTATTTTGATAGGAATATGAAGTCAAGAAATGGGATAAGTTTTTTCCCTTTCATCATAAGAACATGTGTTAGGTATCTAGTGCCGCTGTAACAGAAATACCACAAGTGTATGGCTTTAACAAACAGAAAAAATGTATTCCCTCACAGTTTAGGAGGCTAGAAGTCCAAATTCAGGGCACCAGCTCCAGGGGAAGGCTTTCTCTGTAGGCTCTTGGGGAAGGTCCTTGTCATCAGTTTTTCCCTGGGTCTAGGATTTTCTCAGTGCAGGGACCCTGGGTCCAAAGGACATGCTCTGTCTTCTTGGTGATTAAAAAAAAAAAAAAAACTAGTTGCCGTCAACTCGATTTCAACTCATAGTGACCCTACAGGACAGGGTAGAACTGCCCCTTCGGGTTTCCAAGGAGCAGCTGGTGGATTTGAACTGCCGATCTTTTGGTTAGCAGCTGAGCTCTTAACTATTATGCCACCAGGGCTCCTTCTTGGTGGTAGGAGGTCCCTATCTCTCTGCTCACTTCTTTCTCCTTTTATCTTTTGCAAGATAAAAGGTGATACAGGCCACACCCCAAGGAGACTCCCTTTACATGGATCAGGGCTGTGACCTGAGTAAGGATGTTGCATCCCACCCCGATCCTCTTTAACAGAACCTAATCTTGCCTCATTAACCACAGGTAGAGATTAGGATTTACAACAACACATAGAGCAATTACATCAAATCACAAAATGGAGGACAACCACACAGTACTGGGAATCATGGCCTAGCCAAGTTGACACATGTTTTGGGAAGACACTATTCAATCCATGACAGAACATAAATTCCTTTTCTTATTAGAAAGTTGCCACTCTAAAGGACCAAATGAACCAGACTCCACCAACCTGAGACCAGAAGAACTAGATGGTACCCTGCTACCACCAATGACGTCCCTGATAGGGAACAAAACAGAGAGTCCCAGACAGAGCAGAGAAAAATGTAGAACAGAACTCATTCACATAAAAAGACCAGACTTAATGGTCTGACAGAGACTGGAGGAACCCCCAAAACTATGGCCCCCAGATGTACTGTTAACCCAGAACTGAAACCATTCCCAGAGCCCACTCTTTAGACAAAGATTAGACAGGACTATCAAACAAAAAATACACATGAGGAATGTGCTTCTTAGTTCAATTAGATATACAAAGACCTGTCCAAAAGCAGGATGAGAAGGCAGGAAGAGACAGGAACTGGTCAAATGGACACAGGGAACCCGGGGTGGAAAGGGGGAGTGTGCTGTCACATTGTGGGGACTGCAACTAACGTCACAAAACAATATGTGGGAAAAATCAACTTGAGCTGTAAACTTTCTTCTAAAGCACAAAAAAAAAAAGTTGCCATGCTACACTCTCAGAGAAATTGGCCAGATTAATGGAGAGAAGACTTCAAAATAAATTCCAAGTTTTTTCGTTTTTCTGCATTCCCATCTTACCTGCTGCAGTCCAAGCCAGCATACTGTCTCACCTGGACTGTGACAATAGCTCCCAAAGAGGTCTCCCTACTTCAGGCTAGTTCCTACCAAACAATTCTCCACAGAACGCCTAGAGTGATCTTAAAAAAAAAAAAAAAAGACATGAATCTAACCCCTTCAGGGCCCTGCTTAAACATTCTCAATGGCTCATTATTGAACTTAGTGTAAAATCCAATCCCCTTTTGCTGGCCAACAAGGTCTTGTATTATGTGGTCTGTCTGCTTCTTCAACCTTATCTCCTCCCACTCCTCTTGGCAATTCACCCATTCCTTCTCTCCCTCATGCCAATCACACCCAGTTCCTTCTGTTCCTAGAACACAAGTTCCTTCTTACCTCAGGCCTCTGCCTAGTCTCCTGTATGTGGCTGGCTCCTTTTATTCAATTGTTTATTGTCTGTCTCCCCATGAGAGCAAGTACCATGTCTATCTTATTTGCCACCATTAGACCCAGCATCTAGCAGAGTCCCTGACACATAGTATGTGCCCAATAAATATTTATTGAATGAATAAATACATAGTTCAAAAGGCTCAGAGTTTCAAGGGAGAGGTAAAGGTATAAGGGGAAAAAATATTGGATCATTAAGTAAATCTCATCAAGGGATATCAAACTCTATATTAGGATTAACATCTCCCTTGGCCCAAGTAGGTTTCCATGTCAAAAACTTGAATCTAGTGTATCAGTGTAAATCTCCTGGTTATGATATGATACTATAATTTTTCTAAGATAGTTATCATTGAAGGAAACTGGATACCCAGGATCTCTCTGTATTACTCTTACAACTGCATGTGAATCTACAATTATCTCAAAATAAAAAGTTTAGTTAAAAAAGTCTGAATCTAATGGCAAGATAATTTAGTATTCATTCAGCCTGCTTATGTAGTACCACCCCAAAATATATTCCTCCACAGAATGCTCTGTGGTAAGCAATGCTCTCAGATGTAAAAGACAATAAAGAAAATCTCCGTTTCTGGTAGGTAATACATTTTTCCTGGAGCTGAGAACATCAGACTCTGTTAACCAAACACAGTGCCTGGTCCATAGTCAGTGTTCAATAAATATTTATTCTACTAGTTAATTATCTCTGAAAAAGCCAAAAGGACACCTGGGTAAGGGCTGTGAACTTTTATAACACCTCCTGTCATATCATTCCAATGTAGAAAAGCACCAGTACCCGAGACAGGCCGATAAATGACTCTCTAAAACTGTTCATAAAGCACTTATTGTTAAACAATATGTAAATAAATCTTTAGTTGATCCTTACCCACATATATTTAATTACTAATTATTTGATACAAATTGCATTACAGGTAGTCCTCGACTTGTAATGTATTCGAGATATGACTAAGAGCACTTACTACATATAATACTAAAATATATCTATAAGTTTATATGTTTCCAACCCCCAAAGATAAATAAAGATCGGATTTATAAAGTTACTAACAGGCAATAATAATGAAAACAAAAAAAATGAGGTATTCAACTTACTATCTCAGAACCGACTAATGATGGAGTTGTTGGAATAGAACCCAGTTGTAAGTCAGGGCCTACATGTATATAGTAAGGTAGCAATGAGAAATACTCTGTTGGGCCACCTATAAAATCTTGTTCTTCAAATGAATGCTGAAATAGTCCTGCTCTTATTTAAAAAAAATCAAGGTCCTTTCCAAAAATTGACTAGTAAATCTGTGGTTTGGAAATAACAGCTACATCAGGAAAAAAATAACAACATGAAGACACCCTACTTATCAATTCTAGCAAAGAATGAAGTGTTTGAATTTCCTAGTTGTGTTTATTTTTTCCTTCTATCTAGAGAACAATTCATGGGTAAAGCAGCATATTTTTCTATTGTATCCAGCCAATCTATATATTTAAGAAATGCTTTTAGAACTGACATCCTCTAAAAGAATAAAATATTTTTATTTCGCTTAATTTACCATTTCATAAATTATAATCCCTCAAAAGTTACAAACTAAAATTGATATAAGCCAAGTTCTTCTGAGTATTTTTATTTTATCACTTTATAGAACCATTAATACTTTCTCCTTTACCTCATAAAACAGTAACTATTTTTCCGCACAGACTGTTTGTCTAAACTGAGCTCTAAACCAAGTCCAGTGATTGCTGCCCTTGAAGCAGATTAGTAAAACACAAAGTAGCCAGCCTAACACAGGAGTTGATTTAAAAGGATAAAAGGCAGGAAATCCAGGGCTGAAGGTAAACCCAGCTCCTGACATGCCCCATTGTTCCTTGGCATTCTAAGGCACTCGTCACATTAGGCAACCTCATATCTCATCTGGACTACATACCAATGCTGAATGCATCTATTTAACGCAGATGTAGCTTCATCCTTAAATTTCCAGATTTAAATCACTCTTGCCCTTTCTCATTTATTTTCTAAAGTGGTAGCTTTTCTAACAGTAACAGAAAAAAAACGGTTTTTTTTTGGGGGGGGGGCAGGGGGAGACTAGTATACCCACTTCAACTGTATATAAGGGAATCTTTGATGCTTAAATTTAGCAGATATATCAGCCCCGAATATCAACACTGTATTATTAATAAAACAACTAGATTGACAAATAAAGTCCTAAAAAAATAAGGGGGGAAGAAAAAGCCAAATACTTCTACATAGTTCTTCAAGCTATCATTACTCAATTTTATCATCAAAATACTATTCAAAGATGGGCAAAGGACTTGAATAGAAATTCCTTCAAAGAAGATACACAAATGGCCAACAAGCACATGAAAAGATGCACAACATCATTAGCAATTAGGGAAATGCTAATCAAAACCACAATGAGATACCACTTCATACTGTAAGATGGATATTCACCACCCACCTGTCAGTTTGTTGTGCTGTGGTGGCGTTTGTGTTGCTACAGTACTGAAAGCTATGCCACCAGTATTTCAAATCACTCACAGTAGACAGGTTTCAGCAGAGCTTCCAGACTAAAAGCAGGACTAAAGGCCTGATGATCTACTTCTGAAAACTAGCCAATAAAAACCCTATGGGTCACAAGGAAGGTATTAGTCCAAAGGACTAATGGACCACATGAACCACAGCCTCAACCAGCCTGAGCCCAGAAGAGCTAGATGGTGCCTGGCTATCACCGCTGACCACTCTGACAGGGATCACAATACAGGGTCCTGGACAGAATGGGAGAAAAATGTAGAACAAAATTCAAACTCACAAAAAAAGACCAAACTTACTGGTCTGATGGCGACTGGTGGAACCCCTGAGATCATGGCCGCCGACACCCTTCTAACAGAAATGAAGCCACTCCCAAAGTCCACCTTTCAGCCAAAGACTAGACAGGTCTATAAAACAAACAATAACACATGTGAGGAATGTGCTTCTAGTTCATCAAGTATATGAGACCAAATGGGCAACACCTGCCCAAAAGCAAAGACAAGAAAGCAGGAAGGGAAAGGAAAACTGGAAGGGAAAGGAAAACTGGACAAATGGACACGGGGAACCTAGGGTGGAAAAGGGGAGAGTGCTGACACATTGCAGGGAGTGCAACCAATGTCACAAAACAATTTGTGTATAAATTTGCAAATGAAAAACTAATTTGCTCTGTAAACATTCACCTAAAACACAACAAAATGAAAAACAAAACACAACCCTATGGATCACAAAAGAGTATTTTCCAATATAGTGCTGGAAGATTAATCCCCTAGGTTGGAAGGTATTACACAATGGCAGCAACAATGGACTCAAACATGACAGTGATCATGAAGACGGTATAGCACCAGAAAATGTTTCATTATGTTGTACATAGGGTCACCATGAGTCACAGTCATCTTGACATCAACTGACAATAACAAGATAGCTATACTGAAAATAACAAGTGTCAGCAAGCATGTGGATAAATTAGAACTCTCTTATATTGCCGCTGGAGGGAGTGTATAATGGTGCAGCCACTGTGGAAAACAGGTTGGTGTTTCCTCACAAAGTTAAACATAGATTACTATATGACCCAGCCATTCCACACCTAGGTATACACCCAACAGAACTGAAAACTGGTACTCAAACACATGTACACGCATGCTCATAGCAGCACTACTCACAATAGCCAAAAGGTGGAAACAACCTAAATGTCCATTAACAGATAAATGGATAACAAAATGTGGTAAATATATACAATGGAACATTATCTAGCCATAAAAAGGAAAGAAGTACTGGTAAATGCTACGATGTGAAAGAACCTCAAAAACAGTATGCTAAAGCAGCAAGACACTAAAGGTCATATATGATTCAATTTACATGACATATCCAGGACTGGCAGAACCATAAAGAAGAATGGTGATTGTCAGGGGCTGGTGGAGAGAGAAATGGGGGATGACTGCTTAATGGTGTGAGGTTTCCTTTTGGGGTGATGAAATTGTTTTGGAACGAGATAGAGGCAGTGGTTGCACAAAATTGTGAATGTACTGAAAGCCAATGAATTGTGCACTTTAAAATGGTTGATTTTATGTTATGTGAGTTTCACTTCAATTTAAAAAAAATAACAACACTACTATACAAAGAACATGTTTGAAGTAAGTCAACTTTAGAACTTGCCTATGAGGATGACCAACTATTTTCCTGCCCCTAAATTCTGGCACTGACTCTAATACTTAACTTCCTTCAGAACGCTCCCTTTGTTTTCTTCTTTTTGAAACCTTCACATTTCAGACCACATTCCATCCTCAGCCACAGAACTAGGCCATGCAAAAAATAAACACAAATGAAAACCAAAACAAATTCCTGTGTTCCAGCCAAAAAATATAAATCAGTTTAGGGTACTGGGGAAACTATGAGGAATCCTTTAAGTCAATATACATTTCATGTGGTCCATTTGAAAACAGCCATATTTAAGGGAAGTTCACTTTCAAATATGTTCAATTATACATTGCCACCATTACTCATGTTCTTTCCATTCCAGATATTTTTCACTCTTAAGAATGACAGAAAGTTATACAAAACCTTTGGAACACCAGTAATCTCTTAGAATTTCAGCCTCACTTACAAAAGAGTTATGATCCCTTCAAGTTACACAGCAAGATGGCAAAGTTATTGGAAAAGACCATTTACAAGAACAAAAAGTTCTTCTTACATCTAGGAGTTACTTTTGATTTGCCATTAGGGTTTAAGAAACGGAAATACCAAATTGCTGCATTAGCCCTAGCTAACTCTGTTCTCCCAGTGCTCTCTCAGGCTAGGAGGTATACTGAAAATTCATACAAAAGCTCTCATACCCAAACAAGGCGTGCTCAGTAGGATACCCTAGTCACTACCAGCTTAGTTAAGTGGGAACTGTCCTAAAGCCACCTGGAAGGTTGGGATTGGTGTAAAGGTATAGCCAGGGGCTGGAATAAGAAGGGCAGGGTCAGAATAAGATGTGCCCTTGGACTCCTTCCCTCACTCTACCAAGTAACAATTGTCACTTCCACTTATACTGTCTGAGAGGGGTAAAGGTGAAAAAAATCTGGTGGGGTGGGGTGGAGGCTAAGAGAAATTGGCCAAAAAAAGAAAAGACTGCTTGGCTTCCTTCCACAGGGCCAGGAGTTTTAAATTTATAAACGAGAAAGTATATTTTAAAAATCTCGAACGCCGCATTTTCTTGGAAAAATCTGCAAGGCACTCTTCTTTAAATAGATGGGACAAATCTTACATTGTAAATGTCGATCAATTGATTTATACAAACCAGCTAATGTGCAGAGTTAGCATACTGAGTATCAATCACACGAAGACAACAGAAATGGATTATTTTGCATATTCTTGGGCCTAATGAATCTCACTTAATCAGGATTTAAAAGCTTTCCTTTTACTCTAAAAAGAGATCAAAAGTTGAGCAAAGGCCAGTTTTTAGATACACTTTCTCTCTCCTAGATGATCCTTTTAAAAAGGCCAGTTAAAAAAATGTCATTAATAAGAAACACATTCACAAAGAAAAGTTCTGCCACTGACAGGAATTTATTCTTCCATTAAATAAGAGTACAGCACTCTGAATTGACTACTTACAGCTGAAATTGCATCCAAGATTTATGCTAATTAACTTTGTTATCTTACATCAAAAACAAGACTCCTATGAAAAGAAAAGTTTACCCAATGGGAAAAAAAAACTTCTAAAGCTCTCCTAAATAATCACATTTCATTTAAATCTGGGAATAAAAAAGTCTCAGTGAAAACAACAAAAGCTATCCTTTACCATGATACCCACCACAGAGTATGCTAATCTACACAGGCTCCACCTTACACAACATTACATTGCGTTATTTTGAGATTCGACACATGAAGCTTTCTTCTGAAGGCACAGACAGGCAGGGAACCTTTACTCAGTTCAGAGAGGCTCAGGGTTTTAGTTTGGAGGACCCTATGTTAACGACAGGTGCACTTGGTAGCTATCATGTCTTTGTATTCTTTATAAGCAATTGAGCCATCAGGCTCAACGGCCAAAACACTCAAGGGGCTATATTTGGCAGGTACACACGATGGCCTTGGCACAGAGGAATCCAGCTTCTCATAGATGATGTTCTGCACCATAGTGTGAACTGGGGAGCCGTACCGATGCCCAACTGCCCTTGGACAGTCCCCCTTACAGTACCGAGGGTTGTATCTATGCGGGGCCAAAATCCAGTTGTCCCACTTCAGCTGACTAAAGCTAAGTCTAAAGTCATGGAGTTCACACTCGTTTTGGGGAAACAGAAACTGTTTAAAGTATTCACTTAGATTGAAGGAAGCTGGAACCAGGGGCTCCTTCAATTTAGAACTGACAGTTTCCTGACCTCTCCGGTGACGGGAAGCTCTTCCACACTTGGCGGTTTCTTCTCCCATAGGATGTGCAGCCAGACTTGTCTTCTGGTCTGGACTCTGTGAAGCCCTCCTTGTATAGTGGAGAGAATACCACCTGTGATAAGCCTGAGTACTCATGTCATTCAGGTACAAGAGCAGCGATGGGGGTACCAGGGGAGACACATTAAACCATCTATCCTGTGCCGAAGGATGCTGCAGCTGGTCTTTTTCACAGGTAAAATTTACAGACATGTGGATACTTCGTTTGTTGGAGGCCACTAGCGGCTGAAGGAGAGTGGTCACATCAATCTCAATCCATTTGTGTTTGTGTTTCTTTCTAAATTCAAACTTTGAGTTAAAGGTAAATGAATATGGAGCTCTTGGGAGAGTCTTGCTAGAAGCCTTTGGTTCCATTATCACCAGGTTGCACACACATTTAACAGCAGAGGGAAAAGAAACTGAGTTGTTGAAAGTGTATAGCAAGACTGACTTGAGTAAGTGTTCGAGAGTAGTAACACTGTCCAGGTTAAACAGCAGGTCCACTGATGGAAGGATTCCTGAGAAGAAAAATAGTCCACTAGTGCTTGAATAAAAATCAAACATAATAGGAAGTCAAATCAAGGAATAAACACTTCTTAATATACTTCTTCCCTTTCTCCCCACCCCCCACTTCCTCAAGCCTTAAAAAAAAGTGGGGGAGGTTACATAAAAAATGAATGTAATTGGTACTCTAACTAATTTCCAGCAACTACAGCTGATATTTTATCACCAGAAAGTCAGAACAGATTTGGTGGTGAATTAAAAAGCATGGAATCATTAAATTCTGAGGTTTCAGAGTCTTAATTTGCTCCACCGAGGGAGCTAATAAGGAAAGTAGTATTTACCTCCTGGAGAGCCTCTAGAAAGAAAAGCACTTACTAGGCTTAAGAAGACATTCTAAACCCCAGTGGACGAGGTCGATAAAGAAAACTTAGTCGTCTAAGTTAATTTAGAACATTTAGGCTGAATCCAAAGGAAAGTTCTAAAACCACTGCCAATACAATAGGACATCAAGAAAGGAAGAAGGGTTTTAAACAGCCACAACTGACAGGCTAGAACAGTTCCTTTAAGTCCTGAGCTAGTGAACCTACAATTTTTTTTTTTTTTTTAAAGAACTGCATCACACACAGACACACACACACAGACACACACACACAGACACACACACACACACACACACACACACACACACACACACACACACACACACACACACACGAGTTAAACTGCTGACCAACACTTTTTTTTTGCAAGGACCTACTCTTCCAAAACGGGGACTTAATCTATCCTTTCACAGAAAGCTGCAAACAAGGGGAAATTTAGGCAAATTTCCAGCCAGCAGCTTGGTGTAAAGAATAAGCAAGCACAAGTCAAAATACCCAGTTCCCAGTCTTGATCTTGTGACCTTGGACAAGACGCTAAAGCTCCCCAGTAGTACTTTCCTTGGTCTTTAGAGCCATTAAGCCTCTACTAGCTCTCAAAGTCTATCATTTTAAGCCACCTTAAACCATGAGAGCATTAGGAAGAAACAGTTGGAGCAAGTACCAGATTTGTCTGAATTCAGATATTGAATACCATGTAAAATAGAACGCAATTCAAGGAGCAAAGCCCAGCTCCTTTCTGTAGTTGAAATGCCAAAATTTCTATTATCTTCCCTCTACCCAGTTAACCAATCTGCTCCTACATACCTGTCACCTGGTTCCCAGGAGTTTGCTTGTGCTGGGCACAGGGTGTGAAGAGCCGAACAGTGTTGTAGAGGTGACTTCTGTTGGATTTAGGGATTCCCTCCTTCGTAGCATATGCCTTATACAGCCTTTTCATGTAGCGCAAAGCTCTGGAGTCTGGCTGCAGCCTATGTGCTCCACCTCGCTCATCAGACAGAACCTTGAAGGGACGGGGAAGGAGGCCAGATCTGTTTCTTTCATCTAGAGGCTGCAGCAAGGACCGAGGTTCAGCCTCAGTTTCCAGCTCAGCACTGGCTGCACCCCGAGCTTCTCCCTTAGAAGCCTGAGAACCAAAGCTAATAGAAAAACACAGCCAGACAAAGCAGCAAAACCAAAAAAGGAATTTGATGGGAAAAGCCATGGCTTGGAAGAACTAGCAAGGAACACATTTCCCCATACCAGTCTTCTTCCTAAAGGCCAGGAAGACCCTGGCTTGGTCTCTTTAAGTTTTAGGTGCGTGGCCTGAATCGCTTCTATCAGACCTCAAGGATGCCTAGCTGAAGATAATTTTATCAACTCTATATCAAGCAGCTGGTAACACCTTATTTACCCAATTTGTCCTCATTAGATACAGATTTATTTGGTTATTTGACTTTCTCTCCCTTGTTCCTGGCAGTTATGAAAAACCTGTTAAGTTATGGTTATACTAATGGACTGATTATGTAGCTGAAAGGCTAAGAGAAATTGAGAAAAGCCTCCCTTTTTCTGAGGGAAATTAGGATTCTTAAAATATTCGTTAGATGTTTGCTGAAACTTCCAGAGCATGTGGAGAAACTTCCAGAGAGTGTGGAAAAGCTAATTATTCATGATGATACTCTGATGTGTTGATATGCAATTTATGGTATTGGGTTTACCCTTTCTCTCCATCCTCACCACCTCTCTCATTTCCAGGTGCTTACAATAAGTACCCTGAAAGTAATTATTTACTGAATGTTGATTTGGAGGGTGAGAGAAAGTCACAAGTGCACAGAAATTCCAGAGAGCAGAGAACTGTTAGGTTGTCCAGTCCTCCCAGGTGGCTTAGTATAGAATATGTATTGATATTCCAACTGTACTTGCAATATGCTTAACAGAGGACGTCACCTTTAACCTTGACTCATTTTAAAATATAATATTTTGATGTCCTTACTTTGTTTGATCTGCTCATCCATACATACATATTTTGACTGAAAGGTTTAGAGATGTTTGCAGCTATAAGATGAATGTTTTATTTTTTGTGGGTATTTTCATCGTTAACTGTCCCGAGTACTTATGTTCTTGCCTTGGTATGGAGATCAGGTTAGAGATTGTTTTAGACAAATAAGGTAAAAGTGCACCATGAAAAACCAAAGTGAGGGGATATCCAGTGCCACCACGAAGGAGACTGTTTGCTGGAAGTCAACCCATACTCATAGTACAAGATACAGAATCAGTTTGTGCAGTACGTACAGTGATAAAACTGAGGTATGTTTGTAAAATGTTTAAGTTCATTGCCTATCAAGCCTCCTTTCAAGACGGTCTGTGCCTGATAAGCAGGATTATAAAACACTCCCAAACTACTGAATGAAAGCTTAGCCCTAGATTATACATGTATGGCCAGCAACTCCATTAACTAAACATTTACGGACACTCTGAATCAAGTAGAAAAGTCAGTTGGCTTCATAGGACAACGGCGTCCCTAAGTATAATGCACGTGAGGGAAAACACAGGAACACCTCACACACACAATTCCTCGCCTCTCATCCTGGGAGGTGGAATAGAGAATTGCAGTCGGAACAACAGAAAGCCCCCAAGTCAAAGCATCTGGGGAGGAAGCTAGCCGCTGTCGAGGTAATCTCTTCCTTCAGTCTTAACAGCCGCTTATCAATTTCTTGGAAATTATCTGATGATGTGGAGAAATTTGAGAAAAAAGTTTTTATTATTGTATCTTAGGAAAATTTACACTCTGCAGGATTATAAGGCAGAGGTTACTAAAAGAAGCTCTAGATCCATGTCCCTGATTTTGGTACTGGAGTCGCTGACAGTCTGAAAATAATTGAGCCTCTTTTTAGCTACTGGACAAGACCATATAAAACCTCGAATCCCGCTGCCTGCGGCGGCACCTCCTCATGTCTCAGGAGCCCTCTCCAATTCTGAGGCCTCGCGTGACCTAAGCTCCCTGTCAGTAAGGCCCTCGAGGCCCGCTGATCCCCTTCCCTTCAACAATTTGCTCCTCTCGGCACCCGGCTGCTTCCCGCCGGGTGCTCCACAGAAAGGCTGGGGTCTGAGGAGGGGTGTGAGTGCCTGGGGAGGCTCCACCCAGCCCTACAGCCCCCGCGCAATCCCTGTCGTCTTCCACTAAGCCCCACCTCCAGCCCTGCCCCGCCCCTCTGCTGGGGCACTCAGTCAGGGCACCTATCTACAGAACGGGGAATAATAGCGCCTTTCCCTCAAGACAGCAGGAAAATGGTATTTCCCGGAAGTGACTTCACGGCCGCCAAGAGCGACTTCTGAGCCTACCGGAAGTGACGGCGGAGGCCGGTGGGTCCTTCGACTGTGGAGGGTGAGGTGACCCCTGTTCGGAAGTGGGGGGCGGGTCGGGCTGCGCCGCACGGTCTTAGGGGCCCCCGGGGATGGTGGGAGCACTCAGCACCCGGGCGGCCTGCGACTGCGGGGGGTGGGGGGCGCCGCCTGGGCTGGGAAAGAAGAGGAGCGACTGGGCGCCGGGGAGGGCGTCTCGGGCTGGCGACCCCGCGCCGGCTGAGGCGCGTCCCGGGACTGAGCCAAGCACCTGTCCACTCTCCGTCTTGCAGGCACCGCCGCGACGATGGGCCGCGAATTTGGGAACCTGACGCGGATGCGGCATGTGATCACCTACAGCTTGTCGCCCTTCGAACAGCGCGCCTTCCCTCACTACTTCAGCAAGGGCATCCCCAACGTGATGCGCCGCACTCGGGCGTCCATCCTGCGGGCCGCGCCCCGTGAGTGCCTTTGCCTCGGACGGGGCGGGGGGCGGACGCAGGAGGCCGGAACCCATCCACAGTTCTCAGTGAGCGCTGGCCGCCGGGCAGGCACCTTGTAACCTGCCGTAAACTCATTTTCTCACTGAATATTCGTGACGGCTTTTCGAGCTAGGCGTATCATCCTATCTTAGAGATGACGAAACGGAGTCACTGAGAACTTAAGTGACGGGCCTAAGGTCACATGTGTGACTCCACCGCCTCCCTCGGAGGTCATCTTGATTCATTTCTTTCCTTCCTACTCAGTGATGAAATGTTTTGTATTAAATGTGGAGCAGATAGTGGTGATGGTTGAACAACCTTGTGGATATACTAAAAGCCACTGAGTTTTACACTTTTAGTTAAAATGATGAATTTTATGTTATGTGTCTTATCTCCATTAAAAAAATTTAAATGTGTAGCAGGGGGGAGAGGGTCAGTTTCTGGCTCAGGTGACAAATTTACCTGGCAGACCCCCTTTTTTGGTCGCCTAAAAAAGGGGTCTGTAATGTTACCTTTCTTGGTCAGCAGGTTTAAAAGTGGTTTCTTGGAAAACTAGACAGGAGGGCAGGATTTGCTGTAAGTCAGAACAAGAGAACTGAGACCCCTGTGTGTTATATGTGCTGACTGCTTACTCTCACTTTTGATTTTTAAAGCATTTGTAGTGTTTTATCTTGTCTACACATGGGGGAACCAAGAGTTTGAGAAATCCAAGAGGAAGAATCCAGCTGACTATGAAAATGACAAGTGAGCAGTTCACCCGGATGATGGTTTCCTGTCCCTGAAAGATCTTTCTCTGGGAGAGGAATCTGCATTGTAGTGTCCTGAAAACACAATAAACTTCTTATGGACTGCATTGTTGTGATGTTGCATTTTTGTGAGCAGAGTGCTTGGTCTGATTGCCAATATTCAAATTCATGAAGCTCCACTCTCTAGCATGAGATCTGATGATTTTGGCTAGTTTTGGGGGGTTGGTGAAGAAGCGGGGCTTACCCTTGTTCTAGAATCTACAAGAAAGTGCCTGCCTGCCTCTTGCAGCTGGCCAGTGTGGGTGGCATGAGCTGTGGGTGTTGCTGGTTCCTGGCCCTCTGCCCAGTAACAGTAAAATCTAGTAATACTGTGCTTACTAGGCCAGGCACTCTTCTAAAGCCTTTACACAAATTAACTCTTAAATCTCACAACCTTTGAAGCAAACACCATTATTACACTCATTTTGTAGATGAAGAAACAGGCACAGAGAGGTTAAGTAACCTGCCCAAAATTACACAGTGAATGGTGGACTCTGGAATCAAGAGTTTGTGCTCTTAAATTCCATACTATATTACCTTTCCGCCCAAGGCAGTCCTGCCTTAACTTGAGCAGAAGTCAGCTATGAAAGGAGGAGATGAGGTAATCCCTTCTCTACCTGGTAGCCAAGCATTTTTTTAACCACATGAAGCATGTAAAATTCAGCCCGTTATGGAGAAAGTTCGTTAACCCCTGCTCTAGAGCCTTTGTAGTATGTTAGCATGAAAGGTACTCTTTTACCTTTACCAGGAGATGGTGAAGGGCGTGTGGTTGGCAGAGTTTATTTTATGCTGCTTCTGGTCCCCTGCTGTGTTTCTAGAAACTTCCTCTAAGGACACTTTCTGCTGATCTAGAACAGTATCTTTTGGGAGGTCTGGCTCAGGCTGTATCTTATTCTCATTGCTGTTGCCGTTTAAGAACCCAAATTAAACTATCCTGAGGAAAAACATCTGTAAAATATTCATGATTGTGAGGCAGAATAAGGGGGAAAGGCTGAGTCAGACAGACGGGCCCATACCCTTAAACTGTTGCTTCCTCACTGATGGCAGGCAGGTAACCTCTGTTCTGGAGCCTTCGATTTCTCACCCAGAAAATAGATGTAATGTACAGTCATAGTGATGTGATAATGAAAGAGTGATAGGTATCTGGCACGGTGGTGCAAGCTTAACAGGGCAGTTAGCTGATGAAAACTCTTGCCTCACCAAACATGGTCCAGTCTTCCTGTTGGGCCTTTTGTCCAGATTCCAGAGCTTGATGCCTGATCTCCAACATATTCGGGTCAAAGACTCTTTTGAGAAGGATAGTGAATACACCATGTCCTGTCAAAAGAACAACCCTATCTTGGAAAAAGTAGAGCCAGCATGCTCCTTAGAAGCAGTGATGGCAAGACTTCGTCTCATGTACTTTGAAGATGCTACCAGGAGGGACCAGTTCCTGGAGAAGGCCATCATACTTGGTAAGGTAGAGGATCAGCGACAAAGAGGAAGACCCTCAAAGAGATGGACTGACAGTGGTTGCAACAATGGGCTCAAGCATTAGAATTGTGAGAATGGTGCAGGACTGGGCAGTATTTCGTAGTGTTGTACATGGCGTTGCTATGAGTTGGAACCAACTGACCGGCACCTATCAACAACAGTTCTTTGACTTCTTTAGAGATACCACCTCAAAAAACCCAATTTACCCTCTCACCCCAGACTAGGCACTGACCCTGTTGGCCTCAATCCTTTTGATCCCAGGAGTGCCCTACTGAGAAGACCCTACAGTAGATGCTTTGATCTGACTGAGCTGCCTATGGCTAAAATTGTTAAAGGGTGCTCTGGACCTCTTACTATGGGGCTCCCCTCTCTGAGCTTGGGGACATGGAGCTCACCTGTGTAACGGGCACTGAGACAGTGGGGGTGTGGAATGTGGTGAGCTGTCACAGCTTAGTGCCCCTGTACACAATATGGGATCTGGGATCATTTCAGGGACCATTCTAATCAGTGGAAATCCACAAAGAAAAGGAAACGCTGCCTAAAGGCTTTTACAGGAGGAGAAACAGCTGCTTTGGGCCTCAAAGCCTATAGAACCCCTCCACCTGGAACTTCCAACCCCGGATATGGCTCCTTCACCTGTGACATAACCACTTGCTCCATTTAGCCCTTCTTCTCCCAAGCAGATCTGGTGTCCCCCATCATTGTGGGAACACTTTTATCTATGGGCTGTAGAGTCTGGTGAAGGAAGCTCTCTTCAGTCTGCCAACGTAATTCCCAAGATGCAGGCCTAGCGCAGGCCCACAAGCTGGTGCCAGTTCCAGCCAGTAACAAAGCAATTACACTTTGATCCTTTGCTGAAATTTTACCCAGAAAAGTTTTTCCATTTCAGTCTTTCATTTTTTATTAGGCACCTCCTGCTCATGGAAAGCAAAAGTTTCCGGTTACTGCCAAGTCCTAATCTCTCCACCTAGAATGTGTTTCAAACAGCTGCTCAGGTACCTACATCCTCTTTCATTTGGTCCTAGGCACTTACCTCAAGCAGAAAATTCCTAGGAGTTATGTCCAGAGTTATCAAGCTCTTAGCTATCGAACCTGCTTCAGTTTCTTTCTTATCATAAACTAATGCGAACCCCCAAATGTCAGTACCTGAGAGGTCTCAAGGATGTACTATAGTAGATGAAAGACTCTGAAATGGAAAAACTTTTCCAGGTAAAATTTCAGCAAAGGGTCAATTGCTTTTTTGCTGGCTGGAACTGGCACCAGCTTCCGGGCCTGCATCTTGGGAATTATGTTGGCAGACTAAAGAGAGAGCTTCCTGCACCAGACTCTACAGCCCATCTACTTTATAGAAGACTATAAAGCCCAGAGAGGGGAAGGGCTGGCCTGTGGTCAGTCACCACGCCTAGACCCCAGGCTCCTAACTTCCAACCAAGCATTCTTTTTGCTTATGGCTAAAATTGTTAGACTTCTTAGGCCTTTCTGCTGGAAGAAGGAGCATGTAGCTCTGTGTTAATTCATTCAGCAAAATACTCTATTGCAGAGAGCCTGTGAATTTTTTTTTCTTCTTTTTTTTCCTTTTTCAGAAACAGGCTTTGAAGTCACTCCCAGGGGTGTGGGATGGCTGTGGGTATCTGCTGCCATTTAAGCTGAATGCTGCCTGGATGCTGCTTTGCTTTTAAAAGTTTGATTTTTGCTCCGGATTTAAATAAAACAACAGGTAATTTAACAATGTAAATTTTGAAAACTTAAATTATTAGTGTAGATATATGTTGAAATATATCCCTAACAGTGGTCACTTCCACTGGTGATAATGACCAGGTCTTTTCTTTTGGGGATGGGGGAAGTGGCACAGGAGATAGGAGCTCGAGGCAGTATTGTTCTTTTTCCCCATGCACGGGGGCCTGGAGCTTACAGGCTCTTCCCTTGACTGTGGTATTGGCTTTACAAATTAACACAAAAGGCTAGTTTGGTTCTGCTTGGAGTACAGAAGGCAGAAATGGAGGGTTAGGAGAAAGTACTTATCTTTGGAATGTGCAGTTTCCAGAGCCCATCTGGCACCACATCACTCCATGGTGGTTTCGCACGGGGTTCACAGACCCACCTGGCTCTGGGACAGCCCGTTGTTCAGCTTTTTCCCTATCTAATCAGATGTGTTCTTACCCAATGTTCGCTAGGTCACCATGTAGCCTCCTCCCTCTCCCAGCTCCTAGTGAAGCCCCTATCTCACGTCAGCCAGCATACAAACTCAGAGATTAAGGGAGGGTACAGAAAACTGGTCTTGTAACTTGTAGGTTAGGTGGGTTAAGCATAGATCTGCTTCTCGACGTTCCTAAAGTGCAAACAGTAGCTCTCCCTTCATGGTCCTGAGAGGACTGGAACTAGATCTGTGGAGTTACACCCCACCCAGTCTTAGCTCTGAGGTCCCCCAATACACTCTCTTCTCCTTTGGTGAGAGGCACCCTCTATTCCCCTGGCAGAAGGATTCGTGACCATCCTGTCCACCTTCAGCTGTGTTGCATCTCCTTCACTTGTCCTTGGGGCAAGGGAATAGGCAACTCATCCAAATACCCAACTCTGAAGTTGAAAAGGGCCTCCAGAAAAGCCATCAGCCAAGTTTTCAAGGAGATGCCACGTAGATGGGGAAAGAATCTTGTTGCAGTTGTCTTGGTAATTCTTCCATGTCATAGAAGATCTGAAGTCTTATACATCTCCTTACCCAAAATTCACACCTTTGCCCCCAAATTTACTAAAGCTCCCATGTCATCTAATCAATACTCATAACTACGCATAGTTTGGTGATACATGCCCTTTCTTAGTTTAGAAATCTACAGCAGCTCCCATTTAAGCTATTGCTCCTGTTTTTTGGGGTTTTGGACATTTCCCAGCCCTATGCCTGCTTACCTGAAACTGCTGGAACGATATGCTGTGTAGAGGGCCCCAGCAAGTATTGGAAGGAAAGCCCGTAACTCAAGGCTTGCAATGTGATTTAATCACCACACAAGCTCTCCCACTGATGTAGAAGCTCATGCCACTCCTCATTCACGTGTTTAAAACAACTACAATCCGCTCAATTTATCCATGGTTCAAATAACTTCCACATCGGTCCTGATTGCCCTTGCCCTGGGAGAGACAGCAAGTGTGCCAGACACTGAATTTTCCACAGCTGAGTGTTCATTCTACTAGGAAGATGATCTGGCAGAGATAATATGGGATCTGGGGCACTGCAGACCTAGCTTGCTGAGCACCCTCCCACAGAACGGAGATAAGGGCTTTTTCTCCAATTCTCTTATAACAATAGACCAGTTTTCTTTCCTAGACAAGGCTAAAAGGTGCAAATACTATTTCTGAACACCTTGTTATTACAATTCTGACTAGTGATCTCACTGAGCTATTTTGGAATCAAAATGTGGCCAGGTGCCTGGCCTTCCTCAATGGCTTCATGTGGCTTTCAAAGCGAAAGCCAGTGCTGACTTTTGGTAAAATGGAAGAAAGGGTCAAAGCCAGCAATACAATCACTCAAAGTCCAGAGAGATCAGTAAATACGTGTCTGAAAGGCAGACCTTGAACACATTCCTCTGGTAGACATTAACTTATTAAACTGATCCTGATTGCAAATAAAAACTTTGACCTCATCTGGCAACCACCAGGGAGAATTTCAATCTATAAAAAGTGGGGACTGACGCTGCTTCCTACATCCTCCTCCTGTCAAGATGTGGCCCCTCAGACTCTTTGCTGTGCTCATGACCTGCCTGTTCCTGTTAGGCCAGGTAAGAAAGGGTGTGTATGTGTACAGTGGTGGTAAAGGAACTGCAGCGGAACCTGGGAGCCTTAGTCCCGAAGAATGGTTCCTCTGCTCTGAATCTGCACCATCCTGGGGGTGATCATTCTTCCACGGTGCACAGCAGTGTCACCTCTTCCATACCTGAGGCATATTTATGTTTGCCCTACAGGTAGATGGTTCCCCAGTACCGGAACTGAGCTCAGCAAAGAGAAGACTGAGGAGAATGACCCCATTTTGGAGAGGAGTGTCCCTTAGGCCTATTGGAGCCTCCTGTCGGGATGATTCTGAATGCATCACAAGGCTATGCAGGTAGTCCTCAAACCTGGAAGCAGGGCTGCGCCAGAGCCCTGGGAGGCTGGGCAGAGGAGAAGTCAGGAATCACACAGACCAAGGAATAAAGCTAGTTGGGAGGGGTGGCTGAGGTGAAGTGAGGCTGGGAGCTCCCTGGAAGAGGAAAATCCCTCTTGAGCTAAGAACAGGTCCACACAGGTACCATCAAAGATAGGTGCCTTTCCTTTCTTCCATCTTCCTGAGACTGGACCAATCACGCAGAAGAAAGTGCAGCATAGGCCACCTTGGGCACTGCTAGACCTCTGTCTTAAAAACTATCTTTTGTTTCTCTAGAAAAAGACGCTGTTCCCTAGGTGTGGCCCAGGAATGAAGTACATACTAGGGAGAGAGGACAGCACTCACCTACAACAATGCTCCGTTCTATGGAATATTGATTAACTGCATTTTGGCTGAGACACCTAAGTGAAGCAATCTTGTATTTTTAATATTTAAAGACATATGTGTGCTTTAATGAGTCTCCATTTCTTCTTAGAATGTTGATAAGTGGATAAACATGACTGAACTTTTCAACTTAAGAGTTTATTTTTATACGTATTACTATTAAATGTCTCCAATTGAAATTTTGGCAGCCTGAAATTGAAGCTTCTGAGGGGAGAGGGGGTTCACTTCTGTATAGGAAAAAAAGTCATTGTCTAATAATGATGTGTTAACTTCTCAATCTGTAAAGTGTGAAGGAGAGAGTTAATGTTTTTTCAAGAAACATAGAACATGATGGCAGGTTAAAGGCAAAAATTTAGCAATAGCTATGCAATTAGCCTTCACAATTTAAAACCTGTGGCCCTGGATTCCACCTTTAACTCCACGTAAGGAACTCTAAAGTGAGATGTCAAAGATGGGGATTTTGGCATTTGCAACCTAATGACAGGCCCAGTCTATGGCCTATGAACCTAAGCCAGAACCGGGAAAAAAATCTAGTTTAGTAAAAGCCCAAGCCACCAAGAACACAAAAAAGGATTCGAGATTTCTGTTGCAGCAGGGTAAATTATGATCTACGCACAAGGTCAGCAAGGTCAGAATTTCTGTAATCAGAAAATGAGACCTGGGCTGTGGGACCAGAAGAGTAACAGTGGACCCTAAATACAGAACAGAAATTACATGAAAGGGGCAAAGTAGGAGTTGAAGAAGTGTAAAGAGCACAGTGTTTATAAACTTTAATACAGAAAATCTATTTGATATTTATTAAACTTAGTTTCTCCAGCTATGGTTTGGCATTATACAAAGCATCTTAATGACACAGTAGAGTTAAAAAGATTTTTACAAATTGAAATGTGATACCCTTGTCTCCAAATATTTTAATCGCCATAAATTTGTTTAAAAATACACATTAAACGCATGTTTGACACTCTAAACTTTCTATAATCTCAATACCACAAAATACATATACTATACACGTGGAAAAATTTAGTTAGTATATAATACTTTGCTCAACATTAACAGCTTTATAATGTGAAATGCACATACTGACTTAGAAATTCTAGCTTTTGAGCCCCAAAGTACCTCTGAAATTTTAATGTATTGCAACAAATAAAAATCACAGTATAGAATTGGAATTTTGGTTGAAAATGTCAGATGCCTAAATATTTTGGATAGAAGAAACGTAAAACAAAGATTTGGATCATGTACAAATAAAGGCATCCTATCAGTCACTAACAGTACCTTTCTGCAGAATTAACAAGGCTTTTATCAGTGGCATTACCTCCCCTCCAAAACCCTCCCCAAATATCAAACCATTATTCAGCAAATAATTTTAATTTCAAATAAAAGGATTTTTAATAAATATATAAGTATTTCCATCCTCCATATACAAAATTTCTTAAAACCATTCAAAACGGAGGCTAGATAGAAATTTTCGTAACTGTGCTTACCAACCCACCTGGTCCTCAAAGGTGGGGCCTTTTCAGGCACTGCCACCAATCGAGCCAGCTCTGTTGGTAAGCCCCGCCCCACCTACCCCACCCCCAGTACTGTTGAATGCTCATGTCAATGATTTGCCAGGTGTGTGCATAAAGTTGTAAGATGGGGACACTTCTTGAACAGCAACAACAAACTCAACAGTATGGACAATCATGGCATTGACTTGAAAGGCAGCATTTTCAAATAGATATTTTCCAGAGAGAACAACAGCAGGGAGAAAATTCCAATCGTTAAAAGCTGAAAAGAACCAGATGGAAGCAGTCTAAGAGGTCAAAACAGAAAATTACTAGAATTTCTGGGTGGGAGCTTTTCCATGCTCATTTAAAGGCCTCCCTTTTTTGTGTTGTTTTTGTTAGTTTGTTTGCTTCTTTTTAACAATGGCAATTTATGCTTAGCTGAGCAATACTGGCAAGGAGAGGTCAATGCTGATATTCCTGAAAGTTAGCTTCATTACCTGATGATTACTCAGGCTGCTATTCTAGGATGCTTAAAGATCTGTATGACTTGGTTTAGACTTAACACTAAATGCCTTGATATTCTTTCACCAAATTCCATGAAAAGAGAGACAAAAAGATTTATATAGTCTTTCCATTCCCTTTTCTGGAGACAGCAAGTTTTTTTAATCAACCACAGGGTTCATCTGAATAGGGGCTCAGTAAGACCACTTTTACCAACTATTAACTTACTTCATGTCACTTGCTAGCTTGGTTCTAACATCTAGGTCTGAACTGAATTTCTCCATTGGTTGAACCCATGAAAGATATGCTCGTAACCATGGCCAGTTTGGCTCCTTGTCACTACATATTCCAAGTCATTCAAAAGTTAGTGTTAGTTACTTCTTTTATTTATTTTACTGAATAGCAACCTTAGATATGTAATATTATTACTGAGGAAAAGTCTGCCTCTCCAACATGATACATGAAGCTGAAATAAAATTTTGTGTTCCACATAATTAGGGAATATGAGTTATAGGAGACTATGAGGATTTGAAATGCTTTGCTCCCCATGTTACTCAGGTTTTTTTTAAAAAAAAAAAAAAAAAAAAAATCACAATCTGCCGGAAGCAGTTATCCCTTAGTAGATGTCTCTGGGACCCAGAGGCAAACTCCTATAATTCAAAATATGTAACGAAGCCTTTTTTTTTCAATTACCAACTGGAAAATTAAAATCCTTCCCACCCTGTAAGAGCCCTGTAGTACTACAGAAGGGCTCAGATATATTTTAAAAGTTAATTTACTACAAATCATAGTAATTAAGCTTTAACAATCTAAAGGAATACACATTGCACCCATGAACATTAATATTCAAGGTGTCAACAAGAAAGTGTCTTAGATCAATTTAATAAATAATGTGGAAATAGTTGCACTAAGCTAAAATACTAAACACACACATTTTTGACAAACTAATTTCATGTTTTCATACATACATACATATATATATAAAGTGTGTATGTGTACATAGTTTTAAAATCCAAAGTTGCATACCCTCACACCTAGAAGAGTACACAGCGTACCCCCTCCTCTACACAACTAGGCATCACTGATTGGAGCGACCACTGGCTGCTCTGAAATGCCATGGAGTGCTGGCCTCCAGAGCCAGAACTTCCATTTATAATAGGTGCCTTGTTTAGGGTCTTGCTTCACAATGCAAGCTCATTCATTAAAAGTTAAGTTTCCCAAAGCTTCTGTCATTAAATACAAAATGATGTCTGATCTAGTCTGATTAAACCTTTAACGAAAACAACAATGGAAAAAAAAACAACAACAGTGAATTTAATAAAGCCACAAGTGTGTCATTCAAAGTGCAGCCCAGATGCCCATAGATCCGTCAGTGCAAGAGCTCCCCGGAGGCACAAGTGTGTGTGGGCATGCACACACATTACTCTAGATTGCTTTTACAGTGGAGAATTAAATCAGTGCTGGTCAACCTTCTCCAGTCTTCAGCAGCTATAGCTGTAAATTTATCTGAACATACCAGTACTCACTGCTTATAACGTCACTTCTTGGCTACTTGCACAGAGAAAAGTGGCACCGAGGCAAGAAATGGGCTGGGTGCGCCCCCGCCAGGCTAGAGCGTAGGCTGAGCTGTGAAAGCCTGAATCACCTGGAGGGAAGGGCTCCCTGCAGCCCAGCCCAGGCTGGCAAGACTACCATGTGGCAACTTCATCCACCACAATCTGTGCGTTGGTTGCCTGTAAAGGGTCCGATGTTGCAGGCTGCTGTCTCCTGGCATACAAGTGTGGTCTTAAAGAGCAGTCAACAGAGTAATTTTTAAAATAGTTGCTATTTCTATAATTAACTATATATTAAGTACAAGTCTCACACTAAATAAGTTTTTAGCCACTTGTTAATTTCAGTTTTAAATGGTTAGAAAACACTGAAGACACCTACTGAGGAGGGAGGAATGATCGCCTGTATAGGAGTCCAAAGCATGTGCTGGAGCAGATGATAACACAGACAGACATTTGAGAAGATGAACCCAGAGGAGAGGGAGTGGTGTTGCCACAGACTACGGCACTGAAAATTTAATCATTTAGGATAACATTTTGATCCACTGCCTGTTATCACTTCGTGGGGAAAATCCTCCAGTATGAAAAGGTTGAAAAATTCACTCTCCAAGAATTAACACAGTTTTAAAAAGAGAGTATCTTAGAGCAGCACCATAAAACATGCAGGAAACTCTGCTTTAACAAAATTTCAGTGTGATCCTAGAAATGCTCCTGCTGCCCTCCAGGACACACAAGAAACTAGAACACACTGGAACTTAGCGGCACCCCACTGGCTGCTGTTGCTGAAAGTCTAGAACGTTGGATGATGCTTTTTTCATTTCTAAGACATCACTGCAATTTGAGGAAACAGGGTAGAGGAGGACAAGACACACATCTACTTGATTAACAGTGGCAAGTTTTTTACTAAATAACTATCGTGTCCTCTTAAGGAAAACTGTTCCTAAAATAAACAACATTAAATTAGACATTAGAGATAATTTCTCCTGGGAAAAAGGTTAAATTCAACATAATTTGTAGATCTTAATCTTCAATGATATGTAAAAAACAACCTGAGGTACAAAACAGTTAATCTCTATAAATATGAAGCCACTGGACAATGGAAGTTTACAAACTTCTGAAATAAGTGTAAAAGAGACTCAAACACAGGATTCACTGTACCACTGGACTCGAAGATTTTCTATCCCGTCTTTCCAGTTTTCCATCTAGAGCCTTAGCAATCATCTCTATATAGTAGGGTAATCCTTTTTTCTGATTAGACGGGTTCATTTTTGGAATGGGGTGATGGACAAACTATTTTTTGAAGCAGTATTATCCAATAGGTTAGACTAAGTCACGTTCCAAAGTGTTAGTTTTTCTGAAATTAATCTTTATGTGACTCTAAAGGAAGATTTAAAAGAAAATAGAATTTAACATGATTACTGCAGAAGACCAACGGTGTATGGCTGGGCAACCTGTTTAGTGTAAAGCTTCATCTGTAAACAATCCACAGAGTCTTCATCTAAAAGTAAGATATAATAAGGCACACCAGACATGACAGGAGCACTAAAGACAAAGTATAGAGGGTACATTTCTCACCTCTGTCTCCTATATGCATCTTGTAGGGAAAGGTACTTTGATACACAACTCTTACAGATCTGTCTTCTTAAACTCTACCCCTGCTCCCCTCCCTTTCCCCGAAAGCTCACACTGTACCAAGTTACTTTCCTAGTGTGAGTTTTCTGCTCCCATCAGAAACATACATCATTCACAAAACCAAACCAAACCAAACCCACTGCCATCAAGTCGATTCCAATTCACAGCACCCCTACAGGACAGAGTAGAACTGCACCACAGGGTTTCCAAGGAGTGGCCAGTAGATTCAAACAGCTGACCTTTTGGTTAGCTGCTGAGCTCTTAACCACTGTGCCACCAGGGCTCCCACATCATTCATGGGGGCCCTCATAATACAAACGGAGTAAATACAAGACAGGTTTAGAAGGAGAAATTTACCATCTTTTATATCAGGCATTAGAATTGTTGTAAGTTGTAGAGCAAAAGCACACACACAAAAGCTCCAGCCCATTCCTACATCAGTCACTGCATGCTCATGTCAGAGTGAAACAATCTAGTATGGGAAAAAATAAAAACACTATAACAATTCTGAAATGAGATTTTAAACTTCAAACATTACCAATTAAAGAGATTTAGGCAGCAAGCCTCTGGAGCTGATCAACCTTCTTTCAACAGTAATTCACTCTGTTTCAACTAAGTGTCAAGTAATTAGCAACAAAAAAGAACACACGGTTTTAATAAAATCCATGAAGTTCAAGATTGTCCCCTTATGAAACCCTTTGCATGATGTACTTCTCCTAGAAAGTTTGCCTGCCCTCTTCTGTAATGCATTAAATGCAAGTTATAGTCACCTTGTGATTGCTTTAGTGTTATTAACACATGTTCACAGTTCCTGAAATAATGCATAACAAATGAGACAGATTTCATCTTTCATCCACACAGAGTGCCATCTTCTCATATTTAAGTGACTTTTCATGTGGAAACTATCCTTAATACTAAATATGAATTCTGCAATAAAACTGTAGTTAAGATTTGAAATAGTATCAGATAGTAGATGTGGAAAGAATATGTCCATATCTAAGATGAACCAACTCTTACTCTTTTGTAAGAGCTACCACAAAAAGACACCATTAGGTAACAAAGCTCGCAAAGTATATAAATAAAAATGCCTACATCAAATTTAGGCTAAATATTCAACAGAGTAAATTTATAGGTAGAAATAACTAAACTTTAAACTAGCCCCAATCTGGGAACTTAAAAAAATTAAAATAAATAGAACTTCAATCGATTAGTTATGAATTACAACTGGAATTTGAATCTTATTACAGAAAAATGAAACCATCTTATCAATGTGCTGCAGATTTAAAACTATTTAAATAATTTTTCATACTGGGAACATTAAAGGGATCAACCGACATGATAGCTTGGGGTTATAAACAACAACACCATATGAACCAGGGAGAAGAAAACCATTCCTCATTCTTAGTGTCGACTAGGTGGTGTGTTATGGCAGTTTTCCTTCGTGATGTGACACAGTGTTGTGGAGAAAATCAGAGGCAACAAGAATGTGTTCAGTTCAAGATATCAACTTGGCATCCTGGCGAAGCCAGTGCAGTCCCTGCCGGGTGTAACGAACTAGGTCTGTCATGATGCTTGCGTTAAAGATGAGAGGGCCCATTACTTTATCCAGTTCAGCAAAGAATTCTAGAAAACCAAAAACATTCATTAAATGATGCGTATCCTTTTGAATTGCTGCTTTAAAACCTTGAGTCTAGATTGTAAAACAGCATTCACATAAAGTCAAAAAACACTTCCTCCCCTACTAAAATGATTACCGTTCATGTTTTAGAACAAGCCATCCCATAGTCTCTCAAGTTTTTTCCCCAAGTCACACAACATTTTAAACAGAATGTATGGCCAGGAATTAAGCGTTATACATGGAGACCTAGTGCCACAATGTACTACATATCTGATCACTCAAAACATTCTCCGTGTATGTGATTACAAAAAAGAGGATGTATTCTGCATGCTTCCCCATAAGCGCTCCTGTGTTGTTAGACACTTATGACAGCCTGTATCCAACCTTTCTGCTGAAATCATATGATATTCACCATTAATAAATTAAAACCCATGTTTTTAGACAGTAGTTTAAAATTTTAAGAGGCAGAAGTAAAAGGATTTTTTCTAGGTCAACAAACACAGGCTGTTAAGCTTGTAAGGGAGGTGCAGAGGAGAAGAGGGGGCAACAGTATCCTAAGATTTGATCCCAATGCAATTTAGGGAGAAAACAGAGGGATGTATGAACCAGACAGTAAGAAGGGGGTTTTTAAAACTGCAGAAAATTCTCAAGATAAAGATCTCAGGCTGTTCAAACAAGACAAGTAACTAAACAGTTGAGAAAGTGCATCTTTATAGAATTCCAGCTAATAAATGCAAAAGGAATGTTAGAATAGAAAATTCCTAATAAATTTTGTAATTTCCTAATGAAATAACTGGTCTAGGAAGTGATCAAAAATGGATACTAAAAGCATAAGTTGAAGTTTAATACAGAATCTGACATCAAACTGATCAGGCTGACACCACCTCAATCTAGTGATCAATCTCAGTATCACTAAAAAAGGGATAATCATTACTTGCCTCCTAATACAAGACGAAATACAGAGCAAATGTTCTTATCTAAAATACTGAACTTTAATCAAGTTTCAAGATGTAACTGTCAGTATATAGGAAATAAGGGGGACAGAAGAACAAGTTAAAGGACACCATGGGGAAGTAATCAGTCAAATCCAGGTAATGACACATTCTATGACCTAGTTTCTACCTAACTTCAATGACATGGCCAAATAACGTTGGAGAGGGGAAGGAAGGATTGTTATAGTATAAAAGATATTTAAGAGACTTATCAATGAAATGCAATGTGTAGACTTTGCTTGGTTCCTGTTTAAACAAATCCAACTGTTTAAAAATGGCATATTTGAGACAAAACGGAAACTTAATGCTCAATCAGGGACAGATGACATAAAGGAGTTATTGTTAATACTGGTAGTTGGGAAAAAGGCATGGTGGTCACGTTTTTGAAAAGTGCTTATCACTTAAGGATGTATACCAAAGTATTTTCAGGGGAAATGCCACAAAATCTGGTATGTGCTTTAAGATATTCTAGGGGAGACAAAGTGTGTGTGTACGTGCGCGCGTGCACGCATGAGTGTATGTAATAAATGAGACAAGATGGGCAAAGTGTTGTGCTGCTGAAGCTGAAGGTGAGTGCAAGGCACACGGGGTCATTACACTATTCTCTTCCCTTCTGTCTATGTTTGAAAATTACCATAAGGGAAAGTTAAAAAAGAAAGGAAACTGGCATCAGGGAGAAGAATGGAGAGTAGCGTGACCAAGAGGAATGTCAGCTCTCTCATGTTTCTTGAACAAAACTGACATTTAAAAAAATTTTAGGAACAAATCATGTTTTTTAAAAATACAACTTTATGTTCAATGTTGTAGCTCCTCTTCTACTCCCTTTTTAGGGACAGGAATCTTTCATTTTAACCTAATTACCTGTTCATACTATAAAGTATTTAAAGGAACTCTGTGACAAAAGGACACTTGGTTGATTGGCTACTTTAGTGTTTCTCTAAAAAGATGCCATACACAAATATTTGCTAATAACATCTATTAAAATGTTGTTGTCAGATCCCATGGAGTTGTTTCCAATGCATAGCAACCCTATAGGACAGAGCAGAACTGCCCCAAAGGGTTTCCAAGGAGTGGCTGGTGGATTTGAACTGCCAATCTTTTGGTTAGCAGCCGAGCTCTTAACCACTGCACCACCAGGGCTCCTCTACTAAAATAGGATGGTATTTAGACAGTACTCTTCCTTAAGGAGCCCTGGTGGCACAAACAGATAAGCACTGGACTGCTAACCAAAAGGTTGGCAATCTGAACCTACCTAGCGGCTTAGCAGGAGAAAGATCTGGCAATATGCTTTCATACAGATTACAGCCAGGAATGCCTTACGGGGCA
Source organism: Dugong dugon (assembly GCA_030035585.1). Lineage (NCBI taxonomy): Eukaryota > Metazoa > Chordata > Mammalia > Sirenia > Dugongidae > Dugong > Dugong dugon. The sequence continues at coordinate 145,800,699 of CM057460.1, forward strand.
GTTCTACTGCTACATGAGATCGCTATGAGGCGGAATTGACTTGACAGCCCCTGACAACAAACCCGTTGCCACTGAGTTGATTCCCACTCATACTAACCCTATAGAACAGAGAAAAACTGCCCCATAGGGTTTCCAAGGAGTGGCTGGTAGATTAGAACTGCCGACTTTTTGGTTAGCAGCTGAGCTTTCAATGATTTCGTCACCAGGGCATGCCTGGTAAGAACTACCTCAAAATCTTTAAATACTTCATAATTTTCTATGCTCTTAGTTTGGAAAATAATAAACTTAAGGTGCAAAGCATCAAATGAGCTAATTTTAAAGAATGTTAAAGAATCTATTCATGTTATCATCTCGTTTATCAAGTAAGTTTCTTCCAGTTCCCCTAACAATCCAGTATGCATGCACTTTCTTTTTTATTAAATATCTGAGATGTACAAATGTCTGGATGTAATCCTAAGCCTTCAGCCAAACTACTGTTAACAACTGTAGATTAGAACATATATTCTAAAACTGTAAAAGTATTAAAATATATGTGCTAATCTAGGATAGTATGAGCTGCATTTAATGTGCAGAAAAGAGTAAGAGGTATATTTGTTTTAGACCAGAACTATTTTTAGTTTTGTTTGTGTCACCAGTATCGTGAAAGTTTAAAAAAAAAAGAAAAAAACTTTCAGTGACATTCAGTATGACTGCTAAGCAACTGATATTAGCAAACTGATTATCACTGACTGTAAGTAGACCAGACACTTACTTAATCAGATCATCAAGGTTCCTTTTAACAATTCCGTATCTTAGCTGACGCTTTTCCAGAGTCCTACCTACCTTTTTGGAAATCCTGATGGCATAGTGGTTAAGAGCTACGGCTGCTAACCAAAAGGTCAGCAGTTCAAACCCACCAGGCACTCCATGGAAACCCTATGGGGCAGTTCTATTCTGTCCTATAGGGTCACTTTGAGCCGGAATTGACTCAATGGCAACAGGTTTTGTTTTGTTTTTTGGTTTACCTACCTTTTTGCTCTTTGGAAAGCTGTTCAGCTTGGTCCCAAATTTCAGTGGCATAGAGGAAGTTGGACGTAACCTGAACATAGCTGGCTGCCATCTGGTGGATCCTCTGTGGAATGGTCACTGACGAGCCACTTGCCGAAGCACTACTGGTTCCAGAGGAGTAATTTCCTGAATTGCCTGGCGACAGTTTTGGAGAAACAGGGGAAGGCATCCCAACTGCTTTGCTACACACAGAGAAACAGGAAGCTTGTTCATATGGATATGGTTAACGTTATGAAATCAAAGCACTACTGACTCTTCTTACATGAAGGCTTTTCCATTTTAAAGATTGTTTTAAACCAGAACAGTTCCCACAGAAGTACATTTTCTTCGAAATAAGTACTCACCTCACTAAAGGCCACTGTGAGTGATGATCTTACCTAGACCCTTTGTTTTAATGAATGGTAACAGATCAAGAGATGGGAAATAACTAAAGTCACACACCTTGTTAGAGCAGTTCAAAGACTCAGAAACCCATATAACCCATTTTCCATCTATGCAGGCATTCAATCAGGTATTTTTTAAATTATGTGTGGGAGGCTGGGTGGAGTTGACAATGAACCCAAAAATTTGTAATGGTCAATGGAAATATTTAATACTGTGCTCCAAAATTTCTGGCAATTTCCTAGTTTAACCAAATTATCCAAAGCTAACAAAGAGGTACACCTCTTTTAATCAACTACAGTCATCTCAGTCTTCCTTCCAACTGAATATTTCTTACCCAAACCCGTTGCCATCGAGTCAATTCCGACTCATAGCAACCCCATAGGGCAGAGGAGAACGTCCCTATAAGGTTTCCAGGGCTGTAAATCTTTACAGAAGTAGACTGTCACATCTTTCTCCTGTGGAGCAGCTGGTGAGTTTGAACCACTGACCTTTCGGTTAGCAGCTGACCGCTTTACCCACTGCATCACCAGGCTCCTTAGATACTTCTTAGAAAACAAATATGTTGAAATCTGATAAGATTCATTTCAGGAATATTAAAATTTGTGGAAATATCTAAGACCATGATCACATACTAAGAAAAGGAAAATCAGACAGAAGCTGGGAAAAAAGCACTTAAGAATATTTTTATCTGCACTCTTCTAGCATTATAAATTTGGTTGAGAAAATACATAAAAGAGCAAAGATAGAATGTCAATTCACATAAACACAGTAACTGAACAGATAAACTTAGCAAAATAAAAGTTTCATGGTGTTTTTCCTCCTTTTGAGTGTGGATGGGGTGGGGATGGTGGATAAATTACAATCATGCCACTGTTATTAAATTCTGGCAGTGCCAAGACTTGAGTAAAGATAAGCCCATGGTAATAAATCCCAAGTAACTATGGAAATTCAACTGTGAGAACAGTTGAGGTACTCTTGCAGGAAACTCAGATTTTTGCAGGTGAAATGTTCCATCTCTCATCTTTCTAAGATTATATTCATTTTATACTGTCGACTTATAAAAAAAAAATAAAGAGGAAAGAAAATGATCACTTCTAGGATAGATGACATAAAAATATGAGAAACGGATTTAATTTAAAAACATAATCATCTATTTTTGGAAATTATACCCTATCCATTTCACTTTTACATTATAAATAAACAAATGTCACAAATGATATTTTACATATTTTACAGAACAAAATTTTACCCACCTTCCCAAGCTAGGTGATGGAGCTTGAGAATTATTATAAGAATTCTGTGAAGAAAACAAAATATACTTAATAATTAAAACAAAACAAACCAAAATACTACTTATGAACTACTAAACATATTTTAAAGCACTGGACAAGAACTGATCTCAAGAAGCTTTATAAATTTAAGAGAGCAAAATGTGTGTGTGTGTGGGAATCTGTGTGTGAAAATGCAAAGACCTCGGGTTTTCTGGAAGACTTCACAGAAGAAGCAGGAAAGAGTGAGTAACATTCAGATAAATGGGCATAGGGAGGTGAGCCATACTATGCACAAAGGAAGCAGAAAAGAGAATGTAAGTGACCCACACCATTTGGCTATGGTAGAGGCTTAGACAAAGAACAAGGGAGGGACTTTGAGGTCCTTGCAGGGCAGAGTAAGAAGCTTCGAGTCGACCCTGCAGGTAACGGTAAGCTACAGAAGGGTTCAAAGTCATGATGAGAGCAGGATTTTAGGAAGATCTGTGTGTGCTGTCATGAAAAAACATAGGAAGACATTTTAGGAAGCTAAGATAACAGTGTAAAGAAGGATAATAGTGGAAACAAAAGATCATTTTTCAATTAACCAGCTCAGCTGACCAGCCAGCCATCATTTTTAAATTATAAATTAGGTTTCATAATAAAAATAGGTTACATCTACTGAAATTTTATTAAGAGCTGCTGCATAAGGCTCTCTAGGTTCTACAATGGGATATATATATGCATTTATCATGGGTTTAAAAACTTTTCCCAAAACCTCAAATTTATTTGAAAGTTTCTAAGTAACAGCTCCTCTCCTGCTGTGGGTATGAGGACACAGGGTTTGGGGGGTGGGGGGGGACTGGGACTTTACAAGTTTTGTCTCCTAGGAAATGGAGCTTCCTTTTTTTGTACACTTACCTTCAGATGTTCTGTCAGAGTCTTTGAGTACTTCAGAGCATTCTCCTTCTTCAGTTTGAATAGCCTCAGGTACAGCAAAGACTGGCATCGTAGGCTAAAAAAAAAAATAATCCAAACCCGTTGCCACTGAGTTGATTCCAACTCATAGCAACCCTACAGGATAGAGCAGAACTGCCCCATAGGGTTTCCAAGGAGCGGCTGATGGATTCAAACTGCTGACCTTTTGGTTAGCAGTCGAGCTCTTAACCACTTTGCCATCGCATGCTAGCCAATGGAAAAAAGGGTAGCTTATTTACCAGGACATTAGACTCTGGCCACTTCTGCAGAGGCAACCTCTGCAACGTGTAAGAGTACAGGGCTGACCCTTGTGAGCAGATCTTGATATAAAATCAACAACACTCACCCTTAGGCAAAACCAAAAGATGTGTTTTATTGTGGTACACATCCTAGGGAGGGGAAGATGACTAAGAGACCTGGGACTACCAAACCGAAACCCACAGCTGTCGAGTAAATTCTGACTCACAGTGACCCTACAGGACACAGTAGAACTATTCCATAGGGTTTCCAAGGCTGTAACCTTTACAGAAGCAGTCTGCCACATCTTTCTCCCGTGGAACAGCTAGTGGGTTCAAACTGCTAACCTTCTGGTTAGCAGTGGAGCACTTAACCACTGCACCATGAGGTCTCCTTGATCAAATGAAAAATAATCTAAAATTAAAAAAACAAGCAAAAATCCTAGGAAACTCAATTATGAATGAATGGTACATGAAACATATAAACCTTAATATGGCTTATAAACGCCCTTCACGTCATCTCTGCCTGCCTTTCCAAGTCACTTTTACTCCTTACTGGTCTTCTTTTAGTTCCTTGAAAGTTTCCAGTCCTTTCCATCCAGCCCCTGTACATGTTGTTTCCTCTACTTAAGAGTATGTCTCCCTACTTGCTACTCTTATAGTTACATACGCTTTTCTTTCCAAGCAGTTAATTCATATACTTGTATAGATATCTGACTAATTTCTGTCTCCTTACACTAGACTATAAACTCCCTGAGGAAGAGGATCATGTGTGTTTTAGCCACAGCTGCATTCCCAGTGTTGAACATATAGGTCCAGGCTACAAATAAGTCCTATAACAAATAAACTGATAACATCTCCCAGACAAAGAACAAACAAGTCACTTTCTTTATTCTAAGCAACCTAGAGGCACATTAAAGCTCTGTCTGGTGCTACACCCAACATACTACATGCAAAACAAGAACTGTCCAACTCCAGATCTTCAGAATATTTAGTTTTGAAATTTGCTTCTCTTATCTGCTGCTCCCTAAGGAAAGGTATATATGTGAATGGAGAGAGAGGATACAAAAAGAAGAGGCCAGAAAAGTGATCACTTAAGACGGGGCTGGGTTCTAATACTGGCTCCACACCAAGGCTTTCCTCAAGAGAGCAACAGATCAGAGACTGACAACAAGTAAAATCTTTCAGTAGGAATTCTGAGTCATTTCCTGCCTTACCCATCAAGACCAGATATATGACAAGGTTGAAAGGTTGATTCAAGGTAACTGTCAGAAGAGAATACAGAGCAGAATTTATTATAGAACTGCCTGTCATCTAACCGTGGCTAGAACAGAAGCACACTTACCAAAGTACTGTGAGTCTTTTATCTGCAGCTGTAGCATCTGGCGCCAAGTAATTCTTTAGCTTCATAGTGTATCTGTGAGTTAAAACGACAAACAAAAGATAAGCAGAAAACAATACTTCCTCTTGATCTTATGACTTCTTTGTACTCAAAATTCAGAATCAAACCTCATATAAGGCAAAATTATCCACTGAAATATCTAGTTCTCCTTATCCAAGACAATAAAGGATTAAGTACCTTCTTCTGTATAGAGTTAACATATTCAGCCCCTTCCTAGTGGACCAGAGAAGTAATGTTATTATCAATGATGTGGCAAGTCTTTCCACTTACTTGATGAGCTCCACCGTCTCTGAATACATAGGGAACGGGGACTTGGATTCCTGAGCATTTTTCTCTAACGCATTCCCACATTCAATGAAAGATACCACAGCATCAAGATAGTATACTGCTTTCTCAAACCTATCAGACTAAAGAAAGGAGAATAAAGGTAGTGAGAGCTGCACAGATCTACTATGGGTACAAACAACAAATGAGGGTTTCAATTAACTTGATTAAATACAAACGTGAGGAGAATATTTACATACCAATGCATCTGCATTGTGCTTTAGTTTTTTTGCTTCTTGTAAATAATGGTCTGCTGAATAATTTCTGCAATGTAAATTTTTATTAAAAATAAATTGGTAAACATTTTCATAATACTAATTCATTTTAGTTTTTAGTATCCCTCAGTTTTCATGTCCTCAAATGAAGAAAGTGAGCTATTACTGAACATTTATTTCAGTTTTTCCTGACAAATGTTTAAATCAGGTTAACAGCATAAATCATCTTGGCCAACTCAAGGCTAGTCTTCTACTTAAGAAAACAGAAATCAGGCTCCTTAGTACTTAATACTAACTTATCCAGGTCGTTTCAAAGGTTAGAGTAAATAAAATGTGGGTTGGAAAAATGACCTGTTATCAAAACGGGGCAGAGGGGGACAATAAAACTGTTCTATCTTATCAAAGAAAGTCCCCTGTTTTAAACAGTAATCCCAGAAACAGTAGTCTACTAGATGGCTTATCATTCACATTCCCCATGAGAACCACGGAGTTAGTTAAAGGAGCAATACTTGGGCTAGTGGGTGCCTTTCTAATTAAAACTTGACTACTCAGTGGATCACAATACATTACAAGTATTAGTTCTTCTGGTCACTGAAAGAAATTAAAATGAGTTGCACATATGCTGATTGGAACACTTTCTTAAATGCATTAAAAAAAAAATCACATTTATCTCACCTGTCGTCAAAGGCAAGCTTTGTTCTCCGAGGCTTAGAAGCATCAGGAGTTGGTGTAGATGGAGGACAGTTAGAGGAGCTATTTGGAGCCTTATCCTGACAAAAAAAAAAAATACATATAACTATGTTGAAAATTATGAGGAAATTAAAAATTAAAGTATTTAAGTCACTAGTAAAAAGGAAATGAAATTCCAGTGCCTCTAGTAATTCATTTCCTTGTTATAAAACTTTTAAACTTCAGAACATAAACCTCCTTTTTACAGAAACGGTTAATTTTATATGACCAAAATATTCACTCTATTTATTATGGGCCTTCTGTGTGCTGGGCACTTGTTAAAACATAAGGAATATACACACCTACTATCAAAATGGCAGTACTACTTAGAGCAAAATTTACTGGTAATTACTGGTCAATGAAAAACAGCAGTAATAACATCTGTTTACTGTAGGCTTAGTGCTTGCCAGCAGGCACTAAGTTAACTAAGTACTTAGGCAACGTTGTTAATCCTTCAACAACTCTATGAAATAAGTATCGCTATTTCAGACCAAAAAAACCAAACCCACTGCTGTCGAGTCAATTCAAACTCAGAGGCCCTACAGGACAGAGCAGAACTGCCACATAGGGTTTCCGAGGAGCAGATGGTGGATTCAAACTGCCGACCTTAGGATAGACTAAAAAGCAGTTTCGAGAAGGCTGTATAATTTGCCCAAGTTCGAACAGCTTTTAAGTGGCAGTCCTAGGGTGCAGGGTTTAAATCCATCTGATTTCAAAGCCCAGCTTCCTTCTTAAATTTCATTCTGTCTTTCCAATTGCCTCCCCACCTAACCCTATCTTTAATAAACTGAATACACATCTTGTTCATAACAGAATTTATTCCACAAATGCATGAATATTTCAACATTAAAACTCTACTAATACATCACATAATTCTACTTATTTTGCTAAAAATCTATTTAAAAGGAACCATTGTAACAATTTTTTCTTTTCCTGAACAATACACTTTTCAGTTCTATGCATTACAGCTTACTTCAAGGAACAGAAATCAGAGTCCTGAGATTTGACAAAAGTTCTTTATGGTAAAGTTGGTATGATTATGAAATGATTTCCTGAATATTAACGTTGCAATACGACACTACTGGGATAGCTTTCCCTCTGTTTTATACGTAGGCCTATGAGTGCCTAGGTTTGTTTGAGGGAAACTGGAGTTTTTGGAAAATAAGGAAAAGAATTTTCCAGATACTACAACACTCTTCTTATACAGTAAAACCTCCGAAAGCTGGAACCTGTGTAAGGCGGAAACCTGTCAGAGAAGGAAAGTGCAAATATTTTCCACTAAAATGAGTGACAGAAAAGTGGCAAGACTGCACCCTGTCAAAGGCAGAAAAGTTGCAAGACCCAGAAAAACAGGGCAGTCTCGTCAAAGTTCTGCTCTCACAGGTTCACTGTTTAAAAATTCTATGTGATTTTGGTTTTCCAGATTCTTATTTTTCTTTAGTTGATGTAATAAAAAATAGCATATAGCATATCTTCTAAATTACAGGCTTTTAATAAACTTATATGCACCCGCCTAAACTGAAAACTGCCAAGACTAACCTTAACGACTTTAACAACTGTCAAGTGCCGTAAGATCTCTTTTTTTTTGGATTGTGCTTTAAGTGAAAGTTTACAATTCAAGTTAGTCTCTTAACACAAAAATTTCTACATACATTGCTATGTGACCCTAAATGTTCTCCCTATTTTCTGACAGCACACTCCTCCTTTGCCATGAGATCTTAGAATCAAAGTGGTGAGGCCTACTTAATAGTTTGTCAGTAACAGCAGAGTACCGCAAGACTACATTCGACCTGACAAATATTTCCTGATTACCCAGTGAGCTAAGGACTGGATAAAACACAAAATAAGACACAATTCTCTGCCTTTAAGCAGCTGACAAACACATAAAGAAGAGACAGTGATTTTTACCTATGAGATAGACAGAAGCCAAATGAGCAGATGGGTTCACGTAATGAATGCATTTTTTAAAAAGAAGAGGCCCCCAAAACAAGCATGGGGGCCTTAAATCTTACAGTTAAAGGATGGGAAATGGAGGATGAGCAAGTTAGCAGGCAGATGGAGAACCAGGACAGTGAAGGAGGCTAATAGAACAGTTAGGTTCCTAAGGACGCTGGGGCTAACTCTCTAGATTACTACAGAAGAGTGTTCAGCTGGAGAAAAGCCTTCTGTATACCTCAATTGGAGAAGCTGTTCATAATTAAAATTACCTCAATTTAAAACATTTAATAAGCATGACTAATGCCTTAAAACACTCCACTTTTTCAACTCTTAAACCTTTGCTTAAGTCACAAATAATAATTCACTGACAGTCCTAAAAATCTAAGTATTTTCTTAATTTTGTTTTGTGTACTCTAATTTCAGGGAGTTTTCTCCTGATTGTAGTAGTTTTGAAAGCAATACAAATAATCTGGTAAAAAAATTGAGGGGAAGAGTTTGTCTATTAAAGTACAGCCTTGAAAAAGCTTCTTTGATCCAATTTCCCGCCCACAAGTACGAAGAATATTCCCCTACATTATGAGCAATGCTCTAGCAATAAATCCGGTGCTAGCTCAACCAAGTATTCTTTTTTATTATATGAATCAAAACAAAATGGTTGCTTTCTCACTGTATGTAAGATAACTTGTTTGTAGAATCTAATTCTAAAAAAATTCAAAGCCAATTTCAAGCCATAGACAAGAATTCAATCTTAGCAAACAGAGCCATTTAAAATTAGATCAAGATCTTACTACAAAAACTTTCATAACAAATTTTCGTAATTATGGACTTCTATCTTAACATACATGTGGCTAGCTGACTTACTGCTTTAATGGTCTCAGATTACTGCGTAAGTTTATCATCAAGATGGGGACATTTTGAGAGTAAAATGCGCAGGCCTATAAATTTAATGAGATATTTGCAAAAATTTCAAAGCACAGAGTGCCACCTTGGAGAAGTCACATGGCAATCAGAATGATTCTCAAAAGGCTCAGGTCCCCATACCTTACCTTGACCTCCTTGGAGCTACTGGAAGTTTTCCCTTCAGTCTTCTTCTGCTTTGATGTGGAGGAACTATTTTTGCTGCTGCCACTATTCTCCTTATTGCTATTACCGCTTGACTTTAAGGAGGAAGACTGACTTATAGTCCTCTTCCGAGAGCTGTGTTCTGTTTTTGGATCTTTTGAAGGAACAGGCCCAGCAGGAGAAGGCAACAAATCCTTTTCTTTTGTAGCACTCTGCTTAGATGACCTGCCAAACCAAATAAATGCCCTCATTTCTCCACACAGTAATACAGGAGAGGTGGATTTTTCCATTTGTCTTTGCCTGCTTTCAAGTTAATTTTTTCCCCTATTTGATTACTAGGACACATGGTTTCTGTAAAAAAGATAAAACTGTAACTTCCATGAAGGTATGCATTTTGTCTGTCCCCCGCCACCACCCCTTCATGGCGGTATACCCAGTGCCTAAAACGGGGCCTACCACACAATAAATACTCAGTAAGTATTTGTTCAATGAACAACCAGATGAATGATGAGTGAAAAGATTAATGCTCACAAGTTAGCAACTAGTCTCCTGCTAGTTAAAGACAAGCTTGCCATATACTCAGAAAGTTGTAAAGCTTTACCTTATTTCTTATTCCATACTCACCCTTCCAAAAACCAAACCCGTTGCCATCCAATCAATTCTGACTCATAGTAACCCTACACGACAGAGCAGAACTGCTCAATAGGGTTTTCACCCTTAAACCCACCAAAAAAAGAAGACAAGAAGTGACGGAGTCTTAAATCCTTTCCAGCCCTCTGTGCTAGAAGCAAAAGTGCCCGCTATTTTGTTGTGTGTATATGTGTGCATGTATATGCTTAACTAAAAGAACACTTCAAGGGCATGTTAGAAAGCATCCAATCACAAATGTCATACATATAGTAACAACACTGGTGTGCAACATGTTTGGGGACATACTCTCTGTTGCTGGATGGCTTGTGGCCTGCCGAATTCTTATCTTCTATTTTGGGTTTCTTGCTCTCGTTGGCTCGGTTGTCATCTTCATTCTGGATGAAAAACAGAAAACAGCAGCTACTCGATCTGACTTTTACTCATGCAACTTCAGTTTACAGCACTAGTTACTCCCAGTTTATCCCTATTAAACTTCAGAAAGAAGTTTGAACATTTTCACTTAGACAATGTTCAATAAATTAGGTTTTAAGACTGAGAAGTCTCTTATTTTAGATACACAGAGCCCAAATATTCAAAGAGATTTTCTATGTCTTTTAGATGGCATTTTTTAGGGGTGGGGGTGTGTTTTCCATTATGCTTTAATTGAGATATAACTCACAATTCAACTGAAAATTAACTTGTAATTCACAATTCAATTGAAAATTCACCCTTCTAAAGTACACAAGTCAATGGTTTTTAGTATGTTCACAAAGTTGTGCAAATCTCACTACAACCAATTTTAGAACATTTTTATCACCCTAAAAAGAAACCCCATACCCATTAGCAGTCACATTCCATTCCCCCATCCCCGACCCCCAGCAACCACAAGTCTACCTTCTATCTCTATGGATTTGACCATTTTGAATATTTCATATAAATGCAACAATCATACAATATGTAATCTTGCATCTGGCTTCTTTCACTTAGCATAATGCTTTCAAAGTTCATATGCTGTAGCATGTATCAGTACTCCGTTCCTTTTTAGGGCTGAATAATATTTCATTGTATAGATATAACACATTTTATTTACCCATTCATTAGCTAATGACTATTTGGGTTGTTTCCACATTTGGGCTATTCTGAATAATGTGGCTATGAACATTTATGTATAAGTTTTCGTGAGGACATATATTCTCGTTTTTCTTGGGCACATACCTAGGAGTGAAACTGTTGGTTTATATGGTAACTCTATGTTTAACTTTTTGAGGAACTGCTAAACTTTTTTCCAAAACAGCTATACCATTTTACATTCTCAACAACAAGGTATAAATGTTCCAATTTCTTCGCATCTTTGCTAATACTATCTTTTTTTTTTTAAATTATAGCCAAGCCCAATGATTTTGAAAAACTTTTTGTCTGAAAGATAAGCTGTGAGCCCACCTATAATTTCCAATGCTACTTCCCTAGGTGATTCTGAGTTTTCCTAGTGCTTCTAATAATCAGGGTACAAGAATGCAAATAATCTGTCATAATAAAATAGTCTGTTCCCTTACACAAAATGATGAAAGAGACAAATGACACGAGAGAAAGGAATCTATATCCTTCATTACCCTTGACTGGGTCAGCCTCTCAGTACCACCTGCTTTATCTCCAGAAACTGTCTCTGACGCTTTATTTCACCAAAGCCATGAATCTCAAAAACCTATCACTGAGTTTCCTGGTGTTATACATTTTATAAAATCAAAATTTAACCTATAGATATTGACTGATATACAGGTACTGCTGAGGGGAGAGGAGGAGATATAGGGCTCTTTTAGAAGTTTTTTTTTTTTTTTTAATTGTACTTCAGGCGAAGGCTTACAGAACAAATAGTTTCTCATGGAACAGTAGTACACGTGCTGTCTTATGACATTGGTTAACAGCCCCACAACATGTCAACCCTCTCCCTTCTCGACCTTTTTTTTTCGGTGAAAATATACATAGCCAAAGATACACCATTTCAAAATTTTCTACATGCACAGTTCAGTGACACTGACTACACTCTTCCAATTGTGCTGCTATTCTCACTTTAGATGAAGGCTTACAGAACAAAATAGCTTCTCATCTAACAGTTAGTACACGTTGCCCTATGACAATGGTTAACAACCTCACAACACATCAACACCATCCTTACTCAACCCTGGGTTCCCTATCACCAGCTTCCTTGTCCCTAGAAGGCGGTATTTTTTATTACAAGTTATACATATTGTAAAAAAATTCAAATAAAAAAAGTAAAAAGGACTTTCACTTTCTGTATTATATTTTTATTGTTTGGATATCTTATTGTTGTTGGCCCCTGACTCATGGCAACCCCATGCACAACGGAAAGAAATGCTGCCTGGTCCTGTACCATCCCCATGATCTGTTGCGGACTGGACCACTGTGATCCACAGGGTTTTTCAATGGCTGATTTTCAGAGCAGACCATCAGATCCTTCTTCCTATTGCATCTTAGTCTAAAAGAGCTGCTGAAACCTGTTCAGCATTATAGTAACACATAAGCCTTCACTGAAGGATGGTAGCTGTGTGTGAGGGGCACTGGCTGGGAACTGAACCTAGGTCTCCCACATGAAGGCGAGAATTCTATGACTGAACCAGACACTGCCTCTTGAATATCTTACAGAGAACATGCAGTACTTTTTTTACACAAAAAAGGACCTTTCTTTCCTAGTCCCAAAGGAAACACACTAGTTTCCTAAAGAGCAGAGCCTATTACATGCAAGCCATTATTCTATGTAATTCTATGCGTAAATTTCATAACCAACTGCAGTAATCAGAGACCATGGGCTGTAGGAGTCAACAGCCCTAAACAGCTTACGAGTCAAGTGAGGCATCTCTGTACTATAATAATGGAGGTTTATTAGCTATACTACTGAAAGGAATAAGCTTTAGTTTTACAAAAATTATTACCCTAGTTTGACTGAATAAATTTCACCTGCATACAGTACTATAGTTTTAAGAAAAGGAGAGAAAAGAAAACCTCTGGCTCACTTCCTTTAAGAAAATGCTCTAACCTCTCTCTCTTACATGGGATTCTTAGGCCAACTGGGGGTCTGTGTTTTGAGTTCCCCTGGTGAGGCCACTCTAATACCCATCTGTTCACTTGTCTCAAACTTAACTTTTTCACCCTTTTACAGTCATACTCACAAACATGTATCAATATGTATTCTTCAACACAGATTAAAATTTGCTTTCCTCGAAAAATTTATCATACCTTAAAAAAATCAAGTTGTTTTTCTCCGAAGAGCCTCTCTGTCTGCCTATATAGCTGTTTAGCTCTTTTCATTATATGACTACTATCCTCCAGTCACAGATACCCACAAGTTTTCCTACTGCCTAGGTCTAAAACAAAAAAACTGACATCAACCAAGTTAACAATGGCCAAGTTTTGTCTCTAAATCCAAATAACCTTGGCAGTATTTAACCATGAGATCTAGCTATGCCCAGCGAATTGGTGAAATTCTTAGGAACATGACAAAAACCAGTGGGTTCATTTTTCAGCTGGAATGCAGATTAGGCAGTAATCTTAAAAGTGTGAGCTGGTTCCGGTATAGGACACAGAGAGTGGTAGGGACTGTAATAACCTGGAAAGTATATGGTCCAACCAAAGAATTTAAAACCAAAATTTTAGGTCATGAAGGCCAGTTTGTAGTCTCTTTCTCTCACCTCTACACTGGCCACTACATAGTCTGAACAGGACCGCTGGCTCTTTTCTTATTTGATTAGAAATGATCTGCTTAACTAAATGAGGCAGAGGCACAGTGCCCCTCAAGGTACTGCTCCTATGTAGCCTCAACTGGGCCTTGGACTCACTCTTTTTGCCCCTCACAGCTCATGACCCACCTCAGAATTTTGCTGCTTACTGATACTTTCACAGTGTTTCAGATTCCGAGGTTTAAAAACAAACAACAAAAACCCTTTACGAACCTTATGTTTCCTCTTGCCTTTGTTGGAAACCTTTTCTGAGGCTTGTTTCTGAGCCTCTCTCGTGTGCTTTTCTGGCACATTTTTCTTTTCCCCCTTGGGTGGCTCTGTTTCTTTGTAAGGCTTTCCTGGTATTCTAGTCAAGAGATTCAGGTCAATCTTCACAATAAGTGGATACCTGTCATCAGGCTCACTGAGGGGTGAAAGAAGTTCCTTCTCTTCCATAGGAGAGAACATTCGTTGCCGAAAAAAGCTGTCTTCTTCCTCTACTGAGGAAGGCTTAACGGGAGTCCTACTGCTCTCAGGGTACTTAGGAGTTTGTGAGGAGGGAGGAAGGCTCTCACTTTCATCCGAATCTGAGGATGAGGTATCTGTTTCTATGATTTCCCTTGATTTCTGAGAAGATTTACTTGTTGACTTGTATTTCTTTTTCTCTGCCGTAGGTCGAGGGGAAGATTTGGACTCCTTCTTTATATTGGGTTTCCTTGAGCCTTTGGTGGCTGCCTTGTGTCTGCTGGAGGGCATGCTAGTGGCCATGTCAACTGGGGTTTCACTTTCTATTTTCAGGCCTCCACGGGGCTCTTCAGTAGCTGCCTTCTCAGCCTTTTTGGGTTGTTTTTTGCCTACAGTTCTTCTCTGGGTTGTGCTATCACTCTGTGCAGGAGACTTCTGCCTCCCTCGTCCACCTTCTGATCCCTTTTGGATGGTTTTGGAGTCTCGCCCAGGAGTAGCGGAACTCGTTTCTTTAGGTCCACCTGGATCAGTGTAGCTATTCCCAGTGCCCTGGTCTCGGCCTTCCTTTTTATAGCCTTGAGATGATGGGATGTTACTGTCCACAGAAGAAGCTGGTGACACTTTATGGGGGTTCACTTTATTCAACCAATTATCAAGTTGCCATTTGTTTGTTGGTGGTGGTTCAGGCTGAAAACATAAATAATTAAGCTTTTA
This sequence comes from Dugong dugon, assembly GCA_030035585.1. Classification (NCBI taxonomy): domain Eukaryota; kingdom Metazoa; phylum Chordata; class Mammalia; order Sirenia; family Dugongidae; genus Dugong; species Dugong dugon. Next base: position 145,815,801 of record CM057460.1, read on the forward strand.
TTGATATTGAAACTTTCTCTCTCTTCTACAATCTCAAGGAAGAAGAAAAAATATAATGCCTGATGCCACAAAAGCATTAGCTAGCAGGAAGAGGTTAATGGTTCTGACTGACCCAAACCAAAAGACTATTAGCTCTAATCACTTGAATGAGAAGATAAACTTCATGTCATATATGGCCTTTAAATACCAAATATTCCTATCAAGAATCCAACTTCAAAGGCATTATTAAAAATGACTAATATTTTTAATTCCAGAAAGTAAACAAATGATGTAGATACCAATAAAATTTTTCAACTACATTTTATCAAGCTACAGTAAAATTACACTACGTAAGAGCTCTTTTTATCCACAATAACACACACATACACACAAACAAAATCCATGAATTACCATGCTGAGACACAAAATGTAAAACCTACACTTAAGAAATTCAATATTTTAGTGCCTTGCAATATGACCTCAAGCAGTTCCTAATCTAGACCAAAATGTTTGCTCAAGTAACAGGGAAACTGAAGTATCTTGAGTCTCCTCCAAGACACACAGTTCAATTTCTTTGTGTAAGAGTATGTAACCTTCTTTCCTTCACCTTTTATATTTGAGTTAGCTTTTAACTGGATGTCACCAGGGGCCTTGAGAGGGCCTGTGGAAGAGGCCCTGTGGAAGAGGCCCTCTGTCTCCCTCTCACCTCAGGAGATGCACTCTGAGACGGCTCATTTGCCTCACTGTCACTGGAACTACTTTCACTTTCTGAGTCAGATCCAGAGCTGCTTTCAGATCCACTGTGGCTGCTAGAATCATCCCTGGAGTTATCTGCTCCTTCACTATTATGGTGTGAAGGTTCAGAGTTACTAAAAGAGATAAAATATAAAATGACCAAAAGTTTTTTTTACAGTGAAAACAGGAAAACATTCAGATTAACAACCAACTTTATTTAAAATGTTTATAATTTGTTAAGCCGTTACAATTCTATGAATCCAGAACTTCATTACAAATGAAATAAATACTTGCTTAAAAAAACCACCAGGTCTTTTCTTCCTTGCAGCCGCTGGTGGGTTTGAACCACTGACCTATTGGTTAGCAGCTGAATGCTTAATCATTGTGCCGCCAAGGATCATTTCAGCTATCATACTTACCTTTAAAAACTGTTTTATGGTGATTTACCTACCATAAAATTCACCCATTTTAAGTGTGCAACTAAATGATTTTTTCGCAGTTTACACAGTTATGGAACCATCACCACAATCAATATTTATTATTTATGAAGTCACTTATTATATCACTACAGTATCATCAGATGGACCCTAACCCTTCAAAACAAAATAAAAGGAAGCCTACCTTCCTGGTGTACTCCGTGGCATTGTCTTATCACAATCCTAAAATTAAAGCATGAGAAGGAAATCTGAGAAAGAATAAATAGGACTCTACTTGCTTAATGTGAACAATACCTGGAATCTTAATAGAAAAACTAGCTTCTCTAACGTGTGCATCAATATTGACTTGACAATAATACTATGACATTATGGTTTTTACCTAAAGAATAACTGAATTGCTGGGACAGGATCAAAAGCTTTGTTAACAGTCCTTCTAGTCAACAATGGCATGCTTCATGAGTATGTTCTGATCCATGACAAGTATTAAGGAAAAGCCAATCTTTTTAAATAAGAAAAAACTAAAGTTTACAAAAAAAAGAGCAGAAAACTACAACATTACTGTGTCAGAAAGCTTATATGAAGGAGCAACTTATTTTAAATAACTAGATCATAAATGAATTAGTTATAAATTCTTATAGAAGACAAATACTGTATGAGACTGGGAAAATCATACGGTAGTACACACACCTGTTCCCCATCACTGTCTTCACTGCTGCTTAGTTTTAAGTCATCTTTTAACATACTAGAGGGAAAAGGAAGAATGGAATTATTATTTTTGGACCTGTTTATAATGGCATACCAGAGTATTAAATATCTACCAATAATTCTAGGAGCAATCACTGGGGTAGTCAAAGATTTCGTTGTAAAAAAACAAAACAAAATAGTAAATCTTACTCTTTCTGGTTTGGTTCATATCCAGAGTAGAAATTTAAAAAACAGAAATTTATCCATTTCACAAGTGCTAACCCTTCCATAAAATACTCATCTTTCTTTTCAAATTAAACAAAATCCACCGTCTATAAACTTTTATTCACTTCAGTTTTTCCTTAATTCCATACACATTCTATTATTAAAACAAAGTATCACAGTCATACTCAACAGTCCACTAGAAAGAAATAACTCCTATAAAGAAGGAAGATAAAATGAAAGCATTAAGCCAATTCTTTCTTTATCCCAAATGATGCATGGAGAGAGATTTGTACAACTGCTAGCAACTGGGTGGCTGTAAAAATCAGAACACAATTCCTTAAGTCAAAGTCCTGGTCCATAAATGCCTTGCTACGAAAAACAAGTGCCCTCTGTAGAAATAACACTTTTGGGTAAAAAGAACTGGCTGTGTAACAGAAATGATTATCTATGAATTAAAAACTTCAAGTTCCAAATCTTAATTGATATAAATTCAAATCAAATTAAAAATACAGATACACAAACACAAATATTACATATAAGCTGACAGTTTCTGGAATTTGTTTTTTAAAGATAAATAATTAACTTTTCCTTGGGGCCAAAAAACCAAATCATTAAAATCAAAATCTCAATAATGAACCACAAAACATTCCTTGCCTTTTTATAGGAAAGGAAAAATTATTACAAAACTTAGGGAAACTAGAAAAATGTTTTAATTTTTCATTACCAGTAGTTCTATTACCTTTCTTCTTAAGATTTCATGCCAGTCTCCAATCAGTGGGAACGAAACCTCCTTTCACTCCAATAACTACTTATACTCTTCCCTCAAAGTTTAACCTGAGTTTGTAAATCTGACTCTAAGTTCAGAGTATTACACAAAAGACCACTATGAAACAAAGTAACCTGATGATTACAGAATTATGAAAAGTATTTTAAGATTGGCCCAATTAAGTGGGTCAGAGAAAAAGTGTTCTTTCTTTAGGACAAGGGCTTAGTGCATCTCTATGACTGATTTCCTGTAAGGAAATGCACTTACTCTGAATTCTCTCAGCCCTTATGATTTAATAATGGCAGCTCAATGAATCAGTTTACACATGTGAATATGTCAAAGCTTTCAGCCGACTGCTCAAGGACCTGCATGCTTTTGTTCCCTCAAAACTGAAGTGATATGCACCTACAAGGTAGGCACACATCAGTTCTTTGCATATGTGATAGTTAAGGTTGTATGTCAACTTGGCTGGGCCATGATTCTTGGTGGTTTGGCAGTTAAGTAATGATGTAATTCTGCAGTTATCCTCCATTTCATGATATAATGTGATCACCTCCATGAGTTGATCTGACATAATCAACCACTCAGCTGTAAAGGGGATTTCCTCAGGGATGGGGCCTGCATCCGATACATACAAACATTGTGGCCTGTATCCAATATATACGGATGTTCTGGCAAAGCCTGCTAGCTTTTGCTCGCTCTGGATCCTGCACCCAGCTTGTCATCATCTGACCTCTTGTTCTTGGGACTTGAGCCAGCAGCCTGTCAAACTGCCTGCCAATCTTGTATTCATCAGCCTCTGCAGCCTGTGAGCCTGCCATCTGACCTGCCGAACTTGGGTTTGTCATCCCCTGTAGCTATGAAGGTCAGGAGAAGCTTCCAGCCTGACTCCTGACCCACGGACTTGGGACTTGCCAGCCTCTATGACTGCGTGAGTCATTTCCTTGAGATAAATCTCTTTCTCTCTCTCTCTTCCCCCTCTATATGCTTCACTGGTTTTGCTTCTCTAGAGAAGCCTAAGACACTTGGTACCAAGAGTGGTTCTAGAGAAATAAAACTGTAAGGATGGGTTCTATAAACTGGTTCTCAAGTCTGGCTAGTCTTAAAGATGTTGATGACTCTGCTTCTAGCAGTAAAGAGGGCACTGTCAACCCATGGCATGAGATGGCAATAGAAATACACAAAACATCACCACAATAGATCAAGTATTGGTAAAAGGCAAGGTTCTGGGTGATCATGTGTTTGATACTTTTCTACAATTCTGTCAGAATGAGAAGTATAAGAAGTCTGAATGATTGGTCCTACTTTTGCTAGGCAAAGTGGTAAAAGAAAAAGATGAGCTCAGGGCTTCAGAGTCACCACTCAAGCATCACATAAACATGAGTTGCTACTTGTGCTCTGAAAGCCTTATTCTGTAGTAACAGAGCTGATATTGCTGAAAACCAAACCCAGAGTCTTATCGTAAGAGTGACTGAATTACAAATGCCAACTGAATGCCCAACTTTCAATGGCGTCTGAAGTTAAAAGTGAGGGCATTAATTGGGAAGAAATGGGATCCTGAAACTTGGGATGGGGACATACAGGCAAATAATCAGGAAGCTGTGGATACTGAGACCCTAAATTCCACTGCATCACTCCTGCAAACAGAACTAGCCCTCTCACTCCCATCTGGAGATTACTCCATGTTTGTCTGCTAAGCCACCCTCCTGAGTAAAACCATTATCTCCTGCACCCCCATCTGATGAGAGATTAACCCAGCTGTATTTGAAAAGCCTTTGTCTGAGACATCACCTGTGGCAGCATCTGAATCATTGCCTGGAGTATCCCCAGGCAGGTGCCTTACAAGATAATGCTGAATGTTCTCAAGACACATCCCTACCACCCATTTTGGCTTCTAGACCTATAATTAGACTTGAGTCCCAGCTAGCCCCAAAGGTGAAGTACAAAGTACCACCCAAGAGGAGGTACACTATACTCCAAAAGAACTGCCTGACTTTTCTAACATGTACAAAGATCTGGGGAACATGTGAAGGAATAGCTATTAAGGGTGTGGGACAATGGTGTAAGGAACATAATGTTGGATCAGTCCAAGTTTACGGATATAGGTCCACCAAGCACAGATTCTTCAAAGTTTCAGCTCGAGAGGTTAGGAAAGGATCTAATAGTTTATTTGGATGGTTTGCTGAAGCAAGGATTACACAATGGCCTACACTAAATCAAGCTGAAGTACCAGACCTGCCTTGGTATACTGCAGAAGGTACCCAAAGGCTTAGGCAAACTGGCATGTGAGAGTGGATTTATCACGTTAGACCCACAGACCACACATGGAGTGCCAAGAAGATACACTTTTTACCATCATAGTCAGGAATAAATTTGTGAAAGTAGCCCCAGCATCCTTGAAGACTACTGTGATTGCTATTTTATGTAAGTCAGATTTGACAGTGGGAACTGCCTTAACTAAATTAAGACATCTAACTACAATGGGGCTGACTGGACCCCACGGTGGTAGGGACTAAGTGGCAGCACTCAATTGACAAAGACAAGATGGGTGTGGTTACTGTAATGGACAGCTAAGTGAAAGCAGTAATCATAACAGTCTAACTAGTATGGACTTAACACGTTGGCTACTTAGTTGTGGTGTCTCTAGGAGTGAAACAGATGGGAAATCTACTAAATATTTACTTGATCTGTACAAACAGAAGAATTCTAGGTCAAGTGAACAGCAGTCTAACTCAAATCACCAGAAGAGAGAGACACGGCCCCTCAATCAATTCCTAGACTTGAGTCAGTTTACAGACACACAACCCCTTGAATGAAGAGAAGGCCGGGTCCCCTTGAAGAAGGACCCCAATAGACTGCAAAAATTTATACTGTTAATCTCTCCCAGCCTTCCCCAAAGGGATCTACAGCCTTTATGAGAGTAGCTGTTCATTGGGGAAAAGGAAGTAAGACTTTTCACAAATTACCAGATAATGGCTTGGAACTGACACGAATTCCAGAAGATCCAAGTTGTCTCTGTGGCCCACCAGTCAGAGTGCGGACATATGAAAGTCAGGTTATTAATGGAGTCTTGGCTCATGTCAATCTCACAGTAGGCCAGTGGGTCCCCGAACCCATTCTGTAGTGATTTCCCCCGTTCCAGAATGCATAACTGGAATACATACACTCAGCAACTGGCAGAACCCCCACACTGGATCCCTGACAAGTGGAGTAAGGGCTATAATGGTAGGAAAAGCCAAGTGGAAGCCACAAGAACTGCCCCTACCTAGAAAAATAGTAAACCAAAAGCAATACTGCATTCATGAAGGGATTAAAAACATTACTGCCATCATCAAGGACTTGAAGGATGCAGGGGTGGTGATTCCCACCACATCCCCAATCAACTCGCCTATTCGGCCTGTGCAAAAAGCAGACGGATCTTGGAGAGTGACAGTGGATTATTGAAAACAACCAGGTGGTGACTCCAATTGCAGCTGCTGTTCCAGATGCAGTTTCATTGCTTGAGCAAATTAATACATCTCCTAGTATGTGGTATACATCTATTGATCTGGCCAATGCCTTTTTCTCTGTACCTTTTTCGAAGGACCATCAGAAGCAGTTTGCCTTCAGCTGGCAAGGCCAGCAATACACCCTCACTGTCCTACCTCAGAAGTAAATAAACTATCCAGACCTACATCATAATTTAGTCCACAGGGACCCTGATCGCCTTTCCCTTGCACAACCATCACACTGGTCCACTACATTGATGGCATTATGCTCACTGGACTTAGTAAGGAAGAAAACTCAATGACTCTGGACTTACTGGTAAAACTTGTATGTGCTAGAGAGTGGGGAATTAATCTGACAAAAATTCAGGCACGTTCCACCTCAATGAAATTTCTGGGGGTCCAGCGGTGTAGGGCATCTTGAGATATTCCTTCTAAAGTGAAAGTAAGTTATTGCATCTGGCCCTTCCCACAACTAAAAAGGAGACATAACGCCCGGTGGGCCTCTTTGGATTTTAAAGGTAATATATACTTCATTTGGGTGTGCTACTTCGACCTATTTATCAAGTGACTCGAAAAGTTGCTAGTTTTTAGTGGGGCCCAGGACAAGAGAAGGCTCTGCAACAGGTTCAGGCTGCCGTGCCACTTGGGCCATATGATTTGGCTGATTCAATGGCGAATGAAGTGTAAGAGGCAGATAAAGATGCTGTCTGGAGTCGCTGGAAAGCCCTTACAGGTGAATCATAGTGCAGACCATTAGGATTTTAGAGCAAAAGCCCTGCCATCCTCTGCAGATAACTACTCTCCATTTGAGAAACAGCTTTTGGCTTGTTACTGGGCCTTAGTAGAGACTGAACACAACCATGGGCCACCAAGTCACCATGAAGCCTGAGCTAGGTATTTTATGACCCACAGAGCCATAAAGTCAGACGTGCGCAGTAGCATAACATCATTAAATGGAAGTGATATATATGAGATTGAGCCTGAGCAGGATTTGAAGGCACAAGTAGTTGCATGAGGAAGCAGCCCATATGCCCACCGTCTCCACTCCTGTTACATTACCTTCCTTCTCCCATTCTGCACCTATGGCCTCATCGGGAGTTCCTAACAATCAGATGACTAAAGAAATCTCATGCCTGGTTTACAGATGTTTCTGTGAGATATGCAAGCACCACTCAGAAGTGGACAGCAGCGGCACTACAGCCCCTTTCTGGGACCTCCCCGTAGGACAGTGGTGAAGGGAAATCCTCCCAATGGGCAGAACTCTGAGCAGTACACTTAGATGTTCACTTTGCTTGGAAGCAGAAATGGCCAGATGTGTGATTGTATCCTGATGCATGGGCTGTGGCCAGTGGTTTGGCTGGATGGTCAGGGACTTGAAAGGATCATGATTGGAAAATTGGAGACAAGAAGGTATGGGGAAGAGGTATGTGGACAGACGCCTCTGAATGGGCCAAAGTAGCGAAGGTAATTTGTGTCTCATGTGAAAGTTCACCGAAGGGTAACCTCGGCAGAGGAGGATTTTAACCATCAAGTAGATAGGATGGCACATTCTTTGGAAACCAGTCATCCTCTTTCCCCAGCCACTCCTGTCACTGTCCAATGGGCTCATGAACAAAGTGGCCATGGTAGCAGGGATGGAGGTTATGCAGGGGCTCAGCAACATGGACTTCCACTCACCCAGCTACAGCCACTGCTGAGTGCCCAATCTGCCAGCAGCAGAGACCAACACTGAGTCCCTAATATGACACCACTCCTTGAGGTGATCAGCCAATAACCTGGTAGTAGGTTGATTACACTGGATGCTCCCATCACAGAAAGGGCAGTGTTTCATCCTTACTGGAATAGACATTCTAGATACGGATTTGCCGTCCCTGCATGCAAGGAATGCAGGGATGGTGGCCAAAACTACCATCCGTGGACTTACAGAACGCCTTATCCACCATCTTGGTATCCCGCACAGCATTGCCTCAGATCAAGGGACTCACTTAAAGCCAATGAAGTACAGCATGGGCCCATGCTCATGAATTCACTGGTCTTACCATCATCCTCAAGCAGCTAGCCTGACAGAACGATGCAATGGCCTTTTAAAGACACAATTACAGCATCAGCTAGGTGGCAGTATCTTGCAGGGATGGGGCAATATTCTCCAGGAGGCTGTACATGCTCTAAACTAGTGTCCAATATACGGTGATGTTTCTCCCTCAGCCAGGATTCCTGGGCCAAGGAATCAAGGGGTGGAAATGGGAGTGGCACTCTACTATCACCCTTGGTGACCCATTTGAAAAATTTCTGCTTCCTGTCCCCATGACTCTATGCTCTGTGGGTCTTAGTTCCAAAGGGAGGAATGCTCCCACTGGGAGACATAACAATGATTCATTCCACTGAACTGGAAGTTAAGAATGCCACCCAGCCACTTTGGGCTCCTCATGCCTCTGGATCAACAGGCAAAGAAGGGAGTTACTGTACTGGCTGGTGTGACTGATCCTGACTATCAAGGGGAAATCAGATTGATATTACATAATGGAGGTAAAGAAGAGTATGTCTGGAACACAGAAAATCCCTTAGGATGTCTCTTAGCACTACAATGCCCTGTGATTAAAGTCAATGGAAAACTACAGCAACCCAATTCCAACAAGAGTATTAATGGCTATTATGATATATAGATATATATTTCCAGATTCTTTAGGAATGAAAGTTTGGGTCACCCCACCAAGCAAACAACCATGACCAGCTGAGGTGCTTGCTGAGGGCAATGTCAATACCGGATGGGTGGTGGAAGAAGGTAGTTCTAAATACCAGTTACAACTACATGATCAGTTGCAGAAATGAGGACTGTATTTCTTCCTTGTATGTGTGCATCAAATATATATATATATTTTAATATTTTATTGTACTTCAGGTGAAGGCTTACAGAACAAATAGTTTCTCATGAAACAGTAGTACACATGCTGTTTTATGACACTGGTTAACAACCCCACAACATATTAACCCTCTAACTTCTCAACCTTTTTTTTTTGGGTGAAGATACACAGAGCCAAAGATACACCATTTCAAAAATTTCTACATGCACAGTTCAGTGACATTGACTATGCTCTTCCAATTGTGCTGTTATTCTCACTTAAGATGAAGACTTACAGAACAAAATAGTTTCTCATTTAACAGTTACTACAAATGTTGCCCTATGACAATGGTTAACAATCTCACAACACATCAACAATATCCTTACTCAACCTTGGGTTCCCTATCACCAGCTTCCTTGTCCCCTTCTGCCTTCTGGCCCTTGTCACTGGACTCCTGTACCTTGTTAGTCTCATTTGGTTTTACGGGGCTGTCCACTCCCAGGCTGAACAGTGAACCTTGGAGGTAGCTTCACCAATGAGCTAAAAGGGTGTCTGGGGGCCATACTCTTGAGGTTTCTCCAGTCTCCTTTAGGCCAGTAAATCTGGTATTTTTTTTTTTGAGTCAGAATTATGCTCTACATCCTTCTCCAGCTCTGTCCAGAACCCTCTGTTGTGATCCTGGTCAGAGAAGTCAGTGGTGGTAGCTGGGCAGCATCAAATATTTTTATTTCCTTCACTTATAAAATACAAGATGTGAATGGGGCTAATGCGTTTTTGGTTGTATGTTAGCTGTATCATGTTAGGTGTATTCAGAGATTGTGTATAGTTTAAGGAGATGTGCACAGGTGCCAAGTTGACAAGGGGTAGACTGTAATGGTTAAGGTTGTGTGCCAACTTACCTGGGCCATGATTCTTGATGGTTTGGCAGTTATGTAATGATGCAATTTTGCATCATGTAATGATGTAGTTATCCTCCATTTTGTGATATACTGTAATCACCTCCATGATGTGATCTGATGTGATCGGCCCATCAGCTGTAAGGATAGTTTCCTCAGGGGTGTGGCCTGCATCCAATATATATGGATGGTCTGGCAAAGCTCACTGGCTTTTGCTTGCTTTGGAACCTGTGCCCGGCTTGTTATCACCTGACCTCTGGTTCTTGGGACTTGAACCAGTGGCCTGCCATTTGACCTGCTGATCTTGGGTTCATCAGCCCCTGCAGCTACACAGCCAGGAGAAGCCTCCAGCCTGACGCCTGACCCATGGACTTGGGATTTGCCAGCCTGTACAAACTGCGTGAGCTATTTCCTTGAGAGAAATCTCTGTCTTGCTCTCTCGGTTTATATGCATATATACGCTTCACTGGTTTTGCTTCTCTAAAGAACCAAGTCTAAGACAACATGTAAGTAAATATAAGAGATGAACAGACATATAATTTTAGCTCTTCAAAAGTGAGGTGAGGGGACTTCTTATATTTATATATTTTCACTCTTCCTCAGTTTTCCCTATGTTCAGCTAAAGTGGCTACTAGGCTGAGGTTATCAGTATAGTTTGTGGCTATGATATAGAGCTGGCACTGTTGCCACAGTAAACTTCTGGTCTCAGGAATTCATTTTTTAAGCTGGAATTTATTATTATCTAATACCATATTACATTATGATATATAGATATATATTTATGCCACCCCCCCCTTGTTTTATCTACAAAATAAAAATAGGAAAATGTAAAGACTGTACAAACTATGTTACTTAATAGTCTACGTTTAGAGGTTAAATGGAAGCTAACTAAGAAGAATTCTGTCTTACTGGATGTCTTCTTCATTAAATACAAACTATCAACAGACAACTCTGAAAGATGAGAAAGAATGGCGATCTTAGAGAAGGCAAACTATGGCCCATGAGCCAAAATCTGGTCCACCATCTGTTTGTAAAGGAAGTTTTACTGGAACAGAGCCACACCAGTTGTCTCTGGCTACTTTTATGCTACAATGACAGAGCTGAGTAGTTAGGACAGAAACATCCAGCTCACAAAGCCTAAAATATTTACTATCTGGTCCTTCACATAAAAGTTTGCCTAACCCTGCCTTAAAGGATTAGGTACACACTTCTGTGCGTTACTCGAAATATCCAGATGCCACAGATAGACTTAAAACAAAACCCACCAATATTAAACTTAGTAAGCAACAAACTTACGATTTAGACTGGTGCCCACTTGACGTTTTAGAAGAAGGATTGTATCTTTCTAGAACAAAAAGAATGCAGAAATAAGCAAATGAAGTAGGAGTATTTAGATTGCAAAATGTCTGCCCTCAAAGAAATATTAATTAAAACAATGATACGATCATCATCAAGTTGGTAACACTTAAAAGTATGATAACATGGGATGCTGGTAAGCATATGGGGGCAACAGGCATGTACATTTGCCGTTGGTAGGACTATAAACTCATACAATCTTTTTTGAGGGCAATCCGGTAATATTTATCTTATCGATACTGAAAATTCACATATCCACTGACCTAGCAATTCCAATGGATTTCTCTTACAGGTATATTGGAAGGAATACACATGTGTACGTACACACACACACACACACACACACACACACACACACACACACACACACACACACACACACACACACACACACACACACACACACACACACACACACACACACACACACACGGAGGTTTCTTTCAGCATGGTTTAAACAACAAAACTGGAAACAAATTAAATGTCTACCAATAGGGGACTAGTTAAATACATTGCTGCCGATCTGCTTCCACAAAGATTACTGCCAAGAAAACCCTATGGAGTTCATTTCTACTCTGTAACACATAAGGTCACCTTAAGTTGAAATTGACTTGACAGCAATGGGTTTGGTTTTTATACAATATAATGCAATTTTAAGGCTAAAAGGAGAGTTTTATTTTAATATAGAAATATCTCTAAAATAAAATAAGGGGAAAATACAAGCTAATAAAGAGTATATAGCTTATGATGCCATTTGCCAATGGTTAGCTTTCAGAGACAATGGGGGTGGGGGGGTAGAAGGATGAGATTTTCTTAATAGAGGAGATAAACTATAAACTTTCTGGCCTATAGTTAGCTATTTTCTGCATACCAACAAGTGGTCCTACAAGTGGTCCTTTTTTCTGTAACTACATTGTCATGGATTGAATTGTGTTCCCCAAAAATATTTGTCAACTTCGCTGGGTCATGATTGCCAGTATTGTATGACTGTGTACCATTCTGTAATCTCTTGTGACTTCCTTTTGTATTGTAAACTCTATCACTATGATATAATAAGATGGATTGGTGGCAGTTATACTGATGAGGTCTATAAGATTAGACAGTGTCTTAAGCCAGTCTCTTCTGAGATATAAAAGAGAGAAGCAAGTAGAGACACATGGGAACCTCACACCACCAAGAAAGGAGTGCCAGGAGCAGACCATGTCCTTTGGACCTGAGGTTCCTGCGCTGAGATGCTCCCAGACCAAGGGGAGACTGATGCATCACAAGGACCTTCCTCCAGAGCCGACAGAGACAGAAAGCCTTCTCTTGGAGCTTATGTCCTGATTTGGACTTGTAGCCTACTGGACTTCCCTTTGTTAAAGCCATCCGACTTGTTGTATTTCTGTTATAGCAGCACTAGATGACTAAGACATACACATTCAAAGCAGAACTTAGAAATGGACATGTAGTTATGGGATGTTTGTTAACAACATTAAAGAGATATTCTTTTAGTTTCACCTCTTTGCTTAAAGATCACTAAGATAAGGATCACAAGTTCCACATTTCTATCTCCCAAAATAGCTTAGCACCAGTTTAAATATACTTCCATCACTTAAGATGTTATCGCTCTTGGCAAAGAGAACACCTGTTTCATCCCAGAGCCACATGGTGAAACGCAGACACTTGCAGTGGTTCCTAACCTTACCACTATCAATCAGCACAGCCACTATCTTTCAGGATCACATCTAAATTTCCTAATGTGATCTTCCCCTCAAGTTTTACTAAGAGGCCAAGAGAGTGGGGGGTGAGAGTGGGGGTAGGGTATGTAGCAGACAGCAGCCTTTCTTTCCAAATGAGAAGGCCCAGGATAAACAAATAGGGAGCTTATAGATATAGGAGGGTAAGAGTCATGTCAACTACAATGACCCCATCTTTCCTGGAGGTTTAGCCTTATAGGACCAAGTTATCTTCGTGAAGGACATGGAAAAACAAATGGCCTTGGGTTTATGAGGTGCTCATCAAATTTAACTTTCAACTATTAGTTCAAACACTTAATAAAAATGCTTTATTTTAATCTCCAATAACCTACAATTCTTGATTTTTTAAAACATACCAAGATTCAGCTCAACCCAATTCTAATCATCAGATCATAAAAATGGGAATAAGACATGCAAAAAAATTATTAAAGCAATATCTGATGTGACCATGAGAATTGGAATGCTCAACAACAGCTTAATTTCAAAACCAAAAGAAACTAAAATACTCACTTTGCTCTCCAGAGCCAAAACTGGACTGTTGAGACTCCTAGGGAAAAGGGATATAAAGTTATATTAAGAGAAAAGTTCGTTAGTGAAAAATGTTTCAAATTGAACTATTCAATTCCAACTAATTCAATGAAAGTCCTACTAGGTTCCTAAGAGTGAATAAAAGAGAAAACACGAAGAATTTAATCCCATCTGCCTTGGCAATTTTATGGTCAATAACAGACTTTCCGAGAGTTTAATACAAACAGCTTTAAGCTACCTAATAGTCTTTCTTTGTCATTCATTTCTTTTCAGCAGCATCCATGGTAGTCATATCCTAATTTAGAGCCTTAGGGAAGCAAATTATTTCAATTTAAGATCTTGGTCTTAAGAAAAAGCTTAATTTAAAAAAAAGTAATATTATAGAAGTAATATGTCATTTTACTCCCTCCTCGCCATACCTCCAATCACTTATAAACAAATAGCAGCTTGCGGAAGACACTGTGTCATAGACTTCTTTTTAATTCCTATACTACCCCAGCGCCTGGCACTCAGAAAATACCAGTAGAAAGGATGCTAAACTGTTGCTGTCAGAACAGATGAGACATTCAACTTTCAAGATCAGAACATCTGTTTCACATGTGCAAATTGTACATTTTTCTAAGTGTGAGGTACAAGATGTAGGACCAAAATTATACATACATCCCTGAAAGTGTACTTAAAAATAATCACAATCTTCCTTTAATGACACAATCAACTGTGAAAAGAAATCTAAATACTATAAAAGCCAAAATATAATTTTGCTGTTAAGAAGTATTATAAATAGAGCAGTGGCCAAGAGGTTACTCCTGCGAACTGTGTTAAAAGTGAAAGGATTCCCTGTCCACCTTCAACTGCTTACCATTTTATACTCATTTACCTGACAAATGGCCTAAAAGTTAGTAGCCGCCCAAGCTTTCAAGTAATCTCTGGCTCCTTTCCCTCACCTCTGAAAAGTAGGCTGGTCACCAAATACTGCTACATTCTACCTCCAAAACACCCACTGAACCCAATACCATCTCCTCTCCATCTGAACTGCAGATTCTGGTCCTCACTTTTTTTCATCTACAACGGCCATCTAGTAGACCTTCATGGTTCTAGTCTCCTTTCCTTTACTCAACCACAGCCTCCAGTTTTCCTTTCTAAAGCCCAAATTTTAGTGTCATCATCACTCTCCTACTTTTCATAGAGCCTCCAACTGCTCTTGGTTTTTCCTAAGTATGAAACCAAAACTCTTGACACTCACTAATGTTTCTAAGTACTGGAAAAACAGTATAAGTAAAAATAGGCAATAATGATTGTCTTTGCAACTATTCATGCAAATCAATTTAAGATGGCAATTGTGATAAGTACAATAAAGGGCAACCATATAGTATTATATAAGAGCTTATAACTGGTGTGTGTGTGTGTGTGTGTGGTGTGATCTAGCCAGGAAGATGAGTGAAGGCTTCCCTGAGGAAGTACCATTCAGGCTGAGATCTGAAAGACATGTAGGAAGTAAACAAGGAGAGGAAGACAGAGTGAATGCTCAGCGTACAGGGAACAACATGTGTACAAGCCAGAGGGGGACGAAGCACAGCTAGTATGAGGGACTTACAGGCAGCCCACGGAGAGGAAAAAGTACAGGGGGAAGAGCAGTGAGAAGTAAGACTGAAAACATGACATTCATAGAAGTTTGATCATACATGGCCTTATAGACTGATCATATTAAAGATCTGTGTGTGCAGTTTATTAAGCAGAGGAGTTATACAATCACAGCTGCATATTGTAAAAATCACCCTATTAGTGGAAAAAAGCTTTGCGGAAACAAGACTGGAAATAACCCAGGAGACCACCGTAGTGGTCGAGGCAGAATATGACTACAATCTGAACAAGTCGGTCTCCCAGTTTTTTTGATTATGCACTCCAACACTAAAAACTTCTATATTTGTGTATCTAAATTGTATTCACTTCTAGTTAACTAATACACACATTGTGTAACATTAAAAAAAGGAGCCCTGGTGGCACAATGGTTAAAGTGCTCGGCTGCTAACTGAAGGATCGGCGGTTCGAAACCACCTGTGGCTCCACGTGAGAAAGAGGTGGCAGTCTGCTTCTGTAGAGATTTACAGCCTTGGAAATCCTATAGGGTCACTATGAGTTGGAACTGACTCGACAGCAACGGGTAAGATTAAAAAATTGAAATTTTAAAGAGCTAAGATAGAAATAAAATATTTTAAGAGTAATTTTAAAATTATATTTATCAATGGCCAACAAAATCTTTCTTATACACATACACAAATATATGAGTGATTCAAAGTTCTGACACTAGGATTGGCTTATTTTGATACCAAGTTTCACTGGATGTCACAAAGACATAGTAATACAAATGAAAGAAATGCTATACTTACTAAATCATGATACCAAATTTCAATCCTATCCCTTAATTATGCAAAGCTTTCTTCTGAAATTCAGCTAGCAGATTTCCGTGTTCCCTGATGTAAATCAGTTTTTCAAGTTATTAAGCTTGCATTTTAATACGTTTAGCAAATAGGTTCAAGTCCCACTAAGTTTAGAAAATTCATTCCAAGTCTTTAAAGTCTGCATATATGACAGTCTGCTATAGATTTTATCAACAACAACAAAATACATAATGCGGCAACATTATTTTGTAAATGCCCTTTCCCTTGCACGAGTTTTGTTTAGGAAGGCAGTTACTTTTTCATTCATTGTTAAAACATCATCTTTACCCTGAAGAGACAAGAAGGTTTAATGAATTTATTTTTAATATAATGCTAGGAAGTATACTTTGAAACCATTTGTTATCACTGAAAAGATGTGGCATATTTGGGAGTGAGGGAAGAAGGGAGGAAGAGAGAGAGAGATCTGAGATCTCCCATATCATGAAACAACTTCTATGTTAGAATGAAAAATATTCAGGATCACTCCCCATCTCATTACAAACTATACTGTAAATAACATGATTTTATAAACAAGTTAAACACATTCTACAATGTTTTGGACACTTCTGGCTTCAGCCTCACTGCTGCAACAGTGGCAGCGAGCACAAACTGCATGTGTGGTGCCACTGCTCTCACCGTGCCCTGGCATCTTTTCTGTAAGTCTTGTTAAAGCAGCCACTACATCAATGGTACCACACAGGTTCGCCATTTAAAAATAAAAAAGAAGTGGTTTACAGTCTGGGAGGTGTCTTCTCTCTGGTATATCTTTCCTTGAGTAGTGCAAAACAAGTAGCTCTTGAAGTGGTTTATGACTGAAAATGAATCCAACAAATATCTTAAGCTGAGACATACTAGAAGCACCTGTACTTTCATTCATCTGTATATAACTAGCTTCACACACTGCATGATTTATTCAAATACTTGCTTCTTAAATCTTCAGCTTTGCTTTCTAAACCTCTTTCCACAGTGTTTGCTGACAAAAAAATGCATTTTAGTATGTTCTCACTGTATTGGTTTTCAGTCATTTTCACTGGAGCAGAAAGATCAAGCGTTTGAACAAGGGTAGAGGGCACTAAGAAAAATCTCAAAAGAGGTTTTAAATAAAATTTTATTAAATTTCATGTATGTTTAAGTACTGAACTGAGTACCACATAATTCCAACTATCGTGCAGTATGAATCATGATGCCTTCACAGTTATATCAGTCAGCACCTCAAGGCACCTTATACACTAAAAGCAAGGTAAATGATGTAAATGCATATTCAAATTAGTGTCGACAGCCTGGAGTTGCTGTCACTGTTATATCTGCTTATGGCATTGTTGTTTCTACTTTGTACCATGGCTGATAAACAGCTCCTACTAAGAACAGAAAAGTAACAGCTCTGCCATTTTCTTGATCACTCATAAATATATTTGTGTTATTTCCAATCAGTAGTTTAACTGTAGGTATATTTTTAAAGCCACTTGTACATTAGTGAAGATCCGTTGAATACAATCTGTAAATCCTCTTAACCACGCACACTTAAACTGCAATATGCCATAGCTAGGAAAAGCAAATGAAGAAAAGCAACTCTGTCAACTTTTCCATGCTGAGAAGACTTGGACTTCTCTGGGATACCTGAAGTGCCAGAAATAAAATGTGACCATCTGCCATTCAGATCAAGAGAAATATTAATATCTGATTCTTCTGTTTTGTTTCAAAGATTGAAAAATAATTGAGATTTTAGAACTAGAAAACACAAACAAATAAAAATTCTAATTTGTTTTCCAATGCCCAATGCACACTACTCTGGCATATATGCTTCTTACTTTGGAAACCATTAATTTCCTATGTTGTTGTTGTTAGGTGCCATCGACTTGGTTCCGAATCAAAGCAACCCCACGTACACCAGAACGAAATATTGGCTGGTCCTGCATCATCCTCACAATCGTTGATATGCTTGAGCCCACTGTTGCAGCTACTGTGTCAATTCATCTCCTTGAGGGTCTTCCTCTTTTTCCCTGACCCTCTACTTTACCAAGCATGATGTCCTTCTCTAGGGTCTGGTCCCTCCTGATAACATGTTCAAAGTACGTAAGACAAAGTCTCACCATCTCTGCTTCTGTGAAGCATTCTGGCTGTACTTCTTTCAAGAAAGATCTGTTTATTCTTCTGGCAGTTGATGGTATATTCAATATTCTTTGACAACACCATAATTCAAAGGCATCAATTCTTCTTCGGTCTTCTTTATTCACTGTCCAGCTTTCACATGCATATGAGGCAACTGAAAATACCACGGCTTGGGTCAAGTCCTCCTTAGTCCTCAAAGTGACATCTTTGCTGTTTAACACCTTAAAGAGGTCTTCTGCAGCAGATTTGTCCAATACAATAGAGGTTATCTGATTTCTTGACTGCTGCTTCCACGGGTGTTAAATGTGGAGACAAGTAAAACAAAATCCATGATAACTTCAATATTTTCACCGTTTATCATGATGTTGCTTACTGGTCCAGTTGTGAGGATATTTGTTTTCTTTATGGTAAAGTGTAATCCATACAGAAGGCTGTAATCTTTGATCTTCATCAGTAAGTGCTTCAAGTCCTCCTCACTTTCAGCAAGCAAGGTTGTGTCATATGCATATCACAGGTTGTTAATGAGTCTTCCTCCAATCCTGATGCCGCGTTCTTTTTCACATAGTCCAGTTTCTTGAATTATTTATTCAGCATACAGATTGAATAAGTATGATGAAAGGATACAATTTTAAACCATGCAGTATCCTCTTGTTCTATATGAATGACTGCCTCATGCTCTATGTACAGGTTTCGCATCAGCACAATTAAGTGTTCTGGAATTCTCATTCTTTGCAATGTTATTCACAATTTGTTATGATCCACAGAGTCAAATGCCTTTGCATAATCAATAAAACGCAGTAAACATCTTTCCGGTATTCTCTGCTTTCAGCTGAGCTCCATCTCATATCAGGAATGATATCCCTTGTTGCACATCCTTTTGTGAATCTAGCTTGAATTTCTGGCAGTTCCCTGTCGACGTACTGCTGCAATCAGTTTTGAATGACCTTCAGAAAAATTTAACTTGTGTGTGATATTAATGACAGTGTTTGATAATATCTGCATTCTGTTGGAATTGCCTTCTTTGGAATGGGCACGTGTATGGATTTCTTCCAGTCGATTGGCCAGGTAGCTGTCTTCCAAATTTCCTGGCATAGATGAGTGAGCACTTCCAGCATTGCATCTGTTTGTTGTAACATTTCAATTCATATTCTGTCAATTTCTGGAGCCTTGTTTTTCACCAATGCCTTTTGTGCAGCTTGGACTTCTTCCTTCAATATCATTGGTTCTTGATCATAATGCTACCCCTTGAGGTGGGTGAACATCAACCAATTCTTTTTGGTACAGTAACTCTGTGTATTTCTTCCATCTTCTTTTGATGCTTCCTGTGCTGTTTAATATTTTGCCCACAGAATCTTTCAATATTGCAACTTGAGGCTTGAATTTTTTCTTCAGTTCTTTCAGCCTGAGAAATGCTGAGCATGTTCTTCCCTTTTGGTTTTCTATTTCCAGGTCTTTGTACATTTCATCATAATACTTTGTCTTCTCCAGCTACCCTCTGAAATTTGTTCAGCTCTTTTATGTTATCATTTCTTCTATTTGTTTTAGTTACTCTACGTTCAAGAGCAAGTTTCAGAGTATCCTCTGACATCCATTTTGGTCTTTTCTTTCTTTCCTGTCTTTTTAATGACCTTTTACTTTCTTCATGTATGATGTCCTTGCTGTCATCCCACAACTCGGCTGGTCTTCGGTCATTAGTGTTCAGTGTGTCAAATCTATTCTTGACATGGTCTCTCAATTCAGGTAGGATATTCTCAAGCTTGTACTTTGGCTCTCCTGGACTTGTTTTAATTTTCCTCAGCTTAATTTGAACTTGCATATGAGTAACTGATGGTCTGTTCCACAGTCGGCCCCTGGCCTTGTTCTGACTGATGATACTGAGCTTTTCCATTGTCTCTTTGCACAGATGTAATCGATTTGATTCCTGTGTATTCCATCCAGCGAGGTCCATGTGTGCAGTCACTATTTATGTTGTTGAAAAAAAGCAATTGCAATGAGTTATCATTGGTCTTGCAAAATTCTATCATGCGATCTCTAGCATCGTTTCTACCACCAAGGCCATATTTTCCAACTACCGTTCCTTCATCGTTTCCAACTTTCACATTCCAATCATCAGTAATTATCAATGCATCTTGACTGCATGTTTGATCAACTTCAGATTGCAGAAGTTGGTAAAAATCTTCAATTTCTTCATCTTTGCTTTAGTCGTTGGTGCATAAATGTGAATAACAGCTGTATCAACTGGTGTTCCTTGTAGGAGTATGGATATTATCTTATCACAGACAGTGTAACTTACTATGAAACCAGAAACCAACACCAAACCCACTGCCATCAATTCCAACCCACAGCAACCCTACAGGACAGAGTAGAACTGCCCCATACAGTTTCCAAGGCTATAATCTTCACGGAAGCAGACTGTCACATCCTTCTCCGGTGAAACAACTGGTGGGTTCGAACTGCCGACCTTTTGGTTAGCTGCCGAGGGCTTAATCATGTGTCATTACAGCAACTGCTACAATAAAGATGGAGAAAAATGAATGGAATTGAGACATAATAAAGGAGGTAAAATCATTAAGACTTAAGTGCTTGACAGTCTGTGGGGAAGGATGGGGATGTAAGTGCCAAAGAAAACTCCTGCGAGGTTTTTCTAGCTTCACTAAGATAGGGAACGCTAGAAGAGAACCACAATTGTTTTCTCCTTCTTCACCTGTTGGTTGGGAAAAGCAGAGAGAATAATGAGTTCTCCCCGGACGATGTCTCAAAGGCACCTGAAACTTAACATCTATGAAGCATCAAGCATACAGCTGAATATATGTATCTAGAATTCAAGCAAGATCTGGGATTAAGATAAAAATTCATGAAAAACCTAGGTAAAGAGGAATAGGGTACAAAGAAAAGATAACTTAGGACTGCATGCCCAAATGAACACTAGTATACAATTTTTTTTCTTTCTTTTGTATTATTTTATTACCATAACCAAATGATTGGCACACAGGGGCAAATCATTTCTTCTTTTGTATTCCCTTAGAGCATACAGCACAATGCTTGCACTTACTTTTAAAGACAGAGGTGAAGGCAGAGGTAGAGATAGAGGAGAAAAAGGAGCAGCCAGGGAAACAGTAAATCTGGAAGAGCAATGTATAATGAGAACCAAAGGAAGAAAAGAGAACAATATCTAATGCTCATGAGAAGCCCAATGAAAATGGGAAATAAAAAACATTACTTGGATTTGCCAAAACAGGCCATTGGTGACCTTAATGAAAATGGTTTGCATGAGGTATTGAGGATGGAAGCTAGAGCACACTGGACTGAGCTAGGGATTACATGGGACAAAAATAAACAGCAAATACAACCCCTTCTTTAAAAAGTATGATCATAAGGAGGGCTGGCTGGAAAATGATGTAGAATAAGGGGATTTTTTTTTTTGTTGTTGTTTTTAAGTGGGATAGATGTTTAAGTAACTGATATACAGTAAAACCTGCCAAAGCCAGAACCTGTGCAAGGCGGAAACCTGTCAGAGAAGGAAAACTCTAATATTTTCCACTAACAGAGAGCAATGGAAAAGTGGTAAGACTATACCTTGTTAAAGGCAGAAAACCTGTGAGATCCAGAAAAACAAGGCAGTCTTGTAGAGTTCTGGCTCTCACAGGTTTCACTGTATATTCACTACATCAGCTCTCATCCTGAACTTAACTTTCCACCACCTGGCACTTGCTAACACTCTTTCAGACCTGCCAGTGTGTGTGAAGTTCTCTCTGTTGTGCTCTCTATCTTCCCATGTCCCTCTGGGACTCATACACTTCTTCAAATCCGAGTTGATGTGACCTCCACTAGGAAAACCCAAAACACCCACTGCCACTGAGTTGACTCCAACTCATCCGGACCCTACAGGACAGAGCAGAACTATCCCATAGGGTTTCCAAGGCTGTAAATCTTTACAGAAGCAGACTGCCACATGTTTCTCTTGTGGAGCGGCTAATGGGTTCAAACCGCTGACCTTTCGGTTAGCAGCTGAGCGCTTAACCAGTGTATCACCAGGGCTCCTTCCTCTACGAAACTATTCCCAAATTCCCTAGGTATCACAATTTCCTGCCTTCTCTGTCCTCTCATTGGACGTGGTCCATGTGATTGGTGCACAAGGAGAAAAAGAACCTATTGAAGTTTCATATAAAGCTTTAATCTATATTACACACGAAGAAGTTGCACCCACTGAAAACTGAATGAAACAAGCTACCCGTAAAATCAACTCAACCTAAGCAATGACGGTTAACTGGCTAACTGAGGTATTTCAGAAATATCAAAAATCTAAGCACAGTTACCGGAGTATACATATTCTAATTAATTCATTCCACAAACATTTACTAAACAGCTACGATGTGCTGGGCACTATTCCAGGCACTGGCACGTACTAATCTAATTGCTTGTTTGAAGTATCCATCTTAGAGCAGAGACAACATCTAAATTGTTCTATGTTATAACCACAGTAATCAGTACGCTGCTGGACATGGGGTTCTTCCAGACATATGGTGAATATGTGCAAAGAAAGTCAAAAGCTTTAATGTTCTCTAAACTATCACTGGAAAATCTACCAGCCTACTTCAACGATACCCATTCACTCACTCTTCTTTCCCCCCAGTGATAAAGAATCACCTAACTGTTTTCTTTTCTAAGGCCAATCCCCTCTACTTCAGAACTGAAGCCTAACCCCTCCTGTAGGTGACTCTTAAGGTCACCTTCTCTCTTTCTCACATGTCATTTATTTTTCCCTTTTTACTAAATCAGTATGATCAGCATATCAATATCACAAAATATCTTCATCTTATAAAAACCCTACCAACATCACAGTATCCTTCTAAGTACTAACACATTTCCCTGCTCCTTTTTACAGAAAAATGCCTCCAAAGAAATCTTTATATATTGATTATCTCCAATATCTTTTGAACCCACCGCAATCAGTCTTTTGCCCACAGCTTTCTACTAAAAATGTTTTTATCATTAATAAAGAACACAGTGTCAAATCTAATGCCTCAAACATAGCAGGAACTTAGTAACATCTGTTTAATACATACGTAAATATATCAAACCTTTAGAGATAAAACCCACAATGTATGAGACCAAAAATTTATTAATGGGATTAGCAGCAGATTAGACATTGCAGAATAAAATTTTAGTTAAACAGAACACGCAGTGATAGAAACTATCCAAAATGAATGGTGAGTTGTGGGACAACTTGAAGGGACCAACGATACATGAAATTGGGAGTCCCTGAAGAAGAGGGGAACAAAGAGTGGGGTTTACAGAAAAAAAATTTGAGGAAATAAAGGGCGTAAGTTTTTCAAGTTCGATGGAAACTATAAACTCAAAGTTCCATGAAGCTCAATAAGACCCAAACACAAGAAAGATGAAGAGAACTACACCAAGGCCTATCAGATTTGAATAGTTTAAAATTAGTGATTAAAACCAAAAAATAATCTTAAAAGCAGCCTGAAGGAAAGAAGACACATTACACACAGACTAAGAAAGACAAGAATAACAATAGGTCACATATCAGAAAACAATGTAAGCCAAAAGATAGTGGAATATTTGTTAACCTTAAATTCTATACCCAACAAAAATGTTAATTAAAAAAAAAAAAGAGAAAGATGAAATACTTTTTTTTCCAGACCTACAAAAGCTGAAAAAATTCATCACCAGCGGAAAAGCACGAAAAGAAATATTATAAAGTATGTCCTCCAGGCAGAAGGAAAATTATATCAGAAAGGAATCTGGATCAAGACAAAGGAATGAAGAGCAGAGGATAACTATATGGGGAAATATAAAACATGTTTTTTCCTATAGACTGCTTAAAACAAAATTAATAATGTACTGTAGGATTTACAGCATATGTGGAAATAAAATATATACAATAGTACAAATGCGGGAAGGGAAGAAACACAAGCATTAATGTTGAAAAAGCCTTATAAATAAAAAAGAATGGTATAATATTACTTAAGACAGGCTATGATAAATTGAAGACACATTCTACAACACTGCAGCAAACATTAAAATAACACAACAAAGAGTTATAGCTAATAAGTCAATAAAGAAACGTAATCATAAAAAATACTCAAGTCTAGCACAACTAGATGATGCGCAGCTAGCACCACCGACTGCTCCGACGGGGATCACAACAGATAGTCCTGGACAGAGCTGGAGAAAAATGTAGAACAAAATTCTAACTCACAAAAAAAGACCAGACTTATTGGTCTGACAGAGACTGGAGAAACCCCGAGAGTATGGCCCCTGGACACCCTTTTAACTCAGTACTGAAGTCATTCCTGAGGTTCACCCTTCAGCCAAAGATTAGACAGGCCTGTAAAACAAACAATAATACACATAGTTCAACCATGTATATGAGACTAAATGGGCACACCAGCCCAGGGGCAAGGACGATAAGACAGGAAGGGACAATAAAGCTGGAAGAATGGAAATGGGGAACACAAGGCAGAAAAGGAGAGAATGTTGACACGTTGTGGGGCTGGCAACCAATGTCACAAAACAATATGTGTATTGTTTAATGAGAAACTAATCTGCTCTGTAAACCTTCACCTAAAGCACAATTAAAAAACAAAAAACTCAAGCTGTAAGAAGAGGGGAAAAAAAAACCTCACCACCAGATGGGACAAGTAGATATCAAAAAGCAGGATGGAAGATTGAAACCCAATCATAGTAACAATCATGTTAAATGCAAATGGTCTAAACACCCTAATTAAAGAGCAGAGAGTGTCAGACTGGATTAAAAAACAAGATAAACTTATATGCTACCTACAAGAAATACATTTGAAATATAAGGACACAGGTAAGAAATAAAAGAATGAAAAAAAGGTACACCATAGTAATACTTATCAAAAGAAATTATATTAATATTATTAATATCAGGCAAAATAAATTTTATAGTAAAGTATATGATAAGGAGTTTCTAAAATCAAACTGAGGCTCTCAGCAAAGCCAAAACGGCTGATGACCAGGCTCTCAACAAAGGGTTAATCTAGATCACTCTGAGTAAGCAGGGAAGGGAGACAGAAAGAAAAGTAATGTATATGCTTAGAATGTTCCAGGAAGCACGTAATGCCAATGCATACCTAGGAAGGTATGTTTTGCACAGATGGTCTTGTGGAAGGAGATAAGATTAAGAGCCATACTTGAAATGATTTTTGTGGGATTAGTCATGTCTAACATTGTATAAAGGAGCCCTGGTGGCGCAGTGGTTAAGCACCTGGCTGCTAACTGAAAGGTCAGTGTTTCAAACCTACCAGCCATTCCACAAGAGAAAGATGTGGCAGTCTGCCTCTGTAAAGATTAGCCTTGGAAACCCTATGGGGCAGTTCCACTCTGTTCAATAGGGTAGCTATGAGCTGGAATCTACTCAATGGCAATGAGTTTGGTTTTTCTGATTTTTAACTTTGTGTATAAAAGCTCAACTCTGTCTCCAGAAAGACGGAGCATTTTGGAAATCTTCCTGAATGCTGCCTGATTCAAATTGTTATATTCCCTCAGTAAAACTCCTTACATTTGCTTTCAGTAGACTTGAGACTTTAACATGTATCATCAGGATTAAAGGGTTCATTTCATAATGATAAAGGGGTCAATTCATCAAGAGCTAAAAATAATTTTAAATGTTTTCATACCTAGTAATAGCACTTGAAAAAAGATGAAGAAATGAACAAGCAAAGACAAATAGAGAAATCCAAAATTATGTTTGGAGATTAATATCCCTCTCTCAATAACTGACAGGAAGGAGAATGAAAGTCAGTAAGAAACCAGAAAACTTGAATAACACTACAAACCAACTTGACTATACTGACACAGAACACTCAACAACAGCAGAATATACATTCTTTTCAAGTGTGCACAAAACATTTACCAAGATAGACTATATTCTTGACCATGGATTAAGTTTCAATAAATGTAAAAGAATTAAAGTCATACAAAGTATGCTCTCTGACCACAGTGGAATTAAATTACAAATCAGTATAATAAAATATGTGAAAAATCTCCAATATTTGTAAACTATTTTATGAACTGAATTGTGTCCCTCCAAAATATGTACTGAAATCCCAGCCATATGCTGCTATGATTTAATCATATATTTAAATCAGTTTGCCTTGGGTAGAGCAGATTACTTCCCATAATGTAATGTAATTACCTCACATTT
Source organism: Dugong dugon (assembly GCA_030035585.1). Classification (NCBI taxonomy): domain Eukaryota; kingdom Metazoa; phylum Chordata; class Mammalia; order Sirenia; family Dugongidae; genus Dugong; species Dugong dugon. The sequence goes on from CM057460.1 coordinate 145,842,212, forward strand.
CATGTAATGTAATCATCTTCCATAGTGTAATCTAATGTAATATAATCAATGGATCAGTTGAGGTCATAACAGTGTAGGGTGGATCCTAAATCCAATCTCTTCTGAGTTATAAAAAGAGCAGTATAAAGATACAGAAAGACAAGATACCATGTGAGGATCGCCTACAAGCTAAGGAACCAAGGAATGCACAGGACTACTTACAAGGAAGGAACTGGTATTCTTGAGACCCTGATTTGAGCTTTTAGCTAAGTTTCTACTCTTCAAAGCCATCTGCTTGTGGTGTTTCTGTTACAGTAGCACTAGGTAACTAAGACACTAAATAACTCTCCAAAATAACCAAAGTAACAAAGAAGAAATAGAAACAGAATAAAAATGAAAGTAAAACGTATCAAAATGTGTAATACAGATAAAGCACTGTTTAGAGGGAAATTTATAGCACTGAAAGTCTATATTAGAAAATAATATTAAATAAAAGATACCAAATCAATGACCTCAATTTCCATCCTAAGAAATCTGAAAAAAGAAGAGGAAATGAAACACAAAAAAAAGACAGCAGACGAATGAAGTAATAAAGATTAGAATCAATGCAATAAAAAAAAAATTTATACAGAGGGGAAAAAAATAGCTCTTTGATAAGATCTATAAAAATGACAAACCTCTAGCCAGAGTAACCAGGGGAGAAAAGAGATAATAAATTATAAATAACAGGAATAAGAGAAGTGGCATGATTACAGATACTAAAAGGATAATAAGGGATTATTATCACAAACTTCATACCAAATAAATTTGACAACTACATAAAATGGACAAATTCCTTTTAAGACACAAACTGCCAAAACTCATTCAAGGAGAAATAGATAACATGAACAGCCCTGAATCTATTTAAGAAATTAATGTTTAGTTTGGAATCCCTGGGTAGCGCAAATAGTTAAGCCCTCGAATATTAACTGGAAAGGTGGTGGTTAGAAGCCACTTGGAGGCATCTTGGAAGGTCTGGTGATCTGCTTCCAAAAGGTCACAGGCTTGAAAACCCTTTGGAGTGTAGCTCTGCACACATAAGGTCACCATGAGTCGGAATGAACTTGACAGCAACATTTTCTTTTAAATGTTTAGTTTAAAAACTTTCCACAGAAAGCTCAAGGCCCAGAGGGCTTCACTGGTGAATTCCACCAAATATTTAAGGAAGAAATAATACAAATTATACATAAACTGTTCCAGAAAATTGAAGAAGAAATATGTCCCATCTCATTCTTCTAGATTAGCATTACTCTTATAGCAAAATCAAGCAAAGATATTACAAGAAAACAGAATTACAGACCAATATTCCTCAGGAACATAGATGCAAAAACTCTAAAACAAAATTTTTTTTATTTGAAAATCAAATTCAATGTCAAATAAAGCGGATAATACATAATGACCATGTGGAATTTATACTAGAAATGTAGGAGTGGTTTAAAATTCAAAAACTAATCAATCACCATATTAACAGACCAAAAAAAAAAAAAAATGCTATAATCATCTCAATAGGTTCAAAGAAAACATTCAACAAAATTCAACATCCATTACTGGTAAGAACTCCCAGGAAAACAGGAATCAAAGGGAAGTTCCTCAACTTAATAAATGACATCTACAAAAATCCCACAGCAAACATCATAGTTAACGGTGAAAGACTGAATACGTCCCTTCTATGATCACAAATTAAGCAAGAACATCCACTTTCACCACTTTAATTCAATACTGTACTAAGGGTTCTAACCAGAGAAGTAGAGTAATAAAAAGAAATGAGGCATCCAGTTTGAAACAAAATTGTGAAACTCTTTATTCATAGATATGATCATCTAAGTAGAGAATAATATTCAATCTACAAAAATGCTACTGAAATTAAGTAAATTTAGCAAGGTTACAAGACAAAAGAACAAATTAAATTTTATTTCTATAAACTAGCAAGGAAGACCAGATACTGAAAATTTTTATAACATACTATTTTCGATAGCATTAAAAAAATGAAATACTTAGGGATAAGTCTGTGCAAAAGATGTGCAAGACCTGCACTATGAAGACTATAAAAACATTGCTAAAGCATATTAAACTAGACCTAAATAAATTGAGAATGATAAGTGTTCATGGGTCAGAAGATCCAATATTGTTAAGTCAATTCTCCCCAAATGGATCCATATATTCAATGCAATCCCTATCAAAATCTCAGCAGGCTTTTTCATAGAAATTGACAAGGTGATTCTAAAATTTACATGCAAATGTAAGGACCTAGAAAAGTCAAAACAACTTTGAAAAATAAGACTACAATTAGAGGACTTACATTTATGTAGCTTTATAATAAGTCTTAAAGTCAGATAATCAAGACCAGGTGGTACTGGCATCATAATAGACAGACCAACGAAACAGGACATAGTCAGAAATATATCCACATATATATGATCAACTGCAATTACAAAAGCAATTCAGTTCATAGAAAAGCTGTTTCAACAAATGATGCTGGAACAACTGGATATCCATATGAAAAAAGATGAACTTCAAACCATACCATGTCACCATGTACAAAAATTAAAATGCATCACAGATCTAAATGTAACACCTAAAATTATAAAAGGTCTAGAAAAAAATATAGGAGAAAATCTTTGTGACCTTGGGTTAGGCAAAGTTTCTTAGATGCCAAAAACATGATCCATTAAAAAAAAAAAAAAGAAGACTGATGAATTAGACATCATCCAAATTAACTTCTGCTCTTTGAAAGAAAACTAATAAGACAATGAAAAGGCAAACCACAGACTGGAAAAAAAAATTTGTAAATCACGTCTGATAATTCTTTGTATCAAGAATATATGAACAATTCTCAAAAGCAAATAAAAAGACAACAATCCGATAAAAAATGGGCACGAGTCAAACAGACACTGCACCAAAGAAGACATACAGATGGCAAATAAGTACATAAAAACAAGCTAAATATCCGTCACTAGGGAAATGTAAATTAAAACCCCAGTGTGGTACACAACTGCTAGAATGACTAAATTTTAAAAAGAGTGACCATACTAAATGTTAGTAAAGATGTGGAACAACTGGAACTCTCATACTGCTGGCAAGAATATGGAAAATATTGATTTTTAAAAAATGGTTTTTTGAAAGCTAAATATATATCTACCATACGGCCCAACTACTCCACTCATACGTATTTACCCAAGAGAAATAAAAGTATATGTCCATACAAAGACTTGTATACAATATTCACAGCAGCTTTATTTTTAATAGCCAAAAACTAGAAACAAAATATTCATCAGCAGGTGAACAGATAAATTGTGATATAATCTCAAAATTGAGTACTACTTAGCAATAAAAAAGAATAAACTATCGATATATGCAACAATATGGATGAATCTCAAAATAATTATGCTGAGTAAAGAAGCCAGACCAAAAAAAGAATACATATAATATCATTTATATCTAGGCTGATATAAAATTCTAGAAAATGAAAACTAATCTATAGTGAAAGAAATCAGCTCAGTGGTTGCCTAAGGATGGGGTGGAGGGGAAGGAAGGAGGCATTACAAAAGATCATTAAAAAAAACTTCTGAGGCTGATATATATTTTAGTTATCTTAATTGTGATAATTCTACAGGTGTACACATATTTAAAAGCTTATCAATCTGTATACTTTAAATATGTGCTGTTTATTGTATGTCAATTATTCCTCAATAAAGCTGTTTAAAAGGAGACACTTGACTATTTGGAATTTTTTAAATAATGTATCGAGGTTTATAACATACAGATAAATAACATGTAAGGTAACAGCACAAAGAGCAAGAAGAGGGGAATGGAGTTATACTATACCACATAGTTAAACTATATGTAAAATTGTATATTATTTTAAGCTAGTTCTAATATACTGAAATGTAAATTGTAAATCCTAGAGCAACCACACCAGATACACACACCAGAAGAAAATCTGGAGGATTCACATTTCTCGATTTCAAAATTTATTACAAAGCTACAGTAATCAAGACAGTGTGGTATTGTCATAAGGACAGATATATAAATCAATAAAATAGAATTCAGAGTCCAGAAATACATTTTCACATTTATGGTCTATTGATCTTCAACAAGGGTGCCAAGACAATTCAATGGGGGAAAGAAAAGGCTTTTCAACAAATGGTGATCGGACAAGTTGGACCGTTAACTCACATCATATACAAAATTTAACTCAAATGTAAGAACAAACAGCTCTTAGAAGAAAACATGACATACATCTCTGTGACCTTAGATTCGGCCATGGTTTCTTATATATTATGTCACCAAAAGCACAAGCAACAAAAGAAAAAGATGAATTGGATTTCATCAAAATAAAAAAACTTTTGCTCTTCAAAGGACACCATTAAGAACGTGAAAAACCAACCCACAGAAAGGGGGCTGTATTTGATAAGAGACTTGTATCCAGAATATAAAAGAACACCTACAACAGAATAATAAAAAGACAAACAATGCAATTAAAAAATGGGAAAAGGATCTGAATAGGTGTTTATCCACAGAAATAAATGACCAATAAGCACATGAAAAGATGCTCACCATCATTAGCCATCAAAAAAAACGAACAAACCAAACCCACTGTCCTCGAGTTGATGTCGACTCATAGCAAACCTGAAGGACAGACCAGAACTGACTGCCCCGTAAGGTTTCCAAGGCTGTAAATCTTTACAGAAGCAAAGCAAACTGCCACATCTTTCTCCCAAGGAATGGCTGGTGGGTTCAAACCGCTGACCTTTTGGTTAGCGGTCTAACACTTCAACCACTGAGCCACCAGGGCTCCTTTCATTAGCCATTAGAAAAATGCAAATCAAACCATAATGAGATATCCTTCAGACTCACAAGTATGGCTATAATCAAAAAGAAAGATAATAACAAATATTAGCAAGGATTTGTAGAAATTAGAATCCTAATGCACAGCTGACAGGATTTTAAAACAGTGCAGTTGCCTTGGAACAGTCTAGCAGTTCCTCAAAAAGTTAAACAGAGTTAACATATGACCCAGTAATTCCTCTCCTACATATATAACAAAAAAAAGAAAACTTAATGTGTACACAAAAACCTACCCACGAATGTTCACAGCAGCATTACTCGTAATAGCTAAAAACTAGAAACAACTTAAACAGCCATAAATTGATGAATGGATAAGCAAAACGTGGTATATATCCATACAATGGAACATAATTAGCCATAAAAAGAAATGAAGTACTGATACATGGATAAATCTTGAAAACACGTTAAGTGAAAGAAGCCAGTTACAAAAGATCACATATTTATGGTTTCATTTATATGGAATGTCTAGAATATGCAAAACGTTAAGACAGAACACAGACAAGTATTTTCCATGGGCTAGGGGAATTGGGGGGAGGGTGATTTTTAAAGGGTATGGGGTTTCTTTCTGAGGTGATGTAAATGTTTTATAACAGACTGTTGTAATGGCTGCTTGTTGTTATGTGCCATCAAGTCAATTCTGACTGATAGCGACCCTACAGGACAGAGTAGAACTGGCCCCACAGGGTTTCCAAGTTGAGGCTGATGGATTCGACTGTTGACGTTTTGGTGAGTAGCCCAGCTCTTAACCACTGCGCCACCAGGGCTCCGATGGTTGCATAACTCTGTGGATATAATAAAAACTACTGAATTTTAAACTTTCAATGGATGAACTGTACGGTATGTGAATTATATCTCAATAAAGTTGTTGCCAAAAAAAGGTAGGTATTACCCAGAATAATAAACTTATGTTCAAAGATTTTTCATAAACTTGAGCTTTGATACACAATTAAAAAAAAATGTGCAAGAAGATAGGAATAGAAGGGAAATTCCTCAACATAATAAATGGCATTTATGAAAAACCCACAACTAACATCATATTCAATGGAGAACTGAGAGCCTTCTCATTAAGATCAGGAACAAGACAAGGATGCCCACTTTCACCACTGCTACTCAACATCGTTCTGGAAGTCCTAGCGAGAGCAACTGGGCGAGAAAATAAACAGTATCCAAATCGAGGATGAAGTAAAACTATCCCCTTTTGCACATAACATGATCTTATACATAGAAAACACCAAATATTCTACATGAACGTTATTGAACTAATAAATGAATTTGGCAGAGTGGCAGGGTACAAGGTCAATACACAAAAATCAGTTGGGCTTCTATATGTCAGCAATGAGCAACCTCAAAAGGAAATTAAGGAAATATTACCATTTACAATAGCACCTAAAAGAATAAAGTACCTAGGAATAAATTTAACGAGGAAGCTGAAAGACTTGTATACAGAAAATTACAGAACATTACTAAAAGAACTTTAAAAAAAACTATAAATAAAACCCGTTGCTGTTGAGTCGATTCCAACTCATAGTGACCCTACAGGACAGAGTAGAATTGCCTACAGGGTTTCCAAGGAGCAGCAGGTGGATTCAAACTGTCAACCTTTTGGTTAACAGCCAAGCTCTTAACCACTGTACCACCAGGGCTAAATAAATGGAAGGACATTCTGTATTCATGGCTTGCAAGGCTTAATATGGTTAAGATGCCAATACAACCCACAGCAATCTATAAATACAACGCAATACCCATCAAAATTCCAATAGCTTTCTTTGCAGAAATGGAAAAGCCTATCCTCAAATTTATACAGAAGGGCAAGGCACCCCAAAGAGCTAAAGCAATCTTGAAGAAGAATAAAGTTAGAAGACTCAAAATTCCTGATTTCAAAACATACTACAAAGCTACAGTAATTAAAACAGCCTAATACTGGTATAACAAGAGACATATAGACCAAAAGAACAGAATTGAAATTGTAGAAATAAACACAAAGACGTCTACGGTCAACTAATTTTTTCAGGGGTGCTAAGTCTACTCAATGGAAAAAAAAAAGTCTCTTCAATAAATGGCGCTGGGAAAACTGATACCACATGCAGAAGAATGAATCAGGATCTATGCCTCACACCACACACAAAAACCAACTCAAAATGGATCAAGGACCTAAATATGAAAAGTAAAACCATAGATTTTTTTAGAAGAAAATACAGGGATGAGGCTGTGGAACCTAGTGTTTAGTGACAGAATAGCAGATATGATTAAGAAAAGCCTAAGCAACAAAAAACAGAATAGACAGATGGGACCTCAAAATAATGAACTACTTCTGTACATCAAGGGACTTTATCAACTAAGTGACAAGACAACCAACAGAGTGGGAGAAAATTTTCAGACACATGTATCACATAAGGGCCTAATATCAAAAAAATATATAAAACTTCTATACCTTAACAACAAAAAGACAAACAATCCAATCAAAAAATGGGAAAGGACTTAACAGTTCACCAAAGAGGATATTCAAACGGTCAACAAGCACCTAAAAAGATGCTCTTAACATCATTAGCCTTTAGGGAGATGCAAATCAATATCTCATCATCAGCTCGTATCACCTCACCCCCATTAGAATGGAAATGATTATTTAAAAAAAGGAAAACAGTAAGTGTTGGCGAGGTTGTGGAGAAACTGGACTCCTCATCCATTGCTGGTAGTAATGTAAAATGGTGCAGCGACTGTGGGAAACAGTTTTGACGGTTCCTCAAAAAGTTGAACATAGAATTACCATATGACCCAGCAATCCCAATCCTAAATATATACCCAGAAGAAGTAAAGGCAGGAACGCAAATAGAAACCTGTACATCAATGTTCACTGCAGCACTTTTCACAACAGCCAAAAGGTGGAAACAACTCAGATGTCCATCAACAGATGAACGGATAAGCAAAATGTGGTATATACATACAGTGGAATACTATGCAGCCGAAAAGAGAAATTAATTTTGATGCATGCCACAACATGGATGAATCCGGAAAACATGCTGAGCGAAATAAGTCACAAAAGGGCAACTACTGTTATGATCTCACTTATATGAAATAAGAAAATATAAAAAACCAAAGATCATTAGTGGTTACCAGGGGTGCGAGGGAAGGGTGAAGGGCGAGTTTTTGTTTTGGGGACACTGAATTTATGTTTACAGTGGTATAATGTTTTGGAGGAGGATACTGATAATTGTAGCACAACATGAAAAATATAATCAATGTCACTGAGTTCTAAATGTGGTAGTTGTTGTGTTGGCAAATGTTTTGGTGTATGTGTTTTCACCACAATTAAAAAATAAAAACTGTAGGTATTAAATAATAAAGGAGATAAAATGGTGTCATGGTTTGAATTATGTCCCCCAAAAAATGTATCACTGTGGCTGGGCCATGATTCCCGGAATTGTGTGGTTGGCATCCATTTTGTGATTGTAATTTTATGTTAAAGAGGATTAGGGTGGGATTGTAACACCACCCTTACCCAGGTCACATCCCTGATCCAATGTAAAGGGAGTTTTCCTGGGGTGTGGCCTGTACCACCTTTTCTCTCTCAAGAGATAAAAGGAAAGAGAAGCAAGCAGGGAACCGCGGACCTCATACCATCAAGAAAGCAGTGCCGGGAGCAGAGCGCATCCTTTGGACCAGGGTCCCTGCAGAGAGAAGCTCCTAGTCCGGGGGAACACTGAAGAGAACAAGGCCGACAGAGAGAAAAAGCCTTCCCCTGGAGCTGACACCCTGAATTTGGACTTTTAGCCTACTTTGACAGTGAGGAAATAAATTTCTCTTCGTTAAAACCATCCACTTGTGGTATTTCTGTTACGGCAGCACTAGGTGACTAAAAGAGATGGATTATTTAAAAATAATTAATGTAAAAGAATCCGGGGTGGGGGGCAGGGGGAGGACACAACAACAAAGAACTGATGGGGAAAAAGAAACAGCAAAATAGTATACTAAAACTCAACAATATAAATAATCACATTTTAATGAAATGGCTTAAACATGTCAAGATTAAACACCAGAGATTGGCAGACTGAATAAAAAAGTGAGACTCAATTACATGCTGCCTATAAGAAACCCACTTTAAATATAAAGGCATAGACGGAGTAATAGTAAAAGAATGGAAACAAGGTAATCAACAATAATCAAAAGTAAGCTGGAGTAGCTATTATTAATATTAGACAAAGTAGACTTCAGAACAAAGATAATTACCAGAAACTTTGGTGAAGTGTAAGACAGTACACAATACTGGGGAAGCCAGCACAACCTGTACAAGGAAAGGTCATGGAAGCTCCACAGACACATCCAAACTCCCCCAGGGACTGAACTGCTAGGCGGAGGGCTGTGGTGACCATGGTCTCGGAGAACATCTAGCTCAATTGGCAGAATACAGTTTATAAAGACAATGTTCTACATTCTACCTTGGTGAGTAGCGACTGGGGTCTCAAAAGCTTGTGAGCAGCCATCTAAGATACTCCACTGGTCTCACCCTTTCAGGAGCAAGGGAGAATAAAGAGAACAGGATACAAGGAAAAGATCAGTCCAAAAGACTAAAGGACCACAGCTACTAAGGCCTCCACCAGACTGAGTCCAGTACAGCTAGATGGTGCCCACCTACCACCACTGACTGCTCTGACCAGAATCACAACAGAGGGACCTGGACAGAGCTGGATAAGGATGTAGAACAAAATTCTAACACAGAAAGAAAGACCAGATTTACTGGCCTGACAGAGACTGGAGAATCCCCGAGAGTATGGCCCCCAGACACCCTTTTAGCCCAGTGGTGAAGTCACTCCCAAGGTCCACCATTCAGCCGGGGATTAGACAGCCTCATAAAACAAAACGGGACTAATGAGGCATAGCAGTCCAGGTACAAGGACTAGAAGGCAGGAGGGGACAGGAAAGCTGGTGATAGGGAACCCAAAGTTGAGAAAGGACAGTGTTGACATGTCCTGGGGTTGTTAATCATTGTCATAGGGCAGTATGTGTTACTAACTGTTTAATGAGAAACTATGTGTTCTGTAAACTTTCATCTAAAGTACAAAAAAAAAGAATTATCTATGTGAGATCCAACTGACAACAGCAACTCAAAAGGTTTGATGGGAAGCCTAGGGGGCAGTAAGTTGAAGATAATGGTGATGGAATAATTTGGAAAAGGACAGTGAGAATAGCAGCACAACTGAAGAATGTGATCAATATCACTGAATTGTACGTGCAGAAATTTCTGAAATGGTGTATCTTTGGCTATGTATATTTTCACAAAAAAAAAAAAAAAAAAAAAAAAGGTCCCCCAAGGTTGAGAAGGGAGAGTGTTGACATGTCGTGGGATTGTTACTAATTTCATAAAACAATATGTGTACTTACTGTTTAATGAGAAACTATTTGTTCTGTAAACCTTCATCTAAAGTACAGTTAAAAAAAAAAAAAAAAAAAGATAATTACCAGAGATAAAGATTGACATTTCATAATAAAATAAAAGGTCAGTTCATCAGAAAAACATAGCAATCCATAATGTATATGCACTTGCAGTGCAACTGGTTACTCTTGTGTATGGCCTTTCTAGCCGTGGTCTTCTAACGCCTATCCAGGTGATTAGGCGAGCCTGATCGAATAAGGTAATTGTGGCCTACCAAGGGGACTGGTCAGTTTTGCCTTAAAAGAGAGCCAACTCCACAGCAGAGAGGAGAATCCCTACCACCAACAAGGAAAAACAGTGAGGAGCCAACATGTCCTTTGGACCCAGGATCCCTGTGCTGAGAAGCTCCTGGAAGTAGGAGACCAAGAGAAAGAATGAGCTGTAATCCTGAAGATACTGAGAAGCGCTGGCAGCAGAGACTCAGCAGCAGGAGATGACGTGGTGGGCTTCCCAGACCATGGAGAGAGAAAGCTGAGTACCTTTGGGGAGAGGCCTAGGGCCAGGGAGAGGCGTGCCTGTGAGTATGGTTGGGAAGAGGCTGTCCTGATGAAAGAACTGTCTCCTGAGTGTTCCTGAGCCTAAATTGTAACTGTTATTGTCTCTAATATACCCCATAATCACGAGTGTGGTCTGTGTGTTCTGTATGGCCATTGCAATGAATAACTGAACCCAGAAGAGAAGCAGAGAGTGCAGTGTGAGGGACAGTTGGTGTCAGAGTTGGTAAAGATGGGGGGGGGGGGGGGGCATGTCTGACACCTGCCTCATAGGAATCAGCTTTGGGCTTTTGATCTTGGTTCGCCTTCGCCCTTGTGGGGTTGGAGGTCAGATACTGCCCCCAAACCATTTCTATAGTTGGTGTCATAAGCGAGATTCTTTGCAGTGCCTCCAGACTCAGGGAAGCATGGACTTTGTAAGATAAAGACCAAAGGCGCTTGGGAAGTGAAACTTTCGATTCTTAGATGGTTGCTTCAGTTGTTGTTACTTGTAATGGTTGAAAAGCTGCACCTGGAGTGGCCTAGGGCAAAAGCCAGGCCAGATAAGCAGGATGACTGACAGGGGGCCAGGTCTTCTGGTTCCACCCAGCCAGAGGCCCAAGTCCATATGCATATGAATGGGAAGATAGTCAAGGTGTAGAGGAGAATAAACTGGAATGTTTTAAAAGGGTTATGTGTTTAGGATTATGCATTTATCTGAGTGTACTACTGACACTGAATGTTTCTCCTACCTAATGTTGTAAAGCAGACCTAAATGTACGCTAGAAATGAATATTCGGTATTACAGATTACAGAGAGCATGTAACTCCGCCTTCAGCCAATACTTAACTGGATATGCTAAAAGAGGAACTAGGATTTACCCAGAAGAAACACAGGCTTTTTTTCCAACCCAGTAGCCCTGTGTATAGAGTGAGGGCTTAGGTCCAAAACCTGAGCCCCACTCAGATTCTGCATTTGAAAAGACATGGAGAACCACTCAGAACTGCTGAGAGGACAGAATATCTGCATTTGAAGGAAGAACTTACAGGGAAAAAAAGTAGCTGTTTTGCTTTTTGAATTTCCAGCAAGAGGTTTGCTATTGGATGCATCCGAGGCAGGAAAAGTCAGTAACCATGAGAAGGAACTCCCTTCTAGGACTGGAAGTTGAAGGGAGCAGTGAGTAGACAGCTTGGTCTGCTCTCCTGTGGGGACCACCTGGGTCCACTCAGTGAGTAAAAGAGGGGGAAGTATAGCAATGAAGAGATGGCTGAGTTTGGACCTGTTCCATTGGCACCTGCTGACCTCACCCACGGCGTCTCGGGATGAGACAGTGAGAGGAAGGGCCGGCTGGCCAGAAGTAAAGAGTTGTGTATGGACTCCTTTAAGTTTACAGGTGGAACCTGGTGACCTAGCCAAAGGGCACTACGGATGAGAGTGGGAAGGGCTGTCTGAAGTGCCAGGAGGTATGCGTGAATTCTCGTCTCAGGCTGCTACCCACGGTGACCTAGCTTCAATGGCTAGGGATAAGCTGACCGGAACCTGACCAAATGAAGAGGAAGATACTTGACACTGTTCTCCTTCCCCCTTGTGGGGTTGGAGGAGGTCAGACACTCCCTCACACCGTTTTTACAGTAGTCAATGACAGAGCTTCAAAGTATAAGAACCAAAGATCACAAAACTGAAAAAAGAAATAGAAAAATCTCCAAATATAAATGGAAATAGTAAGAGCTCCCTCTCAATGAGTGCTAGAACAAGTAGACAAAAAGTCAAGAAGGATATAGAAGATACTCTCAGCCAACTTGATCTTTATTTATAGAACATAGTACATCTAGCGCATATGGAACAATCACTAAGATAGGTCTTATTCTGGGCTATAAAACAAATTTCAATAAATTTAAAATTACAGAAATTGTGCATCATGTGTTCTCTGGCAAGAGCATAAGTAAATGAAAAACCACTAAGAAAAGGATATCTGAAAAATCCTAAAACATTTGAAAATAAAAGCACATACTTTTAAATATGTATATTTAGGTAAACATATATATTTCTAAATAAATAACCCATGGATCAAAGAAAAAGTCACATAGGAAATCAGAAAATACTTTGCACTAAATGATAATAAAAAATACAATCTATCTAAATGTGTGTGGTACGCCTAAAGCAAGGGATAGAAGGAAATTTATAGTCTAAACACTTATGTCAGAAAACAATTAAAAATCAATTATCTAAGCTTCCACCTTAAGAAGTTCAAGGAACAGCAAATAAACCTCAAAGTAAGCGGAAGGAAGAAAATCTCAATTAAAGTAAAAATCAAAAACAGGAAAAATCAATTAAACCAAAGGACTGTTCTTTGAAATGATCAATAAAATTGATAGATCTCTAGCTAGACTGGTCAAGAAAAAGAGAAAACAAAAATCACCAAAATCAGAAAACAGAAACTTCACTACAAATCCTACAGACATTAAAAGAACAGTAAAATTATAAATAACTATGCCAATAAGGCCAGGGGCGGACTGCAGAACAGACCATCAATTACTCATATGCAAGTTCAAACTGAAGGTGAAAAAATGAAAATAAGTCCGCAAGAGCCAAAGAACGATCTTGAGTATATCCCACCTGAATTTGGAGACCACCTCAAGAATAGATCTGACACACTTAACACTAATGACGGAAGACCAGATGAGTTGTGGGATGACATCAAGGATACCATATACGAAAACAGCAAAAGATCATTAAAAAGACAGGAAAGAAAGAAAAGACCAAAATGGATGTTAGACTATACTCTGATACTTGCTCTTGAACGTAGACTAGCTAAAGCTAATGGAAGAAATGGTGAAGTAAAAGAGCTGAACAGAAGATTTCAAAGGGTGGCTCGAGAAGATAAAAGTAAAGTATTATAAGGAAATGTGCAAATACCTGGAGTTAGAAAACCAAAAGGGAAGAGCATGCTCGGCATTTCTCAAGCTGAAAAAACAGAAGAAAAAAATGCAAGCCTCAAGTTGCAATACTGAAAGAGTCTACAGGCAAAACATTTAATGACGCAGGAAGCATCAAAAGAAGATGGAAAGAATAGAGTCACTGTACCAAAAAGAACTGGTCTACATTCAGTCACTTCAAGGGGTAGCATTATGATCAAGAACCGATGGTATTTAAGGGAGAAGTCCAAACTGCACTGAAGGCATTGGCAAAAAACAAGCCTCCACGAATTGGCAAAATACCAACTGAAATGTTTCAACAAACGAATGCAACGCTGGAAATGCTCACTCATCTATGCCAAGAAATTTGGAAGACAGCTACCTGGCCAACTGACTGGAAGAGATCCATACATGTGCCATTCCAAAGAAAGGTGATCCAACAGAATGTAAAATTATCTAACAAAATCATCAATATCATATGCAAGTAAAATTATGCTGAGATCATTCAAAAACGGTTGCAGCAGTACATCAACAGGCAACCGGCAGAAATTCAAGCCGGGTTCAGAAGAGGACATGGAACGAAGGATATCACTGCTGATACCAGATGGATCTTGGCTGAAAGCAGAGAATACCAGAAGGATATTTACCTGTGTTTTACTGACTATGCAAAGACATTCAACTGCGTGGCTCGTAACAAATTATGAATAACACTGTGAGGAACACGAGTTCCAGAACACTTAATTGTGCTCATGCGGAACCTGTACATAGACCAAGAGGAAGTCGTTCTAACAGAACAAGGGGGTACTGTATGGTTTAAAAATCAGGAATGGTGTGCATCAGGGTTGTATCCTTTCACTATACCTACTCAATCTGTATGCTGAGTAAATAATCTGAGAAGCTGGACTGTATAAAAACGAGTCACTGGGATTGGAGGAAGACTCATTAACAACCTGTGATGTGCAGATGACACAACCTTGCTTGCTGAAAGCAAGGAGGACTTGAAGCCCTTACTGATGAAAATCAAAGACTATAGCCTTTTTTTATGGCAAAAGTTTGATTTTTTTATTTTTATTGTGCTTTAGATGAAGGTTTACAGAACAGATTCTCATTAAACAGTACACATGTTGTTTTATGACAATGGTTAACAACCCCATGACATGTCAACACTGTCCCTTCTCAACCTTGGGTTCCCTATTACCAGCTTTCCTGTCCCTTCTTGCCTTCTAGTCCTTGCCCCTGGACTATTATTCCCCATCATTCTCATTTTGTTTTATGGGGCTGTCTAATCTTTGACTGAATGGTAAACCTCCTAAAAGGCTGTCCGGGGGCCATACTCTCAGGGTTTCTCCAGTCTTTGTCAGGCCAGTAAGTCTGGTCTTTTTTTGTGAGTTGTAGAAACTACATTTTTCTCCAGTTCTGTCTGGGACCCTCTGTTGTGATCCTGGTCAGAGCAGTTGGTGGTAGCTGGGCACTATCTAGTTGTACTGGACTCAGAACTACAGCCTTCTGTATGGATTACACCTTACCATTAAAAAAAAAAAAAAAATCCTCACAACTGGACCAAGAAACAGTATCATGATAAATGGAGAAAAGACTGAAGTTGTCAACAATTTCATTTCACTGTGACTCACAATCAACACTCACTGAAGCAGAAGTCAAGAACTCAAATGACACACTGCATTGGGCAAATCTGCTGCAAAAGACCTCTTTAAATTGTTAAAAAACAAAGATGTCACCTTGAAGCCTAAGGTGCACCTGACCTAGGACATGGTGTTTTCAACTGTCTCATATGTATGTGAAAGCTGGGCTATGAATAAGGAAGTCTGAAGAACCTACGCCTCTGAATTATGGTGTTGGCAAACAATACTGAATATATCATGGACTGCCAAAAGAACAAATCTGTCCTGGAAGAAGTACAGCCGGAATGTTCCTTAGAAGCAAGGACGGCAAGATCTCGTCTCACATACTTTGGACATGTTATCAGGAGAGACCAGTCCCTAGAGAAGGACATCAGGCTTGGTAAAGTAGAGGGTCTGTAAAAAGAGGAAGACCCTCAATGAGATGGATTATCACAGTGGCTGCAGCAACGGGCTCAAGCTTAGCAACAATTCTGAGGATGGCGCAGGACCGGGCAATGTTTTGTTCTGCTGTGCATGGGGTCGCTACGAGTCGGAACCAACTTAAGGGCACCTAACAACAACATGCCAATAAATCTGACTACTTAAATGAAATTAACAAATTACCAAAACTGACTTAAGAAGGAACAGAAGATATATATAGCTCTATATCTACTGAAGAAATTGGATTTGTAATTTAAAACCTTCCGCTAAAGAACTTTATAGGCTCAGATGGCTTCACTACTGAATTCTATTAAACGTTCAAGGAAGAATTATTACTGATGTTCAACAAACTATTTCAGAAAATAGAGTTGAGGGGAACACATCTCTGGCTCCTTTTACAAAGCCAGCGCTACCCTAATAATCAAAAACAAAATCATTACAAGAAAAGAAAACTACAAACAACTCCCCCACCACCATGGCCACCAAAAAAAAAAAGACAAAAGATTTGAACAGACACTTCACAAAAGATATATGAATGGCCAATAAGCACATGAAAAGATGTTCAATATCATGAGTCATCAGGGAAATATAAATTAAAACCAAAACGAGGTATCTCTACACACCCAGTGAAATGCATGGCTAAAACGAAGTAGACTGACAACACCAAGGTAGGCAAGGATACAGAGCAACTGAAACTAGCATACTTGCTGGGGGGAACGGGGTTGAAGTGGGAATGTGGACAAACCCTTTGGAAAATAGTTCTCAGTTTCTTATAAATGTAACATGCATTTACCACAGGACCCAGAAATTCTATTTCCTATCATATGAACCAGTTATTTACCCAAGAGAAATGAAAACGTAAGTCCACACAATGACTTGTATATAAAACGTTTATAGATGCTTTATTCTTAATAGCCTTAATCTAGAAACAATCAAAATGCTGATCAACAAGAAAATGGATAAACAAATTTTGGGATTTTCATATAATAGCAATAAAAAGGAACAAATTACTGATGCATTAAAGAACATGGAAGAATCCCAAAACCATACGCTCAGCAAAAGAATCCACATGTAAAACAAATTCTATTTATATGAAATTTTAGAAAAGACAAAAACTAATCTACAATGACACAAAACAGAACATAGTTGCCTGAAGCCCGTGGTGGGTGATAATTCACTGCAAAGCAGATGAAGAAATTTTGAAGAAATTTTTTGATGTGATGGAAAAGTTCTAATTTTTGACTAGCGTGGTGGTTACACAAGCATATACATCTGTCAAAACTGAAACTGTACATGAATTACAGGTGCATTTTTTACATGTAAAATAAAGTTGATTTATTTAACAAAGTGGTACTGGCACATGTACAGACAAAATGTTATATCTCTACCTCACATCATTCACAAAAATAAACTGGACTAAAAATTAACATAAAAAGTAAAACCACAATCACATTAAAAGGGAAATAAGAGGGTACGTTTATGATCCTGTGGAAGGAAAAGCCTTCTTTATCAAGACATTAAAAAGCAAAAGCTATAAAGAAAGAGAAAGATACATTTTATTCATTAGTATGAAAACCTTCTAGACCATAAAACTTAAAAGATTCTAACTGGGAGATATATCTGCATTATGTATAAGAAATTATTAGAATCCAGAATTAAAACAAAACATATAAAGCAAAAAAAATCCAAAACCCTCCTAAAACTCAATAGGTAAAAGAAGCAACCCAAAGGCAAAGGGAATAGGCAAATTTATTTACATAGAAATCAAATGGATGACAGATGTTTAAAGATGAACCTCACTAGTAATACAGGAGATGGAATGCCATTTTTCACTCAAAAGACTGGCACTTAGTAGTATCAAATGGTGGTTTGAGAGTTAGGGATAACAGGTAATCCAAGTGGGAGAATCAACTGGTACAACCACTACAGAGGGAATTTCAGAGTATACACTGAACAAATACTCTCAACACTCAGCAATTCTACTTCTTGCTTTTTACCCTAAGGAAGGGAAACTTGTACGTACACAAGAAGGCACGAACAAAGATATTCACTACAGAAATGTTTACAGAAATGAAAAACTGTGACCCACCTAAATGCCAAAGGCAAATGGCTAAGTAAACTAGAATACATTTACACTACAGATGCAGTTAAATGAAAACAAGATACTTGTATATGTAGTAACATAAAAAGGTCTCTAAAACATACTGCTGACTAAAGATACACAATATATTTATGTAGAAACAAAATAAATGAGAAGATGCTCACATGCAAACGATCACATATATATGTATGTACATGCATAGAAAAAGACCTGCAAAAATACATATGAAATTAGCTCTACTCAGGGGGCAGAATTGGAGGAAGGCTATTATTAAAAGTCCTAGTCAAACTTTCACAAGGAGAATGTATTCTTATATTATTTGTATAAGTGTAAGTTAATGAAAAATAATATGCTGATTTTAGATGAACTTACAACTGTTGTCTGAGGAAACTCTTTCCACAGGACGTAAGTATGGTTGCTATGTCCTTGGAAAGGGATTCTTCAACCAACGGATTGAGAAGCCCTTACCACCTTCAGCTTAGAATACCGTAATAGTTTACAACAAACATCAATGCCTTTTAAGTCTCTCCCCCATATTGCCTTCAAATCTTTCTCAATTACCTCTCAATCCAAGTCACTCTCAATCCATTACCTGTTTTATCTGCAATTATTACTATATGAAATTACCTATTTACTTATTTATTGTCCACAAAGTGGGAATGGCAAGACAGAATTTTGAATTCATATGATTTTAGTCAAGCCATTTAGAGTTTTCTTATAGTATCAAAGACACATTTTATTCACTTACCTTAGTTGGAAAAGGAAATTTGGAAGGTTCTGTTTTGCATGGTGTATGAATAGCCGTTAGAGGGGGAGGCCATGAATGCGTCATCTCCTGAAATGTAATTATTACAATTCGTTTTCAACCAGGTCAAGGATAAAAATTACATAGCTAAAAACCAGATTTGTATTTATAAATACTGGTTTCATGATTGCTCCTCCAAAACAATGCATATTTAATCAGTAAGTATTAATTAAGCACAATTGGGTGCAAAGCACTACGGGGTAATAGAAGATAAATAATATACACCCCCTGACTTCAAGGAGCTTACAGTTAGGATGATGAGACCTGTGAATAGTTACAGAAGTCAGCTCATACTCAAATACAAGGCACCTAGTAAAGCACTACTGAGGAAGAGCTTGCTGTGGAAGTGGGAGGAAAGGGATAATGACAAAAGAGAGCAGCTAACATCTATCTTGTACCTTTAATAGGCCAGACACTGAGCTAAGTACTTTAGATGTCTGTCACTCATTTAATACTCACAATGACATTATTAGGTAGATACATTATCCTCTCTATACAGGATGAAACTGAAGCACAAAAGTTATTTATTCACGGTCACATACTTAGTCAGTGAGGGACACAAAATTTCATCCCAGAAAGTCTGGCTATAGAGCCCATTCACTGACAGGAAAATTTGGCTAGGTGGAGGAAATTAGAGGAGAGATTTCAAAAGCATAGAAGGAGGAAGACAGACAGGCAAGGCTCTAAGTCTAGTTTCATTCAATGCCTTCTGTCTAATCACATACCAAATATGTCCAAGTGGGAGTTCAGATAAGTGGAAAAGATCACAATGTGTATGCTACAGCAGCAGGGGAGCGAGAGAGGCATCAGACTTAGAATAAGGAGGGAGTGCTTTATTTCTGGCATTTAGTTCAAAGTAAGCCATCAGGTAGAATGAGAAAATACAATAAATTAAAGGTGGTACTAACTTCTAGGAATTTACCCTACAGTTACACTCACATACTTATGTAAGGATATATGTTCAAGGGGCTCACCTAAAAAATGCAAACCTAAGTCTCCAACAATACAGGACCAAATAAATAAATTGTCAGACAGCCATATAATGGAACACCAAACAGAGATTAAAATGAGAAATTTTTACTGATATGAAATGATGTCCATAGTATATTTGTTTAACAAACACAAGTGATAGTCTATGTCCTACTAAATGTTTACATAAGAAAAAAATCTCTGGATAGTTAACACTGGCTACCTTTGGGCAATAGAATGATATCAGGGGGAACAGACAAGGGCACTTAATACAGTGTGTACTGCTTGAACCTCTTAAAACAGCCACCAGTATTGTCATTGCTCTCTAACTTCTTATGATGTGTTATTTTTTAATAGCATTTCACTTACTGAAATAATATTATACAGTTGATCTTGCTCTAGAATGTTCACTCAGAGAGTGTAATGCAAGTGCTATCATTCTTATTATCATAGTATCCCCAATGCTTGGCACATAGTAAACGCTCAATTAGTATGCCCTGGATTAATAAATCAATTTCTTTCACAATAAATATATATTCTTGAGAATTAAATTTCTTTTCTTTTATTCAATGATGCAGAACTGAAGTTCCTTGAACACCGCACATAGGCAAGTGGAGAGGAAATAAAAACTCATCTACCACAGGTTCTGTCGTGGCATTTTATACCTTAAAGGTCAAAATACTCTCAAAAGGAAAATCTATTTAATTCTCCAACTATCATCAAATAATTGAGCACTTATTACACCCAAGCCCATGTGCCAAGCCCTGCGCATACAAAATAAATGATTTCAAAGAGATAATGAAATAGAAGAAAACCGAAGATTTCTTCCAGATATTAAAATTCCATGCATTTTGGAGGATTCAGGGGAAAAGAAATATGTTACCTTAGACTTTTTATATACATGGCAACTAAAAAATGAATACCATATGAGATTCAAAGAAAAAACAGAATCTAGAAATAACTGAAAAGAAAGGAGAAATACATCCTAAGAAAAGTTTACATTATGGAGGTTTGAAAAAAAAAAAAAGAAGGAAAGTATACGGCTTAGGGAAACCAGTTTGGCCAGAGAGGTCAATCATAGTAGAAGAGGTTAGGACTGGCCTGTGGAAGTATGGAATGTTAAATTTGGATATTATTCTTTTTATGGGCTTTAGAGAGACACTGAAAACTTCAAAGAAGGAAATTAATTTACAAAGAACAGATTTCAGCAAAGAATTTGGTAACAATGCAGAAGACAGATGAGCAGGGAAACTCGAGGCAGAGAGGCAGAGTGAGGACTGTATATTCCATTATTCAGGTTCAGTGTGGCAGGAATGGAAAAAAAGGAATAGATATTTTCAAGGAATATTTTCCAGGAATTTTCAAAGTCTTAAGTTTTGTGATTAAATGGAACATGAAAGAAGTCAGAAATAATGAGGATTCTACATTTCCAAGCATAGGAAAATGGTAGTACTACTAATAGAAAGACTTTAGACATGCTGAGTTTGAAAAAGCAACAGGAAATCCAAATGGAAAACAGCCTAAAAGGCAATTAAGAGACATAAACCAAAACCCAAGAGGCCAAGACAGGAGAGGAAGACTGAACAGCTATGTAATAGATAAAGCCATGAAAATGGAGGAAAAGCCAAGTCAGAGAGAAGACAGAGGCTAGAAAAATGCACTCATAGTTAAAAGGACATGAGTTCCAAGAAGGCAAAGAAAAGGCAAGAAAGGTGGATGGAAATTAAAAACAATGAAACATAATGACAGCCAAGAAGGAAGGACGATGTTTCCAGAAAGAAAAAAATAAAAACTCTTTAAAATACCAGAAAGGGTAAAGAGAATGAGAATTCAAACGAAGCTCCTGAATGTGGGGGAAGACTGTGACCTTAGAAAAACAGGTTCAGCAGAATCATGGAGGTAAAAGAGATTACCGTTGGCTAAAGGAAGCAATCAAAGAGAATACAGTGGAAGCAGCCACTGCAGGGTAGTCTTTTAACAGTATTAACAGTGAAATGCAACTATAGACACAAAAATTGAGAAGCTTACAAAAAACAAGAAAATACAAGTATTACGTGACTAACAGCTGTATCTTTTCTCAGCTGAGCAAAAAGCAGTCATTGCCACTCACTAATTCACTGCACGATACATTTTCTATGTTTTCAATAGAGGAATGCAGTTTTTGGTCATGTGTTAATTTAAAATATATTCCATTAAACACTCAAAATGAGCGATGTTCAGAGATCTTTTATTGTAGGATTTGACCAGTATCTACAGATAACTTGCAAAGCAAGCTATTTTCAATGTAATGGTCTGACTGGTAACTACTGAGTTCTTTAGAATTTCAAATTATTGAGAAACCTGAGAGACTGCACTTTTATTTAGTTTCTTCTCCTTTTCAAGGCAAGCTGTTAAGACTAGAATATGCATTATTATAAAGACAAAAACAAAAAACACAGCTCTTTGAAGGTAAACAGTAAACAAACCATGTGATTCAGAATCTAAGTATGAAGGTAACCAGAATAAAGTCAATTCATTTTGATAGACATAATCAAGTTACACATATAAGCAATCTGCTGCTTCAAATCCTTTGAGAAGTATAGAGGGCAGGGGAAAAGAATAGTAGAGCATCATAATTAAATAAAAAGGACTGAAACTTTTAAAAAAACAGATAACTTACTTTAAGAATTTCATCCACACAGCTCACATCACCAGAAGCAGATGCCTTAAGAAAAAGAGGGAAAAAGAAACACAGATTTAGAGTCATTTATTATTAGATTACCATTTGCTGCACAGATATAAAAATATTATTAAAAGGAAAATAAAATTTAATTATTTATGATTTCACTATTCCAAATCAGAACACTAATTAGAATCTTTGGACTAATTTCCTTAAAATATAAATATTAAACACTAAAAAAATTTAATCACCAAACTGTACATGGCTTGAGGTACTTAATTATATTTTTTCAAAGGTTTTTAAATTTTTATGTTTCTTATACTTAGATTAGAAAAAATTTGTTAAATGTAATTTTGCAGGTAAGCAGCTTACCAAAAAATTTTAAAGTTCACTTACATTCAACATACAGTATGCTACTAAGATACCTCATTTCACATAAATTAACAAACAAAATAAAACCAAATTCATTGAAGGATTACTTTTCTGGAACATGACAAGTATTTTACATATTCTTTCTTAAATCACAGAAGTTAAGTTGCTCATTCTAAGGCACAAACAGAAATTAGAAAGCTGGGGTCTGAAGTCAAGTCTAACTCCAAGGATGACGTTGTTTGAAAAAAGAACAAATTACCACTTTATTCTTTTTTTGAGTAATCAGATGACAAATGCCACTAACAATGAGTTTACCTAGGCAGGAAAAACTTCTAAATGTTCTCAGAAAAGCAGTTTACCTATCCCTGATCCCTCCTCTGACCATTCTGAGCCATGATTTTTGGTTATTGATATTACTTTTTAATTTTTTTTTAATTACACAAAATACATTAAAAAGATTTCAGCTATTTCACAATGAATGCTCACTTCTCTGATTATTTTGAATATCATGCTTCGGTATACAATTATAATTACCATAAATTTCACACCATCACTATGAATTTGGAGCAGCTGCCTCAACCCTGTAACCAGGGAAAAGGATCGCAGCATCCAAACCATACAACATCATCATCTCCATGGGCCAGAAAGTCTCAACATTTACCACGATTAACCATGGTCCACATCTCATTCAAGAGTCACTATGAGAAGTTAATAGAGAATTTAAGTCTTTTTTTAAACGTTTAAGAAAACAAGGTGCATTACTGGTGTGTTATTCCATCAAATCAAATCTAAGGTACTGATGGATCATGGACCATCCTTTTATTTTATAAGCGACTTGTCATTTTTGAAAACAGCGGATGACAGTCTATTTCCCAAGAGGAGCAGCTAATAGGTCTCTGGATCCACTTGGGAGTCACTCACAAGTCTTTATTTAAGCTCTTACATTCCTTATTATTAAGGCAAAGAAAGAGGCAGTTTAAGTTCAATCATAAATTCACGGTAAATTGCTTCACATGTTCACAAAGTTAAAAGCTCTAAATGTGTGACTTACATCCAGTGGTTGGGAAGGTATTTTCAGCTTGGTGAGATGTGCTTTGCTGCTGGGCTTCAGCTCAGTCATGCTGTTGCCATGGGACTGGCTGCTGTAGTGCTCAGAGGACAGCTTTGGTTCCATGGACTCCTGTCCATCCATGGGCCGCACATAGGCAGTGGGTTTCTGTAACATTGAACTGGACTTTGACATCAATGAAGGGGGGAAAGACTGACTTGAGTGCTGTCCACTTGAAAACGGTACACGGGAAGGAGAATCCCAGTTTGCATCAGAATCCCGAGGTGATTTGGAACGCTGATGTTCCTTGCTATGGTGATCATTCCCATGAGACCTGGAATGACTTGAGCTTAATGAAGAAACAGCCTGGGGTTTTCCAGGGCTGGAAGAGCGTGATTTGGAGTGTTCTGATCCAAGCTGGCCTTTTTTCCGGCTACTGCTCCCACTACTGCTGTATGAGTCACGGTCATGCCTCTGGCTACTACTGTTGGTGCTGCTACTGCCACCTGCACTGGTCCGTTGACTGCTGTGTCCACTCTGTAGGCCTGAGGACCGTTTCTGAGACTGAGAAGTGCTGGGTGCAGGTCCTACTGGAGTCCATTTGTTACTCTGATGCGAGCTCCCATGTCTCTGTTCAAAGAAATTTGGGTTGGATTTTTCATCTGCTGTTGGTGGTACCGTAGACTTGGGAATTGCAACAAGCTTTGGTATAGTTCTATCCCCTATGAAATCCTTCATTTCATCGTAGTTCCCAAGCATACTCTGAATGCGACTTGATAGCTTGTCTTCTTTGCTAGTCTATAAAAAAAATAAAATTGTACAATTAGCATAATCAGAAATAAAATGATTATAAACTGACTTTCCAAACTTTAAACAGAAAAAGAGTTTTTTTAAAGGGAGGTTTCACCTCACACCTTGAGGCTAACATCTGGAAACAAACTCCAAATATACAACTTTTACAGTGAAAAATATTCAATTAAAGTGTCTAAAAATAATCATGCTAAAATACTCCATAAGACAACTGAGAAATAGATTCCAGGAGGGAAAAATACCCAAATTTCACCAATAAACATACTGGCACAGCAGCAAAGCCTTTTGAAAAACAGAAAGAAAAAAAAAAATCAAGATTATGACTATGTAATTAAACTGCATGCCAGAAGATTAAACAACACTCATAATTTGGCTGTTTAGGAAAATATTATCTTCCTTGTAATTCAATGTTATGCTTAAAAGCAGAAACAAAAATTTAGTGCAACAAGTTATACTTAACTTTTTTTTTTTTTTTTTTTAATTTTAATTCTTTCTGCTACTGTGATTCTTCAGGTTAATAAAAGTCCCAAACAACAAATTAAGCATAGAAAACAAACCACTAATACAATTTTAAATCCTGGCTATTAATCCTGACCAATAAATGCTTTGACTTTTGAAGTCAATAGTACATACTTTAAATTTCAAACAATTATTCCAGGGTAATAAAAAGGTTTAAGATGTCTACTAGCTTTAGGACCCTCGTGTTCATATACATGGAAGAAAGAAAAGCTTCCTGGTTACATTAAAAGCAGAATTCAGATTCAATCACCACTATTTATTTTGTGGTTAGAATGAATCGTAACAACTTTTGATTATCTGATAATCTGTGTGATCCCTATTAAACAAGAGAGGTAAAAACATAGCCTTTATAGGCAATATCAAAATCAGAATCAAATCCAATTCAGTATAATTACAAAATAAATGGCAGTATGATTAAAGATTCTGGACAAAATTCTTGTGTTTTCAATATGCCTTTAATCTGTGTTCTGGACTGAACTGTGTCCCTCAAAAATATCTGTTGTAAATCCTAACCCCTATACCTGTGGTTATAATCTGGGCTTCAAACCCCTGCTGATAAATTTGCATTTCTACCCCCAGATACACTGAATCAGAATCTACAGTTTAACAAGATCTCCAGGTGATTCTTATCTATAACAAATTTGAGAACCACTGCTCTGCCAGTGGTTCTCAGAATTGGTTCCTAACCAGCAGCATTAGCATTGCCCAGGAACTTGTTAGAAATGCAAATTCTCAGCAGAGGTTGGAACTGAACCAAGCAGGTTTGAAGTCCTGGTTATGATCCCATTTGGGAATGGGTTTTCTGTGTTATATTAATGAAACAGTATCAGTGCAGGGTGTTATGTAAAAGAGATTAAATACGGTTAGAGAGCAAGCAGAGCTGGGGGTAGATGCCACACCACATGAAGATCACCAAGGAACTAAGGAACAAGGACCTTCCCCCAGAGTCAACAAAGAAAGAGCACCTTCCCCAGGAAGTTCTGAAATCAGACTTCTAGCCTCCCAAACTGTGAAAAAATAAATTTGTTTGTTAAAGACACATACTTGTGGTATTTCTGTTACAGCAGGGCTAGATAACTAAGTCTCTAATATAAGTTTTGTGTTAGACTCACAGAAATGACCGTATCAGTATGCCTTTAAATTGGAAAATCCTTAAAAATACTGAATAAATGGCTTTCACAGATTCTGTAACTGGCTTCTATAAACACCAAGTGTTACAGGGGTAAAACTTAAGATATACTGTACTTTTAATATTTCATCACAAGAAAAAAATCTAACTCTCAACTTCATATTATACGCCAACAATGGTCATTACTGCTGAAATACATAGTATTATTGCTATTATACACAATATAAGCCTTTAAACTGTAAGGAAAACAATTCAAATAAAATCCAAAGCTAAATCAAATATTAGACATTTATGGCCACCAAACCACATTAGAGTCATCACAAGTGGTACCATTCAGTGTTCAATGTAACCCGAAATCAAGTATAACAGCAGTAATAAAAATAGCAATTGGTTCAATTTATGAAACACTTTTGGCAACGTGGTTTAATATAAATTTGATACTGTTAATTAAGCATTAAATACATAAGAAAATCAGAATTTAGCCTATGATAACAAAAAAGAACTGAAGAGACATTTATTGAAACATACTAATAAAAAAATAAATAAACCAAACCAAACTTATTGCCGTTGAGTCAATTCCAACCCTACAGGACTGAGTAGAACTGCCCCACAGGGTTTCCAAGAAGCGGCTGGTGGATCTGAACGGCTGACCTTTTGGTTAGCAGCTAAGTTCTTAGCCACTGTGCCACCAGGACCGCATACTAATAATAGTCACTGAAATTTAGGAAACTAAGTAACCAAATGGCAAGAAATAAGCAGCAACAAAAGCATCTATGAAATATTCATCACTGATTGGCGTTATACCCAAAGAGCACCTTGGAAACAGCAGATAATGCATATTGATTTACAAAAATTTTAATTTAATTCAAGGCTCAGAAAGGTTACAAGCCTGCCCAAGCTCAGTGGTAGATCCGGAATACAGAGATGACTGCCAATCCAGACCACACTTTTAAAAATTCACGGTAGCAATAGGAGGGGAAGGAAGGCTTCTAGGGTGCTGGTAATGCTCTATTTCACAAGTGGGTATTGACTGTATGTGTTTTCACGCTGTGAAAATTCTTTGAGCCATAACACTTAATTTGTATACTTTTCTGTATGCATGTTATACTCCAATGAAAAGTTTACTTCAAGAAAATACCCTATTTACAATAACGGAAAAAATGTTAAATCCTTAAATGTTATAAGAATTCTTTCCTAACAGAAAATTCAAGATCAAAACATTTTTAAAGTAAATGTGTTACTGGGGGAAAAACACACAAAGAAGGACAACTTACAACTTTGTATGGCTCAGCAAAGAGAGGAGAGCTAGGTGGGAAGGCGTCCTCGCCCTGCTGAATTTCCTGATTCCGCCTTTCCCGTTCTTTCATACGCAGCACATTCCGGTCTTCACGGTTCATGTTGCTACAAAAAGAAACACAATCTTTACATCACAAAAGGGAAAAGAAAGATTAAATTTTCTGTATGGTTTTTGTCAGTTTAATGCTTCAATCAGAGATTCCCTTTCGACTGCCAAGTAATAACAGGCATCAGTGTTCAAGATGGGTTTTGGCAATGGTTTAATCAACTAATACAAAGAGTTCTTCCACAAGCATCCAGAGAGGAAACACTAGCCCAGAATATTAGGACCCGTCCCCTTGGAACACTTAACCTGATCAATTTTTAATGCCCTCTACTAGCTAAAAGTCAGCTAAAACTTGTATGTTTAGAGGGAAAGTAGTACTTAAACCCAAATCCTAGTATGTCCTATAAGCCTTTCTTGGCTTCCTCTTCAATCATTTAACTATTCTTTGCCATTAGAGGCGATACAACCCATTCCCACCTACCACCCCCTCCCCCCGGGGGTCCAGTGGCTTTTCTCTACTTTGCATCTACCTTATCTTGATTTCTTTTTGTCCCAAACACAGCTTCCTTGGTGTCCATCCTTATGGCAGTTTGACCTCAGCTTTGCTGTTGTTCTAGATTCCCTAAAAAATGACATTTCTGCTCTAAATATATTAATATTTCAATTAACACCTCAATAAATGGCAAAACTGAGGCTTTCGGCAATAGTATCTATAAGTAACTTGGGTTAGTTAAAAGTGGAAATTGTATTGAAAAGGGAAGTTTTGGGGTGGGGAGAAAAAAAGTCGACGTAATGTCTATAATCATGACAGTATGTTCTATTTTCACTAAGAACAAACCAAGGGAAATAGCTTATTTAGAGCAGCAGGGATTTTGGTTAAACAGACAATAAAGATAAAGATTGTCAAACCCTGGGATAAGGGATTACTAGAGGCTCTGCAACATCCTTTCCTGGAGATAAACTATCTGTCCTAAAAAAAAAAAAAAAAAAAAAAAAAAAACAACCCTGTTAGAGGCCAAAGGGATAAATTAGGTTATACTTTATACCAGTGAAGCAATTCTAGCCTTAAGATCCATAAATCTCACTAGAAAATTAAAATCAATTAAGACTGAGGGAAAACTATAATTGTAAAATTAGAGTGGACAACGGATTGAACTGTGTGCCCCCATAATACGTGTTGTAAATCCTAACCTCTATGCTTATGGTTAAAATCCCATTTGGGAATAGATTGTCTTTGTTATGTTAATGGACAGGATTAGTGTAGGGTGTGTTTTAAATCAATCTCTTTGGAGATATAAAAGAGATTAAACAAGCAAGGGAAAGTAGCAGAGATATGGGAAGACAGATGCCAAACCAAATGAAGATCACCCAGGAGCAGAAGCTCAGAGACAAGGACCTTCTTCTGAGCTGAAAGAGAGAAAAAGCCTTCCCCTACAGCCAAAGGCCTGAATTCAGACTTCTAGCCTCCTAAATTGTGAGAAAATAAATGTTTGTCAAAGCCACCCATTTGTGATTTTTGTTACAGCAGCACTAGATAACTAAGAATTCAAAACCAATACTCTCTTGAGGATTTGCATCACTGGTGGGAATAATGAAAGTAAACATCCAAAGAAAACTTCCTGATTTACACAATTTACTATCATGCAAATAGCTCAGACAAAAATAAATGCTACTGTAAGACATGGACACAATGTGTGCTTTTTTTGGTCCCCCAAGTACCTAGCACCATACTGAACCACAAAAAATATTTAAATCTTTCTTTAACAAATACCATAAAACATCCACAAACCAAGAACATATTACCCTCCAGCCAGTGGTATCACTAAGAGGATGCAGACCACACCAGGTGACACTGTCAGAGGAGGTGACACCAAAATGACTGTCTATAATATTTTTGTGCAGTGTTTCAGCAAAAATTATTTTTTTATAAAAATATCCCGGTAGTTAGTTATAACAACAAAACATTTTTCATAAACCCAGCTTACATGTATCAATATACCTAACAAGGCTAAAACTCTATGCTAATTTACTTTCTGGTCAGAGACATCATTATTACCAATGTACGACTTTGTATTTCCTCTTTTAAGAAAGCTGCCAGGAAGCTCAGAGCTGAATTAACTGATCACGAAAAACAGTAATGCAGTAAACATCCTTGTAGCTTATGGCTGTGCTTTTAACTCTGTGGGATATACTCCCTAAGTGAGACTGCTAAACTGAAGGATCTGTCTGTTTTTACTGGCTGAATTTGAAACCTGGCTTCACCATTTTAATAGCTATGTCATCTTAGAAAAGTACCTGGTACTTAACTGTTTTAAACCATTCTTTTCCTATTCAACTGGGATTTGTTAACTATTAGAATCCCATATATCTTGAGGTCTACTTCTGAGCTCTGTTTTAATGATCAGTTTGTTTATTTCTATGTACTACTCGACGGCAATGGGTTTGGTTTTTCCATGTGATTTTGCTAACAGTGACTTTACAGGAAGTTTTAATATCTCATATGGCAAATTCTTCTTGTTCTCTCCCCAGTGCCTAGCACATAATAGATGCTTTCTGCATACTTAAGTTAATGACGCCACTAAATAAATATTAAATCTTGTTTTAGGTAAATTTGGGACACCCATTTATTTACCTTTGGGAAACTGAAGCTTGGCATGCTAGATGGTGTCGTCCCCCCCACCCGCCCCCACTAGGCAAGCATGGTATTGCAGTGTAAGTTTTTCAGGTGTAATAAATAGTGACCCAGAGAAGGAAATGAGGAGATCCGATGATCAGTGTGAATTCTGAAGGCAGAAGGGTATACCTCAGGCATAAGCAAAATACTTTAGACCCTCAGGATGGGACAGTTTGATAGTAAATCCCAAGGCTAAAAAATGCTGAAAAGCATCCCGCAGTACTCTAATATGTAAACTTTATCAACCTCTTTCTCCCATCTTTTATTCTGAAAAATTTCAGACCTACAAACAAGTATAATGAACATCTATATACCCTTCACCCAGATGTACCGATTAACATTTTACCATAATTGCTTTTCTCTCTTTCTCCATATATATGTTCTATTTTATCTTCAGCTAAATTTCTAGATGTGGAATTGCTCAATCAAAGGTATGTATGATTCCATTTTAATATATATCACTAAATGGCTTCCCAGAAAGACTGTGTTAACCGATAGCCCCACCAACGGAGTACGAAAAGGCCCTTCAGCCATGCCACTTTCACATATGAATCTTTTTAAATCGTTCCACCAATCTCCAAGGTAAAAAAAAAAAAAAAAATTATCCCAATGTCATTTGTTTTATTTATTCAACAAATATCTGAGCCTTCTACTGTGTGCTAAGAAGCTAGAGATAAAATGGAGAATATCATACAGATGGTCCTTGACCTTACAGAGCTCATAGTTAACTGCATTCTACTGAATCTCCTTGCTAACTAGACTTCTTTTTCATGTGTTACTTGGCCATATTCTTTTGTGTCCTGCCTTTTCACGTCTTTTGTCTATTTTTATTAAAGTAATATTCTTTTCATTATGTAACAAACTATGTTTTCCTAATTTGTCACTAATCTTAACTGAATAATAAAAGGTTAGGATTAACTCTTTTATTAAACCGATATCCTAATGCTACTAACCACATATTCAAGTCTTCTGCTTCCTCCTACATGCTTGCTCCCAAACTCCACTACCAGGCCATGTGTGAACTCTCTTCAGTTCCTGCACAGTCAGATACAAACCTCACTGCAGTTGTCCACATCTGTCATACTCTTCAAGTCTCTTGATTTGTACTATCTGCTTTCTTTCCTTTTCCCCTTGATCTACATCTGCTCACATTCCATTCTTTGTTTCTGTAACTATAATCTAAATAAATAATTTATAATTTTTATACTACAGACACTGTGCTATATCTTTATTTTCCAGTTATCTAGTATCCAAAGAGGACAAAAATGGATCCTACTATGGACAACATGGGATTGGGATACTAAAGGGAGTGGCTGGTATTGCTGAGTAGCCTCTACCACCCACTGCAGTTCTTATAAGTCTCATCCAGCCACTACTAGAAGCTAACAGAAAATGCATTTATAGAGGAAATGGACAAACTAGGAAAAGCCACTTCTCCATCATTTATATTTCTCTCAAGATCCTTAGGACTGCCTGGGGAAAAAAGGAAGGAAATCAGAGAAGAGTTAAGAATGGCAATGTTGGAAGAGCAGCAGGAACAACCCAGAGCATATGGCACATGCTTGCTAACCATCTGTTGGATGAATATTTTCAGGAATAAGAAGATCCTCACTTATTTCTCCATAATCAATACAAGAGAGAGACTAAGGTACTATTTGTCAAGTTGAGCCTTTATTTCCTATCATACAGTTCCTCAAATTGTAGGTGATTAAGGTTGGTTTAGTTATAAGCAAGGATTATTTGATGATTTGGATTACGTAGATGTAGAGAGATATTCTTAGCAATAAAAGTCCTTGAACATTAAATGACAAGTGGCCAAAAAAACCAATAGCAGCAATTACCAATTACCTCTTCATTAACTTAAGTACCTTAACAAAGTAATATAAGATCTAAACTTCAACTATAAACAGTTAAGACAATGGAATTTAGTAGATGGGACAATTCAAAACATCCAATTTTTAGTTCTGGTCATCTAACATACTAGTTATATGACTTAGGTAAGTTAAGCCTCTAAGCCTCACTTTTATCATTTATAAAATGTCCATATTACGTTTAATCTGATGAGTATAAGGCAAGAGATGTACCTGAATGCAGAATACTATAAGAATAAAGAGTAAAAAAAAGCAGAAGGGATCTTTTTGGGGTGACAGAAATGTTCTGCAATAAGACTGTGGTAGTAGCTCTACGGCTCTGTAAACCATCACTGAACTGTACACCTAAAAGTGGGTGAAATTTATAGAACGTACATTATACCTCAATAAAGCTGTCTTTTTTTTTTTTTTTTTAAAGATACCATTGGCTTGAGAAGCATCCTAGATGACTACCGTTTCCTCTATCCTGAGACCTTCCTGATGGGCTTCAGACAAGTGTACCCCTTAAACACTTCAGGCTCCCAATCTTTTGTTCAAACTGCCCATAGGTACAACAGCAGTCTTGTGTCATTAGAATGGTGTTATTCAGGAGAGGAAGAATATGAACAGAGCAAACACTACAGTCGCCAAGGATTTCACACACTGAACTTGAACAACACTATTAACCAACTAGACTAACAAGACATCTATAGAACACTCCACCCAACAATAGCAGAACACACACACTTCTCAAGTTGCATGTGGAACATTCTCCAGGATATAAAAGAGACTTCATAAAAGAAGTCTCAATTTTTAAAGGATTGAAATCACACAAGGTATGTTTTCTGAATACAATAGATGAAATTAGAAATCAAGAATAGAAATAAAATTAGGAAATCACAAATATGTGAAAATTAAACAACACACTCCTAAAAGTAGTAATGGGTCAAAAAAGAAACCACAAGGCAAATTAGGAAATACTTTGAGATGAATGAAAACAAAAACAACATACCAAAATTTATGAGATACAGCTAAAGCAGTGCTTAAAGGGAAATTTAAAACATGGATATTAAAAAAGAAACACTTTAAATTAATAACTTATTCTTCCACATTAAAAAATTAGAAAAAGAAGAACAACTAAATCCAAGAATCAAAATGGAAATAAAATAGAGAATAGAAAAATGATAGATAAATAAAATCAACAAAACCAAAAGTTGATTCTCTGGGGGAGAAAAAAAACAAAAAATGACGTACCTTTAGCTAAACCAACCAAGCAGAAAAAAAGTCAAATTACTAAAATCAAGAATGACATGGAGACATTCCTACCAATCTTACAGAAATAAAAAGAACTATAAGGGAATGCTATTAAAAATTGTGGACCAACGAATTAGATAACCTATGTAAAATGGACAAAATCCCTAGAAAGAAAAGAATTGAAAGCAAGGACTGAAACAGATCGTTGTTCATCAATGTTCACTGCAGCATTATTTACAATAGCCAAAAGGTGGGAACAACCCATATGTCCATCAACAGATGAACGGATAAATAAGAACATCATGCTAGGTAAAGTAGAGGGTCAGCAAAAGAGAAAAAGACCCTCAGTGAGATAGACTGACACAGTGGCTGCAGCAATGGGCTCAAGCATAGCAACAATTGTGACAATTGTTCAGGACTGAGCAGTGTTTCGTTCTGTTGTACACAGGCTCGTTATGAGTTGGAACTGACTCGACGGCACTTAACAACAACAAGAACATATGAATATAATGGAATATTATATAGCAATAAAGAGAACTTAAGTCCTGATACATGCTATGACATGGATGAACCTTGAAAACATTATGCTGAATGAAATAAGCCAGACACAAAAGGACAAATATTGTATGATCCCACTTATATGAAATATTCAGAAAAGGCAAATGCATAGAGACCAAAGTTTATTAGAGGTTACCAAGGGTGGAAAAGAGAGAATAGCGAGGTATTAACTAAGAAGTACTGAGTTTCTGTTAAGGATGATAAAAAAAATTTGGAAACAAACAGTGGTTACGGCTGCACAACATGGTGAACATAACTAATGTCACTAAATTACACATGCAAAAACAGCTGAAATGGCAAATGTTTTGTTATATATGTTTCACTACAATAAAACTTATTTTTTTAAAATTCCCACAAAGACATAAACTATCAAAACTGACTCAAGAAGAAATAGAAAATCTTAATAGACCTATAACAAGCAAAGAGACTGAATAATTAAAAAAAAAAAAACTTCTAACAAAAAAAAGCAAGAAGGTTTCACTGGTGAAATCTACCAAAAGTTTAAAGAAGAATTAACACCATACTTCACAAACTCTTCCAAAAAATAGAAGAAGAGGGAACACCATCATGACTCATCCTGAGACCAGTATAACCATGATACCAAAACTGGACAAAGATATTACAAGAAAACTACAGATCAATTGTTGTTGTTAGTTAGTTACTGTCAAAGTCAATTCTGACTCATGGCAGCCCCACATGTGCAGAGAACTCCACACATATAAATTCCATTTATACTGTGACTATAAATGCAAAAATCCTCAATAAAATACTAGCAAACTAAATCCAGAAATATATAAAAAGGATTATACACCTGAGGAACTGAGATTTATTCCAGGAATTCAAGGTTGGTTTAACATCTCAAAATCAATAAATACACCATATCAACAGAATAAAGGACAAAAACCACATGATCATCTCAATAGATGCAAAAAAAGCATTTCACAAAATTCAACACATATTTGTCATAAAAACATTCAACTAGGAATAGAAGGGAACTTTCTCAACTTGAAAAAGGGCATCTATGAAAAAACCACAGCTAATACCATATTTAATGGTGAAAAACTGAGTGCTTTCCCCCTAATATCCCCCTAATTGCCACTTCTATTCAACACTGTACCGGAAGTTCTCATCAGGGCAATTACCGAAGAAAAAGAAATAAGAGGCATCCATACCAGAAAGGAAGAAGTCAGACTATACAGTCTTTTACATAGAAAATTCTAAAGAATCTACTAAAAAACTATTAAACAGTTCAGCAAGATTACAGGATACAAACTCAATACACAAAAAATAATTGTTCTTCTATAAACATGCAACGAACAACCCAAAAATGAAATCTAAAAACAACTCTATTCACAACAGCTATCAAATAAATAAAATACTTAGGAATAAAATTTAAAAAGTGTAAAACTTATGCCCTAAAAACTAATAAACATTGTTGAAGAAATTAAAGAAACCTAAATAAATGGAAAGACATCCCAGGTTCATGGATTAGAAGAATTAGTATTGTTATGATGGCAATACTCCCCTAATTGATCTACACATTTGACAAAATCTCTATCAAAATCCAAGCTCATTTCTTTGCAAAAACTGACAATTTTACTCGGAAATTCACGTGGAAATTCATGGGACCCAGAACAGCCAAAATAGTCCTGCAAAAAATCAAAGTGGGAGGACTCATTTCCCAATTTCAAAACTTACTACAGGTCAGTTGATCCTTGACAAAGGCTCAAAGTTCATAAAGTGGGGGAAAAAATACTCTCTTTAACAAACGGTGCTGGCAAAACTGAAGTCCACCTGTAAAAAATATGAAACAGGACCCATTCCTCACACCACACACAAAAACTAACTCAAAATGGATTAAAGACCTAAATATAAAACCTAAAATGATAAAGATCAAAGAAGAAAAAATAGGGACAATGCTAGGGGCACTAATACATGGCATAAATTCAATACAAACCATAACTAGCAATGCACAAACACCAGAAGATAAACCAGATAACTGGGAGCTCTTAAAAATTAAATGTTTACGCTCATCAAAAGACTTCCCCAAAGGAGTAAAAAGAGAACCTACAGACTGGGAAAAAAATTTTGGCTACAACATATCCAACAAAGGACTAATCTCTAAAATTATCAGGAAATTTCAATATCTCAACAATAAAAAGTCAAGCAAACCAATTAAAAAATGGGCAAAGGATATGAACAGACACGTCACCAAAGAAGACATTCAGGTGGCTAACAAACTTATGAAGAAGTGCTCATGATCATTAGCTATTAGAGAGACTGCAAATCAAAAGTACAATGAGATACCATCTCACCCCAACATTACTGGAATTTAAAAAAAAAAAACAAAAATTAACAAATGTTGGCAACGTTGCGGGGAGACTGGAACTCTTACACACTGCTGGCAGGAATGTAAAATGGTACAACCACTTTGGAAAATGGTATGGCGCTTCCTCAAAAAATCTAGAAATAGAAATACCTATGATCCAGCAATCCCACTCCTAGGTATATACCCTAAAGAAATAAGAGCTGTGACATGAACAGAAATATGCACACTCATGTTCACTGCAGCATTATTCACAATAGCAAAAAGTTGGAAATAACCTAAGTGCCCAACAGATGAATGGATTAACAAACCGTGGTACATACACACAATGAAACACCATGCAATGACAAAGAATAACGATGAATCCATGAAACATCTCACAACATGGAGGAATTTGGAGGACACTATGCTGAGTGAAATAAGCCAATCATCAAAGCACAAATATTGTACGAAACCAATACTATAAAGTAACAACAAAAGGTTTACACACAGGAAAAAAAGAAAAAAACAATTATTTGATGGTTACCAGGGATGGGAGAGAGAGGGACAGAAAATCACCAATTAGACAGAAGACACGACTTAATATTGGTGAAGGGAAAGGTAATACGTTATACAGGGGAAGTCAGTACAACAAAACCAAGGCAAGAGAGGACACGGAAAGGAAAGTAAGAATAAAGGGCAACTACGGTAACTATCAGTTTAGACAATCCTGCAGCAACAGTAATAATAAACAATAATTTACGAATGGACAAACAGGTAGACAGATATGCCAGAGATGTGAGAGGATGTAAGGGAACACATCCACTGACAACTATAGGTTTGATGATAGATATTTCTGCATACACGATTATAGGTGCAGATCATATAGAACAAAGGGTAAAGTCAGAGAAACCTCTTACACATTACCAAACACCTGGTGGGATGAAGTTCCTAGGCTAGAAGACAAAGGACCATAGACTTGGCGGACAGCTACATCAACTGGAACACAGTTCATAAAGTCCATGTTCTGCATCCTACTTTGGTGAGTAGCATCTGGGGTCTTAAGAGCTTGCGAGGGGCCATCTAAGATACAACCATGAGTCTCTTCCTATCCGGAGCAAAGGAGAGTGAAGGAGACCAAAGACTGAAGGCAACAATAAGTCCAAAGGACTAATGGACCACATGAACCACAGCCTACACAACCCCAAGACTGGAAGAACTAGATGGTGCCTGGCTACCACTACCAACTGCTCTGACTGGGATCACAACAGAGGGTCCTGACAAAGTGGGAGAAAACTGTAGAACAAAAAAATCAAATTTACAAAAAAGACTGGGCTTACTAGTCTGACAGAGACTGGAGGAACCCCCAAGACTATGGCCCTAAGACACCCTTCTGACCTGGAAATGAAGCCATTCTGAAAGACCACCTCCCAGCCAAACAACAGATAAGTACGTAAGATAAACAAGAACACCTGAGGGGAATGTACCCCTTAGAATAATCAATTATGAGAAGGCAGGAAGGGGTAGATGATCAGGGCGAAAGAAAATGGGAAAACGAGGGCAGAAATGGGGAGAGTGTAGACATATTGTGGGGAATGAAATCAAGGTCATGAAACACTTTAATTACAAACTATACATTGGGAAACTAATTTTCTCTGTAAACTTTCACCTAAAGTACAATTAAAAGAAAAAATAGGACCAACACTTCAGACCTTAATACATGGCATTAACAGGATACAAACCATAAACATCAACACAAAAAACCCAACAGATAAACTAGATAATTGGGATCTTCTAAAAATCAAACATCTATGCTCTTCAAAAGATTTCACCAAAAGAGTTAAAAGAGAACCTACAGACTGGGAAAAAATTTTTGGACAGTACAAGTCAGACAAAGGTCTAATCTCCATAATCTACAAGAAAATCCAACACCTCTACAACAAAAAGACAACCAATCCTATCAAAAAATGGGCAAAGGAAATGAACAGACACTTCACCAAGGAAGACATTCAAATGGCCAACAGACACATGAGGAAATGCTCGCGATCACTAGCCATTAGAGAAATGCAAATTAAAACCACAATGAGATACCATCTCACCCCGGCATTACTGGCACGAATCAAAAACACTGGAAATAACAAATGTTGGAGGGGCTGCGGGGAGACGGGAACTCTTATACACTGCTGGTGGGAATGCAAAATGATACAGCCATTTTGGAAAATGATATGGCGTTTCCTCAGAAAGCTAGAAATAGACGTACCATTCGATCCAGCAATCCCACTCCTAGGAATATATCCTAGAGAAATAAGAGTCATCACTCGAATAGACATATGCACACCTATGTTCATGGCCGCATTATTCACAATAGCAAAACGATGGAAACAACCTCGATGTCCATCAACAGACGAATGGATACACAAACTATGGTACATACACACAATGGAGTACTATGCAACGAGAAAGAACAATGAATCTGTGAAGCATCTCATAACATGGATGAAACTGGAGGACATCATGCTGAGTGAAATAAGTCAATCACAAAAGGACAAATATTGTATGAGACCTCTATTGTAAAAACCCATGAAAAAATTCACATGCAAAATGTAACAATCCTTGTTGGTTACCAGGGATGGGGGGGGGGGGATACTAAATAGGTAATAGGTAAGTGGTAACTTGGGTGAGAGATGAGATAGTACATAGTACAGGGGAAACTAACAGAACCTGCACAAGGAAAGGTCATGGAGGCCCTATAGACACATCCAAACCCCCCGAGGGACTGAGTTGTTGGACGGAGGGCTCTGGGGACCATGATCTCGGGGAACATCTAGCTCAATTGGCATGACACTACTTATAAAGATAATGCTCTACATTCTACCTTGGTGAGTAGTGTCTGGGGTCTTAAAAGCCTATGAGCGGCCATCTAAGATACTCCACTGATCTCATCCCTTTGGGAACAAGGGAGAACCAAGAGAACAGGATACAAGGAAAAGATTAGTCCGAAGGACTAATGGTCCACAGCTACCAAGGCCTCCACGGGACTGAGCCCAGTACAGCTGGATGGTGCCCGGCTACCACCAATGACTCCTCTGACCAGGATCACAACAGAGGGTTCTGGGTAGAGCTGGAGTAGGATGTAGAGCATAATTTTAACTCCCAAAAAAAAAAAAAAAAAAGAAGACCAGATATACTGGCCTAAAGAATACTAGAGAAACCTCGAGAGTGTGGCCCCCAGACACCCTTTCAGCTCAGAGGGGAAGTTACCTTCAAGGTTCGATGTTAAGCCTGGGAATGGACACCCCAGTAAAACTAAATGGGACTAACGATGTACAGGAGTCCGGTGACAAGGGCCAGAAGGCAGAGGGAGAGTAGGAAACTGATGATAAGGAACACAAATTGAATAAGGACACTGTCGATGTATTGTGAGATTGTTGACCACTGCTATAGGGCAACATTTGTAGTAACTATTAAATGGGAGGCTGTTTTGTCCTGTAAGCCTGCATCTTGGGCGAGAATGGCAGCACAATTGGAAGAGCATAGTCAATATCACTTAAATGTGGAAGTAAAAAGTTTTGAAATGGTGTTTAAATAAAATAAAATAAAAAATAAACAAATGAGACTAAAGAGGTACAATAGTCCACTGACAAGATCCAGAAGACAGAAGGGGACAAGGAAGCCCCCTGGTGATAGGGAACACAAGGTGGAGTAAGGATATTCTTGATGTGCTGTGAGATTGTTAACCATTGTCATAGGGCAACATGTGTAGTAACTGTTAAATGAAAAACTATTTTGTTCTGTAAGCCTTCATCTTAAGTGAGAATAACAGCACAGTTGGAAGAGCGTAGTCAATGTCACTGAACTGTGAATGTAGAAAATTTTGAAACGGTGTATCTTTGGCCATCTGTAATTTTCATCAAAAAAAAAGGTTGAGAATTTAGAGGCTTAATACGTTGTGGGGTTGTTAACCAATGTCAAAAAAAACAACATGTGTACTACTATTTCATGAGAAACTATTTGCTCTGTAAGCTTTCACCTGAAGTACAATAAAATATAAAAAAATAAAATAAAATAAAATAAAAAAAAAAACTTACTACAAAGCTACAGTAATCAAGACACTGTGGTACTGGCATAAAGACAGACACACAGATCAACGAAATAGAATTGGGAGTCCAGAAATATAGTCACCCTCACATTTACTATCAACTGATTTCAACTAGAATGCCAAGACACTTCATTGGGCAAAGAATAGTATTTTTAATAAACGGTGCTGGGACAACTGGACATCCCCATGCAGAACAATAAATGTGGACATCTAACTCATACCATATGCAAAATTTAACTCAAAATGGATCAAAGACCTAAATGTAAGCGCTAAATCTATAAAACTCTAAGAAGAAAAGAGGCATACATTTTCGTGACCGTGGATTGGGCAATGGTTTCTTAGCTATTATACCAAAAGCACAAGCAATAAAAGAAAAAAATAAGTAAGCTGGACTT
The DNA here is from genome assembly GCA_030035585.1 of Dugong dugon. Classification (NCBI taxonomy): domain Eukaryota; kingdom Metazoa; phylum Chordata; class Mammalia; order Sirenia; family Dugongidae; genus Dugong; species Dugong dugon. Next base: position 145,882,843 of record CM057460.1, read on the forward strand.
CATCAAAATTAAAAACTTTTGTGTACTATTAAGAAAGTGAAAAGACAACCCACAGGATAAAGAGAAAATATTTGCACATCATATATCTGATAAGGGAGCTGTATCTAGAATATATAAAGAGCTCCTACAACTCAATAATAAAAAGACTAACACTGCAATTAAAAAATGGACAAAGGATCTGAATAGATGTTTCTCCAAAGAAGGTATATAAATGGCCAATAATCACATGAAAAGAAGTTCAACATCATGAGCCAACAAGGAAATGCACTTCACACCCACAACAACCATAATCAAAATGACAAGATAATAACAAGTGTTGGTAAGGATGTGGAGAAACTGGAACCCTCATCCATTGCTGGTGGGAATGTAAAATGGTGCAGCCACTTGGAAAACAGTTTGATAGCACCTCAAAAAGTTAAACACAGAATTACCATTATTAAAAAAAAAAAAAAAACTTGTTGCCGTCAGGTTGATTCCAATTTATAGCAACCCTATAGGACAGAGTAAAACTGCCCCATAAGGTTTCCAAAGAGCAGCTGGTGGATTCAAACTGCCGTCCTTTTGGTTAGCAGCTGTAGCTCTTAACCACTGCAGCACCAGGGTTCCTTCTGACCCAGAATTACCATATGACCCAGCAATTCCAATCCTAGGTATATACCCAAGGAACCTGAAAGCAAGGACTCAGATACTTGTACATCAATGTTCACTGCAGCATTAACCACGATAGCCCAAAGGCAAGTCATGGAAGCTCCATACACATCCAAACTCCTTGAGGGATCGAACTGATACGCTGACGGCTGTGGGGACCATGGTCTCAGGGAACATCTAGCTCAAATGGCGTAACACAGTTTATAAAAAAAAAGTTCTACATTGTACTTTGGTGAGCAGTGTAAGGGGTCTTAAAAGCTTGTGAGTGGCCATCTAAGATACTCCACTGGTCTCACCCCATCTGGAGCAACCAAAGGAAGAAAACCAAAGACATAAAGGAAAGACTAGTCCAGAGGACTAATGGACCACAACTACCACAGCCTCCAACAGACTGAGTCCAGTACAACTAGTTCCCAGCTACCACCACCAACTGCTCTGACAGGCATCACAATAGAGGGTCCTAAACAAAGCTGGAGAAAAATGTACAAGAAATTTCAAACTCACACACACACACAAAAAGACCAGATTTACTGATCTGACAGAGACTGGAGAAACCCCAAGAGTATGGCCCCCGAACACCCTTATAGCTCAGCAATGAAGTCACTCCTGAGGTTCACCCTTCAGCCAAAGATTAGACAGGCCCATAAAACAAAACAAGCGCAAGGACAAGAAGGCAGGAGGGGACAGGAAAGCTGGTAATGGAGAACCCAGGGTCAAAAGGAGGAGAGTGTTGACATGTCATGGGGTTGGCAACCAATGTCACAAAACAATATGTGTATTAACTGTTTAATGAAAAACTACTTTGTTCTGTAAACCTTCATCTAAAGCACAATTTAGCAAATAAAACTGCAGTCTTGGAAACCCTATGGGGCAGTTCTACTCTGTCCTATAGGGTTGCTACGAGTTGGAATCAACTCGATGGCAATGGATACGGGTATACGTACAGGTATTGCTAAATGTTGGGAAAGGTGTGGGCATCGTGGAACGCTAATACCCTGTTTCCTAAATGGCAATTTGGAACCTATAAAATTTTTAGATGTGTACTCCCTATGAACCAGAAATTAATCTTCTATAAACTTTTAAATTAACACAGGCATTATAACTTTTTAAGAAGTTATAAAAGACTAAAAGATGTCTTTAATATGCCCCTTTCAGTGAAGCCCAGAGCCTATTACAACGAGGTTTTTTGTTTGTTTTTCCAATCACTGTGTTAGAATATTCTACTGAAAAAATGGGGCCACTCAGCTACCAAATGACTGAGTGATCTAAACTCCACAAGTCAAAATGAGACTTGACCTAAGACTTCAATTATTTTAGAACTCCATGTAACTGCTATTAAACTGTAACTTGACTATAATGTGCTATGTTAAACCACAAAGTCTCATGGGTAGAGAAACCCTTCCTGATCTCATTTGGCAGAATTTCTATACCCACGAGAGAGTCTAAAGAGGTCACTTTCTAAAAGGCAGGGAAACAAAGGCTGTACACCTGGAGATCAAAGCTAATACTATCAAAACATTAAGTCTCAAGACAGTATTTTGCGTAGAAAGGACCTTTACCCCAAAGTTAGCCATGAGACTTCTATAGACTTCAGGTTTAAAGTAACATAGTACAAAACCTGAAAGAAAAGGTAACAGTTCCATAACATTTTTGCTTTCTTCATTACATCTCTGTATTACCTAAATTTCTCATAATGTTTCATAATTCATAAACCACTCTCAACGAGACTCTCAAAGCTTCCCATGAATGTTACTATCCTTCTCTGGTGAATGTTCTTTCCTATCATTTCACAAGTATTTCATGGAATCCTATGCCTCTCCTTAATAATCCTGCTGCCAATCCTAACTTCCATTCCACAAACAACCTTCTCTTACTGGACACAAAGATAAAAAGAGAAGGCATCACAGACAAACCTTCTCATAAAATGGTCAACTTTCAAACTACCAGCATCTGCATCCATTCTCCTTCTTTCCTTCTACTACAAAGGGGAAAATATTTCACTTCCTATTAAAGAACAATTATTCTATTCCCATTTTGATACCTTCTCATGGATGGTCCTCAGTTACTGTCTCCTCTCCAGCAACTGTATTTATTTATTTATTTAATTTGCCAGAGAAGGCATTTTATTGTCTATTTCTCAAAAAGGCAACTGAATGTCATGGTACAGAACCTCTATTGTGGACCAAACACAGTTGCAATCAGTCACCTTATTATATGTATCAGTATGTCCTAATCTCATGGTTTGTACAGGAAAATGACCTTACTGTTTACCCATCAGATGGGAATGTACTTTGAGTTCTTCTGTAGACCTTAGAGATAGATCTGTACAGTTCCATCCAACCTCTTGCCCAGTTCCCTTTTTGATTAGCTGGATAAAATTTCAAGGTAACTATATAGCTGTCTCCCTCATGTGTCTGTCAGCTTGTCTTACAGTGGGGGCTTGTGTGTTGCTGTGATGCTGGAAGCTATGCCACTGGTATTTAAATACCTGCAAGTCACCCATGGCAGACAGGTTTCAGCTGAGCTTCCATACTAAGACAAACTAAGAAGAAAGACCCAGCAGTCCACTTCTGAAAAGAATTAGCTAGTGAAATCCTTATGAATAGCAGTGGAACACTGTCTGATACAGTGCGGAATATGAGGCCCTCAGGTTGGAAGGCACTCAGAATACGACTAGGGAAGAGCTGCCTCCTCAGAGCAGTCGATCTTAAAGACGTGGATGGAGTCAAGCTTTTGGGACCTTCATTTGCTGATATGGTACCACTCAAAATGAGAAGAAACAACTGCAAACATCCATTAATAATCAGAATGTGGAATGTACGAAGTATGAATCTTTTTTCACCAACATAAATGGCAACTATACACATGGACCTTGCCAGATGGAACACACAGGAATGAAATCGACTTTACTGGCTCCACGGGCCATCCTTCCCTCTTCCTGAAAGGCTGCGAAACCACTCGACTGTGTAACTGCTTCCCGGCCCATTTGCTCTGACCTGCCCTGTTTTGACCCGTTTGCCTGTTCTCTTCTTCCTTTCTCTGCCAGGAAGCCCCCTCCAGCCGGGTAGTACCGCACAGCTTGGAAGCTACTCCCTTCTCTTCAGCAACTTTACTCTCCCCCTCTTTAATGAATCCTTTCCATCGGCATTCAAACATGCTCTTTAAAATAAAAATTTTCAAGTCATCCTTAATCCCATATTCTCTCTCCAGCTACCACCCTATCTTTTCTCTATGCCCTTTCATGACCAAGCTCCCTAAAGGAACTCTTGGTGATTCTCTACTTCCTCAGCAGTGATTCATTTTATAAAAAGCTACCCAAAAAGGCATAAGGAGCAATATAGTCAACACTGTGTCACACACCAACCATCTCAGGAAATAAAGCATTGAAGGCTTCTGTGTACTCCTGTACTCCCTGTCCCTGTAACAGGTAGCCACTATTCTGACTGTGGTATTACATGCATTTCTTTATACTTTTACTATATATGCATATATCTGTAAATAAGCATTGAACTCTTCTGCATATTTTTCAACTTTATGAAAAAGGCATAATCCAAAGACTCTTAGCCTTTTTAATTCTCAGCATTGTTATGAAGTTAATCCATGTTGATCTTGTTTCTGTAGTTCATTTATTTTTCACTGCTGTGTATCCATACAAATTTACTTATCCATTCTCCAGCTGATGGATATTTGGGTAGCTCCCTCCCCCTTTTTTTGCCATTACAAATAACGCTGTGATGAGCATTCGTATACATTTCTCCTTGTGCCAATAAGTGATAGTTTTTCTAGAACAGAAACCTAGAATTCGAATTGCTGGGTGGCAGGGTATGCATACCTTCAACTTTAACAAAAAAAGAAAAGAAACCAAACCCGTTGCCATCGAGTCGATTCTGACTCACAGCGACCCTACAAGACAGAGTAGAACTGCCTCATAGTTTCTAAGGAGAGCCTGGTGGATTCAAACTGCCGACCTTTTTTGGTTAGCACTTAACCACTACGCCACCAGGTTTAACAGACATAGCCAAACTGCTTTCTAAAATGTTGTACCCAATCACTCTTCAACTCATTCTAATCTGCTTCCAGCTTCCCAACACTCCCCTACTTTGCCAAGGTCACCAGTGATTTCCGTATTACTAAATCCAACGAACACTTTATCCTTTTACTTGACATACAGTTTAATACATTTAGCCACTCATGACTCCTTGACACACTTTTCCTTTCTTTTAACGCCTGGCTCTCCCAGTTTTCCTAACACCTCTGGCTCTTCCCATTCTACCTACTAGAATTCTTAAAAATTGCATGTTCCTCTGGGATTAACCATAGGTCTTATTAGCTTTGATTCACTTTAGATTCTCTCCCTGCTATTTCCGTGGCTTAAAATACCACCTATACACCCAAATGTGCTCCAGATCATCTCTCTCTCTTCTGAGATACAGAACCACATATCCAGGGGCCTGTCTGAAAATGTCCTTTGACTGTCAGGAACTTCAAACTTAATACATCCAAAATTGACTTCTTGATCTGTTTTTCCCCCATCTCCAACCACTCCCCCACCAGCGATCCTCCTTCTAATAATGATGCATCCATCCAACCAACTGCTCTGGCTGAAACTCAGAAATTGTTGTTGACTCCTCCCTTCACCCTCTCTCCACATCCAATCCACCACCACAGCCTCCAAAATATATATTGACTCTATCGGTCCAAAACAAACTACCATTTTATCTCCAACTTGGACGAATGCTACAGCCTCCTAACTGCTTCCTGTGGTCTCTCTCTAATCCATTTCCCATTCAGCAGCCAACATGATCTTTTTAAAAGATAAACTAGATCGCGTTGCCCAACACCTGCTTAAAATTCTTCAATAGCTTTCCACTTATCTTAGGATAAACTCCAAAACCCTGTGGCCTGTAAAGTTCTACTTAATGTAACCCCTGCCAATCTCACCAGGTTCATCTCTTGTCTTTCTACCACCCCTACCAATTCCAGTTTTGGGGCTTCTTGAATACATGGGACCCACAGACCAGATCTGTGGATTTGTTTCTCAAACATGAAAGACACAAGAATACCTTTTCAAAGAAAATGAAAACTCCCAAATCCTCAGTGTTGATTTAAGTTATTTTTATTATGTTAATAAAAGAATCAACATAAAACTGGATAGAAAATCATGTTTACAATTCTTATTTAACTATAAAACTAAAAGAACTTAAAAAATTAAACACAAAACTTAAAATAACATTAATGTGACAGATTACGTTTTTTTACAGAAACTAGACCAATGTTGGATTTAATCATGAAATATGTGGTCTCGGGTCTGATACTGTATTTTTAAACTGCTTTCTGTAATTTAATTTCAAGAATACTAATGCAGTGAATGCTTATAAAAATGTTAAAACAAGTGGATTTAATAACTGCAAGTCTTTATTTGCTAGTTCAGACCAACAAATCAGTCCTTATACAACCATACCAGCTACCAGTTCTTAAATGTCAATTTTAAAGAGGCCTCAGTTTGTTAACTCTGACAGTCTTATCTTGCTCATTTGTGGTTAAGTATCTTGTTGAAAGCTACATTAAATGTGTATCTAGCATGTTGTTGTTGGATGTCATCAAGTGGATTCCAACTCATAGAGACACCATGTGACAAAGCACAACTGCCCCATAGGGTTTTCTAGGCTATAATCTTTACAAGAGCAGATCGCCAGGTCTTTCTCCCGCAGAGTTGCTGTGTGGGTTCTAACTGCCAACGTTCTGGTTAGCAGCCAAATGCTTACCTATCGTGCCACCAGGGCTCCATGTATCTAGTATAACCACTGCTAAGGTTTGGAACAAAACATTCATACTGCAAACAAAGTGTTCCATGTTGATTACAAAGATGGGAATCCAACAAACATATCTCCCAATGAGCATAGCGTAGTAACTACTATGGCCAGAGTTCTTTTCAGTTTGGCCTGCTATACTAATACATACCACATCGTGACCCAATTTTACCCACCATCTTTCCCTGTCTGAACCACTGCAAAATCATCAATACAATGCATTATAACCTGACACAAACATCATAATAAAACAAAACATAAACAGAGCAACAGAAGTCTCAAGGGAATTGCTGGCTATAAAGTATTCCCTCCAATGTTTAATAAAACTCATGAATCCTCAAGAATCCCCAGTTAGAAAAATATTACTAAAAGACATGCTGCTGTTGTTGTTAGACACTGTCGAGTCAGTTCCGACTCACAGTGACCCTATGTACAACAAACGAAACACTGCCTGGTCCTGCGCCATCCCCACAATCGTTATGCTCAAGCCCACTGTCACAACCACTGTGTCAATCCATCTCATTGAGTGTCTTCCTCTGTTTTGCTGAACCTCTACTTTACCAAGCATGATGTCCTCCATGGACTGGTCCCTCCTGATAACATGTCCAAAGTATGTGAGATGAAGTCTCGCCATCCTTGCCTCTAAGGAGTATTCTGGCTGTACCACTTCCAAGACAGATTGGTTCATTCTCTTGGCAGCCTGTGATATGTTCAATATTCTTCACCAACACCGTAATTCCAAAGTGTCAATTCTTCTTCGGTCTTCCCTATTCACTGTCCAGTTTTCCCATGCATATGAAGCAACTGAAAACATCACGGCCTTAGTCAGGTGCACCTTAGTCTTCAAGGTGACATCTTTGCTTTTTAACAGTTTAAAGACGTCTTTTGCAGCAGATTTGCCCAATGCAATATGTCGTTTGATCTGACTGCTGCTTCCATGGGTGTTGACTATGGATCCAAGTAAAATGAAATCCCTGACAACTTCAATCTTTTCTCCATTTATCATCACGTTTACTGGTCCAGTTGTGAGGATTTTTGTTTTCTTCATGTTGTGGTGTAATCCATACTGAAGGCTGTGGTCTTTGATCTTCATTAGTGTTTCAAGTCCTTTTCATTTTCAGCAAGCAAGGTCACAGGTTGTTGAGTCTTCCTCCAATCCTGATGCCCCATTCTTCTTCATACAGTCCAGCTTCTCGGATTATCTGCTCAGCATACAGACTGAATAAGCATGGTAAAAGGACGCAACCCTGACAAGACACTTTTCATGACTTCAAACCACACAGTATCCCTTTGTTCTGTATGAACGACTGCCAGGAAAGAAAAGATATGGAACGCTACTACAGCGTTTTAAGAAGAGATTATATAAATCAATTTTACAGTTTAAGGGAAGAAATCACTGTGGCACAGGATGGAGTAGATTAGACTGATAAGGAAGCAAATAAGACTTGCAATAATTCAGGTGAGAAATGAAGGGCTGAATTAAGGTAGTAACAGTAGGAATGTACATAATTTAGCAAAAGGGTTTAGATTCAAAGACGTTAAGGAAGGAGAATCCTGGGGACCAACCAGATGTGAGAAATGAGAGAAGAATCAAGGACAATTAGCAGGTTTCTGTTAAGAAACCCAGGGAAAGGAAGAGAGCAGGATCTGGGAGTAAGGGGATTCAAACAATGGAATGGTTAATTTGTACATGTTGAACACTACAGGGACTATCTGGCCAGGTTCTACCCTCATCTTGCTTCCCAGCTTTTGTGGAAATCTTCTCCCTTTCATATAGCTGTAATAAGAGCAACCATGTTACAACATAACCTATAGCATGACTCTACCTTCAGGGTACAGCTAACAGGTAGAGTCTAGATGCTAACTAAAGCTAGACTAACCACAAGGCCATGCCTAGACCCCACCTGTTGGCATTAACACATTCACTCTAGGATCAAATGGGAGATGTGTCAATCAGCATTTCTTTCCCAGATTGACTCTACTCAACTCTACACAGTTGAAGTGTTAACACTTAGGTGGTCATTTAGAGGCAGTGGCAGATTAACCAGTAAGTAAGGTACGCACAGGCTTATTTGTGCTTACTTACAAATCTGTAGTGAACCGTTTCACATGATGAAAAACAGGTGAAATTGGGCACTACAGGTTAGTAATAAAATAAAAATAAAACCGTTGCTGTCGAGCCAATTCCGACTCATAGCGACCCTATAAGACAGAATAGAATTGCCCCATAGTTTCCTAGGAGCACCTGGTGGATTCAAACTGCTGACCTTTTGGTTAGCAGTTGTAGCACTTAGCCACTACACCACCACCGTTTCCTCATAGATTAGTAAGTAAGCACAAGTAAGCCCATGTGTACCTTGCTTACTGGGGAATCCATCCCTTAGAGGACTCCTCTCTAAAATGTTAAGCCCAGAATCAGTGAGTTGGGCTAGTCTCTCTCTGTTGACTAGAACCCCACTGGCAGCCATATTCTCCATCTGAAGAAAGCTGGTCTGCAGGCAACATATGGGGGGGGTAAACAGTGAAGAAAGAGAGTGTTCCAATAGTGTTCAATAGTGTTTCACATTCCCTTGTTCCTGAGGCCAGGTGAATCTTTGCCGTTCCATGACTTAGCTATTCAAATTTTTTCAATTCCATGACAGTCAGATCTTTTCAACAACTCCATTCTTGCTTCACTAGTTGAAAAGATTTCTGTCACTTAAAAAGAGTACTAATAAAGAAACTGGTAAAATAAAGAACGGTTGCAAGTAACAGATCCTAAAATGGGCAACTGGCTGAATCAAGTTCAGCTGAGAAGCAGCAAGAATGCCCAGTCTTGGCCTTGGAGGACAGCAGCTCTTCTTTTGCAGCAAAGGTATCCCTCAAGATTCAGACCAAGTGCCTATAGAACTAGAGTACTTGAAGCATGGTACTTAAATATCATGAAAGTGGCCACTTCTTGCAGCCTTTTCGGCCAGCCCAGGTTAAAAACAAAAACCAAACCCGTTGCCATTGAGTCAGTTTCAACTCATGGTGACCCCATATATTACAAAGCAGAACTGATCCACAGGGTTTTCTTGACTGTAATCTTTATGAAACCAGACTGTCAGGGCTTTCTTCCACAGCACCACTAGATGGGTTCAAACCACCAACCTCCAGGTTAATAATCGAGCGCAAACCATCTGCACCACCCAGGGACCTCCAGTCCAGGCAAGCTCATTAAAAAGTAGAAATCAGCAGGACAAGTATGGAATTCTGATTTTCTCCTGATGAGGAAAGCCCTTTTTACAACAAAAACCAAACACACACTGTTATTTGGACCAGTTAGTCACGTATAGGAGTCTTTGGGTGATGCAAACAGTTAAGCACTTGTCTACTAACCAAAAGGCTGCCGGTTCAAATCCTCCCAGAGGTACACTGAAAGACAGGCCAGGTGCTCTACTTTCAAAAGGGCATAGCCACTAAACACCCTATGTGCAATCTAGTCTGAAACACACCGGGTCGTCTTGAGTCACAGTCAACTTGATGGCAACTGGTTTGGTTTTAGCCATGTTTCACTGATGTACTGCAGAATACTCTATGATACTTTAAAAGACAAACAACCACCATAGTAAATAGGGACCTTGTAACTAACTGCTCAAGCTTTAAGACAATTCCCAGACCCAAGTATCCACTAAGGTCCACTTGATCTACTGAGACAGGGTTCAACAAACTTTTTCTGTAAAGGGCCAGACAGTAAATACTTTGGAGTCCCCTGGGTGATGCAAACAGTTAATGCACTACGCTGTTACCTGAAAAGTTGGCAATTCAAGTCCACCCAGAGGCACCTTGGGAGAAAAGCCTGACAACCTACTTATCAAAAAAATTAGCCACTGAATACCCTATGGAGCACAGTTCTACTCTTGAAATACATGGGATGCCATGAGTCAGGATCAACTTGACAGCAACTGGTTTTGGTTTAGTAGCCGTCTCTGTATCCTAATAAAGCTTCCAATAAAATTTTCACGTGCCACAAAATATCATTCTTTTGATTTTTTTATCCACCATTTAAAAATGCTTAGCTTGTTGTTAGGTGCCTTCAAGTCGGTTCCCACTCACAGTGACCCTATGTACAAGAGAACAAAGCACTGCCTGGTCCTGTGCCATCCGCACAATTGTTGCTATGTTTAAGCCCATTGTTGCAGCCACTAAGTCAATGCATCTCATTGAGGGTCTTCCTATTTTTCACCGACCCTCTACTTTATCAAGCGTGATGTCCTTGTCCAGGGACTGGTCCCTCCTAATAACATGTCCAAAGCATGTGAGACAAAGTCTCACCATCCTGGCTTCTAAGGAGCATTCGGGCTGTACTTCTTCCAAGACAGATTCGTTCATTCTTTTGGCAGTCCACGGTATAGTCAACATTCTTCACCAACACCATAATTTGAAGGCATCAATTCTTCTTCAGTCTTCCTTATTCATTGTTCAGCTTTCACCTGCATTTGAGGTGATTCAAAATACCATGGCTTGGGTCAGGCGCACCTCAGTCCTTGAAGAGACGTGTAGGTCATACAAAAACAGGCAACGGATTGCATTTGGCCTGCTGACCACTGTTTGCCAGCCCTTGTGCTAAGGCAACACAGAACTGCCCTCCCCTAGAATTCCCCAAATGTCCTCTCAGTGTTAATCTATGACAATGGACAAGGAAGATCCTCTCAATGGACAGACTGAAAGCCTTCACGCTGGATAACCAAAGAACCCACTCCATTTGCAAGGCAGTGAGTCAACAAATGAAGGCGCCTGTAATTTGCTGGTTCTATTATTTACCTTGCGCTATACCTTTCCAGCAAGATACAGTATAAGCTTTGGAACGATGATACCTTCACTCCCCTCATAAGAGTTTTGGTTGACTTTTTCCTCCAAAACCACTGTGAGTCAGTTATGTTAGAGACAACTGAGTTTAGTATTTAGTCCATAATTTTCCGGTTTGTGAGAAAGCATATCTAGGCCTGATTAACAAAAGATAATCACCTTTGAAGTCTGGACTCAGAGAACAGTGACCTTTGGATATATTAGCTACAGATGAATTTGGGTAGTCTCTTACAGGAGAGAGAAGGATATCTGTTGGCAGAAATAGTTACAATACGTTAGAAAAAAATACTTAATGTATATATGGGAAAAAGTAGGAGTATGCATGTGTACTAGATAGCCAAGGGATGAATGGATGAATGAGGTGGACAACTATGTTTCAGAGTGTTCTTTATTTCACTTCTCCCCTGGATGTTCCAGCTAGAGCGTGTTATGACAATGTAGCCCCCTAGCCAAAGTCAGTGGTTCAGAGGTGGACATATAACCTAATGAGACCCTTTCCTGGGATATGTAACTGACAGTCAAGTCAGTCTCTCTCTGATGGCACAAGATATAAGATTTAAAATTCAGAAGATATCAGCAAGTGTTAAAGTTGGTCCGCAGCAAGAGAGAAGTAACTGAACACACAATGAGCATCTCAGATGAAAGAGAGATACTCTTGGCCACATTTTGAGCCCCTGGATCCAGGTGTTCCTGAGTTCTGGCTGTCCTCTTATGTCTTTATTGTTAAACTGCTTTTTGGAATACTCAGTGTGTTGCTTAAGTTAGGTGTGTGTCACTCTCCTAACTAAAATGAAGTGCCTACTGGATCATCTAAAGAGGACAGTCAGTTGGATGAAAGAGATCTGGTGCTTACAAAACACTTGGAAATGGTAGCTAAGGTAATACAGATGATGAGATTCCCCAGCAGGAACTACCAATATCAAGGGATTCGCAGAAAATTAAGAGTCTGCAAAGGAACAGCCAGTAGGAAGAAAGCCAGGAAAAGAGGCAGAAACATAAAAATCAAGCAAGAAAAGAGTATCAAGGAGAAAATGGTTGACAACATCAAGTTTAGAAAAAGGTAAAGGACTAAGCAATGACCATTCAGTTTGGCAATATACAGGTTACAGGTACTCTTGGTAAGAAAAATTTCACTGAAATGGTAGGCTCAGAAGTCAGGCTGAAGGTTTAAGAATGAACAGAAGTGTACAGTATTACCTATGAAGTACTTTTACCATTAAAAAAGAAATTCGTGCCTGAACTGGATCAAGACTCTAGAAGTAATTACTAATTTACAGAAAATACAGGGACAGAGGAACATATTAAATGAAACCACTGGGATGCAACTAGCACAATCCAGACTGTGAGAAATTTCACAGGACAAAGATCTGGTTTCTTCAACAAATAAATTGCCTGGGAACAACAACAAAAAGATGGAGGGGAACCTATAGATTAAAAGAGGATTAAAAACTCTGAGGGACAGAGTAGCTGGGGCTGAGGTCTGGGGACCATGGTTTCGAGGGACATCTAAGTCAACTGGCATAACAAAGTTTATTAAGAAAACATTCTGCATCCCATTTTGGTGAGTGGCATCTGGGGTCTTAAAAGCTTGCAAGTGGCCATCTAGGATACATCAATTGGTCCCAACCCACTTGGAGCAAAAGAGGGTGAAGAACACCAAAGACACAAGGAAAGTATTAGCCCAAGAGACAGAAGGGCCACATAAACCAGAGACTCCATCAGCCTGAGACCAGAAGAACTAGATGGTGCCCAGCTACCACCAATGCCTGCCCTGACAGGGAACACAACAGAGAGTTCCTGAGGGAGTGGGAGAAAAGTGTGGAGCAGAACTCAAATTCACATAAAGAGACCAGACTTAATGGTCTGAGACTGGAGGAACCCCTGAAGCAACGGCCCTCGGACGTTCTGTTAACCCAGAACTAAAACCATTCCTGAAGCCCATTCTTCAGACAAAGTTTAGACTAGACTATAAAATAAAATAATACTCATGAAGAGTGTGCTTCTTAGTTCAAGCAGATACAAGAGACCAAATGGGCGGCTCTACAGTCCAAAGGCAGGATGAGAATACAGGAAAGGACAGGAGCTGGTTGGATGGACATGGAAAACCTGGGGTGGAAAGAGGGAGTGTGCTGTCACACTACAGGGATTGCAATTATCGTCACATAACAATATGTGTATACATTTTTGTATGAGAAATTACCTTGAGCTGTAAACTTTTACCTAAACCACAATTTAAAAAAAAGAAAAAGAGGGTTGAGACACATATAAACCCAAGGTAATGTACAGGCCTTTGAATCACAATTCATACAAACTGTAAAAACAAAACAAAAACTGTAAGCAGGGAAATTTGAACACTGACTAGATATTTGATGGGATTAAAGCATTAGTGTTCATTTTTTTGTATATGATAATATTGTGATTAATGTTTTTACCCTTATTTTTTAGAGATACATAATGAAATATTACAGTACTTATTCCCCAATACATTGTGTTCCATGTCACCCAGCAGGCTACAGTCCCATAGTAGCTGCATAATAATTCAGAGACGCACAAAATGATGAAGGGATTCAAAGGAGGGAAGTCACAATTTTGGATAGGGTGGAGAGTTGGACAAAACTTTAGGAAGGCAAAGGTACTTGCATTGGGCTTTAAAAGATGGTGGAATTTTGACAGGAAGGACACAAGAGAGGAAAAACAATATTCTAGATGGAAGAAATGGCAGCAATTACAAAGGTGTGGGAAGGTCTATGTCAAGTACTGACCACTACTTAATTCTCCATAGAACTGTCCCTTCCCTAATGATAAATGAAAAAGAAAAGTCAAAGTTATAACTTATAAGGCAACTCCAAATTGGCAAAATCCTAGGAAAGCCATTCAGACCTAAAACAGACCCAGGAAGCCTGGTCTCAGGCCAGATCATGACAATCTCTAGGTTGCCAAATCATACAGGTTTTCCAGGGCTATCTAGTCATTGTTTTGTTTTTTCCCCAAACACGGCCTTGGGAACAGAATTCATGAAGTTCTTTTACCTATCCTAGGAAATGATGATCAAAACAATTAGCTTAAAACAGTACTCACTAATAAGCTGTGTCTCCCTGCCTAAAAGCCACCACCATGTTCATTAGGCACTCCAAGAGGAATAAAGTTACATGAAATGCTTTCCCTCAGAACTTTCCTTGGGTTACAAATTTTTAATATAGTTGGCTGATAAAGCAGGTAGATGTTTTCCTTCAAAAATACAATAGGTAGTCCTTATACTAAAATGTTCTAAAGTATTTTAGAAATGAATTCAGTAGTCCTGGTATTTTCTATGTGTAACATTAAAATTTTCAAAATATGATGCTAGTGAAAATGAACATTAAGACAAATAGGAATGCAGATGATCAGCCAATACTCTCAGTAACTGGAATTTTTATTACTGCCCTCTTCTACATACTAGAATATCACTTCAAATGACCGACATGGGTGGGTTTAGGGAGTTACTAAAGTAGTAGTGTTTCCCTTATCCCAAAGGAAAAGCAGCAAGGTAACAGGTCAGGTTAGCTTTAAGAGAAGTCTTTAGTCACTCACTACACCTTATTTCACAATAACTAAGACTGGCAAACACCCTCCTAGAAGTCAAACATAATTGTTCCAACTTATCAGACGAAATGAGAAAGGAAATGAGTAAAACATAATGAGGACTGGGGGTTCAAAATCTGGGAAACCTTTTATACTATATAGAAAACTTATCATAGTAACATAGATATCTATATAATGGCGCTAAAGTAAAAATAAAATCTAAGTTAACAATTTTTAGAATATACACTCACGTCTGGGTCATTGTCCAGGTGTGCCCTCAATACTAAAGAATGCCACTTTGATTTTATGAAGAACACTACAAAGAAAAGATAAAGTCTCATACATTTTGGACTCTATTCTAAACCAGTAGATGGCCACAAAAGAAGAAATACCTGTTTTCTCTGTTCCCCTCAGATACATATAAAACCATAACATTAACTTTAACCTCCCAAAAAAAAACGGTAAGATACATAACTTTTAAAAGACTTATAGTCTGTCATCTTCTGTAATTGATACTTTTTTCTCCTTCAAATACTGATCACTTGCTCATGCAGCTTTCTTTAGATTAACCTTTTGTAAAACTTTAGGTTGGACAGTTTAATAGAATAACAATTTCAAGTTCAAAATACTATCATATTCAAATTCAACCTAATAATTGTATAAAACACTGGGTGGGATACAGGGAGGAATAAATATGGTACTTGTTCTGAAGACACAACAAACTTACAAAAAAATGGCAATATAAAACAGAATGTAATAACTATTACAAAGGGGTACTATAACTCAAGAGTACAGAGAAGAGAATGTATGTTATCTGACAAGCAGAAAGCAAATCTAAAAGAAAACATTTTATTTTTAAGGATCCTTAATTGCATAGCTTCACCACAGCACTACAGAGCCACCTTTACACCCCAAAACTGTAGATCGCTTTCCAATTAACACGGCTGAATTTTTTTTTTTTTTAACCAAACAGTAAAGGTTTGGTCATTCACAGCTAGCCTATCTTGTCTCTACTGGATGCAAAATTTTATTTAAAGTAAAATTTGCCTACTGTTCCTACAGAGCTAACAAAAATCAAGGTCAACAGCTTGCAAACCACCACAAACTGAATAAAACTACCGGTATGAAAAAGCATTTCACTGCTTCCAAATTTTTAGTAAGTTAACACTTAAATATAATAAAAAATAACTTCTTGACTTTTTTTTATGTTTGAAGACTGAGAGATATAGTAATAAATAAGGAAAATAAACCTGAGAAACTTAAAGAAGCCAGAGTCTATAGTAATAAATAAGGAAAATAAACCTGAGAAACTTAAAGAAGCCAGCTTTGTCGAAAACCGAGTGGCCACTTGCCAACATTTCTTTACGCACATATGACCAAAGATGATTCCAGGCAGACTCACTGGCCATAAAGACGCTTTATCAAATCCCAAATTAAGAAAGTTCTCATAAATACTTCAATTTTGGTAAGTTAAAAGACAGTTAAATAAACGAAGCACTTTACAAAGCTTTGCAGAATCAATATGAAAACAAAGATTTAAGCTTTTAACATCTCTGTCCCAAAAAACAGCAGCACCCATTTTAAACGTCACATTTACAAACAGCCTATTCACAGGCACCTATAGCCAGGAAAAATACTGGTCACAGTAAAAGGGGCTTAGTTTAAAATCTCCATATGGCAAGTAGGGAAGAAATCACACAATTCTGCAATTCAGCTGACAAAACTACAAGAACCCCAAATCCAACTTTTCGTCTTAGTTTGAACTCCATACACAAGCATTTCAGATTCGTACTTTCAGTTCCCCATAAATAATGTCGTTTGTGAATTAAAAGGCAACAAGGACACTCCCCAAACTCCTATACCCCATGATCCATCCTCAAAGAGTGGAAGGAACAGCAAAGTGGAAGGAACAAAGCACTGACGTCAATTACGAGATTAACCCCGAACAGAGGCAGCTGGAGGAAAGGCCTAAACACCAATATCCAAATATAAGCTATCGGATAACTAGCTAATTGACCTATTCAAAACTTCGGGGGGGGGTATTCACGCATTACACCCCCATTCCCATTTTTAGTCAACCCTCTTCGCTAGTCGAAGGCGGAAATTTTTCTTTTTTTTTTTTTGCAAAGGAGGGGAGGGGTGGTGGGTAGGTGCGCAGGATCGCGAGAAGGAAAGCGAGAACTAGTTGGGTAATGATAGCCAGAATCTGGGCCTATTTTCTCTTTAACTTGAAATAATTTGAGATGTGGAGGAAATTTAAAAGTAACAAATCAGCCGATCGAATTTCTGAGAGAGGAATGGATGAAGGAACGAAAGAGGAAAGGAGAAACGACGAAACGAGGGATTTATGAAATTTTTGTTAGGGTTGGGCTAGCTATTTTTTTTTTTTTTTTTTTTTCTCCTGTGGGGCACAGAGGTGAAACGCGAAGATGAGAGGCGAAGCCGGATTAAGCAACCCTAGCCGGGAAGGTCTTCCCGAGACCCGAGGCGGAACCCGCTTCCCTCCGCGGCCGGGCCTGGCCCTCAGTCAGTCCGACGGCCCGTCTCACCTCCAGTCCCGGCTCCGCTAGGCCCGAACCATTTCCCGGCTGCGGCAGCGGCGGCGCCGGGCCTGCACCTTCACCAGACGCGCATTCGAGCCTGCCCCGGGGGCGGCGACGGGCTGCCAAAGGCGACAGGCTCCTGGCAGCGGCGGGGGTGGGGAGGCCTCGGAAAGCGAAGGCGGCGGTGGCGGCGACGCACCTCACACGAAACAGGCGGAGATCCCGCCCCAATTCATGACAGTCGGCAGGAACCCAGACGGCAGACGGAGGCGGCGGGGGCGGGTTGGTGAGGACCTGGCACCGGGATCCCCGCCCCGTCCACTGACGGCGGCGGATCGACTCCCGCAGCCGGGACCGTGACTGACGCAGAGGCCGCGCCACCCATGTGACTAGGGCCGGGCGGGGGCGGGGCGTCACGTGACGACGCGGCGCCCCTCCCCTTTTGGAGAGCGAGGGTTCTGGCGGGGCCGGCAAGGCTGCACGACGTCGCGCGCTGAGGGCGGTGACGTGCCGTGTTGTCGGGTCCGACGACCCGGGGCAGGCTGAGAATGGGCCAACGCGGCATAGGCCTCAGCCACCGGGCACAGCGGCCAGGGTGGCCAGGGCGGGCCAGGCAGGACCGGGTCTGCACGTCCCGGCGCGCACACTCTCCTGCCCGTAACCCGCTAGCGTGTAGTGTGGTTCGGCAGGGCGGGGTCGAGCCGAGCCAGATCGCCGGTTTGAGGGCTCAGGTGAATGGGGCGAGGCCATCACCCCGTCGGGGGCAGCGTCGCGGTAGCCCTTTTGGAGGCCTCCCTGGGGCCGGCCGAACTCTGAAGCCCCCTCTAGGCTTGATTTCCAGTGTTGACGGCGGACCTCGTGCCTAGCAGTCCTTCAGAAAGATGAAGGTGGAGGGGAACGTGTGTAGTAGGCTGCTTAGAAACACGGTTGAACTTGTTCCTGTCATTTGTAGATAGCTATCCCATGAAGCCAAGTCAGCCCTCTTCGTGCGTCATCTAAACATTTTCTGCCACTAATACTTTTCTTCAGGATATCAATTTAAATACTTTTCTTCACTTCTTAACGTTCTGCAAGTCAGGACAAGCCATAATTTAACTGAGAGTCAAAACTGTAGAGTAGACAGGATTTTCAAAGGGTCTCAGAAACTAGTACACCAACCATCCAGAGAGACCACCTCTAGTTCATCATTAGAAAAACACTTCTATACCTTCCTGCTTCTTAGCTGTTTTCATTCAATGAGGGAGCTTCATGAAGCTTTTTTATTTTCTATTAACTAATTTTGAAGATTCCGTTTTTAATAAAATTTGAGGGTTTTGAGGAGCTTTGTAATGGACTATCCTAAGCAGTGTGCATATGAAGGTGTTTTTATCAGCCCCCAAAGCTGGTAATTCATGAGCTTTAATACAAGTATTTTTCGTTTTTGCTAAAATTCTTAACGCACTATTTCTCTTACACTTCACTATATGTACCGAATCGAACCCGTTGCCGTCAGTCGATTCCGACTCATAACGACCGTATAAGACAAGGTAGAACTGCCGCATAAGGTTTCCAAGAAGCGGCTGGTGGATGTGAAATACCGACGTTTTGGTTAGCAGCCAAACGCTTGACAACTACGCCACCAGGGATGGTGACCACTACGCCACCAGGGACGGACACACACACACACACACACGGAATTACAAAAGGATAGAGTAAGAAATAATTGTCCTTCTCATCCCTGCCATGCGCCTATCCCAGTCCTGGAGGTAACCAACGCTGGCATTTTTTAATGTATTCTTTGCAATACTTGTTATAAATACACGTTGAAATACATGGGATACTTGTTTTTACACAAAAGAAAATGCACTATATACACTGTTCAGTTGCTTTCGTTTCTTACTTAAAATACCTTGGATATCCTCTTTCTTTCTAGGGGCAGTGTAATATTCTATTGTGTACAAATATCATTATTTAACTTACAGGTGGACATTTAGGTTGTTGCCAAGCTATTGCTATTACAAACTATACTGCAATGAATAACCCCATAAAATAGGCAGCTAAATTTGTATGATGAATCCTTAGACTGGAATCTTTGGATCAAAAGGTATTTTTAATTTTGATAGATATTGCCAAACGGTCCTCCTATGAGTTGGAATCAACTCGATGGCCACAGGTTGTTGGTTGTTCATTTGGTCGTCCGTAGAAGTTGTACCAATTTCATTTGCTTTCTTTCAAATTCAGATTTACAAGGATGTATGGAGCGGGGGAAGGGAGGGTATGAAGAGTGGCAAAAAGGAGAGTATTTGTCATTTTACACAACAATAATTTTAGTTAAATATGAAAATGCAAATTGAAAGTATATACCAATCTTTGTGTTTCCTCTGCTTGGTTTTGAATAAATGCTATTTGGCTAACACAGATGTTAATATTCTTTTTGTTCCATAAAGGATTATGACAAATTTTTAATTCAGAATGAGACCTTACTTAAAAACCAATATGGTAGTGGGAGGCAGGGAAGTTGTGGCTTTTTCTTTCACATTATTCTGCAAACATAAGTATTACCTTCTCAGCAAAAGAAGAAATTCCAAAACTTGTTTCTCAATTTATAACGTTTTAATACGTCATCATTTCATTTAATCAGATGCATCCATTTTAACAGAATGAATTTTCTGCCTCTAACTTGATGCTCCGGAACAACTTAAGACTACTGCATTGAATGGGAAATAGCAGAAAACACAAACCATAGAACTGTAAGAGATTTCTAAAAATCTCAGAAAAATATTATTTTATTAATGTGCAGTATTTTAACTGATAATTCAATGTATATTATTATGGAAGCAGTTCTTAGTAAAGTTCTCTTTTTTAAGTCAGGTTTTCGGAGATACAATCTATGTACAGTAAAATGTACAGTTCTCAGTTCTCACAAATGCATATAGTCGTGTAGCCACCGCCACAATCAAGATGTAGAACATTTCCATCACCTCAAAACATTCCTTCATGTCCCTTTGTAGTGAATGCTTCACCTCAACCACAGTCCCTGGCAACCACTGATCCGTTTCCTGTCCCTATAGTTGTACCATTTCCAGAATCATAGAAATGGAATCATAAAATAAGCAGCCTTTTAAGTCTGGTTTCTTTCACTTAGCAATACGCCTTTGAGATTCACACATACTGTTGCACATATCAGTAACCTTTTTATTGCTGAGTCATATTCCCTTACATGAATATTACATAGCTTGTTTAGCTATGGAGCCCTGGTGGCACAGTGGTTAAAGCACTCAGCTAACCAAAAGCTCTGCCACTCTTCGGGAGAAAGATTTAGCAGTCAGCTTCTGAAAGATTTACAGCCTTGGAAACCCTATGGGACAGTTCCACTCTGTCCTATAGGGTTGCTAGGAATCGAAATAGACTCGATGGCAGTGGGCTTGTTTAGCTACTCATCTGTTGGAGGACATAGGGGTTGTTTCCAGATTTTAATGATTATGAATAAAGCCACTATAAATGTCCATGTGCAAGGTTTCATTCAGGCTTTAAAATGACCCCCACCAGTATTTTCCTGAAAGTCACATCTAGATATAAGTCACAACTACATCTACATAAACATTATTTCATATTATTTTAGAAACCCAGATCATTTATTCACTATTTATCAAATATTTATTAAGTGCCTACTATATAGCAGGTACTATTCTAGGCACATGGAATAAAACAATTGTCAAATGCTGCCTCCTTGAAAATGACACCAAAACAACATATTGATAAGGCAAATCTGAATTTATTGCTTACTGCAATAACAGAGATCACTACCTTGACAGATTCATAGTAACATTTTGGAGGGGGAGGGCAAAGTCTGGATATTTATGAGATTTTGGGATCTGGTTTAAGGGGAGTTTTCAAATCAGAAGGCTCGATTAGGATTGGGATCATGATATAATAGGTTAGGATTTGTGGACGGCAAGGAAAGGATTTTAAAGAGTCTTGGAGAGTATATTAGTTTTCTCTTGTTGCTGTATCAAATTACCACAAACTCATGGGTTTAAAACTACACAAATTTATTATCCTACAGTTCTATAGGTCAGAAGACAGATCTCACTAAGCTAAAATCAAGGTGTCAGCAGGTCTGCTCCTTTCTGGAGACTCTAGGGGAGAATCCATTTCCTTGCCTTTTCCAGCTTCTGGAGACTGCCTGCATTCCTTCACTGGTGGCCCCCTTCCTCTGTCTTCAAGCCAGCAATACTGTTTGAGTCTTTCTTACATCACATCACTCTGATCTTCTATTCTGCCTGCCTCTTATACTTTTAAGGATTCTTGTGATTACGTTGGAGTTCCTGGGGGTGTGAACGGTTGACACACTTGGGTGCTAACTGAAAGGTTGGAGGTTCAAGTCCACCAAGAGGTACCTCAGAAGAAAGGCCTAACAATCTACTTCCAAAAAATCGGCCAATGAAAACTCTATGGAGCACAGTTCTACTCTGACACACACAGGGTCACCATGGGTCAGAATTGACTCAATGACAACTGAGGGGCCCACCAGGATAATCCAGGATAGTCTATCTTAAAGACAACTGAATCAGCTCTTACAATTCCATTTGCTACCTTCATTCCCCTTTGCCATATAACATAGCATATTCATGGATCCTGAGGATTAGTATGTGGGCACCTTTGGGAGATCATTATAATACCTACCAGAGAGTAAACAGTCATTTGAAGCCATTTATGGAAAAGCTGAGCCTTTTGATGTTCATTTAAATTGGATTTTGAAAAGTTCAGTAGCTCCAGCTTGTTGCATGTGGGCAGAGCAGATCCCATCAGCCACAGAAAGTTCTGAGGCAAATAAAAGCAGGCACACCTGCACAACTGAAAGTCAGCCTGGTGTTTTCTGCAGTGGTAGGGGTAAGGAGTACAGGCAGAGCACTGACAAGGTCTTCTTCAGTGATAATTACTGTATATGCAATGTGCCAGTAATTATAATTACTGTATCTAATTACTATAGATACTATACAATATACTGTATATACTACAGCACTAAGAATTATACATGTGTTATTTAATCTTCTTGACCCTTTCCACTCTGGATTTCCTGCCACCACCATTCCGCTGAAACTACTCACCAACATCACCAACAATCTTGATGTTGCTAAATCCAAAACTCACGTCTCTATTCCCACCTTAGTGGTATTCAGCATAGTTGACCATTTTCCCTTGTTTGAAACATTTTCTACTCTTGGTTTGTGAGTTGCCACATTCTTCTATTTTCCCTTCTACCTCCTTAGATGCTGCTTCTCAGTCTCATTTGCTGGAAATCCACCACCTTTTCCTGACTTCTGAATAGAGATGTCCCATGACCTGGTCTTTAGCCCTTTTTCTTTCTCTCTGTGTTGTCTTCATCTAGACCAGAGGTCAGCAAACTTTCTATGTAAAGTACCAGATAGTATATAGTCTAAGACTTGGTAAGCTACTTGGCAAAATCAAGGCTATTATGTAGATACTTATATAACAATAGAAAAAAAAGGCTCCATAAATTTTTATTGATTAGATTAAAAATATAAATTCTAAAATTGAGTAAAAGTTTTCATAATTTAGGTCTAAAATTAGAAGGACAAAATTGTTTTTTTGGAGGGGATATCATTTTGCTTAATTAGGATTCAAAGTTAGTGTTCCCAATCATCAAAAGTGATTTTAAAAAAACAATTTTTTTTCAAATATCCTTCTGTTAATGCTGATCTGTAATTCATAAATTTGATTATAATTCATAACTCATAAAATTGACCTGTGATTTCATGTATTTCATCATTGAAAATGTCTTTTCACACAGCTAGGTACTATTAAATACGGGTATCTATTCACTGGCATGTGATGTTAATTGATACTATTCATTGTTAGGAATTTATATCCATAGCAATAGACTTAAACATATCAACAATCATGAAGATGGTGCAGGACCAGGCAACCTTTTGTTCTGTTATCCATAAGGTCACCATGAATCAAAGTCTACTTGATGGCAACTAACAACACCAACAAGAATTTATAGAATTCTGTTAGATTCTTGATGTATGCCTTTTAGCATACTATTACACTGATTACTAATTACCTTCAAATGAAGATTAGGTGGAAGTTCCTCAGTTTTAAAGTAAAATGGATTTTGAAATACGGGAAGTTCCTTTACACTTGCATCAAGGTCCAAAAAATGTAGTTTGATCTTAGAAAACATATTACCTTCTGCCAATTTGTGTGGAAATGAAGATCTTTTTGTTTTAACTCTTGAGACGGCACAAGAAATGTATAAAGCAGCTTGACATTACTTGTGATTCAAAGTTAGTTGTCATTGAAATGACTTTACTGCAGAAAGAGTTTCACATATAAACACTGTTTTGCCTTGTAATTTTAGGCTTAATTCATTAAGAAGGATGATCAGGTCTGCAGCAAAAGTTAATTTCTAAAACCATTTGGTGTTCAGTTACAGTGGATGATGGTAATTCTTCTCATTCGTAAAAAGTTCCATCTCAGCTGTGGCTCAAACAATCACAATAAAACTTTACCATTGCTAAAAAAAAAAAAAAACCAGAACCCATGCCTCATACTATACACAAAAACTAACTCAAAATGGATCAAAGACCTAAATATAAAGCCAAAAACTACAAAGCTCATAGAAGAAAAAATAGGATCAACGCTAGAGGCCCTAATACACAGCACTAACAGGATACAAACCATAGCCAACAACACACAAACTCCAGAAGCTAGAAAACAGGGATCTTCTAAAAATTAAACACTTACATGCATCAAAAGACTTCACCAAAAGAGTAAAAAGAGAACCTACAGACAGGGAAAAAATTTTTGGACATTACAAGTCAGACAAGGGTCTAATCTCTAAAATCTATAAGAAAATCCAACACCTCTACAACAAGAAGACAAATAATCCAATTAAAAAATGGGCAAAGGAAATGAACTGACACTTCACCAAAGAAGACATTCAAGCAGCCAACAGACATATGAGGAAATGCTCAGAATCACTAGCCATTAGAGAAATGCAAATTAAAACCACAATGAGATACCATCTCACCTCAGCTACCACCACTGACTACTCTGACTGGGATCACAACAGAGAGTCCCGGACAGAGCTGGAGAAAAATGTAAAACAAAATTCTAACTCACAAAAAAAGACCAGACTTACTGGCCTGACGGAGACTGGAGAAACCCCAAGAGTATGGCCCCCGGACATCCTTTTAGCTCAGTAATGAATTCACTCCTGAGGTTCACCCTTCAACCAAAGATTAGACAGCCTCATAAAACAAAGCGAGACTAATGGGGCACAACAGTCCAGGGACAAGGACTAGAAGGCAGGAGGGGACAGGAAACCTGGTAATAGGGAACCACAGGTTGAGAAGGGACAGTGTTGACATGTTGTGGGGTTGTTAAACATTGTCATAAAACAATATGTGTACTGTTTAATGAGAAACTATTTGTTCTGTAAACCTTCATCTAAAGTACAATAAAAAAATTTAAAAGAAAATGAGTAGACAGAATTAGTGAAATTGAAGACTTACCCCTCGACACCAATTTGTTTGGGGAAAAATCAGAAAAAACAATGAAGAAAACCTAAGAATTACATGGAACTCTAAAAAAATAAAATAAAAAAGAAAATGTTCTGCATCCCACTTTGGGGAGTGGTATCTGGGGTCTTAAAATCTTGTGAACAGCCATCTAAGATGCATCAATTCGTCCCAACCCACCTGGAGCAAAGGAGAGTGAAGAACACCAAAGACACAAGGAAAGTATTAGCCCAAGAGACAGAAAGGGCCACATAAACCAGAGACTCCATCAGCCTGAGACCAGAAGAACTAGATGGTACCCAGCTACCACCAATAACTGCCCTGACGGGAAACACAAGAGAGAGTCCCTGATGGAGCAGGAGAAAAGTGGGGTGCAGAACACAAATTCTAGTAAAAAGGCCAGACTTATTGGTTTGATTGAGACTGGAGGGACTCTGGAAGACATAGCCCCCAGACTCTCTGTTAGCCCAAAACTAAAACCATTCCCAAGGCCAACTCTTCAGACAAAGATTAGATGGACTATGGGACATAAAATGGTACTTGTGAAGAGTGTGTTTCTCAACTCAAGTAGACACATGAGATTAAATGGGCAGCTCCTGTCCGGAGGCAAGACGAGAAGGCAGAGAGGGTCAGGAGCTGGTTGAATGGACATGGGAAATCAGAGGTGGAAAGGAGGAGTGTGCTGTCACAGTATAGGGAGAGCAACTAGGGTCACATAACAACGTGTGTATAAATTTTTGTATGAGAAACTAACTTGAATTGTAAACTGTCTTAGGCTGGGTTCTCTAGAGAAGCAAAACCAGTAAAGCGTATAAATATATATAGAGAGATATTTATATCAAGGAAATAGCTCATGCAATTGTAGAGGCTAAAACGTCCCAAGTCCACAGATCAGAGTAGAGGCCTTTCCCAGTTCACGTAGCACAGAAGCTGGTGAACCCAAGGTCGGCAGGTCGGAGAGGGGCTCCCGCTCACAGGCTGTGGAGGTCAGTGAATTCCAAGATCAGCAGACAAGACAATCAGGTTTATCCTGATTCACATAGCTGCAGGGGCTGGTGAACCCAAGGTCGGCAGGTCAGGGAACTGGACTCTTGCTTGCAGGCTGAGAAGTTTGATGAATTCTGAGATCAAAGGGTAAGCTGCTAGCTCAAGTCCCACGAACCGAAGGTGAGACAACAAACAAGAGGCAGCTGCTGAGTCTGGAACAAGCCAAAAACCTTGGCAAGGCGAGCAGGCAGAAGGTAACCGGCAGAAGTCAGAGAGACAGGGGGACCTCATACCATCAAGAAAGCAGTGCCAGGAGCAGAGCGCGTCCTTTGGACCAGGGTCCCTGCACCGAGAAGCTCCTAGTCCGGGGGAACACCGATGAGAAGGCCTAGAGAGAGAAAGCCTTCCCCTGGAGCTGACACCCTGAATTTGGACTTTTAGCCGACTTTACTGTAAGGAAATAAATTTCTCTTTGTTAAAGCCATCCACTTGTGGTATTTCTGTTGTAGCAGCACTAGATGACTAAGACATAAACTTTCACTTAAAGCACAATAAAAAAATTAATTTAAAAAAAAACTTTACCATTGCTAAACCACCAGACTGCTTTGTGGTTGGGCAAGTCAGGATATTCAGCTTTATTTGTGACAAAAATTCATGGTATTCATGATAATTAAGTCCACAAGAACAAATGAAGTTCATTGTTGACACTATTGGTTCAAAAGCACATGATAAATTCAAATAATTTCAACAACATCTTACACTGTCACCAGCTCTATAAATTTGTCCAACTTGATATTTTCTGCTTCACACATATTGGTACCACCAACTGTAACACATCTTACCAGATTTCACTTCAAGTTATACTGAATTAGCATTTTCTCAACTTCTTCGAAAATATTCTCATGTGCAGTTGTTCCACACAGGCTATTCTTAGAGGCTAATTCTTCAGTCACTTCAAACTACGCATTGACTCCTTGAATAAATAATTGAGTGGTATCAGTAACATCTGTCAACTTCTTAAGAGTTAGTGTCATATAGACCACATGAACTGAGAGTCCAGAAATACACCCTCATATTTATGGTCAATTGATTTTTGACAAGGGTGTGAAGACAATTCAATGGGCAAAAAATAGTCTTTTCAACTAACAGTGATAGGACAACTGGATATCCACATATAAAAGAATGAGCTGAATCCCTACCCCACACCATACACAAAATTTAAATTGAATGTGAGAGCTAAAACTATAAAATTCTTAGGAGAAAACATAGGCATAAATCTTTGTGATCTTGGGTCTGACAATGGTTTCTTAGATATGACACCAAAAGCACAAGCAACAAAAGAAAAAATAGATAAACTAGACTTCATCAAAATAAAAACTTTTTTCCTTCAAAAAATACCATCAAGAAAGTGAAAAGGCAACCCACCAAATGAGAGGAAATTTTTACAAATCGTATCTGATAAAGAACCTGTACCTGGAATGTATAAAGAACTACTACAATGCAATAATAAAAAGACAAATAACTCAATTTTTTTAAA
Organism: Dugong dugon; assembly: GCA_030035585.1. NCBI lineage: Eukaryota > Metazoa > Chordata > Mammalia > Sirenia > Dugongidae > Dugong > Dugong dugon. The sequence goes on from CM057460.1 coordinate 145,910,288, forward strand.
TGGGCAAAGGATCTGAATAGACATTTCTCAAAAAAAGGCATACGAATTGCCAATAAGCACATGAAAAGATGCTCAATATCATTAGCCATCTGGGAAATGCAAAGCAAAACCACAATGAGATACAAATTCACATCCACTAGGAAGGCTATACTGTAATCAGAAAGACGGATAACAAGTGTTGTTGATGATGCAGAGAAATCAGAACCTTCATACACTGCTAATGGAAATGTAAAATGGTGCAGCCCTTTTGGAAAACAGTCTGTCAGTTCCTCAGAAGCTTAGACAGAGTTAACCATATGACCCAACATTTCCACTCTTAGAGGTATACCCAAAAGAACTGAAAACATATGTCCACACAAAAACTTGTACATGCATGTTCATAGCAGTATTATTCGTAATAGCCAAAAAGTGGAAACTAGCCCAATGTCCATCAGCTGTTGAATTGAAAAATAAAAGGTAGTATATTAATACAATGCAACATCATTCAACAATAAAAAAGGAATGAAGTACTGATACATGCTACAACATTGATAAATCTTGAAAACACTATGCTAAGTGAAAGAAGCCAGTCACAAAGGACCACATATATGATTCCATTCATATGAAATACCCAGAATAGGGAAATCTGTAGAGATAGCAAGTAGGTTGATGGTTGCCTAGGGCTGGAGAGTTAGAGGGAAATGAGTAGTGACTGCTAATGGGTATAGAGTTTCTTCTGGGGTAAGGAAAATATTCTAAAATTGATTATAGTGATGATTGCACAACCCTGAATTGTACACTTTAAAATGGTGAATTATGTGATATGTGAATTATATCTCAATAAAGCTGTTATTTTAAAAAAAAAAATCAAGGAAAACCACTTGAAATCATTTGCCGTATTTTTAACTATTTGTGTTGCTAGGAGCCCTGGTTGCTCAGTGGTTAAGCGCTCAGCTGCTAACCAAAGGGTTGGTACCAGCCTCTCCACAGAAGAAAGATGTGGCAGTCTGCTTCTGTAATGATTTACAGCCTTGGAAACCCTAGGGGGCAGTTCTACTCTGTCCTATAGGGTCGCTATGAGTCAGAATCAACTCAACGGCAGTGGGTTTGTTTTTTTTGGTATAGTGTCATTACGTAACAAACTCAATGCTTTGCCATCTAATTTGATAACAAAATAATCCACACTTTACTGTGCCTTAAAAGCATGACCTTCAAAAGTCTATTTTCCTTGTTTTGACATGATACGTATTCACTGGTAATGAAAAATAAAATGTTGTGGTAGGGAGATAAGAATGGCACTTGAAACACTGTTGAGTTATAACTGTGTCACTGAGATTTGTAGTGCCACAAGCAGCAGGCTGAAGCAATGAAAGCACTACCTGTGGTGTCTGTTGTAACCACTAAACTGCCATTGTAGCGTGACAGCAGTCATAGACAATACATAAACAAATGAGTGTGGCTGTGTTCCAATAAATCTTTACTAATGGACAATAAAAGTTGAATTTCATTTAATTTTCACATGCCACAATATGTTTTTCTTCTTTTGATTTTTTTCACAATCCTTTAAAAATGTAAACACCATTCTTAGCTCATAGGTCGTACGAAAACAAGAAATGAGTAGGATTTGGCCTGTGAGCCATCGTTTGCCAATATTTTAATTTTAAAAGTGTTATTTCTATTTTCCTTTCAAAATAAATTTAATTGAAAATCTTTATGAGGCCTGTATTAATTATCTATTTCTATATAACAATAGCAAAAACTTAGTTGTTTAAAACAATAAATATCCATTATCTCACGGTTTCTGTGAGTTAGGATTTCAGAAGCGGCTTAGCTGTGGGTCAGGAAATCAGGAGCTGCTTAGCCGGGTAATTTGGGCTCAGGATATCTCATGAGGTTACAGTCAAGACGTCGGCTAGGGATGCAGTCATCAGAGACTTGAATGGAGCTGGAAGATCCTCTTCCAAAATGGCTCACTCACATGGCTGTTGGCAGGAGACCTTAGTTCCCTGCCACATGGACCTAGGGCTATTTGGGCATCCTCATTACATAGCAACTGGCTTCTGCTAGAGTGAATCCAGGAGACCAAGATGGAACCTATAATGTCCTTTATGACCTAGTCTCAGAAGTCACACTCTCTCATTTCTGCAATATCCTGTTGGTTCCACAAGTCAGTCCTATTCAGTGTGGAAGGAGACTATACAAGGACGTGGATACTAGCAGGGAGGAATCACTGGGAACCATTTTACATCCTGGCTATCATAATGCTCTTTTTTTTTTTTTTTTAAATTCATTCTTAAATATTTTATTGTGTTTTAGGTGAAAGCTTACACAGCAAATTGGGTTCCCGTTTAACAATTTTATACAGATTGTTCCATGACATTGGTTACAGTCTCCACAGTGTGTCAGCATTCTCGTTATTTTCATTCTGTTTGTTCAGTTTCCATTGATCTAGCTTCCCCTCCCCTTATTGCCTTCTCATCTTTGCTTTTGGATAAGTGTTGGCTGTTTTTGTTCTCACATAGTTGATTGTTTAAGGAAGCACATTACTCACAGGTGATATTGTTTTATAAGCCAATCTATTATTTGGCTGAAAGGTAACTTCCAGGATTAGTTTTACTGCCAAGGTCAAAGGGTATCTTAGAGTGACAGTCTCAAGGGTTCCTCTAGCCTCTGTCAGTCCAGCAAGTCTGGCCTTTTTTAGGAATTTGAAATTTGTTCTACATTTTTCTCCCGTCCTATCCAGGATCTTCTATTGTGTCCCTGGTCAAAATGATTGGTAGCGGTAGCCGGGCACCATCTAGTTCCTCTGGTCTCAGGTTAGGAGCATAATACTCTTTTAATAAACCAACACTGGAAAGAAAAGTGAATCAAGAAAAATGCAAGTGTGAACTTTTATTTCTTAAAAATAAGTTTCTGTTGTAATGATTCTAATGTAAACGTTAAGTAGGTAGTACCAATTCACACATGGCTATAGTCTACCCTCTCACCTAACTAAAAAACCAAATATATTATTAAGGCAAAAGTGAATTTTTTATTTGTTGGAACTCATTTATTCCTTCCTTCAACAATTATTTATTGTGTGCCTATTATAAGCCAGGCAATGTCCTAAGCATTCTAGGTCTTAGAGGCAGTAGTGAACAAAACGAGGTTCTTGTCCTCATGAAGCTTCAAGTGGAGAAGAAACACACACACACACAATTATATATGCTATCAGGTATAAATGCAAAGGAAAAAAAAAAAAGCAGGGTAAAGAGACAACAAGTGCCAGTGCTGTTTTAGATAGGTTGGACAGGAAAAACCTCTCAGAAGAAATGAACTTTGAATAGAAATTTGAATGCAGTCTTTTAATAAATGTTAGCTTTAAAACATCTCGGTATTCATTTTTTATTGTTGTATAACAAATTACCCAAAACTTAGTGGCTTAAAACGACAATATAATCATTTATTATCTCTCACAATTTCTGTGAGTCAGGAATTCAGGTGTGGCTTTGCTAGGTGGTTCTAGCTTGGAGCCTCTCAGGAGATTGCTGTCATTCGAAAGCTTGACTGGAGATGGAGGATCTGCTTCCTAGGTGGCTCACTGACATGACTGGCAGGTTGATGCTAGTTGTTGGTGGGAGACCTCAGTTCCTCTCCAGGTAGGCCTCTCTACAAAGCTGCTTCAGCGTCTTTATGGCATGGAGGCTGGTCTACCCTAGAATGAGCGTTTCAAGAGACAAGGCAGAAGCTGGAATGCCTTTTATGACCTAGCCTCTGAAGTCACACATTCTCACTTCTACACTATTCCATTTGTCACATAGGTTAGCCCCGATTCAGTGTGGGTGGGGATTACACAAAGGCATAAATAATAGGAAGTGAGGAACTTTGAGAGCCATCTTGGAGGCTGGTTATCACAATTCATCCCATAATTCTCTCTCACACTGTTTATAATGATTTTAAGCAATTTATACAGGAGAAGAAAAAGCTCACTGATGAACAATAGTCTTTTTTTCTTTAATTGGCCTAATTTCATTTCCAGTTATTGTCCACATGTATTATCTGCATATGTATTACTCTGTTTGAAGTTTGTTCCCTTTTAGTTTATAAATCTAAACTTCTTATTTTAAAAAGTAACAAAAACACATTTTAAAAAATGGAATTCTCTTTATGGAAAGGTTTGTAACTACAAATTCAATTTTTTTAAATAAATAAAAGGCTATTCAGTTTATCAGTTATTCCTGAGTAAGCTCTAGCAGTCTGTCTTTCAAGGATTTTGCCACTTGCATTTAATTTATTAAAAGAGTGAAGTTGCTCAGACTATTAATATTATCCTTTTAGTATCTTAAATCTGAAGTGATGTCCCCTCTCTCATTCCTGATATTGATAATTTGTGTTTTCTCTCTTTTTATCCTGAGCAGTCTGGCTAGAAGTTTATCAATTTTATTGATCTTCTCATAGAGCCAGCTTTTGGATTCATTGACTATTATTTTTCTGTTTGCTATTTCATTGATTATTTATTATTTCCTTTCTTCTGCTTACTCTGAGTTTTATTTACTCTTCCTTTTCTAGTCTGTTAAGGTGCAAGATGAGGTGAATACTGTCAACAGTATCAATACTGTCAACATCGTGGGTTTAATTAATTTCTTCATTATTTTGTAGTAATTTATACACACACATGTACATATATGTATGTACATAAGGAACTCTAGCAGACAATATTTAAGTGCTCAGCTGCTAAGCGATGGGACACACCCACCAGAGGCTCTGCGGGAGAAAAGATTTGGCGATCTGCTCTCTCAAGGATTTCAGCCTAGGAAACCCTATGGGCAGTTCTATTCTCTCCTACAGGGTTGGAATCGGTTGGACAGAACACAACAACAATAATATGTATGTACATACATACATATAGTCTGAAAGACTTTTACATTAATATTACTAGACTCAAAAGAAAAGATACACAGTGTCAGACAAGCTAGATCTAGAATCTGGTCACAGACCATTTGATTCTTGGTTGTGGTACAGGGCTTGGCTGCTTCTTTTTTTTTTTTTTTTTTTTTTATTGTTGCACTTTAAGTGAAAGTTTACAATTCAAGTTAGTCTCTCATACAAAAATTTATACGTACATCGTTATGCGACCCTCGTTGCTCTCCCTATACTGTGACAGCACACTCTTCCTTTCCACCCTGGATTTCCCACGTCCATTCAACCAGCTCCTGACCCTCTCTGCCTTCTCATCTTGCCTCTGGACAGAAGCTGCCCATTTAGTCTCATGTATCTACTTTTTTTGGATGTGTGCATTTATTGCTATAAACTAACCTCTGAGCACTGCTTTTGCTGTGTCCCAAAGGTTCTGGTAGGATGTGTTTTCATTCTCGTTTGATTCTATGAATTTCTTTATTCCATCCTTAATTTATTCTATAACCCAGTAGTTTTTGAGCAAGGTGTTGTTCAGTTTCCATGTATTTGATTTTTTTTGTTGCTTTTTCTGTTACTGATTTCTACTTTTACGGCTTTATGGTCAGAAAAGATACTTTGTAATATTTCAATGCTTTGGATTTTGTTAAGGCTAGCTTTATGGCCTAATATGTGATCTATTCTGTTCCATGTGCGTTGGAAAAGAAAGTATACTTGACGGCTGTTGGGTGGAGTGTTCAGTTCATGTATCTGCTTGAGCTAAGAAGCACACTCTTCACAAGTATCATTTAATGTCCCATAGTCTAGTCTAATCTTTGTCTGAAGAGTTGGCCTTGGGAATGGTTTTAGTTTGGGGCTAACAGAGAGTCCAGCAGCCATGTCTTCTGGGGTCCCTCCAGTCTCACTCAAACCATTAAGTCTGGTCTTTTTACTAGAATTTGAGTTCTGCACCCTACTTTTCTCCTACTCCATAGGGGACTCTCTCGTGTTCCCTGTCAGGGTGGTCATTGTGGTAGCCAGGCAACATCTAGCTCTTCTGATCTCAGGCTGATGATGTCCCTGGTTTATGTGGCCCTTTCTGTCTCTTGGGCTAATACTTTCCTTGAATCTATGGTGTTCTTCATTCTCCTTTACTCCAGGTGGTTGGGACCAATTGATGCATCTTAGATGGCCACTTACTAACTTTTAAGACCCCAGACACCATTCACCAGAGTGGGATGGAGAACGTTTTCTTTAAAAACTTTGTTATTTGGCTGCTTCTTATGTTTAAACCAAAAACAACCCATTGCCATTGAGTCGACTCTGACACATAGTGACCCTATAGAATAGAGTAGAACTGCCCCATAGGGTTTCCAAGGAGCAGCTGGTGTATTCGAACTGCTGACCTTTTGGTTAGCAGCCAAGCTCTTAATCACGGAGCTACCAGGGTCTTTGTATAGTACTATATAAATAGTACGAGTTCTATAAATGTTTGTGGTTAATGTTATTGATTACCTTGAATAGCAGGCACATGTACCCCTGGAGGTACACAATGACTTTTCAAGAACATTGTCAATTTCCAGGTCCTCAGCTTCCATTGTACCCTCTACTAAAATTGATCTGAGAATGAACCTGCAGCCCAGGTATCATATTGGCTTTCCTTTCTCTTCCCCTTTCTAATGCCTTCCTCCCTCTTTACTACATATACACTTCTAAGTCTTATTATGGCACAGTTTTCCCAGGGTGTAAAAACATGCAGCATAGGAAAACAGTTTGGCAGTTCCTGAAAAAGTTAAACATAGAACTACCATATCAAAACCAAACCCATTGCCATCGAGTTGATTCCGATTCCGAGTGACCCTATGACCCAGCAATACCATTCTTAGGTATATACCCAAAAGACCTGAATACAACAATGTGAACAATAGCCAAAATGTGGAGACAACCGAACTATCCAACAACTGGTGAATAAATGTACGTACATACAATGCACTATTACTCAGCCATAAAGAGGAATGAAGTCCTGATGTATGACACAAGACATTATACTGAGTGAAATCAGTCAGTCACAATAGGACAAATACTGTATGGTATCACTTAGATGAAATAAGAAAAAAATACAGAAATCAAAAGTAATTAGTGGTTACTAGGGGCAGGAGGGAGAGGGAAAGGGGGTTTTTGCTTAGAGTGCACTGAAGAAATGTTAATAATGGTGGTGGAATAATTTGGAAAAAACACAAAACTGGTTGCACAACTTGAAGAATTCAAATTAATGTCACTGAAGTGTACATGTACAAACCACTGAAATATCATATGTGTTGTTGTATTTTACAATAAAAAATGGAAAAAAACCCTGCTTTTGGACAACCTCTTTTAATTAAAGCACCACAATCCAAGGTATGGCTTCTGTAATTTTTTTTTTCTGTCAAGGGTACAGTCTAATGTCAGAAAATATATATTTGGCCTATGTTCTGAACTTAGATATATTGAAAAGTTGGGGAAGGGAGGCAGTGAAGATATGTATATATATATATATTTTATTGTGCTTTAGGTGAAAGTTTACAGCTCAACGTAATTTTTCATACAAAAATTTATACACATATTGTTACATGACACTAGATGCAATCCCTAAAATGTGACAGCACACTCCCTCTTTCCACCCCAGGTTTTCTGTGTCCATCCAACCAGCTCCTATCCCTTCCTGCCTTCTCATCGGCCTCCAGACAGGAGCTGCCCATTTGGTCTCTCATATCTCTGCTTGAACTAAGATGCACACTCTTCATGAGTACTATTTTGTTTTATAGTCCAGTCTAATCTTTGTCTGAAGAGTGGGCTTCAGGAATGGTTTTAGTTCTGGGTAACAGTGTCTGGAGGCCATGGCTTCAAGGGTTCCTCCAGTCTCACTCAGATGATTAATTCTGGTCTTTTTATGTGAATTTGAGTTCTGCTCCCCACTTTTCTCCTGCTCCGCCAGGGACTGTATGTTGTGTTCCCTGTAAGGGTGGTCACTGGTGGTAGCCGGGCACCATCTAATTCTGGTCTCAGGTTGATGGAGTATCTGGTCTATGTGGCCCTTTTGTCTCTTGGGCTAATACTTTCCTTATGTCTTTGGTGTTCTTCATTCTCCTCTGCTCCAAGCAGGTTGGGACCAATTGATGCATCTTAAATGGCCACTTGGAAGCTTTTGAGATCCCAGACACCACTCACCAAAGTGGGATGCAGAACATTTCCTTAATAAACTTTGTTATGCCAACTGACCTCGATGAAAGACAATTTTTCTTTAAAGATTTTGCCTCTTCCATGCATTGTCAAAGAAAGCATTGCTCCTGAGGAAGAGTCCTGTGAAAGAAAAGGGAGCTGAGGCGAGAAATGTTGAAGGTGGTGATACTTTATTTCTTCCAGCTAATGGCAAGGCTTTATGCCTTATCTAACCACCTTAGAATATTATCCTTCAAAAGACAGCATTTCTAAGCACCATTCTCCAATAAACGGAACCTGGGCTTCTGAGAGAAGTAGTTGGTTCCAAGGCTGCGGCAGGGGGAACACAAGATGGGCCTGGAACATTCTGTAGTCCCAGAAGGTAAGAAAATACTCAAAAGAAGATGAGGACTGTTGAAAAAAACATGGGAACCAATCTGAATGAGCTCTCCTAATAGCCAAAGTTGGAATAATTTGAGCAACAAGATAATGATAGTATTGGATTTTAACCCACAGAATAAAATAAATATCCATGAAACTATATTATAAAAAATTAAATAAATGGGGGAGAAGGCAGCTTCTCCTTACAGCAGAGTTCCAACTACTAAACGCAGAAGAAAAAATAGAAAATCTCCACTTAAACACCACAGTAATAACTATTGCAGACAAGATCTACTAATCCACTAGTGAGTTTGAAGAGAAACAGAATTTGTGTAGTCTGAAAGCATCTCCCTAAGATATTAACCAAAAAACTTTACAGTGGAGAAACCTAACAGAAACCACCTTATCTAAGTGATCAAGGTCACTATCTCCAGTAATAAGAGATATCGATATTATGAACCCTGATAAGATGCGCTGAGGATACATTTTTGTGATATTCTTTCCAAGAAGCATAACTTCTGTCCAACCATGAGAAAACATCAGACAAACCCAAACTGAGAGACATTAGACAAAGTAACTGACTGATATTCTTCTAAAGTGACAAGGGCATGATAGACAAGGAAATCTGAAGGACTGTTAGAAACTTCAGGAAACTAAGAAATAACAATTTAATGTAATAGAATTCTCCTGCACGGAGATTCTCCTCTCCTGGAATAGAAAAAGGACGTTAGTGAGAAAACTGGTGTAACTCAAAAAAGACTTTGGTTTAATTAATAGTATTGCACCAAGTGTTAGTTTCTTGGTTCTGATCATTGTACTATGGTTATGTAAGATAGTAACATCACAGGAAGCTAGGTGAGGTATATATGGAAATTCTCGGTACTATTTTTATAACTTTTCCATAAATCTACAATTTGTTCAGAATAAAACATTAGAAGAATAAATAAAGCTATGAATATAAAAAAAAAAAAAAAAGCATGCTAAAAAAGTTATCCACTGTGAAGCATACCCTCTCTACACTTTTTACCATTTCCAGTACTAACTTGTGGTCTAATGCCATATTTTGATTCTAGAGCAAAACTACCATATTGCACAGTGATACTAATGAAATGTTTGTGGAATGAAAACCTAAGAGCTAGTGACTCCTTTCGATATACTTGTCGTTAAAAAATAAAACATTTGCTGGGGACTCATCTTCCAGAGTTCTGCTTTTAGGCAGGATGTGGAGAAACTCTTCGGAAGTTCCTATCAACTCTGTTTTATTGGGTGAAGTATGTGACTAGATAAGAATACAGTTCCTGCCCTTTGTATTTCTGGACACACCTTTTAATGGTTGTAAAACATTTGAAATTGTAATCTGCTTAAATGCCTTGACTCTCAAGGAATAAGAACTGCCATTAAATAAAATGGCAAACGGATAGCAGAAACTTAATTTGAGAGCACAAACTATGAATTTTGTTAAACTGCAAGTGTTGCAACCTATGTACATATTTTTTTTTTTCTTCCAAGTTCTTTAACTGGTAAAATTACTCTTACAGAGGCAACAAATACTGTAAAATGTGCTTGGTTAGTAATTTATTAAATTTACCTGTCAATTCATAATTCTGTATGGAGCCTTTCAAATGATGTTTTGAGAGTTTATTTACAATTGCTGAAAACAGATGGTTCTGTAAAACTTACAAGTAATTACAGCCTCCTTAAAACTCACTACATATATTTCAACATTTAAATAGAAGCCCATTTTCTTCAAAAGTAATTTTCTACTACTTTCTCATAAAAATATAAAAAATACTTAACAGTCATTGTCTTCACTATACTGAACCCAAACCAAGACTTCTGTACAAATACCTCTTTCAAAAAAGCTTAAAAGACATCACAGAACAATGTGACATTAAACCAAATAATCTCATCACAACAGAGTATTTTACTTTTAAGAAATAATGTGCAGTATTTTGTTTTTAACCTGACTTTCACACTAGATTTCAACTGTGTACAGGCTATGTAAACATACCAGATTAATCTAAGTCATTCATATTTATTTATGCAGTAGATAGTCACATGTGACTAGTTACCATATAAACAGTCATATAGTAATTGTAAAAATGGTAAAAGGCAATCTTTATGAAAGTTTTAAAAAATCTTTTTCATAAATGGCAACCAACATTGCCCTAATTTTCTGGAAAAAAAACAAAAAAATTACCTCTCTTCCTCCTACCTTCTTTTTCCCTTTGAATGGTACTTTTGATAGTATGTTACTACAGGAAGATATTTATATCACTTTTAGCCTTTTACATGGCTACTTTCTTTTCTGATACACTGGATTTATCAAAAGGCACCAAGATTAGACTCCTAAGTAATTTCAGATCTTTTGTTCCTTTTTAGGTTCCTCTAGAACGATTTTCCTCAGAAAAGTGTAACTCTAAGAACTTACGGAACCAGAAAAAAATGAATTATATAACACAACAACTTGATTTGTACCATTCAAAAGGTGTGAATATATTAATAGGTTCCTTGAATTTTTCATTTAGAATAAGAAGTCAGAAAAACTTTTTGAACATAAACATAAAAATAGAGCACATTTATTAACAGTAGGAAAACTCATATAGTAAATATTATTAAATCTTACATAATAACACATAGCCAAAAGCATTAGAAATTCATTGCCAGATACTCTGATGCATTATCCTGAAAACAGAAAGATAACATATAACAAAGTATGGCATTTAATTCACAGGGAGAAAAGATAAGTTTCATCACAAAAACAGATTTACTGGATTTCAGCTATGATTAAATTTTAAAGATAAAAAAGCAAAACAAAACTCCTCAAAATAAAGAAGTCTTCACATATGTAATCCACTATTAATGATCTTTATGCTCTTACAATGTAAAACATTTAGAAATTTTTGAACTCTAGAAATTTTGACGAGTTAATCTATTTGGCTTTAACATAGTCTAAATTCCCTTTAGAGAATTACATTAATGTTTCCAGTTCTTCAGTCCAATATGGATGGAGCAGTTCTATTTCTTTTTCTTCTTCTTTGGTGGTTCATCCTCCGAGCTGCTATCTGTGCTGGTGCTGCTGCTACTGGAGGAGCTGGAATCTGAGTCTGAATCAGAGGAGGAGGAAGAGCTTGTGGAGGAGGCTGAAGATGATGAACTAGAGGAGCTTTCATCAGTGTCACTATCCTCTGAGGAGGATGAGGTAGATGTTTCTTCACTCTCTGATGAAGAATCACTGGCTGAACTGTCACTGCTATTGCTACTGGAACTGGTTACACTCTTAGACCTATAAGACAAGGAACAGTTAGATGCATGGAAAGCTGACATTTAGTAGAACGTTTAAAAGCAATTTCATCTATCTATCTACACATAATACACACTGAAGCTTTGCTAGCATACTATTTCTATTATTTGATGCTTTGGGGATTGCCTTATTGTTGTAAACCCTCCTCCCGTTTACAAAGTCTTTGTGTTACTTCAGCAATTTAACTCTCTTGCATGCAGTTCAGGATAAGTATACCTACTATATTATGTTCCAGAGTGAATAATGTTAGAATAAAATTGCAGTGCAACAATTGGTTTTATTTAAACTTCATGTAAACTGGTAAATCTTTATTTTAACTACTTCAGACCAGACAAAGCTAGCCAACAATTTCTTACCAGCCTAATAACATTTCCTATTCTAAGCAAAGACAAGGCAATTGTTTATTATTTCTAGCTATAAGAACTCTGGGAAGTTGGAGAACAAGGAGAAATGGAGGCAATAAATTCCTCACAGGAAATAAGAGGTACATATCAGAAAACAGGATGATATTCACGTAACCATAAATTGCTAACAACAAACCTCAGATCCAAATCTTATAATTATTATTTTAAAATCACTCTTCCCAATCCCTCCAACTATATTATTACATATTATCTACAGAATACTTCTAAAGTAACACATACCTTTTTTTCTTGGTCTTTCTTTCTACATTAGTTTCTGCAATGCTGATAAACACAAGGGGTGAAAAAGTTCCTGTTAATAGAGTGATTATACACAGCTCAGAAAAACCCTTCTGCTATTCCCAAAACTGTTTCACACTGGAGAAACAGTTTGCCTTTTATAACATGTACTTAGGGTACAGTATTTTTTGTTATAACCAAGTAGAAAATTTCCTATTGTAGGCTGAATATGGTTAAGTGCAGCCAAATTTACCAGCACTTAAGCAAGACAGATTTTATTACCTGTACCTTAAAAGCAGCTATATTAAATGGTCAACAATTACTTTAAAACAAGGATGAGAATGTAAAGGGGCAAGGAAACTAGATTAACGGAAACAGAATAACCTGAATAAAAATAATGAGAACGTTCACGTATTGTGAAGAATGAACCAGTGTCACTCAACAACTTGTGTAGAAATTGTTGAACGGGAACCTAAACTGCTGTGTAAACCTTCACCTAAAACATAATAAAAAAAATTTTTTTTTTATTAAAAAAAGCCAGTTACGTTAGTAGTTGACTGAATGCACCAATGTGACTTCCTTTTAGTTAAGAACTTAGTTTGACGTGGCTAAATCAACTACTTACTGAACAATATATAATAAAGCAAACAAGAGCAGAACAATAGCTTTGAGTTTTCAGAGTCAAATTATAAACGGTCATTTCATATAAAAAGAAAACTATTCTTTTAATTTAAAATAACCATTTATTTTTCTGCATGTTCCCCAAATGATCAGTTATTTACTGTCTTAAAAATAGCTCAAGACTGTGTACCCTCACATTATAAGGAACAAAGTCTAGTGACTTTTGAATGAAATACACAAATGGCTTGCTACTATATTTCTGCCAAACAACATGTATGCTAAATCGGGTTTGTAAATTACAGAATTACTTCTCTCACTATAGCAGTGTCTTGTAAATTTAATGTTTCTGTTTTCTACATTTCCTCTCCTTCCTTTTTCCTGAGTTTTCATACAAAAATATGTACTTATGTCAAGTTGCCTTACACAGTGGAATTATTTACTGAATCGTCATTTTAGAAGTATAATAAGTGGTAGAAGTACATGTACTAATTCAGACCACAAGAATTCCATGTTCACCGAAACTCATGCACAGCCATCGTTTTACCATTGAGCCAAAATCAGCAGTCTTTATTTAATGTCACATAGTCCTGTGTATTTTTAAGACCAAGATACTTGTGTGATACAACTAAGGTAGAAAAACAAACAAAAAATGTTGAAATAAAATTATTCACTCTCTTATATTTTATTCTTTGGGACAGTGATCTTCAAACATTTTTTGTTTAAGTACCTAATAAAAAATTTTGAAAAACAATGTTTCTCCCCTCCTACATGTTTTATTCTAAGTTATAATATCTGCAAATGCAAATTATATGTATTCATATTACATATATTGTTATTTTTAAAAGAAAATTGTTATATGATTCTTGTAAATGTATCCAATGGAAACTAAAGGCCATAATAATTTGATATCTACCATTATTCACTTTAAAAATATATGAGGAGTTCCAGCAAAATGGCGCTCTAGGCAGAAGCACCACGCTGTCCCTCCACAGCAAAGATCCAAAAAACTAAGCCAAACAGAGAATACAACAATCCTGAAACCCTAAAACATCAAATGAAGAGATAAAGAACTCAGCCAAGCACTAAATTGAGTGAGAAAACTGACAGAGAACGGAGAGCGAGGAGAGATTCATGCAGAGGTCCCCTACCAGCTAACGCAGCGCGGATCCACCATCTTGGACTCCTATCAGAGACCAGCAAACGGGGGTACGAGAAAGCAGCCTCACAGAGCATCCAGTGGGAGACAAAAAAAACGGCAATTTGCGGTGTGCGCTTTCCCACCCCCCACCCCTCTTCGCCCCAGCTCAGCCTCCTCTGCTTCCCGCGGCCACAATCTCTTGACCGGGAAGCGCCGGCTGCTTGGATTCCACACACCCAAGCAGGCGGCTCTCTGGGTGCCATTTGTTGGCTGTTAGTGTTGTTTTTTTTTTCTGCTTCTTTTGATTTCTCACTTGCCTCTCGCCACCTCCCCCTCCTTTCACTTAAGTGCCTGGCTCCGTGCGCCACCTTTGCTTCTTCCTGAGGGGCTGCAGAGCGCCGGCAATTTCTGATATATGCTTTCCACCCTTCTTCACCCACACTCGGCCTCTGTTTTCCGCGGACACAGTCTCTTGTCCAGAAACACCAGCCTGCACTAGCTGGCTCTCTGAGTGCCATTTGTTGGCTGCTGGTGTTGCTTTTTTTTTTTTTTTTCCCCCTGCTTCTTTGGATTTCTTGCTTGCCTCTCGCCACCTCCCCTTCCTTTCGCTCAAATGCCTGGCTCTGTGCGCCATACTTGCTTTTTCCTGAGGGGCTGCTTCCCGGTCTGGGCTACCGTGCTGGTGGGACGCCGGGGCTTTTGTTCGTTTTGAATTGTTTGTTTCTTTTCTTTTTCCTTTTCTTGAGCTGGGAGCCCTGAGGGTATTTCTTTTCTCGCTGGTTTTTTTTTTTTCCTGTTTTTTTTGGGGGGGGGCCTTTCTTGTTCTTTTTTTTTTTTTTTTTAATTTGTTTTGTTTCCTTTTCCCTCTTTTTCCCTTTTTGTCTTTCTTCATTGCTCAGTTTCTTGTCTCTCTATATCTTCCTTCTCTTTCTGATCCCTGAATACCAGGCATTGTGTACCTCTACACCTTCTAGCCAGGCTGTACTGCGACACCAGAGAGCGACTTCCCCAGACCTCATAGCTGCATTGGTGGGATCCCTGGGAACTTTGCGGTTCTTTAACCTTTCTGATTTTTTTTTTAATTTATTCATTCTTTTCTTCCTCTTCCCCTTTCTGTTTTTCTCCATTTCATAGTCTCTCATCTCTCCATTCCAACAGCAAGCTCCCCTAGCATTCTTTTTTGTCGGTTTGTATGTTTTTTAGCTCCTATTCCTCTCTCCTCTCTCCCATATCCATCTTAGATTCACACAACAATCTCCCTGCTGCATCCTGCCTACCTGCACCGTGTGCTTGACATCACACCACCAAGCAGTACGGGCACGGCCTACTGGAACCTGCCCAGCACTGATTACCGACCCGCCCTGGTGGCTGTAGTAAGTGCCACAAACAACCCCTCCCAGTAACTCCTCATCAGCTAGACCTGCCCTACTGTACCATATCTGAGTGACTGACCCTGCCAGTTGGAGAAGGAGGTGAACTGTATCGAGCGCACAGACGAGCAAACAACAGAGAACACACAGTCCGCCTGCTCAGACATAGTCAAATTCTTTTTTTTTTAAAAAAGGGACGAAACAAACAAATCTACACTCAATAAACGAGAAAAATAACTACCGAATGCCCCGAAAACAGCAGACAATATCAAAACATTTACAAAAACAGGACAGGATGGTTCCAGTAGGCGTCCAAATTAAAACACCAGATGACTCTCCTGTAGAAGAAAATGCACTAGAAGTACCTGATACGGAATTCAAATCTCTAATACTCAGAATTTTCCAAGAACTGAGGCAAAAAGCTGACAAACATGAGGAAAAAATAGACAAACTCATGGAAAATACAGACAAAAAATTGGAAGAATTCAGGAAGACAATGCAGGAACAAAATGCCAAAATAAATTCACAACTACAAATTATACAAAAACAACAATTAGAAATCCAAAAGATAAACAACAAGATTTCAGAAATGGATGATGTCATAGAAGAGCTAAGAAGCAGATGTGAAACCGTGGAAGACAGGATCAGTGGAACTGAAGACAAACACTTGGATAAAATTCTGTTTCAGGAAAACTCAGAAAGAAGAACAAACACAAATGAAGAGACCCTGAGAGTTATGTGGGACACAATTAAAAGCAAAAATTTATGAGTGATTGGCATTCCAGAACAGGGGGAGAAAACAGAAAACACAGAGAGGATCACTGAGGAACTACTGACAGAAAACTTCCCCAATATCATGAAAGATGAAAAGCCAGCCATCCAAGAAGCTCAACGAACCCCATGTAGAAGAGACCCCAAAAGAAAATCACCAAGGCATATCCTATTCACACTCGCCAAAACCAAAGACAAAAAAAGAATCCTGAGAGCAGCTTGTGAAAAACCAGAAGTCACATACAGAGGAGAAACAATAAGACTAAGCTCAGATTATTCGGCAGAAACCATGCAGGCAAGAAGGCAATGGGATGACATATATAAAATCTTGAAAGAAAAAAATTGTCAGCCAAGAATAATATATCCTGTAAACCTCTTGCTCAAATTTGATGGTGAAATTAGGTCATTTCCAGATAAACAGAAATTAAGGGAATATGTAAAAGTCAAACCAAACTTACAAGAATTATTAAAGGGAGTTCTTCGATCTGAGGACAAACAGCTTCAGCTCACAGGCAGAACCTAGGACGCAGGATCGTACGAGCCAGATACCAATCTAGGAAATGAACTCGTGAGGACCGTCCAAAACCAAAAGAAATACAACAGGAAATCAGAGCAGTTAATTGATGGATGACAACAACATCAGAACAATGAAAGAGGGAATAAACGGCATAGGTATAGAACCTTCTAATGGAGAGGAAGGCAAGGTGATACCAAGTAAGGGTAGACTGCTTCAAACTTAGAAAGATAAGGGTAAAATTCATGGTAACCACAAAGAAAGTTAACAAGCCAACTCATAAAAATAAAGATGAAAAACATAAAGTCTCAGCAAAAACAAAACCTACAAAAACAAAAGAAATGAAAAAAAAAAATCCACAAACAAAAGTAACTCAGCACAAGAGAGTAAGAAGAACAAGGAAATCTTCAGCACCACAAAAAAAAAGCACTACAAAATGACAGCAACAAACTCACATCTATCAATAATTACACTGAATGTAAATGGACTCAATGTACCCATAAAGAGACGGAGAGTGACAGAATGGATAAGAAAACAGGATCTATCAATATGCTGTCTACAAGAGACACAACTTAGAAAGAAAGATGTGAATTTATTAAAAGTCAAAGGTTGGAAAAAAATATATCAAGCTAACAAATACCAAAAAAGAGCAGGAGTGGCAATTCTAATCTCAGATACAATAGACTTTAAAATAAAATCTACCATAAAAGACAAAGAAGGACACTATATAATGATTAAGGGGAGGATCCATCATGAAGACATAACCATAATAAACATCTACACACCCAATGACAGGGCTCCAAAATACATAAAACAAACTCTAACAACACTGAAAAGAGAAACTGACAGTTCCACAATAATAGTAGGAGACTTCAACACACCACTCTCAGTAAAGGACTGAACAACTAAGAAGAAACTCGGCAAAGATACAGAAGACCTAAAGGGCACAATCAGCCAACTTGACCTCATAGACATACATAGAACATTCCATCCAACCACTGGAAAGTACACATTCTTTTCCAATGCACATGGAACGTTCTCCAGAATAGACCACATCTTAGGCCACAGAGCAATCCTCAACAAGATCCAAAACGTTGAGATAATTCAAAGTATCTTCTCTGACCACAATGCCATCAAGGTAGAAATTAACAATAGAAAGATCAAGGAAAAAAAATCAGCTACATGGAAACTGAATAATACCCTGCTTACACATCACTGGGTAATAGAGGAAATCAGAGATGGAATCAAAAAATTCCTAGAATCAAATGAGAATGAAAACACATCATACCAAAACCTTTGGGACACAGCAAAGGAAGTCCTCAGAGGACAATTTATAGCAATAGATGCACATATCAAAAAAGAAGAAAGGGACAAAATCAAAACATTAACTACAGAACTCAAACAAATAGAAAGACAACAGCAAAAAAAGCCCACAACCACCAGAAGAAAGGAAATAGTAAAGATCAGAGAAGAAATATATGAAATAGAGAACAGAAAAACAATAGAAAGAATCAAGAAAACCAAAAGTTGGTTCTTTGAAAGAATCAACAAAATCAACAAACCATTGGCCAGACTAACAAAAGAAAAACAGCAGAGGACACAAATAACCCAAATAAGAAATGAAATGGGGGACATTACAACAGATCCAACTGAAATAAAAAGGATTATAACAGAATATTATGAAAAACTAGACTCCAACAAATTTGAAAACCTAGAGGAAATGGATAAATTTCTAGAAACACACGGCCTACCCAAACTACAACAAAGTGATGTTGAAAATCTGAACAGACCCATAACAAGACAAGAGATTGAAAAGGTAATAAAAAAACTCCCAACCAAAAAAAGCCCTGGCCCAAATGGCTTCACTGGAGAATTCTACAAAACATTTACAGAAGAGCTTGTACCAGTACTACTCAAGCTATTTCAAAGCATACAAGAGGAAGCAACACTTCCAAATTCATTCTATGAAGCCAGTATAACGCTGATACCAAAACCAGGCAAACACGTCACAAAAAAAGAAAATTACAGACCAATATATCTCATGAATATAGATGCAAAAATTCTGAACAAAATTCTAGCCAATAGAATTCAGCATCATATCAAAAAAATAATACACCATTACCAAGTAGGATTCATACCAGGTATGCAAGGATGGTTCAACATTAGAAAATCCATCAACGTAATCCACCACATAAATAAAAGGAAAAGAATCAGATGATCATCTCAATTGACGCAGAAAAGGCATTTGACAAAGTCCAACACCCATTCCTGATAGAAACTCTCAATAAAATAGGTATAGAAGGGAAATTTCTCAACATAATAAAGGGCATCTATGCAAAACCAACGGCCAACATCATTCTTAATGGAGAGAGGCTGAAAACATTCCCCTTGAAAACAGGAACAAGACAAGGATGCCCTTTATCACCACTCCTATTTAACATTGTGCTGGAAGTTCTAGCTAGAGCAATAAGGCAAGAAAAAGAAATAAAGGGCATTCAAATTGGTAATGAAGAAGTTAAACTGTCCGTGTTTGTGGATGATATGATACTATACATAGAAAACCCTAAAGACTCCACGAGAAATCTACTGGAACTAATAGATTCAGCAGAGTAGCAGGATACAAGATAAACATTCAAAAATCAGTTGGATTGCTATACACCAGTAAGAACGATGAAAAGGAAATCAGAACACAATACCATTTTCAATAGCCCCTAAAAAGATAAAATACTTAGGAATAAATCTGACCAGGGATGGAAAAGACCTATACAAAAACAACTACAAAACACTACTGCATGAAACCCAAAGGGATCTACATAAATGAAAAAACATACCATGCTCATGGATAGGCAGACTTAACATTGTGAAAATGGCAATTCTACCCAAAGCAATTTACAAATACAATGCAATCCTGATCCAAATACCAACAACATTCTTCAAAGAGATGGAAAAACTAATCATCAACTTTATATGGAAAGGGAAGAAGCCCCGAATAAGTAAAGCACTACTGAAAAAGAAGAATAAAGTTGGAGGACACACACTACCTGACTTGAAAACCTACTATACAGCTACAGTAGTCAAAACAGCCTGGTATTGGTACAACGACAGATACATTGACCAATGGGACAGAATTGAAAACCTAGATGTAAATCCATCCACCTACAGTAACCTGATCTTCAACAAGGGCCCAAAGTCCATCAAATGGGGAAAAGACAGTCTTTTTAACAAATGGTGCTGGTAAAACTGGATATCCATTTGCAAAAAAATGAAACAGGACCCATACCTCACACTGTATACAAAAACTACTTCAAAATGGATCAAAGACCTGAATATAAAGCCTACAACTATAAAGTTCATAGAAGCAAAAATACGACCAACACTACAGGCCTTAATACATGGCATTAACAGGATACAAACCATAACCATCAACGCACAAAACCCAGCAGATAAGCTAGATAACTGGGATCTTCTAAAAATCAAACACCTATGCTCTTCAAAAGATTTCACCAAAAGAGTCAAAAGAGAACCTACAGACAGGGAAAAAATTTTTCGACAGTACAAGTCAGATAAAGATCTAATCTCCATAATCTACAAGAAAATCCAACACCTCTACAACAAAAAGACAAATAATCCTATTAAAAAATGGTCAAAGGAAATGAACAGACACTTCCCCAAAGAAGACATTCAAATGGCCAACAGACACATGAGGAAATGCTCGAGATCACTAGCCATTAGAGAAATGCAAATTAAAACCACAATGAGATACCATCTCACCCCGGCATTACTGGCACGAATCAAACAAACTGGAAATAACAAACGTTGGAGGGGCTGCGGGGAGATGGGAACTCTTATGCACTGCTGGTGGGAATGCAAAATGATACAACCATTTTGGAAAATGATATGGCGCTTCCTCAGAAAGCTAGAAATAGACATACCATTCTATCCAGCAATCCCACTCCTAGGAATATATCCTAGAGAAATAAGAGTCGTCACTCGAATAGACATACGCACACCTATGTTCATGGCAGCATTGTTCACAATAGCAAAACGATGGAAACAACCTTGATGCCCATCAACAGATGAATGGATAAACAAACTATGGTACATACACACAATGGAGTACTATGCAACAAGAAAGAACAACAATGAATCTGTGAAGCATCTCATAACATGGATGAAACTGGAGGACATTATGCTGAGTGAAATAAATCAATCACAAAAGGACAAATATTGTATGAGACCTCTATTGTAAAAATCCATGAAGAAGTTCACACACAAAATGTAACAATCTTTGTTGGTTACCAGGGATGGGAAGGGTGGGGGGGGGGGAATACTAAATAGATAATAGATAAGTGGTATCTTGGGTGAAGGGTGAGACAGTACACAATACAGGGGAAACTAGCACAACCTGTACAAGGAAAGGTCATGGAAGCCCCATAGACACATCCAGACTCAGAGGGACTGAATTGCTGGGCGGAGGGCTGTGGGGACCATGGTCTCGAGGAACATCTAGCTCAATTGGCATGACACAGCTTATAAAGACAATGCTCTACATTCTACCTTGGTGAGTAGTGTCTGGGGTCTTAAAAGCCTGTGAGCAGCCATCTAAGATACTACACTGGTCTCATCCCTTCAGGAGCAAGGGAGAATGAAGAGAACAGGATACAAGGAAAAGATTAGTCCAAAGGACTAATTGTCCACAGCTACCAAGGCCTCCACCAGACTGAGTCCAGTACAGCTAGATGGTGCCCGGCTACCACCACTGACTGCTCTGACCAGGATCACAACAGAGGGTTCTGGACAGAGATGGAGAAGGATGTAGAGCATAATTCTAACTCACAAAAAAAAGACCAGATTTACTGGCCTAAGGGAGGCTGGAGAAACCTCAAGAGTATGGCCCCCAGACACCCTTTCAGCTCAGTGGTGAAGTTACCTCCGAGGTTCACCGTTCATCCTGGGAGTGGACAGCCCCGTAAAACCAAATGAGACTAACGAGGTACACGAGTCCAGTGACAAGGGCCAGAAGGCAGAAGGGGACAAGGAAGCTGGTGATAGGGAACCCAAGGTTGAGTAAGGATATTGTTGATGTGTTGTGAGATTGTTAACCATTGTCATAGGGCAACATTTGTAGTAACTGTTAAATGAGAAACTATTTTGTTCTGTAAGCCTTCATCTTAAGTGAGAATAACAGCACAATTGGAAGAGCATAGTCAATGTCACTGAACTGTGCATGTAGACATTTTTGAAATGCTGTATCTTTGGCTATGTGTATTTTCACCAAAAAAAAAAAAAAAAGGTTGAGAATTTAGAGGGTTAATATGTTGTGGGGTTGTTAACATATGTCATAAAATAATGTGTACTACTGTTTCATGAGAAACTATTTGTTCTGTAAGCCTTCACATGAAGTACAATAAAATATAAAATTAAAAAAAAAATACATGAGCAAGCTTATTTTTTAACAGTAATTTTACATTGTCCTTTTTCTTCTCTGAACTTGTATATTTATTCTATTTTCCACACTGAATGTTTTCTAATATATTTTTGTGCTTGAAAATTTTAGTGATCACTTATACTTTTCCACAATAAAAATATACACATAACTTGAAATTGTATTTAATTTCCTGTGATCATACTCTTTAAAGGTGTTTAAAAATTCTGAACTGAGTAACCAATACAATCATTAGGGTACAGTTATTAGGGTACAATTGATTAAAACAATGTAAAAGTATATTATAAATATAATAACTGTTATTAAAAAACTATTGGAAATGTATCTCTTAATGGCATGCTTTTTATTCCTTAGTTTATGTATCCATGGATAAATATTGCTAGAATGTGACAGGGTTCAACATCAAGTTTTTTATTCTACTTAGATGAAGGTTTACAGAACAAGTAGTTTCTCATTAAACACTTAGTACACATATTGTTTTATGATATTGGTTAACAACCCCACGACATGTTAACACTCTCCCTTCTCGAACTCGAGTTCCCTATTACCAGCTTTTCTGTCCCCTCCTGCCTTCTAGTCCTTGCCCCTGTCCCTGCGCTGTTGTGCCCCATTAGTCTCGTTTTGTTTTATAGGGCTGTCTAATGTTTGGCTGAAGGGTGAACCTCGGGAGTGAATTCATTACTGAGCTAAAAGGGTGTCTGGGGCCCATACTCTCAGGGTTTCTCCAGTCTCAGTCAGGCCAGTAAGTGTGGTCTTTTTTTGCGAATTAGAATTTTGTTCTACATTTTTCTCCAGCTCTGTCTGGGACCCTCTGTTGTGATCCCTGTCAGAGCAGTCAGTGGTGGTAGCTGGGCACCATATAGTTGTACTGGATTCAGTCTGGTGGAGGCCATGGTAGTTGTGGTCCATTAGTCCTTTGGACTAATCTTTCCCTTGTATCTTGTTTTCTTCATTCTCCCTTGCACCCGAAGGGGTGAGACCAGTAGAGTATCTTATGTGGCTGCTCACAGGCTTTTAAGACCCCAGACGCTACTCACCAAGGTAGAATGTAGAATATTTTCTTTATAAACTATGTTATGCCAATAGAGCCAGATGTTCCCCGAGACCATGGTCCCTACAACCCTCCACCCAGCAATTCGGTCCCTCAGGGAATTTGGATATGTTCATGGAGTTTCCATGGCCTTTCCTTGTACAAGCTGTGTTGGCTTCCCCAGTATTATGTACTGTCTTGCCCTTCACCAAAGTTAACACTTATCTATTGTCTATTTAGTATTCCCCCCCCCACACCCCCCAACCCTCCTATCCCTCATAACCATCAAAGATTGTTTCTTTTTGTTGTGTAAACTTTTTCATGAGTTTTTACAGTAGAGGTCTCATATAATATTTGTCCTTTTGTGATTGACTTATTTCACTCAGCATAATGCCCTCCAGTTTCATCCATGTTATGAGATGCTTCGCAGATTCATCATTGTTCTATATCGTGTAATACTCCACTGTGTGTAGGCACCATAGGTTGTTTATCCATTCATCTGTTGACGGGCATCTAGGTTGTTTCCATCTTTTTGCTATTGTAAACAACACTGCAATGAACATAGGTGTGCATACGCCTTATTTGTGTGATGACTCTTATTTCTCTAGGATATATTCCTAGGAGTGGGATTACTGGATCATCTGGTATCTCTATTTCTAGCTTTCTAAGGAAGTGCCATATCATTTTCCAAAATGGTTGTAGCATTTTGCATTCCCACCAGCAGTGCATAAGAGTTCCGATCTCCCTGCAGCCTCTCCAACATTTGTTATTTCCAGTTTGTTTGATTCATGCCAGAAGTGCTGGTGTGAGATGGTATCTCATTGTGGTTTTGATTTGCATTTCTCTAATGGCTCATGATCTCGAGCATTTCCTCATGTGTCTGTTGGCCACCTGAATGTCTTCTTTGGTGAAGGGTCTGTTCATTTCCTTTGCTCATTTTTTAATTGGATTATTTGCCTTTTTGTTGTAGAGGTGCTGGATTTTCTTATAGATTTTAGAGATAAGACCTTTTTCTGACTTGCAATGTCCAGAAGTTTTTCCCCAGTCTGCAGGTTCTCTTTTTACTCTTTTCGTGAAGTCTTTTGATGAGCGTAAGTGTTTAATTTTTAGAAGACCCCAGTTGTCTAGCTTATCTTCTGGAGTTTGTGTGTTGTTGGTTATGGTTTGTAGGCTGTTAATGCCGTGCATTAGGGCCTCTAGCATTGATTCTATTTTTTCTTCTACGAACTTTACAGTTTTTGGCTTTATATTTAGGTCTTTGATCCATTTTGAATTAGCTTTTGTATATGGTGTGAGGTATCGGTCCTGTTTCATTTTTTTTGCAGATGGACGTCCAGTTTTGCCAGCACCATTTGTTAAAAAGACTGTCTTTTCCCCATTTGATGGACTTTAGGCCCTTGTTGAAGATCAGGTGACCGTAGGTAGATGGGTTTATATCTGGGTTCTCAATTCTGTTCCATTGGTCAATGTATCTGTCGTTGTACCAGTACCAGGCTGTTTTGACTACTGTAGCTGTATGGTAGGTTCTGAGGTCAGGTAGTGCAAGTCCTCCTACTTTATTCTACTTCTTCAATAGTACTTTACTTATCCGGGGCTTCTTCCCTTTCCATATAAAGTTAATCAGTTTTTCCATCTCTTTAAAGAATGTTGTTGGTATGTGGATTGGGATTGCATTGTATTTGTAAATTTTGGCATCAATTTTTAATTTTTATAGATTTAAGCCTCAGAAAACTTGTTAATCTAAATAAGTAGATGAGAATGGAAAAATTTTTATTGCAATAATGTCACTCAATTCTCTGAACTCTTCCCATGTTATATTTCAGTTTTTAATCTATGATTAAAAAGTATTTTAAATTGAGAACTCAGTTTGGTCCTCCTTTGATTTTATTAGGAAAAAACTTAAAAAAAAAATTCCCAATAATTATGGCTATTCACTTTCTCAATACAAATACCCTTTGTATTTTGAAAAATCCTCTAGATTTTTACACACGAGGACAATACACCAAGGTAAGATTAGACATAGGTGAGAGGTATGCCCTTCTTTTGTGAAATTAGAAAAAAGCTATTGGGTAAGAGGAACTGGAAAATGAGAACCAGTAGGCAAGTTTTCGTACAGATTTATTTTTCTGATATTTTATATGAAAGTTGATAATTTACAAATTGATTACCTATCCATTCTGCATAACCTTTGAAGAGGCATGTCCACAAATTGAAGATAATTGCCTTCAAGACCAGATGTTTAAGACACTATTATTACAGCTAACAGTCCTTATGAAGATGCTGTTTCGTCTAATTTGTAGCACTAAGTAGGTCCAAGACCTTCACACTTCAGTTTCTCTAAAACATGTCTCCTTACTTATTTCACAGGAATTTTAAAAAGCTTTATTCAAAAGACATAAAAGGGTAAATAATAATATTCCAGTCTCCTTCCTGCCCAGTTCTCCCTCTAGGAAGTAACTACTATTATCAATTATTTACATATCCAAATATAAATATTATTCTTTTTTTTTCCAAGCACAAATAATAGCATTTATCATATATACTGTTCTCTACCTTGCTTTTATACTGAACGTATCCTGGAGAGCTTTCCACATCAGCTCATATAATCTACCTCATAGGATTCTGTTGTCATTTCAGTGGCAGTTGAAGCAATAAAGCCAAATGATTAACAGCATGGACTCTGGTGATAGGCTGATTGGTTTAAATCTAACTTTTTCACTTATTATGTGACACTGAGCAAGTTACTCAACCTCTCTGTGCCTTAGTTTCTTCATGCGTAAAATGTGAATAACAGTATTGATCTTAATAGTAGAGATGTGAAGTTTGCATTCATTTAACATTAGCTAGTATAATAATTTAAATTGGGAGAGCCACTATGAGACACTTAGTCCCTAAGTGAATTCCATAAACATAAACAAAAAAATAATATTCCTTTGGATACCACATGCAAACTTACCTTTGTTGTAATAATAACTGGTTTTCCTTTTCTTTCAAAGCTTTCTTTAGTTCTGCTGTTCTTGAAGGCCTATGTAGGTATTTTCTTTTTCCTGTGCATTCATAAGTCCAATGTCCAAATTCTAAGCATTTCTGACATCTCACATGTTGCTTATTTGCTTCCCTGTAGAGCAAAAAATAGAATACAAAGCTTAAATTTTTGACTTGTGACATTATCTGCCCTGAAAAGTATAAACAATACAAAATATAAGATGATGTTTATTTTTAAGGTCTAAAGCTCCATAAAATGTATTAGGACACTAATATGGTTAGACTTAATCACAAGGCAGTATAGTAGTAGGTTATCTGTGGAGATATATGCCATTTAAACATGGCTGCACTATTGACAACTGCAGCCCCCACAGGCCTCTATGCTGCACAGCATGTTGAGACTTGTCCCCAACATGTTGAGACTTGTCACGACTTGTTTTCCCAAACCTATTGTCCCTTTACTGATTGGCTTGTTTACCTGAAATCCTTCTCCCTTGCCCGCACCCGAAGCCCGTTGTTCTGTTATTTGCTTCACTGCTTGCTGTATTGACTATAAATAAACTCCTGGGACTGAAGCCAGGGTCGACTCCTCAGAGTGACCCTCCTGGCCCCACTTCTCTGTAAGAGTTGTGTTTGGTTACTGTCTCCGCCGTCCCAACAACCGCTGCCGCTGCGACAGTTATCGACAGTGTGGACCTCGCAGTCAGAGAGAATTGAGTTTAAATCTTGGCTCCTCAATTTCATTCCAGTGTTGGCAGACTAGGTAATTCAGACCAAGCCTCTAGCTCAGAACTAGAAAAGCGGGTCACAATTTTATAAAAATCTGCTGAGGCATCAGAGAAATAACAAGGGGTAAAGAATAACCAAGCTAAGATATAGAAGACCAAAATCTAGAGTGGCCAGTCCTGCATTTAAGTCAACTTTTGTCCTGGGGATATTTGCCCATCTAAAGAGGCTAAGTATCACTTATTAAAAGCTAAGGAGACAAGCTTCTGTGTCCCGAGTTAGGACTCTGGAAGGTTGTACCCTAGGAATAAATCAAACGTTACATGGAGTGCAGCCCAGCTTCCAGTCATCTAGGAAACCAAGAAAAATATGAATCATTGAAATTAAGATGCAGCAAGGAAAGAAACATATGTGAAAGAATTGGAAAAGAAATAAAACTGTCATTTCTCATTAACAATATATTATTAAGTACATGGGAAATCCAAAAGAATATACAGATAAAATATTTTGAAATCATTAGAATTAGTGAGTTTGAAAAGATTTTAGATCAGGGGCAACAAACTTTTTTTATGTAAAGGCCCAGATGGTAAATATTTTAAGTTTTGTGGACCAAGAGGCAAAACTGAGGTTACTATGTATGTACTTATATAGCAAGAGAATATATTAACTGTTTCTACCACCCAAACTACTTAAATTGACTCAAGAAGAAACAGAAACTCTTAACAGACCCATAACAGGAGACTGAATCAGTCATTAAAAACCTCCCAACAAAGAAAAGTCCTGGACCACATGGCTTCACTGAGGAATTTTACCAGACATTTGAAGAAGAATTGACATCAATCTGTCTTTAACGCTTCCAAAAAACAGAAGTGAGGGATACTATCTAACTTATTATACAAGGCCACTATTACCCTGATACAAATACCAGATAAAGACACCATAAGAAAAGAAAACTATAGACCAGTATCTCTTATACCGAGATGCAAAAATCCTCAACAAAATTTGAGCAAACCAAATCCAACGGCATATTAAAAGCATTATACACCATGATCAAGGGGGATTTACCCCAGAAAACTAAGAGTGGGTTGATACAATCAGTCAATGTATAGAACAAAAACCAAACCAAACCCATTGCTGTCAAGTCAATTCTGACTCATAGCGGCCCTGTAGGATAGAGTAGAACTGCCCCACTGGGTTTCCAAGGAGAGGCTGGTGGATTTGAACTGCTGACCTTTTGGTTAGTAGCCGGGTTCTTAACAACTGTGCCACCAGGGCTCCTAATATATAGAACATTATAGTAAGTAATAAAACAAAAGAAAAGAACCACATGACCATCTCAATTGGTATACAAAAGAAATGACAAAATCCAACACCCTTTCCTGATAAAAACACTGAACAAACTAGAAGTAGAAAGAAAATTCCTCAGCATGATAAAAAGGCATTTATAAAAACCTGCAGCTGAAATCATACTCAATGGTGAAAGACTGTCCCACTAAGATCAGGAACAATTATGCCTGCTTTCATCACTGCTGTTTAGCACTGTACTGGAAGTTCTAGCCAGAGCAATTAGACAAAAAAAAGAAAGAAAAAGTATTCAAATTGGAAAAGAAGAAGTAAAACTATTTCTATTTGCAGATGACATGATTATATAGAAAATCCCAAAGAATTCACAAGAAAGCTACTAGAGCTAATAAATGAAATTAGCAAAGCCACAGCGTATAAGATCAACACACAAAAATCCGTTGTGTTTCTATATACTAACAATGAATAATCTGAAAAAGACATTAAGAAAACAATTCCATTTATACTTGCATCTAAAAGAATAAAATAATTAGGAATAAATTTAATCAGGGAGGTGAAAGACTAGTTCACTGAAAATACAAAACATTGCTCAAAGAAATTAAAAAAGACCTAAATAAAGGGAAAGAAATCCTGTGCTCATTGAGTGGAAGACTTAATGTATCAATACTCTTCAAAGAGATTTACAGATTCAACACAATCCCTAACAAAATTCCAGGAGCATGTTTTGGGAGAAATAGAAATGTCAGTTCTCAAATTCATATGCAATGGCACAGGGCCCTGAATAGCCAAAGCAATCTTGAAAAACAATGAAGTAGGGGACTTGCACTCTCTGGTTTCAACACAGTCTACAAAGCTCTATCGATAATCAAAACAGTGTGGTACAGGTATAAGGGTAATCATACAGACCAATAGAATAGAACTGAGAGTCCAGAAATAAAGCCCATACATACATCCATGGTCAGTTGATTTTTGACAAGGGTACCAGGCCAATTCAATGGAAAAAGAATAGTCTCTTCAACAAATGGTACTCCGGCAACTGGATCTCCACATGCTGAAGAATGAAATTGGATCCATACCTCATACCATTTATGAAAATTAATTCAAAATGGAACAATTACCTAAATATAAGAATTAAAACCATAAAACTCTCAGAAGAAAACATAGGGGTAATGCTTCAAGACCTAGTTTTTGACAAGGCATTCTTAGATGTAACACCAAAAGCATGAGCAACGAAAGACAAAATAGATAAATGACTTCATCAAAATGCAGTTTTGGTGTCTCAAAGGACTTCACCAAGAAAGTGATGAGACAATCTACGGAATGGGAGACAATATTTGGGAACCATATATCTGATAAGAGTTTAATATCTAGAATATATAAAGAACTCTTACAACTCAACAACAAAAAGACAACCCAATCAAAAAATGGGTAAAGGACTTGAACAATTACCCAAAGGCATACAAATGATCAATAAGCACAAGAAAAGATGCTCAATGTCTTTAGTCATTAGGGAAATGCTACTAAAAACCACAATGAGATACCACTTGACACCCACTGTTCTTGTTGTTGTTAGGTGTTGTAGAGTAAATTCTGACTCATAACAACTCTGTGTAAAACAGAACGAGACACTGCTTGATCCTGCAACATCCTCACAATCATTATGATGAGCCCATTGTTGAAATCACTGTGTCAACTCATCTCTTTGAGGGTCTTCCTCTTTTTTGCTGATCCTCTGCTTTACCAAGCATGATGTCCTTCTCCAGGGACTGATCCCTCCTGATAACATCTCCAAAGTATATGAGATGAAGTCTTGCCGACCTTCCTCCTAAGGAACACTCTGGCTGTACGTCTTCTTTTATTTTTTTTTAATTGTGCTTTAAGTGATAGTTTACAGTTCAAGTTAATTTCTCATACAAAAATTTATACACATATTGTCATGTGACCCTAGCTATAATTTCTATAATGTGACACCACACTCCTCCTTTCCACGCCGTATTTCCCGCGTTCATTCATCCAGCTCCTGTCCCTTTCTGCCTTCTCATCTTGCCTCCGGACAGAAGCTGCCCATTTAGTCCCATGTATCTACTTGGACTAAGAAGCACAATCTTCACGAGTATCATTTTATGTCTTATAATCCAGTCTAATCTTTGTCTGAAGAGTTGGCTTCGGGAATGGTTTCAGTTTTGGGCTAACAGAGAGTCTGGGGGCCATGTCTTCTGGGGTCCCTCCAGTCTCGGTCAGACCATTAAGTCTGTTTTTTTACTAGAATTTGAGTTCTGCACCCCACTTTTCTCCTGTTCCATCAGAGACTCTCTGTTGTATTCCCTGTTAAGGCAGTCATGGGTGGTAGCCAGGCACCATCTAGTTCTTCTGGGCTCAGGCTGATGGAATCTCTGGTTAATGTGGCCCCTTCTGTCTCTTGGGCTAATATTTTCCTTGTGTCTCTGGTGTTCTTCATTCTCTTTTGCTTCAGGTGGGTTGGGACCAATTGATGCATCTTAGATGGCTGCTCGCTAGATTTTAAAGACCCCAGACGCCACTCACAAAAGTGGTATGCAGAACATTTTCTTAATAAACTTTGTTAGGCCAATCGACCTAGATGTGCACTGAAACCATGGTCCCAAGACCCCTGCCCTGTTACTCTGTCCCTCGAAGTGTCTGACTGTATTCAGGAAACTTCATAGCTTTTGGTTTAGTCCAGCTGTGCTGACTTCCCCTGTAGTGTATGTTGTCCTTCCCTTCACCTAAGATAACTCTTGTCTACTATCTAGTTAGTGAATACCCCTCTTCTTCCCTCCCCACTCTCGTAACCATCAAAGAATGTTTTCTTCTGTGTTTAAACCTTTTCTTGAGTTCTTATAATAGTAATCTTATACAATATTTGTTCTTTTAGACTGACTAATTTCACTCAGCATAATGTCTTCCAGATTCATCCACGTTATGAGATGTTTCACAGATTCATTGTTGTTCTTTAGCGTTGTGTAGTATTCCACTGTGTGAATATACCATAATTTGTTTATCCATTTGTCTGTTGATAGGCACCTAGGTTGTTTCTATCTTTTTGCTATTGTGAACAGTGCTACAATGTACATGAGTGTGCATATATATTTTCCATGTGATGGCTCTTATTTCTCTAGGACATATTCCAACGAGTGGGACTGCTGAATCGTATGGTAATTCTATTTCTAGCTTTTTAAGGAAGTGCCAAATCGATTTCCAAAGTGGTTGTACCATTTTACATTCTCATCAAGAGTGTGTAACTGTTCCAGTCTCTCCACAACTTCTCCAACATTTATTTTGTGTTTTTTGGATTAATGCTAGCCTTGTTGGGGTGAGATGGTATCTCATTGTTGTTTTGATTTGCATTTCTCTACTGGCTAATGACTGTGAGCATTTCCTCATACGTCTGTTAGCCGCCTGAATGTCTTCTTTGGTGAAGTGCCTGTTCATATACTATGTCCACTTTTTAAACGGGTTATTTGTCTTTTTGTTGTTGAGGTTTTACAGTATGTTGTAGATTTTAGAGATAAGACCCTGATCAGATTTGTTGTAGCCAAAAAGTTTTTCCCAGTCTGTAAGCTGTCTTTTGACTCTTTTGGTGAAGTCTTTTGATGAACGTAAGTGTTTGATTTTTAGGAGTTCCTAGTTACCTAGTTTCTGTTCCGGTGTTTCTGCACTGTTACTTATGCTTCCTATCTGTTTATGGCATGTATTAGGGCTCCTAACATTGTCCCTATTTTTTCTTCCATGATCTTTATCGTTTTAGATTTTATATTTACGTCTTTGATCCATTTTGAGTCAGTTTTTGTGCATGGTGTGAGGCACGGATGTTGTTTCATTTTTTTGCAGATGGATATCCAGTTATGCTAGCATCATTTGTTAAAGAGACTGTCTTTTCCCCAATTAACGGACTTTGGGCATTTGTCAAATATCAGCTGCTCATACAATTGCACTGTACCTGTAGATACAATTGTGAAAATGACACTTCTACACAAAGCAATCTACAAATACAATGCAATCCCGATACACATACCAACAACATTCTTTAAAGAGATGGAAAAACAATCATTAACATTATATGGAAAGGGAAGAGGCCCCGGATAAGTAAAGCATTGTTGAATAAGAACAAAGTAGGAGGACTTGCACTACCTGACCTCACTACCTACTATACAGCTACAGTAGTCAAAACAGCTGGGTACCGGTACAACAACAGATACATTGACCAATGGAACAGAATTGAGAACCCAGATGTAAATGCATCCACCTATGGTCACGTGATCTTCAACAAGGGCCCAAAGTCTATCAAATGGGGGAAAAGACAGTCTTTTTAACAAATGGTGCTGGCAAAACTGGATGACCATCTGCAAAAAAAAATGAAACAGGACCCATACCTCACACCATACACAAAAACTAATTCAGAATGGATCAAAGACCTAAATAGAAAAGCAAAAACTATAAAGATCATAGAAGAAAAAATACAGTCAATGCTAGAGACCCTAACACATGGCATTAACAGGATACAAACCATAACTAACAACACACAAACTCCAGAAGATAAGCTAGACAACTGGGGTCTTCTAAAAATTAAACACTTATGCTCATCAAAAGACTTCACCAAAACAGTAAAAAGAAAACCTACAGACTGGGAAAAAATGTTTGGACACTGTAAGTCAGACAAAGGTTTAATCTCTAAAATCTACAAGAAAATCCAACACCTCTACAACAAAAAGACAAATAAACCTATTAAAAAATGGGCAAAGGAAATGAACAGACACTTCACCAAAGAAGACGTTCAAGCAGCCAACAGACACATGAAGAAATGCTCGAGATCATAAGCCATTAGAGAAATGCAAATCAAAACCACAATGGATACCATGTCACCCCGGCATTACTGGCATGAATCAAAAAAACTGAAAATAACAAATGGTGGAAAGGCTGCAGGGAGATTGGAATTCTTATGCACTGCTGGTGGGAATGCAAAATGGTACAACCCATTTGGAAAATGATATAGCACTTCCTTAGAAAGCTAGAAATAGAAATACCAGATGATCCAGTAATCCCACTCCTAGGAATATATCCTAGAGAAATAAGAGCCATCACACGAACAGACATAGGAACACCCATGTTCACTGCAGCATTGTTCACAACAGCAAAAAGATGGAACCAACCTAGGTACCCATTAACAGATGAATGGATAAACAAACTATGGCACATACACACAATGGAATACGCAACAACAAAGAAAAATGATAAATCTTCGAAGCATCTGACAACATGGATGAATCTGGAGGGCATTATGCTGAGTGAAATAAGTCAATCACAAAAGGACAAATAGTGTATGAGGTCACTACTATAAAAACTCATGACAAGGTTTACACACAAAAAGACAATCTTTGATGCTTATGAGGGAGGGGAGGGGTAGGGGTGGAAAAACACTGAATAGACAGTAGGTAAGTGGTAACTTTGGTGAAGGGTAAGACAGTACACAATACTTCGAAAGCCAGCACAACTTGTTCAGGGTAAGGTCATGGAAGCTCCATGGACAAATCCAGACTCCCTTAGGGACAAATTACTGGGCTGAGGGAGGTAGGGACCATAATCTCAGGAAACATCTAGCTCAACTGGCGTAACATAGTTTATAAAGAAAATGTTCTACATTCTACCTTATTGAGTAGGGTCTGGGGTCTTAAAGGCCTGTGAGCGGCCATCTGAGATACTCCACTGGTCTCACCGCTCCAGGAGCAAGGGAAAATGAAGAAAATTAAAGACACAAGGCAAAGATTAATCCAAAGGACTAAGAGACCACAACTACCACAGCCTCCACCAGACTAAGTCCAGTACAACTAGATGGTGCCCGGCTACCACTACTGACTGCTGTGACCGGGATCACAATGGAGGGTCCAGACTGGGACCACAATAGAGGGACAGAGCTGGAGAGAAATGTAGAACAAAATTCCAGTTCAAAAAACAGACCAGACTTACTGGCTGACAGAGACTGGAGAAAGTCTGAGAATATGGCCCTCAGACACCCTTTTAGCTCAGCAATGAAGTCACTCCAGAGGTTCACCTTTTAACCAAAGATTAGACAGACCCTTAGGAAAAAACAAGACTAAAGGGGCACAGCAGCCCAGGGGCAAGGACTAGAAGGCAGAAGGGGACAAGAAGGTTGGTAATAGGGAACCTAAGTTCAAAAAACGAGAGTACTGACATGTCACGGGGTTATTAACCAATGTCATAAAACAATACATGTACTGTTTACTGAGAAGCTGGTTTGTTCTGTAAACCTTCGTTTAAAGTATAAGTTTAAAAAAAAGTTTTTGTTTTTTTTTTTAAAAAGAATGATTAAATCACCATCATGGAAGATATAAAGAAAATGGTGTGTTGAAGTCTCCTACTATTATTGTGGAGCTATCTCTCTTTTCAATGCTGTTTGAGTTTGCTTTATGTATTTTGGAGCCCTGTCGTTGAGTGCATACATACTTACTATGGTTATGTCCTCCTGGTACTGACCCTTTAATCATTATATAGTTTCCTTCCTTATCCTTTGTGGTAGATCTTAAAGTCTAGTTTGTCAGAGATTAATATTGCCACTCCTGCTCTTTTTTGAGTGTTGTTTGCTTGATTATTTTTTTCCATCCTTTTGAGTTTTTGTTTGTCTTGAAGTCTATGTGTTTCTTATAGGCAGGATATAGATGGATTGTGTTTATTCATTCTGCCACTCTCAGTCTCTTTACTGGTGCATTTAGTCCATTTACACTTAGCATAATTATTGATAGGCATGAGTTTAGTGCTGTCATTTTGATGTCTTTTGTTGGTGGTGGTAGTTTCTACGTTCTACTTAATTTTCTATGCTGAGTCATTTTTATATATTTTCATATTTTTATTGTTGTTCATTTTGTATTTACTGAATCTTTATGTTTTACTTTTTTTTATTTTGATGTGTAGGATTGTTAGTTTCCTTTGTAGTTACCTTAATATTTACCCCTATTTTTCTAAGTTTAAACAACTCTTTTATTTCTTTATATCGCCTTGACTTCCTCTATGACATTTTTTAGACCCTCTGTTTTGTTTTAATGTTGCAATCTTTTACATATTGACATCTGTTTCCCTAGTTTCAGTGTTTTAGCTTTGATTTATTTTTGTGACTTCCCTATCTGAGTTGATATCTGGTTGCTCTGGCCTATGTTCTATCCTTGGGTTGTTATGTTATTGATTTTCTACACGGAGGTCTCCCTTTAGTATTTCTTGTAATTTTGGTTTGTTTTTTTGCAAATTCCCTAAACTTCTGTCTATCTGGAAATGCCCTAATTTCACCATCATATCTGAGGGACAGTTTTGCTGTATATATAATTCATGGCTGGCAGTTTTTTTCCTTCAAGGCTTTATATATGTCATCCCATTGCCTTCCTGCCTGCATGGTTTCTGCTGAGTAGTCTGAACTTATTCTTACTGACTGTCCTTTGTAGATGACTTTTTGTTTATCCCTAGCGGCTCTTAAAATTTTCTCTTTATCTTTGGTTTTGTCAAGTTTGATTATAATATGTCTTGATGACTTTCTTTGGGATCTACCTTGTGTGGGGTTTGATGAGCATCTTGGATAGATATCTTCTCATCTTTCATGATATCCAGGAATTTTTCTGCCAACCAATCTTCAACAATTCTCTCTGTATTTTCTGTTATCCGCCCCCGCCAACCCGTTCTGGTACTCCATACACTCGTAGGTTATTCCTCCTGATAGAGTCCCACATAATTCTTAGAGTTTCTTCATTTTTTAAAATCCTTTCATCTGATTTTTCCTCGAAGTTGGTGTCGAGTGCTTTATCTTCAGTGTCATTAATTCTGACTTCCATTGCCTCAATTCTGCTCTTATGACTTTCTACCGAGTTGTCTAATTCTGAAATTTTGTTAATCTTCCAGGTTTCTGTTTGCTGTCTCTCTACGGATTCCTGCAGTTTCTTAAATGTGTCATTATGCTCTTCTCTAATCTTCTTAAGTTCCTCTATTGCTTTGTCTGTGTGTTCCTTGGCTTGTTGTGCATTTTGCCTGATCTCCTTAAGAGTGTTGTATATTAATCTTTTGGATTGTACCTCCAGTAATTCCCAGAAGTTCTTTCCTCTGGAAGATTTCTTGATTCTTTGTTTTGGGAGTCTGCTGAAGCCATCATGGTCTTCCTCTTTATGTGATTTGATATTAACTGTTGTCTCTGGACTGTCAATAAGTTATTATATGTATTTATTTTATGTTTGCTTACTGTGTCCTAGCTTCTTGTTTTGTTTTGTTTTGATATGCCCAAATAGGCTGCTCTTGTGAGCTAGTTTGATTATTGGCCCCTTTGAAGCTCTAATGTCCTGTCACCAGGTGGTTAGATCTGTTACTAGGTATGTGAGCCCAGGAGTATGTTTACTTTCCTTGTATGGATTCAGCTCAGGTGTCCAGGCAGTCAGTCACCAAGTGTGTGGTGCAGGCTCTCATCTACAGTCCTAGACAGGCAGGAGTGATAGGAGTAGGCACAGGTATCTGGCTGCAGTAGGGGGTCACGTGCTGAGCAAGGCAGGGGGCTGATGGTTGCCACTGAGTGTCTGAGAGGAAAGCGTGTCCCTGTTTCCTAGAGTGCATAGGTGGGTGGGTTTTGCAGCTGGACTGTGGGCACCCAATGCTGTTGGCTGTAAGGACTGGGAGGCACCTCTTATTTTTGGACCCCTGTTGTAGGTGGTACATGGCATGGGTGAAGCCACCAGTCATCCGGCCCCTGGTGTGGGTAGGTGAGGAGGCTGCTTAATGGGCAGAGCGGTGTCAAATGTCAAGAACCTGCCACTCCACCATATAGCTGATACATTTGAAGTTAGGCTTCAGGTATATACCCTTTTGTACTGTGCTAATGAAATCTTACACTGTTGAAATGGGCCCAAGTAGGTCTATGCAGGGGTGAAAGGCATTCAAAGTCCATGGACCCCTTATGCCTGTGCCTAGGCAAAGGAGTTGTGCCTACCCTGAGTTCCTGGCTTACTGGAGCTGGGAGATTATTTTTTCCTGTTTGTTAATTTGTTCACTCTCTAAGGTCGGGAGAATGGCTCAGGGTGCGTGATAGGTCCTACTTCTGGCCCAGGGGACACAGCAATCACTTAAGTCAGCTGAGATCCAGTGCAGAGCGGGGAGGGGGCTGGTAAATAGGAGAGAAGTTTTTCCCAAAGGGGGTGCTTTTTGATCCATGCGGTATGTTAGATGCACATACTTATCTGCTGACTGAGCACCATCGCTTACTGGTTTTGGAGGCTTGAGTAGACTGTCCGTCGCTCGGTCTCTTCTGACGTTGAAAACGTGTCCTGAGCACCACTGCATGCCTCACCAGACACGTCAGCTGATCTGGCCTGCAAGGTGCTGGTTTCCGCCGGGTCAGGTCTGGCAACCCCTTGCTGCTTCTGAACTGTCTCTCCCACCCCTGCCGCTCAGTCCAATTCCTCAACTTTGCCTTTGATGTTTAGGGCTCCTAGATTGTCATATATAGTTGATTCATTTGTTTTTTTAGGTCTTTGTTATTAAGAGGGACCACAGTAAGTGCTGACTACTCTGCCATCTTGGCCTTGCCTCCTAGCTTTACTTCTTCCAAGACAGATTTGTTCATTCTTCTGGCAGTCCATAGTATATTCAATGTTCTTTACCAACACCATAATTCAAAGGTGTCAATTCTTCTGTCTTTCTTATTCACTGCACAACTTCTGCATGCATATGAGGCAACTGAAAACACCATGGCTTGGGTCAGGCTCACCTTAGGCTTCAAGGTGACATTTTTGCTTTTTAACACTTTAAAGAGGTCTTTTGCAGCAGATTTACCCAATGTGATGTCTCATTTCAATTCGTGACTGCTGCTTCCATGGGTGTTGATTGTGGATCCAAGTAAAACGAAATTCTTGACAATTTCAGTATTTTCTCATGATGTTGCTTATTGGTCCAGTTGTGAGGATTTGTTTTCTTTACATTAAGGTGTAATCCATACTGAAGGCTATATGCCGATCTTCATCAGTGAGTACTTCAACTCCTCCTCACTTTCAGCAAGCAAGATCGCATCATGTACATATTGAAGGTTGTTAATGAGCCTTCCTCCAATCCCAATGCCACGTTCTTCTTCATATAGTCTAGCTTCTTGGATTATTTGCTCAGCATACAGATTAAATAAGTATGGTGAAAGGATACAACCCTGATTCACACCTTTCCTGATTTTAAACCATGCACTGTCCCTTGTTCTGTTCAAAGACTGCCTCCTGGTCTATGTACAGGTTCCTCATGAGCACAATTAAGTGTTCTGGAATTCCCATTCTTCAAAATGTTATCCATAATTTGTTATAATCCACACAACTGAATGCCTTTGCATAGTCAATAAAATGCAAGTAACCCTTCTTCTGGTACTCTGCTTTCAGCCAAGATCCATCTGACATCAGCAGTGATATCCTTTGTTTCACATCCTCTTCTGAATCTGGCTTGAATTTCTGGCAGTTCCTTGTCAATGTACACCACAACCATTTTTTAATTATCTTCAGCAAAATTTCACTTTTGTGTGACATTAATGATATTGTTTGACAATTTCCACATTCTGTTAGATCACCTATCTTTAGAATGGGCACAAATACGGACCTCTTCCAATTGGTTGGACAGGTAGCTGTCTTTCAAATTTCTTGGCATAGATGAGTTCTTCCAGTGTTTCATCCACTTGCTGAAACATTTCAACTGGTATTCCATCAATTCCTGGAGTCTTGTTTTTCATCAATGCCTTGAGTGTAGCTTAGTCTTCTTCCTTTAATACCATTGGTTTTTTGATCATATGCTACCTCCTGAAATGGCTGAATGTTGACCAATTGTTTTGGTACGGTGACTCTGTGTATTCCTTTCATCTTCTTTTGATACTTCCTGTGTCATTCAATATTTTGCCCATAGAATCCTTCAATATTGCAACTCGAGGACTGAATTTTTTCTTCAGTTCCTTCAGTGTGAGAAATGCCAAGAGTGTTCTTCCCTTCCGGTTTCTAACTCCAGGTCTTTGCACATTTCATTATTTAATACTTGGTCTTTTCAAGCCACCCTTTGAAATCTGTTCAGCTCTTTTACTTCTTCATTTCTTCCATTTGCTTCAACTACTCTATGTTCAAGAGCAAGTTTCATAGTCTCTTCTGACATCTTTTTTTTTTTTTTTAATGTGATAGGCATTTTATTTATTTATTTTTAAATTGTGCTTTAGGTGGAAGTTGACAGAGCAAATTAGTTTCTCATTAAATTTATTAACACACAAATTGTTTTCTGACATTGGCTGCCAACCCTGCAATGTGTCAACACTCTCCTCTTCTTCACCCCAGGTTCCCTGTTTCCATTCATCTAGTTTTCCTGTCTCTTCCTGCCTTCTCATCTTTGCTTTTTGGGCTGTTGTGCCCATTTAGACTCGTATACATGATTGAACAACAAAGTACATTCCTCACATGTGTTACTGTTTGCCCTATAGCTCTGCCTAATCTTTGGCTGAAGGGTGAACCTCAGGAGTGACTTCAGTACTGAGTTAAGAGGGTTTCCAGGGGCTACACTTTTGGGTTTCTCCAGTCTCTGTCAGACCAGCAAGTCTGGTCTTTTTTCTTCTGACATCCATTTTGGTCTTTTCCCTCTTTCCTGTCGTTTTAAATGACCTTTTGCTTTCTTCATGTATGATGTCCTTGATGTCATCCCACAACTCATCTGGTCTTTGGTCATTAGTGTTCAACGCACCAAGTCTATTCTTGAGATGGTCTCTAAATTCAGGTAGGATATACTCAAGGTTGCACTTTGGCTCTCATGGACTTGTTTTCATTTTCATCAGCTTGAACTTGAACTTGCATATGAGCAGTTGATGGTCTGTTTCATAGTCAGCCCCTGGCCTTGTTTTGACTGACAATATTGAGCTTCTCCATTGTCTCTTTCCACAAATGTGATCAATTTGATTTCTGTGAATTCCATCTAGCAAGGTCCACGTGTACAGTTGCTGTTTATACTGTTGTAAAAAGGTATTTCTAATGAATAGGTCATTGGTCTTGCAAAACTCTATCATGTCACCTCAGGCATTGTTTCTACCACTAAGACCATACTTTCTAAATACTGATCCTTCCTCATTTCCAACTTTTGCATTATAATCACCAATAATTATCAATGCATCTTGATTTCATGTTTGATCAATTTCAGATTGCAGAAGTTGGTAAAAATCTTCAATTTCTTCACCTTTGGCATTAGTGGTTGGTGCGTAAATTTGAATAATAGTCATATTAACTTATCTTCTTTGCAGGCATATGGATATTATCCTATCACTGACAGTATTGTACTTCAAGGTAGATCTTGAAATATTCTTTTGACAACGAATGTGACACCATTCCTCTTCAACTGTCATTCCCAACATAACAGACCATCTGATTGTCCAATTCAAAATGGACAATACCAGTCTATTTCAGCTCAGTAATACCTAGCAGATCGATCTTTTTGCCCTCCATTTCATTTCTGACGACTTACAATTTTCCTAGATTCATACTTCATACATTCCATGTTCCAATTATTAATGGATGTTTGCAGTTGTTTCTTATCATTTTGCGTCGTGCCATATCAGCAAATGAAGGTCCCGAAAGCTTTACTCCATCTACATCATTAAGGTTGACTCTACTTTGAGGAGGCAGCTCTTCCCTAGTCAAATTTTTAGTTCCTTTCAACTTAGAGGCTCATCTTCCAGTACTGTATCAGACAATGTCTGGCTGCTATTCATAATGTTTCTACTGGCCAATTTTTTTAGAAGTAGATCACCAGGCTCTTCTTCCTACTCTGTCTTAGTCTGGAAACTCCATTGAAACCTGTCCACTATGGGGGACCCTTTTGGTATGTGAACTACCAGTGACATAGCTTGCAGCATCACAGTTAACATACAAGCCACCACAGTATGATGAACTGACAGGTGTTGGGGGGCAGCACAATATGGTTTATAAGAATAAAGCTATCTGGTGATGAAAAAAATTGTACTTATTAAGGGTAGGGCTGCACAATCGATCAATGTAATCACTGTCAATAAGTTGTACACCTGTAAAATATTGAATTGGCAAACGTTTTGTGATATATTTACAACAATGACACACATACACAAAAAAGAGTAGCTGCTGATGCTGCTTATGAACAATTAAACACCTCATGCGATTTGGTTCTTTGGTTTGGAGTTTTAAGGTCATGGTTTCATGGGACATCCCAGTTAACTGACCTAACAATGTGTCCAGTGCTTCTGTTGTATCTACTAGTTCGCTGCATAGTGCCTGGGGTCTTACAAGCTTGCAAGCGGCCATCCAAGGTAAAACAATTGGTATCTATTTGCCTGGAACAATAGAGGAATGAGTGTCAGGAACAAGAGAAAGAATTGGACTGTGTGGCTAATTTCCTCCATGAACAACTGCCTCCTTTGCCATGAGACCAGAAGAACTGGATTGTGCCTGGCCACCATTACTGAAGATTTTGATCAGAGATTCCACAGACAAATCCTTAGATCAAAAAGGGGAAAATGCAGAACAGAACTTAAAATTCTTATGAAATCCAGACTTTATGGAGCCATGGAGGCTGGATAAACCCCTGGAACTACTGCCCTGACATAATCTTTAAACCTTAAACCAAAAATATTTCCTTAAGTCTCCTTAAAACCAAATAATAATTTAGCTTAACTAGTAAAAAAAGTCTACCTTGAGAATTATGCTCTTTTTTTTTCTTTTTTTTAGTTTCTCATGAAACAGTAGTACACATATTGTTTTATGACATTGGTTAACAACCCCACAACATGTCAACCCTCTAACTTCTCAACTTTTTTTTTTTTTGGTGAAAGTACACATAGTCAAAGATACACCATTTCAAAAATTTCTACTTGCACAGTTCAGTGACATTGACTATGCTCTTCCAATTGTGCTGCTATTCTCACTTAAGATGAAGACTTACAGAACAAAGTAGTTTCTCATTTAACAGCTACTACACATGTTCCCCTGTGACAATGGTTAACAATCTCACAACACATCAACAATATCCTTACTCAACCTTGGGTTCCCTATCACCAGCTTCCTTGTCCCCTTCTGCCTTCTGGCCCTTGTCACTGGTACAGTAGTACCTTATTAGTCCCATTTGGTTTTACAGGGCTATCCACTCCCAGGCTGAATGGTGAACCTCAGAGATAACCTCACCACTGAGCTAAAAGGGTGTCTGGGAGCCATACTCTCAGGTTTCTCTAGTCTCCTTTAGGCCAGTAAAGCTGGTCTTTTTTTTTTTTGTGAGTTAGAATTATGTTCTACATCCTTCTCCAGCTCTGTCGAGAACCCTCTGTTGTGATCCTGGTCAGAGCAGTCAGTGGTGGTAGCCGGGCACCATCTAGCTGTACTGGACTCAGTCCGGTGGAGGCCTTGGTAGCTGTGGTCCATTAGTCCTTTGGACTAATCTTTTCCTTGTATCCTGTTCTCTTCATTCTCCCTTGCTCCCGAAGGGATGAGACCAGTGGAGTATCTTAGATGGCCACTCACAGGCTTTTAAGACCCCAGAATTATGCTCTTTTAAGAACTATCTACATGGGATCGAATTGACAACAGCAACTTGAAAGATTTGATAGGAACCTTAGGGGGCAGTGAATTTATGTTAATAGGGGAGGAACAACTCAGAAAAGGAGGGTGAGAATGGTTATACAACTCAAAGAACGTAATCAATGTCACTAAATGGTACATGTAGAAACTGCTGAATTGTATGTTTTGCTGTGTATAATCTCAACAATAATAAAATAAACTATGACAGAAAAAAGAAAGAGTAAACCTAACTATGAAACAACAGAGAAAATGGCCAAAATGTTACTGTGTATCCATACAGAGAATACTATGAGGCTATTTAAAACATTATAAACGGTCTAAAAGGTTATATACTAAAATGTAAACAATTATCTTTGGTGTAGGATTATCATCTTTTTTCTCCCCCTTATCCATATTTCCTACAATGAATATGGATTGCAGGTGAAATCGTAAAACAATTTTTTAATGATTTTTTAAAAGGAACATATAACTAAGGAGGAGTACAGAAGAGCGGTAAAAGTGTACAAGAGAAACACCTGAAAGCCTCCTGTCAAAATGAACTGCATGAAAAATTTCAAGAACATCAAAAATGGTTTTACAGTATTGGTTATATTCAAATCACAAAGAATCAAAAAAGAGACAGGCTCACGATTTAAGGTGCTAGGTGAACAGGATGTTGTCATATTATAGGATCAGAGAGCCAGCAAGACTGTTTTTATTTTGCTTCAGTCTTAACTCTCAAACACAATTATATGCAGAATGAAAAGAGTAAAACTGAAGCCCAAGATACCTGAGGAGTAGATAATAGAGGCCTTAACTGTCACATGGCCCAGGTGAATTACTCCCCTACATACTGAGAGATTCTCCAGGTAAGACTGCTGTATTGCCTCTGGTAATCTGAGGAACTCTGGCAAACAGGAGTGATGCTGAGAGATTGCAGGTAGCTATCTTAGTCATCTAGTGCTGCTGTAACAGAAATACCACAAGTGGATGGCTTTAACAAAGAGAAGTTTATTCTCTCACAGTCTAGTAGGCTACAAATTCAGGGCGTCAGCTCCAGGAGAAGGCTTTCTCTCTCTGTCGGCTCTGGAGGAAGGTCCTTGTGATGCATCAGTCTTCCCTTGATCCAGAAGCATCTCAGCACAGGAACCTCAGGTCCAAAGAACATGGTCTGCTCCCAGCACTGCTTTCTTGGTGGTGTGAGGTTCCCATGTGTCTCTGCTTGTTTCTCTCTT
This sequence comes from Dugong dugon, assembly GCA_030035585.1. Classification (NCBI taxonomy): domain Eukaryota; kingdom Metazoa; phylum Chordata; class Mammalia; order Sirenia; family Dugongidae; genus Dugong; species Dugong dugon. Next base: position 145,954,374 of record CM057460.1, read on the forward strand.
TTGTATCTCAAAAGAGGTTGGCTTAAGACACTATCCAATCTTATATACCTCTCAGTAGAACTGCTGCTAATCCATCTTATTAGATCATAGTGATTGAATTTACAACACATAAGGAAATCACATCAGATTACAGAATGGTATACAATTATACAGTACTGGGAATCATGACCCAGCCAAGTTGACAGATATTTCGGGGGGACACAATTCAATCCATGACACTCCACCCTTTGGCCCCCAAAAATGCATGTCCTTGCAACATGCAAAACATATCCATCTCACCATATCACAGTAAAAGTCTTAACTCCAAGTCCAAAATCCAAAAGTTCCTCTTCATCTGTGAAATATAGAATACAAGTTATCTGCTTCCAAAGGTACGATGGCAGAACAGGCACAAGCTAGACATTTCCATTACAAATGGGAGAAATTACACGGAAAGAAGGCATAACAGACACCAAGCAAGTTGGCAGAACATATTACATTAGCCCTCAAAGCTTTGAAAATAATGTTTTCTGAGACCATTTACACAATAGCCCTGCCCTCCAGACTCTAGGTATTGGCCACAATCTCCAGATTCTGAGTGGAGGCCCCTTGGCCCTGGGCTTCAGCTCCCCCTCCCAGGCCCACTAGGACGGCAACTCTGCTCCCTCAACTTTAGGCGCACCATTCTCCTAGTCCATCGGAGTGACAACTCCATCTGTAGAGACACCAGAGGCCATGGCTCAACCCTTTGAAACCCCAGAGGTCACGGCCATAGCTTTTGAGACTCAGGCAGCTCAGATTCTTTGTTCCTTGTCTCTTCAACTTCTGCTTCCTGTGCCCTTTTGGCCCTCAGGCCTCACACCTGCATCTGCCCTGCTGGGGCAAGTGTTCCAAAGGTCAGTAGCTCCCTGATAAGTGCCTGGAGGCACCCTACTCTGCCAGTAAACTTCAGCTGGAAGGCACTCAGCTCTCTTGCTCCATGAGTTGGCAAGCCTAGCTCCACTGATAAGTGCCCAGAGGTACTTCACTCCACCAGGAAGCTTCCTGTGCACAGGCATTCAGCTCTCTCACTCCGTGGGTTGCTTCCAGCTGCCATCTCCCACTGGTCTCCTGGTTCTGCTGCTGCTGCTTCTCTGATGCTGCTGCTTCTCTGCCACTGCAGGGTCTCTTGTGCGGCTGATCCTTCTGCCACCACTGCTCCTCTATCCATTCACAGTTTCAAAACCATTTCCACATTTTAGGTATCTGTTAGAGCAGCACCCCACTCCTGGTACCAAATTCTGTCTCAGTCATCTAGTGCTGATGTAACTGAAATACCACAAGTAGATGGCTTTAACAAAGAGAAGTTTATTCTCTCACAGTCTAGTAGGCTCCAAGTTCTAATTCAGGGCATCAGCTCCAGGAGAAGGTTTTCTCTATCAGCTCTGAAGGAAGGTCCTTGTGATGCATCAGTCTTCCCTTGATCCGGAAGCCTCTCAGCACAGGAACCTCAGGTCCAAAGAACGTGGTCTGCTCTCAGCACTGCTTTCTTGGTTGTATGAGGTTCCCATGTGTCTCTGCTTGCTTCTTTTGTATCTCAAAAGAGATTGGCTTAAGACACTACCCAATCTTGCATACCTCATCAGTATAACTGCTGCTAATCCATCTTATTAGATCATAGTGATTGAATTTACAACACATAAGGAAATCACATCAGATTACAAAATGGTACACAATTATACAATACTGGGAATCATGACCCAGCCAAGCTGACAGAAATTTCTGGGGGACACAATCCAATCCATGACAGTAGCCAAATGCTGTTTTGATTTTCAAAGGAAAGAAAAAGGTAGATTTCACAAACTAGACCAATGAACTTGACATCTCTTCCAGGCAAAATTCTGGCTGGATTTATTAAATCTACTCAGAAAGAGAAGCCATGATCATTAGGTGTCAAAACATTACAGATTAACACCCTCATTGCCTGTTGGGTATTTGTATTTCAATAAGGCATCCTGGAAGTCTCCCACAATATCTTCATGAACCTTAAGTAGATTTATAATCAGCTGAACATCATGGACAAAGAGTGCTGTTTAATGGGTTAAAGCACATATATAGAGACGTATCCAATGGCTGCCTGTAGGGTTTGGTACTCAATTTGGTCTTGTTCAACATTTTAATCAATGACTTGGATGAGGACACAGTTGTTCATATTTATCAAACCTGTAGTTGACACAAAGCTGAGAGGGATAGCTAATACGATGGATGACTGAATCAGGATCCAAAAAGGTCTTGACAGGCTGGAACTCTGCGTCAAATCTAACAAGATGAATTTAACAAGGATAAAAGTAACTCTGACACTTAAGTCCAGAAAATCAATACAAACACAAGACAGGGGAGGCCAGACTTGATGCCAATTCACGTGGGAAACACTTAGGGTTTTTAACTAACTGAAATCACAGCTTGGGTCAAAAGCAGGGGAGTGAGAAGGTTTTGGCTTCATAAATACTATTTTCCTTTTAGGTCAACATAAACTTTTTGACAGATTTGAAAAGTGTAACAAGTCAGTTCAGGAGGTAGTGAGTTTGTCATTACTAGAGGTCTTCAAGACAAGGTAAGATGACTACTCTGGATGCTAAAGAGAAAAAAATGGAAATCAGTAGAGGGTTTAGTACCAGACAGTGGATAATGCCAAGATTCTACAATCTATTTACATATGGGCAGATGTAATTATAATTCATAAGATTAAATAATTTCATTCCAACTGACTTAAGGAGCTGGATGATAAAAAGTTCCTGGAAGATATACTGAATGGGGAGTTCAAATTTAGGCTCACTTTTTTTTTCTTTTATTCCTTCCCCCTCGCCTTCTCTATTAATCCTCAGAGTTTCTTAAAGAATGAAAACAACATACTTCCGCACTTCTCATGAACAAAGTTTTATACCTGCTATTATGAAAGTAATATACATTTCTTACACGTAAAATGAAGCCTTTTTGATGAGTATAAAATGAAAAGTAAAGGCTCCTCTCCTGCCTTCTCCCCTCTTGTATGCTCTCGAAACTTTCCTGGACTCCCCTAGCCTCTAAAGCACCTTCTTCTCTGAATCCCTGGGTAACTTATAGTCTGTATACTACAAAAAAAATTTTTTTTTTAAAGCAAAAAGAAAGTTTTATTTGGCATATGTTCAAAGAGGCAACAGTGGGAAATGGACAGGCATGCTGCTAGAGCCATGTCTGACTATGACATCTTTTATTATACAACACATGTTTTCTTCCCAACAAGACCATAAACTCCTAAAGGTAAGATCTGTTTTCTACTTCAGTGTGGCTCATGTACCAAAGCCAAGCACACTGTAGAAACATCATCTTTATTACACTAATCTTTCTAATACTTGTGAAACAACAAATAGTAATTTTCTTTAGTTGCTAGAAGTCTTGTTTTCGCTTCATATTTACAGTAGACATTGGCTGGTTTTGCCAATCCAGCATTCATTTACCACTTCTCACCTACCCATCCAGCTCATCATCGGTTATGGTAAAACGATTAATTGTACTGAGAGGAAAACGGAATCTAGATCAATCATGACTTCATGATTCTGAAAAACATGGTTCAAGGTTGGTCGTGTAACCCACTCTACACCAAATGAGATGAAGTCATTTTTGCCTTATTTGAAGGAGCTGAAGCTGAAAGGACATAAAGTACCCTAGATACTGCACCTGTCTCAGGACCAAAGGAGAGAGCCTATCCAAATATGGAGCCAACACCCAAAAAAGCAAACTTGAGAGAAAGAGAGGGAGATACAGGACCCTGGTGACATCATTTAGCACTCCTATTATCACCTCACTCTTGATCTCGGAATTGTCTGACTTCAAAGTCCTCTTCAACCAAGTTTACTTCTCTAACTCCCTAAGCCTTTATCCTTACACGCTCTCCTTGAGCTCCTCTCATAAGAGCAGAGTCAGATGGAGTAGAGAAGAGAAAGAACAGGGCTCTGAGAAAAGAAGTATAAACAAACATAAATATATATGGTGACCTATGCATTAGAGGTGTGCAAACAGTGATGGCATGAAATGATGAGCGAATGAAGAAGCGGCCGAGGTTGTTTATGTGTGCATGTTGATAGAAGAAGCCTTTACAAAAAAGGGACATCTGGGATGGTCCCTGCATTATGTAGGCCACACACTGCTGTAATTTCAACTTGTGCCACTCTCTCTTGCTCATTAGCTACAATGGCCTTCTTTCAGTTCTTAAAACTAAGTTCTTTCCTGCTTCAGAGCAATTATGTCATTGTCTGGATGCTCTTCCCCAAGTCCTCTCATCCCTGGCTCCTTTCTCACCTTTAAAATCTCTGTTCAAATTCCACCTTTTAAGAGATGCCTTTTCAAGTCCACCCAAATCTTAAGTGGGCCTTTTCCTCTTACACATCACACTTTACCTGTTGCCAGCGAGTCGATTCCAACGCACAGATACCCTACCAGACAGAGTAGAACTGTCCCATAGGGTTTCCAAGGCTGTAAATCTTTATGAAAGCCAACTGCCACCTCCTTCTCCCACAGAGTAAGGGTGGGTTTGAACCACCGACCTCTTGGTTAGCAGCAGCCGAGGGCTTCACCACTGCACCACCAGGGCTCCTTCCTTTAAACCTCTCATCACTAGCCGTATTTACTAAATTTGTTTGGTTTATCGACTATTTCCACCACTAGAATGTAAGCTCCCTGAAAGCAGGGATTCTGCCTATCTGGAACACTTATTTTTCTTTATATTCAGATTCTGGCACAGAGTAGTAGGTACTGAATAAATGTTTGTTGACGGAGTAAATGAATGGCAGAAAGCCAGGAGATAGCGTGGGAAAAAGTCGGCTTTACTGCCCCTCTGCTTGTAAGGAAGTCGATAGTGACCGGGCAGGAAAAGCTGAGCTGAAGCTTCACAGGGGGCTGAAGGTTTATCTTGGCGGGAGCGGTGGAGTAGGACCAGAGCTTCAGACCTCCCTTGGTCGCGCGTAGGGTGGGCAACTGAGTGGGCAGAGAGGCACACTCTCAGTCATGAAACCACTTAATAACCAACTCCTGGGCGTCCCCTTCACGGGAAACAAATGCGGCGGCTCTCCTCACACCCATCTCTTCCCTGTCCCGCGGACCATAAGCGTACGCCGTCCTCCGCGAAATCGCTAGCCCGTGGTCACCAAACTTACAGCCCGGCCCCGAAACCCTCGAGTGCAGGTGACGTGTTAAAGAAACGACCAGCCTCTGCCGGTTTCCACTGGGGGCCCGGGAACGGCCTCGCATCCCAGCGCCCGCTCATTCGTCGGTTGACGCGTACCTCCCCGCCTCCAGCTCGTCCTGGGGCCCGAAACGGTCCCTTACTTACGCCTGTCTCCGGGCTATGAGCCGGTGCATGGGAGTCGCCATCTTAGCGCGGCTCAGAACTGCCGCGCTGGGTCTTGGGAAACTCCTCAGAGGGGGTGGAGACTTCGAACCCCGGTGGCTGCAGACGTGGGCGGAGCCACACGCGCCTCGCGTGTCTCAGGCAGTTTCTAGTTGCAGACGTGGGTGGTGTGTGGTGGCGATTGTCGGCCGTGTGGGTCTCTGGATTTGAGGAAGAGCAAGGAGGCCGGCTGTCGGGCCTATAGTGGGTTTTGAAGGATGAGTACACGTATGTTGCGTGGATGAGGCAGGGAAGAACATTCTGGAACTAGGGAACTCCATATACAAAGACAATGAAACTGTGCAGTGTTCTAAAAACTAGGAGTAGCCTCGAGAGTAAACAGGAAGGAATAAGTTGAACAGGTCTGCGACCATCAATTGAAAGAATGATTTTAGCAAACCGTAAAGTGCAGGCATATGTTAATTATTTTTATTTTTATGTATTTCACAGGGATGTTATAAGGAACAAATGAGACTATATAAGTAAAACTGCTTTGTCGACTGGAAAAGGATTATACAAATATTAATTATTTTATGATATTTTAGCTGTACCTACGTTTAGCATCAGATAATAGGGATTTTGTTCTCTTAAATCCACATTGTTTGAAACATATAACCTTCAGCTATATATATATTTCTGTTACCCATTCATATTTTTTCAATTAATTTTTAGACACCTAAAATGTTTTAGGAACTGAGGATAGACCATTGAATAAATAAAGTCCTTGTACACATGGAACTTTGTACAGGTAATAAGCAAACGCATGAAGGCTATGTCCAGTGAGCAGAAGCACAGGATTCAAAGATAAGTAATTCAGTATAAGGTGGTTAAGAGTGATTAGCTTTGGGAGTCAGGAAAGGACTCTGATGTCACCTTGGAGCACATGATAGCTTACTACCTGTTCTGTGCTTCAGTTTGCTTTTTATATATTCCTCCATGTATTATGGACATTTTTCCCATATAAGCACATATAGATCTAATGCATTCTTTTTATTTTGTTACATTATATAGATTATTTGGATATTCCACAATTGATCCAACCAGTACCCTATTATTATACAATTAGATCATCTACCAAAAGATGGAATGAACAGAATGAACACTCAAATGTTTCTGTAGAATGACTTCCTATAAGTGGAACTGCTGGGTCAAAGGGTATGTGTACTTTTGATGGATACTACCAGATTGCCCTTTAAATAGATTGCAACCAAATCCATTTCCTCTCCAGAACTGAGAATACTCAATTTTTTTTAAATTGTACTTTAGATAAAGGTTTACAGAACAAACTAGCTTCTCATTGAACAATACACATATTGTTTTGTGACATTGGTTACCAACCCCACAACATGTCAACACTCTCCCCTTCTTGACCTTGGATTCCTTATTACCAGCTTTCCTATTTCCTCCTGCCTTCTAGTCCTTGCCCCTGGGCTGGTGTGCCCTTTAGTCTCATTTTGTCTTATGGGTCTGTGTAATTTTTGGCTGAAGGATGAACCTCAAAAGTGACTTCATTACTGAGCTAAAAGGGTGTCTGGGGGCCATACTCTCAGGGTTTCTCCTGTCTCTGTCAGGCCAGTAAGTCTGGTCTTCTTTTGTGAGTTAGAATTTTGTTCTACATTTTTTTCCAGCTCTGACCCAGACCCTCTATTGTGATCCCTGTCAGAGCAGTTGGTGGTAGTAGCTGGGTACCATCTAGTTGTGCTGAATTCAGTCTGGTGGAGGCTGAGGTAGTTGTGGTCCATTAGTCCTTTGGACTAATCTTTAGCTTGTATCTTTAGTTTTCTTCATTCTTCCTTGCTCCAGATAGGATGAGACCAGTGGAGTATCTTAGATGGCTGCTCACAAGCTTTTAAGAGAGAATGGTCAAATTTTTAAACTTATGGCTATCTAATAAGGCATATGATATATGTGATGATTAATTTTTTGTGTCAACTTGGCTAAGTTATGATTTGGCCAGATATTGGGCTGTTTGCTGTTCTGTAATGTAACATAACATAATGTAATGTAAACACTTTCCATGATGTGATCTGATATGGTCAGACAATCAATTGATACCAGATAAATGGATATTCTGGCAGAGCTCTCTCTCTTTCTTTTGACCCTACACTTTTCTCATCACCTGGACTGTGCATCTTGGGATGTAAGTCTGCAGAAGTCTCTGGCCTGCTGCCTGACCTATGGATTTTGGACATGCCAGCCCCACAGTTACATTTGCCAATCCCTTGAAATCAATCAATCTCTCTCTGTCTATGTGTGTGTATATATATATATATATATATATATATATATATATGCAGAAACAAAGTAAACCCGTTGCTGTTGAGTCGATTCAGACTCATAGCAACCCTATAGAACAGAATAGAACTGCCCCATAGGTTTTCGAAGGAGTGGCTGGTGGATCTGAACTGCAGATGCTCCATATATATATATATGTATGTACGTACTGTAAAGATACATATAGATATAGATACAATATGATAGATGTGTACATGATAGCTAATAGATATGATATAGATACATCTATATACATACATGGAGCCCTGCTGGCACAGTGGTTAAGAGGTCAGCTGCTAACCAAAAGGTCGACAGTTTGAATCCATCTGCTGCTCCTTGGAAACCCTATGGGGCAGTTCTACTCTGTACTATGGGGTCGCTATGAGTCACAATTGACTCGATGGCAATGGGGGTTTTATGTATACATACACACATATATATACATGTATATACACACATGTACGTCTCATTAGTTTTGTTCCTCTAGAGAACCCAGACTAAGACAATGTATGAAGTACCTTTTGTAATGATCATTGATAGAGTGTACTTTTTTCATGAATTGTCTGTTCAAATTTTTCCCTATTTTTCTATTGAATTTTTATCTTTTCAAATTGATCTGTAGAAATTGTTGATATTATTAATAAACTCTTTATTTTACATGTTACAAATATTTTTCCTTATTTGTCTGTTGTCTTTTTAACTTTGTGATCATTTACCATTCTGGAGGGGTTTTTTTACCATTGTTATATAGTCATATTTAACAATCTTTTCCTCTATGGATTCCCAGATTTGGATCACTGTTAGAATGGCCTTTTATGTCCCAAGATTATTGGTATATTTTCTTGTATTTCTTTAATTACAATTACAACTGTAATACAGTTTTGTTATTATGGTTCTATTTTAATACTAATTTTTATTTTATTGAAATACCACTTATTAAATAGTCTGTCACTTCTCTGTTGATTTGAAATGCCACTCTTTCATATATTAAATATGTACAAATTTAGTCTGTGCATTCTATTTTCTTCCAAAGATTTGTTTGTTCCAGGATTCCTACTGTTTTAGTTACCATGGTTCTGTAGGATAGTTTAAGGAGCCCTGGTGGAACAATGGTTAAGCACTTGGCTGCTAACTGAAAGGATGGCTATTTAGCCCACCAGCAGCTCCTCAGGAGAAAAGCCCTGGCGATCTGCTTTCATGAAGATTACAGCCTAGGAAACCCTATTGGGCAGTTCTGCTCTGTTTTATAGGGTTTCTATGAGTTGGAATTGACTCTACGGCAAACAACAGGAGCATAGGATATTTTGATAACTGGTAAGGCAAGGCCCTCTTAATACATCCTCCTTTTTCCTCAATTTTATGTATTACTCTTAGGCATTTATTCTTCTAAATGAGATTTATTCTCAGATTTTCAAGTTTCCCACAAAACAATATTAAAATCTCTTTTAGATGTCAACTAACTTTAAAAGAAACTGCATTATAGCAAATGTGAAAAGGCAGGAGACAAAATAAGAGATACAACAAATTGAAAGGAGGAAGCAAATGACATTATTTGTGATTATTTGATTGCACATCTAGAAAGCCTATGAGAAAGAACTGAAAGCTCACAGAAAGTTCAACATAGAGGCATGTTATGAATTGAATTGTATCCCCCCAAAAAGTGTGTCAACTTAGCTCGGCCCTGATTCTCGTATTGTGTGGTTGTCTGCCATTTTGTGATCTGATGTGATTATGCTATGTGTCATAAATCATAAACTTTATGATATTAATGAGGCAGGACTCAATCTACAGGGTTAGGTTGTATCTTGAGTCAATCTCTTTTGAGATATAAAAGAGAATTGAGCAGAGAGGAGAGCAACCTCATACCACCAAGAAAGAAGAGCCAAGAGTGGAACGTGTCCTTTGGACCCAGCATCCCTGCACTAAGAAGCTCCTAGACAAGGGGAAGATGGATGACAAGGACCTTCCCTCAGAGATGACAGAGAGAGAAAGCCTTCCCCTGGAGCTGGTGCCCTGAATTTGGCCTTCTAGCCTCCTAAACTATGAGAGAATAAATCTCTTTTTGTTAAAGCCATCCACTTGTGGTATTTTTGTTATAGCAGCACAAGATAACTAAGGGCCAGACAGAAAATAAAAACACAACAATTACTTGCTTCCTCAGTGAAAGACTAAGCCACAGTAGCACTTCCCATTGAGGTCCATGGACTTGAAGAACTCTCAGTTTTGTCCAGAGAGCCCAGAATAAAATTCTCATGCTAAGATGTTATAAAACTTAATGGGTAGTTTTTAATACATAAAAATTAAAAACTCATATGAAAGCTGCAAGTAATTTCTATCAGGCAAGAACGAACACTCTGTATTGTCGTTAAGCCAACTATTCCTATGTTCTAAGAAAATCTCCCCGAAGTGTCTTCTAGTTATATAAGTTGCCTTGAACTGTGGGAGGGGAGGAATAAATATAAAGGCATGTATTGAAGGGAGACTTACATCTCTCAGAACTGAGTTGCTATTGGTTGGGATGGCTTGATGACTGTTTCCTGTCCCGGCCCTGGCCTGTTTTATGAGAGCCTATGGTTAGAGGGCTAAGCATAAAAACAAGGCCTGTTTGGTGGTCAGGTAAACTATGCAGTAACACAGGGCCCCATGCTTAGAAGGGTTTAATTGGTTTCATGCTCAGCTGTCACTGTTTTGAAAATCTTAACTTTTGAACAAGTTTAATTTTGCACTTCTAGTTTTGTTAGTTGCTGTTGAGTAGATTCCGACTCATGGCGACCCCATGCATACAGAGGAGAACTGATCCATAGGGTTTTCAAGGTCGTGACCTCTTGGAAGCAGATTGCCATGCCTGTCTTCTGAGGTGCTTTTAGATGGGTTGGAACCACCAAGCTTTCAGCTAGTAGTCAAGTGCGTATCCCTTTGCACAACCCAGAACTCCTAATTTTGCACTAGGCCCTGCAAATCATGTTGTTGGTCCGGCACCAGAAGTTGGTGAAATCGTTTTTACAAGATACTTTGTGAGACTCTCTCCACATACAAACCAGCTTCACCAAAATCAAAACAGAGGAGAGGGCTGAACTTCCCACATTTCCTGGAACTCAGAATCAGTCTTTTCCCTAAAGATTGGTGGCTATTGTAAAAAATGTTTTTTACCCTTCCATAATATTTTACAACTACTTGTGGTAAATATTCAGGAAGCCTCAGTGTAGTAACTGATAAAATTGGGCCTTGGTACAAAATCAAATGTGGGCTGTCCCTTCATATGTCTTTACGTACAACATAAAGAGCTCTTCTCCTTCCAGTAAAATAAGAGAACTTAGTTACTTAAGGGAGAGGTTCAGAGCAGGGAGGCCAATTGTTTTGGAAAAAGGAGTGGCCATACAAGTGGAGTTGAGAGAGGGCATCTTGGGCCTCTGTGGTTATGAGGCTCAGGTTTTCCAAATGAACCTGGGTTTGGGGCTGAGAACGATGCTTGAAGCTCCCTGGAATAGGGTGAGAGCTGCCTTCCTCAATTATTTCCATTTTCCAAGAGGGCCTGAAAACTAAATGCTCAAAAGTTATGTCAAGTGCTCTTATCTTCAGACACAGCTGCTTGGGCCCGTCACAGTCCTTGGGCCCTGATGGGACACTTTGCTGTGGCATAGCTTTGTGAAGTGATCCTAAAGCGGTGCACTTGGAAGTCCAGGATTTGCTGGCTTCCTGTCAGGTAACATAAGCTTGTCTGCAGTAGGAAAGAAGGAAGATAGCATGCTGAGAGAAGCAGAGATGAGAGAGAGAAAAAGACCCACCTAGACTTGTTTGTCTTCTCCTTTGGTTCACTGGGTTACCACAGCTTTCTTCAAGGAAATCCCTTTTTTGATTAAGATGGTTCAAATTGGGTTTCAGTTACTTGTCCCCAAGGAATCCTTGACTTGATCACGAGAGGTAGGGTTTATCCCCATTTTATAAATGAAGGGGCTGAGACTCAGACATGTTCAATGATTTATTCAAGGCCCATGACTAAATTTTTTCCATTACATCTCTTTCACTCCCCTCCAGTTTTGTTAATTTTGAGATAATATAGAACTACCAACTTCCCTTATATCATTTTTTACCCATTGCCATCGAGTTGATTCTGACTCATAGTGACTCTATAGGACAGAGTAGAACAGCCCCATGGAGTTTCCAAGGAGCGCCTGGTGGATTCGAACTGCAGACCTTTTGGTTAGCAGCCGTAGCACTTAACCTCTATGCCCCCAGGGTTTCCTTATATCATTTAGGGTTCCTTAATTGCAAGCAAAAACAAAACAAAAGCTTTGCCTAACAAAAGTAAACAAAGAAAAAAGAAGGAAACAAAGAATTTACTGGAAGTTTATGGTCTAGAAGGAAGAATTGTACACCCAAGCCTTGAAAAGATCTTGAACCAGAAAAGTGCAGATCTCAGTACTAGGAACTTGTATGCTACTTCTATAGGCTGCTGCCAGCAGGTGACTCAAGTTCAACTGCTTGTGGTCCCTGTGTGCCTCACCTCAATATTAAAATTCCCTGTTAAGAGTCTGTTTGGCCTATTACAGATGAGGCCTACCCCTCTAGTCAGAGGTGTGATCCCACAATTAACAGCTCACCAGAATGAGAAGGGGTAGAGGAATACCTCAAGAGAATGAATGTTGAGCAGAAAAAAACAAGAAGATGTACACCATATCTTGTAACAGGATCTTTCTACAAGATCTTTCCATGTAAAATGTTCATATCTAGATATGATGGGAGAGCTAACGTGGTGCTTTACAAAGGCCTCTGTATGGTCAAACATTTAGAAATGTCATACAGCAAATGCAAAGGAAACTAGTGGAAATGAAAGTCCTCACCTCAACTAATTCACTCTCCCTTTATAGTAAGGATAATAAACTTCTGTGCTCTAAATCCAGGCATTTTAATTGCCAAGTCAGATATATGATGATTGTTTTATAAAAGTTCATGTGAAAATTCCTAATGATACTCTTAATATTTCTTGAGGACACATCCTCATGCATTGAACTTCCCGGGCTGACCACCCCCTCTATTGCGTCTTCCCTACCACGTGGGAGCTGAGGCTAAAACGACTTTTTTCCAGGTTGAACTAGTTTAAAAGTGTTAAACACCCCACCCTGCTTTTTAAACACAATTAATACTTGTTAATTATGGACAACCTTGAAAATACTATTGTGTTGTAGCATTGGGACTTGTTTAGATTCCTTAGGAATAAAAACCAGGATCAGCATAAAGCTGGTTCCTATGAGGTGGAGGTCAGACATACCTCCACCCTCCAACTTCTTCACTATTTCTGACACCAGCCGTTCCCCTCCCCCACCACGACACTCTACTTCTCTGCTGGGCTCGATAATTCATTGCAATGGCCACAGAGAACTCACAGACCGTATTTACAGTTAAGTGGTTTATTAGGGAAGTAACACGCTACAAGTTGGGATCACAGTCAACTTGGAAGTAACAGGAACAACACGGGATCAGGATTAGGAAGCACATAAACGAGGTCTGGAAGTCTTCCTCAAAGCAGAGAGTACATCCCTCCCTTCTTCAGTGCAGGACGGCTCTCTTAGCTCCTCTTGGCCACACAAGCAGGCAGCCCTCTTCTTGGCTGTGCATGCCCTCTCTTGGCTATGCTGGCTTCCTCTTGGCCATGCTAACCTACTCTTGGTTGTGCTAGCCTCCTCTTGGCTGTGCTAGCAGGGCATTCTCTCAGCTGTTCATGCCCCTGCTTGATTGTGCACACCCCCTCTTGGCCATGCATGGCATCTCTGCCTTTGGCCTCCCCACTGTCAGCCTCTCCACTGCTAACTGGTCCAGCTCATAGGTACTGTAACAGCTTGTTCCGCTCTCTTAGCTGCTTTCCTAGCAGTGGCTTTCTGCTGCTGCTGTCGTCTCTGCCACAGGGCCCCCTCCAGACTCCTCACTGTCTTCAGTGTTACAGCCCTTGACCCGTCTTTTAGGAAATTAGCCCTTGACAGGTCTTTTAGGAGATTCTTTGCTTCCTCTCTCTCTGCATCTTCTCCTCTCTTCTCTCTTCTTTCCTCTCCCAAAAAAACCTCTATAGGGGTTGACTGCTTGTATAAGCAGACCCCTGGTCAATTTCAAGGCATAGTTCCCCCAGCAGGACAATGAACTGAACAATCCCCTGGATGGACTGCAGGTCAATCAATTTGCATAGTAAATGGACCAATCCCTGCAAGTTGCATAAAATAAACCAGTCACAGAGCAGTCTTCAGCTCAGGGCTAGACAAAAGTATCAAACCATTAAGTTGTTTACAGCTTACCCAGGAAGTATCAATCAACTTGGACAAAAGTAACAAACCCTCTGGGGTAGAAAACAAGGGGTAAGGTAACTCCTCAGGGCATAGAGGAGAAATCTCCTGTCTTAGTTACCTCGTGCCGCTATAACAGAAATACCACAAGTGGTTGGCTTTAACAAACAAATGTATTTTCTCACAGTTTAGGAGGCTAGAAGTCTGAATTCAGGGTTCTGACTCTAGGGGAAGGCTTTCTCTCTCTGTTGGCACTGGAGGAACGTCTTCGTCTCTCTGAACTTCTGCTCCTGGGCAATCTTCATGTGCCTTAGCATCTCTCTTCTCCCATCTCTGCTTCTCTCACTTGTTTGTTTAATCTCTTTTATATCTCAAAAGAGATTGACTCAAGACACACCCTACACTTATCCTGCCTCATAAACATAACAAAGACAACCCATTCCCAAATGGGATTATAACAACAGGCATAGAAGTTAGGATTTAAAACACACATTTTTGGGGGACACAGTTCAATCCATAACATTCCACCATTTGTCCCCCCAAAATTCATGTCCCTGCCACATGCAAAACACATTCACTCCATCACATCATCTCAAAAGCCTTAATTCAAAGTCCAAAATCTCATCTTCTGAAGCATCTAAATCAAATATGAGTGAGATTTTAGGCATGTTCCATTCTGGGACAAAATTCCTCTTCATCTGTGAACCTGTGAAATCTAGACTACAAGTTATCTGTTTCCAAAGTACGATGGTAGAACAGACACAAGGTAGACATTTCCGTTACAAATGGGACAAATTGGAGGGAAAAAAGGAATAACAGGCAACAAGCAAGTCCAAAACCCAGAGCAAACTACATTAGCTCTCAAGGCTTGAAAATAATCCTCTGTTCTCTGAGACCGCTAGGCAATGGCCCTCGTCTCCTGACTCTAGGTGTTGGCCACACTCTCTGGATTGTGGGTAGAGGCGCTTGAGCCCTGGGCTTCAGCCCGGCCTTCCAGGCACACTGGGATGGCAATTATGCTCCCTTGGCTTTGGGAAGCCTCATTCTCCTGGTCCATCTGAGTAGCAACCCCACCCTCTAAGTCCGAGCAGGCCCCAGTTCTTCTGTCCTTGGACATGGGCAGCCCTGCCGCCTCAGCTTTGGGCAACAGCTCCATCTCTCAGCATACCTTAACAACAGCCTCACACTCCTGAACCGAGTTGATGAAGCTCCAACTCTCTGAAACCAAGGAGGCTGTGGCCCCACTGTTTGAAACCAAGAAGGCCCTACTTCCCATGATCCTTCCAACAGTTCTGCTGACCTCTGAACTACTCCAGGGATGGTTCTTTTCTTTCCTTGGAAGACAATAGATGCAGCTACTTTGGCCGGTTTCCTGCCTGTAGAATTCCAAGAGGCAGACAGCCACTTTTTCTTTTGTCCTTTCCCTGTCCCCTTCAGTCTAAGCTGATGGGCTTTCTGCTGAGGCAGATGGTTAGATCCATCAGTCACAGGCTTAATCTCTTTAACAAAAGATTGTGTAGCCAAATCCTTGGTGAACATTGTAGCGTCAGTGTCCTTAGTTTGTACAACAGAATTTTCCAAATCTTTAAGTTTTGTTTTCATTCTGCACAGTTCATTTTTAGGTTCACCTCTTTCCTCTTACATTTTACTGTAAGCAATAAGGAGAAACCTCGCAGCCGCTTTAAGATCTTGCTTAAAAATCTCATCAGCCAGATATCCAAGTTCATCACTTACAAGTTCTACCTTCCACCAAATACTTGAACATAATTCGGATAAGTTCTTTGCCACTGCATAAAAAGAATCACCATTCTTCCATTGTCCAATCACATGTTCATCATTTTCTTTTAAAGCCTCACCAGAAGCACATCTAACTTCCATATTTCTAACAACAGTCTGTTGCTAGCGCCATATGTATTCTCTAAGATGACAGAGATTTTTTTTTATAGCTCTCCTCACTTCCTTCTGAGCCCTCACCAGAATTGTCTTTGACATCCATGATTCTACCAACAGTCTCTTCAAGGCAATCTGGGCTTTTACTATTAGGCACCTTAAAACTCTTCCAGCCTCTACCCATTACCCAATTCCAAAACCACCTCCATATTTTAGGTATCTGTTCAAGCAGCACCCCACTCTTCCACTACCAAATTCTGTCTTAGTTATCTAGTGCTACTATAACAGAAATAACACAAGTGGATGGCTATAACAAACAGAAGTTTATTTTCTCATAGTTTAGGAGGCTGGCTGTCCAAATTCAGGGCACTGGCTCTAGGGGAAGGCTTTCTCTCTCTGTCACCTTTGTCTTTTCTGAGCTTCTGCTCCTGGGTGACCTTCATGTGGCTTGGTGTCTTACTTCCCTGGTCTCTGCTTCTCTCATGCTTGTTTAATCTCTTTTATATCTCAAAAGAGATTAACTCAAGACACACGCTACACTAATCCTGTCTCATTACATAACAAAGACAACCCATTCACAAATGGGATTATAACCTCAGCCATAGAAATAAAGATTTACAAGGAGTATTTCAGGGGGACGTAATTCAGTGGTTAACATAAGGCAGAAAGATTATTCCTTGCCTTCTCAAAATTATACTAAGACATTGTCTAATAAGCCCACCTAAGGATTCTCTAGGAAAATGTAATTTAGCTTATCTTTCCTACTGAGTAGAGCACAGACAAATTAGATGTTATCTTGTAGAAGACTGATAAATTACAAATGATTTGTGACTGATAGGGATGCAAATGATGTCTGGTAGAAAAGATATTCCCAAAGATAATGTTTTCATTGCCCCGTAGAACAGCTGCTCTGTGGGAGAAAAATGTGGCAGTCTGCTTCCGTAAAGATTTACAGCCCTGGAAACCTTACTAATGGACTCTGTCCTATAGAGTCGCTATGAGTCAGAATCAACTCAACGACAATGGGTTTCTGGGGTTTGGTATCTACTTTAACAATCTTATTCCAGCATTCTTTCTTTCACTTCCGTCTCTTCAATTCTCCATTGCATCAGCTTTACCTCCTGCTGGTCGTTCATTAATTGAAAGCATGTCCTCACTGTATATTTGTATGCTTTTAACTTTTTAAAAATTATACATTGACAACAACTTGGGAAGACATATTCTTAACATATATGACATAAATGAGATAATATTCTTGCTATATGCATTGTCATAACAAATCAAGTCAGAAAAAATAGACAAAAGATTAGAAGACAAATTTACTAAAGAATAAATATAAATGGTGAATAAACATATAATGTTCAAATTTTCTCAGAATTCTTCAAGATGCTAATAAAACAATAATAAAATTCCATTTTTTTGTTTATTGTAGTGTAAGTGAAAGTTTGCATTTCAAGTTAGTTTCTCATACAAAAATTTATACATACATTGTTATGTGACCCTATTGCTCTCCCTATACTGTGACAGCACCCTCCTCCTTTCCACCCCTGATTTCCGATGTCCATTCAACCAGTTCCTAACCCTCTCTGCCTTCTCATCTCACCTCTGGACAGAAGCTGCCCATTTAGTCTTATGTATCAACCTGAGATAAGAAGCACACTCTTCATGCGTATCATTTTATGTTCCACAGTCCAGTCCAATCCCTGTCTGAAGAGTTGGCCTCGGTAATTGTTTTAGTTCTGAGTTGACAGAGAGTCTGGGGGCCATGCTTTCCAGGGTTCCTCCAGTCTCAGTCAGACCATTAAGTCTGTTCTTTGTACTAGAATTTGAGTTCTGCACCCCACCTTTCTCCTGCTCCATCAGGGACTCTCTGTTGTGTTCCCTGTCAGGCGGTCATTGGTGGTAGCCAGGCTCCATCTAGTTCTTCTAGTCTCAAGATGATGCAGTCTCTGGTTTATGTGGCCCTTTCTGTCTCTTGGGCTAATACTTTCCTTGTGTCTCTGGTGTTCTTCATTCTCCTTTACTCCAGGTGGTTGGAACCAATGGATGCATCTTAAATGGCCTCTTGCTAGCTTTTAAGACCCCAGACGCCACTCACCAAAGTAGGATGCAGAACATTTTCTTAATAAGCTTTGTTATGCCAATTGACATAGATGTCCCCTGAAAGCATCGTCCCCAGACGCCCATCCCTGCTACTCTGTCCCTCAAAGTGTTTGATTGTATTCAGGAAACTTCTTGGCTTTGGTTTAGTCCAGCTGTGCTGACTTCCCCAGTAGTGTGTGCTGTCCTTCCCTTCATAATTCTTAGCTACTATCTAGTTAGTGAATAAACCTCTCCCTCCCTCCCCACCCTCAGAACCATCAAAGAATGTTTTCTTCTGTGTTTAAACCTTTTCTTGAGTTCTTATAATAGTGGTCTTATACAATATTTGTTCTTCTGTGACTGACTAAATTCACTCAGCATAATGCCCTCCAGACTCCTCCAAGTTATAAGACGTTTCACAGTTTATTGTTGTTCTTTTTTGTTGCATAGTATTCCATTGTGTGAATATACCATAATTTGTTTATCCATTCGTCTGTTGATGGTCAACTAGGTTGTTTCCATCTTTTTGCTATTGTGAACAGTGCTGCAATGAACATGGTGTGCATATATCTATTTGTGTGATGGCTCTTATTTCTCTAGGATATATTCCAAGGAGTGGGATTGCTGTGTCGTATGGTACTTCAATTTCTAGCTTTCTAAGGAAGCGCCAAATCGATTTCCAAAGTGGTTCTACCATTTTACATTCCCATCAACAGTGTATAAGTGTTCCAGTCTCCCCACAACCTCTCCAGCATTTCTTATTTTGTGTTTTTTGGATTAATGCTAGCCTTGTTGGGGTGAGATGATATCTGTAGTTTTGATCTGACTTTCTCTAATGGCTAATGATCATGAGCATTTCTTCATGTGTCTGTTAGCCACCTGAATATCTTCTTTGGTGGACTGCCTGTTCATATCCTTTGCCCATTCTTTAATTGGGTAATTTTTCTTTTTGTTGTTGAGGTTTTGCCGTATCTTGTAGATTTTAGAGATTAGCCGCTGATCGGATTTGTCTTAGCCAAAAATTTTTTCTCAGACTGTAGGTTGTCTTTTGACTCTTTTGGTGAAGTCTTTCAATGAGCATAAGTGTTTGATTTTTAGGAGCTCCCATTTATCTAGTCTCTCTTCTGGTACTTGTGCATTGTTACTTGTGGTTCATATTCCGTTTATGCCATGTATTAAGGCTCCTAGCATTGTCCCTATTCTTTCTTTCATGCTCTTTATCGTTTTCAATTTTATATTTAGGTCTTTGATCCATTTTGAGCTAGTTTTTGTGCATGGTGTGAAGTATGGGTCTTGTTTCAGTTTTTTGCAGATGAATATCCAGTTATGCCAGCACCATTTGTTAAAGAGACTGTCTTTTCCCCAGTTAACGGACTTCGGACTAAAATTCCATTTTTTAATATATCATGTTAAGACAAATTGCAATACTCAGTACTAACAAAGGTGTAAGGGAAATTATGATGTGATTCAGTGTTTCTAGAAAGCATTTTTGGAAAAAAAATCCCCTTTGACAATATTCTACTTGAAGGAGTAGATCTTTGAAAAACTATTAGACTAGCAGACTTCCCATGTTTATCTAGGGAGGGAACATAGTAGACTGCTTAAGACTCTGCAGCACTACAGCCAGGACTTGAATTCCAACTCCTTCATGTATTGACTGTGTTAACTTAGGAAAATGGCTTAATTGTCTATAAGCTTCAATTTCCTCATCTGAAAAATGGGTGGAAAAATAGGACCTACCTCATAGGATCAATGTGATAATTAAATAGGATAATTAACGTAAAATGTTTACTACAGTGGCTAATACATAGGAGTTACTCAAGAAATGTCAGTGATTATTGTTATTGTTGTAGAAGCAGGATATTGAGTGAGATTTTTCCCAGTTGTTCTAGAATTGGTGATTAAGACCCACAGTTGAGAATGAAAAAGTGCTAACTAACCCACATCCTTAAGAAAATTGCCGGTAATTGTAGCCAGCCAATTCCCCCAGGAGAGTAGGCAGAAAGAAACAGCCTAGACATTTCCAGTTCCCCCCTGACTCCAACCATCCCATCCCTCCAGTCTCACTAGGAGAACTGGGGAAGAGTGAGAGGGAGATGATGAAGTGCCTCGTGGTAAGTGTAGTTACTTCGTGGTGAGAGGAGAGGAAATGTAGAGTTAACTTTGTTTAAGGGGTGGAAGGTGCTGTCTTTCCAGGGAAGACAAATGAGAGAGAGGGTTCTTGTAAGGACCAGAGATGCCTGCAAGCAGGGAGAACTGCCTTCTATGCCTTACCTGGCTAACTGCCAAGGCAGTGGGTCTGCCAGTTTCCCACTTTGAACAAAGGTGAGATAAATATGAAAAAAGGAGAAGAAAATTGGAGAGAGATGGATATAAGGAGAGACCAAGAGAGGAAAGTGGTGTGGTGTGACAAGGAAACGTATGTTTACCCTGGATCCATTGCACATTGGGATAGGTGGCTGAGTCATGGTTGCCTCCACAGACCCTACCCAAGAAGGCTGTAGACTAGGAGAGAGGACACCTACAACAAGAGGCAGGAGTTGGGAAAGAGTAGTCAAGCTGGAACTGGGTTCTCCCACATCAGGGAACTGTGGCGTGGGAGGTGCAGAGTAACCCCCCAATGAGTCATACTTGACGCCTGCCACACACAAGACATTAACACAGAGGACGTCATCATTGACTAGAGAAGCAGAGACAACAAAGAGAGCATTACAAACACATCCAGACATGTACGAGAGCTTTTGAGCTGAGGTTTGTATTACTTCCAGCCCAAAGTATCTTTTTTTTAAAAAATTTAACTTGTTGTTGAGAATACACACAGCAAAACATACACCAGTGCAACAGTTTCTGTGTGTACAACTCAGAGAGATTGAGTACATTCTTCGAGTTGTGCGACCATTCTTACCCTCCTTTTCTGAGTTGTTCCTCCCCCATTAACATAAGCTCACTGCTCCCTTCCTGTCTAATCTTCTGAGTTGCTGTTCGTTATCAGTTTGGTCCCATATAAAAAACTTGAACCCACTGCTGTCTAGTCACTTCTGATTCATAGCAACCCTACAGGATAGAGTAGACCTGCCCTATGGGGTTTCCAAGGCTGTAAATCTTTACGGAAGCAAACTGCCACATCTTTCTCTTGCAGAGTAGCTGGTGGGTTAGCAGCTGAATGCTTTAACCACTGCACCACCAGGGTTCCTTGATCCCCTATAGATAGATCTTAAAAGAGCATAATGCTTAAGGCCGACTTTTTTACAAGTTACGCTAAACTATTGTTTGCTTTTAAGAAGACTCAAGGTGATATCTTTGGTTTAAAGTTTAAAGATTTTCTCAGGGCAATAGTTTCAGGGGCCAAAGTATCTTTTTTGTTCTTTAATTGTTGTAATTAAATGAAGTTTACATTTCAAGTTAGTCTCCCATACAAAAAAAAAATTTTTTTTTTTTACATACATTGTAATGAGACCCCAACCACTCACCCCATTCTGTGACAGTACACTCCTCCCCTCCGCCCCTGATTCCCCATGAACATTCAACCGGCTCCTAACTCTCTCTGCCTTTCCATCTCACCTCGGGACAGAAGCTGCCCCCTTGGTCTCTTGTATCTGCTTGACTAAGAGGCACATTCTTCACAAGTATCACTTTATGTCCCACAGTCCGGTCCAATCCCTGTCTGAAGAGTTGGCCTTGAAAATTGTTTTAGTTCTGGGCTGATAAAGAGTCCAGGGGCCATGCTTTCCAGGGCGCTTCCAGTCTCAGTCATACCATTAAGTCTGGTCTTCTTACTAGAATTTGAGTTCTGCATCCCATTGTTCTACTGCTCCATCAGGGACCGTCTGTTGTGTTCCCTGTCAGGACGTTCATTGGTGGTAGCCAGGCACCATCTAGTTCTTCTGGTCTCAGGCTGATGAAGTCTCTGGTTTATGTGGCCCATTCTGTCTCTTGGGCTAATACTTTCCTTGTGTCTTTGGTGTTCTTTGTTCTTCTTTACTCCAAGTGGTTGGGACCAATTCTGATGCATCTTATACGGTTACTTGCAAGCTTTTAAGACCCCAGACGCCACTCACCAAAGTAGGATGTGGAACATTTTCTTAATGAACTTTGTTATGCCAATTAACATAGATGTCCCCTGAAAGTATGGTCTCCACACCCCCCATCCCTGCTACTCTGTCTCTCAAAGTATTTGATTGTATTCAGGAAACTTCTTGGCTTTTGTTTAGTCCAGTTGTGCTGGCTTCCCCTGTAGTGTGTGCTGTCCTTCCCTTCACCTAAGATGATTCTTATCTACTATCTAGTTAGTGAATAACCCTCACCCTCCCTCCCCACCCCTGTAACCGTCAAAGAATGTTTTCTTCTGTATTTAAACCTTATCTTGAGTTCTTATAATAGTAGTCTTATACACTATTTGTGCTTCTGTGACTGACTAAATTCACTCAGCATAACAAGTTCCTGCTTCCACCATGTTATACGATGTTTCACAGCTTCATCATTGATCTTTATCACTGCGTAATATTCCATTGTGTGGATATACCATAGTTTGTTTATCCATTCGTCTGTTGATGGGCACCTAGGTTGCTTCCATCTTTTGGTATTATGAACAGTGCTGAGATGAACATGGATGTGCATAATTAATATACTTCTCTTTCTGTAAAGCAGATTTCTCCTTCTCTCCATGCACTAGCTGCCCCTCAGCTCTGAAAGTACATGCCTCAGACTCAGCCCTAAGCAAGAAAGGGAACAGAAGACCTTCAGTTCAAATATAAAATTCCTAGATAAGACATCCTGTTTGGTGTAGCTACTTTGGTCAGTCAAGTGTCGCTGGAGGGAACAGGGTTTCCAACACCCAGTTCTCTGAGGACTGCCAAATGAACTAGAAGATACTACAAAAGATGTCTCACAGTATTGAGAAAAATGTTATGGGCCAGAATACCAGGGGGCTGAGGAATCCAGATAGGCCTAGGTGGGCTTTGAAATCAACATAAATATGTGGTATGTTTGGGAGGGTGACCAGGTTTTATACCTCACTTCCCAAAGAGTTTCACAAGGTGATGTACAGGGATTATGGGCTTTTGGAAGGGGCACAGGAGTCTAGATCTGAACCAGAGAGAGAGCTGTCATATCGTCTGTGATGTGACAACTGTCAACTGTAGCCCACAAATATTATAAAATCATGAGATTCTTGGTGGTTTATGATTTCTAATGGGTACCAGAAAGGTGGATGCAGCTTCATATCTAGGTATGACCTGGGGCAGGTACAGAGACAGAGAAACCTAAGAAGAATTAAATCACTAAAAGTGTAGAATAGTCTTTGAGCTACCCGAGACCCTGAATATAGAAGCCAAATTTACCCAATTCTCCAAGTGCATCAAAGCCTCTAGGGAACATCTGGGTTGCAATTTCAATGGCAAAAAGAAAGAAAGAAACCACCTAGATTTCACCAATAGGAGTTTGATAAAATAACCTGTGATTAAATTCAACCCAACTAAACACAAGTTGGAATCCTTGTATTTAGTTGGATTGAATTTAATCACAGGTTATTTAATCCAGGAGAGGGTTTCTGTGCTCTGTTTCCAGGTCTGCAGTTGGGCTGGTTGTATGGGAAGATGAGGAGTTCAAAAACTCCTCTGTGTTTCATAGACTCTAAAAGTTACCGCCTATATTTGCTTCTGTGGGCACCAGCTAGTCCAAAAAGTCAAGTTTCCCTGGAAACTTACTACAATGGGCTGTTTCATAGCCTCACTGATTCAGGTATCTTGGCAACTGCTTTCTCACATTAAACCAAACTAGGCCTTGAGGCAGGATGGGAAAAGTGGGAAGTACGACAAAAAAAATTGTGAAAAACAGAGTAACTTGAAATATTACCGAAGTGTCGTGACATTTTTGTTTCAATTTTATGGTATTAAAACTGGAAAGAAGTAGGGGTGACTTTTTCAGAGAAAGGAACATTGGAATATCATGTGAGATTCCTTGGAATGTTTAAAGGCCTAGAAAAAGAGTTCACAGTCATTTACCGGTATCATTGTTACAGTGCCTCTATCTAATTTTGAAAAAAATGTTTGTGTCTTTTTCTGCCTTAAGAAAAAGTTCTCAGCACTCCTGGTGCTGCTTCTGTGCTTGTTCAGTGCGGACCTGGTACCTCTTCTGTGAAGCGTCAGCTGAGGAGACTCCAGCGCATGCAGTGGCCGACAACAAACCTAAGGAAGGAGTCAAGACTGAGAACAACTGTACTAATTTGAAGGTGGCGGGGCAGGATGGTTCTGTGGTGCAGTTTAAGATTAAGAGGTATACGCCACTTAGTAAACTAATGAAAGCCTATTGTGAACGACAAGGTTTGTTAACGAGGCAGATCAGATTCTGATTTGATGGCCAGCCAATCAATGAAACAGACACACCTGCACAGTCGGAAATGGAGGCCGAAGGTACAATTGATGGTTCCAGCAGCAGACAGGAGATGTCTTCTAAAAAGGGAGCCTCCTGCTTTACTCCAGAACTCTGTTCCTTCAGACCAAGAATACATTCTCATTTAGGAAACCACAATTTGATTCTACCACATCTTAACTATTACAGTACAGTTTTCTCTATTCCTTCATTTTCCCTTTCCCCATTCCTTTATAGGAAACCCTGGTGGCGTAGTGTTTAAGAGCTATGGCTGCTAACCAAAAGATTGGCAGTTTGAATCCACCAGGTGCTCCTTGGAAACCCTGTGGGGTGGTTCTACCCTGTCCTATAGGGTTGCTGCAGGTCGGAATTGACTTAATGGCAGTGGGTTTGGTTTTTTTTTTTTTTAATTTCTTTATTGTACATAAAGTAACTGGTGTATGTGCACAAGCATATTGCATTTGTATTTTTTTAAACTAAGTGGCCAATGGTATTTTGATCAACATTAAGTGGAGATGGGGTGGGGAAAAATACTGGTTCTGTGAAAACATCCCCTTTCTCCATTAGTGGCATGCTCATTCAGCTCTTATCTTTATATTCTGGTAAGTTATTTTGCTCTCAACTGTTTAACAAAAATAAAACAAAAAATCCTTGCATACCTTGTTTGATTGGAGAATTTTAATGTTTTTTTCATTTATCATTGTAAAACTAAGGACAATCTTATAACTTCCCTGTACATAGCTGTTACATGCAGGACAATCTGTCTTTAAGTAGGGATAAATTACTCTAAAAGAAATGAATCCTAGATAGTTTTCCCTTCAAGTCAATTGTCCTGTTGTTTAAATAAACTTCTTGTTTAAAATAAAATTTAAAAAAAAGTTCTCAAATATAGTTCCAGTGGTGTTAAATTGTGAGAGTTTGACCACTGTGGTGGCTATTTTCTTTGTCTGTCCATTACCCCCTTCTCTTTACCGCTCTTAACAGTAAGAGTGGGCATGACCTAGATGGAATCATTAGCACCTCCTCCCACTGGGTCACAGTGATTGAACCATAAATGGGCAGATAGGCACATGACCAAGCACATGACCAATTGGAGCCCTTCCCAGAGATTAGTTTATTGAAGCTGGGTGGGAAGATTCTTCTCTGTCTTGGCAATGTTGAGCTTTACTAAGCCCTATGCTCCCGAGAAGCTTCAAAGGTTAAGAAATCCTCCTACCCTTTCATGTTCTGGGAAATGGCTTGCTGCAAAGAACCACCCTTTACCATATGACTTAGATAAGTCTCACAGATGACTCTCTTGTTTATCTATGACAAGGCCAGACACACATCCTCCAAATTCCCATTCTTTGTCTCATAAATGATTAACTGAACTGATTTTCTCCCCAAATTACCTAAACACAGAAATAAACATTTCCCATTCATCCGACTGAGGCTTCCCCAGGTTACAAAAACAATCCCAACTGTAAAATCACCCCACCTGTAAGTTGTCTACTCCTCCCTATGAAAGTATAAAACAAAACTACCCTGTTAGACACTCTGCTTTTCAACAGCCTGAACAAAATCGTTTTCCTTAGTAGTTTTATATTTGACTTTGTCAGGCTATAGAGTTGTAAGGATGCGCTCCCAAGGCTCCAGTGGCCGTATTCCCAACCAGGGAGAGAGATCTGTGGGAAAGAGGCTACTACCCAGAGGAAAGCAGAGACGACTTACCTTGGCAAAAGACATCACATCCCTAGTTCTGGTCCTATGTACCTAGAGCTTCCCCACCTCTGGCATCAACCAGTATTCATCCCTTAAAATCACCCTTTTTCACAAGGGTTATTTTTATTTGATTACTGTCACTTGCAACCTAAAGAGCCCTGATGATAAATCCACCACATTTAAAACTCACAATGTGATGGAAAAAATCAGAGTGGTTAATGGTGATGGTTGAACAACACGATGAACATAATTAGTGTCACTAAGCTGTACATATGAAAATTGTAGAAATGGCAAATGTTTTGTTATCTATGTATTTTTTTATTGTCGTTGTTATGTACCATAGAGTCAATTCTGACTCATACGACCCCATGTGACAGAGTAGAACTGCCCCGTAGGGTTTCCTAGTCTGTAATTCTCTACAGGAGCAGATCACCAGGTCTTTTCTCTCACAGAGTCACTGGTGGATTTGAACCCCTGACTTTTCGGTTAACAGCTGAGTGCTTAACCTTTGTGCCACCAGGGCTCCTTACCTACATATTTATCACAATTAAAAAAAATTCATCATGCAGGTGCTGTAGGTATCTTCATGTAAAAATACTGGAGATTAAAAGTTCTCTTTGAAGATTTACCAATGATAAAAAGCCCTTCATGACATCAATTTTTAAGTGGTCTCTAATAAGACTTCACTGTAGAAACTGAAAAAGAAATAGTATACTTAGTATTTTTTAAATGCATAGACAGAATACGAATGTTTTGTCGACAACAACAACAACAAAAAATTCTGGGGTAATGAATGGAAAGTTTTATAACCTAAAATGGGAAGATTTATGGATGCCTACTTGTTTTGTGGAGACTTAGTGGCACGATGGTTAAGAGCTATGGCTGCTAACCAAAAGGCTGGCAGTTCGAATCCACCAGCCACTCCTTGGAAACCCTATGGGGCAGTTCTACTCTGTCCTATAGGGTCATTAGGAGTCGGAACCAACTTGATGGTAGTGGGTTTGGTTTTTGGCTGGTTTACTTGTTCGGTAAGCTTACTTGGAAATTTGAAGCAAATTTAGATAGTCCAGAGTCAACTGAAATTTTACTCAATTCTTAAAAAACTGATGAAGATAAACAGATGGTGCAAAAAGTAAATCTTTAAGGTGAATTTGCTGATAGTGAGTACAAGAAAAGAGTTTACTGAAACTCCAGAGCCTGTATGAGATGTCTTAAGTCTAAAATGGTGTTATACAAAATGCTTTTAGAAATACGGCAAGCTTCTCTCACTGGGTAGGAGCTCCACTACTAACCAAAAGGTGGGCAGTTGGAAACCACCAGCCACTCCTTGGAAACTCTATGGGGCAGTTCTGCTCTGGCTTATAGGGTCACTATGAGTTGGTTTTGTGTTTTGGTTTCTCAACACTGAAGTGACCTTAGGCTATGTTTGCTTTTTGTGGAGGCAGGCTATCTTGCCATTCTTATCCATAAAACAAAACAATTATTATTCCCTCTTTGTTTCACCCATTACATAAACTGAATCTTTTTTAAATATATTTTTTATTGTGGTAAACTATATGTTGTTCTTAGGTGTTGTTAGGTGTCTTCGAGTCGATTGCAGGTCTTTTTCCCTCCGAGCTACTGCTTTTGGGTTAGCAGCTGAGCATTTAACTGTTGTGCTACCAGGGCTCCTTGGTAAAATACATATAACATAAAATCTGCTATTTTACCTACTTAAAAGTGGCATTCATTATATTCAGAATGTTGTGTAGACATCATCACTATTTGTTTCCAAAATTTTTCATCACCTCAAACAGAAACTCTGTACCCATTAAGCATTAACTCTCCATTCCTTCTTACCCCCAGCCCCTAGTAACTGCTAATCTATTTTCTGTCTCTATTCATTTGCCTGTTGTAGACATTTCATGTGAGTGAGATCATACAGTGTCTGTCTTTTGTGTCTGACTTATTTCACTCAGCATGTTTTCAGGGTTCATCCATGTCATAGCGTGTATCAGAACTTCATTTCCCTTTATGGCTGAATAACATTCCACATATTACCTTTTGTTTAACCATTCATCTGCTGAGGGACACTTGGGTTGTTTCCACTGTTTGGCTACTGTGAATAATGCTGCAATGAACATTGGTATACGAGTATTCCTAGAGTCCCTGCTTTCAATTCTTTGGGATATATACCCATGAGTGGAATTGCTGGGTTATACGGTAGTTCTATGTTTAACTTTTTGAAGAATTGCCAAACTGTTTTCCACAGCAGCTGCAGCATTTTACATTCCTATCAGCAATGGATGAGAGTTCCAATTTCTCCACATCCTGTTATTTTATACCTTTTTTTTTTTTTTAAATAATAGCCATTCTAGTAGGTATGAAGTAGCATGCCATTGCAGTTTTGATTTGCATTTCCCTGATGACTAATGACATTAAGCATTTTTTCATGTATTTATTGGCTATTTGTATATCTTTGGGGAAATATCTATTCAATTCTTTTGCCCATTTCTTAATTGGGTTGTTTGTCTTTTTTGTTGAGTTGTAGTAGTTCATTACATATTCTAGATATTATTCCCTGTCTTAGTTTCCTAGTTTTGCAGTAACAGAAAGACTACAAGTGGGTGTCTTCAAAGATCAGAAATTTATTTTCTCACAGTTTATGAGGCCAGAAGTTTGACTTCAGGACACTGGCTATACGATTAGATCTCTCTCTATCAGCTCTGGGGGAAAATTCTTGTCTCTTTCAGCTTCTGTAGCCTTGGTGTTCCTCTGCTCCTTGGTGATCTTCAAGTGGCATCTATCTTCCCCCATTTGTGCTTTCTTCTGTGTCTAATTTGCTCTTTTGTAACTCAGAAGTAATTAGGTTCAGGACACACCCTAAATTGGTATGGCCTAATTAACATAACAAAGAAAACTGTTTTCAAACGGGATGATATCCACAGGAATAGGGGTTAGAATTCTGTCTTAGTTATCTAGTGCTGCTATAACAGAAATACAAGTGGAAGGCTTTAACAAAGAGAAATTTATTCTCTCACAGCCTAGGAGGCTAGAAGTCCAAATTCGGGGTGCCAGATCCAGGGGAAGGCTTTCTCTCTCTGTCGGCTCTGGGGGAAGGTCTTTGTCATCAGTCTTCCCCTGATCTAGGAGCTTCTCACTGCAGGGTCCCCGAATCCAATGGACGCAAGCTACTCCTGACTCTTCCTGCTTGTTGGTAATGAGGTTCCCCTCCTCTCTGCTTGATTCTCTCTTTTATATCTCAAAAGTGATTGAGATGCAACCTAATCCTGTAGATTGAGTCCTGCCTCATTAACGTAACTACCTCTAATCCTGCCTCATTAATATAGAGGCTAAGATTTGCAAAACATAGGATAATCACATCAGATCACAAAATGGTGGACAACCACACGCAATACTGGGAATTATGGCCTAGTCTATTCGACACTCATTTTTAGGGGACACAGTTCAATCCATAACAGATTCCAACATATATTTTGGGGGGATACAATTCAATCCATAACAAACTCCTACTAGATATATAATTACCAAATATTTTCTCCCATCTGTAGGTTGTCTTTTGACTTTCTTGATAAAGACCTTTGATTAAAAAAGTTTTTTATTTTGATGAGGTCCAATTTACCTATTTTGTCTTTTGTTGATCATGTTTTGGTGTCATATGTAACTGAACTTTGATTTAATATTTTTCTTCCTAGCATTCCGATGAAAAATGGGTCAGATGTATTAATTTTGAAGTAGTTTGAGGAGTTTTTTTTTTCATTAATAACACTAGTAACATGGAAAATATAAACAAAGCTTTTTTTAAAGTTCCTTTATCTACCATAGAAAAGAGCATTTGGTACTATGAAATATTACTTGATTCATATTTTATAAACCTTAAGCTATATTTTCACAGGCATTACTAAATTCTGACTATCTATTTAAGCCTAGGGAATCTAGCTCGGTGAATTCTGCATTTTTCTATCCTTTTTTTACATTCACCAAAAATAAAACTTTTCTTTAAAAGCCAAAAACTTGTAACAATTTTGTTTGGGCTAAATAAAGAAAATGTGAAATTAAAATTCTCAAAAAATAAGTATGTTCTAAAAGGAATATGATACCTTTTTAAGGTGCTAATGACAGCTATCAGGGACTATCAGAATTCTGCATTAAAGAGAGCATCCTCCCTTGTAAGGGCCAAGAAAAGGGGTGGGGGTGGAGGTGAGGGGCACACCATGAAATACAGAAAACTTGCCCCTTCGTTCCATTTCTTTTAACTCAGATGGGCTGGTATTAATGGCGAAACTCTCTCCTCACGCCTCTTGTATAAATGCAACATTGCTTATTTGTTAAATCACTGCAAGAATATCCTATACATAATTTTTCAATATTTTAAATATACAATTTCATTTATCTTGTTGTTGTTGTTATTGAGAATATGTACAGCAAAACATAAACCAATTCAACAATTTCTACATGTACCGTTTAGTAACACTGATTACATTCTTCTGGTTGTGCAACCATTCTTACCCTCCTTTTGTGAGTTTTTCCTCCCCCATTAACGTAAATTCACTGCCCTCTAAGGTTCCAATCTAATCTTTTGAGTTGCTGTTGTCAATTTGATTCCATATAGATAGTTCTAAAAGGGCATAATGCTCAAGGCAGATATTTTTTACTAGTTAAGCTAAACTATTGTTTGGTTTTAAGAAGACTTGAGGGGATTTTTTTTTTTGAGGGTATATTTTTGGTTTAAGGTTTAAATATTATCTCAGGGCAATAGTTTCGGGGGTTTATCCAGCCTCCATGGCTCCAGGAAGTCTGGAGTCCATGAGAATTTGAAATTCTGTTTTGCATTTTTACCTCTTTTGATTCTTCTATGGAATCTTTGTTCAAAATGTTCAGTAATGATAACCAGGCAACATCCAGTTCTTCTGGTCTCATGGCAAAGGAGGCAATTGCTCATAGAGGCAATTAGCCACACATTCCATATCCTCATTATATTCCTGACTCTTCTCCTTCCTCTATCGTTCCAAGTGAATGGAGACAAATTGTTGTGTCTTGAATGGCCGTCAACTTTTTTTATTGTTAAAAATATATATATAGCACAACATATGCTAATTCAACATTTTTGAGGTATACAATTTAGTGATCTTGATTACATTAATTATGTTGTGCAACCATCACCCACAATTGTTGCCAAATTTCCCATCACTATGAACAGAAACTCACTGCTTTCTAAACAATGGCTCCCCTTTCTCCTGCCCTCCCACCCCTGGTAACCACTAATACACTTTGGTCTCTATACATTTGCCTATTCTTGTTGGTATGTTCTATATCCTGATTGGGGTAACGAGTACATCTTCTGTGGTTGCATGACTATTTGCATTTGTGAAAACTAATCAGTCCGTACAGTTAAAAACTTTGCATTTTAATGTATTAAATTATACCTCAATTAAAGTAAATACTATATATAAAGGATCTAGCACAATGTCTCATCCTCCATAAATGTAGGTGCTAAAAAACAAAATCACTGAGAAGAAAAGATCTAACTGATCTACTAATGCTGCTTACAACAATTTAAAATTCCCCAGACAAATATGGCCTGTGGTGTTTTAATTAAGGTTCAGTTATGATATTAGGAGATACTTATATTTCTCAAAGGATAACCTTAAACATCTCTTCTGTGAATAGCGGAAGGTAATATACGTTATTTTTTCTTAATCATTATAGTGATATGGGTTCCTTTATGTGGCTTTTTGCCTAGGTTCTTTGGAAAAACAGCTTGGGAGATGGTATAAATTGAATTGTGTCCCCCAAAAATATGTGTTATAAATCCTAACCTCTATGCCTGTGGATATAATCCCATTTGGGAATGGATTATCTTTATTATGTTAATGAGACAGGATTAGTATAGGGTATGTCTTGGGTCAATCTTTTTCGAGATATAAAAGATATTAAACAAGCAAGCAAGAGAAGCAGAGATGGGGGAAGAGAGATGCCAAGCCACATGAAGATCACCCAGGAGCAGAAGCTCAAAGAGAAAAGGACTTTCCTCCAGAGTCAACAGAGAGTGAAAGCATTCCCCTAGAGCCAGTGCCCTGAATTTGGACTTCTAGCCTACTAAACTGTAGTAAAATAAATTTCTTTGTTAAAGCCACCCACTTGTGGTATTTCTGTTACAGTAGCACTAGAAAACTAAGACAGAATTTGGTAGTGGAAGAGTGAGGTGCTGCTTGAAGAGATACCTAAAATATGAAGGCGGTTTTGGAATTGGGTAATGGGTAGAGGCTGGAAGAGTTTTAAGGTGCCTAATAGTAAAAGCCCAGATTGCCTTGAAGAGACTGTTGGTAGAATCATGGATGTCAAAGACAATTCTGGTGAGGGCTCAGAAGGAAGTGAGGAGAGCTATAAAAAAAAATCTCTGTCATCTTAGAGAATACATATGGCGCTAGCAACAGACTGTTGTTAGAAATATGGAAGTTAGATGTGCTTCTGGTGAGGCTTTAAAAGAAAATGATGAACATGTGATTGGACAATGGAAGAATGGTGATTCTTTTTATGCAGTGGCAAAGAACTTATCCGAATTATGTTCAAGTATTTGGTGGAAGGTAGAACTTGTAAGTGATGAACTTGGATATCTGGCTGATGAGATTTTTAAGCAAGATCTTAAAGCGGCTGCGAGGTTTCTCCTTATTGCTTACAGTAAAATGTAAGAGGAAAGAGGTGAACCTAAAAATGAACTGTGCAGAATGAAAACAAAACTTAAAGATTTGGAAAATTCTGTTGTACAAACTAAGGACACTGACGCTACAATGTTCACCAAGGATTTGGCTACACAATCTTTTGTTAAAGAGATTAAGCCTGTGACTGATGGATCTAACCATCTGCCTCAGCAGAAAGCCCATCAGCTTAGACTGAAGGGGACAGGGAAAGGACAAAAGAAAAAGTGGCTGTCTGCCTCTTGGAATTCTACAGGCAGGAAACCGGCCAAAGTAGCTGCATCTATTGTCTTCCAAGGAAAGAAAAGAACCATCCCTGGAGTAGTTCAGAGGTCAGCGAACTGTTGGAAGGAGCACGGGAAGCAGGGCCTTCTTGGTTTCAAATGGTGGGTCCACAGCCTCCTAGGTTTCAAAGTATCAGCTCTTCGACGACTGGGTTCAGGAGAGTGGGGCTGCAGTTAAAATGTGCCATAAGGATTGGGCTATTGCCCAAAGCTGAGGAGGTGGGGCTTCCATGCCCAAGGGGCAGAAGACTGGGGCCTGCTGTGGCTTAGTGGGTAGGGTTGCCACTCAGATGGACTAGGAGAATGGGGCTGATCAAAGCTGAGGGAACAGAGTTGCCAGCCCAGTGTGCCTGGCAAGCCAAGCTGAAGCCCAGGGCCGAGGATCCTCTACCCAGAATCCAGAGGACATAGCCAACACCCAGAGTCTGGAAGACTGGGCTATTGCCCAGATGGTCCCAAAGAATGGAGGATTATTTTCAAGCCTTCAGAGCTAATGTAAATTGTTCTGCTGGGTTACGGTCTTGCTGGGTGCCTGTTACTACCTCTTTTCCTCCAACTTCTCCCGTTTATAATGGAAATGTGTACCTTTTGCCTCTTCCACCATTGTCCCTAGGAAGCAGATATCTTGTATACTAGATTTCATTAGTTCACAGATGAAGAGGCAGTTTGCCCCCAAATGGGATATGCCTAAATTCTTACTCATATTTGATTTAGATGCTTCAGAAGATGAGATTTTGGACTTGGAGTTGTTTTAAGACTTTTTGGACAATGTGATGAGGTGAATGTGTTTTGCATGTAGCAAGGACATGAATTTTGGCGGGGCAAAGGGTGAAATGTTATGGATTGAATTATGGCCCCCCAAAATATGTGCTGTAAATCCTAACTTCTATGCCCGTGGTTATAATCCCATTTGGGAATAAGTTGTCTTTGTTATGTTAATAAGACAGGGTTAGGGTATGGTATATCTTGAGTCAATCTCTTTTGAGATATAAAAAAGATTAAAACAAGCAAGTGAGAGAAGCAGAGATGGGAGAAGAGAGATGCCAAGCCACATGAAGACCACCCTGGAAGCAGAAGCTGAAGAGACAAGGACCTTCCTCTAGAACTGACAGAGAAAGAAAGCCTTTCCCTAGAGCTGGCACCCTGAATTCTGCCTTCTAACCTCCTAAACTTTGAGAAAATAAATTTCTGTTTGTTAAAGCCATCCACTTGTGATGTTTCTGTTATAGCAACACTAGATAATTAAGATGACTTATTTCCAAATTTTGGATATTTATTCTTAATTTTGTGTTTATTGCTTTTCATTTTTCTTATGGTTTTTTTCTTTCATTTTTCTGTCTTTTACTGTTTTTGTCTTTTGGTGTCATGCTTACAGAAGTTCTCAATATATGTGTATTTGTGCATGTGTGTCTAAATATGTATGTATATGTCCTCTGTGTATATATTCAGCTTTGTTTTCCAGTAATTATATGGTTACATTTTTGAAATTTAATTTATAAGCCTTTAACTATTTAATTTATCAGGACTATATTCTTGTATATGGCTTGAGGTGGGTAACTAAATTTTTTTTTCCAGATAGTTAGCTAATGTCCCAACAACACCCCCTCTCTCACTGGTTTGAAATGCCATGTATCATATACTAAATTCTCATACTTGAGTTTGTGTCTTAGTCATCTAGTGCTGCTATAACAGAAATACCACAAGTGGATGGCTTTAACAAACAGAAGTTTATTCTCCTACAGACTAGAAGCCTAGAAGTCCAAATTCAGGGCATCAGCTCCAGGAGAAGGCTTTCTCTGTCAGCTCTGGAGGAATGTTTTTGTCATCAATCTTCCCCTGGACTAGTAGCTTCTCTGCGCAGGAACTCTGGGTCCAAAGGACGTGCTCTGCTCCTGGAGCTGCTTTCTTGGTGGTATGAGTTCCCCGTGTCTCTATGCTTGCTTCTGTCTTTTATATCTCAAAAGAGATTGGCTTAAGACACTATCTAATCTTGCAGATCTCATCAATATAACTGCCACTAATCCACCTCATTAACGTCATAGTGATAGGATTTACAACACATAGGGAAATCACATCAGATGACAAAATGGTAGACAATCATACAATACTGGGAATCATGACCTAGCCAAATTGATACACATATTTTTGGGGGACACAATCCAGTCCACGACAGTTTGTTTCTGGACTTTTATTCCTGTTACACTAGATTTGTCTCTGTATTTTCTGGTGTCAGTATCATAGTCCTAGTTACTACTGCTTCATTACACTGTGTTCCCTCTTGAGTTCCTACAGGATGGTTCTGCTGCCAGCAACCACACCCCTAGTCAAGAAAGGTGCTCCTCATAGAGGAAAGGTAAGTGGGCAGGCCTTGTTTTACCAGCTGCAGCAACTCTCAAATGTTGCAGCTAACACGTGTTGTATGTTTTAGGTAATTTCATTGGAAATTCTAGAGAAAGATGTTAAATTAACCTAAGGAATCTGAAAGCATGTAAGTGGTGTGTATGTGTTAGAAGGAAGAGGGAGAGGGTAGAAGGGGGAGAACCACTTGCAAACTTGTGGACCCAGGGAGGGCGAATCAATAAAGTCCTTGACTTCAAATGTGGCCAGGGGTTCTCAGAAGAGGATCCCTGGCTCTTTCCTGTATTTATTTCCCTCAGTTCATCTTTTTCCTAAATTTTATTTATTTTGCTGTTGTTGTCTCTTTCCTGTCTTTTTCCCTTTCATCTTGCCACTATCCACTCTCCCCCTCCTTAGGCCATTCCCCTTGGGCTGAGGCGGCACCTCAACTTATCCTCCTGATTATGGAGTGGGGTCCCCAGTGATAGGCATACTGGCTGCAGGAGACTGCCTACGCTAGGACAACAAGAGTGGACTGTTTCTGGGAATAATCTCCCAGAAATTTAAGACTGGAGCTTAGTAGGATTTTTACAGCCAGGTAGAAGCACAAAGAGCAGCCTCCCCAAACTAGCTAGGTATCATAGGTCTTTGTTTTTTCCTCTGTCCCTTCTTTCTACAATATTCCAAATTTATTCCCTCCTTTCCCTGGAGAGGGCCCGCAAGCATTGTCTCTCCCTATGTTATATGTGCCTGCATGGTTACACACTCACAATTGGGCTCGCAACTTCAAAGTCATAGTCCCTTTGCCATTTGGCTTGCAACTTCACATTCGGAGTCACTATATTCAAAGCTACTCCATGGAACCCTGAACCCTGAGCTAAGACCTGACCAGACCAGACCCAAACAAATGAAGAATAATGATACATCTGGAGGAAAGGACATTTGGGCCAGATAGCCTGTATTCTATAGTCAGACCATGGTACTGAGAGCCCTGAGTATGTTTTGGTTACATCTTAGCTTCTCCTGGTGGTTTTAAATTAAAGCACAGACCCCTAATTTAACCTGTGATAGGATCTCCAGAGGGATTCAATATGCTGTCACATAACTTCCCACTTAAAAAAAAAAAATTCTGGTATTGATGTTAAATTATTTTCAGCACTCATCCCCAAAGCAATTCTAGCCTAACAGGGTTGTATGGATCACAGTCAGCCCCTTCAGAAAAACTGTAAAGCGAGTGAGATTTGTTTCTGCTCTCTCCCCTTCCCGCTGTAGCCTCCCTTCTTATCCCTGTGATTGCATCACAAGCTCATTCATGACTTTCCTCTCAATCATGTGGTTGTGCCTTATGCTCATTCACATGGAGATGCCTGATTGCTATATCCCCTCCCCAACTTTGATGGGGATTTTTTAGAGAAGAAGCCCTAACAAAGAACGCTAGAGAGAAGCCCAAATGGAGGCCTTTCAGGCACCATTCTAAATCACTTGAGGAGATCTTTTCGCGCAAATGGGGCCTTCTTGGGCCCCTGGGCCTCATCTCATTCAGGACTGAGATAGGCATGCCAAAATGGAGGTGCCACTCCTTCCTGACTACTCATAATGTGTGCTAATGCTATTGAAATAAAAAAAGATATATCTAGCTCTGCTCACTGGCTCGGGCTGCTGAACTCAGTAAGGATATTCAGCTGGAATCTGTAGAGCCACTGCTCTTCCTTCAAAAATAAAATTTTGCCTTTGGTGGAAATGGCAGAAAATATATCCATATTTAATAGGATAAATAATATTCCTAAAGGGCCAGTCACTCAGTTTTGAAGAAAATGATTTTTCTACTCTGTCTGAGTAGCTCATTCTCTCAAAGCATTTCAAGAAATACCCGTAAAAAACCCATTGACATGGAGTTGATTCTTACTTATAGTGACCCTAGAGGACAGAGTAGAACTGCCCTGTCGGGTTTCCAAGGCTGTAATCTTTACAGAATCAGACTGCCACATCTTTCTGCTGAGGAATATCTGGTGTGTTGGAACCATTGACCTTCAGTTAGCAGCCGAGCACTTAACCACTGCGCCACCAGGGCTCCTTTCAAGAGCTACAGGAAGTTCTTATTTTGTTTTTTGTTTCACAATATGTCCATAGTCGAAGCTTGTTCTGGCTAATGCCAGGCTGCCTTTTCTAGGCTTGGCCTTTGTCTTGTCTGGAAGAAACTCCCTTTTGCTTCCAGTGAGCTCAAGTCATCACACTTGTTTCAGCCTGCTGCTGCGGCTGTCTTTTGCTATAGGGAGTTTCCTGTGCCATTCTCAGGAAAATATGTTGTTGGTTACCCTCCTCTGAGGTAGGGCTTGCACTGCTGGTGTTCAAGTGCCAAACTGTAATAGTCTGTGATATATTTAGATTCTGAACTCACGTTGCATTTGAACATTAACTACACGTCAACAAGAAATAAATGGTCCTCCTTTGGTTGTGAGGCAATGTGAGGGCAGAATGCCACATGAATTTGAAGCTGTTCATAGTGACGCTGATCCTTTATTGAATTACAAATATTCCCTCCACATTCCTCTTTAATCAGGAAAACTGAGAAGTGAATTACTACCAGGGGACACAGAGCCTTGCAACGTTTTTGTCTTTTGAGTTTTACAGCAAGAAGCAAAGAGCATTCTGTCCTGAGACAAATAAGTTGTACTTCAGTTTAAGGAAAACCAGCCCAGGGTACAGTGAGTCCTGATGAATTTGATAGTCAAAAGAAAAAATGGTAAAGAAAGTTTTGTAAGTTGTAGAAACTAGATGACAGCTGCTACTGTGGCCAGATAGCTCCCTGGGGAATCTTTCAACACTCAGGAACAGGACAAGCCAGAGCAGAGCTGGGCTGAACAGGTCAGAGTCACGCTTCTGTTGTCAGCTGACGAGACCAGACCAGCAGGCAGGACTTGGGGTGGAAGTGGAACGTCAGCTGCTAGAGGTGAAAGAAGGCTCATTGAGAAAAAGGGTGAAAAGGGCCGATGCGTCAGGCCAGGAAAAGTTATGGTGATTAAGGGCCAGTCTTAGTTACCCAGTGCTGTCGTAACACAAATATCGCAAGTGGGTGGCTTTATTTTCTCACAGTTCTAGAGGCTGAAAGTCCAAATCAGGGCTTAGCTGTGTGGATTCCTCCTGTGAGCCTGTCTCCTAGTTTCTGGTGTCTGCCAACGATCCTTGGTGTTCCTTTGTGTGTAGACAATCCTCACGTCACCTGTCTTCCCTTGTGTGTGTGTGTCTCCGTGTCTACTTTAGTCTTTTATAACTCAGAAGTGATTGGGATTAGGATTAACCTACACTGGTATGACCTCAACTGGTTGATTGATTACATCACGCTAGGTTACATTATGGAAACTGTTAACATTTCATTACATTAGATGTATGGTAATATTACGTTAGATTACATTATGGAAGATAATGTGTGCTACCCAAGACTAACTGATTTAATCACATGTAACTAGTCCATGACAGCAACTAGACTAGGATTTGGCCAAACCACTGGGAACCATAGCCTCACCAAGTGAACACATAAAATTAATCATCGCAAGGCCTAAACGAAGGGGTTAAATTTTCATGGAAAAACCAGCTTGTGCAGTTTGGAGAAATCCGTGCCAAGTTCACCCAGTATTTTAAGATTATAAAGGGAGAAAGAGCTGGGACTGCTACTGATGCTGCAAGCAATAGATATGAATGTAATCAGCCCAAATAAGGGCACAGAAGTGTGGCTTTGTGAGGATCTCAGAATGAGATGAGATCATAGTGCTACTATGTAAACAGATTGCTAGGCTAAATGAAGTAAAAACCTAGGATTTCAGCCAATTCTT
Organism: Dugong dugon; assembly: GCA_030035585.1. Classification (NCBI taxonomy): domain Eukaryota; kingdom Metazoa; phylum Chordata; class Mammalia; order Sirenia; family Dugongidae; genus Dugong; species Dugong dugon. The sequence continues at coordinate 145,993,494 of CM057460.1, forward strand.
TGTTAGAAGTGAACTGTGTAATGTCACTAAACAGTACATGTCAAGAATGCTGAAATGGCAAATGTTTTGTTACATACATATTTACCACAATAAAGAAAATGAAACTATGATGGCAATTTTTATGTAAGAAAGCATTGTGGTTAGAAAAATGCTTGAGTGAAAAAAGCAGAATACTAAATTGTATCTCTACCTTTTTTTAAAAAAAATTTTTTATTGTGTTTTAGTTGAAACTTTACACAGAAAATTAGCAATTTTTATACAAATTGTTCCTTGTCATTGGCTATAATTTTTACAATGTGTCAACATTCTCGTTATTTCCATTCTGTTTGTTCTGTTTCCATTGATCTCGCTTCCCTTCCCCTCCTTGCCTTCTCACCTTTGCTTTTGGGTAAATGTTGAATGTTTGGTCTTATATAGTTAATTGTTTAAGGGAGTACATTACTATGATTATTAAGGTTGTGTGTCACCTTGGCGGGGCCATGATTCTCAATGGTGTGGCAGTTATGATGTACTTTGCTAGTCCTATGATGATGTGATCACACCCCGGATAAGATGATATAATGTGATCACCTCTGTGATGGGATATGCTGTGAGGAGCCAATCAGTTGAAAGGCAGTTCACCAGCCTCTGTAGCTACGTGAATCAGGAGAAGCCTCTAGCCTGACCCACAGATTTCGGACATTCCAGCCTTTACAACCACATGAGCCATTTCCTGTATATAAGTCTCTCTGTATAGGTATTTATATACTTCACTGGTTTTGCTTGTCTAGAGAACCCAGCCTAAGACAATTACTCACCAGTAATATAGTTTATTTCATAAGCCAATCTATTATTTGGCTGAAAGATGGCCTGCAGAAATAGCTTCAATTCCAAGGTCAAAGGTTATCTTAGGGCAATAGTCTCGGGGTTTCCTCTAATCTCTATCAGTCCAGTAGGTCTGGCTTTTTTTTAGAAATTTGAGTTTTGTTCTACATTTTTCTCTCAATCTATCTGGGACATTCTAATGTATCAGGTCAGTAGGGGTAGCTGGGCACCGTCTAGTTCTTCTGGTCTCAGGTTAGAAGAGGCTGTGGTTAGTGTGGGCTATCAGTCTTGCGGACTAGTTTCTTCTTTGAGCCTTTGATTTCCTTCATTCTCTTTTGCTCTGTACAAGTAGAGACAAATAGTTGTATTTTAGATGGACACTCACTAAGGCCCCAGACACTACTCACCAAACTAAGATGTAGAACATTATCTTTGTGAACTATTTTATGCCAATTGACTGAGTTGTCTCCTGAGACTATGGTCCCAAGCCTTTTGAGCCAGTAAACCAATCCCACGAGTCATTTGAATATGTCTAGGAAGTCTCCGTAACTGTGCCCCCATGTGATTTGTTATATATGTGGAGATATATGCAGCACACACAAACATGTATATATATACATATGGCTACAGATACACCTATACGTGAACGTGAGTTTACTCGAATATGCCTTCCTATACACATATATGCATCCATATCTACCTGCATAACCACACATATTTTTTGTTATTTTAACTGTTGTTGCAAAATTGTATATGTTACAGCATTTACCGAAATTGTCCTTTTTTCTCGTGTACTTCTTAGTGTCTTTATTTACTTTAGCCAAATTGTGATGACTTCGCCCATATTTGGGATGGCCTTTCACATTACCAAAAGTAGCAAGTGTCTACTATCTAGAAAGTAATTCCCCCTCCTTGTCCTTCCTATCCCTCGTACCCACCAAAAAACTTTGCTTTCTGTGAGTACAGAAGGTCCCTGGGGTTATGAACGAGATCTGTTCCTACGTCTGTCTTTAAGTTGAATTCTAGGTAAGTCGGAACAGGTGCATACCGTTTCTTATTTAGTGTCAGTCAAACGCTTGTCTTGTACATAGTATATATTTTACCTTTCTATGCATGTAAAAGGAGCCCTTGTGGTGCAGTGGTTAAGCGCTAACCAAAAGGTCAGCAGCTCCCACCTAGGAGCCACTCCATGGGAGAAAGATGTGCAGTCTGCTTCCATAAAGATTTACAGCCTTGGGAATCCTATGGGACAGTTCTACTCTGTCCTACAGAGTTGTTATGAGTCGGAACCGACTCAACAGCAGTTTTTTTTTTTTAAATGCATGTAAAACACTTAAGAAACACTTCCAAACCGTGCGATGTTTTCATGAGCATCACAAAGTAGTAGTGTATGAGTTGGTTATTATGAATCATTGTGTTTAACTAAAATTTTTAATATAATAGGATTTATGGCGGACCATTATTAAGTACAAGTCATCCGTAAGTCGAATGTTTGTAACCCGGGGACGGCCTGCATACCTATTCTTGATGTTTTATAATAGTGGGACCATACAATATTTGTCTTTTTGTGATTGACTTATTTGACTCATCATAACGTCTTCCAGGTATGCCTGACCCAAGCCATGTTATGTTTTGCGGACTCCTCAGTACTCTTTATAGTTGCGTGGTATTACATTAGGGAGCCCTGGTGTCACAGTGGTTAAAGTGATTGACTGCTAACTGAAAGGTCAGTGGTTCAAAACTGCCATTGGCTCCCCAGGAGAAAAATGTGGCAGTCTGCTTCCATAGAGATTTTCAGCCTTGTAAACACAATGGAGTTGCTCTGAGTCAGAACTGACTTGATGGCAGTGGGTTTGCTTTTTGAGTTTTTGGTATTCCCCTGTAGGTATGTACCGCAATTTGTTTATCCATTCATCTGCTGATGGGCACTTCAGTTATTTCCATCTTTTTTGCTATTGTGAATAAAGCTGCAGTGAACATAGGTGTGCATATGTCCATTTATGTCACTGCCCTTATATCTCTAGGATATATACCTAGGAGTAGGATTGCTGGATCATAAGGTATTTCTATTTCTAGCTTTTTGAGGAGCCACCATACTGTTTTCCATAATGATTGTACCATTTTACAACCCCACTAACAATGTATGAGTTTCAATTCCCCCACAACCTTGCCAGCATTTGTTGCTTTGTTTTTTTGATGATTGCCTTTTTGCAGGGGTAGGATGGTATCTCTTGCAGTTTCGATTTGCATCTCTCTAATGGCTAATGATCTTGAACATTTTTTCATGTATTTGTTAGCTGCCTGAATGTCCTCTTTGATGAAGTGTCTGTTCATGTTCTTTGTCCCATTTTTTGATTTGATTGTTTGTCTGTTGTTGAGTTGTTGAAGTTCTCTATGTATTTTAGAGATTAGACTCTTATCAGATACGTCATTGCTAAAGATTTTTTTTCCCATTCTGGAGGTTCTCTTTTCGCTCTCTTGGTAAAGTCTTTTGATGAGCATAAGTATTTAATTTTTAGGTCTCAGTTTTCTAATTTATGTCCTGTCATTTGTGCATTTTTAGTTTTGTTTCATAGGCTATTTATGCCAAAAATCAGGTCCCCTAATTTTGGCCCTATGTTATCTTCCAGGAACTTTATGGTTTTAGCTTTAACATTTAGGTGATTGATCCATTTTGAGTTAGTATTTCTGCATGGTGTGAGGTATGGATCCTGATTCATTTTTCTGCATATGGATATCCAGTTTTGCCAGCATCATTTTTTAAAGAGACTGTTTCTTCCCCATTGAATAGACTTTGACCCTTTGTCGAACCTACTATTACTTAACCCAGTATTTCTTACATTTGTATTTATATTTATCATTACATAAACAGTTTTTCTATAGGACTTCTCAGAGCCTTTAAAATGGTGATAAGATCCTGTTAATATCTTCTGGAACACTGTTCTACGGAACACAATTTGGGAAAGACTGGTTTAACCTAATGTTAAAAAAGACACAACCAAATTCAACACCTATATATGACAAAAATACTGGAAGGTAGTATTCTAAAATGTCAACAGTGGATGACTCTAGTTTTTTTTTTTCCCCTTCTTTTGTTGCACGTATTTTCTTTAATGAGCCTTTTCAAAGAACGTGAGCTTGAAGAAAACAGTGGTGTAGTCATAGGAGACCAGTGTTGGGGGTCAGAATTCTAAAATCCGTGTGATCTTGAACAAGCTCCTTAACTGCACCAAGTTTCAATTTCTTAATCTATAAAGTGGGAAAATTATACCTATCTAATGGGTTTGCTGCTGTCCATAAGGCTTTCACTGGCCAATTTTTTTCAGAAGTAGATCACCAGGTCCTTCTTTCTAGTCTATCTTAGTCTGGAAGCCCCGCTGAAATCTGCCACCATGGGTGACCCTTCTGGTATTTGAATACCGGTAACATAGCTTTCAGCAACACAGCAATACGCAAGCCACCACAGTACGATTAACTGACAGGCGAGTTTTATCGATTATGCAAAGGCATTTGACTGTGTGGATCATAACAAATTATGGATGACACTGCAAAGAATGGGAATTCCAGAACACTTAATTGTGCTCATGAGGAACCTGTATACAGATCAAGAGGCAGTTGTTTGAAAAGAACAAGCAGATACTGCATGGTTTAAAATCAAGAAGGGTGTATGTCAGGGTTGTAGCCTTTTGTCATATTTATTCAATCTGTATGCTGAGCAAATAATCCGAGAAGCTGGACTACATGAAGAATGCAGCATCAAGAACGGAGGAAGATTCATTAACAACCCATGATACGCAGATGACACAACCTCGCTTGCTGAAAGTGAAGAGGACTTGAAGTAGTTACTGATGAAGATCAAAGACTATAGCCTTCAGTATGGATCATACTTCAACATAAATAAAACAGAAATTCTCACAACTGGACCAATAAGCAACATCATGCTAAATGGAGGAAAGATTGAAGTTGTCAAGGATTTCATTTTACTTGGATCCACAGTCAATGCCTTTGGAAGCAGCAGTCAAGAAATCAAACGATGTATTGCATTGGGCAAATCTGCTGCAAAAGACCCCTTTAAAGTGGGAAAAGCAAAGATATCACTTTGAGAGCTAAGGTGTGCCTGACCAAAGTCATGGTATTTTCAATCATCTCATATGCATGTGAAAGCTGTACAATGAATAAGAAGACAGAAGAATTGATGCCTTTGAATTATGGTGTTGCCTAAGAGTATTGAACATACCATGAACTGCCAGGAAAAAGAACTAACCTGTCTTGGAAGAAGTACAGCCAGAATGCTCCTTAGAAGCGAGGATGGCTAAATTTTGTCTCACTTACTTTGGACATGTTATCAGGAGGGACCAGTCCCTGGAAAAGAACATCATGCTTGGTAGAGGGTCAGTGAAAAAGAGGAAGACCTGCAAGGAGATGGATGACACAGTGGCTACAACAATGGGCTCAAACATAGCAATGATTATGAGGATTAAGCAGGGCCGGGCAGTGTTTCGTCCTGTTGTTCACAGGGTTGATATGAGTTGGAACCCCCTGAACGGCACCTAACAACAACAATAGGTTTGCTATGAAGATTAAATAAATTATGATATCCAAATCACTCAGTACAGTGTCTGGCACATGAAGGAGCTAGAGATATATAACTACTACTGAGTTTTACTAAAGTTTTAGAGTATAAGAAAAGAGGCCAGAAAAACATCTTTACCTGAGCCTTTGGCTTCCTTGTGAAGCAGAGAATGACAGAAGCTGCTCCAGAGCGTAGGGCACAATTCCACTGGACATTTGGCAGGGAGGATTATGAGTTCTCAACTGACAACCTTTTGTCTCTTGGTGGGAAGCCTTAAATAAAGTGTATTTAAGAAACCAAAACAAACAAACAAAACCTCCTTCATTCCTTAGAAGGAAATTTAATCATTTTATCAAAGACAGGCATTTAACAACTTCTTGCTTCTAAAATACTCAAGATACCTTGCTGAATGAAAAGAACTTGTGCTCCAATCAGAATGCTTCCAATACTGAATATTCTGGCAACTTTACTGCTTCACAATTGTGATTCTCGGAAACTTGTCATTTTAGATTCTTAAGTCTAAAATAACATTTTCTGACTTCATTTATTTAAATATCCCAGAATAGCCTCTTGAGCTATAAGTTTGATGATCCAGGAAACTATTTATAGCAGCATGAGTACTCTCTCTGACTGATGCTGTTTTATTTTGAGAAGGACAAATCATTAAAAAGATTGGTAGGGCTGGCAGTATTTTAAACTGAAAGCAGTGCCAAGGCAAACAAGGCAGGTGAGGCTTGAAGTTGGAACACAGAAAGATATGGATGTACTTTTTTGCCAGTTTAGCTAAAGGCTGTCGCAGTCTTCCTAAGAGGAGGAAGACAGAGACAGAGTAACTTGGACATGGTGATTTTTTAAGTGGACTTGTCACTTCAGCTAGGGCTGCCTGGTCTCCATTTGTCCAGTGCTTAATAAGCCAGAGCAGACAGATGCAGACAGTATTCTTTGTCATAATTAAGGTCAACGCTGTGCTTGGTGTTATCAATATCCCTGTGAGTAGGAGAAAAATACGTGATAGAAGAAGGAAGGTCAATGTCAACCTATCTTTTTTCAAAAGGTTTTCCTTGCTGCTTCCTCTCCTATTCCACCCCACCTTCCCTCAGGTGGAACCTGTACTTACCTTTGTTGCAAGACTAGAACAGGTTTGGAAAAGTGAAAAGGTGAGAACTGTGTAGTAATTTGCAAGTTTAAAGACAGATAATAAACTGGGCTTTTGGCATTCCTCCTAGGGGCTGAGGTGTTCTAGGAAGGAAATGGAGAGATGTGCCTCCTTTAAAGAGGGGAAAATGTACTTTCTTCTTTGTCCAGACTTCATTAAGTGGTCCAAGTGCAGTTATTCACTTGGACTGAGGTCTTCAACTCACAACCCCAACCCCAGCAATACAGAACTTCTGGTAGCCTTCCTTAAGGCACACCAACCAACCCAACTCCCTCAGTTGATTCCAACTCATAGTGACCCTATAAGTCAGAGTGGTAGAGTAGAACTGCCATACAGGGTTTCCAGTGCTGTAATCTTTATAGAAGCAGACTGCCACAGCTTTCTCCCTCAGAGCGGATGGTCGGTTCCAACCTCCGACTTTTCCCTTAGCAGCCGAACACTTAACTACTGCACCACCAGGGTTCATTTTCTTAATGCACACTAGCTCACAATTGCTGGTATTTCCAACTAGTAGGGCAGCCGTTCTCTTTTCTCCCCATCCTACGCATATTGCACTTGCCACCCTCAACTGAAATCTCGTTTACTTGTTTAGCTCCCCTCCTGAAAGGATCCAGGTTCTGTGGGACTGAAGCTTATACACTGTTGGGGGCCCATAAAAAAAATCACAAAGTAAATATTTACAAGGTGAAATCACAACAAATCACCGGAGACTTGGATCCTTTCCCAGAAATCTCGTTAGGTAACTTATCAGGACTGCTTACATATAACTGCTTCTTCATTGCAAGCTGGCTTCCCATCCCCACCTAGAACACTTCATAACTCCCTGCTCTCCCAGGGGCCTGGGCAAGTGAGAGGCCCTGAAGCTTAAGATTCCATAGCTTCATGTAAACTTGCTACCGTCTGGTCTGAGAGGACTGCAAAGGCTGGATAACGCGTCATCCATCTTTGTCTCTAGCCTCCAGCTCAGACCCTAGCACCAGACAGGTGTTTGGAATGTATTGAGGAATTAAAGGCGTAAGTCCTGTGGGGTCCTCAGTCTCATCTAAGGACACAGCAGTTTAGAGAATGGCGCGACAAAGATGAACGGAAAAGGCAAGGTGGTGGGACTGGGAAGGGATTCTTCCCCTTCACTGGAGAGGGCGTTTTGACAGAGCCCGACGTAAGACCCTACTTGGGGCCGCGTTCCAACAGCGGCCTTCTCCCCTATCGGCCAGCATACCACGAAGTGAATTAGAGGAGTAGTTTGCGGCCACACCAGCGGGGCCCAGCAGAAAGAGAAGCGCAAGCGATCGTACCACACCGGAAGTTTCTTCTGAGATAAAGAAAAGCGGCGGAAGTAGGCCAACGGCCCTTCCTCGGTATTTTGCCTTAAGGCAGGTCTCCTGTTTTTTTTTGAAAGGGGGAGGTGCTCCAGAGCTCTTTGCTGATGGGAGAAGGCGCAGCGTCGGGCTCTGTGCACAGGGTCAATTGGCCAGTTTCGCCTTCCAACCACCTTCAAGCCATCACGTCCCTTCCCAGCTTTTCGTGGCTGGGAATGACGTACGCTTCTGACGTGCACGGGGGCGGTACCACAGGGCGAAAAGCGTACTCTCGCGATAACATTTATTTCCTTCGCAGTTCTCGCGCTGCGGCTTTGCTCTCGTCGCAACGAGATCTTTCGAGATCTTCTCCGCCCCCGCTACCGGCGCCCCTCCTGCGGCCGCCGAGCGAGCCGGCCAGAGGAGAGCTCTCGGCTGCGGCCACTCTTCCAAGGAACTAGGTGCTCGCGGAGAGACCAGCACGTCCCGCCACTGGTCCCGCTCTCCCAGTCCACGCGACTCGCTCTCCGCGCGCCAGCCCCACCGGGATCCGTGTCCTGTCTCTCTGGACGGACCCGGGCCCGAGCCCGAGCAGTAGCCGCCGCCATGTCGGTGGTGGGCATAGATCTGGGCTTCCAGAGCTGTTACGTCGCTGTGGCCCGCGCGGGTGGTATCGAGACGATTGCTAATGAGTATAGCGACCGCTGCACGCCGTGAGTGTGGGCTGGGTGAACGCGTGCACGGGTGGGAGGGGTGGCGTTTGCTCCGGGCTGCGACCCTCGAGGCGTGGGGACTTGGGCCAGGGAGTGACCTGCGTTTCGAGGGGCCCGTGGGTAGGGCGCCCCTACCCTGTGTCCCGTCACTAGTGACCACGCCGTACCGTGGGTGTGGGTCTTCGCCAGTGGCAGGATTTTCCCTGGTGGCCCCGTGGGCTGAGCGAAGGGTTTGAGTCGGGACTTGAACCAGCGGAGGACATAGATAGTTGCTAAAGGGAAGGCAGGCCTGAGTGTAGGACCAAGACTCTTTTTCTAGGGGGTATAAGCCAGGCCCAGAATGTATTGACGTTTCTTGACTCCAGCAGAGTTAGGAGCTTTGCACACAATTGGCACTTAATAAAAGTTAGTTTAATTGAACGGGTTCTGGGGGTTGCCGGCCGCGAGAACGAAGAGCGGCCTGAGTCCCACGTGAGTGGGGGTGGGGCGGCGCCCGGAAGAGAGGGAGCCTGTGGTATAGGGGGGTCGAGCTCCGGATGGAGCAGAGATCACGCGTGGATATCAGAAGGAGGTTTAATAAAATCAATTTTCTCGATCCCTTTGTATCTCTTTGGTTTTCTACATCGTTTCAGTGTATTGAACAATGTTGAGTAATTTTCTGTACATTGACCCCTGAATAGCGTTCCACCTTACGGTAGTACATTCCAGCCAGGGTGTTGCGCGCAATTGTTCAATGACTCAGGCGCACTTTGACTTCTAGAACCATAGTTAAGTTATGCGACCCGTATAGATTCAGCGATAAAAAATCGTGACTCACCCCGGTCTTTTCCTTGGTTAGAGTAAAAGAGTATGCGTTTTGAATATGTATGGGTACCTTTCAATCCATTGTCTTCCTCCTGGACAAAATTTTTTAAGAAGCTCCGTATTAATTGTCAGGTACTCAGTGTGGCTGTTGGAGACCCTCTGAGGCCCGTCGTTTTTACTCTGAACTTTCGGCACACTTCTTCAGCAGGTTGCTAGCCCTGTATACTAGCCTGATCTTTATTAGTCAGAAAGCTTACAACATTCCCCTTCCACTTGTCAAATTTCTGCCTCTCTTATTGGACCTAACCCAAGTGCTTTACTTGAAAACCCATCCCAGAACTCAACATTGTAGTTGTTTGAAATTCCTTTCCAGATATCACTGATTCATAAATTTTATTGAGATACAATTCATCCGTTTAAAGTGTACAATTTAGTGGTTTTTAATATATTCACAAAATCGTGCAGCCATCACTACAATCGAACATTTTCATCTCCCGGAGAAGAAAACTCACGTCCGTTAGCAGTCAGCCCTCATTCCCCCCATCGTTTATAGTTTTCAACAGTGAGTATTTTAATTTGTATTTCCACGGAAGTGTACTGCACACTTAAGAAGTTAGTTTAAATACTTAACTGAGGGCATCCTAGAAAAGCGAGGAGTAAAAGACATTTTCCGTTACTGGAGTCACAGCTGGAAAGAGATGGCATGTCGATTGAGAAAAGGGAAGGGGAGAGGATTCTTGAAAGTAGTCAATTTTCTGGTAGTGCTTGGTCTTCTAAGCTCTTTTAGAGTCTAAAAATGACTAGTTCTGGGTTTAGAGTTACTGAAAACAAATTATAGTACCTAGTTTGGGTAAGCTTAACACCACTCTTTGGAGTGGTCTTTACAAGCTCAAGAATAATGATAATTAGCTTTACTCTTGGGTGTAAATCTGTGGATTAATGCTTATTAGGTGTTGTGTGGGCTCCTTGATTATGTTCTCTGGAACTTTTTGAAATACTAGCTAAGTAATGAAGCTTTATAAGCATCATAGAACTGTCTACAAATTTATTTTGGCTTTATAGTATAATAATTGAAAATTTAACCTCTTTTTCAGGTAAAATACACTTAGCATCTCTAGTATAATTCTGTAAATCAATGCAGTCATGATTGTTGAACTTAAAAATATCTCTTGTAAACATCAATTGAAAAATTAAGAAAATGTATTAGTAAATCACAGAATTCTTTGTGTCTCAAGAAAAAGTGTTTTAGGAAGGAAGATGGTTTTCTGTATTTCTCACTTTTTATAAACTAGAAAAGGAGACAACTAGTGCTTTTTCAAAGCAGAAAGAAACTACCATGGGGAAGAATGTTGGATGGAAGGATTGTTAACATAATTAGAATTTGCAAGTAATGTTATTTATATTAGGAAGGCCTCAGTGATGGTTATTTAACATATTTTATATGCATAATAGAATCCAAACAAATTTGCAAAACTTGAGCAACCATAAAACCACGCTCGAATTGTCTACTTGTCATTTGGTGTTTAAGTGTAACCTGGTTTCCAAAGCTTTATCTGGGAGAGGAAGAATTAAAAATAAGCCTCAAATAGAATAATTAGGACGTGATGAAGGATAGAACTAGTGATTTATTGAGGAGATGTGGAGTGGGTAGCAGGTACCCAAAATCCTATGGTGCAACACCTGAACAGATCTTTGGGCACCATGAACAGTTTCTTTAACCTTAGTGGGTTCAAGACAGTTCTGGGAAAAGGTGAAGTAATTACAACAGTCATAATTAGCTTATAGAATGTAGACAAGAAAACTTAATAAACCAGTCTAAGCTGCCTCGTGCCAATTAAGTGAATGACAATCATTTTAAATTTCCCTTTTGGGAAATCCATTAGTTTGTACTGTATATGAGCTGATCAAAATTGTAACGTTCTAGAACAGTTTTTTTTCCCTGCCCAGTAAAACCTTTTAACTCTAATTGACTTATTGATCAAATTTTCTTCTAAAGTCAGATATAAGTGCCTGCGAATTGTTAAAATTTTGAAGAATGGATTAAATTGTAAAATGAGTTTAGAGAGCAAATGGTTATGTTTACCTGGATGGTTTGTGGAGATCGTAACACAAGCTAAGTGGCCAACTCTTTCCTCCCACTCTAAACTTTTGTCCCTTTTGTGCGTGTTTTACAACCAGGAGAGAAGAAAAAGCACAAAAATATTGCTGCAAAGTTCATCTTTTCTGTGCTGTTTTTTTCTGGCTTTGAATTGGTATCAAGTGACTAGCATTTTCCTTTTCCCCAACACAGAGTTAAACTAAAAGTTAGGCTACCTTTTTTTTTTTTGCGGTTGACTGGGAAGGGGTTGTTTGAAGCAGGGTTAGTTTCCTATTTAATACTGTCTTTCTGGGTTCTAGTTTCGTTCATTTGTAAAGGTATTCTCCAGGGAATTTAAAAAAAAAGGTTAGTGCACTGAGTTAGGCTGCTTGGTCTTTTCCTGCCTAGAAATGAAGATATATTAGCTCCAAGGGGGACTCAGGAAGAGAATCCCAAGTATTGGAAAGATCCTGTCTTTTAGATTGTTGTCTTATGCTCCCGTTTTTTTTTCTTTAGACGAACAGCAGTTACAACAGTAGTTTTGCCATGAGTTCCATAATTTGGAACTGTAAGTTGTTTCAGGACAAAAAGAATTTAATCTGCCCAGATTGCGATTAAATTTGCCTCAAAGACTTAGTGCTGGGTGGCCAGGTAATTATGATAAAAAGAAAACTTTACATAATTTTCTCTAAATGTTTTTCCTATATTTTTCTTTCTATTCCCCAGGAATTTATAGGAAGGCCATAATTCAAGTAATTTCTCAACTATGATTTTGATTAGCTTAGATTTCTGTGTTGGAGACGCTGGCTAAGTAGAAAATGAGAGCAGAAAGATTGATTTTTGTAGTGGCTGTGAAAGAATGGATCTGCATTGTATACAAAGACTGTATGACTTAGATTTGTTTTAATGTGAGAGTAGAAATGAGATGCAGATTCTAGATGGTTGGCTGTTGAGGAGGTAAATACCTTGTTTCAAATTGTGTTGGGTGTAGCAGGAGGAACTTTGCCTTTCTGCCAATTTTAGAGTCTCTTCATTTAGCAAATGTTGAGTGCCTCCAATATGCCAGCCCTTGTTCTAGGCACTGGAGATACACTGGTGAGCAAATAAACAACATCCTGCCATCATGGTCCCAGGAAGTGGAAAAAGCCAGGTGTTAAGGAAAAATATATAATTACTATGGTAAGGGCCAAGATGGAAAAGTACAGAATACGATGAGAGTGTAATGGGGAACCTAATTTAAATTGGATGTGGAATGGAGATGGAAAGTGTTCTTTAAGAAGTGACATTTAAGCTGAGACTAAGGATGGGTAGGAGATTACCATGGAGGTGGTGTTGGGTTTGAGAAAGAGCTATCCAGGCAGAAGGGACAGCAGGTGAGAAGACCTGAGGCAAAAAACTGGGCACACTTGACACACTGAGAGGATCATAGCTACCTCTTGAGCCACTTGAGAAACTGGTGTGAGATGAGTCTAGAGAGGAATTTAGGCAGGGTGGATAAGATTATGCAGGACCTTGTAGATCATGTTAAGGATTTTTATCTAGGTGCAACGGGAAGTGATCCAAGTTATATTTTTAGAAATAATGGTGCCTTTTGTGTGGAAACTGGATTTATATGAGAAGAGCAAGAGAAGAGGCAGGGGAGATACTTAGGAGGCTGTTGTAGTAGTTCATGTGGGAGATGTTGGTCTCTACTAGTGTTGGTAGCATGGGAAGATAGAGAAAAGTGGGTGGCTTTGAGATAAATCTTAGAGTTTTTTTTTTTTTAATTGTATGTGTTCATATTGGCATTTTTTGACCATAGGCTTTGGAGTAAGATGAAAAACTTGCTTTTATATTTAGTTGGATTATTGCAGTAGAAAGGGCACAACCTTAAAGTTTCTTTGGAATAAAAATGTTACTGGACTGCCACATATTATAGAAGTTAATTGGGCCGTAATTTCCAAACTAACAATTTATATGCTAAAAATGAGTTACTTACGAAAATGGTTTTGTGGATGACTTGCTTACATTATCATTCTCATGGGTTTGGATGGTAATAACATATTAGGAATTTGAAGAGCTGAAACCTATTAATACAACTTTACCCATGAGAATAGCAAAAGCTGAAAGTATGTGTAATTTATGGTTAACTGGCTGATTAACATCTGGTACCTTATTTATGCGTGGGGGCCGTGGTGCTTCAGTGGTAGGATTCTTGTGTTCCATGCAGGTTCGATTCTCAGCCAGTGCAACTCATGCACAGCCACCACCTGTCTATCAGTGGAGGCTTGCAAGTTGCTATGATATGGACAGGTTTCGCGGAACTGCCACACAGATGGAGTAGGAAGAAAGGCCTAGTTATCTACTTCTAAAAGTCAACCAGTGAAAACCCAGTGGATCACAACTGGGTTCCTTCTGTTGTGTATGGATTAGCCATGAGTGGGATGGGGTGAGGGCACCTAGATGGCAGCTAACAACGACTGCCATCTTATTTGTGCAAGAAAAGTATTCCTCTGTGAAGTGCATGTCTGTATTACACATTGTAACACTAAGTAGAGAAGCAGGATGACTTAGATCTTTTGGATTCAAAGAAAAGAAAAGTTGATTTGCTAACCAAAGCTTCATACTGCTTACACCACTGGCTCTCATTTGTCTTAAGTGCAGAAGTTATCATAATTGTTTCTTAGAATCATTTAAGCACAAAAATACAATCTTGTATACAAATTGGTAGAAGTAATCTACAGGAAATTCTTGTCAGGCTCCAAATTGGGTTTCCTAGCTTTTAAGTTAAAAAATTAACTAACTTAACAGTATTTGTTTGCTTTAACAATAAAAACACCAGTGCTAAAGTAAAACTAAGCTTCTTCTCCCCCCTGTTAACCACTGTTCGCTGTGTTTCCTTCCATACTTTTTTCTTGACTTCTGCAAATGTAGTTTGTAACTTCTTTTTTCATTTACTATATTTTAGACATCTTTCAGTCAATAAATATGAATCTATCATATTTTAAAATATATAATTATTTCATATTATGACTAACACATTTCTTCAAACACTAATTTTTTGCAGTTACAAACAGTGCTTCAACAAGTAAGTCTTGTATATTTATGTTACTTTTATTTTTTTCTGTAAAATTTTTGTATTTTATTGTGTTTTAGGTGAAAGTTTACAGTGATACTTTTATTTTTGTTGGATTAAAAACCCATGCAAACTCATTGCCATCAAGTTGATTCCAACTCATAGCGACCCTATAGGACAGAGTAGAACTGCCCCATAGGGTTTCCAAGGAGCCGTTGGTGGATTTGCCCTGCTGACCTTTTGGTTAGCAGCCAACCTCTTAACAACTATGCTACCAGGGTTTCCATTTTTATTGGATAGATTTCCAGAAGTGCAATTGCTAACTCAAAGGGTATATATATGTACTTAAAAGTTCAGTACATATTACCAGAATACTTTCTAGAAATTTAAGGATTAATTTATACCAGGAACTTAAGTGATTTCTTGATCCTTATTGGTGCTCATAAGGCTTATAATGAGTTAAAAATACATAAATGCTCAGAATAATGGCTGGCATTTAGTAAATACTAAGTAAGTATTTACTTAGATTGCTATTATTTTTCTTTTTTTGTTAATGAGATAATGGATTCTGTATTGGAACAGTAAAACGAACTATAGAAGTTTGCCTCTAGGGTCGAGCAACTGTGTAGCTTTTATTTTAATGTGTGAAGTTGATTGATTTAGAAATTGCTGTGTTTTAGGAACTGCACATCTCAAAAGTATGAATTGTTTGATCTGTTTGGTACCAACTCCTTTTGGTAGTTTGAAGGTCAGGGCTAAGGCAGTAATCGGAGGATACTCTGATTAATGTAGCACCCATTTCCATGGCAGTTTTGCCTGCAGCTTTTATGTGATAGTCTAAATACTATTGTGGGTTCTCTGAAAAGTTCGTTTTCTTATATTGTTTAAGAAAGTTAATTTTTTAGAGCAGCTGCTGTCTTAATATTCTGAGAGCAGTTCTGTGTTAGTTAAAACATGAAACTACCTTTTAAGGATCTGTGCCAGTTGCAGATATTCATAATATTCTATCAGAATGCTCATAAATATTTGGTCAGTAGTATCTATTACCCAGGATAGGGAGAACAATACTATTCTATTGCTGAACAAGGATATTGTTCCTAGGATTTTAAGGTTAGAATAGAGGAGCCTTAACTTGATTTGAATTGACATCTTGTAATGTGAACCTAAAAGTTGGAATGGAGGAAAAATAATCTTTTATCAAGAATAAGTGTTTATTTCTGGTTTTAGCAGCATTGATTTGGTGTAGTGTAGATTACAGAAGAAGATAATGATTCTTGCTGTCTAGAAATGTAACCACTCTAGTTGGAAATGAGCAACATAAAGCGACAATAAGTACAAGAGAGTACAGTTATGAACAAGGTTATATAGTACAGATTTAAAATACCAGATTCTCAGGAGTACATCAGTGGGGGCTAGAGTGACGAGGAAAGGCAGAAGTGGGACTTGAGTAAATGAGGGAAAGAATTTGAACAGTTTGAGTGAAGGTATAGAACTAAAAAACAAAACCTGTTGCTGTTGAGTGGATTCCGACTCATAGCGACCCTATAGGACAGAGTAGAACTGCCCCATAGTGTTTCCAAGGAGTGGCTGGTGGATTTGAACTGCCAGCCTTTTGGTTAGCAGCCGTAGCTCGTAACCACTGTGCCACCAGGGCTCCGAAGGTGTAGAAGTAGGAACGAATTTAACAGGGTTTGGTAGCCAGTATAAGAGTATGGATGGGATTTGGAATCTGATAATCTTGATTTTGAATTCTGGGCTCTATTATTTGCTAGTTACGTGTCTGAGCACATTAACTTGACTTTAATCAGCTCTTCATCTGTAAAACTGGGTCAGTAATGGTTCCTTTCTCAGTATTTGGGAATATCAAGTGTAAAATGCCTGGCATATGAAGAAGGCTCAATAATGAAAGCTGTGGGACAGGGGAGCTTGACTTGCTTGGATGAGAGTCTTCCTGCCACAGATAGAGATTGGATTTGGGCTGTTTGCAAGTTTTGGAAGTTCCTGGTTTTCCTGGTGAGTGAAAGGTAGTAATGTTTTCTTTAAATACTCTTGTCAAGCTTGTTCCTTGTTAAAACCCTGAAGAAATAATTCAGTCACTGAAAACTTTCCTGAGCATATATTGAGGAGAGAGAAGCAGACTGAATGGGGTATTTATTTAGCTTCTGTTTTTTTAGGACTTAACTGGATTTATTAGGGTTGCAAAGGGTATTTGCCTAAATGCTAATAGTGGCCATCTATGGTGGGGTGGGTGGGTTGTAGGATTATACATAATCTTTATTTTATTTATACTTTCCTGGCTTCTAATATTCTATAATGAGTTTGTCCTAGAAAGCGCTGAACTAAGTTCTAATGCTGGTCCTAATATTCAACTACCTGTGTGACCATTTTATTCACTACGCTTTACTTTCTTCACATTTAAATATTAGGTTTGTTTGTGTAAGCTTTTAGCTTTCAGTAGCCTCCAGTTTGTGCTCCTTTTCATTTGACCCTCATTCAGTTGTTCTTTCTTTTTACTTTATCATGCTTTAGGTGCAAGTTTACAGAGCAAATTAGTTTCTTGTTCAGAAATTTATACATAAATTATTTTGTGACATTGATTGCAAATCCCCACAATTATCAGCACTCTCCCCTGTCCCACCCTGGGTTTTCCATTTCCATTTGTCCAGTTTTCCTGTCCCTTCCTGCCTTTTCATCTTTGTTTTCAGGCAGCTTTTGCTTATTTGGTCTTGTATACTTGAGTGATCTAAGAAGCACATTCTTCATGTGTTATTGTTTCTTTTATATATTAAGAAAAAAACCCATTGCCCATCAACAGGTGAATGGATAAACAAACTATGGTACATACACACAATGGAGTACTACTCAACGATAAAGAACAATGATGAATCTGTGAAGCATCTCATAACATGGATGAAACTGGACGACATTATGCTGAGTGAAATAAGTCAATCACAAAAGGACAAATATTGTATGAGACCTCTATTGTAAAAACTCATGAAAGGGTTTACAAAACAAAAAGAAACAATCTTTGATGGTTACGAGGGATGGGAGGGATGGGGGGGAATACTAAATAGACAGTAGATAAGTGATAACTTTGGTGAAGGGCAAGACAGTACACAGAACTGGGGAAGCCAGCACAACTTATACAAGGAAAGGTCATGGAAACTCCATAAACACATCCAAACTTCCTGAGGGACCGAACTGCTGGGTGGAGGGTTGTGGGGACCATGGTCTCAGGGAACATCTAGCTCTGTTGGTGTAACATACTTTATAAAGAAAGTGTTCTACATTCTACCTTAGTGAGTAGCGCCTGGGGTCTCAAAAGCGTGTGTACAGCCATCTAAGATACTCTACTGGTCTCACCCCTTCGGAAGCAAGGGAAAATGAAGAAAACAAGATACAAGGGAAAGATTAGTCCGAAGGACTAATGGACCACAACTACCACTAACTGCTCTGACTGGGATCACAACAGAGTGTTCTGGGCAGATCTGGAGAAGGATGTAGAACAAAGTTCTAACACACACAAAAAAGACCAGATTTACTGGCCTGAAAGAGACTGGAGAAACCCCGAGACTATGGCCCGCAGACACCCTTTTAGCTCAGTGGTGAAGTCACTTCCGAGGTTCACCGTTCAGCCGGGGATTGGACAGCCCCATAAAACAAAATAGGACTAATGAGGCACAGCAGTCCAGGGACAAGGACTAGAAGGCAGAAGGGGACAGGAAAGCTGGTGATAGGGAACCCAAGGTTGAGTAAGGACAGTGTTGACATGTATCGGGGTTGTTAACCATTGTCATAGGGCAACATGTGTACTAACTTGTTCAGTGAGAAACTATTCTGTAAGCCTTCATCTAAAGTGAGAGTAGCAGCACTACTGGAAGAACATAATTGATGTCACTGACTTGTGCCATGTAGAAATTTTTTGAAATGGTGTATCTTTGGTTATGTATATTTTCACAAAAAAAAAAAAAAGAGAAGGGAGAGTGTTGACATGTCGTAGGGTTGTTAACCAATGTCATAAAACAATATGTGTTCTGATTGTTTAGTGAGAAACTATTTGTTCTGTAAACCTTCACCAAAAGTAAAAGAAAAAAAATAGTAAAAACTAAAAAAAAAAAAAAAAAAAAAAAAAAAAAAAGACAGAATAGAACTGCCCAACAGAGTTTCCAGGGGGCGACTAGTGGATTCGAATTGCCAGCCTTTTGATTAGCAGCCGTAGCTCTTAACCAGTGTACCACCAGGGCTCCATTTGTTTTATAGGCCTGTCTAATCTTCTGTTGGAGCCCTGGTAGCATAGTGGTTAAGAGCTCGGCTGCTAACCAAAAGGTCGGCAGTTTGAATCCACCGGCTGCTCCTTGGTAAACCCTGTGGAGCAGTTCTACTCTTTGCTGTAGGGTCGATAAGAGCTGAAACCGACTCAACGGCATCTAACAACAACAGTAATCTTTGGTTGACAGGTGAACTTTGGGAGTGGCTTCAGTTCTGAGTTAGCAGAGTGTCCAGTGGCCATAGTCTCAGGAGTTCCTCCAGACTCTGACAGACCAGTAAAGTCTGGTCTTTTTTTGTGAATTTGAGTTTTGTTCTACTTTTTTTTTTTTTTTTGCTCTGTCTGGGACCCTTAATCCTTTATTGTGATCTCTGTCAGAGCAGTCGCTGTCAGTTGTCAGGCATCATCTAGTTCTTCTGGGCTCAGGCTGGTGGAGGCTGTGGTTCACGTGATCCATTAGTCCCTTGGACTAAAATTTTCCCTGTGCCTTTGGTTTTCTTCATTCTCCATTGCCCCGGATGGGATGGAAACCAGTAGGTTTATCTTAGATGGCTGCTCTCGAGCTTTTAAGACCAAAACGCTACTCACCAAAGTAGGATGTAGAACATTTGCTTTATGAACTATGTTATGTGAGTTGACCTAGATGTCCCCACAGTTGTCCTTTCTTAATGGAGTTAGTAGGATTTTTTTTAATCATGCATGTACAATTTTCAGATGGCTTGGCTGAATTTTAGTGGATGATTGAAAAGGTTAAACAACCTTCATGGTAAACCAGTTAGTATATTTTTGTATCAAACTCAGACCAGGGCTTCAGTGGGACTATAATAATAGCTAATGTTTTATTACTTACTGTGTACCAGCTTCTGACATAAGCCCTTTAAAAGCAGATTATCAGATTTATTCTTCACAGCAACCGTACGAGGTAGATGTGGTTATTTCCCTCATTTCAGAGATGAACAAATTGAATCT
Organism: Dugong dugon; assembly: GCA_030035585.1. Taxonomy (NCBI): domain Eukaryota; kingdom Metazoa; phylum Chordata; class Mammalia; order Sirenia; family Dugongidae; genus Dugong; species Dugong dugon. Next base: position 146,013,210 of record CM057460.1, read on the forward strand.
CAGGTTAAGCAACTTGCGAAAGTCACGCAGCTGGGAAGAGGCAAATAAGAGATTTGGATGGACACAGGATATTTATGTTAGAACCTGAGCGCTATTACTGTATATTTGTTCAAGTCAGCTGAATTGATGACAAAGTGGAAATGCTAAGGATTTCTTTCTCTGGTGCAGTAGTTGGCTAGTTGTTAAAGGAGATTTTGTAGAATGTAAGAATTAGGTGGTGAAATTATATTGTTGAATTTACAAGTACAGTAAAACCTGTGAAATCCGGAACCTGTGTAAGGTAGAAACCTGTCAGAGAATGAAAGAATGAAAACGCAAATATTTTCCACTAAAAGGAGCAATAGAAAAGTGGTAAGACTGCACTCTGTCAAAGGTGGAAAACTTGTGAGACCCAGAAAAACAAGGCAGTCCTGTCGAGTTCTGGCTCTCACAGATTTCACTATATGGTAAGAAAAGTATAGACTTTGCTTACACTGCCAGAGTTATGCGTTGAGGTTTAATTGCTACATCATGTGGTGAAGATTGAAATTCCGTTAGTGACATTTGATTGTTTTATAAGAAGTTGGGAACTTTTTGTAGTGTGTGTATGCATAAACCAAAAAAGGAAGATGAACAATTTGAAAGGACACAAACATTTACTTGACTCTCAAGATATTATCACTGTTAAAAACGTAGTAGATTTTAAAAGTAAGTAAAAATATTAACTGATTTTAAGGAGAGTACAGTCTAGAGCAGTTCTCCTGTCCACTAGAAAATTCTGCCATGATGGAAATGTTCTGTATCTATATTTTTAAAACAGTACCCACAAGACACATTTGTCTGTTGAGCAGTTGAAATATGGCCAGTGTGCCTGAGGAACTGAGTGTTAAGTTTTATTCAGTTTTAATTAATGTAAATTTAAAAAGCCATATGTGGCTAGTGCCACCCTATTGGATAACATAGGTCTGTAGCAAACCTATGACCTCAAGTGTCAGTAAGTTATACTCTTTACATTGAGCCATATTACAGGCACACACAGCTGGAAAAAAAGCTTCATTAAACAATACATTTGCATGCAGTGCATAGTGGTGTTTTATATTTAACTTGCTGTTCATGACCTCCCTTTTCCTGTCTCCCCCTCCAGTTGATTTTAAGCCCATGAATAGGTTGATAGCAGCTAACAACAACAGCGTGGCTTATAAAACACTGTTTTGGAGGGAGAAACAAGTATGTTAGCAGTCATAATTCAAGTTCAGTTTGTGGTTGGAACTAAGTAGAAATTAAGCCAAGTCCAGTAAGTTTTAAGAGGTAGAAATGATTAACTTTTTCTTTATGAACTATGTTATGCCAGTTGACCTAGATGGTCAACTGTATGTCCTGTTGAAGAATTCCTTATTCTATCTTGATAACTCTAAAGATGTCTTGCTTACAATTACCTTCCAAACAAAACCAACTACCAACAATAAAGCCAAGATTCTTTAATGTGGAACCTAAGGCCTATCACCATCCCATCCTCACCCCATTTTCTAGCTGCTTCTTACCCACCCAGTGAACCATTACAAGTTGAATACAAATTGCCTTGGACAGTTTTCTAAAGGATGATATGGGCTGCGATAAGAGAGACAATTTTAAGTGATACTTAAGAGATTTTTATTTATTTTAGTAATTGGTGGTATATTTCCAGAGAGATCGAGTTTAACACTTGTACATTTTGAAGGGCTACCCCAGCGTTTTCTAGGTCCATGGAATTTTGGGTTCGGAGAAAGTCTGATGAGTTCCCAGGATAGGCCATTGTTTTTCCCACCAGTTAATACAAGACACAACTTCCTGCATCTGCCCTGGGAGGTTGGCTCACAGGGGTTCTACTTCCATTGGTTGGAAAGAGCTACTGAGGCACAGCATCTTTTTGTGTGTGTGTGTGCTTTAAACTTTTTTTTATTGTACTTTAGAGAAGGTTTACGGAACAAACTAGCTTCTCATTAAACAGTACACATATTGTTTTACGACATTGGTTAACAACCACAGTACATGTCAGCAGTCTTCCTTCTTGACCTTGGGTTCCCCATTACCAGCTTTCCTGTCCCTTCCTGCCTTCTAGTCCTTTCCCCTGGGCTGGCGTGCCCCTTTAGTCTCACTTTGTTTTATGGGCCTGTCTAATCTTTGGCTGAAGGATGAACCTCGGGAGTGACTTCATTACTGAGCTAAAAGGCTGTCCATGGGCCATACTCTTGGGGTTTCTGCAGTCTCTATCAGGCCAGTAAGTTTGATCTTTTTTGTGAGTTAGGATTTTGTTCTGCATTTTTCTCCAGCTCTGTCTGGGATCCTCTTCTGTGATCCGTGTCAGAGCAGTCAGTGGTGGTAGCCGGGCACCTTCCAGTTGTACTGGACTCACTCTGGTGGAGGCTGTGGTAGTTGTGGTCCATTAGTCCTTTGGATTAATCTTTCCCTTGTATCTTTGGTTTTCTTCATTCTCCCATGCTCCAGACGGGGTGGGACCAGTGGAGTATCTTAGATGGCTGCTCACAGGCTTTTAAGACCCCAGACACTACTCACCAAAGTAGAATGTAGAACATATTTTCTATAGACTATATTATGCCAGTTGAGCTAGATGTTCCCCAAAACCATGGTCCCCATAGTCCTAAGCCCAGTAATTTGGTCCCTCGGGGAGTTTGGATGAGTCTGTAGAGCTTCTGTGACGTTGGAGGAGCCCAGCATTTTGCCAGGTTGCACAGGGCTAGTAACTTTAAAGTTAAAAAAAGATTCTGTTTAACTAGTCAGGTTTGGACCAAGGCAGTATGGCTTGAGCCCCTGTTTTTACTCACTTTGCTAAATTGGAAGGAAAGGGTCGGGGGTAGCTGGATCAAAGCTAGAGTATAAAGTATGGAGAAATGACCTACAGTCCTGACTCCACTGCCTTCAGACTGCATAACACTGGCTAGATTTGCTTAATACCTTTTTGTGCTCAGTTTCCTCACCTGTGAATGGGCATAAGATCGGGTGCTTCTGAGGATTAAATGAGATAGTACACATAAGCAGTTTACTTAGTCATTATTAAAGTAGGAAGAAGGGAAGGTTTACTAGCTTGAGGTAGAGATGTACTCTGAGAAGAGTTCATCTTAGGATTTTTTTGGGTAAATTTGATCTTATTTTTGGGTTGCAAGAAAGCAGCCGATAGAAAGGGAGGTGAGAAAATAACTGAGAATAGAGTGAACACAGGCCAAGGTTCCTGAGGAGTTAGAATGGAAAACAAGGTCGTGCATGGGGTCATGAGAGCATCATCTCCAATATAACTGACTAAAACGCTTTTTAAGTAGTTATACCTTTAAGCAGGTTTCAGTTTTACCTCCTAAAAGAGGAAGCAAATAGATCTAACCAGTAGATAGTGTATGAATTGGTGATTTGCGAGAATGTGTTCCGAAGTGGGAAGGAAGTTCCTTGTCAGAAATTGAGTCCTTGGAAGCTGTTCTAGAAAAATTACTTTTTACTTATATATGATACGGGAGGGGAAATTTTCATGATTTATAGGTTATATTCTTGGTGAAGTTATGAGCTCTTTTAGAAAACAAAGGAAATTTAATTCATGTATTCATACATAGGTACATTATTTTTTATTGGGATTTTGAACATGAGAGCTGAAGAATTAGAGGGTGGTGGAAACTGGCTAGTACAGGTCTCTGCTAGTCCAGAATAGTGTTCTATTCTAGACAGGTGGTGATCACATCACACTTGTGCTTCAACACTGAAATACAGGACTGTCATTTTCCTCAGAGGCAGCCCATTTCATGGACAGTTTTACTCAATAAAAAGATCAAAATCATGGACTTGTTGTATCCTGTTAAAATATATGGGTTTTTAGCTGAGACTCAGAAATCTTGCCTGTTGTGGTTTTGGATGTAATATTGCAGTAAAGTTTGACACTTAATTGTTCTATTTTCTAGGGCTTGCATTTCTTTCGGTCCTAAGAATCGTTCAATTGGAGCGGCAGCTAAAAGCCAGGTATAGTTTTTTTTTTTAATTACTGTAAAATGTATAATGAAACATTTGCCATGTAAACTATTTTAACATGTACACTTCAGTGACGTTAATTACATTCACCATGTTGTGTAACCATCACCACTATCCATTTTGTTTTTTCTTAAAATGACTTTTCTGTACATTCAGTAACTACTGAGTGCCCACTACGTCCCTGGCATTGTTAACCAAACCTAACCCGTTGCTGTCGAGTGATTCTGACTCAGCAACCCTGTAGGACGGAGTAGAACTGTCCATAGAGTTTCCAAGGAGCAGCTGGTGGATTCGAACTGCTGACCTTTTGATTAGCAGCTGTAGTGCTTAACCACTATGCCTTACACCCTAGGTGTATAACTGACAGATATATAACTGACAGAATACACCTGATCTCTGTTCTCATTAACCGAATGATTCTTTAAAGTAGCATTAGCAGTATTATTTGTTTTATGCAGACTGCTACAATGTATTTTGCACACATTTTGTTTGAGCAAGACTTGTTCCTTGATATTTTGGATTCTCTTTAAAGTCTGTCTTACTGGGACTTTCATTTTTCTTGTGTTTACAGTCAGTGTTGTTTCTACATTTGATCTTCTTAAGTTTCTCAAGGAAACAAAGCATACTTCTAGAAGCACATTAAAGGACTTAATCATTAATTTACTTTGTAATCCAGGAACCTGAGTAAACAGAGCAGCAGAACCCCAAGAGTTCTGTTAGCCTGAGTGTCTGAGGTCACTGTAAAATTAAGGGAATGCATATTTGACCTTAAGACTAGGAGCAGAACACTGTCTCATGTATTAACCAGAATGAACCCCTCAGATGGGAAGGCATTCAAAATACGATTAGGGAAGAGCTGCCTCCTCAAAGTAGAGATGACGTTACTGACGTGGCTGGAATGAAGCTTTTGGGACCTTCATTTGCTGATGTGGCACCACTCAAAATGAGAAGACAGACCTGTAAACATCCATTAATAATCGGAATGTGGAATGTCTAAAGTATGAATCTAGGAAAATTGGAAGTTGTCAGAAATGAAATGGAATGCTTGAAGATCGATATTCTAGGCATTAGTGAGCTGAAATGGACTGATATTGGACATTTTGAATTGAACAGTCATATGATCTACTATGCTGGGAATGACAAATTGAAGAGGAACGGCATCACATTCATTGTCAAAAAGGACATTTCAAGATCTGTCCTGAAGTACAACACTGTCAGTGATAAGATAATATCCGGAGCCCATAAAGAAGACCAGTTAATAAGACTGTTATTCAAATTTATGCACCAGCCACTAATGCCAAAGGTGAAGAAATTGAAGATTTTTTCCTCCTCTTTTTTTTTTAAATTGTACTTTAGATGAAGGTTTACCGAACAGACTAGCTTCTCATTAAACAGTTAGTACACATATTTTATGACATTGGTTGACAACCCCACGACATGTCAGCACTCTCCCTTCTTGACCTTGGCTTCCCTATTACCAGCTTTCCTGTCCCCTCTTGCCTTCTAGACCTTGCCTCTGAGCTGGTGTGTCCCTTTAGTTTCGTTTTGTTTCATGGGCCTGTCTAATCTTTGGCTAAAGGGTGAACCTTGGGAGTGACTTCATTACTGAGCTAAATGGGTATCCGGGGGCCATACTCTCAGGATTTCTTTAGTCTCTATCAGGCCAGTAAGTCTGATCTTTTTTTTTGTGAGTTAGAATTTTGTTTTACATTTTTCTCCAGCTTTGTCTGGGACCCTCTACTGTGATCCCTGTCAGAGCAGTCGGTGGTAGCCGGGCACCATCTAGTTGTGCTGGACTCACTCTGGTGGTGGAGGCTGTGGTAGTTGTGGTCCATTAGTCCTTTGGACTGATCTTTCTCTTGTATCTTGTTTTCTTCATTCTCCCTTGCTCTAGACGGGGTGGGACCAGTGGAGTATCTTAGATGGCTGTTCATAGGCTTTTAAGACCCCAGATGCTACTCTTCAAAGTAAAATGTAGAACATTTTTTTAATAAACTATGTTACATCAATTGAACTAGATGTTCCCCAAGACCATGGTCCCCACAGCCGTCAGCCCAGTAATTCTGTCCCTCAGGGAGTTTGAATGTCTATGGAGCAAGAAATTGAGGATTTTTACCAACTTATGCAGTCTGAAATTGATCAAACATGCAATCGATGCATTGATAATTCCTGATGATTGGAATGTGAAAGTTGGAAACAAGGAAGGATCAGTAGTTGGAAAATAAGGTATTGGTGATTAAAACAGTGGCTGAGATCACATGATAGAATTTTGAAACACCAGCGACCTGTTAATTGCAAATACCTTTTCTCGACAACTTAAACGGTGGCTATACAAGTTGACCTTGCTGGATGGAATAAACAGGAATCAGATCAACTATATCTGTGGAAAGAGACAATGGGGAAGCTCAATATTAGTGAGAACAAGACCAGAGGCCAGCTGCAGAACAGACCATCAGTTGCTCATATACAAGTTCAAGTTGAAGCTGAAGAAAATTAAAACAAGTCCACGAGAGCCAAAGTACAACCTTCAGTATATCCCGCCTGAATTTAGAGACCATCTCAGGAATACATTTGACACATTGAACACTAATGACAAGAAGACCATATGAATTGTGGGATGACAACAAGGACAATGTACGTGAAGAAAGCAAAAGGTCATTAAAAAGATAGGAAAGAAAGAAAAGACTAAAATAGATGTCAAAGGAGACTCTGAAATTTGCTCTTGAACATATAGTAGCTAAAGCAAATGAAAGAAATGATGAAGTGAAAGAGCTGAGCAGAAGGCGTCCAGGGTGGGCTAGAGAAGACAAAGTATTATGATGAAATGTGCAAAGACCTGGAGTTAGAAAACCAAAAGGGAAGACCACACTTGGAATTTCTTAAGCCGAAAGAACTGAAGAAAAAATTTAAGTCTCGAGTTGCAATATTGAAGGATTCTACGGGCAAAGTATTGAACTACACAGGAAGCACCGAAAGGAGATGGAAAGAATACAGTCACTGTACCAAAAAGAATTGGTTGACATTCAGCCATTTCAGTAGGTAGCATATGATCAAGAACCAGTGGTATTGAAAGAAGAAGCCCAAACTGCACTGAAGGCATTGGCAAAAAACAAGGCTGCAGGAATTGATGGAATACTAACAGATATTTCAGCAAACAGATACAATGCTGGATGCGTACTCGTTTATGCTGAGACATTTGGAAGACAGCTACCTGGCCAACTGACTAGATGAGATCTGTGTGTGTTCTCATTCCAAAGAAAAGTGAGCCAGCAGAATGCGGAAATTATCAAACAGTATCATTAATATCACATGCAAGTAAAACTTTGCTGAAGATAATATAAGAATGATTGCAGCAGTACATTGACAGGGAACTGCTGGAAATTCAAGCTGGATTCAGAAGAGGACGTGGAACAAGGGATATCTTCACTGATGTCAGTTGGATCTTGGCTGAAAGCAGAGACTACCAGAAAGATGTTTACCTGTGTTTATTGAATATGCAGAGGCATTCGACTGTGGATCATAAAAAATTATGAATAATATTGCGAAGAACCGGAATTCCAGAACACTATGTGCTCGTGAGGAATCTATACGTAGATCAAGTGGCAGTCATTCAAACAGAACAAGGGGACACTGTGTGGTTTAAAATCAGAAGAGGTGTGTTTCAGGGTTGTTTTTTCACCATAATTTGTTCAATCTGTGTGCTGAGCAAATAATTCGAGAAACTGGACTGTATGATGAAGTACGCATCATCAGGATTGGAGAAAGACTCATTAACAACCTTCAATATGCAGATAATAGAACTTTGCTTGCCGAAAGTGAAGAGAACTTGAAGCACGTACTAATGAAGATCAAAGACTATAGCTTTCAGTATGGATTACACGTCAACGTAAAGAAAACAAAAATTCTCACAGCTGGACCAGTAAGCAACATCAGGATAAATGGAGAAAAGATGGAAGTTGGCAAGTATTTTGTTTTACATGGATCCGTGATCAACGCCAATGGAAGCAGCAGTCAGGAAGTCAAATGATGTATTGCATTGGGCTGATCTGCAACAGATCTCTTTCAGGTGTTAAAAAGCAAAGATGTCACTTTTATAACTAAGGTGCTCCTGTCCCAAGCCATGGTATTTTCAGTCCATGGTATTTTCAGTAGCCTCATATGCAGCCAGAACTGGACATTGAATAAGGAAGACCGAAGAAGAATCGATGCCTTTGAATTACAGTGTTGGAGAAGAATATTGGATATACCATGGAGTGACAGAAGAACGAACAAGTCTGTCTTGGAAGAAATACAACTACAGTGCTCCTTGGAAGCGAGGATGATGAGACTTTGTGTCATGTACTTTGGACATGTTATCAGGAGGGACCAGTTCTTGGAGAAGGACATTGTGCTTGGTGTAAAGTAGAGGGTCAGGGAAAAAGAGGAATACCTGTAAGGAGATGTATTGACACAGTGGCTGCAACAGTGGGCTCAAACACAGTAACAGTTTTGAGGATGGCACAGGACTGGGCAGTGTTTCGTTCTGTTGTGCATGGGGTCGCTATGAATTGGAACTGACTTGATGGCACCTATCAACAACAACGTTTTTGACCTTTTAATGGTTTATTCTGAAGCATATATAAAGAGAGAATATCTGTCTCTGTTCTACCGGACAAGGCCTAAAAACAGTTTTTGGGTACAATTTATGAGCCTAAGAAAATAGTGCTTGGCTGTTTGGTTTTTTTAATTAATTTGGGTGTTTTAAAATACATCATTTTCAAAAAGTTGTGGATACTTAGGGAGGCCAGTAGATAGCAAGTACAGGGCTATTTTGAAATCTCTTTCCTTCTGAAACTCTTAATGAATTCTTCCTGTTTTTAAACCTGCTTTTATTATTGAGAACAGTTATTGTACTATACCTCCTGCCCAGTTGTAGATTGACAGAGTTATTTATTGAGCTTCTACTTGGCATCTTAGTTTGGAGGCCTCATATTATTTTACGAAAGTACATCTTTGTGCGCCTTTTGACATAGCCGATGCAGAGGAGCTCTGCAGTATCTCCTGTAAAGGCTTGTTACACTTGGTCCTGCATTAGGAGGAAGAACGTATTAATCTTAAGAACAAGTTTATTCTTAAATTTTTTTGAATGTTGTTGCCCTCATTATTTATAATGGTTTATTCTAGAGAAATTAGAAAATGCAGGTATAAAATATAAGGAATTTGAAAGCTATGTGTAATACCATTTTCCAAAAATTACTGTTAATATCTTAATGTGTATCCTTTTGTACTCTAAGTCCATAAATGTGTTTTTCTCCTCTAAGGAAGTAAGATCATATTATAAGAGACTTGTTTTCTATCTCATGGTATAATCTTACCCGCTGTGAAATACCAACATATGGTAATTCACTGTATGAATATACCATAATTTATTTAAGCATTCTCCTGTTACTGACCTTCCAGATTGTTTCCAGTCTTCTGCAGTACTATCGTCAGTATCCTTTTGCATTCATCTTTGTGTACTTAGTGTGATATTTTTTTTTCCCTTTATGGTAAATTTCTTTAGTTACAGTTTCTGAATGGATACATATTGCCAAATTGGCTTCTGGAAAGTTTGAACCAGTTTCTAAGTATTGGTAACTTTTAAAAGGTAAAGGTCCATTTATGTAAACGTTTATTAGAACTTTAAGAACAGAAAACACTTTTTGTAAAGTGTGATGGCCTGATTTCATGCAGGAGTAGGAAGAGCTGGGCTCTGGTCCTGCACCATATGACCATGGACAAGTCCTGTACAACTCACTTAACATTAGAAGAATCACCTAGAAAGGTTAAGTGTCTGAAGAAAACAGAAACTTTAAGAAGAAATCTTGAAGTTAAAATGATGCTAATTTAATCTGAGGCTGTCAAATTTTTAAAAAATTTCCTAGTAGTCTTTCTACTCTGACTGATGTTCTTTCTCTTAGGTAATTTCTAATGCAAAGAACACAGTCCAAGGGTTTAAAAGATTCCATGGCCGAGCATTCTCAGATCCATTTGTGGAAGCAGAAAAATCTAACCTTGCGTATGATGTTGTTCAACTGCCCACTGGATTGACAGGTATAAAGGTAAGGGTTTCAAGATAATGTCTTACGATTAAAATGCAGTATTTTTCAGTTCAGTTTATATCAGTACCATTCTGATTTCAACTTATAATGAAAATGTTTATAGATGTTTAGGAAAAATTTTGGCTAGTATAGATCATTTGACATTTTTTGAATGATCTGGCTTTTAGTTGGGAGCCACAGATGGGCACTGTTAATATAGGTCAGAGGGTCGGGGAGTGTTAGTTAACACTGGTGTTGCTGCTTGTCTTGTTCATTGATGCAGTGGTCTTTCTGCCGTGATTTTAGGGAATGAGTCCTGAAAGAACAGGCAAAGGAATCAACACTTTTAGGGTCTAGCCAGATCTGTGGTCATACTCATAACAATAGGGCTTTGATTGGGAGGAGACTTTCTTTTGGGAAAAATTAGTTTGGTCTTTGAGGTATTAAGGTTTGATATCTCTGGGACGTCCAGAGGAGTGTCTTTGTAAAGCATGTAGTGGGCTGATGACACAAAAGAGGCGAGAGGCTGGGGGATGAGTAGGATGGGGCACATCTGTTGATCTTGCACTTAGAGGTGGTAAGAAGAATCCAGGAAGGTGAATGAGCTTTCCAGGCAAGTGAGTTTAGAGAGAGGAGATTTTGTGTTTGAGAAATAAGAATCATGGGAATAGGGTCAAAGCCAGGAGATGGTAAATTGTGCCAGTGTAGCTGAGAATTCATTTGAACTCAGAAGTGAAAAACTTTGAAGAATAGTTAGCGGATTTACTTAGGATATCTGGCAGTAATCTCAGCACAGTTTGAATGGCATAGTAAGGGATGATGCCAGAGTGCAGGTGAGCGAAAAAGGAAAAAGGAGATAAGGAAATGAAGGGCACTTTTAAGGAAGAAGTAGGGTAGGTAACGGCAGATTTAGTCACAGCATCACAAGAGCCAAAGGAGAAAAACAGTAGCAGGATTATTTTGTAAAAACTGGGCCCAAGTACAAGGGTGGAGGAGTTGACTTAGAATTAAACAAATAGCAAGAATTAAATAGCAGGAAAGGAGGTAGCTTAGAAAAAGGGTCACTTAGAGAGGGGTATTTTCCCATTTTTATCATGCAATAAACAGAGAAGCTGTTCGATTCTAAACCAGGATAAATTGTAGTTGGGCTGGGGAGTGAGGAAAGGTGGCACTCAAGCTGATTTGGGGCAGCAGCTAAATGAAGAGAGTAACATTTTTTGGTCTAGATTGTATTTGGAGAGCATGGGCATATGGATAGGATTTATTCTAGGCAGTCTTTCAACATTTAAGCTATAATTTCTTGTCAAAGTTGCAGGCTTTTATCTAGGAAGGACTTAATCCCAAAGCTGTGTTTATCATTCATTTATTATTTAATTCAGGTGTTTATTGTGCCAGTTCCTTTCCTAGGTGGTTGGGGCTATGGAAATAAACAAATCAGACAAAAACCATACCCTCAGGTTGAATTGGATCCTAATTTTGTGGAGATGAATAATAAAGTAAACACAGTAAGCAAAGTAAAACATATAGTATGTAAGATGGTAACATAACTACCAGAAGTTTGCTTTATGAACAGGCAGTATGGGTTATGGTGAGTTATATCCATTTGCTTCTGCACAGGTAATTGTCTCAAGTTTTGTTGATGGTTACGACATACTTACGTTGTAGTCTTCATCTCCAAGTATGGTGTTGGACAAGCATATTAAAAAGCTACAAGTGACATTCAAGTTATTTTGCTTCCAAAACCAGCTTCCCTTAATATCCTTTTGAGATAATGTTCCATTGATGTTGTGAGACATTGTTCATTTTAGGCTTTTTGGATATGAAGAAATATAGTAAGTCTAGATCCTCTTATTTTCTTGGCAGGTGAGATACATGGAGGAAGAACGAAATTTTACCACTGAGCAAGTGACCGCCATGCTGTTGTCCAAACTGAAAGAGACAGCAGAGAATGTTCTTAAGAAGCCTGTTGTTGATTGTGTTATTTCGGTGAGTTTGATTTCTATACATTATTTGGGACTTGAATGAAGAAGCAGCTACATTGGTTAGTAATATGTTGATTATTGCTAAAAGTAAATGTAATTTTGTAAACATAGTCCCAGAGTTCAAAATCAAATGTATAAAGGAGTATAGAAACCTCAGAGTCCTCTGCTACCTAGTGAGTGTTGCCACCTAACTTTTCCTTCCCAGAGGTTACCAGTTTTACCACTTTATTATGAACCTTTCCAGAGGGTTTTTTTTTTAATTGTTGTAGTTTAAATGAAGTTTACATTTCAAATTATTCTCTCATACAAAAGTTTATACATACGTTGTTACGTGACCCTAATTGCTCTCCTCATAGTGTGACAGCACACTCCTCCTTTCCACCCCTGATTCCCCATGTCCATTCAGTCAGCTCCTAACCCTCTCTGCCTTCCCATCTCACCTCCAGACAGAAGATGCCCATTTAGTCTGTTGTATCTACTTCAGCTAAGAGGCATACTCCTCATGAGTATCACTTTATGTCCCACAGTCCAGTCCAATCCCTGTCTGAAGAGTTGTACTCAGAAATTGTTTTAGTTCTGGGCTGATAGAGAATCCAGGGGCCGTACTTTCCAGGGTTCCTCCAGTTTCAGTCAGACCATCAAGTCTGGTCTTCTTTCTAGAATTTGAGTTCTGCACCCCACCTTTCTCCTGCTCCATCCAGGGCTCTCTGTTGTGTTCCCTGTCAGGGCAGTCATCGGTGGTAGCCAGGCACCATCTAGTTCTTCTGGTCTCAGGCTGGTTTATGTGGCCCTTTCTGTCTCTTGGGCTACTACTTTCCTTGTGTCTTTGGTGTTCTTCATTCTCCTTTGGTCCGGGTGGTTGGGACCAATTGATGCATCTTAGATGGCCACTTGAAAGCTTTTAAGACCCCAGATGCCACTCACCGAAGTAGGATGCAGAACATTTTCTAATAAGCTTTGTTATGCCAGTTGACCTAGATGTCCCCTGACAGCATGGTCCCCAGACCCCACCCCTGCTACTCTGTCCCTCAAAGTGTTTGATTGTATTCAGGAAACTTCTTAGCCTTGGTTTAGTCCAGTTATGCTGACTTCCCCTGTAGTGTGTGGGAAAGCGTATATTGTTGGTTACCGGTTGTTCTGTTTCCTGCTGGAAGCTCCGTGAAGCTGCTTTTTCTTACCCCCTGTTCAGCGATCTCCGATAGGAGTCCAAGATGGTGGATCCGTGCTGCAGTAGCTGACAGGGGACTTCTGCACGTATACCCTCCTCGCTCTCTGTTCTCAGTTTCTTATTCTGTTCGGTGCTTGGCTGAGTTCTTTATCTCTTCATTTGATGCTTAGGGTTTCAGGACTGACATGTGACTCTGTTTGACTTAGTTTTTTGGATCTTTGCTTTGGAGGGTCGGCATGGTGCTTCTGACTATAGAGCCGTGTTGCTCGGAAATCCTAGCTTTATTTTTGTGACTTCCCTATATGGGCTGATATCTCGTTGCTCTGTCCTGTGTTCTAGTCTTGGATTGTTATCTGGTGTTACTGATTTTCTAACCGGAGGACTCTCTTTAGTATTTCTTGTAATTTTGGTTTGGTTTTTGCAAATTCCCTCAACTTCTGTTCATCTGGAAATGCCCTAATTTTGCCATCATATTTGAGAGACAGTTTGGCTGGATATATAATTCTTGGCTGGCTGTTTTTTCACCTTCAAGGCTTTATATATGTCATCCCATTGCCCTGTTGCCTGCATGGTTTCTGCTGAGTAGTCCGAGCTTTTTCTTACTGACTCTCCTTGTAGATGACTTTTCATTTATCCCTGGCCGCTCTTAAAATTCTCTTTATCTTTGGTTTTGGTGAGTTTGATTATAATATGTCTTGGTGACTTTCTTTTGGGATCTACTGTATGTGGGGTTCGATGAGCATCTTGGGTAGATATCTTCCCATCTTTCATGATATCAGGGAAGTTTTCTGGCAATAAATGTTCAACAGTTCTATTTTTTGTTATCCCCCTGTTCTGGTATTCCAGTCACTCGTAGATTATTCCTCTTTATACAGTCCCACATAATTCTTAGGGTTTCTTCATGTTTTTAAATCCTTTTATCTGATCTTTCCTCAAATAAGTTGGTGTCAAGTGCTTTATCTTCAGTCTCACTAATTTTGACTTCCATTACCTCGATTCTGCTCCTATGACTTTCTATTGAGTTGTCTAATTCTGAAATTTTATTATTAATCTTATGGGTTTCTGATTGCTGTCTCTCTGGATTCTTGCAGTCTGTTAAATTTGTCTTTATGCTCTTCTCTAATCTTTTTAATTTCCTGTATTGCGTGTTCTGCGTTTTGCTTAATTTCTTTCCTAATCTGTTGAAGAGTTCTGTATATTAATCTTTTGTAGTCTGCCTCTGGTAATTTCAAGAAAATTTGGAAAATTTCTAGGTTTCTTTATTTTGAGAGCTTGCTGAAGCCATTGTTGATTGCCTCTTTGTGTGATTTGATATTGACTGTTGTCTCCAAGCCATCAGTGAGTTATTATGTTTATTTATTTTATGTTTGCTTACTGTGTCCTAGCTTCTTGTTTTGTTTTGATATGCCCAAATAGGCTGCTCATATGAGCTAGTTCGATTACTGGCAGCTTTGAAGCTCAAACATCTTATCACCAGGTGGTTAGATATGTTACTAGGTATGTGAGCTTAGGAGTCTGCCCACTCCTCCTGTATGGATTTAGCTCAGGTGCCCAGGTAGATAGCCACCATGTGTGTGGTGGAGGCTTTCAATCTCACTTACAGTCCTGGACAGGCATGGGTGATTGGTGTAGGCACAGGCATCTGGCTACAGCAGGGACACGCTCTCTGAGTAAGGCAGGGGGCTGACAGCCGCCCCTGGGTGTCCAGGAGGAGGATGTGTCTCTGTTCCCTAGAGTGCATAGGTGGGTGGGTTTTGTAGCTGGACTTTGAGCAGCTAATGCTGTTGGCCATAAGGACTGGGGGGCACATCTTATTCTTGGGCCGCTGTCGCAGATGGCTAGGTGGCGTGGGTGGAGCCACCAGTCCTCAGGCCACTGATGGGGGTAGGTGAAGACCCTGCTTAATGGGCAGAGCAGTGTCAGATATCACGAACTTGCCACTTCGCAGCTGAAACAGTTGAATTCAGAGTTCAGGTATATACCCTGTTGTACTGTGGTAATAAGGGCCTATGCTGTTGAAATGGGCCTACACAAGTCTCTGCAGGGGGAGAGGTACTCAGAGTCCGTGGATCCCTTATGCCTGTGCCTAGGCAAAGGAGCTGTGCCTACCTTGGGTTTCTGGCTTAGGGGAGCTGGCAGTTTATTTTTTCTCCCTCTTTGTAATTTTTTCACTCTCCAGGGCTGGGATAATGGCTCAGGGCGTGTGACAGATCCTACTTCCGGCTCAGGGACTCAGCAGTTTTTGAAGCCAGTCTGGGACCCAGCGTAGAGCAGGGAGTTGGGAGGTAAATGGGAGAGCAGTTTTTCCCTAAGGGGAGTGTTTGATCTGCCCGGTAGGCCGTACGCAAGTACTTATCTTTCGCCGATCCAGGGCTGCTGCTCACTGGTTCTGGATGGCCCAGTAGACTCTCTGGTGCTGGGTCTCTCCCAGTGTGGAAAACGTGTCTCCTGAGAACCGCTGCTTGCCTGCCTCACTGCTCACCCATGAGCAGCTCAGGCCTGAAGGGCTCAGGCTCTCACCAGCTCAGGTCCGGCAACTTCTCGCTGCTTCTGAACCTTCTCTCGGTCCCCCTACCAGTCAGTCCGGTTCCTCAACTTTGCCTCAGATGTTCAGGGCTCCTAGGTTGTCACATATAATTAATTCACTTGTTTTTCGGGTCTTTGTTGTAAGAGGGTCCACCAGAAGCACCTGATTACTCTGCCATCTTGGCTCCCTGCTTCCAGAGGTTTTTATATACCCAAGCAAATAATGTATAGGTCCTTTTTTTCTTAAAAAAATTTTGGAGAGTTTATCTTGTACTTGTTTCATAGCAGTACATAAAGAAGTACTTCATTCTTTTTAGTGGCTGTATAGTATTCCAGTTTATGCATATACCGTAATCTTTTTAACCAGTGTCTTCAGTTTTTATTATGAAGAATGCTGGAGTGAATAACGTTGAACAAATATTTTGCTTCTGTGTGATTAGATTTGTAAGCTTTGTGGGATAAATTCTTAGAAGTGAAATTGCTGGGGAAAAGGATATATGTATTTGTAATTTTAACAGCTGTTGCTTTCTTGCCATTTAAGGAATTGTATAGCAACTTACACTTCCACAAACAGTGTATGAAAGGGTTTGTTTCACCACAGCCTCCCCAGCACAGCTTGTTGGTGTGTTAGCTAATCTCATAAGTGAAAAATGATATTAAAGTGTATGTGATTTTAATTTTTTGTTCCTTAGGTAAAGTTGAACTTTTTTTTTTAATAAAAATATGTATGTAACAAAACGTTTGAAATTTCAGCAATATTCACATGTACAGTTCAGCGACATTACTTCTGTTCATCATGTTGTTCATTGATCACCCTTACCGGTTCCAAATTATACTATTCCCAAATTATACCATCATCCTTAATAGAAGAAGCTCCAGTGTCCCCGAAGCATTGAGTCTTCTTTGCCAAGATTTGGCTTCTGTACGCTAGACTATTCTAGAAATGTTACATGAGTGGAATCACATAGCGTTTGTCCTTTTGTAATTGACTTTTTTCACTCAGCATAATGTTTTCAAGTTTTGTTCACGTTGTAGCATGGATCAAGTCTGCATTTCTTTTTATGGCTGAGTAATACTACATTGTATGTACCACATTTTCTTCATCTGTTCATCTACGGATGGACATTTTAGGCTGTTTCTACTTTTTGGTTATTGTGAGTAATGCGGTAATGAACACTGGCGTACAAGTATCTGTTGGTATTTCTGTTTTTAGTTCTTTTGGGTATATACCTAGGTTTTGGATTGCTGGGTCATACGGTAGCTCTTTTTCAGTTGAGTATCTTTATTGAAGAGCCGTTTGTATTTCCTTTTTTGAGACATAGTTGTATCTTCTCCTCATTTTATTAGTCTGTAGTCTTCATTTTGATTTGTAGTTGTTCTTCATTATATTTGGGAGATTAGCTGTTTGTCCCTTATGATACGATTTTCCCGTTTGGTCATTAGAATTTTTTTTTATGCAGTTAAATGTATTAATTTTTTCTTTTTTTGTGGGTTTTGTTATTTAGAAAGGCCTTCTCTACCGTGATAGTAAAGATTGTCTTTCATACTGATATTTTTAGGATTTTATTTTTTACTTTTAAATCTTTAATTTGGTATATTTTTTATAAGCTATGAGATAAGGATGTAACCTAATTTTGTTCTGTATGACTATCCATTTGTCCCAGTGCTACTACTGGATATTCTAATTTTCCCCCTGGTTTGAATTTCATCGATCATATACAGGAATAATTGTTGTAGGTTTTTGAGGGCATTTCTGGATTTGACTGTTTTAACTATTTTTTGACAAGTACATTTAAAAAAAAATTCTTCATTGTGTTTTCGGTGAGAGTTTACACAGCAAATTAGTTGCCCATTTAACAGTCTACACAAGTTATTTAGTTACATTGATTACATTTTTTACAATGTGGCAACATTGTTATTAATTCTGTTCTGGTTGTCACATGAATTCTTTTTTTTTTCCTTCTAAATTTTATTTACTTTGTCATTTTTGTTGAGAAATACACAGCAAAAAATACACCTATTCAGCAGTTTCTACATGTACAATTGAGTGACACTGATCGCATTTTTCCGAGTTGGCGCAACCATTCTCACCCTCCTTTTCTGAGTTGTTCCTCCCCATTAACATAAATTCACTGCCCCCTAAGGTTCCAGTGTCATCTTTCGAGTTGCTGTTCATCAATTTGATCCCATGTAGATAGTTCTTAAAAGAGCATAATGCTCAAGGCAGACTTTTTTTTTATTAGTTAAGCTAAATTATTGATAGGTTTTAAGAAGACTTCAGGGGATATATAGATTTTTATTTTTTTAATTATTGTGCTTTAGATGAAGGTTTACAGAACACACTAGCTTCTCATAAACAGTTGGTTCACATATTGTTTTGTGACATTGGTTACCAACCCCACGACACGTCAACACACTCTTCCTTCTCAACTTTGGGTTCCTAGTCAGCAGCTTTCCTGTCCCCTCCTGCCTTCTAGTCCTTGCAAGACTTTAGGTATATTTTTGGTTTAAAGTTTAAAGATTATCTTAGGGCAGTAGTTTCAGGGGTTCATCCAAGCTTCATAGCTCCACGAAGTCTGGAGTCCATGAGAATTTGAAATTCTATTCTGCATTTCCCCCCTTTTGATCAGGATTCTTCTGTAGAATCTGTGATTAAAACATTCAGTAGTGGTAGCCGCACACCATCCAGTTCTTCTGGTCTCACGGCAAAGGAGGCAGTTGTTCATGGAGGTAATTAGCCACACGTTCTATATCCTCCTCCTCTTCCTGATTCTCTTCCTGTCTTACTCCAGGCGAATACAGTTCAATTGCTGCGCCTTGGATGGCTGCTTGCAAGCTTTCTTTTAATTTTTTTTTATTTTTTTATTGTACTTTAAGTAAAAGTTTACAATAGAAGTTAGTCTGGCATACAAAAATTTATACATACGTTGTTTTGTGACCCTACTTGTTCTCCTTGTACTGTGACAAGACACTCCTCCTTTCCACCCTGGATTTCCCGTGTCCATTCAATCAGCTCCTGAGCCTCTCTGCCTTCTCATCTTGCCTCTGCATGAGAGCTGCTCATTTAATCTCATGTATCTACTTGAGGTAAGAAGGACACTCTTCACGAGTATCATTTTTCGTCCCATAGTGCAGTCTAATCTTTTTTGTTTATTGTTTAAGTGAAAGTTTACATTTCAGGTTAGTCTCTTACACAAAAATTTGTACATGCATTGTTATGTGACCCTAATTGCTCTCCTTATACTGTGACAGCACACTCCTTTCCACCCCTGATTTCCCATGTCCTTTCAACCAGCTCTTAACCCTCTCTGCCTTCTCATCTCACCCCTGGACAGAAGCTGCCCGTTTGGTGTCATGTGTCTGCTTGAGCTGAGAAGCACACTCTTCATGATTATCGTTTTATGTTCCATAGTCCAGTCCAACCTTTGTCTGAAGAGTAGACCTTAGAAATTTTCAGTTCTGGGCTGATAGAGAATCCAGGGGCCATGCTTTTTGGGGTTCCTCCAGTCTCAGTCAGACCATTAAGTCTGATCTTTTACTAGAATTTGAGTTCTGCAGCCCACCTTTCTCCTGCTCCATCACACTCTCTGTTGTGTTCCCTGTCAGGGTGGTCATTGGTGGTAGCTGGGCACCATCTAGTTCTTCTGGTTTCAGGCTGGTGAAGTCTCTGGTTTATGTGACCCTTTCTGTCTATTGGGCTAATAGTTTCCTTGTATCTTTGGTGTTCTTCATTCTCTTTTACTCCTCCGGGTGGTGGGGACCAATTGAATGAATCTTAGATGGCTGCTTGCAAGCTTTTAAGACCCCAGTCGCCACTCACCAAAGTGGGATGCAGAATATTTTCCTATTAAACTTTGTTATTCCAATTGAGTCCAGTCTAATCTTTGTCTGAAGAGTTGGCCTCAGGAATGGTTATAGTTTTGGGCTAACACAGAGCCCGGGGGCCACATCTTCCAGGGTCCCTCCAGTCTCAGTCAAACCATTAAGTCTGGTCTTTTTAGTAGAGTTTGAGTTCTGCATACCACTTTTCTCCTGCTCTGTCAGGGACTCACTGTTACGTTCACTGTCAGGGCAGTCATTGTGGTTGCTTGCAAGCTTTTAAGACCCCAGGCACTACACAGTGAAGTAGGAGATAGAACAGAAGTACTAAATACTTTTGTAGGCCAGTTAACTGGGATGTCCCATGAAACCATGACCCTTAACCTCCAAACTGAAGAACCAAATCCTATATGGTAGTTTGTTGTACATAAGCAGCCTCAACAGCTACTCTTTGTTTTGTCGTTTTTGTAAACGTATCTGTCACTCAGCTTCTCCCAGTTCAGCATTTTACAGGTGTACAACTTAATTGATAGCGATTACAATAATTAATTAGTCGTACACTCCTACCCTTAATCAGTGCGATTTTTCCATCCCTGTTAACTCCTGTTTCCCACCTCCCTTCTGACTCGGTAACCACTAATAAACTTTGTTCTCTATATGTTTGCTTTTTCTTGTCTTTTTATATAAGTGAGGTCATAGAATGTCCTTTTGTGATTGGTGTATTTCACTCAGGGTAATGTCTTCAAGCTCCATCCATACTGTAACATGTATCAAGATTTCATTTCTCCTACTGGCTGAGTAGTATTCCGTTGTATGTATGTACTGCATTTTGTTTATCCATTCATCTGCTGATGGGCATTTAGGTTGTTTCCACTTTTTTGCGATTGTGAATAATGCTGCAGTGAACATTGGTGTACACATCTCTGTTTGAGTCTCTGCTTTCGAGTCTTTTGAACATATACCTAGGAGTAGAATTGTTCGATCATATGGTAATTTTATTTTTAGATTTTTGTGTAGGCAGGTACATTTTAAATGAGAAAATTTTATAATAAACTTCCAAAATTTTTTTAGGTTCCTTGTTTCTACACTGATGCAGAAAGACGATCAGTGATGGATGCAACACAGATTGCTGGTCTCAATTGTCTGCGATTAATGAATGAAACTACTGCAGGTAAGAGGGGCTATTTATCAATTTTTTTTTTTACTTCTTTTAAGTTTCTGTAATCTTAAAACACAAGGGTTTTTTGCTCTTCATTTTGCTTGAAGTACTGCCATCCTTACCACCTACGTGTCATAGTGTCTTTGGATACTATGTCACAATCATGTTCTTGTTTAGAGATAGACACATTTATTGTGTGTGTGGAGCAGTGCTTTGGTTTAAAGATTTACCTTCTCTCTGACTCATAGAGGAATAGCGTATTAAAAGCAGCACCTCAGGGACAGGGTATGTGGGAATTTCGAGATGGCACAGGGATAGAAGAAAACTGGGAAAATATGTTCGGAAAGTGTGGAAATTGGTTTGGGAAAGATTGCCAAGGTCAGTTGGAAACTACAGAAGCATAAATGAGTGCCAGCATTAAACTCTGTGAAGCTCCATGCTCTTCATGGCTAAGCTATGCAAAGGTTGTGAAGAGTCTACCTAGAACATGGTACACAATGCAGTCCCATTCCCTCAACACAAAACTTAGTTTTTGCCACTTAAATGAATTTGATATTTACTATTTAAATGATACTATTATGATGAATCTCCTTTTTTTCTTGTGTAGTTGCTCTCGCGTATGGAATTTATAAACAAGATCTTCCTGCCTTAGAAGAGAAACCAAGAAATGTAGTTTTTGTAGACATGGGGCATTCTGCTTATCAAGTTTCTGTGTGTGCATTTAATAGAGGGAAACTGAAAGTAAGTATACATCTTCCTGAACACTATTGCAGGTATCGTAATTAGGAATTTTTGAGAGACAACATAAATAATTGGTTAAATAATTTTGATTGATGGAAATTTGCTGTGAGCTGTTTGAATTAGAAATTAGATATTGAAGGGGCAGAGCAGGCATTGTAAGCCCAAAATAATTTATGAAGAGGTGACATGGTGTGAAGCAAAGAGCATAGAATTTGAGGAAAAAGCTCTTAAGCTCCGGGAGCCTCATTTTTCTCATGGGGAAAATAAAGCTTATCTGTCAGTCTTGTTATGAGGATTCTCACATAGAGTCAGTCCCTCGGTACATTTTACAGTGAGGATTGAGGGGATGGGAAAGGAGCTCTGCTCTTGCTTTTGAGGTTTTATGTGTTCTGGGCAAAGGTTGGAGGGAGTAGGACTGGGGTGACCAAAAGAAACCAGATTAGGAGTGATATTCCAGATTCCTGGAAGGCTTAAAGCTCTGGAGGAGGCAGTTTGTATACAGAGAAGTCTAGACTTTTGTAGAGGCAGGGAGAGGCAAGAGGGTGATCACAGTCTTAGGGGAGTTCGTTGGTTTATACTAGTTCCACAATGGGATATAAAATCAGTTCTCTGTCTAGCTAGATGTTTTTATCCAGAATTTGCTTAGGAACTAAGGATTTTTCAAATGTTTACTTTAGTTATTGAGTTATATATATCAAGGTTCTTGGTGCTAAGATCTAAATTGACTTTTTCTGCCTATTAGTAAGGATGGACTATTCCCAAATAAATATTCGGTACGTTTGGAAGACATCTTGAGATTATTTGTTGCAGTCCTCTTGCTTTGAAAAACAGACGTGTTTCCATTTTATATTGGTTCTAATTTGTTTATAGCTTGCTTTCTTTAAAAAAGAAAGCAAATCTTTAAGATATTTGGAAAATGAGAGGTTTGTGATTTTTATAGGTGTAAGTGATGGACCAAGTATAATTCTTCTTTTTTTACATTTAAAAAAAATTTTTTTCCCATATAAAAATTTATACATACATTGTTATGTGACTCCAGTTGCTCTCCCCATACTGTGACAGCACACCCCTCCTTTCCACCTCTGATTCTCCATGTCCAGTCAACCAGCTCCTAACCCTCTCTGCATTCCCATCTCACCTCCAGACAGAAGATGCCCTTTTACTCTTCCTGTATCTACTTGAGCTAAAAGGCACACTCCTCACGAGTATCGCTTTATGTCCCACAGTCCAGTTCAATCCTTATCTGAAGAGTTGTCCTTGGAAATTGTTTTAGTTCTGGGCTGATAGAGAATCCAGGGGCCATACTTTCCAAGGTTCCTCCAGTTTCAGTCAGACCATCAGTCTGGTCTTCTTTCTAGAATTTGAGTTCTGCACCCCACCTTTCTCCTGTTCCATCCAGGGTTCTCTGTTGTGTTCCCTGTCAGGGCGGTCATCTGTGGTAGCCAGGCACCATCTAGTTCTTCTGGTCTCAGGCTGGTTTACGTGGCCCTTTCTGTCTCTTGGGCTACTACTTTCCTTGTGTCTTTGGTGTTCTTCATTCTCCTTTACTCCGGCTGGTTGGGACCAGTTGATGCATCTTAGATGGCCGCTTGAAAGCTTTTAAGACCCCAGATGCCACTCATCGAAGTAGGATGCAGAACATTTTCTAATAAGCTTTGTCATGCGAGTTGACCTAGATGTCCCCTGAAAGCATGGTCCCCAGACCCCCACCCCTGCTACTCTGTCCCTCAAAGTGTTTGATTGTATTCAGGAAGCTTCTTAGCTTTGGTTTAGTTCAGTTGTGCTGACTTCCCCTGTAGTGTGTGCTGTCTACTGTAGTGTGTGATTCTTATCTACTGTCTAGTTAGTGAATAACCCTCACCCTCCCTCCCCACCCCCATAACCATCAAAGAATGTTTTCTTCTGTGTTTAAACCTTTTCTTGAGTTTCTATAATAGTGGTCTTATACAGTATTTGTCTTTCTGTGATGGACTAAATTCACTTAGCATAATGACCTCCAGCTTCTTCCATGTTACGTTTCATGGCTTCATCGTTGTTCTTTATCGTTGCATAGTATTCATTGTGTGGATATACCATAATTTGTTTATCCATTTGTCCATTGATGGGCATGTAGGTTGTAGCCATATTTTTGCTTTTGTGAACAGTACTGCAGTGAACATGGGTGTGCATGTATCTATTCATGTGATGGCTCTTATTTCTCTAGGATATATTCCAAGGAGCAGGATAGCTGGATCATATGGTACTTCTATTTCTAGCTTTTTAAGGAAGCGCCAAATTGATTTCCAAAGTGGTTGTACCATTTTACATTCCCACCAACAGTGTATAAGTGTTGCAGTCTCTCCACAACCTCTCCAGCATTTATTATTTTGTGTTTTTTGGATTAATGCTGGCCTTGTTGGGGTGAGATGATATCTCATTGTAGTTTTGATCTAACTTTCTCTAATGGCTAATGATGGTGAGCATTTTTTCAGTGTCTGTTAGCCGCCTGAATATCTTTGGTGAACTGCCTGTTCATATCCTTTGCCCATTTTTTAATTGGGTTATTTGTCTTTTTGTTGTTGAGGTTTTGCACTATCTTGTATATTTTAGAGATTAGATGCTGATCAGATTTGTTGTAGCCAAAATTTTTTCCCCAGTCTGCAGATTGTCTTTTTACTCTTGGTGAAGTCTTTTAATGAGCGTAAGTGTTTAATTTTTTAGGAGCTCCCATTTATCTGGTTTCTCTCCTGGTGCTTGTGCATTGTTACTTGTGGTTCGTATTGTGTTTATGCCATGTAGTAAGGCTCCTAGCATTGTCCCTATTTTTTTACTCCCTTGATCTTTGTTGTTTTTGATTTTATGTTTAAGTCCTTGATCCATTTTGAGTTAGCTTTTGTGCATGGTGTGAGGTATGGGTCTTGTTTCAGTATTTTGCAGATGGATATCCAGTTATACCAGCACCGTTTGTTAAAGAGACTGTCTTTTCCCCATTTAACGGACTTTGGGCCTTTGTCAGATATCAGGTGGATGAATTTATGTCTGGATTTTCAATTCTGTTCCATTGGTCTATGTGTCTGTTGTAATACCAGTACCATGCTGTTTTGACTACCGTGGCGGTATAATAGTTTATAATAACAGGTAGTGTGAGGCCTCCCACTTTGTTGTTGTTCTTAAGTAACGCTTCACTTATTCGGGGCCCCTTCCCTTTCCATATGAAATTGGTGATTTGTTTCTCCATCTCATTAAAAAATGCCCTTGGAGTTTGGATCAGGATTGCATTGTATCTGTTGATCGATTTGGGTAGAATTCCCATTTTCACTATGTTGAGTCTACCTGTTCATGAGCAAGGTATGTTTTTCCACTTATGCAGGTCTCTTTTGGTTTCTTGCAATAGTGTCATGTAGTTTTCATTGTATAGATCTTTTTCGTCTCTGGTTAGATTTATTCCTACGTATTTCATCTTCTTGGGGGCTATTGTAAATGGTATTGATTTGGTGATTTCCTGTTCGAGGTTCTCTTTGTTGTGTAAAGGAATCCAATTGATTTTTGTATGTTTACCTTGTATCCTGAAACTTTGCTGAAATCTTCTATTAGTTCTAGTAGTTTTCTTGTGGATTCTTTGGGGTTTTTTGTGTGTAAGATCATGTCATCTGCAAATAGAGATACTTTGACTTCTTCCCTACCGATTTGGATACCCCTTATTTCTTTTTCTAGCCTAATTGCTCTGACCAAGACCTCCAGCACAGTGTTGAATTAAAAGAATGGTGATAAGGGGCATCCTTGTCTGGTTCCTGTTCTCAAGGGGAATGCTTTAAAAAATCTCTCCATTTAGGATGATGTTGGCTGTTGGCTTTGTATAAATGCCCTTAATTATATTGAGGAATTTCCCTTCCATTCCTATTTTGTTGAGAGTTTTTATCATGAAAGAGTGTTAGACTTTGTAGATGCCTTTTCTGCTTCGATTGATAAGATCATGTGGTTCTTTTGTTTCATCTAAGTGATGGATTACGTTGATTGTTTTTCTAATATTGAACTGTCCCTGCATTTGTGGTATAAAATCCCACTTGATGAATTTTTGTTTTTTGAGCTGTTGCTGAACTCTGTTGGCTAGAATTTTGTTGAGGATTTTTGCATCAGTGTTCATGAGGATTATTGGTCTGTAATTTTCTTTTTTTGTGGTGTCTTTACCTGGTTTTGGTATCAGGGTTGTGCTGGCTTCATAGAATGAGTTTGAGAGTATTCCATCCTTTTCTGTGTTCTGAAATACCTTTAGTGTGGTAGTGGTGTTAACTCTTCTCTGAAAGTTGGGTAGAATTCTCCAGTGAAGCCATCCGGGCCAAGGGTTTTTTTCGTTATGAGTTTTTTTAATTACCTTTTCAATCTCTTCTTTTGTTATATGTTTATTTGGTTGTTCTGCCTTTGTGTTAGTTTAGGTAGGTAGTGAGTTTCTAGAAATTTGTCCATTTCCTCTAGGTTTTCAAATTTGTTAGTGTACAGTTTTTCATAGTATTCTGTTATGATTCTTTTAATTTCATATGGGTCTGTTGTGATATCACCCATCTCATTTCTTATATGGGTTATCTGTTTCCTCTCCACTTTTTCTTTGGTCAGTTTGGCCAGTGGTTTATCAGTTTTGTTGATGTTTTCAAAGAACCAGCTTTTGGTCTTGTTAACTCTTTCAATTGTTTTTCTATTCTCTATTTCATTTAATTCTGCTCTAATTCTTATTATTTGCTTTCCTCTGGCGCGTGAGGGCCTCTTTTGCTGCTCTAATTCTGCTTGTTCTAGTTGTAGGGTTATTGTTTTGATTGTGGCCCTTTCTTCTTTTTGGATGTGTGCATTTATTGCTATAATCTGTCCTCTGAGCACTGCTTTTGCTGTTTCCCCAAGGTTCTGTAGGATGTATTTTCATTCTTGTTTGAGTCTATGAATTTCTTTATTCAAACCTTGATTTCTTCTATATCCCAGTAGTTCTTTAGCAAGGTGTTGTTCAGTTTCCATGTGTTTGATGTTTTTTCCTTGCTTTTTCTGTTGTTGGTTGATTTCTACTTTTATGGCTCCAAGTATAAGTCTTAACTGTTTAAATTTTATTTTAATCATTAATATAATTTTTTCTAAAATCCATTTTATACTTTTCCTTTTTTAAATAGAAGATACTGGCCACGATTAAACCTGAGTTTTGGATCAGAATGATGTGTATTAATGGCCATTTGCTTCTGTTTTTCTAAATTGTCCTTCACTGTCAGGTGTCATCTGTCAGTTTTCCAGTCCTCTTGATTACTCCTAAATTTGATTATAAAAATATTTATTATAAAAGTGTTCTCCAAACTTGCAAAACATGTATGTATGAAGAAAAAATATCCATAATCTTACCACCCGTAACATTTTGGTGTGTTTTATTGTAGTCTTTTGAGAAAACAAAATGGAAATCACACTATAAAGTTCTGTGCTGTTTTTTTTTTTTTCAGTTAACATATTAAAATTTCCCCATACACTTAACATTCTTTGAAGAAATTGTTGTACTGGTTTTTTTCCCTCATAAGAATGTTCTCACATAATTATTTTATCTTCCATTACTGACTCTGATTAGATCTAGTGTCTAATTTGCTGAGAGATTTGGAAAGTGGGTAACCCAAGCTAGTTAGACATCTATGTTAATAGAAACACTTTGCTGTGAATGAAGGGTTTAACATTTTTCTTGGTAGTAGGCTGCATATGCTCAGGGCCTTGGCATTATTCACAGTTTTGTGACGGCAATAAGACTAGAACAGAGCACATGATATATTAGTGTATTTTGATTTTCTTTGGTACTGCGTATTTAGAAATTGGTATGCATGTTTTGTAGTTGCTTTGATTCCTGTGAATAGACTCTGAAACTTACTCATGAACGTAGAGTAGCTAAAGTGAACGGAAGAAATCATGAAGTAAGAGATTTCAAAGAGTGGCTGGAGAAGACTCAATCAAGTATTATAATGACATATCCAAAGACATAGAGTTAGAAATCCAGAAGGAAAGAACATACTTGGCATTTCTCAAGCTGAAAGAATTGAAGAAAAAATTTAAGCCTCGAGTTGCAGTATTGAAAGACTCTGTGTACAAAATACTGAACGACACAGAAGGCATCAAAAGAAGATGAAAGGAATGCTCAGAGTCTGTATACCAAAAAGAATTGGTCAGTATTCAGCTATTTCAGGAGACAGTATATGATCAAGAACCGATGGTATTGAAGGAAGAAGTCCAAGCTCTCCTGATTGCATTGGTGAAAAATAATTGCAGGAATTGATGGAATACCAATTGAGATGTTTCAGCAAATGGATGCAGTGCTAGAAGCACTCACTTGTTTATGCCAAGAAGTTTGGAAGACAGCTACCTTGCCAACTGACTGGGAGAGATCCATATTTGTGTCCATTTCGTAGAAAAGTGATCCAACAGAATGTGGAAATTATCAAACAGTATCATTAATATCACGTGCAAGTGAAACTTTGCTGAAGATCATTCAGAAATGGTTGCAGCAGCACACCAACAGGGAACTGCCAGAAATTCAAGCCGGATTCAGAAGAGTATATGGAATGAAGGATGTCATTGCTGATGGATCTTGTCTGAAAGCAGAGAGTACCAGAAGGATGTTTATGTGTTTTATTGACTATGCAAAGGCATTCAACTGTGTGGATCATAACAATTTATCAGTAACGTTGCGAACAATGGGGATTCCAGAACACTTAAGTGTACTCCTGTGGAACCTGTACATAGACCAAGAAGCAGTCGTTCAAACAGAGCAAGGGGATACTGTGTGGTTTAAAATCAGGAAAGGTGAGTCAGGTTGTTTTCCTTTCAGCATACTTATTCAGTCTATGTGCTTAGCAAATAATCCAAGAAGCTGGACTATATGAAGAAGAACGTGGCCTCAATATGCAGATGACACAACCTTGCTTGCAGAGAGTGAAGAGGACGTGAAGCACTTACTTACGAAGATCAAAGACTATAGCCTTTGGTATGGATTACACCTCAGCTTAAAGAGAAGAAAAATTCTCACAACCGGACCAATAAGCAACATCATGATAAACAGAGAAAATACTCAGTTTGTCAAGGATTTCATTTTACTTAGATTCACGATCAGTGTCCGTTGAAGCAACAGTCAAGAAATCAAACAATGGTATTGCGTTGTGCAAATCTGCTGGAAAAGACCTCTTGAAAGTGATAAAAGCAAAGATGTCACATTGAGTGCCAGAGTATGCCTGACCCAAGCCGCAGTATTTTCATTTGCTTCATACGCACGCGAAAGCTGGACAGTGCATAATGAAGACTGAAGAAAAATTGATGCCTTTGAATTATGTTGGCAGAGTATTGAATATTCCATGGACTTCCAGAAGAATAAACAAATCTGTCTTGGAAGAAGTACAGCCAGAAAGCTCCTTAGAAGGGAGGATGGAGAGACTTCGTCTTGCATACTATGGACATGTTACCAGGAGGGATCAGTCCCTGGAGAAGGACATCATGCTTGGTTAAGTAGAAGATAGCAAAAAAGAGGAAGATCCTCAATGAGATGAATTGACATAGTGGCTGTAACAATAAGCTCAAAGACAGCAACAATTGTGAGGATGTCACAGGACTGGGCAGTGTTTCATTCTGTTGTTTCATTCTGTTGTACATAGGGTCACTGTGAATTGGAACTGAGTCGATGGCGCCCAACATGACATTTCTTAAATTACAGTTAATATATGTAACCTTTGACTGGTAATTGCTGTTCGGAATCAGGTTGGAATAGTGGGGAGGGCAAAGATTTTGGAATTATGGAGACTTGGTTTTGATTTCTTCTCCGATCACTTACTAGCTTTACAAGCTCCAAATTGTCTGATTTGTCTAGGCCTGTGGCAACATCTGTAAATTGAGAATTACAGTGTCAACTTTCATAGTGTGCTCATAGCAAACATTAAATGATACGTGTACAATTAACTTTTTTTTTTAAACTTCAGTGTCCTTTTTTTAAATTAACAACTTACCAGTTAAATTTACATTGTGAGTGCCTTTTAAATTGGTTTGATTAATAATTGTTGGAGTAATTGTCGTATTTTTTTCTTAGGTTCTGGCCACTGCATTTGACACAACACTGGGAGGCAGAAAATTTGATGAGGTGTTAGTAAATCACTTCTGTGAAGAATTTGGGAAGAAATACAAGCTAGACATAAAGTCCAAAATCCGTGCATTATTACGCCTGTCTCAGGAGTGTGAGAAACTCAAGAAATTGATGAGTGCAAATGCTTCAGACCTCCCTTTGAACATTGAATGTTTTATGAATGATGTTGATGTATCTGGAACTATGAATAGGTAAACCTGTTCATAATTTGATGTTAAATCAGATTGAATTGTGATTTTTTTCCACATATATTAACCTTAATTAACTAATTGTTGAAATCACCATGGTTATTATGTGATAATTTCTGTTCTTTAAGAGAAAATCAGAGCCTTTTCAGGACCTCAGATACTTATATTTTTTTAATATAAAGATTGAGTTATTTTAATAATGTAGATTGTTTTGTTCTGATTAATCAAGTATTAATTTTTTGTTCTGTGATTAGTTGAGTATTATGGGAAATTATAGTTTTTTACATGTAAGGGTATTATACATTAGTTACCAGTGTTCATAAAAAAGGACAGAGTGCTTTAATGAGGAATTCAGTTGAATTAGATTTAGTCACTGATTCAGAAATTTATGTTTGAGTGGTTTAGGATTACTTGAGGACAGCAGCTCTTTGGTACAGTGCTGCAGGAATTATGGGTAATTGACGTTTTAAGGCTATCCTCAGAAACATCCAGAATGTCGTTGCTGCCTGGTTGGGTTTGCTTAGATGATGGAAGTAAGATGTGCTTTTTTTTGGCTGTGAAATCTACTGGTTGATTCGAATCAAGACTGATAGCTTGCTTGGGGGAGGTTTGACCTAAGCTTTTCATCAAAGACTTGAAATGGCATTTATTGTTGCCTAGTACCTAAATTTCTAGCCTCTTTCCCTTATTTGAATGTGGTCATTTTCATTTTTACTAAGCAGCAGTTGTGTGTGTATATGTTATGGGTGCTAGGGGATGGGGACACATCAGTATGTGTTTCAGAAATTATTAGTGAAGTGCTTTGCGATTATAAGCTAGTTACTTGGAAGTAGTTTATACTATTTCAGAACTGAAAACAGTTAAAAGAATTCGCTTGTGTGCTTCCCTTTTTTGTGCAGTTGAACTGTATATACACTGTCAGAGCATACAGTCCTATTATGTACACACACAGATGCGTGTATGCACAGACACAGCCCTACTAGATAGATAACATCCAAACCAAAACCAAACCCATTGCCATTCAGTTGATTCCGACTCATAGTGACACTATAGGACAGAGTAGAACTGTCTCATAGGGTTTCAAAGTCTGTAAATCCTTACTGAAGCAGAGTGCCGCATCTTTATCCCGTGGAGCAGCTGGTGGATTTGAACCACCAGCCTTTTGGTTGGCAGTTGAGCGCTTTAACTGCTGTGCCACCAGGGCTCCTAGATACATACATTTAAAAAACCAAACCCGTTGCCGTTGAGTCAGTTCTGGCTCATGGTGACCCTAGGGGACAGAGTAGAACTGTTCTGTAGTGTTTCCTAGGATCGGCTGGTGGATTCAAACTGCTGACCTTTTTGTTAACAGCCAGGGTCTTAATACTGCAGCACCAGGGCTCCAGATACAAACATTAAAAAGAAAAAAAAAAACAAACCTGTTGGCTGTCAAGGCAATTCCGACTCACAGGGACCCTGTAGGACAGAGTAGAACTGCCTGTTAAGGTTTTCATGGAGCAGCTGGTGGATTCGAACTGCCAACCTTTTGGTTAGTAACTGAGCTCTTGACCACTGCATTAGCAGTCTTAAATTTTTGCCATTCTTGTTGGTGTAGTCTACACATCTACTTTTTTTAAATTGAGATATAATTCACTCCATCCCCGTCCCCCCACCTTAGGCAGCCACTAACTGCTTTCTGTCTATATGCATTTACCTTTTCTGAACATTTCATATAAACGGAGCACTATATTATCTTTGGTTACTAGCTTCTTTCACCTAGCATGTTTTTAAGGTTTGTGCATTTTGTAGCTTGTATTAGTCCTTCTTATTGCTGAAAACAGTTAATGAACATATGTGCTATTTCCACTTTCTGGCTATTATGAATAATGCTGCTTTGAGCTTCATCTACAGGTTGTTGTGTTGCATTATGTTTTATCTCTTGGGTATATACCTAGGAGTGGAACTGCTGGGTCATAGGTGGCACAAACGGTTTGTACTTGATACTGTCTTAAAGATTTGAGCTCACCTAGTGGTACTGCTGAAGGAAGGGTGGTCTGCTTCTGTTAAGATTGTGGTTGTTGTTTTTGTGCCGTTGAGTTGATTCCAACTTATAAAAACTCCAAAAAACCAAACCCATTGCTGTCGAGTCAGTTCTGACTCTTAGCAACTCTGTAGGAAAGAGAACTGCCCCATAGAGTTTCCAAGGAGTGGCTGGTGGATTTGAACTGCAGACCTTTTGCTTAGCTCTTAACCACTTCATCACCAGGGCTCCAAGAACATATGATAGAGTAGTATTGCCCCGTAGTGTTTCCTAGGCTTTAATCTTTACGGGAGCAAATTGCCGGGTCTTTTCTCCCAAGGAGCTGCTGGGTGGGTTTGAACTGCTGACCTTTTGGTTAGCAGCCAAGTGCTTAATTGTGCCACCAGGACTCTTCCTGTGAAGGTCACAGCCAAAAATACTCTAGTGCAGTTCTACTCTGGAACACAAGGGATTGCTGTGAGTCGGAATCACCTCGACAGCAATGGTATGGTAACTCAATGTTTAACATTTTGAGGCCTGCCAGAGTCTTTTCCAAAGTGGCTACACAATTTTACATTTTCACCAGCAGTGCTTGAGGGTTCTAATTTCTCTACACTCTTGCCTTGATGTTGCATCCATTCCATACAAAAGTGGAATGTGATTTAACCTGTTTTTTTTTTTTTTAAATAGAGGCAAATTTCTGGAGATGTGTGATGATCTCTTAGCTAGAGTGGAGCCGCCACTTCGTAGTGTTTTGGAACAAGCCAGTAAGTATGTTTATGATTGAATTGTTTGTGTATCTGATACTCTTTGGAAAAGATTATGTTTTTTCTAAGCAGTTATACGAATTTTCAGTGTTACATTATGCTTCTTTTTATCTCTGTCTTTCTCCTGCAAGCCTCCCTTCCCCCAAGTAAGTTTTGATAGTGTCCCGGGAAATCTAGAAGTTTTTCCAAGAAACCTAATTCAGACCAAAGATGGATGTAAACTTCTCAATTATCTTATGGTGGTAAAAATTGTCTTTTGCCATGCTGACGTGTATTCGTGTAAGCTTTTCTGTCAGTGACTCCTTAATTTGCTTGGTAGAGTACTGAAATGGGTAGGTGTGTGTCTGGATGCCTTTTCTGTCTTTCGTGCCAGGTCGGGGTAACCCAGTATTTTGAAACCTTATTACTTTCCTTTTGGCTAGCCTACTTGTATATGTTTGGTCAGTCCAGCTGTTGGTGTTTGAACTACCCGTATTTTTTGCAAATAGCGTGCCTGTGTAAATAAGGTGCATGCACATATAATGCGCCAAAATGACAGAATTATGTAAAAAAGTCCTGGCATAGTGCGCCCATGCGTATACTCTGCATGTCTCCTGACATTTCCAGAAGTGAATTTCAGCCTCATTCACCCTCATTCAGTAGTGGAATATGTTACTTTTGATGATGTTTGTATAATAAAGCTATAAGCCATGGTAGAGAAGTCATCAGTTTAGTTTGGTAGTACTCTGGTAAATGGAAAATAGTTGATACTGTGGGTTTGTTTCTGTTAAATTAAGTTGATAATTATATCCCTACCACTTTTGAGTCATCAGTCGGAACCTTGAACCTTCTGAGCCCTGTCTGTAAATCAAGTGCTATCAGTTGGAAGCATAAACAAAGTGAAGCCTGCACTGGCATAAATGACGTTTAGTAGCTATCAATTGGAATTCGATTCGGTCTGCATGACGTAATTATCGCAGTCAACTTCCGATTCTGTCTTTTAATTGGAGGAGTAGACAAAACAGAAGTGATACATGATTGCTCTTGCCTCAGCAGTTGAATTCGAAAACCTTATCAGATCATCTTAAGTGAGATCATTAAGGCATATTAGGTCTGCTTATTTCATAGTCTGATTATGTCTTAATAATGCCAATGCCTTTGATTCAGTGATATCAGTCATCTTAGTCATGTACACTTCTCGTTTGAATTTTGCAGCCAGTTATCGATTACGTTGTGCACATCTTTCAGTTTATACATCTAAATCTTAGAACCCTTTAGGATCATGTCAGGAATTAAATGCAAGTCCTACATTGCCGACTTCAAACTGAAAGTCATTGAGGGCAGAAGAAACAAGCAGCAGAGTGGCAGCAAGAGAGTTCGAGGTTGGTGAGTCATCCATTTTGCAAATGGAGAAAGGAGAAAAAGGAGCTGGAGAAAACGAATCCACGAAATCGCTCATGTTGTGGGCCCAAAGCAAAGTGGCCTGAGCTGGAGAACAACTTGAAAGAGTGGATTATTTCTCGAAGGGAACAAAATCAAGCTGTCTCTACTGTCACAATTCAGATCAAAGCGAAGCTTTTGGCAAATGAAAGAGGAATCCCAGATTTGAAGGCAGGTTTCACCGAAAAAGGAATTCCCTTTCTCTGAGAATGAGAACCACTGATGATGATAATGAATGAATAAACTGTAACGGCGTATTTTAAGATGAAAACACAATTTCTTCTGGTGACTGTTACTTGTTGATTTCAGAGACATCGATTATCAAAAACTAATTTCAGCTTAAGATATATGAAAGCAATAAAATATAAACATCTTGTTCTTGTAGTTTTAGGCCTAGGATCATTTTGTACTTAGTAATTTTTCTTCATGCATTCATACTGTTTGGTTTCAACATGGCATCCAATTTCAATCATGAGCCTGTTCAGTTCACCATTGGTTGCACTTGGTTTAGGAAAATATTTACCTTAAATGAAGTTTCTGTGAGATAAGTTTTATCCTGGTAACTTGAAATCTGTTGGACAGAAAAAGAAATTGAAGTTAGCAAAATGTGAAAAAATATTGGTGTAGTGCAGTAACAAAAACAGTGCGCAGAGAGCGTAGAGATTGTGTGGTTTACCAAAAAGAAAAAATAACGTCTGTGTTATTTGCATAAAAAGACGATATTCCTTTTGTAGGACTGTTCCAGAGAATGCAAGACCTGTACAGTGCAGAGCATTGAATATTCCTGACCCTCACCTACTAAATCCCAATATTCTTGTGCCAGTCTTCCTCTGTTAGTAGAAGAATCAAAACACAGCTGTATGTTTCCAGATACTGTGTGTGTGTGTGTGTGTGTGTGTGTGTTTTGGAGTGGGGGAGGTGAGGCACTGGAGTTAGTTCTACACCTCTGCGTTATTATAGATATTATTGCTACATTTTATTGTGATACACCAAAGAGTCTTTTAATCTGAACGTCTAATTTTAAAATAGAGTTAAAGAAAGAAGATATTTATGCAGTAGAGATAGTTGGTGGTGCTACACGAATCCCTGCAGTAAAAGAGAGGATCAGCAAATTCTTTGGTAAAGAACTTAGTACAACATTAAATGCTGATGAAGCTGTCACTCGAGGCTGTGCATTGCAGGTGAGTTCTATTTCTTTCACAGGTAGCCATGTATAGGTCATTGTAACAGGATGCCAGTGGTTTATGTATCCAACTAGTAACCTGAGATTAGCTCAGGGTGTTCTCAAGGTCTAAGATTCTGAAACTTTTGTTTTAAAATGGGTAACAGAATTGATGGTCATAAAAGGAGTTGACTTTATTTCATATAATAAGATAAATTCCTTAACTAGGAACATAGATTAAGCCT
Source organism: Dugong dugon (assembly GCA_030035585.1). Lineage (NCBI taxonomy): Eukaryota > Metazoa > Chordata > Mammalia > Sirenia > Dugongidae > Dugong > Dugong dugon. The sequence goes on from CM057460.1 coordinate 146,048,541, forward strand.
GAAATACTAGTAGAGTTTGGCAGATTACCTGTTATCTATATATGTGAATATAGTATCGTGCATCAGTTAAATAAGGGTTCAAATTCATAGAAAAATAAAGATTCACTAGGTTATATAGGTAATGTAACAAACATGTTTGTAAAACTGTTTGTTTAGACAGCATTAAACTATCAATGTAAATATTTAAGGAAGACCGTCGATGATAATATTCTGAAATTGACATTTATAGGTTTAGTGATACTATTAGTTCATAATGTCTATACTTATTAAATTGAATTTAAAAAAATTGCTGTTTTAGTGTGCAATCTTATCACCTGCTTTCAAAGTCAGAGAATTTTCTATCACTGATGTGGTACCATATCCAATATCTCTGAGATGGAATTCTCCAGCTGAAGAAGGGTCAAGGTAATATGTTCATTAATCGTTTTTTACTTAAGATTAACTCAGTGTTAGTCTCAGTAATATGTGGCCTTCCTTTTCAACTTGCATAAATCAGTATTTTGTCATAGTGCATGCAGTAAAGTGATTGCTTATTTTAGTCTTCAGAATGCATAAATTTGTGTCTTTATTTAGTTTGCTGTACTTGATTTTTTTTTTTTATGTGAAATCTCCGGGTTTTTTTTTTTTTTTTTGTGCTTCACGTGACAGTTTACAGTTTAATTTCTCATACAAAAGTTTATACACACATTGTTATGTGACCCTGGTTGCCCTCCCTATGCTGTGACAGCACACTCCTCCTTTCTTCCCCAGATTTCCCATGTCCATTCAACCAGCCCCTGACCCTCTCTTCCTTCTCATCTCACCTCTAGACAGGAGCTGCCCATTTAGTCTCAGGTATCTACTTGAGCTAAGAAACAGACTCTTCACAAGTATCATTTTATGTCCCATAGTCCAGTCTAATCTTTGTCTGAAGAGTTGGCCTTGGGAATGGTTTTAGTTTTGGGCTAACAGAGAGACCGGGGGCCAAGTCTTCCAGGGTCCCTCCAGTCTCAATTAAACCATTAAGTTTGGTCTTTGTACTAGAATTTGAGTTCTGCACGCTCCTTTTCTGCTGCTCCATTAGGAACTTTCTGTTGTGTTCCCTGTTAGGGCAGTCATTGGTGGTAGCTGGGCACCATCTATTTTTTCTGGTCTCAGTCTCTGATTTGTGTGGCTCTTTCTGTCTCTTGGGCTAATACTTTCCTTGTGTCTTTGGTATTCTTTATTCTCCTGTGCTCCAGCTGGGTCGGGACCAATTCTTGCGTCTTAGATGGCTGCTCACTAGCTTTTAAGACCCAGATGCCACTTGCCAAAGTGGGATGTGGAGCATTTTCTTAATAAACTTTGTTATGCCAGTTGACCTGGATGTCCCCTGAAAGCATGGTCCCCAGACCCTCACCCCTGCTACTCTGTCCCTCAAAGTGTTTGATTGTATTCAGGAAATTCCTTAGCTTTGGTTTAGTCCAGTTGTGCTGACTTCCTCTGTAGTGTGTGTTGTCCACCCTACACCTAAGATAATTCTCGTCTACTATCTAGTTAGTGAATACTCTTCTCCCTCCCTCCCCACGCTTGTAATCATCAAAGAATGTTTTCTTCTGTGTTTAAACCTTTTCTTGAGTTCTTATAATGGTGCTCTTATACAATATTTGTCCTTCTGGGACTGACTAAATTCACTCAGCATAATGCCTTCTAGATTCCTCCATGTTATGTTTCACGGCTTCATTGTTGTTTTTTATTGTTGTGTAGTATTCCATTGTGTGAACATACCATAATTTGTTTATCCATTCATCCGTTGATGGGCACCTAGGTTGTTTCCATCATTTTGCTATTGTGAACAGTGCCGCAATGAACACGGGCATGCATATATTTATTCCTTGACGGCTGTTATTTCTCTGGGATTTATTCCAAGGAGTGGGATTGCTGGATCATATGGTACTTCTATTTCCAGCTTTTTATGGAAGTGCCAAATCGATTACCAAAGTGGTTGTACCATTTTACATTCCCACCAACAGTGTATTAAGTGTTCCAGTCCCTCCACAACCTCTCCAACATTTATTATTTTGTGTTTTTTGGATTAATGCTAACCTTGTTGTGGTGAAATGGTATCTCATTGTAGTTTTGATTTGCATTTCTCTAATGGCTAATGATCGTGAGCATTTCCTCATTGTCTGTTAGCCGCCTGAATGTTGTCTTTGATGAAGTGCATGTTCATATCCTTTGCCTATTTTTAATTGGGTTATTTGTCTTTTTGTTGTTGAGGTATTGCAGTGTCTTGTAGATTTTAGAGATTAGATGCTGATCGGATTTGTCGTAGCTGCAAATTTTTTCCCTGTCTGTAGGTTGTGTTTTGACTCTTGGTAAAGTCTTTTGATGAGCCTAAGTGTTTGATTTTCAGGAGTTCCCAGTTATCTAGTTTCTCTTCTGGTGTTTGTGCATTGTTACTTATGGTTTGTATCCTGTTTATACTATGTCCTAGCATTGCCCTTCTTTTTTCTTCCATGATCTTTATCGTTTTAGATTTTATATTTAGGTCTTTGATCTGTTTTGAATTAGTTTTTGTGCATGGTGTGAGGTATGGGTCTTGTTCCTTTTATTTTTTACAGATGTATATCCAGTTATGCCAGCACCATTTGTTAAAGAGACTGTCTTTTCCCCAGTTAACGGATTTGGGAGTTTGTCAAATATCAGCTGCTCATAGGTGGCTGAATTTATGTCTGGTTTCTCAGTTCTGTTCCATTGGTCTATGTATCTGTTGTTGTACCAGTACCATGCTGTTTTGACTACTGTGGCGGTATAATAGGGTCTAAAAACAGGTAGTGTGAGGTCTTCTACTTCGTTGTTTTTCTTCAGTAATGATTTACTTTCCAGGGCCTCTTCCTTTTCCATATGAAGTTGGTGGTTTCTCCATCTAATTAAAAAATGCTAGTGGAATTTGGATCAGGATTGCATTTTATCTGTAGATCGCTTTGGGTAGAATAGACATTTTCACAGTGTTGAGTCTTCCTATCCATGAGCAAGGTGTGATTTTCCAATTAGGCAGGTCTCTCTCGGTTTCTTGCCATAGTGTCTTGTAGTTTTCATTGTATAGGTCTTTTACGTCTCTGGTTAGATTTATTCCTAAGTATTTCATCTTGTTGGGGGCTATCGTAAATGGTATTGATTCGGTGATATCCTCTTCGAGGTTCTCTTTGTTTGTGTAGAGGAATCCAACGGATTTTTTATGTTTATCTTGTATCCTGATACTTGGCTGAAATGTTCTGTTAGTTCCAGTAATTTTCTTGGGGATTCTTTGGGGGTTTTTTGTGTATAAGATCATATCTTCTGCAAATATAGAGATACTTTTACTTCTTTCTTACCAATTTGGATGCACTTTATTTCTTTTTCTTGCCTAATTGCTCTGGCTAGGACCTCCAGCACAGTGTTGAATAAGAGTGGTGATAAAGGGCATCCTTGTCTGGTTCCCATTCTCAAGGGGAGTGCTTTAGAATGATGTTGGCTGTTGGCTTTGTATAAATGCTCTTAATTATGTTGAGGAATTTCCCTTCTATTCCTATTTTGTTGAGAGTTTTTATCATAATTGGATGTTGGACTTTGTCAAATGCCCTTCTACACCCATTGATAAGATCATGTGGTTCTTGTCGTTTGTTTTATTTAAGTGATGGATTACATTGATTGTTTTGCTAATGTCATACTTGTATACCTGGTATAAATCCTACTTGATCATGGTGAAGTTTTTTTTTTATATATGTTGTTGAATTCTGTTGGCTAGAATTTTGTTGAGGATTCTTGCATCAATGTTCATGAGGAATATTGGTCTGTAATTTTCTTTTTTTGTGGTGTCTTTCCCTGGTTTTGGTATCAGGGTTATGCTGGCCTCATAGAATGAGTTCACTAGTATTCTGTCCTTTTCCATGCACTGAAATACCTTTAGTAATAGTGGTGTTAACTCTTCTCTGAAAGTTGGGTAGAATTCTCTAAGAAACCGTCAGGGCCAGGGTTTTTTTTGGGGGGGGGTGGGTAGTTTTTTAAATTACCTTTTCAGTCTGTTCTTTTGTTGTATGTTTATTTGGTTGTTCTATCTCTGTTTGTGTTAGTTTAGGTAGATAGTGAGTTTATAGAAATTTGTCCATTTCCTCTAGGTTTACAAATTTGTTAGAGTACAATTTTTCATAGTATTATGATTCTTTTAATTTCAGTTGGGTCTGTTGTGATATTGCCCATCTCATTTCTTATTTGGGTTATTGGTTTCCTCTCAAGTTTTTCTTTTGTCAGTTTGGCCAGTGGTTTATTGATTTTGTTGTTCTTTTCAAAGAACCAGCTTTTGGTCTTGTTAACTCTTTCAATTGTTTTTCTGTTCTCTATTTCATTTATTTTTTCTCTAATTCTTATTATTTCTTCTGGCTCCCAAGGGCTTCTGTTGCTACTCTCTTTCTGTTTGTTCGAGTTGTAGGGTTAATGTTTTGATTTTGGCCCTTTCTTCTTTTTGGATGTGTGCAGTTATTGTTATAAATTGACCCCTGAGCACTGCTTTTGCTGTGTCGCAAAGTTTCTGGTAGGATGTGTTTTCATTCTTGTTTGATTCTGTGAATTTCTTATTCCCTCTTTAATTTCTTCTGCAACCCGGTAGTTTTTGAGCAAGACATTGTTCAGTTTCCGTGTGTTTTTGTTTTTCCTTGCTTTTTCTGTTATTGATTTTTGCTTCTATGGCTTTATGGTCAGGAAAGATGGTTTGTGGTTGTTCGATGCTTTGGATTCTGTTAGGGCTTGCTTTATGGCCTAATATGTGGTCTATTCTGGAGAATGTTCCATTTGCGTTGGAAAAGAAAGTATACTTGGCTGCTGTTGGGTGGAGTGTTCCGTATATATCCATGAAATCAAGTTGGTTGATTGTGGCATTTAGATCTTCTCTTTATTGAGCTTTCTGGATTCTGGATGTTCTGTCCTTCACCGAAAGTGGTGTGTTGAAGTCTCTTACTATTACCGTGGAGCTGTCCATCTGTCTTTTCAATGCTGTTAGAGTTTGTTTTATGTATTTTGGAGGCCTTTCATTGGGTGTGTAAATATTCATTACGGTTATGTCCTCCTAGTGTATTGACCCTTTAATCATTATATAGTGTTCTTCCTTATCTTTTGTGGTGGATTTTACTTTAAATTCTATTTTGTCAGAGATTAATATTGCCACTCCTGCTCTTTTTTGAGTATTGTTTGCTTGATGATGTATTTTTTTCCATCCTTTGAGTTTTAGTTTGTATTTAAGGTGGGTCTCTTGTAGGCAACATATAGACAGATTGTGGTTTTTTATCCATTCTCCGACTCTCTATCGCTTAATTGGTGCATTTAGTCAGTTTACATTCAGCGTAATTATTGTTGGGTATGAGTCTCGTGCTGTCATTTTGTTGTCTTTTTTATGTTATTCAGTTTCTTCGTTCCACTTAATTTTCTGTGCTGAGTTGTTTTTCTTTATGTATTTTCTTTTCATTGTTGTTGATTTTGTGTTTACTGAGTCTTTATGTTTTATTTGTTTTTTACTTGATGTGTAGGAATGTTAGTTTCTATTTTGGTTAACTTAATATCTACCCCTGTTTTTCTAAGTTTAAACTACTCTTTTATTTCTTTATATCACCTTGATTCCTCTCCATATGAAAGATCTATGACTACATTTTTTAGCCCTTGTTTTTTGTTGTAATGTCAGTATCGTTTACATATAGACATCCCTGTTTCCCTATTTTCAGTGTTTTAGCTTTGATTCATTTTTGTGACTGGGTTGATATCTGGTTGTTCTATCCTGTGTTCTCGTCTTGGGTTTTCTGATGTTATTGATTTTCTAACCGGAGGACTCCCTGTAGTATTTATTGTAATTTTGGGTTAGTTTTTGAAAATTCCCTAAACTCTTATTTATCTGGCAATACCCTAATTTCACCATCATAGTTGAGGGACAGTTTTGCTGGATATATGATTCTTGCCTGGAATTTTTTTTCTTCAAGGCTTTATATATGCCATCCCATTGCCCTCTTGCCTGCATGATTTTTGCTGAGTAGTCTGAGGTTATTCTTATTGATTCATTTGTTGATGACTTTTCATTTATTTATAGTCCCTCTTAAAATTCTGTCTTTATCTTTGGTTTTGGCAAGTTTGATTATTGGTGACTTTCTTTTGGGATCTACCTTGTGTGGTGTTTGATGAGCATCTTGGATAGATATCTTTTTATCTTTCATCATATCAGGGAAGTTTTCTGCCAACAAATCTTCAACAATTCTCTCTGTATTTTCAGTTATCCCTCCTTTTTCTGGTACTCCAATCACTTGTAGGTTATTCCTCTTGATAGAGTCCCACATAATTCTTAGGGTTTCTTCATTTTCTTAAATCCTTTTATGTGATTTTTCCTCAGATAAGTTGGTGTCAAGTGCTTTATCTTCAGTGTCACTAATTCTGACTTCCATTGCCTCAGTTCTGTTCTGTGACTTTCTGTTGAGTTGTCTAATTCTGAAATTCATTGTTAATCTTCTGGGTTTCTGTTTGTTGTCTCTCTGGATTCTTGTATCCTGTTAAATTTGTTATTATGCTCTTACTATAATCTTAATTTTCTCTCTTGCTTTGTCTGTATGTTCCTTGGCTTGTTCTGCATTTTGTCTGATCTGAAGAGTTCTGTGTATTAATCTTTTGTATTCTACTTCCGGTAGTTCTGAGAAGTTCTCTTTCTCTGGAAAATTTCTTGATTCTTTGTTTTTGGAGCTTACTGAAGCCATCATGGTTTACCCTTCTGTGTTATTTGATATTGACTGTTGTCTCAAAGCCATCAATAAGTTATTATATTTATTTATTTTGTTTGCTTACCATATCCTAGCTTCTTGTTCTGATATGCTCAGATAGGCTGCTCTTGTGAGCTAGTTTGATTATTGGCGCCTTTGAAGCTCTAACGTCCTTGTCACAAGGTGGCTAGATCTGTTACTAGGTATATGAGCCCAGGAGTCTTTTTACTTTTCTTGTATGGATTCAGCTCAGGTGTCCAGTTAGTCAGTCACCAAGTGTGTGCTGCAGGGTCTCACCTACAGTACTAGACAGGCAGGGGTGATTGGTGTAGGCACAGGTATCTGGCTGCAGTAGGGGGGGTCATTCATTGAGCAAGACAGGAGGCTGATGGCTACTCCTGAGTGTCTGGGAGGAAAGCATGTCCCTGTTCCTTAGAGCACCTAGGTGGGTGAGTTTTGCAGCTGGACTATGGGCACCCAGTGCCATTGGCTGTAAGGACTGGGAGGCACCACTTATTCTTGGACCCTTTTCGGGTGTGGCTAGGTGGCATGGGTGGAGGTACTAGTCCTCAGGCCCCTGATGTGGGTAGGTAAGGACCCTGCTTAATGGGCAGAGCAGTGTCAAATGTCATGAACCTGCCACTTCACCATATAGCTGATACAGTTGAAGTTAGGCTTCAGTTATATACCCTGTTGTATTGTGGTAATGAGGGCCTGTGCTGTTGAAATGGGTCCATGCAGGTCAATGCAGGGGTGAAAGGCATTCAGTCCGTGAACCCCTTATGCTTGTGCCTAGGCAAGGTGCTGTGCCTACCCTGAGTTTCCGGCTTGTAAGAGCTAGCAGATTGTTTCTTCCTAGTTGTTAATTTGTTCCCTCTCCAAAGCCGGGAGAATTGCTCAGGGTGTGTGACGGGTCCTATTTCCGGCCCAGGGGACTCAGCAATCATTGAAGCTGGCCCAGGACCCAGTTCAGAGTAGGGAGGGGCATGTAAATGGGAAAGAGGTTTTTTCTAAAGGGGGCGTTCTTTGATCTGTGCAGTAGGTCAGAGGCATGTATTTATCTTTTGTTGATTCGTTGCTACTTTTCACTGTTTTTGGAGGCCCGAGTTGCTACTCCGCTGCTCAGTCTCTCCCGGTGTGGAAGACGCCTCCTGAGCGCCCCTGCTTGCATCACTGCGCTCACCTGCCAATTTGGCCTGAAGCCTGCTGGCTTCGCCAGGTCAGGTCTGGCAACTCCTGGCTGCTTCTGAACTGTCTCTCTGTCCCCCTACCACTCAGTCCGATTCCTCAACTCTGCCTTTGATGTTCATGGCTCCTAGATTGTCATATGTAATCGATTCACTTGTTTTTTCGGGTCTTTGTTGTAAGAGGGACCACAGGAAGAGTCTGACTACTCTGCCATCTGACGGCCTTGGTGTCTTTTATGTGCTGATTCAAGTGTGTGTGTCCTTTTTTTTTTGTTTTTTTTTTTAAATAAATTCTCAGAAACTATTACAATGTGGAAATAATGTCAGCTGAAAAGAGAGAAAAATTAAAGTTACACAGTAATTAGAAGCTTGGGCTACATGGGTCAAAGTGTTAAAAGTATTCTCAATTTTTGCGCTTTTTCCTTTTCCTTCAGTGACTGTGAAGTCTTTCCAAAAAATCATGCTGCTCCTTTCTCTAGAGTCCTCACCTTTTATAGAAAGGAACCTTTCACTCTTGAAGCTTACTACAGCTCTTCTCAGGATTTGCCCTATCCAGATCCTGCTATAGGTAAGTAAAGAATTGGGAAAATAAAAATACAAACTTATATATACTTGGAGAACTGGGATAGCAGAAAGTGCAAACACAATATTTTGAGATTCAGGCACTTTAGATAACAAAAGAAAACTCATCTTGTTTTACCTGGTTCAGGACCAGCCAGTAGTCATTATTTTATTGGATCTCCCATTGTGTGGGCTGTGTTTCTCAGTTAATGCACGTTGTGGGTCTACTTTGTGCATAAGGTGATGCTAGAGCATTGTAAGGAGTTAAATTCAGTCCTGACCTTAGCATACAGTTACAAGTTGTACACTGCAAATTATTAGGGAAATGTGATAGAGTAGCAATACATCATAGATTTTGGATCCCTGTCGACTGGAGTCTTTTATAGACTTTGAGAAACTCCTATGATCTGTAGATAATACCAATTGTGAGGAGAGAGAAACTTGACTTTATACCTATGGACTGACAGCACATGGGTAAAAGTTAGTAAAACATCCTGAAAGGAACTTAGAAACTGGAAAGTTAACCTACTCTTTATTTCTTCATTTGTAAAATGGGAATAATGATGATAATTGCACCGTTGTGTGAATTAAAAACATTAAGTAAAACCCTGGAACAATAACTGGATCTAGAAATGGCAGTTTCTTGATAAATGACTGTGTAAATGCATTTGGGGTTTTCCAGTAGAGAAGAATGTGACTAATGTGTTTTAGGAATTTATCTGTCAGTAGCATATAATTATAAATCGGAATAAGAAGGGACTGAGAGGTTTACAACAATAAAAAAGTCTAAAATAAAAACTGAGTCTAGAAAGTTTTACCTATTCAGTTCAAAGTATTGAAGTTTTATTTTTCTTTAAAGATAAAAGGAATCTGTAAGAAAACTTTTATAAGGCATCAAATTGAATTATAGTGTTTAGAGAGAAAATTAACTTGTATGTCATCAGTAAAGCAGAAGAATTTTTAACATGAAAGACATACGTTAAATTGCCAGTAAAACGGTTCAGAAACTCTTTTTCGTGAAACAATCATAAAATGGGCAAATAGATTATATACAAGAGAGTCATCACAGTATTTTCTATAATTGCAAGATCACTGGAAAAAACCTATGTTTCTAAAAAATCATCATATATATTGATATCAGAAAAATCATTATATGGCCATTAAATTATATTTTGAAAAATATTTACTGATATGGGAAGATGTTAGTGATAGATCATTAAATGAAAAAAGTGTTTATAATTATTAAGTATGGTATAATACAATTTTTATAACAGCTTTTTTGAAATACAATTCATATACCATGTAGTTCACCCATTTGGAGTGTACAGTTCAGTGGTTTTCGGTGTATTCCCAGACTTGTGCAGCCATCACCTCAATTAATTTTGAAAAACTTTCATCATCCCAAAAAGGAGGCCTATATCAATTGGTAGTCACTCTGTATGATACAGTTTTTATTGAAATATGTAGTTGTGGTAAGTCCATACAATGAAATATTATATTCAGCATTAAAAAATAAAATACCAATACATGTTACAACATGAATGAAGCTTAGAAACATGCTGAGCGAAAGACGCCAGTCCACAAAAAGACCGCACATTTTGTGATTCCATGTCTACGAAACAGCCAGACTGGGCAAATCTGTAGAAATAAAAAGTTGATTATTGTTTGCCTGTGGCTGAGGTGGAGGGATTTTATGGGGAAATGATTGTTAGTGGGTGTGGGGTTTCTTTTTGGAGTAATGAAAATGTTCTGGAGTTGACTGTGGTGATAGTTGCACAGGCTGCCCTGTAGATATACTGGAGAACATTGAATTGTACACTTTAAAGTGGTGAATTATGTGTGTGCTATATCTCAGTAAAGCTGCTATATAAAAAAAAAAAATGTAGGTGATTGTTGGAATCGACTCCATGGCAACTAACAATAACAGGTATATGCATAGAAACAAATTTGGAGAACAATACTAAAAATGTTAAAATCTCTGTAAAGGTACGATGATTTTAGTTCCTTTTCTAATTTTTCTACAGTGATCATGTTTTAAAGAAGGAACTGCAGGAAAGGAAGAAATTAGGAGATATTTGGGCCCCTATTTTGGGACAGGAAAATAAGAGTTTGACTAAATGTAAAAGAGGAAGGAGAAATCTGATAATTTAGTAAGATGCTGAGAGAACTGACTTTTCTTACTTGAAGTGGCATGTTAGTTACTGACCTGTCTTTGAGAAGTGGATATAACCTGGCAGTGTGCGCATATATTCCTGTTTGCATTTGTTCACTCAGGCTGTGTTCTCTTTCGTTTTCTCATTTTTCCCTAGCTCAGTTTTCAGTTCAGAAAGTCACCCCCCAGTCTGATGGCTCTAGTTCAAAAGTGAAAGTCAAGGCTCGAGTAAATGTCCATGGCATTTTCAGTGTGTCCAGTGCATCCCTGGTGGAAGTGCACAAGTCTGAGGAAAATGAGGAACCAATGGAAACAGATCAAAATGCAAAAGAGGAAGAGGTAATCTGGACATTTCATATATTACATTTTATGATGGTATGTTTTCTAGAAATTCTAGCAAGTCGGTTGGGTAACAAGGGAGGAACATTGTGTCCTCTTCCCCAGGCATGGGTGAACCAGCAGAAAATCTTTATACAGGATTTGCACAGAAATGAAACATAGTTGTCTCACCCCCATACTACCCAACCAAACACACTTCTCAACTTGAGTTATCCTTGATTCTGTCTGGTTATTGAAGAATACTGCATCTCAGTTGATTATTTTCTCAAGTAGAATTGCACACTTAGTTTGCTGGAATCATGCACTGGGTCTTGTCCCTCACTGGACATCAGAAATACCTGGAGAGTTTTATAAAACTACAAATGCTTGGACCTCAACCCCAGAGATTTTGTTTGAGTTCGTCTGAGCTGGGCACAAGGTATCAGTAGTTTTAACAGCCTCTCAGGTCATTCTAATGTGCTGCAGGCATTGAGAATCATGGCTTCACGGTCTACACAATCTTCTCTCTTATTTATTATTATCGTCAGGCTTTGTTCTGTTAGCTGAATATTCAAGGTGTTCATTTCCCGTCATGCATGCAATGGTTTTTTACTGTAAAGGAAGAAAAGACTGATTTTAGAACAGCTTGGGAGATTTTAGACTTTTCAGAGTAATCTACCCAAGAGGAAGCTTGCAGAAACTCATGCTCTATACAAATTAGATTGTGTTATATGATGCCACATTATCTACTCTGAATACTGTGTGGTTTACAAAGTAATTCCATAGTCACTCTTGTTTATATAAGGGAAGGGCAAGTGTTACCATCATAGTACAGATGTATTAACTGAGGTCCAGAGAGGAAAACTTCCTGCTGAGCCTAGGTCTTCTGATCGCTGATAAGTCGCAGGAGTTCCATACCATGTGACTTGGCCAATGTGTGATGAAGGTTGTTTAGTCTTTCACTGGCAGTTTCTAGTTGTAGGATTTAATGTGTTTTTCAGAAGATGCAAGTGGACCAGGAGGAACCACATGTTGAGGAGCAGCAGCAGCAGACGCCAGCAGAAAATAAGGCAGAGTCTGAAGAAATGGAGGTATGGGTTGTGTTTTAGAGTATGAATTGCAGTGTCTCTTAACGTATACATGGTTCTGGCTGAAGCATTGTGTCTCGGAAGATAGTTATATTAGGAATTCTTTAGTTTAAACAGTTTTGTAGGAAGATTCTGTAGTGTATTTGGAAAGTGCTTTTTGTAAGATCACTTTTGAACTTTTCTAGTTGGTACAGGGAAGGAGAGCTCTCAGAAGGTCTGCTTTTACTAGTCAGTAATTGGCACATGCTAGTCTCTGAATGGCTATTTCTAATAGTCATTCTATGAATAATTTATTCTTTACTGATAAACAATAATGAGACTTAAAATTTTTTCAGATTTTGTCACCTGTCAAAAACATGTCTTTTTGTCAAAGGATATTGTTTTAAATAATAATATATTTAAATACGTTTTGTAAATAATATGTAATATTTTTATCCGAAGCATTTAGTTAAATGAATACAGTTTAAATTCTTTACAAATCTATTCTTTAATTCTAACTATTGAGTTTTTATATTTAAATTTGTTTTCTGCACTTATTTCAAATTATTTATGAAATGACACCCTGTTAGGTATTTCTTATTGTGGTGTTTTTAAGTTTGGCAGAGCCTTAAGATGGCTTACGTCCTTTACCCATTTTCAGTCAGTTAACAAATTTTAATTGCTTTTTTTTTCCCGCTATGCAAATAGTCTTTTTTTTTTAAAGAACAGATGAAATGATTCTCACAGATGCCTTAATCTAGTAAGGCCTTTAGTGGGATGGAAAACCCTTCATGCTTTTGGGTGGGTGGAAGAGAGAAGTACTTGTTTTCCCATGTATTTGTGAAAGGTGGGGGAAAAGAAGGAAGAAGCACTGACATAGGGGTCAGCTCCTCCCTGAATGCCCTGGAGCTGTGGAAAGTTTCTAGGAGGTTGTTACTTAGGCTTCCATGGGATAACTTGGGAATGTATTGCTTCTATGGGAAATGAAATACAAATGAGAACATAAATTTTCAGCATCTGGCTTAAGGTGGGGAAATAACACTGAAGTCTTGCCTCATACCGTAAAAAAACAAATACTTTTCTAATCTGTAGGTGGGGGAGAGCTTTCAAAGCATAAAAACAATAAAAGTAATCACGAAGGAAAAGATGGATAGATTCTACAGTAAAAACTTGTACTGACAAATCAGATAAAATTAGAAAAAACTAGAAAGGTCAGTCAGTTGGATGAAAATCACTAAAATCCTAAGAGAACAGTGAATAAAATATGACTAGGCAATTTGAAGAAGCAGTAAGCATGGTTGATAAGTGTATGAAAAAAGGTATAGTCCCGAAGAAACTCATAAAAAGTAACAGAGATGAAGGTAAATGAATTTCCATTGTAGGCCAGGGTGCAGTGGAATGGGTTCTCTTTACTTCTTATGAGAATGTAAATAGTGACAGACATTCTGGAAATCACATTGATAATGTATTATTGATCCATATAAATTTCAGACTCTTCCCACTAATTTCATGTCCATATCTATATGTTTAGATAAGAGTAGAAGAAAATAAGAGGAAAATAGCGATGAATATATGTGGATTGTGGAATTATGGAAGGTTATTTTATTTGCTTTTTATTTTCCAGGTATTGCAAGAAATAGTCCTCAGTTATTTTGATCATCAGACATCAGAAAACAAACCAAGTTAATTAAAAAGCAAAAATAACTTGAAATGCGAACTATTTGAAAGTTTAAGACAGTCTGTGTATGTGCTTCTCGTTCTTAATTTCTATCATTTTAGACCTCTCAGGCTGGATCAAAGGACAAAAAGATGGACCAACCACCTCAAGCCAAGAAGGCAAAAGTGAAGACCAGTACTGTAGACCTGCCCGTCGAGAATCAGCTCTCATGGCAGATAGACAGAGAGATGCTCAACCTGTACATTGAAAATGAGGTGATTATTTCAAGTCTCCTAAAACAAACTAACAAATTAATGTCACCATACCGTTTAGACCCTGTGCCTAGCGACCTTGATGCACTTTTGACTGCACTTTGAGAAAATAGTTTCTAGATTTTTGGGTACTGCAAGGGCAAGCTTACGTGTTGGATCCCATAGTATATCAAAATGCTTTTATGATGATACTGTGTCTCTATTGCTAGAAGCTCTGTTCTGGGGTCTTTGACAGTATATCTTTAGTTTAAGGGAGGTATCGTTCATATTTGGGGATATGGATGATACGTTTGTTCACCAGAGAATGGGATGTTTGAGGTTATGTAGTGAGTCATGGGAGTTGATCAGCAGAGGAAATCACGTAGTATTAGTGGTAGAGCTATTTTCTTTCCATTTCCCCTTTGCCACTCAGTGTGTAAATACAGTAACTCTGTTATGGTGAAGAAGTCCTGGTGGCACAGTGGTTAAGACCTCAGCTGCTAACCAAAAGATCGTCAGTTAGAATCCACCATCTGCTCCTTGGAAACCCTGTGGGGCAGTTCTCTGTGCTGTAGGGTCGCTATGGGTCAGTATCAACTCGATGGCAGCGGGTTTGGTTTTTGTTATGGTGAATGATGCATGGTTTGGGACCCTGTAACACATTTATTAATTGTTGCCTGTGAAGTTTCTTATCAGATATTCACTGGCTCTTAGAGTAGTTTTGTTTTAAAGACCTTTAGCATTTATAGTCTATAAGTAAGTTTGATTTTTCTTGGTATTCCATGATAAATAACAGCAATGTATACCACTTTGTGACATGGAACCATTAGAGTTCTCTTGTCTTAAATTCTTTTCTTTATTTTTTGAGTTTGAGTTTCTACATCTTGATATTTCTGTCACCTTTCTCTAAGCATACAGAACCTTCACTTCTTGATCTTCACAGTTCACCAAGGACTAATGCTTCCAACTCTCCTTTCTTGGGTGACTCACAGAGTTAAAAGAAATTGGGGAAGAAGGATTTTCTACTTACATATTACTTAGTATTTAAGAAGAAATAGACTCAGTTGTATTAATGTCTGATTAATTTATTCTGTTCTTAGGGTAAGATGATCATGCAAGATAAGCTTGAGAAGGAGCGGAATGATGCCAAGAATGCAGTGGAAGAATATGTGTATGAAATGAGGGACAAACTTAGTGGTGAATATGAGAAGTTTGTGAGTGAAGATGTAAGTATGTGCCACAGTGTACTAACCTAAGATGTGTTTTTGGGAGCATCTTTAAATGTGGTAGAGGGGAAGTCTTCATCTGTATGTACACAGTAAAAATGAACTCCTCTTTTTGGGGGAGGGGGAGGTTTTTATATCATTTTATTTTGTATTTCTTTATTAGTACAGCATTTCCCAAGGGTTAGTCTTTGTGCATGGCTTTTACACATCATTTTTTCTGGGGGTAAAACTATTCTTTATTATTAAGTTTTTGTTTTGAGAGAGTAATAATCATTTTTGCAGCACCTGTAAACAAGTCAGTGAGGTGTACCATTCTGAGATTTGCCATACTTTTCTTGGAATGTTAGAATACTGCAGCATCATCTGTATTACATAATAGTTACTGAAGGCAAGTCAGGCTAAAACAAGGATAAAAATTATAGCTAAAAATCTTCATAACAGCAACTTTTAAAAGATTATTAAACCAAATCATTGTACTTGGTCATTTTATTGCTATGGCAGAACAAGGCCATTAAAGTACAACACTTTTCCTTTCTGATTTTAACTGATGGTCTCATTCTGCTAATACATTTTAAGTTTAAATGGCAAGGATAAAGTGTTTACCTAAAGAGCACTTTTTTTTTTTCCTGTAATCACAGTAAGGAGCATAAAATAAGAGAATCCTGTCTTACACCAGGCGCATTGTCTCTTTGCATTTGCATGTTTAGACTTAAGCTTTATAAAGAGGTGTAATGACTTTAAAATAAGACAGAAGCTTAATGGTCATATAAAAACTACTCATAATATTGGTACACATCACTTTTTGACACATTTGCATGCTATTATTTAGCTAATACTTTTCTTTAAATTAGCTCACTTTTTTCTTGATGTTTACTTTTTAAAACTCATTTGTTTTTGAATGCAGTTTAATCCGGAAATTTTCAAACATAGCTCGAAGCAGAAGGAATAATATTATAAAACCCTTGTGTACCTATCACCCAGAACAGTTTGCCAATCTTGTTTTATATATATTTGTATCTCCCTTCTTTCCCCTGTATTTTAAAGCAACTCTCATATATCTTTGCAGTCTGTGCCTGTGATTCCACTGGTGATTCAATTGATTTTTTTTTTTAACTGATTTTTGATTGACTTGACTTGATTAAAAAATTGTGCTTATCTTTAGGATCGTAACAGTTTTTCCTTGAAACTAGAAGATACTGAAAATTGGTTGTATGAGGATGGAGAAGACCAGCCAAAGCAAGTTTATGTGGATAAGTTGGCTGAGTTGAAAGTAAGTGGCTTTTACTTTCTGAGAACAGAGGTATTCCAAACCTTTGCTGTAACTCCCAAGGAGAATAGCACAAAATTGGGAGGAATCTCATGCCAAGTAAAGAAGACAGTCTGAAAATGGTATTTAAACAGCTGTCCTTTATGACTTAAGCCTATTGCCCCTCTCACTTTCAAAACCTCATAATAACAAGAATTTTTCTGCAAACTGGGTTTATACTTAACTGTTTCACTGAATTGGAGATTGAGTGCATTCTTGATGTCAAGAGATAAAAAGACGAGCAAGATACGGTCCCTGTCCTACAGGCACTTTGCAGTGCAGTTGTCACAGGGCTGTGTATTCTCCATAAAAGCATCTAGTTTTGCATTGAAAGAATCTGATTGTTAAAAGTACAAAGAATTATCTAAAGTTGAGGCCTTTGATTTAGAAAAGGATGCAAACGCACAAGCAGTTTTCACATTTTCTTTTAGTTTTAGCCCTGTATAACTTGGTTTCTTCTGGAATTGGGCTATTATAACTAACCTCTTGAGTCGAATTGCTCAGAGGCAGAGCCTGCAGTTTCCTATTATTCTGGCAAGACCAGCAAGCTCTCCATTGGGATCCCTTCCATTGTGTTTTTGTTTGTTTTATTTTTTTTGTCACAGGAAGTGGCAAACACATGAAAGTAGAGAGAATAACAGCCTTCAGCTGTTAACCAGCTTAAGGCCAATTTTGTTTTATCCTTGCTCCCTCCCACTTCCAGTTACTTGACGCAAATCCCTTATGTTACCATAAGTAGTTCAGTGTGTGTTTAAAAGAAAATATAACATCAAGCTGTACCACTGAAACACCTAACAGCTTCCTTAATATCACCATATATTTAGTCCCTTGTCAAGTTTCATTTGTTCATAAGTTATTATTTTTTAGTTTGAGTTAGGATCCAAATAAGGTCCATATGTTTTGTTGCTGTGTTTCTTAAATATGTGTCTTTAGTTTTCCTTCCATGTTTTTTTCTTGCCTAATTTATTTGATGAATAAAGTGTATCATTTGTTCTGTTGGATTCACCTCCCCCAATCTGGATTTTGCTGATTTTTATCTCTATGGTGGTTTTTAACATTATTCTGTAAATTGATGGTTAGATCTAGAAGGTTCATCAGATTTTAAAAATTATTTTAAGTTTTGGCAAGATCCCTGGTGGTGCAGTGGCTAAGAGCTTGGCTGCTAATCAAAAGGTCAGCAGTTCGAATCTACTAGCTCCTCCTTGGAAACTACATGAGGTAGTTCTGCTTTGTCCTGTAGGGTTACTATGAGTTGGAATCGACTCAGCAGCAACAGGGTTACATCATATTTAGTGTTGTGTATCTCGGGAGGCACCTAATTTCTGATTGTCTCCTCACTGTTTTGAGAACTAGAGCTCTTTGCAAGTGACAAATCGAAGTGGCTCTACGTGGAGCAATATTGAGGTATACTCTCATAATCAGCCTGAAGAAGCCTTGTTTCCAACGGGCTGAGGAAAAGTATTCCACTTACAGCACATGGAGATTAAATGTTCTTTCATCCATAATCAATTTTAGTGATAGTAGAAACCATACTACTCTGATAGTTTAAGCTGAGGAATTTGTATATTCTCTCTTTTGTTAAGAATCTAGGTCAGCCTATTAAGATGCGGTTCCAGGAATCTGAAGAAAGACCAAAATTATTTGAAGAACTAGGGAAACAAATCCAACAGTATATGAAAGTAATCAGCTCTTTCAAAAACAAGGTACTTTTTTTTTCTCCTTCTCTTTTTGGTAGAGTTAAACTTTGAGGCATTTACATAGCACCTTTTCTTATTGTCTTCAAATATAGTTTAACAATTTTGCATTCATTTTGGATGTTAATGTAGTATATAATATTTTATCGAATCTTATTAAGAACCTAGGATTTGCTCCGTTTTTTTGTTAGGTGAAATCTGGAATCAAGCGGTATGGTTCAGTTTCCTTCTCTGGCTTTGGAATACTTCCTCAGTGTTTGACTTAATATGCTGTATCCTGATCTTTCTGAGAATACATTAGGCATATAATTTGGTTTGTTATGCAGATGTAGGACTGTCTCAACAGTAAACTGCTTTTTGTTTCTGCACTGTGTGATAAACACTCCATAAATATATTACCTCACTGAATCCACAGGTGGTATTATCAACATTTATAGGTAATGTCTTTAAGCCTCAGTTTCCTTAAACAATACCTAGTTACTGATAAGTTGGTAGAGCTGGGATTCAGCCTGAGGTCTTACTCTAAAGTTTGTGTCTAAGTTATCTAACGAGTGCTGCTGTAACAGAAATGCCACAAACGGATGGCTTTAACAAACAGGAATTTATTCTTGCACAGTCTAGGAGGCTAGAAGTCCTAATTCGGGGCTCCAGCTCCATGGGAAGGCTTTCTCTCTCTGTCATCTCTGAGGGAAGGTCATTGTCATCAATCTTCCTCAGTCTAGGATCTTCTCAGTGCAGGGGTACCAGGTCCAAAGGACATGCTCCACTCCTGGCTCTTCTTGCTTGGTTGTAATGAGGTCTGCCCTTGTCTCTGCTCGATTCTTCTATGTCTCAGAAGAGACTGACTCAAGATACAGCCTAATCCTATAGAGTCCTGCCTCATTAACATAACAGCCTCTAATCCTGCTTCATGAACATCATAGAGGTTAGGATTTACAACACATAGGATAATCACATCAGATCACAAAATGATGGACAACCACACAATACTGGGAATCATGGCCTAGCCAAGTTGACACATTTTGGGGGGACACGGTTCAATCCATAACAGTTTGTGTTCCTAATCACTCCACTGTACTCCAGGTCCTTAATGTATTGTCAGTGTAAGAGACTTTAAGAGTGATAAGTTGGTGTACAAGGAAAGGTCATGGAAGCTCCATAGACACATCCAAACTCCCTAAGGGACTGAGTTGCTGGATGGAGGGTTGTGGGGACCATGGTCTCGGGGAACATATAGCTCAGTTGGCACAACACAGTTTATGAAGAAAGTGTTTTACATTCTACCTTGATGAGTAGCACCTGGGGTCTTAAAAGCCTGTGAGCAGCGATCTAAGATACTCCACTGGTCTCACCCCTTCGGGAGCAAGGGAGAATGAAGAGAACAGGATACAAGAAAAGATTAATCCAAAGGACTAATGGACCACAGCTACCAAGGCCTCCACCAGACTGAGTCCAGTACAGCTAGATGGTGCCCGGCTACCACCACTGACTGCTCTGACTGGGATCACAACAGAGGGTTCTGGGCAGAGCCGGAGAAGGATGTAGAACAAACAAAAACCAGATTTATTGGCCTGTCAGAGACTAGAGAAACCCTGAGAGTATAGCCCCCGGACACCCTTTTAGCTCAGTGGTGAAGTCACTCCCGAGGTTCACCGTTCAGCTGGGGATTGGACAGCCCTGTGAAACAAAACGGGACTAATGAATTACAGCATCCAGGGACAAGGACTAGAAGGCAGGAGGGGACAGGAAAGCTGGTGGTGATAGGGAACCCAAGGTTGAGTAAGGACAGTGTTGACATGTAGTGGGGTTCTTAACCATTGTCATAGGGCAATATGTGTACAAACTGTTCAATGAGAAACTGTTTTGTTCTGTAAACCTTCATCTGAAGTGAGAATAGCAGCACAACTGGAAGAACGTAATCGATGTCACTGAATTGTACATGTAGAAATTTTTGAAATGGTGTATCTTTGGCTGTGTATATTTTGACTACAAGAAGAAGAAAAGGTCCTCCGAGGTCGAGAAAGGAGAGTGTTGACATGTCATGGGGTTGTTATCCAATGTCATAAAACAATATGTGTACTGACTGTTTAATGAGAAGCTATTTGTTCTGTAAACCTTCACCTAAAGTACAGTAAAAAAAAAAAAAAGTAGGTAAGTAAAAAAAATGATAAGTTGAGCTTGTCTTTTTTATAATTTTGTTTTTATAAGACCTCATTAAAAAAATTTCACTGTTGTTTTGGTTCTAAACTAGCATACCTAAAACCTCAGCTAATATAATTTTTTTGCATTGTGAAATTTATCATACAATTTTGTGTAAAGAATGTACACCTATTTATACTGACGAAGCTTTTTAATCACCACCTTTTATATTTTCTTGGCCTTTAAATCAATTTCCTGAATGCTTTAAAAATTGGGGTTACTTTTCCTTCCTTCAATTTTTAAGGACTTGAGTGTTTAGATTATGAGGCTAAATGTGCTCCATTTTTGAAAGGTCATAACTTCTTGAAAGATGCTAAAGAGCTAGACAGTATTTGGGTGCGGAGAATATCATCCTTTGAAGCTCTCTACTTGTTGATTATAGGAGGACCAGTATGACCATTTGGATGCTGCCGACATGATGAGAGTGGAAAAAAGCACGAACGAGGCCATGGAATGGATGAATAACAAGCTGAATCTGCAGAACAAGCAGAGTCTGACCATGGATCCAGTTATCAAGGCGAAAGAGATTGAAGCTAAAATTAAGGTTATTTAATATTAATTAATGTATTATTTAATATTCCTTTGTTTGTTAATATGTTCATTATTAATAGCTCTCAAAATGATATTTAGGTGGGAACTTTATTATTGTGTTTTTAGGTTCTGGTTGGGAATGGGGTGGGTGAGGCTAGACTTGGGTTTAGCATGTCATATAAAATTTATAAGAAACAACAGTATTTTTCTCCTACCATTCTAGGAGCTGATAAATATCTGTAGTCCTATAATTTCAAAGCCCAAACCCAAAGTGGAACCTTCAAAAGAGGAACAAAAAAATGCAGAGCAGAACGGACCAGTGGATGGACAAGGAGACAATCCAGGGCCTCAGGCTGCTGAGCAGGGTACAGACACAGCTGTACCTTCAGATTCTGACAAGAAACTTCCTGAAATGGACATTGATTGATTCCAACACTTGTTTATATTAAAACAGACTATTATGAAGCTTTAAGTTGTCAGCTTTGTTCTAAATATCAACTAGAGCAAGCAGATACTAAAGATTTCTTAGTTAGTTTTTAGGGGACTTCAGGGGAGGGGATACAGATAATGTATGGAACGTTTTGACTTCTAAATAGCTAGGTACAGAAATTAAATGCATTGTATCTTTTTTCATAATGGTACTATTTAGAAGCTCAGTTAATCTTACTGAGTTTAAGCTTCACTCGTTTTATGTTTAGTTACGCTTCTGTAAAGATAAGTTTGTTTTGGAAAGTTGAGCTATAGCAAAAACTATAACTAGCTGTAAAGCAGACTTTTCATTACGACATACATGGCAGGACCTTTGATTGTGTTTCACAGTTCTGTCGTGGAGGTTGCCACAAAGGCTCCCTGCCTGGTGTAGGGATAGGGTTGGGGAGGGGTCTCCCTCTGTTCCTGAGGGCTTAGAGCATGGCATGGCGTGGCATGGATTAACATAGAGCAAAGACGGTATGCTCTGATCTTTTTCACACTTCACCTTCACTCCCGCTCCCCCACCCCCCAAAAACAAAAAGTTCCCTCTATAAATGCCATGTGCTGCTTTTGGGAAAATGAACCCCCTCACCTGAAGCAAGTCATTAGGTTTTTTAGACCTGGAAGGTCTTCCTTGAGAGTATGTTCACTAATACCCCAAGCATCAAAGTCTAAATAATTTTCTCTTCAGAAGGTTTGAATTGGGTGATGTTTTGTTGGATATAGGTGTGATAATTTTAACTGAGGAATTGATCTTGTTAATTACGGCATAAAAATTTGTATCCTGGCCTGCTTATTCAGGTGGGAGATACTCTGTAAAAATGAAGTCTGTCTTCATCTCCTAGGAGAAGAGTTAACAATTGTTTTTAGCTCATTCACAATCACTTGTGTGTTTAAGTGTTAATATCTGTCACAAGTCTGCCAATTCGTGTTAAACAGCTGACAGAACATACAAAAAACTAAGATAACACTGGGTTGTACTGGATGAGTCTGAATTTAGTGTTAAAGAAGTGCACTGCCCGATGTTATCAACACCTCCTCCTCACTGTGCACCTGATGTAAGGTGCACCAAAGCATTCCCTGCTCTTTGGGGCAGTATTGATAGGAATGAGGCAAGTTGGGCATCTGTTAACACTCCTATTAGAGGCCAAAACTGGTACCTAACCTAGAAACTTACAAGGCTTGATGATTACTTTTTGGATCTTTGTAATAATTAATATTCTGTATAACAGAGTGCCTCTCTGTTAGTTTTGGCCTGTGTTGTTAGAAATAAGATCATGCCTTTCATATTTAGAATAAGTTTCTGTCCATGTCTACAGTGAAACATTTTAGGGTGTTACAAGCTCTAAAGTGTTATAAAGAAACAGTGCTTGCTTAGAGAGGATTAACTTGGAAGTATGTATATGTTGGTATGTAAGCATGCATGGAAGCCTGCGGCATCAGGACTGGGGCCCTGCCCTTAGAGCATCCTCTGTTCATTCTCTAGCCATCGTGCTTCAAGAGTTTCAGCTGGCCTGCTGTGAGGCCAATGGCTACTTCAAAGTGCTGGTTGCAGGATTAAGCCCACCCTTATGCAACTGACTCAGTTCTTAATGGCCAGTTCTTCTAAAACCTTTTTTTGGCGGGAGGGGTTTGTGCGCGTGTTGGGATGGGGGTGAACTTGAAGTTTAAAGTTAAAACTAGAAATAAGATGATGTGGTCTACTTGCTCTCTGTTTAGACAGGCTTTAAGACCAATTGGATTTTCATGGAGGCCAGGCCAGAGTGTGTGATAATCGGTGACTTGTGTGCATTTATTCAGGTTGCTATCCAAATTGGTTTGTTAAAGCTCCAGGTCACGTTCTTACACTAAGAAAAATATTCAGTAAACGTGAGACAAGTTTAGGAAGAACTAATAAAAGAAACCTGTCTTACACACCAAGGAATGGATTCCTTAATTTCATAATGAGGACTGCTGGGGTGTGTGTGTGTGTGTGTGTGTGTGTGTGTGTGCACACGCTTGTGTGTTTTCCATAAAAACTTTTCTCTACAATTAAGCCCTCTTGGCTAAATTCCAGTTAACTTTTCCCGTAGAATTCCAATCTGAAGGACAGCAATCAAGGCACTGCCCTCTGGGTGGCAAAAAGTTGCTCGCTCTTTTCTTATAGAGTCTTCCTGTTGAGTCTTGGCCCAGTTCCTCTGATATGTGAGTCCTTATCTTGCTACAGGGACTGGGCCTTACTTTGAGGGTTTGACAGTAGTAGAAGGAAGGTACGGCCACATAAAGGTAAGTGCCGGGACTGACCTGCCTGGAGTATAGGACGTGGCCGAGAGTGTGCTAGTTACATCTGCTGCCACTGTATATGTGGTGGGTGGGTGTGTGTGTGTTTGGGATGGTAATGGCTACTGAAAGGGAATGAAGCCATCTGAAGAGACCTTAAGTCTACAAGAAATGAGGCCTACATGAGGATTGGCCAAGGGCCTTACTCCCTGGACTTCTGCCACTTACGTAGTCCAGGTGCTCTTGTACTAGGAGGATCTTAGCTGCCAGGGCCTACCAATGGACCTCTTAACAGCTGCCTTCAAGGAACCTGTGTGCAGTTTGGTTTCCCCTTGGGCATCTGTCTGTAGGAGAGGGGTTAGCACCTGGTAAGGTTAGTGGAAAGCCTGGGACCAGCCAGCTAGTGACCAGCCAGAGCACAGCTATTTCACGGTGTTCAGATCACCTAGAAAGAGAGTAGCTATCTGGTTTACCTGGGAATGGTACCAGTGTCCCTGTAAGTCACTGGGGAAGAGGGTATTGGGGGGCAAAATAAAGGCTCGTGTGAAAGTTTTTCAGTGGGGCAAGTGAAGGACTTCCCTCTCAGAACTTGATAAGGATTCCAGCATTGGCTTCAGAAGGACTGGCCTTTGTGATGCTTATTCAGCGTGAAAGTTCCAGCTGCCTGCTGTGAGGCTAGGGGCTGCAGGATTAAGCTGATGTTACGTTTAATGTCAGAGGTAGTAGAAAGGGTTGATGGAGAACTGAGGGATGGGGTTTCTGGTAAAGGGCTCTGGGGTCTCTAGATCTTTGAGCCTGAGTGACAGGATGGTTTAGGAAGGCACATGTAGCAATGTGTGCAGAACGAGGCCTGAGGGAAGTTGGAGGTGGTGAATTTTCATTATAATCCACGTTTGAGAGGATGAGCCAAATGAAAGAGGAGGTGGCAGGTCTTGGTTTGGGGAATGAAGGGTCACATGGATGTATCAAGAGGAAGTGGAAGCTTTGAAGGAAACAGAAGGAGCTGCCAGAGAGAGATGATGAATGAGGCATGATTGGAAGTTTGAGAAGTGGGAGGTGGCAGTGGCCAGCAGGGTTAGATGCTGTGGGGGCACTCTTAAGGGTAGGAAGTAGACTTAGACTTTAGAGGTTTCAGGTGAGGCCACAGTTGGAGAGCACTAGGTCAGGAAGCCCAGGGGAGGGAAGGGGTTGGCAGTGTCCTGGGCCCACAGGCCTGTGTGTAAATGGGGATGGTTCCCTCCTGGCCCTCTGGAGTTGCCTGTGCATTTATTTCCTGGATAGTTCGCCCTTGGCCCTGGCTGGGGCAACCCTGGGCCATGATCCTCAAAGCTGGAATGTTCTTGGCTGCGCTTGTGAACTGGATGCTATTTGGAGAAGATGCTGCACGTAGAAATGAAGGAGGTGACCTTTTCCCTTAGGCACTAGTCTTGAGAGCAAAATGAAAAAGTGGCCTAATTGTAGGAGCAACAGTAAAGGAGGGAGTACTGTAAGTTTCTGAGGGGTCAGGGAAGGGAAGACCTCAGAGGACGTGAAAAAAGTACAGAATGCTTCCCAGATTAGCTTATATATCCATGGGCAAGTGGCAAGCTAATTCTGTCCTTGTCACTCCAGTTTGGCACATGCTCTCGGGGACCAGGGAATGTTTATGCCTAACTCCTAAGGGGATTTGCCAGGTTCAAGCACAACAAAGAGAAGAAAAGGCTATAGAACAAATCTGTCTTGGAAGTACAGCCAGAATGCACCTTAGAAGCAAGGATGGCGAGACTATGTCTCACGTACTTTGGACATGTTGTCAGGAGGGATCAGTTCCTGGAGAAGGACATCATGCTTGGTTGAGGGTCAGTGAAAAAGAGGAAGATCCTCAAAGAGATGGACGACGCGGCTGCAACAATGGGCTCAAGCATAACGATCGTGAGGATGGCGCAGGACTAGGCAATGTTTCGTTCTGTTGTACATAGAGTCGGAACTGACTAGACATCTAACAACAACATAGAAAGCTGTTTGTGTTGGGCTTCTTTCAAGTGTCTGGGTGTACATCCTTTGAGGACCAGGTAGACTGTTAGATTTGGAGGCCTGGATCGACGGTGGAGAGACAGACTGCACTGGAACCAATTCCCTTGTCACAGGTTAGCAGGCCCTACCCGCCAGTACAGGTCACACATTGTTTTTTCTACATGCACCTTAAAACTTACTCCAAAATATTCTGGCCTACAGTCTAGTTTAGACTTGGCTAATGCTTGGGGAAGAGAAAGCTGGAAACACTTGGAAAACCATCTCAATTGCTCAGCTTCCAGGATGTAAGTCTCAGCAGAGTATTTCTGAGGATGACCTGGATCAGGAGATGTTCCAGAAATGGATGGACCCAGTGACAGGGTACTTTTTAACAAGGCCAGTGGGGAGGCTTCTAGGACCTATGTGAAGTTGCCACAAGGACCAGGTGAGCTGTGGTTGATACGGCTTCAAAAATGGGCCATGCAGTTACAAGGGAAGTTCGGGCTGAGAGTGAAGGGGCCTTTCCTCTGTGACTGATCTTGTCCCTGTGTACACTCCACAGGGTCTCTGCCTGGTTCACAACTGCCTGAATGGAGTCTAGCATAGAGTATGAACCTAGAAGACTCTCAGTGAATACTTGAACATACATCAGTGCTTGATAGTTGTTGAAGGAAAAAAACCACCTTAAAACTATGTTTGAAATCATCTTACCCAACCTTCCACTTTTTCGATGAGTAAAGGGCCAAAGCAGGGGAAGCTTGTAGGTCTGATAGATGGCAGAGCCAGAAATCCCAACTCTAGCTGTTGTGTGACTAGAATACGAGGCTTTTTGCTCTCCAAAAAATTGCTCTGAATCTAGCATTATTTGGGGTAGCGCTTTCATCCTAAAACTGATGTTGCGTCTCCAGCCAGAGTTCTCCACAGAGTATGGACTTCTGTGAGCTGCAGTGTTGAAGCTGCCTCTTGGGGGCGGCATCGTTCTTCCTTTGCCTTGGCTGGACTACAGTTCAGAATTGGCTTGTAGTTCAAAGACTTCACTTTGAGGAATTCCTGAAGTTTGTAGAATACAGACAGCCACCACCTCTCCTTCAGGGTAGCTAAAAGCAAAATAGATGTGGTTTGACAGAGGGCTCAAGCTAGGAAGCAGGGCTTGCTTTATGAGCTCTAAGTACTAATCCCTTAGGTCCTTACCACCCAAAGTATGGCATCACTGATTATAAAAGAAAATCGTGGGCCTGACCCCAGACCTTGGGTAGATCACCCAGCCCAAACTTATAAAACTCACCCGGAGATCTTGTTAAAATGCAGATGGTGATTCAGTAGGTGAGGGTGAGGTTTGAGAGTCTACAGTTCTAACAAGCTCCCAGGTGATGCTGATCATAGACTACATCTCGATTAGGAAAGACTTAACCTCTGGGAGCCTGTTTCTTCATTTGTTAAACTGCGATAACACCAGGCCTATCCATCACATGGGATAAATGACTTGGAGTGGATTCAAGAAAAGAAGGGTAAAGGTATTGTTAACACCAGGCATGTAACTTGTGCTTTGAAGCCCCACTAGGAGTGCAAGGAGTAACTGACCCAGGCATAAGGAGTCTGAGTTACCATAGCTCTCAGGGCTGTAGAGGAAACTTCTTTCTTGTCCTCACCTTGGCGGGAGTCCACTGAGGAACAGTGCTGAAGGACAACCTAAAGAGCAGAGATGCACTGACTTGTGTGGCATGGTCACTAGCCTTGGGTGGGGAGGGAGGGTTGCTTCCAGCCCCTGGATTCACACATGAATCCAGCCAACCTCGTGCCACTTCTTTTGACTTGGGCTTGATCCTGTTAGTTCCAGGAAGGGACAAAAGACACCAACCTCTCTAGGAGTAGGGTCTCTAGCTGTGGAAAGAGACTCCAGGGAGTGGTTATTTAACTCTAAATCCTGGGGGTCTGCTGCAGAGAAGTGAAGGAACAGCTTCAGAATGATTGTTAAACGTGAGCCATCTGACTCCCAGCTGTAGGGAGTCCAGTTCTGAGTTGCATGAAATAGACAAGGTTTATTGGTTGTACGAAGGTTCCCAGACCTTCTCCCTCCTCTCCCTTCCCCTTTAAAGAGGATAGTTTTCTGTCATTGCCCAAACTCTGCAAGCTCTGTCTTGGCCAACTTGTTTTCTAGATTTCTGTAACATCAAATTAGAATGAGTACAAGAGACTTGAGGGGCAAAGGCAGCGTGGTGTGGAAATCTCACTGTGGATCAGCTCCTGGGCTCTCCTTTGAGGTAAAGCAGTGGTGTGTGCATCTGAATCACCTGGAGGCCTTGTTAAAACACAGATTACTAGGTGGTGTCCCCAGAGTTTGATTTAGTAGGTCTTCTGTGGGGCCAGAGTTTGCATATCTAACAAGTTTCCAGGTGCTGCTGATGCTTCTGATCTGGGGAGTACATCTGAGAACTGGGATAGAGAATCTGAACAGTTGAGGGTGATGGTGGCTGTGCACAGGAGTTGGGAAGGGAGAGACTCTGGTACCATCGTGGCAAGTAGGAAGGGGAAAGTGCGAAGTGCTCTTCAAGAAATGTCACATACAGTTTGGAATTTCTTTAACATTGTTTCCGACTGTGGGATTTATGTGACTTTGAATACTATATCCAGCTTACACTGCCTGAGGCCTCATTTGCCCTGGCTTGTGGTCACTAGTGTGTGGGGCTTTACTTCTCTGGGAGACTGGCCTTTTGCTTCTCCCCATGGTGCTTCCTGCTTCCCTGGCTGGCACTGGCTTGACTTCTCTCCCTGTGTGTGTCTTTCTTCTGGCCAGGCTGAGAACTTCTCAAGGGTGGAGAAGTATTTGTCCAGTTGAGTTCCCCTCTCATCCAGAGCCTAGCTTCAGATATGCACAGCTCTGCTCCCTCCACCTTCGAACTGGAGGAATAGTTGTGTGGCTCAGAGAGGTGCTGACAGTTCAAGGGAAAGGCCTTGGTGTTTCTGCTGTTCCCAGGTGAGACATCCATGTCAAGCAATTCCCAGTAAATCAGATTCAGCTATTCAGCCTGCTCACACAGCTTTTAAGGACACTTTAAAAATAAGCCCTAAATTGGAACTAACTCACAAGCAGCACTATCTGATAATGAAATTGCTTTCTGTTAATTTGGGTTTACAAAATAAACAGCTCCCTACAATCTGGCATCCGTGTGATGGCCCCCACCCCCAGGAGTGGGCTACTGTTAGTGTCTGGACTTCATTAGGTGGCATGCTTGTCACGTCACAAATACTTGAGCAGCTATCAGGGCCATGCCTTGATCTGGGGATACAGATATCAGCAGAGCTCACAGTTGGCCCCTTTGTCTTCCTGCAGTTCCTCTCTCGTGGAGGGTCACAAACAGCTAAAAATCAGCTCTCGATGGTGATGGAGAGACACACTAGGAGCAGCGGAGCAGCCTGAGGAGGTGACTTGAGGAAAGGAAGAGAGAGGGTTTGGTGAGGGAGTGCCAGGGAGAGGGAACGGCTTGACCAGAGGTGTGCTGGAATTTATGAACAGCTCCCGGTGGTATGTGCAGGGCAGGGAGTGGCCAGACAGAAGGCTAACAGGATGCCTGCCAGGAGCCTACAGCTTAGATGCTAGTGGGTGACGTCAGAGAGTTAAGGTCTATCACTCCCCATTTTTGCAGCCATTTCTTTATACGGTTACGGGGGATGTTGCTGTTGGACGAAGGGGGCCTTTTGAAATTCAAGGTAATAGAAACCATCTAGAGATGGGGGGTGGTGGTATGTAAGGTCAGGTTATAGGAAAGGCCACAGGGACCCCTTGAGAGGGTCTATAAAGCAGGAAGGAATCTGGCCTGGTGACACAGGAGGGAAAAGGAGCTCATTGTCCCCCCTTCCCCCCCAAAAGGACACCTGGGCATGTGGGTGGACAGAGCTGATCTGCAATGTCTTGGCCCCAGGTGTGGCATGTTTGAATAGGCTGGATAAAGGGCCAGCTAGTAAGTAGGTGTAAGGTCCCTGGGTGGCACACAGTTGGCACTGGACTATTAACAGTAGGGTTGGCAGTTGGAATTCACCCAGCAGCACCGGGGGGATGGGGGGTGGGGTTGGGGCGGGATTGTTGACAGTAAGAAGACGAATGGACAGTCTCCTTTCAGACCAGTCGTTTGTGTCTCTTCTGCTTAGCGCTCTCTCTCTCTTGTTCCTGGGGGACTTAAATTTGCTATCAGTGATAATTTTTCTCCTCCCTTTCACGCGGGGCACTTTTTTATGGAGCTTTGGTGGAGGCTCTGGTGATGTTCTCTTCTTGCTGGTTTCTTGGGTCTTTTCTCATTTCATAGGCAGACTTGGTGGTGATTAATCATCCCTTTCTTTTCAGTCTTATTGTGTTAAAATGGCTCAGTTTACTTTGTCAAATTTTAAGATAACTCAAGAGTTGGCTCTGGATTGGAACGCTTAAAGGTAGACCGTGGGAGCAGATGGGAGGTGAGGCTCAGAGAAAAAGCAGAGGGGACCAGGACCATGGGACACCCTGAGACTGGGTGGAACTTGGAGGAGGAATCACAGTGTTCAGGCTTTAGGGCACGTTCCTGACAGCCTGGCAGCTAGTCAGAACCAGGGCAGCAGGCCTTGTGTCACCTGGCGGGGAAGTGGTAACTGCAGGGAGACGCCGAGCTCTGATTCAGGAGCACGCTCCTTGCCATGACTGCAGGGCCACCCATAGCAGCATGGGGAGGGCTGGCTTAGGGTAGGAGGAGCCTTTTGTTTGTAGACAGGCCCCTGGAAAGACCAGAAAGACAAATGTGAAAACATAATAGCTGGTGAGTGGGAAGCAGCGCAACGAGCGTGCTGCTAGATAGGCTTGCTCTGGCAGGAGGAAATGTCCAGATCACCTCCCTGAACAGAGGAAAAGAGCTGCTTGTTCTGAGACACCTTCAGGCGTTGGGTTTGAAGGGCCTTTTCATGTGTGGACTTCTCAGGGACTTCCAGGGCACACATGCTCATAGATGGGTTGGGTTGGCTGAGGTGTTTCCACGACTGCCTGGTGAGCAGGCCCAGCAGCTGGCCTGTAGGGAAGGGCTGCTGGCCTTGAAGGAGAGATACCAGGAAACATTGGTTACTCCCTTATCTGTGCCGCACCTACCTCTACACCTCCCACTTCCTCGATGGGCAGTTGTATGAGGAGGCAATCCTGTGAACAGAGTTGGTTACATAGCTGGCTTCTGGGAGGCTCTGCTGTGGGTGTCCCAGGGAAATCCCAGGGAGCCAGGTATACCCCTGTATGCAAATCACATGCAAGTGTGCAAGAACCCAGCTTACTACTTGGCCTGAAAAAATGTGACTAGAGTCAGGCTTGCTGGGGTTCTGGAAGGGTGGGAGGGGCCCAGCCTGTTGGTCCAAGTTTGGAGCACCTAAACTCCAGAGGCAGGGGCTGGTGACCTCTTTCACCTTTACATCCAGGACTGGGGTCATCAGGATGAGCCCTGGGGGGCCCTATCCTTTCCTGTTATGCCAGGGACTATGAATTTAGTTAGTTTCTGCACGTTGTTAACTGGAGTTGCAGAGTGATTACCAGGACAACAACTTCCAAAATGTAGCCTTGGCTTCAGAAATGTGGGACAAAATGGCAATTGCTGAATTTCAGATGTAGATCCTGATGCATTTAATGTTTATGAGTGGCAATAAAAGGGGAAGGTTGGAATTGTATCTGCAGTTCCCAACCACAAGCCATAATTTTATACACTCAAAACATCTGTTTTAAGATCATAGCAGAGAGGCTCCCTTTTGTCCTGGACCCATCAGTTAGGCCCCATCAACTTTATTATAAATCGTCAGGGATTTATTAGTAAACAACATTTGGGGAGCCTGACACTGCCACACTGTGGCTAGGGAATTTGAGGTTTCTGAGCTTGGGCCTATCAGTGCATTCCTGGGCAACCAGAGAGCTTACAGCCTGGGGAGCTGCTACTTTGTAAGGAGCCTCTGGGCCAGGAGGTCGGTGGGGAGAGAAACCAGAAGGCACAGCTCTCAGGGAAGGAGGCAGTGAGGGATGGTTCCCAGTCTGATCCACCTGGAGGTCTGTTCCTTGGAAGATACGGGTGCAGAGATGTCCAGTGTGGCAAAAGGTAGAAGGCTTTGAGATCGAACAGGCCTGGCTTCAGTCCCAGCTCCACCACAAGTGAGCTGGGTGACTATGGGCAAGGCATTGAGGTTTTCTGTGTCTCAGTTTCCTCATCTGTAAAATGGAGATGGTAATAATAATCCTATCTCCTGGGGTGATTGTGAGGATTAATGAGAACATGTGTGAGGGCTCAGCACTGTTCTGGGCACACAGAGCCACCCCATAAATGGAATATTAGCACCAGAGAAGTGAAGGGAGAGGCTGAGACAAACAGCTAGGGGAGCAGTTGGCTGTGCATAGGAGCAGGTCACTCAGGGCACTGGGGGCTGGTGGGTAGAAGGAGCTGCTTCACCCATGGTTCCATGTGGCTTCCTTCCCTATGGCAGGTGTGGATCCTCACAGGAGAGGAGAAGTTGCTGACTGCACACTGTTGTCTGGGCTGGGAGGCTGGGCTCTGTCCCTTTTTCTACACGGCCCCTGCCAGCTCCTCTGGGCCTCCATTCTAGCCCTCAGGCAGTCCTGTTGTACCTCTAGTCCTTTGCCCAGACCCCTGTCCACTCACTGGTCCACCCACCCTGCCTCCACTCCTAAGAGAGCAGAGGTGCTGGGCAGGCCCACTGTGGGCTGTGGTGTGGATAGGAGACTCACAACAGTGGGTGGGCCTCAACGTCCTTGGGCTGGGCTGGGGTTCTGATAGTATTCCCTCTCTGTGTTCATATGGTGGGGCATTCCCAGGGCATGGGCTGACAGGGAACCCAAAGGGTCTGCAGGCCTGAGCTCCAGGGTTTGAGGTGCTTTGCAGAGTTGTCTGGCTTGGAGCCTCTCTGTTGGGTCCCTTGGCCTGGCCTAGCCCATCTGGCTGACCTGCCTGGAAGAACTGAAGCTGGAGCAATTCTTCTGTGTGGGGCACATCCCAGATGGCTGCTCCTGGCTCAGCTTTCCCCACTGAGATGGAAAAAGCTCCAATCTGGCCTCTCTAGTAGGGTAATGAGGAATCCCTGACCCCAGTCTTCCCTAGAGCGCCCTAGTGTAATGGGCTCCCCGGTAAAAAATACATAGACTGATCATGTAGCTCAAACAGCCCTGAGCCCAAATCCCAGCTCCACTGTTACCCAGTCCTGGAGCCTGTAATTAACTTCAGCTTCCTGATTTGTGAAATGGGGATAATAATAGAACATACCTGTGAGAATTAAACAAGATAATGTATGTCAAGTGCTTAGCACTGCACCTGATACATTAAAAAACAAAAAAACCTACTGCTGTCGAGTCTGTTCTGACTCATTGCAACCCCTTAGGGTTTCTAAGGCTGTAAATCTCTGTGGAAACAGACTGCCACATCCTTCTCCCGCAGAGCCACTTGTGGGTTTGAACCACCGACCTTTCAGTTAGTGGTCGATAGTCGCACTTAGTAAGTACTAAATAAGTGTTAGCTATTCTTTGTCAGGTTAAATCAGGCATTGACATTCAGTGTGAGATTAAACCAGGGCTTTGAACTGGTTCATTCTGGTTTGACCCCCTGCTGAGAATTTGCTTCTCCGTCCCAGATATACTGAATCAGAATCTGCATTTTATATACTTTGTACATTGTATGCATAAGCATCATTTGAAGGATCTTGTTAAAATTCTTATGTATACATAAGAATCATCTGGAGATATTGTTAAAATGTAGATTCTGATTCAGTGTATCTGGGGATGAAATGCAAATTCTCAGCAGGGGGTCGAACTGGAACAAACCAGTTTGAAGCCCTGGATTAAGCCCCCCTGGGTATCTATTGTAAAAAGTTACTCTGGTCAGGCATAAAAAATACTGACTCTGGAGTCAGATAGGGCCCGGTTCAAATCCTGCCTCTACTACTTCTGTGACCATGGGAAAGTTGCTGTTTCTCTCTGAGGTTTCATTTCTTCTTTTATAAAATGGGCATAAAAACAGTACCTATCTCACTGGGTGATTGTGAAGATTAAATTAAAAAACACTGTGAAGGTGTCTGGCTCAATAAATGTAAATTTTATTGCTACTGCTATTATTATTCACATTCAAGGTAGCAAGTCTTTTCTGAGCCCCACTCCTCTGCCCAGTATCTCCCCAGCCCAGTGCTCAGCTTTGTGTGGATGGCATGATAGGAGACAAAGCCTGTCAGTGTTTGACACAGTCTGTGATGATAAGCTGAAGCCAAAAACGTCACCCCAAATTTCCCTGTGTCCAGCATGAATCCATGCCATTTTCTAACCCCCAATCCAGACTGCCAAAAAAAGGCTGTGGGTTTCATGGCATAGTCAAAAATTGTGGTATAATTAGCTTTCAGGTCCTTGCAGATCTGGGTAGAAAATGAAATTTTTTTTTCAGAATGAAAAATTAGAGGCAGGAGAGGCTAGCTTGGCAGGAAACTCCTGCCAAATTGTCTGCCAACTGGATTCAGAGGCACCCTCACTGGCAGCTCGGCTCTGGCCTCACTCAAGAAATGAGCCTGCATATCTCACCTCACTCGGGGGTGCTGGCCTCCTGTCGCTTGGCACTCAGGGAGTGGCTGCCCTGGGAGGCTCCCAGCATGGTCCAGCTGGACCCAGGGGATGCATGAGACTCCTGTTTTCCATCAATAATGCTTTATCTTATGTGGTCTCCTCAAAGGCCCTGGGAGGTACTGGCGCCCCGCTGGCAGATGAAGAAATGGAGACTCAGTGTCCAAGGTCCTGACCTGAACCAGTGGTGTCACTAGGGATGGTGTCACCCAGTGCAGCAACTCGTGATGTCAACCCCTGCCCCTACATGGACCTCCTTCTGTACCAGACCATACAGAATCCTTAGTAATGTTTTTTGTACTGTTACTTGTAAATTGTAATTCCTGTATATCACTCCTTTTCCTTTAATTACTACTTCATTATTAAAAAAGTTACTGATACAGGTTCACAAATACTAATTACCACAATACTGTAGCTAAAACATCAGAAAATTGGACAAAATCAGCAACTATAAAAACACTAGCAGCAATAAAAACAACAGCTGCTTGTAGCCACGTGCAGACAAAACCATGTGATTTCGAAGCTTCACTGTAATTAGGTAATGATGACAGCTCTGACCAGAAGGCATTAGAAGGTTCAAAAAGTAAATTAGCATAGAATTTGAGCCTTGTAGGTATGTTGATACATGTAAGCTGGGCTTACAAAAAATGTTTTTGTTGTTACAACTAACTACAGGCATATTTTTATAGACAGTCATTTTGGTGTCACCCCCTCTGACAGTGTCATCTGATGCAGTCCATACCCCCTGGACCCCGCGCTTTCCGAAACCACTTTCCATGAGCACCCAGGGTGAATCAGAGCATGTCAGTCCCCTCTAAAATCTCTCCCTCCGCTTCCCTGCACTTTGAATAAAATGGTTCCTCCTCACCAAGGAGACCTGGCTGGCCTCTCCAGCCTCATCCTCTCCGGCTGCTCTCCTCACCAGCCTTCCTTTCATTCCTTGGAATGATGCAAAAACAAGCTTGTTTTTGCATCAGGGGCCTTGCATTGCAAGTTTCTGCTGCCTGGAATGTACCTCCCCCAGGTACTTCCCTGGCTCACTTCCTCACTTCTGGAAGATCTCTGTCCCTCCTCAGAGAGGCCTGCCTTGATTGCCTTCTGTAAAGACAGCCTCCACCAATTGCTCTTCCCCATCACCCTGTTTATTTCCTTCATAGGTCTTATCACAAGAGGTGCAGAGTGAAGGGGTTGAGAGGGGGCTTAGAACCAGACATGCCTGGGTGTGTAGTCCTTGATCCCCCCACTTACGGGCTGTGTGACCTTGGACAAGTTACTTAAACTCTCTGTCTGTCATGAGTAAAACAGAGATAATACTAGAACTTCCTGCATAGGATTGGATGAGTTAACATATGTAAAATGCTCAGACTAGTGCGTTGCATAGAGTCAGCACTCAGGAAATCTGAGCTATTGTTATTATCACAGTCTGTGCTTATCTTGTTTAGTAGTATCTTTGCCACTAGAATGGAAGCTCCACGGGGGGCAGGAACCACTTCTAACATCTTCATTGCTATACCCCAGAGCCTATGACAGGCCTGGGGTGTCATCAGTGCTGAATAAATGCCTGTTGATTGAGGTACAAAGACCATAGAGGACAGCAGAGCAGGCCTCAGAGACAGAGAAGCTTGCTCCAGAGCCTGACCTTTGTTCACTCCACACTGACATTCCTAGGTAAAAACATTCCAAATTATTTTAGCTGAACTACTCCAGTTCAATGCCACATTTTCCCTCAGGAAAATAATTTATAAAATAACGCATAAAAGCGTGTCCTTCTTTGCCAACGCAAGCTTGGTACTCAGTTATGCCATACCAGTGGTGGAGGTGAAATGGGGCAGGGGCAGAAGCCAGGCTTGTCCTTCCCTTACCCTTCACAAAGATTATGTGTTATAACCAAGAGACCCGCAGCGATGTTTGAGGTGGCGAGGTTTGGGATTGTTGAGCCACCCTGCCTTGCCCTTGACCTTCTGGGACTAGGATTCTCATGGGGGTCTGGAAAAGGCCTGGCCTTCCCCCTGGTGCCCACTCCAGCCCACCCTGGTGCTCTGGCCTTGAGAAAGAAAGGAGGCACCTGGGCAAGGATGGAGGGGACTTTGGGGAGTGGTCCCATGTTGTTTCCCTGGGGTGGGGGTGGGGGGCAATGGCCAGGAGGTGCCCTGAGAGCATGCCTGGCCCATTTGGGGAGAACACTAGGAGGTGTTGGCCTCTGTCCCCTGGGCAGGAGGTGAGACAGGTGGCTGACCCCACCCTGGCTGCCTCATCTTGGATAGTTCACAGAACCTCTGGCAGTCTCACTCAGCCTTGTGTGTATAAACCGGATATAGGAGTTCTGTCTTGGAACTCTCCCCTCCCCCCTTTCTATCCACCACACTCGCTGTCCTGTAGCTTTACCAGGACCTGTGATTCCACAGTTCAGGAAACATGGGAGGTGGGTGAGCTGTAACATCCCCTCTCACCTTCATGCCCACCCTTCACAAGTGTGTTCCTGAAGCCCCACCTCTCATCCTCTGGGGTGCTCCAGAGTAGAGTAGTCTCCTCCTTCTAAGAATTCCCTCTTCATAAGATCACTAGCCTCCCTTCTCCGGGCAGGAGAGGTGCAGGGTGGAGAGTTGGAGCGGCTGCTTGGCCACCTCTTGGGTCAAGCTCATCATGCCTGGCCCTTTTTCTCTCTGGACAGGCCCTCTTCTGCTCAGGTAGGCCTAGCTGCTCTCTTTGGAGTGTGTGGCCTTTCCCTCTGGTGTCCTGAGCTTTAGGGCTCAGCCCAAACTTCAAAACAGGGAGATCTCATCTATCATCTTTTTGCTTCACTTCCTGAGGAGAGGAGCCTGGCACAAAGAACCACTCTTTTGGGGCCGTGGCCTTCTCTTTCTCCTGGCCGGGGCCTTTGTTGGAACATTCAGGCTGTGCGCTTAAACTATGAGAACTACCAATAGCTCAGCTCTGTTTCTGCCTTCCTGAGTGTCAAGTCTAGTGACAGACGGTTCAAGGTGGGCCTGGTTGAGGGGAGGTTGTTTGAAGCTCAGGCCTTCACTGTCCCCTGACCCGTGCTCACTCTGAATCGAGTATCTGTGAAGACTTAGGTATTGCTGGCCCATGTCCAAGTCTCCTTGTTATTAATGGGGCCGCAGCCTCATTTTTCTGATTTATGTCTAATATTCTCCTAGCTTATACCCTTTCTCAGCAGTTTAATAATGATCCATAAACCTGTCTCCCTGGACTTAGATTTGGAAGGTCTGAGTCTCTGAGGACCATTTTGATTTACAAATTTTGCAAAGTAACTAGGGGATCTAAACTCTGTCCTGGCTGGTACATATTCACGTGTATTTCCGTGACTCTTGACCCCATCAGGAGGCAGTTGCCAGCATGATCTCCCCAAATATTTTGTGTGTCTCCTTGTATGTTCATGAACAGGTTGAGCAGGGGCCATGGTGATGTTTGCAGTTGTGCTCTCTTCTCTTGCTCTAGCTCCCATCTGCTGACCCTGGCAGGTCCCTTAGGCCCTGTTGACTCAGGCTGGGCCCTGCTTCCAGTTCCATTTCTTCCTGGGCCCCATGGCAACTCTTTTGAATGCAACAGCTCTTCCTGAAAATGCTCTGGGAGCCGTCTTCATGGGCATTCGGGTTCACCCATGTGTTCCTAAGCAGAAGTGGATGTTGGAGCCAGATTTGGGTGGGTGGGTGGCTGGGTACTACAGCCATGCTGCTTGGGTCCTGTAACACTGCAGTATTTGTAGCAGAGTGGCTCTTTGGTTTTTATTTAAAGCCCTCTCTTCCCTTGCACCAGGTTGAATCATCAGGACAGAGCTGGTCGCACCTTCTCTCTCATCACCAGGCAGGGTCTCTGGGATAAGTTCATCATGCCTGGCCCTTTTTCTCTCTGGACAGGCCCTCTTCTGGGAGATGCAAAGCCTTGACAGATGGACACCTAGGGGGCCTGTCCTACCAGGTTTTCAAGCCTACCAGTAGTGAGCCAAGCCAGGCCCAACCTGGAACACCTGTCCATCCACATGGTTTTTCTTTGGGGTTATTTAGGGATGACGATGTTCTTATCTGAAGGGTATGGAGGGGCCTGCAAGAGGAGGGTTGCATGTAGGGGTGGGAACAAGGGAAGACGGAGCTGTCCATAGGTGGGTAGCTGGTTCTTGTTTACTGGGCTCAGAATTCCTGAGAGAGAAGCCTATTGCAAACTGTCCTGTGGCCTCACCAGTGTTCCCCAGAGTGGCCTCAAGGTCATGCCTGGGTGAGCCCGGGGGTGGGTGCATGTCCCCAAGAGCCATCCACATTCTGTCACTCAGGGAGAAATAAATGTGGAGTTGTAGGGGTCAAGAGTCAGTCTAGGACCACTGGGGGCTGACATCTGGTCTGAGTCATATGAAGAGTATGTATGTACTTTGAGAACAGATCCTTGTTTAATGGCATCCCAATCTTGTCCTTATTCATTATTCATTTATGCAACAATTATTCACTGGAAGCCTGTTCAATAAATAGGCATAGAAGTGTGGTGATGAGCAAAACTGATGCTATGCTATGGTTCTGCTCTTATGGAGCTTAGATTCTAGTGGGAATAGATATTTAATAACCACACACATGAAAGCATTATTATAAACTGTGTTGAGTGCTCTGCAGAGAATGTACATGTTGGGGAAGACTTCCTTGGGGAAGGTATGTTTCAGCTGAGACCTGAATGATAAGCTTAAGTTAATTAAGCAAGGGGGCTGGGTGGTGGAGGGGGGTGGGAGGAGGGTAAGCCAGAGAAAGAGCATGTGCAAAGGCCATGTTGTAGGAGGGAACAAGGTGAGTTCAAGGGACAAATGAAGGCTGGTGGCTGGAGTGTAGGGTTAGAGATGGGACAGGAGAAGTAGGCTGGAGCCAGACCACACAGAGCCATGAAGGCCAGGGGAGGAAATTCGGTCTTTATTATAAGATCATAGGATAGTATTGAAGGGTTTTAAGCAGACAGTGATTTACCTTGGATTGCCCAGGAGCAAAAGTGGAAGTAAGGAGACTAGTTAGGAGACTACTGCAAGTGTCCAGATGATATAGTGGTAGCTTGGCCCAGGGTGGTGGAGGTGGAGAGAAGTACACTTATTTGAGAGGTATTTAAGAAGTAGATTATCAGGAGCTGGTGAGAGATTGGGTATGAGCTATGAAGAAGGGGAAGGAGTCAAGCGTGTCTCCCAGGTATCTGGGTTGCCCAACGGGATGGGTGGATAGATGGCGGTGCCACTCTTTTAAGTAGGGAACATCAGGTTTGGTGGAGAAAATAACTAGTCCAGGTTTGGATGGTGTCTTATTTATCTAGTGCTGCCATTACAGAAATATCACAAGTGGATGGCTTTAACAAATGGAAATTTTGAAGTTTAGAAGGCTAGAAGTCCGAATTCAGGGGGCCGACTCTAGGAGAAGGCTTTTTGTCTGTCTGCTCTGGGGGAAGGTCCTTCTCTCTTTTCAGCTTCTATTCCTTGGTGATCATGGGGCATGGCAACTATCTTCCCCCATCTCTCCTTGCTTGCTTGGTTGCTTGCTCAATCTGCTCTTTTATATCTCAAAGAGATTGATATAAGACACATCCTACACTAATACTGCCACATTAACATACCAAAGAAAACCCATTCCCAAATGGGATTAATAACCACAAGTATAGGGGCTAAGATTTACGACACATATTTTAGGTGGACACAATTTAATCCATAACAGATGGTTTGAATTTTAAATGCCTACCTGTGTTTTATTGGCTACACAAAGCCATTTGACTGTGTGGATCATAACAAATTATGGATAACAATGGGAACAATGGGAATCCCAGAACACTTACTTAACTGTGCGCATGAAGAACCTGTACATAGATCAAGAGGCCGTTGTTCAAACAGAACAAGCAGACACTGCATGGTTTAAAGTCAGGAAAGGTGTGCGTCAGGATTGTATCCTTTCATTATACCTATTCAATCTGTATGCTGAGCAAATAATCCAAGAAGCTGGACTCTGTGAAGAAGAATGGGGTATCAGGATTGGAGGAAGAGTCGTTAACAACCTGCATTATGCAGATGACACAAGCTTGCTTGCTGAAAGTGAAGAGGACTTGAAGCACTTACTGAGGATGATCAAAGACCACAGCCTTCACTATGGATTACATCTCAACATAAAGAAAACAAAACTCCTTACAACCAGACCAATAAGCAACATCATGATAAACGGAGAAAATATTGAAGTTGTAAAGGATTTCATTTTACTTGGGTCTGCAATCAATGTCCATGGAAGCAACAGTCAAGAAATCAAACAGCACATTGGATTGGGCAAATCTGCTGCAAAAGACCTCTCTAAAGCCTTAAAAAGCAAAGATGTCACCTTGAAGACTAAGGTGCACCTGACCCAAGCCATGGTATTTTCAATCGCATCATATGCATGGGAAAGCTGGACAATGAATAAGGAAGACTGAAGAAGAATTGACACATTTGGATTATGGTGTTGGTGAAGAATATTGAATATACCATGGACTGCCAAAAGAATGAATAAATCTGTCTTGGAAGAAGTACAGCTAGAATGCTCGTTAGAAGCAAGAATGGCAAGACTATGTCTCACATACTTCGGACATGTTATCAGGAGGGATCAGTCCCTGGAGAAGAACATCATGCTTGGTAAAGTAGAAGGTCAGTGAAAAAGGGGAAGACCTTCAATGAGATGGATTGACTCAGTGGCTGCAACAATGAGCTCAAGCCTAACAATGATTGTGAGGATGGTGCAGGACGGGGCAGTGTTTCACTCTGTTGTACATGGGGTCACTATGAATCGGAACTGACTCAATGATACCTAACGATAACAACATTTGTTTGAAATGAGTTTGAAACGTCTAAGAGGAAATGTTAAGCTGCAAGTTGGATATTTGAGTTTGGTGCTCAGAGTAGAGAGTTGGCTAGCGTAGACATTTGAGGGTCATGACAATAATGGAATTCATAGGGGTGAGATACATGGCCTGAGGAGAGGTCAAGCCACTGAGCAAGGTACCTGGTGCCCAGCTTTCTTTCTGCTTGTTCACCCCAGGCAATGTAGGGCTGCTTACCTTAAGGATCCAGAACCTGGGCAGGCAGGATTCTGGCCTCAGAGTTTTCTGGACACCAGGAAGTAGATTCCTTCAATATGGGGGCTGTGGCTGGAGAAGGCCAGGGGTCCTACCTATCTCCCTTAGTGACCATGGCCATCTTCTGTGTGGCCTGGTATCTAGACTCCACCAGAGAGCTGCCCCCACCCCAGCCAAGAGCCCTTAGGGACAAATACCCCTGAATTTGGAGCCAAAGATGTTGACTCCCAGAGACCCAGGCTGTCTGACAGTCTTCAGTGTAGGCACATTGCTGGGCTGACTTTTCTGAGGCTGTTCCAGCGGGGCCAGCCAGGCCTTGGCTCCAGCCAAGAGGACTTGTTGGCTTCCTCCGGGAAGGAGGGAGGATGAAGCTGTTTGCTCATGCAGTGTGACCCTCCCACTCCCACTCAGCATTTTGGGTGGGCTGTGGCTACTCTGGAAATGATGCCCAGTGTTTTTGCTTATGGGAAAAATCGTTAGTGTTCAGAAGAATAAATTTCTCAGTAGGGCTGAAGATATCCTTCTTCCTATTTGTTATTCATTGTTATTAATTGCAATCAAAGACAGTTTAATGGTGAAATTCCTATAAAACAGTGAAGAAAACATTTCTTTGGGTATTAGTTTTGTTTCAGTAAATTACAAAGTAGTGATTTAACTTGCTACCTTCAGGATTATTTCTACCTCTCAGTAGGGTAATATAATCGGCAAGATCTACTATGGCCCTCATTTTCTAGAGAACACAGATGAATAATCCCCCGATATGTCCTTGAACAAAATGAATTACCTGTGACTTTTGATATTGCCATCCAGAACCAAGAGGATGCCACTTCAGAGGTGTGGGGGGATGCTACAGATTCATGAGATGCCTGCAGCAAGAGGGGCAGAGTCAAAGATGGAAGTTGAGTCCTGATGGAGAGTCACTCCAGGAGGGGCCCCAGATTGCAAATGTGTGCAGGGGTTTCCCAATGGCCTCTCTGCACCAAAGCTGGGAGTCAGGGCTGACTGGGATCCACAGGCACGTGGGTCTCAGAGAAATGGATGAGGGCTGAGTCTAAGAGGTGGGACCCAGTCAGCCCCCTGGTGATGTCAGCTATTAATGTGCCATATGCTTCCTATCCGGTTATTTAATAAACATTTCCTGAGTCCCTGCTTTGTGCCCGTCCCTGAATATTGGGTACTGTGAAGTAACGGGTCCCATGTCTACCCTTCAGGGAGCTCAGAGTGTGGAGGGGAGATTGAAACATGAGCACCAACAAGTGGCTTTATAGGAAAAATGCAGGAGAGCAATCATTCTACTTGGGGCTTCCAGGGGGAGCTTCATTGAGCTAAGATCTGGCTGAGTCGTGAAGGCTGTAAGGACTTTTCCAAGCAGAGAAAGAAAGGGAATGGAAGGAAGAACACTCCAGGTAGAAGGAACAGCATGAGCAAAGGCACAGAGGTGTGAAGTTCTGTAGTTTATAAAACCATCCTGCAGGGGTATTGAGAATGGTGGGAGAAAGGATGGGAGGAAAGTGGAACCAGATGGTGAGGGTCTTGAATAATAACTCAGAGTATAGGATGATCCTCATGAGCCTGGCTTGGGGGTTGAATGGCTCTGAGGCCTTGGAGGAGGCCATCTGAGATCCCTCTCTTCAGTCTAGCCTCTCCACTAGAGGGGCTGCTTGTGGGAAAAGAGAAGAAGGCAGCAGAGTGGGCAGTCAGCAATCTGGGATCTCATCTGCTGCATCGCTTTTATTGATATCATATATGACTTTGGAGAAATCACTCAGCCCTTTTGAGCCTATTTCCTCACCTCTAGAATGAGACAGGAATCCATGTCTTCCTACCCCATAGGCTGCTGGGAGGGCCCAATGAAGTCATGAGAGTTCCAAGAACAGAAGAATTGGGTATTTCTGGCCCTGTGGATCAGCATCTCTATATTTCCCCAGACTTATCTACTGTCCCTGGTGAAGAGAGGATTCACCGGAAGAGAAAAGATTACCTCTGAGCAGGGATAAAGCTGGATTAAGAGGTAGGTTGGCTGGACAGCTCCCTGAGCCCACTTCTGAGGGGAGCTAACATAGCCCTGGACCTGCACGAAGATGGAGGAAGCTGCAATGATAAAGCATCTCTCCAGAGAGCATGGCAGATGGTTGGGAGGAATAATCTTGAGGAGCTTCTAGGAGTGGGGACAGTCTTTTAAGAGAGCACAGTTCAGTAACTGCCAGGGGTGGCTAGACTGTGTTTGAAGGAGCCCAGTGTGGCAACTACAGAGCCTGGATTTTACTGACAGGGGTATGCAAGTGTGGGGCTACAACTTAATTGTTCAGGACAATGGAGGAGGGGCTGTATCATCTTCAGTGCCCCTCTTTTCTGTCTTTCCTGCGCACAATGCTCAGCTATTCCTCTGATTAGCTGCTACGTACATATTTAGCAACTGTCAATTTGTAAAGGCCTCAATTCTGAGGGTGGTCCAATGTCTTGGTCTGGCCTTAAAATAATGGTGGTAGGGTGTAGAGCTGTACCGTCCAATATGGTAGCCACTAGTCACATGTACAACCCTGGTAGCAAAGTGCTTAAGTATTTGGCTGCTAACCAAAAAGGCAGTTCAAATCCACCAACGACTCCTTGGAAACCCTATGGGGCAGTTCTGTTTTGTCCTATAGGGTCACTGTAAGTCAGAATTGACTCGATGGCAGTGGGTTTGTTTTTTTTAGCCACATGTGGCTTGAAATGGGGCTAGTCCAAATTGAGATGTACTATAAATATACACACTGGATTTTCAAGACTGTACAAAAAATGTAAACTGTCTCATTAATAAGTTTTTATATTGATTAATATTTGAAATGATAATATTTTAGATGTGTTGGATTAAGTAAAATGTATTATTAAAATTAATTTCACCTGTTTCTTTTTATTTCTTTTAATGTGGCTACCCGAAAAATTAAAATTGCCCAAGTGACTCTTATTATATTTCTGTTGGACAGCACTGGCCTAGAGGCTGAAGGGAGGAAGTGTTGTAGATGTGGTCCCTTTACACCTATACAATGTGCTGCCCCCTGCCTGGTCTGGGCACTTGAGTGGCAGTTGATCTGGGAGGCTGGGCACCCAGTTCATGGCAGCTCCCAGCTTTTGCCTTTTGAGCCTGCTGGGAAACCATCCCTGGGTCAGGCTGTTGGGGCTTCAGGTGGGTAAGTCAGAAAGTGCTGCTTGAGGATCCCAAAGAGAGAACAATGGCAAGGCCACATTCAGGTCTACAGAGGAGGTTATAGTATGGGCTTTACTTATAAAAGCCTCTCTTCACTAGACTGAGAGGTCTTCAGGGGTGAGGGGCAGCTCAGTTTCATTTCTGTAGCCACAGAGCTTGGCCCAAATCCTGCATACGGTAGGCTGATTGGATGGATAGATAGATGAGTGGGTGGATGTGTTACAGGAGGGTGTCTTGAGGACATAGGTGAACCTAGAGACTGAAGATGGGTCAACTGGATGAATGGGTGGCTGGGTAGAGCCCAGACAGATGGACGGATGGGTGGTTGGGTGGAAGGATGGGTAAATGAAAGAGTAGATGAAGATAGACAATGGTGAGTCTGTGGATTCAACAGATGGAAG
This sequence comes from Dugong dugon, assembly GCA_030035585.1. Taxonomy (NCBI): domain Eukaryota; kingdom Metazoa; phylum Chordata; class Mammalia; order Sirenia; family Dugongidae; genus Dugong; species Dugong dugon. Next base: position 146,093,395 of record CM057460.1, read on the forward strand.
GAGGGTGGATGGTTGGTCGAATGTATGGATGGATGGATGAAGTAGAGGGTAAAAGGAAGATGGATGATTAGGCGGATGGATAATTGGATGGGTGAGTTGCTGGAGGATGGAAGTGGATGAATGGAGGGACCTAATTCCCACACAGGCTTTGGTTGGGGACATCACCTCTTATATCAGCATCCAGCAGATTTCTCTTCCCTAGCTCTTTGTGCTATGTCCAGACATGCTTGGAGCTTTTTCAGTCTTTCACTGGATCCCCCAGAGAGTTCTTACTGCCATGGCTATGCTAATCAAGTCTCTGTCCCTAATTAGAACTGTCAGCTCCCTGGTGAGCCACCTCTGTCATTTTTTTGGGGGGCAGGCCAGGACATGATGTGTATGGGGGGCAGATGGTGTGTTTGTTAGGTTGTGTGGGGGGAATTTTTTATGCTGGGTCAATTCTCTTTTTATGCAAACCTTATAGGACTTTCCAAATAATAAGGAATCAATAGTGTGATTGAGAGGGGAAGGTGGGGAGAAAGCATCTCAAAGGACTCTGAGTTAGTGGGATAGGGGAGACAAGGTAGAAAGTAATTTCTTTTTAGGACAATATGCCTGATCTATGTGGGAGTATAATAACTGCCCTCACATGTGCTGACATGGACCTTCCAGAAAGTGATTTCTCTGATAGCCCATCTCCTTTCTTAGCAGTTCCAGGAGGTAACATGGAAAGCCCAAGTCTTCTGTGGAGAAAGTGAGTTTCAGAGAGAAGACAGGATTGCCTTGGATCTCTGGATTTGAATCATCCTTTGGGAATTGGAAAGGATGGTGTTGGGATGGGCAGCTGTTTGTAACTCTAGTGTCGGGCCCTGAGGATGCGGAGGGGAGAACAGAGTCATCCATCCTCAGCTGGTCAGGGTAGTGAGAGGAAATCTGCCAGGTCTGGCCCTTTCTCAGCTCTGAATTTTATGCATCAGCAAAGGCTTTAATCATTTCGATCAGTGGTCAACTCATCACCATTAATTGAATTACATTTCAAGCAGGATTCCTGGAGAAATTCCATTGCAAATGGTGCAGAAGGACGACAGGGCCTTTCTGCACACCACAGCTCCTTCTGCACTCTGGGGAGCTGTCTGAATATGCAGTGACCAGCAGTGTTTTCTCAAAACATGTACAGGCCTTTCCCTGGCTCCCGTACCTCTCTGTGTTGGGATTATGACAACCAAATCTCATCCTCAATACTCTAAATAATGTTCAGTTCAGTTTTTCCTCCTGTGAAATAAGAATAAAACTGAACCTCCTGTCATGGATTGAATTATGTCCCCCCAAAAATGTGTGTATAAATTTGGTTGGGCCGTGATTCCTGGTATTGTGTGATTTTCCTGTGTGTTGTAAATCCTGCCTCTATGATGTTAATGAGGGAGGGTGGGTGGCAGTTGTGTTAGTAAGGCAGGACTCAATCTACAAGACTGGATTGTGTCCTGAGGCAATCTCTTGAGAGATAAAAGAGAGAAGTAAGCAGAGAGACAGGGGCACCTCATACCACCAAGAAAGCAGTGCCGGGAGCAGGGCGTATCCTTTGGACCTGGGGTCCCCGTGCGAAGAAGCTCCTGGTCCAGGGGAACATTGATGAGAAGGCCGACAGAGACAAAAAGCCTTCCCCTGGAGCTGACACCCTGAATTTGGACTTTTAGTCTACTTTACTGTAAAGAAATAAACTTCTGTTTGTTAAAACCATCCACTTGTGGTATTTCTGTTATAACAGCACTAGATGACTAAGACACCTCTTTTCATTAGCCAAACTCAGTACAATTAAGCATCCAAAAGAAAAGCACATCTGACTCGGAGGAAAGCCTTGATGAGAGTAACAAATAACTTTACTGAAGGCTTTCTGGAGGGGGCTGCCATCAGGGGTTACACAGCAAACTTTCTAAATGTTCTGTTTTATCCACTTATTTCTGTGAAGCCTGCATCTTCCAGCAGCTGCTCAGATCTTTGCTTTCTCTTCAAATTGCCCCATCTCTGGGTTGGCTTTCTTCCTCACTACTGCTTCTGGCTCTGGCCAAGAGTTTCTAAGCAACTTCCAGCTCCAGAATTTTTGTTTTCCTTCCAGTAAAGACAAATGAATTCTTATGTAGATGGATTAGTCTATCTGGCTCACTCCCATCCTCTTCTTGATCCCCTACCCTGACCAGCCCAGTGATGGGAGCCAGGAACTCACCCCCTTGCTCCACGCTGGTTTGCTGGTTTGGCCAAACTTGCCTGGGGGTAATTCCAGCTGGGCTGCATGGCTGAGATACCAGGGTAGCCTCTGGGAGGGGGAAGAATTGAGATGGGCAGAATTGAAGTCAGGGATACAGATGGTGTGGGCCCTCAGATTGTCCACTGCATCTTGAGGTTTCTTCACCTTTAGAAATTTTGTTAATACATCATCCTTTGTACTCAGTACCAGAAACCCACTCCCACTAGTCAATGGCATATATATATATATATATATATATATATATATATATATATGTATATATTAAGGACATAGGAGTTTCTTTAAGATCCCAAGGACAGGAAGCTGGGATTCAGGAAGGCGCAAAGACTAGAACCTGGAAAGTTGTCCATTCTGTCTCTCTCCAGTCCAGCTTTCCTTGCTTCTTTGGCCACAGAAAGGAAGATAACTACCCTGAAGCCCTTAAACTCTTACCTACCCCTCAGTTTCAGTCACATGAGGGAATTAACAAGCTGATGCTGAGTCCAAATTTCTGGAGAAGGTGCTCACTGGCCCAGCCTGGCTCAGGAGTCTCCCCAGGTGTAGTCAATGGGGAGGTAGGGTCCTATAAGGCTTTTCTAGGTTTTGGTTCTTTTGTTTGGAATAGATTGCTAGAGGTGGAATTCTTCGTTAGGGTTCTTAGTTGCAAGTGAGGGAATCTCTGTAGATATTTAAGCAGAAAGGAGTCTTTATACAAGATATTAGGTAGCCCTGGGGGGGTGGGGTGGTACAGAGAACTATGCTTGGATGCAACACAGCCATGGACAGTGCAGCCAAGGTCAGTGCTGCACCCCGTGGTGGAGCTGTTCAAGTGAAACACCACTGCTGCCACTGCCTGCTGCTTGGCAGTGATCACCCCAGGGACTGGACTCCAGAAGCTTCCTCCAGCACCACACTACTAGAAGACTGAGCTCCTTGCACATGGCTGCCATTTCACTTCTCCCTTCTGAATCAAAGTCCCCTACGGGTGGGTCTGGTTGGCAGAAACTGGGTCACAAGTCCTCCATCTAGCAAAAACGAAGTCTGATAAATGGATTTTTGGAATTCCAGTACAGGAAGGCAGGACTCATGTGCAACTACCAAAGTATCACGGGGTTATTAAAAAGATGCTTGACAGCCATGAATAATGGATGTCCACTATGTGTTCAGATGCAAGTGCAGAGAAAGGACTATATAGGTTGGAACAATGGTTCAGTGATGTCAACAAGAGCCCAGATGCTTTCTTTCAGGATGTTGGCAGTATTTCCCTTCATGGTCCAAGATGGCTTCCACAGCTGCAAGCATCACATCCTTGTCTGATAGAATCCCAAGAAGGAAAGAAAAGGGTAGGAGCAAAAGGGCCTTCTCCTTAACAGCTCTCTCTTTCCAGGGATTAAAGTCTCCAGAAGACTTTCCTTTACATGGCTTAGGTCCAGTGCCCACTCCTAGACCCATCACTGGCAAAAGGTAATAGGACTACCATGGTTGCCTTAGATCTGGGCTGGGGACATTGCTCCTCAAACAAAATTTGGGTTCTGTTAATAGGAAAGAAGCAGAAATAGCTTTTGGGAAGGCAATATGCCTGCCATAAGGGATATTAACTTCTTAAATTTTTTATATGAATATTTGAAGACTCCTGCCAAATTGTTTCTCAAAGGGTGTACTAACTTAAAATTTTTTGAACAGCATGAGTGTGCATATTTTACCACACCCTTGACAATGAGTGAGTTTTGTATATTTATTTATAACCATGGTACTAAACTTTCTTATTAATTCTGGTATTTTTTTTTAACATTAAATTATCTTAAATTTTGTAGGCATACAATCATATCATAAGCAAATGAATGAAAATGATAGTATAGTCTCATTTTGAATAGTTATGTTTTTAAATGCTAGTTCTTATTTTATTTATCTATTGAACCTTTCTGAACAGCAATAGGTAATCAGGCAGTCCCTGGGTAACCTATGTCCCACTTATGTACAACCTGTAGTTATGAACCAACCCCCATAAAGCCTATTATGTTAAAAAATTGAGGTACACACAATGGTTTGTAATAACAAACAGATGCTACTTTGTGACATGTATCAAAATATTGTTATTATCATTATTGTATTATTATGTTAAAGATGTTTTAGTGTATCTGGAAGTGTTTCTTTTAAATTTTTTTATGCATAGAAATGTACATTATATGCTATATACCAAGACAAACATTTGAGTGACATTAGGTACGAACTGTACCTAACTGTTCTGGCTTAAATGCACCAATTTTACTTAAAGACCAATTTAGGAACAGAACTCGTGCAATCCGGGGACTGTCTGTAACGGTGATAATGAGCATCCCTGTCTTGTTCCTGATTTTAATGTCAAAACTTGAGTGTTACGCTGGTAGATAGGGTGTGAGCTGTTCATTTGAGGTATGTCTTTTTTCCTGACATTTAAGATATTGGTTGTAAGATTCACCATCAACTTACCTGTAGCTTTTGGGGAGTTGGGTGGGGAGGTAAAAGAGTTACTTAATATTAATCTACACCTTAGTTGAAAGATATTCTTATTTCAACAATGTTAAATGTGAAAGAAATGTAGAATAGCCATGGGATTTATATATATGTGTGTGTACGTGTGTATAAACATATATAAATATACACACACAATGGGAAAAAATATATATGTTACACACATACGTATATATATTTTCCCATTGTTAGTGTCATATAATTAAAAACACAATAATTTGATAGAAGCATTGTGCATGTTGAAGATCAATTCTTTATACAATATATACTTTATTATGTTCAGCAAGTGTCATTCTATTCCCAGTTTTTAGAATTTTTGTGAGGAATGGATGTTGAATTTAACAAGAGTCTAAGCATAAGCCATAGGGTTGCTATGGGTTGGAATCGACCTGACAGCACCTAACACTAACAACATCAACAACAGGCATAAGGTGATCTTTAAAAATATTTATGCCAGGGATGGCAAGATGGCGCTCTAGGCAGAAGCACCATGCCGTCCCTCCACAGCAAAGATCTGAAAAACTAAGCCAAACAGAGAATCAACAATCCTGAAACCCTACAACATCAAATGAAGAGATAAAGGACTCAGCCAAACACCAAATGGAGTGAGAATACTGAAAGAGAATGGAGAGCGAAGAGAGATTCATGCAGAGGTCCCCTACCAGCTAACGCAGCGCAGATCAACCATCTTGGACTCCTATCGGAGACGAGCAAACGGGAGAACGGGAGAGCAGCCTCGCAGAGCATCCAGTGAGAGACAAAAAGGCCGCTTAGCTTCACACATAACCATCTCCCCGCTGCATCCTGCCTACCTGCACCGTGCACTTGACATCACACCACCAAGCTGTGCAGGCACTCCCTATTGGAACCTGCCCAGCACTGACTACTGACCGTCGTGGTGGCTGCGGTGAGTGCCACAAACAACCCGTCCCAGTGGCTCCTCTTTAGCTAGACCTGACCAGCTGTACCACAAGGACGAAACAAAAAAAATCTACAATCAATAAACGAGAGAAATATCTACTGAATGCCCTGAAAACAGCAAACAATATCAAAACATTTACAAAAACAAGACAAGATGGGTCCAATAGGTGTCCAAATTAAAACACCAGATAACTCTCCTGTGGAAGAAAATGCACTAGAAGTACCTGATAGGGAACTCAAATCACTAATACTTGGAATTTGCCAAGAACTGAGGCAAAAAGCTGACAAACATGAGGAAAAAATAGACAAATTTATGGAAAATACAGACAAAAAATTGGAATAATTCAGGAAGATGATGCAGGGACAAAATGCCAAAATAAATTCACAACTAGAAATTATACAAAAACAACAATTAGAAATCCAAAAGATAAACAACAAGATTTCAGAAATGGATGATGTCATAGAAGGGCTGAGAAGTAGATTTGAAACCATGGAAGACAGGATCAGTGGAACTGAAGACAAACACTTGGATACAACTCTGTTTCAGGAAAACTCAGAAAAAAGAACAAAGAAAAATGAAGAGACCCTGGAAGTTATGTGGGACACAATTAAAAGCAAAAATTTATGAGTGATTGGCATCCCAGAACAGGGGGAGAAAACAAAAAACACAGAGAGGATCATTGAGGAACTGCTGACAGAAAACTTTCCCAATATCATGAAAGATGAAAAGCTGGCCATGTAAGAAGCTCAACGAACCCCATCTAGAAGAGAACCCAAAAGAAAATCACCAAGACATATCATATTCACACTCGCCAAAACTAAAGACAAACAAAGAATCCCGAGAGCAGCTCATGAAAAACCAGAAGTCACATACAGAGGAGAAACAATAAGACTAAGCTCAGATTATTCGGCAGAAACCATGCAGGCAAGAAGGCAGTGGGATGACATATATAAAATCTTGAAAGAAAAAAATTGTCAGCCAAAAATAATACATCCTGCAAAACTCTCGTTCAAATTTGATGGTGAAATTAGGTCATTTCCAGATAAACAGAAACTAAGGGAATATGCAAAAGTCAAACCAAACTTACAAAAATTATTAAAGGGAGTTCTTCGATCTGAGGACAAACAGCTTCAACCCTCAGGCAGAACCTAGGACGCAGGATCATACAAACCAGATACCATTCTAGGAAATGAACTCTTGAGGACTATCCAAAACCAAAAGAAATACAACAGGGAATCAGAGCAATCAATCAAAGGATAACAACAACATCAAAACAATGAAAGAGGGAATAAACAGCATAGGTATAGAACCTTCTAACGGAGAGGAAGGCAAGGCGATACCAAGTAAGGGTAGACTGCTTCAAACTTATAAAGATAAGGGTAAAATTCATGGTAACTACAAAGAAAGTTAACAAACCAACTCATAAAAATAAAGACAAAAAACATAAAGTCTCAGCAAAAACAAAACCTACAAAAACAGAAGAAATGAACACAAAATCCATAAACAAAAGTAACTCAGCACAAGAGAGTAAGAAGAACAAAGAAAATTTCAGCACCACAAAAAAAGCACTACAAAATGACAGCAAAAAACTCACATCTATCAATAATTACACTGAATGTAAATGGACTCAATGCACCCATAAAGAGACGGAGAGTGACAGAATGGAAAAGAAAACAGGATCCATCAATATGCTGTCTACAAGAGACACACCTTAGAAACAAAGATGTGAATTTATTAAAAATCAAAGGATGGAAAAAAATATATCAAGCTAACAACTTCCAAAAAAGAGCAGGAGTGGCAATTCTAATCTCAGACACAATAGACTTTAAAACAAAATCTACCATAAAAGACAAAGAAGGACACTATATAATGATTAAGGGGATGATCCATCATGAAGACATAACCATAATAAACATCTACGCACCGAATGACGGGGCTCCAAAATACATGAAACAAACTCTAACAACACTGAAAAGAGAAATTGACAGTTCCACAATAATAGTAGGAGACTTCAACACACCACTGTCAGTAAAGGACAGAACAACTAAGAAGAAACTCAGCAAAGATACAGAAGACCTAAAGGACACAATCAGCCAACTGGACCTCATAGACATATATAGAACAATCCATTCAACCGCTGCAAAGTACACATTCTTTTCCAATGCACATGGAACGTTCTCCAGAATAGACCACATCTTAGGCCACAGAGCAATCCTCAACAAGATCTAAAACGTTGAGATAATTCAAAGTATATTCTCTGACCACAATGCCATCAAGGTAGAAATTAACACTAGAAAGAGCAAGGAAAAAAAAATCAACTACATGGAAACTGAATAATACCCTCCTTACACATCACTGGGTAATAGAAGAAATCAGAGATGGAATCAAAAAATTCCTAGAATCAAATGAAAATGAAAACACATCATACCAAAACCTTTGGGACACAGCAAAGGCAGTCCTCAGAGGACAATTTATAGCAATAGATGCACATATCAAAAAAGAAGAAAGGGACAAAATCAAAACATTAACTACAGAACTCAAACAAATAGAAAGAGAACAGCAAAAAAAGCCTACAACCACCGGAAGAAAGGAAATAGTAAAGATCAGAGCAGAAATAAATGAAATAGAGAACAGAAAAACAATAGAAAGAATCAACAAAACCAAAAGTTGGTTCTTTGAAAGAATCAACAAAATCGACAAACCACTGGCCAGACTGACAAAAGAAAAACAGGAGAGGACACAAATAACCCAAATAAGAAACGAAATGGGGGACATTACAACAGACCCAACTGAAATAAAAAGGATTATAACAGAATATTATGAAAAACTATATTCCAACAAATTTGAAAACCTAGAGGAAATGGATAAATTTCTAGAAACACACGGCCTACCCAAACTACAACAAAGTGATATTGAAAATCTGAACAGACCCATAACAGGAGAAGAGATTGAAAAGGAAATAAAAAAACTCCCAACCAAAAAAAGCCCTGGCCCAGATGGCTTCACTGGAGAATTCTACAAAACATTTACAGAAGAGCTTGTACCAGTTCTACTGAAGCTATTTCAGAGCATAGAAGAGGAAGCAACACTTCCAAATTCATTCTATGAAGCCAGCATAATGCTGATACCAAAACCAGGCAAAGACATCACAAAAAAAAATTACAGACCAATATCTCTCATGAATATAGATGCAAAAATTCTGAACAAAATTCTAGCCAATAGAATTCAGTATCATATCAAAAAAATAATACACCACGACCAAGTAGGATTCATACCAGGTATGCAAGGATGGTTTAACATTAGAAAATCCATCAACGTAATTCACCACATAAATAAAAGGAAAGAAAAAAATTGCATGATCATCTCAATTGACGCAGAAAAGGCATTTGTCAAAGTCCAACACCCATTCCTGATAAAAGCTCTCAATAAAATAGGTATAGAAGGGAAATTTCTCAACATAATAAAGGGCATCTATGCAAAACCAATGGCCAACATCATTCTTAATGGAGAGAGGCTGAAAACATTCCCCTTGAAAACAGGAACAAGACAAGGATGCCCTTTATCACCACTCCTATTTAACATTGTGCTGGAAGTTCTAACTACAGCAATAAGGCAAGAGAAAGAAATAAAGGGCATTCAAATTGGTAATGAAGAAGTTAAACTGTCCCTGTTTGCAGATGATATGATACTATACATAGAAAACCCTAAAGACTCCACAAGAAATCTACTGGAACTAATAGAAAGATTCAGCAGAGTAGCAGGATACAAGATAAACACTCAAAAATCAGTTGGATTCCTATACACCAGTAAAGAGAACGATGAAAAGGAAATCAGGAACACAATACCATTTTCAATAGCCCCTAAAAAGATAAAATACTTAGGAATAAATCTGACCAGGAATGTAAAAGACCTATACAAAGAAAACTACAAAACACTGCTGCATGAAACCCAAAGGGATCTACATAAATGGAAAAACATACCATGCTCATGGATAGGCAGACTCAACATTGTGAAAATGGCAATTCTACCCAAAGCAATTTACAAATACAATGCAATCCCGATCCAAATACCAGCAACATTCTTCAAAGAGATGGAAAAACTAATTATTAACTTTATATGGAAAGGGAAGAAGCCCCGAATAAGTAAAGCACTACTGAAGAAGAAGAATAAAGTTGGAGGACTCACACTACCTGACTTGAGAACCTACTATACAGCTACAGTAGTCAAAACAGCCTGGTACTGGTACAACAACAGATACACTGATCAATGGAACAGAATTGAGAACCCAGATGTAAATCCATCCTCCTAAAGTAACCTGATCTTCAACAAGGGTCCAAAGTCCATCAAATGGGGAAAAGACAGTCTTTTTAACAAATGTTGCTGGCAAAACTGGATATCCATTTGCAGAAAAATGAAACAGGACCCATACATCACACCGCATACAAAAACTACTTCAAAATGGATCAAAGACCTGAATATAAAGCCTACAACTATAAAGTTCGTAGAAGAAAAAATAGGACCAACACTTCAGGCCTTAATACATGGCATTAACAGGATACAAACCATAAACATCAACACACAAAACCCAACAGATAAACTAGATAACTGGGATCTTCTAAAAATCAAACACCTATGCTCTTCAAAAGACTTCACCAAAAGAGTCAAAAGAGAACCTACAGACTGGGAAAAAATTTTTGGACAGTACAAGTCAGACAAAGGTCTAATCTCCATAATCTACAAGAAAATCCAACACCTCTACAACAAAAAGACAAACAATCCTATCAAAAAATGGGCAAAGGAAATGAACAGACACTTCACCAAAGAAGACATTCAAATGGCCAACAGACACATGAGGAAATGCTTGAGATCACTAGCCATTAGAGAAATGCAAATTAAAACCACAATGAGATACCATCTCACCCCGGCATTACTGGCACGAATCAAAAACACAGGAACTAACAAATGTTGGAGGGGCTGCGGGGAGATGGGAACTCTTATGCACTGCTGGTGGGAATGCAAAATGATACAACCATTTTGGAAAATGATATGGCGCTTCCTCAGAAAGCTAGAAATAGACATACCATTCGATCCAGCAATCCCACTCCTAGGAATATATCCTAGAGAAATAAGAGTCGTCACTCGAATAGACATACGCACACCTATGTTCATGGCAGCATTGTTCACAATAGCAAAACGATGGAAACAACCTTGATGCCCATCAACAGATGAATGGATAAACAAACTATGGTACATACACACAATGGAGTACTATGCAACGAGAAAGAACAACAATGAATCTGTGAACCATCTCATAACATGGATGAAACTGGAGGACATTATGCTGAGTGAAATAAACCAATCACAAAAGGACAAATATTGTATGAGACCTCTATTGTAAAAACCCATGAAAAAGTTCACATGCAAAATGTAACAATCCTTGTTGGTTACCAGGGATGGGAGGGGAGGCGGGGGGAAATACTAAATAGGCAATAGATAAGTGGTATCTTGGGTGAAAGGTGAGACGGTACACAATACAAGGGAAACTAACACAACCTGCACAAGGAAAGGTCATGGAGGCCCCATGGACACATCCAAACTCCCCGAGGGACTGAGTTGCTGGACGGAGGGCTCTGGGGACCATAGTCTTGGGGAACATCTAGCTCAATTGGCATGACACTACTTATAAAGATAATGCTCTACATTCTACCTTGGTGAGTAGTGTCTGGGGTCTTAAAAGCCTGTGAGCAGCCATCTAAGATACTACACTGGTCTCATCCCTTCGGGAGCAAGGGAGAATGAAGAGAACAGATTACAACGAAAAGATTAGTCCAAAGGACTAATTGTCCACAGCTACCAAGACCTCCACCGGACTGAGTCCAGTACAGCTAGATGGTGCCCGGCTACCACCGCTGACTGCTCTGACCAGGATCACAACAGAGGTTTCTGGACAGAGCTGGAGAAGGATGTAGAGCATAATTCTAACTCACAAAAAAAAAGACCAGATTTACTGGCCTAAAGGAGACTGGAGAAACCTCAAGAGTATGGCCTCCAGACACCCTTTTAGCTCAGTGGTGAAGTTACCTTCGAGGTTCACTGTTCAGCCTGGGAGTGGACAGCCCAGTAAAACCAAATGAGACTAACGAGGTTCAGGAGTCCAGTGACAAGGGCCGGAAGGCAGAAGGGGAGTAGGAAGCTGATGATAGGGAACACAAGGTTGAGTAAGGATACTGTTGTTGTGTTGTGAGATTGTTAACCATTGTTATAGGGCAACATTTGTAGTAACTGTTAAATGGGAGGCTATTTTGTCCTGTAAGCCTTCATCTTAAGTGAGAATAACAGCACAATTAGAAGAGCGTAGTCAATGTCACTTAAATGTGTATGTAAAAAGTTTTGAAATGGGGTATCTTTGGCTATGTGTATTTTCACCAAAAAAAAAAAAAAGCTGAGAATTTAGAGGGTTAAAATGTTGTGGGGTTGTTAACCAAAGTCATAAAACAGCATGTGTACTACTGTTACATGAGAAACTGTTCTGTAAGCCTTCACCTGAAGTACAATAAAATATTATAAAAAAAATATTTATGCCAATCTGGGATAAACCATATTTTATTGTTATGAATCCTATTTTCTAGTACTTTATTTAGGATTATTATATCCATTTTCATAAGTGAGGATGATCCACAGTTTTTTTGGCCTACAATTTCTATTAGATTTTGGTGTTAGAGTTATGATAGTTTCATAAAACAAATTAGATTGCTGTCATCTTTTCCCGTGTGGTAGAACAGTTCACATGACATGGAAATGAGCAGTTTCTTGAAAGTTAAATTCAGCATCTGGAACTGGAGCCTTTTGTGGAGGTCATTAATTGTTAACTTTTTCAACTTTTTCCCTGAGTATTGGTCATCAAAAAATTCTTATAGGATCAATTTTGATAATTTATGTTTCCCCCAGAAAATCAACAACTTCACTGAGATCTTCAAATTCATTAGCAAAAAATAATAGCTGACAGGTGTCTTACAACTCGAACAGTCTCCCTTGAATTTGTGTCATCTTTTATAATTTAAAATTGTATCTTTGATATTTGCCAGGGGTTTGACTGTCTTCCATCTGTTTTTTTCTCCCCCAAAGAGTAATCTTGAATGTATTGTTTTAATGTTCTTGTTTTATCATTTTCAGGTTCATTTATTTAACCCCCTCTCGGTTTTTCTTAATAACGTAATATATTCCATACAAGTCAGTGTTACGTTTTTTCTACACAGATGATGATGGGAATTTGGCCTCCAGTTTGAGTCATGACTGTTTTGCTGCTGAGTTTTGCTGTTTCTGGGCTCATAGCTCCATGAGTAAATTTCCTGATGCAGGGATCTGCATCCTTTTTCTCTCTGGTGTATCTCAAGTGTCTAGAACAGAGCCAAGCACATAGTAGGGGCTCCCTTTGCTGGCCAAATGAAAGAGTGGGGATCTGGGGTGCTGGTAGGAAGCTGCCAGAAGCCCCATTTCCAGGTGACAAGCCTGTCTGCCACAGTGAATTTTTGCCACCGCCACTCCCTGCCTCACCCACCCACAACCATCTGTCCACACAGTGCAGAAGAAATCCTGTGGTTTGTGGCCACCAGCGTAAGGGACCATCCCTGTCTGAGCTCCCCTCCAGCATGCCTGTGACTGCAGAGGGGTGAAGTATCCTTTGTCCACAAATAGAGACACTGGCAGGAGTGTGAAGGTGGGGGAGAAAAGGCTGTCTCCTGGATGGCCGAGAAGGTGAACTCTTAGGGCAGGAGGTAAATCACTAGGATTAAGGATCTGGAGAGAGAAGGGATCTTGAGGCAGGGGCTGAGGCAAGAAGAGACAGTTATTTTGATGAAGAAGATTTATTGGTAAGTTCTAATGTCCAGCCGTGGAGAGCTCTGAGCTTAAGCCAGAATACCTGACCTATGGCTGCTGGGGACAGGGGTGACTGTGGCTATAAGCCCCTCATCAGGCTATGCCTTGGCAGTGAGGAACAGCACCTGTGCTGGTCAGGCAGGTGCCCTGAAGGCAGACACCTGCCTCCATCTCACCACTATCTAGGGTTGCCAGATAAATACCAGATGCCAGTTAAATTAGAATTTCAGATAAATGACAAGTAACTTTTTTTTTTTACTATAGGTTTGTCCCATAGATTTGGAGCCTCTCAATTTACCCAGCTCTGAGGCAGGAGAATATCCCTGGGTGGTGCAAATGATTTGTGTGAAACTACTAACATAAAGGTTGGCAGTTCATACCCACCCCATGGTGACCATAGAAGAAAGGCATGACAATCTGCTTCTATAAAGATCACAGCTGAGAAAACCCCATGGAGAAGTTCTACTCTGTAACACATGGGGTTGCCATGAGTCAGAATTGAATTGATGGCAATGGGTTTGGTTTTTTTGGTTTGAGGCAGGCAACTCCTAGAACCTGGAAGGAACTACTCACTAGGAAGTCTCCTTCCCTCCACCGCAAACACACCAAGACACTCCCAGCAGAAAGTTAAGTCTTTAGACATGGAACAGCAAGGCTACTCACCTCACTCAGTGCCCCGTCCTCCTCAAATGCAAATGTGGGCCAAGCGAGCTCTGAACTTGGACAAGGCAAGTTGAGTTTCTCAGGCTCTGCTGGACATGGATGAACGAGACAAGAACTTGCCTTCCAGGAGGTCACAGCCATTTAAAGGAAGTAAGGCGAGTGCACAGGGCATACATGTGTCAGGGGCCCAGCCAGGAGGATGGACTGGAGGAGGTGAGCTGGGGGCAGGGGGCCATCATGGCAGGCGATGACCAGAGACCAAAGGGGAGAGCCTGATGGTCACAGAGTGGGAGGTAGGAGGCAGGTAAGGTCACAGGGATGCCCCTCCCAGACACTCCTTCAGTGCCAGCTGCTTCTAGGGGCTCTGGAAAAGCTGAAGGACGAATTCTAAGTTTCTGAGCTACAAAGTAAACTTTGGAAAGTAAGTGTTGTAGAGGAGATAACCTCTAGGAATTGTCGCGAAGTTTATGTTACCTTTAGACTAGCCTCATTTGTTTCTGGCAGAAGGTTAAAAACTATACAAATAATTTTAATGGACATAATGATGTCCTCATCATAAAATAATGTGGCACAGTTTCATAATTACTCAAAAGTGATCATTGTGTGAACAGCTATTAATTAGTGAATAGCTTTGGAAAAAAAATTCAATAGATTTGGGAAGCATTGTTAATAACCCACTGCGATATGTCTGAGGGTCAAATCACCATGTTGTGTCAAAGCATAGATTTGTGGCTCCATTTTTACTCATTTCAAAATAATTAAGAACGTGCTATGCATCTGACTGGGCAGATTGGAGGCTCAAAAACCATATATCTGCATTAGGAAGGAAACGGATCATTTCAGGCCAAAATGGAGAGCAAAGCTTTTTCGACATCAATTTGGCAAGAGCATGCACATTTTATAGCTTCTCAAAAAGTATTAATAATTCTAGATAAATAGCTTTCAACCCTTCTTCCTTGTTCCCATGGTATTCTTCTAAGCCAAGAGAGGAGACTCGTAAGTTGTCAGGTACTTCTGACCTTGACTTGGAATTTTGGGGAGTCCAGCCATATGCACTGTTCCTGGCAAGGTGGGGGCATTTCTATATCTCTCTTTGCCTTTCTCCAGAGTGGGCCTGGGGCTAGCAGCTCTGCCCTTTCTTCAAAGGGAGACCCTCACTCTTCTGGGGTGTGTGTGCTGAAATCCCTTTTAGCCCAGCAGCTTTCCTACCATCCTGGAGCCTGGGAATACTGGGGCACTCTTAGCCTTTGGGAACAGCCCCACCTCCCGAACTTCACTGGAATCCTTGTTAGGGAGGGGAACGGAGCTGATACTGAGGGTCTGTGTGAGCTGGACGCTAAGTGCATTATTGCAACCATCCAGTGGAGGAGGCATTGTCATCTCTGTTTGACCAGTGAGGAAACAGCTCAAAGGGGCCAGGGGACTGCTCTAAAGCTGTTTAGCTCGGGAAGGAAGCCCAAAGTTGGAGAAAACATTTAGGTCCAATTTGCCATCTGACGTTTGGGTTGCTTCTGTGATTTATCCATGAAAAATTCACCTAGCCTGCCCTTGAACACCTTCTATGGAGGGGAGCTCACTACCAATCTCCTATTCCTCAGAGGCCATCGCTGTTACCAGTTGGGTCTGTATCCTTCCAAATATCTTCCTTTGCATATATAAACATAATTTATTCAGTGTAAGTAGGATCATACATAGTGCTCTGTGACATGCTTGTCATTAGACAATAAATTGTGTATGTCCTTTCATGTATGCATATGCACCTATCTCATTCTCTCTGTCTCGTCTGTCACTGATCTGTCTAGCTGGTTCTACCTTCAATATATACATCTTTCAAAATAGATCTAACAAGTTCCACCACTTTTTCCTCCTTGTCCGTCTCTTATCTGAATTATTGTCATAGCCCTTCTACTCTAGAGTCCCTGCTTCCACCCTTGCCCCACCCTAAGCCTATACTCAACCCAGCAGGCAGAGTAAGCCTTTCAAAATGCATGTCGGATCATGTCACTTCTCTGCTCAAAACGCTGTCATGGCTTCCCTGTCAATCACAGTAAAAGCCATAACCCTCATATGGCCACTAAGGCCCTCCATAGTTCGCCTCCTCCCTCCCTCCTGCTCTGTTTTTTTTGACTTCATCTCTCTCTATTCTCCCCCTTGTTTACTCTGCTCCTGCTATGCTGGCCTCCTTGCTGTTCTTTCAACTTGCCAAGCATATTTCTATTCAAGGCCTTTGAATTTGCTGTTCCTTCTGCCTGGAATGTTCTTCCCCCAGGAAGCCATGTGTCTCCTCTATTATTTCCTTCAGGTTTTTGCTCAAATGCTAGTGAAGACTTCTCTGACCAACTCTCTGTAGATTGATATAATTCCTTAAGATGATTTAAAAAAAATCATATACACATACACCCCAGGTCAAAGCCATCATTATATTACTGGTAAAACAGTAAAAACATTAAAATTTGCATAAGGAAAAAGACAAATATCTTTAATTGATGTGTCTATTTATGTCCTTTGGGTGGCCCAAATGGTTTTCTCTTGACTACTAACCTAAAGGTTACCAGGTTGAACCCACTCAGTGGTGCCACAGAAGACAGGCCTGGCAATCTGCTTCCATAAAGATTACAGCCAAGAAAATCCTATGAAGCAGTTCTACTCCATAACACATGGATTCGCCGTGAGTTAGAATGAACTTGATGGTAATGGGTTTGTTTGTTTTTTTTTTTTTTATTCACGTACCTGCACTGCACAGAAGAATTGGGAAGAAAGCGAAGGAATGAAGTACTGGAGGTCTTAGACCAGTCAAACAATGTCCAAAGAGGCAGTAGACTAACAAGCTGGAAAGAGAGGAAGTAGTGGTCAGAGAGCATGATGCTTGACAGGGGAGTATTATTGGTAGACGACAAGGTCTAGGGTGTGACTATGGGTAGCTGAGATGGAGTGGGGGTGGAGGGCACAGGATGTGAGGTGGTCAAGGTGAAGTTCAGGGAGCAGGGTGGGTGGTACCAGTAGCGTATCTAGGGTATTGCACTGCTCCTAGGTGCATTGTGCCACTGAGCAGTTGCTATTAATCCAGGACGGCCCAACGTCCTTCCTCAAGCACGGTAGTGTGTTAATTGAAAAATTAACAAGCTTGGCTTGTATTTTTGAGCTGATATTATGGTAAAGTTATCTAAACGAGGGATGTCAGATGTTTGGACAAGAGTGCAATTTCAGTGCTTGCCACAGGCGCCATTTTCTGTAGATAAGCAGCTGGCCAGACTGAGTTAAGAGAAACTGCTCAGTGGCACCACGTGCCCATGGCCAGTGCAATACCTGCCATACCCTAGTTACACCTCTGGTGTGCACATGGGTTTTGGTCACCTAGGAGGAGGGAAGGATGGGTAGAGAGGAAGATGGGCACCACATGCCAAAGTCTGTGGTAAATGAAGAAATTATTGGGGTGAGGAAGTAATGATGTGAGAGCAGGGACCAGAGGGACCCCTCTTCCCATCCCCAAAGGCTCTGGAGAAGTGGCATCCTCCATGGTAAGCCAGGGTTCAGCCAAGGCAGAGAGGCAGGAAGTTTCTTGAGTAGAAGCTAACAATACGTGAGAGTTTTCGAAGTGTGTTATTGAAGTTCTAAAAAGGCCCAGCAAAGGCTAGGGTGTTTAGAGAGCTCTGTCCTAAAGAGCTACAAACACTAAAGCTCCTAATTGCAAGTCTGAAGCATGCTTAATGATATAGTACAATTTATAGCATTTCATACTTGTTATTTCCCTTCACAGTTTACTGATTTAAGTATAATCAGCATCGGATTGAGGCCAAAAAAAAAAAAAAAAAAAAAAAATTGCTGCTTTCTTTCTAGGCACTTAATGATTCCACTGTTGTCTCAGTTGGTACAGCACCTCCCAAATCTGAGCGTGAACACCTCGAGCTCCAATTGCATCCCCTCTTTCCATAACCTCACACCTGAGTCCACCAGCCCCCCTGGGGACCCATATCAAGGCAGTTCCTGGCTAGATTGCCCCATCCCACCACCAGCCTCTGAAGAGCAGACCCTGGGCATGCAAAGGGTGCTAGAAGGTAGGGCAGGGGTGAGGAGCCACCCTAGATGGGTTCTTGGCTGTGGACATCAACCAGTCTCCCAGGGAGGGCTGTTTGAGCTCTTGAGAGATTTCCCAGAGGCCCTATTTTTATTCAGAGTTCTGGGGAAACCCAGCTGACTCAGAGATTAAATGAAAGGGAGCCTATATAAGTGCCTAGCAGGCACCTGGTACACAGTAGGTTGGTTGTTGTCAGTCAAAAGGCATTCCTGTGGCAGCTGGGTGTCTGTGCCATTTCTTCCGTCTTCTTGTGCAAATGCTGTTGGCTGCAGGCCCATCTCTCAGCCCCACTGCTGTCGTGGAAGAAGTTTCTGGGGCACCGCCATGAATCACAGATATGAGAGCTGCTCATAATTGCCTTATATGTGTTTTCAGTTCTCAGATTTAAAACCATTTACTGCTGGAAACAGATGTTAAATTCAGGACTCTTGTCAATTGTCGGCGCTATACACAAAAAAGATGCTTAAAATTAGAAGCCTGATTGAATTTTAAGTACAGTGATCACAGTGGTTGAAGCTAAAATAATTGAAACGGTAAACAGCTTATTGTGGGAGATGGAAGTAAGCAATGGAAAGAGAAGCTGAACTTGAATTTGAAAATCCATAATGCAGAGTTATAACGGGGATTCTACAATGATCGTTAAGTTAATTAATACTTAATTGTAACAGAAACTCTCTCCAGCAGTGCTTAAGGAACATTAATATCAAATACATTCATTCATAACATTGATGATCACAAGAAAAGCCACGTGAATTCAATAGTAATAGGAAGAATAGAAACTGCCGTGTACAGTGGTGTGTACGGTTAGCACTCTAGGCTGCTAACTGAAAGGATGGAAGTTCGAGTCCACTCAGAGTCACCTCGGAAGAAAGGCCTAGGGATCTATCTCTGAAAAATCAGCCATTGGAAACCATATGGAGCACTGTTCTACTCTGACACACATGGGTCACCATGAGTTGGTGTTGACTCAACAATTCGTACTTATATGCCAGATACTGGGCTTGACCCTTTATATATCTAATTAATGGTTAGACCATTGATTATTTTCCAGGACCAGGAAGAGTGACAGTTTAGGAGACCCCCTGTTTTGGCCAAATTTGATAGGTAGGGCTGATGTCACAAAGTCTGCTACTTTCATTGTGTTGACCCCTTGTGGAGTGCAGAGCCAGGCATGCTGCCCCGAGATAACTCCGGACCCCTGGAGCATCACAAGGAGGGTTTCTCAGAAAAGGCTGGATCTCAGCAGCCCAGCTGTGGTAGACCTGCTTCCCCCATGAAGGCCACTGCTGGCTCCCTGCTCTGCTCCTCATCCTGCCAGGGCCTGGGGTTGAGCACTGCAAGGAGAGCAAGTGCCTGCCTCACACAAAGCCAGACTTCTTTGAACGGGCCACACCCTTTTTGGCTTCCAGGCCTTTGGACATATGTCTTTCTTTCACTGTTTCCTCTTCTTTGCCAACCTAATGCATCATCATTCATGTTTCAGTCTAGAAGTTCTTCCAGGCTGCTTTTTTGATTCTGCCATGACCCTGCTCCTCTGCTGGGTCTGGTGAAGAACTGTGCTCCCAGAGGGTTCTGCACATCTTGAATCACAGCTCTGGTCACCTGGGACTCCCATGTCTGTTTACTTGCTCATCTGCCCCACTAGCTTACAGGTTGTGTGAGGGAAGGCTGTGGCCCCAGCATTAGCACTGTGCTGGGCACGCAGAAGACTCTTGGTAAGTAAGTGTGGATGAATCCCCTCCATGGTCTCCCTGCCCTGGAAAGAACCACCCTCAGCTGCCTTCTTCACTGGTGTAGCCTTGTGTTTCCCTGGTTCCTGCACTCACAGGGCTGCCCAAGGACACAGACAGAGGAGACGAGGTGTGTCCAGAGGGTGCTGGGATGGAGAGAAGTGGCACAAAGGTGGGATCCTGGAGCAGCAAGAGGCCCAGCCCCAGCCTAGCCTCAGCAGCTGACACCCCCTGCTCAGGGAATGCAGTTTGGCCCCTTCGTGGGGGTGATGCGTTGTGTTGTGAGGAAATGGGTGTTTGTTGAAATTCAAGTGAGTTCAGGTCAGGAGTCAGTTTTGCTGTTTCTTTCTGAGTTTGCTCTTCAACAGGAAGTCCTGGCTGCACGTGTGAGCTGTGTGCTTCACAGTCCTGATAAATTCCTGTTGCTGTAGCTAGAAACCCACAGTTCTGTGAACCGAAATGAAGACATCCTATTTTTTGTCTTGTTATCTGCTTTGTGTAGTGGTTGAGATAATCACTACATAAATATGGTTTAAGCCTGGATCTTTCGTGAGGAACTGCAGGAAATGTGCCGAGAGAGGACCACCAGGTATCCTGGGAAAGTCCTAGATGATGTTGCAAGGTCAGAGTTAAAGTCTTAAGTGGGAGGGCCTCTATGTGGAAGAAGTGTGGCCCACAGTGTACATCAGTACTAACAAGAATGACACCACTTCTGCTTTCATTTAACGTGTCCTCTCACAAAAGCACATTTTAGAGGTGTGTCTGTATAACTCTTTAATTGCTAGAAGGCGGTTAGGGATTAAGACAGACCTAGATTTGAATCCATGTTCCATTACTTACTAGCTCTGTGACCTTGGGCATGGTATTACTTACCTCTCTGAGCCTCAGTTTCCTCATCTATAAATTGAGGATTACAATCCCAGCCTCTGAACATGGTTGTGAGAAGGAAATGAGATAAAGGAAGTGAGTGGCCACCACCAGGCCTGACACAGTACGGCATAGGTATTGTTTTAGTTCAGGTACTATTTAGAATTCCTAACACATGTTGGGGAGCCCTGGTGGTGCAGTGGTTAAGGCAGTTTGAATCCACCAGCTGCTCCTTGGAAACCCTGTGGTTTCTACTCTGTCCAGTTCTACTCTCTGTCCTATAGGGTTGCTGTGAGTCGAAACTGACTCGATAGCAATGGATTTTTTTTTTTTTTTAATGTTGGAATTTAGATTTCAGCCTTTCACATGCTACCAGACAGACACTAGTCTCTATATTCTCTCTCTTCTTCTCAGAATAGAATCATCAATGGTTCTGATTTTGGGACTCATTTACTCTGAGACTAAAGTAAAGGACTTTGGGAGAGTATCCAAGCCAGCTCTATGCCTTCTGCTTGGGGAAGACTCTGTTCTGTTTCAAGTTACCCCTGCCTGAAGTGTTCAACAACATTCCCATGAGAGAAAGATGAATGCTTGGTATGGTTAAGGGCACAGTGCCTGGTTGGGTCAGGTGAGATAAGGACCTTCTTGTGGCAAGTTTGGGGTGCTCCTGTATCATCAACTGTTTACTCCTCAGGAGGACAAGGTTGCCTGTGGGCATGTGTGGGTGTGTATGTGTGTGTGGGGCCAAGAAGGCCTCATTTTGCCCGGTGGGGGTCTGGGATTTGCCCAGCTGTCTAATGTTGACTAAAGCTGCTGCTGTGACAGATGTTCTTTCCTTTAGAGATTCATTTTGGGGTATTTAGTACAAAAACTTGAGGTAAGCAGTTACTGCTCAAAGATTCATACTCTACATTAAAACCTCTTTATTAGCAATCTGATTTAATAGGCAGATAATCCAGAGGCCTGGAGATAGTCATCTGCCACCAGTTCAACACATTTCATCAGATAATGGTGTGATAACCAGCTGTGCAGCTTCCCTGTGGGGGTCTGAAGTTGCTCTCTGAGCGCCAAGCATCTAGAGAAAGTTGTTTATTAAAGCATCTAAAGGTACCCTCCCCTCTCCACTCTATCTCAGTCCTGCTGGTTTTTATAGCACACAAGCAAAATCTCGGGTGAGGAGAAGTAGAGGGCAAGAGCTAGCTGTGCCTGGAAGTCAGGCTCTGCCACTTGTGTGCTGTGTAACCATTTCACCTCTCTGGCCTTGCCTCATAGCCACGCTATTATGTTCTTACGGTAGATGTTATTTCAAGTTCCCTTCCTGCCCCTTCTAATGCAGAGGCGTTCTGGTTTTGTGGAGGAGAGCGGACAAGTAGCTCAGCTGATAAAAGTACTTGAAACACAAGATGCACCAAAAAAACCAAGCCAGTTGCGATTGAGTCGATTCCAATTCATGGTGACCTCATGTGTGTCAGAGTAGAACTACGCTCCATAGGGGTTTCAATGGCTGTGATCTTTTAGAAGTAGATTACCAGGCCTTCTGAGGTGCCTCTGGGTGGACTTGAACCATTTCGGTTAGGAGCCAAGCATTTCGCTGTTTGTGCCATCCAGGTGGCTTCCAGTGCACCCAGGGTTCTAAATACTGTGAGAAAACTGCTGCACTGGGCTTAGAAAACTGTTGATGGAAACAAGAGCCGAGGTTTATCAAATTCCTGTCATACTCTGTCTTCCAGGGTCTCACTCTCTCTCACTAAGTGTTTTATTCTGAAGAGGTCCTGGGGAAGTTTGAAGGATGGTTGGCAAGTGCAGCTGGAATGCCTATCATTCCCACAAATATGCTCCCTTCTCAGGACACCGAATCTGTTTTGCAGGTTAGTTCAGGAATTATTTTTCCTTTTGTTTTTTCCATTGTGCATCAGGAGTATTATTTTCTTTCAAAGTCCTCAGCAGCTAGTTTTCTTAAAACAAACAAGAAAAAAAAAAAAAAAAAGATAATTAAAATGAGCCAAAGTAGAAAAAGTATTGAAGAGTAAGATTCCCATCTAGTTTTTCTAGCCTTGTAAAATCTTATTTATCCTGACGCACATTTCCATATTTCATCTCAGTCTTTCTTCTGCATTCATACATCAAATCAACGTGGTGTGACTTGCTCTTGTAAAGTAGAACTGAAGGTCAAGACATTCAATCACCCAGTAGCCACAGGGACACTTTTTTTGTGTAACACCTCACTGGTTAACAAATGGAACTCCAAATATGGAATCTGTCAGGACCCACAGTGGTCTTCCCAATAACTCTCACAACAGAAGCATGGCTGCTCATCTGAAAAACCTATATCCACCTTCATTGGTTCCCTTAGGCATCCCTGGACTTGAGGAGCTGGTGGCAGATGTGTGCAAGTGGCTTTCCATTCCCCTGAGTCAGAGCCTCCTTCCTTACTGTGAGGAGTGGGCTCAGCATGGCAGTGCGGGCTCATTCAAAGCGCATAGCATTGCTGGCCTGGAAAGAAGCCATACCTAGTCACTGGCTTTCCCCTTTCACCTCAGCCCAAGCCTGTAAAGGTACTCAGAAAGGGCCCCCGTTGCCCAGGAACACTGCCCCCACCAACCTGCATTTGTGTTTAACATCCTAGAGCTCTGTCTTTTTTGTGTTAGGGCAAATCCCCTCTCAAGGGAGTATCCATAAAGCTGTGATCACAGCACTGAAGGGCATTGGTGATTCAGTTCCTTTCTCTGTGGTGAGGGCTGGGACCTGGGGACTGGAGAGGCAGAGGCTCCAAAGCCATATAGGGACCTGGAACTTTGTTCCCTGCACCTTCTCCCAGGTCAAGACAGCCCTTAACAGGCTTATAAAGAAGTACTTGGTCACAGGGTGAAGGCATTTCCTGGAGCCCTGCAATATGAGCTGCTTGATTTGGGCCCTGTGATTCAGTAAATTCCTGGGATTATAAAATCTAAAGAGAAAAGTAGCAGAGATTTACCTGTAGGAGGTAGACCTGAGAGCTTCTCTTATGTTCCTGGATTCCCCTTGGAGTCTGTCCCAGTTTGCTTTGGACTTATCTGATTTTAGCTCTGAAAGTCTTGTGTGTGGGAAGCCCTTCATTTCCAGGCAAACCAGGATGGCTAGTCTCCCTACCTTGGTGTGACCAGAGAGAGAGGTGGTCTTCACTGCTCACATGGGTTGTGTCCGACCTTGTGTTGGGAGCTACGACCAGTGTCATGGATTGAATTGTGTCCCCCAAAAATGTGTATATCAGTTTCGCCAGGCCATGATTTCCAGTATTGTGTGATTGTCCACCAATTTATCATCTGATGTGATTTTCCTATGTGCTGTAAATCCTACCTCTCTGATGATAGGCAGCAATTATGTTAATGAGGCAGGACTCAGTCTACAAGATTGGATTGTGTCTTGAGTCAGTCTCTTCTGAGATATAAAATAGAGAAGTGAGCGGAGAGACAGGGGGACCTCATACCACCAAGAAAGCGGCACAGGGAACAGAGTGCATCCTTTGGACCGGGAGTTCCTGCGAGGAGAAGCTTCTAGTGCAGGGGAAGATTGATGAGAAGGACCTTCCTCCAGAGCCGACTGAGAAAGCCTTCCCCTGGAACGGATACCCTGAATCTGGATTTCTAGCCTACTAGACTGTGAGAGAATAAATTTCTGTTTGTTAAAGCCATTCAGTTGTGGTATTTCTATTATAGCAGCACTAGATAACTAAGACAGCCAGGATCCACATTCCTGGCAAACTCTAGTTCCCAGAGAAGGAAGGGTGATGGCTAGCCAGAGGCAGGGTGCTGTGTGGTGACGACAACTCTCTGCTCCCAGACTTCCTTCCTGAATACTCTGTACCACCACCTTCTCCAGTCTTCTTTAAGAAGATAACCACATCTGGCCTGGCCTTTCCTCCTTGTGTCCCCTCTCTCCTCTCTAGCTCTGTGTTGGCCTCTGCCAGTCCTTTCCCAGCTTCCCTGGCTCAAAAAAAAAAAAAAAAGTTTCACACATGCCTGTTCTTATACTGTAGGCCCCATTTTTTTCTGTAAGGGGTTTCCCTTTATCACTTCAGATAGCTGGTGGCTACCTGGGGTCTCAGGTGGGACGTCTGTATGCAGAGGGGCCAGGCTTCAGATAGGGGACCAGCTCAGATGGGAAGGCCCACTTTTCCTCAGTCTCCTTGTTCTGCCTCCATGATTGTGAGGGGCACTAGCCCTGGGCTCATGATGGGAGGGGCTTCCAGTTCAGTGTGGCTTATAGGGGTCTATCTTCTGAACTCCAGACAGCTCTTTGAGGTGGGGCTTCCAGAGCCTTTTCCTGTGGTAGCAGTGTTATAAGCCCTGCCTCGAGGCTCCTTTAGCTTACATCTCCTGTGTCTTACCCCTCTCTCCAGATTGTGAGCACCTTATACCTGCTCTGTCTCATCTGCAAAGTTCAGGCCTGTGTGTACTGCTGGTGCCAGCTACTGCTGGGAGTTAATGATGGTGCCCAGACAGAGGATATTTTAGGGTGGGGAGGGGCATCAGTGTTTTTCTTTTAGAGTGCAGAAAAACAATTATGGGAGGAAAGAGAATGTTCCCGTAGCCTCAGAACCTGAAGGCAAGGAAAGCATCAATAATTAAGACAGAAGCTCCTTTGGGGCTCGTGTCTGAGGTGGGAGGTGCAGGTTTAATAATCAAATTCCATCAGAGTGCCACATTCAGGCCAGGCAGGCAAACACATGGGCATCAGAACCAGGGAATCACTCCAGCCTGGAGTTTAATACCTTTTGATGCAGGGGGACACAATGAAGATTCAGCTAATACCTGTAATTTCCAGAAAAATCAATTGAAGTGTCACAATCAGAGCATGGAATTAGAGTGAAGAAAGTGCCCAAGGAGCAGATGAATGTCTTTGACATTTGTTTTCAACATGAATTTTACATTTACCAGTGTGAGCAAAGAAGCCAAGAACTCAGATGTCTCTGGTTCTTCTTAGTGTTGAGTCCTGGTCCAGGTCCTGAGACTCTTTCTGGAAGAAACCATGGAAAATAACTTGACCAGAGGCTCACCCTTGTGGTCAGACGGCTTGCACCAGATAAATTTCTATTGATATTATTAAAAAAAAAAAAAAAAACCAAAATATTAAAAGACATAATTTATTTTATTTTTGTTGTTGTTGAAAATACACACAACAGAACATAACCGGTTCAACAATTTCTACATGTACGTACAGTTCAGTGACATTGATTACATTCTTCAAGTTGTGTAACCATTCTTGTCTTCCTTTCAGACTTGTTGCTCCTCCTCCATTAACATAAACTCACTGCCCTCTAAGCGTCCTACCTAACCTTTCAAGTTGCTGTTGTCAGTTTGATCCCATATAGATAATTCTTTAAAAAAGCACAATGCTCAATGCACAATCTTCACTAATTAAGCTCAATTATTGCCAAGCAAAACATTTTTTTTTTTTTTTTTTTGGTGGTAGTAGCTGGGCACCAAACAAGATATTTTTAAGGTTAGAAAAATATAACTGCAGAAAGATAAAAAAAGGAAAAATAAAAGTCTTTGAACCTTCTTCCCCTACCCTCTCCTCTATATGTTGCTGTTGTTAGATGCCGTCGAGTTGTTTCGATTCGTAGTGACCCCATGTGACAGGGTTTTCTAGGCTGTAGGCTGCAGATCGCCATGTCTTTCTCCCACATTGCCTCTGGGTGGGTACTAATGGCCAGCCTTTTGGTTAGCAGCCTAGCACTTAACCGTTGTGCCAGTAGGGCTCCTGTCTCCTCACATGTAATTATTATTAATGGTTTCTTATGGATTCCCTTGGGGGAAATTATGCATATACTTGGATTATGAATCTGTATATTCTTTTTTTTTTAAACTCAAGGATTATACTTTTCTGTGCTTAGCTTTTTTTTTCTTCTTTCAAATAATTATAATGAATCCTGGTGATTTCTTTTATCAGTATGGACAGTTCTATTTCATTCTTTTTCATAGGTGTGTAGTGGTCAAGTATAAATATACTGTAATTTTATTTAATCAGTCTCATTGATGATCACTTTTCTTATTTCTAATGTTTCACCTTTACAAACAATGCTGTGATGGTTTTGTACATATATTTCTCAGAGAACTTTTGTAAGTTAGTTCAGAGAGTAAATTCCTAGCAGTGGAATTACTAGGTCAAAGGGAATATGAGTTTTTTCTTTTGATAGACTTCGTTCTGCAGTAACCTAATACAGGCAAGGGCACAGGAGAATATGCAATGTAAATTGACCAGCTGTATTTTCTTTTCCCTGTAAACTGTTCACATCTGTGGTTCATTTTCCTATTAAGTTTTTTTTTTTTTTTTTATTGGTGAATCTTGATAAATTAAAGAAGTCAATCCTTTGTTGTATATACTGACATGTATGTTTTCCAAGTGTATTTTTTTTTTTTTTAATTTCATTTTCCCCAATCTTTTTTTTTTTTTTTAATATATATTTTATTGTACTTCAGGTGAAAGCTTACAGAGCAAATAGTTTCTCATGAAATAGTAGTACACATGTTGTTTTTTTTGACATTGGTTAACAACCCCACAACGTATTAAGCCTCTAAATTCTCAACCTTTTTTTTTGATGAAAATTACAGATGGCCAAAGATACACCGTTTCAAAATTTTCTACATTCACAGTTCAGTGACATTGACTACGCTCTTCCAACTGTGCTGTTATTCTCACTTAAGATGAAGGCTTACAGAACAAAATAGTTTTTCATTTAACAGTTACTACACATGTTGCCCTATGACAATGGTTAACAATCTCACAGCACATCAAGAATATCCTTACTCCACCTTGTGTTCCCTATCACCAGGGGGCTTCCTTGTCCCCTTCTGTCTTCTGGACCTTGTCAGTGGATTATTGTACCTCTTTAGTCTCCTTTGTTTGTTTATTTATTTATTTTTATTTTATTTAAACACCATTTCAAAACTTTTTACTTACACATTTAAGTGATATTGACTATGCTCTTCCAATTGTGCTGCCATTCTCGCCCAAGATGAAGGCTTACAGGACAAAACAGCCTCCCATTTAATAGTTACTACAAATGTTGCCCTATAGCAGTGGTCAACAATCTCACAATACATCGACAGTGTCCTTATTCAATTTGTGTTCCTTATCATCAGTTTCCTACTCTCCCTCTGCCTTCTGGCCCTTGTCACCGGACTCCTGTACATCGTTAGTCCCATTTAGTTTTACTGGGGTGTCCATTCCCAGGCTTAACATCGAACCTTGAAGGTAACTTCCCCTCTGAGCTGAAAGGGTGTCTGGGGGCCACACTCTCGAGGTTTCTCTAGTATTCTTTAGGCCAGTATATCTGGTCTTCTTTTTTTTTTTTTTTTGGGAGTTAAAATTATGCTCTACATCCTACTCCAGCTCTGCCCAGAACCCTCTGTTGTGATCCTGGTCAAAGGAGTCATTGGTGGTAGCCGGGCACCATCCAGCTGTACTGGGCTCAGTCCCGTGGAGGTCTTGGTAGCTGTGGACCATTAGTCCTTCGGACTAATCTTTTCCTTGTATCGTGTTCTCTTCATTCTCCCTTGTTCCCGAAGGGATGAGATCAGTGGAGTATCTTAGATGGCCGCTCATAGGCTTTTAAGACCCCAGACACTACTCACCAAGGTAGAATGTAGAGCATTATCTTTATAAGTAGTGTCATGCCAATTGAGCTAGATGTTCCCCGAGATCATGGTCCCCAGAGCCCTCCGTCCAACAACTCAGTCCCTCGGGGGGTTTGGATGTGTCTATAGGGCCTTCATGACCTTTCCTTGTGCAGGTTGTGTTAGTTTCCGCTGTACTATGTACTATCTCATCTCTCACCCAAGTTACCACTTACCTATTACCTATTTAGTATCCCCCCCCCCTCCCATCCCTGGTAACCAACAAGGATTGTTACATTTTGCATGTGAATTTTTTCATGGGTTTTTACAATAGAGGTCTCATACAATATTTGTCCTTTTGTGATTGACTTATTTCACTCAGCATGATGTCCTCCAGTTTCATCCATGTTATGAGATGGTTCACCGATTCATTGTTCTTTCTCGTTGCATAGTACTCCATTGTGTGTATGTACCATAGTTTGTGTATCCATTCGTCTGTTGATGGACATCGAGGTTGTTTCCATCGTTTTGCTATTGTGAATAATGCTGCCATGAACATAGGTGTGCATATGTCTATTCGAGTGATGACTCTTATTTCTCTAGGATATATTCCTAGGAGTGGGATTGCTGGATCGAATGGTACGTCTATTTCTAGCTTTCTGAGGAAACGCCATATCATTTTCCAAAATGGCTGTATCATTTTGCATTCCCACCAGCAGTGTATAAGAGTTCCCGTCTCCCCGCAGCCCCTCCAACATTTGTTATTTCCAGTGTTTTTGATTCGTGCCAGTAATGCCGGGGTGAGATGGTATCTCATTGTGGTTTTAATTTGCATTTCTCTAATGGCTAGTGATCTCAAGCATTTCCTCATGTGTCTGTTGGCCATTTGAATGTCTTCCTTGGTGAAGTGTCTGTTCATTTCCTTTGCCCATTTTTTGATAGGATTGGTTGTCTTTTTGTTGTAGAGGTGTTGGATTTTCTTGTAGATTATGGAGATTAGACCTTTGTCTGACTTGTACTGTCCAAAAATTTTTTCCCAGTCTGTAGGTTCTCTTTTAACTCTTTTGGTGAAATCTTTTGAAGAGCATAGATGTTTGATTTTTAGAAGATCCCAATTATCTAGTTTATCTGTTGGGTTTTTTGTGTTGATGTTTATGGTTTGTATCCTGTTAATGCCATGTATTAAGGCCTGAAGTGTTGGTCCTATTTTTTCTTCTATGAATTTTATAGTTTGAGGCTTTATATTCAGGTCTTTGATCCATTTTGAAGTAGTTTTTGTATATGGTGTGAGGTATGGGTCCTGTTTCATTTTTCTACAAATGGATATCCAGTTTTGCCAGCACCATTTGTTAAAAAGACTGTCTTTTCCCCATTTGATGTATTTTGGGCCCTTGTCAAAAATCAGGTGACCGTAGGTGGATGGATTTACATCTGAGTTCTCAATTCTGTTCCATTGGTCAATGTCTCTGTTGTTGTACCAGTACCAGGCTGTTTTGAGTACTGTAGCTGTATAGTAGGTTCTCAAGTCAGGTAGTGTGAGTCCTCCAACTTTATTCTTCTTCTTCAGTAGTGCTTTACTTATTCGAGGTTTCTTCCCTTTCCATATAAAGTTAATAATTAGTTTTTCCATCTCTTTGAAGAATGTTGTTGGTATTTGTATCGGAATTGCATTGTATTTGTAGATTGCTTTAGGTAGAATTGCCATTTTCACAATGTTGAGTCTGCCTATCCATGAGCATGGTATGTTTTTCCATTTATGTAGATCCCTTTGGGTTTCATGCAGCAGTGTTTTGTAGTTTTCTTTGTATAGGTCTTTTATATTCCTGGTCAGATTTTTTCCTAAGTATTTTATCGTTTTAGGGGCTATTGAAAATGGTATTGATTTCCTGATCTCCTTTTCATCGTTCTCTTTACCGGTGTATAGGAATCCAACTGATTTTTGAATGTTTATCTTGTATCCTGCTACTCTGCTGAATCTTTCTATTAGTTCCAGTAAATTTCTCGTGGAGTCTTTAGGGTTTTCTATGTATAGTATCATATCATCTGCAAACAGGGAGAGTTTAACTTCTTCATTACCAATTTGGATGCCCTTTATTTCTTTCTCTTGCCTTACTGCTCTAGCTAGAACTTCCAGCACAATGTTAAATAGGAGTGGTGATAAAGGGCATCCTTGTCTTGTTCCTGTTTTCAGGGGGAATGTTTTCAGCCTTTCTCCATTAAGAATGATGTTGGCTGTTGGTTTTGCATAGATGCCCTTTATTATGTTGAGAAATTTCCCTTCTATACCTATTTTATTGAGAGCTTTTATCAGGAATGGGTGTTGGACTTTGTCAAATGCCTTTTCTGCATCAATTGAGATAATCATGTGATTTTTTTCTTTCCTTTTATTTATGTGGTGGATTACGTTGATGGATTTTCTAATGTTAAACCATCCTTGCATACCTGGTATGAATCCTACTTGGTCGTGGTGTATTATTTTTTTGATATGATACTGAATTCTATTGGCTAGAATTTTGTTCAGAATTTTTGCATCTATATTCATGAGAGATATTGGTCTGTAATTTTCTTTTTTTGGGATGTCTTTGCCTGGTTTTGGTATCAGCGTTATGCTGGCTTCATAGAATGAATTTGGAAGTGTTGCTTCCTCTTCTATGCTCTGAAATAACTTGAGTAGAACTGGTACGAGCTCTTCTGTAAATGTTTTGTAGAATTCTCCAGTGAAGCCATCTGGGCCAGGGCTTTTTTTGGTTGGGAGTTTTTTTATTACCTTTTCAATCTCTTCTCTTGTTATGGGTCTGTTCAGATTTTCAATATCACTTTGTTGTAGTTTGGGTAGGCCGTATGTTTCTAGAAATTTATCCATTTCCTCTAGGTTTTCAAATTTGTTGGAATATAGTTCTTCATAATATTCTGTTATAATCCTTTTTATTTCAGTTGGGTCTGTTGTAATGTCCCCCATTTCATTTCTTATTTGGGTTATTTGTGCCCTCTGCTGTTTTTCTTTTGTCAGTCTGGCCAGTGGTTTGTCGATTTTGTTGATTCTTTCAAAGAACCAACTTTTGGTTTTGTTGATTCTTTCTATTGTTTTTCTGTTCTCTATTTCATTGATTTCTGCTCTGATCTTTACTATTTCCTTTCTTCCGGTGGTTGTAGGCTTTTTTTGTTGTTCTCTTTCTATTTGTTTGAGTTCTGTAGTTAATGTTTTGATTTTGTCCCTTTCTTCTTTTTTGATATGTGCATCTATTGCTATAAATTGTCCTCTGAGGACTGCCTTTGCTGTGTCCCAAAGGTTTTGGTATGATGTGTTTTCATTTTCATTTGATTCTAGGAATTTTTTAATTCCATCTCTGATTTCTTCTATTACCCATTGATGTGTAAGCAGATTATTATTCAGTTTCCATGTGTTTGATTTTTTTTCCTTGCTCTTTCTAGTGTTAATTTCTACCTTGATGGCATTGTGGTCAGAGAAGATACTGTGAATTATCTCAGCATTTTGGATCTTGTTGAGGATTGCTCTGTGGCCTAAGATGTGGTCTATTCTGGAGAACGTTCCATGTGCATTGGAAAAGAATGTGTACTTTGCAGCGGTTGGATGGATTGTTCTATATATGTCTATGAGGTCCAGTTGGCTGATTGTGTCCTTTAGGTCTTCTGTATCTTTGCTGAGTTTCTTTTTAGTTGTTCTGTCCTTTACTGAGAGTGGTGTGTTGAAGTCTCCTACTATTATTGTGGAACTGTCAATTTCTCTTTTCAGTGCTATTAGAGTTTTTTTTATGTATTTTGGAGCCCTGTCATTGGGTGCATAGATATTTATTATGGTTATGTCTTCATGATGGATCATCCCCTTAATCATTATATAGTGTCCTTCTTTGTCTTTTATGGTAGATTTTGTTTTAAAGTCTATTTTATCTGAGATTAGAATTGCCACTCCTGCTCTTTTTTGGTAGTTGTTAGCTTGATATATTTTTTTCCAACCTTTGATTTTTAATAAATTCACATCTTTGTTTCTAAGATGTGTCTCTTGTAGACAGCAAATAGATGGATCCTGTTTTCTTATCCATTCTGCCACTCTCCGTCGCTTTATGGGTGCATTGAGTCCATTTACGTTCAGTGTAATTATT
Organism: Dugong dugon; assembly: GCA_030035585.1. Lineage (NCBI taxonomy): Eukaryota > Metazoa > Chordata > Mammalia > Sirenia > Dugongidae > Dugong > Dugong dugon. Next base: position 146,125,981 of record CM057460.1, read on the forward strand.
GATAGATGTGAATTTGTTGCTGTCATTTTGTAGTGCTTTTTTTTGTGATGCTGAAGTTTTCTTTGTTCTTCTTACTCTCTTGTGCTGAGTTCCTTTTGTTTGTGGATTTTGTGTTCATTTCTTTTGTTTTTGTAGGTTTTGGTTTTGTTGAGACTTTATGTTTTTCGTCTTTATTTTTATGAGTTGGTTTGTTAACTTTTTTTGTGGTTACCATGAATTTTACCCTTATCTTTATAATTTTGAAGCAGTCTACCGTTACTTGGTATCGCCTTGCCTTCTTCTCCTTTAGAAGGTTCTATACCTATGCCGTTTGTTCCCTCTTTCATTGTTTTGATGTTGTTGTCATCCTTTGATTGATTTCTCTGATTCCCTGTTGTATATCTTTTGTTTTTGGAAAGTCCTCTGTAGTTCAGTTCCTAGAATGGTATCTGGTTCATGTCCAAGTGTATTTAATATTTGAACTTTCTGGGTTTTTTTTGCAATAGATGCATTTTAATCTTTAGTCACATTTATCACTCTTTTTCCTTTACAGCTTTTGAGTTTTATGCTACACTTTGAAAGGTCTTAGTTTTAGAGTTAGCCTCAGCCTCTGACCAGCTCCAGGACTTAGAACCCTACTGCACAGGGTTGTCTGTGGAAAGAATTATAAAAGAGTGTGTGAAAGGTGCAGGTGCTTGATAGATGGTGTATTAGTTTCCTGTGGCTGCCGTAACAAATTACCACAAACTGGGTAGTCTAAAACAACAGAAATGTATCCTGTCACAGTTCTGGAGGCGAGAAGTTGAAATCAAAGCGTTGGAGGAGCTGCACTTCCACCAGAGACTCTAGGGGAGATTCCGTTCCTTGCCTCATTCAGTTTTTGCTGGCTCCAGGCATTCCTTGGCTTCTGTCTGCGTGGCTCCAATCTCTGCCTCTGTCTTCACACAGCTGTCTCCTCTTCTGTGTCCATGTCTTCTCTTATAAGGACACTTGTCATTGGCTTTGGGACTCATCTGGATAATTCAGGACGATCTCATCTTGAGATACTTAATTACCTCTGTAAACACTGCTTTTCCAAATAAGGTCACATTCGCAGGTTCTGGGGTTTAGGATGTGGGCATATCTTTTTTTTGCCCGGGGGGAGTCACAATTCAATCCACTACAGGTGGCGTGCCTTAGTACAAAACCCTTCATCCGCCCGCTAAAGGCTACTTTCCTGTCAGAACACTCTCCTAAGGAAACAGTTTTACTATCTGTAATTCAGTTGGTCTGGGTGGGTGTGAGGTTGCCCTTAGGAGTCGGCAGGGCTGAGAACAAAGGGTTCAAATTAAGCCCTGAGAGGGAGATGACTGGGAGACAGCAGGCGTTTAGTGTTCTGAGATGGGAGGGTAGAGCAAGTGGATGCACTGTGCTGTCGCCATTGGGGCCTGGGGCCACTGTCTTTCCCTGGTCCTGGGCATTCTCTTGACCCCTGATTTGCAGACTTCTTGGCAGAAAGCTAGGGGTTATGCTCAGGGTTGAGATGTGGAATTGAATCATACAATAAGAGATAAAGCAACCTTTGCCCTTTTCACAGGGCGTTAGAATGAGATTTGCCTATGGGCCCAGGGCCTGGAGAAAATGCAACATTCTCCTTATCCTGTGTGTGTGTGTCTCCAGCCTCGAGATCTTTCTTTACTCTCTGCATATCCATTCTATATTTTTAATATTTCTCTCTCTGGAGAGGCACTGGGCTTCACTTGGCCCAGACCCACTTGGAGTGACCAGCAGGCCTAGGGACACTTGGGTCTTTTGCTCCTCTGCTGGGATAGTGGCTTCGGGGCCAGGCAGGGAGCTGCAGGTACCCTTGGCAGAGCTGTATTGATTAGTCCAGGGCACAGCGTTGACAATGAAATTAGTTTTTTTTAAACTTTGGCAGGACAGCAGCAGGTTTGCTTTCACTGCTGACATTCAGGCCCACTCTTGAGGTGCTGGTGCCACAGAAAAGGAATACTTTGTTTTGGCTGACACCTGTCAGGGCGGACAAATGTGTTTCTGGAGATGTTTACCCTGGTTCTTTTTTCCCCTTTTTTTATGAAATAAAATTTATAAAACCTTGACTTACTAATGCAGGAACACAGTAAGAGAATCAATCTGTACTTGGAATGGTTGACTTTGCCTTTGTTAAAAATTTTTATATTACTAAAAAAATTTTTTTTAAATATCCAAATAATACATGGATGAATACATTTTTATTTTTGGAAGGGAAAACATACTAAATAAGGCCAATGGCATCACTAGGGGACTGTACCGGTTGACACTGGCAGAGGGGGTAACACCAAAACGTCTGTCTATAAAAATATCCCTTGTTAGTTATAACAACAAAAACATTCTTGCTAAGCCCAGCTTACATGTATCAATATACCTGCAAGGCTAAAACTCTACACGCTAATTTACTTTTTGAACCTTCTAATGCCCTCCGGCCAGAGCTGTCATTATTACCCAATTACAACGATGCTTCGAATCCCATGGTTTTGTTTGCATGCGTTACAAGCACGTGCTGTTGTTTTCATTGTTGCTGGTGTTTTTACAGTAGCTGATTTTGTCAAATTTTCTGGTGTTTTAGCTACAATATTGTGGTAATTAGTACTTGTGAACCTATATCAATAACATTTTTGAGAATGAGGTAGTAATTAAAGGAAAAGAAGGAGTGATATACGGGAATTACCATTCACGAGTAACACTAGTATAAAAAACATTACTAAGGATTCTGTATGGTCTGGTATGGGAGGAAGTCCATGGGGGGGGGGGGTGACACTACGAGTTGTTGCACTGAGGGACATCAACCCTAGTGACAACACTGAATAAGGCTGAAGTCTCTGACCACCTTAATCTTGGTGCCTTTCTCATCTTCCCACAGGATGCCATGGTTATCAGTTTGGTATGTATTATTCCAGAACTTTATTCTTTGCATATGTACCCATGGGAAATCTGTAGCATATGTGTGTGTGTTTAAAAACATTAGAGTTAATATACTATATATCATTGTATAACTTCCTTTTTTTACCTAACAAAATATTTTGGAGGCCTAGCCATGTCAGTACACAGAGGTCCACCTTTTTTAAAAAACTGCTTTGTATTTGTGGTAGGCAAACTAATGGCCCCCCTGAAGACGTCCACACCCAAATCCTTTGGAACCTGTGAATGTTACCTCACATGGGAAAAGGGACTTTTGTGATTAAGTTAGGGGCCTTGAGATGGGGAGATTTTGATTACCCAGGTGGGCCCGACTTAATCACATGAATCCTTAGCTGTGGAAGAAGAAGGCAGAAGAGTGGGTCAGAGAGAAGTGATGTGAGCAGGACCTGCTTTTGCTGGCTTTCAAAATGGAGGAAGGGGGCCTCGAGCTAAGGACTGTGGTGACCTCTAGAAGCTGTGAACAACCTTCGGTTTACAGCCAGCAAGAAAATGGAGAACCTCCGTCCTACAACTGTAAGGAACTGAATTCTGCCAACAACTTGTAATGAGCAGGACATGAATTCTCCCCCAGACCCTCCAGGAAGGCACACAGCCTACTTGCTGATGCCATGACTTTTGTATGATAAGACCTGTACAGGACTTCTGACCTCCAGAATTGTAAGAAAATAAATTTGTGTTGTTTTTAGCCGCTGAGTTTGTTACGGCAGCAATAGAAAACTAATACAATGGTGCTGCCTAGTCGGACCACACTACTATTTGTTGATGATGGATGTTTAAGTTCTTAATTCTCCACTTTTACTCATGTGTACTTGTGAAGGTGTTGCTCTAGGACAATGTCTTCTAGAAATGTCTTTTTGTTGTTGTTATTAATTTTTTAATGGTACTTTAGATGAAGATTTACAGAACAAATAGTTTCTCATTAAACAGTTAGTACACATACTGCCCTATGACAATGGTTAACAACCCCAAGACATGGCAACACTATCCCTTCTCAAGCTTGGGTTCTCTATTACCAGCTTTCCTGTTGCCTCTTGCCTTCCAGTCCTTGTCCCTGGACTGTTGTGCCCCATTAGTCTCTTTTTGTTTTATGGGGCTGTCTAATCTTTGGCTGAAGGGTGAACCTCGGGAGTGACTTCATTACTGAGCTAAAAGGGTGTACGGGGGCCATACTCTGGGGGTTTCTCCAGTTTCTGTCAGACCAGTAAGTCTGGTCTTTTTTTTGTGCATTAGAATTTTGTTCCACATTTTTCTCCAGCTCTGTCCGGGACCCTCTGTTGTGATCCTGGTCAGAGCAGTCAGTGGTGATAGTCAGGCACCATCTAGTTGTACTAGACTCAGTCTGGTGGAGGCCATGGTAGTTGTGGCCCATTAGTCCTTTGGACTAATCTTTCCCTTGTATCTTGTTTTCTTCATTCTCCCTTGCTACCTAAGGGGTGAGACCAGTGGAGTATCTTAGATGGCTGCTCACAGGCTTTTACGACCCCAGACGCTACTCACCAAGGTAGAATGTAAAACATTTTCTTTATAAACTGTGTTATGCCAACTGAGCTAGATATTCCCGAAGACCATGGTCCCCATAGCCCTCTGCCCAGCAATTCAGTCCCTCAGGGAGTTTGGATGTGTCTATGGAGCTTCCATAACTTTTCCTTGTACAAGTTGTGCTGGCTTTCCCAGTACTGTGTACTGTCTTACCCTTCACCAAAGTTACCACTTATCTATTTTCTACTTCTTTTCCCCCCCTTTACCCTTCCCATCCCTTGTAACCAACAAAGATTGTTTCTTTCTGTGTGTAAACTTTTACATGAATTTTTACAGTAGCGGTCTCATGCAATGTATGTCCTTTTGTGATTGACTTACTTCACTTAGCATAATGTCCTCCAGTTTCATCTGTGTTACAAGATGCGTCACAGATTCATCAATGTTCTTTATCGTTACATAATACTCCATTGACTGTATGTACCATAGTTTGTTTATGCATTCATCTGTTGGTGGGCATCTAGGTTGTTTCCATCTTTTTGCTATTGTGAACAGTGCTGCAATGAATATGGGTGTGCATATGTCTATTCGTGTGACGGCTCTTATTTCTCTAGGATATATTCCTAGGAGAGGGATTGCTGGATCGTATGGTATTTCTGTTTTTAGCTTTCTAAGGAAGTATCATATCATTTTCCAAAATGGTTGTATCATTTTGCATTCCCACCAGCAGTGCATAAGAGTTCCCATCTCCCCGCAGCCCCTCCAACATTTGTTATTTCCTGTGTTTTTGATTCGTGCCAGTAATGCTGGGGGTGAGATGGTATCTCATTGTGGTTTTAATTTGCATTTCTCTAATGGCTAGTCATTGCGAGCATTTCCTCATGTGTCTGTTGGCCTCTTGAATGTCTTCTTTGGTGAAGTGTCTGTTCATTGCCTTTGCCCATTTTTTAATTGGATTATTTGTCTTTTTGTTGTAGAGGTGTTGGATTTTCTTGTAGATTTTAGAGATTAGACCTTTGTCTGACTTGTAATGTCCAAATTTTTTTTCCCAGTCTGTGGGTTCTCTTTTTACTCTTTTGGTGAAGTCTTTTGAAGAGCCTAGGTGTTTGGTTTTTAGAAGATCCCAGTTATCTAGCTTATCTTCTGGGGTTTGTGTGTTGATGGTTATGGTTTGTATCCTGTTAATGCCGTGTATTAGGGCCTGTAGCGTTGGTCCTATTTTTTCTTCTATGAACTTTATAGTTTTTGGCTTTATATTTAGGTCTTTGATCCATTTTGAATTAGTTTTTGATACAGTGTGAGGTATGGGTCCTGTTTCATATTTTTGCAGATGGACATCCAGTTTTGCCAGCACCATTTGTTAAAAAGACTATTTTTTTCCCCACTTGATGGACTTTGGGCCCTTGTCGAAGATCAGGTGACTGTAGGTGGTTGGATTTACATCTGGGTTCTCAATTCTGTTCCTTTGGTCAATGTGTCTGTCGTTGTACCAGTACCAGGCTGTTTTGATTACTGTAGCTGTATAGTAGGTTCTGAGATCAGGTAGTGACAGTCCTGCTACTTTATTTTTCTTCTTCAATAGTGCTTTACTTATCCAGGGCTTCTTCCCTTCCCATATAAAGTTAATGACTAGTTTTTCCATCTCATTAAAGAATGTTGTGGGTATTTGGATCGGGATTGCATTGTATTTGTAAATTGCTTTGGGTAGAATTGTCATTTTCACAATGTTGAGTCTACCTATCCATGAGCATGGTATGTTTTTCCATTTATGTAGATCCGTTTGGGTTTCTTGCAGTAGTGTTTTGTAGTTTTCTTTGTATAGGTCTTTTACATCCCCGGTTAGATTTATTCCTAAGTATTTTATTTTTTTAGGGGCTATTATAAATGGTATTACTTTCCTGATTTCCTTTTCATCATTGTCTTTATTGGTGTATAAGAATCCAACTGATTTTTGTACGTTTATCTTGTATCCTGCTACTCTGCTGAATCTTTCTATTAGTTCCAGTAGTTTTCTCATGGAGTCTTTAGGGTTTTCAGTGTATAGTATCCTATCATCTGCAAACAGGGACAGTTTAACTTCTTCATTACCCATTTGGATGCCCTTTATTTCTTTTTCTTGCCTTATTGCCCTAGCTAGGACTTCCAGCACAACGTTAAATAGGAGCGGAGATAAAGGTCATCCTTGTCTTGTTCCTGTTCTCAAGGGGAATGTTTTCAGCCTCTCTCCATTAAGAATGATATTGGCCATTGGTTTGGCATAGATGGCCTTTATTTTGTTGAGAATTTCCCTTCTATACCTATTTTATAGAGAGTTTTTATCAAGAAAGGATGTTGGACTTTGTTGAATGCCTTTTATGCATCAATTGAGATGATCATGTGATTCGTTTCTTTCCTTTTATTTATGTGGTGGATTACATTGACTGATTTTATAATGTTGAACCATCCTTGCATACCTGGTATGAATCCTGCTTGATCGTGGTGTATTATTTTTTTGATTTGATGCTGAATTCTATTGGCTAGAATTTTGTTCAGAATTTTTGAATCTATATTCATGAGAGATATTGGTCTGTAATTTTCTTTTTTGTGGCATCTTTACCTGGTTTTGGTATCAGGGTTATGCTGGTTTCCTGAAATGAATTCGGAAGTATTCCTTCCCTTGCTATGTTCTGAAATAGTTTGAATGGTACTGGTATAAGCTCTTCTTTGAATGTTTGGTAGAATTCTCCAGTGAAGCCGTATGGCCAAGGCTGTTTTTTGTTGGGAGTTTTTTTTTATTACCTTTTCAATCTCTTCTCTTGTTATGGGTCTGTTCAGATTTTCAACATCACTTTGTTACAGTTTGGGTAGGTAGTGTGTTTCTAGAAATTTATCCATTTCCTCTGCGTTTTCAAATTTGTTGGCGTATAATTTTTCATAATACTCTGTTATAATCATTTTTATTTCAGTTTGGTCTGTTGTAATGTCCCCTGTTTCATTTCTTATTTGGGTTATTTGCATCCTCTCCTTTTTTTTTTTTTTTTTTGTCAGTCTGGCCAGGGATTTGTCGATTTTGTTGATCCTTTCAAAGAACCAGCTTTTGGTTTTGTTGATTCTATTGTTTTTCTTTTCACTATTTCATTTATTTCTGCTCTGATCTTTATTATTTCCTTTCTTCTAGTGGCTTTGGGCTTTTTTTGCTGTTCTCTTTCTATTTGTTGGAGTTCTGTAGTTAATGTTTTGATTTTGTCCCTTTCTTCTTTTTTGATGTGTGCATCTATTGCTATAAATTTTCCTCTGAGGACTGCCTTTGCTGTGTCCCAAAGATTTTGGTATGATGTGTTTTCATTCTCGTTTGATTCTAGGAATTTTTTGATTCCATCTCTGCTTTCTTCTATTACCCAGTGATGTGTAAGCAGGGTGTTATTCATTTCTGTGTAATTGATTTTTTTTCCTTGTTAATTTCTACCTTGATGGCATTGTGGTCAGAGAAGATACTTTGTATTATCTCGGCGTTTTGGATCTTGTTGAGGATTGCTCTGTGGCCTAAGATGTGGTCTATTCTGGAGAACGTTCCATGTGCATTGGAAAAGAATGTGTACTTTGCAGCTGTTTGTTGTAGTGTTCTATATATGTCTGTGAGGTCAAGTTGGCTGATTGTGCCCTTTAGGTCTTCTTTATCTTTGTTGAGTTTCTTTCTAGATGTTCTGTCGTTTACCGAGAGTGGTGTGTTGATGTGTTTTACTATTATTGTGGAACTGTCAGTTTCTCTTTTCAGTGCTGTTAGAGTTTATGTATTTGGGAGCCCTGTCATTGGGTGCATAGATGTTTATAATGATTATGTTTTCATGATGGATCATCCCCTTAATCATTATATAGTGTCCTTCTTTGTCTTTTATGGTGGATTTTGTTTTAAAGTCTATTTTATCTGAGATTAGTATTGCCACTCCTGCTCTTTTCTGGTAGCTGTTTGCTTGATATATTTTTTTCCATCCTCTGATTTTTAATAAATTTACGTCTTTGTTTCTAAGGTGTGTCTCCTGCAGACAGCATATTGATAGATCCTGTTTTTTAATCCATTCTGTCACTCTCCATCTCTTTATGGGTGCATTTAGGCCATTTACATTCAATGTAATTACTGATAGGAGTGAGTTTATTGCTGTCATTTGGTAGTGCTTTTTTTGGTGGTGCTGACTTTTTCTTTGTTCGTCTCACTCTCCTGTGCTGAATTCCTTTTGTTTGTGGACTTTTTTTTTTTCATTTCTCTTGTTTTTGTTGGTTTTGTTTTTACTTAGACTTTATGTTTTTCTTCTTTATTTTGATGGGTAGGTTTGTTAACTTTATTTGTGGTTACCTTGAAATTTACCCTTATCTTCCCAGGTTTGAACCAGTCTATTATTCCTTGGTATCGTCTTGCCTTCCTCTCCATTAGAAGGTTCTATACCTACATCATTTATTCCCTCTTTTATTGTTCTGATGTTGTTGTCATTTACTGATTAACCTCTCTGGTTCTCTGTTGTAATTCTTTTGGTTTTGGATAGTCCTTAAGAATTCATTTCCTAGGCTGGTATCTGGCTAGTAGAATCCTGTGTCCTATATTCAGGCTGTGACCTGAAGTTGTTTGTCCTCAGATCGAAGGACTCCCTTTAATAAGTCTTGTAAGTTTGATTTGGTTTTTACATAGTCCCTTAATTTCTGTTTATCTGGATATGATCTAATTTTACCATCATATTTGAAATAGAGTTTTGTGGGATATATTATTCTTGGCTGGCAGTTTTTTTCTTTCAAGCTTTTATATGTGTCATCCACTGCCTTCTTGCCTGCATAGTCTCTGCTGAATATCTGAGCTTAGTCTTATTGTTTCTCCTGTGCATGTGACTTTTTGTTTTTCTCGAGCTGCTCCCAGGATTCTTCGTTTGTCTTTGGTTTTAGCGAGTGTGATTATGATATGCCTTAGTGATTTTCATTTGGGGTCTGTCCTATATGGGGTTCATTGAGCTTCTTGGATGGTCAGCTTTTCATCTTTCATGATATTGGGGAAGTTTTATGTCAGCAATTCTTCAATGATCCTCTCTGTATTTTCTGTTTTCTCCCCCTGTTCTGGAACTCTGATCACTTGCAGATTTTTACTTTTGATTATATCCCACATAATTCTCAGGGTTTCTTCATTTTTCTTTTTCTTTTTTTCCTAATTTGTCCTCAAATAGAGTTGTAGCCAAGTGTTTTGTCTGCAATTTTGCTGATCTTGTCTTCCATCATTTCAAACTATTCCTCAACCCTTCTATGACACTGTCCATTTCTGAAATCTTGTTGTTTATCTTTTGGATTTCTAATTGTTGTTTTTGTATGATTTCTAGTTGTGAATTTATTTCAGCATTTTGTCCCTGTATTATTTTCTTGAATTCTTCCATTTTTTTGTATGTATTTTCCATAAATTTTTCTGCCTTTTCCATGAATTTGTCTATTTTTTCCTCATTTTTGTCTGCTTTTTGCTTTAACTCTTGGATACTTCTGAATATTAGAGATTTGAATTCCCTATCAGGTAGTTCTAGTGCCTGTTCTTCTATTGGAAAATCATCTGGTGTTTTATTTTGGATACCTACCGGAACCATCCTGTCCTGTTTTTGTATATGTTTTGATTTTGTCTGCTGTCTTCAGGCCATTTAGTAGTTATTTTCTTCATTTATTGATTGTAGATTTGTTTGTTTCATCCTGCTTTTTTTTTTATTTGATTATGTCTGAGCAGGTGGGCTGTGTGTTCTTTGTTGTTTGCACGTCTGTGGGAACGATACTTTTCACCTCCTTCTCCCATGTGCAGGGTCAGTCACTCAGGTGTGGTACAGCACTGAAGGTCCAGCTAAAGGGGTGTTGCTGGGATGGGTTGTTTGTGGCACATACTAGGGCTGACAGGGCAGGCTGGGAATCAGTGCAGGACAGGTTATGGTAGGCCGTGCCTGTGTTGCTTGAGAGTGTGATGTTCGGTGCACCATGCAGGTAGGCAGGAAAGAGGGGGGAAATTGTGATGTGTGGAGCTAAGATGGGTATGGGAAAGAGGAGAGAGAGGAGAGAGGAACAGGGGCCAAAAACATACACACAAACAAAAAAGAGTGCTAAGGGGGCTTGCTGTTGGAGTGGAGAGGTGAGAGACTGAGAAATGGAGAAAAACAAAAATGAAAAAAAGAGAAAAAGGGTAAAAGAAAAAAAGAAGAAATTAAGAAACTGAAAGTGAATAAAGACAAAAAGGGAAAAAGAGAGAGAAGAAAACAAAACAAAGAAACAAACAAACAAAAAAAACCAAAAGAAAAAAACAAAACAAAACCAGGAAAAAAAAAGACAGGAAAACAAGAAAAATGAAATGCCCCCAGGGATGTCACTGTGCGTCTACGGAGAGTAAAGGAGTATCTCCCAAGCTGGGCTGCACTGCAAGGGTGAGATCTTAGAGTTTTCCCAACACAGAGCTTCCATGTCCCAAAAGGCATGTGCTTCTGTCCCATGTGCATCAGTGTCTTTCACCAACCAGGAAGCCAATGGAGCTTCCATGTTCAGAGTTTTCACTGGGGCCTCATTATGTAGGCAGTATTGACTGAATCATGCTCTCTGCCCCAGGTTGGCTGATTTCACGATGAGGTGAATACTAGTGGGGCTGATCATCTTTTCATAGTTTTTTGACATTTTTATTTTTATTTTATATTCTTCTAAGAATTATTGGCTTTTCATCTTTCTGGCTTTTCTAGCCCCAACTAGAGTCAACAAATTCGTATAAACTCTTAGGTATAATATGGAGGCCTATAAATAACAATCTTCTTCTCTTCTTTTTCAAAATTACTACTTTTGAATACACCCACTCTTCCCGTATCAACATGGTTAGGTTCCAAAGACCAGGTTGTTACGTGAAAATAAGCATTATGTGAAAATGGAGGATGATCACATCAGATCACAAAACGGAAGATGACTGCATTATTACATAACTGCCCAATTATATTATTACATAACTGCCAAACCACTGAGAATCATGGTCCAGTCAAGTTGACACGTAAGTTTAACCATCACAGCCAGTATTATTCTTGCCTCACACCTTGGTGTTCGTTACTGCCAGATGTACCTCATAAATGTGCAAAAATAGTTGGATAGTAGATTTTTTACTATTGTTGTAAATACGAAATGTTGAATGACGAAACAGTTGATAAGTGAGGAGTAGGTGTATTGATATTTTCATATGCATTTTAGAGTCACCGTATGCAATTCCTTGAAAAATTTTGTTGATGTTTGGATTGCAATTACACTGGATTTATAGATTATTTGGGAGAGAGTTGATACTGTTATTATAAATCTTCCCATTCTTGCAAATGGTTTATCTCTCCAGTTAGGTCACTTTTTTATTTTCCTTTGGTTAAGTTTCATAGTTGTACTATTCCAAGGCTCACTGTAGTACTAAGATCTTTTTTCTTCTACCATATATTTTAATTGGTTAGTACTAGTATATAGGAGCTATTGTTTTTTTTACTGTGTAGGAGTTTGATTTTGTTGTAGTCAATTTATGATTTTTTTTTCCGTACTGCTTCTGTATTTTGAGTCATAGTAAGGAAAGGTTCCCCCACTTATTTTTCAATCATTATGCTGGCTATTCACTCATGTTTTTTCTAATTTTGTATGATTTAATGTTTTACTTTTAGATCTCTGATATGTTTGAAATTTATCCTGAGATTTGGTGTAAGGATTGGACTCAGTTTTATGCCTTCCCTGTGACTATCTAGTGTACCATTTTTTTTAAAAGCTCGTTTTCCCCCCATAGATTTGAGATGCTGTTTTACCATGAACTAAATTTTCATATGTCTTGATTTTCTCTTTTGTTCCCTTGGTCTGTCTAGTTATGCACCAGTATTACACTGTTTTAATCACAGAGGCATTTTAATGCATTTTAATATCTAGTAGGGCTCGTGTGTATGTGTGGTATGTGATTTATTTATTGTAGCACTTAGTGGATCTTTTCATTCCGCAGACTCATAACTATTTTCAGTTTTGGGAAATGTTTATTTTTCTTCCCGCTACTTTTCGTTCACTATTTCTCTTATGTGAGGAGCCCTGGTGGCACAGTGGTTAAAGCCATCGACTGCTAACCAAAAGATTGGTGGTTCAAACTCACCAGCAGCTCTGTAGGAGAAAGATGTGGCAGTCTGCTTCCGTAGAGATTTACAGCTTTGGGAACCCTATGGGGTCGCTATGAGTTGGAATCGACTCAACAGCAGTGGGTCTTGATTTGGATTTCTCTCATGTAGTGTCTTTTTATCCCTGGTCTAAGCTCCATTTCTTTAGCTGTATCCACTCTGCAACTTAACCCTTCTGTTGAATCTTTTTATATCAACAGTTCAATTTTTATGAAGTGTGGCACTTTATTCATAGCTTAGTCTTTTTATTTAATGGATGTGGTATCCTCCCAAATTTTTCTAAATATATAAAATATTCTTTTGATTAAAGTCCCGTTCTGATTCTTGTACCACCTGTATTTCCTCTGAATTGGTGCCCCTGTTTGCTAAGTCTGTCTCTCTCTCATGTTGTTGACATTCCTTAAATGTTTGGCGAGCCATCATTGTGTACTGCTCTTTAGTTGAGAATCCTTTTCGTCTATCTGCTGCCTCTGTTTGTGCAGTGCATGTGTTGCAGTGGGTGGAAACCACCATTGATGCTTGCACCAAGAAGGGTGTTTTGGGGACTAATCTTCTGGGTGTGGGTGAGTCTTGCTCCCTTTCCATTAGCTGTCTAGTTGGGACACCACCCTGCCTCTCCTAGCTAAGCTTCTGCATTCACTGCTTCTCCCTAGAGGCAGACACCCTTCACTCTGATTCTTTGCCCATGGAGGGTGGTGCTGGGAAAGTGCAGTGTTACATCGTTTAACTTTGTCTGTCTTCTTGCCATGGTACCCCGATTAGTCACCCCGACGCTTCTTGCTCTGGATTTGTACCACGAGCATGAGGCATCTTCAGTTTTGCCTCCAACTTTTTTTTTGGCAACTGAATTGTTTTTCACCCTGGTCAATGATATTCCGATATTCCTCTGCAGCTTTCGCCTCTTTTTTTTTTTTCCTTTCAGGGATTTCTCACATTTTGTGGTCAGCCAGTTTCCCTTTTTGTTGTGAGCACAAGTATATATTTATTATTAAAACATTTCACAATATTTTTTATGGATTTGTTACAGGAGAGGAAGACCATGGGCTTTATTACAGGAGAGGAAGACCATGGGCTTTATTTAGTTTATCGTCTTAAAAATGCAATTGTTTTTTCTCTTTTCTGTTTTAGAATTTTGAAATACATTTTATTTATTTAAAAAAAATTAGAAAATTGTACCCACCATCCAGAGCCATATTTGTACACAAGAATAGATTATTACAATTTATTGTATATGCATGTTTATTTACACTTTAAATGTTAAAAAGTATAGCATTCAATTAATTTTTTAAAATAGGAAATACAATAAAGTATAAAACTTGGCATTCTCTCAAGAGTCCTAAACTATTTGTAGTATGTCTTCTGGCTCTAACTTCAAAAATTTGTTCACGATAGAGAAAAACATAGAGAAGAATACAGCAAACACTACATACCCATCACCTATTATCTGTCACCCGGCTCTATCAAATATCAACATCTTGCCATATTTTCTTTAGATTAAACAAATAATAAATAAGATGTTACAGATACGGTTGAAGTCCCTTTTCTTAAACTATTCTCTTCACTCCTACCACAGAGGTTACTACTAATAAGGAATTTGTTGGTTGTCATTATCATGAATTTTTTTATTGATAATTTTTTATTGTGGTAAAAATATATATGACAAAATTGCCAGTTCAGCGTTTTTTACATGTACAATTCAGTGACTTTGATTACATTCAGCATGTTATGCAACCACCGCCACTATCCATTTCCGAATTATTCTGTCACCATTAACAGAAACTCAATGCCCCCTTTCTGTCTCTCTCCTGCCCCTGGTAACCACTAATAATCTTTGCTCTCCATATATTTACTTATTTCAAATAAGAGGGATCATAGGATATTTGCCCTTTTGTGACTGACTTATTTCACTCAGCAATAATGTTTTCAAGGTTCGTCCATGTTGTAGCATGTATTAGGACTTCATTTCTCTTTATTGCTGAGTAGTATTCTAATGTATGTATAGACAACATTTTGTTTACCCATTCATCTATTGATGAACATCATGTTGCTTTTGTACTATCATTTCATATGAATGCACCAATAGTCAATATACGGTATTGAATGTTCTGCATAATTTCAAAACTGTATGTAAATTGTATCATATTGTGAATATATTTATGTAATTTGCTTTGTTAATTCATCATTATGTTTTTGAGATTTATCCAGGTTAATACACGTAGTTCTAATTCGTTGATTTAATATTTTATTCTGTGAATATACCACAATTTATCTGTCCTTTTGCTTATGGTCCTTTAAGTTGTTTCCCATTTTCCTTGATTACAAACGGTAGGGCTATGAACATTCTTTAAATGTTTCTTTGTGCATGTGGATTAAAATTTCTCTAGAGTACATACCTAAAAGTGGAATGCTGGATTGCAGGGTATGCGCATCTTTAACTTAATTAGATTTTACCAAATTGCTCTCCAAAGTGGTGACGCCAATTTGCACTTCCACTGGAAGTGTCTAAGAGCCTATTTCCCCAGGAGCTCATCAACACTGGGTGTTATTGGACTTGTTAATTACTGCCACTCTTACGGTGATGAAATTGTATTTTAACATAAATTTAAATTGCATTTCCTGATTATTAATGAGATCGAGTAGCTTTTCATTTGTTTATTGGCCATTTAGGTTTTATTTCTCTGACTTGCATGTTCATGCCTTTGCCTACTTCTTATTGGATTGTCTTTTTCTTATTAAGAATTTCTTTATATAGTCTGGATACTAATAATTTGTCGTATCTTGCCTCAGATTGTGGCTTGTCTTTTCACTTTACTTGTGATATCTTTTGAAGTATAGCCGTTTAAAACAATTCATTGTGAAAATAGGTAATACAGTCATACAGTTAACAATATATGTATTAATGGTTTCTTCCTACTCTCGTACCTTATCTTATCTGCTCAGTCTCCCTCACCAGCGCTGTTACTCATTTTTTTAATGAACCTTTCTGAATTTCTTTGTGCATATACAACCTAGTACAAGTATATATTCCTTTCTATATAGAATGTAGTCAAATTTATTTATCTTTTCTTTTATGGTTTGTGTTTTTAGTTACTCGTTTAAGAACTCGTTCTTAATTTTAAAGAGTTCTGCTATGTTTTCTTCTAAAAGTTGTATAATTTTGCTCTATTAAAAATATGAATAGTTTGTTTTAGTACTATTTATTGAATCGTCCATCTTTTCTCCGTGAGTTTTTTTAATGCTACCTCTTGTGGCACATATGTAGTTCCCATATGTATATGTTTCTGGGCCCTCTACCAAGTCCCATTGGTGTACTTATTTATCTCTGCAACAATACATCTATATGCTTTTTATGTATCTACTGAGGTGATCATAGATTTTTCTTCTTTAATGTGCTAATATAATGAATTACATTAATGGATTTTCTCAAGTTTATATGTGTATTACTGGGATATGCCTTTCTTGGTTATGAAGTATTATTTGTTTAAAAAAATCTGGTTGGCTAAATTTTATTTAGAAATTTTCTGCCTATTGCTCAGACGTGAGATTAGCTCATTTTTATTTCTTTTACTCTTCTCATTTGGCTTCTGTTTCAAGGGTTTACTAGGATCTTAAAATAGATTGAGGAGCTTTCCCTTCTTTTCTACTTTCTGAAACATTTTGTATAAAATAGAATTTTTTGTTAAACTGTCTGGGCCTGGTATTTTATTTCGTTTCTGTGAATAGATTAACTGTTGATTTGCTTTCTTTTATAGATTTATTCAGGTTTTCCATTTCTTCTTGAGTTAGTTTTGGCAAACCATTTTTCTAGGAAATGGTCCATTTCATTTAAGTTTTCATATGAATTGCATAAAGTTGTTTATAGTATTATGTTAATTTTTTTTTTAAAAAAATCTCTGCTAAATCTATGATACCCGTGTCTTCTTTTTCATTCTTAACACTGTACTCTCTTTCCTGATCAATCTTGCTGTGGGTTTGTCTATTTTATTAGTTTTTGGAAAGAAATAGCTTTTGGTTTTTCAATCCTTTTAATCATTTTTATTTAAAAAACTTCTGATTGTACTCTTTTCCTTGTCTCCTACTTTCTTTGGATTTACTCATTTTTTTTTTTTTTTTTTTGTAATTTCTTGAGTTGAATGCTCAGATCTCTGATGTTTAGCCTTTTATTATTTTCTGCTGTAGTCATAGGAGTCCTTGGATGGTGCAAATGGTTAAGTGCTGTACTATTAACCAAAAGACTGGCTGTTTAAACCCACCCAGATGTGTCTCGGAAGTTAGGCCTGGTGATCTGCTTCTAAAAGGTCACAGCTTTGAAACTCCTATGGAGTGGAGTTCTACTCTGCACACTTAGGGTAGCCATGAGTTGGAACTGACGGCCACTAACAATGTAGGCATTCTTTTCTAATGAATACATTTTCCTCTATTGCTTTATGTGCATCATTCAAGTTTTCATATATATCTTTAGTATAGATAAAATTACATATCTGTATATACATAAATATCTCTAATAATTTAATTTGAGATATGTTCTAATTTCTATCATGATTTCTTCTTTGACTTCTAGATTTACATATATAAGTCTCCAAACGTATGGACATTCTTTAGTTATATTTTTTTGTTACTGATTTCCATTAATTGCATTGTGATCAGAGAACACGCTCTATGATTTTGATTTTGTGGTATCTGGTTTTTTTTTTGTGTGTGTGTGTGTGACTTTGTATCTAGTACCTGGTTAGCTTTTTCGTATGGTTTCATATGAGTTTGAAAAGAATGTGTTTTCCCTGATTGCTGTGTGCAGGGTTCTGTATACACCTATGCATCAAACTTATTGACTGTGGTTCAGATCTTCTATACTCTTACCAATTTTTGTTTGCTTGAGACAATTATTGAATGTTATAATCTTTTGCCATGATGGTAGATTTGTCAGTTTCTCCTTGTAACACCATCAGTTTTACTTTATGTATTTTAAGGCTATGTTTTTAGCGTTTATCTGCCTGGTGATACCTGGTGAGTAGACTCTTTCATCATTATGTAGTAATGCTCTTTATCCTTGCTATTTGCATTAAAGTCTACCATCTGGTATTAATATGACCACACAGCTTTCTTTTGATTAGGCCTGTATTTTCAATCCATTATTTAAAAAAAATCTTATTCATTTTTATTGAAATTTAATTCATCCTTTTAAAGTGAATTAATTCAGTGGTTTTTTGTATATTCACAAAGTTGTACATTCATCATGACTGTTTAATTCCAGAACATATTCATCACCCCAAAAAGAAGCCTTGTACCCCTTATCAGTCACTTCCCATCAATGCCCCCCAGTCCTCTGGTAATCACTAATCTACTTTCTATCTCTATTGATTTGTCTGTTCTGGACATTTCAGGTAAGTGGAATCATATAATATGTGGCCTTTGCGTCTGACTTCTTTTACTTAGCATAATATTTCAAGGTTCATCCATGTTGTAGCCTGTCTTAGTACTTCTTTACTTTTATGGCTGAATAATATGCTGCTTTATAGACATGCCATAAAATGTTTAGAGTCTCTGTGTGGTGCAAAAGGTTAAGCACTCGACTATGGAGTCTCAGAGGACAGACATGACATTCTGCTTCTGAAAGATCACAGCCTCGAAATCCCTATGGAGCAGTTCTACTCTGCACATATTGGGTCACCATGAGTCGGAATCGACTTGATGGCAAGAAACAACCACCACCACCACCACCACCATACAATGTTTACTCATTCATTAATTGATGGACGTTTGGATTGTTCCAATTTGTTGTTTTTATCTTTATGTACGCTTGTGTTTTATAAGATTCTCTTGTAGACAGCATATAGCTAGATTAGATTTTTAAAATGTAAACTCTCTTTGAACTGGCATATTTTTTCCATTGTGATTATTGTTTTTGGGATTTATTTCTCCTATCTTATTTTGTGATTTCTATTTTTCATGCTTTTTCTTTGCTACTTGTTTTTCCTCCTTTCTTACCTTATGTTGGATTGATATAGAGGTAATTCTTTTTTAGTGTATTAATTTCTTTTCACTCTATTTACTGGTTTAGAAATCTTACGTTCAAGTTGAAAGCCTAAAAATAATATTTTTTCTCTCTTTCTAAAAATAAAAAGGCTTTAGGATAGTTTCACTTTGATTACTCCCCTCCCATCTTCTGTGTAATTGTCCAGTGTTTTAATTCCACTTTATTTTTATGTTGCTCAAGTTGGTAGTTCTTACTGTTTTATGCTTATTTAGATGAACATACTTATTTATCGATTTCTTGCCCATTATTATCCTTCTTGTATTCCTTTCCTTTTATTTGAGTTTAATTTTAGTTTTCTGGAAGTATACACTTTAGGAGTTTTTCCAGTGATATTTCTAGGTTAACTATTATTTTTTCTAAGCACTGTAAAAATATGATTCCATTATTTTCTGCATTTTCCTATTGCTGTTAAGAAGTCTGTCAATTTGATTGCTGCTCCTTTATAGGTAAACTCTCTCTTCTCTCTAGTTAATTTTAAGTTTTTTCTTTGGTGTTCTGCAATTTTTCTGTGAAGTGTGAGTTTACTTTTATTTATCCTGCTCAGGACTCATTCTCTGAGTTTGGTGACTCATGTCTTCTATCACTTCTCAACCATCGTTCCTGAATATACCCTCCATTCAAATTCACAGTTCTTTACTTAGAACTCCTATTAGACATGTGCTGATATTTCATCTACTACATTTCTTTTTTTTTTTTTAATTGTTTTGTGGTAAAAACATATATAACAAAACATTTGCCAATTCAACATTTTTTACATGTGCAGTTCAGTGACATTGGTTACGTTCACCATGCTGAGCAACTGTCACCACTGTCTGTTTCCAAATTATTCCACCACCCTTAACAGAAACTTAGTGCCTCCTAAGCTAAGATTTCCCTCTTGCCCCCTCATTTTTGTCTCTGTTAATGACTTTGGTGGTTAACTTTGGTCTCTATACATTTGCTTGTTTTCATATAAGTAGAATCATATAATATTTGTCCTTTTGTAACTGACTTCACTCAGCAAAATGTTATCAGGTTTCATCCATGGGGTAGCATGTATCAGGACTTCATTTCTCTTTCTGTCTGAGTAATATTCTATTGTAGGTCTGTTTGTGTGTGCTGTCGAGTTGATTCCAACTCATAGCAAGCCTATATGACAGAGTAGAACTATAATCTTTACGGGAGCAGATTGCCAGGTCTTTTCTCCCACAGAGCAACTGGTGGGTTTGAACCATTTGTACCACATTTTGTTTATCCATTCATATATTGATGGATGTTTAGGTTGTTTCCGTCTTTTGGCTACTGTGAATAGTGCTACAGTGAACATTGGTGTACAAGTTTCTGGCATGTTTCTTCCATTGTGATTATTGTTTGGGGGATTTATTTCTCATATCTTATTTTGTGGTTTCTATTTATCATCCTTTTTCTTTGCAACTTGTTTTTCCTTCTTTCTTACCTTATATTGGATTCATATAAAATCATTCCACTAGCTAGAACTGGGATTGCTGGGTCATATGGTAGTTCATTGTTTAATTTTTGAGGAACTGCCAAACTGTTTTCAACAACTGCTATACTATTTTACGTTCCCATCAGCAATGGTGGATGAAGGTTTCAATTTCTCCACATCCTCACCAATATCTGCTATTTTCTGTTATTTATTTATTATTTTAAAAGTTTTATTGTGTTTTAGGTGAAAGTTTACAGCACAAATTAGTTTCTCATTCAAAAATTTATACACAAATTGTTCTCTGACATTGGTTGCACTCCCTGCAGTGTGTCAGCACTCTCCCCCTTTCCCTTGCCACCCTGGGTTTTCCGTGTCCATTCGTCCAGTTTTCGTGTCCCTTCGTGCCTTCTTGTCTTTACTTTTGGGCAGGTGTTGCCCGTTTGGTCTCATATACTTGATTGATCTAAGAAGCACGCTCCTCATGTGTGTTATTATTTGTTTTATAGGCCTGTCTGATCTTTGGCTGAAAGATGAACTTTGGGAGTGGCTTCAGTTCTGAGTTAGCAGGGTGTCTGGGGTCCATAGTCTTGGGGGTTCCTCCAGTGTCTGTCAGACCAGTAAGTCTGGTCTGTTTTTTGTGAATTTGAATTTCGTTCTACATTTTTCTCCTGCTCTGCCCAGGACCTTCTATTGTGATCCCTGTCAGAGCAGTAGGTGGTGGTAGCAGGGCACCATCTAGTTCTTCTGGGCTCAGGCTGGTGGAGGCTTGGTACATGTGGTCCATTAGTCCTTTGGACTAATATTTTCCTTGTGTCTTTGGTTTTCTTCATTCTCCTTTGCTCCCAACATGCTGGGACCAATAGATGTATCTTACTTAGATGGCTGCTCACAAGCTTCTAAGGCCCCAGGTGCTACTCACTGAAATATGATGTAGAACATTTTCTTTATGAACTATGTTATGCCAATTGACCTAGATGTCCCCTGAGCAGTCCCAGTAACTTGGTCCCTCAAGATGTTTGGATGTATCTAGGAAGCTTCTATGACTTTGCCTTGGTCAGGTTGTGCTGAATTCCCCTCTATTGTGTGTTGTCCTTCCCTTCACCAAAGTTAATACTTATCTACTACTATCTAGTTAGTGATTTCTCCTCCCCACTCCTCCTCTCCCTCATAACCATCAAAGATTGTTTTTTTTTTCTGTGTGAAAACCTTTTCTTGGTTTTTTATAATAGTGGTCTCATACAATATTTGTCGTTTGTGATTAACTTATTTCACTCAACATAATGCCCTCCAGATTCACCCATGTTGTGAGATGTTTCATGGATTCATCATTGTTCTTTATCACTGTGTAGTATTCTATTGTGTAAAAAAAAACCCAAACCCACTGCTGTTGAGTTGATTCCAACTCATAGCAACCCTATAGGAGAGAGTACAACTGCCCCATAGGGTTTCCAAGGAGCTCCTGGTGAAGTCGAACTGCCGACCTTTTGGTTAGCAGCTGTAGCTCCTAACCACTACGCCACAAGAATTTTCCCATTGTGTATATGTATCATAATTTGCTTATCCATTCATCTGTTGATGGGTACTTAGGTTGTTTCCATCTTTTTGTTATTGTGAATAATGCTGCAGTGAACATGGGCGTGCATATGTATATGTGTGGATGGCTCTTATTTCTCTTGGATATATTTCTAGGAGTGGGATTGCTGGATTGTATGGTGTTTCTATTTCTAGCTTTTTAAGAAGGTGCCATATCATTTTCCATAGTGGTTATAACATTTTACATTCCCAGTAGCAGTGCATAAGAGTTCCAATCTCCCTGCAACCTCTCCAACATTTGTTATTTTCTGTGTTTTTGATTAGTGCCAGTAATATTGTGTTGAGATGGCATCTCATTGTAGTTTCATTTGCATTTCTCTAATGACTAGTGGTCTCGAGCATTTCCTCATGTGTCTATTAGCTCCATGAATGATTTCTTTGGTAAAGTGTATGTTCATAGCCTTTGCTCATTTTTTAATTGATTATTTGTCTTTTTGTTATTGAGGTGTCGAAGTATTCTATAGATTTTAGAGATTAGACCCTTGTCGGTTATGTCATAGCCAGAAATTTTTTCCCAGTCTGTAGGTTATCTCTTTACTCTTTTGATGAAGTCTTTTGATGAGCTATGTGTTTAATTTTTAGGAGCTCCCAGTTATCTAGTTTCTTTTCTGGTGTTTGTGCATTGTTAGTTATGGTTGATATTCTATTTATGCAATGTATTAGGGCCCCTAGCGTTGTCCCTATTTTTCATTCCATGATGTTTATTGTTTTAGGCTTTATATTCAGGTCTTTGATCCATTTTGAATTAGTTTTTGTGTATGGTGTGAGGTATAGGTCCTATTTCATTTTTCACAGATGGACATCCAATTTTGCCAGAACCATGTGTTAAAAAGACTGTCTTTTTCCAATTTAATGGATTTGGTCCTTTGTCAAAGATCAACTAACCATAAATGGATGGATTTACATCAGGGTTCTCAATCCTGTTCCATTGATCTATGTGCCTGTCATTGTACCAGTACCAGGTTGTTTTGATTACTGTGGCTGTACAGTAGGTTCTGAGATCAGGTACTGTGAGGCCTCTTACTTTGGTCTTTTTCTTCAGTAATGCTTTACTTATCCACAGCCTCGTTTCTTTCCATATAAAGTTGGTGATTAGTTTTTCCATCTCATTGAAGAAGGCTGTTGGCATTTGGATAGGAATTGCATTATATCTGTAGATTGCTTTGGGTAGAATTGACATTTTCACAATGTTGAGTCTCCCTATCCTTGAGCATGGAATATTTTTCCATTTATGTGATCTCTTTTGGTTTCTTGCAATAGCATTTTGTAGTTTTCTTTGTATAGGTCTTTTGTGTTCCTGATTAGATTTATTCCTAAGTACTTTATCTTTTTAGGGGCTATTATAATTGGTATTGTTTTCCTGATTTCCTTTTCGAAGTTCACTTTGTTGGTATATTGGAATCCAACTGATTTTTGTGTGTTTATCTTGTATCCTGTTCTCTGCTGAATCTTTGTATTAGTTCCAGTAGTTTTCTTGTGAAATCCTTGGAGCTGTCTATCTATAGGATCATATCATCTGCAAATAGGGATAGTTTTACTTCTTCCTTTCCAATTTGGATGCCATTTATTTCTTTTTCCTTTCTTATTACTCTAGCTAGGACTTTCAGCACAATGTTAAATGGGAGTGGTGATAAAGGGCTTCCTTGTTCTGTTCCCATTCTCAGGGGCAGAATGCTTTCAACCTCTCTCCATTGAGAACAATGTTGGCCTTTGGTTTTCTATAGATGTCCTTTATTATGTTGAGGAATTTCCCATCTGTGATTGTTAAGATTGAGTGTCAACTTGGCTGGGCCATGATTCTCAGTGGTTTTGCAGTTACGATGTAGTTTGGCAATCATATAATGATGTGATCACCTCCATGATGAAATTTGCTGTGAGAGGCCAATCAGTGTAAAGGGAGTTTCCTTGGGGGTGTGGCCTGCATCCAGGATAGGTGAACTTTCTGGCAAGGCTCAGGAGCTTTCGCTTGCTCTAGATCCTGCAGCTGGCACTCATTCGTCTGACCTCTGGTTCTTGGGACTTGAGCTAGCAGCTCACCTGCTGCCTTGCCTGCCAGTCTTGGGATCTGTAGGTCTTTGCAGCATGTGAGGCACAGCCCTGCTGTCTGACCTGCCATTTTTGCGTTCGCCAGCCCCTGTGACTATGTGAATCAGGAGAAGCTTACAGCCTGACCCCTGGACTTGGGACATTACAGCCTCTGCAGCCAACTGAGCCATTTCCTTGATATAAATCTCTGTCTATATATATTTGTACACTTTACAGGTTTTGCTTCTCTAGAGAATCTTCTATTTCTATTTTATTTAGAGTTTTTTTAATCCGGAATTGGTGTTGGACTTTATCAAATGCCTTTTTGCATCAATTGAGATGATCTAGTGATTATTTTCTTCTTTTCTATTTATGTGATGGATGATATTGATTGATTTTTTAATGTTGAACTATCCTTGCATACCTGGTATGAATCCCACTTGGTCGTGGTGTATTATTTTTTTGATATGATGCTGAATTCTATTGGCTAGAATTTTGTTGAGAATTTTTGCATCTATATTCATGAAAGATATTGACCTGTAATTTTCTTTTTTTGTGGTGTCATCGCCTAGTTTGGTATCAGGGTTATGCTGGCTTCATAGAATGAATTC
The DNA here is from genome assembly GCA_030035585.1 of Dugong dugon. Taxonomy (NCBI): domain Eukaryota; kingdom Metazoa; phylum Chordata; class Mammalia; order Sirenia; family Dugongidae; genus Dugong; species Dugong dugon. The sequence continues at coordinate 146,150,224 of CM057460.1, forward strand.
GTGAGTATTCCTTCCTTTTCTATGTTCCGAAATAGTTTGAGTAGTACAGATGTGAGCTCTCCTCTGAATGTTTCGTAGAAGTCTCTGCTAAAGTCGTCCAGGCCAGGACTTTTTTTGTTGGGATTTTTTTTGATTCTCTCTTCAATTTCTTCTCTTGTTATGGGTCTGTTCAGATTTTGTAAGTTAGTTTTTGTTAGTTTTGGTAAGTAGTGTGTTTCTAGAAATTTGTTCATTTCCTGTAGGTTATCAAATTTGTTGGGGTACAGTTTTTCATAGTATTCTGTTATGATCCTTTTTATTTCAGTTGGGTCTGCTGTAATGTCTTCCATCTCATTTCTTATTTGGGTTATTTACTTCCTCTCCTGTTTTCCTTTCGTCAGTTTGGTCAGTGTTTTTCGATTTTGTTGATCTTTTCAAAGAACCAACTTTTGGTCTTGTTGATTCTTTCTATTGTTTTTCTGCTCTCTATTTCATTTATTTCTGCTCTAATATTTATTATTTCCTTTTATTCTGGAGCCTGTGGGCTTCTTTCACTCTTCTCTTTCTATTTGTTTGAATTGTAGGGCTAACGTTTTTATTTTGGCCCATTCTTCTTTTTTGATGTGTACGTTTATTGCTATAAATTGACCTTTGAACACTACCTTTGCTGTGTCTCAAAGGTTTTGGTATGATGTGTTTTTATTTTCATTTAATTCTAGGAATTTTTTTTATCCCTCTTTGATTTCTTTTATCACCTCATTGTTTTTAAGTTTTATTCAGTTTTCATGTATGTGATTTTTTTCCTTGTTCTTCCTGTTATTGATGTCTACTTTTATAACATTGTGATCAGAAGGAATGCTTCATATTATTTTGATGTTTTGGGTTTTATTGAGGATTGCCTAAAATGTGGTCTATTCTGGAGAATGTACCATGAGTGTTGGAAAAGAATGTATACTTTGCTGCTGTTGGGTGGTGTGTTCTATATATGTCTGTGAGGCCCAGTTGGTTGATTTTGGTGTTTAGATCTTCTGTATCTTTGTTGAATTTCTTTCTAGATGTTTTGTCCTTTACAGAGAGTGGTGTGTTGAAGTCTCCCATTATTGTTGTGGAACTGTCTATTTCTCTTTTCAGTGCTTGTTAGTTTGTTTTATGTATTTTGGAGCCCTGTTGTTGGTTGCATAGATATGTATTAATGTTATGTCCTTCTGGTGGATTGTCCCTTTAATCATTATACAAATATCCTTCCTTGTCTTCTATGGTTGATTTTGCCTTAAAATCTGTTTAATCAGATATTAGTGTTGCCACTCCTGCCCTTTTTTGGTTATTTTCTTGATACATTTTTTCTATATTTTGATTTTTAATATATTTATGTCTTCAAGTCTAAGATGTGTCTCTTTTAGATAGCGTATTGATGGGTTGTGTCATCATTAAGGTTGTGTGTAAACTTTGCTGGACCATAATTCTCAGTGGCTTGGCAGTTATGTAGTTTGGTAGTCACATAATGATGTAATCACTTCCATGAGGAGATCTGATATGGTGTGATAACCTCCATGGTGGGATCTGCTGTGAGTAGCCAACAAGTTGAAGGGGAGTATCCTTGGGTGTGTGGCCTGCATCCAATATAGTTGGACTTCCTGGCAAGGCTCTTGGGCTTTTGCTTGTTCTGGATCCTGTAGCTGGCTCCGGTTCACCTGACCTCCGGTTCTTGGGACTTGAGCCAGTAGCTTACCTGCTGATCTTGGAATTCATCAGCCTCCACAGTCTGTCAGCCAGCAGCCTGCCAGCTTATCTGCCAATCTTAGGGTTTGTCAGCCTCTGCAGCCTGTGAACCAGAGGACTGTTGTCTGACATGCTGATCTTGGGTTTGCCAGCCCCTGCAGCTATAGGAGTCAGAAAAAGCCTCCAGTATGACCCACAGACTCGGGACTTTCCAACATCTACAACCACGTGAGCCATTTCCTTGGTATAAATCTCTCTCTCTATATATATAAGTATAAATGCTTTACTTGTTTTTCTTCTCTGGAGAACCTAGCCTAAGACATGCTGTGCTGAGGGTGGTTCTAGTGAAACATAATTGAAAGGATGAGTTTTCTAAATTGGTTCTCAAGTGTGATTAGTCTTAGAGATGTTGATGACTCTGCTTCCAGTAGTAAAGAGGGCACTGTTAATCCACGGCATGAGGTGACAATAGAAATATGCAAAATATCACCACCAATACATCAGGTATTGGTAAGAGGTAAGGCTCTGGGTGATCACATGTATGATGCCTTTCTACAATTTGGCATAATCAGAAGTTTAAGGAAGCTTGTTGGTTGGTCCTACTTTCGATAGACAAAGTAGTGAAAGGAAGAGACAAGCTCAGGGCTTCAGAGTCAAAGCTCAAGCACTGCATAAATGACCTCAAAGTTTCCACTTGTGCCTTGAAAAACAGCCTTATTTCTTGTAGTAACAGAGCCGATATTGATGAAAACCAAACGGAGAGTCTTATCGTAAGAGTGACTGAATTACAATGCCAACTGAATTCCCAACCTCAAGGGGTGTCTGAATTTAAAATGAGGGCATTGATTGGGAAGAAATGGAATCCTGAAACTTGGGATGGTGACATATGGACAGATAATCAGGAACTTGGGGACACTGCACCCCTAAATTCTATTGAATCACTCCTGCCAGCAGAACCAACCTCTCACTCCCATCTGAAGAGATTACTCCATCTTTGTTTGCTAAGCCACCCTCCCCAGTAAAAGCTTTTTCCCCTCTACCCCCACCTGATGAGATTAACTCAGCTGTATCAGAAGAGCCTTTGTCTGAGTTATTGCCTCGGGCATCACCTGAGGCAGATGCCTTATAAGACAATGCTGAATGTTCTCAAAACACATCCCCACCAACCATTTTTAGCTTCTAGACCTATAACTAGACTTAAGTCCCAGTGATCCCCAAAAAGTGAAGTACAAAGTGTGACCCAGGATGAGGTACACTACACTTCAAAAGAACGGCTTGGGTTTTCTAATATGTACAAACAGAAACCTGGGGAATACGTGTGAGAATGGCTATTAAGGGTATGGGATAATGGTGCAAAGAACATAAAGATGGATCAGTCTGAGTTTATTGATATGGGTCCACTAAGCACAGATTCGTCATTCAATATTTCATCTCAAGAGGTTAGGAAATAATCTAATAGCTTATTTGGTTGGTATGCTGAAGCATAGATTATGAAATGGCCTACACTAAATCAACTTGAACTACCAGGCCTGCCTTGGTATAATGTAGAAGAAGGTATCCAAAGGCTTAGAGAAATTGGCATGTTAGAGTGAATTTATCAGGTTAGACACACAGACCTACACATGGAGTACCCAGAGGACATGCCTTTTACCATAACAGTGAGGAACAAATTTGTGAAGGGAGCCCCAGCATCCTTGAAGACTGCTGTGATTGCTATTTTATGTAAGTCAGATTTGAAAATAGGAACTGCCCTAACTGAATTAAGACAACTAACTACAGTAGGGCTTATTGGACCCCACGGTGGTAGGGGACAAGTGGCAGCAGTCAGTTGACAAAGACAAGATGGGCATGGTTACTGTAATGGACAGCAGAGTCAAAGCAGTAATCAGAATAGCCTGACTTGTATGGACTTATGGCATTGCCTACTTAGTCATGGTGTTCCTAGGCGTGAAATAGGTAGGAAACCTACTAAATATTTACTTAATCTGTACAAGTGGAAGAATTCTAGGTCAGGTGAACAGTAGTCTAACTTGAATCACCAGAATAGAGTCATGGCCCCTCATCAAATCCCAGACTTAAGCAAGTTTACAGACTCAAAGTACCATGAATGAAGGGGAGGCCAGGTCCCCTTGAGGAAGGACTCCACTATATTGCTGAAAACTTATGCTGTTAATCTTTCTCCCAGCCTTCCCCAAAGGAATCTGTGGCATTTTATGAGAATGACTGTTTATTGGGGAAAAAGAAATAATCAGACTTTTCAGGGATACTGGCTCTGAACTGACACTAATTCCTGGAGACCCAAAACATCGCTGTGGCCCATCAGTCTGAGTAGGGGCATATGAAGTCAAGTTATTAACAGAGTCTTAGCTCATGTCCTTCTCACAGTAGGCCCAGGGGTCCCTGAACCCATCCTGTAGTGATTTCCCCAGTTCCAGAATGCATAATTAGATATACTCAGCGACTGACAGAACCCCCAAATTGAATTCCTGAAAAGTGGACTAAGGGCTATTATGGTAGGAAAAGAAGTGGAAGCCATTAGAACTGCCCCTACCTAGGAAAATAGTAAACCAAAAACAATACTGCATTCCTGGAGGGATTGCAAAGATCATTGCCACCATCAAGGGGTGGTGATTCCCACCACATGCCCATTCAACCTGCCTATTTGGCCTGTGCTAAAAACAGATGGATCTTGGAGAATGACAGTGGATTACTGAAAACTTAACCAGGTGGTGACTCCAATTGCAGCTGCTGTTCCTGATGTAGTTTCATTGCTTGAGCAAATTAATACATCTCCTTGTACCTGGTATACAGCTATTGATCTGGCTAATGCCTTTGTCTCCATACCTGTTTAGAAGGACCACCAGAGGTTGTTTGTCTTCAGATGGCAAGGCCAGCAACACACCTTCAGTTGCCTACCTCAGGGCTATATCACCTCTCCAGCCCTATGTCATAATTTAGTCGGCGGGGAACTTGATCGCCTTTCCCTTCCATAAGACATCACACTAGTCTATTACATTGATGCCATTATGCTGAATGGATCTAGTAAGGAAGAACTGACAATGACTCTGGACTTACTGGTAAAACATTTTTGTGCTAGAGGATGGGAAATTAATCCCACAAAAATTCAGGTGCCTTCCACCTCAGTAAAATTTCTAGGGGTCCAGTGGTGTGCAGCATGTTGAGATATTCCTTCTAAAGGGAAGGATAAGTTATTGCATCTGGCTTCTCCCACAACTAAACAGGAGACACAATGCCTAGTAGGCCTCTTTGGATTTTGGAGGCAACATATCCCTCATTTGGGTGTGCTACTCTGGCCTATTTATCAAGTGACCATCAAGCAAATAGAATGACACATTCTGTGGACACCAGTCAACCTCTTTTCCTAGCCACTCCTGTCATTGCCCAATAGGCTCATGAACAAAGTGGTGGCATGGATGGAGGTTATGCATGGGCCCAGCAATATGGACTTCCACTCACCAAGACTGACTTGGCTACAGCCACTGCTGAGTGTCCCATCTGCCAGCAGCAGAGACCAACACTGAGTCCCTGATATAGCACCATTTCTCAATGTAATCAGCCAGCAACCTGGTGGCAAGTTGATTATCTTGGATCACTTCCATCATGGAAAGGGCAGCATTTTGTTCTTACTGGAATAGACACTTACTCTGGATATGGATTTGCCTTCCCTGCACACAATGCTTCTGCCCAAACTACTATCTGTGGACTTACAGAATGCCTTATCCACCGTCATGGTATCCCACACAGCATCGTCTTGGATCAAGGGACTCATTTCACAGCAAATGAAGTGCGGCAATGGGCCCATGATCATGAAATTCACTGATCTTACCATGTTTCCCATTATCCTGAAGCAGCTGGCTTGATAGAATGATGGAATGGCCTTTTAAAGACACAATTATGGTGCCAGCTAGGTGGCAATACCTTGCAGGGTTGGGGCAGTGTTCTGTAGGAGGCTATATATGCTCTCAACTAGTGTCTAATACCCAGTGCTGTTTCTCCTATAGCCAGGACTCATGGGCCCAGGAATCAAGGGGTGGAAATGAGAGTGGCACAACTCACTGTACCCCTAGTGACCCACTTGCAAAATTTTTGCTATTTGTCCTCACGACCTTATGCTCTGCAGGTCTAAAGGTCTTAGCTCCAAAGGGAGGAATGCTTCCACCTGGAGACACATTACTGATTCCATTGAACTGGAAGTTAAGAATGCCTCCTGGCCACTTTGGGCTCCTTATGCCTCAGGATCAAAAGGCAAAGAAGGGAGTTACCATATTGGCTGTTGTTATTGATTATGATTACCAAGAGGAAATTGGATTGATATTATATAATGGAAATAAAGAAGAGTATGTCTGGAATGCAGGAGATCTCTTAAGGCATCTCTTATTACTATCATGCCCTGTGATTAAAGTCAATGGAAAAGTATGGCAACCCAATTCCAGCATAACTACTAATGAATGGTTGAGATCCTTCAGGAATGAAGGTTTTGGGAACCCCCAGCAGGCAAAGAACTATGGCCAGCTGAGGACAAAGAACTATGCTTGCTGAGGACAAAGGGAATACAGAGTGGGTGGTGGAAGAAGGTAATTCTTAAGCACCAGTTACCACCATGTGACCAGTTACAGAAACAAGGACTGTAATTGTTATGAGTATTTATGCCTTGTATGTGTGCATCAAATATTTTTGTTTTCTTCACTTATAAAACATAAGATGTTGAAAGGGCTACTGCATATTCAGCTGTATGTGTGTTTATCATATCGTGTTAGGTGCAAGTATGACTTTATAATTGTCTTTATTCAGAGATTATGCATGGTGTAAGGAGATGTGTACAGGTGTCAAATTGACAAGAGGCAGACTGTGATCATTAAGGTTGTGTGTCAGCTTGGCTGGGCAGTGATTCTCAGTGGTTTGACACTTATGATGTAATTTGGTAGTCATATGATGTGGTCCCCTCCATGATGAGATTTGCTATAATGTGATTACCTCCATGATGGGATCTGCTGTGAGTAGCCAATCAGTGTAAAAGGAGTTTCCTTGGGGATGTGGCCAGCATCCAATATAGGTGGACTTTCTGGCAAGGCTTTTTCTTCCACTGGATCCTGTAGCTGGCTGCTGTTTGTCTGACGTTTGGTACTTGGGACTTGAGCTAGCAGCTTACCTGCCGTCTTGTCTGCTGATCTTGGGATTTGTTGGTCCTTGTGTCCTGTGAACCACAGCCCTGCTGTCTGACCTGCCATTCTTGGGTTCAGCAGCCTCTGTGACTACGTGAATCAGGAGAAGCCTCCAGCCTGACCCATGGACTTGGAACTTTCCAACCTCTACAACTGTGTGTGTCATTTCCTTAATATAAATTTCTCTCTCTCTCTATTTATACCCTTTACTGGTTTTGCTTCTCTAGAGAACCCAGCCTAAGACATTTCCTAAGCAAAAACTCTCCTTTTCCACCTTCTTCCCAACCCTAGTAATCAATAGTAATCTTTTGTTTTTATGTATTTGCTTATTTCGTGTGAGATCACACAATATTTATTCTCTTGTGACTGACTTATTTCACTAAGCATGTTTTCAAGTTTCATCCATGTTGTGGCATGTATCAGGATTTCATTTCTCTTTAGGGCTGAATAGTGTTTTTTGTGTATATACCACATTTTGCTCAACCATTCATATGTTGATGGACATTTCCTTTGTTTCCATTTTGTGACTATTGTGAAAAATGCTTCAATGAACATTGGTGTGCAGGTTTCTGTTTGGGTTCCTGTTTTCACTGCTTCTGTGTATGTACCTAGGATTGAGATTGCTGGGTCATATGATAATTTTATGTTAAACTTTCAGAGGATCTGCCAAACTGTTTTCTACAGTGGCTGTACCATTTTACATTCCCACCAGCAATGGATGAGGCTTCCAGTTTCTCCTCAACCTTGCCAACAACTGCTTAAAAATTTTATTTTAAAATTTTTATCACTGTCATTATAATAGAGGTCAGGTGGTATCTCATTGTGGTTTTAATTTGCATCTCCCTAATGGCTAATGGCATTGAGCATCTTTTCATGTGTTTGTTGGTCATTTGGATATTGTTTTTGGTGAAATGCCTATTCAAATCCTTTGTCTATTTTTTGATTGTTTGCCTTTTTGTTGTGCAAAAGTTTGTAACTTTCAAGTCCAATTTATCTATTTTGTCTTTTGCTGCTTGTGCTTTTTGTGTCATATCTAAGCATCCATTGTTAAAAACTAGGTCCTTAGGTCTTATCCCTATGTTTTCTTCAAGAGTCTTATTGTTTTAGTTCTCACATATAGATCCTTGATCTATTTTGAGTTAATTTTCATATATGGTGTGAGGTATGGGTCTAGCTTCATTCTTTTGCATGTGGAAATCTAGCTGTCCCAGCACAATTCATTAAAGAGACTATTCTTTGCCCATTGAATGAATTTAGCACCCTTGTCAAAAATCAGTTGATCATAGATGTATGAGTTTATTTCTGAACTCTTGATTCTATTCCATTGGTCTATATGGCTGTCTACTGTATTTCTTTTTTTTTTTTCTCAGTGAGGATTGCTTAACTTAATATTTTATTTTTAAACCAAACTTAGTCACATCACTTGTTCTTGTGTACATAATTAATTTTTTTTTATATTTTATTGTACTTCAGGTGAAGGCTTACAGAACAAATAGTTTCTCATGAAACAGTAGTACACATGTTGTTTTATGACATTGGTTAACAACCCCACCACATATTAACCCTCTAACTTCTCAACCTTTTTTTTTTTGGTGAACATACACATAGCCAAAGATACACCGTTTCAAAAATTTCTACATACACAGTTCAGTGACACTGACTACACTCTTCCAATTGTGCTGTTATTCTCTCTTAAGATGAAGGCTTACAGAACAAAATAGTTTCTCATTTAACAGTTACTACAAATGTTTCCCTATGACAATTGTCAACAATCTCACAACACATCAACAATATCCTTACTCAACCTTGGGTTCCCTATCACCAGCGTCCTTGTCGCCTTCTGCCTTCTGGCCCTTGTCACTGGACTCGTGTACCTTGTTAGTCTCATTTGGTTTTACGGGGCTGTCCACTCCCAGGCTGAACAGTGAACCTCGGAGATAACTTCACCACTGAGCTAAAAGGGTGTCTGGGGGCTCTACTGTATTTCTTAATGTCTTAAAAAATTTCCATCTCTTTAACTCTTTGTGGTACATTCTTAACAGTTTCATCACTCTAGCTCTCAATTCTAATAATTTGCTATTTAATGCATTTGTTAAACTGCCCTTTTCATTTTATACATTTTTCATTTATAGAAATTCTACTTGGCTCTTTTTCATATCTCTGCCAGTTTTTTTCCATAGCCTATCATGATTAAGAAATTTTTTTTTTGTGTGTGATTTTTAGTTCCTTTTTTTGATTTTAATATTTTTAAACATGCTTTTATCAAACTGTTTTAGTGTCTGAACGTCTTGGGTTTTCTACCAGTATTCCTTGTGTCTCTTGATGGTAGATTTTGCCGTACTAGATTTTTCCTCACGTAATTTAGTAGTTTTTTACTTTGAGCTCATGGTATACATCGGTTCATCTTTGAGAATCCTGTATGGCCTAGATTGAGGACCTATCCCTCAAGAGTGGTTTTGTTTTTGCTTCTGCTAAATACCCTTCTGGTATCACTGGTCCAGTACCAATTTTTATGTCTGTTTCTCACTTTGGGGGTTCCTGAACCATAAGGGTGGTGTAAATTCGAACTCTAAATCTACATATGCAATAGATTCATGGATATAAATTCTAAAGGGAGGCTTTTTCTCCCATCCATAATACGGTCACATACTTTTCCTTGTTTCCCTGAGCCAATGCTAAATTTTCCCCTAGCACACTCTTTTCCTGAGGCTATATCCCTTTGCACGTGTCAGATTTACTCAGGTGTCTCAGTTTACATTTCCTCAAAATGGGTCCAAGGCTTTTTTTTTCTTTTTAATCTCTGTTCTACTTGGTGTTTTAATACTGAAGCCCCAGTTTGCTCATACCTTCTCTCCTGAGTTATCTTTTTCTTTTTGGTAGTTTTTGTTTTCCTTACCTATACACTTAAGAGTTATTTGTTATATTCCTCTGGCATTTCCAGGTGGTAGTTGACTTCTTGTTTCATTTTCTTTTTTATAATGTGGTTCATTGTATTACCAGCAGAAATGATGAACTAAAGAGCTGAACAGAAGATTTCAAAGGGTAGCTTAAGAAGACAAGCAAAGTATTACAATGAAATGTGCAAAGACCTGGAGTTAGAAAACCAAAAGGGAAGAACATGCTCAGCATTTCTCAAGCTGAAAGAAGTGAAGAAAAAATTCAAGCCTTGAGTTGAAATTTTGAAGGATTCTGTGGGCAAAATATTGAATGACACAGAAAGCATCAAAAGAAGATGGAAGAAATACACAGTCACTGTACCAAAAAGAATTGGTCAATGTTCAGTCATTTCAGGAGGTAGCATATGATCAAGAAGCAATGGCATTGAAGGAAGAAGTCCAAACTGCATTGAATGCATTGGCAAAAAACAAGGCTCCAGAAATTGACAGAATACCAATTCAGACGTTTCAACAAATGGATGCAGTGCTAGAGGTACTTATTCGTCTATGCCAAGAAATTTGGAAGACAGCTACCTGGCCAACCAACTGGAAAGATCCGTATTTATGCCCATTCCAAAGAAAGGGATCCAATTGAGTGTGGAAATTATCAAGCAATATCTTTAATATCATATGCAAACAAAATTTTGCTGAAGATAATTCAAAAACGATTGCAGCAGTACGTTGACAGGGAACTGCCAGAAACTCAGGCCGGATTCAGAAGAGGACGTGGAACCAGGGATATCATAGCTGATGTCAGATGGATCCTGGCTGAAAGCAGAGAATACCAGAAAGACATTTACTTGTGTTTTATTGACTGTGTAAATGTGTTCAGTGGTGTGTGTCATAACAAATTATGCATAACATTGCCAAGAATAGGAATTCCAGAACACTTAATTGGGCTCATGAGGAACCTGTACATAGACCAAGAGGTAGTAGTTCGAACAGAACAAGGGGATGTTGAGTGGTTTAAAGTCAGGAAAGGTGTGTGTCATGGTTGTATCCGTTCACCATACTTCAATCTGTATGTTGAGCAAATAATCCGAGAACCTGGACTATATGAAGAGGAATGTGGCATCAGGATTGGAAGACTCCTTAACAACCTGCGATACACAGATGCCACAACTTGGCTTGCTGAAAGTAAAGAGGGCTTGAGGCAGCTACTGATAAAGATCAAAGACTACAGACTTCAGTATGGATTACACCTTAACATAAAGAAAACAAAAATCCTTACAATGGGCCAATAGGCAACATCATCGCAAACAGAGAAAATAAATCTGCTGCAAGATGTCACTTTGAGGACTACGGTGCGCCTGACCCAAGCCATGGTATTTTCAATGGCCTCATATGCATGGGAAAACTGTACAATGAAAAAGGAAGATGAAGAAGAATTTATGCCTTTGAATTATGGCATTGGCGAAGAATATTGAATATACCATGGAACGAACAAATCTGTCTTTGAAGAAGTACAGCCAGAGTGCTCTTTGGAAGCTAAGATGGTGAGACTTTGTCTCACATACTTTGGACATGTTATCAGGAGGGACCAGTCCCTGGAGAAGGACATTGTTATGGTTAAGATTGTGTGTCAACTTGGCTGGACCATGATTCTCAGTGTTTATATGTGATCGCTCCTATGATGGAATCCGCTGTGAGTAGCCAGTCAGTCGAAAGGGATTTTCCTTGGGGGTGTGGCCTGCATCTGAATATAAGCAGGCATTCTGGCTTTTTGCTCTCTCTGGATCCTGCAGCTGCCTCCTGTTCATCTGACCTCTGGTTCTTGGGACTTGAGCTATCAGCTTATCTGCCAATCTTGGGATTTGTTGATCTTCACAGACTGTGAGCCAGAGCCCTGTTCTCCATCCTACTGATCTTGGGTTCACCAGCCCTGCGGCTACTTGAATCAGGAGAAGTCTCTATCCTGATCCAAGGACTTAGGACATTCCAGACTCTACAGTATCATGAGCTGTTTCCTTGATATAAATCTCTCTATCTGTATATATTTATACGCTTTACTGGTTTTGCTTCTCCAGATAACTCAGCCTAAGACAGACACCATGATTGGTAAGGTAGAGGATCAGCGAAAAAGAGAAAGACCCTCAGTGAGATGGATTGACCCAGTGGCTACAACAATGGGCTCAAACAGCAACGATTCTGAGGATGATGCAGGACCGGGCAGTGTTTTTTTCTGTTGTACACAGGGTAGCTATGAGTCAGAACTGACTCAGTGGCACCTAACAACAACAACAACATATTGCCAGAAACAGAAGACTTCTAATAAATATTTTAATGTAAAATATAATGTAATACAGAAAAGGGCATATAATGTATATGCACAGTTTAATGAATAACTATAATCACCACAAGGTCAAGGAAAAGAACATTGCCAGCACCCTAAAACTTCTGTTTGTGCCTCTTTTCAATAGCAGTCTTTTTCTTTCCTGCACTGCTCTGACTTATTATAATTATGTTCATGCCTCTCTTCATTGTTTTGTTATTTATATGTGTCTCTCTTATAGTACAATGTACTTTAGTTTTGGCTGTTTTTGAATTGTATCTACTCTTTTGTTCAACATTTGTTAGATTTATTTATAATATTGTATATAGTTGTACTTGGTTCATTTACATTGCAGCATTCCATTATATAAATATATCATACTTTGTTTATTCTGCTGCTGAAAGACTTTTGAGTTGTTTCCAGATTTTGCTATTATAACAAATGCTACAACGACTAATCATGAACATGTATCATTGTGCACATGGGCATAGAGTTTTACTGCGTACATAACTTGGAGTGGAATTGCTGGGACATTGCATATGCACATCTTCAACTTTTTAAGATAATGACAAACTGTTTTCCAAAGTGGTTACACCAATGTACACTACTACCAGCTTTGGATGAGTGTTCCTATTACTCTACATCCTTGCTATAATTTTTTATTATTAGACATTTTAATGTTTACCAATTGGATTGGAACATATTTGTATCTTTTGATTTTATTTACACTTACTTGAGCCCTGATGGTACAGTGGTTAAGCACTTGGCTGCTAACCGAAAGGTCAACAGTTCGAACCCACCATCCACTCTGCGAGAGAAAGGTGTGGCAATCTGCTTCCATGAAGATTACAGCCTTGGAAACCCTATGGGACAGTTCTACTTTGTCCTATAGGGTCACTATGAGTTGGAATCAACTCCAATGCAATGGGTTGATTAGTATTATGAATACACACATTTTTTTGTATGTTTATTGGCCATCTGGATTTTCTCTTTTGTGAAGTGCTCATTCAAGTATTTTTTTCCCAATATTTTATTGGTTTTGTAAATCTTTTTCTTATTGATTTGTAGGTGTTCTTTATATTTTCTAGATATTAGTCCTTTGATGCTTATATATGTAGTAAATGTCTTCTTCCACTTGATGTCCTATCTTTTTACATTTTTATGTTATCTTTAAATGAGCAGAAAAATTTAATTTCAATATAGTTAAGCTTACTAATCTTTTCCTTTTGGCATCTTGTTTAAGAAAGTCCTTTCTTTTTCTAAGTCATAAATATGTTCTCCTTTATTTTCTTCTAAGTGTTAATTTTTAAAGTCCACCTGGAAATTATTTTTGTGTATAGATAAGATAGTGATCTTTTTATTTTTCCCTATAGATACTCAGTTGTCACACCACCATTTATTGAAAAAAGCTCCTCTTTTCCCCATTGACCTTTAGTGCATATATACATATATCTGGTTTTGATTCCTCTATTCATTTCCGGGATGATGCAGTGGTTAAGAGCTCAGCTGCTAACCAAAAGTCTGGCAATTCAAATCCACCAGCTTCTCCTTGGAAACTCCATGGGGGCAGTTCTACTCTGTCCTACAGGGTTGATATGAGTTGGAATCGGCTCGATGGCAACTTTTTTTTTTTTATTTCAGTTCCATTGATTGATTTGTCTATCCTTGCTCAATTCTGCACTCTCTCAATTACTATCCACTTGCATTAATTCTTGTTATTTGATATGGCAAATCCTCACAGTCTTTTCTTCAAGAATTTCTTAGCTATTTTTGGCCCTTTAAACTGCCATATAAATTTTAGAATTAGCTTGCCGAAGTCCCCTCTTGAAATTATAATTGGAGTTACACTTATTCTATAAATTAATTTGGGGAGTATTAACACTGCTGTATTATTAAATCTTCCAACCTGTCAACATGGTTAATTCCTCCATTCATTTGGCCTTTAATGTCTCTCTCCATAATTTATTATGATCCACACAGTAAAATGCCTTCCCATAGTCAGTAAAACACAGGCGAACAACTTTCTGGTATTCTCTGCTTTCAGTCAAGATCCCTCTGACATCAGCAATGATATCCCTCATTCCATGCAGGGCTTTGAACCAGTTCATTCTGGTTTGAAGCCCTGCAGAGAATTTTCATTTCCACCACAGACATACAGAATCAGAACCTACATTTATACATAAGAATCACCTGGTGATCTTATTAAAATGTAGATTATGATTCAGTATATCTGGAGTGGAAATGCAAATTCTCAGTAGGGGGTTGAAATGGAATGAACCAATTCGAAGCCCTGGTTCCATGTCCTCTTCTGAATTTGGCTTGAATTTCTGGCAGTTTCCTGTCGGTGTGTATCAGGGCTGTATCCTTTCACCATACTTATTTAATCTGTATGCTGAGGAAATAATCCGAGAAACCAGACAATATGAAGAACACAGCATCAGGATTGGAGGAAGACTCATTAACCTGCGAGGTACAGATGACACAACCTTGCTTGATGAAAGTGAAGAGGACTTGAAGTACTTACTGATGAAGATTAAAGACTACAACCTTTACTATGGATTACACCTCAGCATAAAGAAAACAAAAATCCCCACAACTGGACCAATAAGCAACATCATAATAAATGGAGAAAATATTGAAATTGTCAAGGATTTTGTTTTCCTTGGATCCATGATCAACACCCATGGAAGCAGCAGTCAAGAAATCAAACGACATACTGCATTGGGCAAATCTGCTGCAAAAGACCTCTTTAAAGTGTTAAAAAGCAAAGATGTCACTTTGAGGACTAAGATGTGCCTGTCCCAGGCCATGGTGTTTTCAATAGCCTTATATGCATGTGAAAGCTGGACAAACGAATAAGGCAGACCAAAGACGAATGGATGCCTTTGAATTATGGTGTTGGCGAAGAATATTGAACATATCATGGATTGACAGAAGAACGAACAAATCTATCTTGGAAGAAGTATAGCCAGAATGCTCCTTAGAAGTGAGGATGGCAAGACTTCATCTCACATGCTTTGGATATGTTATCAGGAGGGACCAGTCCCTGGAGAAGAACACCATTTTTGGTAAAGTAAAAGGTCAGCAAAAAAGAGGAAGACCCTCAATGAGATGGATTGACAAAGTGGCTGCAACAAGGGTTTGAACATGGCAATGTGAGGATGGCGCAGAACCAGATAGTGTTTCCTTCCATAGTACATAGGGTCGCTAAGAGTTGGAACTGACTTGCTGGCACCCAACAGCAATGTCTGTCTCCAGGTTTTATAATTATCTTCAGAGTGATCTTGTATATCTTTTGTTGATTTTATTCCTGGGTACTTTTAAAAAATGCCCTTATAAATGGTGTCTTAAAAAAAATTTTTCATTTTTGTTGTTGGTTGCTGGTATATAGAAATGTAATTAATTTTGTTGAATTGATTTTTTTAATTCAGCAATCTTGCTATACTCTCTTGTTAATTTTAATAATGTATCTTGTACATTAATTTTAATTTTCTGTATGTACAATCATATAATCTTGTTTCTTTTTTCAAATCCTTATGGCTTTTATTTCTTTTTCTTTTCTTATTAACATGACTTGAACTACAGTGTACAGTGCTAAATAGAAGTGATGATAGTGGGAGCCTAGTCTTGTTTCCTATGTAAAAGGATAAGAATAATACAGTTTCTTTCTATTTCTACTTTGCTAAGAAGAAATCGTGAAAGTGAATGAATTTAGAATTTCTCAATGCTTTTTCTATATCACTTGAGATGCTTATATGCTTTCTTCTCCTTTATTCTGATAATGTGGTAAATTATGCGAATTATTTTTTCTAATGTTAAGTGAGCTTTGCATTTCTGGGATGAGTCCAAGTTGGCCATAATGCATTATCATTTTCCTAAATTTCTGGGCTCAGTTTGCTGATATTTTGTTTAGGATTTTGGTATCTATATTTATTAGTAAAATAGGCCTGTACTTTTCCCTTTCTTGAATTGCTCTTGTTGGGTTTTGTATAAAAGTATTATTCTAGTATCTCAAAGTAAGTTGGGGTATTTCCCTTTTTTTCTGTTCTCTATAAGAGTTTGTATAAAATTGGTGTCACAGCTGCCTTAAATATTTGATAGAATTCACCAGTGACACCATCTGGGCCTAGAGGGTTTTTTTTTAATTAAAATTTTTATTTTCAGATAATTATAGATTGACATGCAGTTGTAACAAATAACAGAGAGATCCCTTGTATTCTTTTCCCAGTTTTCCCCAAAGGTAACATCTTGCAAAACTATACAATATTACAACCAGGATAGTGACATGAATACCGTCAAGCTACAAAACATTTCTACCACCACAAGGGTCCCTCACGTTGCCCTTTGATAGCTACTCCCACTTCCCGCCCATCCCATCCCCTACTTTAACCCCTGACAACCACTAACCTGTTCTCTGTCTCTATAATTTTGCCATTTCAGAAATGCTATATAAATGAAATTGTAATATTTCTATACGTATGTATAGTATGTAGCCTTACTGCTTACAGTATTTAACCAGTATTTAATACATATATAGAGTATGTAACTTTTTCTGTCAGCATAATTCTCTGGAGATTTATGCAATATTACTGTGTGTATCAACAGTTTGTCCCTTTTTATTGCTGAGTAGTATCTCATAGTATGAATGTACCAGTGTTTAACAGCTCATCCATTGAAGGGTATCTGGGTTGTTTCTAATTTTGGGCTGTTATGAATAAAACTGCTGTGGACATTTATGTATAGATTTTTGTGTAAAGACGAGTCTTCATTTCTATAGGATAAATGCCCAGGAGTGCAATTGTTGGGTTGTATGGCATTTGCATGCATACTTTTTAAAAAACTACCAAACTATTCTCCAGAACGACTACCATTTTATATTCCTACCAGCAATGTATGGGTGATCCAGTTTTTCTGCAACCTCAACAGCATTTGATGGTATTGCTATTTTTTAATTTTGCAACTCTGATAGGTATATAGTGATAATCTCATTGTGGTTTTAATTTGCATTTCCCTAATGGCTAATGAACATGTTTCCATGTGCTTATTTGCCATCTATATATCCTCTTCGCTGAAATATCTGTTCATGTCTTTTGCTCATTTTCTAATTGGATTGTTTGCTTTTTTACTTTTGAGTTTTGAGAGTTCTTTATGTATTCTAGATCCTAGTCCTTTATTGAATATGTGGTTTGCAAATATTTTCTCCTAGCCTGTAGCTTGTCTTATCATGCTCTCAGTAGGATCTTTCACAAAACAAAAATTTATTTCGATTAAGTCCAATTTATCAGATTTCCCTTTTTGTGCTTTTGGTGTCAAGTTTAAGAACTCTTTGCTTAGCTTTAGATACTGAATATTTTCCCTTATTTTTTTTCTAAAATTTTTATAGTTCTGTGTTTTACATTTAAGTGAATGATCCATTTTGAATTTATTTTTCTATAAGATGTGAAATTCTTTTTTATTTTTTTGGTCTAATTACTTCAGCACCATTTGTTGCAAAGGCTGTATTTCCTCCATGGAACTGGCTTTTGCACCTTTGTCAAAAATCAGTTCTTTGGGTTGTGAGAGCGTGGTCTGAGGGTGCCTGGCCAGACTGCCATAGAAGTATATTCCAGCTGAGGAGAACAGGGAGGTGCCACTAAAGCATATTATTAGGTGAGGGGAATGTGGCCTGAAAGCACAGCTGCAGCTTGCTTGTGAGGGCTGCTGAGGTGTTGCCAACAGGTCTTCCACACACACAAGTCCTCTGACTCCTAAGCTAAATAGAAAGAAAAAAGAAATGGAATCCAAAAGGAAAATGCCCTTCTTCCACTACTGACTTGCAGTGTCTCTCCAGAGTCCTCTGTGGACAAAACATAACATTGAGCCGTCTGGCAAAAGAGAAATGTTTAGAGAGTTCAGCTCCAGTATCACAATACAGGGCAAAGTGAGTCTGGAGATGAGAAATAACAAATTGATAACTGACATCCCAATCTTAAAGGCTGAAGCTATAAGTTTTTGTAGGTGCCCTTTATCAGGCTAAGGAAGTTTCTTTCTGTTCTTAGTTTGCTGAGAGTTTTTTTTTTTTTTTTAAATAATGAATAGGTACAGAATTCTGTCAAATGCTTTTCTGCATCTTTTGACATGGTCACATGATTTTTCTTTTTTAGTTTGTTAATATGGTAAATTACATTGATTGATTTTCAAATGTTAGGCCAACCTTATATTCCAGGTATAGATCCCACTTGGTCATGATATATTATTCTATTTA
This sequence comes from Dugong dugon, assembly GCA_030035585.1. Lineage (NCBI taxonomy): Eukaryota > Metazoa > Chordata > Mammalia > Sirenia > Dugongidae > Dugong > Dugong dugon. Next base: position 146,168,557 of record CM057460.1, read on the forward strand.
TGTGTTATTAGATTTGATTGCTAAAATGTTAAAGAATGTTACGTCTATGTTCTTGAGGAATATTGGTCTGTAGTTTTGTTATGGATTGACTTGTGTCCCCCCAAAATATCTATCAACTTGGCTAAGCCATTGCTCCCAGTATTGAGTGATTGTCTACCATTTTGTCATCTGATGTGATTTTCCTATGTGTTGTAAATCCTATCACTATGATGTTAATGAGGTGGATTAGTGGCAGTGATGTTAATGAGGCAGGACTCAATCTACAAGATTAGGGTGTATTTTAAGCCAATCTCTTCTGAGATATAAAAGAGAGAGGCAAGCAGAGAGACATGGGGACCTCACCCACCAAGAAACAAGAGTCAGGAGAAGAGAGTGTCCTTTGGACCTGGGGTCCCTGTGCTGAGAAGCTCCTAAACCACGGGAAGATTGATGACAAGGACCTTCCCCAAGAGCCAACAGAGAGAGAATGACTTCCCCTAGAGCTGGCACCCTGAATTTGGACTTCTAGCCCCTTAGACTGTGAGATAATAAATTTCTCTTTGTTAAAGCCATCCACTTGTGGTATTTCTGTTATAGCAGTACTAGATAACTAAGACAAGTTTTTTTTTCCTTATAATCTTTTTATCGATTTTGCTATTTTGGTAAAGCCGGTCTCATAGAATTAGTTAGAAAGTGTTCTTTCCTCTTCTATTTTCTGGAAGAGTTTTTTTTTTGAATTTGTGTAATTTCTTTCTTAAATATTTGACAGAATGCACCAGTGAAACCACCCGGCCTAGAGTCTTCTTAGTGGGAAGTTTTCTCATTATGAATTAATTTTATTCAACAGATACAGAGCCATTCAGGTTATTTATTTTTTCTTGAGGGAGCATTGGTCGTTTGTTCATTTGGATTGTGTCCATTTCACCCGAGACATGAACTTCATTGGAATAAAGTTCATAATATTCCTTTATCATTCTTTAATGTCTGCAGGATTTGCAGAAATGCCCCATCCTTCATTTTGATATTGACAATTTGTGACTTATCTCAGATTTAAAGTTGTAAGTCCCACGGTGCATTGTTATTATTTTTCCTTCAAACATTTCATTTAAAATGAAAAAAAGTCTTTTATATTTACCATTTTCGGTTCTTTCAATTCTTTTGTGGAATCTAGATTTTCACCTGGTATCATTTTCCTTCTGCCCAAAGGACTTTCTTTAACATGTCTTATAGTATGAGCCCTGGTGGCACAAATGGTTAAGCACTTGGCTGCTAATTGAAAGGTTGGTTTGAATCTACTCAGCCACTCCATGGGAGAAAGACCTGGTGATCTGCTCCTGTAAAGATTATAGCCAAGAAAATCCTATGGGGGCAATTCTACTCTGATATACGGGTCACTATGAGTAAAAAATGACTCAATGGCATCTAACAACAACAAATAGTGTGGTATGCTGGTGATGAATTTTTTTCAGCTTTTGTATGTCTGAAATGTCTTTATCTTGCCTTTGCTTTTGAAAAGTATTTTTGCTCAGTATAGAATTCTAGGTTGACAGTTTTTTTCTTTCAGTACTTTTCAGATATTGCTTCACTGTCTTTTGCTTGAATTGTTTCTGATAAGAAATCTGATATCACCTTTATCTTTGTTCTTCTGTATATAACATGTCTTTTTTTCCTCTGGCTGCTTTTAAGATTTTCTCTCTCACGGGTTTTGAGTAATACGATTATGAATGTACCTTGGTGTTTTATGTTTCTTGGGTTTGGGTTCATTCAGAATTTCGGATCTGTGAATTTATAATTTCATTAAGTTTGAAAACTTTTCAGCAAGTATTTCTTCAAATGTGTTTTTCTGTCACTTTTCTCTCCCCTCTTCTCCTGGGTCTCTATTTACACATATGTTAGGCCACTTGATATTTTCCCAAGCTCACTCCGCTCTGCTTTCTTTGTTTTACTTTGCATAGTTTTTATTGCTGTCTTTAAATTCACTAATCGTTTATTCTTTAGTTTACAATTTGCTGTTTATCCTATCTAGTGTATTTTTCATCTCAAGAAATTTTATTTAGGTCTTTTTTAAGTCTCATTTCTCTTCTTATCACACACATGCTTTTCTTTACTTTTTTGAGTGTATGGAAATACTATAATAGCTGTGATAACCTATTCTATTCTTTCTATTATCTATGTCATTTCTGAGTGTGTTTTTATTGATTAATTGGGTCATATTTTCCTGCTTTGCATGGATGCAGACATTGTGAATTTTAAATTTTTAGGTGTTGATTTTTTGGGGGGGATTCTTTTAAATATTTTTGGGATTTCTTGTAGGATACAGTTAAGGTACTTGGTCTCAGTTTTATTCTTTTTAGGCTTTTTCTTTTTTTCTGAGATTTGTTAGAGCAAGTTTAGTAGTGCCTTTAGCCTAGGGCTAATTTGGTCCCACTCCTAAGGCAATAACCTTCTGATGACTCTATCTAATGTCCTATGTATTAGAAAGTCTTTCCACTTTAGTTGGTGGGAACACAAACTATTAGAAGCTCTGAGTCTCTGCCTACGCTTTTCTGCTATGTTTCTTCCCCTCTGACCTCAGTAGTTTCCTTACAAGCATCTACAGAGCAGTACTCAGTCAAAGACGTGAAGGGACCTCTCTGCTTGTCTCAGAAGCCTGCTCTCTGTGTAGCAACCTTGTCTCTGTTACTCTATTACAAATTCTAGCTTACTTAGCCTCTCCAAACTCTGTCTACTTAACTCAGTGAGACCACCAAGTTCTGTTTGGATTTTGCCTCCCTGCACCATAGCAGGTAGCCCTGGTAGCGTAGTGGTCAAGAGGTCGGCTGCTAACCAAATGGTCAGCAGTTCGAATCTACTAGCGGCTCGTTGGAAACCCCGTGGGGCAGTTCTACTCTGTCCTATAGGGTCCTTGTGAGTTGGAATTGACTCGACGGCAAAGGGTTTTTGTACTGTAGCAGTGAGCTGGGTTCCTTGCTGGCCATACTTTGCTCATTTCCCTTCTCTCAGGGATCATTGTTTTAATGCTAACTTTTAATCAATATCTGAAAGTTGTTTGTTTGTTTTATCCAGTTTTCTAGCTGTTTAAGGTGTGAGGGTAGATCCAGGACCTGTTTGTCCATCATGGCCACCTCATAGATTTATATATATATTTTAATAGGTTAAAATATATGTATATGCATATACATTCAATGTGTTTTAATAAATCAGTAATCATTTATTTTGATACGCAAAATTGTCTGTCTTTGGCAGCAGTAGTCCATTTAAGCTAGCTCATGTGTTTCCTTGCTTTACGGCATAACAAGTGGTCCCATGCTCACCTTGTATGTTCTTGTCCTAGGCCTGGAATAAGCCATTTCTCTAAGGAACCATGGTTCCTTTGAATGGGCAGTAGTGTTCATAAACCAAAATCTGGGCAATAGGGATATTTACTGGTGCTTGGTATAATTACTTCTGTGACCTTTCAGTAGACAGAGCTAGGAGACTTACACAAGTATCCTTTATTATCCAAATCTATTTGATTCTTGAATTGCGCATAGGTAGTAGCAAGGGCCCTCAAGTGTCTACCAGTTTGTTCTACTGTGGGGGCTTGTGTGTTGCTATGATGCTGGAAGCTATGCCACCACTATTCAGATACCGGCAGGGTCACCCATGGTGGACAGGTTTCAGCTGAACTTCCAGACTGAGATGGACTAGGAAGAAGGACTCAGCAGTCTACTTCTGAAAACAATTAGCCAGTGAAAACCTTATGAATAGCAGTGGAACATTGTCTGATATAGTGCCAGAAGATGAGCCCCCCAGGTTGGAAGGCACTCAAAAGATGACTGGGGAAGGGCTGCCTCCTCAAAGTAGAGTAGACCTTAATGACATGGATGGAGTCAAGCTTTCGGGACCTTCATTTGTTGCTGTGGCACGACTCGAAATGAGAAGAAATAGCTGTAAACATCCATTAATAATTAGAACGTGGAATGTATGAAGTATGAATCTAGGAAAATCGGAAATTGTCAAAAATGAAATGGAACACATAAACATCAATATCTTAGGCATTAGTGAGCTGAAATGGACTGGTATTGGCCATTTTAAATCAGGCAATCGTATTGTTTCTTATGTGAGGAACGACAGCTTGGAAAGGAAATGCATTCATTGTCAAAAAGAACATTTCAAGATCTATCCTGAAGTACGATGCTGTCAGTGATAGGATAATATCCATATGCCTACAAGTAAGGCCAGTTAATACAACTATTATTCAAATTTATGCACCAACCACTAAGGCCAAAGATGAAGAAACTGAAGATATTTACCAGCTTCTGCAGTCTGAAATTGATCAAACATGTAATCAAGATGCATCGATAATTACTGGTGATTGGAATGCAAAAGTTGGACACAGAGAAGAAGAATCAGTAGCTGGAAAATACAGCCTTGGTAATAGAAATGATGCCAGAGATTGCATGATAGAATTTTGCAAGGCCAACGACTTCTTCACTGCAAATACCTCTTTCACCAACATAAACAGTGACTATACACATGGACCTTGCCAGATGGAATACAGAGGAATCAAATCAACTACATCTGTGGAAAGAGACGATGGAAAAGCTCAATATCATCAGTCAGAACAAGGCCAGGGGCCTTCTGTGGAACAGACTATCAATTTCTCATATGCAAGTCCAAGCTGAAAATTAGAACAAGTGCACGAGAGCCAAAGTATGACCTTGAGTATATTGCACCTGAATTTAGAGACCATCTCAAGAATAGATTTGACTCATTGAACACTAATGACCGAAGACCAGACGAGTTGTGAAATGACATCAAGGACATCATACATGAAGAAAGCAAGAGGTCATTAAAAAGACAGGAAAGAAAGAAAAGACCAAAATGGATGTCAGAAGAGACTCTGAAACTTGCTCTTGAACGTCAAGTAGCTAAAGCAAAAGGAAAAAATGATGAAGTAACAGAACTGAATGGAAGATTTGAAACGGCGGCTTGAGAAGACAAAGTAAAGTATTATAATGACATGTGCAAAGAGTTGGAGATAGAAAACCAAAAGAGAAGAACACACTTAGCATTTCTCAAGCCGAAGGAACTGAAGAAAAAATTCAGGACTCGAGTTGCAATAATGAAGGATTCTATGGGGAAAATACTAAAAGACACAGGAAGCATCAAAACAGGATGGAAGCAGTACACAGAGTCATTATACCAAAAAGAATTGGTTGACGTTCAGCCATTTCAAGGGGTAGCATGTGATCAGGAACCGATAGTACTAAAGGAAGAAGTCCAAGGTACACTGAAGACATTGATGAAAAACAAGGCTCCAGGAATTGACAGAATATCAATTGAGATGTTTCAACAAATGGATGCAGCAGTGGAAGTGCTCACTCATCTATGCCAAGAAATTTGGAAGACAGCTAACTGGCTAACAGACTGGAAGAGATCCATATTTATGCCTATTCCCAAGAAAGGTGATCCAACCAAATGCAGAAATTATGAAACAATATCATTAATATCACATGCAAGTAAAATTTTGCTGAAGATCATTCAAAAGTGACTGCAGCAGTACATTGACAGGGAACTGCCAGAAATTAAGGCCAGATTCAGAAGAGGACATGGAACCAGGGATATTATTGTTGATGTCAGATGGATCCTGGCTGAAAGCAGAGAATACCAGAAAGACGTTTACCTGTATTTTATCGACTATGTAAAAGCATTCGACCGTGTGGATCATAACAAATTATGGATATCATTGCGAAGAATGGGAATTCCAGAACTAATTGTGCTCATGAGGAACCTGTACATAGATCAAGAGGCCAGTTGTTCAGACAGCACAAGGGGATACTGTGTGGTTTAAAGTCAGGAAAGGTGTGTGTCAGGATTGTATCTTTTCACCATACCTATTAAATCTGTATGCTGAGGAAATAATCCAAGAAGCTGGACTCTATGAAGAACTGGGCATCAGGATTGGAGGAAGACTTATTAACAACCTGCGTTATGCAGATGACACAGCTTTGCTTGCTGAAAGTGAAGATGACTTGAAGCACTTACTGACGAAGATCAAAGACCACAGCCTTCAGTATGGATTACATCTTAACATAAAGAAAACAAAAATCCTCACAACTGGACCAGTAAGCAACATCATGATAAACGGAAAAAGATTGAAGCTGTCAAGGATTTCATTTTACTTGGATCCACGATCAACACCCATGGAAGCAGCAGTCAGGAAATCAAACAAGGCATTGGATTGGGCGAATCGGCTGCAAAAGACCTCTTTAAAGTGTTGAAAAGCAAAGATGTCACCTTGAAGATTAAGTTGCGCCTGACCTAAGCCATGGTATTTTCAATCGCATTGTATGCATGGGAAAGCTGAACAATGAATAAGGAAGAGCAAAGAAGAATTGACACCTTTGAATTGTGGTGTTGGCAAAGAATATTGAATATACCATGCATTGCCAAAAGAATGAAAGGGTCTGTCTTGGAAGAAGTGCAACCGGAATGATCCTTAGAAGCAAAGATGGTGAGACTATGTCTTACATACTTTGGACATGTTGTCAGAAGGGATAAGTCCCTGCAGACGGACATCATGCTTGGTAAAGTACAAGGACAGCGAAAAAGAGGAAGACCCTCAACAAGATGGATTGACACAGTGCCGCAACAATGGGCTCAAGTATAACGATTGTGAGGATGGTGCAGGACTGGGCAGTGTTTTGTTCTGTTGTACAAAGGGTCGCTATGAGAAAGAACAAATTTGACAGCACCTAACAATAACAACAAGTAGCAAGGGTTCATATAATGAGAGATTAATATGAAAATCTATTCAGTTTCTGAGTTCAGATAGTGAAAGTCTGAATATATTGTAATGGTATAAACATGGATTTATATTGATATAAACTAGGTTCCCCCCTTGGCCATTTTTTTTTATTGTGGTGAAAATATACACAACAAAACATATAGCAATGCAACAATTTCTACACATACGATTTATTGATTACCTTCTTCAAGTTGTGTAACCATTCTCACTGTCTTTTTCCAAATTATCCCACCGCTAGGAACATACATTCAGCGTACCCTATGCTAACATGCCTTCCTTTCCCCTCCTTCTCACCCCTGGTAACCACTCATAATTTATGGGTGAGATCGTGTAGTATTTGGCCTTCCGTAACTAGCATGCATCAGGACTGCATTCCTCTTTATGGCTATGTAATGTTTCATTGTATGTATATACCATATTTTGTTTATGCATTCATCTGTGAACGGACATTTCTATTGTTTCCATCTTTTGGCTATTGTGAATAGTACTGCAATGAACATTGGTATACATATCTGTTCGTGTTGCTGCTTTCAGGTCTTCTGGGGATTTACCTAAGAGTGGAATTACTGGGTCATATTCTGTTCTGTGTTCAACTTTTTGAGGACCTGCTAAATCGTTTTCCACAGTGGCTCTACCAAGTTACATTCCCAGCAGCAATGCAGGAGGGTTCCTGTTTCTCCACAACATTGGAAACACCTAATATTTTCTGTTTTTTTGATCATTGTCATTCTAACGGGGGTGAGATGGTATCTCATTGTGGTTTTGATTTGCATCTCCCTAATAGTTAATGAAGGTGCCCTGGTGGTGCAGTGGTTAAGAGCTTGGCTGCTAACCAAAAGGTCAATAGTTCAAATCCACCAGCTGCTCCTTGGAAACCCTAGGGGGAAGTTCTACTCCATCCTATAGGGTTGCTATGAGTCGGAATCAACTTGACGGCAATGGGTAATGGTTAATGAAGGAGTCCTTGGGGCGCAATGGTTAAAAGCTCAACTGCTAACTGAAAGGTTGAAAGTTTGAACCCATCCAGCGGCTCTGCAGGAGAAAGACCCAGTGATCCATTCCCATAAAGACTACAGTCTAGGAAATCTGATGGAGCAGTTCTACTCTGTCACACAGGGTCACTGTGAGTCAGAATCGGCTAGAAGGTGCACAGCAACAACAGTGGTTAATAACTTTGAGCATCTTTTCATGTGCTTGTTGGCCATTTGAACATCTTCTTTGATGAAACGTCTGTTTAAGTCCTTTGCCCATTTTTTTTTATAATTTATTTTTTGTTGTCGTTGAGAATATATACAGCAAAACATTCACCAATTCAAGTTTCTACATGTACAAATCAGTGACAGTGATTACATTCTTTGAGTTGTGCAACGATTCTCACCCTCCTTTTATGAGTTGTTCCTCCCACATTAACGTAAACTCACTGCTCCCTAACGTTCCTATGTAATCTTTCACATTGCTCTTGTCAATTTGATCTGATATAGACAGATCTTAAAAGAGCATAGTGCTCAAGGCAGGTGTTCTTTACCAGTTAAGCTAAACTATTGTTTGGTTTTAAGGACACTTCAGGGGATATTTTTGGTTTAAGGTTTAAAGAATATCTTAGGACAATAATTTTGGGGGTTCAGCCAGTATCTATGGCTCCAGAAAGTCTGGATTCCATGAGAATTTGAAATTCTGTTCTGCATTTTCCCTCTTTTGATCAGGATTTCTTCTATAGAATCTTTGATCAAAATGTTCAGTAATGGTAGCTGGGCACCATCCAGTTCTGGTCTCATGGCAAGGGAGGCAGTTATTCATGGAGGCGATTAGCTATAAACTATAGGTTTTAATTAAGGAACCCTGGTGGTGCAATGGATAAGCATTTGGCTGCTACCTGAAAGGTAGACAGCTCAAATCCACCAGGTGCTCCGTGGGTGAAAAGACCTGGTGATCAGCTCCCCTAAACATTACAATCTAGGAAACCCAATGGGGCAGCTCTACTCTGTCCTATAATGTCACCATGAGTTGGAATCGACTCGATGGCACACAACAACATAGGTTTTAATTAACTTTGTTGAGTTTATACTTGTATCCCTTTTCTCGTATGTTAACATAATTACTGTGGTAGTTTTTAATGCTGCTCACTGATAAATCCTGTTTTCCTCTCCACGTGGGCACGTGAAAGACTGAACTTTCTGGCCTTCTTGTGGTTAGATGTGACCATGTGATTTAGTTCTGGCCAATGATGTGTGAGAAGAAATATTTATATATATTTTTTTACTTCTAGGCTAGATCACTTAATTGTTGGTTCTGGCTTCAATTCTCTCTCCCAGCCTCAGAAATTGTGGAAATGTATTGAAGTGGGATTTCTATCCACCTGGGTCCTTGAGTAACTATGATGAGCAGAGAATCCTTATAAACCCTCATATGTGGCAGGAGCAAGAAATATTTGGTGTTTCTGGTCATCTAGTGTTTGAGGTTATTATTACAGCAAAATCTAGCCTATCCTGATGTATACCATTACTTATTTGCTTTATCCTGCAAAAATACATAAGATAGTTTAAAAAATTAACAATACTAGTAATATTACAATAAAACTACAGAGTGAAATTTAATATATGTTTTTGCAGTTCCTCTTGCTCTTAGAATATGACCTACTAAGGGTGAATAGTCAAATTACTGCATTCCAAAGTCCCTTGAAATAATAATTTTTTTTTTCTGTAATTATATTACCCATTTTATATATTGCTGGGACCTTTTTAAATTCCAGGCTTAAGGTGTTTTGAACCACATGGGTGATTTAAATTTGGTATGCAAATGTGATTACATGTCTTAGGGACTTTTGCCCTCTGCTCTTTTCCGCACTAAGGCAGCTTTCCCTGAAGTTCCCTTGGGGGTGAAGTTTACTTCTAGCTCACACTTACCTCGAAGATGTACCCTTTTAAAGCTCAGTTTTAAGCCGGAGATTGTCTCCTAGTAGACTTCTCACCTTGAGTAGGTTCTGCCCAGGCTTTCCTGGATGGGCAAGTGCTCTCAGGGAAAAAGCTGCTTCCCTGTTCTGCTTCCATCCCTGGGTGCTCACTCGCATGCACTTCTGTACTCTCTGCTCACCTCCTTGACGTCCAAGAAAAAGTTTTTTAAATACACTTTATTTTTTTATTTTTTAAAATATTTTATTGTACTTCAGGTGAAGGCTTACAGAACAAACAGTTTCTCATGTAACAGTAGTACACATGCTGTTTTATGACTTTGGTTAACAACCCCACAACATTTTAACCCTCTAAATTCTCAGCTTTTTTTTTTTTTTTGATGAAAATACACATAGCCAAAGATACACCATTTCAAAACTTTTTACGTACACATTTAAGTGACATTGACTACGCTCTTCTAATTGTGCTGTTATTCTCACTTAAGATGAAGGCTTACAGGACAAAATAGCCTCCCATTTAACAGTTACTACAAATGTTGCCCTATAATAATGGTTAACAATCTCACAACACATCAACAGTATCCTTACTCAACCTTGTGTTCCCTATCATCAGCTTCCTACTCCCCTTCTGCCTTCTGGCCCTTGTCACTGGACTCCTGTATCTCGTTAGTCTCATTTGGTTTTACTGGGCTGTCCACTCCCAGGCTGAACAGTGAGCCTCGAAGGTAACTTCACCACTGAGCTAAAAGGGTGTCTGGAAGCCATACTCTTGAGGTTTCTTCAGTCTCCTTTAGGCCAGTAAATCTGGTCTTTTTTTTTGTGAGTTAGAATTATGCTCTACGTCCTTCTCCAGCTCTGTCCAGAACCCTCTGTTATGATCCTGGTCAGAGCAGTCAGCGGTGGTAGCCGGGCACCATCTAGCTGTACTGGACTCAGTCCGGTGGAGGTCTTGGTAGCTGTGGACGATTAGTCCTTTGGACTAATCTTTTCGTTGTATCCTGTTCTCTTCATTCTCCCTTGTTCCCGAAGGGATGAGACCAGTGTAGTATCTTAGATGGCTGCTCACAGGCTTTTAAGACCCCAGACACTACTCACCAAGGTAGAATGTAGAGCATTATCTTTATAAGTAGTGTCATGCCATTTGAGCTAGATGTTCCCCGAGACCATGGTCCCCAGAGCCCTCTGTCCAGCAACTCAGTCCCTCGGGGAGTTTGGATGTGTCCATGGGGCCTCCATGACCTTTCCTTGTAAATACACTTTATTTTTTAGAGAAGTTTTAGGTTTACAGAAAAATTACACAGAAAGTTCAGAGTTCCCATACCTGCCCCCATAGTTCTCCTATCGTTAACATTTTGCATTCGTGTGACACATTTGTTACAGTTGATGAACCAATGTTGATATACTCTCATTAACTAATGGAGCCCTGGTGGTGCAGTGGTTAAAAGCTTAGCTGCTAACCAAAAGGTTAGCTGTTCAAATCTACCAGCTGCTCCTTGGAAACTCTGTGGGGCAGTTCTACTCTGTCCTATAGTGTCACTGTGAGTTGGAATCAACTTGATGGCAATGGGCTAGTTTTTTTTTTTTTTAATATCATTAACTAAAGTCCATATTTGCATGGGATTCACTCTTTGTGTTGTACAGTTCTATGGGTTTTGACAAATGCATAGTGTCATATATACACCATCACAGTATCACGCAGTATAGTTTCACTGCCCTTTTTTTTTAAACAAATGTATTCAGTATTTTTAACGGTAGAATTGTTCTTGATAACCTAATCTGCCATAGTCTCAGAATAAAGGGATGTCTGACCCTTGTTTCTGAGGTAGGACTTTGTGAGACATTTATGTACTTGGTGTTGGCTCACAGGAGAATTCGCTGCTGATGGTAGGAAGGATTCTGTCATCACTGAGTAAGCCCTCATCTGTTTTGTTTTTCTTCCTTCTGTTGTGTGAAAGGATTAGGCTGGTTCTGCAGGCTCTGTGATCATTGCTCATGTCTGGGAGAGAGGAGTTTCCCCCTCAGAGTGCCCCTATTCACCAAAGATATGAGTCTTTTTTGTCCCTGGGAGATGGGATGGGGAAACTACTGCTCCCCTGCCACACCCCTAGGCCTGTGCTACTCAGGAATACGTGTCAACTTCAGTATTTTCTTCTTAAAACAAATGTGATGCACATAGTTCATTATAGACATTTTAGAAAATACAAATCAATGTACAGAAGAAAACCAGAGCTAGTTATAATCCCAGAACTTCATGATTAACATTTGGCCTATCTCTAGTAGTGTTCTTTAACAATACAAGAATAAACGGCATCTGTCTTCTTATATCCTGAGAAACATTAGCACGGTTACCTAGCAGTGCATCAGTGAGGGTGATGACTCAGGTTGCCCGGGTTTTCAGAAAGCCTGATCAGTTGGGTGCAGGGCTGTGGTTTTTTTGGGGGTGTCCCTGGAACCTCAGTACGTCGTATTGTCTTTTGTGCTAGTGGATGCTGGAAGCCTCCCTGTTGCGGGTCCATCTGGTGGGTGCATTCGGCCCACCATACACAGTGTGGGCTGTACTGGTTGTCGCTTCCCATCCCCTCTTCCTGGGCTGCTAGGACACCATCCAGTTCTGCTGGTCATTGCTGACCAATGTCTCACAACTGGTAACTGGATTTCTCTTTGGCAGGAGAGTCTGGTTAGAAGGGATGATCTGCACATGGGGTTGGTGGCCAGGGGCCTTGATGAAGCAAGGGCTAAGGAAGCACAAATGAATTTTCTCTGGACAAAAGTTTGTATATAAAGAGGATACCCATCTAGACTTGAAGATAATAGAATGTACTGCTTATTGCATAAATCAAATTTAGTTTTTTTCTTTAATATTAACTTTAGATCCAGGCATATCCAGCCCTAGCTAACAGAGAATTGTGGCTCCGGGATCATATGGTGGCCACCCTCCAATCTTCCCTCATGGCACACTGGCTGTCTGCAGATCTGCACATTCAAGGGATTTTGGCCCCAGTCCCTTGTTTTTCTTTTTAACAACTTTATCAAGATGTAATTCAGATACCGTATAATTCACCCATTTAAAGTGTACAATTCAATGGTTTTTAGCATATTTGCAGAGTTGTGCAATTTTAGAACAGTTTTATTACCCCAAAAAGAAACCTCACATCTGTTGACACCCCCTTCCCAATCCCTTCATTCCCCTAGCCCCTGGCAACCACTCATCTACTTCCTGTCTGTATAGATTTTTCTATTCTAGATATTTCATAAATACAGAATCATACCATATGTGGCCTTTTGTGTCTAGCTTATTTCACTTAGCATAATGTTTTCAAGGTTCATCCATGTCATATAGCATATATCAGTACTTCATTTCTTTTTATTGCAGAATAATATTCCACTGTATGGGTATACCGTATTTTATCTTGTTGTCAGTTGATGGACATTTTGGTTGTTTCCACTTTTTGGCTATTATGAATATTGTTGCTATGAACAGTTATATATAAACTTTTGTGTAGATACATGTTTTCAGTTCTGTTGAGTATATACCTATATTGCTAGGACATATGATACCTCTATGTTTAACTGTTTGAGGAACTGCCAGACTGTTTTCCAGTGACTGCACCATTTTACATTCCCATTAGCAGTGTATGAAGGTTCCAATTTCTCCATATCCTTGCCAATACTTGTTACTGTCTTATACCCATCAGCACTGGGTATAGTATAGAATAGTGGGTGTGAAGTGGTTTCGATTTGCATTTCTCTGATGGCTAATGAGGTTGAGCAACTTTTCGTGTGTTTTTTGGCCATTTGTATATCTTTTTTTGAGAAATGTCTATTTAGATCCTTTGCCCATTTTCAAATAGTGTTATTTGTCCTTTTATTATTGAATTGTCCCCAGTCCCTTCTTAATCTTCTCCTCCCAGCTCCCTTGGGGCCTATATATCCCCCTATTTCTCAGTCCCCTCTCCTCTGTCTGAATGTTTCCCTTCTTCCTAGCACCGCAGACTCTGTCTTTGGGTATGCTTGTTTGGGTATGCTTCTCCCTCTATGTAGCCCTAGCAACCCCCCATATTGTTTGGACACTCCTTTCCTGTCCACATTTTCCCCCCTCAGCCCCGAACAGAATCTTCTCTCTGGTCCTCAGTGTCCCAGGGCTCTGCCCTCATAGAAATGGGTCTGTGACATGGCCGTTCTGTCTGCCTCCCCTAGGGTCTTCTGTCTTCCATACCTGTCCCTGATAGCCCTTTCTGGCTCCCTGAAGACAGCCTCCCCTTGAGCATTGTGATCCCAGGCTATAGGCAGCTGGGTGCCTGAACTACCAGCCACCCAGGTCCTGGATGCAGAGGAGTAGGCAAAGTCCTCTTCTTTGCAGTAACAGAGTGGCCTGGTCACCCTGAGCATTTCCTGCTCTGGCTGGGAAGATGCTCCCCAGAGCCCAAAGGATGCCGTCTATCTCCTTAACAACATGACCCTCCACCAGGTAGCCCCTCTGGCCTTGGGCCTCACTGTGGGCAGCAAAGTCCCCTCACATGGTTGTTGTGCCTACTGTGCCAGTTCCTTTTAATTTATTTTTTATTATTGTACTTTAGATGAAGGTTTACAGAACAAACTAGCCTCTCATTAAACAGTTAGTACACATATTGTTTTGTGACATTGGTTACTAACCCCATGACATGCCATTACTCTCCCGTCTTGACCTTGGGTTCCCTATCACCAGCTTTCCTGTCCCTTCCTGCCTTCTAGTCCTTGCCCCTGGGCTGATGTGCCCCTTTAGTCTTGTTTTCTCTTACGAGCCTGTCTAATCTTTGGCTGAAGGATGAACCTCAGGAGTGACTTCATTACTGAGTTAAAAGCGTATCCAGGGGCCATACTCTCGGGGTTTCTCCAGTCTCTGTTAGGCTAGTAAGTCTGGTCTTTTTTTGTGAGTTAGAGTTCTGTTCTACATTTTTCTCCAGCTCTGTCTGGGACTCTCTATTGTGATCCCTGTCAGATACTGTGCCAGTTCTCGCTGTTCTCTCTCACGTCAGTCTTCTGTTTTGGCTGTTCCAATTGGCAGGCAGGCTCATCCCCACCGTTCTCTATTGGGAAGTGCCCACTTGACCTCATCCAGAAAGCCTCCCCTGACCAACCCTCATCCTTGTGACAAAGTGCTCTGTACATGATTACCTGTGTACCAGTGGTGTTTTTGTGTGTCTGCTTGACTCTGTGGACTTCATGTGGACAGGGCCTTGGTACAGAGATGCCTTTTGGAAAATGATGGTTGAACCAGAGAGCTGATCTTCACAAATGGCTGTGAAGCTGTCTGACCTTAGCAGAGCCAGGCTGAGGGGTCTGCTCCCACACCTGGCTGTGTAGGTGGCTGGGACCAAGCGCTTTGCATCTCTCTGAGTTGCCTCCTCTTGATCTGGTCAGGAGGGAACAAGTGGAACATCAGAGAGGACAGAAGCTCCTGCCACCTGTTTGGGGCAGGCTTCTTCTTTGCCACCCCAACTCACCCCAAATCCTAACCCCTGGCTTCGTAGGTCCTGTGAGCGAATAGAGATATCCAGAGTGTGTGCACTGAGCCCAGCCTCTGTTGGGTGGTGAGGAAACCAGCTACCAGTGCTTTCTGCTTTCTACCAAGAGTTTTGGGGCTTGGGACTGATGCAGTGCTCAGCTGACAGGGAGCTGCTGGCCTTCCCTCCTAATGTTAATGAGAGAGAAAATGAGATGACAAAGCAGTAGCTGCCACAGTCCCAGCAGTGCATTTTGAATAGCTATGTGGTAGCCTTTCCTCCTGTCCCAGGGCACCCAGACAAAGACCAAATCTTGGAGGGCAGCCTGGGTGGTTGGCTGTCTTAGGACAGAAGTTAGAGCATAGCAGAGCTTCTGCTGTATGTAATCTGTGCTGCTCGGGAGGTCTGCAAGGAAGTGAGACCGGAGTATCTATGGTTCAGACCTTTTGTGGAGGTGGGTGTCGCAGGTTCAGCGGTTAAGAGCATGTAGTTTGGCCATATAGACTTGGATTTGAATTCTGCTTCTGCTGCTCTGAGCCTCAGTCTCCTCTTCTGTAAAATGGAGATAACAATGACACTTACCTTGCTGGGTTATTGTAAAGTTTAAAACAGATGCTTATTAAGTGCTTATCCCAGGACCAGGCACATAGTAAGGACTCAACTGTTGTTACTCCCCCAGCAGACAGGGGGTGCGGTATCTTATTTGCTACCTGGTGCAGTGGTCTGGGAGTTCTCTGAGGGCAGGGACTGTGTCTCCTTTGTTCAGTCCTCTATCCTTGGTACCTAGCACAGTGCTGGCACATAGTAGGTGCTCTTGAATAGCAGCTTGGTGAGTACTGAGCCACACAGTCTACCTCCTAGCCAGAACATCTACCTGGATGAGAACCAAGAGTGACTGGAGTCAAAAATTGATCAGAGTCCGGAGGCTGCAGTAAGTTTCAGGCCTTCTAGGGCAGGCGGTGAGAAGTTTCGAATCAGACGTCAGTTCTGTGTTTTGGAAGCTGAAAGTTCAGCACAGGGAAAAGAGACTTCCAGATTCAGGTTCCTGTCTTTGCCCAGCAGCTCTTTGGACCGGGCTAGACCGGGGGCTATTTCACTGATGATCATGAAGCTAAAATGGCGGTGGGGAAGGGAGTAATGTTTGGCTAGGGTCCCCGAGGACCTCGAGTGCTCCTGCCTTAATCAGTTCTCACTTTAACACCTGTGAACAGAATGGCACAAAAAAAGGTAACTTGTCTCAAGTTTTATTGTAAAATCATCAGAAAAAGGGCATTTACAATGACAATATTTTATGATAGTTTGTGAGTCATCTTTATATCAAGTGTTACTGCAAATTCACTGTGTGTTCAATACTGTGTAATACTATGTAATACGTCAAAGTAAACACAAACTTATTTCAAATGCCACATATCATTACTGTGTTGGTACAAATTTCTACTAAAGTTGATGTATTAAAAATAATTTATATATATTTTATAAATAAGGAAAAATTCACATGTATAGTAATTACAGGAGGCCTTTTGAGAAATACTGGTGATTACAGAAAATATATTTTGAAGTCTACGCAACTGCTCAAAATAACGTAATCTGCCTTGACAGAAGAGACCTGAAAGTTTTCTGAGGTGGGGAAAGATGAGAATCTGAAGAGATGAATGGTGTGTGTGGCTTCACATTTTGAAGGTCATTCAGCTACATGACAGCATGAAGCAGTGTGCGTGATCACTCCAGCAAAACTCCATGCCCAGTTCTGCTTTCAGATCATCTCAGACACACAGCCTTCAGAAAGCGCAAGCAACATGGGAAAGGCAGGGTGCAGCAAAGCCAGGCCATGGGCAGGGTAGAGGGAAGGCCAAGGGCAGGAGGCTGGCCAGTCATAAGAGGGTGGTGAGCTGAGGGTCTGGAGTGGGCGCCTTCCAGACCTGCCTTTTCTCACCTCTCTGAAGTAGCTCAAGTAGCAAGGGGCCAACAGCTCTTAAAGCTATGGCAGATATAAGGCTGGGCAGTGGATAAAGGTTTTGATTTAGGAAAATTTCTCATTTTAGAGCTCTTGAGCCCAGTAACCAGCCAGTACTGGTTGCCCTTACTCAGAAACAAAGCTCTGATCTTGAAGAGTTTGCCTCCATAGGTCGGCATTCTCTGATTCCGCCGTGACACGTGGAAGGCCATGGCTCCCCAGGCATGGTGCAGAGGCAAGTCAACAGTTATTGCTTTGTGGAGCGCAGGCTAAGCCCTCTAGAGTCAGTGTGGCCCATGTTCTCTGGGGCCTCATAGGAAAGGGATGGTCCCATATCAACCAAGTTGAGTTTGGAAAGAGAGGCGTGTGAACTGTGGTTTTGTTAAAAAAAAAAAATAAATAAAAGTCCATGTGGAACTCTCCGGTGCTGGCTAAAGAAGCCTGACTGTTAATTTGGGAGGCCGATCCCAACTGTCCCCAGATTTCTCATAATTTCACACATTGCATTTGGTTAAATTAGGCCTCCCCCTTGCTGCCCACAGCTCCAAAGGAGGACATGAATACATAAGACCATGATCGCTGGACTCAGGTGCCTGACTGGTGGCTGGTGCCTAAAGCCTGCAGGCCTGGATAAGATGTCCAGTCTTCAAGTGACTTGGCCGGTAGTCTGGTGTGGACAAAAGCAGGAAGCAAGCCATAGTCCCACTGGCTATTTGGAGTCTTGCAGTCACACCTTGAGGATAGGTACTGTATTTTCCCCCCTTGAATCTTTAAAGCATCTCTGTTCTACGATTTCAGAGACAGACCAAGGCAGCTAGTGATTTTCTTGAACAAAACTGCTTTGTCTACCTGCCAGGCTGGGAGCAGATAGAGCATCTGACCTCAGGAGTGACCTCTCACTGGTACCCAAAGGCAAGAAATCAGTGTGGACAAAAGCCACTGGGCATCTGGTGTTGCGGTCAGGTCAGGTGTCCCTTTAAAGCAGGAGCTGTTGTGGAGTGGCTTACGAGCAGTAGGCCTAAGGCAGAGGAAGGGAGCAGGGAAGGAAGAGAACAGAATGGGAACGGAGGGGAGGGTGGGGAGCTTGGGCTCGTAAGGGACAAGCTTGGCAGAGTTGTCGTGGGCTCTCTCCTTCTGCCTGGTGGTCCCTGCCTGACAATATCAGATCCAACTTCTCTGACAGTTCCGAACTCTCTGGTTTGGTCACCCACCTCTGAAGGGCTGTGAGCTAAGGTTTGGGGTATGTGAGTCTGGGCAGCAAGGGGATGTGTCCCAGTGGATTCTGACTGCACGTGATGTGGGATCTGGGGTGCTGGTGGGGGAGGTGGGCAGAAGATGTCCACATCAGTGCTGTCATCATCCTACAGTACCTGCCTGGCTGCCTGGTAGGGGTATGGCACTCTGGGTGTGTTGGGTACAGGGGAGGCGAATGTGAGGTAGATAGGTGGATGACTAGCAGGGAGGTGGGAGATGTGTCAGCTCCTGGAGGTTGGCTTCTGAGGAGGACTGGAAGGTGAGAGGGAGACAGGTGTGGGATTTGCTAATGAAGATAGCTCATGGTCTGTGGTATTTGAATGAAACACATTCTGAAACATGAACCAACTTTTTAAGCCTTTTGTAGAAAAATACATCCAGAATGAATCTGTTTCATATCTCACTTCTAAAATCTGTTTTAGTTCACAGGCTATTGGTCAACAGAAAACGAGGAAGTTGTGGCCACACAAAGCCGACTCCCGGCTGCTTTCTTAAATGAAGATGGGCCAGTCAAATTTCTCTAGGGCACCAGGTAATTCACGACTTTATTTGGGGTTGAAAGCCTTCCTCCAGGGCCACCACCTGGACCTGGGAGCCCTTTTCTGCACAGATGAGCAGGGAGATGGGGAGAAGGTCAGGTTGGGGGTGGGAATTACAGGGACTGAACTTCTCTGGTGATGCTACCTCTAGACCACAGTATCTGAAGTTTAGTGTTACGGTTGGCCTCATCCAAGGCTTTGTAGGGCTCTTCCAGATACTTCCTGAGATCTGGGGAAGGCAGCAGGACACTCAGATGACTTGCAGACATAAGAAATAAGCCTGGGCCAGCCCCAGGCTGGGCTGGTGTGTCAGTGTTGCTGTAGGCTGGGGTGATGGTGTTCACCGCATTGGGTGAGGTCCGGGGTGATGGTGTTCACCACATTGGGTGAGGTCCATTCTCAGGCCTGCTTGTGCAGAAAGTTCATGTAATCATCTGTTGTTAGTTGTCATTAAGTTCGCTCTGACTCATGGCAACCTTATGTTCAACAGAACGAAGTGTTGCCCAGTCCTGCACCGTCCTCACGATCGTTGATACGTTTGAGCCCATTGTGGCAGCCACGGTGTCAATCATCTAGAAGACAAATCACTATCCTGCCATCAACTGTGGATGGCTAGGTGGACCCAGAACCTTGTAGCAGGGTTCTGCCCACTTGGGCAGGAGAATGAGGGTCTCAATTTCAAATCCTTTATGTCACTACAGGTGCTCTGTGTGTTTGTTATTCTGGGGAAAAAAAACTGTGTTGAATTTTTGGGGAAATTAATTTTATTTAAGAAAATGGCTGAGGCAGTTCATTATGTAAGTGGCATTTTGGTAAAGCAAATGCTTCTTTAATAATGCAAAACATCAGTTGTTAATTGACCTTTTGGGATCATGAGAAGGATCACCTGCTGGGTTCCTTCAAGGAGGCCCACCTGTAGTGATGCCATCATACACCAGGGGTTCTAAAACTGTGCTCCAGGAGCCTTTTCTGGGGCTGGTGAGTGGGAGGAGGGGCAGGTAGAGTGTGGGTCAGCCTTTCTTGGGCCTCCAACCTGAGCAGCTCTGGTGGTCTCAGTACTGAACATTTTCACTCCTGCCTTGGTGAAACTCTGGCCTAGGCTTCAGGCCTGCAATCTTCCTGCTCCAGTTCAGCATGTCCAGCCTGCTGGCAACAAGACCTGCACATGCTCTCTCCAGTAGCTGCACAGTGAGGGCAGAGAGAGACAGACAAGCTGTTCAAACCTAAAAGTGGAAGGAAGAGCAGAAAAGGAACAGACGGTGCAGAAGATGACTCCTTCACTCCCAGATTAACAAGTGAGTTTGGTTTTGATGGCCTGTTCTTCGGCATCCGGCCACCAGGATGGACCAGTGTCCTAGCCTGGTGGTCGACGAGACTTTTCTTTTAGGCTCAGAGACTCGCCTTCTGTCAGGGGCTGCCGCAATTTAGAAGATTTCACCAAAGGGAGAAGTTCATGCAAGTTGGAGAATTTCAGTGCTAAAAGTATAAGCTTGGGAGTAGACATGTCAAGACATTGAGGCAGGGGAAAAAAGAAAAGTGAGAGTGTTATCCATCCTTCCTAGCTGTCTTGAAATGGAATACCAGGCTTTTGAAGTCAGTTACCTCCATGTATATCTACACACTTCACTTTTAGAGTCTGAAACCTGAATGAACATGTCTAGGCCAACTGCTGGGACAGGCGTGTGGTGGACCTGGCTGTTCTCAGGAACTCTGGAGGACGGGAGGGTGGTGAGCAGTCAGAGGGAAATAAAAGAGCTGTATTTGAAGAGATGCAGCAATGTCTTCCTTGCCCTGACAGTTGTGATTTCTCAGCAGCACAGAGAAATCATGGCCATGTTGTCAGGTGAAGGTGACTAAATTAGCTAAAGTGTCTATAATGGGACAACCTCTCCCAACCAACCCCGTGTGGTTGAAACATGATCACTCAAGCAGAAAGCGTGTAAGTGTGTTTTGGCCATTCATGTGAGCAAGAGGGAAAGGAGTGTTCTGGGACCACATGAGCCTCCTTGCTGAGATTCTCTGACACTGGCTGTCTTCACAGAGCTGGTCCGGCTGCACTTCAGTGCCCATGGTGAAGCTCAGAGGCACCTGAAAGCCCACTGTGGCCTGAGACATTTGGGAATAATGCCCAGGGCCAGCCTGCCTCCTCCTGGTTCTGCATTTTGGAGTGTGTATATACTGGGGAAAGGGAAGCTGTGTGTAAGAAAACACACACCGAAATGTGTTATGTGTGCAGTGCAGACACAGAGACTGGAGCCACCTGAGCTGAGCGCCAGGGCCACAGGCAGAAAAGAAATCTGTTTGTACAAGGTGTAGCCTAAGAAACACGCTGGAACCCACTTGTGTCCTTGGGGTTTCTGCAGTGATCCTGGGGTCACTGTCTTCTGCAGACTGCCAACACCAGGCCAGGCAAGCCCAGTCTACCCTGAACCTGGGGGATGGAGCCTGGCTAATGCAATGTCCCCCCTTTAGTGGTGAAAAGCAGGCACACAGGGTCCGTCCTGGTCTCTGGGGGTCCTGACACTGAATTGAGTCTTCTTCACCAATGTGGTGGCCTAATCTGCACTTAGAAAAATGGGGGTAGCAGTGATTTAGAGGATCATCATTCTTGGATGACCACTGTTACGTCCAGGAGATCTTTCTGGCTGTGGAATGTGGGGTTGTGACTCCCAGAGACTTGGCCTAAGGCAGGGAAGAATAGAGCTGGACCTTGGAAAGCATCCTTCTGCTTACTAGCATCTGAGATTATAAAAAATTATTTTTTTAATCAAAAATTTCCAAAATAAAGTGAGTGATTTCCCCAACCCCAAAGATGCAACAAGTCATATAGGCTGTCCCTCAGGCTCATCACAAGTCAAATGAAAAGAAAAGCAAGAAGCAGCTGTGAAGGAGAAAGGAAGGGCCAGAGCAAGGGCAGACGTGGCTTTGGGGCCGGGAGGGAGAGCCCCTGTGCCTGGTACACCTCCGCTCCCAGGCTGGGCTCTGAGCCACTCCACCAGGGTGAAGTCTGTCTGGATCCTGCAGTAAAGGACAATGACTATGTGAAGGCAACTAACAGAACTGCCAGCCCGGAAAGCAGAATCTCTTGGCTCCACAGCATCCCCAGGTCATGTGGCACGTAGCACGGCACAGAAATGATTCCTTTACACAGCAGCATGTGTTCCCGTCGTAGCTCAAGGCAGAAATCATACTTCCCAACGAAAAAAACCCCCATCTTGTTAGCAGCGCATACCTTATACTAGGAAACTTGCAAGAAGACCAGTGGTGAACCACAAAGCGGATACAGGTTTTTGCTTTTGTCTGTAAAAATGTACAGTGCGCCTGCATGGTGCTGCGTGGTCAGGACTGGGCAGTGCTCCCTGGCGGAGGGCTCTGCTTGGGGTGCCTTCATACCTCACCCACCCACACCACTGTAGTCCCCCTCTTTATGCCCGACACCTCACATCGCAGTGCATTTTGCCGCCCGTTGATGAGAAACAGCGACTCCTGGGCTGATGTCAGGAGGTACTGTCCAAAGAGCCCGCTGTCCCTCACGATCCTGCGGGGCCCACCCCAGGGCCAGGCTGGCCCTGCGAGCGGCTCCTTTAAGTTCTTCAGCACGCCTGTCTTCCCTGTGGACAGCTCCAGGAACAGCAGGTCAGGCTCCGTCTCCAGTGCGGCGTAGATGTAGTACTGATTGCCCTCTGTGAAGGAGCGCTGGAATGCCAAGGCCGAGATGCCCTGGGGGACCCTCAGGTCATAGAGGGTCTGGATCTTCCCCCATGTCATGATCTCCTGCACGTGCAGCTTGGGGCTGTTGGCGGCGGCACTGACAACAAAACGCCCATCGGGGGACGTGTGTGGGGTGCCTGTAATGTCACCGTTGGGGCCAATCACGGAGTCCATGACACTGTCCACCAGTAGCTGAGGGGAGGCCGAGGCAGAGCTGTTCTGTCGGCACTGGATGAAGAAGTAGCCACCCAGGTGTGTGTGGGCCATGGCCTGGGGCATGCAGCCGTGGCTCTGCAGGCTGATGGTCTTGAGGAGCATCAGCGTTTCCAGGTCCACTTTGTGAACTGCAGGGTCAGACTTGTTGAAGACGAAGCCGAACCTGAAAGGGGAAGAATTGCAGTCAGAGGCTGGGAGGCTTCTTCTCGGGGTAGGGGTATGTCATTTGTCTTAAACTATTGCCCTTTTCTGTTTCCCCTTTATCATAATCCTCCAGTGCTCTAACAGTCTATCAATACGATCTGTCAGAGGGCACTATCACCCATCTGCCAGTGTGTCGTACTGTGGGGGCTTGTGTGTTGCTGTGGTGCTGAAAGCTATGCCACTAGTATTTCAAATACGAGCAGGGTCACCCATGGTGGACAGGTTTCAGAGGAGCTTCCTGACTAACACAGACTAGGAAGAAAGGCCTGGTGATCTATTTCCAAAAATTAGCCAATGAAAACCCTATGGATCACAACAGAATATTGCCCAATGTGGTGCTGGAGGTCCCCGGGTGGTGCAAATGGTTCAGCATTCGACTATTAGCAGAAATGGTGGTGATTCAAACCCACCCAGAGGCACCTTGGGAGACAGACCTGGCGATCTGTTTCTGAAAGGTCACAGCCTTGAAAACTATGGAACAGTTCTACTCTGCAACATGGGGTCACCCGGAGCCAGAATCAACCTGATGGCAACTAACAACAGTAATAGTACTGGAAGATGAGCCCTCTAGGTTGTAATGTACGCAAAATACACAGTGACTGTAACAATGGACACAAACATACACATACCAACAACTGTGAAGATGGTGCAGGACCGGGCAACGTTTCCTTCTGTTATACTTGGGGTTCCCCTGAGTTGGAGCTGACTCAACTAACAGCTAACAGCAATCACGGGGTAGGGCTGGCTTCATAAGTGACTCATTTGTGATCTCAAACCAAATGCAGTTGAGTTACAAATATTCCCAGATTCATGCTCTTGTAACATGCGCTCATCTTTTGAAATGGTAAAGGAGGAGGACAAATGTTCTCCGTCTGGGATGCCTTGGGGTCAGCTTCCCAGAGGCTCTGTGCGGGCGGTCTGTGGTGAGCCTGTGCCTGGAGGATAAGCATGGACGGGAAGGACAAGGGGTGTCTGCCCTGACCTGTGCTGTAATTACAAGACAGGAAATCCTGCATCCTAGATGTTTTCTGGAAATAACTGGCTGGTTGGTAATCAGAGATATTGCAACTGCACAAGTACAGATGTCCTTTCAGTGCCCCTTCTCCTGGGAGAGGAAGAGGCAGGGAGCGGCCTCTTCTCAGCCTCGTTTATGACGTTGGTAGAAAGAACCTTGGGCAGTGGGGCCAGGGAAAGCTTTTACCTTGGAGGGACATGGCTGGCGCTGCCTTGCTGCCCTGCTAGCAGCAGAGCCTGGGGTGAGCTGCTTGCCTCTCTGAGCCTCTGACTCTGAAAAGAGTAGTTACTCTCTAGGACTGTTGGGTGGATTGGATGTGAGAGAGAAGTTTAGTGTAAGATCTGAGTAGGTGGTAGTTGCTCACAGCAGGACCTTCTGAAGTTTCTCTTTGGAGGTTGGTTGCTGAAAAGACCTGACTGGAGGCAGGACTTGCCTTTGATCTTGAGAGCCTCTGCCTCAATCCCCTGCTCATAGAGGCCCTTTGGCTCTATATCCATCTATGGGAATACAGACAAATCTCCTCCATAATTTTCTCTTGAATAACTGTACTTCAGAGTGGGGAAAATGCTCCCCCGCCCCAGCCACTTCTTTAAAGCATCCTTAAAAAGCCAGAGCATGGAAAGGACAGGCAGGAAAACCCTGCTTTTATAGGGAACTTTAATGTAAAAGCCACACATGGGAGCTGCAGAGCTACAGTGTTTGCACGCCCCCAGTTGAATTCAGCTTCTGTAAGGGGGGCTGGCAATCCAGTCTCACCATTCATAACTCTTAGAGGCTCTTCCCCAGCACCCTCTGCAGTGAGGGGTTCATATGGCGGTGACTTTCTGCCTAGGGGCAAAGGTAAACGGGTGAATCCTATTTTAAGAAGTCCAGCATTGGCTTGCAAAAGTGAGCCATTTCTTCATGGAGAAAGGTTCTTGACATCAGATTAAAGAAAGGCATAAATATTTAGTGCCACGAGATACTTGGCGTCTTGATTACTTAAAGGGCAGGTGTAATCTTCTCGATGTGGTGTGGTTACAGAAAATGTCGGGGCTCTCGGAGATGAACAGGGACGACGGAGCGAGCAGGCTGGGACAACGAGATTTGCAGTTGTGACCATGGCTGTGATTATTAGGCTATTATGTCATGGTGGCAAACCGTGTTGCCTCCTTGCAGGCCCCTGCACATTTGCTCTGGGGGCTCCTGGAGGAACAGTGGGTCAAAAGTAGCATGGGCACCGAAAGGAGGCCTGGCCTTGCATTCAGTCTGGCTCTGCAAATTGCTGGCTGTGTGACCCTGGCCAGTGTCTTAACTTCTCTGAGGCTTAGTTTCCCCATCTGTAGGGTTTTCGTATCTAGCAAGCAGAAGGTACTCAAATAACTCTTGCTTCCTTCTTCCTCCTTTGTCCTTCTCTTGGGACTAAGGCTTTCTGACCTCACTGGGCCCCTGAGGGCATTAGGAGTGGATGTACTCCTTAACTAGAACAGGGTCACTGACCCACCCTAAGAACTAAGCCCTGAGTCTTTACCAGGGATGGGCCCATTTCTCCATCCCTTCCCCATGGGTCCAAAGCCAGCCCAGGAGGATCGGGGAGATGGTGAGAGGGCAAGGCTGCTTCCTGCAGGGCAGAGCCTGAGTGTGCAGTACCTTGGAGCATGGCTGCTGGTCTCACCTGATGTGGTTGATGATGAGGTTTGTTGGGGGGATGAAGAAGTCATCCACTCCGGCAAAGGATGTGCGGATGAGGTGCTGGCCCTGGCCGGTGCTGGCTTCCGTAATCACCTACAACACAGAGCGGGAGTCCCTGTGAGGGCCCATCCAAGTGGGTACTGGGACCCAGGACATTGGCAGGCTTAGGTGGAGCGCCCAGGAGAGGGAGACAAACCACAGTCTCAGGGAGCAGGGCAGAAGCAAAGTGAAGTTGCTTGGGAATGTGCTGGCAGGGGCTCATCCTTCCGGGGGGGAGAGATGGTGAACTGGAAGGAATGACTGAACTGCTCCCTCTGCTCAGCCAGGCTTGACCGTGCTGTACCCTGCCAGCTGTAGTAGTCACGAGGGCTTGGGGGAGGGTCCCAGAGCTGATTGCTCAGAGACAACCTCCTCCTCCAACAAGGAATCCCCTCCTCCCCTGACAGGGAATCCCACCTTCTCAATACCCACTCCACCCAAAGAAAAGAGGGAGAGAGCTTTTCAAGACTGAAAATGTTAAATGGGGTTGTTTACTGGGAATCTATTTTTTTTTGGATGCCAGGTGCCTGGGCCAATTTGTTGGCAGACCCTGCCGTTTGCTGCTCACAGAGGCGTTCTCTGAGAGTGGCGACTCCATAATGCACAGTAGTAGAGAAAGCAGGAATCCTTCAGAGAAGCATTCAGAAATGCTGGACATGCCATTTAGATGTCTTGCAAATAGAATGTTGGGGAGAGGGTCCGATTTCACAAAGGGGACTTGCTGTGAGAATAAAGAATTAGGCCCTGTGCTTGTACAAATTGGAAATGACAGAGCAGGGCTGCGTCTCTTTTCCTGGAGGGAACCTCTTCTCCCTGTGGACTGGACAGAAGGCGACTGGAGCCATTCCCTGGTGTTTGTCCCTCCTGGGTCTGTGTCAGGGGAAGGGCACACTGGCAGCTTAGAACAGAGCCTGGTGGTATTTGAGGTTAGACAGGATCAGTGTGGCCTGGAGATCCGGCCATAATGCCTCTGTGGGCAGGTGGGCCTCTTACCGTCAGGGACTGACGGCTGTGCCCTGGCACAGGTGGGCCTGTTCCCTTGCCTTCCACCTGTGCTCATCAGCCTTCACGTTCTAGGTCACTGCCCCAGACAGGTGGCAGACGTGCAGCCAGGGGTAGGGGCTTGGCCAACTTAAGGGCATTTTTGGCCCAAGGGACAAGCCCAGACTTCTGGGCGGAGGAGGAGGCAGATACGAGATGCCTGGACAGGGAGGGGAGGCAATCGTCCAGATCCCTGGTGCTGAGCTGTGGCGGTACGTGCAGAAGGTAGGGTCCAGGGATCTGCAGCCTGAGACTGGACTGTAGGACGGGGCAGTCCCTGGTGGTGATGCTGGTGGTTTGTGACTCACAAGGCTTGGGGCTCTGGAAACTTTTTGCCTTTTAATGATAGATTGCCTTCTGGTGTTTACTTTCCTGCCAAAACAGCACCTGGCCCGCCTCCTCGGGCAGGCTTGAGGTTTGAGTCACTTTCCGATCATGTTTTCCTCTGGGGGTCAGCAGGCGGAATGCTGGATTAGAATGAGGTGGCTGTGATTTTCAGCTCCCAAGTTCTAAAGTTTCATTATGTTATTTTCCTGTGGTTTTTTTAAAAACAGCCAAATGACACTTCCATTGCAAGTCCATTCCTAGGGACAGCCATGGAGGAACTCATGAAACTGGGCATTGAGAAAATATCAGCATTAGGAAACGGGATCTTAGAAATCCCTGGGGGAAAATGCCAGAGAATTCCAAGAAGCCATGCAGTCATTGCTTGACATCAGGCCTGTCATTTTAGCTTATAATAAGATGGAAAATTACAGGCTGTCACTGGTCAGTGTCATTCACGCTCCACCACTTTGACACCCTGTACTCAGAGGTTCCTTCACCAAAGCTCAGTACCGTGGGCTGTTGAACTGATGTGAGCACGTCAGCCTCATTTCTCCAACTAGTCACGAGGTCCTTGTGTCCTAGCAGGTGGCTGGGCATGCAAGTGCCCCAAAGATCATTGTTGAGTCCCTCACATTTGCTGGCACTATAGGCTTGGATCAGGAAATGCCAGTCACTGCCAGGTGGGGTCAGGAAGGCATCTCCCTCAGGGGGCAGAGGAAACCAGCTGAGAAGTGACACTTGGAGCGGGGAGGGCTGGGGAACAAGGTATCCAGTGGGACAGGCTGGGAGGAGGTAAGTGGGCAAGAGAGTGCTGGGTAGAATTGGAGAAGTCAAAGGTTAAAAAAACTGGTTGCTGGGGGAGGACCTTGGTGGAAGGAGCCTCATTTATAGAAACATCTTCATATAGTTAGGTGAAAATTTGTTTAACCAATCCCTTATTGTTTGGCGACCTCATGTGTGAGATCCACGGGGTTTTCAACGCTGATTTTTCAGAAGTAGATTACAAGGCCTTTCTTCTGGGATGCCTCCCACCTTTCGGTTAGCAGCTGAATGTTAACCACCCAGGGACTCTGCGTGAGTAGGAATTGACTTGGCAACTGGTTTGGTATTGTTGGACATTTAGAAACAACATTAGGATATTATTTGTAATGTTTTGCAAGCATTAAAAACGCAGTAACACAATGTTGTAGCTAAATCTTTGCCCCCATCCATGATTAGGGCCTTTGGATAAATTCTTAGAAGTCAAGTTGCTGATTGAATAGCCATTTTTTTTTTTTTTTTTTAGGCGTTCGGTACGTATTTCCAAATTGCTCACCACAAAGGCTGTGTGAGCTGACCTTTCTGGGAGCAAGTTTTGCCATTACTTATTTCCTTAATGCTAACCAACAGTAATGAAGGCTGTTTTATCCTGTTTTTCCAATGTTTATTCAAATGATTTCATTTCCTTGTCTTAGTGCCTTTCCTGGTCTTTCTAATTATGGTGATGGTGGGCATCGTGGTCTAATTTCTGATATTAAAATGCTTTTAGTGTTTTGTCATTTAGGCGAAGATTTGCTGTTGGTTTTTGGGAAATAGTTTTCATTACTCTTAAGGAATTTCCTTCTATTCCTATTTTTTGGCTTTTTATTAAGAATGTCTGCTGTATTTAATCAAATGCCTTTTCAGCATTCAGGGCTTTTTTTTTTTTGCTTTTAATTTGTTGGTGTTATGAATAATGTTGATGGATTTCCTGAGACTGAACCACCATTGCATCCCAGGAACAAACCTTGCTTGAGCAATTTAGATACCTTGCTGGACTCTGTTTCTAATATTATGTTTAGAATTTTGCTTCTGTATTCATAAGTGAGATTAGTCTATCGTTTTTAGAATGACAATTTTAAACAAACTAGTGGGCTATATCTTTTTTTTTTTTTTCCCTATGGCCTGGAATAGTTTGAACAATATTAAAATTGTATTTCAAATAATATTAAAATTGTATTTTAAAGGTTTGATAAAACTCAGCTGTGCATTTTCTGATAATAGATCCTTGATCTTTAAAAAGTCTTTTCTATGGCAATTAATTGATTTCAAGTTTCTTGTTTCTTAGTTACATTAAAAAAAATATTTGTATTCTGTAGAAGTTTACACAGCAAATTAGGTTCCCATTTGAAAATTGCTGCACAAGTTGTTCAGTGACATTAGTTACATATTTCTTCACAATGTGTCAACATTCTCATTGTGTTCTGGTTGTTCCGTTTCCAGTACTCTAGTTTCCCTACCCCGCCCCCCCCCCCCCCGCCTTGTCTTCTCGTCTTTGCTTTAGAGTTAATTGTTGACCTTTTGGTCTCATATAGATGGTTTTTTAAGGGAGCACCACCATCACTGATACATATCCTTTATTTTGCTAACAGGTGACCTCAGGGCATAGTTTTGGTTTAAGGTTTAAAGAGTATCTCAGGGTGATAATCTCAGGCAGTCCTCCAGTCTCAACTGGTTCAGTAAATCTGGACTTTTTAAGAATTTGAGTTCTATTCCATGTTTTTCTGACATTCTATCCAGGTCCATCTACTGTGGCCCCGATCAGAACAGTCGGTAGTGGTAGCCAGGCACCATCTAGTTCTTCTGGTCTCAGGGTAGATGAGGTTGTGGCTTCTGCAGGCTATTAGTCCTGTAGACTAGTTTCTTCTCTGAGACTTTGGTTTCCTTCTCTATCTTTTGCTCTTTACAAGTGTAGAGACCAATAGTTGTATTTTAGATGGCCTCTCACAAACTTTTAAGACCCCACAAGCTATTCACCTCACTAGGATGCAGAACGTTAACTTTGTGGTGCCAATTGATGAGTTGTCCCACGAGACTAAGGACTTAAGCCTTCAAACCCAGAAAACCATTCTTGTAAGGTATTTGATTATGTCTGAGAAGTATCTCTGTGTCCTCTATGAGTATATGTGTGTGCACACATATTTGTATGTACACGTACACATAGATACGTCTATGTGCACATGTATCTACTCACCTGTACCTACCCGTACACATATATGCCTATACACCTACATATGTGACCATACACTCAGTTTTTTGTTATTGTCGGTGTTGTTGCTAAATTATATATGTCATATTCTTTAGCACAAACATCTTTTTCTCTTGTACACTTCTTAGTGGCATTGTTTACTTTGGTCAAGCTGTGCTCATTACACTCACATTCTTTGCGACTTTTCCCATTACCAAAAATAACAAGTATCTACAACCTAGAGAATGAATCTCCCTCCTCCCCACCACCCCCATCCCTCGTATTCACCAGTGAACATTGGTCTTTGTATGTATATCTATTCTTGTCTTCTTATAAACGTGAGATCACACAATACTTGTCCTTATGTGATTGACTTGTTTCACTTATCATTATGTCCTCCAGATCCATTCATCCCTTGAAAGGCACTTAGGCTTCTTAGATACATTTTGCTATCCATTTCTGCTAAGTTTTAAAATTTGTTGCCACAGAGTTGCAATGTAGTAGTATTTTACAATTCTTCTCATCTCTCCTGTGTCTGTGGTAATACTCCCTTTCTCCTTTTGTCTATTTTGTTCTCTCTTTTTTTCCTTTATCAGGCTCACAAAGGATTGGTTCCTCTATTTGTTCTCTTTTAAATTGTTTTCTGTTTCATTAATTTCAATTTTTATTAATTCCGTCTTACCAGCCACTATGTTCTTTTTCTAATTTCTGAAAGTGCTTCCTTTGCAGATTTTTAAGGCACAAATCTTCCTTCTGTACAGCTTTCTCTGTGTCCCACTGGTTTTGATATGAAGTTGTCTCTTCCATTGCTTCTGAGTCAGTTTGTAATTTCCCTTTTGATCCAGCAGCCATCTAGGAGTGTTTTCTTGTTAGGTCACTTTTAATTATTTTTGATTATCAGGTAATATAGCCTATAACATTGACTTTTACAAAATTTGTTACAGTTTTCTTTGTGATTAGTGAGACATTTCTGCTCATACTGTGTGGACATATGAAAAAATTCTACTTGAATGATAAAAGGTTTTCTATATATTTATTAAATCAAGTTCCTTGTTCGTATTATTCCATTCCCTTATATCATTGTTTTTATCTCTTTGGAATGTAAACTTCAGATGCATTTTAAATCAAGTTCCCCCTATATTTTAATCACTTTTGTTATATGTATTTAGTTGTTATATTGTTTTGATATATACTGGGATCACATAATGTCTCTCCTTGTACTGTTTAATGCTTTTAACCTTAAATTCCACCTTATCTGATATTAAAACCACCACTCCTGCGTATGTTTTTGTTCACCTGTCATCACTATTCCCATCTCTTTAAATCCACTTTGTGTTTTTCTTGTAAACAAGCACATCTAGTCTTTTCTTTTTTTAAACTCAACCTGACTCTTTGTGCTTTTAATAGGAGGATCGAGTTTGCCACATTTGGAATAATGAGATAGTTACTTCTCAACTATTAATTTCAAACAATATTCTCTATATTCTCTTATCCCCAATAATATAAGATTTTTGAATATTTTCACCTCCTTTTTCTTTCTCCACTCTCTACACTAACTTTTACTGAAACATTGTGTTAGAACTTTAGTTACACCTAGTATTACAATTTCATTTTTTGTGTGTCTCTCCTATTTCAAATGTCCTTATCTAGCACTTACTATACATTTCAAGATAGTCTCTCCTCATCCATTTGAATTTTAATTTTAGATCTTCCTGTCTAGGTTCATCACTTACCACTGTTTCTTCTTAATCTTTGTCCCGTCTTGATGTCTCTGATCTGGTTCATCTGATATTTGTCTGGTATCTTGTCTCAAAGGGCATGCTCTCTGAATTCTTGCATACCCTCATATCTTTCTTTTGTTCTGACAGGTAAATGATACCTTGGCAGGGAATAGGATTCTTGAGTCTCATCTCAGTAGTCTGCGGATGTCATTCCACGTGTTTTACTTACACAGGTGGGCAGTTCGGAGCTAATCTGATTGTACAGGTCATTTATTCTTTCTGCCTTGAAACTTGAAAGAGTTCTCTTTATCCTTGAAGTTCCAGAATTTTACTGAGAAAGGCAGAGATGTGTCATTTTTCATTAGTCCAGCCTAGAACTTGTAGAGCTCTTTCAGTCTACACACTTAAGTTTCTTCAACTCAGGAAAATCAGCTCAGGGAAATTTTATTCCAGACTGATTCAATGCTTGACTCTATCCCATTTGTTATCTTTTCTCTTTCTAGACATCTGTGGTTCTCACTTTAGGTTTCAATCTCTTCATATTTTTGCTTTGTGACTTGAGATTTTTATTCTCTTTATCTCTTAGGCCATTATTTTGGTTCTCAGTACAAATCATGTATCTTTCAACTCACCTACTGAAGTTTTAAATTGGGAAATAATTTTCTTTCTTAGTTCTAGAAAACTCTTTTTGTCATCTCTCCTCCCCTCTTCTGAATTTCCTTATATGCTTTCTTATCTTTACTTTAGTCTCCTCTAGCAGCTGTATTTCTGAGTTTATGCTCTGTTCTGAGTGATCTCCATTCTGGCTCTTGGGCCCACAGATAGGTTATTATCAATTTTTTTGTCAGCTCACTGGGGCCTAGGACTGGTTGGTGGTGCCACTTGAGTGACAATAATCTCAGTTTATAGGAGGTGAAGTAGTGTCTGCTCCCTGGCCCCGCAGTGCAAGAGGTGGTCAGTTCCCCTAACAGCTTCTCTGGACCTTGGTCTTCCTCAGGAGCTTCTCTAGACCTTGGTCTTCCTGGCCTCTTACCAGCTTCAAGAACAGGGGGCAGGACTTCTCAGTTAGGGCTGTGAGAGGGTATCAGACCTTAACGCTCTAGGTATCTATTGTATGTAAGAAATGAACTTCTCTTCTGTGCACCTAGAATGGTTCTATGCATCACTGTTGGGAGAATTGAGAGAACAGGCATGCATATCACTTTTTGTATGGCTTACTCCTGTCATGGAACCTGGATGAGAAAGGCTGGGCCAGGCACTCTCAACGTCGATTCAGTATTGACCTTCCCTGGGAGGTGTAGGGAGGAATCCCACAGGATCTCTGGCCTGTCAGTGCAGTGGTTAAATGTATGGGCTCCAGAGCCACACTGCCTGGGTTGGGCCATAGACTTATTTTTTATTTTCTCTTCTGTGCCTAGGACATTATAAGCACTTAGTAAAATGTGCTTTCATTTATGGGTATGATTGCTGCTGGTGCTTCTTGTCCTCCTTTATTGGCCAGCATTTACTACTAGCTTTCAGACTATTCCAAATGCCTGCCAAGCCCAAGGTAAAGAAAGCCTTATCACCCTTCTCCCTGCTTGGACCTACCTCACTTGCTGTTTGGCTGCAGGAGCTGAGGGCTCAGGAGAGGCAGGTATCTTGGGGCTGAGTTGGGTGGGGGCTGGGAGCCATGTTTTGGTTGTAATGACTTCTGAATCCTATCCATCATCAGTATTACTGCCTTTGACAGCAGGCTGGGGTTAATATGGAGCCCTGGTTGTGCAGTAGGTAAAGAACTTGGCTGCTAACCAGAAGATCGGCAGTGCTGATCCACCAATGTTCCTCGGAAACCCTATGGGGCAGTTCTACTCTTTCCTATAGGGATGCTATCAGTCAGAATGGACTCAACGGCAACAAGGGAGGGTGGTTTGGTTGGGGGTTAAGATACCCTGTTAATTGACTGCAAGGGGGGTGTTGGCCTGAGGCTGTTTCCTACTCTCTTTTCCAGCCTTCATGGACCTATTTAGGAAAATGTGATTAGCCACCTTAGGAAGCAGGAGATTAGATAGGGAGAGCCCTTTCCCATATAGTGGGTATCAGCCTCCACGTGCTCAACATACCTGAAGGGTTGGTTGGGACTTGTGCATGTCCCCCCAGCTCAGGACCCACACTTGGTCATGTGACTTGTCATAGGACAGCTTAGCCGGCAGAGGGTCCACACCTATGGACTTGAAAAAAAATAGTGACAAGTTGGTCATCATTGTTGTGGAAGCCGACACAGTGGCCAGGTCAGGGCTTTGTGTATACAGACATTGCTTCTGGGTGAGTGGAAAGCCAGCCCTGGCAGCTGGGCAATGATCCCGTTTGGGGACCCAGGGCAGAAGGTTTCCCCTCTGTGCTTATCCTTAGAGGCATAAAGTTGGTTGTCAATATTGTTCTCCCTTTTAAAAACTTCTTTTCTTGCAGGTTTTACTTAAAGAGGACCCAGACCAACTTAGAAAAGCCTAGACAACTCCTTTACTTCTCCTAAAAGCCTTTTTGGGCTCCTTGTTCCCTCAGTGTCCTTCCCCAGGCTCCTATGTGTCCTGGATTCTGTTGAGTTGACTCTTCCCCTTGGGCCATCTCAGACGGATTCTGAGATCATCCATTATCACCCTTCTCTTATATTCTACTCTGAGCAGCCTCTATCTTTCATATCCTTCACCTGGAGCTTTTGGGACTCAGGCTATAGCATCAGGCAGACTATTTTACTGCTGTAACTGAAACTGCTATCCTCCGAGGATATAACTTCTTCTGTCAAATGGAGGCTGTTTTTCTTCTACTTCTTATAATGTATTTTTATAAGTTCCAAAACTCTGCTCTCTGAAATAGATAGCTCTACAGTAATAGTTGGAGCCTTCAATATACCACTTTCAATAATGGACAGAACATCTAGAAAGACCAATAAGGAAACAGGGGACCTGAACAACACTATAAACCTAACAGACATATATAGAACACTCCACCCAACAACAGCATAATACAGATTCTTTTCCAGTAGGCATGGATCAATCTCCAGGATAGACCATATGTTAGGACACAAAGCAAGTTGAAAAGATTGAAATCATACAAAGTATATTCTCTGACCACAGGAGCGAACTTAATTACAAAAGAAAAGTTGGAAAACACAAAAAATATGGAAATTAAAACACTAGTAAACAACCAATGGATCAAAGACAACATCAAGAGAGAAATAGGAAAATATGTATATCACAATAAAAAAACAAACAACAACAACAAAAAGTGCTCATACCACTAGACTCTGACCCTGTTTTTCTTGTCATCAGCGAGTGTCCTGGCCACTCCCCTTTGTTCACTGAAGACTTTGACAAATGGCTCACCGTCTTCTCTACCACTCACCGGGTCAACATTTTTGTTGCCTTCACATCCATGTGCATGATCCACCCAAAGCCCTAACTTCTCAGTTTCAATTGTCTTTCCTCTACCATGTCTCAGCCACCATAACTTAGACCTTGTCAATATAATTTCAGAAATTTCAATTTTAACCAAACATATTCTAGCCTTTCTGATGGAGGGTGGGGGGTGGGGGGTGGGAACTATACCCTCTCTGTCCCATTTCTCTTCCCCACATGGGGCAAAACATCTCTGAAGAACTGTCTATGAAGTCCCTATATCCACTTCTTAACTCATTCCCATTAAGTTTTTGTCATCAGCATAGACCTTCATGCTAAATTCAGAGATCACTTTTGAATCCTCCTCTTCCTTGACATTTCAGCAGGACTCCACATGGTTGACTATTCCTTTCTGGAAACATTTTTCGTTGATTAGTCCCCTCTGGAAACATTTTCTTCACTTGGCCGCCCACCTCCCTGACTTCTAAAAATTAGCATGTCCCAGATCTTCATCTTTGACCTTTTCTTTTTCTACATCCTCTCCCTGGGTGAGCTCATCCAATACCATGGCTTCAATAATCCACTATACTGTGATGACTCAAATGCATTCCTCTACTGACGACCTCAACCTACAATATACAAAGTTGAACTGTTGATTTTGCCCACCCCTGCTGAAATATGTTCCTTCTCCAGTCATCACCATCTCTGAAGTGTTCCTTTACTTTCTCGCTCTAATTAAAACCTCCTGTCCCCTGAAGCTCTCTCAAGTAGAGGCCGTTTATGTTTTTCTATACTTCACACACTCCCGGCTTTTTGTTCATGCCTACAGCTACTCCTCCTTGTTCCTATCATCTGTCAGCTTCCTAGCCACTCCCCTTCATTTGCCAAAGGTTTTATTTAGCACCTGCCACTGTCTTCCTCTATCCAAAGTGTCATAACTCACCAATAACACCATCTCTAGTTTCTTGCACACTTTTTAAAAAAAAATAAAACAAAACCCTTCTTGACTACACATTTTCCACCAGCTACCCTATTTCTCTGTCCTTTTCACAGCAAAACTTCCCTAAAGTTCAGACTAGAGCCATTCTCCTTTATGCTTAACCCCTTCTCCCATTGTGTTCACATCTCTTTGTTCTTGAACCCCATTTTGTCAAAATGATTGATTACTTTTCTGCCCTCATTTCACTTTGCCTCTCAGGAGCTTTAGGCACAAAGAAAGAATTTTCATCTCCTTTGCTGTCTTCTCACCCCTACTCAAATTTTAAAGTATGATGTGGCCTAGGGCTTAGTCCCTGGTCTTTTTAGTATTATACTTTCCCTCAAGATGACCCTATCCAGTCCCCTGGCTTTAAATATCATATACTTTCAGCTTCTGGTTAGGATGAATAGTTTGTGGCAGACTAATAAAGACTGTGATTCTAAGAGGGAAGAAATTTATCAGGGATTTCCATGATAGGTGATGTGGGGCAGGAGACTTAAGAGCTAAACCAAAAATTTTTTGAACTCAGAACAGAGTTTCCTTGCTAAGAAGCAAAGTTATGGCAGGGAAAGGTCCTGGTAAACACACTGGGCTCTGATCTCAGTTGAAAGCCCTGGAGGGCTACACACTAGGACTAGGAGTGAAACAGAGGCAGACTAAGTGTTAAAAAAACTTCAAAGCAGCTTTGATTCAATTTGGTCCCTGATTGAAGTATTAGTTCTCTACTCTTTCTGCCTAGCAGAGAAAAGGTGAATCCTCTTTGGTGAATAATAGCCACCTGGAATATCTATAATATTTTTATATACAATGTTTGTCATTCAAGAAGAAATTACTAGGATTGTTGAGACAGAACTATATGAATGAAAACAAGATTAAAAAGACAATAGAAACAGACCCACAGTAATCCATATATTGGAGTTAGTAGAAAAGATAATCTATGTGCAAAAAAGGAAATTAAGTAGAAATTCTAAAAGTGAAATACACACTAAGAACTCAATAAACAGGTTTTTAAAACCCATATTAGACAGCAGAAGATGGGATTAGTGAACTGAAAGACTGATACATAATATTCAAATTGAAACACAAAGAGACAAAAAAGGATAGGCAGTAGGAAAAGTGAAAAAGACATGGGGAGCACAATGGAAAGGTCTAACATTTTTAAATGGAGTTCCTGAAAGAGAGAACAAGGCAGCAGAATATTTGAAGAAATAGTGGCTGAGAATTTTCTAATCTCATGAGAGACATTATCTATACATTCTAGAATCTCTACAAACCTCAAATCATGATATAAATACAGAGAACACTATATCCTGGCACATCATAGTAAAACCACTAAACCCCCCACACCGCCAAAAAAAATCTTAAAAGTAGTAGAAAGTCGGGTGGGGGGATACATAACCTTCAAAAGAGCAACAATAAGACTGACAGTTGACTTATCAACAACAACAAAAATTGAAGTCAGAAGATAATGGAATGACATCTTAAAATGCTGAAAGAAAATAATTATCAATCTAGAATTCTATACACAGTCAAAATAGCCTTCAAAAATAAAGACAAAATAAAGACATTTTCAAACAAACAAAAACTGTGAGAATCCGTTACCAGTAGACAGGCACTGGAAGCATTCTTAAAGAAACTTCTTTAATCAGAATGAAATGATTCCAGACAGAAATATGGAACTGCAGAAAGGATAACAAGCTATGGAAAGGGTAAATACATGGGTGAATATAAATGACTATTACTTGTACAAAATAATAATAGTCATGTCTTGGGTTACATTACAACAATAAAGCAAAGTTAAAATTCATTACAATGATAAAGCAAAGGTGGTGGTGCGTTAATGGAGTTAAGGTGTTCTAAGGTTCTAGCGTTATTGGAGGAGTGAAGTAATAACTTGTATGAGACTGTATTGAGGCAAGGATGCATGTCATAATCTTTATGGTAACAACAACAAAATAAAAGAATTCATTTGACTAAAAGAAAGCAAAAAGGAGAAAAAAGCAACATGAACAGGTAGGTATAACTCAGCTATATAATTAATCGGAGTCCTGGTGGAGTAGTAGTTAAGAGCTTGGCTATCAGCCAAAAGGTCAGCAGTTCCAATCCACCAGCTGCTCCTTGGAAACTCTATGGGGCAG
This sequence comes from Dugong dugon, assembly GCA_030035585.1. Lineage (NCBI taxonomy): Eukaryota > Metazoa > Chordata > Mammalia > Sirenia > Dugongidae > Dugong > Dugong dugon. Next base: position 146,206,889 of record CM057460.1, read on the forward strand.
TTCTACCCTGTCCTATAGGATTGCTATGAGTCAGAATCAACTTGATGGCAATGGGTTTGTTTTTTTGGTTATATACTTACTGCATTAAATATAAATGGGTAAAATACTCTAAGCAAAAGACTAAGATTATTAAATTAGATAAAAATCAAAAGCCCAAAACACAACTACATGTGGCTTTACAAAAGTCCACCTTAAATAAAAGGACATAGAAAGTTGAAAGTAAAAGAATGGAAAAATTATACCATGCAAACACTAATCAAAAGAAATCTTAATTAGCTATACTAATATTACGCAAAATAAATAGACTTTTTAGGCAAGATGCGTCACTACAGATAAGAAGGATATTTTGTAGTAATAAAGAAGACTTTCCCCTAGGAAGACATTACAATTCTAAATCTGTACTGACAACATAGCTTCCATATATAAAGCAAAATGTAACAATTTAAAGGAGAAATAGATAAATCTACGATCGTAGTGGGAGATTTTAACACATCCCTCAGTAGCTGATAGACTAAGCAGACAAAAAATTACTAAGGATATAGAATATCTGTACAAGACAATGAACCAACCTGACATACATAAAATACCATACCTAACAATGTCAGAATACACATTCTTTTAAAGTTTATCTGAAATTGATTATAATCTGGGTCACAAAGCAAGTCTCAATAAATTTCAAAGGACTGAAATCATTCAGAGTATGTTGTCTGGCTAGGAAAATCAATAACAAAAAGATAACTAGAAAATTGCCTGTCATATCTGTCAGGAGAAACCACAACCCTGGTTGTAACCAATTTTTTCCCCACAATGAGCCTGCATGTGGGCAGCTGAAGAAAAAGAGACAACCCTAAAAACTGGCTTAAATTTACATCCACAATCCTTAAGTGGGCCCTCAATTATTGCCTAGTAGTCCTATCATATTTCCCTGTTAATTCAATCTCACAGTCAACTTTCACCTCTCTCCTCAAACCTCCAGGCTTGGTGATGATTTTTCCTTATTATTTCACTGAAAAAATAAAAGAAACTAGAAGAGAATGTCATCTAACTATCACCATTTTATCACTTTTTTGCATCTATGCCTGAATACTTTCCATTTCCTCCTGTTATGAAAGAATGTCCATGCTTTTGTCTAAGGCTAGCATCTTCATTTAGGTGCTTGGATTCCATTGGCTCCTGCTCATTTTGATGAGGCAAGAGAGAAAGGGAAGAGGTGGGGCACAGTTATTCTCATTAGCATACAAAATGCTGTAATGCGACTTATTCTAAAAAAAATTCTCTTGGCATTCCCCTCCAGCTTCTGCTTCACATGTCTACTTTTACGGTGAAATCCCTTAAAATGGTTGTCTATCTTCACCATCTCCATTTTCTCACCTCCCATTCTAACTTGAATCCACTCTAACAGGCCTTCATTCTACCATTATTATCGTACCTGTTCCTACCAAGGTCATTCATGACTTCTGTGGTATCAGATCCAATGGTCAGTTTTCAGACTTCACAACATAGAAGTGCTCTCCCCAGCATTTGACACCATTGATCACTAACTCTTCCCTGAAACACTCTCTTCTCTTGGCTTCTGGAATATCACCCCCTCCTGATTTTCTTTCCACCTTCTAGGCCACTCCTTAATTAGTCTCCTTCGTTGACTCCTTCCTGATCTTTAAATGTTGGAGTACTCCAGGCCTCCAAATTCGATCTCTTCTTTATCTATAGATTACCCTCGGTGACTCCCATCCATTTCTCTGGCTTTAATACTGTCCATATAGTGATGACTCCCAAACTGACATCTCCAGCCTAGACCTCTCCTTTGACTCCAGACCTGTCTATTTACCTGCTTTCTTGACATCTCTACTTATATACCTAACAGCATCTCAAACTTAACTGAATCCTTAATTTCCCCCCAACTGCTTCATGCCTTGCTTCACACAAAGTCTCTCCTATCAATTAAGTATTGGTTTCCTATCGCCTGTGTAACAAATTGCCCAGACTTCGTGGCTTAAAACAAGATAGATTTATTCTTTCACAGTTCTAGAGGCCGTAATTCTGAAATCAATTTCACTGGGCTGAAACCAGCGTGTTGGCAGGGCCTTGCTTCCTCTAGAGGCTCTAGGGGAAAATCTGTTTCCTTGCCTTTTCTAGCCTCTAGAGCTGTATTCCTTGCATTCCTGGCTCACTGGTCCCTTCCTCTGTCTTCAAAGCCAGCTTCTGCCAGTGGTCATATTGCCTTCTTTTGTGTTGTTAAATTCCCCTCTATCTCCCTTTTATAAGGACACTTGTGACTTCATTTAGGGCCTACCCAGATAATCCAGGATAATCTCATTTCAAGATCCTTAATTTAATCACACCTGCAAAGTCTCTTCTAACATATAAGGTAACATTCACAGGTTCTGGGAATTAGGACACAGACATTTTAGGGGCCATTATTCAGCTTACCACATGTAGTAAGTGGCATCACCATTCTACAGTTGCTTAAGTTAAAAAAACAAAACAAAACTTGGAGTTATCCTTGATTCCTCTTTCTTCCAAGCCTTACATTCACCCCCTCAGAAAATCTTTAGGGCTCCATGTTTAAAATATATCGAGAACCTGATCACTTCTAACCACCTCCACTGCTGACATCATCTCTTGCCTGAACTACTTCAATGACCACCTCCTTGCTTTATCTTTCAGTTTCTTCTTAACACAGCATCCACATCGACTCGTTAGAAATGTAAGTGAGATCAGGTCACTCCCCCAATTAAAACTCTTCTCTGGCTTTCTATCTCTCTTTGGATTTTAAGTCCTAATTGGCTTCCAAGGCCCTATATGAGTTGGCCCTTGTTTACTCCTGACTTTGTGGCATCCCACTCTTCCCTTCGTTCACTATCCTGCAGCCACACTGGCCTTCCCTCTGTTCCCAGAGTCTCAATCCCACTCGGCATTTAGATCTCAGATTCTATTCACCTCCAGAGACAGGGCCAATTTAAATTAGTCTTCCAGTTCCTCTGTCACATTTAACCTTTTTTTGCCCCTACACAGCCCTTACCATTTACTGTTCCCTAAAATTCTGATTTATGGTCTGTCTCCCCAGCTAGAATATATGTTCCAAGACCACAGGGACTTCATTGCTCATCCACAGCTGTTTTTCAACCACCTAGAACAGTGCTTGGCACATAGTAGGCAATAAATACTTAATGAATAACTGCACATGAATCTTCTTTTCTCCCCCCAACCGCCCATCTGACCACTTCCCGTAGGACCTGGGGAATGTGCAGAGGCAAAGAAGAATGTGACTGGAATTTGAAGTCTCATTCAACTCTCTTAAAGATATGTACCTGTAGGACCTTCTGTGCTTGAACGTCGACCACAAGGACTCTGCTGAGTGCTGGCTGGGCTACATAGATGTACCGGTTCCTGACATTGACTGCGGATGTCCACTGGCATGGCTGGGTGGCACCTTCTGCTTGAGGACAGATTTCTTCCTGTAAAGGAGATAGGCTGCCATATATCTTCTTTATCCCACTCCCCATCTCTACTGGCAATAACTCTGGCTCCCTTTCCCATGACCCTCCTCTGTCCCTTTCTTCCCCCTCTTAGCATCCTTTGGCTCCACAGAACATGGCAGACAAACCCTCCTATAGCACCAACTTTTTTCACTTTTGTGTTACATTATGCTCTTTCTGCTGGACAAAGTGGGCTTCTAGTATAGCAGAGAGGCCTGAGAGAAGGTTAGAAAGGGGGCTGTTGTCCCATTGTGACACTCCTGTGAGGTGTTTGGGCATTTTCTAGATGAGAAACAAATATTGGGGGGTGATGGTTAAGATTGCGTGTCAACTTGGCTGGGCCATGATTCTCAGTGTTTTAATGTAATCACTCCCATGATTGAAAATACTGTGAGTAGCCAATCAGATGAAAGGGAGTCTCCTCGGGGGTGTGGCCCGCATCTGTATATAGGCAGACATTCTGGCTTTTTGCTCTCTCTGGATCCTGCGGCTGCTTCCTGTCGTCTCATCTCCCGTTCTTGGGACTTGAGCTGTCAGCTTATCTGCTGAACCTGGGATTCGTCGATCTGCACAGCCTGTGAGCAGGAGCCCTGCTCTCTGACCTGCTGATCTTGGGTTTGCCAGCTTCGGCAGCTGTGTGACTTGGGAGAGGCCTCTGCCCTGATCCACGGACTTGGGATGCTCTAGCCTCTACAATCGTGTGAGCTGTTTCCTTGATATAATCTCTGTCTAAATATATTTATACACTTTACTGGTTTTGCTTCTCTAGAGAACCCAGCCTAAGACATGGGGTTTGTTCCACAGCTCACCATGTCCCTGTGTTGCCTTCAGTGTCTTCAGAACCTCTCTCACTGTGTCTCGATCTAACTTCTTATCCAGGAAAATGGAGTCCTTGGTTAGGTTTGGAGAGATCTCTCCGAAGGTACAGGTGAGGTTGTTGCAAATACATGGGAAAATTAGTGCCCATATGTGATTGACTGCAATTATTTAAACCTAACTGCTGGTAGTTAACTAGGACTGAAATGGCTTCACGGCTATTATGTGGAGGTAAAATTTATCTGAGGTAGCACTTTTAAAAAATAATTAATTCAAATGAAATAGCTTGGAAAACAGCTGTTTCCAAGCTACAAAAGTGAGAAGTGCAACAGCCTGAGAAATGGCCAGCAGCCAGAACAGCAATGCAACAAGCTTGCTTTAGGAACTTGCCCTGGCCTAACTATCTCCTCCACCAGCTCCAAGCCCATCACTGCTCAGCATGTTGAAGACAGAATGTACATATCCAGGGGGTGACTCCTCAGGAGGAGGACATGTGGGGAATTTTAAATGACATTTTAGATTCAATGCCATACTTCTACCTCAAGGAGCTTAGGGTTTAGTAGAGGAGGTAAGACCCTCACACAAGAAACCACCACCACAGGCAGAGTGGGATAAAAGCCAGAGGGACAGAGGTCTGGTGTGGGGTAGGGAGCACAGCCCAGGGAAGGCCTCCTGGCAGCTGGATCTTAGGGCTGGGAGGGCTTTCCTGGGTCCTCCACCAGCAATCATCTCTCCTGCCTCTGCATGTTATGTTATCACTTTCTACCTGGCCTCATATTTTGTTCATAGCACTTCTGACACTCTGGGCATTCACACATTTTCACACTCTCTCCCCTAGCTCCCTGAGGGCCACTGAGGACCTCCAAGCTCTACTTCTATACTACCTGGCTGACTACTCCTTGCTTTTGCAAACCTGGCCTTCCTTGGGGTCTCTGACTGAATGTTCTCTAAGCCTCCTTGCCACTTCGTTTGCTTGTTGGAGTGCCCAGGACTCTCCAGCTCACCAGTGCCATTTCCCCACTGCCGGTAGCTGTTTCTGTGCATGCATCCCATGGGCACCTCACCTCAGCCCATCCCAGGCCAGCCTCATCTGCTCAACAGCAAGCCTGTCTGTCCTGTTCCTGGGAGACAGCACCTAGCCCAGGGCCTGACATGTGACACAGGCCTCGTAGAGTGTTGGATGAATGAACTGCAGTCCCCACAGTTGGCTCCTCTTCCTCCTGTGTGAAGGGCACTATTCTTCTAGTAAGCCACTGGGTCATCCTCATGCTTCCTGCTGGTCCTACCTTTAAAATAGCTCTACAATCTACCTAATTCTTTCCAGTCCCACTACCCCCAGTTTAACCTGGTCACCACCCTCTGTTGCCTGGATGATTGCAACAGGCTCTTCACCCACTTCTCTGCTTGTAGTCCACCCTTTAATCATTACCCTCCCCGAGTGCTGTGTGCATTCTAAAGCCATCAGATCATGGCCATCCTTGGCTTGACATACATTAGAACTCCTCAGTTTAGCACATCTTTATGTGCTTTGACCCTTGCCTACTTTTCTGGCCTAACCTTAGGCCCATTCCCACACCCATTTTTCCCTCCAGTCATACAGAAATATTTGTGGTTCCCTGAATATGTTGGGCCATTTATGCTTCTGTTCTCCATCTCATGTCACCAATTCCTACTTGTGCTTCAGAACTGAGCTCAGACAGTACCTCCCATAGAAGCCTTCTTTGACTTCGTTTCCCCAAGTCAGGAGAGGCCTCCCTCCTCAGTTCTGCATGTGCACCTTGCACATCCTTGTAACAGCACTGTTTGGTAGCTTTCTGTTCACACTGCTATCTCTATCATTTGATTGTGAACTTCTGGAGACCAGGAACCTATCTGTACCCCTGGGCCTCACTTAGGGTTCAGTACGTGAATGTGTCTGCTGGATGAAGGAATGAGAACTTAAACTCTCAGCCTTAGACTTGGAACAAATTTGGAACCACAGCAAATACAGCAAATGGAATTTAAGAAATACATTGGCATACATGGTTAAAGGTTAACTTTTAGGATTTTGTCTATGTGTGATGTAGAAGATGCCACAGACACAGAAACTTACATAGCTCATGAAAATCTTCTCATTGGGTTTGAGGTGCCTCTGGATCTCACAGTCCACAGGGTGGATGACAGTAATGCCATCGTCAGAGAAGACGTAGAACATGTTTCCCACACTGAGGCCTGGAAGGAGCAAACACAACCTTGGTTAGGCCCCCCAGCAGCTGGCCACATGCAAGGTCACATGCAACATGGAACACACACAAACCCAGTGTTGGGATGCAGCTGGTGCAGGCACAAGATGAAGCTTCCTGGTCAAGGCAGACTGAGGTAATGAGCAGCTAGCTTACAAACACCCTGGCTTGGTGGTGTGTGTGGGGCCTGAGGAGAAAGTGCCATTGAGGGTTATGAATCAATAAAGCACACTACAGACTCTGCAGTGTGGAGGCTGGCCTCCCTAACATGCACATCTGTCCTGCATCCTCTAGGGCTGGCCCACAACACAAGTTTCCAAATGAAAGCTGGCCATATGTTTGGCTTTGATACATGTTTGACCTTTCCTGTTCTGAAAGGAAAGCCTCCCTTGATCGTTGGCTGTAAGCAATCCAATCAGAATGGATCAGAAGACTTTAGAAGAGCAGGCTTTTATTTGATTTTTAGAATACAACGGTGTACAACGTCATTCCCTGCAACATGGGGTCCTAAGAATGCTTGAGAGTTCCCGGGTGGTGCAAATAGGTAATGTGCTCGGCTGCTAAAAGAAAGGTTGAGGTTCGAGTCCACCCAGAGGTGCCTCAGAAGAAAGTCCTGGCATCTACTTCTGCAAAATCAGCCGTTGAAAACCCTATGGAACATATTTCTACTCTAATACACATGGGGTCGTTGAAAGTCAGGATTGACTCAACAGCAACTGTTTTTTTTTTTTTAAAGAATCCTGTGGCTGATGCTCTTTTGTCCAATCTTAGTCCTGGCCAGTCTGGGCTGGCTAACCCCTCCTTCTTCACAGCTTGCTCACACTTTAGTCCTGCCCCATTCTCTGCCCTAGCCCTGTGCCAGGCAGGTGGAGGTCACGCCCTAGTCATGCCCATCTGCCTGCCCCCATCCAGGCTGAGGACTGTGGCTATCTAGGGAGAAGATCTACCTCAGACTGTCAGAGGAGGGGCCTTGGGGGCCAGCTAGTTCAGCCTCCTTATTTTAAAGACGAACTGAGGTCTGAGGAGAGGAAGGGGCTTGGCTGAGGCCACCTGCTTTTGTGCTAGAGCTGGGGTTGGATCCCAAGCCCTTGCCTCCTGGGCTCTGTCCCCTCACTCTGTCTCTCCATAAAAGGTAAACATGGCACAAAGATAACTAAGGGCTAGAGTTCTCATTCTCCACTTTCTTCTTTCCTCTCTACCTCCCTTCTTTTCTTCCTCCCTCCCTCTATTTTAAAGCTAGAATATTTAAAAGAGTTCCATAAGTTTTAAGAAAAAGTAAATAAATATACAATGTACTCCCTCTTTGCTAGCATGCCGAGAAAACCGGTGCACTGGTTTAATTGCCTATCTGGGTAAGTTTTTAGTGAGTTAGAAAACGGTAAACCAGCAAACAGGTATCACAGTTGCACTTCCTCCCAATGGCTCTGCAGGCAGTTTTCTGGGCCTTGGGCCCTTGACAACAGGGAGGCATCAGTGAGTGTGGCCTCTGGCATGGCTTGAGGTCCTCGCCTGTGATACAGTCCTACTGCTCCAGTGTTTGTGCTGAGAGGGGCTCCGGGCAGGTGGCTCCTGCTTGAGGTCAGCCTCTCGGAAGCGGTAACGACAGCGAGGACTGTGAGCCCCACGGGAGTGCCAGTGTGCTGGGCAGCCTGGTGAAGCTGGCAGCCTGGTGAAGCTGGCCTCCTGCAGCGCCTCCTCTCTGTTCCCACAGCATCTGGGGGTTTGGAGCAGAGGAAGTCTGCATGCCTGACCCCATCTATCTCACCCACAGCAGGACCTTCTCTTCCATACTCTCATCTGGCAAACTTCTTTCAGTCAAACCTAGGGGCCAGAGGGGGGTCAAAGTCCCTGTAAACCACAGACCCCAGGAACCGCTTCCCTGGCTTCCTGGTAAATCGATAGCTGGAAGAGCCAATTTAAGACTGAAGGCTTAATAGGATCCACATGGGATTGGTAGCTGGCGCTACATTTCAGGCTGAGCACAGTGCCTTGCTTACAGTTGGCACTGGAACTCGAGCCGCAACAAATAATTGAGTTGGTAGGAGGCCCCCTGGAAGGTTCTGCCTGAGTTTAGCTTCTGCTAAGGGCCAGGAGAAGCTTTCTTTGCTTGTCTACCCTTATCATCTCGTGTCTCCTACTGAGATTTGCGAGTGCTCCGAGACCCGAGCTGCTCTGTCTCTGGGCCTCTAGTTTCAGCAGCAAAGGGTATAAGCCTCCACTAGTTTTCTCAGCATGCTTGTGGAATTGGTTCACTGCCCAGCTGTCCAACATTAGTGCAGTGCCAGCCAGCCCCCAAGGCAGCTGTCGGGCTAAGTGAGCTTTTGGGCCTCTGAGGCTGCTCCATACAACACAGGGCCTCCCTGCATTCCTTGCAATTCTCCACTTTTGAAACTGTAGCCCCTTTGCAGTTACCTCACCTTTGAAAAACAAAACCTCTGAAAGACACAGAGCAAAAGCTCTCCACGTGCCTAGGGGCCTAGGTGCTAGGTTCAGGCAGCACCACGTGTGAGTGAGGGTCTGTGATTAGCAACTGTTGCTCCAGTTTGTTTGTCCCAGGATCCCTAAAGCCCACGGGCAGCAGTTCCTCACTTTCTGGCCTCTGCCTTGGTTCGCTCCCTGACTGTTTCAGCTTTTGTGCCTGACACTCAGGAGATTGTTCCGATTATGTGTTTGCATACATGTGCTAGGCTGTAGGTAACACTACACAAAGTTCTTGAGAAAAATCAGACAGGAAATATACTGGTTTTTAAAGAGGGAGATTTTGTAATGAACCCTAAGATTGCATAGCGTATTCTGCTTCTTATACTCCCACTTTGCCCCCTAAACTGGAGAACAAGTGACTTTAAGGTGGTTTGGCTTCTCTGGTTGCGGGGTCCCAGATGAGGAAAGGGGCCAGACGTGCACATGCACCCCCAGCAGGGACTCAGGCTCTGTAACTGGCTCCCACACGTGCGTACTGTCTGTCCAAAGTATAGGCGGAACTATATGAAATTGTCAATATTAGACTATTTTTGACTTGCAAAAATGGCAATTATCATTCAACCTCATAACTAAAGATGGTTTGATCATTCAAATATATACTTTAAAATCTATACAGTTCAAAATGGAATTTTACAGGTATCATGGTAGCTTTTTTCTTCAGCATTTCCTCAAAGTACCCTTAAGGTACAGCTTCTCTGAAGTGGATCTGCAACTTCTTTTGTTTTTTAAGAGTGCAAAATAAGCAAAGCACTAAACCTAACATCCATATCGGGTGGTGAAATGGTTAAAGCAATCGACTGCTAACCGAAAGGACAGTGGTTCAAAACCACCAGTGGCTCCACTAGAGAAAGACGTGGAAGTCTGCTTCCGTAGAGATTTACAGCCTCGGAAATTCTCTGAGGTTGCTATGAGTCGGAACCGACTCAACAGCAGTGAGTTTTTTTGGTTTTGTTTGAAAAAATGTTTAAGGCCCAGATCTGGCTGGGAATCTCTGCCAAATGGTCTACTTTAGCTGGAAGCTACAAGCAGCTTTAAATGGAAACTTTCCATTTTTAAATGTGCCATTTGAGACACCACTAGATTTAAGATCTGATTCAATGTGTGTGTCATTGAGTCTGGCACTGACCTCCCCTCCCCATCCAGAGGTGACGTGGCACAGTGGGCCCCCCTTATGGGTATTGCTTGGCATCTGGACAAGCTGAGGGAGGCTCCTGGAAGGATGGCCCTTATGAACCACAAACACGTGTGATCACAAGCACGACAAAGAACAATTAAGCTGGGTACCTTCCTCTCGCCACAGAATGTTTGCAACTGAGGCGGTGGAGAATTGGGAACACAGGAACATAACAGAGGGAAGGAAAGAAGAAAGCAATGTCAAAACCTTCATTGTAGTGACTCAGCTTATGAACACACTGGTACCTAGTTCATCCTTTACAGATTTGGCTCCACTCATTGCCCAGCAAGTAGTACTTGGCGGAGGGGAACTCTGGAGATGAACAAATGCTTCCAGGTCTCAAGATCCTTTTGAACCCTGAATGGATCTTTAAGATCAGGTCCTAGGATCACAACAGCTAATGGGATTACCCATATTTGGTCATTGATAAAGAATGAACAGTATCTCCCCCAGATTGCCTGGATTACTTCCAAGAGAACTCTGATTTTTCCACCAGGATTCTGAACACCCCTAGGAAGGCCATCAGAAATACTTTTATTTTTTCCCCATACAAAAGTTTATACATACATTGTTATATTGCTCTCCCCATACTGTGACAGCACACTCCTCCTTTCCACCCCTGATTCCCTATGTCCATTCAACCAGCTCCTAACCCTCTCTGGCTTCCCATTTCACCTCCGGACAGAAGCTGCCCGTTTAGTCTCTTGTATCTACTTGAGCTAAGAGGCACATTCCTCACAAGTATCACTTTATGCCCCACAGTCCAGTCCAATCCCTGTCTGAAGAGTTGGCCTTGGAAATTCTTTTAGTTCTGGGCTAATAGAGAATCCAGGGGCCATGCTTTCCAGGGTACCTCCAGTCTCAGTCAGACCATTAAGTCTGGTCTTCTTACTAGAATTTGAGTTCTGCACCCCACCTTTCTCCTGCTCCATCAGGGACTCTCTGTTGTATTCTGTGTCAGGGTGGTCATTGGTAGTAGCTGGGCACCATCTAGTTCTTCTGGTCTTAGGCGGATGAAGTGTCTGGTTTATGTGGCCCTTTCTGTCCCTTGGGCTAATACTTTCCTTGTGTCTTTGGTGTTCTTCATTCTCCTTTACTCCAGGTGGTTGGGACTAATTGATGCATCTTAGATGGTCGCTTGAAAGCTTTTAAGACCCCAGACACCACTCACTGAAGTAGGATGCAGAGCATTTTCTTAATAAGCTTTGTTATGCCAATTGACCTAGATGTCCCCTGAAAGCATGGTCCCCAGACCCCTACCCCTGCTACTCTGTCCCTCAAAGTGTTTGATTGTATTCAGAAAACTTCTTAGCTTTGGTTTAGTCCAGTTGTGCTGACTTCCCCTGTAGTGTGTGCTGTCCTTCTCTTCATCTAAGATAATTCTTATCTGCTATCTAGTTAGTAAATAACCCTCCCCCTCACAACCCGTAACCATCAAAGGATGTTTTCTTCCATGTTTAAACCTTTTCTTGAGTTCTTATAATAGTGGTCTTATACAATATTTGTCCTTCTGTGACTGACTAAATTCACTCAGCATAATGACCTCCAGCTTCTTCCATGTTAAAAGATATTTCGTGGCTTCATCGTTGTTCTTTATCGTTGGGTAGTATTCCATTGTGTGGATATACCATAATTTGTTTATCCCTTCGTCTGCTGATGGGCACCTAGGTTGTTTCCATCTTTTTGCTGTTGTGAACAGTGCTGCAATGAACAAGTGTGTGCATGTATCTATTTGTGTGATGGCTATTATTTCTCTAGGATATATTCCAAGGAGAGGGATAGCTGGATCGTATGGTACTTCTATTTCTAGCTTTTTAAGGAAACACCAAATCGATTTCCCAAGTGGTTGTACCATTTGATGTTCCCACCAACAGTGTATAAATGTTCCAGTCTCTTCACAACCTCTCTAGCATTTATTATTTTGTGTTTTTTGGATTAATGCTAGCCTTGTTGGGGTAAGATGATATCTCATTGTAGTTTTGATCTGCATTTCTCTAATGGCTAATGATTGTGAGCATTTCCTCATGTGTCTGTTAGCGGCCTGAATGTCTTCTTTGGCGAAGTGCCTGTTCATATCCTTTGCCTATTTTTTAATTGGGTTATTTGTCTATTTGTTGTTGAGGTTTTGCAGTATCTTGTAGATTTTAGAGATTAGACGCTGATCGATTTGTCGTAGCCAAATTTTTTTCCCCAGTCTGTAGGTTGTCTTTTGACTCTTCTGGTGAAATCTTTTGAAGAGTATAAGTGTTTGATTTTTAGGAGCTCCCATTTATGTGTCTCTATTCTGGTGCTTGTGCATTGTTACTTGTGGTTCATATTGTGTTTATGCCATGTATTAGGGCTCCTAGCATTGTCCCTATTTTTTCTTCCATGATCTGTATTGATTTTGAGTTCGTTTTTGTACACGGTGTGAGGTATGGGTCTTGTTTCAGTTTTTTGCTGATGGATATCCAGTTATGCCAGCACCATTTGTTAAAGAAACTGTCTTTTCCCCGATTAGCAGACTTTGGGCCTTTGTCAAATATCAGCTGGTCATAGGTGGATGAATTTATGTCTGGACTCTCAATTCTATTCCATTGGTCTATGTATCTGTTGTTGCACCAGTACCAGGCTGTTTTGACTACTGTGGCAGTATGATAAGTTCTAAAATCAGGTAGTGTGAGGCTCCCCACTTTGTTCTTCTTCTTGAGTAATGCTTTACTTATTCGGGGCCTCTTCCCTTTCCATATGAAGTTGGTGACTTGTTTCTCCATCTAATTAAAAAATGCTAGTGGAATTTGGATCAGGATTGCATTGTATCTGTAGATCGCTTTGGGTAGAACTGACATTTTCACAATGTTGAGTCTACCTATCCATGAGCAAGGTATGTTTTTCCACTTATTTAGGTCTCTTTTGGTTTCTTGCAGTAGTGTCTTGTAGTTTTCTTTGTACAGGTCTTTTACGTCTCTGGTTAGATTGATTCCTAAGCAAGTATTTTATCTTCCTAGGGGCTATTGTAAATGGTATTGATTTGGCAATTTCCTCTTCAAGGTTCTCTTTGTTGGTGTAGAGGAATCCAACTGATTTTTGTATGCTCATCTTGTATCCTGAAACTTTGCTGAAATCTTCTATTAGTTCCAGTAGCTTTCTTGTGGATTTGGGGTTTTCTGTGTATAAGATCATATCATCTGCAAATAGAGATACTTTGACTTCTTCCCTACCAATTTGGATGCCCTTTATTTCTTTTTCTAGCCTAATTGCTCTGACTAGGACCTCCAGCACAATGTTGAATAAGAGTGGTGATAAGGGGCATCCTTGTCTGGTTCCCGTTCTCAAGGAGAATGCTTTCAAAGTCTCTCCATTTAGGATGATGTTGGCTTTTGGCTTTCTATAAATGCCCTTAATCATGTTGAGGAATTTCCCTTCTATTCCTATTTTGTTGAGCTTTTTTATCATGAATGGCTGTTGGACTTTGTCATATGCCTTTTCTGCATTGATTGATAAGATCATGTGGTTCTTGTCTTTTGTTTTATTATTTATGTGATGGATTACATCGATTGTTTTTCTAATGTTGAACTATCCCTGCATACCTGCTATAGATCCCACTTGATCATGGTGAATTTTTTTTTTTTTTGATATGGTGCTGAATTCTATTGGCTAGAATTTTGTTGAGGATTTTTGCATCAATGTTCATGAGGGATATTGGTCTGTAATTTTCTTTTTTTTGTGGTGTCTTTCCCTGGTTTTGGTATCAGGGTTATGCTGGCTTCATAGAATGAGTTTGGGAGTATTCCATCCTCTTCTATGCTTTGAAATACCTTTAGTAGTAGTGGTGGTAACTCTTCTCTCAAAGTTTGGTAGAATTCTCCAGTAAACCCGTCTGGGCCAGGGCTTTTTTTTGTTGGGAGTTTTTTAATTACCTTTTCAATCTCTTCTTTCATTACGGGTTTGTTTAGTTGTTCTACCTCTATTTGTGTTAGTTTAGGTAGGTAGGTAGTTTCTAGAAATTTGTCCATTTCCTCTAGTTTTTCAAATTTGTTAGAGTACAGTTTTTCATAGTATTCTGTTATGATTCTTTTAATTTCAGTTGGGTCTGTTCTGATATCACCCATCTTGTTTCTTATACAGGTTATCTGTTTCCTCTCCTATTTTTCTTTTGTCAGTTTGGCAAGTGGCTTATCAATTTTGTTGATCTTTTCAGAGAACCAGCTTTTGGTGGTCTTGTTAACTCTTTCAGTTGTTTTTCTATTTTCTATTTCATTTAATTCTGCTGTAATTCTTATTATTTCCTTTCTTCTGGCACCTGAGGGCTTCTTTTGTTGCTCTCTTTCTACTTGTTCCAGTTGTAGGGTTAATGTTTTGATTATGACCCTTTCTTCTTTTTGGATGTGTGCATTTATTGCTATAAACTTATCTCTGAGCACTACTTTTGTTGTGTCCCAAAGGTTCTGGTAGAATGTGTTTTCATTCTCATTCGATTCTGTGAATTTCTTTATTCCATCCTTAATTTCTTTTATAACCCAGTAGTTTTTGAGTAGGTGTTGTTCAGTTTCCATATGTTTGAATTTTTTTCCTTGCTTTTTCTGTTGTTGATTTCTACTTTTATGGCTTATGGTCAGAAAAGATGCTTTGTAATATTCTGATGCTTTGGATTTCGTTAAGGCTTGCTTTATGGCCTAATATGTGGTCTATTCTGGAGAATGTTCCATGTGCATTGGAAAAGAAAGTATACTTGGCTGCTGTTGGGTGGAGTGTTTGGTATATGCCCATGAGATTGAGTTGGTTGATTGTAGCATTTAGCTATTCTGTGTCTTTGTTGAAGTCTCCTACTACTATTGTGGAGCTGTCTATCTTTCTTTTCAGTGCTGTTAGAGTTTGTTTCATGTATTTTGGAGCCCTGTTGCTGGGTGCATAAATATTTATTATAGTTATGTCCTCCAGGTGTTTGACACTTTAATCATTATATAGTGTCCTTCCTTATCCTTTGTGGTGGCTTTTACTTTAAAGTCTATTTTGTCAAAGATTAATACTGCCACTCCTGCTCTTTTTTGAGTGTTGTTTGCTTGGTATATTTTTTTCCATCCTTTGAGTTTTAGTTTGTTTGTGTCTTTAAGCTGTGTCTCTTGTAGGCAGCGTATAAACAGGTACTGTTTTTTTAATCCAATCTGCCATTCTCTGCCTCTTTATTGGTGCATTCAGTCCATTTACATTCAGCGTAATTATTGATAGGTATGAGTTTAGTGCTGTCATATTGATGTCTTTTTTTGGGTGTTGTTCACAGTTTCTTTGTTCCACCTAATTTTCTGTTCTGAGTTGTTTTTATGTATTTTCTTTTCATCTTTTTCATTGTTGTTGATTTTTTTTTTTTTGCTGAGTCTTTATATTTTTCTAGTTTTTTTATTTTGACTTGTAGGATTGTTAGTTACCCTTATATTTACCCCTATTTTTCTAAGTTTATACCAGTCTTTTATTTCTTTACATCACCTTGACTTCCTCTCCATATGAAAAATCTATGTCTACATTTTTTAAGTCCCTCTTTTTTGTTTTAATGATGTTTTCATCTTCTACATATTGACATCTGTTTCCCTATTTTCAGTGTTTTAGCTTTGATTTACTTTTGTGAATTCCTTATCTGGGTTGATATCTGGTTGCTCTGTCCTGTGTTCTAGTCTTGGATCGTTATCTGATGTTACCGATTTTCTAACCGGAGGACTCCCTTTAGTATTTCTTGTAATTTTGGTTTGGTTTTTGCAAATTCCTTAAACTTCTGTTTATCGGGAAATGCCTCATTTTGCCATCATATTTCAGAGACAGTTTTGCTGGATATATAATTCTTGGCTGGCAGTTTTTTTCCTTCAAGGCTTTATATATGTCATCCCATTGCCTTCTTGCTTGCATGGTTCCTGCTGAGAAGTCCAAGCTTAGTCTTATTGACTCACCTTTGTAGATGACTTTTCATTTATCCATAGCTGCTCTTAAAATCCTCTCTTTATCTTTGGTTTTAGCAAGTTTTGATTATGTCTTCGTGACTTTCTTTTGGGATCTACCTTATGTGGGGTTTGATGACCATCTTGGATAGATATCGTCTCATCTTTCATGATATCAGGGAAGTTTTTTGCCAACAAATGTTCAACAATTCTATTATCCCCCCTGTTCTTGATACAGTCCCACATAATTCTTAGGGTGTCTTCATTTTTTAAAAGCATTTTATCTGATTTTTCCTCAAATAAGTTGATGTCAAGTGCTTTATCTTCAGTCTCACTAATTCTGACTTCCATTGCCTCATTTCTGCTCCTATGACTCTCTATTGAGTTGTCTAATTCTGAAATTTTATTGTTAATCTTCTGGATTTCTGATTGCTGTCCCTCTATGGCTTCTTGCAGCCTCTTAAATTTGTCATTATGATCTTCTCTAATCTTTTTAATTTTCTCTATTGCATGTTCTGCATTTTGATTAATTTCCTTCCTGATTTCTTGAAGAGTTCTGTATATTAATCTTTTGTATTCTGCCTCTGGTAATTCCAAGAAATTTTCCTCCTCTGGAAAATTCCTAGATTCTTTGTTTTGGGAGCTTGCTGAAGCCATCATGGATTGTCTCTTTATGTGATTTGATGTTGACTGTTGTCTCCAAGCCATCAATAAGTTATTATATTTATTTATTTTATGTTTGCTTACTGTGTCCTAGCTTCTTGTTTTGTTTTGATATGCCCAAATAGGCTGCTCATATGAGCTAGTTTCATTATCGGCACCTTTGAAGCTCTAATGTCCTGTCACCAGGTGGTTAGATCTGTTACTAGGTATGTGAGCTCAGGAGTCCGCGCACTCCTCCTGTATGGATTCAGCTCAGGTGCCCAGATAGACAGCCACCAAGTGTGTGGTGTAGGCTCTCACTTACAGTCCTAGACAGACACGGGCGATTGGTGTAGGCACAGGCATCTGGCTGCAGTAGGGGAGACACTCTGAGCAAGGCAGGGGGCTGACGGCTGCCCCCGAGTGTCCAGGAGGAAGGCACGTCCCTGTTCCCTTCAGTGCATAGGTGGGTGGGTTTTGCAGCCGGACTATGAGAAGCTAATGCTGTTGGCTGTAAGGACTGGGGGGCACCTCTTATTCATGGGCCCCTATTGCAGGTGGCTAGGTGGCATGGGTGGAGCCATCAGTCCTCAGGCCACTGATGTGAGTAGGTGAAGACCCTGCTTAATGGGCAGAGCAGTGTCAAATGTCAAGAACCTGGCACTTCACAGCTGAAAGAGTTGAAGCTAGAGTTCCAGTATATACCCTGTTGTATTGTGGTAATGAGGGCCTACGCTGCTGAGACAGGCCCACACAAGTCTATGTAGGGGTAAATACACTCGAAGTCCGTGGATCCCTTATGCCTGTGCCTAGGCAAAGGAGCTGTGCCTACCCTGGGTTAGGGGAGCCGGCAGTTTATTTTTTCCCATTTGTTAATTTGTTCACTCTCCAAGGCAGGGAGAATGGCTCCGAGCATGTGACGGATCCTACTTCTGGCCCAGGGGACTCAGCAATTGCTGAAGCTGGTCCAGGACCCAGAGTGGGGGAGTAAATGGGAGAGAGGTTTTTCCCTAAAAGGGGTGTTTTTGATCTCTGTGGTAGGCTGTACGCAATTACTTGTCTTTTCCCAGACTGAGGGCTGCTTCTCACTGGTTCTGGGTGGCCGTACAGACTCTCAGCGGCTGGGTCTCTCCCAGTACAGAAAACGCACTTCCAGAGCACCACTGCTTGCTTGCCTCACTGCTTACCCCCGAGTTGCTCAGACCTGAAGGGCTCAGGCTCTCGCTGGGTCAGGCCTGGCTACTCCTCGCTGCTTCTGAACAGTCTCTCCCACCCCCTGCCACTCCGTCTGGTTCCTCAACTCTGCCTTTGATGTTCAGGGCTCCCAGATTGCCATATATAATCGAATCACTTGTTTTTTTGGGTGTTTTTTGTAAAAGGGTCCACCAGAAGCATCTGACTACTCCACCATCTTGGCCCCGCCTCCCAGAAAAACTTCTGATTATCTCCCTTGATGATAAAGACTTGTCTTGAAGTCTTTGACCAAGGGAAAAGGACTGTGACCAAGAACTGTGTCCATGAAATCATACCTGCCAGCCCATTTGGGGAGCAGGGACTATAGGAAGGGCACACTTAGCACATAGGTGGGCTATGATCCCTGGGGTAGAGGCCAGCACACATCCAACAGTTGTACATGCATGCACAGGCCATTGTGGGATGGCAGTCCCTGGTGGGAGGCCTGAATGAGGGATTTTACGGATGATGGGCAGAGGCTTAGGCCAGAGAGTAAGTAGGAGGCAGACTCTGGCTGGGATGGTCCTTGTGGTCCTGGGCTCTGTAGGCTTCCCATAGAGTTTCCCTTGTCTACGTTGTCAGAGTGGTCTAAGTTTCCAGGGAGATCTGCTCACCCCTGGGCATCCTCTGTCCTCAGCTTTGTGCACAGAAAGATATGGGGGGTCTTCAGGGGCTCATGATTGGTGGCTGTGACCCTGGTCAGTCACTGCCCCTCCTTGCCACCCAACACCCCCTTAACCACTTGATGAGGAACTTAAAGGCAAGAGTGGACTCACGAGTCTTTTGAGCAGAGTCTTCAATGAAGAGTGAGGAGATATCTTCATCCACGCCCACTTCATTTTTGGCAATGCAGGTGTATGCCCCAGTGTCTTCATACCGAACGCTGCCGATGTGGAGCTCACTCCCATTGGCTGCAGAAAGGACAGTGCTCAGGGTGGCCTGCCCGGCTGGAGACCCCAGCCACTCCCTCCCCATTCTCTTCATGGGCCTTGTGAGAACACTGGGATTAAAAAATATCAGGGAAGCCAATATCCCTGATGCATGCCCAGGAAGGGCTGGCATAGCGGAAATGAACTGTGACCTGGGCCTGATTGACAGCGTCTCATCATTTTGCTCTCACAAATCCCATGAGACCTGTGTGAGCCCAGATATCAGAAAAAAATTGAGGAAACACTTGTTCACTCCTAGTGTGTCTGACTTGGAAGTGAATCATGCCTTTCATTTGCATTCCTGGGGAAAGAGCATCAGCTTCAGCTTGATGGGACTACCACCAAGGGCACCAAGGGCAGTTAGTTAGTTCTTACCTAAAAGAGAGAGTTGCTTAGACATCTGGGTTGAGACATTCATACCATTCTTCAGCCAAGTGATTCTGGGCATGGGAATGCCCTCTGCGTGGCATCTCAGGCTGGCTGCCACCCCAGGCTCCTGTGCCTGGGTCTCTGGGTAGACGCGGATTACGGGCGGCACTGTGGGTGACAGTCAGTGCTGGTAAGAGGAAGGCCTCAGCTGACCTCAGGCCTGTGGTCCAACCTGAGACCCTGCTCCCAAGGGGTGAACCTGAGAGGGGACTCCGGAGTTCTCTTCTTACGCAGCTTACAGCTATCCTGCTTGGCAGCTCAAGCTCTAAAAGAAAGGGCTATAAAATGGATCACAGGCAATAAACATGTCAGGCTTTCATCAAGCCATAATTCATGCCTTTCATCATTAATCTAAATATGATCAGAAAGAAATCCAAATATTTAATACTGTTCAGCTGCTACATGTAAAGAGCAACAGCCACTGAAATTTATTTCTGAATGAATAAAATTCAGATACATTATTTCTGTTATTGGAAAGCCATTGGACAGGAGCTTAATCTCTTTCAGGAAGTACTTAACAAAGCACTTATGGGCACTGACTGGCAGGGCTACTAATTACATCACTGCTCCTGGCACATCCATTAATTTTCCACTGGGCCACTTGTATTTCTCTACTTCCCACCCCCGGGAACATGGATGAAAGGCTAGGCATGCCCTCCTTGTCTCTAGAGTGTCCCAGCTGCGGTCCCTAGTGGTCAGGTTCGGAGCTGGGGATGTGGCCTGGCCCACCCACCAGGTGAGCACGGGTGGGCCAGGCTTCTGCTCCCTCCAGAGAGTTCTGGTTTTTCCCACACAGGCTGTCTGAGGGAGAGGTGCCAGGAAGAAGCGAGGCCTGTTCAGGAGGACCCTCCTATCCCTATCTCTGGTCTCAGAAAAATAAAATAATGATCAATTTTAAATGGAATTCAGGTCTCTTACTTATGCATAAGGGAGTACCTGGGTGGTGCAACGGTTGATACACTCAGCTGCCAACCAAAAGTTTGGAGGTTCAAGTCCACCCAGGGGCACCTCAGAAGAAAGGTCTGGCAATCTACTTCGAAACATCAACCATTGAAAACCCTATGGAGCACAGTTCTACTCTGAGACACATGGGGTCACCATGAGTCAGAATCGACTCGATGGTAACCAACAACAATTTATTCATACATTTTACTCTACATACTTCCAAAAAGGATTTGTGAGAGGTAAAGACACTTGGAGATTAAATTAAGTAAAATAAAAACATCACACACTGTTTGGAAAGGTGAGAGATGAATTCTTCCTGAAGTGGACCACTATGTTTTCCTAAAGTTATCTGGAAGTTCTTGTTGTCTGATAAAATAGAGCATCCCAGTACTTTAGGAGAAGATTTTTTCCACTTTCTGTTTGTTCACAGTTCCCCCCCCCCCCACCCCCCCAGAGTCCCAGGGTGTGGTAGAGGGGCGTTGTTATGAACAGGCCATTGGGGATGGAGGAGGTAAGCAGGGCGCTAGCTGAAGCACCTCTGGAGGGCTGCTTAGAACATAAAGTGTATCTCTCTTCTCTGACCTCTCTTAGTTCAGAGGAAAGACACACTAACTTATTTAGGAAACGTTGCTACACTATTTGGTGGAGGGTGGAACAAAGTTCAATTGAATAAATGGTAGAATTTTGTCCTGGGGAGGCTATAATTTAAGAACACAGAGAAAGAACGTTGGGGCCTAGGAGCACTGGACAGTGGGGAGTTGGACAAGGTGGTAGAGCACCCAGTATTCTAGAGTAGGGGTGGCTAGGACCGGGAAGGGGGTTGGGGGAAGGTTTAAATTTGGGCTCTTATTGGATCAACATTTTATGTATACAAGCCTACCTAGCAACCACAAAGTAAACCTAAAGAAAGTGGGGGAAGAATCAATAGAGATAGAAGCAGAAATGAATGAATCAATTAGACAGCCAAAAAAAAAAAAAAAAAAAAATAGAATTGATAAATAATAAATCTAAGAGAGGGCTGTTTATAAAAACCAATAAAATAGCCAAATTTCTGGCAAGTTTGATCAATGAAAAAAATAGAGGGGATTAAAAAATCCAAAATGACTATATTTAATTATGTTAATAAATGTGAAAATCTCCGTGAAATGTGTCCTCTAAAAGGACATTTAAAATTCGCAACACTGAATCAAGAAGGGAAGCTTTTAAAAACTCTTAAAAATTTCAAAGGCACCGGTCTAGCTTTATAGAGAGTTCTTTCACACTTGTAAGGAGAGGATAATTCCTAGAGCCTAGAAGAGAGAAGATATTCCAAATTATATTATGGAGCTAATATAACCTGCAGACCAGAACCTGACAAAGAGAGCACAAAAAAGCCCACTACAGACCTATCTCATTAGGACGAGATATACCAAAATTCTAAGGAAAATATTAGCAAATCAAATCTAGCATGGTATTGAAAGAACATACTGTGACCGAGTATACTATGTTTCAATGGCTAAATATAGGAAATCTATAATTAATCATATCTGAAGTCAAAGGCAGTCAAAGGAGAAAAACTATTTGAGTCTTTTGCTAGACACTGAAAGGGCCTTTGAAAAAAATTTGAAATCCATTTCTTGGGAAGAAAATATAACCTCTTAATAAAATAGGAACAGAATGACATTTTTTTCCTCCATTGAAGAATGTCTCTATAAAAAGAAGAAACAGCACCTTTCTTTTAAGAATGGTGAAACATTAAGTCAGGAAAAAGGAAAGGAGGCAAAATCAGACTCAACATTAAAGTGGATATTGTCAATGGAAGGCAAGAAATGAGGGCTCCAAATATTAAAAAGATGGAGAAAAATGATATTTTACCTGGTATCTTCTACATAATGAACCAAAAAGTAGCAAGGATTAATAAGCGAGTACAACAAAGGGGCCAGTACCAAAACATACAAAATTTATAGCTTCCTTGTACACCAGCAGTGACCAGAGAAAAAAACATAAACCAAAAAAACCAAACCCAATTATGCCATCAAGTTGATTCCGACATGAAGAAAACCATAAAATTTCACTGAAGACATTAAAAAAAAAAAAAAAGAAAAAGAAAAAGAAAAAGACTTCAATAATTGAAAGACATATTCTTGGAGAGGAAGGCTTAATATTGTAAAAAACAAGATACTCCAAATTAAACCATACATTTAACCAATTCCAATAAAAATACAACTGGTGGATCTTGACAAAAAACAATTCTGAAATTCCTCTAGAAAAAAAAAGTGCAAGAACAGCTGAGGAAATTTTGAGAAATGAGAATGATGACCATCATTTTGCCATACCAGGTATTACAAAGTATCACGATACCACAGTGTATTATAATACTCTCTTCGTATAAAATTTTCCAAAAGGAAACTTCTCAGAAATGTTGCAAAGCTAGGATGGTGAGTGTAGTGGAAACCTTAGGACAGGAGTGGGAGCAAAGTAAGGTGGGAAAGAGAAGGAGAAGCATGGAAGGGCTAAGGGAGTTTCAGTTCCTGAGTCTGGCACCACATTAATTTCTTGATTTTATTTTACAAAGTTCTGTTGATTCAATATCATGCAGCCAACATTTGTTAAATGTCAACCAAGTGTTAGGCATTATGGACCCAGCATTGAACAAGGTAGCCTCAGTCCCTGCCTTCATGGAGTTTTCTGGGAGGGAAGGTGATTAAACAATTAACTGGAAGTGTGATGAGCAATACCAGAAGGAGACTTGGGAGCCTGTGGGGAGGGGCACCCGGGAAGACTTCTATTATCAGAATAGTGAGCAGGATCCACATTCTCCACCCACCTCACAAAGGAAATGCTAACCTTCCTGACTCCTGTGGTGGCTCCCCTTTTATGGATGGAAGGTTTGTCCTGAGAACTGGGAACTCAAGAAACATTCTTGGCCTCTAAATTCATGGTTTATGGACTGGCTTCCTCGCTGACATGACCAGTGGCCAGCACCTTCCTTGAAGACTGGCCTGTGCCTCCATTGACAGGAATCTTGTGGACCCATAATGTTTTCAAATTTGAGTGAGTATCTGAATCACCTGGAGGGCTCATTAAAACACACTGCTGGGCTCCACCCCCAGGCTGGAGAATTGGCATTTCTAACAAGTTTCCAAGTGACACCCAAGTCAGGAGTCAGACCTGACTTGGACGCTCTCTCAGACCAACTCAAGGCTGACTTTGAAATGTACTGCATGGCACTGTTCCAGAAGAAGATGAAACCAGACTGCAAGTCAAGGATATGGAACAATTCATTCACTTAAAAATATATGAATGTCTGCTTAATACAAGGCACCTGGGTCTCCACGGCAGGGATCCAAAGACTGCTCACAAATGCTGAGAGTGAGACGCACTCTCTGCTGGCCTTGAGGTCTCCATGAACAGAAGTCAAGGAGAGCTGCATCCTGGGGGGTAAGAACACTCCTCCCCTGGCCTCCATCCCTCCATCTGCAGGACTAAAGAGGCAGCCTCAGACCTCTGCATGCTCCACTTCCCAACACCCCCTCTCCCTGCTGTTGCTTCAACTCTAATTTGGGATCATCAGGGCTATCCACATCATGCCCTTTATCCCTGTTCACGTTCATCTCTACAAGAAGTGTAGGCCTCTGGGGCATCCCTTATCCCAAAACCTTCTATTGTGTGTCCTGGCATGCATGTTCTATCATCAGTAAGATCTCCTCTGACCTCAAACTACTCTTCTACGAAATGCTCCTTCACCTTCTCACATAGATGGAAACCTGTTTTCTCCTAAGGACACTGCTTGTCCTGCAGCCTATCAAGTGGTAGTCCTTCTCTCTCTCGTACCTCTGGGTCGGGAGGTGGGGCAGGTGTCCTTCTTGCTCTTCATTGCCACTCCCAGACCATTCTCCTTCTCTTCTGCACAGAAGTGCCTAATTTTAAATCTCATGTCATGCTAACCTCATTCCTAGATTCCATCCCCTCATGCCTCCTAGAAGACATCTTTCTTTCTTACTCCTGCACCAATTTCCCCATTTCTACTGGATCTCTCCTGTCAGCCCATAAAATACCTTTACCCTACCTTCTCTCCCCTATTCTGCCCCATATTTCTCCTAGAAAATACTGTTATGGATTGAATTGTGTCCCCCCAAAATATGTGTCAACTTGGCTAGGCCATGATTCCAGTTATTGTGTTATTGTCCACCATTTTGCCATCTGATGTGATTTTCTATGTGTTGTAAATCCTACCTCTATGATGTTAATGAGGCAGGATTATTGGCAGTTATGTTAATGAGGCAGGACTCAATCTACAAGATTAGGTTGTGTCTTAAATCAATCTCTTTTGAGATATAAGAGAGAGAAGCAAGCAGAGAGAAAGGGGGATCTCATTACCACCAAACAAGAGCCAGGAGCCCGTGTCCGTTGGACCTGGGGTCCCCACACTGAAACGCTTCTAGACCAGGGGAAGATTGGTGACAAGGATCTTCCTCCAGAGCCAACAGAGAGAGAAAGCCGCCCCCTGGAGCTGGCGCCCTGAATTCAGACTTCCAGCCTACTAGGCTGTGAGAGAATAAATTTCTGTTTATTAAAACCATCCACTTGTGGTATTTCTGTTACAGCAGCACTAGATAACTAAGACATACCCTGATGAGTTGTCCACACTTGCGGCTCTAGTTTCTCTCCCTCATTCTCTCTTGAACCAACTTCAATCAGGCTCTACACTTTCCCTCATTGAAACTGCTCTTCTCCAGGTCATAGTGACTTCCACATGCTGATCCCAACCTAGAGGCCTATTCTCCGTTGTCATCTTACCTGACCTGCCTGCAGCATTTGAGCCAGCTGACCTTTCTCTTCTCTCCTTGTAATACTGCCTTTCTTAGCCTCCAAAGCCCACATTCTTAGTTTTCCTCCTCTCTCTGTGGCTTAACCTTCTAGGTCTTCTTTGTTGGTTTCTTCTCTTCTCCTAGGCATGCTTGGTCAGGAGCATTCTCTATCTGCACTCATTCTTTGTGATCTAATCTAGTCTATTGACTTTAAATACCATCCTCTCTATGATGCATTTGTATCTCCAGCTCAAGCCTCCCCCCTAAGCTCCAAATGTAGATACCCAGTGCCTGTCTGACACCTCTGCTTGGATGTTATGGCAGCATCTCACAATTACCATGTCCCAAATGATCTCTGAGCTTTCTTCCCCAGACTTGCTCCTCCTTCCTTCTTTCTCATGTCGGTAAAGGACAACTCTTCTGTTTCTTCAGACCAAACCCTTTTGGAGTCATCTTTGACTTCCTCACGTCCTTTTCACAAATGTCACCTTCTCAGTGAGACCTTCTCTTGCCACCCTCTCTAAAACCTCTACCTTTTACCTGACTCTTCTTACTCCTCTTCTGGTCTTTATTTTTCTCCTTAGCACTTTTCACCCTTTGACATGCTCCACGATGGCAGGGGCTTTTGTCTGTTTGCTGGTGTTTTCGGTGCTTGGCCCAGTGCTTGGCACGTAGAAGAAACTCAGTAAATATTTGTGGAATGAATGAAGTGATGATTAAGCTGGAGACTTGAAGGATGAAATGGAGTTGGCCGGCAAAGGGGGGTGGGGAGCAATCCCAGCAGAGGGAACAATCAGCGCTTGCTGTGGGTCAAGAGGGCAGGTGTGTTGGGGTAACTGAGAGAAGTTCATTGTGGCTGGAGTGTGGGATGAGCGGCAGGGTGGCAAGAGATGAGGCTTGGAGGTGCCCGTGTGTGCATGTATGTGTATGTATGCATGTGAGTGTGGTCATAAGCCATGTTCAGGAGTTTGGACTCACAGGGACAGGAGTGACAAGCAGTAGGTCAGGCCTCCCCTCCTATTTTTCCTGAGTGGTTGGTGTGGAGGAGGCTGAACAAGCACATCCAGACCAGCAGCAGCGGGAGGAGGCCCTGCAGATGCTTCTAGGTACCCTGGGCTGGAGTGGGACCAGAGGGCCCTGGGTCTTCCCAGATCAGTGCACCACACAAAGGAGCCTGCTATGTAGGAGGCAAGTCCTAAGGTACTGAGAAGGTCTGCCAAGAAGCCCACTTTGCCCTGACCTGCCATCAGGTGGTGGGGGTGGTTAAGAAGAGTCACACTGGGCTGTGCGAAAATCATTCAGTGGTAAACTTGACGAGGGGAAAACTGGCATAAGGATGTTAAAAAAAAAAATATTACCCCAACAGTTGTGGGGAGCTCACCCTCTGCTATGGGACCAAGTTGTCTTCAGATGTGATGAGGATCCACTGAGCCTACAGTTGGTGTGGATGACACTTCAGGCTGTCAGGGAGCAGCTGGCTGTGTACCTTCCCAGCCCCTCCTCACTACAGCCAGAAGCTGGGGCTCCTGCCTGTGCCTCTGGATCTAGCCTCCTGCTACTTAGGCTTGGGGTCCCTAGCAGGATGGGAAGGGGCTGAGAACTCTGGGCAGGGAGGCATCCACTGCTGTGTCTCTAAAATTTCCAGTGCCCATGGCCCCTTCAGAGCAAGTCCTGCCCCTTCTTTGGTGAGAAACCAAGAAAGCAGCTGGGGCCTCTGGGTGGTACAAACAGTGCACTTTACTACTGACCAAAAGGCTGGTGGTTTGAACCCACGCAGAGCTGCCTTGGAAGAAAGGTGTGGTGATCTGCTTCTGTAAGTGCACAGCCTTGAAAATCCTATGGAACTCAGTTCAACTCTGCAACACATGGGGTCACCATGAGTTGGAATCGAGTGTATAGCAACTGGTTTCCTGGTAGGGGCCGGGATCTTTTTCCGGATGGGGTGGAGGTCATAGCTTTCTGCCAACAACATGGCAAAGACCCAACTGGTTTTCTTTGGCCCCCATCTTCCCTCTTCCTTTTGTGTTAACCTGCACGCTAAAAATCATTTGACATTAACATATCCTGGGTAAACACATTCATTTTCTTTTAAATTTGTAAAACCTTCAAGTAAAAACATTTAAGTACATAACACAAAGGCGGCCCATTTTCTTTGGGCAACATCGATCATTCCCAAGGTGAAAGGCAGCATAAATATGTCCTTAAGTAAGAGTTACCGTGACAAAACTACTAAGCTGGAGTAATAAACAGATTTGGGAGATTATTGTGTTTTTGGGAATGAACCGCTGCTTGTCTGAACTGTGGGGAGGTCAAGGGTGTTTTTAATTTAATGGATTAATCACTTATGTCTGCAGTGCTTGCTCCTTCCTATGAAAGCAATGCAAGAGGTTTGTGTGAAGTTATAAATCATGTCAGTGTTTGGGCCTCATCTCCAGGAGGCCTGGGAAACTTATATGAATAATTTGGGGGAAGTAGCAGCCACCTGGAAGGGTTCCCTTTAGGTGACCAGGCCACAACAGAGTTGTGGGTAGAGAAGCCCCAGAAGATGGTGGCCTGGCCTGGGTATGCGGTCCTGCCCCAGCCACCAGGGAGGCAGGGAGTAGGGCAGTTCCAGGAAGCAGAAGCCTGTGTTTGATTCCTGGCTTGGCAAGTTTCTCTGGGTCTTGACTTTTCCATCTGCATAATGGGCTAGAGGATCTCTGAGTGGCCACCAGCTCGGACCATCTGTATTAGCCAAATACGGTCAAGTATGGCTTGAGACAAAGCCAACATCTTCCCCATGTCTGCCCCACTTGGATTTTGAATGACATCCTGTACCAGGCATTTTTCCAAGGATTTTACACATATTACATCTCACTAGGCCTATAAGGCAGGAGGTACTTTTGTTATTCCCATTTTTTACAGAGAGTTCATTTACTTGCCCAAGGCTGCATATGAAGAATGAATGAGTACCAGGACTTGAGCCCAGGTCTCTCTGGCTCCAGATTTCCTCTCCTCAGCCTTTGCACAGTGGTGCTGCCAGCTCTGGTCTGCCCTGTGCCCACGCTGGGATAGTCCCCACCCAAATCCTGTTCCCTGGTAGAGGTATCACCATGTTTTGGGTCTAAAACCAAGCCCATCACTGTCAAGTTGATTCTGACTCATAGTGACCCTATAGGACAGAGTCAAACTGCCCCATAGGGTTTCCAAGCCTGTAATTTTTACAGAAGGATGTTGCTACATCTTTCTCCTGCAGAGTGGCTAGTGGGTTCAAACAGCTGACCTTTCAGTTAGCAGCGGAACGCTTAACCACTCCGCCACCAGGGCTAAAGGCCACGTACTAACTCAGAGAAGCAGCTACTGGCTAGGGGCCCCCCCTCTTCCCTTCCTCATTCACCCCTTCCTGTCTTTCCTTTGAGGACAAGAGCTAGAGGAACAAACATAGAACGTTGCTCCCTGTCTGCTGTCCCAGGCACTGCCTCAGCTGAGTAAGTCACAGACCATCCGCCAGGCAGAGGGGACTGAGCCGTGCTCAATCAGCACTGCTGGACAACAGGACCTAAGTTTACGCAAGCTGTTCAGGGCCATTGTTTATGTTTTTGGCTCATGCTTGGGATGGATGGGGAAAAGGAACAAATGGGACACAGACGGATTTGTTACTGCCTCTCTCTACTTCCTCATGGGACTCCGTAGCAAGGCAGCATTCCCTCTAACCTCAGCACCAACAGAGCCCTCCCAGGCCCTCCTGCCTGAAGGCCAACCCTCCTTTGGCACCTGACTGTGGCCTGCAAAATGCCCCACACCCATCGCCTCGGTAAGCTGTCCACGGTGACTTGGCCTCATTGGGCCTCCCTCCTGGGAGCCCAGGCAGTACCTGGAATCCATACAGCTATTTGCCATGCCCTACCTGGAGCTGGATAACACCGATCCACACTGCTCAATGACTCTAGTCCTGCTGAGGGCAGGGCTGGGCCTTACACTCACAGCCATCGTTCTGCTTCAGTGTCTCACTAGGCCAGCTCTTTCTGGCCAGGTCTGAGCTTAGCACTAGAAATAGAGACAAACGAGGCAGGGTTCCTGCCCTCTGTTCCCTACAGTGCAATCCAGAGACATTCAACAAACACCTGCTGACTGACTAGCCTTGCATCCCACATCTGGATTCTCCAGTAGTAACAACACAATGCTTGGGCAGTGCCAGCATCAAATGTCTGGGCTTTGTAGTCAAGACCTACTCTGCCAGTTACTGCTTGGGTCTGGGTCAATCACTTAACCTCTCTGAGCTTCAATTTCCTCATCTGTAAAACAGGGATGGTCCCTAGTGGGTATTCAGTAAATGTTCCCTATTATTGCATGTAATTGTGTCTTTCATACTATTCTGTTTTCAACAATACCTTCCCGAACAGATACAATTTTCCTCCCTCTACATCTAACACAGCAAGTTTAGCTTCTGGAATACTTTGAAAACTTTACTTCTTGACTCCAGCTATTAAGCAACGGCCTTGTGTCCTCAGGAGGCAACAGCTGGCCTACTTTAGGATGGTGCTCCCATGAGGGAGTTGATTAATGGACCCAAGAGCCACCCATGTGCCTTGGAGTCAGCCCAGCCCAGGGACTTCATGGGCTCCTGGAGCTAGGGCCACCCTGCTGGCCTAGCCCAGCCATCTGGGGGCTGAACACAATGAGCCATTTTAATGAGGTAGAAAACCCGTCACAGAGTACAGAGGTCCCAGCGTGTTTCCTCTGACTCTATTGACAGCACTTTGGCTGGAAGAGAAGTCTTAAATCTCTTATCAATTAGGAAATGGATCTCAAGTGGCCCTCTCTGGGTCTCAGCAGGAAGGCTCTTGCTCTTTGTTTAGACTCCCGGTGGGTCAAGAGCAGCCTCTTCAGCAGAGATTAAGCAATCTCTGGGCTTGTGGTGTGGAGGTGGTGGGGGGAGCACTTGAACAGAACTTGCCAATGTCCACTATACAGTCCGCTTCCCATCTGGAAGGAGGAGTCTTTCTTTACTTTGAGCCCTGACACACCTCATGGTGTTTGTGGGCCGTGCTCCTGGAATTCAGCATTACGAACAAGGAACTGGCTCCATTCATACCAGGAGCCCAGAATTCTGGGAGCATGTGGCACAGGAGCACGCCTGGCACAAAGGATTTACCGCTGATACTTAGAAATTTGAGACCAAAAAGTCTCCTCCAGGAGCTCAACATGTCTACAGGTTCTCACCTGTGAGTTACTCAGGTTCCTTGGCAGGTGGCTCCCTTCACCTCCTCAAACATCTGCTTTGGAGGATATAAAGGGGACCCCAGCTCTAGCCCTCTCCTTTTGCCCTTGGTTCCTGTGAAGAGGGGTGGGGTGCAGAATGGGGCTGGGCTGAGGATCTTGCAACGTTGTTTGATTTCACTTTTCCAGGTTTGTCTGAGTATCTGAAGGACTCGGAGCCACTTGGAGTTGTTTCACCACCAAACATTCATGAATACTGTATGACCTTTGTCACCCACCCTCACTCCTGTGTGTCACCTTGCCGGTTTGTAAATGGTAAAACCCTCTTCACGCTACAGAGCACAAGCTTGCTCCGAGGAGCAGCACCTGCTGGGAGCAGGTCCAGACACAGCTCACCTGCTGCACACTTAGATTCCCAACCTGGGTTAGCTCCCCTGGTGGTGTCAGAACTGGGAACCTTTGGGTTATCTCTGATGAAATCCAGAGACTTTATCATAGGCCTGAGTTCAAGCCAAAAAGCACACCAGTGAAACCCCAAAGGCTTAAGCCATATCCCAGCTCAAGGGAAATCCAAATAAAATATGGCTTAGGCATGTATGAATATAAAAAAAAACCTAAAACATTCTGTGGGGGAGATGCAGAGGCAAGCTGAGCTTACCCAGTTGTCCTTAAATGGCTCGTCACCCTGAATCCTAGAGGTAAGCAAAGCTGAACACGATGATGTGATTATTCTCAACACCTTGCTCACTTTCTGCTCTGAGCCGAAGCTCTGACCACCAGCTGGCACAGGAATCTTGGGGCTGACTTAGAGCTACCACAGTCTTCCCTGGTTTGTGAACATCCTGCTTAGGCCTCCTCTGTGATGGGAGTGCACCCCAGGCTGGGTTTGGTTGGACGAGTCTTATTTCACTGCGGGGACTGATGTGCTACATGGACGTAGTCTGTGGGCAGACTATGGCTTGTTTGCTTTGAAGGCTATGGAGGCCAGGTGGAGGCGGCCAGCAGTGTGGTGCAGAGGTCAGGGCATGGCCTTAGGTCCATTCGCATGCCTGTTAGATCACTTAGCTATTGTATGACCTCAGGCAAGTGACCTTAGCTAGAAAACCATCCAAATTAATGGGAGAGTTCATGTGAAGTGCCTAGCACAGGCATACAGGGATCGGCCAAAGTAAATGCTTGAAAAACACTGGCTGTTGTAATGAATGATGCTGTAATCAGGAGGGGATGAATTTTTCCAGGTTTCTAGGAGCCATGGCAAGGCAGGGGCCAGTGAGAATTGAAGAAAGCCTTCCAAGCCTGCTTGGTTGTGTCCTGGGTTAGCCTAAGATGAGGCTCATTGAGACTCTTAGGGAGGGAGATGGAAACAAGCTCTTATCAGAGGAAAAAATGTCCCCAGATTGAACGAGTGATGTAGTTCCACACTGCTTGGAAGAGGATTGATGTTTTTTAGACAGTTTCTGCTTCTCACTGGATCCAGAGACCCTGGCCTCTCACCAGCACCACACACTTACCGGGGCACATGCCACACTCGACAGTGGCCTTGGCTGCCGAGCATGACAACCCTAAATGGCCACCTCTGTTAGCACTTGGAATCATTTCATCAGAGGTGGCTCTGGGGGAAGCCCAAGCTGACAGACGTTGCCCTTTCCCCACCATTCCCCTTTACTTATGGAAGAGGTTTGGGGGTTAGATATTTCTCTAAGAAGACAATACAGGAGGGGACAAGGGTTGCTTTGAGCAGCATTTTAGGAATATTTTGAGGGGATGACATGCACAGAGCCATTTACTAACCATTCACCTGCAGGACGTGGGTCTGGAATAGCTCCTCATGGCCGGAGGCGTGACATGTGTAGTTGCCCATGTGGACGGTAGTCACCTTGGTGATGTACAGGGAGCCATCCTCTCCGAAGTCCTGCACAGGGCAAAGAACACAATGAGACTGGCTCAAAGAACACAACTGAGTAGGCTAGGAAGGACAGCCTGGGTCCTGTGGTTTGCCAGCAAAGCAGAAATCTTGCAGCTGTGAGGGATTTTCTTTCCGCTGACACCCTTGCTGTGGCCAGAGCTACCTACAGGGGGGTGCTGGCCTGTGCAGCTGGGGCCACCATCTTCCCTCCACTTTGCTTGCCAAGAACCTGCACATCCATTTTTCATATGACACCTCCTCTATGAAGTCCTGCTTGAACACCCCCACCCCAACACACACACTCCCTCCCTCTCCATCTCAGCTAACTCAACCATGTCCTCTTCCTATTCATCTTGCTGCCTGCTTGTGTCCTTGGGATCTTGTCCACCTGTTGAGAAGCTCTGTTTCTGGAGGGGGGATCTTGTTTAGATCAGGGGTCGGCAAACTTTTTCTTAAAGGGATAAATAAATATTTTCAGCTTTGTGGGCCATAAGCTTTCTGTCAGCTACTCAGCTTTGCCATTGTAGTGTGTAAACAGCCATAGACTATTTGTAAACGAATAAGCATGGCTGTGTTCCAATGACTTTTTTTTTTTTTTTAAAGATGGTAGATGGGATTTGGCCCATGGGTAATAGTTTGCTGACCCCTGGCTTGGAGCCCACCTTGATCCCAAAATGATTTCAGGCAGCTTGCAGAGATCTAGGTGGCCCAAGGGAAGGTAAATAGAACTACAGGGACAATGGGGGCAAACAAGAAACAGGGGCAGGGGTATAAAACAGAACCAGGAAGGGCTGATACCCAGGAGTTCCATAAGAAATGGCCATACAAGCCTGGTTACTATGGTCTCTGTAGCCATACAAGGCGAGATCTATCTTACTGGGCCATTGCACAGGGAAGAGACAGGGCAGCAGGGGCTTTTGGCTGCATCAGAGCCCCTTGATGAGCCCTTGGCACAGAGCACTCCCCAGGACCTTTTCTGCCCACCGTGTGCTGTCTTGAAGAACCATGCACAATGCTGGTCCCTTCCAGGCACCAACTGCAGACATGCCAGGGATTGGAATTCTCCAGTGTTCCCTGAGATCCCTCATCAGGCTTGGCCTTAGCTATGAAACATCTCCAAGGACATGGTGCTCAGAGCTGACAGGATGGAGATGGTCCTTGCTCACTGGGGAGAAACGGGGCTGGGCAGTACATTCTGAGAGAAGAGATGGGGAAGCCAACAGCTGGGATGCAGGAGACCCAGGTTTTAGCTTGAGCTCTGCCACTGACCAAGGTCACCTAATCCCTCTAGCACTGGCTTCTCCACTTGTAAGTTGTGACAATACATGTGTCCTGCCTGCCTCATGGAGGCGTTGGGAGAATGTATGTGAGTACATTTTGGAAGGTGAGAAGTATGACATGCATGGGGAATGTGATTTTTCTTGTTATTTTTAACAGAAGATGAAACTCTTCCTGGCCCCCGGGAACCAAACCATCCCCCCTGCCCTTTCTAAGCTGCCTTTTGCACAGGAGCGATCTGGTGGTAGGAGGGCTGGGAGGCCGCCAGCCAGTGTGGCACAGGGTTGTCGAAGAGCAGCCGCAGGGCAGTTCCCTGAGCCCCCGACACTCCTGCCCCCTGAAACGCTGACCACCTTGTTCACACTCCAGAAGGGCCCAGACACAACCATCACGAGTTCCTTCAAAGACACTGTCTGGATAATTACCCAGTGAAGGCGTGTGGGACTAGCACAAGGCTTGGGGTAGGGCGGAGGTGGGATGGTGGATAGCAGATGCATGCAGCCTGCTTTGAGCATCAGGAAATAATTCCCGACAGGACTCCCAGTGGAGTAAAATGTTGGTGAGGCTGCTGAAACCCCGAGTTTGCTCTGAAACATTGCTCCGCTTAAAACAGTCCCGTTCCTACCACTCTGTGGAAGCCTCAATAATAAAAATAAAACACCAGCTAGCTGATTTGTCCTGTCTCATAACAGAGTCCTAAAGGGTTCACATCTAAGTTGCTTATGAAAAGTTAATGGTTAGTTCTGGAACCGACATATTTCTAGTCTAAGCTGTTTTCTATGTCAAAACCTGAGTGTTGAGGGCAATATATTTTGCCTGGAGTCTTGATAGAAGGATAGCATCTTGAAAGAGGGCTGGGAAGCTGCAGCACCCACTTGGAGGGGAGGGGTGGAAGGCTTGGATGTTCCTCCACACCTTACTTGGTTGGCTCTAGAGCAGACTCCATCCCAAAAGACAAAATGAGAACTGTTTGCCGAAGTCTGGTGCTGGGGACCCATCGACATTTCCCCTGCACATTGCCTTCCTGAGCCTTCATGTCCATGGCCTTCCTCACTGAGGGCGCTGAAACCACCCACTCCCACCCCAGCCTGCCTTGATGAGGAAGGATAGCTCGGTAACATGGACTGCAGCATTCCTCAGGCTGAGAATGCCCCTGTGCTCTGAGGGTTGGCCTCCCTGTTCCTCCTGCAGAAAGAGCAGGGGGGATGGTTTAGTGTTGGCTCCCACCCCCATAGGGATTTGGTTTATTGTTTTGTTTGGTTCTATGGCATTTGGTTTTCAGGGGGGGCAAGAAGAGTTTTGCATCTTTTATTATTAATAACGGAGTCCCTGGGTGGTGTAAGAAGTTAATGCGCTCAGCCCCTAACCTAAAGGGTGGAGGTTTGAGTCCACCCAGAGTTGCCTGGGAAGAAAGGCCTGGTGATCTACTTCAAAACATGACCCACAGCAAACCCTATGGAGCACAGTTCTGACAGACTTGGGTCACCATGATGGCAACTGGTTTGGCTCATTAATTACAACAAGAAAAATCAAAACCCCCAAACCCCCACACGTGTCACACTCCCCACCTTCCACAGATCCCACAGACCAGCTGTACAACTTCCTGTGATGGCAGTACTAAAACCAGCTAACAGTTTCCAAGTACTCACTATGTGTCAGGAAACTTTGCACATTACCTTGTTTAGTCCTCAAAAAACCCCTGAAAACCAAAAACCATAGAACAAAACAAAACAACCAAATCTCTGTGAGGTGGGGAACTGGAGTTCTCCTTCCGAAAGTCCTCCTTCAAAATATATCCCGAATGTGACCTCCTTTCACTATCTGCGGTGCCACCACCTTGGTCCCAGCCACCATCTTATCTGGGTGACGGCAGTGACCTCTACCTTCACCCTTGCAGTCTCCTCTCCCCACAGCAGCCCGAATGGCCCTTTAAAGCATACGTGAGCTCACACCCTCCTCTGCTCAGAGTGCTCTCGCAGAGACAGGGTCCACACACGTGATCTGCCCCTGCCCTTCTCTGGTCCCATCTCTACCATCCCCTGGCTCATTCCACTCCAGTGCTTTGGCTCTCTGCTGTTGCTCTAACATGCCAGGTGTACTCCCTGCTTAGGAACTTTCTGCTTGCTGCCGTCTCCTCCCCATAGGCTGTCTGTCTGGCTCTCCCTCTCCTTCATGTCTGCTCCAGTGTTATCTGACTGCCTTCTCTGTAGCCCCTGCCCTCCTACCTCCCTTCCCTGCTTATTTCCCTTCTTGGCACTTATAACCAGTTATGTACTATCTGTTTTTTGTCTTTACCTTGTTGGCATCTGTCTCCCCTGCTAGAATATGAGTTTCACCGGGTCAGGGATTCAGGAACATTGTGTTTGCTGCTGTGTCTCCTGTGCCCAGCACAGAGTAGGCTTTCAGTCAATATTTGTTGAGCTAGGCTTTCTCTAGGCACTGCATTCTGGTTCCAGTTCTTTGGGTTTGGCAACTAACTTGCCCACCTCTTGCCTTCCCATCCACCAAAATGCTGCCCAGGCACACAGGATCAAAATGTGGTGGATGGGAGGTGGGGCCAAGATGGCGGAGTAGTCAGACACTTCCTGTGGTCCCTCTTACAACAAAGACCCAAAAAAACAAGTGAATTGATTATATACGACAATCTAGGAGCACCGAACATCAAAGGCAAAGTTGAGGAATTGGACTGAGTGGCAGGGGGAGGGAGAGACGGTTTAGAAGCAATGAGGAGTATTGCCAGACCTGACTGGGTGAGAACCAGCACCCTTCGGGCTGGATCAGCTGGCATGCGAGGTGAGGCAAGCAGTGGTGCTCTGGAGGTGCTTTCTACATCGAGAGAGACTGAGTGGCAGTGAATCTACTTGGGCCTTCAGAACCAGTGAAAACTGGTGCTCAATCAGCAAAAGATAAGTAATTACATACATCTGACCTACTGTGAGGATCAAAAAACACCCCCTTTGGGAAAAACATCTCTCCCATTTACCTGCCCCCTCCCTGCTCTGCACTGGGTCCCAGGCCGGCTTCAGTGATTGCCAAGGCCCCTGGGCTGGAAGTAGGACACGTCACGCACCCTGAGCCATTCTCCTGGCCTTGGAGAGAGAAAAAATTAACAAACAGGAAAAAATAATCTGCCAGCTCCCCTAAGCTGGGAACTCAGGGTAGGCACAGCTCCTTTGCCTAGGCACAGGCATAAGGGGTCCATGGACTCTGAATGTCTTTCACCCCTGCATAGCCCTATTTGGGCCCATTTCAACAGTGTAGACCCTCTTTAGCACAGTACAACAGGATATATAACTGAAGCCTAACTTCAACTGTATCAGCCATATTGTGAAGTGGCAGGTTCATGACATTTGACAATGCTCTGCCCATTAAGCAGGGTCCTCACCTACCTACACCAGGGGCCTGAGAACTGGTGGCTCCAGTGACAGGGGTCCAAGAATACATGGTACCTCCCAGTCCTTACAGCCAACAGCATTGGGTGCTCATAGTCAGGTGCAAAACCCACTCACCTATATGCTCCAGGGAACAGGGACATGCTTTCCTCCCAGACACTCAGGGGCAGCCATCAGTCCCCTGCCTTGCTCAGTGCATGACCCCCCTACTGCAGCCAGATACCTGTGCCTACACCAATCATCCCTGCCTGTCTAGGACTGTAGGTAAGAGCTTGCACCACACACTTGGTGACAAACTACCTGGACACCTGAGCTGAATCCATACAAGAAAAGTAAACAGACTCCTGGGCTCACATACCTAGAAATAGATCTACCCACCTGGTGACAGGATGTTAGAGCTTCAAAGGCACCAATAATCAAACTAGTTCACATGAGCAGCCTATTTGGGCATATCAAAAGAAAATGAAACAAGAAGCTGGGACACAGTGAGCAAACATAAAATAAATAAATCTAATAACTTATTGATGGCTTGGAGACAACAGTCAATACCAGATCACATAAAGAGGCAATCCATGATGGCTTCACCAAGCTCCCAAAACAAAGAATCAAGAAATTTTCTGGAGGTAGAGAACTTCTTGGAATTACCGGAGGTAGAATACAAAAGATTAATATACAGAACTCTTCAAGATATCAGGAAGGAGATCATTCAAAATGCAGAACAAACCAAGGAACACACAGGCAAAGCAATAGAGGAACTCAAGATGATCTAAGAAGAACAAAATGACAAATTTAACAGGCTGCAAGAATCCACAGAGAGATAGCAAGCAGAAATCCAGAGGATTAATAATAATATTTCAGAATTAGCAACTCAATAGAAAGTCATAGGAGCAGAATTGAGGTAATGGAAGTCAGAATTAGAGAGATTGAAGACAAAGCACTTGACATCAACTTAGTTGAGGAAAAATCAGATAAAAGAATTAAAAAAAATGAAGAAATCCTAAGAATTATGTGGGACTCTATCAAGAGGCATAACCTACGAGTGACTGGAATAGCGGAATGGGGCGGCGGGTGGATAACAGAAAATACAGAGAGACTTGTTGAAGATTTGTCGGCAGAAAACTTCCCTGATATTGTGACAGATAAAAAGTGTCTTAGTCATCTAGTGCTGCTACAACAGAAATACCACAAGTGGATGGTTTTAATGAAGAGAAGTTTATTTCCTCATAGTCAAAGTAGGCTGAAAGTCCAAATCCAGGGCATCAGCTCCAGGGGAAGGCTTTTTCTCTCTGTCGGCCTTCTCATCAATGTTCCCCCGGACTAGGAGCTTCTCGGCACAGGGACCCCGGTCCAAAGGACGTGCTCTGCTCCCGGCACTGCTTTCTTGATGGTATGAGGTCCTCCTGTCTCACTGCTCACTTCTGTCTTTTATATCTCAAGAGATTGCCTCAGGACACAGTCCAGTCTTGTAGATCAGGTCCTGCCTTAGTAACACAACTACCACCCATCCTCCCTCATTAACGTCATAGAGACAGGTTTACAATGTACAGGAAAATCACACAGTACCAGGAATCATGGCCTAGCCAAATTGATACACACATTTTTTGGGGGACATAATTCAAACCATGACAAGAAGATACCTATCCAAGATGCTCATCGAACCCCACACAAGGTAGATCCCAAAAGAAAGTCACCAAGACATAATCAAACTTGCTAAAACCAAAGATAAAGAGAGAATTTTAAGAGTGGCTAGGGATAAACGAAAAGTCATCTACAAAGGAGAGTCAATAAGACTAAGCTTGGACTACTCAGCAGAAACCATGCAGACAAGAAGGCAATGGGATGACATATATAAAGCCTTGAAGGAAAAAAAATGGCCAGCCAAGACTTATATATCCTGCAAAACTGTCTCTCAGATATGATGGTGAAACTAGGGCATTTCCAGATAAACAGAAGTTTAGGGAATTTGCAAAAACCAAACCAAAATTACAAGAAATACTAAAGGGTGCCCTCTGGTTAGCAAATCAATAACATCAGATAACAACTCAAGACTAGAACACAGGACAGAGCAACCAGATATCAACCCAGATAGGAAAGTCACAAAAATAAAGCTAAAACAATGACAACAGGGAAACAGAGATGGCAATATGTAAAAGACAACCACATTAAAACAAAAAAGAGGGACTAAAAAATGTAGTCATAGATCTTTCATATGGAGAGGAAGTCAAGGCAATATAATGAAACAAAAGAGTGGTTTTTAACTTAGAAAAATAGGGGTAAATATTAAGGTAACCACAAAGGAAACTAACAATCCTACACATCAAAATAAAAAACAAGAAAAACATATAGACTCAGCAAATACAAAATCAACAACAATGAAAAAGATGAAAAGAAAATACATAAAGAAAAATGACTCAGCACAGAAAATTAGGTGGAACAAAGAAACTGTCAACAACACACAAAAAAAGACATCGAAATGACAGCACTAAACTCATACCTATCAATAATTATGCTGAATGTAAATGGACTAAATGCACCAATAAAGAGACAGAGAGTGGCAGAATGGATAAAACAACATGATCTGTCTGTATGTTGCCTACAAGAGACACACCTTAGACTTAAAGACACAAACAAACTAAAACTCAAAGGATGGGGAAAAAAAAAATACACCAAACATCAATCAAGAAAGAGCAAGAGTGGCAATATTAATCTCTGACAAAATAGACTTTAAAATAAAATCCACCACAAAGGATAAGGAAGGGCACTATGTAATGATTAAAGGGTCAATACCCCAGGAGGACATAACCATAATAAATATCTATGCACCCAATGACAGGGCTCCAAAATACATAAACTCTAACAGCATTGAAAAGAGAGATAGACAGCTCCACAATAACAGTAGGAGACTTTAAGACAACACTTTCGGTGAAGTGTTATGTGACCCTAGTTGCTCTTCCTATACTGTGACAGCACACTCCATCCAGAAAGAAGCTCAATAAAGACATGAAAATCTAAATGCAACAATCAACCAACTTGATCTCATAGGCATATACAGGACACTCCACCCAACAGCAGCCAAGTATACTTTCTTTTCCAGTGCACATGGAACATTCTCCAGAATAGACCACATATAGGCCATAAAGCAAGCCTTAACAGAATCCAAAGCATCGAAATATTACAAAGCATCTTTTATGACCATAAAACCATAAAAGTAGAAATCAATAACAGAAAACACAAGGAAAAAAATCCAACACATGGAAATTGAACAACACCTTGCTCTAAAACTACCAGGTTATAGAAGAAATAAGGGATAGAATAAAGAAATTCACAGAATCAAATAAGAATGAAAACACATCCTACCAGAACCTTTGGGACACAGCAAAAGCAGTGCTCAGAGGTCAATTTACAGCAATAAATGCACACATCCAAAAAAGAAGAAAGGGTCAAAATCAAAACATTAACCCTACAACTTGAACAAGTAGAAAGAGAGCAGCAAAAGAAGACCTCAGGCACCAGAAGAAAGGAAATAATGAGAATTAGAGGAGAATTAAATGAAATAGAGAATAGAAAGACAATCGAAAGAGTTAACAAGACCAAAATCTGGTTCTTTGAAAAGATCAACAAAGTCGATAAACCATGGGCCAAACTGACAAAAGAAAAACAGGAGAGGAAGCAAATAAGAAATGAGATGGGTGATAGCACAACAGGCCCAACTGAAATTAAAAGAATCATAACAGAATGCTATGAAAAACTGTACTCTAATTAATTTGAAAACCTAGAGGAAATGGACAAATTTCTAGAAACTACCTACCTACCTAAACTAACATGAACAGAGGTACAACTAAATAAACCTATAATAAGAAGATACTGAAAAGGTAATTAAAAAACTCCCAACAAAAAAAAGCCCTGGCCCGGACGGTTTCACTGGAAAATTCTACCAAACTTTCAGAGAAGAGTTAACAACACTACTACTAAAGGTATTTCAGAGCATAGAAAAGGATGGAATACTCCCAAGCTCATTCTATGAAGCCAGCATAACCTGATACCAAAACCAGGTAAAGACACCACAAAAACTGAAAATTACAGACCAATATCCCTCATGAACATAGACACAAAAATCCTCCACAAAATTCTACCCAACAGAATTCAACAACATATCAAAAAATAATTCACCATGACCAAGTGGGATTTATACCAGGTATGCAGGGATGGTTCAACATTACAAAAACAATCAATGTAATCCATCACATAAATAAAACAAAAGACAAGAACCACATGATCTTATCAATCAATGCAGAAAAGGCATTTGACAAAGTCCAACACCCATTCATGATTAAAAACTCTCAGCAAAATAGGAAGAGAAGGGAAATTCCTCAACATAATTAAGGGCATTTATAGAAAGCCAAAAGCCAACATCATCCTAAATGGCGGGACTTTGAAAGCATTCTCCTTGAGAACGGGAATCAGACAAGGATGCCCTTTATCACCACTCTTACTCAACATTGTGCTGGAGGTCCTACCCAGAGCAATTAGGCTAGAAAAAGAAATAAAGGGCATCCAAACTGGTAAGGAAGAAGTCAAAGTATCTCTATTTGCACATGATGTGATCTTATACACAGAAAACCCCAAAGAATCCACAAGAAAACTACTGGAACTACTAGATTTCAGCAAAATTTCAGGATACAAGATAAACATACGAAAATCAGTTGGATACCTCTACACCAACAAGGAGAAGCTTGAAGAGGAAATTGCCAAATCAGTACCATTTACAATAGCCCCCAAGAAGATAAAATACTTAGGAATAAATCTAACCACAGAAGTAAAAGACCTATACAATGAAAACTACAAGACACTACTCCAAGAAACCAAAAGAGACCTGCCTAAATGGAAAAACATACCTTGCTCATGGATAGGAAGACTCAACATTGTGAAAATGTCAATTCTACCCAAAGAGATTGACAGATACAATGCAGTCCTGATCCAAATTCCACCGGCATTTTTTAATGAGATGGAGAAACAAATCACCAACTTCATATGGAAAGGCAAGAGGCCCCGGGTGAGTAAAGCATTACTCAAGAAGAAGAAGAAAGTGGGAGGCCTCACACTACCTGATTTTAGAACCTATTATACTGCCACTGGAGTCAAAACAGCCTGGTACTGGCACAGCAACAGATACATAGACCAATGGAACAGAATTGAGAACCCAGACATAAATTCATCCACCTATGAGCAGCTGATATTTGACAAAGGCCCAAGGTCTGTTAATTGGGGAAAAGACAGTCTTTTCAACAAATGATGCTGGCATAACTGGATATCCATCTGCAAAAAAATGAAAGAAGACCCATACCTCACACCATGCCCAAAAACGAACTCAAAATGGATCAAAGACCTAAATATAAAATCAAAAATGATAAAGATCATGGAAGAAAATATAGGGACAATGCTAGGAGCCCTAATACATGGCATAAACAGAATACAAACCATACATAACAATGCACAAACATCAGAAGAGAAACTAGATAACTGGGAGCTCCTAAAAATCAAACACTTATGCTCATCAAAAGACTTCACCAAAAGTGTCAAAAGACAACTTACAGACCGGGAGAAAATTTTTGGCTACAACAAATCCCATCAGCATCTGATCTCTAAAATCTACAAGAAAAAAAAAAAAAAATCTACAAGATACTGCAAAACCTCAACAACAAGAAGACAAATAACCCAATTAAAAAATGGGCAAAGGATATGAACAGGCACTTGGCCAAAGAAGACGTTCAGGAAGCTAACAGACACATGAGGAAATGCTCACAATCATTAGCCATTAGAGAATGCAAATCAAAACTATAATGGGGTACCATCTCACCCCAACAAGGCTAGCACTAATCCTATAAACACAAAATAATAAATGCTGGAGAGGTTGTGGAGAAATTGGAACACTTACACTGTTGGTGGGAATGTAAAATGGTACAACCACTTTGGAAATCGATTTGGCACTTCCTTAAAAAGCTAGAAATAGAAGTACCATATGATCCAGCAGTCCCACTCCATAGAATATATCCTAGAGAAATAAGAGCCGTCACATGAATAGTTACATGCACACCCATGTTCATTGCAGCACTGTTCATGATAGCAAAAAGATGGAAGCAGCCTATGTCCCCATCGATGGATGAATGGATAGACAAATTATGGTATATTCACAAGATGGAATACTACACAATGATAAAGAACAACAATGAATCCGTGAAACATCTTAGAACTTTGAGGAAGCTGGAGGTCATTATGCTGAGTGAATTTAGTCAGTTGCAAAAGGACACATATTATATAAGACCACTATTATAAGAACACAAGAAAAGGTTTAAACACAGAAGAAAACACTCTTTGATGGTTACAACGGTAGGGAGGGAGGGAGGGGGTATTCACTAACTAGACAGTAGACGAGAATTGTCTTAGGTGAAGGGAAGGACAACACACACTACAGGGGAAATCAGCACAACTGGACTAAACCAAAGCTAAGAAGTTTCCTGAATACAGCCAAACACTTCGAGGGACAGAATAGCAGGGGCAGGGGTCTGGGGACCATGCTTTCAGGGGACATTTAGGTCAATTGGCATAACAAAGTTTATTAAGAAAATGTTATGCATCCTACTTTGGTGAGTGGCGTCTGGGGTCTTAAAAGCTAGCAAGTGACCATTTAAGATGCATCAATTGGTCCCAACCTACCTGGAGCAAAGGAGAATGAAGAACACCAAAGACGCAAGGAACATATTAGCTCAAGAGACAGAAAGGGCCACATAAACTAGAGACTTCATCAGCCTGAGACCAGAAGAACTAGATGGTGCCTGACTACCACCAATGATCACCCTGACAAGGAACATAACAGAGAGTCCCTGAAGGAGCAGGAGAAGAGTGGGGTGCAGAACGTAAATTCTAGTAAAAAAGACCAGAGTTAATGGTTTGACTGAGACTGGAGGGACTCTGGAAGACATGGCCCCCAGACTCTCTGTCAACCCAGAACTAAAACCATTCCCAAGACCAACTCTTCAGAGAAAGATTAGACTGGACTATGGGACATAAAATGATACTCTTGAGGAGTGTGCTTCTTAGCTCAAGTAGATACATAAGACTAAATGGGCAGCTCCTGTCCGGAGGCGAGATGAGAAGGCAGAGAGGGTTAGGAGCTGGTTGAATGGATATGGGAAATCAGGGGTGTAAAGGAGGAGTGTGCTGTCACAGTATGGGGAGAGCAACTAGGGTCACATAACTATGTGTGTATAAATTTTTGAATGGGAAACTAACTTGGATTGTAAACTTTCACTTAAAGCACAATAATATATACAAAAAAAAAAAAGGTGGTGGCCAACG
The DNA here is from genome assembly GCA_030035585.1 of Dugong dugon. Lineage (NCBI taxonomy): Eukaryota > Metazoa > Chordata > Mammalia > Sirenia > Dugongidae > Dugong > Dugong dugon. The sequence continues at coordinate 146,251,066 of CM057460.1, forward strand.
GGAAAGGCAGAGACCTGGTCTCAGGTCTTGTGCTTCCCCACCCTGCCTCTTCCTCCACACTGCAGCCCCTGAGGGCTCGTGGACCTTTGGGGTCCCTCAGGCCAGAGCGTGCAGGAGTGGGCCTAAAGAGAGAAGGCTGGCCCCCGAGCAGCAGGCAGATGGAGAAGCCCATTCATTTACTCCCAGACTGGCCTGGTGACTTTTGGTGCACCTCTTACAAAGTCATTTAACCTCTCTGTCTGTTTTCCTCTCTCTTGCCAAGTGCAGGTCTCAGTTCCTCTGGGAGTAGAGGCATAACTCTTGGGTAATCACTTAGGTGCTGAGGGATGTGCATCAGCGCTTCAAGGACACGAGGGGCCATGGGCTGCGGGCTGCAGTAGGGCTCTTCTTTAAGCACCTAACTCATTACTAGCCTGAGACTTAGGCTCTGGGGAGAACCTGACTTTGTAATAAATAAAATAATGTTCTGGGCTCAAACAATAGGCATCATATAATTATAGAACAAAGTACACATTGTTTTTGGGAACATGACTACTGGCTGCAGAAATCAAACTTACCTCATTGGATGTGAGAAAATTGCTTTAAAAATTGATTTATAAGAAGCTACATAAAAACTAAACCTGCAATTCTTCCTCTCCTGAATGTTCTTTGAGATGTGCCTGAATACTGCTATCAGTGCTTGATTGCATCTCTGTAATTGTCTTTTTATGGATGGCTTTTTTTTTCCTCTGATGCATAGAAATGTATTAGCAAAATCAAGGTTCTTTCCGGAAATAAACAGATGCGAGATTAGGCCATTCTTTGTATCGGTGCACATTCGTTTTTGAGAAAGAGACAATTTTACTCAGAGACATGGTATTTGACTTTCAAAAGGCTATTTTCTAAGTACCTGCTTTAATAAAGAAAGTAATTAAATGAAACTTAAGTATTAAACAATATTTAAGCGGAGGGGAGATGGGGGATGTTGTCATAGTGATACATGTGAGTCAGGTATAAGTAATATGAAAATGAGCCACCAGTGCTGAATATTTAGTGATGAAATGTTAAACACAAGGGCTCCAGAGTGGTTTTAGGGTTTCGGTTAATGACACTATCAATGTTACAAGTTAAAATTCAGTTCAGAAACATTTATCCAGAGCTTTCCTAACTCTGCCCTTCGCAGGAGAAGCCCCGGCTCTCTGTGGGGAAGAGGGAGGAAAGAGGAGGCTGAGGGCCTCACTGGGAGCAGCACCAGCTCCTGGCTGTAACCTGGACTGCGCTCACAGCCAAGACAGCCAACTAGCATTCATGCTGTCCTTGAGACACTCCAGGGAGGACTTAAGTGTCCTTCCACAGCTCATTTCAGGGACCGAGAAGGCTTGCGATGACTAATTTCCTCCTGACATGGTATTTAAAACCCTTATACACTGTTGGAGGGGATACAACCTCCTTAGAGAGAGATTTAGCAATTTCCACCAAAATCAAACGCGCCCACCCTCTGATGTGGTCGTTCCACTTTTAAGAACTTATCCTACAGACTTACTTACACAATGTGCATTTGTGTCTAACGATGTGCACTGCAGTGTTATCTGCAGGAGCTGAAGCTGAAAACAGGCTAAATGTGAGCTCTAACAGGGCCGGAAGGGTGTTCCTGTCCCCGGCACGGGGCTGGTGCTCAGGAATGACTAAAGGATCGTGGGGCCTCCTGTGACTCTCTTCTGCTTGCCCAGTGGGGAGGGAGATCACTCCTTGGAAAGGAGGACTCCAGTCTGTGGTGGCCCAGGCACTGACTGACCTCCTCCACTGGCCGGGCATCTGCAGCGAGGCTCTGCCCTGGGCTCTAGGTCTGGAAGCTGAACCAGAACCTTCCTGAGGGACCCTGGACCTTTGAGATGGGGCCACAAGTGGTCACTGAACACAAATCAAACCTTGAAGCCAGTACTAAGAGGGGTGAGTGATGCCCTTGAGGAGGCCGCTGAGAAAGCAAAGGCCAGAGGTAGGCTTTGGGGGCAGTCACCCCCCAAAATCCACAGGTTGGTGTACCATGGGCTAGGGCTCCCATCTCTTGGAGAAGCTCTTGTCCGCACTCATAACCATTTGAATTCATCCAAAGCACAACAGAATGGGATATTCAGATACAACCAGGGTTTTCGACACAAGCCAGAGAGAACTGGCCAAAGCCTTTGAGTGTTTCAAGTACAGTGTTTTCCAAGATTTTAAACAAAACGTACCCAAGTGTTTAATGAGATTATTTTAATGCAGAACCTACAACCACTCTCTGTCATGTTGCAAATAGCTCTCCATGCTAATCAAATGCCTCTCATCTTTTACAATGGACTCATGACTGGTTCATATAAAGACAATAAAAATTAAATGAGTCATGAGCTCCTAAATCATTTTCTTTTGGTTTTAATAACTCACTTTTAAAGGAGAGCTGGCTGACAGCATATGCTTCATTAGAATTATTTGTTCCTGGTTTTACACAGTTTAGGCATGGGAAAAAAGTCAACCTTTTAACGCATCCTTCAAACACTGCCACACATATTTTCTTCTAATGGGTTTTGTTTTTTCGGCTTTTATCACTGTACTATGCCGACATTTGAAAGCCCCAAATAGTGAGATTTGGTGGAAAAAAACAAAACAAAGCAGAGTGGTTCTTTCAAGACATTTGAAATATACTGGGTTTGTTGTAGGCCTTTAAAAAAAAATGATTACAATAGAAAAACGTTTCCACTCCCTGAGAATATCCTGGCCAAACAATTTCATGTGCTGGTCTTAGAGCCTTCTGCTCCCCTCTCTGGCAGGGGCAGAAGCCAGCGGCTAAGGAGGAACATTGGGGCATCAGTGCACACCCCGCATCCAGAGTGAGCAGCTGGCAGAGACGGCCAGAGTGAGGTCTTGGCCGTGCTGCGTGGCTGGCTCAGTCACCGAGAGGGCCACCCACTCCTGGGTATTGAGTCTCAAGAGCAAAGAAGAGCCCAGAGAGCTACGGTTGGGGCATGCAGGCTGGCTGCAGGCATATTGGCAAGTTCCTTGACCCCTGTGAGTTACTTAGCCCCACCTGCCTTGTGGAGTTGTGGTAAAGGCTAAGTGGGATGATACTTGTACACAGACCAGCACAGGGCCTGGTACATGGTTTACGCGGGAGCTGTTTAATATTCATGGCAGAAACAATAGCAACAACACTAGCAAAGTTCAGCTGGGCAGCCATTGTCTGTGACCTTTGAGATGTCCTCTTCCTGCTTCTGCCCTCCTCCTGGGTACGTCTCCTGCTCCTGAGGGTTTTAAGGGGCAGTGAGGAAGACAGTTATGAGGTGATATTGTTTGTACAGATGTGGATGGACATTCAGGCCAGGTTTGGGGACAGTCACTCTACCCTGAGTGGCTGCCAGGTGTTCTGGATGGTCTGAGAATTGGAGGGCTGGGCTGGAATGGGTTTGCATATTCAGTTTCTTCGGAAGTAAAGCAGGCCCTTTCTATGACCAGACCCCAGAACACTGAGTATGGAGGCCAGGGTCGGGTGAGGAGGGGTGGGTCTGCCTCTGAGATGGGGCCCCACCATGGCCCCCCAACCTTGGATCTGAGCCTGAAGGAGGTATAGGGTCTGCAGGGAGACCCCGCTTGCCAGGACAGGTCGAGGGTGGATGTGTTCAAGGTCCAGCTGAAAAAGTGAGGGGCCCAGGGGGGATCAGGGTATTCTCTGGCTTCTGTGCAGGACTCCCACACTTGACAAGGTCCCTGCCTCCAAAGTGCCTATGACCTCAGGGATGACAAAGTCCTCAAAGTTTGACTCGGTCTATGTTCTGCTTGGATTCCTGCAGTGACAGGCCTCTTGCAGCCTCCTAAGACTGCTCTGCCAGTTGGGAGTTCTTCCTGAGGACCGACATTCCCCTTCAGGCTCTGACTGTGGCTCTTGAGTGTGGCAGAGACACCTGCCCCTTCCCCATGTGGCGCTGTTGTCTGAGCAGAGCAGGGCCCACAGACCAGGGCGATCTGGGGTGGGGTGGGGACACTGGCTTCTTGGTGCCCGTCTGCCCTGCCCATGCTGGGCTGGGAGGAGGAGGGCTCCTTGTCAGGACACAAGCATGGACCTGCAGCCCCTGGTCCGTAGCCTCTAGCTCACAACCCAGCCCAAGACCAGACAGGCAGAACTCAGGCGCTGCTGGTGGCCACCTCTCACTTCTGGGGTGGGGACAGTGGGCCGAAGGCCCTTGAGGGCTGAGGGGGAGGCTGCAGGGCCAGGGCTGAGGTACAGCCAGGCCCACAGCTGCTTCAGTAAAGAAACTGACAGCCAGCCAGGAAGCAAACAAATTACAGGCTGTACTTTGTTAGCTCTAGGGAACACTCGTGTGAGCAGAAACTACTGATTTCTCATCAAACAAACACAAGGACGCATCACAGTCCATAGACCCACTGCAGGAGGGGCTGCAGCTCCTTCCCTGGGCTGCTCCCTGTGCTGGGAAGCTTCTGTCTTTGGGGTCTTTGCACTGTGGTCCAAGGTGCTGGTCTCTGCTCAGTGGTGGTTTTGTTTCCCCTGATGTGGCTAAGGCAGGGACTCTCATGCAAGCTGGGCTGGAATGAGGTGGAAGCATTTACGAATCACCCAGCTGTGTGCATGCCATCCTGGATGGGTGGCTCAGGAATCTTTAGGAGGCACATGGGGCCAGGCTGGACTTCCTAGCAGCTTAAGAAGGTAGCATGAACTGAGCCATGGCCACGGGAGGGAACCCCAGGCAATTGCCAAGGGCAGCTTGGGGCACTGCTCGGCTTCAAGTGAGCCATCGGAAAGGAGGGAGGAAGACCCCAAGAGCTTTAGCAGGGCTCCCCTCATTTCTAGGTCCCACCTTATTTGAGGACCATTGGTCCTCTTTGGGTGCATTTTTAATCTTAGTCTGGAAGGGGTTCAGGACTTCTGCAGGGACTTACCTCTGCCCTGTCACTCCCCGATGAAAAATCTATGGCTCCTCATTGTTTCTAAGAGAACAGCCAAGACACTTAGCTGGTATCCAAGGCCCTCATGTTCTGGCCCCAACCTGTCCCTCCAGCCTCCTTCCTCTTTCGTTCATCGAACATCCTTGTTCCCTGAAACCCTGGCCAGAACTGCTCCTTCCTCAGGCCCCAGAACATGCTTCCTCCTGTGAATACGGACCTGCCACACTATGTTATAATTCTGTTTGTGTCTCCCTTGCCCACACCTCAGGTGGGCTTGCACCTCTCCAGCACTTAGTAACTGCATCCAAAGGCTGAATTCCCCACATGGGCACACGACTGGGTGACTCATAAATGCTTCTGACAGCAACATTTGCGGGCTGTGGAATCCGAGTGGCTCCTTCTCACTTGACTCCGGGCTAGAGGGGGTACACTTACTTTCTGATCAAATATTATTCTGACACTCAAGGCATCCTTGATGTTTGCAAGTCAGAAAAGTTTAATTACATGTGTCATTAGCATGGCATTCTGTAATAGCTCTGTGACTGAATTCATTAACAGAATTCTTAACAGATAAGACAAGACAAATTAATATTTTGTTGCCCATGAAAGCTTCTCATTAAGAGAGTAGTGAAAAAGTGATTAATATTTTGTTGCCAATCAAGATGTCTCATACAAATGACAAAGAGGGGAGGCCCACACCTTGAGGTGCACGCTAATCTCCCTGCCTTGGGTGTTGTAGGCTGATCTGCTTCCCAGTTTGTGACAGTGTTTCTGTGCCAGTGGCTAATCACAGTGCCAGCAATTATACTTCATCTCTGATTGCTCTCCCAGATGCAGTTATTGTCAGAGTCGGGATGGGTGCTGAGATGCCATGGGCTGAGGGGCTCTGGGGGCCTGGGTAGCCCCTGAAACTTTGCTCCATCAGTGTTGTCCCCTGAGCTGTTATCCTAACCAATGCTTGCTGCAAAAATGCCCTGTGAATCCCGATGATCTGGCTCTAGCCCTCTCCAGCTAGATTTCCTTCCTGTCTCCTCACTGTTCCCAGAGTGGGGCTGCCACTTATGAACCCCGCCTGTGTGCCAGGTACTGAGCTAGGTGCTTCAGACTTAAGTGGTCAGCCTGAAAATGCCCCCCCCCCCCCCCACACACACAGAGGGCATTATTATTATCACCATTTCCCACAGGCCCAGAGAAGTTGAACAGCTAGCTCTGGGCTGCTCTGGGTTTACTGACGGTGGCTGGTCAGTGTCTCTCCCTGGATGAATCCAGGCTGATGCGGACAGTGGTGCCCCCAACTGTAGGCAGCAGAGTTATCCTGGGTCACTTCTGATGGGGGAGACTCTCTGGGCTGCTGCGGGCTGCTTACTGGGGACTCAGGCTGCAAAGTGCTGAGAATGTTGCTTAGCAGCACCAGTAGTAATAATAATAACGATAATGAGAGTGATAATGATAATCAATTTAATGATAGCTAGCATTTGTGGAACACTATATGCTATAGGGTCACTATGAGTCAGAATTGACTCAATGGCAACAGGTTTGGTTTGGTTTTCGGTTTTTATATGCTAAGAACTTTACATGCCTCTTCTCATTTAATACTCACTACAATCCTGGTGGTGCAGTGGTTAAGAGCTCGGCTGCTAACCAAAAGGTCAGCCGCTTGAATCCACCAGCTGCTCCTTGGAAACCCTATGGGGGCAGTTCTACTCTGTCCTATCGGGTCACTGTGAATTAGAATTGACTCTATGGCAACTGGTTTGGTTTCTTGGAGCCCTGGTGGTGCAGTGGTTAACAGCTCTGCTGCTAACCAGAAGGTTGGCAGTTCGAATCTACCAGCTGCTCCTTGGAATCCCTATGGAGAAGTTCAGTTCTGTCCTATAGGGTCACTATGAGTTGGAATCGACTCGATGGCAATGAGTTTTTTTTTTTTTTGATAATCCTATGGGAGCCTGGTGGTGCAGTGGTTAAGTGCTTGGCTGCTAACTGAAAGGTTGGCAGCTCGAACCCACCAGCTACTCCATGGGAGAAAGATGTAGCTATAATAAAGATTACAGCCTTGGAAACCCTACTGGGCAGTTCTACTCTGCACTATAGGGTTGCTAGGAGTCGGACTCAACTCAATGGCAATGGGTTTGGTTTTTGGTTATAATCCTCTGATGCAGGTGCTGTTATTTATCCCATTTCACAGATGACGAACCTGAGGCTCAGAGAGGTCAAGTATGCATTCCAAGGTCACTCAACTAGTAAGTGGCAGAGCTGAGACTTAAACCCAAGTCCCTTTGATCTCAGAGCCTGTGCTCTTCACTAGCAGGCTGGTTGCCTCCCTCCCTGAGGCACAGGCAGCCTGTGTGTGTGTGTGTTTGTGTGTGTGGTTATTGTGTATATTGTGTGCACTGTGTGTGCTTGTGTGCATCAGGCTAGGATCCCTGCGGGGCTGGCGCTGACCTGTACCCTCTTGTGGGGCTTTCTGAGAAGCACAAGGCCTTGCTTGTTTGTGGGCTGCTAACTTGACCACAAGCAGCGAAGTGTTTCCTGGGAGGTAATAAGCGGCCATTAATCTCCTGTTGTACCCACAATTACCCAAATTGCTAACCTTATTGTGAAACGTAGAAATGCAATTGAGTTGGTGCTGGAGCCGTGTTGGAGGGAGGGGAAAAACACTCAAGGTAATTTAATTAACTGATGGCAAGTATATTAAGAGGAGTTCTGCCTCTGTCTTTATTTCTGATATCTTTAGCACGTGGATGTTCAGACAGACACGGTGCCCCGTCCTGGTTCTGAATCAATCACCACTGGCCAAACGTTCTTAAAAGCTGATGCTCCCACATCAGTAGCTTGTGCTGAGAGCTTTTGTGCACACAAACCTGTGCACCCCAACACACACACACACGTACTCTCTACACCACACACCACACCACACACACCCACACTGGCCCTAGTCTTTACAAATAGGACATTGTCCTCTCTTGCTGAGATCTCAGACAAGCCCTGGTCATTTCAGGCCCAGAGGGCAAAGGACTCTGCCCACCCAGCATCTGTCCATCAGGCCCTCACTAGGGAGGCTTGTTGTGCTGGCAGCGACATTCAGAGATGTGTAGGATACAGGCTATGCTCACTGTGGTGGGGAAATTACAAGGAAACCATCCTGCTCAGTGTGACCAGGGTGGGAGAAGGGCACCTGGCCGTTTCTTCCTAGGGTAGAACCTGCAGAGTCACTCCGCTTCGCATCTGCTTCCCCCATGATTTCCAGGGTACAGCCAGTAATAAAGTCCTGGCTCCAGTTGTTCCTGCAGAATTCCTGCTGGGCCTGTCTTCTGACAAAGCAGTCTCAGAGTTGGAGGGACCATCAAAGTCAGGGGGTTTAGTTACCCTTGGTGGCTAGCAACCACCTTATAGCACTGCTGACTACAGTCCCTGCCTCAGCTTGTATGCCCCTAGGGATGGGGAGCTCACTGCCTCCTAAGATAGCTCCCTCCATTGCAGGGAAGTTTTGATGGTTGGAATGGTATTCCAGCTACAAAGCTCAGATTGTTCTCCTTTTGGGGGTGTATCTTGGCCCTTTGTGCTAGTCCAACACAAGGGGTCATATAACCCAGGCCAGTTCCCTCTGCCCCAGTCCCTATCCCAGCCCTTTAGAGATGCTAGCAGGAACGGTCCACTCATCCCACACATCTTCCTTCTCTGGGCCAAGCATCCCACGGCAGACCAGCTGGCCTGTCCTGAGCCAAGGAGACCAGGGCTGTCCCCTCTTCTGCCTGAAACTGTATTCCTGTTACTGTAGCCTGACATCTGTCAGCTGTTCCTGCAGCTCCCTACATGGGTGACATCACTCTGCTTGCATGATCTTCTGGGAAACTACATCATCCCTGTGCCAAACCTGGGCCAATAAATCTACCTGAATTATTCCATTTAATCCTCACAGCCCAGTAGAAGGGATATTCTGCTAATGTTTTATAATTATAATGTTTTCATACAGGTTAGTTCACTGAGGATGAGTGAGTTAAGAAATTATTCAAAGTCACGCAGCCAGTGCAAGAGGGGATGCTAGGGCCCCAACGCAGGCTGACTGGATCCTCAGGGAACAGAAGTATCCCTTGGTTGTTATGCAGGCTGCATGAGCGCAGCTGCTCTTCTTCCACCCAGAACCACTCAACTCATCAAACCCACACCCCCCACCCAGCAAACAAGGCCCCCAAGGCAGGGCCCCTCTACGCTGTTTCCCTTCACCTCCTCACCTGTCCTCCAGCCAACCCAGCCCAACAGCCCACCTCCACAGAGATTGCCCCTTTCCTCATGATTAGACGTCCAAATCCTACCTAGCTTTAAGGTCCAGCATCTTTCCCTTGGCTCCCCAGCCAGATGTGCTCCCCCCTACGCTGGAGCTTCCTGCCTCCTACCTGGCTGTACCTCTCTGTTGGCTTGTGGGCCGTCCCACCATGCCATGTGGCCTCCACTGTCATAGACCACTCCTCTCCATGTCCCATCTTCATGCCCATCTGTAACCTTTGCTAATGCAGGCCAGCACAGAGGCCTCCTGCCCTGGCCCCCACGGTCTCCCCCAGTCAACACACCTTTTCCTTATCCTGGGCACGGCTACCTGGTTTATGGCCACCACTCATCCTGCTCTCTGCAAAGGGTGGACTTTCATTTCCTGATGCCTCCCAGGTGACAATAGGCTTGAAAGACACCAAGCATGGGATGTTAAAATAAAACACTTAGGACTTGCCATTGGCACACAGCTACTAGGGCAGCTTTCTTTGCCCGGGAGATACACTGGAGATTGGGATAAATTCCATGTAACTTACATTGATGTCTTCTAAGTCCAGGAAGTTCAGGGTGAGCCCATTGCGCTTCCAGATGATCGGCGGCCGCAGGTCTCCATGGATAGCACAGGTCAGCACCGTGCTTAGCCCCACGGTCACCGTGGTAATGCTGACCCTTTCCTCAGGGGAGAGGCTGAGCTGAATCACCCCTACAGACAGAAAAAGGGGAAGGTGGTCAGGTGCAGACCCAGGGGGATTTACTCATGGGCAGTAGCCCAGGTAGGCTTTGAGGGTCCCTAAAATTATTCACAACTGAAACAAACAAACTAACCAACCTACCTGTTGCTGTCGAGTTGATTCTGACTCATAATGATCCTATAAGACAGACTTGCCCCACAGGGATTTCAAGGCTGTAATCTTTATGGAAGCAGACTGCCACATCTTTCTCCTAGAAATGGCTGGTGGGTTTGAACTACTGACCTTTTGGTTAGCAGCCAAGCACTTAACCACTGCGCCACCAGGCCTCCTTTGTTCACAACGTCCAGACTAAATTTACAGAGAGACTTTTTTCTTGGGCGAGGGAGTCACAACTTAGGTCAAATTCTCAAAGGACTCATGATGACTCAAATAGGTCATGAGCCACAGCTCTAGTGTGTAGGAGAACCATATGGGCTATGGCTTTGCGAGCCGAGCTGAGGATGTGGGCTGTCAGGGCCACACGGCCTCACACAGAGACCAGAAAGTCAGCTGTGCCGGCCCTGCTCAGAGCTCCCCAGGCCTAATGAAGTCTTGGCCCTACTAAGTGCAGTCAGGGTCTGCTGGGTGAGCTGATAGGCTTCTCATCCATCTGGGGGCAATTTAAAGGTTGCAGTGTCTGAAGTCTGGGGAATGAACTAGCTGACCTTTGAAGGTTCATTTCTGTCTAAGGATTCTCTGAATTTGGACTTGGATTTCTGCTCTGCAACTATGTATCGTAGCCTTTAATTTTCTGAAGTGTATTTTAGGCTACACAAATTATTAATCCTTGCCTTTTTACACTTGATAACTGGCATTAAGACTGGTCATTCTTCAGGCAAATGGGAAGGATCTAAAATACTTCCCTGCAATCACAGGCTTTTTTAAATTCTCAGGATTTATGAAAAAATCAATCAAACTTGGGCTGCTCAAATGCCGAGATGGGGCTAGGCTTGGAGGGAGAGTCACCAGCCCGCTGATGGGACTGTTCCCCCCTGCTCTGCCCCCAAATCTGCCCACCCAGAGGGCTTGGGGCAGCAGCCAGAAATGGGGTGACCTGAGGGAGGCAGGCTGGCTCTGGGTTGGTGTCTATTCTGGAATGCTAGCAAGCATGCTGGGAGCCTTACTCATTCTCACCACTCCATTGAGATCTGGGGACTCTGGGGGCCCTGATAGGTGGGACCTCCAAAACTCTGGTGCAAAGCAGAGTTGGGAGCTGAGCTCTTGACTAAGTGGGGCATTTGTTACCTGTGACTGGTGGCAGCACCACTGCAGGCAGCATATCTGTGCTCTGTACCCTTCTGGCAGTGTGTGGGGGGCAGGGGTAAGGGAAGAGAAACAGCTGCCCAGGTGCAAGGCACAGCACAGCTGAGCCAATGAGGTGACAATAGGTGCAGCAGGTCAGCTCCTAAATAGCAAAGCCCTTCCTCCTCCCCACATACTCACTGGCCCAACCCTGGGCCTATGAAGAAGAACAAGATGAGGCATTCCCTGGGTTATGAATGTCCAACTTACGTACAACTGGTAGTTACAAACCAACTCCCGTAAAGCCTATTATAGTAAAAATTCAAGGTACATACAATGGTTTGTAAGAACAAACAGGCACTACTTTGTGATGTGCATCCAAATATTATTGCTGTATTAGTATGTTAAAGACGTTTTAGTATATCTGGAAGTGTTTCTTTAATGTTTTTCAAGTATAGGAAAGCACGCGATATCCTATGTACTGATTTAGGAGATAATATTGGAGCCATTATTCCCTGTCCTAAAACGTGACCCAGCTGAAGCTGGACTCACAAGGACTCACAAGGACACATCTACTGGGCCCTGAGGTATAAAGACAATAGCTAGGATAATCTTGGAAAACATCTTTTAGGGAAACTTTCACATAAACAAATCATAAAACGCAGCACGAAAGACCCATATGCTTTCCACTCTTGTCTTTTTTATTAGGATTTAGTGAATAGTAAGATTTGTTGGACTAATGAAGATCCTCCTGACTGTTATTACTGAAACCTGTACCAATGATTGTTAAGAAAGACAATTCAAAATGTAGGGTTATGGAGATTGAGTAGTGTCTAGCTAATCTGTGAAAAGGTGAAGCTGTCTATGGTTTTGCCCATTTGTAATGTTAATATATACTGATGACTTGTCCATTTTCCCTCTCTTGTCTATTCTGTAATATTTCCTTGGACTTGGGCAGACATGGCTTTGGCGGCATGCTTGTTCATTTCCTGCTTTTGCTTCTTCGAATGTATGCAAAATCTTTTATTGCTTTACTAAACTTTGTGATGTATTTACCCTACCACAGTAGTAAGACAAACTTTTGAAAAAGACAAATTTTTTTATTGTACTTTAGGTGAAGGTTTACAGAATAAATAGTCTCTCATTAAACAGTCAGTACACATATTGTTTTATGACATTGGTTAACAACCCCACGACATGTCAACACTCTCCCTTCTCGACCTTGGAGGACCTTTTTTTTTTTTTTTTATACATAGACAAAGATACACCATTTCAAAAATTTCTACATGTACAATTCAGTGACATCAATTACGTTCTTCCAGTTGTGCTGCTATTCTCACTATCCTTTTCCAAATTATTCCATTACCACTGTCTTCAACTCACTGTCCCCTAAGCATCCCATCAAATATTTTGAGTTGCTGTTGTCAATTTGATCTCACATAGATAATTCTTTTTTTCTTTTTTGTACTTTAGATGAAGGTTTACAGAACAAATAGTTTCTCATTAAACAGTTAGTACACGTATTGCTCTATGACAATGGTTAACAACCCCATGACATGTCAACACTGTCCCTTCTCAATCTTGGGTTCCCTATCACCAGTTTTCCTGTCCCCTTCTGCCTTCTAGTCCTTGTCCCTGGATTGCTGTGCCTCATTAGTCCCGTTTTGTTTTATGGGGCTGTCCAATCCCTGGCTGAACGGTGAACCTCAGGAGTGACTTCACCACTGAGCTAAAAGGGTGTCTGGGGGCCATACTCTCGGGGTTTCTCCAGTTTCTATCAATCAGGCCAGTAAATCTGGTCTTTTTTTTTTTTTTTTTTTTTGTGAGTTAGAATTTTGTTCTACGTCCTTCTCCAGCTCTGTCTGGGACCCTCTGTTGTGATGTCAGTGGTGGTAGCTGGGCACCATCTAGCTGTACTGGACTCAGTCTGATGGAAGCCGTAGTAGCTGTGGTCCATTAGTCCTTTGGACAAATCTTTTCCTTGTATCCTGTTCTCTTCCTTCTCCCTTGCTCCCAAAGGGGTAAGACCAGTGGAGTATCTTAGATGGCTGCTCACAGGCTTTTTAGACCCCAGACGCTACTCACGAAGGCAGAATGTAGAACACTGTCTTTATAAACTGTGTTATGCCAATTGAGCTAGATGTTTCCCGAGACCATGGGTAAGACAAACATTTGACTGACATTAGATATGAACCTGACCCTAACTGTACTGATTACGTACAAATTTGACCTAAAGACAGACTTGGGAATGAAACTCGTTTGTAATCCGGGGACTGCCTGTATACACTAGGTGCTTAACCAGTGCTAATTGGAATGGATGGATGGATGGATGAAAAATGGACAAAACTGAAATAGAGAAGGAAAGGAGCAAGTAGGCTGGGAGAAGGACAATCGCACGCAGGAAAATGTGACTCATGTGAAGGAGCCGCCTGCGTAAAGGTAAGCGCTGCGTGACTGATGCAGGCGCAGCCAGCATAATATTTTACCAACATTAAAGTGATGCATTTGGAGTTCCCTCTTTAGTCATGCTCAGCTTGCTGCCCTCCTGCCTCAGAGTCATGAGGCTTATTGCTCAGGGTAAGAGAGACAGGTACTGACCCTCTGTAGCAAGATCCAGGCTGGGAGGCAAGGTGTGAGGGAGAGGGAGAAGGAATTTACTAAAAGGGCTTAGCTACAGGGCTTTGAACCCCTGCTGAGAATTTGCATTTCCACCTCAGATATAGTGAATCAGAATCTACATTTTAACAAGATCTTCAGATGATTCTTATGTATGATCAATGTTGAGAACCACTGCTCTACTGGCTAGAAACTGGGAACTTGTTAGAAATGCAAATTTCTAACAAGTAGGGGCCCTGCTTAGCTCCCATTGTACTCTGGTGGGGCCTGACCCTTCGGACACAGAGCCGAGATCTCCCTGAGTATAAAGGAGGTATTCTTCTCTGATGGGATGAGTCCCGAGGTTTCCCTAGGCCATGGGGTTCCATGGTGTGTGGATGTAGGATGGGAATGGAATGGCCCTTCCTGGTTCCAGGAGAGTGTGGGAATAAAAAGGGTAAAGAGTGAGACTCAGTCAAGGTTGGGGGGCTGCTCTCTTCCCCACATGGTGAGCAAAGTGCCGGGGCCTGTGTTTATCTGCTAGAGCCCCCATGGAGGGTCCTGGCTGCCCATGGCTGGGGGTTGAGGCGCACTGCACCTCTGCATCCTAGACCGCACATCAGACCACCAGCCCAGGGCCTGGCGGAACCTTGAGGGGTGCATAGTGCCAGTGGGGCTGAGGGAGGCCAAGCTGCCGGGAACATTCCAACCTGGACAGGCTGAGGGTACCCGCAGGGAGAGCACAACAGCAGGGCCCTCAGCCAGTGGATGAAGGTGACCAGAGACCCTGGCCATAGAAAGCAGAGGTGGCCATGCTGTTTCCCTCCACTCAGACATCAGCCTGGAGAGGGGCTGGGATGAGGCCCATGTTTTCCTCAGATGGAAAATTACTTACCCGGAATGCTACAACTCCCAGCTTGGACTAAGCTTTACAGTGGACTGATCATTTAGTTGTACTTGTCTCTGAATGGCCATAGATGGGGCGCTTGTGAAGAAGTCAGGTTTGTTACAAAAAGAACCCATACGTTCCCTGCACGTCTGAGTTCCAGGCCAAGAGCAAGGAAAAGACCAAATCGACAGTCAGGGAGGGGTTCCTGGAGGAGGCGGGGCTTCCCCTGGGTCCTAGAGCTCCAGTTCAAATGTGGTTCCTGAGGACAACCTGCATCATATTGAAGGAGTGTTTGATAAAAACAGACTCCTGCTTCCCCCACCCCACCCCAGGACTGATACCGACTCTGGTGGCAGGGGTGGGCATCTGGATTTTAACAAGTATTCCAGGGGGTTCTGTGGTACCGAGGCCTAAGAACTACTGCCATAAAAGATAGGGGGTAGAGGCCTGGGTAGATGGAAAGGAGGAGGATGGGTGAGGGATGGGGAGGTGGGCTGGGGTCTTGGGCACCCTGAATACCAGGCTAGGAGCATAGCTGTCATTTGAAATGTAGGGCCTATGTGAAATGTAGGACCCCTTCCCATGGGGCCCCAAAGTCATATTTTCAACTAGTTTTAGAAAAAAGGTCTGGAAGGAGCCTATAATATGGGGCTAAAAAAACCCAGAAAACAAACCAAAGACAAAAAAGAAAAAAAAAAAAAAGGTGGGGAGACGGCATCCTGCCATGCCCCTGCCCACCCAGGCTGTGATAGCTGGGTGCTAGATCCTCTCTGGATGCATGCCCATCATTTGTATGTATGAAGACGGGCACTTTACACAGGAAAATCTCATGCAAAATTAGAATGCACACATACTGACAGAACCATCGTAATTCTGCTCCTGTCAGCTACACAAATATTAACCAAACAGCAAATATTTGGATCATTTAAAGTTTAATTAAATGAATGTTTTATTGGATTTAGTTCATGTCAATATTCCCCAGCTCCTTTTACAATTCTGAGGAGATTTATGGCACCCTTCTTCCAGCCTCACTCCCAGTTAGTTACTGTTAGCAAGCCTTCCCTGGGTGGCCTTACTGCCCTGCTAAGTGGGGACACTGGGCTAAGTGACCTCCTGGGACAATTTCCCAGGAGAGAGAAGAATGAGACAATAGCACAGTTTGGGCTTGAGTGATCAGGGCAGGACATTGGCCCCGGTTCTGGACACCTGGCCTCCAGGCCTGGATCTGTAGATGACATGCTGAGTGGCTTTGGGCAGGTCCCTGCCTGTCTCTGGGCCTCAGTTTTGCCACCTGTAAAATGAGGGATTGGGCCAGGAGGGCTCCGGGGGCCCCATTCTGTTTTTGGGCTCTGGGACTCTGAGTGGGTAATTCTAAGGCAGACATCCCTGTGGACCCTGTATCCAGGTGCTGCCCACTGTGCCTCCGCTTACCCCCAGTGTTATCTGCCTCTGCTCTCTGCCCACTTTCCTGTGATGGTACAAGTGACATCTCAAGTGGTAGCACCTGTTGCCAAGCCCCACTGAGGCTTCCCTCATAACACCCTGAGTCCTCCCCTTCCTTCCCCATCCTGGGGTTGTGCTGCTGCCTCAGGCCCTCAACAGCCTCCTATGTGGTCACCCCTCCAGTTTGCCCCTGGCTGCCCGTAAGTCTCCTTGTCACCACTTGCTGTACGTGGTATGTACGGTACATCACAGCCCTGCTCAAAAGCCGCCAGTGGCTCCCCATTATCCTCAGATTCGCCATGTGGAGTTTAGAACAGTCCCTGATCTTGCCCCCACTTTCTTCTCCAACGATATTCACCAGTGTGTCGGCTGGTCCCTATCCCATTTGCACGTTTGGATCTCAGCACGCGCCTGCTCCACACCTTCCACCGGATTCTGAGCTCCTCACACTCTTGGCCCCCACCTGTGAAATGACTTCATGGGGCATTTCTGGGACCCTGAAGTTTTAACATCAGGAACATGTGGACAGAAATTGGGTGAAGAAGATTGAAAGAGACTGTCTTCATGTGCTTGTCAGGACCTTTTCGGGATTAAGTAACAGAAACTCTCAGAAATCCTCAACAAGCTTAGGAAAAATAAAGGAGGATAGTGTTCGTTCACATAACTAGGGAGCCTAAGGGGGCAGGGAGGAGGCTGCAGGTGTCCAGGGCACTGAGCTCACCCACCCGCTTCCCCCATGCTCTGCAGGACGTCCAGTAGCTGCCTCACACTCACACTGTCTCTGCTGTTGGGATCCCAGAGAAAGAGATCAAGTCTGTCCTAAGAACCCTGGACAAAAACATGGGGAGAAGTCCAGCCAGATTGGCTCCTGTGTTCTCCCCGAAGCCAGCACTGAGGACAGGTGGATGGAATACTGTTATTGGCCATGCCTGGGTCATGTTGCAACCTGGGGGCCACGACCTGGGTGGTTGAAGGTGGGGCCAAATGACCCATCAGAAAGGGCAGACTAACACCCTATGACCACTAGAGAGATGCAGAGGAAGACCCCTCTCCTTCCCTGCATCCTCATCACAAGCCCATCCGGAAGCCTTGACATTGTGCAAGATGATCAAGAGAAGAGAGCTGGAGTCATACTATGACAATGAGAATCATCAGAACTGATTGAGGCTTTTGTAGCCTTCCCTTATACCTGCCCCTTTGCTGGAGGCAAGTCATTCTCCTCCTTTCGAGAACCACAGGGGAACGCTTTCACAAAGAGGGGTGCTACTGGTTGTATGGCCCAGCTGAGGGGACCCCATAGCCATCCAAGCCTCACATCATGATGGGCACGGGAGGAGGGCCCTCAGTATGTGCTCAGTGAACCCACTCTTACTGAACTGCTGGGTGCTGGCACTGTGCTGAACCTCACCCTGCCACAGGCACTACTGCAGAGCTCCTGCTGTATGCACCCATTCCATCGGGGACTCAGATCTAAGTTCCAGACCTGGTCTCTGCTCTGGTGGAAAGTGAAGAAGCCATGCTGCTGCCCTCCAGGGTTGGGCTGGAGAGGGTAGCTGCTGGAGGAAGGGCCAACCAGGGGCCCCTCTATCTCCTAGCTGTGGCTCAGATGCTCCGCCCATATGTGGTCCTAGTGATTGACCATCTGTGATCCCATTGGTCACTACATGAGAAGGTTCCCAAGGTCTCTGGGAGATCATGCAACAAGAGCTGCTCCATGGTTGGAGCATGATAAGGGGGTAGTAAGACAGGGCTTGGCCAGAGGACAATGTCGGGTCTGGGGTGAGAATGTGTCTGTATAAAGAGGCTGGTCTCCTTGGAAAGACAATGCTTAGTGGAGGTCAGAGCCATCCACTGGGGAGCTTGCCTGGCATTGTGGGCAGAGGGTCTGTGCCTACAGAGAAAGATGCCCCGTGCTATAAGAACTGGCACTGGGGAAGGTGCTTGGCAAGTAGGGTATTCGAGATGGGCAAGGGAGTTGAGGGTTTCTCACAGCTTTGGATACCCACCTCCCTGTGGATCAGGACTTCTGACATCGGTGGCCCAGATACTCAGAACCATCACTGCCCTGCCCCCTCCTCTATCTCCAAGACCCCAGCTCCACCCCCTAGGTGCCCTGCTTCATGCTCACACCTGGCTGTAAGGCCATCTTTCCTGTCCACCCTACCCCAATCTGTGCCAAGATGACCCTCCTCATCTTTTCCCCTCTGCAGCCTCAATTCCCTGCCTCCACTCTGGTCCATCAAGAAGGAGAGGGTTTGAGAAACTAGTTCATTCTGAAGACCAGTCAACCAACAGCAGCCAGGGACGTCACTCTCCCAGGTCACCATCTGGCTGTTGGTGGCCTCATCCACCTCTCCATGCTGGAGTCCCCATCTGCAGGAGTCTTGGGAAGGCTGGGTTGGGGAAATGACTCTGATCCCAGGAGGCATCCACCTCCCCTCAGCTCCATGGATGCTGCACACCAGGGTCCTCCAGCAGACATGCAGCCAGCCCAGCAATCTTTACACAGCTCTGAGAGTCATCAGTGGGCACAGCTCCTTCTGCTAAACTCTTGCTTCCCCATAGTTCCACTGCTATGATTGTCAAAGCCAGTGTGGGTTGGTTAGCACAAGACAGACCTAGAGAGAGAAGCCAACTCGTAGTGCATGAACAAGGCCAAGTGTCAGGCAGTAGGAGCCCAGGCAGGACGGTCGGGCCCTTTGGGCCTAACATGGTGCCTGGCACACAGTAGGTGTCCTTGAGGCCAAGTTTGGTTGGCAACCAGTCTTCTGGGTGATGCTGCCTCTCTCTCTGTTCCCTTCAGACCAGAGCAGTAACACCACCCTTGGTTTTCCAAACACAAAGTGTCTCAGACACCAGCCTTTGCCTTCCACTCTGCACACATGTTGCCCCTGCAACTTGGAGCTTGGTGAGAAGGGGCAGCCACAAGGAATAAATGGGCCTGCCAGGAGGACTCAAACAAACGTCCTTCCCGAAAGCGGGAGGCCATCAAATCTCAATCGCTGGAGAACTGGGTTTTAGTTCCTATTACAGCTTTCCCTTAATCTCAGGCGCTATTTCTCACACCGACTTGAACTCGATGAGACACTCATAAACCAATCAGCACCATCTCAGGCAAGATTCTGGTACTTCATAGCAATAGAAATTAAATTTCTCAAATTTTTGTCAAGCCGATGTTCGTTTTCTTATGTTAGAAATGCACTAATGGAACACATTCCTACCTGGACATTTGCCATTTTTCATATGATGCTTTTGGTGAAGAGACCCTGTCAAAAGCTCAATCAAACTGTCGGCACATCAATATTTTTGACTGAGGTTCGAAGGCCAAACCCAGGCTTGGAGCCTGCTTGGAATTAGGGCAATTCGGAGAGAGCTCCTGACCCCATGCCAGGTGCTCAGACACACCTCTGTAGCTGCAGCCTCTAGTCACACTGTTTCCTCGTAAACTAATGTGTTTTACCTGGAACACAAGGCACTGGTGGTTCAGTGGTAGAATTCTCACCTTCCGTGAGGGAGGCCCAGGTTCAATTCTGGGTCAATGCACTTCACGCAAAGCCACCACCTGTTTGACGGTGGAGGCTTGGGTGTTGCTACGATACAGAACAGGTTTCAGTGGAGTTTCCAGACTAAGACAGTCTAGGAAGAAAGGCCTGGTGAGCTACTTCGGAAAATCAGCCAATGAAAAACCTATGTATGGATCACAATGGTCTGATCTGCGACCGATCATGGGGATGACACAGGACCGGGCAGCTTTTTGTTCCATTGTGCACGGGGTTTCCATGAGTGGGGGCCGACCTGACGGCAGCTAACAACAAACCTGGAACACACCCCTCAGGTGACCTGACAGCTGCCAAAGGAGCCGTGACAAACTCTACTGATCTGGTCTTGCCCCTGTGACAGGGGCCACACTGAGCGGGGGGAACAAATGCAGAGTGTGTGTGTGCCAAGGACTACTGACCTGCTCGGGCATGAACAGCATCTTGACATCTCCTGGACCCTGTGACTTCAAGTGGTATTTACAGAGTGGAGCTGCTGTGGTGTGCCCTGGCACCACGCTGAGGGGCAGCCATGGGAGGAGCTGATGCTTTCTGCCCCTGCTCCCCAGCAGAGCTGCCAAGCCCGACCCCTTTCAAACTTCTGCTGAAACATCATGGGTGGGAGGCTGGGAACAGGTTATCTTGGAGCCTTTCATCTCGACCTGCACATATTGAGCACCGGTGTGTGCCAGCCTGCAGAGGTGGTTTTGGACTAGCCAGGCATTTGCTCCCTAGTCACATAAGAGGAAACTTGCATGCTCCCAAAACTTCCAGGTTCTTTATGCATAATCGGATTCAGATTTTCTGCCGTTGTCATATTCCTTCTTGACTGCTTCATTTTGGGGATAGCAACAAAGGTATTAGTTAATTACCCACAGATCTGTGGGTAATTTACTTTTTCAATTGAGTTATGTTGCTTCTGACTCATACAAGGAACCCTGATGGCACAGTGGTTAAGCGCTTGGCTGCTAACCAAAAGGTCAGC
Organism: Dugong dugon; assembly: GCA_030035585.1. NCBI lineage: Eukaryota > Metazoa > Chordata > Mammalia > Sirenia > Dugongidae > Dugong > Dugong dugon. The sequence continues at coordinate 146,271,664 of CM057460.1, forward strand.
ATTTTGAATCCACAGCCACTCTGAGAGAGAAAGATGAGGCAGCCTGCTTCAGTAAAGATTTACAGCTTGGAAACTCTGTGGGGCAGTTCTAGGTTGCTACGAGTCAGAATCAACTCAGCGGCAGTGGGTTTTGGGTTTTATGTTGCTTAATGTTATTTCAACCATTAGTATAGTTTCGTTATCAAGTTCTGCTCTCTGGTGTAAAAAGCATTTTGTAAGCTGTAGAAAGGTAGAGACTGTATCTGTTTTATTCCTTTTGTATCCCTAGCACTTAGCCCTATTCGCAGCACACAGAAGGGTCTTAACTAGGCTTGACCAAATGAACGGTTTGGGCAGTTGTGATGGTTAAGGTTGTTTGTTAATTTGGCTGGGGTTGTTTGTTAATTTGGCTGGGCTATGATTCTCAGTGGTTTGGCAGTTATGATGTAGTTTGGTAGCTACGTAATGATGTAATTACCTCCATAATGAGATCTGATATAATGTAATCACCTCTATGATGTGATCTGTTATGAGCAGCCTATCAGTTGAAAGGGAGTTTTCTTGGCGGTGTGGCCTGCGTCCAATATAGGTGGACTTTCTGGCAAAGCTTGTTGGCTTTTGCTTGCTCTGTATCCTGCAGCTGGCTCCTGTTCATCTGACCTCGGGTTCTGGGGACTTGAGCCAGCCGCTTAACTGCTGATCTTGGAATCTGTCAACCTCTGCAGCCTGTGAGCCAGAGGCCTGCTGTCACTCCTGAGGTTCACCCTTCAGCCGAAGATTAGACAGGCCCATAAAACAAAATAAGACTAAAGGGGCACACCAGCCCAGGGGCAAGGACTAGAAGGCAGGAGGGGACAGGAAAGCTGATAATACAGAACCCAAGGCCGAGAAGGGAGAGTGACATGTTGTGGGGTTGGTAACCAATGTCACAAAACAATATGACTACTAACTGCTTAATGAGAAGCTAGTTTATTCTGTAAACTTTCATCTAAAGTACAATTAAAAAAAAAAAAAAAAAAAACGTATACAGAACTCTAAGGTTGGATCTAGAAGCTCCTGGACAAGCCGTCAGTGGAGATGAACAGACAGCTTTTAACCAACCAACAAGAGGGTGTCACGCTGTGTGTTTCCAAAGGCTGTTTCATTTTCCTTTTGCTGAGTCCTCATTAAGACTATTTCCCACCTTCCCTTGGAGCCAGGATGGGGCTATGTGACTAGGTCTGACCAATGGTATGCGTGGCCACACAACCCCTGTCATCACCCAAGCTCTCCTCTCCCCTCCTGCAGAGACCTTGTGGTCATGACTTTGGTAAGAGAACAGAACATGGCTTCCTCGTTGCTGCTGAGGAGAGCAGCCTGCCCATGAAATCTGACGAGGGTGAGGGATCTGCCTTTACTGCATTAGCTACTGAGATTTTTGGGGTTTCTATAGCAGCTTGTGTTAATTACCTATATACCCCTTCAGAAGACAAAGAAATTCAGGTTAAACATACTTTCTATTTTCACTGAAGAAATTATAGTGAAAAATGTGGAAGGGACCTCAGAGAGGCCAAGTCACCCAGTCAGGAACCCTCTGAGAATCTTCTGATAAGAGGAGATCCAATTTCTGCTCCAACCCCCTGAATACCTTCGGTACAGAGAGGTCTCACCCCACAGCCTTTTCTTCTGCTTTCACTATTAGACAGTGTCCATACTTCCTGCCTAAGGAAAGGGATCTCAGGGTAGGCTGTGAGAGAATATGTATATAAATTATACAGTATAATTAGTACTATGGATGGAAATAACAGGATGGCAAGAGAGAGAATAGCAGGAGAGGACTATTAAGATGCAGTGGGACGTGGTAATGGAAGTCAGGGTCAGTCTCTCTGAGGAGACATTTAAGTAAAGATCTGAAAGATGGGAAGAAATCAGCCAGACCAAGAATGGGGGGAAGAGCATTCCAGGCAGAGAAAACAGCTGGTGCAAAGGCCCTGAGGTAGGGCAAGGACTTAGAGGGCTCTGGGAACTGAAGCAGGCTGAAGTGGCTGAAGCACAAAGAATAAGGCAGGGGCTTGTGGCAGAGGCATCCCAAGAGGCTGGAAGTGGCCAGGTAGAGCAGGCAGAATCACAATAAGGACTTAATGGTTTTAATTTAAGGTGATGGAAAGTTGTTTGAAGGATTTTAAGTCAGTGAGGGATGGGATCTGATTTGCATGTTAAAAGGCTCACTCTGGCTGTTGTGTGAATAATGAAAAAATGGGGAAGAGGAAAGGAGGGAGACCATTTAGGCTGAGCCACTAGTTCAGGGGAGAGACAGGTGGTGACTATGGAGACTGGAGAAGAGGAAGCAACAAGGCTTAGGAATAGTTTAGATGAAGGGGTAGGGGAGGGAAGGTGGGTGTCAGGAATGACTCCCAGGTTCCTAGCTTGATCCTGTTGCATAAGATGGTTCCATTTCCTAAGTGAGGCAAGCTGGGAGGGGAAACCGAAGACCCACACACAGCCTTGACGTGCTCTCTCTGTCTTGAATGATAACCCTTTAGACCTTTCCAGGGCATTTGATTTTAAATGTAGATGAGAAACATTTTTTTGGTCTCTTCAATGAATAACATTTGAAGATGATTTTCAAACTGTGGCATTCTTGTTACTAAAGAGGAAGAGGAACAGACGCAAGTCTTTTTGTCTAACCACTCTTCCAAGTCCCCTGGCGTGGGGTGTGTCCAGTAGGCAGCCTGGGCAGCAGAAGTAGGACAGGGAGACTTTCATCCCTTTGTCCCCTCACCCCACCTCCACCCCCAGCACAGGCTGTGTCCTCTGAGCGGGGGACTGTGCTTTATGCATGCAAAGGGGAGAAGCCATCAGGTCTTGAAAGAGCATGAATAAATATGACTTGTTTTCTGTTTAATTATCCACTCTCCTGAGAACGCGAAGTCATGGCTGCGTTTTGTAAACAGGCATCAACAGACCATTTTGGAGAACGGTTTACATCAGTGTATTTGTTTTTGTTTTCGATTCCAATTTCCTGCGCTTGCCACCACGCCGATTAATTCCCAATGAGGAGTTCCTGTGCGGTGCCAGTGGGCTGCTGCTCCCAGGGCCCTGGAGCTCCTGTCAGTTGCCTTCCTTAGAGGGAGATGTTACTCAGTCTCTTGGTCCCTTCGGAGCATGGCCCCTGAGGACTTTGGCCCAAGGCCTCCTGGTCCAGGCTGAGCCACGTTCAGGCTCTGTGCCTCTCTCCGGGTGCCCCCTTGTGGTCAAGTTTTAGGGCCCTGAGAAGTTCCCCAGGCTCCTCACTGAGTATCTGTTAACATAGCAGGCAGCTTAGCTGAGCCCAATTGATGGAAGGAGAGGAGGGAGGTGGTGGGCGGTGTTGGCCCCTGATGACCAGGCTTGGGCCTTGGCAGAGGGGTGTCAGGGTTGTCATTTGGTCCTGTCCCTCACCATCTGGTGATATGGGCATGTGCCTGGAAAGGCCAGTTGGAGTTAGAAGGGATGCTGTCTGGGGGGAGGGGGCAGAGGTAAGAGATGAGGTTGGAAAAGGAAAAATATTGTATAATCCCACTTCTATGAAATAGCTAGACTAGGCAAATGCATAGAAACAGAGAGATATTAGTGGTTGCCGGGGGCTGTGGGGAGCGGGGAACGGAGAGTTATTCCCTAATGAGTACAGAGTTTCTGTTTGGGGTGATGAAAAAGTTTTGGAAATAAATAGTGGTGATGGTTGCACAACATTGTGAATATAATTAATGCCACCTGGGGGAGGGGGGAGCCTGCCATTATAAATTTTTAAAATCACAACTGGAAAAAAAAATGAGATGAGTTTAGGGCTGTGGGCAGGAGCCAGGCTGGTGTGGCCCATGGCTGTGGTGAGGAGTTTGGGTTTTGCTCTGTGAGGAGCAGATGGAAGATTTTAAGCAGGAGACTAAAGTGATTTACACTTTTAAAGATCATCTCTTCATTGGTTGAGATGTCTTCAGCTGCGTAACAGAAAATCCTGACTGGAAATGGGCCTGACCACAATGAGAAATCCCTGGTGGGGGCTTCCGGGGCTAGTTGATTTCATGGTTCCGGGATGTCATCAAGGACGTAGGCTCTCTCCTTCTTTCTGCCCTGCATGCCCCAGCAAGCTGCCTGAGCACTGTCAGGTTACAGCATGGCTGTACTGTATAGTTCTAGGCCTCACTCATATGCAAGCACCACACAGTTCAGGGGCAAAGAGGCATTCTCTCTTTGTGTGTGAGCCTTAAGAACAAGGAAAGCTTTCCCGGAAACCCCCAAGCCAACTTCCCTCACATTTCATAAGCCATATTTGTGCCATGTGCTTGCTCCTAAAGCAATTCCTGACAAGGGGACTAATACCACCACGCCTGGCTGGGTGAAGAGTGTGGCTGAGGGGAGGAGGGTGTCAGAAAGAAGGAAAGGGTGAGGGTATAGCAGTCAACACTGGTGGCTGCATGGAGGGTAGGTGGTCCGGGCAATAGAGGAAGCAGGGAGACCTGTCAGGAGGCTATTGCAGTGGCCCAGTGTTGGTGGTTGGGCCAGAGTGGTAGCTGTGGAGCTGCTGAGAGGCAGATGCTGATTTGGGATATCTGTCAGAGGTAGGGCCAACAGATTTATTGATTGACTGGATGGAGAGATTGAGAGAAAAGAAGAATCAAGGATGAATACTGGGTTTTTGGCCTGAACAACTGGGTAGGTGTTGATTCCATTACTGAAAGTCTTACGGAGAAAGGGCAGGCATTTTGGAAAAAATGGTATGTGGGCTGAGGGGTAGACAGTTGGATATATATGAGTCTGGGGCCAAGAGAGTGGTTTGGGCTAGAGCTCCAATTTTTAAATTCATCCATGCGCTAACGACCTGTAAAACCATGAGAACAAGTGGGATCACTACAAGGTTGTGCAGAGAGGGAAGAGGTCTGAGGACTGACTCCTAGTACCCGCCAGTGTTCAGAGGTGGGAGGATGAGAAGAAACTGCAAAAGAGCCTGATGAGGAAGATGCGGATTACCTGTGCTCAGTGCTGTTGAGAACTCAGGTCAGACGAGGAATGAGATCTGACCATGGGATTTGGCAACATGGGGGCCATTTGGGACCTTGACATTTGACACCTCTAATATTTCATTAGAGTGCTGGGGAGTGAAACCCTCACTGAAAAGAGAGCATGGGAAGTGAGGAGGTAGAGATGAGTTCTTAGAAGAGTTTCGCAGTAAAGGGGAGCAGAGAAATGGGGCGGTAGGTGGAAGGTCAAGGAAAGATTGTCTGGTTTGTTTTATAGGGTGTTGTGTTTGGAAGCCAATGGGAATGATCAAGAGGAGAGGCAGAAGTTTATGATGCAAGTGAGAGAAGGGGTAATTTCAGAGGAAAAACCTCTGGGTGGGTGGGAGCGGGGAGCATTCAGAGTCTAAGTTGAAGTGCTGTCTCTGTCGGGGCACAGACTTCATGTCTTGTAACAGAAGGTGGACAGAGAGCGTGGGTACAGGTGGAGATGTGGGCGAGTGGAAAGGCTGTTGGAAAGAGGAAGGAAACCCTTTTGGTATACATTAGTGTATCTCAACTGGGGGTGAGTTTGCCGCCTCCGGGGGACATTCGGCAATGTCTGCAGACGCTTTTGTTTGTTAGAACTAGGGGGAGGGGATGTATTACTAGCCTCTAGTGTATAGAGGCCAGGGATGCTGCTAAACATCCTACAAGGCACAGGACAGTCCCCCACAACAAGTTATCTGGCCCCAAATGTCAATAGTGCAGCCATTGAGAAACCATGGTATACATTAATAACCACAATGCTAGCAATAAGAATGCTAACGTTACATTACACCTATCCATAATTCATTGGAAGTGAAAGTCCCTCCCAATGCCTTTTCCCCACATTTCTAGCAGGTATGGGTACAACCTTGTCCTAACTAACCCATGTCTTTGTGGCTATAAATATGGTAGAGGGGCTAGGGAAGGCCCATTGTCATTCCTCATCCCTGGGGTTGACAAGGCCAAACCTTATACCAGGGCTGGGCCGTCACTCTCTTCTGCACCTGTGGAGAGAGTGGCCCCACCTGTGACTCCCAGTGGTGGCAGGGTCTTGCTGCGATTGACTGAGGGAGGGAGGGAGGGAGGACCATGCAAGAGCCGGATCAGCATAGTTGTGACAAAGAAACCAATCCTTTGCCTTTGGTGAAAACTTCTCTGTGTCAGGCGAGGTGTGTGGCAGCAAAGTTTTAAACTCCTGGGATGTGAGAAATTGCTTTTCTTGTATGGGATATTTATCTCTTTGTCTTGGGGATCTTCTTTAAATTATCTTTCAGACAGAACCCTATAATATATGCTTTGTCCAAGGACAGATCTTTGCAAGAAAAATGCCTCCTGTTTCCTCTCCAAGACTCCTCTGCCATCTGTCAGTTTGGAAATCTCCATATCTTGACCCATGGCAAATTGCTTCTTGGCTGCACACGTGCAGTGCTTGCCTTACAAGGCATGTGCAGAGGCTGCGAGCTGGCTGAGTGAATGGTCCATTTTAGGGATGAATGAGCCAAAATCTTGGCCAGCCTCTCCCCATGCTGACAATTACAGCCAAGCTGCCTTTGCACCCCTCCTTGAATTTACCCCTGTCTCTCTGTCCCCTCAGAGGCTGCTCATGGTCAGAACCTCATTACACATACTCCTAACTTACCGACTGCCCGTTACCTGACATTTCACATTTACAACAATAGTAAAAAATCTACTATCTGACTATTTTGTGCATTAACAACGTACGTCTGGCAACAACCAATACTGAGGTGTGGGGTGAGAGTAATGCTGGTTGTGATGGTTAAGGTTACATATCAGTTTGGCTGGGCCATGATTCTCAGTGGTTTGGTAGTTATGTAATGATGTAATTTGGCAGTTATGTAATGATGTAGTCATTCTCCATTTTGTGATCTGATGTGGTCATCCTCCATTTTTGCATAACGCTGATTTTCCCATAACAACCTGGTCTTTGGAACCTAACCATGTCAACAAGGGAGGAGTGGGTGTTATTTGGTCCAAAGCAGTAGCCTCTTTCCCAGGAATCTCTACAGTGCAGCTTCATTCAGGCCTGCCCCTCCAGTACACACTGCTCCTCCTACTGCAGGAAAGAAGCCCACTCCCCTGCCTGGCATTTAAGGCCCACTGGCACTTTATTTCTAGCCTAATCTCCCATGGCTTTCACTTCGCTGAGCCAAACCAAACTCCTCCAAATGTGTCCTGGGCCTCCCCATGTCACCTCACTGAGAATCTCAGCATTATGCAAATATGCTCCACCAATATTTCAGTACAAAATTGGAAAAGGCAGGAAATCAATTTGAAAAATTCTAAGCTTTAGTTGGGGGCAGTGGTGGTTTACTGGTAGAATTCTCACCTTCCACGTGGGAGGCCCAGGTCTGATTCTGGAAAGGCACCTCAAATGAAGCCACCACCTGTCTGTCAGGAGGCTTGCATGTTGTTATGATGCTAGACAGGTTTCAGAGGAGCTTTCAGACTAAGATGGACTAAGAAGAAAGGCCTGGAGCTCTACTTCTGAAAAATCAGCCGGTTGAAAACTCTATGGATCGCGGCCAATCTGCAACTGATCATGGGGATGTCACAGGACCAGGAAGCGTTCACTCCATTGTTCATGGAGTCCCCGTGGTGGGACTGACTTCCCCCACCCACCACGGACTCACAGGCTGGCAGGAGATGCCCAACAGGCAGGACACCCAGCATCCCTGTAGGGCCGGCAGTTCTGGACCTGATGCTATTGGCAAGGCTGCTGCCACATGGAAGATGGGAAAACTGAGGCCCAGAGAGTCACGGTGGTAGGATCAATACCCCAGTAGCATTTTCAGTTCACCACGTTGCTTTATTCTTTTTAACAACCCACTGCAAAGCACTGGTTTCTCTTTTGCACACTGTAAAAACTGGCTCAAGTTCAGGTTCAAAGGCTTCAGGAGTCTTTGGGATAAAACAATCAGCTGTGGCTTGTTTATAAACACCAAGTACACAAATGAATCATACAGATATCAAGGACCAGAACTGCCCTGCCCCCTCCTCTATCTCCAAGGCTCCAGCTTCACCCCCCAGGTATCCTGCTGTAAGGCTGTTTTGTCCACCCTACCCTCATCTATGCCACGATGAACCTTCTCATCTTTTCCCCTCTGCAGCCTCAACTCCCCTTCTCACTCTGGTCCATCAAGAAGGAGAGGGTTTGAGAAACTAGTTCATTCTGAAGACCAGTCAACCAACAGCAGCCAGGCATGGTTACTCTCCCAGGTCACTATCTGGCTATCAGTGGCCTCACCCACCTCTCAAACCCTCTCCTTCCTGGCTGCCGCCTCACTCACACCCTCTTCTTTCTCTCTCTCTTTTTAAAATGTTATTGTGGTAAAATATATAAAACCGAAGACTGCCATTTTAACAAATTTTAAGTGTATAATTCGTTGACATTAATTATATTCACCATGTTTTACAACCATCACCACTATCTATTCCAAAATTATTTCATCATCCAAACAGAAACTAAGCAATAACTCTCCACTCTTCCCTCCCTCTCTAGCCCCTGGTAACCACTAATAAACTTTGGTCTCTATGCATTTGCCTGTTCTAGCTATTTCATATAAATGGGATCATACAACATTTGTCCAACTTATTTCACTTGCACGATGTTTTCAAGGTTCATCCATGTTGTAGCATTTATCAAAACTTCCTTTCTCTTTATGGTTGCATAATATTCCATTGTAAGTATATACCACATTTTGTTTATCTATTCATCTGTTGATGGACACACGTGTTGTTTCCACCTTTTGCCTATTATGAATAATGCTGTAATCTGTCTGAGTACCGCCCCCCCACCCCATGCTTTCAAGTCTTTTGGGTATATACCTAGGAGTGGAATTGCTAGGTCATATGGTAATTCTATAAGGAGCCCTGGTGGTGCAGTGGTTAAGCAGTCAGCTGCTAACCAAAAGGTGGGCATTTCAAACCTACCCAGCAGTTCCAACCCAGCAATCTGCTCCCATAAAGATTACAGCCTAGGAAACTCTATGAGGGTGTTTTACTCTGTCCTATAGGATCGCTATGAGTTGGAATCGACTCGATGGCACACAATAACGCCGTAATTCTATACTTTGCTTTTTAAGGAACCACCAAACTGTTTTCCACAGCCAGCAATGGATGAGGGCTCCAGTTTCTCCACATCCTTGCTGACAGTTGCTGTTTTTGTTTTTTTTTTTCGATAATAGCTATCCTAGTGGGTGTGAGGTGGTATTTCATTGTGGTTTTGATTTGTATTTTCCCAATGATTAATATGGAGCCCTGGTAGCACAGTGGTTAAGAGCTTAGCGGCTAACAAAAGGTCAGCGGCTTGAATCTACCAGCAGCTCCATGTAGCCCTATGGGGCAGTTGTATGCTGTTCTATAGGGTCACTATGAGTCCAGCATCAACTCAATGGCATTGGGTTTTGGTTTTGACAGGGATGGACTAGCCAGTTAGCAAGGTAAGCATAGACTTACTTGTGCTTGCTTAATAATCTGTAGTGACCACTTTCACATGGGTTGCTACAGATTAGTAAGTAAGCACAAGTAAGCCTGTGCTTATTGGTAATCTGCCCTTGATTAAAGGTGAGCTCACTGTGACTACCCAGCATGGTGGCCCTGTGGCCGCCAAACCCAACGGTCTCTGACCACAGTGCTCCAATCAGCCCCTCAATGGGCACTGTGAGCCCAGCTAGTACTGGTCAGAAGAGCTCTGCGCATGTGCCCTGGCAAAGCCCAGGTGAGAGGCCTCTGCCTGTAAACACCGTGTGCAGCCCCACAACACGTGCACAGAATGTGGCTGTGAGCGCTGTTTCCAGTGCCCTGAAACTTGGCGGCTGCAGATGAGTTGCCTTTCTCCTGGAGGTTCTACAGCCAGACCAAGAAGTCATGGGCAGAATGGCTTCTTGCTGCCCCAAAACAACACTCTGGTTTAATGAGCTCCCGGCACATGCGGGGCAATTGCAAGTGAAATGTGCCCATTAAAATGCATGTGGTTCAGAAACGACGCCTGGCCCTCCACTTGCTGAGAAGCAAAGGTGGGGCAGGCGGGTGCTCCGGTGGGGGTGGGGGGCTGGCCTGTGCAGGGGCCATTTAGCAGCTGCTACCTCAGTACCCTCCCCCAAAGCCACCCTCAGCGCTGTTTTCCCTGCCCTGGGAGATAAGGTGATGGTCCAATCCCCTGCACATCAGCAGAGCCTAGGAAGTTTGGGAGGACCAGGGCTTTGAATTCCTCTGTCCTTTCATGAGAAGGGGAGGGGCAGGACTCTTGCTCTTCCCAGTTCCTCTCTGACTGAGAAGTGGGGGAGTCCCCGGAAGCTGAGAACAATGGACACAGACCACCCTAGCTCCCTGCTTACCCTTGAAGGCAGGGGACATAGGCATCCTGGGAACTGGTCACTCCCCTCTTGTGAATCGGGCCTAGGACCCCCTTGGTTGTCCTGCAGCAGTAGGGGTGACGGGAGCCCCTGTTCCAAGGGAAGCTCAGCCCAGAGCAGTGACCAGGGCTCCCCCTTTGGCCCTGGCTCCTCTCTGGTATCTTCAGCCTTTGCGGGGGACAGGAGCTTGTTCTCTGTGGGTGCCACCCCAGTAGGAACCAGGAAGGGGTGGGCCTAGCACTTCCCCCAGTGCTGTCTGAGAGCATAGAGGTTCCCGCAGGTCACAACGGTGACGGGTCTGGCCTGTCAGCTGGGCAGGTGGGCTCCTGTCCTTGCTTGCCTTTACCGTCTGGAGTCTCCCTGTCCTCATTTCTCAGGACCACTTTTCTAGGGAGGAGGAACAGTAGCAGTAGGAAAAAGTCAGGAGGTTTTGATTCAACAGGTCCTGGAGGAGTGGGAGGAGGAGAGTGAAGAAAGGGGAATGGGGCAGGGGGCAGAGGAGATAGGAGAAAACTGGCTCAGGCATCAAGTGGCCTAATAGCATTCTGGTGGGGGTGGGGGTGAGGAAGTGGGCACGGGGCAAGCACAGAATCAACAGGTGCCAAAGGTCGCACTCATGAGCTGTCTGAAAAGCTGCAGATTAACTGCATAGGCAAGATCTGTGTGTCTGCAGGGGCCGAGGGGGCTTCTCCCTGAGTCCTGGCCAAGGAGGACCATAGTACTGATGAGCCTGTGATTAACCAGGGAGGACAATAAGGACAGCCCCTTCTTCACAAAGTGCTTTCATGTCCACAGACACATCTAATCCTTCTGTCAGCTCCACCAGGGGGCTCAGCAGAGACCATTTGCCCATGAGATGAAGCAGCTCACCCAGGGTCTCAGAGTGGGTCCTCCTCCATAATGGCCACGCTAGTCAGAGTGGGAAGGCAGCAAGGCCCAGAGTGATGCTGGTGGGGCAGGAGGGCTTGGTGTTGCCCTCCTGCCAATGGATATCTGAGCGCATCACTGAAGATTCGTTTTAGCCATTTAAACACACTGCCATCTCTAGCAGTCATTAACATGTAGGAAGAATGAGACCACCAGGTAGTTTCCTGCTGGTGGAAAGTATGGTTGGCTTGCGGTAGAGAACAGAATGGGAGTTCATGGGAAGAAGGTTGCTAGACAGAGGAGGCAAACTTTCCCCCCAACCTCCAAATTTCACTGGCCTGACTGGCGTACCTTCTTCTAGCAAGCAACTCCTCTTCCTGCCCCTGGGAGTGATGCTAACTCCCCACACTACAGCTCATCTGTACCTCTAACATGTGCGCCAAGCTTTTCCCAGGCTGTGTAACCCCAAGCTTGGCTCTGAATGGTGTTGGGGATGACTCGCATTGAGCTTCCTAGATTAGGTGATGGACTCTGGAAGCTTAGTCTGTACTGTTAAAAGCCACTTTTGTCTGTAAACTGTCTGTAGACCAACTGGTTAAATGCTAGAAGAATTCAATCATACGGTGTTCTAATCCTCAGGTAGCACTTAAATTCCTCTGTTGTGTTTGTCTCAGGAGCCAGAAGCCCTCCTGACTGTTGTAAAGGTCACACTGCCCTATCTTTTCTAATTCCCTGCCCAGCCCACCCTCCCTTTCCGCAGCCTCCTGCCCCCATGCACCCCTCTGCAAACTGGTGTGGACTGATACCAGATGAGAAGCCAGGAGTTTCCAAGGTATGAGACAAGGCTGGTTGGGGAGGAGGGGCTGGGCTTTCCTCTTCCCCTCTGCTAACAACTGAACCAGAGATAGACAAAACGCTGGGTGAGGCCATGGCTGTGAAGGCATGGGGCTAGCACTACACAGAGCTGGGAAGTCCATCTTGGCAACCAGATGTGGTGTCCAAATCAAATACTAGTCTGAGGACTTGGTGCCATTTTGGGAAAAGTGTTATTGTAAGGTTGCTAATGGCCTTCCCTTTATTCTATCTGAAATTATTTCCTTTCTGACTTAGGCTCTTTTTTTACATGAAGTTTTTGTAATAGATGATGGTACTGATCCTTACAAGTTGACAACCCTAGGTTAGGCCTCTAAGTTTTTGTTTTGTTTTTGAAATTGTACTGGTTTGTGAAGTCCTCAGGGCTGGGGAGCACAGGTGTTGGCCGGGGCACCTGGGACTCTAGGCTGCACTCTCACTTCTTGGTCAGACTTCTGTACCTGCTGTGGCAGGGATGGCTGGTGGGCTCAATGTGTGCACAAACCTAATTGATTGTATTGAGAAGGAGTCAGAGACACATCAGGGTCAGCAAAGAACAGGAACATCATTGATGAGTTGTGTCTGCCAGTGACTTGGGGAGGATTTTGCTTTTCCTAGCACCAACCCTCTAATTGGGAGTAAGCAAATTTGCATTTCACACAAAAGCTAAAACCAGTTTGATGCACTAAAATAAAATCTTAGCCAATACTCAGTAGTTTCTGAAAAATCCAACTGGCCATAACTCAAGTTTAAAAGGGGTTTTACTTTGTAAGATTGAATACTAGACTCATCTGGGTTGGTAATCAGGTAACCAGGACATAAATGACAAATCCCACTCCACTGACCTTAGAACAGCACCTTTCACCCAGAATGGAGGCTGGAGTCACTACTCCTGCGGAGCACGGCTGGGGACTGAGCTCCAAGGTCATCGGGCAACAGTGCAGAAGACTCTGTCTTTTAAACACGGGGCTGCCAAAGCTGTGCTTTCCCACACCACGTGATGGACAATCTCATCCCAGCACCCAGTGCTCCAGCTGCCCCACTCTTTGTGCTGTCCTTCTGTTTCAGGTGAGTAGTTTGGTAAGCCACCAGCATTGGTGAGAGAAGCTGCGATGATGCACATCTGAGTTTCTGGACGACTGAAAAGGCCCAGGGAATTTCCAGGCCTTTGCTGGTCCAAGTGGGGGCGGAGCAAGCACGGCTCACTCATCTTTGTAGCCCAGCTTCTTCAGGAATAAATTCCACTGCAAATCGCAGCCGCCTCCCTCCTCATCGTGAGACAGGATTTCCTAACTTTGGAAACATTAAGACATAGGGACAAAAGCCTGTCACTTTTGGAGTGACATCGATTTGTAATATTGTTTGTGGTAGTGAAAAACTTAAGAGCCACTTGAATGTCCATCAACAGAGGATTGGTTAAACACATTATGTTTAAGCCCAAAACAGAATATTATATAGCTATTGGAAAGAGCCAGGTAAAGCTGTTTATATGGACTTGATATGGTTTTAAGTGAGAACAGCAAGTTGCAGGACGATGTGTAGAGTCTGATCCCATTTCACAGAAATATCTGTTTGAGTGTTTGTATGTGTACAAAAGCAAGCCTGGACGGGTCCAACCAAGTTGTTAAGGGAGGCTATCCCTGAGGCGATGAGATTTGGGAGGGGTTATATTTAAACTTCGTGTGTGCAATTGTGCACAAGTAGCATATATTCCACCACCTGTCAGTTCATACTGTGGTTGCTTGCAGGTTGCTATGATGCTGGAAGCTATGCCACCAGTATTTCAAATACCAGCAGGGTCAACCATGGTGGACAGGTTTCAGTGGGGCTTCCAGACTTAGACTAGAAGAAAGACCTAGTGAGCTACGTCCAAAAATTAGCCAATGAAGACCTTATGGATCACAACAGAACATTGTCTGACTCACTTGCTTTGGATATGTCATCAGGATGGCTCAATTGCTAGAGGAGGACAACATGTCTGGTGAAGCAGAAGGCCAGGGAGGGTGTGGGAAACCCTCCGTGAGATGGATTGACACAGTAGCCTCAATGATGGACTCAGATGTGTTGGTGATTGTGAGGATGATGCAGGATGCGACAACGTTTCATTCTGTTGTACTTGAAGTCACTATGAGTTGGAGCCAACTCAATGGAGTAGACTCAATGACAGCTAACAACAACAACAACAAGAAGAATATGTTACTTTGAAACAAAAGATATTGAAAAGAAAAAAAGAAAGCACCCAGAGGTATCACTATCTCTGGGCCTCATGGTGACCAGACGGGGCAGTTGGACTTGAAGGATACGTTCTTTAGACTTCATGCTCATTTGGGTTCTGGGGATTTCCCAATCAGCCTGAGGCTCTGGTCCAAGCCCTCTCTAGAGACAAGGCCTCTGCCCTGCTCCATCCAAGGTTTGAGGGACCTGCTAATCCCCAGTTTCCTTTGAGTCGACTTTGGGGTATGGCAAGTTCTACAAAGCACCGTAGTGTGCCCTCTCATCTCATTGGGGAGCTGGCTGTGGAGCTAACCGCAGCTTGGGCTTTTATGAATATTGGGTTGTGGGGTTGTAAAGCTGATGGAGAGAGGAGGCCTTGCATTTGATGGGGTTGGTCACTCACTACCAACTTGCAGATGGAAACCTCACTGCCCACACACCCATTCTTCTTCTCTCTCAAAGTTGTAAATTCAGGCCAACCTTCCCTGGTAGCCCCTAACTCAGTAAAGCATGAGTGCCTAACATGGCCCTCTCTGGAGGGTTCTATTTCATTATCTCCAAAATCCAACATGGAGTCGGAAAGAAGAATACAGCCACTCTCTGAGTGATTTAACAGAATGCTTTAATGATGTATTGAAAATGAACACTGACCCCCAGGTAAGAGGTGCTAAACTGATACTTTAAAAGCACACCATCCATTTTGCTCTGATGGACTTTCCTCCTTAAATCATGGTCCTGTCATTTTTATGTTGCAGATCTAGCTATTGAGACTACAGGACTGTGAAATGTCATATAAAAAAGCCAATAAGAAAAAAAATAAAGTTGTGGGGAACGCGCATTAGCATTTCAAAAATGTTCTGTTGCATTATGCTATTATTCTCTCTGTCAAGGGGCATCCAGATCCTGTTCTCCCCATAAAGAGGCTGAGCCACAGAATGTATTAGCGCTCCATTCCTGAACTGGCGTGGCAGCTGAAGGGCATAGTTACGATAAGGGTGAAACACATTCCAGACTAAATTTGATAGGACACTGGGCCTGCTCACTTCCTCTGATGACAAAATCTTGACTGCTTCTCTCCTTGTTGGCTCAGGCCTGTGGCTTTCAGAGTTTTGATAAACGAATGTTTTCAGCACTTCTGTCTTGGAGAAAAGTGAGGAATGAAATCTGCTGAGGTGAGGGTTCTGACTCGTGGCTTCAGGTGATGACATGGGGGGCAGCGTCTATGAGGCACAGGTCACTGCCACACCATGCTCCCCATGCCTGGCAGACTGTAAAATACCCCAAATTACCCAAGGCCCAGAATCACGTGGATTTCTGAGCTAGGATTGAGTACACATGCCAGCTGTGCCTCCTGGAAAGGTCAGTTTAATAATTCACAATGGGCCTGGGCTGAAACACTGCGCTGCCTCAGGTGTACCTTACACTCTAACTTGGAGTCCAGTTAGAGCTGCCTCATGAGCTTGGCTTCTAGGAGCCTGAGCTGGGCTGGAAGGCAGGACAATGGCTACAGTGGGGAGGAAGTCCTGTCAACACTTGCCTTGAAAATCCCTCTTGGCTTCCTGGGCAATTATGGGAATGTGATTCCTTTCTATGGCTCTGAGTTTGCCAAACTGGGGAAGATGAATCCAATGCCCCAGGTAGTTTACTAAGACTTGGAGACAATTGCAGCGCTTTGTCTGGAACTTCTCAGAAAGCTGACTTGTTCTTTAGCAGGCCTCGGCCTAATCGAATTCCACTATATTATTTTCCAATGTGATGTGCAGCAAAACAGGTTTGGTCAGCACTTCAGTCTGGAGAATATATTTTCATTTGAGAAGATGCCTCTGCTGGGCTTCTTGCAGCACTGGCTTAGGAAGCATAAGACTCTTAGCCCAGCTGAAGGAAGGAGGCCGGGGGAGCTCTGCACGGCAGCTCAGGGTAGGGGGAGAACAGACCTCCTCAAAACGTCCTGCCAGGACTGGCTGGGGCTTTTTTTTTTTTTTTTTTTAAATAATATATTCCCATCAAGTCCAGGAAGTGAGACTGTGCTCTGAATTGAATTTTACCCTTAATGAGATACCAAGTGCCTTCTGTTCTTCGTATCAGAGACCTTGAGAGTTTTTATTAGAGAGCAAAACCGAACTTTTCACTGTTTTCACGTTTCCTAATAACAGCCTGAGTCGTAACCTGAATTTTTATGCAACTAATTATGACTATGACTTGGGCATGAAAGATTTATATGATCAGAAAAGAAATTTCCTGTGTTATCTCTGAGCAGGTGGGGAATGAGCTGCGTAAGGAAGCTAATCAGTTTTCTAGGTCACACAAAAGGCACCTGCCCGATGCTGGTCAGTTGCAGAGGGAGGGAGGGAGTGATGTAGGAGCCTCCCAGGAGCTATTCTCTCCTCCTCCTTGCTAGGAGCAGCCAGCTTTGGCCACGGGGCCCTGGGAGCAGCATTTTGTCCCAACATGCCACTCCCACCTCCTGCTTCCTAAGACCAACATGCCTGACTCAAAAATCCCAAAGAAATGAAAGCACATTGAGGTGACTGGCTTAATGAGAAGCAAAAGACAGTTCAACAAAGATGATAAAGGGTCAGGAACATCAATTCCTATGACTTTTGCCCCAGAATGTTATTGGTGTTAGTTGCCGTCAAGTCGCTCTTGAGTCCGTCAACTCATGGCGACCTCACGTGTGCAGAATAGAACTGCTTCAATAGGGTTTTCATGTCTGTGACCTTTCGGTCAGCAGACCACAGGTCTGTGTTCTGAGGTACCTCTGCGTAGGTTTGAACTGCCAACTTTTTGGCTGGTAGTCGAGCGCTTAACCATTTGTCCCACCAAGGGACTCCTGCCCCAGAACAGGAGACAGAATTCTATTAGTTCTGGCCCTTAAAATTTCATTTCAGTTACAAACAAAGACTGAAAATGAACTACGTGGCCATTACTTGAAGCCCACAACCAAAGGAATGAGTGTTTGCCAAGAGGCAACAGCTCTTGTAAACATCACGCTCACTAAATGACCGGCGGATTGTTTATCTGCCGAAAAAGCGGTTGGCCCAGTGTGGCAGTAAGGAGGGCATAATGGAAAGCCGCTCAGAGGGAGTGGTCAGTCATGCGTGTTTAGGGCCATAATGTGCATTTAGTTACAGGACCATTTTGCTGAGGCCCACTGCTGATTAATATACACAGGCTTGTTCATTTACTCAGCATTATGTTTAATCATCCTAATATTCTTCTTATTGCAACATATTACTAAGCTGTTAGTTCAATTCAATTAAAAAGTGTCATCCAAAAGTAATTTATTCCATGTGCGTCGTTAAGTGGATACCCTGGATGTGCCTGCATTTTAAAGGAGTAATAACTCTTCTGGTTTTATTAGTCTGCAAACCACCGCAGCGCGTCAGCATGAAAGGCGATACTGCGAGTGGAGAACGTTTGTGAGCACTGATGTGGCAGCAGATCTGTGACTGTTCCTCCGTGGTTTGTACTCAGACTCAGAGGAGAAGATGAGAATGTAGACGATCTGTGAGTACACGTAACTCTCAGGTGACCCCTGAAAACCCAAACTGACCTTCTCATCCTGATAATATTTGTAATAGCGCAGCCTCTGAGATCCCCCTTCATGGGGAATCTGGGCAGGGGATTCCACCGCCATTGCCTCTCACTGCAGGAGCAGGATATGTGAGGCTTTGGAGGGCTTTGAGGGCAGGGAGTCCCTCCTTTAGTGAGTGTTGTCAAGAGAGCTTTGTGTGAGCCAGGCACTGTGCTGGGAGAGTCTAATCTCCTCTCCTCTTGTCAGAATCTTGACCTTCCTGGTTGCCTTTTGGGCTCCTGGGTAGCACAAACAGTTTGCGCTTTACTACTAACTCTGAAGGTTGGTAGTTCGAACCCACCCAGTGGCACCACAGAAGAAAGGCCTGGTGATCTGCCTGCATAAAGATTACAGCCAAGAAAACCCTATGGAACTCAATTCTATTCTGTAACACACGGGGTGGCCATGAGTCAGAACTGACTTGATAGCAACAGGTTTGGATTTTTGGTTTTGGTTGCTTTTGGGGATGTTTCTTCTCTTCTTTCCAGAGCAGCGCCGTCCATTGGAAATTTAATAGGAGCCATGTATCTAATTTACATTTTCTAGCAGCCATATAAGAAAAGAAGTAAAACAACCAAACAAACAACAAAAACCAAGTGATACTAATTTATCTATTTTAATTAAAATCTAACCCAATATAACCAAAATACACAGAGTCATTATATCAAAAAAGAACCGGTCAACATTCAACCATTTCAGGAGGTACCATATGATCAGGAACCAATGGTACTGAAGGAAGATGTCCAAGCTGCACTGAAGGCATTGGTGAAGAACAAGGCTCCAGGAACTGACAGAATTCCAACTGAGATGTTTCAACAAACAGATGAAGTCCTGGAGATGCTCACTCATCTATGCCAAGAAATTTGGAAGACAGCTACCTGGCCGACTGACTGGAAAAGATTCATATTTATGCCTATTCCCAAGAAAGGTGATCCAACTGAATGCAGAAATTATCAAACAATATCATTAATATTACACACAAGTAAAATTTTGCTGAAGATCATTCAAAAGTGGCTGCAACAGTGTATCAACAGGAAACTACCAGAAATTCAAGCCAGATTCAGAAGAGGACGTGGAACCAGGGATATCATTGCTGATGTCAGATGGATCCTGGCTGAAAGCAGAGAATACCAGAAAGATGTTTACCCGTGTTTTATTGACTACGCAAAGGTATTCGACTGTGTGGATCATAACAAATTATGGATAACATTTTGAAGAATCGGAATTCCAGAACACTTAATTGTGCTCATGAGAAACCTGTACACAGATCAAGAGGCAGTCATTCAAACAGAACAAGGGGATAGTGCATGGTTTAAAGTTGGGAAAGGTGTGCATCAGGGTTGTATCCTTTCACCATACCTATTCAATCCGTATGCTGAGCAAATAATCTGAGAAGTTGGACTCTGTGAAGAAGAACGGGGCATCAGGATTGGAGGAAGACACATTAACAACTTTTGTTATCCAGATGGCACAACCTTGCTTGCTGAAAACGAAGGGCACTTGAAGCACTTACTAATGAAGCTCAAAGACCACAAGCCTTTAGTACGGATTACACCTCAATGTAAAGAAAACAAAAATCCTCACAACTGGACCAATAAGCAACATCAATATAAACAGAGAAAAGATTGAAGTTGTCAATGATTTCATTTCACTTGGGTCCACAATCAACACCCATGCAAGCAGCAGTCAAGAAATCAAACGACGCGTTTCATTGGACAAATCAGCTGCAAAAGACCTCTTCAAAGTGTTAAAAAGCAAAGATGTCACCTTTAAGACTAAGGTGCACCTGACCCAAGCCATGGTGTTTTCAATTGCCTCATATGCAGGCGAAAGCTGGACAATGAATAAGGAAGACTGAAGAACTGACACGCCTTCGAACTGTGGTGTTGGCAAAGAATACTGAGTATACCGTGAACTACAAAAACAACAAACAAATCTGTCTTGGAAGAAGTACAACCAGAATGCTCCTTGGAAGCAAGGATGGTGAGACTAAGTCTCACATACTTTGGACGTGTTATCAGAAGGGATCAGTCCCTGGAGAAGGACATCATGCTTGGTAAGGTGGAGGGTCAGTGAAAAAGAGAAAGACCCTCGACGAGATGGGCTGACATAGTGGCTGCAACAATGGGCTCAAGCATAGCAACAATCGTGTGGATGGCGCAGGACTGGGTGGTGCTTCGTTCTGTTGTGCATAGGGTTGTATGGGTCAGAACCAACTCGATGGCACCTAACAACAACAACATCCAAAATATTATCATTTTAACATGTAACCATATGAAAGTTATTTAATGAGATATTTATTTTGTGTTCTTTATTCGTATAAGGCTTACAGATCTGGTGTGCACTTTACACTTATAGCACATCTCCATTTGGACTTGCTTCATCTCAAGTACTCAGTAGCCACATGTTGTTACCGTATTGGACAGCACAGCTGTAAGTCCTCAGGCCCTGGGGTTCTGGGCAGCCAGGCTGTCCCTGTGGCTCCTCTTGAACAAGGAGGGAGCTGCTTGGGATAAGGGCTACCTTAGGGGATCTGCTTTCAGAAGTTGGTGGTTCTGTTCTTGGAGATGCTTCCATAGGGGTGCAGAATGGGGGATACCGGCCACTGATAACCTCTGAGGTTCATTTTACTCTGAGATCGCAGGAACCCAGCAGGCCCTGGGAAGAATGACTAGTGGGAAGAAACAGCCACAGAGATGGTGCCCCTGACCACATATCCTTGTCCATAGGCCTTTGTGCAGCCGAAGGAAAACCCAGGTCTGCAGGTAGTAGAAGGAGGAAAAGCTCTCCAGTGGTAGCAGGGAGCCCTGACGGGATGGGTCGATACCCACCCCCACCCCTCTGCCAGGGTGCTCACTGGCTGGCGGGGGGTGGGGCGGCATCCCCTGCAACCCCTTCCCCAGGAGACCAGTCTTGAGGGTTGACTACCAAGCTCAGGGAGTAAAGCTTTGTCCTTAGCCCGCTGTGCCCCATGAGGAAAGATGGGCTCTCCTTGGGGAATAAAGCCCTCCATGATGAGGACATTTGGAATATTAATGGCTACACTTGGAGGCCTAAGTGTTCACTTTTCTTTGGCAAGCCCCCGAGCAGGGCCAGGGCAGCAGCCAGGGCTGATGGAGTTGTTCGCAGAGACATGCTCGAGGCAGGTAGAGGATGTTATTTGAGTCTCATGATAGCGACCAAGTGCCCTTTCCATGTCCTACAACTTTGAGCAGTTAATCCCCTGGGTCTGTCCCCTATCTGGGCCAGCCGAGGAGCCTTGAGAAGCCAGAGACAAATAGAGAGACCTTGCAAAAATGTTAATGTCCTCCCCTGGTCTTGCAGAATGTCGTGGTTGTTAACATCCCACTCTTGGAAAAGGGCTATCTGTGCTGCTTTTTAAGAGAACAGCAATAAAAAAGGGAAATTAAATTAGCAACTCTGTCTGAGCTTCTAATCCATTAAGGTGTCTTCAACTCCATAACCTGTTAACTCTGGCCACATACTTAAGTGGTTTCAAGAAAATAACAGTATTCTGCCTGGCCCCATTTTGTACCAATCATGAGAAATGGGATTGACTGTCAACCTAAGAGACATGAAGCCTGGAGGGGCCATTCCTGCGAGAGGGCTGGGCAGGGTTGTATGCTCAGCCTGCCATGGGACCGAGGGTGCGAATCCCTCCGTGAACACGCCCCCACCCCTTCCTCTCTGCAGAGCACACACTGAACTCCAGGAATTAGTCAAATAATACAATTACACACATGAGGTGCCTCTCCAACCCCCATTAAATAATGGGAAGATAAAACTGTCTTCAGTGGAAAACATCAAAAAGAAACCGCACTTAGTAACAAGGATAGGGCGTCCCTAACAGCAGCTAACAATTATTAAGTGCCTATTGGGTGACTAGCTCTGTGCTAGGCACAGAACTAGCTATATAATTTGCACGGTCCAGTGCAAAATGGAAACTCAGGGCCCCTTGTTCAAAAAGGAGTCCCCGGGTGGTGCAAATGGTTAATGTGCTCGCTGCTAATTGAAAGGTTGAAGGTTTGAGTCCATCCAGAGGTGCCTCGGAAGAAAGGCCTGGAGAGCTACACACATGGGGGTGTGCCATGAGTCAGAGATGACTCAAAGGCAACTGTTTTTTTTTTTTTTGTTGTTTGAAAAATTATGAAGAATTTCAAGATGGCAACAATGGAGCATTAAACCAAGTGCAGGGCCTTTCTTATTGTGGAGCTCTGTGCTACTGCACACGTCTACAACATGGGGTGCCCCGTGTGACTGCAGAAGTCCACACCATGGGGTGCCCTGTGTGACTGCAGAAGTCCACACCATGCGTTCAGCCCTGGCTAAGCACTTTAAGTGCATCAACTGGCTTAATTCTTACAACAAACCTTTGAGGCAAATGCTATTACTATCTCCATTCTACAGATGAGCAGACTGAGGCTCAAAGAGGTTAGGAGACTGCAGGAATGAAGGTTTTGAAGCAGTTTGCATGAGCAAAAAAGGTAGAGGGGTTACTGAGCTATCATGTAGCACATGATAAAATTGGGGGAACAGCCAGAGAACTGTGTCAGGCTGTACCCTGGTCATGCTGTGAGCACTTATTTAGTCTCAGGAAAACAATATCATTTGCCCCATTCAATTAATGTTGTTAATTTGAAGTTTATTGGTTTTTGCAGTTTTTCTTTCATTTACAAATTTGTTTTAGCTTTATGATTGTAAAAGAGCTCTACACATAAAGAACATGTACCTAGTTTATGTTTGTATATATTTAACTAACATTATACTAAACATAATTTAAATCAACAGCAAGAAACCACAACTTTTCCCCTCTAAGTGGGGTCTGCACATTACTCAAGAGGGGAACCACAGGGACTGTTCACAGCCCTGACCCTTGGCTGGCTGCTAACAGGGGCCATCTTGGCAGGTTTGGGGCAACAGCAGTCATTCTGGCTGGTTTGGGGCCTGTTGACGTGGGAGTCAATGGAAGGAGAGAGAAGGGAGCAAGAGAGAGGGGGCAGGCAGGTGGCTCCTGTGAGCAGGTGGCTGGTAATTGAAGGGCCCCCAAAGATCTGTTTGGCCCTGGCTCCCCTTCTGGCTGCTGTTCCACACCCCTTTGCCTTGGCCCAGGGAGCCCTCAGCCTTATGGGGCAGATTCCTGGAGACAGGCTGTGGGGCAATGAATTACTTAATATGCCCTTCTAGCCATGGTTTTTGTGACTCACACACAGTGACTGAGTGAGGCTATGCAAATAAGGTATATGGAACCCTTATGAAGGGATTAGTCAGTTTTGCCACCCCGTTAGGCTTAAAATGAGCCATTCCAGAGGCAGGACGAGAGGATCTCACTACCACCAAGAAAGAAGAGCACATTCTTTGGACCCAGGATCCCTGTGCTGAGAAGCTCCTGGAACCAAGAGACCAAGGGAGAGAGCTGTAACACCAAAGACAGCGAGAAGCGGTGGCAGAGAAACAGCAGCAGCAGAGGCAGGAGACAGGCAGGAGACGGCGCGGTGGGCTTCCCAGCCCGTGGAGTGGGAAAGCTGAGTGCCTTTGGGCAGGAGGCTTACTGGCAGAGTGGGGTGCCTCAGAGTACTTATCAGCAGAGCTAAAAGAGCTTTGTAACACTTGTCGGAGCAGGGCAGAGTCCAGGCTGAGGGGCTGCGGGGCCAAGGGCCAGGTAGAGACCTGCCTGCGGGCATGGCTGAGAAGAGGCTGTGCTGCTCGGAAGAACTGTATCCTGATCCTGAATTGTAACCTGTTACTTCCCTAATAAACCCCATAATTGTGTGAATTGTCTGTGAGTTCTGTGTGGCCATTGCAATGAATTATCGAACTCAGCAGAGAAATAGAGTGTGCCATGGGAGGGACAGCTGGTGTCAGAATTGGTAAAAAGGGCTGACATGAGGAAGTTTGCCTGAGAGCAGGCGTGTCTGACCTTCACCTCATAGGAATCAGCCTTGGGCTGTTGATCTTAATTCTCCTTCCCCCTTGTGAAGTTAGAGGCGGTCAGATGCCTCTGCTATACCATTTCTACAGATGCTCTGCCTCAAAGGCAGGGAGGGTCCTGTAGGAACACCCAGGGGCTCAAGGCCAAGGCAGGGGAACAGTTATAACACCTCCAAACTGTGTCCCTAATTGGTCCTGAACAGGCACCCTGGGGCCAGAGGCCATCCCTCGGGCCCTCCCCTGCCATGGTCTGAGTCCCCACGCCCATGACAGAAGCATGTTTAAAACCAGGAGTCAATATCTTGTTACTCTATGCATACCCCTGACTGGCAATTTCACTCCAAGCTATATTTCCAACAGAAACGCATGGCAAACACTTACACAAGCATGTTCACGGGAACACGATTTACAGTGGCCCCAAACCGGAAACAACGCAAGCACATCGATTGTGGCGTATGCTTCTAACGAAATAAGCCCCTGCTATAGAGGAGGCCACAACAGATGAGTCTCACGAACAGTTTTGAGGAAGCAGCCAGGTACAAAAGAGCGCAGAGTGAATGAGTCCATTGAAATAAAGTTCAAAAACAGGCAACATTACTCTCCCATATTAGAAAGTCAGGGTACTAGTTACACTCAGAGGGAGGAAGGGTGTGGTGGCTGGGAGAAGCAGAAGGGAGGGTGCCTAGGTGCTGGGAATGTTCTGTTTCTTCATCCGGATGATGGTTACACAGGTGTGCTCACGTCTTAGTTGACTGAGCTGTGCGCTTTTCTATGTGTGCTACACTTCATTTACAATGTGAGAAGTGACTGATACATTGTTATATGAAACAGGGCTATACAACACATAAAATAGATGAAGAGACAAAAATATTGTTTTTCCCCATCAGCTCCCATCTATCTCCCCTTAGGAAATCCCTTGGAGGGGCCTGCATGGAGGCCAGGGCCCCCACAGGCCTGACTTGCCTCTTGGGTGAACCCCAATGCTCTTGGTAAAGCACCCCCATGAAAGAGGCTGACTCTCTGGGAGACTCTGGGAGTCCTGGGCTTCCCCCCGCCACCATGATTTAAGAGTAAAGCCTAGTGCTGAACTGTTACTTGGCGTTCGTGCCAAGGACACTAGGGGCTGCTATGAAGCAAAGGATGAAGAACAGGCAGTCTGGAGTGAAGCAGGGACCCCTTTGTGAAGATGCCCACCTGACAAGGGGCTTCATCAGCCTCTGCTCATCCCTGGGTCCAGAGCGCTCACTCCTCATGGCCTGGGTCAAGTGGCCCGCCCCATAACAGCAGGAGGGCGAGCTGACTTCACAGATGGAAAAATTCCTCCCAGAGACATTAAAAGACTTGCATGGGTACCCCCAGGGGCACCCCTGGGATAGCGGTGGTGAGCCCAGGCTGGCTGATGCCTGGTCTCACACTGCTGGGTTGATGCAATTAGTGCTGTGATGTTCAGAAGCATTGAGAAGTCCCACAACTGCCAGCTAAAAATAACAGTCCAGAGGAGGGCCAGACACCTACATCCCATCCAAAGGCCCGCCTGCATTTGGGCTCCTGGGTCTGATGTGGCATGTGTGTTGGGAGCAAAAGGGATCTTGTAAGACCCTGCATGACTCTTGCAGTGGATCCTGCACCCCTGGCAAAGTCCAGGAGCTCTCCTTCAGCTCACCAGGCCTTCCACCATGCCTTGGCTCCAGTCTTATACCCTCACCCCACTTTTCCTGTCAGCCACATGGATAGTCCTTTTGCTCTCAGGTGGTCCAGCAGGGCTCTGCCTCTGCTGGAACTTTGTTTCCTGTGATCTGTCAAGGCTGATACCACCTTATGCTTCCTGCTCTGTCACAGTTGGACGTGTTTTGATGACAGCTTTCCCCATCACCATAGGACCTGTCCCCTGCCTGCCCTAGAAGGCTATCCCAGCAGAGGTATCAAGAACTCCTTAGGGGACATCAGATGTCTGAGGAAGGCCCTCAGTGGAACACTGGGCACTGGGTGCTGGGCTCAAAGAGACAAGCTGGGATGGGATAGCCCTTCCTTGAGAGACCTTCTGACAGGTCTGCAGGTCATATCCACATGGAAGAGTCCAGCTACTCCCCGTCAGCTGAGCAGGGAATTTCTGTGCTTCAGACCCTGGACATCAGGGTCTTAAAGACCATCTGGTCCCCCACTCCTTCTACAGATGGGTAAACTAAGGCCCAGATGAGAAGGAGCCTCAGGTATACAGGGCAGAACTAGCCTTGCTGGGCGTGAAACACACGTCCCCAGGCTCCCAGAACCAGGGTGAAGGTGCTCAGCATCATCTTCTGAAGCTGCAGCTGCACACGTGTAACCCCATGCACTGGGAGCCCCAGCCCCTCACAGCCCTGGCCAATGTGCTTATAAAGTATGGGTTGTGATCCGAGGGCTGCTGTGATGCTGGGGGCTCGTGCAGGAGAATGCCAGCATCTGTAGAAAACGTCTTCAGAGCTAACTGTGTGTTCCCTGGACTTCTAGTATCCCAGATTGTAGCCAACACCTGGACCCCAGGAGCCTCAGTGCAGGCTAAGCCTGGATAGCCATCCATACACATCTCCTAGGAGGTTCAGGGGCCTCCTGAATGACCTCAAGGGGAATGTGAGAAGACAGTGACCTACTCAGGAAAGGGCGGCAGAGTGGGAGCGACAAAGTGTAGGAGTGGTCAGTGGGGAGGAGGGAGGGTAGGGAGAATCTTCTGGGCTGAAAAAGGTCACCTGGTGTCTCCTCTTTCTGACCGCCTTCTACTCTGTCCCATTTGTGCTCTGCTTCCTGGATGGGGGACGGGAGGCCTGGTGGTGATGATGATGGGGAAGGACTCAGAGCAACTGCCAATTATAAGCTGTGAGACCTTGGAAACTCACTGTCCCTTCCATGTCTCAGTTTCTTCACCTGTAAAATGGGGGTACTGACCAGATGTTAGTTATAGGTGGCTTTTCCAGTGTTAGAGGTAGCACAGGGCTAGCAAGGGTCCGTGAGCGCCGTGGCAGACACCCCACACCAGCTCCCTGCTAGGACCGTCCTGTTTGGAGAACTTTCTTGAGTTCAGGGGGCACGTCAACCCTTGGTGCCCTCCAGGTCTGACCCCTGGCCTCATTTCAGTGCCCACTGGTCTCCAGCAGCCACATTACCTAAGCTGGCTCTGCAGGAGAGTATGGTAGGTGGGTGACCCTGAAATCTCAGGCTGCAGGCTCGGTTTAGCCTACTTAATGCTGCAGTTAGCTCAAAGCCTTACACCTTGGGGCTCAGGCATGAATATTCACGACCCAAGTTACTGAAAGCATCACAAACTCCCAGCCAAGGCCCATGCCATGCAGGAGGTAGACTGGGCTAGGTGGGTGTAAACAAGGCAGGAAAGTCATCCCCTCCACCCCCACCCCACCCTGAAACTGCTCCTGAAATGTGGCTGCTCTGAGGCTCCCCCAAAGGAAGATGCTAAGACACCGCCCACCAGTGGGAAGTTCCCTAAGAGAAGGACCTCATCTGCCTGGTCCCTGATCATCCCAGGACTTAGCACAGGGCCTGCTGCCTCTCCCCCACCACGAATCACACCCCACCCAGAACAATCCACTAAAAAAAACCGGTTGCTGTTGAGTTGATTCTGACTCAGGGCGACCCCATGTGTGCAGAGTAGAACTGCGTTCTATAGAGTTTTCAATGGCTATGACCTTTTGGAAGAAGATTGCCAGGTCTTCTTTCCAAGGCAACTCTGGGTGGGTTTGAATGGCCAACCTTTCCGTTAATAGCCGAGTGCTTAAATGTTCGCACCACCCAGGGACGCCCCCAGAGCCACAGGGTTCTCTAAAAAGCAGCTGGCCACTGCACACAGAATAGAATTCACCCTCCTTCCCTTGTGGGAGCTGCCCTACCTACAGCTTCCCTTCACCACTACCTGCCAGCCTCCCCCTCCCCAGACCTTCCTCAATGACACTGAACACAGCAAGCTCGTTCCCACCGCTGGGTCTTTGCATGTGCTGTGTCCTTGGCCTGAACATGTGGCTGGCTCCTTCCCATCCTTGAGGTTTCCTCCTGTATATCATCCCTCAGAGAGGCACCCCCACCTGTGACTGCCCTATCTAGAGAAGATTGTCACTGTTTTTCTGACTCTCTCCCCCAGCGACTGTAAGCTCTCTGAGGGCAGGCCTGGTTTCACTCACACCTGCATCCCAGCAGCCAGCCTAGTACCTGGTACATGTACCTGCTTGGTGAATGCTTGCTGAGCAGTGGGGCCTGTTATCTGGTTCTCTGGGCCTGGGACTTGCTAAATGGGGGAGTCAGCCTGTTTCTTCCCCTAGCCCCACCTTCTGGGAGCCCCAGGCTGCTAGCTCTCCCCTCTGGCTGAGATCCTGGCCTGGCATTTGTGATCTGCATTGTGATCTGGGGGCCGCACGAAGGTCATGGGTTCAGAGTCCTCAAGTCCCTCTAAGCCCCTTATGACTATTGCCTAAATCCCCTTTTCTAGGAAAATGTCTCTCAACAGCTTGGACTTAGGAGGCAAATGATAGCAGTAATAAAAGCTACGACTCCCTGAGCAGCCTGCCTTGTACTCTGCTAAGCCCTTTACGTACACTGTCTCCTGGAACCCTCAGAACAACCCTATGAAGCAGGTGGTATTGCTGCTCCCACTGTACAGATGAGATAACTGAGGCTCAGACAGGTGAAGCAACCCAACTCTGCAGGCCTCCCCAGCTAAGCTCTCTAAAGGCTGTTCAGTCCTGGCCCAGGACTCTCCTGAGGTTTGGGCTGAATAACTGGAACAAGAGCGTGAAAAGTGGAAGAGCAATATGAGACTGGGGACTGAGGGGAAGTGACCAGGGACGGGTTTTCTTTTCTCTTGAGCTACCAGTTGAGGGGCATTAGGCAGGGCCCTCATCTTGGTACTTAGCTTTTCCAGGACTGGGCTGGGTCTCAACAGAGCAAGTCAGGGGCAAGCATGGCCATGGGGTGGGTCAGGACTTCTGGACTGAATAGTGACCAGGATTTCACTACACAAGTTGCCAAAAAGTCTGGTCTAGGATCCAGGGTTTCTGGCTCCCACACTAGTGGCGCATCAGGTGGATGGAGCTGGTCAGGAAAGGCAGTGTCTGTTTTTTCCTGTGGCGTGAATTTATGGAGCACCTACTATGTGCCAAGCTGCTGGGGAATGGGAGATGAATGAGTCCAGGAGAGGAAGCTGAGGAGAGAGTTGAGCAGCGAGGAAGTGCTCGGCAGGGCATCTGTTCTGCACGCTCAGAGTCCTCTCCCTGAGTGCTACAGGAGCTTGACCAGGGGATGGGGAAGAGCGGGCCCGGGGAGGGGTTCCCAACAGATGAGGGAGTATGAGAAAGGCAGGGTGCCCTGCTGTGGGCACCGATGAGCACTGGCAGGAGCACCACCAAGGGCTGAGGCGGACGTCCCTTAAACATGGGGGAACTGGCGGTGTCTCCCATGTACCCCTGTACATCCTGGGTAGGAAAACTGCACCCATTTGGGGGAGAAATCTCCGGTTCTGGATCCCTGCTAGATCACAGTTGCATTGCCAAGGTCCAATTAACATTCACAGAATAACTGACAGACGGAATTGGAAAACTTAAAAGTGCATTTTAATCCCATTAGCGGTAGGACTGTTTTCTCCCTCTGCAACTCTTTTTATAAGACGAAATGAAGTCACAGTACTGCCTCCTAGGGTCAGGAGAAGGAAGCCTTCTGTCCTGGGGATGACAGACATCATCTCTTCATATCCTAGTGGATATGGCTGCCCCTGGGGCCCCCACGCAGAGACCTGACTCACTTCTGCCCCTGGGTACAGCCTGCTCATTCTGCGTTGTCAGTGGGGCCTGCCCTGAACTCCTGTCCAGGCTCGCCCCATTAAGCCAGGGGTTTGTCAGTCACTTCTAATCCTTTAGCCTATCGGCTCCTGCTCCAAAAGTGTTTGCATTTATCTTGTTACCACAAGGAGCAGAAGGATAATTTTCTCTAAACAAACACCACAGCCCCGCATGCTCATCTGACATTTCTCTTCTCCAAGAGACAGCTGTTGACATGTGTCAAGTTCTGAGAAACAAATTTGGGAGCAGAGGGGCAGCAAATTCCTGTTAGCACAAGGTTGGGGCCCTGGGCAGGAGGAGGCACCTCCCCCTCAACCCAATCAAAATAAACCTGCCACTGTTTTCTTACTGGGTGGCAAGAGGAACCTGCCAGCTTGCCTCCAAGGACTAGCTCATCAATTACAGATTTTGAAGAATCAGGGTACCGGGTTGAATGGGGGTGGAGGGTTGAGTGTCCCAAACCATTTGCCCCTAAAGGTTTGTTATAGGAGGGCTTCCTGGGGGCTTTGGGCCTCTGAGCCCAGCTGTGGGGTATGGGAGGGAAGCTCTCAAGGTTCTAGCAGGGCTTTGCTGTGCCTTCTAGGGGCCAGCTCTGGGGCTGGCCCATTGGCTGTCCAAATGATAGACAGGGACTTGGGCCATGTCTTGGAGAGACGTGTCCATTAGCAAATGATAAACACAACAAAATAAGTCACTGAGACACAATCCGTGGCAACTCTACTGCAGTGTCCAGTTGCAAGTAGACAGCCAGCCTGCCCTCAACTTCCCTCTCACCCCTTGCTCATGCAAATGTCAGATGCCTGGTGACATTCTTCCCTGTACAAACCCAGGGCAGCAGATCACAAGGCAGAAGCAAATTCTAGTTTTTGCTTGGGGTGGAATTTAGAGCAGACCCTGGGAATGTTTGGCCAGAGGGTGCAGATTGAGCTGGTGGGTGCTCGTGGGCCCTCACAGAAACCATTCTGAGGATGTAGGCAGTGAGGCATCAGCTCACAGCACTGCGTTGAGGTGATGCAGAAGCAGGAGACAGCTGGGGGAGGCCAGGTGTGATCTGCAGACATGGGTGGGGAGAGGCCTCATTGCTGCCCTTGTCCTGCCCCAATCCCACCTGCACCCGAGAGAGACCATTTGCACATCTCTAACATCAAGCACATCACGAGAAGCAGATCTCACAAGTCCATGCCCCAGATCATGCTGTTGCCAATCAAAATATTGCTTCCTTTAATTAGAAAAAGCCAAGTCACTGAAATCACCACTCATTGATTGTTGGAGTGTGACATTCTAGCTTTCTGTCCCTTGGGCAGCCAGACCGGCTGAGGGAAGGATGAGGGCGGTGGGGCTGATGTGAGAGAAGCAGATTTGTCTTTAGTGGCTCTGCAGCTGAGCCTCCTGCAGATGTGAGCGGTGGCTCTCCTGGGCGGCCTTCCTAAGCATCTCCTCCCGCTTTACATCCTCACCCTAGCATAGCAGTCCTCCTCCTCCTCATCCACCCACCTGCCCAGACACAGCACCTAGCACTGCTTTCCCGACATCTGCTGCTCTGCAGCCACTCTGTGCCCTGACTCTGGCTTGGGCATTTCCTCTTTTTCTTAAAAGAAGCTGGTTGGGGCATGACACCTAATGATCAGGCAGAGATATTCAGATTTGGTGAGGCAGGAAACAGGGAGCCATTGAATGCTCTGGAGTAGGTAAATACGTGGTGATGGATGATGCTTTGGAAGCCCTGCAGGTCAGGCCCCAGAGTGGTTGGAACATAGCATTGAGTTACCACTGGCACTCTTGATGTTACCCCCGCTACACATGGCCAGTTCACGAGGGGATAGGGAGATTAGCACAAGGTTCGTGCGCTCTCTGATCATACACAGACAGCCCTCTGTTTGAGACGAGAGAAGGCAAGGAATACTTACGAACAATGAAAGAAATGAGAAGACAAGGGGAAAGCAGGATGGAGACGGAAGGGCTAAAATGCTGCAATAGGAATAATATTTCGGTTTTGACCGGTGGCTTGGCAAAATGAGGGGAACTGAATAAGGCTTGAGTGAAGTCCACCTAGGTGCCAGCCCAGCTGGGGCCGCAGCCCTTTCCCTAAGGCTATCGCTGGCACTGAAGGCTGTCTCTGACCTGGGAAAGAGAGACTTGCCTGCTCCCTTGGCCCCAAAACATCATCCTTAGAACTGCCATGGAGTAGAATCTGAACTGTCATATTTGCCTCTCAACAGTTCCAAGGGAATCCTTTCCCAGTGTCCTCCAAGGCTGAGTGCAAGTCCCTGCCATTCCAGGGAGCCTCCAGCTCACCTGGATCTCCTTCTTCCAAACACAGGGCAAGTCAGTGGCTGAGAATCACACAGACCCTGAACTCCCGATGGGCAATGAGGGGCTGTGCAGAGCCCAGCATTCTGCTGGTGCAGCTTAGGGCTGCGATGCCACGTGGCAGCAGAAGCAGGGGCTGGCACCCAGCTTTCTACAGCCCCCAGAGACCCCTCAGGCTCGGGAATATCTAGCACAGACTCTGTCAGAACTGGCCTGTTGGACTCTTAGTGCTTTCAGGTTTGACCACAAGCCCCAAGCATAGGGTCCTGGGAAGGAAGCCGGGTCAGTGGCCCCATTACCCAGGGCACCAGTGGTTCAGCTCTGCACCAAGCCTGTCCTGGGGGCCAGGGCACAGCAGAATCCAACCTGGGCCTGCCTTCATGGCTTGTAGTCTGGAGTGTGTGTGGCATGGTCATAACCAGAGGCAGACTGCTAAGGCTGTGGGTGTGATGTGGTGCCGTTGGTTCCAGTCCCAGCTCCATCACTTACTGCGTGGCCTTGAGCAAATTCCTTAATCTCTCTGGGCCTTGGCTTCTTCTTTTATAAGAGGGGAGTCATGTAGGACCTGCCTCATACAGTTTCTGTGAGGATTTAATATGTGAAAGGTATTTTCCATTGTGCCAGGCTCATACTAAATGCTTAATACCTGTTAGCATTTATTGCTGTCAGAGAGGGACAACGGACCCTAGAACTTTGAGAGACTTCCCCAGGTCTCCAAATTCATGTATGTAAAAACACTTAGATGGAGACCTAGTTTTTCCCAAAGTGAGCTCATTTATGTGGAGCACATTTTTAGTGCATATCCACCCACAACAAGCTAGTCACCTCTTCGGTCTTGATAAAACCTTCTTTCTCACCCACGACCATGGTTCAAAAAGGCTTTTTAAAAGTCAACTCAGAGAGGTTGCTGTGTGAGGACAGAGAAGCCCAGCCTGGCAAGCTATGGATGCCAGTGTGGGGGCGGAGGTGGGCCCCTGACTGATCATGAGCCACATGACTGCTCTGGAGCCTACTTGGTGTCCAGCTCAAGGTCACATCACTGCATTGAGGACTTTCCACTACACATCTGAAGCAAGGAAGGGCCAATGACAGGGGGAGCAGGACTGATTCTTGTAAGACATGGCATTTGA
Source organism: Dugong dugon (assembly GCA_030035585.1). Classification (NCBI taxonomy): domain Eukaryota; kingdom Metazoa; phylum Chordata; class Mammalia; order Sirenia; family Dugongidae; genus Dugong; species Dugong dugon. The sequence goes on from CM057460.1 coordinate 146,304,706, forward strand.
ACTGGCCTATGAAGGACTGGAGGATCCCTGGTGGTACAGTGGTTAAGAGCTTGGCTGCTAACCAAGAGGTCAGCGGTTCGAATCCACCAGCTGCTCCTTGGAAACCCTATGGGACAGTCACTTTGCGTGGGATTTGACTTGATCGCAATGGGTTGGTTTTGAAGGACTGGAAGGATTTTGACAAGCAGACAGCCTTCCTGACTGCTTTTTTGAAACAATTTTGATTCTGTTCGTTTTTACTTGAAGTGCTTGAGAATGTCTGGAAGTTATAAGATACACTAATCACCTCTCCGCTGCCCTCAGACCACATTCCTCCTTGGGGCCTGAATGAAACATTTTTAGTCCCATAAAGGGAAAATCTAATTTGAGAAGTATTGATTTTAAATATCTCTCCATCTTGTTCACTTAAAAAAAATGTCCTGGCCCTGGGTGGCCCCTGCTTTGCCCAGGTACAAGGACTGGCTATCACATCTTTCCATTCACATGGCCAAACACAGTGCTTTTTAGCCAGGAATCCTCAGCTTTAAGTGTTATCAGAGCTTTATAGGGTGACTATGTGGTGCAATGATTAAGTGCTTTGCTGCTAACAGAAAGGTTGGCAATTCAAACCCACCCAGCAGTTCCACAGGAGAAAGACCTGGCGATCTGCTTCTGTAAAGATTACAGCCAAGAAAACCCTATGGGGCAGTTCTGCTCTGTCCTATAGGGTCATTATGAGTCAGAATCGACTCGAGGGCACATAGCAACAATAACAGTTTTACAGAGCGAAGCGCCCTGGTGGTGCACAGGTTAGGCGCTTGGCTGGTAACTGAAAGGATGGCAGTTCGAACCCACCTAGCAGCTCTGAGGGAGAAAGAACCAGCAATCTGCTTCCATAAAGATTGCAGCCAAGAAGACCCTATAGGGCAGTTCTACTCTGACACATGGGGCTGCTGTGAGTCAGAATCATCTCAAAGGTTCATTACTAAGGAAATGAACACTGCTGCTGAGAACCCGTGAATTACAGCCACAAGCAGATTGCTAAATCCCCATTATTGGCTTGGGGACCCCTCCTGAGCTCTCTTCCATGATGGAGGCAGCAGCTTGAGGTCATTGCTTTTTCTAAGACAGAGGCTTGGGACTCCCACCCAGCTCAGCCCCAGCTTCTCCCCTGCCCAGAGCTTTGGACAGCTGTCCCTGGTCTAGCATTCGAGGCCTCTATGCTCTGGCTGACCTCACCACTATAGCCCCACTGTCCCTACCACACGGCATCCTGTGTTCCAGTCTACAGCAGTACCTTGTTACCTGAATGTGAGCCTCAGTGTATTGGCTCATACTGTTCCTCCTGCCATTTACTCTAATCATACACATTCTTCTGGACACCATTCAATGCCAAATGCCACCCCCAACAAGGAGCCTTCCACGACTACTACACCGCAAGCACTCTGTGTCTTTTCCTTACCCTGACCTCTCCGGGAAGCAGAATGGGTCACTGGAAAGCCTTTATGGTTTAGAGTTAAACTTGTCTGGGTTTAATCCCAGCTCTACTATTCCCTGACCTCAGTCAACTTGTCTGTAAAATGGGGTTAATAATAGTACCTGTTGCGAGGACTGAACAACCTAAAATGTAAAAACAATTCAGCACAGTACTGGCTCAGAGTAATGACTCAGTAAATAATAATCATTGCTGTTTTTTTTTTTTTTTAAATCATTAATCTTATATTTAGTATCTCAGCTTTACCTCTTACTGGCTAGGTAGCCCTGAGCAAGTGACCACGTCTCTGAGGCTTAGACAAGAGTCTTGAGGACAGGCTGTGGGGACACTGTGATAATTAATAAAGAGGCCCCGACTCTCCGTGGCACCCCCCAGGGGAGGGCTGAGGACCCTGGGCACCCTCAGCAGCATAGCCAGGGAGAGGCTGCCGCCTGGCCCTCCCAGGCCCTGTCTGGGTCTGCCAGGCCCCATACCCAGCCTTATCGCTGTGTTGAGCTGCATGAGGTGATGTTCCTGCTCATCTGGAAACAGTATCACATCAAATATTCACAAGACCAAACAAAGAACTTGCCCAGCCACGGGTGGCTCAAAACCTGTCATAGTCACAGTGCTCAGAGCCCCACAGGGAGAAACTCATCAAAACAAAGCTTCTCTGTGGCACCTAGCTTTTACTGAGGCCCCTTGGCCCTGGACTCTGGGGCAGGACCTTCCTAGGGGAGGGCCTCTGCTTCCTCAAGAGCTGAGGAGGGCCTGAGGTTTGGCGGTGTCTGCAACAAGGGCTGTGGTCTAGCTGTATGAGCCTACCCAGGTGGCAGCCCCTGAAGGGGACATCTAGGGAATAAGGGCCACTCCACCTCTCTGGGTCTCATGTTTACCTTGCTGATTGTGGATGCGAACAGCTGCCTGGCCTCCCCCAAAGACTGGTGTGATACTCTCAATACCCCAGAGCTGGTGCTGTCCCTGCTGTCTGAGCTCAGGGATGCACAGCTGGGTCCGTAAGAGACCCTTCCCAGTAATGGGCAAGGGGGATTTATTCTACCTGGCACAGCTGGGCATGGAGGAGTTTTTTTTGACTCTTTTCCTGTCAGTTCCCTTGATGAGAAACAGAAATGGAGCAAAGGCTTCTAAAGCAAAAAGAATTTTGTCTTTATTGCATTTGTATTCAAATAGGTGAAATAAATTCCAGTGCCGCCTTTCTGAGTGTGCTGGGAGCGGGGCCTGCATGCACAGGGGGTGTTGACAGCCTTCCTTCCCCAGAGAGAGCAGACGAGATGAAAAATGAGGCCTCAGAACAAACCCTCAGCACTCAATCTGTTAGGCAGCCACGAAGGCGCCGGCACTGGGAAGGACCCTGTTCCCCCAGCCGGGTTTGCCCCCTCACAAAGGCAGCTCGGTGATTAATTATCACATATCACGGCCCAGGACTGTGAGGAGGAGAGTGAATGAATAAGATGGAATTTTATCTCTGTGTGCGACAGGTGGGAAGCAGTTGAGACTATTTGCTGCTCTAAATGAACAGACTGTTTAGAGCTGCATCAATCAGAGGGCACGTTCAGCACCCCTCTGCTTAACCCCTCTGCTGCCAGGAGCAAACAGAACACCAAACAAACCACGGGCAATGGAGTTGGAGGGCAGAGCTCCTGCAGGGCCCTCAGGAGGCCTGCAAGCCTCCCCTGAATGGAAACAAGAGCCTCTCGTCTTGAGTCTTAGTCCAGCACTCCTGCTTCCAGGCAAGTCAGCAGCCCGTGGGAGGTCGTCCACATGGGTGACTGGGGCCCCCATGGAATCATTCTTTCTGCAGAGTCTGTGGATCTCGACATGGTTGCCTAAAGCCCGGGACTTTTAGCTCCAGACATTATGGTAGGATGAAGGGAGGCCTTGGCCATGTGAACTCACTGGTATGAGGCAAAGCAGTGACCACAGGGGCCACAGGACAGGTGGGATGTGGGCCTCAAACATGGGGCCTGCCTGGAGCAATCCCTGATGGCTCTGAGATGGCCTCCCCAGGTCTGCAGCTTTGCCCTAGCTCAATGATGCAGAGACGGGCAGGCCCAGAGACAGGTGTCCCTGCCTCCAAGATACTCACCCTCCGCCTGCGGTTTCTTTTTCTTTTTTTATAATTTCATTTATTTTGTTGTTGTTGAGACTATACACAGCAAAACACATACCAGTTCAACAGTTTCTGCACATACCATTTAGTGACATTGATTACATTTTTCTAGTTGTGTAATCATTCTCCTCCTCCTTCTGAGTTGTTCCTCTGCCATTAACATAAATTCACTGCTCCCTAAGGTTCCTATCTAAGCTTTTGAGTGGCTGTTATCAATTTGATCCCATAAAGACAGTTCTTAAAAGAGCAGAAAGCTCAAGGCAGACTTTTTTTTTTACTAGTTAAGCTAAACTATTATTTGGTTTTAAGAAGACTTCAGGGGATATTTTTAGTTTAAGGTTTAAAGGGCAATAGTTTCAGGGGTTCATCCAATCTTCATGGCTCCAGGAAGTCTGGAGTCAATAAAAATTTGAAATTATGTTCTGCATTTTCCCCCTGTTGATCAGGATTCTGCTATAGAATCTTTGATCAAAGAGTTTAGTAATGGTAGCTGGGCACCATCCAGTTCCTCTGGTCTCATGGCTCATGGGGGCTATTAGCTGCATATTTCATATCCTCCTCCTGTTCCTGACTCTCTTTCTTCCTCTGTTGCTCCAGGCAAATAAAGACCAATTGTTGTACCTTGGATGGCCACTTGCAAGCTTTGAAGACCCCAGGCAATATGTAAGGAACTAAGAGGTAGAACAGAAGCACTAAGCAGGTTATTAGGCCAATTAACTGGGATATCCCATGAAACTATGACCCTAAAACTCCAAACCAAGAAACCATATCCCTTGAGGTTTTTGGTTGTACATAAGCAGCCTCAGCAGCTACTCTTTTTTTTTTTTTTTGTTGTAAATATATCACACAACTTTTGCCAATTCAACTTTTTACAGGTGTACAACTTATTGACAGCATTACAATAATCGGCTGTGCAACCCTACCCTTAATCAACATGATATTTTCATCACTGTTAACCTCCGGTTTTCCCTCTCCTCTCGCCCCTGGTAACCACTAATAAACTTTGTTCTCTATACATTTGCCTTTTCTTGTCTTTTTATGTAAGTGAGGTCATACAATATTTGTACCTGTGGTCTCTTGCTTGCACCCGGTACAACCATTTACAGACACTTTTATTCTGACGTAACTCTCTGTGGGACCCTATTGCCAGGATGTTGGCCAGTAGCAGTCGTGTCTGACAAGCCCTCATGGTGGACTCGTGCCTTCTGATGTGACTGTCTCCTGGTACTGCAGTCTCTCCATGGAGGCCTCAGTCTCCACTTCCCATCTACCTCCTAATCCTTCTCCCACTGACACATGCAGTTTTCTCAAAGACCCAGCAACCCACTCAGAAGCAGTCAACAATCTGATTACAAATGAAGCACGATGTTCGTTAAGGGAAAAGGTGAAAAGACTTCAGAGAAGAGGAGATGCAGGAGGGGAGGTGGGTTAGAGGGAGGATGGGGAGTTTGGTCACCCTAAGAGTGTGGTGCCGAAAGTAATGACCATGACCTCAGGGGGACACAGGAGGCTGTTGAAGACCTGGAGCTGGAAACTTGGTGTCTGGAGTCTTAGGTGGGACAGGACCCTCCTGAGGGACGTGTAGAGAGAGGAGAGAAGCACACCCAGGGCAAAGGCTCAAGTGTCTAGGGCAGGCCCTTCACCTGGTTTTGTAAATAAAGTTTTATTGTAACACAGCCACAGCCATTTCTTTACATATTGCCTATGGCTGTTTTTGCATTACAATGGGGAGTTGAGTAGTTTTGACAAAGACAGGCCTGCAAAACCTAAAATATTTACTATTTGGCCCTTTACAGAAAAAGGTTAAGGAACTGGCAGAAGAGAGTAGACCACTCACAAAGGAGATGGACAAGAGATAGCCAAAGAGGTGGAAGGAAAATGAGCATTTCAAGGAGGGAGAGTCCAGTAGGGCCTGATGCTGCAGAGAAGTTAAATCTGACGAAGACTGAGGAGTCACCATTAGATGTGACAACTATAAGTCATCGTGAGCCTTGTAGGCCTTAGTTTCCCTCATCTGTAAAAGGAGGTGGTGACGGAAGCAGACTGCAGAGAATGAGCCAGAAGTTAGGGGTAAGGCCATGGAGTTGATGAGAAGAGACGGCCCCTTTAAGATGCTTCTTGGGCGAGAGAGAGCTGCAGGTAGGAGCAACAAAAGCATTGAAAACTTTTCTAAAATATCTGCAACTGCTTTCCTACCTTGGTTATAATTGCCTCATCAACTTCACAGACTCACCCTTGCTAGGCTTGGGTCTCCAACCATGCCATTGGAAAAGGGAGCTGGAGTGTAGAGAAATTAGAGGGAGGAGAGAAGCAGACCCAGTGCAGAATCTTGGGGATCACACTGCTCTGTTATTGCCCTTGCCTGGGCCCACTCACCAATTCTTTCCCCATTTCTTCCCCCTTGTCCACACCAGAGCCCAGAAAACAAGTCTACTTAGCTGATGCTTTACCATGCAGGCTTCTGTGACATGTGGCTCCCATCCCTTCCTGATGGGGCATCAGTGGCCTCTGGGTTCCTTGTGTGGCCCAAGAGCTCAGTCAGCCAGGCCTGGCTGGAGGTGGACAGTGGGTGTGGGCAATGCCTTCTCCTATCGGCTCCAGCTCTCCTGTCTCTGAGTACTCCTCCTGAAGGCTGGGCCTCTCTGCACCATCCTGATGGCCCAGGGTTTCTGCCTCCACCTTGCACAGCCTGAGGCCAGTGGCCCACTCCAGAAGGGGTCGAGCCATCCCCACCAGTTCCACCTGCCATCACAACTCATCAGGGTGGTAACCAGAGCCAGGCCCGGGGACAGCCCGTGAATCCAGAAAAAATGAGTGTGAAGTTAAGCAGCAAACTCATCATTTGAAACTCTCACGTTTCCCAAGATGAGATGATTCCCATTAACAAAACACCTTCATTTTCAGAAAATCCATGTTCACAGCTTGCTCTGTAGAGCCTGCCCTCACAAGTTATGATTTATATTTTATTACAAGGTGAAAAGAGACAAAAAAAAAAAAAAAAAAAAAATTCTCACACAGAGGGGAAAAAAAAAAAGCCCACTGACTCTTTACAGCAACTCCTAGGGTGTTTGATTTAAAGGGACATTGTCATCTTTAATGTTTTCATCCAGAGGAATTAGAGAGCGCCACCATGATGATTTAGAAGCTACTGATTTAAGGGGCTGCTTGCATGGTCTGGCTTCACTGTATTTTTCTTTTTATGGTTCCAGAGAGTATTGTCTGAAAGATAATAATGTTGGGTGATATTTCTTCTTCGTCATATGGAGGCCTGAGAAGAAAATTGAAATAGAGCCTTCCTTCCCCCCTCTCTGAGGCCAGGCTATGGATTGGGGAGGACTGTTATGGGCCACCTCCAGCCACTTCACCTTTTCAAGGCCTAAGCCTGCCTTTTCGTGCCCCCATCTCTGCAACCAGGAAGCAGGTGGCCATCTTGTCCTGGTTGGAAATGATCTTTTACTGTTTCAGTTTCTTTGCTTCCCTGACTCCCACCCCAGCTAATAATGGTCACGAGGGCCTCTCAATATCACTTTTCTTTTGTGGCCCCTTTCTGCTCCCACTCCTGCCTCCACGGTCAGGTCCCTCTTATCTCCCAGGTTCTCTCTCCCTCAGTCAGCCCTGTGGGTGTCTCCAGGTTAGTCTTTATCAAGTTCCTTGCTTCCCCGTTTCCCTGGCTTTCTTGACAAGCCCAAATGCTGTAGCCTATGGCAGAGAATGCTATATGTTGACCTAAATCTTCTTTCGTTCTCTTTTGGGGACATGGCTAGACTTCATTTCCCAGTTCCCCATGCAGTTCGGTGTGGCGATGTGACTGAGTTCTGGCAAATGGGATGTGGCAGAAGAAATGCACATGAGTCCTTGCTGGCCTTATAAAAATCTCCCACAAGATCCTCTACTCTCTCTGTCCTCCTAGATACTAGCCAGATGCAGAATATCCAATAAGGGAATCTGAGGCCCTAAGAGATGGTAGAACCACAAAACCGAAGATGGCTGGGTCCATGTGCCACTCTGTAGCCACACACTGAACACCAACATTAAACTGTTAAATGAATAAGGAATAAACTTGTATTGTGTTAAGTCCCTGAGATTGTGGGGTTGTTTGTGACTGCATTTAGCCTTCCTGACTAACACACGGTCCTTCCTTCTTTGGTCTTAATCTCTCTCTCCAGCATCATCTTCCTTTTCTCTCTTACTTGCCCCCGGCACAGGGGGCAGGATAGCCATGCTGGATGGTCTGGGGCCTTCCCATCTCTGCACCTTTGATTAGGCTGTTACCTTTGAATGGGATGGCTTTCCCCAACCCCTCATCTACCTATGAAATCCCCACCCATCCTCCTCTGTAAAGACATCTGGCAACTTTTTTTGCCTAGATGTATTACACCCTCCTCTCAGCTTCCAAGGCAGTCTTTTGACAACCATCCCATGGCCTTTTGTCTTGTCTGCACAAGTCTTCTCCCATATGAGAATGAACTCCTTGGTGGCAGGGACTAACCCTTGCTCATGTCCAACTCGTCTATGTTGGAAAGTATGCCATGTGGTGGCCAGGGTGCCAACTCTGGAGGTAGAATCACTGATCTCAGCTTTAGCTGTATCACCACTACCAACTTTCTGGTGCCTCAGTTTCTATTTCACATAAAAAGAGAAATCTACCTTAAATAGCTTGTACTGGGGAGAGATGGAAATACCCATGCATGCTCCATTTACCACGCTCCACCTCTCCTTGTTGCATTTATCTCCTGACTCTGGGGTACTCCCACCCGATTTCTGATGATTTTAGCCTGTGCTAACAATAGTTTCTCTGACACTCCTCTTAATATTTGGTGATTTAAACATCCATGTTGATTAGCCTGCCAATCTTCCACCTTATATTAGACTCTCACTCTCATGGCCATATCCTGGAGTCTAGACCTTGTCTTTACAAATAATGGCAGCCTGAAAAATCTTTTTTTCAGGCATCCTGTTCTCTGATCACCACCTATCTCTCCTGGTTTACTCTCCCTGGTATTCAGGTCCCACTGATTCTTCAACCCCACTGAAACCCATAACCTACCGACCAGCCATTTAATTGTCCATAACTCCCTCATGACCTCACTTCCTTCTTATCCAGCTTAAATTCCATGGAATTTTAATCACATCATTGCACGCACCCTCGATTCCCTTGCCTCTGTTTGGCAAAACCCCAACCCTGCTTAAATCTAACTGTTAGGGTAGTCTATGCTTATGTGTGTAGCTGAACATGACTGGGGAAAACACACCACTCTGCTGACTGGTTTCACGTTGAATTTGTGACTATGAACCCCAAGTGGACCTCTAATACAGTCCTTTGATCACACTACCTTCTCTGCATCTGTTCACTCTCCCACTCTCTGAGATAGATAACTGTTCCAGGCCTTCTCCTCTTTCCTCAAACCTCCACATCTCCTCCACCCTCGCTCGCAGCTGTGACCTGCTTCCTGATTCCCTGAGAAAATAGGAGCCTGCATGGGCTCCCACCACATCTACCCACCTACCTGCATCTGTGCTCATGCGCTCAGGCTTCCCTCCTGTTCTTGTGGATCAACCATCCACACTTCTAAGGCAACGCCTCCACTTCGGCACTAGATTCCACTTGCCCTCCCCTTACTCAAATAAATCACTCCAGTCATATTACCTCCTTCTTCCACAGCATTTGTTTTCCCTTTCTACTCAGTTATTCCCATCAACATACAAACATGCTGTTATTTTTCCACTGCATTGGGCAAATCTGCTGCAGAAGACTTCTTTAAAGTGTTGAAAAGCAAACATGTCACTTTAAGGACTAAGGTGATCCTGACCCAAGCCATGGTATTTTCAATTGCCTCATATGCATGTGAAAGCTGGACAATGAATAAGAAGACCAAAGAAGAATTGATGCCCTTGAATATGGTGTTAGCGAAGAATATTGAATATACCATGTGCTGTCGGAAGAACAAACAAATCTGTCTTGGAAGAAGTACAGCCAGAATGCTCATTAAAAGCAAGAATGGCGAGACTTTGTCTCTCATACTTTGGATGTGTTATCAGGATGGACCAATCCCTGGAGAAGGACATCATGCTTGGTAAAGTAGAGTGTCAGTTAAAAAGAGGAAGACCCTCAATGAGATAGATTGACACAGTGGCTGCAACAGTGGGCTCAAACATAACAACAATTGTGAGGATGGTGCAGGACCAGGCAGTGTTTTGTTCTGCTGTACGCAGGGTCGCTGTGAGTCGGAACTGACTCAACAACACCTAACAACAATAAAAACATTGTTCCTGTATGTTAAAAAAAAAAAAAAAAAATCTCTTGACCCTATTATCCCTCTAGCTACTTCCCTATTTCTCTGTTACACGTACAGCGAAAGTTCTCAGGAGAGTTCTCTATACTTAGTTTCTTCAATTCTTCTTTTCCTACTGTCTGTTAAATCTATTCCATTGAGGCTTTTGCAGGTTCCCCTCCCCATCGCCATTCCATGGAGACTGCTCTTTAAGGTTACCAAAGACCTCCAAGTTACCAAGGCAATACTCTCTTCTGTGTCCTCATCCTAACTGACCTCTCAACTGCATTTGGTACAACTGACCACTTCCTTCTTCTCGGAAACACACTCTTCTCTTGCTTCCAGGACATCATACATTCCTAGTTTCCTTCACCTTTCTGGAGTCTTCTTCTCACTCTCTTTGGCTGGCTCCCCTCATCTCCTTGATCTGTTAACAATGTAGACTCTTAGGCCTCAGTCTTGGGCGCTCTTCTCCATCTAAGCTCACTTGCTCAGTGATCTCATCCAGTCTCACAGATTTACACATTGTTCATGAATGGAGGACTTCCAGATTTATATCTCCAGCCTGGACTTCTTCCATGAACTTCAGCCTTGTACATCTGACTGCCTATTCAGCATTGCCACTTGGATGTTTGATAGGTATCATAAACTCAGTACGCCTCCAGATTAATTCCTGATATTCCTGGTGGTGCAATGGTTAAGAGCTCTGCTGCTAACCAAAAGTTTGACAGTTCGAATCCACCAGCCACTCCTTGGAAACCCTATAGGGCAGTTCTACTCTGTCCTATGGGGTTGCTATGAGTCGGAATCAACTCAATGGCAAAGGGTTTGGGTTTTGGATTCCCTCTCAAGTGAACTCATCCAGTCTTTTTCATCTCAGTTAATGGCAACTCTGTCCTTTTAGTTCTCATGCCAAAAATCTTGGAGTTAACCTTGACTCATTTCTTTCCTCATATCTGCATCCAATTCATTAACAAATCTCAAAATATATCCATAACCTTGACATATATCATATTATATATATCCATATGTTGACTATACCATGGACTGCCAGAAGAACGAACAAATCTGTCCTGGAAGAAGTACAGCCAGAATGCTCACTAGAAGTGAGGATGGTGAGACTGTGTCTCACACACTTTGGACATGTTATCAGGAGGGACCAGTCCCTGGAGAAGGACATCATGCTTGGTAAAGTAGAAGCTCAGCAAAAAACAGGAAGACCCTCAACGAGATGGATTGACACAGTGGCTGCAACAAAGGGCTCAAGCATAGCAACAATTGTGAGGATGGTGCAGGACTGGGCAGTGTTTCGTTCTGTTGTACATAGGGTCGCTATGAGTCAAAACCAATTCGATGGCACATCCATAATATAACCTCCTATCACCACCATCATGCCCATCAGCTTGATCTAAGCTACCACCATCTCTCACCTGGATTATTGCAATAGCCTTTTAACTTGTCTTCTACCCTTGCCCTGCAATAGTGTTTTCTCAAAACAAGAGCCAGAGTGATTCTTTTAAAATTTAAAGTCAGATCACGTCACATCACTCCTCGACTTGAAAGTCTCCAATAACTTTGCATTTCATCCAGTGTAAAACAGAAGTCCTTCCACCGGCTTCCAAGGCCCTCCAGGATCTCTGTTCTCTGCATCACCCTCTTCTTCTCATGCCACTGTAGCCACCAGACCTATTCTTACCTAAGCTCTTTTGGGATGTGACATCCCCAAATGACCACATGCTAATGCACTCACCTCCTTAAACATTTGGCTCAGATATCCCTTCTTGTGAGGGCTTCCCTGAAGTGCCGTATTTGAATTTCACAACCCAAGGCTGCCCCTGCCCTGCCTTCCCACTTCCTCTACTTTGTTTTTCTCAAAAGCACTTATCATGCTCTAGTACATGTTGTTTATTTCCCATCTCTCCTTACTGGAGGATTCTTGTCTGTTTTGAAACCTGCTGAATCTCCGCAGCCTAGAACAGTGCCTGGCATGCGCCGGCCTCAGGGAGGGTTTGTTGTGTGAACGATGGTGTGCTGCTTCCAGGGCTAAGGGCTTTTCACCAGCAGACCCAACCCTGGAGGTGGTGGAAGGCAGCATGCAGGCTCTGGTGTAGCTTCTGGAAGGTACCTGTGAGACCACAATGGACGCGCCTGTCCTGACTGGGGCAGGCTGCAGGAAGGCGCTCCATAATCAGTGATCACACCCTTTGATGGAAAATATCTTGAAAAAAGCTATCTAGAGGAGTGAAGAGGGCAGTTTTTCACGCCAAATAGCATCACCAAAAAAAAAAAAAGAATAGTTTCACACTAATGTGTCTCATCCCACATGCAAGATCAGTGGGATCCCAAAGCATTCTGCAAACGTATATTAATTGATTTTTACAACATCCCTGTCAGGCAGAGGAAGAATCAGTCTCCTGATTAAGGAAAGAAAGCTCAGTTTCATGATCAAATCAGGCACAAAGATGGAGCACGTGAGCCCTGGGGTGCCAGGAGCAGAGGGGTGTATTTGCGTCTGTCCTCAAACCCAGACTCTGACTCTGGGGTCGGGTGTGGCCCCATCACAGATGTACCACAGTGCCCAGGTTCGAGTCCTTGATACATGGGTCTCAACTGGGTGACCGTGGGCAAGTTACTTAATCTCTCTGTGTCTCAGTTTCCTCAACTCTCAAATTGGGATAAATGGTATCTATTTCATAAAGACTATAGTCACTGAATGAGATAGTGTTAAACTGGTTAACACAGTACCATATCACAGAAAACAATAAATATTATTAGTAATAACAGATGTCACAGCACAGCTACCACCCACAGCCTCCTGGTGCCTGCCTCCTACATGTGAATACTATGTGACTGACTGGATCTCAGCTCTCTGGCTACCCAGCCCCCAGAAGTCCAGGGCTGGGAATGTATGTGACGCCTCAGGATGTGCTTCCCAAATTGATCTTGGCCCAACTGGGATTAGGGCCCCTGAAGTCCCACTGTGTTCTTCACAGCCTCTGCTGGATAGGATGGACTCTAGAAACCAGGGTGCTTCTGATGGGCTGGCCCTTGTGGGACACGGTGCTGGAGGTGAGAGTGGGTGGTGTGTAGGGGTCAGGACACTCCCCCTCTTCCTTTAGGCAGACTCTCCCTACTCCAACCGCCACTATCTGCAAGGCCAGGGCCTGGCAAATTTGAGATACCAAAGGGGACCTCCTGAAACATATGCTTGTGACCACAGCTTTCTAGAATTATTTGAGAGGCAGCATAGCTTAGTAGGTAAAAGCTCTGGCTCTGAAGCAAGACTCCTGGGTTCAAAACCTAGCCTACACCTCTCTGCCTCTGAGACTGGCAAGTTACTTGAGTGCTTGGTGCTTCTGAACCTCACCTATAAAAACAGGATAATGATAATCCTTCACTCATAGGATTGTTCACTTAGAACAGTATCTGGTACACGGTAAGCATAAGCATCAGCTATTAATTTTCTATTATTACCTAAAATTAATTATGTGGCTTCAAGAGCAAGCCCTGCAATGCATCATGGGCCCTGCAATGCACTGTGGACCCTGCAGTGCCTCGTGGGCCCTCTGACCCTTAGTGCTTCCGTACCATGTGTTGGATACCATGTCCTGCCTGCACAGCAGACACTTTCATCATAGATGAGCTTCCCCACTGCAGGGTCTGAAATATTTTCTCAGTAAGCAACTTGCAGACAGGGCCAGATCTACCATAGTCATCACTGTGTTCCCAGGATTCAGCCCAGAACTTGCCTGAGGCAGGTACTGGGCATGAATGAAAACATGAAAGCAAATATTCACCTTTTGTTTCAATCTGGAGTATTTCTTTAAACTCATGTTTACTCTGAGCAGAAGCCCAAGAGTGTCCTAACCTTTTGCTTCTGTGACTTCAAAGACCATGGCTGTCACATCTGAAAGTACCCTCTAGTAAACTAAGCCATGGTCCTCAGCCATTTGATACCTGTTAGGGGGTGGTAGTGCGGTGGTTAAGTGCTTGGCTGCTAACCGATAGGTTGGTGGTTTGAACCCACCAGCCGCTCCGCAGGAGAAAGATGTGGCAATCTGCTTCCACAAAGATTACAGCCTTGAAAACTCTATGGGGCAGTTCTACTCTGTCCTATAGGGTCATTATGAGTCTGAATCAACTCCACGGCAATAGGAAGGGGTGTCTCAGTTGACTCTGGAAGCTTCTTGTCCTTTGGCAGAGACCCTAGGACAGGTGCTTGCCAGGCCACTCACTCTGGACTCTCTCATGACATCAAAGCATCTTCTTCTGAAGATTTGGAGCAAGGACTAGAGTCCAGGAGACATCCCTGTTCACTGAGCTAGACTGAAGCTTGAGCCAAGGCCATCGAGGCTGTGCCATCATAAGGAGCCCACTGCTCTCCTCTGACAAAGGGCACTTCTCGCACCCTGGGCATCTTGGCAGACATTATTTTTGCAGACAATACAGAATCTGCAAGGGCCTTAGCTTTCTGAGATGCAGTCTTCAAAGGAGCAGGCTTTGGTGCCAACAATCTAGCCCAACATAGGCCTTTCAAAGCCAAGTAACCCAGCCGGAGGGCCAGGGGATCCTGGGCTTGTTTTCGGTTTCTAGTCCAGGCAAGATCAATAACACTTCTGACTTCAAAGGGAGGTTGGCATACCATATGGACGGATATCCCCTGGCCCTCCTCCTGCGCCCATTTAATCCCAAGTCCCTCCCTTCTTTCCAAAACCACTGCTACCCAGAAACATTAATCACCAGCACATCCAGCTGCTTTGAGTTTTCCCTCCTCCCTGTCTCTGCTTCTCTTTCACAAGGTCTGCTTTCAGACCAGGGCTTTGAACTGGTACAGAATTGTCCAGAAACAGTTCAGTAATTGCTGATGTAAACAAGGGCAGCATACGCATTGTGTAGCAACCAGATCTGTTGCCTGTTGTATTTTGACTTGCGTAGGAAACAAAAGGCACCCTGCTTGCACAGTGGTTAAGATCTATGGCGAGCTATGGCTGCTAACCAAAAGGTTGGCAGTTCATATCCACCAGTTGCTCCTTGGAAACCCTATGGGGAAGTTCTACTCTGTCCTACAGGGTTGCTATGAGTCAGAATCGACTCAACTGCAATGGGTTAGGAAACAAATAGAGGTGCCCTACTCAAAGATGGCGGCCACCTGCGCCGCTTTGAATGTGTGTTGTTCTCCACAGTCCTGCCAATAATCCAGTCCCCCATATGGCTCCTGGAAGTTTCAGGAACCTCATGCAGGAGCCTGGATTATTGGCAGGACAGTGGAGAGTGACACACATTCAGAGCAGCACGGGTGGCTGCCATTTTTGAGCAGGGAACTGCTGTTTGTTTCCTACTTGGGTCAAAATCCACAGGTAACAGATTTGGTTGCTATGAAACTTGCACTCTGCCCTCATTTACATCGGCAATTACTGAACCATTCCTAAACTGTTCCATACCAGTTCGAAGCCCTGTTTCTAAGCAGGCAGCAGCCGGCAAGAGGGGAGGCAGGCAGGCTGCTGAGAGTTTGGCATGAATAATCTAAAGTGGACGATCAGCCTCTGAATAATGGTGAGCTGACTCCAGGGATCAGGCACTTTGCTTAGCCCACGCCTTCACTGTTAATTTACAGAATGCAAAGAAAACATCCAAAGTGGAAGCCCACTGACATGCCTTTCCAGTTAGATGCAGCTACCATTGCCTCTCTATTCTGCAGAAGTGACGCTCCCTCCAAGGCTGCTCCATTCACACTTCAGAGGTCTCCCATTGCCTTCCTGACCATCTGGGGGAGGAGGCGCGTCAAAGACTTGGATGGAAGCAAGGGGACTTAGGTGTTCTGTGCTTGGTGGGGCTGGGAAGGGTGAGAACCACCCCTCCCCCCCCAAAAATGAACAATATGTTTAACTGTGCAGGACACACTTATTTAAGAAATCTTCATTTAAGTTTAGGCGAAGACACTGGGTTATCTCGGGTGCAACCTCTACTGCTCCTTTTGAAAGCCCCTTCTTCCTCACAGCCAGCCCCTCTGCTGGTCAACATTCAAGTTTTCTGTTTCTTCCCAAATCTGGAAGCCCTGAGCTCCATCAGGAGGCTCTATTCATCAGCTGCCCACCACTTCACCAGACAGTAGCTCTGTATGTGCCCCAAACCCTCAGGCCTCAGGCGAGACAGGGCTGCATCATTACAGGCTGGTCAGAATTCCGTGGAGTCAACCCTCACCTCCCACCTACTCCTTCCCAATGGGCTGTGGGTGTGGTTCCTGAGACATGCCCCACTGTTTCCCACAGGGAGGGAATCTGGGTGTTAACTGAGTCCACTTGTGTACTCACCCAGTGACACCTCCATGCCTCTGGGCTGGCTGTGCCCTAGGCCAACCTCAGGATCTTTCTCCATGTTGAATCATTTGACCTCTAGTTATTTTAGGAGCCCTGGTGGCACGGTGGTTAAGATCTCAGCTGCTAACTAAAAGGTCAACAGTTTGAATCCACCAGCCGCTCCTTGGAAACCCTATGGGGCAGTTCTACTCTGTCCTATAGGGTTGCTATGAGTCAAAATCAACTCAACAGTAACAGTTCTTTTTTTTTTTTTTTTTTAGTTCTTTTAGAGACCTCTAGTTCATTGGAGAAAAACAAGACCCTAGAAATTGACAGAATACCAATGGAGATGTTTCAACAAACAGATGCAATGCTGGAAGTGCTCACTCATCTATGCCAAGAAATTTGGAAGACAGCTACCTGGCCAACCGACTGGAAGAGATCATCCATATACGTGCCCATTCCAAAGAATGGTGATCCAATAGAATGTAGAAATTATCCAAAAAATGTCATTAATATCACATGCAAGTAAAATTTTGCTGAAGATAATTAAAAAATGGTTGCAGCAGTACATTGACAGGGAACTGCCAGAAATTCAAGCCGGATTCAGAAGAGAACATGGAGTGAGGGATATTATTGCTGATGTCAGAGGGATCTTGGCTGAAAGCAGAGAATACCAGAAAGATGTTTACCTGTGCTTTACTGACTATATAAAGGCATTCAACCATGCGGATCATAACAAATTATGGATAACATTGCAAAGAATGGGAATTCCAGAACACTTAATTGCGACCATGAGGAATCTGTACATAGACCAAGAGGCGGTCATTCAAACACAACAAGGGGATACTGTGTGGTTTAAAATCAGGAAAGGTATGTGTCAGGATTGTATCCTTTCAGCATGCTTATTCCCTCTGTATGCTAAGCAAATAATACAAGAAGCTGGACTATATGAAGAAGAACGTGGCATCAGGTTTGGAGGAGGACTCATTAACAGCTGTGATATGCAGATGACACAACCTTGCTTGCTGAAAGCGAAGAGGACTTAAAGCACTTGCTGATGAAGATCAAAGACCACAGCCTTCAGGATGGTTTACACCTCAACATAAAGAAGACAAAAATCCTCACAACTGGATCAATAAGAAACATCATGATAAACGGAGAAAAGACTGAAGTTGTCAAGGATTTCATTTTACTTGGATCCACAATCAACGTCCATGGGAGCAGCCGTCAAGAAATCAAATGACGCATTGCATTGGTCAAATCTGCTGCAAAAGACCTCGTGAAGGTGTTAAAAAGAAAAGATGTCACTTTGAGGACTAAGGTACACTTGACCTAAGCCACGGTATTTTCAGTTGCCTCACATGCATGTGAAAACTGGACAATGAATAAGGAAGACCAAGGAAGAATTTTTTTTCATTTTATTTTCCCTTTATTTTATATGCATTATATCTTTAGAGGAGTGTTTGATCTTTTTTTTTTTTTTTATTGTTGTGGTTAAATGAAGTTTACATTTCAAGTTAGTCTCCCATACAAAATTTTATACATACATTGTTATGTGACCCTAATTGCTCACTCTATTCTGTGACAGCACACTCCTCCTCTCGACCTCTGATTCCCCATGTCCATTCAGCCAGCTCCTAACCCTCTCTGCCTTCCCATCTCACCTCTGGACAGAAGCAGGTCCTTTGGTCTCTTGTATCTACTTGACTAAGAAGCACACTCTTCACGAGTATCACTTTACGTCCCACAGTCCAGTCCAATCCCTGTCTGAAGAGTTGGCCTCGGAAATTGTTTCAGTTCTGGGCTGGTAGAGAATCCAGGGGCCATGCTTTCCAGGGTACCTCCAGTCTCAGTCAAACCATTAAGTCTGGTCTTCTTACTAGAATTTGAGTTCTGCACCCCACCTTTCTCCTGCTCCATCAGGGGCTCTCTGTTGTGTTCCCCGTCAGGGTGGGCATTGGTGGTAGCCGGGCACCATCTAGTTCTTCTGGTCTCAGGCTGATGAAGTCTCTGGTTTACGTGGCCCTTTCTGTCTCTTGGGCTACTACTTTCCTTGTGTCTTTGGTGTTCTTCATTCTCCTTTCCTCCAGGTGGGTGGGACCAATTGAAGCATCTTAGATGGCTGCTTGCAAGCTTTTAAGACCCCAGATGCCACTCACCAAAGTAGGATGCAGAACGTTTTCTTAATAAGTTTGTTATGGCAATTGACATAGATGTCCCCTGAAATCATGGTCCCCAGACCCCTACCCCTGCTACTCTGTCTCTCAAAGTATTTGATTGTATTCAGGAAACTTCTTAGCTTTGGTTTAGTCCAGTTGTGCTGACTTCCCCTGCAGTGTGTGCTGTCCTTCCCTTCTCCTAGGATGATTCTTAACTACTATTTAGTTAGTGAATAACCCTCACCCTCACTCCCTACCCCGTAATCATCAAAGAATGTTTTCTTCTGCGTTTAATAAACCTTTTCTTGAGTTCTTATAATAGTGGTCTTATACAGTATTTGTCCTTCCGTGACTGACTAAATTCACTCAGCATAATGAGCTCCAGCTTCCACCATGGTATACTATGTTTTGCAGCTTCATCATTGTTCTTTATCGTTGCATAATATTCCATTGTGTGGATATACCGTAATTTGTTTATCCATTTGTCCGTTGATGGGCACCTAGGTTGTTTCCATCTTTTTGCTATCGTGAACAGTGCTGCAATGAACATGTGTGTGCATATATCTATTCGTGTGACAGCTCTTATTTCTCTAGGATATATTCCAAGGAGTGGGATTGCTGGATCATATGGTACTTCTATTTCTAGCTTTTTAAGGAAGCGCCAAATCGATTTCCAAAGTGGTTGTACCATTTTACATTCCCACCAACAGTGTATAAGTGTTCCAGTCTCTCCACAACCTCTCCAGCATTTATTATTTTGTGTTTTTTGGATTAATGCTAGCCTTGTTGGGGTGAGATGATACCTCATTGTAGTTTTGATCTGCATTTCTCTAATGGCTAATGATCGTGAGCATTTCTTCATGTGTCTGTTGGCCACCTGAATATCTTCTTTGGTGAAGTGCCTATTCGTATCCTTTGCCCATTTTTTAATTGGGTTATTTGTCTTTTTGTTGTTGAGGTTTTGCAGTATTTTGTAGATTTTAGAGATTAGATGCTGATCAGATTTGTCGTACCTGAAATTTTTTTCCCAGTCTGTAGGTTGTCTTTTTATTCTTTTGGTGAAGTTTTCTGATGAACATAAGTGTTTGATCTTTTAGGAGCTCCCATTTATCTAGTCTCTCTTCTGGTGCTTGTGCATTGTTACTTACGGTTCGTATTGTGTTTATGCCATGTATTAGGGCTCCTAGCATTGTCCCTACTTTTACTTCCATGATCTTTATCGTTTTTTATTTTATATTTAAGTCTTTGATCCATTTTGAGTTAGTTTTTGTACATGGTGTGAGATATGGGTCTTGTTTCAATTTTTGGCAGATGGATATCCAGTTATGCCAGCACCATTTGTTAAAGAGACTGTCTTTTCCCCAATTAATGGACTTTGGGCCTTTGTCAAATATTAGCTGTTCATAGGTGGATGAGCTTATATCTGGATTCTCAACTCTGTTCCGTTGGTCTACGTATCTGTTGTTGTCCCAGTACCAGGCTGTTTTGACTACCATGGTGGTATAATAGGTCCTAAAATCAGGTAGTGTAAGGCCTCCCACTTTGTTCTTCTTCTTGAGTAGTGCTTTATTTATTCAGGGTCTCTTCCCTTTCCATATGAAGTTGGTGATTTGTTTCTCCATCTCATTAAAACATGCCAGTAGAATGTGGATCGGGATTGCATTGTATCTGTAGATTGCTTTGGATAGAATTGACATTTTCACTATGCTGAGTCTACCTGTCCATGAGCAAGGTATATTTTTCCACTTATGCAGGTTTCTTTTAGTTTCTTGCAGTAGTGTCTTGTAGTTTTCTCTGTATAGATCTTTTACATCTCTGGTTAGATTTATTCCTAAGTATCTTACCTTCTTGGGGGCTATTGTAAATGGTGTTGATTTGATAATTTCCTCTTCAGGGTTTTCTTTGTTGGTGTAAAGGAATCCAACTGATTTTTGTATGTTTATCAGGAAGACCAAAGATGAATTGATGCATTAGAATAACAGCGTTGGCGAAGAATATTGAATATACCATGGACTGCCAGAAGAATGAACAAATCTGTCTTGGAAGAAGTAGAGCCAGAATGCTCCTTAGAAGCAAGCATGGCAAGACTTCATCTCACATACTTTGGACATGTTATCAGGAGGGACCAATTCCTGGAGAAGGACATCATGCTTGGTAAGGTAGAGGGTCAGCAAAAAAGAGGAAGACCCTCAACGAGATGGATTGACATAGTGGCTGCAACAATGGGTTCAAACATTGCAACAATTGTGAGGATGGTGCAGGACAGGGCAGTGTTTCGTTCTGTTGTACATAGGGTCGCTATGAGTCAGCACTGACTTGATGGCACACCTAACAACAATTCTTTTAGAGGAGTCTCTGGATGGCACAGATGGTTAAGTTCTTGGCTACTAGGCGAAAGGTTTGAACCTACCCAGAGGCACCTCGGAAGATAGCCCTGGGGCACCTGCTTCTGAAAGGTCACAGCCTTAAAAACCGTATGGGGCAATTGAACTCTGCACACATGAGGTTGCCATGCCAGAGGTGTATCTAAGGTATGGAAGGTATGGCAGGTGTCCTGAGCACCACTTGAAGGAGGGCACCGCTGAGCAGGTCCTGTTAACCCAGTACAACCCAGCGTCCTTCCTAAAGCACTGTAGACACAGAGGCATTGTGGTGGTGGGGGGGCAGGGCAGAGGGCAGCACTCACCCCTGGGCAGAAGTCCAAGGCAGTGCCAGACAAGGCATGGAATGACATTCAGAGGCACTACAAATATGAAAGGCACCTGACTGAGGCAAAAGGACAAGAGAGGGGAAGGTGTTTCTGCTGATGGGCCACCACCATCAATGTCTATTCATCTTGAAATTGGTGGGGTGAGGCACAACTTAGAGATTGCCCCTGGGCACTCATTACCATCGCTAAGGCCCTGCAGGGTCAAAAATTCAGTGCTTGCCACAGGCCCTATTTTCCATGGATACACCTCTGCTTCAGTATCAACTTGATGGCAACTAACTAGAGTAAGAACAGTTCTTTGAGGTCCAGCTTCTGGCCTGTCCCATTTGTTCCGCCTGAGCCAGCCACAGGTCACATCCATGGGCCCTTAAATGCTCCACTGTGGCCTGTGCTGTGCAATGGCTGCCCTACAAACGGCCCAGACCCGATGCAGCTACTCCCTGGACAGTGCTCAGCCTGAGCTTGGTGCCAGCCCCTCTGGCAGCTGGCGGCTTCACCAAGATGTCAGCAGATTACCCCAAGGGACAGGCACGTCTGAACATATATGAAAGGCAGGGACGTGACTTAAGTGTCTGAGCCATCCTTCCCCTGACTTTGAACCTGCCGTCAAGCCTCACCATGTTTGCAAACACCATTGTATAGACGTGGGCTTTGAAGATCGTGACCAACAAGAAGGCTGAACGGGGCTAACAAGAGGAGTTTCTGGCAGTGTGTTTTCTTGTGGGAACCGAGAAGGGACTGATTTGATTGGGTTTGTGTTTGAGCAGAAAGTGTTCCTCAGCGGGGGACCTGAACACTCAGGGAACATGGGGGCACGTGTTCGGAATGATGGCCTGCTCCTTGGGGCCCTGCTTTCTCCTGTGCAGCTGAAGACCACCTGTGCCAAAGGACTCTTCTCATGGGGTCATCTGAAAGGGGCCTCGGTAACGTGTCTGAAAGTACCTGCAGAACACAGACATTGGGATCCAGAAAGAGGAAGCAGGTGGCGGGCCCTGCCCTCTGCAGCAGTCTGTGAGTGAATGCTTCAGAAAGGGCTTTGCCTCACTAAGCCCACCCTCTGCCCCACCCCTGAGTCACAGATCTGAAAGGGAGATTCCAGAGAGTTCTGGTAGAGCAGGAGGGTAGCCAGGGCCCTGTCTAAGCACTCAGTCTGGAGCTGGGCAGATCCGGCTTAGAATCTGGGCTCTGCATCAGCAGATGTGGGCCTCATACAGGCCCCCACCCTCCTTAGGCCTCAGTTTCCTTCTCTTCACAGTGTGTGAGTCAGGTGTAGCGTTGCTGGGGAGCAGCCAGCCCTGGAGAGCCATTAGCAACGTGCTAATGGATGCTTGGTCTGAAGAGGCTTGAGAGTGTTTGGTAAGAGAAAAGAGAGCCTAGAGACGCCACTCAGATGGTGATCACAGGGGTGCTTGGAGCTGCCTGCACCTGCACCCCACCCCTCCTGCCACCTGCAGAGACAGGAAGACAGTCTTCTAGGCACCATTTCCACCCCCACCTGGAGGCAATTTGCAATCCCGACAAGTGTACCAACAGTTGTTCTCTCTGAAGCACCTGTCTGAAGACAAAAATGCCCATGCCATCTGGGAGGAACAGCTCTCCATGGCTCAGCTTGCAGGCTGCCGCAGGGCACTCGCACACCCGCTCCCTTGCATGCCCACTCCCGCCCGCCTCCCTGGGCAGATTCAGGTACATGCGGGCAGGACGCTGAGCGGGTTTCCTGATGTGTTACAATTCTGACCAAAGGTCAGCCTTCATAAGTACAGGCAGAACCCTGAGGCTCCCAGGGCCCCACCAAATCCTGTGTGAGATTAAAAATGGGAGCCTGGGGCTCAGAATATACGGCCAGTGGTAGGCTTGCCTCCCTCTACATATAGTCAGAACATGGGATCTCCTATCCATGGGAAATGCTGCCCATCAGCCTCCCTCTTCCTGTTTATCCAGTTCATCAAGAACACAGATAGCCAGAAAGGCCAACTTCTACATTCCTCCGGGGCCCAGACCGACCACTGTGACCCTCTGAGCCCCTAGCCCTTTCAGAATGGAAATCAGATGAGATTTGGGTCAACACCCTTTACCGCAAGGGGCATTTGAATCCCAGTCTACCTCTTGGTCCTTGGGCCTGGGAGCCTCTGGGAGGAATTTGGTAAGGACTTGTCCGTTCCTGACTGTTAAAGAGGGACCTAGGAGGTGACCTTATACTGCCCAGGGGAAAGTCAGCTTTGGGGGAAAATTGAGTCCTACCAGGACAGCAGTGAGTGAAATGGAGCGCAGGTGGGAAGCTGTCCAGGCTGAGTGGTGACTGCGGATTACATGGCCCTTCTCCAGCAACCCAGCTAACCAAAAGGTCAGCAGTTCAAATCCACCAACTTCTCCTTGCAAACTCTATGGTGCAGTTCTACTCTGTCGTATAGGGTTGCTATGAGTTGGAATCAACTTGATGGCAATAGGTTTGGTTTGGCTTGGTTCTCTGCCAACCCAAGGAGCCCTGGTGGCATAGTGGTTAAAGCAAAGGACTGCTAACTGCAAGGTCGGTGGCTTGAAACCCCCAGCAGCTCTGCGAGAGAAAGACGTGGCAGTTTTCTTCTGTAGAGATTTATAGCCTTGGAAACCCTATGGAGTTGCTGTGAGTTGGAATCGATTTCACAGTAATGGGTTTGGCTTGGTTTTGGTTTTCTCTGTCAACCCAGCGATTCAGCTAACTAGAACAACCTGTGGACCCACAGGGGGCACTAACCTGGTCTAGTGTCATGCATGGGTAAATAAGGCGACCTCCCCATTGCAGAAAACCCTCTGACTGTTCTTCATTTTCTCCAGCAACTGTTGCAGCCACTCTGAACCCTTTTCCCTTTACTACCAAGAAAACACAAAACGAAACACAAACATCCATCATGGTCTTTAATCCTTTCCACAAATGTTTATTAAGTACCTACTTTGAACACATCATCAGGAGAGACCAACTGCTAGAAAAGGATCTCATGTTTGGTGAAGTAGAAGCTCAGTGAAAATGAGGGAGACTCTCAGTGAAATGAACTGACACAATACCCACAACATATATATATATATAAGGTTGCCATGAGCCAGAGCCGTCTGGACAGCAGCTACTAACAACAACAATGTGCCAGGCTGAATATCCACCCCATGGAAAGCTCTAAGGTTCTCTCTCCTCTGCTGGCCTGTCCTCCAGCTGAACAAGTGTCTCATGCAGTAACAAACTTCCTTGCTCTCAGAGGCAGCCCATACTTTTCCTGTGCCCTTTCTGGCCTCCTGAGTCTGTTACTGTCTTGTCCCTTCTGCTGTTATCTTTGTTCATACACTCTTGATTCCCTGGCATCTGCCTGTTTCAGCCTCCCTGCCATCTTCCCTGCCCGCAGCCCAGAGGGAAGGCCCCAGAGGGAGTTGGGCTCTGGGCCTTTGGGGCTGGAGAGTTGCTCAGTATGGGCCACTATAAGGTAAAGCCCAGTGACGAGCAGGTGTTGCTGATGCAGATGAAACCTAAGAAGGTGGGTCACCAGCCTGTGGTCTGAGGGGTCTCCAACTCACTCCTCATCTGCTCTCTCAGTGTCTGCTTCTCCCCAGCATTCCCTGAGAGGAGCATCAGCTTGGATGTGCACTGCCCTTCCCTTCTCTCCCAGGAGAGGATGCCTCTCTCTCTCTGCTGTCCAGGTCCTGTCTGTTCCCAGGGCCCAGCTCTCTGGCCACCTCCTGCCAGTGACTGCCTTGGTGCTGGGGCTTCTGAGTGCCCATGTGCTGCCTACCCAGTTAGTTTCTATGTCCCATGTGAGTGGAGTCCCTCTTTCATCCCCCTGCTCCCTAACTTCAGGACACATGTTGTTCCTTGTGTGGTCCTAGAGCTGGGCCTTGCGTGGTAGGGAGGGGTCCTGTCACAGAGCCTGAAAAAAAGGTGGCCGGAGGGGAAGGAAAATCAACAAGATCGAGCTGTGCTCCAAGTATCCTTTCTCGGCTGATTCTGCCTGAGGAGAAGGGAGTGGTTAGCTTTCAGAAACAGGCAGAGGTGGGCCTTCTCCACACCTCAGAACACCCGGCCATCTCCACGCCACCCACTTTGTGGCCATACCTCCACTGAGATGAGGGCACTGCTGGCAGGCTAAGGTGGGGGTGCAGCACTGTGTCCTGAGCTTGCTTTCTGGGCTCCTCCCTGGAGCCAGCCTCCGCTGGCCATGTCAGAATTCCCTTTGAGGTCTAGGCTCCCGATGGCCTGGCCATTCACACCCAAGCCCTCCCAACACAGCAATCCAAGGGTGCAGGCTTGGAAATTGGTACTGCGACCTTCAGTGCTTAATTGCATGTTGAAGTCCTTTGGAGTCCTCACAAAAGCTTCGCAAAAATGCCGAGATTTACGAGTATAATACAGTGTTATCCTAGTAAAAAGCTGACATTTAAATTGTTCTCATTTTATATCTTTGTAATGAAAGTCTTTGTTTCCTCTTCAGCCATTCCTGGGTGTTTTTGAGTACTTACTAACGTTCAGAGAGCTCCCCGTTCCAGGTGCAAAACGTCCAGTTTCTCTGTGGTGTGCCTGGGGCTGGGCTGTGGGACAGTCAGCATCAGACCCGGGCCCTGCTCTCGGCCCTGCCTGGAGTTCTTACCCTGGGAATGGTGATGAACAGGTATCCAGCCACCCTGCCTTGCCTCTCGCTCCTAGAGGAGGGTTCTAATAAATCACCAAACCATTATATTTTAATGAGTTTTCTTTGCAATTTGTATATAATAGATTTTCAATAACAACCTGTAATTAGTTCATTTTCTACTATTCAATTGCTCTGCACTGAGGCCATTGACAGCTTCCAGCTGGGATTTTGTAAAATGGAAAGTGCTTGAAGACTCAACTCCAGATAATGGCTAGAAAGTGCTGGGTCCCACAATGCAGCTGTTAGGAGCAGACCATTAGAGATGGAAAAGAGGCTGTCTGGGGCTGAAACTTCTATGTGTGGGTAAACAAGAAGAAACCAGTGGAGGGCAAGAGGGCAGCAAAGCGATGAGTGGCAGAGATTGCTCCAGCCCAGAGCCTGATACCTGCACAGTAGAGGGTGGGAGGGAGAAGGGAGGGGCAGTGAGGGGGTAGGGAGAGGCCCATACTCCTATCCTTGCTCTCCATGCTCCTTGGTGGGGGGCACTCATTGAACACCCACCCCAGGGGCTGCCAATGGCTTTCCTAGCTGGGGCAGTTGGGGTGGGTGTGTGTGTGTGTGTGTGTGTGTGGTGTGTGTGTGTGTGTGTGTGTGTGTGTGTGTGTGTGTGTGTGTGTGTGTGTGTGTGTGTGTGTGTGTGTGTGTGTGTGTGTGTGTGTGTGTGTGTGTGTGTGTGTGTGTGTGTGTGTGTGTGTGTGTGTGTGTGTGTGTGGTGTGTGTGGAACATCAGCTCTGGAAGACCTTAGACACAGCCCTGCCCTGCCCACTTTTCGTCCTGATAGTCTTCACTGGAGAACTGACTGCTCCAGTGGTGAGAGGGGCTTTCCAAGGCCAAGTCCAGCTCTCCAGCCAATACTCAGGCCCCTCTCCAGAGACTTGCCTGGGCTAGAGCCCTGGCAGTGATGGGGCTAACTACTTCCAAGGCAAGTCCAGCAAGATGGGGCTGCTGCAGGAGAGCCTTCCGTCACATACAAGCTACGTCTGCCTTCTTCTAGCTCCCGCCTTGCGGTTTGATTCTGCCCTCTGCGGCTCCACCCTCCAGCTGTTTCCCCCTACATGACACTTACTCAACCCAAGCCCTTAGCCCCTTCAGGACCACGAACTTCCCCCACCTGTCTGTCTAGGACACCTTCCTTTTCCCTCTTTGCCTGGTTATCTCCAACTCGGTCTGCAGGTCTCCATTCCAATGTGCCTCCCTGACCTCCCTGTGGAGAGTAGGTTCTCGCTGCCAGCCCTGCAAGCGGTTATTCTCTCTCGGCCCGTTTTGTTAATTGGTTGCCTATCTCTTTCCCAACTGCCTCCCTGTTCAATCACCAGCTCCATGGGGGCAAGGCCCGGTATGGTCTTGCTTTCAGCTGTGCCCTCACCTGGTGCTTGCCACAGAGAGGGCTCTGTCAGTGGTCACTGACCAAATGTCATTACATCTCCCTGGTTTTCCTCCTTCGAGGCTTCTGTATCTGTTTCTGGACCTTTTCTCATGTGAGGTCTCCCTGCCCTGGTCAGGCTCCTCTCAAATGTTCTGCGTGGCTGGCCTGCTCCTTAAACTGGACACTCCAAGCGTGGCCTGAGCCAGAGAGGAGCCTTGGTCTTCACCTCCCTGCCCAGATACTCTCCTTCCTCTAATAGAGCCTTGGCCCACACTAGGTTTAGGGCAGATGTACTCAGTCTTTGCACACTGGTCAAATAATAGTGGTGCTTCAGGCACAGGCTTCTAGGCAAGTGGCCACTTCTCATATTTCTGGCATCGCCCTGAGTCGGGGAGCTCGGGTCTCTGTGCTCTATGGCTCTGTGCACAGGCCTGCCCTGCCAGCCTGCCAGGGCCCAGCTTGCAGGGTCCTAGAGCCAACAGCGTCTCCCGTTCTCAGCTGGGCACACTGTGGCTGGAGGACCAAAGACCACAAGCTATTTTTCTCTGTGTGTGGGTACCTGGCTTTGCCTTTGTAACATGGGAGGGAGGTGGCCATGGGGCCCCGCTGGCCGTGCTGGTGTGTTTCAGGTTCCCAGCGGCTGAGCTCAGAGGACACACAAACCCATATTCTATGCCTGTGAATTATTTCCCAAGGTGCACAGATTTGCACAAAGACAGCAAAGCCGACTTCCCTCCCGGTAGGAGCCAAGGGCTGGGCCTGGACCACCCACAGCCAGGATCTGCGGCTCCACTGGGCCTGAGGAGTGCACTGAGCAGCAGCCTTATCTCCACACACAGTTGTTGGGTGGAGGTAATTAAGTGGCCAGGCAGGCAGGCGGTCTACAGAACACTTATCCTGAGGAAGGCTGAATGGCCAATTAGTGACCCTGGGAGCCAAAGGAGTTTTATGGGATGAGCAGCTTTTGTCTTCATTAAGGCATCATCAGGGCCTCGTGGGGAGCAGGGGTCACCCTATGCCCCAGTCCTTCATTTATCCAGTGGATTAGGGACGTCCAGGCCGCTGGGGCAGCCAGATGGATGCCCTCGTTGGCCTGGGATGGCCTGGCTGATGTTCTCCTACAAGAGAGGGCCCGGCTGTGGGGTCCCAATAAGGCACTTCCTCTGCTCCCTCTCCCCCGAGGCCCTCTGGAGACATGCAAAGACCCCTCTGGGACTCTTGATCACAGCTCTGTGAAGTTTGGGCTCCTCTGCTTGCCAAGTGTATTTCTCCCTATACTTTATTCCCTCACTGAGGGCAAACATTTCACCAAGGCCGTCCTGGTGCCAGACCCCACCTAGGCATAAGTACTTGGTGAGGAAAGCAATCTTTGCCCTCATGGAGCCTATAGGCTAACAATCTTCATCATCCCCATCCCCATCATTAATCTGCTTAATGTTTACTTAGCACTTACTATATGCAAGACATCAATGCCAATCACTTTACTTTACATGTATTATCTCATTTAGTCCTCAAGTAACCCTTGTGCCCATTTTATAGACGGGCAACTTAAAGCCCAGCTTAACCTCTGGTTAAAGAATTGCCCAAGAGCACACAGCTAGTAAGTGGCAGAGTGAGGACTTGAACTCAGGTCTTAGACTCTGGAGCTCAGACTCTTAACCATTAGGCCACAGCCTTGTTACTAAGTAGAGGTAAACCCAAGGTCTGTAGACACACAGAGGGAGGTGTGTGGGGCTTGGCAGAGGGAAGAGAAATTGAGGAAAACTTCCTGCAGGAGGAAGTACTTGAGCTAGGGATTGAAGTCTAGGGAATTCCATTGTAGGGATAGTGAGATTCTTCTCACTGGAAAAAGCTGATGAATTACAAAGTGTGTTTAAATGCTTGAGAAGGTTTCAGAGTTGGACACAGTAGGTTCATTTCCTGGTTCTGCTACTTTTTGGTTGTGTGACCTTGGGTTAACTACTTAACGTCTGAGTTTATTTCTTCATCTGTAAAATGGGGATATAATACACAGTGCTGACACACCATGAATGTTAACTGTTATTATTATACTACTTAAGTTTTAAGAGCCTGTTACTGACTAAAGCAATATTGACAAGCAAAATTTTTCAGACGGCACACAGTCCTGCCCTTTCAATTCCCCAGGCATGACCTCTGAACCCAGTCCTCTGGGCCCTGGCTTTGGGGACACACAGCAAACTCACCTAGTAGTCTCCTTGAAGTGCCTCTCCTTGTGCTTGGGGACAAAGGGCAGTAAAAATGTTTTCTTTTCTTCTTTTTTTTGGCCATTTCATTTGCAAGTCCTGCATGAGGCAACCAATTTCTCTCCTTGGAGTTCAGGGAATCATCGTCACCAATGGTCTTGGACCTTAGCCAAAACCAAGCAGCCCGCAGCTATCTCTTGCTCCCCAAATACAAGAACCAAATAGGTTCAGATAAATTTTTGGATAAATCCCATGCCATCTGAAATCTTGCTATGTACTATCCAAAATGCAGGAACCAAATAGCGTAGGAAAAAGCAGTATCCTTGCCACCTCAACTCCCTGTCTGAATTCACCTCACATGGATAAGGAGCCACCTAGACTTGGGTAGCGAGGGAGGCTTGCATTGTGTTTTAACCTCACGTTCATGGGTGTGGGAGAACGGATGAGCTAGCATGTGTGGAAAGCCTGGCCTGCTGTCTGGAATATGCTGGGTATTATTAATTCCAGAGAATAATGATGAGGACAGTGAAGCGGCACCATCCTTGCCTTTTGCAGCAGTGATGGCAGAAAAACAGCTGCGTATTCACCAGGTGATCATTTCACCCGTTTCACGGAGTTGCCCTGGATACAGAGCTATTACACTAATCAGATGAAAACACTGCTTTATTTTCCGTCTGCCTGGAGTGTACCAGTGCCAGAGGTGAGGGAGGGATTCAGACTCCCACCTCTCAGCTCCCCTGACACTGTGGCCCCCTGATGCAGGCGCTCCTCCTTGATACGGAAACATTAACAGATGAAGCCCTTTATCCAGCACTGCTGGCTGCCCACATCCTTACCTTGCATCCAACACCTTCGCTGGGCTTGCTCTCATAGGATTAATTAAAACGACAAGTATCTTTCTAAAAAGCAGAAGAAACTTCTAATGAATTGAAAGCGAGAGAAAAATCCTCATTTAAAGCAACATGCTTTTCCCACAATCCCAACCTGAGCATTCAGAAAAGTGCAAAAACCTGCATTATTGAGCAGCCTTTTAAAAGAGCAACTTTGAGAGCAACTTGTGGTGACGAACAGACGGCTGCAGGCACCTTGCTCACCAGGAACCCCGGAGACTGGGCCTCTGCCTTACAGCAGGGACGGCCAACTCCGCGTCTTGTTGGAGGGCAGGGAAGGGAGGGAGAGGACACTGTGCCATTTGTCCCTTGATCAGCTTTTGGTTTGGCAAGCTGGAAGCACTTGAAGAGAATGTTTAGGTGACAGATGGAGGAAGACAGGGAGGGCCCCCTCATATTTCACTCCTGTCACTGTCTGGAGACAGGTGACTGAGGCCTTAGCTCTGTCTGACAGCCTGAAAGAGACTGAACTGTCTCCTGTGGGTAGGAGACCATCACCACCCAACCCACCTGCCCTCTGCCCCTTCCCCTGGGGTCAGCTGTTCTGCAGAGCTGGGATGGAGGGGCCTCGGCCCACCACGGGCCACCTCCAGCCACGGGACTCCTGGCTTTGCCTCCAGCCGGCTGAAGACTGGCAAACACCGGCCCGGCAAGGTCAGGCTGGCTGCCTGGGAAGATGTAAATTGGGAGACCCCCTCCCCATTTCTCCAGGGAAAACACCCCCAAACTCATTCTTTAATGGAGTGCTCTAGTCTGCTTCAGGAGGCTTCTGAGCTCAGAGTCACCCCATTAACCCTATGCTGCCTCGTACCCAAGGACTCCGGCAAAAATAGAGACTAGAAAATAAAACCTTGACTTCTCAACTTCTGCCAGCCCAGAAGCTCCAGTTTTTAAAATTAAATCCAAAAATGTTCTTGCTGAAATGTATGAGATGTTACTTTCTGGGTTTTAGTAAGATTTCTTTAATGCCCATCGATTGCCGGATAGTAAGTTGTACCTGTATGTCTCATTTCAATTACCTATTTAAAATTCACAGAACCGTAGATCTATTTCCGGAGCTATGGGAATTTGGTCGAGCGTTCTTATGACTTTGAGAAACCATTGATCCTCGTGTGCTCCGAGTGGCTGCATGTCAAGCCTTTATAGCTGGGTTAACTCATTTTGTGGCTTCCTTAATGGCTGTGAGTTTACATTTTATTGCATATCTATTATTTGGGTTGGGCTGCGATGAATGGTTTGGCTGCCTGGTTCAAAACAAGTCCAAGGCGACAGCAGAATCTAATTTGCTTTAAAAATGGTCATTGTAAAGCTTTTCAAATAATAACCAGGAATGGAGGAAGCAGACACTACGTGGCCGTGTATGAGACACAAGGCTGGAGGTGAAGTGGTGATGTCCCTCTTTTTCCATGGAGCTTGTGGTTATAATGACCTTCATTAGGGAAGTCAGTGAGCCTTTCTCTTTCATCTTGGGCAACAGTAATGCTTCCATTTCCTTGCAAGTAAAGCCAATAGCTTTCTGTTTGACCCCAGACTGGTCTCCAGGAATCAAGCTCATGGGACAGTGGCTGCTGCGGTGGCCCTGGTAGGTACCAGAATGGTGTCTACACAGCGACATTCTCTGCTTAATGATGCCATCATGGGACACATGAGTAGTGATGCCTGGGGTGTCCCTTCAATCCCTGAAGCCCAGCCTTGATCCCTGGCTCTTGAAATGCACTGGCCTTTTCCTTCACAGCTCCTTTTGCAGAGGGGCCTGAGGCCAGGAAGCATTCTGGTAATGTCTTAGAACTGTCCCTGGGAAACATGCTTCTTTCCTGCCTTGAGGATGGCTCTCCCTCAATCTGCCCTCACGGCTCTACTCTCTTCTTGTTCATGTCCTTTGGGATTAGCAACATTAAGGGGTCTCTATTTGAGGAAGGTGGATGCAGAGGATATTGCAAGAAGAGGGGGCTGAGGACAGGAGGGAGGGTCTTGTCCAGTGGTGTGCTGGTCAGTGATTAACAACTAGCTCTCTGGAAACAACAGTTCCTCTGTTTTGGTAGTATTTGTGCAGCGTAAATTTCTGTGGTGTAAATGCTCTCTCTATGGCCGATTTCAAGCTACCAGATGTTTGACAACCACCTTGCAAAGTTCCCGAAAATTTCACAATCAGCTCTCAGGAGCCATGTCTAGGGATCTGCTGATACTTCCACATATTCCAAAACTTAGAGATCTATTCCAGGGAGCAAGCTCTTTGATTCACAAAGCAAACATCTCCCATAGCAGATTAAGCCTACCTGTCACTCACACCTTGTTATGAACTACTGTAAGCAGATATGAGTTTTAATGGTGGGCAGAAAGGAGGATGATGGAGAACCATGCACAGTCACAGACCATCAAGCAAAGTTCTGTAATCTGGACTTTGGTCTTAGGCAACAGGACTCTATTGTGGAGTGGACCGGAAAGGCACCCCTATCTCAAGCTCACAGACACTTCCCACAGTGAAGAATCACACTGGTTTCTCTCCTCTTGTGTCATACAAGTACCTCTTCTACTTGCCATAAGAGCCCTTCTTGCCAACGAATCACAAGGACTCCTTCTCAGGCTTTGTGAATGTTTGGAATAACAACAGCTCAAAGAAATGCCAACATAAATCAGGAATACCTTTTTGGAAAATAGTAGAGGTTTAGGGCTGGGGAGGAGGGTGCCAGGATCTGTGGCTCAGACTACTCAGTGCCCCCTGGGTGTCTTATAGCTACCTCTCAAATTCCAGGGCTTGCAGTTAGGAGCCCTGAACTTGCAGGTCATGTCCAAAGGTGTGCCACGTGGGACACACATATCATCTGCTTTGGCCACAGCCTGAATGCTATCACCAACAAAAAGGGGCTTCATCTCCCTGTGGCCAAGAATGTCCCCTCCAGCCCCACGTTTGGGCGCAGCACTGCCCTTCCCTCTCCTCACTGCTGAGCTCTGTCTGGAGCCATCTCTCATCTCTGGGAACCGTTGTCCCAGCTCCGCCTACGCGTAACAGGAGGTAATCTCTTGGGAGATCACCTCAAGGAAAAGACATAGGTCCTTAAGACAGCTTATCTACTCTTGCATGCACCGGGGACCCTAGAAAGGGCCACCCAGAGCGCCTCCTCTGTTTTCAGATAGAACATCTATTTTCTGTTCTTCTCCAGGGATCCCTCCACCTCTCTTCAACTTATCCTTGCCCAGCCAAGCCTTTGGGGCCCTTCTGCAGGATTTGCCTCCAGTCAGGGTCTCCTGATAACCCTATAACCTGCTCCCCTCCATGTGCAGTCATGGAGCCCACAGGGTGTCCAGCAGTACCCTCACAGTCACGCTTAAATCAGAGTCCTAGACTACTCTAATAACAATGAGAGAAGTCTTTCTCAAAAAGGGAAAGGGGTAAGCATTCCTTCTCCTCCACATATTCTCTTTTTTTTCTTAAAGACCAGGCTTGTTGCAAAACAAATTCAACAGCTTTTACCTGTGTAAGAAACCAACCTTGAGACAATCGAAGGTACCGTTCTGGTGCAGAAACATGCCCCTTTGCCCACTGGGACCCCTGACCGGGGCCTGACTTACGGAAGGCCGTGTAGAACTCGCGGGGGTTCAGGGAGCCGTCACTGTTGTAGTCGTCAAAGCGGAGAAGGTCGCCCAGCGAGCACCCCAGAAAGTCCTTGTTCAGGTCCTGCTCCTTCATCACATGCTGCAGGACAAGGAGGGGAAACAAGGTCAGAGCCCAGAGTGAGTTCAGTGTAGTGGGCACTGCTGGAAAACAGTGTTAAGTGGGGCTGTGGTCATGGGCATGAGGGAGGGGCTAGGACTCCAAGAAGATCACCCAGAGCTCTTTGGTTTTGACTTGTCTGGCCCCTCATTTTATAGATGAGCAAGTAGGCTCAGAGAGGGAAAGGGACTTTCCTAAGGTCACACAGTGGTTGGGCCAGAGTCTGAACCAGAGCTCAGGTCTGTGCTCTGCCATCTGAGCAGACAAAATCCAGGTAGTCCGAGCTAGGAGGAATCTCGAGGCCACCTGGTCTATCCCTTTGTGCTGTAGATAGGGAAACAGAGAAGAGAAGATCGCATAAACGCAGTAAACAGTGGCTGAACTTAGAGTGGGGAGCTGAGGCTGCTTGACTCCCAGCTGTGTAGTGCAGGAAGGTCACTGCCCCATCAATGTCATGCCCCTACCCCTGGTGGCACCCCAGCTCCTACCAACCTCAGAGTGGTGTCTCCTAGCCACAGCACACCCCACAGAGGGGCAGCTGCCTTTCTACTGACCTAGGCCTGAGCCCCACTTCTCTGCTCACCCTGTCATTCCAGGAACACAAATGCCTGCCCTTGGGATTCTGGTGGGGGTCATGGGTGGGCCCTTGTGAACTTCTCTGATTGTGCTTTGGGTGGCAGGGTACAGACAGCTGCTCAGCATGACCAGCCATGTGCCCAAAGGCGCCTACAGCCACCCCCACTTAGCCGAAGCCAGTAAGTCTGGAATTAGAGATCTTACAACGAAAACGCGCAGAAGGAGATCTCGAAAGAAAGGAAATGATTTTATTTTTTGCGGGGAGGAGGGTAGAGGCATTTTCTCTTTATTTAACATTCTCAGAGTGGCCTGCTATATTAAAGGCAATTTAATGTGATAATGTTAAAAAAATGACCCTTTACCGAGCAACTAAGAGTGTTCAATAGAAAGGAGATCAACCATAACGCCCCAGATCAATCTTCTGAAGATGGAAATTTCCCTTTGTCTATTTCTGCATTGGAAATTGATTAACTTTTCAGAGGACCGACGAGTTTTTCCTGGTTCCTGTGATTCAGTGTCAAGGAAAGGCCCATTTAGCTGTGCTCTGCTTGGCAGATTTATGAAATGGACTTTAAATACATTAAATTTTAAAGCGGAAATCATAGTCCAATTATCACGCTTGTCAATGGCTTCAGGTGCCTTGGGGCGCAGCTCTGCCAGGTTAGAGCAACAGGCACAGAAAGGTTCTGTTTACCTGGAAGCTACCTGGGAGCCCCATGGGCGTGCCTGGGATGCCAAGAACCCACAGATGCCTCTGTCCAGGGTAAGCCAAAAGCTGCCTGCCCTCAGTGCACTCTGCTGCAGCGTGTGTTATTGTTAGGTGCCGTCAAGTCGGTTGTGACTCATAGGGATCCTACGTACAACAAGACGAAACACTGCCCGGTCCCGCGCCATCCTCACAGCCACGGCCTGTAGTGTGGAGAACTGGCAGGTGGTTCTCCTGCTGGCAAGTGTAACCCACAGGACCTGAGTTATTCTGGTAAAATGCTTTTCCCAGAGCCTTTGGATCATCTGTGAGCCCCTGACCCTATCTCTTGGGAGTGGAGTGCTGACGGAAGGGCTGCCATGCTGGCAGGGTGGTGCGCTGGGGCTGCAGATGGCAGGTGTCCTGGGATGCAGGCCCTGAGTGGACTGCACGTGCTGCCCGAGTGTGGGCGAGCAGTGCGGGGTCTGCATGTGCCTTGGGGTCTGTGATTCCCAGCATGCTCCTAGAAGCAGGCTGTGGCCCAGTGGTGCCGCTGGAGTGGAGGGCCCTGAGAGGGGAAGCCTGTCTTCCAAAGCCTCTGGGCAGATGCTCCATACTCGGGTTTTGTGGGTTCCACCATTTCCTCAGCAGTGAACTCAACTTGGACAAGTGGCTTGATCTCTTGGGACCTCAGCTTCCTCATCTGAAAACATCTATGAAATGAGGCTAATAGTACTACCAACCTCACAACAGAGGATGGTTGAAAGGTTTAAGGGGAGAATAATAATAAAGATGATGCAGATGATGATGACAGTAATACCTCCTAATCTCATTTATCGAGGAATCCCTGGGTGGTATAAACAGCTAACATACTCAACTGCTAACTGAAATGTTGGCGGTTCGAGTCCATCCAGAGGCACCTCAGAAGAAAGGTCTGGTGATCTACTTCCAAAAAGTCAGCCATTAAAAACCTTACAGAGCACAGTCCTACTCTGACATGCATGGGGTCCCCGTGAGTCGGAAGTGACTTGATAGCAACTGGTTAACGGGTTATCATTTACTGAGAACTTATCATGTGCCAGACACATCCCTTCATGTGTTTCAACTCATTAAACCCACACAAGGACCCTGTGACGTTCGCAGATAAGGAAATGGAGGTACAGTGAGGTGAGGCTGTGTCCCATGAGCCACTAGCTAGTAAGTGCTGGAGCCGGGACTTGAACTCAGAGAGTTTGCATTCTTAGTCACTATACCACGTAGCAAGGAACTATTCTGTGTTTATTATTGTAGTGGGTTGACTGGTGGTCCCCCTAAAGATATGTCCATGCGCTAGTCCCTGGAACCTGTGAATATGACCTTATTTGGACAAAAGGTCTTTGCAGGTATAATTAAGCTAAAGATCTCAAGATGAGATCATCCTGGATTATCCACGTGGGCCCTAAATCCAATGACAAGGAATGCCTGGAGTCCGAGGAGCTGAAAGATGCAAGGAAAGACTTCTCCTTCCAGAGCCTTTGTGGGGAATGTGGCTCTGCAGACACTTTGATTCCAGATTTCTGGTCTCCAGAACTGTGAGAGAAGACATTTCTGTTGCTTTAAGCCCCAAGTTTTGTTACCGCAGCCCCAAGAAATGAATACAATCACACTGTGAGTAAAAGGCCTGGGTTAGTGTCAGGCATATGGTAGAGGCTCGAGAAATGGTAGGGCACTCCCCACCCCAATCCTTCCTAATGACCGGGCCACAGCCTTGGTAAGTCACTGTGCCATGTTGGGACATCTTTAAAGTGGCATCAAATGTGACGACTCATCCTTATCACTCATCCTCTGGGTGGATACTTCGTGGTCTCCAGGGAAGAGCTGCTCCCGCCACCCTACTCTGCCCATGGAGCCTGACCTAGTCCTCTCTGCACACCTGTGCACCTGCCCAAGGCGGCTCCAGAGCCCCAGGTCCTCAGAAGCAAGCCAGCAGAGCAGGAGCAGGGATGCAGGCCTCTCTGCCGCAGAGGGGGTTGTCCAATCTGACTGGGCCTCCCTGCAATGGCCTGAGTATAGCCCCAGGGAGCAAGGTTGCTCTTTCCACACTCCTTCATGTGGCAGATACTGACTACCCTCCATTGCCTTGCAGCTGGACAAAGGGACACATGGGCTGTGTTCCAACCCACAACCTTTGGAAAGAGACCAAATTCACCTTAGGGGCTAACTGCGCTTCCATTTGGGAAAACTCTTGAATTAGGCCCTTTCATTTGCAAAATTAATGTCTGAGTCTGGATGGGAAAAACGAAGAAAAATAGGAGAGAAATTCCCTTTTTTGAGAAAGTAAAAGGGCAGAATACTCCCCTCACCATGCCAAGAGGCAGGAGTTGGGCATGGAATGTGGGACCAGGGAGAAGCAGCGAGAAGGGACTATGCCTGCAGTACTGGGCCCCAACAACTGCAGAAGCAGTGGGCACTTTGGCCTGCTGGCGATGGGCTTTGGGGACGGGGTGTCTGGCATCTAGTCTGCTGTAATTCCTTCCTGTTCCTCATCCCTCCAGCTCCACCCCAGAGCCTCAGTAAAATGTGGTTACCCACTAATGCACAGGGTGGGCCTTGGAGGCAGGATGGAGGACCAATGCTTGATTTGGGGCAAAGCAGAGCAGGCTGGAGGGGCCTGTAGAACTGGTCAGCAGCTGTGGATGGCAGCAAGAGAAAGTAAGAAGTCCCTGGGGGTGAAGGTGCCGCAGAAATGCTTGGGGGTGGACCAAGTGCCTCTGGCAAGCAAGCAGGAAGGGTTTGGGCTGTTTGTATTGGCATACTATAGAATCAAACCTGTTCCTGTCAATCCCGACTCATGGCAACACCATGTATTACATAGAAAACTGTGCACCATAGGGTTTTCTTGGCTGTAATCTTTTTACAGAAGCAGATTGCCAGGTCTTTCCTCCGTGGCACTGATTGGTGGGTTTGAACCACCAACCTTTAGTTTAGTAGTCGAGCACAAACTGTTTGCACCACCCAGGGACCTCTGCATGCTATAGAGAGTGGGTCTATTGCAGGGTAGAGGATTTCAGGACACTCAGGTTACAACTACAAAGATGTCTGGTGGAAACCCAGTGCTGCTTCCTTTTAACCTTCCTGCCAAAGGGAAGTAAAAAATTCAAGGAAGAAAAGATGTATTTCCCAATTAAAACATCAGAGACTAGCCCCTGTGAAGCTGTGGTTTGCCAGCTAGCTAAGAGTGCTTCAGAGCTTGTTTGTAAATATTGGCTGAAGGTGGCTGGTGGGAAGAAGAAACTGACGTGATTTTGTTTGTAAGATATTCTCAGAGGCGCTGAACACCAGCTCTCCAACTCCCAGGAGGGCGAAGAGGGTTCCTCTTGCAGGAGAGAGGCCTCCTCTGTGTCCTCACCATGCAGGAAGTTACAAACGGCTCTCCTTAGGTGCGTCTCTCGTGTTCACTTCCATTTACACGCTGAATGAAAAACTGAATTCCTCCCTAACTCAGTTTCCTCTGAGCACCATACCTACCTGAGCCAGTTCAGACCTGCTGAGGTGGCCGTTACCATCTACATCCAAGTCCTTAAACAGAGACTCCACCAGGAGGCGCTTCTGGGAGGCAGGGTCTTGCCTGCTGTCCCCTTCTTCGAGTGGTTGCAGGTGGGTCTGGAGCGCCATCAGGACATTCTTCAGGCGGGCGTACTCAGCCATTGTGCACGTGTCACCTGGGAGAAAAGATGAGGCTATTGCAATGAGATGCACCCC
The DNA here is from genome assembly GCA_030035585.1 of Dugong dugon. Classification (NCBI taxonomy): domain Eukaryota; kingdom Metazoa; phylum Chordata; class Mammalia; order Sirenia; family Dugongidae; genus Dugong; species Dugong dugon. The sequence goes on from CM057460.1 coordinate 146,343,554, forward strand.
TTGATCTCAAGAGAACGTTCCCTCCGTCCGTCCATTCATCTCTCTCACTCACAAATAGCGGTTGGGCATTTGCTGTGAGCAATGCACAGTGCAACTAGATGGACCTCTTTGTCCATCCGTCCATTCATCCATTGCACAGATACTTATTGAGCACCTACCGCATGCCAGCCTAGAGTGAGCGCCGCACGGAATGGGAAACACTTGCAGGCAATTCACAGCTGCGGCCCCGCAGCGGCTTTGGAAAAGTCGGCCCCACTCCCGTTTTGTAACAGCTTGTGTTTGCCTTAATCCTACCTTAAAGGCTGCTTTTGACTATTTGGCCTCATAGATTAGGGAGTTTTAGTAAACAGGACTAATAAACCCTGCTTAAGTTAATTAGGTACACTCCCAGAGCTGGATTACTTCAAAATAAACATGTGTACACAAGCCTATGATGAAGAAACAAAAGGAAGCTTTACGAAATGAAAACCGAAGCACACAGCCCATTACTCTCAGGCCTTTTCTCTTGGGCATGCCTGCTGAACAGCGTCAGAGCCGCACAGCATTTTGGCAAATGAGGCCTGTGATCCACCGTGACATGACACAGTTTATCTTGCTGGCTGGTGATGGGTCACTAGGATGAACACCATACAGGGCACAGCCTGTAAACAGGGGTTGTAGGGATGTTAGCAGAGCAGGGTCCCCCTCCAGCCTCACTCCCGACCTCCCAGGGGGATGGAGCGCTTCCTATGCCTAGCTTTGCTGAGTCCTGGAGAATGGGAATGGACTCTCTGGGGTCTGGGGCACCTCCCTCCAATTCCTGGGCCAGTTCAGGACATCAGGTGATAGGTCAGGGCTGGAGAGTGGAGATAAAGCAAGGCTGAAGAACACAGGCTCCAAAGTCCACTGGCTTTGAGTTCCATCTCTGCTGCTGCCTGGCTGGGTAGCCTTGGACAAGTTGCCTCAGTGACTTCATCTGTCAAGTGGGGACAATAACAGTACTTCCCACATAGGGTTGTTACGAGGATTAAGTAAGATATGTACGTAGAGGGCTTAGCACTGGCTTGGTGTGGAACACTTTTGTTGTGTGCTGTTGAGTCGATTTCAGCTCATAGTGACTCCATGTAACAGGGTAGAACTGCCCCATAGGGTTTCCTAGGCTGTAATGAGTCAAAATTGACTGGCCAGCACTCTACAACAACAGCAACAACAATCTTTATGGGAGCAGATCACCAGGTCTTTCTCCTGCAGAGCCACTGGTTGGGTTCCAACCGCCAACCTTTCGGTCAGCAGCCGAGTCCTTAATCACTGTGCCAGCAGGGCTCCTTTGGCACCGAATGAGGACTCACAAAATGATAGCTACTCTCCCCTTTACCACTACTGGAACCATATTTGATGAGGAGCAATAAACAGGGAAGCTACTTGGTAGGGAAAGAGATAATGGGGAAGTCTGTCTGTCTGTTTGCCTCCCTCCCTCCTCTCTACAAACCTGGGTAGCCCAACCACTTTCTCTTGTGCTTGTTTGTGTTTCTAGATTTTCTTCCAATTTGAGGTCAATTGATTCCTGTCAGAAACAGATGTCCATTACCATTTCCTCCTGCATGTTTATTTAGAAAAAAAATCAATTGCTGTGTTCAATATAATCAAATCTATTTGCTCTCTGAGAGTCTCCATGCTGACAAGGATGATGCTTGCCCATCCTCCAACCTTGCTAGCATCCCTCTTTGTCCTGGTAGGAAATGCATTCTTGGGAGTCCTTAGGGCCACTAGCTTACAAACCCAATTCTCAACGGAGTACAGCTGCACGGGGTTGAAAATAGTGGCCTTGTCCCACTCTGAAACCACTTCTGCCCAGGGAACGATGTGGCTGGTTGCTGGATTTTTCTTTCTGGGCTTCGACAAAGGTCATTTCAGGGGAAAGAAGAGGAACAGTGTTGCCCAAGGTATAGGGGTTTGCCCTCCAACCCCCAACCCAGGGTGAAATCCAGTTGTGGCAAATGGACCAGAAGTAAGGATGCAGTGTATAAGCAGACAGATGCTGTTGGTATCAATAGTGATGGAAGTCTCTGTATGGAGGGTCTGCATGGACCAGTCCTGGAAGGACCCACCAGGTCTTCCTGGAGGCAGGCATTTATACCTAGATGCTGAGAAGCTGATGTACCCAGCAGATAGATATGGGGTCAATACCCAGAAATGCTTGTGGATTGTCAGGCTCCTGAGAACATGCCACGGCAGGGTCACCTGAAGGATGGACCAGGCCAGGTCAGAAAGGCAGGAACATCTCACTTAAACTGGTCCCCCCTACCTTATAAGGCCTTGAGGGGCATATACCTCCTCTGAGCTGTTGGCTATCCTGAGCCAGAGGTCTGCAGCTAGATCCCCCTCCAACACTGGCAGGCTAGGGAGACTATCAAAGCTGCCCTGTCAGGTAGCTGCAGCTACCTCCCAGGCTCTGTGCTCCTAGAACATCCCTACTGTTTACTGTGAGTGCCACAGGATTCTGGCTTCACTCTGGGAACTACCCAGCAGAGCCCTCGAGGTCAGGAAGGCATGCACACGGCTAGAAATCAACCTGGGGAGCAGGGGTGGGTGCCCCAAGTCTCCAGGGATCAGGTCGCTGGGTCCCTGGCTCTGCTCCATGCTAGACTCCACACCTGCCATGCCCTTCTCATCCTTTCATAGGTATTTATCTATAACCTGTGTGCCAGACACTGTACAGCATGCAGGTGATAGAAGGAAGCTTGCGGTCCTGGGTAGCCTGGGATCCAGTGGAAGGGAAGCTCATGAGGCCAGGGGTGGAGAAAGCCTTCCTAAGGGAGGGACATTGAAGACGAGGAGGAGTTTGTGGGAGAAGGCAGCAGAGGGAAGAGCATGCCAGGCAGCAGAATTTTGGGGTCAGAAGCAAGCAGTGCTGCATGTCTGAAGATCCAAGAAAGCTGGGCCTGAGTGAGCCAAGCAGAGGGTGGAACAAGACAGGGCAGGACAGGGAGGTAGGAGTGCTCAGGCAGGGCCTCGGAAGCCATAGCGGAGTGAGGGGAGCTATGGCAGGCTTTCTGACACTGTAGATCACACTGTTCAAAGCTTGCTTTGTCCTTTCTTTCCTTTACAAGGGCGCTTACTCTGCATGCTCTGTGCTGGGCATTGGGGGTCCGGAGAGGAGTTGAGTGGCTCCTGTAGGGGAATCTTCAATCCTTCTTTACCCCAGGAGAAGTTGTGGTTTAAGAGAGTCTCAAGTGAGGACTTTGTCTAATCCCCAGAAATCAGATAATTTGTCGGCTATCACCGATCACCTCCAGTGTACCTGGAGCACTGCGGGAGAGCTGTGGCCGCACAAGGGGAGGTGGTCTCATGGTGGAGATGATCACTTTTAGGTTCAAAGTCCAAATTCTCATTGGGAAGCCCTTTGATGCTTCATCTCCAGCAAAGACTGCCCTCCTGCGGCTCCCTGCCTTTGATATCTGAATTCTGTAGAGGTAGGGAGGGAGGGGAACTTTCTTCCCTGCCCTCTTCCAGCTCCGAGAGGCAGATGCCCCAAAAGCTACAGCTTCCAGCTCATTCTCCAAGGCAAGCCTTCCTCCATCGAGGCAGGCCTTAGTTTCCAGAATGGATATCTTCCTAGCAAGGTGTGTAAAAGTGATAGTTACTTTACCAAGTCCCAGTTTTAGTTTTTCATTCACAACCCTCCTGGTTTCACTATGGAGTCAAATAGGAGTGACTCACGAAGCTGGAGCAGTGGGTGACTGTGAATCTGTCAGACCTGGTCTTTAGCTAAGGGCTCCCCCACCCTGTTCCCAATTTTAAACATTTATCTTATTATTAAAAAAAAAAAAAAATGCTAGTTGAAGAACACTTGGAAAGCACAGATCAGTATAAAGAAATAGAAAATAAGTCATGCCTAATCCACCTCCCAGAGGCAGTTGCTGTTAATTAATACTTGGCCTGCTCAGAGGTTATTCCGGTCCCTCTGCACAGGTGATGCTGAGCCATCAGCAGGAGGAGCTCATCCAGGTAGGCTGGGCCTTGTCTGTTGCACATGGGCCCTGTGGCCTCAGCCCACGTAGCCTCTGTTTTCTTCCTCCTTCCTTTTTAAAGTTTCATCCTACCTGCTCGTAACCCAAGAGTCAGGTCATTCTCTTCTTCCCACAGGGTCATCCCTGCCCACCCAGTAAGTTCAGAGGTGACTTCAAGAGGTGGAGGGTAGGGAAGAGGGTGAAACAACCATAGCAGCACCGACCAGTAAAGTATGCTCTGCCCCAGGGCCTTTGCACTTACTGTTCCCTCCATCTGGAATGCTCTTTATCCAGATCCCCACATGGCTTACCCTTTCATTTCATCTTGACCACTGTTTAACTATCACCTCATCAGATAGGCTGTCTTATCTAAACTAGTGCCCCCCTGCTCCATTACTCTTTCTGCCCTGACCCTGTTTGGGGCTTACCTGGGTCCCAGGGAGGGAGAGGAGCATGTGTCTCTGGCCTAGGGCAGGGCCCAGCCTTAGCCTTGGTCCAGCCTGCAGGGTGGAGGTTGGGGGAACTCAGAATACACTACATTAGCAGCCTCCTCTGGCATCTTTTAGTAGGAGACAGACTTCATCACAGGCTGCTACGTCTACTGAGACCATCCCCACTGATGACCATCACCACAAGGCTGAACAGAGCGCTGGATGAGGAGTCAGGAGACCATCTGGCTCTGCATTCACCTGGCGGTGAGGTCCTAAGGCAGGCATTCATTCCCCTGCCCTTCTTGTTCCATTTCCTTACCTAAATGGGGGTCAGTAATAGCCCCTTCACTCACTTAATTGGATGATGACAATAAAAAAAAGTTGTGAGAGAACAGAGACCAGACGTACTGGCCTGACAGAGATTGGAGACACCCTGAGAGTATGGCCCCCAGACACCCTTTTATCTCAGTAATGTAGACACTCCAGAGGTTCACCGTTTAGTCAAAGATTATAGACAGGCCCATAGGACAAAATGAGACTAAAGGGGCACACCAGCCCAGGGGCAAGGACTAGAGGCAGGAAAGGACAGGAAACTCGGTAACAGGGGACCCAAGGTCGATAAGGGAGAGTACTGACATGTTGTGGGGTTGTTAACCAACGTCATAAAAAAAATATGTGTACTAACTGTTCAACGAGAAGCTGGTTTGTTCTGTAAAGCTTCATCTAAAGTACAATAAAAAATAAAATTAAAGAAAAAAAGTTGCGAGAGGACTTTGCAAAATCCAAGTTGTCAGCCAGGCCTGCCGTCCTCTCCTGATGAAATGGGCTTAACGCCCCGAGAGAGGAGGGGTGTGTTTCATTTGTCTTTGTTCCCTTCACCGTTGCCCGGTACCTGGCACAGAGTGGCTACAAAATCGCTGTTTGTAGATAACAGAGGAGGGAAGAAACTCTGGATTTCCTCCCTCCTGTCCCACCACCCATGGACATGCCTGCTCTGGAACCTCTCAGGCAGACAGGCTGACAATGACCATCATCCTTGATAGCCCCTTGGAAGCGTCCAGCTGCCCTCTGGCCTGCCTGGGCACCCTCCACATGGCAGGGCCAGCACGGCCAGCCCCCGGCACTGGCTTGGACTCACCGCCAGCACATGTGTGCGGGGCTCCTCCTGTCCCCAGACCAGGCCTGCTTTGGCAGATAAAATATTGATCAGCCTGCTGAGGAGCCCAGAGTGTGATCCTATTTTCATGTCAGAACTTGGTAATGAACTACATTTATCAAGCCCGTTCTCCACGAGAAAGGTCAGCCGCAGATCTGGCTAAGTTGTTATGACACCTCGTTAATCTAGTTCCCTCCATAATTGTCCCTCTTTGAGGATTCTAACATTCTCCCATTCCAGCCACGCTTCCTCCACACAGAGGGAGATTATTATAGCAGGAGCACAGGCACATCACATTTAATTTTTGAGCAAAAGGAGATAGGATGCAGGTAGCAGCCTCCGGAATTAGATGTCCATCAAAGGAACACTTTCTAGCACAAAACAAAGGGAATCAAGGGAGACAGTAGGACTATTCCAGCAGCTTCTCACAACCCTGCTAGACCACGCCTCTCAGGGACGGTCTTCATTCGGTGGCAGGTAAAGTGTCTAGTCCTAAGTGTGGGTGGAGCCGGGGGGCTCCAAGAGTCAAGGGAATCGGTGTGTTGTATAACATCGGCAAGTAGGAGACTTCACCCAGGCAGTGGGAAGCTCAGATTCTAGCTGACAGTGAGGCAAGTCTTGTGGTCAAGGCCCCAGGTGAAGGCCCCGGTCCTCGACACCACTGTGCAGGCAGGTGTGGGAGTGGGCTGGAGACCCCTGCCACCAGGGATGGGAGGGTGGTGAAGGAGACCGGAAAGGGCGCATTGCTCCCTGCCCCCTCCTCCGCCTTCACCCCACAGCCATTCCATCACCAAGTCCTTTAGCCTCTTTCTCTAATATGTCAACCCCCAACTAAATAGGTCCCTCATCCCTTGCCCTGTTCTTCTCTCTTAACTGCCCTTCAGTTATTTCTGTCCTGTAGTACTTTTCTCAGTCTCTAATTCTGTGATTTATCCACCCACTTGTTGATGGTCAGTCTGCATCCCTATCACCTGGTCTAGCACCTGCACATGGAAGGTGCTCATATAATGTCTGTGGACTGAGGTCCCCTGTCATCCATTGTGTCAGCTCCTTGGGTCAGGGCTGGCGGTGTGTAAAGTGGGGGTGCAGGCAAATAGCTGCTGATACATGTAGCCATGCTCATTGAAGCTCAAGCTACCCCGGGCTTGCCAGGGGGTATGGGCCTTACGCACTCAGTGGTGGTACCCCAAATCCTGCAAAGGTGGCCCCACATAGTTCTGGCATGGCCAGGCTGGGGATGGTGGTGAGGTGGTCAACTATAGAGGTGCTGTTGTCCCTTTGGACATAAGGTTCCTTCAAGTCACCTCTGGTGGGCACCCAGCAGTTCCCTGGGGGCCACCTCTAGAAAGGAGGATGATGGAAGAATTCTGCCCTCTCATCCTGTTATTGCTGACCAGGACAGAGCCTGCAAAGAGGCCAGGTAGGGGGCCCTATGCTCAGAGCAGCAACCCAGGTAGGGAGGCTGAGGGTGAATTCAGCCATGGCACATCTTCAGGAAAGGTTCCATCCCATACTGGGACTCTGATCAGTAAATGAGCCCAAAGCTGACCATTGGACCACCTATGCTCTCTGGGAGAGCTTGATACACAAACAGGGATGGTGGGGGAAGTAGGGGCTGTGGAAGTCCCGGGGCACCTGATGGCCTCTACAGTGCTAGAAGTTCCTCAATGGGGCAGCCCTGCTCTTTAGAAAAACCTGAAAACCAGTTAATGTGCTCATCTGCTATCTGAAAGGTTAGCAGTTTGGGTCTACCCAGAAGCACCCCAGAAGGAGGTGTGGTGATCTACTTCTGAAAAATTGGTCATTGAAAACCCTATGGAGCATAGTTCTAGTCTGACAAGGTCAGAGTTGGAGTCAACTTGATGACAACTGTTGCACTTTAGGAGTCCCCTACAAATCCCAACTTTCTGGGAGAGAAGAATGCAGGATGCAGACTGCTTGATATCAGGAAGAGCTCAGCTGCATTAGTGGAAGCAATCCCTTTTGGGGATAAGTGTGGGCCAAGGGACAGGGGGATGGGAAGGGAGGAAGTGCCGGGGTGGGAGCTGGTGGGCCCTGGGGGGTCATGCTCTGAGATGCCAGCAGGTGGGTCGTGGGCATCGCCCTTCCCAAACCAGACAAAGGTCAGGACAGATGATGCTCCAAACCATGACACAGGGGCCAACTAAGGACTGTGCCCTCGAGCCACACCCACTGGCCCCTAGCCCTTCCTCAACCTGACATGGTAGCCCAGTTCCATTCAGGCAGGCTCAGATCCTGACAACCACACCTGGGGAAACCCCAGCGCGGCCCAGGGGGAGAGACAGGATGTGGCCACATCCATCCTCTCGGCTGCTGTTGGGTCTGCTCACAGCCCTCTCCAATGTTAGCAACGCTCCTTCTCATTCCCTTGTTGTCTCCAGCTGACTGCTAAGTGATGTCATGTGCCACCCAGACAAAGCTGAGATCTTTACCACCAAAGCAAAAACTTGGCTTGATCGTCTGGCACCAACATTACCTCTAAATATGGTTGTGTTACATGGGCCTCAGTTGCCATGTGTCATTCTGAGGTCTATTTTGAAACTGCTAAGCTGTGCAGAGAGCAAGAAGCATTTTACTCCCAGATCTAATTTATGAGCCGCCATAACTTTACTGGAGTTTAGCTTAAGAGGAACAGATGTTTAACTTGATGTAAATTCATGAACATTAACATTCTTTCCACTACCATTTCTGGGAAAATTCAATTAACAATAAATGCCAAGACCAATGGGCTTATCTTTAGGATACATTTTAGCTAACATGATGTAGTTTCAGTGACAGTGTTGATGAAGCCATAAAATTTTGAAAATTTCAGGAGATATCAGGAACACACGATATGGTTTTCTCACTCTCCCCAAATAAACATGAACAAGTGTACACAAAGTCAGGCCACTTGGTGACCCATTGCTGGCTTTCCCTCTGGGGCCTATGGCTTCTGAGCGAACGGGTCACTCTCCCCACAGATGAACACCCCTGGAGATGTTTATGCCTGTCCCTGACCTAAGCTGGAGGGCTAGCTCCTCCAGCACTGAAGGCCCTCCCCAGTCTGGCTCCACCTACTTCCCCTGCCTGCCAGGAAGCAGTTCCGCAGATGCCCCTTTCCTGAAGGGCCCTTTTTTCAAGTCTGACTTTTCTATCAAGGCCAAGCATCACGGAGCTGCTTCTGTCCACTCCCAACCACACACTCTGGACCCTTAGCCCTTTAAACCTGCAGAGTTTTTCTTCGTCTCTGTCCTGTCTCCTTCATAGACTGAGCTCCCTGAAGGCAAGGACTGTTCTCCCAATACCTTTGCATCTCACTCTGTTGGAGAAAATGGCCAGTGGGGAGCCAGGGTGGACATGCCTACACGGAGGGGGGAGGGTGCTGGAGCACCGCTGCTCGGCCATGGGTCTGGAGGAGCTTGGTCTGTCTCCCCCACTTCCATCACTCAGAGCTTCACTTGGGTGCCCCCTCACTCACTAATCCCAACACCAGAACACTGACAATGGGTCCAATGCACCCATTAGACAGACGGGAAAACCCAGACCCAGGTTGTGGAGGGACTTGGCCAGACCCTGGGTCTGACTAGTGGCAGACTCAGGATTAGAACCTGAGTCTCCTGACTTCTGGTTCTTTCAACCATATGACACGGGACCTCAAGAAAACTAAACAGGGCCTCTTTACTTCTGATTTTTCTAGAGAATTCCTCTGCAGGCCTGGTTGAGGAAGAATGAATATAGGGGAATGCTGCTATGGTCAGAGGAAAAGCAGCTATGCAAAAAGCCTTTCACATGTTCTCAAACTCTGGCCTACATTAGAATTACTTGGGGCACTGGTTAAAAATGTAAATTACGGGTCCCACCTCTAGAGAGTCTGTGGCAGCAAGTCTGGGGTGAGGCCTGGAAAGCTGCATTTTTAACAGGGTACCTGGTGATTCTGACTCAGGGAGTCTACTGACCACACTTCGGGAAACATGACCTTTTAGCAAGCATCCTTCCCTGGCCCTCTGGCAGGGCTTACTTGGCTTGACAACTGGCTGGCTCCAGAGAGGGCCTTGGAAGGGACACCTACTAGGGATCGAGTCAGGAGGAGAACTTGGACGACTATTAGGGGGTGCCAGCACCTCAGCCAAGGCCCAGAAAGAGCCAAGCAGCTACTTCTCACTTCCTGACCCCTGCTCCCCTGCAAGGCACGGATGTACTGGTCCCTGCTCGGACTGGGAATCTCAGGCTGCATAAGGGCTGCAGGGGGAGGAGGGCATGGGTACAGGATGGGTTCTGTTTCAGTGAGTTCAGGAACTCCTGCTGTGTGGAGCTGACACCCTGCTGCGTGGAGCTGACGTCCATCACAGGGTGGCTGAGAGGGTCACTTGTGGGCATCCAGCCATACCCTGTTCTTAGCATGTGGGCACTCTGACAGCCAGGGGGCAACTGAGGGAAATCCAGAGGCAGAACCATCTTGGATGTGGCTGGGCCCCATCTGGATGCATCCCTTCAACTTCCCAGGACCCAAAGGGAGCCTAGCCTCAGGCTTGCAAACTCTCCTTGGTCAGTTTCCGGTAGATCTTCTCCCTGGAGCATCCGTACTTGTCATCCCAGCTGATTTTGAATGTTGTAGGTTGAAGGTACAAGGCCCACTTGGGACCAACAAACAGAATCTGCACATCTAAGGCTCTCTATGGCCTTAACCCCAGGGTTCGGTGAACATGGCCATGCAGACCTTGTGCTTTGCTTCCCAGCTGCGCTGAACTAGAAGCAGTCAAGCCCATCCCAATGCCAGCGGAAATAGCCACTTCTACCTCCACCTGAATTTGCAGACAAAACCTCATCTCAATTTTCTCCCCAGCATCAGGTAATTCAAATTAACAAAACCGCCTGGCCCTTTGTTAGCTAAATGGTACATTTGCTCATGAATGCCTGGTTCAATTGATGTTGCTACACAGTCTGCCATTTGACATTTACAATCCTTTTATTCCTATTAGAGAAAGCAAAATTGGTTGGATTCCTGGGAGAAGGCTCCACATACACTTTTTATGGTTGACTGGCACATCTATCAGGTGGCCCCAGAGTGAAAGAGTAGTAATGTTTGAAAACTTGAATAAATGTTAGAATCCCTCTGGCATTAAGAACTTTATTTTTTATAGTGGTGTTAATAGAGAACCCATGGACTCCTCCTACCCCCTCACTCGGGCTCCTCCACTGCCCTGTCCAGAAACTCAGCCTCCTGTCCCCTCTTGGTACTCCACACACCTAGAGGAGAAGCAGTAGTGCTAGACCAGGGTATGACCACCAGTTGGGGAAGGTGGCATGAGCGAGGGATGGGAGAGTGTGGGCACCATCCCCAACCCCTATTTAATTGCACTGATTCTGTCCCCGAGACTTCCCTGGGAGACTTTATCCCGCCAAAGTTCTAACCAAGGGGAAGAGCCCTGCTATTGAGATTAGCTCTGCAGGTGTCAGTCATGCCCAGAAATGTAGCTGCTTTGAGTGGCTGTGGTGTTTGAGTGGTCACTGAGCTGAGCAGTGGGGTACAGCACCCAGAGACGCAGCAGGGTCTGAGGTTAGCGGTGCCTTAGTGAGTGACTGAGACAAGGGCTGCTGGCTGCCCAGTGAGGGTTAAGAGTCACGCAAAGTGACCATTTTGTTCACATGTGGTCTCATTACACATCCAAGGAATCTCTATAATTGGTCTCAAGAAGGCAGTGCTGTCCCCAGGAAGTGTTTTGGAATTTTGTGGGGGTGTTTTTGGTTATTACAATGATGGTGGGGTGTCTAGTGACACTTAAGGAGCCCTGGCGGCTCAGTGATTAAGTGCTCGGCTGCAAACTGAAAGGTTGGCAGTTTGAATCCACCAGCCGCTCTGCAGGAGAAAGATGTGGCTGTCTGCTTTTGTAAAGATTTACAGCCTTGGAAACCCTGTGGGGCATGACATTCTACTCTGTCCTATAGGATTGTTATGAGTTGGAGTAGTGGCACTTAATGGGTGGGGCCGGGGATCCTAGATACCCTGCTATTTGTAGCACAGTGCTGCACAACCAACTTTTGCTGGCCTCGCATCTCACATAAGTCATCAAATGCCCCAGTGGGCCATCATGGAGGTAAAAGATCTGGTGTCTATGACCAGAGTCTAGACTCTAACACGATGTTACACAGAAGGCAAACCCGCAGGGTTTAGCATACAATACATTTTCCAAGAATGCAACTATGCTGTCAACCATAAGTTTTGATTTACAACCTTATCAAGAACTGGTCACTGTTTTGGAGAATCAATGTCACTTGAGTGTTTAAATCGTCAGTGTCACACACCTATCAAAAAGCTGCAGAGCTGTTGTGTTCACAAGTACCACGCACAGGTGCAAACATCTGACCACTGTGAACGGAGCTGGTGCCCACACATTTACATGCTGAGAGGCATATTTTACATGAATTACTTTTCTTGTATTCTCTTTTATGTCACAGTTTTTCATATGACATATATTCACTTCAAGATAATAAAGGGAAGTTTACAAAATATTTGCTATGAAAAGGTGGCTTCAGGTCTGATAGGGTTAAAGACAAACGATTACCATGAACAACCAGAACCTGTGGCCTTAGTTCTTTTCACGCTCCTCAGCCCTGGGAGTCTTAGATGTGGGAACAGTGTGTGTATGTACCTGAGGGTGTGTATACGGTGAATGTGTGAGTGTGTACCTGAGTGTGTGCGTGCATCCTGTGATGTATGTGCCTGTATGAGCATGCTCCAGGGGATATGCTGTGTACACATGTAGACCTATGCGTGAAAGCCAAATCCAGGGAGGCAGAGGGTGTGGTCAGGCCCTTGGGCCATGAGCCCACCTGGCCTCTAGGGGGCAGCCCAACAGCTCTTGAGGAAGAGGTTTCACCTACATGCCTGGGAGCAGAAACAACAAGCCCCATACCTGGGTGGTGCGAATGGTTAATACATCTGGACGCTAACCCAGGGGTGCCTTGGAAGAAAGGCTTGGTGATCTAAAAAATCAGCCATTGAAAACCCTATGAAGCACAGTTCTACTCTGACATACATGGGATCACTCTGAGTCAGAATAAACTTGAAGGCAACCATTTTTTTAGAGTGTGGGGCAGGGCCCACCTCCCTCCCTGCTGTCCTTTTTCTCCAGAACTGGGCTCTTTCCTGTCTCTGTTCTTCTAGGACAGCCCTAGGCAGAACAGGAACACTCTGGGGTAGCAGGTGAGGTGTCTGGCGGGAGAGTAGATTCGGAGCTGCCGTCTCCTCTTCAACTTCTAAGCTGAGTCAAAAAGCCACTGGATTTTAAAGGCAACAAGCAGATATTCTCCTCCTCTGGTGTGAGGGGTGCGTGGGCTGCAAATCAATGCCACTGACTGCGGTCTCCAAAAAAGAACTCCCCAATGTCAACAGGTCCCTCATCTCCACTGTAGAAGCGTTGCTGGGCTCCTGGGGGACATTTTGCTTTAGAAGAGAAGGTGTCAGAGGCAAACGGCCTCTGAATGGTCTCAGGAAACGGGGTCTGCTCTAAGCCGAGGATTCAGGCCCTTACGTGGGCTTGGCAGTAAATGTTGTTTCAGAGAATTATCTGTGCAGACGTTTGTAGACCTGAGACGACTCAGAGAACTTTCCTGAGGTTTGAAGATTTATCTTAACCTCCCTGACATGTACGGTTGACAGTAAATCTCAGGTTAAAAAACGCAAAAATTAAACAAAATTCCACGGCAACCCTGGAAGAGAACAAGCAGCCTTTTGGGGAGAGCTTTGGCGTATTTCCAGTGCCGGGGCTGCCTGGAGAAGAAGAAGGCTCTCCTTTCCCCTTGTCTGCACTGCTGTTCTGGGGATTATCCACACTGGAAGTGTTCCAAAATATGGGCAGCCTGTGTGGGGAGCTGCTGAACCCCTGCCTCGGTGCACACCAGCCCCAGGCAGAGCTTGTGGGTTATTGAACCTGGAGCCTCCGAGCTTCAGGGTGGTGGTGGTCCTGGCTGTTCAGACGCAAGCACCTCGCAGAGAGAGCGAGGGGCCGGCTAGGGAAGGAGGGCATCGGGGATGGGCTAGGAAGCCAGGGACGCGGCTCATCGAGTGCTCGGGAAGTCCCTCCTCCTCCAGCAAATTGAGTTATTCCAGGCACATCTCAGCCGTATCACTGTCTGCTCTGTTCACTCCCCAAACGCTGCTAAAGCAACCGCCTATCGGGTTTTGCGGATGTGCTGACTCTTATTAGATTCACACACTGGGAAATCGCCTCGGCCCTCGCTTTGCCCTCCATATTCATAAGTTCTCTGATCCTGAGAGTGGCCTCCTTGCTGCTGGTCCAGCATGTAAATGGATTCAGATGCTTTGGCTCAAGACCCACAGGGGTGGGAGTGAGAGGGACCCTCACGGTTCTCAGAGGGCAGGTGCACACAGACTGGAGCATGCTGGGCTTGGAGAGGTGGGCTGTGGCACACAGCTGGGGTTTTCTCCACACCTGAGATCTCAGGCAGGTGTCCTGTGCGTGTCCCTGTGGATAAGGTGCAGCCCGAATGTGTTGGAGGATTAGCATATGTCTCAGCCTCAGGGAATGACTTCTTTTGAGTTGGGCTTTGAAAGGGTGGTTAAATTTTCATAAAGGACTTTCCATGCAGAAGAGCAAATACTGTCTGAGAAATCACCCAGTGAGGCTCAAAAAACTCCACTTAACCATGCCGCTGTTGTTGTTGTGTGCAGATGAGTCAATTCCAACTCATAGCAACCCTATGGGACAGAGTAGAACTGCCCTATAAGGCTTCCTAGGCTGTAATCTTTATGGAAGCTGACTGCCACATCCTTCTCCCTCTGCAGCTGGTGTGTTCCAATCGCAGCCCTTTTGGTTCGAAATTGAGCGCTTAGCCGCTGTGCTACCAGGGCTTCTTAATGGTGCTAATCACCCTAATTAAAACAGGAGGCATCAGTTAAATAAGCCAATCACACTCTCACTTTGATTTTTTGTTTCTCCCCCTAATGGCGCTCTGTTTCATGAGTATAGTATCCTGGAAAGGTTTTCAAGAGCATGGGGTGAGAAACTCTACCTTTCATTTCTTTTGGGGCCCACAACAACTGGCACAGGGCCAGGGAACAGGGGACACTGGATAAAAAGCCCTTACACAGACAGACAGACACTCACACACACACACACACACACACACTGACATGCACTTACACATACATTCACAACACAGACTCATGAACACCCTCACACATTCACACATTACCCGTAACACACACTCACATCCACCAACACTCATCAACGCCCTCGCACATTCACACACATACCCACAATGCACACTCACAAACACCCTCAGACACTCACACACACACTCTCACACACACACGCATTCATTTACTCCCACTCACACGCAGCTGTGGATTTGGGTATGCAGCCCTATAACACGGGTCCTATGTTAGCAGCTCAGCCCCAGCCTGTTTGTCTCTGGGAGACTAACACGCAGCCAGCCCACCCCAAATCACAGGCCACAGGCCCTAAGAGCAGCGGGTGTAGACCAGACTCCTCATAACATTGATTAGATAGATACCTGAGGCAAAGGAGCAGTAAGAGCCCTGCCTGGGTGCCCAGGGAGTTGCTGATGGAGCTGGGCTCCCAGCTTCCTGGGATTTCAAGCCCCACATTCTTGGGGGCCTTTCTTGCCCAGCTCCACCTCCTTTATCTTCTAATTCCAGCCTACTAGCTCTTGACAAACCCGACAAGAAGGAAATAAAGCTATGGGGAAGGATCAAGAAGACGGCGACAGACAGGACAGGGTTTCTAGAGCATGAAGAGGATGTTGAAACACTGCCCAGGTGTGAGGCCTCTTACTGGGAAACCTTATTATCATTAACAAACCGGCAGGTTCTGCCTTCTCCTGCCAATAGCCCTGGCTCAGAGATCCAGATGTCTGGGCTGATCATTTCATCCGGCGCCCAGAAAAATAGGGGACACACAGATGGGGGTTTCCAGGTCTTTGCAACTGAGAGGAGTGACCTGTAGCTAGCTCCCGAGGCAGGTGTCCCTTCAGCGAAACACTCAGCGAGGGTGTCTCCATGCGCGGTGGAGGCTGACCTGTGCACCAGGCAGGGCCTCCCGGTCAGACAGAGAGTGGAGGGTGGTGTCCGAGAGTGATGGGAAAGAAAACCATGAAAGATCCATGTTGCAGGAAGCTCTTCAGGGCACAGGCTGCCAGAGTGCAGCTGCTCTCAGGAAGGGGGATTGGGGGGCCAAGGGGGCTTGCATCGAGACAGGCCCTCAACCCCCATGTCTGACCTCTGACCACCAGGTCCCAGGACATCACCTAAAGCAGGAGGAAGCCCTAGAGCCAACAGGAGGTCTCGATCTTCTACTCCACTAACAATTTTTATTGCTTCCATTTGAAAGTCTCTTCTCCTTTGGGTGTAGAGTCCGGAAATGGTCAAAGTTCAAGCTGATATTGCAATGCTGTTATTAAATCCCTAGGGGCACTTTGGGTGCTGGTCATATTCTGTTTCTCAATCTGGACACTGGTTGCACAGAAATGTTCTCTGTGAAAATCCACTGAGCTATACACTTACTATTTATTCATTTTTCTGCGTGTGCTATACTTCAATAATATGCTTATTTAAAAAAGGCAACCTGACATTTCTCAATATCTGAAAAACGTCCATTGCTTGGGTAGACAGCCTTTGTCCTTGGCCAAGCACAGACCTGGGTACACGGGGAGGAGGTGGGCAGGTGAAGGGCTCACAGGAGAGGGTTGCTGTTTAATCTGGTCCCTGGACTCTGCTTTGTAGCTAGACTCTGGTCAGTAAACCAACCTGGACTGGGCATCCCTTTGGACAGGCACCAAGGGCTCATCTTCTCTGGAAGATGTGCCAGATGTCTCAGGCCTGGGGTCTTTGGGGAAGAGGCTGGGGGAGGCTGAGTGACCTAAGGGGGAGGAATGGAAGAGGCCAAGGGTCAAGAGGTCCCCAGTGCCCTAGAGTGTCCTGGCCTCAGCCCCCACACTCAGCTCCTGAGAAGTGTCTGACCAGGAGCTAAGATGACACCCTCACATGCAGCTGTCCACGCCAGCTCTGTGAGCAAGGCTCCCCAAAACACCCTGGTGGGCCATGCTTACACGACACTTCCCCATGTTGAAAGCTTGGCAGGTAGTGGTGGGGGTGGGGCTCTAGACTCAGAGGTATCAGCAGCAGTGAGGCAGCTGATTGGTCTGTTCTCAGTGAGGGTTTGCCATGGGGCCTGGTACCAGAGGCGGTCTCCGTGGAGGCCCCTGAGCACACAGGGCCAGTGTATAAGGGGGTCTCGGAGCCTCTCACTGACCACGTCTTGGCCTGCTCTTCCCCGCTCTGTTCCTCCCTGTGTTCCCCCAAGGTTGTAAGGACTGAAATGAGGACTCAGGCCCAGCTGGGGACACAACCTCCACAGCCCTGGCTATTTGGCTCAAGTAGTGCAGAAATGGGAACATTAGGGTCCCCTGCTCAAAAGGGATCAGGATATCCCTTGTGTAACCTCCTCATCTCATGGTCCAATCACACCTGACTGGCCAGGTGGAACGGATGGTGGAGTCCTTCTTGGAAAAGCCCCCAGCCTTCTTCCCTCCAGGTCTACATTCAGTCTCTACCTGAAATGTCCTCCCTGTCAGAGCCCCAGCCTGCCTTTCTGGGCACAGCTTACTGAAATCTCTTCCTTCAGAAAGCCTTTCCTGGCTGGCTCCCCCTTCCCTCTTTCTGCAGCGATCAGAGTCTAGCCCTTGACTTGCAGCATTAACTTCCCTAAGTTGCTAGTTCTCTTGCCAAATGTAAAGCGCCAGACCTTCAAAGGAGAGTGTTGGCGGTAGGAAGGGGGTCTCACTCTGCCTGCAGTCGTTACATCCACCACACCCATGAGGAATGTTCAGTACCTGGGGACTAATTAATTGATCCCAAGCCACATGACTTTCAGATAACTTACACCTAGGGAGCAGAGGGACGTTTACTCCTCGGGGGGAGGTAATTTATAACCATTCTGAGCATGGGCTTGGCAGAGATCAGCAACCCCGCAGCTCACCTCTGCTCTGTGAATTCAAGAGCGTATAAACTTCTGCCTGCGCTTACGGTGACTCTAGATTCCAGGTGGAACACATGCCAAAGAGGCCCTAGGCAAAGAGCTCTGGACCCTTGCCACTGGGTGGCAGTCTGCCCCCACCCCTCCATCACCTTGGGCCCCAGACCACACACTTCCATTCTCCCCAGTGAAGCTGGGCTGTCCAGCCAGGGGAGAAGGGAGGTGTGGGGGCAGGTGGGGAATAACACAGCCAGCCCTGAACAGTCCTTATGTCCTGTCCTCGTTCACTCAACAAACACGCAATGCTACCCAATTGCAGTGGGCTGTGAGGCTGACCAGCACCTTCCATGCCAAGCCCTGGGCCAGGCAGGGGGGCCAAGGGTCGATAAGGCTGGGCCTGCTGTCCAGAAGCCCACACCCCAGGACACGGAAAGATGAATAGTCCAGCTAGGCCCTCCCTTCCTACTTGCTGTCTCTCCCACCCTTCTCCCCTCCCTGACCAGAGCCTCCTCAGGAGTCAGCATGAATGCTATGAGAAGGGATGATGTCATGTATTTCATCACTTGCCTCTCTCAACCCAGGGCAGACTGAGAATCTGATTCACAAAGTCACTGTCTATACTTGTCATCAAGGCCCCCACATCCCTCTTCAACCACATCCTCACCTGCCTCCTCCACCTAAGCAACCCCCTGGCCAGCTAGATCCCATGGCTCCATGCAGTCCTGAGCTGGGGGGACCTGCCCTCCAGCCAGCCGGGCCTTTCATCCCCCTGGAGCCTTTTCTGACCTCCCCATCCTGTGCTGGTCTCCCTCAAGTCCCCTAGGCCCTCCAGCCCTGGCTCCTAGTACTTGCTGTCCATTGGCTGAGAGCAAGCCTCATCTCTACAGCCATACTCTGTGTACCCCAGGGCAGGGGTTGAGTCTGCATTTTCACAGGCCTCCCCAGATCTATGGGGATGAGCA
Organism: Dugong dugon; assembly: GCA_030035585.1. Taxonomy (NCBI): domain Eukaryota; kingdom Metazoa; phylum Chordata; class Mammalia; order Sirenia; family Dugongidae; genus Dugong; species Dugong dugon. Next base: position 146,362,109 of record CM057460.1, read on the forward strand.
GAGGGTGGGTATAGCCTGGTATACGCAGTCCAGACCCCACACCCTGCTGCTGACCAGACATCTCCCCACACTGTCCTGTGGGTCCTGTGGACTCAACATGGCCCAGACAGAACGCACCATTGAGATTCCTCCTCCTTTTACACTTGGCCACTGATGGGGTTTCAGAACATCTAGGGGGTGACGGAGCTTGCCCTATCATGGAAGCTCTTGGGGAGCAGCAAAGAAAAACTTTGGTAGTGGGCACAGGCCTGCAGTCAATGGGGGGCTGAGGCCACAGAGCTCAAGCCAGGGAGGAGCCTCCGTGCTAAGGTTCATAGCCCTCAACCTGCCCGTATGCGAGTGAGGAACATTATGATTCCATTCTAGGTGGGCGTTTCTTATCCCCATGATCTGAAAGACAAAACCAAAGTTACATCTTCCAATTAGGAAACGAGCGGTAAAGGATCCTCTGCAATCTGTGCACACACTGCACCTAATTTTTAACGGAAGAAAAGGTAAAAGTGCAGCAGCTGATCTGCTTGGTGCCTTAGCGTGGACTCGGAGCGCCTGTGGTGACTCCGAACAGTGGATGTGAGCTCACTTATCTTGATCACAGCTACCTGAGGAACTGCCATGATTATAGCTTTTAAACGACTTAGTAGAGCTAATGCATCACAGAAAATAGTGTGAGACTAAAAGTAAGTATAAAATTAGGAAGTCTGCTGGCTTGAAAACTAGGCTGCTGAATGGGAGCACTAGTAATAATGACATTAAGGGGCCTCCACTCCTATTCATAAGGTTTTCACTGGCCAGTCTTTCAGAAGGAGATCACTAGGTCCTTCTTTCTAGTCTGTCTTAGTTTGGAAGCTCCACTGAAATCTGTCCACCATGGGAAACCCTGCTGGTATTTGAAGTACTAGTGGCATACCTTCCAGCATAATAGCAACATGCAAGCCACCACAGCATGACAAACTGACAGATGACTAACAAACTGACAGAGTCACAGTACCGAAAAGAATTGGTCGACATTCAGCCGTTTCATGAGGTAGTATATGATCAAGAACTGATGGTACTGAAGGAAGAAGTCCAAACTGCGCTGAAGGTACTGGCAAAAAACATGGCTCTGGGAATTGACAGAATACCAGTTGAGATGTTTCAACAAATGGCTGCAACACTGGAAGCACTCATTCATCTATGCCTAGAAATTTGGAAGACAGCTACCTGGCCAACATACTGGAAGAGATCTATATACGTGCCAATTCCAAAGAAAGGTGATCCAACAGAATAAGGGAATTATCGAACAGCATTATAAATAAACAACATCTTAAATTTTGCTGAAGATAATCCAAACACAGTTGTAGCAATACATTGACAGGGAGCTGCCAGAAATTTAAGCCAAATCCAGAGGAGGATGTAGAACAAGGGATATCATTGCTGATGTCAGGTGGATCTTGGCTGAAAGCAGAGAATACCAGAAAGATGTTTACCTGTGTTTTATTGACTGTGCAAAGGCATTCGACCGTGTGGACTGTAACAAATTATGGATAACACTGGAAAGAATGGGAATTACAGAACACTTAATCGTGCACACTCAGAACCTGTACGTAGACCAAGAGGAAGTTGTTTGAACAGAACGAGGGGATACTGCATGGTTTAAAATCAGGAAAGGTGTGAGTTGGGGTTGTATACTTTCCACATACTTATTCAATCTGTATGCTGAGCAAACAATCAGAAAATCTGGGCTATATGAAGAAGAATGTGGCATTAGGACTGGAGGAAGACTCATTAACAACCTGTGATATGTAGATGTCATACCTTGCTTACTGAAAGCGAAGATGACTTGAAGCAATTACCAATGAAGATCAAAAACTACAGCCTTCAGTATGGATTACACCTCAACATAAAACAAAAATCCTCACAACTGGACCGAGAAGCAACATCATGATAAATGGAGAAAAGATTGAAGTTGTCGAGGATTTCATTTTACTTGGATCCACAATCAACCACTATGAAGCAGTAGTCAAGAAATCAAATGATGTATTGCATTGGGCAAATCTGCTGCAAAAGATCTCTTTCAAGTGTTAAAAAGCAAATATGTCACTTTGAGGACTAAGGTTCACCTGACCCAAGCCATGGTATTTTCAATTGCCTCATATGCATGTGAAAGCTGGACAATGAATAAAACAGGCCGAAGAAGAATTTTATGCCTTTGAATTATGGTGTTGGCAAAGAATATTGAATATACCACGGTCTGCCAGAAGAAAAACATATCTGTCTTGGAAGAAGTACAGCCAGAATGCTCCTTAGAAGCAAGGATGGTGAAATTTCGTCTCACATACGTTGGACATGCTATCAGGAGGGACCAGTCCCTGGAGAAGGACATCATGCTTGGTAAAGTAGCTGGTCAGTGAAAAAGGGGAAGACCCTCAATGAGCTGGATTGACAGAGCACTGCAACAATGGGCTGAAACATAGTGACAATTGTGAGGATGGCGTAGGACCAGTCAGTGTTTTGTTCTGTTGTACATGGGATCACTATGAGTTGGAACTGACTCAACAGCACCTAACAACTACAGCAAAGGACCTCCTATCACTTAAGAAGCTCTTCTCTCAGTTCACATCTCCACTTTGTAGGCTGAACCTTACCGAGTCAATACTGCACCTCTCAGAGCTTTACACAGGCACCAGGCAGCTAGGGATCATCATCCCATTCACCAAAAAGCAACTGTAAGTACCAGAGAAATGTCTTTTCCAAGACCAGCTAGCTCAGTGGAGTTGATTTAGCTTTCAAGCTGGTATGTATGAGCATATAGTGGACATCATTGGAAGAAATGGAAGTTGAGGATTGGAAACAGTCGTGACTCTCACCCACAAGTCATTGCGTGGCCCCGCAGAAGGGTGTTGGGGTGATTCGTATGTGTGTGGGAGGCATACAGCAGGTTCTCTGGGGGTGTATGTGTATGAGTGTGAGACTGGGACCCTGGGCATGTATGTCTCCTGGGTCACCCACGGGGAGATATCTGGTGGGTTGGAAGAGGGGACTGGGCTGTACAGAGCCAGGGACTTCTGGCGCTCCTGCCTGCCTTGGCCAGGACATGAGTGCCAACAGAGCCATGTTACAAGAGCCCTGCTTGACCCTTTCTCTTCTGTTCTCCTAGCCCAGCTCCCCAGTGAACTCTCAGTCCCTTCAATCATGGACTGGTGTATAGGAAGGCCAGGGAGGTCTCCACTTGCTGCCCAGTCCAGACCCCACACCCTGCTGCTGACCTGACCTCTTCCCACATTGTCCCGCGGGGCCCCTTGGACTCAGCCATGGCCCAAACTGAACTTGCTAGTGAGATTCTTCCATCTTTCACATCCCAATATTGGCCATAGGCCCCTCCAGCCCCACACCCCAGATGTCCAAACCACACACCTGGCATTTTCCTTGATATCCTGCCCATCTCCACCCAATCAATCCCTAGTCAGATCACTTCTACCTTCCAAGTGTCTCTTCACGGTACCAGTTTTTCTTCACTCCCACTGCCTCTACTCTAGTACAGAAAGCCCTTAGCACTCCCTGGATGTCATGGATTGAATTATGTCTCCCAAAAAATGTGTGTATCAATTTGGCTGGGCCATGATTCCCAGTATTGTGTGGTTGTCCTTCATTTTGTGATTGTAATTTTATGTTAAAGAGGAGTAAGATGATTGACTGTGCAAAGGCATTCGACCGTGTGGACTGTAACAAATTATGGATAACACTGGAAAGAATGGGAATTACAGAACACTTAATCGTGCACACTCAGAACCTGTACGTAGACCAAGAGGAAGTTGTTTGAACAGAACGAGGGGATACTGCATGGTTTAAAATCAGGAAAGGTGTGAGTTGGGGTTGTATACTTTCCACATACTTATTCAATCTGTATGCTGAGCAAACAATCAGAAAATCTGGGCTATATGAAGAAGAATGTGGCATTAGGACTGGAGGAAGACTCATTAACAACCTGTGATATGTAGATGTCATACCTTGCTTACTGAAAGCGAAGATGACTTGAAGCAATTACCAATGAAGACCTTAGTAACACCTTACTAAGGTCACATCCCTTATCCAATGTAGAGGGAGTTTCCCTGGGGTGTGGCCTGCACTACCTTTCATCTCTCAAGAGATAAAAAGAAAGGGAAGCAAGCAGAGAGTTGGGGGACCTCATACTACCAAGAAAGCACTGCCGGGAGTGGAGCGCGTCCTTTGGACCTGGGGTCCCTGTGTGAAGAAGCTCCTAGTCCGGGGGAAGATTGATGACAAGGACCTTCCTCCAGAGCTGAGAGAGAAAGCCTTCCCCTGGAGCTGATGCCCTGAATTTGGACCTGTAGCCTACTAGACTGTGAGAGAATAAATTTCTCTTTGTTAAAGCCATCCACTCGTAGTACTTCTGCTATAGCAGCACGAGATGACTAAGACACTGGCTGGTCACTACATACTGGTTGGCCTCCTGGGCTCCAATCTTGCCTCCCCCAGTCCACCCTCCACTCAGCAGCTGGAGTAACCTTTGGTGGCTCCCACTGTCCTCAGGATAGAGACAAGCTGCTCTCCTTGGACTGCAGGCCCTCCATGACTGGCTTGGCTTCCTCTCCAGCCACATCTCTCCCCACTGACACACCAGTTCCAGGCACCCTGAGCCACTTTCTGTTCCTCACACAGGCCCAGCCATCTCCACTGAGCCATGCACCACAGACACACTCTTGCCTGCCGCTATGCCCCTTAGTGAGCTACTAACATCTCTCAGGGCTTGGCTGGCACATTGGTTTCCTTGTATATTGCTCCCCTAACTGTCCCTGCTGATGCCAGCACTCCTCCTCTGTGTCCTTAGGATGGTCCTCATCTCTGCCTCCTCTAGTAGTCCACCATGTCCCTCCTGTCACGGACTAAGAGCCAGTGGGTGTTCAGGCACATGATTAGCACCCAGCAAGTATGTGCCAAATAAATGAAGGAAGGAACAGATGGATGAACAAATGACTTCTGTCCATGGTTGCTTCTACTGAGAAACATGGCCTCTAAGTTTCCTTCTGACCCCGAGAGTCATGGATTCCATAGAACAGCCACCAGACTAGTCTTCGTGTGCTCAGTTAACTGGACACAAATACTCCATGCTTGCAGGCCTTCCCTTTTGCCTCCACTTAGAACCTCACTCCGGTGAAGCCCAACTCCTTCACCCGAGTAGGGCCAGGAGAGAAGAAGGTGTGACAACTGAGCACAAGCATGAGGTGCTCTGGCTGTGAGCCCTGCCCCTGCCTTGAACCAGCCTTGGCCATCTGAGGTCTGCACTCTCCTTTATTGATGAGGGAGGGAGTCTGCTGGGCCCAGGAAAAATGGCTCTTTCCCTGGTGGCAATCAAGGGGGGCAGGGGCACCCATGAAGTGACTGTCACGGAACAATGAATTGTCCTACTTCAAAGCAACCACTTTAATATTTTGTAATGACCATTATAAGCCTGTTCTCTGCACACCTGCTAATAAATATCTCAGCATCACACCGCATTTCCCGGTATCTCTAAAGACACTAGCAGAAAGTAGGGAAGCCATAAAAGAAACATAAAAATACGGTTGTAGATGAGCCTAAAACCCATTTCTCTGACACTTAATTGATGGGAAAGGCTTCTGGCCCCAGCGAGCTTCAAGGTCCGGCATGCAGACATTTGATTAAGTGTCCCCATATCAGGGACCACACTAAAGTGGAAATCATTATGCAGTAATTGCAAATACATTAACAAAATGATGATGTGGGTTTGCTCAGGACATAAAAAAGAAAGAAAATAATTCACTTAGATAACTCACAAAAATATACACTCTGCCCCAAGATAGCTGGAAGCAAGAGTTGTTTGAGTATCAGTCTTGCCAGCCCTCTTGGAGTGGGTCCAGGCCTCTCTTTCAAAGGTTCTCGGGATAGGTGGAAGCATAGCCATGTGTGTGGCACCGGAAGACCCGCTGAAGCTAGTGGCCACAGCAGGGCCTATTAGCCCAGGCGTGTTCCTGTCATACAGCCAGGGAGAGAGACCCAGGGCTCTGATGACAGTACTCTTGGACAACTTCTTCAGTTACTATCTCCCTCCTAAACTATTAGAGGGGAAATGTGTGCAGGAATTAAAAACACATTTGCATTAACTACCTAAGGTCTAAGACAAGGCCAGGACAACCATCCTAACAAGGAGCTAGCTTCCTATGGGACATGAGCCTGGGATCAGTCACTGGCTCTCACACTCAGAAAGCTGCCAGAGGCAGTCTGTCAGCCTCGTCTAGTGCTGCACGTGTGTGTGCTCCCAGGGGTCCCTACCAAGCCCCTGCGTGTGGGCTTGGTAGGGATGAGGGAAGGGTCATTGAGACCTTCCAGGGAAGAAACCTTCTCCCTTTCTCTTCTGTTCTTCTAGGTAAAAAGAGCACACCCCTGCTACCAACCCCTTTGCACCAACTCCAGATTCTAGCACTACCCTGTGCCCACCACCACCACATCGTGTCCTGCTCTCTGCTTCTGCCTGTCCGTATGCCTTATGTCCATCCAGGCCCACCTTGATGCATTCTTCCTCTAGGAAATCCTAGGTGTGAACCCTGCGTACGCTACCTAGTAGCTGTGTAAACTCTCTGAAGCTTGGCTGGTACCTGTCCCCACCCCAGACTTAGGACCTGCTCCAGCACCATCTCTAGGTACCCTGCTGCCTCCTGTGTGACCTCCCTGAGGGCCTGAGCTACTTCATCTCTGACTCTGGAAGCACACACACAGGAGTCCCCAGGAACAAGTGGACAGGAAGGAGAGCTGGCTAGGATTGCCAACATCACTCGAAGCCCAGGGAATAGCAGGCGGGGAACAGAGGGGGCAGAATGCCAGACCCCCAAGTGGCTGGAGAGAGAGGCAGGAGGCTCGCAAAAGGCTTGTGTGAGGAGGAGGCCCTGAGGGGTCAGGCCAAGCGAGGGGGACAGTGGAGCTTAGATAACATCTGGGGCTGGGGCGGGCACAGAGCAGGGGCGGGAGCAGAGACAGCTTGGAATCCGGGAAAACAAACCTGTGCTGCTGCCAAAGCAAAGCCCATTGGCAAGAGAAGTGTGGAGCTCTTGTGCAATTCATCCCTGAACGAGCAGCATCGTTCGTCTTCCACTTGCAATACCTCAGTGAGGAAGCAAGCTGTTGACTTGCTCGTCTGCTACCCTAAACACCCGATGAAGGAAAAACATTTGGAGTCTGCTTCTGCCTGTTGACTCTGGCAGGGGCTGTGTGCCTCAGCAGATACAGACGCGTGGGAACACCCCATGGCGGAGTCTCCCACCCTTCTTTAAGGAGGGCTACTGTGGGTGTGGATTCCCTGGGGGGTGCAAACGGTTAATGTGCTCCACCGCTAACCGAAAAGTTGGAAGTTTCAATCTACCCAGAGGAACCTTGGAAGAAAGGCCTGGCAATCCACCTCCAAAAAGCCAGCCACTGAAAACCCTATGGAGCACACTTCTACTCTGACACACAGGGGGTCGCCATGAGTCAGAGCTGACTAGATGGCAACCGATACTGGTTTCTTATAGACGCCTGACCCGAGCCAGGTGCCGTGCAGGTGAGCTGAGGGAGGACTAGGGCCTCTGTTCTCTGGGGGCTTCCAAACACCACCGCCCCCACACAGAATAAAACAATGGCAGTCATACTGAGACAACACACACGCACCCCAGGCTGGAGGAAAAGCAGGGGTAGGAGGAAGAGGAAGGGCAGGCTGGGCTGGCCCCACTGTGGGAGTAGGGGCATCATTCTCCCATAGCCTTGACACCAGTAACAGGTAGAATAGCTGGGAGGTTAAAGCAGGCTGCTCAGGAGGCCAGGGATTGGGGTGGCTCATGGCTCCCACGGCCCTCCAGGCCCGTTCTTCACAGACGCCTGCCAGGCTCTTTGAGACTTATCGTGGTTGATCGCAGCCCCCTATTGAACTGAAAAGGTGCCTAGGAGAGGCCATACTCTGAGAAAAAAGGCTAATCCTTGGCAGTGAAGCTATTCTTTTCACTGAGCCTGGACTTGTTGGTAGCTGGGGTGTGCCCCTTTGCAGACAGCAGAGCAGGAGAGAAAGGAGGAAGGACCCAAACCCAGACAGTCTGGCTCCGAGTTCCTCCTCTCAGTCCTTATGCTACACTGTGGCTTATTTAGCCGTAAAACTATTAAGAGCCCAAGACACAGGGCGAACTTCAGTTAGATGCAAATAACTAAATTATTGCCCTAAAAGTTTCCCCCTTCATGGGGGTTATGAGAAAAAAACAATCACCAGTAATTTTCAAACCCCTAGCCAACAACAAGGCCACCTCTATTTCTGCACAGTCTTGTCATTTGCCTTCATGCTACGTATTTCTGCACTATTGCAATCAGCATTCATGGCACCCGGAGTTTTGTCTTTTTAGCAACCTTCCAAAAGACTCTTGTTCCCTACTTCTCCAATCTTTGACACTGTAAGGGGAGCCACTTTCCTCGAACACCTAAGCGACTGTCATTGTCCTAATGACTTTGTGAGTTGAATCTGTTCTTTCTTTTGAGGACAGGCAGGCCCAGGGAACACCACTGCCAGCCCATCAAGATGAAAGATGTTCCTGTCATGTGGGTTATTATTATGCATTATAAAGAGGGCTCAGGCCACCCGTCCTGGGAAAATCCATTTTATTTCTATTAGCAAGAAGTAAAGCAGGGGCAGGTTTCCTGGGCAACTCTGGAGAAAGAGAGGTTTCTGGACCTTCCTCTGTGAGAAGGACAGAGTTGAGGCTGGCTCCAACATGGAGTGTCTCCTCCAGGCCATCAGCTGTGCCCACAGAAAGCAAACAGGCCTTGAATGGGGCTGGACACCCAGACCAGACATGGAGGCCCTCCGCTGGCTGGCATCTACTACTCTCCCTGGAAGGCCGGTGCAGGGCCACCTGTCCAGCCCAGGAATACGTGAGCAGGCCTGGAGCTTCCCATAGAATGTGGGATACACGGGACTGCTCAGAATATCACATCAACCTTCTGAACCTTGGAGTTTGAGAATCTCATATATTCCAAAATCACACTGTAAAAATACACTTTTTGGTCAAATTGCTTAGTACGCTATTTGAAAGAGCTCTCTGACCCTATGCCTGAAACAAAGTTTTTATAACCGAGCGAAGCAGTTTGGCAATGTTTGCTTTGTTGTGTTCAAGACGGTAAGAGACGTTTTTATTACGGGCTCCGATCCCATTTACTGGGTGTCTATTTACTCTGCGAAACCTAATTCCGTATCTTCATTCTGAGAGTCATGCCACTTGAATTCAATCACTAGATTGTGAATTTCCTCAAGCAACTTCTATTTAGTTAAGGCCAGAATCTCAGTAGGTGGTCATAAATATCCAAGTACAGGATGGTAGAGGGAAGCAAAGTAAAAAACTCAAATCAAATATGATTACTGATCAACACTGAACTGCCTTAATCATCTCTATGCTAATCCTGGATATATACGTACATATTGGCATTTTCATTACACAAATACATTGACATTTTCAGCTGAGAAAATACGTTGAGCAATTCATAACCGCAAATTTTGGAGAAGAGCAAATAAATAAAAATATCATAGAAGTCACAGAATAGAAAATGCAGAGAATTCTTAAGGGCCTGATACAGTCTGTGAAAACTGTTGTTGTGTTAGGTGCCATTGAGTCAGTTCTGACTCATAGCGACCCCAGGTACAACAGAACGAAACACCACTGGGTCCTGCACTGTTCTCACAATTGTCATGCTTGAGCTAATTGTTGTAGCCACTGTGTCAATCCATGTTATTGAGGGTCTTCCTCTTTTTCCCTGACACTCTACCAAATGTGATGTCCTTCTCTAGGGATGGGTCCCTCCTGATAACATGTCTAAAGCATGTGAGGTGAAGTCTTGCCAGCCTCGCTTCTAATGAGCATTCTGGCTGTACTTTTTCCAAGACAGATTCGTTCGTTCTTCTGGCAGTCCATGGCATAGTCAACATTCTTCACCAACACCAAAATTCAAACGCATGGATTCTTCTTCAGTCTTCCTTATTCATTATCCAGCTTTCACATGCATATGAGCAAGAGAAAACACAATGGCTTGGGTCAGGTGTACCTTAGTACTTACAGTGACATCTTCGCTTTTTAACACTTTAAAGAGATCTTTTGCAGCAGATTTCCTCAATGTAATATGTCATTTGATTTCTTGACTGCTGCTTTGATGGTCATTGATTGCGGTTCCAAGTAAAATGAAATCCTTGATGACTTCAATCTTTTCTCTGTTTATCATGATGTTGCTTACTGGTCCAGTTGTGAGGATTTTTGTTTTCTTTATGTTGAGGTGTAATCCATACTGAAGACTGCGGTCTTTGATCTTCATCAGTAAGAGCTTCAAGTCTTCTTCACTTTCAGCAAGCCAGGTTGTGTCATCTGCATATTACAGGTTGTTAAATGAGCCTTCCTCTAAGCCTGATGCCACGTTCTTCTTCATATAGTCCAGCTTCTCGGATTATTTGCTCAGCATACAGATTGAATAAGTATGGTGAAAGGATACAGCCCTGATGCGCACCTTTCCTGACTTCTTTAAACCACGCAGTATCCCCTTGTTCTGTTCGAATGACTGCCTCTTGATCCATGTACAGGTTCCTCATGAGCACAATTCAGTGTTCTGGAATTCCCATTCTTTGCAACGTTATCCATAATTTGTTATGATCCACACAGTGGAATGCCTTCACATAGTCACTAAAACACAGGTAAACATCTTTCTGGTATTCTTTGCTTTCATCCAAGATCCATCTGACATCAGCAATAATATCCCTTGAGGGGTATCATTGTGAAAATTAGTTGGGTAGAAATTCTTCAGATGTTTATGTGGCACCACTTAAAAAAAAATTTTTTTTTTAAATCAAAACATTCATATGGTAAAAACGAAAACTCTAAATAATACATTAAGACCTCCATTCCTTTTCCCTCTAATTTAAACAGTCCTTTTTGCCACCTCACTATGGAAGAAATCCATTCCTGGGTCTTTGCCTGATGCTTCTGACTTATATGATCTATAACATAATTTTTGCCTTGTTACATTCTGCAACTATAAGTAATAAGTATAGGTTTCTATTCACTGACTCTAAAATTGAAAATGAATAAAGAGCATTATCGACATTCTGATGATGGAGCTATCATCATGGCAGAGCCTCACTGGAGAGAAGACACCAGTCCAGGTGACTCACCTGGGCTAGTTGAAGGACACTGTTCTAAGCTTCACAGACAAATTGTTCTCTTTCTTCATCTTCAATCAATTCCTCAAAATCAAGACTTATTTTAGTTTGCTTAATATTTGACCATGACTTTCTTGTTCAGCAATTAGTTTTTCCCAGAGTTTAAAAAATTTTTTTTATTGTGCTTTAAACGAAAGCTTACATTTCTAGTTAGTTTCTCATATAAAAATTTATACACATACTGCTATGTGACCCTAGTTGCTCATACTGTGAAAACCTACTCCTCCTTTCCACCCAGGATTTCCCGTTCCATTCAACCAGCACCTAACCCTCTCTGCCTTCTTGTCTCACCTCTGGACAGGAGCTGCGCATTTAGACTCATTTATCTACTTGAGCTAAGAAGCACACTCTTCACGACTATCATTTTATGTCTCATAGTCCAGGCTAATCTTTGTCCAAAGAGTTGGCTTTGGGAATGGTTTTAGTTTTGGGCTAACAAGAGAGTCCGGGGGCCATGTCTTCAGGGGTCCCTCCGGTCTCAGTCAGACCATTAAGTCTGGTCTTTTTACTAGAATTTGGGTTCTGCACCCCACTTTTGTCCTGCTCCATCAGGGACTCTCTGCTGTGTTCCCTGTCAGGGTGGTCATTGGTGGTAGCCAGGCACCACCTAGTTCTTCTGGTCTCAGGCTGATGGAGTCTCTGGTTTATGTGGCCCTTTCTGTCTCTTGAGCTACTACTTTCCTTGTGTCTTTGGTGTTCTTCATTCTCCTTTGCTCCAGGGGGGTTGGGACCAGCTGATGGATCTTAGATGGGCCACTCGCTAGCTTTTAAGACCTCAGATGCCACTCCCCAAAGTGTTTTTCCCATAGTTTTTAACTGCCTTAAAATTTCTTGAGACATGACACAGCTGGTTTCTTTGTCACATCACTGAGCTCCTTCAGTTTCTTAATCTTATTTTTATTGAATGGAATCCACTTTCTTCTTGAAGATTTTCTTCTGAAAACCTTCTGACTTCCTCTCCTAACTCAAACTGATTATCTCCTACATTGTTCCACATGCTGGGATCTTGTTTCATTACACACCTGGGTTAGCTCTGCTGTTTTCTCGGACCAGCTTGTCCTCTTTCTTAGACTCCTCTCTTTATAGATAGATTGCATCCCTTTTTATGGACCAAGCGTTTATGAAGGAAACAAAAGAGAGGCCTGGTGGGCTTCATCATGGCCATGATGTACCAGTCCATCAAGATGAATGATGCTCCTGTCAAAACCAAACCAAACCCATTACTGTTGACTTGATTCCGACTCATAGCGACCCTATATGACAGAGTAGAACTGCCCCATAGGGTTTACAACGAGCGCCTGGTGCTCCTGTCAGGGGAGTTATCATTACGCATTATTACAAGGGCTCAGGCCAACTGTCCTGGAAAAATTCATTTTATTCCAGTTAGCAAGAACTAAAGCAGGGGGAAGATTTCCTTGGCAGCTCTGGAAAGAGAAAGGAAGTCTATCCTTATGCAACTGTGAATACTCAGAAAATAGTTCTTCATGCATCGATTTACTGGGAATCACAGCAGCAGAGCAAGTAGAACATGGGTCATTACCCCATCTCACAGATAAGAAAACTGAGGCTTAGAAGAATATTAAGTCAAATTGTCCAAAGGCATAAAATACTAACTTAGAGAATTAATTTCTTTACTAATTCAAATTTTAAACTATACATTAATCCAGAAAGTTGCCCTAGAGACCCTCAGAAATATAGTGGTTGTTTGATAGAGAAAACCTTGTTCCAGAAAGGACCTAAAATGCCTTAAAATAAAAAAACCCAAACCAGTTGCTGTTAAGTCGATTCAAGACTCATGGCAACCCCATGTGTGTTAGGGTTGAATTGTGCTCCACATGGTTTTCAATGGCTGATTTTTTTGGAAGTCGATAACCAGGACTTTCTTCTAGGATGCCTCCAGGTAGACTTGAAACTCCAACCTTTTGGTTAGCAGCTGAGCATGCTGTTTGCACCGCCCAGGGGCTTAGACTCTCTAAAACTGTGCTGGGGTTTGAGCTGAGCCTGGGTCAAGCTTTCTAGCTCTTCTTTGCTGGTCTCAAGTCTTTCCTACCACTCTCTCGGTGCTGAGGGGCCCTCAGCTCTAGCATGGGTTCCACTCCTGCTGGGCACTGGGACTCTAGGACCCTTCCAGTACTTCCTGCTCACAGGATCTAGACCCTTTCAGAAGTCTTCTCTCTGGCCAGGCCCTGAAACTAAGAGTATATACTGAGGTAGGCACAGGTGGGTGGAGGTGCAGACCATGGTTCAATTGCCAAGCTCCGTTTTCTTTCAAAACCCTGTATTGGGGCAAAAAAGCCTCCCAGGGTTTGAGGAAATCCCTTTGAAGATTTCCCCATGAGAAAGCAGGCTAGGAGCCAACCCTGGCTGAGGAGTGGGAGGCTAATGCAAAGTTTCCCAGTAACTAAATTCCCAAGCAGCAATATGGTGTCTGCAGGCCTGTGGTTCTTCTGCCCAGCAGCAACCCCTTCCCCCCATCACCCTTCTTTACCATACTCTGCTCCACAGTTCACTCTATTCTACAAATGTGTGGAATGTGAAATAACCTAATCTGAGATGATGGAAGATGGAATGTGCTTGCTGCAGCTAGGGACGGCAATGAATTTTACAAATAGCTTTCTAGCAGCCCTCACTGAAGTTCACAAATCAGGCCCATAACAACCTTGATTCTACATTCCTGCAAGTGGGAGATGGCTGGCTTCTCATTTCAGGCAAGACCTTTAGCCTATCCTTTTCATGCAGCGTGGGAGGCTCAGGCTGCTCCTATATTCCCCAAGTTGCCTCAAATTGCAGGAGAGAGCCTTCCTCACACACTTCCAGTTTGAAAGGACCCCACGTGTTCCTACTGGAATGCTACAATGAGTTGTCAGAACCAGAAAGGACCTGAGAGAGCAGCAAGTTCAATTCTCACTCAAATTAAGTCTGAAATCATGTTCAAAGTCATAGCTAGTTAAGCAGTACAGTATTTCAAAATGGTAGCCAATGGTTTTCATTTTCACCAAATTACTTTTTCTCCTAAGTTCTTCCACCTTAAAACCATACCTGAGGCTGAGTGTTATGGCCTCAGGGGTAGTATGGTACACAGAACACAAAGGTGTCAAACTCTTGGCTCTTGAAACTCATATTGTTATTGCCATTGAGTTGGCAACCTTACATATAACAGAACAAAACGTTGCCTGGTCCTGTGCCGTCTTCGTCATCATTGGTATGTTTGAATCCATTGTTGTGGTTATTGTGTAATCCGTATCATTGCGGGTTCCCTTGTTTTTTGCTGCTCCTCTACTTTACCAAACATAATGTCCTTTTCTAGTGATTGATCTTTCCTGATGATCAAAGTAAGCGAATCGAAGTCTTGCCATCCTCGCTTCTAAGGAATATTCTGGCTGTATTTCTTCTATAGCAGAGACAATTTTCTGGAAACCTAAAGCTTGCACTTGCAAGAAGGGTTTTTGAAAAATAATTTCTTTTGAAAGCTCTAAAAGCTTGGCTTTTAATAACAAGAAATAAAGCCATAGAGTCCACAAAGTTGAGAGCATAAGCAGCTGAATTGAGGAGAATGAATAGGAATTTAAGAGCCAGTTATCCCTTCCAATAGGAGATAAAGTCACTTGACTGGGGGAGGAGGGGAGAGGAATTTTGAGATGAGAATAGTAGAGACAATCACTGGTGTTGGTTTTCTAGAAAAGCCCTTATGGTCCACTTTCTCTGAAGCAGGCAATCAAAACCCAACATAAGTTGAGAGGGCGGGGGGCAGGGGTGGTCCCAGAACAGAGAAAACCTCTGTCATGGGAGAGAGGTTGTAAGCCTGTTAGAGAGGCCCTGCCTCCAGCCAGGTATGGGAGTTAGAGGACAGAAAGGGCTGTGGGGTGTCCATGAGAGTGAGTCTGTGGGTAGGAGCTAGCCACTCTTAGCTGCATGCCCTCCACCTCATTCCCTGTGACTTTCAAGTCAGACAGACATGAACTCATTCCTGATCTGACTCCTCGACTGTCTTGTGGAGGGACTTTGTACTAGTTATCTATCTGTGCCTCAGTTTCCACATCTGAAAAATGGGGATAATAAGAGTGCTTACCTCACTGGATAGCTTCGAGGATTAAGTGAGGTGATGCATGGTAGTCCCTAGCATGGAGCCTGGCACAGAAAGGTTGCCCGAAAAATGAAGCTCTTATTATCATTGCTAACAATGACACACTAGCTTTGAAACCAATTCACTCAAATAAGCAGCAGCCAGGGTATTCATGTGCACAGGCTAATTAAAATATCTAAACCATCATCGCCTTTTCAATAACTGCCACTTAGAATCAGGACATGTGAGCCTGGGTGGTTTGTAATCATATTCAGTGAAATCTCAGAATCGTTCTTTCAAGTCTACAGGCCAAACAAAGAAACACATTTTGTGACAACTTCACTCCTCTTTTCAGAGGGAAGACTGAGGTGTAGACCCCTGCCTCTGTGTGATATTCACAAACCCAGAGAGGAGCAATAGCTGTTCCTGAGGGAAAAAAAAACCCAAACCAAAAAATGTTCTAATTGCTAGAAAAGTGGGTGTTTAAGGTTGCTGCCCATCTTGAAGGTCTGTGTGCACACGTGTGTGTATCTGTGTGTGTGTGTGTGCTCCTCTGCCCTGCAGCCCCAGCCCTCTGAGGAGCTTCAAACAGCGCAGAAGTTGATGCTGACCTACAGGGCACAACCCCAGTGCACCAAAGAAGCTAGAGCATAGCAGGCACAGCTGCCTCCCTCCTGCCTGTGAAGAAGGAACATGCCACATGAACTTTGAGTTTCCAAACCACAAAGTACCTACAGGATGGAGTGTATCTTTTTTTCTGCTCTTGGAGAGAGTGTAATGCACATACCAAGGGTTATGGTCATTAGAGGTGTTAGGGCAAGACCTTCCTGGGGCCAGTGCAGCCATGTTGGAACCATAGTCTGCTGATCTTTGCTGCATGCTCTGCAAGGACCTACTGTTACAGGAAAGGCCCACACTCTGTAAATCCAGGCAAGTCTTCCCTCCAGTCCCAGGCCCAGGGGCCTGACTGCCCACCTTGGTTCTTTTCTCCTTCTTTTCCTTCTCAAGGTTCCTCCCAAGGTTTTGGTTCCTGTTTTCTTTCCTGAGGTAAAAAAATCTTCAGCATGAATTAAGATGAAATTTCTATTAGTAACAGATACCCCCAAAAGGGTAGCTTAAATAAGTTACATGCTTTTGCTATCTCCTTCATGCAAAAGAAATCCAGAGGAAGGCAGTTCAGAGCTGGCATGGTGTCTCATCGTTGAGGGAATGGTTTGCCTCTATGCCTCTCTTCCAGGCTGGCTAAGTAAAGGGCTTGGGCCCAGAACATTCTTTGATAAGGAGGCTGGGAAATGGATAACATTTTCCCTCTCCCGGCTCCTTCTCCTTATCAGAGAAGCCTTCTCCCTGTTTTGGGCACACAGGAACTTTCTCTGTCTCTTCCACATGCATTGGCACCATATGGCACCCAGCCAACCCCACTTCTATATCTGTTCCTGGCAGAGTGGGTACAGAGTCTCTTAACTATGGCATGAGAGGGGTGAATGTAGAACATCTGCCCAGCACTGGCCATATGTAGGGTCGATCCTGCTGGCCATGGGAGACTAGTGCCCATCTGATAAGTTGAACTCTCTCTGTCTCTTCTCTGTGTGAGTAAAGTATTCCATGTACTAATACAGTGTGTGTGGTCTGTGTATTTTGCTGGCAACCTTGAACTCTGGTACAACACTCACTAAGTTCTCACAGACCCAGTTTACCATTCTGCCATCCCCTGGATGTGGCCCTTGGCTTCATAGTCCAAGACAGAGCCAGGGCTCCAGAAAAAATATGGAGGAAGGGGAGGCATGACCCTTCCTCTTAAAGGCAGATTTTTGGAAATATCACATAGTACTTCTGCTTCATCTGATTGGGCAGAGCTTAGCTGCAAGTCCAACTTAGCTATAAGGAAGGCTAGGGAAAGGAGTCTTTTATCTGAATGGTAATATGTCCGGCTAAATTTGAGGTTGTGTTACTAAAAGAAAAAGGAAGGTTGGATATTGGAAGGCAACTCACAGTTTTGCCATATGTAAATTTTTATTTTGGCAAGCAAACGGAAATGTGCACAGATCTCTCCACTGCCTCCTGACTGCATTCCTATTCCCCACATCTGAAGCCTTCTTGCAGCTTCTAATATTATTTCATTGTGTTCTAGCATCTGTTGCTGCTGTCTTCTGACAGTCTAATTGTTGCCCTTTTGTGGGTAATCTGTCTTTTATCTCTGGTTGCTTTACACTTCTCTCATTGTCTTTGAGGTTCTACAGTTTTACCATTATTTGTTTAGTCTTGGATCTGCTTTGATTATCTTGCTTGGGACTTGATGTCCTTTCTCAATCTGAAGGTTAAAGTCTTTCTTCAACTATAAAAACTCCTAGTCAATATCTCTTCAAACATTGCTTCTCTTTTATTCTTGTTATTTTCACCTTCTATAATTCTTCTAGCTATATATTGGATCTTCTCATTCTGTCATCCATATCTTAACTGCTGTTTCATAGTTTCCTTTTCTTTATTTCTCTCTGCTGTTATTTGGGTTATTTCCTGTCTTCCAAATTATTAATTTTCTCTTCAGCTGTCTAACCTATATTTTTAATTATAACTGCAATTAAAATTATTTTTATACATTTGGTTTGGCTCTTTTTCGAGTATTTAGCTCTTTCAGGATGATTTCTATGCATTCTTATATCTTTAAAATATTTTAAACATACTTTAAAAATTTATAGTTTCAACAAAGTTACATAAGCCCATAATTTAAAGAGCCCAATAGTTACTTGAAGCTTTTTATGAATAGCAGCAGGCCTCCTCCCGCTTCTTCCCATTTTCTCTTCCTTAGAAGTGATCCCTTTTAACATTTTTAATTGGTTATTTTGGAACTTACCTAAATAAAATTCTACTTCTTGTTTTTGTAGTATTAAGCACTATCTGTCCACTTCCCCGTATGGAAGATGAGAATTTAGCTCTTTTTTGGGGGGGTGGGGGTGTGCTCCTCCCATCACTACAAATAGGCACCTTTCTGTCCTCCCTTCTCCTGAATATACAGTATTTTGATTAGCTCAATATTCAGTGCTTATGTCAACGTTGTTGTTGTTAGGTGCTGTCAAGTCAGTTCTAACTCATAGCGACCCCTTATACAACAGAACGAAACTATGCCTGGTCCTGCACCATCCTCAAAATCATTGTTATGCTTAAGACCACTGTTGCAGCCACTGTCTCAATCCATCTCATTGAAGTTCTTCCTCTTTTTTGCTGACCCTCTACTTTACAGAGCATGGTGTCCTTCTCCAGGGGCTGATCCCCTCCTGACGTCCAAAGTATGTGAGACATAGTCTCGCCATCCTTGCTTCTAAGAAGCATTCTGGTTGTACTTCTTCCAAGACAGATTTGTTCGTTCTTTTGGCAGTCCATGATATATTTAATGGAAACCCTAGTGGCATAGTGATTAAGAACTATGGCTGCTAACCAAAAGGCCAACAGTTCAAATCCACCAGGTGCTCCTTGGAAACTCTATGGGGCAGTTCTACTTTGTCCTACAGGGTCACTATGAGTCAGAATTGACTCGAAGGCAATGGGTTTGGGTTTTGTTTTTGTTTCTTTTTTTGGTATATTTAATATTCTTCTACAACACCACAATTCAAAGGCATCAATTCTTCTTCAGTCTTCCTTATTTATTTCCAGCTTTCACATGCATATGAGGCAACTGAAAACACCATGGCTTGGGTAAGGTGCACCTTAGTCTTAAAGGTCTTTGCTTTTTAACACTTTTAACAGAACTTTTGCAGCAGATATGTCCAATGCAATGCGTTATTTGATTTCTTGACCGCTGCTTCCATGAGTGTTGACTGTGGATCCAAGTAAAATGAAATCCTTGACAACTTCAATCTTTTCTCCGTTTATTCATGATATTGCTTACTGGTCCAGTTGTGAGGATTTTTGTTTTCTTTACGTTGAAGTTTAATCCATACTGAAGGCTGTAGTCTTTGATCTTGATCAGTAAGTGCTTCAAGTCCTCTTTGCTTTCAGCAAGCAAGGTTTTGTCATCTGCGTGATGCACGTTGTTAATGCATCCTCCTCCAATCCTAATGTCAAATTATTTTTCATATAGTCCAGCTTCTCGGATTATTTGCTCAGCAGATTGAGTAAGTATGGTGAAAGGATACAACCCTGATGCATACCTTTCCTGACTTTAAACCACAAAGTATCCCCTTATTCTGTTTGAATGACTGCCTCTTGATCTATGTACAGGTTCCTCATGAGCACAATGAAGCGTTCTGGAATTCCTATTCTTCACAATGTTATCCATAATTTGTTATGATCCACACAGTCAAATGCCTTAGCATGGTCAACAAAACACAGGTAAACATCTTTCTTGTATTCTCTGCTTTCAGCCAGGATCCATCCTACATCAGCAATGATATTCCTGGTTCCACGTCCTCTTCTTAATCTGGCTTGAATTTCTGGCAGTTCCCTGTCAATATACTGCTGCAGCTGCTTTTGATCTTCAGCAAAATTTTACTTGCATGTGATATTAATGATATTGTTTCATAATTTCCGCATTTGGTTGGATCACCTTTCTTGCGAATAGGCATAAATATGGATCTCTTCCAGTTGGTTGGCCAGGTAGCTGTCTTCCAAATTTCTTGGCATAGATGAGTGAGCGCTTCCAGCACTGCATCCATTCTTTGAAACATCTCAGTTGGAATTCTGTCAGTTCCTGGAGCCTTGTTTTTTGCCAATGCCTTCAGTGCACCTTAGACTTCTTCCTTAAGTACCATGGGTTCCTGATCATATTGACTGGTCTTCCTTGTAGGTGTATGGATATTATCCTATCACTGACAGTGTTGTACTTTAGGATAGATCTTGAAATATTCTTTTGACAATGAATGCAACACCATTCCTCTTCATGTTGTCATTCCCAGCACAGTAGACCATATGATTGTCTGGTTCAATAGGCCTTATGTCAACAGCCGTTATAAACGGTATTCACAGGCAAGCCATGAAATACGCTGTGATTGCTTTTCTTTTCTTGAATGTTGTTTTTCACTCTGGAGTTAATGTTTGGTTATAAGCAAACAACCCCTCTGCAGAGGAGGAAGAAAAGGTCTGCAGTGGGCTGGAGGCAGACTGCTCTCTAGCCTGAGGGGTGTGCGAAGGGCTCCCTTCTAGATACAAAAGGAGGAAAAGGCTCTTCTCCTGCCTTCCCCTGGGGATTAGTAGAGGGCCTGTGGGGCATCATTTCTCACTTCAGAACACCTTGGAGTAAAAAATGAGGAGCGTTACACAGATACCTTGAGGGAAAAATGCTGGAGTGGGGTTGAGGGAGGGCAACTGGAGACATAAAATTACTGATCAACACTTTCTGGGAGTTTCTCTTTAAAAGGGGCCCTGGCAATGTTACAGTGGAGATCGTAAGGCTAAAGAAAAAATAACCATGCATACATACACACACACTCACATACAAGCAGACACATGTCATCTGAAATAACAATGTTAGAAGAAGGAAGGAAGCATGCTGCCTGCTAGATCTTTGTTCACTGCAGGACCTCTGGCTTTACACGGTGCTTCTGGGGTTCAGTTCTTTTGAGCAGCGGCAGGAGCCCCCAACATGCCGGACAGTGCTCTGGGCCACCTCCTTCCTTGGCTCTTCTCCTGCTGAGGATTAGTCAGGGCCAGAGCTACTTACCAACAGGGGCAGAAGACGACTGAGCTGACTTCCAAAAACAGACTTAGCAGGTGTTCTGCACTGTGGGCAGGTCAGGAGCCTGGGGCCAGCCTGACTCTGCTACTGCTGTGTGGCCTCAGGCAGGTCACTCACCCTCTGAGAACTGTAGTTTGTCCATCTAAAAACTGTCTCCTACTATGCAGGACTATCATAAGGATCAAGATAAATAATAACAACAAAAAATGTGGAATGTTTATAGTACTGTCCTGGACTGGGTGGTGGGCAGCCCCTACCAAAGTGAAGAGAGAAGGAGCTAGAACAAAGCCACACCCAGAAGCTGACCTCGCTTGGACCTAGAATAAAGGAGAACAGAATCCCTGTTGCTGAAACAGGAAATTGACCAACTGTTCCTAAAAAGAGTTCCATGAATGTTTTCGAAGACAGATGGAGACTGTTGGATACACCTGGGAGTTAGCCAACTCAGCCCTCATGGCTGAGTGTGCATCTACGTGGGAGAGCTTTGGTGGTCCAGGCCCCCATGGTATCTTTGTCATCTGCCCACCAGAAGCCCTGTGGTCAGCCATTGTCTGGCCCTGCCAGGTACTGCTGTGTGTGGATTCGTTTCACTTCCCCAGCGAAACCACGTAAGCTCCTTAGGCACAGGGATTGGACTCATCCTTCCTATGGCCCAAGACAGAGCCCCAGACAGTGGCCCTGCAAAGGGCTAGGTTTTGGGCAGGTAGGCAATAAAGGACCAACCTATTGACACTGGTATAACTAACTGGGCATGGTACCACCCCTCTAGCCAACAGCCTTGTGACAATCTTGTAATTCAAAGACCGTAGCTGTGCCCATGCAGTCCTCACGTCCCCTGCATCAAGCCTGCAGCCCCAGGAGTGCTATCTTTCCAACAAGCAGTGAGCAGACTGACAGCAGCCAGTTACAGGAGCAGCGTGTGTACGTGTGTGGGTACGAGAAACGTCACTGTCTGTGCTGGCGTGGCCTCATGCCTGCCCTGTGCCTGCTGGCTCCTGTCATGCTGACGATGGGCTCTGTCCACTCCTGACTGAATTCAGGAATTCCTGCTGTCAATGGCAGACTCCCTCTGTGGTTGATGCTGAAGTCCTGAGTGCAGATTTTATTGGTCCTAAGCAGCTGCTGGTATGTAATTTGCGTGTTTAAAGCAGAGCAGCATCCTGACCGGGGCTGCTGGAAATGCGGAATACATATTCACAGGTGGTAACAGGCACACCGGGATGCTTATCCCGAATGGTTGAGAGAGGCAGTGTTCCACGTACCTGAGCATTCCAGTTACCAGATATTCCCAGACAGCTGATCAAGTTTTGAAGAGAGGAAATAAATAAATGACAACTAGCATGGAACTAAATTGAAGATGACTGCATCTTTCTTTGGGCTCAGAAGCCACGCCAAGCTCTAGTGGAAACTTCGGACCAGGAACAATGTCAAATTTAGTTGTCATAGTAGGCAGGAAATAAATCTCCAGCTATTTGAGTTTTACAAAAAGGTTTCTAATTCTTTATTTTAGAGTTGGCAGTGCCTTTTTGTTTTGTTAGTCCCACGAACTCCTTTGCATGCTGAGGCTTTGAAATTGACGCTCCCCGCTGGCTGAGGCCTGGTCTGGGGGAGGGAGGGTCAGGAACTGCCCCACTCTTAGTGAGGACTGGATGCCCAGGCGTCTTGCGCAACCCCAGCCTGGGTGCTTTATCTTTTAAGAGGAAGAATCTCCAGGTCTTTCACAGGGCACAGGAGCTGGTTCCCAAGCGGCCTTCAAGATCATTGAGGACAGCTGTGACTCGCCGCCCAAATCCCCTCTGCAACCAAGAGCTAAAGCAGGGGGCCGGGCTTCCAGTAGTCCTGAAAACTAAAAACACTCGTGCGAAGCAGACATGTGGGAGAGAGCAGTTTACACTGCAAAATTATTCTTCTTCACCATAGATTCAATCACAAACACTTCCTGTGTGCCTGCTGTACCCCAGGCCTGGGGACACAACTGTGGTATCACCAGCCAGCCCCTGTGCTCATGGGCTCTTATCTACTGGGGACTACAGATGAATTGGGCATCTTGGCAATACCCAGGTGGGGCATGGAACATGGATTTGGGGATGGGGTCTGGCCGGCGGGTCTCCGGGAGGAGGTACCTGGAAGGTGCCTCTACAATTTGAGAGGAAGATGCATGTCACGGGTGCCCTGGTGGCCAAGGCCAGGCCCTTGACTACTGTGGGGAGAGGCCAGGCCAGAGAGGGCATGCTGGAGAGCCCCTGCAGCATATTTTAGATGAATTCTCAACCTTCTCCAGGTGGAGCCAGAGAGGTCAGTGGGGGAGTCAGCTGAGGAGTACATGGTGACTGAGCAGCAGACTGGAAAACACTCTGCGAGCAGCAACTGCAGGGGACGCAACAAATCCAGACGTTTAAAGGGAAAGAGGAGTGAAGGTCCTGCTATTTAGGCTCTGGGTCCAAGGACTCTAGATGTGTCCCCAGGCCCACCCTGCAGGGGTCTCCTGGGCTCCAAGAATCTTCTCTGCAGGGAACCTCCTGCAGCTCCCTCTGGAGTCTTATGGGGATTGCTGGGCATGCAGATAAGACCCTGTAGGCCACATCACACACCACCTTGCCTATAACAGTCTATCATCAAGTTCATTTACTTGCGACTGAGCTAATAAAGGTGCACTTAATCCTTTTCTATTTCAGGTCAGTTTTATAGTCCACAGCAAGAATGGGGCACAGAGCCCAGCTAGCAGGCCTGGGAAGCCCCTCGGGAATGAGTGTGGAGAGGGTGCAGGCTAGGCACCTGGATAGACCTTGGGCAGGGACCGCAAGCTGCTGGGAGGTGTGGTCAGATCAGATCACCTGGAGGCGGAGAGGAAGGAGAACATGTTTGCGAGTTGGCTTCTTAGCCTCAGACCAGGGTGAGGAACAGCAAACTTGAGAGCTTCTGCTTGCCCCATCCGTGCTCCCACAATGCTCATGTCTTCCCTACTGGAACCTCCTGTGTGCTCGTCAGTCTCCTCCTCCAGTGGGAGCCCCTGCCTCATCTCAGGCAGGGGTGGGGTCCCACCCTCCCGGCTGGATCCTTGCAGGATGTGCCGATAAACACTCACGCAAATAATGAAGGAAGGGGTAAGATGGAAATAAAACTCACGTGGGTGGGGAGCCAGGGAACTGATTTCTGTTTGTCTTTCACCGTCCGTTTTATAGGATGTGGTTTAGAAGGAGCTGGTTTCAGCTGAGGCATAGGGCTCTGCCATCATTACTTGTTGAGCAAAAAATCAGCTGTTCCCTTGGATTTTGCCTTCCCAAGTAACCTCACCGTAAGAAGGGTCGTCTGTCTCCCAAAGGACAGTGCTCTCTCCTTGCCGCATCAGCCTCACAGGCTCCACAGACTCAGCCTCTTCCCAGTCAGCTTCCTGCCCGGCTCACTTCCCAAGACTTGCTGCCTCAGCCTTGCCCGCTAACTCTCGCACCCCACCTGGGGATAAGGCAGCAGCAGGTGACTTGAGCAATGAGACATCTGCGCCTGGTCCCAAAGGAAAAGTGTGCTCAGGCCATGTAGCACCCTGGGCCTTCCTGAGGACGCACCCACTTCCATCTTCTAGTCTACCCCCTGTGGCTGGACGTGTGTGGGCCAAGGCGCCGTACTCGGGTGGCCGATCAGCTTCCTCAATACCAGCTCGTACAGTAGACCCAGAAGCATCTCACATTGCTGGGCCTGCCCTCAACTCCCCCAGGGCCAACCTGACCCACTGCTCTGCCTCATCCTTCTATCTCAGGACAACCCAGCTGCTGTATTAGTTTCTTACGGCAGCTGTAACAAATCACCACAGACTTAGTGGTCTATAACAATAAACTTGTTACCTTACACCTCTGGAAGTCAGAAGTCCAAAATGGGTTTCACTGGAGTAAAATTAAGGTGTTGGCAAGGCTGCATTCCTTTCTGGAGGCCCGAGGGGAGAATCCTTTCCCTTGCCTTTTCCAGCTTCTAGAGTTTGCCTATATTTATGGCCCCTTCCTTCCATCTTCAGAGCCAGTGTCCCAGTATCTTCAGATCCCTCCTTGACTCTGCATTGGTCATCACATCTCCTGGACTGACTCGCCTGCCTTTGCCTTTCTCTTATAAGGACTCTGTGATTGCACCGGGCCCACCTGGATAACCAGGCTAATCACCCCATCGCAAGATCCTTCACTTAATCACATCTGCAAAGTCTCTTTTGCCAAATAGGGTACTTATTCACAGGTTCTGGAGACTTGGGCATGGATATCTTTGGCGGGGGGGGGGGGGGGGCATCATTATGCCTATGCATCATTATGACCCAATTCAAACCACCAGCCCCAAACGTTAACTGGTAAAAGTTAATGAGAGGAGTTACTGCTTCACATGCCATTCTCCCAGAGCATCGAATAGCAGGGGCTGGAATCTGAATGCAAAGGTGGCCCGGAAGGGATACAGTGGAGGGGTTGAGTGGGGAGATGAAGAGAAGCCTGGGCTGGTACCAAGGCCCTCCCCACCGAGGCTGGGACACAGACGCCTTGGGTTGTCTCAGGCAGTGGTGCCCTTCTCAGCTGAGGTCTTCTCCCTGCCCAGGGCTTGTGCTGGCTCCTTCTCTGAGGTCCAGCCTGTGCAGGCTGATGAACTTGTAAATGCTTTCAGGGCCTTTTTTTCGTTTTAAGATGAAAAGATTTTCTTGGGATGTTTCTTCTAATAAAGAGCACATACTATATGATTCCATTTATAAAAAGCTTTAGAACAAGCAAAACTAATCAGGAATCAGATTAGCAGTTGCCCTTGGTTGGGGGTTAGGGGTATAGAGGCGACTGCCTGGTGAAGCACCGTGGGGGAGCTTTTTGGGTGACGGAAATGTTCTATATCTTG
The DNA here is from genome assembly GCA_030035585.1 of Dugong dugon. Classification (NCBI taxonomy): domain Eukaryota; kingdom Metazoa; phylum Chordata; class Mammalia; order Sirenia; family Dugongidae; genus Dugong; species Dugong dugon. The sequence continues at coordinate 146,387,921 of CM057460.1, forward strand.
ATTGGGATGATAGTTACACAGATATGATGCATTTGCCAAAACCCACTGAATCACTTATTCATTAAACACTTATCATTAGAAGATTAATCATTAATCATCATTAATCACTTATTAGCAATAATAACAGTGTTTTGATACTTTTAGATTTACAGTACAGCTTAATGAATAAAAACCCCCCTCATTCTGCTTTTTATTTTCTTTACTATTCTTTTCAATTCTTCTTTCCATGCAAACTCTCTGGCTCAATTAAAACTCTTATCTGGAACCCTTTTCATCTCTGCTCCTCTGCTGGCCACGACCTCAGTATCCCCCATAGGAGCACCCCTGAAGAACCAGGGAGGACAGGCCAGGTGTAGAAAGAACTCTCCCTGACTCACGCTGCTGCTGGGTCTTAGACTTGGAACTGCCCCTGACTCACTGGAGAGCTAGGCATCCAGAGCTTGAGCCTGCCTCCAGGGTCCCCACCCACCACTCCCCTCCCCACCCCCCAAAAAAAGCAAGCAAAAAAGCCAACAATAACAATAACAAAAGAACCCAAACCATAGGGTTTTCAATGGTTGATTTTTTGGAAAGAGAATGCAAGTCCTTTCTTCCAAGGTGCCTCTGGATGGACTCAAACCTTTAACCTTTCAGTTAGCAGCCAAGTGGTAACCATTAGTATACCAGGGACACCGCAGGCTCCAAGGCCCTCTGCTTTCCAAACCGCAGGAGTGGGCTCCAAGACAGTGGATTTCCTGAAGTGCTGCCCAGAAAGCAACCATCCTAAAATGGATGCTGGGGTGGGGTCAGTTGTCACAATGACTGGAGTCGGGGTGTGTGTGTGCTGTTAGTACTGTCACAATGACTGGATGGGAGGGAGTGTGCTATTAGTATGGAAACCCTGGTGGTGTAGTGGTTAAGAGCTACGGCTGCTAACCAAAAGGTCAGCAGTTCGAATCCATGAGGCACTCCTTGGAAACCCTATTGGGCAGTTCTACTCTGTCCTATAGGGTCGCTATGAGTCGGAATCGACTCGACGGCAATGAGTTGGGTTTTGGGTTTTGGCTATTAGTATTGAGTGGGCAAGGACTGGGGGTGCCAGACATTCTGTGATGCATAGGGTAGTCCTTCACAAGGACTGTCACAGGTCCCACTTTTTTGAACGTCCCCCTGGATATTCATGTAGATTGAAAACGTATTTATAATTACAGGAAACCCCCTGAAAGCCAGAACCTGTGTAAGGCAGACGACTGTCAGAGAAGGAAAACTCAAATACCTTCCACCAATAGACGGCAACAGAACAGTGGTAAGACTGCACCTTGTCAGGTGGAAAACTTGCGAGACCCGGAAAAACAAAGCAGTCTCGGCAAGTTCCGGCTCTCACAGGTTTCACTGTATTTGAGCCTAGAACCTAACTCTATTCATACATTAGCATCAAGTATTTTCTATGTGGTTTGAATATAGTTGGAATTTACCGGGATACAATTACTGTGAAAGCCAAGGGAAAAGTATACTTTGTGTTGTTGAGCACTTTACCAAAAGTTGGTCATCGTTCGGGAAGACCTCGTTACCAATGGCAACAGCGGTTGTGGTATAGGAGTTGCCCATTCAGTACACCTGTATCTGTGTGCATTTCTAGAGGTCACTTTCCTGCCAACATCTGGCTACATCATTACAAATTTCTTGCATGAGCATCTACATGTTGAAATACATAGTATTTTACTACTAATTACGTTTTTTTTTTTGGATTTTTCCTTGCTATTTCAATCAGGGCATTAGATTTCGAAATTAAACGTAAGCAGGTTATATTCACTATGATTTTCATTTCAGAGCAGTAAAGGAGACATTACAAAATGTTTGTTATAAAAAGTGGGCATTGGATCTGAAAGAGTCAAGAACCAGTGCTTGAGAATTCATCTTGGGGAACCAAGTCACCCCTCCCAAAAGAGGGCTAAAAAAAACCAAATCCATTGCCATCGAGTTGATTCTGATTCATAGAGATCCTATAGGACAGGGTAGAACTGCTCCATAGGGTTTCCAAGGAACGCCTGGTGGATTTGAACTGCCAACCTTTTATTTGTTCATTTGTTAATTTATTTATTGCCCCCCGCCCCCCCCCCCCACACGTTGCTCGAGCGCCTCCTAGGTAGATACAGGAGGCTCACCGTCTGCAGGTTCAGGGGTTCCTCTGGTAGGGTGGGGTGGAGGGGACTGTGGCCTCTGGGCTGGCTGTGTGTTTGTGCATGAAGGAAGGACAGCCTTCTCCCACAGGAACTTGAAAACGACACCCCTCAGGTGTGGGAAAAAGAAGACAAAGGGGAGCTTGTCCACAGGTGGTAACTTCTGGGCTATAAGTTCTCCCTGGGGAGCGCCTTCACACACTCCCCACCTGGACACCTCCAGCCACCTTCTCTTCTTTCTCTCTCCTTCTGTCTGCTGCTATTTCTTAACCCTAGTTACTTTATGTTTTTAAAGCAGTTAACTCTCACTTTTATTTTAACTCCACTAATGTCTATGCTTTTAACCTATCTCCTTTTTAAAAACTTGATTTTAAAATTCATTCGTTTTTAATTCCTTTCTTTTCCATTTTATCTCAAGTTTAATATCTGGGATTTAAATTTTAGTCTTCTAATTCCTTTTCCCCTTTCTCCTGTAGCTTCTAGCTTTTTAAACCTCTGATTTTAAACCTCATCTGTTTTTTATTGATTCTCTTCTGTTCTAACTTACTTCTGTTTTACTCCCATTTGGGGTTTTATGTCTGCTTTACCATTCTTAAAGAAAAAAAATAGCCTCCCTTTATTCTTTTCTTTTTCCAAATAATCTGGATGCTCCACAGAGAAGAAAAACAGGTGTACAAATAACCTCATAGCTAAGCACAGTGTGTGTCGGGGAGGGGTAGCAGTGACAGGTGTCAAATGCCCACAGGAAGAAAAGTCTCCCCTGCTAAAACAGGTGGAGGTGTGATACGGGTCGGGTGTTCAGGAAAGACCCAACCTCTGTCTCTGGTCCTGCCCCTCCTCTGGGGCATGTAGGCATCGAGGTCACTCCACTTAATCCTTGTTTTCCCCAGCAACCCTGGAAACTCCCACCCTTGATGATTTCCGCCTGCCCCTAACCACAGTCCCCTCCTCACTCCCCCTTCTCCACTTGCCCACTCTCAGGAAGCCCTCCCTGACCACTGCAGCCCACAGTAGCCTGCTCAGCCCTGAACTCCTCTGGCCAACAGCAACTAAATTCTTTAAATACGTTAGGTGGCTTCTCATTTCATTTCCCTTGCTCTTTCTTCCCAAACAGCGACATTTTAATCTTTATTAGCATCCATGTAGGAGGCTAAGCAAGTCTGGTCCTGCACCTCCAGCCAGTGTACCTGGACACAGCGCTGGATGAATCCAGGGTTTCGAACTGGTTTGGAACAGTTCAGTAACTGCCAGTGTAAACGAGGGCAGCGTACACATTGCCTAGCAACCAAATCTGTTGCTTGTCGGATTTTGACCTGACTAGGGAACAAACAAGGAGCCCTGGTGGCTCAGTGGTTAAGCACTTGGCTGCTAACCGAAAGGTTGGTGGTTTGAACCCACCAGCTGCACCACAGGAGAAAGATGTGGCAGTCTTCTTCCGTAAAGATTTACAGCCTTGGAAACCCTATGGGGCAGTTCTCCTCTGTCATGTAGGGTCGTCTATGAGTTGGAATCAACTCCAGGAAGTGGGTTTTTTGGTTTTGGAAACAAAGATGGCAGCCGACCTTGCCATTTGAATGTGTGTCGCTCTCCACAGTCCCGCCGATAATCCAATCTCCCGCATGTATCCTGAAAGTTTCAGGAGCCTGATGTAGCAGATTGGATTATTGGCAGGACTGTGGAGAGCGACACACATTCAAAGTGGCAAAGTCAGCGGCTATCTTTGAGCCGGGCACCACTTATTTGTTTCCTACTTCGGTCAAAATCTCATGGGCAACAGATTTGGTGGTTGTGCAATGCGAACGCGGCCCTCGTTTACCTCAGCTATCACTGAACCATCTTGAACATTTCAAAGCCCTGGGTGAATCTCAGCCTGCAGGGCAAGGGCGTCTCTGAGCTGGGAGGCTGCGACCATAGGCTTCCGCTCACTACCTTGGTCCAGCTGCAACTGCACACACCAAGGGTTGCCTAAAACGAGGCCACCCACACTCTGCCCTGCTCCCCGTCTTTCCGTCAGTGTGAATGGCTCTGTGTAGGCCTTCTCACCACTGAGATCACCCACACTGAGCTAACTACAATGTCCTCATGGCTGGGCTAATTCATAGACAGTGACACGGAGGCCATAAAATTAATGCTTGCCTCTTTGCAATAACTCACCACCCTTCCTGCTGATTGTTAGCCCTCCTCTGGGCCCTTCAATTGGGAGCTGATCTCTTCCTGCGTGGTGCAAATGGGTAAAGCGCTGGACTATCATTAACTGAGAGGTTGGTATTTCAAACCCACCCACAGGTGCCTAGGAAGTAAGGCCTGGTGATCTGCTTCTGGAAAGTCACAGCCTTGAAAACCCTATAGAGTACTCTGCACACTTGGGGTCACCATGAGTTGAAATCGACTTGACGGCAACTAACAACAGAACTGAATGGGGCAGCCCAGCTATGATGGCACACACACATGGTACCAGCAAACATAATATGCCAGCATCCACAGGCAGATTGACAGCTCAGAAATATGTAACCAGATGTGCCTGGCGGGTATATGGTTTCCATCACTGCTCAGTCAGGTCATGTTTTCAAAGTGTTTCCTGAGTTAGGCTCTGTCTCTGAGGTTTCACGTCCCCAGACAGCTCCTGAACTCTAAAGCAGGGTTCTGTTGGAGGTGTGAGGTGGGCAGTGGTGCTCACAAATGAAGCCTGTTGTCTCAAGATGCAGCACAAAGGCCTGTCACCTCTGAGGGAACACTGAGCTCATTCCCAAGGGACACCCAAGCTTCTGTCTAGAGGGCAGTGGGGCCAGTGGAGGGAAGAATTGGCAGGGGTTGCCATGACTGTCCCAGGGTACCCCTGCTCCCACTGAGCCCTGACTTAAGGTCTTAGAGTCAGGCCTCCAGGCCTCCCTGTAGGAACCATCCCTCCTGACCACATTAGAAACAGTGTTGGGGAAATTGTACAGTTGTAAGGCAGGCGCCTAAATGAATCCTGAAGGAGATGGTACATTTTTTTTAGCCACTTAATTGAGTCTGTGACAGTAAATCTTTTCGTCTTCTCTTAGCATTTAGAATTTCAATTTACTCCATGGATTTTTGTGCTCAACCCCCAGTGAAAATGAGCATTTGTGCCAAAAAGCTTTTAATCAACCGTTCTCGAAATGTCATTCCCTCTTATCTCCGAAGCCCATGGAAATCTTTGAGCCTCTGGTTCTAAAATATGTTCTGTGTATCCTGTTTCTCCCCCTCAGTTTTTAGCATCCTTTATCGTGGTTTAATCGGAGTCATTTTTGATGTTCATCCCTCTCTTAATCTTCTTAGATTTCTCTTTAAGGTGAGCTTTCCACTCCAATCCGGCTTCACTGGTCTATTAAGATTCTCTGCGGCCGCCACCTCACAGATGAAGATACGCTTCTGTGGAAAGCCCCCGCAAAGCCCTCTGTTTTATCACACAGAAGGTTAATTGCCCAACCTTTAATTGAATCAGTCATTTTTCTTTAACATTGTTTGTGGAACTCTGTCATAAATTATGCTATCAACCTGTCCTTGTTTTATGAGGGGTTTGAGTTTTGAGTGTTCTTGCTCACTCTTTTTCCAAAGGCTGATCATAGCAAAAGCTAATTTCTAAAATATCTTTAATGGAAAAAGAACACAGAGTACCTTGGAAGAAACAGAACTTTCTTTAACGGCAAATGTTTTACTCAGCAGTGGTTTGGGGAAAGGTGCTTTGTAGTACTTATGCGGCAAAGCAGGGAAAAGACCTCCCGTCAAACTACCGACCTTGCTGGGGTGGGGGGCCAAGGCAAGGCCTCCTTTTCTGAGGGCTGGATGAGGTTTCAGGCTCCCCTCTGGGGCCCTTAACTCCCCTCTGGATGCCGCTGTCATTTGAGCGGCCACCGGGGGCAGCCCGCTCTCCCACCTGCGGATCCGCTTAATCAGAGGCTCTGCTGTCCTGCCCCGTGCATGGTGCAGCGATACACTCTAGCTATCAATTTCTCGCTGGCCCTCTGATCTCCGATGAGCCTTATCAGCTGTGCAGCCTTCAGTCCTTGCTCCTTGATTTGTCAGGAGAGTTACATGAGCCGATGCTCCCTGTGATTTGTAGGTTGGAGAACTCAGCTGTACTGCTGTGACCTTTTCAATATTTTGTTATTAGATGGGTTGGCCATTTCAACTTCCTCCTGAACAAAGTGTCTTCAACATGTGCTGGAGAGGGGGAAGGGCCAATTAATCAGAACACTGAATGCTGAAAAGGTCGAACCAGGGCCATGAGTATTAACATTCAGTGTTGGCATTAGCATCACGCAGCCTGCATGGCTCATGACCCCCAGGTCTGGTGGGACTAGACAAACAGATCAGGCTTAGCTCTCAGATCCCCTCTGCTGTCCCCTGCAGCCAGGAGAATGCATATGACTAGGCTCCTGGCTCCTTTCCTGGCCTCATCTCCCACCACTCTTCATGTTGCTTTCGACACTCCAGCCACGGTGGCCTTCTCTCTGTGCCTTCCTTGAGCACGCCAAATTCCATCCAGTCTCAGGGCCTTTGCACATGCTGAGCCTTTTCTTGGATCTCTCTTTCTCCAGATCTGTGCATGGATGCCTCCTTCTCAATATTCAGCCCTCAGTGCAAATACCACCTCCTCAGAGAGACCCTAGCCATTGAAACCCACAGAGTCTCTCTTTAACACCACCCTATTTAATTTTCTTTATAGTCTTTCTCATTTACATTTTTGTTTGCTCATGGGTTTATTCTCTGTGTCACTCTGCTCAAACGTAAGCCACCTGAGGGCCAGTTCTGTCATATGTACCACTGTATCCCAGTGCTTAGCACAGTCACAAGTATACATCAGGCCCTCAGTAAAAATTTATTGACTGATTAAAAATAATCCTACAATTTAGATTCCTTGCTGATCACAGAGCTTTCTTATGCCCACTTCCCAAAGCCTCCTTTTCCATCTTCTTCCTGGGAGAGACCGCAACATACTCTCCAGAAACCAGGCGAGACTCAGCACCTAGAATCTGGACTCGCTGTAACTATTTATTCAAATGGCAAGCAACTAATCTGAAACAGGAATTTCTTCCACAAGACACAAGGCAGCACCATATTGTATAGTAATGAAACCATTTTCAAGACTCATGTTTTGAATTTAGGCCTACTTACAATATTCATCCTAGCTTAAAAAGACAAACAATGTCAGAATGAGAGGGACCCACCCTTTGTGACTCAGGGTCCTGTCCCTGGAGGCCTGCCCTGCGGATGACTTTGTGTTAGTTTCTTAGGGGCGGACTTAGGTGGACAGCCATCCTTCTCTCCTGAAAGAGCTCAGCTCAAGGCTGGGCAAGGGATGAGACAGACTGGACTGAATACCCACTTTAGGCAACGTGGGAGGAGTGGATTCCAAGACGCCCATGATTATTTGCCCTACAGTGGGCTAAGACTCAATTCAGTTAGCAATCCCAATTCCAAAGGCTGAGATTTGTGTCTGTCTACATCCCCTGATTGCACAATGGCTAAAGTGATCGACTGCTAACCTAAAGGTCGGCAGTTAGAACCCACCGGTGGCTCCGCAGGAGAAAGATGTTAGCAGTCTGCTTTGATAGAGATTTACAGCCTTGGAAAACCTACGGAGTCGCTATGAGTCGGAATCAGCTCGAGGGCGGTGGGTTATATCCCCACAAGGAGGAGCAACGGTTCAGTGGTTAACTGCTCTGCAGAAGAAAGATGTGGCAGTCTCCTCCTGTAAAGATTATAGCCTTGGAACCCCTGTGAGGAAGTTCTACTCTGTCTTATAGGGTTGGAATAGACTCGATGGCAATGGGTTTGGTTTTGGGTTATAGCCCCACAAAAGGGAGTGAGACTAGTTTTTAGCACTACCTAAAAATGTTTAGGGTTGGAAGCATTGTCCTTGAAACAATGTGGAAGATTCTGGTCTAGCAAATATCCCTTCAGCCCTAAGGAAATAAATAAGGAAACAGCCATACGGTGTGTTTTATTCTCGCAAGTTTTCTAGGAATCCAACCAAGGCATCTCTGGAAGGTCTGTGTTGTTCTAATTCCATCCCCATCAGACCCTGGAGATTCAGGATTACAAAGTGAAGAGGTTTCACTGCCAGGGCATGTGCCATTTTTCTGTGAGCACTTTCACGCCCGATCTCTGTCTGCAGCAGGCGGAACCATTTGAACAGCCGAGTGAGTCTCAGCCATGCTTTCTCTCCTCAGCCCTCCGGCGCCTTGAGGATGAAAAATGTAAGAAGTGCAAGGAAGCAGGTTTCCCTGCCACTGTGGGGTTTTCTGCAAGAGGCCACACCAGGAGTTTGGAATCAAAGATCAGGAGAGTAGAAAAGAAAATTAAAGCTAATGGCTTTAAAGGGCCTGCCGGCTATGATCTTCGGGAGACAATGAAGCAAACGCAATTCCACAGGTGACTCACAATGGAGCTGAATAGAAACCTAACACAATTTCACATTTCATTTGGCTTGCTGGCTGGAACTTTGTTCTTCAGTGCTCCACTGTTGATAAACCCAGGCCCTGGCAGGCAGGATCAAGGCCCCAGTGTTTAAGATCTTGAAGGAGCCCAGAGATCATCCTGTCCAACACCCCTCATTGTGCAAATGGAAGCTGTGCAGTAAAGGATTAACTTTTCCCAAAGAGAGCTCTGGCCCAAAGCTTTTGGGAGGTAACTACCGAGTACATACTGCCTGATAAGAGCATCTGTTTACCAGAGGGCTTTGGGCTATGCCAGATAATCTGTGATAACAATGTGATTATTGGGGGAGGGGCTTGGGCCCCACAAAATCAGCTAGACATCTGGAAGGGCTGGGGACTAAGGTCAGCCACATGGGAAGTCAACTATGTGTCTGTGACTGAGCCCCAAAAAAACTCTGGAAACACCCAAGGTTCAGGTGAGCTTCCCTGGTTGGCAATACTCCATGCATACTGTCGCATATTGTTGCTGGGAGAAGTAAGCACTGTCCACACAAATCTACTGGGAGAGGACAACCAGAAGCTTCATGCCTGGAACTCTTCTGGACTGTTCCCTATGTGCCTCTTCCCTCTACTTTTTAGTCTGTATCATTTCAATGTAGTAAACGATACCTCTGAGTATGATCGCTTTTCCAAGTTCTGTGAGTCCTCCTAGCAAATGATTGAACCTGACAATGGTCTTAGGGGCCCCTGAGCTTGCAGTTGGTGTCTTAAGTGACAGTAGTCTTGGGGACTACCTAACTCTGTAGAAACTGGAGGTCCAGAGGTCCTGATGCCCACTTTATTTCCCCATCACAAGGATATACAGATGCCTGAACCAGGAAACCAAACACGCATTAAAAAAGAGGCACAGGGGTGAAGCCTCTGCAATCTAGCCCCATGGACAGCTGTGCCCTTGGCCTTGCTGTTATATGTACCTGGACTCTCAAAGCCAAAGTCCAGTAGGTCCTATCCTTGTCCCCGAACTATGAACATGTTGTTCGCTTATTCTGTGGCCCACTCTAATCATTTTATTTCTTGGAAGTAAGCCCCAGTGATCTGCTTCTGAAAGGTCATAGCCTTGAAGACCCTATGGAACAGTTCTATTCCGCACACATGGGGTTGCCATGAGTTGGAACCTACTCGACAACAACAAGCACTTATATGCCAAGTAAATTAATCTAATCATTTTATTTTACTGAGTGAAGACCAGTTGGCAGCCCAGGATATTTCCTGGTGCCAAGTGTTTTTTTCTGCAAAGGGGATTTTCCAGCAGACAGCACCTCAGCCATTCCATTTTTCTTATGGTGGTAAAAGCCAGTCTTGATCCAACTATAGGCGGCCATCTCAATAGATGGTAGTGCTGCAGGGGAAAGGTTTCCGAGCTTGACTTGGAGTCCATACAGTGTGCTGGCAGGCACACCTGCACATGGCCTGCTGGATGCTACCAGCCTCCAAATCTACCCAAGCCTGCTCTTTCCCTGTTAATGCTAATCTCTTTATACCTTCCAAACTCAGTGCCCATCTGGCATTTGAGAATTGGCTGAAGAGAATCATGCCTCTTAAAATAAGAAGCAAATTACACAAGTTGTTGCATTTGGCAATTGGCGTCTTGCTAATGTGCTGCATGAGCTGTCCCTTCGTTAATCACCTCCCTCAGACTCTCCTATGGCTCCTCAGCAGGACCTGGGCTGAGACCCACACTGAGCCATTGAATGCCACTGACAGAAGAGTCACAGAATGTCATGGTGGGAGGGGGCCTGAGAAAGCAGTCAGTCCAACTCCCTCATTGTACAGAAGGAGAAAGTGAGGCCATGTGGTGGGGGGCAGGGTAGAAGACCAGACTTATTAAAAGTCACAACCCAGTGAGGTTAGAACTCCAGGCCCTCGTATCCAGCCCAGCACAGCCTTTCCTGCTGTCTTGGCACCTGCTTCTTATTCTCCACAAAAAGCTCAGCTTAGGTGGGCTCCATTCTTACAGGTGGGCTCCTCCCACGTGGTCCGATTTTAGAGGCCCAAAAGGCCATTTGGCCTGAAAAGGCACCGTTAAAAGCCACACTCTTGCATAATTCAATTTCCTGAGTGGACTCTCAGTCCCCTGGCATCAGCAGGGCTTAGTTAATCCATTAGCCCCCCCACCTCGCCTGATAAGTCTCCTAAATGAGGGCAGGGCCCTGGTGGCAGAAGACACAGGACAGCTCAGTTTTGATTGAGGTGGAAAGCACCCATCTCTCTTCCCTCAGATGACAGTGAGGCCATGCTGACCAGTCCCCTTTGCTCAGGCTGGGTCTCCACCTGGCCCACCTGTTTCTCTGTCTATCTGTTATGGATTAAATTGTGTACCCCCAAAATATGTATTGAAATCCTGGCCCTTCTATCTGTGGCTACAGTGCATAATGTAAGACAAGTATCTTCCATAATGCGATCTAATGTAATGTAACAAGTCAATCAGTTGAGGTTATGCCCGTGTAAGGTGGTGGATCCTAAACCATTTCTGAATACTACAAAGAGCAGCATAGACAAAGAGACACACGTACATATAGGGGAAGACAGATGTCAGGTGAGGATTGTCTATAAGCAAAGAAACTAAGGATCACCAGCGGACAAAAGAAACTAGGAGAGAGACTCTGAAAAGGAGTCGGCACGAATGATATCCTGATTTGGACTATTAGCCTCCAGCACTGTAGGAAAATACATTTCTATTCTGTAAAGCCACTCACTTATGGTGTTTCTGTTACAGCAGCACGAGGAAACTAAGACACTCTCCAATCCAGACCACTCCGCCTACTTCCAATCCCACCTTCTCCAGGCAGCTGCCCTGGCTACCCAAGTCTCATTGCTCTATCACCTGTGACCTCTCACTGTGTTTATAGTCACAGCCCCACAACCTTTTCTTGGCAAACATCATCCTGAAATATGCCCTACTTATTTTCTCTCTACCCTGATGAGACTCTGAGCTCTCCAGGGTGGAGAAGGGGATTGATTGCTGCCAAGCATTCTCAGCTTGTGGCCGTGGGAATGACAAGGTAACCTGGATAATGACAGCAACGGTTGGCAGGCTGAGCAGTGAGCAGGGAGATGGGCTGAGACTGACTGTGCCACCCTGCAGCTTTGCCAGGGACAGCGCATCACTTGGCATCTGACCCCCAAGGGCAGTCCTGCTGGACTGAAGGAGAGTAGTTTATTTTTGTTTTACTTCTTAGATGAGAAATGCTGCCTGGTCCTGCACGATCGTCATGATCAGTTTTGGCTCAGATTCACTGTGATCCATAGGGTTTTCATTATTTTCGGAAGTAGATTGCCAGACCTTTCTTCCTAGTCATCTTAGTTGAGAAACTCTGGTGAAACATGTTCAGCATCATAGCAGCATGAAAGCCTCCACTGACAGACGGGTGGTGGCTATACATGAGGTGCATTGGCGGGGAACTGAACCTGGGTCTCCTGCACAGAAGGTGAGAATTCCACCACTGAATCACCACTCTCCCCTCCCCTTCAGTGGTTGTTGGCTGTGTGCTAGCCAGTCAATTCAATTATGCTCTGGTAAAATAGTTTCCTTTGAAGGCAGGCCACTGTTAAGAGCAGAGAACTCTGGGTATATTTCAAAATGGTTAGTTTTCCCCTCCCCCTGCTGGAAGCACAAGGGGATTTTTATCTGAGCTTCACAGTAAGAAGCTGGTGGGGTTCCTGGCGGTAGAACTTAGGAAAGTGTGAGGGCCCCCCTTTCCCCTGCTCCCAAGGCTGGGCCTCCAGGATTTTTAATCTTTCAAGCTAGTCCTCAAACAGTCTCCAGCAATTAGTCAATACTCTTGAAGTTTTCCTACCCAATGCTGGGTCCAGGAGTGGTTTCTGCTTCCAAGAAGCTGTAATTTTCAGTATCTGCTTGTACCTCTAGTTTTTGGAGCGATGGTTTTCCCTGTGACTTTAGTTCTCTGGTGGATCTAAGAAGAGTGGTCGGTTTTTAGTTTTTAGCTTTTTGTTGTTGTTGTGAGGACAGGAATGATGACTTTCAGGCTCTTTACATGTCTGACAGGAAACTGGAAGTTGAGGGTTTTAAATTAAAAAAAAAAAAAAAAAAATTAGCCACGTGTCTGGCAGGAAGCCTAGAGGAGGATATGCAAAGGAAGAGAGGACCTGTCCCAGCTCTGAGGAGAGACAAGACAGGCCCTGTCCAGGGCAGGCCAGTGTGGCCAGGGGCCTGCGTGGTCTGGCTTCCCAGGGCAGTGGTATGTGGGGATGGTGTCATGGATTGAACTGTGTCCCCCCCAAAAAATCTGTCAACTTGGCTGGGTCATGATTCCCAGTATTGTATAATTGTGTACCATTTTGTAATCTGATGTGATTTCCTTATGTGTTGTAAATTCAATCACTATGATCTAATAAGATGGATTAGCGGCAGTTATACTGATGAGGTATACAAGATTGGATAGTGTCTTAATCCAATCTCTTCTGAGATATAAAAGACAGAAGCGAACAGAGACACATGGGAACCTCATACCACCAAGAAAGCAGTGCTGGGAGCAGAGCGCGTCCTTTGGACCTGAGGTTCCTGTGCAGAGAAGCTCCCAGACCAAAGGAAGACTGATGCATCACAAGGACCTTCCTCCAGAGCCGACAGAGAGAGAAAGCCTTCTCCTGGAGCTGATGCCCTGAATTTGGACTTGTAGCCTACTGGACTGTGAGAGAATAAAGCTGTCTCTGTTAAAGCCATCCACTTCTGGTGTTTCTGTTAGAGCAGCACTAGATAATTAAGACAGACGGGGTTCGGGGGAAGGCAGCATGGAACTAGAGGGCAGTTCTTTAGGCGGTGTTGGGGTCTGGACTCTATTGTATCAACTTGAGATGGGGGAATGAGAGACAAAGCAGTGAGTGGGAGGATAGGAGAGACCGAGGAGGGCCTGGGCTGGGCCAGGGGCAAGCCAGAGTCTCAGGGCCAGCCTTGGCTCTCAGAGAAGAACGTGGTGGTTTTAGGAATAGGGAAAAGTAAAGAATGCTAGAGAGGAAGACCCGTCAGGGTCTAGGTGACTGGCTCCATTGGGTGACAGGGAGAGACAGGTCAGGTGTGGCCGAGGGGAAGCTGGGGTGCTGAGTCCATCCTGGATAAATGGCCACTTGGTCTTGATGAGGATGACTGGATACAAACCGGAGGCCTCCACACTGACATGAGCTTTAACACTAGGCCTGTGCTTAGCGAGACAGAGCCTGCTTCCCTGGCCCAGGACCAGACCTGGCTCTCTGGACCCCTTGTAGCCTTGGGAAACGCTGGCAAGCTCAGCCCACACAGGGACAGGGCACAGTGGCCAGAGTGTGCCAAGGTACTCCAAGGAGCGCTACTCGCCAGGCCATCAATATAGGCTAGTCTTGCGGGGTTTAACGAAACAAACTCACCCAACCTGGGCCTCAGAATCTACTGCAAAGACTCTGACCAGGTACGCTCTGCCCACATTCCAGGGCCGTCCAGAAACCAGCTCTGAGTTCCCACTGCCCTCACAGCAGATGGCACTGCTGGCACTGAACACATTTACTCCTGATGACACACTCCCATGTGGGTCTCATGACGTTGAAAGTCAGGGATGATTAGCCTTCTGAAAAACCCCTCATGACTGAAAAAGCAGGACTGAAGGGGGCTTAGAACGTGAGGAAAGGGTGGGACTCTCGGAGCGCAGGAGTCCCCTGAACCTCTTGCTGTGGGAGGTGAGAAGTTGCTCAGCGTCACTAAAGCAGGACTGCCACTTGTCCGCACAACACACAAACTCCCCGGGGAGAAAATCCTCCGTACCCATTTGAAGAGCCTCCGGAATAATGTGGAATGTGGCAGATGATTCATGTGCATAAATACCAAGTGGAAGACAAGAAAATGTCATCGTCACCTTTGTTCTCAGACTCGTTTGAAGTACTTGGAAAAATAACGGCTGCACCAATCACCGGGCATTGTTTTCTACAGGAACATGGTCTAAATAAACGGACTTGGGGCTTGGAAATTACCCAAGTACCAGCATTGTCCGTTGGAGCAGACATCTGGGAACTTCAGGCTGGAAGGAATCCTCCAGGTCACATTGTCGGACATCCTTCCCAGGGCAGAAATCCTTTTACCTCTTCCCAATATCTGTAGCCTTGCAGCCTCTGCTCATACATTCCCAGGGACAAGAAACCCATTTTTTTCACTAGAAGATATGCTCCCCTGTCCAACAAGCTTCAGCCATGAGAAGAAGGTTCACCATTTTGTTTTAAAATCTGCCTCCTTGTAACCCACCCATGGAGTCCTTACGTGGTACAAATGGTTAATGTGCTCTGCTGTTAACCAAAGGGTTGGAGGTTCAAGTCCACCCAGAGGTGGCTCGGAAGAAAGGCCTGGCAATCTTCTTCCAAAAAATCAGCCATTGAAGATCCTCTGGAGCACAGTTCTACTCTGACACACATGGAGTTATCATGAGTTGCAGCTGACTCGATGGCAGTTGGTTTTGGTAACCCACCCACAGGCCTAATTCCTGCCCGCTGGGGCTACCCAAACATAACTCGTCTACCTCCCAGGCGAAGACCCTTCAGTTTCCTTGTTTCTTCTACAGGCGAGAATCCACAAGATGAAATTTGGGGAACCATCGTGGAAAAAGCTACAGTGCTTTTCATTGTCCCATGGCATGAAATTTCCAGGTGTGTTATCCTGGTCTTCACCCCTGGGATGTCACTTATTTGCTAAAATCCCTTTACAACGTGCTGCCACGCAGAGCGCACAGAATTTAGCTTAGCCTAACCGGGCTCGGTGAGCACGCCCCCTCCCTGGAGCAGTCCCTACTGGACATTGCTCAGGCCTCTGGGTCACCATCCCAGGCCTCCTAACAGGCTCTCTGCAGCCAGCAGAAACCCAAACTCCCAGCTTCTGTAGAGAGACTTTCAAAGGTGGTAAAAGGCAATGAGGGCAATTACAGAGATTCCACTTCACTTTGAATCAGTTCCATGTGACACTGACAGTGGGAATAATAAAACCAGCCAGAATGAAAGCCAGGTGCTGCAGTGTTAACATCACTTACACAGGCAGCAGATCGGGACACGCTCTGAACAGTGCTTGTTCCTTCACAGCCAGCTTCTTGCCCCAGACCTCTGGAGGTTCCAGGAATCGGCATTTCAAACGCAGTGTTTTATGGTGGAAATGCGCTTCCACTGGAGAGAGACTGAGATTCACAACATCCACAAGCAGGGCACTTTGCTGTAATTGTGCCCAGAGGGAAGGCAGTTCCTTGCTACCATGCCACCTCTACTGCCCGCTTCCACTTCTCCTGGAAGCTGTCCCACGCTGCAGCACAGAAAGGCTGTCTTTCCGGGAAGAGATGTAGGTCTCTGAAGAGCCCTGAGGCTCTGAGCCAGCAACCGCTGAGTGCTGGGCTGACGCTGCATTTACCGGGTCACGCAGGGGCGGTCAGCACCTTAAATCCTGGGCCTTGGAGAGTTACAGAAATCGGAGAAGTTTGTTCCAGTGGGTAACTCTCTCTTGCAACACATCCCGAGAGTGAAAATATGAAATTTAGAAGAACAGCACCAGGTGGGCTGTCTGTAGAATAAGAGACCCAGTGTGCTTGCATGCAGAGAGAAGCAGCACAAACAAGCAGCAGCACCAATGAGAAAATGTGGGAACTGGCCAAACCAGTTACTTCTGTGGTCAAGCTGATCTATGTACTAACAGGCCCTACAATCTCTAGAAAAGGATACCATGTTTGGTAAAGTAGAAGGTCAACGAAATGAGGAAAACCCTCAGTGAGATGGACAGACACAATAGCTTCAGTAATGGGCTCAATTATATCAAAGATCATGGCGGTGGTGCAGGACTGGGGAATGGTTTCTTCTGTCTTACATAAGGTCGTCATGAGTCAGAGCTAACTAACAACAACAAAAACAACACTGGTTTCCCCACTGTGTCTCCATCAGTAGAGGCCAAGGAGCTGAGTGGCCTGAGTCTTGAGAGGGGAATGAACATCACCTGGTGTTAATGACTTCATTCAAGTTGGGATGAGCCCCGCCCTTAAGTGGGTTGGGTATGTGTTATGGATTGAATTGTGTCCTCCTAAAATGTGTGTCTACTTGGCTAGGCCATGATTCCCAGTACTGTGTGACTGTCCACCATTGTGTCATCAGATGTGATCTTCCTATGTGTTGTAATCTTACCTCTATGATGTTAATGAGGCAGGATTAGAGACAGTTATGTTAATGAGGCAGGACTCAATCTACAAGATTAGGTGGTATCTTGAGTCAATATTTTTTGAGATATAAAAGAGAGAAATGAGCAGAGAGACACGGGCACCTCCTACCATCAAGAATTAAGAACCAGGAGTGGAACGCAGCCCTGGACTTGAGGTCCTTGTGCTGAGAAGCTCTTAGACCAGGGGAAGATTGATGACCAGGACCTTCCCCCAGAGCTGACACAGAAAGAAAGCTTTCCCCTGGAGCTGGTGCCCTGAATTTGGACTTGTAGCCTTCTAAACTGTGGGAGAATAGATTTCCCTTTGTTCAAGCCATCCACTTGTGATGTTTCTGTTATAGCAGCACTAAATGACTAAGACAGCGTGTGTCGGGGATGCTGGCAGACCCCACAGCTCCCCTCATACTACCTAGTTTGTGCAGCCCTGGGTGGGGCCCCCGGTGCCTGTCGATCTCTCTTGGGTGGAGCACTAAGCAGGTGACCAGCCCAAGCATCTGAGCTACGGTGGTCCCTAAAATCTCCACCCACAGTGCAATGACACTCTTCTCTGTGTTAGATTAAAGGGACCTCTTCAGAGCTTCGGAACTAACTTCACCCTCCTGGAAGCATGGGAAATTTCTTCTCTAAACTCTGCTTCTTCCCTGCATAACCATAATAAGCAGCACCCATAGAAGGGGCCAAGTTGCTTGCCTGCGCAACCAAAATGGAGTCCCTGGGACAAGGGAACCTTGAGCCCACACAGTAATTGAGGCTGCCCTGCCCTGCGTGGAACTTAGAAAAAGTGATTCCACAGGCTCGGGAGAGCCCTGCTGCCCTCCTCAATTCCCCTCCCATTTTACCGCTGCCCTGCCCAACTGCCCCACACCTTGGCCTACTAGCCCAGGAACAAAGGAGTTCC
Organism: Dugong dugon; assembly: GCA_030035585.1. NCBI lineage: Eukaryota > Metazoa > Chordata > Mammalia > Sirenia > Dugongidae > Dugong > Dugong dugon. The sequence goes on from CM057460.1 coordinate 146,405,606, forward strand.
TTTTATAATTATAGGTAGTTGAACGTGCAAAATCTCCTACTCAGTCATTACGGAGACAAATTTATTCACACTAAGGTCCTTTCTGGAGTATTCTTTTTAACAGTAGAACTGAAGGGAGGAGGGAGGGGCCTGTACAAGGGGCCTGAGCCCAGGCACACAGACATTTTTACCAGAGATAAGTTCTGAATTCATTATCTCTTGTCTATGGAATTGAGCTGTGCAGATGGAATGGTCTTCTAATATTTCCTTTTTATATAGAAATAGTGATAGAACTACCATCCTGGTTAAATATGGGCCCTTCCAATCATGTTTTTGGTGGGAAGTCAAACAAACAAAATGCCTTCATTTCAGTAATCCAGGCCCATAGAGCCAGGCTGGCACAGGGCCACGGACTTGACAGGGAAACTGTGGAGTCCCAGCATTTGAGTTGGAAGGAACCTTAAGGGGCCATCAAATTCATAAGTCAACCAACTAAAAGTGAGTGGGCTGAGTTCCAAGAGTGAGTTCGCACATAACCTAAGCAAATGTTTTTGTAAATGCTTATTTACGATGCAGAAATGCAAAAGTTGTTTCAACTTTGACCCCTCTGCCTTTCTTGAAGGAATTCTCTGCATATTTACCCCAAATGAGTGCCTGAGCACCCACCACCTGCCGTGCCTGGGCTGGTAGCCCTTTTTCCAAAAAAAGCGATGGTTTCACTTATTGTTGAGTAAAGCGATCAGGTTGCAAAATGTTATTTTGAAAAACAGGAAAAGGGAGTTTGTGCATGGGTATATGTACAGACAAAGAAAAACTTTAAAGTTATATACCAAAATATTACGCGTGGTTCTCGCTGATGGTAAATAACTTATATTTTTCTCTTTTGTGTTTTTCTGTATTTCCTAAATTTTCCACAAATAATACGTTAATACCTTTGTAATCAGAAAAAACCAACAACAATAAAAAGAAAGCAATAGCAGTTACTTTTAAAAACCTTCAGTCAAGGTTTTCCTGCTTTGATTGAAACAGCAAAGTCTCATGCCAGCTCCTCATTGTCAGAAAACGGCTGGAACACTGGAGAAAGCATGAAAGGAAACAAACCGGTTAGTTAAAAGGGGTGGAGGAGCTTTAAAGTGGGTGCTGCTTTGGGACAAAAAATGTACCTTACTCGATTCTTGCTCCTCTTGGGTATGCTGATCATTAGAGGCAGCTACCACCAACATCCACCTAACTGGAAATCTGGCTCTCTGTCACGTCGTCATCAGTAATGTAGCCCAAGGTTAATTTGTTCCTCTCACACTGACATGATTTAAAGTGACATTAACCCTTGTGAGAAAGGAGTGGAAACAGCAGAAAATGCTACAAGTTTCTGAAAGATCCATAGCCCTGGAGACCAGACATACTGCTGTGTCAACTAATATTTGGACCTACCTAAATGGAGAGATATGCTATGTGTATGGATTGACACAGTCTTGCTTTGATTCCATGCAATCCAAATCAAATTCCCAACTGTGTTTGTGCATGCGTGTGTGTGTGGTGTAGTACACGTGTGTGCACACAATTGACAAGCTGATTCTAAAATTTATATATAGGTGCAAAAAGCCAAGGACAGCTGTGGGGCTCTCAAAGAGGAAGAACAAGAGCTCGTCCTATGAGATATCAAAACTTATTATAAAGCTCTGGTAATTAAGACATCATGGTGTTGGTGCAGGAATAGATCAACGGGACAGAAAAAAGAGCTTGACAATAGGCCCCTGCAAATGCAGACACCTGCTACAGGCCGAGATGGTATTACAGGTCCCTGGGGAAGGAATGGATTTTTAAATAAATGGTAGTAATACAATTTGGGATCCATGTGAAAAAAAAAAAAAATGAAACTAGGTCTGTACTTTATACTATCCATAAAAAATTAATTCCAGGTAGGTTTAAAAAATAAGCACAGGATTCTACTTTTGAAACAGCAGTGTGAGGAGCTCTGTGGACCCAGTCCCCAGAGAAACAACCTAACTGGTAAAATGGTTATTTAAATAACAAAAAACAAACAAAAAAACCAAAACTAACCAACCATTAAAAAAATAAACCCGTTACCATCAAGTCAATTCTGACTCACAGCGACCCTATAGGAGAGTAGAACTGCCCCATAGGGTTTCCAAGGAGCGGCTGGTGGATTCGAACTGCCGTTCTTTTGGTTAGCAGCTTAGTGGCTTCACCACTGCAACATACGGCATATAAAGAAACATTTATTCCAAAAAAATCTACTAAATCTCAGTAAGAACAGCGAGAGTCTTACTTGAGCCATGATCTGCTTGCTCCTATCCTCCCAGTTCAGGATGATGAAAGATCTACTCGGGGTTGGGGTGGCCAAGAAAATGGGGATCCCTCTCCCCATAGCTCCAGTCAAGGTATATGGGCTCTTCCTGGTAGGGAAGGGTGCCAGCATTTCTCATTATGGATCTGTGTTGCAGAGGCTAAATTGCAGAGAAGTGCAGCTGAGGGGGCTGGGGCACCCTTCTTCCGCTTAGCCCTAACTCATAAAGTGGAGGCTATACTGCAGGCATGGCAACCCAAGAATACTGGGGTCCCAATTGCCATCATCCCACATTACTCATACGGTAGAGGTTCCATGCTGGGAGAGGCAATGTGAAAGACCAGAGGCTGCCACCCCCACACAGTGCCCCACTAACAAGCCATGAGTGTCACTCTGAGAGAGTCAGACCACTATCTCTGGAGCAGGGGCTCAGGGATTTTGCCCAGCAGTAGAGGCAGCCCATAAAAGCAGAGAGTTCTGACTGAGAGAAACTGACTTTATTTGGAACAGAGTGTAGGGAGTGCCCAATTTCAAAACTTACTGCAAGGCTATAGTAATCAAGACAATGTGGTACTGGCATAAAGACAGATGTATGGATCAATGGAATAGACTTGAGAGTCCAGAAATCAACCCTCACAATTATGGTCAATTGATCTTTTGACAAGGATGCCAAGACAACTCAAAAAGAAAGAAGAGTCTGGTGTTGGGACAACTGGATAGTCACAAGTAAATAATTATGTTGGACCCTTTCCTCACACCATATAAAAAATCCACTCAAAATGGACCTAATATAATGTGAGACCTAATTTAAAAGCTAAAACTATAAAACTCTTAGTAGAAAATATAGAAATAAATCTTTGTGACCTTGAGTTAGGCAAGCCTTCTGAAATACGACACCCAAAGTACAAGTGCCAAGAGGAAATATAGATAAATATGACTTTACAAAAATTTAAAACTTCTATGCTTCAAGGGATAACATAAAGAAAGTGAAAAGACAATGCACAGAATGGAAGAATATATTTACAAAGCATATATCTGAGCCTAGGGGACAGTGAGTTGAAGACAATGGTGATGGAATAATTTGGAAAAGGATAGTGAGAATAGCAGCACAACTGCAAGAACATAATTGATGTCACTGAATTGTACATGTAGAAATTTTTGAAATGGTGTATCTTTGGCTATGCAGATTTTCACCAAAAAAAAAAAAAAAAAGGTCCTCCGAGGTCGAGAAGGGAGAGTGTTGATATGTCGTGGGGTTGTTAACCAATGTCATAAAAGAATATGTGTACTGACTGTTTAATGAGAAACCTATCTGTTCTGTAAACCTTCACCTAAGGTACAATAAAAAAAAAATTTTAAAAAAAGCATATATCTGATAAGGGACTTCTTTCCAGAATATATAAAGAACTCTTACAACTCAATAATAAAAAGACAACCCAATTAAAAAATGGGCAAAGGATCTGAATAGACAGTTCTCCAAAGAAGATATACAAATGGCCAATCAAACAAACAAAACCCAAACCTGTTGCCGTCAAGTCAATTCTGACTCAAATTGACCCTATAAGATAGAGTAGAATGGCCCCACAGGGTTTCCAAGTAGCGGCTGGTGGATTTGGACGGCCAACCTTTTGGTTAGCAGCTGATCTCTTAACCACTGTGCCACCAGGGCTCCAAATAGCCAATAAGCACATGAGATCAGTGGAATAGACTTGAGAGTCCAGAAATCAACCCTCACAATTATGGTCAGTTATGCCTACCAGAGAAATGCATATCAAAACCACATGAGATAACCATTTACATCCTCTAGGATGACTACATAGAGGATCAGGGAAAAAGAGGAAGACCATCAACAAGATGGACTGACACAGCAGCTACCCCCATGGGCTCAAACATAGCAATAATTGTGAGGATGGCACAGGACTGTTCAGTGTTTCATTCTTTTGTACACAGAGTTGCTATGAGTCAGAAGCGACTCGACGGCACCTAAAAACAACAATGGAATGACTGTAACTTAAAAGACAATAACAAGTGTTGGAGAGTATGTGGAGAAACTGGAACCCTCATACGCTGCTGGTGAGAAACTAATACGGTGCAGCCACTTTGGAAAACAGTCTGGCAGTTCCTCAAGGTTGAACATAGTTATCATATGACCAGCAATTTTACCCCTAGGTATCTACCCAAGAGAAATGAGAACATAAGTTCACACAAAAACTTGTACACAAATGTTCATAGCAGCATTATTTACACTAGTAAAAATGTGGAAACAACCCAAATGTCCATCAACTGACGAATGGATAAACCACACACGGTATATCCACACAATGGAATGTTATTAGTCCATAACAAGGAATGAAGTGCTGATACTTGCTACAACATGGATAAAACTTGAAAAATTATGCTAAGTGAAAGAAGCCAGTCACAAAAGGCCACATATTGTATGATCCCATTTATATGAAATGTCTAGAATGGGCAAATCTATAGAGAAAAAGTAGGTTAATGGTTGCCTAGGGCTAACTGGATTAGGAGGACAGCCTAGGGAACCCTACGGGGCAGTTCTACTCTGTCCTATAGGGTCATTATGAGTCAGAATCAACTCAATGGCAAGCAGTTAATTCCCTTCTGTTGGTATGTCATATTTCATAGTTAAAAACAAATAAGAAGTTTCTGTTTTCAAACAGGTGGCTTCCCTCCCAATCCTATGAATGTGCCCCATAAGTCAACACTGCACACGGGCACATCTGTGTGCAGGGAAATCACCAGACACCACTGAGCTGGGGCCTTGGAGGAAGTGAACAGATGGCAGCAGGCATGGAGTCAAGGTGTTTCTGTGGGCACACAGGAGGAAGACTTGGATTCATGCACATTTGGCTGTAGGTGGCACTGCAATATGAACCACAGAGCAGAGTCCATCCATCAAGGTTTTCTTAGTCCCCTCTTGGCTTTGGTAGTCACCAAGTATTTTCTGCTCTACTATCGTTGCTGTTGCTGTTAGCTGCCCCACGCACAATGGAAAAGAATGCGGCCCCGTCGTGCACCATCCCCATGACTGGTTGCAGATTGGACCATTTAATCCATAGGGTTTTCACTGACTGATTTTTGGAAGCACACCTTTTCTTCACTTATCAACTATTTCATTTGACACTTCGCATTTATAACAGTAGTAAAAAACTACTACCTGACTGTTTTGCATTTTAAACAAAGTGTGTCAAGCAGTAATGCATGATGAGGCACAAGGCAAGAGTAACGCTGGTTTTGATGGTTAAGATTATGTGTCAGCTTGGCTAGGCCATGACACTCAGTGGTTTGGTAGTTATGTAATGATGTAATTCGGCAGTTATGCAATGATGTAACTTGGAAGTTATGTAATGATGTAACTTGGCAGTTATGTAATAATATAACTTCACAGTTATGTAATGATCCAATTTGGCTGTTATGTAATGATGTAGTCATTCTCCATTTTGTGATCTGATGCAATCATCTTCCATTTTCACTAACACTGATTTCATGTAATGACCTAGTCTTTGGAACCTAACCATATTGGTGAGTGAGGAGAGGGTATAGTTCACCAGGCCTTTCTTCCTAGTCTGCCTTAGTCTGAAAGCTTTGCTGAAACCTGTTCAGCATCATTTGTTGTTGTTAGGTGCCATCAAGTTGGTTATGACTCATGGCGACCCTAGGTACAACAGAACAAAATACTGCCTGGTCCTGCACCATCCTCACAATTGTTGGCTATGTTTGAGCTCATTGTTGCAGCCACTGTGTCAATCTATCTCATTGAGAGTCTTCCTCTTTTTCACTGACCCTCACTTTACCAAGCATGAGACCCTTCTCCAGGGACTGGTCCTTCTTGATAACATGTCCAAAGTATATGAGACAAAGTCTCGTCCTCCTTGCTTCTAAGAGGCATTCTGGCTGTATTTCTTCCAAGACAGATTTGTTTGTTTTTCTGGCAGTCCATGGTATATTCAATATTCTTCGCCAATACCATAATTCAAAGGTATCAATTCTTCTTCGGTCTTCCTCATTCATTGTCCAGTTTTCACATGTATGTGAGGTGGTTGAAAATACCATGGCTTGAGTCAGGTGTACCTTAGCCCTCAAAGTGACATCTTTGCTTTTTAACACTTGGAAGAGCTCTTTTGCAGCAGATTTGCCCAGTGCAGTATGTTGTTTGATTTCTTGACCGCTGCTTCCGTGGGTGTTGATTGTGGATCCAAGTAAAATGAAATCCTCGACAACTTCAATCTTTTCTCTGTTTATCATGATGTTGCTTATCGGTCCAGTTGTGAGGATTTTTGTTTTAAGTAGAGGTGTGATCCATACTGAAGGCTGTAGCCTTTCATCTCCATCAGTAAGTGCTTCAAGTCCTCTTTGTGTTTAGCAAGCAAGGTTTTGTCATCTGCGTATCACAGGTTGTTAATGAGTTCTCCTCCAATCCTGATGTCGCGTTCTTCTTCATATAGTCCATCTTCTCAGATCCTTTGCTCAACTTATAGATTGAATAAGTATGGTGAAAGGCTACAACCCTGATGCACACCTTTCCCGATTTTAAGCCACGCAGTATCCTCTTGTTCTTTTAGAATGACTGCCTCTTGCCTATGCAGTTCCGCGTGAGCACAATTAAATGTTCTGGAATTCCTATTCTTTGCAATGTTATCGATAATTTGTTATGATCCACACAGTCGAATGCCTTTGCATAGTCAATAAAACACAGGTAAACATCTTTCTGCTATTCTCTGCTTTCAGCCAAGACCCATCTGACATCAGCAAGGAGACCCCTCGCTCCACATCCTATTCTGAATCTTCTTGAAATTCTGGCAGTTCCCTGTCGATGTGCTGCTGCAACTGTTTTTGAATGATCTTCAGCAAAACTTTATTTGTGTGTGATATTAATGATTTTGTTCGATAATTTCCAAATTCTGTTGGATCACCGTTCTTTGGAATGGGCACAAACGTGGATCTCTTCCAGTTGCTTGGTCAGGTAGCTAGCTGTCTTCCAAACTTCTTGGCATAGAGGAGTGAGCGCTTCCAGCATTGCATCTGTTCAGCATCATAGCAACATTCAAACCTCCAATGACAGATGGGTGGTGGCTGTGCTGAAGTGTCCTGGCCAGGTACGGAACCTGGTTCCCCCACAGAAGGTGAGAATTCTACCACTAAACCACCGATGCTTCATTCTGCTTTATCGACCTAGGTGAAAACCATGGTTGTTTCTGTCTCCTTCCCTACCATCCCTCGCTTCCTCTCTCCCTTGGGCAAGTGTTTATTGCATATGTACTCTATGCCAGACTCTGTGTCAGGCCCGGGGAGACGGGAGTGAGCAGGGCAGATCTGGCCCCTACAGTTTTGCAAGGGGGTGAAGTTATATACAATTTCCCAATTAATGGATTACTATTATGCTAAGGGAAACAGAGTGAAATTCAGGCCTCTGCACACAGGAATTTGTTAAAACCAGACTTAGACCCTGGCACAGGACAGAAAACTTGGAAATCAGTGTGAGATCTTTTAGCCTTATCTGTAAAATATTAATTTTGTCAATACACTTAAAAACATTTAGAGGTTTCAGGGGCATAAAATTTGATCATTAGGAAGCAATTGGTATATGATTAATGTCATTACTTTTGTCATGCGAAAAGTTTCAAACAGCTCTGAAATGAAACTTAAAACAGCAGTTTCTTTTTGTGACTTCATCGTTCCTGTTTAGGAAAACAACACCTGGTGGGCAAAAAGGTAAGCTTAGATGTAATAACCTATTCGTAAGGAGAGCATTTTCTTCTGAAACACACAGAGAGACAAGTTTTAGTCTTAAACCCACGAATCCATGTTTTGTTCTCAGACCTGACAGCCTCCCTAGCACTGGAGGGGGCCCTGGACACGATGAAGAGTTTGACATTTGCTTTTCCCAATGTACTTCCATCTGGGAATGTGTTCTGATGGAGGTGTATGTATCCCTTCATATATGTGGACACCCATGTGATTTTAACTAAAGTGTGAGTGGGAACCCCAGGAGACAGCCCAGCCCAGGCATGCATAGCAGCAGTACTTGTTCTTCCTTACTTGTAATCACCCTGTGGCGCCACAATTCATGGTCTCTTCTTCCTGTTACAGTTCTGCTGTCCAAACAAGAGCTAACACAGCCCACGGTGAATCCCTGCAGGTCATCTGAGAGTCATGCCCTGTGTGATCCATTTTGCGCCTCAGCTGGGTGGGCCAATCTACCCTCTGGTCTTTCAATTCCCTAATCATAGACATCTTGCCCACTTGTGGACTTCCCTGGGCACTTAGAAACTAAATTTGAAATAAATTGGGACTGAGAGCATAAGGTAACAAATGTAGTACTAATGCCTAATATTTAGTGGTCACTTATGAGGTTGGTACTATCATCAGCCCTACTTCATGGACCAGAAACTGATGTCCAGAGATATAACTTGCTTAAGGTCACACAGCTTAGAACTGGCAGAGCTGACTTTGTAGACCACACATCTCTGACTTCAGGGCATGTGGTAGGAGTGTCTCTGGGCTCTGTGTTCAAAGGCTCTTGTAAACACACATTTCCTAGTCTAGGTTACATGCCCTGGCTGGGATGTTGTAGAGCTGAACCAAGAGAAAGCCGGGAAGCCGGGTCTCTGTCTTCTCTGTCCTCTATGGCAGGTTATGCACAAGTTCCCCTGAAGTTAGTGTGGTGATGTGAACTGCTTTGGCAAATGAAATGTGGATATAAGTGAACATGTATCAATTCCAGGCTCTAAAAGCCAGAGTTCTAGTTACTCACCATATCCCCTTCCCCCACCCACGATGACTGGAAGCTTATGTTGGGATGGGTCCACATGACTATGGTGAGCTGAGCCCCTGCTAACCCTTGCTGGATGTGTCTTTTGAGTGAGAAAAAGACAAAAAACCTTTTACTTGGTAAATTCACTGAGATTTGGTGGTGGTTTGTTACTGCAGCATAACCTAATACACCGCTCGAAGCCTCAGTTTATTTTTACAGTGGGCTCATAATTTCCACCTACCTGCAGTGACTGCTCGTTCCCGTCATTCCCTCCTCCTCCTCCTTTAAACTGGAGGCATAAATACTGAGAAATAACTCATTTGTTTCTTGAGTTAGTCACTTATAACAAAGAATCATTTGAGAAACAGCTGTGATTGAGAAATTGGAGTGAGGACCTCCTCCGACAAAAGACAAACTTGCTAGCTGCTCTGGAGTTGACAACATTTACACAGTCACGAAAAGCTGGCAGGTCTTTTCCTCCCCCTGTTGACTCAGGGCTGTGAGACCCAGGGGAGCATGGCCAGTGAGCTCCTTCAGACAGTGCCTAGGCACTGCTAGTGCAACTGGCTGTTGAAAAATCAAAACGAGTAGCTTGGACCACGCAGTAAATACTCTCAGTTAACTGAGAATCATGGTTTTTTGTTTCTTAGCCGCTTGTTTGGGATATGTGTGGGCTCACTTAAGTCAGACTTTATAGGACGGCAGAGAGGGAAAGCGGAACGCAGGAGATGAGAAAGAGGGAGGAGGAGGAGGAGGAAAGAGAAGGAGAAGGGCCAGGGTGAAGGGTGGGGGAAGAGAAGAGGAGGAGGGGGGCAGCTGGGCGAGAGAGACTGTGACTGCCTGACGGACGTTCAGCTGGCTTCTGTCCTCTGAGCTTGGCCCCCTACTTCAGCTAGACCAGACCATGTGTGCCCATGCTAGGTTTACTGCCACCTCACTCCTTGGCCCGCGTGGTAATGAGCATCTCCATTTTGGTCCATGTGACCAAGCCCAGCCCACCCCGGTTCTGCCCTGCCCTGAGCTTCAAATGTCCCCCAGGTTCTTGGGGGTTCCTGCCTGGACTCCCCTGGGACCCACATCTTGTACTTCCTCCTGATCATCCCCAGAGCCCAGACACCGGCAGGCTTACAGTGGGTGCTCCCCAGAACACCCCATGGGCAGGGAGAGCCACTCTCATGGCCGACGTTTGGCTAGCACAGCCCTCTCCTGCTCAAATCGACTCCTCCTGCGTCCTCAGATTCCCAGTCTTGCCCTTCTGCTCTAAGATTCTCAGGACTAGAAGCCAGAAGCCCCCAACCACAAAGTCTGTGCAGTCAGTGGTGGTGAGGGGGTGAGGTCCTATCTGAATGACATGCCCTTTCATGGGTCAGGTAAAGACACCAACAAAAACAAACCCAGTCCCATCAAATGACAAGCTAGCGTCCAGGTCCCTGGAAGGGGTTTGTCTCCAATTAACTCAAGACATGTACCTCGAACATTTGCTCTGTTAATTGGCTGCTGCCTTAGGAAGAGGCATCTACTCGGCCAGGAGGGACTGTGCACACTCCTGCCTCCCCGACAGGGCCCAGTCACAGAGGCTTCTGATTAAATACTTTGATTCCTGTTTCTTTGAACTTGGCAGCTTGCCGGCATGGGGTACGCAGCTGCCAGACAAAGGTATCCTTGGGACAGAGGCACGCTGGATCTAATCAGAAGCTTTTGTGCTCGTCAGCCCTCTCCCTCCATTGGCACACTGTCTTAGCTACCTAGTGCTGCTGTAACAGAAATAACACAAGCAGGTGGCTTTTACAAACAGAAATTTATTTTCTCACAGTTTAGGAGAACTCAGGGTGCTGGCTTTAGGGGAAGGCTTTCTCTGTTGGCTCTGGAGGGAGATCCTTCTCTCTTTTGAGCTTCTGCCCCTGGGTGATCTTCATGTGGCTTGGCATCTCTCTTCCCCCATCTCTGCTTGCTAACTTGTGTTTAATCTCTTTTATATCTCAAAAGAGGTTGACCCAAGATACATCCTATACTAATCCTGCCTCATTAACATAAAAAGACATCCAGTTCTCAAATGAGATTACAACCACAGGCATAGAGGTTAAGATTTATATTTTGGGGGGACATAATTCAATCCATAAAACACACCTTTGTGTTTGGAAAAATCTGATGCCTTCATTCCGCTTTGATTTTTCTCCCCTCGAGTGTGCATCTTATATCATTTGAGTTTTTAAGACTAATTTCAGACAGTTATTGTTTAAACTATTAAGACCGTGGAAGAAAAGAGAACTTCACTGGGAAAACAGGCATTGGCAGAAAGCACATCTAAGGCTAGGTGGGTGGGTGGAGAGTGAGGAGTTGTGAGGTCAAGTGCCACCTCCCTACTCTGCTGTGGAACTCCTGGGTGCTGAAGGGGTGCAGCTGAGGGGAGCAGGTGTAACGATCCCAACATCTCGACACCCGTCTGCAGCCCAGGGGCATGAGCTGAGCCAGCTCTGACTCAGACATCTAAGCAGTGTCTACCTAAGTCAGCATCCCACTCTCTGGATGGAGTGGCAAGAGACTGTGCCCCTGACACTGTCCGCATGTCCACAGGGCTGTTCAGGGCCTGGCTCTTGCCTATTGAAGGACCTCGCACAGTCCTACAATGAGACGGCCTACACTTCAGGTTAGACAAGGATGAGCAAAGGGCTGGAGGAAGGCAGTGAGGACAATCCTGTGGTGGGTAGACAGGAAGGACGCCAGGCTAACTCTGATACCCCAAAAGTGTTGGGAAGCTTCTTCAACCAGGAATGGGCAAACTGTAGATGGGCTTGTTTTTCAGCCACTTGTTTGGGATGAACTCCTCCCCTAGATGTCCCAGGGGGCCTTACACTCCCCATGTCCAACCCTGAAGGCAAAGATCTAATGCTTCCCACAACTCACCTGGCTCCCATCCTGTGTCCTACCTCGGTGAAAAGGCACCCATGTCTGTCCAGGACCGGAGCCTGGCCACCATCCTGCCGTCTCCTTCTCCCTGTGTGTTCAGTCCACCCTCAGCCCTGCCAACTTTTTTCCTGAGTATTTTTCCAGTTTGTCCACTCTCCTAATTCAGTCTCCGCATCTTTCTCCTGAATGCATTACATGCCTCCTCGCTGGGCTCCTTGCCTCTAGGGCTGCTCCATCCCAAGCCACTCCCCATGGTGACAGGGTGATCTTTCTAAACACCAGGCAGACTGGTTAAGGCTCTGAGTGCTGCCTCCTCATTGCCTTCGGGGTAAAGTCCATGCTCCACAACCTGGCTGAAGCCCTCTCCAGCCTCAGCTCCTGCTGCCTTCTCCCTTGAACTTTATATTTGTGGGAACAGGAATTGGCTTGTGGTTCCCTATACCAGCTTCATACCTCAACCCTTGGCCTAGAAGGCCCTTTACCTCCCTTTTTGCCTCCCATTTATACTCATCATTTAATACTCAGCCCAGATGGCACCTCCCAGATGGAAGCCTCCCGGTTCCTCCTGTAAGAGCCTGGACATGCTCGATGGTGGTCCTCACCACTGTGGTTTACAACTGGCTGCTTATGTGTGTCTCCACCGTGAGCTCCCCATTGGCAGGGGCCATACTGCACTCCTCTTGAAGTCCTCAGCCCCTAAACCAGGCCTGTCACATGGTAGGTGCTCAGCAGCGTTTGCTGAATATACAACATGCTGAGTTGTTGAAAACTGCCAAGTCGTGAAATGGCCCAGATATAAGAATCACAGATTTTTCTATCAAATCCTGAAACACAAGAGTGAAACTTGATTCATCTAATGCTGAGGGCAGGGATTGCTACTTCACTTGCCCCAGGATGTGAAAAAACAGATGAAAGAAAGTTCAGAGTGTGCTGGTGCTGTTCATGGGTTCCAGCGTGACATTGCCTGGAGAAGCCCTCTCCTTGATCACACTTACCCTGAACCCCTTCTCCAGGGCTGCCCTGCAGGCTCCTAGTCTCTCCAGAACCCAACCCGGGGCTGCACTGGGAGGCTGAATCCACTGCAGCAGGCCTCATTAGTGCTTTGGCCCCAGCCCGCTATGTCCACTGGCTCCTCTAAGGGCCACATACAGTTCCAGGCCATCTGCCAATCCTGACCAAGGGACAAACTGATGGATGCAAGGTCTCTTTTCTTTTTAATTATGAAAGTCATTACATATGCAGAAAGTGTGGCATAACAGACAGAAGGAGCAAAGGCAACAAAGGAGCAAAGGTTTTCAAGAAATATCACCATTCCTTTGTCAAGTTAAGAGCTGTGAACAACATGGTGACCATCAGCTAAACGTACAAAAAAGCCTTCAGAACAAGTGTGAACACTGTTACAATTTGTTGAACGACCATCGACTGCTTTAAAAATCAGATGGTTTCCAAGGTGCATTTCTTTTTTTAATAATAAAAATCATCACACATACAAGAGATGTAGCAAGCAGAAGGAGCAAAGACAGCCTTCAAAATGTAAAATAAAAAAGTCAGGTGGACCTGAGTTTGAATTGCCACTCTTTCCCTCACTAGCTGGGTGGTCTTGGCTAACTCATTAAGCCTCTCTGAGCCTCCGTTTCCTTACCTGCCAAGTAGGGACAATAACAGTCCCTATCCTGACCAGATGTTGTAGGATTAGATGAGATAAAGTGTATGAAGTGCCCAGCGTTGGACCTGACGTACACTATAAGCTTTGTAAGTTCATTGTTACCCTGATCTTTCAATCTCTGGTCTCTTACAAACCAGTTGCCATTGAGTCAACTCCAACTCATGGTGACCTTATGTGTGTCAGAGTAGAATTGTACTCCACAGGGTTTTCGATGGCTGATTTTTCAGAAGTAGATCCCCAGGCCTTTCTCCCAAGGCACCTCTGGGTGGACTCGAACCTCCAACATTTTGGTTAGCAGCTAAGCATGTTAACAGTTTGCACAACCCAGGGACTCCTCTAGTCTGTTAAAATATAAAGTCACAATACCCAAACCCACTGCTGTTGAGTCGATTCTGACTCATAGTGACCTACAGGACAGAGTAGAACTGCCTCATAGGGTTTCCAAGGCTGTAATCTTTATGGAAGCAGATTGCCACATCCTTCTCCCCTGGAATGGTCGACTTTTCGGTTAGCAGCCGAGTGCTTTAACCACTGTCCCACCAGGGCACCCAAAATCACAATAATTGGCTATAAATTTTGCATGATTGTAATCACAGCCAACTGAGCCCCCGTGGAGCTGCACCCTTAGGAAACCTGGAGCTGTCTTCGCTTTGAGTTATTTCCACCCCAGCCCTCGAGACAGACACGCTCCAATGTGTGTCTTGTTTCACGCAGTCTGTTTCTCTAAATTAGTATGTGGGGCTTCTGTTGGTGTTTTTCACAGGAGAGAAACCTCATTTCTCAGCAGTGGGCTTTACCTTCCTTTTCGATAGAGCCCCCTTTTCATTAGGTTTTCCGATATCCACAACTGTTTGCCCTGAGAGCCACAAAACTTTTAAAATGGAAAGTTTGTTCCCTAATAACTGGTAGAAGAGTATTTACTGAGCCAAGCCTGGCATGTAAACAAGATCTTCATGCTATAAAAATCTGGCAGGGGGTGAGGCTGGTGATCTTGGTGAGAATGAACGCAGGCAGAGGTGGAGAAGCAGAGAGAAACAGCTGAGAAATAGGGGCGTTTTGGTCCTCTGTGAGCGAAGCCTGCTGCCCCGCATGTCACTTTGCGTGCGGCAAGCCCCTCCTTCCTCTGCAACATGCTCCCTGTGTGGGCCACGTCCCACATCCACACGGAGACTGCTGCTAGGGCTTAAAGATGGAATGTGTGTGGCTATGATTTATTTCATTTAAGTCACTGGATATGACAAAGCTTGATGGCTGTGGAAAATTCTAATTAAATTCTACCCATTTTCCTTTAGGGGAGCAATGATTTTTAGACGTGTTGAGTGTTGTCTGATAAGTCACAATTGCCAAATCTGAGTGGAGGAGGAACCAGTGGAGTCAGAGCACTTAGCTGAGTTGCGTTCTTTCTACCTGCTGCTGCCATTTACCCACGCTAACTGGTTATTCAAGTCCCACCCATTCTTCAAGGTCCAGACCATGTCCCCCTCCCCCAGGAAAGTCCCTCCTAACTGCTGCAGTGGCCACTGGAGCACAGTGAAAAAAGGACAGGTAGGTCCAAGTCCCTGTGCTGTCATTTACCAGCTCAGGGTCTCTGGGCAAGTTGTTTGGCCTCTCTTTGCTGCATGGTGGAAGGCCAGCTGGGGTGAAGATTGCGTGAGATAGCGCACACAGAGCACCTGGCGTGGGCTGGGCAGCTGGCAGATGCTCAATGAATGGTGGCCATCATCATGTAGACCCCACCCCTGATGGTCACTCCCTTTTGTACTGTCCACGGCTTCACCCCACGGTGGACCCTGGCTGTCTCAGGCCAGGTGTTTTTACTTCTTTGGCAATAGGGCTTCTTAGCCCTTATGCATTCCTCACTTACTGATTAATCTCGTAGTTTCAATTGGAATATTATAATACAAAGTTCAGGCCTTCCGACTTGCCCCTGGCCACATCACTGGCACAGTGGCATGTGCCCAGTAACAAGGGCTTAGGGAGGACACTCTGCTTCTATTTCAGTCACAGCCCAGGCGTGCCTCCTGAGGGCATAGTCTAGCTGCTGTGATGAAAGCATGGGGACCCCGCCCCCGAGGTAGATCCTGTCAGTCTGTGGCTGACACACCAGCAAAGGCAGAAGGAAAGTCTCTCAGGTGTGGCTGGGAACAATCGGGGACACTTATTTGGGGCCAGCATCGGGTTCATGCTGGGTAGTAAGGGTGGAATTCGTGGAAAACTGTCTAGTTGGGCTGATGTATACTTTTTAACTTACTTAGTCAAGAATTACACAGGACCTGTTGACACTCCCACAGGTCAGTCAAGGATATTGACTGTACTTAACCACATCATTTACCCTTCGCGATTTTTGGTAACTACATTTAAAACAATTATTTAGACAACTTCTCATTTAAGAAGTCCCTGTGCTCACCTCTATGGCTTGAGTATCATGACTTCCTCTTTCTTAAATTCTCCAATTTGTCTCTGGATTGTTGGGGTCTGTCTGTCTGTGTGTTTTCCAGCCAAGAATACATGGTATATTATCTGGGCACATGCATATCAGAGAATACTTGGTTGTTTCTGCACGTGGATGACCACTTGATGAATGTAGAATTCTTGAGTCACAATCTTATCATCTCAAAACTTCGCCGATGTTCTTCACTGCCTTCTAGATTTTGAATGTTACCGAAGAGTCTTAGAGGCTTTTTTTTGTTCTTTCCTTTATAGGAAACCAGATTTTTCCTTTCCTCTGCCTAGACACTTCAAATATATTAATTTTCTTTTCTCAAACCCTGAAATTTTTAGCAGTTTACATCTTATTTTGATTTATTTTACGACTCTTTCATCTCAGGAGAATTTTTCTTGCAATCTTTCTTTGATTAGCTTTGGGGTCCTTATTATGGCCCACTACCAACATAAGTGATTTAGGGTGGGGCTTTGGGTTGTGTGGTATCTAGTTGACCTCCAGAGGGGCTGGAGGCTGAGATTAGCCACATGGGCAGTCAATCATGCCCACATGATGGAGCCACGTGAATAGTCTGGACACTGAGGTTGCCATGGTGAGCTTCCCATGTTGGCAATCCTCTGAGTATATTGTCTCACTTGATACCAGGAGAGTAACACCGTCTTGACTCCAGACAGAGGACAATTGGAAGCTCCATATTTAGAACCCACCAGGCTCTCCCTATGTGCTTCTTCCCTTGGCTGATTTTAATCTGTGCCCTTTCCCGCAATAAACCATAACCCTGAGTATAAAAGTTTCCGGTGAGTTCTGTGAGTCCTTCTACCAAGTTATTGAATGGGACTCCCGAACTTGCAGCTCGTATCAGAAGTGACGGCTTGTTTGTGTGGGCTGTGCTCCCTCTCACTTCACAGTTGGCTAAACCGATGCACTCATATTCTTTATATCCTCCAGCTTCCATTTTATTTTTGACTGTGGTTCAGTCAATTTATAATCCCATTTTTTATCTCATTTCAGAGTTCATGTTTTGTTGACTTGAGAGCAGAACACAGTTGCTGTCTAAAATGTGCTTCTGTTTCTCGTAATAATTTTTTCCAAAAGCACGCTCTCCCTCTGCATCTTGAGTGGGATGCTGTCCTCCTTCTATGTTGCAGAAGCCAACTTCTCTTTAATTCTTGTTCAGACAGGTCTGTTCAGGCGTCCCCTCTGTTTACTCTTACCACAGCCCTGGTGAGATTGCTAAGACTATGGAATTCCGGCTCAGTCTATGGTTGTGGCCATGAAATATCACTACCGAGTAGGGAATTTCACTTCCCTTTTACTAGCACTGGTGGCTAAACACTGAGACAATACCTTGAAAATCTGGAACTTTTTCAGAGGTGGAATGGAGAACTAATATGCTCACTCTCTGAATAATCAGAATGATGTGTCGCTGATCCTTCCCAGCACCACCTCCAACCCTAACCCTGATGTCTCTTTTTGAAATCTGTCCTTGCTCTGGGGTATTTCCCCTTCTGCAGCTTTGCAGAGATCCCCTCCTCAGTCCTTCTCTCCCGACCATCACCTCCAGTCAGGACAGCTTCTTTCCTAAGACCCTATCATATCCTCTGATATCTCTAATCTAGGGTTCCTGAATCACTGGCCAGGCCACTGTGGGCTTGGTTTGGATGAGAAGTTTAAAGTCTCAGCTGTGAGGGCCCCCACAGACCCAGTAAACACCACAAGCTCCACTCAACTGGGTGTTAAGGAAAGTCTCTGCAACTCATTATACAAAAACAGTGGGTTCATTTTATTTCAACGGAAACATGGACCACCACCTAGCACTAGAGAGAAAAAGAAGGCGGGGAGGAGGAGGAGAGAGAGAGACGTACGGGTGGGAGAGTCAGGAACCGAGCTGGGCAGAATGAGCCAGGCAGGTGGGGACTCACAGAGGCCCTGGGGACCCTTGGGACCAGGCCTGAGGGTCACACCTCACACCTCAGCCAACTGAAGGTGGTGAGAGGTGAACTGAAAGACAAGCGGTCGAAGAGGAAACAAATGTTTCCTAAGGAGGGCAGTGGTGGCTCAGTGGTAGGATTCTCACACCCTGTGGATCACAATGGTACAAGCCGCAACCGATCATGGGGATGGTGCAGGACCAGACGGCGTTTTGTTCCGTTGTGCATGGGGTTGCCGTGAGCAGCTAACAACAACAACGAGGAAGACAAGTAACTAGAGATGGCCATCAAGTCACTGGATGAGCCCTTTCTTCCAGCTACAAACAGAAATGCACAAATCAGGCCCCCATGGTTACGATGAGTGGACAGAGTTCACTGCATTTGGCTATTTTAACTATAGTCACACATGGCCTAACATCCGTTTGGGCAACGTTCGACTGCGTGTACGTCCATGGTCCCATAAGGTTATAATAGAGTTCAGAAATCCTGATCTGAGAACGCGACATAGTGGACGTAGCGAATGTAATAGCTTCCCGCACAAAACATGTGCATCTCATGTCTCTTACATACAGAGCAATTGTACTGCCAGTACGTACATCATCTGTAATACATATGTCTTGATAGTCATCATAAGTGCCTGTGTGACTGCCTTATGTATGTACTGTACTTTCTATCATTACTTTAATGTGAACTTTTCCTACTTACAGATAAAAAGTTTACTGTACGACAGTGTATGCTTCAGCACATAGGTAGCAGCATCCAATCTCATGTATCGCGTGTCTCTTGAGTGTTCTAGCACTATCTTTGTGATTAATTTTTTTTTTCAAAAATATTACCATGAAGTGCATCATGGCTCCCAAACGCAGCAAAGCCTGTGCTAGCGATAGCAGCAGCAAGAGGCAAAGGAGAAATATCGATTTGGAAGTGAAACGAAAGGTTATTGCACAACACAAAGGAGGAAAATCAGTGAACGCTATTCTTGCTATTTAGGCATGTACTCACAACATCAAAATCACATAACATCCTATTTCACAGACTGTATCGTGGATGTTAGGAGCCCCGGTGGTGCAGCGGTTAAGAGCTTGGCTGCTAACCAAAAGGTCAGCAGTTTTAATCCACCAGCTGCTCCTTGTAAACCCTATGGGACAGTTCTACTCTGTCTTATAAGGTGACTATGAGTCAGAATTAACTTGACGGCAATGGGTTTGGTTCGGGTTTTTTATTGTGGATGTCAAGTCACACATGACTGTACTTGCAAGCAAAGTGACTGTATTCTTTTCATTTAGAGGTGCTTTTTGAAGAAAAGTTTTCACTCTGATTACCTTCACTAATGAGTGATCAAAGCACCTCAAAGCAGAAATGAACACAAGAAGAAAAGCAGAGGGCAGGACCTGTATCCTATACAGGACTTGTGAGGAGGAAATGTCCAAACCTGGAGCTATCACAAAGCTCTGTCTTCCTTCATCAGCCATAAGAACACCTGGTCCAGTTGTTGTTAGGTGCCGTTGAGTCACTTCCAACTCACAGAGACCCTACATACAACAGAATGAAACACCACCCGGTCCTTCGCCATCCTCACAACTGTTGTTATGCTTAAGCCCATTTTTGCAGCTACTGGGCTGATTTATCTTGTTGAGGGTCTTCCTCTTTTTTGCTGACCCTCTACACCTGGTGCAGAATGGGGCACAAGTACACACAGAATAAACAGCCCAGAGACCCAAGATGCTGCAGGAGGACTAGGCCTCAGCTTGGTTCTCCGGGCTGAAGGCTCAAGTCCACCGACCTGCTGCTTGGTGGTCAGATGTGGTCTTTTTATTCCTGCACTTGGTGAGCTTACTCTGTGGGGAATATTTACCCATGTAGACACTCTGCTGATGGAGATGAGCCATTACCTGCTCTCTCCCTGGTTACTGTGTGAGCCTGCTCCCCAACTCTCCTGATTTCTTTCACTTAATCTGGCACGGTGGTAAATGCTCCTCCTGCTCTTTTGAGAAAAAAGATGGCCCAAACTGGGCCATTGCTTCCTTGTCCAGAAAAGCAGGCAGAGAGGCTGGACACCCCTGCTAGCTGCAGGGGCTAGGGCAAGGGAGAAGAGGAGGGAGTCGAGAACCAAGAACAGGCTGACTCCCGGCCTCTGCTCAACTCTAGTACACTCTGGTCCTCCCAGACACTAGCTCCTCAGCTCCTGATATCACGAGAATGGTCTGAAAGGAGTCCACGGGAGCATGGATGCTCTTTCCTTGAGCCTGTCAGTAAGTA
Source organism: Dugong dugon (assembly GCA_030035585.1). Classification (NCBI taxonomy): domain Eukaryota; kingdom Metazoa; phylum Chordata; class Mammalia; order Sirenia; family Dugongidae; genus Dugong; species Dugong dugon. Next base: position 146,425,871 of record CM057460.1, read on the forward strand.
GAAAACACTCTTAGGTGGAATCAACATATCTGAGTCGTGGCTGGTCTCACAGCAGCTGAGTTTGTCACAGAGATAATTAGATAAACTGCCTGGGCACAGAGGTTCAATATGCAGTGTCATTTAGCGGATGCTGCATGGGGGCCTTGATCTTAATTGAAGGTATAATGGGGGAGAGCCTTAAAGAAGTCCCAAATCAGCTTTGTCTCGCTCCAGTAATTAAACACTGGACTCGGGCGATCATCTGAAGCCTCCCAGATGCTGAGCCTGCGCTCCACTAAAATGTTCTCAGCAGCCTGAGCCAAGGGCTCCCCTTCTCTCCACAAGGGCCTCCCCCTCCTGCTCCTTCTGTCCCCTCCTTCATGTTCCCTCAACACTCACAATGGCCCCCCAGCACAGAGAAGCCAATATCTCCTTTGATTCTCCTTTCATCCTGCAGAAGGAAGAGCCTGCTCTTGGTAGCAGTTCTGACGGCACCTTGGTCAGCTTGGGACTCACACAGGGAATCCCCTGGGGCCTGCACGTTTGCCTCAGATGAAGAACAAACCTAGAGAGGCTTGTCCATGAGCTCCTAGACAGAAGATCTGTTCCAGCCCGTGCACACCCTTTATCACCTTCCTGGAGAGGGTGGTGAAGAGGGAGGCCCTCTCAAGGCTGTCCCTTGGTGAGTGTGGTGGAATAATTAGGACGATACAGCACGGCAGTTAAAAGCATGACCTTCTGACAGTCAAGAAGATCTGACATGGATGATGTGCCCCCCTGCCTCTCTGACTTCCCTCTGCCTCCTCTCCCCTTACTCCCTTTGCTCCAGAGACCCTGGCCTTCCTGTTGATCCCCAAACACGCTAGACAAGCTCCCACCTCAGGGTCTTTGCACTCACGAGTCCTTCTGTGGGGAACGCTCTTCCCCCAGATATTCAAACGCCTTGCTCCCTAACCTCCTAACAACGTCTTTGAGGTCTCTGCTCAGATGTCCCGTCCCACCTTGGAAGCTCTCACTAACTGCTTTCCTTGCTTCATTCTTCTCCACGGCACTTACCCCGTCTAGCCTTTTTTATCTCTTGTGTACTCCACATCTCTCCCGCAAGACGGTACACCCTGTGAGGGCAAGAATCTTGTCTGTGCGGTTTGCTGCTGTATTCCCAGGGCCTGGAGTACTACAGGTAGTCCTCGACTTATGATGGGGTTCCGTTCCGATGACTCTGTTGAAAGTCAGTTCTGAGGTAAGTTGACTACCTCATTTTTTTTAGTTTTCATTATTATTGCCTTTTAATGGCTTATGAATCCGATCTTTATTCATCTTTGGAGGTTGGAAACATTACATATAAACTTACAGATATGATGAGTTCAGCAAATTATGTGCTGCAACGTTGCATATAGTACATATTATTAACGATAAGATACACGTATATATAAAGGCGGTCGTAAGTGCTGTTTGTTCTAACTAGAACATGTCGTACCTGGCTCATAGTAGGTGCGTGTTTACCGGATATATGAATGGAAGGGTCAAGCAGGGGAGCACCAAAGTCGAATTTACATCTTGGAAAGCTTACTCTTGAAGCCATATAGAAGGTAGGTTTGTAGATGTATCTGACCAGGAGCTAAGAGAACAGTTAGGCTGTCATAGGGATTGTCTGGGTGAGAGATGACGAGGGTACGGTGGTGGATGGATGGATGTGTGGTGGTGAAGAGCTACAGAAGAGGGGGCAGAATCAAGAAATAGTACGGGAGTAAACTTGGCAGGATTCTGGGGTGGGGGTTCAGTTACAGGGAGAAAGCAAGGAAGAGCCCTCTATCTTGCTTGGGAGTCTAGGGTGTGGGCAGTTTGCTACTGTCACCAATGCAGACACCATAAGAGGGAGAAAGGATGCCGGGGCGGAGGGAGCTGGGAGAAGGTGAGTTCACTTTGGACTCGCTGAATCCGAGGTGCCAGTGGGTCCCCGGGGGAGGGTCCCAGCAAGCAGCTACCGATGTGCAGGGAGAGGGTAGGGATGAAGACTCAGTGGGGTGTTGTTTGCAGGGGAGCCCTGGCTGGACCTAATAGCAAGAATGAGGCAGAAGGCAGGGTTGGAGATAAAAAGGAGGGGGCGTCAGGAAACAGTGTGGGAGACTCAGGGGCTGTGACTTGTTTCCATGAGCAAAATCAATGCAGTGCGAGACTTTCTCAGCTCAATAACTTATTAGCAATTTTTAATTACTGGAATATATTTAATTTATTCAAAGCACAGCAGCTCTGTGAAGCATACCACACGTGCTGAACTGATAATATTCTTCACATTTGCAGGGTGCTCACACCAGGGCATTTACTTTCATAAAACCTTAAAGAAATAGCTAAGGAACACACATGTTTGTTTTAAGTCATGTTTCCTGATCCTGGAAGCAGATACTACAAATGGGATTACTGAGCTCCAAGGGATACTGTGCTGGTGGGGGTGGGGTGGGGGTGGGGCTGTTAGTGAACGTTCAGTTCAGTCAACCTCCAGCTGTTTGATGCTTGCAGAATCCTCCGGGAGGCTCCAAAGCAGGAGACAGTCCATAAAGAGTCTCACTTGTCGTTGAGGTCTTGTGGGAGGCTCTGGTTACAGGAGCCCTCAAGTGATATCCCCAGGAGTGGGGATGCTGCTGGGACTGGACTCTGGGAGTGACCGACCTTCCTTTGGCTGTCAATTCCACAAGGTCAGGCCTGGCCTCCTCATCATTCTAGTGTCCTCAGGCCCTAGCACAGGGCTTGGTGCCCAGCAGGCATGCAATAAATGTCTGTGTACCTGGGTGGCTTGGTGCAAGATGGCCCCACCCTCCTCTGTGGAGTACACACTGAAGGCCAGGAAAGGGCTGGTAGAGAGACATTCCTTGGCAAGGACTGGGGGAGCAGCAGTGTGCTCTGGACAGAAATGTGGGAGGCCCAGGAGTGGATGGGCAATTGGAAACGCAGGAAAGGGGGTTTGAGAGAAAGTGGAGCAGTGGCCAGAAGCCAGACCAGGCACAGGTGGGCTCGTCCCGAGACTCTGCTAGCTTTTGATCCTCGGTCCGCTGGCCACCTTCTGGGCTGCCCTTAGCTTCCCACGCTTTCCTTAGGGGGAGAGAGAGGTCTGGTTTTCTGATGTCCGGAGGCCCTGTGAGTTTGGGTTGTGTGAGCCAGCTTTTCCGGGAGAAGCTCCCTGTCACCCCAGCCCGGCATTGAGGAAATGAGGCTTTCCTACTGACCCTGGATCCTGAGCCCCTCTTCAACACCAGGAAGCCTCCTGAGGGAGAAGGATGAAGTGACTGCATCTGCTGTGAAGATGCCACACTAGAACCTGACTAAAACAGCCACCAAGCTGTAGGTGCTTCCAAAGCGCCGGCTGTAGCAGCAGAGCCTTCCCAGGCTCAGCTCTGCCTGTGTGACTCTGGGCAGGTGCCAGCCCTCTCTGGGCCTCAGGGTCCCCATCTGGGAAATGAGAAAGTTGGACTAACTCATCTGACACCCAGTGAGCTTTAGTTCAAACCACCTAGCTTGGCATTTAATGCCCTTCTCCGTCTTGCTCTCAGCCATCTTTCTGCATTTATCCCCTGCTACACCCCTCTCTCTCCCTACATTCCCATTTTAATCACTTGCTCTTCCCCAGGGCTGGAGGTACTTCATGCCTGCACTCCCTCCTTCCCATCTCTCAACCTGGCCAACCCTCAGTCACCCTTCACTCTCCCTTGAAAGTCTTCTCTCCTCCAGCATGTTCTCTAAACATTCCCCTGTGTGTCCTCAGGCAGATTAATCCCTCCCTCAGACTCAATGGCTATTTCCTGAGAGCATCTCACATGTTCCAGAAACTTCCTCTAGACCAGGAATCAGAGGTGCTTGGCTCTCATCTTGCTTCTCTACCAACTTGCTGGGTCATTACATTTGATCATTGGGAGGCAAATTCTAGTCATTCATTAAATAAATAGGGAGGATTTGACAGCTTCCCTCTCCTTTCTCTTTCACAAGAACACCCACTACCAATGACCTGTCAGCATATACACATTGCTGTCAAATAAGCAGGCAGGTGTCTTAGGCCTCTTGCATCTGCCCCTTGAACTTGCCCAGATGTTTACATCACCACCATCCTGAGTGCTTTTGATACTGTTTATAGAGAGTGCTCACTAACCAACAACAACAACAACAACAAAAAAAAACCAAAAAGCAAAACAACGACTAGTGGCCATCGAGTTGATGCCAACTCATGGTGACCTCACGTATTTCCGAGTAGAACTGTACTCCACAGGGCTTTCAATGGCTGTAATCTTATGGAAGTAGATCACCAGGACTTTCTTCTGTGGTGCTTATGGATAGACTTGAACTTCTAACCTTCTGGTTACTGTTTGTGTGTGTAAACTGTTTGTACCACCCAGGTGCTCACTATGTGCTTATGAAATACCTATAACCTCACCACATCAGGTAGACAGTCACACAGGTAAGTGAGGCATAGAGAGGATAAATGCCTTATCCAAGGAGGCATAGCATATGCACCTGGCTGACTCCAAAGCCGGTGTCTGTAATCATTGTGCCACACAGCCCCTGGATCTCCTCGTGATGGCTCATTGCAACCCTCGGGTCCCAGGACCTCCTTGCATAGAGACCCACGCCAAATAGTTAAATTCCCGCCATCATCAATGTCTTACATCATCACGGCCTGGGGGGACCAAGACCTCACACAAGTAGAGAAGCTGAGTCTCCTGCTGAGGCCCGGGCTGACACAGCTGGGGACATGTGTAGCTTTTCCTGGCAGGGCAGAAAAGGCTTGCAGAAGTGTAGAAACGCCCCAGAAGTGGGGCTTAATTTAGATTCCTAAGGCAATAAAATTCAAAGTAACAACAACAACCACAAAATAATAAGGAAGAAAAAAAAAAAAAAAAGACCTCTTTGGCAGCAAGACGTATGTGCTCTGCTAACTTGCAATAAAATGTTGTGTTTTTATTCCTGTGTTTAGTAACACTTAAGAAAAATAGATTCGTTAGTGATCCGGTAGTATGTTTAATTTTTTTCCCAAAAAATGGAAATTATTTCCTAAGCTTGGGAACGCCTCTGCCCAGCACCAAAGTGCACCTACAAACACCATGCATACCCAGGAACCTTAAGGGTTGTTTAAAACTGAACCTCTAACAGGCTTTTTTCTTCCATAATTTCATGGTTTGTTTGGAAAGCTGCCCAACTCTTGACACTGTGTCATCTGGTATAATACAGCCCTGGCGTGGGGAGTGATTGCAGAAAGGCAAGCTCGTCTTCTTGAACAGTGTAGGAGATAAAGCGTGCATTCAAAACCAAGTCAAAAAAATAATTTTAAAGTGCCAACTAGTACCCAAATAGGAACGCTATGTCATCAGCTAACTTTTAAAGCACAGACTCTCTGAGAAGTTAAATGGCTGTGACTTTCTTGGTATTCTCTGGCGGTATTTGGCGCCAAGGAAAAAAATCGGACATTAATTCAAAGATTTGGCTCTAAGAAGAAAGAGATCCTTCCTTCTCTGGACTTACGGCAAGAGAGATTCTGTTTGTGACTCCAGGAAGCCTGGTCACGAAGCTGCAAAGGCGAGCTGAAGGAATGCTTTTGAGTCTGTTTTGATTTTCACGTAGGCTAATGATCCCTAAATGATATTATATTTTATTCTGCATTAACAAGGAATCTCATTGCCAGAGCAAACAGACTGTGAAACCAGAAGTTTTCCTGTAAATGGGGCCAAGCGCTTAACCACTGCGCCACGAGGACTCCAAAACGGGGCTAAAAATGCTGCCTTTTCTCCTGTGAGTGGTGAGGGCCCCACCGGGCCCCAGGAGACCCTTCCCCACTTGGGCCCTGTAGCTCTGGCCACAGATGGTGCGCTCCAAATGGCAGCAGCTTGGCCCCAGATAATCTACTATCTTCCCCCTTGCTCAACACTCCAGTCCTGTAATGACTGTCCTAATATTGACTCGGGCAGATAAAGTCCCAGAGAATGAAGTCATAACCTCTCTTTGTGCAGTCTGGTAGGAAAAGAGAATGGACTAGAGATGATTTTAGAATTTTTGCTTGTGTGGGAAAAAGATGTTTTTTAAGATGCCTGTATCAATAACTCCCCGGAAATCTGGACAAATGACAAATTGTCATCAGTGGAGCTCAAGCTGGCATTCAATATTCTGCTGCCATGTTGGGGTGTGGGCTGCAGGAACTGGTCCTTTGCATCATCATTTCTCCAAGTCCCCCCTCTGACAGAGCCTCTGTTGGTCCATTTCCAACCCCCTGCTCCCTTTTCCTCAGGAAGGGGGAGAAGTCCTCACCCCTGAGGGCCAGCCTGTCCTCTAGCCCCATTGAGCCCCTATCCATAGTCAGCAGGTCTTTACTGGGCACACTCCACGGGACGTTAGAGGGGGAGAGGCAGCCCTGCCCACCTGCCGGGGACTGGAGCTACCCTAAGCACGGAGCAGGAAAAGCTGCTCCATGTGGTCCAGCCCCAAGAGGCCAGGTCTGCAGACAGGGCAGCCCTGTGCCCCGTGGGCATCTCTGGGACACCATCAGGGCCTGACACTCAGCACCTTCCTCACCCACTCTCCACCTATCATTAAGTCTTGGATCCCATAATGTTCCCCAAAGTCCCCCCATACCTTCTGGGCAGAGTCCTGCTTCCCACCTCTGTGTTTCCTTTGCAATTTGTACGTCTCTCTGTTCCGAGGCTGTGGCCACGTGGGATTTGAATAACTAATGATCACAGGTATCATTAGTACCAAACACTGCAGTATGCCAGGCTCTGTGCTGAGTGAGTCTTGTGCAGCATCTCATTTAATCCTCTGCATTGCTGGAGTAGGCAGGTACTGCTGTAAGCCCCATTTTATAGCTGTGGAAAAGGCCCAGAGAGTTGGAGTGACTCGCCCAAGGTCACACAGCTAGAAAGTGGCAGAACCAGGATGCAAACCCAGGTCTCTGACCTGACAGCAGGGGAGCTCTCAGACATTACTCTCTGCAAAGGGATCTTTGGGAGAGCAGTTCTTCCACACCAAATGGGTGAGAATGCACAAAATCTGTGAAAATCTCAATGAATCAGAAGGATTTGGTGGATAAATTCAATCAGTGTGAAGCAGAACCCTGCCTTAATCTGCTCTTGGGTGCCCCCCTCCCTATCGCCCAGTCCGATGCTCTCCAGCGCTCCCCGCCCCCCATTATCCCTTGCTGCGTGGGCTTTGTCGTGGTTGCTTTTTCCCTTCCATGAAATGAGAAATGCTGTTTGAATAACCAATGGTGAGGGAGGCTGTGCATGCTCTGATGCAGAAATAAAAACCTTTAGAAAGATGCAATTTGAGGGATATTGGAAACCAGAGAATGGAACATCAGTCTATAAAATTCAACATGGCCAATAAAGCTGGGGCAACTGGTCAAGTGTTTTAGTGCTCACGGCTGTCGAGGAGTCACAGGCACGTGGCTGGGCAGCAAGTCCAGACCAGGGGCACTTTTTCTGCCCTCATTTTGGCCTCATTTCCACAACGTGCCTCATGATTTCTGAAGCACCTCCGTGCTCATGTCATAAGCACAGTCATTAAAGTGTCTAAGACTAGTCCCATCATGGGATAAACACGACTTGCCAGTGTCCTGCATGCTCCAGGTGCCTGTGCTGCCACAGCCCATGAGTGACAGGGGAAAGTGGTGCATTATGTGAGTGGAGGTGGCCCAAGCAGAGGCTACAGGAGGCCAAGGGCCTGTGCTTCATTGTTGCGGCTGTGACAAACTTGACTTGCACGCATCTTATGTCTCCTACCCTCTGCAGACTCAATGCTTGTTGGTGAGGCCGGAGCCCTGGCCCTTTCCTCCTGGCACTCAGGCCCTTCCCAGCTCTGAAAGCTCAAAAGCCCATTGCTGTCTGCATTGTGGGCATTTGGCAGGTCTCTATCCCAAGCCTTCTCTTCTCCTCCCTGCCTTCCCGGAAGCAGACCTCTGACTTCATGTAACCTAGGCGAGGTCTCCCACTTCCAGCGCCCCCAGCTCAGTCTATATGGGTCTGTACCATCTGCCCCCATGCTACTTCTGCTGCCTACACATTTCTTTGATTATTCACGTGTGGTCATTTCATTTCAGGGTATTTCTACAGATGGTGGCATCTACCATTAATTGGGGCCATGTCAACCCAGGACTTTGCCCTCTAACTCTCACATCTTCACGTGTCTGTGAGCCACTGAGCACCTTCTTGGTGCAAGGCACTGTGCTAGGTGCTGGGACTATATCAATGCATAAACAGCCATTGTCCCTACTCCTGTGGCACTTACAATCTAGTGGAAGCTGACAAACCCCAGAACAAAGGCTGGGTTCTTTGGCTCCCACTCCATGGACATGCTCTGACCTGTCTTGCTCAGAGGTATTCTGGACAGGTCAGGTATGGAAGGCTTTTTCTGTCAGGCCAGGCTTTGATTCCCTGCCATGCTAAAACCCCCATGTGTCCACCTGGCCATATTCTATGCACAGAATAGCCTCCTGATTCATGGGACTCTGTCCAGAGGGGTAAATGTGGTCCCTGTCACCACCTTTTAAGGTCCCACCCAACATGAGAAACCTGAGTAACACCCTGCTGTCTGGTTTCTAATGAAAGTATGTTCTGTGCCAGCCAGGGTTCAGTTTGACCTCTCTGGATTCTGTTCTCCAAGGAGCTTCCTCTAAGGGGTGGTGGTAGGGTGTCTTTGGAAGCAGGAAGTATACAGAATGAGCACCACTGAAATGCCACTGCTGCCATTTTGTTAAATGTCAGTCTTTATCTCTCTCTACTTTCTATATGCATTTAACCTGTAGACTCAGCACCCAGCTCATTGGTCAAAACGGTATTAAAAGATCCATCACAAAACCCAAAAGCAGAGAGGCAAGAAACCCCTTCCTACCTTTAAGGAAGCAGTCCTTGCTGTGGACAATGATGATTTTCTTCTTCAACAGACATGCGGCCCGGTGGAGCTCACAGTGGTTTTCATACAACTGTCCATTGGAGCCACACACAGGCATGTAGCTAGGTCTGCACTCCTCCAGGCACTGGCATTCTGGCTCCCCCGTCTCTCTGTTGAGCACACACCGGCTCCCACGGCTGCAGAACTTCTTTCCACAGGAGGCTGGCAGCCTGCCGCCAAGCCCTGCTAGGCACACAAACGTAGAGGGTCAGCTCTGAGCACTGGAGGGTGGGTGGGAGGTTACAGGCTGCCTTTGTGACTCTTTCAAACAGTGACTAGCAAGGGCTCCATTTGCCTGTAAGGTCAAGGCTGCCTGGAGATGGGGCTTTGAGGCTTGGGGTGCTTCACAGAGCCCCTGGCCCTCCAACAGGAGGCAGCCACTGAAGTCAAGAACAGTGCCCAGCATGCAGGGCTCAGGCGTCATGGCTGGCTGACACGAAACATCTCAGACACAACCCCTGCTCGTCCTGGGACCCATGGGAGAGCTGCTAATAAAATCTTGGTTCTTTCTTAGGCTTGCTTTTTCTGCTGCCAGTTGAAAAATGAAAACTCTAGCCATTCTGTGCTCACAAAGAGGTGCCTCACGCTGGAGGACAAAGCCCACTACCACTGTTCCCAGGCCCCAAAACAACCTCCTGGACTGGAAGCCTACTGAAATCAGTCAATAAGACTTTATAAAAAGTGGGCTCCTTCCTCCCTGCCTTTATTCCTTCTTTTCCTTCAAATGTTTATTCTATGATGACTTTGGGCCAGGCTGTGTGCTAGGTATTAGAGGTCCCAATGATTAACGAGCCGTGCCTCTCTCTCTCTGATCTCTCCATTCCATATACACACAAGCAGATATAACTGATCTGAGACATAATGCAACCAGGGCTGTGAAGGAAGACCAGGCAAAGAGCTATGGGAGCCAAAGAGCCACTTTTTGGAGAAGTAAACGGAGGGCCTCATGGAGGTAGCAATGTGCCAATGGACCCTGCAGACCAAGATGAGTGTGGCTTCTCAAGAGACACAGAGGGCTTGAGGCCAGGCTCCCACAACTGCACTGCAGGCAGCATCTGCACGCCCTGATGTGAGCAGGAGAGTCTTGCACAGAGGCTGGAGGTGGGGTGTGGGGAAGTATGGTACTAGCTGACTTAGAGAGCCAAATAGGGGCATTTTGGTCTGATGTTGTAGGCACTGGGGAGGTACTGCAGAGTCTAGGGAGGAAGTGTGGGGTAAGAAAAAAGTGGTACTCTAAGTGCTCAAGATAGGTCAGATGTTGAGGTCAGGGGAGGGGGGTTTGGGGTGGGGTAGGCAGCCAAGGCAGGGAGGCCAGAGGCTACCCTTTTACTCTGGGGAGAAAACAGTTCTCTGTGACACAGACCACCAGTGGGTGGCACCAGCAGCCATTCCCCACCACCCAGCCCTTTCCAGCACAATGCTGCAGGCACGGGCTAAAGGCAGAGGCCCTGGAAACAGCAGTGCCAGGTTGCTTTGGGTCTCACATTTGTTGTGTTACTTGGGTGCCTCCTGCCCTGTACCCAGCACATACCCACAATGATCTCAGGCAGCAGTGCCCAGAGCTCACACACCAGAAGGCAGCGCAGCTGGTAAGGTGGCTCATTTCTGGAAGGCCATGTTTAAACGAAGGGCTGGACAGGCACCATAACCAACGTTACACCCCATAATAACAGTCCAGGAAATTGGACTCTTGCCAATGTGGCCTTCATGGCAATAACAGAAAGTTGGGAATTACAAAGGGATATCAAAAAACAAATAACTAGAACATGGATGCAGCTCTTATGCCCACAGAACTTTTGCTTTAAGTTTTAATCAAATCTTCAAAATACTCGGCAAGACAGAATGTCTCTGGCTGTCAACAGTGAACTTTTAGCCCCAGCTCCTACCCCATGGGATTAAAATGTCTAAGGAGAAAAAAATTCTCTCTTTTTTTGTTTTTGGATAAGTCTGCTTTACATTGTGATAGATTTGAAAGGAAAAAAATCAGTTATCGTCAAATTAACTGCTTGATTCAATAACTCATTTAAATTCCTCCAGCCTTGGTAAGCTAAGAAATATTGACTTTTTCTTGAATCATAGTAAACTAGAAGGTCAAAATATCTCTGAGCAGTGTAAGTTGCGCAGCTTCTAAGCGTGTGTGTGAATCTCCTTTATTCACTTTGCTAATTGTTCACATGTCACCGTGAAGGCTCGGTGGCATTGGGTGGCTCCTCTGCAGTATTCCTGTCAAAACTGACAGCAGAGCTCAAGGCCTTAGCAGCAGAGGCTCTGGCTGGAGGCCCCCCACCTCCCTGTGGCCATTCTGCTGGGGATGTTTGATTAGCACGATTTTCCTGGGTGATTGGAAAATGGGTTACCCTGGAAAGCGCTGGAGGCTACTAGAAGAAACTAATATAGCTCTAAAAATATCAGCCTTTGTTTTTTTCCCAAGACAGGGCCAGGACACAAAGCATTGCCATTGGATCACTGTTTTAATAAAACTTCCCTGGGCTGATCGGAAGCACACCCACTAATTGCCCCAGTTTGAAAAAAGAGGGCCAGTCTCTGAGCGGCTGGTCTCTCAGTTCCTGCCTCTGGGCTTGCCCTCCCCTGTGCCAGCACCCAGACTACTGCTCCCTCAGCTCCACCTCCCCCGTTGGGGTCTAATTCCTCTGTGAGGCATTCCCTCTCTGAATCTCCTGCCCCAGAGGGAGTCTCTGCCCCTTGCTGTGGACTCTGGAGGCTCCACAGGTGCTGGTCTTTTGTCCTCATAGGTGCAGCCCTGGGCAGGACTCACCTGGCTGAATAACAAATGAGGCCCCAATACACTCAGGTGTAAACAAACACAATAGTTTTAAAACCTGATCTCCTTAGCCCTGATTTACTGCCACTCTTCCAACCCTAGGGTAGAGGCTGGGATGTGCAGGGTGGTGAGAGTTCCTCACGGACTGACCTTCTGAGGGCTACATCTCCCCTCATCTCCTCTCAGGAGGACAGGAGGGAAGCTGAAAGGGTAGAGACACAATGGGAAGATAAACAGCCATGAATGTGGGGCTTCTGGGGCAAAGGTAGCTGGAATCCTGGAATGACAGAGCAGGAAAGGGCTTCAGAGACCATCTAACCCAGTCAAACAAAAGCCAGCTCAGTGGACAGTGGGAGAATCCACGCTACTTGACCCTTCCTCTTCTAAAACACCTACATGTCCAGATTTTAGCCAATAACTCTGAGGACCAACATTACACGTGGTACCTCACATGCCCACATTTGATCAGCTTGCAGGTGACTTGAGGCCTTCCCCACGAGCTGTGCTCTGAGGGTCAGTGCTAGGAAAACACCTGTGCCAACCTGGGTTTGTTGAAGTTGTCAGGAATGCTCAAGTTTTCTCAGACGTGAAAATCGGCTTTTGGCAAATGTTTCATTTTTAATCATTCGCAATTAAGACAAAAGTAGATTAAAGTCCCTGTGTACGCCCTTCATAAAGCCCGTTGACAGCAGGGCCCTTGAAGAACTGAGGACACCCTGCCCTGTCCAGGGGCACTGCCAGGCTGTTGGGGGACCCGGAATCTCATCCATGGCCACCGAGACACTGACCAAGCAGTGGCTTCCTCATTAAGCAAACCCCTTGCACCACATCCTCCTTGTTATTAAAATAGAACGCATTTCCCACTCCTACCAGGACGATGATAAAATGGTCATGGAGGAGGTAATCAAGTGAGACTGCCAGCGACTGCCGACAGTATTTATGAGGATGACCGTGATGCATGAAAAAGATACAATGTGCTTAATTTATAGTCATGAAGAAAGCCATCTACCCAGGTTAGAAACTGATCATCTTGCCAAATAAGCCACTTTTCAACACTAATTAAATTCACTGAACACGGTCAGAACTGGGACTTGTCCCATTAAAGTTATGGTGCCAAGAGAAACAAGTCCATTTGTACTAGTCAGTGTCAAAGACTCCCTGTGTGATTCAAGAAAGGACTCACAATGTGAATGCTCCAGATCTGGGGTTTCCATAAATTCAGAGCTTCTGTGAAGGTGGTTAGTTTAGTAGTGATGAAAGTTCAGCCTGCTTGCCCCCACTGGAGGGCGCTGGACAGGTGTGGATTAACCAGGAAGCACCGTATGCACCAGCATACAGTAAGCAAGGTGTGAAAGGGCTTAATTGTGTTCACTATCTGTGCCTGGCGCTAGAGGAAGGTGAATCCCCGGACATACCCAGACAGAGAAGGCGGGTGCTCCTCGTTCACTGGAGCAGGAAGTGCCTGATGTTGCTGTCTCAGAGAGGCCACACCACAGAGGTGACAACTCAAGGCAAGGCAGTCGGGCTATTTTGCTTCCAAACTCCCTTAGTCTCTGTAACCGGTTCCTTGGCACAAAGTACACAAGTTAGCGCTCCCATCTCAGGGATCGTGTCCCAAATGACAGATGAGGGGAAATGTGTGAGATTTCCACTTTGGGATGCTAATGCCCGCAGGCATGTTTTGCCCAATGCAGCGTTTCTGAGAGCTGCTCCTTAGCATGGTGATTGAGCAGAACCCTGCTCTCCCTTATGGAACCCTGAGAGGTCCCACTCCAGACCTCAGTCAGCGGAACTGGCCTACGGCCTAGCCCTCCTCCTGCAGGCCCCGAGTCTCGCAGCAAAGGACTCAGGGCTGAATTCTCACAACCTCACTCCACCTCACTACAAAGCCACTGTGAAGTGAAGGCCTGGCTTTAAGGAGACCGCAGATCTTGCAGATGCTAAGGCAAGTCCAGGAAAGCCTGGACTAGAATGTGGAAGACCAGGGTACAGGAGTGCACAGCCCCGAGAACCGGCTGCCCTGCCCTCTGCTGGCCTCAACTGCTGCCTGCCATGAGGCCCAGCCTACCACAGCAGTTGCCTCCAGCTTCTGCAGACAGAAGTCACTTGTACAAGAACCAAGCACCCACTTGCCAGTGCATATATGCACATTTGATTACACGGTTTCTTGTTAGTGCATTGGTGCCAACTCACCAGGGAGCTGCCGCTCTTGCCTTGTACCATGGTTGGGCTTCTTAAAGACTTAGGACTGAGGACTTGCCTGTGGAAGAGCCAGTGTGTATACAGGTGAGCATATATGTGGGGTGTACAATCCACAGGCAAGTGGCAATGGTCCCACTGTGCCCACTCCTCCCCCACAGGACAGCCTGTATTCTCAGATATGTCCAAGGTGGTCCTGGTCACCTTGGCCCTGGTCGAAGCCACAGAGTCTGTTCAACTTCTGTTCCCTTATCGCGGATGCCACTCAAGTGCCTGTGTCAGGCTGCAGAATTCAAGTCTGTGTCAGCGCCAGGAAGAGACTCAGCTCTCCAGCCCCATGCAGTTTCCATACCCCAGTTAGAGAGTGTGGTAACAAGGGGGCACTTCAGAAATGCCGGCCTGCCAGTTCTCCATCCACCTATTGACCCAACAAATACTTGTTGAGCGCCTACGATGCGCTAGACCCCACTCTAGATGCTGGGGACACAAGGACAAGAGGCAATTGCATCACAGGGGAGAAAGATACACAGTGAAGAAACAATACAAATGTGGATTGTGGAAAGTGCTAGAAAGAAATAAGTAGGGTGTTACAGGCAGAGGCACTTTGGATCTGGTGGTCAGGGAAGCCTCCTGGAGGAGGTGACATCTGACTTGAGACCTGAATGTGAGGAGGGCCGAGTCACAAGGGAGAGCAGAGCAGCCTGGGGTGCCCCAGAACCTAACGTGCAGTCAGTGAAGGGACTCAGCCCAGGAAGAGGCCTGGGCCATGAAGTCCTGCTCTGAGGCGAACCTCACCAGGTGACCCCAGTGGACAGGGAGCTGTGATGCAAATGGAAAGATGTCCCCTTGCCCAACTGTGCCGTCCGGGAAAGTGGAGTGACTCCAGCTCCTTGGAAGCTCTCAGTCAGCACTGGTGCCAGACCCCCCAGGAACTGAGTGCTGGAGGGAGTCCCATCACCCTGACACTCAGCACCCCCAGATCCCCTCCTGGCTGAACCTAGCCCATTCTGGAACCATCCTCAGGGGCTAGGAAGGTCTTGGCACCGCCCATGGCTGCTGGCGGGCAGGAGAGCGGCTTTTCCTGGGCTCTGACACAGGCCACCTTGGCAGAGGCCTCCACACTCTCTGGGTGCCCTGGGTGCTGGGGCTGCCCAGGTCCACCTCAACTCTAAAATCTCATTCACATTCAAGCGTTGCGATGAGAACCTATAAGTCCTCCCAGGAAGATGTGCATTTTTAACAGGCATCCAGGGAGGGCAATGTTTCAAGTAACTGCGATTAATGGAGGAGTGCCAAGTGCCAGGCACCTTGCCAAGCACTTAGAATACAGGATCTCATCTAA
The DNA here is from genome assembly GCA_030035585.1 of Dugong dugon. Classification (NCBI taxonomy): domain Eukaryota; kingdom Metazoa; phylum Chordata; class Mammalia; order Sirenia; family Dugongidae; genus Dugong; species Dugong dugon. Next base: position 146,441,095 of record CM057460.1, read on the forward strand.
TCCTCACAATAGCCCTATGAAACAGACACAGTCCTCACTCGGAACGTATTGCGGCATGAATAAATGCCCATTTTGCAGATTAGGAAATGTGAGTCCAGAGGTAACTTGCCTATGATTGGACAGTCAGCAGGTGGTGGGGCATAGATTTGATTCAATCTCATTCCAAATCCTCAGACTTGGAATAATCTGCTTAGCTGGGGATATGGGCCTGCCTCAAGGAACTCATACCAGGGTCCAGATTTGCACAGTTAGTTTTTCCAGCATCAGGATACATCCAAACATCAGCAAGCTTGGCCTGTGGGATCTCTGCTGCTCATATACCTGGTAAACAGGCAAGGAAAGCGCTAGGTTCTGCCCTGCAACTTGGAGGCCTAGTTAGTAACTTCTCTAACGGCTGGAGGGCTACAGTGCTTGGACACATGGTCACAAGACAGATCTGTGAACATCACAGGCCAAACTCCACTCTTTGTCATGCATTCATGCATGGACACTGTTATGAGTTGAATTGTGCACCTTCCCCTGCCTCCCCACCCCACCCAAATATCTGTTGGAATTCTGACTTCTGTACCTGTGGATATAATGTACATGTTTGGAAATAAGGTTTTCTTTGTTATGTTAATTAGACCATACCTGACTAGGGTGGGTTTTAAATCTAATTACTTCTGAGTTATAAAAAGAGCAGATCAGACACCGAGACACACATACACACAGGGGAAGTCAGATGCCATGTGAGGATCCTCTCCACCCAAGGACACCCAAGGAACACCTGGCATTATTTACAAGGGAGGAAGCAACATGATTGAGACTCTGATTTGGACTTTTAATCTCCAGAACTGTGAGAAAATAAATTTGTGTTCTTTAAAGCCACCCGTTTATGGTATTTCTGTTACAGCAGCACTAGGTAACTAAGACAGACACCTGAAACTAGACTGGTGACTGCTGGGCAGGTGCTATGTCCTCTCAGTGACTACAGGTACTTTTCAAACTCAACCACCAAACAGAGCCTGTACACTGGGGCTCTTATGTGCTTCACGAAAGCAGAAGTTTGATCATCTCTGAAAGACTTGACCCAATTCTCCAGGTCCCAAAGCTTAACTGAAACATACAGTTATCCATTGCCAGAAGGTAATATAACTTGTCACATGTATTGCTTTCAGATCCTAAACTGAGATCTGACAAATTGGCTTCAGAACAAACCACCAAGTCAAAGTCTGAAATGCCCGGAACATGGAGAGAGAAGGAAGACCTTTAATCTGTCAGTAGGTCACTCACTTCTGCCTGAAGAATTTGTACGTAACCAACTTGGCATCAAAACAAAGCACAAAATAGCTTTCTATATATTGGGGCAGGGCTTTTGGGGGTGGTTATTTCTGGTCACAGATGAAGAACAAACACCATACACAAACGTCAAAGTATAATTTAAAAAAACTTGACAATAGGACTCTCATACAAATATAAAGTGCATATGTTAAAGACTTATTCAGCTCATTAATGAGGGAACCAGCAGGGCAGAGCTGGGTTAAAGGAGAATTAGAGACATTACGTAGCTCAGAGAAAGAACGTAGGGATGAGACAATTAGGTTAGGTACACAACTAGTTAATGGTCTACGGGGCAAGAAAACCATAACCTTTGGAGTTATCTTTCTACCAGAAAGAAATAATCTGCATATTTACTGGAAACAGATCTAGAAGTTAACATGTAACTTCACAGTCTGGGCCTTTAATCAACATAACTAGCAAGTCAAACAAAGATGCAACCCTCCAGCCTGGTGTCATGGTTTGAATTATGTCCCCCCAAAAATGTATATATCAGTTTGGCTGGGCCATGATTCCTGGTACTATGTGATTTTCCTATATGTTGTAAATCCTGCCTCTATGATGTTAATGAGGGAGGATGGGTGGCAGTTGTTTTAGTAAGGCAGGACTGGATCTACAAGACTGGATTGTGTCCTGAGGCAATCTCTTGAGATATAAAAGACAGAAGTGAGCAGGGAGACAGGGGGACCTTACACCAACAAGAAAGCAGTGCTGGGAGCAGAGCGCGTCCTTTGGACCGGGGTCCCTGCGCAGAGAAGCTCCTAGTCCAGGGGAACACCGAAGAGAAAAAGGCCGACAGAGAGAAAAAGCCTTACCTTGGAGCTGACGCCCTGAATTTGGACTTTTAGCCTACTTTGACTGTGAGGAAATAAATTTCTCTTCGTTAAAACCATCCACTTGTGGTATTTCTGTTATGGCAGCACTAGATGACTAAGACACCTGGGTAAGCAAATAATCCCTGGGTGAGCCTGTTAAATGTTGCTCCAGTATGACACTGAAAGCATCACCACCCTCCTTTTGCCTTATTCTCAAGTTTTGGATAATTTTCTTAACACCACCGAAGTGATAGATGCCATCTGAATAAGCTACCAAGGACTTTCATCATTTTCCTCTGCTGTGACGGTTAAGATTGTGTGTCACCTTGGCTGGGCCATGGTTCTTTGTGTTTATATGTGATTGCTCCCATGATTGAATCTGCTGTGAGCAGCCAATCAGTGGAAAGGGAGTTTCCTTGGGGACGTGGCCTGCATCCAAATATAAGCAGATGTTCTGGCTTTTTCTCGCTCTGGATCCTGCGGCTGCCTCCTGTTTGTCTGACCTCGAGCTCTTGGGACTTGAGCTATCAGCTTATCTGCCAATCTTGGGATTTGTCCATCTTCACAGCCTATGAGTGGAGACCTGCTCTCCAACCTACGGACCTTGGGTTTACCAGCCCCAGCAGCTATGTGAATCAGGAGAAGCCTTGCAGTCTTGCCTGCCAATTTTGGGATTCATCGATATTCACAGCCTGTGAGCAAGAGTCCTGCTTTCCAACCTGCCGATCCTGGGTTCACCAGCCCCTGTAGCTACGTGAACTGGGAGAAGCCTCTATCCAAATCCACAGACTTGGGACGTTCCAGCCTCCACAATTGCGTGAGCTGTTTCTTTGATATAAATCTCTCTCTATGTGTATTTATATGCTTTACTGATTTTGCTTCTCCGGAGAAACCAGCCTAAGATACCTGCTTAGGGGCTCTCCTTCCTCCAGAGCCCCCAGCCTCACAAAGACCCTAGAAAGGGAGGAATGAGAGGCCCTAAACCACGCTGCTCAGCTTCACTGAGACAGAAGAGAATAGGGAAAGGCACCTGGTGGAGAAGAAAGAGACTGTTATGGTTTGAATTATGTTCCCCCAAAAGAGTGCGTATCAATTTGGCTGGGCCACAATTCTCAGAATTGTGCAGTTGTCCTCCATGTTGTGATTGTAATTTTATGTTAAAGAGGATTAGGGTGGGATTATAACACCACCCTCACCCAGGTCACATCCCTGATCCAATGTAAAGGGAGTTTCCCTGGGGTGTGGCCTGCACCACCTTTTATCTCTCAAGAGATAAAAGGAAAGGGAAGCAAGCAGACAGTGGGGAGACCTCATACCACCAAGAAAGAAGCACCGGGAGCAGAGTGCGTCCTTTGGACCCAAGGTTCCTGTGCAGAGAAGCTCCTAGTCCAGGGGAACATTGATGAGAAGGCTGACAGAGAGAGAAAGCCTTCCCCTGGAGCTGACGCCCTGAATTTGGACTTGTAGCCTGCTAGACTGTGAGAAAATAAATTTCTCCTTGTGAAAGCCATCCACTTGTGGTATTTCTGTTGGAGCAGCACAAGATGACTAAGACAGAGACCAAGCTGGCATCAGAAGGCCTGTGTGAGGGCTGAGGGACCCACAGAGCTCCACCATGGTGAGTGTTCCTCTGTGGTGGGTGCTCCACCAGAGAACTTATCATACAGCTCTCTTTGAGCCCCAGTTGGGTTTCACAGTAACAAATCAAGAACCCAGGTACCCAGCCGATCCTGTACTCCTTGCCACTTATTAGCTGTGTGACCCCAGGCAAGTCCCCTAACCCCTCTTTCCTCTTATTTAAAAACGAGGACAACAATGGTCTGCTCCTTACAAGATTATTTTGAGGATTAGAATGAGATAACTCACGTAAGGAGCATGGCACATAAGACGTGCTCAATTCAGACATTCTGAATGAGCAAAAGTTTGAAAACTTGGACTGAAAATAAAAGAAGCCATTTGGCTTTGCAGATTCAAGACACACAAGTGTGAGCTAGTTACAGTCTTCAGGAGACTGGCCTAAATGAAAAGGTGAGCCTATTTATATTAAAAGTATTGACTGGTTTTAAAAGGCAGACTGAAAAAACAGCATGCCTCAAAATATCCCCAGGAAATACTTCCCTTGCAATTTTTCTTGCATCAGTGGTTAGCCTGACCCAGCAAAACTCTGCCTAGCTTCCAAGTTGATGGAGTGTGCGGTCACACATCCTCAGGGCACAGGCCCACACCCAACATTTGCAGGCTCCACTCAGCACTGAAGGATGGTGTCAGGTGGCTGGCATCAGGGCCCCCAGCCTGCCAGGGACCCGAGAGCTCAGTTTCCAAGGCAGCCCTCCACACATGCCCTGGTGCAGCACAACTTGGAAATGTCTCCAACCCGCTTACCATAGTCAGGTCCTGCCAGCTCTCTTCCTTCTGGAAGTCTTAGCATTGTTATTCCATCTTCCCCTCTAAATTGTGTGATGACAGTGAAGCTCCCTGACTCCCTATTTCCATAGTTTTCTCCCTGAGGCCTCCCACAGGCATACCCTACTTAATCAAGGCTCCTGGGCTGCTGGCCTGAAGCCTTTTCCTGCTGTTTGCCAGCACTCAGCACTTCTCACCCTAACTGCTCCTTTGGTACCTGAGACAGAACAGTAGGATCTGGGGCAGGGGCTTCAGCTACTAGACTTCACAGTCCCTCAGAGCTCCAGGGCCAAGAAAGAGTAGGGTGGTCTCTGTGGTTTCAAGGCAAGGACCAGCGCCTACTTATGTTCAGAGTTCAGCTCAGGGTCTGGCACACAGCAGTCTGCAGAAAACACCAGATGAAAGATTAAGTAGGATTAGATACTGCATAGACCCAAGACTGGTTGACCAGAGATTTCAGTAATCACAAATCAATGGTTTTAAAAAAACAGGCATGGTGACGAATTGAGGGAGTGGGAAGAGTGGTGATTGTGCAAAAGGCATTCCAGTGGAAGACTAGAGATCTGGGTTCTGGTCTCGGTTCTGTGAAAGGCAAGTCTCTTTCACCCACCATAGCAGTCCCTTAAGGTTGAAAATATAATCTCACGTCTGTGAATTTAGGATGTGTTTTAACTTGAGTGTCTTCTGGCGGTAATAAAACTAAAATAGTCTGGTCTTTTTCTTTTTACCTCCATTTGCTCTGTTAAGTTCTCTCAACTGGCTTTCAAAGGGTTATTTCAGAGACTTTCTTGGGAAGAAAAGCTGCATAACAATGTGAAGCACAATAGGAATTTTGCCCTTGGGAGAGTTTCTTTTACAAAATGGTTTCATTTTAGAGCACTTCCTCCAAATATATTCCTATCCCTGAGTTCCTTTTCTTTGCCTAAAGCCTCTTCAGCTTTCATCTGTCTTACTCTCAGTCACCAGATTCCTCATTTTCCTCCTGGTACCAAGCTCCTCTGTCACTTTCTCTGGCTCCTCAGGGCTCCTCTGTCTTAGTGTTGTGGGGGTCAGATGCTGCGGCTCTCCGTGGGTTTTCACTCTCTCGTTGATGCCCCATTATATGAGTTCTTTTCTGCTTCTCCACCAGCTAACGATTCAAGGCCACGGCACCTCAGCCTGCATCCAATGATTTCAAGGGTTGTTGTGGAAACACTCAGCATGAGCCACTGTGATGCTCCCTGCCACTTTATACCTTGAGACTTACGAGCACAGAAAGGATGCTAAATTCTTCCAGGGCCCTTTACCTGTTGTACAAGTGTTGCCCATGTCAACCACCTGCCTTGGTTAGATCCTTGTCATAGATGGACCTCACAACCCAGAGAGAATAACATGTTTTTCTTGATTATACTTTTAAAGCAAATGGAACTCAATTAAAATCTCTAACGTTAGCACAAACTACTATTTTCTAATCAGAAGGGAGTCAATTTCTCCTCTTAAAGATCTGGTGGTTCAAGTCCACCCAGAGGCTCCTTTGAAGAAAGGCCTGGTTAATCTACTTCCAAGAAGAAAAAAAAAAAATTAGCTATTGAAAAAACCCTGTGGAGCACAGCTATACTCTAACACACATGGGATTAGCATGAGTTGGAATCAACTCCACAGCAACTGGTGTTTTTTTAAAAATTTTTTTTATTGTACTTTAGATGAAGGTTTACAGAACAAACAGTTTCTCGTTAAACAGTTAGTACACATATTGTCTTATGACAGTGGTTAACAACCCCACAACATGTCAACACTGTCTCTTTTCAACCTTAGGTTCCCTATTACCAGCTTTCCTGTCCCCTCCTGCCTTCTAGTCCTTGTCCCTGGACTGTTGTGCCCCATTAGTCTCGTTTTGTTTTATGGGGCTGTCTAATCTTTGGCTGGATGGTGAACCAGTTAGCCGATGAGCACATTAACTGTTTTCATCACCCAGGGACTCTAGCATCTCCGCAGGGGTCTGGCATCCTGTCTACTTCCACACAGAGGTCCACAGGGTCACAATCATCCTATCAGACACCATTTGTGAGACTGCTACCGCTGTAAGGTACTTCAGTGCTGGGACCTGAGCTTCAATGAGCAGGCAATGAAGAATAACCACACACACCAGGAGGCCCAGCTCCAGAGAGAGGAAGAACAAGCAGAAGAACTAAAGCTGCTGGAGGAGAGAGATGACAACTTGAAGAGAGACAACAGAGTAACAAAATCCCTTAAGGAGAGTCAAGTACAGCATAAAGAGGGATTTCAGGAGAATCATGATTTTTCTATCAACAAGACAGTTAGAGGAATTGTAGCAGAGGATGGTCACTACTAAGCCTCAAATTAGTTGCCTGCAAGATCAAGCAGAAGATACATCTCAAAGCCCAGAAGAAAAAAAGAAATAAAAAGAAGTTCTAAACAGTAGTCACTCCTAATAAAACTTTAAGAACAAAGGAATAGAAGAAAGCTCCTTAAATATGTTAAATGGCTACACTACACATTTCCAATTAAAATCAGGAGCCAGACAGGGATACCTGTCATCATCACTTACTCAAAAAAGGAAGTATAAAAAGACAAGAAAGTTAAGTATTCAGTAAAACTTTGGAAAAGAAAGAAAACTATCTCTTTTTGCTGATTATGCATCTGTATACTTAGAAAACCAACAAACTCTAGTAAAAAAATACTAAAATTATAAGAGAATTATGATGAGGTGGTTGGACAGATGATAAATATACCAAAATTAATCATTCTTCTTTACATTAGCAATAAATAATTAGAAGTGGAAAAAGGAAAACAGTCCACTCATAATACTGATAAAAGCCATAAAGTATTTATGAATATATTTAACAAGAAAGCCACCGGACCTATATGAAAAAGACTATAAAATCTTATAGAAGGGCATAAAGTAAGATTTCAACAAATGCAAAGACATTTCTTATTCTTGGGTGGGAATACATTAGCGTAAATTTACAAATTTAATGCAATCCTTTTGGAATTGGATAAAATAGTCTTAAGAAGTTCTTTTGAAAGAAAAAGTGCCCCCAGAAAACCAACCAACTAACCAATCAATCAATCAATACATAGCGCAGGAGGACGTGCCCCACCAGCTATCAGAACATCAAACTAGAAAACGGCTGTGACCAAATCAATATTATATTGCCATAGGATAGACAAATTAATGACTGTAGATTTGGCAATGAAACTGAAGAGAGGATCCAGAAATAAATGCCAGTCTACATGAAAATTTGATTATGACAAGAGTGACCATTTTAGTGGGAAAAAGATAGTTATTTGATAAATGATGCTGGGACAGCTAGCTATTTACCTGGAATAAAACAGCATTGGAACCCGATTTCACACCACATAAAAAAAAAAAATCTAATCTAAATAACTATAACCATAAATGTTTTAATTATTTCTAATAAATAATGAACAGATATAAAAGAACGTTTGTATACTTTGTAGACAGCATAAAGCATTAAAATACAATTCATAATCTTGTACCAATTCATCCATGTACGGAAAACAACAGTTTAATTAGTTTTGAATTTCCCCGTGTGTCCCTGTTCAATTCCATTTCCTCATTCCCACTCACAGTGAGCCATTATCCTGAATTTTGTGCTTATCATTCTTTTGCTTTTCTTTGGAGTTTTGTCTCATCTTTGTATTTCTATGCAATATATTGTTTAGTTTTACATGTTTTTGAACTTTATATAAATGAATAATAGTGCATGTATTCATCTGAGGCTTACTTCTTTAGCTCCACACTGTTTTGTTTCATTCATGTCTTTGCAGGTACCTGTCATTCACTCATTTTCAGCACGGTAGAGGACCTCATTGTATAAACACATCAATAATTTATTTATTCAGTCTATATTCAGTTGTTTATTGCCATTTGCTCTTGTTCTCTTTCTCTCTGTTTCTGTCTTTTGAATTGAGTACTTTTCCTCATTTGTTTTTTTCTTCTACTCATATACTTTTTTATCTGTCTACTGTTGACCCTGTAAGTTTTAAAGTATATAATTAATCCAAAGCCTGATGTTAATAAATATTCTTATCCTCCCCAGGAATAATACAAAGACCTTAGAACACAGGAAGTTCAATCACTCCTTTCCTGACCTAAATACATGACAAGAGTATACATATTCCTCATAATTTCTTCTTATGCCTCAAATTCTCTTAGCTATGCTTGTCTAAAATGCCTATTTTATCATTATTCTAAAGAGTTATTTATACTGCGCTATTAATTCTTTGTTCACAGTTTTTTTCTTTCTCTCAACTCTATAAACATCATTCCACTGCATTCTGACTTCCATTGTTGTTGTTGAGAAGTCAGCTACCAGCCTAATTTTCATTTCTTGGTAGGTAATCCATCTTTTTTCTTTGGACAATTTTAAGATCTTCTCTTCGATTTTCTGCAGTTTCTCTATGATGCAAGTATAGATTTCTATGCATTTTTTTTTTTTTTTGCTTGCAATTCACTGAGTTCCCTGAAAGTCAGGATTCATGTCTTTTATCAATTCTTGAAAATTCTCAGCCATCTTTCTTTAAACATTGTTTCTGCTCCATTCTTTCCCTCCTTTTTTTTTTTCCTTAAGGTATTCTAATAAGACATATGTTACAAGTTCTCATTCTATCCTCAATATCTCTCATCTCTTTCACGTATTCTATCTTTGGTTCTTCTCTGTTGCATTTTGTGCCAAATCCGTCTTCTAGTTTCTATATTCTCTCTTGTTTTTTTTTTCTAAACTACTGCTATACTCTTCCATCGAATTTTTAATTTTTATTTCTAGAAGTTCTATTTAGTACTTCACAAAAATAATTATCGTTTGTATAATCTCTTGATTTTCAATCATATTTCAATTATAAATATTAAATATACATATTTTATATTCTATGTCATTTTACTGTTTGTAAATTCTGCTGGTTATTACATGGTATTTTTCCCCATGGTGTTTTGATATTAAGAATAAAAATACGAGCTCACATTTCCTGGAAATCTATAAAATTATTGGATGCATACTTGGGACATTCCTTTCACCATACTTGTTCAATCTGTATGCTGAGCAAATAATCCGAGAAACTGGACTATGTGAAGAAGAACGGGACATCAGGACTGGAGGAAGACTCATTAACAACCTGCGTTATGTAGATGACACAACCTTCCTTACTGAAAGTGAAAAGGACTTGAAGCACTTGCTCATGAAGATTGAAGACCACAGTGTTCAGTATGGATTACACCTCACCATAAAGGAAATAAAAATCCTCACAACTGGACCATAAGCAACATCATGATAAATGGAGGAAAGATTCAAGTTGTCAAGGACTTCAGTTTACTTGGATTCACAATCAACACCCATGGAAGCAGCAGCCAAGAAATCAAAAGATGCACTGCACTGCGCAAATCTGCTGCAAAAGATCTCTTTAAAGTGTTAAAAAGCACAGATGTCACTTTAAGGACTAAGGTGTGCCTGACCCAAGCCATGGTGTTTTCAATTGCCTCATATGCATGAAAAAGCTGGATAATGAATAAGGAAGACCGAAGAATTGAATTATGGTGTTGGTGAGGAATATTGAATATACTATAGACTGTCAAAAGAAGAACAAGTCTCTTGGAAGAACTACAGCCAGAATGCTCCTTAGAAGCAAGGATGATGAGACTTCATCTCACATACTTTGGACGTGTTATTAGGAGGGATCAGTCCCTGGAGAAGGACAGCATGCTCGGTAAAGTAGAGGGTCAGTGAAAAAGAAGAAGACCCTCAGTGAGGTGGACTGACACAGTGGCTGCAACAATGGGCTCCAGCATAACAATGATCATGAGGATGGCGAAGGACAGGGCAGTATTTCATTCTATCGTACATAGGGTCGCTATGAGCCAGAACCACCTCAGTAGCACCTAACAACAACAGTTGGGGCATGGGCTCTTCTTGACTGTGCCAGGCACCCAAAAACTCCACCATTAATGGCTTAAACTAAATTTTATGTCTGAGGTTTTTCTGACTACTCAGGTAGTTTGAACATGGGCTAAAATTCCATGTGGGGATCTGTATACGGTTATAAATTATGAAGGGACTTTCTCCCTCTCTACTCAGTGCCAAGTTATGAGACAAGCAAGTTTTCTTGCTGTTCCTTGGGATTGAGTGGGGTCCTTTATTGTTCATTCTTACACTGGAGATGGATCACTTTGGGGTTCCAGGTTTATATGGCAGGTGGGAAAACTTTTCCAAATATATGTCCACCTTGGAAGGACCCTGAGATTTGTCCTTGGTGCCCTGAATCATACAGTGTTCACCCTGTTTGGCAAAAGCCTGCAAGGTGAAAGTCACCTTAGTTACCTTCTCTTTCTAGGTTTCTGATTTGACTTGCTTTTTTAGCCCCTAAGTTCTTTTTTTTTTTTCTTAGCAGCACATTGATGCTTAAAAGGATTAAAAAAATGTTTATCTGTCATATTGCCAGAGGCAGAAGTCAGATTGTGACTTTAAAAAATAGAATCCAACAATTAAAAACTACTTTGAAATAAACACAGATACATTAGTTTCAACATACTACCATTTAATCCTTTGGAGAGGAGACAAGAATATTTCCTGTAGCAGAGAGCCTGCGGAAAGGCCTGGGTCACCACTAGACAGCCTATTTTAATTTTCCTGAGCCAACTTGCATGTTTAAAGCAAATTTAAACTCTCCCATCATCAAGAACTTAAACAATAAAGAGAAGTCTATTGATGGAGTGCAGTGGAGGAAAAGAAAAGAATGAAAAAGACAAAACTGTCACCAATAGCCTATGCCCCTATCTTCTACCTGTAAATTCAGAGTAGGAGCTTCTCAGGATCTGAACTTTCTTCAATATAGATATGGATGGTGACAAATTAAAGGTCAGTGGCTGATGCCTTTTAGACCACTTCTGATAAAAGAAATAAAAAGACTTTGAGTTGAGTTTGAAGCATCTTCTGAGTAAGCAATTTCTTGTTTTAGGCAGTCCCACCGGAGTGTGAGTCTCAGACTTTCAATAATGTCATCTGGTCCCTATTTATGTCATCAGAACAAGCCTGTTCTTAACTTGTCCAGTTCTCCTGAGGCAGTAGCATCAAAAAGTGGGGGCTTTACTCTCATTGACACATTTCCACCTAAAATCTGGGCAGACAAATGAGGATTCTTTAGTAACTATTGCCTCAATCTTACTTACAGTGGCAAAATTAGATCATATTAGAAATCAAAACATTCTTTTCAGCAGGGCATTTTTTTCCTTTTTCTTTTTTTTAAATTGTACTTCAGGTGAAGGTTTACAGAACAAATAGTTTCTCATTAAACAGTAGTACACTTATTGTTTTATGACATTGGTTAGCAATCCCACAACATGTCAACCCTTTCCCTTCTTGACCATTTTTTTTTTTTGGAGAAAATATACATAGCCAAAGATACACTATTTCAAAAATTTCTACATGCACAGTTCAGTGACATTGACTACGCTCTTCCAATTGTGCTTAAGCAGGTCATATTAATAAAAACAAAATTATCTTTGATTAATCTTTGGTAAATAAACATACTATCTCAACCCTGAACATATCAGAATGATATTTTGCTTTTTTATTCTAAGGGAGAAAGTGCTAACAATATTTTATCTTTAAAAATTCATAATTAAGGGACTTCTGGCAAAATGGCACTCTAGGCCGAAGCACCACGCCGTCCCTCCACAGCAAAGATCTGAAAAACTAAGCCGAACAGAGAAAACAACAATCCTGAAACCCTAAAACATCAAATGAAGAGATAAAGAACTCAGCCAAGCACCCAATGGAGTGAGAAAATGGACAGAGAATGGAGAGCTAGGAGAGATTCATGCAGAGGTCCCCTACCAGCTAACGCAGCGTGGATCCGCCATCTTGGACTCCTATCGGAGACCAGCAAACAGGGTACGAGAAAGCAGCTTCACGGAGCTTCCAGCGGGAGACAACAATTGGTAATTTGCGATATACGCTTTCCCACCCCCCACCCTTCTTCACTCCCACTCAGCCTCCTCTGCTTCCCGTGGCCACAATGTCTTGTGTGGGAAACACAGTCTGCTTGGATTCCACCCACCCGAATGGGCTGGCTCTCTGAGTGCCATTTGTTGGCTGCTGGTGTTGCTTTTTTCCACTTCTTTTGATTTCTTCCTTACCTCTCACCACCTCCCCCTTCTTTTGCTCAAATACCTGGCTCCATGTGCCATCTTTGTTTCTTCCTGAGGGGCTGCAGAGCTCCGGTAATTTATGATATATGCTTTCCCACTCCCTACCTTTCTTCACCCACACTTGGCCCACTCTGCTTCTCGCGGACACAGTCTCTTGTCCGGGAAGTGCTGGCTGCTTGGATTCCACCAGCCCGCACTGGCTGATTCTCTGGGTGCCATTTGTTGGCTGCTGGTGTTGCTTTTTTTTCTGCTTCTTTTGATTTCTTCCTTGCCTCTCACCACCTCCCCCTCCTTTTGCTTGGGTGCCTGGCTCTGTGCGCCGTCTTTGCTTCTTCCTGAGGGGCTGTGGAGCTCCGTTCGAGTGTGGAGCTGCTTCCCGCTCTGGGCTGCCGTGCTAGTGGGATCCCAGGGCTTTTGTCTGTTTGTTTGTTTTCAATTGTTTGTTTGTTTTCTTTTCCTTTTCTTGAGTTGGGAGCCCTTTCTGGCCAGGTGGTGCTGCGTGGCAAGGAGAATACCCCCTCAGCTTGCACAGATGTGCAGAGGGATCCCTGAGAGCATTTCTTTTGTCGTTGGCTTTTTTTTTCTCTTTTTTTTCTGTTATTTGGGGGCGCTTTTCTTGTTCTTTTTTTTTTCCATTAATTTGTTTTGTTTTCTTTTCCCTCTTTTTCCCTTTTTGTCTTTCTTCATTACTCAGTTTCTCATCTCTCTATATCTTCCTTCTCTTTCTGTTCCCTGAATACCTGGCGTTGTATGCCTCTGTGCCTTCTGGCCAGGCTGTACTGCAACACCTGAGAGTGACTTCCCCAGACCTCATAGCTGCACCGGTGGGATCCCTGGGAACTTTGCAGTTCTTTAACCTTTCCGATTTTTATTTATTCATTCTTTTCTTTTCTTCCTCTTCCCCTTTCTGTTTTTCTCCATTTCATAGTCTCTCACCTCTACACTCCAACGGCAAGCTCCCCTAGCATTATTTTTTGTTTGTATGTTTTTGGCTCCTGTTCCTCTCTCCTCTCTCCCATATCCATCTTATCTCCACATGTAACAATCTCCCCGCTACATCCTGCCTACCTGCACCGTGCGCTTAATATCACACAACCAAGCAGCACAGGCACAGCCTACTGGAACCTGCCCTGCACTGATCGCTGACCCACCCTGGTGGCTGTAGTGAGTGCCACAGACAACCCATTCCAGTGACTCCTCTTCAGCTAGACCTGCCCTGCCGTACCATGTCTGAGTGACTGACTCTGCCAATTGGAGAAGGAGGTGAAAAGTATTGTGCCCACAGAGGAGCAAACAACAACACACAGTCCGCCTGCTCAGACATAGTCAAATTTTTTTTAAAAAAAGGGACAAAACAAACAAATCTACAATCAATAAACGAGACAAATAACTACTGAATGCCCCGAAGACAGCAGACAATATCAAAACATTTACAAAAACAGAACAGGATGGTTCCAGTAGGTGTCCAAAATAAAACACCAGATGACTTTCCGGTGGAAGAAAATGCACTAGAACTACCTGATAGGGAATTCAAATCTCTAATACTCAGAATTCTCCAAGAGCTCAGGCAAAAAGCTGACAAACATGAGGAAAAAATAGACAAATTCACGGAAAATACAGACAAAAAATTGGAAGAATTCAGGAAAATAATGCAGGAACAAAATGCCAAAATAAATTCACAAATAGAAATTATACAAAGACAACAATTAGAAATCCAAAAGATAAACAACAAGATTTCAGAAACGTATGGTATCATAGAAGGGCTGAGAAGCAGATTTGAAATGGTGGAAGACAGGATCAGTGGAATTGAAGACAAACACTCCAATACAACTCTATTTGATGAAAACTCAGAAAAAAGAACAAAGAAAAATGAAGAGACCCTGAGAGTTATGTGGGATACAATCAAAAGCAAAAATTTTCGAGTGATTGGAATTCCAGAAATGGGGGGGGGGGGGGACAGAAAACACAGAGAGGATCATTGAAGAACCACTGACAGAAAACTTCCCCAATATCATGAAAGATGAAAAGCTGGCCATCCAAGAAGCTCAATGAACCTCATATAGGAGAGACACCAAAAGAAAATCACCAAAACATGTCATAATCACACTCACCAAAACCAAAGACAAACAAAGAATCCTGAGAGCAGTTCATGAAAAACAAGAAGTCACATACAGAGGAGAAACAATAAGACTAAGCTCAGATTATTTGGCAGAAACCATGCAGGCAAGAAGGCAATGGGATGACATATATAAAATATTGAAAGAAAAAAATTGCCAGCCAAGAGTAATATATCCTGCAAAACTCTCGTTCAAATTTGATGGTGAAATTCGGTCATTTCCAGATAAACAGAAATTAAGGGAATACGTAAAAGTCAAACCAAACTTACAAGAATTATTAAACGGAGTTCTTCAATCTGACGATAAACAACTTCAGCTCACAGGCAGAATCTAGGACGTAGGATCGTACCAGCAAGATACCAATCTAGGAAGTGAACTCTCAAGGACTATCCAAAACCAAAAGAAATACAACAGGGAATCAGAGCAGTTAATCAGTAAATGACAACAACATCAAAACAATAAAAGAAGGAATAAATAGCATAGGTATAGAACCTTTTAATAGAGAGGAAGGCAAGGCGATACCAAGTAATGGTAGACTGCTTCAAACTTAGAAAGATAAGGGTAAAATTCATGGTAACCACAAAGAAAGTTAACACACATACTCATAAAAAAAAAAGAGGAAAAACATAAAGTCTCAGCAAAAATAAAACCTACAAAAACAAAAGAAATGAAAAAAAAATCCACAAACAAAAGTAACTCAGCACAGGAGAGTAAAAAGAACAAAGAAAACTTCAGCACCACAAAAAAAAGCACTACAAAATGACAGCAACAAACTCACATCTATCAATAATTACACTGAATGTAAATGGACTCAATACACCCATAAAGAGATGGAGAGTGACAGAATGGAAAAGAAAACAGGATCCATCAATATGCTGTCTACAGGAGACACACCATAGAAACAAATATGTGAATTTATTAAAAGTCAAGGTTGGAAAAAAATATATCAAGCTAACAACTACCAAAAAAGAGCAGGAGTGGCAATTCTAATCTCAGATAAAATAGACTTTAAAACAAAATCTACCATAAAAGACAAAGAAGGACACTATATAATGATTAAGGGGATGATCCATCATGAAGACATAACCATAATAAACATCTACACACCCAATGACAGGGCTCCAAAATACATAAAACAAACTCTACCAACACTGAAAAGAGAAATTGACAGTTCCACAATAATAGTAGGAGACTTCAACACACCACTCTCAGTAAAGGACAGAACAACTAAGAAGAAACTCAGCAAAGATACAGAAGACCTAAAGGGCACAATCAGCCAACTTGACCTCATAGACATATATAGAACATTCCATCCAACCGCTGCAAAGTACACATTCTTTTCCAATACACATGAACGTTCTCCAGAATAGACCACATCTTAGGCCACAGAGCAGTCCTCAGCAAGATCCAAAATGTTGAGATAATTTAAAGTATCCTCCCTGACCACAATGCCATCAAGGTAGAAATTAACAACAGAAAGAGCAAGGGAAAAAAAATCAATTACATGGAAACTGGATAATACCCTGTTTACACATCACTGGGTAATAGAAGAAATCAGAGATGGAATCAAAAAATTCCTAGAATCAGATGAAAATGAAAACACATCATACCAAAACCTTTGGGACACAGCAAAGGCAGTCCTCAGAGGACAATTTATAGCAATAGATGCACATATCAAAAAAGAAGAAAGGGACAAAATCAAAACATTAACTACAGAACTCAAACAAACAGAAAGAGAACAGCAAAAAAGGCCCACAACCACCAGAAGAAAGGAAATAGTAAAGATCAGAGCAGAAATAAATGAAATAGAGAACAGAAAAACAGTAGAAAGAATCAACAAAACCAAAAGTTGGTTCTTTGAAAGAATCAACAAAATCGACAAACCACTGGCCAGACTGACAAAAGAAAAACAGGAAAGGACACAAATAACCCAAATAAGAAATGAAATGGGGGACATTACCACAGACCCAACTGAAATAAAAAGGATTATAACAGAATAGTACGAAAAACTATACTCCAACAAATTTGAAAACCTAGAGGAAATGGATAAATTTCTAGAAACACACGGCCTACCCAAACTACAACAAAGTGATGCTGAAAATCTGAACAGACCCATAACAAGAGAAGAGATAGAAAAGAAAAGAAAAAAACTCCCAACCAAAAAAAGCCCTGGCCCAGATGGCTTCACTGGAGAATTCTACAAAACATTTACAGAAGAGCTTGTACCAGTACTACTCAAGCTATTTCAGAGCATAGAAGAGGAAGCAACACTTCCAAATTCATTCAAAACGATACAACCATTTTGGAAAATGATATGACGCTTCCTCAGAAAGCTGGAAATAGACATCATTCGATCCAGCAATCCCACTCCTGGAAATATATCCTAGAGAAATAAGAGTTGTCACTCGAATAGACACATGCACACCTATGTTCATGGCAGCATTGTTCACAATAGCAAAATGATGGAAACAACCTAGATGCCCATCAGCAGAGGAATGGATAAACAAACTATGGTACATACACACAATGGAGTACTATGCAACGAGAAAGAATAACAATGAATCTGTGAAGCATCTCATAACATGGATGAAACTGGAGGACACTATGCTGAGTGAAATAAGTCAATCACAAAAGGACAAATATTGTATGAGACCTCTATTGTAAAAACCCATGAAAAAGTTCACACACAAAAATGTAACAATCTTTGTTGGTTACCAGGGATGGGAGGGGTGGGGGGGAAATACTACATAGGCAATAGATAAGTGGTATCTTGGGTGAAGGGTGAGACAGTACACAATACAGGGGAAACCAGCACAACTTGTACAAGGAAAGGTCATGGAAGCCCCACAGACACATCCAAACCCCTGAGGGACTGAATTGCTGGGCAGAGGGCTGTGGGGACCATGGTCTCGGGGAACATCTAGCTTAATTGGCGTACCACAGTTTATAAAGACAATGTTCTACATTCTACCTTGGTGAGTAGTGTCTGGGGTCTTAAAAGCCTGTGAGCGGCCATCTACGATACTCCACTGGTCTCATCCCTTCGGGAGCAAGGGAGAATGAAGAGAACAGGATACAAGGAAAAGATTAGTCAGAAGGACTAATTGTCCACAGCTACGAAGGCCTCCACTGGACTGAGTCCAGTACAGCTAGATGGAGCCCGGCAACCACCACTGACTGCTCTGACCAGGATCACAACAGAGGGTTCTGGACAGAGCTAGCGAAGGATGTAGAACATAATTCTAACTCACAAAAAAAAAGACCAGATTTACTGGCCTAAAGGAGACTGGAGAAACCCCGAGAGTATGGCCCCCAGACACCCTTTTAGCTCAGTGGTGAAGTTACCTCCGAGGTTCACGGTTCAGCCTGGGAGTGGACAGCCCCGCAAAACCAAATGAGACTAACGAGGTACAGGAGTCCAGTGACAAGGGCCAGAAGGCAGAAGGGGACAAGGAAGCTGGTGATAGGGAACCCAAGGTTGAGTAAGGATATTGTTGATGTGTTGTGAGATTGTTAACCATCGTCATAGGGCAACATGTGTAGTAACTGTTAAATGTGAAACTATTTTATTCTGTAAGCCTTCATCTTAAGTGAGAATAGCAGCACAATTGGGAGAGCGTAGTCAATGTCACTGAACTGTGCATGTAGAAGTTTTTGAAATGGTGTATCTTTGGCTGTGTGTATTTTCATCAAAAAAAAAAAAAAAAAGGTTGAGAAGTTAGAGGGTTGACATGTTGTGGGGTTGTTAACCAATGTCATAAAACAATATGTGTACTACTGTTTCATGAGAAACTATTTTTTCTGTAAGCCTTCACCTGAAGTACAATAAAAAAATTAATTAATTAATTTTAAAAAATTTAATAATTAAGAGGAAGGTGGTAGAACATGGTGGTGGCCAAGTGGGAGTCAAAGTCTACACAAAGAAGGGGACCAAGTGGGATGGTGGCCTGTCTGATTTCTGGTAGGCAGCTGAGTTGGGTGGTGGCAAGGTGGGATTAAGATCCATAAAAGGAAGGTGGCTGAGTGGGGCAGCAGCCTGGTGGAAGTCAGGAGATGATTTTATATATGGAGGTATTTAGCAATAAATAAATATTTTGAGGACAATGGGATCTAGATTTCTTACTAAACAGAGTTACAAATGTCAAAAGAGGGAAATCTAGAATGAACCCTTTGGCTGGATTGACATTGGAGGTATTGAAGTGAACTCATGGTTGTCAAGATGTGTGTGTATGTATATTCTATGCATATACATATTTCCTTGCTGTTCAAGAGGATCTGGAAGCAGCAAAACCCCAGTAGCAAGAAGGACAGTTAGCTCCCACTTCTTGGTTTCTAAATGCAGTTCTCCCCTTAAGGGAACCAAGGCTCTTTGAAGAAATGGCTTATTTCAGGGCAGGGGCAGGAGAAGTATAATAGCCTGAAACATCTTGTGCCAGAAAGTAAGGAAGCACTTAAAGAATCATGGTACATATCAAAAGGACACAGAAGTCAATTTGAAGAAACTCCCACTGGTCAAATCTGGGGCATTTTGAGTATGGAAGTAAATGAGACTAATGGATAATATCCCATTAAATAAAATGAAAATCAAGAGTCCACACTGATTAAAAACAACAACAAAAATGGGCAGAAAAGAAAAGTAGAATTTCAACTAAAAAATGTCAGAGAAATGATGGAATCATTTGGCAGTAATTTGGCAATAATTATAATATTAATTAATTCAGGCAAGAAACATCAATAGATGCTTTACTAGTGAGTGAAAGTTAGAGAAGAACAGGATATTTATTTAGTCTCAAAGTATCTCTAAGTCACAACATATTTATTAATTTTAAAGGGATACAGAGCAACTTTACAGTGGAAAAAGCTGTTAGATATCACCTTACTTAAATGATCAAAGTTAACATTATCAATGATGGGATAAGTTGACGTCAATTCCTACTTTATGGGATATAGGGAGAACAGCTCAGCAAAACTTTCATAACATTTTTGCAAAACTTCATAACTTCAGTGTAGTCTGAGGAAACATAAAAAAGAAAAAACCAAATTGAGGGACATTATTAAAATAACTGGCCTGTAATCTTATCAAACGTTAAGGACACAAAGTTCAAGGAAAGACTACAGAACTGTTCTGAACTGAAGTGGGCTGAGGATATACGATAAGTAAGTGCAACGGGTGAACTGGTTTGAATCTTCTTTCTGTAAAGGACATTATCAGGATAGTTGGCAAAACTTGAATGGAGTCTTTAGGTGAAGGACATATGGGTAGTTCTTTGTACGGTTTTTCCAATTTTTCAGGAGATATTTGGGAAAAATAGGGCATTCAAAATTTCCTAGGCAGAATTCCACTTCTGGTTAGGATATAGAAGTTTGCAAAATATTGTTCTCCCTATTATAACAACAAGGAAACACCTGATAAATTAAAATTCATACATTTCTTAAAGCCATGGGATAGTAATGAATGAATATAAGTCTAAGTGAGCCAAATTTTAGATAGGTACAAACCTATAACAGAGCAGAAATATACAATATCTATAATAATTTACTGAATGGCTTAAGAGGTGACTGGACACAGCAGAAAAAAATATCAAAAAATTCAAAGGCAGGTCAAGAACAAGTCCCAGACTAAAGCATAGACAGAAAAAAAATTGGAAAAACAAAAACAAGACTGAATAGATCATTACAGAACTGTGGGACAATATGAAAAGGACTAACATACATGTGTCTTAGTTATCCAGTGCTGCTGTAACAGAAACACCACAAGTGGATGGCTTTAACAAAGAGAAATTTATTCTCTCACAGTTTAGGAGGCTAGAAGTCTGAATTCAGGGTGCCGGCTCCAGGGAAAGGCTTTCATTCTCTGTTGGCTCTGGGGGAAGGTCCTTGTCATCAATCTTCCCCTGGTTTAGGAGCTTCTCAGCACAGGAATCCAGAGTCCAAAGGACGTGCTCTGCTCCTAGCATTTCTTTCCTGGAGATATGATGTCCCCCATCTCTCTGTTAACCTCTCTCTCCTTTTGTCTCTTGTAAGATAAAAGGTGATGCAGGTCACACCCCAGGGAAACTCCCCTTACATCGGATTAGGGCTGTGACCTGAGTGAGCGTGTTACATCTCACCCTAATCTTCTTTAATATAATCCAATATTGCCTCATTAACCACAGGCAGAGATTAGGATTTTCAACACATAGGAAAATTATATCAGATCACAAAATTGATGACAGCCACACAATATTAGGAATCATGGCCTAGCCAAATTGGTATATATTTTGGGGGGACACAATTCAATCCATGATATACAGGTAATTGGAATCTCAGAAGAAGAGGAGAGAGAGAATGAGGAAGAAGGAATATTTAAAAAGATACTGGCTAAAAAATTTACAAAACTAATGAAAGACCTCAACAAAATCTCTAGAAGTTTAGTGAATGCTCTGGGGGCTTAGAGCCTTAGCTCATGTGCAGTCCTGACTCTTGTCACCTCCTCATCTCCTCAGGATGGTTCTCTGCTGCCTGCTTCCCACCCCCTATACTCACCCCTGCTGCCGCCCTCTGCCTTGGGCAGAGACTGGGTCACACTGAGGGGATGAGAGGTCTGTGTTCTCCACTTCTGGCTGGATTGGGACATGGGTAGAGTCATGAGTAATGGTTGGCCCCACATCAAGAGGCATCTCAGGGTGGGGCAGGGTGACAGCTGTCCCCACTCCAGGCTGACAGCACCATGGTGAATTTCTTGGGGGTCTCTTATTCACCCCCAAATCAGGTTCTGAACATATTCCGGTGCAGAGGTTGTAATCCCTTAGGGGGCTCACCTGTCTGCAGTGGGCTGAAGTGGTGGGCCCATGGAAAGATAAGACTGGCTTCCTCACCTGTGGTGGGGGCCCCACATTTTCATTTTGCACTGGGCTCTATAAATTATATAGCTGGTCCTGGCTACAGCCACTGTTGGGGAGACTCCTCCGCCTGTTCTCTGCATGTTTCCCCTAACATGATGCCCAGGCCAGACAGCTGTGCATACTGAATGACCAGTTTCCCCATTTGCTGAGCTCTTTATCTGTCTTCTTGGTGCAGATTCTATGAGGTGGCCACCGCCCACAGGTAACGCTGGTACACTGGCCTAATAAGTGGAACCATATCTGACACCTTATGCACCCTCTTCAGAAATGATCCCCAAATGCTGCTTTGGGGAGAATGACAAGTGACCCTATTTTGCAGTCTTGAATGAAAGCTCATAGGACACAAAGCTGGGTGGGAAGATGCTGCAAACTGGGGTGGACATTATGTTTGCTCATTGATTCTTTCATTCATTTGTTCAAATATCTGTTGAGCACCTACTTTGTGCCAGGCCCTATTCTATGTGCTAGAGATACAGAACCCCTACCTTTATGGAGCCTAAATTCACATGGAGGAGACAGACAGGAAATGATAAGTACACAAAGAAAAATAAAACTGGAAAAGGAGATGAGGAATGAAGAAGTGAGGGGCTATTTAGAGAAGGTGGTCGGGGAGGGCCTCTTGGAGGAGGTGACCTTTCAGCAGGGACTTGAGGACAGGGTAAGTGCCAAGTCCCTGAAGTGGGAATGGACTGACATTTTCAAGAATGAGCAAGAAAGCTGGTTGGAATAAAGGAGACAAGAGGAGAGTGGTTGAAGAAGAGGCTGGAAAGCGAGGCATCCACATACCCTGCAGGGCCACGCAAGGAGCTCTGACTGCATTCTAAGTGTGACAACAAACCACTGGAGGATTTGGAGCTGGAGAGTGATACGATTTATGTTTTTACAAGTGAAATCTGGCTGTTGGGTGGACAACTGACTGAAATGGTAGCAAAAGGAAAAGCAGGGAGACCTGTTAAGAGGCTGTTGTAGTTGTCAAAGCAAGAGATGATGGCAGTGTGGGCCTGGGGGGTGTTGGTAGGGAGCAGTGGTGGGATTTGTGATACATTTTGGCAGGACACGCTGACAAATTGGATGATGGGGCAAGTGAAAGAGTAGATTTTGGGCTGAACAACCAAGTGAATGCTATTTACCGTTCACTAAGATGGGAAGAACTAGGGGGCAGGGGTGGCATCAGGTTTTGGGGGAAAAATCGAGATTTCCCCCAACTACATTAAGATGGAGATGCTGACTATGTGTCCCATTGGAGAAAATCAGGGGGCAGTTGGATACATGAGCCTGGAGTTCAGGAGAGAGGTGAGGACTGGAGATATAAATTGAGAAGATTTTAAAGTCACAGGACTGGATGATAGCACCCAGGGAGTGTGTGTAACTAAAGAAAAAAAAAAGAGTGTTATCTTAAACAAATTATTCTTAGACAATTACCAAGTGTGGAAATTTGTGGTGTTTAACAATCCCACCTCTGCATTAGGAAATGTGTGTTTAATTTGAACATGATATGTTTAATTAGGTCAGTCAGGCTACTTTAAAAAGAAACTCTTGTCAAATTTTTTTCATTTTAGCTTTATGTGCTACAAGTTACCATGGCTTAGAAACAAGACCTGGGACTGAGGTGATTGCCCTAATGAATGGGGCTCTTAGTCTGGGGCTGGGGGAGAGTGGGGCCAAATGAACAAGAAATAGACCAGAGCTACATGGCCTCAGCACGCCTTGCTCCCATTTCAAAGTTTCGTTTGTACAGTTGCTGCTTGGGGGAAATGGAAGGAGAAAGTAAAGTCCCCTGGTATTTCCGTCACAACAGGTTGGAGCTGGCGCACCGGTTTTGTTCTCAAACTGCACAAATTAATGGGCGACTTGTTTCCCAGCCAGCCGCCTACAGTCCCTGCTGACTACCCAGCATTGCTCACCTTGACGGAGGAGGTGGCCCCGAACACAGGCCTTGTGACATTTCCAGCATTAATTTACATCAGCAGAAACTTCAGTTCTAAACCAGTTCAGCCGGTGCCTCTGGATGTCCTATTTGCATTTCATGAGCTGGAGCGTGTACATCTTCCTCATCGCGGGTAGGCCCCCACCTTGCCACCTCAGTTACATCCTGTACCCCTGCCAAGGTGACTCCCATGGTGCTCCCTGCTGAAGAAGTGCTCTGGACATCTGTCCTGGGACCTCAGAGGCTAGGGTGCTACCCAATTCAGCTGCAACATGGGGAACTCAGCCTCCCACCACATGCAAAGAGGAGCTTCCAACCAGCTGTTTGATGGTGTTACCGGTTGAATTGTGGCCTCCAAAAAAGATACATTGAAATCCTAATCCCTGGTATCTGTGAATTTGACCTTGTTTGAAACTGGGTCTTTGAAGATGTTATCAGTTAACATGAGGTCATACTGGACTAGGGTAGGCTCTAATCCAATAGGACTGATGCCCTCATAAAAGGAGGAGAACAGACAGACAGAGACAGACGCAGCAGGAAGATGGCCATACAAAGGCAGAGGCAAAGATTGAAGTGATGCATCCGTAAGCTAAAGAAGGCCAAAGGTTTCCAGGAACCACCAAAGCTAGAAGAGACAAGGAAAGGTCTTCCCCTAGAGCCTTCAGAAGGAGCATGTCCTGCTGACACTGATTCTGAACTTCTAGCCCCCAGAAGTGTAAGACAATAAATTTCTGTTGTTTTAAGCCACTCGGTTTGTCGTACTTTGTTACAGAAGCCCGAACAAACTACTACAGATGGTTAAGGGTGGTGGTATCGTTTTTTGGTGGTGATGATAGGGAGAGGTAAAGGGAGTGACAGAAAAGAGAGTGGACTGAGGAGATGGGTGAAGGTGACAGTAGCGAAGACGAAGGTGGTTGTGGTAACTGTGGTAGCGGTAGGAGCGATGGTGGTGACGAAATGGAGGTGCTAATGGTGACGGAGACGGCAGTGCTAAAGGTGGCTAGAGACACAGCTCATTTTTCTTGCCCTCTAAGAATGAATCCAGGTCCCCGGGCGGCACAAACAGTTTGCACTTGACTGCTAACCTAAATATTGGTGGTTTGAACCTACCCAACAGCTCCATGGAAGAAAGGCCTGGCGATCTGCCTCTGTAAAGATTACAGCCAACCCCCGGACACCCTTTTAACTCAGTACTGAAGTCACTCCTGAGGTTCACCCTTCAGCCAAAGATTAGACAGGCCCATAAAACAAACGATAATACACGTAGCTAAACCACATATATGAGACTAAATGCGTACACCAGCTCAAAGATAAAGGAGATAAAAGGCAGGAGGGGACAGGAAAGCTGGACGAACGGAAATGGGGAACCCAAAGTCGAGAAGGGGAGAGTGTTGACACGTCGCAGGGTTGGCAACCAATGTCACAAAACAATACGTGTATTAATTGTTTAATGAGAAACTAATTTGTTCTGTAAACTGTCATCTAAAGTGTGTGTGTGTGTGTGCGTGTGTATACGCGTGTGCGTGTGCACACACACAAAGATTACAGGAAAACCCTATGGAGCAGTTCTACCCTATAACACATGGGGTCGCCACGCGCTGGAAATTACATGATGGCAACGAGTTTGGGTTTGGTTTGGTTAAGAATGAGTCCAACCAAATGACTTATGACTAAGGCCATGGGACCCTGCATATGGCAGGAAGATGACAGACATAGCTGAGTACTGACGTCTTCACAACAGAGCACTCAAATAAAGGCTGGGCCTCCACATGCGAGGTGAGAGTCCCTCTGTGCACATGGCACACAGCACATGTGCTGAAGCCTAGGGTGGAGCCTGAGGAATCACACTCTGGAACCAGTGGTTAACCAACTCACCAGATGTCCCCACTTGCTCAAGGGCAAAGGGCACCAGCAGATAAGCAGGACTATGCCTGCCTTTCTGTCTCCCCACATGGTTCCCCACAGACAACAGCATTCTGTCTGACTCCATCAGAGGGGATGTCTATCCCTGTGATTTCAAGGGGAGGATGCTGACCTGAGCCAGGCAGCAGCTCCAGGGCAGGTGGTGCCCCATGAACTTCCCAGCAGTTCAAAGTCAGTGCGTATCCAACCATTTGTTCTGAGTGATTCCCCTGCATGTGGTTACTTGTGGAGATGTGTGGGCAATGCAGGAGGGCATGTCAGGAAATATTATAAAATAATCATGTCAAAATGATGGAAACACTCTCCTGGGACCAGATGAAAATTTATAAAGTTCACAGAGAATGTGAGAAATCTACAACCCGAGGGGACTCTTTTAGAGATGGGGAATAAAGAGATGTTGTTTTTATTCAATGCATTAGAGACAAGGGAATGACATATGTTGATAAGCTCTGTGTTTTCCTAGCAGTCACTCAGGTTATGAGATTCAGAAAGTCCAGGGGCACCGAGGTTTTCCACTACTTCGCTCGGTTTGCTGCCCTGTGCTGTCTCCCTGCTGCTGATGCTGAAACACATGGGGTGGATGATGGTATCCTCTGAAAGGCACCATTGCTCAATTTATCTCACGCTAAAAGAAGGTTGGTCTGGACAGGGAATCTGGCAGTGCCCATGTGGTCACCATGGGCCATTTTGGCCCAGAGTTTACTATGGAGCATTCCCATAACTGGGCTTGTTTCTAAATACCAGCAAGGGAAAGAGCACTGGATTTGGAGTTCAACAGTCTTCAGCTCCTCATCTGGAAAATGGGAGAAAAGAACTTATTCTGACACACATGGGGTTGCCGTGAGTTTGAAACAATTCGACAGCAACCATTTTTTTGTTTGTTTGTTTGTTTGTTTGTTTTGAGGCCGGTAGTGAGGAATAAATGCCTAGTTGCTGGCACATAGTGGGTAGCAGATAAATGCTAGATCTTTCCTCCCTTCCCAGTAACCAGATTATTCAATTAAAAGAAAATCTGTAAAAACAAAAGACCCTTTATATATCAAAACTTCTCATCTATATTAGATTGTGTCCAAGTTTTAGAATGTGGATTAATCTACTTCAAGTGAACATTAAAGATATGTTAAACCAGTTGCCATCAAGATTCTGACTCATAGCGACCCTATAGGACAGACTGGAATGGCCCCATAGGGTTTCCGAGGAGCAGTTGGTAGATTCAAACTGCCCATCTTTTGGTTAGCAGCCGAGCTTTTGACCACTGTGCCACTGGGGCTCCCAAAGATATATTAGTTCACATTTATTGAGCATTTACTATGTTCCAGCCACTATAAGTGCTTGATGTAGATTATCTTTGTGGGTGTTTTTATCAATTTCTTTTTAAAACTTCACTTTATTATTTTTGATTTGTGAATCTGTTTAATGTTAAAATTTTATTAAAATGACCAAAAAATGTGCTTTAGGTAAAGTCCAAGATTTGCCTCAGGAGTTGTTCTTGAGCTATTAGGATGGCCTGTCTCCAACCTGGTCTTGTCCTTCAGCAGGAAACCAAAAGCAAGGCGTCTTGACTCTGGCACACATGAGACAAGCCCATCCTGTGTGGCAAAGCCATTAAAGTGCAGGGCCATATGCCTCCAGGCCTGAGGTTTAACTACCACCCACAGCTGGAATTGTTCTGAGATATTAAGAAAGAAAGATAAACGAAAAGTATTTTGAATATGATTTGAAATTATTCTGCAGAAAACTTGGAAAAGTAATCAGGAGACACCTATAAAGAAAGATTTAAGGTCTAACTGACCTCCTTAGACTCATAGCATATGAATCTCTAACTATTGGAGATTAATTTCTTTGAATAGTACTTCTGGGTTCCTCTTTGAAACTATAAATTTGAACTCTAAGTTAAAACCTTAATTAATTAATTAACTAATTATTCACTCATTGACTAATTTTGTGTTCTGGGGATGCAGCAGAGAACAAGGCAGACACAGACCTGGCCCTCAAAGCTCATGGTCCAGTTCATGGCTGCCATGTACAGCTGTGCTGTTTGTGCACTGCACAATAGGACCAGTGGGGAAAGATATCCAGTCCGTACTCTGCTGGCCCAGCCATGCACCCTGGCATGGGCTGAACTTGCCTGGATGAAGGGGTGCCATTTCCTTTGTACAAAAATGCCATCCACTTCCAAGCCAAGAACCCACAGGGCTCTGTTCACCAGAGATGTGTTTATTCTGCTTTGCACAAAGGTTCCGGAGCTGACAATGGTCCTGGGGAAGATGGACTTGATGACACAGTTATAGGACCATGACTGTCTCATCAATGTCTCCAGTCTGTTGGCATGGCAGAGGTCTCCTCCTGACCCACAGCCAGGCCCTGGGGAAGGGTGGGGCTCAAAGGGACGACAGAGACATAGAATACAGTTTGTGTTTAAAGTGGGGGTGAGGGGAAAGGAAGCAGGAATGACTTGGTGGGCCCTAGTCCTTCTCCTACCCAAGTACAGAGGACCCTGCCAAGCAAGACCCCTCCCTCCCTGGCCTTGGCCTCCTTTTCTGTACGGGGGAGGTGGAGCCTGTCACTCTCATATTCCCTGATTGCCCCCAATGTCCCTGAAAGCGGGCCTCAAAACACAGAACATGCTATTGGAGCAGTGAATGTGGCTTCTATGCCCGACCAAAGGGAGGCTTCCCCACAAAGGAGGACACCCCAGGGAGCAAGAATAGCTGGGAGCCTGTAGATACCAGAGGAGACCTGAGTTTCCCATCCCTCCTTGAGGCTGCGCTGATCGCCAGGACCAGAGGGCTGGGGTCTCCTGCCTAGCAAGTGCCTGTCACCACGCAGGGGGCTCTGGCCACATGTGCAGTGCTGCCCTGCCGGCTCCAGGCTGCATAACTGGAGCCTGTCCTGAAGTTGGTCTGGAGACAGTGACCATTAGGGAAGAGACTTACAATTCTGATTACTCACAGCACAGCTCACATGGCCAATTAGCGGCAGAGGACACTGAGCTGGACCATAGGCTGGGGGGTGATCAATACTGGCTCTGTGCCTCCTGGCAGGTGGGTTGGTGGGTGGCTGGGGAGTGACAGCGAAGGTGGTAGAAGTGGCAGCAATGGTGGGGTGGGGGAGGAGCAGTCTTTAGCTGGAGGAGTGAGCAACAGCTATTCCCCAGCCCCCAACCTCAATATCATATTGACAGACCCCCCAGATTCCCTTCTTTAGTTTAACAGTACCACCCCCACAACCTAAGAATGCAGACCCAGGCTAAAATGCTCCCTCCTTCCAGAAGTCAGCACAAGTTCTGCAATGAGTAAACATATTTTAAATCTTAGAAGAACCTCTTAAGCATGTTCTCAGTGTCTGCTCTCTCCAATGGCCAAAGACCCAGGAGAAGTTTGGTTTTATCTGATCTGAAAACATCACAATGTTCATAACATTAGTCTTCCTTCCTATGGAGCAGCTCGAATTGTCTCCTCCAGAAAGTCCCAGCAGTGTCACCAGGGGAGAGCACACAGGCTCTGGAGACAGGCAACCCTACTTCTGTTCTTACCAGCTGTGTGACCTTGGACAAGTCACTTAACCTCTCTGGACCTCAGTTTCTACAGCTACAGAGTACAGATAACCTGTGCCTTGCCCAAGGATGAGAGATGGCTCACGTGCAGCACCCAGCCCAGCACAGGGCCACCAGAAGGTGCTCAGTAATTGAAAGGGCTCCTTGTTTTATCAGCTCCTGCAAGTATACCCCATTCTCAAGGAATTACATGATGGCCAGAGAGGGTGAAGCACCTTCTGTCAGTAGAGATACAATTAACAATCTCGGGGGCTTGCCTCTCCTGTTTGCAGGGCTACGGCCTTCTCTAGGCCTCCTGAAGGCCTGAGAGACACTAGTCTCCTCTCGAGAAATATGGGGGAGTGATACACATGAGGGGGCGCTCCTTATCAGTGCTTCCAACCATCAGTGCACATAACTAGGGGGTGGGGGGAGTGTAAAAATGCAAATTTCTGGTCCCCACACCCAGTGATTCTGGTTCTGTAATTCTCTGGAAGGGTCTGGGAATGTGCCTTTTTAACCAGCCCTGGGCTAGGGTTAGGTTACAAAGCTAGATCTTGAACCACGTGTTGAGAAGCCTTATAGGCTTATTATTGCTCCTGCAGTCAGGCCAGACAAGATGCCGAGTTCCAGCAGATGAAGGCCTCTCCTCCTCCTTGGACTGTGCTGAGGGTACAGCATCCTTCTTAGAGGTTTCATGTGGTCACGTGGCACCAGAGAATGTGTGGTCTGGGTCTCTCCGGGGAAGGGCACTGGCCCTTTGCCTTCCACAGTAGATCCTTCTGGAAAAGTTGGGTATGCGGAGACAGTAGAAAGAACTTGGGAACTGGTTATTTCAAGGACTCTCCTGAGGTCTCTAACAGGAGGAGAACTACCCTCTAAAACCGGATATCAACTTCCTTTAGTTGTGTGGTCGCAAGTAATGTGTGAATAACAATACTTGAAGTATGTGCAGTTGGGAATTGGTTACTTTTAAGACAATGAATTTTGAGTGGGTTTAAATTTGTCCCATCCTTCTCACACACTTGCACTCTGGTTTTGGGGGAAAAGTCAAGATTTGTCCCAACTACATCAAGATGGAGATGCTGACTATGTGTCCCATTGGAGAAAATCAAGGGGCAGTTGGATACATGAGCCTGGAGTTCAGGAGAGAGGTGAGGACCGGAGACATAAATTTAGAAGATTTTAAAGTCATGGGACTGGATGACAGCGCCCAGGGAGTGTGTGTAGCTAAAGAAAAAAAGAGTGTTATCTTAAAAAAATTATTCTTAGACAATTATCAAGTGTGGAAATTTGTGGTGTTTTAACAATCCCACCTCTGCATTAGGAAATGTGTGTTTAATTTGAACATGATATGTTTAATTAGGTCAGTCAGGCTACTTTAAAAAGAAACTCTTGTCAAATTTATTTCATTTTAGCTTTATGTGCTACAAGTTACCATGGCTTAGAAACAAGACCTGGGACTGAGGTGATTGTCCTAATGAATGGGGCTCTTAGTCTGGGGCTGGGGGAGAGTGGGGCCAAATGAACAAGAAATCCTTCTCACACACTTGCACTCTGAAAAACTTTGTGTGTGTATGAAAGGAATTACAACTAACACACGTGGAACTGGGAGGACTTCCGGTCCACTGTATCTGGGTGTGCTAGACAAATGATGTAGTCTGTCACATACGTCACAGCAGAGGAAGGATCTGCTCCGACACCTGGGCTGTGATCTATGACTTTCTGCCTTGTCCCAGGGTCAGGGTCCCTGAGCTGGCCCCTTGCTGACCTCGCCCTGCCACTGCCTCCAACTGGACCACCTGTGGGACTTGCCCAGGCCCCTGCCTGACAGGCCTGTTGGGCGCATCCTGCCCAGAGCCAACAAGATGGGAACCAGAGACGTGGGGCATGGACAATGGAGTGGAGGTGGAGGGGGTCCCGGGGCCCCCTTCCCAGGGTTGTTCTGGCTGTTCCCAGTGAGGTATCTGCCAAGAACATCCTTGGGTGTGAGACCCATGAACTGAGGAACCTGCGCCCATGCTCAGCTTGGCAGCAGCCACCAAGCCCAAGACCCTGAGCACCAGGGGCCCCAGCCAGCCAGAGAGGTGACTGCCCAGGCTCAGAGGGGCCACAGACAGAGGCTCCTCTCTTCACGGCCTGTAGAAGTAGCCCTTCCTCAACTCCAAATATCGACAAGGGCCCTCTAATTCTGGATGCCCCTTTCTCCATGGCCATTAACCTTAACATGACTCTTAAAAAGGTTTTTTTTTTCCTTCTGTTAATTCCTAAGTGCTAGCACAGGGTTGGCACCAGTAGGCATCCCAAGCAGGCACTGCCCCTTTACTTCACTGTTAACAGAGGAAATGGTGACACACAAGAGCACCTCTCTGTTACCATGTGGAACACAAATGTCAATGTTCTGAGCAGCTTCTTTAAGTCGCAACCACAGTTTTCAGAAATAGGTGGATTCCTCCTTATTCGCGTGCAGGGATTTCCTTTCTATCTATGGAGACCTCAAATACCCCTCAGGGAAAGAAATGAAGCACTAAAGTTTCCATAAACATAACCTTGTTGTTGAAATGGCAAATGTTTTGTTATATATGCCAAAAAAACTAAACAAACAAAAAACCTATAAACTTGTGGAAACCTCTTTGTTGCAGTGACCTAACCTGGGCCCTGTATGTGGTTGAATTGGTTTGCCCCTCAGAGTCCTCAGTCAGTGGGAGGTCTGCCCTAGGATGTCCATCGTCCGCAGGCTGTAGGGCCACTGATGCTGAGGACCTGCCTCCTTAGTCCTCAACTCAGCTGACACCAAGGATGACGATGTTGATGGTGATAGTGCTGGCATATGCTGAGTGCTTAGTACCTGCTAGGCTCAGTGCAAACTGCCTTGTGTGCATGGTCTCTCTTTCTTTCACGCAGAGTGAGGATTCTAACTCGGAACTCTCCGGTACCAGATGCTGTACTCATGACCACCACCCAGGGATAATAGGAAGCACAGTGTAAGCTGTGGCAATAGTCAAGTCGAGAGAAGAAGTCAAGGATGGGGGCTCAGTCCAAGCTCATTCCTCTTTCAGAACCGCCTTCCTCAAACTGGGTCTGTCCTGGGTTCAAGTTTTTCCCTGGGTGGTGCAAACGATTACTCTTGGCCACTAACTGAAAGGTTGGCAGTTCTAACCTACCCAGCGGTGCTGCGGAAGAAATCTACTTCCATAAGATTATAGACAGTGAAAACCCCCTGGAGCAGTTCTACTCTGAAACACTTGGGGTCACCATGAGTTAGAATAGACTAGGCAACAACAGGCTTTGTTTAAGCTCAAACCCACTTGGGTTCCCTGTATTAGTGGTTTCTGTACTCCCCAGGTTGCCTGAAGGAAGGAGGACAGAGCATGGTAAGCTCTGGAATCCATTCCCTGAAAGACATTCACTCTCAGTGTGAGGTCATAGTCCCTCAGTGACCTCCTTGAATCCATCGGCATGCTCCACAGCAAGATATAACTCAATTAGAGAACGAAGTCCCCTGTCTCCTATTTCAGGTTAATTGGGTCTGTACCATAGTTCACACATTCTTGTTTTCACATCTCTGATTGTTGATCAATGGCAAGTCATTGGTTACAGGCACACACTGCATACCACTAGTATTTCTGAGATGTGCATGAGATGTAAATAAATGCTCATAATTAGTATTTAGAAAGACCAGATAGCCACAAAATATACAAAGCACTTGGGAAATGCAAGGTGTAATTTTTCCTTATCCAGGCAATTTCCAGACTCTAGCTAGAAAGCTGCCTGGGTGTGGAATGTAAGTTAGAAGTGAGATTTTTCACACTAGGAGTAAACTTTACAAGAGAAGAAACAATTGGAGAAAAACCAATTTAGTTAATTGTCTTTGCTTCACCTGCTGTTTGTGTGTATGTGGAGCTAGACATTCTCCTTTCGAAGGTGAGTCTTGTTCTGGTCATAGTGGCCCTGTAGGGTGGGTCTTGCTGCTTCTGCATACGTCTCCCAGGGGCTGGGCTTAATGGGAAACCAGCATCTGCCAAGAGTTTGGGGAGTGGCCCTAAGACAGTGATGTTTGTTGCCATGGAAATGAATATAAAGTCTCCAGTTCATCGCAATCATCTCAGCAAGGCCTGGGGGAGGAATGGCCAAGTCAGAGCCCTCACAACTTTGGTTACAGATATATTCATTAACTAGCAAAAGAAGTGGAGGAATAACTGTTCAGGCATGCCTTGGCTCACCTCATGTGTTGCTTTAGCCAAACTCATCACATCAAAATCTTATTCTACAGAACAAAAGGATGACATGTGGCTCTCCAAAATAAATGTGCTTCTTCCTTCATTCCACACATTCCTGATGTACATTTCAACATGAGTCCATTCGGTAGAACTAAGTATAATACAATTGTTTATGTTTTTCTCTTTTTATTGAATGTCCTGTTGTGATCTATAAGGTTTTCATTGGCTAATTTTTGGAAGTAAATGGCAAGGTCTTTCTTCCTAGTCTGTCTTGGTCTATAAGCTCTGCTGAAACCTGTCCACTATGGGTGACTCTGCTGGTATTTGAAATACTCGTGGCTAGATTCCAGCATCATAATAACATGCAAGCCACCACAGTATGACAAACTGACAGACAGGCGGTAATGAAAGCCGGACAATGAAAAAGGAAGACAGAAAAAGAATTAATGCGTTTGAACTGTGGTGTTGGTGAAGAATACTGAATATACTGTGGACTGCCAGAGGAATGAACAAATCAGCCTTAGAAGAAATACAATAATAATGCTTCTCAGAAGTGAGGATGGCTAGACTTTGGCTCATTTACTTTGGACACATCATCAGGAAAGACCACTTGCTAGAAAAGGACATCATGGTTGGTAAAATAGGGGGTCAGCGAAAATGAGGGAAACCCTCAATGAGATGGACTGACACAATGGCCATAACAATGGACTCAAACATACAAATGATCGTGAAGATGCCACAAGATTGGGCGACTTTTTGTTCTGTTATACAAAGGTTGCCATGAGTTGGAGCCAACTTGGCAGCAACTAACAACAACAACAAATTTATCAAAGAATGCACCCATATTTGGATGCAGAGCTATGTGATTGACAGTGCTTAACTCTGTTTTGGCACAAAACTACAGAGGGTGGCCAACAAAGTCTTCAGAAAGTACACAATAGACAAGGCTTAGAGGAAAAAACATGAGCCCCAGCACAGATCTAAGACCCCACTGTTGCTGAAAAGTAGTGGAAAATAATAAAAATCTATAAAACACTGGTAGACAATAGTTAAATGCACTCAGAATGGCCTGTTGGTGGGAAGGAAGTAGGGTGATGGAGAGAGGTTGGGGTATACATTCTGAAGGAGAAAATTCTAAGTCAGAGATGACAAATATTGGGTACTCATGCCCCCACTACTCCTTCCCACTCCTGTTCCAGACAGCAGTGATCGCCACACTCTTTGCCAGCGGCCCAGGTGTGGCCTTCTCATTTTTCTCATCATATCACTCCAGGCAGCCGCTACCAATCAGAGTTACCAACTGTGGTAGAGTAAAGCTGGCAACAAATTCTCTGATGCTTCTCCCTCTGAGAGTCAAATTCTCCTCCCCTTGACTCTGGGCTGGTCTTAGTAACTTGCTTGACCAATAGCATGTGACAGATGTGACTGGAACCTTGTTAGCTAAGAAACTTTGTGTTGTCCATGTGGGCCTCTTGGAGCCCTGAGTCACCATGTAAGAAGTCCGACTACTCTTCAGGAGAGGCCATATGGAGATGCTTTAAGACTATATGGGGAAGGAGAGGGGTCCACAGAGCCCAGCCTCCCAGCTGACTCTGCCAAGGCACCAGACATGTAAGTAATAGGACCCTCAGTTATAACCCAGCCAGTGACTGAACACAGCTAAGTAACCTTGGACAATGCCACTTGGAGCAGAAGACTCACTCTGCTGAGCCCCGTCCAAACTCCTTACCCGCACAATTATGAGATATAATAAAATGGTGGTTGTTTTAAGAGGCTAAGTTTCAGACTAATTTGTTACTCATCAGTAAATAACCTGAAAACCACAAAGTGAAACTCATTGGCCACTTTTGGTCTGGATGAAAATTGTGTTCAGGGTACAGGAGGAGTCCTTAGGAACATTTCCAGTAATTATAATGGTAATATCTAGCATTTATTGAATGCTTATTATGTGCAAGATCCTTTTGGAAACATTTCATATGGAATAACTCATTTACGTACACAATCTCTGCAAAGTACCTAAGGATAAATACCAAACCCCTGTGAACAGGGCCAAACACTGATGGACCTACCTTGGTTGAGAGTTAATTTAATAACAATTAGATGTAACAGAGGTTTTAATAGTTACCCAATCACATCTCTCCCACTGGTGCTTCACTATATCCCCTATGAACCGGGCAAGGCAAGTTTCACTGTCTTTCTTTTTATAACAGATGAGAAAATTGAGGCTCAGAGAGTTTGTGATTTGTCCGTTCGTACTAGTTCGTGATGGAGACAAAATTTGAAGCAAGATGTTATAACCCCCTGGCCAATGGCCATTCTACACATTACACTGCCTCTCTAAACATGGTAGCTAGTAGGAGAGGTTCTCTTCATGAAATTTCCTCCTCTCCCACAATATCTGCTAAGGATCAGACAACATCCTACGAAGGAAATAAATGCTAACTTTAAAATAGTCGTGTTGTATCAGAGATCCATAGCACCTAATTTCTCAGGTTCTCCTTTGCCAAATCTACCTAAGGGGCAACTCAAGTGTGAGGGTTAAGAAATCAAGTTGCCATGAGAATTAAACCAGGTGAGTCGCATATTGAGTGCTGGGGCAACAGGGACGCATGCTATTATTCATTTAGTAATTCATTTGGTAATTACTGAGCATCTGCTCTGTGCCATGTGCTATTCTAGGCACTGGGGATACATCAGTGAACAAAATAGGCAGACATCTGCCTGTCATCTTGTTGATTTTCTATTCCAGTGTTAAGTGAAACCTCTGTAAGATGGGATGCTGGGTGGCTGGCTAGTCCCACTCACTAGCTTAGTCATTTACTTTCACGTATCAGCCTTGTATTGCATTTGATTCAAATTTGTCCTAGAGCAACATGACAAATTAAGGCCCTTTGGGGAACCTTAAAACAGTGAAAGCCACAAACACTAAATCTGGCAACTTTTTGATGCGCTCTTTGCCTTGCTGTGTGTGATCATGGCCCAGTTCTTTTAAACAGTCCGAAAGAATGGCTTCCAGAATGCTCCTTGGGTACTATCTCATTAATGGGTGTATGGCTTGACCATGCTCTCTGCCTCTGACTCTTTAGGCTATCAGGGAGGGAAAGAAAGATCCTTGAAACTTTGAAGCAAAGAAATGTCTAAGCTGTTCTCTCTTTCAGTGAGCTAAAAGCTAGAGCTGAAATCTTGCATGTCTGAAACTGTAGCTCATTGGAATTCACCAAAACCGGGATGAATTCCCCAAAGACCAGAAGCCTAATAGTCCTATTTGTTTCTGAGCAGAGGACACTGAATGAATCCATTTCACCTGCCTGTCCACATTAGTGTCATTTTCTGGCCTGGGAGGTTAGACAGGGCAGGGATTACCCACTCACTGGCAATGGAGTACTGACCCTAGGGCAGGGCATCCCTTTAAGCCTGAAGATATTCCAGAGCATTTTATTTTCTAAACATTGTTGGTCAAGTCGTCTGCTGTGATTTACCTTTTCCAGCTTTGATGAAAGATTTACAGTTTCGTTTTCTGATTCATTCTTTCAGCAAGCATTTATTGCCTACTAAGTGGAATCCATGCAGCCCTGGTGGCGCAGTGGTTAAGAGCTTGGCTGCTAACCAAAAGGTCAGCAGTTTGAATCTACCAGCCACAGCTTGGAAACCCTATGGGACAGTTCCACTCTGTTCTTAGGGTCACTATGAGTCGGAATTGACTCAACGGCAACAGGTAAGTGGAATCTATGGAGCCCTGGTGGCGCAGTGGTTAAAAGCTCAGCAGCTAACCAAAAGGCCAGCAGTTCGAATCTACCAGCTGCTCCTTGGAAACCCTATGGATAATACTACTCTGTCCTATGGGGTAGCAATGAGTTGGAATCAGCTCACTGGCAACAGTTTTTTAAGTGGAATTCAAGGGTGGTGCAAATGATTAATGCACTCAGCTGCTAACCAAAAGGTTGGAGATTCAAGTCCACCCACAGGCACCAGGGGCAGAAGAAAGGCCTGGTGATCTACTTCCGAACGATCAGTCATTGAAAATCCTATGGATCACAGTTCCACTCTGACACATACTGGGTCACCATGAGTCAGAGCTGACTTGACAGCAACTGGCTTGGTTTTAAGTGCCAGGCAGGGTTCTAAGTGAATATATAATAGGCCGTGATGGAGTTTATGTTCTAGAGAGGAAGTTTAGATAATATGCAAACAAAGAAATAGACATATAAGAAAAAAAATCAGATGGTAGAGTGTTATGTAGAGAAATAAAATACAGGTAGTCTCCAACTTATGATGTATTCAAATTAAGGCGAACCGCACTTTCGACCGTCTGTATTTTTTTGTACATCTTATCATTAGTAATATGTACTACATACAATGTTGCAGTACATAATTTGCTGATATTATCATTACCTATAAGTTTATATGTAATGTTTCCAACCCCTAACGACAAATAAAGATTGGATTTATAAAGGTACTGATAATAAAAGGCAATAATAATTTAAAAAAAAATGAGGTATTCTACTTACTCAGAACCAACTCATAACAGAGTCACTGGACTTGAACCAGGTCGGAAGTCAGGGACTACCTGTATATTGATTTGATCAGTAAAGACAGGGTGGTTAGTTTAGGTGATCAGGAAGGGGATCTGAATGTCGTTTTGTCTCTTAAAAGGTGACATTTAAGCTTCCAACTGACAAGAAGGAGTGGGCAATGCGAAGCGCAGGGGAAGCATCCCAGGTAGAGGCAAGGGCTGGTGCAAAGGCCCAAGGTGGGGTGTGTGAGGGAGAGAAAGGAGACAGGAGAGGCTGAAGCAGTGGAAGGGGAGGTGACCTGAGACAGCTCAGACAGGAGGCAGGTATATCAGGGCCAGGGCAGGGGAAGGGTGTGTTGGGAAAGCACTGGAGGGGGGTTTAAGGAGGAGGTAATATAATCTGAAGGTCCCTGGGTGGCACAAATGGTTTGCACTTGACCACTAACCGAAAGGCTGACAGTTCGAAGCCATCCGGTGGCTCCAGGGAAGAAAGGCTTGTAATCTTTTCTTGGGCTGTAATCCTTACTTCTGTAAAAATTACAGCCAAGAAAACCCTATGGAGCAGTTCTATTCTGTAACACATGGGGTCGCCATGAATAGGAACTGGCTGGATGGCAAAGGGTTTGGTTTTTCTAATATAATCTGGTTTACATTCAAAACAGTTCACGTTGGCTATTGCATGGACATTGGATTATAACAGGGCAAAAGGGGAAGGAGGAGACCAATAGGAGGCTTCTGACTTTTTCACGGTGAAAAGTGATGGCGGCTGGGACTAGTGGATAGTAGTGGGGATAGAGAGGCATAGACACGACTTGGTATACTTTGCAAGTACAGTTGATAAGACTTTTCGCTGATGGATTAGATGTGGAGATGTGGACGAAGGTTATAAAATAAATGGAAAGTTTTTAGAGAGAATAACTCAATGTTTTGGTATATTTCACCTCAGTCTCTTTTCAGTTACATAAACATACATGCATATTTGGACAAAATTGGAATCTGGATGTAGTTTTATATCACGCTTTTAAACTTGTCATTCTTTTGTGAATATTTCCATAAGTCATAATTTTTAATGGCTGCATAATATCCCATCATACAAGGCATACTATAATTTCTTTAAACAATCACTGCTTGATATTTGGGCTGCTTCCAATATTTCTGCTACTATAAACAAGGCTACAGTAAACATCCTCATACATAAATCTTTAGGCATCTCTGACTTTTTTCCTTCTAATAAATTGTCTGAAGTGGGATTACCGAATCAAAGGCATTTTTAAAAAGAGACTCGATAGACAGGTACTACCAAATTACTGGCCAGAGAGGTGGTACCATTTTATATTCCCATTGGCTACATTTGAGAATTCCCATTTCACTCTACCCTTGTTAAAACTGAATTTTATCGCTAAAAATGGCCAATGCCACAGCCAAAAAAATGCATTGTTACTGTTTGAATTTGCCTTATTTTATTAGTGAAGTTAAGTGTTTTTTTCTAATATTTACTGACCATGCATATTTGTATATTTGGTGGATGAATGTATGACAGAGTAAGTGCGTGTGTGCGCACGCACTCTGTTCATGCCCTTTACCAACTTTTCTATTTGGATGGTCACCATTTTTATTGATTACTAAGAGCTCTTTATATGGTAAATTCATTCCTAACGCCAACGATTGTTACCCCAGTTTTTCACTTGCTTTTTTGATGTTCAGAAGCTTAAAGATTTTGAATCATCAGATAGATGAATCATTTCCCTAATTGTATCTTCCTTTTTTGTTAGGTTTAGAAAAGCCTCATTCACCTAGATAAAAGCATATAAATATCTACCCATATTTATTTGAGATCTTTTGTGGTTTTATGTATTTAACTTTTTAAGCCACTATTTCCCAAGTGGTTTCTGCAGAACATGGAAAACCGGTCTCATGAAATATTCTGTGCTCAAGTAATCTAGCAACAGTATGTACTCATGTTCCCTCTTGGAAATGTATAGTGCACTGTAGCATGTTTTTGAAAAGTCCTGCAATAAAGAAATCTGCTTCACTCAGCTTAACACAGTGTTTCCCAGAACCTATTTGACCACAGAATCTTTTCCTGTTATGATTATTAATGTCCTTATAAGAGGGATAAGCGCTTTAGAAGAGCCATTTAATCCAAGTGGAATCATGTTGTGATCCCACCATTTTTAAACAAATACTAAACCATCTGTTCCAACACCATTTGAAAACAATCTATCCCTTTCTCACAGTTTTGAAATACAGTCTTTATATTAGTATTATATACTCTAAGGTTTGTTTCTGGCCTTTCTGTTCAGTTCCATTGGTAGTTGAAGCCTTCTGCTATAATTGTGCTTTTAGTTTTTCTTTCTATTCCTGACAGTAATAATGGCTGATGTTGTGTTATTTGGTACATAAATCTCCATGACCACTGTATTTTCTTTATAGATTTCATTACCATAAAATAACCTCCCTTTTTCTCATTTAATGTTTTTACTTTGGATTCTACTTTACGTTTAAAACTGATACCTTTGATTTCTTATTTTTGTGTTTGACTGATAGGTCTTTGTCTATCCTTTTTCCTTTAACTCCTTTGTGCCATTTGGTTTTAAGTGTATGTCTTTTCACTCTCTCATTCATCAACGATTCATTGAGCACTTCCGACACGCCAGGTGTTGGGCACTGGAATACAATGGCGGTCATAAAACAAACGTGGTGCTTCTTGTTGTTGATGTGAGGTGCTGTCAAGTCAGTTCCGACTCATAGTGACCCTATGCACAACAGAATGAAACACTGCCCGGTCCTGTGCCATCCTCACAATTGTTTCTATGTTTGCAGCTACTGTGTCAATCCATCTCACTGAGGGTCTTCCTCTTTTTCGCTGACCCTCTACTTTACCAAGAATGAAGTCCTTCTCCAGGGACTAGTCCCTTCTGAAAACAGGTCCAAAGTATGTGAGACAAAGTCTCATCATCCTCGCTTCTAAGGAGCATTCTGGGTATACTTCTTCCAAGACAGATTTGTTCATCCTGGCAGTCTACAGCGCATTCAAATATGCTTTGTCAACACCATAATTCAAATGCATCCATTCTTCTTCGGTATTCCTTGTTCATCGTCCAGCTTTCACATGCATATGAGGCGACTGAAAATACCATGGCTTGGGTCAAGCGCACCTTAGTCCTCAAAGTGACATCTTTGCTTTTGACACTTTAAAGAGGTCTTTTGCAGCACATTTGCCCAATGTAGTATGTCGTTTGATTTCTTGACTGCTGGTTCCCATGGGCCTTGATTGTGGATCCAAGTAAAATGAAATTCTTGACAACATCAATATTATCTCTGTTTATCATTATGTTGCTTATCGGTCCTGTTGTGAGGATTTTTGTTTTCTTTATGTTGAGGAGTAATCCTTACTGAAAGCTGTAGTCTTTGGTCTTCATCAGTAAATGCTTCAAGTCCTCTTCACTTCCAGCAAGCAAGGTTGTGTCATCTGCATATCGCAGATTGTTAATGAGTCTTCCTCCAATCCTGATGCCAGCATTTTTCTTCATATAGTCCAGCTTCTGGAATCATTCGCTCAGCATACAGATTGAATAAGTATGTACTCCTTTCCCGATTTTAAACCACGCAGTATCCCCTTGTTCTGTCTGAATGACCGCCTCTTGATCTATGTGCAGGATGTGCATGAGCACAATTAAGTGTTATGCAATTCTCATTCTTCAAAATGTTATCCACGATTTGTTATGATCCACACAGTCGAATGCTTTTGCAGAGTGAATAAAACACTGCTTTCAGCCAAGAACCATTTGACAACAGCAATGACAGCCCCTTTCCATGCCCTTTTCTGAATCTGGCTTGATGCTTATCCTCATAGAAATCAAAGCACAGTATAGAAGATAGACTTTAGTGAGTAATTTCATAAACATATGTAAAACTACAATAGTGGTATATATTTTACGGTATATGGCATTATGAGGTACCCTGTGGCACAGTGGTTAAGTGCTACACTGTTAATCAATAAGTCAGCAGTTCGAATCCACCAGCTGCTCCTTGGAAACCCTATGGAGCAGTTCCACTCTGTCCTATAGGGTCTCTGTGAATCGGAATCAACTCGATGGCAATGGGTATACCATTATAAAATACTAAGTGTTACAAAAGCTTATTATGGGATGACCCCATTTAGTTTGCGAGAATGCCTAGGAAAAACTTTCCTAAAGAAGGGACATTTAGACTCAGTTCTGAAAACTGTGTTGGTTAACCAGACTGGGGGTGAAGCTGGGTGCACTCCAGATGGAGGAAGACCTTGAAGGAGAACTTGATGTGAGTCAGTGGGGTCAGACCATGCAATACCTTTTAGGTCCCTCTGAGGATTTGAACCTTTATTTTAGAAGCAATGGGAAGTCATTAAAGAACTTGAGGTCCAGGATTTACAATTAGTGGTGTGCTAGAGACAGCCGCTCACTAGAGCAGATTTTGCAGGTCTCTTTCCAACTTTGGGTTCAGTGACACTACTGAACTGGTAGCTTGAAATAGGCCATGGTGGTAGTATTTACACCATGGAAATTGGCAACTACAAATCTGGGCTCCCCACTTGCCTGAAGGGCTGGGTTTTTGAACATTTACCAGCACCCCACTGATTTACATAATCTCTGATTGCATTTTGCAAAGAAATCACTCTCATTTCTGGGTGGTAAACAAATCCCAGGGGAGCAAGAGGGG
Organism: Dugong dugon; assembly: GCA_030035585.1. Lineage (NCBI taxonomy): Eukaryota > Metazoa > Chordata > Mammalia > Sirenia > Dugongidae > Dugong > Dugong dugon. Next base: position 146,483,614 of record CM057460.1, read on the forward strand.
ATGCAGGGAGACTAGTTATGAAGTTATTAAGAGAGTTTGGTTGAGAAATAACTGTATCCTGAATTAGGGTAGTTGTAGTGGAGATGGAGAGAATGGATGGATTTGAAACACATATAGATGTAGAGCCAACAGAATTTGGTGATGGATCAGATTGGGAAAAAGAGGTGATGGAAACTCCTCCTAGATATTTGGCTTGTGCAACTGGATGGATGGTGGTACCATTTACTGAGATACAAACACTGGTTGAGGAGCAATTTTTTGATGGTTTTGTTTTTGTTTTTTGGCAGGAGGGATGTTGATGGGGGAAAGACCATGAGTTTAGACTTGGACATTATGAGTTTGAGTTGTTTGTGAGATATTCAGTGGAAGTGTCAAGTAGGAAGTTGGCTTTATGGGCCTGAAAATTAGAGCAGAGGTCTGAGTAGGAGCTACAAACGTGAGAGTCACGGCATCTGGGTGATAGTTGAAACTTTAGGCACGGGTGAGGTCACTTAAAAAGAGAATATAGAATGAGAAGATAATATGTTCTAAGATTGAATCTATGAGATCAGACCTTGAAAAACAAACATTTAAGAGCCAACATTTAATGCAAACAGTACACAGTCAGGCTATGGTTTTTAAATCAATTTTGGAGTCTTTGCCTTTTCATTGAACTGTTATTTTAAAGCCCCCCCACCCTCATTACTTCTGTTATTAGCGTTTCCTTATTGTGTCCTTTTCTGTTCATGTATGTATGCATGCATGCATACATGTATGTGTCTTTAGTTCCATGGGCCAAGTTTTTTTTTTTTCTTTTTTTGAAAGTGGTTTGGAATTTAAAATGAATGAGGTATAATATATAATTCTAGTCATATATACTTAATTCTATGACTGACTGGTTTGGAATTTCATGACTCATTCTTTTATAACACAATTTCTTTCCCCGAGTTATTTATTTTGATTCATTTATCAGCTGGGTAGGGTATGACTTAAAGTCCTTTGTTTTGTTTTGTAAGAAAAGGCAGGAAGATGGCATATGTCTGAACTCTTGCACATCTGAGAATGTCTTTCTCCCGCTTTTGCAAAGGAACAACATCTAGGCAGGATATAATATTCTTGGATCATAACCTTTTGTCCTCAGAACTCTCCAACTACTGCTCCATTATCTTCTGGCATTCAATGTTTGCAGACAAAAAGCCATGAATCTAATTTGAGTTTTGTTCCAAAATGTTAGTAGGATTTTTGCGTGTATGTGTATTTCAGGGTGTATCTATGGAGTGGACAGTATTGATCAGAAGGAGAATTACATTGTATTTGTCAAACGAAATGCTTCAAAGCATTGTCCTGGTGGCGCAGTGGTTAAGAACTTGGCTGCTAACCAAAAGGTCGGCAGTTCGAATCCACCAGCTGCTCCTTGGAAACCCTATGAGGCAGTTCTACTTTGTCCTACAGGGTTGCTATGAGTCGGAATCAACTCCACGACAATGGGTTTTAGTAGAAAAGAATAAGTGAGGTCCATGAATTCAGGAATACATGTATAGGTCACTAAGATGTTGTAGAGAATACGTGGGCAGGGGAGGAGGTAATTCTGGTGGAAACTGCAGAAACTTTACATCCATATAATCTCAAAAGTGGGACAAGTGAAGAACACAGTGGGAGTCTGACCAAGTAAAGGTTTCAGTGAAGGCTGAACTGTAAACACTCTCACCCTGATTGCCCTGACAATGGGGCTCCCACTTCACAGTAATTACATTACAATGAGAGAAAACCACATGCAAATTAAAGAAATTATATTTAGAGGATGAACAAAACTGGTCTAGTTAGCGCCACCTTAGGGGAAGGTCTGACAGGGAGTGACGGAAGTATTTGGGCTGCAGGCAAAGAATGAGGTTACATTATATATAAAAAGGGCAAGGTAAGCTTGTACACTCAAGAGTGTCTGCAATCCCACACACTTGCTATTTCTCCTGCCCACTTTGGTGGAAGTCAGTGTAGATAATAAATCATGTTCTTATGAAGCAACGTTGTCTTTCTTATTCCAACCATTGGCGACACTGCTAGAAGGAAACTTGGACAAGGAAATTGCAAAGCTCAATCCCCGCTGGCCTGTGATCAGAGGTCTGGGACTGGAGTGATGCGGCTGCTGGGCCTTTTCTCCCAGCCCTTGCTAACATCCAGAGGAAGCTTGAGCCCCCTGGGGGTAGGGTGAGAAGATGAGAGAACAAGAGTGTCTAGATGTATTTCTTTTTATTTTTCTAGAACTCTGTGAGCCCTTTGAATATATTACCTATTGAATTTAAATAAGACCTTCTTTTTTAGAAGACTTCTGACATGCCAACATTTGGTAACTCCTGGGGTCATGAGCTTCTACCTTAAGTCAGTCCAACGGCAACATCAGGCCTCTGAGTGAGTCTGGAGGATGACACTGCATTTGAAATCTTTTCATACAGTTGTTGTCAGGTGGGCGGTTGACGGTCCTTTCCACCACCACAAGTAAATAGCTCAGGATTACCCGGCTATTAGAAAGGTTAGAGTAAACAGAACACCTTTCCTCATCAATCCTGTTTCTGAGACCTTCAGGAGCGAACTCACTGGACGCTGTCATGGATTGAATTATGTCCCCCCAGAAATGTGTGCAACAATTTGGTTAGGCCATGATTCCCAGAATTGTGTGGCGGGCCTCCATTTTGTGATTGTAATTTTATGTTAAAGAGGATTAGAGTGGGATTGTAACACCACCCTTACTCAGGTCTCCTCCCTCATCCAATGTAAAGGGAGTTTCCCTGGGGTGTGGCCTGCACCACCTCTTATCTCTTGTGAGAGATAAAAGGAAAGGGAAGCAAGCAGAGAACTGGGGACCTCATACCATCAAGAAAGCAGTGCCGGGAGCAGAGCACGTCCTTTGGACTGGGGTCCCTGTGCAGAGAAGCTCCTAGTCTTGGGGAACTCTGAAGAGAAGAAGGCCGACAGAGAGAAAAAGCCTTCCCCTGGAGCTGACGCCCTGAATTTGGACTTTTAGCCTACTTTAACTGTGAGGAAATAAACTTCTCTTCGTTAAAACCATCCACTTGTGGTGTTTCTGTTATAGCAGCAGTAGATGACTAAGACAGACACCTTGGGAGAGTTCCTTCCCTTTTGGGGATCCGCTTTCCTTGCTTCTAAAGCAAGGACTTAGAATGAGAGGCACTCCAAGCCCTAACACTAATATCTATGACTACAAAGATTTTGTCACTGTGCAAAGCTGGTATATGCCTGGTGGTTTTCATGTGCTCAGCCCACCCACTTACCCCCAAGCCTGGCACTATCTGTGCTAGAAATTCTTCTATTAGGAATTCACTTCTAGGGGATGGATACCGCAGAAGGAGTTAGATGTTGATCTATTAGCTCTAAGTATAGACTGCTTTTTCAGTCACTCTATGGACCATCAGGTCCCTGGGTGGCACAAATGGTTTATGCTTGTCTATTAACCTAAAGGTTGGTGGTTTGAACCCACACAGTGGTGCGGTGGAAGACAGGCTTGGTTATCTGCCTCCGTAAAGATCACAGCCAGGAAAGCCCTGTGGAGCACTTCTACTCTGTAACACATGAAAATGCCATCCATGAGGTGGAATCAACTTGATAGCAACGGGTTTGTTTTTTTCGTTTTATGGACCAACTGGAGAGCAGGGCTCTGGGGATGGGGTATATGACGGGAGTTAGGGAGAAGGAAAAAGAAGAGCTATATTGGCACACATGCCCTGGCCACAGAAGGATGGTGGGCCCAGCTGGGCAGGCACCAGAGGAGACAGCTTTGGACACCCGGGGCTGCACCTATTCACTGGATAACTTCTGGGGACTGATGAAGGAGAAGGCACAGAGGTGAGTGGGCACAAAAGCAAACTCTGTCCATTTGGGTGGCTGTGGGCAGGCATGCCTGTAATATGACTCATCAGGCCCATTTTGGGGAGGGGTTTGGACTTAAAGGCACTCGCTTGTGGGGAGGATCAAGGTCTGCCTGCTTCTACTTGAGTCCCATCCTCTCTGAGTCCCAGGTCCAGGAGTAGCCCTAACCAATTCACCACAGTGGTCTGGGCTGCACTGAGCTCTTCCATCTGCATGGTTATCAAAGCTGCTTGCAGCAATGCCAGGCTTAACCAGAGACATCAACCTCATAGAGGAAGCTCATTGCCTCCAGAGCACGGGCGGCCCCAGGGTGGATGACCCGAGGAGTAGTCACAGTTCCCTGAAGGGCTGAGGCACCTTCTTGGAGGTAGGGTAACAGGGCAGTGGCCTGGCTCCTACCACTGGCAGAACACAGCCTGGGAAGGGCTGGGGAGAGAGAAGTCAGAGTGAAAAAGGGCCCAGGCAAGACAGCACAGAAGAGGATTTCAAGCTCTTTCTCAGAACCAGAGCCCCAGTCCACCCAGCTTGTAAGCACATCTCTGTTGTCCCCACCATGGCACCTCATACAGGTGAAAGTGTCCCAGTGGCTTTTCGTGCAGTTGACCACTCCGTCTCAGTGCTGGGGCCTGGCTCAGGGTAGCTGGTGCCCCTCTTGGTTTGGTTCCCTCAGAAGCAGACCCTGAGACAAGAATTTGTATGCAAGTAGTTTATCAGGAGGTACTCCCAGGAAGAACTGCTGGGTGATGGAAAATGAAACAAGGGAGAGAAAGAATCCAATACAGGTGTGTTAATAAGCAAGTTATTGCTGTGGGCAACTGGGGCTCATACTCACTGGGAACCTCTGTGAGATAAAGTAGAACATGCCTCCGAGTTGCCCCACCTAAGGGCTGGGTACTTACCAGCAATTCCCATTCATCACTAGTTGAAGGCTTCTCCTGGGGACATTAACTCCCCAGTACTTCCAGCCTGCCCTAGGCACTGATGGAGCCCTCCCCTGCATCCAGGGAAAGCTCCCAGAGAGAGAAGAGAGTTGTGGTAAGAAGCCTTGAGTGTTCACAGAACAGCAAGGGCCAGGGGCTAAGGGCAGGCACTGTCAGCATCTGCTGTGGTGGCCAAGAAATGCTTAGTGAAGATATACAGTTTCAGACAGGGATGGTACAAGTAGACAACCCATCACCACAGAGGGCAGAACAAGTGAAGACCTGCGCTGGAGGCGACAGGCTACTGGGCCCTGGAAAGGCTCCAGGGATAACGAATTGCTTGCACCAGGACACAGAGATAGCTGCTGGCAGGGTTGGGATCCAGGCAGCCTAGATATCCTGACCGCCCTAGTCCGTGATGGTACCACAGAGCCTGCTGCTTACCCTACTCTACAGGCTCACTCCAGTGTGGCAGGGCAGGCTGATGTTAGTCCACAGCCCAGCAGCATCACGCGGCAAAGGTCACTACTTGGTGGGCTCAGCTTTTCTCTTGTCTAGATTTCAGTCCAGGCCGGCAGGGCCTGGGACAGGGGGATGCTCAAGGGTAGCACCCTCTGTCATACTTGAGCGGGCGTGGGCAGCCGTGCCTGCCATCTAGTGAGCTGCTGTCATCATACCCCTGATGGCAAGAATGCGGACTGATAGGGCCAGAGACCTGCTTCCCCTCTGCCACATGGAACCCAGGTGAGTCACCTCACTCTGGATTTGAGCTGCCAACAGGTGCTGCAGACATACATTTAGGAGGCAGGGCCAGGCAGTGTCCTCCAGGAAGAAGGAGGCGGCATCTCATGCAACAGTCTCATCCGATGCTCAGAGGTGGCAATCACCTTCCAGTGGCTAATTGGCTAAGGAAAGCTGTTGTGGCCATGCCACAGAGTGACAAGATCCTAGCTATCTTTCTCCCTGTCTTTGGTTACAGAAAGACACAATAAGACTGCAGATTGATAACACAGGCATCCTTTTCAGTGCCCAATAATTCCTGTTTGTTGCTAATTGTATAGTTGTGATGTCTTGACATTAAGTCATTAGAATGAAAGATGCTAAAGAGATCTACGCTAGCATGGAGTCAGATCCATTTTTATTGAACCTCCTCTTCTGCAGCTTTTCTTGAGAGATGTTATGTTGTTGCTTTTTATCTACTTCTATTCATCAAGAGTAGGGGAAAAAGTCCTTGTCTATTTTTGACTAGCATCAATAAAATCATCTCTGGCAAAACCAATGTAATACCACATGGGTGTCAGTTTTTTATTTATTTAAAACAAAACAAAACAAAACAAGTCTCAGGGAGTGGTACATCATCTTGAAACCTGGCGGAAGTGAGAAGAAAAAACACAGAGGAAACACAAAGGAATTTTCCTCTGTGATGAAGGCAGACATCCCCAGCCTCACCCAGCAGAGGCATCTGTGCTACGACCCTCCCACAGTCAAGGGATCTCAGAATTTCACGTTCCCCTTCTCCCGACTCATATGGACTCAGTCAGGCTTTTATGATGTGTTATGTGTTGACTTGTATCCCCTCAAAATATATGTTCAGCTCACAAGCTCTGGTACCTGTGGAAGTGACTTTGTTCGGAAACAGAATCTGCAGATGTAATTGGTTAACATGAGGTCATACCGAGGTATGAAGTATGACTGGTGTCCTTCCTTATAAAAAGAGAAGAGGCAAGAGACAGATGCAGAGGGAAGATGGTCATAGGAAGACGAAGGAGGCAATTGGAGATATGCTGCTACGAGCCAAGCAATTCCTGGGGCTACCGGAAGCTGGGAGAGACAAGAAAAGATCTTCCCCTAGAGCCTTCGGAGAGAGTATGCACTGCCAATACTCTGATTTCAGACTTCTAGCCTCCAGAACTGTGAGAGAATAAATTTCTGTTATTTTAAGACACCCAGCTTGTGGTAATTTGTTACACAGCCCTAGGAAACGAATACGCATAGTAACCAAGACAAAACTACTCATTAAATCTGCATTATACAATTGACCCGACATCATCAATATCTCCAGCCTTTATACACTATTTCAACTCTTGCCATGTACAATTGCACACATAGTACCTTCTTTAAAGCAAAACAGGTATCCTGTGTGTTATTAAATGTGAACAAAAACACAATTAAGTAAAATCTGGGGACTTTGTAAAGAATATTTTTGAAGATTCTGTTTATCAGAAAATCGTTGTCTCTAAATGTACCTGCAGAAACATCCTTCTTGTTCCATATGGATCACCTTCATTTCCACCCATTGTCAACCTCCTTTGCAACACGTGTTCTGCACAGCACCTTGTGTTCGTAAGGTAAGTGTGACATTCTAATTAGAAATCAAACATGGGTGGTGGAGTCTAAATGTGGAATTTAAATTTACTCAAGGTCCAAAAATATCCAATAGTTTCTGAGATTTTTTCCAGGTGCAAGAAAGTGATAAGGGGAACTCAGTTCTTCTAATTTGCCTTGAAGAAGAAATGGCAACATTTAAGGATTCCCATTTGGGGAAGGAAAGACCCAAATGTTCTAAATATCTAAGCTTGGACTGAATTCTTGTGTTATGGCAACTCATTCATAGTGTTGTTGGTAGATCCTGAGCCCATATACTACTGTATCTGCTCCTTAAAGCCACCCCGAGGCCCACCTCCAATCTAGGCCATACTGGGAGCTCCAGTAGCTGGTCTGCCTGCAGCTAGACTGACTTGTGGTACGAGCCTCTCTCAAGAATACCCTGGCCCTCTCGTCCCTCCTGCTTTTGCCCAGATACACTCGTGCTCAGTCTCAGTTCACTCTCTGCTCCTCTCAGGGTGTTATGTTATGCCCTTTTCTTCTCTCCCTCTTGCTAGAGTGTTGTCAGACCTCTACTGCTGCTCACCCTAGGCCCTGGAATCAGTGGGCTGGAGCTCTGGGACCTTGGATTCACCCTTCTTGGCCCAACCTAAGGGTTCTCAGAGATGGCAGGGGGTCAAGGTAGAGCAGGGGCCACTGCAAGATACTGGGGAGTGGGGTTGCCCTTGGAACGACACACTCCTTCCCCAGATACGTGGCCCTTCTTAGCTGTTGGCCCCATGGGGGAGTGGGATGAATACATATGAGGTCGCAGGCAGCCCTATCACCTAGTCCACTGAGCCCATGGCATCCCCTTCACCAGCCTCCATTTCTGAGGCCCAGGGAAGAGGGTGAGATGCCTGGTTGCCTCTAGTGCCCTGGTCAACCTCCACACTCATCCTCTGCTGCCACTGACCTGGCAGCAGAGAGGGAAAGGCGGCCTCATGCTGGGGCCAGAGGCTGTGTGAGAAACAAAGACCCATGCCCACCACACAGCCCATCTCAAACAACGCAGACTGAAGACACAGCAATCCAGATGTCTCATCCCATTTAGTTTGCACATTCAAGTTAAAGAGCAAGTCTGTTTTCTTTGGACATGGAAGGTACCACCTACCTTTAAAAATCAGGGGGGCAGCTGACAGCTAATAGGCTGACACTCTTGCTGAGTGAGAGTTATTCTATGAGTGTCTGTGTAAGGGACAGCCCTGAGTGTATTAATGCTCCATCAGATGGCCACCTAGGCATAACATAGACATGAGTGCAGGTCCTGCCTTGTCTGAGTCTGCCACCCAACTGTCCCACCTGCCCTGGCACCTGGTCACAGTCCTGGATCATGGTGTCTCAGCCAGGACCTCTGTCCAGGGACCACAGGGATCCTTGAGGGGCTTGGAACAAAGTGCATGGCCTGGTGGCCCCACCTGGGGAGTCTCTAAGATACCAGCAGAGCAGAGATGGAGCCCTCCAAGGGCAGACTGGAGGGGAGGTGTACGATGTGCGAGAGTGGGCAACAGTTGGGGGCCTCCGTGCCCTCACCCAGCTCCCCCAGAGTGCAGGGGCCCTTCTGAGTCTCCCAGACCCGTGTGCTTGCCTGCCATGGCCGTGGCAATATTTAAACAGAGGGGAATTCTTGAGGATTATTTAATTGAATTTTAAATTTATGCTCAAATTTTGAAGAAGGAGAGAAAAGACAAACCTCTTTAAACAACTTCCATGAATGGTTATAAAATACACATAATTTACACACAGGAGCAGATGGCAGGCTGGGACTGTTTTAGGCAAACCATGTGTCCCCGGGTAGTTCTTTTCAATGGATACTACAAGTTTCTAAGTGGTTTATAAACTCAAGGGCTGGTGATTATCCTGAGTGATTGACTGTAGGGTGTTAAAATGGTACCACTTACTCCCTTCATTTCTTCTGTGTCACCCCTGCTTGGTAGGGGGGCACTCAGAGCAATGAGAGCCCCACCAAGAACTGCAGACCCTCACTCACAGGCAGGTTCTGATGGTCGTCTGCTCTGGGCCCTATGCTCTCTTCTGTCCCAGAACATGCTGATTTCTGCATGCCCAGGCTCTGGATCTACATCCCTCTTCCCCAGTTTGTTCCATTTTTTTGAGTGACTACTATCCCCACCACAATCAGGAGCATGTGACCCTGGAACACCATCCTGGCCTATCCCTCCCAGGGCCCTCCTCAGGGGAAATCCTGGAGTCCGTCTTCTCTGGGGCAGCCATCCTCCTCATGGCCCAGACCCACCCCAGAGTCCTCCATGAAGGTTCCTGTTCCAGCACAGGCCCCTCACAGGACCACCGCCTTACAGGACCACTACTCTGGGCTATCCTGAGACACATCTGGACATCACTGATCCTCCCTCTGGCCAGGGATCCAGGTTCCAGGCCTGGACCTGGTTCTGCCCAGCTATGTGGCCCAGCACATCCTGTCCCATCCCTGGACCTTAGTCGCTGGGTACTCTGACCACCAATTATTGGGCCACGGAGCACCTGAGGGGGTCAGGCGTGATTTAGGAAATAATATTGGAGTTATTATTCCCTCTCCTTGAGCATACAGAATGTGACCCAGCTGGAGCTGGGCTCACAAAGACTCACAAGGACACATCAACTGGGCCCTGAGGTAGAAAGACAATAGCTAAGATAATCTTGGAAAATATCTTTTAGGGAAACTTTCACACAAAGCCAATCAAACAGAAGACAAAAGATTTTCCACTCTTACCTTTTGCTATTAGAATTTAGTGAATAGAAATTTGTTGGACCAATGAAGATCTTCCTGACTGTCATTACTGAAACCTGTACCAATGATTATTAAGAAAGACAATTCAAAATGTAGGATCACAGTTTCTAGCCAATCTGAAAAGGCTAAGCTTTCAATGGTTTTGCCCATTTGTAGTGTTAATATATATACATGGCTCTGTAACTGTTATTTGGACTCAGGCAGACATGGCTGTGGAAGTATGCTTGTCCGTTTTCCCATTCTTGCCTACTCTGTGTTATTCTTTGGACTCGGCAGACATGGCTGTGGCGGCATGCTTGTCCGTTTTCCCATTCTCACCTATTCTGTAATGTTCTTGGGACTCGGGCAGACGTGGCTGTGGCAGCATGCTTGTCCGTTTTCCCATTCTCACCTATTCTGTAACGTTCTTGGGACTCGGGCAGACATGGCTCTGGCAGCATGGTTGTCCATTTCCCACTTCTGCCTTTTTGACTATATGCCGAATAAAACTTTCTTTTTACTTTACTAAACTTTGTGATGTTTTTCCCCTACAACAGGTGGCACGAGGAAGAGAGCACAGTCTATCAAGTAGCTCATGTGGGTTGAAGAGAAAAGAGAATTCCTCTGACAAAAGTACCATTTCCTTTTAACTTTTCTGGACCCAGTTGAGTCTCTGTTATCCTGGGCTCCCTGCCCGTGTCAGGGGGGTCATCTGTGTACCATTACATCGGGTCAGCAGGAGAGGAAGCAGGAACAGTAGTAATGGCTAACGCATAACAGGGACTGTGTGCTAGGCAGTGAGACAGCCTCATCTAGGTTAGCATTATGATTAGCTCACATTACTGCCAAGGAAACTGAGACCCTACACGCCCAGCTTCTAGCCCAGGTCACCTGGTCCCCAGGTCTGCACTCTAAACCTCTGTGTAATTCTACCTTTCCTAAAGATAAAACCTTTAATAATCATAACAGTACATAATGCATCCTCATAAATTTTCAAGCCCTGTACTAGAAAGCCAGATTCAGAAGAGGACGTGAAACAATGGATATCATTGCTGATGTCAGATGGATCTTGGCTGAAAGTACAGAATACCAGAAAGACATTTACTTGTGTTTTATTCACTACGCAAAGGCATTCAACTGTGTGGATCATAACAAATTATGGATGATACTGTAAAGAATGGGGATTTCACAACACTTAATTGTGCTCATGCGGAACTTGTACATAGAGCAAAGGCAGAACAAGCGGATATTGCATGATTTAAAGTCAGGAAAGGTGTGCATCAGGGTTGTATCCTTTTACCACACTTAGTCAATCTGTATGCTGAGCAAATAATTCCAGAAGCTGGACTATATGAAGAAAAATGCTGGCATCAGGACTGGAGGAAGACTCATTAACAATCTGTGATATGCAGATGACACAACCTTGCTTGCTGGAAGTGAAGAGGACTTGAAGCACTTACTGATGAAGATCAGAGACTACAGCCTTCTGTAGGGATTACACCTCAACATAAAGAAAACAAAAATCTCACAACTGGACCAGTAAGCAACATCATGATAAGTGGAGAAAACATTGAAGTTGTCAAGGATTTCATTTTACTTGGATGCATAATCAACGCCCATGGAAGAAGCAGTCAAGAAATCAAACAATGTATTGCATTGGGCAAAAATGTTGCAAAAGACCTCTTTTGAGTGTTAAAAAGCAAAGGTGTCACCTTGAGGACTAAGGTGCACCTGACCCAAGCCATGGTATTTTCAATCAGCTCCTATGCACGTGAAAGCTGGACAATAAGGGAGACTAAAGAAGAATTGATGCATTTGAATTATGGTGTTGGCCAAGCATATTGAATACACCATGGACTGCCAGAGGAACAAACAAATCTGTAATGGAAAAAGTACAGCCAGAATGTTCCTTAGAAGCGAGGATGGTGAAACTTTGTCTCACATACTTTGGACTTGTTATCAGGAGGGACCAGTCCCTGGAGAAGGACATCATGCTTGGTAAAGCAGAGGGTCAGAGAAAAAGAGGAAGACTCTCAACAAGATGGACTGACCCAGTGGCTGCAACAATGGGCTCAAGCATAGCCAGGATTGTGCAGATGGCACAGGACTCGGCAGTGTTTCATTCTGTTGTACACAGGGTTGCTATGAGTTGGAATCAACTCAATGGCACCTAACAACAACAACAAGCTAGATAGAGGTCCCTGGGTGGTGCAAACAGTTTGCACTCATTTACTAACCTAAAGGTTGGTGGTTCAAAACTACCCAGTGGCACTGTGGAAGAAAGGCCTGGTGATCTGCTTCTATAAAGATGACAGCCATGAAAATCCTACAGAGTTTTACTCCGTAACCCAAGACTTCACCGTGAGTTTGAATCAACGTGATGACAACCGGTTTTTTAATTTTTTTTAGTTTTTGGCGCTAGAGAGAAGCACTGTGGCTGGAACAGGGGAAAGAATAATACACTTGGAGAGATCCAGGATCAGATTCCCGCTGCTCAAATCCGATAAAGCTCATAGAAACTCACGATGAGCAGCAACAATGTACACAGAATTATTATTTTTAAAATATCATTCTAGTGTGAGCTACGTAATCGCACCATTCAGGTGGAAATGTCCTGATTTTTCAGCAGAACTTTCCTTTTTTTTTTTTTTTATTTTTTTGCTTTCTCTGGAATAGATGGCAAGTTTTGTTTTGTTTTGTTTTTTTAATCTCAAATAACTTCAGTGAAGAAATTGTTATTTCTTCCCTTTTTTGCATGTGCAAGTACACCCTGTTTCATGTATTAGCATGAAAGTAGCTGTGCTTGGTCTTTGCTCACACTTGAGATGCAGAGAAGACACTTTAAATTAAGCACTGTCAGTAAACAGTGATTATAATAAGCAGCAGGAAGACAGCATTCCACTAATTTGCCTTTGCTGAAGCCATATGCTGCTTCTCTCCTGGGCTGCCCTGCTGAATATTTCCGTGGCCTCTGTAGACAGAGTCATGGCTTCCAGTCTTTTCTCTACACCCTCTGGCTTCCACAGGCTCACGACCTTCCTCAGGGACCTGGGAGGTAACCAGGCCTCGCACTCACCGCACCTGAAGGAGAAAAGTACCCAGGGGCTGTGCTAGCGAGGCTGCCAGCTCCACAACCCCTAGCACATGTGTGTAAATGCCATAAGTGGCCTGTCCTCCCAGAAGCCCAGTAGCCTCCACCACCCCTGGCTCCACAAGGCTAACCTTAGCACCACACATTGCTCCAGAGTTCCAGACCCCATTGCTCTTCAATGCATTCCTGCACACAGCACCTGGTACCTGTCGGACAGGCTGACCTGCAGCAAACATTAACACACCCTTCCATCAAATCTCACCTGACTTTTGTCAGTCTCCTAGAAGTGACACTCTGGGGAGCATGTTAATACCCTACTTTTGGTTTTAGGTACAGGAACCCATTGCTGTCGAGTCAATTCTGACTGCTAGCGACCTTATAGGACAGAGTAGAACTGCCCCCTGGGGTTTCCAAGGAGTGGCTGGTAGATTCAAACTGCCCACCTTTTGGTTAGTAGACATAGCTCTGAACCATCAGGGCTATAGGGTCACTCTGAGTTGGAACTGACTTGACAGCAACGTGTGTTGTTGTTGTGTTCTGTTAGAGACAGGAGACAGACTCTGAGAGGGATTGTGGCAACTTGCTAAAACCAAACACTCTTGGGTCTCTCACATCCTGCAGCACTTGTTAAAAATGACCCACTGGTTCGGGATCCAGGAGGTGGGAGGCGGTGAGGGCTCTGAGCTTCCTGTCTTGAACAAACTCCCCAGGTGCTCCTTAAGAACAATAACCAGTCAAAGGTGATAAAAACAGGCATTTAATTCAGGGCTCGTTTTAAACCACAGCTGCCATCAATGTTTCAGGTGATACTGCTAATTCATACCCAGATGTTTAATGATCAAGGGACTAATTTATACTGGAGAGGTAATTCTGACAATGGTTTAACAGATTTTCCCTCCCAGATACCATTTGCATTTTAGTGGCGGCCTCAGGCATGAATAAAAATGCTGAAAAGGGAAGGTAGGGTGGGGGGCATCCTTGAAAACTGTCCCCCTTTCCTCTGACCCTTCGCTGGCACCCTCTCCAGCAGGTATATACCTCGACATCACCACATTCAAGGGGCACAGTTGTCTACAGGGCAAGGGGGCTGTGCCTTTCCTCAACACTGTGCTGCACCTCAGCCCAGCCTACCAGACAGATTGTTTGCAGTTAGATGGCCCCTACACTCCCTTCAGAACGCTAGGCTTGATGCTGTGTTTTGGGGTGTTCCAGCACTAGCAAGTAGAGACCCATGGCATTAGATACCACACAGAGGCCTTCAGAGTCCTTGGAGAAAGGACTCTGGAGCTTGCAAAGCAAAGTGACACCACTGTCAAAGAGCCCAGGACACACAGGCTTTGGAAAGCCATGAGCAGTGGGTTGTCTCCCGGGAGAGGTGGGGCTCATGTCCTAGACGGCGGGGTCAGAAGACAGGAGTTTGGGATTGTGACCCAATAAAGCAATCAGGAGTACCTCTGCATAGGGAGAACCCGGGAAACAGACGGGATGCAGAGGACTGGGGTCCCAAGACAGACTTGCCATAAGCACCTATTGTGGTAGATGACCGTCTGAGGTGAAGTGTCAGGGACAAAGCCACAGCTACAGCCTTCTCTCCAGCATTTCGAGGTCTGAACAGATTCCAGATTTCTTTCTGATGGAGATTTTCCCATTGGGTACTCTCTTTTCATCCCCTCCCCCCAACATCACCCTACTATTCATTTCCCCTGCAGGCCTTTTCAGTATTGGCAAACGTAGGGAATTCAAAGCAAATGAGATGGAGGGCCAGGTGGGTTTCCTCCTGAGTGAAAGGGATCTAAAACAATTGATCCTCATCCTTCTGCTCTTGGGGCCCCACCAGGCCTTTACTGGGGACATGTAAGTTGCCCAACTGATGCTACAATCCAGGCTGCTCTTTCCTTGCTTAGGTCAGGCTCAATTCAGAAACGTGAAAGGTCTTCTGTGTTTGGTAGCCACGGAAGAAGTGGTTTTGGAACACCCACTTACCAGGCTGGCTTTGAAAGTAGGGTTTTCTCTGCTAAGAGCTTTACCCAGAGTCCTCACCTAACACAAAAGCCAGCCTTTCCTCTATTTCTGTGCCCTAGGGGGAAAAAATAATCAGGATGTAAACCCACACAACCAAGCCAATTTCTACCAGGGGAGACTTTTACAAGTAGACCAGCTGTAGGATCCATTTTCTTTATGGCACACTATACGGATCTCCCCAAGAGGAGGAGGCAGAGGAGGTGGCCTGAGAGTGAACCTATTGAGCCCAGACTGATGGCCACCCGGGGGGCTAGGAGGCTCAGCCAGGTCTGCACTTTAATGCCCTGTGTGGCTCTCAGCTCCAGCCCCACCACTTCTTCTTAGCCTTGTGCACACACTGAGCAAGGGTTCCTCGGGGCACTAACAGTCCACGGGGCCCAGAGGAGCCCTGAGAACCATCACCCGTCTTGTCCATCTTTCATAATTCAGGAGAATCAGGGGTAAAAAAAAGTGCATGAGCAATCGACATAATTTATATGCTGCAAGTGGACGAGCTGGCAGCCTCTCGCATCATAAAGTTTAAATAACAGTGGTTTAACAGCAGATGTAAGTGCAGCTGTCCTGAGCGTAATGCCATTAGCTCCATTACGACAGGAGACGGTGCTTTTCTCAGTTCAGCACCCCCAGGAAAACATCACACCTGTCATCTCCATGCCACAAACAGCTGACTTGATGCAGGAGTGGGCCAGTGCCTTTTCAGATCGGATCTGTCAAGGAGCTGGGGACTTCTCAGAGGAGGGAGACCAGCTGGAGACCCACAGGGAAGAGCCAGGTGTGCCAAGGCTCAGTGCCAGCTCCAGGAGACCTTGACCCCAGGCGTTCCCGGGTGACCAGTCTTTTCACACTAGAGGGTATGTGGGGTGAGTGATAGGAGATACAGAAAGTGGGAGAAACGGGGGAGAGAAGAACAGAGAGGGAGGGATGGACAGGGACAGGGGGAGGGGGAGAAGAAAAGGGTGAGACAGGACAGAGGAAGGCTGAGGGGGAGAGGGAGGGAGGTTGAGAGCGAGCCCTGGGCCTGAGCAACTTGGAAAAGAAAGTAACCTTTCCCCAGTTTTGGCAAGGTCCCCCCAGGGGCAGGTTGAATTGATCGAGCCAAGCAGGGACTGTATATGTTGATTAGTTCCACCTGCACTGGCTAACGAATGATCAATGTTTCCACTTCAATCAAAAAACCTTTTGAGGGCCTACTATATAAAAAGGAAAAGCTTGAGAAATCTGAGGCCCGAAGAAAGACCCAGAATGCCAAAGGCAGCAAAGGGCCAACAGAGCTGAAACACAGCCAGAAACATATATTGGGACTAGAACCATCACCCTCTCTCTACACTTTAGCTCAACCCAAGTCTCTGCAGAGGACTCAGCTAGGCACAGAGCAGTCTCATAGAAGAGAAAACAGGCCCAGAGAGGAAGCCATTTCTCTGAGGCCCCCGGGGCAATTCAGAAGGAAGCAGTTGTTGAAGTCAGGCAGAAGACCTGGACTTCTCTGTTACTCTGGCAATGAATTTGCTGTAACTCTTTGCTGAAGAGACAGAGTGGCTTGTGACAACCATGCGGTATGTGCACCAAGGTGGCCACAGCCAAAGAGAGAAGGATCCATCTGTCCAGCTATCTCTCTGCCCAGTAACTCTACCCCCGCCCACCCCTCCCCAAGTCAGCACCGTGGATGCAGACATAAAAGGCACGGTCCCCCTTCCTCTAGGAACTCCTACCTGGTTGGGGAAACAGACCTGCAGAATGACTGGGGTTTCCATGGGGTCCCACACAGCAGGTTGCAGGGCACAGAGGACAGAGCCTCGCTGACACTGCAGACTAGTGGGGTGAGGGCCAAAGGCAGGCCCTGATGAAATGTTCTGAGTTCCAGGGGCCAGGCCAGTCTCACTCCAGCCCTCCTGGGCAGCACACAGGCGGATGACCACTGTCCGGGAGGAGGGCACAGACAGTGAGTATGCACAACCACTGGGATCAAGAGTGGCCAGGACTGTGGCCACAGGAGCCTCAGGCTGCGACCCTTGGACAGCTGGACAGGAGACAGATGTTGGCAGTGCATTGGGAAGGCTCTGTGGCACGATCCCCTTGGAAACACAGATGCTCCAGCAGTGCTGCTGAGGGTCACTCCTGCCTATCTGATCACCCTGGAGGATGCTTGTCTAAGAAGATACACACTGTTCTCTTGCATCATCCTTTGCTGCTATCTCTCAAGCACCAAACCAAAGAACTGAATTTTTTAAAGCTGACAGAAGTATTTGTGTTGTGCCGAGCAACAGAGGAAAACAACACAGGAATACTTAGCGGGATCGGCAGCCAGGGAAATTTTCCTGAGCTAAGAGATTTCTGTGCAATTTCTACAGACAGTTTTCATTCAAACAGAAATGTCTCCTGCAACACCAACAGTGACGGCTAACACATCCAGTGCTCACCAAGTGTCGGGCACTGTTGTGAAAGTTTTACGTGTCTTCACCCATTTAATCCTCACGACTACCTTATGAGGTAAGGATTCTTACTAGATCTATTTTACAGATAAGGGAATTGAGGCTCAGAGAGGTGAAGCGATTAGCCCACAATCACTCTGCTTGTAAGCAACAGACCCAGGATTTGAACCCAAGTGGTCTGGCTCTAGAATCCATCATCTTAACCATGAATGTAGCACAAATGGTAAATACATTAGAAAGCATTAAATTAACTTTCACGAGAACCGCTGACCATTCCAACGGCCCTCTGCAGCTCGTTTGGAGGGGTTTCTTTAGTTGCTTTCAATAGATCCTAACATAATTAAGGAGCCCTGGTAGGGTCGCTATGGGTCAGTATCGACTCGACAGCAACTGGTGTTTTGGTTTGGTGGTGCAGTAGTTAAGAGCTCGGCACTTAAATGTGGGCAGTTCGAATCTACCAGCCGCTCCTTGGAAACCCTATGGGGCAGTTCTACTCTGTCCTGTAGGGGTCACTGTGAGTCGGAATCAACTTGACGGCAACAGGTTTGGTTTTTTGGTTTAATATGCTTAGTTATAGGAGCCCATCTCAAAGAGAATCCAGAGAGGAACTTTTCAACAGGGAAGAAGGGAAATGCTCTGCTTCTCTGAGCCTTCTGAGTTCTTCTGCCCCAGAAGGGAAGGGCCAGGTTTGTCTCTCTGGGAAAGCTGGAGCTATGCCTGGGCAGCCCCAAAGGGTTCCCTCCCAGGGTCCCCAGACAGCTGAGAGGGGTGTGCTGGCGCTGTTTCTGCCAGAGAGACCACACATGACACAGCTGTGCAGCACAGCGCCTGCTGCTCGCAGACCACATTTACAGACCATAGAGGGGACAGCGATGCTTCTTTAACCAGGGCTCCCTCTGTGTGGCATCCCTTTAGGTAATTCAGTCCTGCCAACAACCCTATAAGGTAGGTACTATTGTTATTCCAAATTGCCCCTGAGGGGAAGTGACTTGTTGGAGGTTATACAAATAGTGTGTTGTGAACTCAGATTCAACATCAGTGCCTAGGACAGTGCCTGAAGCACATAGATACTCAAAAAATGAATGAATGGATGAAATTAATCAACCCAGGTCCAAGTCCAGGCCTCACATCAGAGTGCTATACGCATCTCCTATGCACTTTTCTATATCCAGTGACATCACAGGCAATGAGAAGGCAGTAACAGGACCTATAATTCTTTCTCTCTCCAGCAGGGCCTCAATCATGGCTGGGGCCTGGTGATAAGGTAAGGTCTATGATACATACTTCCTACTGAAGTCTGCAGTTTATCGTCACCCTCATCCTCATGGTCTCCATATGACAATGTTCTGAGTGTACAGAGATGGAATGTAGCTTTTCCAAGTTACTGTATTGAGACTGAATGGACCCTTGAATGGATGCTCCCACCCGTTCCTGGGGTAGCCCTTTGCTGCACCAAGGTGTAGGAGCCTCCCAAAGAGCACTATGCTCTGTCCTCTCTGCTATCTCAAGACAAAGCCTTCCCAGGCCCAGGCCAGGGAGCTGGGGATGAACAGCTGGCCTAGGTCAGATGCTGGGGCTGGCTCTGACTTTCGCCCAGCCAAGCTGCCAACTTGGGGAAGGAGACAGAAGAGAAGGAACAAGGCTTCTTCTCAGAAATCTCCAAATCGAGTCCATAGCTGGGAGCCACAGTACACGCAAGGCAAGGGGTGGCTGACCCTCATGGATGGCCACCATGTTGGGCCCACAGTTGGTGCCCAGTAAGGACCCCTGGACTCATCTCATGACTAATCAGGAAGAGGGGCCAGGTTGAGGGGATGGAGGCCCTAGAGGGGCAGTGGCTGAGCAGCCTCAAAGGCAGTGTTTTCACAGTTCTGAAAACCATTCCAGCATTTTTATCTTTCACAAGAATTGGAAATGACTAAGTTGGGTAGGGATGAGGCATACTAGCAACACAGCAGCTGTCAGAAGAGAAGCATAAGCCGTTCTTGGTAATATAAATATCACATTTCTTCCTCAATCAGCGAGTTTTAATTTATTTATCTAGCAGAGCCATGGTGGATATAGTCTGCCCAAATATATTACATGGGGATAATGCGATCTCTTATCCAGAAAACCTCCATATTACAGATACTATCAAGCTACTTTCTCAGAAGTGTTTGGTACCCTAGCAACCAAACAAGAAAAAATGAAAAACAACTAAGACATAAAAATTACATTGCATCTGCAATACCCTGTTGAAATTGGTTTTGCAATAAAGCATGTATTGTAAAAACAAAGGTTTAATGATATATCAGTTTGGTGAAAATCTGATTACAAAGCAAAAACACGTACATCTAAGGAAATTTGCAGAGCTTTTAAAAATGAAACTTGGCAAGAAGTCCCGGGCAAGCTCTTTCTGCAAGGGTGCTGGATTATTTTTTTTCTTAATGGTGGGTCAGCACCAATGAAACCTCTTCCTCTACATGCAACTCTGAGACTCCAGCCTCAATCCCACATCTGAACTTTCAGCAGCAACTTCTGGAGCTCATGAGCTTACAGCGATGGCAGGTGGTTGAGCGGACACATGAGATGTTTGCCAAGAAAGTAAAATATTTCTGTTCCCAAAGGTGGCCATTTCTCTCACCGTGGAATAAAATGTAGCCTGGGAATATCTGGAGGTGATTTATGAGGGGCCTGAGCCCCACTGCCATATCCTATTATAAGCAGCCATCCAAATTCCATTGACCTGGAATTTGGTGGTTCTGAATCCCACACATAGGTCTGCAAGTCATCAGCTGGGGCTTGAAGGCTTTTGTTTAGTGGTGGGCCCCTCAGCAATGAAACTGAGCCTGCAACTGAGGAAACCCTAAGGCGTGTGGGCTCCCCAAACACTCTCCCTATCACAGAGTTCTCCTCACGGCATTTTGGCCTATATAATTCTCTCTGGTGCTGATCTCTTCCATAGACTGCATGTGCCTTGAAGGCAGGCTAATGTCTCATTTGACTGAGGGTCACAGTGCTGGGCACTTAGTAGGTAGGTCCTCACTCAACATGGGCTCACTAGGTGAATACCAGGCTCCATGCCATGGGGGGAGGGCAGGGAGCTGAGGAAGAGAGGAGGGCCCTGCCCGGAGAAACTTACAGTTTAGTTGGGGTGGAGGGAGGAGAGAAGGCTCGCATAGAAGATTCAGTAATCTATGTTTGGCCTCCTTTCTTTTTAATTCCTTCACCTTCCCAGACTCTTCACCTTGGTACCTCTTAGCTTTTCTGCTACAGAGAAAGGATAAACTCATCATATTAAAATGCCAGGTACACTAGTTTGAGAGGTACGTTCATTTCCAAAGAAAATAATGGGCAGGGAAATGCTGAATCCAAGGAATGAATGGGAGAATTTCAGGCACAGTGACCTCTGGGTGAAGGTAATACATTGTAGGTGATACTACTAACACAGCAAAAGATAGAGGAAATTTGTTTTTGAAACATGTACGTGCATGTACCTTATTGATTTTATTTCTTAACATGTATTGATTGTCTTTTCACATAAATCTGATCTTTTAGAAAAGCCCAGACACGCAGACTTCATCAGCTGAGGCTGTGGGGACAGGGTCTTTGAAGGAGGCCTGCAAGAGAGGGAAGTCCAGAGGGAGAGGACAGTAGGGAGACTCCAGGCGAGGCTTCTGTCATGTAGAGACCAGACTCAGGAGGTTTCCATGGCAGATGATACTCAACGTAGTGTGGCTCTTGGAAGAAAAGTGAATGAATCAAAAACAAAGAGCTGAGGGAACTGTATGGTATGTGAATTATCTCAGTAAAGATGCTACACACAAAAAAAGCAAAGAGTTGACAATAAAGAACCATGAATGGGACTCCTGGTGCACTGCTCACTCTACACCACAGTCTGAGGACAGGGGTTCCCTGGCTTGGAGGCCCCCTCAGTGGAGACCTGTGCTGGTGCTCCCACTCCCTTGTGCCCAGGAAGGAAACATGCCAAGACTGGGCTGACTCCATGAGTGTGGAGGGAGCAAGCGCGTCTCCGTGGGACCCAGCACTCCTGAGGTCTCGCCATCAACAAGTCCCACAGGTCCTTTTCTGTGAGGGAGGGGGCGATGTTCTGGGGATAATGATGCAGCAGCCTGAGTATTTCCTGTAAAGAGCCTCCGCTCCTGGATCAGGCTTTCGGAGGTAACTTTCTGATTACATTACTGCTCCAGGGGCCCTCAGGGGAGCTCTTCGGGGCCTTCTGTGACATTTATTTCTGCATCACATTTCAGACATAGCATACATACACACACACACACACACACACACCAGTCCAAACCTTCTGATGGGTGGAAAGGAAGTCCGTTGTCTGTGAAATGGTAAGTCCAGCTTACAAGTGTGGACAATCAGCTAACGCAATTCTCTGCCTCCTGACCACACGACCTCTGAAACCCAAACACAGGGTTTCTCTGCTGAGGCTGACAGTCCTGAATGGTCATTAGCACTCTGGATTAGGACCCAAATATAGTGTGAAGCTTTCTTTTTTTTTTTTTTTTTTCCATAGAAAGACTTGTCAATGATCAAGGCACAACATCAAAGTCTTGCTTTATAAAAAACAAAAGCCAAACACGTGCACGTAAACCTGAGATCTCTGCTGTAGCTTTGACCCAGCAGAACAAGCCCCCAATCTCTCCAACCTGTGACACTCAGGGTCCTAGGATGAGCCTATGCCAGCCAGAAGCACAACGCCGTGGCCTCTTCACAAAGCTGGGACAACACCCTCTGTCCCAAGACACCTACTTTCTTCCCACCCTCTGGCTTGACTTTTGCCCTGGTGACTTCCTGTGTTCTGCCCTTCAGATCTCTGTGCTGGATGGGAACTCGCTGACAGGCCTCACAAAATATGACCGGGGCGATTTCCATTTCACAGACCCTCAGTAAGGATGGCGCTAAATGCACTGCGTGGAATTTATAGCCTACAATTTTTTGTAACATTGTTTCCAGGATGGGGAGGTACAGAAGGACACACACACACACACACACACACACACACACACACACACACACACACACACACACACACACACACACACACACACACACACACACACACACACACACACACACACACACACACACAAGCTAAGAGAACGAAATATAATTTCAAATTCATTCATGATTTATCTGTTCCCTCCCTGTGGCTGCAGGGGAATTTTAAACTCTGCTGCAAGACGGCCTGGCTGTGCAGAATGCTGCATATGACGGAGCTGCAAATAGCTCAAACAGCATTAACCTTTCCTTTGCTGGTTGTTCCTAGCCCTTCAAACTGCTGCTCTCCTGCCTGGCATTTTGTGGATCTTGGCAACTGGGCAGGATATCACGGGCCTCCTGGGGCACGCAGGTGGGCACACCTCGTGCATAGAGAGGTCTTCCACATTCCTCGCACCAACAAAATTCTCTGGAGCCAAAATGAAACAGAAAACACTTGAAATCAGTGTCCTTTCCTCTTCTGCTGCTTTCTCCTTTATCCAATACCTTCGCTTTGAAATGCTGTAAAGCCCTGAAGGGAGGCAAGAGAGTGGTGCCAAGGAGCCTTTTAGAAATGCCAGTTTCCCTGTTAGCGAGCCAAGGTGGCTGGGCTCATCAAATGCTTCTCAGCCGTCCATGTGGGTTGCCACCGATGGGCCCATCTACAAAGGATAATCATCATCTCCAGGCTGCATCACCCCACACTGTTTATAAAAGCCCTTCCCCACGCATTTCCCCATTCAATCCACTCTGCCATTTAATCAAGGATTCTTTCACTTCTAGGAGAAAAGCGGACACGGCGACCTTGGAAGGACTGGATGAGGCCATCAATCAATGCTCTCTGCTTGTGAGTGAGGAGAGGCCAATTTGCACAGCTGAGCATCAGATTCCAGTTAGTGCCCAAGACCTCACCCCAGGATGAAAGGGTTAATGCCAATGTCACTGGGTGAGAGAAACACAGGAAAAATACATTCCCACAGCCTGGCCTTCGACAAGCATCCATCTATCTATATGTTCAGCAGAGCTTTCTCTTCCCATTCTGCACAGTGAACAGTCATTGTTTAAAAATGTCACGATAATAATCAGCTTTAGCGGCAAAGATGAAAAATGTATTGCAAGATCAAAAGGATGATATTATCTTCCAGCAGATTACACATTCCACCCACAGAAAGGGCTAATCTGATGCCCTCAGAGAGGAAATAGGTAAACATTTTCAACATTATCACCATCTGTGTCTTATTTCTTTGGACCTACTCAAGAAAAAAGTTATTTATGTGCTAATAAAAAGGAATGATTTTGTTCTTAAGAAAATAGTAATGGAAGCCTTGAAATATCTGCCTTGGGTTTTACGATCCCAGGCGAGTGCACTCCAGAGAAACAGGGATGCCATCACCCAACCATCTACAGTAGAGGTAGCTGCACTCCTGCCTTCTCACTGGTCTCTGTTTTTACCCCAAATTGAAGTTAGTCCCAGAACTGGCCTAGCCAGTGTCCCACCCCACCCCACCCGTCTCACGAGGGGAGAACATGCTCCCCTGATGGGAATTAACAAGAGCGGCCCAGCTGGGATCCCAGTCCCTCTATATCTGGCAAGCTGTTTGGCCTCTCTGAGCCTATGCCCATCTGTGAAATGGGGATGATCGAACCTCATGGGCACACCTCAGGACGGTGGAGCTGTCAGCTATGAGGGCCCTCGCAGACATGGGGGCTGGGTTAGTTGCTTCAGTAGGCGGATTATCATTAAGGACCACAGAGGGAGTGGAGGAGGGAGAGTCCAGTGCTTCAAAACCTGCAAGATTTTAGATCATTTCCACCAGTGTTTCCTGAATGACCTGTGGGCTCAGGCCCTAGCCAGCCTCCTGCGAAGGCCCTGAAACATCCTCAAGGGGCTCTGGGCCAGCAGGGGGAGGATGGCAGGTGTGCACACTGCACACACTCAAAGGGGAGGACACTGGCGTCAGAAGGGAAGTCAGGCAGCCCAGCTTCTGTTGCATTTGAAGATAGTAGGGTGCTGATGTGCTGCTCAGATCTCTGCCTCTCTAAGGGAGGTGCATTCCTTCAGCCCCCCCTCAATAGACTCCAACTGCCTCCGAGTAGGATGGTAACTGCATCTGAACCCTCCAGGAGCCCTGACAGCCAGCAGATTTCTGGAAATTGCGGTGATTCCACAGCTTTCTCCCGTTTCCTTGGGCCTGAGAGGCTAAAGCAAAGGGCACATATGTTTATTTTGAGGCCACAAAGAGTAAGGCAAATCCTAACCTGTTCTGGAGTGCTTTCTCACTGCCCTGGAATCTGGGGAAGCCTTTCCTACCCAAGAGGTGGGGAGGGAGGCCGCCCATGGGCAACCAGCCCATGAAGAGCCTACGTATGGACCTAATACCACACAGAGAGCCACTCAGCCCCGGGGACAATTAAATGTGATTAGGACTAGATTTAAAAATTCCATATTCTAGAAATATTTGTCTAGAATTTCAAGTGTAAATTTTCAATAATGTTATTAAATTTTTTTTTCTTTCTGCAGAAATCTGTCTTAAACTTGAGTACATTCATTAACAGATTATGAGGGACTGAGGAGAATAAAAACAAAACAGGACAGACAGTCCCTGTCCTCAAGCAGCTTACAGTGTGAGGTGATGGTTCATACAGAAAAGAGGCATGTGGGTTTCTGGTGCCTTCTGACCAGACGGCAGGCTGAGACCACGATTGGGCTCTGTTCAGACCATACGCCCAGCTTAGGCTTTGTGAAGTGAAATACTTTACCTTTTATTTCTTGTTTCAGCTTTGATGTGCTCTGGGTTATATACACTTGACTAGTAACCTCTGGTTTGGATGATCATCCTCCTCCCATCCTCTCCTTTCCTCTGCCAAGACTCCTGTCACCCTCTCCCCCCCCCCTCCTTTATGGACACATGATATTCTAATGCTCTTTCTAACTAGGGCAGCCACAAAGCTGCTTGGGGGTGACACTGCCACCTGGTAGATACCTGTCTGCCATCCGTCTGGTCTTGGAGTCAAAGCCCTGCTTCTCTTTGGGGGGACCATCCATTCTCAGTTCCTGATCCCTTGATATTTCCAGCTTAGTTAGTGACACCTTATTGTTTCTCACATAAATACACAAATTCTTCTCTCTTCATTCTGTCTGTGAGCTCCAGGTCTCTATTTCTAGAGTAGTCTAATAGTACTGTTCTGGAGTTGCAGCTCCACCATTAAAAAAAAAAAAAAAGGAACAGGGCATATTTTATAGTGGAACTGGGAAATACAGGCATCCAAGGGAGCTCAACACTATTCAGAAGACCCTGAACATAACTGACAGTCTCTTTGGAACCTTTCCACAGGCGTTATTCACTGGGCCAGGGCAGACCCACATGCTAGTAACGCTGGTTAGTTGTTGACCTGGGGTCCAACACCCCACCTCTCTGAACCTCAGTTTCCTTATCTGACAGATAAGGACTTGGGCAAAACTATCACTCAATCCCCTTGCTACTGTTACATACGAGGTTACTTTTCCACTCTCCTCCAGCTAGACCTGCTTTCCTCAGGTTATATCAATCAAGAAAAAACCTAATTTCTCTTCAGCGTTACTATATTACCTATAACACTAAATCCAGTTGCCGTTAAGTTGACTCACGGGGACCCTATGTGTGTCAGAGTAGAACTATGCTCCACAGGGTTTTCAATGGCTGGTTTTACAGAAGTAGACTGCCAGGCCTTTCTTCTGAGGCATCTCTGTGTGGAGTTGAACTGCCGACCTTTCAGTTAGCAGCCAAGCGCATTACCCATTTGCACCACCCAGGGACCCCCTGATATTAATTGCACGTGTACAGTATTTTTACCTCGATTAGGGTTAAATAAGGTTTTGGAGA
Source organism: Dugong dugon (assembly GCA_030035585.1). Taxonomy (NCBI): domain Eukaryota; kingdom Metazoa; phylum Chordata; class Mammalia; order Sirenia; family Dugongidae; genus Dugong; species Dugong dugon. The sequence continues at coordinate 146,509,875 of CM057460.1, forward strand.
AGAGTCTAGAATCTCACATTCTGGGGAATATTCCTATGGAAAAATGCATTTTAGTTTCCAAAGATCCAAACAACTGCTTCACAACAGACTTCTGGGAACAAAACCCTCTTGTGAATTGTGGCCTGCTTGCACAAATCACTTACTCAAACTCCATCTGTCGACACTGCTCTGCTATTAAAATTTCCAGTCTAAAGGGAAAATGCCATAACTAGTGTGACCTTTAATCCCATGTCTCAATATTGCGACTTGCCATCCATCCTCCCCTGTCATAACAGACTGATTGCCTTCACAAGTGGTTCTTCAAGAACAACGTGTGAAGCTCACATCCTCAGCATTCTGGTCTCTTGCAAGGGACTCAGTTCAGCTCTTAAGTAGTTTACTGGGGCATTTAGGAATGTCCCGTTCCATATCCCAGCTCCACTGTTTAATCTCCCAGTTTCAATTAACCAGAGGCAAGGGTATGTTTGTTGCTGCAAATCTGTCCTAGAAACATCTTGGATGAATGCAGATTTGATTTTTTTTTTTCTTTGACCAAAAAAACTCTAAATTTCCAAAGAAATTCTGAAGTTCAAGGCTACAGACCCTGCTGGTGACTGGACAAACATATCTGGGGTTTCCAATAACACATTTTTCACACCCGTGCCCTTAGAGAAGGGTCAGATGCTCAGTCCTTATTCACTACTATGCTATTCATATCTAAGCATTTTATGCCATTTAGATGATTTATTATGCCATTTGATCAGCCCTGGGTAATAAATCTCATAGATTTTCTTCATTTGAGGACTCCTCACTACCACGTTTAAAAATAAAATACCGAACGACCTAGGATGTTCAAATAAGAAAATGATTACATGTTCTCATGACCACACCTCAGAACCTCCCAGCTTTCAGCTAGGAAGAGGCAAACACCAGACCTGTGCAGGTTTAGAGGGCTAGTCCTGCCACACACACCTCTGCCAGCCATGGTATGAGAAATAAACAGTGGTCTGAGGCAACGAACAGGCCATCTACTTTCAAAAACCATCTGGCCTTATCTGGAGTCAGTCACAGATGTCCAAAGAAGGGGGCAGTATGGATGGACAAGTTACACAGCTCCTCAAGGCCATACTGGTGACTTCTGCTTCCGAGGCCTCCTCTCCCTCCCCTGAGACTCTGATGGCAGACAGACCCTTCTCTTCTCCAAGAGAAAGCCTGCTGGGTGCTCATGTGCATGCCTGGCACACATAACCCTTGAGAGGCAAGGCTTGGGACCTGGGCACTACCCTCTCTACAAAGCCTGGAGAATTCTTGACACTGACAAGCCCTGTACCCCTTTGATGCCAGAGTTCCCTCTCTCACTCACACCAAGATGTACAAAACATCTTATGTATCTTCAAGTCTGTTAACAATCAACATCCACAGAAGCCGCAGTCAAGAAATCAAAGGACGCATTGCATTGGGCAAATCTGCAAAAGACCTCTTTCAATAGTTAAAAAGCAAAGATGTCACTTTGAGGATTAAGTTGCATCTGACACAAGCCACGGTATTTTCAACTGCCTCATATGCATGTGAAAGCGGGACAATGAATAAAGAAGACAGAAGAAGAACTGATGGCTTTGAATTATGGTGTTGGCGAAAAACAGTGAATATACCGGGACTGCGAGAAGAACAAACATATCTGTCTTGGAAGAAGCACAGCTAGAATGCTCCTTAGAAGGGAGGATAGCGAGATTTCGTCTCACATACTTTGGACATGTTCTCAGGAGGGACCGGAGAAGGGCATATGGTTGGTAAAGTAGAGGGTCAGCGAAAGAGAGGAAGACCCTCAACAAGATGGATTGACACAGTGGCTGTAACGATGGGCTCAAGCATAGCAATGGTTGTGAGGATGGCGCAGGAACAGGCAGTGTTTCGTTCTGCTGTACACAGAGTCGCTATGAGTCGGAACCGACTCAACGGCACCTAACAACAACAAGGAGTCTGTTAAAGCCCAACTCTGTGGCCTAGAATTCCATTCAGCTCAAGTGGACATGATGCAGCACATTTAGAGGACATGGTGGTTGACTTGCCGACCTCCATTTCACTCCAAAGACACTCCTGAAATCTGATTTCCGTGCCACTGATTGGTTCAGGAGGGGACATTTATCTTACGTGAGGGGCAGTCATCTGGGCACTGAAGAAGAATTCAAGAGACAGCCTTTCCCTCCGCTGGGTGCTGTCATGTCTGCGTGTGACCCCTGCAGAGAGTGGACTGAAAGGCAAAGCCTGCACAGGGAGGTTGGTGAGTAAAGGGAACCTGTCCTTGATGACATTGTTGATGACTCTGAGCCTGGAGCCTGCCTGACCCATGGACTTAGTGACATGTGAAAACAGCCTTCCCTCCTGTCTGGGCCAGTGCGAGTGGGGCTTTTTGTTAACTTGAGAGAGAAGGTGGATGGTAAAACGCCTGTTCTGAGCTCCCCTGGGCCAAGCCCTGGGCTCTCAGAGACGGAAGATGTGCCCCCCTATCCTTTGCTCTCCTAGAGACCACAAGCCATCAGAGACGGGCCTCACTTCTTTCCAAAGCCTAGTGGAGGAAAGCCGAGAGCGGTAGGAGCCCTCTAGTAGGTCTCAGGAATTAAACTTTCTATGCCTATAAAACATCACAATAGGCCAGGGGCCACCCTAGCATCCTTTAGTGACTGTGTGCTGTGTTTGATGGGCCACTCTCCACCCTGTGAATGCCTCAGCATTCAGTTCCCCTCAGCATCTGTTCTTTGCTTTGCTTCCTAATGGTCCCGGCCAGGCAGCAATGCAAGGGAAAAGACCCATCACCCAAAGTGCCTTCTCCTCTTTCATTTCATCCTCGTCCCTTAACCTCCTGGTGTAAACTTCTACATAAATAGGGGGCAGAGCTTAGGCCTAAAGGGCAAATATCCTTGTGTCAAGGAGCTTGACTTAAATACACACTGAAATGTAAACTACCAATACTCTTTCCTAAGAGCATATGATGAAAGAGAGATTGATTATTGATTATAAATATAAATGGTAAATGAATAAATTGATAAATGAAGGTGTCGAACACCTGAAGGCAAGTAAGAGGGTAGGAAGTGCCAGAAAACATAGGTGGAGGTTGGCGAGGCCAAGGACAAACTTCTTTATCCGCTTTACCAATTTGCTGCAGTGCAGCCCCAAGCCCTCATGTGCCAGACAATTCCACCATATTTGTATTAATTGTTTTGAATTCATTTCTGTTCACCTCCCAACGTAACAGTCACTGAACATGGACCAAATGGATTGACTTCTCCATGGTCTACCCAGATGTTGTTCCACCTAGAAATTCTGCTCCCGACACCACACACTTACATGGAGGGAAGTTCCAGCACTTCCCCTGTGCATAACACAAAGCAGTCAAACCGCAGACCCTGTCCTCTGCTACACCTGAGCACTAACCAGCAGGCACGGCACAGTGGTCGAGGTTCCCAGGGTAGCCCAAGTTACCAACTTTTGTTACATTTTTCCAATGACAAAATTATTTTTTGCTGACTCCATGTATAGGTTTTTCTGGTTAAAAAATCAAAAAAAAAAGCCCCCACCCCAGCACCACTACCAAATACCCTAAACTAAACCATGTTGTTGTTGTCAGCTGCCTTTGAGCCGGCTCTGACTCACAGTGACCACATGCACAATGGAAGGAAATGCTGCCTGGCCCAGCACCATCCCCTTGACTGGTTGTGGACTGGACCATTGTGATCCAACGTTTGTCACTGGCTGATTTTCGGAAGTAGATCACCAGACTTTTCTTCTTAGTCCATCTTAGTCTGGAAGCTCTGCTGAAACCTGTTCAGCATCACAGCAACATGCAAGCCTCTACTGACAGACGGGTGGTGGTTGCACGTGAAGTGCATTGGCCAGAAATTGAACTCAGGCCTCCCACATGAAAGGCAAGAATTCTACCATGAACCACCAACATCCCTGGGTAGCACAAATGGTTAACATCCTTGGCTGCTAACCAAAAGGTTGGCACTTCGACTCCACCCAGAGGTGCCTCAGAAGAAAGGCCCAGTGATCTACTTGCAAAAAATCAGCCAGTGAAAATTTATGGAACACAGTTCTACTCTGACACACATGGGGTTGCCGGGAGTTGGAATCGACTCAGTGGCAGCTGGTATCTTCCCTTGTGGGTGCAGAGTCAAGACAGGAACCAGGATGTCTGACTGTGGTGCTCACACTTTGATCTACCATGGTCCTGGGCAGAACTTGGTGACATCTTTGCAATTGCAAACTAAACCATAATCCAGACTTGAAATGTTCAAGTTGTTCAAACGCAACGGCTTTCTCTTTCACAAAAGAAAATTGTTTACTCATTTTACAAAAAAGCTTCACCAGTGGGGCTGGTCTTTTGGGGGAAAATTTCTTGTAACTCCTGTGGCAGAAGTACCAGTGACTCTGCCTCTCCTTCCCTGGCCAAGAAGCTGCTGGCAGCCGAGCTCAAGCTTCCATCCTCACCACAGCAGAGCAAGTGGGGCACACCAGGCATGAAAGAGGGTGAGAAACTGCTGTGGAAGAAAGGTGGAGAGAATGTGACTTTTGGGCTAGGAGTCACACAGGCTTAAGGCATGGAAGAGGTTAATTCAACTGCAGAGTTTGATGGGGGAGATTCTCAAAGGTTATGTAAAAGAAGAGGTTATTCTCATACTGTTTATGTCTTTCCTACAAGAAGTAGCTGAGTGAGGTAGTAATTTAAATTGAACCCTTCTGTTATGGATTGAATTGTGTCCCCAAAAAATATCTGTTAACTTGGCTGGTCCATGATTCCCACTATTGTGTTATTATCCACCATTTTGTCATTTGATGTGATTTTCCTATGTGTTGCAAATCCTACTTCTATGATGTTAATGATGTGGCGTTATCAGCAGTTATGTTACTGAGGCAGGACTCAATCTACAAGATTAGGTTGTGTTTTAAGTCAATCTCTTTTGAGATATAAAAGACAGACGCCAGCAGAGAGACAGGGGGACCTCATACCACCAAGAAAGTAGTGCCAGGAGCAGACTGTGTCCTTTGGACCCAGGGTCCTTGCACAGAGAAGCTCTTAGAGCAGGGGAATATTGATGACAAGGACCTTCCTCTGGAGCCAACAGAGAGAGAAAGCCTTCCCCTGGAGCTGGCACCCTGAATTCAAACTTCTAGCCTACTAGACTGAGAGAATAAATTTCTCGTTGTTAAAGACATCCACTTGTGTTATTTCTGTTATAGCAGCACTAGATGACTAAGTCACCTTCTGTGACCTGCCTTAACCTGGATATTCTGTACCCTAAACCTCACCTCTAAACATTTCCCTCCACTGGATGAAACATCATTTGCCCACAGGGCAGTCTAGCCTCTCACTGCCAGTCCCTGAGATGGGGCCGCCTTTACTCTCATGCCATGCTCATTCTCATCTTTCTCTCATCATTGCCTCCAGTGGGAGTGCCCATTACACATCCTACCCACCCTTCAGAGTTGGGCTCAAGTTCCGATGGCTTCTCAAATCCTCTCCTACCAGGCTCAGCCCTCACTAGTCTCCTCTGGACTCCTCTAGTCAACAAGATGCTCCACATCAATATGGAACGGATTCTGTGCCGTCTTGTATTACTCACTGTTACTTCTTGTGTATTGTGGCTTCCCCAAATAGCGTAAGCCCTCTGAGGGTAGGTCCCATGCTATATGTTCCATGAAGCACCCAGTAGGGTGCTGCACAAACAATAGGTGCTCAAGTATATTGCAGCAGTAGAGGAGTTAGGGGAGAGGCAGAGAGCCTGCGTTCCAGTCCCAGGTCCATGTGACCTGCAACCAGTCCCCTCCCCGTTCTGGGAAGGGATAGTGAGATCACATCTACCCTGCCCACCTCACACGGAGCAGCAGATGAGAGGATGTGCTCCGTGGCCATGGGTAAGGTGTGTCCTGCCATCCAAGGGGCTCTATCCTAATGAGCAGTGGTGGTCTGAGCAGTGGACCAGCGTGGGACTGAGCTTCAGGCATGGGTCTGTGTGAGAGCAGTTGTGTGAGCCTGAATGAATGGATAGTGCAGCCTGTTAAGGTGGGAAGTAGTAAGCCTTAACGATGGGTCTGACAAAGTGGTATGCAGACATGCGTGACTAAAAAATGTCTAGCAGCAGTACAGCATTTGTGAGTAATTATATTGATGGTATAAAGATGCAAGTTAGTTTCGATGATGTTGGGAGCAGGAAATGCTTCTTCAGAGACAGGAAGGGTAGATCAAAAAGAACTGTAGAGTTCAACTCCACCTCATGGTGAGCCCATGAGTGTCAGAGTAGAACTGTGTTCCATAAAGTTTTCAGTGGCTGATCTTTCAGAAGTAGATCACCAGGCCTTTCTTCTTAGATGCCTCTGGGTAGACTCCAACACCAGTCTTTCGATCAGTAGCTGAATGGGTTAACCATTTGCACCACCAAGGGATTCCAATAAAAGAGAAAGGGCTAGTGAAGAAATGATTGGTATGGGTGGTCTCCACAGAGACAGACAGAGAGAGAAAGATGGAGAATGTGTGCACACACCACACCATTCAAACAAAGGCATAGCAGCATGAAGCAGAGAGTATAAGCATGAAAGATTTCAAAGGCTGGGCCCTCAAGTAGAGGCTTGGCCTCCATCTCTGTACATGCTAAGGAGTCTGCATGTTGCCTGGTAGCTTCAGGAAGCCAGCAAAGCTGTTAAGAAGTGGTGACTTATCAGCTACCAAGGCCTCTACCGGACTGAGTCCAGTACATCTAGATGGTGCCCGGCTACCACCACTGACTGCTCTGACCAGGGTCACAACAGAGAGTTCTGGACAGAGCTGGAGAAGGATGCAGAACATAATTCTAACTCACAAAAAAAAAAAAAGACCAGATTTACTGGCCTAAAGGAGACTCGAGAAACCCCGAGAGTATGGCCCCCAGACACCCTTTTAGCTCAGTGGTGAAGTTATCTCCGAGGTTCACTGTTCAGCCTGGGAGTGGACAGCCCTGTAAAACCAAATAAGACTAACGAGGTACAGTAGTCCAGTGACAAGGGCCAGGAGGCAGAAGGGGACAAGGAAGCTGGTGATAGGGAACCCAAAGTTGAGTGAGGATATTGTTGATGTGTTGTGAGATTGTTAACCATTGTCATAGGGCAACATTTGTAGTAACTGTTAAATGAGAAACTATTTTGTTCTGTAAGCCTTCATCTTAAGTAAGAATAACAGCACAATTTGAAGACCGTAGTCAATGTCACTGAACTGTGCATGTAGAAATTTTTGAAATGCTGTATCTTTGGCTATGTGTATTTTCACCAAAAGAAAAGGTTGAGAAGTTAGAGGGTTGACATGTTGTGGGGTTGTTAACCAATGTCATGAAACAATATGTGTACTACTGTTTCATGAGAAACTATTTTTTCTGTAAGCCTTCACCTGAAGTACAATAAAAAATAAAAAAAGAAGTGGTGACTTAGGATCAGATTTGTGTTACTTGTGTTTCAGGTAGCCCCCTATGGTTGCTGTGAGGAAGGCAGGTGGGAGGAAAGCAGGGAGCTCAGCTGGGTGGCTGCTTGACTAATCCTGGCCACAGAGGGTGGGCCTGAGCCCATGCAGTGATGGAAGTGAAGAGGCAGGAAGACAGCTCCCTAGGACACAGACTCCACAGATGCTGCAGGTGAGGGGAGAGTCAGGCAGGAGTCAAGGATGGCTGCCAGCTGAAGCAGGACCCTGAGTACACTCAGAGATGGTCAGAAGTAGAGGACGCCTACCCCCATTCACGGATACTGCTCACCTTACCAAGGTCCTTGACCTCCTGAGCTGCCCTGCCCACCCTTATGACGACTTTCTAGCTGTTTGCTCAGACAATGCTGGCTGTGAACAAAACACCCTTAAAATGTTTCTTACACACTGCAGACGTTCTTCTACCTTGAAACACTCAGGTGGTTTAATTTGTTTTCTGAAATAATAAAAGCAATTAGACTAATTGTCTTCAGAATGGGGCACTCATAGGGAACAACCTCAATACCACACACGGGCAACTGGCAGATTCCTTCCAGGTTCATAATTTATAGGGTGATTTGCCTGTCCTGTCACAGGCAGAAAAGGCTCAGCAAGAGAAAGGTGTGCCAGGTGCCAGGCGCCTCACTTTACATTTAGCTGCTCCTCTTGTTGGGAAGACGAAAATGAGAGATGGTTACTTCCTACCATGAGTGAGCCAGAGGGTGATGCCTTATTCCACCAGCACACCAACTCTGGGCACCAACTGGGGCACAGAGGGCTTGCCTTAGGTGCTGTGTGGGTGTTACTGCCCCAGCACGTCACTCTTGTGGTTCCCAGGTGACCTGTCCCTGTTGAGCTAGACCAGACATCAGTCTGAGCTGGGTTCCAGGATGGGTAGGAATGACGACCTGACTTGGCTTATGCTGTTTTTATTTTGGTTCACTCCCAAAGAGGTTAACAAGCAGTGCAAGGGATAGCTAGCAGTTAAAGATGAAAGGGGGTGGATGTGGTCCACTTCCTTTGCTTTCTTATGGAGGCCCACCTCAAGTTTCTCAGAGCAGCTCACTAAAGTTGCTTGCTAAAGTAGACGCCTGCCCAGCCAATGCTTGAGTATAGAGCAGAATGGTCTCAGAGCTATAACAAGATGCATAAGGCAAGAGGTGAGAGTGTATAGAGGGCTAAGAGAGTCCCTACAAATGCAGGAATTTGGGAAACCTTCCAAAGGATGGGCAGGGTTTGAAGGGGAAAGATGGAAAAGAGGGATCCCAGGCTGAACAAATGGAGATATGTGAAGGCAGAAGGCATATCTGAGAAGGGGCTGGTGGTTTCACTTGGCCAGAGGGCAGGACCCAGCAGACAGGAGAGGGAGGTAAGTTTTAAAAGACTGCTGGGGACCAGACTGAGAAGAGGCTGAATGGCAAGTAAAGTGTCTAGATTCTTATTTACGTGCTGAGAGAACCAGCGTTTCCAGTTCTGACAACTGTAAGCTGCATTGGCCGGGGATGCAATGGAACCAAGAGATCTTCCAGAAAGATCTTCCCAAGGAGAAGATAACAGTTCAGAAGGCCAAACCTGAAACCTGAGTTAAGACCCACCCAGGAATGGGCATCTGCTCCCTTCCTCCCTCATCTACCCATTGAACATTTCCTGAGCACTATCATGCTCCAGGCACCATGCTAGAGTACATGCTCCAGGCACATGCTGAGTACATGCTAGAGGAGAAATGGAGCACAATTCCTATCCTCAAAGTGCTTGTAGTCTAGTACACAGCGCAATAATAAACTAAAAAAAAACCTTATAATTATATAAACTATTCAGTATCTTTTATACCTACATGCACATATGAATATAAATACAAATTGGGATTAGTGCTGGGAAGAAAATGAATAGGTATGGGGATGAGAAAATAACGGTTGGGGGTAACCTATTTAGATGGAGTGGAATTCAGGCAGAGCCTAAAGATGGGAAAGAGTGTGTTGTGTGAAGAGATGGAAGATAATTCCAGGAAGAGGGAGCATGTCTCATTGGAGGAGGCCAGAGTGGCAAAGAGATAAGTGGGAACAAGCTGACATTTGAGAGATAGGAAGGGGCTAGCTCATTCAGAAGGCCTTGTGGAAATGTGAATTTTACTGGAAAGAGAAACAGGAGGCTTTTTTGTAAGGGGAGGTGATTTGTGATTACCTTCTAGATGGATCACTCTGCCATGTGAAGAATGGATTGCAGGAGCAAGAGCAGGGAGGGAGACCGTTGGGGAGGGGATGCCAGTCTTCCAGGTGACAGATAAGGCTGGTTTGTCTAGAATGGTGGCAGTGGAAGTGGAGAGATGTCGAGACATATTTGAAATACAAATATAGAAAGTAGATCCAACCAGACTTGATGATGGATATGGGAAAGGAAGCAATGATGGATGACTCAGGTTTCCAATTTAAGCAAGTGGGTGGATTTTGGTGCTGTTTTTTAAGCTGGGAAAGACCAGAGGAGAAACAGATTCTTTTGGGGGCTAGGGTAAGGAATATAAAGGCTTTGCTTTGGGCATGTTAAGCTTGAGATGCCAAGTGCTAATATCAGAAAGCCAGATCTTCCAAATAAACGAGCTGAAAACAAAAAGGGGAGAGTTCAAAATAAGAGTCAGCACATGCATTTATTTCCTTCTTCTCCTGAAGCTCTATTAAAATAATCTTAAAATAATAAATCACAAAAATGAAGAGCATGGGAGAGGTACCCTTGGTGAGCAAGAGATTTAAATACATTTCTGAAGAATATTCACTAGTGAACAGGGCAGAGCAGACTTCAGTCGATAGCCCACAGCCTAGAATGTGCACAGAAGGTGCGGTAGCTGAAGAGGGAGCCCATCTCCAGAACAGCACCTTCCTCAGAGGCACAGCTGAGACAGGGGAAATTGAAGGACTATATAGGAAAGCCCCTTTAGGCAGAAAACAAATAAGAGGGTTCTTCTCTAAAGAAACGGGATACATTGCCAGGGCAGTTAATGTGGGTGTTAGCTCCTTCATTACTCTGGCATGGAGGAACCCCAAGCATAATGTCCAGTTCACAGCTGCTCATCCGAATGTGGAAACTGACAGCTGTGAGCCTTGCCCAGGAACATGAGCTTCTAGTCAGCCTTTATACCGTTTCCATTCTTATATTTGAATGGATAACCAAGGATTGCCAGACCCATGACATAAAATGGATAGAGCAGGATCACAAATGAACTGAAAACAAACAGAAAAGCAAGCAAAAATGGCAATAGAAAAAAACCTGACAAAGGTAATCCATGTGACAAAAGAAAACTAAAAGTAAAATAAAATTCAAACAGAAATCCAAAAACCACTAACTAGTATCCTCAATAAGATTCCAGAAGATGTTGTGTCCATAAAATACAAATATAATGTCACATAAAAAGAAAAACCAGAGAGCAAGAACATATGCTCAGAAATTAACATTCTGATTCTTGAAATAAAAAGTTCAATACTCAGATTGGAAGACAGCGTCAAGCAAATTTTTCAGAATATTAAAAAATAGAGAGAGAGACAGAAACTTTAGAGAAAATGTGAGACAGAAAATATTGATCCAGGAGGCTCCAAATCCAATTAAGATTTCCAGAAAGACAGAAGAGGAAACTGAGAAGAAGAAATTGTTTAGAAGAAAAAAAAGATTATAATTTATTTTATTTGAAAAAAGATATGTATCTTTAGACTGGAAGGGTCCACAGAAGGTACCACAAAGCATAAAAGGTCCATAGCCAAACACATCATTATAAATTTTTATAACACCAAGGATATTAATTAGTTATCATTTTGTTCATCATGGATTTTTGCATTAATTTTGATTTCATAAAATATTATGTTAAATGTTATTTAATTACTGTTTTTACATTGGAAGCAAATACCTCAGTCGCCTTACCCTAATCCCAGCCCCATTATGTGTCAGGGATAGACACTGGAGATAAACTAGTGACTCAAACTCCTTACTCTCATTGAGCCTGAAGGAGATAAAGAGATGATCCTAACAGCTTCCAGAGAGATTAAAACAGGTCACTCACAAGAGACAAAAACCAGTCTAGAACTGGACTTTTTATCAGAGATACTGCTTGCTTGACAATATTGGAGAAATGCCTTTAAAATTGTGGGGGTATAGTTTTCTTTTCCTGTGTATACAAACTACACTTCTCATCTCCCTTGCATCTACCCAAACCCGAAACCTACTGCTGCCGAGTCGATTCCAACTCATAGTGACCCTATAGGACAGAGTAGAATTGCCCTATGGAGTTTCCAAGGAGTAGCTGGTGGATTTAAACTGCTGACCTTTTGGTTAACAGCTGAATGCTCAACCACTGTGCCACCCGGACTCCTCCTTGCATCTAGATGGGGCCATATGACTAGTTCTCACAAATGGAGTATGAGTAGAATGATATATCACTTCTTATCTGGGTTAGTTAAGAGCTGGTGAGCCTTCCTCATGCTCTCTGTCTCTAATTCTCTTCAACAATGACTGTGGAGAACACAATATAGAAGGAGCCTAAGTCTTTGAATTATTGTGTGGAACAGAGAACCCCCACATGCCAACATCATGGGAATGTGATGTGAATGCACAATAAACTCTTACTATGTTAAGCCACTGATATTTTAGGTTTGCATATTATAGAAGTTAAACTATTTTGACTAACAAAAGGAAAAATTTCAACTTGGAATTCTATACCCAGCCAATCTGTCAACCAAGTATGATGGCAGAATAAAAATATTTTCAGACATTCAACAAACAGAAAGATGAACTCCTGTGCCCTTTCTTAGAAAATTGCCTAAGGGTGTACACTCCAACAAAAGAAAAGTGTAAACCCCAAAAGGGAAAGTCAAGATATCCTGGAAAGATTGGTATAACCCAGAAGAATGTTCCAGACTGGTATAACCCAGAAGAATGTTCCAGACTGGATCATAGAAAAGAGGCTCCATAAGAGAGGACTCCAGGAGAAAAAAAAAAAAAAAAGATAACTGATAATAAGAAGGTGGTATGAAGGAATGCTTGGAAAATGTGAGGACATGTGAAAGGCAATTGATGGAGAGTAAACAAGGAGAATCTATTCGAACCTGATGCCAGAAAAAAAGTCTTCACTGAGTGGCACTGGGGTCATTAAGTTGGATGCAAAGAGAAGGAATGAAATACGAGAACATGATTTGGCCCTCCAGCAAACAATATATCACAGTTGTAATAACATAAATGTGGTCTATTTGTCTTCAAATTTTAGAATTCAGCTTATAAACAAATGATGGGAGCCACCCAAATACTGGCATGGTAGGGATAGACAGATGTTGGAATCTCAGCATATCAGAGCTGAAAGGGACCTCAGAGGCCACTGGGATCAAACCCAGCCTTTAAAGATGAATAAACCAGGGTTTGGAACTGGGATGTAATTTTTCCCAAGGTTTCCAGCACATAGCAGGGACTGGAGTGAAATGCCTTGGCCTCTGTACTTGGGCCCCCTCTGTGCTGGGTCTTCTGCTAGATTCACGTCTCCTGGACTCATTACTAACGAGGCCAGGGAGCTTCTGCCTGTGACCTTGCTTCCTTGCAAAGGCTGTTCTGACCTCTGTGGAGTTTATCATCCAGTTCCAGCTCTGACAAGCCTGCCCTTGTCCTTTTTCTTTGGATACTTTCCTCCCAGTAGCGGCAGCTGTCAATTTCCTTTCCAGAGAAGATAACCTTGCCTGTCCAATGGGCTCTAATCTAATGCTCCATTTCTATAGTTTTCAGATGTTACTGAAGAGGCTCTGATTTGAAAAGGGAAAAAAAAAAAAAAAATCAATGGTGTGCTTTGTAGAGGTGACACGTCAAAGCGTGTCAGCTGCTCGGCAGTCTGCCTGGTGAGCAGCACTATGCCTCCCAGTCTGCAATGTTAGGATGGAGTGCACTGCTCAGACCTTCACTCGACACTAGACAAAACAGCTCCTACCAGTTATCGTCGACCCCATGTGTGTTAGAGTAGAGCTGTGCTCCACAGGGTTTTCAATGGCTGGTTTTTCAGAAGCACATTGCCAGGCCTTTCTTCCGAGGCACCTCTGAGTGGACTGGAACCTCCAATCTTCCAGTTAGCAGCTGAACACATTAACCGTTTGCACCACCCAGGAACTCCAAAGTGGCCCCTAGCTGTGCGCAATGTGTCCTACGAGGGCTTATATGAGTCTGAAATCAAGTGCTGGCTGATCAGCCACGCTTGAAGTAAGATCACTTTTGGCGGCCTGTGATGATGGCTACCCAAGTGGTCACAGGGTCAAGAGTCAGCTAGGTCAGTTCTCCAGTTCCAGACCAATGTCATTACCTAGATACCCTTAAATAGAGGTGTCTTCCACATTTGGTAATTTCTAAGAAAGGGGACAAAATTTCAGAGACATCTCACCACCAGGGTGACATGATACAGTAAACAGATTTCCAGGCTGATCTCAACTCCTGCTGTACTTTCTTCCCATTCTAGGTTCAGTGAGGCTAAAGGAGAGCTGGTCCCCATCTTCGGGATTACCCATGTCACACCTGGAAACTCAGATATGGGGGCCTGGCTCCTACGGTGGGGGATCTTACACACAGGTAGTGCCTAATAAACAGGGAATGAGACACACACACATATCCTCACTAGGCTCCTACTTCTGGCCCCTGTGTTATCCTCCCTCACTACGTCCAGTGTTACAATCATACCTTCTGAGGGGAAAGGACAGAGAGGAGACAGAGAACCAAGCACTCACCGAGATGTGCTTGGTGCCTCAGCTAGAGAACACGGCATCCTCGGTAACACAGACTCATAGTCTCCTTTTATCAGGTCGGCCAGTTGGGTCTCTAGCCCACATGAAGGAGGGTGCCTAGCTCCACCCAGGCCCTGAGAAGTGCACAAGCCAATGGAAAATGCCAGGATCTGCTCATCTGTGCTAATGATTCTATTCTGCAGCTGTCATCAAGGGCATTCTGTGCTCAGGGATGGGCAAACCTCCATGGCTTTCCTGACTTATAGGCAGGCATTGCAACATTAAACAGCTATTTGTGAACTGAGGTCTTCATGTTCTGCTTCCCTACCCTGGCATTAATAAGGAAAGCACACCTAATCACCAAGAATGGTTGATGCAATGAGAGAAAACTCCAAACGCCAGTGTCAGTGGAAAGGGCTGGCACATCAATGATTACTCTTAAATTATCTTTCCTCTGTCTTAGCAGCTTCCTTTAAAGGCAATAAACAAATAGCAATTTCTTTGTTAGTTTTGAGTGATAATTATCTCATTGAACTAGTCCTGTAATTTTAATTGATGGTACCCACCTCCTGCCAGTGCTTCCACCACCACCTTCCCCCTGCCCCCCCGCCATGGGAGGAAGTTAGTCCCCCAAGGTCTAAGTCATCTCATGGCCCTAAAATCACCCTAACATTAGGTTCCCACAGTCGGCCGTCAATGGGAAGAAGATGGAAGGGAATGCTTGTACCTCTCGAGGGGGCTGGAGCTTCATGTCCAGCCCACGCTGGTCTCAGGACATGGCCGCGGCAGACAGTTAAGTCTGGGGAAGGCTGGAGAGTGAGATGTCACATTTCTTAGTTAAGAGCTAAAACTAAGCTCCAGGCTTCTGTTCCTGAGAAGTTTGCTCCATCTTAACAACTGCATCTATTTTCACAGTTAACTACCAACAAGTGGGAGAGAAGGGCACACAACAAAATGTCGTTTATAATTTAAAATTCATTACTGAAAAGGGCTCTGCAATGATAGTCCAACTTCAATCATTCTGGAGATGGCTTCACACAGGAGGCGCCTGCATCTGCAGTAACAGGAGGTCATGTGGGTTTCCCAGGGCTACTTTTGAGTCCCCCCCTGCCTTGCCTCACCCCTCCCTCTGTCACAACCCTCCTCTCAGAAAGCTATTTTATCTCTGGAGAAGTTTTATGCCGGGGATATATGACCAGAATACATGAAGGTCTTTTAAATTTATTTTCAATAGCCCTGCTACTCTCTTCTCTGTGAAATATTTAGCATTTAACTCATTATTTCTGCTGCTGGCAAAGTCCCAGGTGCAGACGGCTTTGTAGAGATGGCAGAATGTCACACCAAGGTAATTGTTTCTCTTTATTTCCTCTAGATAAAGAATAAGTAATAGGCAAGTCTGAATTATCAGGTGCCGCTTCCATCACGGGCTCCAGTGATAACATAAACCAGGAGATTGAATTTGGAGTGGTCTTCATAATCAGCCTTCCCCCTCACTTCAAAAATTTGCGTGAGAATGAATCTGCACTCTTGAGCCACATCTGCTACCCTGCTCTCAGGTGTGTGATACTGTCTGCTTTCTAGCAATTCTGAGTGGCAGAACTGCCTTTTAACATCCCTCCTTAAGAAGATTCCAGGTGGGCTGGACCCACTTGCGCGTCGCTCAGAAAAGGTGGGCAGGAGGGTGTGGTGGTGTTGGGGTGGTCCAGGAGCCAAGTTCAGAGAAGAAGGGGGAAGGGAATGAAATGGAGGCAAAGAAAGGTGCTTTAGGTAGGCAGGAAGGTGTGAGAAGAGAGGCTCATGGGGCAAAAGTGAAGATCACAACATTCAGACAAGAGTCTTGATACACATCTAAACCAAATGGAATCAGTCTCCAAACCCTGCGAAGTTTCTGTCACTTCGCTTGAAGTAAATCATGTTAAACTCAATTATAAAAAGATGAAGGAGTCAGATAGCCAATAACCGCTACATCTCAGACACCATGTTTATCATCCTTCAGTTTTCTTATCTTATGTATGTATACTTTATTACAATTTGGTGTTAATACATAGCTGACTTGGAGCTTAAATGAATATTGGTTCTAAGCGCTTGGTTTGGTAGTACCCTGTTGCTATCTTATACCAATGCTTTTATACTTCTTAGAAAATTTGGGACTGAGAACAGAGTTTATCCCCACTCCAAACATTTGAAGGAGACAAGGCATGAATATTCATGCGTGATAGGAAAGCAAGCTAGAAAAGAGGTTGTGAGGGAAACAATTCTATGAAAATATTACAGTCCAGCCACTTTTTTACCTCCTTGGTAAATTCTCACACAGAAAGCAGAGCATCAGATGTCGAACTTACTATCCTCAACGATGACCTCTATTCTCTTTGGAGAGAGAAGTCTTCTGCGTCCACTGTGTTCATCTAAGTCTTCTTTTCTCCACCCCTACAATTCTTCTCATTAAGAGCTAGAGGTTGTCTCTTCTACGGAGTGTGGACCTTATTGACCTTGTGTCAGTGGACACCTTTTGGGACATCTTTAGATTTATATACATGTGCTGTAAGGATCGTTTCATGCCACACCATGTGAAACTGGGAAACAGCTGGATAAGGTCAGAGACCAACCTAAGCCTGGCTTGGGGACAATCAGTCCCTGGGGCTGGGTGGGACAGGTCAGTCTGTGGCTGGGGTCGTGGGATCCTTCCTCTCTTGAAGAACAAATGGGTCAGAATAAATCTAACTGACCCATCTGAAGATTATATCCATGACCTTGGTCCCCTTGGCAAAGTGCTCTGACACCTGGGGCTGTTCCCAGCACACAATATGTGCTCAGTAAATCATTTGATTACTGAAGACTATCCTGTCCCCACAACCTTGTTCTGTCAACACCATTTTATCCAAGGAGCCTGCAAACTAATATCATTGATATGCAAATGTTTACCCACTGTTTATGTTTAAAGATATTTGGTTTAAAATATTTGCTCAAATTATTCACTAACTGTCAGTAAGAAAAAAAAAAATCCACCCCTCCCCCCAAAAAAAAGAAGAAAGAGGGAGGGAAGAAGAAAGGAAGGAAGGAAGAAGTCTTAAATGTATTCCTGAAATCTGCCAAAAATCTAGTTGACCAGTAAGATTATTGCTCTGACTTCTTAGTGCAGAGTCAAAAATCCTTGGAAATGATCAACAAACAGTTCTGCCATTTTCTCTCTGTATCCTAATAAATTCCATTCCTTCCAGGTCTTTCCCCTCAATGACCATTACATGGAACATTTACTTTATGCTGGGTACTCTGCTCAGTACTTTTCATGCACCTCATTTAATCTTCTTAGCAAACCTGTGTCCCCGTCTTACAGGTGAGGAAACTGAGGGTGGAGATCATGTGTGGCTTGCCTAAGGTCAGAGAGCCAGGGAGTACCGGAGCTGGGAATCTAACTCAGGTTTGTGTGATTCCCAACCCCCTACTCTTAACTACTACACAGTATTTTCTCTTCCCAGGAAGATTCAGGGCAGACATGGCCCTTTAATGTTTTAGCTGCTTCTTGTCTTCCAGAGAACAACCTGCTAAAATTTTAATTGGCTTGGGCAGCAATTTTTATGAAAGCACTTTCTTCAAACTTTATCTTCAAAACTCTGTAAAGTTCTTTTTTTCCTGAGAAATGTCAATTTTCCAGAGAATTCAGACAGAAGTTTGCCCAGATAATTGATAACTCTGTTCTCGGGTACTGAAGCACGCCTCTTGTTGGGGACAGTTCACATCCCTTTATGCTTCAGTTACTGAAAAGCTCCCATTGTCTGGCTTGTGTGACTTTGACAGCGATGACATCTGAGGTACATGCTAATCCATTAACGCCAGTGGGACAATTTTCTCTTCCCAAATTTCACTCTGATACATATTATTGTGTGAACACGTTTCATTAGGAAACAAATTATGCTCTTCCATTGAAGGTCCCCATTGAACCAAAACCCACTTTTGATGTTCCTCCAAGATTTTACTAATGAAAAATGTGTGGGAATGAACCACATCACCAATTCCATGATTTTTTTTTTTCTCTTAATAAAATGTAAGCTGTATAAAGTCCATGTTGTGGCCCCATTTGGATTTAGACTCAGCTATCTTCATCCTCACAATTTATGATGTAACCCTACACACAAACCTTCTAAAAATATCTTGACTGCTTATCTGAAATTCTAACTTTATTGGGGGGCTAGAAAATCATTGGTCTCTGGTTTCCTTCTATAACTGACTTGGATTAAAAGCAGAGAAAGGAGTATCTAATGTGGTGGTAACAAGTGGGGGATAAATAATGCATTTTCAGGAGAGTGCCTTATTTTGCTGCAGTTGTTAGAATGCATTCCCAATAGTACAGACTTGCAAATTTAATCTTAATTTCTCCTGTGATTTTCTCTTTAAGATTCTCCATTGATCCCCTGAGTCAAGAAAATGTGCAGTTTATCATTGCCTGATCAACGATGGCTGAGTTCACCCAAGTTGTCTCAACTGTTTCTTTCCATCAGATCAGGACAAGATTTTAATTTTTCATGAAGAGCAAAACTGTAGCTTTCTACATGGCCAGATAACTGGGGTAATTTGCTCACACTCGCTAATGCAGTTTCAGCTGGAGCCTCCTGAGGCCTCTGCACTGACCCCATTGCTCACTGGAAAGGCAGCTGCCTTGTCAGATGGGGGCTGGGGGTTCTGCACTGACCTCACGCAGTGCAGAGAGAGCCACACTCCATCCACAAGACAGTCCACAAGGTGTGTCTCAGTCTTCAGAGCACACAGATAAAGATGATTTGAACATTTTCCATGTCCAGTGAAATTATTTGGAGAATTCTTTAAGTTCAATAGAAATTTCAAATGCTGGAAAAGATCTAGAGAAGATTAAGTAAGTTAAAAATACTAAAGAAGTTCTGAATTCCTTGTCACACCTTCTTACATTGTCCTATTCTATGTTCTTCATAGCGCTTATCACTACCCAAAATCCTTTTAAGTTTGTTTACTTGCTTATTGTGTCCCTCCACTAGAATGTGAGACCCATGAGGGCAGGGATCTTCTGTGTCTTGCTCACCGCAGTGCTTAGCATAGTACTAGGCATGCAAAAGGAGCTAAATAAATGCTTCTTTGGATGAATGAATGAACCTAAAGTCACAAGCCTGGGTCTAGCCTGACTCTATGGGTAGCTTCTATAACAAGGGTACAAGACTTCTCTGAGACCCAGTTTCTTTTTCCATCAAAAGAGGGTGATGCAATAGCCTGAAAGTGGAAATGATCAAAATGTGCATCAACTGGTAAATGGATAAATAAAAGTGTCATATCCATACAATGGAATATTATTCAGCAATTAAAAGAAATGAAGTAGTAACACACACACTAACGTGAAAGAACTTCAAGAATCTTATGTTCAGGGAAAGAACCAGACCCAAAGCCCACATATTATATGATTCCGTGTATACAATGTCCAGAGAATGTAAATCTATAGCAACGGAAAGTGGATTAGTGGTTGCCCACAGTTGGGTGGGAATGGGGAGTAACTGCTAATGGGTAGATGTTTCTTTTCGTAGTGATGGAAAAGTTCTAAAATATTAGATCAGAGCAATGGCTACGCAACTCTGTAAATTTACTAAAAATCATTGAATTACACACTTAAAATGGATGGATTTTATGGCATATAAATTATCTCTCTAGTGAGCTATTTTAAAAATGAAATACTGTGTTGACCCTGTGAGTTCTTTCTGTAGGCATTGGGAAATACTTAGTGGTGCAGCTAAGTGTCCCTTTTATCTGTTTTAACAAAATAAAGTGCATACAAAACTCCAAAAATTTTAAATAAAAAAAGATGATGCCCTTCACTCCCTCTCCATGAGGACCAAATGAGACGTTTGTGAAAGCATTAAACAGGTAATGCAAGAGAGAAGAGTGGACACAGCTCTGAGTGGATGTTGGTACTGCTGATTATACTCACCCCCACACATGGGGCACAGCAGAGCAGGAGGGACACAGATCCTGGAGCCAGACTACCAGTAACTAGCTGCCATGGGTCGACTCCCAACTCATGGTGACCCCATGTGTGTCAGAGTAGAACTATGATCCATATGGTTTTCTTTTTATTTATTTTGTTGTTGTTGTTGAGAATATACACAGCAAAACATACACCAATTCAACAGTTTCTACATGTACAATTCAGTGATATTGATCACATTCTTCAAGTTGTATAATCATTCTCACCCTCCTTTCCTGAGTTGTTCCTCCCTCATTAACATAAACTCATTGCTCCCTACGTTTCCTATCTAATCTTTCGAGTTGCTGTTGTCAATTTGATCCCATACAGACAGATCCATAGGGTTTTCAATGGCTGATTTTTTTTTGAAATAATTCTCCAGGCCTTTCTTCCAAAGTGCCTCTGGGTGGACCAGAACTGACAACCTTTTGGTTAGCAGCTGAGCATGTTAACCATTTGCACCACCCAGGGACTGTGGCCAGAGTGCCTGGGTTTAAATCCAGGCTCTGCATTTACTGCCTGTATGACCTTGGGCAAATTACTTCACCTTCATAAGCCTCAGTTTTCTTATCTGTAAAATGGGGATTATAATACTGACCTCGTCACACTCAGACCTGTAGCTGGTGTAGAGTAAACCCTATATAAATATTTGCTGTCACTGCTATTTGAGTTTCCCACTGAAACTGAAGAGTCAAAAGCCACCAAAGTGTTCACACAGTCATCTTGCTGCCCTGAAGGTGAAAGGTGTTACTACAAGTGACCTGTGGAATAGCACACGGCTTTAAGAGTCACCGAGACCCTGCTCTGGGACGCATTCTCCACTTGACTTGAGCCATCCCCTCACCCTGGCTATGCCTGGCCTGGATCAACACGAAGCCCACTTCCCCTGTGGCTGGAGCTCTTGGAGAGGGCGGATAGAGCCCTGCACACTTGAGCAGTGGGAGCCAGAGCCTCCTCTGCTGCCAATAGCATTTTCTATTGTATTTTCCCCAGCGATGCTTCTCACTGTCCCCTTAGAATCTAACATCTAGTCCTAAATCCTCTGCTCTTGAGGCTGCTGCACAAGCCGAATGACCTGATACATGACCCTGAGGAAAAGCTTCCATAGATGGGGTATCTGTTTCCCCTGAAAAAGGACACCTGATTTTTGAATGTGATTTCTCCCCTGAAGCCTTTACCTACCTGTCAGCAACTCTTCCAAGAACAGAGTGGCCCTGAAGTCCAGCTGCAGGTCACGCACTTCACATTCAGGGCCCTGTGTGGGGCAGGCAGTGGGGGCCAGCCCGTGACAGAGAGGTGGTCCTGGCAATCCCAGGCACCTCAGGAGCCCAGGCTGTATGGGGCTGTGGCTACCTGCCTAATAAACCCTAACAAGCTAGCCCGCCAGAGGCTGAGAACTGCACTGTTTTCTGAGGACATCTGAGAGCAGGCACACATCTGGTGCCTCTGAGTTGTAAGCATGTGGCCCAGGTCTCTCTAGCCTTGAGATGTTTGACACCCACTTGGGGAGGCTTGGGTTGTAGGTTAGCCATTCATGTCAAAAGAAATTATTATCCGTTCATTCAATCAACAAACGTTTATTGAGTGCTCACTACGTGCCAAGCCCTGTGTCTGGGTTCACAAGGTGAGCAAGCTCCACCTGCACAGAGCTTTCAGTCCGATGAGGAAGATAGCTGAGTGATCTGGAACCCACCTACATGCTAGAGGGAAGGGTCTGCTACTGGAGATAGCAGCTCCAGGGCAGTGATGATGCAGGCGTTGAAAACCTCTAACTCCTCTCCATGGCATCTAAGAGAGCTTCTGATGGCAACAAAAACCACAAGAACAGGCAGAGAGAACAGCCTACAGGCTCTTGGAGGATTGTTTAACTTGAGGAGGAGGAAAGGAGGGCAAGGAGTTGACTCCAGGTGGAAAAAAGCAAACAGCTGAGGGAGCTGCACAGACCACAGTCAGGCAGGGTCTGCCTGCAGATGAGGCCCAGTTTCATGAAACACTAATGCCAATTCATGTAGAGGGGTCCATACTGAAAAACAAGTAAAGCAAAGGTGGGTCCCTGACACTGCTGATGGGGCCCCTCAGTCTGGAAGAAAACGTAATGCAAGAGTTTGTTTGAAAAAGAGCAAGGAAGCCGGACTGCAATGCCAAGAGACATAAACTCAAACCCAGGGTTCTGGCCGGCACTGCTCTAGCAACAACACTGCAGAGCAAGATTTACTGCGTGACACAGGGGATGACATGAGAGTTTGTTAAAAACCGTCAGGTTCCTGTAAAACATCACTGGCAAGGGTGGGGGATGCCTGGGGGTCAGTGTGGGCTCAGCCCTGATTGTCACAGGCCTTCAAGAGCCCAGAGAAATGGCCTGCTCCCAGAGAATGCTGCAGGAGCTAACTGAGGCTGACCCCTCGCCTTGCCCCTTGGCAAACATCTCTTCCTGCCGGAGAACAAACTGGGCTATCCGCAGGGTGGCCTTGTAGCTCCAACATGGTCACAGACGAAACACAGACCCCAGAGGCCCCAGCTACAACCAGAGTGCACGGCACAGAGCTTGCAGGGCTGTGTAGGTGAGAAGATGATGTTGGTGCGCATGAGCGTGGGAACCCCAAGACCTCCCGTGGAGGGCAGAGGCCCTCATCTAGTGAAAGGGATTTGGCAAGAGAAAGGAGGCTCATAGGAAGCCCACAGGGAGGCTCTGCATGCCCTGGGAATGACGACCCCTTTGGCCTCTTGAAGAAAATCCAGAGGGGCCACAGGGCAAGGCTAGGCCACGGGAATGTTAGACAGGAATCTGCAGGCTGTCATGGACCAAAGCCATCTTTGAATAGAGCTCAAACTGGCTGTGGTGGGGTGGTGGAAAGAACTATGGAGAAAGATCTGTCGAGGTGCAGACACCTGGCAAAGGGTATGCGGGTGAGGGGCTTACTCAGGGGCTGCCCGTGTGCACACACTCCTACCTGTTGACACACTGCAGCAAGCCCCTTCCCAGTGCCCACCTCAACAAAGGGTTCTGACATGCTGGCTGGGCTAGGACTGGACTCTCTCTAAAGCCAGACCTTCTGACACCACTCAAGTCTCTCATGGACAGGCTAATCATCACCTGTTCTTTGACCACAGACCACCTGGCCTCAGACCGGCCTCATTATTTAGCCTTTTCCTTTTGGTGCCACTGTTTCAGTTTCTTCAATCGGTTTGAACCCCAGAGGGTGTTTGTGGTCCAGCAAGGTGCATGTGGGGTGTGGTCGTGGGAGAGACCAACAGGTCTCCAGGGCAGGTGGGAGCCTCTGAGCAGGGGCAGAGGGGGCTCAGCAGAAGACAAAACCCCTTCCTGCTGCCAGCCCAGCCCCACTGCCCGCAGGCATCTCTTAGCCCCTCACCCAGGGCAAGGCCCTCGCAGCAGTCTGCACTGCAGAAGTGCTGGCTGCCAAGTCCTGACTACCTGAGGGTCATGTCCCTGTAGCCTGCCAAGCCCTCCCAGCAAGAATGTCCAGTCCCTACTGGTGATGGTTGCACAACATGATTAATGTAATATGTCTCACTGAATTGCACATGTAAAAAGTGTTGAACTGGCCGATGTTGTGTTATATTTTTAACAGCAATAAAAACAGCCTCAAATTAAAACTATCAATTCTACCCTCCCCCTCAAAAAGGATGTCTAGTCCTACTTTCTTTCTCTAAGCCTTTTGTTCCTACTGCCCACTCCAAATCTCTAGCATTTGTTGTTCCCCACACCCTGGCCCCAGCCATCTGGCTTCCTTTCACTGCCTCCAAACGGGGCTTTGCCATCTCCTGCCCCGTCTACCCTCTCCCAGATGTAGCTCAAGCTCCTCCCACCCACCCCTCCCAGGCATCTCTGCCCAAGCAGCAGGTCCACGCGGGTTCTCTGCTCCCTGAGAGTGGAGGCCCTCTCTGCAACACAGCAAATTGGGCAATTTCTTCATCTCCCAGGGATGGACTCTTGAAGCAAATGGGAGGCGGTGGCAGAAGTGGTACTATCACCATCTCTGAGCCCTCTCTTTGCTGAAAATGGAAATACAGAGAGAAAAAAGCCTTTAAGATGGATGCTCACTCAAAGGCTTTCTGCCACAGAGCTTTGAAGACGGCACTGGAAGAAAGGCCACTTACACAAATAGTACTTTTTTTTTTTTAAGAAACAGAGTTAAAATTCCAAAATGACCTGTTTTTCTTTACTAGCAAAGAAAGAAGTGTAGAAGACATGCGCTCGCTTCTGTGCAAGAAGAATTTTATTCTCTTACATTTATAAGTACCATTATGTGTCAAAGAGAAATATGCTTTTGAATAAGGTTTAGAATAGCTCATCTCAGAATACTCATCCTGCTTTTGCCAAACTATAAAGCGAATCTCCTCTACTTTCTAGGCCTGCCCTGTTGCTTTATATGTACTTGATTGTGATACCTTCTATACACTGCTCAGCACTGTTTTCTACTATCTCTCTTAAGTGACAATATAACACAGTGAACAGAGCCTGGCACCAGCATTCAAGACACTTCAAAACTATTCTCACTTCTGCGACTGCTGTGAGCTAAGGGCCTCAGTTTCTGTAAAATGGGGACACCATCCTTCTTCCTTGCATGGTCATCATAAAAATAAATTGGGATAATGAAAGTGACAGCTTGGAGCTATCTAAATGTAAGCACCTTTTCTTTATTTATTAAGTTATAGTTCTTAACGTTGCTGCATGAAAGATGCTCACAATTTAGGCTACATCTCAATTCAGACATGATTTCAGGGGTAACTTCACCCAAAGAACTTTCCTAGTTCTTCTCTTGTTTTCATCTCTTTGTCAAGGATTTCAGTACATTTATATTACCCTTGACAGTAGCCATGAATTTTGGTTTAAAAATGAAATGCGACTGCCCCGGGCAATGCCATTTCTTTGCCCAGAAGATAATCTTTATGAGACATTACACAGCACCAAAGGTTTCTCTCGATGGTGATGGAGAGGACCCTGCAGCAGCCCCTACTGCAGGAACACTTGTCTTCTCTTACGAACATGCTTTGGAACAACTAAGGAGGCAGAATGCACAGTCACAGCCCGTTCTCTGAGCAGATGCTAAAGAAATATCTGCCTGGAGACTCGTAGAAGAAGCAGGAGGGAGCCCTTTATGGGCAGGTAATGGCGCTGCTTCCTATGCAGGCAAATCTTACCCGTTCAGACTAATTGGGGGAACGGCCAGCCTGTGTTAGCAACGACAGGATTTGGGAACATTGAAAGTGAAATGTAATTTAATTTCAGTATACGCAGCAACTCAAACTAGGCTAAGAAAGTACAGCCAGGACTTCTGTGCTGCAGAGGTCAGTGAAACTCACTTTAGGAGAGGCAAATGATTTATAATCAGCACATTCCAAGCAAATATACAAACGGAGGCTGCAAACAAGCTGCTGTCCTAAGTGGGTTGGTGGGCCTGGCAGGAGGCGCTGCTACAGGCTGGCTAACAATACTCAGGTCCTCAGCAAGCGCTCTGTCCTGGAAAGCTCAGCCCAGTGGGTCAGATACCGCGTATGAGGGAGGCTGAATTGCTGAGGCTTGCCTCAAGCACCTGGAGCCCTTTCCACACTGTCCATGGCACAATTTGCTCTGGAACCACGGCTATCTGAGTGAATGCATCCTCACCACCCAACAATCTTGTCGTCACGATGATGGGCTGCTTCCTGAAGACAGTCTCCCTCAAATGGTAAATCACTACCTTCCCTAATTCTGTCTATGGAGTCTGGCTTGCTATTGGTAGAAGGGCATATTCCTAAGGGGAACAGGAAGTACCTGCCACTGGGATAACATAGCACTCACAGCAGGATTAGCTCACACTCATGAATACGGTCTTCACGTAGCCATTAGTAAAACACAGGTCAACTGATGGGAGAGAGTGAGCAGGATGGGCAGGAGAAATAGAGACAGAGGGAGAGAGGGGGAAAGGAGGGAGACCGAGAGCAAATGAGAGAGACTGAGAGCAAGAGATGAGAGAGACCAAGCAAGCACCAACAGGAGAGAGTGGAGAGACTTAGAGAGAGATTGAGAGACTTAGAGAGAGATTGAGAGAGAAAGGCAGAGAGATAGAAAGCCTGCTTGATTTCTCCGAGGGACAGAAGGAGAAAGGGACATAATTCCAACAAGCATCCCCCTCCCTGTTCTGTCCTTCAGTTTGTTTAAAACTAGCTCAATCATCAATCACGTCTGAAAATGCTTTTGCAGAGATAAGTTGAAGGAAAATGCATTTCCCTATGAAAAATCCATCACCCCGCATAAGCTGCTCTCACTGACTTGCACTAAGAAAGCAAAAACAACACAGGTGACGCTTACAGGCAACTTGCTGGGTAAGCCCTAGAGACTCCTGGTCCACAGTGAGGGGGCTGACACCCACACCCAGGAGATAGCCTTACAAGGTGCAATGACTTAGAGTTATGGCTGGGGGTGGGCTGGCTGAGAGAGGGAGAGTTTTGAACCCAACTGTCTTCAGTACAAACGTACATATGGAATCTCCACAACATCATACAAAGTGAGCACTTCTTATCCCTGTTTGACCAACGAGGAAATTGAGGCTTAGAGAGGATCATTTTTTCAAAGTTAGGCAGCCAGTAGGAAAAGAATCTGGGGCTCTTCCCTGACACCAACAGGAGGCCCCTGATGCCTGCTTCCCTGAGGGGAGAGCTGCCCACCCTTAAAGCACACAGCTGTGGCTGGCAGGGGACCTGATCCAACTCTGGAGAGCTGAGACACCAACGAACCTCGCCAAAGCACTGGCAGATGCCACGCAGAGAAGGCAGACACTAAGCGTGTCTTTGCTGCCTTATTTTTAAAATTAATTATGTATTTTTTTTATTATAAATATTTATGTCACACAATCTTCACATGTACAGTTCAGTGACATTAATTATGCTTATCATGTTGTTCAACCATCACCTTTATCCATTCCCAAACTTTTCCATCACCCTTAACAGAAGCTCAGTGTCCCCTAAGCAATGAGTCTTCCTTTCCTCCTCCCTCCTGCCTGCCTGGTAATCACTAATAAACTTTAGTCTCTATACTCTTGCCTAGATATTTCACGTAAGTAGAGTCATACAATATTTGTCCTTTTGTGTCTGACTTATTCCACTCTGCATGTTTCCAAAGTGCCCATCAGCCACACTCTTCAGGTGACACTCTACTGTGAGTGTTTCCCCATCTGAGCATGTGGAAGGCCTGAACACAGAATTTTTGGTTTCACTGGCCAAGTCAGGCCCTTACATCCCAACACTTGGTGCCTAGTGCTGCTTCACTCCCAGGGTTACTTGTTTCAGGCTGATTTCACACAGCAAAGGGCAGAGTCGATGATTGATGTTGCTGCTTGTTTGGTATTCACTTCTGGCTGCACTCGGAGCTGTCACCATCTGTCTTTACAAATGATGGAGTGTGGGCCACTCTGAGGTTAAGCATCTCTCACGGGAGGTCCTGGATTCATGATGGCAGGGCCCTGTCTTGGTGAGCTGTTCTGCTGTCCATCTATCTCCGTGGCCTCAGGCAAGCTACTGCCGCTAAGCCTCAGGTTTCCCTTTGTGAAATGTAAAATTCGTACCACATAGGGTTGTCGGGAGTGGTGCCTGCATGGTTGATGTAAACCTTTTAGCACAGTGCCTGGTTGATGGCAAGTCAACCGTCCAGGAGAGTGAGCTATGGAAGAGGCTATTGCAACTTCTGCAGGCATTCCAGCATGTGGCACAAGGATGCCTGCTCACCATGCCTCACCATTGCAGATGGCGCTCATCAGCTACAGCATTTTGTTCCCTGAACTTCTCTAATCTCTTAACCTTCTCTGGTGGCAGAGATGGTTCAGTGGTAGAATTCTCACCTTTCGTGGAGGAGACTTGGGTTCGATTCCTGTGCAATGTGCCTCATGCACAGCCACCATCCTTCTGTCGGTGGAGGCTTGTGTGTTGCTATGATGCTGAACAGCTTTCAGCAGAGCTTCCAGACTAAGATGGATAGGAAAAAGGGCCTCTTAATCTACTTCCAAAAATCAGCCAACGAAAACTCTATGGATCACATGGTCAAATCCTGTTGCACATGAGGTCGCCAAGAGTTGAGGGCCAACTCAACAACAGAGGACTAGCATTAACACCACGTGACTATTTCTGATCTACTTAAAATCCTATAGAGATGTGGGTTCTGCTGCTCCTCCACTGCTGTGGGCCCTTGGGCTAGTCTCTCAGCTTGTGTGGGCCTCAGATTCTCCATCTTTAGAACCAAATTATAGATTGTTAGGTCGGAAAGGATAATGTAGCCCAACATTACCATTTTACAGATGAGAAGACTAATGTTTCAAGAGGGCAGAGTCTTGCCTAACACAAAGATAGTTAAGGAACTAGAATTCACACCTCTTTCACACAACTGGTGTTTTACAGACAGGAAGCTAAACTAGAATAGCTACTACCACCAATATAGTTTGAACTGGTGTTTTATAATTTTGATTTTGTTCACATAATTATCTTGTGTTACTCAGGATTTTTAAAAAGCAAGGAGAAATGAGATAACTTGTGGGAGGTCCTCTTTTTGGTAAGAAACCTATACAGAATGCACGCCTATGTTCACTGCAGCGTTATTCACAATAGCAAAAAATGGAAACAACCGAAGTGTCCATCAACGGAAGAATGGATAAGCAAAATGTGGTACATACACGCAATGGAATACTATGCAACCATAAAGAACAGTGATGAGTCCACGAAACATATTATAACATGGATGGACCTGGAGGACATAATGTTAAGTGAAATAAGTCATGCACATAATGACAAATATTGTAGGATCCCTCTTTTATAAGAAGACAAGAATATATATATATATATATAAAGAGACCAATGTTCATTGGTGGTTACCAAGGAGAGGTTGGGGAAAGGAAGCACGCTTTAGACTGTAGACACTTGTTATTTTTAGTAATGGGAAAAGTGACACCATATGTGGGTGTAGTGACCAAAGCATGAGCAAAGTAAATGATGTCACTTAGAAGCACTCAAGAGAAAAGCATGCCAGTACTAAAGAATTTGACGTATATAATTTGGCAACAACTCCAACAAAGACAAAAAAATGAGTGTATGATCAGTTATGGATGGGTATAGGCATTAGGTATACAGGTAGGTACAGGTGCATATATATGTGAGCAAAGATAGAAGTATCTATATATATGTGTAAATACGGATATGTGTGTACAGGCACATATATTCACTGAAGACACAACTACAGATACTCCTCAGATGTAACCAGGTATCTTCGAAGATTGGATTTCTAGGTTTGAAAGCTTAGGACCATAGTCTATGGAACAACTCAGTCAATTGGCATGATATGGTTCACAAAGTTCGTGTTCTGCATCCTAGTGAATGAGTGGTGTCTGGGGGTCTTAAAAGCTTGTGAGTGGCCATCTAAGATAAAAGTATTGGTCTCTACTCGGCAGAAGCCAAGGAGTAAAAAGGTAATCAAAATCTCAGAAAAGAAACAAGTCTACAAGGCTGGTAGTTTATACGAGCCATGGCCTCATCTACCCTGAGACTAGAAGAACTAGATGGTGCCCAGCTCCCGTCACTGACTATTCTAACCAGGAAACAATAGATGGTTCTGGATAGAATGGGAGAAAAATGTAAAACACAACTCAAATTCTTAAAAAAAGATCAGACTAACTAGACCAGTTGAGATCAGAGGACTCCCTGAGACTAACCCTGAGACACTCTTTAAACCTTGAACCAAAACTATCCCAAGATCACCTTTTAGCGAAATAGCAGAGTGGTACACAAAATAAAAGACATTACCTGTAAGTATGGTGCGCTACTAAAAAACTATCTGTATGAGAGCAAAAGGTCAACATTTACTCTAAATAAAGATGAGAAGATAAGGGCAGGGAAACTAGAGTACTGGAAATGGAACAACCAGAATACAAGCAGAGAATGTTGACACATTGTGAAAAATGCAACTAAATGTCACTGAACAATTTGTATGGAAATTGTCAAATGGGAACCTAACTTGCTGTATAAGTTTTCACCAAAAACACAATAAAAGATTATTAAAGAAAAAAAAAACCTATACAGATGGACTGATGATGGGACATTTCTCTCCATGTATAGGGTATAGGGTAGAAATCATGTGTTTATCTTTGGGTAAGAAAATTTTATTAAAAATATAGATTTGGAAGCAAAAAAAAACAATTATTGCCAATTTTCATTATTTTGAGAAAGTGAAAACACTGAATCAAAAACTTTCTTGGGGGTGCTGGCCTGTGAATGAGCTGTGTGTTGCTTCTGAGGACCCTCCTTCATGCCAATCTCACAGGCCTCAGGATGCCCCCAGCTCCATGCGAGGCAGCTCACCCCTCCCATTGCCTCTGGACTGTTAACCTTCCTCCTTTGGGATCTGGTCTTCCTTCTGGAGATGCCCATCAGAGATCCATGGAAGCTGGGAACCTGCTCACCACCTGCTGCAGGACCTGCCCGAAAGGCCATCTCACCAACCCCTCATTGTGCAGAAGGCACGAGCACTGGATGGACCACACAGCAGGGGTCTAGCATAAGCAGAACTGGTGCCTCTGGAATGTGATCCCTGCTCCCCTGGGCCCTGTCTGGTACCAGTAAAAAAATAAAATAAACGAGTTGCCATCAAGTTGAGTTGATCCTGACGCACGGAGACCCTGTGTGTGTCAGAGTAGAACTCCATAGGGTTTTCAGTGGCTGATTCTTTGGAAGTAGATTGCCAGGGCTTTCTTCCAGGGCACCTATAAGTGGATCTGAGCTACCAACCTTTCAGTTAGCTGTCAAGCGCTTAACCATTTGTGTCACCCAGTGACACATGGCACTAATTAGGCCCAGCAGGTTCTTAAGAAAACTGCCAAACTCTTTACCTCTGAAATGAAGGTGTGGGCCCTCAGTGAATCCTCTTCTTAGACAACCTTCTCTGGGAGCATCTGCTCAGCCTAGTCTACTCCAGAAAACTCATTCCTGCTCACAGATTCTCATTGTACTGAGTGTTGGGATGGGGCCAGGTGTGATGTGGAGCAAGGGAGAACTGGCCGCCTCAGGTCAACCTGATCATGTAATCATCCTACACACATGGCAGGTTATGCAAGGAACTTTTATAGACACTACCTTAGGTGGCACGGCTGGCAGGTCTCCATTTTCTAGGTAAAAAACCCTAGAGTGCCTTCAAGATGCTGTCCAGAAAGCTGTTATCTCAGATACTGCCCACAGCTCTCAGGATACCTTTGGGCTGAGATTCTTGAAATGTTCTTAGAAGACACACACAGAGCCATGCTCAAGGGCCAATGTCGGGTCTGATGAAAAACACTTCTCCTTTTACAGCACCGCAGAACACCGAGTGTGAGCAACGGATACATCACAGGTCACCCCCCAAATCACCCGCAGCTCCTCAGCTCCATGTTGCCTAAGGGGGCTCTCTAACTTTGCCTGCATGCCCTGGGGATTCACAAGGGACAAGCAGTCACTCGTCACCGACATTTCAACAGATGCTCATGTACATAAGCTAGGTCAATGACTTACCTCTGCCCTGAAAGCAAGACTCCAGCAGAATGCTGCAGCCAATGACATCAGCTCCTACAGCTCATCCCTTTCGCCAGGAAATGCCTGTTTCCCTATTAACCTTGACTGCCAGGAACCAACTCATGCCAGGTTCTCGGTATGAAAAATTCTTCTCTTTGTCAAATTTGTTTCTTCTTTTTTTAACCATTATTTTACCTGCCTTGCTTTATGTGTGCTTTCCTCATAAGTTGCCTCCTAGCCTTTCTGCTTCATTGATTTTTTTTTTTTTTTAATGTACATGGTGCCATAAAAAATGCAGGAATGTCCTACAATAGAGGTGGTTTGCTCAGGTCTCATAGAGAATCAGTAGCTGTGTGGCAAAATAATAAACATATCTACCTCCAAAGTTGTTTTCACCTTTGAGTGAATAAAACACCTAGGCACATAGAAGAGTGGTATTCTGCAGTTCATTGTGATAGAATTTGTATTCATTTTGTTCAGGATGTGGTGTGCCTCTTCAATATAGGAATTCAGACTTTCTTTAATTTAGAAAAAAATTCAGCCATTGTTACTTCCAATGCTTTCCTCTCCTCCATTCCCTCCATACTTTATGGACCACCCTATCCTTTCTTCCATTTATCTCTTAATTTCTCTTTTTATATTTTCCATCTCTGTCTCCCTGGATTTTATCCTGGGTAATTTCCACTAGAGCTATCTTCCAAGTACGATAGTTCTCTCTTCAGCTATGTCTAATATACTTTTAACCCATCCATTGAGTTATTAATTTTAATAACTTTAATTGCTAGATATTCTGTTTCCAAATTTGCCTGTTTTTCCTACAATTCTTTCTTTATAATGTTCTTTATTTTTATTATTCTATTATTTTAAATACAATTTTTTTTTAATAGTCACTTTTACACTGTTCTATTATCTTAAGATTCTGGAGGAGGTGACCCTCCTGTGTATTGAATCTGCTAAATCTTCCTTACGGAAAATTCATTATGATCTGCAATTTTATATTGTAGGTTCATCTTCAGGTTTTCTTTTTCTCATGGGCATCTCATACATTTTGGTAGTGGAGATGTTCCTTTAGATGGTTTTATATTTGTTTCTTTTAAGAGCCCTAGGGGTTTCAATGATCTGGGACCTACTTTTAAGTTAATTTCTAGGTTTAGAATTTCTGCATCATGTAGGTAGTGTAAATTCAGATGCCATACGTATGTGTGGTACAAATCCCAGGCATATCACAAGTTACTTGTCATGTCTTGGCCCAGTAGATAAAATTTTCCTTGTTCTCATCTTCACAGAAACAGCAGTCCTCCCAAATCTTGGCTTTATGTAGGGGCCTTCTGTGTTGTAAAGTCCCAGATCACACTTGCTGTCCTGGCATAAATATTAAAAGCCCAGCTACTTGCCCTGATGGTCTATATCTGGGTTTGATATGGCCTACTCCCCAAATTCAAGGTGTCATAACATTGGCTCACTCACTAATCACTCTTTTTTTTTTTTTTTTTTTTAGAGTTCCTTCTTCATTTTTGCTAACTACGAATGTCTTTTACCTCCAGGTTCAAGCATACGCACACACACACACACACAAACTCACACACAAAAACAAACCCCTTCCTCCCAGTAATACTTTATCAAGCATTTCTGTTTAAAGTGGGCATTCTGGAGTGGTCCACTGTCAACTAAGACTGTCATTTTTGTCAACAGTTGAATTTACCAGCCTCTTCCTTCAATATTTGTTTTCTTCTGAGGTAAAAACCAGCCCCTAACCAATTACTGCTTTAAACTGCACAAAGTTAAAGAAAGGAAACCCCAGTAGTGAATCACTGAGCTCCAGCATGTGTAATGACAATGACTGTGTGCCAGCATGTTCTAAGCACTTTAAACATATTATCTTAGTCATCTAGTGCTGCTCTAACAGAAATATTACAAGTGGGTGGCTTTAACAAAGAGAAGTTTATTCTCTCACAGTCCAGTAGGCTAGACATCCGAATTCAGGGCACCAGCTCCAGGGAAAGGCTTTCTCTCTCTGTCAGCTCTGGAAGAAGGTCCTTGAGATGCATCAGTCTTCCCTTGGTCTGGGAGCATCTCAGCACAGGAACCTCAGGTCCAAAGGACGTGCTCTGCTCCTGGCACTGCTTTCTTGGTGGTATGAGGTCCTGAACTCTCTGCTTGCTTCCCTTTCCTTTTATCTCTTTTAAGATAAAAGGTGGCGCAGGCCACACCAGAGAAACTCCTTTACATTGGATCAGGGATGTGACTTTAGTAAGGATGTTACAATCCCACCGTAATCTTCTTTAACATAAAATTACAATCACAAAATGGAGGACAACCACACAATATTGGGACTCATGGCCCAGCAAAATTGATACATACATTTTTGGGGGGACATAATTCAATCTATGACACATACTAAGACATTTTATCCTCACAATAGCCCTAAACCAAAACAAAGCCATTGCCTCCAAGTCAGTTCCGACTCATAGTGATCCTACAGAACAGAGTAGAACTGCCCCATAGGGTTTCTAAGGCTGTAATCTCTATAGCAGCAGACTTCCAAATCTTTCTCTGGTGGAGCCACTGGTGGGTTCAAATCGCTGACCTTTTGGTTAAGCAACCAAGCACTGCACCACGAGGGCTCCTTTCACAATAACTCTACAAGGTAGATATTAATATCCATTTTACAAATAAGGATACTGAGGAACAGAGAGGTTAAACATACATACCAGCTATGTGTTTGGTAACATCTAAACAATAGCAGAAAGGGAAGACATTTCTACTCCCCTGGAGTCTGGGATGATGGAAGATTTCACGTGTGACGGTTTTGTAATTTTTACCTGCCACTAGGGCCGTAAAACTGGGTTATCCTGCCTAAGATGATACTTGCTGGATTATCTTTTTTACAATATTATGTTATACAAATGTGTGATTCAATTTCCTTGAAAGCTTTCCAAGCTCAGCATTACACAGGAGTGAGTTCACTGAATCGTCAGTGTCATTACTAATGTCTCCAGTAGGTATTAACACAAATGGAATCTTGTGCTCGAAACACATTTGCAGACTATTTTGTATACCCAGACAGTGAAGAATACACTGACAAGCAGTCGTTTTTGAAGATAAAATGTTCAACAACTGTGTCCTTAGACCATATGGGACTCCTAGCGTAGATTTTTATCAACTTCACCTGAATTCCAAGGGGCCAAGCTGTATCTGAAAAAATGTGAAATTCTGATGTCCCTTTGAAGAGCATGGCCTGGTTTATGTACACATTTATTTCAGTTACAAACATTAAAGGAGGAGGCCCATGGCCTGCGTGCTAAGGAGACTTGCTAGTGTGGCTTTCATCTTTATCACACCCCTGTGGAGTGCAGGGTGGCTGCAGAATTCCCATTCCAAGGCATTTTATACAAATGCTTTTATCACAGGGAAAATGAACTGTTCCCCCTGCCCCCTTCTCCTGGAAACAGGTTACTTTTAGTAAATATTTTGACTGGTGAGGTTGTAAACAACTGTCTCCATTCTGAAGCAGAAAACCAAACATAGCCATGTTGAATAACAAAGCAAACTGCATGCTTCCTGCCTTGGCCCATAGCATTCTGATAGGAACCCCTCCAGGGAAACAAGCAGCCAGAAACACTGATGAGAAGGATCAACACCAATTCTAGCCCACTTACAAACTCATTGGAAATGAGGGATTGCAGCTAATAGGAGAGATAGGAGACATGGGCTGTTACTAAGCAAGGCAGAGATTTCACCAGGCCTTGTGTTGTGGGGAAGGCAAAGTTGGGCAGGTGGGGAGGTCTGAGCCCTCGGAGAACCTCTGTGACTAGTCTCCTGGCAGTAGATCATGATCATGAATGGAAGGCGCAAGGATCCCTGAGAAGGAGTGGTAGCACCTAGAAGGTAGTTGTTCCTATCACTGGAGGGACATGAAAAAGGAGTCTCAACCCCTGGGCAGTAACTGCCACAAATCACCCCCTAAAATTGGTACATTTGTGGATATCTCTTAAGGGTATGAGCAAATGGTCCAAATAACTGAGTTTAAGCCCTTCACATGGCAAAACTTGCTTTATTCTAAGTTTAATCATTTTGGATGGAGCACCTTCTCTAGGGCATTCTACAATTCCAGCCTCTACACACTGAGAGAACCAAATAGCCTCTGGGGCTTTTTGGAGAAGTCAGGATCATCACAGTGAATGGAAAAAATTAGCCCGTGCTCTGCTCCTGGAAGCACCCCAGGGCCTAATGAGGAATGGAAGGGTGGTTTGGGCCAACCCTGCAAAAAACTCACGGCCTCCTCTCCACTTCTGCAGTTTGCTGTGAGCTCCCATCTGTCCCTGCACTGTGGCCAGCATCTGCCCCTGGCAGCTCCTTTCCTGCATCTCATTGTTCGTGGGCTGCGGAACCAGATAACCAAGTGGGTTAAAACTATTTCTGAAGCAGGAGACCTGAGGCTCTGAAAGAGCTTCTGGGGGTTCTTGCGGAGGCAAGCATGAGCATGAATGCATAGTCTGTAGCTGTGGGCAACTCAGGGGTCTCCTGGGCTCCTTCTGTCTTCAGAGTGTCCAGAGGCCGAGGAGCAGCAGACCTGATGTGCTGCTGCTCTGCAGCTGGGAGCAAGAAGGACCAATGCCACCAGTAGCATGTAACTTTGGATTCCACCCTCCTGACCACTCATTTCGATCTGCACCATCATTTTCTACAACATGTGCCCTGTAATCCAAAACCATCTATACCTAATTTCTTTGTATTATGTGAAATAAAGGGGTAGGAGTAGTGAACTATCTGCAAGCACAAACATTCAAACGAACAAAGCAACCTTTGCAAGATATCAACCAAGGAAGAGAGGACATGCTGCTGTCCCTGTGGTCTGCCTCTCAGCTCGCTCTCTCATGCTACCCCCCTCCAGAGCCCAGGTATGCAGAGGTCTAAGACAAAAAGCCACAACTGGTTCTGCTTCTCCTCTAAACATTGCCATGTGACCCTCTCCTCAAAGGAACCTCAGGGAGCCCTGGGACCTGTGTCACAAAGATCTGTGTTCACTGAACGAGGTTCTAGACCACACCAGGACCCAGGAGAGGAGTCTCACGATCTTCTCTCACACCCACAACGGAAGTGATGATAAGCTCTCCACAGGAAATGCACACACAAGGGGGAGCAGCAAGAAAATCCCATACAACTCACTGCCTGCCTTTGCCCGACTCTCAGGGTAGGGCTGTTTCAGAGGATGAGAGGATTCAAGGGAGACTAACACCACTTTCAGCTGGGCTGCTTGCTGCCAGTCTTCTCCCTCTCCTGCTCAGGACCTTGCCTTGCTCCTTTGCAGCTGGTGGCATCAGCCAGGCTCCCCACCACAACCCCAGCCACTCCTCCCAGAGTGAGTTCTTGGGGCTAGCAGCCCTGACTCCTCCTAGCTGCCTCTCACCTGCCCTCCTCCTGCCTACCTTCTGGCCTTGGTTCACCCACTTGGAGAACCCCAGCCTAATCCTCTCCTGACCCATCCCCTCAGGGCCCAGCTGCCACCTCCTCCTCCAGGTGATCTTCCTGCCACCTCAGCCCCAGGGTATCTTGCCCTTCTCCTGAGTACTCTTCCTTTGGGGCAACATTCCATGTGGCTGTGTCAGTTCCAAAGAGCCTCCCTGAGGCAGTAATTGCCACAAATCACCTCCCTAAAATTGCTCCTACTTCCTCCTCTATTTCTGCTCCAGCAGCATCTAACACTAGTAGGCCCCATCAGGTGTGCCAGAAAAAGCTGATGAATTGGAGTGGATAGAGTAGGCAGGAAGGGGAGAATATGTCATTTATGAAATCTGAGAAGGCCTCTGGAAATTTAGAAAGGGCCTTAAAAGACATAATCTACTATGGGTCTCAGGGTGGGGCAGATGGTTAAGTGCTCATCTATAGCGGAAAGGTTGGTGGTTTGAACCCATCCAGAGTTGCCCTGGAAGACAAGCCTGGTGATCTGCTTCCAAAAGGTCATAGCGTTGAAAACCCTATGGAGTAGCTTTACTCTGTACACATGGGGTTGCCATGAGTCGTAATTGACTTGATTACAATTAACAACAGCAACTACTATTGTTGCAGCCACTGTGGATTGACGCAGTGGCTGCAATGACACAGTGGCTGCAACAATGGGCTCAAACAGAGCAGACTGTGAGGATGGTGCAGGACCAGGGAATGTTTTGTTCTGTTATACATAAGGTCACCATGAGTCAGAGCCAACTTGATGGCACCTGACAACAGCAACTATTATTATTAAAAGGGCAACTTTGATGTACAGATGCTGTAATAATAATTCCAGCTCTTATCAACTTCTAGGTTGCAATTCTTGCTGAGAAAGACCATGAAAGGTGAGTCCTGGGGAGAGAAAATTTTCTCAAGCATTACATCACTGAAGACTGAGATCAGGGAATTTGGGATTAGCTCATTGGCAGCTGTGGAAGATACAAGGAGGAGAGATTGGGGTGGCAATTGCCCTGGAGGGGAGGCTCCTGGGGACTTGTCTTGAGGCCCCATTATGCATAGCACTCCCACTGTCCTTACTCAGAGCGTATGTTATTGGAAGAGGTGCTGAAGAATATTATGGGAGAGACAAAGTCCCTGCCCCCTCCCTCCAGTCACCCCTTGGTGCCAGCAGTATGTAGGTTGGGAGCCATTCTTGGAGACAGAGCAAAGGAGTCACAGACAAGCCCAGTTAACAGAGTTGAGGCCTCAGAAACCTCTCTGACCATTTGGACTCAGCAGAGGCCCCTTCTGGGTAAATGTT
The DNA here is from genome assembly GCA_030035585.1 of Dugong dugon. Taxonomy (NCBI): domain Eukaryota; kingdom Metazoa; phylum Chordata; class Mammalia; order Sirenia; family Dugongidae; genus Dugong; species Dugong dugon. The sequence goes on from CM057460.1 coordinate 146,548,316, forward strand.
TCTATGCAAATCTCTTTCCTCTAAGTTCTAGCTATCCTGAGAGAATCTCCTATTAAAAAAAAAAAAAAAAATTTTTTTAAAACCCCGTAACCATATCCTATTTTGCCTTACAGTTAAAGGTCAAGGGAAAAAAATCAGTGGGCAGGATAGGCAGCCCCAGGGACTTCTCTGGGGAGCAGCAAGTCCATATGTCTCCATCTGAACCATGTGCTCACTTTATTGCAGATGTTGGATGTCAACACATTGTAGACTCCAGCCCTAGGCAGAGGCTTTCAGCATCCCCACCCCTCCCTGTCTGCCTGCCTTCTTGTCTGCTGAGAGCCACAGATTCTGGCTCTGATAGAGACCAGGCTCTCCTTTCTCTCCGGATCAAGGAGCTGCATCCTCCATGACTGAATGTTAGGGAAAGAGGCCTGAAGAATGGTGTAAGGATAAGCCTTAAGACTGCCTGGGTTCGGGCTGAGGAGGGAGCTGAAGCTCCTTCCCTTGCCCCTCAAGGCAAACAGCAACAATAATAATGTCAGTGGCTGTGGCTACCATTATTTGAACGTGTACTATGTGTTATGTGGTATTTTAAGTGCTTTACATATATTATTCTGATTTCTACCACTCTTCTATGAGGTAGGCATTATTATACCCATCTACAGAAGAGGGAACTCAAAGAAGGTGACCATCCCAAACTAACACCGCCACCTAACTGGCAGAAGCAGGATTGGAACTCAGATCAGAGTCCAGAGCTCCATGCTCTCCTCCCTCTACGGAAAGCTCCTCCTTAGTGAGGAGGGGGCATGTTGGCTGGTCCTGAGGTGGCCTCAGAGCTAGGCTCAATTCATAATGCCTGTGAAGGCTGGGTCCAGAGGAAGAGATTTCCAGTTTCTTCTGCCAACATGTATCTTACTTGTTTAGAGGAAATGCCTACACAATCACCATGCATGGATGTCTGGGAGGGAATATAGGAACTCCTTGAATCCCCAAAGCTCACTATGTTTTCGACATCACCAAATTATAGACAAACACAGACACACACACACAGAGACACATACACAAATACACAGTGCCTGTGCACACTACTACACTACTTTTACCCACAGGTAATTTTCCAAATATTTAACACCTAGGTTGTGGCATGAGTACTGTTTTGAATTGTGTCCCCTAAAAATATATGTTGGAAACCTAACCCCTGTACCTGTGGATGTAACCCTGTTTAGAAAAAGGCTTTTCTTTGTAATGTTAATTAGGCCATTGTTATGGATTGAACTGTCCCCTCCAGAAATACATATTATAAATCCTAATCTCTATATGTCTGTGGTTATAATTCCATTTGGGAATGGGTTGTCTTTGTTATGTTAAAGAGGCAGGATTAGAGTAGAATGTATCTTGAGTCAATCTCTTTTTTTTTAAATTGTACTTTAGATGAAGGTTTACAGAACAAGTAGTTTCTCATTAAACAGTACACACATTGTTCCATGACACTGGTTAACAACCCCACAACATGTCAACACTCTTCCTTCTCGACTTTGGGTTCCCTATTACCAGCTTTCCTGTCCCCTCCTGCCTTCTAGTCCTTGTCCTTGGGCTGCTGTGCCCCATTAGTCTCATTTTGTTTTATGGGGTTGTCTAATCTTTGGCTGAAGGGTGAACCTTGGGAGTGACTTCATTACTGAGCTAAAAGTGTGTCCGGGGGTCATACTCTTGGGATTTCTCCAGTCTCTGTCACGCCAGTAAAGAGTCAATCTCTTTTGAGATATAAAAGAGATTAAACAAGTGAGCAGAGCCGAGACGGAGGAAGAGAGATGCCAGGCCACATGAAGATCACCCAGGAGCAAAAGCTCAAACAGAGACAAGGACCTTCTTCCAGAGCTGACAGAGACAGAAAGCCTCCTATAGCCGGCACCCCAAATTCATACTTCTAGCCTCCTAAACTGTAAGAAAATAAATTCCCATTTATTAAAACCACCCATTTGTGGTATTTCTGTTATAGCAGCACTAGATAACTAAGACAGTCATATATAAGTAGGGTGGGTTCTAATTCTAATCACTTCTGAGTTATAAAAAGAGTAGATTAAATACAGACACATGTACACACAGGACAAGACAGATGCCATGTGGGGACTGTCTACAAGCCAAGTAACCAAGGAATTCCTGGGGTTACTGACAAGGAAGGAATAGACACAGCCAAGACCCTGATTTGGACTTTTAGCCTCCAGAATTATGAGAAAATAAATTTCTGTTCTTTAAAGCCACCGTTTTGTGATATTTCTGTTACAGCAGCACTAACTAAACAAGCAGTGTTCAGTCACGATGGATAACAGCCACAAATGTCTAGTTCAGCCAAATGGTTGCATCCTGGCTAAATGCTAGCCCTTCTCATGGCCATGTTTAGAAACCACACACAGGTACGTAACCTGCCAAGCCCCTCTCACTACAGCCATCTAATCTGGTTCTTAGGTGGCAAGGTCAATCAGAGGCCAAGATTTGGCTTAAGTCCCTGGTGAGATGTACCCATTTGAGCAGAGCTTTCTCATGGTGTCTTAGTCATCTAGTGCAGCTCTAACAGAAATACCACAAGTGGATGGCTTTAACAAAGAGAAATTTATTCTCTCACAGTCTAGTAGGCTAGAAGTCCAAATTCAGGGTGTCAGCTTCAGGGGAAGGCTTTCTCTCTCTGTCGGCTCTGGAGGAAGGTCTTCGTCATTGTCCGTCTTCCCCTGGAATAGGAACTTCTCAGGTGCAGGGACCCCGGGTCCAAAGGACACACTTTGCTCCTGGTGCTGCTTTCTTGGTGGTATGAGGTCCCCAACTCTCTGCTTGCTTCCCTTTCCTTTTATCCCTTGAGAGATAAAAGGTGGTGCAGGCCACACCCTAGGGAAACTCCCTTTACATTGGATCAGGGATGTGACCTGGGTAAGGGTGGTATTACAATCCCACCCTAATCCTCTGTAACATAAAATTACAATCACAAAATGAAGGACAACCACAGAACACTGGGAATCATGGCCTAGTTAAATTGATACATACATTTTGGGGGGGACATAATTCAATCCATGACACATGGTCATTCATATCACTGGGTCCTGAAAGGTGCTGGGAGGCATGGGGGATTTGCCTGGTAACACAGCAGGGAAGGCTTTTATTTCATTGTGGGTCCCAGCAAAAGTCAGACTTCCACAACTGACCGGGGCTATGGGGTTGGGGTATCCAGTGATGACTCATAATTGCAATTATCAACTGCTTCCCAGAATTCAAACCCAGGAATAAAACAACTTCCCAGGGTTTCAGCTCAGCTTAAAATTTGCTGTTCATAACACTGACAATTTATATTTGCTTCAGTGAAGCACACTCTTACATGACTGTAAATCCCTTCTGTGACAGAGCATGGGCTCAACTGATTAATCCAGTGCCGGGGATATGAAACTTCTTCTGTGCTGCCAAGGCCATGCCATCACAAGCCTCTCTCTCTCTCAGCTATCAGAAGTGCTCCTCGGCACCTAGAGTCAGCAACAATCACTGTCCACCCCACCTCCCATGGCACACATTTGAGCTTGATTATGGGATCCTGTAAAGGCAGGACCTAAATTCTTCCTTCTTATATTTTGTTTGACACTCATTTATTCCACCAACCAGTATGTATTTAGTGTCCACTCTAAGCAAGTCTTGAGAAGCCCTGGTGGTCCAGTGGTTAAAGCACTTGGCTGCTAACCGAAAGGTCGGCAGTTCAAACCCACCAGCTGCTCTGAAGGAGAAAGATGTGGCAGTCTGCTTCTGTAAAGATTTACAGCCTTGGAAACCCTATGGGGCAGTTATACTCCATCCTATGGGGTCGCCATGAGTTGGAATCAACATGATGGTAGTGGGTTTGGTTTTGATTTTTTTTCTGTGCAAGTCTTATTTTTACAACCAGACCATAGGTGCTACAAACCATGCTGCATATTTACTTTTTATCACCTCTCATGGGTGAACAAAAGGCTGGGGATATAGAGGTGCTTCATAAATACTTATGTGGCTGTTGTTGTTAGGTGCCGTCGAGTCAGTTCTGACTCATAGTAACCCTAGGTATAACAGAACAAAACACTGCCTGGTCCTGTGCCATCCTCATGATCATTGTTATGCTTGAGTGCATTGTTGCAGCCACTGTGTCAATTCATCTTGTTGAGGTCTTCCTCTTTTTCACTGATGGTCTACTTTACCAAGTATGATGTCCTTCTCCAGGGACAGGTTCCTCCTGATAACATTTCCAAAGTATGTGAGAAAAAGTCTTGCTATCTTTGCTTCTAACGAGCACTCTGGCTGTACTTTTTCTAAGACAAATTTGTTCGTTCTTTTCGCAGTCCATGGTATACACAATTCTTCGCCAACACCATAATTCAAAGGCGTTAATTCTTCTTCGGTCTTTCAGTCTTCCTTATCCATCATCCAGCTCTCACATGTATATGAGGCGATTAAAAACATCAAGGCACAGGTCACGTACACCTTCGTCTTTAAACTGCCATCTATAAATACTTATAGAGTTGAACAAATATTTGTTCTGCTACAGGAAGAGAGAGGGAGTTCCAAAGGGCTCCATGTCGAGTCTCATGGGTCAGGTTCTCCACTCTCCTCCTCCCCACAGCCTCCACACTTTCATTTCTATGACTTTGTCTGATCCTGCCACCCACCCTGGAAGAGAGGCAGAGTAAGATGCTGAGCTCTCACTTTGCAGATATAGACTAGATTTTCACAGGGGTGAGCTGAGCTGTTCTTGGTTTCATACACGAATTAACAACAACGAGGAAGAACGCATGTTTACCGATCCCTGGCCTTGGGCTCTTCACATAGTATGACTCTGCCTTTAAACAAGGGGTTAATAAGACCAAGGTGGTGGGTTCAAGTCCTTCCTCAGAAGACACCCTTCCTCATCCTGTCTTCATAGAATGGCCCACAATGCAAAGCTTTGATCCCAAAGGGCCTAGCTTGGATCAGACATGAGGGGAACTTTGTCTCAGCAGCATAAGGCCCAGTCTCCTGACTCTGGCAGTGTCAGATCATCTTGGGGTGCAAAGATTAGTATGCAAAACAATAAAATTACGAAGGTGTTCATTTTCTAAGCTTGCGCTATCAGGCTATTTTACAAAACAGCTGTGTTTAAAAAAAAAAATCCAACTGATTAACATGTTAACCTTTGAGAATATAAAAGCTGAGAAAATAAGCAAACCCATTTCCAAAACAGATTTCCTAATGACTAATTCTACTCTCTAACCTTTCTGGATAGAGTAGATGGTCATACGATAACTTAGCACCATTAAATTCTCCAAAGGAAATTGCCTAGGAGAGAACAAACTGGACACACAGTGGGAAGCCATTCAGCGTTCAACATTCCTGTAAAACACAGATACCAGCAGGACTCCTGTTTGCTTCATAAAAACGTGTGCTTTAACTTCTGAATTTGTTTGACATCCCTAGGAGGGGGAAAATAAAAGGGAGTGGTGTAGTGGTTAAGCGCTCAGCTGCTAACTGAAAGGTCAGTGGTTCAAACCCGCCAGCCACTCTGTGGGAGAAAGATGTGGCAGTCTGCTTCTGTAAAGATTACAGCCTTAGAAATCCTATGGGGAAGTTCTACTCTGTCCTATAGGGTCGCTGTGAGCGAGAGTTGACTTGATGGCAGTCAGTTTGGGTTTTGGTTTAAGTGCCCTGTAAGTTCAGCCAGTTGTAGATGGAACCTGGCCATCACTCACAGTGGGAAGTGTGCTCCTGGGGAAGACAAAAAGACAGGGCAGGCCGCAAATAGGTGGGCACAGAATGGAAGGTTCCAGCCTGCACGAATGCACCTCCAGGGGAGCTGCAGAGAGGGGTGCGGTGGTCAAGGAAGAAGAAACATCTTCCAACCCAAACCGCATGAATGAGAATAGGGAGCAATTTTTTATACACTTTATAATTCTGAGGGAAAAAAAAGAGAAAACTTTCCTTTGCTGATGATTGGAGCACAAAATTGGTCATTTTTGAAGGATAGGTGAGTTCTTTCTTATTACTGTGTCTAGACCAACCAGCTAATCAGCTCAGGCAGTTAAGTCTCCACTGAGCCTGGCCTGCAGGCGAGAGAACAGCACAGTCCACGAGGAAGCCCTGCTTGCAGAGACAGACACAAACTTAGAATTGGAGGAAGGAGGAGCGGATGTGACCTGGGGTCATCCAAGGAGGGGCCATGGATGACAGGGGGTCTATTTTTAGGTAAATCAGCAGATGAGACAATTCTCAAGTGGCACCTTTGGAGACTGTAGTATGCAGGATTCTAAAAATGTCCCCCTCCTAATATTTCATGCCCTAATCCCTGGAACATGTGTCTATGATGAGATTATCATTCCTGTGATTATATATGTTATATGATATGGCACAGTGGACCTCAAGACAGGGAGATTATTCCAGAAGGACTGATCTAATCACACAAGCTCTTTAAAAGTAGAGAACTTTATCCTGCTGATGGCAGAGAAGTCAGAGAGATTGTAAGCATGAGGAGGACATGTCATTGTTTATTTGAAGATGCAGGGAGCCAGGTAAGAAGGAAAGTAGGTGGCCTCTAGGAATAGAGTGTGGCCCCTAGCTAACAGCCAGTGAGAAAACAGGGAACTCATTCTACTGTCACAAGGAACTGAATTCTCCCAACAACCTGAATGAGCTTGGAAGTGCGTTTTTTTCCCCAGAGACTCCAGATAATCCCTGACCTATAGAAACTTCGAGATAATAAATTCGTGTTGTTTTAAGTTGATAAGTTTGTGGTAAATTGTTGTTAGCAGCAAATAAAAATACGGAGACTGAACAAGTTCAGCGCCTCAATATGTTGTTTGCTGACTCTTTCTTTTGCAGGAACCAACCAAACGAAACCCGTTGCAGGACAGAGTAGAACTGCCTCATAGGGTTTCCAAGGAATGCCTGGTGGATTTGAACTACTGACCTTTCGGTTAGCAGCCATAGCTCTTAACCACTATGCCACCAGGGTTTCCTCTTTTGCAGAAGGGGCTGGTGTTTTAGAACAAAATCAGAGACTTTCAAGAGAGATATCAAAATGGTCGCATATAACTACATAACCTTCTCAGATTCCAATGGAAATAACCCACAAGATAGCTCTGGAAACAAAGACAGATGTTGGTCACCATAGTGATGTGCTGGTAAATTTCAATCACTGGTTCTCCAGGACTGGGGGTGCGGGGGGTGCGGGGCGGGGGGAGACCTGATTCTTTACAACAGAATAATCCTCTAAAACTGTAAATCTTATCAAGTCATATCCCTGATTAAAATCCTTTGGTGGCTTCCCATTGCTTTTAAGATAAACCCAACATCCTTAGCTGGCCTCTGTGATCTAGTTCCTGCCTATGTCTCCTGTATCATCTTTGCCACTTGCTCCCTTGCTCTTGAAGTCGCACTGGCTGTTCTTGGCTCCCCCAGAGCTCTTATCTTCCTTTTTCTCTTCTCCTGGCTCTCTGCCGAGACAACCCTTACCCAGCTGTCAGAACTCAGCATTAATGCTACTTCCTCAGGGAAGCCTTCCAAATTCCCCACTAGGTCACGTGCCCATAGTCCCCTGTACTACTTCTTCATCACTCTTATCACAATCGTAATCAAATGATTATTGGTTCAAGTATTTGTTTAATGCCTGCTCTTGCCCCTTGAATGTGAGCCCAATGAGGGTAGGGTCCCTGTAGGTCTAGTCTTTGCTGTATCTTCACAATAATATATGGCCTCTTAGTGTACAGATGCAGAATATATATTTTAAACAGAAATGAATGGAAAATGTTGTTAAGCGAAAGAAGTCAGGTTACAGAACAAAATACAGGAAGACCTCAATTTTGTAAAAATAAGAGACACATAAATGCATTAAGAGATAATACCACCACCAATTGCTGTTGAGTCGATTCCAACTCATGAAGAACCCATGTCTATCAGAGTATTTTTCAATGGCTGAATTTGTGCTCCACAGGGTTTTCAATGGATGAATTTTTCATAAGTAGATGACCAGGACTTTCTTCTGAGGTGCCTCTGGGTGGACTCAAACCTCCAACCTTTGAGTTGGCAGCTGAGTACATTATCCATTTGCACTACCCAGAGAAAGAATCAGCTGATATAAATCAGAATGATAACATAGATTGCCTTGGGTGCTGGGATTACAAGTAATTTTTGCCTTCCTCTACATCTATTTATTATTCAAATTCTGCAAAGGACAGACATGTTTTGTTTTTATAATCAGGGAGAAAAAAGAAACAAAACTCAACTATGAAGGGTATTTTTTTTTTAACCTAAGAACAGAACAGAAGGAGCTGTCTGACGTTAAAGAACAGAGGTGGGTCCTCCCTTGGTCTCATTGCTGGTCATCAGCTGGTGGTGGAATAAATGAGCATCCTCCCAGCACACCTGCGGCAGCACGAGGTTCTTGCAGGCAGGCATCTGTGTACCAGTAGGTGCTGAATATAAGATTGTCTTCCCGAAGTCTGACTATCCCAGAAGACAAACTAAGAGAATAAAAGACCATCTTTGTAATTCCTTCTTAATCAAAGCCCAGGGGAGACTCCTGGTCATTAAGCAGGATTCTTATTTCCATTGGCATGAAGATATTTTAGAATAAATCCTCTCTCTTATTCCTTGGAATGAATTTTTAAAAGAAGAGATGCATCCCCTATAGTGCCCTGATTTTTTTTTTTTTTTGTACAAGTGGATGAGAAACAGCAACCCTAACATCTACGTGATAAATTAAGGTTCCTACTAGCAGACGAAGCAGCAGAAGGTTGTTTATAACATTAACACTCCCGAGACCTGAAATCAAGGCATCGGGGCTTCATATCAAAGTCTGGCAGAAACAAATCAGGTGCAAGATAAAATCCAATAAACTACACCTCTTCTTGATCCCCATCAAAAATACCCATCCCACTTGCCTGGGAATATATTCATCAAATAGGTTTATTTAAGGCAAGACACTGCAGAGTCCCAGAGAGTAGGCAGGGGCGCTACATACCAGTACTGACAAGGTGTGGTCTCTTCTGGGGCTAGGGAAGGACCTTTGACTTCAGGAAGTCTCCACTGCCTGAAAGACACAGGACTTCGAAACGGTTCAGTAATTGCCGACATAAACAAGGGCAGCATACGCATTGCATAGCAACCAAATCTGTTGCCCGTCGGATTTTGACCCAAGTAGGAAATAAACATAGGAGCCCTGGTGGCACAGTAGTTAAAGGGCTCAGCTGCTATTCAAAAGGTTAGCTGTTCAAACCCACCAGTGCTGCTCCATGGGATAAAGATGTGGCAGTCTGCTTCCATAAAGATTACAGCCTTGGAAACTCTATGGGGCAGCTCTACTCTGTCCTATAGGGTCACTGTGAGTCAGAATCAAGCTGATGGCAGTGGGTTTGGTTTGGGTTTAGGAAATAAACAGTGGTGCCCCACTCAAAGATGGTGGCTGACCATGTCACTTTGAATGTGTGTTGCTCTCCATAGTTCGGCCAATAACCTAGTCTCCTGCATGGGTCCCAAAAGTTTCAGGAGCCTGATGCAGGACTTTGAATTATTGGCAGAACTGGGGAGAGCGACGCATATTCAAAGAGGCGCAGTTGGCTGCCATCTTTGAGCGGGGCACCACCGTTTGTTTCCTTTTTGAGTCAAAATCCCATGGCAATAGATTTGGTTACTATGCAATGTGTACACTGCCTTTGTTTACATCGGCAATTACTGAACTGTTCCAAACCAGTTCAAAGCCCTGGCAAGATCACTGAAGCTATCACCTAAACCTCCTTCTTAGAGAAAATGCTGATAATTATAAAAAGCAAAAGCTGTGTCAATTCACTTGGTTGCCCAGGGACTTGCGGCATGGCAGAAATATGCCCTTTCTTAGTTATAAAGTTTTCGCCGATCTGTACCCTTAAGGTAACATAGAATTGTTGGGACCAATGTTGACAGTTTTGTTTGAAAAATTTGATGGCCTTGTGCTGGGATGGAGCCCTGGTGGCACAGTGGTTAAGAGCTCTCCTTGGAAACCATGGGGCAGTCCTACTCTGTCCTATGGGATCGCTATGAATCAGAATTGACTCGACAGCAATGTCTTTATGCCAGGATAAAAGCAAATGCACAGAATAACACTGAGACATTATTAGCCCTGATCCATTAGCAGAGATGAGTCGATATTATCAACTTATCACCCTGAACAGTCAACGGCTCAACCCTAGAGGAATGAGAGAAGGGACTGTTAAGATTTGATGTAGTGAGCATGGAGGGGACAGAAGAAAGTTTGGAAATTCAACTGGGTGGACAAGGGGGTTGGAGAACAAGACCAGAAATTACGGATTCACTACTCACTTGGCCAGTTCATACAACCACTCTCATCTAAGTTTTCTCACCTGTGTAATGGGTGTACATCATCTGCCAGTGATGTCGTGAGAGCAGATGTGACCAGAAGTATTCCATGGATTTGAGGGTCAGGGTAGGGCACAGACAAAGGTGAGAATCATGTTGAGACCAAAGTTATTTCAGTGTTTATCTCTGTTCCCAGGGTCCAGAACAGTGCTTGGTACAGGTAGGGTGATTCAATAAATATTTGTTAGACAAATATTTGCTGAACAAGTGACTGACAGGCTGATTAAATAAATAGCAAGTATTTTTGCAAGGTTCGTCTGAAATCAGACTGGACCTTAAAAAAGCAGGCTGTAAGAAAATTAGGATTTTTTACAAATAAAAATGAACCATGCAGCACACTGCTCCAGCTCACTGTAGTTTTCCCAGTCAGTCTGAACAGCATTTGGGCCCGTTTGGTCATTTCTGCAGGGCAATCAGAAGGCTGCTTTAGAACTAGCTCAGAAATTGCCTTCACAATCTCAGTGGTTGAAAGCTCTCCTTTGAAAGTGACTACAACATATGAAAAAAAAAAAAAAAAAATCCAGCAGTGGTTTTTAAAATGCAGGCATTTCCCCTGCCACCGTACCGTGTTCCTGTCCCTGTGTGTAAGACTTCTGCAGACCACGGAGGAGCTGCCCTTGCAATGCTGGGTAAGCCTTCCCCTTTTGGTGATGCCTATGGCAGGAGGGTGCCCACTCACACACCTCAACTCTCCTGGACTCTGGACCCCTTCTAGACACAGTCCACTCCTCTTTTTGACCAAACAGGAAATACCTGGCCAATCTTCTCAGTTCCCTGGTTTCCATGTTGTGTGCCACCTGCCCCATCAGATTTCTGCTTCTCCTAGTGTTCTCTCCTCTGATTCTTTATCACAGAGTAGCTTTGCCATCCCAGAGCCTGCCTCCTCCTTGCTTATTACAGCCAGCACCCTGACTACCCTCCCAGAGAAGCAAACCACTCAGCAAGCACCAATTTATCCCAAGAAAACCTTTTAAGAGGCTGGGACCATTGAGTCCTCGATCTCGACATTTAAACGGTTATTGCTCTCAGCCTAAGAACATGGCTGTTGGAGCTTTCACTTGTTTTCTCCTGGAAATGATTCATTTGATAACAGCAGAGTCCTTCAACGAAGGACTGCAATAGCATCTGGGTTGCTAAACACTCTGAGAGCTTCATTACGGATAATGGGCCTAATACCATAACATATGTAAGCAACCTGGAAAAAAGAAGAGACACAAAGAAAGCTGTGAGGCCCTGCAGTTGGCAAGCTGGCCCTGTTTTTTCTCTTCCCTGGGCAGGGTCCATTGGCTGAGTGCCTCGACCTCCCAGTATCTGCTCTGATCCCGGGCAAGAACCTCAGAAGATGTGTACACGTTGACAGGCTACAAAGCTCTCGGGACAAGCATCTGGTGCAAGTCCCAGGTATCATGGTTCAAGCATGAAGAGTAGGGAAAAGATCCAGTCCACTCTCTCGTGCTTAATAAGCATCCTTGACATGTGAGTGCCCACTGTATTCCAGGCTCTGTGCCAAGGCATTTATGTAAATTATTTCCTTTCATCCTCACAATAACCCTATGAGCCAGGCACCAGTATTAACCCCATTTTACAGTTGGGGAAACTGAAGTTCAGGGTAGTTAACTAACTTGTCTAAGGTCATGGAGTTAGTAAGTAGCATGGCTGTTATGGACTGAATTGTGTCCTCCAAAAAATACGTGTTAGAATCCCAGCCCCTATACCTGTTGATGTGGTCCCATTTGGGAATAGGGTTTTCTTTGTTATGTTAATGAGGCCATATCAGTGCTGGGTGTGTCCTAAACCTAATCACTTCTAAGTGATATGAAGAGCAGCACAGACACAGAGAGGCACCTATGGGAGAAAACCAAACAACAACAGCAACAAAACCCATTGCCATCAAGTTGATTCCAACTCAGCGACTCTGTAAGGACAGGGCAGAACAGCCCCATGGGGTTTACAAGGATGTAAGTCCTTATGGAAGCACACTGCCACATCTTCCTCTCTTGTCGGGGAAAGACAGACTCTACCTGATGACAGCAGAGGCAGATGACTCTAAAAGCCCAGGAACTCCAAGGATTGCCAGCTACTAGGAGCTAAAAGAGACCAAGACAAACCCTCCGCTAGAACCACATGCTGAATTCAGACTTCTAGCCTCCTGAACTGTGAGAAAATACGTTTCTGGTGTGGTATTTCTGTTACAGTAGTACTAAGAAACTAAGGCAATGGCCATACTATGGAACTTTGCCTGACCCCCAGTGCTACACTCTTAACCCACAGGTTACGCTCTATACCAACACCTGCTCACATTATTGTTCTATACTAAACAACTTGTTGGCATCAAACATTAACAAAAGCCACTGATCCCAAAAGACCAAGCAGTAAGTCAAATGAGATTCTGCCTATTTCTATGTAAAAAGATTACCTTTCAAACCCCAAGGACTGTGCTTCAATATTCCCAGGCTAAGCTACAAACTCACATTGTCCAGGTGGTAGCTTCCTGTCAGCTTGCTGCGATTAATTTATGACTCCAGGGTATATTGTTGGAGCTACCAGCAATGTCCCTGCCTTCCTTGAGAATAGGCCACACAGGCTTTCAGGAAGATCAATTTTCCCAGAAGGGTAAACCACAGACTCAGCTCCCTACCCCGATTTTATCTCATGCTCCAAGAGAATTGGGAGAAAACAAAACATTTTAAAGGCAAACGGAAACAAAATTTAGTGTGGGTATTACTGAGAGCACTGTCTTCATGGGGAGCCCTAGTGGCACAGTGGTTAAGTACTTGGCTGCTAACCTAAAGGTTGGCAGATAGAACCCACCAGCCACTCCACAGGAGAAACACGTGACAGTCTGCTTCCATAAAGATTTACAGCCTTGGAAACCCTACGGGCAGTTCTACCCAGCCTGACAGAGTCACTATTAGTCAGCATCGACTCAAAGGCAATAGGTTTGGTTTTGGGTTTTTATCTTCATGGAGCCCCAGGGAGTCCTTTCTGGAAGTCAGGAAGCTTGGCGATTCTGTCCTCCTGTCTCCATCGGTGAGTCAGCAGAATGGACTGAGAACAGGGTGAGAAATGAACCTGTGCCCCCACACTATGAGGCTTTTGCTTGTCACCCCTCTGGCCTCAGAATCCATCTGTGAAATAGGCACATGGAAGCCAGCAATCTGTGAAAGAAAGCTTCTGTACAGCAGGGGGACATTGGTGATCCAATGGTAGAATTCTCGTCTTCCATGTGGGGGACCTGGGTTTGATTCCCAGCCAATGCACCCCATGCATGGCCACAACCCATCTATCACTGGAGGCGTGCATATTGCGATGATACTGAGCAAGTTTCAGTGGACATTCCAGACTAAGATGAACTAGGAAGAAAGGCCTGACAATCCCCTTCTGAAAATCCTATGGATCACAATAGTCCAATCCACAACTTATCATGGGATGGCCCAAGACCAGGCAGCATTTCATTCTGCTGTGCACGGGGCCACCGTGAGTTGGGGGCCAACTCAACAGCAGCTAACTACAACAAAGCAAGTAGCGCCCTTCTTAGAAGTCATTCTTACAATGCCTTTGTAGCAACTGATGCTTCTGTTGTTTGGTCATCTCAGTTCTAGCTCAAGGAGCTTTTGTGGAGTCAGCTACTGGGCCTGGGATGTGTCCCCTAGGAGTTCCATCAAGGCCATAGACCATGCCTTCAAGGACACCTCAAACACAGCCAAGCCAGCTGTGAGCCAGGCTCCTCCAGATGCCCATGGCCTAGCCTGGCACCTCCCTGCAGCATGAGTGGTCTGCCATGGGACTTAGGCCCCTGGCATGGGACATGATTGGCACACTGAGATACCCAGCATCATTCACCAATGGAGTCACATATGACCTTTTCCTTTCCAACCAGATCTTAAGATCCTTAAGGACAAGAATCCAGGCTTATCTATTTGTTCTGCTCTCCCCTCCCCCCAGTGGCTAGCATAATTATACCAATCCTGTCAATCACTGTTCTTAACACACCCACAACCCCTTCTAAGGAAAACTATCCAATCACAGACTCAGTAAAAGGGTAGTTCTAGGCAGCCATATTTCTACAATGTGACTTCCCGTGACCACAGCTAATTAGATCAGGGACACACCTGACCCACAGGCAGCAAATGCAAAGACTCTTCAGTGACATTCCAAGAGATGAGCTGAACCAATTGGATTCTCTGCTTTAGGAAGTTAAACTGAAAAAAATGAATGAATCAGTTTGCAGCAGAGCTGAGGCTTAGAAAAAGCTTGAAAGGTAGGTTGTGAAGTAGCCTAGGAACCAGAAGGGGTCAGAACAGACTTCAGTTAAGACGAACGGAAGCTGTGAGTATACAGAGGCTGCGAGGCAGAGGGAAGATACAGGGCACAGGAAGATGAAGCCAGCTGGCAGTGACGGGGGTACGGAGAAGAAAAGGTGAAACTGAGTGTCATCTAGGTGGAGGGCTAGAGTGAAGAGCTAGGAGCTACTGCTTTAAACAGGTTCCAGTTTCTGTGGCTGTACCAGATTTAAAGTTTTTGGCATTCTGCAAGACCCTTGCCTTCCTCCTCCTCCCTCACGTATCCCCATAATAACTCGGTCTTTAAGCTTAACTGAGAAAGTATCTGATTTTGGAACCAAAGATGCTCTCAGTTGGGAAATCTCAGGGGAAGGACACCATGAGGACTCATGATGGGTAAGAGTCTCCCTTCTTCCTCCAAAGCCCAAGCCCAGAGTGCTCATTCTGCTCCACCACAACATTGCCCTTCCCTGTGGTGCTGCGGGGAATATACGACGCATTTAACTGGGGCCTACTCCTCTCTTTCTCCCTGCCATACAAAGTCTAACACATAGCAGAAACTCAAGACTGACCATGCAGATCTCCCCACAGTTCACAGGATTCTATTCTAGGCATGGAATAAGCACTGTGGATTGGCAAATGATGCTGGTAATGAACAACCATGTATAATCAAAGATCTACATAGTCTTACTTTCAGCAGAGCTTCCAGACTAATATGTACTTGGAAGAATGGCCTAAAGTTCTTAATTCTGTCTTGGCTATCCAGTGCTGCTACAACCAATACCACAAGTGGATGACTTTAAAAGAGAGATATTTATTCTCTCACAGTCTAGAAGTCTGAATTCAGGGTGCCAGCTCCAGAAAAAGGCTGTCTCTCTGTCAGCTCTGGGGGATGGTCCTTGTCATCAATCTTCCCCTGGTCAAGGAGCTTCTGAGCACAGGGACCCTGGGTCCAAAGGATGCAGTATGTTCCTGGTACTTCTTTCTTCATGGCGTGAGGTCTGCAAGTCTCTCTGCTCACTTCTCTCTTTTACTTTTAAAAAGAGATGGACTTAAGACACAACCTAGACTTAAGGCACAACCTAGACTTAAGACACAACCTAGACTTGTAGATTGAGTCCTGCCTCATTAACATAACTGCTGCTAATCTCACCTCATTAACTCATAGAGGTAGGATTTACATACAAGAAAATCACATCAGATGACAAAATGGTGGGCAATCACACAATACTGGGAATCACAGACTAGACAAGTTGACATACTTTTTTTTTTATTGTGCTGTAAGTGGAAGTTTCAGTTCAAGTTAGTTTCTCATACAAAAATTTATACGCACATTGTTATGTGACTCTACTTGCTCTCCCTATACTGTGACAGCACACTCCTCCTTTCCACCCTGGATTTCCCATGTCCATTCAACCAGCTCCTGATCCTCTCTGCCTTCTCATCTGCCCATTTAGTCTCATGTACCTACTTGAGCTAAGAAGCACAGTCTTCACGAGTGTCATTTTATGTCCCACAGCCCAGTCTAATCTTTGTCTGAAGAGGTGATTTCGGGAATGATTTCAGTTCTGTGCTAACAGAGAGTCTGGGGACCATGTCTTTCAGGGTCCCTCCAGACTCAGTCAGATCATTAAGTCTGGACTTTTTACTAGAATTTGAGTTCTACACCCCACTTTTCTCCTGCTCTGTCAGGTAATCTCTGTTGTGTTTCCTGGCAGGGCAGTCATTGGCGGTAGCCAGGCACTATCTAGTTCTTCTGGTCTCAGGCTGATGAAGTCTCTGGTTTATGTGGTCCTTTCTGTCTCTTGGGCTAATATTTTCCTTGTGTCTTTGGTGTTCTTCATTCTCCTTTGCTCCAGGTGGGTTGGGACTGATTGATGCATCTTAGATGGCCACTTGCTAACTTTTAAGACCCCAAACACCACTTACCAAAATGGGATGCAGAACATTTTCTTAATAAACTTTGTTGCGCCAATTGACCTAGATGTCCCCTGAAAGCATGGTCCCCAGACCCCTGCCCCTGCTACTCTGTCCTTCATAGTGTTTGGTTGTATTCAGGAAACTTCTTAGCTTTTGGTTTAGTCCAGCTGTGCTGACTTCCCCTGTATTGTGTGTTGTCCTTCCCTTCACCTAAGATAATTCTTGTCTACTACCTAGTTAGTGAATACCCCTCACCCTCCCTCCCCACCCTCATAACCATCAAAGAATGTTTTCTTCTGTGTTTAAACCTTTTCTTGAGTTCTTATAATAGTGGTTCTCATACAATATTTGTTTTTTTGTGACTAATTTCACTCAGCATAATGCCTTCCATATTCATCCATGTTGTGAGATGTTTCGCAGATTCATCTTTGTTCTTTATGTTTGCACAGTATTCCACTGTGTGAGTATACCACAAATTGTTTATCCATTCGTTTGATGGGAACCTAGGTTGTTTCCTTCTTTTTGCTATTGTGAACAGTGCTGCAATGAACATTGGTGTCCTTATATCTATTCATGTGACAGCTGTTACTTCTCTAGGGTATATTCCAAGGAGTGGGATTGCTGGATCTTATGGTGCTTCTTTTTCTAGCTTTTTAAGGAAGCACCAAATCAATTTCTTAAAGTGGCTGTACCATTTTACATTCCAACCAACAGTATTTAAGTGTTCCAGTCTCTCCACAACCTCTCCAACATTTATTATTTGGTGTTTTTTGGATTAATGCTAGCCTTGTTGGGGTAAGATGGTATCTCATTGTAGTTTTGATTTGCATTTCTCTATTGGCTAATGATCGTGAGCATTTCCTCATGTATCTGTTAGCTGCCTGAATGTCTTCTTTGGTGAAGTGCCTGTTCATATTCTTTGCCCATTTTTTAATTGGGTTATTTGTCTTTTTGTTGTTGAGGTTTTGCAGGTCTTACAGATTTTAGAGATCAGATGCTGATCGGATTTGTCAAAGTCAAAATTTTTCTCCCAGTCTGTAAGTTGTCTTTTTACTCTTCGGGTGAAATCTTTTGATGAGAATTAAGTGTTTGGTTTTTAGGAGCTCCCAGTTATCTACTTTCTCTTCTGGCATTAGTGCATTGTTAGTAATGTTTTATATTCTGTTTATGCCATGTATTAGGGCTCCTAGCTTTGTCCCTATTTTTTCTTCCATGATCTTTATCATTTTTGATTTTATATTTAGGCCTTTGATCCATTTTGGGTTAGTTTTTGTGCATGGTGTGAGGTATGGGTCTTGTTTCAGTTTTTTGCAGATGGATATCCAGTTATGCCAGCACCATTTGTTAAAGAGACTGTCTTTTCCCCAATTAATGTACCTTGGGCCTTTGTCAAATATCAACCACTCACAGGTGGATGAATTTATGTCTGGATTCTCAATTCTGTTCCATTGGTCTATGTGTCTGTTGTTGTACCAGTACCAGGCTGTTTTGACTACCTTGGCAGTATAATAGGTTCTAAAATCAGGTAGTGTGGGGCCTCCCACTTTGCTCCTCTTCTTCTTCAGTAAAGCTTTACTTATCCAGGGCCTCTTCCCTTTCCATGTGAAGATGGTGATTTGTTTCTCCATCTCATTAAAAAATACTATTGGAATCCAGATAGGGATTGCATTGTATCTGTAGATCGCTTTGGGTAGAATAGACATTTTCATAATGTTGAATCTTCCTATCCAAAAGCAAGGTATGTTTTTCCACTTATGCAGGTCTCTTTTGGTTTCCTACAGTACTGTCTTGTAGTTTTCTTTGTATAGGTCTTTTATGCCTCTGGCTAGATTTATTCCTAAGTATTTTATCTTCTTGGGGGCTCTTATAAATGGTATTGATTTGGTGATTTCCTCTTGGAAGTTCTCTTTGTTGGTGTAGAGGAATCCAACTGATTTTTGCATGTTTATCTTGTATCCTGATACTTTGCTGAAATCTTCTGTTAGTTTCAATAGTTTTCTTGTGGATTCTTTGGGAGTTTTCTGTGTATAAGATCATATCACCTGAAAATATAGATACTTTTACTTCTTCCTTACCAATTTGGACACCCTTTATTTCTTTTTCTAGCCTAATTGCTCTGGCTAGGACCTCCAGCACAATGCTGAATAAGAGTGGTGATAAACGGCATCCTCGTCTGGTTACCATTCTCAAGGGGAATACTTTCAGACTCTATTTAGGATGATGTTGGGTTTGTGTAAATGCCCTTTATTATGTTGAGGAATTTCCCTTCTTTTCCTATTTTGCTGACATTTTTAATCATGAATGGGTGTTGGACTTTGTCAAATGCCTTTTCTGCATCAATTGATAAGATCATGTGGTTCTTGTCTTTTGTTTTATTTATGTGATGGATTACACTGATTGTTTTTCTAATGTTGAATCATCCATGCATACCTGGTATGAATCCCACTTAGTCATGGTGAATTATTTTTTGGATATGTTGTTGAATTCTGTTGGGTAGAATTTTGTGGAGGATTTTTGTGTCAATGTTCATGAGGGATATTGGTCTGTAATTTTCTTTTTTTGTGGTGTCTTTACCTGGTTTTGGTATCAGGGTTATCTTGGCTTCATAGAATGAGTTTGGGAGTATTCCATCCTTTTCTATGCTCTGAAATACCTTTAGTTGTAGTCATGTTAACTCTTCTCTGAAAGTTTGGTAGAATTCTTCAGTGAAGCTTTCAGGGCCAGGACTTTTTTTGGGGGGGGTGGGGGAGTTTTTAAATTACCTTTTCAATCTCTTCTTTTGTTATAGGTTTATTTAGTTGTTCTAGCTCTGTTTGTGTTATTTAGGTAGGTAGTGAGTTTCTAGAAATTTGTCCACTTCCTCTAGGTTTTCAAATTTGTTAGAGTACAATTTTTCACAGCATTCTGTTATGATTCTTTTAATTTCAGTTGGGTCTGTTGTGATATCACCCATCTCATTTCTTATTCAGGTTATTTACTTCCTCTCCTGGTTTTCTTTTGTCAGTTTGGACCATGGTTTATCAATTTTGTTGATCTTTTCAAAGAACCAGCTTTTGGTCTTGTTAACTCTTTCAATTGTTTTTCTATTTCATTTAATTCTGCTCTGATTTTTATTATTTGCTTCCTTTGGTGTCTGAGGCCTCCTTTTGCTGCTCTCTATTTGTTCAAGTTGTAGGGTTAATGTTTTCATTTTGGCCCTTTCTTCTTTTTGGATGTGTGCATTTATTGCTATAAATTGACCTCTAAGCACTCCTTTAGCTGTGTCCCAAAGGTTCTGGTAGGATGTGTTTTCATTCTCATTTGATTCTATGAATTTCTTTATTCCATCCTTAATTTCTTCTATAACCCAGTAATTTCTGAGCAAGGTGTTGTTCAGTTTCCATGTGTTTGATTTTTTTTTCCTTGCTTTTCCTGTTATTGATTTCTACTTTTATGTCTTTATGGTCAGAAAAGATACTTTGTAATATTTCGATGCTCTAGATTCTGTTAAGGCTTGCTTTAGGGCCTAGTATGTGGCCTTCTCTGGAGAATGTTCCATGCGCGTTGGAAAAGAAAGTATACTTGGCTGCTGTTGGGTGGAGTGCTCAGTACATGTCCATGAGATCATGCTGGTTGATTGTGGCATTTAGATCTTCTGTGTCTTTTCAGAGCTTCTTTCTGGATGTTCTGTCCTTCACTTAAAGTGATGTGTTGAAGTACCCTACTATTACTGTGGAGCTGCCTATCTCTCTTTTCAATTCTATTAGAGTTTGTTTTATGTATTTTGGAGCCCTGTTGTTGACTGCATAAATATTTATTATGGTTATGTCTTCCTGGTGTATTGACCCTTTAATCATTATACAGTGTCCTTCCTTATCCTTTGTGGTGGATTTTACTTTAAAGTCTATTTTGTCAGAGATTAATACTGCCATTCCTGCTCTTTTCTTTGTGTTGTTTGCTTGATATATTTTTTTCCATCCTTTGAGTTTTAGTTTGTTTGTGTCTTTAAGGTGTATCTCTTTTAGGCAGCATATAGACAGATCATGTTTTTAATCCATTCTGCCACTCTCTGTCTCTTTATTGGCGCATTTAGTCTATTTACATTCAGTGTAATTACTGATAGGTATGAGTTTAGTGCTGTCATTTTGATGTACTTTTTGTGTGTGTGTTGTTGACAGTTTCTTTGTTCCACTTAATTTTCTGTTCTGAGTCGTTTTTCTTTATGTATTTTCTTTTCATCTTTTTCATTGTTGTTGATTTTGTATTTGCTGAGTCTTTATGTTCTTCTTGTTTTTTATTTTGATGTGTAGGATTGTTAGTTTCCTTTGTGGTTACCTTAATATTTACCCCTATTTTTCTACGTTTAAACCAATCTTTTATTTCTTTATATTGCCTGCACCAACATCTATATAGGACACAGTAAAGAGAACTGAAACAGAACAAAATTGAGTTAGTGACATGGAAGACAAACTTTAAGAGCTTTTCCAGAGTGCAGAGAAGAGAGAAAATAGGGCAGGCAACAGAGATCCCACGCACACAGATAATTTCAGAAGGCAAGGCCAGAACATATCATTAAGACATAGTTGAGGAAAATTTTCCTAAAGAGCTAAGTACAGATTAAAGTGCTCACCATTTTCTGCAAGAAAAAGAAGAAGAAGAAGAAATCTATGCCTATAATTACTCAAGCAAAACATTTGAGTAACAATAATAAAGTACAAATGATTCTACAATTGAAGCAAGGGGAAAAAAAGAGCGATTTCCTGCAAAGAAAACAAAACCAGGCCTTCCTTAGACTTCTATTCTAGAACACAAAATGCAGGAGAATAATGAAAGAATGTCTATACAGTTGTAACAGAAATGATTTTTTTTAAAGAACTATAGATACAACATCATGCTTGGTAAAGTAGAGGGTCAGCGAAAATGAGGAAGATCCTTAACAAGGTGGATTGACACAGTGGCCGCAACAATGGGCTCAAGCAAACAATTGTGAGGATGGTGAAGACCTGGGCAGTGTTTCATTCTGTTATTCACAGGGTTGATATGAGTCAGAACTGACCAGATGGCACCTAACAATAACAACACAATAATAGATAGGAAAGTTGTCTTTCATGTATAAAAGTATTATATTCTTGGATATGCAAAGTTTTTCAGACCCCCAAAAAAATACTCATGCACTCTTCATTCAAAAACATTGTTTGAAAATGTAACAATACAACTAACCTGAGAGGAGAAAATTAACATCTCCTGAAAGTATAATATGGAAGAACCTTCAATAAGCCATGCAACCAAATAAACAAGAGATAAAACTAAAAATAAATAAATAATGTTTGAAATAAAAGAATATAAAATAAATTTCCATTAATTAGGCTTCAAATCCACAGCTGGTGGATTCAAACTGCTGACTTTTTGCTTAGCAGTTGTAGCTCTTAACCATTGCACCACCAAAGCTCCTACATAATAACAGAAACTAACAAGCGGTAGAGGAATGAGGAGAAAAAACAAAAGCAGGAAGGGGGTTAAAATTCATTATGTTTTTTGAGTTAATATTTGACTTCAAAAGATATTGTTTCCATGGATTTGAGAACTAGAAAAAGATGGATTTAAAATGCTTTGGGAAAAGCTTTAAAGGTAACCTGTAGGAGATTTAAGGACAAGGAATATGTACTATAAAACACTGTAAAGATGATAATAAAATAATAAAAGTTCATAAAGAAAATGAAGAAAGACAAAGGAAGCATAAATTTAGAAAGCAGAATAAGCTGAAAGAATTCATTCCAATTGTAATGCATATTATAATAAATGTAAGTAAGTTAAATCCTATTGCTATAAAGGAAAAGACTCAGACTGGCTCAGCAAGTAACTACTTCCTTTTTAAAAATTATCCAAAACATAGGAAAAAAAAAAAAAACATTAAAAAGGTGGAGGAAGACACTGCTTAGAACAAAGCGTGTGCTCAATAAGTATCTGCTATATTGTTGAACAAATGAGTATCAGGAAAAATAAAAAAATGCTGATAACATCAAAGTAGATATACTGGCAAAAGCATTTTAACAGTTCCAAGTGTAGAAAAAAAAGGAACCTTCCAACTTGTTTTACAAAGTGTGGCGCCACTGATGTAAACATAGGAGAAAGTGAACGTAACAACTAAAAACTACCACTCTCTGTCATGAAAATTTGTACAAAGAAAATTACGAATTACCAAAATGAATCTGACACTACTTTTTTAAAAAAGAATAAAACACCATGACCAAGGAGGACATATTCTAGGAATTCAGTAATAATTTATAGGGATGAATTTCATATGCATAACAACAATAATAGCAATAAACGGTAATGGTCAACATTTACTGAGTGCTTGTATGTGCCAGCTCCTCTTTTGTGTGCTTTACATCATTAACTCATTTGTTCCTTCCAATAAAGCTATCACGTAGGAACTTTTACCATCCTCATTTAAAAAGGAAGCTGAGGAACAAAGAGATTAAATAATTTGTTCAAACCACACATCTAGAGGAATGTCTATGGCATGCCAGGATTTGAACCTAGGAATCTGGGTCTAGAATCCACAAATCATAACCACTCTGCCAACACATCAACAGCTCAAAGGTGAGAAACCATAATGTTCCCCTTGATACACGCAGATAAAGTACTTGACAGAGTTCAGAAGTCATTCCTAATGTAAAGTAGGAATATAATGTTTGCTTTAAATGATAAATACTATCTACCTCAAAATAAATAACCAGTATCATTCTTAATGATGATTTACTTAGAGGCATCCTTTTACTGTTAGAAATAAGACAAAGCTTCTCACATAATATATACTATAACAATATTTTCTGAAAAGTTATCAAAATTAGACAAGAAATAAAATAGCATTCAAAAATATTGGAAAGAAGCAGTGAAAATGATAATCTTCTCTGGAAAAAAATATCCAAAATTCACAAAATTCCTATTTAAATTATAACAGAATTTAGTAAGGTGATTGTTAATAATAAAAATTAACAAGAAAATAGATATAATGGTAAAAAAAAAAAAAAAAAAAAAAAATCCCAGTTCACAACACCACCAAAAATATAAAATGCTGTGGAAAGAACAAAACACATATGAAGAAAATTATAAAACTTTATTGAGAAAGATAAAAGAGACTTGACTAAGTGGAGAGGTATTATGTCTGTGAATGGGAAAATGCAATATTGTAAAGTTTTTAATTCTCATTATATTAACCTATAACAGTTAAACAATCCCAATAAATCTCCAACAGGGTTTTTTTTAGAACTTAACACAAATTCAAATTTATGTGGAAAAAAAATTCCAAAATCTATTTGGAAAAGGCAGTCGAGGGGTGCTGACTTATCCAACATTAGGGTGCATTTAATTTGTAGGCTGAGTTAATAATCCAAGAAGCTGGACTATATGAAGAAGAATGTGGCATCAAGACTGAAGGAAGACTCATTAATAACCTTTGATATGCAGATGATGCAAACTTGCTTGCTGAAAGTGAAGAGGAATTGACACACTTACTGATGATAATCAAAGACTACAGCTTTCAGTATGGATGGCACCTCAACATGAAGAAAACAAAATCCTCACAAATGGACCAATAAGCAACATCATGATAAATGGAGAAAATATTGAAGTTGTCAAGGATTTCGTCTTACTTGAATCCACAATCAATACCCATAGAAGCAGCAGTCAAGAAATCAAATGATGTACTGCATTGGGCAAATCTGCTGCGACAAATCTCTTTAAGGTGTTAAAAAGCAAAGATGTCACTTTGAGGACTAAGATGTACCTGAACCAATCCATGGTGTTTTCAATCACCTCATATGCACATGAAAGCTGGACAATGAATAAGGAAGAAGGAAGAAGAATTGATGCCTTTGAATGACAGTTTTGGCAAAGAATATTGAATATACCATGGACTGCCAGAAGAATTAACAAATCTGTCTTGGGAGAAGTACAGCCAGAATGCTCCTTAGAAGCAAGGATGGTGAGACTTTGTCTCATGTACTTTGGACATGTTATCAGGAGGGATTAGTCCCTGGAGAAGGACATCATGCTCTGTAAAGTAGAGAGTCAGCGAAAAAGATGAAGGCCCTTGATGAGATGGATTGGCACAGTGGCTACAACAATGGGCTCCAACAACAAATAAGGAAGACCGAAGAATTGATGTCTTTGAATTAGGGTGTTGGCAAAGAAAACCGAATATACCATTCTCAGGCTGGGTTCTCTAGAGAAGCAAAACCAACGCACTGTATAAATATACATAAACCAAAAACTGAAACCCATTGCCATTGAGTTGATCCTGACTCATAGCAACTCTACAGGACAGAGTAGAACTGCCCCATACGGTTTCTAAGGAGTAGCAGGTAGATTCGAACTGTTGACCTTTTGGCTAGCAGCTGAGCTCTTAACCACTGTGCCACCAGTGCTCTATAAATACATACATACATACATATATATATATATATATATATATACACACACACATACATACATACATACATATAGAAAGATTTATATAAAGGATAAGAGGACTCAGGCTCACAGGCTATGCAGGCTGATGAATCCCAAGATCTGCAGGTAAGACGGCAGGTAAGCTGCTAGCTCAAGTCCCAAGAACTGGAGGTCAAATGAACAGGAGCCAGCTGCAGGATTCAGAGTGAGCAAAATCCCATGAGCCTTGCCAGAAAGTCTACCTATACTGGATGCAGGCCACACCCCCAAGAAAATTCTCTTTCAACTGACTGGCTGCTCACAATAGATCTCATCACAGAGGTGATCATATTATATTAGATCTTATTATGGATGTGATTACATCACTAAAAAGCTGCCAAACTATATCATAACTGCCAAACCACTGAGGATCTTGGCCCAACCAAGGTGACAGGCAACTTTAATCTTCACAACCATGGACTGCCAGAAGAATGAACAAATCTGTCTTAGAAGAAGTACAGCCAGAATGATCATTAGAAATGAGGATGGGGAGACTTCATCTCACGTACTTGGACATGTTATCAGAAGGGATCAGTCCCTGGAGAAGGACATCATGCTTGGTAAAGCAGAGGGTCAGTGAAAACAAAGAAGGCCCTCAGTGAGATGGCTGGCACAGTGGCTGCAACAATGGACTCAAACAGCAACAACTGTTGAGTACGGTGTTGGCCGGGCAGTGTTTTCGTTCTATTGTAGATAGGGTCGCTATGAGTCAGAACTGACTTGACGGCATCTGACAACAACAGGGTGCATTGTAAACCACAAGTAACTAAAATAATGGGATATGGGAATAGGACTAGATAGATCAATACAACAGACCGACAAATCCAGGAAGAAATGCATACAAATGCTAAGGTGTCATTTCAAAGCACAGAAGAAAGAATATATCATTCAATTTATGGTGTTGGGACAACTAGTTAATTACATGGTTGATAGTCATATTAAGTCTTTACCTCATAGCATACACTAAATTTCTGCTGGACTAAAAAAAAAGTAAAAACTGCAACCATAATAGTACTAGATGAAAATAAAGACAAATATTTATATTATTCTCAGTTTGGAAAGGACTTCCTAAGCATATAAGTAACTGCAGATACCACAAAGGAAAAAAATCCAAAAATTCAACTAAATAAACTTTAAAAACAAAAGCCTTCTATACATTAAACCTACCATAAACAAAGTTAAAAGCTAAATGACAAATTTCAGACAATTTGTAAAATATATGCCAAAGAGTTAATATCTTTAACATATAAAATTTTTTTTAAAGCAAATCAGTTAGAAAAGGATAAAATATATCAATAGAAAAAGAACAAAGGACATTAGGGAAATGCAGATCAACACTACAATGAGTTACCATCTCACTCCACCAAGGCTAGCATTAATCCCAAAAACACCAAATAATAAATGTTGGAGAGCGACTGGAACACTTACATACTGTTGGTGGAAATGTAATATGGTACAACCACTTTGGAAATCAATTTGGCGCTTCCTTAAAAATCTAGAAAAAGAAGTACCATATGATCCAGCAATCCCACTCCTTGGAATATATCCTAGAGAAACAAGAGCCATCACACGAATAGATATATGCACAACCATGTTCATTGCAGCACTGTTCACAATAGCAAAAAGATGGAAACAAACTAGGTGCCCATCAATGGACGAATGCATAAACAAATTATGGTATATTCACACAGTGGAATACTATGTACCAATAAAGAACAATGATGAATCTGTGAAACATAACATGGAGGAATCTGGAAGACTTTATGCTGAGTGAACTTAGTCAGTCACAGAAGGACAAATATTGTATAAGACCATATTATAAGAACTCAAGAAAAGGTTTAAACACAGAAGACAACATTCTTTGATGGTTACGAGGGTGGGGAGGGAGGGAGAGGGGTATTTGCTAACTAGGTAGTAGACAAGAATTATCTTAGGTGAAGGGAAGGACAACACACAACACAGGAGAAGTCAGCACAACTGGACTAAACCAAAGCTAAGAAGTTTCCTGAATACAATCAAACACTTTGAGGGACAGACTAGCAGGGGCAGGGGTCTGGGGACATGCTTTCAGGGGACATCTAGGTCAATTGTCATAACAAATTGTATTAAGAAAGTGTTCTGCATCCTACTTTGGTGAGTGGCATCTGGGGTCTTAAAAGCTAGTGAGCAGCCATCTAAGACGCATCAATTGGTCCCAACTACCTGGAGTAAAGGAGAATGAAGAACACCAAAGACACAAGGAAAGTAATAGCCCAAGAGACAGAAAGGACCACATAAACCAGAGACTGCATTATTCTGAGACCAGAAGAACTAGATGGTGTCCAGCTATCACCAATGACTGCCCTGACAGGGAACACAACAGAGTCCCAGATGGAGTGGAAGAAAGGTGGGGTGCAGAACTCAAATTGTAGTAAAAAGACCAGACTTAATGGTCTGACTGAGACTGGAGGAACCCCAGAAAGCACGGCCCCTGGACACTGTCAACCCAGAACTAAAACCATTCCAAAGGTCACCTCTTCAGACAAAGATTGGACTGGACTGTGGGACATAAAATGATACTCATGAAGAGTGTGCTTCTTAGCTCAAGTAGATACATGAGACTAAATGGGCAGCTTCTGTCCAGAGGTGAGATGAGAAGGCAGAGAGGGTTAGGAGCTGGCTGAATGGACACGGGAAATGCGGGGTGGAAAGGAGGAGTGTGCTGTCACAGTATAGGGAGAGCAATTAGGGTCACATAACAATGTATATAAATTTTTGTATGAGAGACTAACTTGAATTCTAAACTTTCACTTAAAGTACAATTTAAAAAAAAGCATAATTACCGGCATAAAATCTAAAAAAAAAAAAAAAAAAGGGAAAAAGGCAAAGGAAACAGTCAAGCTATAGAGAAATCAATACAAGTGGCCAATAAACAGATGAGAAAATGTTCATCATCACCAATAATCAAAGACAGGCAAATTAAAACAAGGAAATACCATTTTTTTTACAATCAAATTAGTAAAGATTTTTAGAAATGTTAATATCCAGCAAAGGACAGGTGAGGGGAAGCTAGCGTTACCCTAATTTTCTGGTGGGGATGTGAACTGAAATAACCTTTCAAAAAGACAATTTGATATTATGCTTCTAAATATCTAAAACTAGGCATACTTTCTGCTCCATGTTCCTGTATATCACTACTAAGACTCTATGTTAAGGAAATAATTGAGAATATATAGACAAGGATAGAAGTAAAATAGTAAATGCTTATTATTCTTAACCCATGCATAGGAATAAGAACTTGGTGAGGACATACATCAAAAAGTTTTTGTTTTGTTTTGTTTTTTTTATGTCTGGATGGCAGTTTTCTGAATGATTTACATTTTTTTTGTATGCTTTGATGTATTTTCTAAATTGACTATAATGCAGATATACCAGTTTGGAAACTGGGGAAAAAAATTTTAAAAAACTCTCTCAAAACCAAATTACAACTACCATAAAAACCCAATGCCGTGGAGTGGATTCTGACTCATAGAGACCACATAGGACAGAGCAGAACTGTCCCATAAGCTTTCCAAGGAGCAGCTGGTAGATTCTAACTGCTGACCTTTTGGTTAGCAGCCGAGCTCTTAACCACTGCACCAGCAGGGCAGCAAAAACTACCATATGACCCAGCAATTCCACTCCTAGGTATATACCCAAAAGATGTGAAAGTAGAGACTCAAACAATGTTCACTGCAGCATTATTTACAATAGCCAAAAGGTGGAAACAACATAAATGCCCATCAACAGGTGAATGGGTAAACAAAATGTGGTACATACATACAATAGAATACTACTCAGCCAGTAGGAGAAACGAAATCTTGATACATACCACAATATGGATGGAGCTTGAAGACAGTATGCTGAGTGAAATAAGCCAATCACAAAAGGACAAATATTGTATGACCTCACTTACATAAAAAGACAAGAACAGGCAAATGTATAGAGACCAAAGTTTATTAGTGGTTAGTAGGGGCAGGAGGGAATGGGAAAAAGGGGGTTAACGGTGATGGAAAAATTGCATTGAGGGTAGGGTTGCACAGTTGATTATTGTAACTGCTGTTAAGAAGATGTACACCTGTAAAAAGTTGAACTGGCAAAAGTTTGCGATATGTTTGCAACAACGACAAAAAAAAAAAAAAAAAAAAAGAGTAGCTGCTGAAGCTGATTATGTACAACCAAGAACATCATGGGATTTGGTTCCTTAGTTTGGAGGTTTTAGGTCACGGTTTCACGGGACATCCCAGTTAATCGGCCTAATAATTAGTGCTTCTGTTCTACTCCCTAGTTTGTTGCATAGTGCCTGAGGTCTTAAAAGTTTGCAAGCAGCCATCCAAGGCACAACAATTGGTCTCTATTTGCCTGGAGCAACAGAGGAAGGAAAGAGTCTGGAATGGGGAAGGATATGGGATGCCTGGCTAATTGCATCCAGGAAAAACTGCCTCTTTTTCCATGAGACCAGAAGAGCTGGATGGTGCCTGGCTACCATTACTGAACATTTTGATCAAAGATTCTATAGAACAATCCTGATCAAAAGGGAGAAATACAAAACAGAATTTAAAATTCTCATGGACTCCAGACTTTCTGGAGCCATGGAGGCTGAATGAACCCCTGGAATTATTGCCCTGAGATAATCTTTAAAACTTAAACCAAAAATACCCCCCTGCAGTATTCTTAAAACCAAACAATGTTGTTGATAGGTGTCGACAAGTTGGTTCTGACTCAGAGATCCTATGTACAACAGAACAAAACACTGCCAAGTCCTGTGCCATCCTCACAATTGTTGCTATGCTTGAGCCCACTGTTGCAGCCATTGTGTTAGTCCATCTCACTGAGGGTCTTCCTCTCTTTCGCTGACCCTCTACTTTACCAAGCATGATGTCCTTCTCCAGGGACTGGTCCCTCCTGATAACATGTCCAAAGTACGTGAGATGAAGTCTCACCATCCTCGCTTCTAAGAAGCATCCTGGCTATACTTCTTCCAAGACAGATTTTTTTTCTTTAAATCTTATTTATTTTGTTGTTGTTGAGAATATACCCAGCAAAACATACACCAATTCAACAGTTTCTACATGTACCGTTTTGACATTAATTACATTCTTCAAGTTGTACAACCATTTTCACCCTCCTTTTCTGAGCTATTCCTCCCTAGTTAACATATACTCACTACTCTCTATGGTTCCCATCCAATCTTTCAAGTTATTGTTGTCAGTTCGATCCCATATAGTTCTTAAAGAGCATAATGCTCAAGGCAGACCTTTTTTATGAGTTAAGCTAAACTATTTGATTTTAAGAAGACTTCAGGGGGTATTTTTAGTTCAAGGGTCAAACATTATCTCAGAGCAAAAGTTTCAGGGGTTCATCCACCCTCCATGGCTCCAGAAAGTCTAGAGCCCATGAGAACTTGACATTTTGTTCTACATTTCCCCCCTTGTGATCAGGATTCTTCTGTGGAATGTTTGATCAAAATGTTCAGTAACACCATCCAGTTCTTCTGGTGTCATGCCAAAGGAGGCAGTTGTTCATGAAGGTTCCAAGACAGATTTGTTTGTTCTACTGTTCTACTGTACATTCAATATTCTTTGTCAACATCATAATTCAAATCTATCAATCCTTCTTCGGTCTCCCTTATTCATTGTCCAGCTTTTCCATGCATATGAGGTGACTGAAAATAACATGACTTAGGTCAAGTGCACCTTAGTACTCAGGGTGACTTTAAAGAGGTCTTCTGCAGCAGATTTGCCCAATGCAACACATGATTTGATTTCTTGACTGCTACTTCCATGGGCGTTGATTGTGGATCCAAGCAAAATGAAATCCTTGACAACTTCAATCTTTTCTCCATTTATCATGATATTGTTTATTGATCCACTTGTGAGGATCTTTATTTTCTTTATGTTGAGGTGTAATCCATACTGAAGGCTGTGGTCTTTGATCTTCATCAGTGAGTGCTTCGAATCCTCTTCAGTTTCTGCAAGCAAGGTTGTGTCATCTGCATATTGCCAGTTGTTAATGAGTCTTCCTCCAATACTGATGCCACGTTCTTCTTCATACACTCCAGCTTCTCAGGTTATTTGCTCAGCATACACAGTGAGTAAGCATGGTGAAAGGATACAACCCAGATGCACATTTCCTTACTTTAAACCATGCAGTATCCCCTTGTTCTGTTTAAATGACTGCCTCTTGTTCTAAGTACAGGTTCCGCACGAAAGCAATTAAGTGTTCTGGAATTCCCATTCTTCACAATATTATCCATAATTTGTTATGATCCACACAGCCGAATGTCTTTGCATAGTCAATAAAACACAGGTAAACATCTTTCTGGTATCCTCTGCTTTCAGCCAAGATCCATGTGACATCAGCAATGATATCCCTCGTTCCACATCCTCTTCTGAATCCAGCCTGAATTTCTAGCAGTTCCTTGTCTATGTAACAATAGTTTAGCTTAACTAGTAAAAAATGTCTGCCTTGAGCATTATACTCCTTTAAGAACTATCTAAATGGGATCAAATTGACAACAGCAACATGAACGATCTGATGGAAACTTAAGGGACAGTGAGTTTATGTTAATGAGAGAGGAAAAATTCAGAAAAGGAGGGCTAGAATGGTTACACAACTCAAAGAATGTAATCAATGTCACTGCACAAGCAGAAACTGTTGAGTTGGTGTATATTTGCTATGTATATTCTCAACAACAGCAATATAAAAAAGATTTTTTTAAACCAAATTACAAAGGATATTATTCCCTGACCCTTATGGCATGGAACACAAATAACAATAATCTTTGTATGTGGTTAGTACTTTTTTGAGTCTTTCATCAATCCCATGAGAGAAGAAAAACTACTTGTAAAATGAAGGTCTGTGTTCTGGGCTCACTTCTCAAATGGAGACCAAAGCCTTCCAAGCACGGATGGAGGTGGCCCTCCCACCTCTGTCCCTTACATTCCATTGCTAGTCCTTAATATTTAATGCTGAACATGGTACTTTTCAAAGGCCTTCATTGGCTCTGGCCACTTAAAACAACCCACAACACATTTCCACCCAGGGCTTCTCTTTTATAAGCTAGAATGTGCCCACTGCTCCATGGACACACCATAACCAGGTGCTGATGGTTTGCCTGGCTCCCTCCCAGGTGAGTACCCCCAGACAGGGACCTGCCCTCTGCTCCTGCCCCAGCACCTGTCATGGTGTGAGGTGTTTAGCAGGCCTTAGGAACTTGTGCCAGATTAGTGCCTTGAGCTGCCATGCCACCCATCTGCAAGGTGCATGCTGTTCTCGTCTTCTGTCCCCAAAGCAGCAAAACAAAGGAAAGCCCCAGGATGGCCACACTCCACTGCAAGGTAGCTGGGCACCGCATGCCTTTCAGAGAAGGGCAAGAGCAGTAATAATGGTGCCTGGTGATTTTTATCCAATAACTAGCTGTACTTTTTCCAACCAGATATTATCCCTCCTTCCCCAGCAAGTTTCCTTTTACAGAGAATTTTGTTAACAAGAATCCTTTCTGCTCTTAAGAGGCACAGTCAGGAACGAGCACTCAAAATAAGTCATCTCTGAGACCTTCTAATTGGAGAGGGCACGGGTCCTCTGATGAGTCACATAGATTTCATTTTGGGTCTAATTATAATACTTAGGCAAAAGATGTAGGTGTTAGCTGTAGCAAGGGGGCTACAGAAGATTCAGACAAAATTTTGTGTTGAAAAAAGTAACATAACATTACTCGGGATAAACAAGCAACTGAATTAGACTGTGGGCACCACTGTGTTAAAAAGTAACAGCAAAACAGATGCACATGAAAAGAACCTGGGAGGAAATCAGCCAAAGTTAGCAATAGGGGCTTGGTTTCCGTAGGTCTTTTCTCCATTTTTCTTTCATTTCCTTTTCTATTTCTTCTTTTTTTTCTCTCCTCTCCTCTCCCTCTTTATTTGCAATGTGGTTGTATTACTTACGTATTTTAAAATAGAGAGTTTTAGGGGCAGAATGTGAGAGGCAGATGGCTGAGAACTTCTCAGATAGGGTCACTAGACACCAAAACAAAGAACCCTGGGCATCGGTGATGGGCCTTGGACCCACATCCTTCCTTTCAATCCTGCAGACTTCTGTGTGGCCTCAAGGAGGCGATTCAACTCAGCCATCGCATATGAGCATGGACTACACACAGAGTAGGCTGGCCCCTGAAAATTTCCATGCAGGGTAGGGTTGGGGTCGGGCAGATGCTGAGGTAGCAAGTGACCGTCAAAACTTTATTAGAATACAAACAACCTGCGATGGGGGCACAGCACTCCAGGAAGAGAGAATAGTTCACCCTGTCACTCAGCAAACATTTATTGAGGAGCTATTATGCATTCAGTGTGGTGCTAAGTGCTGAAATTAGGAGGTTAGCTGGTCCCTGCTGTTAGAAAGCTTAATGTTTCTTGTGGGCATTGGCCAAAAAGCAGGGAGGGTAGAAAGTGTTCAAAGAAGGGTGTTTTAAAAATGGTTGCTTTTATGAAAAGTCATGTAATTATAAGTGTGGCTGTATTATATACATAGTTTTTCATTATATATAATGATACAGAATCACACATCACTATGGCAAGCAGAAAGCTAGGTGCTAGAGAATGAGGCATGGGCTAGGCACGTTCTGATGGGATGACAGGGCGGGGGTGTGTCTGAAGCATCCAGAAGAGTGGGTATGGAAGAAGGAGATGGCTGTGCCAGAAAGTAAGTACCAGGGAAATCTGCTCCTGCTGCTTCCGGAAGAAGCATGGTGCAGAGAGAGACCTGGGTTCAGACTCTGACTCTGCTCTTATTGTGAGGCCCTGGGTAGATCATTTAAACTTTCTAAACTTTGTTTCCTTCTCTGAGAAATGGTGTAGTGGAAAGTGATTCCTCTTCCTCTCATCCGAACCGAACCTAGCATCCACTGTTCCTTTTTGGGGTGAGAGTACCCTGGATTTGCTCTAGAATAACCAGCCCCACTCACATCCATAGCTTTGGGTGAAGCTAACCCCATGCTCAGCATCAGGGGGAAATGTGGTTTCCACCCAACCTTAGGCGCAACCTTTCCCTGTCTCCATAATGGATGCTCAAGGATGGGCCCAAGACCCAAGCTAGTCCTGTGAGAGGAAAATGCAGGGCTTTGGCATAAGCAACTGGGGAAGGGCCATTACTTGCTTCCCTATTGTTATGGACTGAATTGTGTCCCTCCAAAATATGTGTTGGAACCCTAACCCTCATTCCTGTGAGTGTAAGCCTGTTTGGAAATAGGGTTTTCTTTGTTAATTAAACCATATCCAAGTTTGCAGTTGTTGTATGCCGTCCTGTCCATTCCAATTCACAGCCACCCCATGTGACAGACTAGAACTGTCTCATAGAGTTTTCTAGGCTGTAATCTTTACGGAAGCAGATTGCAAGGCCTTTTCTCCCACAAAGCCACTGGTGGGTTCTAACCCCTGACCTTAGCTTGGTTAGCAGCCGAGTGCTTAACCACTGCGTTACCAGGGTTGGGCTTGAAACCTAATCACTTCGGAGTTATAAAAAGAGCAGATCAGACACAGAGATACGCACACACGGGGAAGGCAGATGCTATGTGATGACTGCCATGAGCTAAGTAACGGCCAGGGCGACCGACGAGGAGAGAAGGACACGGTCAGGACCATGATTTGGACTTTCAGCCTCCAGAACCGTTAAGAAGAGAAATTTTTTTTGTGGTGTTTGTGTTACAGCAGCACTAGAAAACTAAGACACCTATTGAGCCCTGACTCCAGGCCTGTCTGGAGCCAGTTATTGCTGAGTTGTCCAGTGATTGATGCCTTCTACACACTTACGACAGTTTGGGTTGGACTTCTTTCACTTGCAACTGGAAATCCTAATTGATGAGGAATTGTAAGCTCCACGAGGGCAGGAAGTTTGTGCTGATTGCCACCCTATCCTCAGCTCCTATCAGAGCACTTGGCATCTAGTTGGTTCTCAAAAGTGTTTGTAGAATCACTGAATGAATGATACAAGTGGGGACAGTAGCATCTCCTTTGTAATCTGCTGTATTTTAACAGAAATAAATGATTCTCAATAAACATTAATTCCTTTTGCACTTATTTGTCCATTATTCTGTAAAATCTTCCCAAATTAACTCCCAGAAAGGGAATATATTAACTCTTTATTGGCCATTAATAGTGAGAGTTTTTATTAAAT
This sequence comes from Dugong dugon, assembly GCA_030035585.1. Lineage (NCBI taxonomy): Eukaryota > Metazoa > Chordata > Mammalia > Sirenia > Dugongidae > Dugong > Dugong dugon. Next base: position 146,583,547 of record CM057460.1, read on the forward strand.
TCTTTTCATTGAGAGGCAGAGTAGGGAACTGCAACTCTGCACCCATTATTAAGTTGTAAGTAAGAAAATCAGTAGGCGTTTTGGTCACAAAGGGGCTTCACAGTTCATCTGGTTTAATCTCCTGCTTCCAAGTAAATGGATTTATAAATTGTAGGGTTGTCCCAAGAACATATGATTTGACTGAGGAGAGAGGTCAACAGACATATTTAGTTGATGTGAAGCTCCCTAAATGAGAAAGGTGCAAAAATTCAGGAGACACTGCACAAACCAAGATTAAAAAAAAAAAAAAAACCCAAAACGGTTGTCCTTCAGTAGAGCCCTACTCATGATGATCTCATGTGTGTCAGAGCACAATTGTGCTTCATACGGTTTTCAATGGCTGATTTTTTGGAAGTACATCTCGAGGCCTTTCTTAGGAGGCACCCCTGGGTGGACTCAAGATTCCAACCTTTTGGTCAGCAACATTAAGTGTCTGCACCTCCCAGGGACTCAGAGTACAGTTTTCCAGGTCCACAGAGTTCCCCACAGGGACATGCAGCTGTCGTGGAAATTATCCATGAGGAGCAAGAATTCCACTAGGCAAGAGAGACCTGTGTCGGCTTGCACATTAACCATTCAAGACAATTAGCTCTCAGGACTAAGACCACTGCTAGCTCAATTCCCTTGCTAGCTTAATTCAGAATTTAATTACACTAAAAATCAAAATGATTGCTTCTTTGCCTCCTCCACCTCTTTTTTACTGGACTTGAGCCCAGGACTCCTATTAAATTTTCCAAGGAAATGGTAAACAGCTGGTCAGCATTCTTCCTTTAACCACCTTAGAAGACAGTCAATTACCAATTTGCCACAATCTCTTGGGCATTGGGATTTAAAAAGTAAAGAAGAAAAAAAAAACCACACAACTCTTATTACTTTCCCTCATAGCATCATTTTTTGTCCCTTAATTCACCGTTGTTGTTCGTTTCTGGACCCTCTCCAGCTTTTTCACATCCTGCCTAAATTCTGGAGGCCCAAGCATGACGTAATGCTGATGCAGACATCGCTCAGATGTGACTTGCAGCCTAAACAATTTTCAGCAGCATCTTTCATACTTTATTTCAGTGGCTGCCACTTTTTAAATTAAGCTAATTGATTATCCAATTGGCACATTCTTACATGTGTCTGCTCCGAGGGCCCTTCAGAGCTGTGAGGCTTCCACAGGGGCATCGGGGATGTATTCTAAAGGCCCCAATTATCATTAATAAAGCACACAATCCCATGATTCTAAGACTTGAAACTCTGAGTTCCTTGAGGGCAGGGATCACATATTTCAATGCTTTGTAACGCTCAAAGCACTTATTGGGGACGATTATTTCTTTATTTTAATTGGCTGGGCATAGCTAAAGAGGTGGAAAGAATGTTTCTGTGGAATGTAAAAAGGAGGAATCTTAATGAGTGTGCGTCCATGCCTGGAGCAGGGTGAGTGGGAACGGAAGGAAAGGCCAGGGGGGACCAGGTAAGCTAAGGCTGCTAGGGGCTAGATAGTGGACATGTACTAAGTTTTCCACTTGCTCCTCAGAGAAAGCATTTGAGCTTCCAGGACAGACCGACCTGGGTTTGAATCCCAGCTATTATGTGTATTGCAAAAGTGACTTGGACAATGAACTTCACCTAAGTGAATCTTGGTTTTCCCATATGTAAATTGAGGGTAATCCACTAATTACTTGGGGTTGGTGTGGTGTTGAAATATGTTAGTGTATGGAGCCTGACACATGATAGGTGCTCCATAAATAGGAGCTGCTACTATCATGGAGGAGCCCTGGTGGTGCAGTGGTTAAGAGCTTGGCTGCTAACCAAAAGGTCGGCAGTTCGAATCCACCAACAGCTCCTTGGAAACCCTACAGAGCAGTTCTACTCTGTCCTATAGGGACACTATGAGTCAGAATCAACTCAACAGCAACGGGTTTAGCTGGGTTTTGGACTATCATGGAGAAGTAGTTAGGCGCTCAACTGCTAACCCAAAGTTTGGGAGTTTGAACTCATAAGCGGCTCTGCTGGAGAAACATGTGGCAGTCTGCTTCTGTAAAGATAACAGCCTTGGAAACCCTGTGGGGCAGTTCTACTCTGTTCTATAGGGTCAATATGAGTCGGAATTGACTCGACAGCAACGGGTTACTATCACTGTTGTCATTCATTCATTCATCTGTATTCTAGACACCTGAGACATCATGGTAACCACACCTGACAAGGACATTTTTCACTTGGAGCTTACATCCTCTTATCACTGGACAGACAGTAAACAATAAGACAATTTTGGATAATAATTGCTGTGAAGGAACTAGAACAAGAAAACGGGCAGTGGAGGAGGGAAAAGGAGGTTCTTGAGATGGGAGAGTCAGTGATGGCCTCTTGGGGCGTTAACATCTAAGGGGATGCCAGATGGTAAGAGCGCATCAGCCATGAAAGATCTGACGGAAGGCTTTCTAGACAGGGAACAGTAAGTACAAAGGCCCGGGATGGGATCAAGTTTGTTCTGTTTGAGGGGCAGAAAAAAGGCAAGTCGGTGTGTCTGGAGCATGGTAGCTGGAGGGAGAGAGGGAAAGCTGAGTGGGGAGAGGCAGGCAAGGTGAGATCCTTGAGGGCCTTGTAGGCTTCGCGAAGGAAATTGGATTTTATCCTAAGCGTAACGGGAGGCCACTGGAGGGTTTAAGAAAAGAAATTATTATCATTACTCCAGGTTGTCCGAAGTCTGACAAGATAAAGGGAAAGGCTTTGTGATGGCTGAAAGGTGAAAACCCAGAGTCACAGCCTCTGGCTGTGCAAAGGAGAAGGTCAGAGCAGTGTCAACACCAAGGACTTTATGAGGAATGCACACCTTTTGGTGCCTCATTATAGATGGCTGTAACTCGGGAATAAAGGTCAAGAACTGCCTCACATAGATAAGCCCACTGGTCCAGAGGGACACCATAAAACTTGTGCTTCCTTCAAACCTGAGCCCTGGTGGCACAGTGGTTAAGAGCTCAGCTGCTAACCAAAAGGTCGGTAGTTTGAATCACCAGCCGATCCTTGGAAACCCTATGGGGCAGTTCTACTCTGTCCTATAGGGTTGCTATGAGTCGGAATTGACTCGAGGGCAACCAGTTCGGTTTTTTCGGTCCTACAAACCACACCAGTTTGGACCAGCACTAGCCATAATACCTGGCACATACAGGACTCTCCAGAAATGCTTACCAAGGTGGGTTATGTAATCTTGCAGTGATTCAAATGTACAGAGATGAAGTTAGAAAGGTTGCACGCCAACACAGCCCTGCACAGACCTTCCTGTTTGCTAAACGCAGCCTTCACACACGATTCCGCCGTTCCACCTGCACTGCGGAGTCGCTGGGTGGTGCAAACTGTTAATGCGCTCGGCTGCTAACACAAAAGCTGAAGCTTCGAGTTCACACAGAGTCACCTTGGAAGAAAGGCCTGGTGACGTACTTCTGAAAAATCAGCCATTGAAAACCCTATGGACCACAGTTCTACTCTGATACACAAGAGGTCACTATGAGTCAGCATTGACTCAATGGCTCTGGTTTGGTACCTGCACTGCCCAGTCTTGTGAAGGACACCACACACTTCAGCACCAATTCAGACCTCCTGGTGAATATAAGTTTTCAGGATAGAATTTGACCTCTCTGTACTCAGTTTTTCTTAAGGCCCTTTGGAGACACCTACTTTTTCTAATTTTTGTCTATAAACACTTTAGATAAGGAATCCTTGAACAGACCCACATACCACTGACCTCATGGATCAAAAGGGCCTCAGAAATGTCACCTTTTTAACCCTGCTGTGGAGTGTCTTCCCGACAGACAAGCACCCCAGCCTTTCTGCTGTTCTGGCAAAACAGGCCCGGGGTTGATACCTCTGCTGGATGTCTGAAGAGCTTCCATTAATTATGTATCCCTTTGGTTAAAAATGCAAATGATCCTTGGCAGCCATTTAGATCTCAGTGTGAATTAGCTTATTACACACATTCCAAACCCAAACTGAGCTAGCCAAGTGTGAGTTTCAATGAGAGGCCATGTTCCTGCAAGCTGGATTTCTTCTCCCTGCACTGCCTGTGCTCACATCTGGTTAGAGGCTGTGCCTGGTTCCCTTCTCATGAGGAAAGGCAGAGCTCATGCTCAAAGACAGCTCCTTTATTTCACGATGTGAATGAAGAGATGCCAAGGAAAGATTTAGAGCAAGCCAAATTAGGAGCATTGAAAATATCCTGTCCAGTAATGTTCCCCAGCTCTGGACCCATAGCTTTCTCATTTGATGGTGAGTAGGGGGAACATTTTATTCATCTTAAGCTATCTCCTCGCAGTGTCTGTTCTCCTGAGACCGGCAAATGATCATCTGTAACCACACTGGCCCTGGCAATATGTCCTCTCTAACAAGCTATGCCTCAGCTATGTGACTGCCAGTTACACAGCACCTTGTCCTAATTAACCTCTTCAGGGAATTAAATAAAGCCTCAAAGATTTCAGAGTTTGAAGGACTTTATGATTGTCTGTGCATAGCCCCTTGTCTTATAGATGAGAAAAATGAGTCTTGGGATGATTAGGACCCGAGGTCACCCAGCCAGTTAGTGGAGATCTAGGACAAGAATCTGGATGTCTAGACCCCTGAAGCACTGGTTTCCTCCACCAGCCAGTTAGAACTGTGGATATTCCCTTAACTCTTTATCCTTTCAAATACGTTGGTCAGAGACTTATTAGTTGAGCATGTATCATGTGCTCAGTACCATGATGGGCACTAGTGTCATGGAGAAGACAAGATGGCTTCTTTGTTCTTCAGCTGTCTACTGAGCACCTATCCTGTTCAGGTACTGTGGGGGCACAGCTATAGAAGCATTTCTTTTATATATAGACAAACAGTTTTCATCCCTGGCAGTGTGATTTACTCACTAAAATGAGACTAATTTACTTAATACTCAGAGCTATTGAGCATATCAAATTCCACACAGAATTACTGAGCATATTAAATACAGTGACATTTATAAGGGGCTGGCCCAATTTTTGGCCCAGACTAAGTGCTGGGTACCTTGTAGCTATTTTTAATTCTCATTAGCATGTACCTGGGGAGATGAGGTAACCCACGACACCAAGAGGGTAGCCTTATTAACAGGCACTGGGTAATGAGGGTTAGGTTTTAGGTGATGAGCAGAAAGTAGGTAAAAGAGGAGTCTCTGCAGAGGAGATAAGACCTTATCTGGGTCTTAGGAGGAAGAGGGGAAGCCCAAATATATAGCCAGAAATGAGGAGGGTGGGCCATGTCATCAGAGAGATATGGCGACAATAGACCCAGGGTGGCCTTTAACTTTGGGCAGAGGATTCAGAACTGACTTGAGAAGAAAAACAGGGAAAATTCCCAATGAAAGCAATGTTTGTGGACAGCCAGTACAGTGGCTCTGACCAGACTGGGCCAGGGAGGGCTTTGCAGGGACCTGGGAATGAGGACCTTGACCAAGTGGGAGCAGTGAGGGTCAAAGAGGGATAGACATGAAAGAGGAGAAAGGAGCAGGACTTGTTGGTCAGCCTGGTTATGGCTGATGCAGGAGCTTGGGTGGATGGAGTTGCCAGCCGATTCCCTTATCTTTACAGGGATTTGAGGAAAAAGTTTCCCAGCCCTACTCCTTCCCACCCAACCAGGGGACAACTGGAGCAAGCTACTCAAGTAAGTCTATGAAATCACAATTGCTGTGGACAGAGATGAATCCCACTTGCAGCCTTCCGTCCAGAGAACCTCATTGAGCCTGAGCAGTTCCCTCCAAAAGACTGCTAATGTGCTAATTCTCAGTCGCCGCATGCTCCTGATGGCCTCTTGTTTTGCTTCTACACTACTAGAAAATGAGAGGCTTCAGAGGAAGATGAAAAATTATCCTTTGAGTCTGTTTGAACACTTCCCACTTTTCTGAAAATTGAAGGGTGTATTTTGGTACTCCGTCTAACGCCTGGCTAACAGAACTAGCGAATCAAATTAGTCAAGGCTGCAGGAAGACTGATGTAGCTTGATGCATCATAAAGCCACGTCACTCTCACCAAAAACTGCCTCTGACCACTCATTAAAACTAGGATTCACCCCAAAATCAGATGGGGCTAGCCAGTGTCCATACTGTCATCCTTTCAGGTCTCAACCTCTCTCCCTCCCTTTCTCCTTTTCTCTCTCACACACATACCCCCTCACACATAAATATGTGCATACAAGTATGTTCATTGCATTACTGACTAATATTATAAGCATTCCCCCAAGATATTATAACCCACAAAATGTTGTTAAACAACCAGGAATCATCTCTTAAAATGCAGGCCAGTACTGATCCTATAAGAGCTGTAAACTGAATAGCTGAGAGAACTCAGAGGAGCAAAGATTCGTTCACATTTTATAGACTCCCCCCTATATTGCACTTCTTCTTGTTTGGAAACATCAAGGTGCAAAATGAACACAAACTTGCACAGACTGAGTGCAATATGAGTGGACAACCAGGAGGGTGTGTGGGCTGGCCAGGTATGTACAGCTCTGGGGCCGGGTAAGAGGGTCCAAGTGATCCCAAAGACCAGAGGCCAGCCACACGGCACTGCAGTTTTGGTCTTGCTTTGCCTCTGTCATGGACTGAATTGTGTCCCCCAAAAATATCTGTCAACTTGGCTAGGTCATGATTCCCAGTATTGTGTGATTGTCTATCATTTTGTCATCTGATGTCATTTCCCTATGTGTTGTAAATCCTACCACTATGATGTAATAAGATGGATTAGTGGCAGTTATATTGATGAGATCTACAAGATTAGATAGTGTCGTAAGCCAATATCTTTTGTGATATAAGAGAAAAGCAAGCAGAGAGACAGGGGGACCTCATACCACCAAGAAAGCAGTGCCAGGAGCAGAGCACGTCCTTGGACCTGAGGTTCCTGTGCTGAGATGCTCCCAGACCAAGGGAAGACAGGCCTGGTGATCTGCTTCCAAAAGGTCACAGTCATGGAAAACCCTGTGGAGCACTTCTACTCTGCACACATGGGGTCGCTATGAGTTGGAATTAACTCGACGGCAACTAACAACAACAACCCAAGCCATGCTCTCTTTCCCCCAGGATGTTTGCTGATGGGGTTCCTTTTGCACCACTCTTCCCCCCCTCCCCCGGTCCCTGCTAGGCTAACTCCTTCTATTCTCTGATTAGATATCTCTTCCTTGGGAAACATGTCCTGACTGCCTTGTATGAATTAGATGCCCCTGTACTCTAAGAGCATGACATACTGTCCTGTGACTCTAGTTCACGTTGCTTCTCCCTGAGGGCAGGCACCCAGCTGGTCTTGTAAATAGTGTCCCCAGCACCCAGGGCAGGGCCAGGCACACAGGGGGTCCTCTGTGAACATTAGCTGAATTGAGCTGATTTGGTCAGGGGACAAGGTGGGGTGGTGTTGAGATGCCAGCTGAGCCCCCTCCTCCCTTTCCTGTAAGCCAAGGCCACTGGGCCCCAAGCAACAGCTCTCCTTCTGCTCAGTTGACTTCACACCCATTATGGCCAATGACTCTCCCAAAAACCCCATGTGACTCAGCATGGCAGGCAACATCATCTCCATTCTAGAAAGGAGGACACTGAGATGTCCCTCTTTGGACACAGAGCTGGACGACATCTCTGAACTTTTCTCGTCATTAGGTGTGGCCACATGATTAAGTCCTCTCCATCAGGATGTGTGCGACAGTGATGAGCACCACCTCCTAGTCTGGCCCGAAAGAACCTCCCACAGGCATGTCTCTATGCTCCCCTACCCCTTAGGCTGACTGGGATGCTCACTCCAGCGCACTCTTGGAAGCCATTGTCAACCTGGGTCCCTGAATCACCACATAGAGGAGAGCTGCCTTGACAATCTGAACGCCTGCCCAGAATTGTTACTGGATCAAGAAGTAAACTTCTGTTGTATTAAGCCACTGAAACTGTGGAGCCTATTTATTATTACAACCCAGTGCACCCTAACTAATACCGAGGTTGAGAAAAGATAAATGACTTACCCAAAATATTAACAACACCAGAACCAGAATCCATGTTTTAATTAAGAATCCCCACACCATTTTCTGCTGAACTAGCATTTATCATGAGGTATTTTGTTCATCTGTCTCCTTCTCTATCCTCCCACTAGACATGAGCTACTTGGGCAGGGTCTTTGTTTCATCCAGAACCTACCTAGCACCATTCCTAGTTCATCATACCAGTTGCTGTCAAGTTGATTCTGACTCATGGTGATCCCGTGCGTGTCAGAGAAGAACTGTGCTCCACAGGGTTTTCAATGGCTGAATTTTTGGAAGTAGATTGCCAGGCCTTTTTTCTGAGGCACCTCTGGGTGGACTTGAACCTCCAACCTACGTTAACTGTTTGCACCACACAGGGAATGAGTCGATTCTGACTCACAGTGACCCTATAGGACAGAGCAGAACTACTCCATAGGGTTTTCTAAGGTGCAGCTAGTAGATTCAAACTGCTGACCTTTGGATTAGCAGCTGGGCTCTTAACCATGCCACTAATATTTTGTTTATTTAGCACACACTTAAATAATGCTTACTATGTGCCAAGCTCTGTTCTAAGCTTTTTATAAGTATTGATTCATTTAATCCTAACAACCGTATGAAATAGGTATTATTATTATCTCCATTTTACAGATGAGGAAACTGAAGCACGACTCCCTAGTGCCAAATTAGGCTGCTGGAGACCTCCCCACCAATCAAGACAGAGCGTTTCCAGTCCTAAACCCACTCCCAAACAGAGGTTCAGTAAATGAAGAAGTTTTGCTTTTCTGAAGACTCACTTCTTCAGAGTTGCTGGTTCAGATCTCTGTGCAATGGCTTTTTGTATAATACTATTCACCTATAAAAACATTTTTCTATAGAAAATGAGAAGAAGAGTTGTTTTAAAGAATCACATTTGTGGTCACATTTGTGCAGCAGTCCCCAATGCGCTGCTCTGAAGCACTGTCTGAAGACATTGGCTCTGTGTAACCACTTCTCTCTTCTAAGGCAGCAAGTCCCACCTTTTGGAGTGTTGTGACACCCAATTTGCTTGTTTGGATTCTGTGACACTCTCCTTCTTCCCCTCCTACCAACTCAGCTAAAACTGCTGCATTCTGCATATTCGTTTTCTGTTTGAAGCAAATGGTTCTGAGAATTCTGTGCCAGCTCTTGAGACAATCAGAGACACCCTGGCGTGCTGTAAAACCTAGGGTGGGACTCACTCATCTAAAGGAGAAAGAGCGGTTTAGAGAAAATTAGCGTATCAGCATCTTCTAAGCTGCAGCGAGAGTCAGAGTGCCGCAGCCCTTTACGGTGCTGTCAGGAGCCGCAGAAATACCTCACTGCTGGCACTCAATCTCAAGGTTAGAGCAGGTTAAAAACACCTTGCTGGATCTGAAGCTCCTGCTTCTGCTCCTGTGCCCTCCTGGGCTGTTCCGAGACAGCTCTCTCATGTGATGGCATGTGCCCCCTGAGACAGCAGTTTAACCACTGCACCAGCAGGGCTCTTTAAATAAGCATAAGATAAGCAAAATACACAGTTCCTACCTTCAAGGAGCTTGTCGTTTAGGTGAGAAGACAAGACACACACATAACATCCTTTTGTATGTCACACAGAGATACAAGTTTAACTAGAAATAGAACCTCATCTCTCCCTCTTAGAAATCACTGCATGGCTAGGCTGCTATTAGGTTATCTACAACCATGAAGATGGCACAGGATCAGGCCTTTCATTCTGTCATACATAAGGTTGCCATAGGTTGGAGCTGACTCGACGGCAACTAACAACAAGAACAACAACCAGGAACCCTGCCGCAATCACAGCGACCCCTCCCCAGGAAGTCCCAAAATACATAACTTGGCCAAAGAGAGCCAAGTAGCCCCTCACTAACAGCTGGACCCAAGCTCGACATCCCAAAGCAGAGATCTGGCAAGTTGAGCTGGGCTGGAGATTCAGACTGAAGCAGGTCCTAAGGTGGGTTCTGTGTGTTTCATTCACAAAGACCCAAACCAGGGTCTTGATTCTTGCCACACTGACTTGGGCTGCAAAAGTAAGGACACAAGAAAAGGGCTTGCTCCAATGCTCAGTGCTGCATGAGCCTGGACCACAGTGGGCAGTGCCCAGACCTAGACATGGGGCCATATTCTAACATCCGGGAGGCAAGCCTGGAGATCAGGCTGGATGCTGGGTGGAGCCCACAGTCTTCTCTGCCAGAAAAGCGAGTGCAGAAAAGGATGGGCCTCAGCCATGCCCACTTACCTTCTTCTCTTATCTCTCTGGCTGACCACTGGCATTTCAACCATATTTTGAGCATGAGCCTCGCTTTCACTCTGTTTCTTTCAATATCTCTGCATCAAAATCTTCACATCCTTCTTGTTAACATAGTCCTGTAAATAAATTATTCCAAGGCTGGAGAAACTGCTGTCCCCTGCCTCCCAATGCTGTCAGTTAGAGACATGAAGGCAAAGAGAGGAGCTAGGTGACTGGGGCCTTAACCTTTTCTCCTGACCCCTGTGGTAACACCTTGCAAGAAAGGGAGCCACATATGAGTTTCAGGATTCTTCCTACCAGTGATTCATGAGGTACCAGTGGTTCATGAGGCCCGGAGCCTCCTACTTGTGCTGTTGAAGATCAGCCAGAAAGAACCAGGGTGAGAGCTGAAAGTGGTGTGTGGATCTCCCTAATAGAACCTGAGCCCCTCCATGCTCAGCTATTTACCCAAAGGAACTGTGTTCTCTGGAGGTCTCTCAACTCTGGGAAATGTGCAACAATGGAGTGAGAAACAGATTGTCTTATTTGGGAAGACTATGAGCTACAACTTGAAATAGATCAGAAATGACAAAATGGAAAGGGAAGACGATCCTTTTGAATCATCAGTCAAGTTTTAGTTTACAACATCACAAGTTTAGTGATAGGAATGAAATTGGCAAGCTCCTCAGTTATAGCCTCAGTCTCAAATGAGTGATATTAAAAAGGATTTCAGAGATCTGGGGTCTTAAAATCTTATGAGCAGCCATCTAAGATACAACTATCGGTCTTTATTCGTCTGGAACAAAAGAGAAGAAGGAGCTCCAAGAATCAGAGAAGGAACTGGACCACAGGACTAATTGTCTACATGCACTACTGCCTCCTCCACCTTGAGACTAGAAGAACTAGATGGTGCCCAACTACTACTACTGAACTTTCTGATCAGGGACACAACAAACGAGTCCTGATAAAAAGGGAGAAAATTGGAACATAATTTTAAATTCTTAAATAATCCAGACTTCCTGGACCTATTGAGGCTGGAAGAGTCCCCAAGACCAAGGCCCTGAGTTCCTCTTTAAATCTTGAATTGCAACTATCCCCTGAAGCTACCTTTAAACTAAGCAACGGTTTCACCCAAAGAGTAGACTGTCACCCTTGAGTATTGCATTTCTTTGGAAAAAAAAAAGAAAATCTGCATAAAACCAAAGGGTCAACAGCTATTTTAAAGGATAGACAAGAAGGCCGGGGGCAGGGAGATTTAGTAAGCGGAAGTGAAACAACCAGAACAGAAATAACGAGCATGTTGACACCATGTGAAGAATGTAAGCAATGTCACTAGAAACTGGAATGGGAGCAGGTTTTGCTGTGTATATTTTTACCAAAAATAAAATTAAATAAAGTAATGAACAAATAAATAAAATCAAAGAGAAAATATCTATTCAGATCCTAAAAAAAAAAAAAAAAAATTCAGTGAGCTCATTTCTGGCATCAAGCACCACAATGTGTAACATTTCAATAACCTGCATTTTTCATCATGGGAAGGAGAACCAAGTGCAGGCCAGGTCAGGGAGCTGAGCAGGGCGTGGCTCATGATTCAGCTCTGAGGTAGGCAGAATAATGATGCCCCAAAATGTCCATATTCTAGTCCCCAGAACCTGTGAATATGTTTCCTTACATGGCAAAAGAGACTTTACAGATGTGATTAAATTAAGGATTTTGCAATGGGGAGTTTATCCTGGGTTATCTGGGTGGGCACAATGTAATAACAAGGGTCCTTCCAAGAAGAAAGCAGGAGGGCTGGAGTTAGAGAAGGAGATGTGATGATGGAAGCAGAAGTTGGAGGGATGTGGGGCCACAAGCCAAGGACTGCAGGTGGCCACTAGAAGCTGGAAAAGGCAAGGAAACAGATTCTCCTCTACAGCCTCCAGAAGAAACCAGCCCTACTGATAACTCAATTTTAGCCTAGTGAAACTGATTTCTGACTTCCAGAAGTGTAAGATAACAGATTTGTGATGTTTTAAGACACCCAGTTTTTGGCAATGTGTTTCAGCAGCAATACAAAACTAACACAAGCTCTCCAGGTATGCAATTACCTCCAGCCCTCTTTGGGCAGGACAGAGGGACTCTAGCAAAGCCGACTGAGTTTAAGCAAGTAACTGTCCTTTCCTCATCAGCTTCATCTCACACCAGCAATGTGTCACCCTGAACCTCAACCCAGAGAAGACTGATTTAGGTCCTCAGAGTGAGAAAGAGGGGGCAGTGGGACTCACTGCTGAGGAGACTATCCTGCCTACCGCCTTTCCCACCTTCTGAAGTGTCTCCCCAATTCCCCTCCTCCTGCTGCCTGCTGCCTGGGTTAACAGGAAAAGATGTCTGCCTTAACAAAGCTGTGGCTTCTCACTCACCCCTACAGTGAAACCTCAGGCCAGAGCAAATCAACTTGGAAAACAACAGAACAAAAATAAAAACTTCCTATGAAATAGGAGTCTACATGTTAGAGTTAACAGATCACTGTGAACTGCTGGGTGCAAATTATTTTTATATCATTTGAATTTCAAAAAAAGGCCACCGTCACCAGGTAATAAGAAATCCCTCTGTGGTTTCTTAACTGCCTAGGTCTGCTCTGCCTTCTGCAATTTGGTCCCAACTCTGAGGCAAGTGGCAGGCACAGGGGAAGAACAGAGCCCAGGATAAGTTACAGGGAAGATTTATTGTTGATCTTGTCTAACACAGTGGGTCATTTTTTTAAATAACAGAGGTTAAAATTTACATCAAAGTACATTATTTTCAATCCTTTTGGAACATCCAGCGTTATTGAGTTTAGTATTTAACTGCAGTAATGAGTTCCTTATATTCTTATACACTTCTTCACGTTGCCCAGTGCTACTCTCATGCCTGGTAATGAGGCTTCTGATAACGACATCCTCCATGTGCCCATAACTACTATTATTGTGCAATCATTCAACCCAAAATCCATATGGTTCATCCGGTCTTGAAACAATAATGTGGCTGAGGAAACAGCCCCAAGGTAAAAAATAATTTTAAAAATAACACGAATTATTTATTTGATTTTTTCTAAAACAGTTACTAGGATACAAATACATAATTTAGAGTAACATGTGTTAACATCCCTTTTTTCTCCCCGTTCATTTCCCTTACCCTCAGCTGTCCTGGTCATCTCTCCTCATTATTTCCTTAGTCTCTTAATGCTCAGCCACCCTGGCTTTTCTTCCAAGCAATCTCCTCTTCATCCTTTTAATACACGCACCAACCTGCCGCTGAGCAGGAAGGAGAGAAGAGGGAACGTAAATTGGGCTGGAAATTAGGGGATTTTCTTTGGTGGACTGAAGGAGGTGAAAAGGAAGTGAACATTCTCATATTCATGAAGAGTGTCAGAAACTGTCATAATAGCATATATGACATTATATTATTATTTAGTATAGAATTGAGCTTCTGCAGGGCAGGACTCATGACTTGTCTGTTTTCCCCCTAGCACCAAGAAGGAAACCCTGGTGGCGTAGTGGTTAAGAGCTACGGCACCAACAAGAAGGCCTCATGCACACGAGATGCTCTGTGAACACACGCTGAATGACAAATGAGCAAATGAATGAACAAATAAATCAAGCACATGGTGGGAATATATTCCCATGCGTTCACCTCTGTTTAGCATCAAATTTCCCCCACCCCCTTATAAGACAAGTAGTATATGCTTATTATGGGAAAATACTAGAAAATACAGGCAGTCATGAAGAAAATAAAAATTTATTCAAACTGACTCTTCAGAAATGACCTTGATTTTTTGTTCTATATACTTCTTTATTTTTACAAACTGGAATCCTACTGTACCTATTCTTTTTATAACTTTGTTTTATCCCTTAACAGAATGTTGTGAACAACTTTCCATTTTAATAAACATACATGTACAGCATTGTTTTAAATAACTATGACATGGATATACTGTGATTATTTTAGTAGGTTACTTTTGTGGGACTTTTTAAACTATTCCATTGTTATATTCACTGCTGTGATAAAACTTAAGTTTATTTAAAATTATTTGAAATTAACTTCTAAATAGAATGAACTTACAAAATATATGTAGTATATTAATAACAATACAGTGATTGTATATATTATTTAGTTTATATTTATATATATACAAAAAACCCAAACCAAACCCATTGCCAATGAGTCGATTCTGGCTCATAGTGACCCTATAGGAAAGAGTAGAACTGCCCCACAGAGTTTCCAAGGAGCACCTGGTGGATTCAAACTGCCGACGTTTTGGTTAGCAGATGTAGCTCTTAACCACTACGCCACCAGGGTTTCCATTTATATATAAAGAAATCCTTTTAAAACTTGCTTCTTTTTCTTCCCTCAATATTATGATTCTGAGATTCATCAGTGTTATTACATGTAGCTGTAATTCATCTATTGTCACTGTGGTATAATATTCACTATAAAATATATATCATTATGTAGAATATATAGAATACAAGTAGTCCCTGACTTATGACATATTCAAGTTACAATAAACCATATTACGACCACCCTTTTTTTTTTTTTTTTTGGCTTATATAACGTGGAAAACTGGAGAAGCGGGAAGTGCCCATGTTGAAGCTGTGAGTTCATACGTAACGTTTCCAACCCCCAAAGACAAGATTGAATTTATAAAGATACTGATAATAAAAGATAGTAGTAATGAAAACTAAAAAAAAAGATTTTTGACTTACATTAGAACGAACTTACAACAAAGTCGTTGGAACAGAACTCCGTTGTAAGTCGGGGAGTACCTGTATATTTATACACGGTAATAAAATATATATAATGAGAGAATTTATATAGTAATATTCTACATATCACTATAGAATAGACCAACATCACTACAGGCTATATCACAAATTATGTATGCATTCTTCTATTGCTAGACTTTTAAATTATTTATCATTTTAAACTATTGCGAACAAACGTATAAGAACTTCCTTGTTTATGTCTCCTGGTACGAACATGCAAGAGATTCTCTGGGGGTAAACACCTGGCAGTGGAATTTCTGGGCCCTAGGGTATGAGTGCTATTAGCTGTATTAACTAAGATCAGATCGTTTTCCAAAAAGGCTGTACCATTTATATTCTCACCAGCAGCGTATTAGAGACCCCCAGTTTGTTCTTTTTCTTCAGTACGGCCATCGCTATTTTTGGCCCTTTGTTTTCCACGTATATTTTAGAACCAGCTTGTCAAATCACACCATTACACGCACACACACCTGATGAAAGTGCACCGGATGTGCCTATCATTTGGAAGGAGAATCAACTTCTGGACAATCTTGGGTTTCCTTATGCACAAGCAGGGATTATCTGTTAAGTTAGGTGTTTCAACAAAGTTTCATAATCTTTTCCCATGAAGTTCTTGCATATTTTAGTTGTATTTATTCCTAGATATTATATATTTTTATTTCACAGTGCAAATTAGTTTTTCATGAAACATTTTTATATACAAATTGTTTTGTGACATTGGTTGCAATCCTGTAATGTGTCAGCACTCTCTCCCTTTCCCTTTCCACCTCGGGTTCTCTGTGTCCGTTCATCCAGATTTCCTGTCCTTTCTTGCCATCTTGTCTCTGCTTTTGGCCACGTGTTGCCCATTTGGTCTCGTATACTTGATTGAACTAAGAAGCACATTCCTCACATGTGCTATTGTTTGTTTTATAGGCCTGTCTAATCTTTGGCTGAAAGGTGGACTTCAGAAGTGGCTTCAGTTCTGAGTTAGCAGGGTGTCCACGAGCCATAGTCTAGTGGGTCCCTCCAGTCTCTGTCAGACCAGTAAATCTTATCTTTTTCTGTGAATTTGAATTTTCTTCTACCTTTTTCTCCCACTCTGTTGGGATCCTTGTCAGAGCAATCGGTGGTGGCAGCTGAGCACCACCTAGTTCTTCAAGATTTTATATCTTTGATGCCAGTGATTATGGTATCATTTAAAATTATATTTTCTAACTCTTTGTTGCGGGTATATAGAAATACAACTGATTTTTATATATTGATTTTGTTTTTAACAAGCTCATTAAAATATCTTGGGTTAATCCTGTTAATACATTCACAACTTTTTGGCTTTTCTACACACCATAACGTTTGTGAATAATGACGGTTTTGTTTTGTCCTTACCAACTTTTATTCTATTTTATTCTTTTTCTTGTCTTACTGCACTGGCTAGGATCACCAGTGTAACATTAAATAGAAGTGACATAGCAGGCACCTTCATCTTGTTCATGACCTCAAAGGAAACGGTTTCAATGTTTCTCTATTAAGGAAAGTGTTTGCCGTAGGGTTTACGACTTTTTGATATAATTTCAAATTTGTAGAAAAATAGTAAGAACAGTATAAGGAACTCTTAGACTTATTTTAAAATCATATTTGCCATTTTGTCCAATTTGCTTCTCTCTTTCTACACATACACATGTGCATGTATATATGTGTGTGTGTGCACATGTGCGCTTGTTTCCAGTTCCTTGATTAGGACTCAAGTCTATAGATTCCTGCTCAGGAAGAATTCTTCATGGTTCTCTCTTGACTCCACCCTCTGAGTCATCTTTCTTTTCCATAAAAAGTAGCCCACATCTATAGTTACACGGCTTGCTCAATTGGCTTCCTGATCATAGAAGTTAGGGCATTCAGAGGCCTCTTTTCATTTTGTCCTCTCTCTATCCCTGTCAATCCAAGTTTGTATAATTCTCTTTAAAATATTATGAGATTTTTATGTATCAGTTTATAATTTACTCTTTTTGACAAGAGCCAAACTCACAATCCCATCAAGATAAACTCTTCTGTATCTTGGGTCCCTTGTGAGGCTGCTATGGGATAATGCTCTTAAGATACCAGAAGCTCTATTGTTTAATAGAAAGGCACACTCTGATGATCCTTTGAAGACCCTTTTTTTCTGGTTGGAAGGGCCTATGATACCTTCAGTATTTCTGAGGTTTTAACGAAAAAATCTTACAGGCTCTCCAAGGATTTGATCTTTACCCAGAAATCTTTTAAGTTGCCTTTTATCTTCTTTGAGAGAAATAGGAATAAGAAACTGTTTTATTTTCAAACCCAGGGAGTCATGGTTCTCTTATACTTAAGTTTGTTCTTTAGCTCACCTTTCTCCTCTCATATTTTATGATAGACAAAAAGAAGTTAGGTGGCACTTTCAATATTTTGTCTGATAATCTTTTTAGCTGGATTATCAAGTTCATTTGGTAGGTTTCTATTTCTTTGTATTACCACTATTGACAATATATTACCAAACTATCCACTACCCCGTATCAATGGTCTACTTTCATCTAATTTCTAATAATATTTTCCTTTCTTTCAGCCCTCACTGACAGCCTCTTCAAGGCTTTTTAGGCTTCTCCTAATACTCTCATACAGATCCTTTAAGTTTTCACCTAGCAATCTGTTCAAGGCTCTTCCAGATTTTTCCTGCCACCTAGTCCCAATGCTAACGTCACATATTCTTTTGTTGTTGTTGTTGTTATGGCACCATCCCATATCATCCCATATGCAAGTACCAAAATCTATTATAATTATCTATTGTTACACAAATGGTGTGATCCCATTGTGCATGGGGTCGCTATGAGTCAGGAGCAAGGTACTACATATTGCATAAGAACAACATAGTTATGCAACAAATCACCACAAAATTTAGTGACTTAAAATAATGCTAAGCACTTGATGATTTCTCAATATTTCTGTAGGTCAGGAATATAAGACCAATTCAGCCAGGTGGCTTTGGCTCAGGGGCTCTAATGCAGTTGTAATCAGATGGTGGTTGAGCTGAAACAGTGGTTGGGGGGTGGGTGGAAGCATCTGGGGGCTGATGCAGCACCGTTCTTTCTTCATGTAGTCTCAGGGGCTCTCCATGTGGTTCCTCCACATGGACTAGTTTGGGCTTCCTTCTAGCTTGGCAACCTTAGGACACTTAGACAATTTATATGGTGACTCAGGGCTCCAGTATGAGGGTGCCAGCCAGCAAGGTGGAAGCTACATTGCCTTTTATGATCTTAGAGTCACATAGTGTCACTTCCACCATAGTCACAAGCTTGCTGTAAGAAGAGCATGTAAGATGGAAGATACTGTAGTGGCTCTCTATGGAAAATACAATCGGCCACAAATTCATTACTAATTTCTTTTTTTTAGTTTTTCAAATTGTTCAGATGTGGCTAGTGTGAGCCTTTCAAGCCAGCTACTGTGTTCTTTTGACAAGTCTCCATGATTCTTTGAGCACTGCTTTACTTTCTGACACAAAATGAATGTTCCACTTTCATTGGTCCCTTTTTCTGATCCAGTCCAGAAATCAGCCCCTTCTCTAAGGAGTCCTGGTTTCCTTTAATAGAGAATCTGGATGCTAGGGGTGTTCATCGTTACGGGGGTGTCTCTGATTCTGGGCCTTCTCAACAGACAAAGCTAGGAAATTTTGCATATACATTCTCTCTCTCTCTCTGAGTTCCTACTAATAGATACTTCCAACTCCAGTCCAACACAAAAGGGTGCATATTAGTCTTTCCTCTTTCCATATTGTAACTTTCTTTCCCAGAAGTGAGAAATCTAGCTCCCATTATACTCAATGTATTTCCTCATTTGTCTGCTCTCAGTTTTTTAAAGATATCCTTTATTAAGTTAAAAAGGTTCCCTTCTATTCTATTCTTCCTTTTCTAAGATTTTTTTCCTATGGTGATGAATGGATAATAGATTTTTCAAATGCTCTTGCTGCATCTATTGAGATGATCATATAACTTTTCTACTTAAAATCATTGCAGTGGTGAAATACATCAAGAGCCCTTCCAGTAGTACACCAAACTTGTGAGAAAACCCAAATTGTTATGATTTATTTTCTTTTATGAATACAATGCTGAATTTAGTTGGCTAATTCTTGCTTAGGACTTTTGCATCTATGTTCAAAACTGGTCTTTTTTTTTTTTTCCCCTTTTTATACTATTCTTGCCAGGTTTTCAAGTTTATACTAGCCTTATAAATTTACCCACTTTTTCTGTATTCTGAAACCGTTCATGTGAGATTAGAATTGTTGTTTCTTGAGTGTTTGGTAGTACCCACTAGAAAAATAATCTGAATCTGTTATCTTCTTCCCAGGAAGATTTTTAACTGCTAATTCCATTTCTTTAATGAACATAAGACTTATTTCTACTTGAGTAAGCTTTGGAAATTTTTCTTTCCTTTTCTTTCTAGGAATTTGATTGAGTTTTCAAATTTACTGGCAAACGAAGATCCTCTTATTGTTTTAATTTCTGCAGCTTCAATAACTCTGTCTTTTCCATTCCTGATATTGTACATTTATCCTCTCCTCCCACCGCCCTCTCTATCTCCTTTTTTCCTTTATTTCTGTTGCCAGAGTTTTGTCAGTTTTATTAGGCCTTTCAAATAATCAGCATTTGGCTTTGTTGATCCTCTTTGCTGTATTTTTTGTTTCAATTTCATTCGTTCCTTATTATCATTCTTGCAGTGTTTACTTCTTTCTCTTTGGGTTTACTCTGCTATTCTTTTCCTAACTTTTTGAGTTTGATGTTTAACTCATTAACTTTGGGCCTTTCTCCTTTTCTAATGGTATTTTTAAGGCAGGTGTTAAGAGTTCAGCTGCTAACCAAAAGGTCGGCAGTTCAAATCCACCAGGCACTCCTTGGAAACCCGGTGGGGCAGTTCTACTCTGTCCTGTAGGGTCGCTATGAGTCAGAATCAACTTGACAGCAATGGGTTTACGGGTATTCTAACTTCTACTTTAACTGCATTCCACATATTTCAATATACAGTCATGCACTGCTTAATGTCTACAATATGTTCTGTGAAATAAGACGTTAGGTGATTGTGACGTTATGCAAACACCATATTATATACAGGCAGTCCCTGCACCATCTGTAGTTATGAACCAACCCCTGTAAATCCTATTATATAAAAAACTTATGGGAGCCCGCTGGACAAAGCCTGAGAGCTGTATCCACTGGATACAGGAGGCCAGCCTTGCCAAGGGCACGGGTGCAGGCAGGGGGAGAGGGGCGTGGGGCCTGCACTGGCAGCCACATTGAGATTTTGCATATGTCTCTGCACAGGGCAGCAGGGCATACAGGGAGAAGGGTGCTCAAAGAGGCGACTGTAGGGACTGGGTGGGGAGCGGGTGTGTGGGTGCCAGGAGAAGAGCTGGCAGTGGCAGCCCTGGCTGCTGCTACCCCTTTGGAGAGGCTGCTTCCTGATCATGTGCAGCCAATGCTGCCTGGAGCCAGAAGCCAGTGAGCACCTGGGAACTGGCTGGTGTCCTACCAGCACCTGCAGCAGGAATGGAGAAGCCAGGGCAGGCCCTTCCCTGTGTCGGGAGCAAACAGCTACATGGATGCTGGGTGGTGGGTGAATGAAGCCAGGAGGAAAGGAAGGAGGAAGAGGTGCTGCAGGGATTGGGATGCCTCCCTGGAGTGCCGCTGTTCATTCACTCTGGAGGTTTGGGGTCTTCAAAACCATCTGGTCTCAGGATGATGCAGTCTCTGGTTTATGTGGTCCTCTCTGTCTCTTGGGCTATTACTTTCCTTGTATCTTTGGTGTTCTTCATTCTCCTTTACTCCAGGTAGTTGGGACCAATTGATGCATCTCAGATGGCCGCTTGCTACCTTTTAAGATCCCAGATGCAACTCACCAAAGTAGGATGCAGAACATTTTTTTAATAAACTTTGCTATGCCAATTGACCTAGATGTCCCCTGAAAGCATGGTCCACAGACACCCGCCAATACCACTCTGCCCTCAAAGTGTTTGACTGTATTCAGGAAATTTCTTAGCTTTGGTTTAGTCCAGTTATGCTGACTTCCCCTGTAGTGTGTGCTGTCCTTCCCTTCACATAAGATAAATCTTGTCTACTATCTAGTTAGTGAATACTCCTCTTCCTCCCTCCCCACCCTCGTAACCATCAAAGAATGTTGTCTTCTGTGTTTAAACCTTTCCTTGAGTTCTTATAACAGTGATCTTATACAATATTTGTCCTTTTGTGACTGACTAAATTCACTCAGCATAATGCCCTCAGATTCCTTCATGTTATATTTCACAGCTTCATCATTGTTCTTTATCGTTGCATAGTATTCCATTGTGTGAATATACCATAATTTTTTTATCCATTCGTCCTTTGATGGGCACCTAGGTTGTTGCCATCTTTTTGCTATCGTGAACAGTGCTGCAATGAACGTGGGTGTGCATATATCTATTCGTGTGATGGCTCTTATCTCTCTTGGATATATTCCAAGGAGTAGGATTGCTGGATCATATGGTACTTCTATTTCTAGCTTTTTAAGGAAGCGCCAAATCGACTTCCAAAGTGGCTATACCATTTTACATTCCCACCAACACTGTATAAGTGTTCCAGTCTCTCCACAACCTCTCCAACATTTATTATTTGGTGTTTTTTGGATTAATGCTAGCCTTGTTGGGGTAAGACGATATCTCATTGTAGTTTTGATTTGCATTTCTCTAATGGCTAATGATCATGAGCATTTCTTCATGTGTCTGTTAGCTGTCTGAATGTCTTCTTTGGTGAAGTGCCTGTTCATATCTTTGCCCATTTTTTAATTCAGTCATTTGTCTTTTTGTTGTTGAGGTTTTGCAGCATCTTGTAGATTTTAAAGATTAGACACTGATCAGATTTGTCGTAGCCAAATGTTTTTTTCCAGTCTGTAGGTTCTCTTTTGCCTCTTTTGGTGAAGTCTTTTGATGACCAGAAGTGTTTGATTTTTAGGAGCTCCCAGTTATCTAGTTTCTCTTCTGGTGTTTGTGCATTGTTGCTTATGGTTTGTATTCTGTTTATGCCATGATTTAGGGCTCTTAGCATTGTCCCTATTTTTTCTTCCATGATCTTTATGGTTTTGATTTTATATTTAGGTCTTGGATCCATTTTGAGTTAGTTTTTGTGCATGGTGTGAGGTATGGGTCTTGTTTCAGTTTTGCAAATGTATATCCAGTTATGCCAACACCATTTGTTAAAGAGACTGTCTTTTCCCCAATTAACGGACTTTGGGCCTTTGTGAAATATCAGCTGCTCATAGGTGGATGAATTTATGTGTGGATTCTCAATTTTGTTCCATTGGTCTATGTATCTGTTCATGTACCAGTACCAGGCTGTTTTGACTAACTTGGCAGTATAATAGGTTCTAAAATCAGGTAGTGTGAGGCCTCCCACGTGTTCTTCTTCTTTTTTTTTTTTTAATTTTTTTTTTTTTTTTATTGTACTTCAGGTGAAGGTTTACAGAACAAATAGTTCCTCATGAAACAGAAGTACATATGTTGTTTTATGACATTGGTTAACAACCCCACAACATATCAACCCTCTAACTACTCAACCCTTTTTTTTTTTCCTTTGGTGAAAATACACATAGCCAAAGATACACCATTTCAAAAATTTCTACATGCACAGTTCAGTGACATTGACTATGCTCTTCGAATTGTGCTGTTATTCTCACTTAAGATGAAGGCTTACAGAACAAAATAGTTTCTCATTTAACAGTTACTACACATGTTGCCCTATGACGATGGTTAACAACCTCACAACACATCAACAATATTCTTACTCAATCTTGGGTTCCCTATCATCAGCTTTCTTGTCCCCTTCTGCCTTCTGGCCCCTGTCACTGGACTTCTGTACCTCGTTAGTCTCATTTGGTTTTTCGGGGATGTCCACTCCCAGGCTGAACGGTGAACCTCGGAGGTAACTTCACCACTGAGCTAAAAGGGTGTCTGGGGGCCATACTCACGGGGTTTCTCCAGTCTCCTTTAGGCCAGTAAATCTGGTCATTTTTTTGTGAGTTAGAATTATGCTTTACATCCTTCCCCAGCTCTGTCCAGAACCCTCTGTTGTGATCCTGGTCAGAGCAGTCAGTGGTGGTAGCTGGGCACCATCTAGCTGTACTGGACTCAGTCCGGTGGAGGCCTTGGTAGCTGTGGACAATTAGTCCTTTGGACTAATTTTTTCCTTGTATCCTGTTCTCTTCATTCTCCCTTGCTCCCAAAGGGATGAGACCAGTGGAGTATCTTAGATGGCCGCTCACAGGCTTTTAAGACCCCAGACACTACTCACCAAGGTAGAATGTAGAGCATTGTCTTTATAAGCTGTGTCATGCCAATTGAGCTAGATGTTCCCCGAGACCATGGTCCCCACAGCCCTCCGCCCAGCAATTCAGTCCCTCAGGGAGTTTGGATTGTCTATGGGGCTTCCATGACCTTTCCTTGCACAAGTTGTGCTAGTTTCCCTGTATTGTGTACTGTCTCACCCTTCACCCAAGATACCACTTATCTATTGTCAATTTAGTATTTCCCCCCCACCCCTCCCATCCCTGGTAACCAACAAAAATTGTTACATTTTGTGTGTGATGTTCTTCTTCCTGAGTAATGCTTTACTTATCCGAGGACTCTTCCCTTTCCATATGAAGTTGGTGATTTGTTTCTCTATCTCATTAAAAAATGCCAGTGGAATTTGGATTGGGATTGCATTGTACCTGTAGATCACTTTGGGTAGAATTGACATTTTCACAATGTTGAGTCTTCCTATCCATGAGCAAGGTTATGTTTTTCCACTTATGCAGGTTTCTTTTGGTTTCTTGCTGTAGTGTCTTGTAGCTTTCATTGTGTAGGTCTTTTACGTCTCTGGTTAGATTTATTCCTAAGTATTTTATCTTCTTGGGGGATATTGTAAATGGTATTGACTTGGTGATTTCCTCTTCAAGGTTTCCTTTGTTGGTGTAGAGGAACCCAACAGATTTTTTTATGTTTATCCTGTATCCTGAAACTTGGTTGAAATCTTCTATTAGTTCCAGTAGTTTTCTTGTGGATTCTTTGGGGTTTTCTGTGTATAAGATCATATCATCTGCAAGTAGAGATACTTTGACTTCTTCCCTACCAATTTGAACACCCTTTAT
The DNA here is from genome assembly GCA_030035585.1 of Dugong dugon. NCBI lineage: Eukaryota > Metazoa > Chordata > Mammalia > Sirenia > Dugongidae > Dugong > Dugong dugon. The sequence goes on from CM057460.1 coordinate 146,607,727, forward strand.
TTCTTTTTCCAGCCTAACTGCTCTGGCTAGGACCTCCAGCACAATGTTGAATTAGAGTGGTGACAAAGGGCATCCTTGTCTGGTTCCTGTTCTCAAGGGGAATGCTTTCAAAGTCCCTCCATTTAGGATGATGTTGGCTATAGGCTTTGTATAAATGCCCTTAATTATGTTGAGGAATTTCCCTTCTATTCCTATTTTGTTGAGATTTTTTATCATTAATGGGTGTTGGACTTTGTTAAATGCCTTTTCTGCAACGACTGATAAGATCATGTGGCTCTTTTATTAATTTGATGGATTACATTGATTGTTTTTCTAATGTGGAACCATCCCTGCATACCTGGTAGTAAATCCCACTTGATCATGGTGAATTATTTTTTTGATATGTTCAGAAATATATTGGCTAGAATTTTGTTGAGGATTTTTACGTCAATGTTCATGAGGGATATTGGTCTGTAATTTTCTTTTTTTGTGGTGTCTTTACCTGGTTTTGGTATCAGGGTTATGCTGGCTTCATAGAATGAGTTTGGGAGTATTCCATCCTTTTCTATGCTCTGAAATACCTTTAGTAGTAGTGGTGTTAACTCTTCTCTGAAAGTGTGGTAGAATTCTCCAGTGAAGCGGTCTGGGCCAGCGCTTTTTTTTGTTGGGAGTTTTTTAATTACCTTTTCAATCTCTTCTTTTGTTATAGGTTTATTTAGTTGTTCTGGTTCTGTTTGTGTTGGTTTAGGGAGGTAGTGAGTTTCTAGAAATTTGTCCATTTCCCCTAGGTTTTCAAATTTGTTAGAGTACAATTTTTCATAGTATTCTGTCATGATTCTTTTAATTTCAGTTGGGTCTGTTGTGATATCATCCATCTCATTTCTTATACGGGTTATTTGCTTCCTCTCCTGTTTTTCTTTTGTCAGTCTGGCCAATGGTTTATCAATTTTTTTGATCTTTTCAAAGAACCAGCTTTTGGTCTGGTTAACACTTTCAATTGTTTTTCTATTCTGTATTTCATTTAATTCTGCTCTTACTATTTCCTTCTTCTGCTACCCGAGGGCTTCTTTTGCTGCTCTCTTTCTACTTGTTCGAGTTGTGCTTTGATTTTGGCTCTTTCTTCTTTTCAGATGTGTGCATTTATTGCTATAAACTGATCTCTGAGCACTGCTTTTGCTGTGTCCCACTGGTTCTCGTAGGATGTGTTTTCATTGTCATTTGATTCTATGAATTTCTTTATTCCATCCTTAATTTCTTCTATACTCCAGTAGTTTTTGAGCAAGGTGTTGTTCAGTTTCCACGTGTTTGCTTTTTTTTCCTTGCTTTTCCTGTTATTGACTTCTACTTTTATGACTTCATAATCAGAAAAGGTGCTTTGTAATATTTCAATGCTTTGGATTCTGTTAAGGCTTGCTTTATGGCCTAATGTGTGGTCTATTCTGGAGACTGTTCCATGTGTGTTGGAAAAGAAAGTATACTTGCCTGCTGTTGGGTGGAGCGTTTGGTATACGTCTATGAGATCAAGTTGGTTGATTGTAGCGTTTAGATCTTCCGTGTCTTTACTGAGCTTCTTTCTGGATGTTTGTCCTTCATCGAAAGTGGTGGGTTGAAGTCTCCTACTATTATTGTGGAGCTGTCTATCTCTCTTTTCAATGCTGTTAGAGTTTGTTTTATGTATTTTGAAGCCCTGTCATTGGGTGCATACATACTTATTTATGGTTATGTCGTCCTAGTGTACTGACCCTTTAATCATTATATAGTGTCCTTCCTTATCCTTTATGGTAGATTTTAAAGTCTATTTTGTCAAAGATTAATATTGTCACTCCAGCTCTTTTTTGAGTGTTGTTTGCTTGATATATTTTTTTCCATCCTTTGAGTTTTAGTTTGTGTCTTTAAGTCTAAGGTGTGTCTCTTGTAGGCAGCATATGGATGGTTTGTGTTTTTTTTTATCCCTTCTGCCACTCTCTGTCTCTTTATTGGTGCATTTAGTTCATTTACATTCAGTGTAATTATTGACAGGTATGAGTTTAGTGCTGTCATTTTGATGTCTTTTTTTGCGTGTTGTTCACAGTTTCTTTGTTCCACTTAATCTTCTGTGTTGAGTCGCTGTTCTTTACGTATTTTCTTTTCAACTTTTTCATTGTTGTTGATTTTGTATTTGCTGAGTCTCTATATTTTTCTTGTTTTTTATTTTGATTTGTAGGATTGTTAGTTTCCTTTGTGGTTACCTTAATATTTACCCCTATATTTCTAAGTTTATACCAGTCTTTTATTTCTTTATTTCGCCTTGACTTCCTCTCCATACGAAAAATCTATGTCTACATTTTTAGTCCCTGTTTTTTGTTTTAATGTTGTCATCTTTTACACACTGACATCTGTTTCCCTATTTTCGGTGGTTTACCTTTGATTTATTTTGTTACTTCCCTATCTGGGATGAATCTGGTTGCTCTGTCCTGTGTTCTAGTCTTGGGTTGTTATCTGATGTTATTGATTTTCTAACTGGAGGATGCCCTTTAGTATTTCTCATAATTTTGGTTTGGTTTTTGCAAATTCCCTAAACTTCTGTTTATCTGAAAATGCTCTAATTTTGCCATCATATTTGAGAGACAGTTTTGCTGGATATATAGTTCTTGGCTGGCAATTTTTTTCCTTCAAGGCTTTATATATGTCATCCCATTGCCTTCTTGCCTGCATGGTTTCTGCTGAGTAGTCTGAGCTTATTCTTACTGACTCTCTTTTGTAGATGACCTTATTCGTTTATCCCCAGCCGCTTTTAAAATTCTCTCTTTATCTTTGGTTTTGGCAAGTTTGATTATAATACGTCTTGGTGAATTTCTTTTGGGATCTACCTTGTGTGAGGTTCAGTGAGCATCTTGGATAGGTATCTTCTCATCTTTCAAAATATCAGGGAAGTTTTCTGCCAAAAAATCTTCTACAATTCTCTCTGTATTTTCTGTTATCCCCCCCTGTTCTGGTACTCCAGTCACTCGTAAGTTATTCCTCTTGACAGAATCCCACATAATTATTTGGGTTTCTTCATTTTTTTAAAGCCTTTTTATCTGATTTTTCCTCAAATAAGTTGGTGTCAAGTGCTTTATCTTCAATCTCACTCATTCTGAGTTCCATTGCCTCAATTCTGCTCCTATGACTTTCTATTGAGTTCTCTAATTCTGAAATTTTATTGTTAATCTTCTGGATTTCTGATTGCTGTCTCTCTGTGGATTCTTGCAGCCTATTAAATTTATCATTATGCCCTTCTCTAATCCTTTTAACTTCCTCTATTGTGTGCTCTGCGTTTTGCATAATTTCCTTCCTAATGTCTTGAAGAGTTCTGTATATTAATCTTTTGTATTCTGCCGCCAGTAATTCCAAGAAATTTTCTTCCTCTGGAAAATTTCTAGATTCTTTATTTTAGGAGCTTGCTGAAGCCATCATGGATTGCCTCTTTATGTAATTTGATACTGACTGTTGTCTCTGAGCCATCAATAAGTTATTATATTTATTTTATGTTTGTTTACTGTGTCCTAGCTTCTTGCTTTGTTTTGTTTTGATATGCCCAAATTGGCTGCTCGTGTGAACTAGCCCGATCCCCGGAGCCCCTGAAGCTCCAACGTCCTGCCACCAGGTGGCCAGAACTGCCACTAAGTATGTGAGCCCAGGAGTCCACCTACTCCTCCTGTATGGATTCATCTCAGGTGTCCAGGCAGTAGACTACCAAGTGTGTGGTTCAGGCTCTCACCTACAGTCCTAGACAGGCATGGGTGATTGTTATAGGCACAGGCATCTGGCTGCCTCAGGGGGACACATGCTGAGCAAGGGAGGGGGCCAACAGCCACCCCCAAGTGTCCAGGAGGAAGTGTGTCCCTGTTCCCCAGAGCACGTAAGTGGGTGGGTTTCACAGCCGGAGTATGAGTACCCATTGCTATTGGCTGTAAGGATTGGGGGCACCTCTTATTCTTAGGCCCCTCTTGCAGGTAGCCAGATGGCATGGGTGGAGCTACCAGTCCTCAGGCCCCTGATGTTGGTAGGTAAAGACCCTGCTTAATCGGCAGAGCACTCAAATATGAACCTGCCACTTCACAGCTCAAACAGTTAAAATTAGATTTCAGGTATACACCCTGTTGTACTGTGGTAATGAGGGCCTATGCTGTTGGAATAGGCCCAAACAAGTCTATGCAGGGGGAAAGGCACTCAAAGTCTATGGATCCTTTATGCCTGTGCCTAGGCAAAGGAGCTGTGCCTACCCTGAGTTCCTGGCTTAGGGGAGCCGGCAGATTATTTTTTACCCATTTGTTGATTTGTTCTGTCTCTAAGGCCGAAAGAATGGCTTGGGGCGCTTGATGGGTCCTACTTCTGGCCCAGGGGACTCGGCAATTGCTGAAGCCAGTCCCAGACCCAGTGCAGAGCAGGGAGCAGGGAGGTAAATGGGAGAGAGGTTTCTCCCTAAGGGGGGTGTTTTTGATCCGCATGGTAGGCCAGATGTTAGTACTTATCTTTCGCCGATTGAGGGCTGCTTCTCACTGGTACTGGATGGCCAAGTAGACTCTGTCACTGGGTCTCTCCCAGTGTGGAAAACACCATCCGAACGCTGCTGCTTGCCCGCCTCACCATGCACCCAGAGCTGATCCGGGCTGAAGGGCTCAGGCTCTCTTTGGGTCAGGTCTGGCAACTCCTTGCTGCTTCCAAATCATCTCTCCCTCCCCCTACCACGCAGTCCGATTCCTCAACTTCGCCTTTGATGTTCAGGGCTCCTAGATTGTCATATATAATCGATTCACTTGTTTTTTTGGTCTTTGTTGGTAAGAGGGACCACTAGAAGCATCTTACTACTCTGCCACCTTGACCCTGCCTCAGATTTTCTGATTTCTATTGAGATTTTTCTATGACTCAAGTATTATTTAGAAAGGTATTTTATCTTCAAACATATGAGAGATTACTTGTAGTTATCTTTTTAAAAATTCCAATTAAATTGCATCAACGGTATCAAGGGCAGAACTGTAAAATACAGTATCTGATTTTAAGAATTCATTGGCTGGAATTAACATCAAAATGGACATCCAGAAGACAAGGTTAGTGAACTTCAAGATAGATCAAAGCTCAAAGAAAAAAAAGAATGGAAAAATAGAAGATAGAGAATTGAGTTCTCAGTACTGTGTGCCTAACTTAGAATTATAAGACATAGCCTCAGCCAACCCCAGCCCCAAATGTGGTGAATAATAGCTAACAATGATGGCTAACGGGGCAACTACTCAGAAGGTAGGCCAGCCAGTATGCTAACCTTATTGATATGTATTTAATTTATGTAACTGTCCTATGAGGTAGATACAATTACTACCAGCATTTTATAGATGAGAAAACCAAGGCACAGAAGATTAAGTAACTTTCCCAAAGTAACACAGCTGGTAAATTGGATCATATCCAGAATACCTGGCTGCATAATTTTGAAAAATTACACAGAAAAATTAGAGAATATAATGCTAAACCATGTGAGATCATGTGAGGATTGAGAATAGGAAAAAGTCCCAGGTAATGGCAGCTGAGAATGTTGCATTATTGTTGTTGTTAGCTGTCATCAAGTCAACTCCAACTCATGGTGACCTTATGTACAACAGAACAAAATGTTGCCCAATCCTGCATCACCCAATCAACAGCATGTTCGAGTCCATCATTTCAGCTATTGTGCCAGTCTCTCTCATTGAGGGGCTCCCATACTCTCATTGGCCCTCTACTTCACCAAACATGATGTCCTCTTCTAGTGACTGATCCTACCTGATGATGTGTCCAAAGTGAGAAAGTCAGACAATGTTCTGCTGTGATCCATAGGGTTTTCACTGGATAATTTTCGAAGTAGATCACTCGGACTTTCTTCCTAGTCTGTCTTATTAGTCTGGAAGCTCCACTGAAACCTGTCCACCATGGGTGACCCTGCTGGTATTTGAAATATGGTAGCATAGCTTCTAGCATCACAGTAACACTCAAACCACCACAGTATGACAAACTGACAGGTGGTGGAGAAATGTTGTAGAGGAGCCAATTTATAGGTAGACTGGATTTGGGCTTCTTTGCACCACGCATTGATAACTATCTTGTCTGTCCATACAGGTGCTATGTTATATGGTCATTGTACACTTATGATGCCTGCCCCAAGCTGGATGGGCACATTTTGCCCCTCTTCTCTTATAAGAAGGGAGCTCAGAGCCCTTATCCAGACCCTGATAATCCTGCCCTCCCACTGTGACTCCTGATGTTTTTCTAATAAACCTACTGGGCTTCATATAAGTCCTTTCACAGCACAGCAGTCAACAAAATAGGACTCAGTGGTCCTGAAAACAAGCAAGAGCCACGAGAAGCTGCTTACAGCTCCACCAGCTCTGTCTGAGGCAAGCAATGTTCTCAGCCTCTTGCCTCTGCTAATGACATTTTGGGAAAAGCCAGTATGGGTGGGAGGATAAATCACAAGATATTTTATAAAAAAAAAAAAAAAAAAAAACTAACTAATAAAGAAATAATGAGAACACAATCACTACCAATTATAGAAGCAAGAGAAATAATAAAGTAGAAAATGTACAAAGCAAACAATTAAGACTATTTTATTAAAACAATACTTGCTACTCAGCAAGCATTAATTCTCACCACGTAAGGGCAGTAACTGTTTTATCACCTGAATTTTGCACATTAATAAAATGACACAGAGGGAGTTAATAAGCTCCTCCAAGCCCTAGGACTTTTCTGAGCCCAGATTAAAAGTTAGCCATGCTCACTCTCAGGCTGAGATGTCATCTTTCATTAAACTCTAAATCAGCTCAGAGAACATGTCATGTTTATTATTTTTCTAGAACCATGTGACTGATTCCAGAGGAGTCAAGAGTATCTTTCATATAAACACATTGATTAAAAAATAAATACTTTAAAAATGTCTTTTTTTTTTTAACCCAGTGAACCAAAATATATAAATCAGAGCTATTCTGGTCTACTGAGTACCGTAAAAGTATGTTTAGATGTAACAAAGTATCTGCTGAAAATATCTTCGGAAAGTAATTACTTTACAATAGACATGGAATGTCATTTAAATGCTTAAAGCAACTGATCCATTTTAAAGATATAACTTACATGAATAGGCACAAATATTAATTACCAAGCTGGAAGCTCACTTACAAACTTATATCCTAGAGTGAATGTTTACAGATCAAGGCATAAATATCAGAAAAATGTAAGACAGTATAATGGAAGATTTAACTGTCTAAGCCCAGGGCCTACTTCTAGACATCAGCACTACCACAGATTCTCAAGCTGGGCTGAGTAGGTAAGGGTTGCTTCAGGCTTTACAACAAATTCCTCACCATTCCCGCATCACCACCACTACCTCCTTACTGATATGTGGCTCTACTCTGCTGTGGTTAACAAGTTCTATACCTCAGTCCAAAACAGGTGTCGGAAACTCAAATGCCTAAAGAGTCCAAGCAGGTAACTTAATGAGTGTGGTCCCTCTGGGATTCTAACTTGGTCATATTTAGTTTATAGAACTGCATCTGACCCTTGGTCTCAGTATCAGGGACATCAGGGAGTGGCGTGGACTGTAGCAAAGTGTAGAGCACAGGTGCTCTCTGAAGACATGGCTGCTCTTATACCAGCTTGCTGCTGCCATGAGGTCATGTGGGCCCACTGTTACCAAAGCATTTTACTTTCCAAGATATTCTGCAAATGTAGATCTATATGTAAAATTTCCTTATTTTTAATGGTAGTAACCCATTACAATGAAAATAAATAAATAACATCTGCAGGCCAACACTATGTAAGTCAAAAAAACATGGCTGCAGGCTAAATCTGGTCTGTGGGTCCCCAGTTTGAGATCTCTCACTGAAAACCATTATGCAACAGAGCTCAGGCTCAGAGCTCATACAAGAAGCCTGGGTTTGATTTTCTTACAAAGAGGCAGACAGGCTTGGTGAGCCCACAAATAGGGTGTAATGTACCTCAGTGGAAACTCTGTGGCTCCTTCAGTTTGCAAAAATGAGTTTGGGGTGTTCATAAGGAAAAGGGGGATGAAGCATTAATGGTGGGGCTTTAGTCATTAGCCAGAAGGCAGGAAAAGTATGTACAGGCAAAAGTCTTTTCCTGCATTTGAACATGGGGAGTGTCTTAAGCTGGATTCTCTAGAGAAGCAAAACCAGTGAAGCATATAAATATATATATATAGAAAGAGATTTATATCAAGGAAACAGCTCATGCAGTTGTAGAGGCTGGAACGTCCCCAAGTCCGTGGGTCAGAATAGAGGCTTCTCCTGATTCATATAGCCGCATGGGCTAGTGAACCCAAGATCGGAAGGTCAGAGAGCAGGGCTCTTGTTCACAGGCTATGAAGATCGACAAATCCCAAAGATTAGCAGGCAAGACTGCAGGCAAGCTGCCAACCCAAGTCCCAAGAACTGGAGATCAGATGAACAGGAGCCAGTTGCAAGATCCAGAATGAGCAAAAGCCTACAAGCCTTGCCAGAATATTCACTCATATTCAATGAAGGCCACACGCCCAAGGAAACTCCCTTTCAACCGACTGGCTATTCACAGCAGATCCCATCATGGAGGTGATCACATAATATCAAATCTCATCATGGAAGTGATCACACCATTACACAACTATCAAATCACTGAGATTCACGGCCCAGCCAAGTTGAATCACAGCCTGAACCATTACAGGGAGCAGGACCTCAGAATTTCCAGAATCTGTGGATGCAGGGTGATACAGCCCATGGGCAAAAACTCTTGCCATTCCCTATGCTCCAACCAGAGGGGCCATTTAGTCTCCATGAGCTGGTTTCTTTGCCTGCAAAGCATAATCCTCCCTCTGGCCTCCAGGGAGCATGGAAGAGAGGCTGATGATGCCTGTAGCTTACCGTCTGTATCAAGAGGGAGGAAGCCCAGGCGCCAAGACCACCAGCCTGAGCTCTGTTCCAAGGTGCGGCATCGGTGTCACTCTGTCTGGCCTCAGATGTCCCTTTTCCTCTATCCTTTGCACTGCTCCCACTCCCACCAGCACAGCCATGGAGGCACCTGCTCTTCCCAAGCCTTTCAAGGGCAGGCCATTTAGAAATGGCCTGGCAAATATGCCTTACAGCTGATAGTCCTCAGGACAAGGATGTTAAGGAAGGAACAAGAAGACACAGAGACACCCTATCACAAAGGACTGACTATTCAGTTGCAGTGAGGGTCCAGGTATGGACCTCCCACTAACTAACACATCCAGCCAACCAAATTGCTAACCATCTCAGAGTCTGTGTTTTCTCACTGGTAAAACAGATGATCATGCTATCTGGCCACATCAGATTATTGTGAGAGTTAAAATAAGTTAACTAAGGAAAGCACATGGCTTTGATGGAAGCTTTAATAATGACATTTGTCATCGTGTGCTCCCCTCTTATTTGGCCCTGAGACCTCACCCCACCCAGAGATAGGAAAACAAAATATTTCAAACAAGAGCTAAAACAGAGAGCTAGAAAACTCTGTTAGCCAGAATCTCCATCACTAGGAAATGGTGGCTGAGTACAGAGTGTATGTTGGACACTGTGCCACCTGGTGAAGATACAGGAAGAAAAACCACCACAGAGGGCTCTGGGGTCTGAGAACGCTGGCTCATGCATGTCCTCCTGTCCTCATATCTTGCTTCTACTACTCACTAGCTGTGGGACCTCAGACAAGTCACATCACCTGTCCAAGCCTGCTTTTTACCTGTAAAAATAAGGGGTGAGATTCAAACATCCACCCAGAGACACCTCAGAAGACAGGCGTGGTGATCTGCTTCTGAAAGGTCACAGCCTTGAAAACCCTATGGAGCAGTTCTACTCTGCACACATGGAGTCATCATGAGTCAGAATTGACTCAACAGCAACTAACAACATCAATTGCAGGGCTTGTCCAGATTTGAAGTTAGAAGATCCCATGAGTGGCAGAGCCAAGATGTAAGGCAGACAGCCCAAAAGGAGGGCACAGTCACAGCCATGCAGAGCATTCAGGCAGGCTACTTTGGGGGTCACGTGGGCAAGCGCTGCATCCGTGAAGAGTGGCTACGTGACTGGCCTTGGAAACCCAGGGAGTAAGGCTGGGGTGGGGGCCAGGGGCTGGACCAAAGCGTTAGGTGCATCCAGCTGTCTCTCAGATCATCTAAGTGGGGCTTGGCTGTGGGTGGTCTCTCCCTCACTCTATTCCAGGTGACTCTGATCAGTGACACCAGCGTTCTAATGGATCTTGCTGTCAGTGATGTGTAAGCATTGAGCTAATAGATGGCAAACAGCATTTGCATTTCTGAGACAGCTTCACCTGCCCCTTCTCCAAGGACTCTCTAAACTGAAATGTGAAATTTGGACTGATGGGTCCGCTGTGGACAGCTCCACTTCCAGAAATCTCATGGAAAGAAGCAATTATTTAATTATTTCCTAAACAGACAGATGGTACAGAGCTTAGGGAGCAAAACAAACAAACAAACAAGCAAACAAACTGCTTCTCAACCTTCTCATCTCAGAAAGGCATGCAGTTTTGTAAGAGACATATGGAAATATTTGTCATTCCTTGTAGTTTAAATAGCTTTCGTTCATTCATTTGGAGCACACTTCACAGTGAATTATTTTGTTCATTAGAAATTCTGCAGAAGACCAGCCCGAGATTTGGGCTTGGAAGAGAGTCAGGAGGTTAGCATCCGAAATGTAATGCAAGAATCACAACACTGTGAGATTCATCCAGGCTCCCTTTGGATGATTACAGCAGGGTCAGAATGGAGTCCTCAGTTTTGGGTTTCAGTTACAGGGACTTTTGTAGCTATCAGAAAATGCTGCAGCATCTTCTGTCTGGGGAGCCTTGTATTTGGGGGTTACTGTAATGCAGCACCCGACACAGGGTAATGAATGGATTTTCTGGTTCTCTCTGGCTCTATTCTAAACTGTCATCATTTTCAACCCTGAAATATGTCAAGTGATAATTAAACCTCACCACAGACAGGTACTGTGAAAATGATTAACTTTTACCATTTCCTCCACACACATTTAGAATATTCTGAATCTCTAAGGTATGGGATCATTACATTGACAGATGAGAGAAAAGTTGTCTTTATAATAATTTCTTTTTAAAAGAACCAAAACAGGACTAAAAATGCTGTGCTATTTTGTTGAGTTTTAATTTGAAAATTTCTTCCATAAACTCATTTTTAGGAAGGAAGCGTAGTGGAAGGAAGACAGAGCTGACAGTCATATTTCCAGCTCTGCCACAATTAGCTATGTGACCTGGGGCAAGTCCCTTGCCATCTCTGAGTATCAGCTTCTTCATCTCTCAAATGCAAATGATAATATCTTCACTATAGCTAACTCATTATAGCTGTATTTTTCTTGAAAGTATTAAATGCAATGACAAATGAGAAAGCTCTTTCAGAGCAAAAAGCAGCCTGGTAACACTATTTAAATAGCAAATGTTATTAAATTCTGTATAAAGGGGGAAAATGATATGCTAGCATAGCTTTACAGACCTGCTATCTTTAAAAAAAAAAAAAAAAACTCAACTCCAGAGGCATGGGAAGGGAGGAAGAGGGGGCACTTGCCCCCAGGCTCAAGTTCAAGGGGGCACCAGTGGCGTCACTAGGGGGGTGGGGGTGGTGCAGACCACACCAGGTGACACTGTCAGAGGGGTAACACTGCACGGCCCAGAGACATGTCCAAGAACAAACTATGCAGGACTTGAGCTGCTCTAGAAAGACCATGTCTGCTTCAGCCATGTTTCCACTCTGCTCTCTGCTTCCACGGCTCTCGGTATCTGCTGGGATAATTCACTGGCCAGGAGGTGCCACTCACCCCACTGCCTTGCCCGGTTGCCCCCGGAGCCCGCCTGTCAGCTGCCCAGGGCCCAGGATGCAGGCACTGCGGGAAATCACTGACGGGCCACGGGTGCGGCTTCTCCTTTTCAATGTCGCTATCAATGTATGTTCCCCTTGAAATTTGCGGGAGGGGGGTGGCCCAGTTTAGAGACTGCCCCTGGGTGCTCATTACCCTCGCTATGCCCCTGCGCAACTCATTTTATTTTCAGCTGAAGTTTCTAAGCATGTGATTAGATCTGACCTTATCAGATAAACGTCTCCTCTTAGCCACAGGACTTCCATTTTGCGTCCAAATATGCAGCAACTCACACAAACAGTAAAAATTCAAATGAAGCAGCCAAACAGCTGGATGTGAGTGCTGCTTCCAGCAAAAAGGGTGAGCAAATAACTGCTAAAATTAGGAAACAAACAGATTGAAATGTATTTTTACTCCCACAACTCATTTTCCAGACCTTTGATTTTTTTAAGTCCTATTTCTTCCAAACTTGGAGGTCTCTGTTTCTCTCTGGCAGTGGCAGGGCCCAGCTCCCTATCAGCAAGGCTCAGGGCCTGGCCAGGGTTCCACCTAGCTAAGCACCAAGGCCCAGTGGCAGCAGGAATGACATATAATCTGCAGACACTTCAACATGCAGGATGATTTGAGGCCACATTTTTTAACATCTTAGTTGGAATAATACAAACATTGTTGAATTTTCATTGTTATTGCTGTTGGTTGCGTTGAGTCAATTCCTACTCATGATAACCCCATGTGTGCAGATAGAACTGCTCCATAGGGTTTTCAAGGCTGTGACCTTCCGGAAGCAGATCACCAGGTGTGTCTTGAGGTATCTCAGTAGGTTCGAACTGCAACCTTTCGGCTACTAGTTGAGTGCTTAACCGCTTGTGCCAGCCACCCAGGGACCTTGAATTTCCACAGAGAATGTGTTTTCCTGAATGATCTCTTGCCATTTTTAATTCTTTTATCAACTTTCTACAGAGTTTAAAAAGTCTCCCATTTTTTGTTTCCTTGTTTGGAAAATAAAGATTGTAATGCCTACTTCAGTGGGTATTTATGGGGAGTAAATGAGACAATGAATGTGAAGAGGTTCCCATAAAGGATTTTTCCAATCTAAGGGGTTTATATTAAATGAGTGCAGCAAGCATTTCCCCTAAAATGTCTGGAATGTATGGACAAACAGGAAAACGCTCATTAAAAAGTGGCTCCTGAACAACATCTCTGCTTCGATGTAATGCCTAGTTTCCCTACCTCCTGCCAGCCAGCCCAGTAGCCACCACTATCCTCTTCCCAAGAAAGAAGGGGCTTTCTCATAAAAAATGGGTGATAAAAGCACCTGACAAGTATCATCAAGGTGAGGGGAGGAAGTGGCTCATTCACTTTTGATCCTTGTGTTCTTTGGCTGAAGAGCTGAAGTAAGAAGAACGTGTTTGAGGTCCAAAATGAACATCAACACCTCTCACAGTTTTGACCAGTGGATACTCAATGTGCCTGACCAGGTCACTCCTGCATCTACCATAGGGGATGACAGCCAAACAGCAGGAGATCCCGCCCTTTGAGGCAGCTGTGATGCAAAGTGCCCTGTATTTGTCATCAGGGATTTGGGCTCAAATTCACACTCCATTATAAGCTCCTATGACCTTAGGTCAAAGTTTGTCTCATGTACTTTGGACATGTTATCAGAAGGGAACAGTCCCTGGAGGAAATCATGCTTGTTGTTGTTGTTGTTGTTGTTAGGTGCCATCGTGTCGGTTCCAACGCATAGCGACCCTACGTACTACAGAATGAAAACACCGCCCAGTCCTGCGCCACGCTCACAATCGTTGTTATGCTTGAGTGCATTGTTGCAGCCGCTGTGTCAATCCATCTTGTTGAGGGTCCTCCTCTTTTTCGTTGACCCTGTACGTCTACCAAGCATGATGCCCTTCTCCAGGGACTGATCCCTCCTGACAACACGTCCAAAGTATGTAAGACGTAGTCTCACCGTCCTTACTTCTAAGGAGCATTCTTGCTGTACTTCTTCCAAGACAGATTTGTTCGTTCTTTTGCAGTCGATAACTTGGTAAGGTAGAAAAAAACCTGTTGCCATCGAGTTGATTCCGACTCATAGTGACCCTATAGGACAGAGTAGCACTGCCCCATAGGGTTTCCAAGGAGCAGCTGGTAGATTCGAACTGCTGATCTTTTGGTTAGCAGCCAAGCTCTTAACCACTATGCCACCAAGATAGAGGGTCAGCGAAAAAGAGAAAGACCCTCAATGAGATGGACTGACACAGTGGCTACAACAATGGGCTCAAGCATAATGACAATTGTGAGGATGGCACAGGACTGGCAGTGCTTCATTCTGTTGTACACAGGGTCACTGTAAGTCAGAACCGACTCTACAACACCTAAGGACAACAGACATAACCTTAGGTATGCAATTTAATCTCTTAACCTTGGCTTCTTTCCATCCCCCCAGGGGATGAATTTACCATTCTTTGTTGAATGCTAGCTGAATCTTAGCTGGCCTTCGAGGTACCCAAAATCCCTTTGGGGAGAAAAGGTGTGATAGATACCCAGATGTAAAATTAAATAAAAGTAAATAGTATTGTACATAGTGGATTTTTTTTCCTTGGCTTCTTGAATCCACACACACCCTTTACTCAGGAAGAGCCCCCACTGTCATTTGGGGCTCCACCTTCCTCCCACTCTCAGGTCATGATATCCTGGCTATGGGGGCACGGCCTGTGGCTCTCACACATAGCATTCCCCTGGCCTCAGTGCTTGCTTCGGGAGTGGGCATGTGACCCAAGCCTCTCCAATTAGAGTGAATCTTAGTACTTTTGTGGGAAATTTCAGACCAGGGGCTGTCTCTCCCTCACTGGATTTGGAGTTGTGTGAATGTGAGGCTGGCACTCACCATGAAGGGGGAGTCAGCCCTGAGGGGTGAAATGAAGAGAGAACCCTGATCCTGTGTCCTACATCAAGCTTGCCCTAGACTGTTCAGTTACATGCCAGTGAAGTCCTCTTCTTGTTTGAGCTAGTTGGCTTGGATTTTGTCATTTGTAACAAAAATGCCACTACTGATATAGCATGTCATTAGGGCCAAAAGGAGGCCTTCTGCCAAGATAACCATCCTTTGGAGAAAAGACCCTGAGACCTAACCTCTACCAGAACACTCGGTGAGCTGTCTTCCAGGCCCTGACGTCGGTTCACAATGAGCAAGTACTTGCACACTCTATTGCTGACCCCCTGTGAGGTGCCTGGCCACAGTGCAGGCACAGCGGGGTGGCCTTTGTGTCTACAGGACACTCATACAACTTCTGAGCTGACTACACTTCACTGACCTTCACACTCATTAGACTGTGTGCTCTGTGAGGGCAGGGCCACATCTTGTCATCACTGTATACCCAAGCACACTTCAGTTAGCACCCAATAAACCTTAAAAAATAGTAAGAATTGTACTCTAAGGAGTTATTTCTCCTTTAGAAATAGTAATTGTCAAACTAAGTTCCCAGAGGTAGCTTTAGAGGCCCTGCAGAGGTAAGAGGGGAGATGAGGGGCAGCAGTCTCCAGAGAATCGGCAGGTGGGCAATCACTGGCCTAAGTACACAGATACACAGCATCAGGTACCATCCAACCATGCTGATCACACTCAGATGCCTGGTCCAGACCACCCCAGTGCTGGCCGCACCCTTGTCCTGGAAGACTGTGAGTCATTGTCCACATCCCACACAGCCAGTGGCAGTCTGAAATAATTTCTGTGGCACATATTCCCTGACTTTCTGGAGAGCGCAAGGCAAGCTAAACTTCTCTCTGCAGAAATGCAACATTTTGCAAAAGGATTTCTTCACACAGGCCCTGAAACAGTTCTTAGACCCCAATGGTAGTCCTGGCCAAGAAGCAGTATAACTGATCAGGGGTCTGCAAAGAACCACTGGGAGTCCCTGAGTGGTGCAAACAATTAATGCACTTGGCTGCCAACTGAAAGGCTGGAGGTTCAAGTAAACCCATAGGCACTTCAGAAGAAAGGCCTAGAGACCTACTTCTGAAAAATCAGCCATTGAAAACCTTATGGAGCACATACTCTGACACACATGGTGTTGCCATGAGTTGAAATCAACTTGATGGCAACTTGTTTGGTTTTTAAAGAACCACTGGGTGGGTTATGGTAATGGGCAGGATTTCCCCAGCCCGGCTGCCTGATCCACACTGGCTCCCCAAGAGCACCAGGGCATGCAGCCCAGAAGACACACGCTATGGAGAGAAATGGACCTAGGGTTCAGCAGCACGGACATGTGGAATTGAGTGAGGCCATGGCACAAGTCAGGAGGGAGAGAGCACTGACTGGCCTCACTAGTTCAGATGAGATGTCGCATCTTGCAGATTATTTCCTGTTTTGGCTCTGCCTCTGCTGAAGCAAAGAGATTAAAGTTTCCTTAAGAGGCAACACGATCTGAAAATAATGAGAAGGTCTTTTTTGAAAGATTTTAAAACATGAACTAACTCTGATGACAAGAAAAGAATTAAAATATAATGGTCAGTTGGATCCTGTACCTCGTTTCCTAATAAAGAAAGATTGCTGGGCAGCAACGAGACAAAACAGACATCAACAAATGATTTTTAAGTCACAGATAATTAACCCCAGAGGCTTGCCAATAACATATTAATATTGCTGGGGCAAATGGCTTAACGAAGTTTGAGAAGGGCCTTGCTGTTTATATGGAGAAGATAATTTCAAGAATTCCTCAAAAGCAGAGAAACTCCCTGAGCTTTGGGGCCAGGTAAGAAGTGCAGATGACAAACACTAAGTTTAACTCCAGCAGGGGTCTCAGAGAGGCGGCTTCCTGGGCAGATCCAGTGGGAGTGTTACCACCTCCCTCCCTGGGGCCTTGAGGGGCAGGCGAAATGCACTTCAGGGCCATGCAAGGGCTCACCTAGTCCTTGGGATTTGCAGTGGTTCATACCCTTTTGGGCACCACCTGTCAGTTTGTCATACTGTGGTGGTTTGCATATTGCTACGATGCTGGAAGCTATGGCACCAGTATTTCAAACACCAGCAGGGTCACCCGTGGTAGACAGGTTCAGCAGAACTTCCAGACTAAGACTAACTAGGAAGAAAGACTTGGCAATCTACTTCCAAAAATTAGCCAATGAAAACCTGTGTATCACAACAGAACATTGCCCAACACACTTGTTTTGGACATGTCATCAGGAGGATCAATCACTAGAGGAGGACATCATGTTTGGTGAAGTATCGGGCCAGTGAGGGCGAGGGAGGCCCTCAGTGAGATGTATTAGCATAATAGCCACAATTACGGACTCGAGCATGCCAGAGGTCATGAGGATGACGCAGGACTGGCAACGTTTCAGTATGTTGTATGTGAGGTTGCGATGAGTCAGAGTTTACTTGATGACAGCTATCGACTGACACCATTTTGGGTATCATGACCTCTTTGAGAATGAGACTGTTAAAAATTCCAGATAGGGACACGTGCCTACATTTTGCAGATGGCAAACCCCAAGGAGACTCCTTGTCAACACAAATCAGGACACGGGGGTCCGTTACCCTGCCCATACCAACCAAGGCCCTATTATTTTTTCTGTCACAACCACAGAGATTTTACGTCACTTGTGTGAGCATCTTTTAAGTACTCTTTAGCAGACGGACTCAGAAGTTGTCAGAGTAACTCTCTGAGGACGACTGTTAAGGAGAGTGGGCCTTCCACCGACACTGGTGGGAACAATAAGCACAGGGTGTCCCAGACCTTTGTGGTCCACAGCCAAACAACCGAGAAGCAACTATACGTGAGATTTCACTTCTATGAGAAATGTAGAAACCAGATCCCTGCTCTCCCAGGACATGTACCTACACAGCAGCATAGAGAACACCCCTAGAGCACAGGCTACAACCACCACGTGAGCAGTGCTGTGGTCCTGGGGGAGGAGTCACACACCACCAGCAGCGCTGGTGGCTCCTCTGATCAGCCCTAAACTGTGCACAACTTTCTAAGCTATATTTCTTCCAAATCACTAATCACCGGAGAATCTAAAGTCAGCCAGGGGAAAGAATGGAACAGTACATACTCAGAGCCTGGAAGGCTTGTGAGCAAGGGAGATCGTGTGCAGGGGCAGGAGTAAGAACCCAGGTTCACTCGGGCTGTCTTAGTCCATGGTTGGAGCTGCTCATGGCCATCTGGCTAGGCTGTGTGGAGGAGGCCGACCGGCCAAGGGAAAGAAGAAGAGGGAGAACATGAGAGAGCTCTTGTATCAGCTGTTCTTGAAGCCAGATCCACCCTGGGCCTTGGACTCCGCAGTTTCATAAGCCTTTCAGGCTTAAGGCAGCACAAGTTGGGTTTCTACAGCAGAGTTCTAAACAGGGCTTCGAACTGGTTCCTCCTGGTTCAATCATGGCCAAGGAAATGACAATGGAACAGACCCAAATTTTTTTTCAAATGTGGGTGAACCCAAACACTAACAAGAATGGGAAAAATTATGGGTCGAAGTCCTGCTAGAAACTTAATCTCTCTCAGAAAACAAGGGCAGCATACGCATTGCATAGTGTTATGGATTGAATTGTGTCCCCCAAAAATGTGTATCAGTATGGCTAGGCAATGATTCCCAGTATTGGGTGATTTTCCACCATTTTATAATCTGATGTGATTTTCCTATGTGTTGTAAATCCTACCTCTATGATGTTAATGAGGCAGGACTCAGTCTACAAGATTAGACTGTGTCTTGAGTCAATCGCTTTTGAGATATAAAAGTGAAGTGAGCAGAGAGACAGAGGGATCTCACACCACCAAAAAACAAGAGCCAGGAGAACAACGTGTCCTTTGGACCTGGGGGTCCCTGCACTGAGCTCCTCGACTGGGGGAGACTGATCACAAAGACCTTCCTCCAGAGTCAAAAGAAAGAGAAAACCTTCCCCTGGAGCTGGCATCCTGAATTTGGACTTCTAGCCTCCTAGACTGTGGAAGAATAAATTTCTCTTTGTTAAAGCCATCCACTTGTGGTATTTCTGTTATAGCAGCCATTAGATAGCTAAGACACATAGCAACCAAATCTCTTGACCGTCGGATTTTGTGCAGTCAGAAACAGTGACACCCTGCTTAAAGATGGAGGCTGACTGAGCTGCTTTTGAATGTGTGTTGTTCTCCTCAGTCCTGGCAATAATCCAGTCTCGAGTATCAGGCACCCGAAAGGGCTCACGATGCCCCTTCCAAGTCTCCCATTCCAGGGCTTTGACCCTTAATTCTTCCTGTTCCAGTTACGGTTTCCAATCATCCAAAGTATAAAAATTCAGGTCTGTTCCAGTTTTGCTTTGTCAGCCACGAATGAACCAGTTCAAATCGGTTTGAAGCCCTGGTTCTAACACAGTCTGTACTATTAACTTCCTCTTTTTTTTTTTTCCAGATGAGGTTGAGAAATTTACCCAAAGTCATACTGTGAGTAAATGAAGAGGTGAGATTCTACCGGCTACCGATTGGACATGATGAGAACAGGGTACCAAACTGTCGTACTCAAAGGGAACATGCCAGCCAGCCTGCTGCAGTCCACTTCCCATTTAGCCCAGGGTTAAAAAGAAAAATAAATCCAGCTGTCATCAAGTTCATTCTGACTCATGGCGACCCTACATGTTGCAGAATAGAACTGGGCTCCGCAGGGTTTTCACAGCTGTGATCTTCTGGAAGTAGATCACCAGATCTTTCTTCCGAGGTGCTTCTAGGTTAAGTTCAAACCACCAATTGCTTACTGTTTGCACTACCCAGGGACTCCTGCAGCCTGGGGCAAGTAGGTACAATTTAGTTTCCCAGCACTATCCAAATAGAGCCAATTCTGTGGGGTCAGGAGTGGAAGGAGACAGATGCCACTCCTGGTTTTTTCAGCCTGGCAACCACCACAGGAGAAGAAGCAAAGCTCTACTGTGTTTGAGGGAGGGTGAGTTTGGCAGGAAATGCCATTTCTCTCCCCAGATGGCAGTCTTGAATTGAAAGGGACCCAGTAGCCCAGGCACTGTCAAGTCTAGATGGCTCCCTTTTAAGTGCCTTACATCTGCAGCCATTAAAGAAGTTGCCTCAAAAGAACCTAGGAGTTTATTAACCTGCTTCATCAAAGAGAGTCAGTCACTTTTCATTATGCCAAGATAGATTATGCAGGCAAATGCGAGATCCAGAAAACATCTGCTAAACAAAATCAAAATTAATGGTAAACAGAATGCAGTTCTTGGTAGCTGAAGTTCACCCAGATGTGGAGAACTATAAAGAGGCTATTAGAGGCGGTTGCCAATTAGGGATAATTCCAAGGGTTTTCAGGAAGTGAAGTTCTTACTTCATACTCAGAACTGGCAGGTCATGTTTATTTAGGAGATCTGCATTGTCAAGGAGGCAGAGCCACTCTGGCTGTGTGTGACTGTCACTCCCTTCCTTCCTTACTTCTGAAGACAACAGCATCTCCCTCACAGCCCTGCTAGAAGCCAGGCCAGGCTGGTCTGGGCTGGAACATGTTAATGAGCCATTGTTGGGAGGGCAGGTAATGCAATATGACATTGGTGCCCACCCTAAAACTCGCAGCTCCTAATCACAGCACAGTCACAGACATCTGGAAGAGCTAGCAGATCAGCCCATGCTCCTAGGAGATGGCTGACAAGGACAGAATTATCCCAGCCGCTTGCTCGGTTCACTCAAGTATTCTCTCATGGCTGTAATTCAACGTGATGGGATCAGTTAGAGAAAAGTACCAGTTTGAGCAGATGAATTCTGGCAGTTACAATCAGCACCAACCCTGGAGTAGACACAGGAGTCTTGGAGAGGTGAGGTTGGCACCTTCTGCTGAAGCTTCGGAAAAGGTTGAAATTAAATTTTAGGTGTATAGAGGAGGTGTAAAACACCTGCATTAGAAAGCAGACAAAGTTGCAGCTGTCTCTCCTTCCCTATGCAGCTAGGACAGGTGGGTTTCGGGGCAGGAGGGGCACAGGACTGCCCTGGAGGAAGAACAGCTTCGTCCACCTGGGGAAGGAATGTATCTTCCCAGAAGATACCCTAACAGTCTGCCGTTTTCCACCATCTCGGCTCCTGTATCTCCATCCAGGTTCCCCTGAGTGCCCTTACCACAAACCTAACTTAGAAACAAAGGCCCCCTAGGAAGTTTTCTTCCAAGAGCTTCACTCAGCTGTCTGGTCCTGGCAACCAACGTGTATGTGCCGAAGCATTGGATGTGATGAAGCAAGATCAAGTCATTTAAGTAATCTTCACCTACTAGAGAGATTCAGTGCATCAGGGGGTAGGGGGTAAGGGGTGGGGGATATCAGCTCCCAGGGAGTCCTTGTTCCTTCTAAAAGTCAGCATGGAAAGGAAGGAAGGAGTCTCATGTGTAAAAGATAGAAGGTGCTAACTGCTCTGCTCATGCCATGAGTTACTGAGTGTCAAGGGAGGTAAAGAACATGGTAGTTCTCTGGAAAAAACTAAGAAATTGTCATTATGACTACCCTCACCATTCTGTGCATGCACAGCCCTGGGGAGACAGTTGTTTGGTGCCTGGGGATAGCCCTGTCCTGGGTGCTCTGAGGAAGCTTATTGGGTTCTCTAGAGCAGGGCTCTCAAAGGGCACTGCATGGAATGTCAGCCCTGAAATGATGGAAAACAAAAACAAGGTCCCATGGGGAACTAAGCTTGGGAAATGCTGCATATTACACCCCGGGTTGAGAGCACATTAAAGGCCCTCAGAAGCTCTTTGGTAAAAACACCATCACCGTCATCAACAACAACTAGCTCAAGTTTACTGAGTCCAGTATTTGCCAAGCGTATCAGTTTCCTAGGGCTGCTGTAACAAAGTACCACAAACTGGGTGGCTTTTAAGAACAGAAATTTAATGTCTCACAGTTCTGGAGCCTAGAAATACAAAAATCAAGGTGTCAGCAGTGCCATGCTCTCTTGAAGGCTCTAGGGGAGAAACTGTTCTGTGTCTTTCTCTTAGATTGTAGTGGTTTCTGGCAATAATTCCAGGAGACTCAAAACATCACTGTGGCCCACCAGTTACAGGGGGCATATGGAGTTCAGGTTATTAATGGAATCTTAGCTCGTGTCTATCTCACAGTATATCCAGTGGGTCCCTGAACCCATCCTGTAGTGATTTCCCCAGTTCCAGAACGCATAATTGGAATAAATATATTCAGCAACTGGCGGAACACCCACATCAGATCCCTGACAAGTAGAGTAAGGGGTATTACGGTAGGAAAATCCAAATGAAAGCCATTAGAACTTCCCTTACCTAGGAAAATAGTAAACCAAAAGCAATACTGAATTTCTGGAGGGACTGCAGAGATCACCACCACCATCAAGGACTTGAAGGATGCAGAGGTAGTGATTCCCACCACATTCCTATTCGACTCGTCTATTCAGCCCGCACAAAAAAAAGGTGGATCTTGGAGAATGACAGTGGATTATCGAAAACTTAACCAGGTGGTTGACTCCAATTTGTAGCTGCTGTTCCAGATGTGGTTTCATTGCCTGAGCAAATTAATACGTCTCCTAGCACCTGGTATGCAGCTATTGATCTGGTTAATGTCTTTTCTCCATACCTGTTTTGAAGGACCACCAGAAGCAGACTGCTTTAAGCTGGCAAAGCCAGCAATACATCTTCAGTTGCCTACCTCAGGGTTACATCGACTCTCCAGCCCTATCTCATAATTTAGTCTGCAGGGACCTTGATCACCTTTCACTTCCACAAGACGTCACACTAGTCCATTTACATTGATGACATTATGCTGATTGGACCTAGTTAGGAAGAAATGTCAATGACTGGACTTATGGGTAGAACATCTGTGTGCTAGAGGCTGTGAAATTCATCTGACAAAAATTCAGGTGTGTTTCACCTCAGTGAAATTTCTAGGGGTTCAGTGGTGTGGAGCATGTCGAGATAGTCCTTCTAAAGTGAAGGATAAGTTATTACATCTGTCCCTTCCCACAACTGAAAAAGAGGAGCAATGCCTAGTGGGCCTCTTTGGATTTTGGAGGCAATATATCCCTCATTTGGGTGTGCTACTCCGCCTATTTACCAAGTGACTTGAAAAGCTACCAGTTTTGAGTCAGGCCCAGAACAAGAGGAAACTCTGCAACAGGTTCAGGCTGCTGTGCATGCAGCTCTGCCCCTTGAGCCATATCATCCAGCTAATCCAATGGTGGTTGAAGTGTCAGTGGCAGATAGAGATGCTGTTTGGAGTCTTTGGCAGGCATCTATTAGTGAATCACAGTGCAGACTTTTAGGATTTTGGAGCAAAGCCCTGCCATCCTCTGCAGATAACTACTCTCCTTTTGAGAAACAGCTTTTGGCTTGTTACTGGGCCTTAGTAGAGACTGAACACTTAACCATGGGACACCAACTCACCACACGGCCTGAGATGCCCATCATGAGCTGGGTCTTGTCTCACCCACAGAGCCATAAGTTGGACATGCACGGCAGTACTCCATCATTACATGGAAATGCTACACAGGAGATCAGGCCCGAGGAGGATCTGATGGCACAAGTTAGTTGCATGAGGAGGTGGCCCAAACACCCATGGTCTCCATTCCTGTCACATTACCTTCCATCTTCCAGTCTGCACTTGTGGCCTCATAGGGAGTTCTTAATGATCAGTTGACTGAGGAAGAGAAAACTCGTGCCTGGTTTCCAGATGGTTCTGCATGATATGCAAGCACCACTCGAAAGTGGACAGTGGCAGCACTACAGCCCCTTTGGGACCTCATGCCACCAAGAAACGAGTACCAGCAGTGCAGTGCACCCTTTGGACTCGGGATCCCTGTGCTGAGAAGCTCCTAGCCAGGGAAGATTGATGACAAGGATCTTCCTCCAGAATCAACAGAGAGAGAAAGCCCTCCCCTAGAGCTGGAGCCCTAAATTCAGACTACTAGCCTCCTAAACTGTAAGAGAATAAATTTCTGTTTGTTAAAGCCACTTGTGGTATTTCTGTTACAGCAGCACTAGATAACTAAGGCAGATTCCTTAACTCAAATAGAATGCGGTAAGCCAAACACTTCCAGAAAGAGAGTTGGAAGGGATGAGGGATGTGGCATTGGACAAAGATGAGGAACAAAGAGCCTGTAGGTTGCAGGGAAAGTGTGAGTGAGGCTAGAGGCAAGACAGCTAGGGTACAGTCTGGGAACTGTAACACCACTACATCTAAGGCTGGGAGGAGAGAACAAGAAATAAGGAAGAGAACAGGTTTAAGGCACACAGTACATTCACATCACACTTACAATCCCCAACCCCACTGTGACTGAGCCTGGACCCTTACTACTGCTAATTTTAGCCAGTCTCACTTGACAGAAATCAGTCAAGGGTTTCCAGTAGTCATACAGTGTAAAGTTGCAATTGGTCATCAGTTTGTGGCACTGAACCTTCAATGCAGCTGATATTCCTGAGTCAGATGTAGTATTAAAACAAAACAAAACAAAAACAGGAAAACATCTTAGGTTCCTTGGTCAGGAGGCTACCTCTCCAGTCCCAAAGGGCCTGCTCCAAAGTTCCTGGGCCTGGTAAACTGGGCAGGGAAATTCAGAGCATTACTTATTTATTCCTCTTTCGGTTCCAGGTCAAGTTGGAGCTAAGGGAAAGAACTTGAAGTGTGTGCTGCTAGACAGTAATGTTTTATTTTTGTTGGTACAAATAATAATTGACTGAAACATTCACAGTGTTTCTATTATTGTTGTACTCATATACACTGTGCTGGAGACGATTAACAACCCCACAGCCCAAGTCATAAATTCTCAGACCCAAAGACACCTGGAGCTAACCAGCAAGGTCTCACCCTTCCCTCTTTCTTGCCAGGTTATAAGCATTCACTTTCAGGCACTGGTCTATTTCAGGAACTCTCAACACTAAACTTTGACATAAACAAGAAAGAAAAACATAAGCCTGTTCACAATATAAAGTAAAAAAGCTCATCTGATATCAGGACAAATTTGCCAGTACAAACCGGAAGCAAATGTTCCCAGTCAGTCAGCTCTGAAAGCTGGAAACCAGAGGGAGGGGAGGCATGGGGAGTGGATGAGTTGAGCACAGTCTGACCAGGCCTTTGTTCATCTTCCGGACACTCTCAATCTCCTGGGGACTCGCAGCCTTAAATTCAATCAACTCTTTTTATGTCTTTCAGTAGAAATACACATGGTTCTCTTATTTCCCTAGCCTTATTATTTACAGACATTTCTAACACAAGTACAGTAAGACTCCAAAAAGGTTATGTTTATATGTGATACCATAATGCAAATAAATTCCAAACATTCACACTCAGGAGACCTGCAATGAAGAGAATAGTATTCAAAACCAAAGTTCATGCCAACTTCTTCTTCCCTTATGTCTATTTTCACCCACCTTACATGGCCACCTCATCATGACCACAACTTTCAATAAGACATGTGCCTCCTTTCCTGCCCCACCTTCATCCAGTTTTTATATCCAAACAATGCAGTTTTTCCTATGGATACAGTTCAAAGGATACTGAGTACAAAAGCAAAGGCAATGAAAATGGGAAAGGAAGTCAGAAAGTCAAATCTTTAGAACCTACACTTCCAGCACCACGGACAGCAGCAAGTAACCAGTTTGAACATCCACCAGTACAGATGCTATAGAAAGTTTGGGTCCCCAAGCTCTAGAAATGCACTTTGATAACACGGCCACCTTAGAGACAGTTCCACAGGGAAGAATGTGGTTGAGGCTAAAACCAAAGGCCACAGCCTACACCAAGAACTCACTTCGGTTTCTGACTCATCCTCCCATCCCTGCAATAAAGGGATGATTGGTGATGATTCCATAAATCATCGAAAGACATATTTTTATTAAAGACTAGGTATTGCTGAAAGTGAATAAAGGGAACTTCAATTTCCACTAAAAGATTTCAGAAATTACCACCCAAATATGCTTACCTCAGAGACCAGAAAACAATTGTGCTAGAGGAATGCTGGCAGGGAAAATAGAACATCATGGAATTGTTTTCAAAAGGAAAATTAATTGGTTATTTTTATTTAAGCTTAGCTGAAGCTGTAAAAATCTAATCAGAAATATTTTTCACAGTGGCATCTCTTCCCAGCTACTGAAATACCTCAAACCATAAATCATTTTTTTATTGATGTGGTTTCTGCTGCATGAAACTAAATAATTACTCCAAACTTCACTCAAAAATGAGGCTTCTTTTCAAGAGACTGTAAACATGACCATGAAGGAGCCAGCTCCCCAAACTTCACCTCTAATACTTGAAGGCAGAAGACACAGTTCTCCCAAGCAAACCTGATCTCCAGTTCCTGTAATCCCTAGAAGCAAGTGCCAAGTAGTCAGCACCCAGAAAGGCCACGTGAGATTTCAAAGAACAGGCTGCCCACAAGTCTGAAGTTCATCTTAGTTTCAACAAACTACTTCCAAAATGTCAACACTGAGAATGAAATGGATGAGTTCATTTTCCCTACCTTCTCTTCTTGTGACTTCAAAGCTTCTGGACTCCTGCAAGAAAAGAAAGACTTTGTGTTTTTGAAGAATAATTCATACATACAGGATACTTGCAAATATCTCACCTCTTAGTCACATTTTCACAAAAAGGTGAAGAATCTAACACTCGGCAAAGCTGGGTCTATTAAACTCTCCACACATATATCTATAAATGCAAGCATACCATGTGTTGCTTTGGGGACTTAATGCAAAAAATAGATTACTAATTATGCAGCTTTTAATGAACATAGCCAACTCTTAGGGCCTCCCATATGTCATAGCTGGGCTGACATCAAGTGTTAAGGAAGACCCTTTTCCAGGTTGATGCACAGCCCTCTGCCTGGACTGTTGATGCTTATAGGGCCCAAGGAAAACATAGGTAGACAAGAGCCAGAATTACTCGACCAGCTGCAGGTTCTACTTTGTGAAGCCATGTCGAAGACCACTATTGCTCCTGTGCGGGTCACTGACTTGGCCTGGGGATTTACTGTGTTCAACCCAGTAGTTTCCCAAGGGTGGAATCTTATGGACAATTTGGAGAGCCAGTCCATGCCACTGTCAAGCACAAATTACTGAGAAACAAAAGGGTATTTCTGCCTTAATAACAAGCAGTATATTCACACGTTCAGCTGGAAACATAAGGAAAGGGGTTTGACCACTGGCCTTTGACCTCTGAGAATCGCATTGAAGAATGGGGTAGGATTTCAGATAGGAACAAGAGACGGCGGGTGCACCAGGTTGAGAGAGTGGCATAAGACAATCTTGGGGGAGGGGGGAGAGTACACAGTATGCTCAACAAGCAAGAAAAGGTCAGGTGAGAAGGAATGCGGAGAAAAATCTAGAAACGTATATTGTGGTTTCATAACTAACACAAAATATGTATAACCCATCATAAGTGACCAGTTTAGGACAAAAATTCTAGTACTGAGAATAAGCTGAAAATCCATGCTAGCAACTAAAGAAGAAAGGAGAAGAGAAAACACCAACTTGGACTATCACCTCACCACCATGACCAAGAGGATCGTTCAACACCAGCATTTTTTTAAGCAAATTGCATTATTGCATTACATTTCACACTTCAGCTTTCTTGTATAGCATCCTTTTGTGGTCAGGAGGGACAGGCAGCATTATAGATGAAACTGGGGAGGCATGAAAAGTTCACCCTACCCAAATGGCACTCTCTGACTGCCATCTGCCCAGTGAGTCAAAAGCCCAATTGGAGACCTTTGGAAGGTATGTGTTATAGGCCAACCGTTCATTAGCATAACACAATTATCCAAATGAATGCTGGTACCTGAAGGAGCATTCTTCAGATCAGTGTTCAGAAGAAGGGGCATGGAGAGTGATAAGTATAATGAGAGATATGTGAGCCATGAAGCACATCAGGCACAAAAGGAAACCCCATCTCCTCCCAAACTGCTCCTTAGCTCCCTGCTTCTGGGGCTGGCACCTCCATTCCTGGCTATAACTGTTGTTATGTGTCATAGCGACTTATAGCAATCCTATAGGACAGAGTAGAAATGCCCTGCAGAGCAGCTGGTGAGTTCAAACTGCCTACCTTTTTGTTAGCAGCTGAGCGCTTAACCATTGCACCACCAGGACTCCATGGGAATAACTAGAATCAGTATAATAGGAGATATTCATAACCAACTTTTATAGCTACAGAAAAAACTTAATGAAATTTTTTGGGGATTACATACAATTTCTAAATTAATTTAGGGAAAGCTGATGTCTACGTAATGCATGTCTTATCTAATAGCATGGTTTTTCTAATCATTTGTCCAAATCTAGTTTTGTTTACTTAAAGAATGTTTTATAATTTTACTAGTGTATATTTTTGAGTAAAGAACCCTGGTGGTGCAGTGGTTAAATGCTCAGCTTCTAACCGAAAGGTCGGCGGTTCAATCCCACCAGTTGTTCCACAGGAGAAATACGTGGCAATCAGCTTCCATAAAGATTTACAGCCTTGGAAACACTATGGGGCAGTTCTACTCTGTCCTACAGGGTCACTATGAGTGGTAATCAATTTGATAGTAATGGGTGGGTTATATTTTGAATAATTTTTTATATGATCTTGTTACCATAAATGGAATCTTCTCTTTCATTGAATCTTCTAACTGGTTTTTGTGTGTAACATGATGGCAATTGATTTTCATATGTTGACTTTGTAACTACCCACTTGACTGAATTTCTTATTGTTTGTAATAGTTTTTCCATTGTTTGTTTTGGGGTTTCCATTTGTATATTTATATGATCTGCAAATGGTGATAATTTTATCTCTTTCCAATCCCTATGCCTTTAGTTGCTTTCTCTTATCTTGTTGCTTTGGTTAATTCTTCAACCTAATGTTAAATAGTAGTGGAGATAGTAGGGATCCTTCTCTTGTTTCTGACTTTAAGAAAAGAACCTCTAGTTTTTCTCCATTAAGTAAGATGTTGACTATATGTTTATTATATTAATGAAATCAATGCATATTTTATTGAGTCTTTTTTCAATAAATGTATATTCTAGCTAACACTAGCTTGTCCCTTATTCATTTATTTATTGACTATTTCCCTCCACTGGAATGTGAGTTGGGATGGTGCCACTATCTTTTTCAGTCCTATATTCTTAGTGCTGGAATAGAGCAATGCTCATTACATTATTTGTTAAATAAAATAAACGTGTGATGAATTTTAACAAATATGTTTCCTGAGTTATAGAGATGATCGTATGATTGTTTCTCCTAACCTCTATTAATATTATTGCTTATATAGGAGATTTCGTAATATTCAACTATCCCTGTTGTTATGGTTTGAATTATGTCCCCCCAAAAATGTGTGTATCAATTGGGCTGGGCTATGATTCCCAGAATTGTGCAGTTGGCCTCCATTTTGTGATTGTAATTTTATGTTAAAGAGGATTAGGGTGGGATTGTAACACTACCCTTATCCAGGTCATATCCCTGATTCAATGTAAAGGGAGTTTTCCTAGAGTGTGGCCTGCACCAACTTTTCTCTTACAAGAGATAAAAGGAAAGAGAAGCAAACAGAGAACTGGGGACATCATACCATAAAGAAAGCAGTGCCAGGAGCAGAGCGCTTCCTTTGGACCAGGGTCCCTGTGCCGAGAAGCTCCTAGTCCGGGGAACACTGATGAGAAGGCCGAGAGAGAGAAAGCCTTCCCCTGGAGCTGACACCCTGAATTTGGACTTTTAGCCTACTTTACTGTAAGGAAATAAACTTCTCTTTGTTAAAATCATCCAATTGTGGTATGTCTGTCATAGCAGCACTAGATAACTAAGACACCTGTATTTCTGGACTAAACTCTTCTTTGTCTTGATGTATTTTTAAAATATGCTGTTGTATTCTGTTTGCTATTCTTTTCAGTATGTTTTGCACTGGTATTCATATGTGAGATTGATCTATGATTTTTAGGTACTATTTTTCTAGATTTAGGAATTAAAATAATACCAGCTTCACATAATGAATTTGGTAATTTTCCTTTTACTATGTTTTTAAATAGCTTAAATAAAATTGGGACTATCTGATCTTTAAAGGTTTTTTCCACTTCATTTTTCAGATATTGATTAAAAGGAGGAGGAATCAGAGGTTCAGAGAGGTTACACTTGTCCAAGGTCTAACATTTGATCAGTGGTCAGCTGATATTTAAATCCCAATGTCTGATCTCAAAGTCTATGCATATAACATCATACTAGATAACCATAACATTCTATATAATAACATTTAATTTATAGGCATGTTGTGAAAATTACATGAGATAGAATTCTGATTTAGGCTATGAAAAAGTAGCTTGCATTAGACTAATACTTTTGCTAAGAACTATAAAATTTGAATAAAAAATAAACAAAAAGTTTTCTGAAGGCATCTGAGAGCATTAAAGGCAGTCAGGACTTAAAAGGTCAAGATTTTGAAGCGCAGATAAATCCACTGAGGTGAGCCCTATATTCTCTGCCATGTTTTCCCCTTGAGACATTTGCTATTTTGCACAGAGGCCAAAAAGAAAGTGATGCTTAGAGATTAAAGTATCACTGAGCCAGGAGATAAACATTAGTGTTCCCAGCTACCAAAACAGCCAGAAGCTGAAGGTCCCAAATCCCAGAAAAGGGGGAACCAGAGAAAAGTAAGCCTAATGTCCCAATATTCTATACACAACTTCCCCCTTAGTTGTTCCTAAGACATATGTGTGTGAGTGTGTGTGTGTGTGTGTGTCATTATATCTAAGCTGCATGTATAAACAACAAGAGATGGAGAAATAAGAAAAAAAATGTAGTTTCTACTAAGCTAAAAAACTAAGCACAGATCTGGACAGTATCATTGATCTAGAGAGAAAAAAATTAGGCTTACCAAGAAAGAGTGGCCCAGATAAATGCCACATACTTTCAGTTGAGACGTACACCCTCAAACCGTATCTATTTCTCAGTAGATCTAACAAAGAAATGTAAATCCTCTCTGGAAGACAATAAAGTTATCCAAAGGATTTATGACTTTTTCATGCATGATATCTAGTTTAAATACAAAATTACCAGGCATGACACGAAACAGGATCATATGACTAAATTCCAAGAAAACAGGCAATAGAAACAGACCCACAGGTTATCCAGATTTTAGAGCTACCAGACACAAACTTTAGAATAAGTACTATGCAGGGGTCAGGGCCAAGATGGTGGAGTAGTCAGATGTTTCTGGTGGACCCTCTTACAACAAAGACACGATAAAACAAGTGAATCAATTATATATGACAATCTAGGAGTCCTGAATATCAAAAGCAAAGTTGAGGATCCGGACTGAGTGGCGGGGGAGGGAGAGACGGTTTGGAAGCAGTGAGGAGTTGCCAGACCTGACCCAGTGAGAGCCTGAGCCCTTCAGGCCTGATTGGCTCAAGGATGAGTGGTGAGGCAGGCAAGCAGCAGTGCTCAGAAGGCATATTCTGCACTGGGAGAGACGCAGCGGTGGAGAGTCTACTCAGCCACCCAGAACCAGTGAGAAGCAGCCCTCAATCAGCAAAATATAAGTACTTGCGTCCAGCCTACCACATGGATCAAAAACATCCCCCTTAGGGAAAAACCTCTCTCCCATTTACCTCCCCACTCCCTGCTCTGCAGTGGGTCCCAGAACGGCTTCAGCAATTGCCGAGTCCCCTGGGCTGGGAGTAGGACCTGTCACATACCCTGAGGAATTCTCCTGGCCTTGCAGAGTGAACAAATTAACAAACAGGGGCAAAAATAAACTGCCAGCTCCCCTAAGCCAGGGTAGGCACAGCTCCTTTTCCTAGGCACAGGAATAAGGGATCCATGGACTTTGAGTGCCTTTCCCCCTGCATAGACATGTGTGGTCCCATTTCAACAGCATAGGCCCTCATTACCACAGTACAACAGGGTATATACCAGAAGTCTAACTTGAACCATTTTGTGGCAGGTTCGTGACATTTGACACTGCTCTGCCCATTAAGCAGGGTCTTCACCTACCCACATCAGGAGCCTGAGGACTGCTGGCTCCACCCATGCCACCTAGCCACCTGCGATAGGGGCCCAAGAATAAGAGGTGTCTCCCAGTCCTTACAGCCAACAGCACTGAGTGCTCATAGACTGGCTGGAAAACCCACCCACTTACGCGCTCTAGGGAACAGGTACACGCCTTCCTCCTGGACACTCAGGGGCTGATGTCAACCCCGTCTTGCTCAGAGTGTGTCACCCTGCTGCAGCCAGACGCCTGTGCCTACACCAATCACCCATACCTATCTAGGACTGTAGGTGAGAGCCTGCACCACACACTTGGTGGCTATCTACCTGGGCACCTAAGCTGAATCCATACTGGAGGAGTGGGCAGACTCCTGAGCTCACATATCTAGTAACAGATCTAACCACCTGGTGACACGACATTAGAGATTCAAAGGTGCCAACAATCAAACTATCTCACATGAGCAGCCTATTTGGGCATATCAAAACAAAACAAGAACCTAGGACACAGTAAGCAAACATAAAATAAATAAATATAATAACTTATTGATGGCTCAGAGACAACAGTCAATATCAAATCAAATAAAGAGGCAATCCATGATGGCTTCAGCAAGCTCCCAAAACAAATCTAGAAATTTTCCAGAGGAAGAAAATTTCTTGGAATTACTGGAGGCAGAATACAAAAGATTAATATACAGAACTCTTCAAGACGTTAGGAAGGAAATTAAGCAAAACGCATAACACACAATAGAGGAAATTTAAAAGATTAGAGAAGAGCATAATGACAAATTTAACAGGCTGTGAGAATCCATAGAGAGACAGCAATTAGAAATACAGAGGATTAACAATAAAATTTCAGAATTAAACAACTCAATAGAAAGTCATAGGAGCAGAATTGAGGCAATGGAAGTCAAAATTAGAGAGATTGAAGATAAAGCATCTGACACCAACTTATTTGAGGAAAAATCAGATAAAAGGATTTAAAAAAAATAAGAATCCCTTATACGGGATTCTATCAAGAGGAATAACCTACGAGTGTCTGGAGTACCAGAACGGGGGCGGAGGGAGGGAATAACAGAAAATACAGAGAGAATTGTAGAAGATTTGTTGGCAGAAAATTTCCCCAATATCATGAAAGATGAGAAGATATCTATCCAAGATGCTCACCAAACCCCACATAAGGCAGATCCCAAAAGAAAGTCACCAAGACATATTATAATCAAAGAGACAGAAAGGACCACATAAACCAGAGACTGCATCATCCTGAGACCAGAAGAACTAGTTGGTGCCTGGCTACCACCAGTGACTGCCCTGACAGGGAACACAACAGAGAGTCCCTGATGGAGCAGGAGAAAGGTGGGGTGCAGAACTCAAATTCTAGTAAGAAGACCAGACTTAATGGTCTGAATGAGACTGGAGGAAGCCTGGAAAGCATGGTCCCCGGATTCTCTATCAGCCCAGAACTAAAACAATTTCCGAGGCCAACTCTTCAGACAGGGATTGGACTGGACTGTGGGACATAAAGTGATACTCGTGAGGAGAGTGCCTCTTAGCTCAAGTAGATACAAGAGACTAAATGGGACGCTTCTGTCCGGAGGTGAGATGGGAAGGCAGAGAGGGTTAGGTGCTGGTTGAATGGACATGGGGAATCAGGGGTGGAAAGGAGGAGTGTGCTGTAACAGTATGGGGAGAGCAATTAGGGTCACATAACAATGTATGTATAAATTTTTGTATGGGAGACTAACCGGAAATGTTAACTTCATTTAAACTATAACAATAAACAAACAAAAAACAGAATAAGTACTATGCTCAAGAAAACAGAAGATGTAGAATTTCACTCTAGAATTGAAATCTATAATAAAAATAATTAAGTGGAAATTCTAGAACTGAAAGACTCCATAACTGAAAATTTAACAGATGAATTTAGCAGAAGATTAAACAGAACTAAAGAGAAGAACAGTAAACTGGATGCTAGGCTAGTTGAAAATAACAACAGTGAAGATTTGGGAAAACGAAAAAGAAAAAGTATACAAATAGGGCATAAGAGACATTACAGGACATGGTGAAAAGGTCTTACAAACATTTAATTGAAGTTTCAGAATGAAAGGAGAGATAAAATTGGGAATAATCAATATTTAAAGAGCTAAAAAAAAAAGAGCAGAAAATATATATATTTGAAGAGCTATTGCCTCAGAATTTTCCAAAATTGATCAGCGATATCAAGCTGAATATTTGGAAATTTCTACAAACCCCAAGTAAGATAAATCAAAACAAAAGAAAAAGAAAACCAGTTCATCCTTAGGTATCTGTCTTAGTTACCCAGTACTCCCGTAACAAAAATACCACAAGTGAGAGATTTTAAAGAACAGAAATTGGTTTTCTCACTGTTCTCCAGGCTAGAAGTTTGAATTCAAAGTGTCATCAGAGCTATGTTCTCTGGCAAGAAGTCCAAATCAGGATCATCAGACTTTTCTTCTGCAGCACCACTGGGTGGGTTCAAACTGCTGACCTTTAAGTTAGTAGAGTGCAAACCACTTGCGCCACCTAGGGGCCTTCATTAGTTATTAGGGAATGCAAATCGAAACCACAGTGAGATACCACTTCACTCCCACTAGGATGGCTATTATCAGAAAAAAAGAAAACAAAAATAACAAGTGTTGGTGAGGACCTGAAGAAATTGAAACCCTCATCTATTGCTGGTGGGAATGTAAAATGGTACAGCTGCTGTGAAAGACTGTCTGGTCACTTCTCAGAAAGTTAAACATAGAATTACCATACAATCCAGAAATTCCACTCCTAGGTACATAATAAAAGAATTAAAAGTAGGGACTCAAAGAGATACTCATA
Organism: Dugong dugon; assembly: GCA_030035585.1. Taxonomy (NCBI): domain Eukaryota; kingdom Metazoa; phylum Chordata; class Mammalia; order Sirenia; family Dugongidae; genus Dugong; species Dugong dugon. The sequence continues at coordinate 146,642,314 of CM057460.1, forward strand.
TGCTAATGTTCACTGCAGCATTATTTAGAATAGCCAAAAGGTGGAAACCACTCAAGTGTCCATCAACAGATGAATGGATAAGCAAAATGTGGTACATATGTACAATGGAATATTATTCATCCATAAAATGGAATGAAGTTCTTATACATGCTAAGGCATGGATAAACCTTGAAAATATTATGATAAGTGAAATAAGCCAGACACAAAAGGACAACTACTGTATGGCCCTATTTATTGAAATATCTAGAACAGACAAATGCATAGAGACAGAAAGTAAATTAGTGGTTACCATGGGCTAGGCGGGCGGAGAAGTGGGAAGGTATTGTGTGATGGGTACAGAGTTTCTGTTTGGGGTGATGAAAAGTTTTGGAAATAAACAGTGGTGATGGCTGCACAACATTGTGAGTGTGATTAATGCCACTGGATTGTACACTTGAAAAATGGTTGAAATGGAAAATTTTATGTTTTGTATACTTTACCACAATAAAAAAAATAACACCAATCTCACAAACGTTTCCTAGAGACTAGAAAAGGAGGGCCTACTATTCAATTCATTTTATGAGGTCAGCATAAATTTGATAGTAAGACCTGACAAGGACATTATAAGAAAGCATACAATTATAGGTCGATATTACTTATAACAGCTGATTAAAAATTCTTTACAAAAATTAACATATCAAATCAATTAATATATAAAAATGATAAACTATCATGACAAAGTTGGGTTTATTCCAGAAATAAAGGGCAGTTTGCCAAAATCCACACAACAGAATAATGAAGACAAACCAAGTACTCATTTCAACATGCATGAAAAGCATTTAATTAGACACTATTTCATGATTTAAAAAAAAATAACTCTTAGAAACGAGGAAGAAAAGGGAACTTCCTTAATCTGAAAAAGAATATCTACAAAAACATACAGCAAATGACACATTTGTTGTTGTTAGGTGCCATCGAGTTGGTTCCAACTAATAGTGACCCTATGTACAGCAGAACGAAACACTGCCCAGTCCCGTGCCATCCTCACAATTGTTATGCTTGAGCCCATTGTTGCAGCCACTGTGTCAATCCATCTTAATTTAGTGGTAAAATATCGAAAGTTTCTCCCGTTAGTGGGAAGGGGACAAGGATGTCTACCATAAGGACTTCCAGTAAACAATGTACTGAAGGTACTTATCTGTGCAGAAATCAAAAAAAGAAAAATAATTTTAAAAAGGAGCAAGTACAATGATTGCAGGGGAAGAATTAAAACTTAACATTATTTGCAGAAAAGATTGTGTACACAGAAAATTCAAGAGAATCTACAGACAAGTTGTTAGAAGTAATGAAATGAATTTGACAAAGTCATTGGATAAAAAAAATCCATAGATAAAATCAATAGTATTTATTTTTGCTAGCAAACAATTAGAAAATGATGTTTTAAAACAACGTAACTTATAATCACATCAATAAACATTATATCTAACGAAAGATGATCAAGGTCTCAACCTAGAGAACAAAATAATGCAAAGAGAAATTAAAGAAGATGAAGCAAATGAAGGAATGCACCACGTTTATAGACCAGACGACTCAACAGTGTTACAATGTCAGTTCTCTTTATATCGGTCTATAGATTCACTGCAATTCTAATCAAAACCCCAGAGGAGATGTTTTTTCATGGAAACTGACAAACTGATTCTAAAACATATATGGAAATTCAAAGAGCCAAAACACACTAGAATAATTTGAAGAACACAATTGGAAGATTATTCTATTAGTTATCAGGGATTAACAAACAGCTACAGTAATCAAAGCAGTTTTTAGTATTGCAGCAAGGATAGACCAACAGTCCAATGGAACAGAATTCAAAGTAATGCGACAAACCATACATATGCAGTTCCCAGCAAAAGTGTCACTGCAGTACAATGAGAAAAGGATGGCTTTTTTCAACAAATGATGCTGGATCAATCAGACATCCATATAGAAAAAAAAAAAAAAAAAACCTTGACCTCCTACCTTACAACATACATAAAAATTTCCAGATGGACTGTAGATCTAAATGTGAAAAGTTCATAAGATAATATCTTTATGACTCAAGTAAGTAAAAATTGCTGAAACAGAATGTGAAATGAAGTACCATAAAGGAAAAGAATAGTATATTGAATTTTATTAAAATTAAGACTTCTGTTCAAGAGGAAGAAGGAGAGTCAGGAATACAAGGATATGGAATGTGTGGCTAATTGCCTCCATGAACAACCGCCTCCTTTGTCATGAAACCAGAAGAACTGATGGTGCCCGGTTACCATTAACTGAACATTTTGATCAAAGATTCTATAGAAGAATCCTGACCAAAAAGAGAAAATGCAAAACAGAATTTCAAATTCTCATGGACTCCAGACTTCCCAGAGCCATGAAGGTTGGCTGAACCCCTAAAAATATAGCCCTGAGATCATCTTTAAACCTTAAACCAAAAATAGCCCCTGAAATCTTCTTAAAACCAGACAATGATTTAGCTTAACTAGTAAAAAAAAAAAAAAAAAAGCCTGCCTTGAGCATTATGCTCTTTTAAGAACTATCTATATGGGATCAAAGTGACAATAGCAATTTGAAAGATTAGATAGGAACCTCAGGGGGCAGCTAGTTTATGTTAATGGGGGAGGAACAACTCAGAAAAGGAGGTGAGAATAGTTGCACAACTCAAAGAACAATCAATGTCACTAAATGGTACATGTAGAAACTGTTGAATTGGTGTATGTTTTGCTATGTATATTCTCAACAACAGCAAAATAAATAAAAATTAAAAAATAAAAACTTCTGTTCATTTAAAGACACCATTAAGACAATGAAAAGGCAAGCCCTCCAGGGAATATATTTGGAATACCTATATCTGACAGGTGACTCATTTGGAATGTGTAATGTACTTCCACAAATCAATACGAAAATATAGACAATCTAACTGAAAAATGAGCAAAAGACTTGAATAGGCACTTCCCAAATTAAAACCACAATGGGATACTACTATATACCCACAGAATAGATGATTAAAAAAAAAAAAAAGAAAACAAAGAAAAACAACCTGATCATACCAAATGTTTACCAGGCTGTGGAGCATCTATAATTTTCAAACTTTTGGAGGTACCAGCCCCAGCAGGACTCTCCTCCTTGGGCTGAGCCCCAGCTCTGCAGGCTCCTTCTCTGAGCTTCTAGGCATTGATAACCCCAGCGTCTTCCTCTGGTTCCCTCGACCCTGGAGACAATAGCTGCTTCCTGCAGTTATTGCTCTTCGTTATCTCAGTGCTTCCTTTTTGTGTTTTTAATCTTTCCACACCTTTCAACTAATTCCATATATTAAATTCTGGTAAAATAACTAGCGTGATTTTCTGTTATCCTGACCCGACAGTCCCACTCTTAGGTAAATGTCCAATGAAAGTGCATTCATGGGTATCAAAACACAAGAATGCTGACTGCAGCATGATGTGTAATAGTCAAGAACAGAGAACAACACAAATGCCCACCAACAATAGAATGGATAAATTGTAACATATCCATACAGTGGAAAACTTCACATCAATGCAAATGAATAAACTCTGCAATATGCAACCACTTGGATGAATCTTGCAGACATAATGTTGAGATAAAGAAGGCACACACAAAAATACGATATATATGATTTTATTTCTACAAATTTCAGAAACAAGCAAAAGCAATCTAAGGTGACAGAGTAGTGGTTACCTTTGGGGAGGGAACAACTAAGGGGCACAAGAGTAGTTTCTGGGGTGCTAGAAATGTTCTACATTATGATTTAGGTGTTGGTTACACGGGTATGTTCATTTTGTAAAAATTCATTGAGCTGTACATTTACAATGTGTACTCTTTACCATGTATATAACACACTTCAATTTAAAAATATAATAGGATAAAGTACCGAATAGTACAAGGTCCCTGGGTAGTGCAAACAGTTTGAGCTCTACTACTAACTGAAAGGCTGGCAGTTCCAATCCACCTAGCAGTACTGCAAAAGAAAGTCCTGGCAATCTGCTTCCAAAAGATCACAGCTACAGAAAACTCTATGGAGCAGAGTTCTACTCTGAAACACATGGGGTTGCCATGAGTCAGAATCAACTTGATGGCAATGGGTTTGGTTTGCATGTGTATGTTTATGTGTGCGTGTGTGTTTCACCCAATAATACACATCAGAAGTTTGTTGAATAGAGGAGTTGAGCCCCAATTTACAAATGAGGAAAATCACACTGAGGGAAAAGATACAACTTGCTGATATCACACGAGTAGTAAGTGGTCAAGTCAGGACTAGAATTGGATCTCTGAAATCCTACCACTACATGATACTACCTCAAAGATAATACTCAACAAATATTCATAAGAAATATAACAGGGCTTAAGAGCTGGGGCTCTGACATCAGACGGATCTGGGCTGGTTTCTGACTTGTTCCTGTCTACTGTGCCCCTAAGGAGCCCTGGTGGCTCAGTGGTTAAAGTGCTTGACTGCTAACTGAAAGGTCTGCAGTTCGAACCCAGCAAGCTGCTCCTTGAGAGAAGAGATGTGGTAGTCTGCTTCTGTAAAGATTCACAGCCTTAGAAGCCCTACGGGGCAGTTCTACCCTGTCCTACAGGGTCACTATAAGTGGCAATAGACTCGACAGCAATGGGTTTGGTTTTTTGGTACTATGCCCCTGCCACCTTAACCTTCCTAAGCCTCAGTTTGTTCATTGTAAAGTAAAGACAGGAATAGTACCTTCCTCATGGACTAGCTGTGATGATCAAAGGAAGTGATAATTAATCTATTCCATGCTTAGCATGGTGTCTGACACAGATAGTCCTTAAATGTTAGCCATCATCATCATCATCATTAATGAAAATGACTAAGGGGAAGAGATGATAATTTCACTTGGGGGAGGTAACAGAGTTCAATAGCTTCCTCAATTATTGAGGCTAAATAAGAATCACTCTTTCCAGTACTTGAAAAAGTAATGCCCAAAAAGCTGTAGCAGAAGTGTACAGAACAAAATTCACTGACATAATGACACCAAGGCCCTGGATGTATTGCCTAAGGAAGAAATTATTTTCTGCAGAAACTTCAAACCAGATGGTTATAAATAAGAGTTAGTGCACCAGCATTACTTAATGTCTAAATTTCTTTAACGAAAAATCTAATTTTATTATGTTATAAATCATACTTTCTTGAGGTAGAGAATTTTAGATTTTTCATTCACTGTTCATAACCTTTCCACGAATTTGACAGCCAAATCATTTTAAATGTCATTTAACCAATACAACACAACAGCTTTATTCCTTATTGTACCCTTCTTGAATCCATTATCTTCTACTATAATGTAGGAGAACTTAAATAAAAAAATTACCATTCCATAAAGCTGTATTTTACTGTGCAGTTGAACTGCATAACTTTTATTTTTGAATCAATATAATGTGAGTGCTGAGTAATATTTTTCATAATCTAAAAATCTATTACAGATTTTTGGCTATCAAAAAAGAGCTGCAGGATGGCTGCAGCAGTATGAATCAGGATCCTCAAATTTCATTCCTGAAACTTTCTCTGTCCATCTTAGACACAGGGCTGAGGCTCGGGAAGGGGTGGTGGAGCCCTGTCCCAGACCAAAGTCTCACCTCCTCAGTCATGCTCTCTGTTATTCTTGCTTGAAAGGGTGAGTCTCAGCCTGTCACTCAAAATACTGTGGGATTGCAGTGACTTCTGGGAAAATGCTGGGTGAAGAACCAAACCCATTGCGGTCGACTTGATTTTGACTCATAATGACCCTATAGGACAGAGTAGAACTGCCCCCGTAGGGTTTCCAAGGAGCGGGGCTAGTGGAATCAAATTGCTGACCTTTTGGTTAGCAGCCTGAGCTCTTAACCACTGTGCCACCAGGGATCTGTGGATTAGGAAAGTGGAGTCAAAACTATCCATTACTGAGAAGAAAATGAAAAGAAAACAGTAAGCTGGGCAGGGCTCAAAATGGCCAGGTCTATGTAGGTGTTATGGATTAAATTGTGTACCCTCCCCAAATTTATGGTGAAGTCCTAATCGCTGGTACCTGGGAACGTGACTGTGCTTGGAAACAGGGTCTTTGAAGATATCATCAGTTAACATGAGGTCATACTGGAGTTAGGTGGGTCCTAACCCAATGTGAGTGGAGTCCTATGAAAGAGGAGAAGAGACACAGAGAGACAGAAGAAAGACGGCCATATGAAGGACTTATGCTGCAGCTGCAAGCCAAGGAGAGCCTGGGGCTACCAGAAGCTGAGAGAGATAAGAAAGGATCTTCTCCTAGAGCCTTCGGAGAGAACATGGACCTGCTGACACCCTAAATTCAGACTATTAGCTTCCAGCACTGTGAGAGAATCAATTTATGTTCTTATAAACCACACGCTTTGTGGTATTTTGTTACAGCAACCCTAAAAACCTAATACTGTAGACAAAGCAGATGTAAGTCTGGCACAGATGGTGTCTTAGTCATCTAGTGCTGCTATAACAGAAACACCACAAGTGGATGGCTTTAATGAAGAGAAGTTTATTTCCTCACAGTTAAAGTCGGCTAAAAGTCCAAATTCAGGGTGTCAGCTCCAAGGGAAGCCTTTCTCTCTCTCGCCCTTCTCATCAGTGTTCCCCCAGACTAGGAGCTTCTCTGCACAGGGACCCCAGTCCCAAGGATGCGCTCTGCTCCCGGCACTGCTTTCTTGATGGTATGAGGTCCCCCTGTCTCTCTGCTCACTTCTGTCTTTTATATTTCAAGAGATTGCCTCAGGACACAATCCAGTCTTGTGGATTGAGTCCTGCCTTACTAACACCGCTGCCACCCATGACAGATGGGGCACAGCCTGCTGAGGTGGGCAGCTGCCACCCCACTCCCATCCGAGTTCCTGGATGGTGAGCCCTGGACTGACAGAGTCTCCATCCAGCGTCAGAGTAGCTGGAAGAAGTTCCCCACTTTGGAGTTCCTCAGGCCCTAACTGCCTAAAGAAGCTACAAGAGGAAGCCTATGTGATCAATTTATGAACCATTTACTAGCACAGTTGAGATGGAGGCTTTGCTAACATTCAGCACTAATCACGACTGAAATTCTGACAACTAATTTCTAAGATTTTCATATCTGAGATGCTCTTAAAACTAATGCCTCTTTAACAACCTTTCTTATAATTTTTGATGTATTCACTCAGATCTTAAAATCTGACTCTAACCACTTCCATCTTTACTAGCAAGACACCATTCTGCAATTAAAATCTTCACTCGGACTGACAGGATACAGCTAAATAAAGCAATGCCTTATGTAGCGTGCACTCCGTGACTAGCTCCTATTTATTGAGTGCACACGAGGCATCTCATTTGTGTGGTTGAGTTAAAGGCAGAAGGAATACCTTAGAGTTATTAGATTTCCTGGCACAACATGTCTGGGTCTGCAAAGCCAGATGACGAGAGGGTTAAGAGGTTAACCCTAAACTCAAGGCTAGCTTGAAAGCCAAGCTGAATAATCCAGCAAAGAACAGGATTTTCTGGAGGAGAGTCTGAACATCCACTGCCTCCTCCAGCCTTGCAGAGCCCGCAGCAAATGCTCAAAAATAATACTAAAGAAGAAAGTGCCGGCTCTTGGAAATGCCACCCTCGAGGGTCAGGCTCCTCTTCTGCCTCGTTTCCTTTTCTCGCCGCCTCCAGGAGACCAAGAACTGGAGGGTGAGGGTTGGGCATGACCACAAGAGTAAAAAAAATGCCAAAAACTAGTTGCTGTCAAGTCAATTTTGACTCATGGTGACCCCATGTGTGTTGCAGTAGAACTGTTCTCCAGAGAGTTTTCAATGGCTGGTTTTTTGGAAGTACATCACCAGGCCTTTCTTCCAAGGCACCTCTGGGTAGACTCGAATCACCAACTTTTCGGTTAGCAAACAGCACATTAATTGTTTGAACCACCCAAGAACTCCTAAAGAAAGTGCAGTTCTCCAATACTCTGGGGTTGAAACATGAATGACACAGTGAACAAGTTCTGTGTCCCTTCCATTTCCTATCTTACCAGTGTAAGGAAACTGGTATGTACACAGGACTGAAAAATCTAAACAACTAAGCAAGGCAGTTTAAAGGAAGGTTTATCAGAGACAAAAAGAAGAGACCAGAAATCTCTTTTCTATGAAGGAACAAGTCATCTGTTTTAAATATATATATCTCCTTATTATGAACCCACCAACAGCATCCCCATGAGTTCACTGGTGGAGAATATTAATTTTATTATGTCCATGAAGGAGACTACGAAACAACATCCCCAAAGCCTCCAGTAGGTCTAAATAACCTGATTTCATTAGTAGCTACTCCACCAGATGCAGTCTTGAGGGAGCTACCCACAGACCTCCCACTTCAGTTTGCCCATCTGTAAAATGGGCAGACCAGACATCCCAGCCAGGATGAATGAAGTGATGGCTTAGAAACATGGGCCGAGTCCCACACACAATTCTGCCCAGTGCTTCCTGGGGCGGGGGAACAGAGAGTGGTTAGTAAAAGAGGAAGTCGTGATATCCCAAAGAGAAAAGGTATTGGTGATTACCAGGCACTAGGCAGAAAAGAAAGTATGGGGATATCTTCCAGGCATTCAGAATTTAAGATGATTTGGATCCTAGTTTTCTTACTTTTAAAAGCAAAGAAGGAATAAAACATCGTATGAGCATTTAGTTATTTTAAATCCTAGGTATCACTTAAAGCTATACGTTAAAGATTATTCATTTATAATTTTAAAAAAAAGTTGCTTCTGAATTTAAGGCAGTCTTTTGTAGCAAATCCTACCAAAGCGGCAATACAAGTAAACACTAAATTACATTTGATGGAATAAATGTCAATAACTAATTGATCATTTCCCCATGTTAAACACAATGTTTGCATGTAACCAGATTAAGAGACCAAGATGGAAAGAGGGGTGTTTTCCAGTTTTCTCTCGCTGGCAATCCAAGAAATTAAAAACAAATTAACTTTTTGATTTGGAAAGCAATTCATGTCTCTCTCAGAACAAGCACTCACCATACCTGGGACCATCGACAGCAACACAGGGCTGTAACTGGGTGCCCCAAGGGGCCGCTGCATTAGTTCGTGTCCTCATCGCCACTGGCATTTGGAGAGCTTGACAAGACAAAACCCAGCCTATTATGTGCAGAGCTACTTAACCAAAAAAGCAACCGCCATGCTGGATTGTAATTACTAGAGCAGCATCCGTCTCCCCAGCGGTTCACATTGCGTTCATCTCCTACCCCAGCCCAGGGCCCGGCATATTGCAGGGCCTAACCAAATTGTATTTCAAGAATGAAATCCGATTACTTTAAGATCTCCCGGTAGAAAGACGGGGATGTGTGAGGTTGTTCTTGAGGCTCACGGAACTCGATGACAGCCACTGAAGGCTAACTCTCTATACTTTTCCTTTGTAGGTGAGCTTCTGCAGAATCACAGGGACACACTGAGACACATCCCTCTTTCTGAGAAGTGTCATATCCACCAGTTGTTCTGCCAAGCAAGAATCTCCCTTGTGCTGGTTTTGTCCGCAGTCCATGTCCCTAAGAAAACCAAGACCACCTATGGGTGTGTTGTAGAGGAGAGATGAGAACAAGGACAGAGGCCCCTGGGAGAGAAAGGAGCAGGAGTTTACATTTCAGTTACTCATTACACCTTCCAGGTACCATCTAATAGATGATGAAACTTACCATCAACCTGTTTAACATGATATTCTAATCTGCCAACTTTTTTTTTTTTCTTTTCTTTCTGCCAGCTGTAAACCCAAAACAAGGTTTAGAATAATCTGTGCTTAGAAAGTTAAAAGACCAAAACAAGGAAGGAGGCTGCCCTCCAGCATAGTCCTCATGTCTGAGTCTGTTTTTCATTTTGCGTTTGCACGTGGAGTGGGGGCTACAGCTGTAGATGATCTGACAAAAAGATGCAAAAAGTTTCAGAGCCATGGTGGGGCCTGTGGGTGGGTGGATCTGGCCGAGCCCTGTGAGGAGGTGTGTGGGCAAGCTGGGGAAGGCCGGCTGCTGGCCAGTGCCAGGTGGGAGCTGTGTCTGCTAGGATAAAGCCAAAAACACTTGAAGGACAGGCATACTCCCAACCCCAAAGTCCAAGCATCCCAACCAGAAACTGTCACCTTGCCCAGAAGAGAGGTACCCACCCCTCTGGCACTCCTGCTTGGCCAGTGACCCCCCTCAGTCCTCCAGGGAATCCCTTATACCTCCTCATTATTTCCTTTCTCATCACTTCCAGCCTCTGCAGGCTCAGCTTCGAGGAAGCATTTCCATCAGGCCCTGCCTGCTGTTCCCATCTCGATGATTCTCCCCAAGACATTCTCACCTGGGTCTTTCAGCAGAGCTCCTGATTGGTTTCCATGCAGAGACAGACAAGAAACCAGCAAGGGAAACATACAGAATATTTCATGGGAAGAAGAGGCCCGGTGACAAAGCAGAGGAGGGGGTACAGGGATGGGGGCAAGGGTTTGTTATTTTAGAGCAGGAAGGGTCCTCAGGAAGCTGATACTCAAGTAGAGACCTGTCCCCTCTGATCATGACATTACCCTGCTCAGGAATGTTCAGTCACCCCATCTGCCACCAAGCAGAGCCTTTCCCTAAGGTCATCTCCTCCCCTTCACAGCAGTGGCACCAGCATAAGAACCAGCAGCGGAGGCAGTCCTGGCCCTAGAGATGCAGTGATTGTCAAAACAGTAGCTTCCGTGTGATGAGCAGTCCTCGTGCCAGGCGCTTTGTGGTGTCCTCTTCACATACCATCTCATCTGACCTTCCCAGCTCTCAGTGGTGCCACTCCTACCCAGCCCCACGAGCCTCCACCACACGTCGGACACTCAAGTGTGGTGAGTTTTGACTGCTGTCTTAAATAACCAGTTGGGGCACCCATGAGTATCTGTTTTCTGTACAGGGAGATAAACTTCCAAGCACTCTTTGATTAGAAGGCACTTTCATTGTACCACCATGAAACTTATATTAAAAATGGAATTTAAAGTACTTTAAATTAAATGAGTTATAGATAATTAAAAAGCCTTTAAGGTGCAATAAAAGTCTTTTTCAATTTTCTTTTATAACAGAGTCAAGAAGAAAGATACCCAGTAGTTAGCATAGCTGATGTTCACTTAGTACTTAGTCCATCCTAGAGTCCCAGGTAAAGCCAACAGCTTTTTTTCATGTCCTCTCCCTGCTCCTTAGGTGTGAAGCTCAATGAGCTTCAGTTTTATCATCTGTAAAATGAAATTGAGTAGTGTCTTGTTACGGATTGAACTGTATCCCCCCAAAATATATGTTGAAGTCCTAAACCCTGTACCTGTGAGTGGGACCCAGTTTGGAAATACACCCACTCCTCATTTATTGGCTATCTTGTTATCTGACATTTCATATTTACAATAGTAAAAGATCTACTATCTGACTATTTCGTTCATTAACTCTGGCAGTAACGAGCACTGAGGTAAGAGTAACACTGGCTGTGATGGTTAAGGTTATGTGTCAACTTGGCTGGGCCATGATTCTCAGGGGTTTGGCAGTTATGTAATGATGTAATCTGGCACTCAAGTAATGATGTAATCATCCTCCATTTTCACATAATGCTGGTTTTTGCGTAATGACCTCGTCTTTTAAACCCAACGATGTCAATAAGTGAGGAGTGGGTGCAGGGGTTTTCTTCTGTTATGTTAATGAGGTCATAGGAGAATACAATTAATAGGTCCTAAACCTAATCCATTCTGATTGATGGCTTATAAAAAGAACAGAATAGACACAGAGACACATAAAGGGAAGAGAGACATCCTGTCATGATGGAGATAGATGCATCTATAAGCCCAGGAAGGCCAAGGACTGGCAGCAGTCACTAAAAGCTGAAAGAGACAAAGTAGGACCTTCCCCTAGAGCCCATGCCCTGAATTCAGACGTCTAGCCTCCTGAACAATAAATTCTTGAGACAATAAATTCCTGTTCTTTAAAGCCACCTGCCTGTGGTATTGGTATAGCAGACCCAGGAAACTAAGACATGCCTATGAAACTGCTGTGAAAACCGAGGAGGGAGTGTGCCAAAAGCACTCTGTGACACTCCCTGGTTAGAGAGACACTTGCCCACATCTGCCAGCCCAGAAGTCACCCAGCCTTCATCCCCCACCTCCCAGGAGGGGCCTGGTGCTTGGGGTGAAGGTGCCATGGAAGCTTTGTCCATGGAAGCCTGAATCAACTCTCCCCCTGAAGAGCATATGCTAAGAGCACAATGAGAGAAGTAGGCTTTTTCTTCCTTTATTTTGTTAAATCTGTTATGTAACAAAACACTTGCTGTTTCAACATTCTTCGTACGTACAATTTAGTGTCATTAATCATGGTTTTTTTGTGAAAATGCACACAACAAAACATATACCATTCAACAATTTTTATATGCACTGTTCATTGACAACAGTCATATAGAGAAGTAGGCATTCTGTCTTCACTTTCTCCATAGGCTAACCCAGCGGTGCCCAGATGGGATCTTTTAAACTTGCCAGAGGCTAGGCCATACCCCAGACCAATCACATTATAATCTCTGGGGGTAGGACACAGGCATCAGGGTTTTTCGTTTTGTTTGAGGTGTTTTTTGTTGTTGTTTTTGTGGTTTTTGCATGTAAAGGGGACGTTTGTTGCCAAGATCACACACCTAGTAAGTGGCTGAGCCTGGATCTGGACCCAGGAAGTCTAGGCCCAGAGTCTACTCACTTAACTACTGTGCTCCACTGCGTCTCATCTACCCACCCACTACCATTGAGTCGACTGCAACTCATAGTGACCCCACAGGGTTTTTCTGAGGCTGTAAATCTCTACAGAAGCAAACTGCCATGTCTTTCTCATGAGGAGCCACTGGTGGTTTTGAACCGCCAACCTCTCGGTTAGCAGTCGATTGCCTTGCCATCCAGGATGGAAGACTCTCGCGGTCTTACCCAGGCAGTGACTGCAAAGTCCCCATTGGACCCCCTGGAAGAACTAGATGGAAATATCCAAAGAGACATTACTTCTCATGGTTTCAATGGCTGTTCTGCAGCCCCTTCCCCAAGAAAGAAGGTAAAATCTGAGGAAGGGTGAATAGAGGCAGGGATTTTCTCTCACTCCTCATAGGGAAGGTCACAGCTGTGGAGTTAACCTCAAGTTCTTCTGCCCCCTGGGGTGTGGACAGGTGTTATGGATTGAACTGTGTCCCCCTAAAATGTGTACCAACTCCCCTAGGCCATGATTCCCAGTATTGTGTGGTAGTCTACCACTTTGTGATCTGATGTAATTATTCTATGTGTTGTAAATCCTAACCTCTAGGATGTTAATGAGGCAGGATTAGAGACAGTTATGTTAACAAGGCAGGACTCAATCTACAGGATTAGGTTGTATCTTGAGTCAATCTCTTTTGAAGATATAAAACAGAGAATCAGACAGAGAGGAGGGAGAGTCATTACCACGAAGCAAGAAGAGCCAGGAGTGGAGCATGTCCTTTGGACCTAGGATCCCTGCACTGAGAAGCTCCTAGACCGAGGGAAGACTGATGACAAGGACCTTCCCCAAGAGCCAACAGAAAAAGAAAGCCTTCCCCTGGAGGTGACACCCTGAATTTGGACTTCTAGCCTCCTAGACTGTGGGAGAATAAATTTCTGTTTGTTAAAGCCATCCATTTGTGGTATTTCTGTTATAGCAGCAGTAGATAACTAAGACAGCAGGCTTTAACTGATATAATATAGTCTGCTTTGGCCTTTAAAAACTCAAGGTCATCAAATGTCCTTTTCCTAGCCCCACTGTCCCAAAAATATGTACTGGGGTAAAAGCACAGCTCATGGTTAGGAACATAAACTGGATATTCAGAATGCCCGGTGCAAACACTAGCTCCACCCCTTAATATATGGGAGACCTCAAATAACTCACTTACCATCTTGAAGTCTCAGTTTCCACATCTTTAAAATAAGCAAGATAATACTTTACAGAATTTTTTTGAGAAATCAAGGAAATAATCCACTTATAACTTGGTAGCTGTTTATTAATGTTATCTTCATTAACGGCTATAAAATTCAAAGAAATGTTTCTATCCTCCTTATTTCAGTAAGTGAAGGATAGGAGGTGCCATCTAGACTCCCAGTCCTGAGCTCCAGAGGCCACCCTCCGCTGTGTTCCTTACCTTAGAGGTGGCCCTGGTTCCATAACCCTACCTAACTTGGTTAGACAGAAATAGACAGCGTAACAAAAGCCAAGCTCCTAATGCAACAAGACTTTGCACCTTGCTGGGAGCAAAGCGGAGCCCTAGAGCTGGGGGCTATCTTCATGTCTTGTATGATGATGGTGCTAACTATCCCACAGCAGCTCAACTGTGATGCTCACTGAATCCCACACAACGGGGGACCCTCTATGAAAAGACATCTGGTCAAGCCAAGGCTCCCCTCCCATATAGTCCTTCTTCCTTCTCCAAAACAATTCCAGTTAAAATTCAAAGCAGATGCACTAAGGAGCTCCCTGCTACCTGTGAACTCAAATCACAAGGCCATGTCCAAGCCCTAAAGTCTGTTTCCCTTTAGTCAATGTGGTGAGGAGGGAGTGGACCTGAGCCTTGGGAGCCAGGCACACAGGTACCAAGGAGGGGAGGTTCAGGGTGGTAGACTGGCAAGACGTGAGCCAATCTTTTCGAGGCTGGGCCTATCTTATAGCCTGTCTGCTGAGATACCCTATGGACAGATAAGTTGAGTCTCCAGACAGGCCAGGTTGGGTGTCATGAGGATAATGATGAGACAGGTATAGGAAGGCAGACAGGTAAAGCAAAAGAGCAAAGATTTAAAATCACATAGGCAGGCCCTCCTGCCAGAGCCAATACTCACTCCAGCAATGTAGATCTGAAAATTCATCTCCATAAATACACCACTGTGATGGTTAAGGTTATGTATCAATTTGGCTAGGCCATGATTCTCAGTGGTTTTGTAGATACTACGTAATCATCCTCTATTTTGTCATCCGATGTGATCAGCCAAAGTAGAAAGGCCAATCAGTTGAAAGCCAATCAGTTTCATTGATTGTGTGGCCTACATCCAATATATGTGGATATTCTGACAAAGCTCTCTCTGGATCCTGCGTCCAACTCATCATCCTCTGACCTCCAGCTCTTGGGACGTGAGCCAGCTGTCTGCGCTTGATCTGCCGATTTTTGGTTCGTCAGCCCCTGCAACCACATGAGTCAGGAGAAGCCTCCAGCCTGACACCTGATCCATGGATTTGGGACTTGCCAGCCACCACAATCATGAGAGCCATTTCCTTGAGATAAATCTCTCTATATATGTTTATATGTATATGCTTCACTGGTTTTGCTCCTCTAGAGAACCCAGTCTAAGATATTTGGTACTGAGAGTGGTTCTAGAGGAACAAAATCTTAAGGATGAGTTTTCTGAATTGGTTCTTAAGTCTGGCTAGACTTAAATACATTGATGACTCTAATTGCAGTAGGGAAAGGGCACTGCTAATCCATAGGTGTGAGTTGGCAGCAGAAATATGTAAAATATCACCACCATTGAATCAAACATTTGTGAGAAACAAGGCTTTGGGTGACTGTATATTTGATGCCTTTCAGCATTTCTAACAAACTAAGCAGTATAGGGATGCTAGTTGGTTGGTTCTGCTTTCACCAGAAAAATCGGTAAAAGAAAGAGATAAGCTTAGGGCTTCAGAGTCACAGCTCAAGTGTTTCATAAAAGACCTGAAAGTTGCCACTTGTGACCTGAAATAAAGCCTCATTCCTTGTAGTAACAGAGCTGATATTGCCAAAAACAAACCCAGAGTCTTGTAAGAGTGGCTGAATTACAACACCAGCTGAATACCCAACCTTGAATGGTGTCTGAAGTTAAAGTGAGGGCTTTGATTGGGAAAAAATGGAATCCTGAAACTTGGGATGGGGACATAGGGACAGATAATCAGGAGTTAGGGACACTGAGCCCCTAAATTCTGTTGAATCACTCCTGCCAACAGAACCAGCCCTCTTACTCCCATCTGAAGAGATTACTTCATCTTTGCCTGCTAAGCCACCCTCCATAGTAAAACCATTATCCCTTCCACCCCCATCTGATGAGATTAACCCAGCTGTGTCTGAAGAGTCTTTGTCTGAGCTATCACCTGGGGCAGTGTATGGGACATTGCCTGGGGCACCTGAGGCAGATGCTTTACAAGACATTGCTGAATGTCCCCAGGACCCACCCCCACAACCCATTTCTGCTTTTAGAGCTATAACTAGACTTAAGTCCCAACGAGCCCTAAGAGGTGAAGTACAAAGTGTGACCCAGGAGGAGGTATGCTACACTCCAAAAGAATTGCTTGATTTTTCTAATATATACAAACAGAAACCTAGGGAATATGTGGGGGAATGACTATTAAGGCTGTGGGATAATGGTGCAAGGAACATTAAACTGGATCAGTCTGAGTTTATTTATATGAGCCCATTAACACATATTCTTCACTCAGTGTTTCAGCTCAAGAGGTTAGAAAAGGATCTAATAGTTTATTTAGTTGGTTCACTGAAGCATGGATTATACAGTGGCCTACACTAAATCAAGTTGAAGTGGCAGACCTGCCTTGGTACACTGTAAAAGAAGGTATCCAAAGGCTTAGGGAAATTGGCCATGTTAGAGCGGATTTATCAGGTTGGACATGCAGACCCACCCATGGAGTGCCCAGAGGATGCACCTTTCACCACAACAGTGAGGAACAAAACTTGTGAAGGGAGCCTCAGTATCCTCAAAGACTGCTGTGATCGCTATTTTACGTGAGTCAGATTTGAAGTGGTAACTGCCTTAACTGAATTAAGACAACTAACTACAATGGGGTTGACTGGACTCTGTGGTGGTAGGGGCCAAGTGGCGGCACTTAATCACCAAAGACAAGGCGGGCGTGGTTACTGTAATAGACAGCAGAAATAAGGTAAGATAGATGCCAGGATATATGGAGATCTCCAAGGAACCAGGAAGCAGAAGCTGAAGAGACAAGGACCTTCCTCCAGAGCTGACAGAGAGAAAAAGACTTCCCCTCAATCTGGTGCTCTGAATTCAGACTTCTAGGCTTCTAAACTGTGAGAAAATAAATTGCTGTTTGTTAAAGCCATCCACTTGTGACATTTCTGTTACAGCAGCACTAGATAACTAAGACACCCGCACCTATAAAAACTCAGCTCACATTGTTCTGAGTGCTTTCTGAGAGGTTTGAGACAGGCTCCTCAGTGAAGAACACTGAATATACCAGCAACTACCAGAAGAATGAACAAATCTGTCTTGGAAGTACAGCTAGAACACTCCTTAGAAGCAATGATGATGAGACTTTTTCTAATGCACTTTGGACATGTTATCAGGAGGGATCAGTCCCTGGAGAAAGACACCATGCTTGATAAAATAGAGGGTCAGTAAAAAAGAGGAAGACCCTCAGCAAGATGGATTGACACACAGTGGCTGCAACAATGGGCTCAAACATAGCAATGATTGTGAGGATCGAGCAGGACCAGGCAGTGTTTTGTTCTGTTGTACATAGGGTCACTACAAGTCAGAACTGACCCAATGGCACCTAACAACAGCAACCTCAGCCTTACCAGCCCCCTCCACCCACAATAATCCCTCTCCCACTCCCTCACTAGAGCTGCCCACCCCTGCACCCACACCCTCTCCTCAGAGCTCTGAATGTCCACTTCGAGTATGGGTACTGGCCTCTGGCCACAGGTCAACTGGATTGGGGCAGACACTTGCCCAAGGTAAGCCAATCAGGTTTTCTCCCTTGAACAAAAGAACCGAGAAGCCAGAACTCTAGTGAGAGTTTAGGGCCCTAGAGCTGTAAGATCATTTGGTCAAGAGGTCAAAGCCACTGGTGGGCTGATGTGCTAATGTTATATATCGGAGGCAGTGGGCTGCTGCTTACATTTTGTGAAAAGGCCAGCCTTTGGAGAGGAGAGCAGGCAGAGGAGAGAGAAACAGAGGAGGGAAGAGGTGTGGCTCGGAAAGGAGATGAAGAGACAGGCTGCCTGAAGACTCTGCCCTGAGCCCACCAGGGCATCCTGTGGTCGGCTCTGAAGAAAGTCTTGGGCCTGGCAATAACCCTTCTTTCTACATGAGCACCTTCAAAGGCTATTCCATTCCAGGCCACCAAAGGGTCCCTGATGAAGGTACCTTACCAACAAGCCCAGGTATCTACCCCAGCCAATCCCTTCTCTTTTCCCCTCCCATCAGATATGACCTGATTCTACTCCCACACCTATACTCACAGGGCTCCTATTTCTTAAATACCTAGCTCTGCCCACCCAGAGCTAAGCCATCCTCTCTCCAAGGCCCTCTACCTCTAAGAGTTCCTTTCCAATCCTGCCTTCCACCCAGCACATCTCTGCTCTAAGCTTTCACGCCACCCACGGTCTGGCCCACACTGCTAACTGAACATGTTTTGTACTGTATTAATTGCTCACCATGTGCTGGTGTATAGGTGATTTCTTAGAGCTCTGTTTATTATTCTTTCTCCTTTCTCATTTTCCGTGGTGAGATATCAGCCCACATACAGGATTTTCCTGTAGAATACAGCTCATGATCATCTATTTTTTTGCAACACAAGAACAATTGTTTTGAATGAGTTTAGGTTTAAACTTGATATACATTTTTATTAGAATGTATAATGAAGCCACAGATAATTATGTTCGAGTTATCATGACCATAAAAGTGTTTTCACTTCTAATAATTAATGAACAACTGGCTACAACCATTTGGACCAGGATGGACACCTGGCTCAAGGTGGGACCCCAAAGCAAGATGTAAGAGCCCCAGTATGACAGCTTGGGGCACTGGGGCAGTGACATCACATGTTGTAGTACCCTCAGCAAGATGAGACAGAGCAATAATGAGCAGCCACTCCCTCTCCACTGCCAGTCCAAGTCCTCTGAGTAGGATTTAGGAGTCACTGAGCCAAAAAGAAGGATGCAGGCACATTGGATAGAAGTACTTTAGAGAAAAGGGCCCATAGTGGTATAGGTCCTGCTCTGGGGGACAAGTTACGGAAGAGGGGAAAAGATAAGAAGAACTCTGGTTGAGAGTCTGAGCCCTAGACAGCAGTGGGGTTTCTGTGGTCAGCACTGTGTCCATCCTATGGCAGACACTCTGAGATCCCGGCTTTCTCCAGCCCCAAACTCATCCCTATAAAGGAACCTTGACTGAGGGCTCCAGAGAAGCTGAGTCATGGTCTAGGACAAACCTGGACACTAGATCTGCCATCAGCCACATCCCCCCAGGGAGAGAAATATCTAGACTATAAGAACGAAGTATTCTGCCCTGGGACCAGGGATGGTAGAATGAGGGAGGCAGCTACTACTTCCTCCTTTATTAATCAATATACCTAATTTTCTTTAGCTAAAGTTGAGAGCTTAATTTGGTCACTATACAGAGGTTAAAAAAAGATCAACAACTGACTTAGGCTGTCTAATTCCTTCTGCTAACTCAAAATCCACTCAGCAACAACCAAATGCTCTACCACCCTCTATACCCCATTGGCCCTCCAGTCCCAAGCTTGGAATCACAAACCTCATTTCTCTTCATCCACATGGGCCTAGTACAAGGCCAAACACACAGCTGGGTGCTCAAAGGATATGTATTGATTACTTAGATTTAAGACAACAGGATGCCCCAGCTGGCCAAGACAGCCCCAGGCTGGGTGGGTGCATGGTGTCCTGAGAAGGTCAAACAGGATGTTCTGCTTTGGGACACAAACTCAAAATCCTAAAGTCCTATTGCCTGGGCATAAATCTTCATTCATGAGGCAGAGAATCCCATTCTTCACAGCCAAATTCACAAGTCAAAACAGCAGCATATGTAACAACCAAACAGACGAGAGCACAGGAGGAAGAAGACGAACAGTGGGGCATATTTCAGAACCACTCCAAGTAGAGGTCCACCTGGAGGGCCTCCCCGATTTGACATCATCCAGTATTTCCACATGAAAGTCTATCCCTGGAATGGACACTCAAAATGTAGCATCAGCAGAACCATAGAAGCCTGAGGTCCTTACTATACAGAAGGTTCCAAGCATGATTTAAATGCCAGGCTAGAAAGAGAAAGAAACAGGAAAAGAGTTCTACTTTATTTAAGGAGCAAGCTTTAAATGATGGAGCAGCTTAAACAAGCTTTTAACCCAACTGTCTTAAGACTAGTGTCGAGAAAAGCCATCCTGAGTCTTGTATTTATCTGATGACATTTCAAAAGAGAAATTCTGTTCCCACCATGCAGGGTCCCCTCCTCCCCGTCAAAGGGGCAGTTGACAGCCATCCTCCCTGGAACCACCAACTATTTCTGCTGACCCTGAGGACTCTTCAGCCCAGTAGAGCATCCTGCATTTGTGTGAGTTTACCCTTCACTCTCTGGTGTGCCTGCCACTGTGACACCGGCCTCTTCATAGAAGGGATAGCCAGGGCCAAGCACCAAACCTTCATCTGAGTCCTCATGCCAACTCTGAAATCAATACCAGTATTGCTTGCATTTTATTCATGACTCATCTGAAGGCCAGAGAGGGTAAGTGACTTCCCTCAGATACACAGCTGGCAAGAGAAAAAACAGCTGGCTGGGCCCTCCAACTTGGGGGTACCCTGTAGCAAAGGTGGGACTGGAGAGTCTTTAGGAAGCAGGGCAGCAGGTAAAACGAGTGGTTAGGCCCCAGTAGTAAAAGCCACCCACAAACTGCAGACTCCATACCTTCAAATTTGCCTGTTGTTACTGTTGTTTGCCATGTAGTTGATTCCAACTCATAGCAATCCCATGTGACAGGGTAGAACTACCCATTCGGTCTTCTTGGCTGTCATCTTTACAGAAGCAGATTGCCAGGTCTTTGTCCTGAGGAGGCACTGGGTGGGTTTAAACCTCCAACCTTTCAGTTAAACAGCCAAGCCCTTAACCATTGCACCACTAGGACTCCTCACTAAAATTTATGTATAATCTCTAATACTCGTAGAGCTTTCGAGGTTATGCACATGTGCAGAGCAGCACACACATTCCCAGCTGAGGTCAAATCAGGCTGGCCCGCTATTCGCGAAATCAGTATTCCCAGGACTTAAACGACTGTGAATAATGAGAATTAACTGTGTGTAGTTTTAAAATATATATCGTGGTGGAGATAGTGGGATTGCAGAGCATACAGGGCAAGAGTTAACTGAGTTAGGAGAGGAGGGGAGGAGGATAGCAACCATTTCTCCTGGGAGCCCAGAGAGCTGCCTGCCTCAGGCTGCCTACACCAGGAGTTTGCCCCACACTGCAACCAACCAAATCATCAAAAAGAACAAAGGATTTTCAGCCTGAGCAGGGGAAAACGTGTTGTCATATGAACTGAGATAGAAAGGAGTTTAAAAGCAGAGCTTCAAACCAGTTCAGTCCATTTCAACCCCCTGCTGAGAATTTGCACTTTCACCTCAGATATATTGAATCAGAATCTACATTTTAATAAGACCCCTGGGTGACTCTTAAGTATACATCTATATTTTAACAAGACTCATATATACATAAGAATCACCTGGAGATCTTGTTAAAATGTAGATTCTGATTCAGTACATCTGGAATGGAAATGAAAATGCAGGGGGTTGAACTGGAATGAACCAGTTCGAAGCCCTGGTTAAAATAAATTCTAACAGAAAAGCAGGTTGTTCTGCTTCAGAGGCCTAGCCCCTCATTGGGGCTGAAGCCTAGGTGTCACATTGGCATCTGTCACCTCTGATGCTGGGCCAGGCTGCCAGTCCCTCACAGACGCTGAGAAGCTGTGCAGAGGTGGTTCTTTAAGCCACCTCATACTCCATGAAAGGCTTACCAGTGATCTGTGGTGTTCCCTGGAAAGGACTTTTGCAAGAAATGGGAGAATGACTTCCTTTCTCAGCTCTCAAAACACACACACACACACACACATACACCCACAGTCAATCCAGCTGCAAATTAACAAAAAACTTCAAATTCTAAAGTATTCTAACAAAAGTAACAGTGTCAGCTTTACTCTCTGCTAAGACCTCCAGAAGGACTTCAATTTGGGCTCAAAGCCCTCTTGGAACTCTGAGAAGAAGGGGAAGCCAAGGAGTCAGTCTCTAGATGTAGCGTCAAGCAATTAGACAGGTCCCTTCTCAGAACTTCCCACAGGTCAAGGAAAGACAGTTCTCTTTAACGCAGGTCCCTCTGAGCCCAGACCAGATTCTCATTACCACCAGCTTCTGGTATCTGCATCTGCCCTGGCCTATCCCTATGCAGAGTGAAACTGAAATGCAACCTTTGGTTTAGGGAAGATTCGAGCCCAAAGGCCACTCACACTCCATCCTTTGTTCCAGCCAAGAGCAAACTCTCTGAGTTTTCTTATTCATAAGTAGGGGTAAAGTGAGGCAGTCTTTTATCAGGAAGAAGGGATCACCAACCAAACAGCAGTGAGGTGTCATTTTTCATGGGTGGAGTAAATAGATGGCAAGAAACTGTCAAACTCATGAACAAGAAATTCTGTACCCCACTTTCCCTTTAAAACCCAGTCCTGGCTACGCTTCAACGTAGAGACGTGCCTGGATCTGGTGAGGAAAACCCACTTGAAGGTTGATCCCCAACCCATGCAGAGGGCATGAGGCCTCTTTTTGGGGTGAGCACCCATTTTTCCTACCTTGCAGCTGAGTCTTTCCAGCTGTGAAATTAGAACAAACACCAGGGAGAACAACACTGAACCTCGGTCTAGGGACCTAGTATCTCAGCCAAACTTAGACGCCAACTCACCAGGAACTTCAAGAGCAGACAACCATGTGCTTCTCTGGGCCTCAGTTCCCAGTGATCTCTAGATCTTTGACCCTGTGGTCCATGACTAAGTTCTGACTGGTCCTCGGACACAACACATGCACACACACACACACACACAATGTAGTGTGTGTCGGTGGAAGGCTGCCAACTGTACTTTTCTGGGATGGACTGCCCTTTATTCTCAAATCATGGCTTTTCTCCTTTTTGGAGGAAGGGGGATTAAAAAAAGATATAACTAAAAAGTTGATAGGGATTCTAGATGTCAGCTTGATTTTGTCTTTAAAATTCTCTCGCCTGGCAAAAAAAGGAAAAAATGGTGGCACAGTGGTTAAGAGCTATGGCGAGCTACAGCTGCTAGCCAAAAGGATGGCAGTTTGAATCCACCAGCTGCTCCTTGGGAATGCTATGGGGCAGTTCTACTCTGTCCTGTGGGGTCCCTATGAGTCAGAATCAACTCGACAGCAATGGGTTTGGGTTTTTTTTTTAGACTCTATGAAATAAAAAAAATCTAGGAACCCCGTCTCTGAACGAGCACGGTTGGCAGCACAGAGTGAGTATTTAACCCTTCCTAAAACTATGAATGAAAAAATCAGTTGAAGTTCCTTTTAGGCTCTGTATGCCAAGCACTTCCTCCTCCTCTCCCCAGACACTAGCAGGCCACCAGAGAGCCTGTGGCATCAGCACACACTGTGTAGCAGAGCCATCTTTGACCCCAGGTCCACACTGAAGGGTGGAGAGAGGTGTTTCTGGTCAAACAGATACCATACGGCTCCACTTCTGAGTCAAGTGATGGAAAACTCCTCAACTGCTATCCCTTCCCAAAGGGAAGTAACTTTATACAAACAACTAAAGATGGCACTGAACCTTCAGACTTCATGCCTGTTATTCAGCCACACGGGAATAACAAAGAGAGTCCCAGTAGATTGGAAATCTTCAAAAGTTTTAAAGGGGCCCAGGCATCAGTGGAGAAGTTAGATGTGACAAAGACCTGAAGTCCCAGATGACATCTCCACCAATACCCTCATGTCCCAGATGAGGAAACTGAGGCCCAGAGAAGGGACTAGCTCTAGTTCACAGAACTGGTTTGGCCAGGCTAGACCTAGGGCTCTGAGCCTAACTGAATACCCTGAGTTCTCGTCCTAAAATGAGCAGGCTGTTGGCAACTGCACCTCTGAGTTAGAAGGTTCCTGCAGCTCTTATGGGCCTCTGCTTGGTCCTCCCGCACTGGGTCATCTTCCAATCTTGGGGATGGGTAAACGGGCTAGCAGGCTTTACTCTGGACTGCATAGCACTAAAGGGATAGAGAAAGCCAACCTATAAAATATGAGTGGATTGCTAGCACCTGGCACACATTCCAGCTGTTGTCCCCACCTCAGACAGCCAGAACTGGGCAGTTCCATGCACTCACTGACCCAGTGATCTCATTTCAGAGCTCTTTTCCTCCACTCCCGCCCCCACCCTCCATTTTTGCCTGACCCCACTATAACCAAGCTCCTTCCTTCGGGGACTTATTTTCTACAGATGACTCTGTGACACTACCCCTTGGGGAATAGCACATGTAGACCACTAGCTGAGCCCCCGTGCCCAGCCTCAGAGTCTATTCTGCTCTCTATCCTGCAGGGGTCCATTCGTGGCTGGGGTCTGTGCCACCAAACCCTGCCAAGCCCTGAAGCATGGTCAGGGGGACAGATCTTAAACTGAAGTAAGGTGAATTTTGGAGCCCTGGTAGCATAGTGGTTAAGTGTTCAGCTACTAAGCAAAAGGTCTGCAGTTCATATCTACCAGCTGCTCCTTAGAAACCCCAGGGGCAGTTCTACTCTGTCCTATAGAGTCGCTATGAGTTGGAATCGACTCGACGGCAACATGTTCAGTTTTTTGGTTTAAGGTTAATTTTATTTCCTGAATTTCACTATAGTCCTTGAAACATGTGAAGACAGCATGGTTAGGAATTGCTGGTCCCCAGGGTCAGCTTGCAGCTCCATCAAGAGGAAGTGTTACACGAGAATACTTGGTTTTTACTTTTAAAAAAAAAAAGAAAAACGTGTTGGTATTAGAAAGAGGATCCCAAGAGGAGAGAGAGTGGGTTTCTCTTGGTCGACACCTTCCTGGCTCTAGCGAGATCCTCAGACTTACGTGGACAACCAGGCTGAACAGAGACATGGCTTTGCAGCAGCTTTCCCCACCCATCAGCCACCTGTCCCACTCCCACTGCAGTTTCCTCAGCTGTTGCCTGAGTGCAAGGCCTGTATCATCCTAGGCCTCCATTTCTGGAACCAGTGTCCTCCACCACACACGTGGCTGGTGCCCAGGAGCCTCACAGCACAGATTGCAGTAGTGCAGGCAGAAGGACAATGGTTTAGTCTTGGCAGGACAGAAAAGCAGAGCCCACACCTATAGGGCCGGTAGAGTCTATCTGACACCAACATGACACTTAACTACTCTCTGAAATGGGAAGCAAGAGAGATAAGCCATAAGTCACAGAGGGTAAATCAAACAGATGATTGGGGCTTAGCAGGGCTGATGCTGCGAACTCCCAGAAAAATGGGAATCAGAGCCCCATTTACAATGCATAGCCTGATGTCCTGATCACGAGTGTGGAAAGTTTCCTAGAGGAGCATACATTACTTAGCAACAGAAGCATAAATAAAATAGTTCGATGAGTAAATGCTAAATTAAAAGGAAGAAAAATAATGGTTTTCCGTGAACTCTAGTAAATGCTCATTTTCCTGGGTCACAGAACTTTTCAAGGGCCGGTTAAAACTCTGTCAACTATGATCTCAGAATACGAAGGGGCTCACAGTTGTAGTAACTGGGACAGAGTAGAAGGACTTGCCAGGAGCAGTGACAGATGAGAAACATCCAACACGAAGAACAAAGATAGTGACTTCCTATGTCCAAGGGTAAAAAATAAAAATAAAGGTCCAAAATAGAGCACCATGCCAGCAGTGTGTTCCCCAAACAGCGTGGCTGAGTCCTGGGGGCAGAGACTGGGCAGGATACCAGTATAGGTGGCATGGTGGCGTGATGGTGAGTGTATGTTGTCAATCCACTGGAGCACAAGGGAGTGGGCTTTCCGTCAGGACTTAGGAGTCCCCGGGTGGTACAAACAGGTAAGTGCTCGGCTACCAGCCAAAAGGTTAAGCAATTCAAATTCACCCAGAGGCACCTCAGAAGAAAGGCCTGGCAATATACTTCTGAAAGGTCACAGTCATTGAAAACTCTATGGAGTACGTTTCTAGTCTGAAACTCAAAGGGCCGCTGTGGGTCAGAATCAACTCCACAGCAACCTTTTTTTTTTTTTTTTAAACAGATAAGCCAGTAGGGAATCCTGTGTTCAGAGATCTAAGTTTACCTGTCCGACCTGCTTAAAAGTAGGTGCAAATGAGTCTAGAACCCAGGTTGCTTAAACTCATCTTTCCCCTCACCTACCTGCCTCCGCACTTCCTCCTCCCCACCCCGCCCCCACCCGCCCCGTGTGAGTCTCCTCAAGCTACTTCCTGGCATGACTGCAGTCTGCACATTTCCCTCCTTTTCCTGACCACGTGTTATCATGTTGGCAAGAGCTAAAAACAGAAAGCAGTTCATCACTAACTGGGTTTCCTCCATCTTGGGTATCTGCACGGTGCGGGGAGGAGGATGTCTCTAGGACCTTTCTGCCCACAGTGTCCTCCGTGGATGGAAGTATTGACATCAACTGGAGCTTATGAGAAATGCAGAATCTCGGGACACACCGCAGATCTACTGCATCAGAATTAGCATTTTAACAAGATCCCCAGGGCAGGTGCAAGCACATTAAAGTTCCAGAGTCAGTGGAGCGAGACACAGCCCACACAAACTCTGGAGACATGAACAGGTTTGCCCTGGTGCTCCTGGGAACTTGGAGCACTTGTTGCGATCTTTCGCCTTCAAAGTTACAGACGTAATTCATGCATCTGCAGAGAGGAGGTTATACTCTCCCACACTTCATGTGAGAAACTAAAACCCACACCCAACGACACAAGAAGAATCAGAAGAGAGCCTTGGCCAAGGGTTTGGGCTCAAGGGAGGCCGCCCACCCCAACCCCGCCAGCCTCGCGCCTGCAGCATAAGTCCTGGATGCTAGTAAAAGGGGGGCATTCAGGAATGCCAGCGCTCTGCGGCCCTGGTGAAAGGACAGTTACTGCCTCTTGCCGAGAGGCCTCGCCCAGAGTCCCATCTTCTTTGACAGCGAGTCAAATGCCGAGTTCCCCACAGTGAGTGCTTAGGAGGGTGATACTGCAGAAAACACAGGTAAGAGATGCATGCAGGCCTGTACTTCCGGTGAGCTTAAGAAAATGCCAGGTATCCTGCCTGGCTCCCTGCCTGCTCACACGAAAGAATGGAGTTTGTTTTCCCTGTGCCCGCCCACAAGCAGGGTTGGGGGCAAAGGTGAACAGAGATGCGAATGGGGGCAGACCTCAAACCCTACTACAATGAACTTCTCTTTCCCAGTAAACAATGGGCCCCAAGGGAGAGCTGGGGCAGGTTGGGGTGGAGGAAGAACTTTACTAGAAAGGGAGGGCATTACCTTAAATTCAGTAAGATATGTGAGAACAATGACCCTTATTAAGAAAAAAAAAAGTTAATGCTCTGTCTTAGCACCCATGAGGCATTGGTGGTTCATTGACAGAATTCTTGCCTTCCATGTTGGAGATCCACGTTCAATTCCCAAGTTCAATGCATCTCATGGACAGCACCCACCTGTCTGCCAGTGGGACTTTGCATGTTGCTATGATGCTGAATAGGTTTCAACAGAGCTTCCAGACTAAGACAAACCAGGAAGAAAGGCCTGACAACCTACTTCAAAAGTCAGCCAGTGAAAACCCTATGGATCACAACAGTCAGATCCACAGCCAATCATGGAGAATGGCAGGCATGGCAGTGTTTCATTCCGTTCTGTATGGGGTCACCAGGAGTCAGGGGCTGACTCAATGGCAGCTAACAATAACTTAGCAACACAAGTACTCCTGAATGCCCAACCAATGCAGATAAAAGCCAGGGAGCATTTAAGGGCTCTGCTATTAGAACAATCTTTTATTGTGCTCTTTTAAAGAACTATCTATCTATATAGGATCAAATTGACAACAGCAACTTGAAAGATTAGATAGGAAATTTAGGGGGCAGTGAGCTTACATTAACAGGGAAGGAACAATTCATAAAAGGAACGTGAGAATAGGTGCATGTCTTAGTTATCTAGTGCTGCTATAACAGAAATAGCACAAGTGGATGGCTTTAACAAAGAGAAATTTATTCTCTCACAGTCTAGGAGGCTAGAAGTCCAAATTCAGGGTGCCAGCTCCAGGGGAAGGCTTTCTCTCTCCGTCGGCTCTAGGGGAAAGTCCTTGTCATCAATCTTCCCCAGTTGAGGAGCTTCTCAGCGCAGGGACCATGGGTCCAAAGGATGCACACTGCTCCCAGCACTGCTTTCTTGGTGGTATGAGGTCCTCCTGTCTCTCTGCTCACTCCTCTCTTTTATATCTCAAAAGAGATTGGTTTAAGACACACCATAATCTTATAGATTGAATCCTGCCTCATTAGCATAACGGCTGCTAATCCCATCTCATCAACATCATAGAGATAGGATTTACAACACACAGGAAAATCACATCAGATGACAAAATGGTGGACAGTCACACAATACTGGGGAATCATGGCCTAGCCAAGTTAATAGATATTTTCAGGTGACACAATTCAATCCATGACATTACATAACTTGAAGAGTATAATCAATGTTACTGAACTGTACTCGTAGAAATTGTTGAACTGGTGTATGTTCTG
Organism: Dugong dugon; assembly: GCA_030035585.1. Classification (NCBI taxonomy): domain Eukaryota; kingdom Metazoa; phylum Chordata; class Mammalia; order Sirenia; family Dugongidae; genus Dugong; species Dugong dugon. The sequence goes on from CM057460.1 coordinate 146,670,864, forward strand.
CTGTGCATATTTTCAACAACAAAAATAAATTATTTTTTAAAAAAGAAGCCACTCTTGCAAGGCTTCTGGGACCACTTGTAGAAAGAAGAAAGGACCAGTCAGCCAGGGTGGGATTAATGCTTTCTTAGGCTGACCCCTGGGCTTAGAGAGGAGAGGAACAGTACTTAGGTCAACTGGTGCCACCCTACATAGACTTTTTCCTAGAAGACTTTCCTATGACAGAATTTGCAAATATTGAAAACAAACAGTGTGTCACCTCAAAGCAGACCCCTGGTCGATAAGCACTGAGGCATAGATGCTAACAATTTAAAAAGGAAGCAACATTAACATTTATGTTATGGTTATTTAGTACATGACTAGATAGTATGGGCAAGAGTAATTTAGAAAAACTTTAGTAAAATGCATGAAGGATGTGTGAAGCTTTGTAATGACCACCATTCAATCCCAGAGGCCAGTAAGTTGGTAAACACTGGTGCTGGAACACACACCCTGGGCCCAAAGAAAGGGCCCCTCCAGCAAATGCCTGGCCCTCAAGAGGCTCTCTTGGGGTACCACCCCATTAGATCTCCCTCTTTCCTGGTTCCTCAAAATATAAAATTCCACCAGTGTTGATTTTACTACTGTATTTGGCCAGAGTATATGCATGACAAAGCTGGACAATGAAAAAAGAAGACAGAAGAACTTGCTTATGTATTCAAATTGTGGGGTCGGCGAAGAATATTAAATATACCGTGGACTACCAAAAGAATGAATGAATCTCGCTTAGAAGAAATACCACCAGGATGTTCCTTAGAAGTAAGGATGGCGAAACTTTGGCCCAGTTACTTTGGACACATCATCAGGAAAAGATCAATTGCTATAAAAGGACATCATGTTTGGTAGCGGGTCAGTGAAAACGAGAGACCCTCAATGAGATGGACTGAGACAATAGCCACAGTAGACTCAAACATACCAGTGATCAAAAAGATGATGCAGGACTAAGCAACATTTTGTTCTATTATACATAAGGTAGCCATGAGTCAGAGCCAGCTCAATAGCACCTAACAACAGTAACAACAATATAAGGAAAAATGGAAAATATATCTATATTTCAGTATTCTAATAAATTGTATCTCTCAGAATTGTTTCCTCAGAATTCAGAACTGCGTTAGTATTCTAGGCCACATTCTACCACTCTTAACTCTTATGAAAGAGGCACTCTACCCAGCTACATTTCTTTTTATCTACCTTTGTAAAGTGGTAAACTCCTTGAAGTTACTGCAAATACAGTCTTTGTACATAAAATAATAAACAAAATCTACACTTGCTATAATTGCTTTAAAAATCTACACACACACACACACACATTGGTCGTTTAACCCTTATTTACCCTTTTGGCACTCAAGTAATTGGTATAATAATTTCAAAGGCATATCAAATCTTATTAACGCTTTCCAAGTGCTTTAAAGCAAAAAATCTTGTCACTGAGTATTTTGTAAAGTGCTACTATCAGGAAGAAAACACACAGAGAAACATTTTAACATCTAGTTTCTGAAATTTAGTTTTTAATTTATTTATATATAGTCTCAGGAACTCTGTTGGTGTTGATTCTCCTAGAAAATCAGACTGTCTGGGGAAACTGCCAAAGGAGTTTAATATGTTTTATACAGTGACTTATGGATATAGTAGTAACTACAACTCAAAGAAGAAACTATCAAGGATCTACTACACACAAGAACAATTTTCCGTGTTGAGAAAATGCAAGCCCAAGTTGGCCTGCAAGCTGCTTACGGGATTGCTTGGGAGACCATCCATGTGCCCACTGGAAATGAACCTGCGTGCAGGGAGGTGTGTCATGACTTATATACTTGATGATCTAGTCTGAATTTGGAAGCACCAGGGTGACTTTATGACCAGCACTAAATTTTGCATAAGTACCATCTGGCTTAAAAACACATTGAGCCTCTATTTTGCTCATAAATTTAGTAGACACAATGAGGAGAAGAAAGTTAAATAAGATGGGCTTCATCATATGTTAAATAAAAATATAAGAGCAAGAAAAGAAAAAAGACAGAAAGGGCTAGGAGTTCAGATGAAGTGACCAAGAACGGTCAAGGAAGGCTCTAGAGAAAAGGTAAGAACCAGAGCTAGGCCTTGGAGGCAGGGAGGATTCATACACGTGGGAAGAAAGGGATAGCACCCCAGGCAGGAGGGTCCCAGGGAGCAGTGGTGTGGAGAGGCCAGGCATAATGTGATCAAGGTCAGCAAACAAATCAGTTAAAAATAAATGTTCTGCTCTATCTAAATACTTACTGAGCCCGTCCTGTGTACAGGACACATTCACACTATCATTACCTCATTTAATCATTAATATCAGCAGATTCAATGAGTAGAAACTATAATACTCTGCAAAAACTAAACCTATAGCAAAGAGAATTTGATCAATAGGGAAGCTGTTCTGGAGTCTGCAGAGTCATCACTTCTTTCCCCTGAAGCAGCAAAATTCCTGGACTTGGGAGACAATGGCATCTCCTGGGCTCTGCTTTCATGGAGGCTGGGTGGGGGTGGCGGTGAGGGAGCAGAACAACAACCAAAGACAAAAAAGCATCAAACAAAACACCTTACTTCCTCAGAACGAGCAACATCTGCTCTTTCTTGTTGGTGCACAAGGTATTAGGGTGTTAACAGCTAAGAGGCCCTAGGTTGACATTAACTTGTCTTCAATTTACCTCCAGCTAAATCCCACCTTAATTAATGGCTTGACCCTTTTAATTGAAATAAGTGATTTAAAACAGTGGGCCAATGAGCCCCAACAGTACGAAGACAAAGTAAGCATACCTGTGTGTTTGCCTATTTGCTTTGCTATTAAATATTCAACAATATATGTGTAGGCTTTAAGTGATCATTTTCCCTCTGTATCGATATGAGTATAATGAGTAAGCCGTTCCCCTATGGGAAATGCTCTTCTCACTAGCAAGTCAGCCTCCAGACTCTTTCAAGAGCATTAAGTTGCTGCCCTTCATGGATTTAGATGGGAGAGATGGTGTTTCTATTTCATCATCTGCTCACCACAAAGGTAGCCACACTAACTTCAGCAGCGATAGTGCGTATTAAATTACTTCTGAACTTCCCAGAAGATTAAGTCTTGTAGGTTTGGGACTGCATTACAATTAAGTAATAATGAAAGTGAAATCATGTCTTTTGATCAAATAATGCGCTAATCCTACCATACACGGTATATCAGTGTGTCATTATTCATTCTCTGGTAATGCTGACTTTTTGAGGCAATTTTTATTTCTCATTCCACAGGACAGGACATAGGTACAGAGAAAAGGAGAAGGGTATGCATTAAGGGCAACAATGGAAGTAAAAATGTCCTGAAAAGCTCTCTGGTAAGAATTAGTATTTGCCACATCATAAAGAAAATCCCAGGTGGTCTTATTGAAAGAGTACAGTCTTTTCCTAAGGTTCAGCAGATACAAAACATTTTCTGCAGCAAAACTGCATCCTTCGTGAACCCCAAATTCATGGGGCCTACTACCTTCAGTGAAACCCCTAGGTGGTGCAAATGGTTAATGCCTCAGCTGCTAACCGAAAGGTTGGAAGTTCGAGTCCACCCAGTAGTACCTCGGAAGAAAGGCCTGGCGATCTACTTCCACAAAATCAGCCAGTGAAAATCCTTGGAGCACAGTTCTACTCTGACGCACACATGAGGTCACCATGAGTCAGAGTCAACTCGATGGCAACTGGTTTTACTACCTTGAGCAGGACTAGGTTGCAGTTTTATGAATCCTCTTCAGTACTTAAGACCAGAGTTCACTCAGCAATTAGCAATGTATCGAGAATCTCCAGGGAAGTATTTGAGAACAAGGTTTTCAAGCACTTTAGAAGCATTTATATAAACCTAGCGTGCCATTAATCATTCTTATCTTTTCATTAAAGCAAGCTCCCTTAGGACCCTTACTTCCCAGTTCTTTCTCAGCCAGGTTCTTTTTATCTATATACTTGAAAAGTAGCCCATTGATTTTAAAACATATTTTATAATTTAAATACTTCATTAATTCACATGGGTGTGCTCCACCAATTAGTCTGCATTTTTGGAATTTTTTTAAATATACGGAAAGATCATTCTCTTGAGGGTCTTGGTGGAAGACAAACCATATAACTAAAGCTTGGTTTTGGAATACATTTTCGGCATTTAAGAGACTTTAGAACCATTACATCATGATATAAACGTCCTGTCTATATTAACACATGTTGCTTCTTTCTGCCTCTCACCAAAAGGGGATACAATTTTAATTCACGCTGCAGTCCAATTGATTTAAACTAAAGGTGGAAGTGGAATCAGATAGCTGCAATGTTGAAAAGCAATCAGTATGAGATGTCAAATCAGTTGTTATTTAACTATACCTCTGCCTGTGACTCCTCCACACCCACGTTCAGGTCTCTGCTGGTTCCTGGGTCCATCCATCCCAGCACAGCTAGCAGCGAGGCCCCAAGCAGTGCAAGATGCAGCCAAATGCCTCCTGGTTTCATTTTGTTGAGTCTGTGGAAAAAATGACAAATGCTCAGAACTACGCATTCCAAAAACACGTAACAAGTCATGGATGGGGTCGTTAGTTAATACTAGTACTCCATGATCAGGTAAACTTGAGTTGAAATCCTGGCACCAACGCTTCTGTTCTATTTTGGAGAAGTTACACTACTTCTGAGCCTCAGTTTACTCATCTCTAAAATGGGGGCAATGATACGTACCTCATACAGTTGCTGTGAGGATTGGCGGGGTAAGGGTCAGGAACGTAGTAAGAACTCTAGAAATGTTATATAGAAATCCATTTAACATGCCACCTACCACTACATCTAGAACACAAATTCAGATTGAGACAGGTGGCTCACCACCTTTAGGTTACCACATATCCATGCCAGTGTCCTCAGAAAACATTTGTGACCAGGCACACAATTGTTATTGTTAGTTGCCGTCAAGTCAGTTTCAACTCATGGCAACCCTGTGTGTGCAGAGTAGAACTGCTCCATAGGGTTTTCAAGGCTGTGACTTTTCAGAAGCAGCTCGCCAGGCCCGTCTCCTGAGGCGCCTCTGGATGGGTTCAAACCACTAACCTCTCGGCTAGCAGTTGAGCAATTAACAGTTTGTGCCTCAGGGACTTTAGGCACACAATTAAAACTCAAAAAACCAAACCCATTGTCAGCGAGTTGACTCCAACTCATAGCGACCCTATAGGACAGAGTAGAACTGCCCCACAGAGTTTCCAAGGAGCGCTTGGTGGATTCAAACTGCCAACCTTTTGGTTAGCAGCCATAGCACTTAGGCACACAATTAGTGCTCAATAAATGCTAATGAGGAATTATGTTAAATCTGTAGCACCCCATTTGTAGCTAATGCCTGTGTTTACAAGCTAGTGAGCTTCAAAATGGTATTATGAGGTCCAATCTTTTAGTTTCACGACTCTTGCAGCAGAATCCAAGCATCCAATGCACAATGGAATTTCAAAAACCTGTAGTTCTATTGGTGTTATGCTAGGTCTCCATGCTAAACATAACAGAATTAGTAACCTAAAATCATCCAGTAAAAAACCTCAAGAGCAGTCTCCTGAGGCTCACTTGACAACATTCCAATCTAAAGTCCTAGGTAAGAAACGGGCAATTCAAGGTAACCAAAGAATTACATGAATGAAAAAATTAAGGATCAGCTACAATAAATATCCAAGTACCTATCATGTGCTAGGCATTGTGCTAAGGGAATGAGGACTCAGACTATTCCACGTGTCCAACTGGCTGTACATTTTTTGGCGTGGGAGGCTTTCCACCACGAATGTATCCTGACCTTAATTTCAGCATCCATGTCTATGAAACACATGCCAGATAAAACTCATCATATAGTACTTACAACTCTTACTCCAGGCAACTTTAGGGGGTATTGATTTTTGCAGGCACCACACAATTTAGTGCTTAATTACACGTGGTCCACATTGCATCCTGATCCTGGCTAGGGAGATAAAAAAGCACAAAGTTCCTTGTAGCCTAGCACCCTATACTGATCTGGCATAGAGCCAATACAGAGCAGGTGTTCAAGTCAGAAATGGTGTGATGCTTACAGTACCCTACAGCCTATTTGATGAGCCCATCACTACTTGCCCCAGTAGTCAATAGCTTTGGGGCATCCCTGCTCTAGACAGAGTGGGTACACATAATCACCCAGTGCTGAGACCAGGACCGGCAAACAAATACGCTCCTGCCGCATTCCAGGTTTCATTTGGCTGCCTTCCATACCCAAACTGCCTCTCCAGATTTGCTTTATATCTCCAGCTTGAGATGGAAATTCCCACAGGGAAGAGAAGTCAGATTAAAAATTGTGGACATATAACACTGGCAAGGCAAGGTTATAAGGAATGACTATCTTTCAAGAGAAGGTGTCTACTTGTTTTAAAAAGAGTCCATAGGCTCCCACTCCTACATCTGTTTATTGGGCTATTCATCCTTGACATCTGCTGGCAAAGCTAGAGCTACTGGGGAAAAAGTCCAAGTAGCCAGTAAATATAATCTGAAGGTCACAGTGTCGCTGCCGCCAGCACTTGCTCTGCACTCTGAACAAGGCAGAGTTAGGCAGAGTGGTGCAGCTTTGGCATTTCGCTGGGAGAGGATTGCAGCGGTAACAGCAGCCACCCTCTCTGGACTCCTAATCCAGTGCTCCGGGTAGGGTTGTATGAGTTTCTTACAGGAATAAGGAGGAGTGAAAAAAATCACATTCAGGATTAAAAGAGACTAAAACAGTCTATCCCTAACTGCAACCGGTTTTTCTAAAAACAAATAGGGTAACTCCATACTCTCCATAAATTATCCCCTGAAGGCACTGCAGAAAGCAGTTACTTTTTGGAACATTTTAAAACCAACAGTAGTAACTCAAGCTAGAACTAGAAAGACGATGCTTCCTATCCTACTTTCATTCCTTCTTCTCTACTCGTCTACTATGATCAAACATTGTTCATGGGGCAACCAAACACATTAAAGGTCTTTTTTTTCTCCCTTTTCATGCCTTCTAGCCCAAATAAACTAAAAACAGCAAGATAAAGTTATTCTCACTAAAAGTACAGATGTCATTTCTTGGAGTTACAAAACATACAAGCCACACAATCTAGCATTTAATTTTCAGTTTGCCTGGTTATCCAAGACCAATTATTTTTTATGTTTTATTAGCAATGGATAGCGTCAAAATTAAATCCATTCATTTCAATGGTTATTTTGTCAAGCACCAGTCACCTTAAGAGGAGACACCCAGACCTCTGGCATTAAACCAGCTGTGTTTTGAGTTGTGTTGCAAGGAGTCTGAGCCCCAGCCCTGCTCCATTTGGAGAAGCCTGCATTTATTTGGTTTGTGTTGCTGTTCCCTGACAGATTTTATTTGAAGACAGGAGTCTTCTTTTAGAGTTTGGAAACACATGAACCAGGCCAATGAATGAAATACTCCTAGGCAGCTTCTTTGTTAAGTTTAGCTCAGCTTGGCCACCACTAGATCTGACTTCATTTGTACCACGGATGTGTCTTAAATGTCATTTTATACTTACAGTGATTGACAATCTATTACATCTACAGTAGCAATAGCCTAAAAATTTACAACTCGAGTTTTCTGACAGTTCAGTTCGTAAAATAAGAATTAATACTGAGCCTAAATCAATTCTGATGATCTGTCTAATAACCAAATAGATCGCATCTATTTGGTTAGCACTTATATAGCAATTACTATGTGTCAGGCACTGTTTTAAATGCTTCACAGGTATTAACTCATAATCTTCATTTCTACTCCATGCGGAGGGCAGTGATTATCCCCATAGCCAGGTGACAAAGGAGACAGGGTTAAGTGACTTTCCAAGGCCACATAGTGCTCTTAACCCCCACCCTATGCTTCCTCTCAATACTTAGCAATGTTATTTTGATAAAATTTGTTTTTATTATGATGGGGAAAATCTACACAGTGGCCAAGAGAGCAAGATAGGAAGCCCAGAGGCCCAAGTCCCTCCTTTCCTCTGCCTAAAGCTGCACTTCTGTGGTTTCCGTGCCTCCTATCAAGACCAAAGAGGCAAACATCTTCTGGGGTAATATTTGAGAATTTGTGCTGGTGTCCTTTCGTTGCCTGGAAAATCAGGTATTCCTTGAGCTCTGTTTACACTTTTGCCCTGAGCCCCTTAGGCCCATTTCCAGAAACTGTTCTAATATACCCCATCCAGAGAAAAGCACAGAAAGAGTCCAGCCCAGAAACGTGAGTGTAAGTACTGCTCGTCTTCAGAAGGGAAAGAGGAGGAAGTCAGCACTGTCGCTCTTTCATTGCACTGGTTTCCACTGAACCCCGACTAAGGGCTGGGTCCGGGCCCGTCCCTTGGCAAGTGGAAGTGAGCGAAGCAGAGCTCCTGCCAACAGGGAACTCCTTCCAGGGTGGCAGTGAGGGGTGGGGGGGGGAAGCGGAACAAATTAAAACTGGCAATTATAAAATAGCAAGAGGCAGTGGTGGTTTGGTGGCAGAATTCTCGCCTTCTGTGTGGGAGACCTGGGTTTGATTCCCAGCCAATGCACCTCATGCACATCCACCACCCGTCTGTCAGTGAAGGCTTGCATGTTGCTATGATGCTGAGCAGGTTTCAGCAGAGCTTCCAGACTAAGAAGGACTAGGAAGAAAGGCCTGGCAATTTATTTCCGAAAATCAGTCAGTGAAAACCCTGTGGATTACAATAGTCTGATCTGCAGCTGCTCGGGGGAATGGCCGGCAGTGTTTCTTCCTGTTGTGCCTCGGGTCAGCATGAGTCGGGGGCTAATCTGATGGCAGCTAACAACAATAACCACAACCAAAGCCAAAGATGCAAACAGCCAAGCTGCCTGCCCTCCCACATGCCACCTAGGATGGGGGAACCGCACACTGCATTCTCCTCAGCTCTCACTGCTGCTCTCCTTGCCACCTGGGGAAAAAATGTGATTGAAAAAAAAGAAACCATAGAAGGTGCACAGAATTCCAGGCAGCTCGTGGGAGCATCCGCATGGTAAAGACCATCACTTCTGGGGAGGTGGATCTTTTAAATTAATTACTCTTCAAATTCAAATAGCCCTATTTCCCTTCAGATAGAGGAAAATATAATAACCCTCCCCCCATTATAAAAATGTGAAGGTGCCATCAATAAGGTCACAAGCCCTCTCTTCCAACCTAGAGCTCCTTATGAGGTCAATTTAGGTTTATACGCTTCACTTAATCCATGCTATAATAGTAAGATTGGTTATAAATGTTCCTGACATTGTCCTCCTATGAAGAGTGGGGACTACCTTTTCTTTCCAACAACTCAAAGTACAATCACTAGACATTTAAGGCATTTTGTTTCAAAGACAGCTACTTCTCTGCTTCCTCTGTGGCTTCCCATCTAAGCCTCAGCATTTCTCATGGTCAGAAGATCCAGGTGCTATAGCCTGGCTGCTGCAAAGACTGGACACCAGAGGCCCTTTTCAGCGCTGGAGAGCACACATCAGATTGCCCAGTCCCTACATGTAAAAACCACAGGATTTTCTAGTGTGGTAATATAAATGGGCATCTGTGCTACTATTGGTTTGTATTTAAAATTACAGAGGTACTACAAACTAATATGATGTAACATCCCAAATACTGACTTGCTTTTTGAAGAAAGTTGAAAAAGAGTGGCATTAGAAGGTAAATTGTTAGGGGGAAGTAGAAATTAATATGGAAATTCTAAAATCTGACCCACCCAGAAAACACACACGAGCATGTAAGCTGTCTTTGTTGGCCAGGGTCAGGGGCCAGAAGGAAACACTGGCAATGAGCTTAATACAAACTTATCTTTTCTCCTCTGGAAAACAGCCCTGTTTGGGAAGAGTGGGAATTCTGACCCTCAGAGCTTTGGGGACTGTCTACCGGTTCTCTCTCTCAACCTTTCTCCCAGCACATGGCAACATTAAAAGCCATTACAGATTAGCCACATGGAAATGTCTTCTCTTTGTAACAAACAGAACCAGGAATTACAAGATGATTTGGCAGAACCAAGTGACATTACCAACATTGTGGCCTTGAGGCATCTGCATTCCCAGCCCTTTTAATTGAAGAAGCTGTGCTGTAACAAATTACCTTAGGTGCTTTGCATTTTATACAAGGGATGTTGACAATCAACAAATAGAAATCAACTGGGAACCACCAAAACCCTGCAGTCCTCTTCAACATGGCTACCCAAAGTTAAGAAAAAACAAAAAGTCATATCAACCCCAACCAGAAACTAGGAGGTTATATGGTAATTTCTTCTGAGAGACTTAGACCCTAGTTTTGATTTGTGAGTGCTTTAGGAAAAAAGAAAGGAGTTCAAACTTCTTAAAATAGTCCCTAAAATACCAACCCAGGGAAATTAGGCCTGGAAATATATCAAGCTAACCTTGTAGCAAGCCATAATGAAGTTTTAAACTGCATTTCCTATTAATTATCTACTCTATCTTTATTTAATTCTTCCAACATTTGATAAATGAGATGCCTAAATTAGTCTATATGTAAATCTTAAATTTACCATAAAGCTTAACACACACACATCCAAGTATGACTTCCAGTAACCCTCACCCTTCCAACATTCAGGTTATACCTCTTAAGTACCACATTCTCTCAGCTGTGGTTCGATTTTACTTCAAGCCCCAGGCCTTGTGTTATGCATTACCCATTGCCGTCAAGTCAATTCTGGCCCATAGCGACCCTATAGGGCAGAGTAGAACTGCCCCATAGAGTTTCAAGGAGCAGCTGGTGGATTTGAACTGCTGACCTTTTGGCTAGCAGCCTGAGCTCTTAACCATTGTGCCACCAGGGGTCCTGTTTTATGCAGTAGTAGATAGCATTAGCAGATAGCAAATGTAAGGAAAGATGTGCTCTTGAAACAACTATTTCATTAAGAAGCTCATGATTGACCACACATAAGCAACATAAGGCTGAGTTTGTAAAAAAAAAAAAAAAGAAAAAAAAGTAAAGTGGGAATTAAGGTAGATTTTATACATCCTGACTCTTCAATGCTAGTGTCTGTAATATAGTGTTAAGTCAAACAAGAAGTCACAACATGAAGGTCACTTCAAATTAAAAAAAAAAAAAAAATCTTGCAGCCGTTAGTAGAAGAAGACTCTTGCATGACTGGTTGGTCAAGGCAGAAAAATCCAACCTTCTCCTCCCTCACCCACTTCCCAGGCACAGCCAAAAAGATAAAAGTTCTCCCAATGCCCAGAAGGACAAACTGGCCCCTCTCTCTGGAAGAAAAAGATCTTTCCTGGAATTAACAACAATTGAGTGTGACCACGAAATTTTAAGAGAAAAAAAAGAATACACTGGAACAACTTTAATGGGCGATTTTAATACATTACATCAAAGTAGACTATTTTCTTGCATGGCCTTTGGCTCAGTGTGAAGTCTTGGGGAGGAGGGTGGGCTAACATTCAGCTGAGTGTGTCTCAAGAGAAATGGTCTAGTGATGCTGCAGCGTCTGCTTCTCACAAAACTAAGATGGGAAGCAGACATGGGCCCTGTAGGGCACCAGTTCAAGTCTTCGGTTTGAGCCACAGCCCGAGGGTTGCTGGGGCTCTGGAGTCCCAGAAACTGCATCACTCGCTCCCCTGACCATTTACCTGTCAGGTGACCCCTATGCCTGACCACTGCCCAGGCTCAGAGTCATGAGGGGCAAGCACAGAAACCAGCCCACTCCAGGATTAAGAGGCCACTGTTTAAATCATCTCTGGCTGCCCCTAAACCTGGTGGTAGGAAAGAATTACGGACTTCTGAGAGAAGTCCTAATTTCTTCAGGACCCCTTTCCTCCCCTCACAGAATTGTGATCTAGGCCCATTCCCGGTGCACTTCTAGCAGTTACCTTGTTACCTCCTATGGAAATTCTGTTTCTGTTTGGTCCACAGAACGTGGACGGATGTTTGCATCTCGAGGGCTCATCTAGTACAATTCCTGGTGCACATGCTTGCAACAAATTTACGAAGGGAACAGACCAAAGCTCCTGGCGCCGTTTTTCACTCGCTAGAAACCTCGGCGGAAGCGACACCTAGAGGGAAAGCGTAGGAGTGGCTGCGGAAACGCTATTCGTCAGTGTCAGGGACAGCTACCAGGAGCGAGGTCGGCTGGACAGCGCATGGGGACCAACTCTGGGCGAATAACATAGTACTAGCAGGCCCAACTCCGCTGGGTCCCCAGGAACTTGCTGTAGACGGACAGCAGCACCGGATGCTCGCCATCGTCTTTGCGAGAAGCCTTACCGCTTCCAGCCGGTTTGTGCTCCTGCAAGAGTTGCGGCCGCTGAAGTCCTCAGGTGGCAGGCCTCGGGCGAACCCGCGCCGGCCGCCGCTTTGTCAGCGGCAGTGAGCCACTAAGGTTTGCGCCACGCTCGCCACCAAACTCGAGGCGACACAAGCCCAAAGCGGAGCGCTGTCCCCCCGAAACTTGGAACAGATTTCTTTCTTTGCTGAGGCAAAGAGGGGCGGAGATTACCCACAGTACAAGCTCTCTTAGGACCAAGCTCCCAGTTTGAATGATCCCAGAACAAACTGCTCCCCAGAGACTCCCCAGCGCGTCACACCGGCCTCTCGCTACGAACAGCGACCTGCCCCGCAGAACCAGAGCCCCGAGCTACGTGGAGCCGGTTGTTGCCAGGGTTCCCTTCTCCCCAGCCGCCCGCGCGGACCGGGGCACTCAGCCCCAGACGTGGCGGACCTCCGCGTAGTGAGGGCCAGGCGAGGCGCAGCGGGCCCCTGAGCTGCAGCCAGGAGACGCAAGTTTCCCTGCAAAGCCAGAGGCAAGGAGGGTGAGAATGTCCACCCGTGCCCGTTCCGGAGCCAAGAGCAGCAGTCCAAGTCGAGGGGCCGCCGCTCGTGGGGCTCCGCGAAGGCCGCTCGATGTCCTGAGTCCAAGATCAGCGCCTGCAGGCTCCTGGGGCTGGGCGCGGGTTCGGCCCGAGCGGTTCTGCGTTGCGCCCCGCGCGCCAGCCAGGTTACTCTGGTCCCCACCGCAGAACCGGGCCACGAGCCTGGGCGCCCGAGCCTTTATCCCGAGTCCTAGCGCGGGCTGGGAGAGCCCTGCCGAGCCCCTATCCCATGCCCACGGCTAGGGGGACAAACTTGGCGCTCCCGACGCGGGCAGTGAGGACAAGCAGCCGCCAGGAGCGCCCGCGCCGGGCCCTGCAATGAGACGTGGGGCCGCGGGCTCCGGGACCCCAGCGGGGTGCAGCGGGACCGGTTGGTGGCGGCAGCGGCTCAGCACCCTCCCCGCGCCCGCTCCGGAGCGGTGCCCGCGTACCTGAGGCAACCGGGGCCGAGGAGACCAGGTGAACCCGACACAGGCGAGAGGGCTAGAGGGAGCGCTCCGTGGCGGCGGCGACGCGCCCTGAGTCCTTTGGTCGGTCCCTCTGGCTGTCGGGTCCCGGGCGCACTGGATGCTGTCGCGGCTTCAGCTCTCGGAGCTGCCGCTATCGCTGCTGTACCACCGCCGCCGCGGCTGCCCTATTTCTGCCACCGGGACCGGAGCCCGTGACGTCACCCTCCGGGCCCCGCCTGCCCAGTCGCCGCCACCTGTGCGCGCCGCCAGCCGGTCCGCCCGCCCTCGGGTCAGCCAGGCGCTGGGCAGGCAGCAGGTGCGCGGAGCAGCCGGGCGCGCACGCCCGGCACGAGGACTCCCGGGCGCGCTGGCCACGCGGCGGGCAGGGAAGCGCTCCGGCTCTGGCCCGAATGGAGCTCCGGAGGCGTCCCCACCCCCCACCCCCAACACGCGCACACACCTCCCCTTTCATCTCTTCCTGGCTCCTTCCTGGCCCTGGTTCCCTGAGGCTGCGCTCTCAAGGCTCAACTGGTCTCTACCAGCGGCCATTGCTTTTGGAGCCCAGGCGGGCCAGGACACCGAGAGAGCTGGCCCTGGAGGCGAAGTCAGGTGACACCCCCACCTCCACCAAGAGAGCCAACAACGCTCAAAAGAGCAAAGTTTTTATTTCTCTCTTTTGAATCTCCCCTCCCCAAACTGCGTAATATTACCGGAATCTGAGCATACAAGTGCCGTAGCAGGTGACACTGCCTAACCAAGCTGTAACCAGAAGGCCCCTTCTTCTGCCTCAGAGCAAGACATTTTCATGGCCCTGACCCCATCCTCAAGGCTGATACTCCCAAAATTTTCTAGATCCCTCTTCAATTGGGACCCGAAGCCAATGGTCAGTTTGCTTTTATTAATAGGCCTGGAGATCAGTCTTGGTGCCTAAACTGGAAACACCTTTGTAATAACTAGCACTACCCCCCAAAGTCATACTGTAGTCCCAGCCTGGGCCTCAAGATTCAGAGGTAGACCCTCGCCAGGCCAGGCTGTTGGTAAATGATGGGCAGGAGCCTTTCGGGGGTGGGGGGGATTGCCTCCTCTTCTAGCTGTAAGGGCACCAGGTGACTTCTTGGCTTAAGAAACAGTGCCCTGTTCATGCCCCAGTGACCACTCCTGGCATGGAGGAGGGGACAGAGGGGCTTTCAGAGGATGTGGTTAGATAAACTAGAGGAGAAGGGGAGGAGTAATAGAAGACTGAAGGGGAAGAAAAAGCACTACGTTTGTTCTTTCCTTCAACAGGTATTTACCGAGACCATCCTACGTACCAGGAATTGTGCTAGATGCTGGGGATGTAGCAGTGAGTGGGGCCAGCATGATCCCTGCCTTCACACAACTTTTGGTCTGGGATCCTGCCATCCCACTGCCACTGCCCAGCTATGTAATCCAGAACCAGTCCAATCTCTGCTATAGGTATCAGTTTCCCCATCTGTGACTTTCTATGTGAATGCTATGATTTGTGCTCAGAAGGATAAAGGCTGCTCCATCCTCAGTGCCCCTGGCCTTGGCAGGCAGAATGTTCTCTCAGATTTGACCATGAATGGTTGCCAAGGCCACCCATGACTGAGCCTCTGGAGCTGACTAGAGGCCAGATCCTCTGCAGCCGGATCAGGGAAGGGATGGCACTTTCCATCTCAGGAAAAAGAAAAGACAGGCTGATGGGGAAGGAGGAAGCAGGCAAGTTTGGGGACATGCTCTAACTTCCTCTGAAGTGTACTTCTAAGTCTCTGGTCAAGATGGAGCCTCACAGCTTGGAGCTGGTTCACTTCCCCTCCTAGGCGTTAAGTGTTTGGAGAAAGCAGAGGTCTGTTCTCAGCTTTGGGCACAAAGTCCCTAGGGGTCCTGTTACGTAATCAAGGCAGGAGTTTTGTTGTTGTTGTTGCTTTTCATTTTGTTTTGTGTGTGTGTATGTGTGTGTTTTAAATAATGCAGAGTCATATGTAAGTCAGGGTCTGTAGATTGACCAAGATCAGAAATAGCTCTGTTTAATAAAGTGGACAGGGACTGGGCCTCCACAAACTTCCTCTGCTTCCCAAAGAAGAGGGGGGACGTAGTGGCTGCAAACCAGATGTACGGAATATCCCTTAGAGAAAATGCTAACATCTGAAGTGAGCTACCGTGATTACTGTGCATAAAGTAAGAGTAGAATTAGAAGTCACCTTGGAATAAAGAAAGGTGAATTGTGAATGACAAAATAAAACAAGCCTCTGGGGCAGCACCATCAGATGCCAGCAGACCTTGACACCTCTTTGAATTGCTCTGCATTTCACCTCCCAGGATAGTTCTTGGCTTAAAAATATACCCCAAATGGGAAAAACAGGCTAGATTTCACACAGAGACTTTCAGAGTTTGCCTGATACCTTGTTTCAGAACTTGCAAACATACTGATTCTCAGTAGCCAACTAGGAAGCTTGGCCACCAAAAAAAAAAAAAAAAAAAGGTTAAGTTTTGATTTTATACAATTCAGTACATTTGTAGTAGAGAAGCAAAAAGGAAACAAAGTTCAGATTACTGCTCCCCTCACTCTGTGTGTTAGTGGTTCAGCAGACAGACTCAAAGATACACATGTGAAAAAGCTACCAATATACTTGTGTAAGATCAAAAAGTTTTAAAATCTCAAATATAATCTTTTCTTCACCAGTTTTAAAACTTTTTATCATTTCTATTCTTACCAAAGCACAATCATCTGATGAAAAACCACTGCCAAACAATGTGTGTCTCCTACAGGTCATTTCAGATTACATCTAAACATCAGGACACCCAGAGAGGACGCATAGCCATGGGGATAAGGGAGAAGCAGGGCATCTCCTCCAGAATCAACCACAAGTTACCCCATCACTAGCTGTGGGGTCAGGGTACCCCTAAGGGTCCACACTGGACTGGTTAGACAATGCCCAGAAATGCCCATTAGAAGACAGACTGGGAGGTCATGTGAGAAGGTGGGAAAAGGCAGGAGACAGTCATTCTTGTCTTACATAATTTAACATCCTGCTGCCTGTCCAAAAAGTGTCTTTGTAGATCTTCAAACCAAACAATGCTGTTTATTGAAGAAGTGGAGGAGAGCACTGGATGGGGAGGCACAAGAATTTGGTCCGTCTTCTGTCTCTGAGCGTGTCTGGTTGGGTGAGCTTGAACGAGTCATACCCTTCCTGGGCCTTGGTTCTTCATCTCTCAAATGGGAGCTCAGGATGGGTAGAGTGGGTGACATGGGGGAGGTGGCCATACTTAATGAACTGTAGGGTCATTTTCAATTCTAAAAGACTATGCCTTCATTTTGCTAGTATTTACAGAAGTTAGGGCTACTCTGACCTAAAAAGAGCTATGATGTTAAAGAAGATTCCCGCTAAGTCTAATATTCACTTTGATTTCTTAAATGACGATCCATTTAACCATCCAGAAATTAAAGGTCAAATCAAGGAATGTAGGCAGTAAATTCAAAATTCTAGACCTCAAATCACACTCAGAAATAATTGTTTTTAACTTTGATTTAGGGAGAAAAGTAGCCAGCCTGGAGATAAGTAAGGTATTGGTTCAAGAGATAGCTGTGATTTGGGAAAGTTTTCAAGGCAGTGAAGAAGTGGTATAGTGTAAGAATTTTAATTAAGAAGCTGAGATGAACGAGAAGACTCCGTGATGGAAAGGGAGTTGTGAATGGTAAAGGTGGAGGGAGATGAACAATAAAAGCCCTTACCATGGTATTGTTGCAGAGACAAAAGTCCCATCAAACTCGCAGGGGCTAGATTGATGGCACAAGAGGCTGATGAAAGGCACTGAGAAAAGGAGGAAATTAAGCTCTGTTACTCTAAGAATGTGATGTGCACACAGAGGAATTTTGGATGAGAAGACCAGGTCTCCAATCCACAAGGAACCATATCTTACTGAGGCTGCAGAGGGTTGAAAGAGAGAGGGTATTAAGAGGACCGAAAAAGGAGAGGCCGCTGATTACTAGTATTTACTAGTATTCGAGTATTCAAAAGGGAAACAAACTCACACATTTTTGTCATGACCTTTTCTTCCGCAGGTAAATAATATGAGAATCTAAAAAAGCGTCATTCGGAAGTTGAGCACTTACCATTCCTGCCCTCATGAAGCGTCTGTTCTTCTAAATATTCATTCCATTCAAATAAATATACTGTATAATGTGGAGTCATCTTAAGTACTATGAAGAGAACCAAGCATGATGAGGATGTACAGATTGTACTGGGCTTCATTTATATGCCATCCCAGGTCTGAGCAGCCACCCTAACCTCCCCTCTCCATACCCCAGCAGAGCTTTAGCCACTTGCCTTGCTTCCTAGCAAGAGTAGCCCTATCAACTGTTCTATACTCTTCCCACAATGTTAAAGCCAGTTTGCTTCTGCTGTTGCTGTCACTGACTGAGATCAAGGAGCCTTGCGTGTGGCACCAAGTGACAGGAAGAGACTGGCCTCCCTGCCTATGCATTGGTCAGATTGGGCACATGGGGCTCTGGCTTCCCCAGAGGCTGCTTGGAGAAGCTGCGTAATACCATAATATAGAGGTGTGGGGGTGTTAATGCCCTGAGGGGTGGACTTTGACCCGTGGGATACGGGACATAGAAGGGAGCTGGCAGGTACATTCTCCCTTTCTTCAGATGGTCTGTACTCAGATGGAGTGCTCCCTATGTCCTCTTTGAAGACATCCCTGGAAACCAAGCACACAACTTGTTTTAAAGCTATGGCCTGTCCAGTATTTGCTCTTTCTTCATCTCTGCTCTACTTCCATTTTGTCCCTCACTCCTGCTTCCTGAGACTGTACTCCTCTTCAGAAAAGTGATAGCAGTAAACTTTGCCACAGGTTCTGTTTTTCAGAGAATCTAGGCTAACAGGAGTAACTGGAGGTAAGAGCAGTGACTGTTTTCAAGAGGGCAGACATGAAGTTCTCTCAGAGAAAGTACTTAAGCCAAGACATGAACAATGAGGGGACAACATAGGAGAAGATCTCGTAGAGAGAGCATCAGGCAGAAGGCATAACAAGCATAAAGAACATGGTGTAGGAACTGGCTTGATGTGATTCAGGACCAACAAGAAGGTCAATGCGGCTAAGTTGAATGATCTGGGTGGAGAGTTGTAGAAGGCAGAGAAATAGGCAAGGGCCAGATCACACAGGGCCCTTAGGCTATGATGAGACTTTAAATTTCATTTTAGGTGTAATGGGAGCCATTGGAGAGTTTTGAGCAGGAGAGTGACATGATATGGCTTCTGTATGGAGAATAGACAGGACAGAGGGGATAGTGGTTTGGGGCAAAAATGAAAGCAGGGAAGGCCATTAAGTCAACTGAGTTGGGGTTTTCTGTTACTCAAAGTAGAAAACGTCTCAAATGAGACAGAAGCCAAAATTCAAGTAAAACCCGGATGCACTATTTGACTGGCTGAAGACACGCAGTGTGGGAGGTAGGCACTACTAATATTGCCATCATCACTACTGTATTTGCCTGAGAACCCCAGGCTACTCAAAGGTAGAGGTCTCCTGGCTCCAATCTAGTGCCCAGGTGTATAGCCGGTTTCAGTTATGAACAACATTTAATCGCCCAGGACCCTCCATTTCCTACCTGCTGTAAGTAAAAGACAGTGGGCACATAACAAGTGACATACAGGATGCTTTCAAGCTGACAAATGCACACACACACCAGCATTGCTTACCCATATGTGACTTGCAAGCGCCTTTCATTACAATCCTCCTCAAGAATTTTTAAAATAGTTTTCCCATTTTTGTGAGGTATGTGAGAAAGGAGTGATATGAAGTTTTAAACAAGTGATTTAAGAGTATTACATCAAGTATTGTATTCTAAAATTTGTTTTAATGTAACCATGAATAATATTCATCATATCCAGTCATTACAGATAAATCTCCACTTTGTATCGTTTAACAAAAATGCACAATGCCTAATTTTTATTAAATCCTAGAAGAGAAAGCATAATTTTCTGAAAACATATACTAAAAAATGATATATACTGTTTGGTTTGGGAACTGAATGTGTATTAAAAAGTACTTGGGGATTCAACGTCATGAAACAGCATCAAAAACTATTTTCCCAGAACTGATGGCTGAAATTTTGGAATTTTATGCTAAAAACACCACTGTTTTGTTTTTATACTTTCTATGTTTTGTTTATAAATGACAGGAGGGGAAAGATTTCAGGCCGCTATTTGCAAGCACTCTGGAAATAACACGTTGTGGGTGTGGCTAGGGCCTTTATTCTCAATAAATGAAAAGCCAAATTGGATATAATCGTCACTCTATTTTCTCTTTTTAACACTGTTTTTTGAAGTACCAAAGACATCTTGATATTCTATGTACGGATTTTTATCAGATGAATGCAATTTACAGATCTGGCGACAGTAATTTTGAAGCAGAATTGTAGACATTTTTTTCCTCTTAATTGTCTTGTATTTCATCATCTGGTTCCTTATGCTTCTAGTTTTTAAACACAGTCTGTCAGGGGTGCAAATCAAACACGTATCACTGAGAATAAAAACAATTTAAAATGGTAACTGTCTAAACCATCGCAGCGGTCAGCGCTGTTCAGTCAAGAGATAAACCGAGCGTTGGAGTCACCAGTGTCCTTGTCTGACCTCCACCTACCCACTGTGCATGCCCACTTGTTACACGCTGACAGGCTCTCAGTCTTTTAATGTAAATGGGAAAGAAGTCAATATTTCACTTATTCGTTTTGTAGTTCAACTTTTTATTTTAAATAAGGAGACTGGGTGGTGCAAGCAGTTTGCTATCAGCTGCTAATCAAAAGGTTGGTAGTTCAAACCTACCTAGCGGGTCTGCGAAAGAAAGGTAAGACAATTCTCCTCCATGAAGATTACAGCCAAGAAAACCCTATGGAGCAGTTCTACTCTGTGACACATGGGGTTGCCGTCAGTCGGGGGCTGAATTGACAGCAGCTAACAACAGTATTTTAAAAGAATTGTAGATTCCCATGCAGTTGTAAGAAATAACGTGGAGAGATCCTGTGTACCCTTTACCCAGTTCCCCCAATGGTAACGTCTTGCAAAGCCATAGTACCATATCACAACAAGAATATTGACGTTGATTCCAGCAAGACACAGAACATTTCCATTACCACGAGGACCCCTCCTGTGGCCCTTTTATAGCCATATCCACCTCACCCTCCTCCCCATCCCTAATCTCTGGAAACTACTACTGTGTTCTAATTTCTGTAATATTTTTTATTTCAAGAATGTTATATAAATGGAATCATACACTATGTAACCTTTGGGAATCGGCTTTTTTCACTCAACATAATTATGTCAAGATTCATCCAAGTTGCTTCACATATTAGTAGTTCATTCTTTTGTATTATTGAGTAATATTCCATGGTATGGAAGTAACACAGTTTGTTTAACCACCTAGGTTGCTTCCATTTGTTTAGCTATTACAAATATAGTATAAGCATTCATGTACAGGTTTTTGTGTGAACATAAGTTTTCATTTATCTGGGATAAATGCCCAGGTGTGCAATTGCTGGCTTGCATGATAGTGGCATGTTAAGTTCTTTTGTAAGAAGCGGCCAAACTGTTTTCCAGAGTGGCTAGACCGTTTTACATTCCTAGCAGCAATGCACAAGTCATTCATTTTTCTCCACATCCTTGCCCACATTTGATGGTGTCACTGTTTGTTTTTGTTTTTTTCATTTTAACCATTCTGATAGGTGTGTGGTGACATCTCATTGTGGTTTTAATTTGTATTTCCATAATGGCTAATGGTGTTGAACATCTTTCCATGTGCTTATTTGCCATCTGTATATCCTTTTTGGTGAAATGTGTCTTCATGTCTTTTACCCATTTTCTAATTGGATTGTTTGTTTTTTATTGTTGAGTGTTGAGAATTCTTTATACATTCTAAATACTAGTCCACTGTTGGGTACGTGGTTTGCAAATATTGTCTCTTAGTCTATAGTTTGCCTATTCATCCTCTTAACAAGGTCTTTTGCAGAGAAATAGTTTTTAATTTTGAAGGAGTCAAATTCATCCCTTAAAAGTGACGTGCTTTTGATATCAAATCTAAGATTCTAAAGATTGTCTCCTTTTTTTTTTTTTTAATAGCTTTATGTTTTACATTTCAGTCTGTCACCCATTTTGGGTTAAATATTATAAAAGGTCAAAGACTTAGATTGGGTTTTTTTTTTTTTTTTGTCTATGGATGTCCAATTGCTCCAGCACCATTTGTTGAAAAGTCTACCTTTCCCTCATTGAATTGCTTTTGCACCCTTATCAATGATCAGTTGGGCAGGAATTGCAAGGGGCTCTGCATAGCCAAAGCAATCTTGAAAAAGCAAAAAAAAAGTTATAGAACTCACACTTCCCAACTTCAAAACTTACTACAAAACTATAATAGTAAAAATAGTGTGATACTGGCATAAAAATAGACATATGCACAAATGGAATAGAATTGAGAGCTCAGAAATAAACTCACACATCTATGACCAGTTGATGTTCAAGAAGCATACCAAGCTCATTCAATGAGGAAAAATAGGTCTCCAACAAGTGGTTCTGGGGCAACTGTATCTCCACACGCAAAAGATAAAGTTGGACTCCTACCTCACATCATATACAAAAATTAATTCAAAATGGAGCAACAGCCTAAAAATAAGCTAAAACAGTAAAACTCTTAAAAGATAATGATCACACCTTGGAGTTTGGCAACGGACTTTCAGATATGACACCGAAGTATGAGCAACAATAACAACAACATAGATAAATTAACTTTATCAAAATTAAAAAGTGTTGTGCATCAAAGGACATTATCAAGGAAGTAAAAAGGCAGCACAGAGAATGGGAGAGAATATTTGCAAATCATATATCTGATAAAGGTCTATAATACAGAATATATAAAGAACTCTTACTGCCCAGCAATAAAAAGATAATCCAATTTAAAAAAAGGGCAAAGGACTTGAATTGACGCTTATCCATAGAAGACATACAAATCGTCAGCACACATATGAAAAGATGTTCAACATCATTAGTCATTAACCAATGCTGTCCAGTTGATTTCAATTCATAGTGACCCTATAGGACAAAGTAGAACTACCCCATAGTTTCCAAGGATCAGCTAGCAGATTCAAACTGTTGTCATTAGGGAAATACAAATCAAAACCACAATGAGATACCACTTCACAGCCACTAGGATGGCTATTATTAAAAAAAAAAAAAAAAAAAAGAAAGAAAGAAAGAAAGGAACAAGCAGCATTGGTGAGGGCGTGGAGAAACAGGAACCGTTGTCCATTGCTGGTGGGAATGAAAAATGGTTCAGTTGCTGTGAATACACTGTGGTTGTTCCTCAAAAAGTTAAGCATAGAATAACCACATGACCCAACCATCCCACTTCTAGGTATATACTCAAAAGAATTGAAAACAGGTACTCAAATAAATACTTGTACACTTGTATACAAATGCTTGTATACTTGTTCATAGCAGCACTATTCACAATAACCAAAAGGTAGAAACAGGTCAAATGTCCACCAATGTATAAATGGATAAACAAATTGTGATATATACATGCAATGGAATTTTATTCAGCCTCTAAAAGGAATGAAATACTGAAACACGCTACAACACGGATGAACCTTGAAAACATTATGGTAAGTGAAAGAAGCCAGACACAAAAGGTCACATATTGTATGATTTCATTTATATGAAATATTCAAAATAGGTAAATCCATAGAAACAGAAAGCAGATTGTGGTTGTCAGGGGCTCGAGGGGGTGGGGGGTAGTAATGGGAATAACTGCTGAATGGGTAGTGGGTCTTATTTTAGAGTGATGACAGTGTTTCTAACTAGACAGAGGTGGTGATTATGGAACATTGTGAATGCACTAAATACCACTGACGTGTTCCCTTTAAAATGATTAATTTTGTTATATAAATTCCACCTCAATAAAAAAATAAAAATAAAAAATCAGTTGGGCATATTTTGTCAGTTTGTTTCTGAATTCTCTATTCTGTTCCATTTGTCTATGTGTCTCTCCCTCCACCAATGTCACATAGTCTTAATTACTGGAGCTATCTAAAAAGTTTTTTTTTTTTTTTTTTAATTGTACTTCAGGTGAAGGCTTACAGAACAGATAGTTTCTCATGAAACAGAAGTACACATGTTATTTTATGACACTGGTTAACAACCCCACAACGTATCAACCCTCTAACTTCTCAACCTCTTTTTTTTTTTTTTTGGTGAAAATACACATAGCCAAAGATACGGCATTTCAAAAATTTCTACATGCACAGTTCAGTGACATTGAGTACGCTCTTCCAATTGTGCTGTTATTCTCACTTAAGATGAAGGCTTACAGAACAAAATAGTTTCTCATTTAACAGTTATACTACAAATGTTGCCCTATGACAATGGTTAACAATCTCACAACACATCAACAATATCCTTACTCAGCCTTGGGTTCCCTATCACCAGCTTCCTTGTCCCCTTCTGCTTTCTGGCCCTTGTCACTGGACTCCTGTACCTCGTTAGTCTCATTTGGTTTTATGGGGCTGTCTAAAAAGTATTCAAAGAAGGAAGACTGATTTCTCTCACTTTATTCTTTGTTTTTAAAATCGCTTTAGCTATTCCGAGTCCTTTGCCTTTCCACATAAATGTTATAATAATCTTGTCTGTATCTACGAAATTCTGGCTGGTAACTTGGTCAAAAATGCATTAAACCTACATATCAATTTGGGAATATTTGACATCTTTACTATGTTGAGTCTTAAATCAATGAACACAGTATGTTTTCCCATTTATTTAGATCTTTGATTTCTTTCATCAGCATTTTGTAGTTTTCAGCATACAAATCCTTATATGTTCTGCTAGATTTACACCTAAGCAGTCTTTCTTTTCTTCTTTTTTAGCAACTGTAAATGGTATTTTTAATTTCAATGTCCATGGATAGGTATACAGAAATACCACTAATTTTTGTATGTTTATCTTGTATCCTGCAGTCTTGCTGAGCCCATTATTTCTAGGAGTTGTTTGGTTGTTCTTGTAGGTTACTTGGGATTTTCTATGTAGACAATCATATTGGCAAATAGGGACCATTTTATTTTTTTCCTTTTGGATCTGTATGCCTTTTATTTCATTTTCTTGCCTTATTGTACTGGGTAAAACTTCTAGCACTATGTTAAAAAAGAATGGTAAGAGCAGACATCCTTATCTTTTTCCTGATCTTAGGGGAAAAGTGTTCAGTCTTTCACCACTACCCATAAAGTTAGCTGTAAGTTTTTTGTAGATGATCTTACTCAAGTTGAGGAAATCCCCCTATGTTCTTATTTTTCTTAGAGTTTTTATCAAAAATGAATTGACTTTTGTCAAATGGTTCTTCTACATCAATTGATATGATCATGTGATTTTTTCTTCTTCAGGCTGTTAATATGATGAATTACATTGATTTTTTTAATATCGAACTAATCTTCCATCCCTGGGCTACCATATTTTTATGCAAATAATGTGCACCTTCTTCGTTTACCAAAGGTTCCCTCCCCTTGTAAGGTATTTTCGTAAGTGTGCCATGCTAATTTTTTTTACAGCAACATATAAAAATTTAGTATAGAGGCACTTATGAAAATACCTCATGGGGGTAGGGAGCAGTTGGAAAACAAATGTAGAAGGCACACGTTATTTACGTAAAAATATGGTAAAGCCCACTTGGTCATGGTACATAATTCTTTTCATATATTGCTGAATTCTCTTTGCTACTATTTTGTTAAGGATTTTTGAGTCTATACTCACGAGGGATATGTGTAGTTTGCTTTTTTGTAACATTTTTATTTGGTTTGGGTACCAAGGTAATACTAGTTTCAAAAAATGAGTTGGGATGCATTTCCTCCTCTTCTATTTTCTGGAAGAGATTGTGTATAGATAATGCGGCTTCTTTAAACATTCAGTAGAATTCTCCAGTGAAACTATTTGGGCCCAGAGATTTCCATTTTGGGAGGTTTTAAATATTAATTCAACTTTATTAATAGTTATAAAACCAAAAAACCAAATCCTTTGCTGTCAAGTCAATTCCAACTCATAGTGACCCTATAGGACAGAGTAGAACTGCCCCATAGGGTTTCCAAGGAGTAGCTGGTGGATTCGAACTGCTGACCTTTTGGTTAGCAGTGGAGCTCTTAACCACTGTGCCACCAGGGCTCCATTAATAGTTATGCCTGCCCTGCCTATTGCCTTTACGTCAATTCCAACTCATGGAAACCCTGTAGGACAGAGTCGAACTGCCCCATACGGTTTCCAAGGAGCGGCTGGTGGATTCAAACCGCCGACCCTTTGGTTAGCAGCTGAGCTCTTAACCACTGCACCACTAATTAACAATTAATAGTTATAGGGCTATTTAAATGATCTATTTCATATTGGATGACTGTGGAAGTTAGTGTTTTTCGAGGAATGTATCAGTTTCATCTAAGTTGTTGACTTTATGTGTGTAGAGGTGTTCATAGTATTCCCTTAATTATTTTTGATGTCTGCAAGCTCTATAGTGATAGTCTTTGTTTCATTCCTGATGTTGGTGATTTGTGTCCTCTCTCTTTTTTTCTTTGTCAGTCTTGCTAGAGGTTTGTCAATTTCATACATCTTTTAAAAAACCAGCACTTCACTTCATTAATTTTCTCTATTGTTTTTCAGTTTTCAATGCCGTCAGTTTCTGTTCTTATCTTTATTATTTTCTTCCTTCTGCTTGCTTTAGGTTTATTTTGCTCTTCCTTTACAAGGTTCTGGAGGTGCTTAGATGATTGATTTGAAATTTTTCCTCTTTTCTAATATACCCATTTAGTGCTATAAATCTCCCTCAGCACTGCTTTAGTTGTGTCCGACATATTTTGATATGTTGTATTTTGATTTCATCCATAAAATCCTTAGACAGACTCAAGTACATAACAAAAGATTTCCTCTATAACTGTCAAACCCTTAGACAGACTTAAGTACATAACGAAGGAAACGTCTTTCTCTGTGGTTAAACTAAAGGTATGGAAAGAATGTTCGTAAGGGAAGATTTTGATACAAGACCCTTATCAGAAATCCCCTCCGCAGCCCTCAGGAAATGTTTTAAGATTATTACCTTGTGACCACCCTGTAAAACCCCCCTTTAGTCATTTATTTAAACTAACTAATCCAAATAGCCCACATTGGTGTTTCCAACCAATTACTGTAAAGTCCCTGCTTCAAGTTGTCCCACCTCCGCCTTCTCTGATCTTGTAACTTCCAATGAGAACGTTGTATCTTTAGTTCTTGATTTTACCTCGTAAGTATGCTGCTGTAACTAAACCACTTTGGAGCATTTGGTTTTACTTTGTGAGATGCGATATGTCCCCGGTTCACTGTTTTGAACCTTCAACAAATCTCTTTGCTTTTATTTTAACAGAGTATACATTCTTACTCATCTACAAGTGTATTTTTTTATTTCACTTAAGACTTCTTCTTTGACCCATGGATTATTTAGGAGTGCGTTGTATAGTTTCCAAGGATTTGAATATTTTCCTGTTATCTTTCTGTTAAAAATTTCTAGTCTGATTCCATCATGTTTAGAGAACACATTCTGTATGATTTCAATCTTGTAATTAATTCTTTTAATTAATATTTATGTGAAAGATCATTTTTCATTCTTTTACTTTCAAACTGTCCATATCGTTATATTTGAAGTGAATTTCCTGTAGACAGGATATAGTAGGGTCATGTTTTTAATCTACTTTCGTTGGTATATTTAGACATTTACATTTAATTGATATGTTAATGCATAGGAAGAAAGGCTACTGATCTACTTCCTAAAATTAGCCAGTAAAAACCTTATGGATCACAACAGAACACTGTCTAACTTGCTTGCTTTGGACATGTCATTAGGAGGGATCAATTGCTAAAGGAAGACATCATGTTCAGTGATGTAGAGGGCCAACAAACCTGTGAGATGCATTGGCATACTACCCTCAAGGATGTACTCAAACGTGTTGGTGATTATTGGAATTATGCAGGACCAGGCAAAGTTTTGTTCTGTTGTACATGGGGTTGCCATGAGTCAGAGTCAACTCAATGGCAGCTAACAACAAGTCTACCATTTTATTTTTTGTACTATTTGTTCTGTTTCTCATTTCTTTCATTTTTTCTTGTCTTCTTGTGGGTTAAACATTTTTTTAGAATTCAATTTTGATTTATCTATAATGTTTTTAGGTGTATCTCTTTGTACAGCCTTTTAGTGGTTACGCTAAGTATTACATCACAGGTGCGTGTATGTGTGTGTATACATATGCATACACACATACGTATATTTACAAATGTATATATAAAACTTATCACAGCCTACACGTTTTGTAATTTTACCAGTTTTAGTAAAGTATAGAAACCTTACCTCCCTTTACATCCCTTTATGCTCTCCAGTTTACAATAAATGTATTAAATATTTTCTCTACATACATTTAAAACCATATATACAATGTTTTAATTTCTGCTTCATCCTTCAATTATAATTTAGAAAACTAAAGAGAAGGAGGGTCTGTTTGTATTATCCCATCTTTTTGCTTACCATGTTTTCTTCCTTCCTGGTTTCCCAAGATTCCTTTTTTGTTTCCTTTCTGTTTAGAAAACTTCAAGACATTCTTTTAGAGTAGTTCGTCTGGCAACACATTATCTTAGTTTTCTCCATCTGAGAATGTCTTAATTTTCTCTTCATTCTTGAAGGATGTTTTTGCTGAGTATAGGATTCTGGGTTGACAATTCTTTTCTTTCATCATTTGGAAAATGTTGTGTCACTTCCTTTTAGCCATTATGGTTTCTAATGAGAAATTTTCAGTCATTCAAATTGATTTTCCTATATAAGTCACATGTCGTTTTTCACTGCTTTCAAGATCTTTTATTTGTCTTCAGTTTCCAGAAATTTGATTATTATGTATGTTAGCATGGATTTATTTTGATTTATCCTGTTGGGGGTTTGCTAACCTTCTTGAATCTGTAGATTGATGTCTTCTGCAAAGTTTAGGAAATTTTTAGCCATTATTTATTTGAGTGTTTTTTCAGCTCTGCTCTCTTTCTCCTCTCCTTCCCGAAATCCAACAACACAAATGTTAGACCTTTTATTATAGTTGCACAGTTTCTGAGACTGTGTTAATTTTTTTTTCAGTCTATTTTCTCTATATTGCTCAGACTGAGTAATTTTTACTGTCTGTACTGAAGTTTACTAATTCTTTCATCTGTCCCCTTTATTCTGCCACTGAATTCATCCACTGAGTTTTTTATTTCAGTTATTGGTTCTTCTTTATATTTTCCATTTCTTTGCTGAGACTTTCTCATTTTTTTCATTTCCAGTGTGTTCATAAATGTTCATTGAAGCATTTTCATAATGACTGCTTAAAAATCTTGACAAATAATCCTAGCATCTCTGTTACCTAATGTTAGCGTCTATTAATTGTCTTTTTCATTATTTGAGATCTTCCCAGTTCTTGGTATGATCAGTGATTTTTTAATGAAACCTGGCCATTTTAGATATTATATTGGAAAGCTCTGGATCTTATTTAAACCTTCTGTTTTAGCTGACTTCTTGACATTGCTCCAGTAGGGATGCCACCTTTTTTCTGACAAGTGGGCACAGAATTTCAGGGTCCTTATTCAGCCTCTGTTAACACCGGAAGGGAGCATCACTGCTAGGAAGAGGTGAGAATTCTATCTTCCCGTTAGGTCTCCACTGATGCCTCCCTGACTGGAAAGGATAGAAGTGCCTTGTTACTGCTCACTACACGGCCTCCACTCACAACGTGGAAGGGTAGTGGTGGCAAAAGTCTTGACTTTCCACTAGGCTTCCTCTGACATCACCCCAGTGGAGAGGGGAGGGGTGCCTTGTTTCCAGTAGACGAAAATAGAAATCCATGCTCCCTAAGTGGTCTCCACTGACACCATAGGGGTGGGTATCGTTATTTTCCTGTGGGGATGAAAGTACAGACTCCATACTCTGCCTTCTCTGACACCACCCTATAGGGGCTCTGGGGAAATTTATTACAGCCTGTTGAGGGTGGAAGTCTAGGTTCCCTAGTTGGCTTTTGTTGGCATGTGTAGGGGTGGGGCCATATTTTTTCTGTGATGTTTGACTGGAGTGGAGTGGTTATTATCTAAAAGTTTTATGTCTGTCTGGGCTGCCCCTTTCCTGGTATTTTGGCTAGAGAGAATAGGCTTTTTTTGTCTGTACCTGCTAGCATTTTCAGGTTGCTGGTTTCCTCGGCAATGAGTCTGGGATATATGAGGCAAAAAGAAAATCCAGAGGATTCACTACTGTCGTTTCTTGGGTTCTGAAGTCCCTGGCTTCTTCTCTTCACCTCTCATAGTCTTCTTATGTTTGTTTTACATATAATATCCAGAGTTTATAGTTGTACTTAATAGAAAGATAGGGAAAAATACAACTTCTACATCTTCACAAAAATGGAAGTCTACTTACTGATTTTTTAAAGTAGCAATATAAACCCTTTGGAACATCACCAGTTGGGAGATGCTGAAACAGATGATATCAACTCGTACTTGTGATATGTCAGACATGTCACTAATTGAGAAAATAACTGTACAACAGGATCCTCATGTCCTGCTTCTCTGCTATGCTTTGCCTGATCTTCTCCAGAGAGTACCCTCTTACTCCACAGCAAGCAGCCTGAAAATGGATTTCCCCACCCAGGGTCCAGACACAATATGGATCGGAGAGCATTGCCCTGTTTACCCAGAGCTTAGTTATATGTATTGTTTTAAAAACAAGAGACTCTAGACAATGGGATCTCTTATTTATTGCATCCTTGTTGGAAGGTAAAGGAATAAATAGCTTCTCTACTTGGCACTTTATTGATCTCTTGTCTCTTTTATCTTTTTTATTTTTTTAATATTGATACCATAATGCCATCCCATCTGTTCTTTATGTCTGAGATGGAGTGGAAAGCAGTCCCCTGCTATTCTACATATAAAGGCAGTTGAGAAATGAGGATGTTTCAAGGGTTTTAGGAGCCCCCAGTGATGAGCCACAAGCATGATGTACTCTGAGGCTCAGAACTCCCCAAGGGGGGGAGTGACTACAACACAACAGGACTTCTGTGGTCAGGAGACACATGATGGCCTCCAGAGAGCACCATGTTTACATGCTTAATAATGGTGGGTCTCAATGGGAAGTAATCCAGTTACTCCAACAATGAAACTGGAAAAGAATGAGAGACACACCCATTTGTAAGCATATGGGAAGTTGTGTGGACCTAGAATACTACCATCTCCTTGAAACTGACCTGGCTCCTACTTCTTGAGTTAGTTAAAAATACACAGTAAAACATAACCTCTGCTTTCCCACCCCAAAAAATGCAACCAAGTCCAATCCAAGTCAAATGGTGAGAGGAGAGGACCTGCTGTGAGCAAAGAATGTCCCAGGTCAGAAAAGGAAATAGTAAAATCACGATAGTGCATGGTACCATGTGGGCAGAGACTCTGTCTTGTCTGTCACTGTATCTCCGGGGCCCACATCACCACCTGGACGATAACAGTTTCTTAATAAATATGTTGATGAATGAACGATCTTGAGAGACTATTAGGATAAATGGCCGTTTCATAGACAATATTTACTGAGTACTAGCTATATGAAAAGCAAGGCTAAAATTCGAATACTCATACCCAAAACAGAAGCCTGACTTCAAGGATCTTACAAGATTTGGCAGTGGAGTCAGGTCAGGCTCATACATCACGATAACACTCAGCCATCTGAGCACTCCATGAGTGGGACAAGCAGTAAGGGATGTGGGGGTTCAGAAGATATGCTTCAGGACTAAATGGTCAGGAAAGCCAGGTTGTGGGTTCCTTGAGGACATCGATATGATCTTTTTAATTTCTAAATCCCTCACTGGGAATTTAGAAATTAAACCAGGGCCTGGTTCACTGTGATCACTTGATAAAAGTTTACTAACTAGTGAATGAATGAAACACTCTGACTTTTCCACCTACAAGTTGTGCAACCCTAGAAAATCACTCAATCACTCAGTGCCTCAATTTCCGTTTATACAAAATGTGAACAATAATAGAATCTGTGGTTTACAGTTGTTATGAGAATTAAATGTAGTCATTTAGTACAGAGTAAAACCAAAACCAAACAAACAAACCCGTTGCCATCAAGCTGATTCCGACCCTATAGGACAGAGTAGAACTGCCCCATAGGGTTTCTAGGGAGCAGCTGGTAGATTCAAACTGCTGACATGTTGGTTAGCAGCTGAGCTCTTAACAACTACGCCACTAGCACTCCATTACTCCATTACTAGTACAGAGTAAGCACAGTTTAAATATTCACTGTTATTTTTATCACTATTTTTATTTTTATGCATAAATGAATGGACAGTCTTGAACAGAGTCTTAGAGAGGATTTTAATAGATAGGTTAGCGGGAGGGAAAAAATAATCCAAAAAGAGAAACTAGCACAAGCAAAGGCACAAAAACAGGAATAAAAATTGTTGCGTTTGTTGAATACCAACTGAATGTTACTGCTTAAATCTCTTAACAACCTCATGAGAAAATTAT
The DNA here is from genome assembly GCA_030035585.1 of Dugong dugon. NCBI lineage: Eukaryota > Metazoa > Chordata > Mammalia > Sirenia > Dugongidae > Dugong > Dugong dugon. The sequence continues at coordinate 146,702,743 of CM057460.1, forward strand.
TATAATTACCCCTATTATGCAGATGAGAAAACTGAGGCTCAAGGAGATTAGGTAACTTTCTCATGATTACACAGCTGATAAAGAGCATAGCTGGGATCCACACTGTTTGGCTGGAGCGGAAAGGTAGGTAGAGGGATAGCAAAAGATAAAGCTTGAAAAGTTTGATGGAACCTGAATTGTGGCAGCCCTTGAATGTCCAGCCAGGGAGTCTGGACTTTTTTCTATGGGACTGCAACAGCGACAACATGAAATCCAGCCTCTTGGAAGATAACCCCACTGATGATATGACCAGACAGACTGGACTTGACTCCATACTTCCTCCAGCTACAAGCTCATTCTTCTGTTCTCTCTTGTGTCTGCACTTACCCTTCAACCGACTTCAAATAGACTTTCACCCTCACCACTCCCATAAAACAGCCCTTATATGGTCACCCACAATCTCCATGTTGCTACATCCAATGACAAATATTCAGTCTTCATCTTACTTGGCTTGTTTATTCATTCAACAAATTTGTGTGTTGAGCATCTACTATGTGGCAGTCCTAGTTTAGGGGCTGGAGATCAGTCAGAGAATAAAACAGAAAAAGGTCGCTGTGCTCATGGAACTTCCAGTCTAGTAATCAGCAGAACTTGACACAGCTGATCACTCTCTCGCCTTAGAAACACCTTCTCCACTTGCTTTATGGGACAGCACATTGTCTGGTTTCCTTTCTACCTCCCTGGCCATTCTCTCTCAGTGTTCTGTTCTGGTTTCTACTTACGTCTCCTGCCTCTAAACGTTGGGGTGCTCTGGGTCTCAGTCCTTGGATGTCTTCTCTTTCTATCTGCATTCATTATGTTAGTGGCTCTTGTATTTCATGGCTTTTATCAGCTTGTATAAGCTGACAACTCTGAAATGTATATCTGCAGCCTGGACCTCTGTTCTGAACTCCAGACTCCTCTATACAACTGCCCTGTCAGCACCTCTTGTTGAATAGCTAATAGGCATCTCAGACTTAATGGGTTTAAATCTGGATTCCTGACCTTTCCCTCCCCAAAAACTGCTCCAATCAATCTTCTTCAAATCAGATAATAGCAACTCTACCCTTTCAGTTGTTCAGTCCAAAACCTTGGAATCATCCTTGGCTCTTCTCTCACATCCCAATCCAATCTATCAATTTCCGGTTTCTTGTCTAACATGTAAAGGCCTGAGAAGTCATCACTCCCATCCTCACACCAAGAAAAAACTGAAAATTAGCAACTCTTTTTAGATCCAGCGGTGACTTAAGGTCGTAGGGCAAACTGCCACCCTAAAAACTAGAGATACAGTCGGCTAAGAAAATCACAGCTTACAAGGAGCAAAAACCACTCCTGGACTCAGCATCAGGTAGAAATACTTAAAGTGTAATTGATTAATTGCTGGAGTTTGAATACAACTAGCTAGAGAGAGAAAAACTCCTGAAGGCACAGCCTCAGGGGTACACCCACGCTTTCATGAGTTTTGTCTCTGAGTTCCACCAGGTTCTCACTGTGAAGACTGGGGGAGAAAAAAAAAATAATCATTTTGAAATATGCCCAGAGCATTCTGTTCTCCTTAACAAAGGCCTGCCCTCAAGGGAAACTATTTTACCAGAAACTAACCAACATGAGTTTTACCAGAGCCTAGTTAATCTGGGGGAAGGGAAATACCTAACCCCAGCCCCTCTGGCCTTGCTGTCTCATCTAAGGGATGAAAAACAAGAGTTAGAAGCACTTGTGAAGGTCACAGCCCAGGAGCTCAGGCTCACTAGAAGACTGAGACCAATCCACTCGGTCAGCAAATCTTCTCAGCTCCATCCAATATATCCAAAACCTGACAGTTTTTCACTGCCTTTACAGCCACTACTCTGTTTCAGGCTATCATCAACTCTTCACTGCATCACTGAGCTGCCTACTTGTCCCTTCCCCCCAGGGACTGTTCTCAACACAGAAGCCAGAGCTATACTCTTAAATAGAAGTTGGATCATGTCACTCCTCTTGTTAAAACACCCCAATGAATTCTCATTTCACTCTAAGTAAAGCCCAAGTCCTCACGAGGGCCTGCAAGACCCTACACAATCAGTCCTCTGACTTGTATTCTACTTGTCTCTGCCTCTCTCACTCTGCTCCAGCCACACTGGCCTCATTGCTATTTCTGGAACACACCAGGCACACTCCTGCCTGGGGAAACTTCTTCCCAGACACCCACCGGGCTCGTTCTCTCCTCTTCTTCAAGTCTCTGCTTCTCATTGAGGCCACTCCTGACCACCTTGTTTAAAATTTCAACTCCTCCCCATCCTAGCATTACTCATTCCTTTTCCTTGCTTTATTTTCTCTTATAGCACTTACCTTTCCACAGTATTTATATGTGTGTATATATAAAGGCAGATCCTTGTCGATATACTGCTGCAGCCAGTTTTGGAAGATCTTCAGCAAAATTTTACTTGCCAATGAGATTAATAATATTGTTTGATAATTTCTGCATTTGGTTGGATCACCTTTCTTGGGAATAGGCATAAATATGGATCTCTTCTGTTCAGTTGGTTAGGTAGCTGTCTTCCAAATTTCTTGGCATAGACTAGTGAGCACTCCCAGCACTGCATCCATTTGTTAAAACATCTCAACTGGTATTTCATCAATTCCTAGAGTCTTGTTTTTCACTAATGCCTTCAGTGCAGCTTGGACTTCTTTCTTCAGTACCATCAGTTCCTGATCATATGCTACCTCCTGAAATGGTTGAACATTGACCAATTATTTTTGGTATAGTGAGTGAGTCTGTGTATTCTTTTCATCTTCTTTTGATGCCTTCTGCATCGTTTAATATTTTCCCCCATAGGATCCTTCAGTATTGCACCTCTAGGCTTGAATTTTTTCTTCAGTTCTTTCAGCTTGAGAAATGCCAAGCATGTTCTTCCCTTTTGGCTTTCTATCTCCAGGTCTTTGCACGTGTCATTATAATACTTTACTTTTTCTTCTCCAGCTACCCTTTAAAATCTTCTGTTCATCTCTTTTACTTCATCATTTCTTCATTTTGCTTTAGCTACTCAATGTTCAAGAACAAGTTTCAGAGTCTCTTCTGACATTCATTTTGCTCTTTTCTTTCTTTTCTGTCTTTTTAATAATCTCTTGCTTTCTTCAAGTATGATATACTTGATGTCATTCCACAACTCAACTGGTCTTCGGTCATTAGTGTTCAATGTGTAAAATCTATTCTTGAGATGGTCTCTAAATTCAGGTAGGATATACTTAAGGTTGTACTTTGGCTGTCATAGACTTGTTCTAATTTCCTTTACTCAAAAGTGGCTGCAGCAGTATATTGACAGGGAACTACCAAAAATTGAAGCCAGATTCAGAAGAGGATGTGGAACCAGGGATATCATTGCTGATGTCAAATGGATCTGGGCTGAAAGCAGAGAATACCAGACAGATGTTTACCTGTGTTTTATTGACTATGCAAAGGTATTTGACTGTGTGGATCATAACAAATTATGGATAGCATTGTGAAGAATGAGAATTCCAGAACACTTAGTTGTACTCATGAGGAACCTGTACATAGATCAAGAGGCATCGTCCAAACAGAACAAGGGGATACTGTGTAGTTTAAAGTCAGGAAAGGTGTGCATCAGTGTTGTATCCTTTCACCATACCTATTCAATCTGTATGCTGAGCACATAATCCAAGAAGCTGGACTATATGAAGAAGAACTCAGCATCGGGATTGGAAGAAGATTCATTAACAACCTGCAATATGCAGATGACACAACCTTGCTTGCCGAAAGTGAAGAGGACTTGAAGCACTTACTGATGAATATCAAAGATCACAGCCTTCAGTATGGAGAACACCTCAACATAAAGAAAACAAAATCCTCACAACTGGACGAATAAGCAACATCATTATAAATGGAGAAAAGATTGAAGTTGTCAAGGATTTCATTTTACTTGGATCCACAATCAACAGCCATGGAAGCAGCAGCCAAGAAACCAAAAGACGCTTTGCATCGGGCAAATCGGCTGCAAAATGCATCTTTAAAGTGTTGAAAAGCAAAGATGTCACCTTGAAGACTAAGGTGTACCTGACCCAAGCCCAGGTGTTTTCAATTGCCTCATATGCATGTGAAAGCTGGATGATGAATCAAGAAGACTGAAGAAGAATTGACACCTTTGAATTGTGGTGTTGGTGAAAAATACTAAATATATCATGGAATGCCAAAAGAATGAACAAATCCATCTCAGAAGAAGTACAACCAGTATACTTCTTAGAAGCAAGGATGGTGAGACTACATCTCACATACTTTGGACATGTTATCAGAAGGGATGAGTCCCTGGAGAAGGACATCATACTTGGCAAAGTAGAAGGTCATCAAAAAAGAGGAAGACCCTCAAGGAGATGGATTGACACAGTGGCTGCAACAATGGGCTCAAACATAACGATTGTGAGGGTGGTACAGGACCAGGCAGTGTTTCGTTCTGTTGTATATAGGGTCTCTATGAGTTGGAACCAACTCAACAGCACCTAACAACAACAACATATATAAAGGAGCCCTGGTGGAGTGATGGTTAAGTGCTCAGCTGTTAACCAATAGGTCAGTGATTTGAACCCACCACCCACTCCACAGGAGAAGACTTGGCAATCTGCTCCTGTAAAGATTACAGCCTGGGAAATCCTATGGGCCAGTTCTACTCCGTCCTAAAGTGTCATTATGAGTAAGAATCGACTTACCATCACACAACAACAACAATATTTATATCACTTCATATAAGCCGACAAGTTATATATACTTATTTATTTTGCTTTTGTCTATCTCTTCCCATTGGAGTCTCGGGGTGATGCATATGGTTCATGTGTTTGACTGCTAACCAAAAGGCTGAGGTTCAAGTTTACCCAGAGACACCTCAGAAGAAACATCTGATGATTTATTTCCAAAAAAATTAGCCATCGAAAACCCTATAGAACACAGTTCTACTCTGAAACACACAAGGTCATCATGAGTTGGAATCAACTTGACAGCAATTGATTTTTTTTTGTTCATTTGTTTGGTTTTATTCTTTTCTTTCTCTGTCTCTCTCCCTTTTTTTTTCTTTTAATCTCTCTCCACTCAGAGTATAAACTTTGTAAGGACTGTACTTTTATCTATTTGGTTCATTACTATGTCCTCAATGCTTAGAATAGCGTGTGGCAATAGTATTGAGAGTATGTGTCCTATAATATATTTGTTGAATGGGTGACTTAATATATGGGTGGAGATACTGAGATTCAGAGAGGGGAGGATCTGTGGTTGGCCCATCAGGTTTTCCCTAATCACAAGTGAACACAGAAGATGTGTGAAGCTCATAGAGTGACCCTGGAGAGGGGAGAGATTTTTCAATAGAGGAAACAGCCTTCAGACCCTTACCTGAAAGAGGCTCTCACCCTGTCCTCAGAGCTTGCCTTGTTTCCAAAGCAAACTGAGAGCTCTAAGTCATCTCAGGAGGTTGTAGGAAGGGCAGAATTTCTAGGCAAGGTAGTGGGTGACCCCCTGCCCCTGGGCTATCTGAGTAAGCCCCATGTGGGCAGGGAAGGGTTATGGGCAGGGAGTAATCTCCATGGAATGGAGCCCTCCAACTGGGCCTCTCCCAAGGAGAATGCTCTCTCTCTCTACCTCATCATCTCTGACTGCCCAGATTCAGGAGGTCCCATAACAAGCGCACAAGCAGGCTTTTATTTACCATCTCATGTGCTACCTGCTCAGGGCCTGGGTGGCAGACAAAGTGATCCCCCTCACATAGTTACCTTTCCCATAGACTCTGAAGGAAGAGTCAGCACCTGAGACAGGGACATTCTCCAGTCTCCATTCTCCTTGCCCAGACTCTTAATAAGCTAGAAAGAAGAGTCAGAATGGACTTTCCAGAACTAGAAGAATCTGCACTTATTCTGATTAACTTTAAAATGCAGGCACCAGTCACATCCACCGTGCGTATGTTAAGCAAACACAGAAGTGACAATGGGCATGACACCACAATGACAGGGGAGCCTACAGTTATCACAGTGGCAAGGTGCACCTTGCCCACGTGCAATTCGTTAAGGCTTTTCACTCTGATGATGCGTGAAATTATCCACCCTGATGGAATTGTTCTTACATTCATGCCAACTCGCAACGTGGCATCCTCTCATTATCCCCTTGGTCACAAATCCACCTGGAAGGGTGTGATTAATGAGAATCTCATAAAACCTGTGGGAACGAGCCATCTCTGGTGCCCTGTAAGAGTGAAACTGCCATTCCTAGCCACATAAATCACCACGTGTCAATTCCTGCTTCCTCACTGTCACACCTTGGTGAGCCACCCTATGGCCTCCAAATTGTGACACGGTTTCTAGGACAGCAGAATCTGCTGCGCTCGGGGACATCTTATCCCTAACTTCACAGCAAGGTCAGAGTTTATCTCCAATTATCCCAGTACACTCATGGCTCGGAGACATCCTAGCAGAGCGAAGGAAAGGAGCAGGGGTATTTACATCAGGGGAAATGCTAAATGTGGAGCAGTGGCTTGATTCATTGTAGTCTTTTTTGATTTGTTCATAGTTTTCTACACTACTGCTTGCAGTTTGATACTGTCTGGGCCTGGGATGACAATAAGAATGGGATAACAGATGATGAGCTCAAAATACTGAACACAATCATACTCACCCTGCATGTATGTACAATCCATATGTCACTTGGAAGAAGGAACCATTGGCCGCCGGGCAAAGTTGAGAATGTAAAATGTCACACAATTGGAGATGCATTTCTTATGTACTTAGGAGCTGTCACTATAGCTGCCTCACTGTTCTGGAGGGGAAGCCAGGCTTAATGCTTCATAATCAGTCACCTTAGACAAACAAATTAAAAGTCCAAAGGGAGTTTTGAAAGGATTTCCAAGTAACCCCTCATTCCTTGCTTGGCAGGGGTGCTATGTACTGTTGTGCAGGTTACGTACTGCACAACTCCATGGGGCACAATTCCCATAGACTGCATTGTGAAACAGCACCTCCTGGAGTCTGGAAGTCATTGCCTATAGAATTATATGCAGAGCCTGGCATCTGGTTGAATAACTTGGAGTTAGTATCCTTAAGGGCCCTTGGGAGTACTGCAAAAATGGATCACAGAGACCCAACCACACAGTGTTCACATTGATAACCTGGAAAATCCATATCTAGACACCTCAGCTACTAATAGAGTTAACTATTATCAGGTTCAGTAGGGCAAAGGCCATTCCATTTCGTCTACATATTCTGGTTAATAAAGCTACCATGTAGAATATGCATGTGTTACCCATTTTTTTGAGCAACTGAATATGGTTAAGAATCCCTAAACTTGACAACTCTTTCAAACATGATCTTTGTTGAGAGGCACTTCAGCAAGTTTTTAGGAAGACAGTGTTATAATATGTATCAAAATTAAAAAATTTAAATACCTCTGACCAATGCTTCCATTCCTAAGAATTAATCTTATAAAAATAAGCTAAAAGTGCACAAATGGATCTGTGTTGTGTGTGTACAGATACACAAAGATGTTCATTGTAGTATGGTTTTTAATAACAAAAAATAAAGGAAATTATTTTAATGTATTCTAACAAAGGACTTGTTTAAATAAATTACAATATGTGCATAAAATGAAGTACTATGCAAACTTTAAAAGAATCCACTATAGCTATTTGTACTTGTAGAGAACTTCTCCCCCTGATTCTCAGTAGCTCTTAAACACCCTTCTAATGACTGGGGAATTAACTGTCTTATGATACCCTCTTCCCAAGGTAGAAGCCAGAAATCCCACTTCTCAGCTTCATTTACAACAACGACACAGGTAGGTATGTGATCTGGCTCCACTAATAAGACACACCCACACAAGACTTCAAAAATGAGTGAGCAACTTAAGGAAACAGGCTCAGAGAAGGGCAGCGTCTTGCTCATGAGGATAACAATGAGACTCTGCCTCCACTCCATGAGGACGTACAGTCATGCGTCACTTGACGTCCATGATGTGTTCTGTGAAACAGGATGCTTTGTGGTTTGCACATTGTACGAAGACCGTATTATATACAGGCAGTCCCCAGATTATGAATGAGTTCTGTTCCTAAGTCTGTCTTTAAGTTGAATTTGTACGTAAGTCGAACAGTTAGGCAAGGTTCGTATCTAATGTCAGTTAGTCAAATGTTTGTCTTAGTATGTAGTATATAGTGTACATTACTATGCATAAAAAACATTAAAGAAACACTTCCAGATACACTAAAACTTCTTTAACATGATAATTCAGTAAGAATAATAATGTTTTGATGTGGGTCACAAAGTAGCGCCTGTTTGTTATTACAAACCATTGTATGTACCTTGAATTTTTAATATAATAGACTTTATGGGGGTTGCTTCATAACTATGGGTTATACTTAAGTTGGACATTCATAACCCAGGGATGATAGAAACTACAGTACAGTACATACATAAGCCAGCAACATAGGTGTTTATTATGACTATCAAGGTTATATGTATTATAGGTTATATGTACTGTACCATTATATGCCTGGCATGTAATCACTTTGTATACAAGAGATATGAGATACCCGTGTTGCGTGCAGGAAGCTGTTGCATTGGCTATGTCCAGTTATGTCCCCTATGTCCTGTTCTCCAACTGGGATTTCTGAACTCTGTTATAACCTTATGGCACTATGGATGTATAAGCAGTTGGACGTTGCCCGAATGGACGTTATATAGCACATAAATGTATAAGACTGAGTTTCTATGCAGAAGTGGCATTAGTGTTCACAGCCGTGGTGGTTTCAGCAAAGGCGAGTTCCCAGCAGAGCCAACTGCAGCATTTGGGGCTTACTAGTTACTATGAATCAGAATAGACTCAACTGCAACGGGTTTGGTTTTTTCTGGATGGCAGCAGTGGTGTTTTCTCATCAAGACAGTTCCGCAGTGTGGGTTTGGCCATTGTTCCTCAAACCAGAGCTACCTACTTCTTCAGCCCTCCCACAATTCTGTGAACTGCACAAGATTCTTTCTGTAAACTCCTTTTCTTCTTAATGAGCAAAGTCAGCCTCCACTGCTTGGAAAGACATCTATGATACAAGTGATCCTTGTCTTTATAATTTCAACTTCTGAGTCATGCACACTTCTGTAGACCGTACATGAGAGCCTCTAAGCAACCATTCAAATGTCAGATTTAGACCTTCAGGACTCAGCAGAAGGACGAATGTTTCAATTTTGCAAAGTGGCACTGCCTGCCAGACCCTAGCCTCTTTTCAGAGACGTGGTCATCTCTATCTGCACAGCAGGGTAGGCTTGTGAAATTATACTTGAAGATTTTATGGCGATCATGCCCTCTTTGTTTTATAAATAAGAAGAGAAATCAAAATGTTTATATTTGCAAGAAGAAGGAAGTTCTCGTATGCTTAATAAATTGAAACAAAGAAATCACGGGGGTACCACAAGGAGAAAGTCTTTAGACTTGACTTGCTCAACTCATCTGCCTTATGCTGGCAGACTTTGTGTTCAACTGTAAAGAACAAAATTGTACGAATGTGAATGAAATAGAATAATTTAGATCTCTAAGATTGCAATCACCTTGGAAAATGTACGTCTGTTCTTCACTTTTGCATATTTAACTTTTCTGAATATCTCTTCAGAAATGTATTATATGTGAAAGCAGGAGATGCCTGTATATTCTAAAGTAAATAAGTAGAACATAGGCGAGTGTGCGTAGGTTTGAACCCAGCTTTAAAACATACACGTATGTATGCATTTTATATATGCATTGAAAAAATCTGAAAGTGTATCTTGAAAAGTTTTTAACTCGTGGGTTGAGATGATAAGGAGATTTCACTTGCTACTTCACATAGGCTTAATTGTTTGAAATTTTGCAATGAGCAAGGCTTTCTGTTATAATCATGAAAAATATTAAAGGTATTTCCATTTTAAAGAAAAAGAACACGGCTCTTCTGAGCTTCCCAAGACCTGGGACCATTGTGTAGGGTTAAGCCCTAGACCCTCAGGCCTCAGGAGACGTCCATTCTCTCCCTAACCTACATCAGGCTGACGTGTGGGCCGGTGCCTGCCATGACACCCCTCTGGACCTTACTCCTTGATCCCTAATATTAGGGGGTTGTCATACATTACCATGGTGGTCTTGAGGAGTTTTTCACACTGAACAGAGGGTTGAACCCACAATCCAGGCCAGAGGAGACTGCCCAACCTGGAGCTATCAATAAGCACAAGAACTACACCCTGTCTTAAGAGAAACTGCCCAGTGATGCAGTGTAGTGTGAGAAAGACTAGTTGATTATTCTGTGTAATAAAGCGAGATCCTACCCCTAAAGAGCTCACCAAGATCAGAGAGAAAATAGAGTGAAGCCAGCATTACCCCATGCTTACACGTAGGGAGGTGAGAGCCCGTGACAACTCAGGAAGGAGCAAAACGGCACGCAAAGACAACACAAACACAGAGTGAAGCTATTTATTCCTAGCGTAATTCTTTGTAGTGAGGTAACTGATCCTTTCCAACATTTCTAATATTTTACTCTTCTAGTAAGTTAAAAACAAAGTTTCCTATATTCAAGTGGTTATTAAGATAAAATGATGACAAGAAGAAAGTAAAGGTGTTTTGCTTTGCACAATAAGTCCCTCCCAGGGCCAGAGGGATGTACTCACTCTCCTAGGAGAAAACAACATCCATTCAGCTTTGATGCCTGGACGTCTGGAGGAGACGTATAATCTGTGCTTTCAGCAAGGGCAGCCCTCTGGTCACTGGGGTTCAAGCTTGCAGCTGTGCCAAGAAAGACCATTCCAGTTTCATCCTTTTCTTTGTTCCAACTTGCAAGTAAAAAGTTAAACTTTTCTTTTTCTTTTTAACCCTGTGGCAAGGGCAGGGACTGAACCGTGAAACTCGCAATGGAATTCAAGTTTTTGTTCAGATTCCTCTCCTTGGTCCTTGTTAATGTCTTGGTGGCCTTTAGCCTCAGTTCTCCACAGTGTCTCCTTCTGCTGTTGGTTCAGCATCGTCATTCTCCAGAGCCTTTGCAAGCATGGCTCAGGGGCTAGGCTTCCCCCGTTCCAAACCAAGTGATGACAGTATTGCAATTGTTTGAATGAGGACTTACTGAAATCACTGAGGTAGACTCCCTGCTTACAGGGAGGGGTGGCAATGGAGGGGGATGGAGGGAGGAAGAAGAGAGATCAACCCTAAGTTTCTTACTTACTGGTCACTGATATTGGACTATGTAACAGCCCCTTTCTCCTTCTGCCTTCTGATCCTTCAAAAAAAGTCATTGCTTGTAACCGGATCTGCTGGTTATTTTCCATTTGCCTCTCACCCAGATCCATGCTCTGCCCTTCTCTACTAGACTGTGTACCTCAGGAGGCTGACCTCTATGGACAGTGTCTATAAGCTCCCTTTTCCACTGGCTTCTCGTTGGGCTCTGCCAATTGGAAGTGCCAGTGAGAGATCAGAGGATGGAAGGAGAGGCAGGCTGGGTCTTTCTTTCTCTGCTGTCTCCCTGTTTGGGCACCATGTCTCTATGACTGTACCTTCTGCCTGGTGGCCCCTCCTCTACTGTGTCAACTCTCATGGAGTTCTGTTAACACTTTTTCCTTCCCCTTGTCCCTTTGGTCCTAAGTGTTGTGATAACTTCCCACTAGGTACCTCATTATCCCTTGTTTGTTCCCTTCCCCTTTCCATACCACTATAAGTAGCTGTTGCATTAAAATACCTTCATTTGACCCATTGATACATCTGCCATCCTTTTGGCTTAGACGATCTGCTTCTTTCTCCCCAGTGAGTCGTGCAGAAGGTCTCTGAAACTAAGTATACATCTGAGTATACAGCTATTGCTACTGAATGAGACAAAGAGCCAAGAGATACCCCTGGTGCTAGGCTGATGACTGAAGCACAGAGCCCTTAGGGTGTGAAGACAAGTACTGAGGCATCATGGCTAACGTCTGCTTGGAGAAGACCCCTGAAGGCAAACATTTCTAATCAAAGATAAGGGTCAGGAGGCAAGCTGGCTGCTTTCTCTGGTCATAGAAACCTTAGTTGTTATGATTCTTTCATTCAACAATTTTTTTTGAACACCTGGCTCCTGCAGAGAGGGTCCTGAAACCATTGGTCACCCAGATACAACCTCTTAACACCACACATAACAATACAGCACAGCAATGCACAGAGAAAACCAACAGAAGTAGGGAGTGAGGTCTTCTAAAGGAGATATTGGCTCTGTCTCCCATGCTATATTAGGAGGTGTCCACTGTTCCATTGATTGGGATCTAACTTAATAACATCAACACTCTACTTAGTTGGCTCCACCATCCACTTACCTTAGTCTTGACCCTGTTGGCAGCATGATGAGAAGACATGGGAGAGGCAATGGTTGAATGATATAGCCTAAATTTCTGAGCAACCCAATACTTGTCAAACACTCCAATAAAATAATTTATATTTTAGGTCAATGTCACCTCAGTGTTTGAGTAAATTGACTACTCCTCCTCTCCAAAAAAAGAATTACGAGAAAGTGGTCCTAGAAAAGGATAGATACCTACATGGTCTAAACTTTCCTCAGTGACTCACCCGCCTTCCTTGGTGCAGAAATAAGGAAATCTGTGATGATGGAGCCAGCATCAGATGCACTAGAAAACTCTGCAGTCTTGTATTGAAGTCCTAGATGATGACCTTTCTGGGGGAGTCTCCTAAAGAATCATCTCCCAAATCCATAGACCATGTCTTCACTCTGCTCTAGAATAGAGAACACAGCTAAGAACCAGGAAGAAGGCAAAGATGCATGCACAGCCTGAAGCCATAAGCCAAGAATCTATGCATATTTCTCATCAGAAATCCAGAATCCCTTCATTCTAGCCCTACTCTACCCTCCTTAGGGTTTATTTAATCTGTCATTTTTATTATTATTATTCCTGTAGTTTAAATGAAGTTTACATTTCAAGTTAGTCTCCCATACAAAAATTTATACATACACTGTTATGTGATCTTAATTGCTCTCCCCTGTGGCAGCACACTCCCCCTTTCCACCCCTGATACCCCATGTCCATTCAACCAGCTCCTAACCTCTCTGTCTTCCCATCTCACCTCCGGACAGAAGCTGCCCATTTAGTCTCTTGTATCTATTTGAGCTAAGAGGAACACTCCTCACAAATATCACTTTATGTCCCACTGTCCAGTCCAATCCCTGTCTGAAGAGTTGGCCTCAGAAATTGTTTTACTTCTGGGCTGATAGAGAATCCAGGGGCCATGCTTTCTGGGGTTCCTCCAGTCTCAGTCAGACCATTAAGTCTGGCCTTCTTACTAGAATTTGAGTTCTGCACCCCGCCTTTCTGCTGCTCCATCTGGGAATCTCTGTTGTGTTCCCTGTCAGGGCTGTCATTGGTAGTAGCCAGGCACCATCTAGTTCTTCTGGTCTCAGGCTGATGAAGTCTCTGGTTTATGTGGCCCTTTCTGTCTCTTGGCCGATACTTTCCTTATGTTTTTGGTGTTCTTCATTCTCCTGTACTCCAGGTAGCTGGGACCAATTGATGCATTTTATTTTATTTTATTTATTGTTGTAGTTTAAATGAAGCTTACTTTTCAAGTTAGTCTCCCATACAAAAATTTATACATATCTTGTTATGTGATACTAATTGCTGACCCCATACTGTGACAGCACACTCCTCCTTTCCACCCCTGATTCCCCATGTCCATTCAACCAGCTCCTAACCCTCTCTGCCTTCCAACCTCACCTCCGGACAGAAGCTGCCCCTTTGGTCTCTTGTATCTACTTGAGATAAGAGGCACACTCCTTACAAGTATCAATTTATGTCCCACAGTCCAGTCCAATCCCTGTCTGAAGAGTTGGCCTCAGAAATTGTTTTACTTCTGGGCTGATAGAGAATCCAGGGGCCATACTTTCTGGGGTTCCTCCAGTCTCAGTCAGACCATTAAGTCTGGTCTTCTTACTAGAATTTGAGTTCTGCACCCCACCTTTCTGCTGTCCATCAGGGACTCTCTGTTGTGTTCCCTGTCAGCGCGGTCATTGGTGGTAGCTGGGCATCATCTAGTTCTTCTGGTCTCAGACTGATGAAGTCTCTGGTTTATGTGGCCCTTTCTGTCTCCTGGGCTAATACTTTCTTGTGTCTTTGGTGTTCTTCATTCTCCTTTACTCCAGGTGGTTGGGACCAATTGATGCATCTTAGATGGCCGCTGTCTAGCTTATAAGACCCCAGACGCCACTCACTGAAGTAGGATGCAGAACATTTTCTTAATAAGCTTTGTTATGCCAATTGACCTAGATGTCCCCTGAAAGCATGGTCTCCAGATCCCTACCCCTGCTACTCTGTCCTTCAAATTGTTTGGTTGTATTCAAGAAACTTCTTAGCTTTGGTTCAGTCCAGCTGTGCTGAGTTCCCCTGTAGTGTGTGCTATCCTTCCCTTCACCTAAGATAACTCTTACCTACAATCTAGTTCATAAATAACCCTCACCCTCCCTCCCCACCCTCATGATAATCAGAGAATGTTTTCTTCTGTGTTTAAACCTTTTCTTGAATTCTCACAATAGTGGTCTTATACAATATGTGTCCTCCTGTGACTGAATAAATTCACTCAGCATTATGCCCTCCAGATTCCTCCATGTTATGTTTCACAGATTCATCGTTGTTCTTTATCATTGCGTAGTATTCCATTGTGTGGATATACCATAATTTCTTTATCCATTCATCCACTGATGGGCACCTAGGTTGTTTCCATCTTTTTACTATTGTGAACACTGCTGCAACGAACATGGGTGTGCATATATCTATCATGTGATGGCTCTTATTTCTCTAGGATATATTTCAAGGAGCGGGAGAGCTGGATCGTATGGTACTTCTGTTTCTAGCTTTTTAAGGAGGCGCCAAATTGATTTCCAAAGCGGTTGTACCATTTTACATTCCCAGCAACAGTGTCTAAGTGTTCCAGTCTCTCCACAACCTCTCTGCCATTTATTATTTTGTGGTTTTTGGATTAATGCTAGCCTTGTTGGGTGAGATGGTATCTCATTGCAGTTTTAATCTGCATTTGTCTAATGACTAACAATCATGAGAATTTCTTCATGTGTCTGTTAGCTGACTGAATATCTTCTTTGGC
The DNA here is from genome assembly GCA_030035585.1 of Dugong dugon. NCBI lineage: Eukaryota > Metazoa > Chordata > Mammalia > Sirenia > Dugongidae > Dugong > Dugong dugon. The sequence continues at coordinate 146,717,852 of CM057460.1, forward strand.
GAAGTGCCTGTTCATATCCTTTGCCCATTTTTTAATTGGGTTATTTGTCTTATTGTTGTTGAGGTTTTGCAGTATCCTGTAGATTTGAGAGATTAGACGCTGATCGGATTTGTCATAGTGAACAATTTTTTCCCGTCTGTAGGTTGTCTTTTTACTCTTTTGGTGAAGTCTTTTGATGAGCGTAAGTGTTTGGTTTTTAGGAGCTCCCAGTTATCTAGTCTCTCCTCTGGTGCTTGTGCATTGTTACTTATGGTTCATATTGTGTTTATGCCATGTATTAGGGCTCCTAGTGTTGTTCCTATTTTTTCTTCCATGATCTTTATCGATTTCGATTTTATATTTATGTCTTGGATCCATTTGGAGTTAGTTTTTGTGCATGGTGTGAGGTATGGGTCTTGTTTCAGTTTTTTTGCAGATGTATATCCAGTTATGCCAGCACCATTTGTTAAAGAGCCTGTCTTTTCCCCAATCAATGGATTGGGCCCTTGTCAAATATCAGCTGCTCATAGGTGGATGAATTTATATCTGGATTCTCAATTCTGTTCCATAGGTCTATGTATCTGTTGTTGTACAAGTACCAGGCTGTTTTGACTACCATGGTGGTATAATAGGTTCTAAAATCAGGTAGTGTGAGGCCTGCCACTTTGTTCTTCTTGAGTAATGCTTTACTTATCCGGGGCCTCTTCTCTTTCCATATGAGGTTGGTGATTTGTTTCTCCATCTCATTAAAAAATGTCGTTGGAATTTGGATCGAGATTGCATTGTATCTGTAGATCACTTTGGGTAGAATTGACATTTTCACAGTGTTCAGTCTTCCTATCCATTAGCAAGGTATATTTTTCCACTTATGCAAGTCTCTTTTGGTTTCTTGCAGGAGTGTCTTCTAGTTTTCATTGTATAGGTCTTTTACATCTCTGGTTAGATTTATTCCTAAGTATTTTATTTTCTTGGGGGCTATTCTAAATGGTATTGATTTGGTGATTTCCTCTTTGAGGTTCTTTTTGTTGCTGTAGAGGAATCCAACTGATCTTTGCATGTTTCTCTTGTATCCTGAAACTTTGCTGAAATCTTCTATTAGTTCCAGTAGTTTTCTTGTGAATTCTTTGGGTTTTCTGTGTATAAGATCATATCATCTGCAAATAGAGATACTTTGACATCTTCCCTACCAATCTGGATGCCCTTTATTTCTTTTTCTAGCCTAACTGCTCTGGCTAGGACCTCCAGCACAATGTTGAATAAGAGTGGTGATAAAGGGCATCTTTGTCTGGTTCCTCTTCTCAAGGGGAATGCTTTCAAAGTCCCTCCATTTAGTATGATGTTGGCTGTTATCTTTGTATAAATGCTCTTAATTATACTGAAGAATTTCCCTTCTATTCCTATTTTGTTGAGAGTTTTTATCATTAATGGGTGTTGGACTTTGTCAAATGCCTTTTCTGCATTGATTGATAAGATCATGTGGTTCTTGTCTTTTGTTTCATTTACGTGATGGATTATATTGATTGTTTTTCTGATGTTGAACCATCCCTACATACCTGGTATAAATCCCACTTGATCATGGTGAATTATTTTTTTTGATATGTTGCTGAATTCTATGGGCTAGAATTTTGTTGAGGATTATCGCATCAATGTTCATGAGGGATATTGATCAGTAATTTTCTTTTTTTCTGGTGTCTTTACCTGGTTTTGGTATCAGGGTTATGCTGGCTTCATAGAATGAGTTTGGGAGTATTCCATCCTTTTCTATGCTCTGAAATACCTTTAGTAGTAGTGGTGTTAACTTTTCTCTGAACGTTTTGTAGAATTCTCCAGTGAAACCGTTCAGGCCAGGGCTTTTTTTTTTTTTAATTGCACTTTAGGTGAAGGTTTACAGAACAAATAGCTTCTCATTAAACAGTCAGTACACATATTGTTTTATGACATTGGTTAACAACCCCATGACATGTCAACCCTCTCCCTTCTCAACCTTTTTTTTTCTTTGAGAAAATATACGTAGCCAAAGATACACAGTTTCAAAAATTTCTACATGCATGGTTCAGTGACATCAGGTATGTTCTTCCAGTTGTGCTGCTATTCTCACTTTAGATGAAGGTTTACAGAACAAAATAGTTTCTCATTAAACAGTACACATATTGCCCTATGACAATGGTTAACAACCCTATTACATGTCAACACTGTCCTTACTCAACCTTGGGTTCCCTATCACCAGCTGTCCTGTCTCCTTCTGCCTTCTAGTTCTTGTCCCTGGACTGCTGTGCCTCATTAGTCCCATTTTGTTTTATGGGGCTGTCCAATCCCTGGCTGAATGGTGAACCTCAGAAGTGACTTCACCACTGAGCTAAAAGGGTGTCCGGGAGCCATACTCCTGGGGTTTCACCAGTCTCTTTCAAGCGAGTAAATCTGGTCTTTTTTGTGTGTGTTAGAATTTTGTTCTACATCCTTCTCCAGCTATGTCCAGAACTCTCTGCTGTGACCTTGGTCAGAGCAGTCAGTGGTAGTAGCCGGGCACCATCTAGCTGTACTGGACTCAGTCCGGTGGAGGCCTTGGTAGCTGTGGTCCATTAGTCCTTTGGACCAATCTTTTCCTTGTATCTTATTCTCTTCATTCTCCCTTGCTCCCAAAGGGGTGATACCAGTGGAGTATCTTAGATGGCTGCTCACAGGCTTTTAAGACCCCAGACGCTACTCACCAAGGTAGAATGTAGAACATTGTCTTTATAAACTGTGTTATGCCAATTGAGCTAGATGTTCCCTGAGACCATGGTACCCACAGCCAGGACTTTTTTTTTTTTTTTTTTTTTTTTTTGGTTGGGAGTTTTTTAATTACCTTTTCAATCTCTTCTTTTGTTATGAGTTTATTTAGTTGTTCTAGCTCTGTTTGTGTTAGTTTAGGTAGGTAGTGAGTTTCTAGAAATTTGTCCATTTCCTCTAGGTTTTCAAATCTGTTAGAGTAGAATTTTTCATAGTATTCTGTTATGATTCTTTTAATTTCAGTTGGGTCTGTTGTAGTATTACCCATCTCATTTCTTATTTGCTTCCTCTCCTGTTTTTCTTTTGTCAGTTTGGCCAATGGTTTATCAATTTTGTTGATCTTTTCAAAGAATCAGCTTTTGGTCTTGTTGACTCTTTTATTTGTTTTTCTATTCTCTATTTCATTTAATTCTGCTCTAATTCTTATTATTTCTTTCTTCTGTCAAGCAAGGACTTTTTTTGCTGCTCTCTTTCTACTTGGTCCAGTTGTAGGGTTAATGCTTTGATTATGGCACTTTCTTCTTTTTGGATGTGTGCATTTATTGCTATAAACTGACCTCTGAGCACTGCTTTTGCTGCGTCCCTCAGGTTCTGGTAGGATGTGTTTTCATTCTCGTTTGATTCTATGAATTTCTTTATTCCATCCTTAATTTCCTTCTATAACCCAGTAGCTTTTGAGCAAAGTGTTCAGTTTCCATATGTTTGATTTTTTTCCTTGCTTTTTCTGTTGTTGATTTCTACTTTTACAGCTTTATGGTCAGAAAAGGTGCTTTGTAATATTTCAGTGCTTTGGATTTTGTTAAGGCTTGCTTTATGGCCTAATATATGGTCTATTCTGGAGAATGTTCCATGTGTGTTGGAAAAGAAAGTATACTTGGCCACTGTTGGGTGTGTTCAGTATATGTCTATGAGATCAAGTTGGTTAATTGTAGCATTTAGATCTTCCGTGTCTTTGTTGAGCTTCTTTCCGGATGTTCTGTCCTTCACCGAAAGTGGTGTGTTGAAGTCTCCTACTACTATTGTGGCGCTGTCTATCTCTCTTTTCAGTGCTGTTAGAGTTTGTTTTATTTTTTTTGGAGCCCTGTTGTTGTGTGTGTAAATATTTATTATAGTTACGTCCTCCTAGTGTACTGACCCTTTAATCATTATATAGTGTCCTTCATTATCCTTTGTGGTGAATTTTACTTTAAAGTCTATTTTGTCAAAGATTAATATTGCCACTCTTGCTCTTTTTTGAGTGTTGTTTGCTTGATATATTTTTTTCCATCCTTTGACTTTTAGTTTGTTTGTGTCTTTAAGTCTAAGGTGTGTCTCTTGTAGGTAGCATATAAACGGATCGTGCTTTTTAATCCAGTCTGCCACTCTCTATCTCTTTATTGGTGCATTTAGTCCATTTACATTCAGCATAATTACTGATAGATATGAGTTTAGTGCTGTCATTTTGATGTCTTTTTTTGTGTGGCGTTCACAGTTTCTTTGTTCCACTTAATTTTCTGTGCTGCGTTGTTTTTCTTTATGTATTTTCTTTTCATCTTTTTCATTGTTGTTGATTTTGTGTTTGCTGAGTCTTTACATTTTTCTAGTTTTTTTATTTTGACTTGTAGGATTGTTAATTTCCTTGGTTACCTTAATATTTACCTCTATTTTTCTAAGTTTATACCAGTCTTTTATTTCTTTATATTGCCTTGACTTCTTCTCCATATGCAGAGTCTATGTCTACATTTTTTAAGTCCCTCTTTTTTGTTTTAATGTTGTCATCTTTTACATACTGACATCTGTTTCCCTATTTTCAGCGTTTTAGCTTTGATTTATTTTTGTGACTTCCTTATCTGGGTTGATATCTGATTGCTCTGTCCTGGGTTCTAGTCTTGGGTTGTTACCTGATGTTACTAATTTTCTAACTGGAGGACTTCCTTTAGTATTTCTTGTAGTTTTGGTTTGGTTTTTGCAAATTCCCTGAACTTCTGTTTATCTGGAAATGCCCTAATTTCGCCATCGTATTTGAGAGACAGTTTTGCTGGATATATAATCCTAGGCTGGCAGTTTTTTTCCTTCAAGGCTTTATATATGTCATCCCATTGCCTTCTTGCCTGCATCGTTTCTGCTGAGTTTATTCTTATTGACCCTTCTTTGTAGATGACTTTTTGTTTATCCCTAGCCACTCTTAAAATTCTCTGTTTATCTTTGGTTTTGACAAGTTTGATTATAATATGTCTTGGTTACTTTCTTTTGGGAACTACCTTATGCGGGGTTCGATGAGCATCTTGGATAGACATCTTGTCATCTTTCATGATATCTGGAAAGTTTTCTGCCAACAAATCTTCAGCTACTCTCTTTGTATTTTCTGTTATCCCCCCTGTTCTGGTACTCCAGTCACTCGTAGGTTATTTCTCTTGATAGAGTCCCACAGAATTCTTAGGGTTTCTTCATTTTTTTTAAATCCTTTTATCTGATTTTTCTCAGATAAGTTGGTGTAAAGTGCTTTATATTCAATCTCACTAATTCTGACTTCCATTACCTCAATTATGCTCCTATGACTTTCTATTGAGTTGTCTAATTCTGAAATTTTATTGTCAATCTTCTGGATTTCTGATTGCTATCTCTCTATGGATTCTTGCAGCCTGTTAAATTTGTCATTATGCTCTTCTCTAATCTTTTAAATTTCCTCTATTGCATGTTCTGTGTTTTGCTTAATTTCCTGAAGAGTTCTGTATATTAATCTTTTGTATTTTGCCTCAGGTCATTCCAAGAAATTTTCCACCTCTGGAAAATTTCTAGATTCTTTATTTTGGGAGCTTGCTGAAGCCATCATGGATTGCCTCTTTATGTGATTTGATATTGACTGTTGTCTCTGAACCATCAATAAGTTATTATATTTATTTATTTTATGTTTGCTTACGGTGTCCTAGCTTCTTGTTCTGTTTTGATATGCCCAAATAGGCTGCTCGTATGAGCTAGTTTGATTATTGGCACCTTTGAAACTCTAATGTTCTATCACCAGGTGGTTAGATCTGTTACTAAGTATGTGAGCTCAGGAGTCCGCCCACTCCTCCTGTATGGATTCAGCTCAAGTGCCCAGGTAGATAGCCACCAAGTGTGTGGTGTAGGCTCTCACTTACAGTCCTAGACAGGCATGGGGGATTGGTGTAGGCACAGGCATCTGGTTGCAGCAGAGAGATACACTCAGAGCAAGGCAGGGGGCTGACGGCCGCCCGAGTGTCCAGGAGGAAGGCGTGTAGCTGTTCCCTAGAGCACATAGGTGGGTGGGTTTTGCAGCTGCACGATAAGCACCCAGTGCTGTTGGCTGTAAGGACTGGTGGGCACCTCTTATTCTTGGGCTTCTATCGCAGGTGGCTAGGTGGCATGTGTGGAGCCACCAGTCCTTAGGCCCTTGATGTGGGTAGATGAAGACTCTGCTTAATGGGCAGAGCAATGTCAAATGTCAAGAACCTGCCACTTCACAGCTGAAACAGATGAAGTTAGACTTCCAGTATATACCCTGTTGTACAGCAGCAATGAGGGCCTGTGCTGTTGAAATGGGCCCACACAAATTTCTGCAGGGGAAAAGGCACTCAGGGTCCGTGGATCCCTTATGCCTGCGTGTGGGCAAAGGAGCTGTGCCTACCCTGGTTTCCTGGCTTAGGGGAGCCGGCAGTTTATTTTTTAACCTGTTCCTTAATTTGTTCACTCTCCAAGGCCAGGAGAATGGCTCCGGGCGTGTGACAGATCCTACTTCCGGCCCAGGGGACTCAGCAATTGCTGAAGCTGTTCCAGGACACAGTACAGAGCGGGGAGGTAAATGGGAGAGAGGTTTTTCCCTCAGAGGGGTGTTTTTGATCTGCGTGGTAGGCCATATGCAAGCACTTATCTTTTGCCAATTGAGGGCTGCTTCTCACTGGTTCTAGGTGGCCAAGTAGCCTCTCTGATGCTGGGTCTCTCCTGGTGTGGAAAACGCACCTCCAGAACACGGCTGCTTGCCTGTCTCACTGCTCACCCCCAAGCTGATCAGGCCTGAAGGGTCAGGTCTGGCAACTCCTCTGCTGCTTCCGAACAGTCTCTCCCTCCCCCTGCCACTCAGTCCGGTTCCTCAACTTTGCCTTACATGTTTACGGCTCCTAGATTGTCATATATAATTGATTCACTTGTTTTTTCAGGTCTTTGTTGTAAGAGGGTCCACTGGAAGCATCTGACTACTCCGCCATCTTGGCCCCACCTCCTATTTAATCTGTTATTTAAGGCCATGCCCAATTCTAGTGTTCTTGATGATCTGATTTCCCAATTTTCACAATAAATTAGCAGCAATAACTATGAAAGAAAGCATTGTAATTCTAGAACCAGGTACATGTCAATGAGTAGCAGATAAAATCATGAGAACAATGCGGGTGATAAATAGAAATCAAAAAGCAGAAATAAGAACAGGAAAAGTTTGAAGTCAAATAATGCAAGGGCAAACATTCTGATTTGATTCAGTAGCCCTAGGGGGCAGCACTGAATTGATGTGTGGTACGATAATTTATGATCCCAAGTACAATTGGACAAGGGGGAGTCTTCTCTGACTAAAGTTGTCCAGCCCAACTTTTTCCCGGATTATCTGCCTCTTTCTGGGCTATCCCCATACTTGACCCCTAGAAAGAAGGGTTACATATTACTCAATAAAGTAGGCATTTATCAACAACCTATAGTGTACCCAGCATAATTTTAAGCCTGGAAAGAAGCTAAATGCAGCTGCCTCCTGAGTCATGGAATACTCATTAGCCTAAGCTCTCCTGGCTTCAAAGGGTCTGTTGGGCACTGGCACTCTGCAGGCCAGAAAAAGAGGCTCAGAACTTATGTTTTAAAATGAGAAACAAGGGTCCACACTTTTTCTGATTAGCACTGATATCCCAACACTGTTCCATTCAAGCCACAGAAGCATTTAAAAAAAAAAAAAAATGTAACAAAAGGCATGATCCATTAAGAGAAGTGCTCACAGTTATCCTAGAGACAATGGGTGCCTTGCCCACATCCTATTTTTTGAGAGTTTCATTTTGATGATAATAAAATTATCCACAATCTGAGGTACTGTATCTATGCCAGGAGTGGGTTTATAGACCTAGAAGATGCCCTACATGAAGGTACTCATTCCCTGTGAGTGCCAGCTAAATGCTGCCTTAAACTTCAGACAAAAGAAGACATACACCCCCTTACCTACACACACACACATGCATACACACATGTTCATACACACAGAGCACATGCATGTTATAAGTCAAGTTATAGACTGTTAGTTTTAGAGGGGCCTTTAGTGATGATGTAGTCTAGCCTTTTCTTCTGTGGGTGAGGAAACTCAGGTGAAGAGAGGGGAAAGACCTCTAAAATCCTCTCCAGGTCCAACATATCATCATCCTGACGCCCAGACTTGTGTAGTTCACTCAGGGTTTTGTCCAAGAGGCCTGTCTCCTCAGTAGACAATGAGCTTTCTGAGGTGAACCTCACACCACAAGAGGCCCCAGCCAAGTTGGAGGCCTCCACAGAAGCCCAAACTCTCTGGGTCGCAAGGAGGCACCTCTGCTTGAACACTGGCTCAGGAAATCTGTTGGTTAGGAACATGGCCCTCCTTGCTTCAGCTCAGCTCAGCTCTTCTGCTGGGGATTAGCTGTTCTGCATCTTGGGAAGGAAATGAGTTCTTTGCTGTTTATTGTGGTCAAATCCTAAAATAAAGTCAATACAGCAGTAAAGGCCGGATAAGCTGATGTCTTGTTATTGATTTGTGAGGCACTTTGCAGTCCACCACTGTCCATACTGAGATTGATGGAAGCTGAAAAAGAAGTGCAAGCTGAATTATGTCTTTGATAACTTCTGCTTAACTGGCCTGTCAGGGACCAAGAATATTAAACATCTGTGATTTATTCCCATGTTAATCTCAACAAACACGTACACATGCACAGGTGATCACACGTGCATGCACACCAGCTAATGAGAGTCTGCACCCGGCTGAATTTCAGACACAGCTCTAACAGTTTGTAGCATGAAATTACTGAAAGGTCAGCTCTGAGAGGCCATAACCTAAGGTTCATTATTCCTGTTTATTCTCTCATTCCTTCATTCATTTGTTCATTTAACCTTTCCTTGTCAGCCTCTGCACTTGATATAAAGGACCTTGTGCTAGGCAATAAGAAGATCCCAGAGGGACAAAAGTTTGCTAATATCTAGGCAAATAGTCTGGCAATAATTAATCCAAATGTGTATTTGAAGCAATTCTTAACAGCTTTAGCTCTGCCTCTCATGGACCAAGTGGACTTACGCAAACCAGTTCCCCTTTTCTAGTGTCACTTTCCCCGTGAGTAAAAGATAAAACTGGGGTACTTAATAGCCACCACTTAGTGAGATTTACTATGTACTGCGCATTACACTGAGTCCTTCATGTGGATTATATTATTTAATCCTCACCAGAACCCTCTAAAGTAAATACGATTGTTTTGCCCTTTCACATACTAGAAATATGAGGCTCAAAGAAGTCATACAACTTGCCTGTAGTGCAGTGAATTGCTTTTATATGGCCCTTCTAGCCATAGTTCTGTAACTCCCAGGTAGGACTATGCAAATAAGGCACTCGTGGCCCACCAAGGGGATTGGACAACCTGCTAATGCAAATAAAGTACATGGAACCCTTGTAGGGGATTGGTCAGTTTTGCCATCCTGCTAGGTTTAAGAGGAGCCAACCCCAGAGGTTGGAGTGGGGACCTCACTACCATCAAGAAGAAGAGCCAGGACTAAAGTACATCCTTTGAACCCAGAGTCCCTGCGCTGAGAACCTCCTAGACCTAGGAGACAGGGAGAGCTGTAACACTGGAGAGCTTTAACACTGTAGGCAGCAGCAGCATTAGACAGTGGGAACCAAGAGACAGGCACGAAACGGCACAGTAGGATTCCCAGCCTACAGATCAAGGCAGCTACAGTGGGCTTCCTGGCCCACAGAATGAGATTGCTGAGAGCCTTTGGACAGGAGGCTTGCTGGCAGAGTAGGGTGCCTCTGGGCACTTATCAGTGGAGCTAAAGAGCTTTGTAACACTTGGGAGAGCAAGGGCCCAGGCCAAGAGTGAGGGCCCGGCAGCCGCCACCGAGAAGAAGCTGCCCTGATTGAAGAACTGTATCCTGAATTGTTTCTGTTACTTCCAAGTTGATCCTGATCCTGAATTATAACCTGTCACTTTCCTAATAAACCTCATAATCGTGAGTATGGTCTGTGAGTTCTGTGTGGCCATTGCAATGAATTAGCAAACCTAGCAGAGAAGTAGAGAGTGCTATAGGAGGGATGGCTGGTGTCAGAATTGGTAAAAAGTTGGAGAGTGAAGGTATGTCTGACCTCCACCTCATAGGAATCAGCCTTTGGCTGATGCTGATGGTGATTATCCTCCCACCTTGCCTCACGTAGTTAGAGGACCCCTGACACCATGCCCTTTTACATTGCCCAAAGCCACCTGGCTACAAACAGGTATTCTGAGACCAGGGGATTGAACTTCAGAGCCCATGTTCTTAACCACAACTCCAAGCCCAGGGATAGTCCTTGTACACTAGCCTCATGGCCAGTTGGGTGTTATGGGTCTTTGGACTGCTCTAGGTCACAAATGGTCACTGCCTCTATCCCTCATTGTTTTCCAGGGACAGCTCACTGGTGTCTCTGGGGGAAGCCTTCTTGCTATCTTTTCTTCTGGGGCATCTGCTTATGATGCTGGTCATGTGAGAGGGACTCCTAACATGCCCTTAGGTCCTCCCAGGGTTAAGTACAGAGCCAGAGAGAATAGGCAAGGAAGGAGAAAGAAAAATGACAAATATTCTTAATGGAGAGCTTCTGGTACCAGTGCAAAGGAATCCAAAGGGATCCAGGAGTCCAGGCCACTCCCACTGGGGACAAAGATTTCAGGTCTGCCCTGGCCCATCTAGATCTTCCGAGGGCCCTCTGGTATGCTTGGGATTCTCTTTGGGCAAAGTAGGTGATTACATTCCCTCCTGTTGCTTTAGCCTTTCCCATGTCAAAAAATACTCACAAACTGATGTCTCCAGTACTCCCTTGCTCATAAGCTATAGACCAGCATATCCTACCAGACACTAACATTTGCCCCCACCAGGTGAAGCACAGGCTTTTCAAACCTAGCAGGCTCAAACCAGATTTACCATCTTTTCCCAAAACTGACTTCTCCATTCTGGGTTTCTTTTAACTATCTAGTCTGGAACCAGGCTCTAGACCTCAGGATCTCCCTTCTTTTCTCTTTCACCTGTCAGGGCCTCCTCCCCCTCCCCACAGTCATTCTCTGTGTTCAGGGTCTTTTCACTTCTTGTACGTTCACCTTTTATCTGGCTTAGGCTAAGCCAGAGCCTCCAACAGGACTCCCTGCCTCCAGCTTCTAGCTATCCCAATCCACCCACACACTACTGCCAAACTGAGCTTCCAGAAGCACAATCTGAATCAAGCCATTCCCCTGCTCTAAATCTAGCAGTGCCCCATCACCACCACCACCACCACCAATTTCAGCAGCAGTTTTCAAACTGTGCCGTCTTGTTGGCCAGTGAGAGGAACCCAGCAGGGGCAGTACGAAGAATGGTGGTGACTAAGAGTCATTTACTAAATAAACATTTCTTGAGTATCTACTGTGAGCCAGGCCCTGAATTAGGAGCTGGGGTTACAGTGGTAGATCAAGGATCCTACTGAGGAAGACAGAAAACAAAGACTGAACAATCAGAATTGAATAGAATATCAGTGATATCAGATTTCTTTAGTGAAGAAAAGGCAAGGTAAGGGGGTAGAGAGTAACGTAGCCAAGAGCTATTTTAGTTGGGGTGTTCAGAGATTTCTAGATAACATTACTGAATGCTTACTATGTTCCAAGCTTTGTTCTAAGTGTATTATATTTATTAATGCATTTAATCCTCATAGCAACCCAGTGAAGTAGGTTACTATTATTTCTTTTTATTTTACAGAGCAAAAACTAAGCACAAGAGCCCAAGTTCACAGAGCTAGTGAGTAGTGGAGTCAGGCTTCTAACCCAGACAATTTGGCCCCTGAACCTGCTCTATTAACCATTATGCTGTGCTGCTCCTTGTAGGAGGTGCTGTTTAAGTGGAGACCTAACTCATAAACACAGTGGACGTCTAGCATGTAGCCAGATCAGTAACTTAGCCTGAGATGACCAAGAGAAAAGTTAGGCTCAAGAGATAATGGGGTGAACCCAGATTACCACATTATATTGGAGGAGGAGAGGCTATTTTTTTTCCTCTCTCTCTCTCTCTCTCTCTCGGTCCTCAGGTGCACAGTTGAGTGAACCATATTGATCAGTTCAACGTGCATAATCGTCATTGGTCTGATCTTGTTATTTTGTTCTCTTCTGATCTTGTTATTTTGTTGTGTTGTGTTGTGTTGTGTTGTGTTGTGTCGTGATGTGATGTTACTTCCCCCAAACCATTATCCCCATTCTTACTCCTCCCTGCTAATAGGCACTCTCTCTAACGTATTTATTAATGTCACTGGATATCTGGGTATCCTTGAAAAATATGTAATGTTATTTTATATGTTGGTTTTTATAATTCAAAATTTATAAATTTCATTGTTCTTTACTCAACACTATGTTATTTAGGTCTATTTGCATTACTCTATGTAAATCTAGTTTATTATTACTGAGAGCTGGGTAATTGTGTTTTTGTTTTTTTAAATAGATGCATAGACTATATTTTCTTCTCCATTTTTCTAAGGAAGGACACCTGGGCTGCCTCAAACCCCTCCTTCATAAACAATGCTGTAAGAAGTAGCATTTTAAAAAAATACAAGTTTTTAGTAGATAGTCTTTGTCAAGATTAGAAAATTTCCTTTCATTCTGGCTTTTTCAGAGTGTTTATTAAATCAATAATAGATATTTCACTTTATCAAATGCTTTATTTGCATCTACTGAAATGATTATGCAGGTTTCTCCTTCATTCTTTTGGTATAGTGAATCACATTGGTAGATTTTCTAATGCTTAACCTTTCTTGTATTCCGTGAATAAACCTGATTTGATTGTGTTTTAAAAGACATAAAACTATTAGATTTGGTTAGTTAATATATTTATAATTTTCACATCTATGTGCATAAGTGAAATTGGCATATAGTCTTATTTTCCTGAACGGTTTTCATCCAGTTTTGGAATCAAGTTTATACAAACCCAAAAAAATTAAAATAAAATTATGTGAACAGTTTTTCCTCTATTTCTATTTTTCTGTAACAACTTTTTAAGAATGGCATTATCTGTTCCTCAAAAATATGTTGAACATAGCTATAAAGCTGGAGTTGGATTTTTTGTGTTTTTTTTACATTTTTAAAAATGTAAATATATATATGTATATATATATTTGTATATATTATTGGAAACGCTGGTGGTGCAGTGGTTAAGAGCTATGGCTGCTAACCAAAAGGCTGGCAGTTTGAATCCACCAGGCACTCTTAGAAGCCCTATGGGACAGTTCTACGCTGTCCTATAGGGTTGCTATGAGTCAGAATTGACTTGATGGTAATGGGTTTTTTATATATATTTCAAAAAAAATTGCTGTTTCAACCAGTCTTAAGTGTACAGTTTAGTGACATTAATCATATTTGTCATGCTGTGCAACCATCACTACTGTCCATTTCAAAAAAAAAAATCCAATGGAATAGAATTGAGAATTCAGAAATAAATCTATACACCTATGGTCAATTGATTTTCAACAAGAGTGACAAGTCCATTCAATGGGAAGAGAATAGTCTCTTTAATAAATTGTGCTGGGGCAAGTGGATTTCTACATGCAGAAGAATGAAGCCCCGTACCTCACACCGTATATGAAAAGTAACTGAAAGTGGATGAAGGATTTAAATGTAAGAACTAAAACCATAGAAGTGATACTTTAGAATCTAGTTTTTGATAATGGATTCTTAGATATGACACCAAAAGCATGAACAACAAAATAGATAAACTGTACTTAATCAAAATTAAAAAACTTTTGTGCATCAAAGGACTTTATCAACAAAGTGAAGAGACAACCTACAGATTAGAAGAAAAAATTCAGAACCATATATCTGATAAGGGTTTAATATCCAGAATATATGAAGGACTCCTACAATGCAACAAGACAAACAACCTAATCAAAAAATGGGCAAAGGACTGGAATAAACACTTCACCAAAGAAGCACATGAAAAGGTGCTTGTCGTTAGTCATTAGGGAAATACAAATCAAAATCACAGTGAGATACCACTTCACCCCAACTAGGATGGCTATTATTAAAAAAAAAACAGAAAACAGCAGGTAGTGATGAAAGTGTGGAGAAATTAGAACCCTCATCTATCGCTGGTGGGATTGTAAAATGGTGCAGATGCTGTGGAAAACAGTTTGGAAGTTCCTCAAAAATTAAAACATAAATTACCATATGACCCAGCAATTCCACTCCTAGATATACACAGATACTTGCACACCAATATTTACTGCAACAGTAATTACCATAGCCAAAAGGTGAAAATAACCCAAATGTCCATCGACAGATGAATAAACAAATGTTTTGCTTTTATAATTCAAATTGTTATAAATCTCTTGTATGTACATGCATACAATGGGATATTAGTCAGCCATAAGGAGAAATGAAGTTCTTATACATGACACAATTTGGATGAACCTTGGAAACATTATACTAAATGAGATAATTCAGACTCAAAAGGACAAATATTATATGTTTCCACTTATATAAAGTATCTAGAAAACACATAGAGACTAAAGTTTATCAGTGGTTTCCAGGGAATGAGGAGGAAAGGATGGGGAATGACTACTTAAGGGGTGTTGGGTTTCTGATTAGGATGACAAAACATTTCTTCTGTGAATTTTATGGTTTAGTTCTTACATTTAGGTCCTTCATCCATTTTCAGTTAATTTTCATATGCGGTGTGAGGTATGGGGCTTCATTCTTCTGCATGTAGAAATCCACTTGTCCCAGCACCATTTATTAAAGAGACTATTCTTTCCCATTGAATAGACTTGTCACCCTTGTTGAAAATCAATTGACCATAGGTGTATAGATTTCTGGATTCTCAATTCTATTCTATTGGACTGTATGTCTATTTTTGTAGAGTAACACACTATTTTTATTGTTGTTGCTCTTACTGTTCTTGTTCTTGTACTTATTGTCATCAGCTGCCATCAGGTCGGCCCCCAACTCATCGTGGCCCCATGCACAACAGAACAAAATGCTGCACATCCTCCACCATCTCCATAATCAGTTACAGATTGGAATATTGAGATCCATAGGGTTTTCATTGGCTGTTTTGATTACTGTAGCTTTGTTGTATGTTTTGAAATTGGGAAATGTGAGTACTCCTTCTTTATCCTTCTTTTTCAAGATTGTTTGGGCTATTCGGGCTGTGATACTGGGTGACTGTAAACTGATGTCAGTATGAGTGGTTACTTGGTTCCCAAGGCTGCTTTAGGTCTACCACTTCTCTACTTGGCCCATCTACATATTTTCTCAGTGTCTTAATTTTCCTTTATGTACAATCACACTTGCTAATTTAGATGGATTGAAGAAGGAGCCTGAGTTAGGAAATCTTTGAAGGAAAAAAAGGCAGTTATTATTGTTTCCCAGGAACTGTAGTAAGTCCAGTGAGACGCTTAGAGACTGCCACCTCAAATGCCATTCACACTGGCCTTAATGAATAGATAAGAAGAACAGTTATGGAAACAATAGAGGAAATTATGAGCTCTGGCTTTGGAGACAACCACCTGGGTTCAAATCCTGATTTTACTGCTTACTGTCATTGTGACCTTGGGAAAATCACTGAAGCTCTCTGAGCCACAGTTTCCTCATTTGTAAAATCATTGGAAGTGGCTTCATGAGGTTGTGATGAAGATTAAATAGCACACTGCTTGTGGCATACTAGCACAGAGCCTGGTACTTAACAAGATCTCAAAATGATAGCTGTTTAGTATTAGTATTATTAGTATTGTATTAGTATATAACAGCCTAACTTGGGAGTGCTAATGAAGGAGATAGTGCTACTATTTTCTCAGGTTAGAAGTATATTTTGAATAGATGCTGTCTACAGTTCATCAGAGAAGTTCCTGGGTAGCAAAAATGGTTAAGGGCTCGACTACTAACCAAAAGGTTGGCCGTTCAAACCCTCCCAGAGGTGCCGCAAAAGAAAGGCCTGGTTATCTGCTTCCAAAAAGTCTCAACCTTGAAACTGTATGTAGCACAGCTCTATTCTGACACACATGGGTTGCCATGAGTCAGAATTGACTTGATGGCAACTGGTTATTGGTTTTACAGTTCATCAAACATGGAAAATATGGAAAGTGGCTTCCAATGGATGTATAGCACATAATCTACAGTATTTAATTGTCATTTCTTAGAATGGGTCTAAACAAAATACAAAGCTCTTCCTCATAAAGGTAACTTTGTAATTAAGGAAGGAGACTACAACAGATTCTTTATGGACTTCTGTATTTATCTGGGGTTTGCTTCATTTAAGAATCCATAGGTACAACTAAGCACTTCCTGGGAATGAGTTTTCTTGGTTTAGGGTCATAACTTCATGGGTCTATCCAGCCAACTGGCCTCAAGTTGTTTTTAGAGTTTCTGTGCTATCTCCTAATTCAGTGAGTAGCACCTGGGGTCTTTAAAGTTTGTCAGCGGCCACCCAAGATACAATAATTGGTCTCTATTCACCTGAGTCAGCAGAGGAGGAAGGAGATCCAGGAATTGGAGAAGGAAATGGACTGCAGGTTTAATTGCCTTCACAAGCTACTACTACCTTCTTTACCATGAGATTAGACGAAATGAATAGTGCCCAGATACTGTTACTGAACATTCTGATTAAGGACCCAGTAGATGGATCCTGATCAAAAGGAGGAAAAGCATGGAACAGAACTTCAAATTCATATCGAAACCAGACTACTGGATCCATTGAGACTGACAGAACCCCAAAATCTAATGCCTAGAAATAATCTTTAAACCTTGAACCGAAACTACTCCATGAAGCCATTGTTAAACTAAGCAACAGTTTAGCCCAATTACTAAAGAAGATTTGCGTTGAGCATAGCGCTCTTATAAAGAATTATCTATATGAGTGTAAACTGGCAACAGTTAATCTAAAGCACAGATGAGAACTTTAAGGGGCAGAGAGTGTAAATTAATGGTGATGAAATAATATGCATAGAGAGAGAATGGTGGCACAGTATGAAACATGTGATCAATGTTGTTGAACTGTTCATATAGAAATTGTGAATGGACGTATGTTTGGTTCTGTACATTGCCACCAAAGTAAATAAAATATTTTTTCAAAAAAAAATTCAAGACATTTGGTCTCATTTGTTTTAACTTATCCTTGTTCGTCTATTCATTCCTTCATTCATTCACCATTTACTCAACACGTATTTGTTGAATACCTATCAGATAGGCATTTGTACAAAGTAGGCATACAATAATGTTGGTTGAATTTTAAAAATGATTATATTACCAGAATTCAAACATATATATGTATTTGATTACACTTATAAAATGTCTGAATCTTACTTTGCTTAAACTGTGTAACAAGTTAACTGATCTATAGCCAACAAATTTGTACTTCTTGAAGATTGCCTTAGAAAATTTTTATTCCATTAAACTTTACAGACTTAAAAATGAAAAAATAAAAATTCCTTGTATAGTGGCAATATTGTAAATAGATACACTCACTAAATTATCATTTACATTCCTAAAACATGAGCAGCTCACTTTTCTAGCTAATCCTCAATTTTTACTTACTTTATTTTTCATTTACAGTTGAAACGCTTAGCAGTGATATTAATATTTGCCAAATTACTATGGATATTTTCACTCTGTGGCTAATCACTTCTTGGTTTAACTAAGACATACTGGAATCTGAATTTGTACAACTTTATTCCAGATCGGATGTTCACAGAATACAGACACCCTCTGAGGCAAACACCATAGGAGGAGTTAGAAATATGACAGCCCATTGTCCCTGCTAAAATGCCTCCCTGAAAAAGCCTATAGGATGACAAGCTTAGTTACTGTTGATTTTCCTTTCTGCCTTTTGAAAATGCTGGAACTCTTCAGGCTATGAAAACTGTTGATGCATGAAAGATAGAAAAGGAAGGCAGAAACTTAGATCCATCTCATTCTCTGTCTCAGAGCCCAGGGAACTCCCCAAGGCTGTGTAGTGACTGACATGAGAGCCTCCATGGGGTCACCAGCTCATGCTACCAGTGCCTCACGAACTGGCCATGGGGGCATGGTTTATTCTTCTATCCTTCAGTCAATGGCTTATTTAACTGTACTTGTTGGGGACGCCTTGTCACATTGTTCAAGTTTTACAGATAAAGCTATCCAATAATTTAGAATCATGTGCACAAGCAAGTAAAAGATATCATTGGGCATTATGCAGAGTAAAACAAGCCAATCTCAAAGGCTTACATACTGTATGATTCCATTTATATAGCATTCTCGAAGTGACAAAATTATAGTGATAGAGAACAAATCAATGGTTGCCGAGGTTAGGGCTGGGGGAAGGTTGTGATTATTAGGGGATAATATGAGGGAATTTCTTTGTTGTTATGGAACAGTTCTGTATCCTGATTGCGGTGATTGTCACTCAAATCTATGCATGTGGTGAAATTTCATAGAACTATACACACACGAAGAATGCATGTAAAAACTCGTGAAATCCAAATAAGTTCTATACTTGAGTTAATAGCATTGTGTGGGGGTGTGCGGGTGTGTGTATGTATGCCATTGAGTCACTTCTGCCTCATTCAGACTAAAACTGCCCCATAGGGTTTCCAAGCATATAATCTTTACAGAAGCAGATTGCCACATCTTTTTCCTGCAAAGTGGCTGGTGGGTTCAAACTGCCTACCTTTTAATTAGCAGCTGAGCACTTAACCACTGTGTCACCAGGGATCCTTAAATAGTATTATAGCAACATCAATTGCCTGGTTTTGTAAAATATTATGCAAGATATTATCAGTGGGGGAAGCTGGCTGAAGGGTACACAGAATCTCTATGTATTATTTTGACTTATTGTAAGCCTTAAACTATTTAAAAATAAAATTTAAAAAAGGTAATCGTAATGGTTAAGGTTGTGTGTCAGCTTGGATGAGTCATGATTCTCAGTGGTTTGGCAGTTAGGTAATGATATAGTTTGGCAGTTACGTAATGATGTACTTATCCTCCATCTGTGATATAATGTAATCATCTCTGTGATGTGATCTGATGTGATCAGTCAATCAGTTGTCAGGTGAGTTTCCTCAGGAGTATGGCCTGCATCCAATATATAGGAACGTTCTGGCAAAGCTCACTGGCTTTTACTCACTCTGGATCCTACATAGAGCTTGTTACAATCTGATCTCCAGTTCTTGGGACTTGAGCCAGTGGTCTGCTGTATTGCCTACTGATCTTGGGATTCATCAGCCCCTGCAGCTACATGAGTCAGGAGAAGCCTCCAGCCTGACACCTGACCCACAGACTTGGGACTTGCCAACCTCTACAACCACGTGAACCATTTCCTTGAGATATGTATATGTATATATATATACAATTCACTGGTTTTACTTCTCTAGAGAAACCATCCTAGGTAAACAACAATGGGCTATTCATCAGCAATACCTTTTCATGTGGCGAAGAAAGCATCCATCAGTTAAATAATCAGCTGTTTCATTTGATAGAGGTGCTAACACATGCCTAATCTACACTACTGCCAGCATAAGGTAAATGGTGTTCAGCTGCCCCACACACACTGTTTTGTTATAATGGCCTGCCTTTCCGCCATAGTTGAATGATGTAAGAATGGAGTCAGAAAAGGGATTTGTCCAGTGACTTCACCTTAGGATATACAAGTTGGAGCAATGAAACTTAAAGCCAGGGTGCTCTGCCACTTTCTGTGGGCTAGTGCCATGCCTTGAGGCAGTATGGCAAGTGTAAACAACAGGGACCTCAGACCTGTGAGCCAAGGGCCTTTGACAACTGGAGCAAGCCAAGGAGGCCATCCAGTAGGTGAAATCATGCCATGCTTCTGAGTAAAGCTGGAATGCTCAGACTGGAAAGAAGCCATGTAGATCCGTGTGTATACCTGAGGAGATGCGGCCTGATTGCTCTAAGCAAATATCCATAGGGCTGACATGTGAGAGGAGCTCTGGTGGTGCAGTGGTTAAGGGTTTGGCTGCTAACCAAAAGGTCGGCAGTTGGAACCCACCAGCCACTCCTTGGAAACCGTATTGGGCAGTTCTACTCTGTCCTATAAGCTCACTAGGAGTCAGAATCAACTCGACAGCTATGGGTTTTTGTCATGTGAGAGATGGATTAGACTTGCACAGTATTAGTCCTGAAGGCAAATCTTATATCTGCAGGTAGAAGCTAGGTGAAAGTAGGTTGGACTGCAACATAAAAAACTGTCCAAAAGGCCTTTTTTGATGGATACTAAGTTAGCAGACACTGGAAATATTTTAACATAGATCAAAGGACCACCGATGAAGATGCTAGAAGGGGACCCAGTCAAGGGATAACTCTAAGAGGATGACACCAGCAATGAGGACACAGGGACTGGGGGCACTAATCAGAAGATATGGACTGGTGCAATCCATTCTTTTGAAACTCCATGAATATGTATGTGCTTTCTTAAGCTCACTAACTCTTCAGTGGTTTATTACATCCCAAAACAAATCTTCCCTCCCCAGCAGATCCACAGGCCTCTTGATAAGAGAAGCACAGCCTCCACTGATCCTTCTCTCCTCACAGAGTCTACCATGCAGGATGCAGAAGAGAAAACTGTGCGAACATTTGATGCTGGGTGAATGATAGCTCTGGCATGCCTGAGGCAAGAAGCCAGCCTGGCTGCCCGCTCGAAGCCCTCTCGCACTAAGAGTCCATATATTTTATGACCCCAAAGTGCTTCCTGGCACAGACCCCCCATGGTGATTCATTTCTCCTTTGCAGCTTTGTCAGTGTTTGGGTTTTGTACTTAGTTCTCAGTGAACTAGCTATCATAGTTATAGCTCCCCAGGAAACGCCATACAGTAACTCTGTCAGGGTGTTTATTAGCTTGGATGGAACGTTTTATTTCAGCAAGGTGTTTTATTAGTTTAGAGAGGCATGAATCACTTCAAAGTTAGATGAAAGATAATCCAATACACACAATTTTATATGGGATGTTGCTCTATCTATTGGAGATCAAGTCTGTGATTAGTGTGGGAGAGCAATTTAATTTCATGCAAATTATAGAAAATAGAATCACATCAGCATTCATATGCACCTACCTGGCCAAAGCAAAGAGTTGACCCTTAAACATATCTGGTTACCTGGTTCCTGGTTATCAGGAAATCTCTCATCACTAAAAAGCAGGGTTGTAATTGTCCTAAAGAAAGCAATATGAGTATCCTTCTCTGAAGCCTATGTGTTCTTGGGCTAAAGCCACACCGATGACTAAGACCACATGAAGTATGACAGTGACTTTGAGAATGGAATTGTATTATTTAGGATAAGCTCTGCTATGCTACAGTAACACCTAACTCTCAATGACTTAGCTCAGCAAATATTTTGTTCTCGTTCACATCACAATCCAATGAGGCCTGATTTGGCCATATTCCATGGTGACTCAGGAATTCATCCAGTCCTCTTCCATCTTATTAGAGCAAGAAGAAGAGAGAGGATAAAAAAGTCCCACCCACATTCAAATGCCTGGGCATGGAAGTGACACTCATTGCTTTTACTCACAACCCATTGACCAGAACTAGAGGCAGAGGTCAAAACCTGACTGCAAAGTGGTCTGAGAAGCAGGAAGGAGCACAAGATTCTCTGCCTCAGGGATTAAACCCTGAGAATGGATCTCTCAGTGCCCAGATTCCACCTTGATCTGTCACTCTGTAGAGCTGGTGACCACTGAGATCCAAGTCTGTTCTGGTGTAAGCTGGACTAAGAAAGCAACCTTCACTTCCGTGATTGAAGAAGAACTGGGATTCACAGTCCAGAAAATCTCTTCCGAAATCAAGGGTTAGATGTGCTGGACCTGAAAACTTCTGGCTGAATCAGGACACATAACAGGTAGAGCTGAAAGGGTCTTTTCCCCCTCTTTTCCATTCCAAATCTGAAAACACCCATCCAGTAGGAAAATGTAGAGCAAGTAAGCACAGCCATGCCTTCTGCATAGCCCTTTGCTCAGGGCCTGTCTAGGGTGGCACCTCTGCTTGAAGGCAGCTAAGCGGGGCTGCAGGAGAATCAGAGAACACCATGTACCTGAGCCACTCAGGACTATGGCCACTCAGATACGGTGTTATCGCTAGACTCGGCCCTCACTGGATAAATACTGGCTAAATTCCCCAAAGGAAAGTCAGGCGTGGGAGTCTCCTATATACCCTACAACTAGCCAATTAATGAAAAATAATCACCAAAGGAGTAACTTGTAAGATCCAGCAAAATCTCATCTGCAAGTAAACCAGTCAAGCTGTCCAGATATTATATTATGCTACTATGGAATTCATGTTATAGCCTCTTCGATGTAAAGAATCATTTCAGTGAGCAAAGCGCTTCCCCCCGGCGCCAGATCCTGTTTTAATTAGAAAATTGATGGAAAATAGAGAACTGTCTCCCCACAGCTGCTTTTTAAAAAATCTATTTGGAAGCCTTGAAAATATTGGTGAATTATAAAAGAAATTGAACTCTGATACTTTTATCCCATTTTATTGTTCCCTCTTCCCTGCAAAGCCTCCAACATTGTATTTCTATAGCTCGGAATAAGGATGTATTTTCCCCCTTAGAACTTGCAGGTATTCTAATTATATGTAAATCAGTTCACAGAAATAAATATCCGTGGTTAAAGGATATTTAAAACGTTAAAAGCTTTTTCTCAACCATTCACGGTTTAAAAAGGAAAAAAATCTATTTCCCTGAGCCCGGGTAGGTTTAACACCAAGTTTCCCCATTCACTAAAGCATAGAAGAAACATCCTAGGCAATCCAGTTTTTCTGGGCGGTTCTCTCCTCTGAAAACCCCTCAAATGGGAACCACAGTTTGAATCCGATTTTGAAGCAGTTCTGTGTTAATTTTTCTTTCTTAACAGTAAAAACTTTTTTTTTTTTTTTTTAACCTTTTATTCAGAATCAAAATATACAACTGGACAAAGAAATGCGATAGACATTAAGTCGCTCCCATACTAAAAACAGTTTCTTAAGAGTTGTCCTTTACTTGCTGAAAACATCGCTACAGGTGCATTTTTAAGGACTCATTGTTTCCCTGATATCTGAATTATATTCTAGACTCCTGGCTAGGAACACCATCAAAATGCTGATGATATCTAAATTTCTATCTCCACCACTGAGTTCCAGGCAGGCTCATGTATCCAACTGCCTGTTTACTATCTGGGAGTTCCTGGGTGGTGCAAATGGTTAACACATTCAACTGCTAACTGAAAGATTGGAAGTTCCAGTCCACCCAAAGGGGCCTTGGAAAAAAGCCTGTGATCTACTTCCGAAAAATCAGCCATTGGAAACCCTATAGAGTACGGTTTTATTCTGACACATGCAGAGTCATTGTGAGTGGCAAGGGCAACTGTTCTTTGGGTTTTGTTGTTGTTATTTAATATCTGCACTTGGTTGATCTTACCCTACAAACCTGCTCCCCCCCAGTCTTCTCCTTCTCAGCAAATCACAGCACCATGCTTCTGACTGCTCAGGGCAGAAGCCTTATAGTCACCCTCCATTCCACTTTCTCTCACATTCCACTTTCCACTCATCGGCTAAGTTCTGTTAGCTCTGCTTTAAAAATGTGCCTAGAATATGATCATTTGTTACCTCTACTACCATGATTATTCTGTTCCAAGCTATCGTCACTGCTGGCCTAGATTTTTGCAATGCTGTCCTCCTTGATTCTGTGGTTTTCCACTGAAAATCTACCGTTAACACTACAGCCAGAGAGTGTTTTTTTTTTTTTTTTTTTTTTTTTTTTAAGCATAATGCAGTTCATGTCACGCCAATGTTCTAAACCCTCTGTGGCCTCCCAACTCACATAGCATCCAAGCCAAAGCCCTTAAAAGGGCCTACACGACCCTCTTTGGCGCCATCTCCTACAACTCTCCCCTGACTCACTCAGCTCCAGTTGATTTTGTTCCTCAGACACATTCTACCTCAGGGCCTTTGCACTGGCAGCTCCTCCACCTAGAATGTTCTTCCCCAGATAGCTTCAAAGCTCCCTCACTTCACCAAGTCTCTGCTCCAGCATCAACCTACCTACTTACAATTGCAACATTCCCAGTCCTAGCCTACCCTCCTTTCCCTGCTGCTTCTTTCTGCATATACTTATCATCTCTGGCATACATAATTTATTATCTGTTTTTTTTCCTACTAGAATATAAGTTCCATGAGGCAAGGATTTCCATGTGTTTTGTTCACTACCATGTCCCCTCACCTAAAAGAGTGCCTGCACAAAGTCCCATTACCATTGCCGTAGAGTCAATTCCAACTCATAGCGACCCTATAGGACAGAGTAGAACTACTCCTTATGGTTTCCAAGGCTGTACAGTTATACCTCGGAGATATTATGCGTTTGGTTCCAGACCACCACAATAAAGCAAATAACACAATAAAGTGAGTCATATGAATTTTTGATTTCCCAGTGCATATAAAAATTATGTTTACACTGTATTGTAGTCTATTAAGTGTACAACAGCATTATGTCAAAAAAAAATGTACATACCTTAATTAAAAATAATTTATTGCTAAAAAATGTGAACCATCATCTGAGCCTTCAGCAAGTTGTAATCTTTTTGCTGGTGAAGGGTATTTCTTCGATGTTGATCAGGGCAGTGGTTGCTAAAGGTTGGGGTGGCTTTGGAAATTTCTTAAAATAAGACAACAATGAAGTGTGCCCCTTCAATTGGCTCTTCCTTTCACGAAAGATTTCTGTATAGAATTCAATGCCGTTTGATAACATTTTACCCACAGTAGAACTTCTTTCAAAGTTCGAGTCAATCCTCTCAAACCCTGACCCTGCTTTATCAACTACGATTATGTAATATTCTAAATCTTCTGTTGTCATTTCAACAATGTTCACAACACCTTCACCAGGTATAGATTACATCTCAAGAAACCATTTTCTAGGCAGAAGCACCACACCGTCCCTCCACAGCAAAGATCTGAAAAACTAAGCCAAACAGAGAAAACAGCAATCCTGAAATCCTAAAACATCAAAGGAAGAGATAAAGAACTCGGCCAAGCACCAAATGGAATAAGAAACGGACAGAGAACGGAGAGAGGGGAGATATACGTGGAGACGTCCCCTATCAGCTAATGCAGCATGGATCCACAATCTTGAACTCCTTTCAGAGACCAGCAGATAGGGGGTACGAGAAAGCAGCTTCACGGAGCTTCCAGCAGGAGATAGAACAACTGGTAAACAGCAATATATGCTTTCCCAACCCCTATCCTTCTGCACCCCCACTCGGCCTCCTCTGCTTCCCGTGGCCACAGTCTCTTGGCCAGGAAGCAGGGGCTGCTTGGATTCCACTCTCCCTGAGTGCCATTTGTTGGCTGCTGGTGATGCTTTTTTCTGCTTCTTTTGATTTCTTCCTTACCTCTCACCACCTCCCCCTTCTTTTGCTCAAATACCTGGCTCCATGCTCCATCTTTGCTTCTTCCTGAGGGGCTGTGGAGCTCTGCTTGAGGGTGGAACTGCTTCCTGGTCCATGCTGCCACGCTGGTGGGATCCTGGGGGCTTTTGTTTGTTTGTTTGTTTTCAATTGTTTGTTTTCTTTTTCTTTTCTGGAGTTGAGAGCCCGTTCTGGCCAGGCAGTGCTGTGCAGCTGGGGACTTACCCCCCAGCTTGTGCAGACGTGCAGAGGGATCCCTGAGAGCATTTCCTTTCTCGTGGGTTTTTTCCCCCCCTGGATTTTTTTGGGGGGTTTTCTTGTTCTTTTTTTTTAATTTGTTTTTTCTTTTCCCTCTTTTTCCCTTTTTGTCTTTCTTCATTACTCAGTTTCCCGTTTCTCTATACCTTCCTTCTCTTCCTGTCCCTGGATACTTGGTGCTGAATACCTCTACGCCTCCTAGCCAGGCTGTACTTCAACACCTGGGAACAACTTCCCCAAACCTTGTAGCCACACCAGTGGGGATCCGTGGGAGGTTTGCTGTTCTTTTTTCTTTCTAATTTTTATTTATTCATTCTTTTCTTTTCTTTTCTTCATCTTCCTCTTTTTGTTTTTCTCCATTTCATAGTCTCTCATCTCTCCACTCCAACGGCAAGCTCCCCTAGCACTCTTTTTTGGTTGCTTGTATGTTTTTGACTCCTGTTCCTCTCTCCTCTCTCCCATACCCATCTTAGCTCCACACATCACAATCTCCCCACTCCATCCTGCCTACCTGCACCATGCGCTTAACATTACACCACCAAGCAGCACAGGAATGGCCTACCGGAACCTGCCCCGCACTGATTACCAACCTGACCTGGTAGCTGTAGTAAGTGCCACAAACAATCCATCCCAGCAACTCCTCTTCAGCTAGACCTGCCCTGCTGTACCGTATCTGAGCAACTGAACCTGACAATTGGAGAAGGAGACAAAAAGTATCATGCCCACAGACGAGCAGACAACAAAGAACACACAGCTCGCCTGCTCAGACATAGCCAAATTTAAAAAAAAGGATGAAACAAACAAATCTACAATCAATAAATGAGAAAAATTACTACTGAATGCCCCGAAGACAGCAGACAATATCAAAACATTTACAAAAACCGGACAAGATGGTTCCAGTAGGCATCCAAAATAAAATACCAGATGACCTTCCAGTAGAACAAAAGGCACTAGAACTACCTGATAGGGAATTCAAATTGCTAATACTCAGAATTAACCAAGAGTTGAAGCAAAAAGCAGACAAAAAGGAGGAAAAAATAGACAAATTCATGGAAAATGCAGACAAAAAATGGAAGAATTCAGGAAAATAATGCAGGAACAAAATGCCAAAATAAATTCACAACTAGAAATTATACAAAGACAACAATTAGAAATCCAAAAGATAAACAACAAGATTTCAGAAATGGACAGTGTCATAGAAGGGCTGAGGAGCAGATTTGAAATGGTGGAAGACAGGATCAGTGGAATTGAAGATAAGCACTTGCATACAACTCTGTTTGAGGAAAAATCAGAAAAAAGAGTGAAGAAAAATGAAGAGACCCTGAGAATTATGTGGGGTACAATCAAAAGCAAAAATCTTCGAGTGATCAGAGTTCCAGAACAGAGGGAGAAAACAGAAGACACAGAGAGGATCGTTAAAGAACTGCTGACAGAAAACTTCCCCAATATCGTGAAAGATGAAAAGCTGGCCATCCAAGAAGCTGAACGAACCCCATATAGGATAGACCTCAAAAGAAAATCACCAAGGCATATCATAATCACACTCGTTAAAACCAAAGACAAACAAAGAATCCTGAGAGCAGCTCGTGAAAAACAAGAAGTCACATACAGAGGAGAAACAATAAGACTAAGCTCGGGTTATTCAGCAGAAACCATGCAGGCAAGAAGGCAATGGGATGACATATATAAAACCTTGAAAGAAAAAAATTGCCAGCCAAGAATAATATATCCTGCAAAACTCTTATTCAAATATGATGGTGAAATTAGGTCATTTCCAGATAAACAGAAATTAAGGGACTATGTAAAAACCAAACCAAACTTACAAGACTTATTAAAGGAAGTCCTTCTACCTGAGAACACACAGCATCAGACCACAGGCTGAATATAGGGCACAGGATTGTGCTAGCCAGATACCAATCTAGGAAATGAACTCTTAAGGACTATGCAAAACCAAAAGAATTACAAAAGGGAGCCAGAGAGGTTGATCTGTAAATGACAACAGCATCAGAACAATAAAAGAGGGAATAAATGGTATAGATATTAGAACCTTCTAATGGAGAGGAAGTCAAGTGATACCAGGTAATAACAGACTGGTTCAAATGTAGGAGGATAAGGGTAAATTTCACTGTAACCACAAAGAAAGTTGACAAACCTACTCATCAAAATAAAGAACAAAATCATAAAGTCTCAGTAAAAACAAAACCTACAAAAACAAAAGAAATGAAAAATTCCACAAACAAAAGGAACTCAGCACAGGAGAGTAAGAGGAACAAAACTGGAGGACATTATGCTGAGTGAAATAAGCCAATCACAAAAGGACAAATATTGTATGAGACCTCTAGTGTATAACTCATGTAAAAGTTTACACACAAAAAGAAACAATCTTTGTTGGTTAGGAGGGATGGGAGGAGTGGGGGAGAACTAAATATATAAGTGGTAACTTTGGCGAAGGGTCAGATAGTACACATTACTGGGGAAGCCAGCACACCTTATACAAGGAAAGGTCATGGAAGCTCCATAGACACATCCAAACTCCCTGAGGGACTGAATTGCTGGGTGGAGGGCTGTGGTGACCATGGTCTTGGGGAACATCTAGCTCAATTGGCATAATACAGTTTATAAAGGCAATGTTCTACATTCTACCTTGGTGAGTAGCGTCTGGGGTCTTAAAAGCCTGTGAGCAGCCATCTAAGATACTCCACTGGTATCACCCCTTTGGGAGCAAGGGAGAATGAAGAGAACAAGATACAAGGAAAGGATTAGTCCAAACGACTAATGGACCACAGCTACCATAGCCTCCACCAGACTGAGTCCAGTACAGCTAGATGGTTCCTGGCCACCACCACTGACTGCTCTGACCAGGATCACAATAGAAGGTCGTGGCCAGAGCTGGAAAAGGATGTAGATCAGAATTCTAACTCACAAAAAAAGATCAGTTTGACTGGCCTGACAAACTGGAGAAACCCCAAGAGTATGGCCCCCGGATACCCTTTCAGCTCAGTGGTGAAGCCCCTCCTGAAGTTCACCATTCAGCCGGGGATTGGACAGTCTCATAAAACAAAACAGGACTAATGAGGCACAGCAGTCCAGGGACATGGACTAGAAGGCAGGAGGGGACAGGAAAGCTGGTGGGAGGGAACCCGAGGTTGGGAAGGGACAGTGTTGACATGCCATGGGGTTGTTAACCATTGTCATAGGGCAATATGTGTACTAACTGTTTAATTAGAAACTATTTGTTCTGCAAACTTTCGTCTAAGGTACAAAAAAAAAAAGAATTATCTGTGTGAGATCAAACTGACAACAGCAACTCAAAAGGTTTGATGGGAAGCCTAGGGGACAGTGAGTTGAAGATAATGGTGACGGAATAATTTGGAAAAGGATAGTGAGAATAGCAGCACAACTGGAAGAATGTACACGATGTCACTGAATTGTACATGTAGAAACTTTCAAAATGGTGTAACTTTGGCTATGTACCTTTTCACCAAAAAAAAAGGTCCTCAAGGTCGAGAAGGGAGGGCATTGACATGTCGTGAGGTTGTTAACCAATGTCATAAAACAATATGTGTACTGACTGTTTAATGAGAAACTATTTGTTCTGTAAACCTTCATCTAAAGTACAATAAAAAAAATTTTTTTTAAAAAACCATTTTCTTTGTTCATCCATAAGAAGCAACTCCTCATCCATTGAAGTTTTATGAGAATGCAGTAATAAATAGTCACATCTTCAGACTCCACTTCTAATTCTAGTTCTCTTAATATTTCCACCGCATCTGCAGTTACTTCCTCCACTGAAGCCTTGAAGCCCTCAAAGTCATCCATGAGGGTTGGAATCAACTTCTTCCAAAATCCTATTGACGTTGATATTTTGACCTCTTCCCATGAATCATGAATGTTCTTAATGGCATCTAGAATGGAGAATCCTTTCCAGAAGGTTTTCAATTTACTTTGCCCAGGTCTGTCAGATCTCTATCTATGGCAGCTATAGCCTTATGAAATATGTTTCTTAAATAATAACACTTGAAAGTCAAAATTGCTCCTTGATGCACAGGCTGCAGTACAGATGTTGTGTTAGTAGGCATGAAAACAACATTAATCTCCTTGTACATCTGCATCAGAACTCTTGGGTGACCAGGTGCATTGTCAATGAGCAGAAATATTTTTAAAGGAATCTTTTTTTCTGAGCAGTAGTTCTCAACAGTGGGCTTAAAATATTCAGTAAACCACATTGTAAACAGATGTGCTGTCATCCAGGCTTTGTTGTTCCATTTATAGAGCACAGGCTGAGTAGATTTAGCATAGTTCTTAAGGGTTCTAGGATTTTTGGAATGGTAAATAAGCACTGAATATACCATGGACTGCCAAAAGAATGAACAAAACCGTCTTGGAAGAAGTACAGCTGGAATGCTCATTAGAAGTAAGGATGGTGAGACTCTGTCTCACATACTTTGGGCATGTAATCAGGAGGGACCAGTCCCTGGAGAAGGACATCATGCTCAGTAAAGTAGAGGGTCAGCAAAAGAGAAGAAGACTCTCAATGAGATGAATTGA
The DNA here is from genome assembly GCA_030035585.1 of Dugong dugon. Taxonomy (NCBI): domain Eukaryota; kingdom Metazoa; phylum Chordata; class Mammalia; order Sirenia; family Dugongidae; genus Dugong; species Dugong dugon. Next base: position 146,748,008 of record CM057460.1, read on the forward strand.
CAGAGTGGCTGCAACAATGGTCTGAAGCATAACGATGATTGTGAGGATGGCGCAGGACCGGGCAGTGTTTCGTTCTGTTGTACATAGGGTTGCTATAAGTCAGGACTGACTCGACTGCACCTAGCAACAAAAGAGCATCAGCTTCAATTTAAAGTCACCAGCTGCATTAGCCCCTAACGAAAGAGTCAGCCTGCCCTTTGAAGCTTTGAAGCCAGGCCTTGTCTTCTCCTCTCCAGCTATCAAAGTCCTAGATGGCATCTTCTTCCAATATAAGACTGTTTTCATCTACATTGAAAATCTATTGTTAAGTGTTGCCACCTTCATCAATTGTCTTAGCTAGATCTTCTACATAACTTGCTACAGTTTCTACATCAGCACTTGCTGCTTCATCTTGCACTTGTATGTTATGGAGACGGCTTCTTTCCTTAAACCTCACGAACCAACCTCTGCTAGCTTTAAACTTTTCTTCTGCAGCTTCCTCATCTCTCACAGTCTTCACAGAATTGGAGAGAGTTAGGGCCTTGCTCTAGATTAGGCTCGGGCTCAAGGGAATGTTGTGGCTGGTTTGATCTTCTTTCTAGACCACTAAAACTTTTTCCATGTCAGCAATAAGGCTGTTTCGCTTTCTTATCATTCATGTGTACTTTTAATTCCTTCAAGAACTTTTCCTTTGCATTCGTAACTTGGCTAACCGTTTGGCACAAGAGGTTTAGCTTTCTGCCCATCTCAGCTTTCCACATGCCTTCTTCACTAAGCGTAATTATTTCTAGCTTTTGATTTAAAGTGGAAGACATGCAACTCTTCCTTTCACTTGAACACTTGGAGGCCACTGGCCTAATTTCAATATTACCATGTCTCAGGGAATAGGGAGGCCCAAGGAGAGAAAGAGAGATAGGGGAATAGGCAGTTGGTGGAGCAGTCAGAACACACACAACATTTATCAATTAAGTTACCATCTTATAGGGGCGTGGTTCGTGGTGCCCCAAAACAATTACAATAGTAATAGCAAAGATCACAGATCACTATAACAGATATAATAATAATAATGAAAAAGTTTGAAATATTACTAGAATTACCAAAATGTGACACAGAGACACAAAGTGAGCACATGCTGTTGGAAAAATGGGGCAGGTAGACTTGCTCGACCCAGGGTTGCCACAGACCTTCAATTTGTAAAAAACGCTATAGCTTGGAAGTGCAACAAAATGATGTGCAATAAAAAGAGGTGTGCCTGTAATCTTTACTGAAGCAGACTGCCACATCTTTCTCCTGTAAAGCGGCTGCTGGTTTCAAACTGCTGACACATAGTAGACACTTAAAAAATATTTGCTGAATGAACAACATTGAATTCCGTGGTGAATCCATGCTTTTGGCGGGATTAAGGACTTGTGCTGAGCTTTCAGGCCTGTTAACACTTCCCACTTGCATATTTGTGGTGAGTGAACCAATGACCGGCTGAGGGGCTCCCTGTGACAGGATTTTAAAAAGCAAACCAGTTGCCATCAGGTTGATTCCAACTCACGGCAACCCCACGTGCTTCAGAGTAGAACTGTGCTCCACAGGGTTTTCAATGGCTGTGACTTTTCGGAAGTAGATCACCAGGACTTTCTGCCAAGGTACCTCTGGGGTGGATTCGAACCTCCAACCTTGCAGTTAGTAGCCGAACACTTAACCGTTTGTGCCACCCAGGGACTCTTTGTGACAGAACTAGAAGATGCTAAACCTGTAATCTAACATCAAAAACAATTTTCAACACCTGAATGTACTCATGTGCTGTTCACTGCACATTGGTATATATTCCTGAGCTGGGCAGGCAGCAGGGGTCAGTCACCTCAGGCACATTTATGGACTAGGGTGGGGATAGCACCAGTCTTTTGTATAACGAACTAAGGTACCACACATCCTGAGAAGACAGAGCTTCAGGAATAAGGGGGTAGGGGTGGTTATGAACAGAGCCACATGGGAGCCAGCAGATCAGACCCTGTCTAGTCAGGGGAGGATTGTAAGTAAAAGTGCAGAGTGGTTTCACTAAATGCTGCCATATCCGCCGACAGGAGTATGACAAACAAGGGGGAAGCATGGACCACCACACAGCCCCGGCAAGCCACAGAAGCTAACTAGTCTGTGAGCCCAAGAGATAGCCCCAGGGACCTGTTAAAACATGCAGGAGGACTGAGGGCCGGAGCCGTACAAACCAGGGTCGTACAAGACCTCCTGACATCTGGGTTACTACTGCTGACGTGATCTCACAGCAGCCAAGACTGGCCAGGCCCAGGGACCTGTGAGCCCCTCTCGGGCGACATCTCTCACTCCGATGGTATCTTGGATGTTCTGCTTTGTGGCATCATGAAGCTGGAAGTAAGGCTGCCCAAAGAGGAGTGACTGTTGGGGCAGAATCAGATGTCACTAAAACAAATGAACACACGCCCGTCGGGCATGGTGCTGCAAGGTAGCGCTTTAGAAGAATCCAGAGAAATTCCAAGATGTGGAGAAATCTAAAACATGTTACAAGCAGAAAGGGTAAGAAATGTTTTCAAGTTTCATTTGCTCTTATGAAGTGACAGCTAGAAAGAAAATGAATCGGATGAAAAAGGAAACTATGATATTAAAAATTCATTTCCATTTAACAAATTGCTATTAGCATCACAATTCAGAATATTTTCATAATTAGAGCCTCATCTAGGTGGCATAATCGGATGCCTCGCTGATAGGATTAAAGGAGCGCCAGGGATATCCCTTCAACTAAAATCGTCTCTTCAACAGCCTAATCACTCTCTGAGCTTCGTCCTTGGAGCTGGGCAGGTGTCACCCTCCCTCAGCTCCTCATCTAGAATACAATTCCCCATGGAGGGCTGCCCTACTCCTCCTGGTTAGGGGGTGGGACAGATGAGGGCCCCAGACCCTGGGATTGGTGGCAAGCATTAGGTAGAAACGAGGCTCTGTGTCAGCCACCCTGTACCCAAGAAGGCTCTTCCCTGCTGAGGGCTTCCTTACAGCCCTGATCCTCAGTGTCTAGGCATTTGGGGATGTAAGAGAAAATGATTTCATGGGGGCACTGGCTGTCAGAGGTTACATGGGGGACACATGATAGTCACTTAAAGGAGAAGATGACAGTGATGGGGTGGTAGTGGCAGAAATGACAGTGATGACAAAAGAAGAAGCTCTGAGGAGATGGATATTTGTTTTCTAGTTTCCTCTGAGGAAAGGAAAGTGGTCTGCAAAAGGACTCCTGCGTGCATCTGGGCCCTCAGGGCGCCCTGCCCAGGCCAATGTCAGGCTGACTGTCCCAGCCTCTTAACCTGGGTGTTTCTGTCCACACCCTTTGTTCAGCTGTATTTTCCTCCTTAACAAAATGTTTCTGTTTTCATCTAAGCTATTTAAAACAGTGTACATTCACAGGACAGATAGCAGGAACTATGCAGTGTGAGATCTTTCAGCTGGGGACAAGTCCTACCGTGGTCTGAGGTCAGGAGGGGCTAGCGTATGCCCCTGCCCTCTAAGCAGCTTGGCCTGACAGCGCCTGCCTGGGACAAGGATAAGGACCCACTTCATCCACTTGCCCCACTAGATCCCTACAGAGCCACTGAACAAGGGCATCTACAAAAAACCTACAGGAACATCATACTTAATGGTGAAAACTGGTTGCCTTCCCACTAAGATCAGGACTAAGGCAAGGATACCCACTCTCACCACTCCCAGTCAATATTGCTTTTAGGGCCCTAGCCAGGGCTTCAAAGCAAGAAAAAAGAAATGTTTAAAAATATCCAGATTAGAAAGGAAGAAGTAAAACTGATGTTATTCACAGATTGTCAAGATAGAAAACCCTGTGAATCTTCAAATTGTCTCTAGAACTAATAAGTGACTTTAGCAAGATTGCAGGATATAAGATCAATAGACAAAAATCAATTCTATCACTATGCATTAGCAATGAACATTCAAAAATGAAATAACACTTACAATATCAAAAAATAAGTACAAATAAATCATACAAAAAGATGTAAAAGACCTGTACAATGAAAATTACAAACATTGCTGACAGAAGTTAAAGAAGATCTAAATAAATGGATAGATAGGCCATGTTAATGGATCAGAAAACTCAATATTGTTGAGAAGTCAGTTCTCTCCAAATTGAGCTATAGATCCAAATAAATCCCAATCAAAACCTCAGACTTTTTTTTTAGAAATTGGCAAGCTGATTCTAAGATTCACACACAAATTTTAAAAAAATCAAGAATAACCAAAACAATTTTGAAAATTAAGAATAAAGTTGGAGGACTTACTTATTCTACCTGACTTGAAGACTTGTAAAGCTATGTAGTCAAGACAGTGTGGTACGGCATAGAGACAAACAGATGGAACAGAATAGAGAACTCAGAAAGAGACTCGCACATATGCGATCAATTGATTCTTTTAGCACAACAAAAGTTTATGTATTTGTTCAAACTACATGTCCAGTGTGGGTTGGCAGGAGGTCTCACTCATCATGTTTACTTCAGGACCCAAGCAGACAGAGGCACCATCTGGACGAAAAGCTTCCACATTCCTTTGAGACAGGAGAGAGAGAGAATCACAGGGTCTTGCACTAGCAATTAAATGCGTCTTTCCAGTAGAAGCTTACGTTTTGATGTCCAAAGCAAGTTATACAGCCACACTTAAAGAAGAGTGGAAAGTACAACCTATTATGGTAGGCAGAATAATGGCTCCTCAAAAATGTCCATAACCTAGTCCCGGTGACCTTACAGTGCAAAAGGGATTTTGAAAATGTGATTAAATTAGTAACTTCCAAATGGGGATATCAGCCTGCATTATTAAGGTGGGCCCAATAAGAGTCCTTATAAGAGGAAGGCAGGTGTGTCTAAATCTGAGAAAGAGCTATGATGAGTGAAGCACAGATTGGAATGATGTGGGGCAATGAGCCAAGGAATGTGGCCAAACTGTTTCCCAAGGAGGCTGTACCATTTTATATTCCCACCAGCAATGTATGAGGGTTCAATTTCTCCGTATCATATGGTGAAAATGGAAAGTGTGAGCCCTCCAACGTTGTTCTTTTTTTCAAAATTGTTTTGGCTATTCTGGGTCCCTGAGTTTATTCACAGATTAACAAGCTGACCCATATGAATTTCAGACTCAGCTTGTCAATTACTGCAGAAAAACCAACTGCGATTTTGAGATCGATTGCTTGAGTCTACAGATCAAATTGGAGAATAGTGCCATCTTAACAATATTGTCTTCCACTCCATGAACACAGGATTTCTTTCCATTTTTTTTAACTGTGCTTTAAGTGAAAGTTTACAGTTCAAGTTAGTTTGTCATACAAAAATTTATACACACATTGTTATGTGACCCTAGTTGCTCTAGTTGCTCTCCCTGTACTGTGACAGCACACTCCTCCTTTCCACCCTGGATTTCCCGTGTCCATTCAACCAGCTCCTGTCCCTTTCTGCCTTTTCATCTTGCCTCCAGACAGGAGCTGCCCATTTAGTCTCATGTATCTACTTGAGCTAAGAAGCACACTCTTCACAAATATCATTTTATAGTCCAGTCTAATCTTTGTCTGAAGAGTTGACTTCGGGAATGATTTTAATTTGGGGCTAATAGAGAGTTTGGGGGCCGTGTCTTCTGGGGTCCCTCTAGCCTCAGTCAGACCATTAAGTCTGGTCTTTTTACTAGAATTTGAGTTCTGCACCCCACTTTTCTCCTGCTCCACCAGGGACTCTCCATTGTGTTCCCTGTCAGGGCGGTCATTGGTGGTAGCCGGGCACCATCTAGTTCTTCTCGTCTCAGGCTGATGGAGTCTCTGGTTTATGTTCTTTCCATTTTTTAAGGTCTTCTTTAGTTTCTTTCATCAATGTTTTGTTGTATACAGTGTATAAGTTTGTTACATTTATCTCGTTTGTTACATTTATCTCGTTTGTTACATTTATCTCGTTTGTTACATTTATTCCTAAGTATTTTATTCTTTTTGATTCTATAGTAAACGGATTTTTTCAAATTTCACTTACAGATCAGTCATTGCTAGTATATAGAAATATAATCTAAATTTGTATACCAAAAACACACACACACAAACCCATTGCCATCAAGTCAATTCTGACTCATAGTGACCGTATAGGACAGAGTAGAACTTCCCCATAGGGTTTCCAAGGCTGTAAATCTTTCTGGAAACAGACTGCTACATCTTTCTCCCGTGAGCAGTTGGTGAGTTTGAACTGCTGACCTTCCAGTTAGCAACCGAGTGCTTTAACCACTATGAAATTTGTATATTGGTCTTGAATCCTGTAACCTTGCCAAACTCATCATTAGCTGATAGTTTGCGTGTGTGTGGATTCCTTATAATTTTCTATATACAAAATTCTGTCATCTGCAAATAGAGATAGTATTACTTCTTCCTTTACAATTTAGATGGCTTTTATGCTTTCTTCTTGCCTAATTGCCTTCCAGTACAATGTTGAATAGAGGTGGTGAAAATTAACATCTTTGTCTTGTTCTTAATCTTAGGGGCAATGATCTCAGTCTTTCACCGTTAAGTATGATGTTAGCTATGGGTATTTCATAGATGTCATTTATCACTTTGAAGATATTGCCTTCTATTTTCAGTTTGTTGAGTGTTTTAATCATGAAAGGGTGTTGGATTTTGTTAAATGCCTTTTCTGTGTCTATTGAGATGATGTGGTTTTTGTTCTTTATTAATATGCGTATTATATCGATTGATTTTCATATGTTCAAGCAATCTTGTATTCTTGGGAAAAAATCCCACTTGACCATGGTTATAATCCTTTTTATATGTTTTCAGATTCAGTTTGTTAACAATTTTTTGAGAATTTTTGCATCTATATTCATAGGGGATGTTGGTCTGTAGTTTTCTTGTGGTGTCTTTATCTGGCTTTTGTATCAGGTTAATACTGGCCTCATAGAATAAACTGGAAATGTTCTTTCTTCTTCTATTTTTTGGAAGAGTCGGTGCTATATTGACATTAATTCTTTTTTAAATGTTTGTTAGAATTCACTAGTGAAGGCATCTGGGCCTGGGCTTTTCTTTTTGGTAAGTTTTTAAAATTACTAATTCAATTTCTTGTTATAGGTCGTATGTTGTATTTATTCTTGGATCAATTTTGGTAGTTTCTGTCCTTCTAGAAACTTGTCTATTTCATCTAGGTTCTCTCCTTTGTTGGCATACAATTTTTCATAGTATTCCCTTATAGTCTTTTTTGTTTCTGTAAGTTTGGTAGTAATGTCGCCTCTTCATAGAGCTGTGTTCCCTTCCCTCTCCATCCAAATTACATTATAAGCCCATAAACAAGTTTCTACATTAGAGTATGTCATCCCACTACTTTTAGTCCCCCATGGGACAGAAGAGTGATGTACTGCCCAGTAAAACTTCCCTGATGAACAAAAGGGCTTTGGGAAGCTTAAGAGCGAGTCTCCATAGAAGCCTAATCCCAACATAGTAGTAAGTCTACAGAGTCAAATGCAGATGTGGCTTTTTGAACTCCTATATATCATTAAATATACAGAAACCCCACAACGTTTTTAAAGCGAGTCATACTAGAATAAGTGCTGCCAGCCTACACTACAAGAAACTGAGACTATTCAATTTGCAGAAAAGGCCTCTGGACCCCTAACTTTTTTCATGGGCAGGAAGCAGGCTGAGAAACTGAGTTATCCACAGTGATCATTTCTTCAGAAGTGGCTAAGGAGTGTGATGAAAAAGAAAACATGTCTCAGAGGGCAGAGCCAGAAACTCAGATGTCAGAGTCAAGAGATGTGGAAACAAAGAACTGAGGCACCATTTCCAGGAAGCAGAACTTGTGGTCTAATCAAGAAACACTCCCCACCCTCAGAGCTGGGGGACCTGGCATCATTTTTGCCGAGCAGAATTTCAGGATTATTACATACCAGTGACTACTGTGCTTCAGATAAGTGTGGTATTGCTGTTATGCTTTTCTCTTTTACTATTGTATGCTGAGTGTGTGGGAGGTGGATTACTTGTCTTTTTTGTTCATTAGATCTCTAGATCAAGAAGTGTTACACCTGGACTTGCTGTAAATTACGGGATCCTGGGTTTGAGCATTATGCCATGATTGGATGAGAGTTGTGAGGGTCTTGGGAGGTAGAAATTATATTTTGTATGTAGAAGGGTTATAAGTGTTTTAACCAGAGGGCAGATTGTGGTAGACTGATTGCACAAACGGCCCTGATTCTCCATCCCTTCCTATAGCTACATCTTTTCAGTGCGGCTTTGCAGCTCCACTCATCAAGATGTGGAATTGCTCCCCATCCTTTGAATCTAGGCTGGCTTTGTTGTTTTCTTTGGCCCACAGGATGAAGAAGAAGTGATGGCATGCCAGTTCCAAGACTAGGCTTCAAGACTTCTTCTGTTCTTTTCTCTCTTTCTTGGACCCTGTCCTTCCCATGGAATAAACTTGATCTGGCCAGCTAAAGGATGAAAGACCTCATTAAAGAGAGCCGAGGCACCCAGCTGACCACCAGACAACCTCCAGAAGCAGAGTCACTCAGATGACCTATAGGGGATCACATATGCGTGAGAGAGCACAGCCTAGACCAGAATATCTGTCCAGGTGAGCTCAGTCTAAATTGCCAAACAACAAAACCGTGAGCTAAGTAATGCTTATTGTTTAAGTCACTAAGGTTTTGGGTGGTTTGTTACACAGCACTAGCTAACTAATACACACGTATCTTCTCTTTTAATCCTCACAATAACCAGTCAGAAAGGTGCCGCTTTTATTTCTATTTTGCAGGTGAAACTAACGCTTAGAGCAAGATTTCATGACCACTTAAGATCATAAAACTAGTAAATGGTTTTTCAGACATCAGAGCTGTTTGCCAATATCCTGATTCTCCTTTCAGGCATTTGGTGGGATTGAGGTTGAGCAGAACCATGGGTCTTGGTTTAGATAATAAAATTCAAGTGGAAGCAATGAGTGTCATTCCCAGGAGAAAGACTTTAAGAGAAATGCATGATTTGCCATGTCCCAGTCCTCTACCTACAGTACCGGACAATGAACCAGACGGTGGCTACTCATTCAGCCTAGGCCTCTGAGTGAGATTTGGAACACAGCCCCCAGCCGACCCACAGTGGACTTGAAACACGATCACGACATAACTCTCTTTTGGTTTAGATCACTAAGATTTGGGATTATCATTATAGCATAGCCTCATCCATCCTGATACAGTGGCTGAGCCAGGATTAAACCTCGTATCTGTCTGACTCCAAAGCCCAGGCTCTTATTCACAAATGAATGAGCGATTAAATGATTTTTGTGTAAAAGAAAAGACAAACAGTGTTAAGTGAAATAAAAAAACAGAGAGAGAAAGATTCAAGACAACAAATTGGTACCACTGAGACAGCAGAAGTCAGGGGAACAAATTTTCTGCCCAGAGTTCAGAGAGAAGACACAGCATGTAGGGTGGTGTGGGGAAACGAGGTCCCTCCTGCCGCAGCCTACAGATCTGCACCATGGAGGTGAGGGGAGAGCTGGTTTCTGCCTCCCACCCCAAGATGTCTAGAAGAATCAGCTGCAAGCAAGCACAAACAGGGCTAGCCAGGAGCATAGGCATGGCACCTCCAGCCCCTCTAGCTGTGATTCGGAAGCCACAGCAACCACCAGGGCAGAGAAGCAGCCCAGACCAGTCATCTAGGGCCCCCCTCATGGTGGGGTGTCTTCTCCAGCCTGTATTCTGGCTGTTTCTCAGTGCTGGCTCTTCCTCCCCTAAAATAAGGTGAAACAGAATGACTTCTCAGTACTCCTGTCACTCAAAAGTAACCAAGATCACCTGATTAACTGATTCAGCTCCTTAATTTGGCATCTCATGATATAAACCAGAAATTGTGGATTCAAATGCAACTCCTCTAAGTCGAATTCTCCAATTTAAGTAACTTTTCCAGATACCAAACTTTAATTCCATGCAAATCAACAAAAGCTTATCTAGGGGCTATTATGTGCACAGAGCTGTGGCTAGAAAATAAATGAAACAACTTCTCTGCCTCCAGGGACTCCAATCTAGTGCAGGGGTGGGGGAAAGATACAAGCAAAAGGGACCATAATTCAAGGCAGAGGCTGATAAGGGCTATAACAGAGGGACAAAGGCATCGAGAAAACAGGGGAGGAGGGCAAGATTCAGTGAAATTTCTCCAAGCTGATCTAAGTCCCAGAACTTATTTGTTTTTATTTTTACTATAATTTTTCTATAGTGCAACTCTTATTGTTTTGGCCTCAATAAAAAGGAGTCTCAGGAACGTAATTAAACTTTCGTGATGACTCTGGTAATCACTGCGAACCATAATTACAGTCCAAGGCTGTGTGTGACACAGCAGCTCTCAGAGGCCCCCCTGTGGGAAGGGCTGTAGTCCAGCCCAAAGGCTCCTTCCCTGCTGTCTCCTCCCACATGGGTGAAGGCCCCTCCGCGTTGTCATTCAATGGATTGCTGCTTCTCTGCTGTTAATTTATATCACACAGAATCATCTAGGCACTCCAGAGCTGTTTCCTTCCGCAAGGGCATCAGCTGTACGACAACAATTTGCTACTCATGGCATTGCCCCATTTAGTGCAAGGCTCTCAGCTATCTTCTTTACGGCAGTCATTTTTGTTGTTAGTTGCCGTCCAGTCAGCTCCAACCCACAACAACCTCATGTGTAACACGATGAATAGTTGCCAGATCCTGCACCACCTTCACAGTTGCTGGTCTGTTTGAGTCCATTGTTGTGGCTGCTGGGTAGTGCCTTCCAACCTAGGGGGCTCATCTTCCAGCACTATGTCAGGCAATATTCTGTTGTGATCCATACAGTTTTCCTAGGCTCATTTTCAGAAACAGATTAACAGGCATTTCTTCCTAGTCTTCTTAGTCTGGAAGCTCCACTGAAATCCATCCACCATGGGTGACCCTGCTGGTATTAGAAATACTGGTGGCATAGCTTCCAGCATCATAGCAACATGCAAGCCACTGCAGTACGACAAACTAACAGGTGGTGGAGGTCACTGCAATTCTGGCCTTCAGATACAGGGCGACTGTGTATTATTATTTCTAATAGTACTGGTCACCACAAGGATCTACTTTTCACCCTAAGTAAACAGGAGATGAAAAGGATCTCCACATATAATAATAAATAAGAAAAGAAAACTTTTACTCATTCAGACACCATTAAAACAAAAAGAATTCCCGATAAATCACGTAGAGTATGAAGTAAGACCAAAAAGCCTTCCATGTATTTCCATGTATGTGATTTAATGAAAACTGCATGGATGTGGGAAACCCTGGTGGTGTAATGGTTAAGAGCTATGGCTGTCAACCAAAAGGTCAGCAGTAGAATCCACCAGGCGCTCCTTGGAAACTCTGTGAGGCAGTTCTACTCTGTCCTATAGGGTTGCTATGAGTCGGAATCAACTCGACAGCAAAGGGGTTTTTTTTTTTTTGCTGTTGTTTTGTTTTTGGTTTTCGGTACGAATGTGAAATAGCAGACACATCTCTTGTTCTGCTGCCTGGAGATTACAGAGAGTATATGTCAGAGCACATAGTAGGTGCTCAACAAATGCTAACTGAATATAATGAGGGCAGTCACATGGGCTGTGTGGGTAAAGAAAGGGGAACCTGCTCATAGGCATCGTTGCTGTTGTTAGGTGCCGTCCAGTCAGTTCCGACTCGTAGCAACCCTATGTACAGCAGAACAAAACACTGCCCAGCCCTGTGCCATCCTTACAATTGTTGTTATGTTTGAGCCCATTGTTGCAGCCGCTGTGTCAATCCATCTCATTGAGGGTCTCCATCTTTTTCACTGACCCCCTACTTTACCAAGTGCGATGTCCTTCTCCAGGGACTGGTCCCTCCCGATAACATGTCCAAAGTATGTGAGAGGAAGTCTCGCCACCCTTGCTTCTAAGGAGCATTCTGGCTGTAGTTCTTCCAAGACAGACTTCGTTCTTCTGGCAGGCCATGATACATTTAATATCCTTTGCGAACAACCTAATTGAAAGACATCTATTATTCTTTGATCTTCCTTATTCATTGTCCAGCTTTCACATGCATATGAGGCAGTTGAAAACACAATGGCTTGGGTCAGGTGCATCTTAGCCCTCACGGTCACATCCTTGCTTTTTAACACTTGAAAGAGTTCTTTTGCGGCAGATTTGCCCAATGCAAAACGTCCTTTTATTTCTTGGTAGACAATTGAATATTATTCTTGACATAAACTAGCAGTTTTCTCATTATAATTACATATTCCTTAATTTAGCCAAGAAATCTATTTAATATGCATTATTGGGTTCATGCTGTGTCCCAGGCACTAGTCTAGGTACTGGGGTTACTGCAGTGAACAGGCCCTCATAAAGTTTGTATTCTACTGTAATGACAGAGACAGTGAAGAAGCAAACAAATAGACTTTAAAATCAGGTTGTGATTTGTACTATAAAGAAAATAAAACAGTGATGTGAAGGTGCCTTAAAGGAGGGCACACTGGGGTCCATGGAGTCCTCTCTGAGGAAATGATATTTAATTGGAGACCTGACTGAAAAGTAGGTTCTTTTCATACAAAGTTCTAAAGGAACAGCATTAGAGCGAAAGGAACAGCTAGTGCAAAGTTTTCCTACATGAGAATGTGATTGGAATGTGTACTGGATTGAATTGTGTCCCCACAAAATTCATGTCCACCTGGTACCTGTGAAAATGACTTTATTAGGAAACAGGGTCTTTGAGAATGTAATTAGTTAAGATGAGGTCTTACTAAATTAGGGTAGGCTCTCAATCCAATATGACTAGTATCCTTATAAGAAGAGGAGAGGACAAACAGAGACACAGACACACAGTGAGAACAGCCACACAGTGAGAACAAACACATAGTGAGAACACCATGGGAAGACAAAGGCAGAGTCTGGAGTGATCCGTCTACAAGCCAGGGAACAATAGGGACTGTCAGCACCCACCAGAAGCTAGGAGAGAGGCATGGAACAGATTATCCGTCAGAGATGATACCTTGATTTTGGACATTTGGCATCCTTAACTGTGAGAGAATAAATTTCTGTTGTTTAAAGCCACCCAATCGTTGCCACTGAGTCGACTCATAGTGACCCTATAGGACAGAGTAGCACTGCCCTATAGGGTTTCCAAGGCTGTTATCTTTACAGAAGCAGACTGCCACGTCTTTTCCCAAGGAGCAACTGGTGAGTTCAAACTGCCAACCTTTTAGTTAGCAGCTGAGCTCTTAACCAGTGTGCCACCAGAGCTCTTTTTAAGCCACACAGTCTAGAGTAATTTGTTAGAGAAGCCCTGGAAAACTAGCATGGGATAGAAACGAGAATATGGAGTAATTTAAAATGTGAGGAGTACGTTTTTAAATTGACAATTAAAAATAGTGACTGACATTTTTGCCAAGGTCTCCCAATCTCATTTTGACCTACTGCGGTGGCTTATATGCTGCTATCATGCTAGAAGCTATGCCACCGGGATTTCAAATACTAGCAGGGTTACCCAGAGTGAAGACGTTTCAACAGAGCTTAGAAACTAAGACAGACTGGGAAGAAAGGTCTGGTGATCTACTTCTGAAAATTTTCCAATGAAAACCCTATGGATCACAACAGAATATTGTCTGACTGTACTCAAACATGCCAACAGTAGTGAAGATGGCAAGGTTCCATTCTATTATACGTAAGGTGGCTGTGAGTTGGACCAACTCAATGGCAACTAACGACAGCAAGAGGATGTAAGAGGAATTCTTAGAGACCAGAGCAAAATACAATAGTGGGTGGGGGGATTAATTGCTGTTGATCATATTTGTTTTCCAAGAACTATCTTATTTTTTTTAAAAACAATGAAATTAGTATGGAAAAATTAGGTTTAACATTTTTTTCCTCTCCTGTAATCCCATGGACTGACACTACCTCTAGGATTTTTCTGGTTACTTTTCAATCACTTTCCAACAGATGGAGAAACCTTGTAACAATACCTTTTGTTAAGGAACACTTGAAACTCTGTAATATTCTTAGCTCTCTGAAAGCAATACTGCTTTTAACAAGACTCTTTGTTAATTACTTTCTTCTTTCAAGATTCCAATTCCCCTAAACGCTTTGAATTGTAACTGTTCTCCCTACATTTTTCTTTTTCTTAGAATAACCTTCTCCTCAGCCGTATTGTTTTGATAATAACCAATTTGGAGCTTAACAGCCAAAAGCATTAGTATTAATATTGTCAACTTCAATGACGCGAAGATGCAAGAACTCCTGAGGTTTTGATTTTGACTAAATCTACAGGCTCAGATGTTTAAAAGATAGATTGTTCTTTGGGGCTTCTTTGGAAAAAATTAAGTCAAGTTTGTGTCGGCCTGAAAATTACATTGTAAGCATTGTCATAATAGAAATTTCTTACATCTGCAAGCCGGTCCCTTCATCAGAAACTGGAAGGGGGCGGGGGGAAGTATGTATCCCTTACTTCTGTCTAATTCTGTATTCTGTTTAGTCTTTTGATTTTAATAGTTTAAATTACTTTGAGTACTTTTCCACCACGAGGGTTTTAGTCCTGCTTTCAAACATCTAGAGATATAATAATGTGCTTCTCCAAATGCCATGAGAAGTTTTATGAACTCTTTTAGAACCCTTCCCTGGAGAAGGTGCATTTAATAGAGGAAAATGTCATGTTTCATTAGCACATTCGTGCTCACACAAATTTAGTCTCCTGAAAAGATAGTGCTCGTAAAACTGATTCCAAAATTGACAAATCGTGCCTCTGTTTAAAAGCTGAAATCTTCAAACAGAGAATTATTCTCACATACGTCAACCTGAATCCATAAAATACTTACTTTCCCCTCGAATAAAAATTCTTATGCTAAGACTCTTTTCTACGGAGGCAAATCTAGAGAGTTCGAGGTCATTTGGATGAATTCCTTAGGACCTGGGCAGTTTTATCCATGATTTGGACCCCAAATGGAAGTGGATATGGATCCAGGAGTGCCTTTACCCCTCCTGCTCAAGTGAAGGAACATTTAACTACATCCGAGGTCTCTGCGGCACTTCACCTTCCAAGAGAGGGGTTAGCTAAGAAAATTCTAAATAAAGCCTAGTGCAGAGAGCTCATTCCATGATGGAACAAACTGATTCCAGCCACTGGAGGCACCAGCCAGAGGGCTTGCAAAACGTATCCTGCAAGTACATAAAGTGGAGGTTCATAAACGGGGGGTTATATTCTTAATTTCTGATCCTAGAAAAATACTCTCTCCAGGCTTCAAGCAACCTAGGAAGCCAACACAGATGCGGGAGAGACAAGAAGAGCACCAAGATCAACATCTTTGGACTGAATAACCTGAAACCATTGCCAATGAGTTGATTCCGACTCACAGTGACCCTACAGGACAGAGTAGAACTGCCCCATAGGGTTTCCAAGGAGCACCTGGTGAATTCAAACCGCTGACCTTTTGGTTAGCAGCCAAGCTCTTAACCATCAATAGAGGATTCAAATCCTGAATCTGCCACCTAATAGTTCAATAACTCTGGTCAATTTACCTAATCTCTGTGTGTTTTCATGTCCTCAAACAAAGAGCTATTGTAAGATTAAATAAGATTTTGTGTTTATTCATTTATTTATTCAAGAAATAATTACCGAAAACCTACACTGTTCCAGGCACTATTCTAGATGCATGGAAGACAGCAGTGACCATCCAGATAAAGTCCCCACTTCCACTGTGCTTACTTTTTAATACATGCATAATCTAATAAATGTAGATTATGCTAGGTTGTGATAAGTACTATGAAGAAAACATTTTAAGAGGATCACCCTAGCTACTGTGTTGAGAATAAACTCTAGGGAAGCAGAAGGAGGGCTGTTGCACTAATTCAAACAAAAGATGATGGTGGTTTGGACTTGGGTGGCCTTATGGATTGAATTGTATCCCCTAAAAATGTGAGTTGGAATCCTAACCCCTATACCTGTAGATGTTATGTACTGCAATCACTTTCTATAATGCAATCTAATATAATGCAATCAGTCAGTCAGTTGAGGTCATACTCATGTTGGGTGGATTCTAAAGCTAATCACTTCTGAGTTATAAAAAGAGCTGACTGGACACAGAGAGACACACCCAGGGGAAAACAGATGCCGTGTAAGGATCATCTACAAGCCAAGGAGCTTCAAGGAACCAAGGAACAGCTGGGGCTATTGACAAGAAAGGAACCAACATGACCAAGACACTGATTGGGACTTTTAGCCTCCAGAACCGTGAGAAAATAAATTTCTGTTCTTTAAAGCCACTCACTTGTGATACACGTGTTACAGCAGCACTAGGTAACTAAGACAGGTAGCGGCAATAAAGGGCCAATAACTGGTCAGATTATGGATTTATTTTGAAGAGGAAGGTGACAGAATTTGCTGAGTGCTTGCAGATAGAATTTAAGAAAAAGAAAGAAAAGATAATCCCCAAATACAGACCTGAGCAGCAACTGCACGAATGTTGGTACCATTGAGATGGGGAAGACTTGGGAAGGAGCAGTCTGTGTATGAACACGTGTATGTGTGTGTTTGTGTGTGTGTTCAGAGGGGAAAATCAAAGAGCCCACTTTTGGACGTGTTCATTTTGAGATGCTCATTAGATATACAAGTGGAGCTACTGAATAGACAGCAGGATATACAAATCTGGACTTCAGGGGAGAAGGGCTGGGGATATAAATCTGTGAATCATCGGCACCTAGGTGGCATTTAAAGCTCTGAGACTAGATGAGAGCCTAGGGAAGGGAATGTAGAGACAGAAAAAAAGAGAACCAAGGGTTAAGGCCTGAATAAGTCAGTATTCAGAGGCTGGTGAGAAGAGGAGAAGCCAGCAAAGGAGGCTCAGAAGGAGGGATGGGGTGGGGGTAGGGATAAGGGGTGGCAGGGACAGATAGAAAAGAACTAAGAGAAGCCCTTATTCGCCATCATGGTGAATTGCTGCTGATCAAGGGACTCCTTTCACAGCACAGGAAGTGTAGAAATGCCCTCAAACCAGGAGTTCACTGGACTTATCACACATCCCATCACCCAGAAGCAGCTGGTCTGACAGAATGGTGGAATGGCAAGCCAAAGATGCAGTTATGTCATCGGTGGGAGACAACACCCAGAAGGGTGAAATTCTGAATTACAGGATACAGTATACACTTTGAATCAGTAACCAGTATATGGTACTGCTTTTCATACAGCCAGAATACACGGGCCCGGGATTCAAGGAATGGGAGTGGGAGTGGCTCCTCTCATCACTGCACCTAATAATCAACCCACTCAGAAATTTTCTTTCCTTCCTTCAAACTTTGATCTCTGCTGGGTTGGAAGTCTTGGTGCTCAAGGGAAGAACGCACCCACCAGGAGGCACAAAAGTGATGCCACCAAATTGGATGCTGACGCAGATCCCAGCTCAAGGAATTTTCTCATGTGACTAAACAAACAGGGGCTACTGTGTGGAGATAATTGATCCTGCTTGAGAGAATTGAGTTGCAGCTACATAGCAGAGGCAGGAAGGACAGCGTCTGTAACCCAGAGGATTCTCTGGAATACCTCTTGGTACTTCCATGTCCACTTGAAGTTAATGGAAAACCACCGCAACCAAAAAAAAGCAGGACCACTGTGGATGAAGACCTTTAGCAATGAAAGTTTCAGACACCTCACCAGCTAAAGACACCCAACCAGATTAGTGCAAGGGGACGTGGAAAGGCCAGTGGGAGAAAAAAGTGGTTAGTATCAATGATAGCCTTGCGATCAGTGGCAGAAACAAAGACTGTAGCAGCTACGCGTACGTTTTCCTTCCTGCTCGTATACATATCAAGCAGTTTCTCTCTCCTTGCTCCCCTTTACCATTATGTTATAAGAGGATTATTGGTAGTGATAACTTCAAAATTTAGTCTTTACATTATAGATATTTATGTGGAGCCATGACTGAAATAAGCAATAATTAGCTTCAACAGAGATGAATACAATGACTGTTGGGATTTTGTGTCTCCCCTTTTGGGAAAGAGTGTCTTTGTTTGTACAAAGAGTAGTTGTATCTGGTTAGGTGATTACATAAATTGTCGTATGAAGGTTCAGATATGTGTACGGGAGGGCGGGCGGGAATGCTGAGTAACCAAAGGGACAGACTGTGCCAGTGAATCAGCTATATTGTCTTAGCCCTAACCCTCTATTCTATATTCTGCTTGTGAGCTGGTGCTAGGACTTGACACTGTACTTTGCCTTTGCCACCTGGATTCTTGTTAGTTTGTTTGTAGAGACATTAGAGGGAAACAGGAAAGCTGGAGAGGAACTTTCTTTTACCTTTGTGCTTCTTGTTCCTTTGGTCAGGAAATGGCAGTTGACTCTCGTTTCCAGCTTATTCTAATACCAGTTGAGCAGTGCCCCCTCCTCAGACGTCTGAGTCGCAGCTCTACGGGACCCCTCCTCCAAGCTTCTAGATTCTGATAAATTCAATCTCTTCCCTTTGTTCCGCAGCCCTAGGGGTAGTATTGCTTTCGGTAATCACTATCAGTTACAGTCAATCAATCAATAATAGGTATGGTTTCTCTTTTCCTAACCAGATCTTAATTGGACTCTGACAATACTGACCCAGGAGCTAAGTGAAGTAAGTATTTCAAGAAGGAAGCTGTGATGATCAGCTTTATCGAATGCTCCTGAGAAACTGCGTAAGACGAAGACTGAGAACCAACTATTGACGTTAGCAGTTTGGATGCAAAGTGCATTCTGCATAGTAAATCCTCAGTAAGTGGCAGCTGCTACTCTTGTTGTTATTATTATTATTCCTTTCTTCTGTGAGACACATTTTGTCTGGGTCTCACCTTGTGGCACCATCAAACAGGCCTTTGGCAATCAGACTTGGTAGAGCAGTTATGGGCATCGATGACAGTTAGGGCCTCGGTTAAGAAGAAAGGATACACAGATGAGTGTGGGGCAGGCGCCTTATCCTCACATGCTCACAGCCTACAAGAAGGCAGAGAAGCTGGTGATGGTGGATGTGTCAAGGGGTCCCCAAGACCACTTGCGGGAGTCAGCATATAGCTGTACTTAGAGCAAGATTTATTACAGTGACATAGTAAGGATGACCTGCTGGATGATAAGGGGAAAGGCACAGGTGGAGTCTGGAGGAATCCAGGAGCAGTCCACCTTATACTCTCTCCCTTCCGTAAGGGGTCACACAGAGCACATTCCTTCACCAGCAATGAAAACACAGCAACGTGTGTGCGATGTTTCTGCCAAACCAAACCCGTTGCTGCTGAGTAGATTCCGATTCATGCTGACCCCATATGTGTCAGAATAGAACTGTGCTCCGTAGGGTTTTCAAAGGCTGATTTTTTTGGAAGTTGATTGCCAGGCCTTTCTTCTGAGGCACCTCCGGGTAGGTTCAAACCTCCAACCTTTTGGTTAGCGGATGAGCTCTTCACCATTTCTGTCACCTAAGGACTCTAATGTTTCTTCCCAGGGAAGAACACTAGAGCCCAAAGTTTTTACTGGGGGCTGGTCATATAGGTACCTTCTGGCTAGTATATACCAAAATTCCAGATTCCCAGGAAGAAAGCAGGCGTTTCAGCACAAACCACTTTGTATGAACAGTCTAGGCATAGCGAGCCACACTTATCATTCAGGAAAAGTTTTATTTCAATGTAGGGAACTATTTACTAGCCAAGTTCCCAGACACCAGCCAAGCACCAGCCTTGCAAGCAGGCCTTTCTAAGGATAGTGGTCTCCGGCCTCCATGTCAACTCTTTTCAGCGCAGTGGGAATTGTGGTCCCTCGAGCATCTGATGCCAACCTTGAGAAGTTTCCCACCAACCTGGGTACCCAAGCTCTTGAAGAACCACAGAAGATGGGCCCATCACCTTAGGATAGCAGAGAGGGTACAGGCTTAGAAAGCTGGAAAGTGGTTGGATTAATTCTAGGCCTGTTACGGGAATTCCTGAAAGTAAACTCTCTGACAGCAAAAAAGCCGCAGCCGGGTCACCTGTTTGCAGAGCAGGCCAGCCATCTGCTCAGGTCTGAGTCAGGTGGGAACTGCCCTTCTCTGCAGGAGGCTCTGCCTCCCCAAAGCCTCTGCACACAGCCCCCTGCCTGCCCTTTCACTCCATTGAGCCCCCCCGCCGCAGGCCCACCCAGACTCCAGCACCCTTCCCTGGCCTATAGCAACAGGCCCCTCACCTCTACCCGTGGGCACACTGCCTCCTGTCCCCCTCCAAGCAGGTAGTTTCCTGCCATCACCAGAGCCACCCTCCCAAAGCAGTCTGCCCCATGGGGACCACAACTAGATAAGACGCATTTATGGCCATGAGTAACACTATAATGACCAGCTGCCATCAAGTCAATTCCAGCTTACGGTGACAGAGTAGAACTGCATTCTATAGGGTTCTCAAGGCTGTGACCTTTCAAAAGCAGATTACCAGGACTTTCTTCTGAAATGCCACTGGGTAGATTTGAACCGACAACGTTCCCATTAGTAGTCAAGCACTTAAGTGTGATACTCAGGGACTCAACAGAACTCAGAAAAGTCAAAATGGTGAGATGTGCTAGGATGTCAGAAGGGCAGGTCGGTATCTTCTTTTTTATTTTGATTCTGTAAGTCATAAAGTCTGGTCGTTTCAAAAAAAAAAAAAAAACTTGACTGGCTCCCCAAAGTCTACATAATAAAGTCCAAATTGCCTTCTACGATATGGTGCAACCTCCCATGCCTTGTCCTTCATTCATTCACATTTTCATTCATTTGTTGATGTACTTAGTCATTTGTTCAGCACTGCTGAAGCTGACTATGAGGCCCTGTGCTGGATTCTGGAGACATACAAACACCACACTATCATCCCTTCACTGGAAGCATGCAGTTAAGGAAAGAGGCACATCTGCAAACCAAGGGTCCCTACCAGATGTGTAATACCTGAACTGAAGACAGGGATGTAAGTACTGCTCCAAACATGAGGATCCTCCCCAAGGAGGTGGGCCTCACCTTCCCAGCCCTGCCTTACGCCACCTCCTCCAAGCAGCCTTCTAGGGGTTCCTCCCAATCTGAAGTGAGTACTCCTTGCCCAGGGCTCCCATAGCACATGGCCCCATGGTCTCGTCTTCTTGGCCATGATTTCTTGAAGCACAAGAAACAGCCCATGGTCCTGATTATAGGCGAGCTTGACTCCCAGTGGGTCCTCAGTAAACACCTGTCAAATGGAAACTCCTTATCAGCTCCACAGGAGAAGGCCCCTCCTTAAATGCACCCCATCGCTAACTTCTGGCAGAGGGGAGGGTGGACACAAGTCTGTGTAGTAATCTGGTTACAGCAGAATAAAGAACCCCGACACCACCACAGCCACCATCTGCAAAGATGTACAGTGTTCTGGGTCCCTTGCTAATAACTTTACATGCACCATCTCCTGTCATCCTCACAACAGATGCTGTTAATCACCCTGATTTTACAGTTGAGGAAGCTGAAGTTCAGAGCAGGGAATGACCTGCCCAAGGCAATGCAGCCAGTCATGGGAAGATCTGCGGGGTTCTGAAGCCAAGGCCCTTCTCGCTGGGAGCTGTGGCCTCTCACCTGAGCCTTGCCCGTCTAGGGCAGGCAGAGCAGGCAGAAGCGAGCTCAGTACAGGCATAGGCCCCACATGGGTGCGACGGGCTCATCCCCAAGGTAATTCTCATGCTCTGATGGTCTGCAGTAGCAGTGGCAGGGCCAATCTCCTGCAGGGAGGGCAAACGTGGGAAAGAAGGTGGCAGGTGAGTGCGTTGGCAGCAGGTGAATGGGTTGGCAGCAAACGGGGGAAAGAAGGTGGCAGGTGAGTGCGTTGGCAGCAGGTGAATGGGTTGGCACCAGCCTCAACCTCAACCTCCTTGCCCCAGATGACTTTGCTTCCAGATGCCCAGCCGTCCAGGCCTTCAGGGAGGCCAGACCCAGCGCAGGCCTTGGCAAGTAGGTGCCCACCCCCTGCTTTCCCAGGACTGCCTCTAAATGATGTGAGGCTCAGGCCAGGACGGGGAGTGAAGCAGAGCAAACCTCCACCCCTCAGGCATATGGTTTCCAACCTCCAGGAAATAAAAGGTGAGCGTGACATCCCTTCCTGACTCCAAGCAGTCCTGAGTCAGATGTTTCCCATCTGGAGCCATCAGAAGGACTGGCTGCAGCCCCACTGAGTCTGTGATGCGTTCCCAGATATGTTAATATATCCTAAAGCCAAAATGTAAAAGTGATTTAGTCTTTGAGAATAAAAGGAGAGAATGTCTGATCATCCTGTTACTGAGGGAAATGAAAAAACAAAAAACCTGACATGACAATTGTCACGGACAGTGTGATGTGCTTGTCGTGCACGTTCCCAGGGCTGACTGTTATCAAATGTGATTTTGGAAACGCTGCTAATCAGAAGGAGGAAGTGGGAGCCTCCCTGGAAGGGGATACAGGCCAGGGGAAATTCTATCTGCTGGAAGCTCCTGTGAGAGAACAGCATCTGTTTCAGTAACAACCCATCACTCTTGGCAGGGTGGGCCTGGTCCCTGAAGCACCCAGCGTTCCAGACTCAGCCTCTCCTTTCTTTATAGACAAGGCAGCCTGAAGCCAGGGGCCACCAGTGGAGGCCAAGGCCAGGAATAGACTTGGAGCAGCCCCTGTATCAGATCCTGGGGACCACACCACCAAGCCAAGCTCAGGAAGCAAGCTCCTGGCACAGAGAAAGTGGCCTCTTCCAGGTAAGCCCATGGTGGTATGGTCCATGGAGGACAGGCCCCCGCCCTGCTTGCAGAGGGGACACTGGGTGAGCCAGAGGCTCAGTTCTTCACGGTACAGTGGAAGGACCCCTCAGAGGGCACAGCCCCTCCTGGCCAAATGTCCTCCTCTGCACAATGATGGCCCCACCCATGTGCCTCAAAGTGAGGGAGTGTGGCCATCTGTCTGTCTACAGACATTTCAACCATCAAACTACGGGGCCATTTTGATGGAGCAAAAACCCTCAAGAGGCAAAAGTGTGAGTTCTGTCATCTAGACAGCCAGCAGCTGATTCAGAATGGGCTCCCCCTACTCTTGCTCTCAACTCCCCTGTCTGCCCTGATCAGAGCACCCAGCACATTGCATTGTCACTGCCTGTTTTGCTCCTTAGGGCAGGGACTACCTTGAATTAATAAGTAATAATAGCATAATGGAGCCCTGGTGGTGCAGTGGTTAAGAGCTCAGGTGCCAACCAAAAGGTGGGCAGTTCAAGTCCCCCAGCTGCTTCTTGGAAACCCTAGCGTTGCTATGAGTTGGAATCGACTCGACGGCAACAGGTTTGGTTTTGGTTTGATAACATAAAACCTACATATAACCCAATGGGTGTGGAAAGTACTTACTTGCTTAACACCAGTGTGGGCAATATGTGCAGCCATCTACCAAAAGAAAGCCTTTAAGGAAAAGATGCTGCCCCTTTCTAGACACCTGGATGATGACAAACAGCAACTGGCTGCCCTGGGGGCAGAGCCTCTGATAACAAGCCACCTGGAACACCATGTGTCCCCGTGACCAAGAAGCTGGAGCCCGAGCCTCCTGTGTCCCAAAACGCACTGTGCTCTGACTGGCTGGAGCCTACACATAGGGCCCAGCCCAGGAAAGGGGGTCCGATGGGGGCAGCCTCCCGCAGAAAGAGAATGAAACGGCCAGAGAGCCATGCAAAGTCCTACATTTAACCAGCGGTCCTGGGTGCTCAGGTTGAGAGCGGGGGCAATAGCCTCCCTTCCTGATGATCCACCTGTTGTTGCTGAGGCCTGTGTGGGGGCAGTGATCCTGGAGCCGCCAACTCCTCTACCGAAGCAGAGTAAAAGCTGTGTACAGTGGCTTCCCAAGATTTGTTTGGACACCACTGAGCCATTCTGATGGGAAACCCAAGTGGCTAATGTCAAGATATCTTTTTAAGAAATATTTGTTTAGCCCTTGGGATATGGTCGAAGGCTTCGCACATCACAGAGAAGCAGGAAAATAAAAAAAGAGTGAGAGAGATATGACACAGTCCATATTTTCCCAAGGATTTTCTAGGCATGTCTGCTGAGGGTGGTTGGAAGCACAAGGTACAGAAAGATGGCCAATATCTGCATATCTTGAGACCAGCTTACAGCCACAGGAAAACCCTAATGAGAAAAGATGAATGTGATGTTTATTATGCAGGGAGGGTACCAGCGGACAGTTACGTCTGCCATCCCCTAAATTAGAGCTATTTGTTCTCATAGAATTAATTGCAGAAATAAATAAAATTTATCTTCAATATTTGGCATGTGATCTTAAAAATTAGAATTCATGAGCTCACATTTTCGATAACTCACATGTAAATATAGACAAACGGATGTTTTCATGCAAATGTAATATATAATAGTTAAACTAATGATTTTTCTTGCTTCATTTTTAATTGGGGGGAAAACCTCACAGCCACACCATATAAATCAAACGTGCAGGGCGTGTTTGCACGATAGAGAAGTCAGCACACTCACAGGCCACGTATCAAGATTCCATTTGCTTAAAATAAATGGCTCCTGTTTCCAGCTCCAAATGCAGCATCATGTTAATGCATATTCCTAATGGGGCATTTTTTTCCTTTTTTTAAATTTCTCATTTATGTTGTATATTGTATGGATAGAAAGCATAGCCAAGGCCTTTGGTCCTCAGGGGTCACATAGGTCAGGAATGCTGTGTTCCATAGGACTGAAGACGCAGTGAAGCTCCTTCTGCAGCCCCAAACACAGAATGGAAAGGAAAAACACCTACCTAAGAACTGGACAAGGAGCCCTGGTGGCAGTGGTTAAGCACTCAGACGCTAACCTAAAGGTTGGCATTTCGAACCCACCGGCCACTCTGTGGGAGAAAGATGTGGCAATCTGCTGTAAAAATTACAGCCTTGGAAACCCTATGGAGCAGTTCTATTCTGTCCTATAGTGCCACTAGGAGTCGGAATCGACTCCACGACCTTTTTTTTTTTTTTAAAGAACTGGACTTCTGAGGCGGAATTTCGTGGACCGAGCTTCCCTGCCAGGTGGGGGTGGGCGGATGTGGCGCAAGGAGATGGTGAAGGACGAGACCAGGACGTGGGGTCTACTAATTGCCCGCCTGCATAGCTCATCTCATTGCCTCATCCGCGGTGATTACCACTTGATTTCATGCTGGATGGCTATACTGCTACCGGGAGCCTCTTGGTGAGTTTGTGGACCATACCAAAAAGGCATTTTTATCACCTGTTTAATGCCCCATGGCTGACGGGAAACAGGCAAGAGAGGGAAGTGATGCTACTGCTCGGGCATTAAACGGATCATTAAGCTCTGCGTTAGGGGAAGGTCTTGTTTTCAGTTACATTCCAAGTGCTGGCCTGAAAGTGATGGGTAAGCAAAAGGCAGGAGGCGGATGCTCACCTTGCCTGGCCAGCTGCTGCCCTGCACCCCCACGGCACTCTGCCTTCCCTTGCCACCTTCCTTGTCAACCAGCAAGGAAGAGCTTAGGGAGGAGCCAAGATTTGAACCCTAACTCCACCTTGGTTGTGTGCCTCTGAGCAAGTGATTTAGCCTGGGCTCCACTTCCTCACTTGCTGCGTCTCAGCCGTGCTGAGCTTCCCAGGCGCAGAGAGGCAGCTGCGGGCGCTGACCGGCATTCACCTTCCCGTTCACCCCGGAAGGCTTCTGGAACTGAGACTTTAAACTTCTTTCCTCCAAATACCCACTGAGGCGTTTCTTTGGTGTTCAGCAGAGAGCGGCATGCACGGATTCTCTGCTAAACCTAATCTTTGGTCTTTCTTTCTTCCTCCAAGTGCCCAGGGACTCATCATTGAGATACAGAGTTTGTGGAACGTAAGCATTCAACCAGGGGACTCGAAGCATTTCAAGAAATGGGAAACTGTCCTCGTGGTACAATTAACTGGCTCACAGACGTCACCCACGGTGATAGCAGTCTAGAGAGACGGCTCCACAGAAGGAAGAAATCAAGCATAATTGAGGGCTGCATAATTTACCGAAGACCTGGGGCATCTGTAAATAATGAACAGCCCCAAATTATTATTCATTGTTTTATTAAGCATCCTGCTTCTTCCCAAGGAGAAGCTCCAGGAATTAAGCTGTGTTTGTCACAAGATTTAAATGGCAACCACGTCATTTTAGCCTACACCAAGAGGATCTGTTCCAAAGAGCCTATGAATTCTTCTCCAACAAATAGGTAATTAACAACATTGAACTCTAGACCAAGTGACCAGGCCTGTCCAGCCCTGGCAGGGTCAACTGACCAGTGGTGGCAGAAATACATAGTTCTACTTTTCAAAGGGCAAAGACAACGTTTCCCTTGGTGCTGAGGACTGTCAGGGACCTGCCCTTGGGGATCCCTCATCTCTCCTGGGATGGGGCCTGCCCACTCTTCTGGATGCTCATGGTATTCCATCTGATAGAAATCTGGCTTTGAGATAACAAGCCCTGCCCCTTTCCCATTGAAGTCAAAGTTTGTGGGCTTTAAATAAGACACCTGAGAAGGAATGTGGCAGCTTACATTGGAACAAGGTCCTTAGTTGACTGAGTTGGAAAGGAGAAGCTATAAGGGTCCAAAGAGAACATCTTTGTTCGTATAGTAGTAGCCACCAAGGGCCCAGCATGTGCTGTGTCGACAGAAAGAACAAAACCCAGAAGTGCAGAACGTGGAAGATAAAACAAGAGATGCGGGCATGCTTGGACACAGTGAAAAGCTGCATTGATGCAAGTGAGGGCCACTTACTGTGTCTGCCATCACCCAGCAAAGCCAGGGCACTCGTGCTGTTTTCTGGTGCTTCTACAAACCCTACCCATAACGGAATTGCCTCACCTCTGCTTTTCCTTCACCCAGAGACCTTCAGTGGGATTATCTGAGCATGATTAGGTAACCACTATATGCTGGCCATCATAGCAATGGAAGTCTGGAACAGCTAGCCAGCCAGCTATGAGCAGAGGAGGTGGGCTCTCGGCCAGTGCTGGTATTAGGTGGGTGAGCTCAGTTCCCTATGATGAATGTGTGTGAAGCCAATCCCAATCACTCTGCCAGTGACTGCCTTAAAAAAAACCCATCCTCACTGTGTTCCAGCCTTGTCTCTGCGGCTTATCAGCTCTGACATACTCCCGACTCATTTATTTTTCTTATTCTCCCCACAATCACTTCGAGAGACGCATAATTTCCCTGGCAAATGGCGCAGTTTTCAGATCACCTGATTAAGAGGTCTGCATTCATTACTGTTAAAATGCCCGGCGCTGCATCTGTAAGGAGCCCATGGACAGCACATGGGATTCTGGGTCTGGCTTTCTGTTTTCTCTTCTTGTGCCAAATAAAAGTCAGGATTATGGGCATCCCACACACTTGCCATGACAAAGCTACCAGCCCTTCAGCCCTGGCTGGTCATGGGATAATAGCATGTGCAATGTTTAACAGCCCAGACTCCAGAACCAGGACACCTGGGTTCAGACCCCTGGTCCTCCACTCACTAGCTCTGCCTCTTAAGCAATGGTTTTTTGTTTGTTTGTTTGTTTTTTTAATTGTGGTAAATATATATGCAACAAAACATTTGCCATTTCCACAGTCCTCACATGTATGATTCAGTGACATTAAATATACGCACCATATTGTTTCACCATCTTTATCTGTTCCCCAATTTTTCCATTCCCCTTAACGGAGCTCTGAGTCCTCCTCTCCCCCTTGGGTGGTGCAAACAGTTAAGTGCCCAGCTACTAGCCAAAAGATTGCCTGTTCAAATCCACCCAGAGGCACCCTGGAAGAAAGGCGTAGCAATCTGTTTCCAAAAGGTCACAGACTTGACAACCCTATGGAGTGGTTTTATCCTGCACACTTGGAGTCACCGTGAGTCAGAATCGACTCGGTGGCAACTAACAACAAAACAACAAACCATTAACCTTGGTCTCTATACACTTGCCCATTCTAGATATTTCATAAAAGTGGGATTATATAATATCTGCCCTTTTGTAACTGACTTATTTCACTCAACACAATGTTTTCAAGGTTTATCCATGTTGTAGAATGTATCAGAACTTCATTTCTCTTTATGGCTGAACAATGCTTTTAACCTCTCCTCAGTTTCTCTATCTGTAAAATGGGAATAAGAAAAGAATCTATGTCAGAGAGTGGCAGATAGCCTTAAGTGAGGCAATATTGTAAAATGCTTAAATGGGATCTGGCACACAGTAAGTACTTTGTAAGTGTATGTACAAATATATGAGGCCCATCCTCTTGGCAGTTCCTTTGGTTCAATGTTCAGAATCGATCCTATTTGTTGAATGTGGCACAGAAACCATCCCAATGACACAGCTTGGATAACCGATGAGTATACCAATATCCAAGCAGAGGTGACACTTATCCATGCACGTTCCCTTGATACTTACAAAGATCACATGAGATGGGGATAATAATCTTCCTGCTGCCCATTTCACATATGAAGAGACTAAGACCAAAGGGATAAGGGAAATGACCTATTCAAAGTTAAAAAGACAGGATAAAGTCAGGGTCACTTGACTCATTTGTCACTTTCATTAGCGTCTACTCTGATCTGGATGTCAGAAACTAAGGTGAATGTAACCCGGGCTCTACGTTCAGGTAGCCATGAGACAAATGGGCAACCTCCAGACAGCTGACTTCTACTGAAGCAAATTGTACAACGGAAGTATGATTGGCATTGTGGGAGCAGAAAGGCAAGGGTCAGTGGGAAGAGGTCAGCATCAGCTGAGTCTTGGAGGATGAGAAGCCCACCAGGTGAAGGAGTTGGGAATGGCAGAGAAACATGCACAGGCACAGAAGCAGGAAATGGCACCAGGGCCTGAGAGCTGCAAGTTGTACAGTGGACTGAGCCCGTGGTCCAGGGTACATGCAGGGGGCACTGGGACTGAGGCACAGGCCACCACCAGATCATCAGGACCTAGTGGGTCACAACTCAAGGTGTATAGACTGTCCTGCAGTCAGTGGGAACCCATAATAGGCTGGGCAAGGAGCATGGGTTGGGAGGTAGGATATGCGTGATAGAAGATTACAAGGAAGGACTGTGAGGACTAGGTTGGGGGAAGAGGGCAGTGAGCAGGGAGGCTGGGAGACAGGGTCTGAGCTCTCTGCACATTAATTCAATGAGCATCTATTGAGCACTGGTAATCTACCAACCACTCTCTCTGGTGGGAGGATAAGCAGTGAACAAAACAAAGCCCCTGTCCTCTTGGAGTTTGCTTCTCAGTTCAGCAGGTGAAGATGACAAGATCCTCAACCAGGGCATTGCTAGGCAGAGGCAGAGAGGAGAGAGAGCTGACGAGTATCCAAGGGAGACTTCTAGGCTGGTAATTTTTCAAAACCCATTGCAAACTGGCAGGTCTTTAGAAAGACTTTTATTCCTCCCACTCATGAAGAAATGCCCCCAAGGCAGCAAAACCCAACATTTTTGAGTTGCCAAAACCTTAAAGTGGTTTGCTTATACAGCTTCCTTTTTCTCCAACGGCACACATTCAACTTTCAAATTAAAGAATTATAAATAAGAATCTAGTGGTAGTTGCTGTAAACAGAGACCCAAAATCACAGTAGCTTACTTAAATAACAAAGACCACTATTTCTCCCTCACACAACAATCTGGGCATAATCAGACCAGGGACGCCATGGCTGCTTCATGGTGGCAGAGACTCAGACTCCTATCTGATTGTTCCACCCACCCCAAGGGGGCTGCCTCATCCTCAGTGCCCCAGA
Organism: Dugong dugon; assembly: GCA_030035585.1. NCBI lineage: Eukaryota > Metazoa > Chordata > Mammalia > Sirenia > Dugongidae > Dugong > Dugong dugon. The sequence continues at coordinate 146,777,673 of CM057460.1, forward strand.
TGTCTCAACCTCACTGTGTCTGCATTCCAGAAAAAATGAGAGCCAAAAAGAAGGGGTCAGTAGAAAGCATGGCCTTTAAGGGCACATCCTAGAAGCTGCTTGCATTATTTTGTTCACTTTCTATTGGCCGGAATTAGTAAAATGGCCAAACCTAGCTGTCAGGCAGGCTGAGGAATGCAGATGTGTACCCAGCTAAAAAATCAATGGCTCCAGAGAAGAAGAGAAGAATGGCTGTTGGGGGGCAACTAGTTCTCTCTGCCACAAAAAAGTTCTTTTGCTTTGTCATTGACTAGAAACTGCTTTATGACTTAGCCTCGAAAGAGACATTGTTCTCCACTATTCTCATCACAGGCATTCTGAGAACAAAACACAGATTCTGTAGACAGAGCTCATACAAAAGCCAGACAACTGGATCTGGATTTAACCTTCAAGGGGGATGAATACAATGTCTTCAGGTCTGACTCGGGACTTGTTTTTTTTCTAAATTCAATTACTGTGACTTCCTCAGAACACATGGGACAGGGCCCACAGTCGTGACAGCATGACAGTCTGCAGGGTAAAAATGTGTATTTAGCTGCTGTCTTTCCTTGGCTTTCTGTTTTGTCACCACACTGGGCCCAAGGGTAGTGGTATCATTACACTGGGGGATCCCAGCACTGCTGGGGTCAGTGTGAATGTGCCAGTGGGCCATTCAATAACACAACCTGGAAAAATAAAACCTGTAGGCCCCTCACACAGCTCAGTCCTTGAGCTCCAGGGTGTGGGTGGCAGCTACCCACTCAGGGTGATAGAAGCCCTAGTCAGAGGTGGAGCACCACACAGAAAGAGGAGGAATACCAATGTCCTTGCTCGGCTTGGCTGAGCAGAGCACTGCAGCCAGCCCCCTCGCCATCTGCCACTCCCCAGGGTCTGCTACCAAAACCAAACCCTTTGCCATGGAGTCGGTATCAGCTCATAGTGACATTATGTGTTGCAGAGTAGAACTATGCTCCATAGGGCTCTCAAGGCTATGACCTTTCAGAAGCAGGTTTCAAGGCCTTTCTTCCAAGGTGCCTCTGGGTGGTTTGAACCACCAACCTTCCAGTTAGCAGTTGAGCAATTAACCATTTGCACCATCCAGAGCTCCATGAGGGTCTGCTACACCCCACTTTCTAGCCCCTCACACCCCTTCTTTCCATAGTGGCCCTGCTGGCCAGCAGTATCCTCTCTCCCATGCCTCCAATGTGCCTTCAACTCAGCTCCAGAACCATCTCCTCAGAGCCCAAACAGGACCAGTCCCTCCCTTGTCCAAACACCTCTCATGGATGACTCCACTGCTGAGGCTGGAGGCCCTCTTCCCAACATCAACACCAACTCTTAAACTCAAGAGTCATTATATAAGTTGGGAAAACATTGCTTGAGACAATCTATAATGTCATTTGAATTCAGTAAACCTTTTAAATAAATTTGCTTTTTTTTCACAACAGCTTCAGTGTATTCAGGTACAGTTGTCAATACATGTGAGAACTATTATCACTTTGAACTATAGACAATGCTGGGTTGGGCATACAGATGGAAGGATGCCCTGCACTGACTCTGAGCCACCCATTGGGGAACCACAGTCCCCTAAATAAACACTCTTTCCTTTTGGGGGTCAAGATCTCTGCCCATTTGGCCCCATCCTATGTATTCAAGCTTACTGTTCTTTGCTTCCCAAAACTCAACCCATAGCTACAAACAGGCTAGTGCTATAACATCCCCAACAAAACTTCCCTCCACTCCCCCATTTAAACTCCCCTCCCCCAAGTCAACTCATCCTCACCTCCATACCTTTGCCCCTGCTTCAAACATGCCCATCTCCCTCCCTTCACATAAAGGGACTCCCTCCTAAACTAGCCTAAATTATTATCTTAAATTCAGGTCTATTTCCCCTCCTCCAGGAAGCCTTCCTGGCTGCCCCAACCCTCCCTGGTTCCTATCAAATTCCCATGAAGAATCTCCTGGTTAGGACCAGAGAAAGAACCAAGAGTAAAGTACGCTACGCTCGTTGATTTCGCCTCTCAAACAAGATACCACTTTTCTTAAGTGGAAGGATCATGACATATGTCTCTTGCACCTTGCATATGCCTAGCATAAGAGATCAATAAATACCTGGTGGTTGATTACAGTTATTAGAGAAAGAATAAATCCTTCTCAATTCCTGCCTGCATGCATACAGCTGGCCCCATGTCAGGAATGCCAAGCATCTGGGCAGATGATAAATTCCAGTGATGCTCCAGATGTTTCCAGGTATAAGATTTAGGGCAAACACTGGCAGGATGAACTGAATTTTTGACTCTCCCTTTGAATGCTTTGGGGCGATGCAGGCACAGCTTAAAATCCTTTTTGCAAACCTTTGCCTGTAGAGGCAGTGATTTGCTCATCCTCTTCTCCAGCAATTTCCAAACTCTAAACCTTATATCTGCTTCTTCTAGTAATTTTCCTCTGAACACCTGCCTACTGCTCCATTAATGTGGGATGACTCAGAAAGAACAAGCCATCCTTTGTTGTCATCATGTTTCCTCCACCCCAGCAGGGGCATATCAGGATTTATGCCATCTCGCAGAGAGCTCCGTGAAAGATGAGCTAACTAGCTGGGAGTACTTTGAGAACCAGGGCAGCTCTGAGCCCGAGGTATCCTGGGCTTTCCAATCATAACCCTGCCGTACTTTGGATCAGAGGCCTCTGGATTAGACCCCCTTCCCCTTAACCACACTGGTTTTCACAACTTCTCTGAAAAATCCAATTTGGAAAGGTATTTTGGAGGAAAAGCAAATAAAATCCTGTTACTGAATTTTATTTAGAGAAAAATGTAGTACTTTCCATAAAAATGCAATTTGATTATATGGCAATTTCATTCCTAATCTGTATTTGCTATGCCAAAGCATTCTTTTATGGATCAGAAATACCTAATTGTTGGTAATATATTCTGTTGCAGCCTCCAGAAACAAAGTGTCTCTAATGTCTTCTCCCAGAGGACTGCGTTGCTGGTGAACACTCCAGACTCACGCCAAATGGATGGCCAGCATTGCCATGCCAGCAAGCTGGTTGAGGCTCTGGCCCACAACTAAGTTCTGGGCTGTCAAGAGCTGAGAAACTTAAAGCACAGATCCCACACATCATTTCCTTACTTCATTCTGAATTCTTCATCTCTGTCTCAGAAAGGACTGAAGGTTGAGCCACCACATCCTCATCTTCTCTTTGGTCCAAGTCTCCCATTGACACCTGTTCACATCCACCTACATGGCTGGAGAACATGGGGGGAGGGCATTCTGTCCCCCAGACTGACTTGCTCAACAAGCAGAGAAATGGCACCTAGGAGATGCTCTGCCATCGATGTCAACAGGAAGCCACAGCCTGTGCAGGCATAGGGTCTGTGGGAACCATCCCAGGAAAAACCCACCCTGAAGTAGTTGAGAGCATCCGAGTGAGTGGGAGGGGGCAGGGGCCAGGTGGCCCCAGCAGTTTCTTCACCACTTACTCACTCACTCATTAACTGAGCACCTCCTCTGTTCCAGGTGCTGTGTAGACATCATGGAGACACCATACTGCGAACAAGACAGACTTGTGTTTGGTCTCATGGAATTTACAGTCCAGAGGGGATAACTGATACTTAGCAAGCATCTATAACCACGTGTAATGGAGAAGGAAGGAATCCTGGTGGCACAGTGGTTAAGCATTCAACTGCTAACCAAAAGGAATCCACCAGCTGCTCCTTGAAAACCCTATAGGGCAGTTCTACTCAGCCCTATAGGGTCCCTAAGAGTCAGCATTGACTCCAGGGCAATGGGTGGAGCCCTGGTGGCGCAGTGGTTAAGAGCTATGGCAAGCTATGGTTACTTACCAAAAGATTGGCAGTTCAAATCCACCAGCCACTCCTTGGAAACCCTGTGGGTCAGTTCTGCTGTGTCCTGTAGGGTCACTATGAGTCGGAATCAACTCTATGGCAAAGGGTTAATGGAGAAAGAGATCAAGGAGGTATAGTAGGAGTTAGCGGAGGCCTCCCTGGAGAGGTAACTTCTAAGCTGAGAACTAAAGGATGGATAGGAATTTGCCAGATGGATAAGGAGTAGAATCAGGTTGGGGATGGGAGTGATCTCCAAAGAGAGTAAATGGCCTGTGCAAAGACCCTGAGAAGTACGTGCTGGGTACATCCTCACCCAGAGACGAGTCAGGTATCTGGGGTGTAGAGCAGAGCTCCTGGGACTTGAGAAACCCTGAGGCTGGTGGAGCCTGAGCATAGATTCCCTCCTTTGGTGGTGGGAGAACAATAAAAGGTTTGAGCAGGGGCATCAAGGGTCAGACTTGTCCTATACAAAGAACCTTCTGGCTGTGAAGGATGGTGTAGTGGCTGTTGCCAAATCCAGGTAAGATATAGTGAGAGATGGCGGTGGCCTAAAGCTTGTGCAACAAAACCTGGATTCAGTCCCCAGAGCTATGGCTGCTAAGCAGAGAAGCTACACAAAGAGAACACTTTTTGAGAATGTTGATGGCAGAGGCTGGGCTGGGGTGAGATGACGGGGGCTCTGGTGTCTCTAGCGGGAGCGTGAGTTGCCTGTGCACCAAGGCAAGATCCTTGCTGCTCTGGCCACAAGGCAGGGGGTGGGGTGTGTTCTGGGGGTAGAAGAACTGCTGTCTTCCCAAGTGTGGGAAGAGAACAGGTCATACTTCCTCTACCTCATGCTGCTCCCTTAGCTTGGAATGCTCTTCCCACCGTTTACCCAATTAACTTCTACTCACCCTTCACAGCCCAGCTCAAATGTCACTTCCTCAGGAGCCCTGTAGACTTCCCCGATGAGGTCAGGTCCACCATCATCTGCTCAAGCTCCACTGTGTGCCTCACACTCACAGCTCTCACCCCAGCTGTGATGTTATATTCCTTAGCGTGAATATTGGACTCATGTCTCTCTCACTCTTATGTGGGGAGCTCCCTGATGGTGGGTCTGCAATAGTACCTGACACAGTGGGTGCTTAATAAATGCTTGTTGAATGAATGTGAGATAAATGCAGCCAGATACTTGGCTTTAAGAGATAACATTACTGGCAGGTGTCGAAAGATTTCCGTTGGTGAGAAAGTTCTCTCTTTCTAGGATGATGCGGGGCCAGGGGTGGATGGGGCCAGAGCCTCATCTGGACCTACCGAAGAGCACATAACTAGCAGAATCCAAACTTTATGCTGAGTCTCATAAAAAATTTTAAAAAATAAAAAAAAACTTTTAATGAGCCCAGAAAACATCCTTTCATAATTAGAAGATTAGGGAGCCTTTTATAAAAACAGAACCATAATCATCACACTTTATTGCAAGGAATTATATACAAATTATGCAATTATAAAAAATTTGTTACATCCTTCCGAATCACAACACCCTACACATCTCCTAAGGAAAACCGCATCTGCATTTTCACCCAGAGGGAACAGGAAATTTTGACTTGACATTTTGAGGGGGATCAGGTTGGGTTAATGTCAGCAACCATATTTTATTAATAGACTAATTGACTTGGTTACCCCAGCTCTGTCCTCCCAACAACTCTGACTGCCACGTAACTGTGGATAAACACCTCCTGCATCAGTCATTACAACCCCTACCAAGAGTTCTGTGTGGAGGCCCAGAAAGCTCCAAGCTTTGGACTCAACACCCCTCCAGCCCTCAAAAAAGCCAAGAGAAACATCAACTGATGTGACTTGTGCCTAGAATGGCAGAGGTACCTGGGAGAGGAGACAGAGGACCTGCCTCCCAAGGACTGTTGCCTCTGCATCACCCTGCTATCCTGGCCAGAGCAGGCCCCATCTGTAAGTTCCACGAGGGCTCAGTAACTCCTTACAGCCTAAGATGGATTTGCCTTGATGATCCTCAGCTTTCTCTGTACCCCTCACCCACCCACAGAAACTCTCTGGTCTCTCTCACTCAACAACATTCATTCATAAATATTGGTTGGCACATACTTTGTGCTAGGCACTTTGCTATGTTCTGGCGACATGACGGTGAGTAAAACCAAGCGTGATGTCTGCCTTCTTGGAGCTGGCAGCTTAGCAGGGGGAACAGATACTCTAATATTCTCCCAGATAAATCCATAATAACAAATGTCATGAAGGAGGGGTACACTGTGCCCTCCTAATGCTCCTGTCCCCACTTCCCTTCCACCACTTGTTACCTCTAGGCTTGTTTTGAGCCATCTGTATTGTGGCATAAGATGAGGGCTGGGACTCCTACATCCTCCCATGCCAGGGAAACAGCCTTTCTCAGTAGCAACTGGGAGTGAACGTAACGAACCTACCAGGGCAGCCTTGATGCTGCCGTCTAGTGCATCCCTCTTTATTCAGCCTCTTCATCATGACCATCATCATGAGCATCATCACAGCTACCAGCTTCTGAGCACCCACCAGCAATGTAGCTTTGCTAGTACTTTCTCAATATCCTCTCTGGGTTCAAAACTATTACCATCACCCTATGCATCACGTTCAGCCCCACATCCATGGTCTGTGGCCCTGGCCCCCAACACAAGAGCTAGCACCCTCACTACAAGCTTCATACCACACCTGTGTGTGCCATGCTTAAAGGACAGGGAGGCACAGCTCCATGCTGTCAAATGTCAGAAGGATTCCCAACTGTTAGAGCAGACAGAAATTTTATTTTCCTGAAATCATCCTTTTATTTCAAGGGATTTGTATCTAGACAGCCCCCACCCAAGCAGTCCTCTTCCTAAGACCGAAGAGACCAGAGGTCAGAGATGTAGGGGAGCACTAGCCATAGCAGCTAAGGTGCTGGTGAGGCCACCAAACCCAGATCACACTTCCAGCACCTGCCTCAGCCAAACCCTTTCAATCCACAGTGGCCTCCACCAAGGTCAGCTTTGGGTTGGGGACGTTGGGGTGTCTGTTCTTCCTATAAAAGAAAGCCCAGATTCCAGTCTTGCTTCTGATGACTCTGTTCATGATCAGGCCCAGACCCACCTCTCTCATCTCTTCTCCCATCAATCCAGCTCCATTTAAATATTGTGGCAGCGTCTGTGCTTAGAATATACATATGCTTGACGGCACCTAACAACGACGTATCTGTATCTATCTACCTACCTATGTATCTATATACATATAATCTAATTTAATCTTCATACATAACCCTCTGAGGCCAATCTCACCATCTCCATGATGAGGACACTGGGGTCAGAGAAGTTACATGGTGGATCCATGATCACAGGGATAGTATGTGGGAGCCTGTCACAGAAGCCAGACTGTCTGGTTCCAGAGCTAAGCTCTTGGTGTTCACATTGTCCCACCTCTCTTTCCATGTTCTCTGCTCACTCCTGGTTTGCAGGGGGATGTATCTGGTCTTGGATGTCCTGGCTTCTTCTGGAGTCTCTGAGGACGGGACTGGTGCCTGGCCCTGAGCTTTGCCTTAGCATCCTGCAGATGTCCTGGTGCCTGCCTCCTCCACCCACTGGCCTCTTCGCACACCCCCAGGGCCCATCACAGGGCCTGTGCCCTGAATGTGCCCAGGTGCCCAGTCCTGTGCCTCTACTTGTGCTGACTACTCTGCTAGAATCTCCTTGGCCTATCTCCAATCCCCTAAAGTATTTTTGGAAGCCCAGTGCAGACCCACTCCTCAAGCTGATCTCCCTCTCCTCTAGACTCCAAAGTCCTTTGGGCTCTCCTTTTAGATTATTGTACTTCTTGTTTTAATCATATGGTCTCCCTTGCCAAAAAGTCAGTGCCAATCATTTTTGTGTTGTACATTTCCCTAGCATATGGCCATCCTCAAAAAAGTATCTGTTGAGTGAATAACTGTACTCAATGATGGGTGGGCAGCGGGCAGATAGATTCTTCATGTGGCTGGAATTCAGCTGGGTTAGGCAAGAGGGGTCTTGGGGAGGAAAGAGGAGGAAGTCCCAGCTGGGCAGCTCCCGTTGGGACAAGTACCTCTCAGATAGTCTCTGTGTGGGATGTGTGAGCGAGTGACTGAGAGTGTGCATGCCTAGAGGGAGTTTGAAAATACAGTATGGGGCTGAGAGCCATAATCTGTGGCCCCTGAAGCCTAAAGTGACCCCCAGCTTGCCTCAGAGGACCCTCTGCAGGAAGGAGATCCAACGCCCTTGTGCCGAGGTCCTGGACCCAGAAAGCATGGCAACCTCAGCTGCAGAGCCAGAAACACAGGATAATTATGAGGAATTAGTGGAGGGCAATGAGGGGGGCTTGGACACTGCCATGGCAACTGTGGGCACATCCTTTGTGATGCTCTCCTCTTTGTCCCTGCTGTGAATAGCAGAGGCATTACATAAGCCACAAACGTGCTCACTGGCGAGCCAGAGCTGGGAGGCACCACCAGAGAATCCCACTCTCCCATCTACCACCATGAGAAAAGATTTGGAGAACCTGGAGCCAAGGTCAACTCAGCCCACCCCTGGATGAAACACAGCCCACCCAATTCAGTACCTGCTCCCCAGAGCCAGCCCTTCCATCAGCTACACTTGACTGCCCCAGACCATCCAGACATACCTCCCCCACAAATGCGCATGTTCATCGTGTCTCAGAAGCAATGGAAAAGACAGCTCCCCTTCCCACCCCACCCCACACTCTTTGCATGAATTTCCTAAGAAATCCCAAGGCACATCAACAGCTAATGAGGAGCAAAAACTGAAGCCCCACTTGTCAGAATCTCTTTTTAAGAGGCTGAATTTATAAACCCAACCTAAAATGGGGCCCCTCTGGCATGACGGAGCACTCGGTGCAGATGGCAGGCTTCAAAGATCCCCTCTGCAGGACCCAGGTTCTGGCTCTTGCCTCAGATGCAGGGAAAGTGAGGCCAGTTGCCCATGGCCCAAGGCAGGTCACCACCTTCCAGAACGTGCTGCAAGACCATCCTCCCAAAATCTCCAAGGCTCCAGAACAAGCTGAGAGTTTTGACAGTTCCTTCCCTGCCTGAGAAGACGCAGCTCATCACATCCTCCCGGCACGTGTCCCTCTCTCCTGTCACCAGAGGAAGAAAGGTTTTCAAAACCAGACAACTCCAAAAGTTGAGGTCTCATCTCCAAGTCTTTACCCATAATCTAAAGTTTTATTCCCAATAGAGTTCTAGCTATTTTTTTAAATGACAGTCTCATTCCCTTTCCTTTCAACTTAGTTCAATGGGAATTTATCAAGCACCCACTATGTGCCCGGTTCCACGGAAGGCACAAAACAAGAAGCCCATCCTCTGACCCCACACTGTCAAAGTCAATGCCACAAAGAGAAAATGACTATTTTATACCCCTGTAATTCACACCCTGCTCACTTCCAGAAGCATCAGGCAATATCAAGGAGAACCACCTTGGAGAAGGGGAGAAGTACTGTTCCAGAAGCCAGGGACAGGAAACTGCCAGAGACAACCAAGAGTGCCTGCAGTAAAGGGCTGCGCCTCATATGACCAACCTCAGGGAAAGAGAGGGGGACAGACACAGACAGACAGGGACAACCATACAGCAGTGAAAAGACCAGCCTTGAAGTCGCAGACCTTGGTCTACATTCCAGCTCTGCCACTTCCGGCCATGTGACCTTGGAAAAGGTAACTTCCCTCTCTTAGCTTCTGTTTCCTCTTCCGTAAAACAATGATAAAAATAGTACTGATCCCATCAAGCTGTGATTATTACATGTGATAATGCATGTGGCCTTCTCAGCACACACTTGCAAATAGACAGTGCTTGATACGTGGGGTGTGATTTCACTATTAGAAAAGGGAGGCAGATCTCAGGTCTGTCCTAAAAAGCTCCTTGAGAATCCCAAGCTCTAGATCTACCCCACAACCATGTTACATCCTAAAAGCCCCTCAGGGTGGACTGAGACCTAGGGGCCCAGGAAGCAGTTTTATAAGACCGACTGGGTCTCCCTTGGAGGAGACAACCCCATGGGATTCACAGAACCTTTGGCTTCTCTTCAGAGAAGCCAAGGCATCAGCTGCCTTGACCTTTAAGTTACCAGATGATGGCGACAAGGTCAGCACCTTGAGCGATGGCTCCTCGATACAGCCTGAGAAAGGGCAGCTAGGGGTGATCTGGAGGTCCAGGACTTCCTGTGACCAAGGTCTGGAGCAGCCATCCCTCAGATAGGCCTCCTCCTCTCAGAGGGCAAGGGTATGACATGGAAAATAGCTAAAAGTGGTAAAAATACATTTGCCATGAGACTCTCAAGGATGTCACTTAGATAACGGAAGCCCCAGTCAGGGCCTGAGTAACCCGTGCCCGATTCCACTTCTTCAGCAAGCCATGCCCATTTCAGGCTGGGAAGCCAGAAAGGGGCAAAACCTGCTGGAAACAACCTCTGCCCAACAGTCAGGGAGTACTCCTCTGCCACGAACAGCAGTTGCCTCAAAAACCACCCTGGTACTTAATATGTACCAAGAACTGTGCTTATTTCATCCTCACAACAATTCTACAAGGTTGGTATTAGTGTCTCTATTTCACTCATGGCAAAATAGAGGCTCAGAAGGGTTAGCAACTGAATTAGTCAGTTTTTTTTTTTTAATTGTGTTTTATGTGAAAGATTACAGCTCAAATTAGTTTCTCATTCAAAAATTTATACACAAATTGTTTTGTGACATAGGTTGCAATCCCCGCAATGTGTCAGAACTCTCCCCCTTTCCCTTTACACCCCAGGGTTCCCCGTGTCCATTCCTCCAGATCTCCTGTCCCCTCCTGCCTTCTTGTCTTTGTTTTTGAGCAGGTGTTATCCATTTGGTCTCATAAACTTGATTGAATTAAGAAACACGTTCCTCAGGTGTTATTGTTTGTTTGATAGACCTTGCTAATCTTTCCTGATCTCTTGGAGAGCCCTAAATATTAGTCTTTTGAATTCCACATGAGGTAGTTCCGCCGCCTTTTCTTCTACTGGAAGGTCATCTGATTCTTTATTTTGGTCACCTGCTGGAGCCATCTTGCCCTGCATTTTCATATGTTTTTGATATTGTCTGCTGTCTCCGAGACATTAGGGTATTATTTTCTTTATTTACTGGTTGTATATTCGTTTGTTTTGTCCTGCTTTTTTGTTTATGTCAGGGTGGGCAAGCCAGGTATGCTTTGCTGCTTGTTCTTCCGTGGGCACAAGAGCTCCCACCACCTTGTCCAGGTAAGCAGGGCAGCAGCAGGCAGGGCGAGCCCACTTCGCTGTACACTGGTTTGGTAAGGTGGCTGAGGGCAGACTGGGTGGCGCTGTCTGCCTCCTATTGTTGCTCCAGCAGTGTGGAAGCATTCACACCCCCTTGGCAGATCTGCAGAAGAGTCTGAAGGAGAGTGGTACAGGCTTGCTTCCCACCATTAAGCAGCTGGTTGAGTGGCAGGAGGGGCGGATCAGTGCAGGCCGGTGCTACAGCGGGTCTGAGTGCAAAGGACACTCTAGTCTTAATGACATGGCAGGGGGCTGGTGGGAAGTGGCGGTGGTGTACCGGCCTAGGTGGGAGGGGGAGAAGGAAAAGAAAAGAGAGAAATAAAAATAAAAAATAAAGGTAGCCAGCAGGTGGGGGTGGGGCAGACCTGGAACAGGTAGGAAGGGCGGGGGAGTTGGTGTATGGGGCTAGTTGGGAGGCAGAAAGAAAAGAAAGAATAAAATAAATGGCAGCACAGTGGGGTCCAGTATTCAGGGGTGGGGTGGATGCGGGGAAACAGTGGGCTGGTGTATCAGTGGCACTCTATCCACGGCAGTGCAGTGGGGCCCAGCAGGAAGGGGACGGGAGGTGGCCTATGGGGCTAGGTGGGAGGGAGAACGAAAACTAAGAAAGAAAAAAAGAGAAAAAAAATGGTAGCATAGTAGGGGCCATCAAGTTGGGGCAGAGCAAACCTGGTGTTGGATGGGAAAGGAGGGGAGGTGGCTTACAGGGATCAGTGGGAGGGGGAAAGAAAGAAAATTTTTTTGAAAAAAGATGATGGCATGGTGGGAGCCAGTGGGTGGGGACAGGGTGGACCCAGGGCGACAGCAGGCCAGTGGCTCTCTAGCTGCAGTGGTGTGACCTTTGCTAAGTCACTTCACTTCTCAGGGCCTCAGTTCTCTCATCCATACAATGGGAATAGGATGACCTCAGAAGGATCCATGAGGTGAGGTGTGAAGACTCTTGAAAGGGATCCAGTTCTACATTAGAAAGAAGTCACTCCCAGCCCTCATTTGGAAATTGCACAGGATTGTGATTCTCTTCCAGATACCAACAACGCTGGAATGACAGAAGGGCAGAGCTGCCCCACAGTCTTGAGAATGAGGGGCCTCTCTTTGCCAGTTCAGACACAGACTGGTCCTCAGGCACATTCTGCATGAATGAGAAATGTCAGTGTCTCTACCATGATTATGACAACTCTTAAGGTTTGGCTGGGTGACTGCCTTAAGGACATGCCATGCTGAATACAAAAACCAGGTGAGAACCTGGTCAGAAAAAAAGTAAAACACAGTTAAAGAGGGCTGCCTCGGGCTCCCTGAGTGGCCGAGTATGTGCTGGCATCACTGGAGAACACAGTCAACCCCGGCTGAAAGATGTGGCTCTACCTGCCCAGTATCTATTACTACTCACTACTGATTGCTAGCTCCTGTGCACACATTTTCTGACTGGTACATTTTGACATTTGATTTTCAGATCAAAATAATGGCAGCCATCAAACTTATACATACAAATGGTAGTAGAAACATGGAAGCACAGGGTGGTTTGCAAAGTACACACAGGAGAACCTCCTTGTGTGTTTTTCCCAGTAAAATGGGTGAGCGCATGCCACATCAAATGCCTGAGCTCACCGCCACTCAATTCCACAGAGAATGGCTAACAGCAGGTTCTGTGGTCATGCGGTTTAGATCCAAATCCACCTCCATGCCTCACTAGTTTAACTATTCTGAGCCTCAGTTTCCTCATCTGTAAAAAGAGGAATAGTAATAGTGCCCACATCACAGAGTGTTGGGACGATTCAAAGAGGAAATCTATTAAGTCATTTAGCGTATATCCTGTGACCCAGGACATGCTCAGTAAACACTGTCATTGTCGTTAGTCCCTCTGCCCCCTCATCAGGTGTCTGCAAAACTATTCCCCACAATCATCTCTCCAGCTCTTACAGAGATTCTGGGAGGCAGATATCCACATCTCCCTAAGGAACGTGTTTTAGTACTGAGCAGACATCTCTGCAAACCGATTTTGGGCATCGCTGTATAAACCTATGACCCTTTAATTCTATTTCAGTTCAATTATGCAAATCTAATCACACATTCAACATCAAACCATTTTTCTTTCATCTCAAAATCTGTCCACCAATGGCCAACCGAGCCTACTACTACCAATTCAGGACTCAGAGTGAGCAGAGTCCTAGCATCCTGAGAACGGGACAACCCTATTGGTCCTCACCCTAAGCACAGAGCCAGGCCAGCAGCAAGTGCTGAATAAATGTTCTGATAATCCCAGAACTCAGAGCGTCAGGGCAAGAGGCACGACCAAGAACATTTCACCAGGCACAGTCCTACTGTGCTCCACAGGGCCCAGGTGTCCAGTAGGTGCCCCATTCTCCACTTACCCCCAAGGCAGCTCCCTTGCCTGTTCTGTATATTAGTGTTCTGCCTGCTGGTTCAGTGGTTAAGAGCTATGGCTGCCAACCAAAAGGTTGGCAGCTTGAATCCACCAGCAGCTCCTTGGAAACCCTAAGGGGCAGTTCTACTCTGTTCTACAGGATTGCTATGAGTTGGAATTGACTAGATGGCAACAGGTTTGTTTTTTTATTTTTGGTAGAAAGTCTAGTTTGGAAGAATGGGTGCTACTGCTTTTATTAAAAAGTCATTAATTAACCCCCTCTTCCAGAGATGGAGAAACTGAGTTGGGCAAAATCTTAGAGAGATGGAGAGCCAGAGCCAAGAGTAGAATCCAGGGTGGGCTGTTTCCATTCATGCGCAGAGCCCAATCCTTACTTAGGGAGAGTAGAATTACAAAGTGCCAGGCACAAGGTCATGAATAGGGGAACCACGTGTCCATTGTCCCGTCTTCTCTCCACAGGGGGACAGGAGCAGAGGGAGTGCAGACAGAGCCCTGGGTGCGGAAACAAGCTGCGGCCCTGCAGTGCCCTTTTCGCTCCCACAGCAGAGAAGCCTGGTGGGCAGGAGAGCCCAGCTGACAGTGAGCACAGAGGCCTGCAAAGTCTTACTATGATCTATCTTAGCTTATTAACGGGAGATGGATAATATCTGACAAATGACAGGAGATAAATTGTTAAGTAATATGCAAATATGCCTGCAGCAGAAATGGAAAATTACTATACAGTAAAAGCTTCTACGGCTGCGTGAAAATTCAGAGGTAATTTGTCTCTGTGTCTCCTCAAATTCCAGTCTTGCTGTTAGCTGTGGCAGAATGCTACATCCGTTACCATACCGATTAGATCATTATAATGGGGCTCCTGCGTGGACATCAACTTTGAGGAGCCAGGAAGGAGAAGGCACGTACAAAGCCAGGGTCAGGCTCGGTCACAGCTTCCCAGGGCTCTGCCTCTCTGTCCGTGGACTCATCAGTTATATTAGAGCTGAGATTATGCACCAGGACAGTCTCCGCCAAGCACATGCCCATCTGGACCATGGATGATCGATGCAGCAGGCTCGACTGACCATTTTTCTCCAGACACTCATGTAGAACATTAGACAAGGCATGTAAATGACCACAAGTTTGGGCTGGCCAAAGAGAGGGCTAGCCAGAATACCCAAGAGCTTTGTATATGGGGAAACTTCCAGTGAGGAATTGGAGCCGCTTGTAAAAGATTTCGAGGCTCCTGCAGAAACCCCCAGACCCATCCTGGTGCAGAAACATAAAACAAGGTGGAAGCCCTGCAGGATCCTGGATGAGAAGAGGCAGACAGGAATCTGCTGAGGACAGAAACATGGGCACTTGTACTGCAGTCCGGGTGTGCTTCCAGAGAGCAAGGCCCCAGAGAGAGGAGAGGACCACAGGGCAAGGCAAGGAATACTGCCTGGGACCCAGCACAGCCCCCGCTGCTCCAGGACACACAGCCAGTGCAAGCTGCAAGATTTTGTCTTCATGCAATTCAGGATCCTAATTTTTCCACTGAAAGATAATACAGGAAGAAAGTCTTTGAAGGAAAATCACTGAGGTGGAAACACACTTGTGGATAGCTGCTACTTACAACAGGGATTTGAGGCCAGACTGTCCTATGTGTGGAGGCTTGCAGGGAGGCCCTCTGTGCTCCGACATTGCCGGGATGTAGGCCCCTCCAGCACACACTTGAGGGCCACCAAGTTGGAGGGGAAGGCAGGAGATGGAGAGGAACCACAGGGTCAATACCTGTTCCATGGCCAACGTAAAAACACCCCTGAGAAAAGTGGGGCGTGCCCAGGCAGGGTTGAGCCATGCTCCCTGAGGTCAGCAAAACTAGACAACGGACACAGGGGCGGCTCCTGAATGAAAACTGAGGCAAATTCAATAAATAGCTCTGTCTGCATAATGAAGGGGAAACTGGGAAATTCTGTGCCATAACTAACTTGCTTGAAGTTTTTCGGTTTTTGTTTTTGCATTTGATTTGTAGCTAGTAGTGCCAAGAAATTGGTTTAACCCAGAACTTGAAGGAATTGCCCAGCAACTCTGGGATCCTATGGGCACAGCTCTGGTGGAAGATCTAGAGCAGAAGAGTGGACAACTGTAATATCCACACGACCTGTGTCACCCACAAGTCAAGGCTGAAGTCACAGTCATCATAAGGATAACTGTTACTGGATTTGGAGCCCTGGTGGCACAGTGGTTAAGAGCTATAGCTGCCAACCCAAAGGTTGGCAGTTTGAATGTACCAGCCGCTCTTTGGAAACCCTATGGGGCAGTTCTACTCTGTCCTATAGGGTCATTATGAGTCAGAATTAACTCGACAGCAGTGGATTCGGGTTTTTTGTTTTGTTTTTTTAATCTAAGTACCAGGCACTGTGCTAAGTATGTATCATGCATCATCTCATTTAATCTTCTGTGCTGCTACAAAATATGTACAGTCCTATAATTATCCCCATTTTATAGATCAGAGACAGAGAGATTTAGCAACCCACCCCACCCCACCCGCATCTCAGGTAATCCATGATGATCTCATCTCGAGATGACCTTAAATTAATAACATCTGCAAAGATCCTTTTTCCAAATATGGCCACATTCACAGGTACTATGGGTTAGAACATGGGCATATCTTTTAGGGGCCGCAATTCACCCTGCTATTCCCACTCCCTGGGGAGTTATAAGTCCAGGTGATAATACATTCTTTTTATGAGGTTAAACTGTACAGGCATTTGGATAGTGGCTAAAGGGCCTGAGGCATGTGGGTAAGTGAAGGTTGTGGAATGTGTGCTCTACAGATGAAGTCTGGCTGTGATGAATAACATCACAAAGAAGTTGCCTTCAGCCTCCACACACCTTCTGGAACAGTGAGCCCCTGTCTCTCTCCTGCCCTGGCCACCACCAGGCCTCCTGCTCCCCTCCTGGCTGTGCGGCCACGTTACCCTGTCAACTGCCGTAAGAATGAGAATTGTGGATTCCTCTGAATCTGCAAGGACCTGTCTGGGGGATGGAGAGCTCATCATCCAGCCACTCCATCTTTTTCCAGGGGCAAGTCCTCAAGCCAGGGGTGTGGGGATTTGTACCCACAGAAACCCAGTGCCTATCTCAGTCAGCATCGTCATTCTTCCCTCCCTCCACCTGGGTCCTTGGGCCTCCCAGCCAGAGCCCTCACCCATCTCCTCATCATCTTGAATAATAATCCCTTACATTGTTCCAAGTCAAGTTGTCCCTCTTCCAGATGACCCTCCTTCTCTCTCTCTCTCTCTCTCATACACACACACACACACACACACACACACACACACACACACAGAGGCACTGAGTGACTCTAGCACTTCTCTCTGTTTGAATCATTTGCATGGCAAGGAACCTCAAGCACCTTCTTTGTGTTTCTTTTCTCCTCTGGGCGTAACCCCCTCCCTAACTAGACTTGAAGGTGGGCTGAGTCTCTCACAATCACTCTCACAATGTCTGTCAACAGAGTAGGTGTCCAATAACATTGCAATAGGAAGGCAGGATAGCACAATGGCTGAGAGCACAGAATTTAGAGTCAAGCAGCCCTCTATCCCTTCCTGTGTGGTCTTGGACACATTAATCTCTTTAAACCCCACCTGTTAAATGGGAATAATAATACCTACTTAAGAGGTTATTGGGATGATTGCACAAAATACATATTTAGTACACAAGTCCTGGTTTCCAGTAAGCATTCATGAAATTTACGAAATTAATTCACGAAACTAAAGTTGTCATTATGCTTATAATTACTTGTGTATCACCATTATAATCAATACTGGAAAATTAACTGGTGATATCAGCAGATTAGCCAACAAGGTTAAGTAAAGGATGTTCTGGTTAGTTAACTATCTTGGTGATTTACTAGAGTTGCCATACTAAAATTACCAATTTGTCAAGGAATAAAGTAAAATACACTACGATTTAATAATCGGTGAATCTGAAGGCATTTAAGACTCTCCTAAGGCTTGTAATCAACACTGAGAATCTTGATAGTCTTTTGTGCTGGGCAACTTCATAAATGCCACTTAACAAAACTTTCTGATTCCTAGAAGGACATTTCATCCAACCTTTACTGTATAAATTACAGACTTGCACACAAACACTGACAAACATCCATTTACAGACAGCATCCTTCCACCGGAGTTCTTACCACCTCTGACCAACACAATGGAAACATGATGGTTCAATCCCATCCCTCCCTCTTGGTGTGCCAGAGCACTCAGGTTTGGAAACCATGTCTTATGGAAGCTCAGAGGAAGGGTGATATGGAAAAGTATACTGTTCCCTGAGTAAGCTTAAAGTGGTATAAAAAGCACCCCCCACGCCCCACTTCATAGCAACTTCCATGATTCTCTGGCACCGAACGTGTCTCCATGAGGCCTTGGGAGGCCACAGCCCAAACCTGGAAAGCCTAGTTCCTCCATCCATGTGAGAAGGCTCAGAGGGGACTGGTGGTCCCACTCAGTACCAGAGTAAGAGGTGGCAGAGGAGGAAAAGGTGCTCTCTCATGTTGCAATACCATCTTCTCATAACACACCGTCATTCCTTTTAGCGGGAGTCAAACACCCCTGATAGTTACAAGGCCTGGGTGACTCAAGTCTTACTCTTCTTCAGCAGTGTATCATGGGACTGAATTAGCACCTGGCTCAGTTACACATGAGGCCATCCGCTGACTCACAGAGCAGCATCCAAATTTTCCCTCTTCCCTGCAGCCACTCCTGTCGTTCCCTAACCCAATCTTGTGGCAGGGTTTGTTAAAATGATAGGGAGGATTTGGTGCCCCGATTCCTCCAGGACCTTGCCCGTGAGTGGTTGCCAAGCTCTGCATCCTGCTAGAAGCTCCCCTTTGAACTAATGGATTGCCAGTTATACAGGAGGTTTGCTCACATGGCCCAAGAGACAACCGATGCTGAAATCCACAAAATCCCCTGGAGCCAGGGAGCGGCTGCTGACCTTTCAAAAGGTCAATCAATCACTCTGTTTCATGGAACGTAATCATCTCCCAGGACCTAAATGCAACAATAAAACCAAATAACGTCAAACAATTGGGGAAAATGAATGATGCACACACAGGAAAAAGGCTGCAGTTAGCTTAGAAAACATCCCAGCAGCCTTGTCCAGGTAGAAGAGCCCAGAGCTCTGGGTTTGAATCCTGCCTCTGCTGTAAGCTTTGAAAAAGCCCTTTCCTCTTTCTGTGCCTCATGGATGAAGTAAGCTGGCTGTGGGATGCTGCACTCCAAGGACCAAACAGAAGTTTCTCTAGTGGAGGAAGTATAGGAGGACAGAAGGAATTCAACAGGTCACACCAGAGTTTGCTCCAAAGACAGCTCTAAGTAGTCGAAGCTCGTAGTTTTGCAGAAGAATCAGCGTCACAACGAGGGGCCACTGACCTTGCTCTCCGTGAGGCAAAAAAAAAAACAGAAAGCTTTCATGTACTTTGGACATGTTATCAGGAGGGACCGGTACCTGGAGAAGGACATCATGCTTGGTAAGGTAGAGGATCAGCAAAAAAGAGAAAGACCCTCAAAGAGCTGGATTGACCCAGTGGCTGCAACAACAGGCTCAAGCATAACAACAATTGTGAGGATGGCACAGGACTGGGCAGTGTTTCGTTCTGTTGTACATAGGGTCGCTATGAGTTGGAACCGACTCAATGGCACCTAACAACAACAACCCCACCCCACACTTATCCCCTATTCTTCTATTGTTTTGGTGTAGATGAACTAGGACTTGCCCCTGTATCACTAATACAGCAGTCCTTGCCTCCTTGGAAACTGTAGCAGATTCGGGGTGGGCTGCAGTAGGGGTTGCCTCACAGATGTGCCTGACTCCCATCAGAGCGCTATCTGGCAACTCTCCAGTGATCTGGCCAGCACAGAGGCTTCTGGCTGGCTTCATTCATTCCTTGCCATAGGCTGCCCCTCCCCTGGGCTTCCCTCTCAGTGCACCCTCCTTGCTAGTCCTTCTCAGGGCTTCTGGGAGTCTTTTTTTTTTTTTTTTTTTGTATTGTACTTTAGATGAAGGTTAACAGAACAAACAGTTTCTCATTAAACAGTTAGTACTCATATTGTTTTATGACATGGGCTAACAACACCACGATATGTCAACACTCCTTTCTCGACCTTGGGTTCCCTATTACCAGCTTTCCTGTCCCCTCCTGCCTTCTAGTCCTTGTCCCTGGGCTGTTGTGCCCCTTTAGTCTCGTTTTGTTTTATGGGCCTGCCTAATCTTTGACTGAAGGGTGAACCTCAGGAGTGACTTCATTACTGAGCTAAAAGGATGCCCAGGGGCCATACTCTCAGGGTTTCTCCAGTCTCTGTCAGGCCAGTAAGTGGTGTTTTTTGATGAGTTAGAATTTTGTTCTACATTTTTCTCCCGCTCTGTGGGACTCTTTTCATTGCAACCTCTCTGCCCTCCACAGCTCCCTTACCTAGCGTTCCCCTATGCTCCTCCTGTACTGGGAGCTGGCTTCCCACGCCCTGCAGCTCTCTCATCCTCCCACACCCCACCGACTTTCCTCAGAAGCCTTGGCCTTCTCACTCTTCTCCACGCTCACATAAAACTCCTTCCCAGACCAGTGGTTCTCTCCTTGGCTGCTTGTTAGGATCATCCAGGGAGCTTTAAAAACCAATGCTCCGGCCACATCCCAGGCTGATTAAATCGGCATTTCTGGGCAGGACCAGGCATCAGTGTGTATAAAGCTCACAGGTGGCTCCAGTGGGCAGCCAGGGTCTTCCACACAGGCTCCAGCATCTGGGTGAGCTACACAGTGGGGCCGTCTCACAGCTACCTCAGAGACTTTGTCTGTACAGCCCTCCCTTAGCCCAGCCTCCAGGTATCACTTTAGGCCTGCCTGCAAAGGAAGCTTCCCCTGCTCAGAACACTGAGTTTGGAGGTCTCTGTCTGTGCTCCCACAGGGTACCTTTAATTGTCAGGTTGGAAACCAGTGTGTGGGAGGCTTGAAGGCTGGGAATGTGAAGGTTCAGTGCCCAGGACAGAGCCTGATACGTAATATTGCTCAGTAAATGGCTGTGGGATGGAAAGAAAAGAGGGAAGGAAGGAGGGAACGAAGGGGGGAGGGAGAGAGAGGAGAAGGAAGGAGGGAAGACAAGAAAAGGAGAGAGGACCATCCTTTCAGAGCAAAGGAGAATGAAGGAAACCAAAGACACAAGGGAAATATTAGTCTAAAGGACTAATGGACCACATGAATCACAGCTTCTACCAGCCTGAGCCCAGAAGAACTAGATGGTGCCTGGCTACCACCACCTACAGCTCTGACAGGGATCACAATAGAGGGTCCTGGACAGAACAGAGGAAAATGTAAAACAAAATTCAAATTCACACACAAAAAAGACCAGATTTATTCATCTGGCAGAGACTGGAGGAACCTCCAAGACTATGGCTCATGGACACCCTGCTAACTCAGAACTGAAGCCACTCCTGAAGTCCACCTCTCAGCCAAAGATTAGACAAACAGTAACATGTGTGAGGACTGTACTTGTTAGTTCAACCAAGTATATCAGACCAAATGGGCAACACCTGCCCAAAAGCAAAGACAAGAAGGCAGGAAGGGACAGGAAACCTGGATGAGTGGACACGGGGACCCCAGAGTGTAAAGGGAAAAGAGGAGAGTGCTGACACATTGCAGGGAATGCAATCAATGTCACAAAAAAATTTGTGTATAAATGTTTGAATGAGAAACTAATTTGAGCTGTAAACTTTCACCTAAAGCACAATAAAATTTTGAAAAAGAAAGACGATATGTAACAAAAAAGAAATGAAGGGAGGAGAAAGGAAGGAAGAAAAAAACTCAGGTCATTAAAACTGTGGGGGCAGATGTCCAGGTTGCCTTTCTCTCTTCTAAAATGGGATGGTTTGCGTTTATTTGGACCTCACTGCAGGCCTTCTATAGGAGGCCAGGTGGCACAGGGGTTAAGCGCTTAGCTGCTAACCGAAAGGCCAGTGGTTTGAACTCACCAGAGAAAGATGTGGCAGTCTGCTTCCATAAAGATTTACAGCCTTAGAAACCCTATGGGGCAGTTCTACTCTGTCCTATAGGGTCGCTCTGAGTCAGAATCAACTCGACAGCAACAGGTTTGGTTTTTTGGTTTGGCAAGCTTTCTAAAGGTGGTTTCCTGGTAATCCTCCTTTCATCCCCTCCATGGTCTGCTCTGGCACTCCCCTGCCTGGCTTGAGTCTTTGTCCGATTTGGGGGTGGGTGGGTTGCTACACTAGGGCTGCTTCCCAGGTGGCCCTTGCCCTTGGTAACATGCCCGATTACCTGCCAGTCACCTCAGTGCAGGACCTGAGGCCCCAACCCTGCTCCATGGGAGGTAACACACCTTGCTCCACAGGCTGCTCACAGCCAGCAGCTCACCACGCCTGGCACATGGAAGGGACCCCAGAACCACAGAGCCATAGGTGATGGGCCATCATGCCTCTGCTATACACTCTCCTAAGCACACAGCCTGAGGGGCTGCAGCTGCATCTCCTGACATTACCATGGTCTCTGGTTCTCACCTTTTAAAATCCAGGAACTGGCCAAGTCGGGGAGGGGGATCACCCATACAGTGGGGGTATCATTTTGGTCTGGGTCTCCCTAAGATGAGGGCTTGGGATTTTGGGAAAACTAGAGCTGGCCTTAATTTCCAGGGGAAAGGAAAGCTCATGTGGGTCCTCCTCCTGGACTAGCAAACAAATTTCATGAGAATGGGGGCCTTGCTACTTGTGCTGACCACTACATCATCCCAGGCAGTGTCTGGTACATAGTAGTCACTCAATAAACTTCACCTAGTACTATTGATTATAACTCCAGTCTATAACAAATCTGTAACAAACTTCCCCAGAGCATTCAAAAAGGATTCGACTTACAAATCATTCTACACCCAAAACCTTAGACACATGGCCCATATCAAAGGGAAGCACAGCAGTTACAAACAGGCAGGATGGAAATCTTCCCAGATTACAGACCGCCTGTGTCAAACTCCTTTTGACCACTGTCTTAGGCTGGGTTCTCTAGAGAAGCAAAACCAGTGAAGCGTATAAATATATATACAGAGATTTATATCAAGGAAATTGCTCACATGGTTATAGAGGCTGGAATGACCCAAGTCCGTGGATCAGGATAGAGACTTCTTCTGATTCACACAGCCACAGGGGCTGGCAAACCCAAGATCGGCATGTCAGAGAGCAGGGCTCTTGCTCACAGGCTGGGAAGATCCGTGAATCCCAAGGCAGGCAAGACCACAGGTAAGATGCTAGTTCAAGTCCCAAGAACTGGAGGTCAGATCAACAGGAGCCAGCTGCAGGATCCAGAGCAGGCAAAAACCGAACGTTTGCTTATATTCATGTGCAGGCTACATGCCCAAGGAAACCTCTCCTTCAACTGATTGGCTACTCACAGCAGATCCCATCATGAGGGTGATCACATATCACATCTCAACAGGGAAGCGATCACAACATTATACAACCGCCAAAACACGGAGAATCATGGCCCAGCCAAACCGACACTCAATCTTAACCATCACAACCACTTTAGGAGTAGCTGAGGGGGGAGGAAATAGAAGGCTTTTATAGTGGTTGGACCAAGCATTCCTCCCAAACGAGAGCCCCTGTATTCCCTAGAACTAGCCCCAATCTTGAGTCACCAGCTAGCAGGTCTGTCAGATAAACCAGATCCTCTCCCTCATGTACAAACTCCACATTTGACTTCTGCTTGAGATATGAGTTCTACAAGAACTGGCTTCACTTATTCAAAAAACACTGGCCCCTTCAATAGATTTTCTTCAGTATATTTTTCCTGGGTCAGCAGTGAGAAGAGCACCTTCAGAGATGTTTATTTTCCCTAATGAAGTACACCGACACAGCTATGAGCTAGGCTCAGCCCCACTGAAAGGACCTGGGCCACTTCAGAGCGCTATGGAGGAGACTGGAGTTCTTGGCTCTACCTTCTTGGGACAGGGACTTGCCCTGGTTATGCCTTCTCTTCATTTTGCCCCTCCCTCACTGCCCAGAGTCCCGAAGAAATGATGGCCTTGTCTCAAGTTACCTGAAGGGTCTGAGTGTCCACTGAAATATGCTCCAGAGGCAGCAGGCTCAGCCATAATGCTCATACTTCCCCCTACCACCTACCCCAGCCAGCTTGAAAGGAGCCATCAGACAGGAAGGCTATCTAGTCACTTTTATGTAGGCCATTAATTTTACTTTTATTGGCTTGGAGGTGACAGCACTTTGACACATCTCTGTAAATTTGTGGAAGCCACAGTATGCACTCCCTGGGGCACACTCAGCAGGAGGACCAGAAAGGCACTGAATTTAGGAAACAACCCCTGCACAGCCTGGTGGTGTCTCTTTCCTGCTTTGCAATCCAGGAAGATCTTTATCCAGAGGGACCAGAGCCAGACAGAGGCTGACGTGGACGGGCACAGGGAGAGAGCCCAGGAGGAAGGGGCAGCACTCCTACCCAGCCTGATACTCAGGAAGGCGGTGCTCAGCCCTACCCCAGAAGTCAGTCATCAACTTTGAAAATGCCTATTCCTTGGGGAAAGAGGCAAGCTGGCTCTCCAGAAGGGTCACCACTAGGACAGTTGGTAACTCTGATCAAACCCTCCCTTCCTGGGATCACTTCCTGGGAATTTGCAATCTGACTACCAAACCTTGCCCTCCATTGAGCTCAGCCTGAGACTCCTCTCTTCACGAAGCCTTTCCTGCCTTTTCAGCCTGGCATGACAGGGAGACCAGATGTGCCAGGTTGCCCAGGACAGTCCTGATTACACCTATTGTCCATTTTATTTAGTAATAGCGCCCTTTCACTCAAGTGTCTCAGTTTGGATGATAAATTCTATAGGCACCCTCCCGCTCCTCCTCCTCACATTGCACCCACAGATGGGTCAGATCCTCACAAACTTGTGCATGCCTTCAGTGAGCACAAATCTACCCTTCTAAGCGGCAGCAGGTGCCCGGATGATGAGACCATGACTTCTGCTTTCTCACCGACTGTCTACTCCACAGCCTTCAGCCCCAACCTGGCCGTGCAGAGGTGCCCATAGAGCTGGTTCAAAAGCATGACCCAGACCTAGACCCCTGGCTGTGCAGCCTGATTGTTGTACAGAAATGGTCAAAGCACAAGCAAAGAGCCAACCTTTAAGGACAAGTATATAGCAAGACAGTTGAGTGGCTCAGGACAGCCAGGCAAGGTGAGAGCAGAGTAGCCACCAAATTTTCACAGAATCAGGATACTACTACCTCGCCTTTGTCCCAACACTTAAAAAAATAGTGTTAGAAACAGTAAAAACTTGCAGAATGAATGAATACATGTTCAAATGAGCAAGTGAATAGAAGAAACCTCTGTTTCTAATTGTCCTCAGTTATCACAGAGCCTAACTCTCCTCTAAGCTTCACAGCCTCTCAAGATTTGGGTCAGCGTGTACACCTGCCAGTTTTCTCAGTCTGAGAATTTAGGTACCAAAGAGCAGCACAACCTCTCTTGAGTCCCACTGCTGGCAAAATAGAGGCCCAGGTTCCCAGGAAGCTCAGTTCCTGAAGGAAGATGCCATTATGGATGGGATTCGTCTTGAGGATCATCCCATTTTCTTGGTTAGACACCTAATTCCATGGTCTTCTGGAAGTTTGGTGGGCAGTTCTTTTTTTTTTTTTTCATTGTCTTAATATATATATAACGTAGAAATTTCCTTTTTAACAATTTTTAAGTCTATGATTCAGTGGCATTAATTACATCCACAATGTTGTGCAACCATCATCACTACTTCCTCAACTTTTTCATCATCCAAAGAGAAACCCTATACCCATTAAGCAATAACTTTCCATTTCCCCCTACCCCAACTCCTGGGAATCTCTGATCTAGTTTCGGCCTGTATGTGTTTGCCTCTTCTAGGTATTTCCTATAAGTGAGATAATACAAAATTTGTCCTTTTGAATTTAACTTATTTCATTTAGCATAATGTTTTCAAGGTTCATCTATGTCGCAGCCTGTATCAGAATTTTATTTCTCTTTATAGCTTTGTATATGTATGTGCCACATTTTGTTTATCCAGGGCTTCGAACCAGTTCATTTTAGTGTGACCCCCTGCTGAAAATTTGCATTTCCACCCCACATTTACCGAATCCGAATCTACGTTTTAACAAGATTCCCCAGGTGAGTTTTACTTATAATACATTTTGAGAACCACTGCTCTACTAGTGGTTCTCAGGATTGGTCCCTAGCCAGCGGCATCACCGTGGCCTGGAAACTTGTTAGAAATTCAAATTCAACGTCCTGCTGAGAACTGACCCCAACCCGAACTGTTTGGAAGAAACGTTGTGTTTACTCATCTGTATCATACTTGTTTTGATTACTGCAACTTCGTAGAAAGTTTTGAAATTGAGAAAGATGAGTCCTACTTTTTTTTTTTTCCTTTTTCAAGATTGTTTTGGCTATTCAAGGCCCTTTATGATTTCATAGGAATTTGAAGATCAGTTTTTCCATTTCTGCAAAAAGGGTATTGGAATTCTGATCCAGTTACATTGAATCTGTAGACAGCTTTGGGTAGTAAGGATACCTTAACAATATTAAGCCTTCCAATCCATGAACATGGGCTCTTTCCATTTATTCCAGTCTCTTTTAATTTCTTTCAGCAATGTTCTATAGTTTAGAAGTGTATGTCTTTCACTTCCTTGGTTAAATTTATTCCTAGGTATTTTATTCTTTTAGATGCTCTTGTAAATAGAATTGTTTTCAGATTGTTCATTGCACAATTGATTTTTGTGTGTAGATATCGTGCCCTGCAACTTCGCTGAATTAGTTTATTAGCTCTAGTAGCTTTCTTGTGATTCTTTGAAATTTTCTGTATATAGGATCTTGTCATCTATGAATATAGTTTTACTTCTTTCTTTTATGAGTTGAATACCTATTATTTCTCTTTCTTGCCATTGCTGTAGCCAGAACTTCCAGGACAATGTTGACTATCAGGTGTGAAAGCGAGCAGCCTTGTCTTGTTCCAGATCTTAGAGGGAGAGCTTTCAGTCTTTCTTCACTGAATATGATATTAGCTGTGATTTCTCATAAATATCTTTTATTATATTGAGGAATTTCCCTTCTATTTCTAGTTTGCTGAGTATTTTTATCATGAAAGGGTGTTGGATTTCGTCAAATGCCCTTTCTGCATCAGTGGAGATGATCATGTGCGGGGGGTTCCCTTCATTCTGTTAGTGTGGTGTATTTCATTGATTGCTTTTCTTATGTTGAACCACCCTTGCATTCCTGGATAAAACCCATTTGTTTATGATATATAATTCTTTTAATACACTGTTGTATTTGATTTGCTAGTATTTTTATAAAGATTTTTCCATCTATATTCATGAGGAATATTGGTCTGCAGCTTTATTTCCTTGTGTTGTCTTTACCTGGCTTTATTATTAGAGTAATGCTGGCCTATAGTATGAATCAGGAAGTGTTCCCTCCTCTTCTATTTTTTGGAAGAGTTTAAGAAGGATTAGTGTTAATTCTTCTTTAAATGTTTGGTAGAATTCACCAGTGAAGCCATGTCCTGGGCTTTTCTTTGCTAGGAGATTTTTGGTTACTGATTCAACCTCTTTACTTGTTATAGGTTTGTTGAAATTTTCTATTTATTCTTGAGTGAGTTTAGATAATTTGTGTGTTTCTAGGAATTTGTCCGTTTTATCTAGATTGTCTAATTATCGGCATGCAATAGTATTCTCTTATTATTCTTTTTATTTCTGTATGATAGGTAGTAACATTCCCACATACATTCCTGAATTTAGTTATTTGCATCCTCTCTCTTGTTTTGTTAGTCTGGCTAAAGTTTGTCAATTTTATTCATCTTTTCAAACAGCCAACTTTTGGTTTTGTTGATTATCTCTATTGTTTCGGGGGCAGTTCTTAATTATACAGGTGGTACAGAGATTGGGTGGAAATTCAGCCTCCACCTAAACAGATCAAGGACAGCCTGGCTCATCAGGCTGAGACACCTCAGCAAAGGTGCTGAAGGATGAACTCAGAAGGGAAGGGAAGAAAGCCAGAAGGAATTGTGCAGATGGTCTCTGAGAGGGTCTAGCGAGGGTGGGCACTGGTAGGCCTGCCAGTTGATTGGACACGCTGCCTTGCTTCAGGCCTTTTCCCCTTGGGGAAGACAGTCCTGGTTGGGGTAGTGGTCCAGAAATCCACAGAGAAAGACAATTATTCATCCTACATCTAGAATCACACAGAGCTCAAAACTCCAGAAAGAAAGGACTGTTCATTTGTTCACTCAACAAGAACCTGCTAATATCTACTGGCAACAGGCAAAGAGCGAAGCAATGAGGTTAGAGGTAAGAAAAAACTGCCCTTCAGAAGCTCATGGTCTGATCTAGTTTTCTGGGTCCAATGACCCCTTGGGAAAACTCTTAAAACCATGGACCTTCCTCCCAACCAAAACACTCCTCTATGATGCAAACCACTTGCTGCCTTCCATTCCAGGGGCTTCACTGTCACCTCTCCCCCATTCCCAAGGCCCACCTATGGATGCCAGCTAAAGAACATTTGTACTGAGAGGAGAAATGGTAGGAGGAAAGGGAATGCTGACATTTGCTGGGCTCAGAGCTTTAATTCTTCCCCCAAGAGCACACTTAATTGTTAGCTTCATTTTACAGATGGGAAAACTGAGGGCATCAGAGAGGTGAGGTAACCTAGCCAAGATCACACAGCTACAAAATATCCAGCCCACTGTCTTTGGATTTTTCTCCCCACCTCCAAGCCACCCTAAGAAAACCAACAACTGTGATACCAGGGGATACATGATAGCTAGAGAAGATGATCATTCCAATTCAGAGCAGACAGTTAAAATACACTGATGGCAACTCCCAGCCATAGCTCCCCATCACCACTCATGATTTATGCACACATTTCCCATTAACTCTAATGGATGTGGGGAGCATAAATCTTGGGGCGCAGCTCCAGATAGACTCTTGTGATCTAAATGCCACTAAAATCAATGACATCATCCCAGTATTGATATGACAATTGTGTTGCTTTGTAAACAGGACTTGTAGGGTTGCAAATGGAAGCAGAGTGGGCCCTGCCTGCTATGTCTTTTTCTGTGATGCTCCTACTGGTGGGAAGTGACCCCTTAGAGAGGTAGTTTGGCAGAGTGGGCTGAAACATGGATTCTGGAGCCAGACTGAGTGGGTTCAAATCCTGATCCTGCCTCTCAATAGTTGTGACCTGGCAAGTCAGTGAAACGTCCTAAGGCTCAGTCTCAACATCTGTAAAATGGGGATTAAATGAATGAACATGTGTAATGCCCTTAAGACAGTTCCTGGCTTTGAGACAAAGCTTCACTCTGAGAAACAAAGCCCTGTGAAGATCCTTCAGGATGGAACCACCAGTTTAGATACTAAGTTCATCACTACTCACTAAGTTCATCTTGGATTTGTCCTAGACACCTTTCAGGCAGATTTCAGCACCGAAAGCCCAGCTGACTGGAGTGCCAGGATCCTGTAGGGGACCACTTCGAAGGCCAACATGCACGAGGCAGTAGAGTTTCTGGAAAACTGGGGGAATGCTGGACCGCACAGTAGTCCAGGGGCCATGCATGTCCTCAAAGCTGCTCCACCTCCTCTCCCCACCTGGCCCAAGACATAGGAACATGTGAGAACTTGGTGTCTGAGACTCACTTGAAGGCTAGAATTACATCCTGCTCTTGACATCAGAACTGACCCAATATTCAATTGATACTTCATAAAGAAATATAGGAAACGGTCCCATTATCCAAGGATAATAGTTAGCAGAAACAAAGACCTCTATGTGAATCTGCTCAAAACAGGGACAAAATTCATACTGAACATGAAAAAAAAAGCCTTTATTGGGACTCATCTTGAAAAGTAAAATAAAATATGTAAAGATATGTGTATTTTTAGCTTATCATTTTGAATTTATGTGATAATTGCAACTCTGCTAATTATTAGAATGAACAAAGGATAAATGATGGTTTGGCATTATCATTCCAACGTTTGCTTTGAACAAACCCATAAAAAAAGGAAAGCAAAGCACATGATCTGATGGGAAAGAAATAGCACAGGACCCATCTCCCTTGCCTACTTTCAGCTGCCCTGGGTCTGCCAGGCTACCCATCCCTGCAAGATACTGAGCTGACTGCTGCTACCTTTGCACTGTAAAAAGCAGGCAAACACACTTCTGAGCAGTGTGACACTATGGCAATTATTTAGCCTCTCTGTTTCCTAGTTTCCTCATCTGCAAAATAAGATAAATAGTATTACTTTATAGGATTGTTCTGATGATTAAATGGGTTAATATGCATTCAACTCTTAGAAAAGGGTCAGACACACAGTAAGCGTTTGTGTTTTTAGTCTTATGACGTTATGAAAATCATCTGCCAAGAAGGAAAAAAAAATAGCAGGCAAACAAATGGTGTTTCAGAGAACCTGGGATTGAAATGGAGTCGACAAAAGCACACAGAATTCCCAAGAAGGCAAGACAGATGCAATCAATCAAGGAATCACAAGCTCAAGCTAGATACCAGACAGCTTTAATGGAACCTTCCATCTTCCCAGGATGCCCCGTGTTTGGGCTAGTCCAACCTCCCACCAGGGAGCTTTCATCTGCTGTATAAACCAGGCCACTGGGTCCTAGACAGGTAGGGAGCCGAGTCCTTTGTCTCCCTGCCTAAGAAAGATCTGAGGACTTCAGAGAAGAGAAAAACCAATCTCTTGTGGTGGGACAGCGTGTTCTCTACCAAAATTTAAATCAGAGAAGTAAATCAGGGTGGTGTCTCAGTCCTCCACACTCTATTGTGGTGGGCAGTTCTTATCTACAGGCATCAGTTATCCTACAAGAAGCCTACAAAGGGCTCTTGAACACTGACCTGCCTTGCAAACTAGAATTCCAGAGACACAGAGAGAGGAGCTGCCAGAGTTTTCCCATGGTAAGGAGGCACTCACCAGGAGGGACTAGATTCTCCCAGGTCCCTGCCCAATTATCCACTGAAAAGGAAACAGCACTGGGGGCCTGGGTAGGATCTGGCTTGAGTCACCTCCACAGTGACCTCCCTCCAGCTGAGCCCTGGCTACATACAGAGAGATGCAAAACCAACGTGGGTGTTGTTCAATATGAACCTTTCTTTCTCGGAAATCAGAGGAGTACTACTTATCAAGTCCTTTCCATGTGTCAGGCATTGGGCTCCATGATCTCATTTAATCATAACAACTGTGACATAGTTACTCATTTGAGAGAGGTGAATTGGTGTAGACCAGAGTCTAACTCATGGCTGCCTGATTCCAAAGCCCACACTCCTAACGGCTGGCCTCCAGTGCTCTCACTGGGAAGCTGAGAGCTCTTCGTATCTGGTGTCTGAAACAGTGTCTTACCTGGAGTTAAAAACAAAAACAGTTGCCACTGAGTCTATTCCGACTTCTGGCACCCCCATTTGTGTCAGGGTAGAACTTCGCTCCATTGGGTTTTCAATGGCTGATTTTTCAGAAGTAGATAGACAGGCCTTTCTTCCACGGTGCCTCTGGGCGAACTCGAACCTCCAATCATTTGGTTAGCATCTGAGCATGTTAACCATTTGTACCACCTGGCATGGAATGCTCAAAAAATACCTGACTCCTCTAGTTAGGCTGTGTCTAGACTCCACAACAACCCAGAGAACTGGAAAACTTGGCAGATAAGTTAAGCTTGGTAAACCTTCTGCCAAGTCTTGACATGTGGGTAAATCTTGATGGCAGGACCTGAGCTCCATGAGCCTCTCCTGCATTGTATTTTAACCGTGGTTGTGCAATTCACTGATTAGCACTTGTGTCCCCCATTAGGGTATAAACATAGCTCACCATCACCTCCATGACTGGCACATAGTAAAATAGTAGGTACACCGGGATTCCTTGAAGGGAGAAGGGAATGGTCAGCAAGGAAGCTGGCACAACTAGAGCATGGTCAGAAAGAGGGAGCAGCAGAAGATGAGGACTCCAGAAACAAGACTTCTGCACAGACCTGGAACCCCAGACACCTTCAAGGCATCCCTCACTCTCTTGGGCTACTTCATCCCCTTTAAGACCACATGGGTCTGGGCAGGTGTGGCCCCCTGAGCTAGCCCCAACAACATTGTCTTTACTCTGTCAAAAACCCTCAAGATGTTCCTGTCATTTTAAATATGGAAATTTTGTCCTGAGTAGAAGAAAATGCTCTGAAAAATTATGTTTTGCCTTTCAAATGAGCAAAGATTTCCTGAATTATGAAAGTAAACAAATTTGGGTAGAAGATTCCAAATAATCGCACAAACTCCAATTTCCTATGTTTTAACATAAACATCAAAATAATAAACTCAGGCACGTACGAGGGAAAGAAAATCCAGTCTGATGCAGTTGCATTCTTTAGAAGCTGAAACCTAAATGACTAAATTGGCAGTTTATTAACAGGAAAATTATGCTATGTAGCTTCATGTTGATGTCAAGAATTTTATGCAGCGAGTTATGGCATGGAACCCTGAGTGCCTCATTTGCATTTTCTCATTTAGAGAGAACAATGGCTCCAAATGAGTGTAGCATGTTCACATTACACACCCAAGAACATTTGCACAGACGGAAAGGAATCTCTCAATACCAGAGTGATTAAGCCTTTTGTTCATTATGCTCCTGCATAGACTTAAGGGAAAGAGAGCAGATTAACTTCACTTAGGCGGATAATGAAGAGACTTGGGGCCAGAGCCATTAAACTGTTCAGATGACAAGCAGCCCACAGCCCTTAAGACTCTATTTTTGAGGATCCACCTGTTCCGTTTTTCCTCAATGGGAACTGGGAGGTATGAGACAGATAAATACCTGCCCACACATCACATCATGGAAGGCCTTGTAGAATCTTCCCGAACCATAGAACAAATGGGAGAAATGGCAAGGAACCCTTGTGTGGTGCACACCTGCTAACCCGACCTGGGCTGCTGTGCTCTCCTGGCTTAACTCCACAAAGTAGATGCTTCCAACCCCTGGTTTGTTCCACCGATGTTTATAGAAAACACAAATTTATTGAGCATCCATCCTCTGCTTAGTCCTCTGCTGGGTAAGAAAGCACCATTCCAACTCTACTCTCTAAAAGCTTGTGAAATAATGGAGGAAACAATCCTTAAGACTGTTAGAAACCACGTGTTTATACATAACCAAGGACTAGGTCAAGAGTAGTTAAATGTCCAAATGTATGTGCAGTTAATCATAGCCATGGACCAAGGATGGATCATTGGAAGAAGTAACTCGTAACTGAGTTTCTAAGAATCAATCAGAATTTCAGCTCATTCAACAAGAAAATGGATGGCACACCGGATGGAAAGACCTGCACAAGCAAAAGTACAAAAGCACAAGGAAGCACGGCACCCAGTGTAGACATCAGGAGAGTTGTGTTTGCTTCATAGAAAGCTCTCATTGCGAAAAAACTCAGGCCGTCAGGACAGACTTGCCTCAAGCTGTAAACTTAACCTATCTAAGTTTAATATGGCAGAAACAACGCTATGTGTTCATCAAATCTCATTTCAAATCCCTCCTTTTCTGGGAATATGGAAAACTGTGTTTCCCAGCTCCCTGTAGTCAGGCAAGACCATGTAACTAGCTCTGTGTGAAAGATAAACTTTTGTCATTTTATAACACTGAGCTTGGGGGAGACTGTTACCGCAGCAAAACCTAGTTTATCTTGACTAATGCACTGGATAAACCACACTCATATATGATAATGGATAAACCATAATAATATGTGAGTGGCCAATAAGCAAATAAAAAGATGCTCAACATCATTAGTCCTTGTTGTTGTTAGGTGCCATCAAGTCAGCAATGTGTCATTTGATTTGTTGACTGCTGCTTCTGTGGAGGTTGACTGTGGATCCAAGTAAAGTGAAATCCTTGACAACTTCAGTATTTTCTCCATTTATCATGATGTTGCTTTTTGGTGGAGTTGTGAGGGTTTTTGTTTTCTTTATGTGAGGTGTAATCCGTACTGAAGGCTGTAGTCTTTGGTCTTCATCAGTAAGTGCTTCAAGTTCTCTTTGCTTTCAGCAAGCAAGGTTGTAACATCTGCATATCACAAGTGGTCAGTGAGTCTTCCTCCAGTCCTGATGCCACGTTCTTCTTCACACAGTCAGCTTCCCTGATTATTTGCTTTACATACAGATTGAATAAGTATGGTGAAAGGATACAACCCTGATGCACACCTTTCCTGACTTTAAACCACGCAGTATCCCTTTGTTCTGTTTGAACAACTGCCTCTTGGTCTATGTACAGGTTCCTCATGAGCAGTTAAGTGTTCTGGAATTCGTATTCTTTGCAATGTTACCCATAATTTGTTATGATCCACACAGTCAAATGCCTTTGCATAGTCAGTAAAACACAAGTAAACATCTTTCTGGTATTTTCTGCTTTCAGCCAAGATCCATCTGACATCAGCAATGGCATCCCTCGTTCCACATCCTCATCTGAATCCAGCTTGAATTTCTGGCTGTTCCCTGTCAATGTATTGCTGCAACCACTTTTGAATGATCTTTAGCAAAATTATTAGTCATTAAGGAAATGCATATTAAAACCACAAGTAGATACCACTACACATGCATTAGAATGGCTACACTCAAAAGAATATCAAGTGTTGCAGAGGATGTGGATCAGCTGCAACTCTCATACTTTGTTGGTGAGAATGTACAATGATGCAACCACTTTGTAAAACAATTTAAAAGTTTCTCATAAAGTTAAAAATGCACTTCCAATAAGATTCATTAATTCTACTCCTAGGTATTTACTTAAGTGAAATGAAAATAGATCCATAGCAGCTTTATTCATTATAAATAGTTAAAAGCCAGAAACATTCCACATGCTCAGCAACAAGTGAATGGATGAACAAATAGTAGTATATCCATACAACGGAATACTACTCAGCAATAAAAAAGAATGATATGTAATGACATGGATGAGTGTCAGAAACAGTATGCTGAGTGAAAGAAACCAGACACCAAAAAATGCATACTGTATGATTTCATTTACGTGGAACTCTAGAAAAGACAAATCTCATCTACGGTGACAGAAAGCAGATTACTGTTTATCTGGTGCTGGTAGAATTGGCTGGGATGGGCACTAGGGAACTTTCTGCTAGGAAGGAAATTTTTTGTATTTTAATTGTGTCTGGTGGTTACACGGGTATACAAACTTGTCAATATTCATCAGGATGTATGCCTAAAATAAACACATTTTGTTGTATACAAATTATACCTCAATGAAGTTTTTTTTAGAAAAAACAATATAATATAAAACAGGTTTTTTAAAAAAGTCAGCATACTTCTGCCATACCAAGGAAACAACAGTATTGTCCTGAAGAAAAAACTTTTCTCTCACAGGTCTCTTTGGAACTTCTGGAGTTAGGGCCCCATAAGTGTGTGGTCTGTCAGCAGGAACCCCTAGAGCTTGCTTTCCAGATGGGAGTCTGAGGAAGCCATTTATAGGCCAGAGAGGAGCTGCTTGTGGGGTCAGTCTGGCTCAGGACAGATGGATTCTCAGGAACCAGGTAGTGAAATTGCCAAAAGCAACTGGCTACTGGCTAAGGGACAGGAACTTAAACTGAATGAATACTGGTTTGGAGGATATTATTGCAATCCAGTCATTTAAGACATTCTCTAAGAGTTTCTTTTTTTTTTTTTAACGTGGAACTTTGATTTTGTGATTCATAAAAATGAATGTTTGGGTTTGTATTTCCATTTAGCTGTAAGTCTCATGAGGGCAGAGACTCTTGCCCCTACTCACGGCTATATTTCCAGTGCCTAAGGTAATGCCTGGCATAGAGTGGGCACTTGGTAAATATTGCTGAATGATTGCATGAATATATTAAGTCAGGATTTCGTGTGCGTGAAGTACCTGTTCAAATCTTTTGCCCATTTTTTTTTTAAATCGAGTATTTGCCTTCTTAGTATTGAGTTGTAAGGGTTCTTTATACATTCTGCATATAAAATCTTTGTCAGAAATACATAATGAAAATATTTTTTCTCAATCTGTGGCTTAACTTTTGGCTTCTTTAACAGTTTTTCAAAGAGCAGAAGATTTTAATTTTGATGAAGTCAAATTTATCAATTTTATCTTTTCTGATTTGTGCTTTTGTGTCCTAAGAATCTTTGGCTATCTCAAGGTCATGAAGATTTCCCCCTGTTTTTTCTGGAAGTTTTATGATTTTAGCATTTTCTTTAGGCCTATGGCCCATTTTGAATTAATTTTTGTAGCATAACCTAAAGGCTCTTCCCCCCCTCCGCATATGAACATCCAGCTGTTCCAGCACAATTTGTTGGAAAGAACACCCTTTCTTCACTGAATTACCTTGGCACATTTGCTGGAAATCAATTGACCATACATGTGAGGATCTATTTCTGGACTCTATCCTGTCTCATTGATCTATATGTCTATACTTATGCCAGTATCACATCATCTCGATTACTAGAAATTCATAGTAAGTCTTGAAATCAGGTTGGGTAAGTCCCCCAAAATTGTTCTTTTTTAAAATTGTTTTAGCTATTCTAGGTCCTTTCCATTTTCATATAAATTTTAGAATATACTATGCTTTTAAAAAGCCCCTTCCATAAAGTTTGTGGTGAGGTTAACCATCTTTAGAGAGTTGACTTTGCCAGCAAAGAGCTCGAACTAGATCCAGAAGTGACAACTTAGATGCAGCTTGGAGGTTGGTTAGTTCTGTTCAGTGACGGAGAAAATAGCCTATTACCAAGATGCGGCGTTATTCTGCCAGTAAATGACTGTTCTACCCAGAGACGTGTAGTCCCTGAGCCACCTACTCCTCAGGCCTGTGATTTGTTTTGTTTAGGAGGGGAATCTCTTTCAGACACACATGGCATGCTTTTAAATTGTTACCCATGGAGATAATCAGCCTTCAAAGTCCTGCCTCTGCCCCACTCCTGCCATTTATCAAATCCTGGCTACCAGCCTGGGGTCACCAATGGAGGGTCTTCTCAACTCCAGGAAGGTTGGCCTGGACCACACACTGGCACTCATAGAAACATGATGGTGATGATAAAAACTCATGAAGGATGTGGAGATTTGGAACAGGATGAAGCTCTATGCAGTGAAGGAGTTGTTATTCATAGCACCCCTCATAATATTTGAGAGAAGGGATATGTGTGTGTGGGCCTGGAGCTCCATCCTCATGACTCCAAACCCACTGTCAATCATGTGAAAAAAGGCAATTTCCTCCTGTTGGGTATCAGATGGACTTCACTTTGTTGGCACTGGGGAAACTGTCTTGGTCATCCAGTGCTGCTATAACAGAAATACCACAAGTGGATGGCTTTAACAAAGAGAAATTTATTTCTTCACAGTAAAGTAGGCTAGAAGTCCAAATTCAGGGTGTCAGCTCCAGGGGAAGGCTTTCTCTCTCTGTTGGCCTTCTCATCAATGTTCCCCCAGACTAGGAGCTTCTCCAAGCAGGGACTCCAGGTCCAAAGGAAGCACTCTGCTCCTGGCACTGCTTTCTTGGTGGTATGAGGTCCCCCTGTCTCTCCGCTCACTTCTCTCTTTTATATCTCAAGAGATTGCCTCAGGACACAATCCAATCTTGTAGA
The DNA here is from genome assembly GCA_030035585.1 of Dugong dugon. Taxonomy (NCBI): domain Eukaryota; kingdom Metazoa; phylum Chordata; class Mammalia; order Sirenia; family Dugongidae; genus Dugong; species Dugong dugon. Next base: position 146,814,808 of record CM057460.1, read on the forward strand.
CTGAGTCCTGCCTTCCTAACAACGGCCGCCTATCCTCCCTCATTGACATCATAGAGGCAGGATCTACAACATATAGGAAAATCACACAGTACCAGGAATCATGGCCCAGCCAAACTGATACACACATTTTTGGGGGGACATAATTCAATCCATGACAGAGACCCAGTTTGGAAAAAAACAAAAGGGCAGAGGCCAGATCAGTAATTTTGTCAGCAACTGTGTATTTCTTGAGATAAAACTTTAAAGGATAATCATCCTCTTCCTTGCTCTTTGTTCTAAAGAACAGCCTGGAGACAGCCAGCTAAGTACAATGTTATCATTAGACCATCCTTGTGGCTTTTACTTTCCCAAGAATGCTGAGCGATTCTGCTCACTATTAGTTGAAAAAACCTCAAAGGTTGGCTTACATCATCTTCCCCATGGAATTGATACCCATACGAGCTAGTCAGTGCCCCTGTGCCTGACCTCTGGGCCCAATTCCATCTTACCCACACATACAAGAGGAAGATGAGGCTAAAAAGTAATTGCATGACCCAACTCAGCCATGTCACTCATGAAGGCCTTACTGAGAACCCTAGAGTATTCAGCTTTGCTAGGCACCAGGTGTACTTGGCATAAGAGATGACAGCCACACCTGAGCACAACACAGCTGACATCCCCTGAAAACACTTTTATTACAAAGGTGGTTGTCATGGTTTGCTAGTGCTGCTGTAACAGGGATACTACAAGTGGGTGGCTTTAACTATCAGAAATTTATTTTCTCACGGTTTAGGAAGCTAGAAGTCTGAATTCAGGGCCAGGTCTAGAGGAAGGCTCTCTCTCTGTCAGCTCTTAGGGAAGATCAAAAGTGGTTTAAGACACACCCACACTGATATGGACTCATTAACATAACAAAGAAAACCGTATTCCCAAATGGAATTATATCCACAGGAATACCGTTGTTGTGTGCCCCTTGAGCTGATTCACACTGATGGGGTTTCCTAGGCTATAATCTTGATGGGAGCAGATCACCAGGTCTTTTCTCCCATGGAGCACCTGGTGGGTTTGAACCATCCATCTTTCAGTTAGCAGCCAAGCACTTAACCACTGCCCCATTAGGGTTCCACAGGTATAGGGGTTAGGATTCCAATACGTATTTTGGGGGGACACAATTCATTTCTGCAGCTGGCTGGCACCCATCCAACAGGAAGGGCAGCTTCTCTATCAGTGTCCTTTGTGGAGAGCTTCCCCTCACCATGGCACAGACTTCCTCACACTCCTCCAGGAAATATTGCTGCTGCGGAAATTATCCCAATTTCCTTTATCCCCGTGAATGAGCCAAAAAAGCAGCAGAAGTTTTTTCGTGGCTCTAGGGTCATTTCTTTCAGTTGTGGGTTTAACATATTTTAGTATTGTGTGCACCGGAAATGATGAAGGGATAGATTCAAGAGAGGCAGGGCAGTTGGCTCCTAATAGAGCTCCTTGTGCAGGAGGGGCATCCCAGCTAAATAATACACCTTCAGCTTCAAAAACGTATGAAGGGATTCAATTTGTAAAACCACTCAGACTTCAAATATTGAAATTAAAACTGGTGTGAACAATCGTTTCTTTTACTTCCATTCTTTCTTTGCTGAAGGAAATTAAGAAAGGCATATCACCACTTCACATGCAAGATAAAGCACTGTTTCATATAAATGCAGTTTCATTTTTTCAAAGTTACAGCCCCCTATGTTAATGTTTGAATTATTACCAAGGTGCAAATTGGAGCCAGTGGAATGTTGATGTATTAACTATGTACTTGAAAGCCGGGTGGCAGGTGGGGAACCATCACTTTCTTCTCAATCATGTCTTCACATTATACAAACCACATCCCATATCCAGAGCTAACTATGTCCTAGACAAAGAGAAGATGCAGGGACTCAAAGAGCCATTAACTTTCAGAAGTAGCAGGACAGAAAATGAAACAGAAAAGCTCAACAGGCAGCAAAATTTGCAACAACAAAAGGCATTTTAATGACTAGAGGGAGATTTAGTTTGACACTAGTGGAAGCTGAAATAGAGATGGCTACTTCCTGGAGCGTTAAGAAATTGTTCTTCCCTTTTGGTTTTCTAACTCCATGTCTTTGCACATTTCATTATAATACTTTGTCTTCTGGCGCTGCCTTTTGAAATCTTCTGTTCAGCTCTTTTACGTCATCATTTCTTCCTTTCACTTCAGCTATGTTCAAGAGCAAGTTTCAGAGTCTCTTCTGACATCCGTTATGGTCTTGTTTTTCTTTTCTGCCTTTTTAATGACCTTTTGCTTTCATCATGTATGATGTCCCTGATGTCATCCCACAACTTGTCTGGTCTTTGGTCATTAGTGTTCAATGCATCATATCTGTTCTTGAGATGGTCTCTAAATTTGGGTGGGATATACTCAAGGTCATACTTCAGCTCTTGTGGAGAAAATATTGAAGTTGTCAAGGATTTCATTTTACTTGGATCCACAATCAACACCCATGGAAATAGCAGTCAAGAAATCAAGTGCTGTACTGCATTGGGCAAATCTGCTGCAAAAGACCTCTTTCGGGTGTTAAAAAGCAAAGATGTCACTTTGAGGACTAAGGTACGCCTGACTCAAGCCATGATATTTTCAATCGCCTCATATGCATGTGAAAACTGGACAATGAATAGGGAAGACCAAAGAAGAACTGACGCCTTTGAATTATGGTGTTGGTGAAGAATATTGAATACACCATGGAACTGCCAGAACGACAAACAAATCTGTCTTGGAAGAAGTACAGCCAGAAAGCTCCTTAGAAGCAAGGATGGCAAGACGTCATCTCATGTACTTTGGACATGTTATCAGGAGGGACTAGTCCCTGGAGAAGGACATCACGCTTGGTAAAGCAGATGGTCAGTGAAAAAGAGGGACCCTCAACGAGACGGATTGACACAATGGCTGTAACGATGGACTCAAACATAGCAACGATTATGAGGATGTTGCAGGACTGGGCAGTGTTTTGTTCTGTTGTGCACAGGGTGGCTATGAATAGGAACTGACTCGACAGCACCTATTAACAACAACAAAGGAATTGTAGCAGACAGATCAGAACACTGGTTTAAACACATATATATATACATAGCCATCATCATCTCTTCTTCCATCATTGGAGTAGTCCTCTTGCTGGGGTGCACCAAATGCATCCCCATACCTGCAAATCATATGGTGGTATGTGTTCCATCTGGGGCTACTGACCCGACTGAAGGTATGTAGTTCCCCACCGCTCTAACGTTGGAAGCAGGACTCCATGCTCCCTAAGTGAGAGCCTCCAGACATTGAGGGATGGACTGAAAAGATAGAACTAAAAAGAGAGTGTGACTCCTAGATCCTTAAAGAAAAGCCCCTTTGTTAGAGAGAGATGGAATCAGCTTGGCATGGTGTAAAACTGTCCTCAATGTGGCCACGTTCCCCTTGGAAACTTAGCGTGGTATGAAGTGACTTAGAGACAGAATGGTCCGTAACCAGACTGGACTCCTGAACAAGAAGAGGTAGGGAGAGTATTGGGTAAGGGTCTTTGGTTGTAAGCAACACATACAATTAACTTATGGAGAAAGAATGAAAGGACAGAAAGAAGGAAGGAAGCACAGAAGGGAGAAAGGAAGGGAGGAAGGGAGGGGAGGAACAAGGGAAGGAGGGAGGGAGCGAGCAAGGGAGGAAGGGGAAAGAGGAATTTCTAAGAAAGATAAAGGGTACCTCGGAGAATCAAAAATCTTGAGAAAGATAGGAATCAAATCAGCCCAAGAATCTCTTCTGTGCGTGAGCTCATGGTCCATTTCCTTGTGGTACAGCCCTCAGGACAGCTCCCTCTAGCTTCAAAGTCTAGATAAAAGTGTCTGATTGGCCCAGGTTTAAGTCCTTGGTCTAGTGCTGGGAGCAACAGTTCCTGAAATCAGGTGGGAGAAGATCCCCCAGAGACAGTGGGGTGCTTTTATAGAAAAAGGGAAGGAGATACCAGAAAAAGAGAAAGACATGCTAAGCAGCTAAAATTTAAAAAGCCCATCACATATAACCCCTTGGCTGGCTGGGCATATGCATGCCTACTTACATAGATTCATGAGCATGTACATGTGTGTGCCCGTGCCCACACAAACGCATCTTTCTACGAAGCAGTATAAGTTCAGATTTTGGAGCCAGACTATTTAAGAATAAATCCTGGTTTAAACAACACATACCCTTGGGAGAACTACTTAAACTTTCTACCTCTGTTTCCTCATTTGTAAAATAGGAGTAATATCTCTATTAAGGGTTGCTGGGAGGGTTAAGGAGCCCTGGTGGTGCAGTGGTTATTAGTTCAGCTAGTAACTAAAAGGCTGGCAGTTGGAGTCTACCAGCTGCTCCTTGGAAGCGCTATGAGGCAGTTCTACTCTGTCCTATAGGGTCGCTGTGAGTCAGAATCGACTCGACGGCAATGGGTTTTGGGGAAGATTAAATTAAATAATGCACATAAAGACTTAGCACAGTACCTGGTACCCTGTAAGTGCTCAATAAGTGTTCATTGTGGAGGTTTCCTCACATACGGCTTTGTAAATTCCTCTACCTAACATTGTGTTACCATCTCATCCCTTCCCAAAAGGAACTAGCCCAAATTTCTAGCTAGTGATTATAACCAACATCAAGCCCAAGATCTATGGGTGACATTTATTCCTCCTACCTCAATATTCTACCACCTACAGACTAAACGGTAAATTTACCAACCACCAACACACCCTACTAAATGATGGGAGAAGGGAGGAAGAAAGAGAAGGAAATTTTCAAAATTATATGATTCAGAAAACAAGGAGCTATAGTCCAGTCCTTTGTACTGCCCCAGCCCCCAATCCAGGGTGGTGGATGTCAGATTCTGAAAAGGCTTGGCCCAGGGCTTTAGAAGAAAAGAGTCCCGGGAGCAGGGGGGAGTGTTCAGTGGCAACATCCCTAAGAACACCTAACACTCTCGGCTCTAATTCTGAGCTCACTAGGTAGCCTTCCGACGATTAATGTACTTCCGGAAGGAAGGGCCTCCTGCAAAGCAACATGGCTCCCTGGTCTGGCAGACCCCTTGTCTACTAATAACTAGTAAATTGACTTTCATAGCGCACATCTGAATGAAGTTAATGTGTGTTTAGCCTGACTGAAGCAGTCATTTTTAGGACTTGATTCCCCTCATATCAACAGACTGAGGGGACCTGGGAAGTGAGACTAAAGATCAGATGTCAAAGTGGTTTGGGAAGATATAACCTTACCGATTTCTTATTTCTAGGGCAGTGGCTGGAGTGGGAGTAAGAGTTCAAGTCTTCCAAGTGTACCCCTCTCACTAGACTCTCAATATTCCTCTTAAAGAAGAATCATCCATTCATTCTTCCAACAAGGTCTTATTAAGCCCCTTCTTTATGTGGAATGAAGGGAGCTACAGCAGGCATCAGGAGACCTAGCTTTTATTCCAAGCTGTGTGTCCCTGAGTGGCTCATTGCCTTCCAAGTCCTCAGGTTCCACAGTCTCTCAACAGAGGCCTGGGACAGGATGATCCAACTTGTCTTTCCCAGCCTGAATCACCACCACCACCACCATCCTACATAAGTCGGGGAATTCATTGCTCCAGCTGGCCATTTCTGGCCAATAGTATCCTTGACCAAGTCCAGCAAAGCTGCTAGACGCCTTCTGGAGGGAGGTATGGCTGTGCCCAGATGGCTTATTAAAAGACAGAGGTTCCTGTAATGGCAAACGAGCCATCGAGGAGAGGCGTGTGAGTTAACTTAAACATATGAGCATCCCATTCACTTTAAGATTTTAAAATTTCATTTTGGCAAAAGAAACCAGCCCATCTGTCTGGCTTCTGGAGCAATTGGAGAACACAGTAGAACTTGAAAGGCAGAAAATAAAACAAAAAGAAAGTGGGAAATATGACCCAGAAAGGGATGCTTAATGGCTTAGATGTGTCCAGGGGAAGAAAAGAGATGGGAGGTGGTCCTTGGGGGAGGGTGCACAGTCTCTGGTCCTGGCTAGGACACTTTAGGACCAGGGGGCTGTTCTGACCCTAGTCTGCTTTGAGACTCCCAGGCAGTCTATATGTGGAGACAGGGTAGAAAGCCAACCTGCTTCTTTCTATATACGCAGCAGAGAGAAGGGCCCAAGAAACAACAAGTGAGATTTAGGGTTTGCCTGATACAGGGGCCACACTAGAAAGCTCTCTCAGGGGCCTGAGGTCAAGTTGCCTGTGTCCGTGAACTCTCCAGCAGTAGCCCATTCACCTTCCAGGCTAGACTGGATGAGCCCCGGCCTAAAGGCAAGGATGGACACAAAGCAACTCACCATGCGCTGGAAAATATCCAAAGCACTATCTCAATCAGCCTCCACAACACCCTGCATGGAAGACTTAAGATGAGAACATCACAGGAAATCAGAGAGGCCAAGAGACACCCCAAAGCCACACAGCAAGCTAAGGACACAAACACTCTGACACCTGGTCCAGTTCTCAATTTACACAGCACCTAGAAAACAGGAGGGAGGTTTCTGGGGGAGCTGATAGGCTAGGGGCTTACACATATTGAAGGGGAAAAAAATAAACTGGAGATTCAAAGCTTGGCAAGGGAGTTACGGGCCGTGAGAGTTATTTTTATACTATCTGTTGAGAGTAACAATAAAAAAAACAAAAGAAATAAAGCCGGACAAACGGAATGCTGGCAGGCAGCGGAAGGCCCACTAAGTCACAGAGCCACAGCCCTGAGGTGCAGCGCATAGCTCACCAGGAGAGGAAGCAGAGCAGGCACTAGCTACTGAGGGGGATACCACTTTCCTTTAAATTTAGTCAGAGATTTACTTGCAGGGAAATAAGAGCATTTTCTAATTATCTCTAAAATTGGTGTTCCTTCTTTTCCCTTCTCCTACGTTTCCAGCTTCTCTAAAGCTTCTCTCAGCCCCTTTTCCCAGAGGGCAGGAGAGAACCCAGCCGAGGCATCATCTGAGAAGCACTCCCTACCCCACCTGAGGGGCGCCAAGTGATTCAGGCACAACTAATCCGTGTACTTCCCACTGGTGCCTGGGGCCAAGGCAGGTGGGACCCACTGGTGGGAGCCCCCTGAGGCTAATCCAGTGCCAGGTGCCTCAGCCTGTGCAGGAGAGGCAGGAAGCCTTCCGCTGGGCAGTCTGTGAGCAGGCAGGGCTCCCGGGCCTGTTTACTAGTATGAGGAGCGGAGGCTGTGGCAGAGGCTACCAACCTAGGCCTGTGTACTGACCATTGCTGGCCTGCACTGTGGGCCGTGAGGAAGACTGCCCTGTAAACAGGGTGATTCCACAATCAGCGCATCCCAGAATTCCTACCAGAAGAGACACCGGCAGAACCAGAGGGCTGTTGGGGGACATCTGTGTTGCTCTCTGTGCATCTCTGCGATTTATCTGACCCTTCATATCCCTAGACTAGCCCCAGGAACAGGACAAGAAACTTCTAGAAAACCTACCATCAGCAGGCTTTGCCCCCTCACCCTGTTACAGCAAAAACTACCCTCTCGTCAGCACTGCCCACTTCCCTCTGCACAGCTGCCCTGCTGGGCTCCCCTTCTTGCCTGCTCTGAATCGGCCACTGACTTCTTGCTGCCTAGCCAGCTCTGAATCTTATGCTTTCCCACAATGATGCTGTTCTCTGGTCCACACACGCAGGCCCTCAGGTTACAGTGGGATTTAGTCTAGGGTTCCACTGCCCACAGCCCAGGGGTTCCTGAGCTCTCCATCCCTACTTCCTATCAGAAAACCCTGAAGGAGGGGGCTTCCTGAGCTGGCTCAAAATAACAGCCTGATCCCAATTTTACAGCCAAATTGATGATGATTACTGAGACTTCTCACTGTGTGTCCCTGGTTCAGGACTCACCGCCTGGCCCTCCATTCCACACATGACTTCTCTATGCTTAAGTCCTCAATTTCATTCCTTCCTGGGCAGTTCAAGTTCTAGCTCCTACCTAGCATAGTGCCTGGGCACAAGGAAGGCTCTCAAATGTCTGTTGAATGAATGAATGAATGAACAACATACATCCTCAAGGGTTTTTTTCCTCCAAGAAGTATATGTGATTGATATATATTTCTGAATTTCTGTCTTCTTTCATACATAAAACCCAGCTTGTGTGTAAACTAGTTGTCCTGCCTACATGCTTGCACAAAGGATTTTTTTCCCTTTGTCCTTGAAATTCCAAAATATTACCATACTACCTGAGCCCACTGATCAATCTTAACACTATTAAAAGTGATGTACTGGACATTGGGTACCTCTTGATATTCATAATTAGATGCACAAAGCACCACATACTTGCCAAAAATGTTGAAGTCAAATCAAGGTTCTAGAGGTGACTTCCATTTAAAAGAAATACAGAGGACCGAAGAATAAGTTAGATGACACTACAGGGAAGTGATGGGACATCGTACAGAACAACTGACCCAGTTTCTATAGTCAGTGGCATGGAAAAATAAAAATAAAGGTGAGAGAGAGTGCTCTAGGTTAAAACAGATTTAAGAATCATAACTGTCTTGGTTATCTATTGCTGCATAACAAATTCCCCTAAATTTAGTTTCTGAAAAGAGCAGACATTTACTATCTCTCAATTTCTGTGGGTGAGGAATTCAGAAATGGATTAACTGAGTGGTTGTGGCTCAAGATCTCTCATGAAACTGCTGTCAAAGGTGTTGGCCGCGGCTGTAATATCATCTGAGGGTTTGCCGGGGACTGAGGATGTGCTCCAAGGCAGTTCGCTCCCATGGCTGTCAGTTGTGGCTGGTTGTTGGTGGGAGGACTCAGTGCTTCCCCATGTGGACTTCCCCACAGTCTGCTTGAGTGTCCTCACAATATGACAACTGGCTTTCCCAGCAGTGAACAATTCAAGAAAATGCAAGATGGAAGGTCCAGTGGCTTTATGATCCAGCCTTGGAAGTCATACACTGTTACTTCTGCCACATTCTTTGTTAGAAGCATTCTTTGTTAGGGCTAAGTCCAGCCCACATTCAAGGGAATGGGAATTAGGTTCCATCATTTGAAAGGAGGAGTGTCAAAAATTTGGGGACATATCTTAAAACCACCACAGTAAAAAAATGTAATGTATGGACTTTGTTAGATCATGATTCAAACAAACCAATCATATAAAAACATTTTATAAACATTCAGGGAATTTTTATTACGGCTAGGTATTAGAGGATACCAAAGATTATTGCTAATTTTATTAGGTATTGTATCAGTCAGGGTTCTACTAGAGAAACAGAACCAGTAAGAGTTTTTCAATTTTTTTAATACTCTCTCTCTCTCTCTCTCTCTCTCTCTCTCTCTCTACATATATATATAGATCTAGAGAGAGAGATAGAGACATACATACATATAAAGAGATTTATTTCAAGAAATTGGCTCGTGTGTTTGTGAGGTCTGGCTAGGCAAGTCCAAAATCCACAGGGTGGGCCAGTAGTCTGGAAACTCTCGGGCAGGAGTGACTGCAGTCCACAGATGGAATTTCTTCCTCAGGTAAATCTCGGTTTAGCTCTTAAGGCCTTTCAACTGATTGGATGAGGCTTTCCCAGATTATAGAGGACAATCTCCTTTATAAAATCAACTGATTGTAGCTGTTAACCCCATCTACAAAATACCTTCAAAGCAACATTTAGACTAGTGTTTGATTTAATAACTTGGTAGTATAGTCTGGCCAAATTGACACATGAAACTGACTGGCACAGTTATGATAAATAGCATTGTAGCTATGTAAAAAAATACTGACATTTTTAGAGATGCGTACTGAATGTGTAGTGGGAGATGTTACGATGCCTAGGATCTACTTTGAAATATTTCAGCAAAAATTATCCCTGAGAGAACATCTAGCTCAATTGGCATAACATAGTTTAAAAGAAAATGTTCAACACTCTACTTTGGTAAGTAGCATCTTGGGTCAGTCTTAAAAGCTTGTCAGCAGCCATCTAAGACAATCACTGGTCTCACCCTGTCTCACCCTGTCAAGAGCAAGGGAGAATGAAGAAAACTAAAGACACAAGGGAAAGATTAGTCCAAAGGACTAATGGACCACAAGTATCACTGCCTCCACCAGACTGAGTCCAGCACAACTAGATGGTGCCTGGCTACCACCACTGACTTCCCTGATAGGAATCACAATAGAGGGTCCCAGACAGAGCTGGAGAAAAACGTAGAACAAAATTCTAGCTCAGAAAAACAGACCAGAAGGAGGGCAAAATGGTGCTCTAGGCAGAAGCACCATGCCATCCCTCCATAGCAAAGATCTGAAAAACTGAGCTGAACAGAGAATACAACAATCCTGAAACCCTAAAACATCAAATGAAGAGATAAAGAACTCAGCCAAGCACCAAATGGAGTAATAAAACTGACAGAGAACGGAGAGCGAGGAGAGATTCATGCAGAGGTCCACTACCAGCTAACACAGCACAGATCCACCATCTTGGACTCCTACCGGAGACCTGCAAACTGGGTACAAGAAAGCAGCCTCATGGAGCCTCCAGCGGGAGAGAAAACAACTGGTAATTTGCGATATACGCTTTCCCACCCCCCACCCTTCTTCACCCCGACTCAGCCTCCTCTGCTTCCCGCGGCCACAATCTCTTGACCAGGAAACACAGGCTGCTTGGATTCCACACACCCAAAAAGGCCAGCTCTCTGAGTGCCATTTGTTGGCTGCTGGTGTTGCTTTTTTCCACTTCTTTTGATTTCTTCCTTACCTCTCACCACCTCCCGCTCCTTTCGCTCAAATAGCTGGCTCCGTGTGCCATCTTTGCTTCTTCCTGAGGGGCTGCGGAGCTCCGATAATTTGTGATATATGCTTTTCCACTCCCTACCCTTCTTCACCCAGACTTGGCCCCCTCTGCTTCCCGCGGACACAGTCTCTTGTCCGAGAAACCCCAGCCCACACTAGCTGGCTGAGTGCCATTTGTTGGCTGCTAGTGTTGCTTTTTTTCCTGCTTCTTTTGATTTCTTCCTTACCTCTCTCCACCTCCCCATCCTTTCGCTCAAATACCTGGCTCTGTGCGCCATCTTTGCTTCTTCCTGAGGGGCTGTGGAGCTCCGTTTGAGTGTGGAGCTGCTTCCGGGTCTGGGCTGCTGTGCTGGTGGGATCCCAGGGCTTTTGTTCGTTTGTTTGTTTTGAATTGTTTGTTTGTTTTCTTTTCCTTTTCTTGAGTTGGGAGCCCTTTCTGGCCAGGCGGTGCTGCATGGCAAGGAGACTTCCCACTCGGCTTGCACAGGTGTTCAGAGGGATCCCTGAGAGCATTTTTTTTCCGTTGGTTTTTTTTTTTTTCCTGTTTTTTGGGGGGCCTTTCTTGTTTTGTTTTGTTTTTTCTTAATTTGTTTTGTTTTGTTTTCCCGCTTTTTCCCTTTTTGTCTTTCTTCATTGCTCAGTTTCTCGTCTCTCTGTATCTTCCTTCTCTTTCTCTTCCCTGAATACCTGGTGTTGTATACCTCTACACCTTCTAGCCAGGCTGTACTGCAACACCTGAGAGCAACTTAACCAGACCGCATAGCTGCACCGGTGGGATCCCTGGGAACTTTGAGGTTCTTTAACCTTTCTGATTTTTATTTATTCATTCTTTTCTTCCTCTTCCCCTTTCTGTTTTTCTCCATTTCATAGTCTCTCATCTCTCCACTCCAACGGCAAGCTCCCCTAGCATTCTTTTTTGTTTGTTTGTATGTTTTTGGCTCCTGTTCCTCTCTCCTCTCTCCCATATCCATCTTAGCTCCACACATAACAATCTCCCCACTGCATCCTGCCTGCCTGTACCGTGCGCTTGACATCACACCACCAAGCAGCACAGTCATGGCCTACTGGAACCTGCCCTGCACTGATTACCAACCCGCTCTGGTGGCTGTAGTAAGTACCACAAACAACCCAGCCCAGTAACTCCTCTTCAGCTAGACCTGCTCTGCCATACCATATCTGAGTGACTGACCCTGCCAATTGGAGAAGGAGGTGAAAAGTATTGTGCCCACAGACGAGCAAACAACAAAGAACACACAGTCCGCCTGCTCAGACATAGTCAAATTTTTTTTAAAAAAGGGATGAAACAAACAAATCTACAATACGTAAATGAGACAAATAACTACTGAATGCCCTGAAGACAGCAGACAATATCAAAACATTTACAAAAACAGGACAGGATGGTTCCAGTAGGCGCCCAAAATAAAACACCAGGTGACTCTCCAGTGGAAGAAAATGCACTAGAACTACCTGATAGGGAATTGAAATCTATAATACTCGGAATTCTCCAAAGGCTGAGGCAAAAAGCTGACAAACATGAGGAAAAAATAGACAAATTCATGGAAAATACAGACAAAAATTTGGAAGAATTCAGGAAAATAATTCAGGAACAAAATGCCAAAATAAATTCACAACTAGGAATTATACAAAGACAACAATTAGAAATCCAAAAGATAAACAAAAAAAGACCAGACTTACTTGTCTGACAGAGACTGGAGAAACCCCAAGAGTATGGCCCCTGGATACCCTTTTAGCTCAGTACTGAAGTCACTCCTGAGGTTCACCCTTCAACCAAAGATTAGACAGGCCCATAAAACAATATGAAACTAAAGGGGCACAACAGCCCAGGGACGAGGACTGGAAGGCAGGAGGTGACAGGAAAGCTGGTAATAGGGAACCCAAGGTCGAAAAGAGAGAGTGTGGACATGTCATGGGGTTGGTAACCAATATCACAATATGTGTACTAATTGTTTAATGAGAAGCTAGCTTGTTCTGTAAATCTTCATCTAAAGTATAATAATAAAAAAATAATAATAATTTTTTTAAAATTATCCCTGAGAATAGGAGCGAGACAAGGATGACATTTATCACCATTCCTATTTAACATTGTGCTAGCAGTCCTAGCTAGAGCAATAAGGCAAGAAAAAGAAATAAATGACATCCATATTGGTAAGGAAGAAGTCAAACCATCCCTATTTTTGGATGATATGATACTATGGAGCCCTGGTGGCTAACTGGTTAAGAGCTTGGCTGCTAACCAAAAGGTCAGCAGTTCAAATTCACCAGCTGCTCCTTGGAAAGCCTATGGGCAGTTCTACTCTGTCCTGTAGGTTCACTATGAGTTGGAATTGACTCAACAGCAGTGGGTTTGGGTTTTGGTTTGGATGATACTATACATAGAGAAACCAAAGGACTCCATAAGAAAACTACTGGAACTAATAGAAAGATTCAGCAGAGTAGCAGGATACAAGAAAAACATAAAAACTCAGTTGGATTCCTATACACCAATAAAGAGAACTATGAAAAGGAAATCAGGAAAGCAATACCATTTATAACAGCCCCTAAAAAAAAATAAAATACTTAGGAACAAATCTAACCAGGGACATAAAAGACCTATACAAAGAACACTACAAAACACTATTGCAAGAAACCAAAACGAGACCTATATAAATGGAAAAACATACTGTACTCATGAATAGGTAGGCTCAACATTGTGAAATTTCAGTTCCACCCAAAGCAATCTACAAATACAATGCAGTCCAATCCATATACCAACAGCATTCTTTAATGAGACGAAAAAACTAACGTTAACTTTACACGGAAAGGAAAGAGGCCCCAGATAAGTAAAGCACTATTGAAGAAAAAGACAGAATTCTAACTGACAATAAAAGACCAGACTTACTGGTCTGACAGAGACTAGAGAAACCCCAAGAATATGGCCCCCAGACACCCTTTTAGCTCAGTACTGAAGTCACTTCTGAGGTTCACCCTTCAGCCAAAGATTAGAGAGGCCCATAAAACAAAATTAGACTAAATGGGCACTCCAGCCCAGAGGCAAGGACAAGAAGGCAGGAGGGGACAGGAAAGCGGGTAACAGGGAACCCAAGGTCGAGAATGGAAGAGTGTTGACATGTCGTGGGGGTGGCAACCAATGTCACAAAACAATATATGTATTAATTATTTAATGAGAAACTAATTTGCTCTGTAAACCTTCATCTAACGTACAATAAAAAAAATTAGAAGAAAGGAAACAAAAGAAAAGAAGAAAAAAGATAAAGCAAATACAGCAAAATTCTGATCATTGTAAAAATCTGAGTGATAGGTACACGAGATGTTTCACTGTTCTAACTCTCTACTGGCGCACATCCTCAAAAGTTTTCATAATGAAAATTTTTAAAAAGACCACCATGCTATATAGTTAGATGTACATCTCATTTTACTCATCCCGCCTGGAGCATCGTGGGCCCTTTCGATCTGCATCCACATGCCTTTTCTCACCTCAAGAATTTCCTCTATATCTTTATTTCTTCTATTTCACCCTTTCTGCTCTGTTCTGCAAAAGTCCTAGTTACCCATGTCTCAGACCTCTACTCTTTGCCCCCCAAGTCTGTCTTCTTTTCCTTCTCTGGACTCCTGCTTGCATTCAGGGAGAGCATCTTGCATGCGCACTTCTCATCATCCCAGGTAAACCAATACGAAGAGTGTGAGAGCAATCAGGAGACTGCATAACTCAGACCAGCCCAGGAATTCACAACAGAAGTCCCCGTAGTGCTGTCAGAGGAGGCTCCACATCAAGAAGTTCCCCTCTTCATGATATCACTCTTCTTCTGGCAGGTCTCCCCCAGCAGTAAATGAAAATACCTCTTTATATACATCTATCAGAAGTGAGTCCCCTGCACAGCGCAGAGTCCCAGACAGCTGGAGAAACATGTAGAACAGAATTCAAATTCACAAGAAAAGACCAGACTTACCAGTCTGACAGAGACTGGGGGAGCTCCCAAAACTATGGCCCTTGCACACTCTGCTAACCCAGAACTAAAACCACTCCCGAAGCCCACTTTTCAGACAAAGATTAGACAGGCCTACGAAACAAAAAGTAGCACACGTGAGGAACGTGCATCTTAGTTCAGTCAAATACACAAGACCAAATGGGCAACTCCTGCCCAAAAGCAAGATGAGAAGGCAGGAAGGGATAGTTACTGGACAAATGGGCACAGGGAGCCTGGATGGAAAGGGGGAGCGTGCTGTCACATTGTGGGGATTACAACCAATGAAACAAAACAATACGTATAAATTTCTGAATGAGAAATTAACTTGAGCTGTAAACTTTCACCTAAAGCACAATTACAAAAAAAAAAAAAAAAGTGAGTCCCCCAGCAAGGCACCAGAAACATAGTGTATCCCATGTTACCACCACCCATCTGTCATTTTGTCCTATTGTGGTAGCCTGCATGTTGCTATGATGCTGGAAGCTATGCCAGTATATTTCAAATACCAATGGGTCACCCATGGTGGACAGGTTTCAGCAAAACTTCCAGACTAAGACAGACTAGGAAGAAAGGCCTGGAGATCTACTTCAGAAAATTAGCCTATGAAAACCCTGTGGATCACAGAACATTGTTCAAAGACTTTAACTTGCTTACTGTGGACACATCAGATGAGGGACTGATCGCAGGAGGACATCATATTTGGCAAAGAAGATGAAGGAAACCCTCATGAGATGGATTGGCACAATGGCTGCAACAATGGACTCAAATATATTAACGATCATGAAGATGGTACAGGACTGGGCAGTGTTTCATTCCGTTATGTATGAAGTCATCATGAGTTAGAGCTGAATCAACAGCAACTAACACCACCACCACTGCCTCACATCAAGCTAACATCTCTCCACAATCAACGTGTTTAGAAAGGAAGAGGCCACAATATCTTCCATGCTGGGTTTTTTTTTTTTCATTTTCTGCACCAAAGTACATAGCCAGTCACGAAACAACCTTTGCCATTATTAATCACTGCTCTTCCCTTTCTGCCTCTGACTCATGGTCTATTAATGACGGTCTGAAGATTTCTTTGCAACAGCAGCTATAGAAAAACATATTTGCCAACCTGTCAGTGTAGATCTATTTTGTCACCATCAAGCTGGGGCCTCTACTACCTGAAGAGGTACCCTACATCATCATAATGGATGTGGACTTTATTTTTACTGCCCCTTAATTTGTATGGTCCTAAACATCAGGGAAGTATTTTCTGAAGACCTCGCTAATGCTCCAGCACCAGAAAGAGGGGGAGAGAAAGCACAGCTAAATCACAGCAGAATTGCCAAGGCTCACGTTCACTCCTCCACAACAAATTTTCTGACTCTGTAAGACAGGCCTTCAGTCTCTGGTGCTAGGAATGCAGAAAATGACAGTTAATGGATAGAACCATTTGTTTTCTATACTCCACCATCCCTGGCATTGACCCTATCAGGTGACAAGTAGACAGGACTACTCTGTGTCTGGGGGTTAAAGAGAACCAGGAGCCCAATATGCAGGGCTCTGTAGCCATGCCAAAGAGTGTGCCAAGTAGTGTGGGCTTTGACCTTTGGAAAATGGAAACCATGAAGGACACGCTGTAATGGTTAAGACTGTGTGTCAACTTGGCTAGGCCATGATTCTCAGTGTTTTGGCAGTCGTATAATGTTGTGATCACTTCCCTGTTGAGATCTGATACATGATCACCCCCTTGATGGGATCTGCAGTGAGTAGCCAATCAGCTCAAGGGGAGTTTTCTCCGGCGTGTGGCCTGCATCGAGTGTGGGTAGATGTTCAGGCAGGGCTCGAGGGTTTTTGCTTATTCTGGATCCTGCAGCTGGCTCCTGTTCATCTGACCTCTGGTTCTTGGGACTTGAGCTAGCAGCTTACCTATGGTCTTGCCTGGCAATCTTGGGATTTGTCCATCTTCACAGCCTGTAAGCAACAGCCCTGCTCTGCAGCCTACCCATCTTGGGTTCACCAGCCCCTACAGCTGTGTGAATCAGGAGAAGCCTCTTTCCTGACTCATGGACTTGGGACTTTACAGCCTCTACAACTGCATGAGCCATTTCTTTGATACAAATCTTTCCCTCTATATATATATACATATTTATACACTTTACTGGTGTTGCTTCTCTAGAGAACCCAGCCTAAGACACATGCTCAGTTGTAGTCTTGAAAAATCTTTCTACCTACAGTGTGGAGGATGGATTGGAGGAGGCAAGACTGAAAACAGAAAAGCTCCATAAGAGGTTGTTTTAAGTCCAGGACATCAGTTCCTATTTTAATCCAACAGTGTTCACATGCATGACCCACTCCTGTGGGCATTCCCAGACCACAGGCTTTGACATAAGAGAGACTGCAGGTCACTCACAATTCCCCAAGCTCTTCCTGTAATGACACCTCTTATCTTCCATCAAAACAACAAAGGAAAGTGAGATTTATAGCAACAACTTTGAATCTGCTAGTCTAGAAAAAAAATTAAATTAGTTCGAAAAAGGGATGCTTTAACACTAGTAGTCATACGTTACTTGTGGCTCTTCTCATCACTTTCCTGGATGCACTACAGCTCCCAGGATCACAGGTGAGGACCTCTGGTCCAGACAAGAGATGCCAATGGTCTATGAACCAGGGGAATAGTGGTGGAGAGGGAACAGCTATGAAGCAAGCTAAGGAAGTGGAACCAAAGGTACTTGGTCCTCTTGGTTCTGATGACCAGCTTGCTTGTGGTCCAACCTTCAGCTTGGCACCCAGGGACTAGCAGGAGACAAATTTGGGGATGGACTCCAGCCTTCTCAGTGCCAGTCATGACTCCAACAAAGTGAGAGGCTGATTGTGGGAGAAGTCAGTATTCTACCTTTGGGGATATGCCTGCAGAGTACATGGGAATTCCCAGTGTGCACAGGAAGGAGGGGTGAGGACACCCTCAGGACCTTTCTAGACAGTGTCTGCGTTTCTCAGGGCTTGGAGTAAAAAGATGGCTCTCAGGATGTGCTCATTTCTGTCTCTGGTCCAGTGAGTAGGAGCATTTCATCAGTGTCCCAGTTGGCTGCCCTCACCAGAGGCTCCCATCAAGCCAGAAGTAAAGAGTCACTAGGTTTCTACCTCCCAGTATCCCACCCGACCCATGGCCAAAGCACAGAGACTTACTGGATTACAGACTTCCTAGTTAGATTTCCTCAGAGTTTTCTCTCTGAAGTGTTCAGTACTCTGAACTGTGAACTAACTGAGGTTTGCTTGTTTGTGTATGCGTACTTCTTACAAAACAAAGAACACTTCATACTCCCTACCGTGGTCTCTGGAGCCCTGGTGATACAGTAGTTAAGAGTCAGGCTGCTAACCAAAAGGTCAGCATTTTGAATCCACCAGCTGCTCATTGGAAACCCTATGGGGCAGTTCTACTCTGTCCTATAGGGTAGCTAGCTATGAGTCAGAACTGACATGGCAGCAACAGGTCTGATTTTGGTTTACCCTGGTCTCCAGGCCTCTTGTGATGAATAAAGGAGGATGTGGGTAGACCTGGGCTGAGCCTCTGTTCTCTCCACCTGTGACCTGGACATGTCTGGCCGAGGCCACATTTTGTGACCCCAGTGCCTTAGGATGGATCACATGAATGAGTCTTTGTGGTTCAACAGGCTCCCAATTCTCCTCTTCTGTTTGCACCACCCTACTCTGCTCAGCCCTGGTGGTGGTGATGAGACTAACTGTCTTTCTGACCCAAAGAATTTATTCAGCTTCTCCAAATAGTGAGCTAGGCCCTGATACAGACTTCTGGCTGCCCCTTAAGTGCTACCTCCTTCTTCTGGGGGAAGGAATGCACTTGACTAAGAAAAGATAAAATTCTAGGTGGGGCTGGAGATGAGAGGAAGGATTTTTGACGATAGGAGCAAGTGACCACTACATGGACAGTCAAAGATAGCCTGGAGCTGCAGGCATGGTTTATAGGAGTTGTAGATGCCACCTCAAGCCCAAAGCAACTGATAAATGGAGTTTTACTTCTACCAGGCATCCCTCAGAGTCAGAGCATAGACTGGAGCCCTCCCAAATATTACCCACACCTCCTCCTCACTCCTGCCTAGCTCTTTTCACCCAGAACTTTATGGGGGTCCTGAGTCAGCGGCTGCATCAGCCCTGATGTAGAGATAAGTTGCTGCCATAGGTCTTGCTGGGTTGTAGTCCACTGGTCAATTGCCTTTAGCTAGCACTACACCACCATGGAGGCAGCTGTGCCCCCCCAGAGCTCCAAGCTGCAGGGCAACAAGATGGCTGCATAGCTGCCTACATGTCCCTGCCATTTTTTTACTGACCATCAAACCCAAATTGCTGCTAGATTCAACTCTCAGTGACACAGAACACCCTAACCCAGAGGGAGAACCACAAATTATCCGCAATTGCAGATAATTCAAACTTCTGCCACACATAGCCTAAGAAACCAATGAAAGCTTCATTTTGTTTGTTTATTTGTTTTATTTATTTTTAATATGAAGCAGTTCTGTGATTGAGTGGGCTTTGCGTTATCATGCATATGAGTCTGCCAGTGCTTGCTGGGTAGTGGGAGAGAGATGAGAATAGCTACAAAACCCAAACCTGCCACCAGCAGAGAATCAAGGCTCCACTGGGCTGGATCTTTGGGAAGGTCTCACATGTTTATCTTAATCAGAGGAAGAGCTGTTTCTGAAGTTTACAAACTCTGACAGGAGAGTTTATGAGAAGAACATAAATTGTAGATTTGGATCTTTGTCCATCATCCAACCAGCCATTCTACAATGTAACCTGGGAGCACTTCTAAATCTCCAAGAGTCCAAAGGAAAGGCAAATAGCCCTTAGTAGGAAGAGCTCATGTTTACTGAGCGCTAACTATGTGCCAGGCACTGTGCTAAATATTTTATATACACAATCTGCTGTAATCCTGACAACAGCTGTGTGAGGAAAGTACTGTTAGTAACCCCGTTTTACAAATGAAGAAACTGAGGCTCAGAGAGGTTAAGTCACCTGCCAAAGATCACTTAGCTAGTAAGGAGTGGAACTGAGATTTAGACCAAAACACAAGCTCTTAACCATTAATCAATACAGCCTTCAAAAGATGGAAGAGTTGTTTCAATCTGCTTATGCTAGGGATTGACACTTCTCCAAGCTCCAGGGATGGGAGAGGCATTCTGTCCTGTAAGCACATGCTTGAAGTCCTGCCCTTCCCCTACATTTAAACTATAAAGCAATCCAGGCCCATTTTGTTAATGTCTCAGTCTTAATATTAACATACTCATTACACTCGAACCACACATCTTCAGCCTGGCTCAGACAGTCTGTTTCACCCACTCCCCCACCTCCCAAGCTCCACCACAGTCCATGCAATGTTCACCTACTGATTGAAATAATGCAATTAGGGGATACAGAAAATCCATTCCACATGGTGCCATCGGCATTCTCTTCTGACAGCTAATTTGATTGGTGCTCTGTAATCAATACAGAGCTCACACAGTAGCTGGATAATTCACCTCGATTCTTCTTATACTATTTGTAAGTGAAAGACACTTCCTCTCCTGCTTCTGTCAGTGACTCAGGGGCCAGGTGGTGAGCCTCTAAGAAAATAAGCTCATGAAATTGTAGAACATTACGAAAGATGTGTGTCTTAGGCTGGGTTCTCTGGAGAAGCAAAACCAGCAAAGCATATAAATATATCTATATACACATATATAAAGAGATTTATATCAAGGAAATGGCTCAAGTGATTGTAGAGGCTGAAACGTCCCAAGTCTGTGGATCAGGATAGAGGCTTCTCTCGATTCATGTAGCTACACAGGCTGGTGAACCCAAGATCAGCAGGTCAGAGGGCAGGGCTCCTGCTCAGGCTGTGAAGGTCGATGAATCCCAAGACCAGCAGATAAGCTGATAGCTCAAGTCCCAAGAACCAGAGGTCAGACGAACAGGAGGCAGCCACGGGATCCAGAGTGAGCAAAAAGCTAGAACTTCTGCTTATATTTGAATGGAGGCCTCACCCCTAAGGAAACTCCCTTTCAATTGATTGGCTACTCACAGCAAATTCTATCATGGGACTGATCACATAGAAACACTGAGAATTGTGGCCCAGCCAAGTTGACGCACAATCTTAATCATCACAGTCCACCCCTTGTCAACTTGGCACATGTACACGACTCCTTAAACTATACATAATCTCTGAATAAAGACAATTATAAAGTCATACTTCTGCCTAAAATGATACAACACACATACAACTGAAAACGCACTAGCCCCATTTACATCTAATATTTTATAAATGAAAAAAAACAAAAATATTTGATGCACATATACGAAGCAGAAATACTCAACAATTACAGTCCTCTTTTCTGTAACTGGTCACGTGGTCATAACTGGTATTTAGAACTATCTTCTTCTACCACCCATTCCGTATTCCCTTTGCCTTCAGCAAGCACCTCAGCTGCTTGTGGTTCTTTGCCTGGTGGGATGACCAAAACCTTCATTCCTGAAGAGTTTGGGTCATTAGTAGTCATGTAGGAATTGGGTTGCTGTAGTTTTCCATTGACTTTAATCACAGGGCATGGTAGTACCAAGAGATGTCCTAAGGGATCTCCTGCATTCCAGATATACTCTTATCTCCATTATGTAATATCAAACCAAATTCCTCTTGGTAATCAGGATCAATCACACCAGCCAGTATGGTAACTCCCTTCTTTGCCTGTTGATCCAGAGACATAAGGAGCCCAAAGTGGCCAGGTGACATTCTTACCTTCCAGTTCAATGGAATCAGTGATGTGTCTCCAGGTGGGAGCATTCCTCCTATAGACCCGCAGAGCATAAAGTCGCAGGGATGGGAAGCAAAAATCTTGCAAATGGGTCACTAGGAGTAATAGTGAGTGGTGCCACTTCCATTTTCACCCCTTGATTCCTGGGCCCATGAATCCTGGTTACAGGAAATACAGCACCATATATTGGATGCTGATTTACAGCATTATAGCTTCCTGGAGAACATTGCCCCAACCCTGCAAGGTATTGCCACCTAGCTGGCACCGTACTTGTTTCTTTAGAAGGCCATTCCATCGTTCTATCAATCCAGCTGCTTCAGGATGACGGGGAACATGGTAAGATCAGTAAATTCCATAAGCAGGGGCTTATGGCCACACTTCATTTTCTATAAAGTGAGTTCCTTGATCTGAAGCAACGCTGGATAGATAAGGCATTCTGTCAGTCCACAGATGGTAGTTTTGGCAGAAACATTGCATGCAGCGAAGGCAAATCCATATCCAGAGTAAGTGTCTGTTCCAGTAAGGACAAAACGGTGCCCTTTCCATGATGAAGTGGTCCAATGTAATCAACTTGCCACCAGGTTGCTGGCAGATCACCTTGAGGGATGGTACCATATCAAGGACTCAGTGTTGGTCTCTGCTGCTGGCAGATTGGGCACTCAGCAGTGCCTGTAGCCAAGTCAGCCTTGGTGAGTAGATGTCCATATTGCTGGGCCCATGCATAACCTCCATCCCTGCCACCATGGCCACTTTGTTCATGAGCCATTGAGAAATGACAGAAGTAGCTAGAGAAAGAGGATGACTGGTTTCCACAGAACGTGTCATCCAATCCACTTGATTGTTAAAATCATCTTCTGCTGAGGTCACCCTTTGGTGAGCATTCACACGAGACACAAATATCTTCACTTCCTTGGCCCATTCAGAGCGGTTTATCCAAGTACCTTTTCCCCATAAATCCTTGTCTCCAATTTTCCAATCATGTTCCTTCCATGTCCCTGACCATCCAGCCAAACCATTGGCCATAGCCCACGAATCAGTATACAATCGTACATCTGGCCATTTCTCCTTCCAAGCAAAGTGAGGAACCAGTTGCGCTGCTCGAAGTTCTGCTCATTGAGAGGATTTCTCTTCACCACTGTCCTTCAGGGAGGTCCCAGAAAAGGACTGTAGTGCTGTCACTGACCACTTTCGAGTGGTGCCTGTATATCTCATAGAACCATCTGTAAACCAGGCACGAGTTTTCTCTTCTTCAGTCAGCTGATCGTAGGAACTCCTCATGAGGCCATAGGTGCAGACTGGGAGATGGAAAGTAATGAGACAGCAGTGGAGACCTGCACATTTGGGCTACTTCTTCATGCAACTTACTTGTGCCTTCAGGTCCGATCTCATATATACCACTTCCATTTAATGACAGAGTGCTGCTGTGCATGTCCAACTTTATGACTCTGTGGGTCAGACAACACTTAGTTCATGATGGGCAGTTCAGGCTGCATAGTTACTTGGTGTCCCACGGTTAAGCGTTGAGTCTCTACG
Source organism: Dugong dugon (assembly GCA_030035585.1). Lineage (NCBI taxonomy): Eukaryota > Metazoa > Chordata > Mammalia > Sirenia > Dugongidae > Dugong > Dugong dugon. The sequence continues at coordinate 146,837,858 of CM057460.1, forward strand.
AAGACCCACTAACAAGTCAAAAGCTGTTTCTCAAAAGGAGAGTAGTTATCTGCAGAAGATGGCAGGGATTTGCTCCAAAATCCTAAAGGTCTGCACTGTGATTCACAAACAGGGGCCTGTCAAAGACTCCAAACAGCGTCTCTATCTGCCACTGACACTTCAAGGACCATTGGATCAGCTGGATCATATGGCTCAAGTGGCAGAGGAGCTTGCATGGCAGCCTGAACCTGTTGTAGAGCCTTCTCTTGTTCTGGGCCCCACTCAAAACTAGCAGCTTTTCGAGTCACTTGATAAACAGGCCCAAGCAGCACACTCAAATGAGGAATATGTTGCCTCTAAAATCTAAAGAGGCTCACGAGGTGTTGTGCCTCCTTTTTAGATTTGGGAGCAGCCAGATGCAACAATTTATCCTTCACTTTAGAAGGAATATCTTGTCCCTGGGCAACACTGTGCTATAGGCAGAAGCACCACGCCATTTCTCCACAGCAAAGATCTGAAAAACTAAGTCAAACAGAGACACACGTCAATCCTGAAACCCTAAGCATCAAATGAAGAGATAAAGAACTCAGCCAAGCACCAAATGGAATAAGAAACTGCGAACAAAGAGTGAGGAGAGATATATTCAGAGTTCCCTATGAGCTACCACAGCATTGATCTGCCGTCTTGGACTCCTGTCAGAGATCAGCAAACGGGGTATGAGAAAGCAGCTTCATGGAGTTTCCAGCAGGAGACAGAACCACCACTAACCAGCGATATATGCTTTCCCACTGCCCACCCTTCTTCACCCGCACTCAGCCCCCCTCTGCTTCCTGTGGCCACAGTCTTTTGGCTGGGAGGCACTGACTTCACCCCAGTGTTGCCTGGACTCCATCTGCCTGCACTGGCTGGCTCCCTGGGTGCCATTTGTTGGCTGCTGGTGTTGGTTTTTTCCACGTCTTTAGATTTCTTCCTTAACTCTCACCACCTCCCCCTCCTTTCTCTCAAATACCTGGCTCCGTGTGCCATCTTTGCTTCTTCCTGAAAGGCTGTGAAACACCACTTGACTGTGAAACTGCTTTCCAGCCTATGCTGCCTCGCTGATGGGAACTCCAGGCTTTTGTTTGTTTGTTTGTTTTGATTTGTTTGTTTCCTTTTTCTTTTCTCGGCTTGGGAGCCCCGTCTAGCCGGGCAGTACTGCATCGCTTGGTAGCTACTCCCTTACTCTGTGCAGACGCAGAGTGACATCCCAGGGGGTATTTCTTTTTTCTTGCTTTTGGTTTTTCTTTTTTTTTTTTCTTTTTTTAGGTTTTTTTGTTTGTTTTGTTTTCTTCTCTTTTTCCCTTTTTGTCTTTCTTCATTTTCAGTTTCTCATCTGTCTGTACTTACCTTCTCTTCCTATCTCCTGAATACCTGGCACTGTGTGACTCCTCTATCTCTTCTAACCAGGCTGTACTTCAAGGCCTGTGAGCAACCTCCCCAGTCCTAGCAGCTGCACCAGTGGGATCCCTGTGGGCTTTTCTTTCTTTCTTTTTTTCTCTCTCTCTCTCTAACTTTTATTTATTCATTTTTTTTACCGTTTTTCTTTTTTTATTTTTGTTTCTCTCCATTTCTCAGTCTCTCATCTCTCCACTCCAACAGCAGGCTCCCCTAGCACTCTTTTTTGTTTGTTTGTTTGTGTGTATATTTTTGGCTCCTATTCCTCTCTCCTCTTTCCTGTACCCATCTTAGCTCCACACATCACAGTCTCCCCCCCCCCTTCCTGCCTACTCACAATGTGCACTGAACATCACACCCCCAAACAGCACAGACATGGCCTACCAGAACCTGCTCTGCACTGATTCCCAGCCCGCCCTGTCAGCCCTAGTATGTGCCACAATCAACCCATCCCAGCAACTCCCCTTCAGCTGGACCTGCCCTGCTGTACCATACCTGAGTGACTGAGTCTGCCCAATGGAGAAGGAGGTGAAAAGTATCGTGCCCACAGCCAAGAAAACAACAAAGAATGCACAGCCTATCAGCTCAGACATAACCAAATAAAACAAAAATTCAGGATGAAACAAACAAACCTACAATCAATAAATGAGGAAAATAACCACTGTATGCCCCAGAGACAGCAGACAATATCAAAACATATACAAAAACAGGACAGGATGGTTCCAGTAGGCATCCAAAATAAAAAACTAGGTGACTTTCCAGTAGAAGAAAAGGCACTAGAACTACCTGATAGGTAATTCAAATCTCTAATATTCAGACCTATCCAATAGTTGAAGCAAAAAGCAGACAAAAATGAGGAAAAAATAGACAAATTCATGGAAAATACAGACAAAAAAATGGAAGAAGTCAAGAAAATAATTCAGGAAGAAAATGCTAAAATAAATTCACAACTAGAAATAATACAAAGACAACAATTAGAAATCCAAAAGATAAACAACAAGATTTCAGACCTTGACAGTGTCATAGAAGGGCTGAGGAGGAGGTTTGAAATGATGGAAGGCAGGTTCATCAAAATTGAAGACAAACATTTGGATACAACTCTGACAAAAAATCAGAAAAAAATAATGAAAAAAAATGAAGAGAATTATGTGGGATAAAATCAAAAGCAAAACTCCGCGAATGATCAGAGTTCCAGAACAGGGGGAGAAATCACAAAACACAGAGAGGATCATTGAAGAATTGCTGACAGAAAACTTCCACAATATCATGAAAGATGAAAAGCTGACCATCCAAGAAGTTCAACGAACCCCATATAAGATACAACCCAAAAGAAAATCACCAAGGCATGTCATAATCACACTCGCTAAAACCAAAGACAAACAAAGAATCCTGAGAGCAGCTCAAGAAAAACAAAAAGTCACATACAGAGGAGAAACAGTAAGACTAAGCTTGGCTTATTTGGCAGAAACCATGCAGGCAAGAAGGCTATGGGATGACATATTAAAACCTTGAAAGAAAAAAAATTGCCAGCCAAGAATAACATATCCTGCAAAACTCTCATTCAAATATGATGGTGAAATTAGGTCATTTCCTGATAAACAGAAATTAAGGGACTATGTAAAAACCAAACCAAACTTACAAGAATTATTAAAGGGAGTCCTTCAATCTGAGAACACATAACATCAGACCACAGGCTGAATCTAGGACACAGAATTGTACCAGTCAGATACCAACCTAGGAAATGAACTCTCAAGGACTATCCAAAACCAAAAGAATTACAACAGTGAACCAGAGAGGTTAATCTGTAAAAGACAACAGCCATCAGAACAATAAAAGAAGAATAAACAGTGTAGGTATAGAACTCTAATGGAGAGGAAAGCAAGGAGATACCAAGTAATAATAGACAGGTTCAAACCTAGGAAGATAAGGGAAAATTTCAAGATAACCACAAAGAAAGTTAACAAACAAATAAAGAAGAAAAACAAAGTCTCAGTAAAAATAAAACCTACAAAAACAAAAGAAATGAACAGAAAATCCACAAACAAAAGGAACTTAGCACAGGAGAGTAAGAGGAACAAAGAAGACGTCAGCACCACATAAAAAAGCACTACAAAATGACAGTAATAAACTTACACCTATCAATAATTACACTGAATGTAAATGACCTAAATGCACCCATAAAGAGATGGAGAGTGACAGAATGGATTAAAAAAAAAAGGATCCATCAATATGCTGTCTAAAAGAGACACCCCTTAGACACAAAGATGTAAATTTATTAAAAATCAAAGGATGGAAAAAATACATCAAGCAAACAGCTACCAAAAAAGAGCAACAGTGGCAATACTAATCTCAGATAAAATAGACTTTAAAACAAAATCCACCATAAAAGACAAAGAAGGACACTATATAATGATTAAGGGGATGATCCATCATGAAGACACAACCATAATAAACACCTATGCACCCAATAACAGGGCTCCAAAATGCATAAAACAAACTCTAACAACACTGAAAAGAGAAATTGATAGTTCCACATTAATAGTAGGAGACTTCAACACATGACTCTTGGTAAAGGACAGAACGTCTAGAAAGAAACTCAGCAAAGACACAGAAGACCTAAAGGACATAATCAGCCAACTTGACCTCATAGACATATATAGAACACTACACCCAACAGCTGCAAAGTACACATTCTTTTCCAATGCACATGGAACGTTCTCCAGAAGAGAACACATCTTAGGCCACAGAGCAATCCTCAGCAAGATCCAAAAGGTTAAGATAATACAAAGTACCTTCTCTGACCACAACGCCATCAAGGTAGAAATTAACAACAGGCAGAGCAAGGAAAAAAAATCAATTACATGGAAACTGAATAACATCCTGCTTACACATCACTGGGTAATAGAAGAAATCAGAGATGGTGTCATGGATTGAATTATGTCCCCCCAAAAATGTGTGTATCAATTTGGCTGGTCCATGATTCCTGGTATTGTGTGATTTTCCTGTATGTTGTAAATCCTGTTTCTATGATGTTAATGAAGGAGGATGGGTGGCAGTTGTGTTAGTAAGGCAGGACTCAACCTACAAAATTGGATTGTGTCCTGTGGCAGTCTCTTGAGATGTAAAAGAGAGAAGTGAGCAGAGAGACAGGGAGACCTCATACCATCAGGAAAGCAGTTCCAGGAGAAGAGTATGTCCTTTGGACCCAGGGTCCCTGCTTGGAGAAGCTCCTAGTCAGGGGGAACACTGTTGAGAAGGCCAACAGAGACAGAAAGCCTTCTCCTGGAGCTGACACCCTGAATTTGGACTTTTAGCCTACTTTACTGTAAGGAAATAAACTTATCTTTGTTAAAACCATCCACATGTGGTATTTCTGTTATAGCAGCACTAGATAATTAAGACAGATGGAATCTAAAAATTCCTAGAATCAAATGAGAATGAAAACACCTCATACCAAAACCTTTGGGACACAGCAAAGGCAGTCCTCTGAGGACAATTTATAGCAATAGGTGCACACATCAAAAAAGAAAAAAGGGACAAAATCAAAACATTAACTACAGAACTCCAACAAATAGAAAGAGAACAGCAAAAAAAGCCCACAGCCACTGGAAGAAAGGAAATAATAAAGATCAGGGCAGAAATACATGAAATAGAGAAAAGAAAAACAGTAGAAAGAATCAACAAAACCAAAAGCTAGTTCTTTGAAAGGATCAACAAAATCGACAAACCACTGGCCAGACTGACAAAAGAAAAACAGGAGAGGATACAAATAACCCAAATAAGAAATGAAATGGGGGACATCACAACAGACCCAACTGAAATAAAAGGGATCATAACAGAGTATTATTAAAAACTATACTCCAACAAATTTGAAAACCTAGAGGAAATGGATAAATTTCTAGAAACACTCTACCTACCCAAACTAACACAAAATGATGCTGAAAATCTGAACAGACCCATAACAAGAGAAGAGATTGAAAAGGTAATTTTAAAAACTCCTAACAAAAAAAAGCCCTTGCCCAGATGGCTTCACTGGAGAATTCTACAAAACATTCAGAGAAGAGCTTATACCAGTACTACTCAAATTATTTCAGAACATAAAAAAGGAAGGGAATATTTCCGAATTCATTTTATGAAGCCAGCATAACCCTGATAGCAAAACCAGTCAAAGATGCCTCAAAAAAAGAAAATTACAGATCAATAGCTCTCATGAATATAGATGCAAAAATTTGCAACAAAAGTCCAATAGAATTCAGCATCATATCAAAAAAATAATACACCACGACCAAGTAGGATTCATACCAGGTATGAAAGGATGGTTCAACATTAGAAAATCAATTAACATAATCCACCACATAAATAAAAGGAAAGAAAAGAATCACATGATCATCTCAATTGATGCAGAAAAGAGATTTTACAAAGTCCAACACCCATTCCTAATAAAAAATTCTCAATAAAATAGGTATAGAAGGGAAATTTCTCAACGTAATAAAGGGCATCTATGCAAAACCAATGGCCAACATCATTCTTAATGGAGAGAGGCTGAAAACATTCCCTTTGAGAACAGGGACAAGACAAGGATGCCCTTTATCTCCACTCCTATTTAACATTGTGCTGGAAGTCCTAGCTAGAGCAATAAGGCAAGAAAAAGAAATAAAGGGCATCCAAATTCGTAATGAAGAAATTAAACTGACCCTGTTTGCGGGGGTGATATGATACTATACATAGAAAACTATACTATACATAGAAAACCCTAAAAACTCCACAGGAAAACTACTGGAACTAATAGATTCATCAGAGTAGCAGGATACAAGATAAACATACAAAAATCGGTTGCATTCCTATATACCAATAAAGAGAACAAAGAAAAGGAAATCAGGAAAACAATACCATTTATAATAGCCCCTTAAAAAAAAATACTTAGGAATAAATCTAACCAGGGATGTAAAAGACCTACACAAAGAAAACTACAAAACACTACTGCAAGAGACCCAAAGGGATCTACATAAATGGAAAAACATACCATGCTTATGGATAGGTAGACTCAACATTGTGAAAATGACAATTCTACCCAAAGAAATTTACAAATACAATGCAATCCCGATCCAAATACCAACAACATTCTTTAACGAGACGGAAAAACTAATCATTAACTTTATATGGAAATGGAAGAAGTCCCGGGTAAGTAAAGCTCTTTGAAGAAGAAGAAAGTAGGAGGACTCGCACTACCTGACCTCAGAACCTACTATACAGCTACAGTAGTCAAAACAGCCTGGTACTGGTACAATAACAGACACATTGACCAATGGAACAGAATTGAGAACCCAGATGTAAATCCATCCACCTATGGTCACCTGATCTTCGGCAAGGGCCCAAATTCCCTCAAATGGGGAAAAGACAGTCTTTTTAACAAATGGTGCTGGCAAAACTGGATATCCATCTGCAAAAAAATGAAACAGGACCTATACCTCACACCATACACAAAAACTAATTCAAAATGGATCAAAGACCTAAATATAAAGCCAAAAACTATAAAGTTCATAGAAGAAAAAATAGGATCAATGCTAGAAGCCCTAATGCATGGCATTAACAGGATAAAAACCATAACCAACAACACACAAACTCCAGAAAATAAGCTAGATAACTGGGATCTTCTAAAAATGAAACACTTATGCTCATCAAAAGACTTCACCAAAAGAGTAAAAAGAGAACCTACAGACTGGGGGGAAAAAATTGGACATTACAAGTCAGACAACGGTCTAATCTCTAAAAACTACAAGAAAATCCAACACCTCTACAACAAAAAGACAAATAATCCTATTAAAAAATGGGCAAAGGAAATGAACAGACACTTCACCAAAGAAGACATTCAAGTGGCCAACAGACACATGAGGAAATGCTTCGGATCACTAGCCATTAAAGAAATGCAAATTAAAACCACGACGAGATACTATCTCACCCTGGCTTTACTGGCAGGAATCAAAAACACTGGAAATAACAAATATTGGAGAGGCTGCAGGGAGATCAGAACTCTTAATGTACTGCTGGTAGGAATGTATAATGATAAAACCATTTTGGAAAATGATATGGTACTTCTTTAGAGACTAGAAATAGAAATACCATACAATCCAGCAATCCCACTCCTAGGAATATATCCTAGAGAAATAAGAGCCATCACATGAATAGACATATGCACACCTGTGTTCATGGCAGCTCTGTTCACAATAGCAAAAAGATGGAAGCAACCTAGATGCCCATCAACAGATGAATGGAGAAACAAACTATGGTATATACACACAATGGAGTGTTATGCACCGATGAAGAACAATGATGAATCTGTGAAGCATCTCATGCATCTCATAACATGGATGAAACTGGAGGACATTATGCTGAGTGAAATAAGTCAATCACAAAAGGACGAATATTGTATGAGACCTCTACTGTAAAAACTCGTGAAAGGTTTACACACAAAAAGAAATAATCTTCGTTGGTTATGAGGGATGGGAGGGGTGGGGGGAAAACTAAACAGACAATAGATAAGTAGTAACTCTGGTGAAGGGTAAGACAGTACACAGTACTGGGGAAGCCAGCACAACCTGTACAAGGCAAGGTCATGGAAGCTCCATAGACACATCCAAACTCCCTGAGAGACTGAATTGCTGGGCAGAGGGGCTGTGGGGACCATGGTCTCGGGGAACATCTAGCTCAATTGGCATAACACAGTTTATAAAGACAATGTTCTACATTCTACCTTGGTTAGTAGCGTCTAGGATCTTAAAAGCCTGTGTGCAGCCGTCTAAGATACTCCACTGGTCTCACCCCTTCGGGAGCAAAGGAGAATGAAGAGAACAGGATACAAGGAAAAGATTAGTCCAAAAGACTAATGGACCACAGCTACCACAGCCTCCACCAGACTGAGTCCAGTACAGCTAGATGGTGCCCAGCTACCACCACTGACTGCTCTGACCAGGATCACAACAGAGGGTCCCAGACAAAGCTGGAGAAGGAGATAGAACAAAATTCTAACTCACAAAAAAAGACCAGACTTACTGGCCTGACAGAGACTGGAGAAACCCCAAGGGTATGGCCTCTGGACACCCTTTTAGCCCAGTGGTGAAGTCACTCCCGAGGTTCATCATTCAGCCAGGGATTGGACAGCCCCATAAAACAGAATGGGACTAATGAGTCACAGCAGTCCAAGGACAAGGACTAGAAGGCAGGAGGGGACAGGAAAGCTAGTGATAGGTAACCCAAGATTGAGAAGGACAGTGTTGACATGTTGTGGGGTTGTTAACCATTGTCATAGTGCAATATGTATACTAACTGTTTAATGAGAAACTAATTGTTCTGTAAACCTTCATCTGAAGTACAAAAAAAAAAAGAATTATCTATGTGAGATCAAATTGACAACAGCTACTCAAAAGGTTCGATTGGAAGCCTAGGGGGCAGTGAATTGAAGATAATGGTGATGGAATAATTTGGAAAAGTATAGTGAGAATAGCAGCACAACTGGAAGAATATAATCGATGTCACTGAATTGTACATGTAGAAATTTTTGAAATGGTATATCTTTGGCTATGTATATTTTCACCAAAAAAAAAAAAAAAAAAGGCCCTTGACGGTTGAGAAGGGAGAGTGTTGACATGCCGTGGGGTTGTTAACCAATGTCATAAAACAGTATGTGTACTGACTGTTTAATGAGAAACTATTTGTTCTGTAAACCTTCATCTAAAGTACAATGTAAATAATTTAAAAAAAGAAGGAATATCTCAACATCACCCACACCACCTAACCCCTAGAAATTTCACTGACATGGAAGGTGTCTGAATTTTTGTGGAATGAATTTCCCACCCTCTAGCACACAAATGTTTTACCAGTTAGTCCAGAGTCATTGACACTTCTTCCTTACTAGGTCCAGTCAGCATAATGTCATCAACGTAATGGACCAGTGTGATGTCTTGTGGAAGGGAAAGGGGATAAAGATCCCTGCAGACTAAATTATGACATAGGGCTGGAGAGCTGATGTAGCCCTGAGATAGGCAAGTGAAGGTATATTGCTGGCCTTGCCAGCTGAAGGCAAACTGCTTCTGATGGTCCTTCGAAATAGGTACGGAAAAAAAGGCATTAGCCAGGTTAATAGCTGCATACTAGATACCAGATGTGTTAATCTGCTCAAGCAATGAAACTATGTCTGGAAGAGCAGCTGCAGTTGGAGTCACCACCTGGTTAAGTTTTCGATAATCTAAGTCATTCTCCAAGATCCATCTTTTTTTTGCACAGGCCAGATAGGCGAGTTGAATGGGGATGTGGTGAGAATTACTATCCCTTCATCTTTCAAGTCCTTGATGGTGGCAGTAATCTCCGCAATCCCTCTAGGAATGTGGTACTGCTTTTGGTTTACTATTTTCCTAGGTAGGGGCAGTTCTAATGGCTTCCACTTGGCTTTTCCTACCATAATAGCCCTTACTCTATTTTTCAGGGACCCAATGTGGGGGTTCTGCAAGTTGCTGAGTATATCTATTCCAATTATGCATTTTGGAAGTGGGGAAATCACTACAGGTTGGGTTCGAGGACCCACTGGACCTACTGTGAGACAAACATGAGCCAAGACTCCATTAATAACTTAACTTCCATATGCTCCCACTCTGACTGGTGGGCCACAGTGATGTTTTGGATCTCCTGGAATTAGTGTCAGTTCAAAGCCAGTATCCAGTAATCCCCAAAAAGTCTGATTATTTCCTTTTCCCCAGTGAACAGTCACTCTTGTAAAAGGCCATAGATCCATTTGGAAAAGGCTGGGAGAAAGATTAACAATAAAAATTTTTGACAGTGTTGGAGTCCTTCCTCAAGGGGACCTGGCCTCCCCTTTCATTCAAGGGGTTGTATATCTTAAACTCACTCAAATCTGGGAATTGAATGAGGGATGGTGACTCTCTATTCCGGTGATTAGCGTTAGACTGCTGTTCACCTGACCTAGAATTCATCCACTTGTACAGATCTAGTAAATATTTAGTAGATTTCCTATCTATTTCACTCCTAGGGACATCATGACCAAGTAGCCAATGCGATAAGTCCATACGAGTCAATCTATTCTGATTACTGCTTTGACTCCGCTGTCCATTACTGTAATCACACCCACCTTGTCTTTGTTGATTGAGTGCAGCCACTTGGCCCCTACTACCACTGGGTCCAATCAGCAACATTGTAGTTAGGTGTCTTAATTCAGTTAGGGCAGTTCATACTGTCAAATCTGATTCCATAAAATAGCAATCACAGCAGTCTTCAAGGATGCTGGAGCTCCCTTCACAAATTTGTTCCTCACAGTTCTGGTAAAAGGTGTGTTCTCTGAGCACTCCATGTGTGGGCCTGTGGGTCTAGCCTGATAAATCTACTGTAGCATGCCAATTTCCCTAAGCCTTTGGATACCTTCTTCTACAGTATACCAAGGCAGGTCTGCTACTTCAACTTGATTTAGTGTCAGCCACCTTGGAATTCATGCTTCAGCGTTCCAACCAAATAAACTATTTGATCCTTTCGTAACTTCTCAAGCTGAAACATTGAATGAACAATGTGTGCTTAATGGACCCATATCAATAAACTCAGACTGATCCATCTTTATGTTTCTTGCACCATTATCCCACACCCTTAATAGCCATTCCCATACATATTCCCCAGGTTTCTATTTGAACATATTAGAAAAGTCAAGCAGTTCTTTTGGACTATAGTGTACCTCCTCCTGGGTCACACTTTGTACTTCACCTTTTGGGGCTCGCTGGGACTTAAGCCTAGTTATAGGTCTAGAAGCCAGAATCAGTAGTGTGGAATTGTTTTGAGAACATTCAGCATTGTCTTGTAAAGCATCTGCTTCAGGCACAGGCAAGGGCTCTTCAGAGGCAGCTAGGCTAGGGCTAATCTCATTAGACGGGAGTGGAGGGACTAATGGTTTTTCTGGGCAGGGTGGTTTAGCAGACAAACATGAAGTAATCTCTTCAGATGGAAGTGGTTCTGCTGGCAGGAGTGATTCAACAGAATTTAGGGGCTCAGTGTCTCCAGCTTCCTGATTATCTGCCCATATGTCCCCATCCCAAGTTTCAGGACCCCATTTCTTCCCAATCAATGCCCTTACTTTAACTTCTCGAGGTTGGCAATTGAGCTGGCATTGTAATTCAGCCACTCTTACAATAAGACTCTGGGTTTGGTTTTTGGCAATTTCAGCTCTGTTACTGCATGAAATAAGGCTTTCTTCCAAAGCACTAGTGGAAGCCTTGAGGTCATTTATGTGTCATGTAAGCTTTGACTCTGAAGTCCTGAGGGCATCTCTTTCCTTCACCAGTTTGTCTAGCAAAAGTAGGACCAACCAATCAGCTTCCTTATACTTCTCATTCTGACAAAACTGTAGAAAGATATCACACGTGTTCACTCATAGCCTTGCCTTTCACAAATACCTGATCAACTAATGGTGATATTTTAGGTATTTGTATCACCACCTCACCTCATGCCATGGATTAGCAGTGCCCTCTTTACTGCTGGAAGCAGAGTCATCAACATCTTTAAGACTAACCAGACTTTAGAATCAATTTAGAAAAATCCATCGTTATAATTTTGTTTCTGTAGTACCACTCTCAGTTCCAAATGTCTTAGGCTGGGTTCTCTAGAGAAGAAAAACCAGTAAAGCATGTTAATATAGAGAGAGAGAGTATATCAAAGAAACAGCTCACACAATTGTAGAGGGTGGAACATCCCAAGTCTGTGGATCAGGATAGAGGCTTCTCCTGATTCACCCAGCTGCAGGGGCTGGCAAACCCAATATCAGCAGGTCAGAGAGCAGGGCTCTTGAGCACAGGCTCTGAAAATCAATGAATTCCAAGACTGGCAGGCAAGACCTCAAGGCTTCTCCTGATTCACGTAGCCTCTGGGGCTGTTGAACTCAAGATCAGCAGGTCAGAGAGCAAGGCTCTTGCTCACAGGCTGTGAAGATCTGTGAATCCCAAGATAGGCAGATAAGCTGATAGCTTAATTCCCAAGAACTGGAGGTAAGATGAACAGGAGGCAGCTGCATGATCCAGAGTGAGCAAAAAGTCAGAACATCTGCTTATATTTGGACGGAGGCCACAACCTTAAGGAAACTCCCTTTCAACTGATTGGCTATTCATGGCAAATCCCATCATGGGAGTGATCACATATAAACACTGAGAATCATGACCTAGCCAAGTTGACACACAATCTTAACCATCACAGTGTGTCAGTGCTGAATTCATGAGGCTATTTCCCACTTCGAGATGGGTGTTCCTCTTGGATGGAAGCCATGGCAACCACCTGTCTGTTTCCAAGTCTTACCCATTCACTTAAGGAGCAGAAATAAAGTCCAGCCTTGAAGAGTAAGGGGGCCCCAAGCAGTCTCCATCTAGAGAAAATCTGAATCTTGATCCTTCTACCATATGGGAATGTTTGAAGCTCAGTCTCTGGGTGAATAATGGGTGAATGGTTGGGTGGAAGGGTGGATGAATGGATGAATGGGTGGGAGGGTGTGTAGCAGGCTTATGAAACAGTAAAGGGAAAAAAATGAAAGAAAGGAGGGGAGGCAAAGAAGAACAGGCTGGAATGAATGGAGAACACACACGCACCATTAATGGATTCCCAGGCAATCCTATGCTGATGACACAACCCTGGTTGATGGTCACCATGTATCTCAGATTACCTAGAAGCAGGGCCTAAGGCAAGGATTTGGGTTCATTTGATGTATTGTAAACATTCTAAAGAGAAAAAGGATGAGGAGAGGGACAGGGGAAGAAGCAAGCAGGAGGTGGCTGTAGCTAGAGTCACTTCAGCCTGGTCCTATGGCATGCTCTGAAGCACAAACTGCCCCACAAAGCCAGTCCCGCACTGGAGCAAGTGGGCTGTCAATTAGGCATTGGCCCTGGACTGCTCCCCAGGGGTGGGGAGGTGGCAGAACTTCCTGGGTAAGGCAACTCCCATTTGTCAGAGGACAATTCCTAGAGAACTGTGACCTGTTAGCAACCAGGGAATGTGGGCATTGGCAGAAAAGGGCGATCAGAATGGGGTATCAATGGCACCAACTACATCATGTAATAGACTGCAAGAGGCAGAAAACCTCCAGGAACCACACAGCCCTACCTCCCCAGGTGGGAAAGCTGAGACTCAGGGATGGCACAATAAAACTCAGCTTTCCACACTCCCTGCTCTGTGCTGCAGCCTTAGGCACTGCATTTTCCCACGGGCAGGTCTTTAAACAGCTAAACCAGAACAGATGGAGAAGACAGTGTGGCCTCTCTCTACCAGCTCTTATGACTGAGGGTAGGTGTAAGATGTGGTGGAGGAAATGTTTATATCTTTAAGAAAACCTTCAGCACCACACTTCACAACTCAGAGATGGCCTCTAACATCTTTGGAAGACTCCATCCCTCTCTATCCCCTAGAGCCATCCACCTCTCTGGGACAAACAGACCCGTGTCATAATGGACTACACTGCACAGAACTTAGGCTTTCAGGACCTGCAGAAGGTCCCAGAATGTGAATGTGGCATTTTGCCCATGTGGCCTTCTGTGCATGGTGGTCAGATCATTAGTACTCCGGACACCTGCATCTTCTTACCTCCAATGGGTCCACATGGTAGCAAAACAGCGCATTAATTTGAACACTGACATAATCATCCTGGTGCTTGGCCAACACGATGCCTAGTAACAAGTAGGCCTGCCCCATGGAGCATACTGAGCAGACAGACATTGGGACCAGGTACACCCAGCCACTGTCAGAAGTGTCATCACAAGTCCCCAAACCCCAGCTTCCCAAAGTCCTGACAGCACTGCAGATGCTGGCTAAGTACCACCATCAACCACCCTGAGGCAGGTATGCACAAAGGGAAAAAAAAATCAATGCTCCCCAAACGAAAAGGGAAATGATATATAAGGAAACCAAGGCTATTTTCAAGGTTAGTGACAGAGGTACCTACACAAATGGAGGGAAATGAAATTGCAGACGGAACTGCTACGGGGCAGATTGTTGGCAGTACTATAAAGTCAGTACATACAGAGCAATGGAGTGACACACGTGGGCTCTGACAATGGCCATCAAAGGGGTGGCTCTAAGGAGATGGTGCAAAGGGCTTCATTGCATAAAAGGCACAACAAGCTACTAAAAATTAAACTGTTTTCTTTTCTGGGGATTGAAGGGATGAGAGTAGGGAATTGTCTCTTCCATGCTGATCCTATGGATTAAAGGCGATTGTGGCTCTGAAGTGTCCCTGAAGGACCAATGTGCATACCCTGGTGGGGGAGGGGGGCAGTTCTCAGGCAGAATACTTGCCAAAATGGTGACAGGAGTGCCTGAAGTGCAGATCAAAGGCCACAGAGGAAGGCGTGTATCTCAGGTAGACTTACCATCACTCTATTGGAAAGTAGTCATCCTTGGGCGTCCTCTGTTTGCCTCTTTATATTCTTTGCTTGGCTGCTAACCGAAAGCTTGGTGGTTTGAATCTACCCAGAGGTACCTTGGAAAAAAGGCCTGGCAATCTACTTCCAAAAGATCACAGCCTTTTAAACTCTATGAAGCACAGTTCTTCTCTGACACACATAGGGTCACCATGAGTTGGAACTGACTCAACGACAACCAGCTTAGTTTGGTTTTCACATTCTTTGAGATTGACAAGAAAGATATTTGAATATTCCTTTTATTTATGGGAAAAACAAGAGCCTATTAAAGGAACCATCTCTCTGTAGGAAGAAATATACCAAGGGGAAAAAATCCCTTCGGCCTACGAGGAGGAAAAAATTCCAAACACAGTTCAGACCCAGGGAGTGCTGAGTTGTGAGTTGAAAATGACCTGAGAGACTACCTAGACCAAATTCCTATTCCACAGGGGAGGAGTCTGAGGGCCAGGTCAAGGCAAACTGTATAACTGAGGCCTTATGGTGGGGTAGTGGCCTAGAAAAGGCCTAGAACCCAGGAAGATGGAGAGCACTTCTCTAGAAAGGTCAGTTGTTGTTGCTGGTACCATGGAGTCAGTTCCAACTCATAGCGACCCTATGTACAACAGAACGAAATACTGCTCCATGCTGCACCATCCTCACAATCGTTGTTATGTTTGAGCCCACTGTTGTAGCCACTGTGTCAATCCATCTTGTTGAGGATCTTCCTCTTTTTTCACTGACCCTCTACTTTACCAGGCATGACGTCCTTCTCCAGGGACTGGTCCCTCCTGATAACATGTTCAGAGTATGTGAGACAAACTCTCTCCATCCTTGCTTCTAATGAGCATTCTGGCTGTACTTCTTCCAAGACAGATTTGTTCATTCTTCTGGTAGTCCAAGGCATACTCAATATTCCTCACCAACACCATAATTCAAAGGTATCAATTCTTCTTCAGTGTTCCTTATTCATTGTCCAGCTTTCACATGCATATGAGGCAACGGAAAACACCGTGGCTTGGGTCAGGCGCACCTTAGTCCTTAAAGTGACATCTTTGTTTTTTTTAACATTTTAAAGAGGTCTTTTGCAGCAGATTTGTCCAGTGCAATACGTTTTTTGATTTCTTGACTACTGCTTCCATGGGTGTTGATTGTGGATCCAAGTAAAATGAAATCCTTGACGACTTCAATCTTTTCTCCATTTATCGTGATGTTGTTTATTGGTGCAGTTGTGAGGATTTTTGTTTTCTTTATGTTGAGGTGTAATCCATACTGAAGGCTGTAGTCTTTGATCTTCATCAGTAAGTGCTTCAAGTCCCCTTCACTTTCAGCAAGCAAGGTTGTGTCATTTGTATAATGCAGATTGTTAATGAGTCTTCCTCCAATCCTGATGCCGTGTTCTTCTTCATATAATACAGCTTCTCAGATTATTTGCTCAGCATATAGATTGAATAAATACGGTGAAAGGATACAATCCAGACACACACCTTTGTTAACTTTAAACCACAAAGTATCCCCTTGTTCTGGCTGAACGACTGCTTCTTGGTCTATGTACAGATTCCTCATGAGCACAATTAAGTGTTCTGGAATTCCCATTCTTTGCAATATTATCCATAATTTGTTATGATCCACACAGTAAATGCCTTTGCATAGTCAATATAACACAGGTAAACATCTTTCTGATATTCTCTGCTTTCAGCCAGGATCCACCTGACTTCAGATATGATATCCCTGGTTCCACATCCTCTTCTGAATCTGTCTTGAATTTCTGGCAGTTCCCTGTCAATACACTGCTGCAGCTGCTTTTGAATGATCTTCAGCAAAATTTTACTTGTGTGTGATATTAATGATATTGTTTGATAATTTCCATATTCCGTTGGATCACCTTTCTTGTTGGAATGGGTATAAATATGGATCTCTTCCAGTCAGTTGGCCAGGTAGCGGTCTTCCAAATTTCTTGGCATAGACAAGTTAAGTGCTTCCAGCACTGCATCTGTTTGTTAAAACATCTCAGTTGGTTTTCCATCAATTCCTAGTCTTGTCTTTTGCCAACACCTTCAGTGTAGCTTGGACCTCCTTCCTTCAGTATCATTGGTTTATGATCATATGCTACTTCCTGAAATGGTTGAATGTTGATCAATTCTTTTTGGTACAGTCACTCTGTGTATTCCTTCCATCTTCTTTTGATGCTTCCTGCATCGTTTAATATTTTCCCCACAGAATCCTTCAGTATTGCAACTCGAGGCTTGAATTTTTTCTTTAGTTCTTTCAGCTTGAGAAATGCCGAGCATGTTCTTTCCTTTTGGTTTTCTAACTCCAGGTCTTCTCACGTTTTATTATAATACTTTACTTTGTCTTTGTCTTCTAGAACTGCCCTTTGAAATCTTCTGATCAGCTCTTTTACTTCATCATTTCTTCCTTTTGCTTTAGCTACTCTACATTCAACAGCAATTTCAGAGTCTCTCCTGAAATCCATTTTGGTCTTTTGTTTTTGTCTTTTTAATGATCCCTTGCTTTCTTCATATATTATGTCCTTGATGTCATTCCACAACTTCAGTAATTAATGTTCAATGCATCAAATCTATTCTTGAGATGGTCTCTAAATTCAGGTGGGATATATTCAAGGTCATACTTTGGCTCTCGTGGACTTGTTCTAATTTTCTTCAGCTTCTACTTGAACTTGCTTATGAGTAATTGATGGTCTGTTCCATAGTCAGCTCCTGGCCTTCTTCTAACTAATGATATTGAGCTTGTCCATCATCTCTTTCCACAGATATAGTTGATTTGATTCCTGTAGATTCCATCTGGTGAGGTCCGCATGTATAATCACTATTTATATTATTGAAAAAAAGTATTTACAATGAAGAAGTCATTAGTCTTGCAAAATTCTATCATGCGATCTCCGGAGTCATTTCTATCACCAAGGCCATATTTTCCAACTACCAATCCTTCTTGTTTCCAACTTTTGCATTCCAATTGCCAGTAATTATCAATGCATTCTGATTGCAGATTTGATCAATTTCAGACCACAGAAGTTGGTAAAAATCTTTAGTTTCTTCATCTTTGGCTTTAGTTGTTGTTTTGTAAATTTGAATAATAGTCATATTAACTGGTCTTCCTTGTAGGTGTATGGATATTATCTTATCACTGACAGTGTTGTACTTCAGGATAGATCTTGAAATGTTCTTTTTGATGATGAATATAATGCCATTCCCCTTCAACTTGTCATTCCTGGCATAGTAGATCATATGATTGTCTGATTCAAAATGACTAATACCAGTCCACTTTAGCTCACTAATGGCTAGGATATAGATCTTTATGCATTTTATTTCATTTTTGATGACCTACAATTCCCCTAGATTCATACTTTGTACATTCCATGTTCCTATTATTAATGGATGTTTGCAGCTGTTTCTTTTCGTTTTGAGCTGTGTCATATCAGCAGATGAAGGTCCTGAAAGCTTGACTCTATCCACATCATTAAGGTCAACTCTACTTCAAGAAGGTAGCTCTTCCCTGGTCATAGTTTGAGTGACTTCCAACCTGAGGGGCTTATCTTCCAGCACTGTATCAAACAATGTTCCACTGCTATTCATGAGGTTTTCACTGCCCAATTTTTTCCGAAGTGGATGGCCAGGTCCTTCTTTCTAGTCTGTCTTAGTCTGGAAGCTCTGCTTAAACCTGTCTACCAAGGGTGACCCTGCTGGTAGTTAACATACCAGTGGCTAAGCTTCCAGTATCACAGCAACACTCAAGCCACCACGGTAAGACAAACTGACAGGCACATAGAAAGGCCAGAGGTCCCAGAAAAAGATTCAAACCCTTTGTTGGTGGAAAATTCTTACCCTGCCACATGTATAACATAGTAGGTAGTTCTGGTATCATGCCTTTAAATATATGGACTTTGATGTCACAAACTTGGGTTCAAATGTTGACTCTACTTGCCACTTACTGACTTTGTGACTTTGGGCAAGTCATTTAACTGTTCTCTACCTCAGTTTCTGCATCTGAACAAAAAGATTGATGATAATGAACTCAGGGTTTTGTGTAAGGATTACATAATACAGTGCATATGAAATGCTTGGCATATTGGATTCCTTGAGATCCAGTAGTAAACTCCCCAGTAAATGGTAGCTGCTGACATTTCTGAATCTAAGTTGTCATTTATCATTATCTGTAAACAAAGACTACCAGGGAAAGACGTAGGTCATCTCATTTCCTCTGTTATCATGAACATTGTCGTTTGCCTTCTTGAAGTTTTCCCCTCTCTAACAGCTCCTCATTTCCATTTGGTTCTCAAAAAGCTGACCGTATCCCAAGGGTAGACATGTGAGCTCCTTCTGTCCACTAGCGATTGAGTCAGGAGTGGGCACGTGACCCAAGCCAATCCAATTAGGGTGAATCTCAAAGTTTGCAGGGAAAGTTGAGATGTTTTCTACTTCCTACTAGACATGAAGGAAAGGCCTAAAGCCCTAGAAACTGCTAGCAGCTAGCTTGGACCCACCTAAGAAACCAGCCAAAAGAAAGAACAGAGTGGTTGAAAGAAATTGTGTCTTTAGTGATATCCTTGGATCCTGGATCAGTCCTCACCTGATCACATCTCAACTTTTCTGTTAACTGAACTAGTACATTTCCTTTATGGCTTAAGCCAATTTGCTGGTTTTTGCTTGTTTGTTTTTTGTTCACTTGTAACCCAAAGATTTCTAAATGTTGCAATGATCTGAAATGTTAAAGCCCCTTCTCTGAGTTGGAACCTCTCTAAGCACAGCTGGAGCTGCTGTCTTACTTAAAACTAAACAGCATGTGGTCCCTTCATTTTTCTAAGACCCCCTCAGGCCCATGATTCTGTGGCTCTCTAGCCCTTATGTCAGGGACAAGCCCTGTCCTGCTGTGTGATCAGCCCTCACACAAGGCTTTGATCTTCTGGAGCCCATGGCCCCTGCTGTGCTGCGAGGTGCCACAGACAAGGCTGTCACCAGGCTCCCAGGCATCCCTTTGTAGGCCCTGCCCTGGCACAGAGTGTGTGGGCGATGACACCATCAAGCAGAGGCAGCTATAACTGAACTCAGCTCTTTGCTCCGACAGAAATCAAAGGTCTAACTCTTCACCTTTCTTCCCTGGGAGCCCCACATTACACCACCAGGAACAAAATGCCATATTACCAGCTTTACGATTTTTCCTCCGTTTCCCCACTTCTGCTGCTTTGGCTGAATGCAATCATGCGACCAGGTTGTACTAAGATGCACCCTCCCTGTGCACTGAAGTGTTGATGGGGTGTGAGGACTTTGAACAATCCCCCTCGGACTATTTTAAAGATTCCACCTGGGTTTCCATGGTAATTTTACAGAGCCCACACTCAATAAGTGTTTGCTGAATTGAATTTATTGAAGAATAAAGTGAACTGGGTATTCCTATACCTGGACCACATCACCACAGAAAATTCCCTGGCCCTTCAAAGAGCCAGGCTGGGAGTCAGAGCTGGAAACTTCTGCCAGCATGGGGGTCAAGGCTGCTCGTTCTCAGGAATGAGGACTCAGATCTATCCTTCTCTCGTTTATGCTAGAAAGATGACATTCTGAAAGAAACCAGGGGACTTGGGTCAGAAACAAAAAGTTAATGTTAATAAACAGGCTCTCAGTGTGGCCCATCCTACCTTGACCAGAAAGGTCTCCAGAGTGAGAGTACTAGCTCCTCAGTGCAGGTAAAGCCCTTTCGGTGGAAATACCCTAAGAGCCCTCCATGGATCTAGCTTCCTTCCAGCTGGATGATCCTCAAGGTTTGTCTTTATCGGAAAATGTTTTAGACTCAGATCAGAATTTAACAGGTAAAATAGCTGAGTGAGAGCAAAAAGTAAAAAGCCACCAACCCCAACAGGGAATCAATAGTACGCAAGTCAATAAGCACATAACAAGACAAGCCATGAAGACTCTGGGGGCAGGGGTGCCTGTGCAAAAAAATATATCTCAATGTGTATAGTATATACACAGACTCATGTTCCCTTAACTAGAGACCTGAACAAAAACAAATGCCACATTCCCCAAGCAGGCCAAACTCGTGGCAGCTGGGCTGCGTTGCAGATAAATTGCATCCTTGGCAGAAACAATGAATTCAACAAAGATTCCAAGTTGTCCTGCCCTTTGAGTCCTCAGGCTCACCAGACTCACCCACAAATTTTGCTCAGAGCTGAATCTCCATGGCAGATTCATTCACAAACCGACTCCAATTCCATTTGCTAGAACTGCCAGTCGTCAGCTTTGTTAAAACTACCAACTGTCATTTTGTCAATAGATACGGCCCATTTCTGAGGTCAGATCGATTCTAGACCAAAGTTTTGAGTGACAACATTGTCCCTGGAGGGGTCCCAGGAGTTTTTGCATACCCCTCATGTTAATGACAAATAAGTTCCCCACGATGGATATACCTGCAATTAATATTGAAGGGACAGTTAATGATCTCAAGGCACCGCCATACAAGTCTCATATTTCAAATTTAAAACTCTCCTTTCAAAGTAGGATTAGTTTTCAAAGCCTCGAAATGAATGCTAATATGTTAGGCAAAACAAGTGTTTTTAACGCCTCAAAAAATAAAGCACAGAAAATTAATATTAAGGACTCCACTCAGTTGAGAACCCATTATCCTTGAAACACTCACAATAAGGCTTTGTACTCAAGGACCGTCTTGTCATTCCTTGTTTCAAAGGATTGGAGAGCTACAAATCATGGATTCAAAAGCGTACGACATACTTCGTTCTGAAGAGCTCGTGAGTTAGCAAGACCACCTTAAATCTGTGTATGATTTTCCTCCTCTCTTTTTTAAAAACCACTGAAGTTTTTAAATGAGAGTTCACGAACCTGCACGTTTCTGTACTTCTTTCAGACAGACATACGCAGACAGGTATTTGTATATTTCTTTCAAAGGAAAATTAAAACCTTACAAAGCAAAAAATGCATTTAACATCTGAATCATAAAATCAGTTTGGCTCCTAATTCAGGGGAAATTGCTTTCCAAATATAGAGACATGTTTTTCCCCAGGCAGAAAAAAATAATAATTTCTGGTCCAAAAGACCAGACAAACTGCTAGCAGTGACCAAATGAAATACCAATTCCAAGCTAAATGAACAAGAACCAGCCTAGAGGGAAAACTGGTATTACAAAGAGACATTGACAGTATACAAAGACCTATGTCCTGTTTTCTCCAAGAAATAAGAGAGAAATGGAATAGGTATTTAGGTAATAAAATGGCAAATCTAGCCACTGAAAATAACCGTGGTAGGTCACTTCCAACTGCTAAACTCCCTAGTGCAGCTATGAGAACATAGAATAGATTAGAGAAGTCCCTATCCCAGGCTTTGTGAGGGAGTTGAAGGAAATGCTCCAATAACTCCTCCTGGCCACTAGGGGCACTGTGGGGACAAATGAGGAGCTTCTCTTTGACCATAGCACACCCTGCCCAGATCCTGTTTTTTATACTGTCTTATGTGGACATTGGAAACCCTGGTGGCATAGTGGTTAAGTGCTACAACTGCTAACCAAAAGGTTGGCAGTTTGAATCCACCAGGCACTTCCTGGAACTCTATGGGGCAGTTCTACTCTGTCCTATAGGATCACTATTAGTCAGAATCGACTTGACGGCAACGGGTTTGGTTTTTCTTTTTTGGTATGTGGACATTCCTCCGCCAAGTCTCCTGTAGGGACTGGGGCCTCCGTGGCGCAATGATTTGGCTGCTAACCTAAAGGTTGGCAGTGCAAAAGTGCTCCACAGAAGAAAGGCCTGATAATCTGCTTCTGTAACATTATGTAGCAGTTCTATATGGGGTCACAAAGAGTTGGAATCTACTCCACGACAATGGGTTTAGTTGTTTTTGGTTTGGGTTTCTGGTTTGTTGTTTGCCCTCTGCAGAAGTGGGAGCCAAGGAGGCAGAGCCTAGACCTCTGAGGCACAAGGGCAGACCAATACCCTAAATTTGCTATGGTCGCCCTGATCCAATAGTCTATAAACCTTTCCCTTCCCAATGTTCTCCGGCTAGCTTGGCCATGTCTGTGGAAGCTAAAGGACTACCCCCAGAGAACTCAAACCCAATGATGTTTGTATCAGAGTGGTGGCACTTGGTAATTTAGCCACGTTTATTGAAATGATGATCAATCCTGATTGCAAATCCCACAGCACAAAGCAATCACTGTTAGTAACAACCTCTCATTTGTGCAGAGACCTCTGTTTCTCCCAGATTTATGCTTACAATAAATTGTCTCAGCCCTCCCAACCCGCCAGATGTATGAGTCCAGCACCAGGCTCCCAAGGTCTATTATCACCAATTAAAAAAACAGGTTAAGAGAGTATGTAAACCGAGATATATTATGTAATCAGACTCTAATGAGATCTAGTGATTAGAGAAGGAATCTGGGTTAATTTTCTTTTTGTTTTTATTAGCAGCTAAAGAGCTTCTGGGAAACTTCTTTGTGTCCTTGACCATCTCGTCTCCCTCTCCCTGGCCCACACCTGGCCCAGGGGGAACTGGGAGTGGGGCTGGTGTTGGACTGAAGCAGGAGAATGGCTTTAGACAGATTGAGTTGGTAGATAATGGGTGAGGGACTCCCAAGAGCTGCTAAATGGCTGAGGTACTCAGTTTTGAACCCTCAAATCCTACTTTTAACCAACTGCTCGCTGCCCTTCTGAAGTCTCTGAGAGGAATCTATGCATAGAAGGCAAAAAGAAGTTTTTGAATTACCAAATGGGAATTTGCAGTTCTTCCCCACCAGGGGCTCAGGGAGTTGGGCAGACTGGTATAGAGGTCCTTTGCTCTGGACTGTAGGCAGCAGAGTCAGCCCAAAAGTGTGTCTTCTTAAGTATAGACAAACTCAACATTATGACCCAGTCAGGGCTTTCGAGTTTGAGGTAGTAGCCCTAGGCCCTGTCCCCTTAGACATTTAGGAGAATGGCAGAGAGAAAGAGAGAGTGAGAGTTGAGACTATAGGTGAGAGATTTCCAAGACAGCTCTCTTGTAGTAGTCTGGGCTGGAGATGCAAAGTTAGGGGCCACAGGCCGAGACCAGATGTAGGAAGACTATATGAACAGACACAGCTTCTCAAGGATTGTCTTAGTCATCTAGGGCTGCTATAATAGAAATACCCCAAGTGGATGGCTTTAACAAAGAGAAGTTTATTCTCTCACAGTCCAGTAGGCTAGAAGTCCGAATTCAGGGTGCCGGCTCCAGGGGAAGGCTTTCTCTCTGTGTCGGCTCTGAAGGAAGGTCCTTGTCATCAGTCTTCCCTTGGTCTGGGAGCATCTTAGCACAGGAACCTCAGGTCCAAAGGACACGCTCTGCTCCCGGTATTGCTTTCTTGGTGGTATGAGTTTCCCATGTGTCTTTGCTCAGTTCTCTCTTTTATATCTCAAAAGAGATTGGCTTAAGACACTATCTAATCTTGTAGATCTCGTCAATATAACTGTCATTAATCCATCTTATTACATCATAGGGATAGGATTTACAACACATAGGGAAATCACATCAGCTGATAAAATGGTAGATAATCATGCAATACTGGGAATCATGACCTAGCCAAGTTGACATATTTTGGGAGGACACAATTCAATGCATGACAAGGATGGACGTTTGGTGCCAGGACCAGGCCTCAGGGCAGGAGGAGATGAAAGTCAGAGGTGGAGGAACCTCTCAGCTGTGGTTGGGGGTAGATAATGGGCTGGAGATGCTGACCTTAATCAGATAGCACTCACTGGCAGATGCCATGGACTGTGCTCCAGACCCCTTAATCAATGCTCTGATGGTGAAGGTCAGAGGAGGGCCACTAGCAACCAGTGGCAGCAGAGTCATTTCAGGGAAGTGACAAATGAGAAGACAGGCTGCAGGGAGTTAAGGCACTGGGGATCCTTCCCGGTGGGATTCGCAGGCTGTGGCCTTCACAGCTATCAGGCCCCGCTCTGAGACCAGCCTGAGGATTCCCTGCCAGTGCCACCAGCCTCTACTGTACCTCTGTATGAATCAAAAGACTGTGCCTGCTGGGTTGATGAGCCCAAGGACACACAGGTTGGCATCATAGTGCAGACTGGATTTCAGCCCCATTTGCTTGTCAACTGAGTATCTTTGAGCAGTGCAGAAACTGCTCAAACGTCCAGCTGTTAAGTGTGGTAACAGCCTCGTACTGAAAGCAAAGGGCCAAGACCCACCCACACATACTTAATAATGTGCTCATACTTTTGCCCTTCCCAACACTTCCCGCATCCTTATCTCCTGTGCAGGATTACTAGCCTATTTAACTGGTAAGACTGCTGAGCTTGGGACCAGACTTACAGGGTTTATCTGACAGTCAGGCTCTTCCCTCCCACGATCCCTGCTACCTTCCTCTGCCTTTTGTAAAGTGGAAGTGTCAAAAATAAAAACATCACATCATCACTAAATCACCTTGAGCCTTAGAAATGACTTGAGTAGGGTTTAGGGCAGAATACTTAAGCCTGGTATTATAACAGCTCAAGAGACATTGTGCAAATCTTACAACAAAACTTATTTAATCCACCTCCTTCTTAAGTTAAATGTGTTCCGCAGAGAAGAACAAGTCACAAAATCCTCTTCTCTCCAGGGGTTCCCCATGCAGATCTGTAGGAATTCACTCCACCACGGTGTGAGATGACTCAGGATTATTGTGGAGTGTGGCATGGATAATAATCATAATTTTGAGCCAAGAAGTAAGCTGCAGCTCAGCGAGATTTTCACACAGCGGTGCCAGAAGAGGCTGATACTGGGAAGGCGCAGGACCTACAGGGGCCCCAAGAAAACATCTTTTCCAGTGGGTGCCTGACCTACTAATTACCTACAAAATCCAGGTCAGCCACTTGCTCTGCCAATTATTTAGAAAAGCCCAAAGCAGTGGGGGACTTAAAGCAAAATGTCAGTAGAAGGTAATTTTTGAGAATCATGGCAGACTTCCTGTGCACATTCCCTCACACTCCAGTCTCTGAGGACAGCTGCCATTTCAGGAGGTCAAGGGAGCTTTTCTGATTCCCAGGTTTCCCTCCCTCTCATTGCAGCCCAGACCCCAGTTTGTAGCCCTAGAAGGGACCAGATGGGGTTTGGCATAAATAGGAGCATCATTGGTGAGGGCTCTGTACCTCTCTGGACCATGGCCTCTGAGTCACGGCCCATGATGAGGGAGAAGCACAGGAAAAAATGTGTCACCAGGATGGGAGCAAGAATGCACCTCCCAGAGGGCCTGAGGAGACTGGCCCATCTCCCCGCCCCAGGTTCCTATCCCTGGCAGTTGGCCTTCACGATTCTTCTGCTAAAATGTCTCCAAGTGGTTGGGCCCAGTGCCTGGCATACCTTGAGCCCCCATAATGGTAGTCCTTGTTGTTATCATCCTTGCCAAGTCCCTGGATAGCACAAACGGTTAATTAAGTGTACTAGACTACTAGCCAAAATGTTGGTGGTTCAAACATACCCAGAAACACCTCAGAAGACAGGCCTGGCAATCTGCTTCCAAAAGGTCACAGCATTGAAAACCCTATGAAGCAGTTTTACTCTGCACACATGGTGTTGCCATGAGTCTGAACTGACTTGATGGCAACTAACAACATTATTGTCCTTGCCTCTGAGACCCCTCCTTCCATACCACAGGGCTGAGACAGAAGACACATCTTTTCTCTGCTTCCCACGTATGATCACTGTGTCTTCTTGGCCAAGGTCAGAAGACATACAGCCTGAGAGCTCATCCTGTCTCTGCACAGAGCAGCACCCTCACCCAGGTCCCCAAGAGACCACTCTCCACTTTTACTATACAACAGTTTGGATGTCTGTCCTCTCTGTCCCCCCAACTCTCCATTTCTCAAGGCCCTCCCCCACGCCCACCCCCTATTCACACCCGACTCTGCAAGAAGCTTCTTCTGACCCATACCTCCACCCTCACATCCAGGGATTTCCCTCTCTCTGAGCTCCTACCTGCCACGCATGCCTGTCCCAGAGGCCCTCACGCAGAAGCTCCCTCCTCTCAGACTCCAAGGCAGCCCAGGAAGCACGACACATGCCCTGCTTCTCACTCCAACTTTTGCAGGCCCTGCAGGCTAAGAACAAGACACCCTGGAAGAATTCCCTCTCATAGAAGGCAGTGTGTGTTCATCAAAGTCAATACACAGTGTATTTCAGAACCATTTGTCATTCTAGTGGCCTAGTTATCAACTTCCCATCTTGTAAATATATTCCTCTGAGAGTAAGAACTGTTTCTTTTTGTTATGTAAGAAAATTGTGAAATACTAGTGTTCGTTGGAACAGTTGTCAGATCTGGCTTTGGAGTGCCCCATATAGCCGAAATTAAATGTTTTCTTCATCTAGCCATATTGAACAGCCAAGATTGCCATGGTCAGTCATTAGAGAGACAGATGCTCCCACATTCAGTGGGGTGGCTGCAGAGAGAGGCACAAACTCCGGTGGCAGATGGAGGAGGAGGGAGCAAGGATAATCATAAACAAATTGGAATTATTGACTGAGAGGTGCTGGGCAAAATAGACTATACCTAGAATAAATAGTCCTTTTACAAAATGCTTTAGGGAGATGCAACAGCAAGTTCTTCTTTCTCCTCCCAAAGCTGTCAGCAAGAGGAACACAGAAGCATCTAGTAGGTCAGCTGCTAATGGAGTCAAACAAAGGACGACTCATTGGTGGGGTCAGTGATTTTGGGCTTTCTTCACTGCTGTTAATGGAGGCTAGGGTCTCAAGGGTAGCAAAAGCAGCAAACTCTGGTGGTGGTTGCGCAAGCCCCACTGTCCCAAAGCACATGCCTGAGCTGCTGTCCACCTGAGATGCTAAACCAGGGAAAGATCTGGTCCACATTCTCCTCATGAGGACAACAAAGGAGGCAGACTGGCAAACAAAGGCCTTTGGGCTTGCCTTTGACCAAGCTGCTAAAAACAACTCTATCAGAACAAGATCTTTGGGTTTGGGGCCTCATTTTAGCAGGAATATTAAAAAGAGGAGAACCTCCAGTTTCAAAGAGTGAATTCTCCACCTTATGATTAATCCAGCATCTCGTCATCGTCGTTAGGTGCCATTGAGTCACTTCTGACTCATAGCAATCCTATGTACAACAGAATGAAACACTGCCCGGTCCTGTACCATCCTCACAATCATCGGTATGTTTGAACCCATTGTTGCAGCCACTGTGTCAATCCATCTTGTCGAGGGTCTTCCTCCTTTTCACTGACCCTCTACTTTACCAAGCGTGATGTCCTTCTTCAGGGACTTGTCCCTCCTGATAACATGTCCAAAGTACATGAGACGAAGTCTCACCATCCTCACTTCCAAGGAGACTCTGGCTGTATTTCTCCCAAGACAGGTTTGTTCGTTCTTCTGGCAGTCTATGGTATATTCAATATTCTTTGCCAACACCATAATTCAAAGCCATCAATTCTTCTTCGGTCTTCCTCATTCATTGTCCAGCTTTCACATGCATATGAAGCAACTGAAAATATCATGGCTTGAGTCAAGCGCACCTTAGTCCTTAAAGTGATATCTTTGCTTTTAAACATTTAAAAGAGTCTTTTGTAGATTTGCCCAACACAATGTGTGGTCGTTCGATTTCCTGACTGCTTCTTCCATAGGCATTGATTGTAGATCCAAGTAAAATGAGATCCTTGACAATGTCAACCAACATTCTCTCTGTTTATCATGATGTTGCTTATTAGTCCAGTTGTGAGGATTTTTGTTTCCTTTATGTTGAAGTATAAACCATACTGAAGGCTGTAGTTTTGATCTTCACCAGTAAGTGTTTCAAGTCGTCTTCGTTTTCAGCAAGCAAGGTTGTATCATCTACATAACGCAGTTGTTAATGACTCTTCCACCAGTCCTGATGCCACATTCTTCTTCATATAGTCCGTCTTCTTCGATTACTTACTCAGCAACTCTGTGGCCCCCTGCAAAGGCAACAACACTCTCAGTGATTCTACAAATTTTCCCAGTGACCTTCCAGCCACAGCTCCTACCTCACAACAGACTTACTTTTCTCGCATGAGTGGAAAACATTTGAGATACAGAGTTTAGATATTTCTCTTCCAATAAGTAGATAGCTGTGATCATTTGTCACTGTGAAGGGGCCGTGGGGGACAGCGGGGTCTCACGATCAGACCATTGGCTGCCAGTACAGATCTTCCATACTAGACAGAAACCCCCAGCCTGCTACCAGCCGGTCAGTTTTCTTTCCTTCTAATCAGGTCAAATGTGCAGATATGTTCCCGTGCTCTGAGACCCACTATTCCTTTCCTTGTACAATGTGGGCTTTCAAAAAAGGAGTGGAAAAAAACAAGACTTCTTTCTAATTCTCTTATTATTATGGTTCTGACTATGATGGTTATTATGAAATAACCCCTTTGAAGGAAAATAGCACCACAATGAACCAGTATTCATCTTGTAATCAGAAAAAGCAAGTATTTTGTAACAACACCAAGAAAAAGCCTTCTGACAGTCTAGTTTACTTGATGGTTGTTTCAGGGCTTGAGATACTCAAGTGCATTGTTCGAGGCCAGAAAGGCAATTGACGTGTGTTCCTGGGTCCATGGACTGAACAGAAAGCCCCATCAGCAGGCAGCCATCTCCTCTGCTCCTGGCTCAGTGTCCCACAAACAAGGATGAGAGGACTGGCAGGTCCCACTCGGCTCCTCCAAATGGGGAAATTAGACCCTGAAGACAGCCTCAAGAATATGGTATACTCATGTGGCAATTGAAAGATGTGGTCACTTCTAGCCAGTGATTTAACGGATCCCATTCACTTATTCTTGAAACAAAGAAAATTCGGCTCCAAGAGTCTCTGGTCTCAGGTGACTCACACTGGCCTGGCTCCCCATCAAACTGGCTGCCCAGTGAGTTAGAGAAGGTTTGCAGATACTTGTACAGGCAGCTGACCTAAGCTGGGCAATGGCCACCCCCAGGAGATGGCACAGGAGCTGGAAACCTGGGGTCTAGCCAGCTGTGCCACCCAATTACTGTTTGACCCTGGGTTTATGCCTTCTCTTCTCTGGGCCTTTGCCTCTGCATTTGTAATGTCTGTATGTGAGTAGCAATGGGAGAAGGAAGAGTCTGGACCAGACATTCTATGACCATAATCTACCCCCAATAGCTTCAGACAGTAAGTGGCTATCTGCTGAGCACACAAATATAACACAGGGGTTTAAACTTTAGACTTAAGATTCAGACAAATCTGGGTTCAAATTCCAGTTGTACCTTTTAACTTCTCTAAGCTGTGATTTCCATCTCTATAAAATGGGGTAAGAGGAGAATTCAGAGAGATAATGAGTGCAAAGTGTTAGCACAGTGACTGGCACAGAGTGAGCCCTCAATGCCAGGGGGCTTTCACTGAGCCAAGGCAGGAAGTCCAACTGCTCTGGGTTGACCCTGAGGATATTGCAACCCCACCATAGTCTACCAACAGAGGAGGTGATTCACACACAGCACACAAAAACACCAGAAACATACAGGAGAATTAGGCTCGCAATTCAATCAGCCATTCCTGGTCATGGTGCAAATAGTGTGCACTTGACCACTAACCGAAAGGTTGGCAGTTCAAATACCCAGTGGTGCTGCAGAAGAAAAGCCTGGTAATCTACTTCCGTAAAATGATAGCCATTGAAAACTCTATGGAGCATAGTTCTACTCTGAAACATGTGGAATTGCTATGAGTCTGAATTGACTCAACAGCAACAGGTAAATCTGGACAAAAGAGCAAACGTGAACCATCTCGGGGAGCCTGAACTTAATTTTAAAATAAATTAGTGAAGAAATAAATATAACTGTCCTTCATTTAAGGAGCCCTGGTGACGTAGTGGTTCAAACCCACCAGCCACTCCACAGGAGAAAGATGTGGCAGTCTGCTACCATAAAGATTACAGCCTTGGAAACCCTATGGGGCATTCTAATCTATCCTATAGGGTCACTCTGAATTTTATTAGAAGTAATGATCTCCTCAAAACAGAACAAATAATAGTTAACATTTTACACTGTATAATTTGTTATAGATTTTTAATAAGAAATATCAAATTGTCTTAATAAAATTCAGATCTACAAATATTGGTCCAAGAAAATTGGATTTGATAGAAACAATGGTCACAAAAGAAAATTCACAATGACAAAAAGTTATCATGGATACAATTTGAAAGATGTATTAAATCTTTCCTGTGCAATTACACAAAACAGAATTAAACTCTCAGAAAATAATTTAAGTAAAATAAAAATAAAAGTAAAAAATAATTAGAACCAAGTTTACTAGAAAGGATAGAAAACTGATCAAGGAATTAAATTGGCTTAATGGAGACTGCTTCAGAAAACTTATTCAGCTGTTTATAAACATAGAGCTCAAGGAACCACTGTCAAAACATCCACCAGGTGTGAATGGTCAGGTCCACATGGCAGGGATAGAACATCCAGTTCCCACTACACGGCAGTATCCTGAACCCAGTGCAACTTGCACACATGCGTGGAGACAGCTTGGTTGATTCTACTTTAACCCCACAACTTACCATTTAAGATAGACCATACCTGGTGCCATCCCACTTATCTAGCTATTGCTCCCACCTTCCTTCCCATACACATACATCCAGCCACCCTGGGGCCTGGGTTCCTCTGCTCACACAATTTCTCCTGCCTGCCAGGTCTTCCCATGCAGTGTTTCCTAACCTTCCTTCAAGACTCAGGCCCAGCAACGCCTCATTGCTTTCCAGGTGACCTCCTTCCCCTGCAATCCAGACCTTGACCCCCCCCACACCCCACCATAAACTTCTGCTAAAGTCACCAATGACTCCTATGTTCCCAAATTTAAGAGAAATTCTGATTGTCTTCTCTGCTCATCACTCCTTCCTTCAGGTGACCATTTCTTTCCAAATTTCCATGACCCTTGGACAATGCAGCTCCTTTCCAAGGGCAAGTCCCAGAGAGAGATAGAGCTGTGAGCCATTATGAACCAACACCCAGGCCAACTGAGGGAATAAGTGCCTCAGCTCTGAAGGAGGAATCTGGGCAGTACCACCACATGCCTCAAACTCAGCAGCTCCAAAAGAAACCCACTTGGTCTTGACCATTATACCTCTTAAGTTTTTTCCTGCCACTGTCCTAGTTGAAGTTCTCATCACCTCCTGTCCAGATTAATTTGCTAGCCTCTTTCCTGGTCTGCTCGGCATACTCCAGTTCATCCTTCCCACAGACACCAATTAGCCAGCTTTTTAAAAACAGATCAGGTTATGCTCCATGCTGAAAGGAAGGGAGGAAGGGAGGAAGGGAGATAGGAAGAAGTTAGAAGACCTTGTACTGACTTGGATCAAGTTCCAATTCCTTGGCATATATGGTGGTGATCAAGAGGAACACTTCCTCAGGAGGACAGATCTTGAGTCATAGCCCCAAATAGCTCACCTTTCTTTATCCATCTTCCCCCATAATGTTGTTGTTGTTGTTGTTCAGTGCCATCTAGTCAGTTCTGATTCATAGCAATCCTATGTATAACAGAACGAAACACTGCATGGTCCTGTGCCATCCTCACAATCGTTATGCTTGAGCCCATCGTTGCAGCCACTGGGTCAGTCCATCTTGTTGAGGGTCTTTCTCTATTTTGCTGACCCTCTACTCCACCAACCATGATGGCCTTCTCCAAGGGACTTGTCCCTACTGATATAACATGTCTCACATGACAAAATCTCACCATCCTCACTTCTAATGAGCATTCTGGCTATACTTCTTCCAAGATAGATTTGTTTGTTCTTCTGGCAGTTCATGGTATACTCAATATTCTTTGCCAACACTACAATTCAAAGGCTTTGATTCCTCTTTTGTCCTCTCTATTCATTGTCCAGCCTTCACATACATATGAGGTGATTGAAAACACCACGGTTTGGGTCAGGCGCACCTTAGTCCTTAAAGTGATATCTTTGCTTTTTAACACTTCAAAGAGACTTTTTGCAGCAGATTTGCCCAATGCAATGCGTCATTTGATTTCGTCCCCCATAGATAAGATTTAGTACATTCAGCATAATCTACATGTCTGTATATTATTGGTAAAGTAGGAATGCTAGTAGAATTCATAAACTAAGAAAGTTTTGAGCTCGTAGCACAAATAAGGAGTCAAAATATGGCCAATCATCCATCATGGACAAAGGAAAATTGAGTGGCCACCATTCCATGAAAGACTACATCATTCTACATTTGCAGCAGGAGGAGGCAAGATGCAGACAAGAGCAGGACAGTACACCTGCGTGATGTAACATGGGAGAAAATGCCAAGCCCTCACCCTGCACACAACCCAAACTATCAAATTGTCACAGTACCTCAATCTTCAGAAAATTTTTTCTATCTTCAAGGTTTGAAGTTTATTAAAACTTAATATATATGTCCTCTACAAAATCCTAGTGAATGGAATCCAACAGGATATTAAGAGTCATACACCATGACCAAGAGGGATACGGGGATAGTTCAACATTAGAAAATCAATGTAATACACCACTTCAAATGTACAAAGGAAAAGAACCACATGATCATCTCTATGGGTGCAGAAAAAGCATTTGATAAAATCCAACATGCTTTCTTGATGAAAATCCTCAAGAAGATTGAAATAGAAGGGAATTTCCTGAATATGATTCAGGGCATATATGAAAAGCCAATAGCCAACATTATACTTAATGAAGAAAGATTGAGAAATTTACCTTTGAAATTGGGGACAAGAGAAGGGTGCCCTCTCTCACCACTTCTATTCAATATTGTATTAGAAGTCCTAGCCAGAGCAATAAGACAAGAAAAAGAAATTTTAAAAATCCAGATTGGAAAAGAAAAGGTAAAATTATCTCTATTTGTGGATGATATGATCCTATATATAGAAAATCCCAGAGTCACAAGAAAGCTTCTAGAGCTAATAGAGGAATTCAGTAAAGTTGCAGGGTACAAGGACAACAAACAAAAATCAGTTAGGTTTCTATACACCAGCAATGAGAAATCTGAAAGAGAAATTAAGGAAACAATTCCATTTACAATAGTATGTAAGAGAATAAATTATCTAGGGATAAACTTAACCAGGGATGTGAAAGATTTATAAAATGAAAATTATAAAACACTGCTGAAAGAGATTAAAGAAGACTTAAATATATGGAAAGATGTTCCATGTTAGTGGGTTGGAAGACTTAAAATTGTTAATATGTCAATACCACCAAAAGCTATCTGTAGTTCAATGCATTCCTGATGAAAATTTCAACAAACTTCATTATAGAAATGGAAAAACCAATCCCAAACTTTATATGGAATGGCAAGAGGCCCTGAATAGCTAAAGCAACGTTGAAAGAGAAGAACAAAGTAAGAGGACTCACGCCTCCTGATACTAAAACATATTATACAGCTACGTTAATCAAAACAGCCTGGTACTGACATAACAATAGACACATAGACAAATGGAATAGAATTTAGAGTCCAGAAATAAACCCACACATCTATGGTCAACTGATTTTTGACAAGTGTGCTAAGCCCATTCAATGGGGAAAGAAGAGTCTCTTCAATAAACAGTGTTAGGAAAATTGAATTTCCACATACAGAAAAATGAAACAAGATACGTGCCTCACACCATACACAAAAATAAATTCAAAATTAATTAAAGACCTAAATGGGAAAACTAAAACCATAAAATTCTTAGAAGAAAATGCAGAAGCAACTTCAAACCAAGCTGTTAACAATGAATTATCTAATACAGTAACTAACGTACAAAGATCAAAAGACAAAATAAATAAATGGGACCCAGTAAAAATTAAAAACTTTTGTTCATCAAACACTTTACCAAAAAATTAACAAGACAAGCTACCAACTGGGAAAGTATCTTCAGAAACCATATATCTGATAAGAATCTAATAGCTAAAATATATACAAAACTTGGACAATTTAACAGCAAAAATACAAATAAACCAGTCATAAAAAGGGCAGAAGACTTGAGTAGACATTTCACCAAAGAGGGCATTCAAATGGCCACATAACACATGAAAAGATGCTCAACATCGTTAGCCATCAGAGAAATGCAAATCAAAATCACAGTGAGCTACCATTTTATTCCCACTAAGATGGCCAAGATAGAAAATAAATAAATAAATAAATAAATAAATAATGCTGGCAAGGATGTGGGGAAATTGGAATCCTTCTCCACTGCTGGTGAGAATGCAAAATGGTACACCTGTTGGGAAAAACAATGTGGCAGTTCCTTAAAAAAGTAAAAATAGAACTACCATATGATGTAGCAATTCCACTCCTAGGTATTAAATGAATAATTTCTTCTAGAAGTATCAGCACAAAGATGGTCCCTCTGAGGCAAAAGTTAAAGATGTCCCAAATGTCTGACTTTTCAAAACTGCTATACCACTCTGTCATCTCTAACATCAACTATTTCTCCTCTCCTCAGTACTCTCCCTCCTATCTACGGTTTCTGTAATTCACTGCAACGTCTCACAGAACTCACTAACTGTGAAGGAAATGACTCACATGGTTGTGAAGGCTGGAAAGTCCCAAATCCATGGGTCAGGCATCAGGCTAGAGGCTTCTCCTGACTCAGGTGGTTGCAGGGGCGGAAGAACGCAAATCGTCAGGTCATATGAGAGGCTGCTGGCTCACAAGGCTGCAGAAGCTGGTGAATCGGGTCAGAGGATAGGCTGCTGGCTCAAGTTACAACAACCAGAGGTCAGATAATGATGAGCCAGGTGCAGGATCCAGAGTAAGAGAGAGAGCTTTGCCAGAGAATTCATATATACATATTGGATGCATACCGTACCCTCAAGGAAACTCCCTGTACTTGACCAAGGCAGTACAAGGGTGTGACTTCAAAAAGAATGATAAGGGCGGTGACTAGGATAAGGATGGTAACTTGAGTCACACCCTCTAGTAAAGCAGTGACTCAAGATACATCCCACCCTAATCTTGGACCAGTCCCTGGAGAAGGACATCATGCTTGGTAGAGTAGATGGTCAGCAAAAAAGAGGAAGACCCTCAATGAGATGAACTGACACAGTGGCTGCGACAATGGGCTCAAGCATAACAACAATTGTGAGGCTGGCGCAGGACCGGGCAGTGTTTCATCGTGTTGTACATAGGGTTACTATGAGTTGGGAGTGACTCGATGGCACCTAACAACAATGACAACAATCCTGCCTCATTAACGTAACAGACAAATCATTCCCAAATGGGACCATAACCCCAGGCATAGAAGCTATGACTAACAACGCATCACAAAATGGAGGATAATTACATCAGATCACAAAAATGGAGAACAATTACATCAGACCACAAATTGGAGGATGACTACATCATTATATAACGGCCAAATTAAATCATTACATAACTGTCAAACCACTGAAAATCATGGCCCAACCAAGCTGACACATAACCTTAAAAATCACAAGTTCCAAACACCTTATTTGCATTAGTATCAAGCTGTCCAATCCCCTTGGTGGACCACAAGCACCCCATTTGCACAGTCCTGCCCAGGCATTGTATGGAAGTCACAAAGACTATGGCTAGAAGGGCCATATTAAGTAACTCACTGCACCATAGGTATATACCCAAAAGACATGAAAGCAGAGACTCAGATATTTGCACACCAATATTCATTGCAGCACTATTCGCAATAGCCAAAAGGTAGAAACAACCTAAATGTGAATCAACAGATGAATGGATAAACAAAATGTGGTCCATACATACAATGAAATACTACTCAGCCAGTAAGAGAAATGAAGTCTTGATACAAGTACAATATGGATGGAGCTTGAAGACATTATGTTTAGTGAAATAAGTCAATTACAAAAGGACAAATATTGTATGACCTCACTTACATAAAAAGATAAGCACAAGCAAATGTATAGAGACCAAAATTTATTAGTGGTTACCAGGGGTAGGAGAGAGGGGGAAAAGATGGGGTTACTGTTTTTGGAGTACTGAGTTTTGGTTTATAATGATGGAAAAACTGCATTAATTAAGGGTAGGGTAGCATAGCCAATTAATGTAATTGCTGTCAATAAGTTGTACACCCACTGGCAAAAGTTGTGAGAGATATATTTACAACAATGACAAAAAAAAACAAAAGAGTAGCTGCTGAGGTTGCGTATGTACAACCAAACATCTCATGGGATTTGGTTTCTTGGTTTGGAAGTTTCGGATCATGGTTTCACGGGACATCCCAGTTAATTGGCCTAATAACGTGTTTAGTGCTTTTGTTCTACCTCCTAGTTCACTGCACAACTTGAAGAATGTAATCCATGTCACTGAATTCTATATGTAGAAATGGCTGAATTGGTGTTTATGTTGGTGTACTGTGTATATTCTCAACAACTACTAAAACAAAATTATTTGTTTTAAAAAATCTTCGTGAAATACGAATTTCTCTGAGGAACACATTTATTAATGCCTACTTCCGAGACCCCTACTCTCTAAACTTTGTAATGCTTTTTCTTCCAGTTACAGCCTGTGAAAATTTGGATTACTGTTCACCAACTATGGAGTCATCCCCTTCCCCTTTGGACGGAGTATATTCTCCTGCCCATTGGCGTTGGGCTTGGTCGTGTGACTTGTTTTGCCCAATGGAAGGTTAGCAGAAGTGACAGGCGCAGAGGTCTTAAATGTGAGTGTGCTGTTTAGCTTGTCTCCTGTTCTCTGCAATCCACCAGGATAAGAACACTCCCTGGGTGGCTGCTGCCTCTTGAGCCTCAGACCTGGGACACACACACAGAACAGGCCCAAATCCAACTTACAGCCTGCAGTCCAGCCCAGCTCCCCAGCAAAGGGTGGCCTAGATCAGCTGGACCACATTTGACCTGCAGATCCCTGAACCTCAGAACAAGCATTTGTTTTTGCCAATCTGAGTTTGGGGAGTGTTTTTTATAAAGCGTTATGGTAACAATAGCTAACACACAACCTCACTCTCCCCACATTTCTGTATCCATATGTCCACATTGAGAAGGTGCTGTTGGCACATTGGCATCTACAAATGGGACTAATATGCTAATAAGAACTTCAGGTGTCTGCCACCAATAAGAAACCAGAATACAAGAAAGAGTTCGATGCCGATAGTGTGGGCCAACAGTCCTTGGGCGCCAACAGTCAGACTCTCACTCATGCACCATCAAGCCCGCAACACATCCACTATGGGAATAAAAACATCCCATCACTTGCACAAGTGGGACTTCTATTCGGAGCTGGACTGTGGTTGCAGATCCTTGTTTCTGGAAGTGGGGTGCTGGCACCCTTGCTCTGTCCTAGTTGGCTGGAAACATCATTTTTATTCCCTCTAAATATTCTAATGACCAAGAGTTGGTCCTGGGACAATAGCAGCAGCAATGAATCTGTACTTCTATCTGCCAAACCCTGGATACCCTCATTATCCTGCCCCATGAGCTCTTCAAGCTCAGAAATGGCCGTGAACCCAAAGCAGCAAACATACATGCATCTCCCATCAGATCTTCATGCCCTCTCTCCTTCCTCCACCACTTCCTCTCACACATACTCTAGACCCCACCCCACATCTCCCCACACTTCAAATCTGGACACATATCCAATCCTAAATGTGCACTCTTTTTCTGCCTAATGGACTTCTATTTGCTTCTTAAAAATCCAGCCCCCATGTGACTTCTCCCACCTGGGTTATAGCCCTTATTGCTGTACCTTATTGACTAGATTATTAGCACCTTGAACACTGAGACTGAGTTCCACAATGCTTTCGACCTCATAAGGAGCACCTGGCAGAGTACAAGCAGAAAGCAACTTTATTGCTTCTCACAATCATTTCCTTTAAAACCTGTGTGTGTTCAGTCCGTCGTCCCTGCACTCAGGGAAAATCTCTGGCAAGTCTCATAGCTGTTTGGTCACTATCATTCATCCACAAATATTACTGAACACCTACTATGTCCCAGGCTGCAGCAATACATCAGTGAACAATGCAGGCAAACCACAACCACCACCCTCTTGCCTTAATAGATCTTGTTTATATTCTACTGTGAGATAGGGGCAATAAACAAATAAAATACATAATACGTTCAGTAGGGTAGGCAGCTGGGAGAAGTGGGGTTGTAATTTTAGACAGGGCAGGACAGTGATGTTTGAGTCGATACCTAAAGGAGAGGAAGAGAATTGTGCAGACATCTAGGGTAGGAACATTTCAGGCAGAGGGACCAGCAGATGCGTATTAGAGTTTTCTAGAACCAACAGAGGAAAAAGAGAGATTTATTTTAAAGAGTTGGCTTACATTATTGCTGGGACCAGCAAGTCTAAAATCTTTTGGGCAGGCCAGCAGGCTGGAAACTCAGCAGAAGATGAGGCCACAGTCTGTAGGCAGAATTTGTTCTTCTCCAGGAAACTTCAGCTTTTACAGTTAAGGCTTTCATCTGATTGGATTTGTCCCACCCACATAATGGAGGGTAATCTCCTTCACTTAAAGTCAACTGATTGTAGATGTTAACCACTTGTACAAAATAGTCACAGCAACACCTGGAAAGCATTTGATTACATAACCATTACAAGATGTTAGTGGAATGTGGCTAGCGTGGGTTGAAAGGGGAGAGTAGGTGATGTGGGTAGAGAGGGATCAGGAGAGGCCAGCTCCCCTATAGCCTTGTGGACCACTGGAGGGCTTGGGCTTTTACTCTCAAAGGGAAGCCACTGCAGGGTTATCAGCAAAGGGAGGGACCTGATGAACCACGTATTAGCTGCTTCACTCTGGCTCCAGGGTTAAAAATAATTTGTACGATAATCAATGAAGAATCTTTTTTGTCAGGTTTACGGAAAAATCCAGTGTGATAAGAAAAATCTGTTGTTGCTATTGAGTTGTTTTTGACTCAGAGCGACACCATGTGACAGAGTAGAACTGCCTCATAGGGCTTTCTAGGCTGCAATCTTTACAAGAGCAGCTCTCCAGGTCTTTCGCCCACAGAGTCACTGGGTGGGTTCGAACCACCAACCTTTTGGTTAGCAGCAGAGTGCTTAACTATTTGCACCACCAGGGCTCCTTAGGAAAACTCTAAACTCACCTAATTGAAGGTTTTCCCTTCAGCTATGTCTGGCCTGCCATGGGAAGAGCAGTGGTAAGGGGTGTCTTATATCCCACCTTCCTCTTTTATTCCTACAGTCACTGAGCGCATCCCGCTCTCTAGGATGGAGAGGGTCAGTGAAAAAGAGGAAGACTCTTAACAAGATGGATTGACACAGTGGCTGCAACAACGAGTTCAAACATAACAATTGTGAGGATGGCACAGGACCGGGCAGTGCTTTGTTCTGTCGTACATAGGGTCGTCATGTGTTTGCTGAGCTGATTGGGCCAGTGGCCTCACCCTCAGAGAGCCCTCAGAATAGTGGAGGATGAGTAGGGGGGCCTTAAGCTGTTCCTCAGAGCGACGAGTTGAAGGAACTGGTAAAGGCTCTAGACATTCAGGGAAACATCATTTGCACGATATTCACATAAATTTGAATGTTGAAGTAAAGAGGTGGTAACTCTACATAGGTACAGTATAAAATAAAGCTAATTAATTTGTACAGCCTATGAGGGATTTCAGATCCAAGGGCTTGACATATCTGAAATGTAGTCAGAGGAGCGCAGCCTGGAGCCCTGTCAGGGCCAGTCAAACAAGCCGTGAGGTGAATGGCATGAAAACACTCGTAACATACGGTTGGTTTCTCTGGAGTCAAGGAAGTCAGTGTAAGTAATGTTTGGTTTTATTTACAAATATTTAATTTTTTTGGTGATTAAGAAGAAAAATAGCAGCAAAATATTTATGACATATTTGTGTTAGAATTGACTCGAAGGCAATGGGTTACTTAGTTGCCATGTACCAGGCACTTAGCTCAACCCCTTAGGTAGATTATCTGATTTCATCCTCACGACTCACCCACTGAGGGATGTACTATCATTATCCCCATTTTAAAGGCAGGGCAGCTAAGATTCAAAGAATTTAACTCAGGCAGTTTGAGAATCATGTGTATCACGGAGTTCATCAATTTTTAGTTACTGTTGACATAGTTTTATCATCAATAATCAATGGAAATTATAAATAAAATATAAAATAAAAATAAATCTCATTCACACTAACTACAAAAAATATAAATCACCCTGAGAATAAACATAAGAAAAAAAGGGGGCAGGGCCTAAACAAACAACCAAATTCACTAGAGCGCTTAAAAGATTTAAATCCACATTCCTAGACGAGAAGACTCGGTACTCCCTTCTCCCCAGAATAATTATAAATTCAACACAGATTCAATGAAAATCCCAAGGGATATTTATAACATATATCTGTGAATAATTAATATTCTTAGTAAATAAAAAGCTCTTACAAGTCAATAAAGAAAAAATAAATACTCTGTATTTATTGCTACATAACAAATTACCCCAAAACTTAGCAGCTTGGAACAGCAATGAACATTTATTATCTCATGGAGTTCTAAAGAATCAAATATTTGAGAGGAGCTTAGCTGGGTGGTTCTGCCTCAAGTTTCTCATGAGGATGCAGTCAAGCCATTGGCCAGGTGTTGGGAAGAGGGGTGATTTTTGTGTTTCCCATTATGTTTCTCTGTTTAACAGCATGGCATAAAAATGTATTAGATGCCAGTAAGTATTTTGTATTTGGCTGCTACAGAAGAATCAGATAGGCTGAGCACTTTTTCCCAACTTCCCCACTCCACCCTCCCAGACCTTGCAGAAAGCATGTGAGAGTAGTAGGAGAGAGGGGCTGTCCCTGGAGGCTGCAGGAGCTGGCAGAGGCAGGTGGGTCCTGAGAAGACATGGGGCTATGCCCTGCCATGGCTGCATCCTGAGGAGGCACCAGGCCTTGGAAGAGATGGTTGACTGGCCACCCAGGGAGACTGGACCAGGGACACCAGAATGACCGGCCTTGGCCATGAGTTCCTTGAGCGGTGAATGGGAGCCACAGAGCCTTGGACATCAAGGGGCAACGGAGTTATTCTGGGGATCATGTCCTCCTAGTCTCACCAGAATTACATGGTTCCTAGAAAGGGGGCAAAGCTTCTACTTTCCAGGAATTGCTGGCTGACCCTTGACTTCCTCATCATCTCCACTATCTGGTATAGTTGGGGCTCCCACTGCCTTCACGCCATCATGCAGGGACATGAGACTCCAAGGCTGCAGTCCCATTGCTGTAGATGCCCCATATCTGGGTCTTGCCACCTACCCTTGTGTGCCCAGACAGGGCAATCTGAATTTCAGGGATGGGGAGCTCTCTGCCTCTTGCCTGCCCTACGAACTCTCTCTCTCTTCCCTCAAATCTCATCCATCCTACACCATGGGCTTGTTGTTATTATTGTTATTAGGTGCCATGAAGTCGATTCCAACTTATTGCAACCCCATGTGACAGAGTAGAACAGCTCTATAGGGTTTTCTTGTCTATAATCTTTATAGAAGCATATTGCCAGGTCTTTCTCCCATGGAGCAGCTGGGTGGGTTCGAACCACCAACCTTTCAGTTAGCAGCCAAGTGCTTAACTGGTTGCACCACCAGAGCTCCTTTCTTACCACAGGTTTAGGCTTCTAGAAAATAAAAACCAATAAGTCATACCGGTCTTCTGCTTGCAGCCTGACCAAGCAGTTTCACTGAGGCAATGAAGCCCCAAGCCTGCTACCTGCTTGAGTGGAAAGAAAGTAGAGCAGGAAAACCTAGAGAGGAAAAAAAAAAACAAGAAAAAATGAATATCGCAAAATATGATTTAGCCCACAGGCGATATTTGTTCAGCCATGATGGCTTGATGTGTTAGCAAACCAGAGGAACGGCGAGTGATATTTCATCCACTGACCTCCAGGTTCAAGTCACACCATAAAACAATGAGCAGCATGGCCGGCCCCAGACAGAGGGATGGGGCAGAGTGACCTTCAGGCCCAGCATGGAGGAAGCTTCTTGCACACTGGCATCCTCCCATTAGAGCTGAGTCATAATTGATCACCGCAGCAAATCAATGTGAGTGAGGCCCCTTCCAAAGCTCTGTACAAACTGACTTCATAATGAAATATGAGCTAGTGAAGTTTCTCATTTTGCACTATTCTGAGATTTCTTGCAATGGGATTAAAATATAATATGATCAAATAGAAAATATTATTTGCTCAATCACCTCCAAACCTAACACAGTCAATAGTCCAATTCCATCCAGGAAGAAAAGTCATTTCCAAGACTCCATAAAGAAGCCTACATTTAAATTTCATGTTCTCTGCTGTTACTGTGAAAAATTACATATTTTAAATACAGTGGGCAGGCCAATTCTCGTTATAATAAATTTTTTTTCCAACATTCTTGGTAAATAAAATCTCCAAGCCCCAGCCAATGAATGGCTGCTTCAAGGTTCATTCAATTATACATAATTCCAGTCCGAATAATAATTTGCTCAATTCCTTTGAAGTCTAATTCAAGCCCCATTTCCCCTGAGAAAGCCCAGACTCCAACAATCATTTCCTTCTTCCAAACTTCTTAGAACATTAACAGCCTTAAATTGTGGCCTGCCTGTTAGGTACCTGTGCCTTATCTCCCCAGCTTGACTGGGCAGCTTCTCAAGGTCAAGGATGCTTTTCCCCTT
Organism: Dugong dugon; assembly: GCA_030035585.1. Taxonomy (NCBI): domain Eukaryota; kingdom Metazoa; phylum Chordata; class Mammalia; order Sirenia; family Dugongidae; genus Dugong; species Dugong dugon. Next base: position 146,881,253 of record CM057460.1, read on the forward strand.
CTTTAACATTATCCAGCACACCTGGATTCCTGGGTCCCCAGCCCCGTGTTAGGCATGCTGCAGAGGCTTGACAGCTACTTCCTGATGGAGAGAGCCTGTAATGACAGCGTTTAACCTATGGCAGGCTTGCAAGCCATCTGTCTCACGCTACAAGTCCTCCTCTCTCCAGATGTTTCCAGTGAAGACGTTATATTATCCTCTGGGAACTCAGCACACACAATCATTTTACACATTGTCAGCTTCGTCTATTAATTTTCTGACTGTCAGAGACAGTTAAGGGAGCCTTTGTGGAAATGTCTGTGGATTTGTAAAATGGAAATTTGTTTGTTTGGCTTCCCCTGACACTTGGCCTAGGAACTGTGCAATTTTAAGTACCAGAGTGGGCTCTATGACTTACAGATAATTGACCCTGGGAGACAAGAACACAACTTAAAAGAGATGATTCTCTTAATTCACTAGTAGTTTCCAATCCACACACCATTTGAAGAGCACATCTAAATTTTCAGGTTGGATTCTTCTAGATCTAGACCATCCCAGACCCGCAGCGAACCATCAGCTAGACCAACCTTTAGACTAAGTGCCCATCAATGCAAAGAGGGTCTCTCCATACCTAAAAGGACTGGTAACAACTGGGTTAAAGAGGCTGTGTCTCTGTACTTGGCACAAATCAACTTCTAGTATGCCAGCCTCTGGACATAAAGTCTAGGTCTCCAAGCAGAACATTAGCCTTCAAGTAGTAGCCCCAAATTTTTATTTCCACTTGCCTCTGGCTCTAGCCTCTGGACACAGACTCTAAAGTCAAATCATTGACTTCTGTGACTAAGAGGATCCTGAGAAACCAACAAGTCCCAGCCCTGTGTGTTAGTTAAGAAACATTCCATGCAAGAATCAGAAAACCCAGTTCAAAGGGACTTGATTGACAAAGGGGGGTTATTGACGTATGTAACAAGGAAGCCCAGCTCCATTTCTCTGTGATCCTCTCTGCCCCATTCTCCTTCATGTATTAATTTTGTCTTCAGATCACCTTCCCTCATGGTCACATAATGGCTGCCAACAGCAGCCTGCACACCATGCTTCACTTTTCACATCCAGAGGGAGTGTTCCATTTCCCAGAAACAATGAACTAAAGCCCTAAGCCTTGTTCTGACTGCAGCATCTGTTTATCTACCCCTCTAGCAAGGGGAGAAGTGGGATTTCTCCGACAGGCTTGGACCAATCATAGCCACTCAAAGCATGAGGCTGGAGGGGTGGGATGGATGCTGGGAAGGCAACCACATGTATGCATCCTCCTGCTTATCAGCAGGATGGCACTAAACCCTCCAACCCTAAGGGGTTATGTATCATTCCTGAGAGTTCTGCCCTCTCCCTTGGAAATGGTTTCAGGGTCCAGGAGCAGCGTTTGCAGCGTCGTTCAGTCTAAACCTTAGAAGTCCTAAAAAGCTGAAAATCCCTCACCTCCCATCTAGGATTTAGAACCAGGAAATCACCAGCTACTTTGACACAAACTGCTCTATTAATTGCATGTCCAGGAGCCCTCAGCAGGTATGTCCACAATTCTGGGTGAGTTCCGTGGTCATGTTTGTCCTAAAGAAGAGCTAGCACCTGCTCGGCCACTGCCAGTGTACTAAGCCAGTCTGCTCCTTTCAGCCCTTCTAACATCCTGGAATTAATTGCATGGCTCTAGAAGACCAAATCATCTTCTTAGGGCACAGATGGAGACATACTGCCTCCTTCCTTGACTTTCTTAACAAGCTACTCTCTTCACACAGAGTAACAGATGAGCCTCTTGTGACTATATCACAGCTCCTCTGGGCCACCCTCCATGCATAACCAGGCTCCTGCCAACTCTGACTGTCCATGAATTTCCCTAGGAGCATCTGCTAGACCAGCTGGCCATAGGAGATGACCACACAGACCTTCACCCCAGACAAAAGGACCGCTGCCTAGCATATGCAGACCCTCCTTGTTTGTTTCCCCTGCCTTCTGCATCTTACAGTTGATAAAGCCCAGTCACAACTCCTCACTGCCTCCCTGAGCCAACCCTGTGAAGAAGAAAAACAGACACTGCTAACCCTTACATAGAAAGAGAGAGAGATTGAAATCCAGAGGGGGAAGCAGGTGACCTGAGATGGGCCACATGCCAAAGCCAGACCAGAGACCAGGCCCCTTCTCTCTCAGGTCAGTGCCCTTTCTACCTCAGTGGACTGCCTCACTCTGGGCCCGTGGCAGCCCCTGTCAGTATTTCTGGAAAAGAACATGGCAGGAGCCTGGCTCATGCTCTGCTCACCAGAACCAGAGCCCAAGCCAGCCTGAGGCAGCTGCTTTCCACTACACTCACTTCAGAAGTGCTTTGTGCCACAGTCCCTGCCCACTGACATCCAGGGCTGGCCAGAGCCCAGACCCTCCCAGGCTCAGAGGCAACTAACTGCTCAGGGAGTGAGCCTCAGAAAATCCAATTTATCTTTCTTCTTGCAATCTTTGCTTTGGTTATTGCTTTGAAATTTCTTTTGCAGTGATTTGGGTCTTTGATTCACAGTTTGGGTCTTTGGTGAATACAGCCTTTTCCTTCCTCCTCCGTGCCTGGCTCCCAGCCCAGCTTTCCTGGAAAACCAGTGCAGCCTCTTTCCTTTGGGAGGGTGCAGGGCAGGGTGCTTTGGGGTCAGAGTAGCTCAGGTTCAAGTCCTGGTGCAGACATCTCATTCATTCACTCATGGACCCATTCAACCCACAAACATGCCCTGGGCACCTGCTATGCACCAGGCACTGTTCCAGGAGACAATAAGCCAAGGAAGCCCCCCTCGTGGAGCATCTCATCTCCCGACACTGCGCCATGGGTGGGCATTTTAGGGGTCCTAAATCCATTGCAAATCCAATGAAAGTCCTAAACTCTCTCCCCAAAAGAATGCACACAAGCCCAGGCACATAAAGCTGCATGCTCTTTTATGAGGGATTCCTGAAGCCCACAAGTGGACCCCTTGGGGTCTGAAAACACCAACTTAAGAACCTCTGAGCAAAGAGAAATCTGACACAAGATCCCTTTCAGTGATAAGAGCTCTCTGAGGGTTCTGTTCAAATACCATCATGATCTATTGAGTTCCTTCAAGGGATCATAATCACATTCCACTTGAATCCTCAGATCTTGACTTTTTGGCATTCCAAAGAGGGGTTTTTACAGGTGAGCTTTAAGATAAAAGAGCAGAAAAAATCTGCATTCTGGAATGTGATACTCACTGCCCTGTGGGATTTGAGGGTAGAGCATCTACATCAGACTTGCAAATCATCTTTTCCTCATATACGTGGGGTAACAATTTTCTCCAGGTGAGCACAAATATACCTTACTTTATGTAGTCCCTATGCTCCTGAGAAGTTATACCTGAATCAAAACCTTGCAAATAAAACCAGTTAAAATGCACTAAGGGAGCTTGCTACTTTATAAAAGCTGGAAATAAATTCTTCTTCAAAACAAGGGAGACTTTGGAATGTGCAAATTATCTCTCTTCTATGTTAGAGTGGATTTCTGTAGAATGGGTAACTGTAAGCGAAGAATGTCAGGGGTGGGGGAGGATGGATTTAAGACATAAGATTCCTATTTATCATGTATCTGTGCATCCAGGAAGGGTTCTTCTTAGAAAATGTTATTTTTTATTACTGACTGCAAAAACCAAATTAACCAGTACATGAAGACATCCTTTGATTTGAAGAGGGCAAGGATCCTAAGGGGTGTAATTCATCATGAAGGCATACAGCATGGTAGACAGGGCAGGGCAGGGATCTGACATTCAGGAAACCCAGAGTCCAAATCAGTGGCGAGTTGCAGCCAGCAAGTGGACAGCTCACTGGCCACCAACTGGCTGTGACTTCAGGCCAGCTTCCAGCCCTGGGGACCAGCAATGGGAGAGATTTGACTGTCAGGGGTCCCTGGGTGGTGCAAATGGTTAACAGATTTGTTTGCTAACCAAAAAGTTAGAAGTTTGAGTCCACTCAGAGGTGGCTCAGAAGAAATGTCTGGTGACACAAAAAGAAACAATCTTTGTTGGTTACAAGGGATGGAGGGGAACTAAACAGACAATAGATAAGTGGTAACTTTGTTGAAGGGTGAGACAGTACACAATACTGGGGAAGCCAGCACAGCTTGTACAAGGAAAGGTCATGGAGGCTCCATAGACACATCTAAACTCCCTGAGGGACTGAATTGCTAGGCGGAGCGCTGTGGGGACCATGGTCTCAGGAAACATCTAGCTCAATTGGCATGACACAGCTTATAAAGACAATGTTCTACATTCTACCTTGGTGAGTAGCGTCTGGGGTCTTAAAAGCCTGTGAACAGCCATCTAAGATACTCCACTGGTCTCACCCTTCAGGAGCAAGGGAGAATGAAGAGAACAAAATACAAGAAGATTAGTCCAAAGGACTAATGGACCACAACTACCATAGCCTCCACCAGACTGAGTCCAGTACTGCTAGATGGTGCCCGGCTACCACCACTGACTGCTCTGACCAGGATCACAACAGAGAGTCCCAGACAGAGCTGGAGAAAAATGTAGAACAAAATTCTAACTCACAAAAAAAGACCAGATTTACTGGCCTGACAGAGACCGGAGAAACCCCAAGAGTATGGCCCCCAGACACCCTTTTAGCTCAGTAATGAAGTCACTCCCGAGGTTCACCATTCAGCCAATGATTAGACAGCCCCATAAAACAAAATGAGACCAATGGGGCACAACAGTCCAGGGACAGGGACTAGAAGGTGGGAGGGGACAGGAAAGCTGGTAATGGAGAACCCAGGGTTGAGAAGGGACAGTGTTGACATGTCGTGGGTTTGTTAACCATTGTCATAAAACAGTACGTGTACTAACTGTTTAATGAGAAACTATTTATTCTGCAAACCTTCATCTAAAGTACAATTTAAAAAAAAATGTCTGGTGATCTACTTCTGAAAAATCAGTCACTGAAAATCCTATGGGGCACAGTTCTACTCTGATGCACATGGGGTTGCCATGAGTTGGAATCAATTCGACAGAAACTAGTTTTTGTTCCTTTGTGTTATTTTTTCGTTTGTTCGTTTGTTTTGGTGTCAGACAGACAGGCCATCCGTGATTCTTGAAAAGGTCCCTGATCGAACAGGACAGGAGGAGAGTTGGGTGAATCCATAGGCAGGAGCACAATAGAGGAGCGAGGTTGTAATAACAAGAGAAGGGCAGGTAGCAAATGTGGCGGGGAACAGGAAAAGGATTGGAGCCTATTTGGAGGTTAACATTGGGGTCAGTTTCCAAAGTAAAAGCAGAGGTAAGATTACGCCATCACACAGAGAATTCAGCAAGAAGCAATAGCCAATTAGGTTGGAAGAGACAGCTAAAACTAAAATTGCAATCAGGTCCAGAGAGTCATGTGGTTCCAGAGCAGCCCTGCAGGATGATGCAGGAAAGGAAAACTCTCCCTGGGTCACAGCCAGGACTATGGATCAGCACTGAGGTCAACTCTTTTCAGCTTCTCAGGACTGTTCTCAAACATTGCAAGATATGCACCCAGCCTGAAGGAACGACTTAGCCAAATAGATTCCAGGCACAGAGTAGGCACTCAGTAAAGGCTTACTGATGAATTGTTACACTAATAAATGGGTCAGCAAACTCTAGCTTACAGGCCAAGTTCAGCCCACAGCCTTTTTGTATTACCTGAGAACTAAGAATGGTTTTCACATTTTTAAAGGGTTGTAAAATAAGAATATATGATTGTGACTGTATGTATCCTGCAATATTTACTTATTTATCCTATTTATTATTTATCCTAAGATATTTATTATTTGACCTCCTACAGAAAAATTTGCCTACCCCTGAACCAATGGATTAATTGTTAACACCTTGAATCTAAGACTCACCCTTACACTTTTCTACCCTTAGGCTTAATGCCCAATACATGCTTTGCTGTCTGAATATGTTGGTTGCCTGATGAATTTTAAAAGCCCCTTTTCACCCTTAGCCTGAAGGACAGTTCAGAGAAGGAGACCCATCTCACTTCCAAGGAAGGATGGTCACTGAGTATCAGAAAGAGAGTCTTGGCAAAGTACGTGAAAGGAAAGGGTCTGGATGATTTCTGGAGCTGGGTCATTTAGTGCTACAAGCATTTGTTGAAGGCCCAAGTGCCAAGCACTGTGTTAGGTGTTCCAAGAGACAAAATCATAATAGAGGCCTCAGACACAGAATGCAATAAACAACAGTATAACATAGAGAAGGGCACTGCAGAAAGGGTGGTGGGAGTACTGGGTGGGATCCCTGAGGCGGCTTCCTGGAATAAAGATAGCAGGACTCCAGAAGTCAGAGACAGGGACACATCCCAGGTAGAGGACTTGGTGCAAGCAAAGATGTGAAGGCAGAAGAAAGAGATGGCTAGGGAAAGACAGAGCCTCTGGTAAGGAGGTAGAGTAGGAGAGAATCAGTTGGTGACTCAATGTGAGCTCCCCCAGAAGCAGATCCTGAACTAAAGCTTTAAGTGTAAATAGAATATTTGGGAGTAAACATTAGTAAAGAAGTGGGAATGTGAAATAGCAAAGGGAAGGCAGTCAATAAAGGATGAATTATCAAGAAAGTTGCCCCTGAGGGCTACAGGAGCTTAACCCTATTGGGGAACTCTGGGAGTCAATGAAGAACAAACACCTCAGAGTTAATCCACCAAAGAGGCAAGAAGCTGGTGTATTTGTATACTAACTCCCGTCAGTCATCTATTTGTTGAGGGCTACTGTCAGGGGGTGGCATTAATTCCCTGGCACTTCCTGAGAAAGCCCTCAGATATATAAAAAAAACAAACCAAATCCGTTGCCATCGAGTCGATTCCAACTCATAGCAACCCTATAGGACAGAGTAGAATTGCCCCATAGGGTTTCCAAGGAGTGGCTGGTGGATTTGAACTGCTGACTTTTGGGTTAACAGCCAAATGCTTAACTACTACACTTCCAGGGCTCTCTGTGAGATGCAAATATTGGCAGGTGGAGGGTGGGCCTGGCTGTACTGAAATGGTAAGGGAAATGAGCAACCATCCATTAGTTTGTCGTAGTGTGGTGGCTTGTGTGTTGCTATGATGCTGGAAGCTATGCCACTGGTATTTCAAATACCAGCAGGGTCACTCATGGTGGGCAGGTTTCATTGAGACTAAGACAGACTAGGAAGAAAGACCTAGCAAGCTACTTTCAAAAATTAGCCAATGAAAACCTTATGGATCACAACAGAACATTATCTGACTCACTTGCTTTGGACACATCATCAGAAGGGATCAATTGCTAGAGGAGGACACCTTGTTTGGTGAAGTAGAGAGCCAGTGAGGGCAAGAGGGACCCTCAATAAGATGGACTGGCACAATAGCCAAAATGATGGACTCAGACACACCTGGGATCATGAGAATGACGCATTACCAGGCTACATTTTGTTCTGTTGTACATAAGGTCACCAAGAGTCAGAGTCAACTCATCAGCAGCTATCTAGCTCTCTGCCTGTCATCTATCTGTATAAGGAAGATAAGCATGGCATCAACAGCATCTGCTATAATTGGGTCCTGATTATGGAGAGCCTTGAGTACATCCATGCTAACAGTTTAGTGGTCCAAAGGAAATGGAGAGACTAGCAACAGTCAGCTGAGAGAAGCAGCACAAAGAGAGGAGTAAAGTGAGTGGGTTACAGGAGGGGTGGGGTCTCTGGATAGGTGCTGGGTTTGAGAGGTGTCTGGAGGCAACTGGAAATGAATCTGGAGTTCGAGGGAGACACAGGACTGAAAACTCAGGCAGGAATCATGGGCAGAGAGGTCAGGGAGTGGTCAAAATTACTCAAGGAGAGGATTTAGAGAGATGAGACAAAAGCTAAGTTCAGAACTTTGGAAAATACTTGTGCTGATGGAATAGGAGGAGGAATAAGAATCGGTAAAGCAGAAGATACCAGTTGGGAACCTCAGGAAGAAAAATGGAGAAGAGGCTTGTAAGCACCTAAATCTTGCCCATGTGAAGGGGATCCTCCACCCAGGGTTAAAATCCACCTCTCTTCAGTCAGCTGCCTCTGGAAGGAGCAGGGAGTGGGGGAGGGATGTTCTGGGTCTGACTCTCAGCAACACAGGACCACATGTGTTATCATACCTCAGAGTCCTGAACTTGAAGTGTATGGATTTCTCGGTGGTCTGTGACCAACCGACCACCACCACCAGAAGTACTCACAGATTTAATATGCTTGTGCTGTGAGCACTTCAGAGAGGAGATGATTCATCACTTTTCTTGCTTTGTGAATCCACAAAAGACAAGAACCACAACGCTACATAACCAATGTGGCAGCCACTCTGAACTCACATTCAACCTCAGCCTAGGGTGGGACAGCAAAAGGAAAACCAGAGACTTCCCCAAGTGAATGAGGAAGGGAATTTTCCCTGCATTTTGCAGAAGAAAACTGTCAGAACCAAAAGACTTCACCTGCTATTTCTGCAGCACATCTGCCAGGAGTTCCATCTTTGTGTAAAGTTTGCTCTTGCGCCTGCCCCCAAAACCACTGCCGGCCTGGGTTATCTGCTATGCAGGGTGGCAGACAGCGCCACCAACCAGCAAAAAGATACCCTGAATCTTCCCTCAGAGAACAGAGAGCCTCTGTTATGGAAAAAAGGGAAAACAGAATAAAACTCCAATTTTAAAAGGCTTTGAAAAGTGTTTCAATGCAGAGAAGTTAGCTCCTCTGCTGGGGCACGCTGATGGCCAAAAAAGACCGTCATTGTTTCCAGCATTCTACATCAGGTGTCAGAGGCTCTCTGGGTCTGTCCTGATGATCACAAAGAACGTCACATGGATGGCCACACTGTGTCTCCAAATAGGACACAGCCTATAGCCAAGAAAACAGGGCATTTCGACTTCCCTTTCTAGCCTTACCATCAGCCCCTGGTTTCAAAGAAGACTTTTTGAGTAATGTTTCTAAATGCACAAGAGAACCACATGTACCTAGATCTACTTGAGAGACCCCAGGCACATATCAAAGGCCAAGATTTGAAATAATTGCTCGATTCCAGAGAGAAATGTCTGTCTCTGCAACTCACCTCACTTCAGCAGGCCAGTTGGCACACTGGACCAGGAAGTCATCATGCCCACCACTGTAAGAAAGGACCAGTGATCCCCAGAGAAACATGCTTAACAGCAAACATTTTCTGGAATCATTTATGAGGAGAGAAGAGACAGTGCTGGCTCTCATCACACTCTGACTGTGGTAAGTCTCTGGATTCTGTTTCCTCCTCAATACAGAATATTAAAAGGGGTATGCAGTTCACCTGGAGCAACAACATGAGACCAGAAGAACTGGATGGTGACTGGTTACCACTACTGAACGTTTTGATCAAAGATTCTATAGGACAATCCTGATCTAAAGGAGGAAAGTGAAACGAAATTCAAATTCTCATGGAATCCAAACTTTCTGGATCCACTGGGGCTGGATGAACCCCTGAAACTGTTGCCCTGGGATAATCTTTAAACCTTAAACCAATATTACCCCCCTGAATTCTTCTTTAAACCAAACAATTTAGCTTAATTAGTAAAGAATGTCTGCCTTGAGCCTTGTGGGATGAAATTGACAGCAGCAACTTGGAATGCTAGATAGGAAGCTTAGGAGGCAGTGAGATTATGTTACTGGGGGAGCAACAATTCAGAAATGAGGGGTGAAAATGGTTGCACAACTTGAAGAATGTAATCAATGTCATTGAATTGTACATGTAGAAATTGTTGCATTGGTCTATGTTCTGCTGTGTGTATTTTCAACTATAAAAAATAAATTATTTTTTAAGAAATTCATAGGAAAAAAAGGGAGATGCGGACCATATGACCCCAATTTGTCCCTTCTAGCTCTGACATACTGGACACTTGGTCTCCTGGAAGCTGATTCTCCACCCTAAAGGGCCTGGTCATCCCTTCCCTGCTCCCTGCATAAGTGTTGTGGCCCAAAGTATCATCAGTGGCAAAAACAGGATAGAACAAAAGAAGCCTCTCACACAGCCTAAGGCAAATTGTCATCTACAAACCTTCTAGGGGCTTATGGATGATAGCACTCACTGATGAAGATCAAAGACTACAGCCTTCAGAATGAATTGCACCTCAACATAAAGAAAACAAAAATCCTCACAACTGGACCAATAAGCAACATCATGATAAACAGAAAAAAGATTGACGTTGTCAAGGATTTCATTTTATTTGGATCCACAATCAATGCCCACGAAAGTAGCAGTCAGTAAATCAAATGACAGATCGCATCGGGCAAATCTGCTGCAAAAGACCTCTTTCAAGTGTTAAAAAGCAAAGATGTCACTTTGAGGACTAAGGTGCGCCTGACCCAAGCCATGGTGTTTTCAATAGTCTCATACGCATGCAAAAGCTTGACAATGAATAAGGAAAACCAAAGAAGAATTGGTGAATTTGAATTACGGTGTTTGCAAAAAATACTGAATATACCACGGACTGCCAGAAGAACGAACAAAAGTGTCTTGGAAGAATTCAGCCAGGATGCTCCTTAGAAGTGAGGATGGCAAGACTTGGTCTCACGTACACTGGACATGTTATCAGAAGAGACCAGTCCCTGAAGAAGGATATCATCCTTGGTAAAGTAGAGTCAGGGAGAAAGAGGGAGACCTTCTACGAGATGGATTGACACAGTGGCTGCAACAATGGGCTCAAACATAGCAACAATTATGAGGATAGCACGTCTTGGATTGAATTGCGTCCCTCAAAAATATGCGTCAACTTGGCTAGGCCATGATTCCCAGTATTGTGTGATTGCCCACCATTTCATCATCTGATGTGATTTTCCTATGTGTTGTAAATCCTATCTCTATGATGTAGATGAGGTGAGATTAGCAGCAGTTACGTTAATGAGGCAAGACTCAATCTACAAGATTAGGTTGTGTCTTAAGTCAATCTCTTTTGAGGTATAAAAGACAGAAGCCAGTAGAAAGTCATGGGGACCTCATACCACCGAGAAACAAGACCCAGGAGAATAGCTCGTCCTTTGGACCCAGGGTCCTTGTGTTAAGAAGCTCCTAGACCAGGGAAAGATCAAAGGCAAGGACTTTCTTTCAGAGCCAACACAGAAAGAAAGCCTTCCCCTAGAGCTGGCGCCCTGAATTTGGACTTCCAGCCTACTAGACTGTGAGAGAATAAATTTCTCTTTGTTAAAGCCATCCACTTGTGGTATTGCTATTATGGCTGCACTAGATAACTAAGACAGCACAGGACCAGGCAGTGTTTTGTTCTGTTGTACACAGGGTCACTATGAGTTGGAATCGATGAGATGGCACCTAACAACAACAACCGCAAGAGTTTATGTCATAGTAAGGATTTCCATTACAATTAAAAAAAAAAAATCACATAAAATAATCACTTAAAAGTTGAAGTACTCCTTAATGTGCATCAAGAGAGCAAGAACAGCAGTTAGTGGAGACCCGCTGACCCTGCTAACAGTTCGGTTTCTTAATCAATTTGTAACTTAGCTGAACAAGTGCTAACTGCCATAGAGGGCTGGATCATTATATTCTTTTAAAATGCCCTTATTCTTAGTCATACATTATTTAATTCATACTCATAATGGGCCATTGGCTAAAGTCAGGAAGCATAAGAAACACTGATGTTAAAATACAACAAATTAATGAACACCATAAAAAAGGATAATAATTCTACAAAATTACTCCAGGCTGATTTTGCCAGGTAAGTAAGCTGCACTCATCTGATCAGAAATCACATATAGTATATCTAGATGTCATTAGTACTTCAAGTCTCAAAGCTTAAAAAAAAAATAGGGGCCCTAATACATGGCATAAACAGTACACAAACCATAACTAACAATACACAAACACCAGAAGAGTACCTAGATAGCTGGGAGTTCCTAAAAATTAAATGCTTATGCTCATTAAAAGACTTCACCAGAAGAGTAAAAAGAGAACCTACAGACTGGGAAATATTTTTGGTTATGACATATTCAACAAGGATCTAATCTCTAAAATTTATAAAATACTTCTACACCTCAATAACAAAAAGACAAATAATCCAGTTAAAAAATGGGCAAAGGATATGAACAGACACTTCACCAGAGAAGACATTCAGGCAACTAACAGACACATGATGAAATGCTCGAGATCACTAGCCATTAGAGAAATGCAAATCAAAACTACAATGAGATTTTCATTTCACCCCAACAATACTGGAACTAATCAAAAAACAAATGTTAGACAAGTTGTGGGGAGATTGGAACTCTTATGCATTGCTGGTGGAAACGTAATATGGTACAACCACTATGGAAATCAATACAGCACTTCCTTAAAAGGTGAGAAATAGAAATACCATGTGATCCAGCTATCCCACTCCTAGGAATACACCCTAGAGAAATAAGAACCTTCACACGAATAGACATATGCACAGCTATGTTCATTGCAGCACTATTCACAACAGCAAACATCCCCAATCACTGTTTTCAGTTAGCAAAAAGATGGTGAAAACCTAAATGACCATCAATACATGAATGGATAAACAATTATGGTACATACACACACTCAGTGGAATACTACGTAATGATAAAGAACAATGATGAATCCGTGAAACATCTCACAACACAGATGAATATGGAGGGCATTATGCTGAGTGAAATAAACCAGTCACAAAAGGACAAATATTGTATGAGACCACTATTATAAGAACTCAAAAAAACTTTTACACACCAAAAAAAAACGTTCTTTGATGGTTATGACAGTAGGGAGGGATGGGGAGGGAAAATCACTAACTAAATAGTAGACAAGTGTTTCACAGACTCATCATTGTCCTTTACCATGTTATAGTATTCCATTGTGTGTATATACCATAGTTTGTTTATCCATTCATCTATTGATAGGCACTTAGGTCGTTTCCATCTTTTTGCTATTGTGAATAATGTTGCAATGAACATGGGTGTGCGTATGTCTATTCGTATGATGGCTCTTATTTCTCCAGGATGTATTCCTAGGAGTGGGATTGCTGGATCGTATGGTATTTCTATTTCTAGCTTTTTAAGGAAGTGTCATATCATTTTCCAAAATGGCTGTATCATTTTGCATTCCCACCAGCAGTGCATAAGAGTTTCAATCTCCCCACAGCCTCTCCAACATGTTATTTTCTGTTTTTTTGATTCATGCCAGTAATGTTGGGGTGAGATGGTATCTCATTGTAGTTTTGATTTGCATTTCTCTAATGGCTAATGACTGTGAGCATTTCCTCATGTGTCTGTGAGCTGCCTGAATGTCTTCTTTGGTGAAGTGTGTGTTCATACTATTCATATGTTTTGCCCATTTTTTAATTGAAGTGTTTCTCGTTTTGTTGTACAGGTATTGGGTTTTCCTATAGATTTTAGAGATTTGGTCTTTGCTAGATATGTCATAGTCAAAAATTTTTTCCCAGTCTGTAGGTTCTCTTTTTATTCTTTTGGTGAAGTCTTTTGGTGAGCATAATTGTTTACTTTTTAGAAGACCCCAGTTATCTAGCTTATCTTCTGGTGTTTGTGTATTGTTAGTTACAGTTTGTATCCTATTTATGCTGTGTATTAGGGTCTCTGGTATTGACCCTATTTTTTCTTCTATGGTCTTTATAATTTTGGGGTTTATATTTAGGTCTTTGATCCATTTTGAATTAGTTTTTGTGTATGGTGTGAGGTATGGGTCCTGTTTCATTTTTTTGCAGATGGATATCCAGTTTTGCAAGCACCATTTAACTGTCTTTTCCCCATTTAATGGACTTTGGGCCTTTATCGAAGATCAAGTGACCATACCAAAAAACCAACCCTATTGGCACTGAGTCGATTTTGACTCATAGCAACCCTATAGGACAAAGTAGAACTGCCCCATAGAGTTTCCAAGGAGCGCCTGGTGGATTCGAACTACAAACCCTTTGGTTAGCAGCTGTAGCACTTAACCACTATGCCACCAGAGTTTCCCAGGTGAACATAGGTGGATGAATTTACATCAGAGTTCTCGATTCTGTTCCACTGGTGTGCATCTATCATTGCACCAGTACCAGGCTGTTTTGACTACCATAGCTGTATAGCAGGTTTTGAGGTCAGATAGTGCAAGTCCTCCTACTTTATTCTTTTTTTTTTAGTAGTTCTTTACTTATCTGGGGCCTCTTTCCTTTCCATATAAAATTAATGATTAGTTTTTCCATCTCATTAAAGAATGCTGTTGGTATTTGGATCGGGATTGCACTGTATTTGTAGATTACACTGAGAAGAACTGACATTTTCACAATGTTGAGTTTACCCATCCGTGAGCATGGTATGTTTTTCCATTTGTGTAGGTCTCTTTTGGTTTCTTGCAATAGTATTTTGCAGTTTTCTTTGTATAGGTCTTTTACATCCCTGGTTAGATTTACTCCTAAGTATTTTTTTTTAGGGGCTGTTATAAATGGTATTGCTTTCCTGGTTTCCTTTCCGTAGTTCTCTTTATTGGTGTATAGGAATCCAACTGATTTTTGTATGTTTATCTTGTATCCTGCTACTCTGCTGAATCTTTCTATTAGTTCCAGTAGTTTTCTTGTGGAGTCCTTTAGTTTCTCTATGTATAGTATCATAACATCTGCAAATAGTGATAGTTTTACTTCTTCCTTGCCAATTTGGATGCCCTTTATTTCTTTTTCTTGCCTTACTGCTCTAGCTAGGACTTCCAGCACAATGTTAAATAGTGCCGATAATGGAAAAACAATAGAAAGAATCAACAAAATTGCTTCTTTGAAATGATCAACAAAATCAACAAACCAATGGCCAAATTGACAAAAGAAAAACAGAAGATGAAGCAAATAACCCAAATAAGAAATTAAATGGGGGCCATTACAACAGACCCAACTGAAATAAAAAGGATCATAACAGAGTACTATGAAAAGCTATACTCCAACAATTTTGAAAACCTAGAGGAAATGGACAGATTTCTAGAAATACACTACCTACCTAAACTAACACAAACTGAGGTAGAAAATCTGAACAGACCCATAATAAGAGAAGAGATTGAAAACGTAATAATAAAAAAAAAAAAAAAACCTCCCAACAAAAAAAGTACTGGCCCAGATGGCTTCAGTGGAGAATTCTACCAAACATTCAGAGATGCGCTCACACCAGTACTACTCAAACTATTTCGGAACAGAGAGGAGGAAGAGATACTTCCAAACTCATTTTATGAAGCCAGCACAACCCTGATACCAAAACCAGGCAAAAACAGCTCAAAAAAGAAAATTACAGACAAATATCTCTCCTAAATATAGATGCAAAAATTCTCAACAAATTTCTAGCCAAAAGAATTCAGCATCATACTAAAAAAAAAATACATCCCGACCAAGTGGAATTCATACCAGATATTCATGGATGGTTCAACATTAGAAAATCAATCAACATAATCCACTACATAAATAAAACAAAAGAAAAGAACCACATGATCATCTCAGTCAACACAGAAAAGGCATTCAATAAAGACCAACACCCATTCCTGATAAAAACTCTCAATGAAATAGGAATAGAAGGGAAATTCCTCAACATAATAAAGAGCATCTACATGAAACCAACAGCCAACATCATTCTCAATGGAGAGAGGCTGAAAACATTCCCCTAAGAACAGGAAAAGACCTCTCTAAAGTGTTAAAAAGCAAAGATGTGATTTTAAGGACTAAGGTGCACCTGACCCAAGTCATGGTATTTTCAATCATTTCATATGCATGTGAAAGCTGGACAATGAATAAGGAAGGCTGAAGAAGAGTTGATGCATTTGAATTATGGTGTTGGCAAAGAATATTGAATATACCATGGACTGCCAAAAGAATGAACAAATCTGTCTTGGAAGAAGTACAGCCAGGATGTTCCTTCGAAGGGAGGATGGTGAGACTTCATCTTATGTACTTTGGACATGTTATCAGCAGGGACCAGTCCCTGGAGAAGGACATCATGCTTGGTAAAGTAGAGGGTCAGCAAGAAAGAGGAAGACCCTCAACAAGACAGATTGACACAGTGGCTGCAACAATGGGCGAGAACATAGCAACAATTGTGAGGATGGCACAGGACAAGGCAGTGTTCTGTTCTGTTGTACATAGGGTTTCTATGTATCAGAACCGACCGGACGGCACTTAACAACAACATACACACAATATGTTATTTGTGACAAAGTACTTACAAACAACAGAATGAAACCATCTCTCTTACCTTCTCATTTAAAACATAACACAAACATTGTAAAAATAAACCATCTGAACATGGATGAACCTGGAGGTCATTTTGCTGAGTGAAACAAGTCAATCACAAAAGGACAAATATTGTATGCGACCATGATTATCAAAAATCAAGAAAAGGTTTACACACGGAAAGAAACATTCTTTGATGGTTACAGATGGGAGGGGGAGGGAGAGAAAATCACTAACTAGACAGTAGTTAATTTGGGTGAAGGGAAAGGCAATATACAACAAGGGGGATGTCAGCACAACAAGACCAAGGCAAAGGAAGACACTGGAAGGAACACAAGAGTTAAAGGGAAACAACAGTAAATACTACTACCTACACAATCCTGCAATGATGGTAAAAACAAACAATAATTTAAAAGTGGATACATAGGTAGATACGTACGCTGAACAGTTGTGGGATGTCGCATATGGAAGTACACCCACAAGCATATATAAGCTTGGCAGAAGATATTTGTATATGATAGAGCACACAGGGGGCAAAGTTACGAAAACTTTTTAGGTATAAACAAACACCTTGAGGGACTGAGTTACTGGGCTTGAAGGCTTAAGATCATAGTCTCAGGCGACATCTAGGTCAACTGGTATGACACAGTCCATAAAGACAACGTTCTACATCCTACTTTGGTGAGTAACATCTGGGGTCTTAAAAGCTTTTGAGCTACCGTCTAAGATACAACTATTGGACTCTTCCTATCTGGAGCAAAGAAAGGTGAAGGAAATCAAAAACTCAAGGGAGCAATTAGTCCAAAAGACTAATGGACCACACGAACCACAGCCTCCACTAGCCTGAGACCAGAAGAACTAAATGGTGCCTGGCTACCACTACCGACTGCTCTGATTAATATCACAATAGAAGGTCATGGACAAAGTGGGAGAAAAATGTAGACCAAAATTCAAGTTCATAAAAAAGACCAAACTTACTGCTCTGACAGAGGCTGGTGGAACCCCTGAGACTACAGCCCTTGGACACCCTTCAAACCTGGAATAGAACCCACTCCCAGAGATCACCTTTCAACCAAACAATAGATAGGCCTATAAAGTGGACAATAACACCCGTGAGGAACGTGCTCCTCAGAACAATCAACCACACGAGACCAAAAGGGCAGCATTTGCCCAAAAACAAAGTTCAGAAAGCAGGAAGGGGCAGGAAAGATGGGTGAATGGAAACAGGGAACCCAGAGAGGAAAGGGGTAGAGAGTGCTGTCACTTTGAGGGGATTGCAACTAATGTCATGAAACAGATGTGCATAAACTCTTGAAAGGGAAACTAATTTTCTCTGTAAACTTTCACCAAACCACAATAAAATGTTCACGTGAATAAATAAGCCATTTGTGTTTTTTAGTACAAAATATAAGAATCCAAAACACTAGGTCACGAAAGCAGCTTTTGTCTGTTTGATGTTGAGCCACATGGCTAAATTTCAATCTGCATTTTAATATATATCAGGTCCTCAGCAAGCATGATAGGTGTCATAATTTATTTGTTGACAAAGCATGCCTTTTCTTGCATAACTGATTAAAAAGAAATTAAATTAACTAACGCATACAATGTGCTTAGTACAGCACCCAATATATAGAAAGCACAAAGTAAATGTTAGCTATTGTTTTTATTATTATGGGAAGAAGTTTAATTTGTTCCAGCATATGATTAATATTAAATACTATGTGTGAAATAAGCTTCATAATATAAACTTTAACAATGTAGTGATCTAATTTTTTTTAATTAAAATTATGTCTTTATTATAAGCCAGTTGTTGTCAAGTCAGTTCTGACCCATTGTGACCCCATGTGCGTCGGAGGAGAGCTGTGCTCCATAGGATTTTCAATGGCTGATTTTTGGAAATAGATCACCAGGCCTTTTTTCAGAGGTGCCTCTGGATGAGCTTGAATCTCCAACGTTTCAGTTAGTAGCTGAGTGCATTAACTGTATGCACCACCCAAGGACATTTGTCTTTATTATACACCACTCAAACATTAAGTGATTTTTAAAATTCTTATTAAAAGGAAAAGTTAAATTACTGCAAAAGAAATTCATATGACAAAAAAGTTGAGAAATAGTTGATAACCCTGCTTAGCCACTGTCCTGGTTTGCCCCTCATATGCTTCTCCATTCTTCTCCATTCTTGCTCTGTGCCCCAAGAGGCTGACCTATACAGATTGCATAAGTGGGTTTTCCTCCCCATCTGGCTTCCAGTTCAGCCAACAGGAGGCAGCAGGAGGAGGTCAGAGGTGGGAAAGGAGACGGGCTAGAGTATTTATTCCCCCAGCTCCTCTCCTTCCAGGCTGCATTAGCAGTGACTGCATTTCTCTACACAAGACTACAGCAACCTGGGAGACCCCTCTCCCTTGTCTACAACTTCCACTGGGTTTCTCCTTCCCCTTCCAGTCTAGGGGTGGTAATGGCTACTGCTCTTACTAGTTCCTGGGTACTTCACCACCCTTTTGTTGGCTCCTTTAATTCTTCTCACACCTTTATAAATAGTCCTTTCATTACAAACCAAAACCAGTTGCCATCAAGCTGATTCTGACTCATGAAGACACCATGTGTGTCAGAGTAGAACTATGCTCCACAGGGTTTTCAATGGCTGATTTTTCAGAAATAGATTACCAGAGCTTCCTTCTGATGTCTCGAATCCCCAACTTCACTCTTTTGAGTGAGCCATCTTTTTCCTGACAGTTATTATAAGTGGTACTGGAAGTGGCCCCAGAAAACAGGCCTGAAAATGGAATTTGGAGACTGGATTACTCATCTATTTCATGAGAGCATGGATAAGCTCTTTTCTAAGGGTAAATGAGATAGTGATAATAAGCAATGGCATTAAAATTACCCAAACTATCGCTGGTGATAGCATATGATGGAGTGCAGGTGGAAGACAAAGAGCTGGGAGCTGAAATGTCTGTGTCACCATGTCACTATAGTGACAATTGTGATTTCAACAACGCTGAGATGGGCTAACTGCTTCTGAGAGCTATAGAGAGTATATGCACAGAAAGAAAACGACAAAATGGAAATCTTGAATTCCAGAGTAAAAGAAACGGAAAATCAGAAACTCTTCATGGCAGTGTTTGATGGAGTCCCTCATCATCTGTAGTTGCAGGGCAGATGTGGCTGAGGATCAAGCATAAGGCCTAAGTATAAGTATTACAGAGCTGCAGTGCCAGTGAATGAATATCTTCATCAGGTCTCTTATGCTAAAGCAATGGTTCTCCACTGTGGGTAATTTGCCCCCTAGAGAACATTTGGCAGTGTCTGAAGACATTTTGGGTTGCCACAACTGGGGTGTGGGGGATACTACTGGTATCTAGTGAGTAGAGGCCGGAGATGTTGTAAACATCCCACAATGCACAAGACAGAGCCCCTCCATAACAAAGAATTATTCGACCCAAAATATCAGTAGTGCTGAGGTTGAGAAATACCGTGCTAAGGTGAGGGCACTGGTGGGGACGGTATAAGATCCTGATACATGAGATGGGAACATTTAGGTAGATGATAACTTTGAACCTCTAAATCCTCTTGAAAATTCCTTGCTAGTTGAGGCATAGCCTCATCCCCATCCGAGGAAACCAGACTGTCCTTGCATAAAAATGTGGTGTGCAGTTATTGACCTAAAAAATCTTGTTGTTGTTCTTGTTATTGTTAGGTGCTGTCGAGTCAATTTCAACTCATAGCAACCCTATGCACCACAGAACGAAACACTGCCCAGTCCTGCACCATACTCACAATCATTGTTATGCTTGAGCCCATTGTTGCAGCCACTGTGTCAATCCATATTGTTGAGGATCTTCCTCTTTTTCGCTGACCCTGTACTTTAGCAAGCATGGTGTCCTTCACCAGGGACTGATCCCCCTGATAACGTATCCAAAGTATATAAGACGTAGTCTCGCTATCTTTGCTTCTAAGGAGCATTCTGGTTGTACTTCTCCCAAGACAGATTTCTTCGTTCTTTTGGCAGTCCATGGTATATTCAATATTCTTCTCCGACACCATAATTCAAAGGCATAAATTCTTCTTCAGTCTTCCTTATTCATTGTCCAGCTTTCCCGTGCATATGATGCACCTGAAAATAGCATGGCTCGGGTAAGGTATACTGTGATGGTTAAGACCGTATGTCAGCTTGGCTAGGCCATGATTCTCAGTGTTTTAGCAGTTGTATAATGTTGTGATCACTTCCCTATTGAAATTTGATATGTGATCACCCCCATGATTGAATCTGCTGAGTGGTACTGGCAGGGGCGGGGCCTGTGGCAGCTCACCTCCCTCTCAGCTTCGTCTCTCTGCCTTCTACCAGTTACTTTCTGCCTACTTGCCTTGCCAAAGTTTTTGGCTTATTCCAGACTCAGCAGCTGCCTCTTGTTGTCTCACCTCCAGTTCTTAAGACTTGAGCTAGCAGCTTACCTGTCAGTCTTGGAATTCGTGAATCTTCAAAGCCTGCAAGCAAGAGTCCGGTTCCCCAACCTGCTGATCTTGGGTTTGCCAGTGCCTGCAGCTATGTGAATCAGGAGAAACCTTGAGGTCTTGTCTGCTGATCTTGGAATTCGTTGACCTTCACAGCCTGTGAGCAGGAAGCCCTCTCCAACCTGCTGACCTTGGATTTGCCAGTTTCTGCAGCTACATGAATTGGGAGAGGCCTCTACCATGATCCACAGACTTGGGACATTTTAGCCTCTACAAGTGCGTGAGCTGTTTCCTTGATACAAATCTCTCTATATACATACTTATACCCTTTACTGGTTTTGCTTCTCTGGAGAACCCAGCCTAAGACATGCACCTTAGTCTTCAAGGTGACATCTTTCCTTTTCAAAACTTTATAGAGGTATTTTGCAGCAGATTTGCCCAATGCAATGTGTTTTTTTGATTTTTTGACTGCTGCTTCCATGGGTGTTGATTGTGGATCCAAGTAAAATGAAATCCTTGAGAACTTTAATCTTTTTTCCATTTATCGTGATGTTGCTTATTGGTCCAGTTGTAAGGATTTTTCTTTTCTTTATGTTAAGGTGTAATCCATACTGAAGGCTGTGGTCTTTGATCTTCATCAGTAAATGCTTCAAGAAGCCGTTTATCTTCACTTGGCAAGGATAACACTATATCTTCAGTGTCTTACCCAAAGCTATGTTGACTCTCCTGCTCTCTGTCACAGTATAGTCTGGATGGAATTTAATTGTCTTACTATCTCATAGAAAATCACACTGGTCTATAACACTGATATCATTATGTTAACTGAACTTGTTGATCAGGAATGACTAAACACCATATATATTTTAACAAGACATATGCATGCCAGAAAACGGATGATACACCCTGCAAAACTTCAAGTACCTGACACATAAGTGAAATTTATAAGAGTGTAGTCATCTGGAACATATAAGGATATTCCCTCTAAAGTGAGAAACAAGTTGTTTTCCTTTCCAACCAAGACACACTTGGTTGGGCCTATTCAGATTGTGGAAGAAACGTATACCCCATTTGGGCATGTTGGCCTATTTACTGGGTAACTGGAAACATGCCAGTTTTGAGAGGGGTCTGGATCAAAAGAAGTTTTTACATAAGGTCCTGGCTATAAGCGCCCCTGTTATTTACTGACCCACATACGCAATTATACTAGAAATATCTGTGGCATATAGAGATTTTATACAGAGCCTCTGGCAAGCCGTAATAGGAAAATCACAGTGCAGATCCCAAGGTTTTAGAGTCATAGTTCTCCCAATAATAATTCCCCTTTTGTAAAGCAGCTTCTAACTTACTACTAAGTGCTGGCAGAGACTGAACACCAGACCATGGAACACCAAGTGACTATGCGGCACAAGCCACCCATCATGAACTGAATGTTATGTGACCATGAATCATAAAATTTGGAATATACAATAGAATTCCATTGTCAAATGGAAATAGTATATATAAGATCAAGCCTCAGCAGGTCCAGAGGGTAAGAGTAAATTACACATTAGGTGGCTTAGACTCCCAAGGTACACTTACTCCTACTGCTTTACCACATCTGCTTCAACCCAACCCTATGCCTCATAGGGAGTTCCCTATAATCAAAAAAAAAAAAGGAAAAAATTTATACAATTGCTGTCAAGTCAATTGTGACTCATAGCGATCCCATAGGACAGAGCAGAACTGCCCCATAGGGTTTCCTAGGCTGTAATCTTTACGGAAGCAGACTACCACATCTTTCTCCCACAGAGCGGCTGGTGGGTTCCACCTGCCAACCTTTTGGTTACCAGCCAACCGCTTAACCACTGCACCACCAGGGCTCCTGTGATCAATAAATAGAGGGGGAAAAAGCATGGCCTGGTTTCCTGATGAGTTTGCCCAGTAAGCTGGCACCAGTCAGAAATGAATTGTTCATATATTGCAATGCCACTCAAGGTGGCCCCAAAAGAAAATGGTGAAGGGAAATCCTCCTGACAGGTAAAAACTCAGGAAATACATTAAGTTGTCCACATCACATGGAGTAAGAAATAGCCTGATAAAGCTACACTGATTCATAGTCGTTCACTAACAGGTTGACAGCTGATAAAGAACTTAAAATAAGATTGAGGCACTGGCGACAAAGACAGGTCTGAGGAAGGACCGGTCATAGAGAGAACAGAGTGGGCATGAAGACATCCATGTCTCACATAAATCTCACTAGAGGGTATTTATTGCAGAAAATGCTCTCAATAACCAGATGGATGAAATTACATCTTTGTGTATGTCAGTCATTATTTCCTCAGTCTCCCCATACTTGACCAACCGGCCCATGTACAAAGTGGCCATGGCGACAAGAACAAAGGCTAAGCATGAACTCCACAATATCTTGATCCTATGGGAATAAAGCTCTGGGTCACAACATCAGGTTAACACAAATAAACCAGCCAGCTAGCTAAATGCCAGCAGAGGATGAGTGGAACATGGAATGATTGTGAAAACTAAAACTATGCTTATCAACTTTTGCCTGGGACCAGCTACAGAAGCAGACTGTAGCACATATGTTTTAGGTTAATTTTTTTCTCCCTTTTCCCCACTACCTTATATGAAGGACACCAGTAGAGGCTGGCATTTTAATTAGATTCCTAATGGGAGCACAACTGAATGGACAGCATCACACTAAGACACAATGCCTGATGTGACTTTGTGTTTCCTCAGTGTTGAGGCCATAGTTTTTTGTCCTGACAAAGGATGAGAGCAGAGGCTGAATGTGCTGGATATTCCCCGTTTGCCCTCCAGATCTACTCTCCACCCTTCTCCACCTTGCTCCTGCCCGGGGTGGATGGTCCACATGGACTACATTACCCAGATCCTCTTCTCCCCTAGCTTTTTGTTGGGTTTGCCAATGGGCGCCACCAGCAAGAGATCAGAAAATAGAAGGAAAGAAGGAACAAGGTGTTTATTCCCCCAGCTCCTTCTACATCAAATTGCAATTTAACATAATTGCTTAAGGCCACAGATTCTGTTTGGTAGTCTCTCTTCTATGGTTACAGCTCTCCCTGAGTTCCAGTAACAGCCCCTTCCCCCTTCCAGCCTAGGGGTAGTGATGGCTCCCCGCTGGTGCTAGTCCCTTCTTTCACTTCTCTTAAATTACCCTTTTGGGTTTTCTATCACTTTCCTGCTAAGACTCTAACTAATATGGACATCTTCATTTCTAAGAGCAAAACAACGAGGCCTAAAGGAGAAATAAGGAGGCCTGGTGGCACAACAATTAAGCCATCAGCTGCTAATCTAAATGTTGGTGGTACAAACCTACCCAGCAGCTCCATAGGAGAAAGACTTGGTGACCTGCCCCCATAAAGATTACAACCTAGAAAACCCATTGGGGTAGTTCTACTCTGCCACATGGGGTCACTAAGAGTCGGAATCCACTCAATGGCACCCAACAACAACAACAAAGGACAGATGGGTAGAGAGCCTCCTTGACTGCCCACAAGAGGCACTTTGGGGACCAAACCACCAGGCTGTTCCTGGACCTGATTATCCAGAGAACACATCTCCAGAAACCTCCTTGTCTGACTTCAGATAACAAAATGGCTTGAAGGCTGGTGAAAAAGGTTTTCCAGAGTAGGGAACAGCATTAGTGCCAAACTAGGCCTCCAAGATTCTAGGGCCTCTGTATGGAAACTTCTATGTCATCTACTGTTGGTTATTGCACAGAATAATCCGTACATTCAAGAACAGGTGCCACTGACATGGTTTATCCTGGTGATAAAAAGCCTCCGGCTTGAACTTGGGGCCCAGTCTCTTCGGCCTGAGTCACTCCAGAAGGGCCATGAATAGTCCAGCTCTCTGCAGTGCCTCAGTTTTCCCAGCATGCTTTCACTCACACACACACACACACACACACACACACACACACACACACACACTGACTGTGCCCCCTCTACAGGTACTAGACTGAACGTGCGAATAGTAAGACTTTTAGTTGTCTCACAAGTCTGGTGGAAGATTTGCTAGGTGTCTTAGTTATCTAGTGTTGTTATAACAGAAATACCACAAGTGGGTGGCTTTAATGAACAGAAATTTATCTTCTCACAGTTTAGGAGGCTAGAAGTCTGAATTCAGGGTCCTGGCTCTAAGTGAAGGCTTTCTCTCTCTGTCGGCTCTGGGTGAATGTCCTTGGCTCTTCAGCTTCTGTTCCTTGGCTCCTTTGTGATCTTCATGTGGCTTGGTGTCTCTCTCCCCTCACCTCTGCTGCCTTGCTGCTTGCTTAATCTGCTTTTCTTATATCTCAAAAGAGATTGATTGAAGACACATCCTACATTGATACAGCCTCATTAACATAACAAAGAAAATCCATTCCAAAGTGGGATTATAACCACAAATATAGGGGTTAGAATTTACATATTTTTGGGGGACACAATTCAATCCACAACATTCTACCCTTTGGCCCCCAAAACTCATGTCCTTGCCACACGCAAAACACATTGACCCCATCACATCCTCCCCAAAGCCTTAAATCACCTCCAAGTCCAAAATCTTATCTTCTGAAGCATCTACATCAAGTATGAGTGTGACTTTAGGCACATTCCATCCTGGGGCAAAATTCCTTTTCCTCTGTGAACCTGTGAAATCCAGACTACAAGTTATCTGTTTCCAAAGTTCAGTGGTAGAACAGGCAGAAGATAGATATTTCCACGAGAAATTGGAGGAAAAGAAGGGATAACAGGCACCAAACAAGTCCAAAACCCAGCAGAACAATTTACATTAGCTCTCAAGGCTTGAAAATAATCCCTGTTCTCCCAGACCATCTGGGCAATGGCCCCACCCTCCACACTCTGGGTGTTGCCCATGCTTTCTGCATTCTGGGAGAAGGCCCCTCAGCCATGGGCTTCAGTCCCACCTTCCAGGCCCACTGGGATGGCAACTCTGCTCTCTCAGCTTTGGGTGGCCCCATTCTCCTAGTCTATCTGAGTGGCAACCCCACCCCCTCAGCCCCAGCGGGCCCCAATCTTCTGCCCCTTGGTATAAGGGTTAGGATTTACAATACATGTTTTGAGGGAACACAATTCAATCCATAACACTAGACGAATAGAGATCAGTTTTTAAATGGGGAAAGAAAATGGTTAAATACACACAATGGAAAATTACAGAGCCGTTGAAGATATATATAGAGAATTTGAAACAGCACAGAAAGTGTTTAGGATAAAACGTTAAAAGGAAAAAGCAGGGTGCGAAATTATATATATGGTATGCTTAACACTATAAAAACATGCATAAGGATAAAATGGACAAGAAGGAAATGTACTAAAATGTTAATAGCAGGGTACATTTCTCTGTATTTAAAAAATTTCTTGTAATAGGCATCAATTACTTTGTGTCCTGTTGTAATCTTCTTAATTACACAAGCAATTTTGAGAAATAGTCTCATTTTCAAAAGAGTCAAACTGTAGCTACAGAAGTCCCGTTTGAGGGCATCACCCCCAATTGCTGTTTTCAGTTTGCTTTGTCTGGCTTCTTACATACACAGAGAAATAAAGTCATCATTTAAGGGAGGTTTTTGACATAAATGGTATGCTATACAAAGTACTCTACAACTTCCTTTTTTCACTTAATAAATCTTGCTGATCTTACCACAACACTATTTAATAGTAGGTCCTTGTATGACTATTCCACAGTTTACTTAATAATCAGGATATTCAGGCTGTTTCCATTTGTCACTGTTAGAGACAAGTTGCAATGAACAGTCACACAGACATCTCTTTGCACACTTTAGGACTGTATTTCTAGAGTGGACACTAAGAAGTGGGATTCCTGGGTGAAGGGTTGGGGATTTTAATTTTTTAAAGTACCTATAGACAGAGCAGGTCACCCCACACATCACTGGTTACTTCTGGGCAAAAAGGGGGTGGGGGGGTCTCAGTTAGCCAGGTGGGATTGGTGGTTCAGTGGTAGAATTCTCACCTTCCATGTGGGAGACCCAGGTTTGATTCCTGGCCGAGGCACTTCACCTGCAGCCACCACCCATCTGTCAGTGGAGGCTTACATCTTGCTATGATGCTGAACAGGTTTCAGCACAGCTTCCAGATTGAGATAGACTAGGAAGAAAGGCCTGGAAATCTACTTCCAAAAATCAGCCAATGAAAACCTTCTGGATCACAACTGGCTGATCTGCAACGGATCATGGGGATGGTGTGGGACAGGGCAGCATTTCATTCCGTTGTGCATGGGGTCACCATGAATCGGGCTGATTCAATAGCAGTTAACAACAACGAGAGCTGTCCAGTGGGCCCTAAGGCTCTAGAGGCAGGGTTTCCTAGCCTTCCGGGGTCCTTGGCTCACTAAGGGTCTGCCCTGCACCCAGGGATGCACACCTCCACAACTGCCCACCTGATGTGCCCTGGGAATTAGTGCCTGGTGCCAGCCACCTGCAGCTTCCTTCTCAGTATTCCAATCATGAAAAGATGTGCAGCCTGGGAGAAAGGTTTTTCAAAGAAAATCTACCACCCACTGAAGCTCACCACAGACCTTTCTCTCTCATGCTGAAAGGAGTTTATTTCTCTAAAGAACTGTCCCTGGGGGGCCTGAGAGTCAGAGCCAAGTATTTTAATATTCCAGATACTTAATTTCTGGAAGAAACATAATTTAGAACAACTGTCATTGTTTCCTGAGGTGATGTTGGCTTTACTTACAGAAGCAAAATGGATTCCAGCTCAACCTCCTCTCAGCTAAGGTGGGTTCCTGTCTGGCCCTTGTGCTCAGAGGTTCCCCAGGGGGATTGTGGGAGTTCCAAGCCTGAGGGAGGCTGGGGGGCACACAGACCCACTCACTTTCTCACAACCTTTATCTCACAGAGGCTGTGTCTAAGTGGTGGCTCTGGGGGAAAGAAAGCCTTTGGCCTTTCACACCTCAGGCAAAGCTCTCTCCTAAACCTCCTTTCAAATATCCCTAGAATCTGCCTCAGAAGGGCCTTGGCACTCCCAGAGCTGATGCCTTCATTCCACAGTAAAGAAATAGGCCCAGAGAGGGGCAGTATCTGCCCAAGACCTCACCGTCCAGGCCAGGGTCTTCCCACCACGACTCTTCAAACAAGGCCCCACTGGGCACAGTCTCGCAGCAGGAATGAAGAGGGCATGAGAGCAGAGACAAACTACAAAGAGAAGTCATGAAAAGGCTAGAGAAAGGAGAGGTCACTTCCTGTGTCTTGGTAGGGAGCAGGAGGGCCCGTGGAGTAACCACCACTGTGGGACCACCACCAGCCCATAGTCTCCACTTGAATCCATAGATTTGCTATAACTTTGAGCAAACTATAAAATGGAATCCTTATGTCTTAAACAGAAATAGTCACCAATCATCCACAATTCTCTAGAACAAATGCCAAACCTATCCCCTTGACAACACATCATCTCTTTCCTGGGTGATTGCCAAAGTGCCCTAACTGGTCTCCCTGCTTCCACTCTTGCCTCCTAACAGTCATTCTCTACACTGAAGCCAAAGAGATCTTTTTATAAAATAAATCCTATCATGTTACTACCCTGCCTAGAACGTCCAATAACTTCCCATTTTTCTTGGAAAAAATTAAATCTATCATAACCTCCACGGTCCCAAGTGATCTAGCCCCTGCCTACCTCTCCACCCTCTCCTCCATCTAACCTCCTCAGCCCTCTGCTGACCTTCTCATTGTTCCTTCAACATGTCACACTTGCTCTTGACTCAGGGTCTGTCTTAGGCTTCCCAGAAGCAGCATGTGAGAGGAGGATTCACATGAAGGTGAATTATTAAGAGGTGTTCCCTTGAAAGTCAGTAGGGACGTGAGCAAGAAGGATCAAGAAGGGAAGGAGGCCAAGCAAGTGAGTGCTATCTCGCAAAGCCCCACAGAGGTGACTGACTCTGTCCCTCAGGGAGCCCTGGAAACTGTGTGTGGGTCACTCCTCGGAGTCATCTCCATCAGGGGTAAGTGGACTGGCACATGTACATGCCTGAGACAACCAGTCATTGGTTAAAGGCTGTACCCAAAGAGGTTGAAAATTCCAAGGTACTTCCCGCTCTTCATGTGGAAGGAAAGAGGTTCCAGCAGTCTGAGATCATCTACCAACAAAGACTGGCAGGTGCTAGCAATTGGAGGGAAAGCACACGGAAGTGTGCACAAGCTTGACGATGAGACCTTGGGGACACAGGCAGAGCACTGACCTTATCTGCTAAGGGCCTCTGTCCCTGCTTTTCCTCTGCCTCCTCCCCATGACTCACTCCCTCCTTTCATTAAGGTGTCCACTCCCATGTCACTGGCTCCTTCTACCTAAAATAATCTTCCCTCCCACCCCACACTCTTTGTCACCTTACCCTGCTTTAGTTTTCTTAATGGCAGGAACCACCATCTGAAGTGAGCAAGTTTGTTTGTTTCCTCGTTTACTGTCACTCCCAATAAACTGTAGGGTAGGGACCTTATCTGGCTTGTTCACTTCGTGCATCCCCAGCACTTAGCACAGTGGACTTTTTGAGCACTTTGTTAGTGCTGCCTGCCACTAACAGGTGGATTTAGATCACGTTTTATTTATTTATACTTAACAAGCATGGGTGTAGCCCTTACTATTCTAAATCCCTTACAACTCATTTAATCCCCAGAACAATCTGATAAGGAAGGTACTAGTATTATCTTCCTTTTACATGTAAGAAAACTGAGACTCAGAGGCTGTATCACTTGTTCAAAGTCATATAGCTAATAAGAGGCATGGCACAGGGATTCAAGGCCAGGTCATCTGGCTCCAGAGTCTGTTCTTTAGACAAGACTCTCCTTTCTAAATTATCCATAGTCCTCAATGAATGGACCACACTTCACAAGGCAGGTGTCATCATCCTATATTGACATATGAGGAAACTGCAGTTGAGAGAGGTTTGGTGACTTCCCCAAAGCCCCAGAACTGGTAGAGAGCGGAGCTGGGATTCTGACTCCAAAGCCATTTCCCCCACCAAGGTGCAGCCATGAGTGGACTCCCATGGACAGCATGAATGGACTTTCCTCTCCCTCTGGCCCCCACTGCCATGTTCTTACTCCCCTTTGTTGGTCCCTAGTGGTCATTTCTATCCTGCTTCCCAGTGAGAAAGGAGATGCCACCCCAAGGCTGAGGAAGTCTCTCAGGAGGGAATAGCTCAGAATGGCTCCCACTGAGACATCAGGGCCTAGAGCTAAAGCCTCCTCCTTCTTCCCACAAATTATATGCTCTACTGGGTGGCCTGAGCTGGGATGCTGAAGTGACCCACACATTTTACAGCCAGTAACCCTCACTGTGGAGTCCTGGGTAGTGCAAGTGGTTAATGCTCTACTGCTAACCAAAAGGTTGGTAGTTTGAGTCCACCTGGAGGTATCTCAGAAGAAAGGCCTGGTGATCTACTTCTGAAAAATCAGCCACTGGAAACCTTATGGAGCACAGTTCTACTCTGACTCACAGGGCTGCCATGAGTCAGAATCGACTCATCAGCTACTTGTTTAACCCTCATGGAAGTATGTTCAGCTTCTCCTGCTAGAAATAGAACAAAACTCTCAAAAAGAAACATTCCAAACAAAGCTAGTAACATTAAGCAGTACTGTGGGTGTGTGGAGGGGTGGGGGGTGCGGGAGCAGAGGGACATGTACACAGGCAGATGAGTCAGTGATTGAATGTCCCACTTCTCAGGCTGGAAATCTCCCTCCATTCAGAGTGAGATCCCGTCAACCAACCCAGGCACTGCATTTCTACAGACAGGAGGAGGGTGCCATACAGCCCGCCGCGTCACCCACCAGGCAAAACAGCTCACTTGGAGGGAGCCCGCTGAACCAGTGAAGTGATTCCTGCCACATCGCATTTACCCTGCCCGTCAACCCAGCTTTGATACATGCTCCTGCCCCACCCAGCATGCCTGCCTCCCAGCTCAGCTTGCCAGCAATTATGACAATTCCCAAATTGCTGTAGACAACTCATTTGGGTTACTATGTACCTTCTAATTAGTGTTATGTACTCATTATCTGAGACTATTAATATTAGCCTTAATCAGTAATTATAAATCTCACGTAAAATATTTAATAACCATTCATAGTACAGGAAATTTGATTAAGGAGAGAGCATTTTTCTTGGATTTTCACGTTGGCCTCCTGAAGCTCAGCTGGGTTTATTCCAAGCAGGAGTAAATACAGTCGACCCAAATACCCAGTGAAGGCGGTAGAAAGTGGCAAACTCAGACTCACCAGCCCCCACTCCCCACTTCTCTGAAATACTCTATGACAGCTGCAAGCAATAGGCAAAAACCTGACAGGTGATTCACAAAAAAAGAAATATAAAAGGCCGACAAATCTATAGAAGAATATTTAACCTCACTAGTAATCAAGAAATACAAATTTTAATCAGACGCTTTCCCTTCTATCAAATCAGTGAAGACTTATTACAAAACATAACTCTCCTACTATTGGTAAACGTTTGTACTGGGCCACTACAGCTTTGTCTGCCATACTTTTCCCCAGACTCATAGAGACACCCCATGTGAGTCAGAGTAGAACTGTCCTCCATAAGGTTTTCAATACCTGATTTTTGGGAATTACATTGTCAGGGCATTCTTTCAAGGCACTTCTGGGTGGGCTTAAACCTCCAACCTTTCAATTAGCGACCAGCACATTAACCATTTGCACCACTCAACGTCCAACTGCTCATAGCTTTGCAGCCCTCCTGCCTTCCAAAGAACTTCTGTGGCTTTCCTCTTCCAAGAGAACTACTTGCTAAGTGCGGTAAACTGTCAGTGGGCTTTTAAATGTGAACATAACCCAAACTACACAAACAAGATCCTGCTCAACAGAGGCCAGAGGGGCTGCTTTAATAAATAAATAGGAATAATTTACAATTGTATCAAAGGATCATCACTGTATAATGCCATTTATCCCACCATAATTATTAATAACACCTTCTTTCGCTCTCAAAAGCACCCTGGTTTGGCAGTAAATAAACCTCATGTCTATACAAATCTATAACAACCCAGCCCAGCCCAGTGGATACATGCCCTCATATATCCTCTTGCTTCCTTTGTCATGGTGGAATTTCTTGCCTAGTCTGAGCTCCAGGCAATGTCGTTTAAACTTTCTTTCCAGTGGGTGCGAAATGCCTAAGAGGCAAAAACAAAGTTCTTTTTCAGTCGTCAGCTCACAAAATGGCTGAGCCAGCCCTGTACCCTTTTCTTTGTGTGCTGTGCTACCTGGTCCTTTTCAGCAGGCAAGCATCCCTAAGTGCTTTGGGAAACTATTTCTCTCTCCAGACTGGTGTTTAATTCAAGAAAAGTTAAGGCAGCTTGACTGATGTTGGAATCCAAGAGAAAAATGAAATCACCTTCCTGGGGCTCCTTCCAGGTTTGTAGAAAACAGCAGAAACCCTTCCACCTCCAGTTACAGTCCACCCCATTCTAGAACAGTGGGCTCACAGGCTTAGAAAAGCCCCTCCCATGCAAGCCTACCTGTTGTTTCTTTGCTCAGGAGTCAAACTGCCCAGGTTCAAATCCTGCCTCTTCCACTTACTAGTTGTGCGACCTCAGGCATGTTGCTTAACATCTCTAGACCTCAATCGCATCTATCACCCAGAGTGGGGTTAAATGGGAGAACACCTGCAGAGCCTTTAGCTCAGTGCTCTTCCATGGGAAGCTCTAGATAAATGTTAGCTATGAGTTCACGGGTGGCACAAATGGTTATGCGCTGGGCTACTTACTAACTGAAAGGTTGGTAGTTCAAACCCACCCAGAGGCACCTTAGAAGAAAGGCCTGATGATCTGCTCCTGAAAAGTCAAAGCCATGAAAACCCTGTGGAGCACAGTTCTGCTGTGACACACATGGGGTTGCTATGAGTCAGAATCGACTCAGTGGCAACTGGTATTGTCATTAATAATAGCAATAATAGTCCAACAACTCAAACTTAAATAGATGGGTAGGGTATACTCTGGTGAGAAATGACTTCAGCATATAAAAAGTTGACTCTGATATTTATGGCAACCTGACTACATACTACTGCCATTTTACAGATGAATTAACTGAGACCAGGAAAGCTAAATACTTGCCCCCAAATTCTGGAAAGCTGAAAGGCTAAGCAGAGATAAAGACCCCACACCCACCTCCCTACCCACAATGGGAATACACCATTCCTTGAAGAGAACCGATCAGAGAATCCACTTTACATCATGATGTGATATAGGCATCATTTCTATCCCGATTTTACAGCTAAGAAAACTGAGACCTAGAGATGTTGAGTAACTTATCCAGGTCATACATCTTATGAGTGGCAGAGCAGGGGTATGAACCTAGGTCTGTCAGAATCCCAAGCCTGTGATAGAAGTGAGGAACTCGTATCGCTGCTTCTTCCACTCCAAGTAAAAGCCTTCATTCTCACCTAACAAGGCAGAAATAAGCAGGGCCCAGTAGAATGGCGACTTTAGAGGAAGGACTAGAGACCCCAGGAGAATGAGGTCAGGGGGATGATGACAACTCAGCCCATGAGAAGTAGATTCCTTCTCCTCTGGCCTCTAGAAGGAACAAGACCAAAGCCTGCCCCAGGTGCACCCACCACCTGCTCTGTCTTCCTTCAATCAACCTTACAAACTACTCTCAGCTCACCTCATTAAGACACACTGCTGAGAGTGGCAGTCACTGCCATTTTTCCCTTTTCCTTCTGATGGCTGTTTGCAGCTATGCTCCAAGGGACAGGTGGGCCTAAAGCAAAGAGACCAACTCCAGGTAGAAACACACCTTGATTCAAAGAGATACCGGATAGACCAAGAGTGACCAATCATAGGGAAGGAGGCCTGGGGATGTTGCCCAACATACCTCTAGCTGGTGACCAACTCTCTCCCCACAAGAGGGGCAGATAGGGCACCCATGAGCCCAGCTAATGCCCACGGGGGCGAGAAGACAGGGAGGAAGAAGGGTCCTGCCTCTCAAAAACTCACTCCAGATGGGAATAAGGGACACTCAAGGACCCCTGAGTGAAGAGAAAAATCAAGGGTCAAATTAAGGGCTCAGAGTAAGGTCTGCTTTTTCAGGGACAGAAATCACGGCCATTTCTAGGACCAGCAATGGTTGCTGAAGCTCCATGGAGGAAGACGATGTAGACAGTTCGTTTGCAGGGTCACAGTCCCCTGCCCCTTCTCCCTTCACCCCCTGGTGCCCACGTTCACCCACGGCATCAAGCCTGTATGAACTTGGCAGATGCCAGCCCACTGAGGGCCAGATCCATGCTGCTGTTAGGCAGGAGGAAGGACAAGCCTGACACCTCTAGAGGATTTCAGAGGACCTAGGAGTCATAGTGTCTCTAACAGCTCACCCATGATGTTCTGATGTGCACCTTTCTCGCTGGGTATGAAAGAGCCAGGAGAGCCAACCCCAACTGGGTCCTCAGCTGGCCATGTGCTCCCGGAGCCTCCCAAGATTCTTCTACCCACAAACAAGCCCAGTCCCAGTTTTCTACGCTTCCCAGGTGGCCTTTTACTCCCCACATGCTCACCAGCAAAGCCTGTCATCCCAGACTTTACAGCCTTCTTGGACAAGGCCTGCATCCTGGACCATCCCCTTCTCTGAAGTAGGGAGCAAGGGGTGTTCTCTGCTTTAATGGCCACAGTTAAATGTTTCATGGGCAAAAACTGAGTCCAGAGCACGTTAAAATAATTCTTCTGGCTTCTGCATAATTGATGTCCCTTATGCACTTTTCATGATCTAATTTATCTACCTCCTAAAATATTTTGTAAAACCTGAGTCCCATCTGTAATGATCTATGTCCCATTATAAAGTCTATCAAAGGATTTGCTACTTGAGTCACATTTGTGGGCATAAACTGAGTTGCATTATGTGGAGGCGGGATGTTTCCAGGAAGGGATGGAGGCCTAGTGGGTCTAAACAAATCTAACCTTTGCTTGGAAAATATAATCAGGGGAGAGGAAGGGGCAGCCTCACTCATAGAGGAGAGACAGGGATTGAAGGAGCAGAGAGGCTTCCTAAGGGCAGGTACAGAACACCTGTGTGGCCTCATTAGGTGGTGGTGGTGGTAATAATAATCACAATGGTGGCTACCACTCTGCTGAGCACTATCAAGGGCCAAAAACTGTGCTAGCACTTCGCAGGGATTATCTCATTTACTCCTCACCCATGAGGTGGGGACTAGAACCATTCCCACATCACAGATAAGAAAACTAAGGCTTGGAGTGGTAACTTGTCCACTGCCCCACAGTTAGTACATAAGTAAGACGGGATGCCAACCCAAGCTGTCTGACTCAGAGCCCAGGCTCCTAACCTCTGCACCATTCTATACTTCTAGGTGAACCTCATTCCTAAAACTTTGAAGTCCCACGTACCTAGAAACCTTGAGTTTCAATGACTAATCAGTGAGCATGTTAAGGTAGAGTTGCCAAATAAAGTTAAAAAACAAAACAAAAACAGAATGCCCAGTTAAATTTGAATCTCAGATAAACAACAAATACTTCTTTTAGTATGAGTATGTCTCAAATATTATTTGCAATAGCTCATGCAATATTTGGGACATACTTATACTTCCATTGTTTATTTGAAATTCAAATGCAACTGAGTGCCTTACATTTTATCTGGCAACCCTATTTGGGGGGTACTTACCAAGTGTCCAGGCCTATGCTGGGATCTTCGGGACAACAGATGGCTGCCCTCAGAGAAACCAGGCTGCCTGGGGGAAACAAGGACGGATACCCAGAACCAAACACGGAGGGCAAGGGTCACAGTCTGATACAAATCTGCCAGTAGAAGGGCCTCGGGTTGTTGGGGCTCAGAGACCTACTCTGCAATGGCTTCTTGGAAGAGCACGGAACCTGACTGATCCTAGAGCCAGGAGGAAGAAGAGAACAGAAACGAAGAAAGAGAGGCTGCCCTCCAAGCACACCGCCAGCCACACTCCCAGCTCTGGAGGCCTACACTTCAGCTCCTGGGTGCAGCCAGAAGACCCCAGGCTGGACTCCAACACCTGGAACAGCAAGCTCTAGGGGAGGCCCAGGCTTCACATGGGGCAGATCCCACAGTTGACACTGCCAGGATTGGCTTACCTGTCGTCCAGTTTGCTTATCCAAGTTTGCACAACTCCCCCCTACTCTCACCCTGGACCTTTCCCTACTCTGCCCCCTCCCACCTGGGAACTCCCTGTCCATCCCAAGCCCTAGCTCTCCGTGAGGGTCCAGCTCAGCCCTACCTTCTCCAGGAAGTCTCCACCCACCCCTGCCCCACATGCCAATCTTGCCCCTGCTGGGCCAATCTTGGCGCTGATCTCTTGCACCACACATTTGTGCACTATATTATTTATTGAGCACCTAACATAGGGCCTGGAACATAGCTGGTGTTCAGTAAACGCTTGTTGAAGGAATGAATGGATGAATGAATGAATGAATGCTAGTTACTGTGGATTTGGGGGAGGGGATACGCCAGAAGAGGTAAGTGAAAACCCCTAGTGGGGCACACTGATGTGTCTCCCCACATCCCCGCACCTAGCCCAGGGACTGGCTTGCAGCAGACATTGAATAACTGTTTGGGGAGAGGTGGGTTTAAGATGGGGAGGGAAAAAACAAAGGGGGAAATTACAGGCCTGGGAACTGCTAGCTCTCCCCAGGCTCCCAGCAACGGCTTGCTCTAGGACTTGGACAAGTCACAAGCCCCTCTGCTTCAGTCTCCTTAGCGGGAAAATGGGACCCAGACACTGCTCTGACTGTCCACGGCTTGTTGTGAGGATTAAATGGTCAGGAAAATATTAGTACCTTTCTGTAAGGTAAGGCACGTGGTGGACCTGAAATTGTGGCTTGTTCAAGGCCCTGATCCTTGGCCAATTCTACTGCCACTAGCAGCCCTGAGCCTGGACTTGCCACTGCTCCTGACAGCGACAAACCCCCCTCTCAGGAGCCTGGCCACGGAGCACCACTCCCATCTACACGGCTTCTCCTAGTCCAGCCTCTCTGAGCAGAGGCCAAATAAAGATGGAAATTCTCTCACACGCAGCCAACACAACACCTCAGTCAATCTCTTGGTACCTGAAGTATGCTTATTGTTCTTGGGTGGAATTCCACAGATGCTTATAAACACTTCCATTACTTCTAGTTTTATTTATGGCTTTTATTAAAACTTCGCTCTGAAATTTGCCATTTTAAACACTCCTTGACTGAGTAAGATTTATACAGATTCCTCACATGGAAGCTACCTGTAATGGACAGAGCCAAAAATCAATTTATAGGGTCTCAGGAGCCGCTGGCAACTCATTTTTACTGAGAGAGGGTTTTCTCTGAAGGGGAGAGAGGACGTTAAGATCCCAGAAGTATCTGCCTCCCAAGAGGATGACTGCAATGGGCACATCTTTCTTCTGCTACTTTAAACCAGTTCAATTAAACAGCACAGAATCAGCTCCTCTCAGTCCAAGGATGGAAATGAGGGTTCCAGCCCTCTCTGAGGGGGACCCTGCCCCTCAGTGGGCTCGCATGCTCAGGAGATACACGCTGCAACCAAACCCACTTATTCAAAGAGAGCAGTGGGCAGGGAAGTTGGACACTGTTGCAAATTTATTCAATGTTCTAAAACCCCAATCTGCAGGGAACCTCACCCGCATCTTTTCAGGCCTAGTCAAATAAATTAGGAAATTTCTTCCTTTGAAGATCAATGGTATAGAGATGACTTTGAACTCTTAATATCAGGCATTAGCAAGATAATGTTAGGTTTTATTAAGAATGAAAAGAATTTACCC
Source organism: Dugong dugon (assembly GCA_030035585.1). Taxonomy (NCBI): domain Eukaryota; kingdom Metazoa; phylum Chordata; class Mammalia; order Sirenia; family Dugongidae; genus Dugong; species Dugong dugon. Next base: position 146,918,630 of record CM057460.1, read on the forward strand.
ATTTTCTTCCAGTAATTCTCTCTGGACTCCATGAGGAAGCTAATCACTAGATAATTGCTCAGTGGCTCTTCTGATCCATTCAAATCCATGCGATTGTTTAGAGAAAAAGGCAGAAGCCCCTTAAGGGACCCATTACCAAACTGCCGGGACCTGCAGCTTGGTAAGAAGGCTCAGTTCTGGAAAAAGCCAGGATGCCAAAGAGACTTCGCCACAACTCAGTTCTCCCCTCTCAGGACAAGCCCTTCCCAGGGCACCATCTCCTACTCCCATTGAGGGGGCAAACCTCCTCGCTCGGGCCTCCTCGTCTCTACCCCTTTCCCTCCCCAGTACATTCTGCAAGAGTCCCCAAGTTCCAGGTGCTTCTTCCCAAACCACAGCTCTGAGTCCTTTCTCTGCTCAAAATCTTCAGTGGCACCCCATCATGCACCATTAGATCCATAGTTTAGAGAGCCAGTAAGTGCAGTGATAAAAAAAAAAAAGAACAAGAAGAAAAGCAAATTTGGAGACAGTCAGAGCTGAGTGCAAATTCTAGCTCTGACCCTTAGCAGCTGTGTGATCTTGGGTTACTTACTTGACCTCTTGGACCCTTCAGTTCCTTACTTGTGAAATGGGGAAAATAACAGCTCCCACTTCATTGGGTTGTAACGGAGATGAAGAGAGGGAATGCTGGGTAGTGTTTAGCAGAATGTCTGGCACCTAAAAATCAATAAAATATTAGCCACGATTGTCATTACATTCTTTTCTATCAGTCCCTTGGTGATCCCCTCCCATGCCATGGCTTTAATACTATCTAAAAGCTGATGGCTCCTGAATTTCTATCGCCAGCCTGGACCTGTCTCTAGAACTCCAGACTAGGAAAGCCAGCTACCCCCCAACATCTCCACGTGGTGTCAACAGGCTCAACATGCCTCAACAGCCCCTGATCCAACCTCCATCTGCTCCCCGTCACAGTCTTCCCCACCCAACTGCTGAGGCTGACACCATGGAGTCATCCCTCTCCCCTCTGTCTCTGACACCCCACCTTACAGGTCCAGAACACTTCTCACCACCTCCACAACACCACCAGCCTAGACCACCAGCCCCTCTCACGTCTCACCCTGAGACTCCAGTTGCCTCCCAACTGGTTTCCCTGCTTCCAGCCTTGCCCCTAAATGGTCAGTTTCACACACCACACAGCATGAGACTTAAAACAGAAGTCAGATCATGTCACTCCTCTGCTCAAAACCCACCAGCGGTCCCCATAGTACTCAGGTGAAGTCCAAAGTCCCACAGTGGCCTAGCAGCCCCCCTTGCTTCTCTGGCCTTCCCTTCTCCCCCTCCTCCTCACTAACTCACTGCTCCTGAAGCACGCTGGGCACACTCTTGCATCAGGGTCTTGTGCACTTGCTGTTCCCTCTGCCTAGAATGCTCTTTCCCCGAATAGCCACCTGCTTAGCTCCTTACATCCTTCTCGAATTGTCCAAATGTCATCTTCTCAGAGGCCTACTCTGCTTCCCTGGTCAAAACTGCAAGCTGCCCCCCTGCACCCCAATACACAGCCCTGTGTTCCCATCCCCTAATCTGATTCCACTCATTCTTATTCTTTTACCCTGGCACTTACCTCTTCCTAACATGCTCTACACATTCCTCGTGCATTATGTTTGTTTATTGTCTGTCTCCCCTGCTAGAATATAAACTCACAAGGGAGTGATATTTGTTTTGTTCACAGCTGTACGTCCAGCCTCTAGCATAGTATCCAGCACGATAGTCACTTGATACGTATTTGTTGAATGAATGAAGGCTCAGTCATTCAGTCACGTATTTATTCTACAAATACCCACAGAGCATCTTTAAAGCCCAGTAGGGCCTGATCGGAGCCTTGGTGGCACAGTGATTAAGAGCTCAGCTGCTAACCAAAAGGTCAGCAGTTTAAATCCACCAGCTGCTCCTTGGAAACCGTATGGAGGCAGTTCTCCAGGATGGCTGTGAGTTGGACTTGAACTTGTCAGCAACAGGTTTGTTTTTGGTTTAGGTCCTAATCGGTTCCAGCCACTTTCCCAGGAATTTCCAGCACAGATACTCTTGCCAAATCACCCTCATCTTTCTGTCTACACACATATGCTTCTGAGGGCCTTTTCCCAGAAGCCTGCCTACCTCACCTCCACCTGTGGAAATCCTATGCATCCTTCATGGGCCAGCTCACCCCCTCATCCTCCATGAAGTCTTTGCATTGATGTGGAGGTCTTGCGCCTTGACTTTCTATGTTCCCTTCCAATTGGCCATTTTCCCATTGTGCTGGGCCTCATCGTTGGTTGTAGTGTGTTCTATATTCCCTGCTAACCTGCAAGATCCTCAACAGGAGGACCATGGTTTGCTCCTCTCAATCTTGCCCGCAGTACCAGGGGCACCTCAGCTGTTCCAAAAAGATTTAGGAGTGAACTAACATGCATCTGCATCAGCCTATAAATTAAAAAGTCAGAAGTAAACACTAGTTTTGGAGAGCCAGCTAATTTGGCCCCTTGAGACCAGAGTAACATGTAACAGTATAATTACCTTCCTCCTGCCTAGCTCACAGCCCCATCAGCAGCTCTGGAAGGAATATGGTTGTTCCTCCTGGAGCTACGTCTCCATAATGCAGTCCAAGTGGGATCTCCCACTGCCTGCAGATGACATGCAGCCCTCCCCTCCCTTCAACTCCACTCTGGTCTTGCCAAGGCTACTCCTCCAAGTCCATGAAAAAGGTCTACGTGCATTTAGGAGAAGAAAAATAATACATCTGGTACAAAAATGGGGGCCTATATGGTACCAGGTGCCAGTTCAACTGGGCTTTGTCCTTGAATTAATGAATGATGTTGGTCATTTTCTTGTTCCAAGGAAGGAACGGGGTATTCTCACCTCCTTCATGCAAATCACCACAAACATCTCCACCAGCCCTGCCCTGAGGCCTCATTCTCTAGGAAACCAGCTAACACACCAGCCACGACACCCCAGAGCTGCTAATATAGGAATTAACGCAAAAACAACATCCATGTTTCCGACACTCAGGCCGACTCTCATCCCACTCCTGTCAGGGAACTGGTGGTGCTGAGTTTAGGTGAGGAAGGTGAGGACTCTGTTTTAATCACGTCCCCACTCCTTTTGTCCCTCTTCCTAAAGGAGAATGCATTGGAAGTCATGAAAAGTCAAAGGAGAGGGATTATGATAAATTAGATGTCCTTCCTCAAGACACGAGTTACCCCACAGCCCAAAGCAGCAATCCAAGTTTTATTTGCTCATAAACATTAATGGGTCCAAGCCTGAGAGAAAGAACAGGAGAAGCCAAATGCCAGAGAGCGAAAGTGACGCCATAAAACATGGGTTCGGGGCAGGAAGAGGAAGGTCAGGGCTTGGGGGACAGGGGCTCTCAGACTTCTCAGACTTCTCCCCTCTCAGAGTGGACAATCCTCGTCAGCTTTAGGAGATGGATCCGGGCAGGCTTTCTAATACCTTAAAGTTCCATAAACACTTTTCTTGGAGAGGAAGAAAAAACTTAAAATAAGAAGCACGTTCTTAATGGCCTGACTTTGCCGAAAAGCAGTGACGACCAAGATCCACTCAGTAGGCTCTTCATCCCAGAGCTGGGGACACGCCACTGCTCAGAGCAGGGGTACGAGAGCCTATTGGAAAACTGAGAGACCCCAGTCCTTGTCCCTGGACATACCTGCACCATCCGAAGTGATTTCAGGAAAAATCACACAAGCTCTCTCAACCTCAGCTTTGTCTTCTCCAATACGGACACATCATCTCTACCTGCTGCTGGGATTAGGGCTGGTGCAAAGCACCATAGGATTAATGAGAGTGTGCTGTGAGCCAGACACTGGGATAAGCTCTTGGCATGCACTGTTACTGTTGTTGTTAAAAAAAAAAAAAAAAAATCAAACCCATTACCGTAGAGTCGATTCCAACTCATAGCGACCCTATAGGACAGGGTAGAAATGCCCCATAGAGTTTCCAAGGAGTACCAGGTGGATTCAAACTGCCGACCTTTTGGTTAGCAGCCATAGCTCTTAACCACTACACCACCAGGGTTTCCATTGTTGTTGTTAGCTGCCATGAAGTAGGCCCCCAACTCATGGCAAGCCACGCACAACAGAACAAAATGCTACCCTGTTCTGCGCCATACCCATGATCAGCTGCAGATTGGACCGTTGTGATCCACAGAGTATTCATGGGCTGATTTTTGGAAGTAGGTCACCAGGCCTTTCTTCCTAGTCTATCTTAATCTGGAAGCTCTGCTGAAACCTATTCAGCAACATAGCAACACAGATGAGTGGTGGCTGCACATAAGGTGCATTGAGTGGGAATTGAACCAGGGTCTCCCTCATGGAAGGCAAGAATTCTACCACCAAACCAGCTCATTTAATTCCTTTAATAACCCTGTGAGATAGGTACTATGATCCTCATTTCACAGACTGAGAAACCTGAGGCTCAAAGAGCCTAAGTCCCTGATTCAAGGTCTCATAGCTGGAAAGAGACCAAACCAGGACTAGTACTCAAGTCTACGTCTGAAGTCCTAAAGCCGTGCTTTTGAACCCATGCGCTAACTGAACTGAATATGCACAGTGTCTGGCACAGGACGAGCACACAGTTGCTGCTCAAACAAAGTGTGTTGAATTGAGTTGAAGCTCCACATCCGGCTGTCTTCTGGCAGCAGCCCCTCAGATATCAGTGCGACCTCTTCCTTTATCCAGGTCAGATGCAGCCTCTGGCTTGGTTGTCTCCCTAGGACTGGGAGGGGAACCACAGGACAGTGGAGGCCATTTCTGACACCTCTAGCTCAGTATTCAGGTTTTAACTTAGATGGAGCATAGAAGACAGTATATTTTGCTTCCTATTTTCTTCTCTCATTTGAATATCGGATTTCCTCTTGGTTGGATTTGTAGAAGCCAGTTCCCTGGAGGAATTCCCCAAGAAGCCATCTGCTTGTGTGCTTCTGAGACACTTTGGCAAATGGAAATGTAGGCTCCTAATCAATCATCCGAGGAGGAGCTGCTCACTCTTTCCCTGGGACATGGGTGTGCACATGCCCTTGAACATGGGGGCTATACCGCCACAGAGGCACACATTCAGGCTCTGCAGATGCTCTGGCCATTTCAGGGTCATCTCTGACTTGTGTCAGGTCAGGTGAGTCTAAGCAGGGGCCACAGCAGTGCCAAAGCCAGGACAGAGGGCCAGACAAGGCCCTTTAGGGGCTCACAATTTGTGTCAGACATGCCAAGAGGCCATGGCATCTATGCCCTGAGCAAGACCCCACCCCAAAACACAGACAGGGATGCAGACATAACACTGCTAAGGGTACCCATCAGGAGCCAAGTCACAGCGCTGTCACCAGAAGGTCAGCTCAGACGTGTGGCTGGCTAATGCCACACTGACCCTTACATGTGACTGTCAACGGCTCCAGATATCTCTCTGTGAACAGGCTATCAGACAGGCCCTCTAGATATAGCCTTCCCTTCCAGAATGGTCACAGGGTCCACTTTATCTCACCAGGAATCCAGGCTGCATTGGTAACAAACATATGAACAGACAAACCAACTTCCATGTAGAATCCTAGTATGTAAACCTTGACAAGCCCCAGAGAACATCTGGTCAACCCACCCAGTTTTACCAGTAGAGAAGATCAAGGACACACTACAAGCCTCCCAATCTAGTGCTGTATCACAGCACTTGTCACAACCACATCCTTCCAGGCTGCGAGTCAGCCTGCAAGGAGATGGCCAGCCCTGGCCCCTTTCAAGGAAGCCCCACCTCTGAAACAGGTCCTCCTTCCTCTCTTTGCCCCTCTGTTCCTCACTCCAAGTTCTGGTGGTTTCTGTCACATGTGTTCAAGCTGTCCCTGATGCCTTGACAGAAAGGTTTTCAAACCTGGAAGTTTCCTTTAATACTTCATCACTCTGTGCAAAACAAGACAGTCAGACCAACCCAGGGCCTGAGCTGCTGCAGGGGACAGGGGATTCGACAGATGGAGTGTTTCTGCTCAAATCCTGTCCTCCTCGGAGCTTCCTGGCCCCAGGTGAGCTTCATTTGGCCATGAAGTTGAACGTACAGACTGGTCATTGGGCCAAATACTCTGGCTGAAACCGGAAGCAGTCAGTTTGCAAACTCAGGCTGGCCCAGGGTCTCGCTGTGTGGTGCTGACTGAATAGAAATGTCTGCACTTTTGGTCTAGCAGGCCTGCACAAAGGTCAGAGGAGGCCATAGTAAGCCAGATGATAAACGCCATTTCTAATTTTCACTGCAGGAAGAAATGTATAGTTTGTGAGTCCATAAGGTACTTAGCGTGAGAATATAAAGTAGTAAGTGCCCCAAAGTGTGTATATGGAATGATGACTCTCACAGGATGTTAATAGGCTTTCTGTAACAAAAGAGAACTGTGGCCAAATAAGTTTAGGAAACATGGGATTAAAGAAAGTTTAACAGATTTTGTTTTGCTGAAGGACTTCTCAGAGACTTTGAAATGTTAACATTCACTGGGAATTTCCAAGAAGGAAGCAATGAATAGAATTTCCCAGTATTATTCGTTGGCCCTAGGCAGGTTGAACAGCATCTCACAGGACTTGTACCCAATAGAACCTGCTGAAATGGAGTGAAATATTGTCTAGAAGAACTTCCAAAAAGAGACACAACTGTTCACAAGAGTCAGCTTTCTGTGAGGTCTTGGGAAACACGGCCTCCTCTTATATGAAGCCTAATTTCCCACCTGGTAACCACCAATAAGTAAGGGAAACACCCTTCCCCAAAGCCTGGTGTTCATATGGATGTGCGGTATGTGAATGTAGGTATGCATGGCAGGAGAGGGCCACCTGGCTTCCTCTCTGGGACTCACAGAGGCTCCCAAGCACTAAAGACCCAAACGGTCCTCTCATTCCCTGACAATCCTGCCCTGTGTACCCCTTCTCTCTCTGGTCACTCATTCTCCTACTCTGTTGCCAGCTTTCATTCCTCCTCCACCCATTTTCCAATACTTCTCCTATACAGCTATCTCTCCAATAAACACACTCACCACTTATGTAACCATAAAGAAAGAAATTCATGGTACTAGATTAATGGACAATGCCATAAAGCTTTGAGAAATCTTAGAAATCAATGGTGTCCATCCCAGGCTCCATGAAGAGTGGACTGCATCAGGCCCAGGTCCTCTTCTCAGTTCTTCTTAGGAGTCAATTCAGCTCTGTCCTTCCCCAGGGCTGGGGCTCCTCGTTTCCGTCTCCCTTCAACAAGCTTCTCCATCTTGACCCTTGCTCCTTCTCTCTGATCCAAAAGTCTACTTCATTCCCTGGGCAGTGGTTTGCTCCCCAAATACACCCTGAGGTCAATCATCTTGCCCCAAGTCTCACCCGACAGAGACCAAAAAAAAAAAAAATCCCACTGTGAATCTCAAGTCCTATGTGCTCTGAAAACCCAGTGAACACCCACAGAAGCCTGGACATGCCAAAGTTCTCCCCCGTTACACACTTGACACCAAAGGAAAGCTGGCCCTTCAGCACTTCCTTCATGTGGGAGTCCAACAACACCTGCAGCTGAACCAAAAGCAAGTTGCAGCCAAACAGCACCAGGCTCCTGTTGAATCTTCGTATGTCCTCTGCTCACCCACAGGCGCAGGACATTCCCAACTTCATCGTTCATTTTATTTTCTCTTTCTGGAGTGATTTTCTCCTTCAGAGTTTTTTCCTCATCAGGCTGAAAACAAATAAGCCCCTTATTCCCCTTCAGACTGACATATGCGCTCCTTAGCAGATCATACAGCCCCATGCCCCCAAACACAGAACCCTTTATGTTTCCCATATAGCACCTGGTTTCTGTCTGTCTCTCCCACCTCAAGGGCATAGATTTTAGCCATTGTATCCCCAGCCCCTTATACAGGACCATGAATGAATGAGTGAATCGAGCCAGCCAGCCACCCCCGACTGAGAGTCAATGCTTCCCCTCGGTTCCACTTGCCCCTCTTCTCAGAAGTTGAGCTAGGACTAAATGAACAAGCTCTTCTAATGCTGGGATTTACCCAGAATCCCATGGGTCCCAGCCCCACAGACAAAACCTAGGAGTCAACACTAGGTTCCCCTTTGTTCCTCCCCAGAGTCTAGGTTTGAGCCATCTCTGAAGATCTCTTTGGTCTGGCACTGTGGAAATGACCCTCAGGGACCACAGTGCACACTGGAGCTAGCTTCAGCAAAAAGGAGAATTTATGAAGTCACTGAAGCATCCCATGTTGCCCCAGGGCTGGGACTTGGGAGTTTCCAGGGCTGGAGACTGCTAAGCCACAGATACTGCCTGTCATCTCCACACCTCTCGAAGCTTCTGGCAAGTAAGCAGCCCTGCCTTCCCAGAAGCCCACCTGTCTGCAACCCACACTGGGATCCCACTTGAACCAGAGACACTCCCTGTCCATGCTGAGGAGGCAAAAAGTCATCACTCTGCCCTGCCCCCAGCTGGAGGTTGTTGGAGTGCTATATGCAAATGCTTGATAGTCTTACCTCTCTCTCAGGTGGTGCTGCTGGACAGTCCTCCCTTGGCCCAGCTTGCCTAGCTGTTCATACCTTAAAACCACAGAAACACCAAAAACAAACAACAGCAATAACACCACCACACCACTTACTCACCCTGCCTGTATTTGCTAGGGCAGCCCTATGTGGGATGTCACAAGGCCCAGACATAGGTCGGATAACCCAGTAAGCACGGTAAGCACAGGCTTACCTTGTAAATCTCATGCGAGATTGGTCACTACAGAAGAACAAGTAAGCAAAAGTAAGCCCGTGCCTACCTTTGCTTACCGAGTAATCCATCCCTGTCAGGGATTGTAAATTTCAAAAGAGGCTTTGATGCTGTAGGAAGGTGCTGTGGGGTTGGGAGAAAGACTGCCATACCTAGAAACAGAAATCTTTGATGTGGTGAAAAAAATGTGAAATTGTTCACTACAAGTGATCGGGCAAGCAAGATAAGCACCGTGCTTACCTTGCCTATTCGATAATCCACCCCTGTGCCCTGCTCACTTAGCAAGGAGGAAAGGAGCCTAGGATGCTTCTACAGAGCTAATCCCACCCTTAGCACCTGAGCACCCCTCTCTCTCAGCGTATACTATGGCCAGCTAGAAGCAAACTAAAGACCTGCAGTAAAGAGCAGCATGAGGGTTCCTAGCCACAAACAAGTGTGGGGATTTGTATTCATGTCCTAGGACTGCTGTGTAACAATTACCACAAACTGGGTGGCTTAAAACCACTGAAATTTATTCTCTCACAGTTCTGGGGCCCAAAGTCCGAAATCAAGGTGTTGGCAGGACCATGCTCTCTCTGAAGGCTCTAAGGGAGAGTCTGTTCCAATGCCTTTCTCCTAGCTCCTCGTGTTGCTGGCAATCCATGGCAGTCCTTGGCTTATAGATGCATTGTTCCAGTCTCTGGTTCCCTCGTCACATAGCCATCTTCCCTCTGTGTGTCTGCCTCTGTCGCTTCTCCTCGTCTTATGAGGACACCAGTCACATATAGGATTTAGAGCCCACCCTCCTCCAGTATGACCTCATCTGAACTTAATTACATCTGCAAAGACCCTAATTCCAAATAAGGTCACGTTCACACAGAGGCACAGACATGGTAAGGAGCACCCAGGGGCAATCTCTAAGTTTGCACTGCCCTTCTCCGCTTGTCAAAAGGGGAGGGAGGTGATTCTCAGCTGGCCTTGTCTGGAGCTCTTTGGACTTGTGCCCAAGGGCAAGTGCCCCCACCCCTTACCCCCACCCCCATCTCTATGCCTCTGCATTCACAGGTACGGGGATTAGAACTTGAACATAACCTTCTGAGGGATGCAACTCAGCCAACAGTAGTTGTGTAGACATTATGGGCCACATGATTGCAGAGAAAAGCGTGGGTCATGTATATATTATGCACCATGGGAGTTCAGCAAGGGCTATTTGGGGCCAGGAGAATTTAGGGAAAGGAGTCTACAAAATGGATTAACTTCAGGAAGGATGATGGTCAGAAGAGGTCATTCCAAACAGGGGAAGAGTGAAAGCAAGGGGGTCGGGTGCGGATGTGAGGGGATCCTGCACAGGCCGTGCCGTGAACGGGGAGCACCTTCCTGGGCACACAGTGGCCTACCAAGGTTTAGGGAAACAGAGGCCTCTCACTTCTTCCTCCCACTGCAAGCCCCATAACTAGCATTTTCTCCTCCCCCTCCTCCATAAAAGTATTGTTCTTTCTCAAAACAACTACTTTGCAGCACTTTCTTGAGGGACTTTTAATGACTTTTAAAGCCTGGAGCTGCAAATGCCTCCTGGCCAATTTACTGGAACGCTTCACCCCCACTCCACCCCAGAAACTTCTAAAATGACGTTCCTTCTTCCACCATAGAGTTTTCGGAGCAGTGGGCCTTTTAATCAATAATTATAAAAGTTTTAAAAGTCACTTTTAAAAGGCTGTCGCGGCAAGCCTGCTCAGCTATTTTTTCTACCCCTGTGGGAATGCCTGGTGGGACTGCCTGGTGGTGGCAGGAAGAAGGCGCTGGCAGGAGGTAGGTGGCAGGGAGCAGCCTTCATTCATCACCCAGTGACAGGCCCCTGGTACCCGGAGCAGGGGAGTGGGTCCTTGGAGCTCCCATCTGCAGCAGCGGCAATGCTGGCATGATTTATCACGGGCAAATGTCACCTTCGCCCATCCAGGTTATCTGCTTGCTGGCTGAGTGTCTTTCCAAAGACCTCCAAATGTTTCTGTTCCTGAGGCCCAGGCCTGGTCTTCCTCACCCTACACACACTCACCCACTGCCACAGCTTCACTCACCATCTCTGGGCTGACAACTCCCATACTATGCCTCCAGCCCACACCCATATATCCAACTGCTTCCTGGGCATCTCCTCAAACTCAAACTCTCCAAGACAGAACTCTTGTGTGTTTTTACTTCTTCCGAGTCAGTCTCTTCCCGGTCTGCTGCACCTCAGTGAATGGTGCCACCATCCACCAGGCCACAGACCTTGCAATCACCCTTGATTCCTCACCACTTCCACCCTATCCAACTGCATCCCAGAGTCCAAGTGGCTTTACCTCCAAACCATATCCTAGATGCTTCTTGCCACCTCCACTGCTACCAGCCTGTTTGGAACCACCACATCTGCACAACAGCCCCAATTAGCATGATAACAGCAGGTCCCTGCCCCAGGAGAGGTTCAGCCTCAGTGCAGTCAGAGGAGACCCTCCTTCTCATCAGGAGGCACCCTTACAGGGGAGTCGGACAATAGCCATTCCTCCATGCTCAGAGGAACTTAACAGTCAGCGGTTGAGGGCTCTGGTGAGGACAGAACCAGGTTCCTACCCACAGGAGAGCCAGGGTGGCAAGTGGAGACCTTAACCCCCAGCATGGCCTCCGGCCCTCACACTGCCCTCGCAGCCGACTCCCTGGCACCTGCCAGGCTTAGAGCCCCAGCATCTGAAGCACACTTCTCTGCTCCCTACACTTCCCCGGCCCTTTTGCCTCATTGAAATTCACCCCCCTGGTCTTAGGCTGGGTTCTCCAGAGAAGCAAAACCAGTAAAGCTTATAAATATATAGAGAGAGAGATTTATATCAAGGAAACAGCTCACACTATTGTAGAGGCTGGAACGTCCCAAGTCTGTGGATCAGGATAGAGGCTTCTCCCACTTCACGTAGCCACAGGAGCTGTCGAACCCAAGATCTACAGGTCAGAGAGCACGGCTTCCACTCACAGGCCGTGAAGATCAACAAATCCCAAGATAGGCAGGTAAGCTGATAGCTCAAGTCCCAAGAAGCAGAGGTCAGATGAACAGGAGGCAGCCGCAGGATCCACAGCGAGCAAATAGCCAGAACGTCTACTTATATTCAGACGCAGGCTACACACCCAAGGAAAATCCCTTTCCACTGATTGGCTACTCACAGCAGATTCCATCATGGGAGTGATCTCATATAAACACTGAGAATCAGGACCCAGCCAAGTGGACACATAATCTTAACCATCACCCATGAACAAGGTCAGGATCAGCTATCTGAACACCCCATGCTCCTCCTTTGGAGCACTTATATCCTTGTCATTAAGCAGTGCATTAACCAACTGGGTGATGGTTTTCTCTGTGTTCAATACTTGCCTCTCTTGCTGTTTTTTAAGCTCGGTGAGGGCCAGGATTGGATTTGTTGTGTTTTACGTTTCCTCCTTGGTCTCTTAAATTCCTGTTTGTCCCTCTAATAATCCCACTTTTGGGCCTCCTTCAGTCTTCAGACTCAGCACACCTTCATCCTGTTCCCCACCCTACTCGGTTTCCGAGGCCATTTCCCCATCAAGTTTATGAATGCAGCAGAGCCAGGCCACCGGGGAGGGGGAGTGAAGGGGAGCTTGGTCTCATGGTCAAACATCTGCCAGTCAGTGTGGTGGTTAATGTTACGTGTCAACTTGGCTAGGCTATGATTCTCAGTGATTTGGCAGACATGGACTGGTTGCCCTTCCATAATGTAATATAACGTAATCACTTCCCATGATGTGATCTGGTGTGATCAGCCAATCAGTTGCAAGGGGAGTTTCCCTGGGGGTGTGGCCTGCCTCCAGAGTATAAATGGATGTTCTGGCAAAGCTTACTCGTGCTCTCTCTCTCTCCTTGTCACCTGACCTCCAGTTTTAGGGACATAAGCCTACAGAAGTCTCCAGCCTGCCTCCTGACCTACAGATTTTGGATTCACCAGCCTGTGCAATCCTGCGAGCCAGAGAGGTCTCCAGTGGGAGAGAGAAAGAGAAAGATTTACATACGTATTTATATATGTCTCACTGATTTTGCTCCTCTAAAAAACCCAGACTAAGATAGGCCCCTACTTTTTCTGGGAGTCCACCCTGGGCACAGCCCCTGTGGGATACTCTGCAGATTCTCTGCCTCTATTCTTCCCGGAGCTGCACTACCCAAGCCTCTCGGGCTACCCTGACTTGTCATACGCCGCAGAAAGGTGGGTGTCATGCTTCGGCAATAGGGTGAGAGAAGATGGAGTAAAAGATCTAAACTGCCTTGTGCGTATGGGAAAGAAAATGCAAAGATTTCACTGTCCTCATAGTACAGTGCTGGAGTTTATGGTGTTATTTAAGATTTCCTGTTATTATATTGTCTTTTCAATAAAAAGAAAATAAGCACATATAAAGAGATTCTCGGAGAGACTTCCTCAAGGTTTCTATGGCAGGGCTGTGGAGAAGTGATGCCCTTCCTCTCTCCCTAGGTGTTGCAAACGGTTAACCGCCCTGCTACTAACTGAAAGGTTGGCAGTTCGAACTCACTCAGAGGTGTCTTGCAAGACAGGCCTGGCAATCTGCTTCTGAAAGCTTACAGCCTTGAAAACCCAATGGAGTAGTTCTACTCTGCACACATGGGGTCACCATGAGTCAGAATCTACTCAATGCCAGCGGGTTCAGTTCGGTTTTCTCCTCTTCTGCATAGCTGTCCCACCCCAGGATGTCCTGTGTGTCCTGCTATCCGCTCAGTTCTCCCAACAGAACTGAGACTTCCGAGGTGCTGTTATCTGAGCTCCAATTTGAGTTCTGTAAGAAACACCTTGGGCCATGTAGCCCTTCCCAAGCCCTCAGTTACCTACCAGAGCCCTGACCTCAATGTTGCTAACTCTGGACCTTGCCGTGGTGGTCTTCACGTGGCAGAATGTGCAAACCAAGTTAACAGTGCAGTCAGGGCTGGAGCCCAGGGCCCCCCACCCTTTCCACTTCATAAAATAGCCTCCATCCCCACATATGGTAGACAGGCTAATGTAATTTTCAGGAATCACCCCAGCTAATCCTGCTAACTTTTCTTTTATCTTCTATTCTGAAAACCTGTCAAGCTCATCCTCTCTGCCCCACAAAACAAATTTATTTTTTGAGTCATAAAGGGAAAAATTGAAGTTGAAATGCTGTAAGGGTAGGGGCTTTTGTATTGGCGTCAGCTGTCTCTGAAATTTAATGGAGCCGTTCCTTGACAACATTATCTGTGTTTGGCTAATTTGGTGGAGCAGACAACGTCCTCTATTGAGCAGGAAGAATAGAATGCACAGTCTTAGGAAAGCAGAGCAGTAGCCCATCGTGGGTAATTTGCTTCTGCTATTCATCCTGCAGATAGGCACTCAATTACAAAGATGTTTATAGGTGAATTTCCATCCATTCTTTTTATCACCTTGCAAATGAAATAGTCATTTTTTAAAATAACTTGAAGCAGAGATGCGTGTCAGTAAACAAAAGGCAGGCTTCCTTATCACAGTACAGGTAGTTCCTGACTTACAACATACTCAAGTTACTACAACCCACACTTATGACCATCCTTTTGTTTTTCTGTACATTTTATCTTTGGTAATATGTACTACATACAGTGTTGCAGTGTATAATTTGCTGATGTTATCATTCTCATGCCAACCCACAAAGTCGGATTTATAAAGATACTGATATAAAGGGCAATAATCATGAAAACTTCAAAAAAAAAAAAAAAAGAGAGAGAGAGAGAGATTCTACTTACATCAAGATCAACTTACAAAGGAGTGGTTGGAATGGAACCCTGTCATAAGTCAGGGACTACGTGTATATTTTGTGCTGATTACTTGTTCTTCTACCCCACAGAAAGCTCTGTAACTAATTCAATTCTGCGTCCCCCTCTTGCCAGCTTTTTTAATATTAATGCAGCCCAGAGTGGGTCTCCAATGAGTAGCAGCAGGAGGAAACTTTTCTTGAGCTCCGTGTTCAGGGACTGAGCCCAGGGCTGAAGCCAGGAGGAGGTGGATAAGAAGTGTGCCTGCCCTGAGGAGCCCAATCAAATCAGAAGGAAGAACCGGGGAAGAGCAAGCTGTCCCAAGCCATGGGACCACACACCCACAGGCAGACTCAGCCAAGGTGGTGAGCCAGGTCAGGGACTGAGGCCACTGGGGGTGGCAGGCACTACTCACTACCCAGAGACATGGAAATCGAAATGCCCCATGACCACCAAGAGGACTTCCCACAGAGGAGCTCCCTCTAGGAATCAGTTCACCATCTGGATTAAGCACTTACTTGGTATGAGGTTATCCCTAGGTGGCTCAGGTGGTTTGCAACTGACTACTAACCTAAAGGTTGGCAGTTCAAACCCACCCTGTAGCACCATGGAAGAAAGGCCTGGCAATTTGCTTTCATAAAGATTACAGCTAAGTAAACACAACAAACCCTGTGGAGCAGTTCTATTCTGTAACACATGGGGTCACCGTGAGTCAGAATCTATTCAATGGCAACAGGTTGTATGAGGTCTGGTGCTGAGTGCTAAAGGTGGAAGGATGGGTCAAGAAGCTTTCCTACAGAGGGAAAACAAGGTGAGGGAATGTTACCTGTGCCACAAACTCAGGTTAAAACTGGGACTCCGACCCACAAATTTGTCTTCTGGGATGAAGCATAACTTGAAAGATCCATGTCAAGTGGTTGGTTCTGGGGGAAACCTGGAGAGCCAAGTTACAGCGGTTCACAGTCACAAGGCCAGGGTCAGAGAGGCCAAGGGGCAGAATTCCCTGCATTCTGTGGCATGTCCACTTAAGGACATATAAGAGGTTCAGCCCCCAGTGCACTGAGTGAGCAAACCTTGGTGGGCAGGGCAGCGGTGGGGGTACAGGTCAAATCAAGACTTGTGGAGGAGGACAGGTGTTACATGTTTTCAGATGCCCCCAGAACATCCACACCAACCCCTCACCTCCTTGGGATTGATTATGGGCAGGATCTGGACCACTGAGTAGCTTCTGTCCTTGGGTGCCGTTCTCAGCCTTCAGAGCTGTTTGGAAAGAAGACAAACGTCATTATCTTGAGTCCACAGAGTGGATGCCGGGAAGGCATGGGACTTGCCTTGGATCCTAAAGTAAATTAAATTCCTGGTGAGGAAATCAAAGGTGCACAAGCCTTCTCATCGCCTCCTCGCCTCTGACCCACAGACAAATTCACTCCTCAGCACTGCAGGATTGTCTATACCGGGAGGATCAACTTCTGTTACAAATGAAACAACAACAAAAAAACCAGTTGCTGTCAATTCGATTTATGTGTTACAGACTAGAACTGGTGTGCATAGGGTTTCCACAGTTGTGAACTTTAGGAAGCAGATCATCAGGACCTTCTTCCAAGGCGCCTCTGGGTGGTTTCAAACTCTCAACATTTCAGTTAGTAGCCAAGTTTACTTGTTTTCACTAAAATGAAGTTGCCCCATAACTGGGGGTCTGCAGGAGGGAAATGCTTATTTTCCCTGATACAGGACTTGGAGCAACCTGGATGAGGACACCTGCTGTGTATAAATGGGAAGACAAGTACCCCAGGTGATCCAATGGCAGATGTTACCCAAAGGAGCTCAGGCCTTACAGGGCCCACCAGGTGAGGGCAGATGCCTAGCTCATGGCTGAGAGGCCTCTAGAGTGCACTCAGGAAATGGTTCAGGTGTGGGCCATCAATCACACTCACACCTCGTGAATATGCATAAGTGTCATGGATATTCATGAGCACTCCGTCAACCTCCTCAAAACAATAACTGGATTCCTTTTGCTGTTAAACACCCTCTTAACATCAAGTGGTCTGCTGGGTCAAGACTGGAGGCTGGGAAGCAAGTTCACACCTCTCCTCCTCGCTGTTCCTCAGTCTCCCAACAGCACAATGGGCCAATATTTCCTTCCTGAGCTAAAATGCTTGTCTTTTAGGGGAGGCTGCTGCATGAGAACTGCAAGCATGACCTCATGAGGGCAGCTCACCTCACCCGGCTGTATAGCTGGAAACTGTTTTCAAATTGCATTTCTGTAAATAGAATTCTATTCAGAGAGTTTTTCTTAACATTCTTTTATGACAGGCTTGTATAGGGTCAAGGGGGTTCCTCACACTTTAAATGGAGGACAAATGGAATAATCAAAGAGAATGTCCTGCAAACAGAAGCTTAACCACACAGGAGGATGCTCAAAATTTAAGGAACCGGGCCACACTGCTTCTCTCCATTGGCACTCTCTTCCCTCTCCTTCCACCAGCTGAAAGCTGCCTCTGAATGTCAGTGAGGATGCCCTGTAACCAGAGCTGCAGATAACCTGGGCAGTGGGAGGTGCAGGGGAAGGAGTATCACAGGGCTGCCTCTTGGAGCTTCTCTTCCCCGATGCACAGAGTGTCGTGTCCTCTCGGTGCAAAATCCCAATGAAACTAAAAAACAAAACTAGATGCCACCAAACTGATTCCAACTCATGGCAATCCCATATGTGTCCGAGTAGAACTGTGCTTCATGGGGTTTTCAATGGCTGATTTTTTTAGAAGCAGATCACCAGGCCATTCTTCTGAGGCAACTCTGGTTGGATTCAAACCTCCAATCTTTGGTTAGTAGCCAAGGGCTAACCTTTGCCCCACCCAAAAACCAAAAAAAATACCCATTGCTGTCAATTCAATTCCTACTAATAGTGAACACTTATTTGTGCTGAGGAGGAACTTGTACGTTGATCAAGAGGCAATCGTTCAACCAGAACAAGGGAATACTGTGTGGTTTAAAATCAGGAAAGATGTGTGTCAGCGTTGTATCCTTTCACCATATTTATTCAATCTATATGCTGAGCAAATAATCCGAGAAGCAGGGCTATGTGAAGAAGAACAGGGCATCAGGATTGGAGGAAGACTCATTAACAACCTGCATTATGCAGATAACACAACCTTGCTTGCTGAAAGTAAAGAGGACCTGAAGCTCTTACAGATGGATATCAAAGACCTCAGCCTTCAGTATGGATTACACCTCAACATAAAGAAAACAAAAAGTCCTCACAACTGGACCAACAAGCAATATCATGATAAATGGAGAAAAGATTGAAGTTGTCAAGGATTTCATTTTACTTGGATCCACTATCAGTGTTCATGGAAGCAGCAGTCAAGAAATCAAACAACACATTGCATTGAGCAAATCTGCTGCAAAAGACCTCTCTGAAGTGTTAAAAAGCAAAGATGTCACTTTAAGGACTAAGGTGCGCCTGACCCAAGCCATGGTCTTTTCAGTCACCTCATATGCATGTGAAAGCTGGACAATGAATAAGGAAGACCAAAGAAGAACTGACATCTTTGAATTATGATGTTGGCAAAGAATATTGACTATACCAAAAGAATGAACAAATCTGTCTTGGAAGAAGTACACCCAGAATGCTCCTTAGAAGTGAGGATGACATGACTTCATCTTACATACTTTGGGCATTTATCAGGAGAGATCAGTTCCTGGAGAAGATATCATGCTTCATAAAGTAGAGGGTCAGTGAAAAAGAGAAAGACCCTCAATGAGATGAATTGGTACAGTGGCTGCAACAATGGGCTCAAGCATAACAATGATCATTGAGGATGGTGCAGGACCAGGCAATGTTTCGTTCTGCTGTATATAGGGTCACTATGAGCTGGAACTGACTTGACGGCACCTAACAACAACAGCAAGACAGAGTAGAACTGCCCCATAGGGTTTCCAAGGAGCGGCTAGTGGATTCAAACCACTGAGCTTTCGGTTAGCAGCTAAGCTCTTAACCACTGCACCACCAGGGACTGCATTGCCCAGTGACTCCCAATTCACACAGTTAGACAGCATCTGCTCATAGCTCATGAGCCCATCTTGTCTCTTGATGGTGGAGATGGTGTCTTCTCTGCATGCTCCTGGTGGCACACTGTAGGAGGACCTTCCCAATCTCCACCCTGAATCCTCCTCATGCCCAGCTCCAGCCCCAGCCTTCCTGCATTCAACTTCTTCAGGCACTCAGGTTTTCCCATCTCTGTCTCTCCACCCACCAGACACTATGAACAGCTTGAGAGAAGGTGTGTCCCCACTGCACAGCCTCAAATAAATGTGTCAAGTTACACACTGAGCTTCAAGTATTAAGGCATAAAAGGTGAAATCCTCAGCTGAGGTTTGATTTTTTTAATATAGTCAAATATTTATTCTTCTCCAGGATTTAAGCATCTATAAATGTTGTCACTCCGAACTAGAACACGATTCTCCCCTCTTTAAGACTTGGCACATTTCCAGCAGGAAACACAGCATGTGGCTTTTCTCAGTAGCCAGGGCACTGAGTGCACATGGTACTCATAGGTCACATTCGGGGAGGAGAGCAGAGCAGGTGCTGCCACAGGGCAGAGCAGCCATAAATGGAAGGAAGTCACGTCACTCAATCGGGGGCACACCTGGAGAAGCTCAGGCTCCCTCCTGGCAGTCCAAGCCAATTAACTGCAACCAGACATGACTCTTGTCATCTTGTCCTCAAACCCATGCAGGCTTGAGGGCCAGTGCGGGGCTGGGAACCAAGGCGAACACCTGCAGCTGGAAGTCCAGATGTTAAGGGACTTCAGTGTAAACTTTGCAGTATTAAAAAAAAAATCAAAAAACTAATAAGTTAAGTATGCTATTTTGGCTTGTATCCTTCAGAATGACTTTCAAAGCTTGATGGTGAAATTGAGCCTTCTGAAATGTTTTCCCTCACGCCTCCCCCAAAGTCACTGAAGGAGGATGTCAAGGAAAAAGTCAGCTGGGATTGCAGTCAGCTGCCCCCTCTGGGCTCCTGCGCTGGAGGAGATGGGGAGATCCCGGAGCCCATGTGACAACCCAAACGCCATGAGATGCCAACAGCCCCTTCACTCTTCTGCCCCCTCTGCACATGAAGCCTGACAGAATCTGGAAAATGATGTGGAAAAAAAAAAAAATCAATAAAACCACCAGAATTGTTTGGTCTGTAGGATCCATAGTAACTAAGAGCTCAAGCTGTTCCCTTCAAGGGTGGTTGTTGGAATGGGCTGCATGAACACCAAATTGGTCGTGTGGCCAGAGGGAAGAAGGACCATTTCCTAATAGTTGGTAAGATGCCTAATCGTAGAAGGGTAACGTGGGCACTGGTAAAGTCCAGCGGGGTGGAGGTGGGCATAGGAGTGCATCTTGCTAACCCCAAGCCCTCAGTTCAGTGTGGTCCTATAGCCCCTCCTGGACGTGCACCCCATTTTACATAGAATTAATCTCAACAACCAGATCTGGGGTTTCAAAAGCTCAAAGAAATAGTATCCACCCCCAAGTCAGGGCCACAACAACAACAACAAAAAAGGAACATTGTCTCAAAAAAACATCCCAAACTATCACATGGCAAGATGAGACCAGTTGTCATCACAAGAGGGAGACAGTAAGAAAGAGGCAGGACCAGGCTGAGGACTCAGCAGAAGGCTGTGAGCGCTGGGCTCACAGGACAGGCAGCCACGATGTCAGAGGCTAATGGGTGTGAAACTCCATCCTCCCTCCCTTTTCACTCAGGACTGCCTGGAAAAGGGAAGGCAGGACTCACCCACCTGTGTAAGATTCCTGCCAGCCCTGAAAGGCCAGACCCAGAAGCAACCATATGCTTTCAAGCAATCTATGTTCATTATTTGAGCACCTGCTGTTTACTAGGCCCAGTGCTGGGGCCTGGGAATACCGTGATGCACAAAGACAGGATAGGCATTTAATAGATAATCAAAAAAAATTTCATTTAATAAATACTTAGTAAATTATTTATTCACTTAATAAAAAATTTGAATAAACAAATAATAATAAATAATTACACATACAGTGGCCATGTACTTGCCCTTGGAACAGGTGCTTAGAGGCTGCAGGGGGTGCCACATGCTTGGTGGTCATTCTCCCTCAGCAGACTCAGCCAGTTCTTTAGAGTAAGGAGAGGTTGGGTCTCACCCCCAAGGACTTCCTCTTCATAAATCTGCCCATGTGGGGCTTCTGGGGACCTGAATGCTGCCCCACGAACCCACCTGCCTGGGACCGCCCTGACATATTAGGGTGCCCCTCTCACAGCCACACCTAGGGGCTGGCCCAGAACCTCAAGGCTGTCTGGTTCCTCCACGACCTTCTCAGGGCCCTGTCTCCAGCCCTACTGCTCTCTCCTGGGCACAGTGGCCACAACATTTGCACAGTGAAGCCTGGGAGAGTCAGAACTCAGTGGGACTGCCTTGTTTTTAGGGGTCTCGAAAGTTTTCTGCCTTTGACAGGTGCGGTCTTACCTCCTTTCTATCACTCGTTTTAGTGGAAAATACTTGAGTTTCCCTTCTCTGACAGGTTTCTGCCTTAACAGATTCCGATTTTCATACTGTATTTCAAAACTTCATTTGCCTTTCCCATCGCCACAGCCAGACTGATCGGCCTCAGACACTAGCCTCATCTCACCATTGCACTCTTCAAAAGTGCTGCTCTATTTCCAGGCAGGCACCAGTAGGCCTGTCCAGCCATATTTCCCTCACAAATACAAACACAACCTCTGCTTTTGAAAAAAAAAAAAAAAAAAAGTAACTGAGTTCCTGCATAGACTCTTTACAACTTAGCTCATTTACCCCACTTAGACAAACCTCTTTATGATCCCCATTTCTCTTCATCCCTCCCCCCATGCACCCCACACTCATTCCTGCCTCAAGTTTTTGGCTTCTCCTATCTAAATTCCTCCCGACCTTTAAGGCCTGCTCAGGGCTTGCCTCTTCCATGAAGCCTTCCCTGATTACTCTTAGAAATGGGGACCGGGCTGAAATCCCATCCTGAACAAAAGCTGCTCCCACAGCATCCCAGTGCAGCCTGGTACTCAGAGGACAGCAGGAGAGCTGCCAACGCGGCCCTGGGCCATATCCTCTTTCCCAGCCAATCCTGAGGCCTGAGAATTTCTCAAGCACAAATCCTAAAAGGGCCAGAAACTAAGAGCCCACAGCTGGAGCCAACCAGGGCTGAGGCGTGTTAGATTCTTTTCAGGTTTGGTTTCCGTGCCTTCAGTCAAGTTTACCTTCTCCACTATTGGTCCTTCTTTCTCTGCTCACCCTCTGAATGCTGGAGTCTCCACAGCCCAGAGTTCTCAGAGCTCTTCCATTCCCCCTCTACCTTCATGCCCCTTGGGGATTCCATTCAGACCCAGGGCTTCAAATGTCACCTATGTGCCCATGGCTTCCACACTTAGGTCACAGGTCCAGACCTTTTCCCTGAGCTCTATCCATGTTCAGACACCCAGGATGCTCCTCAGCATCTCCACAGGGAATGTCTAAAGGAATCTTTAGCATAACATTTCTGAAACTGCACTCCTGACACTCTCTTAACTCCTACCCATTGCAAAATTCAGTGCTCCCTCAGGCTTCTCCAATTCAGTAAAGGATACCATTATCCATCTATCCAGTTGCTCAGGATAAAAATCTTGGCATCATCCATGATGTCTGTCTTTCCCTCACTCCCCACAGCCAAACGATAAGCCACTCCAGTCAGCTCTATCGCCAAAATAAATTTTGAATCAAACCACCTCTTCCCACCCACTTTGTATCATTCTGATTGAAGTCACAACCATTTCTCGCTGGGAGAGACCACCTCCACTGGCCTCCTGCTTCCATGCCTTTCTCTCTGTGGTCTGTCCACCACAGAGGAGCCAGGGTGAGGTTTGAAAACATGAATCAGAATGGGTCACTCCCCTGCTTGAAACCATGAAGTGGCTTCCCAGAGTCTCTTAGACTAACATCTGAACTACTTATCATGGCCAAAGGCCTGGTGATCTATCCCCTGACATCTCTCCAACCTCGGTTCCTCTCACCCCCTTCTTATTGGCTTTCTTTCTGGTCCTCACAACAGGGCTTCGAACCAGTTAGTTCCAGTTTGGACCCCTGCTGAGAATTTGCATTTCTAACACTTTCCCATGATGTTAATGCTGCCGGTTAGGGACCAATTCCTGGGGATCTTGTTAAAATGTAGATTCTGATTTAGTATATCTGGGGGTGGAAATGTAAATTCTCAGCAGAGGTTCAAACCAGTTCAAAGTCCTGCCTCAAATACATCAAGCTTGGTCAAACCTGGGACCTTCGCGCTTACTGATCCCTCTGCCTAGAGCAGTCAGCTTTCACATCTTTCTTGCCATCCGAATCTCAGGTTAAATGTTAATGTCCTCAGAAAAGGCCTTCCCAGACCATCCCATTTAAAGTAGCCCCCACCACCCTGGCATTTGTGATTCAATGTCCCTGCTTTATCTTATATTCCTGCACCTGTCACTGCCTAAGCTCCCTGGGTGGTGCAAACAGTTTGCACTCAACTGCTAACTGAAAGGTTGATGGTTCAAACCAACCCAGAGTCACCTCTGAAGACAGCCTTGGCAATCTGCTTCTGAAAGGTCACAGCCTTGAAAACCCCATGGAGCACAGTTCTACACCGTAACACATGAGGTTGCCATGAATCAGAGTCAAGGGCAACAGGTTTTATCACTGCTTAAAGGCATTGCCTTCATTTATTTATGTATGTATGCATTTATTATGTGTCTCCATGACTGTTAGCTCCAGGAGCACAGGAGCTTATCTGCTGTGCCCACTGCTGCAGGCCAGTGCCTGGCACTTATAGGTGTTTAATAATGTTTGATGAATATTTCCTGAACTCTGTGACATGGTGGCTAGGCTGGGTCCTGCAAGGTAGTACTTCTGATCTGAGCAAAAAAAAAAAAAAACACGAACTGGGCTGGGGCTTGCAGAAAGCAAACTGGGAAGTGGCCACTGCTCTCCTTAGGCCATCTCACTGATCTTCTTTTGATGGGCTTTCCAGGAAGAGAAGACTCTAAGCAAAGGAGAGGCCAGAAATAAGCCAGTGAGCATCTTGTCCACAGACCACACTCATCTCTATGAAAAGCCACCAGCAACCTGTCCAACAGGGAGAGATTTCACCCTCCTCACTGTCCGGTGCAGATGTCTTGTAAGCCACTAATGCAAGCCACGTATGTAACCTTTTGTAACTGCAGTGCAGTGAATTACTTAATATGGCCCTTCCAGCCACAGTCTTTGTGACTCCCACACAATGCTTGGGTGGGACTACGCAAAGAAGGTGCTTGTGGCCCACTAAGAGGATTGGATAGCTTGCTGCTAATGCAAATAAGATGCATGGAATACTTGTGGGGGTGGGACCATGCAAATTAGGCATATGGAACCCTAACAAGGGGATTTGTCAGTTTTGCCATCCCACTAGGCTTAAAGGGCGACACGGAGATAGAGAAGGAGGATCTGTAACATGGAAGACAGCGAGCGAGAGAGAGAGAGAGGGAGAGATGGCACAGCAGTAGCAAGAGCAATAGCAGCACAAGATGGCAGGAACCAAGAGACCAGCACGAGATGGCTGCAGTGGGGCTTGCTGACCCACAGAGCTAAGAGCTGTAACACTTGCCCAAGAAGGCCCTGAGCAGGGCCCAGAACTGCACCCTGAGTTGTTCCTGTTACTTCTGAATCATTCCTGATCCTGAGTTGTAACCTGTTACTTTCCTAATAAACCACTTATTTGTAAGTATGGTTCATGAGTTCTGTTAGATGTTGCAGCAAATTATGTGACCCAAAGACAGGAGAGAGAGTACTGAGGGGAGGGGGAGTAGTTGATGTTAGAGATGATGGAGTGGTACCACTGTTTGGAAAAGTTGGAAGTTTGGGACATCTATAACCTCCGCCTCATAGGAACCAGTTTTGTGCTGATCCTTATAAAATAAATTATTCATTTAGTAACATATGTAACCACATTTGTAACTGGCCATGTTAAAAACAAGTGAAAAGAAACATATGAAATTACTTTTAATAATGTTTTCTTTAAAATATCCAAAATATTATCATTTTAACATGTAATCAATATAAGAAATTAATAAGATGAGAGAATGACCTTAAAATACCTATAAAAATTCTTTATAAGACACAGGTTGCATACTTTTTCTCATTTCTGGGTATAAATATTTGGGGATTATTTCCCTTAAAAGAGTCATAGGGGTAGTGGTAGTGGTAACTGTAGTAGTAATGGCCAGTGTTTAGCAAGTTCTTGCTTTGGGCCAGCCACTGTTCTACTGTTGTTGAAGCTTTTACATGTACTATGAGTTAGACTCTATCACATTTTCGCTCCTAAATTAAATGCATGCCATTTCTCTTGTGAAATATATATGTATTTACAAGAGAAAATATACATATAACATATAACGAGGGGATACTGCGTGGTTTAAAATCAGGAAAGGTGTGCGTCAGAGTTGTATCCTTTCACCATACTTATTCGATTTGTGTGCTGAGCGGATAATCCGAGAAGCTGGACTATACAAAGAAGAAGGCAGCATCAGGATGGGAGGAAGACCCATTAACAACCTGCGTTATGCAGATGACAACCTTGCTTGCTGAAAGTGAAGAGGACTTGAAGCACTTACTGATGAAGATCAAAGACCACAGCCTTCAGTATGGATTACACCTCAACACAGAGAAAACAAAATCCTCACAACTGGACCAAAAAGCAACATCATGGTACACCGAGAAAAGATTGAAATTGGAAGGATTTCATTTTACTTAGATCCACAATCAACACCCATGGAAGCAGCAGTCAAAAAATCAAATGACATACTGCATTGAGCAAATCTGCTGCAAAAGACCTCTTTAAAGTGTTAAAAAGCAAAGATGTCACTTTGAGGACTAAGGTGCACCTGAACCAAGCCATGGCATTTTCAATCACCTCATAGGCATGCGAAAGCTGGACAATGAATCAGGAAGACCGAAGAAGAATTGACGCATCTGAATTATCGTGTTGGCAAAGAATATTGAATATATCACGGACTGCCAGAAGAATGAACAAATCTGTCTTGGAAGAAGTACAGCCAGAATGCTCCTTAGAAGCGAGGATGGCAAGACTTCATCTCAAGTACTTTGGACACGTTATCAGGAGGGACCAGTCCCTGGAGAAGGACATCATGCCTGACAGAGTAGAGGGTCAGTGAAAAAGAAGACCCTCAACAAGAGAGATTAACACAGTGTCTGTAACAATAAGCTCAAACATAGCAACAATTGTGAGGATGGCACAGGACCGGGTAGTGTTTTGTTCTCTTGTACATAGGGTCGCTATGAGCCGGAACTGACTCAATGGCACCTAACAACAACAACATACATTTATGTCTATAAATATATATAGAAAAACTTTAACCAAATGCATATTAAGAAAACTAAAATAGAAATAAATAATTTTTAAGTTAAAAAATGTAATTAGATATTTTGTATATTTTTTTCATTCCAAGTGTTCAAACTCCAATGTATATTTTACACTTACAGCATATTTCAATTGGGACTAGCCACGTTTCAAATGCTCAACAGCCACACGTAGCTAGTGGCTACCATATTAGATAGCACAGGTCTAGAATACCCAAGTTACAGATGGTAGATATGAGAAAAGCATAACGTCAAATCTGGAATGAGTTTTTGTCTTCATATGTTTAATCTTTTTAAACTATGAAGGTTTTCCTGCCTTAAGATTAAAACAGAGTCTGCATTGATTTTTCTTCCTTTTCCCCAAATTTCTGCAACAGAACCCTTTGTAGTGACTTGGATTTGCTGCATGTGTAAATGATAGGAGTCAGCCCTCCCCAGCCAGTAAACAGAGCAGCATTGTTCCCCCAGGACACTGCCATTATCAGGCTTCTGTATTTCCTGGCTCCAGGTCCGCTGAGAGACTATCACAGTTTATTGACTTTAATAGGGATCTGTTTCTAATAGCAGAATTAATGAATCCTATAAACCAGTTGCACAGGGCAAGAGCAATTCCATTCCAAAGAGACAAGATGATGATTTGGAAATCTGAAGAGTCTGCAGGAATCACACCCCTTCATATTAACACATCCCCCATCCCTAGCTGGTCAAAGTCCCCCCCCCCCCCCACCATGCTTATTGTTCTGGGGTAAATACCACACCACAATGGCTGTGAAACCAGAGCGTGTCAACAAGGACAGCAGCAGTCTGCTGACATGAAAATGCACACCCTGACGCTAATATTTTCTCGTGCTTGGCTCTGAGGTGGAGCTAGCATGGGAAGAGTCAGAAATTCAATGGATTTTAACACAGTAAGTGTTTCCTGAGGGCTGGCTGGGTCTTAGCACAGGCTCAGGGCAGGAGGAGAGCAAAAGGAGGAACAGGCAAGATGGGTATGCTGCAGTTGGAGATTGTAAGAAAGTCATACTTGGCAAAAAAATAATAAAGTTTTCAAGTGTTCATCATAAAGAACATGTTCCTCTTTTGGAAGCAAAATTGGGCGGGAGTCCCTGGGGTGTTGATGGATAATCTTTAGCTATTCCATGCCAGTGCCCCTCCACATCATGGAGGAGAGAGATACCAGCCAGCCCAGGAGACATGTCAGGTTGGAGAGGGGACCATGCAGGAAAACATATGGCATGGCTACAGCCATTCTGATGCTCTGGGCAGTGAACATTCTGACAACTTAAAAGATCAAGAAGTTGCCCCTCATAAAAATTAAGGGCCAGAGAAGGCTCAGACAGTGAAAGCTAAAATTCAGGGAAAGCAGTAAACAAAACAACTATGTCAATAGCAAAAGTTAGCCACAGTCACAAGCAGGAGCCTGGGGCCCTGTCCACCATCAATGTTATTTTGAAAAATGAAGCGCTACAATGAGAAAGACAGTCTAAAATTATCCGGAAAATAGAATAAGTAACCTAGATGTTATTAACTGAATTGTGTCTCCAAAAAATATGTGTTAAATTTCTGGCCCTTATACCTGTGGATGCGATCCTGTTTGGAAATAGGGTTTTCTTCTGCTGTATTAATCAGGTCATATCATTATAGGGTGGATCCATTGGATCCTAAACCTAATCACTTCTGAGTTATCACAAGGCCAGAAGAGACACAGACACACACAGGGGAAGAGAGGTACCATATGAGGATTGCCTACAAGCCGAGGAACATCAAGGAACCAAGGAACACTCAGGACTACTGACAAAAACCGAAGCAACATAGCTGAGATGCTGATTTGGACGCAGAGCCTCCAGAACTGTGAGAAAATAGATTTCTGTTCTTTAAAGCTGTCCACTTGTGGTATTTGTGTTACAGCAGCACTAGGTAACTAAGACACTCGATGATAAAGAATAGCTAGAGTTAAATAGAGAAAGTTCTAACCTGTGTTTAAGTGTTTATATTTTCTTAAATTATGCTCTAACTTACTTCCCCTTGAATATATATTCATGCCCCAAGACTATGGTCCTAAGACACCCTTCTGATCTGGAACTGAAGCCATTCCAGGAGACCACCTTTCTGCAAAACAATAGACAGGCCCATAAAATAACCAGTAACACGAGAGAGGAATGTGTCCCTTAGAACAATTATACAGAATCAAAAGGACAACATTTGCCCAAAAGCAAAGATGAGAAGGCAAGAAGGGGTAGAAAATTTGGATGAAAGGAGACAGGGAAAACAGGGTGGAAATGGGGAGAATGCTGACACATTGTGTGGCACAATGTCACGGAACACTTTTATGTACAAACTACCGAATGGGAAACTAATTTGCTCTGTAAACTTTAACCTAAAGTGAGATAGGGAAAGGAAAAAGGGACTGATCCCCCAGGCAAAGGACCCTGAACTAAAAACGTGTGCTTAACTAATGGCACAAAACCCACTATCTTGGAACATGCAATAAAGAACAACCCACCCAGCTCTCAATGTACTTCCTTGTAAAGATGTTTTTCAGAAGAACCGGCCCAATTTTGTCCCTGGAGCATTGCAGACATCTGCAAGGTGACCGACAGATGACCCGCACCTGATGCAAGTACCCGCGACAGGAATTGAGCTGGCACCAGGGGGGAATTGCTCAGGCACAGCACCCCATAATAAGTCCTGCCATCCAGTCCCAGGAGCCTTTGTTATGGGTTTCATCTTGAATTACCTCTCGCGTGCACACCTAGTCTTCATAACCCTGCCTCTTTCATGAATAAAGATGATGTCTTTTCCCTCCTAAAAACCTTTATAAGCCCTAAACGGTTCTTTGGGGAGACAAACGCTAGCGTTATTTTGTCCCTCTTTGTCTCCGCTCGTGAGCTACTTTTGCTCAAGAAAGCTTTGTTCGTGCAGAAAACTTGAGCCTCTCCTGGTCATTCTTGGTCAGTAGAAGGCAAGAACCTCAGAGGGGCTGCCCAGGTTGAGCAGAAGGCCCCGGCAACAAAAGCACAATTTAAAAAAATCTTTTTTAATTAAAAAAATATATATATAGTAACCAAAAAAAACTAAACCTGTTGTCATTGAGTCAATTCCAACTCATAGTGACCCTATAGTACAGGTTAGAACTGCCCCACAGGGTTTCCAAGGAACAGCTGCTGGATTTGAACTGCTGACCTTTTGGTTAGCAGCCAAACACTTAACCACTGTGCCACCAGGGCTCCATATGTATATACATGCATGTGAGCAACATGGCTTGTTCCAGGCGCTCTTAAATTACTGTTTGCTAAGGTACCTTCTAAATCTTAGGTCCCAAGAGAATTAAAATCAAACACTCCGTGATTAAATTGTTTTTGTGGGAAGAATACACATTTACCATTTCCTAACTCATAACTTGAGGTCTAGTGAGCTTCTGCTGCTTTATTCATATCTGAGAGGTTGCCTGAGAGATTTACCTTAAGTAACAAAACCTGGGGGCTTCTGGACAATTTCCGTGGTTTGTGGGGACAATGGAATAGAATACTTGAAATAAGACTTCCCCAAAAACGCAGGATGTGGGGTAGTTTTAAGGGTAACTGACCAACTCATGTGTTATTTCAGGGCAGGGCTCCCAAACTCCGCTGGACATAAGAATTACCTGAGAGCTCTGGTTTAAATACACAAGCTCCAGGTCTTGCCCCCAGATCTATTAGAACAGAATATTTGGAGGTGAGGACCAGGAATTGTATTTTTAAATATTCCCCAGGTGTTTTCTTTCCTGGCACAAAGTCAGATTTGGAAACCTTGGGCTATTCTTCTCCCGTATCCACATCTGAGGAAAGCCTAGCTGATTGTCCCACATAACCATACCCTAAAGAATTCTAACTTCCTGGTAATGGTACCCAGAATTGCACTGAAGTCCCCAAGAGAGAAACGTGTACCCCTCTAGGACTGGTTGTGCAATCCCAGGCATTACAGAAGTCAACACAGAGACTCTAGCCTGACATTTGCAAAGATTTGGAGAATCATTCCAGGCAAAACATAACTGAAGTGTCTGTTACACATTACCCTCCATGCTGGGAAGTCAGGAAGGAGGGACGGAAGCAGGTCCCTGAACAGCCAGGGAAGTTTCCCTAGAACCTTAAGAACAAATAAGATCTGCATTCATGGAGAGGAAAGGGCCTTCTTGGTAAGGTCGGTGGCATGGCAAAGGAAGTGGAGGGCAGAAATATGCACCCTGGGAGTGAACTTGTCTGAGGGAGAGGATGCCCACGAGGCAGGTAGGCTCCAAATAGGGAGGGCAGACATGAGGGGGAGGGCCTTGCATTCTGGATCAGTGGGCTATTGTGAACGCATCATTCAGTCTCTAGCTAAGCAGGACCACCACCCTGGGAAAAGGCACGGCCTGACAGAGTGTAGCCAGGTGGGCAGGTCTACACAGTCCAGATCACCTGCTTAGGATTGCAAGTTGTCTCTTAACTGCTGATTCTGATCCACCAAGGTTTGCCAAGTCTGTCTGCTCAGCGTGACTTGCCCTCCTAGAGGTAAAATGCCTGAGAAAGACATTTACAATGGGAATGCTGACCAGGCTCTCCACAGGAGCCTGAGGGATGGGGTATTGATTGGCTCCCAGTTCCTGCAATTCTCAGATAACCCTGAGGGCGGGGCCAATGGACCCTCTGGAGGTCTGATTTAGCAAGTGCTGGGAAGTTTGGCCATCAAGCGGCAGATAAAAATATTCCAGCTCTCCAAACCCCCATGAGTGTCATTCCAAGCAGAAAATAACAGTACAGGTTGGTGTTAGGTCATTGGCTAATTAGGTAAAACGAATGACTACGTAGATTTTAAAGGCCAAGCTACCAGCGACTCCTCAGACAGAAGCACTGGCCCCTCCTCATTATCTGAGCTCTGGAGACTTGAAGCAGAGGCTACTCTCAAGCCCATAGAATCTGAAGCTCCAAGCTGAACTAGGGGACAAATGGGTTGTTACAAGAGATATAGCCAGTCCTTGTCCACAGCACTCCTCCAGGCCCCCTATAGGTCCCTGCTTCCCAAGGATACCCAGGCCCAGGCCCACCATCTCACGTGCCCTTTCTAGGGGCATCCCCAGATTCCCCAGGCCAACCTGAGAAACCAACAAACATTTCTGGAATCCTGTGGGATCTACAATTAACATTACCCAAAGAATTTGGTATTTGTCCTAGGTTTCTGAGAGACAACCTCTAGAACCTTGGAATTTCCCACTGATTGAAACCTTTGTTATCTATGAGGGCTCCAGACCACACTTAAGGGTTTATGGTAATGAGGTGACTCTTGGGTAGGGGCTGACCAGGCCAAAAAGACCCACAAGCTGATATCAGCCCAACCTCAGGGGGAGAGAGGCTGGAGGTTGAGTTCAACCATGTTGGCTATGATTCAATCAACCATGCCTATGTAATGGAACCCCCATAAAATTCTGGACATACTGAGGCTCAGAGAGCTTCCTGGTTGGTGATAGACATTCATGTACAGGGGAGGGTAGCACATCCTTTGGGACATGGAAGCTCTGTGTTGTGAACCCTCACAGATCTTGCACTATGTGTCCCTTTATTTGTATCTTTTTTGCTATAATAAAACTGTAATTGTAAGTATAGTGCTTTCCTGAGTTCTGTAAGTTGTTCTATCAAATTATTGAATCCAAGGGGGTAGTGGTAACTCCCAAAACTGTAGCCAGCAGGTCAGAAGTGAGGGTGTCATGAGGACCCCCAAGCTTGTGACTGGTGTTAAAATCTAAGGCAGACTTGGCAGTCTGGAGGACTGTGCCCTTTAATTTGTAACGTCTAATCTAGCTCTGGTGGTTAGGATCAGAAAAAGTATTGCATTTGCAATTGGTGTCAAAGAGGATATACAGAGTTGTTAGAATTGGCCTCAGAGAAGGCAGGCAGACAAGGAGACACACAATATAAATCATACCCTCTTGTTGTATTGCTGTTTGCTAATACATTTTAGTACACTAAAAGTTTTTTACTTCTATCGTTATCTCATTGAATCCTTGCAACAACGCTATGAAGCTGAGACTATTATCATCCCCATCTTTCAGGTGTGAATATGGAGGCTCAGGTCACACAGCAAATAAGGGCAGAGCCAGGATGTGTGAGCCTTGCCTTGTCCAGTTCCATAGGCCATGCTCTTGTTATGATTAATGGAGGTCTACTGTATCAATCAGAGACCAGTGAGGAATACAGAAACTATTCTAGGCACTTTAAATAGAGAAGATTTAACACAATGGATTGGTTACAGAGATGCTGGAACAGTAAAAAGGAGAAAGTGAAATGACCAAGATTAGGGAACACAGGAAGCTGGTATCTCCCCCAGGGCTGGGGGCCACAAAGGGAAGAGATGATGTCACCCAGGCCTAGGGGTTAAGAGGAAGGGCTTCAGTCCCAGGAGCTGGGAGCACGGAGGAAGGGCTCCACCTCAGGAGCTGCCACTGCCTCGGAAAGGAAGAAGAAGAAAGAGAGCAAGAGAATGAAGAAGAATTAAGGCTGTTCCCTCTGTCCCATCTCTGGTCTACCTACAGGGCCTCCTACAGGCAGAACCTACCAGAAAGCCATCTGGAAAGGGAGTCTGGGAAGCATAGTTTGCAGACTTTCAGAAATAGTGAGTATAGATGGGTGGGCAGAATCTGAGAAACAAAAAGTAAACAACCAGCATGATCTGTATGGTGCCTGGCAAGGTACTAAGTGTTTTCCATGCCTTATGTCATTTAATTTATAATCCTCCCAACAACTGTATGATGTTTGTGTGATTACTGTCCCCATTTTAGAGACAAAGAAAATGAAGCTCCAGAGGTTATGTAAGGTGCTCAAGGTCATCCAGCAGAATTCAGGTTCAAACCCATATCTGCCTGGCTCTTAACCCCTGGACACAGAGGGAATGGGGCAGACATTGCAGTCTTGCTCTGGAGAACTACAACCAAAAGGTCGTGGCCAACTCGAGTAAATGGCTGTCCACCCTGTGCGACACGGTCACCCCATCAGGGAAGTGGGCCTGACTCAGGCATGGCATGGGGGTGCCTCCCATCTCCCCATCACATGCTCCAGCTTCCGACACATCTTCCAGCAGCAGCAAGAGCCAACAACAGGTGGTAGAATCAACATCATTGACTCTGCAAGGCGCTGCAGAGCCAGGAGCCCACAGCAAGGCCATGGAGGGGCCGCTGGCCAGGGAAGTAGCGTCCTCACAAAAGCCCAGCCACTCCTGAGTATCTGAAGGCCGGCCAGGGGCTTACTACTTTGGTTCCCTTCCAATGTTATCCACATCCCAGACCCCGCTAATTCTGCACACCACCTTCCTGTGGATTCAGCTACTAGAGAGAGGAGTTGACTGTGTCACTGGGGAACTTAACAAGGCTAATTCCACCGAAACCTCCATTAACTTTACTACTTCTCTGTAAGTGCTTCATTGTAAATAATGATTCTGCACCACAGAAACACACTGCCGGAATCTCCCAGCAGACATAAAATTAAATTCAGCTCCCACAGTCTACTCATGAAGCACGTTGTGATAGCTGCATAATCTGCCAAACCACAGAGGGCTGCAAATGGCAGAGAAGACGCTTTCCACAGATTCCAGGGGAAGCTGGAGCTTAATCTAACTTAAAGAGCAGCTCTGTGTGCCCCTACACCTTCTCCCGCCCCAACACCATGTCCCTTCTCTCTTAAGACTCGTTTTCTAGAAAGAGGAACTGTACCGCTGTTGCGAGCACAAAGAAAACCCACTCATCTCAGAGGGAGACTTGGCTTGAAGCCCCCCACCCAGCCCTTCTCTTCCAACAAATTCCAAGAAAAGATGTTTTTGAAGACAAAACACACATACCATTGCCAGGAAAATCAACATGATTTACAAAACCAGGCAGAGCTGCCCAGCCCTCCACCCACACGCCCACCCTACACACAGCTTCCCTGTCTCAATGCTTCAGCCCCTACCTGCCGGTTCCCTGTCTCAGATATGGAGTGAACACTTCCCTTCAACCCTGAGGACAGACACCATAGGGCTCAGCTAAAATAAGAACCACCTAGAACAAGACAGTGAAGTCAACTTCACTTTTAAATAAGCAGGCACACACTCTGTCCCCCGCCAGCTGGGAGGCAACAGGAATAGCTTGCAGGTACAGGGCTCCCAGGAGAAAACCTTCTCTCCTGAGGAAGTTATTAGATGATGTGTTCCAACGGCACCCAGAGCCCCAGGCTTCCCACACTGCTCGCAGTCTGATCTTTCCTTCTCTCTGAACAGGGCTGAGAAGTACAGAGGGTGTCACTGCTGAGCTCTCAGGGACCTCAGGGACCTGGTGTTTGACCTCCTGGGATCCATGCAAATCATTTTGCCCTCTCTGCAGAATGAAGCACAGACTGAGGGTCTCCTTGATCTGTGGGCTCTAATTTAAGTGTCTCTTAAACTTTTTACTTGATAATGCATGGCAGCATTGGGTTGTATGCAGGTTTAGGTGACTCAAGAAATTCACAAAATATCCCAAGATCAAGACGAAACTGGCTGTCCGCACACATTGTTCAGGTAAGACCTCCCGTTTTTCAACTTCACATTTCCACCTCTAATTTTTAAAAATAAAAGCCCATTTTTTCAGAAACTAAATGCCTAAAAGCCTTGAACATGAATTATATTCAGGCTGGAAGGCCTAACATAAACTTCTCCTGGCCAGCATCTCCTTGCTCATCAACAGACAGTGTGACAGCCACCCTTTCTCCCTTGGAGACGTGACTGCATTCAGAACTCAGCAGCCCAACCAGGCAACCCGGTGCTAGCTTCAGCCTCATTTTTCAGATGAGGAAGAGTCCACTCATAGGAGCAGTGACTTGTTCAAGTTCAACATCTACAGCAAATGGCAGAGGTAAGATGCAAATCTGGATCTTCTCACTACATATCCTCTTCCCAGGCCACACAGCTCCTGTTCTGCTGGTCTGGTGTCAGCAGGCCTGAGGGCTTGCTGTGGCTGAGGTCTTACCTCCCCCAGAGTCACTTCCCACCTCGCCTCCAAACGCCTTCTTCCCCAGGAGCCCTTTCCCACAGAGCCCACAGAGCTTGCCCGGGCAAGGTAGGGTACTTCAGCTGTCACACCACATTTGTCTCCATTTATTTCTGCTTCCCTCATGACCTCGGTTTCACCAAGATGTTCTTTAAATTAGATCCCAGAGGGAACTTCAAGGCAAATCCCTCCACTTGTGATGTTTATGGAACTTGTCATTGTTTGTGTTTTTACAGTGCCATCAGATGCAAAGGAACACTCTTCCTGGTTACAACAGTGGTCTTCTTCCCCTCGGGCAGGAAGTGCACTTGAAACCAAAGACCTGTCTGGCACCAGTGTTACCTCCTCAGCCTCCACCCAACTTGAAGTACGTTTTTCCTGTGGAACACTTAGATTATCTTTCAGTTTCATTACCATGCCTACCATCCATGATTTATAAGTTACATAGTCTGTCAGTCTCCAAACAACAGAGAGAAATAGAGTTACTTCATTGGGAGAAAGATAAGGCAGAGGTCCCCAAGATCTACAACAATCTGCCAAAGCCAAAACCGATGCAGCTTGGGCTTTCGTCAGTGCTTGTATTTAGGCATCATTATTCACTTCTTTTCTAGGTAACTGAAGAGCAGTCTACCAACCCACCAAGCAATATTTGTAGCCAGCCCTGAGCTACGGACAAAGTAGGAACCAAGACGCGTAATATCTTATCCCCTCTCCCTGGAGAATTTAAAATTTATTGGAGAAAAAAGACATATTAGGGAACGATGCAATGTACATTATAAATAAATAGTGGGTTCTAATAAATAGGGTGGTAATAAATAGGCCCAGGAGGTGTTTTGTTCTGTTGTACAGAGTGTCACTGTGAGACGGAACTGACTCGACGGCACCTAACAACAACAACAATTTTCAGAAAAGCTCAGCAATTGGGGAAATTTAAAATTTGCAGGGAAGTTAAATAGAAGCCACTAATT
Source organism: Dugong dugon (assembly GCA_030035585.1). Taxonomy (NCBI): domain Eukaryota; kingdom Metazoa; phylum Chordata; class Mammalia; order Sirenia; family Dugongidae; genus Dugong; species Dugong dugon. The sequence continues at coordinate 146,954,525 of CM057460.1, forward strand.
TTGTCTGAAGGCTGTTTCCTGAAAACTTGTTTTAATGCATCCCTTTAAAAATTTAATGCAAGCTATGTCATAGACTGTTGTCAAACTTTCGGAAGTTCACAAGGAGGTTAGGAAAGAAATTGTTTAATTAAAAAAACACTGATGAAAGTGAGAAGACCCCTTCTTTAGAGAAAAGAACTTGCCTCTGATTAGTAACAGAATTTCTTGCATGATCCACGATGACTTGATGCCTACCACAATGTATTAAAGAATGATGAATAGACAATGATAATCAATGGATGCTAAAACAGGTGAAAACTTGAAGGGGAACTGGATATTCCAAATTAGCGCCCATAGATTACCGGCTATTGTAAGGGGTAAAATTCAATTTTGCAATGAAGGATTTAGGTTACCACCATCTGATCAAACTTTGTCGCCCTAACAGTGGGGCCACAGGCATTATAAGTCCCCAGGTGCAATAGAAAGTGAAGTACACAGCATCGCTATGAAACAGTCTTGCCAAAAAAGTTAAACTTGAATCCAATCAAGTCTTCAAAACAGTTTCCTGTTTACAGGGAATGCCAGGGATAGAGGAACAAGTGGAGGTGATTCCACGAGGAAGTAATGAGAGGAATCCAGAATGCACGGCCTTCGATAGGACAATAGATGGGCTCTCCTCGGTGAGTCAATGACATGGGCCAATTCTACAGTAAAAGAGACCTTGTTGTTGTTGGCCGCTGTCAAGTCAGCCCGCTGACTTATGGAGACCACGTGCACAGACTAAATCATTGTAATCCATAGGATTTTTCTTGGCTGATTTTCGGAAGCAGATCACCAGGCCTTTCTTGCTTGTCCAACTTAGTCTGGAAGCTCTGCTGAAACCTACTGAGCATCATGTTGCTGTTGTTGTTGTTAGGTGCCATCAAGTCAATTTTCAATTTATGCAACCCCACATGACAGAGTACAACTGCCCCATAGGGTATTCTAGGCTATAATCTTTACAGGAACGATCACCGGTTCTTTCTCCCACGGTGCGGCTAGGTGGGTTTGAACCACCAACCTTTCAGTAAGCAGCTGAGCACTTAATCATTGTGCCACCAGGGCTCCTTGTTCAGCATCATAGCAACACACAAGCCTCCATTGACAAACAGATGGTGGCCTCACATGAGGTACGTGGGCCAGGAATCGAACCCAGGTCTCCCACATGGAAGGCAAGAATTCTACCACTAAACCACCACTGCCCCCTAAACAAGACTTAAAAGACTTCAAAGCAAAATGCAAAGCGTGGACCTTGTGCGAACTGCGACTGAAACACAGCACTAAACAGGCATTTCTGAGATCATCAGAGAAGTATACACTGGATATTAGATCTACTAAGGAATTACTGTTAATTTTGCTACTAAGATAATAATGGTAAGGTTATATAAGAAAATGTTCTTATTTTTTAGAGTTCATACTGAAGTGTTAGGAATAAAATAGTCTTAAAATTCTTTAGATAGACAGAGAGATTGACAGGGAGGGGAAGGAGAGAACAAAAGTGAGGTAAATTTTTATAATTGTTGAATCTGCCTGGTGAGTGTGTAAGGGTTCATTACAGGATTTTTTTTCTCTGTACTTTTGCTGATGTTTAACATTTTTTGCAACAAAGTACCCTAAATTATCTCCAGGGTCACTGGGAGGACCAGAGAACCAGGTTTGGAGGCATGTAGCTAGGAACAGATCTCCACATCTGCTCCAGAGCTGGTCTGAAGAAGCTACCACTGATGCCACAGCCCCAGGTGCTGGAGCTGCCACCAATACCAACACCTGATACAAGGCACTGCCATTCGGACCACTGCCACCCTCACCAGTCTGGAGTCCAGATGGTCCCTTCTCTTGCACCCTGATTGCAAGGGAAGCTAGCAAGTGAATTTCTGGTATTTTCAATTGTATCTAGTAGGAGACAGGCTCTGCCTCAAAAGATGGAAATTCCCAGAAAATAAGATAGAGATTCAGATGCTGGGAAGCCAGAAAGAATGGCAAATGACTATGACACATATGTGTATAAAAACATACAACTAAGTGACATCTCATGCCCTTGCCTGTAACCCAATTCTTTGTGCTAACAGGAAGGACTCCTCCTGCTGCAGAACCGATGCTCGTAATCCAGGTATCAACCCTCACCTACGAGAAGTTACCCTGAAGGCAAGCACAGATGCATGGGAAAACAAAGGGCCTCTAGCATACAGCTTTATAATCTAGACTTAGGAACTCAAACTTAGCAAGAGAAGCTTCCTGGAAAGAAGCCATCAAGGCTGGGAGAGACTTGAGCTGAACGTAGTAGGAGGGGAGAATGGAGATGAAAAAGGGAAAGAGAACAAGGATAGGGCATAGCTAAGGTGACCACATGTCCTAGTTTCCAGGGACCATCCAATTTACACCCATTGTCCCAACATAAGTATTAATGGTATCTGCTTTTATTATCAAAACAATCCTAGTCTGGACAGCAAATAATGTGAGCCACCCTAGAAATAGAAGTAGCAAAAGCTTGGAGGCAGGAATTAGCAGAGAGGTATGTGTGCCTGTGTGTGCGCATGCATGTGTGTATGTGTGGGGGGGGGGGGTAAGGACTGAGGGGCACTATGAGGAGTTCAGCAAAAGTGGAGAGTGGGGCACATTTGGGGAAGGGAAGGGGGTACTGTGTATGAAGTACAGGGCTGCATCAAACAGGGCCTAGAAGCCAGAGGGAGGAGCTCCTACTTCATCCTGTGGGCAACGGGGAGCCATTGAGGATTCTTGAGCAGGATAATTACAGACAAGACAGTATGCACAGAAAGGATGAGGAGTGAGATACCCTCAATGCAAGGAGACTAGTCAGAAATATTTAAGTGCCAGGAGCATGGTGGGGCAGGAAGGAGGAGGGCTAAAAAGGCAAGGGTATCAGATGTGAAATGTCTTACGAGCAGCTTGAGAGGATACAGTAAGAAGGGAAGAATGAAGACAAGTGACCGTGGGGGTCACACTCACCCACATTTCTAGATCAAACCTGCTGCCCTCCTTGAGTGACGGAGATGACTTTTCCTCCAAGACTTTGCGTTGCACAAGGAAAAAGAAAAGCTGATGCAACAAAACGCTAAGAATTCTATCTTTGATGTATGAACTTTCCTTGCCCCTTTGGACTCTTATAAACAAGAGTTCACTCCAGATTCCCTTGATGTGTCCAAGGTAGACGTCTTCAATAACAAGGGCTCTCTGAAGATAGATTTCCTCTCCCAAAGGCAGGGCTATTTCTATTCTGAGGGGCTGGAAGATGCTTCCAATTAATTGTTCATTTAGCCTTTTGAGACCTCAATTTACATGCAGCGTTGACCAGTGTCTGCAGACAATCTGAGCAGAGGAAGGGAGAAGGCCTTAGGAAATTAATGTAATAGTTTCAGCTCATTACTATAAGAGCATGTTTTTAGAGCCCAAGAACTTCATTCCTTCATTCAAAACCATTCTAAAATCCAATTAAAATCGGGGGTCACACACAGCAGCATTGTTTATTTTCTCATTACTGAAGGTGAGAACAGAATTTAAAAACTACAGAAATCTAAGGAGGGTGAGCAGAGAGCCATATGAAATAAAACAGGTCCAAAGTAAAGCAGGAAAGTTAAGGATGCTAACATTCCAAAGACAAACATCATTGTATGGATGGCAAGCACATGGACAGACCCTCCTGGGAATGCATTATTTCAAAAAGAATATGGATCCCGTCTTTGTTGTTGTTAGGTGCTGTCGAGTCAGTTCTGACTCATAACAACCCTATGTACAACAGAACGAAACATTGCCTGGTCCTGCACCATCCTCACAATCGTTGTTATGCTTGAGCCCATTGTTGGAGCCACTGTGTCAATCTATCTCATTGAGGGGACTGGTCCCTCCTGATAACATGTCCAAAGCATGTGAGACATAGTCTCACCATCCTTGTTTCTAAGGAGCGTTCTGGATGTACTTCTTCCAAGACAGATCTGTTCGTTCTTTTGGCAGCCCGTGGTATGTTCAATATTCTTTGCCAACACCACAATTCATAGGTGTCAGTTTTTCTATCAAATTCTTCTAGGTAAATCCACAGGGCCAAAATGCAGATTGGTGATTGTCAGGGGTTGGAGGGAGAAGGATATGGGGTTTCCTTTTGGGGTGATGGAAATGTTCTGAAAGGAGATAGAGGTGATGGTTGCACAGCAATGTGAATGCAATAAATGTCAGTGAATTGTTCACTTTAAAGGGGTTAAAAAGGTAAATGTTATATGTTATGTGTATTTTACCACAATTAAAAACAAAACAAAAACAAACAGAAAGGAACAATTAGTGAGGAAAGGTAGAAAGCAGGGCCCAGAACCAGTCACACCAGACACTCCTGGGCCACCCATATGTCCTGATTAGCTCCTTCCAAAATTAGCTTCCACCTCCCAGGAAACAAGTTGAAAGTAAAATGTCAGAAGCCAGCATCCCAAGTCAGCCCTGTGGTCCCCTGAGGTACAATCACATTCTGCAGGACAGGACTCCAGCCCACTCCCAAGCAACACCCTCGCACCAGGAATCCTTCTCCTCCCCTCTTCTCCTCTCCCCTCCCCACCCCCTCCTATCCCTTCTCCTCTTCTCTTCCCTCCCCTCCCCTTTTCTCTTCCCTCCCCGTACTCACCAAGTTAGAATCCAGGAGAGTCCTGCTTGGCCTTGATCCCACCGGACACTCAGGCCAGTCCCTCCCTTTTCTCAGTGTCAAGTCCCTCCTCTGTAAGCTGAGGATGTTCACCCTATCCTTGGATGGTTTTCTGTCTATGGTCAGCAGACACTGGGGTGAGGGGGCTGCTCAAGGAGGCACAGAGGCTAGCCTGCCCCCAGGCAGAGAATGGGTCACGCAGGCAGGACCACAGCTCCTCCACTCTGTACCTGCAAGCAGCCCCCACCTCTGTTTTTTATACATATTGAATTCCTCATAAAGTTTAATTTTTTTAAGCGTTTTTCTGCTAGGAAGATGTTTGAAAGCCACTTCTAGGGTTCAGTGGTGAATGCCCAGATATATTTTCCCATCATTAAACACGAGATGATTCATTACTCAGATCCATCAGAGAAGTAAAAAGACTGAGGGCAAAGAAGGCCCTGTTCCTTTCTATGACACGCTGGACGTGCTGCTGGACGTCAGCTTCTCACGAGGACACTCATGGCCAATATAACCCAGCCTGGCTTTTCCTGTCCAAAGCCCGCAGGCAAAGACTGTAGAGGCAGGGGAGAGGTGGAGACAGGCACGCACTGGGAGGAAACCATTACACCCTGTGCTAGACAGATGGCTGAGTTCTTTCAACCTATCAAGCTCACTGAATGGTCCCTCTGTCCAGAATCCCACCAAAGACAAACACCCAACACCAGGGTCAGACAGAAAAGTCAAGGGCATGCTCCAGCTCCCCTATAGGGGGCAGCTAAGTGGTCTGAAAACAGGCCAGGACTTTAACCACCATCTTTCAAATCATTCATTACAACCATAGGGCAAGAGTCTGGAGTGGCAGAGATGGAGAGTCCAGGAGCTGGTTCTACCTCCTCATTTCACAGACAGGCACACTGAGGTCACACAGTGAGTCAGTGCCTTGCCCAGGGTCATACTAGGTCTCGGGAATGGTCCAAACTTGGCTTTGGGTTCCCTGACTCCCCAGCTCCCATGTCAGTTTGGAGTGCACACACCCATGGGCACCATGATCCTCCCAAGCCCAAGGGGACATTAGACAATCAGTTCTCTCCCCTGCAAATACTACAGCCCCAATGCTACCTTTTATCCCACTCAGAAATAACCAAAAGAACCAAATAGATTTGGTCAGATGGCCAGCAGCTCACTCCTGGTTCAGGGTTACATATTTAAGAAATAAGCCCAGCTGATCCTTTGCTCAGAATGCCCCTAGGCTGAGATGAAGTTATTTCAGGTGGCACCAAACTTGTGTCTTGAACTGTAAGTTTGTTTCAAAGCACTTTCCAAGATTTTTCTTGCATAATTTCCACCTTAGCACAGAAGAGATCCTCATTGCAATTCCTGGAGCCCTGCAGCCATTTATACCACATTGACCTTTGTTTCTAGGTTAATTATAGTTTCGTCTATCAGAAAACTTGAACTGAATTAGCTGAGTTTTAATCTCTCATCAATAATTCAAATGACCATTTCCCACAAATGAAAGATAAAACCTTCCAGGATGGATGGAGAAGCCCCTTTCCCCTGGGTGAGGATCATCGAGCTGGGAGGGGCCACGTCAGCGCCCAAGCCCTCGCGGCCCCACACTTGATTACCCTCAGTCTGGACCAGACAAGTGCCAGGGAGCACCAGGACGTCCCAATTGGCCCCGCCCTGCCTGGCAGCCCATTAGCCCCAGCTGTCAGAGACATCTGCCTGCTCTGATTACCGTCAGAGCGGAGGAGAAGGGATGGCCCCCAGCACCACCGGTCTCCCCCGGGCTGAACTGTCATCAAGTGATTGTGCTTTCACTTGGAGGCACTCAGAACCCAGCCCTGGCTACTATTTACAGGCTTTCTGTGAGGTCACCTGCCAGTGAGGCTGGAGAAGAGAGGCCATTTCAGGGCAAGAGGCCCAAAGCACCACTAACTTCCTGCAAGGAATGATGACACAGTGGTTAACAGCGTGGTTGCTAACCAAAAGGTCGGCAGTTCAAATCCACCAGCCCCTCCTTAGAAAACCTATGGGGGCAGTTCTACTCTGTCCTATAGGGTTGCTGTGAGTCGGAATCCACTCGACAGCAACCAGTCTGGGTTTGGTTAAGCTGAGCAAAATCCCATTCATACAAAATAGATGCTGTATCAAGTACGCTTTCACTATGTTCGGCGGCTGGGGACTCCAGGAAGGGGGTGGCACATGAGAAAGACACCAAGACCATGGCAGCTTGGGATGTCTCTGTCAGTCCTTCAGTGAGACCTGGAGATGGACTCAGATGGCACCCTGGGGCCCCGCACCCAAGCCACAATCCCAACAGGGCTCCCTCTGATCTTCAAGGAGATGCTGCTCTGATTGCAAAGAGACCGAGATCCCCAGCAAGGCTTCGGACACGTAGGGAAACACCTTGGATTAGCTTCCTGGGGCTGCCGTGACAAATCCCCACAAATCCCACGGGTGGCTTAAAACAACAGAGCTTTATTTCCTCACAGTTCTGGAGGCCATACCCCATCTGGAAGCTCTGAGGGAGCGTCCACTCTTTGCCTATTCTGTCTTCTGGTGGCTGTCAGCCTTCCTTGACCTCTGGCCACATTGCTCTGATCTCTGCCTCCCCCTCATCTGTGTCTTTTCCTCTTCTTACTGCCTTAAATCTCCCTCTGCCTCCGTCTTCTAAGGACACTCATCGTTGGATTTTAGGGCCCACTCCTGATGAGCCAGGATGATCTCCTCATCTCAAGAACCTTAGCTTAATTATATCTGCAAAGACCCTTTTTCCAAATAAGGTCACATTCATAGATTTCCAGGATTAGAGCACAGACGTATCTCTTGGGAGCCACCATTCAACCCCTTATACACCTCAACCTATGCGAAAAAAAGCAAGGGCATGACTTTGGGGTCAGGAGGCTCTGCGTTTGAATCCCACCTCTGCCACTTACTTAATAGCTAAAATTCAGTCTGTTCTTAGGACATTACCAACACCCAGTATGATTCCAATAAAGGGGCCCAGGAAGGCGGTGATCTGAGAACAGGCCCTGCCTCCTTCTCTCTCACCACAGAAGGCCCAGCTGTGGCTCAGTGACAGTCCCACCCCAGGCACAGATGGGAGTGAGAACTTCTTGGATCCTGAAGATGACCCGCAGTAGAGCCATTTGCTTCCCTACTCCGGGGAATAAGCACTCTCTCACCTCTCATGATACAGCGTCTTCCTGGGCTCCAGAACCTGGCTGTCTTCCTGCTTGTTTCTGCCTCAGCGCCCCCAGCAACACCACCAGGGCTCCATTCTGGCTTTGTTTGCTTTTAATTACTAAGCCAACTAAATGAGCCCCCAGCGCAGCCCTATGCAGACACACCTGGCTGCCTCCAACAGGTAATGAATTTCTCAGCAATGTTCAAGGGCAGTCTTCCTGACAGCAGCAGGGTGATCGACCGAACAAAGTCAGGGTAAGCTCGGAAGTCAGAGAATATTGAATAAGGAGTGTCATGCTCTACCCCTGAACGCCCTGCTCCCCACTCACAGCCCCTGAGCTCAGCTAATATTGATGCAGATACAGTCTCAGGAATGCATGTTTCTGACAAGGAGGATTGATTTCTCTGGGAAAATGGAAAGTGGACATTGAGAAAATACTCTTGTATATATCGGCTTCAAGACAGAGATCCTTTAACATCACTTTTGAGTGATTAAGAGAAGAAAAATTGGGTTTTTCTTAAGACCAGGGAGAAGACGTATAAGTTTCTAGACTGCATCAGTATTATTTTCCTCCGCAAGCTGAGAAGGCCTGCAAAGCCATGGGTTTCCTCCACCCTGTTCTACCCTAAATTCTACACACTACATGCAAGGTTAGTCACATACCTCCCTAGGGCCACCCGCAAGCAGCAGACAGTCATCTTCAATGACAAAGGACACAGCAGGAGACATGGGCACCACTGGGGTTCCTCCAGGGCTCAATGACCAGAATCTGCCTCAAAACCTGAGAGGTCAGCCATACAGGGGCACATCAATAGCCAGCCCAGGCCTGCAGTAGAGAAGAACAGCCAAGAAGCTCAGAGGGCTTGGTATTTCCTGGATGACACAGCCATTGAGCAAAGCCAGAGGCTAGGCATCTCTAACTCCTGTCCCATGCAGCAACATGAAACCCTACATCAATGGAAAAGTAGCTTTGGGTGTTGGTGACACATGATTGGCTTTCAGTTGCCCTGTGGTGTGTTAAGCTGGAGCAGAATTACTAGGGGAGAGTGATGGCTGAGGAGCGAGCGAGGAAGGCTTTGTCTGAGTTGACCACTCAGTCAGCTTCCTGAGAAACCAAAGACAGCATGGCTATGAGGCTAAAAAGCAAGTACACGTTTGATCCCTTTCTTGTAAGTTATAAATACATGTGCATAGATACAGACACACACACACATTCACATATGCCTGGAAGACAGTTTCAAGAAGGTTACACACTAAGCGTTAACAGTGTTTCACCCTCAGTGGTAGGATTTGGCCTTTGTTTTTCTTTGTGCTTTGTCTCTATTTTCCAAATCTTCTACAACATGCACCATATTACTTTTATAAAGTGAAAAGTTGCTATTTTTTAAACTGTACAAATGCAAAGAATTGGCAATATTAATAATCCTCACTTCCCTGAATCTACTCTATAGGAACTTGTGTGCTATTTGTTAACTATTTGTAGCAGACAGCGCATAATTAGAGTATAGAGAAAACCCAACCACATCCTCAGCGATTTTATACTGGCCATGGAAATGCCATGATCCTCTCGGACCAAGTGGGACACTGGACCCTTGGTTCTCCTCCCCTGTAAAGACTGGAGCCCTAACAGCACTGTTTATTCCATTTAAGAATAACCAAAAGAACCAAATAGATTTCATAAATCACTTAATCTTACAGCTCTCTCCTTGAGGACACGCAAGCAGGCTTCTAGCAAAGATAATGCAAAGCAAAAAGACAGATGTAGGAGCTAATATGAAGCGCTTGGTTCACTAAACAAAGAGCTTTTGATGCTGTAACTCAATTTACATTGGCATAATAGGTTCTGAGTGGGGCTAAGAGGAGCCATATACAACCGACAGGCAGCCTTGACGTCAAGGGGAAGAGTGGGAAGTGCAGTAGCACTCCTGGGGCCACCCACTACACCCACAAACCACGCTTCTGGGGCCTCTGAACGGCACTATTATTATATCAGGTAAGAACCAGAGGGATTGTTCACTTTCCTCCAAGAAAGGACTCATAAACATTTTTTGGTTTCTGGCACCAAAGGCCAAACCCAACAGTCCTTCCTTGTGCCCTCCTCAGCCATTCATTTATTCAGCACCTACTATTTATTGACCACCTACTGTGCCTACCGAGGAAAGGAATTGAACACAGCCACCAACCCTCAGGAGTTCACAAACTGACACTTTCCTAGCGTTGTCAAAGGGAGAAGAGGGAGGGTCAGTAGTCCTGGCGACACTGCTGACCTCAGAAAGTTAGAAAACAACCAGAACTGCTCACTCCCAAGGGTCCCAGCCTACAGAATAATGAAAGAACCTCATATCTATTCCTCACAGGATGGCTGGTCTCCTCAAAGAGGCCATTTCTAAAACCTTCTAGAGTAAGAAGGTCTTCCCAGAAATCCCAGCCTAGGGTTTGTCCAGGGCAACCTGTCATCTGTCCTCTGCCCCTTGGCAGCAGCTTACCTTTGTGAGGAGAACCTCTGAGTCTGGGATGCAGTGGTCTGCCTAGCTTCAAGGCTCCCCATGAGGTCTTAAACAAGACCCTCACCTCCTCTGACTAGCAGAGTCCCCGCTGATGATGGCCAAGACTGGGTTGGCCCGGCTCTGCCCTCAGGTTCCCGGAGGAAGTTTCCCTGATACGACCCCTGCAAAGCAGGCTCCTGTGACAAGATCAACAAGCGTGTGCCAACTTCTGTGGAATAGACGGCCTAGTGAGATTGTCATAGCCCTAATGCAGCAGCCGATAGTTTTCAATTTGTGCTCAGGCTTGAGTACCCGAGTCGCTGTAAAAGGCTCAGAGGGATGGGGGAATGGAATGAGCTGCAGAGCTGAGCTAATCCCCAGCTGAGCTGGCTTGCTGTCATAAATTGGGAAGATGCATCAATGTTAGTGTCAGACTGCTGGCCATGTGTTCTCTGCTCCCCTGGGTGCTCTTCCCAACATGGGGCAAAGCAACTTGCAGAGGTCCTGCTGGGGACCTAGGCTGGAAGTGCTGCCTCATGGAGGAAGGAAGCGGGGCCACCATTGCATACCAAGTGGAAAGGGTCCTGGGACAGGCCCCTGCTCACCACACTCACACTCTTCCTCCATCCCTGCCTAGTCTTGCCTGGGCCAGGAAGGAGAATGTAGAAGAACGAGCACTTTCTCAGCAAGCCTTTCGTGTGACTGCCATAAGCACACAGGGAGGCCAGCAGGGCAGAAAATAATCCCCACTTCCCAGATGCGGAAACTGAGGCTCAGGAATGGCCAGGCTTGGAAGTAATAGAACCAGCACCTGATACTGGTCTCCTGCCTCCTGTCCCAGCTCTCTGTCCACTGCATTGCCTGGCCGCTGCTAGAGAAGCCTTCCTCAGTTAAGCAAACATCAGGGACTCTGGGGCATGACTTAAACCACCCCCAGCCCAGCAATGGAGCTTCCTCTGTGACCTTTCCCATCTCGTTCTTCCATTCAAAAGTCTGGCCCAGACACTGGGAGAGATGAGCTCTGTTCCCAATTCTGCCACTCACCATGTGGGACCTTTACAAGACAAGGTCTCTGAGCCTCAGCTTCCCTATCTGTAAAGCAACCAGCTAGACAAAATGGCATCTAAGCCCTCTCCAGCTCTAGCCACTGTAATCCCTGGGCCACCTGGGAGTTGTTAAGTACCTGCTAGAGTGCTGGGAGACACAGGGCTGGGGTAGATGGTGAGGGATATAAGCCTATTTCTGCCCTGTTTTATAAGAGATAGTGAAATGAGAAATACAGTCCCCATCTCAAAGACCCCTCACTCTTGCTGGGAAGACAAAGCAATCCACAGGCTAAAGCCATCCACAACAGAGGATGAAATAATTTCTAACCCAGGACGAGTGCTCTAAGTGCTTCCTGGAAGAGGTAGCAAGAGAGCTGAAGCACAAGGAAGGGTCGGGATGGGCCAGGGATGGGTGTGTCAGTTGCAGAAGGGCACCAGCAGAGGCATGGAAAGAGCAGAACATGGAGGTCCAGGGCCACTGGGACCTGTCTACGCGGAGACCCTCTCATGCAGTCCCTCCCACAGCTCCTTCCTTCCTAGCACACCCCCTGGGCTCCCAGGAGCCATGTACTCTGGGGTCAGGCAGGGAGTGGGGGCCCTGGACAAGCCCATAGTCTGTTTTAGTCCTCTTTAGGGGCCATTACTCTGACCTGTTTATGCTCTTTGAGCTACTAACCCAAAGAAGAACAAGGCCCTGTATTTTGCGGTTCCCAAATTATTTTTAATGATTCTTAAATGCTTACTTACAACTTTCTATAAATCCACCAGCTCATCCCCATTCCAGAACTCCACATGCAACCTCATTAGGAGGCAGTAAGTGGTGGGAAATATTGATACTTCTGGCTAATCGCATTATTAATACCGTTACCATTCATATCACCTCATAAACAACTCTTACAGGACATTTAGCATGGCTAAGTCCAAATGAAGATAATACTGTGGCTAATTATATCTCTATAAACTTATTTTATGGCCAGGAACAAGGGCTCTTATATCCTCTGATTACTCAGTTGCCAGAACCATAAGGAAGGAGGAAAGACTTCATGAAGGCATGTCCTCTGGGGATGATTCATTCCAAATAATTGTGGTTTGCAAAAGCACAAGAGCTATCAGGAGATTTTTAAAAGGAAAGGAATCGTAATTTGTAGGAGAGACAGCAGGGAAAAAACATCTCAGGCAGTAAGAACTGAGCCAGGCCAACTTGACCCAGGGGCCTCAGTTACTCTGGAGCTGCTGGGCAGGATTCCTGAGCTCGCCCGCCTGGGTCTGTGTGTCCAAGGGGCACAGAGTGGCCTGGGTAGGGTCAACGGCCATGGACCTCTAAGGAGGAAAGCTAAACCTGTTTCTGCGTCTCAGGAGGGGTCTGAATCCAGCAGCCCTGAGATCACCTTTTGAAATGACTCAAACTTCTTTACTTATTTACTTAGCGCTTAAAGGACTTCACTGGCGCTGCTCTGAAACCGGTGGTGGGGAGCTTACAGTGTCTCTGGAAGCAGTGCCAGCCTGGCTGTTTCTCCTCCTGCATTGTTTGGGAAACGTTTCTCCTAGATAAGGGTCAAAAGCGCTTACTCAAAAGGAGGCTGTGAATAAGAAAATAAATGCTTTTCTTGTTCTCGTTCTAGCTGAGGTCAGACAATTTACAGTATTAAACGTCCCCTTGTACTCTGGAGACCTGGAATTGATTTTTCTTAAAATTGCTCACTGGGCTGCTTATAAATTTCTTGAGCCGTTGTTATCAAGTGTAAATTGCAGTTATGAGAATAATCACAGATCGATGGCAGTCGTTCTGAGGGAGGGCGGGTACATGTGAACGTACGCAATCCAGGCTTTTGATAAACTACATATAGTGAATTGTCTTCATTTCAGACTCAATTAATTAAGAATTGGTGCAATCACAGCCAGATACTAGGTAGAAGTTCACCTTCACTCTGTCTATGGGGTAGCCATTAGCGCTACTCACCAAACATTTTCAGTTCTCCTCTTTATGTGCATTTTTCCATCATGTTTGGAGTTCGGCAAAGCCATGTAACTCGTTTTGGCCAATAAAATGTGAGCATGAGTATCACATATTACTGCCAGACAGATGCTTTAAAACAGAGGCTGACAAACGCTTTCTGTAAAAGGACAGATAGCAAAGATTTTAGGCTTTGTGGGCCATATGGTCACTGTCACGCTACTCAACTCTACTGTTATAGCACAAAAACAGCTATAGACGATATGTAACTGACTGTCACTGTGTTTCAATAAAATTTTATTTATGTACATCGAAATTTGATTTTTAGATACTATTCATGTGTCACGAAATATTATTCTATTTTTTAAAATTATTTTGTTGTTAAAAATATACATAGGAGAAGAGACACCAATTCAACAGTTTGTACGTGCACAATTCAGTGACATTGAATACATTCTTCCAGTTGTGCAGCCATTCTCACCCTCCTTTTCTGAGTTGTTCCTCCTCCATTAACATAAACTCACTCTTCCCCTGAGCTTCCTAGCTAACTTTTCGAGTTGCTATTGTCAGTTTGATCCCATATAGATATTTCTTTAAAACAACACCATGCTCAAGGCAGACATTTTTTACTACTTAACCTAAACTATTATTTGGTTCAAAGAAGACTTCAGGGTATATTCTTAGTTTAAGGTTTAAAATTGTAAAAATCATTCTTGCCCCACGTAACATACAAAAAAGGTGGCAGGCTGGATTTGGCCACAGGCCATAGTTTGCCAACCCCTGCCTTAAAAGAATCAGTGAATGACTTGCCATATGTATCCTCTATTCCTGCCTACATGACTGTAGAAGCGCATGTAGAGATAGATCCTCCATCAGCCCAACTCTAAGAGTGACTGTGATGAGCAGAGGCCCCAGTGAATCCCTGGGAGCAAGAAATACACTTCTGTATTAAGTCACTGATATCTGGGGGGTTGTTTGTTACTGTAGCAAATCTAACCTAGCCTATCTGAAACAGCCTATAAAGAAAACATTTTACTAATCAAATTAATGGAGTAAACAAAATTGCAATACAAAAAGGTTATTAATAATTTTTAAACATCATTTGTAGCACCGGTTTTCATTAAAATCTTAAATTATGTATAAATTATTTTAACCTGTTCATCAAAGCAAGTCCTCCTAAGTCTATCTAGAATCACAGTGGATTTTTAGAATCATGACACCACATTTTTTTTCCCAAGGATATTCTCATTCAGACTAGACTTTCTCCTAATCTGTCCCTGTTAGTGATATTGACAGTTTGGGAATTTCAGCCATAACTCTTTTCTGTCTTTAGGCACAGAAGGCAGGGAGGAAATAGTAGGTGTTTCCAGATAGAATGAACCATTTCAAACATTACATTTTAATGGTACATTATTGACAGAGAGAGAGAGCGGCAGACAGATGAGAAACAGAAATGTAACCTGACCCTACGAATGTCAGTAAATTTCCATTAGTCTTTAAACTAGCCCAGGCCAGATTTGGCCTGCCCCGCATGCGCAGAAAGGCCAGCTGTGCCACTAATTGACCTCAACAGAGGATGCAACAACAGGTGGAATGAATCAGAAGAAAAATCACCACCAGACCCTGTTCCAAAGGGAGAGGCCTGACGAGACACATCGTTTCCTGGCCGCCTTCTAGAATTTTCCCTCCCCAGTACACCTGCGTGGACACCATCTTGCTGCCCAAATCAGATATAAACCCTGCTTCCCTGTAGCCCGGAGAGTCAGATCTGAGGAACTTCCTCTCAGCTCCTTGCTCTGCACATTGCAATAAAGTTACTTTCTCTTTCTCAAAGACCAGTGTCCAGATTATTGGCAGGTCTAAGCGTGCTGGATAGAACTCACATTCTAGGTTTCAGTAACAGAAAGGTATGTCAAGTGGCTGTGGGCATGCCCCTTGTCCTCTCTAGGTCTCTGTTTTCCCATCTATAAAACTGGTAGATGGAATAAATGTCCTTGTTGTGGATTGAGTTGTGTCCCCCCAAAATGTGTGTCAACTTGGCTAGGCCATGATTTCTAGTATTGTGTAATTGTCCACCATTCTGTCATCTGATGTGATTTTCCTATGTGTTATAAATCCTACCTCTATGATGTTAATGAGGCAGGATTAGAGGCAGTTATGTTAATGAGGCAGGACTCAGTCTACCAGATTAGGTTGTGTCTTGAGTCAATCTCTTTTGAGATACAAAAGAGAGAAGCAAGCAGAGAGACAGGGGGACCTCATACCACTGAGCAAGAAGAACCAGGAGCACACATCCTTTGGTCCCAGGGTCCCTGCACTGAGACATTCCTAGACCGGGGAAGATTGATGACAAGGACCTTCCCCCAGAGCCAAAAGAGAAAGCCTTCCCCTAGCATTGGCACCCTGAATTCGGACTTCTAGCCTTCAAGACTGTGAGAGAATAAATTTCTCTTCATTAAAGCCATCCACTTGTGGTATTTCTGTTATAGCAGCCCTAGCTAATTAAGACAGTCTTCTCTGAGCTCTTTCAGTTCAGACATTCTAAGAATAGATATAATTTCAAACAGGTAATTTAGAATGAACTCTTTGGAGCTGACTAAAAAAAATAAAATAAAAAGGACCTTTGGATAGAACTCTAGAACTTTGTGCAAGAGACTTCACCTAAAGAAGTCAGATATATCTCTATTTTTATCCCACAGAAATTAATCTAGAATGACCAGGAAATGAACAAAAGAAGAAATACAAATGAACAATGAACATGGGAGAAAATGTTCAACCTTATTAGAGATCAAAGAAATGTAGACTTTAAACAGAGAGATACCATTTTTCATTTACTGGCTTCATAAAGATTCACCAGGGAAATCATGTCTCATGTGGTAAAAGGAGGGAGTGAAGGGCCTTCTGCTGATGGGAATGTTAATTGGCATGGCTTTTCTAGAGGGCAGTTTGGAAATATGACCTGAAAGCCATACACAGACATACCCTTTGACCAAGCAATTCTACAGCAAGAGTTTTTTCTAGAAAAAAATAGATAAATGCCACATAATATAGATTATACAATGAATCAATGCAGCATTGGTTGTGACGGAAAAATCAAAAAACCAAATAAATGACCAAAGATAAGGAACTGTATAAATTAAACATGTTACACTGATACCGATGGCTGCTAACAACAGCAATGATACAGTGGAGTACAATTCAGTCACTCAAAGTAATGTTGCCATGCTTAATATGAGCCTAATTTTGTTTGAGAGGGAGTAAAAATTATATACATACATGGATAAAAGACTGGAAATTTTTCACCAAAAATGGAAATAGTGATTATCTCTAGAGATGTTAATTTCCTGTACTTTTTTGTATTTTTCATGTTATTATAGAATCAGAAAAAAACATTAAATGGTACTAAAAATAAAGTGATGCTGTAAATCTATATTTACTGACTTTAAAAGATGTTACTGATACAATAAAAAAGTTTTTTTAAGTCATCAAATAATATATAAAATTAGATCTTTTGAGAAATAGGGAAACGACTGGAAGGAAATGCAATAAAAAATAATAGTTATCTCTGGAAGTAGGATTATGAGTGACTATTCTTCCTGCTTGTCTTTTTTCTGATTATTCTACACTGAATATAAATTATTTGTATAAAAATAATAAAAAGAAAACAACTTTTTAAAAAATAAATAAATGAATTGAGAACAAGGATCCAGATAGTTCAGGAAGGTTTGTCCTTGATACTAAATAAAAATCACCTAGACCAGCCCCCTCAAAAAAAATAGATAACAACCTCAATGGTCCATATCATCACTATCTATAAAATTAACCTACCTGGAAGACACAAGTGGAAACATCTGGAGCCCAGAACATTCATGAGACCAGGACACACCTTTGACTCTGATTACTAGCTCAAATGAATCCCAATTCTGATGCTTCTGCCTCTCTATTCAACTTTCGGGCATCTTACGGCCAATATCCATCACTCTAGTCTGATCTGTGTGCAAGCCTCAATTGTGCTGGCTCTGATCTAAATAAATCTGTTCTTCAGCTGTGTCTAATATGCTGTTAAATCCCTCTGTTGAAGTCTGTTATTGAATTTCTCAATTCTCAAATGTTCATTTTATTACTTTATAGTTTACCATTCTCCACAGGCATTCCCTATAGTGTTATTTAAATTCATAAACATATTAATCAGTTTGTTTAAAGTTCATGTCTGATAACTTTGGTTGCCAGATCTTCTGTAAGTCTATTTCTATTGTATGTACTTTTTCTTGGTTTTTAGTCAATTCTTGTCTTTGTGCATACCTAGTTATTTTTTGTTGAATCCCAAATATTGTAGAGATAACATGAGTCTCTGGGTGATATTGTCTTTCTTAAGAGCGGGTTCATTTTTGTTTCTGACAGGCAGCTAGAATAGGGACAGATGACCTTTATCTAATCAGTGATTGAGCTGATTTAAAGGTGGACTTCAGAGGTAAGAGCTTGGCTGCTAACTAAAAGGTCAGCAGTTTGAGTCCACCGTCCGCTCCTTGGAAACCCTATGGGGTAGATCTATTCTGTCCTATAGGGTCGCTATGAGTTGGAATCGACTCAACAGCAACAGGTTGGTTTTTTTTTTTTTTTTTTTTTTTTTGGTTTTCAGCTTTTGTGAGGGCTAGCTTATTTTAAGCTCAACTTTACTCTTAGAAGTTACAACTAAAAGTCTTGGGTGTTTTCCAGGGCCCTTCGTTCTTGGCAGACTCTGAACCCCAATTTTCTCTTAGCCCCATGAAAATGCCAAAAGCTATACTCAGCTTCTCAGTTACTTAGCAGCCACTTTCTGCTCAGCTTCTCAGCCTCTCAGATGCTACATTCAAGATAGCAAATAACTTAGGGATAAAAGTGGCATCAAATGTCTGGCTCTTCTCTCTGGTTTTCTCTTCTTTCAAAGATATTGCTCCTTAAGCCAAGCCTTTGTTTCTTTGACAGCTTTCCAAAGCCCTTAAAATATTTTTTATTAATTTTGTGAAGCTGCATTCCAATTATTGTGGCTGCATAGCAAATTCCCCAGAACTCAGTGGCTTAAAACAATCTCTTATTATTATCTCTCACAGTTACTGTGGTCAGGAATTCAGGAGCAGCTCAGCTGGGTGGTTCTGGCATGGGGCTTCTCATGATTTTGCAGTCAGATGATAACTCTGACTGGGGTCATCTCAAAGGCTCTTTCACTCATATGTCTGGTACCTGGTCTGGAAAGATTCAAATAGCTGGGAGTTGGAACAGCTGGGGCTCTTCAGGCACCTTTCTCTATGTAATGTCTCCATGTGACTGCTACAAATGGGGACTTCAGGAGCCCTGGTGGGGCAGTGGTTAAGCACTTGGCTGCTAACTGAAAGGTCAACAGTTCAAACCCACCAACAGATACATGGGAGAAAGATGTGGCAGTCTGCTTCTGTAAAGATTACAGCCTTGGAAACCCCATGGGGCAGTTTTACTCTGGCCTATAGGGTCACTATGAGTCAGAATCAACATGACGGCAATGGGTTTGGTTTTTTGGTTTGGGACTTCTTTTATGTTGGCTCATGGCTCACGAGGCACATGTCTCAGCAGAGAAAGAGAGATGGGGGAAGCTTTTATGACATAGTCATGCAGCTTCACTTCTGCCACATTCTGGTTGTCAATGCCATGACAAAAGTTTGTCCATGTTCAAGAGGAAAGAACAGAAAATCAATCCATCGATGGAGGAATGTCAGTGCCAGGCTGTAAGAAGACATGACAAGCATGGGCATGTGGTATGTGCAGCACAATGGATCACTTTTGTGTGGACTTTCTCACCATGGTCTTGTAACAATCACTTGGGTGGGACTGTGCAAATGAGATAATTGTGGCGCACCAAGGGGATTGGTCGGTTTGCTTTAAAAGAAAGCCAATTCCAGAGCAGGAAGAGGATCCTACCATCACGAAGGAAGGAGAGCCAGAGAAGTGGTGGCAGAGAAACAGGGCAGGACAGAATAGCAGGAGACGGTGCAGTGGGCTTCCCGGTCCACAGAGCGAGAAAGCTGAGTGCCATTGGGCCAAGGCCTACTGGCAGAGTGGGGTGACTTTGAGGACTTACTGGCAGGGACTAAAAGAGCTTTGTAACACTTGCCTGAGCAGGGCAAAGGCCCAGAGCCAGAGAGAGGTACACCTGTGAGCACAGCTGAAAAGAGACTGTCCTGATGGAAGAGCGGTATCCTAAGTGTTCCTGAATTGTAACCCGTTACTTCCCTAATAAATCCCATAATCATGAGTATTGCCTGTGAGTTCTGTGTGGCCATTGCAATGAATTATCAAACCCAGCAGAGAAGTAGAGAATGCTGTGGGAGGGACTGTTGGTGTCAGAATTGGTGGAGATGGCGGAGAGAGGAGGCATGTCTGACCTCTGCCTCATAGGAATCAGCCTTGAGCTGTTGATCTTGATTCTCCTTTCCCCTTGTGAAGTTAGAGGAGGTCAGAAGCCACTCCCATGTTATTTTTACAGCATGGAGGTTGATATTGATGCAGCCATCAAAAATACAATCTTCCACAACTTCTCTAGTTGTTCTTAATAGCAGGCTAGTCTAAAACAAAATAGTCTGCGTTTCCAAAAGTAGAAATTTCCCTCTCCATTAACTTGAATTTTTCTTTAAAACAGAGATAAGACTGCCACGACTAAGTTTTGGTGAGCGACATCTCTGCTTTGGAGTTCTTACTTCAGCCAAACTAAACCCACCTTTCAGGGAGGCAACATCTACCACATCACTATTGGGCAGATCTTTCCAGAGACCCAGTGAGAAGACCAGGCACCATTTTAACAAGGCTCTGGCCACTCTGGCTAGCAAAGCCTGACTCCACTACTGCTTCACTCAGACTCACTCCTAACACTGATTTCTCCAAGCCCAACTACAGCAAAGAAAATTCAGACTATTTCTCATGTTCCATTCTAAACCAAACACACACACACACACACACACACACAAACCCACTGCCACCAAGTTGATTTTGACATATAGTAACCCTGTAAGACAGAGTAGAACTGTCCCATAGGGTTTCCAAGGTTGTAGTCTTTACAGAGGCTGACTGCCACATCTTTCTCCTGTGGAACGACTGATGGGTTTGAACTGATAACCTTTTGGTTACTAGCCAAGCACTTAACCACTGCACACCAGGGCTGTTTGTTCCATTCTACCTCTGGTTTAATCCGTCAGACCAATACTTCCCAAAGAATATTCTGGAAAAAACCTAGTCCCTCAAGATGTGAATTCTTTTAAAAATTTCAGGAAACTCTATATATTACTTCCCTCCTCTTCCAGATTCATTGTACAGAACATCCTTAGACTTTTGATCCTATCACTGCTCCTGTGGGACTGTAGAAGCAAGTTGTTCAAAATAAAACATTCTGACTCAAATTGCCTTATGGGAGATAGGTCATGGATGACCACTCTTTTGCTCAGTGGTATACATTTCCGGGGGTTCCAAAGCAAAGATGGACCATGTACCATTTTCCAAATTAGGCTGATGAATGCATCAACCTTTTCTACCTGCCAGTAACACAATAAGAAGTTTTTAAAAGGCTTTTGTTTACTGTCTGCCAATACACATGGGGCCATTAGCCAGTTGGCAGGCCCTGTGCAAGCTTCATTCCTGCCAGCTTGCAGTGAGCTGCCTGCTCCCTAGCTGAGAGCCACAATCAATGCCCCTTCAATGCTGAAGGATGCAGGAGTGAGGGGTTGGGGGAATAAGTCGATTTGGATGAGGGAGTAAGAAACACAGAGAAAAGGGAGAAAGACTTCTTTCTAACCTCTCCATCAGAGAGTCCTCCCACTTGAAGCCTCATTGTAGGCATCGCTGCTGTCTACCAATCTCTTGATAATTTAGTTGTACTTCCAATTGAGAGCTGTGTCGTTTAATAAAGCAAAGACAATCGACTCTTCCTCAGTGTTATAATAGCCTCTCTCTGTGTTTACTTGAGAACGAATGTTGTTATAATTTCTTTGGGGAATCAATATCTTCCAGTGCATATGCACTGCTCTACTGGAGGTTCAGATTGTGTAAGGAGAGAAGGGGAAATTTATTGCCTTGTAAATGCTGGCAGAAGGTAGTAGGTTTAGTGAGAGCTGTAATTAAAGTTTTGTTGATAATAAAAAATGGAGGCAATAAACAATCACACAAATTTTCCAGTCCTCAGCCCCAGAATGGCTGAACCATCACAGGCACCTGCATGCCTGCTGGTCTCTGCACAATTAGCCTTTGAAGGTGAAGGTCCAGTGGCCCCAAAGGTTGCCAGCTCCTGGACCCTTGAGATGCCCTCCATATGCTCATAGGCCCAGCAAGCTACAGTCACTCACTTTTCGATCTGCTTTCTTCAACTTGGGCAGCAGACATTAGGGTTGACCTTTACTGACTGTTTCCAAGGCTGACTGTTCAAGCCAGGACACTGTCAGGCCAGCAGTCCACCCAGGACTTGATACTGGGGAGCACAACCTGGATGCAAGGACCTTCTTTACAAAAAGAACTGAGCAGAGGGGATGTGAATCACTCCTTTGCCAACTTTCCCTGAAGAGGCTGTCCACCCCCAGAACCCAGAGCAGCACATCTCTCAACCGTGTACAGGTTTGTGTCTGGTTTAGGATAAACAGCAGCAGAAGAATTGACTTGGTGGGGAGGGAATGATGGCTTTTTAATGCCCACAAGAGGTTAAGAGATGCCGACTGTGTCCACATGGTACCTACCACTGACTCCCTGCCACTGGGTTAGCTAGGTTTGTACTGTCTCTTCCAGGTAGAAGGAAATCATAGTCACCCTCTCTCTCTATGATCACCCACTGGTGTCCAAAAGAATGTCAGACTGCAGAGCAAGGGGGTGATTTCTCTGGCCCACAGGGATGGAGGCATCTGCAAGGTATCCTTGGCACTGGGCATCAGAGTAAGATCTGCCAGCTGGAGGAAACCAGAAAACATCTCCACTCACTACCACCCACACCACCTTGGCTGAGTTCTCCAAGGAGAGGAACTTTGTCTATCATCTCTGTAGTCAGCCACTCAATAAATATTTACTGAGCATCTACTATGTGCCAGATACTATATCCCCAACATCCAGCAATAAACACTTGCAGAAAGAACCAAGTGAACAAATTAACCTCAATATCATCCAGGACGTTTCCCTGAGAATATGAGAGCCTGAGTCCTTATAGAAATAATGGTATGCCCTGTACTGAGTACCAGCTACAGGCATACGTTGGAGATACTGCAGGTTCGGTTCCACACCACCACAATAAAGCAAATATCGCAATAAAGTGTGTCACACAAAGTTTTGGGTTTCCCAATACATATAAAAGTTATGTTTACACTATACTGTAGTCTATTATATCTAAAAAATATATATATATCTTAATTAAAAAATACATCATTGCTAAAAAATCCTAACATTCATCTGAGCCTTCAGTAAGTCATAATCTTTTTGCTGCAGGAGGGTCTTGCCTCGATGTTGATGGTTGCTGATTGATCAGGATGGTAGTTGCTGAAGGTTATGGTCACTGTAGCAGTTTCTTAAAATAAGACCACAATGGAGTTTGCCGCATCCATTGACTCTTCCTTTCACGTAAGATTTCTCTGTAGCATGAGGTTTGATAGGATTTTACACACAGTAGAACTTCTTTCAGAATTGGAGTCAATATTCTCAAAGCCTGCTGATGCTTTATCAACTAAGTTGATGTAATATTCTAAATCCTTTGTCATCATTTCAACAATGTTCACAGCATCTTCACCAGGAGTAGATTCCATCTCAAGAAAACTCTTTCTTTGCTTATCCATAAGAAGCAACTCCTCATCCATTGAAGTTTTATCATGAGATTGCAACGATTCAGTCACATCTTCAGGCTCTACTTCTAATTCCAGTTCTCTTACTATGTCCACCACATCTGAGCTTACTTCCTCCACTGAAGTCTTGAACCCCTCAAAGTCACCCATGAATATCGGAATCAACTTCTTCCAAACTCCTGTAAATGTTGATATTTTGACTTTCTTCCATGAATCACAAATGTTCTTAATGGCATCTAGAATGGCGAATCCTTTCCAGAAGGTTTTCAATTTATTTTGCCCAGATACTTCAGAGGAATCACTATATATACCAGATATAGCCTTATGAAATATATTTCTTAAATAATAAGACTTGAAATTACTGCTTAATCCATGGGCTGCAGAATGGATGTTGTGTTAGCACACATGCTAGTTTCATACTTTTCTTCTGCAGCTTCCTCACCTCTCACAGCCTTCATAGAATTGGAGAGAGTTAGGGCCTTGCTCTGGATTAGGCTTTGGCTTAAGGCAATGTTATGGCTGGTTTGATCTTCTATCCAGACCACTAAAACTTTCTATACGTCAGCAATAAGGCTGTTGCATTTTCTTATCATTCGTGTGTTCACTGGAGTAGCGCTTTTAATTTTCTTTAAGAACTTGTCCTTTGTGTTCACAACTTAGCTAACTGTTTGGTACAAGAGGCTTAGCTTTTGGGCTATCTCAGCTATCGACACGCCTTCCTCACTAAGCTTACTCATTTCTAGCTTTTGATTTAAAGTGAGATATGTGACTCTTCCTTTCACTTAAACTCTTACAGGCCATTGTAGGGTTATTAATTGCCATAATTTCAATATTTTCCTGTCTCAGGGAATAGGGATGCCTGGGGAGAGGGAGAGAGACGGGGGAACAGCCAGTCAGTGGAGCAATTAGAACACATACAACATTTATCGATTAAGTTCGCCGTCTTATATGGGCAGAGTTCGTGGTGCCCAAAAACAATTACAATAGTACTGTCAAAGATCACTGATCACAGATCACCATAACAGATACAATAATAATGAAAAAGTTTTAAATATTGTGATAACTACCAAAATATGACACAGAGACATGAAGTAAGCACACGCTGTTGGAAAAATGGCTCCGATAAACTTGCTCAATGCAAGATTGCCACAAAACTTCAGTTTGTAAAAAGCACAATATCTGCGAAGTACAATAAAACAAGGTATGCCTGTGTGTGCAGGCAGTGTACTAAGTCCTTTACAGATGTTTATTCTCTCTTTTGGTCGTCACAGCCATCCCCTGTGAGGTAGAGATGGTGGCCATTACTGACAGCTGATGGCAGGGAGGCACAGGGGTCAAGTGACTTGCCCTGGTTGCGTGCCCAGCACACTACCAGATCCAGAATGTAAGCCCAGTTCTGTTGTACTGCAAAGCCATGTTCTTTCCATGATGACTTGTTCCCTGCCACCTGTGCCACATGAGCCTCTCACCTGCCATCCTATCTTCAGACTCCCAAGGTCTGCTGGGGGTGGAGGTAGAAGATGCAAATAACGGGTCCAGTGAGGGTCTTTGAGGCTACACAGAGGGAATAAGGACTGACAAGGGCTACTGAGCAGAAGCAGACCTTAGTTTGTAAAAAGCACAATATCTGCGAAGTACAATAAACTAGATATGCCTGTGTGTGCAGGCTGTGTACTAAGTCCTTTACAGATGGGAGCTGGACTGAAGCCAAGAAAAGCAGACTTAAGGGAGCTTGTGCGTTCATGGGGGACAGACCAGGCTGGGATTGCTGGCTGCCAGCATTTTTGAATTCTGCGCCTTCCTCTCATGTCTCATATTCTATTCTCTATGCCTCCTCTAAAGTGTGCAGAAGGCCTAAGAATTTTCAGGGGTCTTCAGTAGAGTCCCCTTCCAGGATGCCTACTCCACTGCAAATAGCCACCACAGCAGCCATGTCCCCAAGTTCCTCCCACCCAGTGCCCTCAGCCCTGTGGCTCCCCAAGTCAGCACTGGGCATGCATATCCCTCTCCAAGTCCAGGCTTCTTTGGGCAGCAGATCCAGCTGGAGGAGACAGAGCACAGGGTGAGGGGCAGAGGCTGGCTTGTCCAGAACATAAGACCCTCCAGCTGTGCCTCCCTATGCTGCGTGTGTGGCTCCCCTTAGAGAAACAAAACCCCAGCGGTGAGTTCCAAGTCAGAGGTGGGCCTGCACCAGTTCTGATGCTCTTTCTGGAATCTCTTCCTTCAGAAGCCTCACAGCTTGCACTGACCTCATAGTGCCCATCTCCAAACAGGTTAGGCACTCGCCCTTTCTCATATCAGCTATGCAGCTGGCCAGGGTCCTGCCTCCATACCTGTAGCCCCAGGGGAAGCCCCAAGAAAGCGTCCACATTTACAACTTCCTATCCCTGCATCTTCTCCGAGTATCCGATGGGCATGGAGGAGGGTTCCAGAGCTCAGGTTGCTGTGGGAACCCTGGGCTGCTGATTATCCAATAACATTACCAGCAGGCATTAAATCTATCCTCAGTTAACCCGGTGTCTTTAATAATAAAAAAGATTTTGCACTGGGGATACCACCATGTCTCATTTTCTCACTTTCACTGGTCTCCTGTCACTGTGCACTTATTAATACGATTACTAATATACAGCTCCCAATCAGCCACTAAAATGCTGCTGCTATTCCCTCTAATTCAGCAATAAAATGTGGCTGTACAAGACCATAAAAAGTGGGCTGTCATGTGATTGGGGACCTGGGGGAGGTAAGCCAGAGGCCCAGGGGTCTCAAATAGGCCACCAGGAACTGAGGCACCATGACCACAATGGAAGCCACAACTCAGGCCACAGCCCTGCCACTGCAGGCCCTGACTGCCCAGGGATCAGACACCACCAGAAACTCAGACAGAGGTGTTCCCTAGTATATTTCTTTTCTATTGCTGCATAACAGATTACCACAATTTAGCGACTTAAAACTACACCATTATTAATTATCTCACAGTTCTGCAGGTCAGGAGTCCAGGGGCAGCTCTACTGGATTCTCTGCTCAGAGTCTCACTAGACTGAAATCTAGGTGTCAGCTGGGTTGCATTCTCATCTGAAGGCTTGACTAGGGTAGAATCCATTTCCAAGCGCATCCAGGTTGTTGACAAAATTCAGTTTTTTGCAGTTACAGGACTGAAGTCCCATTTTCTGAGAGCCAGGGGTCATTCTAAGCCCCTAGAGGCTGCCCTCATGTCCTAGCCATGTGACTGTCTCCACAACATGGCAGCTTATTTCTTCAAAGTCAGTAGGAAATGGTAACCACAAAGAAAATATATTTAAAAAATATGTATTAAAAAAATACACAAAAGGAAAGGAGGAGACAACCAAAAAGGCTCACTACAGTAAACCAACAAAATACAAAAGCAAGCAGTACTTAAGGACAAAGACAAAGAAGGCTTAAGACAGGCAAAACAAACAACAAAATGGCCAAAGTAAGTCACTTCTTATTAGTAATGACAGTGAATGTAAATGGACTAAATGATCCAATCAAAAGGCAGACAGTGTCAAAGTGGATTAAAAAACAGCATGATCCAACTATATGCTGTTTACAAGAGATACAACTTAAACCCAAGGGCACAAATAGTTTGAAAGTGAAAGGATGGAAAAAATTATCCCATGCAAATAATAACCAAAAGAGAGCTGAGGAGGCAATCTTAATATCAGATGAAGTAGATTTTAAGACAAAATCTGTCAGAAGAGATAAAGATAGACATTATATAGTGATAAAAGGGTCTATTAATCAAGAAGATTTAACAATCATAAATATACACACACCCAACATCGGGGCACCAAATATACAAAGCAAACACTGAAAGAAATGAAGAGAGAAATAGTACTACAATAATAGTTGGAGATTTCAATATACCATTTTTAATATTGGATGAACATTTAGAAAGCAGATCAGCAAGAAAACAGAGAACCTGAATGACACTTAAACCAATTAGACTTAACAGACATATATAGAACACTCCAGCCAAAACAGCACAATATACATTCTACTGTAGTGTACCTGGATCATTCTCTAGGATAAACCACATTTTAGGCCACAAAGCAAGTCCTGATAAACTTAAAAAGATTGAAATCATACAAAATATTTTCTCTGACCATGACAGAGTGAAGATAGAAATCAAAACAGAAAAAAACCTGGAAAATACACAAACATATGGAAATTAAACAACACACTATTAAACTACCAATGGGTCAGAAAGAAATCACAAATTTCTTAGAGTCAAATGAAAATAAAAGCACAGCATACCAAAACTTATGGAATGCAGTGAAGGCAGTACTCAGGGAAATTTATGGCAATAAATGCCTACATGAAGAAAGAAGAAAGATCTCAAATTAACAGCCTAACTCAACAACCC
Organism: Dugong dugon; assembly: GCA_030035585.1. Lineage (NCBI taxonomy): Eukaryota > Metazoa > Chordata > Mammalia > Sirenia > Dugongidae > Dugong > Dugong dugon. The sequence continues at coordinate 146,982,042 of CM057460.1, forward strand.
CAAGAACTAGAAAAAGAAGAGAATACTAAGCCTAAACCTACCAGAAGAAAGGAAATAACAAAGATCAGTGCATAAGTAAATAAAATCAAAAACAGAAAAACAACAGAGAGACTCAATAAAACCAGAAGTTGGTTCTTTGAAAAGGTTAATAAAATTGATAAACCTTTAGCTAGGCTAACAAAGAAAAGATGCAAATAACCAAAATAAAAAATGAAAGAGGGGACAATTTCAACTGACCAGATAGAAATAAAGAGAATTAAGACAGAATATTATGAACAACTGTCTGGCAACAAACTGGATAACTAGATGAAATGGACAAATTCTTAGAAGCACACTAACTACCCAAACTGACTCAAGAGGAAATAGAAAGTCTCAACAGACCCATAACAAGTGAAGAGATTGAATCAGGGATCAAAAACCTCCCAAAAAAAAAATGTCTTGGAGCAGATAGTTTCACTGGAGAAGTCTATGAAACATTTAGAGAAGAACTGACACCAATACTGTTTAAACTCTTCCAAAAGACAGAGAAGGAAGGAATACTCCTTAATTCATTCTATGAAACAAATAACCTAGATACAAAAACCAGACAAAAACACCACAAGAAAAGAAAATTACAGGCCAGTGTCGCTTGTGAATATAGATTCAAAAATCCTCAACAAAATACTAGGGAACAAAATCCAACAGCATATTAAAAGAGTGATACACCATGACCAATTGGGATTTATCCCAGGAATGCAGGGATGGTTCAACATTAGAAAATCAATCAACATAATACACCACATCAATAGAACAAAGGAAAAGAACCACATGATCATCTCTATGGATGCAGAAAAAGCATTTGATAAAATCCAACACTCTTTTCTTGAAGAAAACCCTAAAGAAGATTGAATAGAAGGAAAATTCCTCAATACAATTCAGGGCACATATGAAAAGTCAACAGCCAACATTATACTTAATGGAGAAAAACTCAAGAGTTTTCCCCTTGAAATCAGAAACAAGACAAGGGTACCTGTTCTCACCACTTCTACTCAAGATAATATTAGAAGTCCTAGCCAGAGCAATAAGACAAGAAAAAGAAATAAAAAGTATTCAGATTGGAAAAGAAGATGTAAAATTACCTCTATTTGCTGATGATATGATCTTATATATAGAATATCCAAAAGAGTTCACAAGAAAATTTCTAGAGCTAATAGAGGAATTCAGCAAAGTTGAAGGATACAAGGTCAACAAACAAAAATCAGTTGGGTTTTTATACACTAGCAATGAGAAATGTGAAAGGGAAATTAGGTAAACAATTCCATTTACAATAGCATGAAGAGACTAACATACCTAGGAATAAATCTAACCAGGGACATGAAGGACTTATGCAATGAAAACTATAAAACACTGCTGAAAGTGATTAAAGAAGACTTAAACATATGGAAAGATGTTCCATGCTCATGGATTGGAAGACTTAATACTGTTACGATGTCAATACTACCCAAAGAGATCTATAGATTTAATCCAATCTTGATCAAAATTTCAACAACCTTCTTTACAGAAATAGATAAACAAATCCTCAACTTTATATGGAATGGCAAGAGGCCCTGAATAGCTAAAGCAATGTTGAAAGAGAAGAACAAAGTAGGGGGACTCACACCTTCTGATTTTAAATCATACTATACAGCTACATTAATCAAAACATCCTGCTACTGGTATAACAATAGACACATAGACCAATGAAATAGAATTGAGAATCTAGAAATAAAGCTGCACATCTGTGGTCAACTGATATTTGACAAGGGTGTTAAGTCCATTCGATGGGGAAAGAAGAGTCTTTTCGATAAATGGTGCTGGGAAAATTAGATTTCCACATGCAGAAAAATGACACAGGATCCATGCCTCCCACTATACACAATAACAAATTCAAGAGGTTGGATTCAAGATGGTGGCCTAGTTAGATGCACTATGCTGTCCCTCTACAGCAAAGACTCAAGAAACAAAGTGAGACAGATACAGATGATGACCTTGAGCATCAAATGAAAGGATATAGAATTAGATCAAACACGGATTAGAAAAAGAAACTGAATGACAGCAGCAAACAGGGAGAGATACCAAGTAGAGGTGCCCTGCCAGACAGCCCAGCACAGCGAGGCAATTTTGAAACAAAGCCAGCAGTGACCCTGGTGAGGAGCACAGGAAGGCAACATCATGGAACTCCAATAAGATACAGGGAAACTGTACCCACATACCCAGAGTGAAACAAGGTGAGCAGCACATGAACTGGATCTAAGGAAACAAAGTACAGGAAGGAGGACAAGAGCTTCAGGGATCCCCACATACACAGAGCAGGGAGGAAGCCAGGACCTAAAGACAGGGCGACTCTCCAGTAATGGTAACTGACCGGTAGGGCAGGCGGTAAGCACAGAACAATAGAATAACTCCTTTTTTTTCTGTTTTCCTTTCTTTTTTCTTTTTTTCCTCTTTTCTCTATCCCCCTCACTGGTGGCCTCCCCACCTTCCTCCTCCAGAAAGAATGCCTGCCTGCCCCCAGCTGAGCACCCCACCCCTCCCCCGCCAGCGAGAGTTCTTGTGAAACCTCCAGCTGGCCACTCCACCCCTCTTCCATCCAGGAGAGTGCCTGCGTGATCTCCAGCCACCGTGCTCGGCTCTCCCCACCCAGGAGAGCACCTGCGCAACCCCCAGCCGCCCACCCCACACCTCCCCCACCCAGAAGAGTGCCTGCATGACCCCCAGCCACCCACCCTCCCACTGGAAACAGCACCTGCACCCCCCAGTTGTCCACCCCACCCTTCTCCCAACAGAGAGAGCACCTCGGTGCCCCCTAGCCAACTGCACCCGCCTTTCCCCTGCAGGGGAAAGCACACGTGCACCCCTGGCCAACCGCCCTGCCCCTCCCTGACAGAAGGAGCACCTCAGCACATCCCAGACACCTGCCTTGCTCCTTGCCCATAGCCCACCTATCTGGTGAGTAGCTGTGAGGATTCCTGTACAGACAGTACATGTAGAGTAAACAGCAAAAGGCTTGAATATATAAGGTCCCCAATATCATAAAAGATGAGATTTCCATCCAAGAAACTCAATGAACCCCATGCAGTGTAGACCTCAAAAGAAAGTCACCAAACATATCGTAATCAAGCTTTCCAAGTACAAGGATAAAGAAAGAATTCTGAGAGCAGTTCAGGAAAAATGAAATATCACCTACAAAGGGACTCCAGTAAGACTAAGCTTTGATTTCTTGGCAGAGACCATGCAGGGAAGAAGGCAATGGAATGACATATATAAAACCCCAAAAGAAAAGAATTGCTAACCAATGATCATATATCCATCAAAACTGTCTCTCAAATACGATTACAAAATTAGGACATTCCCAGATAAACAGAAATTAAGGGAATTTGTAAAAACCATACCATCCTTACAAGAAATATTAAAGGGAGCCCTTCAGATAGAGAACCAACAACAGCAGACAACAACCTAAGAGTAAGCCACACAATGGAAACACCAAGATGTCAACCCAGATAGAGAAATCTCAATGTAAAATAAAGAGACAGAACCAAAAACAGGGAACCAGAGATGTCAATCTAAAATTGACAACAATCTCAAAACAAAAAGGAAGAAAGAACGGTGTAGTTACAGAACTTCCAAAAGAAGAGGAATTCAAAGGGATATCTAAAAATAACAGACTATTTTAAACATAGCATGATAAAGGTAAACCTCACAGTAAACGCAAACAAAATTAACAAACCTACTCACCAAAATAAAGAAGAAAACAAAAAAGACACAGTAAACAAAAAATAGACAAAAATGAAGGAAATGAAAAGACAATCCATGAACAAAAATAGCAGAAAATTAAGCAGAACAAAGAAACTGTCAAACCACAAAAATAAAAAGCATAACAAAATGGCAGCAGTAAATTTATATCTAGCAATAATCACCTTGAATGTAAACAGGTTAAATGCACCAGTCAAGAGACAGAGAGTGGCAGAACGGATTAAAAAACATGATTCATCCATATGTTGCCTACAAAAGACGCATGTTAGACACAAAGACATAAAGAGGTCAAAAATCAAAGGATGGAAAAAATATATATCAAGCATACAGTGACCAAAAAAGAACAGAAGTGGCAATATTAATGTCTAATAAAATAGACTTTAAATTAAACTCCATCATAGGAGACAAGGAAGGACACTGTATAGCAATTAAATGATCAATCCACCAAGAGGACATAACCCTAATAAATATCTGCGCACCCAATGACAGAGTTCCAAGATACATAAAACAAACCCTAACAGAAATGAAAAGAGAAGTAGACAGTTCTACAATAATAGTAAAGTTTAACATACCACTTTCAAAAATAGACAGAACTAGAAAGAAACTCAACAAAGATACAGAATATCTAAATAACATAATCAATCAACTTGATCTCATAGATATACACAGAGCATTCAAACCAACTGCAGCACAGTACACATTCTTCTCCAGCGCACATGGATCATTTTCTAGAATAGATTATATCCTAGACCACAAAGCGAGCCTCAATAAATACAAAAATACCAAAATAATACGAAACATCTTCTCAGTTCACAACACTATAAATTAGAAATTAATAACAGAAAGAACAAGAAAAAAATCAAATACTTGGAAGTTGAACAATGCCATACTTAAAAACCACTGGGCAATAAAAGAAATAAAAAATAGAGTAAAATTCCTAGAATCAAACGAGAATGAAAACGCAACATACCAAAACTTTTGGGACACAGTAAAAGCGGTGCTTGGAGGCCAATTTATAGCAACAAATGCACATATCAAAGAAGAAGAAAAGGCCAAAATCAATACCTTAACACTACAACTCGAACAAATAGAAAAAGAGCAGCAAAAGAAGCCCACAGCCACCAGGAGAAAGGAAATAATAAAAATAAATGAAATAGAAAACAGAAAAACAATTGGAACAGTCAACAAGACCAGAAGCTGGTTCTTCGAAAGGATCAATAAAATCAACACACCACTGGCCAAATTGACAAAAGAAAAAAAGGAGATGCAAATAACACAAAAAAGAAATGAGATGAGCAACATCACAACAGAACCAAATGAAATAAAAGGATCATAACATAATACTATGAAAAATTAGTTGTTGTTAGGCGCCGTCAAGTCGGTTCCAACTCATAGCGACCCCAGGTACAGCAGAAGGAAACACTGTCTGGTGCTGCGCCATTCCCACATCACTGCTATACTTAAGCCCATTGTTGCAGTCACTGTGTCAATCCATCTAGTTGAGGATCTTCCTCTTTTTCGCTGACCTTCTTCTTTACCAAGCGTGATGTCCTTATTCAGGGACTGATCCCTCCTGATACCATGTCCAAAGTATACAAGAGGTAGTCTTGCCATCCTTTATTCTAAGGAGCATTCTAGCTGTATTTCTTCCAAAACAGATTTGTTCATTCTTTTGACAGCCCATGGCATATTCAACATTCTTCTCCAACACCATAATTCAAAGACATAAATTCTTTTTTGGTATTTCTTATTCATTGTCTAGCTTTTGCATGCATATGAGGTGATTGAAAACACCATGGCATGGGTCAGGCGCACCTTAGTCTTCAAGGTGACATCTTTGCTTTGAATACTTTAAAGAGGTCTTTTGCAGCACATTTGCCCAACTCAGTGCCTCTTTTGATTTGTTGACTGCTGCTTCCACGGGTGTTGATTGTGGATCCAAGTAAAATGAAATCCTTGACAACGTCAGTCTTTTCCCCATTTATCATGATGTTGCCTATTGGTTCAGTTATGAGGATTTTTGTTTTCCTTATGGTGAGGTGTAAGCCATACTGAAGGCTGTGGTCTGTGATCTTCATCAGTAAGTGCTTCAAGTCCTCTTCACTTTCAGCAAACAAGGTTGTGTCATCTGCATAATGCAGGTTGTTAATGAGTCTTCCTCCAATCCTGATGCCCCATTCTTCTTCATACAGTCCAACAAATTTGAAAACCTAGAGGAAATAGAAAAATTCCTAGAAACACATTACCTACCTGAACTAACACAAACTGAGTTAGAAAATCTGAATAGACCCATAACAAAAGAAGAAATTGAAGAAGCCATAAAAAAAAAAAAAACTACCAACAACAACAACAAAAAAAAATAAACACTGGCCTAGACGGTTTCACTGGAGAATTCTAGCAATCATTCAGAAAAGAGTTAACACCAACACTACTCAAGTTATTCCAGAACATAGAAAAGGAAGGAATACTCCCAAATTCATTCTATGAACCCAGCATAACCCTAAAAACAAAGCCAGGCAGAGACACTACCAAAAAAGAAAATTATAGACCAATATCCCTCATGAACATTGATGCAAAAATTCTCAACAAAATTCTAGCCAATAGAATCCAACAGCATATCAAAAAATAATATAGCATGACCAAATGGGATTCATATCAGGTATGCAAGGATGGCAGATGGAAGTAACACACAGAGCTGCTGTACCAAAAAGAAATTCAACCATTTCAGGAGTTAGCATATGATCAAGAACCGATGGTACTGAAGAAAGAAATTCAAGTTGCACTGAAGGCATTGGTGAAAAACAAGGCTCTAGGAATTGACAGAATATCAACTGAGATGTTTCAACAAACGGATGCAGTGCTGGAGGCGTTCACTCATCTATGCCAAGAAATTTGGAAGACAGCTACCTGGTCAACTGACTGGAAGAGATCCATATTTGTATCCATTCCAAAGAAAGGTGATCCAACCAAATGCAGAAATTATCAATCAGTATCATTAATACCACACACAAGTAAAATTTTGCTGAAGATCGTTCAAAAGAGGTTACAGCAGTACATTAACAGGGAACTGCCAGAAATTCAAGCCAGTTTCAGAAGAGGATGAAGAACAAGGGATATCATTGCTGATGTCAGACGGATCTTGGCTGAAAGCAGAGAATACCAGAAAGATGTTTACCTGTGTTTTATTGACTATGCAAAGGCATTCAAACTTGTGTGGCTCATAACAAATTATGGATAACATTGCAAAGAATGGGAATTCCAGAATACTTAATTGTGTTCATGCATAACCTGTACATAGATCAAGAGGCAGTCGTTCAAACAGAGCAGGGGATACTGCATGATTTAAAATCAAGAAAGGTGTGTGTCGGGGTTGTAACCTTTCACCTTACTTATTCAATCTGTATGCCGAGCAAATAATCTGAGAAGCTGGATTATATGAAAAGGAATGTGGCATCAGGGTTGGTGGAAGATACATTAACAACCTGTGATATGCAGATGACACAACCTTGCTTGCTGAAAGTAAAGAGGATTTGAAGCTCTTATTGATGAAGACCAGACTACAGCCTTCGGTATGGATTAAACCTCAATGTGAAGAAAACAAAAATCCTCACAAATGGACCGATAAGCAACACCATGATAAATGGAGAAAAGACTGACATTGTTCAAGGATTTCATTTTACTTGGATCCACAATCAATGCCCATGGAAGCAGCAGTCAGGAAAGCAAATGACATATTGCATTGGGCAAATCTACTGTAAAAGACTTCTTTAAAGTGTTAAAAAGCAAAGCTGTCACTTTGAGGACTAAGGTGCATCTGACCCAAGCCATGATATTTTCCATCACCTTATATGCATGTGAAAGCTGGACAATGACTGAGGAAAACCAAAGAAGAATTGATGTCTTCAAATTATGGCATTGGTGAAGAATATTAAATATACCATGCACTGCCAGAAGAACAAACAAGTCTGACTTGGAAGAAATACAGCCAGAGTACTCCTTGGAAGCGAGGATGGCAAGACTGCATCTCATGTACTTTAGACATGTTATCAGGAGGGACCAGTCCCTGGAAAAGGACATCATGCTTGGTAGAGGGTCAGCTAAAAACAGGAAGATCATCCATGAGACAGATTGACACCGAGGCTGCTACAATGGGCTCAAACATAACAACGATTGTGAAGATGGTGCAAGACCAGGCAGTGTTTGTTTCTGGGGTACACAGGGTGGTTATGATTTGGAACCAATTCGATGGCATATAACAACAACAACATGCAAGGGTGGTTCAGCATTATAAAATTAATCAGTGTAATCCACCACATAAATTAAAAAAAGTGAAAGAATCACACGATCATCTCAACTGATGCAGAAAAGGCATTTGATAAAGTCCAATACTCATTGTTGATTTAAAAAAATAAAAACTCTCAGCAAAATAGGATAAAAGGGCAATTCCTCAACATAATTAAGGGTATATACACAAAACCAACTGCCAACATTACTCTCAATGGAGAGAGACTGAAAGCATTCTCCCTGAGAACGGGAACCAGATGAGGATTCCCTTTACCACTACTCTTATTCAACATTGTACTGCAAGTCCTAGCTAGCTCAATAAGGCAAGAAAAGTGAATAAAGGGCATCCAGATTAGTAAGGAAAAAGTAAAACTATTCCTATTCACAGGTGATATGATCCTATATATAGAAAATCCCAGAGAACCCATAAGCAAGCTACTGGAACTAATAGAAGGATGCAACAAAGTGGCAGGGTACAAGATCAACATTCAAAAATCAGTTGGATTTCTCTACACTAACAAAGAGAACTCCAAAAAAAAAAAAAAATCAGGAAAACAATACCATTTACAATAGCCCCCCAAAAGATAAAATACTCAGTAATAAACCTAACTAGGGATGTAAAAGACTTATACAAAAAAAACTACAAAACACTACTGCAAAAAACCAAAAGAGATTTTCATGAATGGAAAAACATACATGCTCATGGTTAGGAAGACTTAACATTGGGAAAACGTGAACACTACCCAAAGCAATCTATAGATCCAGTGCAATTCCAATCCAAATTCCAACAACATTCTTTAATGACATGGAAAAATTAATTACCAGTTTTGTATGGAAAAGAAAGAGTCCCCAGATAAGTAAAACATTACTGAAAATGAAGAACAAAGTAGGAGGCCTCACACGACCTGATCTCAGAACCTACTATACAGCTACAGTAATCAAAACAGCCTGGTACTGATACAGCAGACATACAGACCAATGGAACAGAATTGAGCACCCAGAAATAAATCCATCCACCTATGGACACCTGATCTTCTACAAAGGGTAGAAGTCCATTAAATGGGGAAGAGATAGTCTCTTCAACAAATGATGCTGGCAAAACTAGATATCCACTTGCAGAAAAATGAAACAGGATCCATACCTCACCCCATACACAAAAAGTAACTCAAAATGAATCAAAGATCTAAATGTAAAACCTAAAACTGTAAAGCTCATGTAGTAAAACATAGGGACAACGCTAGGGGTCCTGATTTATCGCATAAACAGAGTATCAAGCATAACTAAAAATGCACAGACTCTAGAAGATAAACTACATAGTTGGGACCTCCTAAAAATTAAATACTTAAATGCTCATCAAAAGACTTTTCCAAGAGAGTAAACAGAGAATCTACAGACTGGGAAAAAATCTTTGGCACTGGAATATCTGATAATGGTTTAATTTCTAACATATACAGAATGCTTCAACAACTCAACAATAAAAAGGGAAGTAACCCAATCACAAAATGGTCAAAGGATACAAACAGACACTTCACCAAAGAGGACATTCAGGCAGCCAACAAATACATGAAAATATGCTCACGATCGTTAGCCATTAACCAAAAAACCAAACCAGTTGCAGTCAAGTCGATTCTGACTGATAGTGACCCTGTAGGACAGAGTAAAACTGCCCAACAGGGTTTCCAAGGAGTAGCTGGTGTATTTGAACTGCCAATCGTTTGGTTAGCAGCCAAGCGCTTAACAACTGAGCCCAGGGAGCCCATTAGCCATTAGAGAGATGCAAATCAAAACTACGATGAAATACCATCTAAGCCCTGCAGGAATAGCACTTAACAAAAATTCAGAAAACAGTAAATGCTAGAGAGGCTGTGGGGAGATTGGAACTCTCATACACTGCTGGTGGGAATGTAAAATGGTACAACCACTAAGGAAAATGATATGGCACTTCCTCAAAAATCTAGAAATAGAAATACCATATGATCCAGTCATCCCACCCCTAGGAATATATCCTAGAGAAATAAGAGCCGTCACACAAAGAGACTTATGCACACCCATGTTCACTGCAGCATTATTCACAATAGAAAAAAGATGGAAACAACCTAAGTGCCCATCAACAGATGAATGGATAAACAAATTATGGTACATACACACAATGGAGTACTATGCAACGATAGAGAACAGTGAAGAATCCATGAAACATCTCACAACGTGGATGAATTACACTGAGTGACAAAAGTCAATCACAAAAGGACAAATATTTTATAAGACCATTATTATAAAAACCCAAGAAAAGGTTTACACACGGAAAGAAACAATCTCTGAGGGGTACAAGGGAGGGGAGGGGTGGAAGAGGAAATCACTAACTGGATAGTAGATAAGTGTTAACTTTGGTGAAGGGACAGGCAATACACAATATAAGGGAATTCAGCACAACTGGACCAAGGCAAATGAAGACTCTTAAAGGAACACAGGGAAAAAAAAAGAGTGAGACAACACAGTACATACTATAGCATATACAACCCTACAGCAACTGTAAAAACAAATAATAACTTATAAGCAGACACATAGGCAGATATGTATGCTGAATAGGGGAAGGATAGCATATAGGAGTATATCCATGTACATAAATAGGTTAGGCTGTGGATAATTTTTACATATATATTTGCATGTACAGCATGTATACTCATATATATAATAGAGCACAAAGTAAGCAGAGTCATAGAAGCTTCCTAGACACATCCAAACACCTTGAGGGACCGAGTTACTGGGGCTGAGGGCTAGGGACCATGGTCTCGGGGTACATCTAGGTCAATTGGCATAACATAGTTTATGAAGAAAATGTTCCACATCTTACTTTGGTGAGTAGTGTCTGGGGTCTTAAAAGCTTGTGAGTGGCCATCTAAGATACATCTATTGATCTCATCCTATCCAGAGCAAAGGAGAATGAAGAAAACCAAAGACACAAGGAAAATATTAGTCCAAAGGACTAATGGACCGCAACTACCACAGCCTCCACCAGACTGAGTCCAGCACAACTAAATGGTACCTGGCTACCACCACCAACTGCTCTGACAGGGATCACAATAGAAGGTCCCAGACAGAGCTGGAGAAAAATGTAGAACACAATTCTAACTCACAAAAAAATACCAGACCTACTGGTCTAGCAGAGACTGGAGAAACCCCGACAGTATGGTCCCCAGACACCTTTTTAACTCAGTACTGAAGTCACTCCTGAGGTTCACACTTCAGCCAGAGATTAGACAGGCCCATAAAACAAACAATAATACATATAGCTCAACCATGTACAGGAGACTAAATGAGCACACCAGCCCAGGGGCAAGGACAAGAAGGCAGGAGGGGCAGGAAAGCTGGAAGAATGAAAATGGGAAACACAAGGTCGACAAGGGGAAAGTGTTGACATGCCACGGGGTTGGCAACCAATGTCACAAAACAATATATGTATTAATTGTTTACTAAGAAACTAATTTGCTCTATAAACTTTCATCTAAAGCACAATAAAGAAGAAAGAAAATGTTCTACATCCTATTTTGGTGAGTAGCGTCTGGAGTCTTAAAAGCTTGCGAGCAGCCATCTAAGATACATCTATTGCTATCATCCTATCCAGAGCAAAAAAGAGTGAAAAGCCAATGACACAAGGAAAATATTAGTCCAGAAGACTAATGGACCACATGAACCACAGCCTCCACCAGCCTGAGCCCAGAAGAACTACATAGTGCCTGGCTACCACCAACAACCACTCTGACAGAGATCACAATAGAGGGTCCCAGACAGGGCGGGAGAAAAATGTAGAACAAAATTCAAATTCACAAAAAAGACTAGTTTTACTAATCTGACAGAGACTGGAGGGGCCCCCAAGATTATGGCTTCTGGACAACCATCTAACTCAGAACTGAAGCCGCTCCAGAAGTTCACCTTTCAACCAAAGATTAGACAGCTCTATAAAACAAACAGTAACATATGTGACGAACGTGATTCTTAGATCAACCAGGTATACAAGAACAAATGGGCAACACCTGCCCAAAAGCAAAGACAAGAAAGCAGGAAGGGACAGGAAAATTGGACAAGCGGTAACAGGGAACCTGGAACAGAAAGGGAGAGAGTACTGATACATTGTGGGGATTACAAGCAATGTCATGAAACAATTTGTGTATAAATTTTTGAATGAGAAACTAATTTGCTCTGTAAACTTTCACCTAAAGCACAATGAAAAAAAAAAAAATCAAAATAGATTAACGACCTAAATGTGCAAACTAAAACCATAAAATCCTTAGAAGAACAAGTAGGAGCAATGCTGTCAGGCCTACCTTTCAACAATGGATTATCTAATATAATAACAAAAGCACAAACAGCAAAAACCAAAATAAGTGGAACTTCATAAAAATAAAAACTTTGGTTCAGCAGAAGACTTTACCAAAAAAGTGAAAAGACAGACTACCGACAGGGAGAATATCTTCAGAAACCATATATCTGACAAGAATCTAATAAGCAAAAAACATATAAAACCTCAACAACTTAACAACAAAAAGACAAATAACCCTATCATAAAATGGGCAAAGGACTTGAACAGACATTTTACCAAAGAGGACATTAAAATGGCCACCAAACATGAAAAGATGCTCAGCATCATTAGCCGTCAGAGAGATGCAAATCAAAACCACAAAGAAATACCACTTCACTTTCACTACAATGGCTAAGATTAAAAAAAACTGAAAATAGCAAAATGTTGGTAAGGATGTGGGGAAATTTGGAACCCTTACCCATTGCTGATGAGAACGCAAAATGGTAGAGCTGTTGTGGAAAACAGTATGGTGGGTCCTCAAAAAACTAAAAATAGAACTACCATATGACCCAGCAATTCCACCCAAAAGACTTGAAAGCAGACACTCAAGTATAAATCTCCAGTGTTCATTGCAGCAGTATTCACAATAGCAAAAAGATGGAAACAACCTAAATGTCCATCAACAGATGAATGAATAAACAAAATGTGGTACATACATACAATGGAATACTACTTAGCCAGTAGGAGAAATGAAGTCTTGATACATGCTACAGTATGGATGGAGCTGGAAGACATTATGCTGAGCGAAACAAGTCAATCACAAAAGGACAAATATTGTATGACCTCACTTATATAAAAAGACAAGAAAAAACAAATGTATGAGGCCAAAGTAATTAGTGGTTACCAGGGGTGGGAGGGAGTGAAGAAATGGGAGTTAACAGTGATGGAAAAAATTGCACTGATTAAGGGAAGGGTTGCACAGCCAATTATTGTAATTGCTGTCAATAAGTTGTACACCTGTAAAATGTTGAATTGGCAAAAGTTGTGTGATAGATATATTTATAACAATGACAAAAAAAAAAGTAGCTGCTGATGCTGCTTATGTGCAACCAAACAACTCACAGGATTTGGTTCTTGGTTTGGAGGTTTAGGGTCATAGTTTCATGGGACATTCCAGTCAATTGGCCTAATAATGTGTTTAGTGCTTCTGTTCTGCTTCCTAGTTTGTTGCGTAGTACCTGGGGTCTTAAAAGCTTGCAAGCAGTCATTCAAGGCACGACAATTGGTCTGTATTCACCTGGAACAACAGAGGAAGAAGTAGAGTCAGGAATAGCTGCCTCCTTTGCCATGAGACCAGAAGAATTGGATGGTGCCCAGCTACCATTACTGAACATTTTGATCAAAGATTCCATAGAAAACTTCTGATCGAAAGGGAGAAAATGCTTAACAGAATTTCAGATTCTTATAGACTCCAGGCTTTCTGGAGCCATGGAGTGTGGGTGAACCCCTGCAACTATTGCCCTGAGATAATCTTTAAAATTTAAACCAAAAATATTCCTGAAGTCTTCTTAAAACCAAACAATAGTTTAGCTTAACTAGTAAAAAGAGGCCTGCCTTGAGCATTATACTTTTTTAAGAACTATCTATATGGGATCAAAGTGACAACAGCAACTCAAAAGACTAGATAGGAACCTTAGGGGACAGTGAGTTTATGTTAATGGAGGAGGAACAACTCAGAAAAGGAGGGCGAGAATGTTGTACAACTCATAGAATGTAATCAACGTCACTAAATTGTACACGTAGAAACTGATGAATTGGTGTATGTTTTGCCATGTATATTCTCAACAACAACAGCAAAAAAAAAAAAAAAAAAAAACCTCTATGGATCCATAACCAATCATGGGGATGGCACAGGACTGGGTATTGTTTCATCTTATTGTGCATGGGGTCACCATAAGTCGGGGGCCAACTCAACAGCAGCCAACAACAACTGCAAACATCATTCTGCCCAAAGTCCAGACGAGACACTGTTCCCAGAGTGCAGGGCTTGGCAGCATGGGATTCTGCAGAAGAGAAAACTGGAGAGTCTCCAGACAATTAGCCTTTCATGGAGAGCAAGCGGGTCTCTGTGCTTACATGGAGTGCGCTGAGTGGTAGACAGCCCAGCAGAGGCTGTCTCCCACCCCAAAAGCCACTGTGAACAGCCAGCCCTACTGGGAAGGGCACTTTGCTGTCACTGTGAATTGAGGAAATGCAGGCAGATAAAATTAGCGCCACCTACCCCTCCCAAGCTGTCAGGGGAGCTATTTCAAGGGCCTTGCTGTTGATTGAGTTCATCCTCCTGTTTTTGCCCTGACTTTTTCCTGTGCTTCCAGAGCTGAATTACCAGAGAAGCAGCCCTGGCAGGCATTCTGGAGTAGCCACTCCCTGGATCCCTGGGTCCCAACAGAAGGTTGGGGAAAGGGGATTTTGCAGCACACAGGGATAGGCTGAGGGACACCAGATTTGGAAAAACAACCCACACTGGTGAAGGGTTGAATATCCAAAAAAATCTCAGCTACCCACGCTTTATAGATGACAAAACTGCAACCACAAAATAAAAAACAAAACTGATGCCAAGCCAGGCTAAATGACCTCACAATATCACCCAGAAAATCCCTACGCCAGCTCCTGCATTTTACATCAACCGCATATTGAAAACATGTTGGTGGTTGCAACCGTACTAGCAGATGCCAGGTGAGCCAACTGCCCAGGCCTGGCTCCCCCTTGGCGCACTGATGAGCGCAGCACCTGGCCCAGCCTCTAGGACCACACCCAGCTCCAGGCCTGGCTGAGAGGGAAGTGAACCTGCCACCAGTGCCCCAGACTCTGCCAGCCACCAGGCCCAAGAGTCTGTGTGGTCTCAGTCATACTCCACAGGGCCCAAGCCAGGGTGCTGAGGGCCTGCCTGCCTCCATACTCCTGAGGAAGACACCCACAAGTCTTCTAGATACCACCCAGGAACCGAGCCCCTCAGCCAACTGGACAGGGTCATTTTTAGGTTAAACAAAAATAGGAAGAGCCCCTGGACCTCTTTAGCACCAGCTAGAAACAGAAGTTGGATCTGGTAACCATGTCATGTCCCTCTCACTGCTGACTACAGATCTGAGACCTGCCATTACAGCCAAATGATCCTCCTCGCAGGAGAAACCACTTGAGGTCCCTGGTGCCCCCACCACCGTCTCCCCCCACCATGTTACGTCTGAGATGGGGACACACACTCATCTCCCTTTGGTCCTTGATGGATTTAACAAGGCAATTCCCTTCTCTGCCAGCAGGGGCCAGAGTGTGCTCTTGGTTGAGTCCTTCTGCTGGGAGATGTAACACCTCCAAATATTTGTTTCCAAACTATTTTGTCCCCCAGCTAGTCTAAGGTTCTGAGCATAAGGAACACCCCCATGCTCCACTCCCTTGCCTGAGACAACTCACCTAACACCAGGCAGATTCTGGTGCCAGCTGCCCTTCATCCTCACCTCCGTGGTCCCTCGAGCGGTCACGTGTCCAGCCATGTCCCCATCCCATGGCATGCCTCTCAAGGTATCAAGCTGCATGTGGCAGACCCAGTGCTCCCATGCTTCTCTGCTAGAGGAGGAAAATGCCAGAAGAGTGAACTCTGTTAATCCTCCAGAGCTCAGTCTAGACACTGCCTCCTCCAGGAAACCTTCCCTGACCTTCTTCCCTGCCTGCTTCCCTCACGCACTCAACTCCTCTCGTCTGCACTCGCACAGCTCCCCACACTTCACCTTTCCCAGGACTTATTAACCCACCAAACTGTGACTTTGCAGCTTTTTATGGCCACTGACTGGTACACAGTTTGTGCTCAATTAACACAATTCTAGCTGATGGAACAAGTGTGTTTCTTAGCAAATCCAGCCAACCACATGGTCCAGGGGACACATATACACACACACAAATACTCACAAACTCAGCAAACACACACTCCTGGGTCATAACCACAAAGATCCTGCTGAGAGAGTCTTTGAAGTTAGAAAAATCCAGGGCACAGTTCCCCAGATCATGATGGGGGGCCCATGGGCAGACAGACCTCCCCACCCACCTCAAGACATCTACACAGAAGTTTTGTAAGAAAAAGAAGCAACAAAGATAGCAGCGGCCTCCCTCCACAGCCAGACCCCCAGAGAGTTTAAACAAAATTAAAATAATCTCACTTTGTTGCCCCAACCACAGTCAGGCACAGTTGGGAAAGAACAGCCTGCTAACTGTTTCTTTGAAGAGGCAAGGACTCTTTTACCCAAAAGCTATTTGTCCTCTATAAATGGGATTTTAGAAACAGAGCTGAAAGCAGAAGTGATGGCCTTGAGAGCCTAAGCTTGTATTATACATTAGACAGATATTTAAAAATAAATAGTGATTAAAAGGAAAGCCACAAATGACAGCAGAGAGCCCCAGACCCTCCAAGGCCTTCATGCAAATGTCTCACTGCTCTCTGCTCCGGAAATCTGGGCCAAATGGTACTCAGTTCTCTGATTTTTCAAGAATGTTGTCACCCCAATTGCTCTGAGGGGCTCTGCACAGTCCCAGGTAGTATGACCGCGTCTGCGGAGAGGAGGCCTCCGACCAGGTGCCCAGCAGTGGCACCAGGGGGTCTCTGTGGGGCTCCCACCCCTGAGGCCCATGCACATGCTCACTCACGCTCTCCTGCCTTGGGACTCAGCTTAAAGCTCACCTCACACAGGAGGCCTCCCTCATCCACCACCCTGGCCTGAGGCAGGTGTCCCCTTTACACACACTCACCACTGCCTGTGCCATGGCCTGGGTCCTCATCAGTCCTCCACCAGGCTGTGAACTCCACGGGGTCAGGACCCCTACCCGATGCTGGGTAGGCAGTCAGTAAGATTTATTAGGTGGACAGACTGCCCGACAGACACTAAATGCTATGCTCAGAAAGGGGCTCAAAGCCCCATGCCAATAGACACCTGCCGTAGCCTCAGTTTGGCTTGGTAGCTATTGTTGCTGTTAGCGTCAGTGATGGTTGGAGTTCCAGCCTTTGGCTAAAGCCTTTAATCACTCTTAATGTCCCCTAATACACTAAACTTTCCTTAGCTTTTCCCTTTTCAGAGAAAATGAGCTTAGGTCCTTTCTTCCCCACCATTAACTCATGAAAAATTACTTCTTATTTATTCAGATTTCCTTAACTTTTCCCTAATGTCCTTTTTCAGTTCCAGGATCCTATCCAGGATGCCACGTTGAATTTAGCTGCTATGTCTCCTTAGGCTCCTCTTGGCTGTAAGAGTTTCTCAGAGCTTCCTTATTTTTGATGACCTTCATAGTTTTGATGAGTACTATTGGAATTCTGTTGGAATTTGTCTGGTATGTTTCTCGTGGTTGGACTAGGGTTATGGATTCTTGGGAGGAAGACCACAGAAGTAAAGTGCCATTCTTATCACAAGGGTACAGATTAGCTACATGATTTACCACCTTTGATGTTAACCTTGACCACCTGGCTGAGGTAGTGTTTATCAGGTTTCCCTAGATCCTTTTTAAATTAAAAGCCTCCTCCCTAAAAGGCCAGATCGAAAATCACATCTTCTGAGAAGCCCCCCAGATTGCGTACACATCTACATGCATTCCATTGGTTCTTCTCATAGCACTTAGAACGCCTCCAAATATTTCAGGTACAACCAGAATGCTCCTTAGAAGCAAAGATGGCGAGACTACATTGTCTCACAAACTTTGGAAATATTATCAGGAAGGGTCAGTCCCTGGAGAAAGACATCATGCTTGGTAAAGTAGATGGTCAGCAAAAAAGAGGAAGACCCTCAACGAGATGGACTGACACAGTGGCTGCAACAATGGGCTCAAGCATAACAACAATTGTGAGGATGGCATAGGACCAGGCAGTGTTTCGCTCTGGTGTACATACGGTGGCCATGAGTTGGAAGTGACTCAACAGCTCCTAACAACAACAACAACAACATGTGCTTGCCTATCTTCTCATTTTGATCATAGGCTTCATGAGGACAGTGGCCTAATGTCCAACAGCATCCAGCCAACGATAAAAGTGAAAAAGTGACCATTTATTCAGTGCTCACTGAGGGCCAGCGCCGTGCTAAGCACTCCCCTGGCACTACTTGGCTCTGACTCAACGAGGGAGGTGCTCTTGTTGCCATCTTGCAGATGAATATGGGCTCCGGAAATCTGACAGCGAGAAACCGGCAGAGCTTGGGTCATGGCTCCGTTTGGTTCTGCAGTCTGTTTTTTGACTCCACTGGATTCCCCCCCCCCTCCACATGGTATTTAGACACTTTCAGTTGGCCCTCAACAACTGGTTCAAGGACCACCCTGCTGCCAATGAAGCAGAAGTGTTAAGTGGACTGAGAAGAAGTCTGGCGCCCTTCAACAGTAACACCAAGGACATAAACTTGGCCTGACCTTGGCCCAAGCTGTGCCCACCTCCAGCCCTGGTAAGTGTGGATCAGGCCACCAGCCACCTCCATGGCCACCAACCCTTCCATTTTTGACATCCAGAGGGTGAGTGGTATGGCTGTGCACCCAACAAGCTGCGTCAGCAAGAAGCCGGATGATGTACGAGCTGGAACATCTCCCAGAAATTTTGTTTTATTAAATTTTAAACTTTAATAAAACAATGACACATTTCAAGTGCCAACCCTGGGCTCACCCATCCCCACCACCTCACCATCCCCAGGCTTACCAAGAACCCTTTCACTGGTAGGGTCTTTAATGGATCAAGGACTTTCTTAGCATTTTGCTGTCTGACACTCAGGGCCCTGGGTGTGGGGAGGAACGAGATAGAGGGCCAGGAGGGGTTGGACCAATTCAGCAGTTCCTGTCCAAGGTGAGAATGCAGGCTGGGCATGATCCAGGCAACCAGTACAGAAGAAACAGTTGTCATTGTCAGTTCTAGGTTGGCATGAGACTTCAGCCCCTCAGGGGCCCAGTAGAGTTAAGAGCCAGGGACTCTCGGTATCCTAGCCAAGTCCTCTAACAACAGAGTCAGGGGTACCTGGCTGATTCACCATTTAGCTATGCCTTCTTTGGTGATGATCAGGGCCAAGAAGGATAATCCCCACTCCACCTTCCCCTGCAGCTTCCAAAGCTCCTGTGTCCACCTCCTTCTCTCTCCCCCAAATGCCACCTCAGCCCTGGTGGTCAGACTATCAAACGAAGCTTCTCAAAGTCACTCCCAAACCCCTGAGGCTTCCTCTTCCAGGCCCAAACTCCTTGAAGTGGTGCTCAAACTTCCCCACTATTGACATCCAATGTCCCCCGCCTCAGCTCTTCTCCCCTCACTTGCCCTCACTCCGGCACTGGACCTCTCCCAAGTGCCCTCGCATACTTCCAGGCCTCTCTTGCTGGCACCATAGCCTGGAATGCCTTTCCCTCGAAGACCCCCTGTCAAATCCTGCAGAGCCCAGGAAATGAACTCTTCACCTATAAAGCCTTCCATGAGTCCACGTTCCCACCACCACCTGAATATCATGGACAGCACTTCTCTGCTGGGAGCATGACCACGTACTGACACGTGGCATCCTCTTTGTTAACCAGTAAGCTGCTGGCCATTAGGGACAGTTTCTTCATCACTTTGTAACCCCACTGCAGTTACAATCCTGCAGTGCCCAGGCAATAAAAGGCACCGTGACAACTGACAGGGAGGAAAGAAGAGAGGCTCACAGGAAGCCAAGGTCAGATTCTGTGGAGGGCCTGAAACCCACCTCCCAAAGGGTCAGACAATGGATGTCCCAGGCCCTGGAGCAACCACCCTTATTTCCTCCAACAGCTCCACCAGAATAGCAGGCCCTTCCTCCTGTGCCTTGTCTTCCCCCTCTCCCTTCAGATCAAAATTAAAGGCAAGGAGCAAAGTAATCAGCAACCCAGAATTCCCAGCTTCCACTTGGGCAAGACACTTCACACCTCAGCCCCAATTTTGCCGCGTCCAGTCTGGCTGTCACCTGGGAAAATGAAAGCACTATCTTACTTGCCCCCACAACAGCTCTTTTCAGCCCCTGTCCAAGGAGGACAGCATGGCCTCCCAGGCCCCACATCACACAGCAAAAGCCTCAAGGACCCAGCTTCCTAATTCCCAAGTCCACCTCTCACCTCTCACTGGATTGCATCACTTCCAGAGTAGGACCTCTGCAGAAATGCCTTAGAAAAAAATTACAAAACAAATCGGTAGCTTGGTGTGCAGAGCTAAGATTCACGTGTAAGAAGCCTGCCCACCAATGCCCCAGCCCCTCACCCCACACCTTTTATGAAACTCTTCAAGGCCCCCATGGAAGGCCGACCCTATTTCAGCTTCTTTCAAGCAATATCTCCAGCAATAATAATTCTTTTCCAGTCCAGAAACCTTATTGTGAGGATGGGAGGAGAGAGTGGGAAGAGAGAGGGGGGTCTGCTGGTTTCAGAACTAATCCATTCTCGCTCTAGTCAGCCCTCCATCAAGCTTACAAAGCTTTCCCGTGCAGCAGCCTCCTGGTCCCAGACAAACAGACCAGCAGATGGAGAATTGCCAAAAATGCAGACACCGACGAGGACACACAAATCTAGTACAACAGGACTCCTCCCTGTTGGTGCCGGATTTTGCACCATCTCAGGCTAGCTCACAGCAACACAGCCTCTTCCTCCCTGACTTCCAAGTCAAGCCCGTTATGTTTTCTTCAGTTCTCCATGCCCTTCAAGGATAAATATGTTTCCTTAAAATGAAGAAATTTTTCTCTGCACCAAAGGGTGAGAACGTTTTACACTGGGGAGGGAAGCGGAGGAAATGGTTCGATTAGTTTTAAAACGTAAACCCACCAAACCACCTGTTCCGTAATTGAAAGTAATGAACTTTAATAAAAACCCAGCAGAGCCCCTTCAGCGTAAGATTAGATGTCACTGAAACTCATTTGAGCGCTGTCTTTCAAGGTTCTTTCCTCAGGGCATTGCAATGAGTGAAAGCCGAGGAGAAGAAAGAGAGGTTAATAGTCCTGACTCCCTTCTAATCAGCCTCACCTGGAAGGTGATTCTGGGATTGGACGCCTTCCTGTCAGCCAAGGCCCCTCAGCCCAGGATCTGTGGAGCTCAAATCAGGGATCCAGCCTCCGTCTTCCCACTGGTGAGGTGATCACATCACACATTGGCCACGCTGTGGAACACATCCCCCACCCCCAGCAAGCTTGAGGAGGCCTGACCACAGCACCCAGTTAGCTCACTGGCTGAGGAGCCCCTCCTTCCAACACTCTCTCTGACCCAGCAAGGTCTTTCAATCAACTGACAAGGCCACGGTCCTCTCCCCAGCCTCAGAATGCTCAGTCCAGGTCATGGCCTCCCAGGCCATTTTGAGGAGAAAGATTCACAAATTCACTCCTTGAACCCTGACCCTCTCCACCTTCTAAGCTGCATCTCTCAGCACCCACAAACTCCCTCATCTCAGCACAACAGTACCTTCCAGCATCTTCCACCCAAAACAACTGCTCCTCCTGACTTCCCTCATTTTCATTTTTCATATTTTCCATATTACAAAAGTGATGGGTGCTCATTATGGGAAATTCAGAAAACAAAGATAAGCAATAAGAAGAAAATAAAAATCTCTCATAACATCACCACTCAGAAATCACATTAACGTTTTGCTTTATACCCTTGCACACGTTTTTCTGCACATATAAAGAAAAGGTCGCTGGGGGGGTGGGGTTGGCTTGTTTTTGTTTGTTTTTTTGAGTAAAAATCTGATCAGAATGCTGACTTCTTTGTCTCTGTTCCTGCCGCCAGTGCATTCTGAGTCACACGGACTCAGAGCTTACGACTTCCCCAACAAACCCACCTCTGGTCACTCACTGAACTTATGGCAGCTCCTTCATCTGTCCCTTTATCAGCATCCCACAGCCCTGAGCCAGGCCAGACCCCCAACTCCCCAAAGCTGGACTTTCATTAGCCTTCTCACTGGTCCCACCCTCCAGGGCAGAGGGCGAGGGAGAGGTTAATTGGTTTTACTGACCATCTGTTTGTGCTGTGACTACAGCTGAGCAGAGTTCCCAATCAATGCCCTCTCCAAGGATTGAATGCATCAGCCCGGGATTGACTAAACTATTGCATTCCAACAGTGAGGTACTACGCAGCCATGAAAAAATAATGCAGCAGAAGAATTGTTAAGAACATGGAGAAATGCTTAAAAAACAGGATACAAAATAGTATCTACAGTAAAATGTCAATTTAGTTAAACAGTATACATGTTTATAGGAATCCCTGGGTGGTGCAAGTGGTTACGTGTTCAGCCACTAAGCAAAACGTTGGCGGTTCACACCCACAGAGATTCCTCAGAAGAAAGGCCTGGCAATCTGCTGCCGAAAGGTCACAGCCTTGAAAACCCTATAGAAGAGTTCTTCTCTGCACACATGAAGTCACCATGAGTTGCAATTGACTTAATGGCAACTTTTGCTTTACACATGTATAAATACACACAATGAAGCGATGTGCACTAATAAATGAACGCTAAGCTCCAGGTAATTTAAATTTTTAAGGCCTAGAGCAGTGGTTCTCAGACTTTATCACACATTAGAATCATCTGTAGAGTTTGTTAAAAGTACAGATTGCTGGCCACCACCAGCAGTTTCTGATTCTGTAGTTATGAGGAGGAAGGGCCAAGAATTTGCAGTTCTAATAAGTCCCAGGTGATGCTGATGCTCTGGTCCAGGGCACACTCTGAGACCACTGGCCTGGAGATCCCCAGCACTGAGAAGGAGACAACACCAATGTGCTAATCCAAGAGGGACAAAGTCTCCTTCACAACCTGGGGAAGAGGTAGGCCTTATAAGGTACCCTGAGCTTTGTCCCACTCCCACCTGCCCCCAAAAGGAAGGAGGACTGAGACACCATAGTGCACAATGGACACCACTCTGCCTGACAGTGTCCAGGGGACACTGATGGCCTCTCCTGCTCCCACAGTGGGCCCTCAAAGCTAAAGAGATTAAACCAGGCCTCTGAGCACTGTTGCTTCTTCCCACTGTGCCATGGGGCCCATGGAGATGGTGTCAGAAAAGGCTGGTCAAGGCTGGTGAGCTTCTGAGGCCCTGGGGAAACCCTACACAGAGATGGCCAAATGCAGAAAACAGACACCCACACACAGTCCTTCCCATCACAGAAGAACTCCTCACCGTGTGGCCCCACATTGCCAGGACACCCTTCTCACTTAAATAGTGACTCTTTTTAAGGAGTTAAATCCATCCAATCATTCTTTGCTTCAATTACTTATTCAAAAAATCATCTGCCTTGTGCCTGGCTCATTGTCCCATCTAGCAGGGCAGACAATAAACTACACACAGCAGTGAAGAGCAGGCCATGCTAGGTCAGAGACGTACACAAGGGTTACGGGCACACCAAGGAGGGACATCAAAACAAGGCTTGAAAGTGGCAGAAGTGATTAAATAACACAGGCTTCATCAAAGCAGGAGAGTAAAATGGTTATGGATGTGGGCCCTGGAGTCACATAGAGCTGGACTCAAAGCCAAGTTCTTTTACTAGCTTAACCTCTCTGGACTTAGTTATTCCATCTGTAAAGTGGCTGTGTAAGCAGCCTCTGAGATGGACCCCAATGATCCTACCTCCTGTATTCACACCTTTGTGCAATCACTTCCCCTTGAGTGTGGGCTGGATCTAGTGACAGGCTTCTAATGAATAGAATGCAGTGGAAGTGATAGGATGTCATTTCCAAGATTGTTATAAAGACTGTGGCTTCCATCTTGAGTTCTGTCTCTCTCTCTCTCTCCTCTTTCCTCGGAGAAATAAGCTGCCATGTTGTGAGCAGCCCTAGGAGAAGCCTACATGGCAAGGAAATGAAGCCTCCAGCCAACAGCCAGAGAACCTGAGATCCACCAACAACCATGTGAGTGAGCTGGGAAGCAGATCCTCCCCCAGTCAGGCCTTGATTGACTACAGCCCCAGCCAACAACCTGACAGCTGTCTCATGAGAGACCTTAAGACAGAACCACCCAGCTAAGCTTCTCCTGGCTTCCTGACCCACAGAAACTGTGAGATAATAAATGTTCGTTGTTTTAAGCTGCTGAACATTGAGGTAATTTGTTACACAGCAGTAGATAACTAATACAGCAGGGATAACAATGGTACCTGACATATGGGGTTGTTGTGAGCACTAAACAGGCTAGTGCAGGTAGAATTCTTAACACAGAGCTCGGCACATTAGTGATTAGAAATGTTACTAATTATAATTCTAATAAAGAATATCTGCTTTCCACAAGTACCCCAAAGGAGTGGAGCTAATAATGTTATTTTAGGCACATGGCAAGCTGCAGAGAGAGAGAGTCAAAGGTGGATGTATTAGTTTCCTGTTACTGCTATAACAAATTACCACAAATTTGGTGGCTTACACCACAGATTTATCACCTCACAGTTCAAGAGGTCAGAAGTCCAAAATAGGTCTTAGCTAAAATCAAGGTGTCAGTAGAGCTGCTATCCTTCTGGAAGCTCCAGGGGAGAATCCATCCTGTGCCTTTTCCAATTTCTAGAGGCCACCTTCATTCATTGGCTTATAGCAGCATCACTGTGACCTCTGCTCCTGGCATCAGTATCTCCTCTCACGCCAACCCTTCTGTCTTTTAGAAGAACCCATGGGATTGCATTGAGCCCACCTGGATGATCCAGGATAATCTCCTCATCTCAAGGTCCTTAACGTAATCACATCTGCAAAGTCCCTTTTGCCCTGTAAAGGAGCATATTCACAGGTTTGGGGTTTAGGACATGAACGTCTCTGGGGGAATATATTCAGCCCACCATAGCAGGGGTTCCCCCTTGTTCCCTGAGTCTCCTCTTCTCCAGGCAGAGCATTCCCAGTTCCCTCAGCTCTTCCTCCCACTTCATCTCTCCCCTCAACTCACTCCAAGTCCCTGTCACCTGACTCTTTAAAAATCAGGTTGAGATAGAAAATCTTGACACTGTATTCCTACAGGACTGGAGTTAATAAGTGAAGACTTTGGTGTTCACACATTTTGTAACACTTCAGGAAAACAAACATGTCCTCCCCTCCCCTGCTCATACCGTTATCAGCATAAAAATTCCAGCTTCCTATTTCAGTCACTGCAAAGTTGCTCACATGAGAAAAGGTGAATTATTCAGTGCGGCATTTAATTGGATCAATTAACAGTCTTTGATCCGTTTCCCAACAGTAGGACGTCCCTAGCTGCTGCAGCTAGGTGAACTAGGCTTGCTGTTTTTGGTGAGTGTGTGCATGAGGAGCTAAGGGGGGAGTTGGGGAAAGAGGCTCACACACGAACTATATCTGAAACCAGAGCTTCGAACCAGTTTGTTCCGGTTCAAACCCCTGCTAAGAATTTGCATTTCCACCCCAGAATCAGAATCTACAGTTTAACAAGATCCCCAGATGATTCTTAGGTATAATCAGTTTTGAGAACCACTGCTCTGCTAGTGGAGCCCTGTTGACACAAAGGTTAAGCTTTTGGCCACTAACCAAAATATTGACAGTTCAAATCTGCAAGCTGCTCCTTGGAACCCCTATGGGGCAGTTCTACTCTGTTCTATAGGGTCACTATGAGTCAGAATTGACTCCCACGGCAATGGGTTTGGTTTTGGTTTTTTGGCGCTACTAGTGGTTGTCAAAATTGGTCCCTAATCAGCAGCATTAGCATTGCCTGGGAACTTGTTAGAAATGCAAATTCTCAGCAGGGGTCTGAACGGGAACAAATCCATTCAAAGCCCTGTCTGAAACACATCAGAAGCACAAACAGCCTTTGCTACGGAGAGATGGGGTATCTGAAGGAGACTGGAAGAATTGGCAGGAGTTTACAAGTTAGCAGTGTGGGCAGCTCCCTGGGAACCCTCCACTCCAGGCCAGCTGAGTGCCCACAGCGTTACCCAAGTCCCTGACCATCTGACATCATGCCACCGTGCCCTGGCATTGGACATTACCACGCCTGGTACACAGCGCCTGCCCCAGCATATGGTCAAAGAAATAAATGATCCAAATTTTGGGCTTCCAAACCCAAACCCCCTTCCAGAACCCCTGTAGGTTCAGACTTAGCAGCTGGCCTTGCTCCCCAACTTTCAGCCAAGCAGGGGACCGTCAAAGAGCTAAAGTTCTTGTATAAAATGTTCTTTGTCCCAAAAAGGGAGTCAGTCACTCTCAGACGGATGGTCTTCTGCTTTGCCAATTTGTCAGTTGCAGGAAGTAGATGGCCGGATCTTTGGTTTCTGAAACGGGGATACTGCAAAAAAAAAAAAAAAAAAGGAATGCTACATCCTGACTCACTAGGGAGAAGCCCAGACATCACCTCTTACACACACACACATGCCTGCATACACACACGCTGTCTCTCCAGAATTCTCACCTCCTTCTCCAATTTCTGAACAATACTGCAAGCCAGATGCACAGCTTAACAAACCAAAAATGGTACGTTTATATCAGAATGAGACTTCAAGTTTCTGCAACTCGCCACTGTGAAGCGATTTTTGTGTACCCGTTTATGCGTCCCAGACTCTGAAAAAACTGAGTCTTTTGTTGGTCGGGTGTTAAGCACAATCATCAGCCGCCTCCCGCCTCTGTCATTGATTGAGATAAATGACGCTCCTTTTTTCTTTTTTTTTTTTCCCAAATCTACGCCTGATGAAGTCTGTTTGGTGCCACAGTCTCAGCAGTAGAGATAAATGAGAAACAATTTCTTGGTGTCCATTATTTTCAATTACAGATATCAACCATGATGCTGTTTTCAAGGTTTATTGAATTTTCATAGACTATCATCAGCATCTACATTCTCCACGTGTAATAGAAACCTGAACTCAGAGAGGTTTTATGGCCTCTTTTTAAAGCCTCAGTCTGAACAAACCCCATTCCCTGGGCTCCCAGGAAAGCTTCCAGAAAGTCCTAAGCTCTCTTGGCCAGATCAGGAGAGAGAGGGAGCAAAATCAGCAGAGGAGAAGTGAAAGCATCAAAAGGACTTCTTGGGTGTCTCTGCTTTCCTCAGCTGAACTGGGGACCTGCTCCCTGACACAGAGGTCTGTTCTCAACTCTTCAGTCTCCCTACAGCAACGTGGGTGCCCGGCTGCCCAGCTGACTTCTCCCAGGCCTCCCTCCCCTTTTGGACAGTAAATGCCACGGTTGACCACACCCACCCACTGCTTGACAGCAGTCCTGAGTCAAGCTGAGCAGAAGGCAATCTTACGCAAATCTTCCCACCATAACCCCTCACAGAAGTCCCTCCCCACCAGCACTCCCAGACAAGTCCCTGCAGGCTCACAGGGCCTTCCTGCTGCTGCCACAGCTGACTTGGCACATCCCAGGCATTCCATACTGTGACCCCCAGGGGTCACCTACTGACCAGGGAGAAGGTGGCACATAAGCTTATACTGCAAAAAAAAAAAAAAGGAATGCTACATCCTGACTCACTAGGTAGAAGCCCAGACATCGCCTCTTACACACACACACACACACACACACACACACACACACACATGCACACACGCACGCTCTCATGGACGGCAGTCACAGAGAAGTTATCACTCTCCCTGTACAGGGAAACTGAAGCCCAGAAAGGTCAAGCTGACCACACACAGTGGGGACCACACAGCAGGAATGCTGGCAACTTCTACAGAAGGGGGTGTCAAATAAGTGGAAGGGGGTGGAGAAGGGCCAGGCCCAATTGCTCTGGAGCGACCTCTCTTCAAAATGATTCAAAGGTCCCAAGCTGCTGAAGCCTACAGAGATGCTTGTGGTATGGCATGTGTGTACCTGGACCCCAGGCCCAGCTGAACACAGGGCCCATAATGAGAAATAAATTAAGTGGAAGTATACTTACCAAATGGCAAGAGCCCAACCCCCTTCCTCTGCTTGGTTCTAAAAACATTGGTAACCTGGCTCAAAGGAAAATTACCACCCCAAGACACAAGAGCCTTGCAGATATAGACAGACAAGGGTCCTCCTCATTTGCAATTACCTGCAGTGAAGCCCACTGCTAGACACCACACACACACACACACATACATGCACACGTGTACTTCCATTCCACTATTTAGTGCCTCACTCTTAAATGTGTGCACAGCTCTGCACACTGCAGGTCTTCGGGGGGAGGGTAGTTTAATTTGACCCCTCCTAGAACACCAGGACACTCTGGCCCTTTCCCCAAGGGAGCAGGGTGCAGAGTCCCAGCAGCTCAGAGGCCTTCTTCCTCCTCGCTAAGCCTCTGCTCCTCCTCCCCTCAGCCCAGGAAGGCAAGAGAGCATGAGCATATCTGTTCACACTGATAGCTGTTCTCCCTGCCTACCTCCCTGCCCCATAGTAGCCAGGATCAGCAGCCCGTGGTGCCCAGCTAGTCATGGTAGCCCACCCATCACGGTACCATCCCCTCACTGTCTCCCAGGGCCCACTCCCCACAAGAGCAGGCGCCCCCGCAGGCTCTGCGGAAGGATATGGAGGCTAGGCCCTGGGGCCAGCAGGGACTGAGCTGTGTGCCTCAGCCCTCTGGATGTGTGGGGACCCCTTGGAGTGTCTGTCCCCACCCCATCACTTACCTCTCTTCAGCTACATGTTGCCCTCATCCTCTCCCACATAACTTCTCAGGGCCCTGGGGAAGGAGAGGGTGACAGAGACTTGGAGCAACCCCACAGCAAGCAGAGCACAGGGTCAGAGTCATAGTGACTGGAGCTCACAAGGCCTTAGGAGTCTCCTCAACTCACTCCTTTCTATGTATGGAGAAACTCAGGCCCAGAGACACAAACAGACTCACATTTGTGACAAACTAAGTTTAATCAGTCATTCATTCAGTCAACAAGCATTTATTACACTCCTACCGATTGCCACGCCCAGAACTAGACTGTGGCAATACAGAGGTGAATAGAATTGAAAACTGTGTCCTCACTTCAGCTCTAAGGGGAAAATTATCTACCCAGCATTAAGGAGCTGCAGTGGCGCTCAGGTCCAGATTTGTAAGCAAAGAACACAGCCTGATCGTTTCCCTCTCACCTCTGCCCCTTGAAACACTCTACACTGTACACAGGCTGGGCCTCGGCCTTGGCCTAACCCAACCCAGCCAGGCCCTGGACCTCTTCTGGCACAGACCCCACAGGGTTTGTGGGACCTGAGTGAGCAGACGTGCACAGGAGTCTTACCTTGATGCCCCAACTCTAAGAGGTGGCCATTGTGCAGTGTGTGTGCTGCCTGGGCCGAGAGGGGGCCAGGGGTGGGCTCATTCCGCGCCCGGGGAACCTGAGCTCCATGCCTGGCCGAGGGGGACAATAGTCCCTACAACAACCCCCAGCCCTGCCAGGAGACCTACGCTTGACCCTTCACAACCGCTCCTCTTTCCAGAAAAAGGTTTGGGGTCCCTTTCAGCATCTGCTAGGGTGAAAGGCCAACACTGTTCCTGACTGAAGCCTCCAGCTGGAGCTCCTTGTCCTCCCAGCAGCCCTTGAACCCACTCTGCCTGCCAGGCAGGGGAGCAGCCCAGCCAGCAGGTAGAGGTCACCATAGTTCTGCCCTTGGGATGCCATCCGATCTGGGCATATCCTATGCAGGAGCCCTGAGCAGAAAAGCAAAGAAGGGACAGGTGAAGACCCCTCCCTCTCACGTCCCAGGCTCACTGTGATCTGGCCCCAAAGGTACTCCACTTCCTGTACCCCACACTTCAGACAACCAGACTCACCTCTCACGTGGCCATGTTTTTCCACCTCCAAGCCTTTGTCCTTGCCAGTGCACCAGCCTAGAATGCCTTTCTCCAGCCTGTGTTTAAGCCCCTCGTGGCTCAGCTTCAGTCCCTGCATCCCCATGACCAGCTGAACCTGAACTCTCTTCAGTCCACAGAGACCAGGATGTGCTAGGGCCAGGCTCTAAGCTCAGCCAGGGGACACACAGACTTGTGGGTAAGACTCCCAAAACAGCATTTGAACTACAGCACCCTATCTGATGATTCTGTTTCCTCCACTGGCTCCTTGGGGAGCCCCTGCCCTGCTCAGCACACATGGCCACTCACAGAGAAATGCACGGGCTGTTGGGCTGACGCACAGGGGGACCAGATCTTGAACACAGAATCACAGCCTGTCAGCACTGTAGTCCCCAGAGACATGGCTGATCCCACCCCTTGGCCCCCTGAGAAAGGGAAAAGGGCCTTTCAGGGGAAGAAAAGCCCCAAGTACTCCATGAGGGGAAGAAAGGAATGGAAAGGGGGGCCCTAGAACTAAGGTCTCCTTGGGGTCAGAAAGCCTAGGGGCACATCAGGCAGGTTCCTCCTTGCCCTGCACCTAGGCCCTACACCCACCCTAATCTCATTCCTGCTTCTGGCCTCTGCTTATCTCTTACCTGCACCCAGAGTGTCTTTTCCTCCCTCCTGTCTTTATATCTTGCCCCACCTCCTCCAGGAGTCCTCCCAGCTTCCTCATCCTCTCGCCTACCCTCCCACTAAGCTCAGCAGGACCACAACCTGAGCCTGGGCTCCTGCCCAGGGCCTTGAGGGTGGCCAGGAAGGCTATATCCCAGCAGAGATGCTAGCAGGGTCCCTGGGTGACAGACCCACACTGGGTCATCAGGATTGCTGGGCACTCAGGTGTACCAGCACCGTACCAGGTGCTGAGGCGACGGCAGGGACTAGACACCCTGCTTCCTGTCCTCCTGGAACCGACAGTCCCAGCAGGGAAGGTGGCTGTTGAGCAAGTTGATGAGCTCAGGTGAGAGCTGGGGCTGGGCCAGGCCTGGGACTTGCTCAGAGCCACCCCTCACTCTGCCTGACCTAGGTGGTACCACTTCTGTCCTCAGAGACTCTGCCAGCTCCTTCAGCTTCCCCAGCTTCCAAGAAAGGATGCCTGGGGCCCTGGTAGACTGCACCCCCAACCCCACACTTCTTAACCAAGTTGGGCTCTGGCAATTGTGTGTGTGCACTCAGAGAATTTCTTTCAACTTTGCAAAATAATGAAGTCTCTACCATAAAAATAGAAAGCACATCGGCTGCGATCTGCTATTATATTTTTACTGGGACCCTCAGTTGAGCGAGAGTGTAATCTGTAAGATAATATAAGTGCTAATAATATTTTCCGGGGAAGTATTTCTCACTGTTACAAACACAAACTGCTATTAAGGGGTATATTTGTTAACATTGCTGAGACATAGATTACCTGGCCTCTGCAGCAAGATGGGAACAGGCTAATTTTTTTCCCCTCTGAGCTGTTATGCTTCTGAAAAAAATTAGCATAATGTGCCAAACCTTCTACACAATTCTAAGTTAGTCTTAAAAACTCCTTTGTGATTCCATTCCCATTAAAGACTTTAAATATCTTTATTCTCTTTTAATAGATAAATTCATCAATGTATCCCTCTAAAAGGTAAGCAATATAGGTAGATGAGACAGCGGGATTTGTTACATAAAAAGGAATACTCCATCAGAATTAATATACTAATACCAGGCCTGGCGCTTAGTAGGTGCTTAATAAATGGATAATAAAACAGTTGATTAATTGAAATCCCCTAAAATTTATAAAATAAAGTTTTCAATATAATTTCAATATTAAAAAGGTTAGAAATGCTTAGTCATCATTTTCTGTTTAATTGTAAAGTTGGGTGGATTCTAGAGCTCTTGTGACTTTCCTCCCAGACTTGGTATCTCAGACTTTGACACAGCGCCACCTAGTGCCCAGCCTCGCTAAGCCTCGCAGCCCTCTCTCTAGCTCCCAGACCATCTAGAAACACCAGGAGAAACCCTATAAAATGGTGCGTTTTATTCTCAAGCATTCAACCAGCTTTCATTGAGCCCCTACTATGTGTGTGGCAGGCCCTGGCGATAGACAAGATTAAACATATCTCTGCTATGATGTATTCAGTTGACTGGAGAAATGGCCAGAGAGGCAGAGCTGAATGGGGTGACACCCACCCCAGAAAAGGTCACAAGAGAGAAGCCCACACCAGCTTCAAGCAGCCCCTACCTCAGTCCTTCCCACAAGATGACTCGTCCTAAGTAGCAACGCCCTCTCACTCATCCACTTCACATGCACCTGAAGGTGTCACCCTGCACTACTCAGAACTGGCCATCCAACAGCACTGTGTGTGGGAAAACTCATGGTGAGCAAAGGCTTCAGCAGCCTCTAGGCTCCCAGGATCTCTACACGGCAAACAGGTTGTATCCCCTTGTTGGCCAGAGTTGCAATTAAGCTACTGATCCTCGTGAAAATGGGCATTGTTAAGTCAATATGGAGCTGATGCCGTAGATAAACAGTGTGTGTCATCGGGAGGCAAGGAATGTGTAAATGATTGGATACAGATTAGTATCAAGGGAAATTCTGCCTCAATATGGCCAAGAAATTCGAACACTATTAGGGTGTGTAGCAGCAGCTTTTGCGCGAATTTATTGCTGTTCTCTCATTCATTCAACAAGCATAGATTGAGCCCCTTTTGCAAGCCTGGCTATGTGCTGGGCCTGCAGACATAGAATAAGCTCCCACCATCCCCCGCCCCAGGAGTTCAGGGCCCAAGGCAGTTGGTGGGTTGCTCTTCCCGCCCTCTGAGAAGCAAGAGACCTGAGTCAGGGCCATCCCTTCCTGAACACTCTCTGTGCACCAGGGCCTGGGCTGGACATCCTATATCTTTCACCCTCCCAACAGCCCCTTGAGATAGGATTTCTGGCCCAGTTTTACAACAGAGAAAACTGAGGCTTAAGGAGGCTAAATGGTCATGTAGCTAGTAAGTGGCAAAGTGGGGATTTGAATGCAGGTGTGCCCAGTTCTAAAGTTTTTTTCCACAGCCACAGGCCATCCTCTCACCCAGGCAGCCAGCTGGCATTGACCACATGAGAATGGGGACTCCTCAGATCAGCCTTGCCTAATCTTGGAGACACAGATATGAGACCAACAACTCTAGCAGGTGGGTGAACCAGGAATACAGTCACAGACACTGATGGGTGCCTACCCAATGTCATTATCCCATCTCCCTTGCTAAAACAGAGCCCTGATGTGTCCAGGCATCCATGCACGGGAAAGCTGGCTACTATCCCAGCCCCAACCACAGGATGCAAATATCTATTAACCTTAAGCCAACCAAGGTAATTTCATTTATTTTACCAATGACTGGTTTAGGAAGAGGCACATTACAAAATTCTGGCCAAGGAGACATAGCTTAGGAGAACAAGTCTGCTGGAGAAACCCCTGGGAATGGTTCTTATCTCTTAAACAGAGACACAAGGACCATTTTTCACCTATCAGATTGGCAAAGATCCAAAAGGTTGATAACACACTCTGCTGGTGTGGGGAAACAGGCACCTCATACACTGCTGATGGGGCTAAACCAGGGCTTCCATCTGATTCCAGTTCGAACCCCTACTGTTCTCAGGAGACGCTAATGATACTCGTTAGTGACCAATTCTGAGAACCACTAGCAGAGCTGTTGTTAGGTGCTGTAGAGTTGTAGAGTCGATTCCTACTCATAGAGACCCTACGTACAACAGAACAAAACACTGCCCAGTCCTACACCGTCCTCACAATCATTGATATGCTTGAGCCCATTGTTGCAGCCACTATGTTAATCTATCTCGTTGAGGGTCTTTCTCTTTTTTGCTGACCCTCTACTTTACCAAGCATGATGTCCTTCTCCAGGGACTGGTCCCCCTGATCACATGTCCAAAGAAATTGAGGTGAAGTCTTGCCATCCTCGCCTCTAAGGAGTATTCTGGCTGTACTTCTTCTAAAACAGACTTGTTGGTTCTTCTGGCAGTCCATGGTATACTCAATATTCTTCACCAACACCATAACTTAAAGGCATCAATTCTTCTTTGGTCTTCCTTATTCATTGTCCAGCTTTTCACATGCATATGAGGCAATTGAAAACACCATGACATGGGTCAGGCACACCTTAGTCCTCACAGTGACATCTTTGCTTTTTAACCCTTTAAAGAGGTCTTTTGCAGCATATTTCCCTAATGCAACACCTAGACCAATAGTTCTCAAAATTTATTATACATAAGAATAATCTGAGGATCTTGTTAAAAATGTAGATTCTGATTCAGTATATCTGAGGTAGAAATGCAAATTCTCAGCCCTGGTATAAATTGGTTGTAAACCAGTACAAACCTCAGAAAGGGATATTTGATGACATCTGTCAAGGTTACAAATGCATATCTCTCTTGCCCTAGTAATTCTGCTTTTGGGTACTTATCCTACAGAAACACTAACATTTTTGCAGAAATAGTTATAACAGCAAATATTGGAAACAATTTAAATGTCTATCAAAAGATGACTGGTTAAACAAATTAAGTTACATCCAGAAAATACAATGATACAGTGATAAAACAATATTGAGGATATACTTTATGTACCAAAAATTTTGCTAGGTGAGAAAAAAAATAAGCAAGGTGTCCAAAATGCTTAGCGTGTCCTATCATTTGGAGAAAATGGAAGTGGGATAGATGAAACTATATATTCATATTTGCTTGTAACATACCTTATTACATGAAGAGACTCTGGAAGAATATATAAGAAAGTTCCGTTAGTGAGAAGATAGAGACAGGATTAACAGGAGACACTTTACTGCATACCTTTTTAATTATTTTAGATTTGCAAACTTGTGAATGTAACACCTATTCAAACAAACAATTATATATTTTTAAAGGGAGTGAAACAAGGAAGGAATGCTATCTTTTCTGCTTCTGGACATATGTGTACAAGGACATGAGAGCCAGGTGGAACCATGACAGCCATTTTGTGACCGTGAGGGCACTAGAACGGAGTAGAAGAATGGAAAGAATCTGTATCCTTGATGACATTGAACTGTTGAATTAACCAAACCTGGAGCTGCCCTGCCTCAGAACTACTTGTTATATGAGCTAAATAAATCCCTTTACTATTTAAGTCATTTTTAGTCGGACTTTCTATTAATTACATTCAAAAGCATCCCAGCAAGTAAACAGGACCGTGGTAAAGGTCATCCTGGTAAGGACAAATAAGCAGATGAGCTGTGCCTCTGCTTGTACTTCCAATATAAAGAAGAAATGCAGGACTTTAGGGTAATATTGAGAACTAAGATATGCATTTAACTCTGCTCCCCTTAAAGCCTCCTAAAATGGCCATGAAGGCTAAAATTGCCAGAAACCCACAAGAACAGAGAGATGACAGAAGACAAGTTATATCAACAATAGTTTGGAAGCTGGAAAACAGATGGACAAGAACTAACTGACTGAGCAGATCAGATCAGAGAAAGCTGAAACCTAAACCTACATTTGGATGAGCAAACCCATTCAGAACCCAGAAAGGCCCAGGAATTGAAGGTATTATGCTCCACCTACACACCAAATATCTGAAGACAGGGGCATAGGTGGAGCAAAGAACAGAAGGACTTGTGGGAGGAAAGCTTGTTCCCACCTTCTAACCTTCCCCCATCATGACAAGAGATGGGAGGTTGACTCTGGAGAATTTGAGCAAAAGAAGTTCCAAACTCAGGGACAAAAGACACAGCTGAGGATAGGGGTGAGGGGCCATATTAAAAACAGGTTAAATAAGAGTAAGTCTACACACTGAATGGTAAAGACTTCATGCTGCCTTCTCCCACTGAGCTTTCAGAAGGTTTGTAGCCAGGCCTACCTTCTCCCCTATCCCCAGGCAAGTGATAGGAAAATTTCTCTCTGGAAAAACTGACCACCCCAATAGAAAAGGCCTAAAGATGCTGACACTGGGTGACCCCAAACCGAAATAGCCAAGCCTTCACCCATCACCCTGTACTGAAGCCCACTAGTCAGCAAGCCCCACCCAAACACACAGAGCTTCCAATGAGCTATCTGGTACCTCACTCTTAAATACATGTGGAAAGATAAAGATCACCAGACATTTGAGAGAAGTCTGTAAGTGAAAGACAGAGATCAAAACAAACAAGGGGAAAAAAATTAAAAAGATTCCAACATAAAATAGATTGCAGGAAACAGAAGAAAAAAATATGTATGTGTCTATGTATTTTAATACCCTCAGGAAAATAAGAGAAGTTATTGCATTTATGAAATAAGAACAAGGGGCTATAAAAATGAACATTCAGAGAAGAAGATAAAACTCTTGAATATTAAAAATACGGTAGCAAAAATTTTATAAATCAACAGAATGTTTGAAAAATAAAGTGGAGGAAATCTTCCTCAAAATAGAAGAAAAAGGTAGAAAATAAGAAAGATAAGAAAATTCAAGGAATAATCCAAGAGGTCCATCAGTCAACTAATAGGAGTTACAGAAAAAGAAAATAAAGAAAACAGAGAGGATGCAATTCTGATATTTGTTTATTGAAAAAATAATAGAAGATACTGTCCCAGAACTGAAGGGGATGCACCCAGAAATAAATCCATCCACCTATGGACACCTGATCTTCTACGAAGGATAGACGTCCATTAAATGGGGAAGACATAGTTTTTTCAACAAATGATACTGGTAAAACTGGATATCCATTTGCAGAAAAATAAAACAGGATTCATACCTCACCCCATACACAAAAACTAAATCAAAATGGATCAAAGGCCTAAATGCAAAACCTAAAAACTATAAAGTTCATGAAAGAAAGCATAGGGACAACACTAGGTGCCCTAATTTACGGCATAAACAGAATATCAAGCATAACTAAAAATGCACAAACTCCAGAAGATAAACTAGATAACAACCAAGACCTCCTAAAAATTAAATACTTACACTCATCAAAAGACTTTTCCAAGAGAGTAGCAAGAGAATCTACAGACTGGGGAAAAATCTTTGGCAACAACATACCTGATGAAAGTTTAATATCTAAAATATACAGAATACTTCAACAACTCAGCAATAAAAAGACAAGCAACCCAATCACAAAATGGACAAAGGACATGAACAGACACTTCACCAATGAGGACATTCAGCCAGCCAACAAATACATGAAAATACGCTCATGATCATTAACCATTAGAGAGATTCAAATCAAAACCACAATGAGATACTGTCTCACCCCTGCAAGAATGGCACTAATCAAAAATTCAGGAAACAATAAATGCTGGTGAGGTTGTGGGGAGATTGGAATTTTCAGACACTGCTGGTGGGAATGTAAAGTGGTACAACCACTACGGAAAATGATATGGTACTTCCTTAAAAAGCTAAAAATAGAAATACCACACAATCCAGCAATCCCACTCCTAGGAATATATCCTAGAGAAATAAGAGCCACCATACAAATAGTCATATGCACACCCATGTTCACTGCAACATTATTCACAATAGAAAAAGATGAAAACCACCTGCATGCCCATCAACAGATGAATGGATAAACAAATTATGGTACATACACACAGTGAAATACTACAAAACAATAAAGATCAATGATGAATCTATGAAACATCTCACAACTTGGATGAATCTGGAGGGCATTATGCTGGGTAAAATAAGTCAATCACAAAAGGACAAATACTGTATAAGACCACTATTATAAAAACTTAAGAAAAGGTTTACACACAGAAAGAAGCAATCAAACAGAGGTGTGGGGAGGGGAAATTACTAACTAGATAGTAGATAAGTAGTAACTTCAGTGAAGGAAAAGACAGTACACACTATAGGGGAAGTCAGCACAATATGACCAGGGCAAAGTCACAGAAACTCCATAGACACATACAAACACCCTGAGGGACCAAGTTATTGGGCTGAGAGCTAGGGACCATGGTCTTGGGGGACATCTAGGTTAAATGGCATAACATAATTCATATAGAAAGTGTTCTACATCCTACTTTGGTGAGTAGTGTCTAGGGTCTTAAAAGCTTACAAGCAGCCATCTAAGATACATCTATTAGTCCCGTCCCATCTGGAGCAAGTGAGAATGAAGAAAACTGAGGACACAAGGGAAGTGTTAGTCCAAAGGACTAATGGACCACATGACCCACAGCCTCCACCAGCCCCAGCCCAGAAAAACTAAATGGTACGCAGCTATCACTACCAACCTCTCTGACAGGGATCAAAATAGAGGGTTCCAGACAGAGCAGGAGAAAAATGTAGAACAAAATTCAAATTCATAAAAAAAGACCAGACTTACCAGTCTGACGGAGACTGGAGGAACCCTGAGACTATGGCCCCGAGACACCCTTTTAATTCAGAACTGAAGTCACTCCCGAAGTTTATTCTTCAGCCAAAGATTACACAGGTCTATAAAACAAACAATAACACAATAGCTCAATCATGTAAATGAGACCAAATGGGCAATATCTGCCCAAAAGTGGAGATGAGAAGGCAGGAAGGGATAGGAAAACCGGATGAATGGAAACAGGAAACCTGGGGAACAAAATTCAAATTCACACAAAAAGACCAGACTTACTCCTCTGACAGAGACTGGAGGAATCCCGGAGACTATGGCCCCCAGACACCCGTTTAACTCAGAACTGAAGTCACTCCCAAAGTCTACCTTTCAGCCACTAAAGCAAACAATAGCAAGCATGAGGAATGTGCTTCTTAGATCAATCAAGTATACGAGACCAAATAGGAAACGCTTGCCAAAAGCAAACAAGAGAAGGCAAGAAGGGACAGAAAAACTGGACAAATGGACATGGGGAACCCAGGGTGGAAAGGGGGAGAGTTCCTGACACATTGCAGGGATTGCAACCAATATCACAAAACAACTTGTATATAAATTTTTGAATGAGAAACTAATTTGCTCTGTAAACTTTCACCCAAAGCACAATAAAATAAAAATATTTTTTCTAAAAAAAAAAAAAAAGGCTTAATAGATCCTCCAAGTACCTGGGACCATGAATTTTAAAAAATTCCAAAGAACATCATTACAAAATGTAGAAGAGAGAAACCCTAAAAAACTTGCAAAGAAAATAAACAGGTCACATATAACCCTCAGAATGTGAAAGACGTCTGATGTCTCAACAACAACGGAAGCTAGAAGACAATAGAACAATATCTTCAAAACTGAGGGAAAATTATTTCCAATGTAGAATCAGCCATGCTATCAATGAAATGTGAGGCTAGAATAAAGACATTTTCAGATAAATAAGGTCTCCAAAATGTACCTCCAATTCGCTCTTTCTCAAGATATTGCTGGAGGAAATACTCTCCAAAAGGAGGAAAGAATTCAAGAAATGAAGTGTGTCAGAGGATACAGGGGATGTGATGGGAAGATGGTGAGGAGAACCTGTCAGGTAAGACTCTGAGGTGCTTCCTGGGCAGAGAACAACAGTCCAGGCAGGAGCTGGGGGCTGGAGGCTCCGAAAGGGCTGGCTCCGAAATAAACAAATAAAACAAGTATGTGTAAACCAAGTATGCCTGATGTGTTTGAAATATTCAGAGATTTCCAGTTCAGTCATAGAGTTTGGGAAATAATTCATAATTGGTACATATGAAACAATACAGAAGAAAAGAAATGGGGCAATTGCTAACTTCTAAGAAAATTAAAAGTTGTACAAAACACAACGATTAGTCTTTATTCAGCTGGAGCAACAGACATAGAAGGAAAGTCAGGAATAGGAAGAGGACATGGAATGTGTGGCTAATTGCCTCCATGAACAACTGCCTCCTTTGCCAGAAGACTGGAAGCACTGGACAGTGCCTGGCTACCATTACTGAACATTTCGATCAAAGATTCCATAGAAGACTCCTGATCAAAAAGGGGAAAATGCAGAACAGAATTTCAAATGCTCACGGACTCCAGATTTCCTGGAGCCATGAAGGCTGGATGAACCCCTGAAACTATTGCCTGGAGATAATCTTTAAATCTTAAACCAAAACTATCCCCTCAAGTCTTCCTAAAACCAAACAACAGTTTAGCTTAACTAGTAAAAAAAAAAAAAAAAAAGTCTGCCTTGAGCATTATGTTCTTTTAAGAACTATCTATATGGGATCAAACTGACAACAGCAACTCAAAAGATTAGACAGGCGTCTTAGGGAGCGGTGAATTTACATTAATGGGGGAGGAAGGACACAGAAAAGGAGGGTGAGAATGATTATACAACTTGAAGAATATAATCATTGTCACTAAATTGGACATGTAGAAACCATTGAATTGATGTATGTTTGCTGTATATATTCTCAACAACAACAAAATAAGTAAGATTATACATATTTTTGTTTAAAAGTTGTACAAGAAAGAAAACATAACCATAGTACTACATGTGACTCACTGTGAATAATAGTTACATGATCATAATAATGTAAACACTGAATACTGATTTAACCCAAAATGATTATTTAACATACCCAGGAGAATAGGAGAAGGGATGCTTGTGGTGGAGGGCAGAGAGGATGCCGGGCAGGTAAGAAAAATAAAAAATGCTCCCCCTCCACAGAAGGAAGTCAATGGATCATATCGAAAATGGAAGAAAAAAAAACAAAACAAGAAATAGCAGTAAAATCAAGTTAAATAGAACTAGGACGATGATACAAGAGAAAACAGCATAAACATTTGAAAGCCATCATTCCTGGGAGCTGGGAGTAGGAAGCGAGTGGGCAGGACTGCCATCTTTCACTATAAGCCTAGTAGTTCTGTTTGGGTTCTGAACCCATGTTCACAGAACCTAGATAAAAAATTTAAACAAGCAAAAAACCAGAAGGTGTCTGCTGCTCCCCTGGCTTGTGCTCATTTCTGTGTCCACGTGTGGGAGGCTGGGAGGGCAGCCAAGGGCCCAGAACCTGACCTCAGCAGCTTACAGTTCAGATGAGAGACCAGGGAAGAGGCAAGTATGAGGCAGATGGTCTTAGGAGAGCTGCTGCCCACTCCGGGAGGCCCAGGCTGCCAAGTCTAGGCCTGCTGACAGCCCAGGGCCTACCAACCCAGGCCTTCACTGAGGCGCTCACTCTAGAACCACCGTCCCCTCCTGCTGCCATCGGAAAGCCCCCAGGTCTCACACCTCCAGGCTCAGATTTCGTCTCTCTCCCACCAGAGTTGGGCTGTCCTTCCGAATGTGGAGGTGCAATGCATCTGTGACAACAGGCCCTGCGCCTCGGTCCTCAAAGGAACCGGCCACCCCCGGATGGCATATCCCAGCTGCTCCACCCATCTCTCTGAGACCCAGACTCTCAACCCAGCTGAGTAGGAGCTGCATTTCAGAGCCCACAGGTGCCCACTCACAGACTCCCTCTCTTTAAAACACTCCATACAAAGGCACTTTTATCTGGTTCAAAAACATGCTTTAAAAGCTCTAAGTCCTTGCAGTGGTTTCCCATGTTCTGGTCTCTTTCAGATGATAATAGTTTTAATTATAACAATCATTATAGCATAATACCTTCAATTTAGGCAATCAGCTCCATTCAGAATATTCAAATAGGGAGGGGGGACTGTGGGCAAGCTGAGGCTCTCTCTGCACTGGGTTTCATGTGACAAATGGTATGAGGTAGGAAACAAGCAGGGAGGGAACACCACTCTAGGAAGGCCTTGCTGAGACGGGACATTGGAGCCGAGACCTGAAGGCTGAGAAGAAGCCACAGAGCAGAAGAGCAGAGAGAATCACAAGTCAAAAGGCCCTGAGGTGGGAAGGAGCCAAGTGTGCTGAAGAAATGGAAAAGGCCAAGGAGTCTGGAACACTTATTTAATCCCCACCACCACGACACAGTGTGGTATGTATTATCATGCCCATTTTACAAATATAGAAAAGGAGGCTCAGAGAGGTGAATTACTTACCCAGGGCCACAGAGCTATTAAGAGGCAAAGCCAGGAGGGTAAACTGGAATGACCCGAAACACCTCATGAGCCAATGGGTGTTTCTGAGGCAGATTCGATTTTGAGGGTTTGCACAGGTCCTGTGCTTGGGAAACTCTCAGGCCACAGGTGAGCACCTCTGCCTCCAGGTCTGACCAGGAGCCCAGGAGCAACCAGGCAGCATCCGCCTCCTCCTCCCATCAGTCCCACTCTGTGCCTCCAAGAGAGAGGCAGACACATGCCACCCCTCAAGTGGTACACGCTGAACACAAAACCAAACCAAACCCACTGCCATCGAGTCTATTCCGACCCCCAGTGACCCTATAGGACAGAGTAGAACTGCCCCATAGGGTTTCCAAGGCTGTAATCTTTAACGGAAGCAGAATCTTTCTCCCAAGGAGCAGCTGGTGGGTTCTCACTGCCAGCCTTTCGGTTAGCAGGCAAGCACTTTAACAACTGCATCACCAGGGCTCCTACGCCGAATCCAGTATGGTGCCATCAGCCTGGCATCTTGGGTTTCATCCCAGCAATGCCACTCATTTACTGTCCTGCCTCAGTTTCCCCAAATGTACAAAGAGGAGGTTGGGCTTTTCTAACAGCAGATGAAATTCATTAGTGAGTTGTGAAATCACTTTAGAGGGTTGTGATGAGCTTTTTTTTTTTTCAAATGAAAAATCATCTAATAGAAAACATCAAAGTGTTTCACCAATAAAAATGGTAAGTATAATTTTATGAAACTTTATTTCAGTAATTTATATGCATTTGTGGATACTGGATTATGGCTGGCAGTCAAAAAAAATTTGAAAACTACTCAGTTAGATGGACCCTTCGGTCCTTTCCAGTTCTACAAAAGCACACACAATTCTTTCAAACACCACTCAACAATAGCTTGCCCAGTACTATGTGAGGGGCTGTAGGGTGCCGGGATAGCCAACACAGTCCCAGAGTTCCCTGCCTAGGAGGGGAGTGAGAGCTTGCAAAATATTGACAATAGGGATGAATTCAACAAATGCCAGCTGGGACTGGAAAAAAAAAAAAAATCTCATGGGGACCCTAAGGCTGGAGGGATGGAAAAGCCTTATTTATTCATTCAACAAATATTCACTGAGTACCTACTACACACCAGGCCCTGCTCTACACACTCGGATACATCAGTGAACAACGCCAGAAATCCCTGCCCTTCTAGAGCTCATGGTGAGCAGGGGAAGAAGCATTAGAGAAAAGTCCTGAAGGATAGCTGGGATTTAGGCAGAAAGAAGAATGGGAGGTTGTTCTAAATCAAGAATAGCCCTTGATGGATTGAAAAATGTGCAAGTCTGTGCCCTTGAACGGAAGTGAAGGCTGGTCTTGGTGAGCAGCTTTCAGTCCAGCAATGGCTTCAGATCAGATCCTGAGAGCAGTGTCAGAGCTAAAGGGTGGCTGAGAGGTGTCTTTAAGACCCCCCTAACCTCCGTCAGTGACCAGACTCTTGGCAGGATAGTTGACCATGTCCCTCTGCTCATATGAGGCACCATGCAAACACACTAGTCCTCTAGCTTCACCCTTCTGCACACCCCTACCCCTGAACCCCTCTCTCCTGTGTAGAAACTCTAGAGCCCACAGATGGGGAATCACTGCCCCAAAGCTTGCCCACCTGAACGAGAAGTCTGGACTTGATCCCAAGGGCTATAATCTTAACCTTGGCTCATAGAACTTCATGAAGATCTAATCAAAGTGGGGCCTTTCCCCAGGGCAAGGACTCTTCTGCTGACGCTATCAGGGCTTTAAGGGTCACTGTCCCGGGAGTCATAGAGTCCAGCTCAAGGCCTGCCTCCTCCAGGAAGCCCTCCCAGACCTTCCCCTCTACATTCCTCTAAGTTCCTACAGCACTTTCTTACAACAGGTAAATTCACTTCCTCTCACCTCCTCAACCAGACCACTGAGGTATTTATGCTTTCTATGAAAAATGGGTTGTACCTTCCCAGCTCCCCACCCACTCCAGTCACTGTCTCAGACTCTGGCTTTTTACCTAGACTTGAAAGAATAATGTACCTGGGATATCCCAGTCAACTGGCATAATATTGTTTTTCAGTATTTCTGTTCTACCTCCTAGTTCATTGCGTAGAACCTGGGGTCTTAAAAGCTTGCAAGTGGTCATCCAAGCTCCAGCAATTGGTCTCCATTCACCTGGAGTAGCAAAGAAAGAAGGAGAGTCAGGATTGGAGGAGGAAATAGAATGTATGTCTGGTTGCCTCATGAACAACTACCTCCTATACCACGAGACCAGAACCAGATGGTGCCCGCCTACCATTACTGAATGTTTTGATCAAAGATTCTATAGAATTCTGATCAAAAGGGAGAAACATGTGGAACAGAATTTCAAATTCTCGATGGAATCCAGGCTTTCTGGAGCCAGTGAAGCTGACTGAACCCCTGAAACTATTGCCTGAGATAATCTTTAAACCTTAAACCTCAAACCAAA
Source organism: Dugong dugon (assembly GCA_030035585.1). NCBI lineage: Eukaryota > Metazoa > Chordata > Mammalia > Sirenia > Dugongidae > Dugong > Dugong dugon. The sequence continues at coordinate 147,026,463 of CM057460.1, forward strand.
TCTCCTGAATTCTCTTAAAGAATTATCTGTGAGGGATCAAAATGACACAACTCAAAAGGTTAGATGAGAAGCTTAGGGGGCAGTAAGTTTATGTTAATGGTGGTGGAAGGATTTGGAAAAGGATAGCAAAAATGGTGGCACAACTTGAAGAATGTAATCAGTGCCACTGAATCACACATGTAGAAATTGCTAAAATGGTGTATCTTTTGCTGGGTATATCTTCACCAAAAATAAAAAAATGTTTAAATAGTAATAATGCACCAACAGAAATCTCCCCCCAACAAAGAGCCCCCGCGCAAGGGCAGAACCAGGCGCATCTTCAGTCCTTATCTTTTTGCTCTAAAGGCATGGCAACCACCAAGATCTACATCGTGGTCTTTTTTCTTTTTAACACAAAGGGAAGCCTTCCTTCTATACTACAAATAGAGTCACTCACCTCTAAGAGGCAGGGGTCCCGGGACTCATAAACCACAGGTCAGTGCTAACCAGTGTGTTGCTTTCCTTGGGGCTGTAATCTTTCAAATAAGCCATAGCCGGGCTGCAGTTTTCTCAGAGATAAATGCATGTACCAATGCTTAATGCATTCACTGACTGTCCTGCCTCAGAAGGACACACACACATGCAGCCTGCCACACCATGGACCACACCACCGCGGCCTTGCTCTCCCCTTCCTCCTCAAAATCTGAAAACTTACTCTGTCCAAGTCAATAGATGCCCTTTCTGCACCCAGATTGCCAGTCTCCTGCTTAAAACCCTGGTATGATTTCTGTGGCTTTTAGAAGAAGGACTCACGGCTAACCAGCCACAGAGACCTTGTGTAACTGACCTGCACCCCTCTGGCCCCTGTCCAGTTCTCAGCCCCGTGGATGCTGTTCGCTCCCTAAAAAGTACCAAGCTCTTTCCTTCCCCAGGGCTTTCCCACAATCTACCTCCAACTCGTGCGCTGCCTCACCCCGCCCCTCCACCTGGCCAATTTACTTCTCAGGTCCCGTTTAAACACTGCTTCCTCTGGAAAGCTTCCCCTACCTCCTGTGTAACCCAAACTTACTTTTTCTTTTTTTAAGAGGCAATAAAGCATAGTGATTAGCAGCGGAGGACTTGGACTCAGACTTCCTGGTTCAAATCTCAGGTCTGATTCTTACTAACTTTGTGACCATAGGCAAGTTACTTAACCTCTCTGTGCCTCCATTTCTTCACCTGTAAAATGGAGTTAATTCAGATAAAAGAGCATAATCCATTTAAAGCATTTTGAATGTGTAAGCACATAGTAAATAATTAGTATCAGCTGTTATTATTATTATTACCATCCTTTATCCTGTCACTCTCTTTACTTCACAACCCTTAGCATAATTTGTAACCACAATCTACTTGGTGGTATTTGTTGGATGCTGAGGTGTCAACTCCATGAGTGAGAGTAACCCCAAGGGCTGGCGTGGTGCCTGACATACACAGACACTCAATAATTGATACTTGTTGATTACAAAAAATAATAATAATTACTAGCTATTTATGCCTTCAGGTGGGTGGGGGTTGCAGAGGTGGGAGATGGTCAGGGTAGATGTGGAGTGACTGGCTGAGGCGCCCTGCTAGGGACACGGGTGGAAGGGCAGCCCGGAAGCCCACCTGCGGCCAGCTAGTGAAGAGCCAATGCTGAAGTCAAGATGCCCAGGCTCAAGGCCCAGCTCCGCCTCTAACCCGTGTGGCCTTAGTTGTTGTTGTTAGCTGTCATCAAATCTGCACCCAACTCACGGTGACCCCATGCACAACAGAACAAAATGCTGCCTGGACCTGCACAATCCCCATGATCAAGATGGGACCTGATGCCATCCATAGGGTTTTCATTGGCTGATATTTGGAAATAGATTGCCAGACCTTCCTTCCTAGTCCATCTTAGCCTAGAAGCTTCACTGAAACCTGTCCAGCATCATAGCAACACACAAACCTCCACTGACAGATGGGTAGTGGCTGCACTTGACGTGCACTGGCTGGGAATTGAACCCAGGTCTCCCGCAGGGAAGTCAAGAATTCTACCACTACATCCCCTTGGACAGGCTTCTTAAATCTTCTAAGCCTCTGTTTCTTCATCCATAAAGCTCACGTGGGAACCTTTCAGGAACTAGTTAAGGCAATATGCCCAACTGGAAGAGCAAAGAAAAGCCTAGGCTCATCTTTTCTGCTTGCTCATGGCGCAGTCCCAGCTATGCCCAGCATCTGCATTGCCATCCGTAGAGTATGTAAATCCACACAATTAATATTCTCCGTAATCTTAGCACAACAATTTTTCTTCACGAATGTGTTCAGTTTCAGGAAACACTGCGTGTTCTGGAGGCACATTTACATTTCATTATCTCTAAAAGCTTAACTACCGTAACTAATGCTAGATTAATAAGCAGCCCCAGCGTACAAGTACTTTAAACGGCATCACTTACACAGTCTCGCTCTTGGTGGAAGAAGATGATTTAAACAGTGGCTGTGGGTGAGACGGGGTCAGCCAAGTTAAGCTGGTCTAATTTCTGCATCTCCCATGAGAGACTTTATATATTGTTCTGTCTGAGCAATTAAATCTCAACTAAAGCTATCAATTACCCAGGTCCCAGTAAACCTGGGGCTGAAAAGGAGTCCTGGTCAAGTCCATGTGGGCCACCTAGGGTTCTCCCAGTTCCCACACCCAATAGACCCCTGACTGTCCTGGGCTCCGAGCAGGACGGCTAACAACAGACAAGGCCGTGTGTGCTAAATCACAGGACCAGATAATACTGGTTTGGGGTTGGAAGCCTGAGGTACGGCCTTAAAGAAGAAGAAAACAAGCAGCCAAGTTTGGAAACATCAAAGCCAGACTCTGGCTGGAGGCTCCGGGGCCACGCCCCAAATAACAGTATGTGAGGCATGCCAATGAGGGCCTTAGCAGCCCCCGGAGCCCCCAGAAGTGTATGCTCTGTCAATCTCAGGCAGTACTATTTGGGGAGGTGTTTGTCATCACTGTATTTTTGCAACAGAGGTGAGAGGTGCAATGTCACAGTGAAGTATCCGTGCAGGTGAAAAGTGGGTGTCCAGAAGTCTCCCCCTCTAAACTTTCATCCTACCTGGTGTCTCGGCACTCCCCCCACCCCCATGACATTTTCTCACGCAACTGATTTAGGTTTGGCTGCTGCCATATCTGGTCTGTGGAAGGCCCTCCTCCCACCAGGGACTGCTCTGCTCTGAGAATCGGGACACAGAGTGATGCACAGGTCTGTATCCAAGAGGCTGGGTGGCTCCAGCCCCTGCCTCTGCCCACTGTATGCACTGCCTGCGAGGGACCCCTCGCTCACCCTCCACAGTGCTCCAGGCCCACCCATAGCCTTCAGTGCAGCAGGACAAGCCCAGCTTTTGAGGAGTGGACTAGCCCTCGGCTTCAGCCCTGGGAGCCACTGGGAGCCCTGCCCAAAGAAGGCCCATTCTTTACTCCCTCTCCAAGAAGGGGGTCCGGGGCCCCCAAAGCTCAGGCCCTCTGGATGTTGCCCACCTCTGACCGTTGCCCACATCTGACCATGTCGATGCCCAGAAGATAAGCACCCACTGTTCACCAACTTTTCTCCCTGGGGGGTCTGGCTCTCCTGTGCTCTGGAGAGCAGCACCAGGGCCACCCCAGGCACAAGGTGCCGATTGCTCATCCAGGCCTAGAGTCTGTGTGCTGGAGGGAGGGGAGGACTTCTCATCTCCCTAGGGGGAGAGAGTGGGGGGAAAGCCAGGAAGACCAGAATATCTGTGGGATCTACACTGCATCAGAAATTGTCCTGTGTCCCCTGTGTTTAGTTGGGAAATCAAATCCTCTGGGAGGCTGACAAACCTAATCACTAATATCCTTCTTCCCCAAGTCCCACCAAAAGCCTCTATTTCCCAGGAAGGGTCTAAGAGTCCCCGACATTTCATGGGGGGTCAGAAGTCCCCATCGTGCAAGGTGACTAACCAGCAAAGTTCCCATGGACAAACAGCTCTGGGGAGCCAGGGAAGGTGTCACCCCCCTCCTACCTCATACACAGTGACCCTAGAAAAGCTCATGAGGGCAGGAGCCAGCCCCGCCGGCTAGATTGCCCCTCTACCTCCTCAGCCAGAAAACCGGGAGGTTAATAAAACACAGGACGAGGGTCTCCCAAGGGACAGCTCTTGGACACCTCTGAAGTTTACAAAAGCAGCGCTTCTGATGTCTCAAAGGCTGCCTGCCACGGTTCCCTGTGAATTATTACACTGCAGCTTTCCAGGACCTTCTGTCTGCAATGCCTTGGGAATTAGAGTAATTGTATTTTATCTGTTTGCCAAGAGTTTTCAGTAAACTCCTTTAATGTACTTTAAAACTCAAAGCCCCAAATAACACTGTGTACCTTCTAGCTCATGCTCAGGCACTGAATAAACACAGGGTGATATATGGGGCTGGAGAGGACACTATTTATATATTTACACCCTTTACCAAAACACACATTCGTCTTAATGACGTTTCTCACCACTATCCCAAATAAAGGAGTCCATGAAGGTCACAGCCACAGGCATTCCTCAGAGATGGCCCCCTCAGCTTGCAGAAGGCCCCCACGGTAATCCTTGCCTCAAGGGGTCCCCACACAGGAAGTTAGGTCTCCCCACCCTTTCCCTAAAAGTCAGAAACCTGGGACAGAAAGACCTTCAGATATCTCCTCCTCAACCCCAGCAACAGCACCCAGGCAGCTTGTGGACACTAAGCACCACCACCACCACCCCTGTCCCCACATCTCCAGCAACAAGCTACCCCCAAACTGGCTTCAACTCCTCCTTCAACCAGGAGGAGGGGGAGAAGAAATAGGAGGAGGAAAAAGAGGAAGCAGAAGAGGCAGAGAAAGGAAGACGGGCAAAGGCAGAGTGGAGTTGATGGAGAAGGAGGGAGAACTGAAGAAGGTGGGCCTGATCTAATCACAGGCGCCCTTAAAATCAGAGAACCTTTCCCAGCTGTGGTCAGAGAGAGCCATGCTGACCAACGAAAGTCAGAGATCCAGTCTAGCTAGATGGTGCCCGGCTACCACTACTGACTGCTCTGACCGGGATCACCACAGAGGGTTCTGGACAGAGCTGGAGAAGGATGCAGAACAAAATTCTAACACACACAAAAAAAAAAGACCAGATTTACTGGCCTGAAAGAGACTGGAAAAACCCCGAGAGTATGGCCCCCGGACACCCTTTTAGCTCAGTAGAGAAGTCACTCCCGAGCTTCAGCGTTCAGCCAGGGATTGGACAGCCCCATAAAACAAAATGGGACTAATGAGGCACAACAGTCCGGGGACAAGGACTAGAAGACAGAAGGGGACAGGAAAGCTGGTGATAGGGAACCCAAGGTTGAGTGAGGACAGTGTTGATGTGTAGTGGGGTTGTTAACCAGTGTCACAAAACAATATGTGTACTACTGTTTAATGAGAAACTATTTGTTCTATAAACCTTCCCCTGAAGTACAATTAAAAAAAAAAAAAAAGAAAGAAGGTCAGAGAGATGGCAGCTGGAGAAGGATTCGATGCCTTGTTGCTGGTTCTGAGACATAGGGCCATGTGCAAGGGTCAGAGAAAGACCTCTAGGAGCCATGGGTGGCCAAGTCAACAGCCTGCAAGGAAACGTGCGCCTCAGTCCTACAACCACATGGAACCAAATTCTGCCACCACCTGAATGAGCAAGGAAACCAATCCTCCCAAGAACACACAGGAAGGAACGTGCAGCCCTACCAACACCTTGACTGTAGCCCAGTGGCACTGTGTCCAACTTCTGACCTCTAGAATGCTAAGATAATAAATTTGTGTTGTTTTAAGCCACTCAGTGCGGTAATTTGTTACAGCAGCAATAAAAAGCTATTCCAATTCCCCATCCAGCAGCCCGGTAAAATGTAAGTCACTTCCCTTCTCAGAATCCTCCAGTGGCCTTTAACCTCACCCATGGTAAAAACCAAAGTCCTTACAAAGGCCGACCAGCACCCACATGACATGAGCTTGCTCCCCTTTACCTCTCCCCCTCCCATCCTCCTTCCTCCTCACTCACCCAGCCCCAGCCCCGCTGGCCTCCTGAAGCGGCGCGCCTCCGGGTGCAGCCGGCGCTCTGAAGTATTGGTTGAAGAATGAAAGACCTCGATCCCTGTCTCATGGAGAAACAGTATTGCGGGGGGAGTGGAAGGGGGTGAGGGACGCTCAAGTGGCATCACTTCGGGGGCGCGGGGGTAGAAGCTGTACCGAGTGACGCGGTCCGATGGGGTGACACCAAAATGACTGTCTATGAAAATATCCCTGGTTACTCATAACAACAGAAACATTTTTCATAAGCCCAGCTTACATGTATCGATATACCAAAAAGGGTAAAACTCTGGCTAATTTACTTTTTGAACCTTCTAATGTGCTTCAGTCAGAGCTGTCATTATTAGCCAGTTGCAATGACACTTCGAATCCCATGGTTTCAGCTGCACGCGCTACAAGCTCGCACTGGTGTTTTCATGGCTGCAGGTATTTTTATAGTCGCTGATTTTGTCCAATTTTCTCGTGTTTTAGCTACAATATTGTGGTAATTAGTATTTGTGAACCTACATGGATAACTTTTTAAAGAATGAAGTAGTAATTAAAGGAAAGGAAGGAGTGATCTACTGGAATTACAATTTACAAGTAGCATTAGTACAAAAAACATTACCAAGGATTCTGTCTGGTCTGGTATGGGAGGAGGTCCATGCGGGGGTGTGACACCAACCCTAGTGATACCACTGGGGAAACTGTCTGTCCATGGGGCCCATACCTCCAGCAAGTTTACCACTGAACTCTTTCCAACCTGTGTGGTGAACCACTGGCAGCCTCAGGACCTGGTCCCTGGTCATGCCCACTATGAGCAGTAGCCATCTGGACAGGGAACAGCATGTGCAAAGGCCTGGGGACTGACACTATCACCACTCGCTATTCCAGATCCCCTGAAAAAAGGCAGCAGTGAATGGTGTGTTATCTGCCTGTCCAGAGACTATTCCCCTCCTCCGACTGGCCCTCTTACTTGCTCATCTAGAACAGGCTCTAGACCTACACTGTCCAATATGGTAGCCACTAGTCCCATGTAGCTACTGAGCGCTTGAAATGTGGCTAGTCTGAATTGAGATGTTTTGTAAGTGTAAAATACACTCCAGATTTCAAAGACTTGATACAAAGCAAAAAAAAAGTAAACTATCTTGTTAATAGTTTTAAATATTGATTACATGTTGAAATGATTGTATTTTGGACACATTGGATTAAATAGGAGCCCTGGCAGCACAATGGTTAAGAGCTCGGCTACTAACCAAAAGGTCAGCAGTTCAAATCCACCAGCCAGCCCTGGAAAAGCTATGGGGCAGTTCTACTCTGCCTATAGGGTCCCTGTGAGTCAGAATTGACTCGAGAGCAATGAGTTTAGTTTTGGTTTTGGGTTAAATAAAAGGTATTATTAAAAATAATGTCCTACAACTCAACAACAAAAAGACAAACAACGCAATTTAAAAATGAGCAAACAACTTAAATAGATATTTCACCAAAGAAGATATACAAAAAATGGGCAATAAGCACAAGAAAAGATGCTCAACATTGTTACAAAAATGCAGATCAAAACCACAATGATGCCACTTTACCCCCACTAGAATGATGATTATCAGAAAAAATGGAAAATAACAAGTGTTGATGAGGATATAGAGAAATTGTAGCCCTCATCCTTTGCTGGTGGGAATGTAAAATGGTGCAGCCATAGAAAAAAACAGCTTGATGATTCCACAAAAATTAAAAATAGAGTTACCATATGACCCAGCAATTCCACTCCTAGATATATACCCAAAAGAATTGAAAACAAGAACTCAGATAAGTACATGTACACACATATCCATAGCAGCACAATTCACAATAGCCAAAAGACGGAAGCAACCTAAATGTCCATCAACAGATGAATGTAAAAACCAAATACAGTACATACAATTATTCAGTCATAAAGAGAAATGAAGTTGTGATATATACCACAATATGGATTACCTTTGAAAACATTAAGCTGAGTGAAATAAGTCAAGCACAAAAGGACAAATATTGCATGATCCCATTTAGATGAAATCTATAGAGTAAGTTAAACGTCTAGAAACCTATGTTTATTCATGGTTACCAGGGGAGGTGGGAGGGGAGATGGAGGGTATTGCTTAAGGGGTATTGCCTTTCTGTTAGAATGGTGAAAAACTTGGAAATGGATAGTGGTGATTGTTTCACAACATGGTGAGCATAATTAATGTCACTGAATTATATACTAAAAATGATGGAAATGGCAAATGTTTCATCATGTATATTTCACCACAATAAAAATTTTTTTTAATCAATGTTAAACCCACACCACTGAGTCAATTCTGACTCATAGTGACCCTATAGGACAGAGTAGAACTGCCCCATAGGGTTTCCAAGGCTGTAATCTTTACAGAAGCGGACTGCCACATCTTTCTCCCTTGGAGCGGTTGGTGGGTTCGAACCACCAAAATTTTTGGTTAGCAGCTGAGCGCTTTAACCACTGCACCTCCAAGGCTCCTTAAATTAATGTTGCCTATTCCTTTTTACTTTTTTTTTTCAATGTGGCTGTTAGAAAATTTAAAATTACATATGTGGCTTACATTATATTTGTATAGGACAGCACTGATCTAGAGGGAAAAAGTGATCTGGGAAGCAATTCTGAACAGAAGTAGAGAGTTGTGCAGTAGGGAATTTGACTGATTTTGGCCTCAGTTCCTGGGAGGTAGCCTCCAAACCCTCGTAATTTCCCGAGTGACAGGAGTGTCCTTGTTATTCATGGCGGGCCCCTGATAGTTCATGCTAACAAGGTGACTCATGGTGGGCCCCTAAATAGTTTGTGCTAATGACGTGACTCAGGATGGGAGCTTGCCACTCCAGAAAGACCAACCATGTGATTAGAGGGTTGAGTTTTGAGTCATGTGAAGTCAGTGAGACTTTTGGGGAGGGGAGGGGACTGGAGATTGAGTTCAACCTTGTGGACAACGATTCACTCTATCATGCCTACTTAACAGAACCCCATAAAAACTTTGGACACTGAAGCTTGGGTGAGCTTCCTTGGTTGGCAATATTGTGCATATTGTCACACATCAATGTGCCAGGAGGGTAATACGTCCTGACTCTGTGGGGAGAGGACAACAGAAACTTTCTGATTGAGACCTTCCCAGACCTCGCCCTATGCGCCCCTCCCTTTGGCTGGTTCTGATTTGTATCCTTTTGCTGTAATAAAACTGTAATCGTAAGTATAGTGCTTTCCTGAGTTCTGTGAATCGTTTCAGTGAATTATAACCTGAGAAGGTAGTAGAAATCCCGAATTTGTAGCCATCTGGTCAGAAGCGAGGGTGGCCGAGGGACCCCCAAGCTTGCATCTGGCACCCGAAGTGAGGGCAGTTGTGTGGCAGGCTGTGCCCTTAACCTAGGAAGGTTGGTCCAGCTCCAGATGGTTTGTGCCAAAAGTCATTGCTTTCTGTGCAGCCCCCAAGCTCCCTCCCCAGAGTGCTTGCTTGGTCTAGTACATGAGAGCAAACAAGAGGCCAGGTCCTGCTCTGAAGCCAGAAAGCACTTGCATCAGTGAGTGCTGACGGAGCTCAGGTGCCCTGCAGCCTGGGCCTCTGACACTAACCAGAGGGGTCAGCCACACCTGTTCCATCTGAGGCTCCCTTTACCAGGTGTGGCCTGCATGCCCAGAGGGCCCCAAAACTTACCATTCCCTTGGGTGGGCCTCATTGGAAATGCTCTCCTTAAAATGCACCCAAGCTGGGAGAAGTGACTGAGGTGGGAGCCCTGCCTCTGCAGACTAGAATCTCTGTCCTAGGTGGAATCAAGGTTTGGAACCTAACGTAGGCATCCTTGAGGGTGATTATGGCTATGGTCCCCAGTACTAGGGGGTAGGGTCTCAGCCCCGGACACAAGAGTGTGAGGGTATTTGAGGGTGTGACCTGAGGCATGGACCGAAGTATCTAGAGATACTGCACTTTGTAAAGATAAAATGAACCCCACAGTTCTGGCATAATGACTCTCAGATCCTACTACCCTTTAAAATGTCCTCCAAAGACGGCTGTTGTCACTGCATTTTTAGCACTTTCTGCCTATTTCCAAGGCTGCAAATATTCCAGGGCCCTGCTGGGGTGGAGATTGCAGATGTGTAAGTCTGAGGGGGAGCAGCGGTGGAGATGGGACCAGTCCTCTCTGATGCCGGCAGGCTCAGTTTGTGCATTTCAGCTGCTGCTGAGGAAGGGCAGGTAGCAAGGTCAAGTGCCTGGCTCAGGGACTTCTTGAGTGACCTTTCCTGGGAACCATCCTGACCTCACAGACAAGGAGGCTCAGGGAGTTTGGGACGCCACATGCCCAGCTATCAGTATCCCCCATATCCCCCTCACCCTCCTCCCCTACATTCACACATAGGTTAGGGATCTCTTAGGGAAACACTGAGGCAGATACTCAGCAGAACTGAGAGCTCCAAATCTCCAAGTTTCCCAGTAAGATGGATGATTTGATGAGGGGAGCCCAAAAAACCAAGGTCCATGTTGATTTTTTGTTTTGTTTTGTTTTGTTTTGTTTTGTTTTAGGGAGACTCAAATATGTTAAATGGGAATAATGAAGATTTAGAAATGAATGTGGGCATCCCAGGGTTAAATCACAGGCACTCTTTTCCATTCCTTCTGGGGTTTCAAACTTTCCAGAGTGTTCCCAAGGTTTCAGAGCACCCCAGGCAGCTTTTCTCCAAATGTGAATTGTCTGAGACAATATTTAACTTTCATTCTGGTTTCTGTGCACACCTGGCCCTGGTCAGCACCTAACAACTTAGCAGAGGGAAACTCATGCAGGGTTTTGCCAGCTACAAAAAACAGAAATGCAGACCCTGGGATGTATCCCAAAGGCAGTCTTAGGTGTCTAGGGGCAGGAAGGGGTGTCAGTCACTGTTGTGGCTAAGCTTTGGAGAGAACTCTTGGCAGGGGTGTGGATAACTGAGGCCAGACTGCCATGGCCCAGTGGGCTGAGCTAGGGGAGGAGGTCACAGAGGGACTGGGAAATCTGCACACCTGGCCCTCCCTCTGGGAATGAGGGTGTAGTAGGACACTCAGAGGGGAGCTGAGCCCTCCCTCTGGCCTTTGGGGCACCTCTTTGATCTCTGAGGATGGCTGGGTCTGGGGTTCAAGTGCAGCTGGAATATGGGAAGTTTGCAGGTGACTCAGCCCCCACCTCTGGCCTACTGGTCTTTAGCAAGAGCCTTGGACTCACCAGGCTCTTGGTCTCAAGAAATGACCCAACACAGTGGATATCCTCTTTCTTCTGGGTGGGTCTAACTAGTGTGGAGAAGGGACCCAAAGAACATAGGGCCCATAAAAGACACCAGACTTGGTCCTGCTGCAGCCCCTCATTATGTACTGGAAGGAAGTGGAATGAAGTACTAAAAAGCACAGACTCTGGAGTCAAAGACACCCAAGTTCAAACCCCAGTTCTGCCACTTTCTGGCTTTGAGGTCTTGGGCAGTTGACTTGACCTGAAGAATGGGAATAATAATAATAGCTGGATTATGAGGTGGTTGTCAGCCTTCAGTGAAATGGTGCGTAGACAGCTCTTAGCTTTTTCAGTGGACACTGTTGGGGGCAAACCCAGGACTGGGGTGGAGACGTTAGCTGTGCTTGCTGTGTGCTGCCTTTGAAGGTAGATGGAGTGGGCACATGTGGCCTGGAGCGAGTCTCCTTCTCATATGATGGAAGATGCTGCTTCGCCCATGTTTTCTGATACCATGGGGTCCACTCAGCCACTGCTCCTTATGGAGCATACGCCAAGCATGGTATCCCCACCCCCAACCCTCTGAAATGAGCTGCCAGGGAGGCTTCTAAGCCTGGGTAATAGTAGCCGTCCCGAATCCTGGAGCTTCAGGATCAGAGCACAGAGCCACCAGGGTCTGTAATTTATTTCTGAGCCTGTTCATCCCTTCCCCTTGCTGCTTGGTTTAGGGGGTTTTAGGGCCACCCCTTCATGACCAATGATGATTAGGATAAATAAAGTTGGCTACATTAGAAATTACAGTCCAGAGATGGTCAGGGGAGGACTTAGGCCCATTGCTTCTATTAACAGAGCATATTTCAGCAAAGGCCTCTTAAATTCTGAAGGTTCCAGGGTGGAAGCTGTAGGGGTGATGGATGCACTCACTCTAGGGCCAGATGGGAGCTGGAAATCAAAGCGAGAAGTAAACGAGCGGTAGTTGGAGGAGGGCCCTCTGTTCAGGCTCCTGGTGGTGGCTGCCCGGGGACCATCTCAGGGCAGGCTGGAGGCTACGTGGTCTCAGGCTTGGCTGTCCCATTTGGGTGCAGAGTTGGTTGCCCAGTGAGGACAGTACCAATGCCCACCCAGAGGGCCAATGGATCAGGCCACCAACTCACTGTGGGCTCTTGGTCAGGTATCTGCCACACTGCACCTGTTTCTTCATCTGTCCTGTGAGCCAGCTGAACAGGATGGTCTCCAAGGCTGTGAGGTTTGGGGCCCTCTCTCACAGGTCAGAGGCACATATGTTAGAGCTTCTTCATGTCAGGGGCGTGGGAGGCATCAAGTGATGGCACACCGCCTTCAAAGATGGAAAGTGGGTGTGCTGCTCTGAGGGGAGCCCAGTTTTCCCCAACAATCCCCTAGGAGTTCCCTGTCATGATGAGAATGGAGGGTTTGGGGATCTGGCTCACTCAGGAGTTTGAGAACAAAGAATATTATGTGCTGCTTTCCGGTTCCCTGGAGGCAGAGACAGTGGATTAGAAGGGAAGGGATTTGGGGTTGGAGAATGCTAGGAAAGGAAAATGTAAATTGCCCATGGCACTAATCCCACCTCCATCCACACTCCTCCTGACCCATGCAACAGGACCAGGGACACCTCCTCTTCCACCTGTGGTTGCGAGAAAACAGCACTTCTCTAAATATTTTGCTGCAATATTTTTAAAGACCCTAAGATAGTGACAATACTGTATAAAGTATTTCCCTTTCCTTCTCTTGCCTCTCTTCCTTTCTTCTTCCCTGTGTTTTTTCTCTTTCTACTTTCTCCTCTGCCTCACTCTTTCTTTACTGAGACAGAGTATGCCATCTCTGTGCATTTCTAACCTGAAACACAGATGAGCTGGCCTCCCTGCTGAAAGAAGGAATTTCCTTCGACTGTGAGGGCAGAGCCAGGAAGCCACGTTCCTCCCAGTGTCCCCCATGCTAATCACTGAGTCTACACGTATACCCGCATAACAAATAATGCATGAAAAGAATCTATGAATGAATCCTAAAAGAAAATAAAAAACATATGCTATCTGTAGAAACCCTAACAAATCAAAGCACATAAATAGTAAAAGCTAAAATTTCCCCCTAAGATTTGTTGTCTACGGAAAAAAAAAATTAAGCACAAGTTACATTATAACAGATAAAGCTGATTTGGTAGCGAAGAGAAGAGTGAGACACACAACATTACAACAGAACGGTAAAACACGTATCAAAATATGAAATAACAATGGCCCAACGCAACCAAATACAGGGCTCAAACACCACGGCCACAAAATAGACACAAGAGTTGCCGTTGAGTCTACTCCAACTCATGACCACCCTATGTGTTACAGAGTAGAACGGCTCCATACGGTTTTCTTGGCTGCAATCTTTACAGAAGCAGATCGCCAGGACTTTCTTCCATAGTGCCGTCGGATAGATTCAAACCACCAGCCTTCAGGTTAGTAGTCAAGTGCAAACCATTTGCACGACCCAAGAAAGATGGACAGAAATGTCCCTAACTGTACATTGAACTCTCAGAGTGACAGAATAAGGAGACCAAAAAGTAATATAAAAAATGTTGTAGTTGTTGACTCATGAGGGCCCCATGCCCAATGGAACCAAACGCTGCCCAGTCCTACAATCCCATGATTGGTTGCAGATTGGACTGCTGTGATCCATAGCGTTTTCACTGGCTGATTTTCCGAAGTAAATCACCAGGTTTTTATTCCTAGCCCTTCTTAGTCCGGAAGTTCTGCTGAAACCTGTTCAGCATCATAGCAACACACAGGCCTCCACTGACAGACGGGGGGGTGGCGGCACATGGGGTGCACTGGCCAGGAATTGAACCCAGATCTCCCGCATGGAAGGCAAGAATCCTACCACTGAACCACCACTGCCCTCCTGAGAAATTGTAGACCTGAGAAACATGATAAATGTGGTCCAATAGCTGACACATGGAGGTAACCCAATGACAAAGGAGATACATTTTCTTTGCAAAGTGTGCTAGCGATACTAGGTACGGGATCTTGGACTTTTTGCGGATCAGCATCCATAGCCACATATTTATTCATGTAAATGAGACCCATACTCCCTCCCAAACCTTACAAATCTCTTTTGTATTATTTGTTGCAGCTCATGTTTCATTTCTGATCGTATTTGCTTATATTTTTGTCCTTTCTTTGATCAGTTGGGCTAATGGCTTTGTGGATTTGTTCCAAAGGCCTAATTATTGGTTTTGTCCATCAATACTCATTTTTTCTGTCTTGTTTATTCAGCTTTATTATGCTTGCTTTCCTAATTTTCTTTGTCTCTTAGTTTATGACATCTCTGAGGTTTTTAATGTACAAACTTAGTTTATTCTGTGTGTGTGTGTGTGTGTGTGTGTGTGTAACCTTTCCCAGAGACACAGAAATTTAGATTAATACAATTTTTCTAATGTACTGTTTTGGTAACATCCCGTAAGTTTTGATACATTATAGTTATATTTTCTCTTTTATTTTTAATTTTTCTCTTTTCAGTCTGGATTTTCTTCTAGGCTTCGGTATCTTTCAGGGCAATTTTTTAAATGTCCGTGTAGTGGGGTAACCCAAAATTGCATTACTTTTTACTTATGCCTATCCGTTTTGTACTGTGTTTAGGAATGTGGTAAGTGGAATTTCACCCACACTCCAGGACGCTCTAGGGGAAATGGCACTGTCTGGGTGCCCAGGTGTGGTCACTAACTCAACTGCAAAGGACTTGTGTGTGACCATGGACGCTCCCACCTCTCCCAGTAGGAGTACCTGGGCCCTGAAAGCCATACAAAGTTAGGCTGCCTCATGGGCCAGTCTGGCTATAACTTTGCTTTCAAAAAAGTACTAGTTTAAAAATTAAATATAATTGCACGGCAATCTAAACCTGAATCTCCAAAGGGAGACTCCATTCATAAAGCACGGCAAAAGTTCTTAAGCCTTCTATCTCTACTTTCACTCTGTCAGCATCCCACCCACACGCAGCTGTGCCCCACCCTTAACAACACTCCCACCCAGACCCTGTAGGTGCCCTGGTATCTTTTGCCTCTCCTTCTGTTTCTATCAGTTTTTCTTCTTCCAACCTGTGGGTCTCTGTTCTTCCCAGTGTAAATTTGCCCGTCAGACTGATCACACGAAAGCTGGGATCTTCTCAATCGGGGATGGGCTGGGGGAGGAGGTGGAGGGAGGAGGAGGAGTTGGATGCTTGTTCCCCAATGTTTTTCATCCTGGTCACGTCTGTGAAGAGGATGCCTGCTCTCCCTAGCTGAAAGCCGGTGGCTGGATTCAGGTCTGTGAATCAATGGCAGAGGTCTGGGGGCCTCTGGGAGCCTTTAGGTGCCAGGCAGACAGGCCTGACCTTGGCTCCCTGTCCGTCTCCAATAACACTCATAAGGCTAAGCTGTTCTCCACCGAACACTCTCTCCAGCTCTTGAAATGGCACTTGTACTGTCAGACTCAGGCCTTTCCTTCTTGAGATCTTCTCCACTCTGCCCCAGCCTGCTACCATCTCCCTCGCTGCATTCACTCCACCTGCTTCTGCACCTGCCTGCCCTCACCGCGCCACCATCCTGTTCCCACTAGAGAGAGAAATCTTCATGCTTTCTCTTGCCTCTGGGCCTTTACCTATGTCAGCCCCACTGTTTGGAATACTCTGTCTTTGGCTATTTCTTACTCACCCTTCAGGTCCCAGCTCAAGAGCTGGAATTTTGAGAATGTACCCAGTGGCAGGCACTATGCTAATGTTTACATATATCATTTCATTGAATCCTCACAATAGAAAAATTCCAAACCTATTGCCGTCAAGTCGATTCTGATTCATGGAGTCCTCTAGGTATCAGAGTAGAACTGTGCTCTACAAGGTTTTCAATGGCTGACGTTTTGGAAGTAGATCACCAGGCCTTTCTTTTGAGGCAACTCTGGGTGAACTCAAACCTCCAGTCTTGCAGTTAGCAGCCAAGCACATGAACCGCTTGCACCATCCAGGGACTCCATAACCATATGAGATGGATATTATCTCCATTTCATAGATGAGGAGACTGAAGCACAAGGAGAGGTTGGTTCACTCACCCACAGTCCTTCAGCCTGCAAAACTGGGACTTAAACCCAGAGTCACCTGACTCCAAAGTCCCCTCTCTCCAGCATCCATTCTTCTGGCATAGACATCACGACTCTGAGAGGACTTCTCTCACCCCTCCCCTCTCCCCTCCTCCTCCCCACCTGGGCCCATGCCTCCTCTGGCTACCACTGACTACCCTGTGTGATAATTTCTTATTTGTCTTTCTGCCTTCACCTCTAGATCAAGAGCTTTTTGAGGGCAGAGTTTGGATTTATCTTGTTTGCTGCTCTAGTCCCAGCACTTAACAAAAGGCCTCCAACTCATTAGGTGCACCATAAATCTTGGCTGGATGAATGGATAAATGAGTGAATGGATGTCTGGGTGGATGGATGAATATGTGGATGGGTGGATGAATGTTAAGTGCTGGAGACATGGAGATTGATAAGATACTATGCCTACCCTCAGGGAACACTCAGTCTAGAAGAGGAAAGACAAGCCAAGAATAAGGATGCAGGTAACCAAGGGTGAGTGGACCATGTGATGGCATGGTAGTCCCAGTCACCTGGAGGCTGGTTCGTGGGGCACGCACTCAGTGAAACCTGCTCCTCAGATGTAAAACCCAAGGTCTGTCAAAGATGATGAGGTCAACGCTACTGTGAACTCCCTTCCTCCATGTGCACCTCACAAGATTAGAAATGATGTCTGAGCTGGAATGGCACTTTCAGAGCCTTCTCTATCTAAAGCTGAGAAATAAAAGTAACTGTTAAGACTCCTTTCTTCCAGGTTCATTTTCTAAACTGTAAAATGAAGTTAGATTTGGCTAAGGGGAAGCAGGCCCTGAAGAACTCTGAAACAAGATGGCACAAGAGCAGTGAAAGCAGTCCCATCAAGGCCAGCATGAGCGACAGCTGGTGGGGTAAATGGATCGTGCTCAGGAGTCATGGGGCCTAACCCGGTTGGGAGAGAGGTAAGCAAAGGCCATAGGGATGGGAAGCTAATTTGGGGCCTGATGTCAATTTGCAGAAGAGGAGTTCGTACTTGGTTCTGCAAACAAGGGGGGGTGTTATGCTGAAGGTGCTGGGGCTGTGCCATAGGATGGCACCTCTGGAGTGTGATGAGCAAGAGGACACCCTGTGGGTATGGCAGGAGAGTGAGTCAGGAGGTGGCTGTGGAGAGCTGGCTGGTCACAGAGAAGCCACTCTTTTGGCCTAGAGGGTTAGGTGTCCACAGCGTGGCAAGCATCAGAAAATGAATTCCCACAGAGCTGCTGCCATTCCAGAACAAGTTTATAGAAGCCCAGAGATATTTTGGGAAATGAGGGGGGAGGGGAACAGTGGAATGGACCTAAAATTACAAGATGTCAGAGAAGTTTTCTGCCTAGTTATACTTTAGTGATTTGGCTCTCCGACACTAATTTGAATATTAATCATTTTGAAGAAACATACGCATGCAATATTTTTCCTTTGAAACACCTATCACCAGTATCCTAATAAATGGTTTGCTCAGCAGCTCTGTTTGCATCCAGAATCTCGGCTGGCCGGCTGGCCCCCTTTACTCCTCCCTCCACAAGGTCCTCATGTACTGCTCTGACCCCTCCTCCCTGGGCAGCTCTGGTCTCCCCACACTCTCCTCAAGCTCCCCTAGAGAGGGCAGCGCTGCCCTCAGCTGCCTCCCCCAGGGTGCCCTCCACAGGCCCTAGCTGGCCAGCCCTGGGTGCTTCAGTAGATGCTCCCAACTAAATTAGCCAAGTGTCTCTAAGGATATTAAATCTCCTCCCCTACTCCCCATCATGCATCCCTGAGGGTATCTAAGCTGGGCCTGAGGGTCTGACCCAGAGAAAAAGGCTAAGGTGAAGGGTGAAGACAAGGAGGAGGTTCTGGGCTCCTAGATGGTAGGCAGTGGGCAACACAGGGCAAGATATTCACCGTTAGTCTCAGGAAGAGCTGGTGAGATGGGTGGGCAGTGTGCGCATCCCCTACCCCTGTGTCTCCGTGCCAGCCAGTCCAGGACTCCAGGGTGAATTTTGGCAGTTTAGGGCAGCTGAGAAGTTCCTGGGAACGAATGATGATCATAGCCGTAGGTACAAGGATCTTGGTAGTGGTAGTGGGTAACATTTACTGAGCCCTCCCTGTATGCTAGGCACTGTGAGAACTGCTTTCAAGGCATTATTTCATGTCATCTACACCACAGTGCAGAGTGCAGTGGTGGTTCAGTGGCAGAACTCTCGCCTTCCATGCAGGAGACCCAGGTTTGATTTCCAGCTAAAGCACCTCATGCACAGCCACCACCCACTTGTTAGTGGAGGCTGGTGTGTTGCTATGATGCTGAACAGAGCTTCCAGACTAAGATGAACTAGGGAGAAAGACTAATGAAAACCCTATGGATCACAACGGTCTGAACCCATTGAGCATGGAGCCACCATGAGTTGGGGGACTTGACAGTAGCTAACACCACCACCACAATGTTAAGAGTTAAGTGCTATTGTTAAACCCACTTTACGGATGAGAAAACTGAAGTCTAGAAAGGTCACATCTCTTGCCCAATGTGGCACCAGGATGGAACCTAGCTCTGAGCCACAGTCTGTGTTATTAACTTCTGCATTATGCTGCCTTTGACCATTTCCCCTGCCCTCACTCTCCCTGGTACCCCAGCTTGGACCTGGCACCCCCTGGCCTTTCTTCCATCCTTCCTGGCTGTCCTCCCCTGAGCGGGGTCCCTGACCTCAACCTCACCTCAGCCAGCAGCCGAGTGCCCAATTGCTAATCTTACACCCGCCCTCACAGGCCCTGGCCCAGCTGCTCCTCACCTTCAGTGTTAACCTGATTTCCAGCTGGGACCCATGTGTAGACAGGGCCTGCTTTATCCAAGCTGGACTGAGGGACTGGGTCATTCTTTCAACAGGCGTTTGGTGAGCACATGCCATTGCTAGGCATTATGCCTGGCATGGGTGGGAATACTCCAGAGCATGCCCTCCTCTTTTTTCTGGTCTGGGGTTCTTAGCCTACCTCTAACAGGGCCTTGACTCATCTGCCTTCACCAACAGTTCTTCTCAGACAGATGGTTACACCAGAGCTGGCTCCATCCCCAGGGCTGGAAGTTTTGCTGCTACAGGCACAGGTGGGCACAGGCAAGCAAGGACCCTTCACAGGTGACGCCTTGTCCCAGCCAAGGTTGTTCCAAGGAATGGTTGTATATTGGGGGCATAAAGGACTGAGGTCAGAGGCAGTAATTGGCACACGGTGAGTTTTTGCTCCATAAACGGTGAACTGGTTAAGTTCTCAAATACCGGAATGGGTGTTGGGGAGAGGGACCGGCATTGCCTTTTCTCAGGTATTTATGGAAGGGGGATGCAGAGAAGGCCCTGTCCTGAAGGATAAGGCACAGAGTAACCCTTATATTTTTCCAGTATTCTGTAAGATCCCTAGGTGGTGCAAACGGTTTGTGCTCAACAACTAACCTAAAGGTTGGCAGTTCGAACCCACCCACCAGTTCCACAAAAGACAGACCTGACAATCTACTTTTGTAAAAGATTATAGTCTAGAAAACCTTATGGAGCAGTTCTACTCTATAACACATGGGTTCACCATGACTTGAAATCCACTCAACAGCAACAGTTTTGCTGGGGTTTTTTTGTGTTTTTGTTTTTTTTTTTATAGTTTGCAAAGTTTTTGCACATCTATTACTTCATTTTAATCTCTCACAGAAACCAAGTGGGTGAGGCAGTGCTGGGAATATTGTACCCAATTTACAGATGAAGAAACTGAGGCTCAGAAAGGTGAAGCAAATTCTCTAATATAACATAGTAGGGATGCAGCCAGAATATACATCAAAAAAAAAAAAACAAGTGAATTTCTACCTATGCCCCACTTTCCTGAAGGTGGTTTTTATGTGTGAGTGAGTAGGGGAGGGGGAATAGTAGGGGGATCTTCCCGTGTCTGACTGCCACGTGGCACAGCCAGCTGCTTCACAGGCGGAGGGTGGACGCTTGTCTGCATTTCTGAGCTGGAGGGGTCGTAGCTGTACCATCCAGGGCTTGTTGAGCAGCCACGTGCATTTCTAATCCCAATCTGGGCAGGGGACACTGAGTGCCGCTGTGATCAGCCCACCCTCCACAGCAACCAGGCTCCTCTGTGACAAACGACACAGCCTGTTCCCCTACAGCCCCAAGGCAGGCCTGGCCCCTGAAGCCAAGTTCCAAGTGCCGTGGTGGCCGGGTTAAGCGCCCTCTGCCTAGCCAGCACCACCCTCCCATGCCTAACAGGATGGAGGAGCTAATTTATCCAGATATGTGACAGTTAACAAGCCTAGCTAACTACAGTAAAATAATTTTCTGAATTATTCATGTAATATTTGAAATCATGATTGTAGGAACAAATTATCCACCCCAAAACTGGAAATGAAGGCTGCCTCATTAATAATGCATCTGGCAGGACAGGCGGGGTACCAGGAGCACAGGGACTCTGAGCTTAAGGGGGAAGCCCTGTTTCCAGAGGGCTCTTCCAGGACAGGCCTCACACCGGCCCAGCCAGGACTGCTGGAGTTCAGGCCCAGACACACATCCATTTCCCTTTAAGAATGGGTTGCCTTGGGCCTCCCAGGGTTCTGACTTCTCTCCTCACTTTTTCCCAGAGCTCTCCACATCTGCCCTTCCACATTCTGGCCAGGACAGTTCTGCCTGCCCCTTCAGAGCCCCAGCCCTCCCCAGGTCATTAACCCGCAGACAGACTTCGCAGAGGGCCTGGGAAGCATGACACCTGTCTCCAGTCCTTAAGAGCTACATCGTGGCCAGGTTAGGAGACCCAGCAGGTTCATCCTGCACAGCCTGATCCTTCTCCTGTCCTGGGAGCTCTGCATGTGGCCAGGTACCTGCCAGACCCCAAAAACCACACCTGGC
The DNA here is from genome assembly GCA_030035585.1 of Dugong dugon. Classification (NCBI taxonomy): domain Eukaryota; kingdom Metazoa; phylum Chordata; class Mammalia; order Sirenia; family Dugongidae; genus Dugong; species Dugong dugon. Next base: position 147,047,685 of record CM057460.1, read on the forward strand.
TCTCCTGCCAGATCCTCTGGATGTGTGTTTTGGTGAAGCAGGGGCGGCACCACCAACCTGTCTCTCTCCGGGACCTTTTATAGTGGGGGAGGGGAGGGGAAGGGACAAAGCGCATCCCCATCTGCGTGTTAGTTTTGTTTGCTGGACGAGAAGCTGAGACCATGTTCAGGGAATTCGGCACTAGGGCTTCACGGTGGGGCCACTGACTGCTGAGAAAACTTGGGCAAGTCAAACAGCCTCTCTGGGCCTCAGTTCCTTCTTTTAGCAAATGGAATTAGCAAAACCTGCCTAACCTACCTACATATTTCATACTACTATTTTAGAGAGAAATAAATGAGAGACCAATGGGGGAAGCTGCCCAATTCATTGACTTAATTACACTCTAATTGTTTCATAAAGGATAGCAGTAATATCAGTAATAATCTCTTTAGCCACACCCTCGAATGCCAAATTCTGGCCCTTGGAGATTAGAAAACCCCTCCTGGCTCCTGTTCTAGGTCTTGGGGGAAGGGTGGTCCTGAACTGGCAGAACATGGGGAGAGGCAGGGAGGTTGCTTCCCAGAGGCCAGGTTAGAAGGTTGAGCGTTTCCACAAACAGGGCTGGGATGAGGCATTGGAAACGATTAGAGAGATCCAGCTCTCATGGGAGGAAGTCACTAGGACCCCACTAGCACTTGCATCCACAGATAAGCCCAGGCCCCTCCCAGGATAAGGGCAGAGTGAGCCAGCTCCACCCTATGTGAGAAGATTACTGTGATTAAAATATGGAAGGAGAGGAGGCACAAACTGCTGATTGGGGCTTTTATGCTGGAGAAGGACTTCGCATCCCCCAGGTCTGACAGCTGGCTTTCCAGGGGTCCTATGGGTACCTGGGGACAGATATTTCGTGCGTCCTGGGCTAATTTACCTTATCACTGTCAGACAACTACCATGTACAGGACCATCCCCCAAGGATCCTTCAAGATGCGGCACCTATGAGGCCTCTCCCTGGAACCTTGTAAGACCCAGCCACGAGGAGCACATTAGACCCACACAGCTCAGGTGACAAGGACATCTCACACCACTGATGTATGAGAAGCTGAAATCAACCAGGAGGCAGCGGGTAGAAAGGAGCAATCTGAATTCTCAGGCCCAGCTTCTAAATCCGTCCAATACAAGGGCTCCCCGCTTCCAAAGCAAGAGAATGATCTCCTTACCTTTTTTGCCAGGGAAAAAATACGTCTTTAAAAAATGAAAACCAAGAGTATATTTAAAACCCACGTGGAGGGGTGGAGGTAGGTGTCGGCATTTGCCCCAAGGGTGACTGAAAGGCAGTGTGATAGGCAGAATGCATACACCCTGTCGTCTCTGCCAACTTCGCCAGGGCAGGTGACTGCGCTATTGGGATTCTAAGCTATTGTGTGCCCTCACCGAGGCTACATACACCTTGAGGGCTTAAGAAGGTTAATAGAAAATGAAGAGCTGTTCTTTAGTTCAACCCAGCCAGGGCTTGTTGCACACCCGCTGTGTGTCCAACCTGCTGGAGGCAGGGGTGTTGGAGGAGGAGGAACTGGGGGAGACCCGAGAACAGGGCCCTTGCAGACTCTGGCAGGAGGTGAATGCAACATTACCTGTTACTGGCTGAGGGGACCTCTGGTCAGGTGGCCCCAGAGGAGGCTTCCTTAGCTGACCTCCCACACTCCGCTCCATAACCTAGTTCCTGACCACACTCTCCTCCCCCACCACTCCCACCCAGCTCCCTCCTCCCATCTTCAGATCTCAGCTCCCTCAGCTTCCTCCAGGGAGCCTTTCCTGACTTCAGTGACTAGGTTAAACCTCCATGCTGTCAGCTCTCCTAGCACCACGTGTCCACAGCTGAGCTGAGCTGCAGGTGTCGGAGCAACCAATTAAGACAAGTCTAAAGAAAAGGGAACAGTCAAGCCTTGAATCGCTTACTGAAATGATAGAAGCAAGAGGTTAACCCAGAGAAAACGTCAACTCTTCCCTGTTCCATTCTTCTGGCAAGAGTCAGGTGGATCATTGGATGGATCATCGCAGATGTAGGGCCCCATCTCACTGCTGAGGGAGCCCTAAACAAAAGGCTTCTGCAGTTTTATGGACCCAGGAGCCCAGGGACGGGAGAAGGGGAAGGGGAAGGGGAAGGGCTAGGAATGGAAAAGCACTGAGTACGGACTCAGAGAAGGAAAAAGTGCCTTCAGGGCTCCTCCTCTTCCCCTAATAAGTAGGTTTGAGCAGAGACACCTAAGGAAGGCCTCTACCAAGGCCCCCAGAAAAGGCCTCTAAATTGGAGGCACCTGAGTTCGGAATAAGGCGCCCTGGTGGTATGGTGGTTAAGCACTCAGCTGCTAACCGAAAGGTCAGCGGTTGAACCCACCAGCTGCTCCACGGGAGAAAGATGTGGCAGTCTGCCCCCATAAAGATTACAGCCTCAGAAACCCTATGGGTCAGTTCTACTCTGTCCTGTGGGGTGGCTGTGAGTCAGAATGGGTTTGGTTTTTTAGTTGGGGCTCAGAATGCAGCTATACATAAGAGCATGGACAGCTAAAGGGGCCTGCAGCCTTGACTAACTCCCCTCAGAGACTGCCATGCCCTGGCTGTGCACCAAATCTGATTGCGGTGGGCAGCTTCCCCCTGAGGCCTGCCAGGGACAGCCTTTGTCATTGCGTGTGGCCAGGCCCAAAAAATCACACACAGGTTTTTGGCCAGTTCAGACACCTCACCACATACATGCCTCCCTTTCTTGGCCTCTACCACTGTTGTAAATTTGTATACTGTATACTCAGGTGATGACCAGGTAAATGCCTACCTCCCCCACTAGACTGTGAGTTTCATGAGGGCCGGTTTCACATGTGTGCCCTGGTTCCTGCCACAACCTGGCTCACAGACAAACTCAGTGACACTTGTTGAATGAGTGGATGAAGAGGGGGCAGATATTTCTCTGTCCTTGGGGTGTGGACCCAGGAGAGGCTCCAAGGTGGGAAGTTCCAGAGCCGACTGTAGATGCAGGAGTAATGAGAACAAGGACAAAAGCCAATGAACCAGCAGGGCCCATCCTGCTGGGGACCTGGGTACCAGGCTCAGTGAGGGAGGAGAGACAAACCCCTCGAAGGGCCTTGTTCCTCACTCCAGGGGCCCAACACTGTGATGGTGGAGACAGGAGGAAAATCCAGGAAGTCTCCATCCCTGGTTCCCAGTGAATCTGTGCTATGAGGGGCTTTGCTGAGTGGGCCAGGAGCAGAGCACATCCACCGTTAGTCTGAGAAGGGCACACACAGGTTAGAGGCTCAAGCTTAAGAAAAGCAATCAGCATAGGAACCACAGGTTGTTGGGAATTTAAACCCAGAAAGAGGGCCGGAACCTTGCTCTGCCAATCAGTCCGTGAGGTATAAAGTAGGTCACCACTTCCTAGTGCCGAGGTGCTATATATTTTTATAACTAGGTTTGAACATCATCAGGTGATGAGCTTATAACATTGCAGCCCCCTAGGGCATGGCCTCAATTTATGAGCCTTGTTTTTAACTGGAGGGGAGCAGGGCTGGATCAAATGCCACTAATGCATTAAGATCCCCTGGGCCTCGGTGTCTGGTGCAGAGTGATTAGACAAAGGGCCAAGATAGACAATTAACTGTGGAGTCATGCATGTTGGACACCTGGGCCACTCCAGGCTGGGCAGTCCCTGGCTTTCTGTGGGGCATGCCTGGCTGTGAGCAGGCCTCCTTTATCCTCCCTTTCCTCCTCCTGCCTCCTTGTTCTTTAAGCACTTTACCTTCTCAGGGTGCCTTCATTTGCTCATCTGATGACTCTGAGAGGCAGGCTGGGCTCCTTGAGCACTGGAGGCCCTGAGGGGTGAGCGGCCTCACCCACAGTCACCTGGTGCATCATCAGGGCTGAGGCCCACCCGTCCCAAGTCCAGGGCACACTCCTCGGGTCCCTGACCCTGCAGAGGCACTGGGACCTTCAGCAAGGGGCTCATCCATCCTGAGACACCCGAAGGAGTAGCAGGGAGACACACCAGCATGCTGAGGCTGCAGCTGGTCCCTCCACATGGCCAAGCCTGGCCTTATGGCCAATACTGCTACATGTTCACCAAAACGTGTTTCCCTCCCCTCCAGGACTTTCAGCTGGATGGCACTTCCCAGCTTCCCTTGTGGTTAGATGTGGTCATGTGCCTGAGTTCTGGCCAATGGAATGTGGGTAGAGTGACATGTGCCTCTTCCAAACCTGGCCCATAAAAATCTCTCATGGAAGATCTACCACCTGCTCTCTGTTCTGGTTGGAATAGAGACAATCCCAGAGTGACCACAGGAGCCACATGTTGAAGTAGCTGAGTCAGGACATGGAAGGGGTATTGGTCCCTGTATCACTTCATGGAAGAGCCGCCTGACCAGGGCCACCCCTACTGGACCAGCTGAGAGTGAGAATAAACTTTATAATGCTATTGAGCTAAGCCACTGAACGGTCAAGACTTTTCTGTTCTAGCAGCAAGTGTCTGTCCTTCCAGATAGGCTCCAGGCATCTCAAGGGGCTGTGACCCAGCAGACTGCAGAGGAAGCTCAACCTTTTAAGTCACCATTCCCTTTGCAGAGTGACAGTTAAGGGCTCTAGGACCCAGAGCAATAATCAGACATCAACCACACAGAAAAGGAACAAAGACCTCAGTGGGCTCTGACCCAGCCAGAACTTTCCACCAGAGAGAGACCTTTAGCTCCATGTGTGGCCTCCCAGGGTCTATGCACATCTCACCACAATAGGAGGTAGGAGAAGCACCTGCCCCGGGGAAACCTAGCTCCCAGGGTGGCCCACCCCCTGAGGGGCTCTGCCCACCCTCGGAGTCTCAGCTTCCTCACTATAAAATGGGAGCATCATAGGGTTACCAGGAGAAGTAGTGATGTGACAAAGGGGGAAATGCTTGAGCAATTAAGTAATTAAGGTGGTTTGACTTTTTCTAGAAGGGACTCTCTAGCCTGGCAAACTGGATTTCACTATGGTCCTTGCCTTGGTTGTGATATAGACACTGTAAGTAGTGATCAGCCTGAAAGTGAAATGTGCTTTAAGTAGTTGTCACAAAGCTCAGATCAACTCTGACTCCTGCAAGGAGAAGGAGGGGAGAGAAGGGAGAGAGAAGCAGCAGCAGGGGTGAGAATACCAGCTGCGTGGCCTGGTGGCCTCGGGCTTAGCCTCTCTGATCTCAGCTGTAGTGTGAAACAGAGGGCTGGTGAGGATTAAATTAAGTGCTACATGTAAAGTGCTTTGCACACAATGGGCACTTAATAAAAGTTTCTTATACTATTAGATAGAGACAGGGAAGTGGAGAGGATGGGATGCTGAGGGCATTGACCAGGCTCATGGTGGCCCCTGTGCCTCTGCTTTCCTCCGTCTTCCCAGCCTCAGAGGCAGAACACGTGGAACAGCCCAGGGCCTGGGGGCTCAAAAGTGAAAGCACAGGGAGAGGATGTCCACACAGTCCTTGGGTGCACAGCCAAACCCGCAGGGGAGAGCACCCTCACCTCAGGCTGCCTGCCCCGGGCTCCCACATGACTCTAAACCTCCCAAGAGGGTTTCTTCAAGTCCAGCCAGGCCAGTGGGACTAAAGGCCCTGCTTTCAGGGAGCTCAGATGGCTGGGAGGCGAGAGGCAGCCACCACCACCAGTTGCTGCTGAGTTGGCTCCAACTTATGGCAATCCAACGTGTGTCAGAGTAGAACTGTGCTCCATAGGTATAAAGTAGACCACCAGGCCTTTCTTCTGAGGTAACTCGGGGTGAGCTCAAACCTCCAACCAAGCGCATTAACCATTTGTACTACCCAGCGACTCCAGACACCAGCAACAGAAACTCTAGACCGCCTCACGGGGCACACTGGCCAGGAGCAGAGATGCCGCTGGAAGCAAGCACAGGATGCACACAGGGCCCAGAAGCCAGGAGGCCCAGAGAACTCAAACTGCCCCCAAACGCCACAGCCTCACGTTTCCTGCAGACTAGCCACAGGGGCCGCCAACAGTGTGCTAAGCAGATGGAGGCCAGGCCGATGGGAGAGGCAGGTCATGGATTGAAGTATGTGCCCCAAAAAATGTGTGTATCAATTTGACTGGGCCACGATTCCCAGTATAATGTGATTGTGTACCATTTTGTAATCTGATGTGATTTCCTTATTTGTTGTAAACTCTATCACTATGATGTAATACGATGGATTAGCAGCAGTTATACTGATGAGGTCTACAAGATTAGATAGTGTCTTAAGCCCATCTCTTTTGAGATATAAAAGAGAAAAGAGAGCAGAGCCACATGGGAACCTCATACCGCCAAGAAAGCAATGCCAGGAGCAGAGCAAGTCCTTTGGACCTGAGGTTCCTGCGCTGAGATGCTCCCACACCAAGGGAAGACTGATGCGTCACAAGGACCTTCCTCCAGAGCCAACAGAGAAAGCCTTCCCCTGGAGCTGATGCCCTGAATTTGGACTTGTAGCCTACTGGACTGTGAGAGAATAAACTTTTCTTTGTAAAAGCCATCCACTTGTGGTATTTCTGTTATAGCAGCACTAGATGACCGAGACAAGGCACAAATGACATCTTCAAAACACCAGTGTGGGAGCTGTACCAAGGGAACACCATCTCCCTTAACCCCAGTCTCATTAAGCACCAGCGTGGGATCACCCCAAGCTTGGGATCGTTACCCTGCACTATTACTGTAGCTTCTCCTTTGCCCTAGTTTCGTCAGTGGAACATCTTCATTTTGTGCAGAGTCTGGTCCAGCCACTCCATCTCCCATTCCTCACTCTCTGCTCCTACCTTTGTTTGATTCAGGACATTTTTAACAGTGCCCAGGAAATACTTAATTTAAAGGGACCTAATAAATAGCTTCTCCCTTCTCTGCCTTTAAACTCTGAGTAAATGAGAAATAAGATGCTAAGGCAGATAGCAGAGCAAAAGGTCACCTTTATTTCTGAACAGGCTGAATTGAGGACCATGACTTGCATCTGAGGGCAAGTGGGCTTCCTCGTGCTCTACCCCAAAATTAGGTGCACTTGCCCATCCAGTCAGGTGGGGACAATATCACAGTTCTGAAAGCTGCTGGAGGCACAGGCTGTCAGGTGGTGGGTATGGTGCCCATTTCCTCTTCCAAATCCATCAGCCAGGTAGAACAAGGGGCGGGTGAGAAGCCAGGAGCAATTAGGGAAAACCAGAGGTGAGGGGAAGTGGTATTCCATTAACATCACAGCATATACAAATATAAACAAGCTAGTGGGAGGAGACAGAGGGTAGCACTGGTTAACAGCACAGGTTTTTGGAGTCAAATAAGCCTGGAATTGACTCTTGGCTCCACCACTTACTAGTTGAGTGACACTAAGTTTTTTAGCCTCTCCGGGCCTCGCTTTCCTCCTGTGTAAAATGAGGATACTCACGTACGTACCTCATGGGGAGATTGGGAAATCAAACAAGATAATCTGTCAAACATTTATCCAAGGCCCGGCACTTGATGGTGGTGGCCCTCGTAGCGGTCATGGGAATTATCTCAGCCTTTCCCTGGAGGGCTCACAGCCAGTAGGCAGGTGGTCACACAGACTCTGTCACAGTGCAGCGGAGGTGCAATGACAGTGATTTGGTCTGGGGGAAGTCAGGGGGGGGTGGGTATTCGGAGGAAGTGACATTTCAACTGGGCCTTGAAAGATGGATAGGCACTGAGGGGCGGGGGTGGCACTGGTGACAGGAAGGAGAAGAACAAGAGGGAATTCCAGGCAGGAGGACGGTATGTATGAAGGTGGGAAGGGTTAAAGTACAAGGCTCATTAAGGGGCCAGGAAACAGCTGGTGGTGGCAAATGGCAGGTACGTGCAGGGTGGGATGGAGGAGGCTATTTTGCAAAGCTTGAGAGGGTTCCAGGCTGAGGATTCTGAAAACCAGGGGAGACAGTGATGGGTTTTAAGCAGCAAGTAGAGACATTGACTCAGTATGCATGGTTGAAGATCATCTTACACCTCATGGAACTTTAACCCCTCTGTTCATATCAACTCCAAATGCAATTAGCATATTAATGTCTTCAGCTAAGTCATTAATCAAAAATATTGACTAAAAGAGCCAAGAATATCACAGTTCTACAGCAGAGCACTGCAGGCTTCTGATACACACACATACACACATATGTATTATTACCCAAAAAAAACCCATTGCCATCGGGTCGATTCTGACTCATAGCAACCCTGCAGGACAGAATAAAACTGCCCCATAGGGTTTCCAAGACTGTAATCTTTACAGAAGCAGACTGCCACATCTTTCATCCATGAAACAGCTGGTGGCTTCAATCACCCATCTTTTGGTTAGCAGCCAAGTGCTTAACCACAGTGCCACCAGATACCCATTTTATAAACATGTGTTTTATATAAAATTGGCTAACTGAATCCTCCATCTTAAGGAAGCTACTATTATCACCCCTATTTTACACCGGAAGAAGCCGAAGCACTGAGAAGTACAGCAACCAAAGTTACAGAGCCAGGGCATGGTGAAGCTGGAACTTGCGCACAAAACAGATAATCCCTGCCTTATGGCACCTGCAGTCTAGTGGAACAGACAGACAATAAACATGACAAAATAACAAAGCATAGTGTTATGGATTGAATTGTTTCCCTCAAAAAGTTATGCTGAATTCCTAACCCCTGTACCTACCTATAAATGGTGGCATAGTGGTTAAGCATTCGGCTGCTAACCAAAAGTCGGCAGTTCAAATCCAACAACCTCTCCTTGGAAACCCTATGGGGCAGTTCTTCTCTGTCCTATAGGGTTGCTACAAGTTGGAATCGACTCAACGGCATTGGATTTTTAAAGGGTACCTATAGATATGACTCTGTTTGGAAATAGAGGTTTTATTTTGTTATGTTAATACTACTGGAGCAGGGTGGGTCCTAAACCTCATCCCTCCAAGTGGTGTCTTATAAAAAGGGAAAAGAGACACAGAGAGATATATATACAGGGAAGAGAGCATGTGAGGATGAGTCTACAAGCCAAGCAACATCAAGGAACACCTAGGTCTACCAACAAGGAGTGAGCCTCGCCTAGAGCCAATACCTAGAATCCAGACTTCTAGCCTCCAAAACTGTGAAGCAATAAATTTCTATTCTTTAAAGCCACCCATTTGTAGTATTTTGTCACGGCAGCCTAGGAAACTAAGACGCATAGTATGTTAGTTATAAATGAAAAAGAGAAAAATAAAGCAAGAAAACGGAATAAAGAGTGTGTGGAGGGGCTTGTGATTTTAAATCAAGGTGCACAGGGAGTGCCTCACTGAGTGGATGACTTCTGAGTCAAGAAGTGATCAAATTTGCATGCTCAGAACTGGAGATGATATGGAGAATGGATAGGAGGAGAGAGAGGCTGGAGACCCGGGGTCACAGGGGATGAGGGAGGGCTGTGACCGCCGTCGGGGTGGGGAGCACTGTCCCCTTGTAGACTGAGCCCCGTGGCTCCCCTGGGAGCCCCCCAGGCTCATGCTGCCAGGGCAGATGGTGGGTTCTATGCCCTCTTCATTCTTGGACACAGGCCTGGAATTGGCCTGGGCTGTGTTATTGAAATAAGAGATGTACCTGCACAGCTCTGACCCCTGGTCACAGCAGAAATTTTACTGATTAATAGTGTCGCCTGAAACCATGGATCCAGGGAGTTTCAGGGTGATTTGTACCAGCTTGACAGCATCGTTTATTGATGACGATGAGATTGATGATTTGCACCTGCTCTCATGAGATTCCCCCCCCCCCCCCCCCACCTCCCAGAGCCTCTACTATGGGGCTGGGTATGCCACAAGAAATATGCCTATGCGACCAGCAAGGTATAAGAAGCCTTGACCAAGACTGCATTTTGGGCTTCCTAGTTCCAAGGTGCTCCTGCACGTTGGTCGGTTCCTATCCAAGAGAGATAGTACATTCTAGAATGAGCCGTCAGAGGGGGGACAATTGAATTCCAGGCCTGGCTTCTCCAGACTGTGCTGTGAGGCAGCCTTTGGTGGTGATACATTTTTGTAATGTTAATGTTGCTGCTATATAGTATCCTTGCCTGCCATAAACCACAGACTTGTAAGCGTTGTCATTTTGGGAACTGTGACTCTTCGTTAGTAATAGAGCCTTGTCTAACTGCCACCATTAGTGCTCTCCCTGCCATCCTTCCTGCTTCAGGATGCTGGGCCACCTTAGAACCAGGCCATCCCTGCTGTGATCGTTGTTGGTTGCCGTCGAGTCTACCCCATGCCGTTGTGACGACTCCATGCGCGCAGCATGCAACTGCTCCATAGGGATTTCAAGGCTGTGACCTTTCAGAAGTAGATCGCCAGGTCTGTTCTCCAAGGCGCCTCTGAGTGGGTTCTAAATGCCAACCTTTCGGCTAGTAGGCAAGCGTTTAACCATTTGCTCCACCCGGGGACTCCAGCCACCATTGCAGCCACTTTTAAGATTGCCTTTCACTCTGCACTCCAGAACAAGTCACTGCTCAAATTCTGGAAATGTTTCTAACTTCTAAGGGGGAAAAAAGTTTTCTTGAATTAAAACTTGCAGTCCTGGAAACTTTAATTTAAAATCAGATTTTCTAACTGAATTGAAGGCTATGCAATTAAGCAAATGAATGGCTAATGAAATGATTATAAACCACTTTGCAGAAATGTTATGTAAATGCAGACAGAGGATCACAAAATGTGATGACAGCCACACTGCCATTGCTAGTGATTTGGGAAAGCACAGTCCCAAGTCCTCCTGCAGGGACACCTGGCCCTGGTGCTCACAAACACATCACTGTCGTGACAGTTCTGAAGCTGGGCCCTGTGGGAGAACTGGGGTATCCTAGCTGCAGGGTTTGGAATTTGCCGGTAAGCCCAGGTGCCTGCTGCATCCCCCAGATTAGCAATTAGGAGGGCTCAGAGGGGCAGCTGGGAGACGTTCTGCAGTATGCCAGGGAATGGTCCCTCATGGACCAGCCCCCTAGTGAAGCAATCTGCAGCCACATAGATTTATAACTTCTTCCAAGGCCCAAGAATATCTACACACCCCACCCAGCCAGGCAGGAGCAAGGGCTCTACCACCCCATGCCCTAGGTTGGTCCATGTTCATTACAGACACAAACAGAGGTCCACGGGATCATGAGGCAGACAGTGTTCGGGAGTTGGGGCTACTGTGAGCAGCTGGACAGACGGAGGAGTGGATCAGGCACAATCTTCCCCTGTCTCTTTTAACCAGTGAAGACATCTCAGAAAAGAGACTGTTTGCTTCTCAGCCAGCTAAGCATCTTGGAAGATGCTTCTGGAGCAAGTTGAGGGGAAGAGCAAAAGGCTTCATGAGAAAGTCAGCACTGCCCTGCCCACAGTGCCTGCTACCAAGTACAAAGGTTCCATGACCCTGCATTAAAATTTCCCTGCAGTTGGGATGCCTGACGTCCCCATTCTCCACAACTCCAGGCTGGGGCCCCACCTCCACCATGTAGGATGGTCCTTGCCAATTCAGCAGCAGCATCCACACACAGCTCTGAAGCCCCTTCTGGGCCTCCCTGGCTCCCCCATCTTACCTCCTTTTGCTCCAGAATTTTTCATGTTTGAGGGTTGTTGTGGATTGAATTGTGTCCCCAAAAGTGTATGTCAACTTGGCTAGGCCATGATTACCAGCATTGTGTGGTTGTCTTTCATTTTGTGATCTGATTATCCTCCATTCTGTGATGTGTTATAAATCCTAGCCTCTATGCCTGTGGTTATGTTCCCATTTGGGAGTGAGTTGTCTGTTATGTTAATGAGGCAGGATTAGATCATGTTAATGAGGGTTAGGTTATGTCTGTTATGTTAATGAGTCAGGATTAGGGTGGCATGTATCTTGAATCACTGCCCTTCATCGTCCTACAAGAGATAAAAGCAGAGAGAAATGAGCAGAGAGAGAGGGACCTCAATACCACCAGGAAAGAAGAGCTGCGACTGGAGCATCCTTTGGACCTGGGGTCCCTGGGCTAAGAACCTCCTAGACCCAGGGGAAGATTGATTCCAAGACACACAGAGATCTCCAAGGAATGCCAGGCCCACAGATGTTGAGACAAAGACCTTCCCCAGAGCTGACAGAGAAAGAAAGCCTTCCCCTAGAGCCAGCACCCTAAATTGGACTTCTAGCCTCCTAAACGGTGAGAAAATAAATTTGTATTTGTTAAAGCCATCCACTTGTGGTATTTCTGTTATAGCAGCACTAGATAACTAAGACAAGGGTACTCTGGAGCAGGTGATCATTTCAGAGGCCAACACTGCCTGGCCAAGCACTGTGGAACTGCTTTTCAACCATTAAACCTTCTAGACTGGAGTCACGATTTGTCTATAAATAAATCATAATCATAATTAAATTTGTTTTCTCCCCAAGAAGGAAAAAAGCACCCAGAATCCAAACAGCATGGATTTAAAAAACGGCTTCTTCAAAGAGGTTCTTGTGATCTTGTAGAGCCTCCTTTCTTAGGAAACATGCCCACTCCGAGGGGGGCTTGGCCTCGTTGTTGGAGCCATTATAAACCTCCATTGGGTGTAAAAATAAAGAAGGTCTTTGGCAAGGGCCAGGGAAGAGATAAGTGGGTAACAGCTGCTGCAGAAGCCGTGCATGGCAGTGCTGCTGAAGAGATCTCCACCCTACTGGGACAGTAAATGCTTCATTGGGTCACATCTTTGAAAAATAACATGGCTGGGGTGAGCAGAGGCAGTTCATAGTGGATTCCAAGCAGGTGTGCCCAGAATGGCTCCTCAGAGAGGAGCCTCCACAGCTAGGAGCCACTGGAATCAGGCGTCCACTTGCTCTCTGAGAAGAATTCTGTACTCTGGAACTGGAATGTGGAGGTAGGGTCATCCAGACAGGCCTGGACCTGGTGGAGGATGACTGGTTGCTAGGGTGTTCTCACTCATGGTGGAGGCTACCAAATCTGGGAGATGCCCCTGAAGAGCATTTAGTATCAGATTAGCACCCTTGATGGCAGCATTATCCAACCAGCAGCTACTCTAGAGCACCCGACGCCAGTGCCTGAGTGAAACCCTTTCTACACTGAATTCCATTCAGTCCTCACCATGCTGGGAGGCTGGTGTTATTATTCTCATTTGACAAAGAAATCAAGGCTAAAGGGAGATTAAGTAACATGATCAAGTCACTGAATCCTGGGCTAGATAGTCTAGTCCTGGGTGATCCTTGGACAGGTGACCTGAGCTTGTGATTTTTTTTTTTTTTTTTTTTTGGAGTTTTGTGGTGGACAATGAATAGATAAGCCCAGACACCCTTCCCAAGCTCCAAGTGCCCTCGAACCTTTTGCTCTGACAGTCCCACCCCAGCAGGTCCCCAAGCTTTTTGTTATGGATGCAGCCATGGGGACTTCTCCCAGGTTTTAGTACAGTCTGGGTAGCCTGTAGGAGTCCTTAGAGCTGAGCTAAATTCTGTGCAGTTTGGTTTGTCTGGTGGCAGTAAAGATAATAGTAATTAATAAATAATCATATAATGATGATAAAAAGGAGCTACCCAACTTTTTTTTAATTGTTATGTGCCAGCTACTTAGTTAAGCATTTTACAGGCATTACCTTATGGACTCCTCATTATCACCCTTTGAGGTAGATATTATTATAATCCCCATTGTATAGGTGAGGAAACTGAGGCTTATACATGCGAGGGATCTATGGTGAGGCAGAGTCTCAAATCCAGGTAGTTCAGTTCCAGACTCCATGCTTTTCACTCCTGTGTCTATATGGTCATTTTTAGAAAACTTAATTCATAGAAACTTGACACATTAGGGACAAATTATTCATCTAACAAAATAGCTTTTTACTTTGGGAAAGGATTCACCTGGAGTTTGAGCACAACTTCCTTAATGAATTTAAAATATGATCTGAGTGACAGTTTTCGGTGTCCTGCCCATGACCTGATGGAGACCTATATTTGCCCCTGAGCCCGCTTAGCTGTGGGGTCAAGAGGCTGATGTCCTGCTTGCCTTCCCTAGAGGGAAGGAGGCCAAGTCCAATCCTGGGCCCAAGGATGCTTAGCCAGGACCTTGTGGATGCCCCGACCTCGCTCTGGCTGGGCTTTGCTTCTACCCTTTGAGAGGAGTCTGGGACCCTGCTCTTGAGCCCAGGAGTTGGGTACCCAGGCCCTGGCCTACACTCAGGCCTTAAACCTACTGATGACCTTCAGTGGGCAGCTCTGCTTCTCACTCTCTGCTGGCAGTAACCCTGGTCATGCTGATGCACCCTTGCTGGGGTTCCCGAGTGTATCTAATTAACGATGTAAAGCACTTAGAGACATAAGTGCTCAATGACTGAGGCCCATCAATTACCCAGGATGGAGCTCTGAGTGTCATGGTGTTTCACTTGTGCTTGTTCTCAGTAATGAATAATTATCTTCTCAGACCCATAACGAAGCTCCACATCCAAACAGCTTCACCCCCCAGGCCTGGAGAGTCATTGACCCTGGCTGCTGGGTTTCTCAAAAGGTCATGGGCAGCAACCAAATGCAATACTTGGTCCTTGATTGGATATGGCTACTCCCCTGACATTGACTGGGGGAAGATATGAGCAAGCAGAACTGGGGGTCTTCCAGGGGCCTCTGCAGCTACGACGTCTCCTTCAGGGGACATTAGGCCCAGCTACAAGCTACTCATCTGCTTTCTTATCCTCTAGGAAGCAAATGTGGGAACATTGGTGTGTTTGGGAATTGTTTTTTACTTTAATTGCTATTGTTCTTGTTAGGTGCTGTCAAGTCGGTCCTGACTCAAAGCAACCCTATGTACAGCAGAACGAAACACTGCCCAGTTCTGCACCATCCTCAGAATTGTTGGCATGCTCAAGCCCATTGTTGCAGCCACTGTGTCAATCCATCTCATTGAGGGTCTTTCTCTTTTTTACTGACCCTCTACCTTACCAAGCATGATGTCCTTCTCCAGGAACTGGTCCCTCCTGATAACATATCCAAATATGTGAGACAATGTCTCACCATCCCCACTTCCAAAGGGCACTCTGGCTGTACTTCTTCCAGGACAGATTTGTTCATTGTTCTGGCAGTCCTTGGTTTATTCAGTTCTTTGCCAACACCATAATTCAAAGGCATCAATTCTTCTTCGGTCTTCCTTATTCATTGCCCAGCTTTTGCATGCGTTTGAGGCAATTGAAACTACCATGGCTTGGATCAGGCTCACCTTAGTCCTTAAAGTGACGTCTTTGCTTTTCAACACTTTAAGGAGATCTTTCGCAGCAGGTTTGCCCAACGCAATACATCATTTGATTTCTTCACTGCTGCTTCTATGGGTGTTGAATGTGGATTTAAGTAAAATGAAATCCTTGACAATGTCAATATTTTCTCTGTTTGTCATGATTTGCTTATTGGTCCAGTTGTGAGGATTTTTGTTTTCCTTATGTTGAGGTGTAATCCACACAGAAGGCTGTAGTCTTTGATCTTCATCAGTAAGTGCTTCAAGTCCTCTTCACTTTCGGCTAGCAAGGTTGTGTCATCCGCATATCACAGGTTGTTAATGAGTCTTCCTCCAATCCTAATGCTACGTTCTTCTTCATATAGTCCAGCTTCTCTGATTATTTGTTCACTGTACAGACTGAATAATTATGGTGAAAGGATAGAACCCTGGTCCTGATACTTTAATTAGAAAATGCATATTCAAATAGTATCAAACATCAATGAGACTTGCAGGGGGGGTTGCTTATGAATAAACTTATTTAATAATATTGTGGCTGAGCCCTTTCCCCACTGCCTGGCTGGGTTCCCCCTCAAGGTCGTTTTGGGTAGGTCAGTGAGAGAGCAACCTGCAGCCACATGAAGCAAGGCCATCCTCTGGACCCACCCCTGCTGACAGCTTTGCTGCTGGGCCTGGGAGTTACAAGCCTCTTTCTATCCTGACAATGGATTTTCTTTGCTGTCCATTTATCCTCATATTGATTTTACTATAAACCCACACAGCACTCCCCTCCCAGGCTCGAGAGAGAAACCTCCATTGATTATATTGGAATAAGGTTTGTTGTAAAAAAGCAAAATGCCTAGAACATCAAAATGAAGTAAGCTCTTTGAGTCTCCATAAATCACCCAGGATAATGCCACAAATGAACAGGGCTTCTTAAACACCCAGAAAATACGACACCATAAAGCAGTTCTGACAAGAACTCACAGCCCCTCTCTCTCTGTAGCTGCCATTTGAAAAGCGCCATCAATAACGGTTATTGCTGTTCGGTAGGCAAAAGAGGGAAGTTGTGTCAGCCTCCTTTAGAAAGTTCCCCCAAAGTCACTTTGCCTGAATGGCAGAGTGGTGTTTTTTCATGCAGTAAATACATCCCAATTATGAGCATGTCATGTTAGCTTTTACAGTTCACTAGTCACAAACTTTTTTGTGTGTCATTGCCAACTGGCATCTTTCCCTAATCACAATTTATGGTTCTGTGTGGCCATTAGTGGAGATCAGAAGGTCCACAGCAAGGTTGCTCTTCCGGAGCCAGAGGGCTCAGCTTGGAGCCCAAGGTCATTTCCCCCTGCCCTTTTTGGCCTGAGGCTGAGGTTCTGCATGTTGCAGGGATGGAGGCATCTTACTTAGCTAGTGCTGCTGTAACAAAGATGCCACAAGTGGGTACCTTTGAAGAACAGAAGTTTATTTTCTCACAGTTCAAGAGACTAGCAGTCCAAATTCAGGGAACTGGCTCTAGGGAAAGGCTCTCTCTCTCCGTTGGCTCTTGAGGAAGATCTTTCTCTCTTTCAGCCCCTGTAGCCCCAGCATTTCTCTTCTCCTTGGTGATCCTCACATGACATCTATCTTCCCCCATCTGTGCTTGCTCCTGTGTCTAATCTGCTCTTTTTATAACTCAGACACGATTAGGTTTAGGATACACTCTACACTGCTATGTCATTAACATAACAAAGAAAACTCTATTCCCAAACAGAATTATATCCACAGGTATAGCAGTTAGGATTCCAACACATTTTTTTTTTTTTTTTTTTTTTGTGGAGGAGGGGTGTCCCTCTGTGGTACAAATGGTTAATGCACTTAGCTGCTAACCGAAAGGTTACAAGTTTGAGTCCACCCAGAAGCACCTTGGAAGAAAAGCCTGGTGATCTACTTCTGAAAAATCAGCCTTTGAAAAACCCTGTGGAACAGTTCTACTCTGACACACATGGGTCACGATGAGTCGGCATCATCTTGACAGCAACTGTGCCTGGTATTTTGGGAGGCACAATTCAATACACAACAGTGGGTGGGGGCTTCTGCAGAAAACACTCCTCTGGAGTCTCCTCCTTCACATAGCCCAGGTTACCAGGCTGACTTAGTTCATCCCTGGGGACCCATCTTATCAAAAGCTCCAAACCACTAAGGGGGGAAAAACACTCAGCAAATACTGAAATCAGAAAAAGCCCCACACAAGATGAGCTTTGGCTCTTCTGAGAGAAATGCTGAGAGAAGTAGCCCACCTCTCCCCTGGGCCAGACCTGGCCAGACACGCTGCAATTAATCACCAATGTGCAGGGGTTAGTGTGGGTTTGCCACAAGTCCATGTTCTTGTCCCTCCAGTACATGCCCCTCACAGATCACCCCCTCTGGGCTACTGTGCCTCACAGCACTCAGCTTTCTCTCAGACCAGACTCCTTCTTGCCTTTCCAAACCCCATCAATAGCTCCCTAGACTTGCAGTTTGGACTACAAATCTGCACTTTAGGGGCTGCTCCCCCCGCACGGCAGTTTCAGAATTATCAAGCGAATGTACAGCTGTGATGACCATGACTCCAAACCAGAACATCAGCATCACCTTATCCTTGCCCCCTCTACCCCAATCCTCTGGAGTTACACAGCCCTGGGTGCACAGACCAGGAAGTGGAGACTAGCCAGAAGCCTACAGGAGGACACTCAAGGTGCCCTTCTGTACTGGGGAGGGCTGTCGGGCTGGGGTGGCAGCCTCATGAGACAGGCAGCCCCACAGATCCCTGAATGCAGGGCCATGGGCAGACTCCACATCTGAGAGATTGTGCCAACCATCTACAGACCATGTCAGACACCAGCCCACAGCGCCAGCTGCCAGGGACACAGGGCAGAGCTGGGCCAAGAACTTAGAGGCTCCAAGCATTGAAACTATTATGATCCCTCCTCCCAAAAGTCAAAAAAAAAACAAACCTACTGCTGTTGAGTTTATTCTGACTCATAGCGACCCTATAGGACACAGTAGAACTGCCCGATAGGGCTTCTGTCTCAGTCATCCAGTGCTGCTCCAACAAAAATACCACAAGTGGATGACTTCAACAAAGAGAAGTCCATTCTCTCACAGTCCAGTAGGCTACAAGTCCAAATTCAGGGCATCAGTTCCAGGGAAACACTTTCTCCATCGGCTCTGGAGGAAGGTCCATGTCATTAATCTTCCTTTGGTCTGGAAGCACCTCAGCGCAGGAACCTCAGGTCCAAAGGATGCGCTCTGCTCCTGGCACTGCTTTCTTGGTGGTATGAGGTTCCCTTGTATCTCTGCTCACTTCTCTCTTTTATATCTCAAAAGAGATTGGTTTAAGACGCTATCTAATCTCGTAGACATCATCATTATAACCTCATCATAGTGATAGAGTTTACAACACATAAGGAAATCACACCAGATTACACAGTCATACAGTAGTGGGAATCATGACCTAGCCAAGTTGCTACACACATTTTCTGGGGGACACAATTCAATCCATGACAGCTTCCAAGGCTGTAAATCTTCATGGAGGCAGACTGCCACATCTTTCTCTCGTAGAGCTGCTAGTGGGTTCGAACTGCCACCCTTTTGCTTAGCAGTGAAGCACTTTAACCAATGCATTACCAAAACTCCATTTCCCTCCTCCCAGGCAACTCAAAATAAAAACAACAGCAAACTACACAATGGGTATAAGATGCTCTCACACAATTCTGACTTCCTCCATGTTAACTACTTCCACGCTTTTTCAGACAATTTTTTTTATTGGTGCATGTAGGAGTTTCCTAGTTGCGATAACAAATTACCACAAACTGGGTCGCTTAAAACAGCTCTGCAGAACTCACAGTTCTGGAGACCAGAAGTCCAATATCAAGGTGTCAGTAGGGCCATGCTGTCTCTGAAGACCTATGGAAGAATACTTCTTTGCCTCTTCCAGCTTCTGGTGGCTCCAGGTGTTCCTTGGCTTGTATCCACACTAACTCCAATCTCTGCCTTCATCTTCACATGGCCTTCTCCTCCTCTGTGTCTGTGTCTTCTTCTGTCTTTTATAAGAGTAACTTGTCACTGGAGTTAGGGCCTACCAGACAATCCAGGGTGATCTCATTTCAAGAACCTTGGCTTAATTACATCTTCAAAGACCCTTTTTCCCAAATGAGGTGACATTCAAAGTTTCCAGGACGTGGACATATCTTTTGGGGCCACCATTCAACCCACTCAGTGCCCATGCTTTGCTGGTATCTTTTGCCCATGCTTGGTGTTCTGGTTGGTGATTTGTTACTGCCCAAAAGTCATCTCCATTTGTCATGACCATCACTGCCAGAAACACCACCTTCAAATAGTGACCAGTATTTTACAGAAGAGCTCTCCAAGACACCATTCTACAAGAATTAGTTAAATATATTCTCTATGCCCAGCTGTGGGAAGAAAAAAGAAAAAAGAATTAGGGTTCCTGGAAAAATGGCTGATTTCAGTTCTAAAGCAGAGAAAATACACAGTGAACTTGAAGTATCTTGAACCAGAAAGCAAGAGAATGATCAAAGACTAATGGAGTCACAGCTAAAAAACACAAAAGCCCATCTACAGGGACTCTACTGGCCAAATCTGAGACAAGTTTAGCATCAAAAAGAACAATGACAACCGTAGAGGTGATAACACATTAAATGAAGGGAAAAAAAATCTGTGAGTTCATAGACTCTAATAAAGAGGGACAGAGGAGGAAGAAATGGAAAAAGAAAAGTCTCTTCTTTTTAGGAAATGCCAGCTAATAAATGTAGAATTAGTCAGTTAAGAATCATGAATAAATGCTACAACTATTGGGAGAAAGGTTGTTGGGGAAGAGGATTTTCACATGGTCTCAAAGATTCACCCCACAGAGTACTTAACATGTATAAAGTGGAAATGTGACTTTATAATGGAGAGATCTGACAGTCACCATCCTAACCAAGAGGTCGTAGTTGACCAACAGTGGACAGCCTGATACTTTGTACCTCCTGACTGAATGTAGTGGAAGGTACTGACATTGCCTATGGGGTGCCACATGGTCAGTCAAATTCAGATCTTGAGACCTAATGCAGACAACCAGGTGAGACAATTCAAAGAGCAAACATTATGAAGAACAAGGCAGTGGGGGGACTGCCCTAGATTGTGTGAATCTTGAGTAAATCTTTGTTCTTGGCAGATGCATACTGAAGCATCACAATGTCCCAGCTATTTTTGGGATGGTTTGGCAAAAGAAAATTGTGCGTGCATGCGTGTGTGTGTGTGTGTGTGTGTGTGTGTGTGTGTGTGTGTGTGAAGAGAAAAATGGAGTGGATAAGGCAAAATGTTAACACAGGTACACAGCTGCTCATTGTACAGCTTTTTCTATTTTGCTGTGGGTTTGAAATTTTCCAAAATAAGAAAGTTTTAAAAAGAAAAAAAAGAGCTAGGGCAACTGGTTCAAACCCTGGAATTGCTACTTACTTGAGTTGAATGGCTTTGAGCAACTTACTTTGCTTCTCTGAGCCTTTTTCTCCTCTGGAAAATGAACACAATGGTAATCCCAAGCTCTGGGCTTGTAGGAAGGTTAAATGGGCTAAGGCAAGTGGAGAAGGTAGCCTGATCAGGGCATAGGAAATGGTGGATGTTATTAACATTTGTGAGAAAACCACATAGAACCAGAAAATTGAGGACTAGCCCTCAGGGTTGCACAAGGTGGGGAGAGGTGAATGAGAGCTAGCGTGACTGGAGAAGGTTTTCTGGAAGAAGAGAGCCTAGAGTTGCCAGTAGAGGGTGAGAAGTACCTGGAGAAGAGAAGAAGTGGGGAGAGGGCTCCTAAAAGAGGAATTTCCCCTGTCCCCCTGTCTCATCAATATGTGAGCTTGATGTGAGTGATAGTGGAGAGACCCATGAGTTCCATCAAGGCCAAGGCTACACTGGAGAGGTGGGTAGAACTGGGACTCTGGTCTGGGACCAGTAACTGTTGCAGTAGTGGGGCCAGGGTAAGGGCTCAGTCTGGAGGTAGAGTCCGGGTAGGCCTGTGACCAGGTCAGGGCTCATCCTGGAGTCAGGTAGAGGTGGGGGCTTGTCTGAGGTCAGAGTGGGACACAGATATGTTCTGGAGCCAAGCCAGGTAACAGGCCCACGGTGGGGACAGCACTCCCAGTCTTCACCTCTCTAGCACAGCACTGGGCCCCAGATGGTGGCATATGGTTTGCTCTACTACTCCTTATGTTGTTGTTGTTAGGTGCCGCTAAGTTGGTTCCGACTCACAGCAACCCCATGTACAACAGAATGAAACACTGTCCAGTGCTGCACCATCTTCACAACCCTTGCTATGTTTGAGCCCATTATTGTAGCTACTGTGTCACCCCATTTCGTTGAGGGTCTTCCTCTTTTTTGCTGACCGTCTACTTTACCAAGCATGATGTCCTTCTCCAGGGGCTGGACCCTCCTGACAACATGTCCAAAATACATGAGACAAAGTCTCATCATCCTCGCTTCTAAGGAGCATTCTGGCTGTATTCTTCCAAGACAGATTTGTTCACTCTTCTGGCAGTCCGTGGCTTATTCAATATTCTTTGCCAACACCATAATTCAAAGGCATCAGTTCTTCTTCAGTCTTCTTTATTCATAGTCGAGCTTTCAAATGCATATGAGGCAATTAAAAATACCACGGCTCAGGTCAGGTACTGCTTATAGGGCTGCAGAATTTGCCAGGTCTAGATGTTGAGGTAGCTCATTCAGGGGACTGAAGTGTTCATCATCTCTGGTTACGAGGCAGAGAGGAGACTTTGCAGAGCAATTTTCCTTAAAAAGGCACAGAAGCAACAGTCCTGTTCTGAGCCAGGAGAGAAGCAATTGAGGGGTTTGGTTATATGTGTGGTAGCCTGCCCTTCCCTCCCCTCCCAGAGCCACCTCAGACCTTCTCCCTGGCTCACCTCCAGGGAAGATCGCATCTCGGCTTCTCCCCTCCTCTGTCTTCATGGTCACAGGGTCTCCCTCACTGGCCATGGAAATAGCCATCTGTCTTTCTTGAGACTCTGAAGTACTCAGGTGCAGACAAAGCATGGGGTCTGTGTCAAGAGTGGTAGTAGGTACAAAAGTGGGTTGTCGTCTGTCCTCAAGTGCTGATGTTTTCTTTCTCTTTTAATATTGTGTTAGCACTTGTGGCCAGTTCTGCCTCTTCAGCCCTCGGGGCATGTGGGTTTCTTGCTTTTGGTAATTATCCTGCATCCTCCCAGCCTCAGACAAAGGGAGCTGTTGTTATGAGCGCTGGGGTCTGGATGGTGATCACTTGTGACTTGTATTAATATTTACAACAATAACATTTCTCATGGGTAAGGTTTTTTTGTCACTGCAGGAAATAAAATGCAAATTAACAACTATAAAGATTATAACATAATGAAATAGGACATAAATGATGAAGAACTAATGAATTAAGTGGCTTCCAGGCATGGAGGGAAAGTGTCCTTCAAAAACTAACATGTAGATAGAGGAAGACAGAACAATACGGGGGACAAGGGGCCATGGGAGCTCTGGCCTGAATTTGCCCCTCGTAGGGGCGCATTCTCTGATTCCATGTCTACCACTGCCCTCTCCCTGTTGCTTTAGCCAAAAAAAAAGGAGTCCTCCTTAAATCCATGCTCCTCCCTGCCCCTCAGGTCAATATGTCACAATCCTTGAAGATTTTTATTTCTCTTGAGGCATCTCCTCTACCTACTCCTGAGTTCATGTCCTCATCCTTCTGATGTCCTCCACCCCTCCCCAGAGCCTCAGCCCCATCAGTCCTTCTCCCTCTCAGTCCTTGAAGTGGAAAGTGCAGGTATGGTCCTGTCATCCCCCTCTTTAAAAAAAAAACAAATCAAAATGAAGCAAAATAACAAACCCACAAACAAAACAAATCGCCCTCCAATAATTCTCCATTGCTTTCTTCTTGGTCCCTCTTTGCTCAGCCTCAGATAAAGATGGTTAGTGTAAGATGCTGCTGGTGGAAAGAGGACCCAGTGCCACATGGAGCGTGTGTTCTGCTTCAGGATGGTGGGGTTATCTCAGAAGGGCAGTATGGCAGTGGCGGGGGGGAGGCATTCTCTCCATGTGGATTACATTGGAGGGAGAGCACACTACTGCTTTGGTCAGAACTCTTTGGGTTGCAAATAACAGAAATGTAGCTCGAACTGACTTAAGCAAAACTAGGAAATTATTGACTGATATGACTATAAGTCTAGGGACTTCAGGTATGGTTGGATCCAGGGCTAGAATGATGCCATCGAGGCTCTGTCTCCTTCTGTGTCTCCACAGTTTTGATCTCTGTGCTGGCTGTTCACTCAAGCAGGCTCTTCCCTGGTGGTGGTGCTAAAATGGCTACCAACAGGTCTAGCCTCATCCTCCAGCTAAACAGTATGATTCTCCATGATACCAATAAGACCCCTGATATAATCTGATTAGATCGACTTGGGTCATGGGCCCGAACCAAGCACCGTGGCCTGGAGAATGCAAAGGGTGCTAGGCCGCCTCCTTGAAGCACGGCATGGCTTCCAGGACAGCACACCCTCCTGGTTTTCCTCCCACCTCCCTGGCGGCTCCTTTCCAGAATCTTTGTTACTTCCTCCCCATCTCTCTGACCATCTAACATTGGATCTCTCGGGGCACAAGCTTTAGGCCTCTTTTCTTCCACCTACAGTCACTCACTGTGATATCATCCAGTTTCATGACTTAAAATGACTCCACCTGCTGGCCCTTCCCAATTTTACATCTCCAGCCCAGACTCACTTGGATTTCCAATAGGCCTCACAAATCTAGGATTTCCAAGATGGAAGTCCTGACCTTTTTGTCACAAGTCTGTTTTTCCTACATTCATCCACCTTCCAGCTACTGGGCATCCATCCTTCCATTTGATTATGCTACAGCATTCTCACTTCCTCTCTTTCTCTCACATTCCATATCCAAATAGTCAGTAAAATACTTCAAAATATATACAGACTCTATCTAGTGCCTTCTCACCTTTCTCCTGCCTCCTTCCTGATCCAGGCCCCCCACCATCCATTCTCAACACAGTAGCCGGAGTGCTTCTGTTGAAATGTAGGGGTTAAAACATGTTGTTACTTCTCTGCTCAAAGCCTTCCGACGTCTTCCCATCTCACTCTGAGAAAAAGCCAAGTCCCTCCCTCTGACCCACCTCCAAATCCTCCCTCCTCAGTTCTCATTACAGTGGGCTCATTGCTGTTCTTCAAACCCAGCAGATACGCTCCTGCCTCAGGGACTTTGCACCTTCTGTTCCCTCTGTCCGACTGCTCTCCACCTGACTTTTGAGGGGCTGTTCTCTCACCTCCTTTAGTCTTTATTTAACTGTCACCTTCTCAGTCTGTCTCTGTATTCAAATTGCCACTTCTAACCTTTATCCCCATTTCCTGGCTTTATTTTTCTCCAAAGTATTCATAACCTTCCAATATAGTATGTATCTTACTTTGTTTATTGTCTGTCTTCCTGCACTAGAATGTAAGCTCCATGGTGGCAGGGAGTTTTGCCTGTTTTATTCACTGCTATATCCCTGGCACCGGAACAGCACCTGCCAGAGTGGGTGTCCAATAGGTACTTGTTGCCTTGGCCAGGCCTGAGTCTGATGCACTCCTGGGGGAGGGATGGCATGGGGTAGGTCTCCCTGAACCACACAGATGGAGAGTGAAGGATAGTAGGCTTCCCAAGGTACCCGCTCAGAGCCACACGGCAGAGTGGGCCCCCGTCTTCAGGGCCCGGCCACTCCCAGCCCTACTCTCAGGTGCCCCTCCCCTGCCTGGCCTTCCTTGGGCAGAGCCTGTCACTTGCAATTCCCTGACCCTGACCTACTGGAACAGGCTGCAGGGGCAGACGAAGCAGTAAGCATGGTATGCACCAGCTTACACTAAGCAAGGTACATACGGGCTTAATTGTGTTTACTTACTAATCTGTAGTGCACAATTTCACCAAAATCCAGGGGGAATTGTCACAAGTGCGGTGGCAGTCGTGGGAAGTCCTGGAGAGGCCCCAGGATTCACCTGACACCCGTAAGTCCAGGGAGCCACAGGTGCCAAAGGGGACCACCCAGGACAGGCCGGCATTCCCACAAGACTGCTCTCAGGAGACAGCTGAGAGCCCCAAGAGCAGCTGTCAGGACAGGCCCCTGTCCCCAAGAGGCTCACCCCAGAAGGCCACTGACATCTTGGAAGCCCAGCACCCCTGCAGCCTCAGCACCTCCCTCGTGGCAGACCACTCCAACTCGGAGAGTGAGTCACTCCAGGAGTCACCTGGTCAGACGCGGGCCTCTTCCCAGACCCTGCCTTCCCATGACAATGGAGTTATTTATTTGGTCCCCGTGAAGGTGTCTGTGCCATGTGAGAAATTGTGAAACTGTGCACTACAGATTAGTGAGTTAACACAATTAAGCCTGCGCGTACCTTGTTTATTGAGTGATCAGCCCCTGCGTGCAGGGCATTGAGTTCGGAATTGGAGCCACAGGTCCGGGCCTGGAGCAGATGACTCCCCTCCGGGATCTGCAGTTTCCCGCTATGAAACACAAAACGGGAGTGAAAGTGCTTTGTGAACAGTGAGGCTTCGTGCTCGTAGGGGCATGTGTGGATGGTAAAGATGCGTTTGCGTTCACTTGCATCAGGCCCGGACCTTGGTAGGTCTCGTTCAATCCCTGACACCTCTCTTGATGTGCTCTACAGTGGCTCATCTGTAACTCAGTTGGCCTGCTGGAATCCTCTGGGCCCGGGGACTCCCCGCCTGCCCCTCCCAGGCCCAAACACCCTAGCGCAGCCCACACCAAGGACCAAGCCCAGGACTGGACATCTACTTGGAGACAGGGGCAACGTTGTTTCAGCATCGAAGCAGATGCTTCTGTGGCCCAGGAAGGCCCACTCGCACCACAAATCCCGGCCCGATGCCATCCCCCTTTCTGAGAGGCCAGGGAAATCCTGCGTCGGGAGCCACAGAGCACGTGGGTGGGCACCAGAGCGGGCAGATTGCCCCCCGGTGCCTCCTCACCAGGCAGCCTGAGCAGATGAGACCTCACAAACATGGGTTCCATTTTCATACAAATGTCTGCGGTTGCAGCAAATGCACAACGGGGAGACAGAAATGTGACATAAAAGCCAAGTCAATTCTGCAGAAGATGCTTCCTTGTTTGGGGGGCTTCGGAGAACTGTGTTAGCCACCTGTCAAGAGTGATGTGGAAAGCAGATGGAGCTCTTTGGAGAAGCATCAAACAAGTTTGAGATGAATCTGCATAGAGAGGGGTAATGTAATCAGGCCCAGAGAGCTGCCTTTGGGGGAGGCAGCACTATGCAGAAGAAGAAAATAATTAGCCCCGTACTGCTGTACTTGGTTCCAGGAGGGCAGCTGCCAGAGAGTGGGGGTGTCCTTCTGCCTGTCCTGCCCGCCCTCCTAGCTAGCCCCGAGGGAGCCCACCCATCCCGGCTGCCCAGCTGGCCTTCCCAAAAGGATGAGCAAGCACAAGAGCCCAGGACTGTTTGTTACCAGAGCCGAGGCTTTAGCCATGAGGTTTCTGCCCTGTGCCCTTCTCCCGCCCCCCACCCTCCCACCGCATGTCATCATCTAAAATGTGAATGAGGGCTTTTCTTGTAAGGAAGAAATCAAGAAATTAAGTGACATCCAAATTGTCTACTGCAGAAGAGAGACAAGAAAGGAAGGAAGAAAAAAGGGAAGGAAGGAATGGAGGGAGGGTGGGAGGAAGGGAGGCTTCCAAGGTCCCAAATTAGAGGGAAACACTGGGCTCACAGAAGTTAAGCGGGTCCCCTTACTGCAGGACTTCTCAGAAAGTTTGATCCGTGTATGTGATGCAGTCCCTCTCTGAGGGGGACAATAGTTTGCAGATTTTTTCACAAAGCATCTCAAGGGCCTAGAGTTCTGGGGATGCACTTTAGGAAATGCTGAGTGAGCCCGTGTTGTTTTCTTTTTCAATGTCAAGATTCAAGTCAAAATTAATAAATGTATATTAACATTCAGTGCTGATCCAGGGCCCAGGGCACGGGCTCCATCAGGAGAGCCGGGTTCCTGCCCCACGCCCGCCCCAACCCTGTGTCACGGTGGCAAGTCACTTCACCCCACGCAGCTTCGGTTTTCCGTCAGTCACGTGGTGATCTTAATGCCTACTCCACCCACTCTATGGATTATTACACAAATAGAATAAAATGATACAGTGCGTGTAAAGTACCTTGAAGAAGTTCAAGGCACTGTAAGTATATGGTATTATTATTCTTTTCTTTCAAATAAAAAAGTTTGTGCTCAAGCTGCCTCCTTCCACATGGATTTGAGATCACAGTGTGTGTCTCTGTAAAGCAACAATATTTTTCTGATTTATTGATTCGATAAAGGTTTTTTGAGCACTATGTGCCAGCCATGTGCTATGCACTTGGGATACAGCAGTGAACAAAAGAGACAAAACGCCTGCCCTCTTAGAGCTCATAGAGTGGGCAGACATAATGAGGAGTCCCTGGGTGGTGCAAATGGTTAAGGTGCTCGGCTTCTAACCAAAACCTTGGTGGTTTGAATCCACCAAGAAGGGTGCCTCAGAAGGAAGGCCTGGCATTGTACATCCAAAAAATCAGCCACTGATAGCCCTATGGAGTGCAGTTCTACTCTGACCCACATGGGGGTGCCATGAGTCAGAGTTGACTCAAGGGCAACTGGCTTTTTTCTTTTTTTAAAAGAAAATTACTCTATGCTCCCTGGTTTGAACATACAGAATCTAATCTCAGTATCGGCCCTATGGCATAAGAAAAATTCTCAGCAAGACCAGAGTCTTCAAATATCAGATGTCTGGCCCATCATGCCCAAGAAGGCTAAAGAATCTGAAGAAATAGGGGAGACCCCGGGACAACCCGTTAAGACTCTGGAGAGTGCAGGTTCTGAACATGAGCCATGTTTTGAATATGTTTTCTTCTCCTTGGACTTCGGATAGAAAAGCCCATTCTAACACTTTCTTCCTCTCCCAAGAACACCTTTGCAGCCTCAGGGATGGGAGTCTATTGCCTCAGATGGGCCACGCGTCCCCACTCATCCTCAGTATCAGTTTTCTGGGGCTGCCATAACAAATTACCACAAACTGGGCCGCTTAAAACAACAGAAATGTGTACTTTCACAGTTCTGGAGGCCAGAAATCTGAAATCAAGGTGTCAGCAAGGCCACGCTCTCTCTGAAGGCTCTAGGGGAGAATCCTTCCGAGCGCCTTCCAACGTTGGTAGCTGCCTGCAATGCTTGGCGTTCCTTGGCTGGTGGTAGCTGCATCACTCCAGTCTCTGCCTCTGTCATCACGTGTCTGTCTCTATGTCTTCACATGGCCTTCTTAAAAGGACGCTAGGCATTGGATGGTGCATTGACATTCTCAGCTGCTAACTGCAAGGTTGGCGGTTCAAGTCCACCCAGAGGCACCTTGGAAGAAAGGCCTGGTGGCCCACTTTTGGAAAATTAGCCATTGAAAACCTTATGGATCACAGTTCTACTCTGATACACGTAGGGTCGCCATGAGTTGGTTCAACTTGACAGCAACTCATTTGATTTTTTTTTTTCTACTCCAGTATGACTTTATAGTAACTAATTACTACTGCAAAGGTGCTCTTTCCAAGTAAGGTCACATTCTGAGGAACTCAGGTTTAGGACTTCACCATATCTTAGGCGGAGACACACTTCAACCCACAACACCCCCCTATACACACTCTGCAGCATTGTGACTTCACTCACTGCTTTTTCTTCATGGGCATCTCAGGCTTTGGCGAGAAGAAGAACATCCTGGAAAGGTGGGCCCAGGAGCAGTGCGGGCTTAGCGTGGGATTAGGGAGAGCCCAGAGCACCCAACCGTGTGTGTGTGGAGACAGGTTTTGCACATGCTGCCGCAGTCTGGATCTCTCTCCTGAGAGCCTCTGTGGAGGGGGCTGTGGGAACCTGGTCCCTGGGACCATAGGGGACCTCCAGAAGCACCACAGGGGACATTCTCTCTTCTCAGGGTTGCTGGGACAGAGTCTTGGACCTGCAAAGCAATGCTGGCCACAGTGACCTTGTCAAGGGGAATGTTTCCAGTGGCTCCATACCCAACAATGAGTCACAGCGGCTCCCCCCAACGAGAACATGATGTTCCTGCTCCAATGACATTTTGAAGTTTCCTTCTTGCAGCTTCAGATGTGGTAGATGGAGGTGAAAAGAAGCTTTGAGCTAAACAAATGCAGAGGAAGTGGCAGGCCCAACAGTCCTGAACCGAGAGAGTTCTGAACACCCACCTGAAAGATGGGGTGTGTGAAACCAGAGTGGGCGGAGAAAGTGAAAGTAGGAACAAGGGTAGGGGTGGGCGCGTGGGAGTCAGCGCCTTAAAGACAACCAGATTTACAGTCACATCAGAGCCACTGTCGCTTTGTACTACTGTGGGTTTGTTTTGTTTTGTTTCTAAGTTCCAGCATCGCCACTGACTGTGTTCTTGGGCAATTAATCAGTCTTTATCTGTGCCTCACTTCCCCCATCTGTCACCTCGGGGTTGGGGGAGGATGTGAATGAGATCAAGAGGGTAAAGAAATGCTTAGCTCAAAGCCAGCACACACTACACCTCACTAAGCGGAAGACAGCTCTGCAAAAGGGCGTTTGTGTCTCGCTATGGACCTCTAGGACAGGGGACCCTCCTTCACTCCCCAAGCTGGGTCTGTGCACAGTGACACTTGCCCAGTTGCTTTATCAGAGATGTACATAAAGATTTATGTGCAAGGAGGCTTATTGCGGTATTATTGTGTTGTTGTTAGGTGCCGTCGAGTCGGTTCTGATTCATAGCAACCCCATGGACAACAGAACGGTCCTGCACTATCCTCACAGTTGTTGTTATGCTTGAGCCCATTGTTGCAGCCACTGTGTCAATCCATCTGGTTGAAGGTTTTCCTCTCTTTTACTGACCCTCTACTTTATTAATAATAGCGAAAAGATGGAAATGGCCCAAATAACCCAAAACAGGAGAAGTGGCTACATATGATAGCAGATCATATGGGAAGGGGGAGGAGGGGAGGAGGAGGAGATGGAGAAAGAGGAAGGGAGGGGCAGGGAAAGAAGGAGGAAGAGGAGGAAGGAAGGGGCCGCCTGGTTGCTGGGACAGGCCCTGACGAGGCACGCAGCAGCCCAAAAGCTTCCCCTTGAGACTTGGGGCCTAACCCGGCAGCCAGGAGCAGGCCTAAGCCTCCCATTCACAATCACCTCCTCACATTTAGACTTTCGGCATTATTCCAAGTGAGGTTTTAATGTCAAAAGCAGTAATTTATTAAATGTGAGCATTTAAAATACACCACAGGTTTTATAGCCGTGTCTTGGCATGTGTTTGGTTTTTAATCTATCAGAGGCCTAAAAAATGGAAATAGCCCAGACTTCTTGGCCTCAGGCAGCCAAGCTGAGAGGGCCTTTTTCAGGGACAGAGCTGGGCTGTGGGGGCCCGGTCCCAACTGCCACACACTTGCTGGGGCCTCACCTGCTGGCTCTGTGAAGCTGTGTGGCGCCCACAAGGCCTCCCCGCTGAGAACCTAAGGAGAGAGCTGAGGTTCAGGGCTGCCTCAAGAGCAGGGTACAAGACAAGGCTGGAGGCTAGAGGCCAGTAATGTGCTCAAGGGGCTCAGTGACAGCCTGCAGGGGCTCATGGGAGAGGGCCAAGGTCTGAGCAGAGCTCCCAGCAAGACAAATCAAAGCTCTCCTCTTGCTGTCAGGTTCCTCTTGGCACTTCTTTTCTTGTTTGTTTGTTTTCGTTTTTTATTGTGGTAAGTAAAATATATATATATCCATTGTCATCAAGTCGATTCTGACTCACAGCAACCCTGTAGGACAGAGTAGAACTGCCCCATAGGGTTTCCAAGGCTGTAATCTTTACGGAAGCAGACTGCCATATCTTTCTCAAGTGGAACCAGTGACGGGTTGGAACTGCTGACCTTTTGGTTAGCAGCCAAGCACTTAATCACTGTACTACCGGGGCTCCATGTATATGTATGTATATAACAAAACATTTGCCATTTCAACATTTTTTACACTTACAATTCAGTGACATTAATTATGTTCATCATGTTGAGCAACCATCACCACTATACTGTTGGTACTTCTTGAGGCTGCCTCTGTCACGTTTAAGTCAAATCAAACTTAATCCCGGTAGAGGCCTGCCCCATTGTCCTGACCCGATGGAGAGATAATATGTTGGCATGTCCTCAGAACAGGGGTCCCAGTACCAGCAGCCCAGCTACCAGGGTGGGCAGACTGACCCACGCAGGTGATGACTCAGGCTCACGGGAGAAGGAAGCCCCACAAAGTGTCCTCTGTCCCTCTCCTTGAAACTCTGGATTCAGGCTCACAGGATGACCCAGAGGAGTAATGGGCAAGATGGAGAGACACGGCCCAGGGCCACACATTCCAGACCTCCATGGTTTTGCACTTGGATCATGATCTTCGCCCTGAACCTTTTCAGACTGAGGTCAAACCCTCCCAGTGCACCCTTAGCCCTCTCACCCCAGCTTCACTGCTGCCACACCCTCTGTGCCAGACACAGGGCTGCAAAGACCCCACCCTCGCCTTCCTGGAACTCACGCTATGATTCCACCTGCCCTCCCATGACCTTTTCCATTTCCATACACGTTGGAGCATCTTTCCCACAAAAGCCCATTGTCCCTATTACACCTTTCTGGACCATGTGTGAAAACACATTGCAGGGCAGTTTATGTGGGTACAAATCTGTGTTTTGCTCTCACTGCAAAATTTTGGACGCTTTTCCTAAACGTGGGACAGGGCTGGCAGTTTGGTTGGTAGGTTTCACAATCAACAGAGACCGGTGCTGCTGGCCTAGGCACTTCCTAAAAACCGGCAGGACTTCAGAGGGGACGGCTGCATGGTGGGCCTGACAGAGGTCCAGGCTTGATGCCACACCAGAAGTGACCAGGGAAGACCCGAGACCTGAGGCTCCTTCCTAATGCTCTGGACTGTACAGACCCCCCAAGAATCCTGCATGACTCTAGAGAGGGAAAGAAGCCTCCCTAAAACATGCCAGATGTTGGGTTTCTCATCAACCTTGGTGACTGGCATGCTCATGAAACATGGCATACTCATTTTCCCTAACTACAAAAATAATTCATCTTAGGAAATGTAGAAAATATGGAAAATAACAGAGATAACCAAAATCACCTACAACCCCACCACCCCAAGAATAAGCACTGTTCCCATTTATGTATCTTTCCCTCTAGTCATACTCTATTCATCTTTGGATATAGAAGCGTGCAGTTTAGCGGGCGGTGATGGTTCCGTGGTATAATTCTCTCCATCCGTGCAGGCGACCTGGGCTTGGTTTCTGGTCAATGCACCTCATGCACGGCCATCACCCATCTGTCAGTGGAGGCTTGCATGTTGCTATGATACTGAACAGGTCTCAGTCAGCTTCCAGACTAAGACAGACTAGGAAGAAAGGTCTAGCAATTTACTTCTGAAAATCAACCAGTGAAAATTCTATAGATCACAATAGTATAATCCATAAACAATAATGGAATGGCACAGAACCAGGCAGTGTTTAGTTCCATTTTGCATGGGGTCAGCTTGATGGCAGCTAACAACAATACAAACAGGTTACGATACAGGGATCCTAATGAGAGCACTTCTCTGCGTGACAAAGGCATCCCCAGGGGCTCCATCCCACTCCTTGATGCCAGCCCTGATGGTAATGCTGGGCATTTAGAGGGGGGCAGTTCTAGAGCCAGGGCTGACTAGCTGCAGTCAGACCCTCTTCCTCACCCTGCACCCACCAGTTCCACTAGTCATATCCCAGGTGTCACCTACTTACAGCTCCAACCCTGGGTAATTAAGCTCCCAGAGGTACTATATTTAAGATTTTGTCAGCATGGCTATTTATAAAATGCTGCTTCTCAGGCTCAAAGGGAGTTGGGGCACAGGCACGGGCTTCTCCAAAATCGTGGAGCCACTACAAGGTCAGTCAGGGCTGCGGAGGCTGGAGGAACATGTGTGGTCACCAGGATAGGCCTGGCCCAAGGACACATGGCAGTGTGGCAAGCGTGCGTGCTGAGACTGGCCTCCACTCACCCTGCTCTGTGCACTGCACCCACACCCCTCCTCACCCTTCAACACTGAGCTTGATGCCTCCTCCTGTCCTGAGCCCCCTTTGTTTCTGTGGCTCCTCTTCACCTTGATGTTATGGAGGTTCTGTGATACAAGCAAGAGCTTTACGTTTTACCTTTTCTCTCACTTCAGCCTTCAAACGGACGCCTTCAGATCTCCTCTCCCAACCCTTGGAGACATCTCAGGCGAGTCTTATCTCTTGTGGGCTCCCTTTTGGCTGTAAGGAAGACCTCATCTTCAGGCATTAAAAGTCCTATCTAGCCCAGTTTGGAAACCCTGATGGCGTAGTGGTTAAGAGCTCAGCTGCTAACCAAAATGTTGGCAGTTCGAATCCACAGGTGCTCCTTGGAAACTCTATGGGGCAGTTCTACTCTGTCCTATAGGGTCGCTATGAGCCAGAATCAACTCTATGGCAATGGGTTTAGCAGGAGCCCCGTTTAAACAAAAACTATAATCTCATGACCAGGTTTAGACTCTTCATCTCCCCCAGTTCAGGCCTGAGCCTATGTTCGTGCTCAACAGTGAGGGCAGGTAGGACACATCATGTCCCCCCACACGAGGAGAGCATGGTAGAGAGCAAGGACACTAGACGTGAATCAGGATGCCCGGGCTCCACTCTGCTTCTGCCCCTCACTACTGGCTGGCCTATCTGGGCCTCAGTTTCCACATCTGTGGAATAGAGACAAGGATAGCCTCCTTGCCCTAATATTTCATCAGGTGAGATAAGTTATGTCTGTGGTTCACTGTAAGCTGAAAAGTGTTCTACAAATGTGATCTGCCCTCGCTGTTATTGTTATGGTTATTTCAGCTGCTCTTAATAAATGACCTGAAGGTTGCTGAGGGCCTTGGCACGTCTCCCACATGTGGCTGGGGTGGGGTGAGGTTGGAATAATTGCCAAATCCCTTACTGGCATGGTGATTTCCGGAGGGGATTTATGGGCCCTGGTAGTCATTATTTCAGGGCAACTTATCAAAAAAAGTGCCTGCGGCCTCATCATAAGCACTTACTCCACAGGA
Source organism: Dugong dugon (assembly GCA_030035585.1). NCBI lineage: Eukaryota > Metazoa > Chordata > Mammalia > Sirenia > Dugongidae > Dugong > Dugong dugon. Next base: position 147,081,967 of record CM057460.1, read on the forward strand.
AAGCTGTTTGCAAAACACAACAGACATCAATAATGATGTTCACGGAGTTGTAAATCTTCTAAGCCTGCCTTCCCTTCCTGGGGACTAAGACACTTGATTTGGTTTTCCTGTAGCTCAGAAGTTTCCAAATAGATAACAGAATCCCAAAGTCCGTTAAGCAAGGTAATTTACAATAGTGGCAGGCCAAATTCAGGGAAATACATTAGAGTATTTTCCCATTTGGCTTGCAGGAAAGACATTATTCTAAGCACACACAGCGAACGCTGTTAGGTGACAATGAGGAAATCAGTTCGCTCTCCTAACGAGTTTATTCATCCCCATCACTGTGCAGCACATTAATTCTGAGTGAAAGTTGCACCAGCAGATAAGATTCTCAAAGCCCAAACATAGGCACCAGGGATCTCATTGCTGACCCATTAAATAGGCATCATTGGACACTGAACAAGGAGAGGAAAAAAGAGTGACTCTTTTTAGAGTTCTGACTAATATCTCAAGTCGTTTCCAACTTTGTACTGCAGAAACTTTCAGAGGCCCTGGGAAGTGTTTGGGGAAAGCAGCTGGGAAATTGCTAGTTTTGTTTTTTCACTTTTTGTTTTAAATGACCAAAGTTTAAGCCAAAAGTTTGGTCCCAATGTCTGCTGCTTTCTCGGAGTTATACTCTTATCCTGACCCCAGAGTGGACCATGTTTCCAGGGGTAGTCAAGAACCAGGTCAGAAGGTAAGTTTCCACCTATAGAAAAAATGTGAATTATACATGCTACTCTGTGGCTTAGATATGGAGCAACCTAAAGAGGTAGAAGAGAAACTAATTTACAATTCAGTAGTGACTGAACTCCTCACTATGTATCTTTGTTGCAAGAGACAGAAAACCAACTCAAACTAGCTTAAGCAAAACAATGAATTTATTAGTAATCAGGATCAATCATCCCAGCCAGTACAGTAAACCCCTTCTTTGCCTGTTGGTTCAGTGTCATGAGGAGCCCAAAGTGGCCAGATGACAGTCTCAACTTCCAATTCTATTGTGTCATTGTTGCATCTCCTGGTAAAAGCATACCTCCCTTGAAAATCAGAAGTACTCCAAACTAGCTGAGCCCAAAGTTGCAGGGCCAGGAAGCCAAAAGTGCCGGAGTGGGTTATTAGGCATAAGAGTGAAGAGAGCTGCTCCCACTTTCATCCTCTTGATTTCTAGGGCCTTTTTTTCTGACTGTAGAACAGAACTATACATGGATCCTATTCAAAACATGCTGCATCCTGTAAGACAGAACTCAGTCTTGTGGGGTGTTTTCTCCCAACTGGTGCCATACGTGAATCTTCAGTAGGCCATTCCACTGATTCATTGTGTTGAATTGGTGAAATTGCTAATTTTGTAAGTCAAAACAATTGAATATTGGCAATTTCATCTGCTTCAACCTAATATCAGACCAGCTGCTTCTGAGTAACAGGGTGCATGGTAAGACCAGTGAACGCCATTGGCATGAGCCCATTGTCACATTTCTTTTTTCTTCTACAGTGGAATGAGTTCCTAGATCTGAAGCAATGTTGAATGAATGCCATAATGGTGAATAGGGCATTTTATAAGTCCATGAATAGTGGTGCTGGCAAAAGCATAAAAGGTAGAGAAGGCAAATCCATATCCAGGATACTTGTCTATTTCTGGGAAAACAAATCACTGTTCCCTTCATGTTGGAAGGGGTCAAACATCCCAAGGAACTAAGCTGTACCAGAGGCTCAGTATTATCTCTGTTGCTGGCAGTTTAAGCACTTAGCAATGGTGGTGATAGATAACCAGATCAGCCTTCTGTAGTCTCCATTTCTTCTACCAGGGCCTCTTTGTTCAGAAAATGAGGTTGACTTACTCTATAGAACATGTCACCATGTCCACCTGCTTATTAGAGCTTCCTTTACAGTGGGCACCATTTGGTGAATATTCATATGAGACACAAATATCTTCATGCTCTGTGTCCTTCCCTGTTGGACGGTCTTCTCAGGCCAGTGCTCTGCCTCTTGTGGCCCATATCTTGTCTAAAAGAAATACTTAGGCTTCAATGGTCTTGCTATTGGTAAAGGCACGGTTGGCTCCAAATGCATCTCTCACTCTCTCTGCTCTCTCCCTTCTCTCTCCTCTCCCCCTAATCTCCACCTACCCCATCTCACTTTTAGACTCTTCAGGTGTATCAGACACCAGCCCATCAAACTCCAGAGGACACATCTAAGATTTCCAAGTGATCTTCCTGAAGCCCTCTTGCTAGACTCGAAGCGAGAGAGAACTACCCCTCACTGCTCCCCTGTGATGACGCATAGCACACTAACAACTCACTCAAAAAAATCCTTCAACTTCTAACAACCTCCATCCCCTTCAGCTTCAGCCTTGAAGGTGTATGAGTGGCTATGGGTCATCAAACTATTTCCTTTGCAAGTTCTGCATGGTGCTGTAGCACCTCAGTTTGGAATGTAGGGTACTTGCACCTACTGTTCTATTTCTCTGCTTTGGGGACCTCAAATGAAACTTGGGTAGAGAGTCCCACTTTAACAACCTGTCACATATGCATATATGATTATATATGCATGATATGTATGAATCATCTCTGGAGGGATACACAAGGAACAAGCAACAATGATTGTCTCAGGGAGACGATCAGGAGGACAGGGTGGGATGAAGACTTAGTTTTCACCGTTTGCCATTTTGTACTGTTTTAATTAATTAGTCAGGCATATGTTTTAACACTTCAAAAAAATCTAAAAATTATCACATCTTGAATTCGATTTCTTAAAATGATCTTCTTGCTCTCCGAGCTCACTGGGTTGTTTTATCAGTTGACAGCGACATTCAGAGTCCCAGCTCAGGGGCTCTGTGGTCTTGGAAAAGGAGCTAGTGAGCCAGGAAACCCCACTATTGACCAGTTGTGAGACTTTGAGCAAGCCTCTACTCTTCTGGCCTCAGTTTCCCCATTTGCTAGACACGCTTAGTTTGCCCTGCCATCCTCCCTGAATTCAGGAAGCCAACTCCTCCTTGTTCCTAAGATTAGCTGGGGTGGGGGAAAGGGGACAGTACAGGTGGATCATGTGGCCATGAAGCCCTGTGTCCCTCAAAATCAGGTGAGTGTAAGCAGCTGGGGTGGGGAGGAATCAGAAATTCATCTCCTGATTACCAGCCAGCCTCCTCTGAGCCCATTCCTCGTATTTCTGGCTCTGACACTTAGTCCCTGAGAGATCTTTGACTTAATCTCTCCAAATGTCAGTTTCCACCTTATAAAATGGGGACAACAATAAGACTCCCTTGGAAGGGCTGGCAATCTAGTTCTGAAAAAATCAGCCATTGAAAGCCCTATGGAGCACAGATCTACTCTGACACACATGGGGTTGCCATGAGTCAAAGTTGACTCAATGGCAATTGGGTTTTTTTTTTTTTTGTTGTTTGTTTGTTTTTTGTTTTTACTGTGCTTTAGGTGAAAGTTTACAGATCAAGTTAATATCTCATTCAAAAATTTATACACATTGTTTTGTGACATTGGTTGCAATCAATGTGACAGCACCCTCTCCCTTTCCACCCCAGTGTTCCCTGTGTCCACTCATCCCGTTCCTATCCCTTCCTGCCTTCTCATCCAGCTTTTGGACAGGGGCTGCCCATTGGTCTCGTATATTTGATTGAACTGAGAAGCATGTTCCTCACATGTATTATTTTTTGTTTTATAGGCCTGTCTAATCTTTGTCTGAAGAGTGAACTTCAAGAATGTCTTCAGTTCTGGATTAAACAGAGCATCCGAGGGCCATAGTTTCAGGGGTTCCTCCATTCTCTCTCAGACCAGTAAGTCTGATCTTTTTATGTGAATTTGAACATTCTGTTCTACATTTTTCTCCCACTCTGTCTGGGACTCTCTGTTGTGTTCCCTGTCAGGGCAGTCATTGGTGGCAGCCAGGCACCATCTGGTCTCAGGCTGGTGGAGTCTGGTTGGTTGATGTGGTCTTTTAGTCCTCTGAGCTAGTATTTTCCATGTGTCTTTGGTTTTCTTCATTCTCCTTTGCTCTGAGTGGGATGGGACCAATAGATGTATCTTAGATGGCAGCTCACAAGCTTTTAAGACCCCAGACGCTTCTCACAAGGCAATTGGCTTTTAACAGCACCTACATCATAGGGCTCTTGTGAGAATTAAATTGGATAATCCATGCGAAGAACCTGTTGTTGTTAGCTGCCATCAAGACAGTTCGGACTCAGGCAACCCCAGGTGTTACAGAGTAGAACTGCTCCGTAGAGTTTTCTTGGCTGTGATCTTAATGGAAGCAAATCACAAGGCCTATCTTCTGCAGTACTGCTGGGTGGGTTCAAATCCCCAATCTTCAGGTTAACAGTTGAGTGCAAACCATTTGCATCACCTAGAGACTTCTAGCTAGTGTTAAAGTACTCAGGAAATGCCAGATATGATGATGATGAAGATGATGATGATATTATCTCTTAAACCAGAGTTCACAAATGGCCCCAACTGATTGACCACGTCAGCAATTAGGGAACATTTCCTCCTTAGTCACATCTCAGCCACTGAAACACAAATGTCTCCAAACAACACTTTGTGCAGTGAAGACTGGCTATGGAGCCAGGCCTGGGCATGGGGAGCAAGAGGACTGGGATATGGGCACTGCTTTTGGACACGCAAACATTTTACAGTGTGCAAACTTTCTGACTGATCTCCTCCCACTGCCTATCAGTAGGAAATGGTTGGTGGTGGGGAGGAACCAGCAGACTGTTATAAATTAGCATTTTCTTTTCTCAGGGGCCTAGAGAAAACTGGAGGAATTTAGAGAAGCTGCTTTGAACATCTGCACCAAGAGCACTTCTGAAACCAGGAGTTGGGCAGCACCATTGATGTTTAAGTTCATCAGAGCAAGAGCCACAGATGTGAGCTGTGCTGAGGGACCCAGGATCTGGACTCCTTGAGGAGGTTGGTCAGAGAGAACTCCCAGCCTATCTTTGCTGGGGACCACATACAAAAAATTCTTCCTCCAGAAAAAAATCAGCCTTTCAGAGTCCTTAGCAAACTCTGGTGTTGTCTAAAATTTCTGTGGAATCGTATCTGGAAAGTTCTTGCCTTTTTCCCAAACCAAAGAGACCACACCAGAAGGTAGGTTGACAGAAATTGCCCAGAGGGGAAAGCCAGCTTCTACCTCACTTTCAACTGAGGTCCTTCACAAGCGAAAGAGGTCAGAGTTTGGCACAGCCACAACATCCCACTGTTTTATTCCCTTCCCTCCAGGAATCATACCCTGGCTACAACTGGCTCCCCAGGCTGTGAGAAAGAGACGGCTTTTTCACAGGCTTCTGGCTGAGAAACTCTAGACATCCAAGGGATTTGCCTACTGAACCAACTGTCCCATCTCTCAACAGTGGTACCCATCAGCTCACGTGCATAGCACATCCAAGGGTCAGTGCACCCCGATCCCTCCTTCCTGCCAAGTGGCTCTCTGGCTTGGGAATCATCTCTCTATCTTACAGGAAGCAAGTTGCCAAGTGCCCTGCCATGGGATCAGCATTATCCACTGAGGCCAAAGCCATTTCGCCAAGGTCATGCCTGCCCTTTGGCCTCAGTAAGTCAGTGGATCTGGGATTGAACGCACAGAATGACTGATGGACGACCCCCAAGTGCCCCTGTCTCTTTTACCAAGGTGGGGAGGGCGATAGTTGTACTTCCTTTTACCCTCTCTCTCAGAGCCTTGAACTCACTGTCAAAGCCAGAAGAAGCATCCTTCCAGGATCCATCAAAAACTACAAAGCTTTGCTTTCCTAAGACCAAGTAAGGAAGGAGGAGCCCCTTCATGGTGTAGTCGCACTACCCCCTGCTGGACGGAAGGTAGCATGACAGTGAGGTCTTGGCCATGCTCAACATTTGTGAACACGTACCAAGAGCCTACTGTGCTTAGGGCATGAGGCACCCAGTGAGCACGCAGTAAATGTCAGTTATTGTTGTTATTGTTTAGTTGCATTGTTGTTTCCAGTGATGTCATACAGTAAGTACCACAGGAGGCCCAGGAAAGAAGTCAGCATGGGCTGAGAGTGGTCAGGAAAGGCCTCCTGGAGGAGACAGATCTGGAACCTGCCTTAGAAGGTGAGTGGGACTTAGAAAGGCAGAGGTGACGGGCAAGGTGAGCCTGAGCTGAGCTGGGACATGTCAGGAGAGGCAGAGCAATGCTCTCTGCCCCCTGACTGCCTCAGTCTGTCTAGTTCAGAGAAAAGACAGTTTCTCAAAGTGAGCCCAGGGCTTGTCTGCACGTGGTCCAGGATTGCGGGCAATGGCACCACTAACGTCTACGGAAGTGCTCCCTCCAACCTGGCCCCAACTGCCCCTGAACAAGCACGTGTGCGTGTCAAGTTCTCTCAGCCCCGCTTCCATTAGCCGATCCTCACAAGCCTGACCGACCCTGAACTGCAAACATTTGCTGATCAGATCCTGCTTAATTTAAGCTGCAGCCGACCAAAACCTCAAGCAAGTTAACGTGACCTTGCTGTTTTCATTTACATCAAGATAAGAAAATGCCAAGATAAGTAATTGTCAGAGTTAATAATTTAACAATGCAATAGACTTTGTAATTAAAAATAAGCTGAAGGAGTCCACAAAGTGATTTTAATAATGTTTCAAGGGACAATTATACAAAAGCCTCCTCTCACTGTGCCAGAAGATCAAGAAGGGAAGAATTCAACTCATTAGGGCTTAGAGTAGGATCTGCATCATGAAAATCCTCTTCAAAAAACCAGGCCCCTCAGAAAACCTTGGATACATTTGGCCAGTGCTGGTTCACATCCTCATATTTTTCCTATTTACTTTGGTTGGTTTTTTGTTTGTTTGGTTTTTGTTATTTATTTTTAGCTTGAGTCAAAAATGATTGCAAGTAGAAAAAAAAAAGTAAAGTAATTGCCAACTCCCTTCTCTCCCTGCCCTGCACCTCCTCCCCTTCTGGTGCATTCCTGGGGAGCTTGCAGCATGATTCTAAGTCTCAGTAGTCCCATCACTCTCTGATGAGCCGTGGTTAGTGTGATCAATGGTTTACTTGTTTTATACAATAGAGCAGATTAATAAGACAGCGTCTCTTTCATTGATTGGCATTCACACCTGCTCTTCTAAGAGGAGACAAAAAGGAGTTACAACCACCCCCAGGAAGGTCAAAGCTCCTATTTCTGATCCTTTCCTCCAACCCCTCAATAGCAGTAGTAATTAGGTTTCCCTCTCTTTCCTAGCTTCTTGGGCAGGGCCCAGCCTCCTGATTCAGTGCACTCCATTCCAGCCACAAAACAAAGCATGCCACACAGTCCACATATTTCCACTTAAAGAACCTCTTCTAAGGTATATCCTCCAGACCTAATTGTTTCCTTTTATTTAAAATCCATCAATTTTCATTATAATTAATTCTAGTCATCATATCATAGACTTTTCCTCCCTGAAAAACATGTGTCGTGTTTCCTCAGAAATCTAAGCCTGTACATGGAAGGGCATTATACACATGAACATCATGTCAGTGACTATGGGTAAAAGGTAGAAAAGGACTGTGCAGCCTGGTGGGAGGGCAGAGAGAAAGAATGGGGAAACCAGGGCAGTAAACGGTCAAAAGCACGGCCCAGGCACACCATCCAGGGCAGCACTTGAGCCCCAAACTGGATGCTGTATCTATCAATGTGGCCCAGAGAGCCCCAAGAACTATTCCCAGCAAGAAGACAGTCCTGCCTGCCTTCCTTTATCTATGACCCCAGAGCTCAAAGCCAGAGAGCTCCCAAGAACATGACCCAGAAAAGAAGTCAGAGGTGTATTTGTAAAACTGACAGAAAGGAAGCCCAGAAATTATCTTTGAAAACCTAGGAAGTCTCTGGCAAGTTAGAGCCATTAGGAACTACAGAGACCTCCCTTCAACAGAAACTGAACTTGCAGAGAAAATGCAGACATTTTATTTGAGGACAGTGGATTCACCTAGCCAAAGAACACACAGACTCCCAAGTGTTCACCCTAGCCAACAGTCTCCCACTCCAGAGTGAAGCTAGGAGCACCTAAAATAGAACTACCCCATCTCTACCTTCCAGAAACAAACCCACAGACCAAGGATGCCAGGAAAGCAAGAAGGGAGGGACCATTCCCAGGAGTAACCCAGGAATGGAATTCAAAAGGCTGCACCTAATACTACAATCTGAGGTGTGCCACCTGAAGCTCAGGCATCAGTGTCTAAGAGAAAGGAGGAGAAGGAGAACCAGAAGGCATCCTCAGCCCTCCAAGGAAGCCAAAGCTCACTCATATCTTCAGTTACAAAAACACAACTAGATATGAGCTCTTGAGTGGGCCCCATTCTAGGAGTATGTGGGTGGGTTAGGCAAGGCCAGGGGTCACCCTCAAAGCAGTGCCCCAGCCTCCAAAATAAAACCTCTGGTTCCCTTTCCATAAGATGAGGTTTTTATGTTCTTTACTTCATATAGAAATGTGGAAACGATGAGTTCATTGCAATTTTCTCACTTCTTTTTGCAAGCAAGCAAGACTTGACCCCAGGAAGCAACTCAAGCATCATGCCCTTGATAAATCTTTCCCTCGCCCTGTAACCCCATAACTCAGCACAGGGCCTGGCTCCATGGAGGAAATCATTAATATGTATTGAATGAATGAGTTGTCTGTGGATGCCTAGACCAGGGTGAGATGCCAAGCTTCACATTCCTTTAGAGGCACAGTATGTCTCAGAGTAACATTTCTGTTTTGGTGTTTCACTTGGCCTTGCCTCTTTCCTAATGGGCTGAAAGAATTCCCTTGTGTGTCCCCCTTTACTGGCACACTATTTACTACATAGCCTTCTGCCTAAAGGACCAAGGCCAAGAATCTCGTCCATGTGCTAATGACTTTCAGCAGTAAAGAAGTCTGGTAGTTCTTTGAAAGGGTTATGTTCCCATCCACCCTCAATCAGGCAGAAACACCCTCTTTATTTGATGGCAACTATAAGGTGAATGACTTCCAGGAACCATCAAGAGAATCTTCACAGCCCTGCCACCAGTGCTCATATAGTAGAAGTTCCTTCACCTGGAGCATGCTAAGGACAGAGGGCTGCAAGACATTACATCTATGTACTTGCAGAGCCCAACAGGCCATTGCCCTATTGCTCATAGAGTCCTGACACAGCAATGGGGTCTGAGAGAGTGGCTGGCTCTGCTTAGCATCTGTTTCAGCATTTTTGCAAAACATGCTTCACTTCATCAAGAAGGAAAGAGGGGGAACTTCTGCCTCTGGCTATGATGGAGTAACTGATACCAGTCTATCTCTGCCACCATAAACAACTATAAAACTGGACAAGATATATGAGGCAACTATTCAGGCTGTGTATGGCTGTGATCCCTCATGAGGTGAGCTTCCCAGTCACCGAGATGTCTGCTTGGGGATAATTTTCCAATCATACTTCAAAGAGCTGAAGTCCAAGCAGAGCATGGCAGTACCACTGAGCTGAGGAGGAAGCTAATGGGGGTGAAGTCTCTTTTTGGCATGATGAAAATGTTCTGGAATTAGATCATGATGATGATTGCAGAACTCTGTGTATATACTAGAAACCACTGAATTATATGTTTTGAAAAGGTGAATGTTATGGTATATAAATTCTATCTCAACAAAAGTATATAAAAATGGCAAATTTTTTTTCCAAATTTAATGAAAACTATCAATGCACAGATCAAGAAGAGCAATGAATCGGAAGCAAGAGAAACACACCAAAGCATATCATAATTGAATTACTGAATACCGCTGATAAAGAAAAAATCTTAAAAGTAGCCAGGGGGAAAACAGACATTACAAACACAGGACCAGAGATAAAGAATGCTAACAGTCTTCTCTATAGAAATCATGCAGTCCAGAAGACAGTGGAATGACATCTTTAAATAATTGAAAGAAAAATAACTGTAACCCAGGATTCTGTTTCTAGCAAAAACATCTTTCAAAAACAAAAGTGAAATAAAGAGTTTTTCAGACCAAAAAAAAAAAGCTTAGAGAATTCATCATCAGCACATCTGTACTATAAGAAATTTTAAAGAATTCCTTCAGGCTAAGAAAAATTGTTACCAGATGAAAAACTGGATCTACAAAAAGGAATGAAAGCAACAGAAATATGTGGGTAAATATAAAATATATTTTCTTCTTTTATAATCTCTTTAAAAGATAACTATTATATTTGAAAAGTTCTTGTATCTAGAATATTCAAAACACTCCTACAATTTCAATAATAAAAAGAAGCCCAATCAAAAAATGAGGACAAGACTTGAATAGACACTTCAGAAAAGAACACATACAAATGAAAAGGTGCTCAAATTACTAGTCATCCAGGAAATGCAAGTTAAAGCCACAGTGAGATACCATTTCATACTCACTAAAATGACTAAAATTAACATGACTGATAAAATGTTGATGAGAATGTTGAACAAATGGAACTTTCATACATTGCCAGTGGGAGTACAAAATGAAATCACCACTTTGAAGAAGTATTTGGTGGTTATTGATAGAGTTAAACATACATGTACCCTACAATGAGAGGAAAGTGAGCGTGACTATAAAACGGCAACATGAGGTATCTTGTGGTGATGAAAATTTTTCTGTATCTTGACTGTATCAATGTCACTATCCTGTTTGTGCAATTGTACTATGGTTTTATAAGATGTTACCATTGAAGGAAATTGCATACAGTATACACAGGATTGCTCTCTATTATTCTTATAATTGCATGTGAATCTACAATTATCTCTAAATAAAAAGTTTAACTGAAAAAAAGTATATAATATCCACCCCCTCCCAAAAAAAGCCTTTTATAACAATATTCATAGCAGCCTTATTCATAATAACCCAAAACTGGAAACAACACAAATGTCTATCAACAGAAGAATGGATAAACAAACCACTCAATGAATAAAAACCAAACTCGTTGCCGTCGAGTCAATTCCAACTCATGGCGGCCCTACAGGAAACAGCAGAACTGCCCCCATAGCATTTCCAAGGAGCGGCTCGTGGATTCGAACTGCCAACCCTTTGGTTAGCAGCCATAGCTCTTAGTCACCACACCACCAGGGCTCCAATTCAATGAGTAGTACTTAGTAATAACAGGAATGAACTACTGATAATGCAACATGGATGAATTTGAAAAACAAAAACACATTGACTGGAAAAAAATCCAGATACAAAAGAATACATACTTTATGATTCCATCTATATGAAATTCTAGAACAGGCGAAACTAATCTGTGGTAGAAATCAGAAAGTGGTTAACTTCTGGAAAGGTGGTGTCATGGATTGAATTGTGTCCCCCAAAAAATGTGTGTAGCAACTTGGCTAGGTCATAATTCCCAGTATTGTATGATTGTGTTATCTGATGTGATTTCCTTATGTGTTGTAAACTCTACCACTATGATGAGATTATATGTGATCTCATGTGTTGTAAATTCTATCACTGTGATGAGTTTATACTGATGAGGTTGACCAGATTAGTGTCTTAATGCAATCTCTTTTGAAATATAAAAGAGAGAAGCAAGCAGAGATACATTGGAACCTCATACACCAAGAAAGCAGTGCCGGGAGCAGAGCACGTCCTTTGGACCTGAGGTTCCTGCGCAGAGAAGCTCCCAGACCAAAGGAAGACTGATGACATGGACTTTCCTCCAGAGCCAACAGAGAAAGTGTTCCCCTGGAGCTGATGCCCTGAATTTGGACTTGTAGCCTACTGGACTGTGAGAGAATAAATTTCTCTTTGTTAAAACCATCCACTTGCAGTATTTCTGTTGGAGCAGCACTAGATGACTGAGACAGGTGGGTTGAAGAATTGCCTGAAAAGTGGTACTAAGCAACCTTCTAAGGAGCCATGACACAGTGGTTAAGCACTTGCTCGACTGCTAAGCAAAAGGTTGGTAGCTCAAACCCACTAGCCACTCTGTGGGAGAAAGGTGTGGCAGTCTGCTTCCATAAAGATCAAAATAATAATAATAAATCTATTTTCCTCGATTCCAACTCACAACGACCTTATAGGATAGAGTAGAACTGCCCCATAGGGTTTGAAGGAGCATCTGGTGGATTTGAACTGTCAGCCTTTTGGTTAGCAGCTGTAGCTCTTAACCACTTTACAGGACTCCTCTCAGTAAAGATTACAGCCTTGAAATCCGATGGGGCAGTTCTACTCTGTCACATAGGATGGCTATGAGTCAGAATCGACTCAACGGGCATACAACAATAACAACAAGGAATTTTCTACCAGAACCAGTTGCCATCGAGTCAACTCCAACTCATGGTGACCTCATGTGGATCAGTTTTCAATGGCTGATTTTTTGGAAGTAGGTCACCAGAGTTTTCTTCTGAGGTGCTTCTGGTGGCCTTGAACTGCCAATCTTTCTGTCAATAGCCAAGTACATTAACTATTTGCACTACCCAGGGACTCCAAAGAACTTCCTAGGGTGATGGAAATAGTTTATATGTTGTTTGGGCTGGTGGTTACACAGATATATACAATTGTTAAAACTGATTGAACTGAACACTTAAAATCTGTGCATTTTATTGTATGTAAATTATACCTCAATAAACCAGAGATATAATTTCCTCCAAAAAAAAAATCAAGAACTTTTGTTCATCAAAAGACACCATTGAGAGAGTGAAAAGGCAAGACACAGAATAAGAAAAGCTATTTGTCACATATGTAACTAAGAACTAACTAAGAACTCATATCAAGGCACATACTAATCAGTTAAAAAAAATAAGATAGCCCAATAGAAAAATAGGCAAGAGATAGGAACAAGCACTTCATAAAAGAGGCTATCAGGTGGTCAATAAATATATGAAAAAATGAATCAATCTGATTAATCATCAGGGAAACTCAAAGTCAAACCACAATGAGATACCACTACATATCCACTAGAGTGGCTAAAATTAAAAACACTAACAACGCCAAGTGTTAGCAAGGATGTACAGTGTCATGGTTTGAATCATGTCCCCCCAAAAATGTGTGTATCAATTTGGCTAGGCCATGATTCCTGGTACTGTGTGATTTTCCTATATGTTGTAAAACTGCCTCTATGATGTTAATGAGGGAAGATGGGTGGCAGTTGTGTTAGTGAGGCAAGACTGGATCTACAAGATTGGAGCGTATCCTGAGGCAATCTCTTGAGATATAAAAGACAGAAGTGAACAGTGAGACAGGGGGCACCTCATACCATCAAGAAAGCAGTGCCGGGAACAGAGCGCGTCCTTTGGACAGGGATCCCTGTGCCGAGAAGCTCCTAGTCCAGGGGAACACCAAAGAGAAGGCTGACAGAGAGGAAAAGCCTTACCCTGGAGCTGACACCCTGAAATTGGACTTTTAGCCTACTTTGACTGTGAGGAAATAAACTTCCTCTTCATTAAAACCATCCACTTGTGGTAGTTCTGTTATAGCAGCACTAGATGACTAAGACATAGAGTAACAGGAATTCTCACACACCGCTAGAAGGAATAGAAAAATTGTCATTAACTATTCAAGCTGAACATACAATTACAGCAATTCAACTTCTAGGTATATACTCATCAGAAATGCAAACATTTTGCAAGCAACAAAAGTTATGTATAAGATATTTGAGGTAGAGAGGGGCAAGATGGCGCTCTAGGCAGAAACACCACGCCGTCCCTCCACAGCAAAGATCCGAAAAACTAAGCCTAACAGAGAATCAACAATCCTGAAACCCTAGAACACCAAATGAAGAGATAAAGAACTCAGCCAAACACCAAACGGAGTGAGAATACTAAAAGAGAACGGAGAGCGAGGAGAGACTCAGGCAGAGATTCCTTACCAGCTAACGCAGCGCGGATCCACCATCTTGGATTCCTATCAGAGACCAGCAAACGGGAGAACAGCCTTGCAGAGCATCTGGTCGGAGACAGAACGACCGGTAAACTGCGGTGCGCGCTCTCCCACCACCCACCCCTCTCCGCCTCAGCTGGGGATCCCCTGCTTTCCGTGGCCAGGGTCTCTGGGCTGGGGGGTGCTGGTGCTTGGATTCCGCGCGCCTGGGCTGGCGGCTTTCTGGGAGCCATTTGCTGGCAGCTAGCGAACCTTTCTCTGCCGCCTCCCCCTCCTTTTGCCTGGGTGCCTGGTTCCGAGTGCCGTCTCTGCTCTCTCCTGCGGGGCTGTAGGGCTGCGTGCGGGCGTGTGGCTGTTTCTGGGTCTGGGCTCCCGCGTGGGTGGGATCCCGGGGCCTTTGTTCGTTCGCCCCTCTGCTTTCCGTGGCCGGGGTCCCTGGGCGGGGGGGCGCCGGTGCTTGGGTTCCGCGCGCCCGGGCTGGGGGCTTTCTGGGAGCCGTTTGCTGGCACCTAGCGGACCTTTTTCTGCCGCCTCCCCCTCCTTTTGCCTGGGTGCCTGGGTCCGAGTGCCGTCTCTGCTCTCTCCTGCGGGGCTGTGGAGCTGCGTGCGGGCGTGTGGCTGTTTCTGGGTCTGGGCTCCCGCGTGGGTGGGATCCCGGGGCCTTTGTTCGTTCACCCCTCTGCTTTCCGTGGCCGGGGTCCCTGGGCGGGGGGGCGCCGGTGCTTGGGTTCCGCGCGCCCGGGCTGGGGGCTTTCTGGGAGCCGTTTGCTGGCACCTAGCGGAACTTTTCCTGCCGCCTCCCCCTCCTTTTGCCTGGGTGCCTGGTTCCGAGGGCCGTCTCTGCTCTCTCCTGCGGGGCTGTAGGGCTGCGTTCCGGCGTGTGGCTGTTTCCAGGTCTGGGCTCCCGCGCGGGTGGGATCCTGGGGCCTTTGTTCGTTGGCCCCTCTGCTTCCTGTGGCCACGGTCACTTAACCCCGAGACTATCGGCTTCTTGGAATTCGCGCCCCTGAGTGGGGGCTCTCTGGGTCCCATTTGTAGGCACTGACTGCTGGTGTTGCCCTTTTTTTTTTTTTTTTCTTTTCTCAATTTTACTTTTCTTCCTTTTTTGATTAGTTTTGTCATATTTTACCTCTTTTTCTCTTTTGTCTTTCTTCATTGCTTAATTTCTTGTCCCTCTATCTCTTCCTTCTCTTTCTGATCCCTGAATACCAGGCGATGTATGCCTCTGTACCTTCTGGCCAGGCTGAGCTGTGAAAATTGAGACCGACTCCCCCTGACCTCATAGCTGCATCGGTGCGATCCCTGGGAACTTTGCAGTTTTTTAACTTTTCTGATTTTCATTTGGTCATTCTTTCCTTTTCTTTCTCTTCCCCCTTCTGGTTTCCTCCATCCCATAGTCTCTCATCTGTACATTCCAACGACAAACTCCTCTAGCATTCTTTTATGTTTGTACGCTTTTTGCTCCTCCTCCTCTCTCCTCTCTCCCATATCCAGCTTAGCTTCACACATAACCATCTTCCCGCTGCACCCTACCTACCTGCACCGTGCACTAGACATCACATCACCAAGCGGTGCAGGCACGCCCTATTGGAACCTGCCCAGCACTGACTACCGACCGTCCTGGTGGCTGCGGTGAGTGCCACAAGCAACCCATCCCAGTGGCTCCTCCTCAACTAGATCTGCCCAGCTGTACCACAAGAACGAAAAAAAAAAAAAAAATCTACAATCAATAAACGAGAGAAATATTTACTGAATGCCCCGAAAACAGCAAACAATATCAAAACATTTACAAAAACAAGACAAGATGGCTCCAATAGGCGTCCAAATTAAAACACCAGATAACTCTCCTGTGGAAGAAAATGCACTAGAAGTACCTGATACGGAACTCAAATCACTAATACTCGGAATTTTCCAAGAACTGAGGCAAAAAGCTGACAAACATGAGGAAAAAATAGACAAATTTATGGAAAATACAGACAAAAAATTGGAAGAATTCAGGAAGATGATGCAAGAACAAAATGCCAAAATAAATTCACAACTCGAAATTATACAAAAACAACAATTAGAAATCCAAAAGATAAACAACAAGATTTCAGAAATGGACGGTGTCATAGAAGGGCTGAGAAGTAGATTTGAAACCATGGAAGACAGGATCAGTGGAACTGAAGACAAACACTTGGATACAACTCTGTTTCAGGAAAACTCAGAAAAAAGAACAAAGAAAAATGAAGAGACCCTGAGAGTTATGTGGGACACAATTAAAAGCAAAAACTTACGAGTGATTGGCATACCAGAACAGGGGAAGAAAACAGAAAACACAGAGAGGATCATTGAGGAACTGCTGACAGAAAACTTTCCCAATATCATGAAAGATGAAAAGCTGGTCATCCAAGAAGCTCAACGAACCCCATATAGAATAGACCCCAAAAGAAAATCACCAAGACATATCATATTCACACTCGCTAAAACTAAAGACAAACAAAGAATCCTGAGAGCAGCTCGGGAAAAACAAGAAGTCACATACAGAGGAGAAACAATAAGACTAAGCTCAGATTATTCAGCAGAAACCATGCAGGCAAGAAGGCAATGGGATGACATATATAAAATCTTGAAAGAAAAAAATTGTCAGCCAAGAATAATATATCCTGCAAAACTCTCATTCAGATTTGATGGTGAAATTAGGTCATTTCCAGATAAACAGAAACTAAAGGAATATGCAAAAGTCAAACCAAACTTACAAGAATTATTAAAGGGAGTTCTTCGATCTGAGGACAAACAGCTTAAGCCCTCAGGCAGGACCTAGGACCTAGGATGCAGGTTAACATGAACCAGATACCATTCTAGGAACTGAACTACAGACGACTTTCCAAAAACAAAAGATATACAACAGGGAATCAGAGAAATCAATCAAAGGATGACAACAACATCAAAACAATGAAAGAGGGAACAAACGGCATAGGTATAGAACCTTCTAAAGGAGAAGAAGGCAAGGCGATACCAAGTAACGGTAGACTGCTTCAAAATTATAAAGATAAGGGTAAAATTCATGGTAACCACAAAAAAAGTTAACAAACCAACTCATAAAAATAAAGACGAAAAACATAAAGTCTCAACAAAAACAAAACCTACAAAAACAAAAGAAATGAACACAAAATCCACAAACAAAAGGAACTCAGCACAAGAGAGTAAGAAGAACAAAGAAAACTTCAGCATCACAAAAAAAAGCACTACAAAATGACAGCAACAAACTCACATCTATCAATAATTACACTGAACGTAAATGGACTCAATGCACCCATAAAGCGACGGAGAGTGGCAGAATGGATAAGAAAACAGGATCCATCTATTTGCTGTCTATAAGAGACACATCTTAGAAACAAAGATGTGAATTTATTAAAAATCAAAGGTTGGAAAAAAATATATCAAGCTAACAACTATCAAAAAAGAGCAGGAGTGGCAATTCTAATCTCAGATAAAATAGACTTTAAAACAAAATCTACCATAAAAGACAAAGAAGGACACTATATAATGATTAAGGGGATGATCCATCATGAAGACATAACCATAATAAATATCTATGCACCCAATGACAGGGCTCCAAAATACATAAAAAAACTCTAACAGCACTGAAAAGAGAAATTGACAGTTCCACAATAATAGTAGGAGACTTCAACACACCACTCTCAGTAAAGGACAGAACAACTAAAAAGAAACTTAGCAAAGATACAGAAGACCTAAAGGACACAATCAGCCAACTGGACCTCATAGACATATATAGAACACTCCATCCAACCGCTGCAAAGTACACATTCTTTTCCAATGCACATGGAACGTTCTCCAGAATAGACCACATCTTAGGCCACAGAGCAATCCTCAACAAGATCCAAAATGCTGAGATAATTCACAGTATCTTCTCTGACCACAATGCCATCAAGGTAGAAATTAACACTAGAAAGAGCAAGGAAAAAAAATCAAACACATGGAAACTGAATAATAATCTGCTTACACATCAATGGGTAATAGAAGAAATCAGAGATGGAATTAAAAAATTCCTAGAATCAAATGAAAATGAAAACACATCATACCAAAACCTTTGGGACACAGCAAAGGCAGTCCTCAGAGGACAATTTATAGCAATAGATGCACATATCAAAAAAGAAGAAAGGGACAAAATCAAAACATTAACTACAGAACTCAAACAAATAGAAAGAGAACAACAAAAAAAGCCTACAACCACCGGAAGAAAGGAAATAGTAAAGATCAGAGCAGAAATCAATGAAATAGAGAACAGAAAAACAATAGAAAGAATCAACAAAACCAAAAGTTGGTTCTTTGAAAGAATCAACAAAATCGACAAACCACTGGCCAGACTGACAAAAGAAAAACAGCAGAGGGCACAAATAACCCAAATAAGAAATGAAATGGGGGACATTACAACAGACCCAACTGAAATAAAAAGGATTATAACAGAATATTATGAAAAACTATATTCCAACAAATTTGAAAACCTAGAGGAAATGGATAAATTTCTAGAAACATACGGCCTACCCAAACTACAACAAAGTGATATTGAAAATCTGAACAGACCCATAACAAGAGAAGAGATTGAAAAGGTAATAAAAAAACTCCCAACCAAAAAAAGCCCTGGCCCAGATGGCTTCACTGGAGAATTCTACAAAACATTTACAGAAGAGCTCGTACCAGTTCTACTCAAGTTATTTCAGAGCATAGAAGAGGAAGCAACACTTCCAAATTCATTCTATGAAGCCAGCATAACGCTGATACCAAAACCAGGCAAAGACATCACAAAAAAAGAAAATTACAGACCAATATCTCTCATGAATATAGATGCAAAAATTCTGAACAAAATTTTAGCCAATAGAATTCAGTATCATATCAAAAAAATAATACACCACGACCAAGTAGGATTCATACCAGGTATGCAAGGATGGTTTAACATTAGAAAATCCATCAACGTAATCCACCACATAAATAAAAGGAAAGAAAAAAATCACATGATTATCTCAATTGATGCAGAAAAGGCATTTGACAAAGTCCAACACCCATTCCTGATAAAAGCTCTCAATAAAATAGGTATAGAAGGGAAATTTCTCAACATCATAAAGGGCATCTATGCAAAACCAACAGCCAACATCATTCTTAATGGAGAAAGGCTGAAAACATTCCCCCTGAAAACAGGAACAAGACAAGGATGCCCTTTATCACCACTCCTATTTAACATTGTGCTGGAAGTTCTCGCTAGAGCAGTAAGGCAAGAGAAAGAAATAAAGGGCATCCAAATTGGTAATGAAGAAGTTAAACTCTCCCTGTTTGCAGATGATATGATACTATACATAGAAAACCCTAAAGACTCCACGAGAAATTTACTGGAACTAATAGAAAGATTCAGCAGAGTAGCAGGATACAAGATAAACATTCAAAAATCAGTTGGATTCCTATACACCGGTAAAGAGAACGATGAAAAGGAGATCAGGAAATCAATACCATTTTCAATAGCCCCTAAAAAGATAAAATACTTGGGAATAAATCTGACCAGGAATATAAAAGACCTATACAAAGAAAACTACAAAACACTGCTGCATGAAACCCAAAGGGATCTACATAAATGGAAAAACATACCATGCTCATGGATAGGCAGACTCAACATTGTGAAAATGGCAATTCTACCTAAAGCAATTTACAAATACAATGCAATTCCGATACAAATACCAACAACATTCTTCAAAGAGATGGAAAAACTAATTATTAACTTTATATGGAAAGGGAAGAAACCCTGAATAAGTAAAGCACTACTGAAGAAGAAGAATAAAGTTGGAGGACTCACACTACCTGACTTGAGAACCTACTATACAGCTACAGTACTCAAAACAGCCTGGTACTGGTACAACAACAGAGACATTGACCAATGGAACAGAATTGAGAACTCAGATGTAAATCCATCCACCTATGGTCACCTGATTTTTGACAAGGGCCCAAAATACATCAAATGGGGAAAAGACAGTCTTTTTAACAAATGGTGCTGGCAAAACTGGATATCCATTTGTAGAAAAATGAAACAGGACCCATACCTCACACCATATACAAAAACTACTTCAAAATGGATCAAAGACCTGAATATAAAGCCTCAAACTATAAAATTCATAGAAGAAAAAATAGGACCAACACTTCAGACCTTAATACATGGCATTAACAGGATACAAACCATAAACATCAACACAAAAAACCCAACAGATAAACTAGATAATTGGGATCTTCTAAAAATCAAACATCTATGCTCTTCAAAAGATTTCACCAAAAGAGTTAAAAGAGAACCTACAGACTGGGAAAAAATTTTTGGACAGTACAAGTCAGACAAAGGTCTAATCTCCATAATCTACAAGAAAATCCAACACCTCTACAACAAAAAGACAACCAATCCTATCAAAAAATGGGCAAAGGAAATGAACAGACACTTCACCAAGGAAGACATTCAAATGGCCAACAGACACATGAGGAAATGCTCGCGATCACTAGCCATTAGAGAAATGCAAATTAAAACCACAATGAGATACCATCTCACCCCGGCATTACTGGCACGAATCAAAAACACTGGAAATAACAAATGTTGGAGGGGCTGCGGGGAGACGGGAACTCTTATACACTGCTGGTGGGAATGCAAAATGATACAGCCATTTTGGAAAATGATATGGCGTTTCCTCAGAAAGCTAGAAATAGACGTACCATTCGATCCAGCAATCCCACTCCTAGGAATATATCCTAGAGAAATAAGAGTCATCACTCGAATAGACATATGCACACCTATGTTCATGGCAGCATTATTCACAATAGCAAAACGATGGAAACAACCTCGATGTCCATCAACAGACGAATGGATACACAAACTATGGTACATACACACAATGGAGTACTATGCAACGAGAAAGAACAATGAATCGGTGAACCATCTCATAACATGGATGAAACTGGAGGACATCATGCTGAGTGAAATAAGTCAATCACAAAAGGACAAATATTGTATGAGACCTCTATTGTAAAAACCCATGAAAAAATTCACATGCAAAATGTAACAATCCTTGTTGGTTACCAGGGATGGGAGGGGGGGGGAATACTAAATAGGTAATAGGTAAGTGGTTACTTGGGTGAGAGATGAGATAGTACATAGTACAGGGGAAACTAACACAACCTGCACAAGGAAAGGTCATGGAGGCCCTATAGACACATCCAAACCCCCCGAGGGACTGAGTTGTTGGACGGAGGGCTCTGGGGACCATGATCTCGGGGAACATCTAGCTCAATTGGCATGACACTACTTATAAAGATAATGCTCTACATTCTACCTTGGTGAGTAGTGTCTGGGGTCTTAAAAGCCTATGAGCGGCCATCTAAGATACTCCACTGATCTCATCCCTTCGGGAACAAGGGAGAACGAAGAGAACAGGATACAAGGAAAAGATTAGTCCGAAGGACTAATGGTCCACAGCTACCAAGGCCTCCACGGGACTGAGCCCAGTACAGCTGGATGGTGCCCGGCTACCACCAATGACTCCTCTGACCAGGATCACAACAGAGGGTTCTGGGCAGAGCTGGAGTAGGATGTAGAGTATAATTTTAACTCCCAAAAAAAAAAAAAAAAAAAAGAAGACCAGATATACTGGCCTAAAGAATACTAGAGAAACCTCGAGAGTGTGGCCCCCAGACACCCTTTCAGCTCAGAGGGGAAGTTACCTTCAAGGTTCGATGTTAAGCCTGGGAATGGACACCCCAGTAAAACTAAATGGGACTAACGATGTACAGGAGTCCGGTGACAAGGGCCAGAAGGCAGAGGGAGAGTAGGAAACTGATGATAAGGAACACAAATTGAATAAGGACACTGTCGATGTATTGTGAGATTGTTGACCACTGCTATAGGGCAACATTTGTAGTAACTATTAAATGGGAGGCTGTTTTGTCCTGTAAGCCTTCATCTTGGGCGAGAATGGCAGCACAATTGGAAGAGCATAGTCAATATCACTTAAATGTGTAAGTAAAAAGTTTTGAAATGGTGTTTAAATAAAATAAGAATAAATAAATAAATAAATAAATAAATAAACAAATGAGACTAAAGAGGTACAATAGTCCACTGACAAGGTCCAGAAGACAGAAGGGGACAAGGAAGCCCCCTGGTGATAGGGAACACAAGGTGGAGTAAGGATATTCTTGATGTGCTGTGAGATTGTTAACCATTGTCATAGGGCAACATGTGTAGTAACTGTTAAATGAATAACTATTTTTTCTGTAAGCCTTCATCTTAAGTGAGAATAACAGCACAGTTGGAAGAGCGTAGTCAATGTCACTGAACTGTGAATGTAGAAATTTTTGAAACGGTGTATCTTTGGCCATCTGTAATTTTCATCAAAAAAAAAGGTTGAGAATTTAGAGGCTTAATACGTTGTGGGGTTGTTAACCAATGTCAAAAATCAACATGTGTACTACTATTTCATGAGAAACTATTTGCTCTGTAAGCTTTCACCTGAAGTACAATAAAATATATATTAAAAAAAAAAAAAAAAAAGTTATGTATAAGCATATTCCTAACAGTATCACTCATAATAGTTTAAAACTAGAAATAACTCAAATGTCCATCAACAGTAGGTAAATATACTGTGTATAGTCTTACAACAGACAACACAGCAATGAAAATAAATGAATTATAGCTACACACTGAACTAATATGAATGAATCCTATAATCATAATGTTGAAAAAAGAAGTCATACATAAAGGAATTCATACAATGCATATTGCATGATTCAATTTATATAAAATTCAAATGCTTACTAAATTATAATGCTTATGGATATATGCTTAGGTGGTAAATCTAAAAAGAAAAGCAAGGACGTGATCACAATAAAGATCAAAATAATAGCTCCCCATGCAGCAAAGGGAGGGTAATGATGGGAAGGGAGCACAAGAGAGGCTGGGGATTTGGCAAAGTTCTATTTTTCCATCTGGGTGGTGGCTACACAAGCATTTGCTTTGTAATAGTTTGTTACACTGTACATTTTTTTATGCATTTTTCTGTAGTGTGTTATATTAATAATAAAAAATTATAAAAGAAAAAGAGAATATACTTATGAGGCCCTATGAGTACAGAAACTTGGGATGATATTTTTCTTCTTACTTTTCTGTAGCTGTCTCATTTTTTATAACAATAGGGAAATAGTGATAAAGAACAGAGATTCTGGGGCCAATTTGTGCCTTAATTCAAATCCTAGCTCTCCCTTATCAGCTATATGACCTTGAGCAAGTTACTTAAACTCTATGCTTCCATTTCCTTATCTGTAAAATGGGGATAACAATAGTACCTACCTTGTTGGGTTGGTGTGCACACACACAACAGTGAGTGTGTGGTGCATAGTAAGCCCTCAGTAAGTGTTAGCTGCTATTGTAGTAAGTCTAAATTACTTTATTCATGAAAAAAAAGTGAAGTCATTTTCAGTCTATCATAACACTAATCACACTTCTTTGTAATTATTTCTTTTTCTTCTCTGCCTGATAGTGGGCACCATAAGGGCAGAGTCAGTGTCTGTCCTGATCCACTCTTCCATCTACAGCACCCAGCATGGGGCCTGAGTCCAGGTTATTCGTTTCTAGATTAGGGTTGCAATTTATTTAACAAAAGATAAGGAACTTAAATGAAGGGAGAGGCCACACAGAACCAAAGTTGTTGGGGTGTTTTGTTTTGTTTTGCAAAAGAATTTTACCATCGTAACCAAATATAAAAGATGAAATTTTCCTATAGTGGGGATTATTATTGTTGTTATTTTAATAGGTGAGTTGTTTGTTTTTAATGCATTGCTATGCCAATGCTTCCAGACTAAGACAGACTAGGAAGAAAGACCTGGCGGTCTACTTCTGAAAAGAATTAGCCAGTGAAAACCTTATGAATAGCAGCAGAACATTGTCTGACATAGCGCCTGACAGATGAGCCACTCGGGTTGGAAGGCACTCAAAAGACGACTGAGGAACAGCCGCCTCCTCAAAGTAGAGTTGACCTTAATGATGTGGAAGGAGTTAAGCTTTCGGGACCTTCATCTGCTGATGCGGCACAACTCAAAATGAGAAGAAACAGCTGCAAATATCCATTAATAACGGGAACATGGAATGTACAAAGTATGAATGTAGGAAAATCAGAAATCATCAAAAATGAAATGGAACGCATAAACATTGATATCCTAGGCATTAGTGAGCTGAAATGGACTGGTATTGGCCATTTTGAATCAGACAATCATATGACCTACCATGTCGGAAATGGCAACTTGAAGAGGAAAGGCATTACGTTCATCATCAAAAAGAACATTTCAAGATCCTGAAGTACAACACTGTCAGTGATAGGATAATACCCATACGCCTACAAGGAAGGCAAGTTAACACGACTATTATTCAGATTTATGCAACAACCACTAAGGCCAAATATGAAGAAATCTAAGATTTTTACCCACTTCTGCAGTCTGAAATAGGCCGTACATGTGTAACCTGACCCTACAAATGCTGGTAAACTTCCATTAATTTAGTCCTCAAAGTAGCCCAAGTCAGATTTGGCCCAGCCCGTACGCGCAGAAGCGCCAGCTGTAACCGCTAATTGACCTCAAGAGAGGACGGAGCAACAGGAGGAACGAATGGGAAGGAAAATCAGCACCCGGACCCTATTCCAAAGCAAGAAGTCCGGCAAGAACCACGTCACCTCCTGTTTCATGGTCGCCTTCTAGAATTTTCCTTCCCCAGTACACCTGTGTGGCCACCATCTTGCTGCCCAAATCACATATAAGCCCTGTTTCCCCGTAGCTTGGGGAGCTGGATCCGTGGAAGTTCCTCTCTGCTTCTTGCTCTGCACATTGCAATAAACTTACTTTCTCTCTCTCAAAGACCAGCGTCCAGATAATTGGCAAGCCTGACACAGCGGACAAGGACCCACCTTCTAGGGTTCGGTAACAGGTGCAATCAGGATGCATTGATAATCACCGGTGATTGGAATGTGAAAGCTGGAAATAAAGAAGGATCGGTAGTTGGAAAATATGGCCTTGGTGATAGAAATGATGCCGGAGATCGCATGATAGAATTTTGCAAGACCAATGACTTTTTCATTGCAAATACCTTTTCTCAACAACATACCTTTTGCTCGAGAAGACAAAGTAAAGTATTACAATGACCTGTGCAAAGATCTGGAGGTAGAAAACCAGAAGGGAAGAACACGCTAGGCATTTCTCAAGCTGAAAGAACTGAAGAAAAAAATTCAAGCCTCGAGTTGCAACAGTGAAGGATTCTATGTGGAAAATATTAAATGACACAGGAAGCATCAAAAGAAGATGGAAGGAATACACAGAGTCACTATACCAAAAAGAATTGGTCGACATTCAACCACTTCAGGAGGTAGCATATGATCAGGAACCAATGGTACTGAAGGAAGAGGTCCAAACTGCACTGAAGGCACTGGCAAAAAACAAGGCTCCAGGAATTGACAGAATATCAATTGAGATACTTCAACAAATGGATACAATGCTGGAAGTGCTCACTGGTCTATGCCAAGAAATTTGAAAGACAGCTACCTGGCCATATTTGCGCCTATTCCCAAGAAAGGTGATCCAACCGCATGCAGAAATTATCGAACAATATTATTCATATCACACACAAGTAAAATTTTGCTGAAGAGCATTCAAAAGTGGTTGCAGCAGCACACTGACAGGGAACTGCCAGAAATTTGAGCCAGATTCAAAAGAGGATGTAGAACCAGGGATATCATTGCTGATGTCAGATGGATCCTGGCTGAAAGCAGAGAATACCAGAAAGATGTTTACCTGTGTTTTATTGACTACACAAAGGCATTTGACTGTGTGAATCATAACATATTACGGATAACGTTGGGAAATGGGAAATCCAGAACACTTAATTGTGCTCATGAGGAACCTGTACATGGATCAAGAGGCAGTTGTTCGGATACAACAAGGGGATACTTTGTGGTTTAAAGTCAGGAAAGGTGTGCGTCAGGGTTGTATCCTTTCACCACACCTGTTCAATATGTACGCTGAGCAAATAATCTGAGAAGCTGGACTCTATGAAGAACAGGGCATCAGGATTGGAGGAAGACTCAGTAACAACCTGTTATGCACAAAAAGAAAAAATCTTTGTTGGTTACAAGGGATGGGGGGGGATACTAAATGGACAATAGGTAAGTGGTAACTCTGGTGAAGGGTAAGACAGTATATAATACTGGGGAAGCCAGCACAACTTGTACAAGGAAAGGTCATGGAAGCTCCACAGACACATCCAAACTCCCAGAGGGGCTGAATTGCTGGGCGGAGGGCTGTGGGGACCACGGTCTCCGGGAAGATCTAGCTCAACTGGCACAACACAGTTTATAAAGAAAATGTTCTACATTCTACCTTGGTGAGTAGGGTCTGGGGTCTTAAAAGCCTGTGAGCAGCCATCTAAGATACTCCACTGGTCTCACCCCTTTGGGAGCGAGGGAGAATGAAGAAAACAAGATACAAGGAAAAGTTCAGTCCAAACGACTAATGGACCACAGCTACCATGGCCTCCACCAGACTGAGTCTAGTACAACTAGATGGTGTCCGACTACCACCACTGACTGCTCTGACCAGGATCACAACAGAGGGTCCTGGACAGAGGTGGAGAAAAATGTAGAACAAAATTCTAACTCATAAAAAAAGACCAGACTTACTGGCCTGACAGAGACTGAAGAAACCCTGAGAGTATAGCCCCCAGACACCCTTTTAGCTCAGTAATGAAGTCACTCCCGAGGTTCACCCTTCAGCCAAAGATTAGGCAGCCCCATAAAACAAAATGAGACTAATGGGGCACAACAGTCCAGGGACA
This sequence comes from Dugong dugon, assembly GCA_030035585.1. Lineage (NCBI taxonomy): Eukaryota > Metazoa > Chordata > Mammalia > Sirenia > Dugongidae > Dugong > Dugong dugon. The sequence goes on from CM057460.1 coordinate 147,108,661, forward strand.
AGCACTAGAAGACAGGAGGGGACAGGAAAGCTGGTGATAGGGAACCCAAGGTTGAGAAGGGACAGCGTTGACATGTTGTGGGATTGTTAACCATTGTCATAAAACAGTATGTGTACTGTTTAATGAGAAACTATTCTGTAAACCTTCAACTAATGTACAATAAAAAAATTCAAAAAAACAAATATATATACATCCCACAAAAAAAAAAAAAAAAAAAGATAACACTGAAAAGAAGAAATTAGTAAACAGGGAAATAATTTCACCCTTACTTAACAGGCCTTTCAGATTAATCTCTGAATGACACCAAAAGGCCAAGATAAGAAATGCAGGCAGGGAATGCAAGCAAACTCTTTTTTAAAGGATCATTTTTTATAATATATGACTTGAACATAGTCATTTGTGATAAAACAGCAGACATTAACAATGTCCTAAAACACTTTAATTTTCCATCATTTTCTGTTTGCTTATTTAAGAACTTTCACTTTCAAACCGAAATAAAATGAGCTTTCTCTCCTGAAAAAGAAAAAAAACCTGTCTTATGCAGATGACAAACCTTGCTTGCTGAAAGTGAAGAGGATCTAAAGCACTTACTGATAAAGATCACAGGCCACAGCCTTCAGTATGGATTACAGCTCAACATAAAGAAAACAAAAATCCTCACAACTGGACCAATAAGCAACATCATGATAAACGTTGTCAAGGATTTCATTTTACTTGGATTCACAATCAACACCCATGGAAGCAGCAGTCAAGAAATCAAACGACACACTACATTGGGCAAATCTGCGGCAAAAGACCTCTTTGAAGTGTTCAGAAGCAAAGACGTCACCTTGAAGACTAAGGTGCGCCTGACCCAAGCCATGGTGTTTTCAGTCAACTCATATGCATGCAAAAGCTGGACAATGAATAAGGAATACCAAAAAAGAATTTATGCCTTTGAATTATGGTGTTGGAGAAGAATATTGAATATACCATGGGCTGTCAAGAGAATGAACAAATCTGTCTTGGAAGCAATACAGCCAGAATGGTCCTTAGAAGAAAAGATGGCAAGACTGTGTCTCACATACTTTGGACAAATTATCAGACGGGACCAGTCCCTGGAGAAGGACATCATGCTTGGTAAAGTAGAGGGTCAGCAAAAAAGAGGAAGACCTCAGCGAGACGGATGGACACAGCAGCTGCCAACAATGAGCTCAAGCGTAACAACAATTGTGAGGATGGCGCAGGACTAGACGGTGTTTCCTTCTGTTGTACATGGGGTCGCTGAGACGTAACTAACTTGACGGCACCTAACAACATGCAGATGCTGTGCAGAACATGCTTAGTCTTGGTTTTCTCATCTAATTTTCCATTAAACAATTTAAACGGGCCTAGTAGGTGGAGCCCTGGTGGTACGGTGGTTAAAGTGGTCAAATGCTAACCGAAAAGTAGGTGGTTCAAACCCACTAGCCACTCCGTGGAAGATGTGGCAATCTGCTTCCGTAAAGATTTACAGCCTTGGAAACCCTATGGGGCATTCTACTGTCTCCTATAGGGTCACTATGAGTTGGAATTGACTCGACAGCAATGGGTTTGGTTGGTTTTGAAGTGGCATAAAGGCATTCAAGTGTGCAGATCATAACAAATTACGGATAACATTACAAAGAATGGGAATTCCAGAACACTTGTGTTCATGTGGAACATGTACGTAGATCAAGAGGCAATCGAACAGAATAAGGGAATACCGTGTGGTTTAAAATCAGAGATTGATTAAAATGCTGAGCAGATAACCCAAGAAGCTGGACTATTTGAAGAAGAACCTAGCATCAAAACTGGAGGAAGACTCATTAACAACATGCAATATGCCAATGACACAACCTTGCTTGCTGAAAATGAGGATGACTTTAAGTACTTACTGATGAAGGCAAAAGACTACAGCCTTCAGGATGGATTATGCCTGAACGCAAAGAAAACAAAAATCCTCACAACTGGGCCAATAAACAACACCATGACAAATGGTGAAGAAATTGAAGTTGTCATGGATTTCATGCTACCTGGATCTACAATCAATGCTCATGGAAGCAGCAGTCAAGAAATCAAATGACATACTGCATTGAGCAAATCTGCTGCAAAAGACTTCTTTAAAATCTTAAAAAGCAAAGACGTCATTTTGATAAAAGGTACACCTGACCCAAGCCATGGTATTTTTAATCGCCTCATAGGCATGAAAAAGCTGGACAATGAAAAAGGAAGACCAAAGAAAAACCGACACGTTCAAACTGTGGTGTTGGCGAAAAATACTGAATATATACCATGGACTGCCAAAAGAACAAACAAATCAGTCTTGGAGGAAGTACAGCCAGAGTCTTCCTTAGAAGTGAGATGGTAAGACTTTGTCTCATTTACTTTGGAAACATCATCAGGAGAGACCAATTGCTGGAGAAGGACATCATCCTTGGTAAAGTAGAAGGTCAGCAAAAAAGGGGGAACTTCGATGAGATGGATTGACACAGTGGCTGCAACAGTGGGCTTAAACATACCAACAAGTGTGAAGAGGGCACAGGATCAGACATTTCCTTCTGTTATACATAAGGTTGCTGTGAATCAGAGCCAACTCGACGGCAACTAACAATAGTTAAGTGGGCGGCGCAAACGGTTTGCACTCCACTAAAAGTTGGTGTTTGAACCCACCAGCAGCACTGTGGAAGAAAGGTCTGGAGATCTGCTTCCATAAAGATTACAGCCAAGAAAACCCTACGGAGCAGTTCTAGTCTGTAACACATGGGTCACCATGAGTCAAAATCAACTGGATTGCAATGGGTTTAGATTCGGGTTTTTAGTAGGTGCCAGGACCTGAGTACGGGGCTGAAGATGAGTAAGAAAGACTGGTTTAGGGCAGACTCCTAAACACATTCTACAATATAGCTTGCACTTACCCTTGTGAATTCACATCTAAAATCAAGAAAGCCAGTCAACATACACCAATGTTCATTGCAGCATTCATTATTCACATTTGCCAAAAGACGGAAACAACCTAAATCAACAGATGAATGTATAAACAAAATGTGGTACATACATACAATGAAATATTATTCAGCCATAAAGAGAAATGAAGTTCTAACACATGCCATGACATGGTTAAACCTTAAAAACATCATGCTAAGTGAAACAGTCACAAAACGACAAATGCTGTATGATTCCACTTATATGAAATATCTAGAATAGGCAAGTGTATAAGCTTAGTAGTGGTTACCAGGGGCAGGAGGGAGGGGAGGAAGGGAGACTGCTTGCTTAGGGACACTGAGCTTCTAGTAACAGTAATAGTTGCTGAACACGATGAAAACAATGTCACTGTGAAGAATTTTGAAATGGCGAATGTTTTGTTACATATATATTTACCACAACTGGGGGAAAAAAAAAAAAGATACGAACAAGATGAAACCCAAAGTCCAAAGTCGAATTCCCCTTGGGTTTGGGCTACATAAGCTGGCAGATCCTGCTTTTCTAGGGCACACAGGAGACACCTGTCAAAACTAAGCACTAGACTTAATCACTGATTTTGTACACACAAAATACCACTAGCCTTGAGCAAGTGTACTTCTTTTTAAATAAAGCCAATATGCAGAAATTGTGATTTATACAACAGAAACTAAAACCTGTTGATAATACCCATACACAAATAAAGAAACCCCAGTCATGACATACCTACCTGCACAAATTCTAAATGTCTATTACTGTCTGCCTCACAAGTTTTAACACGTTCCTTTTCAGGTAAGATACAGAAATGGGAGCTAAAGGGTAATCTACTATGCCATTAGTACCAACATTTACCACAGAGACCCTGTTCTATCCAGAAAATGAGTCTGGGAGAAGGGAGCGGTAACACTGCACGTGAGTAGGATACACTAGTACTATAAAACTTAAATGTGGATCTTGGGTCCCTCGTCCAGCAGGTTAGTTCTCTCTATAAGACTCCAGCAACATTTTTAACCTGATACTCCAAAAGTCAGAGGCTACTTGATCGCAACACTAGGACTTGAATGGCAAAGACTGTGCCATCAGGAAGAGCCCAAGAACCTTAGAACCAATAAGGGGAATGATCCTCCAGGTTGGAGGAGCCTTCCATCACAGACAACAGGAAGCCCAAAATGCTATAAGAAGTATATTGATTTAGCTACTTTTTTTGCAATCCTACTTTGCTACAGTTTTCAATAAACTTTAGCACCTAGCAATAAATCAGACCTAAAGATGGATTTAGAAATCTAAGTGGAATTCAGAGAGGCAGAGTTCTATTGCTCAGAGGAACAATTTCAAGTCAGTCAGTTTAGCTTCCTTCCAGACATAGCCCCACCCCTCTGTCAGCACCCAAATGCCTAAAGACCCCATGCCGTGGTTAAAATGAAACACACTTAATAAAATCATGGATTTATATCTTTGCCATTTATTTTTTAAAATCTTATTCAAAATATTAAATAATACAATTTCAAATATGAAAAAAATTACTGCAATAAAACAGTTCAGGTGTATTTCTATTGTGCTTCCCTTCCTTATCAGGACAGTAAATTGTCCACCTAGGAGAAATGATGGACTTCCATCTCTATACAAAGCACATACCCAATGACTCGCCTGTGCTTTACAGGTGGGTGTTTAAAGAATATTAGGGATTACATTTTCTGAAAACTTGTACAATGACACTTTAAGTCAACCATGCTTCAAATCACATATTTACATATTGATCAATTCTTTATGATGGAAAGACAGGCGACAATAAAATACAGTAAATAATTTCCAGTCGCTGTAAATAAACAAGGAAAATAAAACAAGTACAAGGGGAAAAAAGGTCAGTGTACACATATATCCTTTACGTATACAAACAACTTCATTCAGGTATAATTAAAATTTGAAAGACCTAGATACAGTATTATTTAAGTGATAATGGCCTCTAAGATTTATTCAAACTTACTATAAAATAATAAACAAAGTAAGCAAATCTCATATAATTTTCCATTTTGCCCCTTGCATGAAGACTTGGAGGAACCCATGCTACAATCAACTGCTAGCTAAAAGCAACTGCATATGTATTTAATATTTTACCACAATTGCTACCTCTAAATTTAATTCAGGAACTCAGACAAAAAATATCCCTATAACATTTATCTATGCCCACTGCAAGTTGCAAAGTTTCTATTGCCAGAATTTCTAGACACATTTAATATGTTACCTAAAAGTGTGGTCAATTTGAGCAATATCATCATCTTAAATTATTTTTAAATTATCCAAAAACATCCAGAGCAGTTTTCCTGAAAGAAAAAATTATTACTTAAATGCAAAGTATTATCACATATATCCTTGTACATGCCAGTTTGGAAGCACAAAATAATGTGTGCTTAATAGTATTTGGATGGCAGAGAGAGAATCAGAGTCCAGCAGTACCAGATATGTTAGGATTTTGTTATAAGTTTGGGATCTTTTAAAAGTAACATTAAGATACTTCCAGAAGTACGTAAAGAAATATAAAACAAAAAAACTAACAGAGTAAATATAAGGTAATGCTCAGCTCTACATTTTGGACACCTGATTGAATTCAGCTCTAAAAGTGTAGATAAAAAATTATATACTCCTTGTTTGTGAATTTAATTTGCAAAGCACCAAGGCAAAATAAAGAGGGACCCACCTCCCATTTAAGTACCAACCGCCTATGGCAAATATCTGCACAATATCATATAAAAAGTCAAGCAAATAAAATTACATAATAAGCAAACTCAAATCACAGTACTTTAAAAAATATAATCATTGGTAATCTTCAGAGAAGGCATTGCCTCATTAACATTCTGGTCGAGACGATGATATTCCACTGTTTTGGAACAAAGACCATCACGCCATTTCCTGCTTTGAACCAGAAGAAAAATCTGAAATAAAACAAAATTAATTAGATATGCAAAAGAAAAAATGGAGGATACGGTACAAGTTTTTATAACAATTGAATTATCTCTCTTCTACGTTCCCAAATACAAAGAGTAAAAAACAACAACAAAAAGGCTATTTTGCTTTCTATCTTGTAAACAAGGCTAGACAGTGCTTCTCAAATTTTTATGTATATAAGGAGTGCTTCTTAAAGACTCAGATTCCTGGGCTTTACTTTCAGAGGTTGAGTTAGTAGATTTTAGCAGAGCCCAGGATCCCACTTATTTAACAAGCCCCTTAGGTGTTTAGAAGAGAGATGGCCCAACTCTAAACACCGGGATAAAATATGACTGTCATTCAAAATTTTAACCACTGAAAATTATTTACAAAGCTAGTGGTAAGAAGACACTGAGCTACCAAAACCAGAAGAGTTTGTTTGTTTTTTTAACTCAAACCCACAAACAAAATATTAGGAGCACTGATCCTCAAAGCTGGAAGGCATTTCGAAATTATCTGGTCCAGTGTTGCCATTTCTCAGGTATGAAAATCAAGGCCCAAAGGGGAAGGTGACTTCCCCAAAATCACAAAGTAATTTACAGTAAAGTCAAGAACTGAGATTTCCTGATCAATAAGCTTTACAAAGGAAATCGTGTGTATGATTTCCAAGTAAATATTTTGAAAGGCTTAAATATTCCAAGATGCACCCCCAGATTAAATTATCCATCCAGTCCTATTTAAGCGTTCTCTGCCTAGTGTAATTCAACAAACATTCTTATGTCACTTAAAACATGGCAGAATTATATTTCAGTACAGAAATGTTCATCATGATACTGTTTCTGAACCAAAAACTGGAAACCATCTAAATGTGCAACAAGGAACACAGCTAAAATCATGCAGCTATTAAATCATCTTTTTAAAGCATATTAATGATATGGAAAATAAAAGATAAACATCACCATATGAGATCAAATTCATTTAAAATTTATTACACATATATGTGTATATTTATACACATTTATAGACTAGAAATACACCAAATGTTACTAATGCCCAGCACTAGGTGGTAGCTTAAGTTTACTTTTATTTTCTGAACTCCCTAAAATAAATAGCTAATACTTTGAAAAACACGAAGAAAAACGTTATTTCAAAAATAATTAAGTTCAATGCTTAATGAATTAAAAGACAAAAGTATTAATCTTTCTCCACAAGTATACTCACTGAAGTAGCAATGCTAAATCAAGATATGAAACCTTTTTTTAAAAAATAATTAGGCTTTGGTTTTCTCATTAAGAAATAATTTGAACTGGAAATGGTACAACCAGAACAGAATGAATGAGAATGAGGACACACTGTGAAAACTGTAACCAATATCACTGATTAATTTGTGTAGAAATTATTAAATGGGAACGTAATTTGCTATCCAAATTTTTACCTTAAACACAATAAAATATTATTAAAAATTTGACTACTTCTTTTCTTAGAAGCACATGCAGTCAAGTATTCTTCAATTTGTTAAAATACTCTACAGATTTATAAACTGATTAGACATCTCACTATTTACTTTCAATTTAAACTTGACTTAAAAAATTTTAAAAACCCTGAATCTTCAAAAGCATTAATAAGACATATGACTGAGATAATAAAGGGCAACTGGAGGGGCTGAAAAATTTCCAACACACCTTCCTTTTGTTGTGATATGTAATGTAAACAACAGCAATACAAAAAGCAAAAATAAGAAGATGAAAAAAGAAATGGCTATCTTCCTCTTCTATATTTGAGGACGGGGTCTTAAAGGATTTCACTGACTGTTCAATTTCCATGTACCCCCTGTTTTCTTCCAAGGTCTCCTCGGACTCATCGTCCCTGGGGCTGGCGGTCCAGTCATAATCTCCATAATCTCCATTGTCCTGAGTGTCTTTGGCTGTGGCTGGAGAACTATTCAGCGTGAAAAGAACCTCCTCCTCTATGTTAGGATCTTCGTTGTTATCAGCGTCCTCTTGGGGCAGAGAAGTAGTAGGTGAGAGATGAGGGGCCACAGATGCTCCTCCATTTTTCTGTGTACTAGTTATGGGAGGGACAGTAGTACTGATCTGGGAAACGGAAGATCTGGTTTGGTTTTCACGTGTTAAAGCACTCGCATTTGCAGCAGAAACATCTGGGTTGGCTACAGCTTGGCTTGGTGAATCAGTCAGTGCTAGAGCTGTAATAAATTAACAAAGAACACTCAACTACAATCTCCAACTTTATCTCCACAAAGTTAAAAGCATATTTACCTCAATTTTCACAGGCCTATCACTTAGCACTTCTCTCTCCTAAATTCCTACAACTTTCTCTTGAGAGCTTGTTAATAAGCCTCAACAGACAGCAATCAGTTACATTTCTTTCTAGTCAATTATGAATCAGGTAACAATTGCTTTGCCAGATAATAACAACTTTAAGCAGCATAAAAGACCTACTTCATTACACAGCCTGCCACCAAAAGAACAGAGAGGTCTGATTTACTTAGGTCACAATGGCAAAGTCCACACAGCTCTTACCCATCCCCTGTTTTTATTTCACAAGGAGGTTGGACTGAAGTCATCCTTGCCTCAACTCCACCCCATCACAGACAGACGGGTGGCTGATTCTGGCTCAAGCAGGTCACAAACTAAATATGGAATTCAGACCTAAATGCTTTCATCAAGATACAACCAATTCAAGAGAAGCTATATGCAAGTGTAGACAGTATTTCTATGTAATACTAGAACTGGAAGACTCCCGCCCCCAAATTAAAAAAAAAAATCGTAAGTATTCTTAGGGAGAAGAAAGGGAACACTCCTAAAGGACAAAAATGGGAACTAGAACTTGAAAGCTAAGTGTGAATAGACTATTTCAAAGATTATGAAATGCAAATTAGCTTATAAGGAATGGTACCAAATATACACAAGCTCTTATTTCTCTATGTTCCTACCCACTCTGCATGGTTTACTAAAGGTAAAATTATTTACATAAGTAATTCTATATACCAAAACTTCAGAGGAATCCCTGCTGAAATTTAATAGTGTCTCATTAGATACTAATCTAATGTAATACCTGTTAAAGGAGTTCATACTTTAAAAAACATGACTCTGTCACATGAGACCTAAATATACTTAGATAATATTTTAAAGTCTACCAAAGTAAAATATTTCACAGTATTAAAGATTAAGCCAAGTCATTCCAGGCTTTCACAAACGTGTGCATGCACACAAATTAACAATCTAACAGACAACTCTTTGTTTATGTGAATACACTCCGGTTTGTGTATCACAGTTGACATCTATTTCACGCAGAAAGAAAAGAAACAGCTGGTCTCAACTGAATTGAATAGAGGCTCCCAGAAAATACTTAGTAAATTGGTAAAACTCTGTTAAAACATTTCTAATAGTTGGTTCTTTGAAATTTTTAACTGGAAGAAAAGAGAAATAAGCAGGTCCTACAATAGAGTACATTACTCAGATAACCATTAACAGGAATTATTAAAAAGGATTTTTTACATTTATCACCTCAACGTAATGATTCAAGCATTTATAAACTACAATTTCTCTGATACATTCTCCTGCCAAAATGTGGGAAAATATGTTTAAAATAAAATTAAAATAACTGAGTGCCAACTAGCTAATCTTGATTTTTAAAAGAATTGTTTTTCTACACTCAACTTTTGGGATAATCATGTATCCTTAAAGGACACAGCTAATACAGGTTGGCCTGATTATAATTCTACCCCCATCTCCCACTCTCTCCATGCCCAGAAACCCCTCCACTGTGCACTCTAGATTCACAGTCAGCAAATCTCTTCCTTCTCTCACCCTTTACTTTCTTGTTATAACTGAAACTTGCCTCTCCCTGAAGGACATGCTTTCCTTGTAGCCCTTTCAATTAACAGTTGTTTTTTCTCCCATACCTTTGCACCACTGAGTCTGGAGAAGGGGACCTATCCTCCTCCCCATTGCCCCTTGCAGGCCATTTCCCCATCCTCCTCCCTAAACGCCCCCAGCTTTGATTCTCATGTCATCTGCTATCATTCACTGCCCTTCCTCCACCAACTCCCGGGTCACATCCATTTCTCAATCATTTTCGCTCCTGTCTTATTCTCATTCTACCCGAGACATGTACTCCTGTCTTGATTTCAAAATCCTTGACCTCCTCACCTCTGACGATCTAGCCCCCTCCCCCCTTATCTCGGCCTCTCACTCTCATGGTCATTATCTAACATCATGACTCCTCCATAATCTCAATTTCAAGTATTCCATTCACTAGCGTGATCTCCTATTCTTCCAGTTTATTCTCTGATACTCTGATTCCATCAGATCTGCCATCCTTTGATCCTGTCACCTTTTCAGTCCCTCATCACCACCACCACTACCTCTCCCCTCCACCATGCACTCTCTTCCCTCTTTACCCAGATTAAATTCTGAGGTCAACCATTATAATCTCTTTTACATACACCTCCAACTCCAACTCCCTTTCCCCTCATTCGCTTTGCCCCACTCACTTGGAAGGTTACAATCCTAGTTAAAACCAACTCTCTTGACTACTCCCGATCTGCACCTAGCAGATAAACATAGCTGGAAAAAAATACACAACGATGTCACTGTTTTTATTTCATTTTAAATTCAATGCCAAAAACTCAGGCAGACTTTGAATGATGCTGGCAAGCATACTGTATTTTCCTAGTCCATTTACCTTCCTGCTCCCTTAGAACAACATTCACCTTCTCCTCTATACTCCAACTTCCAACATCTTCTATGTCATCCTCGTTTTTCAAATGATGACATCACTTCCTAACTTCTGAGAAAACGGAAGTAATCAGAAGAGAATTTCCATGAACTACTAGAACTCTAGACTCATATATCCATCTGCCTACTTGACATTTCCTCTTAGATGGCTGACATTCAAATCAACACGTTCAAAAATGAATTCTGACTTTGACTCCCAGGAAGATGAATTAAGACATACATTTCCCTATTCCTCCTGCTAAGAACAACTAAAAACCTTGGACATTACATATAAAAATAACTTAATCCTCTCAAGCTCAGCGTTTCGCTGGTGGGTACCCACAGCAGGTCAACATGTGTATCGAGAAGTGCTATTTCTGTTCGGGGCCCATCTACCCGGGCCACGGCATGATGTTCGTCTGCAACGACTGCAAGGTGTTCAGATTCTGTAAGTCCAAATGTCATAAAAACTTTAAAAAGAAGCACAATCCTCGCAAGGTCAGGTGGACTAAAGCGTTCCGGATAGCAGCTGGTAAAGAACTTACAGTGGATAATTCATTTGAATTTGAAAAACGTAGAAGTGAACCTGTCAAATACCAGCGAGAGCTATGGAATAAAACCATTGAAGCAATGAAGAGAGTTGAAGAGATCAAACAGAAGCGCCAGGCTACGTTTATAATGAACAGGTTAAAGAAAAATAAAGAGCTACAGAAAGTTCAGGACATCAAAGAAGTTAAGCAAAATATCCATCTTATCCGGGCTCCCCCTGCAGGCAAAGGAAAACAGTTGGAAGACAAAAAATGGTACAGAAATTACAAGAGGATGTGGATATGGAAGATGTGTCTTAAAAATCTCACTGTAAACATTTCTAGACGTGCATTTAAAAACTCCTTTGAAGATCTGGAACTTCTAAATGATTGATTTATTTTTTACATAAGGTCACTCAAATGTGATTAAAAGTACATGTCTCTTCCATTTACTATCTGTAAAACATCAGATGTTACGGATGTTTGATTATATCTCAGTGTTAAATCTTCACTGATAGATATACTTATGTAAATCATGAAAATTCTGTTTATAATTACAGAAGTGAATTGTGAGCATAAAATGGTCTACATTTGGATAATGGCACTATGTGGCATTTCTGTAGTGACAAAATTCATGGCTAATGATATAGAAAATAAAATTTTCTTTGCAGTAAAAAAAAATAAATAAATAACTTAAGAAGACTCTGTAAGGTGGAGAGAAGGCCAAGTGGCTAGAAACCTAGAGTGGGACCTGAGAAATGACATGGTGATAAGGTCCCTAGGTTTTCTTTTTGTTTCATGTGTACCAGACTTGGAGATGAAAAAGCCAGAAACCTGGACATGCCAACGCGTGTAGACAAAAAGGGTCACCACCAACCCTGCTCTCTCTAGCAAAAGACGCAGGAGAGTAGCAGCCTAGCAAGAAAGAAAACTTTTAAACAATAACATTTCTACCTCCACCTGGCAGTAACATGCGCACCCCACTTCCCCTGCTAAAACAGCATCATAAAGAGCCGGCTAAAACAAAGTTTAAATAAGATCCAGAGTCTCATAATATAAAACAAAAATGTCCAGATTTCAATCAAAAATCACTTGTAACACCAAGAACCAGGAAGATCTCAAACTGAATAAAAAAAGACAACCGATACATGCCAAAACACAGATAACACAGATATCAGAATTATATGACAAAGATTTTAAAGTAGTCATCATAAAAATGCTTCAACAAGCAATTACAAACACGCTTGAAATAAATGAAAAAGTAGAAAGCCCTAGCAAAGAACTGGAAGATAAAAAGACCCAAATAGGTATTTTAGAACTAAAAAATATAATCAATCACCCGTTTCTCCATCAGTCCAGAAGTTGGTGTTGAGGGAGAAGAACCACCATGTCTTCCAGTGTTCTGGCAAAACCTCAGATACGAGGTCTTCTGGTCAAGTGGCTGCGATTTCATATTATTGGACCATTCATTGTGTCCCTGGGGGTTGCAACTTTCTACAAGTTTGCAGTAGCTGAACCAAGAAAGAAGGCATATACAGATTTTTAAAGAAATTATGATTCCATGAAGGATTTTGAGGAGATGAGGAAAGCTGGTATCTTTCAGAGTACAAAATGATTTTGGAATGTAAAGAATTTCTTTGGATTGAGTTCCATGAAAGTTGTCACTGACCTGTGTTCCTGAACCATGACTATGTGGGCTAAGGAATAATTTCTTGTTGGTAAATAAACAATACTTTGGACAGTAAAAAATATATAATCAATGAAATAAAAAAACTCATTGGATAGGTTCAATAGCAGAAGGAAGGAGACAGAGGAAAGAATCAGTTAACTGGAAAATAGAGCAATAAAAATTATCCAATCTGAATAACAGAGTAAAAATAGACTGGAAAAAAAAATGAACAGAGCCTCAGGGACCTGTGGGACTATAACAAAAGATCTAACACTCACAGGATTGGAAGGAAAGGAAAGAGAAGGTGGAGCTGAAAGAGTGTCCAAAGGAATAATGGCTGAACACTGAAAATTTCTCAAATTTGGAAGAGAAATAAATATACAGATTCAAGAAGCTGAGTGAACACCAAACAGAATAAACTGAAAGAAATCCACAGTAAGACACATCCTAATTAAACTTTTGGAAACTAAAGACAAAGAAAATAATAAAATGGCAGACTTAAGCTCTAATATATCAATAATTATATTAAATGTAAATAGTCTAAATATGCCAATTAAAAGACATATTTGGCAGATCCAGCTCTATACAAGAAACTCACTTCAAATATAACAATACAGGCAGACTGAAAGTAAAAGGATGCAAAAAGATATATCATGCAAACATCAGTAAAAGGAAAGCAAACATGACTATATTAATATCATATTAAACTTCAGAGCAAAGAAAATACCAGGGTCAATACACAAAGAAAACATAGCAATCCTAGATATGAATGCACCAAACAACACAGCTGCAAAATATTTGAAGCAAAAACTGATAGGACTGAAAAGGGAAACAGACAAACCCAAAACTACAACTGGAGATTTCAACACCCCTCTCTCAAAAATTGATAGAACAACTAGACAGAAAATCAGCACGGATACAGAAAAACTCAACAACACCATCAACTAACAGAGTCTAACCCACATGTATAGAACAGTCCACCCAAAAACATTTCTTTTCAAGTGCCTATAGAACATATACATGTTAGGCCATATTCTGCACCATAAAACAAACGTTAACAAATTTAAAAGAACCGAAATGAGGAAGAATGTGTTCTCTGACCACAGTGAAATCTAACTAGAAATTGATAAGAGGAAATCTCCAAACTCTTGGAAACTGAACAACACACTTCTGAATAAGCCAAGGGTCAAATAGGAACTCTCAAGGAAATGTTTTTAAAAATATATACGGTGAACTGAATAGAAATTAAAATACAGCATGTCAAAATTTGTGGGACACAGCTAAGGCAGTGCTGAGAGGGAAATTTATAGCACTAAATGCATACATTAGAAGAGAGGGAGTCTCAAATCAGTCATCAGCCCCCACCTCAAGAACCTAGAAAAAGAAGAGCAAAATAAATCCAAATCATGAAGAAGAAAGGAAATAATAAAGAGCAGAAATAAATGAAATTGAAAACAAAAAAGCAGTAGAGAAAAATCAACCAAACAAAGTACTGGTTCTTTGGGGGAAAAAAATCAGTAAAATTGACAAACCTCTAGCAAGGCTAACAAAAAAAAAAAAGAGAGATGTCACAAATTACCATTATCAGGAAGGAAACAGGGGATATCACTATAGACCCTGCAGACATCAAATGGAAACTAAGGGAATAAGAGCAACAACTCTACACACATAGATTTGGCAATTTAGAGAAAATGAGCCAATTCCTTGAAAAACACAAACTACCATCACTCATCTAATAAGAAATACTTCATTTGAATAGCTCTATAACTATTAAGGAAACTGAATTCATAATTTTAAAACTCCCAAAAAATAAATATCCAGGCCCAGATGGTTTCTCCAGAGAACTCTACCAAAGTTTAACAAAGAATTAGCACTAATTCTACATAATATTTTCCAGAGGATAGAAGGGGAGACAACACTTTACAATTCATTGTATGAAACTAATATTACTCTGATTACCAAAATCAAAAAAAAAAAAAAAACACTGTAGACCTGTATCTCAATTACATTCCTGGGCATTTATCCCAGACAAAAAAAAATTGAGTTCACTCAAAAATCTGTACTCAAATGTTTATAGCAGCTTTATTCATAAAAGCCAAAAACTGGAAACAACTCAGACATCATTGAGTGAATGATTAAACAAATTATAGTACATCCATACAATAAAAAGAAGCGAACTATTGACACATGCAACAACTTGGAATTATCATACCAGGGAATAACGCTGAGTTAAAAAAAAAAAAAGCGCCAGTGCCAAAAAGTTACATACTGCATGATTCCATTCATACAACATTCTTGAAATAGGAACATTATAGAAATGGAGAACGGATTAGTGGTTGTCAGGAGTTCAGGAGGGGGTGGGTACAGGAGGGAAATGGGTGTGACTATAAAAGGGCAACATGAGGCATGTGTGGTGATGGGAATGTTCTGTATCTTGACTGTATCGATGTTAAAATCCTGGTTGTGATACTGTATTTTGTAATATATTACTAGTTTGGGCAACTGGGTAAAGGGTACACGTGATCTCTCTGCATTATTTCTTACAACTGCATGTGAATCTACAATTATCTCAAAATAAATTTTAAATTCAAAAAAGGAATTTCTACTCCCCACTCAAAACAAAAACACACAAGTATCTGCTCTACCCATAGTCTTCTCTATTTCAGTTAATGGTAACTCTATCCTTCTAATTGCTCAAGCCAAAAACTTTGTAGTCTTCCTTTTCTTGACACCTACATTCACTCTGCTACTCTACCTTCAAAATACATGCAGAATTTAATAACTTTTCACCCCTCCACTGCTTCTGCCTGGTCCAAGCCACCATTATCTCGCCTGGATTACTGAAGTAGCCTCCTAATTGATCTGCCTGCTTCCACTCTAACCCCAACTGTTCACTCTCAACACAGCAGCCAGAGTCATTCTGCTAAAACTTGAGTCAGATGTCTCCTCTGCTTAAAACCCTCCAATGGCTCTCCATTTCTCTTGGTAAAGTCAAAGTCTTTAACAGTCTACAAGATCCTACAAGATCTGGCCCCCATCACCTCACTATCATTAGCTCTTACCAATCTCCCTAATTACTCTATCCTTATTGCCTACTTAACAGGTAGAAGACATTCAAATAAGTATTTATTGACTATGCTCTTGATCCAACTCTCACCACAAATCCAACACTTCGTCCCAAGTAGCATCTTTGAACCTTCTGCACTCCCTGCCTGAAAAGCCCTTACCATGCTTCTCAGCCAGTCAAAACCCCACTCATTCTTGTAAGAATACTTCCACCAATGTCACCCTATTCATTGTTAGACTAATACCTAGCACCAAGTAGAAGCAAAATATGTACTTTCAAGGAGTGAAAACTTGGAAGTAATTCATCTGTAGTAGTTCAAATTAGATTGCCTCTTTAATCTCTTCTCCTTCAGAGAAGTTTATCCAGTTACATATGAAGAGCATTCAGAACAACGAAGTGGAAATTCTGACTTTATGAATTTAATTATTGAGCTTCCACAAACACACGCATTACTTTAGACTTTTAAGTGTTCCATTTCTACCCTTTCCTATTTAGTATTACCTCTCTAGTTAAAACTTAACGTTTTAAAAATAAAATTACCTAAATTTAACTCTCCTCTTCTACTGGTCACTTTAAAAAACTGCCTTACCAAATCATAAAATGGGCCAAGGACTTGAATAGACATTCATCAGAGGACACTCAGATGGTCACCGAACACATGAAAGATGCTCACTGTCATTAGCCATCAGAGAGATGCAAATCAAAACCACAGTGAGATACCATTTCACTCCCACTAGGATGGCAAAGATTAAAAAAATTTTAAATAACAAATGTTGGTGAGGATGTGGGGAAATTGGAACCCTTACCCATTGCTGGTGGGAATGCAAAATGGTACAGCTGCTGTGAAAAACAGTGTGGCAGTTCCTCAAAAAACTAAAAATAGAACTACCATATGACCCAGCAATTCCAATCCCAGGTATACACCCAAAAGACGTGAAAGCAGAGACTCAAATAGAGACTTGTACACCAATGTTCATTACAGCACTATTCGCAATAGCCAAAAGGAGGAAACAACCTAGACACCCATGGACAAATGAATGGATAAACAAAATGTGGTACATACATACAATGAAATACTACTCAGCCAGTAGGAGAAATGAAGTCTTGATATATGCTACAATATGGATGGAGCTGGAAGACATTATGCAGAGTGAAAAAAGTCAATCACAAAAAGACAAATACTGTATGACCTCACTTATATAAAAAGACAAGGCAAATGTATAAAGGCCAAAGTTTATTAGTGGTTACCAAGGGCAGGAGGGAGAGGAAAGGGGGGTGTTAACAGTGAAGGAAATATCACATCGATTAAGGGTAGGGTTGCACAACCGATTATTGTAATTGCTGTCAATAAGTTAGTAAGTTGTACACCTGTAAAAAGCTGAATTGGCAAAAGTTGTGTGATAGATATATTTACAACAACAAAAAAAAACACTGGCTGCTAAGGCTGCTTATGTACAACCAAAAACCTCATGGGATTTGGTTCCTTGGTTGGAGGTTTAGGATCATGGTTTCATGGGACATTGCAGTTAATTGGCCTAATAACATGTTTAGTGCCTGTGTTCTACCTCCTACTTCACTGCACAGTATCTAGGGTCTTTACGGGGCCCTAACAAATAAAGACAAAGACAAAAGGACACCTTAATACTGCACACTCCCTGTCACTAGCCCCCATCACAAGATTTTCAATCATCTCTTGGGGGAAAAAGTTGTTTCTGAAACTACAGTTACCAGATATATATCCTCCAACCATACCTCTTAAGCATTCCACCAGGAAATATAAATGTCTAAATGTCATTTTTTCTTAGATGATTAAATGATCAAAACAATTATGCTAATTTAAGTACTTTAGGAACAGCAATATTTGCATCAACAAGGGAAATCCTCATCACATTTTACAAATGATGAAAGGGGCTTGGGAAAATGGACCTCAGCCCTTCCCACAGACTTGCAAACACTTCTGGGAGGGTGGTCCAGGAGTTATGCCGCCCTTATTACCGGGGAAACATAAGGATGTGCCCATAGTACTGTGGTAGAGGAATGTGTGGCTGGGCAGTCCTTGTTAAATAAAGTATGAGAACACTATCCAGTTCACGCTCTTTTTCATCTGAAAACCCAAAAAATATTGAGGGAGAAGAGCAGGATTGGGTTTTGGCCTGAAAGAAAAAAGGAACTACAAAACAAGATACTGCGTGGTCATTATAAATTCTTATTAGTGTACTTCTTCCCACTAAGTCTCAGGTCCCGCTTTACAGATTTCCTCATTTCTCAATAAAGCTTTCAATGTCTTGATTCACAATGTAACATTTGCAAGAAAAATCCTATTCAATCAAATCCCACGGATCCATAAAAAGAGGTAGGATTGTCCTTTTCACCCAAGACACAGGGCCACGTTTACAAAGAATCTCCCTGGTCTCAGAACTCCTCTCCTCCAAGCCCCTAAGGATTCCAGTGCCGGAGGATTCTGGCTTTTTGCCAAGCTCAGAAACTCCCAGATCTCAGAGATGCACCAGTGTCCGAAGATAGCTCTTTCCCCTTCACTTTCGCTATCCGAAATATTCCAGCAGCTCAGTCTGGTTACTTTCCCTGCTCCCTTGGTCTTTATCACAGACCTCACGCCTTCTGGAAAACTCTCACCTTCCCCTTGTTCCCTCTAGATCCCTGAGTCCCCCCACCTCGGGACTCTCTCCAGACACCACCCATCACAACCCTGGTTATTTTCTCAGCCCCATGTCCTCGATCCCCTCTTCCAGACTCTCCTAACACCCGCCTCCTCGGAACTTTGGAGACCCCGGCACCACCACTGCCTGTGGCAAACCATTCTTAAGTCCCTCTAGACACCACCCTCCCCCGCCCATCTACACACTCTGCTCCCTGTGTCCCTGAATCTCTCAACTCCACTTCTCAGGCCCCTAGAGACCCCACCTCCTCGGACTCCTTCAAACACTCTACTCTCCCTCCTCGGGCCCGTAGAGACACTAGCCCATCTTGACATCGCCGTCTCTGTACCCTCGGAAGCGCCTTTATCCCAGCCCTGCCGGTTTCCTGGTTCGCGCCCGCGGCCGCCCTGCCCCCGCGCCCCCTTTACCACTGGGCAGGGTAGCGGACGCAAACAGGAGCGCCAAGACCAGCGGCCGCGCCATTCCTCCAGGGGCCTGGATGCTCAGCCAGGGCAGCAGCTTCGCTTGCGCGGCCCCTCTCACCCTCCCTAAGGCGGCAGCAGCCATAACGGACTCGACCGGGAGCCTGCGTTGTTGCTAGGCTCTACGCCATGACGTCAGACACTACGACAGGCGCCGCGGCCCTAGGCGTCTACGTCCCAGCGTGATGACGTCGCAGGCTGGAGGTGGCTGTAGTAAAGGGAATGAGGGAAATTAGCCGGGTTACAGCAAGCTGTTCTCCGAAGTCGGCCAGCGGTTAAGCGTGTGGTGGTGTAAGGTGCTGAAGAGAGCCAGAGCGATGCCCTCCCTGCCTCCCACATGATGAGATACTGTAGAGCCAATAAAAGTGTTTTGAAACTTTTGAAAGGAAACTCCAGTTGTGTAAATTCACTGATGCCAAAACCGAAGTAACTGCCCTCCTCCCTTCCAAAGGGAAGGAAACACAAATGTTAACAGGGGCCATACCTGGGTGGTGAAATTATAGGTAAATATTGTATTTTTTATCCTTTCCCACCTTATTTATTATTTCAACAAGTATTTAGCACCTCTTCATATTTCTGGATACGGCAATGAACAAAACGAACCCCTGATTTTGTATAGTTTATGTTCTTCTAGGAGAGACGATACTGTAAAATATACAGTATATAAGATGGTAATGGGGGGGTAAAAGGGGGCTAAAAACTATAGGTGAGGGGTTGCCATTGTGAATAGCTTCCAAATTTTCCTGCAATAAACTTCTATCACTTCTTAAAGTTTGTTATTTAAAAATAAAACTCCCAGTACAGGCAGTCCCCAGGTTACAAACATCTGACTTGCGCACAGCTCATACTTAGGAACAAACTGCCATATGCCTCTTACATTAAAAATTTGAGTTAATGGATGAAACTGGAGGACATTATGCTGAGTGAACTAAGTCAGCCAGAAAAGAACAAATATTTTATGAGACTGCTACTGTAAAAACTCATGAAAAAGTCTACACACAAAAAGAAACAATCTTTGTTGGTTACAAGGGACTGGAGGGGTTGGGGGAATACTAAATAGACAGTAGATAAGTGGTAACTTTGATGAAGGATAAGACAGTACACAATACTGGGGGAGGTGGTACAACCTGTACAAGGAAAGGTCATGGAAGCTCCATAGACACATCCAAACTCCCTGAGGGACTGAATTGCTGGGCAGAGGACTTTGGGGACCATGGTCTTGGGGAACATCCAGCTCAATTGGCATAACACAGTTTATGAAGAAAATGTTCTACATTCTACCTCGGTGAGTAGTGTCTGGGGTCTTAATAGCCTTTGAACAGCCATCTAGGATACTCCACTGGTCTCACCTCTTCAGGAGCAAGGGAGAATGAAGAAAACAAGATACAAGGAAAAGTTTAGTCCAAAGGACTAATGGACCACAACTACCACGCCTCCACCAGACTGAGTCCAGTACAACTAGATGGTGCCCAACTACCACCACTGACTGCTCTGACTGGGATCACAACAGAGGGTCCTGGACAGAGCTGGAGAAAAATGTAGAACAAAATTCTAACTCACGAAAAGACAGACTTACCGGCCTGACAGAGACTGGAGAAACCCCGAGAGTATGGCCCCCGGACACCCTTTTAGCTCAGTAATGAAGTCACTCCCGAGGTTCACCCTT
Source organism: Dugong dugon (assembly GCA_030035585.1). Taxonomy (NCBI): domain Eukaryota; kingdom Metazoa; phylum Chordata; class Mammalia; order Sirenia; family Dugongidae; genus Dugong; species Dugong dugon. Next base: position 147,129,348 of record CM057460.1, read on the forward strand.
CAGCCAAAGATTAGACAGCCCTATAAAACAAAACGAGACTAATGGGGCACAACAGTCCAGGGACAAGGACTAGAAGGCAGGAGGGGACAGGAAAGCTGGTAATAGGGAACCGAAGGTTAAGAAGGAACAGTATTGACATGTCGTGGGGGTTGTTAACCATTGTCATAAAACAATATGTGTACTAACTGTTTAATGAGAAACTATTGGTTCTGTAAACCTTCATCTAAAGTACAATAAAAATAGAAATAAAACAGCCAAAGGGGGGAAAACATTTTTTTAGTTAAATACATACAATGGTTCATAATAACGAACGCGCACACAACTTCATGACACTCATGAAAACACTGCACGGTTTGGAAGTGTCAAGTGTTTTATATGCATAGAAAGGTAACATACATACTATATACTAAGACAAACATTTGACTAACTGATGCTAAATAAGAACCGCATGGACCTGTTCTGACTTACCTACAAATTCTACTTAAAGACAGACTTAGGAACGGATCTCACTGTAACCTGGGGACTGCCTGTATATGAAATCCAAATTTAGAAACTTCCAGTAAGTTCACTTTGGGCCTTGGCACAATTCTTCAGTCTGTGTGCATGCTCCATGAATGTTTCCTTAATAAACATCTATAGGCTTCAATTCATAAAAGTTCTATTTGATCAATTTTCGGGAAAATCAGCATGGCATAAAGCAAAATATTTATTGTAGCCACAGCTTCACCACTCTGGTCTCAGAAAATCGCTGCTATCCCCAAAACAGAGACACAGCTGAGCTGCCTCTAAAGAGAGAAGGGCCTATGTTCTACTCCTGACTCTGGTTTCCCCATAAAATTTATCTGGCCCTGGTGACAGCTCAGAAACACACATACTCTGTGTTGTTGAGAAAACTAAGAGATCATTCATCTGCTCATTTCCCCAAGCCCAGATATACTGAATGGTGCCTTTATTGCAAACCTTCCAAGTTAGCCAGGGTACAAAGTCCTCCCAAGAAGTCCCACTAGAGCTTTTCCTTCTTCACAGAAGGGGGCGGAGGAGATGGCTGGGGTTGGGAGGTGTGCAGAAACCACCAGTTTAACCAGTAAGCCTCTCAATCCTAGCTTTGGCTTGGAGATTGGTTCAGACTTAAACAGGGCTTTTTCTGTACTTAACACACCTTTAATACTTTCTTTCAATTCTTTGTCCACTTTGACCTTTGTCCCTACACCAGAGTGTCTCAATTCTTTTAACTGGTGAGCTATCATGAATTTAAGGCATTGAGGACTTTTGTACAATGATATTCCAACATGCTATATACAACAGGCAGACAATAAGTAACTGCGGAGGGAAATACTCCCTCATATTCAGAGGGCACTTTATACATTCCGAGATACACGTTATGCTGTACCTGGCATCTGACTGGATGTATCCAGCACCCCCTACATGCCAAAATCTCTGGACAAATTCAACAAGGTTCAAATGATTCTCTTGGGAGTATCTGTAGGTTCTGACAAACCTTATGAAGGCAGTATGTCAAATACTGAGGCCAGCAGTTCTTGAGTGATCAATTACAGAAAATTGCTCAATCTGTTTTGAATTGTCACTTTCAAACATCCCAAAAAAATTCTGCCTAAAAATGTCATCGAATGGAAAAAAAAATTCATATTTGTTGAAGATGGATGACGGGCTATGTATGTAGTTTGTTATACCACTGTTTGAATTTTCTGCAATCAAGTTATGAACTGATTTTTCAGTAGACTGCTAGGCCTTTCTTCCGAGGCACCTCTGGGTGGACTTGAACTGCCAACATTTCAGCTAGCATCCAAGAACATTAACCATCTGCACCACCCAGAGACTCAACTCCTGTGATTAGATTATTATGGCAGTTGACTTCAAGAAAGGAAAATTATCTTCGGTGGCCTGACCTAATCAAGTGAACCTTAAAAGAGTCGGGGGCTCTTCCTGGAAGAGATTCAAACTTATATCCCTGAGAGGAATACAGCTTAGGAAGCTTTTCTATTCCTGGCTCTAGAGATGGAGGAGACCACACAGCAAGGAATACAGGTGGCCTCTAGGAGCTGAGAGTGGCCCTCTGCTAACAACCAGCAAGAAAATGAGGACCTTCATCTGACAACAGAAAGGAACTAAATTCTGCCACAATCATGTGAGCCTGAAAGAGGACCCTGAGCTCCATGAGAAAACAGTTGGTTGATACCCTGCTATCAGCATGGTGAGAACTGAGCAGAGAACCCAGCCACGCCATGACATACAGAAATGTGAAATAAATGAGGGTTGTTTTAAGCTGCTAAATTTGTGGTAATTTGTTATGCAGCAATAAAACCCATACCGTTGCCACCTAGTCAATTCCGACTCACAATAGAAAAGTAATAATCTATAATACACACATACAACAAGGGGCCAACAAATCAAAACAAAATGTCGAGTTTCCTTTATTTATATTTTTATTAATAAAGACAACAGAAGAAGGATGAGGTTTCAATATTTTATTCAAGTTTGAAGTGATGTTAATTACAGCATTTGAAGGGGAGGATCTAATTCCACACAAAAATGGAAGACTCTAAAATGTACCCATTAAACTGCTGAAAAATAAATTGAGTGGTGAATACAACTCAAGTCCGTTTTAGATTCTGAGTGTTGTCGCCGGGTAATTACAGTCACACAGACCCTTCCCAGCTTGCAGCTGGAGCTGTTGGAAGCTATTTCATACTCTGGTGCAAGGGCACAAAACCACATCATGAGAGGGATTTAAAGTCCTGAATCATTGGCTTCATCGCATCCACCCTCTCCACCCCAAAATGGCACACACAAAAAAAAAAGCTACCATACCCAGCAGACTACTTTTGGTGTAAAAGAGGTGATGGACTGGGGTGGAAACAGGTCATGAACATCTGTCTAAAAAAAGTCCCTTTCAGATGAGTTTGTACACACCATCAAGCAATGAGCTTCTCCTCCGTTAGGTTTAGGAAAGCAAGGTTCAATTCTCAGGAAGTCACAATTTCATTCATTTACTCAATATGAATTTACAAAGTGCCTACACATTATCAGCTTCCACTTGTAGCCATTTCTAGATAAAAAAGAAACCTCACATCTCTAGAGGGGCGACCAAGCTCCCTCAAAGTCTACAGCTGAAAGGATCTTTTTGGAATTGGGTTTCTTCTATACCTCTGAAAGGGTAACACTTTAAAGCTGAATCATCTTTAACCTGGAGATTTAACATGATATTTAGCAATACTTGCATCCCAGACATACAACATTAAAAGGTACACTAAAATTCTGAAGGTAGCTATGCTGCAAAATAGTTTAAATGATTGTACAGTATTCATTTATGCTTGAAATTCCAGTCCTAGACCAAGCTTGTGGCCACCGGCGTTGACATTCTTGCCATCCAGCAGAGCTGACAGCGTCAGTTTAATACCTGCAGGGGGAAAATCCAGGGAGAGGAAAGGGGGAGGGACGGAGGAAAGAAAAGAAAGGTTAACATATGAGGGACGCTGAAGCACACTGGCAAAACCACACCGAATTCAGAACCTCGTTCTAGGTGTGCTCAGCAGCAGCAAGACCACCTGGCACTTCAATCCTTACTACTTAACATGAGCCAACAGGTATCCTACAGTGAGCTTATAAAACAACTGTAATTATTATTCCACAGACAAGAGAGTCTATCCAAACCTACTTCAGAGAACCCACTTTCCGCTTCCCTCTCATCGCCCCCTGCCACAACTCATCTCTCTACCACTGGAACCATTGAGTAAGCTTCTTCAGCAACTGCCCCTTGAAACAAAAATCCTGAATCAGACCCTGAGGTCTTACACTCATGTTCACAATGTGCACCCACATACATAGTGTGTACACCCACATACATAGTGTGTACACCCACACACAAATGCACATGCACACAACTTACTGATATTTTGCCTAGAGTAACTTGATTCTAACATCATGTAATCTTACACTTCCAGTGTTCAAAGGCCCAACTTGACCAAAATAACCCCAAAGTGGCATTATCTCCTGAAGCTCTAATTCACCATGGAGTGGCCTAGCAGACTATGTAGAGGAAACCTACAAACCAGTTTTCCTATTCTTTAACCTTTTTAAATTGGGAATGATCTATGGGCTAGTTTTGGGAACCGCTGAAAAGAAGTAGAAGGCATTCTGCACACACTGGAAAAAAGGAAATGGAAAAAAATAGACAAAAATGTGATACATACTAGATTTGGCTCCCCCCTCCACCTCCCATTTACTACTTTTTATATTCTCTAAATGTTTGCTAATGACCCTGCACTCCTTTATAATATTTAATTATAAAACTTCATATACACTCATTTACAATGTACTATAACATGCATTTTATAAGCAATAACATAAATCAGCAAACCGACACCACAATTTTTTTTGAAGACAAAGAACTGATTTCACACACAGTGAATACATACCTGGCTTTAGGGTCTGAGTGTATCCTAAACCTATCAGGCTGGAGTTGTTCACTTTCGCCTAGTCAGGGAAAAGATAAGAGAGTGAAAACGTTCAGTACTTCACACGTCCCATCTCCAAAATGAACAAGAGTTCTTTAATCAGCAATCTCTGGACTTCAGAATCAAATTATGTTTTTTCATGATCACCTCCTGGCTTATGGGATTCACCAAATCAATACGAAATATATCAAATTTAGGAGCTCAGAAGGGAAACTCAAAGAACCAGTCCATTTTCAAATGTTTATGCTTTTACACCAACACAATTTTCAACTAAAAGGAAATCATTATTTACATTTGATTTCTGGAGGTATGAATGTCCAACCCCATTTATACTGAGCAGGTCTGTATTTAAGTTAGAGCAGGTAAGAACACTTTCATTTCGGGTCAGAGAGATAAGGTTCAAAAAGACTTCCTTGTATGAACGATTCCTTTAAGATCTATTTGTTGGGATGAAGGAAATCAGAGCAAACGCCAGCCTGGGTATTGAGGCTTTTTAAGGTAGAGCATGGTTAGGATTTTCTCTTCATGAAAAAGAGAAGTAAAAATCATACTGACATGAAGACGGTTCAGCATAAACGAATCTGAATTTAAATTTATATTAGAACAAAGAATGATCTAAGCCAGCCAATCATTTAAATTTCAGCAATACTGAATGTTAAGCTCAATGAGCAGTTGAGCTGATAATAATTTTGCCCTCGCTCCTCTGCCTGGGTAGTAGGAAAACCAGGGCTTCCCCCTTTCTGGTTAAATTAGAAGGGTAGGAGCAGAGCAAGCTTAGACCATGAGATTGCCAAGTCCCAAGAGACATTGGGCTGCTAAGGTACCTGTTTTCCTGCTCAAATGAGGTTTTGAGATCTGACCTTCCCTGTAAGAAAGAGCAATGCAGGGGGAAGGATGGCCTCCCGGGAGCCAGTGCCCCCTCTAGCTGTTCCTTTCGGCTCAGCGCATCCAAACAGAGGACATTTTCCCCTTGTACTTTAGTGCCTAATGTTAAGGGAGCCTAATTCAGTTCCCAGCTTAGGAGACTTGAAACAGGCTATCCATAAATTACATAAACCATTCTTTGACACTGTGATTTCCTCATTTCACCCTAAAAGAGGTACTTCCTGCACTCCCTATGACAACAGAGATGAGCTCGACAGGATATATTGCAAAAATTGTGCAGCAACCCAAAGGCTCATGAACAATGCTCAGGGTCTGCAAGATAAGATGCCAACTGCCCACTGCCAGGGCCAGATTTCTTTATATGCAACGCAGGAGCTGGGCAAGACAATGAAAAATGGGGGAGGGGGAGATGTGTGAACATTTAAAATCTTAGGTTTCAGGGTATCCCTCTTTACAGTAAGTCTGCGTTATGGAACAACAACAAAAAAAAAAACTCAACCACTGTCAACTTGATTCTGACTCACGGCAACCCCATATGTGCGTAGTAGAACTGCTGCATAGGGTTTTCAAGGTTGTTACCTTTTGGAAGAAGATTGCCAGGCCTTTTTTCAGAGGAGCCTCTGGGTGGGTTTGAACCACTAACCTTTCAGTTAGTAGTCAAGTGTTCAACATTTTGCACCACCCAGGCACTTGCACTATGGAACAGTGACCGGTTAAAAGGAAGAGGCTCAAGAGCAAGCCCGTCTGGTCAAATCCAGGCCCCAGCACTTACCAGTTGTGTGCCTTTGGGCAAGTTACTCAACATCTCTAAGCTTTCATTTCTTCATCTGCAAAAATGGAGATGTCTAGGGGGTAGCATAAGCACCTACCTCAAATGGGTTGTTGCTATGAAGATACGGTATTTTTATGCAAATAATGCGCGCCTTCTACGTTTGTTTGCCAAAGGCACTCTCCCCTCAATGAGGTATCTTCATGTTGCTGTAAAAAAATAGCATGTCGCACTTACAAAAACACCTTGTGGGGGGCATGGCTGGCAAACAAACGTAGAAGGCACACGTTATTTGTGTAAAAATATGGTAAGTATAATAATCCACATATAATGAGCTCAGCAGCACAGGTACCTGGCATACACTGTACGTACTATCACTATTATGTTTTATTCATTTTGAACTCTTTTCATAGTGAAATAACCTTTAAGCCAAAGCACGAACTCCAACAATCCTGAAGGATTCCAACCTCAGGATCAGGTGGGTCCCATTCCCTGTAAGATGCATGACCCACAGGTACCCACCGAGAAGGAGGCATCAGGGTCGATCTGATACTTGGCTGCTATTCCAAAACGAGTGTTACTATTTCCTGCTGTCCAGGCAAGATTGACAGCAGTCTCCAAATTCTTGTTCACCTTCTGGTAAATGGAGCCGCCAAACTCTGTCCCATCATTCCTGCAACCAAGCACAATTCAAATGACAAGCTGCCCAGGGAGGTGGCAGGAGCCCAGGCAGAGCTGCCCATGCTGAACAGAGGGCAGGGATACTTGTAAGTGGACTGAACTGAACACTGGTATTGAGAAGGCCAAAATTTCGCCAAATCTGATAAAACAGATAGGAAATTATAGAAAGCCTGATAGGAATGAAACCAATACCAGAACTGGGAAGGTTCACAGGAACTCACAAAGACAGCCCAACTACTCTGAGAAATAATTTTTCTTTTGAACTCTGCATGGTTCTTGTAATGCACTATGACAACAGTTACTGATTATCTATGTTCTCAGTTAAGACACATACACCTAAAATACAGCTATTTATATTGCCTCTAAAATTATCCTAATGCAAATGTCCTTCAGCAAGAGCTGGATGTAGCTAATTTTAATTCCAAATTCTATTATGTCAATTAATAAATACAATCTTATAGAATTTAGAATTAATGTCTGTATGAGTTTATATTGCATTTCTACTACTGAAGTCTCAAAGAACTTGAAGTTTGCTTCCAAAATATTCTTTGAAACAGAGGTAGCAATGGGTACTGAGTTTCTGTTTGGGGTGATGTCATGGATTGAACTGTGTCCCCAAAAAATATCTGTCAACTTGGTTAGGTCATGATTCCCAGTATTGTGTGATTGTTCACCATTTTGTCATCTGATTTGACTTTCCTATGTGTTATAAATCCTGCCTCTATGATGTCAATGCAGTGGGATTAATGGCAGTTATGTTAATGAGGCAGGACTCAATCTACAAGATTAGGTTGTGTCTTAAGCCAATCTTTTTGAGATATAAAAGAGAAAAGTGAACAGAGAGACATGGGAACCTCCTACCACCAAGAAAGCAGAACTGGAAGCGGAGCATGTCCTTTAGACCTAGGGTCCCTGAGCTGAGAAGCTCCTAATCCAGGGGAAGATTGATGACAAGGACCTTCCTCTAGAGCCAGCAGAGAAAGTCTTCCCCTGGAGTTGACGCCCTGAATTTGGACTTCTAGCCTACTGGACTGTGAGAGAATAAACTTCTATTTGTTGAAGCCACTCACTTGTGGTATTTCTGTTATAGCAGCACTAGATGACTAAGACAGGTGATTAAAAAGTTTTGGAAACAGACAGTGGTGACAGCTGGACAACACTGTGAATGTAATGTCACTGAACTATACACTTAAAAATGGTTAAAATGGCAAACTTTATAGTACATCAGAAGCAACAACTAAGGCACTGTGGGATTATGAGTGATTACTTTTTGGGGCTGGTAATGTTATTACTTTTATAAATGATTTTTTTCATAAAAATGGTTAAGGGGAAGCAAATGAGAACACAGAGACGGAGAGAAAGGCTAGGCCACTCATGTTCCACAGAAGGCAGATTATAGCCTTTAACACCACCAGCAGGTGGCAGGGATACTAGATATGATCCAGGCCCTTGGAGGAGCAGCAACAACAAAAACGCTTAACCCACAATTCACACTGGTCCACCTGTGCACGCTGTTGATCCATGCTGTGACATCTAAGGTCCTGGTAGGGTTTGAAAAGGGACTTTCTAGTTATATTATAAAACGTTTCTAGCTTTCAAAAAAGGAAGGAAACCCTAGCTGGTCAAATTCCTTCCTTTCTTCCAAACACACCATACTGACTCCTGCTGCTGGGAATACTGCCTTCCTCTCCCTGGTCATCCAAACCCTTCTCTTCAGGGCTCTGCTCAAGCTTTCAGAATTTTGATTTCTTTCCTACCCAGCTGAGCCTGCAGAACAGTCTATACAGGCTTGTGTGGTCACTGCCACCCCAAAAAAAAAGTATACAAACAGCTCAGAGACTCTATACCTACTCCTTCTCTCCCGCCTGGCATCTGCACAGATCATTACCATTACCTGTTTTTGGACTGCTGTTTATATGCATGGTGCATATTGATGCCTGGTCAGAAGCAATCCTTCCCCAAGGAGGGAACCACTGAAAACAGAAATGGTTAAAGTGGCTGCCATAGGGATATGAGATAAAGAGGATGAGGCAAAAAACCATTGCTTTTCATAAGCCCTTTTGTACTATTTGCCCTGGTGGCACAGTGGTTAAGAGTTCAGCTGCAAACTAAAAGGTTGGCAGTTCAAACCCACCAGCTGCTCCTTGGAAACCCTATGAGGAAGTTCTCCTCTGTCCTATAGGGTCACTATGAGTTGAATCGACTCAACGGCTGTGGGTTTGGTTTTGGTACTATCTGATTTTACAACCACGGGTGTGGATTCCTTTGAAAAAATTTAAGAAGCAAAATTTTAATCCTGCAGTTAAAAAAAAGAAAAAGAAAGACGCATCCTCCTTGCATCATTTGGTCTACAAACCTGCCTACAACCTCTCATTTTTATCATAAAATAACAACGTCAAAGTTCTGCCTTATCATTTTGGGTGTTTCCAACGGAAACTGCAAGGCAGAGCCCACATGCTTTGGAATCCAGCAAAGGGCTAAAAACTCACTACCCAAAGAATAAATTGTTGCTGTTTCATTATAAAATCTGCTCTTCACCAATACACTCTTCCTGAAGCAGATGCTCATCAAATACATTCTAAGTTCTTAAGCTTTTCCCTGAAAACCAGCCAAACAGACACTGTGCTTCCAAAAAGCACAGGGAGAGACCAGGCACTGCCTGATTCACAGGTGGTGCCAAAGGAAAAGGAGGGAATCCTGTCTTCTTCAGGAAGGCAATGCATACTACAAAAAGCCAGTTTGTCAAAAGTAACAGTTGCTCAGATTTTTGAGTGATTTTAGTATGACAACACTTGTCTTAGGCTGGGTTCTATAGACAGGCAAAACCAGTGAAGCATATGTATACGTATATATAGAGAGAGATTTATTTCAAGGATATGGCTCATGTGTTTGTAGAGGCTGACAAGTCCCAAGTCTGTAGGTCCGGCATTAGGCTGGAAGCTTCTCCTGACTCATGTAGCTGCAGGGGCTGACAAACTCAAGATTGGCAGGTCAGACAGCAGGCCACTGTCTCACAGGCTTCGGATGCTGACAAATCCAAGATCAGCAGGTAGTATGGCAAGCTGCTGACTCACAGGCTGCAGAGGTCAACGAATCCCAAGATTGGCAGGCAATACGGCAGGCCACCAACTCAAGTCCCAAGAACCAAAGGTCAGATGATGATGAACTAGATGCAGGATCCAGAGCGAGCAAAAGCCAGCAAGCTTTGCCAGAACATCCATATTTATTGGATACAGGCCACACCCCTGAGGAAACTCCCCTTACAACTGATTGGCTGATCACATCAGATCACATCATGGAGGATGACTACATTGTTACATAACTGCCAAACCACTGAGAATCATGGCCCAGCCAAGCTGACATATAACCTTAATCATCACAATACTCAAATGGGGAAACTTTCTTGGGCTTAAATGTGTTTACAAAGAAAGTTCAGATTTCTCAGTATATTCTAAAACCAGCACACTGCCTTCCTGTACCGAGCTCTCAAAGGTATAAACAGAGGGAACTAACTCATTGTTCAAATACATCTATATAAAGCACAAAGACCTTCTGTTATACGTCTGGGCCTCTGCAAACACCAGGGCAGCCTGGATTAGTCCAGCCAGCTGCCTCCATGCCATTTTCAAAGATAAATCCTATCCAAACCAGAAAACCAGTTGCTGTCAAGTCAATTCCAACTCATGGTGATCCCATATGTTTCGAGTAAAACTGTACTTCATTAGGGTTTTCAATGGCTGTGACATTTCAGATGTAGATCACCACGCCTTTCTTCTGAGGCACCTCTGTGTGAACTCGAACCTCCGTCCTTTCGGTTAGCAGCCAACCACTGAACCTTTTGCCACTCTGGGACTCCTAAACCCTGTCCACTTGTTACTTATTGAAAATCGTGGCACTCCAGGTGATAGCTAACAACTCCTCCTAGAACTAGTGCCAATTTCCAATTCTAAACCAAGGAAAAACTTCCCATTCTAGTCAGAATTCTAAATTTAAAAACTCTTCTATGTTTGTAATATTTTTTCTATAACATTTTTTGTATGTTATCTTTTTTTTATTAACATACTTTAATTGACCTTTTCGGGTGTCCATGTCTATGGATTTTAACATGCACAGATTCATGAGGTTACCACCACATTCAGGATACAGAACAGTTCCATCATCCCTAAAAAACTCCCTTGTGCTACCCCTCTGCAGTCACACCTTCCCAGCTCCTCTGGCAACTGCCAATCTGTCCTCCATCTTTAGAGTTTTCCTATGACTTTTTAGTTTCAAAAGATGCAAAATTTGTTATTAATTATAGAAATTCCTCAAAAAATTTTATTAATGGAAAATTATTAATTTAAAGGCTAATGCCATTTACTTGTCATAAATTTAAGAAGTCACTTCTTTAGTGACGTCTAGTGGAAAGAAAGAAAATATACTTGGTAGAGTTCTACCCCATTTGTGACACAGGTTAGTTCCCCATATCTACAGGATGTTTACAGATGAAATTTTTGTTTCCCTTAACCTCAATCATCACTCTACCTCAATTCCCAAGTCTGAATACAAGAGGCTCCATCAAAATCTAACCTGTAATTTTTTCTCCTCCGTTCACCATACAGTCAATAAACTTTTAAATGTCCCACCATGCAAGGAAGACACTTTGTATTTAACTAAGATAATCATCTCCTAATTTATCTACAATGTCTACATTTCATTAAGTCCAGCAAGCTGACTGCTATGGATTGAACTGTCTCCCAAAAATATACATTGTAAATTCTAACCTCTATACCTGCAGTCATAATCCCATTGGGAATGGGTGGTCTTTGTTACGTTAATGTGACAGGATTATTGTAGGGTGTATCTTGAGTCAATCTCTTTTGAGATATGAAACAGATTAAACAAGCTAGTGAGGAAAGCAGAGATGGGGGAAAATAGATGCCAAGCCACATGGAGACCTCTAAGGAATCAGGAAGGAGAAGATGAAGAGACAAGGACCTTCCCCCAGAGCTGACAGACAGAGAAAGCCTTCCCCTAGAGCTGGCACTCTAAATTTGGACTTCTAGCCTCCTCAACTGTGAGAAAATAAATTTCTGTTTGTTAAAGTCACCCACTTGTGGTATTTCTGTTATAGCAGCACTAGATGACTAAGACACTGATCCTCAGACGTTATACAGAGACAGAGCTGCACCTTTTTTTTTCCTCCCATTTTGTTAACTGAAAATAAAAAGACCCCAGTGTCCAGAAAGCTGCGTGGAAAGGACTCTGCTCTGGACCGACACCACGCCCTTCCTATAATTCATTAGTCATTCTGTGCACCAATGACCATACTTAACTGTTCACAGACTAGAAAGAACTAAGACACTTCAGCAGTGGGTGGGTAGGTGGGAAACTGAAAAATATTAAAGGCCATTTGACTTACTTACTTTACAGTTATTAAAAATTGAGCTTAGAACAAAATAATGAAAAACAATTCCCCTACCCATACACTCACACACAAGAAACACTTACACATTAGTGTGAAGCTGGAATTCATCAGTCTTGTAGCCAACTGCAAAGTTGCTCTGGGTCACGCGGGACTTGGCGGTCTCAAAGTTCATCTGGTAGCCCGCCAGCCAGCCCTCATAACCCAGCACCACAGCACCCCGGATGGAAGGCCCGGCGATGTCAAAATCCACGTCGCAGCCCAGGTTGATGTGCTCTCGCTTATACCCTGTCTTGATTTTAGCATTTTTTTTCCTGAAGGAAAGGGAATGGTATTAAAATTAGAAGTTAACTCACCTTGGGACAATCATGCCAAGAAATGCACTTTACAAAAAAAAAAAAAATCCCAGTTTAAAGAAATGGGGCAGGGGCAGGGTGGCAAAGTCAGAGCCCCAGCTCTCCCAAGTAGACACTGTGCCACAGTGGGCAAGAAGACGCAAGTGTTCTTCAACTGGAATCCAGTTTGTAGAAATGCTGCAATAACAAAGTGACAACACAGGTAGGAAAAGCTTGAAAAAGAAGCATTAATTTTTTTTTTTTTTACTATCCTCTCCCTGTGCTTAAAGCACAGCATAACAGACATTTATTAGGCAGAGAGCCACCACAGAATTATGAAAGACATGCATCTTTGCCATTTTCCAAATCTATGGAAAAGATATATCTGCCATGAAGGCAGCCACCTAAACAGCAGCTTTTAAGGAAATGGTCATCATCTTACTTTGCAGCTTACCCAGTAAGCAAATAAACAAATACTAGATCCCTCCAAGTGAATACACCAGTGAGATGGCTTTCAATTTGGTACTCAGGAGACCTCAATGCATATATAGTATTTCAGAACTGGGCACTGGTGTGGAACCTAGGGCTTGCAGTTATGGGGCCAGGAAGTCCTGTCTGACCCAACAAGACCCCAGGCCCAGCCTGCTGGTCCCAGATTTGAGTAAATGACCTGTCCAGTGCCTCCCTTGCCTAAGGCTGGGGCCCAGCTTTCCTAATTAAGTAAGGGTAGGTAAGTCGTGCCATTTGCAAATATATTATCACCACATCTTTTACCAAAAGTAAAAGTTGGACAACAAGAGCACATCTATCAAATAAAATGTGGCCTATTTTCATCGGATTGTTCCTGTCATTCAGCTACAAAATGGACAGCTCCCACAGCAAGCAGTATGCCCAGCAGAGACTGCACGAGGAACCGCATCTGCTCAGAGGCCCAGGAAGACACACGGCGAGCTTCATTCACACTGAGAGTAAAGCTTCATCTCCAACACTGGGTTCTAAATACCACTCCCTCCTAAAAGGAACCAGTGCTTCTTGGAAAAATGGCTTACTGCAGATCTGGGACAGGAAATGTACGAGGTGAGCCTGAAACATCAATCAAAGCTAACAAAGACTACTGAGGCTGGTCAAGAAGACTTAGGAGCTAACCTGCAGAGGCTCCCAGGAGCTTCAGAGGTGGGACAATTTGAGCATCAATAAAAATAACATCAGCAATGGACTGAAACACATCTACTATGTTTAAATTCATCAATTCACAACAACACTCAGAACACACACATAGTCAAGTTCAGAAGACTAAAGAGTCAACTTGTTATTTTGAAAACCGTAAATAAAAAAATAAACTTTTATTCTACCTTTCCTATACTAACTATACTTCAAGGTTACGAAACAGTTGATGAGAGGTTTCTCTTTATTGAAATAGTACAGCTAATAAATGAAGAAAAAATGATAAAATTGGAATTATCAACTCTTTTGCAGTTCCTAATGAGTATTAAGAGTGGCACTGCCCACTGCCATCAAGTTGATTCCGACTCATAGCGACCCTATAGGACAGTCAAACTGCCCCTAGGGTTTCCAAGGCTGTGATCTTTATGGAAGCAGGCTGCCACGCCTTTCTCCCGTGAAGCAGCTGGTGGGCTCAAATCATCAACCTTTTGGCTGCTAAGCCGAGCACTTTAACTCCAAAACCACCAGGGCTCTTCAGAGTGACACTAGTATCATACAAAGAGACAACTAGGCCTTATATCGCATCCCAACAGAGGCATATAATACCACCCATAAAGTATTCTGCCTCCCTCCCAAATGGAATGTAAACATGATGATGCCTCTAGACTCACCAATTCACAGGAAATATTGGGGACAAGGCAACAAATTAAATGACACCACAGAGAGGCAATCATCAAAATTTAGTCTGGTGTAACTTTAATAGGACAAATGATCCAATTTCCTCAACAAACAAATTGCAATGGAAAAAAAAAGAGGGAGGGGGATTCTAAAAACAGAGTAATTTAGGAGACCTACAGACCAACTGCAAAGTATGGACAATTTCTGATTCTGTAAGAAAACCCATGAAACAATCAAAATTTGAACAGACTAGAGATTTGACAATATTAAGAGTTATTATTAATTCTTTTTCAATGTGATGATACTGTGGTTATGCTTTTTTAAAAAGGAATCTTACCATTTAAAGACATACTAAAAGGTTTACAAGTGAAATGATGTGCTGTTATTTACCTCAAAATAATATGGGGTGGGGGGAGGGGAAAAGTATAGATGTATAAATAAAACAAGATTGCTGTGGGCTGATAATTTTAAATCCGGGTGACGGGAAGATGTCACATGACATCTTCCCATCACCCATCACTTCTCTGCACACTTTTATAAGTTTGAAATTTTCCAAAATAAAAAACCAAAACTTTAAGATTATACTCTTCATGTCCTCAGTAAGACAAGGCTTTTGGAAGTCACAGTTGAAAATAAAGCTAACACCCTTCCCAAGTTACAAAGAAACTTTGCACTTTGGGGCCTCAATTTCATTCAGGTTACTTCTGTGCATTTTGGCAATCTTAGAAGAGAAGGAGTAGCATCCAAACAAATTCTCTCTGGTAAGAAAAGCTCCACATGAACCTATCTTGGTCTGCTTGCTCTTTGGGGAAAGGAATCTGGGTTTTGGCCAAGTGTCTGACTGGCACCAATCTGGGTCGGGTGATGGTGAGACAGCTGTTCAGAGGGAGACATTTAGAAAGAGAGGGGAGACCAAGAAATGTACAAATCAGGCAGATAAAAGGCTTCTGTTAACCACAAGGTTTGACAAGCCCCAGTGGCAATGCCTATGACTGGTAGCATGCATCAGCCACACCTGATGGTTTACATGGCACCTCCACACATTGTCTCACTGGATTCTGGCCAGGGGCCCATGGTTGCCAAGAGCCTGGGACAGTGCTGGGAGAGTGGATCAGGTTTCTCCCCAGGTTTCTACTCTTTCTAATGCAGCACACCACATCTTTAGAGAATGTCCTCTTAAAGACAGTACTGGGATTTTATTTAAGCTACGTTAACAGTGGTGCTAATTTGACAAGCTCCCAAGAGAGGCATGACTGATTCATGGTTAACAAGCTAGCATTATCGGTAGTGAGACACTCAGAGTGGGAGCTAGTCTCAAGATGACGTCTGCAGCCTCATCCAGGTATGGTCTACGCTCAGCTCACTCTGGAGCCGGGATGCTTTCCCAGGCTACGCTGGAAGTCACTTGGAAAGCCAGCTTTCATTTCCAGTCTCCCTCAAGATTCACAAAACTTTTCTCAAATACCCAGTAGCAATGTGTGCACCTAGCACCCACACCATTCTCTAATAAAAAGAACCAGGCTTCCTTGGAGAAATGGCTGATAGCAAGACCGGGAAAGGCAAGTATAGATGAGCCTGGTACATCTTCTCAAACCAGAAATACAGTGTTCAAAAAACGATGAGGGCTTGTCAAAAGCACACAGGATACCAACTTGAAGGCAACTCCCAGTGGCCATATCTAGGGCAATTTGAGCAACAAAAGAAATAATGGTAATAACGGATTATAACCTGTAAAATAAATGTCTATAAATCCATGCTGACATAAATAATTGATTAAATAAATAAATGGGGGAGAAAAGGCAGCTTTTTCTTATAGTGAAATACCAACAAATAAATGTAGAAGGAATGTTGGGAACAGAAAATCACCATTTGCCAAACGTAATTGTTGCAGGCAAAAATCATCAATGGATGTGAGCCAAAGTATGATGATAAACAGAATACTGGCATAGTATCAAAGTATCTCCCCACAAAATACTTATTAATTATAAAGAGATAAACACTCGGTCCACAGTGGAGAAACCTGGCAGATACCATCTTGACCAAGCAAAGTTAATATCACCAGTAATGAGGCATGTTAACATATACCTCCCAATATTCTGCACCAAGAAGGATGCAGCACAACATCACTGTTGCCAACCTGAGGAAACACCAGACAAATCCAAATTGGCCAATATTCTTCAAAAATGTCAAGGTCATTGTCATAGATTGAACTGTGTTCCCCAAAAATGTGTGTCAGTTTGGCTAGGCCATGAGTCCCAGTATTATGTGACTGACTACCATTTTGTCATCTGATGTGATTTTCCTATGTGTTGTAAATCCTATCTCTATGATGTTAACGAGGTGGGATTAGTGACAGTTATGTTAATGAGGCAGGACTCAATCTACAAGACTAGGTTGTGTTTTAAATCAATCTCTTTTGAGATATAAAGGAGAGAAGCAAGCAGAGACTGGGGGACCTCATACCACCAAGAAACAAGAGCCAGGATAAGAGCACATCCTTGGATCCAGGGTCCCTGCACTGAGAAGCTCCTTGACCAGGGAAGATTGATGACAAGGACCTTCTCCTAGAGCCGACAGAGAGAGAAAGCCTTCCCCTGAAGCTGGCACCCTGAATTCAGACTTCTAGCCTCCTAGACTGTAAGAGACTAAATTTCTCTTTGTTAAAACCATCCACTTGCAGTATTTCTGTTATAGCAGCAGTAGATGATGAAGACAGAATTTGGTACCAAGAGTAGGGTGCTGCTCTAACAGATAGCTAAAATGTGGAAGTGGTTTTAAAACTGTGAATGGATAGAGGCTGGAAGAGTTTTAAAGTGCCTAATAGTAAGTGCCTAGATGGTCTTGAAGAGAATGTTGGTGGAATTATGGACATCAAAGACAATTCTGGTGAGGACTCAAAAGAAGAGGAGAGCTATCACACTGCAGAACGGCACAGATGGCAGGAGCAGCAGCAGAACCAGGAGACCAGGGAGAGACAGCGCTGGAGCCAACCCACAGAGTGAGACAGCTGAGTGTCTTGGCGCAGGAGGCTTCCTGGCAGAGTGGGGTGCCTCCAAGCACTTATCGGTGGAGCAAGAGAGCTGAGTGCCTTCTGGTTGAAGTCTACTGACAGAGTAGAGTGCTTCCAGGCACTTATCGGTAGAGCTAAAGAGCTTTGGAACACTTGCCCCAGCGGGGCAGACAAGCGCGGCGAGGCCCGAGGGGCCGAGACGTAAAGGAACCAGGAAGCAGAAGCCAAAGAGACAAGGAACACAGGAAGCAGAACTGCCTCAGTCTCAAAGAGTAGGGCCACGACCTCTGGGGTCTCAAAGGGTGGAGTCGCCACTGAGACGGACTAGGAGAATGGAGCCACCCAAATTCAAGGGAGCAGAGTTGCCTTTCCAATAGGCCTGGAAGACAGAACTGAAGCCCAGGGCCGAGGGGCCTCCACTCAGAATCCAGAGAGTGTGGCCAATACCTACAGTCTGGAGGACAGGGCCATTGTGTAAATGGTCTCAGAAAAGAGGATTATTTTCAAGCCTTGAGGACTAAGGTAATGTGTTCTGCTGACTTGCTTGGTGCCTGTTATCTCTTCTTTCCCTCCAATTTCTCCTACTTGTAATGGAAATGTCTACCTTATACCTGTTCCACCACTGTACTTTGGAAACAGATAACTTGTATTCTAGATTTCACATATGAAGAAGAACTTTTGGATTTTGGACTCGGAGTTCATTTAAGACTTTTGCTATGATATGATGGGATGAATGTGTTTTACACATGGCAAGGACATGAATTTTTGGGGGCCAAAGAGTGGAATGTCATGGATCGAATTACAAAAACATATGTCAACTTGGCTAGGCCATGATTTCCAGTATTACATGATTGTCCACCATGCTGTCATTTGATATGATTTTCCTATTGGTTGTAAATCCTACCTCTATGATGCTAATGAGGTGGGATTAGTGGTAGTTATGTTAATGAAGCAGGACTCAATCTACAAGATTACGCTGTGTTTCAAATCAATCTCTTTTGAGAGTTAAAAGAGAGAAACAATCAGACAGGGGGACCTCATACCACCAAGAAACAACAGCCAGGAGAATAACACATCCTTGGATCTGGGGTCCCTGTACTGAGAAGCTCCTCGACCAGGGCAATATTGATGACAAAGACCTTCCCCCAGAGCTGACACTGAGAGGAAGCCTTCCTCTGGAGCTGGCACCCTGAATTCGGACTTCTAGCCTCCTAGACTGTGAGAGAATAAACTTCTGTTTGTTAAAGCCATCCACTTGTGATATTTCTGTTATGGCGGCACTAGATGACTAAGACAGTCATGAAAGAGTGAGGACATGTCCCAGATTAGAGGAGGCAAAGGACACTTGACAACTAAATGCAATGTAGAAGACTGAACTGGATCATGGGCCAGAAATAAGACATCAGTGGGACAACAGATTAGTTAATAGTATTATCCTGTTGCCGTCAAGTCAATTTCGACTCACAGCCCCTATATGACAGAGTAGAACTGCCCCATAGGGTTTCCAAGGAGCAGCTGGTGGGTTCGAATTGCCAGCCTTTTTTGGTTAGCAGCCAAGCTCTTAATCACTTCACCACCAGGGCTCCATAATAGTATTAAAGCAACATTAATTTCCTGGTCTTGATAATTATATTAGTCATGTAAGATACTATAACATTAGGAGCAGCTGGGTAAAGGATATAAAGCAACTCTATGTACTACTTTTGCAACATTTCTGTAAGTATAAAATTATTTCAAAATAAAATTTAATTAAAAAAAAAAAACTTTCCCTCTATGTATATTCCTGGAGACTCCTCTGCAAACCTGCCAAAGTTAATGGAAATCCCTTACAAATTGCAAAGCTGTCAAAGTTAATGGAAACCCTTACAAAGTGCGCTATCTCAGGGCAACAGGCAAAGTCCTAGCAGCAAATTCAAGCATACGCACTTATCCTCCAGTCCCTCGCCCTATCAGAGGGTCTCTCTGGATAACTTCTCCATCATGGCAGGATGCTGGGTGGGGAGGAAAGTGGACAGGCAGGAAGGCAATGCTCCTGGCAGGAGAAACTATTGCAGAGGTGAGAACAAGAGTAAATTCAGCTCCTAGACAAGGGTATTCAGATCATCTATAACCAAGGTATGCAAAGACCATTATCTTCCCAGAAGGCAGGAACCTTGTCTGCCCAGATCCTTATGGTCACTCCCTACCCAGCCCAGGGCCTGGACTCAGTAGACCCTCCCTCAATAAACATTTGTTGGAAGAGAAAAAAGGAAGGAGGGAGAGAGGGAAGTAATATGGAATGATAAACGATGAAATTCAGTTCATGCCCTTGGTCCGTTATCAGTGCACAAAACAACATCACCAAGGTTTGAGACCCACCACTCTGAGTGGAAAAAAACAAGTGTGTTCTAGGAAGGAATGATTCCTTCTAGCCATTTTGAAAAGCCTCCAGGAGCTGAGGCAGACAACACATCATCTTACCTCCTGTCGTGTCTAACAGCCATCTATTCTGTGGCCAAAGGGGCCTGAGGCAGAAAGTGCATCTGAAGAACCACCTTGGAGTTAAACCACAGGGTTTCAATTTCCTTAAGCAGGAAGATGTGGCAAGAGCCCTCCAAGTCTGAAATATGGGGCTGACAACAGTGACCAGTCAGCCACTCACTGTCCTATGGCCTTGGCCACTTCACACCAGCAGCCTCAATCACATGAAATGGAGCATTTATGGACCAGAAATTCTGCAGCCTCCACAGCTGAGACCAGGAGAACATCAGCAGGTAACACAGCACCTTGTTTCAAGGTGAACACTGGTATGAACCCTCCATTAGAGGTTCTTGGGGAGGAGGGTGGTAGCAATCATGGCCTGGGCACCCTCAGAACCCCAGGTAGGCACAGGGCCAAGTACAGGAGGCACTCGAAAACATCTGTTGAGTAAACTACTATCCGTGAATTAATCAAGGAGCGCTCATTACAGGAGTCTGTTAGTGGATGGATGTGGATGTCTCCAGAGACCAAATCAAAAATAGGGACCTTGAATCTCCAGACCTTGGGGGCCACCTCTTCGGTGACGTCAGCCTCATCGCCAAAATCTGCCCTCACAAAGGGCTTCCACTGTAGGTAACATCACAGAATGCCCTTGCCAAGAAAACAGATGAAATTCTTACCCAGTGTTAGGTGAGAAGGATGAGTCAAAGGTCAGCTTCAGTCCGTGTGCAAGCTGAACAGAAAAGAAATTTGCCAGTATCTTTAGTCACAGGCAGGCCAGCAGATGTGAGCTAATAAATCTGTGTCTTTTCACAGACGACCGTTACCTGGTCTTCAACGGTAATCTCGGTGCCTAGTGTGTTGTCAGTGTTCCATTTCTCCGTAAATGTCAGCCCATACTCGGTCCATCTGTACTTGGTTTCCAGACTGCCTGTCACCTTGGTGGTCTCCGTGTTGGCTGAGCCTGAGCTTGTAAATTCCTTCAAAGGAGAAAGGAAGTCATAGTCTGCATGCCAGTGCTTCACTTCACATCACTCCACCCCTAAATGGACTACGCTTTCCCTTATGCAAGAGGTGAAACCCAAGATGTGTGTCGGCAAAAGCTAATTCTACGCTTCAGTTAGATAAAGTACAGATGGGGGTAATGGAACCTGCAACTTAAAGAATCTTATGGGGAAATCTCTATCTGGAGACAGCTTCCTTCCTCCCCCATGACCCTTTGTCTGGACAGGAAGGCACCCCCAGCCCCCATCCTGCCTCTAGCCTCATACAGGGAAAAAGCATTGAACTAAAGCTGACACTGCACTGTTCAACTTCAAACCATCTTCCTTCCAACAATTACCACATGCACACTCTGAAAGGGACTATTAAGATTTTATTATTATCTTAACGGTGGTGGAATAATTTGGAAAAAGACAGCAAGAATGGCTGCACAACCTGAAGAATGTAATCAGTGTCACCAAATTTTGCAGGCAGAAATTATTGAATTGGTATAGGTTTTGCTGTGTATATTTTCACCAAAAAAAAGAAAAAAAGAATTTTTTAAAATAATTACATGGCATGGAACACAGATCATTTTTAAAATAAGAAATACAGGAAAACTAAAACTGAGGCTTGCCCCCATTTTCCTATGAGTTAATCAGCTGCTGGAGTTGGGGGCCTACTGGCATGGTTCCGCTGGACCACCCTACCCCACAGAGGATACACGAGTATGACAAACACAAACTACCACAAAAAGTCCTTTCTGTTGTTTGTTGACCTCCAATAAATGTCCACGCCCCAGGCATATCAGACAACTTACCAGTCCATTCTCAGATTTTGTTTTCAAATCGAGTTTTATTAAGCCAAATCCTAAAGAAAGAAAAAGACAACTGTTAACAGGTTAAACAACTACCCTAAGAACAGCATCTCCACCTCCCTTAAGGCTGTTTCAAAATGCTTCTTTTTCAAAGGCAGCATGTGCCGGTGAGGTGGGCTGAGGGCGCCCAGCCTCCGCGGCTGCCTGCCTGTGTGTGGAGCTCAGTTGCCATGGAACAGCGGCAGATAGAATGGGCACAGCCTCCACCTGCACTCCCAGTGGGGTTGGCGAAGGTGGTGCCTGACAGCTGGCAGAGACAGTTCCTGGGCCTCACAGGCATGTGCCTGAGGATGGGCTAAGCTTAGTAGCCGCACTTTTCTGCAGCTGCACCCACAGAGCTGCTCCACACATGGGGGAGAAAATGAGAATGTCCACTTGTCTGCACAATTCACAGGCCTGCCCCTACTGGGTGCACAGCCAAAAGTGCTTTACTAGCCACAAGAAGCTTGTCTTTGTTGCCTGACACGAAAGTTCTAAGCAGGTGACTGAAGCAGGTCTCCCCAACTGTTATAGGTAGAATCCCCCCAAGCATGCCAGCCCAGTCTGTGAGCTGAAATGTCACTCCCTGCAGCACTCACCATAGCCTTTGGTGAAGACATCCCTAGCAGATTTGCCAAGGTCCACGTACGTGGGGGGCACAGCCATCTTCTGTTACAATAAAAGAGAACCACCAGAATAAATACGTTTGTAATTGTGGAAATTAGTTTTCCATCAATAAAAATTATTAGATAGAGTTAACAGCCAAAAAAAATCACCTGGCACTAAGATTGCCAGGTACCTTCTCCTCCCAGGTGTGGGCAGAGAAGCCTGTGCTGTCTCATGCTTCTTTTTGTGGTCAGAGCTTGGTGCCCACTAAGTCTTTGTTTACAGCAGATCAGCCTGACTTCAGACCACTTCTCCTTGGCATCCCCAGTACTGAGCCCAGGGTCCAGAACATAGTAGGAGTCAGTAAATATTTGCTGAATGAATTAACTGTCAAAGACACATTCCCATGAGCCAGCTACTTTATTGAATTGCAGGACTCTTGCCAATAAAACATATCTTCTTACAAAATGTCAGCTACTAAGACATTAAATGCACTGAACAGAAATCAGAACTTTTCATGGTAACATATTTTCCATATATGGTTCAGATTTCATTTATGCAACAAATATTTCAGGGGTAGCTACTATGTGCCAAAATGGGCTCAACTTTTCACAGAATTTTTGCCTTGAAAGGAAACCCATTTTTAGAGTATCATATGCCTCACAGAAAACACAGTAACACCTAACTAGTTAGGAATCTCCTCACACAGAAGGAAAACGCAATAATATTTCTCAAAAAAAATTTAATTTATTTCAAGCAAACACTAAGCTTCAGTATGATTTTGCTTTAAAAACCAAGTACTGCTTGGGATTGTTGCATATCACTAAGTCAATCAACAAACATTTATTAACCACCTTAGTGTTTAGGAAAAAAGATAACTGAAATAGTCCTTGCCCTAAGGACCTGGGCAGCTCTGCTTTGACGTGCTGTGTACACAGGACTAAAATTCCAATCTGGGACAGCACACAGTATGTACTCCATCCAGAGAGGGGGTCAGAGAAAGCACCATTTCCCCCACCTTCTCCATCTCCACAGTATCATTAGCCTCAAGTAGCCAGAAATTCAATTAACCAGAGGATAAGTCCACTAATTTTAAAAATACAATATACCTAAACTGCCAAATTGAATCTCACCTACTCCATCTTAAGTTGCATATATATGTATGTACACACACACACAAACACACACAGGGCACGTTCCTGGAGAGTGTGGGCCCCTTTATAAAAGGAGCCCACTGCAAACTGGCTCAAGCTTTCCCACAGAAACAATAATCATAATTGGAAACTGCATTCCTGACCAAGGCCTTAGCTTCAAAGAGGCCACAGGGAGCCTACAGAACAAACAAGTAAGTTGTAAAAGATACAACTATAAATTTCCATAATTATTAAATCATAAAGTTGTGGTCCAGATCCTATAGGCTTTTTTTCAGATGTTTTGCTAATTCTGTCCCCACCTGCTTCAGTCTCGAAGCAGGGGAAGAGAGCCCAGCGAGCTGTTTACTCTGTCCTATTTTTGCTGCTGTTGTTATTTCTTGCACATGATCAGGCTGGCACTGTGGGCGGCTCTGCCTGTTGTCTACCCAGACAAATTTCACTGCCCACATTAGGGTCACGGCACAGAGAAGACGGGGATGATCCACTTCAGGCACCCCCATTGGCTCTTTCAGATCTAAGGACTCTCCTCTCCTCATTCATTCCTTCCTCCCTGAACAAGCCCTGCAGGCACTCCCACCCCAGGGGCAGACCAGAAAACCACCCACCAGGTCCTTGAGAAATGTCCCCATCTGATGGCAGATGCCACAGCCAGTGATGGGCCTGGCCCCTTTCAGGAGAAGACAACACGAAACACTCCTGGATGAAGTGAAGAAGGCTGAAGTAATGCAGCCCCTAAGGAGGCTCACAGGAGAACACCTCAAAGGGCTCAGAACATTCTCCATCCCTGTCAACAGTAATAAGGCATCAGTAGACTGAGCACCTCTCTTCAGAGTTGCCCTACACCTGGTTGACCACAAACTGGGGAGGAGCAGTCCAGTGGCAGTATCTCTGAGTCAGCTAAGACCTCCCCATAGCTCAGGGGCCAGGGCCTTCCCAGCTGTCCTCCCCTGCCTGACTCCACGGAATAAACACCCCAGGATCAGACTCCCTAGACACAAGCATCCTTCACATCTGGACTGGTCCCTCCCTCAGGGAAAAGGCAGAACATTCATCATTTAATGTTCCCCTAATGCCGTCTCTCACCACTAATCCCCAAAACCCAACAAGCAAACCACCTATCAAAAAACACTCCACCAGCAGCAAATGTCAGCCTAAAAGTACATGGCCACTAAGGAGATTACCATCCCAGGACAAGAGCTGGGATGGCTGAGTACAGAAGAGCAGGCAGAACCCTGGATAAGGCCAGGCTCTCCTTGGAACCAGGGCTCCCTTCCTTGAAGGAAGGGCAACCTTATCACAAACAACAAGGTCCCACAACATCTCACTTACTTTATACCAGCTGTACTTACGTGAACTTCTCAGTTAATGAAAACATATCCTTAAGTGCCAACACTTTCATTTTAGCCATTCTGAATGCTAACTTTCTCATTTGTGCATCACCTTCCTGTTTCCTTAAACACAGACAATGAAGTGTGATCTCCCCTGTTCTGGAGCCCTCAGGAAAGCTTCCTCCACACTCAGGTAAGCGTCCTCCTCAGCAAAGCACCCGGCACAGGTGATACACAGTAACCATTGGCTGACTGGAGTCAAGTCCACTCCCAAACCTAACGTACCACCCACTGAGAAGAGCAAAAGATTGACTCACTCCTTCACTAAAGGCCCCCAATTGCTATGCAGTTGGTTGTAGCTTCCTCTCCTGCTTTTGGAGGGTCTTTGGCCTGCTCCCTTTGTCTTAGTCATCTAGTGCTGCTATAACAGAAATACCACAAGTGGATGGCTTTAACAAAGAGAAGTTTATTTCTCACAGTAAAGTAGGCTAGAAGTCCAAATTCAGGGCGTCAGCTCCGGGGAAGGCTTTCCCTGTCTGTCGGCCTTCTCATCAATCTTCCCCTGGACTAGGAGCTTCTCCGCGCAGGGACCTCGGGTCCAAAGGATGCGCTCTGCCCCAGGCACTGCTTTCTTGGTGGTATGAGGTCCCCCATTCTCTGCTGGCTTCCCTTTCCTTTTATCTCTTGTAAGATAAAAGGTGGTGCAGGCCATATCCCAGGGAAACTCCCTTTACATTGGATCAGGGATGTGACCTTAGTAAAGGTGTTACAATCCCACCCTAATCCTCTTTAGCATAAAATTACAATCACAAAATGGAGGACAACCACACTATACTGGGAATCATGGCCCAGCCAAACTGATACACACATTTTCTGGGGGGACATAATTCAATCCATGACACCGTTGTTCCCCACCTATCTCACAGCAGCTCCTGCCTCCTAGCTCCTGCTGCATTTTCTCAGTGGGACTGAGAAAAGGCCTGGGACGGCACTGCCTCTCCCTGGGAAGCTCAGCTTTCTTACAACTACAAACTGTCCCCAGAAAATGCCCATGTTTACAGAGTTCTCAGCACCCACTTCAAAAGCAATTTTAGTGTAGCAATCCTATCACTATAATGCTTCTCCCACCATCCTCATAGTCACTGGGCCCTTTGGTGAGTTTCCTTCCAACATTTGGATTTCCATTTGCATTTTCTCAAGCCAGGGCTAAGAGAAAGAGAATCGGGCATCCTGCTTTCTCACCTAACACCCTGTGGGCGCTGACCTGGAAGTTGAACCTTTGCCATGGTGCCTCCTCCCATCTGGATCTGCCCCAGCTTGCTCACCCTGTGTGCACTTATTAACTCACAGCTGTCTCTGCAACACCCATTCCATGTGCTTTCAAAACCTGGCCTCTAGAGGCTAAGCATGAAGCAGGGTGCAGTCTGACACAGGCAGGGTGGCCAGCCCTGGGCAGACAGAAGTCAGAAGGAGCCCAGGGAAGACTGTGGCCAGAGGGCTTCCCACCTGAACAATGGCTTCAGGGCACAGCCTGGGAGCCTTATTCCCACAGATGAGTGGGAAGCAGAAAGGTGAACAAAGCTGGACTTGAGCAGACCTGTCTGCAGCCACTGATGACTTTGAGAAAGACCAGCAAGTCACACCAGGAGACAAGAGTCCCTGGTTCCCCTCCACTGCCTGTCAGCCTACCTACCCAACCTTTCCCTGGCTGACCTTGAACAAATTATGCAAGCTCCTCTCCAGCTGAGGAATGACAATCCTGCCCATACTGGAGGCTCAGAGGTGAGGGATAGTGTATCACCCAGCATTGTCTGCGTAACACTTATATAACCTCCGTCTTGGGGAAAGGGGGGACACATCCTCCGAGACTCATTGGCTGCACAGCGGTAGCAGATGCTCTGGTCACAGCATGCCCCCCCTCCCCCCAAAACACACACCAAAACAAAACAAAG
The DNA here is from genome assembly GCA_030035585.1 of Dugong dugon. NCBI lineage: Eukaryota > Metazoa > Chordata > Mammalia > Sirenia > Dugongidae > Dugong > Dugong dugon. The sequence continues at coordinate 147,156,086 of CM057460.1, forward strand.
CAAAAAAACCAAACCCATTGCCATAGAGAATAGAACTGCCCCATAGGGTTTCCAAGGCCATAATCTTTCCGGAAGCTGATTGCCACATCTTTCTCCTACAGAGTGGCTGGTAGGTTCAAACTACTGACCTTTCAGTTAGCAGCCAAGCGCTTATCCACTATGCCACCAGGGCTCCTCCTACACACACACATACCCCCAAATCACACCCTTGAACTCAAAGCACCTTGGATCCTGTCATGCATAAATTCATCCAAAATATGGAAAACGCTACATGTACAAAGATGCCAAGGCCTGGCACATGGAAGGCATTCAACGACCATCAAGCTTTTCTGCTATTAATAATACAAAAAAAAAAAGTAGCAGAAACTTAGTACCTAACAACAGGGTCTAAGTAAATTACAGTATGACTAGGAAGCAGGAGCTCCCTCTGCAGGGAAGCTGCAGCACCACTAGGGGTAGCACCCACCTGCCCCTACCTCAGCCTAAGAAAAGCTGAACTTAGGCTGAGGAGACGGAGTGCCTTCAGAAGTGAGCACTGGCCACCTCTGACTTCAAAATCAAACATGGATTTTATTCTAAGGGACTCAGGGAGCCACTAGAGCAACTGACAGATCTGTGTTCAAGAACAGCAGACTGGCAAAAATGTAAATGATACTCTCCAGTGTTGGTGACAGTGTGGAAAACAGCCACTCACATTCACCTGGAGTGCAACTGGTACAGCCTTTTTGAAGGGCAATTGCTGGGCAGTGTTTAAATGGGCATGCACTAGCCCTAGTAGTAACTCCACTACTAAGAACTCACCCCACAGCAGTACCTAGCACCCAAAGATGTGTTAATGAGGATGTTCACTGCAGCACTGTTTGTTACACCACCACCCAGAAGCAACCAGAATGTCCATCAATAGGGAAATGAATGAATAAAAATCATGGTACTTGCAAACTAAGCAGATGTTGTTGATGGCTGCTTTCAAGTTGGCCCCCGACTCACAGCAGTCCCATGCACAATGGAACAAAATGCTGCCCGCTTCTGTGTCATCCCCATATCAGTCCACTGTCACCCACAGGGTTTTCACCGGCTGATGTTCAAAAGTAGACCGTCTTTGTCTGGAAGTTCCACTGAAACCTGTTCAACATCATAGCAACACGCAAGCCTCCATGGTGGGTGGGTGGTCACTGCACTTGAGGTGCGCTGGCCAGGAACTGAAACCAGGTCTCCTACACGGCAGGTGAGAATTCTACCACTGAACCACCACTGGCCCCCATAAAAACACAGAATGGGGGGGGAAAAGGAAATTACCATGTGGCAATCAAAAAGCTACCTACAACATAATTAAACGTTTTAATTGTGTATATTATCTTGATGATTATTAATTTTAAAAGTTAAAAACAGGAAAAAAAGTCCATCACTATTTCTGATATTGTCTTGTGTCGCTCTCAAGTTGCTGAAACAAGTCACATTCTAACAAGCTGCTGCAGGAGACATGTCAGAAGGAAAACCTTTCTAGACGGTGTCTACACTGGCTCCAAAAACAGATTCAAACTATACTGAGACTGCAGGGTCACCAGGCAGGGTCTCTGGAGGGCACATCCCACTCCACTCATCACCCCGGCCCAGAAGGCAGGCACAGGACACAGGCCTCTGATTCTGTGCATGGGAATCGCCTTGGGCGCTTGTTCAAAAGGTTACAGAGGCAGAGACACTCCTCCTACCCTTCCTCTCAGCCTCTCACTGCCTAATAGGCAGGACAACCCCCAGATGCCAGTGACAAGAGTGGGCTTGAGCTCTGCACCAAGCACCCACCAGAATCCCCAGCTTGACTTATGCCATTTTGCTGCAGAGGCCCCCTCAGAAGAATCCAGGCTGAGCAGAGAGCCACAACCACTGCAATGGCTGACACAGGGAGCAGGGTGGCCCCACGGCTCAGTCAGTCAACAGCTGGGAGGAAAAGTCTCTCAGAAACAAGCGTGCGGCAGGTCTGGGACCCAGAGACCAGGAGCTGCCTGGCACCGACATTCCCAATCTGTCCAGATGCCCAGGCAGCAGGGCACAGTGATTACTGGAAGGGGCTATGAGCCTGGCAAAAGTTCTAGCTAGCCCTTGCTCTTAGCTGTGTAACCTGGGGCAAGCCACTTATACCTTCTAAGTCTCATTTTCCTCATCTCTAAATCATGCCTTTCTAATGGAGGTGTTGCAAGCACTAAGCTAAATAGGTAGAGCACTTAGGAGTGTCTGGCATGTGGTGAGTGGTCACAATCAAGCTGGATATTCTTTGTCTGCCCCTCTAGACACACTCTCCTCCCATCCTATCTTGCTCTGTGCCCCAAGAGCTCATCACTATGGACTTATCAATGGGCTTCCAGTTGGGTTTGGCCATTGGGAGGCCCTGGCAGAAGATGGGCATAAGGGAGAGTGAGGTCAGGGTACTCATCCCCCAAGCTCCCTCCCCACTGGGCCACAGGTAGGCAGTGACAACTTTCCTCTACACAAGATCACAGCTCCTGCCAGAAGGCCCCCTCACTCGCTCCAGCTCTCTCCTGGTTCCCCTAACCAACCCTCCACCTGCAGGCCTAGGGGTGTTAACAGACCCGTGCTACATCCCTTGCTGGGTGCCTTACACCCTGCCCACACCTTGGTAAAAGGTCCCTTCATTAAACTCTATTTGATTGCCCCATGTGAGCATACATATGATTCCTGGAAGGACCCAGGTCAACACAGCAATCATCATCATCATCCCAGGATTCCCCTCAGGAAGGGTGAAATGTGGGAAACCCTTTAGCTCTGGTGTTTCTCCAACATCATACAGGCGGCATACAGGTGGTTTTCCAGGGCAGAACTTGGCCATCATGTAGCAGAACCAGCGAGGGATTAGAGAAAAAAGCACCTCCCCTTCACCCCAAACCCAGGGCTCAGGAAAAGGAACTTCCCATCAAGAGACAAGCACATCTCTGAAAGCCAACCCCCTCCCTCCAAGCACAATCACCCCTGCAGTCAGGAGCCTCCCCATACCCTACCCAGTACTTCCCCATCACCCACGAGGCAGAAGGAGGCAGCCCTGGGGGACAGTCCCTGGTCCAGGATCCAGGACACTGGCAAAGCCCATGGCTCTGTGCTCTGGTAGCAGGTCTGTGCTCTCAATGCAGCTGTCTGCACTCCTCCCCCACCACAGGCTCACACCGGGCAGCCCGTATTTCCAGGCATTGCTTCTATTTTAAAACACCCTGTGAGATGGGACACTGCCAGCACTGCCTTCCAGGAGACTCAAGAGAATGTAGCTGACTCGGGGCGCAGCCTGCCTACCCACCCATCAAGGGAAGAGGGCCTGGGCTTGTGGGCAGCACACCTGGGTCTGGGTCCCAGATGCACTCGGAGCTCTTACCCGACCTCAGACACCTCAAGTTCCCTGGAGCCTCGCAGCCTAGTTTAACCAGATTAGGGTTAAAATACACAGTGCTTGGGCAGGTAGACTGGGGAGTCAAGCAGACCTGAGTTCACAGCTACTCCACTACTTTCTAGCTGCGTGACCTTGGGCAAGTCACAACCTCTCTGCACATTTTCCTCCGGCTCTAATATGGGAAAGGAGCACCTGGCTCAGCGTCATTGTGAGGACTGAATCAGAGTGTTCATATAAAGTACTGAGTACAGTGGCTGGTACACAGTAAGCTGCAATGATCATAGCTAGTATTTTATTACAGGTTTTCATTTTATGTATTTCTTAGTATAATGATGGCTGCTGTACAGATGGCCAAAGATCACCCTGAACTGCAGGGTCCAGAGTCCTTCTTGACCATAATGAGGTATTGTTTAGTTTATAATGACCTGCCAGGTCCTGGAAGAATGCCTCCTCCCTCCCCCCAGGAAAAACTGACCCTCTGCCCCACAGACACCCAGCAACCACTGTCCTTGCAACAAATAGAGGTGACTCTACCAACTGCTGTCCACTGCCGGGTGGCCTACGCCCAGCCATGCACACACTCCAACCAGTGAGAAAGAATAACATCTGAACAGCAATTTCTAGTTTTCAAAGGGCTCTCACATCCATTAGCTCCTTGCAATGGCCTGCTGGAGTGTCAACTGCAGTACGAGAGTACCAGCATTGGAGCTGTCAGATCAGTCTTTCAATCCCAACTGTACCTCTGCTGAGCTGTATGACCTGGGGGTAGTTACCACACCTCTCTGTACTCAAGTCTCTTGACCCATGAAATGGAGACAATTGTACCTCCCTTCCAAGGCTTGTAGGGCGGTGGATTCAATGTCACAGAACACATGCCAAGCCCCCAGGATGGTGCTGATCAGGCCCTCAATAAAGCATTATTAAGATGATGACAATCACACTTTTATACTGGGAAAGTGAGGCACAAGTGACTTGACCTGTACTAGACCCTATGGCTCATGTTAGAGCTGTGTTGTGAGCCCAGACTGCTTTCCAGGTCTCTTTCCAGCCCTGTTCTGGGTAAAGGGCTTAGTCCCACTCACCCCTACTCACACCCCCGACTGTGCCAGGCTCCGTATCTCACTGGTCACCTTTCCTTGGCGGCTACCACAGGACTCTGTGGGGAACCAAAGGCCATGGACCACAGACCCTTTGGGTACCCTAAAGGGCTGCCTGCAGGTTGGGGCTATGGAAGGCTCTCAGCACAGACATTCCCCTCCCAGTCACTACCACCAAAGACATTGCTATTGTTAGATGCCATCAAGTCGATTTTGACGCATTACACCCTGGGAAACTCCATCAAGGGTAAAGTGGACTTTAGTGCCTCTGCAGCACTGAATGAAGGGTAAGTGCCTTCATCACCACTAGCCTGGAGCTCCTCATCCACATCTGCCTGAAGTCCAGCAGGGCCAGAGGCCCACAGGCACCTCCTCACCATATGGTCCCCCCGAGTCCCTAAGCCCTAGCTTTCTGATCTGTAAAATATGTCTATAAACGGCTCCACACCCTAATCCCTATTCTAGAATTCCAGAGATAAAACTAAGCAATCAACTGAGAACAGCTCCCTCTCCCTGTGGGGTCAGGCACAGGCTTCATCCAGGGCAACTCCAGCAAAAGCCATCAACCCACCCACCCACCACCAGGGAGGGAGGGGCGCCAGTCCAAGGCCTTCAGGAGAATCCCAATTCACCCATGTCACCCTCCTCTCAAGCCCAGAAACACCAGTTCAACAAGTTTCTGGACTTGGACAGTTAAAGAATGAAGACAATGTGTTTAAAGCAGTTATTTCAAAATAGGAAATACAGTAAAACCTGCAAAAGCTGGAACCTGTGTAAGGCAGAAACCTATCAGAGAAGAAAAACTCAAAACATTTTCCACTAAAACGAGCAATAGAAAAGTGGTAAGACTGTACCCTGTCAAAGGCAGAAAACTTCTGAGACCTGGAAAAACAAGGCAGTTCCGACTCTCACAGGTTTCGCTATAATTTTTGCCTCTCACTGCTCCAGGGCTGTACACACATACCATTGCAGATCTTTAAATATTTGAGACTCTGCTAGACAAGGCCATTTTCTGGAAGTGAGTGAAATGTGTGTCCCTCAAAAAAGGATGTCCAGGACCTAGGACTATGGTCTGGGCCTGCAGTCACTACATATGCCCATTCAATCATTCTGCAAATACTTAAAAGAGTGCCTGAGCACCTACTATGTGCCAGATGCTTAAATAATGAAACTATCCTGTCAATAAGGATGAGTCAACTCTTGGGAAAAAAGTGACAGTGCACTTACCCCACAGATCCTTCTCCAGCACCTACTGTGTGCCAGGTGCCACTGCAGGCCCTAAGAACAAGGCTGCATCAGGTTGAAGCCTGACCCTCCGGGAGCTCAGTTAGTCCAGGGCTGGAGTGGAGAGAAAGAAGGCAGGCCCTGGGGAGTCGGCCCTGGCCCGGGGAACAGCAGAATTCTTGGTAAAGGAGGAGCCCATTTCCCTTATCCTCTCTGGAGAGGGGAGACTGGTCAAGAAGATGGGGCAATGGGGTGCAGTCGGGTTTGCCCCTGCATTCAAACTTCCTGCCCCAGCTTGACTATGTCAATCTGCAAACTTACAGGAGTTTTTGCGAATTATCCTGAAAGCTAGTCAATGCTTGGCACACAAATGGTTATTAATAATACCCCCGTAATCTTTACAATAACGGGAGGGGCTACATTTACTGAGCCCTTTGGAAAACACCACGTGGAGGAAAGCGTTCTGAGAGGGATGGCCTTGATCTTCCCCAAAAGCCTGAGGCTGGTTAAGTGTCATGGTTTTTACCGAGGCCTTCTGGGAGCCAGGCAACGTTGTGAAGGCTTTAGAAGTTAACTATCTCACTTTATTCTTCCCAAAATCCCCAAGAGGGAGAGATATAACTGCTCCCATTTTACAGATGAGAAAACTGAGGCTTGGTATCTTCCCAGTTGTGTGACCTTGGACAAGTCACTTAGGTTGCAGGCCTCAAATCCAAAGCTGAGCTCCTAGTTCCCTGCACGCACAGCCGCATTTGGTGAATGAATGAGTGCCCTAACGAGGAATTCCTTCAAAGGCCTCGGCAGCCACACCGCTCCCCACAGAGCTCCTCTTCGGAGGCCTAAACCCGAGCCCAGTCCCTGAGGCCTAAATCGACTCTCGGCCGCCCGTTCCGCCCGGGGAGGCGCTGGCACGCGCGTGGTGCCGGGAGCCAGCTTCTTCGGGCGTGGACTGGACAGGGCATGCGGGGCGCAGGGCCGCGGTCGTCACCTGTGGCTCATCCCCGCGGCTGCAGCGTGGCCCGCACAGGGCCGCGGGTCTGGCCCAGGCAGCGTGGGCGACGGCAGGCTGGCCCCGGCCCGACCCGTGCTGACACGATCGAGGGCCAGAGGGCGCCGCCGAGGAAGGTCACCTAGACCCGCTGCTGGCCGGGGCTCCATACCGCTGCCCATGCCCTTCCGCCCGCATGTTCGGGTGGGTTTCATCCTCAGCCGCAGGCGCCTCTGGAGCCCATTTCCCTCCTCCCCGCCCGGGCCCACTCGGCACCCGCCCGCGCGGCCTGCTCCGCCCGCCGCTGACCTGCCAGGCCTGAGCGGACCGCTCCGGCTCCCTCCCTCGGGCTGCGCTCCTGGGTCCCTCGCCCGCTCCTCCTCCCACCTCCTCCCTCTCAGCTACCCAGGCGCCCGGCCCGCGGCACCGGGCGCAGGCAGAGACTCGGCCCTTTCCGCTGCGCCTACCTCACAGGCGGTGGCAGCGCGATCAACGGCGGCTACGGCGGGGGCTGCAGCGCAGAGGAACCCAGCGAGCGGCAGGCCGAAGGCGGGGCGGCGCGGACCGCGGCGGCGCGTACCCGCCCCCGCCCTGCGCGCCCAGCCCCCTGAGCTCCGCCCAGGTCCCGCCCCGGACATCGCCCAGGGCCGTACTCCGGTCCCCTCCGGTTCGCGAGAGGTGGCCTTACCCTCCTGGGCTCCTCAGGGTCTCGAGCGGCCGCGTGTGTCTGCGTGCGCCCGCGCAAGGGGCGACGGCGAGGGATGGGACTGACGTGCGCACGATATGTGCGTGTGCAGGGACACGCGTGGCGGCCGCCCGCACGGGCCAGTCATTGCTGGAACCTCCGTCGGGGTAGAAGCATTCGAGGAGGGGGATCTTCCGGTTAGCTGAACGGTGCCGGGGCACCCTGTGCTAGGTGCAAGACTCGGAGGCTGCTGGGCCTCCCGCTCGGCCTCGGGGCTTGGAGAACCCAGGGAGTTATGTGGCAGATGGTGCTGAAACAGGGCCTAGCCTGGGTGTGCGAGGTGGCTCCCAGGTCCCCCGTCAAAGCCCACGGGTCGCCACTGGAGACAGTTCTAGGCGGGGCTTCGGGACTGGGAACGGGAGATGGCGCGGATACAGAGTAGCGGCCGGGATTGTTGCTCCTCTGCGCTGCCGACACAATGTTTCAGGCGCCTGGCTCCCGCGAGCACATGGCGACCCGCTAGCAGAGACTTGCGCTGGCCGGGGAGATCACAGAGAAAACTCCCCGATGCGCTGAGTTTGCACTGCAAATTAATGATTTTCCCCCGTAGCAAAGCTGCTCGCAGCCCTTTTCCGAGAAGTGAAAAAACCTGGCGTTTTGCAAGAACGTCCCCAGCTGGGTATTACCACGCACCGAGGTATGCGGCGATTCCAGCCAGCCGGTGGAGCGCACCGCGGGGAATCCACGTGCAGCGGCGGCCTGGCCCTCACCGCGGCACTCGGTTCATGTGTGTGGTGGAGGGAACGATCGCTGTCCTGTCTAAGCTGTAAACGCATGATGACTCAAGCTTCCCATCTTGTTCACTACCGAGTTTCCCCGGCATCCTGTGGGAGGCCTACCCGAAGCAGGCTTGGAGAATTAATGGATTCGCGCTGGATGAAGAGTCTGCACACCATTTGCTTAGGCTAACAAAGTCCTCAAAGGCGGAAGGGTCGGGCTACAGAATCAGGACACTCGCTCACAGCCAGCTGTGGTACAAGCTGAAGGAGTAGGCAACAGGAGCAGGCAGCAGATTAAATGGAAAAGTGGCAACGGGCAACTCGGGTTAGAAGTGGTTGGGTGTTGAGGAAGAGAACTCATAAAGGGCAGCCCAGAGAATGTAGACACGGCTCACACAAAGGCCCCAGTTCCCTCCTAAAGAGGGGAGGGGAGGGCAGGGAAAGACGCTGAATCACCTACCCAGTGAAGTGAGGCAGAGTTTGGGAGGAAAGGACCTCAGAAAGGCAGGGCAAGACCAGGTGGCTTGGCGCACACAGGCTAGGAACAGATGCTCTACCGTTGGAATCTCAACTTTACTAGAATTGTGACTTACTGACTACTCCCCACCACAGCCCTGAGAAGGAACGGGGTGAAGGCAGTCTGTACCAGGTAATAACCACCATTCCCTTCAGTCCCTCCCCAACAACTGATTGACCAGAGGATGGGCACTTGGCCCAAACCCAGCCAATCAGTTCTTGTCTTGCAAATATGAACTAAAAAACCCAGAGCCTTGTGGGACTGTCCAGTCAATTTGCCTAATGCTGTTTTTAGATTTAGTGTTCTACTCACTAGTTCAGTGAGTAGTGCAGCCATCCAAGATACAACAACTGGTCTCTATCTGCCTGGAGCATCAGAAGAAGGAGACCCAGGAATCAGAGAAGGAAATGAACTGCAGGTCTAACTGCTTCCATGAACTACTGCCTCCTTAGCCATGAGACCAGAAGAACTGGATAGTGCCTAGCTACCGTTACTGAACGTTTTGATCAAGAAATCAATAGATGAATCCTGATCAAAAGGGGGAAAATGTGGAACAGAATTTTAAATTCATATAGAATCCAGACTTACTGGACCTATTGAGACTGGAGCAACCCTCAATCTATCACTCTGAGAAAATCTTCAAACCATGAACTGAAATTATTCCCTGAAGTCATATTTAAACTAAACAACTTAGCTAAATTAGTAAAGAATGTTCAACATGAGCATTGTGTTCTTTTAAAGAATTGCATATATGAGATCTAATTGTCAACAGTGACTCTAAAGCAAAGATGAGAAGTTTATGTGGTACAGTCTCAGTCGGTGGTGAAACAATATGGGTAGAGATAACAAGAATAGTGACACAATGTGAAAAATGTAACCAGTGTTATTGAACTGCACATGTAGAAACTGATGAATATTTTGCTGTGTATAGTTTCACCAAAACAAAAACAAAAAACCCAGAGCCTAAGTGAGGCAGAGGGTTTTGGATCTGATAGTCATGTTGAGTCTTGAGAAGTCAAAGAGGACATTGTACAGAGCATCTGGAGAGGGTGGCTGCAGGCCCCTTTCTGTTTCATGAGCTGGTGTTATTCTTCCTGCACTTGGTTTTCCTTGGGCCATTTAAATAACCACACACCCTTGAGCTTGATCCTGCAAGAGCGGGCCCCTGAGGAGGACCCTGGATTCCTGGTGGGTGGGAAAAGAGGGTTTATGGGAATAGGTCAGTCCTGACAGCAATTTTTCTATAGCAGAATGATCTTTCTTCCCCTCCTCTCCGTTAACAAGCTTTGTTAGAGCTGACTCCATCCCTGGACCATCCATTTGGACCAAAGAAACCAACTGAGACTTTTCCTGGGGCTGCTGAGAGAGACTTCCCAAAGAATGAAGCCAGCCCATAAGAGAGAGACAGAGACTAGGTCCTAGGGCCATCATACTCCTGGATCTAGCTATGCCTGAGGCCACCTCCTGTGATTCACAGCTATCTGAGCCAATAAAGTCCCTTTTTGCATAGTCCAATTTGGACTGGGTTTTCTTCTAGGTCCTAACTCAGTAGTTCTCTTCCCTTCAAGTAGAACATACAGTATCCAGGACAGATTAGATTTTTCATTTTAATATTGGAATAGTGGTTAAGGTCTGGGTTCAAACCCACCAGCCACTATGTGGGAAAAAGGTGTGGCTCCACTTCCGTAAAGGTTACAGCCTTGGAAACCCTATGAGGCAGTTCTACTCTGTCTTATAGGGTTGCTATAAGTTGGAATTGATGGCAATGGGTTTGTTTTTTTTGTTTTTGTTTTTGTTTTTGTTTTAACCAGTGTAACAATATTTTATTTTAGGGAAGTTCTTTCTTATATCTGACTTACAGCCACAGGGCTTCTACTAAAGATATTTACCAGCATGGAAAGCAGTCACTCACCTTTCTAAAAACCTGTGTTGAAACGTTTCTCTTTTCAATGTCCTTGTACCTCAAAGTGATTCATTAGCATTGTCTTTGCCAAATACTTGAAGATGAGGTCCTTGAAGGTAGAAATAGAAGATGCAACTTATCTAAATTATTTTTAAAGGGAAAAAGTATTCTGCTTGTTACCAGCATCAATTACTTTGATTACAAAACTGAATTGTCATAAAATATAACCTTTTCTAACCATTTTCCAATGAACTCATCAGACTTGAGTCTGGGTAGGAGGAATCAGGATTGAGAATTGGTTGTCAGGGTTCTCAGGCCACACTCACAGCCTTGTACTCTGACCCTTATCATCCAGGCAAGGACACAGGCCAGCCTCCAGGTTCTGAGTGATATGGACAGGAGTAATCAGTTGAAAAAGGAGCCCTAGTAGCACAGTGATTAAGCACTTGGCTACTAACCAGAAGGTTGGTAGTTCAAACCCACCAGCTGCTCCATGAAAGAAAAATGTGGCAGTCTGCTTCCATAAAGATTAGAGACTTGGAAACCCTATGGGGCAGTTTTATTCTGTCACATGGGGTCGTTATGAGTTGGAACTGACTCCATGGCAATGGTTTTTTTGGGGTTTTTTTTTAATCAATTGCAAAGGTGCCACAATGGTTAAGCGCTTGGCTGCCTACTGAAAGATTGGTGGTTGGAACTTTGCCAACTTTTAAATAATCCAGGGGCTCTGCAGGAGAAAGACCAGGCAATCTGCTTCTGTAAAGATTACAGCCAAGAAAACTCTGTGGGACAATTCTACTATGTTACGTGGGGTTCCTATGAGTCGAAAATCAACTCAATGGGACCTTACCACAACCATCAATTGAGAAAAGAGGATAGAAAACATCCCAAGATAAGCACAATAAAATATTTTACCCTGCATATCTAAAAACATGAGATGTCTTAGATCTAAAATAGTTCCAAGAAGGTCCAATATCATATCCATATTTTTTAGAAATTATGTATACATACACACACAGAGAAATATTAGAAATGCAGTAAATATTAATGAACACTGTATTTCAATTTATAGGGCTATAAGTGTTTTTTTGTTCTTTGGCTCTTTCTATATTCCCAAACATTCTTTAATGAAGATATAATAGCTTTAGTATAAAAAGAGAGAATCTTTATTTTTAAGACAGCGAAGTAAAGTTAATCAGGAGTGGTTGTGTAAACTAATTCAATCCTTCTGGAAAGCTATTAGGCAATATGTGATGAGAATCGTAAGCCCATTCTGCCCCTTTGACCTGCTCCTGGGAACCCATGCTAAGGCAATAATCCTGAGTTGGTGAGTGCCAACTGAAGGAAGATGCATAGCAGCTCAGGACGGAACACAGCCTGGCTTCCAGCTTGAGCAAATTGAAGCACATCCCTCCCCCATGGAGTATTCAAAGCCTTGATAAAAGACAGTTACAAAGACTTCATGTGCAGAAATATTTCTAATAACAATGTTAATTGAAGGCCATCATATATTCAGTATTTTATAACTACAACATAAAAAACTTAGAGACAAACTGTGGTAGACAGAATAATGTTGTTGTTAGTTGCTGCTGCATCAACTCCCACTCACGGCAACCCTACGTACAACAGAATTAAACATTGCCTAGTCCTGTGCCATCTTCACAATCATTGGAATTCTCAAGTCCATTGTTGTGGCCACAGAGAGAATAATGGCCCCCCAAAGATGTCTATGTCCTAATCCCCGGAACCTGAGAATATGTTACTTTACAGGGCAAAAGGTACTTTACAGATGTGATTCTGTTAAGGACCTTGAGATGGGGAGATTATCCTGGGTTAGCAAGGTGGGGCCAATGTAATCACAAAGGTCCTTCTAAGAGGAAGACAGGAAACTTGGAGTGACAGAAGGTGGTATAGTGATGGAAGCAGAGGGAGAGAAGGAGTTGTAATGATAGAAGCAGAGGTCAGAGAGAGAGAGATTGGAAGATGCTACACTGCTGGCTTTGAAATGGAGGAAGGGGTCATGAGCCCAGAAATGCAGGTGGCCTATAGAAACTGGAAAAGTCAAGGAAACAGATTCTCTCTCAGAGCCTCCAGAAAAAGCCATCCCTGACCACACCTTGACTTTAGCCCATTGTGACTGACTGTGGACTTCCAACCTCCAAAATTGACTGCAAAATAATAAATTCGTATTGTTTTAAACCGCTAAGCTGGTGTTGGTTTGTCTCAACAGCAATGAGAAATAATACACAAACTTCTGGAAGACAATACTATAAATGATCTGTTAGAATGGCAAGGTCGTAAGTGGCTTCCTTTTTTTATTTTCTCTACTTTCTAACTTTTAAATAATGTGGTAAACATTAAAATCAAACAATCAGGAAAAGAGGTAGGGGTTTCTGCTGTATAAAACCAACTGAGATTTGGCATGCAGGTCTTCTTGTTATTGTACAGCAAACTCAGGCTTTAATCCAGGTCCAGATCTGGTAACTGTGATGTTCCATAGGAGGGGACACTTGTATGGGTATGTGTCTTAGTCATCTGGTGCTACCATAACAGAAATACCACAAGTGGATGGTTTTAAGGAAGATAAATTTATTTCCTCACAGTCAAAGTAGGCTAAAAGTCCAAATTCAGGGTGTCAGCTCCAGGGGAAGGCTTTTTCTCTCTGGTGGTCTTCTTTTCGGTGTTCCCCTGAACTAGGAGCTTCTCGGCGCAGGAACCCCAGTCCAAAGGACGCACTTTGCTCCTGGCACTGCTTTCTTGATGGAATGAGGTCCCCCTGTCTCACTGCTCACTTTTGTCATTTATATCTCAAGAGATTGCCTCAGGATACAATCTAATCTTATCGATCAGGTCCTGCCTCACTAACACAACTGCCACCCATCCTCCCTCATTAACATCATAGAGGCAGGATTTACAACATATAGGAAAATCACACAGTACCAGGAATCATGGCCCAGCCAAACTGATACACACATCTTTGGGGGGACATAATTCAATCCATGACAATATGTGAGGGTGTGTAGAGGTGTGACAAATGGAATTGATCAGAGCTGGAATTCTACCAAAGGCCTCTGAGCTGAGAAGAAGGTAAGTTTCTCTTTTGTTTAGCATGTGCTGGTTCCTGAGAAAGGATGAAGAAAACTGGAAAAATCCAGTCTTTTATTGCAAGAGGATCATGGAACCCCTTCTCCAGACCCTGCCAGTGAGTGGGCCCATGCAGTTTGCCCTGAGGACAGAAATGGAGCGGCCATCTTCCCCTTGACTTGCATTCATTGCCAAGGGGCCTACGGCTTTATGAAGAGTGTCCCAAGTCTGGCAATCATGGCCCCTGCTAACAGGCTCAGCCTTATTTTTATTGTTTAAATGAGGACAAGGTCAGGTGGAGTTAAAATTGCCTGGTGTCTGGCTGTCCAGGGGGCTAGTTTTCAGGCACCATCTGTCCAACCCTGGCATGTAGGGTTGTGTGGTTTACACACTGCACACTGCGTAGACCAAAGGAAGCATAGGGGCTGAGATGCCACGCATGCACTGCTCGTAAAGCCTTGGGTCCTGACAAGACTGCATCAGTCACAAGGAAGGGCTATGTTTCTACTTCAGGGTACCTTTTCACAGACTGTATACTGGCGCTGACTGGTAGCTGAGATCCATGTGCCCCTCTGCCGGGCATGCTCTTCTGCCAGTTCTTCTCACAGCCAGCGTGAGTGCTGCCTCATTCCCAGGGCCTCAGCTTAAATGGGACTTTCTCAAGGCTGCCTTCCCTGCCGCCCAACCTAAGGCAGGTTCTCCTCTGCCCACCATCCTTATTCTGAGCCCAGCCCTATGTTTTCTCCATAGCACATAGTGTCATTTATAATTATTTAATAGTTTATTTACTTTTTATTATCTGTCTCCCCATTAGAATGGGTGCTCCACGAGGGGAGGGACTGGTGCTGCTTTGTCCACCTCGGTGTGTTCCCCAGAGTGCCTGGCACATCACTGGTGCTCAGTGGTGAGTTAGTGAATGAAGGAATGATGAGTGGCACACAGCATAAAGGCAGGTGACTTGGAGTGGCTTACTACCCCAACATGTAGGCAGCACACTTTGGGGACAGCTTTGCTCCGTGCTCCTAGCTGGATAGCTAGGGATCATGCCCCACGGATTGTCAATCCTCCATGAAGAAGGGACTCATGTCCTTGGTGTGGGCTGTTGTTGTTGTTGTTGTTAGGTGCCTTCTAGTTGGTTCTGACTCATAGTGACCCTATGTACAACAGGATGAAACACTGCCCAGTCCTGCACCATGCCCACAATCGTTGTTGTGCTTGAGCCCATTGTTGCAGCCACCATGTCAATCCATCTCCTTGAGGGTCTTCCTCTTTTTCACTGACCCTGTATTTTACCAAGCATGATGTCCTTCTCCAGGGACTGATCCCTCCTGACAACATGTCCAAAGTATGTAAGACGTAGTCTCGCCATCCTTGCCTCTAAGGAGCATTCTGGTTGTACTTCTTCCAAGACAGATCTGTTCATTCTTTTGGCAGTCCATGGTATATTCAATATTCTTCGCCAACACCACAACTCGAAGGCATCAACTCTTCTACGGTCTTCCTTATTCATTGTCCAGCTTTCACATGCATATGATGTGATTGAAAATACTATGGCTTAGGTCAGGCACACCTTAGTCTTGAAGGTGACATCTTTGCTTTTTAACACTTTAACACTTTTTAACACTTTAAAGAGGTCTTTTGCAGCAGATTTCCACAATGCAATGCATCTTTTGATTTCTTGACTGCTGCTTCCATGGGTGTTGATTGTGAATCCGAGTAAAATGAAATCCTTGACAAATTCAATCTTTTCTCCATTTATCATGATGTTGCTTATTGGTCCAGTTGTGAGGATTTTTGTTTTCTTTATGTTGAGGTGCAATCCATACAGAAGGCTGTGGTCTTTGATCTTCATCATTAAGTGCTTCAAGTCCTCTTCACTTTCAGCAAGCAAGGTTGTCATCTGCATAACGCAGGTTGTTAATGAGTCTTCCTCCTGTCCTGACGCCCCGATAGTCTTCATATAGTCCAGCTTCTTGGGTTATTTGCTCAGCAAACAGATTGAATAAGTATGGTGAAAGGATACAACCCTGACACACACATTTCCTGACTTTAAACCACACAGTATCCCCTTGTTCTGTCCAAACAACTGCCTCTTGATCCACATAGAGGTTCCTCATGAGCACAATTAAGTGTTCTGGAATTCCCGTTCTTCACGAGGTTATCCATAGTCTGTTATGATTCACACAGTCGAATGCCTTTGCATAGTCAATAAAAGACAGGTAAATATCTTTCTGGTATTCTCTGCTTTCAGCCAGGATCCATCTGATATCAGCAATAATATCCCTGGTTCCACGTCCTCTTCTAAATCCGGCCTGAATTTCTAGCAGTTCCCTATCGATATACTGCTGCAGCTGCTTTTGAATGATCTTCAGCAAAATTTTACTTGCATATGATATTAATGATATTGTTCAGTAATCTCCGCATCCAATTGGATCACCTTTCTTGGGATAGGCATAAATATGATCTCTTCCAGTCGGTTGGCCAGGTAGCTGTCTTCCAAATTTCTTGGCATAGATGAGTGAGCACTTCCAGCTCTGCATCCGTTTGTGGAAACTTCTCAATTGGTATTCCTTCAATTCCTGGAGCCTTGTTTCTTGCCAATGCCTTCAGTGAAGCTTGGACTTCTTCCTTCGGTACCATCAGTTCCTGATCATATGCTACCTCTTGAAAGGGTTGAACATTGATCAATTCTTTTCGGTATGAGTCTGTGTATTCCTTCCATCTTCTTTTGATTCTTCCTGCGTCATTTAATATTTTCCCGGTAAAATCCTTCACTATTGCAACTTGAGGCTTGAATTTTTTTGGTGTGGGCTGGGGATTGTTTAATCTGCCTATGTGATACAGAACTTAATCTTGCCCAGAGAGGCCTGGCCTTTGCCCTCAGCTTCTGGGAGGTAATTTCCAAGCCCTTGGAATGTCATGCCATATAGGAGTGTCTTTATTTAGACAAAGGGCTGGCCACACCAGATAGTAAAACAATGTGATTTAGGGCGGAGGCTTTGAGTCATGCAGTATCAGCTCAACCTCCTGAGAGGCTGAAGACTAAGATCAGCTATGTGGGCAGTCAACCATGGAGCCCCAGTAGAAACTCTAGACACCAAGACTCAGGTGAGCTTCCCTGCTTGGCAATACTCCATGTGTATTGTCACACATTGTTACCAGGAGAAGTTAACGCTGTCCATGACTCCATGGGGAGAGGACAACTGGAGGCTTTGTGTTTGGAACCCAGACTCTGCCTTATGCATCTCTTCCTTTGGCTGATTTTAATCTGTATCGTTTCCCTATAATAAACCATAACCATGAGTATGTCAGCTTTATTGAATTCTGTCCTAGCAAATTATTGAACCAAAGGGTGATCTTGGGGACCCTTGAACTTGCAACTGATGTTAGAAGTGAGGGTGGTTATGATGGTTAATTTTATGTGTCAATTTGGCTAGGCTATGGTGCCTAGTTGTTTGGTAAAACACTAGTCTATTTACTGCTATAAAGTAATTACATGTGATTGAATCAGTCGGCCTCAAGTAAAGCAAATTGCCTTCCCTATTATGAGTGGGCCTCAATCAATCAGCTGAAGGCCTCCAGACTATAAACAGGTATTTTTCCAGAACATTATTCTTGTTGCCTGACCTATGGATTTTGAGACACAAGCCTGTGGTGATCTCTGGCCTGTTGCCTGACCTGCAGATTTTGGATTTGTCAGCCCCCTGCAATGGCATGAGTCAATTCTTTGAAGTAAAAATCTCTCTCTCTCTCTCTCTCTCTCTCTCTATATATATATATATATATATATATATATATATACGTATATACATATATATACATATATATATATATATATACATATATATATATAAACCCATTGCCAATGAGTTGATTCCGACTCATAGCGACCCTATAGTACAAAGTAGGACTGCCCCATAGAGTATCCAAGGAGCGGGTGGTGGATTCAAACTGCCGACCTTTTAGTTAGCAGCCATACCTCTTAACCACTGTGCCGTCAGGGCTCCTCTGCTGTGTATGTATATATATAATACACACATATATACGTATGTGTGTGTGTGTGTGTATGTGTATACACACAGTCATGTGTCATTTAATATCCATGATATGTTCTGTGAAATAGGATATATGTGATTTGAATGTTATGTGAACATGCCTAAATGGCAATAGCATTCACTGATTTTCCATCTTTGTGTTGCTTAATAACTTTTTGTTTCACTTCCAAACTGACACTTCTTCTTTGTCTCTCACTGCTGCTATCACTAGCACTGGTTTGCTGCATTTGGGAGCCATGATGCACTTCATGGTAATATTTTCAAAGAAAATTAAACAGGTAACACTATAACACACAAGAGACGCATGATACACAAGATTGGATGCCAGTGCTTATGAGTCAAAGTGTACACTGTTATACGATAAACTTTTTATTTGTTTAAGTAGGGAAATTCCACAAAAAAATAATGATAGAAAGTACAGTACAGTCCATACATAAGCCAGTAATGCAGCCATTTATCATGACTATCAAGACATATGTATTAGTGGGCATCTAAGATACAGCTATTGGTCTCTACTTGTCCAGAGTAAAAGTAAAAGAAGGAATCCAAAGACTCAAAGAAGAAACTAGTCTACAGAACAAATAGTTCACATGAACAATGACATTATCTTCCTTGAGATTGGAAAAACCAGATGGTGCCCAGCTACCACTACCGACCATTCCAACCGGAGATTTAATAGATTGTCTTAGTTATCTAGTGCTGCTATAACAGAAATACAACAAGTGGATGATTTTAAAGAAGAGAAGTTTATTTCCTTACAGTAAAGTAGGCTAAAAGTCCGAATTCAGGGTGTCAGCTCCAGGTGAAGTCTTTCTCTCTCTGTTCGCCTTCTCATCGATGTTCCTTAGGACTAGGAGCGTCTTCGCACAGGGACCGCGGGTCCAAAGGACACGCTCGGCTCCTGGCACTGCTTTCTTGGTGGTATGAGGTCCCCATGTGTCTCTGCTCACTTCTCTCTTTTATATCTCAAGAGATTGCCTCAGGACACAATCCAATCTTGTAGATTGAGTCCTGCCTCACTAACACAACTGCCGCCCATCCTCCCTCATTAACATCATACAGGCAGGATTTACAACTTACAGGAAAAACACAATACTGGGAATCATGGCCCAGCTAAATCGATACACACATTTTTGGGGGGACATAATTCAATCCATGACACAGGCAGTCCCAGATAGAATGGGAGAAAAATGTAGAACAAAACTCAAATTCCTAAAAAAAAGTCAGACTTACTCGACCAGTAGAGACTAGATGAACCCTTGAGACTATCGCCCTGAGATACTCTTTAAACTTCCAACTCAAAGTACTCTCAGAGTTGACCTTTCAGCCAAATGACAGATTGGCCCATAAAATAAATATCATCCATGAGTACTGTGCACCTCAGAATAATCATCTAAATGAAACCAAATGGTAAGCATTTACCCTAGACCAAAGACAAGAAGGCAAGGGGGGACAGGGAAGCTAGATTAATGGAAACAGAACAACCAGAACAGAAATAATGAGAAAGCTGATATATTGTGAAAAATGTAACCAATGTCACTGAACAATATCGTCATAGTTATCTAGTGCTGCTATAACAGAAATACCTCAAGTGGATGGCTTTAACAAACAGAAATTTATTCTCTCACAGTCTAGGAGGCTAAAAGCCCAAATTCAGGGTGCTAGCTCCAGGGAAAGGCTTTCTCTCTCTTGTCAGGTCTGGGGGAAGATCATTATCATTAATCTTCCCCTAGATCTGGGAGTTTCCCAACGCAGGGACCCTGGGTCCAAAGGACATGCTCTGCTCCTGGCTCTTCTCTCATGGTGGTGTGAGGTCCCTCTCCTCTCTGCTCAATTCTCTCCTTTATATCTAGAAAGCGGTCGAGTCAAAATACATCCTAATCCTGTAGACTGAATCCTGCCTCATTAACATAGCTGCCTGTAATCCTGCCTCATTAACATCATGGAGGTTAGGATTTACAACATAAAGGATAATCACATCAGATCACAGAATGGTGGACAACCACACAATACTGGAAATCATGGCCTAGCCAAGTTGATACACATTTTTGGGGGACATAGTTCAATGCATAATAAATATGTATAGAAATTGTTAAATGAGAATCTAATTTCCTGTGTAAACTTTCACCAAAACACAATAAAATATATTTTTTAAAAAAGACATATGTATTATAGATTATATATGTACTGTATCATTATACACCTGGCAGTGCAATCACTTTGTATACAAGAGACACGAGATACACCTGTTGCATGCAGAAAGCTGTTACATTCGCTACTTCCAGTTACATCTGTTACATCTCATTCTACAACCAGGATTTCTGAACTCTATTGTAACCTTATGGGACCACACGTGTATATGTGGTTGGATGTTGCCCAAACGGATGTTATGAGGTATGTGACTATATATCCCTGGTTCTGTTTCTCTAGAGAACCCTGATTAAGAGAGTGGTCTTGTGGATGATTCCCTAATTTCCCAGCTGATATCAGAAGGAGGGGGCAGATCCAGCTAGCATTACTGAATGTTTTGATCAAAGATTCTATAGAAGATTCCTGATCAAAAGGG
Source organism: Dugong dugon (assembly GCA_030035585.1). Taxonomy (NCBI): domain Eukaryota; kingdom Metazoa; phylum Chordata; class Mammalia; order Sirenia; family Dugongidae; genus Dugong; species Dugong dugon. The sequence goes on from CM057460.1 coordinate 147,176,375, forward strand.
GGATAAATGTGGAACAGAATTTAAAATCTTACAGAATCCAGACTTTCTGGACCATTGAGGTTGGATGAACCCCTGAAACTATTGCCCTGAGATAATTTTTAAACCTTAAACCAAAACTATCCCTTAAGTCTTCTTAAAACCAAACAATAGCTTGCTTAATTAGTAAAGAATGTTTACCTTGAGCATTGTGCTTTTTTAAAGAACTATCTATATGGGATCAGATTGACAACAGCAACTTGAAAGGTTAGATAGGAAGTTTAGCGGGCAGTGAGTCTACATTAAAAGTGGAAGAACAATTCAGAAAAGGAGGGTGCAAATGGTTGCACAACTTGAAGAATGTAATCAATGTCACTGAATTGTACAGGTAGAAATTGTTGAACTGGCATATGTTTTGCTGTGTATGTTTTCAACAACAACAAACATAAATAAAATAAATTATTAAAAAGAAAAAAACTCAAAAAAAGAAGGGGGCAGACTTGTGAACTGTGCTCCCTCTAACATTGTGCTGCCCCACAGCCGGCCCCCGCACACTGTTGAATGTGGATGGCTGGCTTCTTGTTTTTCCTGGCAGACTGAGGTCTGCTGTCAGAGCAGCATTTGCCCTGGCTGTGGCACACAAACTTACTGGTGCCTATTCCCTTCAGTGTGGCCCACCACCAATGCCTCCTGCTCTGTCCTGGCTGGGGGTAAGGCCTTTCTTTCTGACATGGACAGTGACAGGTACAGATAAAAAGTTAGTAGCAGGCTGGGTATTAAGCCCCGAGTGCCCCTACCATCGTCCTCACACCAGCCTCTCACATTCTGGCCTTTGCTGCTGGAAGAGGGATTGTGGGGGTACTGACCATGGGAGTTTTCTCTGGAAATGCTGTAGCTGTCTTAGAATTTGCCAGGTCCCCCTTCCTCTAATGCCCACTATCTCCCCCGGCTGCAGGAGCAGAAACTGTCCAGCCACAGACACAGCCCTTCCTGCCAGGGCCAGCAGGCCCAAGGCAGCCACAGCCTCGGATGCTTCTCGAAGCTCAAAAGTTTCAGGTTCAAATTAAATTTAGCAGTCCTGTTGCGCTAGGGTTACAAAACAAGTTCTTCATGACTCTTATATAAGAAGATAAGGCCCTTCATCCCTCCACCCTACCCCAGCTCCTCCTTACCCCGGGGAAATGCTTGCTTCCCCTGAACTCTGCTTAAGGCTCCCCTATACCAGGGACCCCACACCTCCCTCCTTAAGCCCCAAAAGCAGACTTCACAATTCTACATACAGTACAGCATCTGAAGTAGGAGAAAACCCAGTTTTGCTTCCTCCCTACCTAGTGTGGTCATGCATGATCCTGCCCAGCCACAGAGGATTGGACCCTATGACCGCTCTGTGACCCTGAGCTTTGGGCTCCTAAAAGGCAACTAAACACACCTCATTTTCCGGGGGTTATGGAGATGGGAACAGCTTCTTATTTACAAAGCCTTCCGGGGAAATAAATAACTAAACTACCAAGGTCTTAAGAGACACAGGCCATCTTTGGGAAACACTAGCCCAAGAAAATCCATACTTAGAACACAGAAATGGAAAGGCAATGATTCTCAAAATGTGGTGTGTATGAAAATCACCTGGAGGGTTTGTGGACAGTGCAGGTGGGGGGACCTTCCCCCTCAAGAATCTCTGTTAGCTTTTCTGGATGAGATCTGGGCACCTGCCCTTTTCACAAGCACCCTGAGTGATACTGGGCAACAGGCTTAGCAAAAGGCTGTAAGCTTACATGACATTACAGAAAAAAATTCAGGGTGTGGTGGCTCTAGAACACCAGTTCCTCCAGGGTAAAAAACAAAATTAATGCAGAAAATATTTATTTATACCCATCTTTTCAAGCTCCAACATCTGTTGCTGTGATCAGGGGTACCCCCGTCAGGGGATGCTTCACTTTTGCTTTCTCCCCTTCCCCTTTCACTCACAGTTCATTTGTTCAGCCAATATGCATTGCTGTGCACAGGCTGCCGACACGGCACCAGGAACTGGGGATATAATATAATGGTGTGGAGAAACAGACACTGTCCCTTCCCTTGTGAAACTTACAGTCTAGGGGAGAAAGTAGACTTTGCTCAAATCATCATACAAATAGACCTGTAATTGTGAACTTGGATAAGTGCCATGGAAGAAAGGTTCTGAGTAACATGCATTTACTCATTCCGCAAATATTTATTGAGCTCCTACCATGGGCCAGACACTCTTGTGGGTGTTGGGGATACAGCAGTGAACAAGATAGACATGGTCCCCCACTTCTTGTGGGTGTTGGGGATAGGAATCAGAACAAGACAGGAATTGTCCTTCCATTTCTTAGTGCTTTCAGTGTCGTGGGCAAAACTGACGGTTAACAAGTACTTATGGAATATGACTCCAGTGCTGGTAAGTGTCCTGTAGGAGGTTAAGGCAGGGCAAGGGGGCACGGCTACTCAGGAGAGGCAAGGAAGGCCTCTCTAAGGAGGTGTCTTTTGTGCAGAAATGAATGAAGCAAGGGAGTATTTAATGGAGGATCCTGACCTGACCTGAGGGGAGTGGTGTGGTGGGTTGTCTGCAAAGATGGTGGCCAACAACTCCTCCCAACCACTTGTCTTATCAAGAAGTGGAGTCTACCACTGCTCTTACCCCTTCGAGAGCAAGAGAGAATGAAGAAAACAAGATACAAGGGAAAGATCAGTCCAAAGCACTAATGGACCACAGCTACCACACCTCCACCAGACTGAGTCCAGTACAACCAGATGGTGCCCTGCTACCACCACTGACTGCTCTGACTGGGATCACAACAGAGGGTCCCAGACAGGGCTGGAGAAAAATGTAGAACAAAATTCTAACTCACAAAAAAAAAGACCAGACTTACTGGCCTGACAGAGACTGGAGAAAGTGTGAGAGTATGGTCCCCGGACATCCTTTTAGCTCAGTAATGAAGTCACTCCCAAGGTTCACTGTTCAGCCAAAGATTAGACAGCCCCATAAAACAAAATGAGACCAATGGGGCACAACAGTCCAGGGACAAGGACTAGAAGGCAGGAGGGGACAGGAAAGCTGGTGATAGGGAAAGCAAGGTTGAGAAAGGAGAGTACTGACAAGTTGTGGGGTTGTTAACCATTGTCATAAAATAATATGTGTACTAACTGTTTAACGAGAAACTGTTTCTGTAAACTTCATCTGAAGTACAATGAAAAAAAAAAAGCGGAGCCTATTTCCCCCCTTTCTAAAACTGAACTAGTCTTGGGACTTGATCTGACCAATAGAATGCATGGAAGAGATGCTGTGCCGGTTCTGGACCTAACCCTTCAGAGACCAGGCAACTTCTGTTCTCTGTTCCTTATTGGTTGAGGGTCCCCCACCCCCACCCCTCACACACACACATAAGAAGTCCAACTGCTCTGCTAGAGAGAGGGGCTTAGCCAGCCCCTCACCTCCAGCCAGCTGAGGTACCAGATATGTGAATGAGGTCATCTAGGACATTCCAGCCCCAAGCTCCCAGAAGAATGTGGGACACATGTGCCACATGCATGACCCCAGCCAAACCACATGGAAGAGAAGAACTGTTCTGCTGAGCCATTGCACTGGCCCAGGCTTGGGATAAGTGTGGCTCAGACTATGGTTGCTATGGATTGAATTGTGCCCCCCACCCACCAAACAAAAAAAAAAAAAAATGTCCTAACCCGTGGTACCTATGAATAAGGCCTTATTTGGAAATAGGATCTTTAAAGGAAAATGCTATCAATTAAGTTAACATGAGGTCATATTGGAGTAGGGTGGGTCCTAATGCAATTCTAGTGGAGTTCTTACAAAAGAGAAGCCCTACAGAGAGATAGTCAAAGGAAAAATGCCATGTGATGCTGTAGCTGCAAGCCTAGGAATGCCTAGAGCTCCCAGAAGGTGAGAGAGCAGCATGGAGCATATCGTTCCTCAAAGCCTCAGGAGGAATCAACATCGCTGACACCCTGATCTAGGACTCCCAGCCTCCAGAGCTGTGAGATAATAAATTTCTCTTTTTATAAACCACCCAATTTGTGGTATTTTGTTACGGCAGCTCTGGGAAAGTAATACAGTGATGAAGGCAGCAGTGGGGGTGGAGAGAAGTAGAAGAATTAGATTTATTTAGGAAGTAGACTCCGTAGGGTTCGGTGATGGAGGTAATGTTTCTGGCTGTGTAACTCCCAGAAACAGCTGGTGCTGCCCCTAATGAGTTGGAAGCGCTGGAGAAGGAGCAGATTTAGGGAAAGATAGTGAGTTTGGGTTTGACTCTTGAAGGTGCCATCCTCCTGCCTTTTCCAGTGCCCCCGCCCGGGGTGGGAGAGGGGAGAGAGGGGTTGGCCATGGGGAACTGACACAGGGTGAGAAGCTGAGCATGATTCCAACTCTCAGGGTCTCTGCCCCGCCGTAAATACTTAGGGGCCAAGCCCCGAATCACAGAGATACTAAGAAAGAGGGGTAATAGTGTCTATAGGAAAAACGGAGAGGGGAATAAATGAAGTCAGCCCGATTTTTTTTTTTTTTAACAAGTACATCATTAAACATCTGATGAAAATGATAGGAAAATGTACTGTCCCCCATGGAACCCTGTTGTCACACACCCTGGATGGCCTTATCTGAGGCTTCTCTGGTGCAGCCTTAGGGAGGGGCCCTTACCAGCCAGCCCACCTGTGTCCGGCCGTGCAGGCAAGTTGCTTCACTGTGGCCCTGGGCTGGCTGGGCCATGGATGCACTCCTTCCCACTAGCCAACAGGTGGCAGCACACTCCATATCTGTCACCTACGGGGCATTTGCATCATCAACTGAACCACTCGCAAGGGCTTTGCATAGTGACAAATTCTCAAAAGAGCTTTTTCCTGTGCGTGAAATAGGCATCAGTCTTTTTTATCTACAGTTGAGGAAACTGAAGCTGGTTAGGAAAAGATTTCCAGCCTGAAATCTGAATAGAAGCTCCTCTTCAGGCAAACACCTCAAGCTCACTAGGGCTGGGTGGAGGCTGGACTAGCTCCCTGATCCACCTCCAAGGGCAACCTGGCCTCTTTTCCGCCAAATGCTCAATCGAATCACACACAACATTATATGTGTACTCGTATGTGTGCATGTTCATTTTTCTGAGAAAAGTCTCCGTAGATTTAATCCAGTGGTAATTTTGCTTCCTAGGTGGGCATTTGGCAATATCTGGAGATATTTTTGATTGTCACTACTAGGAGGTGAGGGGTGTGCTACTGGCATCTAGTGGGTAGAGGCCAGGGATGCTGCTAAACATTCTACACCGGACAGCTCCCTACAAGAAAGAGTTACTAGGTCCAAAATGTCAACAGTGCCAAGGTCAAGGACCACTGATTAAAGCAAACTCTCAAAATAGTCAATGGCCCATGAAGTGCTTGGACATCCCCAGATCAGAGGCAGCCTGTCAAGGCTTACTCCGCCCCCCACCCCACATCTCCCTCTCACCAGCTGTGAGAGGCCTCCCATTGCCTCCTTCACCTGCACCTTCTCCCTCCTTTTCCCTCAGACCTCATCTCATTCCTGGCCTCAATGAACAATTCCTGAGCAGCAAGCATACACTAGGCCAGGAGCTGCGCTGGGCCCTGGAGGGACCATGGGGGCGCATTAGTTTCTTATGACTTCTCAGATTACAGGTAGTCCCTGAATAGCTGCGTATTTGAGTTATGTATTGCTCTTACAACTGTCTGGTTTTTTTTTAACGTCTTAGTAGTAATATGTACTACATACAATGTTGCAGCATGTAATTTGCCGATGTTATTCTCAGATGCTCACTCCCAGATATTCAATTTTATGATCTACTGTTCAAAACACTGCTGTACAGCAGGCTATGGCTTGGTCTACAATGAAGTCAGTGTCAGTGTTGGGAGTCAAAACAGAAAGTTGGGCAATGTTCAGCTCTAACGACATACAACAGTTGAACCGCATATACGTGTCTAACAGCCGTTAGGATGCCAGCTTCATTGTTAGGACGGTGATGCCCACTTCTACAGTGTGATCTTATTCAGCATTTTGTATCATAAGGAGCATCAGTAGTTAATCTGAAGCTGAGTTGTTCGAGTTTCTCTAACTGTAACACCTGCACTGATTATACCCCCAACAATGAGTCTAGAAAAAGAAGTCCTGCCACTGAAAGTTGAAATACAAAAAAGAAGGTGAGGAAAGCTCTAGACATGGATATAAAGATGAAGATTATTAAGGTCTATGATAATGGAAAGAAAGTTGGCAAAATAGCATGTGAGGAAGGACTGTCTCATTCTACCATTTCAACAATCATTAAGGATAATAATAGGATTTTGGAGGCAGTTAAGCGAGCAATTGGCATAAAATCGACAATTTTAACAAAGAAGAAGCAAGGGCCAATCCACGAGATGGAAAAGCTGTTGACTATTTGGATAGAAGGAGTCGTCGGAATGGAACCTCATAGTAAGGTGAGGACTACCTGTATTTGCTCAGCATACGGATTGAATAAGTAAGGTAAAAGGATACAACCCTGACACACACCTTTTCTGATTTTAAACCATGCAGTATCCCTTTGTTCTGTTTAAACGACTGCCTTTTGGTCTTTGTACAGGTTCTACCTGAGCACCACTAAGTGTTCTAGAATTCCCATTCTTTGCAATGTTCTCCATAATTTGCTATGATCCACACAGTCAAGTGTCTTTGCATAGTCAATATAACTGAAGTAAACATTTTTCTGGTATTCTCTGCTTTTCGCCAAGAACCGTCTGACATCAGCAATGATATCCTTTGTTCCACATCCTCTTCTGAATCGGCTTGAATTCCTGGTAGTTCCCTGTAGAGGTACTTACTACTGCAACCATTTTTGAGTTATTTTCAGCAAAATTTTACTTGCATGTTATATTAATGATATTGTTTGATAATTTCTGCATTGGGTTGGATCATCTTTTTTTAGAATGAGCAAGTATATGGATCTCTTCCAGTCGATTGACCAGGTAGGTGTCTTCCAAATTTCTTGGCATAGGCAAGTGAGTGTTTCCAGCATTGCATATGTTTGTTGAAGCATCTCCATTGGTATTCCATCAAGTCCTGGAGCCTTGTTTTTCATCAATGACTTCAATGAAGCTTGGACTTCTTCCTTCAGTACCATTGGTTCTTAATCATATGCTATCTTCTGAAATGGTTGAACATCAACCAATTATTTTTGGTGTAGTGACTCTTTTACTGAACCCTAGAAGATGGGTTCCTTTCCAGTATGCTCAGACTTGCCAATTATCTGGACGGTCTTTGAGAAAAAGAAAGTAACTTTATTGCAATGCACAGAGCAAGGAGCTGGGAGGAAGTTCCGCAGATCTGGCTCCCCGAGCTATAGGAAAGCAGGGCTTATATGTGATTTGGGCGGCAAGAAGGTGGCCGCGCAGGCGTACCGGGAAGGAAAAATTTTAGAAGGTGGCCATGAAACAGGAGGTGACATCATTCTTGTCAGAACTCCTACTTGAGAATAGGGTCCGGGTGCTGATTCTCCTTCTGATTCATTCCTCCTGTTGCTGCTTCCTCTGTTGAGGTCAATTAGTGGTCACAGCTGGCTAAATCTGGCGTGGGCTAGTTTTAAGGACTAACGGAAATTTACTGGCATTTGTAGGATCAGGTTACAACTTTGTGTATTCCTTCCATCTTCTTTTGATGCTTCCTGCATCTTTCAATCTTCTGCCCATAGAATCCTTCAATATCGCAACTTGAGATTTGAATTTGCTCTTCAGTTCTTTCAACTTGAGAAATGTGGAGTGTGTTCTTCCGTTTCAGTTTTCTAACTCCAGGTCATTGCACATTTCATTATAATACTTTACATTTCATTATAATACTTTACTTTGTCTTCTCGAGCTGCCCTTTGAAATCTTCTGTTCAGCTCTTTTACTTCATCATTTCTTCCATTGGCTTTAGCTACTCTACATTCAAGAGCAAGTTTCAGAGTGTCTTCTGACATCCATTTTGGTCTTTTTTTTTCTTTCCTGTCTTTTTAATGACCTTTTGCTTTCTTCATGTGTAATGTCCTTGATATCATCCCACAACTCTTTTGGTCTTCAGTCATTAGTGTTCAGTGCATCAAATCTATTCTTCAGATGGTCTCTAAATTCAAGTGGGATATACTCAATGTCATACGTTGACTCTTGTGAACTTGTTTTAATTTTCTTCAGCTTCAACTTGAACTTGCATGTTAGTAATTAATGGTCTGTTCCAAAATCAGCCCCAAGCCTTGTTTTGACTGATGATATTGAGTTTTTCCATTGCCTGTTTCCACAGATGTAGTCGATTTGATTCTTGTGTATTTCATCTAGCGAGGTCCATGTTATAGTTGTTATTTTTGTTGTGGAAAAAAGGTACTTCCTATGAATAAATCATTGGTCTTGCAGAATTCTATCATGCAATCTCCAGTGTTGTTTCTATCACCAAGGCCATATTTTCCAATTATTGAGCCTTCTTCTTTGTTTCCAATTTTTGCATTACAATCACCAGTAATTATCAGTGCATCTTGATTGCATGCTTGATCAATTTCAGATTGCAGAAGTTTGTAAAAGTGTTTAATTTCTTCATTTTTGGCATTAGTGGCTGATATGTAAATTTGTAAATTTGCTGGTGTATGGGTATTATCCTATCACTGACAGAGTAATACTTCAGGATAGATCATGAAATGTTCTTTTTGATAATAAACGCAATGCTGTTCCTCTTAAATTTGTCATCCCCGGCATAGTAGACCATCTGATTGTCCAATTCAAAATGGCTAATACCAGTCTATTTCAGCTCACTAATGCCTAGAATATCAATCTTCAAGCTTTCCATTTCATTTTTGATGACTTCCAATTTTCCTTGATTCACACTTTGTACCTTCCAAGTTCTGATTTCTAATGAATGTTTGCAGCTGTTTCTTCTCATTTTGAGTCATGCCATATCAGCAAAAAGAGTTCCTGAAAGCTTCAGTAAGGTCAACTCTACTTTGAGGAGGCAGCTCTTCCCCAGTCATATTTTGAGTGCCTAACAACCTGAGAGGCTCATCTTCCAGCACGATATCAGTCAGTGTTCCATTGCTGTCTATAACGTTTTCACTGGCTAATTTTCCTTTTTTCCCAGAAGTATATTGCCAGGTCCTTCTTCCTAGTCTGTCTTATTCTGGAAGCTCTGCTAAAACCTGTCCACCATGGGTGACCCTGCTTGTATTTGAAATATTGGTGGTATAGTTTCCAGCATCACAGCAACACTCAAGCCAACCACAGTACAACAAACTGATAGACAAGTGGTGGACTCAGCCCATAACAGGGGGCAAAAGCAGACACAGTCCCTGCCTTTCCTCACAGAGCTCATAGACTACAGGTAGAAGTAAAATATTTGCAAATGTGACCGGTGCTATGGTGGGGACAAACAAGGGACTAAGACACCAAGAGGACCAACTTTAGCCAAGAAGGTTGGAAAGGCCTCTGAGAAGGTGACAGTTGAGTTAAGGTCTGAAGAAGGAATTGTCCCCTGGTATTAAAAACACAATACAACACTAACATGCATTTCTTTAAATTACCTGCAATCCTCTCCCCACCCATCTACCATGACTGTAACTGTGGTCTTTTTTTTTATAATAAGTTCCTTTCCAGACCCTGTCCATGTGTTTCTCCAGCATTGCAACCATCTTGCAAGTATATATTTTGTATCATTGGGTTTTTCTCCCAGGTTGCTATGTACTTGGTGATGATCATTTGTAACAGTGTTCAATATTTCATTGTGGCAAGAGGCCCCATTTTCTAAATGATTCCCTGATCTTTGCTCTTTCATACTGTGAGAAGGAACATTCATGTAATCTAACAGAGCTTCAGGGATCATGCTCAGTTTACCATTTCTCAGGCCTGAGTTGCCTTCCCCCGACCCCACTCTGTGAACGTCTACTGAGGCAGGTGGGATGACCTCCATCTCATAGTGGGAAGACAACTTTGAGGCCAGGAACCCAATGGTGTTCAAACCTGAGTATGCATTAGGGATCATGGGGGGGCCTTGATCACTACAGATCCCTGGGCCCTGCCCCATTTGCCCAGTCAGAATCTCGGGTGTGGGCCCGTGCGGAGGATTTAAAATATGTCCACAAATTCTTTGACAATCTTCCCTTCAAAAGATGAATCATAATTCCCCTCTCCTTGAATGTGATATGAATTTAGTGACTTGCCTCTAGTGAAAAAAAATGCAGCAGAAACAATGCTATGTGACTTGCAAGGCCAGGTCATAAAGACATTGGTGCTTCTGCCTTGCAGTCTCTTGGATCACTCACTCTGGGAGAAGCTGGCTGCCGTGTCATGAGGACACTCAGCAGACCCAGAAGAGGCCTATGATGGCCCACACCCTTCTACCAACAGTAGGCTGGCCAACCATCCCTGTTTGCCCAGCATTGTCTGGTTCTCCCAACAGAAGTCCCACACCCCAGGAAACCTCTTAGTTCTGGGAAAGTGGAGGTAGATGGTCACCCTGACAGCAGCACCAACTCTTCAGCCACTTGAGTGAGAAAGCAGATCCTCCAGTCCCAGCCAAGCCTTCAGATGACTTTAGCCTTGGCCAACATGTTGACTGCAACTTCATGAGAGACTCTAAGCCTGAACCACTCAATGGCGTCACTCTTAAACTCTTGACCTACACGAAGTATGTGAGATAATAAAGGTTGACTGTTGTTATAAGACACTACCTTTTTGGAGTAATTTATTTTGCAGCAAGATGTAAGTAATATACTCAGGAATCTGTATTTTGTCACACACCTGGGTGATTTTGTCTATGAATCAGCATTTGTGAACCATGGATCTAGTCTTATTCCCTAACTGGCACTTCCCAATAGAACTAACTGTAATGGCGGAATAGTCTTATATCTGTGCTAAGATGATAGTCACTAGGCAAATGTGGCTAATGAGCAATATGAAGGTGACTGGTGTGACTAAGGAAATGAATTTTTCATTTATTTAATTTTAATAAATTTGAATTTAAATAGCACATGTCTATGGTTCTATTTATATAACATCGTCAAAATGATAAAATTATGGAGATGGGAAACAGATTAGTGGTTACCAGGGGTCAGGGATGGTGGGGGGAAAGGTGGTGGGTGTGACTATAAAACGGTAGCACAAAGGAGGTCTTTGTGGTGATGGAATGTTTCTGCATCTTGACTGTGGTGGTGGTTACACAAATCTAGACATGTGAGAAAATGGCATTGAACTTGTCATGGATTGAATTGTATTCCCCCAAAAAGATGTCTAGAAGTCCTAACCCCTGTTACTTATGAAAATGACCTTGTTTGGAAATAGGGTCTTTGAAGATGTTATCAGTTAACAGGTCGTATCAGAGTAGGATGAGTCCTAATCCAATCTGAGCGGTACCCTTATAAAAGAGAGGAGGACAGACACAGAGAGACAGAGGATGGACACCATGTGGTGCTGCAGCTGCAAGCCACAGAACACTTGGAGCTACTAGAAGCTAGGAGAGAGGCATGGAACAGTTTCTCCTTGAAAGTCTCAGAAGGGATCAACATGGAAGGCATCAACATGACCCACACCTGATCTCAAACCTCAGCTTCCAGAACTGTGAGAACAATGAATTTCTGTTCTTATAAGCCACGCTTTGTGGTATCTTGTCAGGGCAGCCCTAGGAAACTAACACAGAACTATATGCATACATTGTACCAATTTGGATTTCCCAGTTTGATACCGTGCTATAGTTGTGTAAAATGTAACCACTGGGAAAAACTGGGTGAAGGATACACAAGACGTCTCTGTACTATTTTTGCAACTTCCTGTAAATCTGTAATTATTTCAAAATAAAAATCTAAAAAAGAAAGTTTATGAAATAAACACAAAGCATTAAAAAGCACACGTGGCTAGTGGCTACCACGTTGGACAGTGTAGCACAAAATAATGCACAGATCCCCCTGCAATGTCTGCTGCTCAGTCAGCCTCTTCTCAGGCACTTTTAGTGACAGAGAACTCACCTCTCCATAAGGTTCTGCCTGACAGCTCTAAGATTAAGAAAGATCAGGCCAGAGGGTTTCATGGTCAGGAGCTGAGCCTTTACTCTTGTCCAAATGCTAATGTACCACCCTCATCATCATTCACAATGTGAATATGTGTAAGACAGCCTGGGGCAAGTGCTTATGACTGTACCCTGTTGCACTATGAGTCAATTCTCCCAAGCCTCTTCTCGGTTCAAATTGCTACAAAACCATTGTTTTCAGAAATGTTCTGGAATGTTCTCTGAGCCTTCATCAAATACATCCTCTACCGATTATGTCCTTTACCTTTGCTAGCTGGCCCACGACAATCAAAGTAGCTCTGTTTGGTATCAATAGGTAGTAAATTTGAAAGTCACCTGGGACACCAAAACCAGGAGGGCCAGTCAATTAATAGTCAGCCCTCCAGATGATGCAAGGTGTGTTTCTGTTGGTTTTTGAATATTGTCATTGAAGTAAAGACACATAATGAACAAATGCCAAAGAAGACTCGTAGGCTTCCAATGAAATGTCCACAGACACTAATTTAAAGGCCAGTTGTGTCTTTAAAACATTCTCCACTGTGGTGGTCATGACTGTTGCCTCATTGACCTACATGTCTCTGAATTTTCAGAGCACTGGAGAATCCACACAGCGGAAGTGAAGCATGTTCTTCAGAAAGAGTTTGGAATTTCTCCTCCCCACATCACCCACCCTCCCTGGCTGGGTGATGGAGGACCAGGGAACTAACCCATTGGTGTTACATTCAAAATCCTGTTTTCACGTTGGTATCATCTGAAGAGCTCTAAAAAAAATATTGTTGCCTGGCCCCACCCCAAGAGATGATGATTTAATTGGTCTGGGATGGCAGCCTTACACACACACACACACACACACACACACACACACACACACACACACATACAATTTTACAATTCAGTGGATTTAGTGCTTTCACAGATACATCATCCATCACCTCAGTCAATTTTAGAAGATTTTCTTCATCTCACAAAGAAACCCTATACATTTGGCTATCACCCCCCTTTCACCCCCTGCCCCCAGCCCTAAGCAACTACTAATCTATTTTCTGTCTGTACAGATTTTCCTGTTTTTGAATTTGATATGAATGGAATCATACAATATGTGGTCTTCTGTGACTGGCTTCTTTCACTTAGCCTAATTTTATCAAGGATCATCTGTGTTGTAGCATGTATCGGTACTTCACTCCTCTTTTATGACCAATAATATTTCATTCTATGAATGTGCCACATTTAGAAACACCTCGGTGTTTCTACCCTGCAGCCAGGCCAGAGGGAGACCTGGTTGCTATTAGAGAGTTGGCCACCAGGTGGCGCCAAAAAGCCGACCGAAAAAGCACTGTGGGCTGGGGCCTGGCTCCCAGACTCTGCTGAGTCTCAGGGATAAGGAGGCACAGCCCGTAGCCCTTAGAATTGGGGTTGCAGGCACCAGCCTCTGGTCACTGGAGGCTTTTCTTCACTCTAGGAGGCGTTTCCCCCCAATTTTCGAACTGTTCTCAGTTGGAGCCTTGGTGGCCGTTAGAGGTTTAAGGGGCTCCCAGAAGCAGTACCCCATCTCGCCTCACTTACAGAGAACAACCCCACGCACCTACAAGCTGGACAACTAAGAAAGAAAACAAAAGGGGCACCAGCACACCTCCTTTCAGGTGCAGGAGCTCCAGGGGCTCTAAAGCAGACCCTTCCTAGGACCCAGGAGTGAGGGTGGGGGCCTTCAGCTCCCTGTCATCCTCCCGTTGAGACAGGGCAGCACTCCCATGTTAAAAGAAGCAATGATTCCATGTCCCTCCAAAATGCCCTTTGAGGAAAAACCCAGGTTACACAATAGCATCTACCCCCCCCCCCCAAATGAGAAAGAGGGGTTGTTCTAGGAAGTCATTCCCCCCGAAATTACCTTAATTTTCCAAGAGTTAAAGATGCAGGCTCTGAGTCCTTTTAAATCTGTTGCAAAATTCTGTCTGTGCTTCCCCCTCCACCCTCTGAGGAGAGTGTCTGTAGCTTTCATTAGAAAGATTAAGAATGCAAATATTAAGAACTGCCAAGGCAGATGGGCTTCAATAAAGAAATTTAAAATATCTGAGATCTAGTTAAGGAGCCCTGGTAGCAGAGTGGTTAAGTGCTTGGCTGCTAACCAAAAGGCTGGCAGTTCGAACCCACCAGCCGCTCCACAGGAGAAAGATGTGGCAGTCTCCTTCTGTAAAGATTACCGCCTTGGAAACCCTATGGGGCAGTTCTACTCTGTCCTGCAGGGTCACTATGAGTCAGAATCGACGTGAGGGCAATGAGTTTGGTTTGGGATGCGGTTAACTTATTCTAGATTAAACGTGCTCACTGTGCCTGCCCCACGGCCCTAGCCCCAGTGAAGGTGAAGCACTGCCCTTTCCCTTGAGGATTCAAGGGCTCGGCCGGCCCAGGGCCTCTTTCTGAACATCCCTGATAACTTGCAGTCTCTGCACATGGTGGAGCTCACCTTGTGGAGGTGACTTCTTTTCTTGGGAGATGTCAGAAAAGACAGCACTGCCTGTGGGCTGCAAATTCCTTGAACTAATCTTTTCTGTCTCAGATGCCTGCATACCCTATGGGAGGGGTCATAGGCCCAGTGGGTACAAGTCCATGGATCTGCACCCTGGGTGATGTGGGGGCCTCCACCAGACCAGAAGGAGCTGGGGAAGGCCAGGCCTGATGACCAAGACCCCAGGCAGGATGCTGAGTGCTTTTCCAACAGGGTCAACCAGCTGCTCAGAGTCTGCCCTGGAAGTCTGTGATGTGTCCCTAGAGTAGGGGTGGGAGAGACAGGGTGGGCTGAGCCCAATGCCTCATTTCAGCAGGGGGAAACTGAAGCTCAGAGAGGGTGGGATTTGCCCACTGCCACACAGCAAGGAGCCTTAGAGCCTGGCCTCCTGCTGCCCACACAGGCCCTCCTCCTGGCCCCAGGAGGAGCCCTGGCTCCAAACATCCTTTGTTGGATAAGAGAGCATCTCATGGGAGGAGGGCCCACCCAGGGTGGGCTGGCCAGTCAGTCCTCAGAGGGACCAAGGTAGCCCCGGCCACTGCCCACCCCTCCCTAGATGCCCTCCTACTCTCTGCCTGGCCCAGCCACCCTCGAAGCTCCTGGGGTGACCCATTTCCCTCACTCTCCTCTGCAGCTTCAAAACAAACCAAAATGCAGACCAACATCCTTTGTTTGTTTTGGGGGATCAGAGAAAGGGGAAAGCAGCTCTGTGGGTTTGCACTTAAAAACAAAACCACTCTGAGCTGCCCGAGCAGAAACCAAACCAAAGGTGAATTCAGAGGCCAGAAACCCTCCTGGCAACGCCGTCTCAAAATGAGTCAAGGGAGGGCGTGGTGGGCTGGGAAACAAGGCAGCGCACTGACCCAGAGATGAGGCCTAGGGCCAGATAGCCGCCCTGTGGGCTCAAGGCCATGGCCACCCCACACTCTCCCTGAGTGGTTCTGGGCATACCAAGGGGCCCGGCCCTCAGAGAGGCAAGCTTTCTGGGTCACTGGGGCTGTACCTTCCCCCTTCACATGGAAGGGTGGGGAGACTGGGCACATCAACGGACTCTGGACCTTCCAGCACCCCCACTTACCCTCCATCTTAGCACCCCTTTAGCCCACAGGCCCATGCTGGGTGCCAGGGCCAGGGGAAGTGGACCTGGTCCCCGCCCTGAGGGAGCTCCTAGCCAACAGGTGAGACCACAAGGGCCGGCCGTTTAGTACTGGTGCTATAATGGGAGTATGGCCAGGCACTGTCTTACCTGCCTGTTGGACTTGCCTGCCTCCCTCCTCCGGAAGGGAACACAGAGAAGGGTAGACAAGATGCTCCAGACATCTGGGGGTTCTCACCTCTTGGCACCCAGGGTAAAGACCCTGCCTGGGCTTTTTCCTGAGGTTTTGATGAGGGGCTGGGAGCAGCTGAAGGCAAATACATGGAACCCAGCTGGTGACGCTGGCGCCTGTGAACAGCCTCAGTGAACACCTATGAGCTGGGGGCTTGTGGGGGGCTGGTGGTGGCAGGAGAACAATGATCAGAGACTCAGAGGGGATGGTGGGTCAGCTGGCAGTGACATCATCAGTATCGAATGGCCTGAGAGCCTCCCCACTAAGTGGACTGTAGAGGGGTCCTCACTTCTGACAGTGTCAGTTTCACGGTCTCTTTTCAGCTTCATGACTATTTAGTGTCTTGGCATGAGGCAGCTAGGGTTCAGAGAAGCAAAGCAACTTACTCCGGGTCATACAGCAAGCCAGTACCAGAGGTAGGTCTGGGACCCGGTCAGCATTCCGCCCCCCCCCCCCCCCCCCGAATTAGCCCATCCAGAGCAGGATTCTGGACTGTGGCACTGGCTGGTGGCAGGGGGCTGAAGAGGGCTCCTCGCCTTCTTATTATCCCGGCCTAGGATGGGTTAGGGTAGACTTTGGGTTGAGCTCCTCCATTTTTTAAGCTACTATTTTGTAGTTCTTTGGCAATGAGTTGAGCACTGACTTCCATTCTCTCATTTAACCCGCGCTCCAGCCCAGGCAGGTAGATGTCTTCAGTAACCCATTTCAGAAATGACGACACTGAGGCACAGAGACATCACTCAGCCAGCCCAAGGACTCAAACCCAGCCTTTCTGACTCTGGAGCAGGAGCTCTTCCCTGCTAAGTACCCTGCCTCCTACCCCTGTCTCTTTACCAATGGAATTTTGAGATTGCACGTCCCTGTTTCTATGATAACTACGCAAGAGTTGGGCCTCCAATACGCAGAGTGGGTTGTAATTCAGAGTCTAAACTTCAGACAGTTCTCTCCCCTTGCAGGGGGCAGACTCTGACATCTGTGCAGGGCCCCAGACTCCTCCCTCTTCCCCTCCCCAGCAAAGGCTCCCATCACGTGCAGGTGTGTGTACAACGGCCCCACCAACGGCTGCTAACATCTGGTACCCCCAACCCCCATCAGTGGGAGGTCTGCCCCATCCTCCCTACCTGGATCCACCTCAGCTGCTGGCCCCACAAGGAAGCCCCAGGTGCCATGGGTTTATCAAAACTTCCAAGGTATTGCTAAGCTAAACTAGCTGGCATTTCACTTCCTTCAGTGGAACAGAAGCACCTTCTCTTCCTTCAGACATCTCTATGGGACCATCTCTATGGGTTTGCATGCACACAAACCTATCTGTGCATGTGCACATACCTGTCTCTGTGCGTATGCTTGTGTGTGTACATAGACCTGTGTGTCTGCATATGCACATATCTATCCGTGTGTATGTTTGTGTGTGCTCATACCTATCTGTGTGTACGTGTGTACATACCTGTGTATGTGCATACCTATCTGTGTGTGTATGTATGTGCACAGACCTATCTGTATGCATATGTGTGTGTACATACCTATCTGTGTGTGTGTACATACCTATCTCTGTATATATGTGTGTCTGCATACCTATCTGTGTGTCAGTGTGTGTATGTACCTATCTGTGTGTCTGCATGTGTACGTATCTATCTGCGTATGTTTGTGTGTATACACACCTGTCTGTGCGTATATGTATGTGTACATAGGCCTATCTGTGTGTACATCCTGTGTATGTGTTTGTGT
This sequence comes from Dugong dugon, assembly GCA_030035585.1. Classification (NCBI taxonomy): domain Eukaryota; kingdom Metazoa; phylum Chordata; class Mammalia; order Sirenia; family Dugongidae; genus Dugong; species Dugong dugon. Next base: position 147,193,929 of record CM057460.1, read on the forward strand.
GCATACATAGACCTATCTGTGTGTATGTATATCTACCTATCTGTGTGTGTCTGTGTGTGTACATACCTATCTGTGTGTTTGTGTGTGTACATAACTGTGTGTGTACATACCTATCTGTGCATGTGTGTGTACACACATATGTGTGGGTGCCTATCTAGGCGTGCCTCTGAGAACAGAAATGACTGTGCAATGTGCCAAGCTGTGTGTAATTCTTCATGGGAATGGTAGAGCAGTTTTGGCCTTCTGGAAGCCTGGTCCCAAGACATGTGCAGACCAGGGGTCCAGCAAGTCCCTATAAGGCCCACTCTCTGCAAGGCCCCACTTTTTGTCCCCACCGACCACCTCACAGGCCCCAAAGCCCCAGGACTTCAGGGGACAGTGTTATAGCTACCTCCATGGAAACTTCACAAAATCGTTCAAAACAATCCCAGGCCCTGCTGGCCTAGACTTGCCCACCAAGAAAGCACAGTTTGTGGCCCATCTGGCTACCAGCCTACTGACTGCCAAGGAGAACAGCTGAAGACCTGTGTATTAGTTTCCTATTGCTGCTGTAACAAATTACCACAAGTTTAGTCACTTAAAACAACACAAATCTATTATCTTAGAGTTCTGGATGTCAGAAGTCCTAAAACCAGTGTGTCAGAGGGCTGCGTTCCTTCTGGAGGCTCCAGGAGAGGAATATCTCTTTGTCTTTTCCAGTTTGAAGAGGCTGCCTGAGTTACTTGGCTCCTGGCCCTTCCTCCATGTTCAAGCCAGCAGTGTAGCATCTTCAAATCTTTCTGACTCTTCATTTGTTGTCACATTTCCTCTAACTGGAGTCCTCCCGTCTCTGCCTTTTATGGTCCCTTGGGACCCTGGATAATCCAGGATAATCTCCCCATCTCAACATCTTTAACTTAATCACATTTGCAAAGTCCCTTTTGCCATGTGAGGTAGCATATTCACAGGCTCCAGGGATTAGGACACAGATATCGTTGGCAGGGTCATTATTCTGCCTACCACACCTAGAAATGGAGGGGCCAAATGTAGAAACCTGCCCATGACCTTTCAGCCTGAAGGGGTCAAGTGATGGCCAGAACTCAGGCCACAAGCCCCCCAGTTCTGGGACCCTTTGGAAAATACCTCAGGAGGGAGAAAAAGAGGCCTGCCCCAAATTCAAGCTGGTCCATCAAAAATGTTGTACACAGAGTGGTCGATAGCACCTGGTTTGTTTTTCATCCCAGCTCAACCATCTCTAGGAGTGATCTTGGGCTTCATGTCTCTGGGCCTCAGCTGCCTCATCTGTAAAGTAGGGTGGTGATAAGGAGCCACCCTCAAGCCCGTTGTGAGGATGAGGTGAGCCTGCAATGTGGCTGCATTGTCAGAGTGCAACAATGATCTTAGCCTCCCCCAAACACACACCCCGATTCATCACGAGGGAAGGGTGCACACGTGGCCCCAGCAGGGCTGGTCACTGAGAGAGAGCCCGTGACCATTGGAGCCATTTTCCTAGAAACTTCTCAGTGAATGAAGCCTTTGATAGCTAAGTGGGTCACAGAAAGGGAACAAAGGGATTTTTGTGTGTGTGAAAAGCTTCCTGCTGATGGAGGGAGTAACCCTGATTAATAAAGGACTGGGTGTCACGTGACTGCACAGTCACTCAGGCAGGCCATCTAGGGGGTACCCTGGAGGGGCAGTGCCAACAGGGAGGCTACAGAGATTCAGTAAGTGTCCCCACAGCTTGTGGGTGCAGAGGCCGGGTGTGGGGGAGGAGCAACGTCAGGGGTGCTGCCGAGGCCCGGGGTGGGGGAGGTTCCCGGAGAAATTGGGAAGGCTTCCAAAGCAGGAGGCTTGGGCTGGGCCTCGGAGGAGGACAATTCCCAATGGAGAGAGGAAAAAATGCTCTCATGTCCATCTCCACCACACGAGGTCTTCATCAGCCCCCACAGGAGGACACTCAGAGGACCTGGGTGCAGCAGGGGGCTGCAGGGCCTCCTCAGCACCACCACCCCCCCCCCCGCAATGATTCCTCCTCATTGTCATATCGCTAACAAGTACGCACACCCCATCCATCAGATGCGGAGGATACAGTGGGTACTGCAGACATCTTCATGGACTCTCAGAATAGACTCACCATCAGAACTTGAAGAGCCATAGGAATCAACTAGCAAACTCCTTAATCATACAGGTGGGGAAACTGAGGCACAAAGAGGGTAACCCAGTCCTTCATCCATCCATCCATCAGATGCATTCCTTTGAGGTGTCTCCTTGTTGCTCTTCTGTTTCCTTTTGTGACTCTGCAGCCTCTTTGTGCAAGGTGGATATGTCTATGTGAAGCCAGTCAGTCCACGGCCCAGTGTGGCCCCAGGCAGGGCTGTGGGGCTGGCTGGGCAGCGATGGGGCTCGTGTGCTGGTGCCTGGGGGGCTCAGTTCACCTCAGTGCCCCCCATTTCACAGCATCCACAGCATAGCTCAACATTGGATCATAAAGGGCTAATCAAACACTTTACATCATTTTTCTCTGGTTTTTAAATACTACGTAGAAACCTCATTACTACTTCTAAAAGAATTGCATACTTATTAAAGAAAATTGGGCAATAAGGAAAGGCTACCCAATAGTCTCACTATCCAAAGACAAAAAACTCCTTAAAACCAATTGCAGTTGAGTGGGTTCCTACTCATGGAGACCCTGTGTGTGTCAGAGTAGACCTGTGCTCCATAGGGTTTTCAATCGCTGGTTTTCAGAAATAGATCACCAGGTCTTTCTTTCGAGGCACCCCTAGGTGGACTGAAACCTCCAACCTTTTGCTTAGTAGCCAAGTGCTGAACCATTTGCAGGACTCCTATCCAAAGACAACCACAACTAATATCCTGGTCTATTTCCTTCCAGTCTTTTTTCCTGGGCATCTTTTGGTTTATTTGTTAGCACATCTGTGCTCACGTTGCATGCATACCTTCTGTTTTTTAAGTTTAGCATGAACTTGTTTACTGCTGTAGTTCCAGTATTTAGAACAGTTGTTGTTAGGTGCTGCTGAGTCAGTTCCAACTCATAGTGACCCTTCGTACAACAGAATGAAACACTGCCCGGTCCCTCCAGAACAGTACTCCACACAAATAGGATCTCAATAAGTATTTGTTGAATTAATGAATGAATAAACATAGAACATAATTTTTCTATGTTGTACAAAAATAGTAATTACAATATATCACAATTGAGGGCTTATTCTGCGCCAAGTATTTTGTGCATATTATCTCATGTGATACAACAACGCTTTGAGGTAGGTACTATTGTCCCCATTTTACAGATGTGTAAACTACATAGATCAATTAAGTCCCAAGGTCACATAGGTATCATTGGGTTTCTAAACCAGGTCTGGCTGACAACAAGCCTGTATCCTATTTGCTATGTGTCACTGCCTCTCAGTGAACATTTTTAGAAACAGCATTTAACATTATTTCACAGCATTCTTTTTTTATTACTGTTGTAGTTTAAATGAAGTTTACATTTCAAGTTAGTCTCCCATACAAAAATTTATACATACATTGTTATGTGACCCTAATTGCTCTCCCCATACTGTGACAGCACACTCCTCCTTTCCACCCGATTCCCATGTCCATTCAACCAGCTCATAACCCTCTCTGCCTTCCCATCTCACCTCCAGACAGAAGCTGCCCGTTTAGTCTCTTGTATCTACTTGAGCTAAGAGGCACACTCCTCGCAAGTATTGCTTTATGTCCCACAGTCCACTCCAATCCCTATCTGAAGAGTTGGCCTTGGAAATTGTTTTAATTCTGGGCTGATAGAGAATCTGGGGGCCATGCTTTCCAGGGTTCCTCCAGTCTCATTCAGACCATTAAGTCTGGTCTTCTTACTAGAATTTGAGTTCTGCACCCCACCTTTCTCCTGCTCCATCAGGGACTCTCTGTTGTATTCCCTGTCAGGGTGGTCATTGGTGGTAGCTGGGCACCATCTACTTCTTCTAGTCTCTGGCTGATGAAGTCTCTGGTTTATGTGGCCCTTTCTGTCTCTTGGGCTAATACTTTCCTTGTGTCTCTGGTGTTCTTCATTCTCCTTTACTCCAGGTGGTTGGGACCAATCGATGCATCTTAGATGGCCGCTTGCAAGATTTTAAGACCCCAGACGCCACTCACCAAAGTAGGATGCAGAACATTCTCTTAATAAGCTTTGCTATGCCAATTGACCTAGATGTCCCCTGAAAGCATGGTCCCCAGATCCCTACCCCTGCTACTCTGTCCCTCAAGATGTTTGATTGTATTCAGGAAACTTCTTAGCTTTGGTTTAGTCCAGTTGCGCTGACTTCGCCTGTAGTGTGTGCTGTCCTTCCCTTCACCTAAGATAATTCTTATCTACTATTTAGTTAGTGAATAACCCTCACCCTCCCTCCCCACCCTCGTAACCATCAAAGAATGTTGTCTTCTGTGTTTAAACCTTTTCTTGGGTTCTTATCATAGTGGTCTTATACAATATTTGTCCTTCTGTGACTGACTAAATTCACTCAGCATAATGCCCTCCAGATTCCTCCATGTTATAAGATGTTTCACGGCTTCATTGTTGTTCTGTATTGTTTTGTAGTATTCCATTATGTGGATATACCATTATTTGTTTATCCATTCATCCACTGATGGGCACCTAGGTTGTTTCCATCTTTTTGCTATTGTGAACAGTACTGCAATGAACATGGGTGTGCATATATCTGTTCACGTGACAGCTCTTATTTCCCTAGGGTATAGTCCTAGGAGCAAGATAGCTGGATCATATGGTACTTCTATTTCTAGCTTTTTAAGGAAGCGTCAAATCGATTTTCAAAGTGGTTATACCATTTTACATTCCCACCAACAGTGTATAAGTGTTCCAGTCTCTCCACACCCTCTCCAACATTTATTATTTTGTGTTTTTTGGATTAATGCTAGCCTTGTTGGGGTGAAATGATATCTTATTGTAGTTTTGATCTGCATTTCTCTAATGGCTAATGATCATATTTCACAGCAATCTTTTAAGTGCACTTAGCCATTCCTCCATCACTTCACATGCAGGCTATTTTTTAAAAGCTATTATGAATAACTCTGTAATAAACAACTTTATGCATAACCTGAGTCCATATTTAATGACTATTCATTAGCAAAGACTCTCTAGAAACTGAATTACTGGTTCAAACGGTACAAACATTTTTCGAGCTTTTGAGGCACATTTTTTTTCCATGCAATTTTCTTTCATTTTATATATGGAAATTTAGAAGGATTAAACCCACCACCTCTTCATCTGTGCAGTCCTGCACTGCTTCCAACTCCAAAACACCTTCCCTTTCCAGAGGAGTCAGTTCTGTTTTCTAGTGGTTACACAGTTGGATTTTAAATTATAAAACCCTTCACTTCTTTAGCTCATCCTTTGGGGGCTGCCTGAAAAGAGGCCCCATTTACACTTTCAAGCCTCCTCAGGAGCCCTGCTCTGTCCTGGGGGAGGGGGGGAGATGAAAGAGAAGCTAGAGGGTGTGAAATACCGAGGCTGGTGTTTCCTAATTACAGGCAATGATTGTCCCTTTTTCTACACATGAATAACTTCCAAGGTCTTCGATTTCTTGTTGGAAGCTTCTTAAATGCACTGGTTGACTTTGAGTGAAGGCAGAACTATCCTCATGAGAACTGGCTTAAGAAAGTCTTTGAAAAACTCAAAGGATGCAAAAATTCTTAACATAGACTATTAAAAATATGTCAAATTTGGGGTGAGGATGTTGCTGGGCATACTCATTTTTGGTGAACTGACTTTGGGCAAGTAGGGATGGGGGCTGTAATCGAGGTGGAAAACAGACCCCCCCACCTCATCCCCCAGAACAAAGGAGTCACTAGGGTGTCTGGAGGATCTGAGAAGGCCTCCAGTGGACATGGTCTCTGGGTGGTTCCTGAAGGCTGTGTGATCCTGGCTGCAGGAAGGCTGGGAAGCATATTGTGTCACATATAGTTGTATGGGTTGTGCACCGGGTGGAGTCAAACCAAAACAACCCAAACCCGTTGCCGTCGAGTTGATTCCAACTCATAGTGACCCTACAGGACAGAGTAGAACAACCTCGTAGGGTTTCCAAGGAGCGCCTGGTGGATTCAAACTGCCAATCTTTTGGTTAGTAGCCGCGCTCTTAACCACTGAGCGACCAGGCCTCCAATACAGTAACAGAGGCCCCAAATCCCACAGTACATAACCAAGTCAGGATTCAAACTCGGTCACCACGACTCCAAACCCAAGCCCTAATTGCATTTCCTGCCACTTTTATAAGTAAGGAAACTGAAGCATGGAGTGGTTGTGCCACTTGCCCAGTTACCCAGGAAGTCAGCAAACAGACTTCCAGTTTGTTCCATTCTATTCACAAGCCCTGCCCAAAGCCTCGGGAGAGTCTGCATGTGGTCAGTTTGCTGTGGATCAGCATCCACCAGCACCAGGTGGTACAGGCAGAAGTGATCAGGACAGCCTGCATGGAGTCAGACCTGGAGAACTGAACAGTTCTGGAAGAGCGGGGCTGGGAGGAAGCCTGTGGGAACTGGACAGGTTGGGCAGCGCTCCCTCCTGCCTGCCTCAGGAGCTGGCCCCAGCCCTATGGGCATCCCACACCACGTGGGCAGCGAGGCTTTCTCTCCAGCCTCCACTTTGCTGGACAGCTTGGGCGAGTCACTCAGCCTCTCTGTGCTTCAGACTCTTCAACTGTAAGTAGAAACACAATGGCTTCAGGGCTGTAAGGAGGTACCCCAACACCACAGCCCACCCATGATGGCAAGTATTCAACCAATGCTGCTGCCTCCCCTGGAAAAGATGCATTTTTTTTTCTAACCACAAGCCAACCAGTCAGAAATAGAGCCGCTTCCCATTCTTTATCTTTATGGTGGATTCCTCCAGGGCTGGCATTTACTGATACTCATTAAAATGTGAAGAAGGATGCACATCAGCAGAGCAGTCTCACATTATGACTTCCTGTGGGCCACAGGTTATGGAGCAGGAAGGAGGGAACAATTAACCGCCTTTGTTGTGAGGGTTGCTGTTTGTCACTGACAATGGCATTCTTAAGGAATTACGATGTTAAGGATTTAATAACCTTTTAATATATATAGTAAAACATTGCAATTACAGCACTTCTGGAAAGTGCTGTCCTCATCTGTTACAGGAATTTACCAAGTGTCTTTTAATTAAGTCAGTTCTAAACGAGACACCTCCTCAGTACGGTAATTTTCTGAATGAAGCTACCCTGAAGTACTAATTAGTTTGTTTTTAATGCTTAATTTACTCTGCCAACATGGTGGTTAGGGTGGGGATGACCTGCTGGAACTGGATGAGGTCTTGGCAGGCAGGTACAATGTGCAGCAGGTTAGGAGGTTAGGTCTCTCCAGGCTGGAGACCTGTCAAGCTTCTAGACTCTACCTGCTGAGAACTGACCAAAAAAAAAAACTGAACCAGCTGCCACTGAGTTGATTCTGACTCATGGTGACCCAGTGTATTACAGAGGAGAACTGCACTCCATAGGGTTTCCATGGCTGTGACCCTTCAGAAGTAGATTGCCAAGCCACCCGGCCTGTCTTCCAAAGCGCCTCTGGGTGGACTCAAACCACCAACCTTTCGGCTAGCAGTCGAACGCTGAACCATTTGCACCACCTACAGACTCCTGAGAACTGACCACAGACTTCCAATTTAACTGGGAAATGCCTCAGCTACCACCCCTCCTCCTGATTAACCCAAGGAGCCACTTCCCACAGGAAAGTGGGGGACGAGCTACCTTGGAAGGTAACAGTGGCCCCTTCACTGGAGGTGTCAGACAGAGGCCATTTGGGCATGGAGGAGGAACGTGAGCTAGGTGACCTCAGAGGTCACCTGCAGCCCAGCGTCCCTCTGAGGGCTCTTATATTATTCTTTCATTTGTCATTCGTCAATATTTATTAAAGCCTCTCTATGAACTCAGGGGTATAGATGAAGAGCAAAGATGGCAGGATTGCTGCCCTGACAGCAGTGCAGATGCATTGGAGCGGGAAGTAGATGGACAACCAGTGTGAAGACAGAAGCAGGCAGGGGGCTCTGGGAGCACAGAGCGGGGGCAGGGAGGCCCTCAAGGAAGCCACAGGGAGGGTTGGAGGGTGGACATGGGAAGTCGTTTAGGAATGGGAGTTAGACCTACCTACGCCACTTGTTTATTTATTTATTTTTTTGTAAAAACATGCATAACAAAACACTGGCCAACTCAACAATTTTTACACGTATTATTCCATGACATTGATTACATTCTTCATGTTGTACAACCATTATCAGTATCCTTTTCTGAATTATTCCACCACCATTAACACAAACTATGACCTGCTCCTCTCTTGATTATAAGTATGTTCCAGTCAGGGTGCGATGAGGAGCAGAGCAAAGAAAGGGACTTGCTCTTCCCAGGGATTGAGGAGCCTGAGCAGAAGGGCCTTCTGGAGGCAGAGGTTGTGGGTGACTGTCACAGTAACATGGACCTGGCTCTAAAGGCCTCTCAAAAAGACTCTTCTAAGAAACTGAACTGCAGGTCTAATTGCCTCCATGAACTACTGCTTCCTTAGCCATGAGACCAGAAGAACTGGATGGTGCCCAGCTACCATTACCAAATGTTTTGGTCAAGGAATCAATAGGTGAATCTTGATCAAAAGGGGGGAAATGTGGAACAGAATTTAAAATTCATACAGAATCCAGACTTACTGGACCCATTGAGACTGGAACAACCCCCAAATCTATCGCTCTGAGAAAACTTTCAAACCATGAACTGAAATTATCCCCCTGAAGTCATCTCTAAACAACTGTTTAGCTAAAATTAGTAAAGAATGTTTGACATGAGAATTGTGCTCCTTTAAAGAATTATTTATATGAAATCAAATTGTCAACAGAAACTTGAAAGCATAGATGAGATGAGAAGTTTAGGGGGTAGTGAATCTAAGACCAGACAGTGTTTCGTTCTATACACGGGATCGCTATGAGTCAGAACCGACTCGTCGGTACCTAGCAACAATGAGTCTAAGTCAATAGGGGTGAAACAATGTGGTCAGAGATAGCGAGAATGGTGATACAACATGAAGAATGTAACCAATATTACACCCTCTCCTCACTTATCAACATGGTTAAGTTCCAAAGACCAGGTCATTATGCAAAATCAATGTTATGTGAAAATGGAGGATGACCACATCAGATTGCAAAGTGGAGGATGACTACATTATTACATAACTGTCAGTTACATCATTACATAACTGCCAAGTTTCATCATTACATAACTGCCAAGCCACTGAGAAACATGGCCCAGCCAAGCTGACACATAACCTTAACCATTCAAGCCAGCATTACTCTTGCCTCGCACCTCGGTGCTCATTACTGCCGATGTACATAGTTAATGTGCAAAAATAGTTGGATAGTATATTTTTTACTACTGTAAATGTGAAATGTTGGATAATGAGATAGTAAGTGAGGAGAAGGGATATTGAATTGTACATGTGAAAATTGAGGAATGAGTGTATGTTCTGCTGTGTATATTTTTACCAAAATTAAATTTAAAATTACCACCTATGAGTAGTTGATATTTGACAAAGGCCCAAAGTCTGTTAAATGGGGAAAAGACAGTCTCTTTAATAAATGGTGCCGGCATAACTGGATATCCATCTGCAAAAAAATGAAAGAAGAGCCATACTTCACACCATGTACGAAAACTAACTCAAAATGGATCAAAGACCTAAATATAAAATCTAAAATGACAAAGATCATGGAGGAAAAAATAGGGACAATGCTAGAAGCCCTAATACATGGCATAAACAGAATATAAAACATTACTAACAATGCAGAAACACCAGAAGAGAAACTAGGCAACTGGGAGCTCCTAAAAATCAAACACTTATGCTCATCAGAAGACCTCACCAAAAGAGTGAAAAGACAACCTCAGGCTGGGAAAAAAATTTTGGCTATGACATATCCGATCAGTGTCTAATCTCTAAAATCTACGAGATACTGCAAAACCTCAACAACAAAAAGACAAATAACCTGATTAAAAAACGAGAAAGAATATGAACAAGCACTTCGCCAAAGAAGACATTCAGGCAGCTAACAGATACACGAGGAAATTAGCCATTAGAGAAATGCAAATCAAAACTACAATGAGATACCATCTCACTCCAACAAGGCGAGCATTAATCCAAAAAACACAAAATAATAAATGTGGGAGAGGTTGTGGAGAGACTGGAGCGCTTATACACTGCTGGTGGGAATGTAAAATGGTACAACCACTCTGGAAATCGAATTTGGCTCTTCCTTGAAAAGCTAGAAATAGAAGTACCATACGATCCAGCAATCCCACTCCTTGGAATATATCCTAAAGAAATAAGAGCCGTCACACAAACAGATATATGCACACCCATGTTCATCGCAGCACTGTTCACAACAGCAAAAAGATGGAAACTACCTAGGTGCCCATCAACGGACAAATGGATAAACAAATTATGGTACATTCACACAATGGAATACTACACAATAATAAAGAACAATGATAAATCCTCGAAACATCTCACAACATGGGTGAAGCTGGAAGGCATTATGCTGAGTGAAATTAATCAGTCACAAAAGGACAAATGTTGTATGAGACCACTATTATAATAACTCAAGAAAAAGTTTATTATAGAGGAGCCCCGAAAGACATGCCCACAGACTGTCTGTTAACCCAGAACTATAACCATTCCAGAAGCCAACTCTTCAAAGATTAGACTGTACTATAAAATATAAAACAATACTCGTGAAGAGTGTGCTTCTTAGTTTAAGTAGATACATGAGACTAAATGGGCAGCTCCTGTCTAGAGGCGAGATGAGAAGGCAGAAAGGGACAGGAGCTTGTTGAATGGACACAGAAAACCTGGGCTGGAAAGAGGGAGTGTGCTGTCACATTATAGGGATTGCAACTAGGGTCACATAACAATAGGTGTATAAATTTTTGTATGAGAAATTAACTTGAGCTGTAAACTTTCACCTAAAGGAAAATAATAATAATAATAAATTTAAAATTAAAACAATAAAAGCCTCTCGAGGAAGCTGCAGCCCCAGCAGACAGGCTCTGGCCCCACCTTGCCCCCCCCCCCCCGCCCCTAGTTGTGCCCTGCTCTCCAGGGTGGGCTTCACCACTCTGCGCAGTGCCCACGCCCCTTGGCTACCAGCAGAACAGACAAGCCCAAGTGACTCAGCATGACCTGGTGCGTGGCTTGCCAACCCATGGTCGGTGACAGGCCATGAGTCACAAATTACAGGCCTCCTGTCCAAGCTGGCTTTGCCAGCCTATGAGGCAGCAGTGCTGGCAGAGAACTCCAGAGCTCCATGCTTGGGGTGATACGGGAAGAAAGGCCCAGACAAAAGCAACAGACTAGGTGCTCTTACAGCCAACGAACACCAGCCCACATGAGGCTTGAGGCTCCCAGGCCACAGGGCCAAGGCCCAGTTTCAGAGGTGCAAGCCCAGGGGAGGGGGAGCTTGGACATACTCTGGCCAGGTCTTCCCCAGCTGGCTAGTGTCAGAGACTAACAGAGTTTCCAAGCCAGCATCTCCCAACAGAAACTATGGGAGAGTCCAAAGCCAGGGCATCACTACATGCAGTGGGTGGTGGACGCAGGGAGGTGCTCCTGTCCTCCAAGACAAGCCCTGCACCCAGGACCCAGAGCAGCCTGGCTCACAATGCCAGTTGACCAGAGGGTTGACGCATCCTTTCTAAAGCTCTCCGCCAAATGGGAGCTGACACCATGGGCCTTCTAAGCATTGGCACATCTTTGGGCCATTTCAGCATGCTTGGCCAGGGCAGCAAGGGCCTCCCAAGTTTTCAGAGAATTGGGTCATTCTTCTGTGCTAGAATAATGAGGCCAGCCACACCCTGCACCCCCCCCCCCCCCATAACCCTGGCCCACAGAAAATCTCTCTAGTTCAAGAACAGATTCTCAGCAATAGCCAACTTAAATATTACCCAGGTCAAACCGGATGTCTTGTTTGTTTTCTTTTATTGTGTATGTTTGATTGTGTGGCTGAAGGTGACTAAGAGAGACACAAGCAGGGCTAGAGTCAGGCTAGGGCAGAGGCCCAGGGAGACCGCGTGTCTCTTTCGGGAGCAGTCACACTTGCCCCCAGGACACCATCTTCCACTCTACAGATCCGTGAAACCTATAGGCCTCCCTCAGCCCACACACCCTCCTGAGCCCTCACTGCTCCACTAAGGACTCTGCTATTGATGACTTTTTACATCCTGGGCTGCTGGCCTCAGCAACTGCATGGAATGGGCTGGATACCACATCCTAAAGAGCATGTGTTGGGCACAATGAAGCCAAGGGCAAGACTAACGAGAGACTGACTCCTCACCGTGGCAGCCAAAACTTTGAGCCGTTTCTTGTTGTTGGTAGTTGCTGCAGAGTTGGCTCTGATCCGTGGCAATCTTCGCTATAACAAGAAAATGTCGCCCAGTCCTGCTCCATCTTCATGATCATTGGTAGGTCTGAGTCCCATCAGACAATATTTTGTTCTGATCCATAGGGTTTTCATTGGCTAAGTTTAGGAAGTAGATCACCAGGCCTTTCTTCCTAGTCTGTCTTAGTCTGGAAGCTCTGCTGAAAAATGTCCACCATGAGTGACCCTTCTGGTTTTTGAAATACTGGTGGTATAGTTTCCAGCATCACAGCACACCACAGTACTACAAACTGACAGACTGATGGTGAGTGCCATTTCTTAGAAATCAATAATAATAGTGATCACCATATACTGAATGGCAACTGTGCTCTAGCTCCCATGCTGGTGTATCTGAAACTCATTCTCCCAGCTGATGCTCAACCACCCACCCAAAACTAGTTATCTGCATCCCCAATGCCTGGCACAGCTTCTGGAACTAGAAGCTGCTCAGGAAATATTGTTGAATGAATAGTGAGAGGTTAGAAGATAAGGAAACCAAAGCTCTTCCCAGTCAGGGTACTTTTTCCAAACATTTCTTTTTTTCAAAATCATTTGTCTCTTATGAATAGACATATTTTGCTTTATTTTTTAATTTTGAAGCATTTCAAACACTTCGAAAAGTACAGAAAATAATATGATAGACTGAACTATTTTTAAAAAGCAAAGAGTTTATAAATGACTATAGATGTCTTATAAACCGGTAGGGAAGGACGACACAGGTAATAAATGGTGTTGGTAAAATTCTAGTTTTTAAGTTGGTTGGAGGATTCCCAGGGTTTCTTTTTAAACTGTTTCATAAGTTACATATATTGCATATATCATTCTAGATGTATTAAGTATATTACATGGAAACCTTTTTTAAAAACTAAACAATATGGTAGACATATTTGAACCCACTATCCATATTTAACAAATAATATTTTGCTTCGTTTGCTTCAGATCTTCTCCCTCAATTTTTTTAGGAAATAAACTTAACAGACCCTGCTAAAGCCCCACTCACCATTCTGTTTCCCATCTTCCCTCCTGGAGATAAGTTTTTAATTTCACATTTGAATACTGATCTTATATCCAGCCACTTTACTTAACTCCTCTTAGTTGTAGCTCTTCTTGCCTGTAGATTTTCTTGAAATTTTATGTTGACAATCAAATCACCTACACATAAATTTTAATTTTTTTCTTCCGTTGTAGTTTTTATTCTTCAAAAAATATTTTTTTCTTGTCTAATTATGCTGACTAAAATATTTCATACCATGTTGAATGGTATCAGCAATAGCAGGTATATTTTTCTCATGCCTGATTTTAAAGGAAATTCTTCATATATTTTACCATTAAGGATATTGCTTGCTGTAGGTATTTGATTGATACCCTTTATCAGGTTCAGAAAGTTTTCTTCAACTCTGGGTTTGTTAAGAGTTTTTATAATGTGTTGTGTTAAATTTTTTAATCAATTTTTTTGTTTGTATTTATTGAGATGATCATATGGTTTTTCTTCTTTGCTGTGTTAATATGGTACATTACTTTGATTTTTCTAATTTTAAATTGTCCTTGTAACCCTGCTTGATTGTATATATATATATATATATATACACATATTGATATTTTTTCTTTTTTAATTTGGGCTTTTTGCCTTTCTCTTCATAAGTGCGATTTCTCATGTTGTCCTTGACCAGTTTATATTAACCTTACAAAATTAGGAAGCATTCCTTCCTTTTCAGTGTTCTAGAACAGCTTAAATAAAAGAGGGATTATCTACTCCTTAAATAATTTGGTAAAAATCACCTATAAAACTATCTGTGCCTGTTGTTTTATGGGTATGTTGAAGGGTTGTGTTTTGTTTTGTTTTTAATAAAATTTTAATTTTGGAATGATATTAGATTTACAGAAAAGATACAAAGATAGTAAAGAGAGTTCCCATATACCACTCACCCAGTTTCCCCTAGTGTTAACATCTTATATAACATGGTACATTTGTCAAAACTAAGGAACTAACATTGGGACATTACTATTAACTCCAGATTTTATTTGGATTTCACTAGTTTTTCCACTAATGTCCTTTTCTGCTCTAGGATTCAATCTGGGATTCCACATTATCTTTAGAGTGGGTTGATTTTTATGTTTGTTTAACAGTTGATGCTGGCTGTCAACTGAGCCACATGTCTCCATCAGGTTATTGCGAGCTTTTATGTTAGCAGAAGGATCCCAGGAAGCAGCAAATTAAGGAAAGCCCCAGTACACAAGTGCTGTTCCAGCCTGTTTGTGTTATGTTTGCTAATATCTCATTGGCCAGAACAAGTCATGCGGCCACACACTAAATCAATATGGAAGGGATTATGCATAGGAAAGAATACAGGGATAATTTACATTTTTGTTTTTTTCCTGTTGTTCTTTTCTGCTTCTTGAACTGGATATTCAGCTTATTAATTTTTAGTCTTTTTCTTTTTCTAATATATTCTTTATGTTTGTATTTTCTAATCACTGGGTCCTCTATTTCTCCATCGGCTAAAGCTTGTTAATTGTGTTATTCAGATCTTCTATATTTCCACTACTATTTACTGCTTGATCTATTATTTTTAAGAGAGGTATGTTAATTTTTTCCACAATTATTATAGATTTGTCAATTTCTACTTGTAATGCTGTCAATTTTTGTCCTTAATATTTGGGGGCTATAATACTAGGCAGAGTCCTGGTAGTACAGTGGTTAAGAGCTCAGCTGCAAACCAAAAGTTCGGCAGTTTGACTCCAACAGCCACTCCTTGGAAACCCTATGGGGAAGTTCTACTCTGTCCTACAGGGTCTCTATGAGTTGGACTCAACTCTATGGCAATGGGTAATAGTAGTAATATAATACTAGGTATAAATAAAGTTTATGATCCTTATATATTCTTGGTGAATTGTTCCTTTTATTATAT
Source organism: Dugong dugon (assembly GCA_030035585.1). Classification (NCBI taxonomy): domain Eukaryota; kingdom Metazoa; phylum Chordata; class Mammalia; order Sirenia; family Dugongidae; genus Dugong; species Dugong dugon. The sequence continues at coordinate 147,209,283 of CM057460.1, forward strand.
GCAATATAACCTTAATATGCTACTTGCCTTAAAGTTTCTTTTTAAGTATATTTTCCAATACACCCAATTTCTTTAGATGATTATTTGCCATGCATATTCCTTTTATTTTCTATCCCTTTACTTTAAATATTTTTGTGTCGTGATGTTTTAAGTTTGTCTGTTATGAAAGAATATGGTTGTATTTTGGTTTTGTTTCTCTTCTAACCCAAAATCACTATCCTTTAACTGTTGAGACTAATCCATTTACTTTTATTGTGATTTTAATATATTTATATTTATACCTACTAAATTAGTTAGTATATTGGTTCATCTGCTTTTTCAAAGATACCAAATTAAAAATGACTTAAGCAAGATGGAAATATTTATCTTTCACAAAAAATGTCCTAGCTGGTATGGTGGCTTTCCTCCACAAAATGATAAGTGACCCAGCCTCCTTCTTTCTTATTGCTCTGCTATCCTCAATACACAGCTTCTATCTTGTGATACAAGATAGATGATTCAGCTCTTGCCATTACTTCTGAATTCCTTTCAACTAGAAGGGGAAAAGGAGAAAGAGAAGGGAATTTCCCTTCCTATTAATGACAACTCAAAAATTGCAACTCTAGTCACATACCATTGGCCACATCTACCTATAATGGAAGCTAGGTTAAAAATTCTATCACCATGTGAGAAAGGGAGAACAGATATAAAGGGTTAGGGAACAATCTTGGCCACATCTGCCATTCTAGTTGTGTTTTCTTTGCTTCTTTTTACCTGTTTTTGAATGGTTTGTTCATATTTTCTTCTCTTTATTTTCCCTACTAGTTTAGAAGTTATGCATTTATTTTTTATACTTTTAGTAGTTGTCTTTATGTTTTTAACATACGTAACTGTTTCAATATCTAAATATAAAGCCTTATTTCTAACGCAGAGGCAGATCCAGGTTTTATGGCCCTGAAGCTTATTTAATTTGGGAGCCCTCTTTAAGAAAAAAGGTTACAAACATTAACTATAGTGGTCCTGGAACTTATATTTCCTTAGCTTCATGATAAATTTGCTTTCTGCTCTATCCTCTTCCAAAACAACAAAAGAACCTTAGAATATTTTACTCTAGTCACCCTGCCCCATCTTGTATATTATTATTGTCTAGTATTTTATTTTTTTCTTGTTTTTAAATCCTCCGTAATTAGTCTCTATTACTATTTTTGCTTTTTATATACAAAGCTTATTTAGATCTACCCACATATATACATTTTATTTCCTTAGTATTGCTTCTTGCATTCTACTCCTTCCTTCAGTGATTAATTTCCTTCTTTCTGAGCTACAGAAAGAAGAGCTACAACCTTTAGAAGTTCTTTCAATGACGGCACGCAAGTGGAAATCTTTCTTAGTCCTTTTATGCCTGAAAATGTCTTTAATTTTGCACTCAGATACTAACTGTAGGTTAGCATAGAATTTTCGGATGACAAGTATTTTCTCTGACCACTTTGAAGATACTAGTCTGGCCTTTTTTGTTGCTGATGAGAAGGTTGTCTAATCTAATAATCATTTCTTTGTAGACAGTTTTCTTTCTTGTGTGGTTTCTTTTAGGATTTTCTTACTACATTTGGTGTCATGAAGCTTCACTACAACGTGGCTAGGTATAGAGTCATTTATAGTTTTCTGCTCAAAAATCACTGTGCCTCTTCAACCTGAGGATTCACATATCCATCTGTTCTGAAAAATTATTAGCCATCAGCTCTGTATACTGCTTCTTTCCCATTCTCTTCTTCTGAAATTAACATTAGAGGTGTTTGACCTGCTCATTCTTTTAATTTCTTTTTCTCATATGTTTTCAATCTTTTAAAAATCTCTATGTTGAACTGGTGCAGTCATCTAAGGTAAATTTAGAACAGAAAAAAGTTCTTTGGTAGGTCATTTTTTTGGGAGGGAGGGTGTTTTCATTAGGCAAATTTTACTTAGTAGCAGTATCCTCTGAGGGTCCTAGCAAAACACTGGCCCATACAGCCATAACCGTGTTTTACTGAGATTTCAGAAGAAAGTAAAAAGGATGTTAAAGAAATCAGAAGCATAGAATGACCTAGAGTAGTAAACAGCCAAGTTAGAAACAAGAACTTCAAAGGATCGCCAAATCTGACTAGAGAAAAGGGATTTTTTTAAAGTGTTCTCTGAACCTTTTGGTGAAACACTGAAGGGGTCCATTTAAATAGAATGTTTTGGCTGCAGCTCAAGGCCTCTGAATACATCCCAAGAGAATCAGACCTCTCTTCAACACTTCTCCCCACCCCCCACCCGCACCCATCCACTAATAATTCAGGACTTTCTTAACCAAGTGAGGGGCCAGCTGGACATGGATGGAGGACAGGAAGATATGATCACCCAACAGAGGTGGGAGGATTCTCCCGAAGCTAGCTATTGGGCCTGGCCCAGCTTCTCACCGCCTTTTAGGAAGAAAGCTGAATGTTTGCAAATCAAAGTCCTGTAAAAAGCTTTCTCCCTCACCCCGGACCTCCCAAGTAGCACTAGGGAGAAGAGAAGGTGAAAAAACCAGAACCAGGACTGCTGGGAGGCTGGACTGGGGCCTTTGCTGGAGTCATGCTCCTGCTTTCTAACGTTTCTTGTCACTTCTCCACCTTTGAGGGTTTGGGTTGGGATGGGGGTAGTGTTTATACCCATGGTGGGTGGGAGGAGGGAGAATGCCTGAGCCCTGACCACATCCTTGGACATCTGGCTACCAGTGGGCAAAGTCCAAGGGAGCCTGTTCAGAAGGGCTCTGCTCCGCACACAGCTCCCTTCCTCATTTTCCACTCCATGACTCATGCATGCTGTGCAGTCTGGAAGGAGCTCTGTGCTCTGGACAGACTTGGGTGTCTAACCCTGCACTGCCTCATACCTACCAGCTGTTAGATCCACCGTGAAGGAGCTTTCACCTCCCAAGGCCTCAGCCTTCTCACCTGTGAGACGGGGATAATAATAGTAATTGTCCATCCACTACACAGGAACAAAAGAGAAAATTATGCTAAAGTGTTGTGAGTCTTATGGGTTGCTATTCAAATTCAGAAATTATTAAAAACAAAACCCATTGCCATCAAGTCAATTTCCACCCATAGCGACCCCATAGGACAGAGTAGAAGTGCACCGTGGGGTTTCCAAGGAGAGGCTGGTGGATTCAAACTGCCGACCTTTTGGTTAGCAGCCATAGCACTTAACCATTGTGCAAGCAGGCCTCCAATTATTAAAAAGTCTAGTAAATTTTTTTCTTTACATACTTAAAACTGAAGTTTTATTTAAATAAGATTTATTTTAACATTAATACATGGTTATTGTATAAAGTATAAAAAAATTTTCAGGAAAGTTTAAGATGATAATAATCATTCATAATCTCAGCATCCAGAGAGAACCACGATTAATAATTAAGCATCCTATTTCCTTACAGTCTTTTATACATATATGTTGTTAGGTGCCATCAAGTCAGTTCTGACTCATAAAGACCCTATGTACCACCAAATGGAACACTGCCTGGTCCTGCGCCATCCTCACAATTGTGTTATGCTTGAGCCCATTGTTGCAGCCACTGTGTCAATCCATCTCACTGAGGGTCTTTCTCTTTCTCACTGACCCTCTACTTTACCAAGCATGATGTCCTCCAGGGACTGATCCCTCCTGATAACATGTCCAAAGTATGTGAGGCGTTGTATTGCCATCCTTGCTTCTAAGGAGCATTCTGGTTGTACTTCTTCTAAGACATTTGTTTGTTCTTTTGGCAGTCCATGGTATATTCAGTATTCTTCATCAATACCACAATTCAAAGGCACCAATTCTTCAGTCTTCCTTATTTATTGTCCAGCTTTCACATGCATATGAGCTAATTGAAAGCACCATGGCTTGGGTCAGGTGCACCTTACTCCTTAAAGTGACATCTTTGCTATAATTGTTGCAAAAATAGAATAATCTTATGTAGTTCATTTAATGTTATATATCAAGAGCATTTTTTTTTTTTTTTTTTGGTAGTAAATATTCTATATCAGCATTGTGAAACGACTTGCAGCCATGGATTTTTTCCAAGGGTATCCGTCTGAACAAAACAATCTCTACTGCTCCACATTTTTGCCGTTTCCCAAATCTAAACAACGCTCAATGTGTTGTATGGACTTATGGCTTTGCACACATCTATGATTATTTTCTTAGCTACAGTAGAGTTGCCTGATCAAAGGTCTGCACTAAGTACTGAGCACAAATACGTTGCCAAACTGGCCTACCGGATATTTCATTGAAAACTGGAATCCCCCATTCCCAGTCTCCTCCTACAGGTTGGGCCCCACCTAACTCACCCCGCACCTCCTCCAGAGGAAACTGTTGGGGGGCTCTGACAGTCCCGCCCTGAGTCCAGAGGGGGTAACAAGTCTTTAAAGAGGTTTTAGGAGCTAACCCTAAACACCTCGTTCCTGGGAACTGGGAGGCGGATTCTGCCGGAGCGGGTCACGGGGCCGGGCCTTCCCGGGGGGGATGAATTGCAAAGAGTGCCCAGCGGGCGCCGCGGGGCTAATTCCCATGCGAAGCGCTCGGCCGCTGCCAAGACGCGGGCGCGGCAGAGCCGGCGCCGCGCTGGGAGAGGGGCTGCAAACTCTCGCACTTCAAAGCGCCCAGCTTGGAGAGGGCAGAGTAAAGGGCTGGGCTCTGGGCCCACAAAGGGAAGCCTCCTGGGGCTGAGTCCCCCTCCCCAGCCGGCCCGGAAGGAGCGAGCGTGCCGGAGCCGTGCCGGCGCTGTGCTGATGCGAGCGTTCTCTTCGGTGACTCCAGTATCAGCCCTGTCCCAGAGACCCTTAGCGCCCCCAGCCTTGGGCACTTTTGGTCTGAGATGGGAGAGGTGAGATGCAAACAGCTCCACGCAGGCCAAAAATAACACCTAGAGCTTTTCCATTGTGCAAAATTCCCCTGAGCCTCAGCTTTCGCTTTTTGGGTTAGGGGAGAGTGTCTTGAAAGAACTGAGAAGTTAAGTTTTGAGTTTTCTGAAAGGATTAAAATTCTTGTCCCCCCCCCCACCCCCCTTCCAGTATTACTGCTGAGTTAGCAAGTGACTGGGTGTTGAGGGGTGGGGTAATGGGATCTCTGGGCAGAAGGCGGCCTGGTCTTGCCCTGAGCCCACTGGCCTCACAGAAGGCTCACAGAACCCCACTCCTCCTGCCTGCCTCAGAAAGGGGGAAGGCAGTGCCTCTCTCTCCAACCCCCTCCTTGGGTTGGGCCTGTCCCAGGGTAACTCCAGGATAGGAGGTGGAGTTTCCCCCCGGGTCCCCTTTCACATGTGAGGTTCCTAGTAGCAGAGGACCCAGCACCCCTAAAGATGCAGCAGTTCAGAGGGGTCTTAAATGCTGGCCCTAGGGGCCATCTCCCACTTCCAGGAATGAACAGCCTGAGCCCATCTTATGGAAACCTAAGATGCTCATTCATTCATTTATTTAACAAGGATCTGTTAGGCACCAAGTGCTGAGCAGCCAGGAGGGATCCTTTTTCTGATAGTCTATGTTGCTGATATTCATGGACTGCATGCTGAGGGTCAAAGGGCAAGGGGCCTGGTGAGCCACAGGGTGCCGAGGTTCAGCTCTGGGTGGAAGCACTGACCAAATGCCCACCAGGGTCTGACCTTCAGCATGCAACTTGCCCAGCTCTAAAGGAGAAGGCAGGGATCACCCTCTGTCCCCAGCCTGGCTGCAGGGGGAATGTGACCATCCTCCAGTGCAGAAGTGTCCCTCCTGAGGCCATCAAGAAGGTCTGGGAAGGCAGTGTGAGTCCTTCTAGATATTTTTGAGTTTCAAGAGTCCAGGCTCTGGGTCCTCACCCACATCCCAGTGCTGCTACCCCAACCCCAGTGTGACCTCCTACAGTCCAGCTGGGAACAAAGACAGCCTCAGGGTCCTGAAACCTCACGACCTTTAGAAGACCCTCTCGGGGATGTGGTCTCCTGTTGTTTCTTTTATGAAAACCCTAGAGCACTTCCCAATCAGGCTGTGTAAACAGCTCACCGCCAGCCTCAGAGCCCTTCATTAGGCTCCAAAGGCAAGAACGGCACAGGCGCTGCACAGGCAGGGGAGGGGCTGGCTGCCCAGAAGGCTGGTCCTGAAGCTGTGTCTAGAGTCAAGAGGCCACGGGCTTTGAGGTCCAGCCAGAACATCAGACCAGACAGTCTTGCGAGCCAGACCTCTAGACTAGTGCCCTGCAGGGCCATGAACCAAGAGAGATTCCAGTTAAAGCACCCTCCTCTCAGTAGGGGGAGGGGTCCAAGATGAATACTCGCCGAACATTGTTTCCCATGGGTGATGTGATTCTTTAAGTAAGTAGGGGCTGAGCAGCCAACACCCTGAGATAGGGATTCTGGACCAGCAGCATCACCATCAGCTGGCAACTTGTTAGAAATGGAAATTCTCAGGCCCTTCCCAAGACCTACTGAATCAGAAACTCCAAGGGTCTGGCCCAGCAATCTGTATCTTGAAAAGTTCTCCAGGCAGGGTCTCCATACTATAACTAGCAACCCGTTAACGTTCTATTTCTCATGTTCAAAAGGGAACACATCATTTTTGTTTTTTCCACTTATTATTTTGAAAGAAAGTATTTTCCAACTGTTCCAGGTTTCTGCAAAGCTCTAAAATTCTAGCAGAACCTAGAAACACAGTAATTATAAAGTGTTAAACTAAGTTCTAAACCATTTACAATACCCTCCCCCAAAAAAGGCTCTCCAGGTGATACTAACGCACAATAGAGTTTAGCATCACTGCTCTGGGGTGAGGAGGACATATTATTTCATCCTCTACTTGAATACCTCTTCTGATGAAGATCTCATTACCAGCCAAGACAACCACTCTTGAGTTGGGCCAGGCTGAGAGTCACAGACAAGGATGTTTGCTACAGCGTTACTGTGATGGTGACAATCTAGAAACAATGTGAATGTTCATCAGTGAGGGAATGTGTAAATAACCCGTGGACATGCACACCTGGGAAGAGTATGCAGTCCTTTACAAAGAACAAAGTAGGTTCATATACATTGATGTGTGAAGATTCCCAAGATGTACCATTAAGTGAGAAAAGAAAGTTGCTAAATAATACATATAACTCAGATTTATGTAAAACTGTACCAATACACAGCAAACAAAACTATATTTGTATCTACATACAAGTAAATGAAAATGCATTGAATAAAGACTGGAAGGAGACAGACCTACCCAATAACTCCCAGGGAGGGGACTGAGATGGGGGAATTCCACCTTTAACCATGGTATTTAATTTTCCCCCAGTATCTACATTATTTATGTCATTAGAAGTCAATTTCATTTGGTTCCTTGGTTTGGAGGTTTAGGGTCATGACTTCATGTGACATTCCAGTTTAATTGGCCTAATAACGTGTTTAGTGCTTCTGTTCTACCTCCTGGTTCGTTGTGTAGTACGTGGCGTCTTAAAACCTTGCAAGCAGCCATCCAAGGCACAACAGTTGGTCTGTATTCACCTGGAGCAACAGAGGAAGAAGGAGAGTCAGGAATAGGAGGAAGATGTGGAATGTGTGGCTAATTGCCTCCATGAACACCTGCCTCCTTTACTATGAGATGAGAAGAACTGGATAGTACCTGGCTACCATCACTGAACATTTTGATAAAAAATACCAGAGAAGAATCCTCATCAAAAGGGAGAAAGTGCAGAACAGAATTAGAAATTCTCATGGACTGTAGACTTTCTGGAGCCATGGAGGCTGGATGAACCCCTGAAACGATTGCCCTGAGATAATCTTTAAACTGTAAACCAAAAATATCCCCTGAAGTCATCTTAAAACCAACCAATAGTTTAGCTTAACTAGTAAAAAATATCTGTCTTGAGCATTATGCTCTTTTGTGAACTATCTATGTGAGATCAAATTGACAGTAGCAAATCGGAAGATTAGATAGGAACCTTACAAGGCAGTGAACTTAGGTTAATGGGGGAGGAACTACTCAGAAAAGGAGGGTGAGAATGGCTGCACAACTCGAAGAGTGTAATCAGTGTTACTAAACTGTACATGTAGAAACTGTTGAATTGGTGTGTTTTGCTGTGTATATTCTCAACAACAAAATAAATAAAATTTAGGGGAAAAAAAGTCAATTTCAAAAAACAAATAAAGCTTTTAATTTAAATCTAATTTGAAAAAGAAAGTTAAAACCCAGGAGCATGTTGGAGTAGCAGTGTCCTGCAACCTGGTGTTAGACACAGAGCCCAGGTGGGAGTCGGGCCAGAGTGCTGGCCCTTGTTCACAAATACTAGTTCACCCTCAGAAGCCGGAAGAAGCACTTTGACATGTGAGTCAGGGCAGGAGGTTTGGTTGCCCATTTGCCGGGTCCAGGCAGCCTGAGGGGTTGCAGATCAGGCCAGGTCAAGCTAACCCAGGTTTCTGCAACAGCCTCACCCTTCGTGGGGTCCCTTCTCCTCTCAGCCCCGACTCCACCCCAATCACTCGGCAGTGGGAGGACCTTTGGCTCCCCTTTTCTAAGGGCACTTAAAGTTTAAACAAGAATCCTAGAGAGAAACAATGCTCACCCCACCCTGAGGGAGGAAATGTCCAGCTCATGAGGACACGTTTGGTACCTGATAGCTCTCACACCATCACAGGATTCTTTCTCATGGAAACCTAGACAGAGCCATGGCACAGTCACTGCTGTTATGATGACTGTCTTCAGATCCTGGACCTGGGCCGTGCCCTCCTCTCCAGTTCACTTGTAACCTTGCTTAATGGTGCAGCTCCCCTGGCCTTCTGTCCTCTATACACACTGTTCCCTCTGCCCACAATGCCCTCCCCATCCCTGTGCACCCAGGTAACTCCTATGTACCCTTCAGATCTCTGCTGAACCCTTACTTCTTACAGAGGCCTTCCTGAGTCCCGCAGTCCTGCTGAAGTCAACCCTCAGTGTCATCTTGGGCATCTCCTTTGTAGCACACGTTGCAATTACAAGTTTATGCGTGTCTGTGCCATGTCTGTTTCCCCTCTTTCCCACCGGGACAGTGAGCCCTGTGCAGGCAGGGCTAAGTCTGCTTTGCTCACTGCTCTCTCCCAGCACCCAGCACAGCCTGGGTCAGCCACAGAGTGGGAGGTTCAAGGAAGATCCAAATGTGTGTGCGGGACTCCCTGCACAGGCAGGCCCATCTGTGGCTGCCTTGCACCATGGCAGCCTTCAAACGGCTCGAGACGTGGCCTTCCTTCTATGGTGGCCATGTGCCTATGACTGTGAGACAGAGGGCTAGACCAGATGATCTCTAAGGGTGTCATCCCCCTCAAAGACTCTGGGACCTTAGATGCAGCGGCTGAAGAGGCAGGACACAGGCGAGACAACCACCTGGCTCCCCAGGAGCTGAATCAGGCTTTTTAAATAATAAACAGTAAGTGCAGTTTGCCTACTCTTAGCCCAGTTTGGGCATCTGTGGGTACCTTACAGGAGTCCTGTGGGAAGGTCTGATCTAATCACTAGATAATAATTGTTACTAATTAGCATCTCCCTTGTAAATAAGCACTTAAAGTATTTCTTCTTTTAAGAGAGTAAACATTCACCCTTAAACCTCCTTACTCTCCTAATTGCCTGACAAAGCCTTCCTTCCCTGGCAGAGGGAAGAAAACTTCAGCTTGGCCTGAAAAATTATAGACTCTAAATCCATTCAATAAAGTCTTACCAAGCACCTACTGTGTGCTAGATGCTGTCTCCACCCTCATGGAGCTAACCTTCCATGAAAGGATGATGTATGGCTGGGTCCTGTCCTCCCCACACTGTGACCTGCACACTCCCCACCATGCTGGATGCCCCATGGGCCATCATCGTCATCATCACAGGACTAACACATCCCACCTACTCTGTTCTATTCACTCATTTAATCCTCACAACAGCCCTATGTGGAGCTACTCCCCATTGTACTGACCAATAAGGAAACTGAGGCACAGAAAGCGCTAGCCTCCCTTTTGCCTCCCCAGCATCCACCCAGCCCAGAGAGGCCCATTTCTCCAGAAGTCCAAGAATACTTTCAGACTTCAGAGCTCAGCTAAGATGACATGTGGGTTGTCTGAGTGTTCCAGTCTTGGCCACAAAGCCAGAGAAGGAAATAAAAGCAGTTCAATGTCCAGAGACCTTCTCCTAGAAGGAGGCCCTTCCCCTGTGTCCCTGCCCCCTAATTACCAATGCCACAGGACCTACTTTCACATCAGGGAACCTGGGGGACAACAGGGGGTAGGCAATTGCTGTCACGTGTTAGATGCTTCCACATCTGATCCCCTGAGGTTATGAAATCTACAGAAATGTGGCTGTCCAGCACACACCTGCCAAGTAGTGGTCCATGCTGGACCCTCCTTGAGTGGGCAGGACTGGGCTGGCCTGCAGACACAGACAAATGAGACTCTGCCCTCAGAGGCTGGAAGTTGTGAAGACACACATGGGTGGGTGATACACGCAAAAGCCAGCTGCATACACACACAGAGGAGGGAAATGGACTCTGTCCATTTGGGGGAAGGTGAAGGATGGGTGGAGGCAGTGGGAGAGGGGAGGGATTCACCAGGAGCTCCACAGCAGGCAGGCGATGGGGAGTGGGGACCTGCTCAGGCATCACACAGAGCCCAGGAGGCCAGCAATACCATGGCTTGGTTAGGGAACCCCAGGTGGCTGGGTATCCTCAGCACAAGCACAGAGAACAGACTAGGAATCAGGGTGAGTCTTGAGAGATAGGAGGCCACTCGGGGCCTTGTAGGCCACAGTAGGGACTTTAGATTTGGCCACACAGGCATAGGGAGGTGTGCTGGGCTGGTGATCAAAGAAAGGTCCATTTGTGTCATGGTCCCTCAAGCATCCAGGGAAGATGGCTCTGATCACCGTGTGTCTGTAGGTGGAATGGAGCCAGGTAAGGCGGTGAGAGACAGTGGTAGCATCAGGCGAGAGGTACAGTGGTCTGGACTTAGCTATCACATGGGGAGGATTTGGAAACCACTGAGGAAGAAGTACAGATGGGCTTAGTGTCCATTTGGGGTGGGAATGAGGGCAGAAGAGCTGGGGAGGGGCTTCCAGGGTATCTGGCCTGAGGGAGCAGGTGGAGGTGATGTTTGCTAAGCTAGGAACCTGGGGAGACCTGCCTTTTGTTTTGGAAAATGTTAGACTTCAATCTAGATCCATTGAACAAACATGTAGAGATGGGCTACTATATACACGGCCAGATGCCTCCTTTGTTTACAGAGCCACTGATGAGCTGGGTCATTCCCAAGGCCTGTTGGCAAAAAGCCCCCTGCCAGGCCTTCCCAGGTAAGGAGGCTGTGGCCACGGCAGTGCTTGTGGGGCCCTAAGAACCACTGACACTCCATACCTTCACCCCAAGAAACCCACTCCACAACGGAGCCCCTGAGGACTGAACAGAAAGAGAGAAATAAAGGCTGTTGTTGACATGAAAGGAAAAACCAGGCTTCCTGTTTGAACTTGGGCAGGTACTGGAAGCTGTGAGTAATGCTGAATCTTGGCCTGCCCTGAAGGCAGCCTGCGGTGGGGGCTCCTCACACTTGCTCAGAAGAGTGGATCTGAATCGCTCACTTGCAGGGGACCTGGGCCAGGCCAGGGCAGGGCTGCGTAGGAGCACTGCATCCACGCGCGCAGGCCACAGGGTGGCCAACACCAAAGTCCCAAGCAGCTGCCTCTCTGGGCTGCTGGCTGCAGTCAATCTCCCTCGATAAGGGCCAATGTCAGATGCCAAGGGCTTCTCATGCCCAGTCCCCAGTAGCCTTGGCTCCAGAAAGCTGGACCATTTCCAGGCCCTTGGAAGCTAGAAATGCTTCCCCTTTTGCCCTGCCTGGGGTCAGGCCAGTGTCAGATGCCAGGGTGTCCAGGGACTCACTCTGGACCAGAAATTCTGGCCTGTACTGCATGAACTCCCTGTGGGACTTGGGTGGGGTTCCTTGCCTCTCCCAGTCCCAGGGCCTTTGTCTGTAGGGGGGCTTATGGTGGAATAAAGGTGATATTGGGCTGCAAGCCCTCGAAGGAGGTAAAGTGCTACACATAGCTTAACTGTGTAGGGAGGGGACTAGTAACATTTATTGTGGTCCCTGGGTGGTGCAAACAGTTAACACGCTTGGCTGCTAACTGAAAGGTTGGTGGTTTGAGTCCATCCAGAGGTGCCTCAGAAGAAAGGCCTGGTGATCTACTTCTGAAAAATCAGCCACTGAAAACCCTATGAAGCACAGTTCTACTCTGACACATATAGGGTTGCCATGAGTCGGAGCTAACTTGAAGGCAACTGGTACTGGTACCTTATACCATGGGCTAACGCCTTATCTCATCTAAGCCTCACAAATATTTCCGGGTCACAGACAAAGAAACTGTTCTATTCTAAAATGTATATTTGTTCATACTTTTTCAACCTTATCGATGTATGATTGAAGAATACTAAACTGTACACATCGAAAGTGTACAATTAATAAGTTTTAACTTATGTTTACATCCATGCAATCATCATTGCCATCATTAAAATGAACATTTCCATCTCCCCATCAAGGTTTCCTCATGCCTCTTTGTAAGCTATGCCTCCCTCCTTCCAACTGTTGTCCTCCGGCAACCACTATTTGCTTTCTGTAAACTAATATAGGTTAGTTTGCATTTTCTAGGGTTTTATAGAAATGAAATAATACAGTATGTATTCTCTTTTCTCTGGCTTTTTTCATTTAACATAATTATTGTGAGATTTACTCATGTAAATCGTTAATTCCTTTTTATTGCTGAGTACTCTTCCATTGTGTGGGTATACCCATTTACTTGTTGATGGACATTTAGGTTATTTCCAGGTTTTGGCTATTACTAATAAAGTTGCTAAGAACATTTTTGTATAAGTCTTTGTGTGGACATGTGTTTTCATTTCTCTTCAGTGAATACCTAGGACGAAGATGTCTGAGTCATGCAGCAGGTATATGTTTAACTTCTCAAGAAGCTGCCGGTCTGTTATCCAAAGTGGTTTTAGGTTCCCATAAGCAGTGCATGAGAGTTCTAGTTGCTCCACATCCTTGCCAACACTTGGTGTGGTCAGTTTCTTTTTATTTTAACCATTCTAATGGATAGGTAGTGGCATCTCATTGTTGTTTTATTTCGCATTTTCCTGATGACTAACGACGTTGAACATCTTTTCATGTGTTTATCAGTCATTCGTATATTTTCTTTTGTGAAGTGTCTGTACAAATCTTAACATCTCTGAAATCCAGATGCATCTTGTGACTGATGGCTTGTCAAAGTTAAACTGGCAGGGGGTGTTTTTCCTTTCTTATGGGACATAAAATATGGTGCACCTTACAACGAATGGAGTCTTAGATTCTGAAATACATTGTCATTTGCCCTGGGTCACACAACGAACGGATGGGCCTGTGCTTTTAAACTTCACATTATTCTGCATGGTGAGAGAGCCAGGGCAAGATTGTGGTCACTGTGGGAGGAACAAACTGGGCCACCCACTGCACTTCTGTGCTCTCGGTGCTAGGCCAGAGGGCCCCAGGGTGTTCAGTAGCCCAGCCCTCTGGGACCAGCAGTAAGAAAAAGGAGCCCCTAGGTCTCCAGGCCCCAGCTGACCTTGGTACCTCTCTGCCGTGCAGGTATCTTCACTCTCTGAGCCTTCAACTAGCAAGGGCTCAAAACCAAACAAATCAAACCCGTTGCCATCAAGTCAACTCTGACGCATAGCGACCCTATAGCTTACCAGGTAACTACATGCCAGGCAGGTGTGAGGAGTGGATACAGCTGAATAGGATGCAATCTCTGACCTGCAGCACTCAGAGCCTGGTGGGGGGAGACAAGAGGGAGCCACAGAACACGCACTCAGCCGAGGCTGGAAGTGCACTGAGGAGGAGTGGCCACGGGCCTTAGTGGTCCTCAAATGCTCCATGAAGGGGGTAAAAGAGTCAGTGTGGTATGGTGTGGTGTGTAAGGTTCTGGGCTTCTCAGGTCATAGGGTACAGGGTTCAAATCCTGGTTCCATCCCTTACTAGCTGTGTGACTACAGGCAAGTGGCTTAACTCTCTGTGCCTCAGTTTCCCCATCTGTAAAATGGAGCTAAATGATGCTATAGAGGATATTTTTTTTTGTCTTACAGATGAGGAAACAGATTTAGTATTAAATAAGAAAATGTATACAGGGCATGAGATATAGCAGCTGGCTTTACAGGGTGGCTAGTCATTAGATAGGCAGGGAGGAGGAATGAGGGGATCCCAGGAAAGGAAACTTGTGTGATCAAAGGCGGTGGGGTGGAGGGAGTGGCTGCGGGGAGGGGCTGAGAAGGAAAGAGTGCTGGAGCAGTGATTCCAGGGTGTTTGCCTCTGAAAGGCCTTTGTAGCAGCCTCCTGGAGCATCTCCTCAAATGCTGCCAAGTGTTCCGTGCTGGGCCATGGGCCCTGCAACTGGAGTGGCACATGGAAAGGAGGTCTCGGTCCCAGTGAGTCCCCTGAGTCCGGTGGATGGGGATTCCCATGAGAGAGTGGTCCAGAGGTCCTGGCCAGCCACCAGCTTGCAGTGGTTCCTAGGGCTGGCCATTCCATCTCTCTGGGCTTCAATTTCTCCACCGCTCAAATGGGGATATGAAAGCATGGCATGCCTGCCTGCCTGCCCACCCCACAGAGCTGTGGTAGAGATCAAATGAGCTACTGAAAGGTATGTGAAAGTGCTTCAAAACCTATAAGATGTTATGCTTATGCAAATCCAGGGTAATTCATAGAATCACATATTCAAGGACTGTCACATCTGGCAGAGACCCTAAAGAGCTTTTACTATGACACTTGTGGTCAGTAAGTAAGCTGGTAAGCCAGGATTCAAACCTCCGTCTGTCAGATTCAAGCCACCTCTAACCCCTATGCCTCACATGTCCATGATCTCTGGGCTCCCTGGGCACAAGACAAAGCTGAAAAGGAAACCAAGAGCCAACAAGGCCTCTTCCAAGAGATCTGGAAAACCACTGATTTCAGTCCAGAGTTTGGAGGTCTTTTAAAATGCCTCGTCTCTGCAGATGCAATTCTGGGACCTCTACCAAGAAGCCCTCTCTCAACCTCAGGCTTCTTTCTGCAGATATGGCCAGTCATTGTCCTAATCACTCTTACCTTATCTGTAATGGGTATAGTACACCTACTGGAAGCTTCCCTGGTGGTGCAATGGTTAAGTGCTCGCCGCTAACCCAATGGTTGGCGATTTGAACCCACCCAGTGGCTCCACTGGAGAAAGACCTGGTGATTTGCTCTAGTAAAGATTATAGCCTAAAAAACCCTATGGGGAAGTTCTGTTCTGCCACATGGGGTCAGTATGAGTTGGCATCGACTGGACGGCACCTAACAACAACAACAACAACACACCTACTGGGGTTTGTGCTGGCCACCATATTGATGTCAGCCTTCCCAGTAGAATGGGGGAAGCGTACAGACATGAAAGTGCTTTGAAAAAAACCAGTCAACTTTACACAAAGAAACACAAGGGCCTAATCCTATTGTGATGTAACAGCTCTAGGTGTGGTCAGCCCTTGGTAGATTCTAAATATTGATGCAAAAAACGGAAGAGCACAAATTCAACCAGAAGAGATGCGGTGGCTGATGAATCAAGAACCTCAGCAACCTCCTCCAAGAATGCTCAGACTGGCATCCCCAAGCTCTCCGGGACTCTGGGCCATTTAACATCAGCATCATGGAATCTTTCCAGTCAAGGAAAACTGATGGGCCTGCTTGACCAAGAGCAGATTCTCAGCAACTTTTGCAAGGGTGAAACAGCTCTTTCTGAAACACTGCCTGCTGTCTTCTCCTTTCACAAATCCCCTCTGATCGGTGTCTGGTTTGTTTTTTTGGTGCAAAATCTCCAGTACAGGCAGGAGAGAAAATCATTTCACAGACTCAGCACATTTGTATCCCACTTCTCATAACTTCGGGTGCCCGATTTTCCCTTGTGACGCGTATCCTAATGGTGACCACGAGGTACAGTGAGCGGTTTTGAAGGCAGGGTCCTTATCATGGAGCGTTATCTAAGCCATCAAAGTACACGTTAAGAAAAAGGCAGTTTCAACATCAAACTCGAAGATCTGACTGTTAAAAGGAAGAGCTGGGACAAAGCAACCACAGCTTTTATTGCGCATTTATGAGGGCGGCATGTGGTGGGAATGCTATATTTTGGGCTTGCTGCTGAGAATGCCTCCATGGCCTTTGAATAAAAAACAAACCATGCTATGGAAATTGCCGGTAATTGCCTTTACCTACGGTTTCGGAGGGCGCACATGGGGCCTTGTGGTTGTGGGCGCTGTTTCATGCTGGGGTTCGCGGCCCCTGCTCTGCCTGGCACAAAGAGAGTGGAACAGATCAGGCCTCAGATCTGCGCGCACCTGTGGTCGCTGTAAGGCGGCGAGGCGGATTGCCACGAGATAAGGCAACAATGGAAAGTTTCTCACCTGAAAGGTCTGGGGGAAGAGACAGTAGGCCTGGGCACCTTGGGGAGACTCATCTGCCCCCAGAAAAATAAAGACTGTGCTGGAGCCCAGCCCCCGCATCCCAGTCTCCCCTCCCATCTAGGGACCCCCCAACCTGCTGTTCATTATCTCGTACGATTTCTTCAATGTCAACAGTGAGGGATTCCTTTAACCCATTAAAAGGCAACACCTGCTTTCGTGTATCAATAGTTCTCCTTGAAGAAAATAAAAGGAGCAAACAGAACTTTGAAGATCAGACAGCTTTTTCCTTTTTTTAAAGAAAAAATATACATGTTCTGAAGATATGGCCTTCGTTCAAAGTAAAGACACTCTAAGATGTCCCTTGGAGAGCCGACACTGCCAGGGCAGGCCTGCAGCCCGAGGCCCCATGGCTGTCCACTCAGGTCGTGTGGTCCATTTACCCAGCCCATGGCCAGTGGCAGTTCCTGTAGGAAGCCAGTTGAGAAGTCCACACAGCTCTGACCATTCCTGACCTTAAGGGAAAGTGAGGAATCTCTCTGGCCAAAGGGACCTGTCCCTGGACCCTAAGGGACCCTACCACAGGTTCCAGTGCTGGCTGGGCCCGGGGTGAGCCAGGGGCTACTGAGGGACCCACGCCTCCTGAGCTCCTGGGCTCTCTGAGGGTCAGGAAGCCCCACCAACCTGTGACTCCATCAGCCCCAAGACAGGACTGGGCCTGAGCCAGCCTGGGAGGGACAACTGAGAGGGGCTGACCATGGGTTCAGAGGAAGGGAAGAGAGAGCATTCTCGGGGGCCAGCGGGCGAAAGTGAAATGGAAAAAAGAAGCAAACTAGGGAGGGCAGTGGCAGTGTGTTGCTCAGTGGTTCAATGCTCCCTGTTTTTGCTTTTTTAACCTTTTTATTGTGAAAAATAACATTCAGAAAAGTATATAAATGTATAGTTTAATGAATTATTATACCGTGAATACCCGTGTAGCTGCCTCCAGAATAAAGAAATAGAATGGGGCAAGAACCCTGGAAACCCCCTACACCCTTCCCAATCTTCTCCCCCTTCTTTCTTACTAAAACCAGTTACCAGTTGCCATGGCGTTGTCTTTGACTCACGGGGACCCCATGTATGTCAGAGTAGAACTGTGTCCATAGGATTTTCAATGGCCACGCCTTTCTTCCGAGGTACCTGTGGGTAGACTTGAACCTCTAACCTTTTGGTTATCAACCAAGCATATTAACCGTTTGCACCACCCGGGAACTCCCTCCTTACTAAACGTTACCACTATCCCAACTTTTAAAGTAATCAATTTCATATTTTTCCTTATATTTTACCCCCTCAGCTTGCTTCCCCTAACACCACGGAAGAGTTGTGCCTGGTTTTCAACTTTATGTGAATAGCATCAATCACATGTAATATTTTATGTCCAGCCTCTTCCGCTTAACTCCATGTCTTGAGGACTTATCCATGTTGTGCGTAGGCGTAGCTCGTTCGTTTTCAGTGCCGCTGACCCCCTTGCCCACTCTGGAGCCCTGCTTCTCAGTTTGGAAGAAGCAGTGCCCCGGGGATCCCTGAGTCCTCTCTCCCCTGCACCAACCTGGGCACCAGGCCTCTCACAGGCTGTGGGGGTTTGCCCAGACTCGATTTCTCCAGATGGCTCTGTGGGGACAGGCGAGGACAAAGAGCAGTGTGCTCCCAAAGGCCTCGCGAGCTTTGGATGGAGGGACACTGGAGGCTGTGGGGATTACAGTGAGCAGCTCACCCCAGCCTCAGCACAGATGCCCATCAAGGTTAGATTGGAATCCATGGCTGCTCTGCCATCTCTGAAAGCCAGCCAGGAACCGAACAATGATCCAAGGCACATCCCAAATGAGAAGCAGGTAGCTTCCTGGGACCAGATTTCTTAACATTCCATCCTCTTTGCTTAACCCTTCTCCAGTGTGGTTCCCATTTGAAGGAGTCTGAGCCTTTGGAGCCTATAACCCCTATGAAAAATGATATAAATTATAGCTCACCAGCCCAGCCTGGCTGTTCGGGAATTTGGCATAAACATTAAGGAAGGGCCACCCTGATTATAAGGTAGAGGCACTGGGGAGAGGTGGGGTGGGCTGGACAGCCCTCCGGCATGCCTCTCTCTGTTCCCCTTTGGGTGTGGGGAGTAGCTGGTTTATGTCACCTGGTCACCTTTGACAATGAAGCTCAGCAGAAGCTAATGAAGTAGGATCTGAAGTGCTCGGCGCACAGACAAATAACCTCTGGTCTTACCCAGTCTGTAAGTCATCCAAGCTCACGCTCCAGCCATGCCAGTGTTCCATTGTTCCCCATGTTCAGGTCAAGCTAGTGCCCACCTGTTAGCTTTTGCCCCTGGTGCTGGACTGTCACCCAAATTTCACCCACCCCAGGCCCCAGGAGCTAGTCTAATTCTCCCCAGCGTCTTCCTGGGCGGTTGGTTCAGAGACCCACTGATGTTCTGCCCCCAAATGCCTGGCACTCCTCCTCCTCGGGAACCACACCAATTAGCCCTGATTACAGAATGCATGCATTGTTCTCCACCGGTTTCATGTGTGCAAGCCCTGGCTCCCAGACGGGCTATGTGTGGGGTGGAGACCCGCCAAGACTCTGCTCCTCTCTGGATCTCAGTTTTTCCATCTCTGAAAGAAGGGGATGGAGCAGAGGCCTCGGAGGGGCGTCCTGCCCTGAACTGCTATGACCTGGGGGTTCTGCATGGACTGTCCTCCCACCCTCAGCCTCCACCCTTGGGCCCTCTGCTGCCAGGAAACCCGCTCCCACCAACCCTCAGCTCGAGATCACAACCCCTGGCCTCCACCCCCCAACCCCACCCTCTGCATTGGGGCAAACATCCTAAACCACCCCGTGATTCTAAAAATATGGTGTTTTTGTCAGAGAGCAACCTTCCACTTCCTTCAGACTTTGATCTCCACACAACCCATGGAGGAGAAGACACACTTACAATAACAGTTTATAGCCTTGATCTTTCTTTGGGGGCTACCTCTCAAGGGCTTTGAATCCCCAACTGGGTGGTGGTACCACATGGTCCTTCTGAGCATGCTCAGACTGGTCCATGGTTGGCTCATGGATGGGGCGACTGACACAGCTGTCCTATTCTCTATGTGGGGAAGGCTGCGGCCAGGGAGAAAAGCCCAGGATACAGAGGCTGCCCTGGCCCAAACTGGCCATGGGACTTATGAAAGTTTGTAAGGCCCTTTACTGTCTAGAGGAGCCCTGGTGGCGCAGTGGTTAAGTGCTCTGCTGCTAACTGAAAGGTCAGTGGTTCGAACCCACCAGCCTGCTCCGCAGGAGAAAGATGTGGCAGTCTGCTTTCGTAAAGATTTACAGCCTTGGAAAGATTAGCCCAAAGGACTAACGGACCACAACTACTACAGCCTCCACCAGACTAAGTCCAGCACAACTAGATGGTGCCCAGCCACCACCACTGACTGTTCTGACAGGGATCACAATAGAGTCCTGGACAGAGCTAGAGAAAAATGTAGAGCAAAATTCTAACAAAAAAAACCCAGACTTACTGGCCTGACAGAGACTGGAGAAACCCCGAGAGTATGGCCCCTGGATACCCTTTTAGCTCAGTAGTGAAGTCACTCCTGAAGCTCACCCTTCAGCCAAAGATTAGACAGACCCATAAAACAAAATGAGACTAAAGGGGCACACTAGACCAGGGACAAGGACGAGAAGGCAGGAGGGGACAGGAAAGCTGGTGATAGGGAACCCAAGGTCGAGAAGGGAGAGTGTTGACATGTCGTGGGGTTGGTAACCAATGTCACAAAAGAGTATGTGTACTAATTGTTTAATGAGAAGCTAGGTTGTTCTGTAAACCTTCATCTAAAGTACAATAATAAAAAGAAAAAAAGAAATCAAACGATGCATTGCACTGGGCAAATCTGTTGCCAAAAAAAAAAAAAAGATTTACAGGCTTGGACTTACAGTTCTACTCTGTCCTATAGCGTCACTATGAGTTGGATTTGATTCAACAGCAGTAGGTTCGGTTTGGGTTTTTACTGTCTAGATCGGAATCCCTGGGTGACGAAAATGGTTAAGCACCCAATTACTAACCAAAAGGTTGGCAGTTCAAACCCACCCAGTGGCACCTCAGAAGACTGGCCTATGATCTGCTTCCTAAAAGTCACAGCCTTGAAAACCCTATGGAGCACAGTGCTACTGTGCAACACATGGACTCGCCATGAGTCAGAATCAGTCTGATGGCAGCAGTTGGGCTTTTTGGTTACTGTCTAGACTCTAGAGAGAAAATTCATGCTGTAGGACAGGGCAGAGTAAAATAAGTGCTGTGGCGTAGCGATGGCTTCGAAAGAAGAATGGAGGGATTAACTCTAGCAGTGCCTAGACAGCAGGCACCGTATAAATATTTGTGGAACTTTCAATGGATGTTTCTGACTGGGTGAGATCAGGCAAGTTTTTCATACAGCCTTGTGAGCTAGGTCTTGGGAGATGTTAATAGGTGGGGACAGAGAAGTAAGGGATTTCCTGGCAAAGGGAACAGCATGTGCAAAGGCCAGGCCACATGCTGAACAAGAAAAGCACAAATCCACACCATATTTGGCAGAAACAGAGACATGGAAACTCTCCCACTAGCTCTGCAGACACATCAGCTGTTGCCGCCCTGCTGGAAATGCAGACACTCGCAGAAAGAAGAGGGACAGTGATCAAATGATCCCCTATGAGCACCAACTATATACCAGGCACTGTCCGAGGCACTGAACACGCAGGGCCTTGCAAAGACCTGAGCTGTCGTTATCTGCATTTTTCCTAGAGGGAAACAGAGCCTCAGAGACGGGAACAGAGACGGAGCCAGATTTGAACCCAAGCAGCCCAGCTCCTGAACAAGAAGCCTGGGCAGGCATGCCTCTGTGCAGGCTGACTCTGTGCCCACGAAGTGAGACCCTTGTCTTCCTGCCCAAGCGGGTGCCCAGGGCATAGCCCCAGTGCCCATTTACTCAGACCTCCCACGCGCCAAGTGTGCCTCACTCATTACCTCATTTAGTCCCCCAGCAACCCTTGAACTAAGTCCTGGTGTCAGTCACCATAACCAGACAAAGAAACTGGGACTTGGAGTAGTTAACTCACACAGCTATAAGTGGCGGAGTGTGGATTTGAACTCAGATCCCTCTGACCCCTGATCCTGTACCCATAACTTCTGTACTCACTGCCTCTCTGGATGTCACCCCCTGCCTGGGAATTCCAGACTGTGAGTAACTCAAACATGTCTGAGACAGTCAAAATCACTATAATTTGCTAAAGACTTTAATAAAAGCAGAACATCTCACTTCAAAACAAAAAAATTATCAGCAAAACTGCCAAGGGGACTCTGAGTCACTGTCTTGGGCTTCTTCCTGGTTTGGAGAGGGCACTGCATGGGATAGGAGGTGGGGCTCCAGGGTACATGCCAAGCCTCAGAAGATAAAGTTGGGGGTCTTAGCTTTGCCCCTCCCATGCTGCTCAATCATGGAATAATGTCTTGCCCGTTCTGGATCCATTTCCTCATCTAGAAACTGTGTAGGTTTCCCTGGGTGAACTCCGTTACTGGATCTAGGATCATTCATGCCAGTCCCCACACCAACCCCACTAATAGCCCATACAGAGGGAACGAAGGTACTGTACATACAGCATTGATGCACAGCTCAGCAAATTCACTACCCGAGGCTGAGGTTATCCTGCATTTGAATTCAAGTCTTCTCTCTTCAGTGTGGTCCTCACCACCTCTCAGGGACCAGTAGGACTGTTGGAATTTCCTTGTCTGACAGTTCCCAGGGTTTGCCAAAGACACGTGCAGCAAAGGCCTCTTTTAAGCTAATGCACAACCCTCCTTCCAGGGAGATAAAGGTGATTTATGAATTCATGACCCTGAGTCATAAACCTACAGTGATCTGCTGCACTTGGGAACAACCACTTCGCTGGCTGTTCGCAAGCCTGCAGGTACACGTGAGTCATATAAGTACAGGTGCACCTCACCTGATAGAGCTGGGAGTGGTCTTGAAAAGTTAGATGCGGGTGGAACCCCATTCCAAATGCCCTGGGGCAAGCCATTAGCTTCCTAGGGTGGGTAAAATCACTGCCTGCTTTTTTGCATCAAGTTGGTTTTTCGTGAATTAGGAATACTAGGAATACTGAGGTATGGCAAGGAGGGTGCGGAGTATGTGTGTATGTGTCCCCAGTATTGCCACCTTGTGTTCCATGTGAATGGTGCCCCCAGAGATGTGTGATGTCGTAGCCCTGCAAGTGTGCACTGCGGGGACTCCAGGCTGGGGCACGCTGTCCCTACAGGTTGCAGAGCAGAGAATCCTATCTCAGCCCAAGCCCTACTGACCTGTAATTGTCCAGCAGGCTGGTGATGTCTTTTCACAGGGTCCGACCAGGCCTCCCAGACGTCACTTCAGATGCCAAGAGCCCCAGAGTGGGCAGAGGGAAACATTCCAGGGCTTCCACCCAGGATCCCCACATCAGGTTCGAAGCAGTGGGCTGGGTAGGGGAGAACAGACCTCCTAGGCCAGCACTGAGGATGCAGGGCAGATGCCCGCACCCACAGAGTTCTGGGGGGAGCTGGGGATGGGAACATCTCTGTCCACAGCCCAGAGAGGGGAGAGCCTTCACCAGAAGAAGAGACACGCTGGTCTGCAACCCTCCACAGATGGATAGAAAATGGCAAGGCAGCCTTTGTTATCTTGTTGTTGTTGTTAGGTGCCATTGAATCAGTTCCAACTCATAGCGACCCTATGTACAGCAGAATGAAACACTGCCTGGTTCTGCGGCATCCTCACAATTGTTATGCTTGAGCCCATTGTTACAGCCACTGTGGCAATCCATCTCATTGAGGGCCTTCCTCTTTTTCACTGACCCTCTACTCTACCAAGCATGATATCCTTCTCCAGGGACTGGTCCCTCCTGATAACACGTCCAAAGTATGTGACACAAAGTCTTCCCATTCTTGCTTCTAAGGAGCATTCTGGCTGTATTTCTTCCAAGACAGATTTGTTCATTCTTCTGGCAGTCCATGGTATGTTCAGTATTCTTCTCCAACACCATAAGTCAAAAGCATCAATTCTTCTTCGGTCTTCCTTACTCATGATCTAGCTTTCACATACATGAGGCAATTGAAAACACCATGGCTTGGGTCAGGCACACCTTAGTCCTCAAAGTGACATCTTTGCTTTTTAACACTTTAAAGAAGTCTTTTGCAGCAGATTTGCCCAAAGCAATGTATCTTTTGATTTCTTGACTGCTGCTTCCATGGGTGTTGATTGTGCATCCAAGTAAAATGAGATCCTTGACAACATCGATCTTTTCTCTCTTTATCACGATGTTGTTTATTGGTCCAGTTGTGAGGATTTTTGTTTTCTTTATGTTAAGGTGTAATCCATACTGAAGGCTGTGGTCTTCGATCTTCATCAGTAAGTGCTTCAAGTCCTCTTCACTTTCAGCAAGCAAGGTTGTGTCATCTGTATATCAAAGGTTGTTGATGAGTCTTCCTTTAATCCTGATGCCTCATTCTTCTTCATATAGTCCAACTTCTCAGATTATTTGCTCAGCATACAGATTGAATAAGTATGGTGAAAGGACACGACCCTGACACACACCTTTTCTGATTTTAAACCACGCAGTAACTCCTTGTTCTGTTCGAAGACTGCCTCTTGGTCTATGCACAGGTTCTGCATGAGCACAATTAAGTGTTCTGGAATTCACATTATTCACAATGTTACCCACAATTTGTTATGATCCACACAGTCAAATGCCTTTGCATAGCCAATAAAACACAGGTGAACATCTTTCTGGCAGTCTCTGCTTTCAGCCAAGATCCATCTGACATCAGAAATATGGTATCCATCGTTCCATGGCCTCTTCTGAATCCGGCCTGAATTTCTGGCACTTCCCTATAGATGTACTGTTTTAACTGCTTTTGAATGATTTTCAGCAAAGTTTCACTTTTGTGTGATGTTAATGATATTATTTGATAATTTCCACATTCGGTTGGATCAACTTTCTTGGGAATAGGCATAAATATGGATCTCTACCAGTTGGTTGGCCAAGTAGCTGTCTTCCAAATTTCTTGGCATAGACGAGTGAGCACTTCCAGCTCTGCATCCGTTTGTTGAAACATCTCAATTGATATTCCATCAATTCCTGGAGCCTTGTTTTTTGCCAGTGCCTTCAGTGCAGCTTGGATTCCTTCCTTCAGTAGCATCAGTTCCTGATCATATGCTTCCTCCTGAAATGGTTGAATGTCGACCAATTCTTTTTGGTATAGTGATTCTGTATATTCCTTCCATCGTCTTTTGATGCTTCCCACATCATTTAATATTTTCCCCCATTGAATCCTTCAATATTGCAACTTGAGGCTTGAATTTTTTCTTCACTTCTTTCAGCTTGAGAAATGCTGAGCATGTTTTTCCCCTTTGTTTTCTAACTCTAGGCCTTCGCACATTTCATCATAATACTTTTCTTTGTCTTCTTAAGCTGCACTTTGAAATCTTCTATTCAACTCTTTTACTTCATCATTTCTTCCTTTCCCTTTAGCTACTCGATGTTCAAGAGCAAGTTTTAGAGTTTTCTGACATCCATTTTGGTCTTTTCTTTCTTTCCTGCTTTTTTAATGACCTCTTGCTTTCTTCATGTATGATATCCTTGATGTCATTCCACAACTTGTCTGGTCTTCGGTTGTTAGCGCTTAAGGAGTCAAATCTATTCTTAAGGTGGTCTCTAAATTCAGATGGAATATACTCAAGGTCATACTTTGGCTCTTAAGGACTTGTTCTAATTTTCTTCAGCTTTAACTTGAACTTGCATATGAGCAATTGATGGTCTGCTCCACAGTCGGCCCCCTTGTCCTCTCAGCCATTTTCCATTCTGGGAAGCACTGTGGGAACCTTTGAACATCTCCCAGCTGTGCATTCCCTGACTCACCTGAGATGTATTGTTACTTTCCTACAATTAGCAGCACCCACCCCACTGAAGTGCTCCACAGACTAGGTTTGTGTGATCCTGGGACTAGTTGGGGTTAGTGTTGGGCCAGTGGGCTGTGGCTGCCCCACTACTTGACTTAATGCAAAGTAGACAGAGCTGAGTGCCCACCTCATTCCAGCAACACAAAGAGTTTCCAGCCAGAGCTCCTTGACCCTCCCTGCAGGAAGGCAGGTCATCCAAGTCCCAGCCTGCTCTGGGACTTGGCCTGCAAACTGCCACCTGGGCAGACAGAGGGAGCTCCTGACTGATACCTGCCCCATCTCTGTTCTCATCAGGGTCCAGGTCAGATACTGGAAAGATGAAAGAGCTTCTCCCAAACTCTGTGATCAGTCAAAACACCATAAAACTGAGAATACTTGAAATGGGGCAGCTGCCTCTGAGCACCCCGCTAAGAGGCCCATTTCCTCCTCCCTAGAGTTAATGCAGGAGCCGTGGTGGCGCAGTGATTAAGCACTTGGCTGCTAATGGAAAGACTGGCAGTTCGAATCCACCAGCTGCTCTACGGGAGAAAGATGTGGCAGCCTGCTTCCATAAAGATTACAGCTTTGGAAGCCCTATGGGGCAGTTCTACTCTGTCCTATAGTAATATGATGAGTCAAAATTGGCTCGATGGCAACGAGTTTTGTTTTGTTTTGGTTAAGGTTTAGTGTACATCCTCAGAGCACAGGAGCTGTCCTGGGCCCCACAGCTGACCCACGCAGGGCCGAGCACATAGTGATGGGACTTCTCAAAGCAGCCTGGTGTCCGAGGAACCAGAACTGCAACTGCTGGGTTCTTGCCCACACCAGGTAGGGATGGAGAAACCAAGGAAAGGTCTTCAATATTAACCAAGACCTCTGGGGTTTCCTACATACAGGCTGCATGAACCAGGAACAGCCCCATTTGGGAGCATTCATTCCTCCAGGTCTCTAGCCTCCTTTTCCAGCATTTCCCAAAGGGCGGTTCACAGAACACCAATAGATGTGCTGACAAAAAGGTGCTGTGGTCTAATAAAAACCAAACAAACCCACCGCCACTGAGTTGATTCCAACTCATAGCAACCCTATGGGACTGAGTAGAACTGCCCATAGGGTTTTCAGGGAAATCTTTATGGAAGCAGACTGCCACATCTTTCTCCCACGGAGTGACTGGTGGGTTCCAACTGCCAACCTTTTGGGTAGCAGCCGAGCGCTTAACCACTGTGCCACCAGGGTTCCTTTATGGTCTAATACATTTGGAAAATTTGAGGTTAAATGAAACTAAGTGGGTTTCTTCTAAGCAGGATATCTCAGAGCCTTTATGTAACATGCTAATGTGTATCTCAAATATTCAAGAGGAGGAGGGAGTGGGCTGTGTTTCCCAGATGTGATCTAGTGCTTTTCTCATGGATCTTATCACAAGACTGGGGCTTACTGAAATCTATTTAGGGACCTGCCTCTCTACCTGATGCTGCCACCCACTCCCACCCTCAGGGATCCCAGTGAGCTGGGAAAGGCTAATGAAACACAGGGATGTAGAGCCGCACTGCCCAATGCAGTACCAACCAGCCACATTAAAAATGTAGTTCCTCACTTACACTAGCCCCATGGACAATAGCCACATGTGGTAGTGGATAACATATTGGTCAGCACAGAGAACATTTCCATCATCACAGGAAGCTCTATTGGACAGTGCTAATTTAGAGTCTCAGAGAAGCTAGGAGACTAGCC
Organism: Dugong dugon; assembly: GCA_030035585.1. Lineage (NCBI taxonomy): Eukaryota > Metazoa > Chordata > Mammalia > Sirenia > Dugongidae > Dugong > Dugong dugon. The sequence goes on from CM057460.1 coordinate 147,236,372, forward strand.
CAGGGCTACACAGTAAGTCTAGAAAGAGCCAGAACCAGCTCCAGCCTTCAACTCCTGGCCTTGGAATCTTAGAAACAACCTTCCTTGAACACTAAGAAGCTGCCAGGTGCCAGCCATTGAGTCACAACTCTATCCAAGTGGACCTGAGGAGTTTCATGGAAACTGCAGCAGGTGATTGCTTCCCTTCCCCAGGGCCCAGGACAGTGTGGGCCAGCCCCTGACTCCCACACCCTCGTTCCCTCCTGGAGGCTTCCTTCCCATCCCTCTCCAGGCCTTACTTGGCCATGTGGAGCAGCAAGTCCTGGAGGAGGAAAGCAAAGGGCTGCTCTCCCCTCTCCCCCACACGTGCCCATGAGTCCCAGGGTGCCCTCACCCTCCATGCCAAGGCCCCCAGCCAGGGCCCTGGGCCTGCAGGTTGACTGAGCATCCCCAGCTGTAGGACTTGAGGCAGGTTGCAGGAGCTGCCTCTGCCAGGGCTCTCAGTATTATAAAATCCCTAGTCCCAGGGTAGGGAAGAGGCCTTATCCAGCCAACCAAGGATGCTCTGCTTCCATGACCCTGCCTTCCTCTAGGCAGATGCCACAGGCCCTCCTCCAAGTTTCCTGTGGGGGAAACGCAGGAAAGGGGTCTAGCTTCCCTACTTTCAGGGCTCCTTACTGCCCAGGCCAGCCTTGCTCTGAGGCTCTCTGGCTGGGTGGTCGGGGACCTGGTCTGAGGGTTGGCCTCTAGCAAGGCCGTGCCAGAAACCCTGGCCCACTGCTCCTCCAGCACATCTGGGAATAGGCCCAGGCACCACTGGGCTTCTGCTGAGAGGCACTCTGGACTCCTGGCTGAGCCCTGAAAATTGGACAAGCTGCCCCACCTCTCAACTCCCAGGGAATTTGGGCCCACTCAAGACCCAGAGCAGCTACCAGATCTACTCAGGCCCCTCTCTGCCTGTCCTAAGCGTCCCAGGCTTCCCCTAAGGCTTCTTGCCCAGGAATCTGCCCTGCTCCAGGCAAAAGGATAGTGGGTACTCCCCCTCCAAGTGAACAGCTAGGTCAGGAGCAAAGCTCTGTGGGAAGCCAATCCCACAAGAGCACAGACACTCCATGTGGACGGTCCTGTCCCACCTAGATGTAGGTCAGTGCACATGTGACTACAGACTGGCTGTGTCTGGCCCTGGGCACTCAGGAAGCCATAGGGCCTACAGGACCTGCCCAGTAATGAGAAAGCAGAGACCAGCTCTAGGGAAGGAACCTGCTGATGCTCACATAACCCCAGGGGGCACCATTCACATTATAGTCCACATAAATGGTGTCTCCTGAAGTTGTGGAGTGTAAGCTTGGGGGGCCACATGCAGCAGCCCTAGAACTAGGCAGGTGGGATGGCACCCCTTGAGAAGACAGCCTCGTATCTGGTATTGCATGATACCAAGTTTGACCCTTCTCCCCAGGAGTGGCCATTTCAACCCAGAGTCCAGTGTCAGGGGGAGTAGTCCCAGGGCTTCCCCTCCGGGCCTTCACCCCCCAGTTCCTCAGTGAGTCCTACACAAGGCCCTTAGCAGAGGAGAAAGGGGTTGGCGCAGAGGTTGGAGTGGGATCTGGGAGTCTCACGTTCTTAAGTTTTCTCTCTAAAAGGCCATTTGAGTCATAGACAAAGGATTAACTCCTGTAGTATCACAAGCACTCCTACAAACTCATAAGAAGTCTAACAACTTAGACTTTAGGAAAAATCGGCAAAGGACACAGAGAAGTCATAGATAAGGAATTGAAAAAAATGTCCCCTAAACCCATGCATGAAAAGACTCTCACCTTCACGTACAATAAGAGAATGAAAATACATATAATGAGATGCCATCTTTCTCCCATTAGCCTGTTAAAGATCAACAAGTTTTATAACACAGTTAGTGAGCTTGGGATGAACCACACAGTCTCCTAAATGGGAACTACCCCTATGCCGGGCGATGGGATTATAAAAAGCAAAACAAAACCATTTGCTGTGGGAGTCAATTCTGACTCAAGGCGACCCCATGTGTGCAGAGTAGAACTGCTTTATAGGGTTTTCAAGGCTGTGACCTATCAGAAGCAGATCACCAGGCCTTTCTTCTGAGGTGCCTCTGAGTGCATTGGAACCGCCAACCTTTTGGTTAGTAGTCGAGCGCTTAACCGTGTGCACCAACCAGAGACATGATTGATTGGGTTATAGCTATCACAATTAGAAACACACATCCTCTTTGACTAGGCATTTGCACAGCTGGGAATTATCTTACAAACATACTTGCATATGTGTAAAATGATGACTGTACAAGATCATTCATTGCAGCATATTTTTTTTTTTAACCACAAATGTCAGAGACAACCTACATGATGATCACGAGAGGAACAGATTAAATATAGTTCATGCATACAATGGATTATATGTCACCATTGAGAATCATCTCTATGTACTGACATGAAGTGATCTCCACGATATCTTCTAAAGTGAAAAAAACCAAGGTGCAGGACAATATGCTTAACATGCTATCTGTGGCAAAAAAGAAAGATTGCATACGTACTATATACTTGTATATGCGTAGTCTATCTCTGAAAAGATGTGCTAGAGTAGTAACAATGGCTGCCTCAGGGAAAAGGCGGGGAGGGGAGAGAGGTGGAAAGGACACAATTTTTATTGCATATCTGATCGTACCTTTTGAATTTTGTACCTACGTGGGGAAGGAGCCCTGGTGGCACAATGGTTAAGTGCTCGGCTATCAACCAAAAGGTTGGTTCAAATCCACCCAGCAGCTCCACAGGAGAAAGACCTGGTGATCTGCTCCTGTAAATATTACAGCCTAGGAAACCCTGTGGGGAAGTTCTACTCTATCAAATGGAGTCACTATGAGTCAGAATTGACTCAACGGCACCTAACAGCAACAACCTATATGGTCTTTTCAAAAGATAAATGAAATACACACAGGCCCAGGGGCAAGGACGAGAAGGCAGGAAAGGACAGGAAAGCTGGTAACAGGGAACCCAAGGTCGAAGAGAGGACAGTATTGACATGTAGTGGGGTTGGCAACAAAAGTTACAAAACAATATGTGTATTAATTGTTTAATGAGAAACTAATTTGCTCTGCAAACCTTCACCTAAAGTACAATAAAAAACGAACACCAAAAAAAAAAAAAAAAAGATAAATGAAATAAAATATAATAAAAACCCCTTTGAGGTTCACATCTCCCTGCCTGCAGTTTGGACCAAGCTCTGCTTTCCCATTCATCCTATGGATTTCCCTAAAATGGCTTCTGTTTCTCTCTGGCCCCATAAGAACCCTGCAAGACAACATGGAGACAGCTAAGTGGTGCTCAGCCTCAATCCAAAGAGAGCTGCAAGGAGGCTGGCTGGGGGATCCAATGGAGGAGGGGGTGGGGTGCTGCCAACCTTCAGGAGAAGGAGGCAAGGCCAGAAACCAGAGGCATTCTCCATCCCTACTGAGGAGGCAGGCCCAGTCAAGGGTCCTATTGGGTGCTGGCAGAGTGAGTACTTCAGAGGTCCTGGCAGTGTGGCTTCATGGTTGAGAATACGGGCATTCTGGCTTCTCCACTCATAAGGCTGTATGACCTTGGGCAAGTCTGAGCCTGTTTCCATCTCAGTAAAATGGGAACTCATTTATAATAATGGTACCTTCCTCATCATGGGATTGGATGAAGAGCAAATACGATGCATAGCCTGGCTCATTGGTAAGGGCTCAGCAGATGCTAGCTTTGACTAACATTATCACTGGAGAAGCTTAGATCTTGGACCTAGTTCAACAGATCCACCCACCCATGCACGCGGTCATCTATCCATCCATCCATCTATTGCCCAGGGCTGACGCTGCTGCCCTGTGGAGCGAGGCTCTATATTTTCCTTCCCTGTGCAAAGGGAAGGGCTGAGGTCAGAGCCTTCCCAGGGCCTAAAAGAGAGAGGGGTGAGTCTCTAGGTCACCACAGGGCCCCAGGAAAATCCCCGTACCCATAAGTTTCTAACCAGGAGTCTATAGAATTGGATGCAGAACTGGGCAGCACGTGGGCATTTTTCCTGGGAAAGGGCCCCTACTTTTACCAGATCCTCAGAAAGGTCCACAATTCATCTCAGGTTCAGAACTGCACCGCACCCCCCCGACCCCCGCCTAGTCCCTGAGAGTTTGTGATTGCCTTGGTCCACTCTATCCCTTCTGCTTACTCCTGACCACCCAGACACACAGCTCATGTAGATCCAGCCCAGGCTCTGGGCTAGGTATAAAGGTCTGAGGGACTTGTCTGGAATGTGTGCACCTGGGTCATTATGAGTCAGCCCCCACAGCAAGATCACTTCTGGGTGAATGGTCCAATTGATCCCCTGGACCTCTGAAGTGTAAGGTGCATACTGTGTGGCCTCAACGTCAGATAGAAAAGAAAGTCTGGAAAGAAGTGTAACAGGGATGTGACCCACCAATTCCATGCCTAGGTATATGCCCAAAAGCATTGAAAGCAGGCACGCAAACAGAAACCTGTACACCAGTGCTCACTGCAGTGCTATTCACAGTAGCCAAAAGATGGAAACAACCTAAATGTCCATCAACAGGTGTATGGTACATACATACAATGCAGTATTACTCAGCCGTAAAGACAAATGAAGTTCTGATACATGCTACCACATGGATGAGCCTTGACACCATTATGCTCAGTGAAATAAGTCAGTCATGAAAGAATAAACATTGTATGATCCCACTTATATGAAATAGACAAACATATAGAGAGCTTATTAGAGTTTACAGGGGCGGAGGGGAGTTACTGCTTAGGGGCTCTGAGTTTCTGTTACTGGTGGTAGACTAATTTGGAAAACGATAATGGTGATGGTTGCACAACATGATGACTGTGACCAATGTTACTGAATTGTACATGTAAAAATTGTTGAACTGGCAAAAGTTGTGTCCTATATAATTTTACCACACACACAAAAAAAGTGTAACAGAGGTTAACTCTGGATACTGGAATTACAGATTATTTGGTACCTTATTTTCTAGGCTTGTCTATATTTTCTACAATTAACATGTATTATGCTTTAACTCAGTGGTTCTCAACCAGGGTAAGTTTACCCCCAAGAGGACACTTGGCAATGTCTGGAGATATTTTTGGTTGTCACAACAGGGGTGTGGGCATATGTACTACTGGAATCTAGGAGTAAAGGCTAAGGATGTTGCTAAACACCCTATATACTGCACAAGACAGCCCCCACAACAAAGAATTATCTGATCCAAAATGTCAATAGTGCCAAGGCTGAGAAACTTGAGAAAAACATCCGAACTTAGGCCAACAGAAAGATGGGTGGGGAGGTGTGAAGCATCGCAAGTTGATTCAGCCTGTCCCCCAACCTGAGTTGCCATCCCTGTCTCCCCACCAGGCCTGGGTAGGCATTTATGGGCTCCCCAGCGGGCTGACGGAGGCCTAGCCAAGGGGCTCTCAGCCCCCTTTCAGGAAGCAGCTGGTTTCCTGGGACCCAGCACACATTCCCACCAGCATCTCCAGTTTCTCCTCTTCACAAAGCACATCCCTGTCTAATCAAAAGACAGCAACATATATAAGCACTGTCAGGTCCCTTAACATCGCTGCAATCAATGAAACCCCCAGGTCTCAGACATCCTGTTTCCAACATTTTGACAATGGCATCCTGTTTTCTTTTGAAAGGAAACCCATGTTGGATTGATTAACAAATACAATCATTATTTAACATCAGAACTTGGTTTTGAAATTAATTTGCAAGAAGAGAAAAAGTTCAAGCTAAATAATCTCTCTAATTATATGTTAAGGATTCAGAATGGAAAACATTCAGGAACACAAAAGACCCAACCAAGCTCATTAGCCCTTTTTTTTTTTGCCTCTAACGTGTCTCTGTGGCAATTCGTTTAGGATCCAGGGGAGGGGGAAAGACTTTTAAAATTAGATCACCAGGAACTTGACCCAGAACAGCCACAGCACAGATCTTTTAAGTAGATCTTTGAAAGATAAAGCCCTGCAGGTGTGTTTTCCAGTGGGTTGAAGCTGGGCTTAGACATAGGGAAGCCACCTCTTCCTGGAAGCCCACGGCCTAATCAGCTCATCTTGGAGAGGTCATTGCAATGGCTCAAGGGTGCGCGGTCCCTGTCACTTTAACTTCCCAGAAGGCCCCTCACTTCTCCAGGAGGGCATGGTGGCAGGGCTGAGGCCTGTCAGGGGCTCTAGCTGCCCTCCTTTCCCCCTATTCCACGGTCTCGTGCTCCTCATTTGAGCAGCCTGGTGGGGCAGGGCATCACGTCTAGGAGTCTCCAGGGGCTCTGCCAGCTGCCAAACAGCCCCCCTCCTCTCTGGGGTGCAGCCTTCCCGGACCACCTTCTTTGTCTCACCATAATCTACTGTCTACGCCCAGAGGTTGAGCTCTAGTGGGACGGGCCTCTCCCGTTCCTCCCAGGCCTTGCTGGTACAGCCCACTGTGTCCGCCAAGTGCAAAGCTAAAAGAGGGACCTACAGAAGAAGCAGGATGCTTTTTACAGTAAGTCCCCTGAGTTAAGAACGTCTGACTTAACAGACAACTCGTACTTAAGAACGGACTGCCATAAAGCCTATTGTATTAAAAATTTGAGTTAAATACAATGATTCGTAATAACAAATGCACTATTTTGTTAGGCTCATGAAAACACGGCGCGGCGATTGGGTAGACTCGAGGAAGAACGCAGTTTGCCATTTTAAGTCAGATCGCGTTGCCGCTAGCAGTGTTGAGTGACTTGGTATTTGGCTTAAATTTTCCTTTTATATACCCTTGTAACCATGCCTCCAAAGCATAAATCCAGTGCAAGTGCTGGTGATTCTTAGGATGAAGTGAAGCAGTCAAATATGAAAGGAGTGTGGAACAAATTGTGCCCCCAATTTGCAAATGCTTTTCAGGGGTTTACAACTGACCTAGCTGAAGCCAGGCAAGCTGTAGTTGATATTGGTAATCAACAGCAGTTAGACATCAGTGAAAAGGATGTCGTAGAGTTATTCGACTCCCATGCCCAAAAACTAATCAATGAAGACTTTATGGAACTAGAGCAGCAGATGATAGCATTTGAGGATGAAGACCAGGACCTAAAAACTCCAGAACCAAAAAAGTTTTCAGTGGAAGAGTTAGTTAGCTGAAGCCTTTCATCTCATTGAGGCAGGGATGGCAAAGTTAGAGGAGCAAGAACCTAATACGGAGAGGTTCGACGAAGTTTACCATACAGTTTCCGTGGGCCTCAGCTGCTACAAGGCCATTTATGACGAGAAAAAGAAGAGCTCTGTACAAACCTTCCTTGATGCCTACTTCAAGAAATTGACTCCAGTAGTAAGCCCCTCCACCCTGCACCCAGCAGCAGCATCAAACCCTGACTCTCCAGCACCAGTTCCATCCTCTCCAACACTAGGCCCATCATCCTCAGTAGTAACCATCTCTCCATCATCTTCTGCATCATCCAATTATTAATGTTATCATAATGTTACCTCATGAATGCCCCCTGTGGCATGCAAGACATCGAACGAGTGTTAAACTTTAGTCATGATCTTTTCTCTTTCTCTATCTAAACTGTTTTAAGAACTGTTTCTTTAATTTTTTTTACAGTACCGTACACCTGCATACATACTCACACAGATTCTCTCTCTCTTCAGTACAATACTGTATATAGTTATTTCTTTGAACATTTTATCATATGTAGTTACTTTTATTATTACATACTGTATTATTGTGTTTAAGATGTTTTAATGTATTTGGAAGTGTTTAAGTGTTTTATATGCATAGAAAGGTAAAATATATACTATACACTAAGACAAACATTTGACTAACTGATGCTAAATATAATAACAGCTCTATGTACCTGTTCCAACTTACCTGCAAATTCAACTTAAAGACAGACTTGGGAACGGATCTTGCTTGTAACCCAGGAGTGCCTGTGTTTGTAATTTAGACTGTACGCTCTTACAAGAGCTTTTGAGGCCCTTAGGCAAATGCTAGGAGTCCCTGGGTGGTACACATTGTTAAACGCTTGGCTGAAAGGTTGGAGGTTTGAGTTCAGCCAGAAGTACCTCAGAAGAAAGGCCTGGCAATCTTCTTCCAAAATATCAACATTGAAAACTCTACGGAGCACAGTTCTACTCTGACATACATGGTCTCCATGAGTCAGAATTGACTTAAGGGCAACTGTTTTGTTTTTTAAGGTGAGTACTAAGTGCCCAGGGACACAGACCCTAGCAGTGGTGAGGGCAGGCTTCCAGGAGGAAGAGGTGGCTGTGGATCTGTCAGAGGCCAGGGCTCTCCTTAGGAGCAAGCATAGTTGAGCATTTTCAGGAAAGAGAAGGCACAGGCCAGCTGGAGCCAAGGCCCCTCCCACATCTTACCCAGCCACAGGGCTTCAAGGGCTCCACTTGTTGGCATTTCATTTGCATTCTATTTGCATGTGATGCAAAGGATGAGAATCCCCTCCACACACACACACACACACACACACACACACACACACACACACACACACACACACACACACACACACACACACACACACACACACACACACACACACACACACACACACACACACACACACACACACACACACACACACACACACGGCCCCAAGGTTACAGTCCCTAATGCTTTGCTCCCACAGCCTCAGCACCCAGCGGCAGATAGGGTTCTACCTAGACGTGGCCTCCCTGCAGCCTGGGACCCAGCCAGTGGCCTCCTGCCTAGAGGTGGCAGCAGCAGACACAGGCATAGCAAAACAAGATACTTTCACATGTGACTCACACTGAGGACCAGAAGCAAAATTACAGTGTGAAAACCAGAAGTCGGCTGAGTCTCCTCTGGGGAATCCCCTCCAGCTCCCTCTCTGTTTCACTCCTTTAAAAGCCCTGGCCTCCGCCTGGCACTCTAGAACACTCCGAGAAAGTGCTGGGCTCTCCCAGTCGTGGCAGGAAGGGGCCATTCCACCCAGGCTGGGCCATTGCTCCCAGGGTCCTGGGTCTTAGAAGGACTCCTAGCAGAGAAATAGGCAAAGTGGATCCATCCCAGGGGCACAGCCCAGATGGGATGCCCACCTTTTCCCAGTGTGGCTCCCACCTTCTAATCCATTCTGTGTCCTTCCAGTAAATGCCTCTTCTGCCCAAGTCCGCTAGCACTAATTTCTATTGCGTGCAAGCAGTAATGCCAACCAACACACTCCCCATGACAGAAGGATGCCCTGAAGCCCTTAGCAAAGGCCACCATCAGCCCCTGCTATATCCCAGGGCTCTCTGCTACCCCCAAAGACCGGTCTGCCTCCAAATCCTGCTTCTGCTGGGCACCAGGGGCCTGACCTTGGGCAAGGCACTCCCCCGCTCAGTCCCTAGTTCCCTCACCTATAAAATGAAGCTATTAATGAAGAAATACAGGATTGGGGTGAAGATTAAATGAGATAAGGGAGGCTCTGGCACACTGAGTGGGGGCTCAGCAGACCTTGTTACATTCTTTGTTACATTCATTGTTACATTCTTTGCAATTCATAACCTATTTTCTGTTCGCTCTTCTAACTGCTTTATTTAATTATTTTCACTGTTATTGTTAGAAGCAAGAATAATACAGTCCACTCATGCAGGAGTTTTGCGTGCATTATCCTGTGAAGTGGCAAAGCAGTCATTATCATCCCTCACTTTACAGAGACGGAAACTGAGGCCCAGAGAGAGTGATTTAGAGGGTGGGCTCCCAAGTCAGACTCCATGGGTTCAAATACCACCTCCATCACTTACAAGCTGTGTGACCTTGGACAAGTTACTTACACTTTCTGAATCTCAGTTTCCTCTTCTGTAAAATAGGGATGACAAGAGTACCTGCCTCAAGGGCTGGGTATTATTAGATGATACCAAGGAACTAGTATTAATTTTGGGGTGTGGTGATGGCTTTGTGGTTATGTAAGAAAATGTCCATATTTTTAGAAATACATACTGAAACGATACATACAAATACATACTGAAATGAAATCATACAAGTGACATAATTTCTGGGATGTGCTTTAAAATATTTAATTAAGAAAGAAAGAAGGAATAGGTGAAACAAGTGTGGCGAAGTCTTGATAGCGTTTAAATTGGGATGATGGGGTATATGCGGCTTCATTATACTATTCTCTCTGGTTTTGTATGAAACTGTTCACACACACACACACAAAAACCTGCCCCACTGTATTGTTGCGAGGCTTCGCCCAGGCAACACTCAGCAGGGCTCAGAGAGTGCGAGCTAGCCTTGTGACTATTATCCAACCAGGCTGAGTAGCAGAGTCAGTGTAGAGCCAGGACACTTGACTCCAACACTCTTGGTCACACCTTGCACCATCCCTCACTACGGGGCCTCACCAGCTGTGAGTCACAGCTCCATCACCAACACTGAAGGCAGGGGCCCAGGTGTGACGTTTTGGGAACAGCCAAGCCACCATAGCTGTGAAGCAGCCTGTCACTTCCTTTAGGCCCAGTGTTAGTGATCCAGCTCTAAAAGGCCCCCTTCTGGGGTCAGTTGAATCACCATGTCTGGCCACCAGCCCTGCTTTCACAGCCCAGTGAGAACCCTGTCCCACCTCCCCGATGCCTGAGAGAGACAAATTCAGCCAGGGACACCGAGTGCCTGTCCTCCAGTGTGCAGTTGTAGCAAATGTGGGGAGAGGGAGGATAGAGGGGCTTCCCTTTGAGGGACCCCAGGGTCGAAGCATCATCCTCCTTCCACCCTAACGCTGCAGTTGGGAGACACGCCTCTTTCTGAGTCAACCGCCAGGGGGCGCCTGGTCCCAGCCCTGGTCTCTGCACCAGAATCACTGGGAGGGAACAAGGCTGTGGAAGAGGCCACTTGTTCACCCTGTGGCCAGGGCAGGGAGTGAGTGAACCCACTGTAAATGGTCAAGCTCTCCACCTTCACCCTACCACACGCCCTAAAGTATTTTTTTCCTATGCACATTTTTTAATAATAACATTAAATGGTTTTTATTATTATTATTGTTAAAGTAACTCATGCTCAATTCAGGAAATGTGTACTTTGGATTTTTTTTTTTTTTTTTCCTGCATGTTTCAAGATTTCCTGAAATTAGGGCAGATGGCTTCTAAATTCTTTGAGCTATGGGGTAGAGGAAGTAGCTCAAATGGTCTGGGAGACCTAGGCAGGTACCTGCTTCTCTGAGCCTCTGTTTCCCCTGTTCAGGGGGCCTGATGATCTTCTGAGCCTCTCTGGGCCCTAACAGTCTGACTTTCTTCAGTGCTCAGGGATGGTGGAACAGAGGAATATCACCCCAGTCTCTGCTTCACAAGACCCACCAACTCCCTGCCTCCCTGCCCATCCCTCTCACTGCTCTTCAGTGTTCAGCTCTACCCCCTCCTCCTAAGACCCACTCGGACCACCCTGGTCCCCCTATTCTCCTCCACTCTGAGGGCCTGCACAGCATACAGCCTCTGCCACTCAGAGCACTAACTGCATCACGTCTTGTCCATACAATGCTCTCCTCTAGCGTCTCACTGACTCTCAACCATTCTCAGGTACTCTGGTCCCGGTGGTGAACAAGACAGGCCCAGCTCCTGCGCTAATCACAGCTGAGCTCCGAGGCTAGCAGGGCCTGGGGCACCATCGGGACTTTCTGTGGGTACAAAGCAAAGGCCAAGACAGCATTTCCCACGCTCGGGTACAGGCACGCTGTGGGCCTGTCCCATGAAAAAGTCCCACAACCAAAGGGGTTTTAATTGCTTAAAACCCTGCAGATTTGAATCTTGTCCTCGAACACACAACCAATTGTTTAGCAGTGCCGCCACACAAGTGTGAGTGGCTCAGGTACCAGCTCATTATTTTATAGGGAAAGGAGCTAGGGTAAAAAGCTTTGGGACTTCTGTCCTTCCCAGTTTGGGGTCCTAGGTGCAGGACTGAGCAAGCAGCAGAGAGCATTCCTCTGACTCTAAGGCAGAGGAGGAAATTGAGGTTAATCTCTGAGGGCCTGGTGGTCCCTCAGCAACCCCATTCCTGCCTTCCCGGGAACCAAACGCCAAACGCTGGCCCCAGAGTCAAGATGGAAGGGCCACCCCAGCCCCAGCCTGGACCTAGGCTTGCGGCCTGGAATCCATCTCAAGGAGTAAGTTTCTGTGGTCCAGCCCGCTGCAACTGAGGAAACCTTCACCCTAGTCCCACAGTGAAGCGGGTGAGCAGAGGGGCCCCCATCTCACTGGGATCAGCCGAGCAGCTCCTGCCTTGTGCCCGTTTTCCCAGAACATTATAGGCCCCAGGAAGTGAGGTGACTTACTTATGGTCTTAGGGCTCAGCTGTGCTAGAAGCTTCCCCCAGCACTGGGAGCAGCCCTGAGATGGGGACGATGTTGCAGGGCAGGAGAAAGGACAGGTCACTGCACAAAGGGACTTATACCTGCAGGGCTAGGGGTGCTGAAGCTCCCATCTAGAACAAGAAAAAGAATCCCTGTTTAAAGAGGCGCCCTCCCCCTGCTGCTGCCCTCAGAGCTGGGTCGGCCCTGGGGCACCCTTAGGCCTGCTGGGGACAGGGATGGGGAGGCCAGGCATGTGTGGGAAGTTACTCTTAAACCACGCCCCTCCTACCTACCCCTGCTTCAGCTTCTTCCAAAACCACAGGTGGGAGGGGGAAAAGGGGAAAAGAGGGAGAGGAGAGAAGGTCTGAAATTACAAAAACAAGATACAGCTTGACCAGAAGGAGGAAACACTTTAAGCTGTCAGTAATAATAGAGCGGTGAAGAAAAAGGAAAAGGAAAACCTTGTCACAGTCGTCATCAGAGGCCCATCACTGGCTCAAAAGTGAAGACACACTTTCACATCTGCAGGTTGGGTGCTGGCTCCCCGGGCCTGCCCCTGCCACCCCCAGGTGCAGGACAGATCCCCAGGCTGGGCAGAGGCATGAGAAGGGGGAAGGCCCCCATCCCAAACAGCTCTTCGGCACTCTGACTCCAGATACAGAATGCCATTCCCCCAAACAAGGCAAAGATCTGGTGCCCCCACCTCTGTGACAGTGACTGACACCTGTCTAACCCACCATCCTTGCAGAGAGCTCCTAAGGGCATGGAATTTGTGCCTGGAGGGACCAGGGAAGAACTTTCCACATAAATATACAGCCCTGAGCATCCCCAGGAACCTCCCATCAGAAGCCCTAGTGGTTGTGATTCTGTTCCCCTAGCAGCTAGTAACACCAGAGGACCCAGCAGGCCCAGGGAGGGGAAGACTGTCTCTGGGGAGCACTTCTGGGGGTACTTGCTGTGCCCCATTATCCTCACACAAGGAAGGGGAGACATCTCTGTGGGCTACAGAGCTAGTCAGTTAGGAGCCCTAAGCCCCGGGTTTGAGCTGTGCGACCTTGGGCAAGTCACACACTTCCTCTCTGAGCCACAGTTTCCTCATCTGTAAAATAGGGTTAAAAGACCTACCTCTCAGGGTTGTTGGAAGGATTAGATAACAGGTAAGAGGCATTATATAAACAGCAAAGTGCTGTGCAACTGTCTGGAGTCATTCTTGGGACCAACAAATATTTGCTGGACATTCACTCTGTCCCAGGCTCTGGCTTGGCCCAGGGGACACAGCCACAAACAAGACAGAGGAGTCTAGCTGGGACAGAATAGAAAATGAGAATGAGCAGGACACCCTGGGCCCACAGTCCCCACCCACACCTAAGCGGACTGGGAAGGGAACACAGGTCTCCCAGCCCCTGCAAGTCTGGCTGGGTGGCCCAGCTTCCTTGACAGTGTCACCACCAGCCCCCCACCTGCCCAGCTCAGAAGCCCCGCTTCTTCCAGAACCCCATGAAGGAGGTTACTCAGCTGGAGAAAGCAGGGCTACAATTTGTAACTGGCGTCACAGAGCAATGTTTCTGCAATGTAGTCAGAGAGATGTGTCCCGGCGGGCAGCACCACGAAAGGGGTCTTCCAGCCTGAGTGAGGCCACCCTTCTCTGCCCCTTCATAGCTCAGCTGTCGTTGCCCTGCTCCACTGGGCACCTCATCTTCCTAGAGAGCCTGCAAACCCGGCAGCAGCAGAGTCAAGTGGTCGAGAACTTGGGGCCTGGAGGCCGACCACCCTGAGTTTAAACCTTAGCCCTGCCTCTCACCAGCTGTGTGAACTTGGGAAAGGAACTTGACCTTCTGGGGTTCAGTTTCTCTAATATTAGTAATTCCTACCTCTGTTTCTGAAGACTAAGCGAGGTGATCGATGTAAAGCTCCTAGGCATAGATGAGTTGCTTGATTAATTTTTATCTACTTAATAAACACACAGCAACAGGTTGCTGTGAGTCAGAATTGACTCGATGGCAACAGATTTTTTTTTTTTTTTAAATATAGCACTTAAAACAAAAAACCCATTGCCATTGAGTCAATTCCGACTCATAGCAACCTTATAGGACAGAGTAGAACTGCCCCATAGAGTTTCCAAGGCTGTAATCTTTACGGAAGCAGGCTACCACATCTTTCTCCCTCGGAGCGGCTAGTGGGTTCAAATCACCAACCTTTTGGTTAGCAGCAGAGCGCTTAACCACTGTGCCACTAAACAAACAAAAAAAACCCAAATCAGTTGCCATCGAGTCGATTCCAACTCACAGTGACCCTGTAGGACAGAATAGAACTGCCCCATAGGGTTTCCAAAGAGCAGCTGGTGGATTCGAACTGCCAACCTTTTGGTTAACAGCTGAGCTCTTAACTACTATGCCTTGGGAGTAAGGCCTAGTGATCTGTTTTCAAAATGTCACAGCCTTGAAAACCCTATGGAGCAGTTGGAATCAAGTCAACAGCAACTAACAACAATGGACCACAAACTGTTCCAGGTACTTTACAAATAATAACTCATTTAATCCTCACAAGAACTCAATGAGATAGGTATTATTATCATTCTATTTTAAGGATAAGAAAACCAAAGCACAGACAGGTTAAGTGATTTGGCCAAGTCACCCAGCTACCAAGTGGTACAGCCAAAATTGAAATCCAGGCTCTCTCCTCTCCCACCCCTCATCTTTCTCCTCCCAGCCCCTGGTTTTAGAAGAAGTTGAAGTAAATGAAGGGAAGGCTGGTTTAAAAACAAGCCCTCCCTCCCAGTCTCTGCCCTCCTTGACCCCAGCAGTCCTGAGGGGGAACATGGACATAGAGTGTGCTCCAGGCCCCATGCTGCCAGCCACTGAACTGAGCTACCTCCCCCAAAAAGGGAGGAAGTGTTGTTACAAGCACCCCTTGAGACTGGCCTCTTACAGTTGCTCCCTACTGCTCCAGCCTCCAGTCCCAATCTGGAGCCAGAACGTCCACACCGTTGCCCCCACACTCACCTGAGGCTGCCGTTGGTCAGGTTCCTGCAGGGGGATAAGCTGAACCAAGAGAGGGGCAGAGCCACACAGGAAGTATGAGGGACTGTCCGCAGCCTCCAAGGAGCCACACGGCCAGAAATTCCCTCAGCAGCTTCCTTCACTAGGAAGCCCCCAGCCTCTGCTCACACACCTCTGGTGTGTCAGGGAGGTCACTGCCTCTGATGGTGGCCTGGGCAGGCCATGGTTGGCCAGCTCAGACTGGTAGACAGTTCTTCCTCAAGCTGAGATGAAATCTCTCCGTGAAATTTCCTCCCATTAGTCCCGTCTCTGCCCTCAGGCCCCACAGGGTAAGCCGGCTCCCTCCGTCCGGCCTGCAGACATCTGGAGATGGCCATCTCTAGGCAGGAGTCTCCACTCAGGCCGAACACCCTGGCTGCCTCGGCCTAGCCTCAGAAGACAGTGTTCATGGCACCTACCCCACACCCTGCTCCCCCACTCCACCCGTGACCAGCAGGACTGCAGCACTGCAGGATTGCAGGGACAGCTGCCTGCTCAGACAGCCTCTGTGAAGCACCTCTGTGGGCCTGGGCCCAAGCTCAGTCCTGCTGGCTGGGAACAAAAATAATAATTGACAATAACCACCACTTAGCAAGTACCTACTCTGCACTAGACACTGTGTTAAGTACTTTACAAGCATGAACTCATTCCATCTTCCCAGCTCTTTGAAACAGGTATTATTATTACCACGACTTAACAGATGAGGAAGGAGGGCTCCAAGAGGGAGGTGACTTGCTCAAGGTTCCACTCACAGTAAGTGAGTGGTGCAGCTGGAATTCACACAGGCTGTGTGGGTTTCAAGCCCAGTTCTTGACCACCAGGAGACAAAGACATAGCAGTTGGACAGCAGACTCACCCACAGGAAACAGAGATCCCCACAGCTCAAGATAAATTGAGAGGCTCCAATTCGTAGGGCAATAGGAGTCCAGAAGGGAGAAAGAGCCCTGTGGACCCAGGTAGATGGGAAAGCTTCCTGGATGAGGGGAGACCAGAGATGAGCCATGAAGAAATAAAACAACTCAGATACTGCAGAATTCTCAACTGACAAACAATTTAAAATAGCCCCTGGGAGCTTGAGGAACAAGCTGGACCTTTACACAACATCTCCAACCCATGAGAAGCAGGCATTCACAATATGCTTGGTCTGTGTTAGCACCAGAGCCCTGGTGGTGCAGTAGGTAAAGAGCTCAGCTGCTAACCAAAAGGTCAGCAGTTTGAATTCACCAGCTGTGCCTTGGAAACCCTATGGGGCAGTTCTACTCTGTCCTGTAGGATTGCTGTGAGTCAGAATCAACTCAATGTCAATGGGTTTTCTTTCTTTTTTTTTTTAATGTTAGCACTCAGCAGGGGCACAGGTGAAGGTTCCGTGATCCCAAGAAGCTTAGAGTCCAGGAAGGCAGGCGTGAGGCCTGGTTAAAGCTGTGGTGAGCAATTTGGGTTTCAAGTCTGCTGAGCTATTGTTAATTTCCCCTGTATCAAAGATACAAACTGGAAATACGTTTCCCAGCATCCCAGCATATTTTGGATAAGGAGTGACCCTTTCTACTCCCTGAAATCAGAGGCACCAGCATTCCTCGAGAGAATTTCAGAGGAATCATGCTTTCTTTCTTTCTTTTTTTTTTTTTTTAAGAGAATCACACATGGAAAAATAAGTTTGCGAGATGCTTGGTTGAAGGAGGCTAGACAGGGTTTCTCTGGTGTAGGACTTCTCAGAGCGTTTACTGGCTGTGTGCATTTGGGACTGGCAGTGGCTACAAGATCTGGCACAGGTGTCCTTCAAATCCTACCCACCCATCATGTTCTGATGCTCCTTACCCCCACCACTTCAGCTGCCCTGGGCGGGGGGACAGGCAAATCTGGAACTAAGAGAAGGGGGCACTCTCCATGGGGCACTGAACCAGGAAAGCTCTGAAGCCCAGTGCACAATGGTAGGTTATACACCAGGGAGGTGGTCTGTTCTAGAAGAAGGGTCAAGTAGGGAGAGCCAGTACCTGGAGAGGGAGTTCTTGGGGGAGAATGTCCCAGGAGGTGGTGGTGTGGGGGTGGGGAGGTGACTGCAGGAACTTGGACATGAAGACGTGCCATTCTGGGCAAGGCTCCATGAGTGGTCAAACTCTCCATCAGAATCCTGACTCACCTAGGCCCCAGGGACCCTGTGGGGTGAAAGTCCACCATAACCCAGAGTGTGGGTTACTGTCCCACCTAAGGAGGGCTCTGTCTTCCCTAAATCTCATTTGTCTCCTGGGCTGCCCTCATTCCTCCAGGAAGCCCTCCCTGACTGCCCTGCACCACAACAGCCATGTTTCTGAAACCCTAGCTCCTGGAAACTCTACTTGGCCTGATGACTCCACAAGATGGCAAACTCCTTTACAGCAGATAATGGGACCTGCTACCTCCTTGCTGGATTCTAAGTGCTCACTGCTATGAATGATTCATCCACTCATCCATCTATCTTTTCAGTCAGCCATCCAAAAATTCCTGAGCACTATAGCTTGCCATTCCTTGGAAACCCTAGGGGGCAGTTCTACTCTGTCCTATAGGGTCACTATGAGTCGGAATCGACTTGACAGCAGGGTTTTTGTTTTTTTTTTAAATAGTCTGCCAGCTCTGTGCAGCTGGTACTATATCTACCAAAGCCGTTAGGGCTTGTCTCAAAAAAAGATGTCTGCTGATAGTTTCCTAGTAAGACATTCCTATCTCACATTGTGTGGGGCTACTCCCACAGCCCAAACACGGGCTAACGTGGGTATGCTCCTCTGTGAAGCAGCAAGTGACTCCCAGACGTTGGGCCTTTTTTGTCTCCCACTTTCTTTTGCATTCGTGGTCTGTACTTTTGGCCTTCTCACCTTGGGATCCTCACTCCATCCCTGGAACTAGGTAAGGAGCACCTGCAGTCTTCAGATGATGACTCTGGGACTCAGAGAAGGCAGAGGACTTGCTTGAGTTCACCCCGCATGCTAGTGATGGAGCTGGGACTAGAACACAGGCCTCCTCCCACCAAGCTCTCGGGAGACCAGTGTGCCCGGTGGCACAGTGCCTGGCACATGGCCGTCACTCCAGGCTTGCCTTTGCTGCTGACGCCTCGGTGTCTCTGACTCCAGACCCCTTCCTGTAGAAACCCTGGGTTATTTTTTCCTCCTGCTGCTTGAACCCCAGGCCCATTCATCAGGAACAATGGCTGGCACCATGTGGAAAATTAGCCCGTGGGAAATTGTAATAATAAGGCCTCTGAACCTGTGGGGCCGCGCTCCTTGTAATTTCCCCACCATCACTCTTCAAGCCAGTTTGGCCAAACTTCCTTAAGGTTTCATCAGGAATAACGAACTTCTTGCTCCATTATTAAGTTTTTATTTTAAGAGTAATTCTTGGTTGTTGCATAAAGTCTGGAGGGAAGACCCCATCAAATATTATAAAGAAGGAAGAAAAAAAAAAAAAAAAAAGACCCCATGCCCTTCTTGCTTCACTTTAAAGGCAGCTGCCTGGTACTTGGACCATCACAGCAATTGTATGTCTTTGCCATTATGCAGGTCACAACCACCCACACGCACACAGGCACACCCACAGACACACGCATGCTCGCGCACACGCGCACACACACACACACACACACACACACACACACACGGTGAAATTACAGTTTCCAGATCGTGCACTGTGCTTCTAGTAACAAACTACGTCTGCCTCTGGGACCTGTGACTGCTGGGCTTTGCCCTGAAAGAGAAGGCTCCATGGGAAGTGCTCTTGCCCCAGCTGGCAGCCCAGCCTCCAGGCAGCTTTCAGCAAGCCCCAACAGGATGCCAGGCGGGCGGGCGGGCGGGCAGGAAGAGATGCCGCTCCGAACCTCTCCCCGCTGTAATTTACTAATCCATCTGGGGCTCCTTTGAGCCATTTTCTGGAAATGCCACATTTCAAGGGTCTCCCTGTTAGAAAAGGTCAGGGAGTTCACGTAGGCCTTTCATGTTAAAGGAACTTGAAAGAAAAGGAAAGGAAATGTATATTTTCAGCCTTAGCTGTGATTAAGTGGGCTCAGGCCATGAGAACATTCAGATGATTTACATGACATTACATGAAGAGCCAATTAGCCTAACAACTTCCGAAAAATATCTAACTCAAGAGCACCCATTATTCAAGCGCTTGGAATGTGCCAGGTCTTGTGCTAAGCTCTTTACTAGGATACAATGACTCATCTCAGTCTTGCTCTAACAGTGCTGGGCAGGCTTGGGTCTGATACCCATTTCAGCCACGAGGAAGATGAGGCTCAGAGATGGCTAGTGATTTGCCTGGGGTCCCACAGCTAGGAAATGGCAGGGCAGGGATGGGAGCTCAGGTCTATTGAACTCTATTGCTCCAACTCTCAACCCTACAGAGCCCACTATGTCCTTCATCCAGCATCTGAGGACAGCTCATGTTCACCCGGTTCATTTGAATGGAGATGAAGCCTCATTAAATGACCAGCTCTAACCCTGGGCTGGATGAGGCCAGAAGACTCTGGGGCTTCCTTACAGCTGGTCCTGGTCCCAAAGCTCCCTGGTCATCTTCGGGGCACAGCCACAGCAGACCCCACTCACTATCCCATGGAAGAGGCCCAAGGAATCCCAGGGTCTATTGTCTCTGTAAGGGGCCCTGGTGGCACAGTGGTTAAGCGCTTGGCTGCTAACCAAATGTTGGTGGTTCAAACCCACCAGCTGTTCTGCAGGAGAAAGATGTGGCAGTTGGCTTCCATAAAGACTATAGCCTTGGAAACCTTATGGGGTGGTTCTACTCTGTCCTGTAGGGTCGCCATGAGTCGGAATCAACTCAATGGCAATAGGTTTTAGGGTTTATTGTCTGTCAATTCTGAGTCAGTGCCCAGAGCAGGCAGCCTAGGGTGGGCCCAGGAGAGAAATGGTACAAGTTGAGGTCTGTCTAGATCAAGATAGAGGCTCTGGGTCCTTTCATCCAGTAAAGGGCTTGGGCTACTCCACACAGTCCATCCAGGGAGAGTCCTCAATCCTTATGCTGGCCCCTCCACACAACATGAGCCACCCAGAAAGCTGGGGCTCTATTAGTGGCAGCTCATTCATCAGCATTTGTCTGCCAAGACCACAAGGCAGATACTCAGCCTGGAATTTCAGGGGTCATAACAGAACACTAGAGCATGGTAGTTAGGGTGTGGGCTCAGAAGTCAGATTTCTCAGGTTTAGAATTCCAACTCCCTTACTTAGAAGCTGTGCAAACTTAAATGACTTACTCAAACTCTCTGAGCTTCAGTTTTTTCATTTATAAAATGGGAATAGTCCCTATGGTATAGGGTTGATGTAATGATTAAATGAGATAATGTGTGTGAAGTTCTTGACATGATGCCCTGCACATAGTAATCACTCAGTAAAATGAAGACATTGTGTGGATGATGATGATAATGATGGGATCAGTGGTAATCAGGCAAGGGGCTCCTGTGGGGCTGCACCCACCTTTGGGGACAAAGCTCCTTTTCCTCTCTATCTCTCCAAGCCCTACCAAGCCTTCCAGTCCCAGCTGAAGTCTGCCTCCTCCAGGAAGTCACCCTGATCATTCCAGCCCACACTGATATCATATCTGAGCTCCTTCTGCCATGGCCTGTATAGACTAGGTCAGCACCAAACTCTGCTCTAATAATCTCAAGCAGCCACAGACTCCTGGAGGACTGGACACCCTCTTCTCTCCCTTCCCTCCCCATGGCCCGAGCCCAGGGCTAGGTACCCAGTGGGTACTCCCTCATCAGGCTTTTAGACTGATTTCAGTGTGGCTGTGGATGCCTATGACTCAGCCTGTGTCTCCCTCCCTTTCATCTCCTCACACTCCTATTCTCCCTACTCCCCAGTCCCCTCCCATGGCTCCATTCAGCAGGGCAAGGGGTTGGAACCTTGACCCCATAGAACAGTGGTTCCCACACTTTGGGATTTGAAACCCTATAAAATGTCCAAAGAAACTTGGGGGCAGGAAGATAAACAGAGTGGCCAAGTTTTTCCTTTGCCAAATAAGGTTATTAAAAAATCTATTTTCACTATCATTTTAGTAAAGAAAGCTGTTTTCACACCAATAAAGCAGGAAGGCCATAATCTCTGATTAAAGGCTAACACTTTAAGGTAAATAAATTTAGCCTTATTGAAAAACAAACAACTCTCACTGTTGCCTTGACTTCTTAGTGCTCCTTTCTCCGTGGACTGGAGAAAACTTTGATCCCCATTGCCTTGTGTCCACTGGGACCTCATAGGTCTGGGGACCTCTATTCTGAAGGAGGTGCCCACTGAGCTGGAATCACCCACAAAGACAGGAAGAGCCCAAAGCATTTTACTTTGTATTAGGTAAATCAGTCTTCCTGTTCAGTTTTTCCAGAGGAGGCTCATCCCAAAGCCAGATCCTAAGGCCTCAGGGGTTAAGGAATGAGGAAGCTGCAGAATGGGTGAAGGAGATCGTGGGGTCCCTCCCACAGATCCTTCTCTCCTCCCAGCTCTGTGGGAGCTCAGAGCTGGACCACAGAACCCACTGCAAGATGGGCAGGGCAGTGTGGGAGCCCCAGCTTCCAAGCTGAAGGGTCTCCCGCTTAGGTCTTGATCCCAGCCTGGCTCTACCTGAAGATTTGAAATCTAAGGGGATAGAGTGAGACAGAGCAGCAAGCTTACACTTGGGGGAAGAAGGCTGGGGAGACCCAATGGGCTGGGTCTTCTCCCCGTCTCCATCGCCAAGCTGAGCTCCAGTGCTCAACCTCCATCAGCCTAGGAGAGGAAAAGCGGTCACCAAAGCGCCGAGGTGGGGCGCCAAGGCGCCCCGCTGGGCGGGATCAGATAGAATCTAAACTCAAGGAGCAAGGCCCGGCTCTTTCATCCGCAGCCAGCCAGGCGGGGCCTGGACCAGAGGGGCGGCAAGGCCCTCTTCCGGCCAGGCTTTGCGCAGCAGCCAGGGGTCCTGTGGGGCCCTGATTGGGAGAGGCGTCTAATTCGTAGCCTCCTCCCAACACCCCCCCGCAACCTCCCGCGTCTAATTCGCACTCTCCCCCCAATATTCTCCGCCCCAATTGCTCTCGGGAGAGGCGGGAGCTTCTACACTGAATCCAGCACAGAAGCCTGCTTGGGGGCTGCGGTTTACTGCACTGTGATCCAAAAGAGCCTGTGTCTTTCGTAGATGCAGCGGCTGAGCCGAGACCAGGCATGGTGGGAGACGCCGTGGACGCGCCCTGGGTGCCGTGTAGATGCTTTGGAACCCTAACCACGTTCTCATGCTCCGTGGGCTGGGGACCTTTCAGCCTAGATCTCACCAGAGGCCGCCATGGACTTGGGAATGCAATTTCCCGGTTGAGCTAGTGCACACGACGAACCTCTCCTCTGAATCCCGTGGCCCACGTGGCGGCAGGAAGCCCGGAGTCCCAGGGCTGCAGGTTCTAGTCATGGAACTAAGAGAGTCTAAGAGGGTTCGGGTAGGGGATGGGCTTGGGGGAGGGAGAGAGGTCCAGCCCGTCACAGTGTGTGATTTATGAGCTCTGCATACAGCATGTGAGGGGGATATACTTATGTTCGCGCTGTGTGCAGGCGACCTATAAGGAGGTCCCAGATGGGAATAGGGCTCAAGGATGTGGCAGAGAATGTGTCTTCTGTGGAGTCTAACTCTGCCAACCGGGGGTCCGAGCACAGCCCTTGAACATGTCCAAACTTTGTTCAGCCCTAGGAAGCCCCCAGTTCCACGCACGGGAGGTACTGGGCCCGGGACCCAGACAAGGCTCACACCACCGTTCGGTTCGTGTTCCAAGCCACTCCCAAACCCCAAGAGCCTTGGGGTGGGGCCCTCAGCAGCTAGGAGAGAAACCTGGGCACAGGGAGGGAATCACTTATTGTAGATGAGGAAGCGGGGTCAGAGTTCTCCTTCAGAGTCCTTTAGGGTAATGCTTTGCAGTCTCTTCCGACGCCTCACTGAGGTTAAGCTCGGGAAATAGCGAGCCCTTTAAGACTATGCCCACTGGGCAAGTCTCAGCCTCTCAGGGGAGTAGACGGACGGGGCGGGGCAATTTGGCCCCACCCACCGACCGGGGCCCGCCCCCGGAGTCCCCGCCCCGCCCCCGGCACTCCGCCGGCGGCGCCTTTGATGTTTGACCCGCCAGCTCCCGGAGCCGCTCAGCCCCGCGCCCGCGCCGGCAGCCCGCCCCAACGAGTCAGCCCGCGGTCCACCCGCCGCGATTCGGGCTCGGAGGTCCGGATTCCAGGCTCGCCGCCTCCCGGGCCGGCTCCGCGCCGCGCACTCCCCGCGCCTCGCGCCCTGAGCCCGGCGCCCGGGCGGGCGGAGCGCACCATGCCGCAGCTGGACTCGGGCGGGGGCAGCGCGGGCGGCGGCGACGACCTCGGCGCGCCGGACGAGCTGCTGGCCTTCCAGGACGAGGGCGAGGAGCAAGACAAGAGCCGCGACAGCGCCGCGGGCCCCGAGCGCGACCTGGCCGAGCTCAAGTCGTCACTCGTCAACGAATCCGAGGGCGCGGCCGGTGGCGCGGGGGTCCCGGGGGCCGGCGCCGAGGCCGAGGTCCGGGCCGAGGTGAGCGCCAGCCCGCGGCCCGCTCCTCGCAGGCGGTCGCCGACCCCGGCGCACGGCTCGCACTGACCCGCCCCCTCCCTCCCGCGGCCTCGGGATCCCCATCACTCAGAGCCCCTCCTGTCCCCGGGCCCCATCCCCCGAAGTCCCCATCCTTCCCACTCACATCCCCTCTGGCTCTCCCTCCAGGCGCTCGGGCGGGAACACACTTCGCAGAGACTTTTCTCGGACAAACTTCCAGAGTCTCTGGAGGACGGTGAGTTTCTGCACGGACCGACCTCCTTTCCTCCCGCTAAGGCCCGGGCCTCAGTGGAAGAGGGGGGACGTCCATAACTGGAGGGGGCTGAGGGGGTGTCTTGCCCCCCTCCTTCCACCGCAGCTCAAGGAGGCGGTAAAAGCAAAAGGGTAGGGGGCGGGTTTCCCCGGCACAGGGAGGCTCGAGTCACTTCCGGTGCCCTGACCTTTATAGGAGTAAACAGACCCCAGCCATCTCCGCCTCCCCTCCTGTCCAGGTGACTGACTAATCCCCTGTCTTGAGGAGAAAGCTTTGGCCAAGGTTCTTTGGCCGAGGGTCAGGGTAGGTGGGAGGGGGTCAAGTAGAGGCCACGTAAGGGAGGCCTGGGCTCAGTGTCCTTCTCCAGAAACCTGGTGCGCTGGGCACCCTCACCTTGTTCTTTCTCAAGACACAAACTTGAAGGGGTGGACCCTTTGGCAAGTCTTAGTTTTTCTCTGAAGAGCAGATAGCCTTCAGCTCCAGCGGCCCAGGCTTCTGTGTCTGACCCAGCTGTGGTTTTTCCAGGCCTGAAGGCCCCAGAGTGTGCTAGCGGCATGTACAAAGAGACCGTCTACTCAGCCTTCAATCTGCTCATGCACTACCCACCTCCCTCGGGAGCAGGGCAGCACCCCCAGCCGCAGCCCCCGCTGGTAAGTGGCCCCAGCAGCCAGTGCCCACCCTGTGCCTGCCACCTCCTTGACCAGGTATGTGAGGCGTGGACAAGAAGTAATTTTGTCTACAACAAAATAGATACGTGAGAATTCTGCACGGGCCCTTTTCCCCAAACACATGCAGTGGGATGTGCACCAAAAGGAGAGTTTTGCTGAAGGAAGGAGGCACCCTGGGACATCCCCCAGCACTTTATCTGTTGGCTCTTGTCTCCCCAGCTTATTCACAAACAGGTGCAGACTCTCTCCTGGTGCTAGGTGATGCTGGGGTGGGGGCTGCTTGAGCGGAGGCAGAGAGCTTTGGAGTGGAGATCCCCTTCCTTGGGAGGTTAGTGTGCTTCATGTGATCAGAGTGCAGAGCTTTGCAGTTAGCTGTCTCTCACCAAGCCCTGAGCCTTGGAGCTGGAGAGGAATGGCAAGAAAAGCTGATCTGGTTCAGATCGCCTGGTTGTGCAGGGGAGAAATGCTGTAGTCTGCTGTTTGTCCTTATTGGCATGAGTCTTCCCAAGCCAGAGAAGAACCCTGAACATGTTGTGTGGAAAGCAGGTTTCTGTGAAGTTGGCTTGGTCTTGAACACATCAGGAAGGGTTGCAGAGATGCTTCAAATCAGTGGTGTCAGTAAAGGGGACTGTTTAATGAATTTGTGAATTAAATATTTTTAAATATCCAGTACTTTGAGAAGATTTCATGATCATTCCAAACCATGCTTTTCTGCCTTTTGATGCAGACGACCTAAAGTGTGCAGAGCCTACTTCGAGTGCTTCGGAAATGTAATGTTGCGTTTTTTTAAAAATTCAGATTAGTGATTCAGACTGTCCTCATTTGACCTGAAATGAAGAGTGAGAGTAGAGCTAGCTAGTCTCCATGAAAGGTTCGGGGGGTTCCGATGTTCTGGTATTGGGCACAGATGTAAGACCAGTGCAGGCAGGAACAGCAGGACGGTTGTTCGAATGGCTAGTAGTGGAGGTCACCCAAAGGAAGGATAGGGTAGCTGTGCCAGGATGTTTCAGAACAGGAATGGGGTGAGTTGTTCTCTGAGAGCTTTTTCATGCTGCAGCAGGCAGGAGGTGAGGAGACAGATACAGGCTTCTCTCCAGAAGTCCAAGATGGCAGACTGCCGATTCTAGAATGAACACCTTGCCCTTTGGACCCCCATTTCCTCATCTGTAAAATAAGCATGTTGGTCTCAGTGGTCTGTATCTGACTTTCTCCTCCAGAGTGGTTCAGTATGTGAGGTGATTCATTTCCTTCTAAGACTGGGAGAGGGAGCTGGCCCACTGACCCTGCGTCCTGATGCCGTGGCTCTTTCCAGAGACCCTACACCCTACAAGAGGGGATGCTTAACAATGATGCTTTGGTGGCACAGTGGTTAAGAGCTACAGCAGCTAACCAAAAGGTCAGCAGTTCGAATCTACCAGCTGCTCCTTGGAAACCCTATGGGGCAGTTATACTGCGTCCTATAGGGTCGCTATGAGTCAAAATCAACTAGATGGCAATGGGTTTGATTTTTTTTTTTTTTAAACAGGGTATAAACCCTTAAGATTAGATTTGGGGTCAGGTTGACAGAACTCACTACTGCTGCACAATTGGCAGGCAAGTTGCTTGGACAGTGGCTTGAGTCACCGTGGTAACCATGACTAGACAAAAGACCCAGGCCCAAGAACATTGCAGTAGGGTAGGCTCCCCTCCAGCCTCTCTTAATTCTACAGCCATGCAAGGAAAAGGCACATTTTTGAGCTCCTTAAACGTGGGCGGGTGGTGGGAGAGCACCCAGGGAGGGGAGGGCCTCATTTACTAGAAAGGTGTGGGTGATGAGACCATTTGGTGTCCTTTGGCTCACTCTAGTCAAAGAGTAGGTGGGCGGAGGACTCCAGCAGTCAGGATCAAGGGGGAGGGGGCACATCCCTTCCCCCGACCCCCGGCATTGATTTGAATTTTTTTTCCAACATTGGAGTCTTTCTCAGGCTACAGGAGATGCATTCTGTGTGTCAGGTCCTCTCCCATAGGGGCAAATCCCCTGCCCTCCTCCCCACCCAGCTGCAGCCTCTCACTGCCTGCTTTCTGGGAGCACAGGAGGAGGAGGACAGACGTGCACTAAGTTTCCACTAAGTTTCGTGGCCTGGCCTCAGTTGCTTCATGGGGCTGGGGGCAAGGACAGAGGCAAGGACTTAAGGGGTGGTGATACTGGGTGAGGAAAATGAATGCTGGGGGGCCTTTTTTAAGCAAATGTGATAGAAATGAATAACAAGTAAGGGTAGTTGCTTGTATTACTCAAAGAGTTGTGTGGGCATGTAAAATATGGTTGGGTTTTACAAAACAAAATTAATTGACCCAATGTTTTGGAAGCACATTTATCATCTGATTCAAGGTTCATGTGTCTGGAACCAGAAAAGATACTCTTAAAGTGAGTGCGGAGCCCCTTACGGGGGCCTGGAGGGAAAGCTGACTTTGGAGGTTTCTTCAGCTACACTTTCCTGAGCCCATCTTCGGAGGACAGACATCTTGCCCAGCCTCTACCCACATGTCTTAGAATTGGGTCCCCCTTGCCCTTTGCTCAGCCCTCTCTGAGGGGATCTAAGTGCTTAGCAGTTCTGAAGATTTCAGTCAGTTGTTTGACCTCCCTAGACAAATGGGAAAAACCCATGCCAGGGACCTCCTGCCCATGTGTGGGTGGAATGCTCATGTGGCTACCACGTTGGATACCTCCAAATAGTCTTGGATCTTGCCAGGAGCTCGATGGGCTAAATGACCACCA
Organism: Dugong dugon; assembly: GCA_030035585.1. NCBI lineage: Eukaryota > Metazoa > Chordata > Mammalia > Sirenia > Dugongidae > Dugong > Dugong dugon. The sequence goes on from CM057460.1 coordinate 147,263,925, forward strand.
CACAGCCAACTGCCACTGGGGAGAGAAAGATTTTTTTTCCAAAAAGGTTACTTGTTTTTGGTACTTAGCTCCTTTTAAGCTCTGTTTGGGGAAGGGGAAACTAGGTCAAAGTTTATTTCATGACTGGTGTTTGTCAGGCATCTAATATAGGATTCCAGACAGTTATTGGCCTAGGCCGGTAGCCAATGCTTGTTTTTGTTTATTTTGTATTCTCTGCTCTGCTCTGTGACCTGAGGTGGGGGACAGCGAGCTGGTCCTGGACTGGGCTTTGGGAGAATTCTGGGATGAGTAAGGCATCATTCCTTAGGGAAAATCAGGCTCTTGGATGTGCAGGACTGTCAGTCTGGTACAAATCCTTGTCTCAAAAAGAATACGAGGCAAAGTTGCTCTCATGGCCCCTTCTGTGGGCTCCACTTGGAGTCTGTGGTCTGGATGAATGCTGAGCCTTTTGCCATTTATATGAAATATCCAGAACAGGCATATCCAGAGACAAAAAGTAGATTAGTGATTGCCAGGGACCAGGGAGATGGGGAGTGAGTGCTAATGGGTACAGGGTTTCTTTTTCAGGTGATTAAAATGTTCTGGAATTAGATACTGGTAATGGTTGCACAACCTTGTGAATATACTAAGAACCACTGAATTGTATACTTTAAAGTGGTGAATTTTATGGTATGTGAATTCTGTTTTGATGAAAAAGAAAATGCTGGGCCTTTTGGCTGTTACAGAGATTTGGAACTCTATCTCCCTGTTCCTGATCTCCATAGCCATCCTGGTACCTGGGCATGTCACAGCCAGGGGTCAGGCATCAGCTAAGTGTGGAAGAGCCAAGTTGAGGAGTGGACTCATGCTTGGGCTCCTGGACATCGAGGTCAAGTTCTGGACTCCAAGGTTTGGGGTCTAGGTGAGGACTGTGAGAACAAGCCCTGGGGGAGCAGGAGGGGACGGTATGAGCAAGGCTTAGGCAGAGGAAGGAAGTGCTGCTGACGCCTAGCCAGCCTGGCGGGGGAGCTTTGCAGAGATGCATAAGTATAGGAGTACCTACCGCCCAGCCCTCCACACGCAGGGAGAGCACGGGCCTTACTAGGGAGGTTAGTGATGGGAAGACAGAACCCTGTTAGGAGTGACCCTGGTACCAGCTTGGTACTAGACCCTGGGCACCCAGATGGACCAGAACCAGGTGCTGCCTCTGGGAGTGCCCAGCTGAGAGGAGGAGACAAATGAATAGAGCCCAAACCATGTCCTGGCTAAGGGAGAGCTGTCACAAGGGCCAGGCTGGTGGGTCCCAGCAGAGCTGCCCTGGCCTGGGCTGTGGAGGATGAGTACACTGAGCAGTATCCTGAAGGCTGCAGAGTCGTGTGACAGATGAAGAACGAGGGGACTGGCAGGCACATGGGCTCCCCTCTAGACACATCTCAAGTCTTCCCACTTCACCACTTCGGTGGCCACTCCCCAAGCCCAAGCTGTCGCCATCTTTCACCCAGATGACAGTAACAGTCTTCCTCGAGGTTTCCTCTGCCCCCACCCTAACCCGCGATCCAGGCTCTACATAGCAGCCACAGGGATCTTTTAAACACATAAATCAGATCATATCTCTCGCCTGATTAAACCCTGCAGTGGCTTCCCATTGCTTTTGGAATAAAGTCAAACCACTCACCAGTCCATGAATCCCTGGGTGGCCTGGCCCTGCTGACCACCCCATCCTCGTCTGTGCCGTCCTCTTCCTCTCCCTACACAGCAGCCGCCTCTGTCCTGGTGGCTTTTACAGTCATCAGGTTCTTCCCTACCTCAGGACCTTTGCACTTGTTCCCTTGACTTGGAATTCTCTCTCTGCCCCCTCACCCGATCCTTCTCATTTCTTGTTCTTCATTCAGAGCTTAATTCAAATGTTATCTCCTCGGGAGGCCTCTTCTGACCATGAAGCGAGATCCTCCCTCATCCTCCTTGGAGGCCTGGGCCACTTCTACCTGCCTTGGTAGTTCTGAAGGCCAAGGCAGTTGGCAGCACTTTATGATGCACCTGCCACACTTAGACCAGAGGCAGCCCATCTGCCAACGTATCTCTGAGCCTCAGTTTCCTCGTCTGCAAAATGGGAATGACAAGCCCTCCTCCCAAAGCTGGAGTGAGGATTGGCGGCGGCAGTGTGTGGAAGGTACCTAGTGAGGCTCCAGCATGGGGCTGGGCATGGGGTGGGGTTTGACCATGCTGATCCCTTATCCTCGCTGTCCTGGCTCCTCTGGGGTCAGTGGTGACTCAGTAGCAGGCCCCATATAGACTGGAGTCTGAAGGGCTGTGTCTCTACTTTGGGCCTGAGCAGTCTGGCTTGGGGACCTGGGGGCCACCCCTGGGGCTGGGGACTCTGGTGTGCAAGCCCCTCCTCCCTGTCCTGTTTTGCCCAGGGGTTCTTGAGAGGGGAAGTGCTATCCTGGAGCAAGGATGGGAGCCATAGCTGCTGACTTCATCCTGAGAATCCTCCCCCGCCTCCCAAAGATTTATCTGAAAGAGGCCCCCCTCCCCCAGCCATATAGAAGCCCTTCACATAAAATGTTAGGGGCATAAACTGTTTCAAAAGAAAAAAGGGAAAAGACCTTCATGGACGTTAGCCTTTGAACCATTCTCAGACCTTTTCCTGTGTGGCCACCCCTGCTTGTACCCCCTCGTGCTCTGCCCCATGCTTCCTCTGGAATCTGCATTTCAACAAGCTTTCCAAGTCATTCGTTCTCATGCACACTAAAGTGGGAGAACTCTGCATATACAAAGAGACAGAGTATCCAATAGAGAGAGACAGGACCTCTGGTGTGGGGCACTCATTAGTAGGCCCATAGACAACCCCCATGTTATTTGTAATATCCTTCACGAGGCTTCTAGTTTGCTCACAAGTTGCCTTCAGGTTCTTAACCAGTGGGAATGATGCTGTATACAAATTACTTCTTGAGTTCCGTATTGATTATTTTCCTGGAGCATAATACCCAAAGAGAATTAAGGGGTCAAGAGGTAGGAAGAGTCACAGCATGTTGGCTCCCTGTTGTCCCAGCTTGCTGCAGATTCTGAGCCTGTGACTATGCCCCAGTCCTTGCAGTGTTTAAGCACAGCCAGCATGGAGTTTGGTCTTTGTTGTTGTTGATGATGATGCTTTGTTGTGGAGGTTGGTCCTGGGACTTTGAAGTTATTTTGATGTGCATTTCTTCCCTGACTAGGGAGGCTGTGTGGAATTGGCTGTGGCATTTGGAGAATCTGCAGCCCCTCTCAAGTGGGTCTTTGCTCTGAGGATGGCTTCTACCCGTTTGATGCCTTTCAGGGCCTGGAAAGCACCATGAAGGAGGCCCAGCCTGCTGACCCCTGGTTAGAGATGGGCTTCCTGCTGGGGTGGCTGCAGTTTTAGGGCAACCTGTGTGCTCCTAAGGGCACTGGGAGATGGCTCAGCAGGGTGGAGGGGGCATTTCCAAGACCTGGGGGCTGATAAAGTGCCCCGGATTGGTTGCCGGGACCCTGGTGTTCTCCACCAGGGTCTCACTGGGCCACTTTTCCCCAGCCAGCAAGTCAGGTATTCACAGCAGCTCTGCCCTCCTCCCCAGTTGCTCTGAAACTCAGATGTGAGTGGCATTAAACGAGAGGGGGCTTGGGGTGAGCGTGGCCCCCTCGCCAGGGCCACCAGCCGTCCATCCTCTCCTGGGTCTCCTAAGACCAAACCCCACCCTGTCCCTGCAAGAATGGAGGTTTAGCTGACCTGTAAGCAGAGCTCCATGGGTACTGGTTTAAAATTGCATGACTGCTGAGGCTAGGCTGGGCTGGAGTGAGCTCAGAGTCTCATGGAGGGGAGAGGAGAGCCACAGTCTCGAAGCCATACAGTAACACCTTGTGACTGGCCGCTTCCTGCCGCTGTGTACAAACAAGATTCCGTTAGAGGAAACAGGTGTTTTATCAGGTCACCTGGGCACCCCTGCCCCCAACGGTACAATGCATAGATCTTTGAGTAATACCCTCCTTCTGCAGGTGGGGCAGTAAGGCCAGATCAGGGAAGGGACTTGTCCAAAGCCTGTTAGCTGAGTGGAAGGGGAATGCTTTGAGTCTGGAAGGTCCACCCTCAAATACCATATCTGCCACTCCTTGGCTGTGTGACCCTGGGTAGGTTACTAACCTCTCTAAGCTTTAGTTTTCTCATCTGAAAAATTGGTATAATGAGGATACCTACCTTCTTAGGTTACTGTAGAACGGAATGAGATAGTATATGTGAAGTACTTGGAATAGCATCTGGCACACAGTAGGTGCTTCATAAGTGGAAGCTGTTAGTGGGGGGGGGGGTTGTCAATACCATGTATAAATGCCCCTTGTAAAGGACGCTGTCCAAGAAGATGAAGCACTTCTGAAGCTGAGGACAGACTGGAACCCTTGACATTCTCCACTTCCCCAACTTAGCAGCCAGCTCCCCCAGGGCAGTGCACAGAAGACAACTGTCCTGGCCCACCCTCAACCTTTGGGCACTCAGCTGGTCAACAACAGAGTGCCTGCTATGTCTAGAATCTTGAGTCCAGACCCCTACCAGCATTTACTGGGCCCTTCCTGTACACTTGGCCTTGGCTGAGCACAAAGCAGGAGGCTGCCTCTTCCTTTCCAGAGCTCAATCCTGGCAAGGGGAAGGACCATCCTTGGGGTGTGTGTGTGTGTGTGTGTGTGTGTGTGTGTGTGTGTGTGTGTGTGTGTGTGTGTGTGTGTGTGTGTGTGTGTGTGTGTGTGTGTGTGTGTGTGTGTGTGTGTGTGTGTGTGTGTGTGTGTGTGTGTGTGTATCAGAGTCAGCTTTGAGGTTCTGCCTCTGTGTGTGTGTGTGTGTGTCAGTGTCAGTGTCAGAGTGAGCTTTGAGGTTCTGCCTGAGTCAGTAAGGGACCCAGATAAGGGAGAAAGGCCAGTGGGGGCAGCCAGGAAGCCTTCCTGAGAAAGGAGGGCTTGAGCTGGCATAGAGCATGTGGAAGTTTGGCCAGGCAGAAAGTAGTGGGAGAGCACTCTGGGTGGTGGAACAGTTTGAGCAAAGGAGGAGATGCAGAAATTAGCCTGTGTCCCTGGTCACTGGAACGGCAGACTGAAACCCAAGGTCTGTGGGTGGTGGGAGTGTGAGGTGAGGCTATAGAAGGGCTAGCACTGAGGGCCTGGTGTGTGACTCTGATGTCTAGGCAGCACTGGTTCTGGAGCCTGGGAGTGTCTGGTGGGCACATGCAGTGTGTTGGCATCCTAGAAGGGCAGGGCGGTGCCCACGACAGATGGTTTGAGTTGAACAAGGAGGACTGAGGCAGGCAGAGCCAGCAGCTGGGCAGGCTGGAGGCAGGGAGGCACAGGGGTGATTTGGGGAGTGCCAGCAGGGCCAAGGGAGGGGGCAGGTTTGAGGTGGGGGAGACTTTGGTGTGCTGGCAAAGGCAAGAGTGCCTCAAAGGTGGAAAGTTTCCATTTTCCCAATTACTTTACTTGATTCTCACACTCTTTCCAAGATTGTGAGTGTAGGGTTCTGGCCCCATTTTCTGAGGAGAACTGAACCCCAGAGGTCCAGTTTGGGTCCCACTGGTAAGTCAGCACCGTCTCTAGCAGAACCCTGAGGCTCTGGGCCAGAGGTTTGGGGAGGGTCTCTGAGAACCTCAGGCATCGTCAGCTTCTTCCTTCCGTAGTTGTTTTATCTCACAGAGCTATCATGCTTGGACTTGGGAAACCACCTCCCTCCCTTTAAAAGTTGTGGCCTGTGTCAGCACTGGCCTGTAGTCTCCCACTGCAGCCTAGGTGGGTTTGGCCCCTCTAGTCCTGCTGGAGCATGGGGACTCCTCTTAGCTTAGTCCCTTGGCGGTGGGTAGCTGTGCTCAAAGCAGCAAGGCAGCTGGTCTGTCCCTTGCTGGATGAGGGCCCTGGCCTGGGGTGGCTGACATGGGCGTGGGTCTGGCCCTCTCCTTGGGATGGCTGCCCATGCAGCCTGTCCCACCCATGGAGATGGCCTGCCTGGGCCATGCCAGCAGACACTGCTTTAGAGCCGAGAGCGAGATGGGTGACACACAGCCTTCAACCCGTGGCCCTGTCTCCACAGCCAGAACTCCCCAGAGATCAGAGGAAGCAGACGCTCTGCCAAATAAGCTTTCCCTTAATTCCCTCCTCCCCACCCGCATTCTACTAACACAACTAACTCTCTCTCCAAGGGCAGGAGAGCTGTCTAGGCCCCACACTGCTTCCAAATGACGCATGTGCAGCAGAGTTTCCAGGCGTGGACAGGGCCCAGGGAGCAGCATGGTTACAGCTGCCCCCACTCCACCACGTCTGAGCTGACTCAGGGTTGGTTCCTAGTCAGTGGTCACATAGTATCCCCTCCCAGAAAGCCCAGTTTGCTCCTGAGTGCAGTGGGCTGTGAAGGGGAAGAAAGCTGGAGGACCCAGGGCCACCCCCTTTCCCCACTGTGTGACTTCAATCAAATCTGCTAACCTCTCTGGGTCTCTTTCTCCTTTTCTAAAGCGGAGGTGGTGATTGCTGACCATGGAGCTTTTCTGAGGTTCAGATAAGTGTTGGCTGGAGAGGTGTGAGGAGGCAGGATGGCTGGGCCTCAGGTGGGGTTTGCTGGGCAGCTCACTGCAAGGACTGCTCCATAGCTAGCCTCCCACTGGCAAGAAGGCGCGGTGGGGAGGGAGGGCACAGGTGATGGGTGTCTAGGCTGGGAGATTCTGACTAACTCTGACCCAGCTCCAGTGGCAGCGAGTACAGCCTCCCTGGCTGCTGGGCCGCCATCTGAAACGCATTACCCGCATTACCGATGCTTTATAAACTCCACATCATTCGGCCACATGAAAGCCTGGGGCCTAAAAATAGCCGCTCCCAGAGGACACCCCACATTGGCAGGGCTCAACTGACCTCGGCATGCACGCCCACCACCAGGCCACGTCCCTTGCCAGGGAGCTCCGGCTGGCAGGGCTGTACTTGCCCAAGATCCTGGTGTGTGTGGGCAGCCACTGCCTCAGGCCACTTTATCTGGGCACAGATCTGAACCAGCTGGTCAGGGCTTAGGCCCTGAGCCCTTACCTAGGGCAGGCCTTACCTGGGAGTCAGGAAGAGGCAGCTAGGAGTGTGGTGGTGGCCCCAGGACCCCTTCCTTACGCCCATCTATGCCTGGACTGCCCATGAGAAGCTCATTGGGACACCAAGGCCATCATCTTGCAGATGAGGACACAGGCCTTGGGTGGGGGAGCACGGGAAGGGGGACGGGGTCCAGCCTAATGAGGACTTGGCCTTGGGTGGGCAGGAGGGCCACTGGCTGGTGTGCTGGTGTGAGAAGGACAGGGCTGCCCAGCACCCGCCAGTGTCTAGCAGAAAGTCGGCCCCAGCAGGCAGGCAGGGCGACCATGGGCCTCTGGGCTGCTAAGGTTGACTCTTTGCCCTGTTTTCTGTGGCTTCCCTCTCCTATGGTCTCTACGACCAACTGCAAACCACTCTTTTCCCTAAAAATAAACATGCTTATGGGATTGGGGGAAGCTTTGTAGCTATCAAAGGAAATAATAGGGTGTTTAAGAAAATTACATTGCGTTTTAAATAACTAGCATGAAAGTCATTAAGTTTGAAGTTTCATTCAAATCAGATGGCTCTGTGGCTGGCCCTGGTGGCCAGGCAGGCGGAGGGGTGGGTGGGCGCCTGGAGATGCTGAGAGGCAGCCTGTGGAAAGCTTGCTGGTGCAGCCGCGGCCCAGGCGGGGCCAACTCTGAAGCCATGCCTGGCTGCGGCAGCCACCCCAGAGCTTGCTGGCAGGCTTTGAAGTAGTGTGCGGCCCTGGGAGCCGCCCAGCTGTGGTGGGTGACCCCGTGGGTGGGTGGGTGCGGGGAGGGTTGCCCAAGTCCACAGGGTATGGGGGCAGATGAAACTGGGATCGCTGAGGCCATGAGGGTTGACAGCCGTGTTTGAGGTGGGGGGGTTTCAAGGATGATGGTTTGGATCAGAAAGTGATGGGAAGGATCTGCAGGGCTAGGACCACATCTGTCCCTTCTACTGCTGGATTCTCAATGCCCAGCACAGGGCAGTGGGTGCTAGTACAGTTGTTGAAAAATTAATAACAGCCACGACAGTAGTGTGTGTGTTGAGCACTTCCCGAGTGCCAGGCCTTGTGCCAAAGGCTTTTACTTGCAATATCTCCTTAGATCCTTACAACAAGCCGAGAAAGTAGGTACTGTTATTGTCCCCATTTTGCAGATGGGGAAACTGAGGCTCAGAGAGCTTAAGTCAGGATTTCGACTTAGGTGTATTTTTCCCCAATGCCCATGCTCCTCACTGCTCTGCCCCATTTGCTCTAAAAATGCGTGGAGATGGGGCATTGCAGGCAGGGAGGCTGCTGTTACTCCCACAGCCTTCTGGGTTCATGAACTCAACACTGGATCCCTCTGGCTCCAAGGAAAGATGGCCTCTCGCTGTCCCCTCTTGGGGGTGACCTCACAGCTCTGGGCCAGGGCTCCCAGGGCTAAGAGGGCTGAGTTTCTTTGTTGCGAGACAGGAGCCTAGGGTTTCCAGAACAGATCTACCTGGAAAAGTGTTTATAAGTGACATTTTAAAATTGAAACAGGTTTGAGGCATGACGTGACAGAAGGTAGGTTACAAGCTGTCTGTAGGTGAACGCCTTTCTTTTTCTAACTTTCTCCTGTACCGGCTCAGCTCAGAGTTCGCTCTTTGACCTGTCTAGGCCAGGCTCCCTCGTCTGTATGGTCCAGGGCTGGGCAAGAGAGTTTCCTAGGTTCTGAGTCACAAGGAATGGCTGGACTGAGGAAGCTGAGGGAGTCCTAGGGCATGGGTGTGCTGCTCCTCCCCAACCCGGGGGAAAGCTTTCCGCTAACCCCGCTGGACCATTTTGAGGGCAGTTTCTTTACTGCTGCCACGCTCTGTCTCCACCCATCACTCCAGTCATTGCATGCCAGTCAGGAGTAATCAGGCAACAGTCCAAGGGAAATTGAGGGCCGGTGGCCCTGGGTCTGGTACAAGAGCTGGCATTCCTGAAAAGCCTATGTCTAGGGATGACTTTAGGAGTCCCTGGGTGGTGCAGATGGTTAATGCGCTCAGCCACTAACAGAAAAGTTGGTGGTTCAAGTCCACCCAGAGGTGCCTTGGAAGAAAGGCCTGGCAATCTACTTCTGAAAAATCAGCCATTGAAAACCGTATGGAGTACAGTTCTACTCTGACACACATGAGGTCGCCATGAGGCAGAGTCTGCGCCACAGCACCTGAAGGGATGTGCTGGCTTTTGTTTTACTTATTTTTCTTTTCTTTTGTTCTTGTTGTTGCTTTTGTTTTGTTGTTGGTTTGTGACTTTGGAAACCCTATGTGTTACAGAGTAGAACTGCTCCATAGGGCTTTCTTGGCTATAATCTTTATGGAAGCAGGTCACCAGGGCTGTTTCTTCCACAGTGCCACTGGATGGGTTTGATCGCCAGTCTTTGGTGACCAGCTGAGTGCAAAATCGTTTGTGCCACCCAGGGACCTTTTTTATTTTGCTCTTAATTAATTTAAAAAAATATTAGCAAACGCAAATATTAACTCATTTAACCCCATAAGATATGTGTGTTTACAGGTGGGGAGCCTGAGGCATCAAGAGAAAATTTGACTTGCCCAAGGGCACACACCTAGTAAGTGCTGGAGGTGAGATTTGAACCCAGGCCCTGTAATTCTATGTTCTATGCCCTTACCATCAGGCTATACTGCCTCTAAGGCAACATATACAACTATTCACTTTGTAAAAAAATATTTGCGTGTTATAGCTATAGTTGGGTCTCTTGCCTCCCCCTCTCCATCCCTCACCCCTCAGGAGCCCCTGTTCTGAGTCCATGTTTCACCCTTTCCCCTGTGTTTTTATACTCTTACACCCAGGGGTGTGGTTTTGTGTGAACCCCTCTAACCTCATTAGGGGCTCTGCCTCCAGAGGCCGCTTTATCAGTCGGCAGCCCTGCCCTCCTCCCAGTGCTAACACTGGGTGCAAGGCCAGGGTTGGGAGCATGCAGATGCCAGAGCTCCAGCAGCCCTTTTCCACCCCTTGTCTTGTTTCCCTTTGGATCAACCACTGGACTGAGTCAAGTCAGAGACCCAAAGGGTTTAACTGGCAGTAGCTGTGAGGGTTAGGCCTGAGTGAGCTTCTTGGGGCCAGTGCAGGCACTTGACCTGAGCAGGTGACCTGCAGACCCCTGCTTTATTTCCGAGGCTGGCTGGATTAAACCGGGGCAAGAACGCAGTGACGGGATCTCCGTGTTTCCTCTTCCCTTCTCCCCTCAAACCACTCCTGACCCATCAGCCTTCTCAGCCCCAGTCTTTCTCTCCCGGCTCTTCCTTCAAGGCAGCATGGTCACCCTTCTAGACAAGCTCTAGTGAAAGCCGCCGCGGCTTCTAGCGGCTGTCCCACCCATCCTGTGGCCAGATCCTGTGGGAGGGATCTCTCTCACATTTCCTTTTGTCTGTAAATGACTGAGAACCCAAGATTCCCCCTCCGAGGACAGGATGCCTTCACAGAGTCTGGTAGAGGTCAATGCCATGCTGCTAGTCCATTTTATTCCAGGAACAAAAGTTCTTGGCAGAGTGTTGCCAGCAAAAGTGGTGATCCCTGGGCTCTGGTGGGCTGGAGGTCTCAGGGTGGTGGGGAATCTGGAAACTGCTTGTTCCTGGGCCGCACACATTTGTGTGGTCTCCCTGGTGGCCAGCTGTTTGTGAGACCTGTGGCTAAGTGGTAAAGGTCGTGGGTTGAGAACCCCTAAGGGCTGGGTTCAAACCAAGATCACCACTTGCTGTGAGACCTTGGATGAGTCACTTAACCTCTCTGGGCATCATTTTCCTCATCTGCAACACACACATGCTTGGGAAGATGGTGGGATTCCTGTGGGCTGGTGGGACTCTGCAGAGTGTAAGGCACACAGTTGGCAGTTACTATTGGGTGCTGCTAGCTCTAAATCTACACCCCTGGTGTTTTCTTCCCAGGGGAACAAAACCTCTAAACACTTCAACCTCTCCCTTCCCAAAGCCTTGCTTTCCCTACTGCCAAAGACAGGCTGATCTCTGAGGTTGTATGCTGGGCCTGCCTCAGCTGGTGGTGGGCTGCTGGGAGGCTAGGCTCTGAGAGGAGCTGGGTGAGTTACGGCCTGGGCTAGAGGGTGCCCAGCCAGGGCTGCTGCAGAACCCCAAACAGTGTGTCAGTAGCATCAACTAGCAGCTCAGCTGCAGCACCTCCCGGAAGCTTATATTTTCCTCTAAAAACATCCTGTCCTGAGGGGCGTTCACCTCAAACAGGAGGAAGGAAAACGCAAGTAAACGAATGCATAGAAACCACGGGCGGCCATGGGCCATGCCACTCAGCTTGTGGTGCTCAGCTAGCGCCGAGGGTGCCGCGGGGCCGGGCTGGGCTGAGAACAGGCCTGTGGTTTGCCAAGGCTGCGTGCAGGCACTCCCGGTCTCACCTCCGCTGTGACGGGGCCCCGTTATCTGATGTCGAGGCTAGGCAGCTGGTAGACGGGCTACATGTACCTGGCGTGCAACCATGGCAACAGCCCTGTACTGGCAGGCAGGACTGAAGCCTCCTGGTCCACCAGGGTGGGGCCCAGCCATCCTCCAGCCCTTGCAGCTCTGCTGATCACGCGGCCACAGCTCTGTGCTCTGCGGTGGGCGTCTGGCACAGGGCGTCCGGCACGCTGTGGGCGGGGAGCTTGTGGGCTGTCCTCCGTAGAGCACTGTGTCCTGGGCAGTAGGGCCCAGAGCGGGGGCTGAGGGTGGAGGGGCATAAGCAGGGCTCCTCCAACCTGGCCCTCTTATGGAAGTGGGGTCTGGGAGCCCACAAACTGAAGCCCAGTTGACATGCAGGCAAATTCCCTTTGGAAGATCTGGAGGGCCTGCCTCCTGCTGGGAAGTTCATTCGGATGTCACTGAAGCACATTGGTGCTTGACAGTGGTCCCCAGCTCCAGACGCAGAGGTCTGGGCCAGCTGTAGGGTTGCCTCGTGGCCCTGAAGCTGGGAGACGAGCCTGGAGAACTGATCAGGGCCTCACCCACTGGAGCCTGGGTGAGGGCTGACAAGCCTGGCTCTTGGAAGTGCAGGGAAGAGAAATGAGACCTAGCAGGGGGCTTTTTGAGCAGGGCCACTGTGGGTCTGTACAGGGGAGGTGGGCCAAGGAGCCATGTGTGAGCTGAAGCCCAGCCTACACTGTGCTCCCCAAGATGTGGGTCCTGATGTGGGCTTAGGTCTGCCCAGAGGAAGGGGCACTATTTTTCCCAATTTTTTCCACAAAGGCACTGTATGGGCTAGTGACAGACCTGGTTTTGACTGTCTGGTCATTGTGACTTCTGAAGTATTTTAGGTAGGTGGGGACAGGAAAGCGGAGGTAGAAGGGAGGCTAAGAGGTCTAAGGTGCGGGCAGGATGTCCCTGACTCCAAGCAGTGGCCCCCTAACCTGTGTGCTGCTGTGGCCCTACACTCAGCCCCCCAAAGGGGCTTTACCCAGGGCTGCCACAGTCTCCCTAGACACTGGCTCACGGGGGACCACCCATCCCCCCGACCTGTACCAGTAGAGACCTAACCTTGAGTGTCCAACTTGAACTCACTGAATGAAAACAGTGCAGCACGGAGTCCTAGACCTGAGGGCGGGCAGACGGGCAGACACAGAGGGGTCAGGGCTGCCATGTGGGGCCATAGCAGAGGACCCTAGTTAGATGGGTTTCCAGGAGGAAGTCCATTTATGAGGCCTGGGAGATGCATGGGAGTTGGCCAAGCAAAGTGGGGGAGAGTGCTCCAGACCGTGGACCATTTGGTCCTTGGGTCAAGTAGCCCTCTGGGCCGGAGTGAGAAGGAGAATAGATGAAGGTGTGGCTGGCTTCATCACTGAAGACCCCAGAGCCCACAAAGGGGCCCCATGCACTGACTTTGCTGAGGGCTGTGTGACTGTAGGCCACTTTCTCAACCTCACTGAGCCTCCCTTCCCTCATGTGTAAAACGGGAAGGATAACGCCTGCCTCTAAAGGGTTGTCACGTGTGGCATTTCCATGATTCAGTCTTACCTCTGTGTACTTGGCAAACAGAACAATAACCTTCTAAACAGCCCACCTTTCCATCCAGTCAGCTTCTGCCCCAGAGCGAGGCCTGGATCTGCCATTCCTTCTGTGGGCTTGTTCCCGAGGGCCTCTCCCCAGCTCCAGAGCAGGCATCAGAACAAGCCCTCAGGAGCCAGGCACCTGAGGAACGCCAAGTCCCAGCTTTGTGGCAGAGGAGTGGGTGGGGGCACCAGGGATCCTCGAGGCCTTAATTAAACAAGTCTATAGAAGGTCTGCTGAGCACAAAGCCTGGAGAGACAGACAAACAACAAGCAGACTCAAGGACTCCCAGGCAGACCTCTGCACCTAGTGGGTACCCTTACCTGCCGGGCTGGCAGCACCTCACCCACGTCAGAGCAGACCTTTCCAAGGATGTGACCCTTAGACTGAGGTCAGGATGAGGAGGAGCCAGCCTGGCAAAGGGCAGGAGGATATATCGGAAGTTGTGGGGGGAGGGAGGAAGTGGTGTGTAAGAGCACTGAGGCAGAGAGATCTGGGCACCTGGGCAGGAGATGAGCAGGCCCTCATGTCTGGGGCATGGCTGGGCGGGCTGTTCAAGGGTGAGCAGGGAAGATATGGGCCAAGGCCTTGTAGGCCATGTCCAACTATCTCCCTCAGGCAGCTCCCGATGCCAGCTGGCCCTGGGAGGCAGGCAGGCAGGCAGGCAGGCAGTGGGTGTGGCCAGAGCCCCCATCCCACGGGACCCAGAACCTGCTGGAATGTTTTAGGGTCAGATAAGCACTGTCTCAGGTAACCCTGACCAGCCAGGTTGAAGAAGGGAGAGACTGGGCTAAGGATTGGGATGCCCCCCACCCTGCCCTTGTTCTGTCCACAGTAGGGCCTTTGCCATATAGCAGGTAGAATCCTGGCACTGCCACTTACTAGCAGTGTGACCTTAGACAAGCTATATATATATCATCTTCCTGTGTCTCAGTTTTCTCATCTGTCAAGTGGGGATAATAATAGGTCTGTTGTGAGGAGTATATGAGTTAAGCTCTGTAAGGTGCTCAGGACTATATCCTAGCACATGGGAAACATTCAGCTATTATTAGCAGATGCCGTTCTCTTGGCCTGAAACATTATTTTGCTGAGCACATAGTAGGAACTCTGTAAATACATTCTGATGAATGTGTGTCTGCCGATAGCCATCCAGCTGAGAATCCTGGAGTGTGTGTGTGGAGGCGGGTGCCTTTCCTGGCACAGTCCCCTGCCAGGGGAGGCGTCTTGGGAGGGCCTGACCTCCCTGGGTCTAGCCAGGCCTCACCCTACCCCCTCTTCTGGCTTCTAGAGGCCAGAGGAAACGGCAACTTTCTTCACTGGGAAAGTGTTGTGGGTCTCAGGCGATTGGGGGTTTTTAGTCAACCGTCAAAGGCGAGGGGGTTTCTCTGCTGGCGGTGGCAAGGGCTCTGAGCATGCACACAGCCTGCAACCCGAGGGCCGCTGCGGTCTGCAGGGAAAATGCCGACTGTGTTTATTTTCACCTGAACCTGCAGGAAGTGGGGGCCAGGCAGGGGAGGGGGGGTGGCAGCAAGTGGGGACAGCCCAACCAAGGCCTGAGCCTGACTTCAGAGCAGAGGAGACCTTCCTCAGGAGTCCCCATTTCCACTTCCTCCCTCCCCAGACCTGCCTTGGTCCCCTTCCTGGCTCCAGCCTGCTGAACAAGAGGGGAGGTGTGCTGGGGCACCAGAGGGAGGCATTTCCAGCCACAGGCTAATGAAAATCTCTCTGCGGGGCCAGGACCACCTTTGGGACAATAGGTTTTGACTCATTGTGGGCAATAGTCTTGCAGCACTAAGAGCAGTGTGATAACAGGAAGGACTACCTCTGTTGGGAATGAGCCTGGTCACTAGGCATCCAACAAGATGCTGGACAAAACCACTGGTGGAGAAGGGATGACTCACTGGGTAGCTGTTTGTACCAGACACAGCCTCCCAGCCTTAGGGTCTCTGACTCCTGTCCCATCCTGGAGTGACGAGGTCTGTTGGTGGGCAGCAGGGAGCCACAGGCTAAGGCTGTAGCCCTGAGGGCAAAAAACAGAGACCCTGAAGTGTTCTGATCAAGTGGAACCTCAGCAAGGGAACTGAGGCCCTGAGAGAATGATGGACTGCTGTTCATTCATTCATTCTTTCATTTATACAGCCCGCCATGTTTTGAGCACTCACCATGTACCCAGCTCTGTGCTTGGTACTCTGCCCTCAGAGATAAGAGAGATGAGGTTGTGCCACTGAGATGGTTGGTGCCTGGTGAGAACAGCCAAACCAGGCCTGCCTCTTTTCCTTGGGGGTTGGGCAAGGTCACCATCAAGGGGAGGGGCAGGGGTGGTTCAGTCATCCATATATATGCCAGGCCCCAGGCGACCCCACCCTGTTGTCTGGGCAGCCTGGCCCAGGGACAGCCTTGTGCTGAGGCCCTGGAGCGGGACGTTCTGCAGGCTGAGAGGGGCGTGGGGCACTGGGCCATGCGCCAGACAGTTCCCCCTGGCTACCACCACCAGGCATGGGGAAGGGCGCTGGGGAGTGAGGCTGAGGCCGCCTGCATGAACGTGGGAAGGACTGGCCAGGGCTTCAGTGCCCTGCCCTGGAGCCCTGGCCACCACAGCCTCCAGCTGCTGGCGGGTTCTCTGCCCCACCCCTGCCCACCCAGCACTTCTCCTGTGGTTTGGCTAGAGACTCCTGTTTAATGAGGCTTTTTCCCAGTTCCCAGAGAGGCTGGTGGACAGGACAAGCCCACTGCCCATAAGGCAACCTCTCCGCCACATTCCAGCCCATCACATGCATATGTACCAGGCAAGTGGCTGTAGGCCGGGTTCTCTGAGGTTTCCTAGGCCCAGCCTGAGCTGTGCTGGAACCAGGCCTCAGGTAGCAAAGCTGGACCTGAGCCAGCCCCAGCATGGCTGAAGAGAGTCAGCCTTGGCCTTCCCTCAGGCAGGAGGGCTCTCAGGGCCTCCTGGACAAAGCTGCCCCCCCCCCCTCCCCGAGAGGAGTGGTTTACTGAGAAACCTGCCATGGAGCAGACCCCCCAACTCTGGGCAGAGTGGAGACTGTGGGACTATCCTCCTAACCTGGCACCTTGGACCCTAGCTCTACTCCTAAATCTTGCCCACTCCACCAGCCAGGCCTACAGGAGCTTAGACTCGAAAGTCCCTGGCCGTGGAGAGGTCTGTGGAGTGTGTTCATTCCACTTGTTGAGCCAGGCTCCAGGTGGAGAATGGTGGAATGGTTTCCACCAGGGTCCTTTGTTCCTGAGGGAGTGGGTCCTGAGGCTCAGTCTCTCTGCCCTCAGCTGCCACAGGGCCTCGTCAGGCCTGATGCTGTCCAGGACGCTTCCCTGTCATCATAGGCCCTTGGCTCCTGCTCCTTAAAACTCTAGGATAGAGCAGGAGTTTTGCATCTGTGACCAGTGAAGCCCAGAGAAGGAATGAGACTGGCTCACAAACCTACAGTGAGATAGAGCCACTTGGGGGATTATTTTATAGAGCAGAAAACAGGCTTGAGTGGACCAGAGGCCATGTCTGTCTGACTGAGTCCACTGTTCTCTGTACCATGGAGGTGATGAGCTCCAGGAACATCGAAGAGGGGAAGTGATGGTGGCAAGGATACATCCAGCATCAGAGTTGCTGAGGAGGGCCTGCTTCAGACACACTTGTTTCCAAGTCACTTCACCTCTCTGGGCCTCAGTTTTCTCCGCTGTAAAATGGGGGCAACAGTACTGATCTCAGGGTTGCGAGACTCATTCACTCAACAAATACTTTTTAAGCACCTGTTAAGTGCCAGGAGCTGTGCAAGTGAGGTGGCCAGTTAGCTAGGGAGGTCGGGGAATGCTTCTTGGAGGTATCATTTGAGCTGAAGTCTAAATGAGGATGCTGTGTACAGATCTGGGAGGGAAGTAGTCCAGGCAGAGGGAACAGCAAGTGCAAAGGTCCAATGGCAGGAACAAGCTTGCAGAAGGGAAAAGTCAGTGAGGCTCGAGCTGGGCTTCTCACTTACTTCACATCGTGGCCATTCAGAAAACTGTCACCGGAGTAAATGGAGAAGGATGCTGGGGGCCGAGGCACCCATGGGAAGTCCTGGGCATAGTGCGTGAGGGGGAGAGTGGGAAGAGATGAGGTTGGAGGGGAGGGGGGCCTGGTCACATAGGGCGTTAGGCCCCAGGTAGGGAGACAGAATAACGCCTAAAATGCCAAAGATGTGGTGGGAGGCCACCGAGGGGGCAGAAGAGAAGTAGGGGTCCAGTGAGGAGGCTGCTGTAGCCATCCAGGTGAGACATGACGGTGGCTTGGACTGGGTGGGAGGTGTGGAGGAAGAAGTGGTTGAGTTCTAGATATACTTTGAAGGTAGAGCCATTAGGATTTGCTGACACATTGGATGTGGGATGTGAGACACAGAGTCGAGGATGACTCCGCGGTTTCTGTCCTGAGCACCTGGAAGGATGGAGTTACCGTTAACTGAGGTGGGAAGGACAGAGAAGGGGGTTTGGGGCATGAAGCCACGAGTTCTGATTTGGGCATTTTGATTTGGGGTGGAATGTTAGACCTCCAAGCAGTGTTGTTAAGCTGGCATTTGGAGAGTGGAGTTCTGAGAAGTGGGGGCTGGAGATATCAATGTAAAGCCATCAGATGAAGATGTTATGAACCATGAGCCTGGATGAGAGCACTGTAGGGGTGAGGGTAAGTAGAGCAGAAGGCCAGTCTCAGGTCAGGTTGGGAAGAGGGTAGGGAGCCAGAAACAAGGCTGAGAAGTGGCTGTGAGGCTGGGGGAAAACCAGGCAAGTTTGGTGATCTGAAAGCTAAGTGAAACAACTGTTTCAAGGAGGAGGGAGAAAGCCAGTTGTGTTTGATGCTCCCGAGAGGTCAGGTAAAATGAAGACGAGAACTGACCACTGAATTCAGCAATGTAGAAGTCACTGGGGACCTGGACACAAGCCAACCAGTGGAGTGATGGGGCAAGAGACTGGGCTGGGTAGAGGGGAGGATGAGAGCTGAGGACTAGAGGCAGTGTAAGTGGACACCTCTGCTGAAACGGGCAGCTAGACATGAGGTGGTAGCTGGGGAAGTTACAGATGGCAGAAATGACAATCTGCTTGTACCCTGGTGGCAATGAGATGGGGCTTGCAAAGTACACAGCACAGCGCCTGGCATGTGGCAGGTACTCCGTATATGCGGGGTGCACATGTGTCCACACCCCTCCCCACAGCTGCCCTGGCCCGCTCCTCTTTACCTTACCAGCCACTCTTGGGCCCAAGGATCCTACATTCTACCACTCCCCTCGCCCCACCCTCATTTCCCACATACACTCCAAATCTGCCACAATTTTGCCTGGGGTCAGTGCCAGGGGTAAAGATAAGAGTGACATGAGCCTCCTCAGCTCGCCCAGGAAGCCTGGCCATTCTCTCTGCAAGCACAACAGGAGAGTCACAGCACCTAGGCCGGAGGACGGCATGGCCCGTCATCCCCCTGCTGCTGCCAGTTGAGTTACCAGGTGTGCCTGCCATCTCCCAGGCAAACCGCCCTTCACATAATCAGACCAGAATGTGAGGCCCAGCACTAGGGCACCTGGGGAAGCACTGTAAGTGGCGTTTCTCAAGGTTTCCTCCTCACCTGTGATGGCTCTTCAGGGCAAATGAGGGGCTTCCTCCATGCCCCTTCTTCATTACCTGGCACTTGAGTAACTGAGCTCTTAGATGTTGTCTCTTCATGCTCACACCCACCCTATGACCATCTCCATTTTACAGAGGAGAAAAGGGGTGTTCAGAGACATTAGTCACTTCTCTGAGGCCACACAGCAAGTCACATCAGAGTCAGGACTGAACGAGGTCTGCCTGTCTTTTCCCTCTGAGCTCACAGTGGAAAGCCCTCCCTGGGGCTGACAGAGGGAACACTTCCCTGCCTTTCCCCAGGCCGCCAAGTGGTGGCTCAGAAAGGGGCTGTGCTGCCACATCCATGCCAGCCTCAAACAAATCCCCAGCCCTACTGAGACATCAACACCATCTGCCTTAGGACAGAGGAAGCCTGGTTAGCCCAGTTAGGTAAGGCTCCTCCTGGTGGGCAGACGGATGAACCGCAGACCAACAGGTGGCAGTGTCAGCACCTTCCCCAAGATCTGAGGGAAAGGGGTGCAGCTTGTAGCCTGGCCCCAGGCTCCCCTGGAGGCAGGAGTGTGGGGAATGATGGCGAGCCAGGCCTGTTGCTGGAGGTGTGAGAGCCTGTGCCCCTGGGAGCCTCATGCCTTGGCTATAGGAGGGCTCACACCCAGCCTTCCCTCCAGCCTCCTCCAAAGGCCAATGCCAAGGCACCTGTACCAGGCTTCCTCACCGTGAGCTACCCTTACCTTCCCCAAACCTGGTGGTGAAGGGATCATTAACCCCATTACACAGGAGAGGAAACTGAAGCCCGGGGATACCAAGAAGTCTGGCTAACTTCTCTTTGCTGTCCTGCCCCAAAGATTCCGTTTTCTTCTGTGCCCCAGGTCAGAGGTCACTCATCTGTGCTCCCAGCCAGCAGCACCCTACAGCTGGACTTTTCAGAGTTGGAAGCCAAGCTGCTGTGGTATGATGCCACCAGTGCCTGGCCTGTGCAGGCATGCGCTGAGGGGTGCAGAGCTGGGCCTTGGCTCTGAGCAGCGACCCCTTGTGGCTGGGTTGAGTAGGGAGGTCCCTTCTCAGGCTGCTGACTGAGTCATCTCATGACAAAGCTGTGCAACTAGTGTGAAAAGTAAGAGTCCTGTGGTGCTGAGGAAACAGGAAGTGTGGGGGCTGTGCTGGTTGGCCCTGAAGGGAGCCAGGCCCCGCCTGGCCCCACCTCCTCTGAGTTAGGGGGCTGAGGGGCCCTTCCCTGTGTCAGCAAATCCTGTTAGGCCTGAGGTAGGACAGAGGATCAGATTCAGGGCCCCCAGTCTGGGGGCTAGAGGAGGAGGAAAGAGAGCTCCAGACTGTCCCGGGGTAGGCCAGGTCCTCAGATCATGCCCTGCTGCTGGGGTGGAGGCTGTGAGTACCCCAGAGACAAGCTGTTGGGCCTCAGAGAAGCCAGGGAGTCTGAGGCTGGGAGGCCAGAAGGTCTTCCTGGACAGGGGAGCTGTACCTGCTGTGATTTGAGTAAACAGAAAGACCAAGAGGCTTTCTAGCAAGTGGGACTGTTTGGGCAAAGTCTGGGTGTGTAGTGGGCAGAATCACTGTCACTGGATGGCTTGAGTGGTCCCCCTTCCCTGAGGCCTGTGGTCTTTGACCACCACCCTCCTTTGCTTTGACAGCTGGGCTGCTCGCATACAGCTAATTGTGGCTCTTCCTACCTGCATGCCCCCAGGCCCCAAGTTCACCTCTCCTCCCTCCTTCCACATTCACCCACCCTCCTTCTCATTTTTCAGCACAACAAGGCTAGTCAGCCCCCTCACGGCGTCCCCCAACTCTCTCCTCTCTACGAACATTTCAGCAGCCCACACCCCACACCTGCGCCTGCTGACATCAGCCAGAAGCAAGGTACGGGCCTGGGATGGGGAGGAGCCCAGTGAGACCCAGAGCCTGAAGGCTAAGTCTCTGCCTTCTGAGGAACCCAGGTGGCTGGGCCTGTTTTTACAGCTGGAGAAACTGGGGCTGTGTAAACCTGGGGCCCAAAGAAAAGGATGCCAGAAAGATGGGTTGGGAGGCCTGAGGACACCACAGGGCTGGGAGAGGTGGTCCCAAGTCAAAATTTGAAGACTTCAGGTTGAAGTAAGGGCCTAAGTTTTGTGGGGAACCCCCCTCCCCAGTGCCAGTATGGGAGCAGACATCTAACCTGCAGCCTTCCCCTCCCCTCAGTGAGAAAATGGAAAGTGGTGGTTGTGATGACTGATTCACTTCAGCCTCAGGCCAAGTCATTCTGAAATCCACCACTGTCGCTGTGGGAAACCTGCTGATTCACCCTGGGGTCGGGGTGGGGGCAGTGGAGCCCTGGTTCCCCACCTGGCTCCCCCAAACTAGAGGGCCTGCCTCCTGCCCAGGAAGCCAGGCGAGAGCTCCCCAGCAGAGAAGCCCCAATTGCAGACCATCAGTGAACCACTCTCGGGTGACTCCAACCCTGTCCACTGGCCGGCCAACTGGGTGTCTTTAGGCAAGTCCCCTAACCTCTGCCCTTGGCTCCCTTGCCTGTAAAATGGGCATTATCACACTGGAGCAGTGGTGTAAACAGGGATTGTCCTGAGCAAACTAGCATGTCTGGTCCTCTCGTAAAGGGGAATGGGATCTTAGAGGCCCCCGTGTGAGGCTCTAGGTTGGATTAACTGGCTGAAGTGGCCCAAGAGTCAGGCTAGCCTACTTACTCGGCCCCTCTCCACTGCAGTTCACAGGCCTCTGCAGACCCCTGACCTCTCTGGCTTCTACTCTCTGACCTCAGGCAGCATGGGACAGCTCCCCCACACTGTGAGCTGGTGAGTGTGGGCCCAGTGGGAAAGGGGCACCATGCGTTGGTCCGACCCATACCTGCCCTTCTATCCCCTCCTCCATCCTCTGTGCGGAGCACCCTGCTGCCAGCTTGGTATAGGCACCAGGGGCTGGCCTGCAGCTCTAGCCCACGCTGGCTCTGGGCCAGGTCTCCTTGTGGCCCTTTGGCCTATGGGTGTTCCCCAGGTAGCTTGACATACTCCATTTGGGAAGGCAGGAGACCTGGGTCCTGGTCCCTGTGGATGGCAGAACTCTGGCTGCTCAGGCACCTCCAGAGCCATTGGAGTATGTGAGGAAGAAATGTTAGGCCTAAGTAGGAAGAAGACAGCATGACATGAATGGCTACCACAGAGGCTGCTGCTTCTTAGCCGGCTGGTGGGCAGCGGAATACTTCCCACTACCTCCTGCTGGTTGGTCCCTTTCTTGGTTGAGCTGCTGGAGGGGCAGGGTGCAGCTGGTTGCCCACTTACAGAGGCCTGTCTTAGAGTCTATTAAGGCTGAGCCAGGAAAGCTAGCCTGGGCGTTCCCCCCATCCCCCAATTCAGCAGTCCTGACTGTGTGCCGAAGGGCCTGTCCTTAGCCAGAGCCAAGCCTGGGCAGGCTCCTTGGCCCTTTGCTCATCAGCTGCAGTAGGACCCAGCCTCTCTGGGCTGTGGCAGTCACCCAACAGCAGGAAAGCTTGGCTTCCCAGGAAGGCAGAGCAGTCCAGAGGCCCAGCCCTTTCTCTCCCCACCCCTTTCTACTCACCCTTTACTCGTGTTTAGCTCACTCCTGTTTCCAGATTCTCCTTAGACAAAGCCCCATTCTGAACACAAATCAGGACTTCCCTCTTGGGTACCTCCTCCCAGGATCAGAGCAGGGTGGGGCTGTTCAGAGCTCAGCCTGACTAGGCCAGGCCAGGGTCCTATGGAAACAAATCTCTGCACCAGTGTCTTGACAGTGATCCCTAGGCCAATAGCTCTAAAGACCAAGAGACTTGAACCTAGGGGAGATGTTAACCCAAGGCACTAATAAGGGGACTTCAGGCTCAGGGGAGGGGGAATGGCACTTGGCTGCCAGGAGAGAATGGGGGTATGTTGGCCATCTCTGCACTGAGCTTGGCTGTGCAGTGTTCTGTGCAGCCGGGAAGCATTGCCGAAGCTGACGATCCTTAGATCCTGCCACCTCAGAACTCAGTCCACCTAGTGGGTGACCCAGGCAAGAGGCCAGGCAGTTACAGGGTACTGTGAGCAGTGCAGGGAGCCCTGATGGCGCAGTGGTTCAGTGCTCTGCTGCTAACCAAAAGATCAGCGGTTTGAACTCACCAGCTGCTCTGTGGGAAAAAGATGTGGTGGCAGTCTGCTTCCGTAAAGATTTACAGCCTTGGAAACCCTGTGGGGCAGTTCTACTCTGTCCTGTAGGGTCACTATAAGTCAGAATCGACTCAATGGCAGTGCATTTGGTTTTTGGGTTTTGGTGAGCAGTGCTTTGATTGAGGACTGTAGGAGCTCAGAGGGGCACCTCATCTAGCTGGGGATCTCAGGGCTTTCAGGAAGAAGGGAATTTAGCCCAAACCTGAAGTGTGACTAGTTGAAGCAGGCAAAGTGGGGCAGAAGAGCAATCCAGGCAGTGTAAACAGTGGGTGCAAAGGCCCTAAGGCAGGAATTAGCCTGTATTTATAGGGAGACTTCAGGAGACTGCCCCATGGAGTTAGAGCACTGTGAGGGGGGGACTCAAGGCTGGAGGGGACCTGGGGACCTGCTAAGCTGGATCCCGTGGGCAAGGTGCCATGTCCATCCCTTAAAGTATCAGTACAGTACGAGCTGGCAGAAGAAAACAGACGCAGCATAGGTTGCCCCCTGGTGGCATATGCTTGCAGCACACACTGCCTTGGCTGCGGAGGGGCTGAGCTCCATCCATGGGGTGGTCCAAGCCGAGGCCAACTGGCCTCACATTGGGTCAGGCCCATGCAAGGTGGGGAAGACCTTCCCAAGTCTGGCCAGCAGCTAGACCGCTAACAGCTGTCTCTCCCAATCACAGGCCCAGCCCTCCTCTCTACCCCCTGTCCCCTTCCTGTGGATATAGACAGCACTTCCCCGCCCCCACCGCAGCCCCTGGCGCCCCCTACCCCAGGTGAGTCCCCTACCCTGCAGCCAGGCTCCTGCTTCCTGTTGCCCAGGCTTCAGTGCCCACATGAGGCCACGCCCAGGTCCCTGCTTGCCCTGTGCTAGTTGTTTGTCCACTTGTCCGTGCGTCATCTTACAGCCCCGCTGCTGCTCTGTGCCTGAGAGCAAAGCCAATGGGAGCACAAGAAGGGCCTAAGTCCAGGCCATTCTGTCCAACAGAGTCACACAGAGCACCAGGGATAGAGCATGTACCAGCAGTTGAGTGGGGCCATCTGGGTGATGAGGAAGCCCAAGGGAGACCCCAGCTGGGCCTGATGGGTCAGAGAGGTTCATGAAAAGGATGACATCTCCTGGGAGAGGGGGACAAAGGAAACAGTAGTAGTCGGGCCTGGGGGAAGGGAGATAGGGAGTAATAGGGAGCAGGGGGAAGGATGGGGTGAGGGGTGTCAGCGGCATAGTCATGCGGCATTGTGCAGGCTCCAAGAGGAGCCTGGGCAGTGGGGAGATTCCAGCAGGAACGGGCCATGAGCATTCGGGTGTCTTAAAAAGGTCACTCTGGCTGTTGTGTGGAGAGAGGCTGGAGTGGGCAAGCAGGAGACTGAGAGGAGGCCCACAGGGCAGCCACAGGCTCATGAGGGTGAGCTAGAGACAGGTGAGGAGAAAAGGCCAAAAGCTGTTCAGGACATAGTAAGCACCTAAATGGCATGTATGTGAATTTTTGCAGTGTGTCTGTGTAATGTGTTCGGAGCAGGTATTTGTATGTATCTCTGTGTACTTGTGTCCAGGCCAGTGGGGGAGGGTATGTTTACCTGTGTCCTCATGTACCATGCAGGGGCCTCCACATGTGTCCACAGGTCTGGCCCTGACACACCTGTCTCAGTGTTAACTCTCTTCCTGCCTCTAGGTTCACCCACCCATCCCTGATGCTAGGCTCCGGTGTACCTGGCCACCCCGCGGCCATCCCCCACCCGGCCATTGTGCCCCCCTCAGGGAAGCAGGAACTGCAGCCCTATGACCGCAGCCTGTGAGTGAAAAGGCACACAATGGGGGGCGTGTAGGATGGGCAGGTAAACAGACCTGACTCCCATTTATTCATCAAGGCCTTCTCCACACCCAGGTCCAGCCAGGATACACATTCCTCCCACCAGGCCCAAGGCCTGCTGCCTGGGAGCTTCATGGACTGCCAGGAGAGAGGCCCCTGGTCAAGCCTTTTTTAGTTAAAACCCAGGAGTCCCTGAGCTCTGGCCACTGACCGCTCTGTTTTCTGACCTTCAAAAGCAGGAAAGGATGGGTGGGTAGGAACAAGGATTTAATATGAGCCAAGAGGAGAGGGGCAGAGAAGTCTTACACATGAATCTTCCTCTTGGCTACAGTATTCCTGTAAAGAACAGGTACTTAGCTCTCTGCTCACCCGCTTTGGGGCAGCTAAAAAGAGATTCAGTTTACAAAAACCCTAATACCCATGCACTCACAGACACATGGGACACACGAGAAGAGGGTATGGCATGAGGTGGACACTGGGGGGCTCCTGAGTGATCTGGATATGTGCCCCTCAGGAAGACCCAGGCAGAGGCCAAGGTGGAGAAGGAGGCCAAGAAGCCAACCATCAAGAAGCCACTGAACGCCTTCATGCTGTACATGAAGGAGATGAGAGCCAAGGTCATCGCAGAGTGCACGCTCAAGGAAAGCGCCGCCATCAACCAGATCCTGGGACGCAGGGTGAGGGCAGGTGGGGGTGGCCCCTGACTACCTTCACCCTGGTGCAGCTTGCTGACTCCTGATACATTCAATCTCCACCCCACCCACCCCACCCCCATTGCAGTGGCACGCGTTGTCTCGGGAAGAACAAGCCAAGTATTATGAGCTGGCCCGCAAAGAGAGGCAGCTGCACATGCAGCTCTACCCAGGCTGGTCGGCGCGGGACAACTACGTGAGTGGCCAGTGACTTAGGAGGGGCGGGTAGGAGAATCTTCAAGACGCCATGCACCCGTCTCAGCAGAGAAGGCAGGACTACTGTCCTGAAGGCACAGATGAGAAAGGAGGTGATGAAGTGGAGGGTCTGAGGCCTCCCCTGGTGTCTTAGCTACCTAAGTGCTGCCGTAAGAGACAGTTCAGGACATGTTAATTAGCATCTTAGGCATGAGATGGTCAACTGGGAAAGGGGCAGTTGAGTACGGATGCAAGGAGGGAGGGATTGGGCTAGAACAATGAGTTTGACCTTCGGTGGCACTGCTGAATTCAGGGTATGGCTCTAGGGGGAGGTCTTTGTCTATTTCAACCTCTAGTAGCCGGCGATCCCTGGAGTTCCTGGGCTAATAGATCCATCTGCTTCGTAGTCAGATAGTGTCTGTCTTCCCTGCTTGTGCATGCATGTCTCTGTGTCTATGCTGCTCCTTTTATAACTCAGAAGTGACTAGGTATAGGATCCACCCTACACTGGTATGACCTCAACTGACTGCATTATGGAAGGTGATTCTATTAGATTACATCCACAGGTATAGGGGTTAGAATTCCAACACATATTTGCGGGGGAGGGGGCACAATTCAATCCATAACACCTGGCTAGCTCAGAAGAGGCCACACCAGGTGGAACTGCCCGTAAAGGCAAGCCCACATTCTGTTCCCCACCCCAGAATGCACTCACACATGGGGCTGTTGCCCAGTATTTGAACTGGGTCACGTGGATGGGCAGAAGGGGAGGAGAAGGGCTGGAATTCACATCCCTCCATTCAAAATGGATATGAGAGCAGGAGAGAGAGGAAGCTCCCAAAAGCACCCTGTGGTAGCCTAGCAAGGATTGCAGTTAAGAAACACCAGGGCCCCAAGGTAGGAAGCTGCAGGAATCCTGGAGGCAGATAGGCTCAGCAGCAGGCTGTAGCTGTCCCAGCCCCTCACTCACTGGGGTCACAGCAACTGCCTCCCAGATCTGAGTCTCTCTCCCTTTGTTCCCTTCAGGGAAAGAAGAAGAGGCGCTCAAGGGAAAAGCACCAAGAATCCAACACAGGTGAGGCCTTCCCTCAGCAGTAGAAGAGGCTCATTTCCAAGCCCCCATTTCAAGAGCATCTCTGCTCTGGCCTAGAGGGAGGGGCAGTGTACCCAGCCAGGATCCTTCAGGGAAACAGGGTCTGCATCTCTCAAGTCAGAGCCCTGTGCAAGGAACAGCTGTACTTAATCTCAGGGAAGACAAGCAGAAGCTAGTTCACCCTCTACCACCCCACCTCTCTCCACTGCCTTTGCTAATCCTACTCCCAACAAGCCTCTCCCAGAGAAGCTAGTGAGAAATGGACTGAGTATAGTTCAGTGGGTACTCCAAACAGTGCATCCTGGTTACTTCCGCTGAGATGGACAGCAGGCATCTGGATGGAGGCTGAGCCAGGCCCTGTACCTGGGCTTAGCAGTTACACAGCCTGTTGGCTGGTGCCTGGCAGTTTCTCTGTCATCCCAGATTTTTCATGGCAGTGCAAAATGCTCTGTGTAGAGGACCCTGGGAGCCCACACCCCACTGCGGGCCTCCTTCCTGTGGGTGAATTCCTGCCTTCAACTCTGAAAATGCAGATTCCATACCTGTGACTTTTCCAGCTACGCTGTCCACACACAGGGAAGCTGGAGGCTGGGACTAGGGGGTGGGGGGACAGCAGAGTCCTCAGCCTTTTCTCTGAGGCTGAGGGATGAGCCTTTCTTTCCATCTAAAAGAGTGTGTGGAATAGGGGTAAACTACAGCATGAGGGGCTGTGGGTCAGGCAGATTGGGCCCTGGCAAGAATGAAGAAAAAACTCAATAAAATGGGCAAGGAGTTGGGGAGAGGGTGGGCAGCCTTAAGGCAGAAGAGGCTGGATCCTTGAGGGCCTCCCTGGGCTCTACTGTAGCTCTCATGCTGTAAGGGGCCCCACAAGCCAGAGAGGAGCCAGCCTGACAGGGCCCCCTTCCCCCAACCACCACTACCACTCTTCCCACTGCCTCCTGCCCAGCTGGAGATACCTTTCCTGATACCTTGCTCTGGCCCTAGGGCTCCCACTAGGAGAGGGAGCCATGGAGAGGCCTACTCTACCTGTGGGGGCTGTGGGGTGTCTGTGACTGGCTAACACTGATGTTGCCTCTTCTTTCTGGGCCCTGCTCTGCCCTGCTGCCTGCCCGCTCGCCCTCTGTCCTGCTCTGCCCCTCTGGCATGTCTGAGCAGACCCTGGCTCGCCTAAGAAATGCCGTGCTCGCTTTGGCCTCAACCAGCAGACGGATTGGTGTGGTCCGTGCAGGTGGGTTTGTCCCCACCACCCTCCCCCTCTTGCTTCAAGCTGCTTCCCTGACTCTGCACAGGTTCTGCTGGGCCTGCAGCCCTCTCTTGGCTCACCAGCCCCCTAGCACTCCCAGAAGATTGGGGAACCCATGCCTCCTAAGAATGGGAGTGAACACAGCTTGTGAGTAAGAACACTTGGGTCTAGTTAGGAGGAGGAATGGATGGGAAGAGACAGAATGTTCCAGAACAGAAGAAAATCTCCTCCCGAGATACTGTGGAAATAGAGAAAGGGAAGGCAGACTCAAGAAGGTAGCTCTGATGCCTGGTGCCAAATCTTTCAACACCACTCAGGTGGTCTGCACACCCCTGCTCCCAGGCCTCAAACTTGTAGCACACCTTCCCCCACACTTTTCCGCCAAGTTGGGAGCCCTGCCTGTACAATCCTGAGCTTTGAGCTCTTAAATCTGAAAAAAACAAGGTGACTGTAGTGGAGAACAACCTGGTTGGTGGTCATATGACTCATTGTTCTTTTGTACCTACTGAGAGTACCCGAGTACCTACTTACAAGACAGCTAGAGAAGTTGGGGAGAAGAGCAAGGGTATTCTTGGGCTGTGCTAGACAAAGGGCCATACTTGGGCTTTGTGGCACTAAGCATGTGTTTCACTATACAACAGGATAATACTTGTACATGTGAAAAGAAGATATACCTACCAAGTGGTTAAAGTTGCCTGCCTTAGGTTCAAGCTGAGGGTATTCTAGGCAATAAGGTCACTGGCTCTAAGGATACTTGTCCAGCCCCTCAGAGTGCCCACCATGCTTCCTGCCAAAGGGCAAAGAGGAATTTGATATGTATGTGTGTGATGGGAGGCAACCTGTCTTCAGAGGAGGCCCTGTTCTATCCAAGAGCCAGAGGGGTCCAGGCTAGACCATGCTACTCAGAGGCACAATGTGGCCCAGAAAACTTTAGGGCCGTATAAGCAGGTGAGAAGAGTCACAGTTCATTTCTTCTGCCCCCAGCCCAGCTTGGAGGACTGGGATTGCCCAGCGCAAGAAGCTACAGCCATTGCAGCCCCTTGCCTTAGTGTACATCTGAATAAGTGAATCAGATGCTCAAAGGCCCAAGCTAGGGGATGGCTCCCTGGAAAACAGGAGGCAGCCCAAAGGCCTGGTTACAAAAGGTCCTTGTGTGCCACCTTGTTGCTGTGGTAGGTGCCAGAGGCTAGGCGTAGCAGAGTTGCAGTGCTGATTCAGGTCTGAAGGCACATCACCAAAGTCATTGGGAGAGGGGTCAAGAGGCCAGCTAGGCCTGTGCAAGGACAGCATTTTTTGGTTGTGGTGTATGACTATGAACTCACCCTCTGTTTACAGATAACTCTCTTCACTATTCCTAGGAGGAAAAAGAAATGCATTCGGTACTTACCCGGAGAAGGCCGCTGCCCCAGCCCAGTTCCTTCCGATGACAGTGCTCTAGGCTGCCCTGGGTCCCCAGCCCCTCAGGACTCACCCTCATACCTCCTGCTGCCCCACTTCCCCACAGAACTGCTTGCTAGCCCTGCGGAGTCGGCGCCTCCATCACCAGGTCTCTCCGCCGCTCTCAGCCTTCCAGCCCCCTGGGCCCCCACGGGCCCCCTGCAGCGTCCTGCAGAGTACACAGGTACAGCTACAGGAATCTCACAGATAGGCAGCCTAGCAGGCCCAGGACACTTGGCCTCCTCCAGGAGCCCACCCCCTGAGAGGAGGCGACAGAGCCCCAAAGCACGTGGAAATCGGCCAGGGGCCCTGTTGACTCCCTCTTAGGGTTCAGGCCCTGGAGATTTCAGAGGCTGCACAACTTCTGCCTGAACCTGGGGCCGTCGATTCAAACTGCTCAGAGTGGGGGGGGATCGGATGTGTTGATGTATCATCTCATGACGGGCATCCCTTATGCTTTTTACCATCTGTCTTGCTAGCCAGATGCCCCCTGCCTCCCATGCTTTTCTGCTATAGGTGAGAGATGGGCTAGACTGAGCCCAACTGCCCTCCCTACCCCTGCATCCCCACCACCACCACCACCACCACCACCACCACCCCCCCCTTCCCATACCAAACACTTCATGGACCAATAATGAGCTGGTTTATCAAACAACATGCAAGCAAGGTCAGAACCACAAAGTTCAAGATGACACTTCTCTCTCAAGGGACTGCAGAAGCCCTGTTTCAGAAAACCAGCTGTGACTCATAAGCTGGACAAGATGAAGCCTCTTTATGTGTTCTCAGGAGCTTGCAAGAAGAGCAGGCAGCTCAGGAGGCAATGGGATAGGTTAAGTCTAGACTTATCACCTAGGCAACGGGGATAACGTGACACTACCCTATCAGGCAAGTGTGGATGGTGGATGGTATCTGGCTTTAGTTCAGAGTACTTGGAAATATTTCCTGAGAAGCTTACCTGCCTAAGAAGCCCCAATGCCAAGTTCCCCAGCCAGTCACAAGTGGCTGCAGTCAACAGTTCAAAGAAGTTATGGCCCAAATCTGGTATGCATCCCTTCCGATTCGGAGAACTTTCTTCACAGATCTATTTCCAGCTCGTCCATGTCTAGCCAGCTCTTGGGCAGTTGTGAGAGAGGGCAAACCCCAGATCTCCAACAACTAGTGCCTATCTTCCAGCAGCATCAAACTAGGCCACCTTCACTTTCCCTACGGAGCTGCAGGAAGGGTAGGGGCAAATGGAGTGCCATTACAACCAAAGCAAGGAGCCCAGAAGACCTCTAGTGGTGGACAGTGAGTTTTCACCACTGCCGATTTTAACCCATTTCTGAGCCATGCTTTGACCCTGAGCCTTGAAAAACAAGTTTTTTGTTTTTTTAATTTAATGTTACTGTTTTTTGCATCCTCTTCACTGTACATAGCCTGAATCCAAAGAAAAAGGGCTGTCCATGTTCCCCCACACACCCCTCAAGAAAAGCCTTTAGCTCCTTCTTCAGCCACTGGTTTCTCAGAATCCAAAGATCACACCTTCTAGTGTAGTTCGTAACAAGTCGAGAGGAAAAAAAACAAAACCATTGTAGTGTTCAAAATATTTTTGTACTGTTAATGCATCATCATAGAATCAAACTTTTTTTAACATGAATAAAGATACTTTTTACTGAGTTTCCTTTTCAAAACCTGGAATAAGCTGTTTCAGTCACAGAGCATGACACTCTCCTTTTCTTCTCCGCAGCCACAAAACTTGGGGTTTGTTCCCTATTATGGTACATGTGTTTCTAAAACTTTTAGCCTGCAGAAGCCAGGGATTACCCTCATTACGTTTCCTAAAAAGGCTTGGGCCCAGTCCCATCTCTAAGAGCTGGGCTTACTTGGGGCATAAGATCCCATTCAAAAAAACCAATGCAGGCCAGCCTGCTCCCCAGTGCGCATATGAGGAAAAAAGGGTTGGAAGCTGCCACCCACAGACCTTTAAGAGACCTAAAATAGGTACACGTGACTACCAGGCTCCACTTTCCTCTGAGAGCAAAGAGAGAAAACACAACAGTTCACAAATATGTGTTATCTCCTTTCACGGAAAACAAGAGCAAACGTCTCTTATAACCTAGTATTATAGTAAAATCTAAAGGAATGGTATTTTAATAGCACCCTTTACCCCTAAAGCTGTTAAGACACTTGAAGTTTTTTTCATATTTTCATACAAGCGCTCTTAGCTTTGAATGATAAATCTACAACCTAGTTTTTACACGTTAAAAGTGTACGTTGACTTCATGACATCTGTCATGGATGTACGAAATGTCATAAAGTCACTTCAGTAGGCCAATCAACCACTAGATACAAGTGCTGGGCAAGAAGTGCTTCCGAGTGGGCAGCCATCCACTGGGCCAGCAGTCATCCTCCCTGCATTGTAATTTTCAAGTTATATTTTTGCGTTTTATATTTAAAATTTGTTTTTATAAATAATCTTCCAGAGCAGCATCTATTTAGAAGTAGACTACTGGAAGTTGTAATCCTGGACTCACTTCTTTCTGGGAGGGTGCTAGAGGAGACCAGCCATTCCCTTGACATCTGTCCCATTTTAAAGAATTCCACTCTGGCTACTGGCCTGGTTATTTCAAAAAACTACACTCTAACCAGGGCTTATGCAAGACTGGGTTGTGTATCTGATCTGGTGTCTTGTTCAGAGTACACTGGGTACATGAACAATGCACCCTTTGTGTATTTGAGTACAGAAGGGGCTTTGGTAACTTTGTTAAAAATCAGACCAGCCTTTAAAAAAAAAACTGACTTCAAAGAAGAAAAACCCTCCCAAATCACACCAGTACATTCCTATGAGGCCAGAGGGTGACTTGAGCTTGCAACCCCAAATCCAACTTAAAATACCACACCAGCCCCACCTCACTGCCAGCCAAGAACCAACCCGTTTTTATGACATACCCCAGCCTCCCTTGTAACGGTCCCTGACACATTCCCAAACAAATGGCAGACTTACGTGACCCCTCCATGCTGCATCTGCTTCCCTGCCCTCCTGTGCTCAGTGGATATGGTGAGGGCTCAGCTCAGCAAGCTAGCAGGGCCTTTCCAAGTCTCCCAATTTGGAGGTGCTTCCCCCCTTTATCGGAGGCCCTGTGGCTAGATTTTCTTGCTGAGTTGTAATTTTTGAATGGTTTCCCTGTCTCACATTCCTTTTGGCTGTGAGCCCCAAGCTGGCTCAGAAGCACTGCTGCACAGCTCTATTCAGTGTACAGTAAGACTGGCTAGAAGGCCTCATGTGCAGAGAAGCAGAATGGTTCTTTACATTCTGTTCCAGAAAGGAAGAAAGGGACTCAGTTCCTGCATCCATTTCGAGGAAAACAAAACAGCACAGAAGGGAGAAGAGTAGTAAGGTCATGTTAAACTCTCACTTGCCCAGCCTATGTATCAAAGTGGAAGAATTTAAGACCCAAAACTAGTTTATTTTATAAAAAAGCTGAATTGGCATTTCTTTGAGGTTAGAAAAGCTACTTTAACATAAACGATTTTCCACATGCTGACACTACTCAGGTCTCTTAAGAGTTCACTAGGGAGCTCTGAAACAAGTTGGCCCCCCAAGTAGACCCTGGTTCCTAGGTTGTGTCAACTCCCCCAATCCCAACTATTCCAGTCACCTCTTGCTCCAGATCTCAAATCACCCTGAGGGCATCTTTTTAACTCAGGCTCCTGGGTTCTCGAAGGGTTGGGAGGGGCCAACAGACTTTTACTGGTCTACTTGTCCACAACTGGCAGCAGGGGTCTGAGAGGAGCCCTAACTTCAGCTATTCAGACATGAGACAGAGAGTTTAAAAACAGGGAAGAACACAGACGGGCATGTTCAAGTAGTCAGGCTAGATCTTCAAGTTGCTAAGGATAACATGAAGTTAGGCACAGAAGAGGAGGCAAACTCCATCCGGGGGGAAGCAACCATCCCATCCCTAGCAGTTCTCAGGAGTTAGGTCATTGTACCAACACAAGGTTAAGTGTTATTTCACTTCTGAAGAAGACAGCGCAGCTGTGAATTACATGGGAGGTACTGTTACTAGCTCAGGCTGACACTTAAGTTCACCAGGGACTTTGGACCAGGTCTTTTTCATTCAGGTATTCTCTCATTCATTTATATGGAGCCCTGTTCTTTCAGGCATATGTGCAGTCAATGGTGGCGGGTACAGGAAGGAGGAAGAGAAATGAAGTTCCATGTACCACCACCATCCCTCTCCAAATAAAGCCACTCTGGAAATCCCTCGAGTAGTTTTCTGAGTGCAGCACCCTTTTCAATAAATCTGTGACAGAATAATCTGCAGAGCATTTGAAGCAGATGAGTTACAGGCTGTGAAATGGCACACTCAGGACAGAAAGGACAAATAGAGATTTTCACCATAATAGGTAGAAGATATTGGAAGTGAGAGCACTTTTATGAAATAGGCTGATCCTCAGAGTGAAAGTGGAGGCTAGCATATAGCAGATTAACTGCTCTGAAATACCTGCTGAAAATTTAAAGTTAAGGGATTTAAGGAGGGCATGAGAACTAGAAATGTGGACGCAAACACGGTTGCCAGCAATTACATTCCTCCCATGAAATGCCTCTCAGTACCAGCACACAGGCCAGATATAGCCAACAGTGGATAATACTGCAAGGCATCAAGTATATCATCTACGAAGTTAACAAACTGTACCACTCAAACTAAGTCCCACCTTGGAAATCACTGCACAAGAGCACTTTCAATAACACCCTTATGCCATCAACAATGTTCATATCCACTTATAGCTCAGCAAGAAGGATAACATTTTATCTACACTGCTTAGGTGTCCAAACAGCTTTATCTTGTGACACAGGTCATGTTCTAAACTACTTCTTACCATACTTTATTAAAATATGGACATCCACCCAGATCTTCTGGAGCCATGGAAGCTGGATGAACCCCTGAAACTATAGCCCTGAGATAATTTTTAAACCTTAAACCAAAAATATCCTGACAACTTCTTAAAACCAAACAATAGTTTAGCTTAACTAGTAAAGAATGTCTGCCTTGAGCATTGTGCTCTTTTAAAATCTGTCTATATGGGATCAAATTAACAACAGCCACTCAAAAGATGAGACACAAAACTTAGAGGGCAGTGAGTTTATGTTAATGGGGGAACAACTCGGAAAAGGAGGGTGAGAATGGTTATACAACTCAAAGAATGTAATCAATGTCACCGAATTGTACCTGTAGAAACTGAATTAGTGTATGCTACACTCTGTATATTCTCAACAACAAAATTTTACAATATGCACATCTAGTTCTTACTCCCTCTGCCCACTGGAAGTAGTGATTTTAACAACAGCAGAACAAGACAAAGTCATCAGGACTCAAGTTGTAAACCCCCAATAGTCAGAAGAATGCTTTAGTTCAACACTAAAAAAATAACTTTTAGTTCACTCAAAAACTGCCCTGCCCCACGTAAAACAGAGACTCCATCAGCCTGAGACCAGAAGAACTAGATAGTGCCAGGCTACCACCAATAATGCCCCCGACAAGGAATACAACAGAGTCCCTGATGGAGCAGGAGAAAAGTGGGGAGCAGAACTCAAATTCTAGTAAAAAGACCAGACTTAATGGTTTGACTGAGACTGGAAGGACCCCAGAAGACATGGCCCCCATAGTCTGTTAGCCCAAAACCAAAACCATTCCCAAGGCCAACTCTTTAGATAAAGATTAGACTGGACTATGGAACATAAAATGATACCCGTGGAGAGAGTGCTTCTTAGCTCAAGCAGATACATGAGACTAAATGGGCAGCTCCTATCCGGAGGCAAGATGAGAAGGCAGAGAGGGTCCGGAGCTGGATGAATGGACACGGGAAATCTGGGGTGGAGAGGAGGAGTGTGCTGTCACAGTACAGGGAGAACAACTAGGGTCACATAACAATGTGGGTATAAATTTTTGTAGGACAGACTAATTTGAATTGTGAACTTTCACTTAAAGCACAATTAAAACAAAAAACTGCCCTGCCTGGCATGGGCCATCAAGACGTCATTCTACTGTAAAGGGAAGAAGGAAACAATGGCAGCACAGTTTTGTGTGCCTGTGTACACCAGCTAAGAACTGAAGCATCTGCACCAGTTAACCATTTAAATGACAACTTCTCTGAGAGAAAAGTCTATTCGGACCCTACTGTTATGTCAGCAGCCTCCAGTGACTTTTTTTTAAGATACACAAATGCATATAAATTTAAGCCATATATTATTATTAAGTGAAGAGACACACTTAAGGCCACAAAAGCAAATCATTTACTGCCTACTATGTAACTTACATTTTATTGAAAGTACCTTGCATTCATCATGGATGCTGTCTGGGTTTTGCCACATATTTTAATGTTAATTATTTTTTTACATGCAAGTAGTGTGAATAGTTTTTCCCACATGGGAACACTGATTATAAAATGATGACATACCACAAGTTAAGTGTCTTTTTTAATTGAAAAGCTAACAAACTTCCTAGTTACATTTCTCCCCCCAAAAAACACAAACTGGATAGTAAGTGAGTCTCTAGCCAAATATTCAAAGCTGAGGGGATTAAAAATACAAGTCCTCAGATTCAATTAAGGAAGGCTTGCTACATACAGGTTAACCCATACTGGTGGTACTCCCTGACTCTAGGGAGCTGGAAGACAGCCTAATAACCCCACTCAGATCACTTACCTCAAATAGCCCTTTTCCGGTTTCCAACTCATGAATAAAGATAATACTTTGTTAATTCTATTTCAGCAAACTTTTGCAATTTGTTTTATTTACAATGCCAACTTTTAAAAGGTCACTAAACTAAAGTTAACTAGACAGTAAACTAGGCAGAAATCACTTTACAAAAAGAGGGAAAGCCCAAAATGCCACTTTCTATAGAGAACCCACAGTTCAGTTTTACTCAGAGCAAAGGGAAAAAAAAAAAAAAACTTTTAAAAATCACACTAGAAGAAACTCAGCTAGAGGTTTTGGAATCCGTACTCAAACTACACATGCAATGAGGACAATATTCCACTAATTCAATTGATTTGCTGCTGCATTTGTCTACTGTTTGTCTAATATTAACAATTATAAACAGAGCAGTGCAACTAGTATTTGGAATAATCCTTATAGTGTTACAGTGCCAGGTACAACATTTCACTTTTCTTCACACCACTGGTTCTCTTTGCGTACCTAGAAGAAGAGAGAAATATAAGGAAGTGCCTTGAGTAGTCTTTCCCAAGACTCATAATAAGACCTAACAATATATTAACAGCCTGTGAGGTGGGTCAGAAAGGAACGAATGGAAAACTGGAAAAACACCAGGCTAAGTGTACATCTTCTAGTTCCCTTTCTTAGTCACCTCTGATTTTTATTCTGCCTGGCTGAAAAGATCAAAAAAGCAAAGGCAATGGGCAATTACACCTTTACTCACCAAAGCTGAAAGAGCAAATTCAAATAGCCTATTCCCATAATTTTGGTCTGTGGTTATGTCAACAAAATCATTCTGATCTACTCATTCATGTTCTCTCCATTCACTAAGTTGCTCTGAGGTGATCCATCCATAGGGCCTGCTTTATTGCAGTCAAGTATGTATCAGATATGGCCAAGTGCCAAAACTTGTAACTGCTAAGTGACTTAATACAAAACAGTCCTTTTGGCTGAAAACTATTTTTTTGCTTTAAGAAAGCAGGTACCATATCAAAGTATTTAGACTAGTACAGATAGACAAATAAGACTATGTTTAAGATACAGAAGGTACCAATTATCCATCCCTCAAGCAAGTTCACAATTCCTTGATACAGGGCCCTCTTCTCCTGGCACATGAAATGGGTTGTAATGTCTTTTAAAAAGCATGTGATCAAGGACGAGCTGTGGGCTACCTACCTGGGCTTCCTCCTCTTCAGTAAAGTCATTTTTAATATTGAAAGTCTTGCGAATCTCCTCAGGAGTTTTCCCCTTGATCATATTAGCAACAGTCTTGCATGTAACATCAAGCAAACCTTTGATGTCTAAGTAGTTTGCAGCCTGTAAAGTGATACGTTGTTTTTATTCAAGTATACTTGATGTTTGAAACTAAATCCAAAGTTAGTGACTGACAATCCTTATGTAATAAACTTAGAATGCTAGTTAATTTTAAGAAATTAAAGGGAGAGTAAGTCAGACATAGGCTCTCATGTGAAAGGCATTTTTGTACATGCCCTTCTTTATTATGTCTGTATAACACTGAGTCCCTGTGCTGCCTTAAGCAAACTATATAAGCTCAAATTTGGGGGTGAAAGGGACGACAAGTATCACATGTCAAGTCTAGGCAAAAATATTTATCCATACTTAAAGAGTTCAAATATAAGCAGTTGAAGCATAACATTTTATTACTCTTCTCAAAGAACCAGCTTTTGGTTTCATCCATTTTCTCTTGTTCTCCTGTTTTCTATTTTATTGATTTCTGTCCTTTATTTCCTTTCTTCTGCTTACTTTTGGGTTTAATTTCATCTTTTACAAGTTTCCTAAAGTTGATGCTTAGATTACTGATTTGAGACTTTTCTTCTTTTCTAATACAGGTATTTAGTGCTTCCAATTTCTAAGTACGACTTCAGCCACATCACACAGATTTTGATGTGTTCTTTTTTTATTACACTTAAACTTCCCCTTTGAGTTATGTTACTTACAAGCGTGTTATTTAGTTTTCAAATATTTCAGATTTTCCAGATTTCTAATGTAATTAGAATATAATTCCACTGTGGTGAGAGAACACACTTTGTATCACCTGAATTCTTTTAAATGTGAGAGCTTCTTTTACGGCCTAGAACATGGTCTATCTTGGTAGTATACACTTGAAAAGAATATGTATTCTTCTGTCATTAGACACAGTGTTCTGTAAATGTCAATTAAGATAGGTTGGTCAATAGTATTATCCAAGTCTTCTACAGCCTGACAATTTTCTATCTACTTATTCTATCAATTATTGAGAGAGATGTTAAAATTTCTATGACTGTGGATCTATTTCTCCTTTGAGTTCTATTGGTTTTTTTTTTCACTTTTTGCAAGGTCTGCTTTTAGGTAGATAAATGTTGATGAACAGATACCTTTTACATTATGAAAGTGATCTTCTATCCATAGCAATTATAAATTCTCCAGTTTTCTTCTGATTAGTGTTAGCATGTTGTTGTTGTTATGTGCCACTCGGTCGATTCCTACTCATGATGATTCTATAGGACAGACTAGAACAAAACTGCCCACAGGGTTTCCTAGGCTGTATGTAATCTTTACGGGAGTGAACCACCAGGTCTTTTCTCCCATGTCGTTGCTGGTGGTTTCAAACCACTGACCTTTCGGTTAGCAGCCAAACGCTTAACCACGCACCACCAGGGCTCCATTAATGTTAGCATAATATACCCTTTTCATCCTTTTAACTTGTGTCTTTATATTTAAACTGGGCTTCATATACGCAGCATGGCTGAGTCTTGCTTTTTTATCTGACTCGACAATCTCTGCCTTCTATTGGGTGTTTAGGTCATTAACACTTATGTAATTACTGATGGGTAGACTTAAACATAGCATTTCATTTGAGTTCAAATAGAGTGCTGCAATTCACAGTCAATGAATTTAACAAATCCACCTCTATAAGAAGTGTTAAAGACTACGGAATAGAGATATCTTATAGTACACATCAAAAACATACCAGAATAAGTTCAAAAAGTGTTCCCTGGTCAACTTTCAGGAATTCTTGGTCCCAAACAGGGATGTCGTCTGTTCTCTTTTCTTTGTTCTCATCATCCTCAGGAGGAGGAGGGTCATCCTTGTGATGGGTGCACCACTGAATGACCTACAACAACAAAAGTTCATTCCTCTGTTGCATTTCATCACAAGGTATTCATTCCACTGCTGGTTCAGGTTATTCCTATACTGGGATAAGAACTGGCTAGAGATTGCCTTGAACAATAAATTAGTCAGTAGCCAAGCTTGAAAAGCAAAAATGAAGAAATCTTTACAACCCTAGAGGCTAGAAGATCTTAGATAAAAGAAAACCATGCAGACAGATGAAAATACTAGACACCACATTAAAAAGCTTCTGTGCAAAAATGATAAAGTCACACAGAACACTGACTGGAGGATACCTGCAACACACAGAACTGACAATGGATTAGCCTACAGAATATAAAATCTTAAAAATCACTAGAAATGAACTAAAGATATGAACAGATAATTCACAAAAGAAATCTGAATAGTCAAACATGCGGAAATGCTCAGTATCATTAGCAATCAGAGATGCAAAATTTGATATAGTACTTTAGAGTAACAAAAAAAAAAAAAATCAAGATACTGATGCTATTAACTGTTGGCAATACTGTGAGGGAAACAGGAACTCTTCGACTAGAGAGTGTAAACTGGTTTAATCCCTTCGAAAAGGATTAAACCACTAGCACTATCTAGTGAAGCTAAGTATGTGCATAGAGTATGACTGAGCATTTCTAAATATCCCCAGAAAAGGGCAAAAGAATATTCAGTGTAAGAACAAAACAGAAAAAGCCGAAATGTTCCCTTAGTGGGGGAATGAATATAATTTAAGTTTCAGAAAGGTGATTAACTAGACTGTATACCAACATGGATAAAGAACAAACTCAGTGCTGAAAATGTTAAGCTGCAGAATCTAGGTGGGTGTGTAGGTGTTGGCTGTACTAATTCTTCCACTTTTCTGTATGCATAAAATTTTTTCATACTAGAATGTCAGGAGAATAAACAATGCTGAGAGCAAATGAGAGAGCTAAGAAAATTATATTGCCTGGATGCAAAAAAACCACCCCAACATTACTGGCACTAATCAAAACAATAGAAAATAACAAATGCTGGAGTGGTTGTGGGGAGACTGGAACTCTTATAAGCCTTGCTGGTGGGAATGCAAAATGGTACAACCATTTTGGAAAATGATATGGTGCTTCCTTAAAAAACTAGAAATAGAAATACCATAAGATCCAACAATCCCACTCCTAGGAATATATCCTAGAGAAATAAGAGCTGTCATATGAATAGACATATGCACATCCATGTTCACTGCAGCATTATTCACAATAGCAAAAAGAAGGGAACAACTTAAGTGCCCATCAACAGATGAATGGACAAATAAATGATGGTACATACACACAATGGAATACTATACAATGAAAAACAACAATGATGAATCTGTGGAACATTTCACAACATGGATGAATCTGCAGGGCATTATGCTGAGTGAAATAAGTCAGTCACAAAAGGGCAAATACTATATGAGACCACTATTATAAAAATTCACGAAAAGGTTTACACACAGAAACAATCTTTGATGGTTACGAAGAGAGGGGTACAGGGAGGGAAAAACACTAACTAAACAACAGATAAGTGGTTAACTTTGGTGAAGGGTAAGACAGTACACAATATTGGAGAAGTCAGCACAACTTGACCAAGGCAAAGTCATAGAAGCTTCATAGACACACCCAAACTCCATGAGAGACTGAGTTACTGGGTTGAGGGCTAGGGACCATGGCCTTGGGATATCTAGCTCAACTGGCTAACATAGTTCATAAACAAAATGTTCTATATCCAACTGTGCTGAGTAGCATCTGGGGTCTTAAAAGCCTACAGGTGGCTATCTAAGATACAACTACTGGTCCCATCCCAGCTAGAGCAAAGATGAAGAAAGCCAAAAAAAGGGAAAGATCAGTCCAAAGGACTAATGGACCACAATTACCACAACCTCAACCAGACTGAGCCCAGAACAACTAGACAGTGCCCAGCTACCACCACCAACTGCTCTGACAAGGATCACAATAGAGGGTCCCAGACAGAGCGGGAGAAAAATGTAGAACAAAATTCAAATTCACAAAAAAATTCACACCCTTTTAACCTAACAGGTCTATGGGGCAAACAATAACACACGTGAGGAACATGCTTTGTAGTTCAATCATGTATACGAGACTAAATGGGCACACCGGCCCAAAAGCAAGGACGAGAAGGCAGGAGGGGACAGGAAAACTGGACGAATGGAAACAGGGAACCCCGGCTGGAGAAGGGAAGAGTGTTGACACATCGCGGGGTTGGCAACCAATGTCACAAAAAAATTTGTGTATTAACTGTTTAATGAGAAACTAATTTGCTCTGTAAACTTTCACCTAAAGCACAATAACAAACAAGAAGTACAATAGTATAAAGAAAAAAACAAAAAGAACTTTCTAGAAGGAAAAACAAAGCATTAAGGGGCTTTAATAAAACAAACAATGGCTTATATTGCTTGTATAACGATCATTGTACATGAAACTAAAGAAAGAGCAATAAGTATTTGCTTATAGAGGCATAAAAAAAACCTTAAAATCCTATGTAAAAAACTAATGACAATTATTACTTACGGAGGGGGACGGGGCGGGGGGGGGGGGGTGCAGGTAGTTATTGGTCAGATAGGAGTCCCTGGGTGGTGCAAATAGTTAAGCACTTGATTACTAGCCTAAAGATTGGCAGTTCAAACCCACCCAGAGGCACCGCAGAAGACAGGCCTGGCAACGGGCTTCCAAAAGGTAACGGCCTTGAAAACCCTAAGGAGTGGTTCTACTCTGCGCATATGGGGTCACCATGAGTCAGAATCGACTCGATGGCAACTAACAACAACAACACTGATCAGATGAGAGACGAAGACAGAGCTCTTATTGTATACTTTGTTTCTGGATCATGTGATTATTAAATATTCAACATACTTAAGTATCCGTAAGTAA
The DNA here is from genome assembly GCA_030035585.1 of Dugong dugon. Lineage (NCBI taxonomy): Eukaryota > Metazoa > Chordata > Mammalia > Sirenia > Dugongidae > Dugong > Dugong dugon. The sequence goes on from CM057460.1 coordinate 147,305,917, forward strand.
TAATGCAAAACAGGTTAAAAAAAAAAAAAACCCTTCCATTCTCAGAAGTAGCCCTACATCACCCAGTCCATTAACTCTGACTTCATCTACTCCTTCCTTGCTTGCTAACTATGCTTTAGCCACCATACTAGCCTCCTTGCCTTTCCTCAAGACATGCCAGGTATTATGGATTGAATTATGTCCCACCAAAATATACTGTAAATCCTAACCTCTAAGCCTGTGGTTATAATCCCATTGGGAATAGGCTGTCTTTGCTATGTTAATGAGGGAGGATTGTGTAGGGTGTATTTTGAGTCAATTTCTTTTGAGATATAAAAGAGATTAAACAAGCAAGAGAGAGAAGCAGAAATGCCAAGCCACATGGAGACCTCCAAGGAACCAGGAAACAGAAGGTGAAGAGACAAGGACCTCCTCCTACAGCTGACAGAGAAAGAATGCCTTCCCCTTGAGCTGGCTCTCTGAATTCAGACTTTCAGCCTCCTAAACTGTGAGAAAATAAATTTCTGTTTGTTAAAGTTATCCACTTGTGGCATCTCTGTTACAGTAGCACTAGATAACTAAGACACCAGGGAATGTTCTTGTCTCAGGGTTACTTCACTTGCTCCTTTTGCTGAGAATTCTCTTGCCCCATACATTCACATGTCTTTGTTCAAAGATCACTTTCTCAGTAAGGCATTTCCTTTTTATTTTTAAAATAGCTAACTCTCCATCTACCACCCTCTCTTATCATCCCTTTCCTTTAGTCTCCACAGCTTTTCCACTTGATTTATTTCTTATGTTGTCTGTTTCCCCAGCCCTTTAGAATATAAACTCACCCTCACCATCTAAACGTGCCTGGCATTTGAATGAATACAAGCAGAAGTCCTTTTAAAAGCATTTTACATCAGTATAAAATAGAACATGTATACTACAAGACAATATCTAGAAGTCGAAAGAATGAGATCTACCTAGATAAAACTTAAAGTTTCTGAACCATAAAATATCATGAACTGACACAAGACAAGCATAATGACAAAAAAAGTATAAAGAATTTCTACAAAAAGCCTAATAAAAATATGAGCAATGAAAAACAGACAATGGAGAAAACACAAATGTCTAATAACAGACGTAAAAATATTCAGGCTTAGAGAATTACCCAATCTAGGGAGATTAAAAAAGACTGGTAATAACCAGTGTTAGAACATGGAAAAATATGCATTGCAGCTCATATTTCAAGCAGAGGTCAAGTTCTCAAGAGAAAGCATAAGGTCAAACTATATGACAGTGACTACTGAAAATTCCTTAGAAAGGCCCAACTGGGTCCATTTCTCAAGTCGAGTATAAGTCAGCTTCCCAATGCTGTTTCTTTAGGTGAGCATTTAATAAATAGTTTGTGTAAAGGAACCATGTGCCCCGAAACACTAAAGTCCTATTCAGTGTGGAGAGCTGTTTATGATTAACACACAGTAAGGTGATCAACCAAACAACCAAAACAAAAAACACATGTGCGTTCTCAAGCTCCCTCTGGGGCACATCCACTCAGTGGAGAGACAGAACAGAAATTTTTCTATTCTGCTAAGCACATATTGTTGTATTTTCGTAATCTAAGTGTGCTAATGCAAAAGACTAGACAACTCAAATATACACAGGGCCTGGTTAAATAAACTATAATATATTTACACAGTTATAATCATACTATGTAGAGTTTAAAAGAAAAAGAATTGGGAAGCTAAGATCACCAGGATATTGTTAAATGAGAAAAGTAAAGTACATGTAAAATTGTGTAATTTGCTACCTTGTTTAAGAATGGGGGAAAACATTTACTAGCATTTGCCCTTACATAATACTAAAAGAATAAATGATTACCTGAAGAACAGGGATCAGAATGGATAGGGACACCACCTGTGTTATAGATTCCTTCTTGCTGACTCTGGCCATTTTGAAAAAAAAAATCTAAAGTACTCATAATTCAATTCCACCATGCTGAGAGGTGGTATCTTTTTGGAAGGTGGTTCAGTGGTTAAGAGCTCGGCTGCTAACCAAAAGGTCAGCACTTCGAATCCACCAGCTGCTCCTTGGAAACCCTATAGGGCAGTTCTACTCTGTCCTATGGGGTCACTGTGAGTCAGAATCGACTCGATGGCATTGAGTTTGGTTTTTTGGTTTGGTATTTGCAGTATCTATCAAAATGTAGGTGTATATACCATCCTGTGACTCATTCTACATCTAGATCATCTATCCTAGAGAAATGCTTATATAGGTACACCAAGCAGTGCAAGAATAGTTACCATAGCATTGTTTGTATCAAAAAACTACAAACAATCTAAATATTCATTGATAAAGATTGATAAATCATAGTTCTTTCATACAGTGGCATACTATAAGAATTAGAGAATGAGGTAAATCTACGGATGCTGATATAGGAAGATTGCCAAGATATACTGTTTAAAGAGTAAGTTGCAAAATAAGATCCCATATGTAGAAGGATAGAAAGGGGATCAGAAAGATGCCCAACCAGTGACAATGGTCAACTGTGGCAAAGGAGCAGAAAGTATTAAGAACTACACTATTAAGAACATCCAAAACCAATCTGTTGCCATCAAGCTGATTCTGACTCACAGTGACCCTTAAGACAGAGTAGAACCACCCCATAGGGTTTTCCAAGGAGCAGCTGGTGGATTCAAACTGCCAACCTTTTGGTGAGCAGCCATAGCTTGCTATAGCTCTTAACCACTGTGCCGCCAGGGCTCCAAGAACATCTAAGTACTATTCAAATAAGTGTTTAAGGACTTTCAAGTTCAGAGTAATTTTAAGTGATAAGTTCTATATTAGACCCGTTGCCATTGAGTCAATTCCGACTCATAGCAACCCTATAGGACAGGGTAGAACTGCCCCACAGGGTTTCCAAGGAGCAACTGGTGGATTCGAACTGCCAACTTTTTGGTTAGCAGACAAGCTTTAACCACTATGCCACCAGGGCTCCAAAGTTCTATATTAGACTGTTGAATTTATGTGCATTAATCAATCACTGTTGCTAGTGTATACCCAAATAAAATCTATACCAAAAGTTCAAACATGATGAGTCTATTTTTAGGAATTTTCGCTCTGAAAAGGTTAGCCATTCCTTCCTATTTCATCAGGATTAAAAGTATCACATGCTAGACTCAGAACAAATCATCTACACAAAGGGACAATGGAAGTGTGCAAAAGCTTAAAAGTTAAGTTCACTAAGTCTAAGTGACCCACTCTAAGAATTAAAACCCTTAAAGATCTTACCTTTTTTAATATTGCTGCATTAACATTTGGTAGAGGAACTGGGTCATCATCTCCTTCATCATCCATTCCCAAATCTAAAAAAAAAAAAAAAACCCCAGGGGAGAGTCACCATTATTTCCTAACTCTATTATAATATTCACACCAATCAAGCTGTTTCAAACAAGCAATTTACAAGACATGGTATCTGAGAAAATAAAGGAACTTTACTAAGAACAGTTTCCTTAAGAACATTTAAAATCAGCAGTTCCTAATAGTGAGTCCATGAACCACCCAAAACTATAGATAAAATTGTGTGAGTAGACAAACATAGGAGTACAGTCATGTGTCACTTAATATCCACAATATGTTCTGTGAAACAGGACGTTATGTGATTTGGACATTGTGCAAACACCATATTATATACTTAGCAAAGTTATTTGGGATACCTTCTGTTTCACTTCCAAATCAGTAACTTCTCCTTTGTCTCTCGCTGCTGCTATCACTAGCACTGGTTTTGCTGCATTTGGGAGCCATGATGCACTTCACCGTAATAAAAGGAAATTAAACAGAGAGATAGTGCTACAACACTCAAGAGACATCCGATACATGATATTGGATGCTGCTGCCTATGAGTCGAAGCAGATACTGTTATACAGTAAACTTTTTATCTGTAAGTAGGTAAAGTTCACATTAAAATAACGATAAAAGTAGAGTACAGTACATACATAAGCCAGTAACACAGGCGTTGATTATAACTATCAAAACATATGTATTACAGATTATATATGTACTGTATTATTATATGTCTGGCAATGCAATTGCTTTGTATACAAGAGACATGAGATACAAGTGTTGCACGCAGGAAGCTGTTGTGTTTGCTACGTCTGGTTATGTCCGCTACATCTTGTTCTCTGATTGGGATTTCTGAACTTTATTATAACTTTATGGGACCACAGATGCATGTGTGGTCAGAGGTTCCCCAAATGGACATTATGTGGTGCATGACTGTATTATACAAAGGGAGTTCTGAATTTGGAGGAAAAGTGATTTAATAAGTTAGACTGAAATGAATGGGTAGCCATCTGGTAAAATATTAAAGCTGGACCCTTATTCTTACTCTTTATATCAAAGTCTCTAGATGAACTATATTTAGAAAAGTAATACAATGTAAAGACATGCAATAGAATCTCAATCTATTCATATCTGAAGCCATAAGATGTATATATATATATACATATATATATATACACACACACATATACACGCAACATACCACGCAGCCACTGACAAAAACAAGGCAAGCAGCTCCATACGTACTGATATGATCTCAAGATTAATTTTTTAAAAGCTAGGTATAAAAAGACAAATGTTATCTGAATACAAATGGAAATATGCTTGTATATTTGTTCCAAATATCTCCAGAAGGATACACAGGGAACTGTTAAAAGATGTTCTCTCTACAGAAGTAAACTAGAACCTGAGTTGACGTATTTACTTCCAACATACACTCTTTCATGTTGTTTATCATGTGCATGTTATTACCTACAATACTGAATCTATAGGTTTCCCTGGTAAGATGATCTAACTTTCAAATTCTCAAAGTGGTCAGTGAACCCCAAAGAAAAAAACTTAACATCCATGTTACTTAAAGATTCTGAATATTCTTCAAATGAGTCTGCTGTTCAGTTTCTACATGACTATCAAGAAAAGCTACCTAAGAAAGTTACTTAATAAGTCAGCAAGTACCAAAATCAGACACCAACAGTTATTACAGCAGTATACTGGTTGTAGCAGAGTATCAGTGATGCAGACACAGCCAGTGCTGAGTCAAACATATGAGTCCCTGATATATGCCAGGTGCTGTACAAGGCAAGGAAGATTCAGCAAGAAATACAGGAAGATTTGGGTGAAGAAGGAACTGCTACAAGAAGATCTGGCAGAAGGAGGAACTGCTACAATTTTAGATTGGGCTGTTCAGGATGCCTCACTGAGGTGAAATTTTAGTAAAATCCTTAAGGAGGCGAGTACACCTAAGCAGAGAGAATAACAAATGCAAAGGTCTTCTGAAAGGAGTGTCTAGCATGTTCTAAAAACACTAACAAATCTAATGTTACTAGAGCAGGGTTAACAAGGGAGAGAGCAGAAGATGAGATCAAATACTGTGACGAGACAGTAAAGACTGGCAGCGGGGGGGGAACCAATTATGGGGTTAACAATAATCCAGGCACAAAATAGTGGTTTGGACAAGGTTGGTAGCTATGGAGAGGTAAGAAATGGTCTAATTCTGGATCTATTTTGAAGGCAGAGCTGGCAGGATCTGTCAGCAGATGGAAAGCAGAATGTGAGAAAAGTCAAGGATAACTAAGGTTTATGGCATGACCAACTAGAAGGATGGAGTTACCATAAACTGAGATGGCAATAGTTGTTAGGGAACTGTTTTGTTTGAGGTGGCAGGAGATCAAGAGCTCTGCTTCATAAGTCTGGGATGTCTGTTAGATATCTAAGGGTAGCATAGGCAGTTGTATATTCAACTCTAGAAATCAGTAGACGAGATCAGTATATACGGATTATAACGCTACAATCATACTAGATGAAATGACCAAGGGAATGAGTATAGATATAGGGAAGAGGCCCAAGGATTAAGCCTTGGGGAACTGCAACCTTTACAGATGGGGAGACAGAGGTTATGAGTGAAGTTAGAGGAAAGGGAAAATATCCTAGAAGGTACATGAGGAAGGGAATGATCAAATGTCAAATGCTGCCTGACAGGTCTAGATGATAACTGGAAACAGACAGTGCATTTGACAACATGGAGGTCACTGAGCTTGACAAGCAGTTTCAGGGGAGTGGTAAAGATGAGACTAGATTCAAAAGGAATGGTACCTGATTATCCTGTGGACCCATACATCTTCCCTGTCGCCAATGCTTTTCCCTGACCCCATCTCAGCCTAGACTAAAATTATAAAATGGCAAAGTCAATGTCTCATTTCAAGCTCAATTTGGATCATTTATGTTTTTCCTGAGTTGGATATTTTTAATCAGAGTAGAGAAAAAGAAATTACACCATGTAAAATACTTGTATATGGGGAAGTAAGACATTAGAGGAAACATTAAATACAGAAGACTGGTTTGTTTAGATCCAAATGTTATTTGGAAGAAGGTTTAAGTCACATTAAAAATAATGACCTTATGGTTGTAAAGAATTACTTCTCTAGCATTTAAACTAAGGAGTTGCAAAGTTTTCCTGCTTTTAGACTAAATGCACAAAGTAGCAACAGTCATTCCTTTAAGCTATTTAGTTTCAAGGACTTCTAAAAGACATCTGTATTCTGAGACCACACCTGGATCCTGAACAAATCAGTCAATCCACATGTACACATGCCAAGATTTTCTCTTCTGATTGTCCTGTGTTTAAAAGGTTTTATTTTTGTTTTCTAAGTCACATAAAACCCAAAACCAGAGATACTGCAGATGCAAAACAAGGAAAGTAGTTAAGTTGCCAAATTCAATAGACTCCAGTCCTCAAGGGGCTAGAATCCTATATAAGCCATCTTACTTAAGATAAAGCCATTCACTTCTGATCCCCAAAGGCTAAGGAGGAAAGAATAATTTAGTGTTGCTATTAGCCCACTTGGAGCCCTGGCGGTGCAGTGGTTAAGAGTCTGGCTGCTAACCAAAAGGTCAGCAGTTCAAATCCACCAGTCTCTCCTTGGAAACCCTATAAGGCAGTTCTACTCTGTCCTACGGGGTTGCTATGAGTCGGAATCTACTCGACGGCAACAGGTTTGGTGTTTGTTTTTTGGTATCAGCCCACTTGCTTCAATGATCAAAGCTGGCTTAGAAAATCTTTAAGAAGCACCTATGATCTTACATTGGCAAATGCTTCTTTGAAGCAGCACAGGACAGATTAGTGTGTCAGGCGCCAACTAAGATGAAATAAAGAACACTTTCATTGCAAAAGCAAGTATTCAGGTAGCAATTCTGGTATCAGTTTCTACATCTTCTAGATAAAACCTTACTCACCTGCCTTTAGGAACACTTGGATTGCTTTCACACTCTTTTATTAGTGACCATACCATAGTTCTTCATTCAACAGGTACTTGATGAACAGTGACTGTGGGATGTACCAAGGGGTTCACAACTTAATAGAAGAAATCTACATATGTCAGTTACCAGGATACAGGACTCTTAAGTGCCACATGATTGGTACCAATTACCAAAAGGAATTATATGTTCAGCTTTTATCAGAAAACAAGTCACATGCTTAGAAAACAGAAGACATACCCACTGCAAATCAGCTGCTGCCTCTACCACACCTAAATAGTTGTTACAAGTCTTAACTTCTTCTCTTGGATCCCCACTCTACCAATCCTTTCCACAACCTATGTACTCCACTTACTTCTGATTTCTACACTCTTAACGCCCAACGTGACACTCCCAGCCCACAACATGGCTGCCAGCCAACTTCATCTACTCCCATAACCTGCCATACAAAGCAAGTCTATCTCTAGCAGTTCACAACTCAGGAGCCAAGATTCACATACTTCACTGCATAGCAGATTACTACTTAGATCTTTTGAAGAAGTTTCAAACATAACATGTTCAAGCTCAAAGTAGTTTTCTTCTCCATTCCTCTCCAACCTGTTCTTCTGTTCTGCCAACTCCAGTACCACAATCCCACCCCAGCCCCAAAAGATCCCAGCTAAAAACCCCAATTTTACTTTTCCCTAATACACTCTATCTAATCTAGTTCAGAATAATCTCCCAAAATATCCAACTTTACTGAATTTGAAATATCACTTCACTAGTAATATGTCAGCCTCTCTCCACAGGCCTGAAGAATAACATAGTCAAGATGTATCCCACAGCACCATTTAGCACACAATTCTATTAATGCACTAATTACATCACATGACAGTTTGTCTTGGTTGGTGTCTGGCTCCCCTACTAGTTTATAAACTCTTCAAGGGCAAAAACGATGCCTCACTTACCTTCTTTTCACCAGCATACACCTGATGTCTGACATATAACCCTTCTCTCAACTATCTACAAGCTGTAGATCTTCCCTGCAGAAATACCTTTGACATTTGAGTACAGAACACTCATTACTAAGTTTTTTCCCCTCAATTATAGACACTGAATAGTATGTCTCTATCAACTAATGTCCACAAGCCACAGTAATACAAAAAAGAGACCTAAGTTACCTACTAAGTTTAAAAATGTTTCAGGATCGGCTCTTGCCTCACCTTTTTATTGTGCTGTATATACGCTTTGCAGCAGTTTCATAGGAATGACAAAATACAGACAAAAGAGACACACACTCACACACACACACACACACAGACATCCGTTGAAACAAGGTGCTCTATTTAGCTACCATATAGCAAGGTACCCCTTTTCCAAAAGCTTTTATTTCTGTCATTAGAAACTGTGAATCCAAAATTGCTTGAAAAAGAAATGGGCCATTGTCTGAGGTTTGGAAATCACTTCAAAAGTTACTAGCTTCTGGCCTAATCCACTTAATAAGAAAATAAAAAACCTCATTAAATTCAGACAATGCAGAAAGGACGACTTCAAAGAAAACAAAGTAAACTTTACCCCTTCTTATTCTTGAATGTCTATGATAGACAACTGCCCCTACAGAGTCAATATTCATAGGTTGTCTCAAACTACACATTTCATCCCCTTTCCTCCTTCCCAGGTTTTCTAATAAACTTACCTTCCAACATGGTCTTGATAGTCACAGATTGTTTGGCAATTTCCACATCAACTTCAAATATCTCTCCATCAGAACTCTGCAACTTAATTGAAGGCATCTAAAAAAGGTATTCCGATGAATTTGAAATTTAAAAAATTATTAGTGAGTCAGTTCTATATGGTATTTCATCAACTACAGTTTGTCAGAAGCCCTCTAATTTATAAACTATAAAATCCTAAGGACCTGCAGTATATACTCTTGTAAAATAAAGTGGTTATTCCCAGATTAGCCTGAATTTCTTTAGAAATAATTCCGAAGTACAATTCCCAGAAAAAGAAGCTTTTAAGGCATGCCCTACTAAACTCACTATCAGCCCTACTAAACTCACTATCAGTATAAGTTTAAGAGTTATATTCTAGAGTTCTGATGCAAAATGCACCTCATGCACAGCCACCACCTGTCAGTGAAGGCTTGCATGTGGCTATAATGCCAAATATGTCTCAGTGGGGCTTCAACACTAAGACAGAATAGGAATGTGCTTCTGATAATCAGCCAATAAAACCCTATGGATCACAATCCACAACCAATCACGAGGGCTGTACATGAGGGCTGCCGTGAGTAAAGGCTCTACAGCAGATAACAACAAAACTGATTTATTTACTTTGTGCCTGCCTTTCTGCTGCCAGTGAATACTGATTACTCCCATCTGAATGGTTAACTGTCACACAGTTAACTGCACATCTGAAAAAGTTCAGTCCAAAATAAACAAAGCTACTAAATAAAACAGTAATTGCCCACAGTGAGACCTATCAGTGCGTTCAGACTCAAACCGTAGATCGGTATACTCATTTAGCTTTGGACCAATGCAGGATCATATATAAGAGAATAAAACTATTTAAGGATGAGTAGACATTAGTACAATTCCCTAAATCTAATAAAAAACAAAGCCATTGCGGTCAAGTCAATTCCGATTCATAGCAACCCTATAGGACAGAGTAGAACTGCCCCATAGGGTTTCCAAGGAGCCCCTGGTAGATTAGAACTGCCAACCTCTTGGTTAGCAGCCGACCTCTTGGTTAACAGCCATAGCTCTTAACCACTACACCACCATTGTTTCCAAATCTAATAAAGAGCTTAAATTTCAGACACCTTTTTATCTTTCATAACTGATTGTCCAAGTGTCCAAGTTTGAGATATCCTGCCAAAGTTCCCACAATAGTCCAAGTTTGAGATATGCTGCCAAAGTTCCCACAATAACTTATTACTGGCTCCAAAAATGTATTTATTAATTCAAATTAATATGAGTCATTAGGAAAAAGACATCTTTTATAAAAGCTAAGCAATTAACTTCAAAGGACTTGGCAAAACGAAAAATCCCTTTAAAATAGTAAGTTCTAAATGAGCAATTTCTTATCATCCAGATTCTTTTTTTTTTTTTAAAAAGGCAGCAACACCTGACTGTAAAGATAAAATTCAAGATCTCCTCAAATGTCAAGTACAGCTTTTAAAGGGCCCATGTTTCTTATGTACTCATAATCCTGTGATGTCACTATTTACTTACTAAAAGCACCGCTGAAGCCTTCCAGGTGCATCGTATTAAAGTGTGCGTTCTCACACAATCAGTAGAATTTGGCATTTAAAACATTCATTGCACCCATCTTAGGTTCAAAGACGTAAGACCTATTACATCAGTTAAAACAGTCAGCTTTCCTGAGACAACTGTCTCCATTCCCCAAACAGCCCAGAAGTTAGGGGAAGCAAAAAGGTAAAGCCTATTGTCTTAAAACCAGCCACTGAAATATCCTGCTGTCACTCATCTATGGTTGGAGAGAATCAGATTTCACTTATCAGTTCACAAACATGTCTGCTTCTCCATGTTGCTTAGTGCTTGCCAATAATGCAGTTGTCCTGCTCAATGGAGAAGGGCTCAGAGCAGGACTAGAAACAACAGAGGACGCTCCCTCTGACAAGGCAACCACAAAAGGTACCCGGAAAAGAAAATATTTTAACATGAGCCCAATTTTAATTTACCAAGCATGTTATGTTCTTTAGCAGAGTACTGGAATGAGCATTACAGGATCAAAGTCTGACAATACAGTTGACAAAATTACCTTTAAGCAAGATGACCATTTCATATGTCTTTCAAATAACTCACAATAAATAGCAAGACCTGCTTAGTCACTGTCACACTCGTGTATTAAGTCACTCTTAAGGGAGCTGAGATCTTATTAAATAGCAGGAAGGCAATCGGTTAATCTGTAATGTGATGCACTTTGTAAACCTACACTCAACACTCAAAGAGAATTTTTTTTTTTTTTTTTTAGTTACACTGCTAGAATTAACTGCAAAATTTTCAGAAAATAATGGATGAAATTTTGATTTGACATGCTTTCAAAACCATTCCTTCACTCTTTCAGGCTCCTGGTACTTGGAAATGAAATCACCGTCCGTGGCTAGCAAGAAGAGGGTTCTATCACGTCACAAAGGAAAAAAGTAAGCCCTATACTTTAAGAGACCCAAAATTCTGACACATCTTTTTAGACCGCACAGCGAAGGAGTCTACGTTGTTCCATAACACAGATACATTCTATTGTTACGCTCTGCTGAAAAATTCATGCCCAAAAGACCCAAACCTGAAGTTTCCGTTAAAAAGCGAACCAAAGCCAAACACCTCGAGTTAACTTGCAGAGTTAGGGCTCCTAAGACACACCTCTATGACGATGGTATCTGCTGTTTATAACACTTGTCTGAACGACTCCAGGCCGTGGCAAAATAATGGAGAGAAATATTCAGAAGGAGCAGGCGGCTATCTGCTTGCAAAGACTCGGCCCTAACACACAACTCAGTTAGGTAGGACCGGTAGCTAGTGATGCCAGATACAACGGAGAGGAAGGATGGGGGCCAAGAATCCAGCGGTCCCAGACTACCACCACCACCTTACCTCTGGACAATAAAAAAAAAGACACACGCCCACGTCGACAGCGAGAGGACCCTCAATTCAAATCCTCGCCGCCACCCCTGCCTGGGTCCCCAAGATTCAACACCAAGGGAGGCCGCAGGCCTTGCAGCTGGGCTCCGCGCCGGCGGACGCTCGCCCCGTGCAGACCAGGCCCAAACCGAAGCTCGGCTCGCAACTTCTCCCTCCCGCCTGGGCGCCCATCAGGCGCCACGAGGACGCAAGGCTTGTCGAGGCCTTGCTGAGCCGAGGGGCAGGGTCCTCAGCCAGACGGCACCCCCGAAGAACCGGGTCCTCAACGGATTCCGCCGAGCCTGAGGGAAAGCCAGGCCCAGTCGCCTCCCGCCCTGGGTAGGCCTAAACCGCAGTGGTGCTGCCACCCACTCCGCAATCTGCAGCGCCACCGCCCCTTCCAGCTCGTTCAGCGGCTACTCACGCTGTTCAGCCTCAAGGAGACAACGGAGCGGAGGCTAGCAAGAGCTGGGCGGCGTCAGCACCACCAGAAGTAAAACGCAGAGAACAAGACCACTACGACGGCGCACCGCGGCGTCGGCCTTTATACGCGCGGGCGAAGGCAACGAGGACCTCGGAGTCTGTGGCGTCACAGAGCGGGCTGGGCTGGCCACCAAGATGCCTGATGGGAGGCAGACGACGACGGGCGAGTCCATGGCGCCGTGGGAGCCGGGCCGGGCGCAGGAGCGGCGGGGCGGGGCGAGGGGGCCGGAGGGACTTTATTCTTACCCTATCCTCGAAAGCGCAAATTTTTTTCCCTCAAAGCGGGAAAGGGTGAGGAAGAGGGATACCTCCGCAGCCTGGAAGGGTCCTTCAGGCAGAGGCTGTCTTAAGCCTAATTAAAGCCCCTAGTCCTGAAAGGCCTAGAAACAAAACAAGAAGACAAGTGTGCGTGTAGGCAGGGGCGGGGTGATGTTTGGGAGGGCCGGCAATGCTCCTTTCACGATGGGAAATCTGGGGCTCAGAAGAAAACGACTTGGCAGATGGGTTTTGCAGTCAACGCTCTGAGTTTCCTTTCAGGGCCTCAGTTTCCTCCACTGAACAGATAGGGCCTGTGCTATCTGCTTAACGTGAATTATCTCACTCTCCACAATAATTCCGGGAGGTAAAATATTGTTACCTTTTTTCTTTTTTCTATATGAGGGAACAGGTTCAGAACGGTTAAGTGGCAGAACCGGGGCTTGAACTTTACTCCATGGTTTGCTGCTCTTAACCTTCATTTCATACTATTGATTTCTGAAGGGGCTTCTGGGTCGAAAAGAGCCTCTTGTTGCAGGGAAGCCCCAAGTATGGAGAGAAGGCCTCTTTATCTGGCAATGAGTATTCATCCATTCAGTAAACAGGTATTGAGCCCCTATGTGTATGAGATACACTGCTGGGGATTCAGCAGTGAACCAGGCAGTCATGGTCCCAGCGTGGACAGAACTCTGTTGTATGGGGTGCCCCCAGAAGGTTGTGGTTGGGTCCAGAGGGTGAAACTAACTCTAAAGGAAAAGGAGAAGTCTGACAGGCATCCCCACCGCCTTCAGCCTACCCCAGTCAAGGACTGTGCAACTGCCCTGCCCTGCCTTGCTCTGTCTGGGAAGTAGTTGCTATCCCGTCCCTAGGAGACTAAGGCGCCTGGCTCACCTGGCCAACAGGCACATGATGGTATTCTTGGTACCAGAGAAACAAAGACACTTCCACACATGGCCCTCTAAAGAAACCAGAGGCCTACAGTTCCTCTGGGGTGGGACGAGGCAGAGAAGCCAAACAGTTCCTTGGATTACCAGGTCCTTGTCTACAACTTGTGGTATCCAGTGTCTGTCAGGTGCCACAGCTGATGACAGGAAGATGAAAGGACTTAACAGCTCTCATACTTTTTTTCTGCAGCACAGCACTGCCCTCAGCAGCTCCAGCTTCAGGCCTCCTAGGCAAGGCCCAGTGGAGCCCCTGTGCTCCCCTGCCCATGGCATACAAGGTGGCATTTTGTAAACTCTGAGCACCCTAAGCAGGATTGGGCAATGCCAGGTCACACATGTAGCCTAAGGACCCAGCACAGAGCCTGGCATAAAGTAGGTATATGTTTTTCCAAATATGTCTGAGGACCCCCAGTATTAGAATCACTAAGAGATGCTTGGTTTTAAAATGCAGATTTCATTCACTCATATATTCAGTTATATGCATAGATTATCTCAGGAAGGATACACAAAAAATTGGTTGCTTCAGAGGGGAACTAGGTATCTGGGAGACACTTTATACCGTTTTTTACCTTTTGGATTTTAAGCCACAGGAATGTATTATATATTTTTTTTCTACTTAAAAAAATAATAAATTGGCCCCAGGTCAAGAAAAATGTAGATTCCTGGATTCGATCTAGATCTAATGAATCAATCTCGGGGGCAGGATTTTCTGCCTTTTAAACAAGTTCTACAGGTGATTCTTAGCCCAGAGTAAGTTGAGAAACCTCTGTAGTAGGGTCTCAGTGATGAAGCACTGGAAATAAAGGGCTAGCAGTATCTGTCAAAGGTGACTCGTTTAGCTGCACACTTTCTGGATCAACCCTCCCTCAACCCTCCACCCAGGAAGGACGAGGTAGTTGCTGGACTGTGGGGTGCATGCTGGGGATGACTCTCCTCTCTCATTTATCCATAGCTATCAGCCCAGATCAGGAAGGACTTGTCCCCACAGAGCCCCTTTGGTGTGTGTGGGTTTATGTGTGGCTGTGAGGGGGAGGAAGGATGCCTTTGGCTCCAGAGCTGCCCTGAGGAGGCTGAGGTATCCTACTTCAATCACGCCACACACCACATGGTGGGACATCTTGTTCTATAAAGGGAGGAAACTCAAAACCAAAGAGAAAGTAATTTTCCTTTGTTACAAATAACAAGGCTGAGACTCCTAGACTCCAGCCCCAGCCATGCTCCTGACATCACAGCCCAGATATTTAATCTAAGCCCCATTCTTCAAATGCCGGGAACATTTTCTGATGTACAACTCTTCCCAGCATAGTACCTCCAGGGCATTGAAAGACCTTGGATTCAAGCAAACCAGATGGGTAACTCGGGTTTTTATGTCACTGGTGAATTCATTTCGAGATGATCTCCCTTTGTAAATGGAATAGTCACTGTTGTAAAGAGTTCAGAGGAGGAATCCTTAGTGGGCCATCCCCTTTAGTGAATCTAAAATGGGACTTTGCTGCCCAAATTCAGTTTACTTTCCCTTTCTCAGGCATCTATCTGTGGAACAGATTCTGGACTTTGGATATGTGTTCCAGCCCATAGGATGGCGTGTAAGCTAAGTAATCCAATCTCATAGCCAAAGATCTCCTGGCTCACCCTGTTGCTGTGTAAACTCTCTCAGTTTTGTTCTCCTGATAGAATTGTAAGAACAGGGACTCTGGAGAGTCAGCCCACCTGCCTCTGTTATGTAATTTTGGTCATGTTACTTCACCTCTCTGAGCCTCACCTTCCTCTGCTTAGCCATTTCTTTTTCCTTCTGTCAAACTCTAGACCTTCCACCTAAAATCAGACCACCTTATTATTCCACACCACAAGAGTTCTGAATAATAATAAAAGTCAAATTCTTGGATCTTGATTTGCAAAATGGAATCTTGAAATCCAAAGCTTTTTAGAGCAAGGAGTTTATTTGGAGCACTGAAAGCCTAAGAGTCTGAAGGACTCATCTTAAATTTTATAATAGCAACAGCATGGTTGGGAAGAAGGTATGATGATGTGAGAGCCAGATTTCCAAAAGGCTAGGGGTGGGGGAAGAATTGAGCAAGAATGGAGAGCACTGAAGTTAGTGACTGGTATGGGTCTCTGCAAAGGGACTCTCTCCTACTCCTTAACCCCTGCCCCTCAACCCAGGGATAGGCAGAGATTAGGACCCCTAGGTAAGTTTGCAGGACTTTGAGAGTAAGGAGAATCTGTGAGTATGGTCTAAAGAGTCTTCCATGATGGGAAGATATGGCAGCCATCAAGTAGAAATTACAGCTGGGTGTGTCCAGGCAGAGGGGGCCTGGAAGCATCTCAGGTTCATGCCTAATGTGTGAAGATCCTAAGGAGCATTGAAATAAGTCCTGAGGCCCTAGAACAGCATGGAAGTTGCTGAAAGAGGGGACAGATAACCAGGAAGGGGCTTCTGGGATGTAACAAAGGAATATGTAAAGCATATGAGCCTGAACAGTCCAAGCCAGAGACCACAGCACAACAGTAGAGATCTGTGGGCACAGTAGAAACCAAGGATGATAGCCCACAACTAACAAGGGTGAGGCCTGCCTGCCTGTCTGAGCATTAGAAGAAGATGGATAATAACCAAGGAGCAGACAGCGGCCCCCTCACCTCCCTCTCTGTGCCATGCACATAAGCTCTGTAGAATGTAGCTGTGACTCTGGATAGGAGCAGAGGGACAAAACTCTCAATTAGGTAGAGTGTGTATGCTGGAAATGACTGAGTAATCATGCACTCATTTGGCTGAATCTGCCAAGAAATGATTAGATTTAATTTCTGCTGTCAAGTGGAAATAGAGGAAATAATTAAGAAAATAAAAGAGCTACAATTTTGGCACACCTGAGTTTTCTGACTTCTAAAATTTCATACAGCCATAGTGGTCTTGGGCACAGAAGCACAGGAATTATGCAGACCTACTGCTGCCCACTTGCTGTTCACATCCTGTGTGATCTGCAATAAGTGGCTTTCCCTTTTTGAACCTTAGTCTCCTTTCCTGTAAAGTGGGGCTTATAGCAGTACCTACCTCACAGGATTTTGGTGAAAATTAATGAGTTTAGTCACCAGAATGACTAAACTTAAAGGAATGACAATACCAAGTGTTAGCAAGGGTGTGGAACAACTGGAACTCAGACGTTGCTGGTGAGAGTGCAAGCTGGTACACTTTGGACAACGGTTTAGCAGTATCTACTAAAGCTAAGCATACATATACCCAATGTCCCAACAGTTCCAAATGTGGATACATACCCAACAGAAGTAAGTGCTATATCCACCAAAAGGTATGTTTAATAATGTTTATAGCAACTTTATTCATAGCAGGCAAAAACTGTTATTTGCCATCAAGTCAATTCTGACCTATGGTGGTGATCCCATGTGTTATACAGTAGAACTGCTCAATAGGATTTTCTTTGCTGTAATCTTAACAGAAGCAGATCACCAGGCCTTTCTTCTGAAGTACCACTGAGTGGGTTCAAACCACTGACCTTTAGGTTAGCAGCTAAGTGCAAATTGTGCACCACCTAGGAACCTTAGCCAAAAACTAGAAACAAATTGATCAACTATAAAGTGAAGGAATAAACTGTAGCATATTCATAAAAGGTAATACTAAACAGCAATGAAAAAGAAACTGCCGATGTGAGCAACATCCTGCAACATGTATGAGTCTCACAGACATAATGTTGAGACAAAGAAGCTAGACATAAGACTTACTGTGTGGGTCCACTGAAATGAAGACCAAAAACAGGGAAAAACCAAGGTGAAAGAAGACAGAATAATGGTTACCTTCGGCAGGGATGGAGCCCTGGTGGCACAGTGGTTAAGAGCTCAGCTGCTAACAAAAGGTTGACAGTTTGAATCCACCGGCCACTCCATGGAAACCATATGGGGCAGTTCTACTCTGTCCAATAGGGTCACTGTGAGTTGGAGTTGACTAGATGGCAATAGCTTTGGTTTGTTTTTGGTTTGGCAGGGAGGCAGGTACTGAGGAGAGAAACTTCGAGGATGCTAGTTTTCTGTCTTGATCCAGATGATGGTTTCACAGGTCTATGCATATATAAAAATTCACTAAACTATAATCATATTTGTGTACTGTGTGCAGGTGATAACTCAATTTTAAATAATGAGAGAAAAAAATGGGTAGCTGGTAAGATGGCAGCATGAGCAGGTCTAAGATCCCAACCCTCCCATAATGTTTTTGAAAGCACCATGGGGGAAATGAGAAAGCTAACATATTGTAATATTCTAATGTCCTGGTTTCAACAAAAAAAAAAAATCACAAGGCATACAAAAAAATTGGAAATGATGGCTCTTTCAGAAGAACAAGATGTGGTATATTGAAGTCTCTATTATTGTAGAATTATCTGGTTATTTCCTTCAGTAATGTCAGTGTTTGTTCATATATTTGGGGACTTTGATGTTAGGTGCATATATGTTTATTTGTAATTATTGTATCTTCTTAAGAATTGACCATTTTATCATTATATAATAATATCTCTTACAACAGATCTTGACTTAAAGTCTACTTTGTCTGGTATCAGTATGGCCATTCCAGCTCTCTTTTGGCAACTATTTGCATGAGATATTTTTTCCATCCTTTCACTTTCAACCTATTTGTGTCTTTGGGCCTGAGATGTCCCCTCTTGTAGACAGCCCATAGATGAATCATGTTTTTTTTGTATCTGTTATGCCACTCTCTGCCTTTTGACTGGAAAATTTAATCCACTTACATTTAAGGTAATTATAAGGAAGGACTTCTGCCAGTTTACTATTTGTTTTTTATCTGTCTTATACCTTTTTTGTCCCTCATTTCCTCCAATACTGCCATTGTTTGTGTTTAATTGCATTTTTTATAGGGAGCCCTGGTGTGCAGTGGTTAAGAGCTAGGACTGCTAACCAAAAGGTTGGCATTCCAAGCGGCTCCTTGGAAACCCTGTGGGACAGTTCGACTCTGTCCTATAGGGTGGTTATGAGTCAGAATTGACTCAATGGCAATGGGTTTGGTTTGGTTTTGGCATTTTTATAGTAAGCCATTTTGATTCTCTTCTCCTTTTGTGTACTTTTTTAGTAATCTTTGTGGTTACTATGAAGATGACATTTAACATCTTAAATTTATATCAACTTTGTTGAAATTGATACCAACTTAACTTCAATAACATACAAAAACTGTATTCTTGTATCACTCCTACCTCCTTTGTGTAGGGGTTATCATAAATTACAATTTCATACATTATGTGCCCAATAGCATAAATGTATAATTGTATTTTATGTACTTGTATTTTAGAATCATGTAGGACATAACTGTTAAAAATTAAAAAAAAAAAACATAAAACTGGCCCTTATATTTGCCCATGAGATGATCTTTATTGGAGATCTTTGTACATGTTTTCAAGTTCTTATCTACTGTACTTTCACTTCTATCTGAAGAAATTTCTTTAGCATTTCTTGTAGTACAGGAATAGTCATCACAAACTCCCTCAGCTTTTCTTTATCTTGGAATGTCTTAATTTTGCCCTCATTCTTGAAAGACAGTTTCTCTAGATATAGAATTCTTGGCTGACATTCTATTCTTTCAGCACTTCAAATACGTCATCCCACTGCATTCTTGTCTCCAAGTTTTCTGAGGAGAAATCAGCACTTAATCTTATTGAGGATCCCTTATATGTGACATTTCCCTTCCCTTTTGCTCTTGGGAAGTCTTTCTTTATCTTTGATTTTTGAGAGTTTGACTATAATTATATATAATTAGAAAGATCAATAAGGGGGAGGTGGAGCCAACATGGCACTACAGACAGAAGCACCATACAGTCTGTCTTAGTTATCTAGTGCTGCTAAAACAGAAATACCACAAGTGGATAGCTTTAACAAAGAGAAATTTATTTTCTCACAGTCTAATAGGCTAGAAGTCCAAATTCAGGGTTTCAGCTCCAGGAGAAGGTTTTGTCTCTCTGTTGGCTCTGGAGGAAGGTCCTTCTCATCAATTTTACTCTGGACTAGGAGCTTCTCTGCACATGAACCCTGGGTCCAAAGGACACACTCTGCTCCTGGTGCTGCTTTCTTGGTGGCATGAGGTCCCCTTATCTCTCTGCTCACCTCTCTTTCATACCTCAAAATATATTGGCTCAAGACACAATCCAATCTTGTAGATTGAGTCCTGCCTCATTAACATAACTGCCACCTATCCCACCTCATTAACATCATAGAGGTAGGACTTACAACACATAGGAAAATCACATCAGATGACAAAATGGTGGACAGTCACACAATACTGAGAATCATGGCCTAGCCAAACTGATACACATATTTTTGAGGGACACAATTCAATTCATGCCAACATCCCTCTGCAGCAAAGACTTGAAAAACTAAGTAAAACACATACAAATGTCAATCCTGGAACCCTAAGTACCAAATGAAGGAATAAAGAACTATAAAACACAACTAAAAAATTTACAGCAGGGAACCAGAGACGTCAATCTGTAAATGATAACAACATCATAACTATAAAAGAGGGAATAAATGGTGTAGGACAGAACTTTCAAATGAAGAGGAAGTCAAAGCATTATCAAGTAATAAAAAAGACTGTTTTAAACTTAGGAGGATGGGGTAAATTTCAAGGTAACCACAAACAAAGTTAAAAAACCTACTCATCAAAACAAAGAAGAAAAACATAAAGTCTCAGTAAACAAAAAATCTACAAAAATGAAAGAAATGAAAAAAAAATACACAAAAGGAATTCAGTACAGAAGAGTAAGAAGTACAAAGAAAATGCCAGCACCACAAAAAAAGCACTACAAAATGACACCAATAAACTCACACCTATCAATAATCACACTGAATGTAAATGGCTTCAATGCGTCCATAAAGAGACAGAGAGTGATAGAATGGATTAAAAAAACAGGACTCTTCCATATGTTATCTACAAGAGACACACCTTAGAAACAAAGACATAAATTTATTAAAAATCAAAGGATGGAAAAAAATAAGCAAACAGCTACCAAAAAAGAGCAGGAGTGGCAATACTAATCTCAGATAAAATAGACTTTAAAACAAATCCACCATAAAAAAACAAAGAAGGGCATTATATAATGATTGAAGGGACAATCCACCATGAAGACATAACCATAATAAATATCTACGTACCCAATGACAGGGCTCCAAAATACATAAGACAAACTCTAACAGCAATGAAAAGAGAAACTGATAGTTCTACAATAATAGTAGGAAACTTCAACATACCAAAAAAAATTACAGACCAATATCTGTCATGAATACAGATGCAAAAATTATCCACAAAATTCTAGACAGTAGAATTCAGCATCATATCAAAAAAATAATACACCATAACCAAGTGGGATTCATTCCAGGTATGCAAGGATGGTTCAACATTAGAAAATCAATCAGCGTAATCCAACACACAAATAAAATAATCACACGATCATCTCAATTGACACAGAAAAGTACAACACCCATTCCTGATTAACAACAACAAAAAAAAAAAATAAAATAGGTCTAGAAGGTAAATTCTTCAACATAATAAAGGGCATCTATATGAAACAAACAGCCAACATCATTCTTAACGGCAAGAGGCTGAAAATAATTCCCCTTGAGAACAGGAACAAGACAAGGATACCCTTTATCACCACTCCTATTTCACATTGTGTTGGAAGTCCTACCTAGAGCAATAAAGCAGGAAAAAGAAATAAAAGGCATCCAAATTGGTAAGAAAGACATAAAACTGTCCAGATTTTAGGATAATATGATACTATACACAGAAAACATAAAAGCCTCTACGAGAAAACTACTGGAACTAATAGGAGGATTCAGCAGAGAGCAGGATACAAGGTAAACATACAATAATCAGTTGGATTCCTATACACCAATAAAGAGAACTACGAAAAAGAAATCAGGAAAATAATACCACTTATAATAGACCCTAAAAAAATAAAATAGGAATAAATTTAACCAAGGATGTAAATATCCTATACAAAGAAAAGTACTACAAAACACTACTGCAAGAAACCAAGAGAGACCTACATAAATGGAAAAACATACCATGCTCATAAACAGGTAGAATTAATATTGTGAAGATGTCAATTCTACCAAAAGCAATCTACACATACAATGCAATCTTGATCCAATTTCCAAAAGCATTCTTTAAAGAGAAGGAAAACTTTATCACTAACTTTATATGGAAAGGGACGAGGGGCCAGAGAAGTAAAGCACTATTGAATAAGAAGAATAAAATAGGAGGACTCACACTACCTGACCTCAGAGCCTACTACACACCTATGGTAGTCAAAACAGCCTAGTAGGTGCTTCCAGCAAAATGGCACTCTAGGCAGAAGCACCACGCCATCCTTCCACAGCAAAGATCAAAAAAACTAAGCCAAACAGAGAAAACAGCAATTCTGAAACCCTAAAACATCAAACGAAGAGATAAAGAACTCAGCCAAGCACCGAATGGAGTGAGAAAACTGACAGAAAACAGAGAGCGAGGAGAAATTCATGCAGAGGTCCCCTATCAGCTAATGCAGTGCAGATCCACCATCTTTGACTACTATCGGAGTCCAGCAAATACAGGGTATGAGAAAGCAGCTTCACGGAGCTTCCAGTAGGAGACAAAACAACCGGTAATTTGTGATATACGCTTTCCCACCCCAACCCTTCTTCAACACCGCTCGACCTTCTCTGCTTCCCGTGGCCAGTCTCTTGGCTGGGAAGCACCGGCTGCTTGGATTCCACCAGCCCCCACTGGACAGCTCCCATAGTGCCATTTGTTGGCTGCTGGTGTTGCTTTTTTCCGCTTCTTTTGATTTCTTCCTTACTTCTCACCACCACCCGCTCCTTTCCCTCAAATACCTGGCTCCGTGTGCCATCTCTGCATCTTCCTGAGGGGCTGCGGAGCTCCGTTCCAGTGTGGAACTGCTTCCCAGTTTGGGCTGCCATGCTGGTGGGATCCTGGGGCTTTTGTTTCTTTTCAATTGTTTGTTTGTTTTCTTTTCCTTTTCTAGAGTTGGGAGCCCTTTCTGGCTGGGTGGTGCTGCGTGGCTTGGGACCTACCCCTTGGCTTCCGCAGACATGCAGCAGGGATCCCCGAGGGCATTTCTTTTTCCATGGGGTATTTTTTTTTTTTTTCCCTGTTTTTTAGCGGGGGATTTTCTTGTTCCTTTTTTTTTTTATTATTTGTTTTGTTTTCTTTTCCCTCTTTTTCCCTTTCTTTCTTCATTACTCAGTTTCTCGTCTCTCTATAACTTCCTTCCCTTCCTGTTCCCTGAATACCTGGCACTGAATGCATCTACACCCTCTGGCCAGGATGTACTGCAACACCTGAGAACAACTTCCCCAGACCTCATAGCCGCACCAGTGGGATCCCTGGGAGCTTTGCTGTTCTTTTTCCTTTCTAATTTTTATTTATTCATTCTTTTTTTTTCTTCTTCTTCTTCCCCTTTTTGTTTTTCTCCATCTCATACTCTCTCATCTCTCCACTCCAATGGCAAGTTCCCCTAGCAATCCTTTTTCTTTGTATGTTTTTGGCTCCTGTTCTTCTCTCCTCTCTCCCATATCCATCTTAGCTCCACACATAACAATCTCTCCGCTGCATCCTGCCTACCTGCACCGTGTGCTTAACATCACACCACCAAGCAGCACAGGCACGGCCTACCAGAACCTGCCCTGCACTGATTACCAACCCGACCTGGTGGCTGTAATAAGTGCCACAAACAACCCATCCCGGTAACTTCTCTTCAGCTAGACCTGCCCTGCTGTACCATATCTGAGCAACAAACCCTGCCAGTTGGAGAAGGGGGTGAAAAGTATC
Source organism: Dugong dugon (assembly GCA_030035585.1). NCBI lineage: Eukaryota > Metazoa > Chordata > Mammalia > Sirenia > Dugongidae > Dugong > Dugong dugon. Next base: position 147,329,334 of record CM057460.1, read on the forward strand.
ATGCCTACACATGAGCAAACAACAAAAAACACACAGCCCGCCTGCTCATAGCCAAATTAAAAAAAAAAAAGGACAAAAAACAAAAACAAAAAAACAAATCGACAATCAATAAACGAGAAAAATAACTACTGAATGCGCTGAAGACAGCAGACAATATCAAAACATTTACAAAAACAGGACAGGATGGTTCCAGTAGGCATCCAAAATAAAACACCAAATGACTTTCCAGTGGAAGAAAAGGCACTAGAACTACCTGATAGGGAATTCAAATTTCTATAATACTCAGAATTATCCAAGAGTTGAAGCAAAAAGCAGACAAAAATGAGGAAAAAATAGAGAAATTCATGGAAAAGGCAGACAAATTCATGGAAAATACAGACAAAAAAAATGGAAGAATTCAGGAAAATAATGCAGGAACAAAATGCGAAAATAAATTCACAACTAGAAATTATAGAAAAACAATTAGAAATCCAAAAGATAAACAACAAGATTTCAGAAATGGACAGTGTCATAGAAGGGCTGAGGAGCAGATTTGAAATGGTGGAAGACAGGATCAGTGGAACTGAAAACAAACACTTGGATACAACTCTTTGAGAAAAACTCAGAAAAAAACAACAAAGAAAAATGAAGAGACCCTGAGAGTTACGTGGGATACAATCAAAAGCAAAAATCTGCAAGTGATTGGAGTTCCAGAACAGGGGGAGAAAACAGAAAACACAGAGAGGATCATTGAAGAACTGCTGACAGAAAACTTCCCCAATACCATGAAAGATGAAAAGCTGGCCATCCAAGAAGCTCAATGAACCCCATACAGGATAGACCCCAAAAGAAAATCACCAAGGCATATCATAATCACAGTCACCAAAACCAAAGACAGACAAAGAATCCTGAGAGCAGCTTGTGAAAAATAAGAAGTCACATACCGAGGAGAAACAATAAGACTAAGTTCAGATTATTCAGCAGAAACCATGCAGGCAAGAAGGCAATGGGATGACACATATAAAACCCTGAAAGAAGAAAATCGCCAGCAGAGAATAATATATCTTGCAAAACTCTTGTTCAAATATGATAGTGAGATTAGGACATTTCCAGATAAACAGAAATTAAGGGACTATGTAAAAACCAAATCAAACTTCCAAAAATTATTAGAGGGTGTTCTTTGATCTGAGATCAAACAACATCAGCTCACAGGCTGAATCTAGGATGCAGGATCATACTAGCCAGATACCAATCTAGGAAATGAACTCTCAAGGACTATCCAAAACCAAAAGAAATACAACAGGGAATCAGAGCAGTTAATCAGTAAATGACAACACCATCAGAACAATAAAAGAGGGAATAAACAGTTTAGGTATAGAACCTTCTAATGGAAAGGAAGGCAAGGCTATACCAAGTAATAATAGACTACTTCAGACTTAGAAAGATAAGGGTAAATTTCACGGTAACCACAAAGAAAGTTAACAAACATACTCATAAAACTAAAGAGGAAAAACATAAAGTCTCAGTAAAAACAAAACCTACAAAAACAAAAGAAATGAAAAAAAAAATCCACAAACAGAAGTAATTCAGCACAGGAGAGTAAGAAGAACAAAGAAAACATCAGCACCACAAAAAAAAGCACTACAAAATGACAGCAACAAACACACATCAATAATTACACTGAATGTAAATGGACTCAATGCACCCATAAAGAGACGGAGAGTGACAGAATGGATAAGAAAACAGGATCCATCAACATGCTGTCTACCAGAGACACACCTTAGAAACAAACACGTGAATTTATTAAAAGTCAAAGGTTGGAAAAAAATATATCAAGCTAAAAACTACCAAAAAAGAGCAGGAGTGGCAATACTAATCTCAGATAAAATAGACTTTAAAACAAAATCCACCATGAAAGACAAAGAAGGACACTATATAATGATTAAGGAGATGATCCATCATGAAGACATAACCATAATAAACATCTACGCACCCAATGACAGGGCTCCAAAATACATAAACTCTAACAACACCCAAAAGAGAAATTGACAGTTCCACAATAATAGCAAGAGACTTCAACACACCACTCTCGGTAAAGGATAGAACAACTAAAAAGAAACTAACCAAAGATACAGAAGCCCTAAAGGGCACAATCAGCCAACTTGACCTCATAGACATATATAGAACACTCCATCCAAAGCTGCAAAGTACACATTCTTTTCCAATGCACATGGAACGTTCTCCAGAATAGACCACATCTTAGGCCACAGAGCAATCCTCAACAAGATCCAAAACGTTGAGATAATTCAAAGTATCTTCTCTGACCACAATGCCATCGAGGTAGAAATTAACAACAGAAAGAGCAAGGAAAAAAAATCAGTTACATGGAAACTGAATAATACCCTGCTTACACATCACTGGGTAATAGAAGAAATTAGAGATGGAATAAAAAAATTCCTAGGATCAAACAAGAATGAAAACAGATCATACCAAAACCTCTGGGACACAGCAAAGGCAGTCCTCAGAGGACAATTTATAGTAATAGATGCACACATCAAAAAAGAAGGGACAAAATCAAAACATTAACTACACAACTCAAACAAATAGAGAACAGCAAAAAAAGCCCACAGCCACCAGAAGAAAGGAATAATAAAGATCAGAGCAGAAATAAATGAAATAGAGAACAGAAAAACAATAGAAAGAATCAACAAAACCAAAAGTTGGTTCTTTGAAAGAATCAACAAAATTGACAAACCACTGGCCAGAATGACAAAAGAAAAACAGGAGAGGACACAAATAACCCAAATAAGAAATGAAATGGGGGACATTACAACAGACCCAACTGAAATAAAAAGGATCATAACAGAGTATTATGAAAAACTATATATACTCCAACAAATTTGAAAACCTAGAGGAAATGGATAAATTTCTAGAAACACACTACCTACCCAAACTACAACAAAGTGATGTTGAAAATCTGAACAGATCCATAACAAGAGAAGAGATTGAAAAAGTAATAAAAAAAACTCCCAACAAAAAAACACCCTGGCCCAGATGGCTTCACTGGAGAACTCTACAAAACATTCACAGAAGAGCTTGTACCAGTACCACTCAAGCTATTTCAGAGCATAGAAGAGGAAGCAACACTTCTGAATTCATTCTAGGAAGCCAGCATAATGCTGATACCAAAACCAGGCAAAGCTTCCACAAAAAAAGAAAATTACAGACCAATATCTCTCATGAATATAGATGCAAAAATTCTCAACAAAATTCTAGCCAATAGAATTTAGCATCATATTAAAAAAATACTACACCAAGACCAAGTAGGATTCATACCAGGTATGCAAGGATGGTTCAACATTAGAAAATCAATCCATGTAATCCACCACATAAATAAAAGGAAAGAGAAGAATCACATGATGATCTCAACTAACAAAGAAAAGGCATTCGACAAAGTCCAACACCCATTCCTGATAAAAACTCTCAATAAAATAAAGGGCATCTATTCGAAGGGTATCTATGCAAAACCAATGGCCAACATCATTCTTAATGGAGAGAGGATGAAAACATTCCCCTTGAGAACAGGAACAAGATAAGGATGCCCTTCATTACCACTCCTATTTAACATTGTGCCGGAAGTTCTAGCTACAGCAACAAGGCAAGAAAAAGAAATAAAGGGCATCCAAATTGGTAATGAAGAAGTTAAACTGTCCCTGTATGCAGATGATATGATACTATACATAGAAAACACTAAAGACTCCACAAGAAATCTACTGGAACTAATAGATTCAGCAGAGTAGCGCGATACAAGATAAACATACAAAAATCGGATTCCTATACACCAATAAAGAGAACAATGAAAAGGAAATCAGGAAAACAATACCCTTTATAATAGCTCCTAAAAAAATAAAATACTTAGGAATAAATCTGACCAGGGATGTAAAAGACCTTTACAAAGAAAACTACAAAACACTACTACAAGAAACCCAAAGGGATCTACATCAATGGAAAAACATACCATGTTCATGGATAGGTAGACTCAACATTGTGAAAATGACAATTCTACCCAAAGCAATTTACAAATAGAATGCAATCCCGATCCAAATACCAACAACGTTCTTCAAAGAGATGGAAAAACTAATCATTAACTTTATATGGAAAGGGAAGAAGCCCCGAACAACTAAAGCACTATTGAAGAAGAAGAATAAAGTTGGAGGACTGACACTATCTGACCTCAGAACCTACTATACAGCTACGGTAGTCAAAACAGCCTGGTACAGGTACAAGGACAGATACATTGACCAATGGAACAGAATTGAGAACCCAGTTGTAAATCCATCCACCTACGGTCACCTGATCTTCGACAAGGGCCCAAATTCCATCAAATGGGGAAAATACAGTCTTTTTCACAAATGGTGCTCGTAAAATTGGATGTCCTTCTGCAAAAAAATGAAACAGGACCCATACCTCATATACAAAAACTAATTCAAAATGGATCAAAGACCTAAATATAAAGCCAAAAACTATAAAGTTCATAGAAGAAAAAACAGGACCAACACTACAGGCACTAATACACGGCATTAACAGGATACAAACCATAACCATCAACACAAAAACCCCAGAAGATAAGCTAGATAACTGGGAACTTCTAAAAATCAAACACCTATGCTCTTCAAAAGACTTCACCAAAAGAGTAAAAATGAGAACCTACAGACTGCGAAAAAATTTTTGGCTATGATAAATCCTACAAAGGTCTAATCTAAAATCTACAGGAAAATCCAATACCTCTACAACAAAAAGATAAATAATCCAATTAAAAAATGGGCAAAGGATATGAACAGACACTTCACCAAAGAAGACACTGAAGTGGCTAACAGACACATGAGAAAATGCTCTCAATCACTAATTAAATGCAAATCAAAACCACAATGAGATACCATGTCACCCCGACATTACTGGCATGAATCAGAAAAACAGAAAATAATAAACGTTGAAGAGGCTGTGAGGAAACTGGAACTCTTATACACTGCTGGTGAGAATGCAAAATGGTGTAACTATTTTGGAAAATGACATGGCACTTCCTTAAAAAGCAAGAAATAGAAATACTATATGATCCAGCAATCCCACCCCTAGGAATATATCCTAGATAAATAAGAGCCATCACACGAATAGACATATGCACACCCACGTTCACTGCAGCATTGTTTGCAATAGCAAAAAGATGGAAACAACCTAGATGCCCATCAATGGATGAATGGATAAACAAATTATGGTACATACACACAAGGAATACTATGCAACGATAAAGAACAATGATGAATCCATGAAACACTTCACACCATGGATGAATCTGGAGAGCACTGTGTGAGTGAAAGAAGTCAATTACAAAAGGACAGATTTTGTATGAGACCACTACTATAAAAACTCATGAAAAGGTTTATACACAAAAAGAAACAATCTTTGATTGTTACAAGGAATGAGGGGGTGGGGATGGAAAAGCACTAAACAGACAATAGATAAGCAACAACTTTGGTGAAGGGTAAGACAGTACACAATACTGGGGAAGCCAGCACAACTTGTCCAAGGCAAGGTCATGGAAGCTCTATAGACACATCAACTCCCTGAAGGATCAAATTACTGGGCTGAGGGCTGTGGGGACGATGGTCTCAGGGAACATCTAGCTCAACTGGCATAACATAACTGATAAAGAAAATGTTCTATACTCTACTTTGGTGAGTAGCATCTGGGGTCTTAAAAGCTTGTGAGCAGCTGTCTAAGATACTCCACTGGTCTCTTCCCGTCTGGAGCAAGGGAGAATGAAGAAAAGCAAAGACACAAGGGAAAGATTAGTGCAAAGGACTAATGGACCACAAATACCACAGCTTCCACCAGATTGAGTCCAACACAACTAGATGGTGCCTGGCTACCACTACCGACTGCTATGACAGGGATCACAATAGAGGGTCCCAGACAGAGCTGGAGAAAAATGTTGAACAAAATTCTAACTCACACACACACACACACACAAAAGACCAGACTTACTGGGCTGACAGAGACTGGAGAAACCCGAAGAGTATAGCCCCCGGACACCCTTACAAGTCAGTAATGAAGTCACTCCTGCCTGAGGTTCACCCTTCAGCCAAAGATTAGACAGGCCCACAAAACAAAACGAGACTAAATGGGCACACCAGCCCAGGGTCAAGGACAAGAAGGCAGGAGGGGACAGGAAAAGTGGTAATGGGGAATGCAAGGTCGAGATGGGGAGAGTATTGACATGTTGTGGGGTTGGCAACCATTGTCACAAAACATATGTATTAATTGTTTAATGAGAAACTGGTTTGCTCTGTAAACCTTCATCTAAAGTACAATAAATTAAAATTAAAAAAGTTCAATAAGGAATAGAGGATTTGAGCAACACTACAAACCAACTAGACCTAACAGACATATATACAATACTACACCCAACAACAGCACAATATATACAATGTCTAGTGCACATGGACCATTCTCCAAGATAGACTACATGCTAGGTCACAAAACAATTCTCAATAAATTTTAAAGTATTGAAATTATATAAAGTATCTTGTCCAACCACAATGGAATGAAACTAGAAATTAGTAACAGAAGGAAAACTGGAAAATATACAAATACGTGGAAATTAAACAACACATCAATCAGCCAATGGGTCAAGGAAGAAATCAAGACAGAAATCGGAAAGTACTGACAGTTGAATACAAATGAAAGCACAACATACCACAACTTATGGAATGCAGTAAAGACAGTGCTCAGAGGGAAATTTATAGCAGTAAACACCTATATTAAAAAAGAAGATCTTAAACCAATAACCTAATTTTACAACTTGAGGAACTAGAAAAAGAAGAGCCATCTAAGTCCAAAGCTGCTAGAGGAAGGAAATAACAAAGACCAGAGCAGAAATAAAGGAACTAGAGAGAAACAAAATAAAAAGCAATAGAGGGAATCAATGAAACCAGAAGTTGGTTCTTTGAAAAGATCAATAAAATCAACAAACCTTTAGAATGACAAAGAAAAAGAGAACGCGCAAATATCTAAAATCAAATTAAAGTGGGGGCAGTACAACCAACCCTAGAGAAATCAGAAGGATCATAAGAAACTAACCAACTGCCATTGAGTAGATTCTGACTCATGGTGACCCCATGTGTGTCAGGGTAAAACTGTATTCCGTAGGGTTTTCAATGGCTGATTTTTTGAAAGTAGATCACCAGGACTTTCTTCCAAGAAGCCTCTGGTGAACTTGAACTGCCAATCTTTCGGTTAGCAGTCAAACGCATTAAGCATTTGTACCACAGCTTTGATGAAACGGGCAAATTCCTAGAAACACATAAACTACATTCATTGACTTAAGAATAGAAAATCTCAACAGACCCATAGCAAATGAAGAGAATAAATCAGTAATCAAAAATCTCCCTGTCCCCCCACGAAAAAAAATCCTACACCAAATGGCTCCACTGGGGAATTCTACCAAGCATTTACAAAAGGGATGCTAATCCTTATTAAACTCTTCCAAAAAATAGAAGAGGAGGGACGACTCCCTAACTCATTCTATGATGCTAGCATTATCCTATTACCAAAACCAGACACAGACACCACAAGAAAACGACCAGTATCCCTTGTGAATATAAATGCAAAAATCCTCATCAAAATGCTAGCAAACTGAATCCAACAGCACATTAAATAGGTTATACTCCATGATCAAGTGGGATTTATTTGTGTCCCCCAAAAATGTGTGTCAAATTGGCTAGGTCATGATTCCCAGTATTGTGTGACTGTCCACCATTTTGTCATCTGATGTGATTTTCCTATGTGTTGTAAAGCCTACTTCTATGATGTTAATGAGGTGGGACAGGTGGCAGTTATGTTAATGAGGCAGGACTCAATCTACAAGATTAGGCTGTATCTTAAGTCAATCTCTTTTGAGATATGAAAGAGAGATACCAGCAGAGAGACATGGGGACCTCATACCACCAAGAAAGCAGCGCTGGGAGCAGAGTCCATCTTTTGGACCCAGGGTTCCTGCACTGAGAAGTTCCCAGACCAGGGGAAAATTGATCACAAGGACCTTCCCCCAGAGCTGACAGAGAGAATGCCTTCTCCTGGAGCTGGCACCCTGAATTTGGACTTCTAGCTTCCTAAACTGTGAGAGAATTAATTTCTCTTTGTTGAAGCCATCCATTCTTGGTATTTCTGTTACAGCAGCACTAGATGACTAAGACACTCAGGAATTCAAGGGTGATTCAACATTAGAAAATCAATCAATGTAATATACCACATTAGTTGAAAAATGGAAAACAACCATAGGATCATCTCAACTGACGCAGAAAGGGTATTTGACAAAATCCAACACCTTTTCATGATAAAAAAAATTCAACAAATTAGGAATCAAAAGGAAATTCCTCAATCTGATAACGAGCATGTATGAAAAACCCATAGCTAACATCACACTCAATGGAGAAAGTGCTTTCCCCTTAAGATCAGGAACAAGACAAAGATGCCTGCTGTCACCACTGCTATTCAGTATTGTACTGGAATCCTAGCCAGAGCAATTAGGCAAGAAAAAGAAATAAAATGTATCCAAATCAGAAAGGAAGAAGTAAAACTATCCCTTTTCACAGATGACATGAATCCCAAAGAATCAACAAGAAAGCTACAAAAACTAATAAGTGAATTCAACAAGATGGCAGGATACAAGGTCAACACACAAAAATCAGTTGGGTTTCTACACACCAACAATGAGCAATCTGAAAAGGAAATTAAGGAAAAAATTCCATTTATAATAGCACCTAAAAGAATAAGATAGGAAGAATTTTAACCAAGGAAGTGAAAGACTTGTACACTGGAAACTATAAAATGTTGCTGAAAAGGCATAAATAATAGAACGGCATTCCACGTTAATGGATCGGAAGGCTTAATATCATTAAGATGTCAGTATTACCCAAAGTGATCTACAGATTCAGTGCAATTCCTATAAAAATTCCAATAGCCTTTTTTGCAGAAATGGAAAAGCCGATTTCAAATTTATATGGAATTTCAAGAGGCATAGAATAGCGAATGCAATCTTGAAAAAGAGGACCAAAGCAGGAGTCAACATTTACTGATTTCAAAACATACTACAAAGCTACAGTAATCAAAACAGTCTGATACTGGTATAATGATAGACATATAGACCAATGGAATAGAATATTGAGACTTCAGAAATAAATCCATACATCTATGGTCAACTGATTTTGGGCAAGGGTGCTAAGTCCATTCACTGGGGAAAGAATACTCTCTTCAGTAAATGGTGCTGGGACAACTGGATTTCAACATGCAAAAGAATGAAGCTGGACCCATACCTCACACAATATATGAAAATTAACTCAAAATTGAATGTGAGAACTAAAACTATAAAGCTCTTAGAACAAAGTACAAAGGTAATGCTTCAGGACCTAGTTTCTGAAAATGAATTCTTAGATATTATACCAAAAGTATGAGAAACAAAAGACAAAATAAATTGGACCTTAACAAAATTAAGAACTTTTGGGCACCCAAAGACTTTATAAACAAAGTGAAGAGACAACCTACAGAATGGGAGAAGAAATATTGGGTACTATATATCTGATAGGGGTTTAATATCCAGAATAGATAAAGAACTTCTACAACTCAACAACAAAAAGACAAACCACCAATCAAAAAATGGGGAAAGGACTTCACCAGTCATTTCATCAAAAAAGATATACAAATGGCCAACAAGTACAATGTCATTGATCATTAGGGAAATGCAAATCAAAACCACAATGAGCTACCAATTTACCACCACTCCAAAACCTTCCAACTCCTAGTGACCCTACAGAACAGGGTACAATTGCCCCATAGGGTTTCCAAGGCTTGCTATGAGCTGGAGTCAACTCAACGGCAGGGGGTAATCTTCATGGAAATGGACTGTCACCTCAAGGTTCGAATCACTGACCTTTCAGTTAGCTGATGAGCACTTAACCACTGTGCCACCAGGGCTCTTTTCACCCTCACTAGGATGGCTATAATCTGAAAAAATGGAAAGCAACAAGTGTTGGCAACAATGTGGAGAAATTAGAACCTTCATCCATTGTTGGTGGGACTGTAAAATGGTACAGCTGCTGTGGAAAAGTTTGGCAGTTCCTCAAAAAGTTAAACATGGAATTACCATATGGTTCAGCAATTCCATCCCTAGGTACATACCCAAAAGACTTGAAAGCACTGACCCAAAAAGATACTCGTACACCAGTGCTGATTACAGCACTATTCACAATAGCCAAAAGGTGGAAACAACCGAACGTCCATCAACAGATGAACGGATAAACAGAATGTGGTATATATGTGCAATAGAGTATTTTTCAGTCATAAAGAGAAATGAAGTTCTGATACATGCTACAACATGGATAAGCCTTGGAAACATTATGATGAGTGAAATAAGTTAGACACAAAAGGGCAAATATCGTATGAGCCCAGTTACAAGAAACATCTAGCTTAGGCAAATTCAGAGAGACTAAAGTTTATTGGTTACCAGGGGCAGGTGGAAGGGGAAAAAGAAGCTAAGGGGCACTGAGTTTCTGTTAAAGGAGCCCTGGTGGCACAGTGGTTAAGCACTGAGCTGCTAACCAAAAGGTTGGTGGTTAGAGCCCACTGGCCACCTCATGAGAGAAAGATGAGGCAGTCTGCTCCCGTAAAGATTACAGCCTCGGAAACCCTACGGGGCAGTTCTACTCTGTCCTATAGAGTTGCCGTGAGTCAGAATTGACTCAATGGCAGTGTTTTTTTTTTTTTTTTTTGGTTTTGGAGTTTCTGTTAAGGGTGATATTTGGAGATGGTTAGTGGTGAACACAATGTCACTTAATTGTACACACAGTGGTTGAAATGGCAGATATTTTTGTTATATATATTACATTAAAAAGGTGGGGTGTTGCATGTAACATGGTGCCAGTGCCAATTCCTTAAGAACATCAAGCCCCTGTAGCCTCTCCTTCACATGGCTGCTCAGCCATTCGCAGCCAAGGCTGAAGAAGTAATGGGGGATGCTGAGAGGGAGAGTGGACAATTTCTTCAAGGCCCCTGTGCCCAGAGAGCACTTATTTATCTGCAGAAGGCCCAAGAGTTCAACTGAGGCTTTGGACAAATCTGCAGAAAAGGCCATTTATCAGCTTCCTTGCCTCTATCTGACCCACCCTGGAGAAGCTGCTTTAGGCAGAAGTGGCAGTAACATCCACACCAAAGTGGTGGAAGAGAAAACTTCCTGACCCAGTCTTAGTTTGCTAGTTAGTGCTGCTGTAACAGAAATACCACAAGTGGGTGCCTTTGAAGAACAGCAACTTATTTTCTCACAGTTTAAAAGGCTGGAAGTCCAAATTTAGGGTGCCAGTTCTAGGAGAAGGGTCTGTCAGCTTCTCTAGCCCGGGCCTTCCTCAGTTCCTTCATGATCTTCATGATCTTCACGTGGCAGCTATTTTTCTCTCATCAGTGCCTGCTTGTCTCTGTGTTTTAGGCTGCTCTTTTTATCATTCAGAAGTGATTAGGTTTAGGACACACCCTACACTGATATGGCCTCCTTAACATAACAAAAAGCCATATTCCCAACTGGATTGCGTCCACAGGAATGTTGTTGTGTGCCTCAGGTCAATTCTGGCTCACAGTGACCCTACAGAACAGAGTAGAACGGCCCCATAGGGTTTCCTAGGCTGTAATCTTTACAAGAGTAGATTGCCAGGTCTTCTCTCCTACAAATTTGCTGGTAGGTTTGAACCACTGACCTTTCAGTTAGCAACCAAGCATTTAACCTTTGCACAACCAGGGCTCCTTATCCACAAGTATAGGAGTTACAATTCAAACACGTATTTTAGGGGGACACAGTTCAATCCATAACGCCTCTGTCCAGCTCCATTAGAGGTCAGAAATCCCAGGCTCCCCTTGGACACAGCCTGGATTGGATGGCCTTGACAAGCCAGAGTGAGCCTACCCATAAGGCAGGGTCTGGGCAGTGACACTACCCGATCGGCATGCCTGTAAACAGCACAGAACACTGTCCTGTGCCAGGGCACTGAGCTGAGCTCTTCCTATGCATTGTCTCTTAATCTTCACAATGACCCTAGAAAGGAGGGACTATAATCATCCCCATTTTTACAGAAGAGAATGCAAGGCTTTGGTGAGTTAACTTACCTCAGGCTACAAAGCAAGGTCTAGCTAGGTCTGGCTAACTCACCACAGATTAGTCAGAGCTTCCCAGAAAAATACGGGCTACCTCTGTCCCACCCTCTCCTTCAGAAGGAAGGTCTATGGGGACACATGAGTTAGGCTCCTTGTGGGCCAAGACCGGGCACACTGGGCCCAGGTAAAAGCAGGGACAGGGTGAAATTTAATTCTGTTCCTAGCCAACCCTCAAGAACTACCAGCACTGATTGGCTCCAGCCAGCAGATGGTGCCAGAGAATGAGATGGCCGTCCCAAGAGTGCATCTTCACTGAGCCTGTCCCCTCCAGATTTTGTCCTCCTGGCCCGGCCCCCTTACTATCTGCCCTCTCTCCTCTCCAGGAGCCAGGGTCTTGTTCAGAGGTCTGGGTTGGCCAACAGAGGCTCAATGCCAGTGCAGCTTGATCAGCCATAGACGGTGTGACCCTTGGAAGTAGCGTCCTGCCCTCTGGGCCCAGTGTCCATCTGCGAAATGGAGTCCACAGCAAGTCTGGGCAGCAAGGACTAGGTAGGCTCAGTCAGGAGCAGGGCAGTGCAGTGCAGCAAGGGCTCCTTTGCACATGAGAAAACTATGACAGGCATAACCTACCATCACCCACTACATCCCCCCACCCCTCTGCCCCTATGCAGTGCAAAGGACCCCAGCATCCGCAGCCAGCACACCTGGGCGGGCAAAGCTACCAGAGATGATCTGTTTGAAAGGTCTACAGCCCAGCCAGCCAGCCGGTTGCCCATGAAGCTCCAGGCTAGGTCCTGACTTGCTGAGCACTCCAGGAGCTAGACTGGGAGAGTCATCAGTGAGGTGATGGTGTGACTTGGGTGTGTTCTACAAGCCAAGTGTTAGCTTATAACTGCTTAGTGCCCAGTCAGGAAGGCCAGTCTGCCAAGGGACCAGAGTGGAAGGGATTTCCCCAGCAGGATCTCTGAGACCAGGCCCAGCAAATGACCCACTAGCTATAACTGGTCGAGAAAGCTGCCAGTATGGACTATGCCAGTCAGTCAGTCAGTCAATGAGTACTTATCTGGTCCCTCCACCCATACCCCACCACCCCCATCCAATATATAGGAGACACTGGTAAACAAGAGACAAGACTTCCGCTTTCAGGGAACTTACCTTCTATTGAATTAGACGTGATAAGCACAGATAAGAGAATGTTAGGCAGATAAGTACTGTGAAGAAAATAGATGCTCCAGAAAGTGAGGAGCCCTGGTGGTGCAGTGGTTAAGAGATACGGCTGCTAGCCAAAAGGCTGGCAGTTCGAATCCACCAGCCACTCCTTGGAAACCCTATGGGAAGCTCTACTTTGTCCTATAGGATCACTATGAGTTGGAATCGACGACAAGAGGTTTGGTGGTTTTGCTAGACAGTAACAGGGCAGTACATTTAAGCAGAAACCTGCATAAGAAGGCACCAGCCATGCAAAGACGTGGTAGTGTTCAAGCGGAGGAAACAGCATGTGCAAAGGCTTTAAAATGGGAAAGAGCTTGGTATGGTGCAGGAACAGCAAGCCAGACTTCATCATGAACGGGGAGAGTGGAGAGAGATGAGGGCAGAGATGCAGGTAAGGACCAAATTATGAAGAGCTTCGTAGGACATAAGAAATTTACATTTAATTCTATTTGCATTAAGCAGCTTCAGGGGGTGGAGTCTGGTAAGCAGTGGAGTGCCTGGTCTGATCTACAGTTTAGAAAAATCACTGCTGTGGCTGTGTGGAGAATGGACTGTAGTGGGGGGAAGAAGGGTGACATTTTAGGTGGCTTGGATTAGGGCAGGGGCAGGGAAGTTAAGAGAAGGATGTATTTTGGAGGTGCAGCTGATGAACTAGATCTGGATGATGAGAGAAACAGAGGTGTCAAGGACAGCTGCATGTAGAGTGGTACTACTTACTGAGAACGAACACCAGGAGTGGAGGTTTAGGGTGGGTGGGTAGAGGGTCAGGTCATGGTCTGTGGTGCTCTACAAATTGCACTTCAGTTTTCTTTTAAACAAATGATGGTCATGTTGTGATAAAAAGCTTCTAATTTATCAACACGCACTTCAGATTCTCACTGCTGCTGGGAAGCAGCTTACCTTGAAAGGAAAAAAGCTGGATTCAACAGCAGGGGCATATTCTACATGTTATATTTTACCATGCCATCTCACCACCATCCCAAACAAGAATTTAGTGTGATATAACACGTTAAGACGTTTCAATCAAGTAGGCAGTTGGATATAAAACTCAAGCTCAGGGCAAAAGTTGGGCTAAGGATATAAAACTGGGACTCTTCAGCATATGGGTGGGACTAGATGAGATCACCTAGGTAGAAGACAGACAGTAGAACAGACACAGTGGTTTGAGGACTAAGCTCTGGGTCCCTCTATTATTTAGAGGACAGGAAGAGTTAGCAAAGGAATCCAGGAAGTAGCAGTCAGAAGCGCAGGAGGAAAACAGGCAAATGTAGTGTAATGGTAGATAAGGAAAGATTATTTGTCAAGTTTCAAATGCTAAAAAATAGAAATCAAAAAAATATCTACTAGACAATGTGAAGACCTTGATAAAAGCCATTTATTTCAGTGGAGTGGTGTTGAGAATGAGAAGATGCACAGAGAATACAGTTCTTTCGAGAAGTTTTGCTAAAAATGAGAGCATAGACAAGGGGCAAACACTTAAGGGGGCTGTGACTTTAGGATTGACAATACTAGAGCTATGTTTGTATGCTGATAGGAATAAACCAATACGGAGGCCAAGGTTGTAAATTCAGCTGGAGAAGGTCGGTGGGTGTGATGGCAGGAAGGAGAAGCCTTGTCTGGTTGCACTTTCAAGTAGTAATAGACACAGTCATCAGAGTTCTATAGTACCGGAGGGGAGGTATTAGCAATTCAGGAAGATTGTGATAGTCCACAGGATTAATAGTCTACACAAACCACAGCCTCACCTATTTAGAGACCAGAACTAGACCGTGCCTGGTTACCACTACTAATCATTCTGACCAAGGATACAACAGATGGTCCCGAGTAAAAAGAAAAAAGAACAGAACTCAAATTCCTAAGAAACACTAGACTTACTGGACCAGCAGAGACTAGAGGAATCCCAAAGACTATCACCCTGGGATACTCTTTAAACTTGAAACTCAAACTACTCCTGGACAGAGTGGCTCATACAGGAAGTAACAACACCTGTGAGTACTGTCCTCCTCTAAGCAATCATCTAAATAAGACCCAAAAGTCAACAGATAAGAAGGTAAGGGGTGACAAGGAAGCTAGATTAATGGAAACAGAATAACCAGAATGTAAATGAGAATGCTGACACACTGTGAAAAGTGTAACCAATGTCACTCAATTATATGCATAAAAATTGTTAAATGAGAACCTAATGTTATGTAACTTTTCTCCAAAATCACAAAACAAACCCTGTGTGAATCAGTCCTTTGGAAGCCTGAGAAAGAATCTAAGGAAGCTGAGGGGATTGTCTGGCAGTAACAGTGGTCCCTTTGACATTTGTATAAATCCCTATCAGTAGCGACCCTATAGGACAGAGTAGAACTGCCCCATTGGGTTTCCAACGCTTTAATCTTTACAGGAGCAGACTGCCACATCTTTCTCCCACGAGGTGGCCAGTGGGCTCAAACCACCAACCTTTTGGTTAGCAGCTGAGTGCTTAACCACTTGCCACCATGGCTCCTTCAGAGACCACTAGATTTGCTAATAGTACAAATAGTGCCTTGTTAAAAATTGTAAAAGCCAACACACTGCCATCACCCAGAAAACTGTCGTAATTTACAAACTCACAGTGCTGAGTTGTGCAGTGGACAACCTGCTTAAAAGTACGTGCAGGCTTTGGCTAATAGGTTACCTCTTCTTTACTCTCTTGCCTCCTCTTTTTCTTCATAGCACGTTATTCCTATCTGGCTTTGATATTTCTCTCTCATGAGTTTAAGCTCCACCAAGGCAGACCCTGTCTTGTATACCACTGTATTTATTCCCAGAACCTAACAACACCTGGCACATAACAGGTGCTCAGAAAGTATCTGTTGAATGTTTGAACCCATTTCTGTTTGCCCTTTCAGAGGTTGTTACATTCTGTAAGGCTCCTGGTTAAGACAAGTGGCTAATGAAGAAAGTTCAAAGCTTCAATGACCCAGGACTCAGCACACCTGGGATCAGGAGCCTTACTGCACATTTTCGCTTCCTTTGTAGGCACCACACAGTTCCGTCTACGCTGAGGACACAGCCCTACGCTGCAATGAAATAAAATGGTTCCCAAGCCCACCAAAGCTGTCCAGTCACTTATCTGACTCAAGGTACCTGTGATATACCACCTGATCCAGCTATTACCTGCACTTCTACCAAACTTCTCAGCTCAGCTGGTGCCTGGAGGTGGGTTACTTGCCCCATTACTATTCGCTATACTCCCCCAGATACAGTAGCCCGTTACTGCACTCACGCTGAGAATACTAAATAAGGGTCCTCTTGCTAGAATCACATTTCCCCCCCTTGATTCTTGCGTTTCCCTTTCTTCCTATTCTTGTTAATTTTTTCCCATCTCTGACCTCCCCCCTTAGACCAATGTCCCAGAGTCACAGGCTTTTGATGCAAATACTAGTTCCTGCTGATGCAAGACACCAGGCCAAGCAGCAGGTAGACTCTAAGACTCAGGAGGTCTGAGTAAATTCATCCAGCTACCATCTCCCCCACTCAGAACCCAGCTGGAAGCCAACCCAAGTTTGGATTTTATCAGGTTGGTGAGGGTAGGGGAGGGCAAGGTGTGGGCACTGAACTCCATACTGGGATGACCAACCATGCTGGTTTTAGCACCGAAACTCTGCTTCCTGGGAAACCTTTAAGCCCTAGGCAAACTGGGAAGATTAAGTCACCCTATACTGGACCTGTGCTCAGCCACGACCATACAGGAACAAACTGGTGAGTCAACTTAGTTCTGCCTATTTAACACCAAACTATTTCAGAGACCCAGCATATTCCCACCAACTTAATACTGCTACCCATAAAAGAATTAAAAAGCTCATACTGGTTGGCACGATACTGAAAATGTTAAAATAAAAGGCCATGTACAGAACAGTGTCTGCTACCATTTGTGTTTTGAAAGGGTGAGGATTAATACAAAAGCACACACACAGAACCACCTAAGTTACTCCCAGGGAGGCAATTTAATTCATATAATGATCATGAAGTAAGTAGAGCACGCCTACCCTACAAACAGGCATGCTTGTATGTGTCGGTATGAGCATGAAGGTAACCCACAACCCATTTATAGTAACCTCACAGGAGTAAGGTTGTAGGGGAGACAGATTTTTTGTATACATCTTATTGTTTGACTTTATTAAAATAGAAGATCAATTTTTAAAAAAACTGATCATCAACACAGAGACGTGGGCAGTGTTTGTGGGGTCTAGTCCTCCATATCACAATCTGTGGGGGGGTATCTGTGCACCTGGAGACAAAAAAGTTGGTCTTGGCTTCTGGCTCCTCTCCAAGATCAAAAGACACGGTCAGGGTGTCCACAGGAGTGAAAGATAGTCAAGTGATGAGAGGCTAGCAAGAGATTTCATCCTTTTTAAAGCTCAAACATCTGACTAGTTTCTGACAGTCTTGTATAGAATCACAGAGGTTTTTTAAGACTCTAAAAGCATCAAGGTCATTCCTCAGCTACACAAATACTCCCAAAAACCAACTGGGCTTTCATGGAAAAAAGGGGGAATTGTTTCACTTATAGGTGAATTTTGTAAGTTGGGGATAGGGCATCTCCATATACACTTCCTTAAAAGAAACAAAACAATCCAACCTGGATTTTTCCTTTTCACTCACTCACTCACTCACACACACTCACACTCACTCACACACACACACACACACACATCCAGTCCATTGTGCAAGTACCTTTAACCCCAGGAACAATATTTAGGCGGTGATGGCAGTGGCCAGGTTAGAAGTCATTTTCTTGATAAGCCTCAGCTGATTCCCTTTCAAACTCTGGTTTGAATAAATGCCCTTGTAATGACAGTCATTCAAGTCATTCCACGGACTCCAGGAACTCAGTAACCAGGATACTTGACTTGGGCCAGCACTCAAGAAGCCAGTATGCAAGCCTCCCTCACCATGCTTCCCAAAGGGCCTGCCACACACTCAGCTTCCTGAAGCATGGGTCAGGCACACACAAGGTCACTTTCTCTAAACACAAAAGCTCGGCTTCCCTTCAAATACCCCTAAATGTGAATCTCAGCAAAGATAACAGAACTCTAATGCTTTGAGTCAGGAACTTTGGTGTCAGATTACCTGAGGAGCAGAACCTTCTCCTCCCCTTCTAAACTGTGCTGAGAAAATGCAATATACCTGGTGCACTGCAAGAGCTCAGTCAGTGTTAGACATCATTAGTAACTATTTCTGCCATTTCAAGGAATGAACGTTCAATACCTACTGCTCTCCTGGTCACTGAGTTCAATTAAACCCTTCACAGTAACTGTCATTTCAGTATACTGCCCTCCTCATTCACAAATGCTGAGAGCACCAGAGCCCTGAGCTAGTTCAGAATGTCAGCTATTGCCTTTAGGATCATAACATCCAGATGTATTTCAAGAGCCATAAACCCCTTTTCACTCTGTACTCTTCTAACATACTCAATGAGGCAGACCATCTGTCACTCAGGTTGATAGCAGAATGTCTAAGTGCTTCTAAGTAGTGGCTTAAACAAATACTCTCATTATGACAATCCAGAAGTTGTCAAGTCATATTCTCATTTCCTTTAAAAAAAATCTCTAATTTTTCCTAGGATCTGAGGTGGAATTGAAAAAGTCCAAAGACCTACAAAGCAATCATTAAGATTCTGTTTTAAAAGAAGCCAAAGTTGAAGCCAGAATTAAGGGCAAAAATGCTACAATGGCATCGAAGAGGTCATGTAATGACTCTCTCTCACATCCCCTTACCTATCCAGAGACCATGAAAGCCATCTCACTGCCATCCTAAAAATCTTGACTACCTACTTAACCCTTTTCCCCACAACCGGCTCCAGTGTGTTGCTATGGGGAGGGGGCAGTGTGTTGGGCCTTGGGCTTATCTTTACTTTCTAATTTTAGTCACTGATCCTTGAAAGGATTCAAGTAAAAGTGGTAGTTTTATTAGACCAAGGTAGAGATTAATCACTCTCTTTGCATGTGGTTCTGGGAAACAAAATGCTCAAGACCAAATATATTACGTGGCTTCTGTTCCTGTTCCTCTGCCTGGGAACCTGCTACATTCAACACACACACACCTCAGATTCTCACTGCTGTTGGGAAGGGACCTACCCTGAAAGGAAACTGGACCCAACAGCAGGGGCACATTACCTCTGCTACATTTTACCATGCCTTGTGGCCTGGCTTAGTTCCTGAGACATGTTTAGACATACCTGACACCTTTGAGTCTGGAGGCCCACCCTTGACCAAGCCTATAAAATTTAATCATTAGCCCTCAAACCTGACCCCCCATTTCCACTTATAGCTGAATTTTGCAAAAGCCTGAATCAAATTAGACCACTGAGTCTTCCTGCAGCTCAGAAAGTACGCTAAGCCTTAGGTGGAGGCACACAACAGCCTTGGGCACTTCCAACAGCTTTAACTAGACCTTTCACTTTGGGCTTCCTAGTGTTCTGCAGAGCAAGGCACACTCTTAACTTCCTTTTCTATCTGGTCTATGGCTTCCACTAAAGGGCACTGGACTGGTGGCTGCAGCCTACCACTGCACTAAGGTCTCCTAAATCATCTCTC
Organism: Dugong dugon; assembly: GCA_030035585.1. NCBI lineage: Eukaryota > Metazoa > Chordata > Mammalia > Sirenia > Dugongidae > Dugong > Dugong dugon. The sequence goes on from CM057460.1 coordinate 147,349,283, forward strand.
GAAAGAACACATCTGGTTACATCCATTAAAGTCTAGACAGAATTTTCCACTGACAACACTGTGTGGATGTTGAGGAGACCGTAACCCATGGCTGACTATCTCAAGAGAGATTCCCAAGGGCTCTAAGTAGCAAACTGAGTCCCATGCAGTGGTGGGTTTTTTGTGTGTATGTTAGTATTTTAGGTCATCACCGGGCAGCACAAATGGTTAAGAACCTGCCTACTAGCCAAAAGGTTAGCAGTTCGAACCCACACAGATAAGCCTTGAAGACAAGCCTGGCGATCTGCTTCTGAAAGGTCACCACCTTGAAAACCCTATGGAGCAGTTGTACTCTGCACACATGGGGGTCGCCATGAGTAGGAATTGACTCGACAGCAGCTAACAACACAACAGTATTTTAGGCAGAGAAAACTTTGAAAAATATGTTTCCCAAGTACTTAAACATTTCTTCCACATCCACTGAGAATACAAAGTACTTACAATTCAACTTCAGCCATGAAGATCTGTGCAGCCTTTTTTAGCTTTCAATCATTCACTATAATTATCTTCTCTTTCAGCTCTTGGGAGAGATGAATTCTGGCCCAAGTATGGCAGGAGACACAAATCAAATTTGGTCTTCTGCCTAGCTCCCTTACTCATCACTGATCCTTGTAAGTTCAGCTTTTAAACAACCCAAACTTTTGTACTTTATAAATTAATATCTATAGTCCATATTTTTCTTCCCTCAAATTTATACAGCAGCTGATAAATAAACATTTAAACCTATTTACAGGATAGCATACCTATAATCCAACAGTGCTCTTTCAGCAACATTCTGTTTTTGTCTAGACAGCAGTACTTACTTGTGCAATTAATTATATAATACAACACAAAGATAAAATGTATTTATAGTTCAAAGACACGTCTTAAACTACAATTGAAACAAATATGGAGATTATCAGACATACCTAAAGTAATAGATCTACAGCCTTAATAAGATTATTCACTAAATGAATGCACAAGTGTGAAGGAAAAAATTTATAAAAGCTAGAAATATGTCAAAGAATGTGTGAGAATAGGTTGAAGTTAAAAAAAAAAAAAAGTCTAGCTTCCTGGAAACAGAACCCACCTCACAACAAGCAAGCCTATGACTAAACATTAAGCCAATTTCTAGGAACACATTACACAGGACAAGTAAAAGTCACTACTAAAACCAAGTAATGGTCACATGGTATATTTTAATTATTTACCCAAAATAAACCACCACCAGTCACCACAAAACCCAATTTTCTTAAATTTGTAGTCAGGAAACAAAAGCAGTGGTTCTTAATCCTAGATATAAATTAGAATCACTTGGGAATACCTATGCCTGGATCCTTCTCCAAACAATTAAATCAGAAACTGTGGGCATAAAGGTTGAGAATCACAGAAATAAACATCTTTTTCCTATTAAGCTAAATATAAGTCCTTCTGAAAAGTAATCTAACACTAAGGTCCCACACTTCCACTTAAAAGCGCATCTACTCTAACAAATTTTCAATATGCAGCCAAGAAAAGGAAAAAAGTCATCAATCAACGTTTGCTTGGGATATTCAACTCAAGAAAGGAGCACATCACCTTACCAATTCACTTACCCTTACAAAGTTCCAAAGCAAACTTCCACAAGCACTCAGTATAGAGTACTCAGAACACTCATTCTTAGTTGACAAGCCTTTGTCCTGAAAACAAGCTTTTTAAAAGTTTTTATGAAAATCTTATTCTTATCTGTTACTGAGAAATAAACAAGATTATCCAACTTAGTGAATCCCATCCAACCACAATTATTTATTTTTAAAGAAAATCACTACACTTACCAGCATATTTTTCTTACTCATTTCATAAGCAGGCTGGGTACTAATACTTTCTGGCATAGATGACCAAAGCCTAGTCATTCTCCACAATTAGTTTAAACCCCAGTCATTATTCTAAAACTAAGCCACTCTGGCTACAAGCTCTGTTCTGTTAACCCCAAGACTTAGACAATATGTACCTGGATGACAGCATATGTCAGTTACAAGATATGCATTCCTTTAGAGTCAATCCTTATATCACAGGATGTGAAAAATAGCTGCTTGGTGTCTGGATCACTAGGACATTGGGTTAAAACTACCACACATAGATAAGCTATTTGTTCAGTCAGAGAGAACGGGCATAAAGTGACAATGCAAAAACAAAAAAATGAGAGAATGTATTTCTTGTGAAAGCAGAAGAGAATAAAATGAAATAGAGTCATGCAGAAAAACTAAGTACTTACTACTTTGGATAATCAACTCTGCAAGCTCCTGCCACCGGCCCCAATACTATCAATTAAAAATGGGAAATGCTAACACTTTGTCAGTTCCAAACTCAACACAGTACAAAGCAAGGAAACTTTTATTACTACACTCACTCAAGTAGTGATTAAGTGTCCCAAAGTTTGGCCTGATAGCTTAAGACGATCAAATATTAAATTTAGTTTTCACAGAAGAACTGTTTTAACATCCTGATTCTATTACAAAAGCAAGAAGGGGGAAGAAAATTCATTAAAGGTTTAGCATAGCCACTTCATTTCAGGTACCACTTTTGTTTTGGAGTGAATATACATAAAACCAAACCATGTTCCAGCAGTAGTTTTTCTATTTGGTTTCACTAATATCACTTAAAGAGTTTATTACAGGCCAGTCAGTGCTTTAATAGCGTTCTTATCTGGGACAAATTTAACTCTAAATTCACATGGCAAGTAATGTACAAGTATCCGTTAGGAACTTACCAATCTGTGAAGCATTTTAAAGAGTCCACGTAACATACCAAGCAATGTAATATTTGTAACCAGAAACTGCACTGACTAATAAGCGGACACAGCTTATCATCTGGTTTGTTAAATTCTACACCCAACACGTGCTGTTTTTTATTAAAACAAAACAACTTAAATCTCAAGTTATATGGTTTTACAATCTGGTCCTACTGAAGGAGTACACAGATTTCCTTTCTTGCAGACAGGTTAATATTCAGGAAGAACACACGTAGAGCACACTGGCAAATCTGACAGATTGTATCATCCGGATTACAAAAAATCTTGAATTAATCTGAAGAATTGGCAAGGAGTTACCAGAGAAATTATGTAGTGGCCTTGATTTTTATTTTTCTTTACCTAGAATTCTACAACTCTAAAATTTATCAATTGATTTATCTTTTTAATAAACAGCACCAGTGTTGCCCATTGATACAATTAAAATTTGACCTTTTCAGTTCTTAGTTCACAAGTTTATTATGAAAAACACTGCAGTGCTCTTGTGCAGTAACATTGTCTTACAGGTGGGGGAAAAAAAAAACAGTTCTGTTCAAAACAACTCACCAGGTTCTGACAACAACAAAGAACAACATGAGGCTGAGACTGAAGAAGGAAATAAACTGAGTGCAGACAAATCATACAATTAAATTAAACGGTATCCCTGAAAATAAACAAAATGATTTCAAAACTCACAAGTAGAGGGGAGGCCTTGGTACTTATTGTTAAAAATGTTCATTAAGCTCCAATGATTGTTTGATGCTATCCTTATCTACAGTCATGCTGAGTAAAGCTATAGCTAAATGGAAGTTAAATTGTATTCACGAGGTGTTAATGTTTACATCTTAATATCTGCAGTCTCTCAGAGAAAGCAAAAGTAACTACAAATAGCGCTATGCCAGAAACTGGTTTCTTGACCAACAAAGTCGCTTCAGCATGCAATGAACTGGTTCATTCTAAAGTGGTCACGGCTGTTGATGACAAGAGGCTTTGTATTTTTATATGGCACATCTTTTGGTCCGTGTGAAAACAAGTTTTTTTTTGAATGTTAACTATTCTCTGACACTTTGGAGTTACTGTTGCTCTTCCCATTTCCAATAGGTCAATATATGGTTCATGGCAATACTGTACAAGTTTAAAATTTCATTACAGGAAGTAGTCTGGGGTACGACGAGTAACATGTGGCTCGCCTCTGCGAGGCGCTGGGTCAAACTGCAAGCTGAAAAATAAGACATATTTGCTGTTTATATTCCAAGACATCAATGTACTAACAATCAAAATTAAGAGTATTAGTCTTTCAAACTTTGCACATTTTTTCTATCCAATTTCAGCTTGCCTTAACGTTAACAGTGCCCTAATCATAGCCTAATCATGCATTTCATATTAAATGTCTGCTAGATGCACTCCTCTCCAGAAAAGCCAAAGTAACTGCAGCCACAGAGGCTGTGCTTTCATACACTGGGGCTTCTTTTAAGCTTGTTTAAAAGAAGGGCTCTACTAAATGAAGTTAAAAAAAAATCTAATGTACTTATCTGTAATCTCATCCTCAGGATATACTTCATTAAATCCACAATAAAAACAAGGGCTTAAAAGTTAAAACCCTAATAATTTATATTAGGGTCTATATATAAGTTAGTTTCTGTTGATGTGTTTCAACATATCATAGGTCCACTTTATAGAAAACTTAAACACCAAATTGGAATGTGATTTAGCATTAGCTCTTTAACTCTTAAGTTTAGTATCTCATTAAAACCACGTATTCAAGTAATGGCAACCAACTACTCAGATGTAAATACTTACAAAGAGTATTTTAGAGTATCATCAAGTTCCATGATTGCAGCTTGGTTACCACAACGATAACAATAGTTTGGAGCACTGAAAATTGTTACTACATTTCGGTCATGGCACCAGTTATATCCCTACAAGGAAAAGAAAGGAAATGTAAAAACCTACTTTTATTCCCTTATTTATACAACTAAATGTGACTGTACTCAAGAGAAAAGATGATCTCCTTTTCTCCGCAAAAGGCTTAAGAAATGCTACTGCTTTACTTCTGCTGACTTAAGTTTCTGTACCTTGTACAATTAAAAAAAATACATGCATTTATTTTATCCCAAATTACAAAACTAGTTTTTTTATTATAAAAAGAAAAAACCCTTAAAAAATAGGATTAACCACCAAGAATAATCTGCCTATTATATGTGGGCTTCTGTAAGTGCATCAGTGTCTTCTCAGTTTCTCTTATTGCAGAGACATCAAACATGATCCAAGAACGAATATTTATATGGACATTCCTTTTAGAGGCAGATATAGACTCCTGGAGACCAAAACCAAAACCTGTTGCTGTCAAGTCAATTCCAACTCATAGCAACCCTATAGCGCAAAGTAGAACTGCACCATAGGGTTTCCAAGGAGCCGCTGGTGGATTCGAATGGTCAACTTTTTTGTTAGCAGCCAGGACCTTATTAATTCTCTTATCAGTCAAGCGAAGGCCCTTAAGTTACTTCCTGCCCAGGTACAAAGGAAAGAATGCCTCTAGGATGATTTCCAGCCTCACTCCCCCAAAGTCCATCTGAATGCATGAGCTACTTTTTAAGTATTCTTCACAAATTTTCTTCCCTATCTTTAGAAAAGTCAGACTTTATTGACAACAATCACATAATTGTATCAGTATTAATCTAAACAGGCCCTGTTTTAAAAAAGTATGCTAATCAATCTTGTACATTAAGAAACTTAGTCTGCTTCCCCTTTAGTTCATTCTTCTTTCAAATCACCTGTAACCCTAGCATCCAAAGGACCACTGTAAACATTTTGGTTTATTTCTTCTCAATCTCTCCTCCATACATACATGTGTTAAATATAGGAAACAAGCAAAATTAGGATCACAGAATGTTACATCCTCTTGCTGCGACTTACTTTCTTACCCATACATTCCAAGCACTTCCTAGTTATTTAAGAATTCTCTGAAAACATGTTAACTATGTATTTCACTGTGATCAAAAGCTTGAGATTTTAATTCCAGTTATCTGCATCTACTGAAAGGGCTCAGGCTGTAACGGCAAACTCATCAAAAAGAATATATGGAATGTTCTCATTCATATCATTAGTTTAAAACTAGTATATTCTTTGTTAAATTTACTAAAAAGCAAACCATGTTTCAAAGAACAGAACATACCTCCATTACCAGCTGGTGAGCTCTAGACACCAACGTGAGGCCATTGGCATGATTAAATGTCTCAGAAATATCTTGTCCAAAGGTGTAACCGGCTCCTCGAGGAGATATGCCCCAACCACCTCGGTCATCTGGATCTGACCACAGCAAGTCACACATTGGGCCCTAAAAAGCAAGTTCAAGTTCTAACTGCCTCTTACAAAAATGGTCAACACAGAATTTAATTCATCAGAAGCAGCACGCTACTAATAAGTTTCACCTTGAGTGATGTTTGCTGAAAATGGTAATAGATTTTGCAATTAAGGTCAAGTATCTATGTACCAATGCTAGCTCAAATAAGACACAGCTTCCATATGTTCTCATGAGGCACAGCCTGCATCAATCGGCCACAACAGCAATATGCCCTAGCTAATTAATCTGCCTCTAGTTTGTAAATCTCAATGTTTGGCAGTATAATCTAGTGGCTAAGGCTGAGGCTCTCAAGACCAACCACCTTAGGTCTGTGATCTGCTGAAGAATGGGGTCAATAAGATGAACTAAGTTACAATTACATTTCTCTTTTCCCTAAAAAGTTTTCTGAAAAGATTTTATTAGCAAATGAAAATCAATACCTCATGGGGAACTTCTTGTAGGCGATCAAGTGCTCTGATGTGATCCAGTGTATCTATGGATGGTGAAAGGCCACCATGTAGACAGAAGATCTGAAAATAGTGGTTTATAATGTTATATAACCTCACCCAAGAGACACTTTAAATATTTTGGATTAAGGTGCAGGCAGTAGCTCACATCACTTGGCCCCACTACTGTTTCTGTGCTCTACCTGAGCCAAGCTTGTCTCTGCAGGATCATTCTCACTTCCAGCTGACTCTGAACTGTGAGTACATGTTCTCTGTTGATAAACTATCGTTACTGCACCTAGACTCCACTCAATCAGCTCCTTCAAGAAAACGTTTCCCTGACCTTAAGCCCACCCCTCACTCCCCTGCCCCCAATAGAGAACAGTATCTTCATTCTCACAGAATTTCCTTGCAATTTCTTCTGCATGCCTCTACCAGGATCAGTGAACAGTTAATTACATCTCCCAGACTTGTCCAGAAACACCCTGAGGATGGATGGGCTACATCTTCCATCCCTGCAATCCGAACACACAGTTCAGTGCATGACACAAAGAGGGTATTTAAAAAATGTTGGCTGAATGAATGCTATCTACCAAAAATAAGCCCAAAAGGGATGTGAGGGTGGAAAAAAAAGTCACTGGTACCTAAACATTAAGAAAGTAGCTTCTTGAAAACAGTCAGCAATATGAGTTTTAAGATGAACCACATACCTGCCCATCCACCAAGGCAGTGAGAGGAAGATAGTCAAAAAGATCTGTAAAATATTTCCACACATTTGCATTTCCATATTTCCTTAAACATTCATCATAGAAACCATATACTTGTGTGATCTGTCTGCTCTCATGATTCCCTCGAAGAATGGTGATGCGTTCACGGTAACGAACCTAAAACAACAAAATGGAAAACATAAAACAGCTGGCTCTTCTAAAAAATCAAATGACAGCTCTGGAAACTTTGAGGGATATCCAGAGTTCCAGTTTTATGTAGAAAAGCATCTCTGTACCCTCACATCACACCAAACTGAAATCAGATGTGTCTGCCTACCTCATCTCAACTAAAAGTAAACTCTCCCTACCACCTGCTTTACATCAAGCATATTCAGGGGATGTAAACTCCATACATGCTTTTTTTTTTTTTTTAGTTTAGTTATGCAACCATCACCCCAATCCATTTTCAGAACCATTCCATCATCCCAAAAAGATCCCTCATGCCTGCATGCAGTCACTCCCTGTTCCCAGCGTTCACTGATTTACTGTCTCTAGATAATTTTGTCAACTATGAAAACAGCTTGCAAGCTAACCTGTGCTTACAGCTCTCATTTCTAGACATTTCATATAAACAGAATCATATAACAGATAATCTTTTGTGCGTGGCTTCTTTGATTTAGCATAGTATTTTTGATGTTCATCCATGTTGTAGCATGGATGAGTGGTTTGTTCTTTTTTATTGCTGCATAGTATTTCACTATATGGCTATACTGCATTTTGTTTATCCATTCACCAGCTGATGAACATTTCAATTGTTTCCAGCTTTTGGTTATTCTGAGTAATGCTGCTATGAGCATTTGCATGGAAGTTTTTGTATGGACATGTTTTTGTTACTCTTGGATAGATTCCTGGGGTGTAACTGCTGATCATGTGGTAAGTCTATGTTCTACTTTTTGAGAAACTGCTAAACTGTTTTTCATAGTTGTACCATTTTATATTCCCATCTGCAATGTATGCTGTTTATTGTTGTTGTTGTTATACGAGTGTTCCAATTTCTCCACCAACACTCGATATTATCAATCTTATTGATTATAGTTATTTTGAAGGGTATGAAATAGTATCTCATTGCAGCTTTTATTTCCTTAATGACTAATGGTGTTGAATATCTTTTTAGGTGCTTATCTGACCATTCATCTATCTTCTTCAGTGAAATGTTAATAAAATATTTTGCCCATTTTCAAACTGAGTTTGTCTTATCACTAAGTTGTAAGAGTTTTTTTTTTTTTTTTTTAAATATATTCTGGATACAAGTATTTTATCAGGTATATGATTTCTAAATGTTTTCTCCCAGTCTGTGAATTCTCTTTTTTCTCAATGAAAACTTTTTAATTTTAATGAAGTCCTACTTATTTTTGTATGGATCGTGATTTTGGTATCAACTTTAAGAAATCTATACTTAACCCAAGGCCACAAAGATTTTCTTTTTGTCCTCCTATAAGTCTTATAGCTTTAGCTCTTACATTTTGATCCAGTTGTGAATGGTATGAGGTAAAGCTCTCAGTTTGTTTTTTGAATACAGACATCCAATTGGCCTAGCACTATTAGCTGAAAGGACAATTCTTTCCCCCTCTTACATGAATTCTTTAAAGTAGCATAATCATTCCTCTTCTGAGCAGTGGGATTCATCCTGGGTTTTAAGTACAGGTTGGCTTGCAAGGCTGCTTTCATAGTTCACAAAAATGATCTCTCATCATAGTAGAAACCTTCCATCATCTAATCTGATTTCTCCATTTTACAGACATAGAACACAATGGCCTCCAAAAATGTTTTGTAGCATTTTACATGATTCAGATTAGTAGTTTTATGAACACATACATTGTATTAATCACCTAAAGTTCAGCTCTTGCCAAAACCACATTTCACTGCTTCTCTAATGTAAGTTTGCGGCAGCCAATTCATCATTCTGCATACTCTTAAATAAAAAGAAGTCTACTGGCTAGGAAAATTAAAGATCTTCTTCTGCACATTTCACAAAGCTACAACTGGTATACCTATCATTTTGTAACTTGTTTTTTTCAATTATCCTTTCTACTGTTCTAGAGCATTATTATGTCATGTATAATGGCTGCAAAATATTCCACTGAGATAAACTATAATTTAGATATCCACCCACTGGATATTCAGACCAATTTTTTCTTTATATGATATTAAAGATGATACAATTTGTCTTTTCACATAAATAAAGCTTTTTCCACTTCAATTTTTTAGTAAAATTTTAAGTATAGGATTACTTTGTCAGGGGTATAAACATTTGACATTTAATATGTTTTGTTCCTTTAAAATACTTCAAAAGTATCTAGAAATGTAATTAGATTACCTCTCCACATCCCAATTTATTGAACTGAAGTTCCTATTTAACCAGCTCTCTAACATTTTTTTCAAACAATGTGACTGATGCATTCTCAATGAAAACAGGTTTATGATTCCTAAGTGCAAAATCTGAATACTTGTACTCCTAAATGTGGAGTGTTGTTCTAAAATTGAACATTCAGATGGAGAAAATCACAAATCACAGGGAAAACAAAAACTGAAAATTACCTTAAGAGCTACAAGCAGTGTAACTGTTTCAACTGAATAATATCCTCTGTCAACATAATCTCCCATAAACAAGTAATTTGTATCTGGTGATTTGCCCCCAATTCTAAACAGTTCCATGAGATCATGAAATTGCCCATGTACATCTCCACAGACAGTGACTGGACATCGAACTTCTTGCACATTGGATTCTTTTGTCAGGATTTCTTTAGCCTACAAATGGGGAAAAGAGTAAATCAATACATTTGGCATTAAACATTAACACAGATTAAGTTTGCTTACACTTTAATGCATCTTAAGGGGTAAACTCAGTACAAGATGAAAAGTTATTTTAATGTCTACTCTCTGCAGACATTTATGATTCCACTGAAATAAGACAAGATATGGCTGGATTCTATCCACTGGCTGTCTCACCCCTTGATACCTAGAAAAATGTGTACTGTTATGGGTAGCCCTGTTTTTACATCAATATCAGGAGTTTTTAGGCCTACTCGCTGCTATCCACTTGATGCTAAAGAGATAATCATTAGCACCCTTACAAGATCAATGAAAAAATGGAGCAAGACATTCAGGTACCTACTTCCTTAGCTTTAGAGTTCTAACTATAATGCTGGCACTCCAGGATTCCAGGCTCTGAGGAGAGGTTCAGTAGAACTGCCCGAGTTTTTTTTAATTTTTGAAAGACATTAAAATTTTGTATTTCTTTACATTCTTTACACCAAAATATAAAATTTGTTTTACAGTTGTTACTGTTCAATAAACATGCTTTTTATCGTGCTTTAAAAAAAGTTACATGGTAGCATATGCAGTCCCCCGTGTAATCACAAATTCAAATATTACATTTAAGGGCAACGTACCATTTCACTCAGTAGAAACCCTAGCATTCATTCAGTAAATTTTTATTGATCATTTACTGTATGCCAAGACTCTAAAACGCACTGGGAGATAATCATTCATTTGCTGAACAATCCCAGTGACTACTATGTACCAGACCCTGTGCCAGCCACTGGAGATAAAGCAGTGAACAAGATAGGGCCACTCCCACTACTGTAGGGGGAAAAAAAACTACAAACAAGTACACAAGAAAGAAAAGTAGACTGTGTTAATTGCCACGAAAGAAAGGGGAGAGTAACTGGGGAAGGCTTTAAATAAGATATTACAACAAACAAGACAACCCATAAAAGTGCACACAGTCTAGCAGGAGAGTCAGACAAGAAAATGATTATTACAACAGAAAAGGCCAAGTGATAAGACATTATATTCTGTGTAAGCAGCACAGTGTTCCAAGATCACAAACACTGCGACAGCTAAGAAAACTGTCTACCTGGGGTCCAAAAGATGCACAGGAATTATTTACAGGAAAGGGGCAGGAGTAGGAAATTGGAGGTGGTCTAGTACAGAGAGATGCAATCATGTGTATGAAGTCCCAGAAGTTATGAGGAAAGAGTTAACATTACGGCTGAAGCGTAATACTCAAGATAGAGAAGAAGCTAGATTGGAGTCTGGGTAGGGTGACCAACTAGCCTAGTTTTAGCATAGGAAATTCCTCACCCCAGGAAATCCTTCAGTCTCTGGAAAACCATGACAGTTGGTCAACCCAGGTGAGGATGTAGAGGGAGAATAGGGTATAGACAGGTACTGATGGACACTAAGTCAGGGACTGAGACTGGAGAACAAGTGTAATGGAAACAGCATTAAAACAAAGCTTCACTGACTGAAAAATTAATGAATGAACTGAGGATTTCAGAGGAATGGCCATAGAGGTGGGGAAGCCCTGGTGTCACAGTGATTAAGAGCGCAGGCCCTTAACATTTGGTTAAGAGAGCTCACTTAACCAAAAGGTCAGCAGTTCAAATCCACTAGCCGCTTCTTGGAAACCCTATGGGGCAGTTCTACTCTATCATATAGTGTTGCTGTAAGTCGGAATTGACTCGATGGCAATGGCTTTTTTTGGTTTAGTATTCAGTGACCTATCTACCACCAAGTCCTGCCTAGTCTACCTATAAAACACATCTCAAATCCATCTACTTCTATCTGTATAGCCACCACCCGGGCCAAACCACCATCATCTCACCTGGATTACTGCACCAGCCTCCACACTAACTCCCTCTTTCCATTCTTCCTCCCTCCAATCTATTTTTCACGCAACAAAGTGACACTTTTTTAAACATAATTAACTTTGTTGTTAACATATGCAGCAAAAGCATATACCAATTCAAGTTTCTACACGTACAATTCAGTGACATTGATTACACTCTTTGAGTCAAAGTGACAGTTTTTAAAACGTTCAGATTAATTTTTTTTCACCCTCCTGATTTTTTAATATGAAAAAGGAGCTAAGTTCGCCAGGCATATTCCATTACTAAGTCTGTGTGGCATTAACACCATGTCTAGTGTTTTTCACACCTAGTACATAACTAATGAAAATAGATGCAAATGAAATGATACAGTCGATTTCAAGAAAAATTGCCAGTTACTCAGAAATTTTAAAAGGAAAATGGTGTAAGAAAACAAACGGACACATACCATGTAAATCTTGCCATGATGACATTTTCACATTTAATTCTATCAGAGGTTAAATTTCTAAGTACATCTCTGGACACCTGCTTGAAATACTAATAGTACCATGAATAAAAGACACCTATCCTTATCTGCAAGGAGCCCTACTGGCACAGTGGTTAAGCACTCACCTGCTAATCTAAAGGTTGGTGGTTCAAACCCACCAGCTGCTCCATGGGAGAAAGATGTGGCTGTCTGCTCCCATAAAGATCACAGCCTTGGAAACTGCACAGGGCAGTTTTACTACGTCCTATAGGGTCGTTGTGAGTTGGAATCAACTCGACAGCAACAAGTTTGGATTTTTGATCCTTATCTGTAATCTACTACTAGCCTAAAAGGTTGGTGGTTTAAGCCCACCCAGAGGCTCCATGGAATAAAGCCCTGGCAAACTACTTCTTTAAAGATTACAGCTGAGAAAATCCTATGGAGTAGTTCTATTCTGTAACACATGGAGGTGCCATGAGCCAGAATCTACTTGGCAACAGGTTTGGTTTAGTTTGTAATTATCAACGTCCTCTCAACATTCTGATTTTGGATTAAGAAATCTTACAACTATATTTTTCAACTTACTATAAAACAATCAGCTACACATTCAGTGACCGACGTACAGACTTGTTTTGACATTTTTGGATACGGGCCATCCTAATCACCACGTTGTTGTGTGTCGTCAAGTTGATTCTGACTCATATCAACCCTATAGTTCTACTGCCCCCGTAGGGTTTCCTAGGCTGAAATCTTTTTGGGAGCAGATCACCAGGTCTTTTCTGCCACAGAACAGTTGGTGGGTTTGAACCTTCAACCTTTTGGTTACCAGCCGAGCAGTTAACCATTGTGCCACTAGGGTTCCTTCTAAATTACCACAGTAGCATGAAATTACAAATAAAGTAGACCTCATAGATCATCCGTCAACATTTTTCAAGAAAGACAAAAACCATGAACCAACAACAGATTCACCAACTGTTTATGTATTAATTTCCTTTAAGGGCACACAATAGCTATTATCATTTCTAGTTAACACATACTGTGGAAAAAGCCACTCAACACATTTATGCATTTTCTACTATTAAATCAAGCAAATATTTTAAAGTACAAAATGATTACAACCACGTAAAAATCCTATGTATAAAAAATAGACTGAAAAGCATTAAAATATTAAATCTTGTTTATTTCAGTGGTAGAACTACTCCTCAATCTCACAGTGAGCATTCTTGCTTTACTAACTAAAATGCAGCACTCAAAACCTGAAAAAAATTAAGAGGAAATGTTTTAGGTTGACCTTAATCCTACCACACTAACATAAAAACTACTCTCATTTCTTTGTATCATTAGCTGCCATCAACTCTGACTCATGGTGACCCCATACATAATAGAATCAGACCTTTGTGATTCAAAGGGTTTTCAATGGCTGATTCTTGAAAATAGACCCACCAGGTCTTTCTTCCTACTCCATCTTAGCCAGGAAGCTCCACTGAAATCTGTTTCACATCCTACTTAGCAGCACGCAAACCTCCAATGACAGATGGGTGGTAGGTATTCTTGAGGTGCGCTGGCCAAGACAGAACCCAGGTTTGCCACGTAAAAGGCAATAATTCTTCATACTATCTTCTAGTTTTTACTCACACGTTGTTGATGTTAGGTGCCATCGAGCTGGTTTTGACTTACAGCAATCCTACGTGCAACAGAACAAAACACTGCCCGGTTACCCATACATAGACCTCAAATTTATAATTGGTCATCACCTCATTTTGTATCTCAAAGTTTCGTTTTCACTAATTCAAGTTCCTACAGCATTGTACTGATCATTTTAAATTGCTGTATAGTATTCTGAACAGCTCTATACATGTATTATTTATTTATTTCCTTTCAAAAATTTTCACTTGAGAGGTTACAGAGCAAACAGCACAAACATTTTTTTGATTTGACAGGTACTACAAAACTGGATTATGCCAATTTAGTATGAATGAAAGAATGTACCAGTTCTTCAGCTATTTCAGATTAAAATGTTACCTCATTGATATTTTTCATTTCAGAGTTCAAATTTTTATTCCTTATTGACTATCACTTATTTCCTCTTGGAGCCCTGGTGGCACAGTGGTTAAGAGCTTGGCTGCTAACCAAATGGTCGGCAGTTCAAATCCACCAGCTGCTCACTGGCCACGTTCTTTGATCATCTGTTCATCAAAGCTAGATGGCGTTTAGCTGTATAAACAGTTTTAATCTGTGATTTTAATGAAGTTTTTTTCCATTTTGTTTAGCTCATTTTTTAAATACATAGTTCCATATTTTTCTGTACACATTTACTTTGTAATTTTTTTCCTTACTACAATTGTAAACAATAAAAACTGTCACCTTGCCATTTTCCAAGTTTTTTTCTGTTTTAAATTTATACTTTATTCTCAACAAAATTCTAGCCAATAGAATTCAGCATGATATCAAAAAAATAAACACACCACAACCAAGCAGGATTCATACCAGGTATGCAAGGATGGTTCAACATTATAAAATCAATCAATGTAATCCACCACATAAATAAAAGGAAAGAAAAGAATCACATGATCATCTCAATTGACACAGAAAAGGCATTCGACAAAGTCCAACACCCATTTCTGATAAAAACAGTCAATAAAATAGGTATAGAAGGGAAACTTCTCAACATAATAAAGGGCATCTATGCAAAACCAACAGCCACTATCATTCTTAATGGAGAGAGGCTGAAAACATTCCCCTTGAGAACAGGAACAAGACAAGGATGCCCTTTATCACCACTCCTATTTAACAGTGAGCTGGAAGTCCTAGCTAGAGCAATAAGGCAAGAAAAAGAAATAAAGGGCATCCAAATTGGTAATGAAGAAGTTAAACTGTCCCTGTTTGTGGATGATATGATACTATACATAGAAAACCCTAAAGACTCCACCAGAAAACTACTGGAACTAATAGAAAGATTCAGCAGAATAGCAGGATACAAGACAAACATACAAAAATCAGTTGGATTCCTATACACCAATAAAGAGAACGATGAAAAGGAAATCAGGAAAATACCATTTATAATAGCCCCTAAAAAAATAAAATACTTAGGAATAAATCTAACCAGGGATGTAAAAGACCTATACAAAGAAAACTACAAAACACTACTGCAAGAAACCCAAAGGGATCTACATCAATGGAAAAACATACCATGCTCAGTGATAGGTAGACTCAACATTGTGAAAATGACAATTCTACCCAAAGCAATTTACAAATACAATGCAATCCCGATCCAAATACCAACAACATTCTTCAAAGAGATGGAAAAACTAATCATTAACTTTATATGGAAAGGGAAGAAGCCCGGAACAACTAAAGCACTACCAAAGAAGAATAAAGTTGGAGGACTCAAACTACCTGATCTCAGAACCTGCTATACAGCTACAGCAGTCAAAACAGCCTGGTACTGGTACAACGACAGATACATTGACCAGTGGAACAGAACTGAGAACGCAGGTGTAAATCCATCCACCTATGGTCACCCGATCTTCAACAAGGGCCCAAAGTCCATCAAATGGGGAAAAGACAAGTCTTTTTCACAAATGGTGCTAGCAAAACTGGATGTCCATCTGCAAAAAAATGAAACAGGACCCATACCTCACACGGTATACAAAAACTACTTCGAAATGGATCAAAGATCTAAATATAAAGCCAAAAACTATAAAGTCCATAGAAGAAAAAATAGGATCAATGCTAGAGGCCCTAATACACAGCATTAATAGGATACAAACCACAACCAACAACACACAAACTCCAGAAGATAACCTAGATAACTGGGATCATCTAAAAAAAAACCACCAATGCTCTTCAAAAGACTTCACCAAGAGTAAAAAGAGAACCTACAGACTGGGAAAAAAATTTTGAACATTACAAGTCAGACAAAGGTCTAATCTCTATAATCTACAAGAAAATCCAACACCTCTACAACAAAAAAGACAAATAATCCAATTAATAAAAGGGCAAAGGATTAAAAAAAAAAAAAAAAAAGGGCAAAGGAAATGAACAGACACTTCACCAAAGACGACATTCCAGCGGCCAAAATACACATGAGGAAAATGCTCGTGATCACTAGCCATTACAGAAATGCAAATTAAAACCACAGGGAGATACCATCTCACCCTGGTGTTACAGGCACGAATCAAAAACACTGGAAATAACAAATGTTGGAGAGCCAGCGGGGAGATCGGAACTCTTATGCACTGCTGGTGGGAATGCATAATGATATAACCATTTTGGAAAATGATATGGTGCTTCCTTAGTAAGCTAGAAATAGAAATACCATATGATCCAGCAATCCCACTCCTAAGAATACATCCTAGAGAAATAAGAGTCGTTACTCGAATAGACATATGCACACCCATGTTCACTGCAGCACTGTTCACAATAGCAAAAAGATGGTAACAACCTAGATGCCCATCAACAGATGAATGGATAAACAAACTATGGTACATACACACAAGGGAGTACTATGCAACGAGAAAAAACAATGATGAATCTGTGAAGCATCTCATAACATGGGCGAAAACTGGAGGACATTATGCCAAATGAAATAAGGCAATCACAAAAGGACAAATATTGCATGAGACCTCTATTGTAAAAACTCATGAAAAAGTTTACACACAAAAAGTAACAATCTTTGTTGGTTACCAGGGATGGGAGGGGCGAGGCAGAAATACTAAATAGACAGTAGATAAGTCGTAACTTTGGTGAAGGGTAAGATAGTACACAATACTGGGGAAGCCAGCACAACCTGTACGAGGAAGGGTCATGGCAGCTCCATAGACACATCCAAACTCCCTGAGGGACTGACTTGTTGGGCTGAGGGCTGTGGGGACCACTGTCTCGGGGAACATCTAGCTCAATTGGCATAACACAGTTTATAAAGGCAGTGTTGTACATTCCACCTTGGTGAGTAGCATATGGGGTCTTAAAAGCCTGTGAACGGCCATCTAAGATACTCTACTGGTCTCATCCCTTTGAGAGCAAGGGAGAAGGAAGAGAACAGGATAGAAGGAAAAGATTAGTCCAAAGGACTAATGGACTACAGCTACCAAGGCCTCCACCAGACTGAGTCCAGTACAGCTAGATGGTGCCCGGCTACCACCACTGACTGCTCTGACTGGGATCACAAAAGAGGGCTCTGGACAGAGCTGGAGAAGGATGTAGAACGAAATTCTAACACACAAAAGAAGACCAGATTTACTGCCCTGACAGACTGCAGAATCCCCGAGAGTATGGCCCCTAGACACCCTTTTAGCTCAGTGGTGAAGTCACTCCCGAGGTTCACCGTTCAGTGGGGGACTGGACGGCCCCATAAAACAAAACGGACTAATGAGGCACAGCAGTCCAGGGACAAGGACTAGAAGGCAGGAGGGAACAGGAAAGCTGGTGACAGAGAACCCAAGGTTGAGTAAGGACAACGCTGGCGTGTCATGGGGTTGTTAACCATTGTCATAGGGCAATACGTGTACTATTTAATGAGAATCTATTTTGTTCTGTAAACCTTCATTTAACATACAAAAAAGAAGAACTATCTATGTGAGATCCAACTGACAACAGCAACTCAAAAGGTTTGATGGGAAGCTTAGGGGACAGTGAGTCGAAGACAATGGTGATGGAAGAGTCTGGAAAAGGACAGTGAAAATAGCAGCACAACTAGAAGAACGTAACTGATGTCACTGAATTGTACCTGTAGAAATTTTTGAAATGGTGTATCTTTGGCTATGTACATTTTCACCCAAAAAAAAAAAAAAAAAAAAAAAGTCCTCCAAGGTCGAGAAGGGAGAGTGTTGACATGTAGGGTTGTTAACCAATATCATAAACAATATGTGTACTGACTGTTTAATGAGAAACTATTTGTTCTGTAAACCTTCACCTAAAGTACAATAAAAAAAATTTTTTTTAAATTTATACTTTAATCCTTGCATTACATGATACAACTACTCAAGTTTCTTTTTTTAATATCAGTTACCTCAAACCTGAGTACAATTTATATAACATTAACTTTTAAATATGTTCAGTAATGATCTTGAAGTACTTTAGAATCCCATATCATCAAAGAATCACTGAATTGGGATCTAGAATTTTAAAAGTATTTTTCTAATTCTTTAAAAATCAGTCATCAATGTTTAATACACATGGTAACACATGGTAACTACTAACTAGACTCTCACCATCTGAGAACAGGTAACAGTTACCAAAGTGCTTTTTTCAAACAAAAAATGAAATTGAAACAACAGCCCTTATCCTTAAAGCTTTTAGGACTTGGGTACTTCATCATGCCGCTCAACAGCAAGGCCATCTGTGAGAGGGTGGTGCAAGTGGTCTCTCTGGATAGCAAAGCACTCTTCTTGCAACCACACTCCAGGGAAAATGCACAAGTGCAATTTTAAAAATAACTTCATCAGAATCTCAAGCAGTAATTTTCTTAGTCGCAAAAACACTTAGTCACACAGCAGTACTTATTCTGGAAAAAGGTATACCAAGAAATAACACATTTCAAATATTGCTTCAATCTTTGGGTTAATAATATTCATCTTTGGTGTTAGTTACTTGAGAGGGATCACGTAGTAACTAGAAGCATTTTCTTAAAGGTGTATCTTAAGAGTGATTCCCTTCAAACACAGGGAGTATTTCTTCTTCTATAAAAGCTATTACTGTCTAAGTCAAACGCTGAAGTATGTTGAGGAAAATGTGTTCAGGTTCATCAGATGATGGATGATTTGTGCTTAACTAAAGAAATAAATTTTTTATATAATTTTTGCCCTTGGTAGAAAAAAATCATTATAAGTAGAAAACAACTAATCAGCAATTCTCTAAAAGAAGGAAGAAGCCAATGCTGGTCTTAACATAACTTCTCTTTGGATCAATCTCAAACGAGAGACAATTTACCTCTTTACAATCTCAGTATTACTTTTAAGTACATTATTTGACAACACAATCTTTATTTTCTTTCTTTACTGTGGTGAACACATACACACCAAAATATGTGCCAACACAACGTCCACATTTACAACTCAATGACACTGGTTATGTTTTTCATGCTTTGCCACCATTATCACTATCTTCATCCAAAACATTCAACCACCATTAACATAAACTCAGTGTCCCCCAAACAAAAACTCCCCCTTCCTCCCACCCCTGGTAACCATTAATAATCCTTGGTTTCTATATATTTGCTTATTTCACATAAGTAAGATCATACAGTATTTGTCCTGTTGCGATTGACTTATTTTGCTCAGTATAATGCATGTTTTCAAGGTTCATCCATGTTTAGCATGTATTAGAATGCCCTTTTCTTTACAGCTGTGTAATATTCCATTGCATGTATATACCACATTTTGTTTACCCATCAATCTGTTGATGGACATTTCAGTTGTTTCCACCTTTTGGCTACTGTGAACAGCACTGCAATGAACACTGGAGTACAGGCTTCTGTTTGCCTTCCCGCCTTTACTTCTTCTGGGTATATACCTAGGACTCGGATTGCTGGGTCATACAATAATTCTATGTTCAACTTTCTGAGGAACCACCCAACTGTTTTTCATAGTGGCTGCACCATTTTACATTCCTCCCAGCAATGAGTAAGGTTCGTTTCTCCACAACCTCGCCAACACTTATAATTTTTTTGGTTGGTTGGTTTTTGTTTTTAATTTAAATCGTTGCTATTCTATTGGGAGTGAGGTGGTATCTCATTGTGGTTTTGATTTACATCTCCCTAGAGGCTAACTCGAAACCCTGATGATGTAGTAGTTAAGTGCTATGGCTGCTAACCAAAAAGTGGGCAGTTTGAATCCACCAGGCACTCCTTGGAAACTCTACAGGGCAGTTTTACTCTGTCCTACAGGGGTTGCTATGAGTTGGAATCCACTCAGCAGCAGTGGGTTTGGTTTTTTAATGGCTAATTGGAGCCCTGGTGGTGCAGTGGTTAAGAGCTACGGCTGCTAACCAAAAGGGTTAGCCGCTCCTCAGAAACCCTATGGGCCAGTTCTACTCTGTCCTATAGGATTCACTATGAGTTGGAACTGAGTGGACGGCACCTAACAACAACAATGGCTAATGATGTTGAACATCTTTTCATGTGCTTGTTGGCCATCTGAATAACCTCTTTGGTGAACTGTCCAAGTCCTTTGCCTATTTTTTTGATTGGGTTGTCTTTTTGTTGTTAAATTGTGTAAGTTTTATGTCTATTTTGAGAATTAGGCTCTTAACTGCCATGTGGTTCCCGAAAATTTTCTCCCAATCTGTAGGTTGTCTTTTTATGTTGTTGACGAAGTCCTTTGATGTATAAAAGTATTTAATTTTTAGGCGGTCCCATCTACCTATTTTGTCTTTTGGTGCTCAGGCTTCTGTTATCATATCTAATAATCTATCACTAAACACTAGTTCCCATAACCTCGCCCCTACATTTTCTTCTAAGAATCTTATGGTTTTAGTTTTCACATTTAGGTCCTTAATGAAATCTACATTTTTGAAAGTTATTTTACCATAAAAAAATCTGATTATTAATACTGACGTTCATTAGAACACTAGTCCAAGTAAATTTAACATTTCATACTGTATCACATAGTTGAATGCACCTTCTACCAATATAGCCATAAAGACATGAGAAACAAAACTGAAAAAAAGTCAATAATTAAGTTTTGAATCTTACTTTTCAGCAGAATTAAAAACTTTTTTAAAAAAATAATTATCTTCGCAGGCCAAGAATAGCGTTTCCCCCAATATCCTAAGAGAATTTCATTTTGCTTCATACTGCTTTTATTAAGAGTTTTTTTTACTATACAGTTTTCATAACCGTGCAAAAAAAATTAAGGTTCAAGACAAATTACTGTATCAGGTGTGATTTTCTTAGTGTGGTACATAAGGTAGGGTATATTATATGCACTGGAAGCAAATGAATCTTGAGTTAATTACCTCCAACTATCAACCTTTCCTCATACTACTTGTTTTTCATTAATTATATTAACAAGATGACTCCAATATTTTAGCAAACATTATGGTCTTCTTTGATTAAAATCTGTACGATTACACTGTAAAAGTAATATAACTTTCCATGTAATGTTCAAGGAACTAGTTTTTGCATATAGGGTCTAACTAAAAAACAAACGAACCAAAGTTGAGAATGCAAGATAATTCTAAAATTAAATCAAAAGAAAATATCGAAATTATTGTCTTTCCATTTGTTTATGTCAAACAATCACCTTTGCCTTTTATCAAATGCGACTACCATTTTCTTGAAAGTCCTAAGTCTTACATGAAAAGATTGGTTTCAATCTTTACCAGCCTACATATGGGTATGAATTAAACATTTCCAATCATTCCCACACAGGGAGGAAAAAAGTTAGTCTAATAAACTGAGAAATCTTGCCATATATGTAGTTGTTTAAAAACTCTTACCAGAATAACCCATCATGAACAAGATTCAACTACTCTGGGTGTTTCCTCCCTCATCTGTAAAAGGAGACTGCCCTACGTGGTCTTTAAGGTTCCTTTATCACTAAAATACTACTCCATTGTAAAGCACTCCTTATCATACATACATATCACTTGCCACTGAGTGGAGTCCCACTCGTGGTGATCCCATGTGTCAGAGTAGAAGTGTGCTCGAAAGGATTTTCGATAGCTGATTTTTTGCAAGTAGATCACTAAAACTTTCTTCTGAGGAGCTTCTGGGTGGACTCAAACCGCCAACCTTTTGGTTTGCAGCTGAACTCTTAACCGTCTGCCCCACTCAGGGACTCCAAGCACTCCCTTAAGCCTCCTTTATTAAGAGTCAGAACCATCCAAAAGAGACAGACAGTGGGAATTACTGCCAGTAGATTATGGGTGGCAGAGAAAGAAAAGTCAATTTATCACCATTAACACAAATGTTCTAAAACCTTTTCTATCTAGAGTTTACTACAACCCTGCTATTAATTACAGCAGAAAACCAACAAGCCCTATGCATCAAAATAAGACAATGCAATTTAGGCAAAGCAAAATAGTGAAAAATAATGCATATACTCTGGACGTAAAAAATGGTTGAATGACTTATAAAAACAAACGTACACTATTATCACAGTATTACTGACACTCTATAACCTTTCTAAACTACGTGTCCCAAAAGCAACCTAGAACATCAATTCTCAATCTTCTTTCAGCCTCAAGACCAGAAAGGTAAAAATTCCAATCTATAGTAGTAACAAAGTGACTAAAGCAGAGGTGGGGACAGGGAGTGCCAGAGCACTGGGTAGCTGGTTCTGTACAGCTTAGAAAACACAAATTTAGACACACATTCCTGTTAACTGCCTTGTTCATCCATTCTAAAGCAAAATACCAATACATAATTTAGGCAAGAATAACATTTTACCTGTGAAGTAATTAAACAGTCAATCCCAGCTTGTTCTTTACAGTTCTTTCAAACCCCATCCCCCAGCTATTTATTGGCATGCAGAGATGTCTATTTCAGTCTATGTACCACTTCTGCTCCAAAAGCCGGGGTGGGGGGAGACACTAATAACTAAATCTTCTCTCTCCCTAGTTCTAGTCCAACTGGGACCCCACTTTTGTAGGACAATGCAAGTTGAAGGCTTTTTTACACAAGAATAGTAATGTGAGAAATGAATAAATAAAAAAAAGTGAAAAGTGGAAATAAGAGAAATGGGTCAAAAGTAGAAAGACAACAGTAAAAAAAGTGTTTCACCTGCCCCACGTAACTTTTCCTATCTCTCCTCTGCACCCTCAAAATGACCCTCACCATAACCTCAACCCAAACCCAGTGTCTCCTGGTTTTCCTAGCTTATCTCCCCCAAACAATGGATTTAAAAAAAAAAAAAAAAACACCTCACTGCTGTAGAGTCGATTCCGACTCATTGTGACCCTATAGGACAGAGTAGAATTGCCCTGTAAGGTTTCCAAGGAGTGGCTGGTAGATTTGAACTGCTGACTTTTTGGTTAGCAGTTGAGCTCATAACCACTGCACCACCAGGGCAAAAGATATCCCACAGGTAACTCTAACAAACTTGAATACAGTGAGATAGGGAAAAACACCAGCTGCCATAAAACGGGGTGGGGTGGGGGGTGGCGGAAGGGGGGCACCTAACTGGTAATACAAATGTTGTCCCATTCGTATATTCCGCCAGTGCCCATCATTCTTTCTATAGCATGAGTCTCATCTTGGCCCTACTGCCAATTTTTGCAGACACAGAACTCTTGGTCCTGCTGGAGAAGACAAAGGGGATTGGAGGATTTGCATATCTGTATTCTCATTAACTCAATCCGAAACCAACTGTATTACTGCTTCATGCCTTGGAGATCATGAAAAACTAACACACATGAACAGATTTGACTGTGGAAGCTATGAGGATGAAAAAAAAAACAAAAAGGCATTTCATAAGCTGTAATGAACAATATGATATTACAGAGCCCAGTCTCTAGATCATGATTTACACTATCTAAGAGTACACAGAAAATGAACTGGGATTTTCATCTCACAAATATTACTGGAGGGGCAAATGTAGCCACATCCAAATTAAAAAATAACTACTGTTTCCTCCTCCACGACAAAGTGGGACAACACTATGTGACATGAGTAGGAAGATTTCAAGCAGTAAGGATAAAAAAAATGCTTCGTTTTATAGAGTTGTTGATTCCCCAGTTCAATCTGGTTCCAGTTTACCTGTACTTTTTCATGATTAACACTACCTCCGCAAAGGGACTGTGAAGCATGTCTACAACACTATACTTAGAATTGAGAAGCCTGGGAAACTCAATTTTAGCCACTATGATCAAGTCACTTTATCTTCCTGGGATTCTGGTTTCAATCTTAAAACTTAGAACAATAAATGTTTCACAAGCTTGTTAAGAGAATTATGTCAAA
Source organism: Dugong dugon (assembly GCA_030035585.1). Taxonomy (NCBI): domain Eukaryota; kingdom Metazoa; phylum Chordata; class Mammalia; order Sirenia; family Dugongidae; genus Dugong; species Dugong dugon. Next base: position 147,373,602 of record CM057460.1, read on the forward strand.
GTATGATGAAAATAATAATCTGTAATATGCCTCCCCCACCTGTTTGTTGACAATTTTCAAATTACTTTTATGGAAATGAGCCAATCTTTTTAATTAAACACACACAAATATATTACCCACTTCATAGTCTTGGTCAAAATATTTTCCAGCTCATCAAATTAAGAAGCCGTTTGCTTTTTCCATACTCATATAACAAATGTTAAAACTAAGTAAAGCCTTAATGGCTGTATTTTATTTATAGAGCTTGTATAGCAATGGAAAACAGCATACCTAGGTAACGAATTCCCTGGCTATCAAACAACATTCTCTACAAGATTGGAAAGACCTGAAAGCACAAAGCCAAAAATCATATCTAAGTTAAACCACTGCTGAAGTCATACTATAAAAGACTGTTTATCTACTGCAATTAACTCAAAAGCAAATTGATACTATTTACTACTTCCAATCTGTAGATGGAAACAAAGCAGGATAGTTATACAGATACACTAATAATGCTAATGACTATAGAACAGTGCCTGAGACAAAACTGCATTCACTCACCACAAGTTTTTAAACAATCAACAAATTAGGAACCCCAAAATGACAAGGTTTACTGCACACAAAATAACTTGGCTTCAGTGCTTCAATGTAAGTCTCAATTATATCTTAAAAAAAAATTTTTTTTTGACTACTCAGTAACATAAAAACCATACTCACCTTTGTCTATAAACACACATTCAGGTTCTCTCCATTTTGTACACTTACCACTGTTAATTCATGATGGCATACCATAATAATGGCCCAGCATTTTTTAGCAGAATGACCTCTTATAGTATACTTTTACCTCAACTATTTAATTTTAAATGTCTCACTCAGATCAGGCATCTTCAGGTGAGTAGAAGGTAGGTTTTCATACTACCATTCCTTCTTATAGTCAAAGAAAGTATCAGCTATTATCAAATAGTTATTTCTAATAGGAGCCCTGGTTGCACAGTGGTTAAAGCACTCAGCTGCTAATCAAAAGGTAAGCTGCTCCATGGGAGAAAGATGTGGCAGTCTGCTTTCTAAAGATTACAGCCTTGGAAACTCTACACGGCAGTTCTACTCTGTCCTACTGGGTCACTATGAGTTGGAATCAACTCAACGGCAATGGGTTTTTTTGGTTTATCTCTAACAAGAACCTTTAAAAAACTATTATTGTAATGGGGGAAAAAAAAAACCAAACCCTCAAGATTTGTAAAATTCCTATTTAGAAGCCACCACACTGAAGAGTATCATACAGCTTTCACTCAGTGGTGCTACTGGTCATATAAATAAAAAAAATCAAAAACCAAACCTGTTGCCATCGGGTTTATTCTGACTCAGAGTGACGCAAAAGGACAGAATAGAACTGCCCCATAGGGTTTCCAAGGAGTGCCTGGTGGACTAGAACTACCGACCTTTTGGTTAGCAGCTGCAGGTCTCAACCACTGTGTCACCAGACCATACAAATACTAACAGTAAAAAGAGAGCTTTTGTTTTACTAGATTATACAGAAGTCCATTTCAAGTCATACATCCTAACTCATCCCACATACATAAAAAGCTGTCTTCAAATTAATTTACTTTGGAAGGTCAGTACAGTTCCAAAAAAGATGGTGTATTTACAAGCTACCAACAGTATGATAACTGTGTAATGGTACTTCCCCAAAAAAGGATCCATTCCATGGAAACCTTTATGTAATACCTAACTTCTAATACTATGCACATCTTTTTGGCTCTCAGAACTAAAATCTGAACAAGCTGAGCAATGAAGATCCAAGAATAAGTGATTAGCCTCACTATACCTTAGTTTTACAAAGATGTGGAAAACAACACTTACCAACCCACTTTAGTCTCCAACACAAACCCTCTACTTCCAGGTCCATCTCCTTACTGATTTCCATAGCATGCTTGTCTCTCCAACTGAATTCAAAGCTCCCTGAAAACAGGTCTTCTTCATTGCTTTCCATTCCCCTCATAAGAGTAAGCAATCTTGGATACTCAGTAAGTCTTAAATACTTAAACACAAAGTACTAACTTATGATGAAATTGTACGATCTTAGATTAGAAGGGACCTTAGAACATGTTTTAACTTTTTATACAAAGGAAAATGAGGATCAAGTGAATTGATTGCTCCAAAGTCAGTCACAACTACTAATTCTGTGGCAGAAATAGGACTAGTATCTAGGTCTAACTCGCAGTCCAGTGGTCTTTCAATGACATTATTGCCTCTCTCCAATGTTTTCTACACAAATGACTAGTCATCTAGCAAAGTTTTTATAAGAGCAACTACTGAACCATAAAAGTTCATAAAATGATCATTTACAGTAACTAGAAATTAAGACCTGGTAATATATGGTAAGTTTTTAAAAGCCTAATCTTTAAACCTTTAAAATAAATACCAACCTTATTTAATACAAGAGCTTTAAAATTAAGGGTCAAGAAGCAAAAGATTCAGTATACTGCTACCCATTAAAATTCAGCTCCAATAGCTGACTGTGCCACCTCATCAACTAGTAATGGAGTTTTGCCCAGGCTTGGGATAAATAAATCTAAATTTGACTCGCTTAAATTTCAATTATTCACAGCACAGTTTCTGAAAAAGTCTGTCTTGGGAGCATATACATCAAACTCATGATCCTAATTTACACATTAAACCACAAACGAGTCATTATAATAGCTCTCCAATAACTCTTTTCACTAACACAAAATAATAATGTGATATCGCACAGTTCTGTACTAAAATGAAATGCTACAAAGGTAATTTTGAAAAGAGAAGTTAAAATGTTCATAGAGATCAGCGTTTTCTATACCTTAGAAAACGGGGTTGTAAGACTTTATACAATACAACTGAATAGCTAATAGATAATCTATTAGGCTACCTGTTTCCCCAATACCCAAGGAAAAACAAAACAATTAGATAGTATAAAATTAAAGTTTAACGTTATTAAGCAGACTACAACATTTCACTTTCAACACCTGTGAGATAAATTATTTATTTACACACTAAGCAGTGTCTAGAATACAGTAAAAGCTCAATCAACAGCTATTATTATTACTACGACTACTTGCAGCCACAGAAATACAATCAAGCAACTTTTTCAAAAAAGAGCCAGGGTATACAACTTGCCGCCTTTCTAGTTTATCATTTTAAAAATAAATGGCAAAATGCCAAGTATGTTCAGCTTAGGAAAAGGTTCGCACTACCCAGTTTGAGTCAGTGTATAAATCATAAATCACTTGATTTCCAAATCAATAGCTCCTTATGTAGTGTGACTCACCAAATTCTTCATTTCTTCCAACTACGGAGAATTGGTTACTCCTCCCCATAATTGCCATGACCTTCGTTGAAACTGGGTTAGAGATTTATGTAAAATGTCTTAAAAATACACTTTAAATAGGCCTCTAGAGACGATCGCTTCATAAATTAAATACAAACCACCCAAGATAGTACTAAAACTCTGTGACCTTTAGACAGGTCCTGGGATCTGGCCTACTTACTTGCCTTTAGGGATTCTCCGGACGACGCTGATCCTAGAATTATGCCTGAAGACAAGTAAAAAGCCGCTTACCCACCTCACGGTGGAGGCCTAGGCCCCATTCCAGAGCCCCAGAACCCAACTCTCTCTACCTGAATCTCAAAACTGTCCCCGACCCTGACATACAGGGTCTCAGCTCCCCCTACCACCCCGCCCAGCGCCAAGGCCGGGAGGCTCAGAACCCCCCGAGTCGGGGGAACGGCGCCATTTTAGGCGGCGGCGACAAGTAATCCTTGCGCGAGAGGCAGGGGCGCCGGGTCGCTCGGCAGCCGCCGCCGGGCCGCGCCAGGCGCCGGACTGGGAAGCTCGGGGGTTCTGGGCCGGCGGCCTCCGCCATATTGCACCCTCCCCACAGCCACCCCTTCTCGGCGAGATTAGCTCCGCGGCAGCTACCGCAGCTGGAGTGTAGCTCACCTTCTCGCAGAGGCTCTTGACCTGAGACTCGGAGAGCTGCTTGCACTCGTTCAGCTGCTCGATCCACTGGTCCAGCTCCTTGGTGAACACCTTCTCGTCCATGATGCCACCCGCCCGAACCGGCTGCCTCTCCGCGCTACTCCCGCGCCGCCGCCCGCACACGGGCCACACACACACGCCGCCGCCGCCGCCGGTTTCCGAAGTACTACTGTGGCTACTGGCGGTTGCTCGGCGCTAGCGCTGGCCCGCTGGGTTTCTCCGAAATGTTCGGCCACCGGCCGCTGCGGCTCCTCCTCCGCTCGCTCTAGCTCCGGAGCTCGGCTCTCTGTAATGGCGGCCACCAGGCGTGGTGACGTCACGCCCGGCGTCAGGAGGCGGCGAGGTGCGGAGGGAAAAAAGCGCCAGGACACGAACTGCGCAACTGCATATCAGATGCTGGTCTACCGCAAGAGCCGTGTAAGGGGGAAGAAAACTAGGGGACAACGCGCAGGCGCATCCTAGCCCGCTAGTAACAGGCACCTTCGCTTTGGGCGTGGTCTCTCAGAAGGGAGGGCTCGGGAGGTGGGGGGTAGAAAAAACCGAATCTACGCGAGCGCAGTGCCTATAGCTATGAACGAGGGTTATCCTAGAGCGCTACGCCCTGCAAGACGCCCCCGCGAGCCTCGCGCAGGCGCAGTCCTGGTGGGAGGAGCCTCCTAACTGACTTGTGGATGCAGGCGTGGTAAAAAGATTAAGCTCTTCATCTGGGGATTGGGAACTCGATCACGGAAACGAGAATGCCACCCCGTGGCCTCTCCATGGTGCAACAGCACTGGAATTTTATGGGATTCACACATCTTTGGGGGCAGGGACGGGGCGCCGAGTGGCACCCTGGTTCGCGTGGCCCATCCCCGCCCCTGGGCATGGCCCGCCCCTTGTAATTAGGTCACACGTAGGCGGAGAAGGGTGTACCTGCCGGGGGAGTGGTGCGCAGTGCACCTGACTGAGTCCCCCGGCACACACCTGTCCCTGGGCCTAGGTGTCTTGTTGGGCGCAGTGACGGAGGCCAAGACTTGGGGCCCCGTTCCCGCTCGGCCTCGCGCGTCGTCGCCTGCTCCAGGTGTGCCTCCGACTCCGACTCCGGTTTCCCCGGGAAGGAGAGACCTCCCCAGCCCCTGCCGTCCTGGCCTCCTTTTTAGAGGGACGCACGGGTTCTGACCGCGTCCCAATGGTGGTAGAAGCAGCTGTAATTCGCTTTTAAAGCAATCTCGAATACTCTAAAATCGGACCTTGGTCTGGTTATGAATCTCTTTGGTGTTTACGAAGCGTTTGCACATTCCGTTGTCCCTGCATTCACAGAAATATTTGGCTCCGTAGAGTGCCAACTGTGTGCCAGATACCATGCCTGGGGATAGAGGGGTCATTCAAACAGAAGGTACCCTGGCCTAGTGGAGCTTGCATTCTCCCAACAGTACTAGCTTCAAATGGTTTGGGGATAGGTAGAAGAGGGATTATGATGCCTCCAGGATCTGAGAGGTAGAAACTTTTGGAAGAACATTCAACCATAAAGGACAAGGCAAGAGCTGAACCTGGTCTCCTGTTTTCTAGACCCCTAGCCCCAGTTGCAGGGGACCTGGCTGGACGATGTACTTGGGCAGAGCGCTGGCTCTGTGCCTCAGAGGGCCTCATCTCCATCAATAGGCTGAAGAAGGCCCTGGATGCTCCTATCAGCTAATGGCAGGACTGAAAATCTCCCTCATCCAAGGCAACCTGCTTGGCGAGGCCCACTGGCTTAGCCTCCCCAAGCTGGAAATTGCAATTCTGCTTTCCCTTTGTACCTACCACCAGCGCGCCCAGAAGAAAGTCCCTCAGATCTATTCCCCAGAAGGCTTATCACATGCTAATTTACCAGGCTGGATAAAAAGCTCTTTTAGCCCAAAATCTGACCTTGTTTTGCAGTTAACATCCCAAAATAATAGAGTGAGTTAAGACCATGTGGAATGATTATAAAGCCATGCCCAGTGTGCTATCTCATCTTATTCTAACCACTGCCCTGTACCTATGGGAGAAGTAGTCCCGTCTGATAGGGCAAGAAGCAGTTGGGCACTCAGAAGAGAAAAGGGATTTGCCCAAAGTAGTGGTCAGGATTTAAAACTTTATTCTACCAAGTGCAAGGTCTTGATCACAGTCATAAAACTGACCTTCCAAGGACTGAAATATGGAATGGGATCAATCCATTTCCCTTTGCTTGGGTTCTCTTACCTAAAAAGGTGGTGGTGATATTAGTTTGACAGATTAATAAGTATTGAGCACTCACTATGTGCTAATATTATAATGAGTGCTTTTTTCCAAAGCACTTTGAGCTCCTGTTGGTAGCATTAATGTGCTACTTATTTTCTCTAGATGCAGATGACTTGGCTCACCACCACCACAAAATGGAGAGAAGATATAATTATATGTACTTAAAGCATCCTGCCAAATAATTAGATGCCATGACTTAACTTCTTAAGGAATGAATTCTAGGAAGCTCTCATTAGCATTCAGGCCGTGAAATAAAGTATACATGATTATAAACAATACGGAACTAAATTAATCCAAATATCTTTTCCTTTAGAAAAAACGAGTATCTTGTCCCTTAGAAGAAATCTGGAATGTTTTCTTACTCTGAAGCACTCAAAATAACCAATGGATTTGACAATTAAGTTTAGTTAATCTGGTCTTAACTAATTTGACTTGGCTGACTCAATTCTAGAGCTAAGGAATACTTGGAACAAAAATTTAAAAGAAAACCAAAAAGAATTGTTCTTTTACTTTCTTGGCAAAACCAGAAAGTGAATAAAGCAAATATGCTTAGAGAAAGAATCTTTGTTCAGATGGCAAATTCAGTATACAGCGAGTCTGAGTGTTGCTTACGATGTTTCAACATAGCTATAAATAAAAATCATCTGATGATGAGGCGGGGTAGGGGGAGGATAACCTTGAGCAACTAGCTTTATAATACATACGCTTAGCCAAGATATAAAAATTGACATTAAACATGGAGAAGGAATGAGATGTATCTTATTTGTCAGCAATTCTCTTGGCCTTTTGTTAGGTTTATTTTGTTGTTGTTGTTCCTTCCAGTTCCCCAATTTCTAAACTTACATGTATTGTATCATTTATTCTTCACAACATCTGAGGTAGGTACTATTATGCAAAATGAGAAGAAACAGCTGCAAACATCAATTAATAATTGGAATATGGAATATACATAGTATGAATCAAGGATAATTGGAAGTTGTCAAAAATGAAATGGAACACTTGAAGATTGATATCCTGGTACTAGTGAGCTGAAATGGACTGGTATTGGCCATTCTGAATCAGACAATCATATGGTCTACTATGCTGGGAATGACAAATTGAAGAGGAATGGTGTCACATTCATCTTTAAAAAGAACATTTCAAGATCTATCCTGAGATACAAGACTGTCAGTGATAGGATAATATCCATACGCCTACAAGGAAGACTAGTTAATATAACTATTATTCAAATTTGCACACCAACCACTAGTGTCAAAGATGAAGAAATTGAAGATTTTTACCAACTTATGCAATCTGAAATTGATCAAACATGCAATCAAGATATATTGATAATTACTGGTGATTGGAATGCAAAAGTTGGAAACACAGAAAGATCGGTCATTGGGAAATATGACTTTGGTGACAGAAATAATGCCAGAGATCACATGATAGAATTCTGCAAGACCAAAAACTTATTCACTGGAAATACCCTTTTTCAACAACATAAATAGCAACTATACAGGGACTTTGCCACATGGAATACAGAGGAATCAAATCTACTAGGAAATCAAATCTAATAGGAAAGCTCAATATCGTCAGTTAGAATAAGGCCAGAGGCCAACTGCGGAATAGACCAACAATTGCTCATACGCAAGTTCAATGTGAAGCTGAAGAGATTAAAACAAGCCCATGAGAGCCAAAGTACCACCTTGAGGTATATCCCACCTGAATTTAGAGACCATCACAAGAATAGATTTGATGCAGTAAACACTAATGATAGAAGACCAAATGAGCTGTGGAATGACATCAAGGACATCATACATGAAGAAAGCATAAGGTCATTAAACAGACAGAAAAGAAAAAAAAGACCAAAATGGATGTCAGAAGAGAGTCTGAAACTTGTGCTTGAATATAGAGTAGCTAAAGTGAACGGAAGAAATGATGGAGTAAAAGAGCTGAACAGGAGATTTCAAAGGGTGGCTCAAGAAGACAAAGTAAAGTATTACAGGCATACTTCATTTTATTATGCTTCACAGATATTGCTTTTTTTCTTTTTTTCCTACAAATTGAAGGTTTGTGGCAACCCTGCATCAAGCAAGTCTCTTGGCACCATTTTCCCAATAGCATGTGCTCACTTCGTGTCTCTCTGTCACATTTTGGTAACTCTTGCAGTATTTCAAACTTTTTCATTATCATTATAGCTGTTAAGATGATCTGTGGTCAGTGATCTTTGACGTTACTATTGTAATTGTTTTGGGGCACCACGAACTGTGCCCGTATAAGTTGATGAACTTAATCGATAAATGTTGAGCGTGTTCTAGCTGTTCCACATACTGGCTGTTTCCCTATCTCTCTCCCTCTCCTTGGGTGTCCCTATTCCCTGAGACACCGCCAATATTTGTAATTAGGCCAATTAATAACCCTACAATGGCCTCTAAGTGTTCAAGTGAAAGGAAGAGTTGCACAACTCTCACTTTACATCAAAAGCTAAAAATGATTAAGCTTAGTGAGGAAGGCACGTTGAAAGCTGAGATAGGCAGAGAGCTAGGCCTCTTACACCAAACAGTTAGCCAAGTTGTGAATGCAAAGAAGAAGTTCTTGAAGGAAATTAAAAGTGCTTCTCCAGTGAACACATCAATGATAAGAAAAGTGAAACAGCTTTCTTGCTCATATGGAGAAAGTTTAGTGGTCTGGATAGAAGATCAAACCAGTGATAACATTCCCTTAAGCCAATGTGTAATCCAGAGCAAGGCCCTAACTCTCTCCAATTCTGTGAAGGCTGAGAGAGGTAAGAAGGCTGCTGAAGAAAAGTTTGAAGCTAGCAGAGGTTGGTTCATGAGGTTTAAGGAAAGAAGTCGTCTCCATAACATAAAAGTACAAGGTGAAGCAGCAAGTGCTGATGAAGAAGCTGCATCAAGTTATCCAGAAGATCTAGCTAAGATAATTGATGAGGGTGGCTACACTAAACAACAGATTTTCAGTGTAGAGGAAACAGCTTTATACTGGAAGAAGATGCCATCTAGGACTTTCATAGCTAGAAAGGAGAAGTCAATGCCTGGCTTCAAAGCTTCAAAAGACAGGCTGACTTCCTTGTTCGGGACTAATGCAACTGCTGACTTTAAGTTGAAGCCAATGCTCATTTACCATTCTGAAAATCCTAGCACCCTTAAGAATTATGCTAAATCTGCTCTACATGTGCTCTGTAAATGGAGCAACAAAGCCTGGATGACAGCACATCTGTTTACACCATGATTTACCAAATATTTTAAGCCCACTGCCAGAAATTCAAGCCAGGTTCAGAAGAGGACGTGGAACAAAGGATATCATTGCCGGTGTCAAAAAGATCTTGGCTGAAAGTAGAGAATACCAGAAAGATGTTCGCCTGTGTTTTACTGACTACACAAAGGCATTCACTGTGTGGATCATAACAAATTATGGATAATGTTGCAAACAACGGAATTCCAGAACACTTAATTGTGCTCATGAGGAACCTTTACATAGACCAAGAGGCAGTCGTTTGAACAAAACAAGGGGTTACTTCATGGTTTAAAATCAGGAAAGGTGTGTGTCAGGGTTGTATCCTTTCACTATACTTATTTAATCTGTAAAGTGAGCAAATAATCCGAGAAGCTGGACTCTATGAAGAAGTACGCAGCATCAGGATTGGAGGAAGACTCATTAATAACCTGTGGTATGCGGATGACACAACCTTGCTTGCTGAAAATGAAGAGGACTTGAAGCACTTACTGATAAAGATCAAAGATTACAGCCTTCAGGATGGATTACACCTTAACATAAAGAAAACAAAAATCCTCACAACCTGACCAACAAGCAGCATCATGATAAATGGAGAATATATTGAAGTTGTCAAGAATTTCATTTTACTTGGATCCACAATCAACGCCCATGAAAGCAGCAGTTAAGAAATCCAACAACATTCTGCATTGTCAAATCTGCTGCAAAAGACCTCTTTAAGGTGTTAAAAAGCAAAGATGTCACTTGGAGGATTAAGGTGCACCTGACCCAAGCCATGGTATTTTCAATCTCCTCATATGCATGTGGAAGATGGACAAAGAATAAGGAAGACCAGAGAAGAACTGATGCCTTTGAATTGTGATGTTGGCAAAGAATATTGAACATACCATGGTCTGCCAGAAGAATGAATAAATCTGTCTTGTAAGAAGTACAGTCAGAATGCTCCTTAGAAGCAAGGATGGTGAGATTTCATCTCATGTACTTTGGACATGTTATCAGGAGGGACCAATCCCTGGAGAAGGACATCACACTTGGTAAAGAAGAGAGTCAGCGAAAAAGATGAAAACCTTCAACCAGATGGTTTGACACAGTGGCTGCAACAATGGGCTCAAGCATAGCAACGATTGTGAGGATGGCACAAGACTGGGCAGTGTTTCGTTCTTTTGTACATAGGGTTGCTATGAGTCTGAGCGGACTCCACAGCACCTAACAATAACACTATTATTATCCTTGTTTTACAGATAGTAAAACTGAGGCACAAAGAGATTCCGCAAGTTGTCCAACGTAAAATAGCTAGTAAGTAGAGGAGCTGGGATTCATACTTAGTCTGGCTTCAGCACCCAAACTTTTAACTACTTTAGAGACTTTAGCATCAGATCACAAGAGATTTTCATAAAAGGAAGACCCTGACCATTTGACATCTACAATTCCAATGCTTAGGAGTCTCCAAGAGTAGAAAACATAACCTATTCCTTTAATGATTCCAGCCCAGAGAGCAGCCTGAGGCCCAGCCAACCATATCAACACATGACTCCCCAACTGCACCTGTCCTCCTCCACTGCCATCTCCCTGTATCATGCTCTTTTGCCCTTTTCTCCTCTTCCCTCTCTTCTCCTGATGTACCCTCTTACTTTTTCTTCCTCTCTTTCTCTCCTATTCCTGTATACGTCCAGCCTGCTGGGGTAACCCAGCAATCAGAATAAAAAAGGCTGCTGGTCCCTGAACTATACCTTTCCAAGTGATTGAGAATGAGACCCTCCCCAGTCCATAGGCTGAGCACCTGAGTCTCAGCTAGGACAGGCTGCCTAGGAAGTAATAGGAAGGCATAAGGATGTCTGTGGGAGAGAAGTGATGGGGGGAGGTGGAGGGAAAGGAGAGAAAACTCAAAGATGCATACAAAATACACAGTTCACCAAGCTTATGTGCCAGCAAGGGGAGACACACAGACAGGTAAATCATTTATTAAACACGTACAGAAGAGGGATGGCCTTGTTGCTTGGGGCAGCTGAGGAAGTGTTTCCACAGAAGTTGATGCTTGGGCTATATATTTTTTTTCTCTTTTTTTGGTGGGGTGCAAGCACGAAATGGGCTTTATTTTCATTTCTTGGGCTACATCTTGAAGGATAATCCAGAATTTTTCAGCTGAGAAGAGAAGAATTAACTGTTAAAATCTTTCCCTCTTAACTCATATCTATTCTAGATGTTTTTAAGGAAACTTAGAAACCATGCCTACATTTGTTTATTCTACAATGTTAAGGTATCAAATTCTTCAACTCCTGTGTGCTGGTACTGAGGCCAAGGGATTTTTTTCTCCCTGAGTCTATTTTCCACCGTCTTGTCCAAATTGGATACCAGATACTGCCTGCTTAACTTGGGAAATGCATTTTATCTCTGGTGCCTTGATCACATCAGAGCTTATATTTAAAGCATGAGTGATGAGAAGAGACCGCTGAGAAGTCCTTGGCTCTGTCCCATCCCTAGAACACCCTCCACCTCTGCACCAAGGCTCTAGAAGCCAATCCTGCAGTGGCTGGTGGGAGTCAGAAATGGCCAGAGCCAGGAGTAAAACATTTCTGCTCTCCAATCACTGGGATCTCATCTTCCACAAAGGCTCATCGGAAACTCTCAGCGGCTGGGTGCCCTGGTTCCTCCATGTATGCCCCCTCCGGCTTCATTAGTTGGCTGCCTTGTGTAGGCTCTGCCTCAGACCACCTGTGGGAACTTCTCAGTGTGGATTTCAGGTTCTGCATTAGGCCGTTCAGTTCCCACTACTGTTCTCAGGGAGATCATTCTCCTTGAGCAACCATCTCTAAGTCAGGGAGGTCTACCACTGGGCACATCTTTGAAGAGCCTTCTAGAAGCTCGATACGAGGCACCACTTCTTATGATCTCTCATGCAAGTTATTTAAGCCTGTAAACCTCAGAATCTTCATCTGTAAGATGGGAATCATAATAGTACCTTTCTCATAGGGTTATTTTAAAGATTAAATAAATTAACCCATGTAAAGCTCTTATCACTTAACAAATACTCCATCTATATGAACTATTATTATTAACATCTATTTTTACAATAAAATTATTTCTGCTTATAAAAGAATTAACGATCACTGTAAAAAATTACAAACTACTGACAAGTTTAAGGAAGAAACATCCAGAGATAAATGCTATTATCATTTTGGTGTATAGTCTTCCAAGCTTTTATCTGTACATATAAACACCTAACAAAAATAAAAAACTGCATTCACACTGTGTACTTCTATTCTGTGTCCTGTTTTATTCAACTGATGTATCATGAGTATTTTCCCATATCCTTCAATACTCTTAGGAAATAATATTTTTTAAAACTACCTAGTTTTCTAGAGTATTGGTGTAACCCAATTTATATTAACTAATCCCTTAGTTTGTACTTAGATTGTTTCCTATTTTTATACTTATAAATAGTACCAGGATAAATGTACTTGTTCACAAATTTTTGTGTACATTTCTGTTTATTTCTTCAAGATAAATGCATAGAAGTGGAATGAGTGGGCCCCCTTTTTTTAATATGAGGTACACAGAATTGGATTAAACATAATCCTTGGTTCATGACATATACTTTCATCATTGATATGTGGATAGCTCGAATTTATTAATTTAGGTAGTAAATTCATTAATTTTAATAATGTAGTCAGCACCTGTGAATCCACAACCCAAAACAAAAGCTAAGACATTGACAATAACCAATATCTAACCATAGGGTCCCTTCATGCACCCCATTGCCCTGAGTTCCCCAAGCAAGGGAACCATCATCCTAAATCCTATGTTTGCTTCCTTGCTTTCATTTTTACATAGTTATATTATAAAACAAAAACCAAACCTGTTGCCATTGAGTCGATTCTGAGTCGTATCTGGTTATATTCCTAAAGAGTAATTTTCAAAAGTGTTGTTGGCTTTATATAAAGGATATTATGCTATATGTAACATCAGGACTTAATTTTTTCACTAAATATTGCTTTGCTAAATGTCACCCGTATCATTGCATTTCACTGTTGTTCATTCATCTTAACTGATGTAAGAAAACCCAATCTGTAAATATACCATAGAGTTCCAGGGTGGTGTAAATGGTTAACAGGCTTGGCTGCTAAGCAAAAGATTGGTGGTTCAAGTCTACCCAGAGGCACTTCGGAAGAAAAGACCTAGTGATCTGCTTCTGAAAAATCAGCTATTGAAAACCCTGTGGAGCACAGTTCTACTCTGACACACATGGGGTTGCTACGAGTTGGGGTCGACCAATTGCAACTGGTTAAATATACCATGGTTTACCATCCATTTCCTGCTGATGGGCAATTGCTTTGTTTATAGGATTTTGCTCTTTGCACACTGCTGCTATGAACAGTATTGTAAATGTTTCCTGTTGTACATGTGCAAGAATTTCCCTAGGAAACCAATTTACACTCCTACGAGCCATAGATGAGCAGTCCCCTGGATCCACATTCTCTGATATTCATGTTTCTGTGGTTTTGGATCCATGTTGTCAGGTTGCTCTCCAGATGGGTGGCTCAGTTTACTTCTCCTCCAGCAATGTATGAGTGCCTATTTCCCCAAAGTCTTTCCGATACTAGGGATCATTTAAAAATTTTGACCATTTGATAAAAGAAAGATAGTATCGCCCTGCTCTGTAGCTTTGTGGCAAGGTACTGACTTCTCTAAAAGCTGAGAGAGAACAGGTTTGGCTCAGAAAATTGTTCCCAGTCTGATAACCTCAGTGACATTTCTGGGACTGATTCCCTAGTGGCTCAGCTGCTTTCCCATGTCCTAAAAGAGGTGACATGGTTGCAGAGGAGGAACAAGGGGGGCCAGGATGGGAAACAAGCCTAACTTACCACAGTGAAAGCTTGTCTCCTGGTCCCAGCGCCTACCAGTGTCAGATCACTCCTTTTCCTTGATGAAGCAGGCATTATCACCCCACCCCCACCCCCACGGAGAAAAGCTAGTATAATGCTACACTTTGTTATTTGAATTGATAAATTTAAACCTCCTCCCTGCTCTGCAGTAAAAGAACTTTCTATTCTGGGCTTTGTGACATAGCCAAAACCAAGCAGAGAGCAGCAGGCTGTAGCGTGAGTTAATAGTCTTTCTTCAAGGGAGAGAGAGAACCCACAAGCAAACAGAAGGACCATCCAAAATATGTCGTCTGCATAGCAACATGCAGCCTATTTGCCGGTCTTTCTGCTGGCAGACAGATATATTCCAAGGCTCAAAATTGAATACTACCTAACCTTCAGAGTAAACTGATGAATTAATCCTGAACTATCAGGTTTCTCAGTTCAATTCAATTAACCAAGAATCTACTGCTGCCCACTTACCTAGCACTATACTAGATACTGTCAGGGAAGACAAGATAATTCTGTCTTCAAGGGGATTTTTATCCACCAGAAATTACACTGATTTGAGGAGTACCCAAAACATCTGCCTAAGAACATGATTTCCTCTGCCAGTCTGTTCCTGTGCCTGAATCCCCACCACTGCAGGAAGATCCTGAGCCTCAAGAAGACTTCACGCATGTGCAGGGGACACATTCATAAAAGGGGCAATCTATTTAAACCATTGGCACCCATGAGCACATAACCATCGTCCAGGAAGACTGAGACAGAACAAGTCCCCCTTGCTCTCTCTTTTGAAAAATTTTTTCTTATGGAAAGTTTCAAATATGCACAAAACCCACTGCCATCGAGTCAATTCTGACTCATAGCGACCCTATAGGGCAGAGTAGAACTGTCCCATAGAGTTTCCAAGTCTGTAAATCTTTACGGAAGCAGACTGCCACATCTTTCTCCTGCGAGTGGACGGTGGGTTCGAACCACTGACCTTTAAGTTAGTAGCCAAACACTTTAACCACTGTGTCACCAGGGCTTCTATGTGCACAGAAGTAGAGATAATAGTATAATACCCTCCATGTACCTATCACTTCACTTCAACAATTATCGATATATGGCAATCTACCTCTCCCTCATCCCCATTTTAAAACAAATGTAAAGCAAATCGTAGTATTTTCATCTGTAAATCTTTCTGAGCGTATCTGTAAGAAATAAGGATTCTTCTTTCTTAAACAACCACTGTATCAGCATCACACCTAAAAAATCAGTAGTAATTCCTTAATATCACCTAGTATCCAGTTAGAATTCAAATTGCCCTGATTTTCTGAAATGTCTTTCTACAATCGGTTTATTTTGATCGGAAGCCAAACATTGTCATTTGTGCTTGTTGTATAGCTCCAGTCTCTTTTAGTTTATAATGTTTTAGTTTTTAAGCATCTCATCCCTTTCTTATTTCCCTTTGTTACTGTTGTTGTTGAAGATAATGGGTCTTTTAGTTAACATTTGTGTGTAGCAAACCACCCCAAACTTAATGGCATAAAACAGCAACCAGCTTATTATGCTTATGAATTCTACGGGTCAGCAATTCAGAAAGGGCACAGTAGGAATGGCTTCTCTCTGCTCCAAGCTATCTGGGGCCTCAGCTAAGAGATTCAAAGCCTGGGGACAACTTCATAGTTGGGAGCTGGAATCGTCTGAAGACTTGTTTACTTGCACATCTGGTGCCTGGGCCAGGAGCACTCAAAAACCAGGACTATTGACCAGAGCACCTACATATGGCTTCTCTATGTAGCCTGGCTTCCTCACAGCATGGTGGCCTCGGGATAGTCATATTCCTTATGTGGCGGCTTAGCAATCCAAGTGTAAGTTTCCCAGCCAACAAGGTAGAAGCTGCATCATCTTTTATGACCTAACCTCAGACATCATGGAGTGGCAGTTTTGCTGCATTCTATTGGTTACAAACAAGTTACAAGCTCACCCAGACTCATCCCACTCAAGTGGAGTCAGACTCCACCTTTAGATAGGTAGTGGCAAGATTCCAGAAGAACATGTGGGATGGGAGACATTGTTGCTCCACTTTGAGATTAGGATAGTCAGTCAAGCCCACCTTTCCTACAGCAACCCGGAAAGATGTTGCAAACAATGGGTACCTGCTGAAAGAGAGAAAGGGGGAGGTTATTTGTTTGCAGGGCCACATCCTACAGTTATGTAGATTGTGCCTTGAACAACCAAGGGGGTGCCAAAACTAAAAACCAAATCTGTTGTCATTGAGTCGATTCTGACTCATAGGCCAGAGTAGAACTGCTCCATACAGTTTTCAAGCAGTGTCTGGTGGATTCGAGCTGCCGACCTTTTGGTTAGCAGCCATAGCTCTTAACCACTACACCACCAAAGTTTCCCCAAGGGTGTGCGTAGGGGCTGAAACCACCTCCACTTGCCAAGCCTTGTGCCTTACTGTAGGTCTATGTCTGCCAGGAGAAAGAGGTAACTTTTCTAATGCACGTAAAGATACTATATGGGCAAGCAGTGGCCCTGAATGGATGGTAAGAGGTCATTTCGTCTATAGATTACCTATTGAATGCATGCTACTTTGGAAAACATTAGGGCTTGTTTTGGTTTAAGTTGCACACAAATTGTTCAAATATCTCAGAGTGCTTCAAAAATGATAGTGGTACAAGTTTTTAGCACCAGTTATTTTTTATTGTATTGGCCTAGAATGTTCTTGCTCCTCTGGTTTGGATGTACCAGAAGCCACAGTTGTATCTTAGAAGTCAGCCAAGACACTGTCCCAATGACCGAGGGCCCAGCCTGATACATTTGTAGCCACCCTTGGCTGGATGTAAAAAGAGGGCACAGGATTTCTAGGAAACTGGACCAAACAGAATTGAGAATTTTATTTTCTTCTTTGCAGTTCCCATTCTTCATTAACATAGCTTTTATATTTTGGTCAAATTCCCAGGGGAGTAAACGCTATCATTTCTGTTTCTGGCTTTCAGGAAAATGAGCCCCGGTTAAATAATATAGATAAGGCAAGATATATTCCAAGGATTTTAAGAACCAGGAGAGCATCAGACATCCCTGAGTTTGATAAGGGCAGGCAAGTTATAAGGCAGCTCACACTAGTCCAGATATAAATCTCTGTCAATGGGATTATTAAAAAGCTGTGACCACAGCCATGCTGGTGATCAAAAGCTGGGACAAGAAAAGCTTCAAATGAGAAGGCCAAGGGCATTTAATTTTTTCCCTTTACTTATTAGACTTCAGGTCTAGACTGCTAATCATATTTTTCATTCATGGCACATTACTCTATAATTGATCCATTCAAAGTCCCTCTCTTATGTATGTCTGAGTGTATGTATGTATATATTTCCACCTATTCCTACTCCCTACTTTTGCTCCCTCAGCCCTCCATAGGCAACTTTTCTATGTAATTATATTATATGGCTCGCATATGTTCATGTGAAGTGTGTGTTGTTTGGTTTGTATTTAATTTACATATACAATATTGTGTCATATATCTCATTTGTGTCTTTTTCACTCAGCACTTTCCTTTAAGACCTATCCATGTTGCTATGTGCACATCTAATCCATCATTATTGAGTGCTGCAGAGTACTCCACAGTGTGCATCCACCACATTTGGCTCTCTGCTACCCCAGGAATGGGTACCCCTAGTGCCTCTGACTTCCTACCACCAAAAACAGTGTTTCCATAAACAGCCTAGTGTATGTCCATTATGGACCTGCATGGGACACTCCTTAGGCAACCTCTCACCCACATGGTGTCTTCGTGTACAATAGAAAAGGTGCGTCTTGCTCCTGATGGAGCCAGCACCACAGTAAAGAGCAAGGCTTGGCAAATGGAGCTCAGGCTGGGTTTTAGCCCACACTTACTGCCTCAGTTGGAGACTCATTCAGGGCACAATTTGCAGAACCATAGGAGGTGGCCCTGCAAACAAACAAACAAAAAATCCCCTTTTCTCTCTTCCATCAAGTTTCTGTCTTTTGTACCATCTTCACTGGTTGGTGTAGGAAATGAGGTGAGGGTGACAATTGACCACAGAAATCTCATCATAGCATATGCTGTAAAAATGAATGGCATGGCACGGGAGGCCTCTGATCTCCTCATCTAACTTCACAAGGAGAAGGAGAGAGAATCATTATCAGCATCAACAGCCCAAGGCTGATTCCTATGTGGTAGAGGTCAGACATACCTCCTCTCTCTAGCCTTTTTACCAATTCTGACACCTAGTGACACCCACGGCACTCCTTACTTATCTGCTGGGTTCAGTAATTCATTGCAACTCACATATAATACAATTATGGGGTTTATTAGGGAAGTAACAAGTTACAATTCAGGATCAGAAACAACTCAGGATACAGTTCTTCAATCAAGACAGCCCCTTCTCAGCCATGCCCGCAGGCAGGCCTCTCTCTGGCCCTTGGCCCCTTGGCCCCTCTGCCCTGCTTAGGTAAGTATTACAAAGCTAGTTTGGATCTGCTAGTAAGTGCCTGGAGGAATCCCACTCCACCAGCAAGCCTCCTGCCCGAAGGGGCTTGGCTCTCTCGCTCCGTGGGCGAGGAAGCTCACAGCGCCATCTCCTGCCCGTCTCCTTGTTCTACTGCCTCTGCTGCTGCTGTTTCTCTGCCACCATTTCTCACCATCCTGCCATCTCTGGTGTTATAGCTCTCTCTCTCTCTCTGTCACCTGGATCTAGGAGGGTGTCAGCGCAGGGATCCTGGGTCCAAAGGACGTGCTTCACTCCCGTTTCTTCTTCTTGGTAGTAGTCAGGGCACCCTCTGCTCTGGGATTGGCTCTCTTTTAAACCTAGCAGGATGGCAAAACTGACCAATCCCATCATTAGGATTCCATACAATTTATTTGTATGATCCCACCCCGCAGGGTTCCATGCACATTATCTACATTATTAGCAAGCCGTCCAATCCCCTTGGTGGCCCACAAGCACCTCATTTGCATAGTCCCATGAAGTCATTTAGTGGAAGTTATAAAGATTATGGCTAAAAGGGCCATATTAAGTAATTCACTGCGCCACAATGCATATACTTAATCTGACCACATAATGCCACATTATTAGAGCACTTTATAAATGGGCTGATGCAGTTTGTGTGAATACCATGGCTTGACTGTGAGCTCCATAGGAAACGGGAGTCAGGCTGGCTACAACACACTGGTGGTAGAATAAATGTACCTGCCCGAGGCCAAGGCAAGGGGCCTAGGCAGTGTGCTCACTCACTTTGTCTGGGGGATGAGTAGAGAAACATCTTTTCCCTTAACACTGTTATCCCTGTCATGTTTAAGACACAGACAAAGTGGCTGGCCTCATATCTATAGAGTAGCAATGCCAAGTGGCTTTGCCACAAGTTGTGGAGGCCTGGTCCTGAGCCATCCTGCCTTCACCCCTTGGTGAACATCCTGTGACAGACACAAGTAAGGACTGACAGTCCTCACTCAAGGTCATTAGGACAGGTTTGGATTCATCCATTCAGGACAGCTCATTTAAACTGATCAGGTTTCAAATCCATTGGCAATTCTTAGTGACCATTCAGGTACATCTGAACCCTCTTAAAATAACTGTGTGTGGAAATAATTGAAACACCTAAGTTGTAAAGAATGTTGTTACTCATTTTCACGCTGATGTTTTCTCATTTGTTACATGAGGATAATCACAGTGGGAACTTTTATAAGGTGATGGAAGGCTCGATTCATGATTTTCCAGGAAATAATCAATGGCCTTTTTAGGAGATTTCTGTATGAAAGATGGTCCTAGAAATCAAATATCCCTATATTCTGGATCCTTTTTGTGAATTTAGAATTACACTTCAGGTCTTGCTCAACTGCTAACCAAAAAGTCAGCAGTTCAAACCCACCAGCCACTCTGTGGGAATAAGATGTGAGAGTCTGCTTCCATAAAGATTTACTGCCTTGGGAACCCTCTGGAGCAGTTCTACTCTGTGCTATAGGGTCACTTTGAGTTGGAATTGACTCGACAGCAACAGGTTTGGTTTTTAGTAGTTATAGTAAGGCTGAGTAATAGTCATTACGCAAGGATGTGAGCCACACTGAGTACCATAGTCATTACCACTGTAAAAATGCAAGGAGGTGGGCTTTGCAAAGCAATGCAGAGGAACAGAAATACAAATTAGTTGAGTACATTCACAAACATCAGGGTCCAGATAACATTTACCAACAAATGGACCTATAACATAAAAACCATAATGTAAGCTTGGCATTCAGAAAGAGAAACACAAGGAAAAGCCTGGAGGTGACCACCACATGACAAGAAAGACCCAGAGATTCACAAATGGCCTGGATGGTACTATCTAGTGAGGCCTGACTTATCCTTTCTGAAGGCTCCAGTATGGCTATCTCTCACCCTGGAAATCTTATCACCCTTTGGGGCCCTAGAGCTAGCCTGTTCCTGCTCCCCTGCTGGAGAAAGTGCCTGCTGGGATATATCAAAACAAAACAAAAATCATAAATAAATAAAATAACACCTTAATGCCTTCTAGACAATCAACAATATCAGATCATATAAAGAAATAAGACAAGATGGCTTAACCAAGTGACCAAAATAAAGGGGCAGAAAACCTTCCTGAGAAAGAGATGGTAATTGAACTGCCTGATAACGAATTCAAAGGCTTATGTAGAGGGTCCTCAAAGACATCAAGGAAAACACAGACACAACCCTAGAAGAATTCAGGAAAACAATGCAAGAACAAAATGAGAAATTAAATAGACAACTAGAAATCATACAAAAACAGGAACTATAAATCCAGAAGATTAACAATAAAATATCAGAAATAGATAATTCAATCGAAGGACATAGAAGTAGAATTAAAACAATGGAAGAAAGAATTGGTGAAATAGAAGGCAAATTCCTTGATTCCAATTTGTTCGAGGAACAATCAGAAAAAATAATTTTAGGGCAAAATGGCGCTCTAGGCAGAAGCACCACCCGTCCCTCCACAGCAAAGATCCGAAAAACTAAGCCAACCAGAGAATACAACAATCCTGAAACCCTAAAACATCAAATGAAGAGATAAAGAACTCAGCCAAGCACCATATGGAGTGAGAAAACAGACAGACAGAGAACGGAGAGCGAGGAGAGATTCATGCAGAGGTCCTCTACCAGCTAACGCAACGCGGATCCACCATCTTGGACTCCTATCGGAGACCAACAAATGGGAGTACAAGAAAGCAGCCTCACGGAGCATCCAGTGGGAGACAAAACAACCGGTAATTTGTGGTGTGTGCTTTCCCACTCCCCACCCCTCTTTGCCCCAGCTCGGCCTCCTCTGCTTCCCGCGGCCACGGTCTCTTGACAGGGAAGCGCCGGCTGCTTGGATTCCACACACCCAAGAGGGCGGCTCTCTGGGTGCCATTTGTTGGCTGCTAGTGTTGCTTTTTTTTTCTGCTTCTTTTGATTTCTCACTTGCCTCTCGCCACCTCTGCCTCCTTTCACTCGAGTGCCTGGCTCCGTGCGCCATCTTTGCTTCTTCCTGAGGGGCTCCAGAGCGCCGGCAATTTGTGATAAATGCTTTCCCACTCTCTACCCTTCTTCACCCACACTCGGCCTCCTCTGCTTCCCATGGACACAATCTCTTGTCCAGAAACACCAGCCTGCACTAGCTCATGAGTGCCATTTGTTGGCTGCTGGTGTTGCTTTTTTTTTTTTTTTCTGCTTCTTTTGATTTCTTGCTTGCCTCTCGCCGCCTCCCCCTCCTTTCGCTTGAGTGCCTGGCTCCATGCGCCATCTTTTCTTCTTCCTGAGGGGCTGCAGAGCTCCATTCAAGTGTGGAGCTGCTTCCCGGTCTGGGCTACCGTGCTGGTGGGATCCCGGGGCTTTTGTTCATTTCTTCATTTTGAATTGTTTGTTTGTTTTCTTTTCCTTTTCTTGAGTTGGGAGCCCTTTCTGGCCAGGCAGAGCAGGGTGGCAAGGAACTCCCTTTCAGCTTCCACAGACGTGCAGAGGGATCCCTGAGAGCATTTCTTTTTTCATTGGGTTTTTTTTTTTTTTTTCTGTTTTTTTTTGGGGGGGGGGGTCTTTCTTGTTCTTTTTTTTTTTAATTTGTTTTGTTTTCTTTTCCCTTTTTGTCTTTCTTCATTTCTCAGTTTCTCGTCTCTCTATATCTTCCTTCTCTTTCTGATCCCTGAATACCAGGTGTTGTATACCTCTGTGCCTTCTAACCAGGCTGTACTGCAACACCTGAGAACAACTTCCCCAGACCTCATAGCTGCATCGGTGGGATCCCTGGGAACTTTGCAGTTCGTTAACCTTTCTGATTTTTATTTATTCATTCTTTTCTTTTCTTCCTCTTCACCTTTCTGTTTTTCTCCATTTCATAGTCTCTCATCTCTCCATTCCAACGGCAAGTTCCCCTAGCATTCTTTTTTGTTTGTTTGTATGTTTTTGGCTCCTGTTCCTCTCTCCTCTCTCCCATAACCATCTTAGCTCCACACATAACAATCTCCCCGCTGCATCCTGCCTACCTGCACTGTGTGCTTGACATCACACCACCAAGCAGCACAGGCACAGCTGACTGGAACCTGCCCTGCACTGATTACCGACCAGCTCTGGTGGCTGTAGTAAGTGCCACAAACAACCCGTCCCAGTAACTCCTCTTCAGCTAGACCTGCCCTGCTGTACCATATCTGAGAGACTGACCCGGTCAGTTGAAAAAGGAGGTGCCCACAGATGAGCAAACAACAAAGAACACACAGTCTGCCTGCTCAGACATAGTCAAATTTTTTTTTTAAAAAAAGGGGTGAAACAAACAAATCTACAATTAATAAATGAGAAAAATAACTACTGAATGCCCCGAAGACAGCAGACAATAACAAAACATTTACAAAAACAGGGCAGGATGGTTCCAGTAGGCATCCAAATAAAAACACCAGATGACTCTCCTCTGGAAGAAAATGCACTAGAACGACCTGATAGGGAATTCAAATCTCTAATACTCAGAATTCTCCAAGAACTGAGGCAAAAAGCTGACAAACATGAGGAAAAAATAGACAAATTCATGGAAAGTACAGGCAAAAAATTGGAAGAATTCAGGAAGATGATGAAGGAACAAAATGCCAAAATAAATTCACAACTAGAAATTATACAAAAACAACAATTAGAAATCTAAAAGATACACAACAAGATTTCAGAAATGGATGATGTCATACAAGGGCTGAGAAGCAGATTTGAAACCATGGAAGACAGGATCAGTGGAACTGAAGACAAACACTTGGATACAACTCTGTTTCAGGAAAACTCAGAAAAAAGAACAAAGAAAAATGAAGAGACTCTGAGACTTATGTGTGACACAATTAAAAACAAAAATTTACGAGTGATTGGAATTCCAGAACAGGGGGAGAAAACAGAAAACAGAGAGAGGATCATTGAGGAACTGCTGACAGAAAACTTCCCCAATATCATGAAAGAGGAAAATCTGGCCATCCAAGAAGCTCAACGAACCCCATATAGAAGAGACCCCAAAAGAAAATCACCAAGGCATATCATATTCACACTCACCAAAACCAAAGACAAACAAAGAATCCTGAGAGCAGCTCGTGAAAAACAAGAAGTCACATACAGAGGAGAAACATAAGACTAAGCTCAGATTATTCGGCAGAAACCATGCAGGCAAGAAGGCAATGGGATGACACATATAAAATCTTGAAAGAAAAAAACTGTCATCCAAGAATAATATATCCTGCAAAACTCTCATTCAAATATGATGGTGAAATTAGGACATTTCCAGATAAACAGAAATTAAGGGACTATGTAAAAACCAAACCAAGCTTACAAGAATCATTAAAGGGAGTTCTTCAATCTGAGGACAAACAGCTTCAGCTCACAGGCAGAACCTAGGACGCAGGATCGTACCAGCCAGACACCATTCTAGGAAATGAACTCTCGAGCACTATCCAAAACCAAAAGATATACAACAAGGAATCAGAGCAGTTAATCAATAAATGACAAGAACATCAAAACAATAAAAGAGGGAATAAACGGCATAGGTATAGAACCTTCTAATGGAGAGGAAGGCAAGGTGATACCAACTAATAATAGACTGCTTCAAACTTAGAAAGATAAGGGTAAAATTCATGGTAACCACAAAGAAAGTTAACAAACCAACTCATAAAAATAAAGACGAAAAACATAAAGTCTCAGCAAAAACAAAACCTACAAAAACAAAAGAAATGAAAAAAAATCCACAAACAAAAGTAACTCAGCACAAGAGAGTAAGAAGAACAAAGAAAACTTCAGCACCACAAAAAAAAAGCACCACAAATTGACAGCAACAAACTCACATCTATCAATAATTACACTGAATGTAAATGGACTCAATGTACCCATAAAGAGACGGAGAGTGAGTGACAGAATGGATAAAAAACAGGATGCATCAATATGCTGTCTACAAGAGACACACCTTAGAAACAAAGATGTGAATTTATTAAAAGTCAAAGGTTGGAAAAAAATATATCAAGCTAACAACTACCAAAAAAGAGCAGGAATGGCAATACTAATCTCAGATAAAATAGACTATAAAACAAAATCTACCATAAAAGACAAAGAAGGATACAATATAATGATTAAGGGGATGATCCATCATGAAGACATAACCATAATAAACATCTATGTATGCAATGACAGGGTTCCAAAATACATAAAACAAACTCTAACAACACTGAAAAGAGAAATTTCAGTTCCACAATAACAGTAGGAGACTTCAACACTCCACTCTCAGTAAAGGACAGAACAACTAAGAAGAAACTCAGCAAAGATACAGAAGCCCTAAAGGGCACAATCAGCTAACTTGACCTCATAGACATATATAGAACACTCCATCCAACCACTGCAAAGTATACATTCTTTTCCAATGCACATGGAACGTTCTCCAGAAAGACAACATCTTAGGCCACAGAGCAATCCTCAACAAGATCCAAAACGCTGAGATAATTCAAAGTATCTTCTCTGACCACAATGCCATCAAGGTAGAAATTAACACTAGAAAGAGCAAGGAAAAAAATCAACTACATGGAAACTGAATAATACCCTGCTTACACATCACTGGGTAACAGAAAAAATCAGAGATGGAATCAAAAAATTCCTAGAATCAAATGAGAATGAAAACACATCATACCAAAACCTTTGGGACACAGCAAAGGCAGTCCTCAGAGGACAATTTATAGCAATAGCTGCACATACCAAAAAAGAAGAAGGGGACAAAATAAAAACATTAACTACAAAACTCAAACAAATAGAAAGAGAACAGCAAAAAAAGCCCACAACCATCGGAAGAAAGGAAATAGTAAAGATCAGAGCAGAAATAAATGAAATAGAGAACAGAAAAACAATAGAAAGAATCAACAAAACCAAAAGTTGGTTCTTTGAAAGAATCAACAAAATCGACAAACCACTGGCCAGACTGACAAAAGAAAAACAGGAGAGGACACAAATCCCCCAAATAAGAAATGGAATGGTGGACATTACAACAGACCCAACTGAAATAAAAAGTATTATAACAGAATATTATGAAAAACAATACTCCAACAAATTTGAAAACCTAGAGGAAATGGATAAATTTCTAGAAACACACGGCCTACCCAAACTACAACAAAGTGGTGTTGAAAATCTGAACAGACCCATAACAAGAGAAGAGATTGAAAAGGTAATAAAAAAAACTCCCAACCAAAAAAAGCCCTGGCCCAGATGGCTTCACTGGAGAATTCTACAAAACATTTACAGAAGAGCTTGTACCAGTACTACTCAAGCTATTTCAGAGCATAGAAGAGGAAGCAACACTTCCAAATTCATTCTATGAAGCCAGCATAACCCTGATACCAAAACCAGGCAAAGATGTCACAAAAAAAGAAAATTACAGACCAATATCTCTCATGAATATAGATGCAAAAATTCTGAACAAAATTCTAGCCAATAGAATTCAGCATCATATCAAAAAATAATACACCACGACCAAGTAGGATTCATACCAGGTATGCAAGGATGGTTCAACATTAGAAAATCAATCAATGTAATCCACCACATAAATAAAAGGAAAGAAAAGAACCACATGATCATCTCAATTGACGCAGAAAAGGCATTTGACAAAGTCCAACACCCATTCCTGATAAAAAAACTCTCAATAAAATAGGTATAGAAGGGAAATTTCTCAACATAATAAAGGGCATCTATGCAAAACCAATGGCCAACATCATTCTTAATAGAGAGAAGCTGAAAACATTCCCCTTGAAAACAGGAGCAAGACAAGGATGCCCTTTATCACCACTCTATTTAACATTGTGCTGGAAGTTCTAGCTAGAGCAATAAGGCAAGAAAAAGAAATAAAGGGCATCCAAATTGGTAATGAAGAAGTTAAACTGTCCCTGTTTGCAGATAATATGTTACTATACATAGAAAACCCTAAAGACTCCACGAGAAATCTACTGGAACTAATAGAAAGATTCAGCAGAGTAGCAGCATACAAGATAAACATTAAAAAATCAGTTGGATTCCTATACACCAATAAGGAGAACGATGAAAAGGAAATCAGGAAAACAATACCATTTTCAATAGCCCCTAAAAAGATAAAATACTTAGGAATAAATCTGACCAGGAATGTAAAAGACCTATACAAAGAAAACTATAAAACACTACTGCATGAAACCCAAAGGAATCTACATAAATGGAAAAACACACCATGCTCATGGATAGGCAGACTCAACATTGTGAAAATGTCAATTCTACCCAAAACAGTTTACAAATACAATGCAATCCCAATCCAAATACCAACAACATTCTTCAAAGAGATGGAAAAACTAATCATTAACTTTATATGGAAAGGGAAGAAGCCCCAAATAAGTAAAGCACTACTGAAGAAGAAGAATAAAGTTGGAGGACTCACACTACCTGACTTCAGAACCTACTATACAGCTACAGTAGTCAAAACAGCCTGGTACTGGTACAAGGACAGATACATTGACCAATGGAACAGAATTGAGAACCCAGATGTAAATCCATACACCTACGGTCACCTGATCTTCGACAAGGGCCCAAAGTCCATCAGAAGGGGAAAAGACAGTCTTTTTAACAAATGGTGCTGGCAAAACCAGATATCCATTTGCAAAAAAATGAAACAGGACCCATACTTCACACCGTATACAAAAACTACTTCAAAATGGATCAAAGACCTGAATATAAAGCCTAAAACTCTACAGTTCATAGAAGAAAAAATAGGACCAACACTTCAGGCCTTAATACATGGCATTAACAGGATACAAACCATAACCATCAACGTACAAAACCCAACAGATAAGCTAGATAACTGGGATCTTCTAAAAATCAAACACCTATGCTCTTCAAAAGACTTCACCAAAAGAGTCAAAAGAGAACCTACAGACTGGGAAAAAATTTTGGGACAGTACAAGTCCTACAAAGTTCTAATCTCCATAATCTACAAGAAAATCCAACACCTCTACAATAAAAAGACAAATAATCCTATTAAAAAATGGGCAAAGGAAATAAACAGACACTTCACCAAAGAAGACATTCAAATGGCCAACAGACACATGAGGAAATTCTCACGATCACTAGCCATTAGAGAAATGCAAATTAAAACCACAATGAGATACCATCTCACCCCGGCATTACTGGCATGAATCAAAACCCTGGAAATAACAAATGTTGGAGGGGCTGTGGGGAGATCGGAACACTTATGCACTGCTGTTGGGAATGCAAAATGATACAACCATTTTGGAAAATGATATGGCGCTTCCTCAGAAAGCTGGAAATAGACATACCATTCCATCCAGCAATCCCACTCCTAGAAATATATCCTAGAGAAATAAGAGTCATCACTCGAATAGACATATGCACACCTATGTTCATGGCAGCATTGTTCACAATAGCAAAACTATGGAAACAACCTCGATGCCCATCAACAGATGAATGGATAAACAAACTATGGTACATACACACAATGGAGTACTATGCAACGAGAAAGAACAACAATGATTCTGTGAACCATCTCATAACATGGATGAAACTGGAGGACATTATGCTGAGTGAAATAAGTCAATCACAAAAGGAAAAATATTGTATGAGACCTCTATTGTAAAAACCCATGAAAAAGTTCACACACAAAATGTAACAATCTTTGTTGGTTACCAGGGATGGGAGGGGTGGGGAGGAAATACTAAATAGGCAATAGATAAGTGGTATCTTGGGTGAAGGGTGAGACAGTACACAATACCGGGGAAACTAGCACAACCTGTAAAAGGAAAGGTCATGGAAGCCCCATAGACACATCCAAACTCCCTGAGGGACTGAATTGCTGGGCGGAGGTATGTGGGGACCATGATCTCGGGTAACATCTAGCTCAATTGGCATGACACAGCTTATAAAGACAATGCTCTACATTCTACCTTGTTGAGTAGTGTCTGGGGTCTTAAAAGCCTGTGAGTGGCCATCTAAGATACTCCACTGGTCTCATCCCTTCAGGAGCAAGGGAGAATGAAGAGAACTGGATACAAGGAAAAGATTAGTCCAAAGGACTAATTGTCCACAGCTACCAAGGCCTCCACCGGATGGAGTCCAGTACAGCTAGATGGTGCCTGGCTACCACCACTGACTGCTCTGACCAGGATGACAACAGAGGGTTCTGGACAGAGCTGCAGAAGGATGTAGAGCATAATTCTAACTCACAAAAAAAAAAAAAGACCAGATTTACTGGCCTAAAGGAGACTGGAGAAACCTCGAGAGTATGGCCCCCAGACACCCTTTTAGCTCAGTGGTGAAGTTATCTCTGAGGGTCACTGTTCAGCCTGGGAGTGGACAGCCCCGTAAAACCAAATGAGACTAACGAGGTACAGGAGTCCAGTGACAAGGGCCAGAAGGTAGAAGGGGACAAGGAAGCTGGTGATAGGGAACCCAAGGTTGAGTAAGGATATTGTTGATGTGTTGTGAGATTGTTAACCATTGTCATAGTGCAACATTTGTAGTAACTGTTAAATGAGAAACTATTTTGTTCTGTAAGCCTTCATCTTAAGTGAGAATAACAGCACAATTCGAAGAGCGTAGTCAATATCACTGAACTGTGTATGTAGAAATTTTTGAAATGGTGTATCTTTGGCTATGTGTATTTTCACCAAAAATAGTGGAGAAGTTAGAGGATTAATATGTTGTGGGGTTGTTAACCAATGTCATAAAACAACATGTGTACTACTGTTTCATGAAAAACTATTTGTAAGCCTTCACCTCAAGTATAATAAAATATATATTAAAAAAATAATAATTTTAAAAAATGAAGAAAGTCTAAGAGTTACGTGGGACATTATGAAGAGAAATAATTTACACATGATTGGAATCACAGAACAGGAGGAGACAAAAAAAAAAGCACAGAGAGAATTTTTGAATATCTGCTGGAAGTAAACTTCCCCAATATCATGAAAGATGAGGAGATTTCCATCCAAGAAGCTGAATGAACCCCATACCAGATAGACCCCAAAAGAAAGTCACCACGACATATCATAATCAAATTTTCCAAGTCCAAAGATACAGAGAGAATTCTGAGAGCAGCTTGGGAAAAACAAAATATCACCTACAAGGGACTCCAGTAAGACTAAGCTCTGATTTCTCAGCAGAAACCATACAGGCAAGAAGGCAACGGGATGACATATATAAACCCTGAAAGAAAATAATTGCCAACTAAGGATAATATACCCAGAAAAATTGTCTCTCAAATATGATGGTGAAATCAGGACATTTTCAGGTAAACAGAAATTAAGGGAATTGTAAAAACCACACCACTGTTACAAGAAGTATTAAAGGGAGTCCTTTGGATAGAGAATCAATAAGATCAGACAACAACCTGAGAGTGAGCCACACAATGGCATCATAAAGATGCCAACCCATAGACAGAAATCTCCAAAGTAAAATAAAGCTACAGAACCAGAAACAGGGAACCAGATGTCAATCTCTAAGCACAACAACCTCAGAACAAAAATGGAGAATAAATGGTGTAGATATAGAACTTCCAAATGGAGAGGAAGTCTTGGTGATATCAAGAAATAACAGACTGTTTTAAATTTAGGAAGATACAGATAAACGTCCATCACAACATGAATGAACCCGGAGGACATTATGTTGAATGAAATAAGCCAGTCACAAAAGGACAAATATTGTATAAGACCACCATTATAAAAAGTCAAGAAAAGGTTTTCACACAGACAGAAACATTCTTTGTTGGCTACCAGGGATGGGAGGGGAGGAGGGAAAACCACTAACTAGATAGTAGAAGCATACTACCTTTGGTGAAGGGAGAGATAATACACAATATGGGGGAAGTCAGCACAACATAATGGAAGTAAAGGAAGACACTGAAAGGAATGTAAAAGGCAGCAACAGTAAATACTAACACATATACAATCCTGCAACAATAGTAATAACAAACAATAATGTATGAATGGATATGTAGGTAGATATGTAAGCTGAACAGGGGTGGGGGGCATATGGAAGTACACCCATGTGTGTGTATATATATATGCCTGTGTGTGTGTGTGTACATGCTACAAATATACCCATGTATGCTATAGTGCACACAGGGGCACAGTCATGAAAACTTGTTAGCCATAACCATACACTTCCCAGGACTGAGATACTGGGCTT
Source organism: Dugong dugon (assembly GCA_030035585.1). NCBI lineage: Eukaryota > Metazoa > Chordata > Mammalia > Sirenia > Dugongidae > Dugong > Dugong dugon. The sequence continues at coordinate 147,404,603 of CM057460.1, forward strand.
GAGGGCTAGGGATCGTAGTCTCAGGGGACATCTAGTTCAACTGGCATATCATAAACCATATAGACAATGTTCTATATCCTACCTTGGTGAGTACCAACTGGGGTCTTAGAAGCTTGCAAGTGGCCGTCTAAGATACAGTTGGTCTCTTCTGGTCCAGAGCAAAGAAGAGTGAAAAAAACCAAAGACTCAAGGAAACAATTAGTCCAAAGGACTAACGGACCACATGAACCCATGGCTTCCGTTAGCCTGAGACCAGAAGAACTAGATGGTGCCCGATTATCACTACTGACTGCTCTGACCAGGACCACAATAGTAGGTCATAGACAGAGTGGGAGAAAAATGTAGAACAAAATTCAAACTCATAAATAAGACCAGACTTACCGGTCTGATGGAGACTGGTGGAACCCCTGAGATTACGGCCCTTAGACACCCTTCAAATTTGGAACTGAAATCACTCCTGGAGATCACATTATAGCCATACAATAGACAGGACTATAAAAGGAGCAATAACACCAGTGAGGAATGCATGCCTCAGGACAATCAACTATATAAGACCTAAAGGGCGGCATTTGCTCAAAAGCAAAGTTCAGAAGGAAGGTAGGGACAGGAAAGCAATGGATACGGGGAACCCAGTTAGGAAGGAGGGAGAGTGCTGACACATTCAGGGGTTTGTAACCAAAGTCATGAAACAAGCCATGTATAAATTGTTGAATGGGAAACTAATTTGCTCTGTAAACTTTCACCTAAACAACATTAAAAAACAACAACAACAACAAAAAGAAGTCATTATGTCACCAGATGACTAATCAAGAAGAAATGGGCTGAAATTAAGGCAAAGGAGATAGGGTTGGCTTATAAGAAGTATTTGATACAAAAGGAAACATAAGGTTTGACTAGGCCATGGGCAGGAGGATAGGAACTTCATCTCATTCCAGGAGCCCTTTAAACGAATGGACAGAGCAGGGTAACTTGCACAGTCTAGGTTCGAGGCTTAAAGCGAGGGGACCTCTCAGAGCTCCTTTTGGCTGGTGCAAAGGGTTAATGTGCTTGGCTGCTGACCAAAGGTTGGAGGTTCAAGGCCACCTAGAGGTGCCTCTGAAGAAAGGCCTGGTAATCCACTTATGAAAAATCAGCCCCTGAAAACCTAAGGAGCACAGTTCTACTCTGACACACGTGAGATTGCCATGAGTCGGAATTGACTAGATGGCAACTGGCAAAAACACCTCAAAAGGCCAGATGTTGTATCTGAATATTTTATTGTTAACAAGTGAGAAAAAAGTATCTATTCCTAGAGGAATAAGGAAGGCTGAGAACCTGCCTAGGATTCCAAGAGCTCAGTCTACTTGGCATGTCTGACATTCTGAGCCTGAGTGTGACCTGTCATTACTCACTTTCTTAACCACTTTTAGGGGATGAGAAGGGGGAATCTTAACATCCATTTAGTAAAAGAGACTTTCTAATAACCAAATAAGTCTTACCTATTGTATTCAAGCTACATTTGCCAATTATCTATTCAGAACTACTATAAAAGGTTTCTACTAAAGAAAACTTCCTGGAGGTACTGAACAATGCCAGACAGAGGAGACATGAGATCACCACATTCCTGGTGAGCTCCTCAGAGCACACAGGTGAACAGGTTCATCCCAACAACCACATGCTCTCCACCCTGCCTCAGCTGGGGCCAAATACGTGCATGAGACAGTTTCACTCTGTTGCCTCAGCCAACAGCAAGAGTATCCTCACTTCACACACCAGGCTCCTTAAGCAATGATGAATCTGTTTCACTTCCTCCTTTACTCCCTACCAAGAGGGCAGTTCCACTTTCAGTGTGGAGGCCAGAAAGGGCTGACAACATCACTACTACCCCTCAACTATTTACTCAGTCATCCTACCAGGTTGCTTGAGAGGTAAGCCCCAAACTTCCTTTTGAAAACCAAAACTAAAGACTATAGTTCTCAAACTGTACATTCTGTTATCTTACCCCTTGATTCCTGTCATTTTGAAATCTTCAAAACAAGCCCCTAAGGTGGATCTCTAGCACTTGAGGTTGGCTGATAGAACTGAACTATTTAGAAGACCTGGCTTCTAGATGAGCCTTGCTATGTAACTGTGTGATCTTAAGCAAGTCCACTCAGGGCTTCCGGCTCATCTTTAAAATGATGCTATGATAACAAAGTTTATTAAGAAAATGTTCTGCCTCCCACTTTGGTGAGTGGCGTCTAGGGTCTTAAAAGCTAGCAAGCGGCCATCTAAGATGCATCAATTGGTCCCAACCCACCTGGAGCAAAGGAGAATGAAGAACACCAAAGACACAAGGAAAATATTAGCCCAGGAGACAGAAAGGGCCACATAAACCAGAGACTCCATCAGCCTGAGACCAGAAGAACTAGATGGTGCCTGGCTACCATCAATGACCACCCTGACAGGGAACACAACAGAGAGTCCCTGACAGAGCAGGAGAAAAGTGGGGTGCAGAACTCAAATTCTAGTAAAAAGACCAGACTTAATGGTTTGACTGAGACTGGAGGAACCCTGGAAGACAGGGCCCCCAGACTCTCTGTTAGCCCAAAACTGAAACCATTTCTGAGGCCAACTCTTCAGAGACAAGCTTAGACTGAACTATGGGACATAAAATGACACTCGTGCAGATTGTGCTTCTTAGCTCAAGTAGATACATGAGACTAAATGGGCAGCTCCTGTCTGGAGGCAAGATGAGAAGGCAGAGAGAGCCAGGAGCTAGCTGAATGGACACGGGAAATCCGGAGTGAAAAGGAGGAGTGTGCTGTCACAATACAGGGAGAGCAACTAAGGTCACATAACAATGTATGTATAAATTTTTGTATGAGAGACTAACTTAATTGTAAACTTTCACTTAAAGCACAATAATAATTTAAAAAAGGATGCTATGACCTTTCTCACCAACAAAATTTTTTGGAACTCTATGCTAAGAGAGGAAAAGGGGATGAAGCTGTTGTGATAGACATTCTAGGGGTGAGTTCACCTACTCAGAAGCATCAGAGCTGTTGCTGGAGCCACACCACAAGACACAGACCCAGGGTTGTGAGCACAGTCACCTGGGAACAGGTCCATGGTTTCCACCACTTAGGAATGAATTTTGGAGTGACCACAGGAGAACATGCCAACCTCACCCGTTTCTCTCCCTTTTCACTCTTCTCCCTTTTCTACCCTGAAACTTGGTTATTTCTGTTTTACAAGAAAACATATGATGTATTCCCCCAGCTTCAGAGAGAACGGCTATCAGTGCCTAAATTGAACTCAGGAGTTTCTGACATGTAAATCTAAATGTGATAATCACCATTGCTTTGCAAGCTCTTTGAAAAATACTGACTCACATTGTTTGATCTCCTATCTTGTCTTTAACATTTTATCATTCCTGAAAAATCATAGTATACAAGGCCTTGGGGTGAGGGGCTGACCAAGCGGAAAGGCATTCAGAAAAGAAATTACTGGGCATTAACTTTTTTCTAGAAACAATTCATCAGTACTTCTCCCTTTTCATAACAGTTGTTTTCATTAGGTACCATCGAGTTGGTCCCAACTCATAGTGACCCCATGTACCACAGAACAAAACACTGCCCAGTCCTGTGCCATCCTCAGAGTGGCTGCTGTGTTCAGGCCTGTTGTTGAAGCCGTTGTGTCAATACAGCTTGTTGAGAATCTTCCTCTTTTTTGCTCACCCTCTGCTTTATGATGTCCTTCTCTAGGGATTAGTCCCTCCTGATAACACGTCCAAAGTACCTAAGATAAAGTCTCATCATCCTCCTTTCTAAGGAGCTTTCTGGCTGTACTTCTTCCAGACAGATTTGTTCATTCTTCTGACAGTCCATGGTATATTCAATATTCTTTGCCAACGCCGTAACTTGAAGTCATCAATTCTTCGGTCTTCTTTATTCATTGTCTAGCTTTCACATGCATATGAGGTGATTGAAAATACCAGGGCTTGGGTCAGGCACACCTTAGCCCTCAAAGTAACATCTTGCTTTTTAACACTTTAAAGAGGTCTTTTGCTGCAGATTTGCCCAATGCAATACATTTTGATTTCTTGACTGCTGTTTCCATGGGCATTGTTTGTGGACCCAAGTGAAATGAAATCCTTTACAACTTCAGTATTTTCTCCATTTATCATGATGTTATTGGTCCAGTTGGAAGGATTTTTGTTTTCCTTATGTTGAGGTGTAATCCATACTAAAGACTATAGTCTTTGACCTTCATCAGTGTTTCAAGTCCTCTTCACTTTCAGCAAGCAAGGTTGTGTCATCTGCATATCACAGGCCGTTAATGAGTCTTCCTCCAATCCTGATGCTGCGTTCTTCTTCATATAGTCCAGCTTCTCGAATCTAAACATTGCTCATTCTGTCCTTTTTTTTTTTTTGAAGTAAAATTTCAAAATATAAAAATAGTCCTTTTTTAAAGGTAGTAACTATTCACTAATTTATATAGTGAATAGGATAATGATCCCCCATGTACCCATCATTCAGCTGCAGCAATCATCAACTCATGGCCATTACTATTTTATTTGCACTCCCACCAACTTCCCCTATCCTGTGCTGTTGTGAAGCAAATCTCACATCATATCATTTTATCTGTAAATATTTCATACCCACTGCCATCACGTCAACTCTGACTCATAGTGACCCCATGCGGTTTCCAAGGCTGTAAATCTCTACAGAAGCAGACTGGTACATCTTTCTCCCTTGGAGCTACTGGTGGTTTTGAACAGCCAACCTTTTGGTTAGCAGTCCATTGCTTTAACCACCATGCCACCAGGGCTCCAAATATTTCATATATATCTCTAAAAGATAAGGAATCGTTTGGTAACACAATTATTAATATTAATGATAATTTCTTAATATCCATGCAATCATATTTTAGGGAGCAAATGAAAAATGTTGACCAGTGGTGAGAAGTGAAATACTGCCATTCCCACAGGCTCTGTGGTTACATGGGCCATGTTCTAACTTTGCTGATAAGACTCCAGAAAGTGGGTAACAGATCTCATAGCCAAACCTCAAGTGTTTCTCATTTAGAAGGCAGACCTAATTTTTATTATTTATTCTGCACTTAGGGGTGGGGAAGCATGGAGACAAACACCCCATGAAATGACAATCAGACAGCCTGCCTCCTCATGAGTGATTTCCTTTGGACAAGTGGAGACTCCATGTAATTAGCCAGTGTCATGGTGTCACACATTAACACAGCTCAGGAATGCAAGCACTGTGGGAGAGGGAATTACTTGCAGATCCAAAACACAGTCCAGAAGCACAGTCTATGACAGTTTTCCAATGCTTAATTTTGTTGGTTTCAGTTTCTTTAGAAATATTTTAGGAATTTATTACAAACATATAACATATTTAGTGCCATCCATAAAGATTAGAAGAGACTATGGAGTCATGTAAAAAAGAGTTTTAGTTTTCAGGGTTCCTGTATGATGGATCAGTTTTATATGGCCCTTCTAGACATCGTCTTGTGACTCCTACAAAATGATTGGGTGGGACCAAGCAAATGTTATATGAAACCCGAACGAGGGGACTGGTCACTTTTGCCATCCCACTAGGCTTAAAATGAGCCATCCCAGAGGTGGAAAGGGTGGGCCTCACCATTACCAAGAAGAGACAGGAGCTGAGTACATCCTTTGGACCCTGGGTCCATGTTCTGAGAACCTCCCAGACCCAGGAGACAGAGACAAAGAGTTGTAACACCAGAGACAGTGCAAGACAGCGAGAAGTGGCAGCAAAGAAACGGCAGGAGCAGAACCAGAAGACTGGTGTGAGACAGCACAGTGGGCTTCCTGGCCCGCAGAGCAAGGTGGTTACAGTGGGTGTGCAGACTCACGGAGCGAGAGAGCTGAGCATCTTCAGGCAAGGAGGCTTCCTGGCGGACTGGGGTGCCTCCGGGTACTTACTGGAGGAGCTAAAGAGCTTTGTAACACTTGCCCGAACAGAGTGGAGGCTAGGCCAAGGGGTCGAGGGATATTGAGAGCCAGAGGGAAGGCTACCCGCAGGCATGGCTGAGAAGAGGCTGTCCTGATTAAAGATCTATATCCTGAGTCGTTCCTGATCCTGAATTGTAACCTGTTACTTCCCTAATATACCCCATAACTGTGAGTTCTATGTGACCACTGCAACAAATTATCGAACCAGCAGAGAAGTAGAGCATGCTGTGGGAGGGACGGCTGGTGTCAGAATTTGTAAAAAGGTTGAAGAGAGGAGGTATGTCTGACCTCTGCCTCATATGAATCAGCTTTGGGCTGTTGATGCTGATAATGATTTTCTCTCCCCCTCCTGAAGTTAGCGGAGGTCAGATAACACCACTATACCATTATTACAGGATATATAGGCAGTCCCCAGGTTATGAACGAGATCCATTCCTAAATGTGCCTTTAAGAATTTGTAGGTTTAAGTCAGAACAGGTGCATATGATTCTTATTTAACCTTACTTTAGGGCAAGAAAAGGCTCGAAGTCTTTACAACGATTTAAAATCTTCACATGCGGCAAGTAAAGGTGATTGTGATAAAGAATTTTTGTGAGTAGGGGTTGGTTCAAGGAGCCCTGGTGGCACAGTGGTTAAAGTGATTGACTGCTTATGAAAGGTCACTGGTTCTAAACCACCAGCCGCTTCCCGGAAGAAAGATGTGGCAGTCTGCTTCTATAGAGATTTACAGCCTTGGAAACCCTATAGGGTTGCTATGAGTTGGAACTGACTTGATGGCTGTGGGTTTGGGCTTTTTGGTTAGGGGTTGGTACGATAGTTCAAAGTGAGGACAAATTTACATAACATTAAAGGGCAAGCACAAGTTGCGCTTAAGTCGGAAGTTCGTGACTTGGGGACCTACTGTATACATATTCCTCATATTTCTTTGTAAGATTGATTGGTGAAGGTTCCTTAAGAATGTTACATAAACATAACTCGGTTTATGCATTTTCCAAAGATTTATGTACAAAAAAATTATTTAAACCAAATCCTATTTTAAAAGCTTTACGAGAGAGCATATTTGTAAAGCTAATAATTATCCCCTAATTTGTGTTCTTTGTGAGTCTAGATTTTAGAACACGTATATTTTTTCTTAGAAGGAAACCATTGCACCCAGGCTTGCAGGAGGAAATCACATAATCTTGGAGCCATGCATGCTTTTCTACTCCTGCACCACTACTGCAATAGCCACCTAACTTGTTTTCACACTTCTGATCCCACCACTTCACACTGTTGTCTTCCTAATGTACATATCTGGCCCTGCCACTTCACCAACAAGCATTCAATGCTTCCATCACTTTCCAAAAATCCCCCATTTCTTTAGCATAGCGTTCGAAGTTCTCTGTGATCTGTTCCCGACTTCCTGTAACAACGTTATTTCCCACTGCTCTCCTCCCTTCACACACCCTATTCTCCAGCACATCAATTAGTAAATGTTTTTAGAACATGGTCCATGTTTTTCCAAACACCATACCATTCCCTTCCCTGTAATAAAGGACAGTATAGCCTAGTGTTTAAAAAAATATCCTTTGTGTCCAGCTGGATCGAATCCTGACTCTGTTACTTACCAGCTGTGTGACTTTGAGAAAATCACTTAATCTACCTGAGTCACAAGTTCCTTCAGCAATAGGATTGCCGGGAGGGTGCAGTTGGATTAGGCATGTTACCTGCTTAGGACAGTGCTGGCACATAATAAACATCCAATATATGATAGCTCTTAGTCTCCCATATTTCCATTGGTAAAGAGTCCATCTAGACTTCCAGGCAACATGGCGCTGTAGGCAAAAGCACCACGCCGTCCCTCCATAGCAAAGATCAAAAAAACTTAGTCAAACAGAGAAAACAGCAATCCTGAAACCCTAAGTATCAAATGAGGAGATAAAGAACTCAGCCAAGCACTGAATGGAATAAGAAACTGACCGAGAACAGAGAGCGAGGAGAGATACATGCAGAGGTCCCCTATCAGCTACCGCAGCATGAATCCACATCTTGGACCCCTATCAGAGACCAGCAAACAGGGGGTATGAGAAAGCAGCTTTACAGTGCTTCCAGCAGGAGACAGAACAACCAGTAACCAGCGATATACACTTTCCCACCCCCCACCCTTCTTCACTCCCACTCGACCTCCTCTGCTTCCTGCGGCCAGTCTCTTGGCCAGGAAGCATCAGCTTCACCCCAGTGTCAATTGGATTCCACCTGCCCACGCTGGCCAGCTCCCTAAGTGCCATTTGTTGGCTGCTGGTATTGCTTTTTTCCACTCTTTAGATTTCTTCCTTACCTCTCACTACCTCCCCCTCCTTTCTCTCAAATGGCTGGCAATGTGCACCATCTTCGCTTCTTTTTGAAAGGCTGTGAAACGCTGCTTGAATGTGACACTGCTTCGCAGCAGATGCTGCCATGCTGGTGGGATCCTGGGGCTTTTGTTTCTTTGTTTTGAATTGTTTGTTTGTTTTCTTTTTCTTTTCTTGAACTGGAAGCCCATTCTAGCCAGGCAGTACTGCGCGGCTTGGGACCTACCCCCTCAGTTTGCACAGACTTGCAGAAGGATCCCTGAGGGCACTTCTTTTTTCCTGGGTCTTTTTTTTTCTGTTATTTTTTTTTTTGGGGGGGGGGGGTCTTGGTCTTTTTTTTTTTTTTTTTTAATTTGTTTGCCTTGTTTTCTTTTCCCTCTTTTTCCCTTTTTGTCTTTCTTCATTACTCAGTTTCTTCTCTATATACTTTCCTTCTCTTCTTCTCCCCTGAATACCTGGTGCGGAGTGACACCCCTATGCCTTCTAGCCACGCTGTACTTCACAAGCTGGGAGCAATGTCCCCAGACCTCCTAGCCACACCGGTGGGATTGCTGGGAGATTTTCTTTTCTTTTTTCTTTCTAATTTATACTTATTCATTTTCTTTCTTTTCTTTTCTTTTTCTTCTTCTTCTTTTCCTTTTTGTTGTTCTCCATTTCATATTCTCTCATCTCTCAACTCCAATGGCAAGCTCCCCTAGCACTCTTTTTTGCTAGTTTGTGTGGTTTTGGCTCCTGTTCTTCTCTCCTCTCTTTCCTCTCTCCCATACCCATATTAGCTCCACACAACACAATCTCCCCCCTCCATCCTGCCTACCTGCACCGTGCGCTGAACATTGCACCAACAAGCAGCCCAGGCACGGCCTACTGGAACCTGACCTGCACTGATTACCAGCCCACGCTGGTGGCCGTAGTAAGTGCCACAAACAACCCATCCCAGCAACTCCTCTTCAGCTAGACCTGCCCTACTGTACCATATCTGAGCGACTGACCCTGCCAACTGGAGAAGGAGGTGAAAGGTATCATGCTCACAGACAAGCAAACAACAAAGAACACACATCCTGCCTGCTCAGACATAGCCAAATAAAACAAAACAAAAAAAAGGACAAAAAAAACAAATCTACAATCAGTAAATGAGAAAAAATAACTACAGAATGCCCCAAAAACAGCAGACAATATCAAAACATTTACAAAAACAGGACAAGATGGTTCCGGTAGGTGTCCAAAATAAAACACCAGATGACTATCCAGTAGAAGAAAAGGCATTAGAACTACCTGATAGGGAATTCAAATCTCTAATGTTCAGAACTATCCAAGAGCTGAAGCAAAAAGCAGACAAAAATGAGGAAAAAATAGACAAATTCATGGAAAATACAGACAAAAAAATGGAAGAATTGAGAAAAATAATGCAGGAACAAAATACCAAAATAAATTCACAACTAGAAATCATACAAAAATAACAATTAGAAATCCAAAAGATAAACAACAAGATTTCAGAAACAGACAGTGTCATAGAAGGGCTGAGGAGCAGGTTAGAAACAGTGGAAGACAGGATCAGTGAAATTGAAGACAAACACCTGGATACAACCCTGAGGAAAAATCAGAAAAAAGAACAAAGAAAAATGAAGAGACCCTGAGAATTACGTGGAATGCAATCAAAAGCAAAAATCTGTGGGTGATCAGAGTTCCAGAACAGGGGAAGAAAACAGAAAACACAGAGAGGATCACTGAAGAACTGCTGACAGAAAACTTCCCAAATATCATGAAAGAGGAAAAGCTGGCCATCCAAGAAGCTCAACGAACCCCATATAGAAGAGACCCCAAAAGAAAATCACCAAGGCATATCATAATCACACTTATCAAAACCAAAGACAAAGACTCCAGAGAGCAGCTAGAGAAAAACAAAAAGTCACATACAGAGGAGAAACAATAAGACTAAGCTCAGATTATTTGGCAGAAACCATGCAGGCAAGAAGACAATGGGATAACATATATAAAACCTTGAAAGAAAAAAATTGCCGGCCAACAATAATATATCCTGCAAAACTCTCATTCAAATATGATGGTGAAATCAGGACATTTCCAGATAAACAGAAATTAAGGGAATATGTAAAAACCAAACCAAACTTACAAGACTTATTAAAGGGAGTCCTTTGATCTGAGAACAAACAACTTCAGCTCACAGGCTGAATCCAGGATGCAGGATCGTACCAGCCAGATACCAATCTAGGAAATGAAATCTCAATGACTATCCAAAACCAAAAGAAATACAACAGGGAATCAGAGCAGTTAATCTGTAAATGACAACAACATCAGAACAATAAAAGAAGAAATAAACACTGTAGCTTTAAAACCTTCTAATGGAGAGGAAGGCAAGGTGATATCAAATAATAATAGACTGCTTCAAACTTAGAAAGATAAGGGTAAATTTCGAGGTAACCATGAAGAAAGTTAACAAACATAGTCATAAAAATAAAGAGGAAAAACATAAAGTCTCAGCAAAAATAAAACCTACAAAAACAAAAGAAATGAAAAAAAAAATCCACAGACAAAAGGAATTCAGCACAGGAGAGTAAGAGGAACAAAGAAAACATCAGAACCACAAAAAAAAGCACTACAAAATGACAGCAATAAACTCACACCTATTAATAATTATACTGAACGTAAAATGGCCTAAATGCACCCATAAAGAGACGGAGAGTGACAGAATGGATAAACAAACAGGATCCATCAATATGCTGTCTACAAGAGACACACCTTAGAAACAAAGATGTGAATTTATTAAAAATCAAAGGCTGGGAAGTAGTATATCAAGCAAACAACTATCAAAAAAGAGCAGGAGTTCTGACCAGGATCACAACAGAGGGTTCTGGACAGAGCTGGAGAGGATGTAGAACATAATTCTAACTCACAAAAAAAAGACCAGATTTACTGGCCTAAAGGAGACTGGAGAAACCCTGAGAGTATAGACCCCAGACACCCTTATAGCTCAGTGGTGAAGTTATCTCCGAGGTTCACCATTCAGCCTGGGAGTGGACAGCCCCATAAAACCAAATGAGACTATTGAGGTACAGTAGTCCAGTGACAAGGGCCAGAAAGCAGAAGGGGACAAGGAAGCTGTGATAGGGAACCGAAGGTTGAGTAAGGATATTGTTGATGTGTTGTGAGATTGTTAACCATTGTCATAGGGCAACATTTGTAGTAACTGTTAAATGAGAAAATATTTTGTTCTGTAAGCCTTCATCTTAAGTGAGAATAACAGCACAATTGGAAGAGCATAGTAAATGTCACTGAACTGTGCATGTAGAAATTTTTGAAATGGTGCATCTTTGGCTATGTGTATTTTCACCAAAAAAAAAGGTTGAGAAGTTAGAGGTTTGACATGTTGTGGGGTTGTTAACCAATGTCATAAAACAACATGGGTACTACTGTTTCATGAGAAACTATTTGTTCTGTAAGCCTTCACCTGAAGTACAATAAAAAAAGAGCAGGAGTGGCAGTACTACTCTCAGATAAAATAGACTTTAAAACAAAATCCACCATAAAAGACAAAGAAGGACACTACATAATGATTAAGGGGATGATCCATCATGAAGACATAACCATAATAAACATCTACACACCCAATGACAGGGCTCCAAAATACATAAAACAAACTCTAACAACACTGAAAAGAGAAATTGACAGTTCCACGATAATAGTAGGAGACTTCAACACACCACTCTCGGTAAAGGATAGAACATCTAAAAAGAAACTCAGCAAAGACACAGAAGACCTAAAGGGCACAATCAGCCAACTTGACCTCATAGACATATATAGAACACTCCATCCTACAGCTGCAAAGTATACATTCTTTTCCAGTGCACATGGAATATTCTCCAGAATAGACCACATCTTAGGCCACAGAGCAATCCTCAACAAGATCCACTTCTTAGCCCACAGAGCAATCCTCAACAAGATCCAAAACGTTGAGATAATTCAAAGTATCTTCTCTGACCACAATGCCATCAAGGTAGAAATTAACAACAGAAAGGGCAAGGAAAAAAAGATCAATTACATGGAAACTGAATAACCCCCCTGCTTACAAACCACTGGGTAATAGAAGAAATCAGAGATGGTATCAAAAAATTACTAGAATCAAATAAGAATGAAAACACATCATACCAAAACCTTTGGGACACAACAAAGGCAGTCCTCAGAGGACAATTTATAGCAATAGATACACACATCAAAAAAGAAAGGAACAAAATCAAAACATTAACTACACAACTTGAACAAATAGAGAACAGCAAAAAGAAGCCCACAGCCACCAGAAGAAAGGAAATAATAAAGATCAGAGCAGAATTAAATGAAATAGAGAATAGAAAAACAATAGAAAGAATCACCAACACCAAAAGTTGGTTCTTTGAAAGAATCAACAAAATTAACAAACCACCGGCCAGACTGACGAAAGAAAAACAGGAGAGGACACAAATAACCCAAATAAGAAATGAAATGAGGGACATTACAACAGACCCAACTGAAATAAAAAGTATTATAACAGAATATTATGAAAAACTATACTCCAACAAATTTGAAAAATTAAAGGAAATGGATAAATTTCTAGAAACACACAGCCTACCCAAACTACAACAAAGTGATGTTGAAAATCTGAACAGACCCATAACAAGAGAAGAGATTGAAAAGGTAATAAAAAAAACTCCCAACAAAAAAAAAGCCCTGGCCCAGATGGCTTCACTGGAGAATTCTACAAAACATTCAGAGAAAAGCTTGTACCAGTACTACTCAAACTATTTCAGAACATATAAAAGGAAGCAACACTTCCAAATTCATTCTATGAAGCCAGCATAACCCTGATACCAAAACCAGGCAAAGACACCACAAAAAATGAAAATTACAGACCAAAATCTCTCATTAATGTAGATGCAAAAATTCTCAACAAAATTCTAGCCAATAGAATTCAGCATCATATCAAAAAAAATACTAAACCACGACCAAGTAGGATTCATACCAGCTATGCAAGGATGGTTCAACATTAGAAAATCAATCAATGTAATCTACCACATAAATAAAAGGAAAGAAAAGAATCACATGATTATCTCAATTGACACAGAACAGACATTTGACTAAGTCCAACACCCACTCCTGATAAAAACTCTCAATAAAATAGATATAGAAGGGAAATTTCTCAACATAATAAAGGGCATCTATGCAAAACCAACGGCCAACACCATTCTTAATAGAGAGAGGCTGAAAACATTCCCCTTGAGAACAGGAACAAGACAAGGATGCCCTTTATCACCACTCTATTTAACATTGTGCTGGAAGTTCTAGCTAGAGCAATAAGGCAAGAAAAAGAAATAAAGGGCATCTAAGTTGGTAAAGAAGTTAAACTGTCTCTGTTTGAGAATGATATGATACCATATGTAGAAAACCCTAAAGACTCCACCAGAAAACTACTGGAACTAATAGAAAGATTCAGCAGAGTAGCAGGATACAAGACAAACATACAAAAATCAGTTGGATTCCTATATACCAATAAAGAGAACGATGAAAAGGAAATCAGGAAAACAATACCATTTATAATAGCCCCTAAAAAAATAAAATACTTAGGAATAAATCTAACCAGGGATGTAAAAGACCTATACAAACAAAACTACAAAACACTACTGCAAGAAACCCAAAGGGATCTACATCAATGGAAAAACATACCATGCTCATGGATAGGTAGACTCAACATTGTGAAAATGACAATTCTACCCAAAGCAATTTACAAATACAACGCAATCCCGATCCAAATACCAACGAACATTCTTCAAAGTGATGGAAAAACTAATCATTAACTTTATATGGAAAGGGAAGAAGCCCCAAATAACTAAGGCACTATTGAAGAAGAGGAATAAAGTAGGAGGACTCACACTACCTGACCTCAGAACTTACTATACAGCTACAGCAGTCAAAACAGCCTAGTACTGGTACAATGCCAGATACATTGACCAACGGAACAGAATTGAGAACCCAGGTGTAAATCCATCCACCTACAGTCACCTGATCTTCGACAAGGGCCCAAAGTCCGTCAAATGGGAAAAGACAGTCTTTTTAACAAATGCTTCTGGCAAAACTGGAGTCCATCTGCAAAAAAAATGAAACAGGACCCATACCTCACACCATATACAAAAACGAATTCAAAATGAATCAAAGACCTAAATACAAAGCAAAAAACTATAAAGTTCATAGAAGAAAAGATAGAATCAAGACTAGAGGCCCTAATAGATGGCATTAACAGGACAAAAACCATAACCGTCAACACACAAATTCCAGAAGATAAGCTAGATAACTGGGATCTTCTAAAAATCAAATACCTATGCTCTTCAAAAGACTTCACCAAGAGTAAAAAGAGAACCTACAGACTGGGAAAAAATTGTTGGACAGTACAAGTTAGACAAAGGTCTAGTATCTATACAAGAAAATCCAACACCTCTACAACAAAAAGACAAATAATCCTATTAAAAAATGGGCGAAGGAAATGAACAGACACTTCACCAAAGAAGACATTCAAGTGGCCAACAGACACATGAGGAAATGCGATCAGTAGCCATTAGAGAAATGCAAATTAAAACCACAATGAGATACCATCTCACGCTGGCATTACTGGCACGAATTCAAAACATGGGAAATAACAAAAGTTGGAGAGGCCGTGGGGAGATGGGAATTTTAATGCACTGCTGGTGGGAATGCATAATGATATGGCACTTCCTTAGAAAGCTAGAAATAGAAATACCATATGATCCAGTAATACAGCTCCTAGGAATATATCCTAGAGAAATAAGAGCTGTCACTCAAATAGGCACATGCACACCCATGTTCATTGCAGCATTGTTCACAATAGCAAAAAGATGGAAACAACCTAGATACCCACCAACAGGTGAATGCATAAACAAACTATGGTACCTACACACAATGCAGGATTATGTAACAGTAAAGAACAATGATGAATCTGTGGAGCATCTCATAACATGGATGAAACTGAAGGACATTATGCTGAGTGAAATAAGTCAATCACGAAAGGACAAATATTGTGTAAGACCTCTATTGTAAAAACTCATGAAAAAGTTTACACACAAAAAGTAACAATCTTTGTTGGTTATGAGGGATGGGAGGGGTGGGGGACAAATACTAAATAGACAATAGATAAGTGGTAATTTTGGTGAAGGGTAAGACAGTACACAATACTGGTGAAGCCAGCACAACTTGTACAAGGAAAGGTCATGGAAGCTCCATAGACACATCCAGACTCCCTGAGGGACTGACTTGTTGGGCTGAGGGCTGTGGGGACCACGGTCTTGGGGAACATCTAGCTCAATTGGCATAACACAGTTTATAAAGACAATGTTCTACATTCTACCTTAGTGAGTAGCATCTGAAGTCTTAAAAGCCTCTGAGCAGCCATCTAAGATACTCCACTGGTCTCACCCCTTTGGGAGCAAGGGAGAATGAAGAGAACAGGATACAAGGAAAATATTAGTCCAAAGGATTAATAGACCACAGCTACCAAGGCCTCCAGTAGACTGAGTCCGGTATCAGCTATATGGTACCCAGTTACCACCACTGACTGCTCTGATCAGGATCACAACAGAGGGCTCTGGACGGAGCTGGAGAAGGATGTAGAATAAAATTCTAACACACCAAAAAAGATCAGATTTACTGGCCTGACAGGGACTGGAGAAACCCTGAGAGTATGGCCCCTGGACACCCGTATAGCTCAGTGGTGCAGTCACTCCCGAGGTTCACCATTCAGCCAGGGATTGGACAGCCCCATAAAACAAAATGGGACTAATGAGGCACAGCAGTCCAGGGACAAGGACTAGAAGACAGAAGGGGACAGGAAAGCTGGTGATAGGGAACCCAAGGCTGAGTAAGGACAGTGGTGACATATAGTGGGGTTGTTAACCATTGTCATAAGGCAATATCTGTACTAACTGTTAAATGAGAAACTATTTTGTTCTGTGATCCTTCATCTAAAGTGAGAATAGCAGCACAACTGGAAGAACGTAATTGATGTCACTGAATTGTACATGTTGAAATTTTTGAAATGGTGTATCTTTGGCTATGTATATTTTCACAGGAAAATAAAAAGGTCCTCCAAGGTTGAGAAGGGAGAGTGTTGACATGTCATGGGGTTGTTAACCAATGTCATAAAACAATATGTGTACTGACTGTTTAATGAGAAACTATTTGTTCTGTAAACCTTCACCTAATGTACAATTTAAAAAATTTTAAAAAAAGAGTCCATCTATTTGTCAAGGCCCAGCTCAGCTGACATCACTCCAGGAACCTTTCCAGTTCCCCCAGCTGCAAGTCATCATTCTTGCGTCAGGATCTCTCGATGCTCATTCATACCTTTTTCTCAGCACTAAGCACTTTCTGCCTTGTATTATAATTATTTATAGACCCATCTTTTCTGCTCCCCCTTACTGAATCCTTGCCAGGGGCTAAGTGCCATGAGGAATAAAAGATGAAGAAAACTTAGTGCTTTACCATACAAGGGCTCACAATCTCTGAAACAGACATTGGCAGTTCAAACACAATTCACCAATGTTTGCTAATACTGAATAAGGCTATGGCTCATTATCATTATTATGCTATTCTGTTTCCCTACGGTTTTCTTTCTCAGAGGAATCTCAAAGTATTAGCCAGATTTTAACCCAGGTAGCATTTCCCCTTCTACTAAACAGAATTTACCTCTTGATAGCAGATACAGTGAAATACAATTCAACATAGCTGAGTTTAGGCTCAAGTTGAAGCTGAAGAAAATTAAAACAGGTCCACAAGAGCCAAAGTATGACCTTGACTATATCCCACCTGAATTTAGAAACCATCTCAAGAACGTATTTGATTCATTGAACACTAACGACTGTAGACCAGGTGAGTTGTGGGATGACATCAAGAGGCTCAACGAGAGAGAAAGTCTTCCCCTGGAACTGGTGCCCTGAATTTGGAATTCTAGCCTCCTAAACTGTGAGAGAATAAATTTCTGTTTGCTAAAGCCATCAACATTTGTGGTATTTCTGTTATAGCAGCACTAGATAACTAAGACAGAAATTGGTACCAGGAGAGTGGGGTGCTGCTCTAACGGATACTTAAAATGTGGAAGCAATTTTGAAACTGAATAGATAGAGGCTGGAAGAGTTTTAAAGTGCCTAATAGGAAAAACCTAGATTGTCTTGAAGAAAGTGTTGGTGGAATTATGGACATCAAAGACAATTCTGGTGAGGGCTAAGGAGGAAGTGATGAGAGATGTGACACCAGAGACATCGCACAAAGTGAGAAGCAGCAGCAGAGAAATGGCAGCAACAGAACCAGGAGAGTGGTGCGAGACAGCACTGGAGCCGACCTACCAAGTGAGAGCTGAATCCCTTTGGGCAGGATGTTTCCTAGTATAGTGGTGTGCCTCCAGGCATCTTTTGGTGCAGCTACAGAGCTTTGGAACACTTGCCCCAGGAGGGCAGACACCAGGCTGGCCCAAGAGACCCGAGGAGCCAAGAGGACAAGGAACAAGGAAACAGCAGCTGAAGAGACAAGGAACACAGGAAGCAGAGCTGCCTCAGTCTCAAAGGTTAAGGCCATGACCTCTGGGGTTTCAAAGGGTGGAGCCATGGTCTCTGGGCTTTCAAAGGGTAGAGCCACAGCTCCTCATAGGTTTCAAAGAGTCAAATCTTCACCAACTCAGTTCCAGAGTCTGGGGCTGCCATTCAAAAGTGCCAGGGGATGGAGTCAGATGCACCACCCAAAGCTGAGGGAGTGGGGCTGCCATGCCCAAGGGACAGAAGAAAGACCTACTGGGGCCGAGGGGGTACAGTTGCCACTCAGACGGACTAGGAGAAGGGTGCCACCAAAATCTGAGGGAGCAGAGTTGCTTTTTCAGTGGGTCTGGAAGGTGGAGTTAAAGCCTAGGCCAAGGGGCTTCTACCCAGAATCTGGGGAGTGTGGTTACCCCCAGAGTCTGGAGGGCAGGGCCATAGCCTAAATGGTCTCAGAGAACAGAAGATTATTTTCAAGCCTTGAGAGCTAATGTAATTTGTTCTGCTGACTTGTTTGGTGCCTGTTATCTCTTCTTTCCCACCAATTTCTTCCATTTATAATGGAAATGTCTACCTTGTGCCTGTTCTGCCATTGTACTTTGGAAGCAGATCGTTTGTATTCCAGACTTCACAGATGAAGAGGAATTTTGTAGAAGATGAGATTTTTCACTTGGAGTTGATTTAAGACTTTGGGATGATGTGATGGAGTGAATGTGTTTTACATGTGGCAAGGACATGAATTTTGGGGGCCAAAGGGTGGTATGTTATGGACTGAATTGTGTCCCCCAAAAATGTGTATCAACTTGGCTAGTGTATGATTCCCAGTGTTGTGTGGTTGTCCACCATTTTGTGACCTGATGTGATTATCCTTTGATGTGATGTAAATCATAATATCTGCCTGTGGTTAATGAGGCAAGATTAGGTTATGTTAAAGAGGATTAGGTTGGGATGCTACCCTTTCTCAGATCACAGCCCTGATCCCATGTAAGGGGAGTTTCCCTGGGATGTGGCCTTCATCACCTTTTATCTTACGAGAGATATAAAGAGAAAGAAGCAAGCGGAGAGATAAGGACCTCATACCACCAAGAAAGAAATTCTGGCAGCAGAGTGCGTCGTTTGGACCTGGGGTCCCTGTACTGAGAGGCTCCTAGACCAGGGGAAGATTGATGACTAGGCCCTTCCCCCAGAGCTGACAAACAAAGCCTTTTCCTGGAGCTGGTGCCCTGAATTCATACTTCTAGCCTCCTAAACTGTGAGATAAAAATTTGTTTGTTAAAAGCCATTCACTTGTGGTATTTCTGTTATAGCAGCACTAGATAACTAAGACAGATGACATCAAGTACATCATGCATGAAGAAAGCAAAAGGTCATTAAAAAGACAAGAAAGAAAGAAAAGACCAAAATGGACATCAGAAGAGACTCTGAAATTTGCTCTTGAATGTAGAGTAGCTAAAACAAATACAAGAAATGATGACGTAAAAGAGCTGAAAAGAAGATTTCAAAGGGACTCAAGAAGACAAAATAACCACCATGGTAGTCAAAACAGCCTGGTACTTGTACAACAACAGACACATAGACCAATGGAACAGAATTGAGAACCCAGACATAAATCCATCCACCTACAAACAGCTGATATTTGACAAAGATTCAAAGTCCGTTAAACGGAGAAAAGAGAGTCTCTTTAACAAATGGTGCTGGAATAACTGGATATCCATCTTTAAAAAAATGAGTCAGGACCCATACGTCAAACCATACACAAAAACTAACTAAAAATGAATCAAAGACCTAAATATAAAAATCTAAAATGATAGAGATCATGGAAGAAAAAATAGGGACAATGCTAGGGGCCCTAATACATGACATAAATAGTATACAAACCATAACTAACAATGCACAAACACCAGAAGAGAAACTAGATAACTGGGAACTCCTAAAAAATCAGACACTTATGCTCATCAAAGGACTTCACAGAAAGAGTAAAAAGAGAACCTACAGACTGGGGAAAAAAATGTGGCTACTACATATCCGACTAGGGACTAATCTCTAAAATCCACAAGATATTGCAACACCTCAACAACAAAAAGACAAATAATCCGATTAAAAATGAACAAAGGATATGAACAGGCACTTCACCAAAGAAGACATTCAGGCGGTTAACAGATCCATAAAGAAATGTTCATGATCATTAGTCATTAGAGAAATGCAAATCAAAACTACAATGAGATACTGTCTTACTCCAACAATGCTGGCACTAATCCAAAAAATACAAAATAACAAATGCTGGAGAGGTTGTGGGGAGATCAAAACTTTTATGCATTACCGGTGGGAATGTAAAATGGTACAACCACATTGGAAAACCATACGGCGCTTCCTTAAAAAGCTAGAAATAAAAATACCACACGATCCAGCAATCCCACTCCTAGGAATATATCCTAGACAAGTAAGAGTGGTCACACAAATAAATATATGCACACCTATGTTCACTGCAGCACTATTCACAATAGCAAAAAGATGGAAACAACCTAAATGCCCATCAACAGATGAATGGATAAAAAAAATATGGTACGTACACACAATGGAATACTATGCAACCGTAAAGAACAATGATGAACCCTCGAAACATCTCATGACATGGATTAATCTGGAGGGCATTATGCTGAGTGAAATAAGTCACTCACAAAAGGACAAATATTGTATGAGACCATCATTATAAGAACTCAATAAAAGGTTTACATACAGAAAAAAGCATTCTTTGAATGGTTACGAGGGTGGGGAGGGGAAATCACTAACTAGATAGTAGACAAGGGTCAACTTTGGTGAAGGGAAGGTCAACACACAATAAGGGGAAGTCAGCACAACTGGACCAGAGCGAAAGCAAAGAAGTTTCCTAGACATATCCAAATACTTTAAGGGATAGAGTAAGGGCTGGGGCCTTGGGACCATGGTTTCAGGGGACATCTAGGTCAACTGGCTTAATATACTTTATAAAGAAAATGTTCTACATCCCACTTTAGTGAGTAGCATCTGGGGTCTTAAAAGCTTGCAAGCGGCCATCTAAGATACATCTGTTACTCCCATCCCACTTGGAGCAAAGGAGAGTGATGAAAACCAGAGACACAAGGAAAATACTAGTCCAAAGGACTAAAGGACCAAATGAACTACAGACTCCACCAGCCTAAGACCAGAAGAACCAGATGGTGCCCGGCTACCACCAATGACTGCCCTGACAGAGAACACAACAAACAGTCCCGGACAGAGAGGGAGAAAAATGTAGAACATAATTCAAATTCACATAAAAAGACCAGACTTAATGGTCTGACAGAGATGGGAGGAACCCCCAAAACTACGGCCCCTGGCTGCTCTGTTAACCCAGAACTGAAAAAATTCCTGAAGCCCACTGTCATGGATTGAATTATGTTCCCCCAAAAATGTGTGTGTCAATTTGGCTGGGCCATGATTCCTGGTATTGTGTGATTTTCTTATATGTTGTAAATCCTGCCTCTATGATGTTAATGAGGGAGGATGGGTGGCAGTTGTGTTAATAAGGTAGGACTCAATCTACAAGATTGGATTGTGTCCTGTGGCAATCTCTTGAGATATAAAACAGAGAAGTGAGCATAGAGACAGGGGGACCTCATACCACCAAGAAAGCAGTGCCAGGAGCAGAGCGCATCCTTTGGACCTGGGGTCCCTGGGCAGAGAAGCTCCTAGTCTGGGGGAACACTGATGAGAAGAAGGCTCACTGGGAGAAAGCCTTCCCCTGGAGCTGATGCCCTGAATTTGGACTTTTAGCCTACTTTACTGTGAGGAAATAAACTTCTCTTTGTTAAAGCCATCCACTTGTGGTATTTCTGTTATAGCAGCACTAGATGACTAAAGACACTCACTCTTTAGACAAAGATTAGACAGGAATATAAAACAAAAAACAATACATGTGAGGAACTTGCTTCTTAGTTCATTCAGATATATGAGACCAAATGGGCAGCTCCTGTCCAAAAGCAGAATGAGAAGGCAGGAAGGGATAGGAACTGGTCAAATGGACACAGGGAACCTGGGGTGGAAAGGAGGAGTGTGCTGTCACATCGGATTGCAACCAATGTCACAAAATAATACATGTACAAATTTTTGAATGAGAAATTAACTTGAGCTATAAACCTTCACCTAAAGCACAATAAAAATAAATAAAAGAAAAAAAGTCTCCCTAAAGTTAGTAAAAAAAACAACAAAATATTATAACGAAATGTGCAAATACTTAGAGTTAGAAAACCAAATGGGAAGAACACACTTGGCATTTCTCAAGCTGAAAGAACTGAAGAAAAAATTCAAGCCTCGAGTGGAAATATTGAAGGAGCCTATGGGCAAAATATTGAATGATGCAGGAAGCCTCAAAAGAAGGTGGAAGGAATACAGAGTCACTGTACCAAAAAGAATATGTCCACCTTCAACCATTTCAAGAGGTAGCATATGATTAAGAACCGATGGTATTGAAGGAAGAAGTACAAGCTGCACTGATGGCACTGGTGAAAAACAAGTCTCCAGTAATTGACCGAATACCAATTGAGATGTTTCAATAAACAGATGCAGTGCTGGAGATGCTCACTTGCCTTTGTCAAGAAATTTGGAAGACAGCTACCTGACCAACTGACTGGAAGAGATCCGTATTTGTGCCCATTCCAAAGAAAGGTGATCCGACAGAATGTGGAAATTATCAAACAATATCATTAATATCACATGCAAGTAAAATTTTGCGGAAGATCATTCAAAAACAGTTGCTGCAGTACATCAACTGGGAACGACCAGAAATTCAAGCCACATTCAAAAGAGGATGTGGAATGAGGGATATCATTGGTGATGTCAGATGGATCTTGACTGAAAGCAGTGAATACCAGAAAGATGTTTACCTGTGTTTTATTGACTATGCAAAGGCATTTGACTGTGTGGATCACAACAAATCACGGATAACATTGCGAAGAACGGGAGTTTCAGAACACTTCATTGTGCTCATGAGGAATCTGAACATAGACCAAGAGGCAGTAGTTTGAACAGAACAAGGGAATACTGAGTGGTTTAAAGTCAAGAAAGGTGTGTGTCAGGGTTGTATTCTTTCACCATACTTATTCAATCTGTATGCTGAGCAAATAATCCGAGAAGCTGGACTATATGAAGAAGTACGCAGCATCAGGATTGGAGGAAGACTCATTAATAACCTGTGGTATGCGGATGACACAACCTTGCTTGTTGAATGTGAAGAGGACTTGAAGCACTTACTGATGAAGATCAAAGACCACAGCCTTCTGTATGGATTACACCTCAACATAAAACAAAAACCCTCACAACTGGCCCAATAAACAACATCATGATAAATGGATAAAATATTGAAGTTGTCAAAGATTTCATTTTACTTTAATCCACAATCAATGCCCATGGGAGGAGCAGGCAAGAAATCAAACGATGTGTTGCATTGGGCAGATCTGCTGCAAAAGACCTCTTTAAAATGTTTAAAAGCATACACATCACACTGAGGACTAAGGTGTGCCTGACCCAAGCCATGGTATTTTCAATCACCTCACATGTATCCAAAAGATGGATAATGAATAAGAAAGACCAGAGAAGAATTGATCACTTTGAATTACAGTGTTGGGGAAGAACATTGAATATACGACGGACTACCAAAAGAATGAACAAATCTGTCTTGTAAGAAGTACAGGCAGAATGCTCCTTAGAAGGGAAGATGGTGAGACTTCATCTTACATACTTTGGAGATGTTATCAGGAGTGACAAATCCTTGGAGAAGGACATCATGCTTGGTAAAGTAAAGGGTCAGGGAAAGAGGAAGACCCTCAACAAGATGGACTGGCATACTGGCTGCAACAATGGGCTCAAACATAGCAACGATTGTGAGGATGGTGCAAGACTGGGCAGTGTTTTGTTCTGTTGTATGTAGGGTGGCTATGAGTCTGAACCAACTCGACGGCACCTAAGAACAACAACATAGCTGAGTTTAGGACATTATCAAAGGAAAAGTAACATTGGTGATGTTGTCAGATTCAATTGATACCACTTGTTATGGATTGAATTGTGTCCCACAAAAATGTGTTGTAAATCCTAATCCCATACCTGTGGTTACAATCCCATTTGGGAATGGGTTTTCTTGGTTACGTAATGAGGCAGTTTTAGTGTAGGGTGTGTTTTAAGTCAATCCCTGAGGCGGGGCCAAGATGGCAGAGTAGTCAGATGCTTCCGGTGGTCCCTCTTACAACAAAGACCTGAAAAAACAAGTGAATCGATTATATATGACAATCTAGGAGCCCTGAACATCATAGGAAAAGCTGAGGAATCGGACTGAGTGGCAGGGGGAGGGAGAGACGGTTCGGAAGCAGCGAGGAGTTGCCAGACCTGACCCAGCAGGAGCCTTAGCCCTTCAGGCTGGATCAGCTCATGGTGTGTGGTGAGGCAGGCAAGCAGTGGTGCTCAGGAGGCAATTTCCACACCAGGAGAGATCCAGTGGTGGAGAGTATACTCTGCCATCCAGAACCAGTGAGAAGAAGCCCTCGATTGGCAAAAGATAAGTACTTGTGTCTGGCCTACCATGCGGATCAAAAACACCCCCCTTAGTGAAAAATCTCTCTCCCATTTACCTCCCCACTCCCTGCTCTGCACTGGGTCTGGGACCAGCTTCAGCAATTGCCGAGTCCCCTGGGCCAGAAGTAGGACCCGTCACATGCCCTGAGCCATTCTCCCAGCCTTGGAGAGTGAACAAATTAACAAATGGGAAAAAATAATCTGCAGGCTCCCCTAAGCCAGGAACTCAGGTTAGGCACAGCTCCTTTGCCTAGGCACAGGCATAAGGGGTCCACTGACTTTGAGTGCCTTTTCCCCTGCATAGACTTGTGTGGGCCCATTTCAACAGCATACGCCCTCATTACCACAGTACATCAGTGTATATATCTGAAGTCTAACTTCAACTGT
This sequence comes from Dugong dugon, assembly GCA_030035585.1. Lineage (NCBI taxonomy): Eukaryota > Metazoa > Chordata > Mammalia > Sirenia > Dugongidae > Dugong > Dugong dugon. The sequence continues at coordinate 147,429,433 of CM057460.1, forward strand.
TTCAGCTGTGAAGTGGCAGGTTCCTGACATTTGACACTGCTCTGCCTATTAAGCAGGGTCTTCACCTACCAACATCATGGGCCTGGTGGCTCCACCCACACCACCAAGCCACCTGCGACAGGGGCCCAAGAACAAGTGGTGTCCCTCCAGTCCCTACAGCCAACGGCATTGGGTGCTCATAGCCTGGCTGCAAAACCCATCTACATAAGCTCCCTAGGGAACAGGGACACACTTTCCTCCCGGACACTCGGCAGCCATCGGCCCCCTGCCTTGCTCAACATGTGACCCCCTGCTGCAGCTGGATGCCTGTCCCTATACCAATCACCCCTGCCTGTCTAGGACTGTAGGTGAGAGCCTGCACCACACACTTGGTGGCCAACTACCTGGACACAGCTGAATCCATACAGGAGTGGGCGGACTCACACTTAGTGGCAGGTCTGGCCACCTGATGGCAGAATGTTGGAGCTTCAGGGGCACCAGTGATCAGACTAGCTCACACAAGCAGCCTATTTGGGCATATCAAAATAGAACTAAACAAGAAGCTAGGACACAGTAAGCAAGCATAAAATAAATAAATATAGTAACTTATTGATGGCTCAGAGACAACAGTCAATATCAAATCACATAAAGAGGGAGACCATGATGGCTTCAGCAAGCTCCCAAAAAAAAATCAAGGAATTTTACGGAGGAAGAGAATTTCTTAGAATTACCGGAGGCAGAATACAAAAGATTAATATACAGAGCTCTTCAAGATATCAGGAAGGAAATCTGTCAAAATGCAGACCTAGCAATAGAGGAACTTACAAAGATTAGAGAAGAGCATAATCACAAATTTAACAGGTTGCAAGAATCCATAGAGAGACAGCAATCAGAAATCCAGAAGATTAACAATAAAATGTCAGAATTAGACAACTCAATAGAAAGTCATAGGAGCAGAACTGAGGCAATGGAAGTCAGAATTAGTGAAATTGAAGATAAAGCACTTGACACCAACTTATTTGAGGAAAAATCAGATAAAAGGATTAAAAAAAAATTAAGACACCCTAAGAATTATGTGGGATTCTATCAAGAGGAATAACCTACGAGTGATTGGAGTACCAGAACAAGGAAGGATAACAGAAAATACAGAGAGAGTTGTTGAAGATTTGTTGGCAGAAAACTTCCCTGATATCGTGAAAGAGGAGAAGATATCTATCCAAGATGCTCACCGAAACCCACATCACGTAGATCCCAAAAGAAAGTCACCAAGACATATTATAATCAAACTTGCCAAAACTAAAGAGAGAATTTTAAGAGCAGTTAGGGATAAACAAAAAGTCATCTACAAAGGAGAGTCAATAAGACTAAGCTCAGACTACTCAGCAGAAACCACACAGGCAAGAAGGCAATGGGACAACGTATATAAAGCCTTGAAGGAAAAAAATTGCCAGCCAAGAATTAAATATCCAGCAAAACTGTGTCTCAAATATGATGGCAAAATTAGTACATTTCCAGATAAACAGAAAGGGAATTTGCAAAAACCAAACCAAAATTACAAGAAATACTACAGGGAGTCCTCCAGTTAGAAATTTAAGTCAATCCCTTTTGAGATATAAAAGAGCAGAGACGGGGAAGATAGATGCCATGCCACATGAAAATCACCAAGGAGCCAAGGAATAGAAGCTGAGAAGAGACAAGTACCTTCCTTCAGAGCCGATAGAAAGAGAAAGCCGTCCCCTAGAGCCAGAGCCCTGAATTTGGACTTCTAGCCTCCTAAACTGTGAGAAAATTAATTTTTGTTTGTTAAAGCCACCCACTTGTGGTATTTCTGTTACAACAGCTCTAGATAAGTAAGACACCATCAAATAATGACTTCCTCTACTCCCAAAATTTTTGCCTGAAATAAATGAGGAGTGTTGACCTAAAATATGGCACAGGGCTATAAATCACTTATAGCTTCCTTTTCCCTGTGACACACTTGTGAAGGGCATTCTTGATGCATTTGTAATTCAAGGGCAGAAGAGATGGTGAAGGTTGCATGTCCATGCTGCATCCTCTCACCCTACCTACAGACAGTCAAGATCATGAGGTAAACCAATACCATTGGGCTCCATCTGCAGATAGCCGGGAATCCTAACTGCTGAAGAAATCCTCTGCTTGTACTAAATGATGCTTTAAGTCAGTGTTCTCAGTGTCAACAAGACTTCAAGTGAGACTACTCAGGTGCCTGCCTCACCCAAATACCAGAAGATGACACCTATGACGCCTACTCCAACAGGAAACAATGCAGCCAGACAGCATATTTTGACCACGTGAACTGGGCACATGTTACCAATATGACTCCTCATAAAACAACTGCCCTGGGCTGTCAAGGAAGGAGAACTCGCTTGCTCTCCTGGGCACAGCTGGCCACCCCCTTTCTCCCACTGGCCTCCACTCCAGGCTAGCTGAGCACTACGACTTTGTGGCAGGGCTAGACTGGTTTCCTCACTGTAGCTCCTCAGTCCTAGAGCTCCGCAGGTAACTGTGGGAAGGGGAGCTTTATTCGATTTGGGCAATTCTGCGTTTCTGAAAATAATGTGTTTCTGAAAACATATTCAAAAGTCAAATATATGAAATTCAAACAATAGAGTTATATATTTTAAAGACAATTCATCCCCAGAAAGCCAAACACATTATAAAATCCCTGATTATACCTCACATTGTAATCATAGTATTGAACAATAATTTCTCACACCTGTAGATATTCTTTCCTTTAAAAAATTTTTTATTCTCAATTAAATACATGTTGACTACCAGATGAGTCTAATGAGTCATTGTTCTAGGTACCTCCAAGGGGCTCATCTTTATCTTCTTAATGGTATCACACTTATGAGAGAGATGCTTCTAATCACTAGCATCAACAACCTCATTTTCCCACTTCTACTTAGTTTTACTTTTACCAAAAAAAAAAAAAAAGAAGAAGAAGAAAAATTCAAATTATCACATAACCACCACTGTGTGAGCAATGAGAGCAACAATGTGAAGAAAGCACTAGGGACCCGGCAGAGGCTGCCACACTGTAACAACTCAGATGATGAGTGAGCGCCTGGAGACAGGATAGGTGTATTTAGGGAGAAGTTGTAAGCGCAACTTGTAGAAAAGTAAAAACGAGTGCTACTTGTTCTATTAAAACTACCTGTGTATACTGCTTTACAAGGTTACAATCAACTTACATGTACATTACCTGGTTTGGTCATCACCTCAATCTTTTATCCCATCCCACATCCTTCTTCAGTTTCAAGGAAGAACAAGGACGGTAAGATGAGAAAAATCAGTATTTGTTTAGCATGAATTATTATTAAACAAGTAAGTGTTATTTATATCTTACTTGATATGGTAAATACAAACTAACTGTATAACCATCTAATGGGATGTAAGAGGAAAGCTATGTTAAAGGAGCTCTTTACACAATGCCCATAGAAGGAACAGAAAAACAACGACGTTATCACAGAATTAATGAAGATCAGTTATGTACAAACTAGGCATCTTTGGAAATGGATGCTGGCTTCCACAAGCTAGTTGAAAAGTCCAGATTCTCAGCCCATCAATGGAATGAGCAAGCTGCCCTTCACACAGAACAAGATCTTCAGCCCCAGACATGTTCAACAGAACTTTACTCAACGTCTTGTGCATTGGCTGGGAATTGAACCCAGGTAGCCCGTCAGCAAATTTTTAAAAATAGTAAAATAAAACGGATTAGGAAGTGTGAGTCTTCTTACTTTGTTCTTCTTTTTCAAGATTGCTTTGGCTATTTGGGGCCCCTTGCTGTTCCATATAAATTTGAGGATTGGGTTTTCCATTTCATTGATGAAGAAAGTTGGAAATAGTGGTGTTGGTTGTACAATATCATGAAAGTAATTAATGTCATTGAGTTATACATGTAGAAAACACTGAAATGACAAACTTTTTGTTACATATATTCACCACAAAAAGATAAATTAACTAATTAAAAAAATTAAAACAGAGGCTTGATTTAAACAGACTCTAAAAATGACGTTTATGAAAAATTTGAAATTTGAACATTTATTGGATATTTAATGACATTAAGAAACCATTAATAATTTATAGATGTGTTAAATGATTATGTCTTTATAAAAAGAGCCCTAAGCTTTTAGAGATATATACTGAAATATTTAGGGAAGAAACTGTATGACATCTGGAATTTGCTTCAAAATAATACAAGAGGGGGGAAAATGAATGGGGGAATAGATGAAACAAAATTTACCACATGTTGATAATTGTTAAAGACAGGTGATAAATACATGAGGGTTCATTATAATATTATGCCTATTCTTGTATACATTGGAAATTGTCCGTAACAAAATTTTTTTAAAAATCTTGGTGCATTGGAAGCATGAAACTGGATACAAAGGATCCTGCTATATCAACATAGATACATTTTTTAAAAGTTGAATATTTTAAATATTTTTTTAAGTTAAAGCAAACAATGCAATACAAACTTTCAAGAATACATGCATGTGTAGTTAAATTAGAAATACAAGCATGGGGATGACAGATATAAATTTCAGGACCGTAGTTATTGGTGGTGCAGGAATGCTATTGGGGAGAGTTATTCAAGGTGCTTTAACTATTTTTGTAAAGTTTTACATCTTAAACTGGGTGGGTACATAAGTGCTTATTATATAATTCTCCATACTTTTTTGTATTTCTGAAATATTCATAATAAAAATACAAATAAAAACTAAAAATAAAACAGAAACCTGTACAGATTTTCTGGAAGAGTTCTGAATTTCTCATATCACCTTCTAAGAACCACACCCACCTCCCACCCCAGACTGATCATAAGACCTGCTTCTTTTCTTAAACATAACATTACCAGCACCATTGAATGTCCACATACATCCTCTCTGATCACATTCTTTATAATTTAATCTTTCATGTCTGTATTTGAAAATAAATTTAGTTTTGTATGTTTTAATATATATATGTGGAATCATACTGTATAGATTTTCTGTGACTTGCTTTTTTATGAGAGATGTGTCAATGTGGAGATTTATCCATGTTGATGCATGCAGTTGTAATTCATGCATTTTCACTGCTCTATAACATTCTGTTGTACAAATATATCACTATTTGTTTATCCAGTCTGTTGTTGATGGGATTTTAGGTTATTTCCAGTTTTTGCTATAACAAACAATCCTGCTGGGAACATCCTTATATTTCTCTCCTAAAGTCCATGAAGACTTTCTTTAGGGTAAACACCAAGGAGAGAAGTGGTTGGTCATAGTGTACGTCCACCTACAACTTTACTTCATAACGCCAAATTGTTTTCCAAAATGTTTGTCCCAATTTACATTCCCATCAGCAGTGTGTGAGAGTTCCCATTGCTCCATATCCAGACCAACTCTTGGTATTGTCAATTGGATATGTGAGAACTGGGATTTCTGTGGTTTTAATTTCCAGTCTCCTGCTTACGAACAAAGCTGAGGCTCTTTTCATGTTATTGGTCATTCATTCTCCTGCTCTTGTGAAATATCTGATTATGTCCCCTGGTGCAATTAATTACTTTTGTGTGTGGCCTTTCTAGCCATGATCTTGTGACTCCCACCCAAGTGACTGGGTGGGACTATGCAAATAAGATAATTGTGGCCCACTGAGGGGATTGGTCAGTTTTGCCTTAAAAGAGAGCCAATTCCAGAGCAGAGAGGACAGCCCACCACTACCAAAGAAGGAGAGACTCGCAGCAGAGACCTGAAGGAGACAGCACAGTGGGCTTCCCAGCCCACGGAGCAAGAAAGCTGAGTGCCTTTGGGCAGAGACTGAGGGCCAGGGAGAAGTCTATGCCTGACCCACAAATTTGGGACTTGCCAGCCTCCACAACCACATGAGCCATTTCCTTTATATGGTTCATGTGAGTTCTGTGAGACGTTGCAGTGAATTAAGGAACCGAAAGGCAGGAGGTAGAGTACGGAGGCGAGAGGCAGTAGTTGATGTTAGAGATAATGGAGTGGTACAGCAGCTTAGAAAAGTTAGACATTTGGGACATCTTTAACCTCTGCCTCATAGGAACCAGCTTTGTGCTGATCCTTATAAAAGAAATTATTCACTTAGTCCTTTGCCCATTTTTCTTTTGGATAGGTTGTCATTTTTTCTTACTGATATTTAGGAATTCACTATATATTCTAGATATAATTTGTCAGTTATGTACGTTTTCAGTTGTGACTTGTCTTTTCACTTTTTTAAAGGTGTTCTGTGACAAAGTTGTTGTTAGCTGCTATCAAGTCAGCCCTGACTCACGGTGATTCCATGCACAACGGAACAAAACTCTACTTGGTCCTGCCGGCAGGACCTAGGGTGGGTCCACTATTGTGATCCATATGGTTTTCTTTGGTAGATTTTTGGAATTAGATCATAAGGCCTTTCTTCCTAGTCTGTCTTAGTCTGGAGGCTCCACTGAAAGCTGTTCAGCATCATAACAACATACAAGCCTCCACTGATGGATGGTGGTGACAGATGGGTGGTGGCTGTGCATGAGGTGCATTGGTTGGGCATTCTGCCACTAACCCACCACTGCCCCCACCTAGCAGTCCTAAATTTGAATGAGTAAAATTTGTTCATCATTTTCTTTACTTGTTTTCTTTTTCTTTTTGTGTCTTGTGTAAGAAACATATATCTACCCTAAGTTCTCAAAAAATTCTTACAGATTTTCTTCTAAAAGTTTTAAAGTTTTGCCATCCATATTTAGGTTCATTAAAACATCATGAATTGTTTTTTTGTGTTTGGTATGAGGCAAGAGTCCAATTCTTCTTTTTTGTATATGGATTGCCAATTGTCCTAGTCCCATTTATTTAATAGTCTAGCCTTTCCCCACTGATCAGCAATGTCATTTCTATCCTATACTAAGTTTCTATACATGTATGGCTATTTACTCTATTTCTAGTCTCTTTATTCAGTTCCACTGGTCTATTTTCTACCTTACACCAATTCAACAGTGTCTTAATTACATATAATGAGTCTATATACCTAGTAAGGCAAGTTTTTCTACTTTGTTCTTTAAAAATGTCTTGGCAGTTCTTAGCCCTTTACTCATCCATGTGAATTTTAGAATGAAGTTGTCAAGTTTGTAAACACACACACACACACACACACACAAATCTCTATTGTGATTTTATTGAAATTCCTTGTGAAGAGTTGACATCTTTATGATATTGAGTGCCTGATACATAGCAAGTGCTGGATTATTTGTTTGTTTGTCCTTGCTGCTTAGTATCTACAAAGTAGTGTTCAAGAGAAGCAGCTGTTGCAGGAATCCTTGCTGATTTTAAAGGCATTCATTAACATATACTATTTGCTGTGGGTTTTTTATGGATTCACTTTTTCACACTGAGAAGGTTCCCTTCCATTCCTAGTTAAAAAGAGGTTTGTTTGTTTGTTTTTTTAAATCAAGAATGGGTATGAAATTATAGAAATGCTTTTTTCTGCAACTATTAAGATAAACATGTTTTTCTCTTTGATCTGTCAAAGTGGTAGATTACATTAATAGACTTTCTTATCTATCTTGTATTCTGGGATAAACCTAGCTTTGTTATTATATATTATCATTTTTAAATATTTTAGATTTTGCTTGCTAATATTTTATTTAGGATTTTTGCATCTGTTTATACATTTTTGTTTTTGCATTTTGTTTATAAGTGAGATTGGGCTATTTCTCTTATTTATGTTTTCCTTTGCCTGGCTTTGCTTTCAAAACTATACCATGCATCCATTCATTCAACAAATATTTTTTTGAGCTCCCACTATGCACAAGGCACTGTTCTAGGCACTTAGGCATATCTTGAACAAAACAGAAAAATATCCCTAGCCTGATGGAGATTATATAATAGCCATAAAATGAGTTTTGCTGTGTTCTCCTTTTTCTATTCTCTGGAGGAGCTGTATAACTTGAGAATTATCTATTCCATAAATGTTTGAAAGAACATGTCTGTTTAACTGTCTAGGCCTGGTGTTTTAACCATTGATTCTTTTTCTTTATTGGTTATAGGATCATCAAGGTTTTCTATCAATTTTTGAGTGAGTTTTAAGTAATGTTTTATACTAATCTGCCTATTTCATCTAAATTTTCTAATTTATTAGCCTGCAGTTGCTGACAATATCCTCTTACTATTTTTCTGGTAAACTTTTATTAGAGAATAGTATCTAGAAGCCAAGACCTGCCTGAGCGATAGGTATGCTCATTGCTACTGGAGCATCTCAGCAAACAGAACAAGGAAATATATAAATACATATACACATATACATCTATACCTATTAAAAACCATGACTTCATTGCACAATATATGTATTTGCTCAATCCTAGAATACACATAAAATACATAAAGTTTCAGAATTACTAACACATGCCCCTGTGAAAAACAAATTTACTAAGTTGGGTACAATATTTCTGTACTGTTCTTTTGCTTTTAGCCTTATAGCATATAGGTAAAATATATTTTCCCACAGTTACTTATACTAGTTCTTTTCTCCTCCACTCTCTCCAGTGCGGTGGCTTTATTCATTTGTAATATAATTTGCATTTTGGATACAATTTGTTACTGTTTGTATTCTATTTTTCCTGTCCTCCCCAGTGAGCGTGCACGTGCACGCATACACACACACACACACACACACACACACACACACACACACAAATCTGAGTGTCAAATCAATTCAATATGAGAAAGAAAAGTATTTTTATTGAATGGTGATAGACTAACAGGATATATAATTAGGAGGAACATGAACTTCAACCTCTATCTTGCTCCATACACAAAAATTTCTTTGAGGTTAGATCTAAATCAATCAAATGCTATCACCATAAAATGTCTACAAAAATACATAGAATACCTTCGCAACCTTGGAGTAGGCAAAAATTTCTTAGACCACAGAAAGCAATAATCATAAAAGAAAACATTGATAAATTAGACTTCATCAAAATTAAAAATTTCTACTTATCAAAAGACACTACTATGAAAACGAATAGGTAAGCCACAGACTGAAAAAATATTCTCAACACAGATAACCAAGAAAGGACTTCTACCCAGAATACATAAAGAACCCCTAACAAATCAATGATAAAAAGACAAATCACCAATTATAAGTGAACTAAAGACTTGAACAGGCAACCAAAGAAAATATACAAATGGCCAATAAACACATGAAAAGGTGCTCAGTATTACTCATCAGGGAAATGCAAGCTAAACCACAATGAGATACCACTGTACACCTCTTAGAATGGCTTAACTTAAAAAGATTATAAACCCCTATGTTGGTGAGAATATGGAGCAACTGAGGCTCTCAACCATTTTTTTCAAAAACTATTTGGCAGTTTTTCTACTAAATTAAACATACATGTAGCCTATAACCTAGTAATGCCATTCCAATGTATTTATCCAAGAAAAATGGCAACATATATTTACAAAAATATTTGTAGAAGAATGTTCACAAAAGCCTTATTCATAAGACTGAAAAGCTATCAGTAACCCAAACGTATATAAATTAGCGAATGGATAAAGAAATTGTGGTATATGCATACAATAGAATACTACTCAACAATTAAAACGATGTTAACTACTTTAAATGGATGAATTTTATGAGTATGTTACACGTGTCAATAAGGCTGTAAAAATGAATTGAAAATACATGTACAACATTGATGAATCTCAAAAACATTGTTGAGTGAAAGAAGTCCAAAGCCACTGCTGTCGAGTCGATTCTGACTCATAGAGGACCCATAGGGTTTCCAAGGCTGTAAATCTCTATGGAAGTCAACTGCTACATCTTCCTTGAATGAAAGAAGCCAGGTACAAAAAATATACTCTATGTATTCTCTGGAATGTATTCTATGGAATACATAGGAATCAAATTGACTGCATTTGTAGAAAGAGACGATGGAAAAGCTCAATATTATAAGGCAGAACAAGGCCAGGGGCCGACTGTGCAACAGACCATCAATTGCTTATAGGCAAGTTCAACTTGAAGCTGAAGAAAATTAGAACAAGTCCACCAGAGCCAAAGTATGACCTTGAGTATATTCCACCTAGATTTAGAGACCATCTCTAGAATAAATTTCACTCAATAAAAACAAATGTCCAAAGACCAGAACAATTGTGGAATGACATCAACGACATCATGCATGAAGAAAAAGGTCATTAAAAAGATAGGAATGAAAGAAAAGACCAAAATGGATGTCAGAATAGACTCTGAAACTTGCTCTTGAACATAGAGTAGCTAAAGTGAAAGGTAGAAATGATGAAGTAAAAGAACTGAACAGAAGAATTCAAAGGGTGGCTCGAGAAGACAGAATAAAGTGTCTTAGTTATCTAGTGCTACTATAACAGAATCACAAGTGGATGGCTTTAACAAAGAGAAATCTATTTTCTCACAATCTAGTAGGCTAGAAGTCCAAATTCAGGGTGTCAGCTCCAGAGGAAGGCTTTCTCTCTCTGACGGCTCTGGAGGAAGGTCCTTCTTCGTCAATCTTCCCCTGGACTAGGAGCTTCTCTGTGCAGGAACCCTGGGTCCAAAGCACATGCTCTGCTCCCAGTGCTTCTTTCTTGGTGGTATGAAATCCCCACTCTCTGCTTGCTTCCCTTTCCTTTTATCTCTTGTAAGATAAAAGGTGGTGCAGGCCACACTATGGGGAAACTCCCTTTTCATGGATCAGGGATGTGGCCTTAGTAAGGGTGTTACAATCCCACTCTAATCCTCTTTAACATAAAATTACAATCACAAAATGGAGGGCAATCACACAATACTGGGAATCATGGCCTAACCAAGTTGACACATACTTTTGGGGAACACCATTCAATCTATGACATAAAGTATTATAAAGAAATATGCAAAACCTAGAGTAAGAAAACCAAAAGGGAAGAGCACACTCAGCATTTTTCAAGCTAAAAGAACTGAAGAGAAAATTCAAGCCTTGAGTTGCAATATTGAAGGATTCTATGGACAAAATATTAAACGACACAGGGAGCATCAAAAAAAGATGGAAGGAATACACAGAGTCACTGTACAAAAAAGAACTGGTTACATTCAAACATTACAGGAGGCAGCATATGATCAAGAACAAATGGTACACAAGAAAGAAGTCCAAGCTGCACTAAAGACACTGCTGACAAACAAGAATCCAGGAACTGATGAAATACCAATTCAGATGTTTCAACAAATGGATGCAACACTGTAAGCACTCACTCATTTAGGCCAAGAAATTTGGAAGACAGCTATCTGGCCAACCAACTGGAAGAGCTCCATATTTGTGCCCATTCCAAAGAAAAGTCATTCAATAGAATGTGGATATTATCAAATAATATCATTAATATCATACACAAGTAAAATTTTGCTAAAGATCATTCAAAAGTGGTTGCAGCAGTACATCGACAGGGAACTACCAGAAATTCAAGCCAGATTCAGAAGAGGATGTGGAATGAGGGATATCATTGCTGATGTCAGATGGGTCTTGGCTGAAAGGAGTATATACCTCAAATATGTTTACCTCTGTTTTATTGACTATGCAAAGGCAATTGACTGTGTGGATCATTACAAATTATGGATAACATTATGAAGAATGAGAATTCCAGAACACTTAATTGTGCTCATGTGGTAACTATACACAGACCAAGAGGCAGTCTTTCAAACACAAGAAGGGGATACCCAATGGTTTAAAGTCAGGAAAGGTGTGCATCAGGGTTGCATCCTTACACCATACTTATTCAATCAGTATGCTGAGCAAATAATCCAAGAAGTTGGCCAGTATGAAGAAGAACACAGCATCAGGATTGGAGGAAGACTCATTAACAACCTGCGATATACAGATGACATAACCTTGCTTGCTGAAAGTGAAGAGGACTTGAAGCACTTACTGATGAAGATCAAACACCACAGCCTTCAGTACAGATTACTTCTCAACATAAAGAAAACAAAAATCCTCACAACTGAACCAATAAGCAACATCATGATAAACAGAGAAAATATTGAAGTTGTCAAGGATTTCATTTTACTTGGATCCACAATCAACATCTATGGAAGCAGCAGTCAAGAAATCAAATGATATATTGCATTGTGCAAATCTGCTGCAAAAGATTCCTTTAAAGTGTTCAAAAGCAAAGATGTCACTTTGATGACTAAGATGCACCTGACCGAAGCCGTGGTGTTTTCAATTGCCTCATATGCATGCGAAAACTGGACAATGAATAAAGAAAACCGAAGAATAATTGATGCCTTTGAATTACAGTGTTGGCAAAGAATATTGAATATACCATGGACTACCAGAAGAAGTAACAAATCTGTTTTGGAAGAAGTACAGCGAGAATGCTCCTTAGAAGGACTGATGGCAAGACTTCATCTCACATACTTTGGACACGTTATCAGGGGAGACAAGTCCCTGGAGAAGGACATCATGCTGATAAAGTAGAGGGTCAGTGAAAAAGAGGAAGACACTCAATGAGATGGACTGACACAGTGACTGCAACAATGGGCTGAAGCATAACAATAATTGTGAGAATGGCACAGCCCAGGCAGTGTTTCCTTCTGTTTTACATAGGGTCGCTATGAGTCAGAACTGACTCCACAGTACCTAACAATAACATATATATATATATATATATACATATATATGCTTTTTGGTTTTGCTTCTCTAGAGAACCCAGCCTAAAACACTAATCTACAGTGATATAAGTCAGAAAGTGACTGTCTCTGGTAGAGGCATTGACTGAAAGAAGTACAAGGAGATTTTCTGGGGTGACATAATTTTTCTATATCTTGTTTTGGGTGGTGGTTACATGTGTATCTTTAATTGTCAGAACTCATGAAGTTAAACAGTTATGACCTATGCATTTTATTGTATGTAAACAACACCTTAAAAAAAGATATCATTAAGAAAGTGAATAGACATACCATAAATTGGGAGATAAAATTTGCAATACATATTATTGACAAAAAAACTTGTGTCCAGTCCTGGATAAGCAAAGCATTACTGAAGAAAAAGAACAAAGTAGGAGGGCTCACACTACCTGATCTCAGAACCTAATATACAACCATGGTAGTCAAAACAGCATGGTACTAGTACGACAAGAGACACCTAGACCAATGGAACAGAATCAAGAACCTAGAGATAAATCCATTCACCTATGGTCAGCTGATCTTTGACAAAGGACCAAAGTCCATTAAATGGGGGAAAGATCGTAATTTTTTTTTTTTTTTTGCATTTCTTACAGTCTTTTTTTTTTTTAATTTTTATTTTATGTATTTATTTATTTATTTTTTATTTTATTGTATTTCAGGTGAAAGCTTACAGAGCAAATAGTTTCTCATGAAATAGTAGTACACATGTTGTTCTATGACATTGGTTAACAACCCCACAACGTATTAAGCCTCTAAATTCTCAACCTTTTTTTTTTTTTTTTTTTGATGAAAATTACAGATGGCCAAAGATACACCGTTTCAAGAATTTCTACATTCACAGTTCAGTGACATTGACTACGCTCTTCCAACTGTGCTGTTATTCTCACTTAAGATGAAGGCTTACAGAACAAAATAGTTTTTCATTTAACAGTTACTACACATGTTGCCCTATGACAATGGTTAACAATCTCACAGCACATCAAGAATATCCTTACTCCACCTTGTGTTCCCTATCACCAGGGGACTTCCTTGTCCCCTTCTGTCTTCTGGACCTTGTCAGTAGACTATTGTACCTCTTTAGTCTCATTTGTTTTTTTTTTTTTAATTTTATTTTATTTTATTGTATTTAAACACCATTTCAAAACTTTTTACTTACACATTTAAGTGATACTGACTATGCTCTTCCAATTGTGCTGCCATTCTCGCCCAAGATGAAGGCTTACAGGACAAAACAGCCTCCCATTTAATAGTTACTACAAATGTTGCCCTATAGCGGTGGTCAACAATCTCACAGTACATCGACAGTGTCTTTATTCAATTTGTGTTCCTTATCATCAGTTTCCTACTCTCCCTCTGCCTTCTGGCCCTTGTCACCGGACTCCTGTACCTCGTTAGTCCCATTTAGTTTTACTGGGCTGTCCATTCCCAGGCTTAACATCGAACCTCGAAGGTAACTTCACCTCTGAGCTGAAAGGGTGTCTGGGGGCCACACTCTTGAGGTTTCTCTAGTATTCTTTAGGCCAGTAAATCTGGTCTTCTATTTTTTTTTTTTTTTTTTTTGGGAGTTAAAATTATGCTCTACATCCTTCTCCAGCTCTGCCCAGAACCCTCTGTTGTGATCCTGGTCAGAGGAGTCATTGGTGGTAGCTGGGCACCATCCAGCTGTACTGGACTCAGTCCGGTGGAGGCCTTGGTAGCTGTGGACAATTAGTCGTTTGGACTAATCTTTTCGTTGAATCCTGTTCTCTTCATTCTCCCTTGTTCCCGAAGGGATGAGATCAGTGGAGTATCTTAGATGGCTGCTCATAGGCTTTTAAGACCCCAGACACTACTCACCAAGGTAGAATGTAGAGCATTATCTTTATAAGTAGTGTCATGCCAATTGAGCTAGATGTTCTCCGAGATCATGGTCCGCAGAGCCCTCCGTCCAACAACTCAGTCCCTCGGGGGGTTTGGATGTGTCTATAGGGCCTCCATGACCTTTCCTTGTGCAGGTTGTGTTAGTTTCCCCTGTACTATGTACTATCTCATCTCTCACCCAAGTTACCACTTACCTATTACCTATTTAGTATTTCCCCCCCCCCTCCCATCCCTGGTAACCAACAAGGATTGTTACATTTTGCATGTGAATTTTTTCATGGGTTTTTACAATAGAGGTCTCATACAATATTTGTCCTTTTGTGATTGACTTATTTCACTCAGCATAATGTCCTCCAGTTTCATCCATGTTATGAGATGGTTCACAGATTCATTTTGTTCTTTCTCGTTGCATAGTACTCCATTGTGTATATGTACCATAGTTTGTGTATCCATTCATCTGTTGATGGACATCGAGGTTGTTTCCATCGTTTTGCTATTGTGAATAATGCTGCCATGAACATAGGTGTGCATATGTCTATTCGAGTGATGACTCTTATTTCTCTAGGATATATTCCTAGGAGTGGGATTGCTGGATCGAATGGTATGTCTATTTCTAGCTCTCTGAGGAAACACCATATCATTTTCCAAAATGGTTGTATCATTTTGCATTCCCACCAGCAGTGTATAAGAGTTCCCATCTCCCCGCAGCCCCTCCAACATTTGTTATTTCCAGTATTTTTTATTCGTGCCAGTAATGCCGGGGTGAGATGGTATCTCATGGTGGTTTTAATTTGCATTTCTCTAATGGTTAGTGATCGCGAGCATTTCCTCATGTGTCTGTTGGCCATTTGAATGTCTTCCTTGGTGAAGTGTCTGTTCATTTCCTTTGCCCATTTTTTGATAGGATTGGTTGTCTTTTTGTTGTAGAGGTGTTGGATTTTCTTGTAGATTATGGAGATTAGACCTTTGTCTGACTTGTACTGTCCAAAAATTTTTTCCCAGTCTGTAGGTTCTCTTTTAACTCTTTTGGTGAAGTCTTTTGAAGAGCATAGATGTTTGATTTTTAGAAGATCCCAATTATCTAGTTTATCTGTTGGGTTTTTTGTGTTGATGTTTATGGTTTGTATCCTGTTAATGCCATGTATTAAGGCCTGAAGTGTTGGTCCTATTTTTTCTTCTATGAATTTTATAGTTTGAGGCTTTATATTCAGGTCTTTGATCCATTTTGAAGTAGTTTTTGTATATGGTGTGAGGTATGGGTCCTGTTTCATTTTTCTACAAATGGATATCCAGTTTTGCCAGCACCATTTGTTAAAAAGACTGTCTTTTCCCCATTTGATGTATTTTGGGCCCTTGTCAAAAATCAGGTGACCGTAGGTGGATGGATTTACATCTGAGTTCTCAATTCTGTTCCATTGGTCAATGTCTCTGTTGTTGTACCAGTACCAGGCTGTTTTGAGTACTGTAGCTGTATAGTAAGTTCTCAGGTCAAGTAGTGTGAGTCCTCCAACTTTATTCTTCTTCTTCAGTAGTGCTTTACTTATTTGGGGTTTCTTCCCTTTCCATATAAAGTTAATAATTAGTTTTTCCATCTCTTTGAAGAATGTTGTTGGTATTTGTATCGGGATTGCATTGTATTTGTAGATTGCTTTAGGTAGAATTGCCATTTTCACAATGTTGAGTCTGCCTATTCATGAGCATGGTATGTTTTTCCATTTATGTAGATCCCTTTGGATTTCATGCAGCAGTGTTTTGTAGTTTTCTTTGTATAGGTCTTTTATATTCCTGGTCAGATTTATTCCTAAGTATTTTATCTTTTTAGGGGCTATTGAAAATGGTATTGTTTTCCTGATCTCCTTTTCACTGTTCTCTTTACTGGTGTATACGAATCCAACTGATTTTTGAATGTTTATCTTGTATCCTGCTACTCTGCTGAATCTTTCTATTACTTCCAGTAAATTTCTCGTGGAGTCTTTAGGGTTTTCTATGTATAGTATCATATCATCTGCAAACAGGGAGAGTTTAACTTCTTCATTACCAATTTGGATGCCCTTTATTTCTTTCTCTTGCCTTACTGCTCTAGCTAGAACTTTCAGCACAATGTTAAATAGGAGTGGTGATAAAGGGCATCCTTGTCTTGTTCCTGTTTTCAAGGGGAATGTTTTCAGCCTCTCTCCATTAAGAATGATGTTGGCTGTTGGTTTTGCATAGATGCCCTTTATGATGTTGAGAAATTTCCCTTCTGTACCTATTTTATTGAGAGCTTTTATCAGGAATGGGTGTTGGACTTTGTCAAACGCCTTTTCTGCATCAATTGAGATGATCATGTGATTTTTTTCTTTCCTTTTATTTATGTGGTGGATTACGTTGATGGATTTTCTAATGTTAAACCATCCTTGCATACCTGGTATGAATCCTACTTGGTCGTGGTGTATTATTTTTTTGATATGATACTGAATTCTATTGGCTAGAAGTTTGTTCAGAATTTTTGCATCTATATTCATGAGAGATATTGGTCTGTAATTTTCATTTTTTGTGATGTCTTTGCCTGGTTTTGGTATCAGCGTTATGCTGGCTTCATAGAATGAATTTGGAAGTGTTGCTTCCTCTTCTATGCTCTGAAATAACTTGAGTAGAACTGGTACGAGCTCTTCTGTAAATGTTTTGTAGAATTCTCCAGTGAAGCCATCTGGGCCAGGGCTTTTTTTGGTTGGGAGTTTTTTTTATTACCTTTTCAATCTCTTCTCTTGTTATGGGTCTGTTCAGATTTTCAATATCACTTTGTTGTAGTTTGGGTAGGCCGTATGTTTCTAGAAATTTATCCATTTCCTCTAGGTTTTCAAAACGGTTGGAATATAGTTTTTCATAATATTCTGTTATAATCCTTTTTATTTCAGTTGGGTCTGTTGTAATGTCCCCCATTTCATTTCTTATTTGGGTTATTTGTGCCCTCTGCTGTTTTTCTTTTGTCAGTCTGGCCAGTGGTTTGTCGATTTTGTTGATTCTTTCAAAGAACCAACTTTTGGTTTTGTTGATTCTTTCTATTTTTCTGTTCTCTATTTCATTTATTTCTGCTCTGATCTTTACTATTTCCTTTCTTCCGGTGGTTGTAGGCTTTTTTTGTTGTTCTCTTTCTATTTGTTTGAGTTCTGTAGTTAATGTTTTGATTTTGTCCCTTTCTTCTTTTTTGATATGTGCATCTATTGCTATAAATTGTCATCTGAGGACTGCCTTTGCTGTGTCCCAAAGGTTTTGGTATGATGTGTTTTCATTTTCATTTGATTCTAGGAATTTTTTAATTCCATCTCTGATTTCTTCTATTACCCATTGATGTGTAAGCAGATTATTATTCAGTTTCCATGTGTTTGATTTTTTTTCCTTGCTCTTTCTAGTGTTAATTTCTACCTTGATGGCATTGTGGTCAGAGAAGATACTGTGAATTATCTCAGCATTTTGGATCTTGTTGAGGATTGCTCTGTGGCCTAAGATGTGGTCTATTCTGGAGAACGTTCCATGTGCATTGGAAAAGAATGTGTACTTTGCAGCGGTTGGATGGAGTGTTCTGTATATGTCTATGAGGTCCAGTTGGCTGATTGTGTCCTTTAGGTCTTCTGTATCTTTGCTGAGTTTCTTTTTAGTTGTTCTGTCCTTTACTGAGAGTCTCCTACTATTATTGTGGAACTGTCAATTTCTCTTTTCAGTGCTGTTAGAGTTTTTTTTATGTATTTTGGAGCCCTGTCATTGGGTGCATAGATATTTATTATGGTTATGTCTTCATGATGGATCATCCCCTTAATCATTATATAGTGTCCTTCTTTGTCTTTTATGGTAGATTTTGTTTTAAAGTCTATTTTATCTGAGATTGAAAGATCATATTTTTAATAAATGGTGCTGGCAAAACTGGATGTCCATCTGTAAAAGAATGAAACAGGACCCATACCTCACACCATACACAAAAACTAACACAAAATTGATCAAAGACCTAAATATAAAACCTAAAAGAATAAAGATCATGGAAGAAAAAATAAGGCAACACTAGGTGGCCTAATACATGGCACAAATACAATACAAACTATAACTAACAATGCACAAGCACCAGAAGATAAACTAGATAACTGGAAGCTTCTAAAAATTAAACAGTCATGCTCATCAAAAGACGTCACTACGTCTGAGGTCTTAAAAGCTTGAGAGCAGCCACCTAAAATAATCTATTGGTCCCATCCCATCCACAGCAAAGGAGAATGAAGAAAACCAAAGACACAAGGAAAATGTTAGCCAAAAGACTAAAGGATGACTTGAACCAGAGATTTCACCAATCTGAGATCAGAAGAACTCGATGGTGCCCAGCTACAGGGATCACAACAGAGAGTCCTGGACAGAACGGGAGAAAGATGTAAAACAGAATTCAGATTCATGAAAGAAGACCAGACTTACTGGTCTGACAGAGATTGGATGAACCCCCGAGACTATGGCCCCTGGACACTCTGCTAATTCGGAACTGAAACCATTCCTAAAGCCCACTGTTCAGACAAAGATTAGACAGGCCTATAAAACAAAAGTTAATATATGTGAGGAATGTTCTTCTTAGTTCAATCAAATACATGAGACCAAATGGGCAACTTCTGTCCAAAAGCAAGACGAGAAGGCAGGAAGGGACAGGAACTGGATGAATGGACACAGGAAACCCAGGGTGGAAAGAGGAAGCATGCTATCACATTGTGGGGTTTGCAACAAATGTCACAAAACAATGTGTATAAATTTTTGCATGAGAAATTAACTTGAGCTGTAAACTTTCACCAAAAGCACAATAAAATTTTTTTTAAAAACTTGTGTCCAGAATATATCAAGAACCTCTAAAAAGAGCAATAAAAATACAAACATTCCAATTAAAAATGTGCAAAATATTTGAACACTTTAACAAAAGAAGATATAAAAATGGCCAATAAACATGTGAAAAGATGCTCAACGGTATTACCAGGTGTTTTAGGCTGGGTTTTCTAGAGAAGCAAAACCAGTAAAGCATATAAATGTCTATATAGAGAGACTTATATCAAGGAAACAGCTCACAGAACTGTAGAGGCTGGAACATCCCAAGTCCATGGATCAAGATAGAGGCTTCTCTCGATTCATGTAGCTGCAGGGGCTGGTGAACCCAAGATTGTCAGGTCGGAGAGCAGGGCTCTTGCTCACAGGCTGTGAAAATAGACAAATTCCAAGACTGGCAGGCAAGACCGAAAGGCTTCTCCTGATTCACGTAGCTGCAGGGGCTGGCGAACCCAAGATCAGCAGGTCAGAGAGGAGTGCTCTCCCTCACAGCCTGTGAAGATCAACAATTCCAAGATCAGCAGATATGAACTGGAGGTTAGACGATCAGGAGGCAGCCACAGGATCCAGAGAGTGCAAAAAGCCAGAATGTCTGCTTATATTTGGATGCAGGCCACACCCCCAGGAAACTCCGTTTCAACTGATTGGCTACTCAGAGCAGATTCCTTCATGGGAGTGATCACATATAAACACTGAGAATCATGGCCCAGCCAAGTTGACATACAATGTTAACCATCACACCAGGGAAATGCAAATTAAAACTTCAATGAGATCAGACTATACATATGCTGGAATGACTACAATGAAAAAGTCCAAAAATACCAAATGTTTATGAGTGTGAAGCAACTGGGATTCTCAGTCATTGCTAGTAGGAGTATAAATAGTTCTCTTATTTTAGAGAACAGTTTAGTAGTTTCTTACGAATTTAAACATACATCTACCTATGGCCCAGCAATTCCATTTCTAAGTATTTTCCCAAGAAAAACGAAGACATATATCCACAAAAAGATTTGTATAAGAAAGTCTACAGCAGTCTTATTCCTGATAATTAAAACCACCCAGAATTCTGGCAAAATGGCGCTCTAGGCAGAAGCACCACACCATCCCTCCACAGCAAAGATCCGAAAAACTAAGCCAAACAGAGAAAACAGCAATCCTGAAACCCTAAAACATCAAATGAAGAGATAAAGAACTCAGCCAAGCACCAAATGGAGTGAGAAAACTGACAGAGAATGGAGAGAGAGGAGAGATTCATGCAGAGGTCCCCTATCAGCTAACGCAGCATGGATCCGCCATCTTGGACTCTTATCAGAGACCAGCAAATACGGGGTACGAGAAAGCAGCTTCACGGAGCTTCCAGCAGGAGACAAAACAACTGGTAATTTGCGATATACACTTTCCCACCCCCCACCCTTCTTCACCCCCACTCGGCCTCCTCTGCTTCCTGCGGTCACAGTCTCTTGGCTGGGAATCACCGGGTGCTTGGATTCCACCCGCCCACACTGGCCAGCTCCCTGAGTGATATTTGTTGGCTGCTGGTGTTGCTTTTTACTGCTTCTTTTGATTTCTTCCTTACCTCTCACTACCTCCCCCTCCTTTCATTCAAATACCTGCCACCGTGAGCCATCTTTGCTTCTTCCTAAGGGACGGTGGAGCTCCGTTTGAGTGTGGAACTGCTTCCCGGTCTGGGCTGCGATGCTGGTGGGATCCCGGGGCTTTTGTTTGTTTGTTTGTTTTGAATCATTTGTTTGTTTTCTTTTCGTCCTCGAGTTGGGAGCCCGTTCTGGTTGGGCAATGCTACACGGCTTGGGACCTAACCCCTCAGCTTGTGCAGACGTGCAGAGGGATCCCTGAGCGCATTTCTTTTCTCGTGGTTTTTTTGGGGGGCTTTTCTTGTTCATTTTTTAAAATTTGTTTTGTTTTCTTTTCTATCTTTTTCCCTTTTTGTCTTTCTTCATTACTCAGTTTCTTGTCTCTCTATACCTTCCTTCTCTCCCTGTTCCCTGAATACCTGGCATTGAATACCTCTATGCCTTCTAGTCAGGCTGTACTGCAACACCTGGGAACAACTTCTCCAGACGTCATAGCTGCACCAGTGGGATCCCTGGGAGCTTTGCTGTTCTTTTGAATTTTTATTTATTTGTTCTTTTCTTTTCTTTTTTTTCCTTCCTCTTCCCCTTTGTTTTTCTCCATTTCAGAGTTGCTCATCTCTCAACTCCAATGGCAAGCTCCCCTAGCACTCTTTTTTGTTAGTTTGTATCTTTTTGGCTCCTGTTCCTCTCTCCTCTCTCCCATACCCATCTTAGCTCCACATATCACAATCTCCCCCCTCCATCCTGCCTACCTGCACCGTGCGCTGAACATTGCACCAAAAAGCAGCCCAGGCACGGCCTACTGGAACCTGACCTGCACTGATTACCAGCCTACGGTGGTGGCCATAGTAAGTGCCACAAACAACCCTTCTCAGCAACTCCTCTTCAGCTAGACCTGCCTTGCTGTACCATTTCTGAGCGACTGATCCTGCCAATTGGAGAAGGAGGTGAAAAGTATCGTGCCCACAGACAAGCAAACAACAAAGAACACACATCTTGCCTGCTCAGACATAGCTAAATAAAAAAAAAAAAGGACAAAAATAAAACAAATCTACAATCAATAAATGAGAAAAATAACTACTGAATGCGCCGAAGACAGCAGACAATATCAAAACATTTACAAAAACAGGACAGGATGGTTCCAGTAGGTGTCCAAAATAAAACACCAGGTGACTTTACAGCAGAAGAAAAGGCACTAGAACTACCTGATAGGGAATTCAAATCTCTAATACTCAGAATTATCCAAGAGATGAAGCAAAAAGCAGACAAAAATGAGGAAAAAATAGAGAAATTCATGGAAAAGGCAGACAAATTCATGGAAAATACAGACAAAAAAATGGAAGAATTCAGGAAAATAATGCAGGAACAAAATGCCAAAATAAATTCACAACTAGAAATTATAGAAAAACTATTAGAAATCCAAAAGATAAACAAGATTTCAGAAACAGACAGTGTCATAGAAGGGCTGAGGAGCAGATTTGAAATGGTGAAAGACAGGATCAGTGGAATTGAAAACAAACACTTGGGTACAACTCTGTTCGAGGAAAACTCAGAAAAAAGAACAAAGAAAAATGAAGAGATCCTGAGAGTTACGTGGGATACAACGAAAAGCAAAAATTTTCAAGTGATCAGAGTTCCAGAACAAGGGGCGAAAACAGAAAACACAGAGAGGATCATTGAAGAACTGCTGACAGAAACCTTCCCCAATATCATGAAAGATGAAAAGCTGGCCATCCAAGAAGCTCAACGAACCCCATATAAGACAGACCCCAAAAGAAAACCACCAAGGCATATGATAATCACAGTCACCAAAACCAAAGACAAACAAAGAATCCTGAGAGCAGCTCGTGAAAAACAAGAAGTCACATACAGAGGAGAAACAATAAGACTAAGCTCAGATTATTTGGCAGAAACCATGCAGGCAAGAAGACAATGGGATGACATATATAAAACCTTGAAAGAAAAAAATTGCCAGCCAACAATAATATATCCTGCAAAACTCTCATTCAAATATGATGGTGAAATTAGGACATTTCCAGATAAACAGAAATTAAGGGACTATGTAAAAACCAAACCAAACTTACAAGAATTATTAAAGGGAGTTCTTAGATCCGAGAACAAAAAACTTCAGTTCACAGGCTGAATCTAGGACGCAGGATCGTACCAGCCAGATACCAATCTAGGAAATGAAATCTCAACGACTATCCAAAACCAAAAGAAATACAACAGGGAATCAGAGCAGTTAATCAGTAAATGACAACAACATCAGAACAATAAAAGAGGGAATAAACGGTGTAGCTATAGAATCTTCTAACGGAGAGGAAGGCAAGGCGATACCAAGTAATAATAGACTGCTTCAAACTTAGAAAGATAAGGGTAAATTTCAGGGTAACCACAAAGAAAGTTAACAAACATACTCATAAAAATAAAGAGGAAAAACATAAAGTCTCAGCAAAAATAAAACCTACAAAAACAAAATAAATGAAAAAAAAACACAAACAAAAGTAATTCAGCACAGGAGAGTAAGAAGAACAAAGAAAATGTCAGCACCACAAAAAAAAGCACTACAAAATGAGAGCAACAAACTCACATCTATCAGTAATTACACTGAATGTAAATGGACTCAATGCACCCATAAAGAGATGGAGAGTCACAGAATGGATAAAAAACAGGATCCATCAATATGCTGTCTACGAGAGACACAAATTAGAAACAAACACGTGAATTTATTAAAAGTCAAAGGTTGGAAAAAATATATCAAGCTAACAACTACCAAAAAAGAGCAGGAGTGGCAATACTAATCTCAGATAAAATAGACTTTAAAACAAAATCCACCATAAAAGACAAAGAAGGACACTATATAATGATTAAGGGGACGATCCATCATGAAGACATAACCATAATAAACATCTACGCACCCAATGACAGGGCTCCAAAATACATAAAACAAACTCTAACAACACTGAAAAGAAAAATCGACAGTTCCACAATAATAGTAAGAGACTTCAACACACCAATTTCGGTAAAGGATAGAACAACTAAAAAGAAACTCAGCAAAGATACAGAAGCCCTAAAGGGCACAATCAGCCAACTTGACCTCATAGACATATATAGAACATTCCATCCAACCGCTGCAAAGTACACATTCTTTTCCAATGCACATGGAACGTTCTCCAGAATAGACCACATCTTAGGCCACAGAGCAATCCTCAACAAGATCCAAAACGCTGAGATAATTCAAAGTATCTTCTCTGACCACAATGCCATCGAGGTAGAAATTAACAACAGAAAGAGCAAGGAAAAAAAATCAGTTACATGGAAACTGAATAATACCCTGCTTACACATCACTGGGTAACAGAAGAAATTAGAGATGGAATAAAAAAAATTCCTAGAATCAAACAAGAATGAAAACAGATCATACCAAAACCTCTGGGACACAGCAAAGGCAGTCCTCAGAGGACAATTTATAGTAATAGATGCACACATCAAAAAAGAAGGGACAAAATCAAAACATTAACTACACAACTCAAACAAATAGAGAACAGCAAAAAAAGCCCACAGCCACCGGAAGAAAGGAATAATAAAGATCAGAGCAGAAATAAATGAAATAGAGAACAGAAAAACAATAGAAAGAATCAACAAAACCAAAAGTTGGTTCTTTGAAAGAATCAATAAAATTAACAAACCACTGGCCAGACTGACAAAAGAAAAACAGGAGAGGACACAAATAACCCAAATAAGAAATGAAATGGGGGACATTACAACAGACCCAACTGAAATAAAAAGGATCATAACAGAGTATTATGAAAAACTATACTCCAACCAATTTGAAAACCTAGAGGAAATGGATAAATTGCTAGAAACACACTACCTACCCAAACTACAACAAAGTGATGTTGAAAATCTGAACAGATCCATAACAAGAGAAAAGATTGAAAAAGTAATAAAAAAAACTCCTAACAAAAAAAAGCCCTGGCCCAGATGGCTTCACTGGAGAACTCTACAAAACATTCACAGAAGAGCTTGTACCAGTACCACTCAAGCTATTTCAGAGCATAGAAAAGGAAGCAACACTTCCAAATTCATTCTATGAAGCCAGCATAACCCTGATACCAAAACCAGGCAAAGACACCACAAAAAATGAAAATTACAGACCAATATCTCTCATGAATATAGATGCAAAAATTCTCAACAAAATTCTAGCCAATAGAATTCAGCATCACATAAAAGAAATACTACACCAAAACCAAGTAGGATTCATACCAGGTATGCAAGGATGGTTCAACATTAGAAAATCAATCAATGTAATCCACCACATAAATGAAAGAAAAGAATCACATGATCATCTCAATTGATGCAGAAAAGGCATTTGACAAAGTCCAACACCCATTCCTGATAAAAACTCTCAATAAAATAGGTATAGAAGGGAAATTTCTCAACATAATAAAGGGCATCTATGAAAAACCAACGGCCAACATCATTCTTAATGGAGAGAGGCTGAAAACATTCCCCTTGAGAACAGGAACAAGACAAGGATGCCCTTTATCACCACTCCTGTTTAACATTGTGCTGGAAGTTCTAGCTAGAGCAATAAGGAAAGAAAAGAAATAAAGGGCATCCAAATTGGTAATGAAGAAGTTAAACTTTCCTTATATGCAGATGATATGATACTATACATAGAAAACCCTAAAGACTCCACAAGAAATCTACTGGAACTGACAGAAAGATTCAGCAGAGTAGCAGGATACAAGATAAATATACAAAAATCAGTTGGATTCCTATACACCAATAAGGAGAACGATGAAAAGGAAATCAGGAAAACAATACCATTTATAATAGCCCCTAAAAAAATAAAATACTTAGGAATAAATCTAACCAGGGATGTAAAAGACGTATACCAAGAAAACTACAAAACTCTACTGCAAGAAACCCAAAGGGATCTACATCAATGGAAAAACATACCATGCTCATGTATAGGTAGACTCAACATTGTGAAAATGACAATAGTACCCAAAGTAATTTACAAATACAATGCAATCCCGATCCAAATGCCAGCAACATTCTTCAAAGAGATGGAAAAACTAATCATTAACTTTATATGGAAAGGGAAGAAGCCCCAAATAAGTAAAGCACTACTGAAGAAGTAGAATAAAGTAGGAGGACTCACACTACCTGACCTTGGAACCTACTATACAGCTACGGTAGTCAGAACAGCCTGGTACTGGTACAACAACAGATACATTGACCAATGGAAAGGAATTGAGAGCCCAGATATCAATCCATCCACCTACAGTCACCTGATCTTCGACAAGGGCCCGAAGTCCATCAAATGGGGAAAAGACAGTCTTTTTAACAAATGGTGCTGGCAAAACTGGATATCCATCTGCAAAAAAAATGAAACAGGACCCATACCTCACGCCATATACAAAAACTAATTCAAAATAGATCAAAGACCTAAATATAAAGCCAAAAACTATAAAGTTCATTGAAGAAAAACTAGGACCAACGCTACAGGCCCTAAAACACAGTATTAACAGGATACAAACCATAACCATCAACACACAAACCCTAGAAGATAAGCTAGATAACTGGGATCTTCTAAAAATCAAACACCTATGCTCTTCAAAAGACTTCACCAAAAGAGTAAAAAGAGAACCTACAAACTGGGAAAAAAATTTTTAGACAGTGCAAGTGAGACAAAGGTCTAATCTCCATAATCTACAAGAAAACCCAACACCTCTACAACAAAAAGACAAATAATCCTATTTAAAAAATGGGCAAATGATATGAACAGGCACTTCACCAAAGAAGACATTCAGGCAGCTAACAGACACATGAAGAAATGCTCACAATCATTAGCCATTAGAGAAATGCAGATCAAAACTACAATGAGATATCATCTCACCCCAACAAGGCTAGCATTAATTCAAAAAACACAAAATAACAAATGCTGGAGAGGTTGTGGAGATACTGGAACACATATACACTGTTGGTGGGAATGTAAAACGGTACAACCACTTTGGAAATCGATTTGGCGTTTCCTTGAAAAGCTAGAAATAGAGGTACCATACGATCTAGCTATCCCACTCCTTGGAATATATCCTAGAGAAACAAGAGCTGTCACACGAATAGATATATGCACACCCATGTTCATCGCAGCACTGTTCACAATAGCCAAAAGATGGAAGCAAACTAAGTGCCCATTGATGGACGAATGGGTAAACAAACTATGGTATATCCACACAATGGAATATTACACAATGATAAAGAACAATGATGAAGCTATGAAACATCGTATAACTTGGTGGAAGCTAGAACTTATCATGCTGAGTGAATTTAGTCAGTCACAGGACAAATACTGTATAAGACCACTATCATAAGAACTCAAGAAAAGGTTTAAACACAGAAGAAAACATTCTTTGATGGTTCTGGGGGTGGGGAGGGAGAGTGAGTGTTATTCACTAACTAGATAGTAGATAAGAATCATCTTAGGTGAAGGGAAGCACAACACACACTACAGGGGAAGCCAGCACAACTGGACTAAACTAAAGCTAAGAAGTTGCCTCAATACAATCAAATACTTTGAGAGACAGAGTAGCAGGGATGCGGGGTCTGGGGACCATGCTTCCAGGGGACAATTACGTCAATTGGCATAACAAAGCTTATTAAGAAAATGTTCTGCATCCTACTTTGGTGAGTGGTATCTGGGGTCTTAAAAGCTTGCAAGTGGTCATCTAAGATGCATCAATTGGTCCCAACCACTTGGAGTAAAGGAGAACGAAGAACACCAAAGACACAAGGAAAGTATTGGCTCAAGAGACAGAATGCGCCACATAAACCAGAGACTTCATCAGCCTGAGACCAGAAGAACTAGATGGTGCCCGGCTACCACCAATGAACGTCGTGACAGGGAAAACAACAGAGGTTCCCTGATGGAGCAGTAGAACGATGGGATGCAGAACTCAAATTCTAGTATGAAGACCAGACTTAATGGTCTAAGACTGGAGGTGCCCTGGAAAGCATGGCCCCTGGTCTCTCCATCACCCCAGAACTAAAACAATTTCCAAGGCCAACTCTTCAGACAGGGATTGGACTGGACTGTGGGACATAAAGTGATACTTGTGAAGAATGTGCCTCTTAGACAAGTAGTTGCAAGAGATCAAAGGGGCGGCTTCTGTCCAGAGGTGAGATGGGAAGGCAGAGAGAGTTAGGAGCTGGTTGAATGTTCATGAGGAATCAGGGGTGGAGGGAAGGAGTGTGCTGTCACAGAATGGGGTGAGCAGTTGGGGTCTCATAACAATGTATTAAAAAAAATTCTGTATGGGAGACTAACTTGAAATGTAAACTTCACTTAATTACAACAATTTAAAAAATGGGCAAAGGAAATGAACAGACACTTCATGAAAGAAGACATTCAAGCAGCCTACAGACACACGAGGAAATGCTCACAATCACTAGCTATTAGAGAAATGCAAATTAAAACCACAATGAGATACCATCTCTCCCCGGCATTACTGGCACGAATCAAAAACACTGGAAATAACAAATGCTGGAGGGGCTGCGGGGAGATCGGAACTGTTATGCACTGCTGGTGGGAATGCAAAATGATACAACCATTTTGGAAAATGATATGGTACTTCCTTAGAAAGCTAGAAATAGAAATATCATATGATCCAGCAATCCCACTCCTAGGAATATATCCTAGAGAAATAAGAGTCGTCACTCAAACAGACATATGCACACCTATGTGCATGGCAGCATTGTTCACAATAGAAAAACGATGGAAACAACCTAGATGCCCATCAACAGATGAATGGATAAACAAACTATGGTACATACACACAATGGAGTACTATGCAATGAGAAAGAACAATGATGAATCTGTGAAGCATCTCATAACATGGGTGAAAACTGGAAGACATGCTGAGTGAAGTAAGTCAATCACGAAGGGACAAATATTGTATGAGACCTCTATTGTAAAAACCCATGAAAAAGTTTACACAAAAAAAATTACAATCTTTGTTGGTTACCAGGGATGGGAGGGATGGGGGGGTGGATACTAAATAGGCAATAGATAAGTGGTATCTTTGGTGAAGGGTGAGAGTACACAATACTGGGGAAACCAGCACAACTTGTACAAGGAAAGGTCATGGAAGCTCCATAGATACATCCAAACTCTCTGAGGGACTGAATTGTGGGTGGAGGGCTATGGGGGCCACGGTATCGGGGAACATCTAGCTGAATTGGCATAACACAGTTTATAAAGACAATGTTCTACATTCTACCTTGGTGAGTAGCATCTGGAGTCTTAAAAGCCTATGAGCAGCCACCTAAGATACTCCACTGGTCTCGTCCTTTTGGGAGCAAGGGAGAAATGAAGAGAACAGGATACAAGGAAAAGATTAGTCCAAAGGACTAATAGACCACAGCTACCAAGGCCTCCACGAGACTGAGTCCAGTACAGCTAGATGGTGCCCGGCTACCACCACTGACTGCTCTAACCGGGATCACAACAGAGGGTTCTGGACAGAGCTGGAGAAGGATGTAGAACAAAATTCTAACACACAAAAAAAAATACCAGATTTACTGGCCTGACAGAGACCAGAAAAACCCCGAGAGTATGGCCCCCAGACACCCTTTTAGCTCAATGGTGAAGTCACTTCCGAGGTTCTCTGTTCAGCTGGGGATTGGACAGCCCCATAAAACCAGATGGGACTAATGAGGCACAGCAGTCCAGGGACAAGGGCTAGAAGGCAGAAGGGGACGGGAAAGCTGGTGATAGGGAACCCAAGGTTGAGTAAGGATAGTGTTGATGTGCAGTGAGGTTGTTAACCATTGTCATAGGGCAACATGTGTACTGTTTAATGAGAAACTATTTTGTTCTGTAAACCTTCATCTAAATTGAGAATAGCAGCACAATTGGAAGAGCGTAGTTGATGTCACTGAACTGTTCATGTAGAAATTTTTGAAATGGTGTATCTTTGGCTATGTATATTTTCACCAAAAAAAAAAAGTCGAGAAGGAAGAGGGTTGACATGTCGTGAGGTTGTTAACCAATGTCATAAAACAATATGTGTACTACTGTTTAATTAGAAACTATTTGTTCTGTAAGCCTTCACCTGACGTACAATAAAAAAAAGTTAAAAATAATAATAATAAAAAAACCAAATGCACATCAACTGGAGAATAGATAAACTGTTTTATATATACATAATGGAATACTATGTGGCCATAAAATGAAACAAATTACTGACAAATGCAAACCATGGATGAAACTCAAAAATATTACACAAAATTACTATATTCTATTTATATGATTCAAATTACATGAAGTCTAAGAACAGTCAAAACTAATCTTTGATGATATAAATTATAAAGTGGTTGCACTGACAGTGAGTGAAAAATTGACTGGAAAAGGGCACTGGGGTGATTGAAATGTTCTGTCTTATTGTAGGTGGTTGCTACATGAGTGTACAAGAAGGTATTCAAAGGCTTAGGGAAATTGGCATGTTAGTGTGGATTTCTCAGGATGAACCCACAGAGCCACCCATGGAGTGCCCAGAGGACACATCTTTCACCACAACGATGAGGAACAAATTTGTGAAGGGAGCCCCGGCATCCTTGAAGACTGCTGTGGTTGCTATTTTATGCAAGTCGGATTGACAGTGGAAACTGCCCTGACTGAATTAAGACACCTAACTACAATGGGCTGACTGGACCCTGTGGTGGGAGAGGCCAAGCAGCAGCATTTAAATGCCAAAGACAAGATGGGTGTGGTTACCGTAATGAACGGCAGAGTCAAAGCAGTTATAAGAATAATCTGACTCACATGGACTTATGGTGTTGGCTACTTAGTCATGGTGTGCCTAGGAGTGAAATAGATGAAAAATCTACCAAATATTTACTTGATCTGTAAAAGTGGAAGAATTCTAGGTCAAATGAAAGGCAGTCTAACCTGAATCACCAGAATAGAGAGTCATGGCCCCTCAATCAATTACCAGATTTGAGCAAGTTTATATACCCAAAACCCCTTGAACGAATGGGAGGCTGGGTTCCCTTGAGGAAGGACCCCACTACACTGCCAAAAATGTATACTGTTAATCTTTCTCCCAGCCTTCCTCAAAGAGATCTACGGCTTTTTATGACAGTGACTCTTTGTTGGAGAAAAGGAAGTAATCAAACTTTTCCGGGCTTACTGGACAATGGCTCTGAACTGACACTAATTCTATGAGACCCAAAATGTCATTGTGGCTCACCAATCAGAGTGGAGGCGTATGCAGGACAGGTTACTAATGGAGTCTTTGCTCAGGTCCATCTCACAGTGAGTCCAGTGGGTCCCTGAACCCATTCTGTAGTGATTCCCCCAGTTCCAGAATGCATAATTGTAACAGACATACTCAGCAACTGGCAGAACCCCCACATTGGATCCCTGATATGTGGAGTTAGGGCTATTATGGTAGGAAAGGCCAAGTGGAAGCCATTAGAACTGCCCCTACCTAGGAAAATAGTAAACCAAAAGCAATACTGCATTCCTGGAGGGATTGCAGAGATCATTGCCACCATCAAGGACTTGAAGGATGCAGAGGTGGTGATTTCCACCACATCCCCATTTGTCATGGATTGAATTGTGCCCCCCAACAATATATGTATCAATTTGGCTAGGCCATGATTCCCAGTATTATGTGATTGTCCACCATTTTGTCA
Organism: Dugong dugon; assembly: GCA_030035585.1. Lineage (NCBI taxonomy): Eukaryota > Metazoa > Chordata > Mammalia > Sirenia > Dugongidae > Dugong > Dugong dugon. Next base: position 147,461,056 of record CM057460.1, read on the forward strand.
TCTGAGGTGATTCTCCTATGTGTTGTAAATCCTGCCTCTACGATGTTATGAGGTGGGATTAGTGGTAGTTATGTTAGTGAGGCAGGACTCAATCCACAAGATTAGATTTTGTCTAAAGTCAGTCTCTTTTGAGATATAAAAGAGAGAAGCAAGCAGAGAGACATGGGGACCTCATACCACCAAGAAAGCAATGCTGGGAGCACAGCATGTCTTTTGGACCCGAGTTCCTTGACCAGAGGAAGATTGATGACAAGGATCTTCCTCCAGAGCTGACAGAGAGAAAGTCTCCCTGGAGCTGGTACCTTGAATTTGGACTTTTAGCCTACTAGACTGTGAGAATAAATTTCTCTTTGTTAAGGTCATCCACTTGTGGTGTTTCTGGTACAGCAGTACTAGATAACTAAGACAACATTCAACTCACCTATTTGGTCAGTGCAAAAAAATGAATGAATCTTGGGGAATGACAGTGAATTACCATAAATTTAACCAGGTTGGTGACTCCAATTGCAGCTGCTCTTCCAGATGTGGTTTCATTACTTGAGCAAATTTAATACATCTCCTAGTACCTAGTATGCAGCTATTGATCTGGCTAATGCCTTTTTATCCATACCTCTTTCAAAGGACCACAAGAAGCAGCTGCCTTCAGCTGGCAAGGCCAGCAATACACTTTCACTGTCCTACCTCAGAGATATATCAATGCTCTAGCCCTATGTCATGATTTAGTCCACAGGGACCTTGATTGCCTTTCCCTTCCACAAGATGTCACACTGGTTCATTCCATTGATGACATTATGCTAATTGGACCCAGTAAGGAAGAAGTATCAATGACTCTGGACTTATTGGTAAAACATTTGTGGGCTAGAAGGTGGGAAGTTGATCCCACAAAAATTTAGGCACATTCCACATAAGTGAAATTTCTAGGGGTCCAGGGGTGTGGGGCATGTCAAGATATTTCTTCTAAAGTGAAGGAAATGCTGTTGCATCAGGCTCCTCCCACAATTAAAAAGGAGGCACAATGCCTAGTGGGCCTCTTTGGATTTTAGAGGCAGCATATTCCTCACGTGAGTGTGCTACTCCAGCCTATTTATCAAGTGATTCAAAAAGCTGCTAGTTTTGAGTGGGGCCCAGAACAAAAGAAGGCTCTGCAACAGGTTCAGGCTGCTGTGCAGGCTGCTCTGCCACTTGGGCCATAAGATCCAGCTGATCCAGTGGTGCTTGAAGTGTCTGAGGCAGATAGAGATGCTGTTTGCAGCCTTTGGCAGGCCCCTATCGGTGAATCACAGCATAGACCCTTAGGATTTTGGAGCAAAGTCTTGCCATCCTCTGCAGATAACTACACTCCTTTTGAGAAACAGCTTTCGGCTTGTTACTGTGCCTTAGTAAAGACTGAACGCTTAATCACAGGACACCAACTCACCATGTGGCCTGAGCTGCTCATCATGAACTGGGTGTTGTCTGACCCACAGAGTCATAGAGTTGGCCATACCCAGCAGCACTCCATCATGAAATGGAAGTGGTATGTACAAGATCAGTCCCGAGCAGGAAGTGAAGGCACAAGTAAGTTACTTGAGGAGGTAGCCCAAATGACCATGGTCTCCACTCCTGTCAAATTACTTTCCATCTCCCAGTCAGCTCCTATGGCCTCGTGGTGAGTTCCTTATGATCAGTTGACTGAAGAAGAGAAAACTCGTGCCTGGTTTACACATGGTTCTGCGTGATACGAAGGCACCACTTGAAAGTGGACAGTGGCAGCACTACAGCCTCTTTCTGGGACCTCCCTGAAGGACAGTGGTGAAGGGAAATCTTCCCAATGAGCAGAAATTTGAGCAGTGCACCTGGTTGTTCACTTTGCTTGGAAGAAGAAATGGCCAGATGTGTGGCAGTATACTGATCCATGGGCTATGGCCAATGGTTTGGCTGGTTGGTCAGGGACTTGGAAGGAACATGATTGGAAAATTGGAGACAAGGAGGTACGGGGAAGAGGTATGTGGATAAACCTCCCTGAATGGGCCAAAGAAGTGAAGATATTTGTGTCTCATGTGAATGCTCACCAAAGGGTGACCTCAGCAGAGGAGGATTTTAACAATCAAGTGGATAGGATGATGCATTCTGTGGAAACCGTCTCTCATCCTCTTTCCCCAGCTACTCCCATCATTGCTCAATGGGCTCATGAACAAAGTGGCCATGCTGGCAAGGTTGGAGGTTATGCATGGGCCCAGCAACATGGACTTCCACTCACCAAGGCCGACTTGGCTACAGCCACTGTTGAGTGCCCAATCTGCCAGCGGCAACCTGGTGGCAAGTTGATTACACTGGACCACTTCCATCATGGATAGGGCAGCATTTTGTTCTTAATGGAATAGACACTTACCCTGGATATGGATTTGCCTTCCCTGCACGCAATGCCTCTGCCAAAACTACCATTGGTGGACTTACAGAATGCCTTATCTACCATCATGGTATCCTACACAGCATTGCCTCTGATCAAGGGACTCACTTCACAGCAAATGAAGTGCAGCTGTAGGCACATGCTCATGGAATTCACTGGGTTTAACATGTTCCCCATCATCCTGAAGCAGCTGGCTTGACAGAATAATGGAATTGCTTCTTAAAGACACAATTACGGTGCCAGCTAGGTTGCAATACCTTGCAGGGTTGGGGCAATGTTCTCCAGAAGGCTGTATATGCTCTAAACCAGAGTCCAATATATGGTGCTGTATCTCCCATAGCCAGGATTCACAAGACCAGGAATCAAGGGGTGGAAATGGGAGTGGCACCTAGTGACCCATTAGCAAGATTTTTGCTTCCTGTCCCTGCGACCTTATACTCTGCTGGTCTAGAGGTCTTAGTTCCAAAGGGAGGAATGCTCTCACCTGGAGACACATCACTGATTCCATTGAACTGGAATCTAAGAATTCCACCTGGCCACTTTGGGTTTCTTATGCCTCTGGATCAACAGGCAAAGAAGGGAGTTACCATATTGGCTGGTGTGATTGATCCTGATTACCAAGAGTAAATCAGATTGATATTACATAATGGAGGTAAAAAGAGTATATCCGGAATGCAGGAGATCCCTTAGGGTGTCTCTTAGTACTACCATGCACTGAGATTAAAGTCAATGGAAAACTACAGCAACCCAATTCCAGCATGAGTACCAATGGCCCAGACCCTTCAGGAATGAAGGTTTGGGCCACTCCATCAGGCAAGGAACCACAACCAGCAGAGGTGTTTGCTGAGGACATAGGGAATATGGAATGGGTGGTGGAAGAAGGTAGTTCTAAATACCAAGTCACAGCCACGTGACCAGTTGCAGAAACGAGGATTGTAATTGTTATGAGTATTTCTGCTTTATGTGTGCATCAAATATTTTTGTTTTCTTCACTTATAAAATATAAGATGTAAACAGGGCTATTGCATTTTCAGTTGTATGTGTGTTCGTTGTATCATGTTAGGCTCAAGTATGACTTTATAATTGTTTTTATTCAGAGATTATGTGTGGTTTAAGGAGATATGTACAGGTGCCAAGTTGACAAGGGGTGGACTGTGATGGTTAAGACTGTGTGTCAACTTGGCTGGGCCATGATTCTCAGTGTTTTGTAAGTTGTATAATGTTGTGATAATTTTCCTGCTGAGATATGATATGTGATCACCCCCACGATGGGATCTGCTGTGGTACCAGCAGGGGTGGGGCCTGTGGCAGCTTACCACCCCCCTCAGCCTTCATGTCTCCACCCTCTGCAACCTGGCTCTTCCTGTTCGCCTTGCTGGGGCTTTTACTTGTTCCGGATCTTTCAGCCAGCTCCTATTCATCTGACCTCTGGTTCTTGGGACTTGAGCTGGCAGCTTTCCTGCAGTCTTGCCTGCCGATCTTGAGATTCATTGATCTTCACAACCTATAATCAACAGCCCTGCTCTCCAGCCTGCTGATCTTTCATTCACCAGCCACTGTGGCTACGTGAGTCAGGAGAAATCTTTTCTACCCCATGGACTTGAGACGTTACAGCCTGTAAAAACTGTGAGCCATTTCATTGATATAAATCTCGTTCTCTCTCTCTCTCTCTCTATATATATATATATATTTATACACTTTAGTGGTTTTGCTTCTCTAGAGAACCCAGCCTAAGACAGTATTCCACACATTATTGCCTTGGATCAAGGGACTCACTTCACATCAAATTAAGTGTGGCAATGGGCCAATGCTCATGGAACTCACTGGTCTTACCATGTTCCCCATCATCCTGAAGCAGCTGGCTTGAAAGAACTATGGAATGGCCTTCTAAAGACACAATTATGGCATCACCTAGGTGGCAATACCTTGCAGGGTTGGGGCAATGTTCTCCAGGAGGATGCATATGCTCTAAACAAGCATCTGGTATATGGTGCTGTTTCTTCCATAGCCAGGATTCACAGGGCCAGGAATCAAGGGGTGGATATGGGAGTAGCACCACTCATTATTATCCCTAGTGACCCACTCACAAAATTTCTGCTTCCTGTCTGAGGGTCCAGAGGACTTAGTTCCAAAGGGAGGAGAGCTCCCACCAGGAGACACAACACAGATTCCGTCGAACTGGTAGTTAGAAATGCCACCTGGCCACTTTGGTCTCCTCATGCCTCTGGATCAACAGGCAAAGAGGAGAGTTACCATTATTGGCTGGTGTGATGGATGCTGATTACCAAGAGGAAATCAGATAGATATTACATAATGGAGGTAAAGAAGAGTATGTCTGGAATACAGAAGATCCCTTAGGGCATCTCTTAGTATAACCATGCCCTGTGATTAAAGTCAATGGAAAACCATAGCAACCCAATTTTGAGATGACTACTAATGGCCTAGACCCTTCAGAACCACGACCAGCTGAGGTGCTTGCTGAGGACGAAGGGAATGGAATGGGTGATGGAAGAAGGTAGTTCTAAATACCAGCTATGACCATGTGACCAGTTGCAGAAATGAGGAATGTAATTGTTTTTAATATTTCTTCCTTGTTTTGTTATACATGTATATGTGCATATATATAGAAAATATCTTTGTTTTCTTCCCTTCCTTATTCCGTTACTATTATAAAATATAAGATGTACACAGAGCTAGTGCATTTCTGGTTGTATGCATGTTAGTTGTAATAAGTTAGGCACAAGTATGACTTTATAATTGTCTTTATTTAAATATATGTGTCATGGATTGAACTGTGTCCCCCAAAAAATGTGTGTGTCAATTTGGCTGGGCCATGATTCCCAGTATTGTGTGGTTGTCCTCCATTTTGTGATTGTACTTTTATGTTAAAGAGGATTAGGGTGGGATTGTAACACCACCCTTACCCACGTCACATCCCTGATCCAATATAAAGGGAGTTTCCCTAGAGTGTGGCCTACACCACCTTTTATCTTACAAGAGATAAAAGGAAAGGGAAGCAAGCAGAGAGTTGGGGACTTCATACCAACAAGAAAGCAGTGCCAGGAGCAGAGCGCATCCTCTGGACTGGAAGTTCCTGCACAGGGAAGCTCCTAGTCCGGGGCAAGACTGATGATGACAAGGACCTTCCTCCAGAGCCGACAGAAAGAGAAAGCCTTCCCCTGGAGCTGATGCCCTGAATTTGGACTTGTAGCCTACTAGACTGTGAGAAAATAAATTTCTCTTTGTCAAAGCCATCCACTTGTGGTATTTCTGTTACAGCAGCACTAGATGACTAAGACATTGTGTATGGTTTAAAGAGATGTGTACAGGTGCTAAGTTGACAAGGGGTGGACTATGATGGTTAAGGTTATGTGTCAGTTTGGCTAGGCCATGATTCTCAGTGGTTTGGTAGATATTATGTAATCATTCTCCATTTTGCAATCTGATGTGTGCAGCCAATCAGTGAAAAGGCCAGTCGCTTGAAAGCCAAACAGTTGAAAACCAATACGTTTCCTTGGGGGTGTGGCCTGTATCCAATATATATATATGGATGATCTGTGAAAGCTCTCTCTGGGTACTGTATCCAACTTGTCATCCTCTGACCTCTGGTTCCTGGGATGTGAGCCAGCAGCCTGCCGTTTGACCTGCAGATCTTGGGATTCGCCAGCTTCTGCAATGCTGTGAGCCAGCAGCTTTCCTCCTGAAATGCAGATATTGGGATTTGCCAGCTTCTGCAACCACATGAGCCAGCAGCCTTCAACCTGACCTGCTGATTTTGGGTTCATCAGCCCCTGCATCCATGTGAGTCAGGAGAAGCCTCCAAACTGACACCTGATCCACAGATTTGGAACTTGCAGCCTCCACAACTGCATGAGCAATTTCCTTGAGATAAATCTCTCTCTCTCTCTCTCTCTCTCTATATATATATATATACATATTATATATATACATATGCTTCACTGGTTTTGCTCCTCTAGAGAACCCAGCCTAAGACAGCCAACCTTTGTTGTACTAGTTTTCTCTAGTTAGTATTTTCTATTTCATTGATTTCTTCTCTTTATTATTTTCCTTCCTTCTATTTATTGTGGGTTTACTTTGTTCTTGTTTTTTTTTTTTTTTTTTTAGCTCCTTAAGGTTAAAGCTTAGATAATGGATTTTAGAACTTTTTTTCTAATCATTCAAAACTATAAATTTTCCTCTAGAGACTGTGTTCAGTTCTATCAGCAGTTGCTTTGTGTATTTTGAACTTGTTATTAGGTATATATGCATTTAGAATTGTTATACCTTCTTAATGAATTGACCCTTTTATTGTTATGAAATATTCCTGGTATTCCTTGTCCAGAAACCTACTTCATCTAATAATATAGCCATTCCAGCTTTCTTATTACTACTGTTAGCATGTATAACTTTTTCTATCCTTTTACTTCTAAACTGTGTTGTCATATTTAATGTGTTAAATAGTTTATACTACTTTAGATACTACTTTTTTCCAGTTGGACAATCTTTGTCCTTTTAATTGGAGTGCTTGGACAATTTATATTTAATGTAATTATCTATGTACTTGAGATTAAACCTACCATCTTGTTATCTTTTTTATATTTTCCCCATCAGTTATTTTTTTCTTTTTTCTCGTGTGCTGCCTCCTTATGGATATATATGTGTATATATATATATATATATATATATGTATAAATATATATATATATTTAATATTCCACTTTATCTCCACTAGTGGTTTATTAGTATACCTCTTTATTTTACTCGTATTTTTTAAGTGGCTGCTCTAGGGTTTCTAATATGCATCTTTTATTTATCACACCCTACCTTCAAATAGTATTAACCCCTTCATGTATAGTATAACGAACTTACAACAATATACCTCCATTTTCCATTTTTTGTGCCATAGTTATTACCTCTAAATTTGTTACAGTGCTACAATACACTGTTCTTTTTTCTTTAAGCTTCTTAAAATATTTATAAATAAAAAAAACTTTTATATTAACCCATATATTTAGAAAATCTGGTACTATTTATTACTATGTGTAGATTCAAGTTTCCATCTGGAATCATGTTCCTTCTACTGAAAAATTTTCTTTTAACGTTTCTTGTGGTGTGACTATACTGGTAATGGAGTCTTTCAGGTTTTTTTTTTTTTTTTTATCTGAAAATGACTTTCTTTCACTTTTATTTTATAAAGATATATTCCCTAGATGTAGAATTCTAGACTGACAGCTATTTTTCTTTCAAAACTATAAAGTTGTATTCCTTTGTTTTATAGCTTGAATTATTTCTGACAAGAAGGCAGCTAAATTTATCTTTGTTCCTCTCTATGAAATAGTAGAAGAATCAGTCGTTGGAAAATATGGCCTTGGTGATAGAAACGATGCTGGAGATTGCATAATAGAATTTTAAAACGCCAATGACTTATTCATTGCAAATACCTTTTCAACAACATAAACGGTAACTATACACATGGACCTCACTGGATGCAATCCTCAGAACTGGACCAATAATCAACATCGTAATAAACGGAGAAAATACTGAAGTTGTCAAGGACTTCATTTTACTTGGATCCATAATCAACACCCATCGATGCAGCAGTCAAGAATTCAAACAACATATTGCATTGGGCAAATATGCTGCAAAAGACCTCTTTAAAGTGTTAAAAAGAAAAGATGTTACTTTGAAGACTAAGGTGCACCTGACCCAAGCCACGGTATTTTCAATAGCCTCATACCCATGTGAAAGCTGGACAATGAATAAGGAAGATGAATTGATGCCTTTGAATTATTGTGTTGGTGAAGAATATTGAATATACCATGGACTGTCAGAAAAATGAACAAATCTGTCTTGGAAGATGTACAGCCAGAATGCTCCTTAGAAAAGAGGCTAGTGAGATTTCATCTCACATACTTTGGAAATGTTATCAGGGACCAGTCCCTGGAGAAGGACATCATGCTTGGTAAAGCAAAAGAGGAAGGCCCTCAATGAGCCAAACAGTGGCCAAAACAATGAACTCAAACACAGCAATGATTGTAAGGATGGTGCAGGACCGGGTGGCATTTCTTTCTATTGTACATAGGGTAACTATGAGCCATAACTGACTCAATGGCACCTAACAACAACAACATGGAATAGGTCTTTTCCCATGTGTCTTAGTCATCTAGTGCTGCTATAACAGAAATACCACAAGTGGATGGCTTTGACAAAGAGAAATTTATTTTCTCACAGTCTAGTAGGCTACAAGTCCAAATTCAGGGCATCAGCTCCAGGGGAAGGCTTTCTCTTTCTGTCGGCTCTGGAGGAAGGTCCTTGTCATCATCAGTCTTGCCCCGGACTAGGAGCTTCCCTGTGCAGGAACTTCCAGTCCAGAGGATGCGCTCTGCTCCTGGCACTGCTTTCTTGTTGGTATGAAGTCCCCAACTCTCTGCTTGCTTCCCTGTCCTTTTATCTCTTGTAAGATAAAAGGTGGTGCAGGCCACACTCTAGGGAAACTCCCTTTACATTGGATCAGGGATGTGACGTGGGTAAGGGTGGTATGACAATCCCACCCTAATCCTCTTTAACATAAAAGTACAATCACAAAATGGAGGACAACCACTCAATTCTGGGAATCATGGCCCAGAAAAATTGATACACACATTTTTTGGGGGACATAATTCATACCATGACACCATGCTTTAAATTTTTCTGCATATCCCTGGTTTTTAGCAATTTATTATATGCTGTCTTAGTTATCTAGTGCTTCTGTAACAGAAATACCACAAATTGATGGCTTCAACAAAGAAAAATTTATTCTCTCACAGTCTAGGAGGCTAGTAAGTCCAAATTCAGGGTGTCAGCTCCAGAGGAAGGCTTTCTCTGTAGGCCCTGGGGGAAGGTCCCTGTCATCAATCTTCCCGTTCGAGGAGATTCTCAGAACAGGGATCCCAGGTCCAAAGGATGTGCTATGCTCCTGGTGCTTCTTTCTTGGTGGTATGAGGTCCCCATGTCTCTCTGCTTGCTTCTCTCTTTTATATCTCAAAAGAGATTGACTTAAGACACAATCTAATGAGTCCTGCCTCATAACAAAACTGCCCCTAATCCCACCTCATTAACATTACAGAGGTAGGATTTACAACACATAGGAAAATCACATCAGATGACAAAATGGCGGATAATCACACAATACTGGGAATCATGGACTAGCCAAGTTGACACACATATTTTTCGGGGGGAACACAATTCAATGCATAACATATGCCTTGGTGTGATTTTTATTTTTGTTCTTCTTGTAGTTCATTGACCTTCCTAGATCTGGAGATGCATAGTTTTCATTACATTTGAAAATTTTCAGCCATTATTTTCTAAAATATTTTTTCTGCCCCCTTCTCTCTCCTCTATTTCCATGAATACAATTACACGCATATTAGAATGCTTACTATTGTCCCACAATCACTTTTTTTTTGTTTCCATTTTTGTTTTTAGTTTTTTTTTAACATTTAATTGTGCTTTAGGTGAAAGTTTACACAGCAAATTAGTTTTCCATTCAATAATTCATACACAAATTGTTCCGTGACATTGGTTTCAGTCCTTGCAATGTGTCAGCACTCTCCGTATTTTCACTCTGGGTTCCCTGTTTCCATTAGTCTCTTTTCCCTGCCCCTCCCTGCCTTCTCATCTTTGCTTTTGGACAAGTGTTGCCCTTTTGATCTTATATAGTTGATTGTTCTAAGGACCACATTCCTCACAGGTGTTATTGTTTATTTTATAGACCAGTCTATTATTTGGCTGAAAGGTGGACTCTGGGATTGGCTTCAGTTCCAAGTAAGAAGGGTGTCTCAGGACACTAGTCTCATGGGTTCCTCCAGTCTCTATCAGACCAATAAGTCTGGCCTTTTTATGAATTTAAATTTTATTCTACATTTTTCACCCATTCTAACTGGGACCTTCTATTGTGCTCCTGGTCAGAGCAGTGGGTAGTGGTAGCCGGGCACCATCTAGATCTTCTGGTCTCAGGCTAGAGGAGGCTATGGTTCATGTGAGTCATTGGTCCTTTGGACTGGTTCTTTGAGTCTTTGGTTTTCTTCACTCTCCTTTGCTCCAGGCAGGAAGAGACCAATAGTTGTATCTTAGATGGCTGATTGCAAGCTTTTAAGACCCCAGACACTACTCACCAAACTAGGATGTAGAACAATATTTTTATGAACTATGTTATGCCAGTTGACCTAGATGTCCCCTGAGACTAAGGTCCTTAGCCTTCAAGCCCTGTAGCTTAGTCCAGCCAGGTGTTTGGTTATGTCTAAGAAGTTTCCATAATGGTGCCCGTATGTGCTCTATTATATATATGAATATACACGCAGTACATACAAATACATATATAGAAATACAACCATACCTATATACGCACGTGGGTGTGCTCCCATTGTCCTCCCACACCTATTTAGCATACATGTCTATCTGTGTATCCACTCACAAATTATTGTTTGTTATTACTGTTGTTGCAGGATTGTATATGTTATAGTATTTACCATAGTTGCCCTTTATTCTTGTGTCCCTCTCGGTGTCTTCCTTTGCCTTGGTCATGTTGTGTTGACTTCCCCCATTTGGTGTATTGCCTTTCCCTCCATCAGAATTCACACATGTCTACTATCTACTTAGTGATTCTCCCTCCCTCCCCCTGCCATCCCTGGTAACCATCATAGAATATTTAGTTCTGTGTATAAACCTATTCTTGACTTTTTATAATAGTGATCTCATACAATATTTGTCCTTTTGTGATTGACTTATTTCACTCAGCATAATGTCCTCCAGATTCATCCACATTGTGAGATGTTTCACAAATTCATCATTATTCTTTATCGCTGCATAGTATTCCATTGCATGTACTACCACAATCTGTTTATCCATTCATCCATTGATGGACACTTTGGTTGTTTCTATCTTTTTGCTGTTACGATTAATGCTGCAATGAACACTGGTGTGCATATGTCTATTCATGTCACAGCCCTATTTCTCTAGGATGTATACCTGGGAGTGGGATTGCTGGATTGTATAGTATTTATATTTCTAGCTTTTTAAGGAAGCGCCACACCATTTTCCATTGTGGTTGTACCATTTTACAGTCCCACCAGTAGTATATAAGAGATCCAGTCTCCCCACAGTCTTGCCAGCATTTCTTGTTTTCTGTTTCTTTGATCAGTTCCGTTATTGCTAGGGTGAGATGGTATCTCATTGTAGTTTTGATTTGCATCTGTCTATAGGGTCGCTATGAGTTGAAATCAACTCGACGGCAACAGATTTTTTTTTTAATAGCTAATGATTGTGAGCATCTCCTCATGTGTTTGTTAGTTGCCTGAATGTCTTCTTTGGTAAAGTGCCTGTTCATGTCCTTTGCCCATTTTTTAATTGGATTGTTTGCCTTTTTGTTGTGAGGTGTTGAAGTTTTCTCTAAATGTTAGAGATTAGACCCTTGTCAGATACATCATTGCCAAAAATTTTTTTCCCAGTCTGTAGGTTTTCTTTTAACTCTGTTGGCAAAGTCTTTTGATGAATGTAAGTATTTAATTTTTAGGAGGTCCTAGTTATCTAGTTTACCTTCTGCTGTTTGTACATTTTTAGTTATGTTTGATAGTCTATTTATGTCATAAATTAGGGCCCCTAGCTTTGTCCCTATGTTTTCTTCTGTGAACTTTACAGATTTAAGTTTAATATTTAGGCTTTTGATCCATTTTGAGTTAGTTTTTGTGTATGGTGTGAGGTATGGATTCTATTTCATTTTTCTGTAAATGGATGTCCACTTTTGCCAGCACCATTTGTTAAAGAGACTCTCTCTTCCTCATTTAATGGACTTCGGCCTTTTGTTGAAGATCAGCTGTCCATAGCTTGATGGATTAATTTCTGGGTTCTCAGTTATGTTCCATTGGTCCATGTATCTGTCGTTTTACCAGTACCAGGCTGTTTTGACTATTGTGGCTGTATAGTAGGTCCTGAGACTGTGAAGTGTGAAGCCTCCTACTTTGTTCTTCTTTTTCAATAATGCTTTCACTATCCGGGGCCTCTTTCTTTTCCATATAAAGTCAGAGATTATTGTTCCCATCTTGTTAAAGAATGTTGTTGGGATTTGGATCAGGACTGCATTATATCTATAGCTTGCTTTGGGTAATATTGACATTTTCACAATGTTAAGTCCTCCTATCCATGAGCATGGTATGTTTTTCCATTTATGTAGCTCTCTTTTGGTTTCTTGCAATAGTGTTTTGTGCTTTTCTTTGTATAAATCTTCATGTTCATAGTTAGATTTATTCCCCCTAGTTAGAAGTATTTTATGCTTTTGGGGGCTGTTATAAATGGTATTGTTTTCCTGATTTCCTTTTTGAAGTTTCTTTGTTAATGCAGAGGAATCCAACTGATTTTTGTGTTGATCTTGTACCGTGCCACTTTGCTGAACCCTTCTATTAGATCCAGTAACTTTCTTGTGGAGTCTCTGGGATTTTCTATGTATAGGATCGTGTCATCTGCAAATAGGGATAGTTTCACTTCTTTACCAGTTCGGATGCCCTTTATTTTCCTTTCTTGTCTTATTGCTCTAGCTAGGGCTTCCAGTATAATATTGAGTAAGAGTGGTGATAAAGTGCATCCTTGTCTGGTTCCTGTTCTCAAGGGGAAGGCTTTCAGTCTCTCTCCATTGAGAATAATGTTGGCTATTGGTTTTGTATAGATGCCCTTTATTATGTTGAGAAATTCCCTTCAATTCCTACTTTGCTGAAAGTTTTTATCAGGAAAGGGTGTTGGATTTTATCAAATGCATTTTCTGTATCAATTGAGATGATAATGTAATTATTTTCCTTTGTTTTATTTGTGTTGATTATGTTGATTTATTTTCTGTCATTCTTTGTGCTTCAATCTGGATGGTTTCTATTGCTATGTCTTAAGTTTACTGATGTTTTCTAATACAGTACCTAATCTGCTGTTAACTTAATCCAGTGAATTTTCACTTCATTCCAGCTATTGTATTTTTCAACTGCAGAAGTCTCATTTGGTTCTTTTCTTATGTTCCATTTCTTTCCTCATTACGTCATGTTTTCCTTTAAATCCTTGAGTATTTTCTAATAGCCTTTCTAAAGTCTGTATCTGCTAATTCCTTCACCATTTCTGCATCTCTATTAACTGATTTTTAAAGTTCTTATTATGGGTCACATTTTGCTGGTTTATTTTCTCATTTTTAGTAATTTTTTATTGGATGGCAGATGTTATGACTTTTCCATGGTTGACTATTAGGATTTTTTAAAAACATTTCCCTTAAAGAATGTTGAGATTTGTTTTAGCAGGCAATTGAGTTAATTGCAGATCGGTTTGCTCCATTAGGAGCTTGTTTTAAGTTTTGTAAGAACACGTCTTGGAAGCCCTGGTGGCTCAGTGGTTAAGTACTCAGCTGCCAATCAAAAGGCTGGCAGTTCGAACCCACCAACCACTCCATGGAAGAAAGATTACAGCCTTGGAAACCCTATGGGACAGTTCTATTCTGTCCTATAGGGTTACTATGAATTGGAATCAACTCGGCAGGAATGAGTTAAGAGTAGGTCAAAAATGGCCTTCATTCTAAGACTAGGTTAGTCCTACTACTAAGCTATGATCCTTCTGGGATCTCTACTGAATACCCTGGCTATTCAACAAGATCTCTCTACACTGGCTTGCAGAAACTTTAGTTTCTCCTAGCCCTATATGAGCTCTAGGAATTATTTAGGTTATAGCTCTATAGCAGATAGTCTTTGACTAGCTTTGTAAATTTCACCCTATGCATACTTTTTCATGTTACTCCAAAAATCAGATGCCAAGAAGGGTGTCTTATTCATTTAGTGCTGCTACAACAGAAATACCACAAGTGGATGGCTTTCACAAAGAGAAATTTATTTCTTCACTGTAAAGTAGGCTAAAAGTCCAAATTCAGGGCATCAGCTCCAGGGGAAGGCTTTCTCTCACTGTCGGCCTTCTCATCAATGTTCCCCCGGACTAGGAGCTTCTCTGTACAGGGACCCCTGTCCAAAGGACGAACTCTGCTCCCAGCACTGCCTTCTTGATGGTATAAGGTCCCCCCGTCAATCTGCTCACTTCTCCCTTTTACATCTCAAGAGATTGCCTCAGGACACAATCCAGTCTTGTAGATTGGGTCCTGCCTTACTAACACAACTGCCACCCATCCTTCCTCATTAACATCAAAGAGGCAGGATTTACAACATATAAGAAAATCACACAATACCAGGAATCATTGCCCAGCCAAATTGACACACACATTTTTGGAAGGACATAATTCAAACCATGACAAAGGGGATGTGACTTGTAAAAGATTAAAGTAAATGTCTGTGAAGAAAACTGGGAAGTGTGCCGGGGAAACTAAGAGAGTTGTATATTGCAATGCAGGTCTGAACCTTGTGAAGGAGAGAGCAAAGAAAGCAAGGCTGAGTGGAAGAGATTTAGACTGCTATGAAGTTCAAAGGAAGCTGATGGGGAATTCTTAAGCCAAAGTCTCCCGTCAGAGGAGTCCTGCATCTCTCAGGAAGAGGCCTGCCTTAGTATATCTGAGGAACTTAGTCATTAGTTGGAATCAACACGTGGGAAGTGTGGCCTTAGTGCACACATGGTGACAAATTACAGAATGCACAGCTGGGGTCATCATCAATTATTTCCCCATAATTTGAGATCTAAGAGTGAATTGTTGCAGCTACTACATATGCACCACACAGATCTACTTCTCCACAGAATTTGGAGAGAATCTCCTCCATGGTCCCCATGGTCTTCTCTTCCTCAGGCGAAAGCAGAAGAGGAAGAAAAGTAAGACAAACTACATTCCTCATCATTGCAGTTGATCTCGGGGCTGCAACTGGTATGCACTCTCTCCCTCCTCCATGATTCATTCTGAATTCCCTCACCCTCAGCCATCACCTCAGCAGGTCCTAGTGGCTTACCTGGTGGTGTGACCCAAACCTACGTTCCTGGAAAGTCTGGACTTTTGTTAATCATAATCTTCTGAGTCTGAGGTTGCTGCATGTGCTCATTCACAGTTACAGTGGTGCAAGAGAGTACCAGGAGGCATTCAAATAGATCACCCAAGTTCAATATGTGTCCCACCTTGCTCCCTTCATGTAACAGCAATCCAACCTCTTCCTGCTGATCAGGGTTAACTACCCTCACCAGTATAGTAACTCCTTTTCTTGCCTGATAGTCCATTAGCCCAGTGAATCCCAAATTCCCTAGTGGCAATTGTAACTTTTAGTTAAATGGAACCCTTGCTGTGTCCCCTAACAAGAGTGTGCTCCTTTTAGGGACAAGGAACTCCAATTCCACCAGAGGCCAGAGCTGCATGCATGTGAAGTACAAAATCCCCCAGTAGGCCATTGGAGTGATGTTAAATGGGGCCACTCCTGCTTCCACACTTGGTTCTCTGACCCATTTATTCTTTCTATTGGGGATATAACATCATATAAAGGCCTCTGATTTAATCCATATTCTGCACCCTAAAGATTGGCATATCATCATTTTAGAGGGTTGCCTCTGAGCTGGCACTTGAGCTGTACATTTAGAAAGCTGTTCCAGAATTCTGTGAGGCTGGCTGCTTCAGGATGGTACTGTATGTGATACTACCAGCGAATCCCATGGTCATGGGACTACTCCCACACCTCCTTCATGTGAAGTAGTTGGATATTATGCTGTATATGATTCCATGCCCATGGTTTAGGCATTCTTATATCCTACGCTAGCTGAGAATCTCCAGGCAGGAAAGGCAAGCCCATACCAAAATAGGTATCTATCCCTATGAGAATGAGCCCCTAGCCCTTCTGGGATACAAAGAACCTGATACAGTTAGCTGGCCATCAAGTAGTTTGTTAGTCTCCTCAAGGAATAGTGCCATGTCAGGGGTTCAGCATTAGCTGACAGGTTAGACACTCAGAGGCAGCAGTATCTACACTGGTCTTTGTAACTGGGAGTGTATACATAGCCTTCATCTCTACCACCATGACCATTACATTCCTGTGCCCACTGTGCCAGTTCTGGGGTACGTGATGACAAAGGCTGGCTAGAGTCAATGGTCAGAGTCATTTTGTCTAATTGGTTGTTCAGTGCCTCTTCCATGGTGAATACTTCCTAGTATGTGTGTTAATATGAGATACAAAAATCTTCACACATTGGCCCACTCCCATATGTTGATCCACATGCCTCTATTCCATATTTCCTTGCCTCCAATCTCTAGTCATTTCCTTCTAGGCCATTGGCCATTGCATAAGAATCCATATGTATTCTCACCTTGGGCCACTTCTCCTCCTACATAAAGCAGAAAGCCAGGTGCACCACTTATAGCTCTGCCCATTGGGAAGATTGTCCCTCTCCACTCCCTTTTGGGGAGACGCTTGAATGTGGTATAAAGGAACTTTCATCCATGTACTAAGTTGACTTATCCGTAAACCAAGTTCGGGCTTTTTCCTCCTCTCTCAGCTGACCATACAGTACCCACAGACAGCAATAAGAGAAGCCAGCAGGGAGCACTGGTTCAACTGTGGTGGGTGACATAGGGGTTTGGCTACCTACTCATGCATCTGTGCCCTCTCATCCTGCTCAGGTTTGATTCCAGCTATAAAATTTCCACCTCAGAATGGACTCTGCTGGGCACATTAAATGTCATGACTTGGAAAGTCCAAAAGAACCCAGCTCATAATGGGCAGTTCTAGATGCATGGGCATTTGGTGTCCTATTGTCGAGTGTTTTTGTCTATCAGGAACAAGTAACACGTCAAGAGCTATTTCTCAAATGGTCAATAATTCTCTACTATTGGTAGCATGACCCCGCTCCAGAATCACGACAGACTGTTGTAATTTTCCCACTATGCCTTGACATAAACTCTACCTTACATTTTTTTCCTCACCGACACTTCCAGCACTATAGGATCTGTTTGCATTGCAGCCTGGACCTGCTGCAGAGCCCTTTCCTGCTCCAGGTCCCACTCAAAGGTGATAGTCTTCTGTGTCACCCAGGATATGGGCAAAGTGGAATGCATTATTGTGCGTCTTTCTTTGTGTTAGGAAATGAAAGATGAAGCACTTTGTCTCTGTCTCCTCCCCCATCTCTGTCTCCTCCTTTTCCTCCTCTTTCTTTTTTGGTTGTAGATATTAAGTAGCACCCTTGTTGATTGCTCAATTTTTTTTGTCCCTAGGACACCATATTCTAATGACCATCTAAATAACCTCTTGGCTGCACCCATCTGGCCTCTATTACTTGGGAGGAAGAGAGGTGCATCACCCCCATGGATATTAATGACACTCGACAATAGGACACCAAGTACCCATGCATCTTGCTCTGTAACTGCCTCTCCTACTATCATCAGTCCTGACCTAGAGCAGAGCCACCACTGAACTTCTTAGTGATGCTAGTGTCCTTCTCACCAGGGCATTCTTTTTTCTTATGTTCTTAATTTTTAAACACAAAACTACAGATTTTATTCAGATTTCACCAGTTTTTTCTTCTACTAATGTCCTTTTGCTATTCCAGGATCCAATCCAGGATACCACATTGCTTTTAGAGGGTGATTATTATTATTGTGGTAAAATAAACATAACGTGAAATCTACCGCTAATGACATTTAGTATATTCCCAATGTTGTGCAACCATCACGACCATCTAGTTCTAGAAATTCTTCATCAACCCTGTCCCTCCCTCCTCCCAGCCCCTAAAAACCACTAATCTGCCTTCTGTCTCTATGGATTTGCCTATTCCGGACATTTCCTATAAATGGAATCATACAATATGTAGTCTTCTGTGTCTGGCTTCTTTCACTCAGCATAATGTTTTCAAGGTTTATCCATGTTGTTGCACATAAGAGTATTTCACTCCTTTTTATGACTGAACAGTATTCCAGTGTACAAACATACCACATTTTGTTTGTCTATGCATCAGTTAATAAACAGAGTCATTTCCACCTCTTGGATATTGTGAATAGTGCTGCTATGAACATTTATGTACAAGTTTTTGCTAGAACATCTGTTTTCAATTCTTTGGGGTATATACTCAGCAGGATGGCTCAAGAAGACAAAGCAAAGTACAATGAAATATGCAAGGACCTGGAGTTAGAATACCAAAAGGGAATAACACGCTCAGCATTTCTCAAGCTGAAAGAACTGAAGAGAAAATTCAAGCCTCAAGTTGCAATATAGAAGAATTCTATGGGCAAAACATTGAACAATGCAGGAAGCTTCAAAAGTAGATAGAAGGAATATAGAGTCACCGAAAAGAATCAATCAATGTTTATCCATTTCAGGAGGCAGCCTATGATCAGGAACCAATGGTACTGAAAGAAGTCCAAGCTGCACTGAAGGCACTGGCGAGAAACAATGCTCCAGGAATTGACGGAATACCAAATGAGATGTTTCAACAAACTGATGCAACACTGGAAGCACTCATTCATCTATGCCAAGAAATTTGGAAGACAGCTACCTGGCCAACCAACTGGAAGAGATCCACATTTGTGCCCATTCTAAAGAAAGGTGATCCAACAGAATGCGGAAATTATCAAACAATATCATTAGTATCAGACAAGAGTAAAATTTTGCTGAAGATAATTCAAAAACTATTGCAGTAGTACATCCACAGGGAACTGCCAGAAATTCAAGCCAGATTCAGAAGAGAACATGGAATGAGTGATATCATTGCTGATGTCAGATGGATCTTGGCTGAAAGAAAAGAATACCAGAAAGATGTTTACCGTCTTTTATTGACTATCCCAAGGCATTCAACTGTGTGGACCATAACGAACTATGGATAACATAGAGAACAATGGGAATTCCAGAACACTTCATTGTGCTCATGAGGAACCTGTACATAGATCAAGAGGCAGTCGTTTAAACAGAACGAGGGGATACTGCGTGGTTTAAAGTCAGGAAAGGTGTGCATCAGGTTTGTAGCCTTTCACCATATTTATTCAATACATATGCTGAGCAAATAATCCAAGAAGCTGGACTATATGAAGAAGAACGCAGCATCAGGATTGGAGGAAGACTCATTAACAACTTTGATATGCAGATGACACAACCTTGCTTGCTGAAAGTGAAGAGAACTTGAAGCACTTACTGATGAAGATAAAAGACTACAGCCTTCAGTATGGATTACACCTCAACATAAAAAAGACAAAAATCCTCACAACTGGACAAATAAGCAACATCATGATAAATGGAAAAAATATTGAAGTTGTCAAGGATTTCATTTGACCTGGATCCACAATCAATGCCCATCGAAGCAGCAGTCAAGAAATCAAAAGACTCATTGCACTGGGCAAATCTGCTGCAAAAGACCTTTTTAAAGTGTTGAAAAGTGAAACATGTCACTCTGAGGACTAAGGTGCGCCTGACCCAAGCCACGGTATTGTCAATCACCTCGTATGTATGCAAAAGGTGGACAATGAATAAGAAAGACCAGAGAAGAACTGATGCCTTTGAATTATGGTGTTGGTGAAGAATATCGAATATACCATGGACTGCCAGAAGAACAAACAAAGCTGTCTTGAAAGAAATACACCAGAATGCTTCTTAGAAGTGAGGGTGGCGAGATTTCATCTCATATATTTTGGACATGTTATCAGCAGGAGCCATTCCCTAGAGAAGGACATCATGTTTGGTAAAGTAGAGGGTCAGCGAAAGAGAGGAACACCCTCAATGAGATGAATTGACACAGTGGCTGCAATGATGGGCTCAGGCATAGAAATGATTGTGAGGATGGTGCAGGCCAGGTAGTGTTTTGTTCTGTTGTATATAGGGTTGCAATGAGTCGGAACTGATTTGATGCACCTGACAACAATAATAATAGTAATTCTATGTTTAACTCATTGAGGAACTGCCAAGCTGTTTTCCACAGGAGCTGCGCTATTTTACATTCCCTCCAGCAACGTATGAAGATTCCAATTTCTCCATATCCTCACCAACAGTTGTTACTGTCTGTTTTTTTGTTTTTAGTAGCCATCTATTGCGTAGGAAGTGGTATCTCATTGTGATTTTCATTTGCATTTCCCTGATGGATAATGATGTTGAGCATCTTTTCAAGTGCTTATGGGTCATTTCTTTGGGGAAATGTCTAATCCAATCCTTTGCCTAGTTTTAAAATTGGATTGTCTTTTTTTGTTAGGTATAAGAGTTTTTTATATATTCTTAATACTAGACCTTTATCAGATATATGATCTGCAAATATTTTCTCCCATTCTGTAGGTTGTCTTTTCACTTATTTAATAGTGTCCTTTGAAGCACAAAAATTTCTATTTTTGATTAAGTACAATTCATCTTTTTTTTTCTCTTGTTGCTCATATTTTTGGTGTTATATCTAAGAAACCATTGCTTAAACCAAGGTCATGAATATTGAACCCTATATTTTATGTTAAGAGATCTATGATTTTAGCTCTTATATTTAGGCCTTTGATTCATTTTTAGTTTATTTTTGCATATGATGCGAGGTATGGGTCCAACTTCATTCTTGTGTACGTTGTCCAGTTGTCCCAGTACTATTTGTTGAAGAGTCTTTCCCCATTGCATGATCTTGACATACTTGTTAAAAATCAAATGATCATATGATCCAGCAATCCCACTCCTAGGAATCTATCCTAGAGAAATAAGAGTTGTCACACGAATAGACATATGCACACCCATGTTCATTGCAGCACCGTTCACAATAGGGAAAAGATGGAAACAACCTAGATACTCATCAACAGATGAATGTATAAACAAACTAAGGTACGTATACACAATGGAGTATTACACAACGATAAAGAACAATGATGAATCTGCGAAGCATCTCATAACATGGATGAATCTGGAGGGCATTATGCTGAGTGAAATAAGTAAATCACAAAAGGACAAATACTGTATGAGACCACTACTGTAAAAACTAATGAAAAGGTTTACACACAAAAAGAAACAATCTTTGATGGTTAGGAGGGAGGGGAGGGGTGGGGATGGAAAAACACTAAATAGACAACAGATAAGTGGTAACTTTGGTGAAGGGTAAGACAGTACACAATACTGGGGAAGCCAGCACAACTTGTACAAGGCAAGGTCATGGAAGCTCCATAGACACATCCAGACTCCCTGAGGGACTGACTTGTTGAGCTGAGGGCTGTGGGGACCATGGTCTCAGGGAACATCTAGCTCAATTGGCATAACATAGTTTATAAAGAAAATGTTCTACATTCTAATTTGGTGAGTAGTCTGGGATCTTAAAAGCCTGTGAGCAGCCATCTAAGATACTTCACCGGTCTCACCCCTTCTAGAGCAAGGGAGGATGAAGAAAACTAAAGATACAAGGGAAAGATTAGTCCAAAGGACTAATGGACCACAACTACCATGGCCTCCACCAGACTGAGTCCAGTACAACTAGATGGTGTCCAGCTACCACCAATGACTGCTTTGACAGGGATCACAATAAAGAAAGCGTCCAGGACAGAGCTGGAGAAAAATTTAGAAAAAAATTCTAACTCACAAAAGAAAAAAAAAAGACCAGAATTACTAGTCTGACAGAGACTGGAGAAACCAGAAACTGGCCCCCAGACACTCTTTTAGCTCAGTAATGAAGTCACTCCTGAGGTCACTCATCAGCCAAAGATTAGACAGGCCCATAAAACAAAATGAGACTAAATGGGCACACCAGCCCAGGGGCAAGGACGAGAAGGCGGGAGGGGACAGGAAAGCTGGTAATAGGAAACCCAAGGTCGAGAAGGGGAGAGTGTTGATGTGTCGTGGGATTGTTAACCAATCTCATGAAACAATATGTGTACTAATTGTTTAATGAGAAGCTAGTTTGTTCTGTAAACCTTCATCTAAAGTACAATAAAAAAAGATCAAATGATCATAGATTCATGGGCTTATTTGTGGACTCTCAATTCTAATCTATTGATCTAGATGTCTATCCTTATGCAGGTTACACACTCTTTTTGATTATTGTAGTTTTGTAGTAAGTTTTGAAATTGGGAAGTCTGAGTCCTCTATTTTTTTTTTAGCTTCTCACAGCCTTTTCAATTCCACATGAATTTTAGTGTAAGCTTTTCCATTTCTGGAGAAAAAAAAAGTCACTGGGATTTTAATAGGGATTTCATTGAATCTGTAGATCACTTTGGGGAATACTGCCATCTTAACAATATTAAGTCTTCCAATCTATGAGCATGGATGTCTTTCCATTTATTTAGGTCTTCTTTAATTTCTTTCAGCAATACTTAGTAGTTTTCCTTGTACAAATCTTTTACCTCCTTTAACCAGGGCATTCTTAATGGCCTTGGTGAATGATGTATTCTCTGGGTCCTCCCATGGAACATAATTCTCTGGTTGGTATTCTGGTCTTACATAATACATCTATTCAAGCATCAGCTTTTTATTCCTTCCTCTGCCATTTGTCAGGGCAGCTAAGGCATTTCCACTTCCCTGAGTGTTGGCCGTAACTTTTTCCAAGCGTCTAAGAGCCACCCCAGCAGCAAGTGTGCTCTATCTCCTGGGGTCCTTCTAGAGCATTAAATCTCATGTCCTGAGAAAGTACCCTCAAGCCAATGAATTTTTGCTCATCCAGGCTTACATCCCAGTCCTTGGTTCCTGCTGGTACATGCTAGCTAATTCTTACCATTCTTTTGGTGAAAGTCTCTTTCTTCCCTTATCAGGCCCAGCGTGTTCTCATCCAAGTTATCTTGGGATTTGACCTGAGTTATCCAACTGGCAGCCAGGAGAGGATGTGGGGGCAGCTCCTGAGATGTGTGCCAAGGGTCTCCCATGCCCTTGTTGGTCTTCTACTTCACCAAACATGAAGTCCTCCTTTAGCAATTGATCCTTCCTGATGACATGCCCAAGGCAAGTTAGTCAGATAATGTTCTGTTGTGATCCGTAAGGTTTTCATTGGCTAATGTGAAGTAGATCACAGGCCTTCCCTCCTGGTCTGTCTTAGTCTGGAAGCTCTGCTGAAAACTGTCCATCATGGTTGACCTTGCTGGTATTTGAAATACCAGTGGGATAGCTTCTAGCATCATAGCAACATGCAAGCCATCACTGTACAACAAACTGAGAATAAGACAGACAACTTACTAATATAGTTGGTATTATATCTACCATATTACTATTTGTTTTCTATTAGACCCACCTGTTTTATGCTTTTTCTCTCCTTTCTTGCCTTCTTTTAGATTGATCAAATTTTTTTAATAAAAAATTCCATTTTCCCTTTGTTAAATTGTTATTTATTCTTCTAGTGGTTATGTAGAAATTATAACATGCATCTTTGACTTGTTAGAGTTTAATACAAATTACTTTCACTACTTCCCTGATAATGCTAGAAACTTAGAACACTTTATTTATTCCCTCTCCTACTTTTTGCTTTGTCATCACACATTTTAATTCTACATATATTTTAAACCCACGTATTAGTATGATTTATTTGTACAGTCAATATTCATTTATATTTACCCACATATTTCCCTTTTGTTGTAATTCATTCCATGCCAAATTTCCTGTTTCTATCTGGGACTAATTTCTTTATACCTAAAGAACTCCCTTCAGTATTTTTCTTAGGGCAGATCTACGATACGTGCTCTCTGCTTTTTTATGTATGGAAAAAGTCTTTACCTTCATTTAAAAAGAAAACTTATTTTGTTACTGTCACCTTCATTTTGAAGTATAATTTCACTAGGTATAGAATTACAGGTTGGCAGGTTTTTTCTTTCTTTTTCAGCATTTCAAAGATGTCATTCTATTATCTTCTGGATTTCATTAATTTCTGATGAGATCAGCTCCTTTGAAGGAAACATGCCTTTTCTCCTGGCTGATTATAAGATTTTCTCTCTTATATCAGTGTCTTAGTTATCTAGTGCTACTGTAACAGAAATACCACAAGTGGTGGCTTTAACAAAGAAAAATTTATTTTCTCATAGTTTAGGAGGCTACAAGTCTGAATTCAGGGCACCAGCTGTAGGGGAAGGCCTCCTCTCTCTGTCAGCTCTGGGGGAAGGTCCTTGTCTCTTCAGCTTCTGTTCCTCGGCTCCTTGGTGATCTTCATGTGGCATGGCATCTATCTTCCCCCATCTCTGTTTGCTTGCTTGGTTGCTTGCTCAATTTGCTCTTTTTATATCTCAAAAAAGATCAATTTAAGACACACCCTACACTAATACTACCTCATTAACATAACAAAGAAAACCCATTCCCAAATGGGATTATAACCACAGTTATAAAAAAACAACAAAACCAAACCTGTTGTCGCTGAGTTGGTTTTGACTCATTACGACCCTACAGGACGGAGTAGAATTGCCCCATAGGGTTTCCGAGGCTGTAATCTTACGGAAGTAGGCTGCCACATCTTTCTTCTGCACAGCAACTAGGTGCGTTCGAACCACTGACCTTTTGGTTAGCAGCCAAGCACTTAAACGCTGTGCCGCCAAGCTCCTTAAACCACAGATATAAAGGTTAGGATTTACAACATTTATTTTTGGAGGACAGAATTCTATCCATAACACTTGGGTTTCAGCAGTTTTATAATGATGTGCTTAAACAACAACAAAAAAATCCATTGTCATTCAGTCGACTCTGACTCATAGCGACCCTATAGGACAGAATAGAACTGCCCCATAGGGTTTCCAAGGAGAAGTTGGTGGATTCAAACTGACGACCTTTTGGTTTGCAGCCAAACTCTTAATCACTCAGCCACCAGAGCTCCATGATGTGCTTAGGTGGGGTTTTCTTTGTATTTTTTCTGCTTGGGGTTTGCAGAGCTTCTTTAATATATGGGGTTTTTGTCTTTCATCAGTTTTGGAACATTTTGGACATTATCTCTTTAAATATTGTTTCTGCCTTATTTTATTTTTAAAGATTAAGACATGGAAGTTCTCAACACATGGTCAGTTTCCTCTTTAAGACAGAGTAGAAAGATCTAACAAGTATAATTAGGTTCCTAGATGTAAAAATAAAGAACCGTGGTGGTGCAGTGGTTAAGAGCTATGGCGAGCTACAGCTGCTAACCAAAACGTCAGCAGTACACATCCACCAGCCACTCCTTGGAAACCCTATGGGGCAGTTCTACTTTGTCGTATAGGGTCACTATGAGTAAGAATGGACTAGATGGCAACGGGTTTGGTTTTTTGTTTTTTAATGGTGTGACTCCAGCTGCACGGAACTACCAAAAGCTCTACTGGTTTCTCTGAATCCCAGCAGCAGCCTTCTTCCAGAGTCAATTTAATTCCCAGTTTCTTCCCAGCTCTAAGAATCAGCATATGCCCCCTGGGGAAAAAACCACTGTAAATCATCAGTTTAACTTCTGGGATTATCCTTTCAAATCCTTGTTGCTTCATCAGCTGTCTGCCTTTAAACAGATTTGTTGTTGTTAGTTGCTGTCGAGTAGATTCTGACTCATGGCGACCCCATGTGTACAGAATACAACTGCTCCATGGGGTGTTCAAGGCTGTGACCTTTCAGAAGCAAATCACCCAACCTGTCTTCTGACGTGCCTCTGGGAGGGCTTGAACTGCCAACCTTTCAGTTAGTAGCCGAAAGCTTAACCATTTGGACCATCCAGGGACTCCTTTTAAACAGATACTTCTTGTTGTATCCAGCTTTTTAAGTTATGCTCAATTTACGTGTAAGTCAGCTGCAAGTTACTCCATCCTATCCAGAAGCACGTCTCCCATTCCATAGGTTTTGAGATTGCATTTTTATTATTCTTTTCTATGTATTTTCTAATTTCAATTACAATTTCTTCTCTGATACATTTAGAAAATATATTTTTAAATTTCACATGTATAAGTTATTTTTCATGTTGGGTGCAATGTTTTCTTATACATCTACTCCTCACTTACTGGCTATCTCATTATCCAACATTTTGCATTTATGACAATAGTAAAAATTCTACTATCTGACTATTTTGCACATTAAGGACATATGTCTGGCAGTAACGAATGCCAAGTTTCAAGGCAAGAGTAACACTGACTGTGATGATTAAGGTTATGTGGCAATTTGGCTGGGCCATGATTCTCAGTAGTTTGGCAGATGTGTAATGATGTAATTTGGTAGTTATGTAATGATGTAATTTGGCAGTTATGTAATGATGTGATCTGGCAGTTATGTAATGTAACCTGGCAATTATGTAATGATGTAGTCATCCTCTATTTTGTGATCTGATGTGGTCATCCTCCATTTTCACATAATGCTGATTTCACGTAATAACCTGGTCTTTGGAACCTAATCATGTTGATAAGTGAGAAGCGAGTATATACACATTAAATCTAATGCAAATACAGGTAGTCCTCGACTTATGGTGGGGTTCTCTTCTGACAACTCTATCATAAATCAGTTCTGACATAAGTCAAGTACATTTTTATTTTTTTAGTTTTCATTATTATTGCCTTTTATTATGAGTATCTTTATAAATCCAATCTTTATTTGTCTTTGGGGGTTGGAAACATTACACATAAACTTACACATATATTTTAACTTTGTATGTAGTACATATTACTAATGATAAAATGTAAAAAAAAAAAAAAAGTCTGTTATGGATTGAATTGTGTCAGTTTGGCTAATCCATGATTCCCAGTATTGTGTGATTATCCACCATTTTGTCATCTGATGTGATTTTCCTATGTGTTGTAAATCTTATCTCTACAATGTTAATGAGGTGGGATTAGTGGCAGTTACATTAACAAGGCAGGATTCAATCTATAGGATTAGGTTGTGTTTTAAGTCAATCTCTTTTGAGATATAAAAAAAGAGAAGTCAGTAGAGAGACAGGGGACCTCATACCACCAAGAAAGCAGTGCCAGGAGCAGATGGTGTTCTTTGGACTCAGGGTCCCTGAGCTGAGAAGCTCCTTGACTGGGGAAGATTGATGAGAAGGACCTTCCCCCAGAGCCAACAGAAAGAGAAAGCCTTTCCCTGCAGCTGGTGCCCCGAATTCGGACTTCTAGCCTCCCAGACTATGAGAGAATAAATTTCTCTGTGTTAAAGCCACCCACTTGTGGTATTTCTGTTATAGAACACTAGATAACAAAGACAGAATTTGGTACTGGGAGTGGGGTGCTGCTCTAACAGGTACCTAAAATGTGGAAGTAGTTTTGAAACTGTGAATAGATAGAGGCTGGAAGAGTTTTAAAGTGCCTAATAGTAAAAGCCTAGATTGCCTTTAAGAGACTGTTGGTGGAATTATGGACATCAAAGACAGTTCTGGTGAGGATTCAGAAGGAAGTGAGGAGAACTGTTAACACTGGAGACAGCACAGATGGCGAAAAGCAGCAGCAGAGTACTGGCTACAGTAGAACCAGGAAACTAGCTCGAGACGGCACTGAAGCCAATCCACAGAGCAACAGAGCTGAGTGCCTTTGGCAGGAGGCTTCCTGGTGTAGTGGGGTGCCTCTGAGCACTTATTGGCAGAGCTAGGCTTGCCAACCCATGAAGCAAGAGAGATGAGTGCTTTCCAGCTGAAGTTTACTGGTAGAGTGGGGTGCCTCCAGACACTTATTGGTGCAGCTAAAGAGCTCTAGAACACTTGCCCCAGCAGGGCAGACACAGGTGGTAAGGCCCAAAGGGCTGAGAAGCCAAGGAACCAGGAAGCAGGGGCTGAAGAGACAAGGAGCACAGGAAGCTGAGCTGCCTGTCTCAAAGTGTATAGCCATGACCTCTGGGGTCTCAAATAGGTGAGCCACGGACTCTGGAGTTTCTAAGGTGGATTCGCCTCTCAGATGGACTACGAGAATGGTGTGCCTAAAGCCGAGGGAGCAGAGCTGCCATTCTAGTGCGCCTGGAAGGCAAAGCTGAAACCCAGAGCCAAGGGGCCTCCACTCAAAATCTGGAGAGTATGGCCAATACCTAGAGTCTGGAGGGCAGGGCCATTTTCTAAATGATCTCAGAGAACAGGGGTTTACTTTCAAGGCTTGAGGGCTAATGTAATGTGTTCTGCCTACTTGCTTAGTGCCTGTTATCCCTTCTTTTCTTCCAATTTCTCCCATTTGTAACGGAAATGTCTAGCTTGTGTCTGTTCCACCATTGTACTTTGGAAGCAGATAACTTGTATTATAGATTTCACAGATGAAGAGGAATTTTTGAATTTTGGACTTGGAGTTGATTTAAGACTTTTGCTATGATATGATGGGGTGAATGTGTTTTACATGTGGCAAGGACATGAATCTTTGGGGCCAAAGGGTGAAATGTTATGGATTGAACTGTGTCCCCTAAAAATGTGTGTCAACTTGGGTAGTCCATGATTCCCAGTATTGTGTAATTATCCACCATTTTGTCATCTGATGTGATTTTCCTATGTGTTGTAAATCCTATCTCTATGATGTTAATGAGGTGGGATTAGTGGCAGTTATGTTAAAAAGGCAAGACTCAATCTACAAGATTAGGTTGTGTTTTAAGTCAATCTCTTTTGAGATATAAAAGAGAGAAGCAAGCAGAGAGAGAGGGCGACCTCATACTACCAAGAAAGCAGTGCCAGGAGCAAAGTGCATCCTTTGGACCCAGGGTCCCTGTACTGAGAAACTCCTTGACCAGTGAAGGTGGATGACAAGGACTTTTCCCCAGAGCTGACAGAGAGAGAAAGGCTTCCTCTGGAGCTGGCACCCTTAATTCGGACTTCTAGCCTCCTAGACTGTGAAAGAATAAATTTCTATTTGTAAAAGCCATCCATTTGTGATATTTCTGTTATAGGAGCACTAGATAACTAAGACACAGTCATAAGTGTGATTTGTCATAACTTGAATACAGAGTAAGTCAGGGACTACCTGAATTATGTTGTTCAAATCTATAGCCATAATTTTTTTTTTGTCAGCTTGATTTTTCAGTTACTGAAACAGAAGTGTTAAAAATTTCACACTATGATCATGGATTTGTCAAGTTTTCCTTGGGGTTCACTACATTTATGTTTTCTATATTTTGAAGGTATGTTATTAGATGCAAAAACTTTCTAACTATTATCCCTTCTTGGTGAATTAAAAAATTCATCATATGTAGAGTCTCTATGTCTAGTAAGTTTTTTGCTTTAAATTTTGTTTTGCCTAATATTAATATGGCTACGTCAACTTTTTCATTAGTATTTACCTGATATATCTTTTTCCAACATTGATTTTTAATTTTTCTGTGTCCTAATATTTCATGAATAATAGCAATAGTTAAATTTTCATTCCTTATATTTTTGACAATATTTGTTATTTTAACTGGAGTTTAGATCATTTATACAGCCCACAGTCAAATGCATGGCAAACTGGGTAAAGTGAGGGCAAGGAAAAGAGTCCCAGACTAGGCAGCAGTCAAGAGACCTGGGTTCTAAGGCTGGATCAGCCCTTTTGGCCATAGCCCTTCCCCTTCTTGACTATAGTATTCCCACCTATGGAAGGTGGGCTTAGAACTCCTTGTTCTCTGCAAGCTCCATGGATTTTGTTTT
This sequence comes from Dugong dugon, assembly GCA_030035585.1. Lineage (NCBI taxonomy): Eukaryota > Metazoa > Chordata > Mammalia > Sirenia > Dugongidae > Dugong > Dugong dugon. The sequence goes on from CM057460.1 coordinate 147,490,841, forward strand.
TTAATTTTATTGTGGTAAAATATACATAACATAAAATTTTCCATCTTAAACATTTTTAATGTACAATTCAGTGACATTAACTACATTCATGTTGTCTAACCATCACCACTATTCATTTCCAAATGCTCTGCATCACCCTAAACAGAAACTTAGTACCTCTTAAGCAATAACTCCCCATTTTCTCTTCCCCCAGCCCTTGGTAATCACTAATAAACTTTTGTTTCTATGCCCTTGCTTATGCTAGATAGTTCATATAAGTGGGATTATACAATGTTTTTTTTCTTTTGTGTCCAATTTATTCATGCAGCATATTGTTTTCAAGGTTCATCCATATTGTAGCATTTATTTCTCTTTATGGCTGGATAATATTCCATTGTATGTGTATATACCAGGTTCTGTTTATCCATTTTTTGATGAAAAACTGGGATGCTTCCACCTTTGGTTATTGTGAAGAATGCTGCAATGAACACTGGCGTACAAGTATTTTTGAGTTTCTCTATTCAAGTCTTTTGAGTATGTGCCTAGGAGTGGAATCGTGCGTGTGGTACAATGAGTTCCTTTAGTCTTGGTTCTTTAGAAAAATAGCTTGGGAGATTTTTTCCTGTAAGCCCTAAAGAATTATCTTTTCCTTAATTCTTTGTTGAAGCAACTTGATGGGAGGGGGCCCCCAAGATTTTTTGTACCCCAGAGGGTTTGTTACTTTTGTCCTGGTTGATTGACATTTTTTGTGTAACCTGTAAACTACTTGATGATTTGATATTTTTTGTCTAGTCCTGGGCTGCATTCTGCCCTGTGATGGGTCTATTTTATATACCTTGCAGGGATCAGTTGATTTATTATGCAAACTGAGTGACTTGAGATCCACCAAGGGGATCGGTCAGTTCATGGTCCTGCTGGGAGGGCCATCCCTTAAAATTGACAAGGAGATTGCTTATATAAGCAGCCAACCTCACAGAGATTTTTTAGAGGCAAGGTGAGAAGAGAGAAGAAGCAGAGAGAGAGGAAGCAAAGAACCTTCTAAAAGAGGTATAACACAGGTCAAGGGCTGTAACACTAAAGACAGCAAGTGGCCCAGAAGGGGCCCTGTGGCAGACCTGGCGGTAACAGGCATAGAAGAAACCCTGCAGCAGAGTCAGTGGTGATGGCAGAAACCTGCTGCTAGGAAAGAAGCTAAGAGAGCTGAACAAGCTGATACACTGGCTATGAACTAGGCCAGTTAGCAGCAGAGTGGCCAAAGGCAGTGTGGGTACCATGCTGGCCTGCCTTTGGCAGTGGAAGATCCCTAGGCTGTGCTGAGAGATGTAACCCTAAGGCTGAGAGGGAGCCAGGCCTGAAGGCCAAGAGGAGGCAGAGAGGAAGCCTGTCCTGAGGGGGCCAAGAAGGAGTGTGCATGGTCAAGAGGGGGCATGGGCATGCATGGGCAAGAGGGGGTATGAATGGCTGACAGGAGAGCCTGCCTGCTTGCATGGCTGAGAGAAGGGCCTGCCTGCTTGAATGGCCAAGAGAAGCTGAGAGAGCTGTCCTGCAATGAAGAAGGGAGGGATGTGCTCTCTGCTTCGAAGGAGCCTTTCAGATCTTGCCTATGTGCTTCCTGATCCTGATACTGAGTTGTAGCCTGTTACTTCCTAAATAAACAACTTAACTTTAAGTACAAGTCATGAGCTCTTATGGCCATTGCAACAAATTATCAAACCCAGCTGAGAAGTATAGAGTGCCATGGGGGGGAACAGCTGGTGTCAGAAATGGTGAAGAAATCAGAGAATGGAGGTTTATCTGACCTCCACCTCATAGGAACCAGCTTTGTGCTGACCGTGATTCTTATCCCTCATGAAGTTAGACCATTCCTTATGATGTTAGATTACACTGGGTCATATGGTAACACTGTTTAACTTTTTGAGGAACTGCCAAACTTTCCCAAGCAGCTGCAGCATTTTACATTCCCACCAGCAGTGAATAAGGATTCCAATTAAACACTTGTTATGTTTTACTATTCTGATAATAGCCATCCTAGTGGGTGTGAAGTGGTAGCACATTGTGGTTTTGATTTGTATTTCCCTAACGACTAATGGCGTTGAGTATCTTTTCACGTGCTTATTGCCCATGTATATAACTTCTTCGGAGAAATTATTTTTTAGTATTACTGATGTTTGAATTTATTTCTGCCATGTTATTTTGTGTTGTATTTTTTCTATATTCTTGTTTTTTAATTTCTTCCCTTCTTTTGGAAAACCAAATATAACAAGATGAAAGTTTATGTATCACATAAACATAGTCAAAAGATAGGCAGTCCAGCATTGGTTTCGCAGTGACAATCACCAAGGATCGAGGATCCATCTGTCTTGCTTCTCCATCTTTCGTGTGCTACCTTATGGTCTAAAATGGCCAGTTGAGCTCCAGTCTTCATGCCTTTATTCTAGCCAGCAGAAAAAAGCAAATAAGAGAATAGCCCTCCCTTTAAGGACATTTTCCCATAAGATGCAAATGGCACTTCCCTTATATTCTACTGGCCTGAACTTAGTCAAATGACCACATCAAAAGGTATGGAAGGCTAGGAAAAGTAGTTTTTACTCCAGGAATTCATGTGATCAGTTAAAAATCAGGTGTTTTATTACAAAATAAGTGGATAACAGATATAGGGAGACAACTATTAATTTGCCACAATATCTAGGTTTATAATAATTTTCTCTTGTGCCTTTGAAGATATTGTTCCACTGTCTTCTGACTTGCATTGTTAATGTTGAGAAGTCAGCTGTCCTTTTACCTGTCATTCCTATATAATGATTTGTCTTTTTCTCTGACTGCTTTCAATTTCTTCACTTCCTTGATGTTTTGTACTTTCATGAAGTTTTATCTAAGTATGAGTTTTATTTTAGTTATTCTGCTTGGGATTCACTGAGATTCGTGAATCTGAGTATTCTTTTAGTATTCTTTTTCATCAATTTTGGATAATTATCAGCTGTTGGAGCAGTAGTTAAGAGCTACAGCTGCTAACCAAAAGGTTGGCAGTTCAAATCCACCTGCCACTCCTTGGAAACCCTCTGGGGCAGGTCTACTCTGTCCTATAGGGTCGCTATGATGATTCTGACTTGACAGCAATGGTTTGTTGTTGGTTTTTTTTTGTTTTTTTTGGTTTATTGTTGTTTCAAATACTGTCCTGTCTCTCTATTTCCTCCTTTAGGGATTCTAATTAATCATATGTGAGACCTTATCACTCTTCACCCATGTCTCTTAACTTATATTTTACCTTTTCCACCTCTTTGCCTCCCTTGACTGCAATCTGGCTAATTTTGTTAGATCTATTTTTCAGTTCACTAATTATCCCTTCAGCTCTAATTTGCTGTTTAACCAATTTACTAGGAGTCTGTTATGGATTGAATTATGTCCCCCCAAAATATGCATTGTAAATCCTAACCTCTATGCCTGTGGTTACAATCCCATTTTGGAATGGATCATCTTTGTTAATGAGGCAGGATTAGTGTAGGGTGTATCTTGAGTCAACCTCTTTTGAAATATAGAAGATATTAAACAAGTGAGCAGAGGAGAGATGGGTGAAGACAGATGACAAGCCACATGAAGACTGTCCAGGAGCAGCAGCTCATAAAATACAAGCACTTATCTCCAGAGCTGACAGAGAAAGAAAGCCTTCACCTAGAGCTAGCACCCTGAATTCAGATTTCTAGTGTCTTAAACTGTGAGAAAACAAATTTCTGTTTGTTAGAGCCATCCTCCTGTGGTATTTCTGTTATAGCAGCCCTAGGTAACTAAGACACATTCTAATTTCATTTATAACATTTTTATTTTTAGATGTTTTATTTTCCACATCTGCCTGGTTATTTTTGACAGTCTTTTATTTCTTAATCATACTTTCAATATCCTCTTTTATTTCTTTATATATAGCAAATAAACGTTTGTATATTCTGTACCTGACAGTTTAATTTATGAAGTCTTTGTGAGTTTGACTCTGTTTGCTGTTTCTACAAATACTTGTTTATGGTGGGTTATTTCTTTGTGTGTTTTGTGATTTTTAATAGTAAGTTCAAGTTCACAGGAACTTTAACTGTGGAAATTGTTTAAGACTGTAGTTCATAGTGTATTCCTCCAGAGAGGATTTGTGTTTTCTTCTATTACTTATCCAGTATTACTTTAAACTACTTCAAATCTTGGGTGTTTTGGATCACACATGCAGTGTGAATTTTGACACCAAAACTGCATGAGAAGTGGTTATGAATTCTTAGTGGAAAGGTTAGGTTTTTGTTTTTGTTTTTCCCTTTTTATCCAGAGCCAAGGACAAGAGAGGCAAATTTATCTAAAATCTCTCTTTAGGATCAGATTTTTTTTTTCTAATTCACTTTTTACTAAGGGTATCACTTTTTAAAGAGATCTTTTGCAGCATATTTGCCTAGTGCAATACATCGTTTGGTTTTTCAACTGCTGCTTCCATAGGCAGTGATTGTGGATCCAAGTAAAATGAAATCCTTGACAACTTCAATATTTTCTCTTTTTATCAGGATGTTGCTTATTGGTCCAGTTGTGAGTATTTTTATTTTCTTTATGTTGAGGTGTAATCCACACTGAAGGCTGTACTCTTTGATCTTCATCAGTAAATGCTTTATGTCCTCTTCATTTTCAGCAAGTAAGGTTGTGTCATCTGCATATCGCAGGTTGTTAACGAGTCCTCCTCCAATACTGATGCTGCATTCTTCATACAGTTCAGCTTCTCAGATTATTTGCTCAGCATACAGATTGAATAAGTATGGTGGAAAGATACGACCCTGACAGACACCCTTCCTGATTTTAAACCATAGTATCTCCTTGTTCTGTTCAAACGATTGCCTCTTGGTCTAGGTACAGGTTCCTCATGAGCACAATTAAGTGTTCTGGAATTCCCACTGTTCACAATGTTATCCATAATTTATTATGATCCACACAGTCGAATGCCTTTGCATAGTCAATAAACATCTTTCTGGTATTCTCTGCTTTCAGCCAAGATCCATCTAACATCAGGAATGATATCTCTCGTTCCATGTCCTCTTCTGAATCTGGCTTGAATTTCCAGCAGTTCCCTGTCGATGTACTACTGCAATTATTTTTTAATTATCTTCAGCATAATTTTACTTGTGTCTGATACTAATTATATTGTTCGATAATTTCTGCATTCTGTTGGATCACCTCTCTTTGGAATGGGCACAAATGTGGATCTCTTCTAGTTGGTTGGCCAGGTAGCTGTCTTCCAAATTTCTTGGCATAGATGAGTGAGTGCTTCTAGCACTGCATCTGCTTGTTGAACCATCTCAGCTGGTATTCTGTCAATTCCTGAAGTCCTGTCTTTCACCAGTGCCTTCAGTGCAGCTTGGACTTCTTCCTTTAATACCATCCATTCTTGATCATATGCTGCCTCCTGAAATGGTTGAATGTCAACCAATTCTTTTTGGTACAGTAACTCTGTAATTCTTTCCATGTTCATTTGATGCTTCCTGCGTTGTTCAATATTTTGCCCACAGAATCTTTCGATATTGCAACTTGAGGCTTGAATTTTTAATTCAGTTCTTTCGGCTTGACAAATGTCAAGCGTGTTATCCTCTTGGTTTTCTGCCTCCAAGTTTTTACACATTTCATTATAATACAGCATGCAAAAGCTAAACAATGAATAAGGAAGACTGAAGAAGAGCTGATGCCTTTGAATTATAGTGCTGGCAAAGAATATTGAATATACCATGGACTGCCAAAAGAATGAACAAATCTGTCTTGGAAGAAGTACAGGCAGAATACTCCTTAGAAGTGAGGACGGTGAGATGTCGTCTCGCTTACTTTGGACAAGTTATCAAGAGGCACCAGTCTCTAGAGAAGGCCATCATACTTGGTAAAGCAGAGGATTAGCAAAAATAAGAAGACCCTCAACAAGATGGATTGACACAGTGGCTGCAACCATGGGCTCAGACATAGCAATGATTGTAAGGACGGTGCAGGGCTGGCAATGTTTCATTCTGTCATACATAAAGTAACTATTAGTTGGAATCAACTCAATGTCACCTAACAACAACATAACACCACTTTTCAAAGGTCTCAACTTTACATGCAGTCTCAAATATAACTTCCTACCCTGCCTGGGCCCTAGTCTTCATCTCTTTTACCCTGTGTTACCTGTTAAAATCAATGCTCTAAGCCACCAGTAACTTGGCCTTTGATGAGAGGTTTTATAATTGGAGAGTTTTTGAGGATATCTAGTTTACATATTCCCCTACATGTCTGTCAGTTGTCGTACTGTGGGGGCTTGCGTGTTGCTGTGATGCTGGAAGCTATGCCACTGGTATTCAAATACCAGCAGGGTCACCTATGGCAGACAGGTTTCAGCTGAGCTTCCAGACTAAGACAGACTAGGAAGAAGGACGTGACAGTCTACTTCTGAAAAGAAGTAGCCAGTGAAAACCTTACGAATAGCAGCAGAACATTGTCTGATACAGTGCCGGAAGATGAGCTCCTCTGGTTGGAAGGCACTCAAAATATGACTGGGAAAGAGTTGCCTCCTCAAAGTAGAGTCGACCTTAATGACGTGGATGGAGTCAAGCTTTCCAGACCCTCGTTTGCTGATGTGGCACAACTCAAAATGAGAAGAAACAGCTGCCAACATCCATTAATAACTGGAACTTGGAATGTACAAAATATGAATCTAGGAAAATTAGAAATCATCAAAAATGAAATGAAACACATAAACATCGATATCCTAGGCATTAGTGAGCTGAAATGGACTGGTATTGGTCATTTTGAATTGGACAATCATATGGTCTACTACGCCTGGAACAACAACTTGAAGAGGAATGCCATTGCATTCACCGTCAAAAAGAACGTTTCAAGATCTATCCTGAAGTACAACGCTGTCAGTGATAGGATAATTCCATATGCCTACAAGGAAGACCAGTTAATATGACTATTATTCAAATTTACACACCAACCACTAAGGCCAAAGATGAAGAAATTGAAGATTTTTACCAACTTCTGCAGTCTAAAATTGATTGAACATGCAATCAGGTGCACTGATAATTACTGATAATTGCAATGTGAAAGTTGGAAACAAAGCAGAAGGACCAGTAGTTGGAAAATATGGCCTTGGTGATAGAAATTATGCTGGAGATAGCATGATTGAATTTTGCAAGACCAACGACTTCTTCATTGCAAATACCTTTTTTCACCAACATAAATGGTGACTATACACATGGACCTCACCAGATGGAATACACAGGAATCAAATTGACTACCTCTGTGGAAAGAGACGATGGAAAAGCTCAATATCATCAGTCGGAACAAGGCCAGGGGCCGACTATGGATCCGATCATCAATTACTCATATGCAAGTTCGAGTTGAAACTGAAGAAAACTAGAACAAGTCCACGACAGCCCAAGTACGATCTTTAGTATATCCCACCTGAATTTAGAGACCATCTCAAGAATAGATTTGACGCATTGAACACTAATGACCAAAAACCAGATGAGGTGTGGAATGACATCAAGGACATCATACATGAAGAAAACAAGAGGTCGTTAAAAAGACAGGAGAGACAGAAAAGACCTAAGTGGATGTCAGAAGAGACTCTGAACCTTGATCTTGAACGTCAAGTAGCTAAAGCGAATGGAAGAAATGATGAAGTAAAAGAGTTGAACAGAAGATTTCAATGGGTGGCTCAAGAAGACAAAGTATTACGATGACACATACAAAGAGCTGGAGGTAGAAAACCAAAAGGGAAGAACACACTCAGCATTTCTCAAGCTGAAAGAACTGAAGAAAAAATTCAAGCCTCAAGTTGCAGTACTGAAGGATTCTACAGGGAAAATATTAAATGACGCTGGAAGCATCAAAAGAAGATGGAAAGAATACACAGAGTCACTATACCAAAAAGAATTGGTTGATGTTCAACCATTTCAGGAGGTAACATATGATCAGGAACCAATGGTACTGAAGGAAGAAGTCCAAGCTGCACTGAAGACACCGGCAAAAAACAAGGCTCCAGGAATTGATGGAATACCGATAGAGATGTTTCAACAAACGGATGCAGCACTGGAAGTGCTCACTCAGCTATGCCAAGAAATTTGGAAGACAGCTACCTGGACAACCAACTGGAAGAGATCCATATTTATGCCTATTCCCAAGAAAGGTGATCCAACCAAACATGGAAATTATCAAACAATATTGTTAATATCACATGCAAGCAAAATTTTGCTGAAGATCATTCAAAAGTGGCTGCAGCGGTATATCGACAGGAAACTATCAGAAATTCAAGCCGAATTTAGAAAAGGACGTGGAACCAGGGATATCACTGCTGATGTTAGATGGATCCTGGCTGAAAGCAGGTAATACCATAAAAATGTTTACCTGTGTTTTATTGACTACACAAAAGCATTTGACTGTGTGGATCATAATGAATTATGGACAACATTGCAGAGAATGGGAATTCCAGAACACTTAACTGTGCTCATGAGGAACCTGTACATGGATCAAAAGGCAGTCATTCGAGACTGCTTAATGAGAACCTATTTGTTCTGTAAACCTTCATCTAAAGTACAATAAAAAAAATTTTTAAAAAAAGGCAGTCGTTTGAACAGAACAAGGGGATACTGCATGGTTTAAAGTCAGGAAAGGTGTGCGTCAGGGTTGTATCCATTCATGATACCTATTCAATCTGTATGCTGAGCAAATAATCTGAAAAGCTGGACTATATCAAGAAGAATGGGACATCAGGATTGGAGGAAGACTCATTAACAACCTGCATTATGCAGATGACACAACCTTGCTTACTGAAAGAGAACAGGACTTGAAGCACTTACTGATGAAGATCAAAGACCTCAGCCTTCAGTATGTATTATACCTCAACATAAAGAAGACAAAAATCCTCACAACTGGACATATAAGCAGCATCATGATAAATGGAGAAAAGATTGAGGTTTTCAAGGTTTTCATTTACTTGGGTCCACAATCAACACCCATGGAAGCAGCAGTCAAGAAGAAATCAAAAGATGCATTGCATTGTGCAAATCTGCTGCAAAAGACCTCTTTAACATGTTGAAAAGCAAAGATGTCACCTTGAGGACTAAGGTTTGCCTGACCCAAGCCATGGTGTTTTCAATCGCTTCGTATGCATTTGAAAGCTGGACAATTGATAAGGAAGACCGAAGAAGAACTGACACCTTTGAATTGTGGTGTTGGCAAAGAATATTGAATATACCGTGGACTGCCAAAAGAATGAACAAATCTGTCTTGGAAGAAGTACAACCAGAATCCTCCTTAGAAGCAAGGATGGCGAGACTATGTCTCACATACTTTGGACATGTTATCAGGAGGGATCAGTCCCTGGAGAAGAACATCATGCTTGGTAAAGCAGAGGGTCAGGGAAAAAGAGGAAGACCCTCAACGAGATGGACTGACACAGTGGCTGCAACAATGGGCTCAAACATAGCAACAACTGTGTGAATGGCACAGGACCGGGCAGTGTTTCATTCTGTTGCACATAGGGTTGTTATGAATTGGAATCCACTCGACGGCCCCTAACAATAGCAACAACAACAGTTCACATATTGCCAGATATCTAGTATATGTATATTGTCAGAAATGAAAATGATTTGCTTTTGATGTAAGAAGGTTGAAACTTCTGAAAATTTTCAACTACACTTCCTAAAGGCAAACAGAATCGTAAGTGTTCTGAAGTTCTAAAGAGGAGCTATACAGCAAGACACCACTAACTCCCATTCCAAGATTTCTTCTGGCAAGCTTGCTCATTGATACCATGCCAATACAATAATCAGCCTCTCACTGATTATTTTTAATGTCATTCACTGATTCTTCAGTAGGTCTCCAAACTACCAAGGTCATCTGAAATTTAAATTAATTACCTCATACATATTAAGGTATATAATTATAGGCACTGGGGGTGGGGTGGTAAAGATACAAAGATATAAAAGAATGATAATTCTAACCTTATACAAGCTAACAGTTTAATTGAGGATACACATAAATTAAGAGGCAACCAGCATCACAAAACAGGACATGAAACATACAGTAAAAAACATGGGCGTCTAGAGGAAATAGAGATTATCTTGTTTAGGAAGAGACCAGGTCATGCAAGAGAGGCTAAATAAGCTTAACCATGAAAAACTAATACAATTGGGGAGGATCAAAATGGGACAGAAATTTCAGGCCAGAGGAATAGTGTGAAAAAGATAAAGAATTGAGACTGTATAATTTTGTGTGTGTGTGTGTGTGAGGAGATAGGGAATAAGGTAACTTGACTGGAACAGAGTTACATATTTCAGTAGCGGGAGATGAAGCTGAAAAGATAGGCTTTAGAGAAGTGGTAGAAGAAACTATAAATGTTCTGAAGAATGACAAAGCTGAAAAGAGGCATATAATGGAGTGTCAATAAAGATTTTAGGAAATGACCTATTGAAAGTGGTGTTTTTAGAAGATGAACCTGGCAGCAACAAACCAGATGGAAGAGGGGTAAGAGTGGAAGTAAAATGACCAGTTAAAAGACAAAACAATAATCTAGGGATGAAGGGATAGGAACCTGAGCAGAGATGGTAGATGGAAATGTGAACAGAAATAGAAGAGAGACGTGTTAGAAAGAATAAATCAAGTAGGACTGATGCCTGAACAGCTATCAGGTACATTGAAGCTGAAAAAAATCAAGTTGATTCTAGGTTCAAGGCAGGGAAAATCTTAATAACATTTTTAGAAAGAAGAAAATCTAGGAATGAAAGATGGTTTGGGAAGAAATTAACGCCGTTCAGACATGGCAAGGTTAAAGAAACAGCAAAATGATAAAATGGAAATATTCAGCAAATGGGTAGAGACTGGGGCTTCAAGCAAATGTCAGTGTCACAACTACAGATTTTGGAGTAATACCCTCAAATACCTCAGCAGTGGTAGTCAATCTAACTTCTGGCAAGCACATTTCTCTCAAGGAAACAGGGAAGAGTGGAGGGCGTAAGAACTGAACTTCAGAGAATGCTAACACAGAAACAGGCGGGAAGATATATTATTAGTAGAGCAGAAGTGTTTGGAGGTAAGAAGAAAATGATGCCATGTGGCTAAAAAGATGAGAGTGTTCCAAGAAAAAAAAAAAGATGATTAATAGCGTAAAAAATGAAGAAGGATCAAGGAAAATAAAGACTTGGAAGAAAGTCAGTGAATTTGACAATTAGGAGATAATTGGTGCCCATCAAAAGCAAGATTTTATTACTGTGGTGAAAACAGAACCCAGATTCAATTATTTAATGAATCAAATATTAATTTTATTCTTCAAGGTGCAGCAAGGTGCTTCCTATCCCATATTCTATGTTCTTTCTACTAAATGAAAACTTATGAGTACCACACAACAGCAACCCACTAAGCCACCAGTCGTAACCCCTTCTACTTATGACAACTCCACTTGGTCGAAAGACTAGAGCCAGGACTCCGAATCATCATATGGATGCCAACCCAAGAGATTTCAAAACTGAGCTGCTTGATTATCAATTCAGCTGTCCCTGCCTCTGCCATAACCCACTTTTGGTGGCCACAGGGACCTAGGTAGCAGCAATTCTATCAGCAGAAGCATATTTGCCGAGAAGCTTACATAATTTCAGCTTCAGGATCCCTCCCTTTCCCAAGCTTCAAGGCCACGGGAACAGCCCTAACAATTTTGTATTTGCTATTTTAATTCTTTCTCTCATAAACAGTCCTCAATTTTAAAAGCTTCAAACTCCATAAGACCTGAATCTGCCTGTATTAAGCAGCAACTCATCCTCTCAAAACCATAACATAGACATGTTTGTAACATCACCGTACCTGCCCCACAAATGCACAGAAGTTTCAGAGAAAATCCAGCATAGCCTCAAAATATAAAGGTTGGTAATTTCTGCTCTAGAATTGATTTTCTCAGGATGGAACAGAGCTACATACTAGCATCTCTCCTTTGGCATGGCATGACACTAAAAACTGTTGCTGGGTCTCTGGAGATTAACTCTCTTCCCAATCACTACAGAGGACATGTAATAAAGTTTTCTCTTAAAACTCTAAATGTCATGTTTCCTTTTGTATTTAACAAAACATTATAAATGCAGAGCAGAAAATTGCTGTATTTGTCGTCCATGCCAACTTCATATCTAAATAAATGGAGTCCAAGGCACAGATACCCTCAAAATTTCACAGGCAGTAGGCAACAAGAGCAGGAGGCATCTCTAGATCTTTCTTCCCAAAGGGAATGAATGAAGTCATGATACACTCAGACAACTCGAACAATAGAACTAAAATAAAAACCACAATTCTGCATCCTTAAAGAAGACCCCAAAGGTTCTGCAAACAATTAAATGTCATCAATATAAGCCCACTATGTCTTGCATGTGTTAAACCTTATCTCTGTGAGTCCTCACAGTATCTCTAAGAGATACAATATGCTTATCCCCATTTTCCAGCTGGGAAAGCTGAGGCAACAAAGCACCACACACAAACACTCCCCAGCAAAGAAGTAGTAAAGGTCATAATTCTAACTCAGACAATCTCATACTAATCTGGACTCTATTATACTACGCATTTCCATCCAGTAGATTCTTACTCATAGCAACCATACAGGACAGAGTAGAACTGCCCCATAGGGTTTCTAAGGAGCAGCTGGTGGATTTGAACTGCCGACCTTTTGGTTAGCAGCCACGCTCTTAACCACTGAGCCACCAGGACTATTATACTAAATGGTTTTCATAAAAATTGAGTATTAATAAATATTTTTTTAAAAAAAGAATTCCCAGGAATTTATAAGTATAGTTTCAATAAAAAATATTCTGTACCACCAGATATTGTGTTTAGAGGATAGAGTGATATTAAAGGAACCAATTAAAGGAACCAATTTCCCAAATTCAAGCCTATCAAAAACAATCTAACGATTGCAGAATTATTCCATAATAAGTCTTGTTTTAAAAGTTTTTCACAAGGCATCAGATGCCTTTAACATTGTAATAATACTGTTCAGTGTAATAATTAGTAGCCATTAAGAAACTACTCAAAGGAAATGCCCAAGAGTAAATACTGCCTAGAAATGTGTACATACAACCTAGGGCTTGGTTGTAAAATGTCCTAAGACTTTGGAGTTATTCACCTAAGGAATTCCAATTCCTAGCTTGCTTACATCTTTCCTCTAGGGGATTTAGAGCAAAAGCTTTGCTGTACTAGCTCCCCATCTTCATACACTAGTTCAGTCCCATAGTTGACTAAATAAATGGCTTGTCCTCTCAGACCAGACTAGATTGGCTGTAGGTTCTGAAAATTCTGGACCCTGGGCTCCCTCTGGAGGAGGTGAGGACTATCTGACTTAGAAAAGAACTTCAGAACCATCCTTACTCATGGGAGAAAGGGTGATATAGACCATATAATAGCCACTAAAAAAAAAAAAACCCCATTGCTGTCAAGTCGATTCCAACTCACAGTGACCCTATAGGACAGAGTAGAACTGTCCCATAGGGTTTCCAAGGAGCAGTTCTGACAAACTGACAACCTTTTGGTTAGCAGCTGTAGCTCTTAACCACTGCACCACCAGGGCTCCATAATAGCCACTGGATACCTACTTACAATCTATAAAATGCTATCCAGAAAATGAAGCTAAGTGTGAAGAGCAAGAACCCTAACCCAAAGTCAATCTGAGGCAGATCGTATTTTGTTTACCTTTTTTAGTTACACATTTCACAGGATCCTTTATTCCTTCAATACTGTATGTATACATCCAGCTAAGCAAATAAATCATTTCACTTACTCTAAGCCAAGAGCTAGTTCAGAGACCTGTATAACACTGAGAAAATACTTACACATTTTTTCGCTCTATAACAAAACCAAACCCGCTGCCATCAAGTTGATTCCGACTCATAGTGGCCCTATAGGACAGAGTAGAACTCCCCATAGGGTTTCCAAGGAGTAGCTGGTGGATTTGAACTGGTGACGTTTTGGTTAGCAGCAGAGCTCTTAGCTGCTGCACCACCAGGGTGCCCTTCATTCTACAAAAGCACTAATTTAGTACTTCCTTGTTCTCCTGACACACAGTGGCTAAAGAAACAAAAATGTGATGACTTTAGGTTGGAGAATCTGATAATCTGAACCATATATTCTAACGTCCTTATAGAGTATTTTTTTGTTTGTTTGTTGTTCTTTCACTTATTGTTGTTAGGTGCTGTCGAGTTGGTTCCAACTCACAGCAACCCTATGCACAACAGAACAAAATGCTGCCCAATCCTGCACCATCCTCACAGTCATTGTCATGTGTGAGCCCATTGTTGCAGCCACTGTGTCAGTCCATCTCATTGAGGGTCTTCCTCTTTTTCGCTGACCCTATACTTTAACAACCATGATGTCCTTCTCCAGGGACTGGTCCCACCTGATTACATGTCCAAAGTAAGTGAGGCAAAGTCTCACCATCCTTGCTTCTAAGGAGCATTCTGGCTGTACTTCTTCCAAGACAGATCTGTTCATTCTTTTGGCAGTCCATGGTATATTCAATATTCTTTGCCAACACCATACTGAAAATACATCAATACTTCTTCGTTCTTCCTTATTTATTGTCCAGCTTTCGCATGCGTGTAAAGGCAACTGAAAATGCCATGGGTTGGGTCAGGCACACCTTAATCCTCAAAGTGACAAGTGCATTTTTTAACACTTTGAAGAGGTCTTTTGCAGATTTGCCCAAGGAAATGTGTCCTTTGATTTCTTGACTGCTGCTTCCATGGGCACTGTCTGTAGATACAAGTAAAATGAAATCCTTGACAACTTCAATATTTTCTCCATTTATCATGATGTTGCTTATTGGTCCAGTTGTAAGGATTTTTTTTTTCTTTATGCTGAAGTGTAACCCATGCTGAAAGTCTGTGTAGTCCTTGATCTGCATCAGTAAGTGCTTCAAGTCCTCTTCACGTTCAGCAAGAAAAGTTGTGTCATCTGTGTATTGCAGGTTGTTAATGAGTCTTCCTCCAATCCTGATATACAGTCCTTCTTCATATAGTCAGCTTCTTGCATTATCTGTTCAGCATACAGACTGAATAAGAATGGGGAAAGGCTACAACCCTGACACGCACCGTTTCTGATTTTAAACATGCATTAACTCCTTGTTCCATTCGAACGACTGCCTCTTGGTCTATGTACAGGTTCCTCAAGAGCACAATTAAGTGTTTTGGAATTCCCACTCTTTATAATGTTAGTCATAAATTTGTTATGATCCACATAGTCGAATGCCTTTGCATAGTCAATAAAACACAAGTAAACATCTTTCTAGTATTCTCTGCTTTCAGCCAAGATCCTTCTGACATCAGCAATGATATCCCTCGTTCCACTTCCTCTTTTGAATCCTGCTGGAATTTCTGGCAGTTTCTTGTTGATGAACTTCTGCAACCATTTTTGACAGGAATCTCAGATAAGTTAGTAAAAGTGTTTCTCGAAAATTGGAAAGAGGAAGGTGACAAGGAAGTTAGGATACGGTATGGTCCTTTTGGAAACCCTGGTGGTGCAGTGGTTAAGAGCTACGGCTGCTAACCAGAAAGTTAGCAGTTAGATAAGGTAAGTGAAAGGACCATCCAAAAAAAAAAAAACCAAACCCGTTGCCGTCAAGTCGATTCCAACTCATAGTGACCCTATAGGACAGAGTAGAACTGCCCCATAGAGCTTCCAAGGAGTGCCTGGTGGATTCTAACTGCTGACTTTTTGGTTAGCTTCCATAGCTCTTAACCACTACACCACCAGGGTTTCAGAAAGGACTATACTTTATTCTAGTTTCCATATCACCTTCCTCTTTCCAATTATCAAGAAACAAATTTACCAACTTAGCTGAGATTACAGTTCCTAACATGCACCTTTCTGCGTTATCTATAAATGTAATTACATTTCAATTTCTTCATTAAAATACTAAATAACAAGCTATAAATCACCTGATCTCTCTCACCTTTAAACTCCATGCTGAATCATAGCTACACATTCCTTGTTCAGCCACTTGAACAATTAATACAACAAAGAGCACGTTCTACTCCACCAATAAAAATATCCCGTATTTTATTCTTCTTCTTTTCTTTTTTTTCCTCAATTGACTTATTATATCGGGTGTTTAAAAAAAATCCATTCATTTATTCATTTACAAAGCAAATGTTAAATCAAAACCAAACCTGTTGTCATCGACTAGATTCTGACTCATAGCGATCCTATAGGACAGAGTAGAATTGCCCTGTAGGGTTTCCAAAGCTGTAATCTTTACAGAAGCAGACTGCCACATCCTTCTCCTGCGGAGCTGCTGGTTAGTTGTCAGCATCAAGTGCTTAACAACTGCACAACCAGGGCTCCTCTAAACAAGTGTTACTGTGTGTCAATATATGTAGACACTGCTGTACCCATGGTGAATACAGCCACATACGAAAGACTAAATCCCTACCTTTGTCTGCCTTCTGAGAGGTTTAAGAGTTCAGAGCTAGTCAATAAGAGCTAACTATTCTTAGTAAACTTAGGATGAATGACAGTGTATTGAACAAGTATAAATAAACCACAACTTTAAAAACACTTCAACGAGTTTTGTTGTCTTCTCTTTTAGCTTGGCTTTCATCCAAACCACCACAACTATGTACTTCTAAAAAAGCTAGCCCCTTTTTAGAACAGAAAAAAAATTGTTATAATTCTCTGTCTTCACAGAGTCATCAGTTATCAGCTTTCCCTGCCTTTGTGGGAGAAGAATGTAGGCAGTTAGGAAGGTTAGTAAGATAGTAGGAAATTTTATTTGCTTCTATCCTTTTGCCTTTTATCAAAATCAAAGAATGCTTTTTTGTTGTCTTTTATCACCTTATTAACTCTGGCTTCCACATCACTTAAAATTTCTTCATCGCGGGGAGGCGGAGCCAACATGGCACTATAGACAGAAGCACCAAGCAGTCCCGAAAAACTAAGTAAAACAGATAAACAAACGTCAGTCTTGGAACCCTAAATACCAAATGAAGGAATAAAGAACTCAGTCAAGCACCAAATGGAATAAGAAACGGACAGAGAAGAGAACAAGGAGGGCTATGGGGAGAGGGCCCTTACCAGGTAACGTGGCCGGATTTGCCATCTTGGGCTATAGCCACCGAAGAACTCAGACAGGGAGTACGGGAAGGCAGCTCCACTGAGCTCCCAACAGAAGACAGAGCACCCAGTAACCAGGGATACATGCTTTCCCACTCCCCTTCCTTCTTCCCTCTACATGACCTCCGGTGCTTGCCAAAGGGCCACGGTTGCTTGACCAGAGAGACACTAGCTAACTGCCACCAGGGTCTGCCCCACCCCCACCAGCCAATCCCTTCAGTGCCATTTTTTGTTTGTTTTGGTTTGTATTTTTATTTTTTGGGTTTTTTTGTTGTCGTTGTTGTTGTTGTTGCTTCTCTCTCTCTCCCTTCCTTTCTTTCCTTTTTCCCACCCACCCAGCCCAGTGTGCCATCCCCTCCCCTTCTTGATAGGCTGTGATTTTTTGGTTTGTTTGCTTTGTTCTTTTTTGTTTGTTTTTTGGTATTTTTTTTTGGCCTTTTGTTGCTTCTCTATCTCTCCTTTCCTTCCTTTCGTTTCTCCCACCCACCCAGCCCTGTGTACCACCCCCGCTCCTTCTGGAAGGGCCGTGCTGCACAGCTTGGTTGGAGAGTCACTATGCATGGCCTCCCCAGGTCTGTGCCGCTGCCACAGGCCAGCTCCCTTAGCACCATATTTTTTATTTTTCTTTACCTTTCCCCTTCTCCTTTTCCTTCTCCCTCCCGCCTAGGCCCTGTTCTGCCTCCACACCTTCCTGATGGGCCGTGCCGTGCCACCCAGCAAGACAGACATCAGCTCGCCACCACCCCAATTCCGCCCCACCCCAAGTGGTCAGCATCACCCCAACCATATTTTTGTTTTTGTTGTTATTTATTTATTATTTTTATTTATTTGATCGTTGTTTTCTTCTATCTTTCCTCTCTTCTTTCTCCCACCTACCTAGCCCCATGTACCACCCATGCCACTTCTCAACAGGCCAAGCCACACCACTGGGCTAGAGAGCCACCAGCACATGGCCTCACTGGGTCTGCCCCACCCCCACTCACTGAATCCTACCACGCAACCATTTTATTTAGTTTTTCTCTTTTTATTCTTTTACTTCATTTTTGCCTTTTTTCTCTTTTTAAAATTTTTATGCCTTTGTTTCTCTCTCTTCTTTCTCTTCTTTCACCTACCCACTTAGCTCTGCACATCACATCCTCTCCTATCCCTCCTGCCTGTCTGCACCTGGCACCAAGTATCACACCCCTGAGTGGTACCTACATGGTCCCCTGGATCCCGCCCTGCACTGCTTCCCAGACCCAAGCTGTCACCCCCAGTTCATGCCACGAACTACCCATCCCCAGCCCTCCACCCCTGCTGGACCCACCCTGCTGCACCACAGCTGAGTGACTGGCCCTGCCCACCTGGATAAGGTGGTGAGAAGTATCATAGCCACAGGCAAGCAAGCAACAAAACACACCCAGCCCACCTGCCCAGACATAACCAAATACAACAACAAAGCAGGATGAAACAATCAAATCTACAATCAATAGAAGAAGAAAATAATTCCTGTAATGTCCTGGAGACACCAAACAATATCAAAGCATAACAAAACAAGAGAGGATGGCTCCAGAAAGTGACCAAAATAAATCAACAGATGACCTTCTGCTAGAAGAAAAGGCACTGAAACTACTTGATAGGGAATTCAGAACATTAATATTCAAGGTTCTCCAACAAATGAAGGAAAATGCAGACAAAAATTAGGAAAAAATAGACAAAATCATGGAAAAGACAGACAAGACAATGGAAGAAATCATGAAATAATACAGGAACAAAGTGTCAAAATAAATAAACAACTAGAAGTCATACAAAAACAGCAGTTAGAAATCCAAAAGATAAACAACAAGATTTCAGAAATGGATAGTGCAATAGAAGGTTTTAGGAGCAAATTTGAAACAATGGAAAACAGGATCAGCGAAATTGAAGACAAATCCTTGGATACCACTTTGTTTGAGATAAAATCAGAGAAAAGAAAGAAGAAAAATAGGAAACCCTGAAACGATGTGGGATCAAATCAAAAGAAAAAAAAATCTCACTCAAATATGATGGCAAAATTAGGACATTTCCTGATAAACAGAAATGAAGGGAATAAGTAAAAACCAAACCAAACTTACAAGAATTATTAAAGGGAGTCCTTCAGTTAGAGAAACAACAACATCAGATGACAACCTGAATCTAGCACATAAGACACCATCAGCCAGGTACCAACCTAAATACTGAATTATAAAGGATAAAACAAAACAAAAAAATTTACAACAAGGAAACAGAGACGTCAATCTGTAAATTACAACCATGTCAGAACAATTAAATAGGGAATAAACAGTGTAGGTATAGAACTTTCAAATGGAGAAGTCAAGGCATTATCAAGTAAGAAAAGACTGGTTTAAACTTAGGAAGATGGGGGTAAATTTCAAGGTAACCACAAAGAAAGGTAACAAACCTACTTATCAAAATAAAGAAGAAAAATATACAGTCTCAGTAAACACAAAATCTACAAAAATGAAGGAAATGAAAACAAACAAACAAAAGGAATTCAGCACAGAAGAATAAGAGGAACAAAGAAAACAACAGCATTACAAATAAAGCACTACAAAATGACAGCAATAAACTCATACCTATCAATAATCACACTGAACATAAATGGCTTAACTGCATCCACAAAGAGACAGAGTGACAGAATGGATTAAAAAACAGGATCCATCAATATGCCGCCTACAAGAGACACACCTTAGAAACAAAGACATAAATTTATTAAAAATGAAAGGATGGAAAAAAATCAAGCAAACAGCTACCAAAAAAGAGCAGGAGTGGCAATACTAATCTCAGATAAGATAGACTTTAAAACAAAATACACCATAAAAGAAAATAAGGGCATTATATATTGATTAAAGGGACAATTCACCATGAAGGCATAACCATAATAAATATATACGCACCCAGTGACAGGGCTCCAAAATACATAAACTCTAACATCACTGAAAAGAGAAATTAACACTTCCACAATAATAGTAGGAGACTACAACACACAACTCTCCGTAAAGGACAGAACACCTAGAAAGAAACTCAACAAAGATACAGAAGATCTAAATGTCACAATCAGCCAACCTGACCTCAAAGACATATACAGAGCACTCCACCCAACAGTAACAAAGTACACATTCTTTTCCAACATGCATGGAATGTTCTTAGGCCACAAAGCAACCCTCAACAAAATCCAAAACACTGAGATAATGTAAAATATCTTCTCTGATAACAATACAACCAAAGCAGAAGCTAATAACAGGAAGAGCAAGGAAAAAAAATCAAATACATGGAAACTGAACAACATATTGCTTAAAAACCAATGGGTAGTAGAAGAAATCAAAGATGGAATAAAAAAATTCCTAGAATCAAACGAGATTGAAAACACATCATACCAAAACCTTTGGGACACAGCAAAGGCAGTGCTCAGAGGTCAATTTATTGCAGTAGATGCATACATCAAAAAAGAAGAACGGGACAAAATCAAAACATTAGCTAGACAACTTGGGCAAATAGAAAGAGAACAGCAAAAGAAGCCCACAGCCACCAGAAGAAAGGAAATAATAAAGATCAGAGCAGAAATAAATGAAATAGAGAATAGAAAAACAATAGAAAGAATCAAGAAAACCAAAAGTTGATTCTTTGAAAGGATCAATAAAATCGACAAACCACTGGCCAAAATGACAAAATAAAAACATGAGAGGACACAAATAACCCAAAATAAGAAATGAAATGGGGGACATTACAACACACTCAAGTGAAATAAAAAGGACCATAACAGAGTACTATGAAAAACTATACTCCAACAAATTTGAAGACCTAGAGGAAATGGACACATTTCTAGAAACACACTACATACCCAAACTAACACAAACTGAAGTTGAAAATCTGAAAAGACCCATAATAAGAGAAGAAACTGAAAAGGTAATAAAAAATACTCCCAACAACAACAACAAAAAAGCCCTGGCCTAGATGGCTTCACTGGAGAATTCTACCAAACATTCAGAGAAGAGCTTACACCAGTACTACTCAAACTATTTCAGAACACAGAAAAGAAAAGCGTACTTCCAAATTCATTCTATGAAGCCAGCATAACACTGATACCAAAACCAGGCAAAGACACCATAAAAAAAGAAAAGTACAGACCAGTATCTCTCATGAATAGCGATGCAAAAATTCTTAACAAAATTCTAGCCAATAGAATTCAGCCTCATATCAAAAAAATAATACACCACAACCAAGTGGGATTCATACCAGGTATGCAAGGCAAGGATGGTTCAACATTAGAAAATCAATCAGTGTAATCCACCACATAAATAAAATAAAATAAAATAATCACATAAACATCTCAATCGATGCAGAAAAGGCATTCGACAAAGTCCAACACACATTCCTGATAAAAAATCTCAGTAAAATAGCTGTAGAAGGGAAATTCCTCAACATAATAAAGGGCATCTATACAAAACCAACAGCCAACAGCATTCTTCATGGAGAGAGGCTGAAAACATTCCCCTTGAGAACAGAAACAAGACAAGGATGCCCTTTATCACCACTCCTACATTACATTGTGCTGGAAGTCCTAGCTGGAGCAATAAGGCAAGAAAAAAAAACAAAGGGCATCCAAATTGGTAATGAACAAGTAAAGGTATCCCTATTTGCAGATGATATGATGCTATACATAGAAAACCCAAAAGACTCCACGAGAAAACTACTAGAACTAATAGAAAGATTCAGCAGAGTAGCAGGATACAAGATAAACACACAAAAATCAGCTGGATTCCTATACACCAGTAAAGAGAATGATGAAAAGGAAATCAGGAGAACAATACCATTTATAATAGCCCCTTAGGAAACTAAATACTTAGGAATAAATCTAACTAGTGATGTAAAAGACCTATACAAAGAAAACTACAAAACACTACTGCAAGAACTCAGAAGAGACCTACATAAATGGAAAAATATACCATGCTCATGGATAGGTAGACTTAAAATTAACATTGTGAAAATGTCAGTTCTACCCAAAGCGATCTACAAATATAATGCAATCTGATCCAAATACCAACAGCATTCTTTAAAGAGAAGGAAAAATTAATCATTAACTATATGGAAGGGGAAGAGGCCCCAGATAAGGAAAGCACTACTGAAGAAGAATAAAGTAGGGGAACTCGCACTACCTGACCTCAGAACCTCCTATACAGCTAAGGTAGTCAAAACAGCCTAGTACTGGTACAACGACAGACACACTGACCAATGGAACAGAATTGAGAACCCAGATGTAAATCCATCCACCTCTGGTCGCCTGATCTTCAACAAAAGCCCAAAGTCAGTCAAATGGGGAAGAGACAGTCTTTTTGACAAATAAATAAACAAAAAACCTGTTGCCGTCAAGTCAATTCCGACTCACAGGGACCCTACAGAACAGAGCAGAACTGCCCCATAGGGTTTCCAAGGAACAGCCAATGGATTTTAACTGCTAACCTTTTGGTTAGCAGCCACAGATCTTAACCACTGTGCCACCTGGGCCCCTTTTAACAAATGATGGTGGCAAAACTCGATGTCCATCTGCAAAAAAATGAAACAGGACCCATAACTCAAACCACACACGAAAACTAACTCAAAATGGACCAAAGGCCTAAATATAAAACCCAAAACTATAAAGATCATAGAAGAAAAAATAGGTTCAACTCTAGAGGTCCTAATACATGGCATTAACAGAATACAAACCATAACTAACAATACACAAGCACCAAAAGATAAGCTAGATAACCAGGATCTTCTAAAAATTAAACACTTATGCTCATCAAAAGACTTCACCAAAAGAGTAAAAAGAGAACCTACAGACTGGAAAAAAAAATCTGGCTATGAAAAATCCAACAAGGTCTAATCTCTAAAATCTACAGGAAAATCCAACACAAACACCTTTACAACAAAAAGACATATAATCCAATTAAAAAATGGGCAAAGGATATGAACAGACACTTCACCAAGACATTCAAGTGGCTAACAAATACATGAAGAAATACTCACGATCACTAGCCATTAGAGAAATGCAAATCAAAACCACAAAGAGATACCATCTCACCCAGATATTACTGGCAAGAATCAAAAAAACAGAAAAGAACAAATGTTGGAGAGGCTGCGGGGAGATTGGAACTCTTATGTACTGCTGGTGGGAATGCAAAATGGTACAACCATTTTGGAAAATGATATGTCACTTCCTTAAAAAGCTAGAAATAGAAATACCATAAGATTCATCAATCCCATTGCTAGGAATATATCCTAAGAAATAAGAGCTGTCACACGAATAGACATATCCACACCCATGATCACTGCAACATTATCTGCAAAAGCAAAAAGATGGAAACAACCTAGGTGCCCATCAACAGATGAATGGATAAACCAACAATGGTACATACACACAATGGAATACTACACAACAATAAAGAACAATGATGAATCTGCAAAACATCTCACAACATGGATGAATCTGGAGGGCATTATGTTGAGTGAAATAAGTCAGTCACAAAAGGACAAATATTGTATGAGACCACTACTGTAAAAACTCATGAAAAGGCTTTGGTGAGTGGCGTCTGGGGTCTTAAAAGCTAGAGAGTGGCCATCTAAGATGCATCAATTGTTCCCAACCCACCTGGAGCAAAGGAGAATGAAGACACCAAAGACACAAGGAAAGCATTAGCCCAAGAGACAGAAAGGGCCACATAAACCAGAGACTTCGCCTGAGACCAGAAGAACTAGATGGTGCCTGGCTACTACCAGTGACCACCCTAATAGGGAACACAAGAGAGTCCCTGATGGAGCAGGAGAAAAGTGGGGTGCAGAACTCAAATTCTAGTAAAAAAACCAGACTTAATGGTTTGATTAAGACTGGAGGGACTCCGGAAGACATGGCCCCTAGGCTCTCTGTTAGCCTAAAAGTAAAACCATTCCCAAGGCCAACTCTTCAGTCAAAGATTAGACTGGATTATGGGACATAAAATGATACTTGTGAAGAGTGTGCTTCTTAGATCAAGTAGATACATGAGACTAAATGGGCAGCTCCTGTCCGGAGGTGAGATGAGAAGGCAGAGAGGGTGAGGAGTTGGTTGAATGGACACGGGAAGTTCAGGGTGGAAAGGAGGAGTGTGCTGTCACAGTATAGGGAGAGCAACTAGGGTCACATAACAATGTATGTATAAATTTTTATATAAGAGACTAACTTGAATTGTAATCTTTCACTTGAAGCACAACAATAAAAAAAACCCATGAAAAGATTTACACAGAAAAAGAAGAAATCTTCAATGATTACGAGGGAGGCGAGGGGTGGGATGGAAAAATCCTAAATATACAATAGATAAGTGGTAATTTGGTCAAGGGTAAGACAGTACACAATACTGGGGAAGCCAGCACAACTTGTACAAAGCAAGGTCATGAAAGCTCCACAGGCACATCAAAACTCCCTGAAGGGCAGAATTACTGGGCTGAGGGCTGTGGGGACCGTGGTCTTGGGGAACATCTAGCTCAACTGGCATAACATAGTTTATAAAGAAAATGTTCTACACTCTACTGAGTAGCATCTGCGGTCTTAAAAGCTTGTGAGTGGCCATCTAAGATCTCTACTGGTCTCACCCCATCTGGAGCAAGAGAGAATGAAGAAAACCAAAGACACAAGGGAAAGATTAGTCCAAAGGACTAATGGACTACAACTACCACAGCCTCCACCAGACTGAGTTCAGCACAACTAGATGGTGTCCGACTACCACCACCAACTGCTCTGACAGGATTACAATAGAGGAGGCAGGACAGAGCTAGAGAAAAACGCAGAACAAAATTCTAACTCACCAAAAAAAGAAGACCAGATTTACTGGTCTGACAGACTAGAAAAACCCTGAGAGTATGGCCACCAAAGACTCTTATAGCTCAGTAATGAAGTCACTCCTGATGTTCGCCCTTCAGCCAAAGATTAGACAGGTCCATAAAACAAAAAAAAACTAAATGGGCACACCAGCCCAGGGGCAAGGACGAGAAGACAGGAGGGGACAGAAAAGTTGGTAATGGAGAACCCAAAGTCAAGAAGGGGAGAGTGTTGACATGCCATGGGGTTGGCAACCAGTGTCACAAAACAATATGCGTATTGTTTAATGAGAAACTAGTTGTGTAAACCTTCATCTAAAGTACAATAAAAAAAGAAAAAGAAAAAAATTTCTTGATTGCTTCTGTATGTAATTCTGCTCATTGTTTTAGCAACCTGGCCCAATATCCACTTAACTAAACCAAACTTGTTGCCATCAAGTTGATTCTGACTCATAGTGACCCTATAGGACAGAATAGAACTGTCCCACAGTGTTTCCAAAGAGTGGCTGGTAGATTCCAACTGCCAAACTTTTGGTTAGCAGCCACAGCTCTTAACCACTTGGGGCCCTTTAATTTATATTTTGGGCAGCTGTACCATTCTGAATTTAACCAACTTGTCCTCTTACTGGCATAGTTTGTTCCTGTGTTTTTAGAACCACATGTTAAAAAAGGTATGCCTTTCTTGACCTTGAATTTGATGAAAATGTTGACTCAGCAGTAGCAGTCTACCATATTTGTGGACTTAGTAGACTCTGAAAACTGTTAACACTCAGGCCCTGGAAATCCAACTCCTTCACAGAGTTGATGAAGGGGGCTGCAAGGATGGAACAGAAATAAATTAAACATGGAAATCAGGACTTTATTTTCTTTCAAAGACTCTCTGAGTCCCATTCTAATATTTTCTTGCTGTAGCCATTTTTTATGTAAGTAGCTCATTACTTCAACCATATGTTCAAAATAAAAGTGCTTTGTACCAATATAACAAATAGTTGTAAGACACAGTCATAGGTAGAAAATGTAAACACACCAGACGTACAACTCAAACACACTTGCCTCACTAATACCTTTGGTAATTATTATCAGCCAATAAAATATCCATCCTACCAATTATGACCATTGCTGAAATCCCATTATGCTATTGTCAAAGGGTCCACAGAATAAATGATCATTACAATGCTTGTCTGGAGGACCAAAGATAGATGGGCAAGCCCCTACTTAAATAGCAAGGGGATGAATTCCTGTCCACATATCCATACTGAGGCGGTCTTAAACTAAAACAGCAGAAAATCAATCAGAAGCAATTTATATGAAATAGAGCTATAACTTTTTTTTTAATAATTTATTTTTTGTTGTTGTTGTTGAGAATATACATAGCAGAATGCACACCAATTCAACAGTTTCTACATGTACAATTCAGTGACATTGATTACATTCTTTGAGTTGTGCAACAATTCTCACCCTCTTTTTCTGAGTTGTTCCTCCCCCATTAACATAATCACTGCCCCCTAAGGTTCCTATCTAATCCTTCAAGTTGCTGTTGTCAATTTGTTCTCATATAGATAGATCTTAAAAGGGCACAATGCTCAAGGAAGACATTCTTTACTAGTTAAGCTATTATTTGGTTTTAAAAAGACTTAAGGGGATGTGTTAGTTTTCTAGTGCTGCTATAACAGAAATACCACAAGTGGATAAGTTTAACAAAGAGAAATGTATTCTCTCACAGTCTAGTAGGCTAGAAGTCCAAATTCAGGGTAACAGCTCCCGGGGAAGGCTTTCTCTGTCAGCTCTGGAGAAAGTCCCATGTCATCAATCTTCCCCTGGACTAGGAGCTTCTCTGCGAAGGAGCCCCGGGTCCAAAGGACGCGATCTGCTCCTGGCACTGCTTTCTTGGTGGTATGAGGTCCCCAACTCTCTGCTTGCTTCCCTTTCCTTTTATCTCTTGTAAGATAAAAGGTGGTGCAGGCCATACTTCAGGGAAACTCCCTTTACATTGGATCAGGGATGTGACCTTAGTAAGGGTGTTATACAACCCCACCCTAATCCTCTTTAACATAAAATTACAACCACAAAATGGAGGACAACCAAACAATACTGGGAATTATGGCCCAGCCAAATTGATGCACACATTTTAGGGGGGACATAATTCAATCCATGACGGGATATTTTTGGTTTAAAGTTTAAAGATTATTTCAGGGCTATAGTTTCAGGGGTTTATCCAGCTCCATGGCTCCAGAAAGTCTGGAGTACATGAAAACTTGAAATACTGTTCTGCATTTACCCCCGTTCATCAGGACTCTTCTACAGAATCTGTAATCAAAATGTTCAATAATGGTAGCTGGGCACCTACAGTTCTTCTGGTCTCTTGGCAAAGGAGGTAGTTGCTCATGGAAGCAGTTAGCCACACATTCCATTTCCTCCTCCTATTCCTGACTCTTCTTCTTCCTATGTTACTCCAGGTGAATAGGGACCAAATGTTGTGTCTTGGATGGCCACTTGCAAACTTTTAAGACCCTAAGCACTATGCAACAAACTAGGGGGTAGAATAGAAGCACTAAACCATTATTAGGTCAATTAACTGAGATGTCCCAGGAAACTATGACCCTAAACCTCCAAACCAAATACCTAAACCCATGAGGTGTTAGTCGTACATAAGCAGCCTCAGCAGCTACTCTTTTTTTTTTTTTCTTTTTTGGTTATAAATGTATCTACCACACAACTTTTCCCAATTCACCTTTTTACATGTGTACAATTTATTGACAGTAATTACATTAATCAGCTGTACAACCCTACCCTTAATCAACGCGATTTCTCCATCACTGTAAACCAAACTCAGCACTCCATAAGCAATAACCCCCCTACACTTTTTCTTTCCCCCTTCTGCCCCGGTAACCACTAATAAACTTTGGTCTCTATACATTTGCCTGTTCTTGTCTTTTTATATAAGTGAGGTCATACAATATTTGTCCCTTTGTGATTGACTTATTTCACTCAGTATAATGTCTTCAACAAAAAATAATACACATGAGGAACGTGCTTCTTAGTTCAATCAAATATACAAAACCAAATGGGCAGCTCCTGTCCAAAAGCAGGATGAGAAGGCAGGAAGGGACAGGAACTGGATGAATGGACATAGGGAACCCAGAGTGGAAAGGTGGAATATGCTGTCACATTATGGGGAATGCAACCAATGTCACAAAATAACATGTATATAAGTTTTTGAATGAGAAATTGACTTAAGGTGTAAACTTTCACTTAATGCACAGTTAAAAAAAAAAATCTTTCCACAAAGCAAAATCCAGGCCCTGTTGGCTTCACTGGTGATTTCTAACAAATATTTAAGGAAAAAATAAAATCAATTCCACAGAAAATTTCAGGAAATCGAGGGGGAGGAAACACTTCCCAACTCATTTTATGAAGCAAGCATAACACTGACACTAAAACCAAGCAAGGACAATACAAGAAAAAATATGAATTAAAATCCATCTTTAATGTAGATGCAAAAATCTTTAACAAAATATTAGCCAATTAAATCCAACCACACATAAAAAGGATCAAGTAGGGTTTATCCCAGAAACGCAGGATTGGCTTAACATTCAAAAATCAATTAATGTAATTCACACTAACAGAATGAAAGAGGAAAATCATAAGAACTTCTTAGTAGATGCAAGAAAAAAAGCCTGGTAAATTTCAACACCCATTCATAAAAAGACTCTCAGGAAACTAGGAATAGAAGAACCTTCCTCAGTCTGATAGATGGCATCTACAGAAGGCCTAAAACTAACATCATACTTAACGGGAAAAAAATAAATGCTTTCCCTCTGCTATAGGAAAAAAGGCAAGCATGTCTACTCTCATTACTTCAATTCAATATTGCATTAGAGGTCCTAGCCAGTGCAATAAGGCAAGAAAAAGAAATAAAAGGCATATAGATCAGAAAGGAAGAAGTAAAACTGTATTTGTAAATGTCATGATTGCCTATATAAGAAATCCTAAGAAAATCCTTAGGAATCATGGGAGCGTTGGTGGTTCAGTGGTAGAATTCGCATCTTCCATGCAGGAGACCCAGGTTGATTACCAGCAAATATCTTCCAGACTAAGACAAAGAAAAAAGGCCTGGCTTAGCAATCTACCTCTGAAAATTAGCCAGTGAAAACCCTATGGATCGCAATAATCAGATCAGCAAGTGAACATAGGGATAGCGTTTTGTTCCATTGTGCATGGAGTCATAATGAGTTGGGGGCTGACTTGACAGCAGCTAACAACAACAACAACAAAAATCTATACATACACATACACCCTATTAGAACCAACAAGTGAATTTAGCAAGGTCTCAGAATACAAGATCAATATAGAAAAACAAACTGTACTTCTGTATATAGCAATGATATATAGCAATATATATAGCAATATATACAGATGAAATTTAAAAACAATACAATTTATAGCATCAAAAAACAAAATACACAGAGATGAATCTAGCAAATGCTGTATAAGACTGCTACATTGAAAACTAAAAAATACTGTTGACAGAATTTAAGAAGATCTAAATAAATGGAAAGTTTACATGGTGCTTATGGATTGGAAGACTCAATATTGTTAAGATATCCATTCTCGTCCCAATCAAAATCCCAGCAGGTGTTTTTTTTTAAAATTGACACAAAAAATTGACAATACTTTGCTACTGGTGTAAAGATAGACAAATAGATAAAAGGAACAGGCAATGGGAAGATTTATACCTATTGAACTTATCACAGGAAACAACTCTTGATTTCCCTGGAGAAGCTGTGCCTTGAAAAGTTTTCAGATTAGTTGCTAAAGCTGAGTCTGTTAGAAAGAATATTATGTACAATAATCTCAGCTATTATTAATTCTAATAAACCTCTTTCTGAGATAAAAAGAGGTCATAAAACTGTGCTAAAGAAATAGTTTTCCTTTTTCGAATCTATTTAGTGAATACAAAATCCTATGAGAGTCCTAGTAAAACACCAGATAATCAAAATTTATATATACTTGCGAAATGGGACAATCCAGAAGAATTCTGGTAGTATACCTCTTTTGGGTTGAACATAATTTATTTTACCAAATAGAAAAAGCCTGTACACATAAAAGGCACTATGAACCTGGAAGAACAACAATTATTTAAAAAAATAAAACAATTTAATTAGCATTAAAAAAAGTATCAATTTCAGATATTTTATACTTATTGTAAACGCTTTTACCGCTGACCAACAGAATATATTTTTAACCATGTAATGGTAATGAATAGCTTTTAAAACAATGGGTCAGATATTTCATTAAGGACTCGCTTCAGGAAGGCTATGCTTCCTAGGAAAGAACTCACTCTTGTGGTTACATGTCCCTTAACTAAAAAAAAAAAAACCAAACCCATTGCCATCAAGTCAATTCTGACTCATGATGACCCCATGTGCTTTATAGTAGAACTGTGCTCCCCAGGGTTTTCTTGGCTCTAATCTTTTGGAAGCAGACTGCCAGGACTTTCTTCTGTGGTGCCACTAGGTGGATTCGAATCGCCAGCCTGTCAGTTAGTAGCCTAGAGCAAACAGTTTGCGCCATGCAGGGACATTTATGTGTCTATTAGAGGGTAGAAATCAGTGTAAGTACAGTGTGTGTCATATGACAGAATATGTTACCATTACGGCAAGTAAAGAAGCAGGCAGAGAGGCGATGCTTTTATAATTCCAAATCAAACATCACGTCAACAGAGTTCTTAGATGGACAAATAAAAAAAAAGAAAACAGTGAATTTTTGCTAACAAAAGAAAAATTTGGATGATACTAATGCAGACGGATGGCTGTCTTAACAGCTCACATTACATTTCTATTCCATGTAAAATAAAAGGGGAAGAGTTGCCAATTTATATTTTTTAAGATTATTTAAAGGAAAAGACACTAGCAGAAAAAAAATCTGTTCCTCTTCAAATTCTTCCCCTCGCAATGGCCATTTCCACCCTAAAATTAGAAATCAAGCTAGTAAGAACCAGTGATAAGGACAAAAACATATGCTGTCAAAACCTTGATTGTATTAGTGTTAAATTACATGTAAACAACTAAATGGTAAACATTTAGTTTAAGTTCAAGTCAAAAGATTTGCTTCAATGTTTTGCTCACTTCCCGTCCCATAAAAAGCTTTCATGATATGTTTAAATGCTGGTCCAGGATGTTCATGTGTAGAACCAGATTCACATTTCATGCTTATAAAGTGTACTTGTTTGCTCAGCAATGTTTGGTGCTCCCAGACTCTGGAATCTCACTTCATTATACATTTGGAAACTTATCTTTGTCTAATAATAAAGTTCTGAACCAAAGCTAAGAATGAGTACTAATCAAACATGATTGAGTAAACAGCTCATAAAATAAAATTACATGACTTAGGGTAAGCTGAAGTTTTATTAGGATGCACCAGTCAGGCAGTTTTTATAAATTAATGTTAAAATTAAGAAAACATGAATAATTTAAAGGTTAATAAATTTAAAAAATAAATGTATGTGAATATACACATGACTCTAAGGATTTATGATATATCTGCAGAATTCCCTAGATAGCATTTTTGTGTATTGTAACATCAATAAAAAGGATTTTTTTTTTTTAACTATACAGTGATTCTGGGATTCCCTGAATTTTCAGCTGCTGCATTTTCTACTCTACATCTGACAGGTTCTTCTTCCTTTCAGTTTGTGCATTTCCTGTATTCTAAAAAGTAAATAGAAACAGGACCTTAATTGAGGAAATGGTGAGTCTCTCTGGCTAAGGAAATACAGCCACAGATAAGTACTCGTACTTTGCACCTGGGGGTTATTTCATAAGCTACATGGAGACTGTTCAGCAAAATATTCCGCTTTATTATTATCATCAAACAGAACTGAAGGTGGCCATTAGTATGGGCTCTTTTCTTTCATGCCTAAATCACTCACTGACAATAATTTAGGGTTTCTCCTGGTCATGGAGCCTATTCAATGCATGTGTGCACTGTTTTAATATACATTTAAGTTGCCTGAAAGGGTTTAATGTACTACTGGAAAGTGCCTGGATCTGGTTAATTCAAAAAACAAGTCAATGGCAAAGCCAAGAATAGAACAAATAAGTTGCTATATTCCCTATCATATGTTTTAAAAAAAAATACTTCATATTCTCTCGTGCTCTAAAATAACAAACTACAGACTCAAAGTTTAGGAAATTTCTTAATTCTGACATTAACTTATTAAAAGTATCCAGTCTAGTCTTATATATTTTAGTCACTTGTCAGGAACTGCATTTGAATGGGAAGTACAAATAAACTACAACCAGTATCGATAACTTCTAGTTATTTCTAGTAACTACAACTTGTTTCAAGGTCACTCTTTTAAAAAGGTCATCTTCTCTCAAGTTCTAGATCATATGAGCAAAAAGAGGTTTTCCCATACTATTTATTACTCTAAAAATGACAGAACTGTTGTATGATTTCCTTTTTTCTTGCGTTGGAAGATAATTTGAGTTGCCTGCGGCTCTCGTAGGACACAGGGATAAACACATGCAGCACACTACCAGTCTGCCCTAACTCAGGAGCCTTCACTCACCCGGTCATACAAAAGTGGGCACATGGTGTGCTACACAACATGCAGTGACATGAATAACTCACCTAAGTTCAAAAGTTTAAAACAACCTTATTACTTTTCTTTTACTTTTTCCCATATAAAAATTTATACATACACTGTTATGTGACTCTAATTGCTCTCCGCATACTGTGACAGCACACTTCTCCTTTCCACCCGATTCCCCATGTCCATTCAACCAGCTCCTAACCCTCTCTGCCTTCCCATCTCACCTCTGGACAGAAGCTGCCTAAAACAACCTTATTACTTTTTATAATGAACTAGAAGATGACCACGAATGGCTTTCTTGTTCTACAATATAATTTTTCCACAAAATGGATTATGAAGTTAGTAAGTTTCATGCTGAGACTAAGTCATAGCCCTAAATGTCACAGTGGAAATACATCTAACAGTGTCTGATAATCCTTTTATCTGAACATTGTAGAAACTGAATAGCCTTAGGTAAAATGCCTCCCTACATAGTTTTCAGATAAAAGTTTATAACTGTTTTCCTAATATCTTCAAATTTCCTTTAGGTATGTGCTAATTTTATCCTGAATAAAATACATAGTCAATTTTTTTAAAAAAGAAACTGAGATAATAAAGTTGATAAATCACATATTGAGATGACCTCACAAGTATGCAGAATGGGGGCTATGTGCATGATTTAACTCAGTAGGTGCTCCGTACAATCCTCTTCCCTTAAAAGAGTACCTTTAAAGAATATTCATTTGGATATTGAGGGCTTCAAGGTTTCCATATAGAATTCAAGAATCACTCTGGTGGGTGGGGCTGGGGACATTTCAGCAAGATTACCTGATAAATAGCTGAGAGCAAATCTGTAAAAATAGGATAGTAGGTGGATAGCAGAGATGGGGAATGTATTGAAAAGAAAAAGAGAAGGAAGGAAGAGATTAAAGACACATACATACGTGCACATGGCCAGCTTAATTATATGTTTATACCATTATTCACTTCCTCTGACATGTTTAACATTCCAATGCTTGGCAATACACATAACACAGATAATATTTCCCCTAGGTATTGTTCATTCTAGGCATGCAACATTCAAATAAGGGCTGGTATTCATTATGCAACAAATTTTTAGAAACTTAGTAACTGGTAATTCTAGGAAACTACAGGTATATTTCTATGGAAACCCTGGTAGTGCAGTGGTTAAGAGCTATGTCTGCTAACCAAAAGGTCGGCAGTTCGGATCCACTGGGCACGCCTTGGGAACTCTATGGGGCAGTTGTACTCTGATCTACAGGATCACTATGAGTCGGAATCGACCCAACAGCAATGGGTTTGGTTTTTTTTTAAAATGGATCTATTTCTAGAGTTCATAGATTATAGAATTTTTATTTTTTATATAACTTTTCAGTAATAGTAGCTAAATTCATAAACAGAGTCAAGGGCTCTAAACAGTATTCCTTAGCAAAGTCGATAAACGACAACAAAAAAAAGTTTTACCTCTTGTTTTCCTTGATTTTGATCCACATTAAGTAAAGTTGGTATTTTAGATGAATCTGTTTTCTTTGGCTCCCTCTTCTGCACTTTCATCTGTTTAACTTTTGCAAAAATATATAGAACAATGGCAACTTGTTATTCCTACCTTGAAATTTTACTTCCCAATAGTTTCAAGTAGAAATTCTGAAGTCCAAGAAAGTCAGTTTCTCAATTTATTACAAAGAAACTGAACAAATCGTGAGTATTAATGGTGAAATGTTTACACATAATCTATCAGGTATTAAACAGAAGACATTCAAATTTTTTTTATTCTGAGTATAACTGTTAAGTGGATAACAGATTATTCCTCTTGATCTGTGTGAAGTACTATATTCTTGCTATTACATTCAGTTTTCACAAGGTGTCACTGTTCTTCAAAGAAACATAAGAACAGTTACTGAATGCAAAAACAAGAGTTTCATTTTAAGAACTCAATACATGTTATAAATCTTAATCTACTAAATCCTTGGATGCCTGAAGCGCATATAACGTTCCTGCCACTATCTGGAAAAATAAGCATGGAGAAACACAGGAAGTTCCAGGTGACATACTGAACCAAAGCCACTTCCTCAAATACTGTTATATCTCAACAACACTGAGCTAATGAAAAGTTTACCATTTAAAGCTTTCTTAATCACTCTTTAAAATTATCTCTTTTAAATCTTATCCCTTATTTAAGTATTGGGGCTGGGGAACTATCTCATCAGCAATTTACAGAAAGTATCTGTCCCAGCAATTTACTCGTTTTGACCTAAATCACACTACAAAATATAAGTTATAGTACAAAAAAGTTCTTGTAATGATTCCATCTGGAGATCTGTAAAGCCATGCAACAAATCTGTACCTTCCATTCCTTTCATCTCCTTTGATTGTACTGTGAAAGGCAATTCTGGGAAATGGAATTCTTTCCTGTCAGATCTGGGAAAACTCAGCTTCCTTTTGTTCCCATTTGCCATTTGGTCACTTTGACCTGCTCGCTCATTGAATACATCCTTGTCCGTTGGGCTCTAAACAAACAAATAAACAAGACTTAGTTTGAAGTAACAGGTGTAGCTATTTCTATTGTTATATATATGTTGTATTATAGAATAATAAGTCTAGAATTTCTAGCCGTTTGGCTAGTATAAGACAGGCACAAAAATGCCTATCTTGCAAGGTTATTTTAATAATTAAGAAGTAGAATACCATTAAACATGTATGTAAATAGATCCAACTCCAAGAAGCTTCATAAACCAAACTTTTTAGAATATTTAATGTTCTGAGAATAATAGTCTTGATCATGAGAACCACAATCTAAACTGTTACTTTTTAATACTATCTACTGCACTTTGACTTTGGACAAATTGCTTCAGATAGTTTTATTTATAACTTATTTTTCTAATAACAAAATGATGTGCTTAATGAAGGACACTGGGAAAATCTAAGGGAAAAAAATTACTTGTGAACTCAGTATTCTGGATAATCTGTTGAATTACCCTGTTTTTGCTCATTTGGCAATAGACTGTAAACTCTTAGGTCAATAAACACTCTTCCACAACGTAATGTGTAGTATCCCATGGAATGGATGTACCCTAATATACTTAACCAGTCATCTGCTATAAATTGTCTTCAGTATTTTATTATTATAAATTACACTGTACTAATCATTTCAATTTTGAATAAACAATTTCCTATATAAAAAAAAATGGGGGATGAACTAGACTGGTCTTTTTTTTCCTAGTGAGAAATGGGTAAGCTGTGTCTGTTGAGCAATTGCTTTTAATGTAAAAAGTAAGATAGTAAAAATATTTTGAGGAAGTTAAAAAACCACTTTTAAAGGTAGAAATCTTATTCTATCCATGTCATATATTAAATACACAAGCACTATATTCTTGTGTATAGAAAATTAAATATAATTGTGGAAACACTAAGGAAATAAAGACCTAGTTTCATCTCAGAAAAAAAAAAAAGGAAAATAAATGCAGATTTTTTTAAAGGGTTGGAGACCCAAAAATAGAGAAAAGGAAAAGGGGGTGGGGGATAACATTGAAAGAGGCTATATTTTAATGACTAGCTTCTTGTCTTACTTGAGTGGGACCTGTATCTTCTTGCCTGCCATTAGACATAATGTGCCCAATAGACTGTGAAGAAGTTCTCCTCCTTTTTGCTTTTTCAGTTAACCTATTATTTTAAAACAAATGAGAAGGTATTAGAATTCCTCAGAAGTGCCTTTGTTTCAGCTTCCATCATGAACAAGTTATATCATGGAAGTCTACTGGTTGAATACTGAGTACCAAAATTCAACTGTTAGTCCTTAAGCACCAATTGCTCTGACCAGAGAGGTGATAAGAGGACAGACAGCACTTAACTCATGGCTAACATCAGTGGTGACAACCATGTTCTGGGGTCTGTTGGCCTACTTGGTCCCCTCTATAGGTTTCTGAATTTCTCAGCTTGCTGTCCAAGGCTGGCTTACAACTACCATTTCTGAAACCATGGTTTTGGGGTCACCTCAAGAACAACTGGACTTTTTGCTGTCCGTAGCCTGCTGTAACTTTGGACTGACACAGACATGTCCACTTGCCCCCTCTGCAGACCACTAAGCTTCACAACAAATAGCCCAAACCAGTCTGCTGGGATCTGCTTGAACTAATGAACTAAAGTCTACATCCATCACCCCGTGCACAACTGAACAAAAAGTTGTCTGGTCCTGCACCAGCCCCATGACTGGTTGTAGGATGGACAATTATGACCCATAAGGTTTTCAATGTCTGATTTCCAGAAGCAGATTACCAGGCCTTTCTTCCTAGTCTGTCTTAGTCTGGAAGCTATATTGCGAGCTGTTCAGCATCGTAGCAATACGTAAGCCTCAACTGAAAGACAGGTGGTGGCTGCACATGAGATGTATGGGAACTGAACCCAGATATTCCAAATGGAAGGTGAGAATTCTACCACTGAATCACCAAAGCAGATTCACAGTAAACAAACAAACAACAAAACAGTTACCATCAAGTTAAGACTCATGGTGACCCCAAGTGTGTCAGAGTAGAGCCGTGCTCTGTGGGGCTTTCAGTGGCTGATTTTTTAAAGGTAGACAGCCAGGTCTTTCTTCTGAGGCACCTCTGGGTAGACTCAAACCACCAACCTTTTGGTTAGGAGCCAAGCGCCTTATCCTTTGGACCACCCAGGGACAGATTTACAGTAGTCTCCCTAAATTTAGAACTGGTCCTGAAGCCTTCCTAGACAGACCCTCACTGTTCATCACAGTGCCCTTGATTAACCAGATTCATGGTACCAGTCTCTCAATCTGTACCAGCAGCTAAATTTAAAACTTGACCAATATGCTGTTTTTTTCCCAAAATATTTGACCTTGAAAGGTTATTTGACTGTGAAAGACTATTTTCAACTATCCTTTCTCCATTTAACGAATTGTCTATGATACAGAAGTAAAGCTTATTTTGTTATACCAAGGCACATCAATAACAGAACTTAGGTCATACCACCTTTTTCCTCTTCAAAAGGTAAGAAACTTTAATGAGGATCTTAAAAAAAAAAAAAAAAAAAAGAGGCTTTTCCAATAAGCATTAATAAAATTAAACATGTATATAGGCAAGAAAAGTCGGTTTCTTCTATAGCACTCATAAGAACCATCCAATAAATGGTCCTTTTTACAATTATACTTTCAATATACATTCAAGTTCAGTTTATGAACTTGATTCTCTGAAATACCACTATACAGGAACTTTATATTACTTAGGTCCATTTCATACTGCCTCTTCTCCCTGTTACAGCTCACCTTGGATTGGAGTGGGTGAGATTTGAATTGGGATTTGCAGCCATGAAATTATTGCTAGTTAGATTGATGGGTGGCATCGTCATACAGCCTCCAGCATGTGGATCTTCTTTTACGCCATTAGAGCTAATGCTGGGGTTGACAGGGTTTGGTGATTCAGTGATTACAGGTTTCATATCTTGAGACATAGCATGAGCATTTTCAGTTGTATCCTGTTGAAAATGTCCGCCTTCATAGTCTATCTTTTTTGGTTCTGCGTTATCTCCTTTTCCTCCTTTGACTTTAATAATTCTGACTTTGATCTCCTTGGGCTTTTTCTCTTTTTCTACTTCCTAGAATAGACACATCCAAAATCTGAGTGATGAAAACAGTTATTTTTGTTACTGAAATGCTACTTATAAATACAGTTACAGTGACTAAAAAGAAAACCAAAATTCTTACCTTTCCCAAAAGTGAACTATTTAGCAGTGTATTGCTATAAATTGTTTTTCTTTCATCTTTCATAAGTTCATTTTCTTTAGAATTCTCTTTTGGCTTTATGACTGAATTGACTTTTGCTTCTTGTAATAATTTAGCTCTCAGTTCTGGTATGAATCTGATAAAATAAAAATTATCAACAAATAACCCCTTTATTTATATAATTTATCTGTAATGAACCATTTAATCAATTAATATTTACATTTTAGTTACAGCATAAATAAATCACCATATAATACATGCCAACAGATGTCACAATATTTACCTAATCCAAATTGCTTCCTGGTAAAGATAGATCTTTCAAAAATTTTAGTGTGGGAATTTATTATAAAAACTTTTACAAAATAGACTTACACGAATTAGATTCCTTTTGTAATGTGAACTTTACTCAGTAAAAGTTATTGCTTTTAATTTTGATAAATATGCCATCCTTCTCAAGACTCAGATCACTTTGTCCTTTTTGCGCTTCTTTAAGTCTTTAAGTAACAAGACTTAAAAGACGAACTATTAAGTCTCTGAAATCTTACTCTAGAGAAATATTTTCATACAAAAGGTAACAGAATACATCAATATTGAAGGGAGGTTTTTTGTTTTGGTTTTAGTTTGTTTTTTTTACTTGTTTTTGAATAGAAAAATACATTCACATGGTTCACTATTTAAAAGGTGACTCTTGCCAGTATTGTACAGGGAAAGAACCAGTATGATTAGTTGGCTGAATGAGAAAAATAAAACATTTCTGTCAAAGTCCTCTTGCGCTGCAGGAGGTCCACAAAAAGAAGAGGCCTCTTATCAGAGGAAAAGATCTTTCTCCAAATATTTTCTGAGGGTCTTATAATTTGAACTCAAGATACTTTTGCCCCATAGTAGTCAAATCCCAATATCTAAATACCCAAGAGAAGTCAATTTAGTCTATGTAGAATTGATACAAAGCAACTTTTTTGTTTAATAACTGGCACTTTTCATCAATGGCACTTTCAATATATCTTCTCATTTTTTGTTTTAGAATAAAATAACTCAGGTTCTAGTTACTCTACAGACTTCTCTTTTCTTTGTCTTTTTTCTTATTTTAATCTGTCTCAAGTTATAGCTCCTGGACTTTTCCATACCTGACCTTAACGCCATCACATTTTAAATTGATGTCCATCTTTCTAAACACATGTCTGAAGGCCAAATGAATGACCTTGCAATTAATTAAAAACTTCCTGTTTCTTTCAAAGTTCAAATAGGAAATGGTTTTTTTAGAAACATGACTGATTACTGAATCTAGATTATCAGTGTATACTATATGCTGAGTATGTCATAGGCAGTGCGACACACAGAAGGGCTGCAAGAGGCATTGTCCCTGTCTTCAGGGAACTTCCAATTTGGTGGGGAGGATAAGATAACAGGCACTACATCAGACAATAGAGAAAAGAATCATTTGGGAAGTGAGTACTAGTGTTAGTCTCTAGATCAGAGAATCTATAAACCAAAAAAAAAAAAAAAAAAAACCCACTGCCACTGAGTCAATTTGGACTCATAGCAACCCTATAGCAACCTTGTAGGACAGAGTAGAATGGCCCCATAGGGTTTCCAAGGCTGTAAATCTTTATGCAAGCAGACTGCCACATCTTTCTCCTGAGGAGCAGTTGGTGGGTTTGACACCTTTTGTTCAGCAGCCAAGCACTTTAACCACCACTGTACCACCAGGGCTCCTTAGAGAATCTATAGGAAGAGGAAAATCAGACTATTCTGAGATAGCAGTCCAAATGGGAATAAAGCCAAAATAGTACTGATTGTTTATGTTCTCGTATCTGGTTTATGATGACCATTGAAAATACATGTAAAAAGTTTAGCACATTGCCTAGGACATAGTAACTGTGTAATAAATGTTAGATGTAATTATTTTTATTATTATAATCTTTATACATGACACCTGTAGGTATACCATATGCCTAGTCAATATCTGATACAATAACTCAGTTTTTTACAAAATGAATTCTTCTGTTGTGTAGCATTGACTCAATGGCAATGGGTAGCATTAACCTATGTAGCAATTCTCATGCTAGTAAAATTTTCTAATACAAACGCTAAAAAGTCCATATGAACTCAAAATCCTTACTTTTCAATAAATCCATCTCTAGTAAAATACTCATGATGCAAAAGATCAGTAGAAGACATCCTCTCAGCAGGATCAATTTGCAAACAAGCCTAAAAAAGGAAAAAGAGTCTAATGTTAAGTCAGCTCTCATCAGCGCTCAAGTACTGTAAAAATTAAACTTACCTGACAAATGAAGAAGTAATTAGTTGCCTAGAGTTAAAAGCATTCTCAAAAAGATGGCATTAAACCTCAGGCATTTCTGACAGTAAATTCTGACCTCTTATTTCCCTAAGAAATTTGCAACTGGAAAGCATTATTACAGGTTAAACGTCCTATGATTGTAGTCAAAACAGAGGTCAGCCTGTTTCTGCTACAACTAGCAAAAATTTTGGATCCTCTTATCAGCCCTCGAGGTAGAAAGTTCACGGATAATCTTTTCTATTTTATATAGATGTGGAAGCATGTTTAGTGATGTGGCATACTAGAATTTTATCCATGTTTTCTGACTCCTAATTTGGTGCTCCTATGGCATAATACAATTTCACAAACATTCAAGCCCCAAAATCTTCTTGGAAGATTTTGGAATAGTTCTTTTCTGTTTCCTACCTTAGGAGCATTTCAATTGAATAGAAAACAACCAAAAGGAAAAGCAAAAACAGACAATGAAAGTAAGGGTTTTGGATAATAATTGCACATAATAGACCTATGTATAATTAAATAACTATAATTATAACAGAACAAACTTCTTTAATCAAAATAGTGAAGATAAAATTTGAACAAAAGCCTTCTGCTTTATAATTTTCATTTTTCCTCTTAAAGAAGGCAAAGTATAACAGGTAACTTATATTGATGCTTACTATACTCTAGCCTCCCATCCACACAGAGACTTGTATGGACACATAAAAACTTGTACACAAATGTTCACAGCAACTTTATTAGTAATATCTAAAAACTGTAAATAACTCAAATGGCTATCAACAAGGGAACAGATAAGCTAATTGTGGTATTTCCATACAATGGAATAAGGAACAAACTAGTGATAACACACAAAAACATGAATGCATCTCTAAATCACTATACGATGTGAAAGAAGCCAGACATAAAGAGCATACTATATAATTACACTTATATAATATTCTAGAAAATGCAAACTAATCTATAGTGACAGAAAGCAAATCAGTGATTGTCTGGAGACAGGAACAGAGGAAGAGGTAGACTGCAAAGTGACACAAGGAAATTTTGGAAGTGATGGAAATGTTAGGCAAATTGATTGCAGTGGTGGTTTCACGGGTATATACATCTATTAAAACTCACCAAATTGTACATTTTAAATATGTGTAGTTTACTGTACATAAATTACACTTCAATAACGATGTGTAGAAAATTAAAATCTAAGAAAAAAACATGCCCTACACCAGATATTAAAATGTATTTTAAAGTTACAAAAATCAATCCAAATGGTACTAACACCACAAAAAAAGAGAGAAATCAACAGAACATTACTAGATCTAGCATTATAAGCACTTTGTCCATGATAAATGTGGAATTCCAAATCATTGGATTATTCAAGCTGGAAAAAAGTATTTGTAAAATACATAACAAAGGATTAATATGCTCATTATCTTACAAATCAATATGAAAAAGGATAAATATTCCAATTGACAAATATGTTAAGGATTCTTTTAAAAAGAAATACAAATAGCCAATGAATATTAACAAAATGTTCAAACTCCCCTGTAATCATCTAAGTGCAATTAAAAAAAAAAATACCATTTCTAGTTCATTATATTGGTAAAGATTTAAAAATTTATGATACCCAATGTTGAAATGACAATGGGAAAATCAGTACTCTCAAATAGCATTGGATATAAATCAGTGAAATCTTTCCGGAGAAAAAATAGAAAAATATATTTAAAAACTCCAACAAGTATAAAACCTTTGATCCACTAATCCCACTTCTATGAATTTATGCTAAGGAAGTAACAAAACAAGTACATAAAGACATATGTAAGAGATGCTCACTGTAGCATCTTTTCCAATTAAAAAAACCCATTACCGTCGACTCGATTTTGACTCATAGTAACCCTATAGGACAGAGTAAAACTGTCCTAGAGGGTTTCCAAGGAGCAACTGGTGGACTTGAACTGTTAACCTTTTGGTTAGGAGCTGAGCTCTTAACCACTGCGTCACCAGGGAAAAACTGGAAAACAAATGTCCAAAAATGCAAGAACAGTTAAACTATGGTACATTCATACACTGAAATACTATGTGACCACTGAAATTATAATGCAGTTCCATATTTATTGACATGGTAGTATATTTACAATATACTGCCAAGGTTAAAAGCAGTATGTAAAGTACAAATCCTTTTTAAAATTATAAATTTCTATGAATATATTTTGTTGGGAAAAGATTAGAAGTAAGTATGTATATCAAAATGTTAATAGTAATTGTTTCTCAATTGTGAGTGGAAAATCTTAACTTTTTCTTCTTGTTTATCTGTATATTTACTT
Organism: Dugong dugon; assembly: GCA_030035585.1. Taxonomy (NCBI): domain Eukaryota; kingdom Metazoa; phylum Chordata; class Mammalia; order Sirenia; family Dugongidae; genus Dugong; species Dugong dugon. Next base: position 147,533,728 of record CM057460.1, read on the forward strand.
TTTCTATAAACATCATATAGGTATAATTAAAATTATGTAATATTAAAAAAGTGTGTCTTGGATGGTTCCAGTTGGCATCCAAAATAAAATACCAAATGAACTTCCAGTAGAAGAAAAGTCACTGGAACCACCTGGAAGGGAATTCACATCTCTAATATTCAGGGCTATCAAAGAGAAAAAGGAAAAAGCAGACAAAAAATAGGGAAAAAATAGACAAAATCATGGAAAAGACAGACAAAGTCATGGAAGAAATCAGGAAAATAATACAGGAACAAAATTTCAAAATAAATAAACAACTAGAAATCATACAAAAACAGTAATTAGAAATCCAAGAGATAAACAACAAGATTTCAGAAATGGACAGTGTCATAGAAGGGCTGAGCAGCAGGTATGAAATAATGGAAGACAGGATCAGCAAAATTGAAGACAAATCCTTGGATATCACTTTTTTTGAGGAAAAATCAGAGAAAAGAGTGAAGAAACCCTGAAAACGATGTGGGATAAAATCAAAAGCAAAAATCTATAAATGATCGGAGTTACAGGAGAGGGAGAGAAAACAGAAAACACAGAGAGGATCACTGAAGAACTGCTGACAGAAAATTTCTCTAATATCATGAAAGACGAAAAACTGACCATCCAGGAAGGGTAACAAACCCCATATAGGACAGACCCCAAAAGAAAATCACCGTGGCATATCACAATCACACTCACTAAAACCAAACACAAAGAAAGAATCCTGAGAGCAGCTTGAGAAAAATGAAAAGTCACATACAGAGGGGAAACAATAAGACTAAGCTCTGATTACTTGACAGAAACCATGCAGGCAAGAAGGGAATGGGATGACATATATAAAACCTTGAAAGAAAAAAACTTGCCAACCAAGAATTATATATTCTGCAAAATTCTCACTCAAATATGATGGTGAAATTAGGACATTTCCAGATAAATGGAAATTAAGGGAATATGTAAAAACCAAACTAAACTTACAAGAATTATTAAAGGGAGTCCTTCAGTTAGAGAACTGACAACATTAGACAACAGCCTGAATCTAGAACCCAAGACTGCATCAGCCAGATACCAACCTAGGTAATGATCTCTCAAGCATAAAACAAAACTAAAAGATTTACAACAGGTAACTGGAGAGGTTAATCTATACATAACAACAATATCAGAACATAAAAAGAGGGAATAAATAGTGTAAGTAAAGAACTTTCAAATGGAGTGGAAGTCAAGGCGATACCAAGCAATAAAAGACTGGTTCAAACTTAGGAAGATAAGGATAAATTGCAAGGTAACCACAAAGAAAGTTAACAGACCTACTCATCAAAATAAAGAAAAAAAACAGTCTCAGTAAACACAAAAATGAAAGTAACAAAACACACACACACACACGAAAAAAAGGAATTCAGCACAGGCGAGTAAGAGGAACAACGAAAATGTCAGCACCACAAAAAAAAGCACTGCAAAATGACAGCGATACACTCATACCTATCAATAATTACACTGAACATAAATGGCCCAAATGCATCCATAAAAAGACAGAAAGTGTGACAAAATGGATTTAAAAAAAAAACAACAGGACCCATCAACATGATGTCTACAAGAGACACACCTTAGAAACAAATACATAAGTTTATTAAAAATCAAAGGATGGAAAAAAATATATCAAGCAAACAGCTACCAAAAAAGACTAGGAGTGGCAATACTAATCTCGAATAAAACAGACATTAAAACAAAATCCACCATAAAAGATAGAGAAGGGCATTATATAATGATTAAAGGTACAATACACCATGAAGGCATAACTATAATAAATATCGATGCACCCAATGACAGGGCTCCAAAATACATAAAACAAACTCTACAGCACTGAAAAGAGAAATTGACACTTCCACAACAATAGTAGGAGACTTCAATATACCACTCTCTGTAAAAGACAGGACATCTACGATGAAACTCAACAAAGATACAGAAGATCTAAGGACCACAATCAACCAACTTGACCTTATAGACAGGTATAGAACACTCTACCCATCAGGTGCAAAGTACACATTCTTTTCTGATACACATGGAACATTTTACAGAATAGACCACATCTTAGGCCACAAAACAACCCTCAACAAAATCCAAAACACTGAGATAATACAAAGTATTTTCTCTGATCACAATGTCATCAAAGTAAAAATTAACAACAGGAAGAGCAAGGAAAGAAAAATAGAATACACAGAAACTGTATAATAACCTGCTTAAAAACCACTGGGTAACAGAAGAACTCAAAGATGGAATCAAAAAATTTCTAGAATCGAATGAGATTGAAAACACATCATACCAAATCCTTTTGGACACATCAAAGACAGTGCTCAGAGGTCAATTTACAGCAACAGATGCACACATAAAAAAAGAAGAAAGGCAGTACACAATACTGGGGAAACCAGCATAACTTGTATAAGGAAAGGTCATGGAAGCTCCACAGACACATCCAAACTCCATGAGGGACTGAATTGCCGGGCAGAGGACTGTGGGGACCATGGTCTCAGGGAACATCTAGCTCAACTGGCATAACACAGTTTATAAAGACAACATTCTACATTCTACCCTGGTGAGTAGCGTCTGGGGTCTTAAAAGCCTGTGAGCAGCCATCCAAGATACTCCACTGGTCTCATCCCTTTGAGAGCAAGGGAGAAGAAAGAGAACAGGATACAAGGAAAAGATTAGTCCAAAGGACTAATGGACCACAGCTACAGAGGCCTCCACCAGACTGAGTCCAGTATAGCTAGATGGCGCCCAGCTACTACCACTGACTGCTCTGACTGGGATCACAACAGAGGGTTCTGAACAGAGCTGGAGAAGGATGTAGAACAAAATTCTAACTCACAAAAAAAAAGACCAGATTTACTGGCGTAAAGGAGACTGGAGAAACCCTGAGAGTATGGCCCACAGACACGTTTTTAGCTCAGTGGTGAAGTCACTTCTGAGGTTCACCATTCAGCCAGGGAGTGGACAGCCCCATAAAGCCAAATGGGACTAATAAGGCACAGCAGTCCAGGGACAAGGGCCAGAAGGCAGAAGGGGACAGGAAAGCTGGTGATAGGGAACCCAAGGTTGAGTGAGGATAGTGTTGATGGGTTGTGAGGTTGTTAACCATTGTCATAGGGCAACATGTGTACTAAATGTTTAATGAGAAAATATTTTGTTCTGTAAACCTTCATCTAAAGCGAGAACAGCAGCACAATTGGAAGAGCATAGTCGATGTCACTGAACTGTGAATGTAGAAATTTTTGAAATGGTGTATCTTTGGCTATGTATATTTTCATCAAAAAAAAAAAAAAAGGTCAAGAAGGGAGAGGGTTGACTTGTCATGTAGTTGTTAACCAATGTCATAAAACAATATGTGTACTACTGTTTAATGAGAAACTATTTGTTCTGTAAACCTTCATCTGAAGTACAATAAAAAAAAGGGACAAAATCAAAGCATGAGCTACACAACTTGAACAAATAGAAAGAGAACAGCAAAAGAAGCCCACAGCCTCCAGAAGAAAGGAAATAATAGAGATCAGAGCAGAGATAGAGAATAGAAAAACAAAAGAAAGAATCAACAAAACCAAAAGTTGGTTCTTTGAAAGGATAAACAAAATTGACTAACCACTGGCCAAACTGACAAAGAAAAACAGGAGAGGAAGCAAATAAACCAAATAAGAGATCAAATGGGGGGCATTACAACACACTCAAGTGAAATAAAAAAGGATCATAACAGAGTACTATGAAAAACTATACTCCAACAAATATGAATACTGAGAGGAAATGGACAAATTTCTAGAAACACACTACCTACTCAAACTAATACAAACTGAAGTTGAAAATCTGAACAGACCCATAACAAGAGATTGAAAAGGTAATAAAAAAAACTCCCAACAAAAAAAAGCCCTGGCCCAGATGGCTTCACTGGAGAATTCTACAAAACATTCAGAGAAAAGCTTACACCAGTACTATTCAAACTATTTCAGAACATAGAAAAGAAAGGGATTCTTCCAAATTCATTCTATGAAGCCATCATAAGCCTGATACCAAAACCAGGCAAAGACACCACAAAAAAAGAAAATTACAGACCAATATCTCTCATGAATATAGATGCAAAAATTCTTAACAAAATTCTAGACAATAGAATTCAGCATCATATCAAAAAAATAATACACCACGACCAAGTGGAATTCATAACAGCTATGCAAGGGTGGTTCAACATCAGAAAATCAATCAATGTAATCTACCACATAAATAAAAGAATCACATGATCATCTCAACTGATGCAGAAAATGCATTCAACAAAATCCAACACCCATTCCTGATAAAAACTCTCAATAAAATAGGTGTAGTAGGGAAATCCCTCATCATAATAAAGGGTATCTATACAAAACCAACAGCCAACATCATTCTTAAAGGAGAGAGGCTGAAAACACTCCCCTTGAGAACAGGAACTAGGCAAGCGTGTCCTTTATCACCACTCCCATTTCACATTGTGCTGGAAGTCCTAGCTAGAGCAATAAGGCAAGAAAAAGAAATAAAGGGCATCCAAATTGGTAACGAAGAAGTAAAACTGTCCCTATTTGCAGCTGATATGATACTATACATAGAAAACCCTAAAGACTCCATGAGAAAACTACTGGAACCAACAGAAAGATTCAGCAGAGTAGCAGGATATAAGATAAACATACAAAAATCAGTTGGATTCCTATACACCAATAAAGAGAACGATGAAAAGGAAATCAGGAAAACAATACCATTTATAATAGCCCCTAAAAAAATTAAATACTTAGGAATAAATCTAACCAGGGATGTAAAAGACCTATACAAAGAAAACTACAAAACACTATTGCAAGAATCCAGAAGAGACATACATAAATGGAAAAACATACTATGCTCATGGATAGGTAGACTCAACATTGTGAAAATGTCAATTCTACCCAAAGCAGTCTAGAAATACAATGCAATTCCAATCCAAATACTAACAGCATTCTTTAAAGAGATGGAAGAAATTATCATTAACTTTATATGGAAAGGGAAGATGCCCCAAATAAGTAAAGCACTATTGAAGAAGAAGAATATAGTAGGAAGACTTGCACTACCTGACCTCAGGACCTACCATACAGCCCTGGTAGTCAAAACAGCCTGGTACTGGTACAATGACAGATGGTACAAACTGGCAGAATGAAATTGAAAACCTAGATGTAAATCCTTCCACCTATGGTTCTCTGATCTTCGACAAAGACCCAAAGTCCATCAAACGTGGAAAAGATAGCTTTTTAACAAATGACACTGGCATTTGCAAAAAATGAAACTGGACCCATACCTCACACCATACACAAAAAATTAATTCAAGATGGATCAACAACCTAAATATAAATAAAACCAAATACTATAAAGATGATAGAAGAAAAAATAGGATCAATGCTAGAGGCCCTAATTCACAGCATTAACAGAATACAAACCATAACTAACAACACATAAACTCCAGAAGATAAGCCAGATAACCAGGATCTTCTAAAAATTAAACACTTGTGCTGATCAAAAGACTTCACCAAAAAGAGTAAAAAGAGAACCTACGGACTGGGAAAAAATTTTTGACTATGACAAATCTGACAAAGATCTAATCTCTAAAATCTACAGGAAAATCTAACACCTCTACAACAAAAAGATGAATAATCCAATTAAAAAATGGGCAAAGGACCACTCCTTGGAATATATCCTAGAGAAATAAGAGCTGTCACATGAATAGATAAATGCACACCCATGTTCACTGCAGCACTGTTTACTATAGCAAAAAGATGGAAACAACCTAGGTGCCCGTCAGCAGATGAATGGATAAACAAATTATGGTATATTCACACAATGGAATACTATGCAATGATAAAGAATGATGAATCTGCAAAACATCTCATAGTATGGATGAATCTGGAAGGCATTATGCTGAGTGAAATCAGTCAGTTGCAATAGGACAAATATTGTATGAGACCACTATTATAATAACTCAAGAAAAGGTTTAAATACAGAAGAAAACATTCTTTGATGGTTATGAGGGTGGGAAGGGAGGTAGAGGGGAATTCACTAACTAGGTAGTATACAAGAATTATCTTAGGTGAAGGGAAGGACAACACACAATACAGGGGAGGTCAGCACCACTGAACCAAACCAAAAGCTAGGAAGTTTCCTGAACACAACCAAACACTTCAAGGGACAGTGTAGCCGGGGCAGGGGTCTGGGGACCATGGTTTCAGGGGACATCTAAGTCATTTGGCATAACAAAATTTATTAAGAAAACGTTCTGCATCCCACTTTGGTGAGTGGCATCTGGGGTCTTAAAAGCATGCAAGCGGCCATCTAAGATGCATCAATTGGTTCCAACCCACCTGGAACAAAGAAGAATGAAGAACACCTAAGACACAAGGAAAATATTAGCCGAAGAGACAAAAGGGGCCACATAAACCAGAGACTACATCAGCCTGAGACCAGAAGAACTAGATGGTGCCCAGCTACCACCAATGACTGGCCTCACAGGGAACAACAGAGAGTCCCTGATGGTGCAGGAGAAAAGTGGGGTGCAGAACTCAAATTCTGGTAAAAAGGCCAGACTTAATGGTCTGACTGAGACTGGAGGAACCCCAGAAGACATGGCCCCAGAACTGTTAGCCCAGAACTAAAATCATTCCTGAAGCCAACTCTTCAGACAAAGAATAGACTGGACTATAAGACATAAAATGATACTCATGAAGAGGGTGCTTCTTAGTTCAAGTAGATACGTTAGACTAAATGGGCAGCTCCTGTCCGGAGGCGAGATGAGAAGGCAGAGAGGGTCACGAGCTGATTGAATGGACACGGGAAATCTAGGGTGGAAAGGAGAAATGTGTGGTCACATTACAGGGATAGAAACTAGGGTCACATAACAATGTGTGTATATATTTTTGTATGAGAAACTAACTTGAGCTGTAAGCTTTCACCTAAAGCACAATAAAAAATAAATAAGTAAAAATAAAAATGGGCAAAGGATATGAACAGACATTTCACCAAAGAAGACATTCAAGCAGCTAACAGACACATGAGGAAATGCCCTCAATCACTAGCCATTAGAGAAATGCAAATCAAAACCACAAGAAGATACCATCTCACCCCTACATTACTGGCACGAATCACAAAAACAGAAAATAACAAATGCTGGAGAGGCTGTGGGGAGACTGGAACTCTTATGCACTGCTGGTGGGAATGCAAAATGGTACTATTTTGGAAAATGACATGGCACTTCCTTAAAGGGCTAAAAATAGAAATACCATATGATCCAGCAATCCCACTCCTAGGAATATATCCTAGAGAAATAAGAGTCATCACACAAATAGACATAGGCACACCCATGTTCATTGCAGCACTGTTAACAATAGCAAAAAGAGGGAAAGAACCTAGATGCCTATCCACAGATGAATGGATAAACAAACAATGGGTACATACACACAATGGAATACTATGCAACAATAAAGACCAATGATGAATCTGCGAAGCATCTCACAACATGGATGAATCTGGAGGGCATTATGCGAAATAAGTCAAACACAAAAGGACAAATATTTTATGAGACCATTACTATAAAAACTCATGAAGAGGTTTACACACAAAAAATAAACAATCTTTGATGGTTATGAAGTAGGGGAGGGGTGAGGATGGAAGAAAACTAAATAGACAATAGATAAGTAGTAACTTTGGTAAAGGGTAAGACAGTACACAACACTGGGGAAGCCAGCCAAGGCAAGGTCGTGGAACCTCCATAGACACATCCAAACTCCCTGAAGGACCAAATTACTGGGCTGAGGGCTGTGGGGATCATGGTTTAGGGGAACATCTAGCTCAATTGGCATAACATAGTTTATAAAGAAAATGTTCTACATTCTACTTTGCTGAGTAGCATCTGGGGTCTTAACAGCTTGTGAGCAGCCATCTAAGATATTCCACTGGTCTCACCCCGTCTGGAGCAAGGGAGAATGAACAAAACCAAAGACACAAGAGAAAGCTAGTCCAAATGACTAATGGACCACAAGTATTACAGCCTCCACCAGACTGTGTCCAGCACAACTAGATGGTGCCCAGCTACCACCACTGACTGCTCTGACAGGGATCACAATAGAGGGTCCCAGACAGAGCTGGAGAAAAATGTAGAACAAAATTCTAACTTATACACACACAAAAAAAGACCAGATTTACTGGTCTGGCAGAGACTGGAGAAACCCCCAGAGTATGCCCATCAGATACCCTTTTAGCTCAGTAATGAAGTCACTCCTGAGGTTTACCCTTCAGCCAAAGATTAGACAGGCCCATAAAACAAAACGAGACTAAATGGGCACACCAGCCCAGGCGCAAGGATGATAAGACAGGAGGGGACAGGGAAGCTGGTAATAGGGAACCCAAAGACGAGAAGGGGAGAGTGTTGACATGTTGTGAGGTTGGCAACCAACGTCACAAAACAATACAGGTACTGATTGTTTAATAAGAAGCTAGTTTGTTCTGTAAACCTTCATCTAAAGTACAATTAAAAAAAAAAAGTCTGTCTTAGTCTAGAAGTTCCACTGAAACCTGTTCAGCATCATAACAACATGCAAGACTCCACTGACAGGTGATGGCTGCACGTAAGGTACACTAGCCTGGAATCAAACCTGGTTCTCCCACATGGAAGGGCAGAATTCTACCACTGAACTACCACTGCTTCCAGAATAAACAGACTAGGAAGAAAGGCAATCTATTTCCAAACAATCAGCCAATGAAAAACCTATGGAACACGATGGTCTGATCTCATTATGCATGAGGTTGCTGTGAGTTGGAGTCACCTCCATGGCAGCCAGCAACAACAAAAACAAACTGAAAATACAGTAAATAAATAAATGCAGTAAATAAATCTGATCCAGTTCTTCTCAGGTAACAATGAAATACATTTTTCTTTCAAGAATAATTATTCTTTAGAAGACACATATGTTTAGGTTTACCTAAATAACAGCAACAACAGTTAACATTAACAACATTTGTTGGCAGCTTATTCAAGGCCGTGCGCTAAACATATTTCTGCCAATACCTCATTTAATCCTCTGAACCGAGAAGGTAAGTACTATTATTGTCATTTTATAGCTGAGGAAATTAAGGCACGGAGGTTAAGAAACTTTTCCGAGGGTACTGAGCTAATTAGTAGCAGAGCTGGGTTTTAAATGTAGGCTATGTGATTCCAGGGCTCTTTCTTTTACACATTACACTACACTTACTTTGAAATTTAGATAACCATTTTTTAATAATTTATTTTATTTTTTGTTGTTGTTGTTGAGAATATACACAGCAGAACATACACCAATTCAACAATTTCTGTATGTACAATTCAGTGACATTGATTATATTCTGCAAGTTGTGCAACCACTCTCGCCCTCCTTTTCTGAGTTGTTCCTCCCCCATTAACATAAATTCACCGGCCCCTAAGTTTCCTATCTAATCTTTCAAATTGCTGTTGTCAATTTCATCCCATATAGATAGATCTTAAAAGAGCACAATGCTTAAGGAAGACATTCTTTACTAGTCAAGCTAAACTATTGTTTGGTTTTAAGAAGGCTTCGGGGATATTTTTGGTTTAAGGTTTAAGATTTAAAGATTATCCCAGGACAATAGTTTCAGGGGTTCATCTAGCTTCCACGGCTCCAGAAAGTCTGGATTATAACCATATTTTAAGGGCTGCACATTAGAAATGAGTTACTTTGCTTATTACCCTGGGGAAGAGAAATTGACTGGTTGGAGAACAGAAATAGAAGCAGTTTACTTTTCACAGTAAAACTTCCACCTTTTGAATTTAATACTAACTGTATGGTATATTTATTATTTAGTTTAAAAATGAAATTTAAACTTTAAAATAATAAAAAAAGGTTATACAATGCTTTTGTTTTGCTCCAACTCAAGGTGAATCTTGGTATTATATCTTTGAACAACATTAAAATTATAGCTGTTAATGCCTTGTAGATACTTTAGGGTACCATAGTACAAAGAACAGATCCCTGGCCCGAGTAGACTGGATGCTAAATAAAATATGGTGATAAACATGACAAGTCCTTAAAATTTTTCCATTTTATCCCTAATTATCATTAAAAATGGGATAAACTAAAAAATAATGGACACAATTATCTTAAAGGGCTTACAGTTCTAACAGTCTCTGAATTTTAATTACCCTGTAGTTAAATTTTGGGAGTCTCTGGGTAGTACAGTTAATGCACTCAGCTACTAATTGAAAGATTGGAGGTTCAAGTCTACCCAGAGGTACCTCAGAAGAAAGGCCTGGCAATTTACTTCCAAAAAATCAGCCTTTGAAACTCCTACGGAATACAGTTCTACTCTGACACATAGGAGGTTGCCATCAGTCAGAAATGACTCAATAGCAACTAGAACTGGTAGTAAATTTTAAAAACGAATATAGTAACTTTTAATACATAACATCACTAATGCTTTTGGCATTTCATTACAGTAATATTTTAAAACTATATTATAATTTATGCAAATTTTCCAGAAATAAATCTTTAATCTCTTAACATACATGAACTATATCTGCCAACAATCCATTTAACTTTGGGTATTTTTTTCTTGCATTTTTGGGGTGTTGAACTTGAGGAAGGACCACACCAGCAAAAGTGGGACTCTTGGAAAAGATGTTCCGCAAGTGAGGTGTCAAATCGCCTGAAAAGACAAAAAATATATTATAAAAATAATAATAAGAAAACAGGGAAATTAGTCTATAGTCAAAATAATCAAATTGCTATATGACCTACATTAAATTACTAGAAACTGAGATGAGAATAACAATTATGAACTTTAAAGTTTTAAACTACCTAAATACATCATTAAAAAAAAAAAATTGAGATTTTCCCAGTAATCTGTTGTAGCATATACCTAACAGAGAATGCAAAACCACCAAGTTCATTTTCTTTTCCCAAACTATAAAACATAATATATAATGCTATTAGGAAAAGCACTTTCAGACTTTTACACATTTCCATGTGGGTATCTAAATAGTTTGACTCGCAGGTGCTTATCAGCAAGTCTTACTCAAAAAAAGCTAAATTATTAAAATTGCTTAGCAATCGAAGTATTGCAAAGAAGAAATAAGGCTAGAGAGAAGTAGTAGTAAAAAAGAACTATATGAGTTGAAAGTCCTAAGTTGTAGCACCAGTTTTGCCATAATTAGTTCTTTAACCTTGGGCAAATCTCCTCCCTTTCTGTGCCTGGGTTTCTTCATCTGTAAAATGAGAGAAGTGATTCCAAAATCTCTATGAGAGAACCGCTTCCCAAATCTCTAAGGTTCCTTCTAGCATTAATCTCATAACCAAAACTTTAAAGATCACACACACAAAAATGTATAATACTTTGCAGCTCTGAACTACATCTTGAATCAGTATTTATCCAGATTTCACAATTTTTATAGTTGTTCACAGTACTATCATAGTCCTTCCTAATGCTTCTATAACTACTTGCTGATGTATAGCTTCCTCACCACACTAAGGGCTCCTCAAGGTCCTCATTCAGAAATACAAAGAAAACAAATCATTGACATGCCATGAGCGTGGCTAACCATCACAATATTTGGATTACAAAGCAGATCATCAGATAACAATTAAGCTCTAATCATATTTAGCTATCTGGCTACCTAGTGTGGTTAAACAAAAAAAAAGATTTTTTTTTCTGAGTGAATAACTGATTTTCTATCTCCAAGTGTCTTAAAAAAGCATCTGACTCATCTCTATTATTTTTAAAGCCTCATTTAGAGATGGAAAGATTTATAGAAGTCAAAATTGAAAAACAACTTTCAGGCAAACTGAAGTAGGTTCTTATCGTACTACTTTTCTGACCATCAACCACTAACATACGGCATAGCTATTTGTACCTGGGCAAAGAAAATATTACAAAAACAGTATTTTTTTTTTAATTTGCAAAAACAGAGGAGACTTTTCTGCCTTCTTTATCAGCCTAAGGCATCCATCTGCTGCCATCTATCAAAACAACGTGCTTCCCTGTTCTTATGAAGAAAAAGCTAAATTTGAAAATCAAGCAAAATTGATCTGGCAATATTTATTTTAGGCATGTAACAAAATACTTCAGTAATACCTACCTACTTTTAAAACAATTTTATGGAGTAAATCCAAATCAGAGCTGCTAGGAAGATAGGGATTTCCAGTGGCCATCTCAATGATCATACAGCCCAAAGCCCAGATATCCACAGGTCTAGAATAGGTAAGAATAAGTTACTTTTTTCATGCAGAGTCTATGTAAAATATCTTTTAAAAACTTTTAAAATAAGTTCAAGGCCTAAGAAACAAAAATCTTTAAGTGGTTACCAGTTGCTGTCCCATAGGGTTTCCAAGGCTGTAATCTTTACAGAAGCAGACTGCCACACACCTTTCTCCTGCGGAGCAGCTAGTGGGTTCAAACCACTCACCTTTCGGTTAGCAGGTGAGCACTTAACCACTGTGTCATCAGGGCTTCCTGTTTAAGTGGTATCATTTATAACTTTTCACTAAAATGTCACATGCCTATTAAAGATCTACATTAAATATTATCACATTTTATTAGTAAAATTAAATAACTTTTATTTAAATTGCATAAGAAGCCATGTAGCAATATGGATAAAAAGTAATTATAATTCTAAAATTATTCCAGATACTTATATAAAGACACTAGTATAAATGAGTTATGAATTGGAATAAGTAAATACTAAAATCATCTTGTATTTGAAAAGTAATAAATAAAAATTCCAAATATTTTACCAGCTACCTTTCATTTATTTATCTTAATCTATTATGAGTCAGTCATAACCCAAATTTTGTCCACATAATCTGTTTTTCAAAAGATAGTTTACATCATGGAAGCCCCATAGACACATCCAAACTCCATGAGGGACTGAATTGCTGGGTGGAGGGCTGTTGGGCCATGGTCTCGGGGAACATCTAGCTCAATTGGCATAACACAGTTTATAAAGACAATGTTCTACATTCTGCCCTGGTGAGTAGCGTCTGGGGTCTTAAAAGCCTGTGAGCAGCCATCCAAGATACTCCACTGGTCTCATCCCTTCGGGAGCAAGGGAGAATGAAGAGAACAGGATACAAGGAAAAGATTTGCCCGAAGGACTATTGGACCACAGCTACCAAGGCCTCCACCAAACTGAGTCCAGTACAGCTAGATGGTGCCCGGCTATCACCACTGACTGCTCTGACCAGGATCACAACACAGGGTTCTGGATAGAGCTGGAGAAGGATGTAGAACAAAGTTCTAACTCACAAAAAAAGACCAGATTTACTGGAGTAAAGGAGACTGGAGAAACCCCGAGAGTATGGCCCACAGACTCTTTTAGCCCAGTGGTGAAGTCATCTCTGAGGTTCACCGTTCAGCCTGGAGTTGTCCAAATGGGACTACTGAGGTACAGCAGTACAGGAACAAGGGCCAGAAGGCAGAAGGGGACAAGGAAGCTGGTGACAGGGAACCCAAGGTTGAGTAAGGACAGTGTTGATGTGTTGTGAGGTTGTTAACCATTGTCATAGGGCAACATGTGTACTAACTGTTAAATGAGAAACTGTTTTGTTCTGTAAGCCTTCATCTAAAGTGAGAATAGCAGCACAATTGGAAGAGTGTAGTCAATGTCACTGAACTGTGCATGTAGAAATTTTTGAAATGGTGTATCTTTGGCTATGTATATTTTCACCGAAAAGAAAAGGTCGAGAAGGGAGAGGGTTGACATGCTGTGGGGTTGTTAACCAATGTCATAAAACAATATGTATACTACTGTTTCATGAGAAACTATTTGTTCTGTAAGCCTTCACCTGAAGTACAATAAAAATAAAATAAATTTTAAAAAAAGATAGTTTACACATATATTTTTTAAAAAACAGTTTATATCACTTGGTCTTTTAAATAGATGAAAATACACTGAACCTCTTTAAAATCTATCTGTATGGGATCAAAGTGGCAAGAGGAACTTGAAAGATTAGCTAGGAAACTTAGGGGGCAGTGAGTTTATGTTAATGGGGGAAAAACAACTCAGAAAGGGAGGTGAGAATGGTTGCACAACTTGAAGAACATAATCAAGTCACTGAATTTGCAAAATTGTACATGTAGAAACAGTTGAATTGATGTATGTTTTGCTGTGTATATTCTCAAAAACAACAACAAAATAAATTTAAAAAGTAAAATAAAAACATACCAAACCTCTTACTTAGAATGTAAACATACATTGTATACAATATAATATAGAAATTATACAATGAGATCTGTTTTTCACTGACCCAACTGATAAAGATTCTTAAGATTTGATAACTCCCATCCACCATCTGTCAGTTTGTCATACTGTGGTGGCTTGCATGTTGCTATGATGCTGGAAACTATGCCACCAGAATTTCAAAAACCAGCAGGGTCCTCTACCTAGTGGAGAGGTTTCAGCAAACCTTCCAAACTAAGACAGACTAGGAAGAGAGGCCTGGTGATCTACTTCTGAAAACCCTATGGATTACAACAGAATACTGTCTGATATAGTGCTAGAAGATGAACTACCTAGGTTGGAAGGCACTCAAAGTACACAGTGGTTGCAGCAATGTACTCAAGCATACCAATGATCATGAAAATGATGCAGGACAATACAACATTTTGTTCTGTTGTTCATGGGATAGCCATAAGTCAAAGCTGACCCAATGGCAACTAACAACAATCTCCAGATTCTGGGTAGTTGGCAGCAAGCAGCATGGGTTTTGAATCTCCCCAAACCCTCACATAAAAGCAGAGTAACTGGATACTGAAACCAAAAACACAGGGGCAATATTTAAAACAAAATCATGTGATAAGATATCCCCACAAAAAACAAGCAGATGAGGACAAAATACTGACAGTCACAAAACCCGTTGCTGTCGAGTCAATTCTAATTCATAGAGACCCTATAGAACAGGACAGGACAGGATAGTCACAAGACTCTCATGATATCAGTGTCTATGCAAAGGGAACAACAAGGTATCTTATAGACCTGAGAACAGGAGAACCTCAAAATAGCCAACAGGTAGTCACTGGAAAGAACAGTAGGTCAATTTAAGAACATATGCTGAGTTGGGAGGTTTTGCCAGTAGCAAGTCAGTGAAGGGGTCTCTGGTAAGATGTGAAGGGGCTGGAGCAGTCTATGCCCCTTATAAACTAACAGAATTTACCAGCCAGGGCTTCTTTCTAGGACAAGGACTAAGGAGAAACAGCGAAGAAAGGAATCAAACTAGGCAGGATAGTGACAATAAAGACAAAGGAAGAGAACAAAAAAATCAAACCAAACCCACTGCCGTGGAGTCTATGCAGACTCATAGCGACCCTATAGGACAGAGAAGAACTGTCCCATAGGGTTTCCAAGGCTGTAAATCTTTGCAGAAGCAGACTGTCACATCTTTCTCCCGTGGAATGGCTGGTGGATTCGAATCACCGACCTTTTGGCTAACAGCCGAGGGCCTTAAGCACTGTGCCACCAGGGCTTCTAAAGGATGAGAAGACCCAGATAAAAGTACATGAGGGAAACAGAGGCAGGATACCTCAGAAAGAAAGCTACCATGGTTTTTTAACACAAGAGCAGAAGCAGTTCTGTGAAGTTAGAAAAGCTATCCTGAAATATGCCTCCTTCTAAAAGTTCAGAGTCCTGGTGGCGCAGTGGTTAGGAGCCATGGTTGCTAACCAAAAGGTCAGCAGTTTCAATCCACCAGCGGCTCCTTGGAAACCCTATGGGACAGTTCTACTCTGTCCTGTAGGGTCACTATGAGTCGGAATCGACTCCACGGCAATGGGTTTTTTTGGTCTAAAAGTTCAGAAAAACTAATTTCACATAAAAATGAATAACATTCAAGTACTGAAGTTAAATTTCAGTACTTACAAAATTATAAGAAAAAAGAGAACAAGGAGTAGAATAACATCCCTGCAGACAACAAAAGCCCACTGGAAGGCCATACCCCATGAAAAAGATCAAAATTGTATTGACCTATTTCAAAATGAGCTAACAGACATTAAGAAAATGTTACAAGACATGAAAGAACAATATAAATCAGAATTAGAGAAACTCAAATTAGTTCACAAAACTCAGTAACAAATTCAAAATAAAAAATCATTTCAGAAATTAAGACTAAACTAGTATGGACACAAAAGTGAGTACACATAACAGATAATGTCTAAGAAGAAAAAAAGGTGAAAAGGAGGAAACTTTTTAAAATAAAAAAGAAATGAAGTAAGATAGAAGAAATTGAAACTCTCATCCATTGTGGAGAAACTGGAACCCTCATCTATTGCTGGTGGGAATGCAAAATGGTACAGCCACTGTGGAAAACTGTATACTGGCTCCTCAAAAAGTTAAAAATAGAACTACCATATGACCCAGCAATTCCACTTGTAGGTATTTGCTCAAAAGAACTGAAGGCAGGGATTCAAACAGTTACTTGTTCACCAATGTTCACTGCAGCATGTGAGAATTATTGTTCTTTCCCCATTTCTTGAATTCAGTTGTACACCTTGGTCACTTTATGTTCTTAGGACTGCTGGGTTTCATATTAGGCTAAAACCATGCTACTTTCTGAGGCACCTAGAACAGTACAATTTAAAAATTATTTGTCATTCTTTGCAGTGAGGATGCCATTTTCCAGGAAATAGGAAACTTAGTAGTTCCTATCGTAACACCGGCAGAGTGAGAGAAATGATTTACAAATCTCTGCAGAATGTAGAGTCTAAAGATATACAGAGGAGGCAGCTCCGCCAAGTGTTGGAGCACAGCTTAAAGCAAGTCTGGATAGGTCCTGAGAAACTTCTGCATTGGACTCCTGGGGCTGTGGCCACTGAGCCCCAGTGGGCAAGCATGGCAGCAGCAGTAGCCAGCACCACAGGGGGCTACTAGGCCTTTCTCTTACATTACTACTAGAGGTGTCTCTCTTCTTAGCCCCAACCGAGACATAGAAAGCAGAAGCTATCAGTAACAGGGATGACAGATACACCAAGAAAAAAGAAGAGATGGCCAGGAAAGGCTAGGCAGGATCCTGAAACATACATACTTTCCATAAGTCGTATCTTTTAATACTAATTCTGGAGCTCTATACCAGCGTGTGGCCACATAGTCCGTATAAATGTCCCCAGGAGCTGCTAGTGTTCGTGCAAAACCAAAATCACAGAGCTTAGTAATTCCTGACTGGGACACTAAAATATTCTCAGGTTTTATATCTCGATGAATGATCTAAAAAACAAACAGAAGATGCAATATATTAAAATGAGGTTTTATTATCAAGAAAAGCTCTCAAAAATTATAGAGAAAATCTAGCTAATTAAGACAGTAAAGCTATTTTCATACCATATGTAAAGGATTAACTACATAATGCAATAGCTAAATAGTTAATATTTTCAACTCTTGCCCCATCCATCATCTCAAAATGAAATAAAGCCAAGAATACAGACATAATACTAAAAAGGTAAATCACATCCCTATAAGGAAAAGTAATCAAAAGAACAAAAAAAATTAACCTTCTCTTAGCCCCATGTCCCACTCAACCTATTGCCCTCTCTCATTTCCTTCACAGCTAAACCTCTTGAAAACATTATCTGTACCCAGTCTTCACTTTCTGAGCGCCCATTCACTCCTCAAGGTAATGCAATCTGTCTTCTGTGCCCACTATTCTGCTAAACGGCCCTAGCCAAAGTCATGAACAACCTCATTATTGCTACATCCAATAGACACCTCTCAATCCATATCCTATACTTGATGTTTTAGCGGACAAACACTGCCAACCACTTGTCCATTCCTGATGAACTCTTCCTTATTTTCTAGGACCTTAAACTTTCCCAGGTTCCTTCTATCTCCCCGTAAGTTCTTCTTTCTCTACCTGTCTCTTGTATGTACGGTTCTGGTCTCAGGTTTTCTTCTCTTCTCAGTTTCCTGGGCAATCTCATCTACTCTTAGTAGCTCTTTAGTAGCTATCCATACAATGATGACTTCCAATTTCTATCTCTAACCAATAAATCCCTCCTGTGCTGCAGTCCCACAGGGCTGACCCATAGGCCTCTCAAGCTCAGAAAATCTAAAACCAAATTCATCATCTTCTCCCCGAAACCTACTGTTCTCAACAGTCCTTTAGCTCAGTGAATGAAACCAACTTTCACCCCAAGGCTCATGTCAAAAACCAAGGCATTTTCCCCTATGTGCATACTATCTTAGCCTATCTACTTCTCTCACTAGTTCAGGTCTCCTCAGCTGTCTCACCAAAATTACTACACAAGTCTACCAACTGGTCTCCCTGACTCCACTCTGATCCCTTCCAATTCACTCTTCACAAAGAAGTCACAGTACTCTTTTAAAATCACATATGTGATCATGTCACTTCTCTGATTAAAACCCTTCAAGGAGTCCCTGTCCCACCGCGTCAATTTGAAACTCCTTAAAATGGTTTGTAAGGTCTTGTAGGATTTCACTCCTGCTCACTTCTTCAACCTCTCCTCCCTAGCCTATAGAAATTATATTAGTTTCCCATTTGCGTCTTATCTCTGTGTATTTACTGATGCTGTTTCAACTTCCTAGAACCCTTTCCGTGGACAACTATTTCCTCCAATCTCAGCTTAGATATTTGTATTATATGTTTCACATCATTCTGCACTTCTCTCATTACAGCATTTGTCATGCTGGACTGTTAATTGTCAGTTAAATATGTCTATAACTCCCACTAGACTGTAAGCTCCATGAAGGCAAGATGTGTATCTGTCTTGTTCAAGCCATATCCCCAGTGCCCAATATGGTGCTCGGAACAAAGGAGTCATTTAAAAAACGTATCACATGAATGTACTCATCACATGCAAAGTATCATACTATGAGTGGGATTGTGTCAATGCTAGATATCTGGGATCTTTCCTTATTTATACAATTTACTACAATAAGTCCCCAGGATTGACTCTTGTTCTGCCTCAGTGTCCCTCTATAAATGGCCGAAAAATTAACTTGAGATAAGCTTTTCCAAATGAGCCACCTTAAAGATGCCATCTGTAAAACCATGTTAGTCCTTTTTTACTTTCACAGTTTTTAGTTGAGTGTCTACTATGTGTCAGGCACTATGCCAAGATCTAAGGATATGAGTAAAATAGACATGGAAAAACCACATTAAGATACCAGTTCACACTCCCTAGAATGGCTACAATAAAACAGACAGATAATAACAAATTTTGGTGAGCATATGGAGAAACTGGAACCCATTACTAGTGGGAATGTAAAGTGGTACAACAACTTTAGAAAGCAGTTCGGCAGTTTCTTAAAAAGTTAAACATAAACTTACTATAGGATCAAGCAAATCCATTCCTACACATACACCCAAGAGAATTTAAAACATATGCCCCATAAAGACTGTACAGAATGTTCACAGCAGCATTATTCATATTAGCCAAAAAGCAGAAACAATCCAAATGTCCTTCAGCTGGTGAATGGATAAACAAAAAGTGGTATATCCATATAATGGAATGTCGCTCAACAATAAAAAAGAATGAACTACTGATAATGCTACTATATGGATTAACCTCAAAAACATGCTAAGGGAAGGAAGCAAGACGCAAAAGACTAAATATTAAATAATTCTACCTATATGAGAAAAGGTATATCTATACAGACAGAAAGATTAGTGGTTGCCTGGGGGTGAAAATGGGGATTGACTGCAAAGGGGCAAGAGGACTCTTTCTGAGGTGATGGAAATGTTCTAAAACTGAATTGTGATGATAGTTGCAGAACTCTGTAAATTTACTTTGAAAAATCAATTAATTGTATACTTAAAACAGGTGAATTTTACAGTATATAAATTATACCTCAATAAAGCTGTTAAAAAATAGACATGGATATTTGCCCTCAAAGAACTCACAGTAAAGTGGAAGGCATGGACCTTAGCCACATAATCACACAAATATAAAAACATAACTGTCACAAGTGCTAAAAAGGAAAGGAACATGGCACTATGAGAACCTAAAATGGAGATCTGACTCAGTCACAGAAATTACGACAAGAATCCCTAGAGAAATCCCCTTTACACCGAGATCTGAGGGATGAGTAGAGGAAAACTAGGGAAGAAGTGAGGAAAGAGCAATCTAGGAAGAGGGCACAGCATGTGCAAAGGTCCTGTGGAAGGAGACAGTATGGTAATTAAGGTGCAGAATTTGTTGATGAGATATATTGGAATTCTGAGGTAAAAGGCAAACCAGCAACTGAAGTTTTGGGAATTTTTCTTCTCCATCATTCTCCTCTTCTGAGAGGAGCTTGTCCCAATGGTTTTGTTGTTAGTTGCCTTTAAGTCCATTCCAACTCATGACAACCCCTTGTGATAGCCTTTGAGATAAACTAAGCCGCTATGGAGAAGCAGCATAATAGAAAGAAAAAAGCATGGACCATGAAGAGCTTCTAGTGCCCTCCCCAACCCTTATTAGTTGTATGGCATTGGGAAATTAATTTATTAACCTAAATGTGTTTCCTTTTTTTGGTTATTGTAAAAAAACAAACTCTCTTCTCACAACGAAATGGTCAGTTTTGATTCAGATCAAAAGTGCTTAGGTCCTTGTGGATGAAGACAATGGCAGGCCATCCTTGGGAATCTCACATCTCTGAGTATTTAGTCAGAACTTGTCCTGATAAGTTTCTTGCCCATCCTATGCTGTACTACTACACTGAGTGTTTGTGCCACAAAATCTGGCACTTTATTATCTACACTTTTACTCTCGGTTATGTCATCTGTCTATTTTCTCAACTATAAATAAACTTTGAAGGTAAAAATTGTTTTCTACTTATTTTGCATTCCCAATATTATTTAGTATATAGTGAGCCTATCCAAACTCTTCCATTACTGTTCTAAGAAAATGGAACAAACTGACAATGTGACGTTCTTTTTCTGTAAAAGTATCTACACATGGTAGGTACTCGATAACATCCCCGACTTGTTAGGAGCTATTAATTAAGTTCCTTCCTCCAATAAATACTTACTGACAGCCTATTCTATCAAAAGTACAATCTCAGGCAATGAATAAAGCAAAATCCCAGCCCTCATGGAGCTTACAGTCTGATAAGGAAAGCAGAAAATAAGCCAAGTGAATAAAAACGCTAACGAAAGAATTACAGATTGTGAAGGCGATGTGATAATGACTTAAGTGGGTGAAGTCAGCAGGAATGGTGGAATAAGGACCTCCAAAAATATTCTCCTTTATAAAAGCCACAAAAACACTAAGAAAAACTGCCAAAATCAACCTTTTCATAACTCTGGAAACTGACCAAGGACTTGCAACAATTCAGGGAGTTTTTTTTTTTTTTTTTTTTAAAGGCTGAATCTCAAGCGAGCTTTGTCATGTTTTAATCTGCTCTATGCCCACTCCCCTGCCCCCTGGTAGCCTTGAAAACCAGCAATCTAGCAGGCACTGGAGGGAGCAGAACAAGGTTGGAGGTTCTCCCAAGTCCCATTCCCAGGTAACTGTCATTATTTGACCTGAAGTCCTCTGAAAAACCCCACTTGCAAGGCTTGTCTTTATTTGACCCAACTCAGAGCCTTTGAGGGGTGGAAGAAGGGAACTGAGAGTGGGTGGAAATGTCACTTTAGAAAACAATTACCAGCAATTGTTAACACTGCATCTGCATGAGGCAGCAATAATTGGGCAAACAAGTGGCTGATCAAAAAGCTTAAAAAGAAAAGCTAGGGAGTGAGGTGTCCACAGGGAACTTTGAAAAGCTCTTTAACATATACCTGGGAATCAAGACAGCCAGGTGTATGTGCAGAGATGTGTGCATACCCAGGAAAGATGTGAGTTAGTCCTAAGCTTTCACCTCTGGATGACCTTAATGCTCTACACGAGCAGGAAATAAAGGTTAAGAAAAAGTTATAAGCTGCCTACCTGAGTGTTGAAAGCATGCCCCAACACAAACAAACAACTGCTCAGCAAAAGGTGGGAGATTTATAGGTTTCATAAAGATTTACGGAAATCTCTGTCTAATCATGAGCTGACCACTAAGCTAGCTGTCAGTCAGTTTGTCGTTCTGTGGCGGATTGCGTGTTGCTGTGATGCTGGAAGTTATGCCACCAGTATTCAAATACCAGCAGGGTCACCCATGGTGGACAGGTTTCAGCTGAACTTCCAGACTAAGACAGACTAGGAAGAAGGAACTGGCAGTCTACTTCTGAAAAGAATTAGCCAGCGAAAATCTCATGAATAGCAGCAGAATGGTCTGACATAGAGCCAGAAGATGAAACCCTCAGTTGACCTTAATGATGTGGATGAAGTCAAGCTTTCAGGACCTTCATTTGGTGATGTAGCACGACTCAAAATTAGAAGAAACAGCTGCAAACATCCATAGTAATTGGAACCTGGATGTACAAAGTGTGAATTTAGGAAAATTGGAAATCGTCAAAAATGAAATGGAACATATAAACATCAATATCCTAGGCATTAGTGAGCTGAAATAGACTGGTATTGGCCATTTTGAATTGGACAATCATATGGTCTTCTACGCCAGAAATGACAACTTGAAGAGGAATGGTGTTGCATTCATTGTCAAAAAGAACATTTCAAGATCTATCCTGTCAGTGATAGGATAATATCCATATACCTATGAGGGAGACCAGTTAATACGACTATTCTTCAAATGTACACACCAATCACTAGAGCCAAAGATGAAGACATTGAAGATTTTTACCAACTTCTGTAGTCTGAAATTGATCGAACATGCAATCAGGATGCATTGATAATTACTGGTGATTCAAATGAGAAAGTTGGAAATAAAGAAGGAGCGGTAATTGGAAAAAAAGGCCTTGGTAATAGAAACCATGCTGCAGATCACTTGATAGAATTCTGCAAGACCAACAACTTCTTCACTGCAAATACCTTTTTTCACCAACATAAACGGCGACTATACACATGGACCTTACCAGATGGAATACCTAGGAATCAAATCGACTGTATCTGTGGAAACAGACAATGGAAAAGCTCAATATCATCAGTCAGAACAAGCGAGGGGCCAACTGTGGATCAGACATCAATTGTTCATATGCAAGTTCAAGCTGAAGCTGAAGAAAATGGGAACAACTTCACGAGAGCCAAAGTACGACCTTTAGTATATCCCATCTGAATTTAGAGACCATCTCAAGAATAGATTTGACATGTTGAACACTAATGACCATAGACCAGATGAGTTGTGGAATGACATCAAGGACATCATACATAAAGAAAGCAAGAGGTCATTAAAAAGACAGGAAAGAAAGAAAAGGCCAAAATGGATGTCAAAAGAGACTTTGAAACTCACTCTTGAACATCAAGTAGCTAAAGCAAAAGGAAAAATGATGAAGTAAAACAGCTGAACAGAAGACTTCAAAGGGTGGCTCAGAAGACAAAGTAAAGTATTATAATGACATGTGCAAAGACTGGAATTAGAAAACCAAAAGGGAAGCACACGCTCAGCATTTCTCAAGCTGAAAGAACTGAAGAAAAAATTCAAGCCTCGTGTTGCAATACTGAAGGATTCTACAGGGAAAATATTAAACGACACAGGAAGCATCAAAAGAAGATGAAAGGAATACACAGAGTCACTATACCAAAAAGAACTGGTCAATGTTCAACCACTTCAGAAAGCAGCATACGATCAGGAACTGATGGTACTGAAGGAAGAGGTCCAAGCTGCACTGAAGGCAATGGCAAGAAACAAGGCTCCAGGAATTGATGGAATACCAGCTGAGATGTTTCAACAAACAGATGCAACACTGGAAGTGCTCACTCGTTTATGCCAAGAAATTTGGAAGACAGCTACCTGACTGACTGGAAGAGATCCATATTTATGCCTATTCCAAAGAAAGGTGATCTAACCAAATGTGGAAATTATTGAACAGTATCATTAATATCACACGCAAGTAAAATTTTGCTGAAGATCATTCAAAAGCAGCTGCAGAAGTACATCAACAGCGAACAGCCAGAAATTCAAGCCAGATTCAGAAGAGGATGTGGAACAAGGCAAATCATTGCTGATGTCAGATGGATTCTGGCTGAAAGCAGAGAATACCAGAAACATGTTTACCTTTGTTTTATTGACTGTACAAAGGCATTTGACTGTGTGGATCATAACAAATTATGGATAACACTGCAAAGGATGGAAGTTCCAGAATACTTAATTGTGCTGATGAGGAACCTGTATATAGACCAAGAGGCAGTCGTTCAAACAGAACAAGGAAATACTGTGTGGTTTAAAGACAGGAAAGGTATGCTTCAGGGTTGTATCCTTTCACCATACTTACTCAGTTCGTATGCTGAGCAAATAATCTGAGAAGCTGGACTATGTGAAGAAGAACAAAGCATCATAATTGGAGGAAGACTCATTAACAACCTGCATCATACAGATGACAAAACCTTGTTTGCTGAAAGTGAAGGGGACTTGAAGCACTTACTGATGAAAATCAAGGAATATAGCCTTCAGTATGGATTACACCTCAACATAAAGAAAACAAAAATCCTCACAACTGGACCAATTAGCAACATCATGATAAATGGAGAAAAGGCTGAAGTTGTCAAAGATTTCATTTCACTTGGACCTCAAACACCCATGGAAGCAGCAGTCAAGAAATCAAACAAAGCATTGCATTGAGTAAATCTGCTGCAAAAGATCTCTTTAAAGTGTTAAAAAACAAAGATGTCACCTTGAAGACTAAGATGTGCCTGACCCAAATCTTGGTGTTTTCAATTGCCTCATATGCATGCAAATGCTGGACAATGAATAAGGAAGACAGAAGAAGAATTGACGCCTTTGAGTTGTGGTGTTGCGAAAGAGTATTGAATATACTATGGACTGTCAAAAGAATGGAAACCCTGATGATATAGTGGTTAAGGCTACAGTTGCTAACCAAAAGGTCGGCAGTTTGAATCCACCAGACGCTCACTGGAAACTCTATGGGGCAGTTCTACTCTGTCCTATAGGGTTGCTATGAGTTGGAATCGACTTCACAGCAGTGAGTTTGATTTTTTTTGGTCAGAAGAACAAACAAGTCTATTTTGGAAGAAGTACAGCCAGAATGCTCCTTAGAAGCAAGGATGGCGAGACTACTTCTCACACAGTTGGACATGTTATCAGGAGGGATCAGTCCCTGGAGAAGGACATTATGGTTGGTAAAGTAGAGGGTCAGCAAAAAAGAGGAAGACCCTCAACAAGATGGACTGACACAGTGGCTGCAACAATGGGCTCAAGCATAACAATGATTGTGGGCATGGTGCAGGACCGGGCAGTGTTTCGTTCTGTCGTGCATATGGTCACTGTGAGTCCCAACCGACACAATAGCAATAGCAATTAACAACAACATTGTAACTTTATGTTTAAATTTTTGAGGAACTGACAGATTGTTTTCCACAGTGGCTGCAACATTTTACATTTCTACCAGCAACAGATGAGTGTTCCAATTTCTCCACTTGCTCACCAACACTTGTTCACTATTTTTATTGTAACTATCTATTGGGTATGAAGTGGTATCTCATTGTGGTTTAGATTTGCATTTCCCTGATGGCTAGTATTTTTGAGCATCATTTCATGTGCTTACCAGCCATTTGTATATCTTCTTTGGAGAAATGTCTATTCAGATCTGTTGCCCATTTTTATTTATTTGTCTTTTTATTTTTAGTTATAAGAGTTCCTTATATATTCTGGATGCTAGATCCTTTTCAGGTATATGATTTGCATATATTTTCTCCCTTTCTGTGGGATGCCTTTTCACTTTCTTTATAGCATCCTTTGACACACAAACCTTTTTAACTTTGATGAAGTCCAATTAATCTATTTTTTCTTTGATTGCTTATCCTTTTAATGTCACATCTAAAAAACGGTCACCTAATCCAAGGTCACCTATGTTTCCTTCTAAGAGTTCTATAGTTTTAGCTCTTACATTTAGGTCTTTGATATATTTTGAGTTAATTTTTGTATGTGGTATAAACAGACTTTGGATTCAAACAATGAGTTTGATTCTCCTTTATTGTGTAATAGAATGCTGCAGAGCTATATAAAGCTCCATATTACAATCTGATTTACAATATACGTAGCTATTTGGAAAATCAAATCCCACTTCTTACTTCTCTGACAACAAATTTGTTGATCAATCCAAATCAATTTATTATCAGTTCTGTTCCACTTCTGTTCTGACACCAGCTGCCCATGCAGCACTTCTTCCTCTGACCCTCACCATCTGAAGCTATGTCAGATCTCACAAGTTAAAAGGCACAGTCCTCCAGATTGTCAAGTCTGCCCAAGACCTCAGACACCAGCCACAAGCTTGAAAGTACCCATGACACCCTCATTTCCAACCTACTCGCTACCAATTCAAGGTTTTCCCACTTCCCCTTTAGGATGAAAGCTATAAGCTCAGGGGTCTCCAGCCCACCCCCTACTTCTGACCTGCTGACTCCCACTACTCCCACAAGTTTGATAATTGGCTAGAACGACTCACAGAACTTATGGAAAGCACTACATTTATGATCATAGTTTTATTACAGCAAGAGGATACAATGAATAGATACATAGGATGAGATCTGGGAGGGTTCCCAACACGAAATTTCCATGCCCCAAAGACATGCTACCTTCTGATGTGCACCAATGTCTACCACCAACCAGGAAGCCCAAGGAACTTCTATATCCAGAGCTTTTACTGGGAGTCGGGGGGCGGGGTGAGGTCTCATATAATTCAGACTTCAGGCTCTCTCTCACCCCTCCGCCCCCCCCCCACCCCATCAATTGATATCACAATTGGTGGGTCTTTCTGGTGTAGTCAGCCCCCACCCAACATGAGTCCTCACCAAAGACACTTCAATCATTAGGGTAAGTCCAAGGTTTTAGAGGTTCTCTCTCAGGAACCAAGGAAATTCTTTGGGTAAAGTTAACTCCACAATAGCCCGATGTGCTTGGATTTAAATACCCATGAAAGAAGAGAGTTCATATCTCCATAACCTCCAACAGCCTCAGATAGCCTGGGTTCTAAATCTCTGAGAGCTTCAATTTGCTAAATTTTCCAATCTGATGTGATAAAATTAGATGCTGATGTGCTACATGAAAAGATAAGCCTAACAACCAAATGGAAAGTGTGTTGCTGTTGTTAGTTGCTGTTATGGATTGAATTGTGTCCCCCAAAAATGTGTGTCAACTTGGTTAGGCCATGATTCCCAGTACTGTATGATTGTCCATCATTTTGTCATCTGGTGTGATTTTCCTATGTGTTGTAAATCCTACCTCAGTCATGTTAATGAGGCGAGATTAGAGGCAGTTATGTTAATGAGGCAGGACTCAATCTATAAGATTAGGTTCCATCTTGAGACAAGAGAGAAGTGAACAGAGAAACAGGGAACCCCATGCCACCAAGAAAGCAGCGCCAGGAGCAGAGCACGTCCTTTGGACCCGGGGTTCTGGCACTGAGAAGCTTCTAGTCCCAGGGTAATCTTGATGACAAGGACCTTCCCCCAGAGCTGACAGAGACAGAAAGCCTTCCCCTGGAGCTAGCACCCTGAATTTGGACTTCTAGCCTCCTAAACTGTGAGAGAATAAACTTCTGTTTGTTAAAGCCATCCACCTGTGGTATTTCTGTTACAGCAGCACTAGATAACTAAGACAAAAGCTATTTCTGGTACTGAATAGTATTTAGTTTAGAAATTTCTATTAAAAGGGACGTGAGATGTCATGGCAGACAATTTCATAGTTTTATAGAAAATACTAATCATCTGTTTGAAATTTGGAGCTATTAGGATGATAGTTTATTTCCTTAATATTTTGTCAACATGAAGATAACCTTAAATTATCAAAGCCCAAACCCAGCTGTCCAGATAAGCATAATAATATTTAATGAGCCACAACATTCATGGATGCCTTAATTCTCTAACTAACTATTCTGTGAGATGAGTGGAGGGATAGGGATAATTTTGCTCCAGGTACTAGATAAGACCAAGAGAATAAAAGAATGAGTGCTTCTATTTAGGCCTCCTTCTCTGCTGCTCTCACCTCCCCCCCGACACAGATATTCTTCCACACTCGGTGCTGAGTACCACTTTTTACTTTTCCCTTGACCCCTTGAAGAGGGATCCAGCCTCACCTCTTTAACCATAGTCTCTGAGAGGAAAATCCCTTAGTCTATCTAGTTCTAACAATTTCCTAAGGCCAAGTTATGTAATTGGATAATCACTATTTTTACTTAGATTTCCCCACTAGCTCTTAAAATATATTAATATGTCTAAAAGCCTCCTAAAACCAATTTCTGCCAATGTCACAATTCTCCTGCTCTCAAATTAAAAATCTTGCAGTCACCTTTGATTTCTTCCCTTTTTTCTATCCCTCTCATATCTAATTAGTTCCTAAATCCTGTCATTTCTCGTTTGAAATCTCCATCCTCTCCCCCTGCCATCGTTCCTCTCCTTCCCATTGCCACTATCCAAGTCCAAGCCCTCACCACCTCATATCTGGACTATCACAACAGCTTCTCACCTGATCTCTCTGCATCTCTATCCACATCTATCTGCTACTCTTGCTAAAATGAGTTTAGGTTTTGTTTTTATCCTGTTACTGTCAAACTCAAAAATGTTCAGTCGTTCCTCAGTATCCTCAGCATAAAGTCCTAACTTCTCAGGATGAATTCAAGGCTCTGGAAAACCTATCCCCGGGGCACCTGTGTCACCAGATCTCTGTAAGCTGATCATCACCACTCACTAAGAGCTCTGCTCAGGTCTGTTCTCACAGTGGCACCCCATCTTAATGCATTTCCTCTTCTATTCTGATAAAATTCCAGCTACAGTTCAAGATTCTACTAATTTTAGTTTTACTTCTTCCTTGAAGTCTTCTAATTGCTGGGCCAAGTCAAGAAACATTTTATTCTACCACAGACAAGGTACTAGAGGGATACAAATACAACTATTCCTCACTCCTTTCCAGCACTATTTATTGAGCACTTAAAACATGTCTGACACAGTGCTAAGCACTGTATACTTACTACCTAATTTGATCTTTACAACAAATCTGAGGTAGTACATTATGCTCATTTTGCACAAAAGGAAAATGAGGCTCAGAGAGGTTACATAACTTTCCTAAGGTCACAGAGTAACAGGGCTGCCACCTTTGGTTGCGCAAGTCATGTACTGTACAAGCTGTGTGCTCATCCATAGCATCTCACGTGGTGAAAACCCAAGACAGTCTGATTCTAAACTGTGTACCTTATACTGCCTTCCCATGGATTCAGGTGTCAGGTAGATTGCAATCTGAATTCCAGTTGTTATCATAACCATATTTTTCAAAGCCACAGAATGAGACGCACTACTACAAACACAGAAAGTTAAAAATTAAGGCTGTCTGAAAAGTCTGGAATATATAGTTGCTGTGCCTATTACGGGAGCCCTGGTGGCTCAGTGGTTAAGAACTACAGTGAGCACGGCTGCTAACCAAAAGGTCGGCAGTTTGAATCTACCAGCTGCTTCTTGAAAACCCTATGGGGCAGTTCTACTCTGTCCTATAGGGTCACTATGAGTTGGAATCAACTCCATGGCAATGGGCTTGATGGGCTTGTGCCTGTATCAGTCTCCCATGTGGCACAAATTGTTAAGCACTTGACTATTAACCAAAAGTTGGCAGTCTAAACCCACCCAGAGGCATCTCAGAAGAAAGCCCTGGCAATCTGCTTCTGAAAGAGCACAGCCGTAACGGCCCTATGGGGGTGCAGCTGTACTCTGCAACACATGGGGTCACCATGAATCGGAATCAACTCGACAGCAGCTAGTGGTAGTGGTGCCTACATCACTTACTAGTAAAACTATTTTTGAGACTTTTATTGTTGAGATACTTCCTGAACATATATTTAATATTCCAGAAAGCAGAGCTCCATAAAAATTTGAAAAGCCAAAAAAAAAGCACAGCTCCATAAAAACCTGCTGAGCTAAACACTAGGCAATGCTAAAGACAACACTAAAAATCAGAAGAGTTGGTATTTTCTTTCTTTTTTTTGTTTTTGGTTTTTCATATGTAAAACTACAAGGACCTACACATCTCAGTCACTTTATTTTTCCTTTCTTCCCCTAAGGTATCCACAGCCACTTGTCATTCCTATGGCCTAATTTCTAGTTCCTACTTCCAAACCTCCCTTCATTTGATCAAGTCTCCGTCAAGCCATGGCCCTGATTTTCAACATCTTCATGTACTTCCTCTAGTAAAAGGTGTCCCAGTTGGCAGTTGATTCCTCTGTTCCTAACTACTGATACCTCCCTTTGGCATCCCATACTTGGTCTGCCCTACAGTTACAATTTTTGTGTGTTCAGTAACTGATTTTTGGCTATGTAACTAAACTGTAAGGTTACTAATGGCAAGATCACTTTTATTTCTTTGTATCTTACCTCCCACCTCCATTTTAAGATGTCAATTAATATTACACAGAAAAATAATGTTAACAACCTTCATAAAAACAGAACATTGTTTAAAGGACACTTACAATTCATATTCATCCTACATTTTGGCTTACTCTGAAGCACTTACATTATTATTGTGAAGATATTCAATTGCTCGAAGAATCTGGAAGAGGTATTTTCTAAGTCGTTTACTCTCTAGTCCGTGACAATAATGCTGCAATTCATCTAATACTGTGTGGTCAATAAATTCAAACACCAAATGAATTTTCTTTTTCTGTCTAAAAACTTCAATCAGATTGACCAAGTTTTCATGACGAAATTGCTATTAACAAAAGAAACACATTTTTAATAAATTCTTTCATGCACAATAATTTGAACATGTAACACCTATATAATTTTTAAATGAAGCAAATACTCTCAGCTTCTTTTCCTTCATGCATTTCAACTGAAATTTCTCAGACGATTTCCTTACATTCCTATTTTAAAGGAATTTTAATCCATTTCATGATCAGTATTAACAAAGTCAGATGAGTTGCTTTACCTCAAATTGGCATTTGATTGCATTAATACTTAATATTGAATTGCTTATCTAAATATTTGTGAGTAGTGTAACACAGCTTGGTATGCTGCTAAGAGATATATTGCTATCCTTTAACTTGGTTTGTGATTAAATATAACATCTGAAATTTAGTAGGTCCTTATGTTTTCAAATGAACAAGGATTTCAACAGCATTGAGTATCTGATTTGAATTTACAGAAATTAATTATTCAATTTTGGTACTAAACTCTAAAGAGTAAACCATAAGTTGTAGGTGGACATTATAAATTTATCAGACTGAAACAGAAGAGTATCAAAATGTCTAGAAACTCTTGATGAGATCCTCTTCAGGTATGTGAAAGACCAGTTTATAGCTATAGTAACTTTACATAAATATACAATTATTTGTGGGTAAAATTTTATTGTCTGTACTATTCTACTGAACAACAAAACACTTTTTTAGAATGGTAGCAATCGCTGAAATTGATATAACTTCAAGATGTGAAAAACAGTCATGTAACAGCTTAGAAAACAAATGAAGTTTAATATTTTACTGTGCTTATTCTATTTTTCCTGGTGGCACAGTGGTTAAGAGCGCAGTTGCGAACCAAAAGTTTAGCAGTTTGAATCCACCGGCCACTCCTTGCAAATCCTAAGGGGCACTTCTACTCTGTCCTGTAGGGTGCTTTGAGTTGGAATCGACTCAGCGGCAGTGGGTTTGGTTTTTGGTTTATTCTATTTTTCAATATACTGACTTAATCACAATTAATTCTTAAATAATTTAACTATTTTTTCAAATTATCAAAAACATTTATTCATTTGGCTAAAAATTAAGGGGTATATTAATGTTGGATTCATTAGAAAACCATATTTTTATGAAAAAAGATTTGCCTTTATTCCAATGGCACGATGTCAATTTTCCCAATTCTCTGTACTAATACAGACACTAAACTCCTTAAAATATGACTAATAGAAAAACATGCCAAAATACAATGCCAGATTTCTTTCCTATTTTTGATCTCAATTTCCCAAGCTGGCAAGATGCCAGAGTACTGCAGTGACATGCTGACAGCAGGAAAAAGAATTGCCTACCTTTGGACACTACAATATTAATCTTTCAACTAAGGAAAATTACTGGTTACCTAACTGGTCTTTATTTTGAAAAGCAAAGACAATGAAAGCAGCGAAGGGTTAATATGAGTTTACAAGCTAAGGGAGATCACTCAGGAGTGAGAAGGTAGGTTCTTTCTCAAACAATGAAAGCCCTGGAAATGCTCCATTATCCCTTTTTAAGTTGTTTAATTTTGTTTTTCTCCATTACTAGTTAACTTTTTTACAGATATTCTTACTAGCTACCCTAACAGTAATTAATTTAGTAAAATTTTAACAAAGATAAAAATTTAGTTCAAACTAAGTCGTTACGGCAACCTTTTTGGATTAAGAATGTTAACTAGTCCAAGATCTCTCTCTAGTGAAGTTAGACTGTGCCAAAATTAAAAATTCTACATTAAGGCAATGAGAATAAATAGTTGTCTCAAAATAATTTTGCATAATAGTTATACAGTGGAACCTGTGAAAGCCGAAACCTGTGTAAGGTGGAAACCTGTCAGAGAAGGAAAACACATGTATTTTCCATCGGAGAGCAACAGAAAAGTGGTGACTACACCCTGTCAACAGTGGGAAGCCTGACAGACCTAAAAAAACAAGGCAGTCTCATTTGAGTTCCAGCTCTCACAGGTTTCACTGTAATAGTAACATACGTTTTCAAGTTCATCTTTGTATTCTTACCACATACTGGTTATTTTTACAAAACGATTAAGTATAAAAAAATAATCAGTTGAAGTGCAAAAGAGCTAAAGAAAGAACTAGAGATATTCTCTGGAAAAAGGTCTTCTAATCAGATTTTCACTTATGGTGCACACAGTTCCCTTAAGGGCAGGGACTGTCTTACATCTTTATAGTCCCAGAATTTAACACAATGTCTTGCACAAAGCAGTCATTTTTATTCAGTTTTTATCATACTAGAATATTTCTGAATAATTATTTCACAACATTTGGCATAGCTTTTGTTAAGATACACAAGTATATCTATCTTGTATCACTATAAAATTACAAAATGTAGGTAATAGGCAGGGTATATCACACTTGTTCTTGCTAAATATCTTAGTATACATGTGTTAACTGAAATATTCTTTTAAACAATTTTTTTTAATTCCCTAACAATTTCTCTTTTGATTTATAGAACAATTAAGGCAAAAGAAGCAAACCTTTAGAAACTTTATTTCTCTCGTTGCAATTTTGTTGACAGATTTTTCTGGTTTCTCATAAAATATCTTAATGGCCACTATCTGCCCAGTAACCTTATGTTTACACTTCATGACTGTTCCATAACTTCCCTCTCCCACTTTTCCAAGGGTTTCATACATCTCCATTTTCAAGTCTGGCTTCTACTTCTTTATAGAAATAAAGGGAAAAAATGTTAAAGTTTATAGTTTTATTTATTCAAGCTGGATATTGCACTTCCAAAATAAACCCATGCTTTCAAATACAGAAACATAGAAAAAATAATCTTTTCTACAGAACCTGTTTGTCTTTGAGCACTCTGCCAGTCGGGCAGTAAGGTGTTCCTGTGGGGCTCCTGCCCTTACCAGAACTTATGGGTCCTCCGGCTGCCTCGGTCATTCCCATCAACACTGAGGTTCCCTCACCACTTGTCACCCATCCATCAAGAGTTAGGTCCCAATAGTTCCTGTCATTCCTCCGTCAAATATTCGGTCCCCGCACCACTGCAGTCGCCCACACATCAAGCCCCGAGACCCAGCCAGGAAAGCCCAGGTCCCGCCCGCCCCTCAAATCCGACGTCTAAGGGTCCCGGACCGGAGTCGTGCCCCTCACCCCGCTGTCGAGCTGGTCGGGGCAGCCGCCGCCGCCACAGCCCATTCTGCAGTCCTGTCCGCCTGGCTCCGCGCAGTCGCACCCGGGCAACCGGACACAAACCTTCCTTGGCGGGGCAACCCCGCCAGCTCGCAGCCGCCCGCTACCATGGCAACGGAACTGCTGGGCCCCTTGTGCGCAAGACCGGATTATCGTCCCGGCCCCAACCCGGAAGGAAGGTGAGAAAAAGCAGTAAGGGCTCCCAGAGCGCGCTAAAATAGAAGCTTGCTTGGGGATCCGTTGGGGGCTTGGCGGGTTTGGCTTCGCTCAAACTCCGGGCCTCTTCATAAGGTTAGTTTTGAGCGGGATGGGGAGCAGCCACATTTTGACAGCAGCATGAGTGTCGGCAAGTCTGCTAGGGAGGGGAACCGAGGCAAAAGTGTCTGGCATGCGTCGTGGACGCCACCAGACCGGAGAACACCCGCCGCTAAAAGGATGGCTGTTGTCGTTAAGCTGGGACAGTTTGTAAAGCGAAACTTCCAAGGAACTCTTGTGTGGTTTTGGTTAAGTTACCTAGCTACAATAATATCCCATGGACCCGAGTTTGATCTCAGGTGTTGACAATTATCCTTAAAACGGGTATATCTTAATCATCAAGAACATTCCGTGAACACCTGCTATGTTCGTTAACATTTTTCCAACTCCTAGTAATCCTTCTTTTTAAAAAAGTCCCTCACTACATGTTAAAATTGCCACTTTGGGAAAAGACCGGAAGAAAATACTTCAAAGGATTCTACCACACATAGGGAGTGACATGCCAGGGCACAGAGAAAAACAGGCTGGTGTTTAATTCTTAAGAACTGGACATAGGGTTCAATTGTAGTGACAGCCTAACGGTGAATAACTAAAACTGAACAAGGAAATACTGTCAGAGTTTCTCTAAGTTTGAGTTTCTTTTTTTCTGTGAAATGTGTGTAAGGCCAAATCCCACCATGCTTCCCCCTAAATAAGAGGAATGGCATTACTCTATTATTATCTAATAAATTCTAGCCCAGTGCGTCCCACCCCAACAGCCACATTAAAATCACAGCTGAATCGCTTTTAAGATGTCCTCACTCCCAGAGATTCTGATTTACTTGGAATGGGGTAAAGGAATTGGTATTTTAAAAGTTCCTCCAAGTGTTTCTAATATGCTGCTATGGTTTAAAGATTCTGAGGAGGAGAGCGAGGAGTGGTCATGGTTTTCCTTTTCACCAGCAAAATATTCAAAGCCCCCTTTCCTTTTGAAAAGTTATTCAGCAATGTTACAAAATACTTCCAATCTATGAGTGTCGAAGTAAATCTCATAGTCAGCCCAGACTTGCTGTAAGCATATTTATTGTGGGTTAAATATTTGCAAAGGACAGAGCATGATGAATCAGACTGGTCTCTGCTGTCAGTGAGCTAGAGCTACAGAGTTGATACGACTATACAATTTTAGCTTAAAGCTATTCTTTTACAAATAGGTTGTGGCACACCCGGAGACCTGGACAACCAGTGATTCTTGTTTATACACTGCTCTAAGACTGTGAAAAACCTTGACAGAATTTGTCAAAAGTGTTACTTCATTTTCTAAATGACATAACAGGGATTTTTAAAAAGTAACTCTTTAACCTTTTCTCGTTAGCATTTCACTGCATTTTACCCTACACCGTCTGTTTTACTCCCTAGCTGTAGGAAGTATGGCAGGAAGGCAGAAAAAAAATCAGCTTTTGACTTAGAGAATCACATTTGTGAATGAATAGCAGGACCTGTCAAGAGTTAGGCCAAGCTAACTTGATCACCAAGACTGTTAGTAAAAGCTAGAGAGAGAATTCTGGATTGGAAGAAAGGGAGGTATCTGGAAAGTGGGGAAAATTAACCCTTCTGGTTTCTTGGAACTATGGGCAAGCTGAAGAAAGACTGGACAGTGCAAAGATCATTTCCCCCACCCTGAGCTGAAGAACTTGCCAGATAAATTACTGAGAGTCATCTTGAGCAACAAATACCTGGAGCCAGTTAGAGAGGAGACTAAAGATGGAAGTAACTCAGTGAAGAGAGGAAATGGCAGGAGGTAGGCACTTCTTGCTCATTTGAGCCTTACTTGCTAGTGTAGATAACCAGAATTATCTCACGCTAGATATATAAATAAGCTCCACCCATGTCAGCACGATCTCCCACAGATCTGAATAGTATTTGTAGGTTTCTTTAACAAGAGATCACCTGTCGCACCCTCACAGTTCTTGACAAATACGATTCTCTACCGTAGCGAAATCCATGGATTCTTGACACAAATCCACAAATGAGAGCAGAACCATACAGGAAAAACAAAACTCTTAATTCCATACTGATTTTAAACAAGCCGTGGACAATCTGTACAACATTTTTTAATATTTGCCCAGAATTTCCAATCCTGAAAACCCTCCTGCAAGAAAAAGAGGCTATTTGGTGACCTTAAGGAAGCATTTCGGGGGATTTTGTTTCTTGTGGGCCTCAGCTTTCAATGCTGCACTTACTAGAAGATCGAGAAGGTCCCTTCACTGATATTCGTCGCCTCACGTACCAGACTGATAAACCACTGAAACAACCAGAGGAAATTTTAAGTCTAAATTATTTGGGGCTCTGTTTTAAAGATATAGGAAGCAAGACAAACTTGCTTCCGGCATGACCTCATCGATAATGTAGTCCCTGTACTTGCGACAGACTAATAAAAGATGTACCCCGCCTTTATCCCCGGAAACTTGGGGACCCGCTTCATAGACATGGCTGAAACTCTAATTCAGGCGACGCTCCCACGTAATCTATTCTAATGGCGTCATAGGGACACGCGGTTCTAGATACCTCACCCCTCCCCCTCGGGTGAATTGTTGACAACGCCGCCGGTGTCACATGACCT
Organism: Dugong dugon; assembly: GCA_030035585.1. Taxonomy (NCBI): domain Eukaryota; kingdom Metazoa; phylum Chordata; class Mammalia; order Sirenia; family Dugongidae; genus Dugong; species Dugong dugon. The sequence continues at coordinate 147,570,489 of CM057460.1, forward strand.
TACGTCATCCCACCTCTTTTCCCTGAAATCTCTGGCTCCGGATGCGTCCCTCTCCCCACCCGGCCGAGCCTAAACCAGTGAACGGGGGGAAAACGGAGTGGTGTTTCGGTCACAATCGCTTTTAATCCAATGGCTCTGAGCACAAAGAACACCAGTTTGTCGATGAGCTCAGGGAGCCAAAATGAGAGCGGTCCCTGCTAAAAGGCTCCCGAAGAGTGCCCTTGTACGCCCCGCCCTCGCTCACCTTCTCCCCCTCCCCTCACTCTGTGGTACTGGCGGAGGGCGGAGGGATCTGGAGGCGGCGGAGGGAGACGTCATTGCAGGGTTGTTTGTGCATCGCGGCGTCGGTGACCCACGGTGACTCGGCCTCCGCGCCGGGGGGTGGGGGGGCTGTGCGGGACTCTTTTCTTTCAGACTGACCACGGGGCACCTGGGAGCATGTCGACCCCAGCCAGAAGGAGGCTTATGCGGGATTTCAAGCGGTAAGGGCCTTCACCTTCACCTGGCTGGCGGCTCCTCCTCAAAGCTGTGGAGCTGCAGGGTGGGGACCTCGGACACCTTCCCTTAATGACCCTGCGGGGACCGGCTGTGGGCCCTAGCGGGATCGACAGAAGCCCAGTCTTAGCCCCCGCTCCCACTCCATCTCTTGGCTGTTCCCTAGCGGCGCTAGAAATCTTGATTCTCCCTCCCACCCTCAGCCAAAAAAAGTAAACAAAAAAGGTGGCTGTCGGCCGGCCTAAGGTTCCCTGCTGGCCACTTCGGCCGGCTTCCCGATGTCTCGCCAAGCGCTCAAACCTTATTCTCCCGCCCCTGCACCCTACTGCGCCCTTTCCCTGTCTACCCAACGTGAGCTCTATTGCAGAAGCTTATTCCCTCCCGGCTGCAAGAGTCAGCTTTGTTCAACAACCCTGCGGTCTCCTCTGAGGGCCAGGGATTGGGGTAAAGCTCCTTCTACCCCCGCCCCGTCATTCCTTTCCTTTCAGTAGTGAGGGTGGGGTCTGAAGCGCGAGGTCTGGAGGTTGGTCACCCATCATCCCGCAAAACCCGACTCTGCCCCCGCCTGCCTGAAAGGACTTTGAGAACTGGCCGGGAGGCCTGGGCCTCCGGTTGGCAACGCAGGGTGCCAGTGCCTTCTGGTGTGTAAAGCCCTATCTGTAACCTCCAAATCCTTCTGGAAACATGCCTTTTGTCAAACGAGCGCTAACCTGATACTCCCTGGGTCTCCTTTTGTAAAATAGGGTTTTGTTAGGAGGTGTTAGGGTTAGTGAGGAGGAAATGACTTTTTCAGTTGTTTACCTCTTAATGAATACCTTAAGATAGGGAAAAATAAAAGTAAGGGGCGAGAAAATTTAGCACCACAATCCTCTGCACAAGCCACATTTTTCTGGGGAGTATAAAAGATTAATCTCTCAGTTTTACCATTACAAAGCCTTAGGTGAGGCATTTGGAAACCATTGTTTCGGGCTTTGCCCAACTTAACAGAATTCACCCGGAGCTCCTCTTAGCCGTTTACTTCTGTTGGGCGTCAAGCACTGTATAGTTCCTCTAAGCATCTTATTCCTCGTGGCCTAATTTGCTTAAGGTTGACTAAAAACCATTTTTATGTGGACTAATTGACAAAGCATCATGCCACATGTAATCACGATAGATCGATGATAGAGAGATGGAGCTTTTATTTAGGTGACGGTCTTTAAAAGAACTGTATTTGGTGCAGAAGTCTTTCTACAGTTTGAAATTAGTAGATTTCAGATTAACTCTCATGATAACTCTCATGACTGAAATTCAGATACTAAAACTTGCAGACAATGTCCGTTGTTCCCCTGGTTCCTTACTGCTTTTCTCTGCTTAATTCTGGGTTGAACACATGGCCCCCTTCGTAGTTAGTTTTCCAAGGGTCTTCAGGTTACAAGAATGTGAGTTTGTATTGAGTTTCCTGGTTGCCGGGTATGGTTTTTAGTGTAGAGCTTTTAAGTAGACAAGACTGAAGCGTCACATTACTTTAAAAGCCATCGCTAAGTGAAGCAAATGGGATAAAGTCATTCTCCTTCCTAAAACTGATTACCTAATTAAAAGAATATGAGCAAAAAAAATGAGCATTTGCAGTTCTTTAGTGTTTACGCTTAGGTTGTGTGTGTGTGTGTTGCACATGTAGCTGTGGGTAGGAGTTTCAGTGTTTGCATGTTTAGAGCAGCAAATTGTATTTTGTAAAATTTTTGCACTTGAATTTGTGTTTTTTGCTTTTGATTTTGTTGTTCAGTAGGACAGTCTGTATGTATCAGTTCTTCAATACATAATGTCTTAATCTTGAAGATATTTGAAAAGGATGAATCCCAAGCCTTTGGGACTTTTAGAAAATTTGCAGAGGTATTTAATAAGTATATGTACCTGTTTTTTTTTTGTTTTTGTTTTTTTTTAAGTCAGCTGTAGTTCATTCCAGCTCAGCACAAGGACGAGGAAATGCGTAGTTTATGTCACCAAAATAGATGATATAGAGACCATTGATTTGGCCTCCTTAGAGGCCTTAACGTTTGACTTTTAAAGTTACTACTCTGGATTCCTAGGTTGCAAGAGGACCCACCTGTGGGTGTTAGTGGCGCACCATCGGAAAACAACATCATGCAGTGGAATGCAGTTATATTCGGGTGAGTTGAAAGATGTAAGAAATAATAGGTGTGGTAATTCTTGAGAAAAGTGAATATGTAACAGATGTTTAGGAAAAGAGACTGATGTGGAATCAGGGATCCTGAGGACTGAAACTGCAAAATAAATTAGAAAAAAAAATTGATAAGAGTTTTGGCACTTGTATAAAATTTACGCTTTAGCATTTACATATTGATTTTATAGTCACATTGGGTCTTAATAAAAAATACCATTTAAAACTAAATTGAATGGAATTAATAAAGGAGGAAAGATAAATTATTTTATACAAAATGTACTAAGCAAATATTTTGCTCACATTTTATTGTGACTGTAAAAAGGCTTGGAACCAAAAACATAGAGAACTTTTGCTGTGGCAAGAATGTGAATGAAAATGTTTCAGTGTGAAATGACTGAATGGAGCCATTTGATAAAGTCTTCATGTCTTTTCTTTGGTTTCCTTGGACTTGATCCATTTTTCTTTCGTTCTTTTTAAACTAGGGCTTTGCACTAAAACTTAAAATTCAGATTTGTTTCAAAGAAATACTTTTGTAAAAAAAAAAAGTCAGTTGCCACAGAATCAGAATAAGAGTGTACATTAAAGACTAGAAAGAAAGAAAAAAAAACACGAAACACACTCAAAGTGATCGTCCATTACATTCAGACTGTTAACATTTTTTTTTTTTTGAAATCCTGAATGTGTCTTGCAAATAATCATTAAACTTCATGCTGCTGCTTAGGAAAGATGAAATTGGGATATGGAGGCAAGGAAAAGATCAGAGCGAAAGAAAATTACTTCCTTAGTGAGATCAGCTATGCCTAGCCAATTTAAACAAGAGTGATTTCTGGGAACTACTAACTGTTGGAAAGTAGGACACTTTGGTTTGATGTTATAATCATGTTAAACTGTTGATTTTCCTCTTATTGACGTAAATTGAAAAAATGATGACTTTTTCTCATAAGAATACACAGATTTACAAAATGACTTGTCAGCATTTATGAATTAAATTCTTCTGGTGCTAAAATTAAGACAAGTTTTTTATAAAAGAACCCTAAAAGGAATACTTATAAAATGTAACTTATCCTTTATGCCTGTATCTAAGAAAATCTAGGGTTAAGATGGTATTTAACAATATTCTAAAAATTCCACAAACCGTAAGGATGAGCCCTTCTTTCCCTGTTGGAGGTAATCCTTCCCACTTTTGAAGATCAGGAAAAAGCAAAATAAAGAACTTGATTTTAATCAGAAATTTTCTTGTTTTCAGACCAGAAGGGACACCCTTTGAAGATGGTAAGTTATTCTCAGTATGTTTTCTGTAGTAGTAAGAGGGTGCTTTTAAGTAGGAAATTGTAGCACCAGTGTATCTACTTGAAACCATTTTCTATTGTTAACACGCTAGGTTAAAACTAAATAAGACTGCTGAGAATTTATAGTTCACAAAGGGCTTTTTTCCCACATTAGCTTGATCACCTCTTTTGCCAGTTTCCTCTTTTACTTTGATTATTTAGCTGCAGAACTGTAAGCGTAGATGGCAGGATCAAGGTGTTTGGGCAAAACCCAACCACGTATATGTTTGTGGTCCCTTAAGGTTATAATAGAGTTCAAAAGTAACCGAATGTAGCAAACATAAGTGTGTCTCACGTATATATTACTTTGCCAGATACAGTAGCTGAAATACAGTACTTTATGGTATACAGTATTTTGCCTATTTAGTCAATACAGGTATACTACAGTATCTCATATAGCTTAGCTAAGTATATACAGGGGTTCCTGTGTATACTTAGATCTGTTCCTAAGTCTGTCTTTAAGTCGAATTTGTAGTTAAGTTGGAACAGGTACGTACGGTTCTTATTTAGCATCAGTCAAATGTTTGTCTTAGTACATAGTGTATATTTTACCTTTCCCTGGTGGCACAGTGGTGAAGCAGTCGACTACTAACTGAAAGGTCAATGGTTCAAACCCACCAGCCACTCTGCAGGAGAAAGATGCAGCAGTCTGCTGCCGTAAAGATTTACAGCCTGGGAAACCACGTAGGGCTGTTCTGCTCTGTCCTGTAGGGTCACTAAGACTCAGAATTTAACTCAGTGGCAATGGATTTGGTTTGGTTTTTGGTTTATGCATATAAAACACTTAAGACACACTTCCAAACCGTGCAGTGTTTTCATGAACATCACAAAGTGGTGCGTGCTTTCATTATTACGAACCATTATGTTTAACAAATTTTTAATAAGCTTTATGACCCTCTGTTCTTAAGTACAAGTTGTACATACATTGGATGTTCGTAACCTGAGGACTGCCTGAAATATGGTGTTCACACAACATCCGAGTCCCGTAATGTCCTCTTTCACAGAACATATTGTGGACATTAAGCAACGCATGACTATTTAGATGGCCTGTAGCATGCTAAAGATGTCCCTGAGGTAAACACCAGGAGGATAGTGATGCCTTTTTTACTTTGTTATCTATATTGATAGTGTGTTGAGCTGAAATTGTTCTTAAACATACATAACTGCCAGTAGCTTCACATACAGCTAGTTTATTTAATTCATAAGTGGTTAATATTCTGCATGATCGTTTGAATCTCAGGATAGGTGTCTTCACCAAGAGCCAGGAAAATGGGAAACTAGTTCTAATGTGTATTTATAATTGAACTTATCAAATTTATTTTAACCAAGCACTTAGATTTTCCTTAATTATAGCATGGATTTTCTTTTTTTTTTTTTAATTGTTGGAAAACTTCGTGTTGTCAGAATGGCTTTAGAATTAATCCATCAAGGATGTTTGTACAGGGATATTGATTGCAGCACTATTTGTAAGGAGATAACTTGAATGTCCAATAGGGGAAATGGTTAAGCAAATTGTGGTGTATCTATACTCTGGAATATTATTACACCGATTAAATAAGAAAGATTAGACATAGGTCTGAATAGAAAAAAAAAAAAACAGAATTATATATGTTGTAATATATGAATTATTGTCTATTTCATTTTTATTAAATGCATACATGCAAGTGTGTGTGTGTTTTAAAGGGTTACGTACCACACTTTCCAGTGATCACCTCTAGGTATGGGTAAGGAATTGAAAGGAGTACTTCAAAATTTCAGCTTTTTACTCTATACCAGGGGTTTCAAGTGTGGTGCATAAACCCCTGGGGTCCATGTGATCAAAACTGTCTTCATAATAATACGAAGACATTATTTGCCTTTTTCACCATATTGGCACTTTCAACAATAGTACAAAAGTAGTGGCAGATAAAGCCGCACCTAAGCAGTTTAGCATCTTAGCACAAATCAAGACAGTGATACCGAACTCTCTTGTATTCTTTGTAGTTTAAAGGATACTGGTTTCATTTAAAAATGGCTTGATGGAACAGTAAAACTTAGTATTATTAAATTCCAACCCTTGAGTATATGCCTTTTTTAATATTCTGTGTGATGAAATGGGAGGTATGCATAAGATTTCTGCTGCATATTGAAGAATGATGGTTGTCTAGAGGAAAACACTTCTGCAGTTACTTGAGTTGCAACTTGAACTAGTGATTTTTTTCATGGACCTTTCTTTGAAAGAACGACAAACTATGGTTACTCAGATTTAAAGTGCAATATGTTTTAACATATCAGTATAAAAAGTTTATTGATAGGGTTTCAGATTCTACATTGCAACTAACCTTTAAAAAAAGAATATCCATAATTATCTGAAAGGACTATTAAAGTAACCTCAAACCAGTTGGCATTGAATAGATTCCAACTCATGGGACCCTATGTGTGTCCGAGTAGAACTGTGCTCCATAGGGTTTTTAATGGCTGATTTTTTGAAACTAGATCACCAGGTCTTTTCTTCTAAGACGCCTCTGGGTGGACTAGAACCTCCAACCTTTCAATTAGCAGCCAAGTGTGTTAACTGTTTGCACTACTCAGGGACTTTGCTATTAAAATGCTGCCCCTTTTTTCAATTACATATTTGTGTGAGGCCAGATTTTCTTCATATACTTCAACCAAAACAACATATTGGAACAGATTGAATGCAGAAGGAGATATGAGAATCTAGCTGTCTTTTATTAAGCCATATATTTAAGAGACTTGCAAAAATGTAAAACAGTGCTATACTTCTCACCAACTTTTTTTTGGGAAATACATTTTTCATTAAAAATGTTCCTTATGTTAATGTGTAATGGGTTTGCAGTTATTTTTTAATGAATTAATGTTTTTCTTAGTCATTATTTCTTTAGGTTGTTGTGTTAGGTGCCGTTAAGTCAGTTCCTACTCATAAGGAGCCTGTGTATAACAGAGCAAAATGTTGCTCGGTTCTGTGCAGCAAATATCCATAGGTATAACCAGTGGCATGCTTGAGGCAGCTCGTATTAATTCATTGGAGCTGATTGTTAAAATTTCAGGAATTTTTGCCAGCTGGTTTTTAAACAGCCTTTATTAAAAAATTAAATTACATAAAAAAACAAAGGAATAAATACTCAAACCTCATCACTTTCTAATTATTTTACCATTATTTGTGGTGCCTTTTTTTTTATTTTTTTATTTTTTATTTTTTTGTGCTTTAGATGAAGATTTACAGAACAAATAGTTTCTCATTAGACACTACACATATTGTTTTACCACATTGGTTAACAGCCCCACGACATGTCAGCACTCTCCCTTCTCAACCTTGGAGGACCTTTTTTTTTTTTTTTTTTTGGTGAAAATATACATAGCCAAAGTTACACCACTTCAAAAATTTCTACATGTACAATTCAGTGACATTGATAACATTCTTCCAGTTGTTCTGCTATTCTCACTATCCTTTTCCAAATTATTCCATCACCATTATCTTCAACTCACTGCCCCCTAGGCTTCCCATCAAACCTTTTGAGTTGCTGTTGTCAATTTGATCTCACATAAACAGTTCCCTTTTTTTTGTACCTTAGATGAAGGTTTACAGAACAAATAGTTTCTCATTAAACAGTTAGTACACATACTGCCCTATGACAATGGTTAACAACCCCACTGCATGTCAACACTGTCCCTTCTCAACCTTGGGTTCCCTGTCACCAGCTTTCTTGTCCTCTCCTGCTTTCTAGTCTTTGTCCCTGGACGGCTGTGCCTCATTAGTCCTGTTTTGTTTTATGGGGCTGTCCAGTACCCAGCTGAACAGTGAACCTCGGGAGTGACTTCACCACTGAGCTAAAAGGGTGTCCAGGGGCCATACTCTTGGGGCTTTTGCAGTCTGTTCGTGGTGTTTTTGAGGTTATTTCTGTCTGTTGTTTGTCTGGTGGAAATACCATAAAATGGTATATACTACTGCATGTATCTTTTTCCAACGTCACTTTCAGTAACCACGTTGGAAGCTTAGCCATGGTGTGAGAGTGTAAAGGGATCCTGAAACCAAAAAGCTTTAGAATAGCTGTTCTGTATTTGTGTTTTGCCCAAAATTTTTATAATATGCAGCTATTTTATAATAAAATTTTAAAATACAAACATTAAAAAATATAATTAAGCACAAGACCATCTTTATTAACTATACATTTCAGACCATCTCAGTTATACCAAAATATGAAATAGAAATTGTCTTTGATTTTGTTTGTCTTTGGCCTCCCTAGTCCCAAATTCCCAACAGCAAAAAAAATAAAGAGGTAGAGGTTGTGTACCAAATATATTACCATTGGAGGTACTATCTTTATATTAGCCCCCATGCCTCTAATCTGGGTCCTTTGTCACATGTTTAGTCAGCCCCCCCCCCAAAACCGTTTCACACCCCCCACTTCTAAGTTACAGTAAACTATTTGTAGTTCCACAAAGGAGCCCTGGTGGCACGGTGGTTAAGAGCTGGGCTGCTAACCAAAAGGTCAGCAGTTTGAATCTACCAGCTGCTCCTTGAAAACCCCATGGGGCAAGTTCTACTCTGTCCTATAAGGACAGCAGTGAGTTTGTTTGTTTTTTTTTAGTTCCCCAAATGTACATTTTAAATCTTGGTCACTAGGGCCAAATTGCCTTCCAAAAATATGACAGTTAACCTTCCCACCAGTAGCACATGAAAGTGCTTGCCAGTGCTGTGTGTTATGTCTTCATAGAAGTATATTTAGTATGTTTTATGTGCTAAACCAAAGTAGACATTCATTTTGTGTGGTTATGCAAAAACCAGTATGGGGTTGGGAGTTCATTGATAAAGAGGTTGAAAAGTTGTGCCTGACTTTACCATAATCATTTTGGTTTGTTTTCTACCTAGGTACTTTTAAACTAGTAATAGAATTTTCTGAAGAATATCCAAATAAACCACCAACTGTTAGGTTTTTATCCAAAATGTTTCATCCAAATGGTAAGTAGCAATTTTCTATTAGACTTTGTAAGTGACCAGGAAAAAAAAAGTTATTTCCCTCCTTCTAGGTCTTGCTCCTTAATTCTCATTATTAGCCCACTTCTAGACATTGCTTCAGTGTGAACATTAGCCACATTTTCATAGTTGGGGAATCTTATCAGGGTTCCAAATTTGACATAAAATTGTTTTGCTTTAATAATTATGGTTTAAAGGTAATACATATTTATTTCTAGAAAATGTGAAAGATACAAAAAAGATTTCACTGTAATTTAGTTTTTAAAAAAAAATGTTTATACAAAATTGGGATCATGCTGTGTATATGTATATATATTTTAATATACTATGAATATTTTTTCTTATTAGATATTCTTCTGTATAATCTTTAATGGCTCCAAAGTGTTCTATTATAGGTTTACTGTAATTTAATCAGTGTCCAGTTATTGGTTTTTTTCAGTTGTTTATCATTTAACAAGCACTTTAAATATTCCTGAAAATAAATCTTTTCAAATACGCTTGATTATTAGAATAAATTTTTAAAAGTAGAATTACTGGGTCAAAGCATGGTATATTTTTGAAGCATTTGATACAATTTTCTATTTTTTCGGTCAAAAGGATTGGTTCCATTTTTCACTTTGAAAAGTTTATTTTATTCTTAATAAATGGTTGCTGACTCTTTTGTAATTAAATTTAGTCTCCCTTGACTTCTTGCTGTTTGCTTTTATTACATTTATATTGCTAGATTATAAATTACCGTGTGAAAAACCAAACCAAACCTCTTGCCTTCGAGTCATTTCCAACTCATAGTAAACTTGGCTCATTTGAATGTGGTCTTCCCCCATCAGCTAACTTACTTTCAGGGAGAACATTTTCAGGGGTCCTTTTGCCTATGTCTCTAGTATTACAGATTTGATGGGTTGATTACCAGACAGAAGTATCTACCCAGAGGAGAGGTGTATTTGTCTGTGTCTGGAATCAAGGTAACTTCCCAATAATAGATTTAGTCTTTGGTGCTTCATTGCTGTGAAGTTGCTTTTTCCTTCCAGCTATCTTTATCTTTTTTTTTTTTTTTTTTTAAACTTAGATTTGATTTTAGAGAATTCCTAACTTTCCACTTATTCCATTGTAGCTTTTTCTGTCTTAGTCTTGGTATTAAATCTACTCAGACAAGTTATAGTAAGGGAGTTCTTTAAATCAAGGTGGGAAAGACTATAAAATGTGCAGGGGTATACATATATAGCTAGAGAATTATCAACTTAAGCAAATTTATAGGGAAACAATGTATTTGGTTATTTCCTATACCCTCATATTCATAGCATCCCTTTTTTCCTGCTGTGGTTTTTTTTATTTAACTTTCTAGTTTAGTTTTTTAAATATCTTTATTAGAATTTAATTCACATACTTACCCATATACAATATGCATATACAATTCAGTGGTTTTTAATATATTCACAAAGTTGTGCAGCCATCACCACAAATAATTTTAGAGCCTTTTCAACACGCCCCCCCAAAAAACTCCATGCCTCTTAGCAGTTACTCCCCATTTCTTCCCAACCACTTCTCCCGTTATACCCCCTCTCCCCAAATCTATATTCTTTCTGTAGATTTGCCTATTCTGGATAGTTCATATAAATGAAATACTATATGATCCTTTGTGACTAGCATCTCTAACTTAGCATAAATGTTTTAGAAGTTCATCTGTGTTGTTGCATGAATCAGTATTTCATTTCCTTTTTATTGCCAAATAATATTCTATTGTATGAATATACCACATTTTGTTTTTTCATTCATCAGTTGACGGACATTTGGGTTCTAGTTTACTTTTGGATTATTTCTCATAAACAGTTTTAGTTCAGAACCTTTAAATCATTTTATATTTTTATGGGTTTTACAGAGGTGATGATGTTTTCTTTGGACATACTGGGTTTGATGTTCCTGTGAGATAGACAGTAAGTGGTTGGCTGTACTACTATGAAAATGAGAGACCTAGGCTAAAGTTAACAGAAGGACTGAACACATGGATAGTTAACGAGGCCATGGGCGTAAGATTGCCTGTGGGTGTATAAAGCGGGAGGAGGGCCTAGGGTACAGCCCTGAGGAATGACAGTATTTAAGTGTGATTTGCACCTCCTCCAAAAAAAGCCTTACTTAATTTGTTTTATGTAGAGTGGACTGTCTTGTTTCATGAAGCTTTCCACAGTTCAGAAGTATCTGTAAAATTTAAGTTAGAGCCCTGGTGGTACAGTGGTTAAGAGCTTGGCTAACCAAAAGGTCGGCTATTCAAATCCACCAGCCGCTCCTTGGAAACCCCTTTGGGGCAGTTCTTCCCTGTTCTATAGGGTCTCTGAGTCAGAATCAACTCCACGGCAACGAGAGTTAAAAATTTCAAAGGAGTCCCTGAGTGGCACAGATCATTAAGTGCTCCACCGCTATCAGAAGGGTTGATGGCTTGACCCCAGCCAGTGGCACCTTAGAAGAAAGGCCTGGCAGTCTACTTCTGAAAGGTCACAGCCTTGAAAATCCTATAGAGCACCATTCTTTTCTGCACACACGGGGTTGCCATGAGTTGGAACTGACTCAGCGGCAACTAACAACAGCAAATAAAATTTAAATACATTTACCATTTGTCAGCACAGCAGTTCTGCTTCTAGAAATTTATCTGACAGATACGTAGTCTCACATATGAGTAAAATGTTATGTTTATTGTTTGCATTTTCACATAATCAGTCAAAGGGGAAAAAAGCTTCCCAAATGTTTGGAACTTTCAAAAAAATGATTATGAAAGGAGTGCAAAAACATATTATAAAATACAAGAAAAGGTAAAGAAAATAGTCATTTGTAATCCTACTATCTACAGATAACCACTACTTGCATTTCAGCATTTTAGTCTTAGAAATGTTTTTATGATTGCATATACTTTAAATGAAAATATTTATGTACAAATTTTTACCAAAAAATAGACTACATAATTAGAAACTTATTTTTTTTTGAGGTAATATGTTGTGGATATCAGTAAATATAGGGTAGATATGTATTGTCTCTGGTGGCTACATTGGTAGTGGTTATATGAATGTACTATTATTTATTTAGGTAGTCCCCTCTTTATGGAACACAAGGTAGTTTCCAATTTATCACTCTTATAAATAGTATTACAGTGAACTTTCTGTAGATAAATCTTTGTGCATGTCCATGATTATTTCCTGAGAATAATTTCTAGGAATTAAATTTCTATGTCAAAAAAACAAGCAGTTTTGGGACTTCTGGGCAACATGGCGCTATAGTCAGAAGCACCACACTGTCCCTCCACAGCAAAGATCCGAAAAACTAAGTCAAACAGTCACATGTTAGTCATGAAACCCTAAGCATCAAATGAAGAGATAAAGTACTCAGCCAAGCACCGAATGGAGTAAGAAACTGACCGAGAATAGAGAGCAAGGAGATACACATGCAGAGGTCCCCTATCAGCTACCGCAGCATGGATCCACCATCTTGGACTCCTATCAGAGATTAGCGAACACAGTATGAGAAAGGAGCTCCATGGAGCTTCCAGCAGGAGACAGAACAACCGGTAACCAACGATATATGCTTTCCCACCCCCCACTCAGCCTCCTCTGCTTCCTGCAGCCACAGTCTCTTGGCCAGGAAGCCCCGGCTTCACCCCAGTGTCACTTGGATTCCACCTTACCGTACTGGGCAGCTCCCTGAGTGCCATTTGTTGGCTGCTGGTGTTGCTTTTTTCCGCTTCATTACATTTCTTCCTTACCTCTCACCGCCTCCCTCTCCTTTCTCTCAAATACCTGGCTCCGTGGCCATCTTTGCTTCTTCCTGGGGGGCTGCAAGGCACCACTCGACTGTGAAACTGCTTCCTGGCCCGTGCCGCCGCGCTGGTGGGACTCCTGGGGCTTTTTTTTTTTGGTTGTGTGTTTGTTCTGATTTGTTCTCTTTTGATTTGTTTGTTTGATTGTTTTCTTTTTCTTTTCTCTGCTTGGGAGCCCCTTCTGGCTGGACAGTGCCATGCAGCTTGGGAGATACTCCCTTACTCTGCACAGATACACAGTGACATCCCTGGGGACATTTCTTTTTTCCTGTTTTTTTTTTTTGTTTGTTTGTTTGTTTTGTTTTGTTTTCTCTCTCTTTTTCCCTTTTTGTCTTTCTTCATTTCTAGTTTCTCAATTTTTTTTTCTTTTACCCTTTTTCTTTTTTTTCATTTTTGTTTTTCTCCATTTCTCAGTCTCTCATCTCTCCACGCCAGTAGCAAGCTCCCTTAGCGTTCTTTGTTTGTGTGTATGTTTTTGGCTCCTGTTGCTCTCTCTCCTCTTTCCCATACCCATCTTAGCTCTACACATCACAATCTCCCCCCTCCTTCCTGCCTACCTGCACTGTGTGCTGAACATCACACCTTCAAGCAGCACAGGCACAGCCTACCAGAACCTGCCCTGCACTGATTCCTGGTCTACACTGTCAGCCCTAGTACGTGCCACAAACAACACATGCCAGCAACTCCCCTTCAGCTGGACCTGCCCTGCTGTACCATACCTGAGTGACTGACCCTGCCCATTAGAGAAGGAGGTAAAAAGTATCGTGCCCACAGACGAGCAAACAACAAAGAATGCACAGCCCACTTGTTCAGAGATAACCAAATAAAAAAGCAGGACAAAACAAACGAATCTACAACCAGTAAACAAGGAAGATAACTACTGAATGCCCCAAAGACAGCAGATGATATCAAAACATACACAAAAACAGGACAGGATGGTTCCAGTAGGCATCCAAAATAAAACACCAGATGACTTTCCAGTAGAAGAAAAGGACTAGAGCTACCTGATAGGGAATTCATATCTCTACTATTCAGAATTATACAAGAGTTGAAGCAAAAAGCAGACAAAAAGGAGGAAAAAAATAGACAAATACATGGAAAATATACAGACAAAAAATGGAAGAATTCAAGAAAATAATACAGGAACAAAATTCTAAAATAAAAATAAATCCACAACTAGAAATCATACAAAAACAACAATTAGAAATCCAAAAGATAACAAGATTTCAGAAATGGACAGTGTCATAGAAGGGCTGAGGAGCAGGTTTGAAATGGTGGAAGACAAGATCAGCAAAATTAAAGACAAACACTTGAGGAAAAATCAGAAAAAAGAATGAAGAAACCCTGAGAATTATGTGGGATATAATCAAAAGCAAAAATCTGCAAGTGATCGGAGTTACAGAACGGGGAGAAAACAGAGAGGATCATTGAAGAATTGCTGACAGAAAACTTCCCCCAGTATCACAAAAGATGAAAAGCTGACCATCCAAGAAGCTCAACAAACCCAATATAGGATAGACCCCCAAAAGAAAATCACCAAGGCATATCATAATCACACTCACTAAAACCAAGGATAAACAGAATCCTGAGAGCAGCTCGAAGAAAAAAAGTCACATACAGAGGAGAAACAGTAAGACTAAGCTCGGATTATTCGGCAGAAACCATGCAGGCAAGAAGGCAATGGGATGACATATATAAAACCTTGAAAGAAAAAAATTGCCAGCCAAGAATAACATATCCTGCAAAACTCTCATTCGAATATGATGGTGAAATTCGGACATTTCCAAATAAACAGAAATTAAGGGACTATGTAAAAACCAAACCAAACTTACAAGACTTATTAAAGGGAGTCCTTCAATCTGAGAACAAAGAACATCAGACCACAGGCTGAATCTAGGGCACAGGACTGTACAAGCCAGATACCAACCTGGGAAATGAACTCTTAAGGACTATCCAAAACCGAAAGAATTAAACAGGGAACCAGAGAGGTGAATCTGTAAATGACAACATCAGAACAATAAAAGAGGGAATAAACGGTGTAGGTATAGAACCTTCTAATGGAGAGGATGGCAAGACAATACCAAGTAATAATAGACTGGTTCAAGAAAGATAAGGGTAAATTTCAAGGTAACCACAAAGAAAGTTAACAAATCTCCTCATAAAAATAAAGAAGAAAAACGTCTCAGTAAAAACAAAACCTACAAAAACAAAAGAAATGAAAAAAACATCCACAAACAAAAGGAATTCAGCACAGGAGAGAGAGGAACAAAGAAAACATCAGCACCACAAAAAAAAGCACTACAAAACGACAGCAGTAAACTCACACCTATCAGTAGTTACACTGAATGTAAATGGCCTAAATGCACCCATAAAGAGATGGAGAATGACAGAATGGATAAAAAAACAGGATCCATCAATATGCTGTCTACAAGAGGCACACCTTAGAAACAAAGATATAAATTTATTAAAAATCAAAGGATGGAAAAAAATAAACAGCTACCAAAAAAGAGCAAGACTGGAAATACTAATCTCAGATAAAATAGACTTTAAAACAAAATCCACCATAAAAGACGAAGAAGGACACTATATAATGATTAAGGGGATGATCCATCATGAAGACATAACCATAATAAACGACTACACACCCAGTGACGGGGCTCCAAAATACGTAAAACAAACTAACGAAACTGGAGGGCATTATGCTAAGTGAAATAAGTCAGTCACAAAAGGACAAATATTGTATGAGAACTCTACTGTAAAAGCTCATGTAAAAGTTTACACACAAAAAGAATCTTTGTTACGAGAGATGGGAGGGGTGGGAGGGGGAAATAATAAACAATAGATAAGTGGTAACTTTGGTGAAGGATAAGACAGTACAGAATACTGGGGAAGCCAGCACAACCTGTACGAGGAAGGGTTATGGCAGCTCCATAGACACATCCAAACTCCCTGAGGGACTGAATTGCTGGGCAGAGGGCTGTAGGGACCATAGTCTTGAGGAACATCTAGCTCAATTGGCATAACAGTTTATAAAGACAGTATTGTACATTCTGCCTTGGTGAGTAGTGTCTGGGATCTTAAAAGCCTGTGAGCAACCATATAAGATACTCTACTGGTCTCACCCCTTAGAGGGCAAGGGAGAATGAAGAGAACAGGGTATGAGGAAAAGATTAGTCAGGACTAATGGACCACAGCTACCACAGTCTCCACCAGACTGAGTCCAGTACAGCTAGACAGCAGCTATCACTGCTAACTGCTCTGATCAGGATCCTGGACAGAGGGTCCTGGACAGAGCTGGAGAAGGATGTAGAACAAAATTCTAACTCACAAAAAAAAGACAAGATTTACTGGCCTTACAGACTGAAGAAATCCCAAGAGTATGGCCCCCAGACACCCTTTTAGATCAGAGGTGAAGTCTTTCCTGAGGTTTAACGTTCAGCTGCAGATTGGACAGCCCCACAAAACAAACTGGGACTAATGAGGTGCACAGCAGTCCAAGGACAAGGACTAGAAGGCAGGAGGGGACAAGAAAGCTGGTGATAGGGAACCCAAGGTTGAGAAGGGACAGTGTTGACATGTCGTGGGGTTGTTAACCATTGTCATAAGGCAATATGTGTACTAACTGTTTAATGAGAAACTATTTGTTCTGTATACCTTCATCTAAGGTACAAGGAAAAAAAAAAGAATTATGTGAGATCAAGTTGACAACAGCAACCCAAAAGGTTTGATGGGAAGTATAGGGGCCAGTGAGTTGAAGATAATGGTGATGGAATAATTTGGAAAAGGATAGTGAGAATAGCAGAACAACTGGAAGAATGTAATTGATGTCACTGAATTGTATATGTAGAAATTTCTGAAATGGCGTATCTTTGGCTATGTATATTTTCACCAAAAAAAGATAAGCTCCTCCAAGGTCGAGAAGGGAGAGTGTTGACATGTCATGAGGTTGTTAACCGATGTTACGAAACAATATGTGTACCGACTGTTTAATGAGAAACTATTTGTTCTGTAAGCCTTCACCTAAACTACAATTAAAAAAAAAAATTAAAAAACAGTTTTTCAAGAGCTTTATTTAAGAATATTTAGGAATGTGGAATCCAAACAGGCTTGCTATATGATGTGTGTTGAAAAAATTGATGAAGAGGTATGAAATAGAGACATTACTTTTAAGACTGGTTCTCCTATAAGACAGAAGGCTAAGATACTTTAGTTATTGCCTATGGTTTAAAACTTCTGATTGGACCAAGCACTGTGTTTGCGGTAAAGATTTCTGATAACTGTTAAATATGACAAAGTTAATATGTAACCAGTTCTGGTATTATCTTTGCAGTGTATGCTGATGGTAGCATATGTTTAGATATCCT
The DNA here is from genome assembly GCA_030035585.1 of Dugong dugon. Lineage (NCBI taxonomy): Eukaryota > Metazoa > Chordata > Mammalia > Sirenia > Dugongidae > Dugong > Dugong dugon. The sequence goes on from CM057460.1 coordinate 147,587,611, forward strand.
TCAGAACCGATGGAGTCCAACATATGATGTATCTTCTATCTTAACATCAATTCAGGTAAGTGTGTCTTAGGATTCTGTGGGATACAGTCCTTTAAGAGCAATCTGAAGACTAAGTGAGCAAAGTAACTTTCCTAGCATTCAGGCAACCAATGGCAGAGCTCAAACAAGAACCCATGATTTTCAGCTAGCTGGTATGATTTTCCACTTTCCTATTTTGTTCCTTTGCTACTGGATATGCATATATATATTTTAAAAAACCCGTTGCCGTCGAGTCTATTCTGACTCATAGCGACTCTGTAGGAGAGTAGAACTGCCCTATACGGTTTCCAAGGAACGCCTGGTGGATTCAGACTGCCGACCTTTTGGTTAGCAGCCATAGCTCTTAACCACTGCACCACCAGAGTTTCCGTGTGTGTGTGTGTGTGTGTGTGTGTGTGTGTGTGTGTGTGTGTGTGTGTGTGTGTGTGTGTGTGTGTGTGTGTTTGTCTGTTTGTCTGTGTGTGTTTTGTTGATTAAAGGAAATGAGATTTATCACCTAATATAATGTCAAACATTTGCAAGTAATCACAGTAATAGGGTTTAACCTTGGAAAGTTGGTTGCTATGCTTTTTTAACCAAATGAAGCTGTTGATCTCCTGGGTAGAGAGAAAGTGTCAGTATGCTGAAGAATACTGTTCTGATTTCTTTGAAAATTAGAGTTTTTAAGGTAACTGGCAAAATATTGAACGATGAGGAAGCCTCAAAAGAAGATAGAAGGAATACACAGAGATTTGGTTTGTGTTCAGCCATTTCAGGAGGTAGCATATGATCAAGAACCGATGGTATTGAGAAAGAAGTCCAAGCTGCACTGAAGGCATTGGTGAAACAGAAGGCTCCAGTTATTGACAGAATACCAACTGAAATGTTTCAGCAGACACCTGCAGCACTGAAGTGTTCAGTCATCTATGCCAGGAAATTTGGAAGGCAGCTACCTGGCCAACCAACTGGAAGAGATCCATATTTATGCCCATGCCATCGAAAGGTGATCCAACAGAATGTGGATATTATCGAACAATATCATTAATATCACAGACAAGTAGAATTTTGCTGAAGATAATTCAAAAATGGTTGCAGCAGTACATCAACAGGGAACTGCCAGAAATTCAAGCCAGATTCAGAGGAGAATGTGGAACAAGGGATATCATTTTTGATGTCACATGGATCTTGGTTGAAAGCTGAGAATACCAGAAAGATGTTTACCTGTGTTTTACTGACTGTACAAAGGTATCCTACTGTGCGGATCCTAACAATTATGGATAATATTGTGAAAAATGGGAATTCCAGAACACTTAATTGTGCTCATGCAAACCCGTACATAGACCAAGAGGCAGTCATTCGAACAGAACAAGGGGATATTGCATGATTTAAAATCAGGAAAGGTGTGCATCAGGGTTGTATCCTTTCACCATACTTACTCAGTCTGGACTATATGATAAAGAATGCAGCATCAGGATTGGAGGAAGACTCATTAACAACCTGTGATATGCAGATGACACAACTTTGCTTGCTGAAAGTGAAGAGGACTCGAAGCATTTACTGATGAAGTGCTTCAAAGACTACAGCTCAATATGGATTGATTACACCTCAACATAAAGAAAACAAAAATCCTCAACTGTGATAAATGGAGGAAATGTTGAAGTTGTTATGGATTTCGTTTGGATCCACAAATCAACACCCATGGAAGCAGCAGTCAAGAAATCAAACAATGTATTGCATTGGCCAAATCTGCAGCAAAGACCTCTTTAAAGTGTTAAAAAGCAAATATGTCACTTTGAGGACTAAGGTGCGGCTGACTCAAGCCATGTTACTTTCAGTTGCCTCATATGCATGCAGTGAATAAGGAAGACTGAAGAATTGATGCCTTTGAATTACGGTGTTGGTGAAGAATATTGAACATACCATGTGTGATGGGTTAAAGTGTGTTGACTTGACTGGGCCATGATTCTCAGTGGTTTGGCAGTTGTGGTATAGTGTGGCGGTTATGTAATGATGTGTAATCACCTCCATAATGGATCTGCTCTGAATAGCCAGTCAGTTGAAAGGGATTTTCCCTGGGGTTGTGGCCTGCGTCCAATATATATGGACTTCCTGACAAAGCTTCCTGGCTTTTGCTCGCTCTGGATCCTGCATCCAGCTTGTCATCGTCTGACCTCCCGTTTTTGGGACTTGAACCAGTGGTTGGCCATATTGCCTGCCAATCTTGGGATTCATCAGCCTCTGCAGCTCATGAGCTAGCAGCCTGCCATCTTACCTGCCACTCTTGGGTCTGTCAACCCCTGCAGCTACATGAGTCAGGAGAAGCCTCCAGCCTGACACCTGACAGATGGACATGGGACCTGTTAGCCTTTACAACCGTGCCAGCCATTTTCTTGAGAGAAATTTCTCTGTCTCTCACTCTCTCTATATATATATATGTATATATGTATGTATGTATATATGTTTCACTGGTTTTGCACCTCTAGAGAACCCAGCCTAAGATATCATGAACTGCCAGAAGAACAAAGAAATCTGTCTTGGAAGATGTGCAGCGAGAATGCTTCTTATAAGTGAGGAGGGCGAGACTTCATCTCACATACTTTGAAGGAACCAGTCCCTAGAGAAGAACAACATGCTTGGTAAACCAAGGGTCAGCAAAAAAGAAGATCCTCAACAAGATGGATTGCACAGTGGCTGCACCAGTGGGCTCAAACATAGCAATGATTGTGAGGATGGCACAGGATTGGGCAGTATTTCGTTCCGTAGTACATAGGGTCACTATGAGTTAGAACTGACTCAACAGCGCTGAACAACAACAGCAAAGTAATTGAGAGCTATTTGTTTTGGAAGTATAAGTTCTCTTTATCAGTAGGAACCCTCTTGTATTGTATCAAGTCATTTCTGAATGTGTTTGGAGCTAAAAATTATGTTTAAGAAATACTAATTTCTGCCATTGAGTAATATCTGTCATTTTGTATAACTTTCTGTGCTCCATATCTGACCCCTTGCTGGTATAAAGAATAAATCTGCAAATTTTTTCTCCCCTTTCTTTCCTTCTAGTCTCTGCTGGATGAACCAAATCCAAACAGTCCAGCCAACAGCCAGGCAGCTCAGCTTTATCAGGAAAACAAACGAGAATATGAGAAAAGAGTTTCGGCCATTGTTGAACAAAGCTGGAATGACTCATAATAGACAACTGGTCTGTTAATCTTTTTCATCATTGTTGTGTATAATTTACCTCTAAGTAGAAAGGCTAACAAATTTTAAGTGCCACAGGTTTTAAGGATTCTGCAGAAAAAAAAAGTCCTTCAGTTTAGAACCTACAAAAGCTTGTGTATCTTGATTAATGTACTTTTTATTGCATGGTGTGAACTAAGTTATTGCTACATAAATTTGTAATATATCCTGTTTGTATTTTTTTCCAAGTGTATAATGTTGGTGTGGAGTTTTCATGACAGAATATACACATTTTGTAAATCTGTACTTTTTTCAAATATTGAATGCCTTATTTTTGAATTCTTTAGATTTTTAAATTGGAGAAAAGCACTTAAAGTTTTTTATATATGAATATTACATGTAAAGCTGTTAAAATACATAACTTCAGTGCAAGAGATTTTGTCACTTATTTCCTTATCTGTGTAGGATGGGTTAATAAGTCTAGCTCTCCACAACTGATGATAGTTTCATTTTCAATTTCAAGAGAAGATTTCTATTTTATCAAGAAATTCTTCAAATTTGATTCTGAATACCAATTATAATTTCATACTTTATTTTGAATGTACCTATATTAGTTTTAACTGAACAGTTACATACATAACTGGTTTGATTCTGTCTAGTTCTGTATTTAGGCCTCTTGTTGCAGTTTCTTCATGCACTACTTACTGTTAAACTGTAGCTTTTGCAATTAGCACCTCTACCATGAACAGAGAGCTGATGCAACTTATTTTGCTGCTTGGAAGCATCTTTAAAAGGTTTTTGATTGATGAAGAAAGTAAGTCTGTAAACATTTTCCAAAAATTCATGCCCCACTATTAACAATGAATAAGAATTGGTTGTATTTGTTCGAGCAAGGCAGATGTTTGCAAGGAATCTTGGTATAATTTAAACGTTTGAAAACTGCCTTTTAATGCAGCTGCATATCTGTTTATTCTGGGGGAATGTTAAACACCATGGCCTGCTGAGTTGCTTTCTCTTGTGGAGATTTTTTGTTTTTTTTTAATCTCCTAAATTGTATAAAAGTTGTTCTGAGTTTAGTTTTAAAACACAGTATTGTAGAAAGCTGAGACCAAGCTATCCTATGCCTTCAAATAGTATAGAAAATGGAAAATATGCTAGTAATTTTTGTTGAACCACCTGTGTAGTCTTTCTGCTAGTTAAAACAGCTATTTTCACTACAATTAAACTCCAAAAGTTTCTTGTCATATCAGTAGTAGCTCGGGAGAAAGCTAGCAGCTTTTTCTCTACTGGAATACTGGGTTACAGGATGTCAATGTCTGCAACTTCTATTCATTAAGCAAAGTGTAATACTAAAATGGATAAGTGCTGATCTTTGATTCAAAGAGGAATTTACTGACTGGAATCATGGGGGAGAAAAAGATGCTTTGTTTAAAGGTACTTTTTGGTTATATTAAATATGTGATGCTTTTATAGTTCAGCTCTACAACAGATTAGTTTCTGTTGACATTTACCCCAGCGACTGACTCTTAGATTAAATACGCAGTATCTGTGAGGACTCTCCTCTAATTTTATTAAATACTATTTGGATACTGCTTCAAAATCCATTTTTATCCTTAACGTATTTTCCCTTTCCTTAATTAAAACTGGAACATGTCAGGTATTGATAAATAACTACACGGACATTGTATCTTACTTTGTGGAAAGGTCAGTGATCAACATATGTAGCAACACTCATACCTATTTCACGTTTCCCATGGAGAAAATCATTAGGATGGTTCCATCTCTCAAAAATTCCAGTTTTTTCTTCAGCCTTGGAACAGATTCCCATTTCTTTGGTTGGGTATCTGATGTAAACCTTCAATTTATAATAATATGTTATACGAAAAATATCTACCTTTAAACACTAATGTGTGATATGGAAAGAGGCTAAAACTGAGATATTTATTTATTTTTGGGTATGAGGTTGTATTGTTGAATTTGTTTAAGCTTAAATGTATGTGTTATTCCTCTAACAATAGCTCTAACATACAGCACTCTGTGCCAGGCACTGTTCTAAGCACATAACATGTATTATCTCATTTCAAACTCAATAACCCTATGAGATACAGGTACTGTTACATTTCAGATGTGAGAAAATTAGGTATAAAGTTATTAAGTAACTTGCCCAAGATCAGCCTGCTAAGTGATAGAGCTGGGGTTTGAACCCAAGTAGTCTGGTCTTTTAACCTGTAAAAATAGCAATGTACATGTCTGACCTCCTCTAACTTCACGAGGTGGGAAAATCAAGATCAACATCAGCCCATGGCTAATTTCCTATGAGGTGGTGGTCAGACATACCTCCTCTCTTCAATCTTGTTACCAATTCTGACACCAGCCATCCCTCCCCACAGCACTCTGTAGTTTTCTGCTGAGTTCAATAATTTGTTGCAGTGGCAACAGGGAACTCACAGACAATACTCAGGATTATGGGGCTTATTAGGAAAGTAACGGGTTACAGTTCAGGATCAGGAATGACTCAGGGTGCAGTTCTTTGGTCAGGATAGCTTCTCAGCCATGCCCGCAGGGAGGCCTCTCTCTGGCTCTTGGCCTCACTTCTGCCTTGCTTGGGTAAGTGTTACAAAGCTTTTAGCTCTGCCAGTAAGTGCCCAGAGGCACCCTACTCTGTCAGGAAGTCTCCTACCAGAAGGCGCTCAGCCCTCTCACTCTGTGGGTCAGCACACTCACTGTAGCTGCCTTGCTCTGTGGGCCAGGAAGCCCACCGTCTCATGCTGGTCTGCTGGCTGTGATGCCGTTGTTTCTCTGCCAATGCTTCTTTCCATCTCCAGTGTTACAGCTCTCTCTCTCTCTGTCTCCTGGTTCTAGGAAGTTCTCAGCATAGGGACCCCTGGGTCCAAAGGATGCGCTCCACTCCTGGCTCTTGGTGGTAGTGAGGTCTCCCCTTTCTGCCTTTGGAATGGCTCATTTTAAGCCTAGCGAGGTGGCAAAACTGACCAGTCCCCTCAGTAGGCTTCCATACACCTTATTTACATGGTCCCACCCCCACAAGGGTGCCATGCACCTTACTTGCATTATCAGCAAGCTGTCCAATCCCCTTGGTGGGCCACAAGCACTTTATTTGCATAGTCTCATCCAGTTATTTGGTAGGTGTTACAAGAACATGGTGAGAAAGGCCATACAAAAGCAGTCTATCGCACCACATAACCAGTAACTGTACTATCTTTTAGGAGATAATTAAGGGATTGAGTTGTTTGAGAAGTTCTACTGAACTTAAATAATGTTCATCCCAATTTGTGAAAATACTTCAGTTAATTTACAGTAGAGTTACATACAGACTTGTATCTATCCAGTTAAAAGGTTGGGCCACCATTTTCCATCTTTTTTTAAATGTAAACAAGTAAAGTTTGGACATAGGAGCGCTTTCTGGTCTTTGATAACATAGGACTATGACTTTTCAATAGACTGGATTTTTTCCCCTTCTGGAAATATCCTTAACTGTGGAAACCCACCCTCCCCAACTAGCAAAAAAAAAAAAAAAAGTTCCGTGAATGTAAGTAACTTCAGGAATTGATCTAAAAAGTCTTACTTAGGTAGACGGAAGGTAGTGGGGAAGGAAGCTATTAAAGGTGCAAAATTTAAAGCAAAAGGTCTGCTTTTTGTTTGGTAAACAAGGTGCCTGTCTACTCAGTTTTATTCATTTAGTACTATAACCCTGGGACTTAAGCACAATTTAGAGTAGTATCTTCCAAGTTCTGGGAGATAAGGGGTCATATCTGACAAATTTTGGGGTCCTGATAGTGTTTATTATAATTCCTTTGTATTGCATTCAGTAATGCAAAGTCCCAAAGAAATCTCAGTTATGTGGGAATTATATATGTAAATAATAGAAAAGTCAGTAGTTGGAAAGCTATTATAGGTAAATGAAACTGTCCGTAGGACAGGGCGTTGTACCAAAATGATAGCCCTGTTACTTGAGTTCCCAGTAGTTTTCTTCAGTTAGTCTGGTATATGGCATAGAGCAGAGATATTAGAAACTAAATTTTATTGTTAAGAAAGATTGACTTTTTTTTACTCTATCCTTTGAACAAAGAAAAGAATTAAATTTGTGTGCCTTAATTTTCCTTCAAGAAGTTCTCCCCACTATCACTACAGCCTTTCTGAAACAATCTTATCAGAATGGCTTGAAGAATTTTTCAAGTTTTCTCAGTTCATAGCATGGGCTAGGGCTTTTTTTTTTTTTTTTCCCCTCAGTTGGCCAAAAAGATGAATGAGCCATGCCATTTACAAACCTTCTTGGGTGCATGGCTCTCCCTCAGCTCAGCAACATTAGCTCCTTGAGAGTTGAAATCAAGAAGCCAGGAAGGACTGGTTCCAAGCTTCCTTTCTGGTATATGGAAGATTCATACTTGGCTGAGAAGAGTGCATGAACTGACTTTCAGGAACTCTGACATTTCCTTAGCTAAAGCTTGGCCACATTAGGGTTTTATAAGTGACTTCTGTAATAACACATTGGGAAGACCCTAATATAAAGAACAAATTCTTTTGAGGGAAAGCAAATAGTCGTTTAGCTGGTTGGAGATGTCTTTACATGGTGGTGTTCTTGTTACAAGTATGATGCTTCTGTAGTTCTTTGGGAAGGTTAGCCTACCTGTAGTCTTACCTGGAAGACTGGGGTTCATAAAGTGCCATTAGGTTGTGCGCTTGTGGAGAGGGGATCAGAGGCTATCTCTGAAAGGATCCCCTAAGACTCCATCAACTTGAGTCATCCCTTCCCATGCTGAAGCTGTCTGTTACTTGTCATTCTTCTTGGGAGTGAAGGAGGAGCTCTGTGGTATTTTTAAGGCTGCCAAAGTGCAAACATAAGAGCACTTAATACAGACCTCTGGGGAGCAAAAGGTTGGTTTTGCTCTTCCTGTCCGAAGCCCAAAGGATACACTTGCCCTCTTCTCTTCCTCCTTTGCAAACAAGACCTTTTGCCAAGAATATCACAGCTCACCAGTTGAGATGGACTAGCTGCACTCCTGAACAGGAGAACGTCAACTGCAGAGAAGCTTGCTGCTCTTTGCCTGGGCTCTGTGTAAAGTTATTTTACAAAACTGAGCTGGGAAATTTTGTTTTTTGCATTGGTGCTGGTGCAAAGAAGAACAGGAAGCTGCTTACCTACTGTATCATTCCAAATCTGAGGGATACCTTCTTCCAGCAGAAAACTCTTTTTGCTTGGCCTAATAACCATGCTGGGCCAAGAATAGGAAGGAATCCATAACCCATATCACTAGATTTGGCTAAAGGCTTGGAACATCACCTCCAAAGAAAATCTAAATTGGTAACCTTACTGTGTTGCAGTGAGTTTTGGTTACAGGACTGTTCTTGTACAGTCACATGAGGCTGTGGTAGCAAGTGGAGACTCCCAGGAACATCAAGAGGAAGATTGCCTTCAGAGTGAAAACAAAGTAATCCCAGGGGTGGGTACAAAGGATCTGTAAGCCAGGAAGATCAGCAAGGCCTAGCAATAGTGAGTTTGATGAACCCATCTATGGGAGAAAGTTATCCTTCCTGGCTTGTGTTAGTCCTTACACATCGGCTCTAGGGACTGGGTCTCCTTTTGCACAGAACAGCTTGAGAACAGACTGTAATCACTGTGCTATTCCCTCAAGACCGAGTCTGAAGGATCAAGCTGTAAGAGACAATCTAAGCATCAAAAATGGAGACTTAAAGCCCAAGACTGGGAACTGCTTTCCACACAGCCTTTGGCTGTGCATGCTCAGACCTGGGCAGTGGACCAGGCATGTAAGACAGCAAAGGGCCTCCTCCTGGCTCCAAGCTCCTAAGCCTTTGGGGACACTTAATATCAGTTCTCTGTTTTTTGTTATAAAAGGAGAACATAGTCATAAAAGATAATTTGGTAAATATAGAAGGTAGAAGGAAATATGAGTCATAGTCTCACCACCTGGGAGGCTTAGAACAGCTGGCTTAAGAAGTGGCAACCATAGGTGATGGTCCAGCTGGGGCCCACAATTTACACAGAATGATGAGGAATCTAGTCAGTTTATAGGACAAAACCCTGGGCCAAACTTGGTCACACAGCCTGCAGGAGCCCTTTCCCTGGCTAGGCAGTGGCGGCATTCCCATGTGTGTGCCAGTGATACAGCAAAGGCCATGCCTGTGTCAAAACAAGTATACCCACAGGCTGTATACCCAGGTGGTAGACAAGTTCTGAGGTGCCTGCTATGGGAGAAGGTTATGCAGGCCATGCAAGGTCTGGCTGAGGTTGCTCATTTCTTCATGGCAGCCCTCTCTGGAGGTTCTGTTCCCACCTGCCAGCCAGAGCAGCCTGCCATTTGGTTGGTGCTGCATTGTTCAGTGCCTGCTGCCATTTATTCAGCCAACATATATACTGTGTACCTAATGGGTGACAAGTTCCTTTTAGGCCCTGCTCTGCAGCTTGCACTGAAAAGGTCCACCTTTGCAACCCTGAGGATGGAGCCTGGATGAGTGGGGTAATTGTGGGCATTCACTTTCCTTTTGTGTAAACTTAAGTAAGTTGGAGAATTTTCATATTTTCCCAGCTTGGTCTCAAAGGGATACTAGGGCATGAATGAGGAAGCAGTTATGAGAGCCTACTAAGTGCCGTTACTTTGTTTTTCCACTGACTCCTCCAATAAAGATTGAAGTAGGAATCATTACCACCACTTTGCAGATGCCTACCCTGAGGAGAAGTAACTCAGGAGGAAGAGAGTATCTACCAGCTCACATCTACTAGGAACAAACAGTCTTCTTACTATAAAAAAAAGTCAGAGGAAAAAAAAAAGCAGCCCTAACAAGATAAGAATTTGCTGCTGGCTTTAACGAGGACTTTAACCACTAGACCCACAGAGCTCAAGGCTAACCTTAATTGTCCCTTCACTGTAAATCAGAGGAGAGCCAAGACCTGCCTCAGGCCCCTACCAGCAACATTCTCCCAGGCAAAGGAAGTGGGAGGAAAGGCCATATTGAAGGATTTCTTCTTCCTTTTTGCTCAGCCCACTTCTGAGCTGGGAAAGAGGGATGGAACCCCTGGGTCAAGTTCTAAAGAGGCAGACACTCTTGTCTGAGAGCACAGCCAAGGAAGCAGCTCTGGCCCACACGACCAGGTCTAGAATAATAAGACCAAATCTAATGGGAGTTTAATAATGTTATCTCAATTTCCATTTTCTCTTCTTTGATTTTCAAGAGAATCTGTGTTCAGAGGAAACTTTCATTTTTGTCAACAGTTGATGGAGTCTTTTTGCTTCACCTCCTTGGGATGAGACGGCACCTTCTGCCATTTGGGGCATCTTCTGATGTTATTAGGTTAAAGTCACTAGAAGTGACTTACATGATTAAACCTGGAGGAACTCAGTCAATATAATGTTGCCTTAGTTGAATGAAGGGCTAAATGGTTAACCACCAAAAAAATATTGACTAGTACTTACAAACAGTGGCCCAGTTGGCTCTCAGTGTGTGGGTGTCTGTGGGCAAGGCTTCAAGCTCACGTCCATCACTGACAGGCGTTCATGCAAAGAACCCTGCCCCTAATGCTGGCATTGTCAGAAAACCTTTCAAACCAAAGTGAGAAGGGCAGCAACCACTGTAACCACCTACCCCCAGGAGTCAACTTTAGAAGGAGTATAGTGAATCTGGAAAAGAAACAATCTCACCTGGCTTGATTTTATTAAAAGAATACAGACTCCATGTGGGCAAAATTTTTCCTCCATTTTACTCACTGCTGTATGCTCAGTACCTAGAATAGCACCTGGCACAATGTATGCAAAGTATTTGTTTAGTGAACCAATTTCCATATGACCAAAAAGTGTTTAAGTTCTAAGACTGTCTTGCCTTGGAGGATTTGTGTTGACTTTTATCCTACAGAAGTTGTCCCTACACTGTCTAGTCAAGGATGAAAGCCATGACTAGATGTCATGGGGCACACAGCCTCAGACACCAATAGAAGTTGACAGTCTTCTTCCAGACATAGGGCACCCAGCACTCTTCAGAGCTGGACAATTGGGAAACACCCAGCTGACATTTAGGGTAATATAAACCACATTTCAGATGAATTTTCACTGCCACTTACTACAGATTAGCAAAGCATCAGAATGAGCAGTGATCGTTAATATATAGGTAAGCCATAGGTCTGAATGGATCCTGAATCCTTCTCTCTACTAATATAGAGGATTGGTCAGGTGGGCCAGAGAGACAAGAGTGTTTCAAAAAGTAATTTTCTGAGTGCCTGGATAACATGAAAGAGCATCACTGTTAAGGTAACGGAACACCCTAAATAAACTACACTGAATGTTAGTAATGGCTTTTCATAAAGTCTGAGACTAATTAATAGAAAAGATTCTTTCTGGCGTTAACTTCCCTACCAAGTCCCTTCCTATGATCAGACTTGATCTTCACCTCAAGTCTTGGGCAGGACTGTACATATGAAGAGGCCAGAATCTTGCAGCTTATATCTGGTGTGAGCTCCTGTTCCAAGGCTGACAGTGGCCCTTTCACTATACACGAGTGCTGCACTGCAAAAATTTAATTGCTGTGCTGCTTTCTCTTTCAGAAAAAGGATGAAATTCTAAAATAGTGGTTTATTTCATAGGTGAGACAGCCACAAAGGTTGTAAAGGTAAGATGAAAAGGAAGACACTGAGGGAAAACTCACTGGAAAATGGAATCAGAAAATTTGACATTAACTAGAAAAGTCTTCAAAAAGAAAGAACCTGTGAATGATATTTTTTTTTAAAAAACTTTAAATCATTTATCTGAACATTTAAAAACAATATAAGCAGTCTAATTATTCCTGGTACATCTTCACATATCTTGATCAGATAATTAGCTTATCTGTCTCTAATACTGTATACTGAATCTTTTTGAAGAATGTTATTTTTTTCAATTTGGACTTAAAAAAAAATTTTTTCACACACGCACAAACCATAAAGGAAGTTGGTGGGGGATGAAGCCCTGGTGGCACAATGTTAACCATTTGTTAAGCACTTGGCTGCTAACCAAAAGGTCAGCGGTTCAAACCCACCAGCTGCTCTTGGAGTGGCGGGGGGGCGTGGGGGAGGAGACCTGGCCGTCCGCTCCAGTAAAGATTTCAGCCCAGGAATCCCTATAGGGCAGTTCTACTCTGTCTATGAGTCACAATCCACCAGACAGCACACAACAACATTACTCCACAACTTAAACTGGCTTTATGCAAGGGAGGCATTCCTAAATGGCTATCATTACTTTATATTTTTGGCATTATCTCTTGAAAATAAGAGCATGCATGATGAGAAACCTAATGAAAAATGCATTTTAAAAGTGAATAATCCTTTGTTTCCTCCCACATGTCCTTTATTTGCTATTAAACTCTAGAACCTAATTTCTGAAAAAAACAGTTTCACTGGAGCAAGGGACCCAGCCATTGCTTCTGACCTAGAAGTCTCAGTTTAAGGCATAGTTACAATTGGATGAATTAAATAAAAATAGGAAGATTAACACACACAAAGTGAATACTCACACATTGATTTTCCCACTTTGTAAATTTTTTAAGCCTTACAAATCTGTACAGATAAAATGGAAAGAGGCTGGGGTATGTCTGAAGACAAAAATAGGCTAAGGCTCAGTGAGCACTATGCTTGGCCCCCTAACATTTATTCTCTTAATCCTTGCCATAGCTCCTTGTGAGAGGTATTTCTCTGATCCCATTCTCCAGGTAAGGATCAAGGGAAGAGAAGTGGCTTGTTCAAAGTTACAGATCAGAGACAGACTCCCTCCTTGGCCGTTTCAGTCAGTCCATCCTACTGGTTAGAAGCTGCAGGAATGTGGCCCATCTAGGGGAGCTGCCCGGCTTTAGCCTCAGGCCATGGGTGAGTCTTGTTCCATTTCTCTGGCCCAAGACACTGTGCTGCCACAGCAGGCTCTCCTCTCCAACACATCTGTTAAACTACCTATATTCACCAGTAGGTTACACTAAAGCAGGGTTCATTGTCTTACTGTCCACTATCCCCAGTATCAAGCACAATGCCTGGCACTGAATGAGTGAATCCGGCTGATGGTAGGCTGTTGATGCTAAAGAAAGCCCCTCTCCCAGTATTTATGCCTGGAGATACGCAATTAATAGTGGGTACTAAATAGGATAAAGGAACAGGGAGGGGTACAGAAAAGATACCCTAACTAAAAGGGGGGAAATTAATATAAAAATTTCAGAGACAAGCAGGACTCCAATAAACAAGTATTTCCTGAGGGGCTACATCCAAAGCAGTTCCTCAAGTCTATAAGACTCAAGCCTCAGGCTCCCTCTAGAAAAAAAACAGAATGTGAGCTTTAGCCCAGCAACCTGGGAGACCCAGAGAATCTACAAATCAGCTGGCTGCCTGGGCAAACCTGTGGAATCTCATGTCAATGAGCTTTAAAATAAGGCCAGATACTTTCATTAGGCTGCCTCTTCCCCTAAGACGGTAGGTACCTCAGAGACCCTCCAAGGCCTATGATTTTATTCTCATAAAAAAAAAAAGACAAGTGTGTGTGGGAAAGGGATATATATATACGGCATCAATTTGAGGTAGAAATAAGGAATACAGGCTATTTTGCTGGGGTAGGGTGGGGGAGGGGCATAAAACAATCATACTTAAAAAGGAACATTGTTAAAAAATCCAAACCGTAAAATTCGTTACCTGCCATTATTACATTAACATTAAAAAAGGCATTTTTAATAAAAAGTTTGACATTTAAAAACAAAAGGCTTTCACAATGTTGATGAACTCATCTTAGAGTGCATGATTTATAAATACATAAACTGTTCATGTAATACTTTTACAGTGATAGGTTCTGGAAGAATAAAAACTTCTAAAAAGCCAATCTAGATAGATTACATTTCATTCCAACTGCCTCTCTTCTTTTTGTTGGTAATACCAGGAGTCTTGAGAGAGACGCTGGGGTCAATGTCACCTTTATCCCAGCCTTTCTTCTGAGCCTGTAGCTGATGATGAAAATGTGATAAATCTTCTACCTTAGCTTTGATGCTGGGAAGGAGATGGGGGGGCGGGGGGAGAAAAAGAAAAGGTTATACAGCTATGTAGTCCAGTGAATCAAATTCACTTTCATAAATTAAAATTAACAGTGATGCAGTATATATGTACTACCCAGATGGTAAACAGTCTTAGATATTATTAATATTTTACTACAGACAGAAAATTCAGCAAAACATTGACCCCAACATCCATTTGGAAGCCCAAACCTAGTTTTCTTGACTTCTCACCTGTTAATACATTTTTAAAAAAAAGTTGCCATTGAGTCGATTCTAACTCCGAGACCCTACAGGACAGAGTAGAACTGCCCATAGGGTTTCCAAGGCTGTAATCTTTATAGAAGCAGACTACCACATCTTTCTCCCACAGAGCGGTTGGTGGGTTCAAACTGCTGACTTTTTGGTTAGCAGCCAAGCACTTAACCACTGCACCGCCAGGGCTCCTTGTGATCTGTAAGCATTCACAATTTAAAGTGAAAATGGAAATACTTAAAATACAACTTTTTCCTGGCATGTTCTACCATGAAGAGTTCTAAAAGCAGAATCACACAAACACTTATTGTTCTAAATTAAAAACAGCAGAATTCAGGTAGTAATTCACAACATTTCACACTGAGTCAGGGTTTAGGAGATGTGAGGTTATGTATTTCTGGATTTCACACTATTAAAAACTGTAGAAGTATGTCTGCAAATAGTGACAAGTAAAGCAGATATATTCTTTTTGGGTACTCTCTAGCACCTTTGGTAAATTTAAACTTGGCTATAGACAACTTTTAAGCAGGGCGTGAAGAAATCACTTTGGCTGTCACCTGTATTTGAATGGATTTCCCTAACGTTGAGCAGTGAGAGTGAATCAATCTGAGAGTCTTTTTAGTAATCAGAGTTTTCAAGGTATGACCTATTTTCTAGCTAAGCCAGTCACTCCAGGCTTTTTGAGAGATGTAAAAACAAGCTGAATTCCTCAGCAAAAACAAAATATAAGTCTTTTTCCTCTTGGGAGAAGGCAGTATCATCCAAAGAAACCATCTTTAGTCCAAAGTGAAAAAGAAACCCCAGGCCATCTCTCAAATTTCTGATAGAACAGACCAAGACTACAGCAGCACAACAGTTGCCACTGACTTTGGCCACTGCACGTACGGATAACATCTTTTCCAAAAGGTGCTGGCAGATAATCCAGTCATCCTGGACTGTGGCATTACTGAGTCCATCAGACAGCGAGACTAGCCTGTGGTGTTGGACACAGCTGTCCTGGCTGCTTCAATTTCTAGTGGATAAAGGAAAAACACACGTAACTGAGCATTTTTCTTGGGATACAAGACCTCCCCTGATTTAACCAATCTGACAGGTTAATTTTTTTTTTTTTTTAAATACTCACCAATACTTGCCACCTTGGAATCCCAGCTCTTTCCACCAATGGAGTGGCTACTCCATACCTCAGAGCTTGCCAAAACTGGACATAATGCTCAAAGAAAACCAAAACCAAACTTGATGCCTTCAAGTCAATTCCAACTAATAGCAACTGTATAGGACAGAGTAGTACTGCCCCAGAGGGTTTCCAAGGCTGTAAATCTTTATAGAAGCAAACTGCCACATCTTTCTCCCAAAAAGCAGCTGGTGGGTTCGAACTGTCAACCTTTTGGTTAGCAGCCAAATGCTTAACCAATGAGCTACCAGGGCTCCAATGGTCAAAAGAGAACACCCTGAAACGCAGGCAAACTTGTTTTTCTAACTTTTATTTCACACTTCATATACAGTCATTTTCCATAATGTCATTTTCCCTTTTGGGATAAAAATGCTCTCAGGAAAAATGGACAAGTAATTACACTGATAACTTCCTTCTTTGAGCCAATAATGATAGCTTCTTATTCTTCATCACTCCTCTTTCTCCTTGATTAAGACAATACCTTGGAAATATTAACTCTGACAGTCATGGTAATGACACCCTTCCTGAGTCAGCTGCTGCTCTTTGTTAATTATCACTCATTAATGGGTAAGCTGATCAACCACAAATGCTGACAGTAGGTGTCTAGGAATGGCTGTTAGAAAATTGAGATTATTTTCTGAATATATTTGTGTTTAAATCTCTTTCAAAAGAAAAACCATACACTGCAACTGTTTGACATATCACACCTGTCAGAGGCCAACACGCCATTTTTCTCAGACCAAAATAACAAGAACAAAAAAACCAGCTGGACAAACCACAGAGATGTACTCTCCTCAAAGCTGCAGAACAGCCATAAAGTATTTTTAAAATCTTACTTTAAAGAGCTGATGTCTCTAAGTTATCTTCACTGTCTGGGTCCGGAGATACCAACAATGCCAGGTGATTCATTTCGACTTGCTAGCTGGCTCTAAAATCCAACTAAACTCTTAATTTTAGAGCTAAGGATCAATTCTGGGCAGAACAACAACAGGTGTTTTCAGGTGCATGGCTCGACACCAGGTTTTTTTTGTCTCTGGGCTGGCAGTGTTGCCTAATGTTTGCCAGCCTCCATTACATGCAAAAACCTCAGGCAAGGGACAAAACTACTCCTGGGAAGTCCTTGAGTCTCCGTGGCCCTCCTTCCGATGGGATCTCCAGGCAGCCTTCAATGGAGAGGGATAGTGTTCAACGTAAGTCTGTCATGGCACCTAGATCAGATGGCCTGTTCTCAGGATAGGCTTATCTAGGATGGGCAAAACTCTGGGTGCCCTCTAAGTATCTCACTTTTCAGGATCAGCTGAATTTCATTTTCAGTGGCATTAACGGTCTAAAATTAAACTTGGTTACTAAGAAAACGTGAGTTTTATTTGAAAGAAGTTGAAACATATAATCCAAAGATGTTATGGTAGAATTATGGCCTTGCTTCCGGCTTCTTCCAAGTAGCTAAGTGCTATGATTGGTATGATGACAGCACTGGTGTTTAGGGATGTCAGGTTCATGCCTGAGGACTCTTCTCTGGAGATTCACACTATACAATCACCATCAAGAATGCAAACCCCAGGGCAGGGGCTCTCCATAATTTTGAGGTTCACGACCGCTTTTCAATTTTCAAGTTTAAACAGACCATCCCCCAACACACAACACACCCACTTTTTCACACTGCTCTGTGGATAATGTTTGGGACATGCCTACCAATGAAAAAACCTCCTTAGTCCCCGAGAGATCACCTTTCAGCCAAACAACAGACAGGCTTATAAAGTGAACAATAACACCCGTGAGGAACATGCTCCTCAGAACAATCAACCATACAAGACTAAAAGGGCAGCATCTGCCCAAAAACAAAATTCAGAAGGCAGGAAAGATGGGTGAATGCAAACGGGCAACCCAGGGAGGAAGCGGGTAGAGTGCTGTCAAATTGAGGGGACTGCAACTAATGTCACAAAACAAAATGTGTATAAATTGTTGAATGGGAGACTAATTTGCTCTGTAAACTTTCACCCAAACCACAATAAAATGTTCAAAAACAAACCTCCTTAGTCTCCTCCAGGGTCAGCCCAAATATCATAAAGTGTTCTGATCTCTAATAGCCCAGCATACTGGAAGGAATACAACTATCTTTCAGAACTCATATAAGATGGAGAAGTATAATGTAGAACTGACAGGAAGAAAAAAACAGATCTAAGGGAGGGCAGAATACCTCTCTCAGGAACAAAGCAGAGAGGAGGTGAAGGCTTGCCCCATTCTCTTCCTCTGCCACCCTGTGGGGGCCTCTCAGGTAGGCAGCAGCTATCTAGACCCTCCCTGGCAGGGCCCAAGCAACCTCATCACTCTGAGATACCCAAGGAGGACTGTCAAGGAATGTTTAAAAGTATTACATGAGGGAATCCATAAAGCCACAAACTCATAAAGTCAAATTCACATGGCTCCCTGAAGTTTTTGATTCCACGTTCAGATTAAAAACTAAAAAAATAATTTTTTAGGAAAATCATCTGAAATCAAGTGGGAAGTGCTGTCTGGGCCTGGAATACTTTCTGGACAGCTAAGGTGGCCTCCTTAAGGGCCTTACCTCCGAAAACAAAACCAAATCAAAACAAGACCAAATTGGGGTAAAGCAAGGGCTTACCTATGTTTCTGGGGGCAGAACTAAAAGGAGGCTAACAGCCTTTTATTCTATTGCTTTTGGTCAATTTAATAAGCATTTTCTGAGTACTTTCTCTGGGATAAGCCTATACTAGGTTTTGCAGTTACAAAGGACCAAACATTACGTGCCAACTCTTTCCTCAAGAAGGTCACAATCTGGGGGCAAAAGAGACACACAAATAACTATAACTAATGAATTATGCTCTAAAAGAGGCCTGCATAAAATAAAAATAAATTTTAAAAAAAAAGGAACATAGTCTAGTTGGAATAGCCAGACATAAACATGTTGTTGATGTTGTTAGTTGCCACAGAGTTGCATCTAACTCATGGCTACCAAGTAATTGGTATAGACAGTAAAAGTAGAGTGAAAAGAGTCCAGGAGGGACACAAGGGAAGTAAAAAAAGAAAAAGAAAAAGAAAAGAGGCCTGCATAAAGTGCCAAAGGAACTTTGGGAGATAAGGGAGCAATTAATTCTGCTGCCTGAGAAGACAGGCAGATTAAAAAAAAAAAAAATGTTTGGGAGTGATTCTGGAAAGCAGCTGGAATGAACAGCCCCATCCTCTAAGGTTCTTTCTGGCCCATGCCCCAAGGTCCTGACAGAAGGTTCTAGGCAGCAGCTCACTGTGTAAAAAGTCCACAGCCACAGACCAGACTAAGCCTTGAAGAAAAGGGAACAACTGTGGTGTCTGGACATTACTCCAGTCACATTCTCATCAGCAAGTTGGAGTGGCCAAACAAGTCTGGTCTGGCTCTTACCAACTGGGATGAGGATGAGTTATTGTTATCAACAAGATTTTTTAACAAGTGGGAAACTTTAGCACCCTGGCCAACATTTACTTAAAAATCAAGGAAAAAGCTCAAAACGGAATGTTCCTAGGAAAACAGAACAGGTCGAGTTTATGTGTTACTCCACCAACAATGCATATACTATAATACTGTGTTGTTATCTAATTATGAAAAGGTTTATAGCAATTACAGGGAAATAAAAATGAAAGCATTTAATCTAAGATACAACTATTGGTCTGTCCAGAGTTAAAGAGAAAGAAGGAAACCAAAGACGCAAAGAAGAAACTAGCTTACAGAACCAATAGTCTACATGAACAATGACATCACCTACCTTGAGACCAGAAAAACTAGATGGTGCCTAGCTACCACTATTGACCATTCAGACCAGGAACTCAATAGATGGCCCCAGAGAGAATGTGAGAAAAATGTAGAACAAAACTCCAATTTCTAAAAAAAAGGCCAGACTTACTGGACCAACAGAGACTAGATGAACCCCCGAGACTATCGCCCTGAGATACTCTTTAAACTTGGAACTCAAAACACCCAGAGGTCACCTTTCAGCCAGATGACAGATTGGCCCATAAAATAAATATCATCTGTGAGTACTGTGCTCCTCAAAATAATTGTCTAGATGAAACCAAATGGGTAACATTTACCCTAGACCAAAGATTAGAAGGCAAGGGGGGGGACAGGGAAGCTAGACTGATGGAAACAGAACAACTAAAATGGAAATAACGAGAATACTGATGTATTGTGGAGAACGTAACCAATGTCACCGAACAATATGTATAGAAATTGTTAAATGAGAACCTAATTTCCTGTGTAAACTTTCACAATAAAATATTTTTAAAACATGAAAGGGCTTAGACTTTGGGTAGTAACAAGAGAATTCAAAAAGCAATATACTCTACAAATATCTTAAAGGCAGGGACTGTTAACTACACTATTCCATTAAATGCACTTGGAAATCCTGTTTACCTTTTTCATTAATTCACTTCTGGTTGTAAACTGTGGCAGATCTTCCACTTCAATCCCATCCGCCATTTCCATCACCTTGTCTAAAAGGTGTTTGTTGTAACTGTAGAATAAAAAGTAGTAAGGTAAAAGCCTTGGAAAAATTATTTGTCACTGTGAGTTAATACAAAATTGCAGGTTGGTGGACTGTAAACTCAACTCTCAAAGGACTGATTTGATACACTGCAAGAGAAACCAATTAACATGTTCAGCAGCAGGTTAGGAAACAGTTCTTCTCCCTGCCTATGGATACAGAAATGGGCTTTAGGAACACCAATAGAGCAGGTGTTTTGATATTTACAAAAATACAGGCACCATACACGTGGTAGTATATATTCTTGGATATGGTATGAGGACCAAAAAATAAATAAATTTTTTAAACACATGTAGAATGTTAGTCTAATAAAAATGGTATTATTTACTCACTTGCCCAATTCTCTGCCATTTGCCTAAACTTGGATAGATTCCTGTTAACCAGGAAGGCAGAGAGAGGGAATAGATGCATCTGGCACTGCTTCCCCAAATCCTGTTCTAATGACCCTCAAGGTCTGAAAACAAAACTTAGTGGCGTAGGTCTGGAGAGGCCATGTGACCAGAGGCAGTCAGCCAGCCAGGTATAGTCATAAGTCATCCTGTTATCCTAACACAATGTCAGGAACTTCTAAAATGGTGTGGGGAGTACACAGATTTGCCACCTTTCTAGTGGTGGGTTATAAAACCAAAAACCAAACCCACTGCCATCAAGTCGATTCTGTCTCATAGTGACTCTACTGGACAGAGTACAATTGCCCCATGGGGTTTCCAAGGCTGAAATCTTTATGGAAGCTGACTGCCACATCTTTCTCCCATGGAGCAGCTGGTGGGTTCTAACCACCGACCTTTTGGTTAGTAGCTGAGTGCTTAACCACTGTGATACCAGGGCTCCTTAGTGGAGTATAAGGGGTGGCAGGATGCAGTGAGCTTCAGACCTTGACAAAAAGGCATCTGTTATTTTTCGTAAGCAGGACACAGACAGACAAGGTTGGCTCCTACTCAGGGACCAGCAGGCTGGTGACTGGGGAGTAATACTCAAAGGACACAGATTACATCCTGCCAGAAGTGGTAAAATCCACCCATCCTTCCAGAAGCTGCATGCCCCTAGGCCTATCCCTTCACCTTCCTCAGCTTTTTCATCGGTAAAATGGGTGTCTTTGTGTCTGTCTCTGCATGGTTACCATGGGGCTCAAAGGTGCTAATCGACTTAAAACACTCTGTAAAAGGGATGGTTTGAGCTAATGATAGCAGCAATAGTAACAACGGCAACTTCAGCTCCTACCATGTATTGAGTCCTTGCTAGATGGCAGCCCTGTGCTAAGTGCTTTTCACCCTTTAGTACTGTAGTCATCACAAAAACGCATTTTCCAAATGAGGAAACTGCGGCTCAGAGAAGTTAAGTATTTTTCCAAGGGACTACCAGAGTGGGAATCAGCCGCAGGCCGGGCCAAGGCGGTTGAAGGCTGGGGGCGGGTTCAGCCTGGGCCAGAGGATCGATTCAGGACACTGCCGTGGACGAGGGCTGTGGGTCGGAGGGCAGGGGACGGGGTCAGCCGGCCAGGCAGGGGTCCGCACCTGCAGCCCAGGAAGAGGTGGTTGGCCCAGACCATGGAGAGGGACAGCAGCTGGTCCAGGCGGCCGCCGCCGTCGGGTGGGTCGCGGTAGTCGGGCAGGTGGCGCAGGATGAACTCCATCCGGGCTTTCCATTGCTTCTCGCTCTCCGAATAGGAGCGGAACTGTTCCGCGAAGTCAGCCGCCTGCCTCACCCCCGAAACCAGTTCTTCCACCGCGGCGGCCGCCTCGCCACCGACCATGACTCCCGCCGCCGCCGCAGGTCCTACCTGTCCACCGCCTTCCCGGCGCGCACCGCGCCACCGCACGACGGCTAGAAGAGCCCCAGCGGCACACGACTGCTCTGGAGGACCGGCCTGGAGCGCCCTCGCGGGGAGTGGCGGGCCTGAGGAAGGATCGGCTCGCCGAGCCCAGTCCGTGAGACCTCCGCAGCCCACGGCGCCTAACGCAAGGCTACCCAGACAGTGCACGGGTGGTATGCTAACCACCCCGCGGGGAACGAGGGGGAAACTGAGGCCCCCAAGCACAGAATCGGGGCGCCCCCTCCCAGCTGGCAGCCGCATGACAGCCAAAACTACCCTGTGTCCTTCATGCGCTGGGTAGTGGGGGGAAGCGGGGGAGATCCTCAGGCGCTGCCTCATCGTGGGCGACGTCAGGGGTCCTCGCCTCAGACTAGTCAGTATTGGGGTCTTATGCATGTGGCTGTCTGGGGCCCATCTTTGATTCTCAATGGTTTCAACACCCCATCCAGCTTGTGGAGCATCTTTCTGGAGCAAGTCATCCATCCATTTATCTAACCAATAAATTCCTGCCAGGCAGTTTGCTAGGTGCTGGATATGCAAAGAGAGAAAAGTCAGAGTCCTGCACTAATGAAATTTACTGTCTAGTGAGGGAAGCAGACATTAGTGAAATAATTGCTCAAGTAAATGGAAAATTTCATCTCTGACAAGTATTGGTAAGAGTGCTGTGAGCATGAATAAGCAAAGGACCTGATCCAGACTTGGGGTCAGGGAAGGTTTCTCCAAGGAAGCAATGCTGGAGAACTGAGAGATGTGCAGGAGTTAACTCAGTGAAGGAGAGCAGGCCATGGCAGGAGAGAGTCTGACCTGGTAAGAGCAGCAAGATCTGTGTGACTGATTTCTAGAGAGGCAGGAAGAGTAGAAGAAATGAGGCTGCAGAGGTCAGCAGAGCCAGTAGACCACTGATAGAGATTGTGATCTAGATCCAAAGAGGAACGAAGAACCAATGAAGGATTTTAAGGCAAAAGACCTCTTTAAAGTGTTAAAAAGCAAAGATATCACTTTAAGGACTAAGGTGTGCCTGACCAAACCCATGGTATTTTCAGTTGCCTCATATGCATGCAAAAGCTGGACAGTTAAAGAAGAATTGACGACTTTGAATTATGATGTTGGAGAAGAATATTGAATATACCATGAACTGCCAAAAGAACGAACAAATCTGTGTTGGAAGAAGTACAGCCAGAATGCTTTTTAGAAGCGAGGATGGCGATACTTCGTCTCACATACTTTGGACATGTTATCAGGAGGGATCAGTCCCTAGAGAAGGACATAAACAAAAAAAAAAAAAAACCCGTTGCCATGGAGTCAATTCTGACTCATAATGACCCTATAGGAAAGAGCAGAACTGCCCTATAGGAGAAGGACATCATGCTTAGTAAAGTAGAGGGTCAGCGAAAAAGAGGAAGATCCTCAATGAGATGGATTGACACAGTGGCTGCAACAATGGGCTCAAGCATAGCAATGATTGTGAGAATGGTGCAGGACCAGGCAGTGTTTCGTTCTGTTGTACACAGAGTCCTTATGAGTTGGAACTGACTTGATGGCACCTAACAACAAACAACAGCAAAGTGACATCTCTGTTTCCAAAAGATATTGGAAGGAGCTGGAATGGATGTGTCTAGAGAAGATGAGCGGATAGGACTGAGGGTGTTTATTTAACTGGCATGACTCTGCTGTCTGTTCTGGGGTCAAGTAGCAGATCCGCTGAGAGACAGAAGGGCTTCCTTGTAAGTTGGTGAGTTTCCCATCCCCAGAAGCATTCAAGTACTGTTAACTAGGAAATCATTTGACTCTCTATCAATCTTGAGAGATTGTGGACCTTCCCTATAGGCTACCCCCATGGTCCCACATCAAATGTGGGATTGGTGTACAGAGCTGGGCCTAGAATCCAGGATCTAGGACTCCTGTGCAGGTCCTATATAGTGAGTAGGGTCCAGGGGAGCATCAGACCATGTGCAGGCTACTGCTTCTGCAGCTTCTGTTGGGGCTTCAGGGCATGGAAATACCAGACATTCTGAGCAGTAGACTGTGTCCAGAGACCCACCCCCAAGCTCGTGGCACTACTTTGTAGTTAACAGTAGGGCAGCGTGCTACTTACAGCCAAGTGGCCGGGGAAAGTACAAAGGGGTCTGTGAAACCAAGGACAGACCCAGCTTCTCCTGGCAATCAGGAATAGGGGTCCAGAGCTGGGATTCCCAAAATTGAACACAGATCACATCTCCTGAGGTGCTTGTTAAAATAGCAGATTCCATATGGATGAACCTTGAAAACATGCTAAGTGAATGAGTCAGTCACAAAAGGACTAATATTATATGATCCCATGTATGTGAAATATCTAGAATAGGCAAGTGTTTAGAGACCAAAGTTTATTAGTGGCTACCAATGGCAGGAGGGAGGGAGGGAGGGAGAAAGGACTATGTGCTTAGGGGACACTGAGCTTCTGTCAGGGATAATGGAAAAATTTGGGAACCAATAAGGGTGATGGTTAAACAACATGATGAACATAAGTTAATGTCACTGAAATGTACATGTGAAGAATGTTGAAATGGAAAATGTTTTGTTACAAATATATTTACCACACACACACAAAACAGCAGATTCCCAGGCCTCACTACTGGATGCTCAAAGTCAAGACTCCCAAGTACTTCTGACTCCCAGTCCAACTTTGAAAAACACTCAACGTTATTGAGGGTTTTCTGAGCCAAATTCTTGACCACCTGATTGCGCAGTGCAGAGGCTGGGCCAGAAATAGGAACCTGGGCTTTGTGAACTGCAGTTGCAGCTACACAACCAACTCCACCTTGAGGTGTGAAAAAGCTCAGGGGTCATCCAGCAACTACGCTATTTAACATCACTTTTGACTGCGGTGGAGCATATGCATGTATGTCCGTACTTAAACAAATATTCAGGCATGCATACAAGTTATAAGAACCCAAAAGTCCACAAATAGGTAGCCTTTTTTATAATGTGAAATTGTTAACATTGCACTTTCAAAATTGGAAGCAGTCTAAAACTTTAGTTACTGTCAACACTTTGCAGGACCCTGCAGCAAAGTCCAATTACTGCCCACTTTACTGCTTCTAAACTGTTGTTTAAAATGGTTCAGATTTTCTTAGAGTACTTACTAACAGAAAAGACTAGTTTTTCTACCTCATCTTTTTTTAAGCATCTTTATTGAAGTATAATTCATATACCATAAAACTCATCTTTTTAAGTGTGTAATTCAGTGATTTTAGTGTATGCAGATTTGTGCAAACATCAAAACAAATTAAGTTGAGAACATTTCCATCATTCCAAAAAGAAACCCCATTCACCATTAGCAGTCACCCTGTTTCCTCCAGGCACTGGCAGCCACGTAACTACTTTCTAACTTAATGGAATTCCTATTCTGGACATTTCATGTAAATGGAATCCATACCATATGTGGTCTTTTGTGTCGGACTTCTTTCACTTAGCATGTTTTCAAGGTTCATCTATGTTGTAGCAGGAATCAGTACTTAATTTCTTTTTATGTCTGAATAATAGTTCATTCAATGTATGTACCACATTTTGTTTATCCATTCACCAGTTGGAGCCCTGGTGATACATTAGTTAAGAGCTTGGCTACTAGCCAGAAGGTCAGCAGTTTAAATCCACCAGCCGCTCCTTGGAAACCCTATGGGGAGTTCTATTGTGTCCTATAGGGTTGCTATGAGTCGGAACTGACTTAATGGCAATGGGTTTGGTTTTGGTTTGGATTCACCAGTTACTGGACATTTGAGTGGTTTCCTTTTTGACTATTATGAATAATGCTGCTGTGAACACTTGTATACAAGTTGTTGTGTAGACGTACGTTTTCAGTTCTCTTGGCTATATACATAGGAGTGGAAATGGTCTATGTTTAACCTTTTGAGGAACTGACAGTCTGTTTTCCACAGGGACTACACCATTCTAAATTCCCTCCAGCAGTGTATGAGGTTTCCAATTTCTCTACATCCTTCCAACACTTGTTATTTTCCTTTTTTTTCTTTGATTACAACTATCCTAGTGGGTGTGAAGTGATATCTCATTGTGACTTTGATTTGCATTTTCCTAATGACGAATGATATAATGATATGAGCATCTTTTCATGTGTTTATTGGCCATTTTTACATCCTCTTTGGAGAAATGTCTATTCAAATCCTTTGCCCATTTTAAATATTAGGTTATCTGTCTTTTTAATATTGCGTTACACAGTCTGGATCCTAGACTTTTTTCAGATATATGATTTGCAGATATTTTCTCCCATCTTGTTGGTTGCCTTTTCACTTTCTTTATAGCATTCTTTGAAGTACAAACTTTTTTTTTTTAATTATTGTGCTTTAGATGAGGGTTTACAAAACAAACTAGCTTCTCATTAAACAATTAGTACACATATTGTTTTGTGACATTGGTTGCCAACCCCACGGCATGTCAACACTCTCCCTTCTTGACCTTGCACTCCCCATTATCAGCTTTCCTGTCCCCTCCTGCCTTCTAGTCCTTGCCTCTGGGCTGGTGTGTCCCTTTAATCTCGTTTTGTTTTATGGGCCTGTCTAATCTTTGGCTGAATGGTGAACCTCGGGAGTGGCTTCATTACTGAGCTAAAAGGGTATCCAGGGGCCGTACTCTCGGGGTTTCTCCAGTTTCTGTCAGGCCAGTAAGTCTGGTCTCTTTTTTGTGAGTTAGAATTTTGTTTTCCATTTTTCTCCAGCTGTGTCCAGAACCCTCTGTTGTGATCCCTGTCAGAGCAGTCAGTGGTGGCAGCCGGGCACCATCTAGTTGTGCAAACATTTTTAATTTTGATGAAGCCCAATGTATCTGTTTTTTCTTTGGTTACTTGTGCTTTTTGTATCATATCTCAGAAAGCATTGACTAGTCCAAACTCATGAAGATTTATACCTATATTTTCTTCTAAGAGTTCTATAGTTTTAACTCTTACATTTATGTGTTTGATTTGTTTTGAATTAATTTTTGTATATGGTGTGAAGGTAGGGGTCCACCTTCATTTTTGAGTGAGTATTCAGTTGTCTCAGCATCATTTGTTGAAAAGACTGTTCTTTCCCCACTGACTGGTCTTGGCACCCTTGTCGAAAATCAATTGACCGATAATGTATGGGTTTATTTCTGGACTCTCAATTCTAGTCCGTTGATCTGTACATCTATCCTTATGCTAGTACCAGTCTTGATTACTGTAGCTTTGTAGTAAGTTTAGAAATTGGAAAGTGTGAGCCCTACAAAGTTTTTTTTTCTTTTTCAGGATTGAACTATGCTGAGCTCCTTGCATTTCCATATGAATTTTAGGATCAATTTGCCAATTTCTGCAAGGAGGCCAGCTGGGATTTTGATGGGGATTGCAGTTTGGGGAGTATTGCTATCTCAACAACATCATGAAGTCTTCTGATTCATGATCATGGGATGTCTTTCCTTTATTTGTTGTTGTTGTTAGGTGCTGTCGATTCAGTTCTGACTCATAGCGACCCTATGTACAACAGAACGAAACACTGCCCGGTCCCCTGCCATCCTCACAATCTTTGCTATGCTTGAGCCCATTGTTGCAGCCACTGTGTCAGTCCATTTTGTTGAGAATCTTCCTCTTTTTTGCTGACCCTCCACTTTACCAAACATGATGTCCTTCTCCAGGGACTAGTCTCTCCTCATAACATGTCCAAAGTACATGAGAAGAACTCTCGCCATCCTTGCTTCTAAGGAGCATTCTGGTTGTATTTCTTCCAAGACAGATCTGTTTGTTTTTCTGGCAGTCCATGGTTGTCATGGATTGAATATGTATCCCCCAAAAATATCTGTCAACTTGGCTAGGTCATGATTCCCAGGATTGTATGACTGTCTGCCATTTTGTATTCTGAGATGATTTCCCTATTTGTTGTAAATTATATCACTATGATGTAATAAGATGGATTAGCTGCAGTTGTACTTATGAAGTCTACAAGATTAGATAGTGTCTTAAGCCAATCTCTTTTGAGATCTAAAAGAGAGAGGCAAGCAGAGAGACATGGGGACCTCATACCACCAAGAAAGCAGTGCCGGGAGCAGAGCACTTCCTTTGGACCTGAGGTTCCTGCACTGAGATGCTCCCAGAACAAGGGAAGACTTCCCCTGAGGCTGATGCCCTGAATTTGGACTTGTAATCTACTAGACTGTGAGAGAATAAATTTCTGTTTGTTGAGGCTATCCACTTGTGGTATTTCTGTTATAGCAGCACTAAATGACTAAGACAATGGTATATTCAATATTCTTCGCCAACACCATAATTCAGAGGTATTAATCTTTCTTCAGTCTTCCTTATTCATTGTCCAGCTTTCGCGTGCATGTGAGGTAATTGAAAATACCATGGCTTGGGTCAGGCACTCCTTAGTCCTTAAAGTGACATCCTTGCTTTTCAACACTCTAAGGAGGTCTTTTGCAGCAGATTTGCCCAACGCAATACATTGTCTGATTTCTTGACTACTGCTTCCATGGATGTGGACTGTGGATCCAAGTAAAATGAAAACTTTGACAACTTCAGTGTTTGCACCATTTATCATGATGTTGCTTATTGGTCCAATTGTGAGGATTTTTGTTTTCTTTATGTTGAGGTGCCATCCATACTGAAGGTTGTAGTCTTTGATCTTCATTAGTAAGTGCTTCAAGTCCTTTTCACTTTCAGCAAGCAAGGCCGTGTCATCTGCATATCGCAGGTTGTTAATGCGTCTTCCTCCAATCCTGATGCCAGGTTCTTCTTCATATAGTCAAGTTTCTCTGATTATTTGCTCAGCATACAGATTGATAAGTAAGGTGAAAGGACACAACACTGTCGCGCACCTTTTCTCACTTTAAACCGCACAGTACCCCCTTGTTCTGTTTGAATGACTGCCTCTTGATCTATGTACAGGTTCCTCATGAACACAATTAAGTGCTCTGGAATTCCCATTCTTCACAATGTTATCCATAATTTGTTATGATCCACACCTTTGCGTAGTCAGTAAAACACAGGTAAACATCTTTCTGGTATTCTTTGCTTTCAGCCAAGCTCCATCTGACATCAGAAATGATATCCCTGGTTCCACATCCTCTTCTGAATCCAGCTTGAACTTCTGGCAGTTCCCTGTTGATGTACTGCTGCACCCGCTTTATTTAGGTCTTCTTTAATTTCTTTTGTCTTCTTTAATTGCTTTCAGCAATTCTTTGTAGTCTTCAGTTTATAAGTCTTGCACTTCGTTTGTTAAACTTATTCCTAAGTATTTTATTCTTTTTATGTTATTGTAAATGGATGTTTCCCTAATTTCATTTCTGGTTTGTTCATTGCTAGTGTATAGAAATGCAATTGATTTATATGTACTGATCTTCTATCCTGCAACCTTGCTGAACTCTTTTATTAGTTCTAATAGTTTGTTTAGTGGATTCCTTAGAATTTCTATATACAAGATAATTTCATCTGCAAATGGAGATGGTCTTACTTCTTCCTTTACAATCTGGATGCCTTTTGTTTACTTTTCTTGCCTAATTGCCTTGGCTAGAAACTCCATTACAATAATGAATGGAAGTGGTAAGAGCAAACATCCTTGTCTGTTGCTGATGTTAAGGGGAAAGCATTCAATCTTTCGCCATTAAGTATGATGTTAACTGTGGATTTTTCACTGATGTTTTTATCAGATTGAGGAAGTTCCCCTTGTATTCCTAGTTTGTTGAGTGATTTTATGATGACAGAGTGTTGGATTTTGTAAAATGCATTTTCTGTCTCTCTTGAGATGAGCATGTGGGATTTGTCCTTTATTCTATTTTTAAAAAATATGGAACGTTTCATGAATCTGCCTGTCATCCTTGCTCAGGGGCTATGCTAATGTTTTCTGTATTGTTCCAATTTTGTATATGTGCTGCTGAAACAAGCACCTTCATTTCTCTCTCTCTTTTTTTAATGTATGGATGGCAAAATGCTCATGTGAAATGGGCAGATCACAGGTATTTTTCTTCTTCATTTAAGGTGAGGAAAATGGCTTATCATAGCTAAACAACTGGATAAAAATCAAACTATCAAGGCAGAGGGCTGAATTATGACTCATCATTGCTCTCCAAGCCTGTGTCCTCAAAACAAGTGCCAGGAACTCCCCTGGATACAGTTAACTCCTAAACTAAGGCTTACGTGTTTGAAGAAGGTCCAGCAGGACTTTGGGGGTTTTGAGAAGGCTAGAGTCATTGTCCTTTGTGAAATAAAGTTTTGGAGCTCCGAATTGACTTGGTTTCTCTCTATTTAAAAAAAAAAAATCCATTGCCGTTGAATTGATTCCGACTCATAGCGACCCTATAGGACAGAGTAGAACTGCCTCGTAGAGTTTCCAAGGAGCACCTAGTGGATTCGAACTACCGACCCTTTGGTTAGCAGCCATAGCACTTAACCACTACACCACCAGGGTTTCCGTTTTTCTCTGTATTTTGTCCTAAAAGAAGCCCTGGTGGCACAGTGGTTAAGAGCTTGGCTACTAACCAAAAGGTCAGCAGTTCAAATCCACCAGCCACTCCTTGGAAACCCTATGGGGCAGTTCTACTCTGTCCTATAGGGTTGTTATGAGTTGGAATCAACTCAACGGCAATGGGTTTGGTTGAGTTTTTGATTATTCTCTTTGCTCTTATCCTTCTAACCCTTCATCCCACCACCAGTGGAGACGAAGAGGAGTAAGAGATTTTGATATGACTAGTGGACACCATGCCAGAAGAATGAACAAATCTGTCTTGGAAGAAGTACAGCCAAATACTCCTTAGAAGTGAGGATGGTGGGACTTTGTCTCACGTACTTTAGGCATGTTATCAGGAGGAACCAGTCCCCGGAGAAGGACATCATGCTTGGTAAAGTAGAGAGGGTCAGCAAAAAAGAGGAAGACCCCCAACAAGATGGATTGGCACGGTGGCCGCAACAATAGGCTCAAACATAACAACTATTGTGAGAATGGCACAGGACCAGACAGCGTTTTGTTCTATTGTATGTAGGGTCACTATGAGTCAGAACTGTCTCGATGGCACCTGTCTTAGGCTAGGTTCTCTAGAGAAGCAAAACCATTAAAGCATATAAATATACACAGACAGAGATTTATACCAAGGAAATGGCTCATAAGGTTGTAGAGGCTGGACTGTCCCAAGTCCATGGGTCACATTAGTGTAGGGGGTTCTCCTGATTCACATAGCTGCAGGGGCTGGCAAACCCAAGATCAGCAGGTCAGACAGCAGGCTCTTGCTCACAGGCTGGGAAGATCAACGAATCCCAAGATCTGCAGGCAGGACCGCAGGTAAGCTGCTAGCTCAAGTCCCAGGAACCGGAAGTCAGATGAACAAGAACCAGCTGCAGGATCCAGAGTGAGCAAAAGCTCCAGAGCCTTGCCAGAAAAAAACACTTATATTCATTGCAGGCCACACCCCCAAGGAAACTCCCTTTCAACTGATTGGCTACTCACAGCAGATCACATCATAGAGGTGATCACATTATATCAAATCTCATCATGAAAGTGATCACATCATCATACAACTGCGAGACTACGTCATAACTGCCAAACCACTGAGAATCATGGCCCAGCCAAGCTGACACACATCCTTAATGATCACAGCACCTAACAACAGCAATAGTGGACACCATAGCACATAAACAGGAGTTTAAATATAGTTGTTTGGATTAATTATTTGGATTTGCCGTCTATAAACTGCTAACTCCTAAATTTGCATGTTCAACCCATGCCACTTACGTGAACTACAGAGGTGTATATCTGACTGCCTCCTTGGCACTTCTACTTAGATGTCTACTAAACCAAAAAAAACTGTTACCGTCAAGCTGATTCGGACTCACAGTGACCCTATAGGCTTCACAAATTAATTTGTCCACAACTATGCTCCTGATTGACCTGTCCCAAGCGCATCGTCCCCTAGTCTTCTCCTTCTCATTAATAGAACCCTGTGCTTCCGTTGATAAAGGCCAAAAACCTTAAAGTTTCACTCTTAACTTGTCTTCCTCATGCCCCATGGCTGTTAAGTCCTCTCAGTTCCATTTTACAAATATGTCCAACATCTAACTTTGTTACCATCTTTATTACCCTAGTCCAAGCTACCATCATTTCTCTTCTGGATTACTCCATTGATTTTGAAGTGGTCCCCTTTTTACCTTTGACCCCTATGTGGATAACAATCAAATCCTCACACTTTTTCACTTTTCTGTTCACTTCTGACACCAGCTGCCCATACAGCAGTTCATCCTTTGACCCTAACCACCCATAGCTAGGTCAGAGCCCACAGGTTAAAGGCAGTCCTCTAGACTGTAAGTAGGCCCATGATTTCAGATGCCAGCCACAAACTTAGATGTCCCCATGACACTCATACTTCTGACCTGCTGGTTTTCCCATTACCCTTCAGGATGCTAGCCACAAGCTTGAGGGCCCCCAGGAGCTCCCATCTCTTCTGACCAGCTGGTTCCCACCACTCCCTTGGGTTTGATAATTCACAGGAACTCATGGAAAACACTATACTTAATTACAGTTTTATTGTAGGAAAAAGGATACAAATGAAGAGATGCGTATGGTAACGTCTAGGAAGCTTCCCAATGTGAAGCTTCCACGTCCCAAAAAGGGACATACTACCCCCCTACGTGTATGGATGTCTTTCACCAACCAGGAAGCCCATGGAGCTTCAGTGTCCAGAGGTTTTATTGGGGTCTCATTGAGTAATGCAAACTCCAGCCCTTCTTTCCTGAGGTCAGTGGATATCACAAGGGGATCATGAGGAGGTGGGTCTTTCTGACCTGGCCAGCCCCACCCCAGAGTCACTTTATCACCTCACCTAACCTGTTAGGTGTGGTCTGGAGTCTTTATCAAAGATACCTAAATTCCAAGGATTTTTTTTTTCTTTTGTTTGGAGTTTATGTCTCCGGAACAGAGGACAAACACCAAATTCTCCGGGTAACGTTAATGTAAACTTCATAGTCCCCTGTCTATTCTCAACACAGCAGTCAGAGTGATTCTGTTAAAAGTGTCAGATCATATCACAGCCTCTAAAATATTCCCATCTAATTCAGAGTAAAAGCCAAAGCACTTCCAATGGTTCACAGGGCTCTGCACAATCTGGGACCCCCACCCCACCTCATGCCTCAACTCCTACTACTCTCCGCCACATTCTCCAGTCTAGTTACCTTATTTGCATTTCTAAATAAACTCTATCTGTAATGATATTTTTTATCAATGTGCTTTTGGATTCTGTTTGCTAAAATTTTTATTTAGGATTTTTTCATTAATATTTATAAATGAGATTGGGTTATGTTTTTCTTTTTTCTTGCAATCCTTGTCATATTTTGGTATCAATGTTATACTTATGAAAAGAATTCAAAAGTTTTTCTTCTTTTCTATATTATAGATATTTTAAGTCATTGGAATCATTTGTTCTTTAAAGGTTAGTAGAATTACAGAATTCCCCTGTGAAACCACGGGCCTGGTGTTTGTTGGCTTTTGTTTTTTGTTTTTTGGGGAAGATTGGTATTTGTCAAATTCCGTCTATTTCTTCTATACAAATTGGTCTGTTTTGGTTTTCTGCCTTTTCTGGGTCAGTTTTGGTAACTTAAGTTGTCTAGGAAAATTGTACATTTCATGTAAGTTTTCAAATTTATTTGCATAAATGTGTAAAGTATTCTTTACGAGTTTTTGTTTTTCTTTGTTTTGAGCTTTTCTTTGTGTGGTTATTTCCTCCTTTATAATTTCTAGTTTAGAGTATTTGTGCATTTCCTCTTCTTTTTTTTTGATGATTTAACTTAGCTTGTGGTTTACCTTATTGAGTATATTCTAAAAACAAGCTTATTTATAGGTTCTACTATATTTTTGTTTTTTAAACTGATTAATTTCTGTATTTATCTTTATTAATTTTTTCTTTGCTTTCTGTTGGTTTATTTAATTCTTCTTCTAGCTTTTTAAGTTAGCTGTTCATTTATTTTCCTTTTATTTATATCGATATAGTTATTTAAGGCTATAAATTTCCTTTGACTACAGTTTTAGCTCCATAACATAGATTCTTCTATATGGTGTGTTCATTATTATTGTTTTCTAGTAATCCTGCAGTTTCAATTTGTATTTTCTCTTTAATCTTGGAATTATTTAATATAGACCACACACACCAATGGAGGGGCATTTTTTGTTTTCTGAATATATTATGCATTTCAATGCTTATTGTATTGTTATTATAGAATATTATCTGTCTTAGTTATCTACTGCTACAATAACAGAAATACCACAAGTGGGTGGCTTTAACAAACATATTTATTTGCTCACAGTTTAGGAGCCTGGCAGTCTGAATTCAGGGTGCCAGCTCTAGGGGAAGGCTTTCTCTATCAGCCCTGGGGGAAGGTCCTTGTCTCTTTTCAGCTTCTGTTCCTTAGCTCCTTGAGGATCTTCTTGTGGTATGGCGTCTATTTTCCCCATCTCTGCTTGCTTCTCTGTGTCTAAGCTGCTCTTTTTTTGTGATTGGCTTAAAACACACCCTACGCTAATGCTGATGTGATCCCTTAACATAACAAAGAAAACCCATTCTCAAATGGGATTATAACCACAGGTATAGGGGTTAGAATTTACAACATATTTTTGGGGAACACAATTCAATCCATATCACTATCTGTGTTATTTTTACTTTGGGAATTTAGTGAGGTTTGGTTTGTAGTCCATTGTGTGTATGTGTGCATATGTGTACATATATTTTTGTGTGTGTGTGTATGAAATTCCAGGGCACTTGAAAAGTGAATCAAAGTCCTCTTTCTTTAGTGTGTTGCTGTTATATTATTTCATGGATAGATATTCTTAACTGTTTATTTTATATGGTGAATTGTAGCTTTTATCATATCTAAAGTGTTTTGTGCTGGATTCTTTGTGTTTTGAATCTTAAAATTTTTAATGTTTGTAATTTCCTGGTGTGCCTTTCTTTATCCATCCTATCATTATTAACTTTTCTGAATCATTTTGTCTTAAATGCATACAGCCTAGGGTTGGATTTGACTTTGTGATTGATTTTGAAAACCTTTTTTAAAATAGATGAGTTAAACCCATTTATATTTATTGATATGAGAGATATGCTTGGTCTTAATTCTGTCATATTATTTCATGTTATGTTTTTGTAATTTAATTTTATATTTGCTTTTTTTTTTTTTAATGTAGTTTTGATATTTAGGAAAGTTTATATTTTTGTTCCAAGAGTTACCTTTATAAAGTACTCTTGACTCACCTTTTTTGGGACAGTATCTTTTGATTCCCTACTATAAACAACAATAAAATTAGCTTGTAATCTCATTCTCTCTCCTTTCTCCAGAATTATCTTTCCCTCTAGAATTAGCAATCTTAGTGTTTATGTTAGATATGCTTAAACTTCTGCTTGATTTGGAAGCCTCAAGTACTATCCTTTGAGTCAATCAATTTGTGGCAATCAGTGAGCTCATTCTTATTGCTACCTTTTCTTTCCTTTCTTCCATTTTTATTGGCTGTGAGTAATTTCTACAATATTGGAGCATATAGTATTTGCATTCCAATCTGTTGCCCTAATCTCTACATTTGTTTTAATCTTAGTTCTACAGTTAAATATATTCAGTGCTCAAGGAAAGAAACTTTACCCTGATATCCTCAGTCATCTCTTGGTTGGCTAAAGCTTGTGCTTTTGTACAGTACTTCTTAAACTTTAATGTGTATACAAATCACCTGAGGATCTTGTTAAAATTCAGATTTTTGATTCGGTAGGTCTGAGACGAGGCCTGAGAATGTGCATTCCCAGCAAGCTTCCAAGTAATGCTGATGCTGCTGGTCCATGGTTCTAGTAGGTTCTTCAAAAGGG
The DNA here is from genome assembly GCA_030035585.1 of Dugong dugon. Taxonomy (NCBI): domain Eukaryota; kingdom Metazoa; phylum Chordata; class Mammalia; order Sirenia; family Dugongidae; genus Dugong; species Dugong dugon. Next base: position 147,623,420 of record CM057460.1, read on the forward strand.
CTTATGAGGATAATATACCTTTATTTTTTACAAATATTAAAATCTTGGTCTGTAGTGATAACCTGACTAAACTAGGCCCAAAATGGAGTCACTCGTGCTGAGCCCCAAGTCAGCAAACTGAAACCTAAGTTTCTATTTCATGTAAATACCTAACTTTCCCAGGAATCGAAATCCAAGCCAATCAGTTGACTCTTCCAAAAATGGAAACCTAAGCTAGTCAATCAGGACTTGATTGATCAGTTTAACCTGGTTCAAAATTTCTCCTTGATGCTCCGATCAGGAGAGAAAATACCTGCCAGCCAATCCAAAAATTGCCCAGTATATCTTCCTTGTTTTCTGTTTGTCTGCCTCTACAAAAGCCTTTCTGCCTGTACTGTGCTTCGGAACTCTTGTGTGACTTTCAGTCCAGATGTTCCCCGGTTCATGAACTGAAAAATAAAGACAATGAGTTCATATACAAATTTAATATTGTGAAAATTTTAGTTTTAACAATAGACTTTATACTTGAAGATCAATTTGGCTGGATAGAATCCTTGGCCCACTTGTTTCTTCCTTTGAGTGTCTTGTGGATGTTGCCCAACTGTTTGTGGTAGTGATTGTTCCCCTGGAGAAATGGTAGAGAAGTGGGGTCAGGGTAACTCTCTTGGTTGCTACAGTGAAGGGCCTCAAACATGGCCCCTGTGAGGAGCCACTTCTCTAGATTTCAGAGCCTAGCCTAGTTGAGGAGAGCTTCTCTGTCCAGCTCTGTATTTCCTAGGTTTCTTCACAGCTCTTGTTTTCTAAGAGGATGTACCCACTTTTAAGAGTTTTATTTTTTCCAGCACTTTCCAAGACTCCATTGTCCCCAACAAAACTGCTTTGTTAAATTTAGGCCCTGCTGTCAGCAGTTGCCTCTCAGAATGAGGTCCTCCCCTTCTGGAAGGGAATAATTGCTGGAGCTTTCCAGCTCTGTGAGACTCTACATCATCTTCTCACTCATGGTTCCTCACGAGGTTGCCTGCTCTGCTTCACCTTTTACAGCTCTTAACAACAGTTTGAAGGTTGCAGTTTTCTCCTGGTTTCACGTAATAAGTAGTTTGCAGGTTTATTGTTGTTATTGTCATTGTTGTAGTGTGGAAAGATTCAGAACTAAAGTGCTGCTGTGGTCCTTCAGAAATAAAACATGTCCCTATTTTTAAATTATTATAAAAAATATATAATCAATGTCATTCTGACACCTTTCAACTAAACTTCTGTTGATAGCCATGGTTTTTACCTTCTGATAAATTTCTAGAATTCCTGATTCAGAAGAGTATACACACTTCTAAAGCTTTTACTATGTCTTGCCAAATTACCCTCCAGAAAATTTGTATTTAAGTTTCCATTCCTACCAGCTGAAGGATTGCACTTTAAAGCCTGTGAAGACTTACTGCAATCACTACTTCTGTATTCTTGGATTTCCAGATTCTCTTGAGTACAACTTCTCTTCTATCTGTGCAGCCACCACTTTGTGACTGCTGAATCTGTGGAAGCCCCTGGCCCAGAGGCCCTGGTACCGTGGGGCTGTGAAATCAGCTAGTCCTTATTTACCCCTCAGCACTTCCAGCACTTCCAGCTCTTCGGTTCAGATTTTGAGTCCTAAAAAGGAGTGTCAGTCCAACAGGTGGAAACCCTCTGGAAATGCCTGAAAGCAGACGGCATAATAGACAGTCAGATGAGAGTGCTGAATCATGGAACCTAGGGTTTTGTTTTGTTTTGTTTTGTTTTTCTGCCCACCACGGAAAGCTCAGCAAGTAACCTAAGTTCATGGTGGTCCTGGAAGTGTCCAGAGGGAAAAAAAAAATGCCTATTTTTCCTCCATGCTTGACAAAACTGATCTAAAATAGCCAAGTGAACTGGAGAAGCAGTTTTATTCTTGCCCACCCTGAATTGGGAAAGCTGAAAATGCAGGTGCATTAAAAATATTAAGTGAAGTGAGCTCTTAGGTTTCAGCTCGGGAGCTCTTCAACCTTGCTTCCCAGCTTCTACAAAGGAAGATTTTCCTGGCCAAAGCCTGTGAGTGAACGGTTAAAAGTTTTCAAACCTTGGGATCCTTGGCTATTAAATAAAGTATTTCTAAATGCTGAGTATTCCCCTCCCAGGGCTTCTCTGGCATCCTGACTCTCCAACAGCATACAGCTCCCACAAGGACAAATAATATGCAAAACTTTTTTTAGTCTACTTATGATAATTGCTTCAATTAACATCACAAGGCAATAGAAATTACTGTTCCCCAAAGGCTTCCTACTGCAGGAAGTTACCCTGCTACTTACTGCAAAGGTAGTAACGATTAAAATCAGGTTACCATCTATCTTGCAAAAGTCTGTCTGTTAATCTACTATTTATATGCACATAAAATGCCATTTCTATATCAAAATGCATGAATATTTTAACCAGTTGTAAATGTAAGCTTACTTTTATTTATGTATTTTTTCTCTATTGAATTAAACGAGTCTTCTCTTTGCCAGAACCCTTAAAATTGGTGCTCTTATTTATAACAGCAGTCTAGTGGCTGCTTTTACTTTACCGAATGGATGTTCAGCATTCAGATCACAGAAAGTTACATTTCTCTGCTCTTCTGCATGCCTTGGGCCATACCAGGAGAACTAACTCTTCAGTCTGAGTGCCTTATTTTAAGCATAGCACTGATGAACTAAAGTGCTCCAGGGAAGGAGAAGGAGAACTGGAAACCAGGTTATATGAGAAGCAAAGAACGCCACTGGAGAGGCCCTATACCTGTCTTCAGATCTTTGAAGGGCTGTTTGTAGGAGATGGCTCATTCTTCATTCTTTTCAAGGTAGGCATGGTGCCAAAGAGTGAGAGCTATATAAAGCCAGATTTCATATTTAAATGATAGAAGTTTAAACAATTAGACTTGTCTGAAAAAGACAACATCATGACTCATAGCAACCCTATAGGGCAGAGTAGAACTGCCCCATAGGGTTTCCAAGGCAGTAATCTTTACAGAAGCAGACTGCCACATCTTTCTCCTGCAGAGCCCCTGGTGGGTTCAAAACACCAACTTTCTGGTTAGCAGCTGAGTGCTTTAACCACTGTACAACCAGGGCTCCAGAAAACTTTCTTGGGTAGAAATGAGCTGCCTGTCATTGGGAGAATTCAACTGGTCATCTCATCAGTCTACAATAAACTCATGATGGAACTAGATATATAATGAAATCTTTTACAATTATTTTTTAAATATATGACCCCAGCAATTTTTAGAAATATTTTATTGTGTCTTAGGTGAAAGTTTACAGAGCAAATTAGGTTTCCATTCAACAATTCATACACAAATTGTTCCGTGACATTGGTTACAATCCCCGCAATATGTCAGAAGTCTCACCATTTCTACCCTGCCTGCCCCGTTTCCATCCATCCAGTTTCTCTGCCCCTCCTTGCCTTCTTATCTTTGCTTTTGGGTAAATGTTGACCTCTTGGTCTCATCTAGTTGATGGTTCAAAGGAGCACATTCCTCATGAATGTCACTGTTTATTTTATAAGCCAATCTATTATTTGGCTGAAAGGTGACCTCCAGGAATGGCTTCAGTTCCAGGTTAAAAGGGTATTAAAAGGGTATCTTAGAACAATAGTCTTGGGAGTTCCTCTAGTCTTTATCAGTCCTGTAATTCTGGTCTTTTTTAGGAATTTGAGTTTCGTTCTACATTTTCTTCCCATTCTAACTGGGACCTTCTATTGTGTCCCTGGTTAGAACAGTCTGTGGTGGTAGCTGGGCACCATCTAGTTCCTCTTGTCTCAGATTAGAAGAGGCTGTGGTTCACGTGGGCCATTAGTCCCCGGGGAGACTAATTTGTTCCTTGAGCTTTTGTTTTCCTTCACTCTCCTTTGCTCCAGAGAGGAAGAGATCGATAGTTGTATCTTAGATGGCCGCTCACAAGCTTTTAAGACCCCAGACACTACTCACCAAACTAGGATGTAGAACATTGTCTTCATGACCTAAGTTATGCCAATTGACCTAGTTGTTCCATGAGACTATGGTCCTGAGCATTCAAACCCAGTAAATCAGTCTCACTAGGTATTTGGATATGTCTAAGAAGCATTCCTAACTGTGCCCAGTATGTGCTTTATTGCATATATGAATATATGTGCAGCACATACAAACATGAGTATACATATGCCCACAAATATACCTATATATCCACGTGCATATACTCCCATATACCTTCCCACACCCATATAGCATACATATCTACCTATATAACCACTCACATACTTTTTTCTTGTTATTACTGTTGTTGCAAGATTGTATATGTTATAGCATTTACCATAGTTGTCCTTTATTCTTGCATACCTCTCAGTGACTTCATTTACTTTGGTCAAGTTGTGCTGACTTCCCCCATATTGTGTATTGCCTTTCCCATCACCAGAATTATTCCTCCTCCCTCCCCTTCCAATCCCTGGTAATCATCAAAGAACTTTGCTTTCTGTGTGTATACCTATTCTTGACTTTTTAGAAAAGTGGAATCATGCAATATTTGTCCTTATGTGTTTGATTTATTTCACTCTGCATAATGTCCTCCAGATTCATCTATGTTATGTTCCGCAGACTCGTTATTCTTTATTGTTGCTTAGTATTTCATTATACATATGTACCACAGTTTGTTTATCTATTCATCCACTGATAAGCCATTTGTTTTTAGAAAATTTGGAGGGATATTTAAGCAAAGCAAAATATTTTGTTATACCGGCCACTAGTGTTGTAGACCACCACCCGTCTGTTAGTTTGCCATATTGTGGTGGCTTGCGTGTTGTCATAATGCTGGAAGGTAGCACAAACAGTTAAGCACTCGACTGCTAACAGAAAGGCAGTTTGAACCCACCCAGAGTTTCCATGGGTGATCTGCTTCCGTAAAGATTATAGCCAAGAAAATCCTATGGGGCAGTTCTATTCTGTCACATGGGGTTGTCATGAGTCAGAGTCAACTCAGTGGCACCCAACAATAGCAACATGATGCTAGAAGCTATGCCACCAGTATTTCAAATACCAGCAGGGTCATCCATGGTGGGCAAGTTTCATCAGAGCTTCCAGACTAAGACAGACTAGGAAAAAACTCCTATGAATCACAGCAGAATATTGCCCAATGTAGTGCTGGGAGATAAGTCCCCTAGGTTAGAAGGCACTCAAAATACACAGTGACCCCAACAATGGACTTGAGCATACCAACAATTGTGAAGATGGCACAGGACCGGGCAGTGTTTTGTTCTGTTGTACATGGAGTCTTCATGATTTGGAGCCAACTCAACAGCAACTAACAACAACAAGTATTGTAGAATAGACCCATGTAGCTAATCTTCTTCTTAATTCTAATTGAGTTTCTGAAACCTGTTGCCTGGCTAGCTGCTGTTGACACCTATTCACATATGGAATAATAATAGCAAAACAACAAAAATGCTTTATATTTGTGTGCTTCTTCCACATTTTTAATTACCCAGATTTTAGCTGTATCTCTTTCCCCATATAAATTTATATTTATGTATTTCCAGATTATGTATTTATATTTTCCAGAGTTGGTTTTCGCTTTCAGGAGCACTCGTCTCATTAGCTTTAATTCTATTAACTCCAAAGAACAGTTTCCCGATCACAAAAGGGAGGAAGTGATTACATCCCTACCTTTCACAGTGGTGATGGAGGATCTCCCCACAATTCAAGAACAAAACCCCCTCTGAGATTAAAACTCTTAAGTGCCCACACTGTAGACAAGATTAGGTGTCTGCGTAAGACATTTGTTTAAAGAGATAGTTTTTCCATAAAAAGCAAGAGGTAGTGATGCTGACATATTAAGGTGTGGTCCCACTCCTTAATAGAGGTCACTTCTTATCCTGCCCTGCCCCCTCTTGGGAGAAAGAGTGCTACCTAGGGATATGAGAGCCCGCAGGAGCCTAGGGGAATAGCTCTTGAGCCCTAGGGACAAATGGACGGAGGAGGACCAGACTTTGGGCACTCCAGTGGGTCCTGCACTCTCTCAAATATACTTCTGGGCTCACAGAGACTGGCCAGGGAGTGGTTGGCAGTGTGCCATGCATGCCTTGACTAGATAACAAATCTCAGCTCAGTAGTTGACTAGTACGTTGTGAGTTTCTATACACATCTCCCATACTGTAACAACTAACTGAGGTAGAACTTTCTGGTTCCGTTATCTCTTTAGCCACAGACCTAATGGGGCTAGTAAAAGGAGAGCCTACATTTTAGGGTGTCCAGGTTTACCGAATAAAAATACAGGATGCCCAGTTAAAACTGAATTTCTGATTAACAACAAATAATTTTTCAGTGTAACTATATCCCATGTATATTTTATTTGACAACCCTACCACATCTTCCAGTCAAGATTTAAGCCTTTGAAAGAAAAAAAAGAAAAAAAAGGAGGTAGGAGGTAAGCAGGACAGAAACAACTCACAGACATGTAGTTAATGAATTCTAACACTCTGTAATTTTGTATTTCTTAATTTAAAATATTTTCTATTAGTTTTTCTTTTAAAAATTACTTTTAATCTTTATGAAAATAATGTACACATGCAGAAAAATTAAAAAATCAAGTAGTATTAAAAGGCATATGGTGAAATATAGCAGTTCCCTGTCCCTCCCAACCCTACCTCCCAGGCTGATCTCCAGAGGTTCCCACTTAAACTCTTTCAACTGTTTCTCCCAGTTTTAACCCTCTCTCGAGTATTTCTAATTAATATGCTTATGCTGCTATTTCGTTGATTTGTCAGCTTTAGAGGTTATCCATTTTCTTGCAATTATGGGAGATAAGGATTTGTTTCTTTTTCCCATTGCCACCTGTATCCTTCTTCCCCTTCCGCCTCTATCAGCACTGTTTATTACAGTCTATGGTTAAGTCGATATTCTGTGTTTACATTATTATGGCTGTGTAAATTTTTTTTTGCTGTTATATTTGTTTTCTTTTATAGTTTATGTGTGTTGGTGCATTGGATTAAGTACTTTTGTGTGTGGCCTTTCTAGCCACGGGCTTGTAACTCCTACCCAGGTGATTGGGTTGGACTGTGTGATAGGCTATTTGTGGCTTATCAAGAGGATTGGTCAGTTTTCCCTTAAAAGAAAGCCAGTTCCAGAGCAAAGAGGAGGATCATACCACAACCAAGGGAGAACAGCCGGAGCGGAGAGAAAGGGAGAGTTGTCATCCTGAAGATGGTGAGAAGCAGTGGTAGGAGAGACCCTGCAGCAGGAGATGGCACGGTGGGCTTCTCAGCCCACGGAGAGAGAAAGCTGAATGCCTTTGGGCAGAGGCCGAGGGCTAGATAGAGGCATGCCTGCGAGCACAGCTGGGGAGAGACTGTCCTGATGGAAGGACTGTATCCTGAGTGTTCCTGAACCTGAATTGTAATTGTTACTTCCCTAATAAACCTCGTAATCATGAGGTTGGTCTGTGAGTTCTGTGTGGCTATTGCAATGAAATATGGAACCCAGTAGAGAGTGCTGTGGGAGGGACAGTTGGTGTCAGACTTGGTAAAGGTGGTGGAGAGAAGAGGCCTGTCTGGCCTCTGCCGCATAGGAATCAATGTTGGGTTGTTGATCTTGGTTCTCCTTCCCCCTCTTGGGGTTAGAGAAGGTCAAACACCACCCCCAAACCATTTTTACAGTTGGTATCTTTTTGTAGTTAGTAACTGCCTCATATTTTTTATTTACTCAGTTTTTTAAATAAACTTAATAATACTAATGGCCACAGCCCTCCATAGCCTCTTAACATAATTTTCCATCTAGCCAAACCTATTCAGTATTTCATTCGGCCCATCTTTTTCCTGAAGTCCTCTATTCTCTGGCTCAGAAAGGGCTCTCATCCCTAGGCTTGGTGCAGTCATCCAAGGTCTCCTTTACCATCAGCCTGGGCATCCCTTCCTTTATCCAGTTCTGAGCATTTCTTTCTCACTGTTGTTTGGGTGGAGGCCTTCCTGAGACAGGGGGCATTAAAGGTAAATTATATGAGATCTCCCATGCCTGAAAATATCTTTTCGTCTACCATTTCTCTTGATTGATGATTTGGGTTTAGATTTCTAGGCTGTCAATAATTCTCACTCAGAATTTTGAAGGTCTTACTCCATTATCTTCCAGCTTCCAGCGTTGAAAATGACAAGTCCCATGTCACTCTGATTCCTGATCCTTTAGATTGACCTGTTTTTTCTTTCTGAATCCTTTTAGGGTCTTTTCTTTATTCCCGGTGTTCTAACATTTCATGATAATGGACCTTGAGATATAAATCTTATTTTCCATCCTTGAGTATATATATATATATATATATATATATATATATATATATATATATATATATATATATATATTTAGTAAAGCGAAAAGAAAGTTTTATTTGGCATATATTCAAAAAGGTAAAAGTGAGAAACAGACAAGCATGCTGCCAGAGTCATGTCTGCCCAAGTCCAAGGAAATATCACAGAACAGACAAAAGTGGGAAAACAGACAAGCATGCTGCTACAGCCATGTCTGCCCAAATCCAAAGAATATTACAGATTAGACAAGAGTGGGAAAACAGATAAGCATGCTGCCACAGCCATGTCTGCCCAAGTCCCTTGAGGATATTATTTATAGCATTTTTCTTCTTGCTGAACTTCTGCTTTCTTCCTCCACTGCCCTCAACCTGCCTCTCATGTCTGAGGCTTTCCTTAAATGTCTGGGTGATCCTTGGCTCTTCAATCATATTTAAGAATTATGTGCTAAAGAGATGACTGGATGTTCTTTGTGCTTGAGTGGAGTTTGTCTAATGGAGGACTATCCAGGACACGGAGGTTGGTGGTTAGCTGGCCCTTCCATTGGGGGTCCCAAATGTCTGCATCTGTGGGTCTTTTTCTTAGATCTGCTCAGTTTCTATAGAAAAGGTTTCTTTAGTGTCCTGCCTGGTGGTGGGAGGTATGCCTGGCTACTAGATTTTCTGGAAGCTAGGTGAGGAAAATGGGCTAGGGAAATGTTTACTTTTCAGTATCTAGACTTCTCTTTATTGCCCATGTTTTCAGTTCTGTACTTCATACCCACCTTCCATAGAATCTAATGTGTCCATCCAAGTAACTCAGTGTGTAAACCTCAGGTCTCGTGCAGGAGCAGGCAAGGTGTAGTGACCCCATTGCCCACCTAGCACTCCGCTCCCATTTACAACTATGCCTTCCCTTTCCATAGCAACTTGCCTGCTTCTTACTCAGAACCCCCCAGAAGGTGTCAGGGCTTCAGCTCCCTCCACACTGCTGTGTGACTCACCACTCCTTCCTCGGCTTCCCATCTTCCAAAATGTGTTGACATCTTTCGTCTGCTGCCATCTCCTCTCCTATTCTCATAGACGTTGTAGGTTTATAATTTTTTTATTTTTAACTTCTTTACAGTTGTTTTCTGTAGGATTTTGGGAGGGAGCAGAGAAAGATTTATGAGATACTCTTCTACCATGTTTAACCAGAAGTTCTCTGGTGTCAGTTTCCACATGGAAGCACTTGACAGTAACGATTTCCAGGCCCAATTCTGAAATAACTCTTGCTTTCAGTTAACACACTTTTTATTTTATTGTGGGGTTGGTGTTTCTTTTTGGGAAATGGAGCAAAGTCCAAACACACGCTATTTAATAGTATCAGTAAAACACTCTTCCCCTTTTGAACAACAACAACAAGACACCAGTGTGTTTCTCTGCTTTCGTCTGGGAACAGAGGATAGAAAAGCATGAGCGGCACTTTGAAAAATAGTTCTTGCTCCAATGCTTAGAAGACCCTCTCTGTCTTCTGTGCTTGAATAAAAGCAAGGAGGATGCCGAAATATCATCTCCTTTAAATTAATCATGAGCCCCACCTCTCCTGCTATCCTGTGTTTACACATTACTGCTATTGTGTTGTATCTGCTGACGGATCTCCTTTCATCTGCAGGCCACACAAAACCCCGTTCATTTAAAGTGCTGCATGTGGCTCTTGAGCTATGAGGGGCATTTTACCAATAATTTGTCATTCCTCTTATAAACCAAAACCAAATCCATTGCTGTCAAGTCAATTCTGACTCATAGCAATCCTATAGGACGGAGTAGAACTGCCCCATAAGATTTCCAAGGTTGTAATCTTCGCGGAAGCACACTGCCACATCTTTCTCCCTCGGAGCAACTGATGGGTTTGAACCACCAACTTTTCAGCTAGCGGTGGAACACTTAACCACTTTGTCACTAGGGCTGCTTTCATTCCCTTAAAGAAGGGGTCAAAGTCTTAGGGAAGGGATCACTGCTGTTTTGATGTGTCCAGCTGTGCCAAGCTGACATTTAAGGTCTAAACATACTAAGGAGGGAAAGCAGGGGCAGGAGCCTGTTACAGGGAAAGGTGGCTCTTTGGGATGGGGCACAAGGGGGTTAGCAGGAGAGTGAATGGACCAGAATGGATAGGCCTTAAATGCCTCACATAGGACTTTGAACTTTCCTGCAGGCAATGGAAGGAGCCCTGGTGGTGCAGTGGTTAAGTGCTTGGCTGCTAACTGAAAGGTTGGCAGTTCAAACCCACCAGCTGCTCCATGGGAAAAAAGATGTAGCAGTGTGCTTCTGTAAAGATTACAGCCTTGGAAACTCTATGGGGCGGTTCTACTCTGTTTTATAGGGTCACTATGAGTCAGAATCAACTCAATGGCAACTGGTTTGGTTTTTGGTTTGTAGGCAATGAACAGCCATCCAAGGATTTTGACCAGGAGAGTGACATGAGAGAAACCATGCTTTAAGAAAATTAAACTGATAGCTGTGGGCCAGAGGGTTCAGGGCAGGGAGGAGCTGGGGTCTAGGAGAACAGTTGGACAAAGTGATTCTTAATCCCAACTAGATAGGTCACTGGGGAAGACCCTGGCCATTACCCTTGGAGATTTTGTTTCAGGTGGTCTGGAAAGGGGGCCAGGAATCTGTGTTCCCAAAATGTTCTCCAGGTGCAGCTCTGAGCTGGAAGGCTATTGTGGCAGGCAGGCTAAAGGGGACTAGACTCTGGGGAGGCAGAGAAAGAAACAGATTGGAGCAAGGCCTCCCTGGGAGGGAGCCCCACCTGGCCTCTGCCTATTTCTGGGGCTTGGAGGGAGGGAGGTATGAGGAAGACCATAGAGTTGGACCTGGGGAGCTTCATGGAGGCTTGTGTCCTCTCTGCAGGAAAACCTAGAAGATGGGAGAGGCAAGGTTCCTAAGGGTCCTGGGACTTGGGAGGCAATCAGTCTGTGGACATCTGGCTTCTTTCTACGTACAGTCATGGAGTACACGGAGATGGGGAAGTGAGACAATAATTCAGACCCTACAGGTCACACACATGGACACACACATGAAGAGTTGTCCTGTGGAGGAGGCAGAAACTCTGATGGCTCAGAGATAGGGCTCTGGAATCCAGCAGCCCTGGATTGCGATCCTGTCTGTGTGACTCTGGAGGAGTCCCCTGTCCTGTATGAGCCACAGCCTCCTTTCCTGTAGAAAATGAACGATAATAGCAGTTAACTCATTATGGCTGTTGTGATACCTTAATAAGATGGTGTGTGTGAAGGCTGGTCACAGGGCCTGGCACACAGGGAGCGCGCCATAAACAGTAGCTATAAGAGTAATAATACTAAAAAATGCAATCTCACTTTTGAAGCCAGAAAGGCATAAAGTGTTTCATTCAGATAGGAGACAAGTCCACAGGAAAGCATGAATCCTTTCATTTGTTGCTACCCACATTATCTTCTGTGTAGCTTTCTCTGAGTGTGTGTTTGGTGACTCCTTCGCCTTTTATTTCTAGGGCTCGTAGAGAAATGACAGTCCCTTGCTGTTGCATTTAATTGGAGAGGAGCAGAGAGACCTGAGATTATAATTATGACGCCTTAAATGTCAAGATCTTCAAATGTCTGCCATTGCCCTCACTGTCACCCTGAGCAACTCCAGGAACAGAAATGCTGCAGCCCCCCAGCACATGCATTGGGCCTCTCAGCCAGGCCCCACCTGGGAAATCTGAGTGACAGTGACGTGCAGGCAGCAGGAAGATGCACGGTAAGCCAAGGAGCCTGCAATGAGCTCAGAAGAGGTGAGTTGATGATCTGCTATTTATAGCCCACTCAGAGGCTCTGGCCGCCAGCTCCGTGTGAGGCTGGGTGGAAATGATGCCTTCGCAGAGCTGTGAGCACAAAATGAAATTGGTGATTCATGGGCAGCAGCCACTTGAAATACGAATGCTCCCGCGCCCCCAGCCCCACCAGCCTTTCACTTTGGAAGCGTGTTGAGCAGAGTTGCTAGCCTGCTGTCTCCTCGTCTGTGTGCATTTGGGCAGGAGGTTAGGACAGGCAGGTTCTGCACTTACAAGGGACCTAAGGAGGGCTGTAGCACTCCTCAGAGAACCCTGAGAACAGCAGCCCACCCCTCCCAGAGGCCTCACCTGGCACCCAGGCAAGCTCCAGGTATGGGACCTTGGATGCTAGGACCCTGAGGGGGCCTGCCAGTTAGAGGGAAAGGGACATTTCCTGCCCCTGCCCTCTGTCTCCAGGGGAGACGCTGGCCATGAAGCAGCTTCCTGATGACATTCATTCTGCTGAACGTGCAAAAATGTACAGTGAAGAATTCCTTGTGGCTTTTTAATTCTATAGCCCAGCACCTGTCACCTGAAATAGCTGTTGTTTATTTTCCTTGGTGAAATCTTGGCTTCTAGGCCAAAGTCCACTTGGAGGCCCCAACTCCACTCACCGTATTTGAGCAGTACACTGGAGGTCTCTTAGTTTCCTGGATTTAAAGGGCCAAACCGGGATAATCAGGCACAAAACAACCAAGGTCTGAAACCAGATTATCTTGGCTCAAATTCTCTCTCCATACTTACCAGCCATGTGTGGCCTAAGTCAAATTACTCTCTGAGACTCAGTTTCCTCACTGGTAAAATGGGGACAGTAACAGGGTCCACCTTGCTGGGTTGTGGTGAAGATTAAAAGACGGAATGGATGCAGAGCAGTCAGCACAGCGCCTGGCACAGGGAAGGAAGGGCTCAATAAATGGCAGCTTCTGCTGCTGTGGAGATTGTTTTTATTATTGTGCTTTGGCACCTATACTGACACCACTCCTTTGCATACACCCTATGGTAGTGACACTGTTGTGGAAGTGGTGCCCTAGGGCCTCCGTAGAGACCCTCTGCCCATCAAGAGCACACCTTGCACCAGGCTGCCCTAGCCTTTGTCTAGCAAGAGGGGACCTGGACCACTGGCAGGATGGGCCACCCTACCCACCAGCTGGACATGCAGCACAAACTGCTGATTCACAGAGGCTCGTGAGGCCTTGGCTGTTTGCACATTCTCTCATCTCCAGCTGTCAGCCAAAACATAATTGTAGCTGTCACTTTGGCAGTGAGCTGCTATGATGTGTCCTAATACAACTGTCTCTGCTGCACAGCGGAGAGCTTTTGGGAGGTGGGAGGGATTTGTAGCTGCTCCCATGGAGAGAGCCACTCTGGAAAGTGATCTGTGTGATGTTCACCCAGGTACAGTCCCTGAAGTGGTGGGAGCACCAAGTAAGGCCCTAGCAAAGAGCATGCACTGGCGATGCCTGCCTCTGAATCTAGAGCAATGCAATTCAGATGACATCAATTAATAAGAGAGGGACTGCCATTGAAATGAGGCATCTTTGGCAGCGATGCAGACTTGGAAAACAGCCTTTAGATTTATGCATGAGTCAGACTCCAGCGTGCATGGGTGAATGAGTGATTAGGCAGTAGGGTACACAGAGTAGGGAGATGGTGCCAGAGATATAGCTGGGTCCAGATTGGGAAGCAAGGGACTTGAAGACTGGGCTAGGTAGCTTGGACTTAATCCTGCAAGCAATGGGGAGTCACTGAAGGATTTAACAGAGAGAGTGATATGGTCAGATGACATTGTAGGGGGGACCGGGCTCAAATATTCCCAGGGAATTGCCCTAAGGGTAAGGCTCTTGCTCCCCACAGCAGTTGATGAGAAGTGGCTTGATGTTTGGGAAGGTGCTCTTGCCCCTGTGGAGCACCAGCCCCAGGAAGCAGACATGGCTCTGTGCTGTGTGTGTAAGTGTGGGAAGGGACAGCCTTGGGCAGGCCAGTTGAAAGTGTGCAAGGAGTTAGGGGAGGTATGGGACTCATGCCTTCCTTCTTCTTTGGTACTCCTTGGTCAGGGATTCATTAATGTGTGCAGATGTGCCAAATGCAGGAGACTGTACACACTCATGCGAAAGGTAGCAGACAGGGGTAGTGGGTGGGGGAAGGCTCCTGGGGCTGAGAGATGGGTCTATTGCCTGTGGGTGGTTCCCTCCTAATTAAGAGAACAGCAGAGACAATTATCCAAGCTTGGCTGATAGAGGACTCCCTGGAGGGAAGGTTCTATCCTCATGTACTTAAATAAATATACCTACTCCTCACTTATCAACTATCTTATTATTTGACATTTTGCATTTACAAGAACAGTAAAAAATTTACTATCCAACTATTTTGCGCATTAACGACATATGTCTGGCAGGAATGAACGCCAAGGTACGAGGTGAGAGTAATGCTGGCTGTGATGGTTAACATCATGTGTCTTCTTGGCTGGGCCATGATTCTCAGCGGTTTGGCAGTTACATAATGATGTAATTTGGCAGTATGTAATGATGTAGTCATTCTCCATTTTGTGATCTGATGTGGTCATCCTCCATTTTTGCATAATGCCAATTTTTGCATAATGACCTGGTCTTTGGAACATAACCGTGTCAATTATGAGGAATGGGTGTACTGGTTTACAGGTTGGTTGGAATCCCTGGGTGATGCAAATGGTTAAGCGCTCGACTACTAGTCAAAAAGTTGGCAGTTCAAACCCACTAAAAGACTCCTCAGGAGAGAGGCCTGGCAATCTGCTTCCAAAAGGTCACAGTCTTGAACACCCTATGAAGAAGTTCTAGTCTGCACACATGGGGTCACCATGAGTCAGAATCAACTCAGCTGCAATTAATAACAATATACGCTGGTTAATGGAGATAGAAAAGTATAAAGTGTTGGAAACCATTAGCAGTGGATGATCCACCCATGAGCACAGAAACCAGAGCATATCTGGGCCATCATGTAAGTCAGGAGGAAGACAGAATTCCATTGACAAAATTTTTGTGTACCTTTCTCAGAAATGCATTATTGTGCAAGAAGTGGTTTGGCAGTGATTCTCCCCTTTCAGCTGCAAGCTTCAAGCCAGGGAGGACACGATGCCTCTCAAGTTGTCAGAGGAGGAGGGGCAGGTGGAACAGATGTTCCCACTTTGGCCGGTTCCATGGAGTGTTCTCTGAGCTGGACTTCCAGGGCCTGAGAAGGGGGGAAGGGTTGAACAGTGAGGAAGAATACTCTCACCTGAGCAGCTCCCGACACAAGGTGAGTATAGTGAGTACCTGGAACCCTTTGGCCTATGGGCAGAGCCCGAACCTTATTCTCTCCCCTGAAGGCAGGCAGCTGGTCGTAACCACCTCTGGCTGCTTATAGCTGGCTTGGAGCAATATACCAAGGTGTAGTTTTGTCTATTTGGTTTGCTTTTTCCTTTAAAATTTACAAAATTCAAAAATAACATGTGTCAGGCTTTAAAAAAAACTTTATTGTAAAATATAGAGTCAAGAAAGTCCAGACAACCATACATACAGTTTAATAAATGATTAGAAAGTGAATGCTATTATTTTTTATGTAGAAAAGTATTTCAAAAAGAAAATAAAATGACACATCACATAAACACTTTGCCTAGACAACTTTCACTAAAATTCTTTTAAAATAGAGAGAGGGGGCAAGATGGCGCTCTAGGCAGAAACACCACGCCGTCCCTCCACAGCAAAGATCCGAAAAACTAAGCCTAACAGAAAATCAACAATCCTGAAACCCTAGAACACCAAATGAAGAGATAAAGAACTCAGCCAAACACCAAATGGAGTGAGAATACTAAAAGAGAACGGAGAGCGAGGAGAGACTCAGG
This sequence comes from Dugong dugon, assembly GCA_030035585.1. Lineage (NCBI taxonomy): Eukaryota > Metazoa > Chordata > Mammalia > Sirenia > Dugongidae > Dugong > Dugong dugon. The sequence continues at coordinate 147,639,357 of CM057460.1, forward strand.
CAGAGATTCCTTACCAGCTAACGCAGCGCGGATCCACCATCTTGGATTCCTATCGGAGACCAGCGAATGGGAGAGCAGCCTTGCAGAGCATCTAGTCGGAGACAGAATGACCGGTAAACTGCGGTGCGCGCTCTCCCACCACCCACCCCTCTCCGCCTCAGCTGGGGATCCCCTGCTTTCCGTGGCCAGGGTCCCTGGGCTGGGGGGTGCTGGTGCTTGGATTCCGCGCGCCTGGGCTGGCGGCTTTCTGGGAGCCGTTTGCTGGCAGCTAGCAAACCTTTTTCTGCCGCCTCCCCCTCCTTTTGCCTGGGTGCCTGGTTCCGAGTGCCGTCTCTGCTCTCTCCTGCGGGGCTGTAGGGCTGCGTGCGGGCGTGTGGCTGTTTCTAGGTCTGGGCTCCCGCATGGGTGGGATCCCGGGGCCTTTGTTCGTTGGCCCCTCTGCTTCCCGTGGCCAAGGTCTCTTAACCCCGAGACTACCAGCTTCTTGGAATTCGCGCCCCTGAGTGGGGGCTCTCTGGGTCCCATTTGTAGGCACTGACTGCTGGTGTTGCCCTTTTTTTTTTTTTTTTCCTATTTTATTTTTCTTCCTTTTTTGATTAGTTTTGGCATCTTTTACCTCTTTTTCCCTTTTGTTTTTCTTCATTGCTTAATTTCTCGTCTCTCTATCTCTTCCTTCTCTTTCTGATCCCTGAATACGAAGCGATGTATGCCTCTGTACCTTCTGGCCAGGCTGAGCTGTGAAAATTGAGACTGACTCCCCCAGACCTCATAGCTGCATCAGTGGGATCCCTGGGAACTTTGCAGTTCTTTAACTTTTCTGATTTTTATTTGGTCATTCTTTCCTTTTCTTTCTCTTCCCCCTTCTGGTTTCCTCCATCCCATAGTCTCTCATCTGTACATTCCAACGACAAGCTCCCCTAGCATTCTTTTATGTTTGTACGCTTTTTGCTCCTCCTTCTCTCTCCTCTCTCCCATATCCAGCTTAGCTTCACACATAACCATCTTCCCGCTGCACCCTACCTACCTGCACTGTGCACTAGACATCACACCACCAAGCGGTGCAGGCACGCCCTATTGGAACCTGCCCAGCACTGACTACCGACCGTCCTGGTGGCTGTGGTGAGTGCCACAAGCAACCCGTCCCAGTGGCTCCTTCTCAGCTAGATCTGCCCAGCTGTACCACAAGAACGAAACAAACAAACAAAAAAAATCTACAATCAATAAACGAGAGAAATATCTACTGAATGCCCCGAAAACAGCAAACAATATCAAAACATTTACAAAAACAAGACAAGATGGCTCCAATAGGCGTCCAAATTAAAACACCAGATAACTCTCCTGTGGAAGAAAATGCACTAGAAGTACCTGATACGGAACTCAAATCACTAATACTCGGAATTTTCCAAGAACTGAGGCAAAAAGCTGACAAACATGAGGAAAAAATAGACAAATTTATGGAAAATACAGACAAAAAATTGGAAGAATTCAGGAAGATGATGCAGGAACAAAATGCCAAAATAAATTCACAACTCGAAATTATACAAAAACAACAATTAGAAATCCAAAAGATAAACAACAAGATTTCAGAAATGGACGGTGTCATAGAAGGGCTGAGAAGTAGATTTGAAACCATGGAAGACAGGATCAGTGGAACTGAAGACAAACACTTGGATACAACTCTGTTTCAGGAAAACTCAGAAAAAAGAACAAAGAAAAATGAAGAGACCCTGAGAGTTATGTGGGACACAATTAAAAGCAAAAACTTACGAGTGATTGGCATAGCAGAACAGGGGGAGAAAACAGAAAACACAGAGAGGATCATTGAGGAACTGCTGACAGAAAACTTTCCCAATATCATGAAAGATGAAAAGCTGGCCATCCAAGAAGCTCAACAAACCCCATATAGAAGAGACCCCAAAAGAAAATCACCGAGGCATATCATACTCACACTCGCTAAAACTAAAGACAAACAAAGAATCCTGAGAGCAGCTCATGAAAAACAAGTAGTCACATACAGAGGAGAAACAATAAGACTAAGCTCAGATTATTCAGCAGAAACCATGCAGGCAAGAAGGCAATGGGATGACATATATAAAATCTTGAAAGAAAAAAATTGTCAGCCAACAATAATATATCCTGCAAAACTCTCATTCAGATTTGATGGTGAAATTAGGTCATTTCCAGATAAACAGAAACTAAAGGAATATGCAAAAGTCAAACCAAACTTACAAGAATTATTAAAGGGAGTTCTTCGATCTGAGGACAAACAGCTTCAGCCCTCAGGCAGGACCTAGGACCTAGGACGCAGGTTCACATGAACCAGATACCATTCTAGGAACTGAACTACAGAGGACTTTCCAAAAACAAAAGATATACAACAGGGAATCAGAGAAATCAATCAAAGGATGACAACAACATCAAAACAATGAAAGAGGGAACAAACGGCATAGGTATAGAACCTTCTAAAGGAGAGGAAGGCAAGGCGATACCAAGTAACGGTAGACTGCTTCAAAATTATAAAGATAACGGTAAAATTCATGGTAACCACAAAAAAAGTTAACAAACCAACTCATAAAAATAAAGACGAAAAACATAAAGTCTCAACAAAAACAAAACCTACAAAAACAAAAGAAATGAACACAAAATCCACAAACAAAAGTAACTCAGCACAAGAGAGTAAGAAGAACAAAGAAAACTTCAGCATCACAAAAAAAAGCACTACAAAATGACAGCAACAAACTCACATCTATCAATAATTACACTGAACGTAAATGGACTCAATGCACCCATAAAGCGACGGAGAGTGGCAGAATGGATAAGAAAACAGGATCCATCAATTTGCTGTCTACAAGAGACACACCTTAGAAACAAAGATGTGAATTTATTAAAAATCAAAGGTTGGAAAAAAATATATCAAGCTAACAACTATCAAAAAAGAGCAGGAGTGGCAATTCTAATCTCAGATAAAATAGACTTTAAAACAAAATCTACCATAAAAGACAAAGAAGGACACTATATAATGATTAAGGAGATGATCCATCATGAAGACATAACCATAATAAACATCTACGCACCCAATGACAGGGCTCCAAAATACATAAAAAAAACTCTAACAGCACTGAAAAGAGAAATTGACAGTTCCACAATAATAGTAGGAGACTTCAACACACCACTCTCAGTAAAGGACAGAACAACTAAAAAGAAACTCAGCAAAGATACAGAAGACCTAAAGGACACAATCAGCCAACTGGACCTCATAGACATATACAGAACACTCCATCCAACCGCTGCAAAGTACACATTCTTTTCCAATGCACATGGAACGTTCTCCAGAATAGACCACATCTTAAGCCACAGAGCAATCCTCAACAAGATCCAAAATGCTGAGATAATTCACAGTATCTTCTCTGACCACAATGCCATCAAGGTAGAAATTAACACTAGAAAGAGCAAGGAAAAAAAATCAAACACATGGAAACTGAATAATAATCTGCTTACACATCAATGGGTAATAGAAGAAATCAGAGATGGAATTAAAAAATTCCTAGAATCAAATGAAAATGAAAACACATCATACCAAAACCTTTGGGACACAGCAAAGGCAGTCCTCAGAGGACAATTTATAGCAATAGATGCACATATCAAAAAAGAAGAAAGGGACAAAATCAAAACATTAACTACAGAACTCAAACAAATAGAAAGAGAACAGCAAAAAAAGCCTACAACCACCGGAAGAAAGGAAATAGTAAAGATCAGAGCAGAAATCAATGAAATAGAGAACAGAAAAACAATAGAAAGAATCAACAAAACCAAAAGTTGGTTCTTTGAAAGAATCAACAAAATCGACAAACCACTGGCCAGACTGACAAAAGAAAAACAGCAGAGGGCACAAATAACCCAAATAAGAAATGAAATGGGGGACATTACAACAGACCCAACTGAAATAAAAAGGATTATAACAGAATATTATGAAAAACTATATTCCAACAAATTTGAAAACCTAGAGGAAATGGATAAATTTCTAGAAACATACGGCCTACCAAAACTACAACAAAGTGATATTGAAAATCTGAACAGACCCATAACAAGAGAAGAGATTGAAAAGGTAATAAAAAAACTCCCAACCAAAAAAAGCCCTGGCCCAGATGGCTTCACTGGAGAATTCTACAAAACATTTACAGAAGAGCTCGTACCAGTTCTACTCAAGTTATTTCAGAGCATAGAAGAGGAAGCAACACTTCCAAATTCATTCTATGAAGCCAGCATAACGCTGATACCAAAACCAGGCAAAGACATCACAAAAAAAGAAAATTACAGACCAATATCTCTCATGAATATAGATGCAAAAATTCTCAACAAAATTCTAGCCAATAGAATTCAGTATCATATCAAAAAAATAATACACCACGACCAAGTAGGATTCATACCAGGTATGCAAGGATGGTTTAACATTAGAAAATCCATCAACGTAATCCACCACATAAATAAAAGGAAAGAAAAAAATCACATGATCATCTCAATTGATGCAGAAAAGGCGTTTGACAAAGTCCAACACCCATTCCTGATAAAAGCTCTCAATAAAATAGGTATAGAAGGGAAATTTCTCAACATAATAAAGGGCATCTATGCAAAACCAACAGCCAACATCATTCTTAATGGAGAAAGGCTGAAAACATTCCCCCTGAAAACAGGAACAAGACAAGGATGCCCTTTATCACCACTCCTATTTAACATTGTGCTGGAAGTTCTAGCTAGAGCAGTAAGGCAAGAGAAAGAAATAAAGGGCATCCAAATTGGTAATGAAGAAGTTAAACTCTCCCTGTTTGCAGATGATATGATACTATACATAGAAAACCCTAAAGACTCCACGAGAAATTTACTGGAACTAATAGAAAGATTCAGCAGAGTAGCAGGATACAAGATAAACATTCAAAAATCAGTTGGATTCCTATACACCAGTAAAGAGAACGATGAAAAGGAGATCAGGAAATCAATACCATTTTCAATCACCCCTAAAAAGATAAAATACTTAGGAATAAATCTGACCAGGAATATAAAAGACCTATACAAAGAAAACTACAAAACACTGCTGCATGAAATCCAAAGGGATCTACATAAATGGAAAAACATACCATGCTCATGGATAGGCAGACTCAACATTGTGAAAATGGCAATTCTACCTAAAGCAATCTACAAATACAATGCAATCCCAATACAAATACCAACAACATTCTTCAAAGAGATGGAAAAACTAATTATTAACTTTATATGGAAAGGGAAGAAACCCCGAATAAGTAAAGCACTACTGAAGAAGAAGAATAAAGTTGGAGGACTCACACTACCTGACTTGAGAACCTACTATACAGCTACAGTACTCAAAACAGCCTGGTACTGGTACAACAACAGAGACATTGACCAATGGAACAGAATTGAGAACTCAGATGTAAATCCATCCACCTACGGTCACCTGATTTTTGACAAGGGCCCAAAATACATCAAATGGGGAAAAGACAGTCTTTTTAACAAATGGTGCTGGCAAAACTGGATACCATTTGTAGAAAAATGAAACAGGACCCATACCTCACACCATATACAAAAACTACTTCAAAATGGATCAAAGACCTGAATATAAAGCCTCAAACTATAAAATTCATAGAAGAAAAAATAGGACCAACACTTCAGGCCTTAATACATGGCATTAACAGGATACAGAGCATAAACATCAACACAAAAAACCCAACAGATAAACTAGATAATTGGGATCTTCTAAAAATCAAACATCTATGCTCTTCAAAAGATTTCACCAAAAGAGTTAAAAGAGAACCTACAGACTGGGAAAAAATTTTTGGACAGTACAAGTCAGACAAAGGTCTAATCTCCATAATCTACAAGAAAATCCAACACCTCTACAACAAAAAGACAACCAATCCTATCAAAAAATGGGCAAAGGAAATGAACAGACACTTCACCAAGGAAGACATTCAAATGGCCAACAGACACATGAGGAAATGCTCGCGATCACTAGCCATTAGAGAAATGCAAATTAAAACCACAATGAGATACCATCTCACCCCGGCATTACTGGCACGAATCAAAAACACTGGAAATAACAAATGTTGGAGGGGCTGCGGGGAGACGGGAACTCTTATACACTGCTGGTGGGAATGCAAAATGATACAACCATTTTGGAAAATGATATGGCGTTACCTCAGAAAGCTAGAAATAGACGTACCATTCGATCCAGCAATCCCACTCCTAGGAATATATCCTAGAGAAATAAGAGTCATCACTCGAATAGACATATGCACACCTATGTTCATGGCAGTATTATTCACAATAGCAAAACGATGGAAACAACCTCGATGTCCATCAACAGATGAATGGATACACAAACTATGGTACATACACACAATGGAGTACTATGCAACGAGAAAGAACAACAATGAATCGGTGAACCATCTCATAACATGGATGAAACTGGAGGACATCATGCTGAGTGAAATAAGTCAATCACAAAAGGACAAATATTGTATGAGACCTCTATTGTAAAAACCCATGAAAAAATTCACATGCAAAATGTAACAATCCTTGTTGGTTACCAGGGATGGGAGAGGGGGGGAAATACTAAATAGGTAATAGGTAAGTGGTAACTTGGGTGAGAGGTGAGATAGTACATAGTACAGGGGAAACTAACACAACCTGCACAAGGAAAGGTCATGGAGGCCCTATAGACACATCCAAACCCCCCGAGGGACTGAGTTGTTGGACGGAGGGCTCTGGGGACCATGATCTCGGGGAACATCTAGCTCATTGGCATGACACTACTTACAAAGATAATGCTCTACATTCTACCTTGGTGAGTAGTGTCTGGGGTCTTAAAAGCCTATGAGCAGCCATCTAAGATACTCCACTGATCTCATCCCTTCGGGAACAAGGGAGAACGAAGAGAACAGGATACAAGGAAAAGATTAGTCCGAAGGACTAATGGTCCACAGCTACCAAGGCCTCCACGGGACTGAGCCCAGTACAGCTGGATGGTGCCCGGCTACCACCAATGACTCCTCTGACCAGGATCACAACCGAGGGTTCTGGGCAGAGCTGGAGTAGGATGTAGAGCATAATTTTAACTCCCAAAAAAAAAAAAAGAAGACCAGATTTACTGGCCTAAAGAATGCTAGAGAAACCTCAAGAGTGTGGCCCCCAGACACCCTTTCAGCTCAGAGGTGAAGTTACCTTTGAGGTTCGATGTTAAGCCTGGGAATGGACAGCCCAGTAAAACTAAATGGGACTAACGAGGTACAGGAGTCCGGTAACAAGGGCCAGAAGGCAGAGGGAGAGTAGGAAACTGATGATAAGGAACACAAATTGAATAAGGACACTGTCGATGTATTGTGAGATTGTTGACCACTGCTATAGGGCAACATTTGTAGTAACTATTAAATGGGAGGCTGGTTTGTTCTGTAAGCCTTCATCTTGGGCGAGAATGGCAGCACAATTGGAAGAGCATAGTCAATATCACTTAAATGTGTAAGTAAAAAGTTTTGAAATGGTGTTTAAATAAAATTTAATAAATAAATAAATAAACAAACAAAAAAAAATTCTTTTAAAATAAATAAACCTGCACATAGTTAAAAATTAAAATAGTACCAAAATTTATAAAATGAAAAGTAAATGCCTCCTCCCTCATTTTTCCCCCTAGAGGTAACCACTAACAGTTTCTTGTGTATCCTTCTAATTTTTTTTTCTCTGCATCAATAATGTTTCTTAAATGAGTTATATGATCATACAGGCTGTGTCTAAATTAAACAGTAAATTTTAAAAGAGGATGCAATCATGACTCTCCTATGATATAAATTAACATGTGTCATGAATAGACATATGCACACCCATGTTCATTGCAGCATTATTCACAATAGCAAAAAGATGGAAACAACCTAAGTGCCCATCGATGGATGAATGGATAAACAAATTGTGGTACATACCTACAGTGGAATACTATGCAACTATAAAGAATAAGTAGGACTCCACGAAACATCTTACAAAATGGGTGAATCTGGAGGACATTATGCTGACTGACATAAATCAATCACAAAGATAAGTATTGTATGGTCCCACTATTATAAAAAATCAAGAATAGATATGCACACAGAAAGCAAAGTTCTTTGATGGTTACCAGGGATGGGAGGGAGAGGAAGGGAGATTACTTTTTAGATAGTAGACACTTGTTACTTTTGGTGATGGGAAAGGCCATCCCAAATATGGATGAAGTCAGCACAACTTGACTAAGGTAAATAAAGACACTTAGAAGTACACAAGAAAAAGGGACAATTTTGGTAAATCCTATAACATACAATTTTGTAACAGTAAAAACAACCAAAAAATATGTGTGTGGTTACATAGGTAGATATAGATGCGTACATGCGTGTGAGAAAGCATATGCGTGTAAATGCACATGCATGCATCTGTAGGCATATGTATATACACATTTGTGTGTGCTGCATATATATCCACACATATCACAAACCACATAGGGAGCACAGTTATGGAGGCTTGCTAGACATATCCAAACAACTTGCAGGACTGGTTTACTGGGTTAAAAGGCTTTGGACCATAGTCTTGGGGGACAACTTAGTCAATAGGTGTAACATGGTTCACAAAGATAATGCTCTATATCCTAGTTTGGTGAGTAGAATCTGGGGTCTTAAAAGCTTGAGAGCAGCCATCTAATATGCAACTACTGGTCTCTACTTGTATAGAGCAAAAGAGAATGAAGGAGACCAAACACTCAAAAAAAAAACTAGTCTATAGGACTAAGAGCCCACACGAACCACAGCCTCTTCTAACCTGAGACCAGAAGAACTAGATGGTACCTGGCTGCCACTACTGACCATTCTGACCAGGGACACAATAGAAGGCCCTGGATAGAATGGGAGGAAAATGTAGAACAAAACTCAAATTCCTAAAAAAGGCCAGATGTACTAGACCGATAGAGACTAGAGGAACCCCTGAGACTACTGCTCTAACATACCCTTATTCCTGTGGGTCACCTTTCAGCCAAGTAATAGATTGGCTTATAAAATAAACAATATCACCCGTGAGTAATGTGCTCCCTTAAACCATTAACTGTATGAGACCAAAGGGTCAACATTTACCCAAAAAGCAAAGATGAGAAGGCAAGGAGGGGAAAGGAAGCTAGATCCATGGAAACAGAACAAACAGAATGGAAATAATGAGAATGCTGACACATTATGAAAATTGTAACCAATGTCACAGAACAATTTGTATAAAAATTGTTAAATGGGAACCTAATTTGTTGTGTAAACTTTCACCTAAAACACAATAAAATATTATTAAAAAAATTAACGTGTCATATATTTAATTTAGCTTATTAATTAATGAGGAAACTAGTAAAATATTATAAAGGGCTCAAAGGATGACTCAAAGTATCACACTTTGAGTCAGATAAGGAATACTGAAATAATTTTAGAAATGGATGCAAAACTGGTCAATATCCACCAGTCAGTCAGTAATTAGCTGCATTCCACCAGACACAATTTGCATTTCTGTGGATAACAATTATTTGTATTACTATCAAATTTTTGCAGCTGAACCTCAATCTTTAGGGAGTTGAGAGAAATAGTCTTGTCAAAGACAACAAAAGGCAGAGATAACCTGAATGGGTAAGTTACTCAGGACACTCACTAAATTTCAGCGTTTCACAATTTTTCCCTACACTTACCATTGGCTCCCTACCTGCATCCCTCCTAGAATTCACCCTCCCCACAACCCCTGCTGCCCTGTTTATACGGCTAACCCAACCCTCCCGTCTCATACTATGGGTGATGGGCTAGGGCTGAAAGCCTAACCTAAGAGAACCAACCCACCCCCTTGGCTGAGCCTACCAATTATCCCCAAGGCTTTGACACTCTGCTTCCATGTGGGGGGTGGGGGGATGGGGGGTAGGGGAGGTGGGTACTGGCATGGTACATCAAGCAGACACAGGGATGGGGATTATGTTGGGCTTTGTAAGAGATGAGAAAAGTGTAACAGATTAGAGATGTTGCTCTGGGAGAAAAACATACCACCTGTCCAGTGAGCTTCCGGGTCCTGGGATGACTTCCTGCATTTGGAGTCTGTGAGAATCTCCCTTTATGCCTGTGTCGGCTTGGGCAGGTGTCTCTTCCAATAATTCCCTACCTAAGAGAACAGCTGACATGCAAGATACATTAGGACCTAAGGGGCTGGGATACCCATCAATCCTCCCCAGTCATGAGGCGGTTTCCCGCAGAGCCCACAACCTGTGTTGGCACGATGGGGCCTTGTGTCAGCCTCAGAGGGCAGGGGGCAGGATGTTCTATGATAAAGTGGAAAAGAACAAATACCTGACTCTCTCTGTACCCTTGGACAATCACCTCATCTCCTGCGAACAGGTTTCTCATCTTAAGAATGGAGGCAGTGCTCCTTCCTGGCTTGCCTCCCAGGGCTGCTATAGGGATCCAGTGAGAGGCATAGATGTAAGTCTACTGTCAAAGCCACAGCCCTGCCGGGCGGAAAGCTGTACAAACTACCCCTCTGTGCAAAGTGCTTGGGAGAAGAGGGTTTGTGCAAATGGCCAGTCATGATTAATTGATGGGGAGGCTCTCAAGCAAAGGATCTGATTTCAGAGATATGTATATACATATGTATCACTCAGTTCTCCTGAGAGAAATGTTCATTCAGTGTAAGACAAAAAGAGCTCTATCTAAATCAAGGTTTTCCATCCCTTACACTGGTATCTTCTCACCATCTTCACTCATTCAATGAGCATTTATTGAGCACTTGCTGTGTGATAAGTATTGTACCAAGTACTGAGATACTGAGATGAAGACTTTCAGCTCCTGCCATTGAGTTAGGAGGCAGACATACAAAAAGAGCTTTATTAAGTACTGTGATAAGCACAGAGACAGAGCAAACCAAAGGCTATTCTAGGAGCACCTACCCTAGTTCCCACCCCAATGTGGCATCAAGGACCAACAGGGCAAGTATAGAGGAAAGTCTGGTATCGCTGGAGTTGTGGGGGTGGGAAGAGCATGGTGAGGGACAGGCTGAAGGGGTCAGTGGGGCAGAATTACATGGGGCCTTGGAGGCCTCAGAGAGAGGTTTGTCCTTCATTTACAGATTATGGGGTTCAAGAAAGTGAGTGCTGTAGTCAGATTTGTACTTCAGAACAATCACTCCAGATGCCTGTAAAGAACTGGTTAGAAGGACAACAGACTGAAGGCATAAAGACCCATTAGGAGGCAGCTATAGTCATTCAGGAGCCCTGGTGGTGCAGTGGTTAATAGCTCAGCTGTTAACCAAAAGGTCAGTGGTTTGAATCCACCAGCTGCTCCTTGGAAACCCTATGGGGCAGTTCTACTCTGTCTTTTAGGGTTGTTATGAGTTGAAATCGACTCGATGGCAATGGGTTTGTTTGTTTTTTTGTCATTCAAGCAAGAAGTGATGACCTGAACTGAGGAGGGGAGGAGAAGGAACTGATTTAAGAAATGTTTTGGCCCGAATTTAACCTGAGAAACAAGACAATGATGACCCTCAGTTTCTAGTAGAGATGAAGGTGTTGTAAAGTTGTCACCAATGTACGAGAAAAAAACCACAGGAAAGCAGGGGTTTTTTGTGGGGAGGGTGTGTGGGCTGGGCGGTGATGAGTTTAGTTTGAGACATGATGAGTATGAAGGGCCTGTGGGCCCCCAGCTGGGAGCATTCAGGGGACAGGTAGATGCACAGATCTGAAACTTAAGGAGAAATTCCGGCTATGAGGCTGCAGAAAGGGGGCTGAAGTGAATGTGGGCATGGGCAAGTTAATATGAGTATGGTGGGGAAGAGTGAACAGGGGAAGAAGTGGAGGGGCATCATGCCTTTTGGCCCTACAGTTCTCATTTGCTGAGAATGAGGGTAAGGGAGAAGCCTAGGTAGGGACAAGGAGGGAATGCTTAGAACACTTGTTATGGAAAATAAGAGAGGAGCTGACTCAGGCCTAGTAATACAGCAGACTAAGTGGCTTTGGAGGACATGAATCTGCTTTGGAACTAGTCTGCCCACCCCTCCTTGGATTTTCTCCAGGACACAGAAGCCAGGACGGCAGGTTGGCCTATAGTGCCAGGCCTGGGGTCAGCTAGGAAGGTGTGGCAGAAGGAAGTGAAGGGTATATAGCAGAGAGAGCCCCACACTTTCACAGAATAGAGTTTAGGCTAGAAAAGGGCTTCCCCAACAAAGACTGTATTTCCCAGCACCCTGCATTTTATATCTGAGAGGAGCAAAGTGACTCATTCTTGCCAATGGAATGTTGTCATCTCTAACCTAAGATGGTTAAGAAGCAGCTGTGTCTTCTTCACTTTTCCTTTCCCCTTCTTGTTTTGATGCCCCTTGGGAACCATGTTGGAGATGACAGAACCACAAAATGGAAGAAGCCTAGGCCCCTGACTTCTCACTTGGAGGAGAGATACCCACTGATCAGTAACACTCATTTGGGTTTTTTTGTTTGTTTGTTTTTTTAATATTTTATTATGTTTTAGGTGAAAGTTTACACACAAATTAGGTTCCCATTTAGCAATTTTTATATAAATTGTTCTGTGACATTGGTTACAATTTTCACAATGTGTCAGCATTCTCATTATTTCTATTCTGTTTTTGTTTCCATGGATCTAGCTTCCCTTCCCCTCCTTGCCTTCTCATCTTTGCTTTTGGGTAAATGTTGACCCTTTGGTCTCATACAGTTAATGGTTTAAGGGAGCACATTACTCACGGGTGATATTGTTTATTTTATAAGCCAATCTATTACTTGGCTGAAAGGTGACCCACAGGAATAAGGGTATGTTAGAGCAGTAGTCTCAGGGGTTCCTCTAGTCTCTATCGGTCTAGTACATCTGGCCTTTTTTAGGAATTTGAGTTTTGTTCCACATTTTTCTCCCATTCTATCCAGTTCCTTCTACTGTGTCCCTGGTCAGAATGGTCAATAGTGGTAGCTGGGCACCATCTAGTTCTTCTGGTCTCAGGTTAGAAGAGGTTGTGGTTCATGTGGGCTCTTAGTCCTGTGGACTAGTTTTTTATTTTTTGAGTCTTTGGTTTCCTTCATTCTCTTTTGCTCCACGCTAGTACAGACCAATAGTTCTACCTTAGATGGCCATTTGTAAGCTTTTAAGATCCCAGATGCTATTCATCAAACTAGGGCCATTTGGGGTTTTATATGAGCAAGAAATAAACTATATTGTCTGAGCCAATATATATTTTAAGAATTTTTTGTTATGGCAGTTAGCATTACCCTAACTAATACAGGGTTTGAGAGAATTGATGGTTGTTCAGCTGGGTCTAGGCTGGGTAAACAATTGAGGTCTCTAATGACTGAAGGTCTCTGTTAAGGTTCAAGAGCAGGAGCAGAGGAGGTACTGGAAAAGTCTAGAGAGACAGGAGGTCTAAGAGGCTTGCAGGAGGCTAAGATTTCAGAGAGAAGCTATCCCATGATGTGATAAGAACCAGGTTGAGGAAAGTGAGGGACATAAGCAGGTCCAGGAACTGAGTTAGTCAGTCAGTTCACAGGGTGTCGTAGTCTATGAGGAAGCACAACTTGGGGTGGGGGAGAGAGGAGAGAAAGCCTCAGAGGAGCTGGCCATTTTCCTGCAACCAGGCCACCCTGAATGAGCATTTTAGTAAAAAGTGTGGACTAACAGGACTGCCATCACTGAGTCCTCTCAGCTGCCATGGCTGAATGGATTTGAGCAGGCCATCTCATCATTGCTAAGGATTTGCTCAGCAGGCCACATGAGATGCATACCTGAAAGCTGGTCCATGGAAGGGACACCTGCAAATGCTGAGGTAAACCAGCTCCACCCAGAAATAGCCAGACTCATACTAGGAGTAATATTTCAGTTGGTAGAGGGACTTGGCACTTTCCAAAGCACATTATTTACGTATCTGTTTGGGTCTCATGGACATCCCAGAAAGCCCCATAAGCAGATGGTGTCTTCCTGTGACAAGTGAGGTCACAAAAATGATAAGTGTGATCCCATAGGAAGATGTGGAGTCAGGGTCTCCTGATCTTTGGCCTGTGGTTCTCATTATTTAAAAAAAATTAAAAAAAATTTTTTTTCAAGTTTTTTTGATTGTACTTTAGATGAAGGTTTACAGAGCAAACAAGTTTCTCACTAAATAATTAATACACATATCGTTTTGTGACACTGGTTGCCAACCCCACGACATGTCAACACTCTCCCCTTCTCGACCTTCGGTTCCCTATTACCAGCTTGCCAGTCCCCTCCTGACTTCTCGTCCTTGCCCCTGGGCTGGTGTGCCCATTTAATCTAGTTTATAAAAGAAAATTTTTGCAGACATTTTTAGACATAAGCTGCACATCACCTTAGGAGGCTGTGGGCTTCAATGTGCCATTGGCACTAGGGATGACTGAGATGGTCTCCAAAAGGCACTTCCAGGTAATGATTCTTAGAAGAGGTTCTGAATAAATAGTGCCAAAACAGAAATAGGTTTGGCTGTGAGTGACAGAAAACTCAAAATAATAGTTGTGAAAATAAGAGAAGTTTATTTCTTTTTTACAAAAGAAAGAAAGGAAAGAAGGAGGGAGGGAAGGAAGGAAGGAGTCAAGGGTTGTTCTGGCCCTCCACAGTTTCAAAGGGTCATGGCTCCTTCAATTTTGTTGCTCTGCTCTATTGTTGTATAATAAATTTTTACTTCAAAACTCAGTGGCTTAAAACACAACAGGTTTTGTGGGTCAAGAATTTGAGAGTGGCTTAGCTGGGTGGTTCTACCTTAAGCTGTCTCATGAGGTTGCAGTCAGGATGTCAGATGGGGCTGTGGTCATCTAAAGGCTTGATTGGGGCTGCAACACTGCTGGCAAGTTGGTTCTGGCTATTGGCAGCAAACCTCTGTTCCTCACCACCTATAATTTTCCACAGGCTTCCCTTAGCCTAGAGCAAGTGATCCAAGAGAGGGTAAAGTGGAGGCTACAATGTCTTTTATAACCTAGCCTCACACTGTCATTTCTGCAATATCCTACTGGTTACACAGGTCAGCTCTATTTAATGTGGAAGAGAACTATACAAAGACATGAATACCAGAAGGTGAGAATCACTGGGGGCCATCTTGGAAACTGGCTACCACATCTGCCATCCTCAAAGTGTGACTTCATCCTCATGTTCCAAAATAGCTGCTCCAACTCCAGCTATCCCATCACAGAGGATGTATTCCAGCTAGCAAGAAGAAGGAAGAAAGGAAGAAGGGCATGCATGCCTTTTTCCTTTAAGGATGCTTTCCAGAAATTAGACAAATCATTTTACTTACCTCTTATCGGTCAGAACTTAGCCACATAGCTTCAAGGGAGGCTGGAAAACTTAGTATTTATTCTAAGGGCCATGTGCTCAGCTAGACCAGATACTGAAGGGCAGTTGGCAGTCTCTGCCACATCAGCAATATTCCTGTGTATGTTATACTGGGTGAGGGGTAGGGGGAAGGAGGCATAGAGAGCATCACTACCTTGGGTTACTGACCTGGCTAGGGACTTATGACCTATCTTGTTTGGAAAATGATTGTGTGTGTGGGCAGGGGGAGTACAGATTAGTGCTTTGCCCTGTAATTAGTGAATCTCAGTGTAAAGAGAAAATAGTCCTTAGATGAGCTCAGGAGAAAAAATGAGCATAAAAAACAGATCCGACCCTAGAAGCCCAGCCAAAGGTGGTCCCAAGAATTCAGATGGTCCAGAAAATGAGAATATCATCCCAGGAGGCATTGTGAAGGCAGCCTCATTCTGCACCCAGACCTGCAGGTGTACATAAATTCCAGGCAGCCTGATTTACTGATCCAAAAGCAGAAGCCTGGACATCTCTACCAGCTGTGTTTTTAAAAGATCATATGATTTCTGATCAATGAATCAAAGAGACCAAATGCAAAAGTGTTTAGAGCTGAGCTGCAAATTTGCCCAGAGACCTCTTAGAGATAAGGCTTGAGCAGCCAGCTGGGTGCTGACTCAAGCTGTGTGGGGTGGGGTTGGGGGTTGGGCGGTGGAGGCCTGGCCAAGCAGAAGATGAGCCATCAGCTGGCCAGAGGATTCTAAGGCTAGAGAAGTCCAAGGTAGAAAAGCTGCCCTAGCAGAAGGAGGGCAAATCTCTGACTTGGCCATATGGCTAGTGACAAAAGTCACTGTGATCCTAGAGGAATGCAAAGCCTGTAGCAAGAAGCCTGAGGCTGGGGTGCCCAAGGGGACAGCAGGTACTGCCAAGGCCCTTCTGGCAGGGGCTGGCTTTCTCCTTGAGCCACAGCCTGCCTGGACAGTGGATCCTTATCTTGAAGGTGGAAGAGGGCAGACTTAGGACTCAGAGGTACTTGCTGCATGGGTGGTGCTGGGGGACTGCCTGGCTGGTCTCTCACACTCCCATTGGATTCCTTTCCTGTCTGTGGTTGGGGGTGGTAGTCCACGCTGAACGAGGTGGTGGGTCCCACAACCCGTCTGGCCATCTCCAGATGAGGTTGTTGGGACATCCTGGTCAGGCAGCACACTCGCTCACTCGGGCCACGAGCCATGCTCTTCATTGCCCATGGGTGGTCAATCATCACCACATTGCTCCTGCACAAGGGCCAGTCCAGAGGAGTGAGGGGTTCACCAAAGTGCCCAGAGTCTTAGTTATCTAGTGCTGCTATAACAGAATTACCACAAGTGGATGGTTTTAACAAAGAGAAATGTATTCTCTCACAGTCTAGTAGGCTAGAAGTCTGAATTCAGGGTGCCAGCTCCAGGGGAAGGCTTTCTCTCTCTGTTGGCTCTGGGAAAGGTCCTTGTCATCAATCATACCCTGATCTAGGAGCTGCTCAGTGCAGGGACACCAGGTCCAAAGGACGTGCTTACTTCAGGCTCTTGTTTCTTGGTGGCATGAGGTTCCCTGTTTCTCTGCTTGCTTCTCTCTTTTATATCTCAAAAGAGATTGATTTAAGGTACAACCTAATCTTGTAGATTGAGTCCTGCCTCATTAACATCATAGAGGTAGGATTTACAACACATAGAAAAATCACATCAGATGATAAAATGATGGACAATCATACAATACTGGGAATCATGGCCTAGACAAGTTGACACATATTTTTGCAGGACACAATTCAATCCATGACACCCAGCCTTCCCACTTTGCCTTGGCCTGAGTCCCAAGTTCACCAGAGGCCTCATGGGACCTCTGCAGACTCTTAATTTGTGAGCCCTTTCAAGAGAGACACCCCCAGGTGTGGCTGAGGTCAGGCTCCAAGCTTGGGCAGAGGGAGAGGTCCCCGGTAGGGGTTGGTGAGGAGGGGAAAAACAATCCTAATTGGCCCAGTCAGTCTGGGGCCGTGCTTATGGCTCCATTGCACCAACCCTTACTGAGCACCTGCTATGGGGCAGGCACTAGGCTACACCTTGGGGACACAGAGCAGAGGAAGTCTCATATGACATCACCCCAAACACACAAATAAAACAAAACAGCAGAGGGTGCAATATGCAGTTATGGGTAAAGTACAAGGCATAGAAGTTACAGGGGAGGGGCACATGATAGTGGGGTAGTAAAGGAAAGCTTCACATAAGAGATGCTCCCCGCAAAAAGTGTCAGGTGAGGAAGGGAATCCCAGGCAGAGAGAACAGCAGACCCTAGCACCCTGAGCTGTGAAACTGCTTGGGGTAGAGGTAAGGGAATTTCCTTGCCTGGTGTGTTTACTGTACTCTGAACTTTCTGGACCCCTTCAAGGTGGAGTGTGGCTTTGATCTCTTTCCACTAAGCAACTCAGAAGAGTCAGAAGCGGGGAGAAGATCCCCCCTTTCTGTAGGGTATGTTGAGTTTCCTACTATCTCTGAGTTGTCAGTACTTGGCCATGATAGTGGAGGTGCCAAAAATGGTGGAGAAGGGGGTTGTGGGAGCTTCTCTGGGTTTGGGTCTTGGAGAACCTGCCCAAACCCAGCCCCAGTACTTCTCCATGTGGATCCCTGAGTGATCTTGGTGGACCTGTGGGCTTGGCTGTGTAACCTCTTATGGGGCAGGAGGCAGGACTAGGTGGTGGCCTGGGTGGAACACTCTGGCCCTCCCCCACTGCTGTCAGAGCTAGTCCCCTGAGGTCTCTGGGCCTTCCCGAGAACCCTTGGGAGCCCCCAGCATTGCCAAAGTACCCATCCTGCCTCTTGCAGCTGGCCTTGCAGTGTGAGAGCAAGAGCTGGCTCATGCTGGCAAACCTCAGTTACTTTCTTTGTGGTGTGCAAGCTTCCTGTTCCTCCGGGACCCAAGAAAATATGAGATGCAAATGAATTCACCAGGTGACCCAAAAACAAACAGCTTCTCTGGAGCTGGTCTATGAAGGCAGCAGGGACCCCAAGATCCAGCAGGTACCACCTCCTCTCTGGGGCTTGGATACCGAAGGGAACAGCAGGTACTGGGCCAACCCAGAGCCACACAGGGACAGCACCCTGTCTCCTGTTACAGAGGAACCAGGAGCCTCAGGCACAGAGATGCCAGTGCCCAGTGAGGCTACGAGCAGATTTGCAGTGCAGATGGAGGGTGAGTCCTGCCCTTGGCGTCTAGGTTCTGGCTAGCGCAACGTGTTTATCCAGGAATCCCTTTTCCCTGGTTGTTGCCCTTCTCACCAGGATGTGTAAATAGCCTCCTGGCAGCCCTAGCCCCTAGCTCATCTCTGCCAGCTCTAATCCCAAGGTCTAACTCAGGTCATATGACTCTGGCTCAGAAACCCTCTTAATTACAAACTTCTCAGCCTGGCATTCAAGGCCCTACCCACTCTGGTACCAACGCAACTCACACCAGTTGGTCTGTATACTCCTCCAGCCAAGTGTGTGCTTGACCATCCTTTGTATACACTAGCCCACAAATGTCTCCCATCTTGGGGCCCTGGATCTCACCTTTACCTGGTCTAAGTGCTCCTTGTCACTGGTGTAGATGCCCAGCCCACCTGACCAGGACCAGCTCTCATGCTGTCTCACCTAGCAAGCCTTCCTTGCCATCCTCTGCCTTCTGAACCTATGGCCTAAGGGCTGGAGCCTGTTACTAGATTTGCATCTTTAGTTACAGGAGTGATACATGCTTGTAAAAACATTCCCACATTTCAGAAGTGTATACAGTAAAATAAGTGTGTGTCATCCCCAATCCCCTTTCTCTAAAACTCATCCCAGGTAATAGTCAGACACACACACAGGTACATACTTTACCCAGCATGGAAGGGGCCCTTCCATAACCACTTGTTGACAAGGTGGTGGCAGGGTGGAGGTGGAGAGATAAGCAGAGTTAGTGGAAGGTTTTAGAGAATGATGACCTGGGTTGGCTTGGGGTGGGGGCAGGGAAATCCTCAAGTTCAGCCATGGGACCCCTTGGTTCTTTTACAAGTAGGTTCAAAGAACAGGGCCCCAGGGAGGCATCTCTAGTTTGTGTGGGAATATTCATTATATTCACTCAAGAGCCAGAAACTCAAGTTCAAAAGCCAGCCAGGCCTCTGAAGAATCCCCTTGGCCTACACAACCCCTCACTACAAGCCCAGGCTGAGCTGAAATGGAAGTCTGCAGCCTCAATGGCCTGGTTACTTGATCAGCTAGAAAGAAACGGGACTGGAAATCAGGGCATTCTTTCTCCAGCTTGGGCCCTTTCCTGACCCCTGTGAGCGCCTACATTCTGACTGGTCAGCCTAGAGCCCCTCTATCACCAAACAACAGAGAACCTGTGTGCCCTGCTGGCAAAGCAGTGATTCCCCTTATAGTGTGTCCCAGGAGAAGACTCCACTCAGGGACTGAATGGGCCCCCTGTCCTTAGAACGGATCTAGGTGAAAGACTAGGACTGCACTGGCATTTTCTTCTCCAGGGACTCCAGCCCATATTTCTGGAGAGTTTGAGGGACAGAGGACAGGTGTCTTCCCCAAATAACTTGGGAGATGAGGGACCACATCTCTCCCTCAAGCCCAATTCAAATAAATATTTAACTGGGGAGAAGGTACTGTGGTTCACTAAGTTAGAAACAACTAACCCCAACTTAGGGACATCAGGGAAGCTCTCCCAAGGTGTTGGCATCTAAACCATACCTGAAAGATGAGCAGAAGGTGGCCAGGGGAAGGTAGGAATGGCATTCCTTGCAGAGGGAACACCAACAGCCTGAAGGTAACAGGGAGCGTGACTTTGGAGAAACTGAAATTTCATTGTGGCTGAGCCTGGTGTGTGAGGGGGTAGTGGCTAGACAGGCTGACTGGTCTGCAAACCCTTCTCTGCCAGGCTAAAAAGTTTTGTCCCAATGGCCAACGGGAGCCAAGGAAGGGTTTTAAGCAGAGGGATGACACTTTAGACAAATGACTCTGGCTGCCATATACACCATGAGCTGGAGATGATAAGTTTGGAGGAAGTCAATGCCTTTGGGTGAGCAATACTGTGATCTGGACTAGGGCAGAGGCAGTGGAATAGAGAGAAGAGGTAGGAGTCACACAGCACAGGAGGGACGGTAAGGGAGAGGAAGAGGACCCTGGCCCCAGTGTTGTAGATGTGGATTCCAGATCCAAAATTGCATTTAACAAGCAATTGTTAACTGGATTGGACTCAGGGTATGAGGACTTGGGGGGCCCCACTCCCTTTCATAGCTGAAGAATTGAAGCCCCATGGCAAGTGATAAGCCCTGACCTGGCCTTCCAGCCTGCTAACATCAATGAAGACCTGACTAGGGTATATCATGGGGCACCAGATAATGACATTGGGGCATGACACATACTCATAGAGGCAGCTGGACACCCTAATCCTGAAGCAGGTGCCCCAGGTGCACAGCAGACCACCTCCTACAAACCTAGTGCTCACCTGACCAGCAAACCAAATGTCCCCAGTCAAACAGCCAAAAGCTTTGCTTTTGAATACAGAACAGACAGTTGGTGACTAATCCCATTTCTCCTCCCCAACCTTATCCTTAGAACCAGGACTTTCAACTGGTTCATTCCGGTTCAAACCCCTGCTGAGAATTTGCAGTTTTAACAAGTTCCCAGGAGATGCTAATGCTGCTGGTTAGGGACCAATTCTGACAACCACTATTAGAGCAGTGGTTCTCAAAATTTATTATAGGTAAGAATCACCTAGGGATCTTGTTAAAATGTAGGTTCTGATTCAGTATATCTGAGGTAGAAAACGCAAATTCTCAGCAGGGGTTCAAACTGGAATGAACTGGTTCCAAGCCCTGCTTAGAACCTAGACTCTGTGCTGAAACATTTTCCCTGTTTGGTGCTCTCAATCTTTGGTTCTTTAGTCTTTATACTTTCTTTAACACAAGCCAGAGGCTCCCACCAGCCACAGGGACCTCAAGGAACTTCAACAAAGTTGATCACACTCATATATTCTTCACACAATCCTGATATTCTGCATTCTGGTTTGGTCTTGAGCTATCCTGGGCACTTGGGGTATAGTGGATGCACCCAACCAGTAGAGGTTCAGGCTGCTGTCTGAGGCAATGGAGGCTGATCTTGAGCTGTGGAGTTTGGAGAAAAGAACATAACCTAGGAATTCTGAAGCCTCAGTTCTGGTCTCCAGCTTCCCAGGTAACCTTCAATTGGCCCTTCTCTCTCAGGGCCTATCCCCCTCTCCTACCCCAGACCTTTGCACATGCTGTTCCTTTTGCCTGGAATATTCTTCCCTCTCCTCTGTCTGTTTAGCTCCTGTTCATCTTTAGGTTGCTGCTTTCTCAGGGAAAACCTCACCGACTTGCTGGTCCAGATCATATGCCTTAGTTAAATATTCCTATAGACATGTATTCCCTTATTTCCTTACCTTCATTCATGTTTTTGTTTGGGACTGGGAGAGGCCCACAATAGCTGCTCAGTCTCTTTGTCTGTAAAATAGGAATAATGATATCCACCTCTCAATGTTGTTACAAGCATTAAGTAAGATAATAAATATAAAGCACTTAAGCACAGTGAAGGGTACATAGTAAGTGCTCAATAAATAATTACTGTTATGATTATTCTTCATGTTGGTCTAGAATGTCCTTCTCCTGCCCCATCTACTGGTTGCTCCTCATCCTTGGTGCCCCAGCTCCACTCCTATCCCTACCACAGAGCCTTCTTGTCCACTTCAGGCCCCACTGGACTTTCTATGGGGCCTCTTTGGAATTTAAGAAAAATCTGACCTCATATGGTTATAGTAAAGATGAAATGACTTAATCCTCTAATTCTTAGAACAGTGACTTGCAAATAAAGTATGCTCAGTAAGAGTTAGCGGTAATAATGATGACGGTGAAAACAACCAACGATGGGCTATGGTCATTTCACATGCCTGTTCTTCGTGCAGTGTCTTCGTTATGACTGCCACCCTAGTACTCATTAAAACAAACCCACTGCTGTCAAGTCGATTCCGACTCATTGCAACCCCACAGAGTTTCCAAGGCTGTAAATCTCTACGGAAGCAGACTGCCACATCCTTCTCCCACGGAGCCCCTGGTGGTTTTGAACCACCGACCTTTCAGTTAGCAGTTGATGTTT
Source organism: Dugong dugon (assembly GCA_030035585.1). NCBI lineage: Eukaryota > Metazoa > Chordata > Mammalia > Sirenia > Dugongidae > Dugong > Dugong dugon. The sequence goes on from CM057460.1 coordinate 147,661,855, forward strand.
TAACCACTGTGCCGCCAGCCTAGCAGGGAAGACTTAAGTATAAAGGATACTGGGGTGAGATAGATTCAGATTCAGCAGGGATTCTCAGAGCCCTGGAGGGGGCTGGGGGGTTGAGAAATTCTTCCTAGTCTTAAAAGATAAGTAGGTGATAGTCAAGAGGCCGGGGAGATGGGAGAGTCATAGTGAAGACCTAGGGGCACACAGAATGAGGTCCTTGTGGCTGGGTGCAGTGGACAAGGTAGCAGGAGATGGGGCTCGAGCCCTGATTGGGCAGGAACTCTATCCAAGGTGGATCAGAGCCATCCTGAATGGTCTGAGCAGGGGAGAGAGCCATTTGACTTGCATTTTGAGAAGCTGACTGTGGTTGTTGGGTGGAGCATGGACAGCAGGGGGCATGGGTAGGAGCAGACAGTGAGGAGGCTGCTGCAGGCATCCAGAGAAGTGGTGGTGACTTGGCCTGGGTGGTGGGTGGTGGTAGAGGTGGAGGGCTACAGGCAGATTCTGGATGTGTTTTGGAGGAAGAGATGCCAAGGCTTGCTGCTGGACTGGCCATGGGGCTTGTTGCTCAGAGGGTTGAGGAGTGGGGTGGATGAAGAGTAATGCCATTTCCTGAGACCTGACCAGTGGAAGAACAGGTTGAAAGGACAAGGCTGGCACCTGGTTGTTGAAGGTGATAGTGATCAGCTCACCATCTTCCACCTTTCCCAGTTGCACATTCAGAGTCATTATAGTCAAAAAGTTCTTTGAGTCTAACCCTGTTCTTCCAGCTGCGGTTTGAGCTCAGGCCCTCCCAGTCTGCCCTGGTTGCTCTGTGCTGAGGGGCAGTGGGACTAAGGGATGGGCAGGCGGCCGAGGTTCCAGGCATGCCTTTTGTATGACTGCTGTCAAGGATGCCAACCTCTGGTGCCTGTCAGACTCAGACCCAGTGGGCCTCTGCCAGGGTGCGTGGGCTGGAGTACCCAGTACAGGAACCTCCTGCCCCAAGTCTTCAGGTCTACACATGTCCCCCAATCCTACCTCCAGAGCCCTCTCTCAGATCAGAGGCATCCCCCAGGGCCCCCAAGTGGCTCTTCCTTGGGATTCCTTCAGAGGTGGGGAGAAAAACCTCTGATCTTGATGCCAGACACAAACCCTGAGAAATTACTCACCAGAGGGCAAAGTTTTAGAACCCAAGCAAGGGGCCTGGCCCTATGGTCTGTTCAGGATGGTTGATCGGCAGGGGCTATGGCACTGGGGGGCTTCCAGGGTGGGGCCAGGGCCCTGCCTAGGCAAGGCTGCTTCCAGGGCTAGGCTGCCCTACCTCTCATCTTATCAGAACTGCAGATAGGGATGGGATCCCTTAGGCTGAGCCCCCTTGTAACTTTCCCTATTTGGGAACCTCAAAGCCACCAGACCTACCCTGACAGACTTGCATGCATTTGGGGTCCCATCAGCTGCTTTCTGATCCTAATTCCCATCTCCCCTTCTAGAAAGTGTTGGTGCTGCAGTGGCCTCATCCTGGAAGCCTGCTTCCTGATACCCCTCAGTAAAGTGTCCCATCCTTGGCCTCTTCCCTAAGCTCCCCACCCCCAGGAGCTGGGATCGGATGACCAGACTGCTCAGGTTTCCTTCTCCTTTTACTTTAAAAAGATACAAGCCCCTGTCCACCACCAGCCACTCAGATGTCCTGGGCCTGGCTGACAGCCACATCTGGTACAGTCACACGCCTGCCAGAGGGGCACTGGATTCATTAAAAATCCAATCTCCTTAGCAAGTCTTGATTAAGCATTGCCCTAGTCAGATTGTCTTGAAAGGTGACAGGGGGCTCCATGAGCCTCTCATCTTTCAAGGGGGAATGCATTTATCTGATTCCATGGGTGCCATCCAGCCCCTTTCTCTACAGCTGGCCGTGGTCCTATAATTCGAGACCTCCAGGTAGCACCCTTGCCTGCTTCCCACTGTGCTGTGCCCAGACTATTCCAATCCACTGGGAGCCTGGACAAAGATGGCAACACAAAGTTACTTTGATAATGGAAGCCTGAGTTGTATCATTAGCCCAAGCAGGGATGCTGACACTCAGCCACACCCCCTGTCTATTTCATTCCACACCTGTTTGCTGAGCAGTTACTAAGTGCCAGACACCTTGACAGGCTGGGGAGCAAGGAGTGGGCAGAGAGGAGGATTAGCCATGCCCTTGTCCCCATGGGGCCCCATAGGCCAGCCACCTCCTCACAGACATAGTATTGAGAGTCTGCTCCAGCAAAACCCTCAGGGAAGGGATTTTTGCCCTGGGGAGTCTGGCAAGGAGGGTAGAGAGGGTACAGCCAGGTCTCCAGGCCCCCTCATAATCTTAATAAGATGGCAGTGCCACCAGAAGACAGCAGGCTGGCCAGAGAGCACAGTCCACTCACATTTGAGGGAAGATAAGATATTGGATTTGCTGTCAGGTTCAAAAGCAGGGAGCTGGCAATAAATCAAGAACTGAAAAGCAATGTCAGTGCTTCAAACTAAACTTCCAAGCCTGGGAAACCATTGCACATTAAAATCCATTGGAGGAAAAAAAATCTATTAAAACTTCAGGAGAAATGCTTTGCTATAAATTAGATTTTTCTGCCAACCAGGATAATTCAATAATTTCCCCTTGATATTCTCAAGATAGCTCTTTGGGGGGAATTTTAATGCTTTGAAGTTGGAGGCAATTTGTTTGCAAGGAAAGATGAAGAGTCAGCTGAGAGTGGAGGTGAGAGGACAGGGAGGGGGCTCTTCTAGCTAAAGGGAGAGGAGCCCACCTTTGTGGTTCAATGCCACCAAACGAAGGTTTTCCACTATGGCCAGGAAGATTGCAATGCAGGGCAGTGACCAGAGGATGCCCCAGTCTAGACCATGTCTCTGACTGGACAATATGAGGGCTTAGGAGACCTTGGGGGTCCTCCAACATCATCTTATAGTTAGGGCGGCCTTAGCCTTACCGCTTTCCTGAATCTCTAGAATCTTCCTCAACTTTTATGGAACAAGATCTGGTCTCAAGTAACAAGATGCCTGAGCTCACTTCTTGGTCCCTCAGGCTACCTGCTCTCCAGTCTTCCTTTGCTACACAAGATCCAGCACCAGCCAAGACCCTTCCCCCAAGATCTTATCTATCTCCTGCAATTTTGGGCTTTGATCCCAGCCTCTGTCAACCCTGGTCTCTCCGCACAAGGTCTAGTACGGCCATGATGCCAGCCTGTCTCTGGCTGGCCAGGGCAGCTGGCAGAGGAAGAGGGATGTGCCAGGCAAGGACAGGGATCTTGGCAGCCGGGCACAATTTGCCAGCCATTGGGTACCAGCCTTCAAGACAACTGTAGGGTGGAGGGAGGAGAGAGGGGGCAAAGGACCTGAGCCAGAACTTGGGCAAGAAACTGAACCAGAACAAGGGTCAGGACAGGGCTCCAGAGGCAGCCTGCCTGGGTCTGAATCCTGCCTCCTCAACTGGCAAGTCACTTAATCTCTCTAAGCCTTGGTTTTGCCATCTGTAAAATGAGGGAAGTAATAGTACCCGCCTTACAGACAGGATTAAATGTGACAATGTGTGTGAAGAACCTAGTACCATGGCTGGCACACAGAGGTGGCGCTTAGTAGTAGCTTTAGGACACAAGTCCCCTGATCCCAGACCACAGCCCTTCCTCCTATAGGAAGCCCCTCCCCCAAGCTCCCTACTCAAACACCCTTCTCTCTCCCACCCTCTCTCCAAACTTATCTCCCTCCTTCCCTCCCTCCTTCCTTCCTTCCGGTGAATCAGAGCCTCCCAGAGCCCACACACTGGCCACTGAGACAGAGTGGCAATCTGAGGCAGGGACACGTGGGAGTGACCTTCTTCCCAACATTCTCTAACTCAGTTTCCAGGAGGAAGACCAAGGCCCTAGCAGAAAGAGGTCAAAAGGCATGCCCCCTGCCCTGAACTGCCCAGGGAAGGAAGTGCGAGGGTCTGGGAATGTTTCCCATTAAGCAGCTGTCAGAACAAGCCATTCACTTGGACACTGCCTGACTCATAGAACAGAGGAATTTGGAGTTTGAAAGGTCATCTCATCCTACCTTCCCTTTGAATCATTTCTTCCACAGGTGATCCCCTATCCCAGATCACTACTTCACAGGGCAGCTCCAGTGTGCAGGGTTTTTTTTTTGTTGTTGTTCCTCCATCCCTTCCTCTTAGGCTGAGGCCTGGCTTTCTGTGACACCGCCCTGGCCCTGACCCCACAAGCGCGGGGGCCATCCTGGGACAGTGGGGTGGTGTGGGCCTGTTGCTTCTCACTTATCAGGGCCCCAGGTTTCAGTGGCTAATCTGTGAGCAAGTCAGGGGCTTTCTTGAGATTGCATCTCTCTCTCCAAAGGGCAGGGCTGGGTGCTGGGGTGGGCAGTATTCCTCAGGGGCCCAGCCCTGAGCTCAGGAATTTCCCTCAGGGTGAGGGAAAAGGGGAGCTCAGGGCTGGGGAACTTTGCTACCACCTGAAACCAGGCTGGGTATTCAGCCGATGCTTAATGATACCTCTGGACTTGCCTCAAAAAAAATATTGGCTCTAAGTTAGCCCCCAGGCCAGAGTATGTTCAGGTTCCTGATTTTGCCGAAGAAGATACATTGGGGTATCTGCTTGTACCTGGAAGGTCGCGACATGAGAGCTGGGAAGGGGCGGAGTGCGGTCTGGGGACTTGGAAGCTGCAGCCTCTACCACTCAATAGCTGTGTGACCTTGAGCAAGTTACTTGGCCTCTCTGAGCCACAGCTTCCTGAGTGGGCTTGTTGAGGGTAACTAAAGACACGTTGCCTGTGAAATGCCTAGCACAGAGTTAGCACTCCGCAGGTGCCAACCTCCGTTACTATTTCAAGCAGATGGGGAAACCCGTGGAAGTCCGGGAGCCTCTGGGAAGCTAGGAGTGGTGACCCCGCCTTCCCGGAGCCAGGGGGCGGGCCGGGGATGGGGCGTCGCGGACTCCCACTCCTCCGGGGCCTGCAGAGCTTCCCTGCAGTTCGCAGGAGCTGAGTCACTGCGGCCCGCCCGGCCGTTGGCCTTATCTCGAAACGTCGCTGCCCCCGAAAGCCCCCGGCCTGCCTGCCAGCTTACATCTAATTTGCGCCATGTCTCTCCTGCAGCTCTGGGAAAACTCTCACAGGCCCTTGGGTTTGGGGTCCGGAGGAAGGAGGGAGCCTCCTTCAGGGCTGTCTGGAGGTATTCCCGTAAGCTCCTCACCTAAAATCTCTCCCTATGCTTGCCGGCACAGTGCCTATCTTTCCACCATAAACTAAACTTTCCTTGGGGGTAAGCATTCTGCAGGTTTCTCTTTTAAAGTGCAGGTTTTCCCGGGGTGGAGTGCCACCCAACGCTTTGAAGAGGGAACCAGGAGACTGGAGAACTGGGGGCGGATGGGTCCTAAGAGCCAAGAACCGAGGGGCGGGTGAGGGGCCGGCCTGGGATTTGGCAGCCTGTCCCAGCCCCAAGCACTCTAGGGGAAGTGGCGGGTGGGGGAGGGGGGAAAGAGCTGACAGATTCTGTAAACAGAGCCGGTTTGGGCCTCGGCCAAGAACGGGGTGTCCTGGCCCAGCCTGGGTGTGAGGCCCATCCACGGCTGTCCAGGACACCCCGCCCTGCCCGGCTGCCCGGGGTTGCCCGGCCAACAGCCAGCTCCAGCCAGGATGTGTCTGAGCTTTGGGAAGTGGCCAAAACCCTCATGGGGAATGTGTCTGGGGCTGGAGTGGAGGTCGGGTGGGGGTGGGTGCTTCTAAGAACCGCCATTGATCATTCATTCACTGAGTGCCAGACTCAGGGATGGCGGCAGCCTCTGGTCCCGGCCCATAGGAGTAGCCGGTGCTTGTTGCCCCTCCCCCACACCAATCCTACCCCTTGCTTTTATGCTGCCTGGGGCAGAGTCCCTTTGGGTAGCGGGAACTGAAAGACCGAGTTTGGGGTCTGAAAGCCCTTCAAGGCTGTCCTGTCGTCTTGGCTTCTTGCTGTTATCCCATGCTGATGGCCACATAGTGGCAACTCAGAGCAGCAAGGAATGCCCTAGAAAGCCGAGTGGGAGGACAGGCATCCGAGGATACTCAAGGATACTCGGTGCTGGAAGTGAGAGTCAGCTGTGGGTATAAGGTGGAGAGAGGCATCCCCCAGTGTTTAAGGAACAAGTGGCTCAGAGATGCTTGCTTCCCAGCAGGTGGAGGCAGCTCAGGCTGTGCCTCTGAGGAGGTGGACATGTATGATATGGAGAGGAGCCCTTGGAGCGGAGTGGGGAGAGTGGCTAAGGATAGAGTTGGCTAATGAAACTGTAGGCTGGGGCGCCGAGTGTAAGTGGCAGGTTCTGGACTTTATTGTAGGGGCATTTCCCAAGATGCGCTCTAAGATGATAGTGGGCATGGTGGACAATAAACAGTCCTGCAAAAAAACATACTTGGAAAACACTGTGTTTGACAAAGCCAAACACCATTCTTTACTGCAGGCTTTTTCAGAGCCTTTGGGCCATATGCTACTTAATGAGCATCTTTGTTCTCCAACAGGGAGACAGGGCATGCAGAAGACCCCCTCCACCTTGACCCCAGCTTCATGGGAATTGTGCTCTTCTGAAAACATTAGGGCCCAAGAATTAATATGCATTTCTCACTTGCTGGCTCTGGACTGAACAGAATGGGTGGGCACATGCGAGCACCAAGGGAAATCACGGCTGTCCTAGAAACCCAGATTCAATGACCATCTCCATAAGGAGAGGCCATACCTTGGTCACCAGCCTGCGCAAGCCTGGACACCAGGTGATGGTCATAAGAGAAGGTTAAATGAATGAGTTTGGCAGACTTTGCCATGTTCTGGGTCCCAGACCCCAGCCATTCTCCTACTCCCAAATCAGCACCAGCACCAGTGAATCTGAGATTATTGGTCATGGTTGAGAAATCCCATGGTCTCTGCAGAGAACACATTGATCAGAGGGTGTAGTTTTGTGGCAGTGACAACACCTTAGTCCGCCTGGCAACAAGTGTCAGAGGCCTGTTGTGTGACCAGGGCAGTGTCATGTGCTGCCAGGAGGAACAAGTTGGGAATTCAGGGCCCTCAAGTTGCTCTCATGACAGTTGAGAAGACACATTCATTGTCATGAAAATTAGAGAGCACTTACGCATATGTCTCACAGGGGTCGCAGCTTTGAGGCTGAGATCAGTGTGGTGCCTCCACTAGGACATATCCTGAGCTCAGTCCCAGATGGCCTTGTATCGGATTTCACAGAAAGCACAGGAGCAAAGCTGGTCCTAAAAAAGTGGGCTTTCTGACTGCCAATTTGGAGAGGCAGTGACATCTGAGTTTTTGATCCCTCTGACAAAGTGTAACCAACACCAGCAGGACCTGCACCTTTGCTGAGAGGCAAAGGGTGACCAGAAGAGCAGCAGAGGAGAGACTGCATACTGCAGACCCTGCATGGTACCTTCCTGGACTTGTTCCCCAGCTCACCTGCAGCATTCCTTGGGGCTCCCAGAAACTCTTAGGGCACTTAGCAGGGGGCTACAGAGGCCCTGCTGAGCAAGTGGGACAATTCTTGGGTCCTCTTGTCTTCACAGGCTGGGGAGGCAGTGTGTGTGTATGTGTGTGTGTGTGTGTGTGTGTGTTTGTGTGTATGCCTGCATCCTCCCCCACACTTGCAAGCTGCACAGGGAAACTGTAAAATACCTATGGTGATGACATCTCAAATATGGTGTAAAAGCAGGCTGAGAAGAGAGAGGTCAGTGGAGCTGGCATCTCCAGGGAAGGGCTCTAAGATGAGGCAGGGTGTGGCAGGCTTTTCCAGGTGGTTAAGTCTTAGAAGCAGAGAGGACTGGCCTGGCCGGTCTGGCCAGCATTAGGAGAGGAGGCTTGAGAGGCCCAAGGAGTGAGCTTTACCAGCTTCTGCAGAGTGCTGGATTTCAGGCCTGAGGAGTGTAAAGGTGCCTATGGGAGCCTGCAGAATACACACTCCTAAGCCCTCCCTTCCATCAAGCCTCGCTTCTGCCTTCATGGCCAGCTGAGCTCCCAAGTCTTCTCCAAGTATCTTCCTCTCTTCTTTGCTCCCAGTAGCTCCCTAGCCTACCACCTCCCTCCACCCCAACATGGTACTGAAATGGCTTTAACTGGGGTCACCAGTGACCTGCTGGCTGTCAGATTCGTTGAATTTTTTTTTTTTTTGGTTTTTTTTTATTGTACTTCAGGTGAAGGCTTACAGAACAGATAGTTCATTGAATGTTTTTGTTTGTTTTTAATAACAGCTTTATTGAGCTATAATTCACATACTCTACAATTCACCCACTTAATGGGTACAGTTCAATGGTTTTACTTGTACACCATCACCACGATCAATTTTAGAATATTTCTTCACACATAACCCATAAAATCAGTCATTCCCCTTTCCTTCCCACCGCTTACCCCTAGTCGTAGGGAACCATTAATTTACTTTCTGTTCCAGTGTCTATTCTGGATATTTCATATAAATGGAATCATATAGTATGTGTTATTTTGTGACTGCCTTCTTTCTCATTATAATAATGTTTTCAAGGTTTGTCCATATAATAGCATGTATCAGTACCACATTCCTTTTTATAGCTGAATAATAGTCCATTGTATAAATATACCACATTTTATTTATCTATAAATCAGTTAATGGACATTTGGGTTATTTCCATCTTTTGGTTATTATGAATAATGCTGCTACGAACATTTGTGTACAAGTTTTTTTATGGACATATGTTTTCTTTTGGGTATATATGTAGAAGTGGAGTTGCTGGATCACATTTTAACACTATGTTTAACCTTTTGAGGAACTGCCAGCCTGTTTTCCAGGTTGGCTGCACCATTTTACATTCCCACCAGCAGTGTATGAGTGTTCCAGTTTCTCATACTTGCGGCCAACACTTATTGTCTGACTTTTTAAACTTGGCTATAATAATCCTAGTGGGTATGAAGTGGTATCTTGTTGTGGTTTTGATTTGCATTTTCCTGATGGCTAATGATGTTGTGAATGTTTTCATGTGTTTATCGGCCATTTGTATATCTTCTTTGGAGAAATGTCTATTCAGATCATTTGCCCATTATTAGGGTATTTGTATTTTTATTATTGAATTATAATAGTTTTTTAATACATGTTTTAATTCAAGTTCCTTATTAGTATATGATTTGCAAATTATTTCTCCCATTCTGTGGACTGTCTTTTCATTTTCTTGATGGCGTCCTCTGCAACACAAAAGTTTTAAAATTTTTATAAAGTTCAATTTATCTTTTTTTTTGGTCACTTCTGCTTTTGGTGTCATATCTAAAAAAACCATTGCCTAATCCAGGGTTATGAAGATTTACGTGTATATTTTCTTCTAAGAGTTTTATAGTTTCACCTCTTACATTTAGATCTTTCATACATGTTGAGTTAATTTTTGTACATGGTGTGAAGTAAGGGTCTAATCTCATTCTTTTAAATGTGAATATCCACATGTCCCAGTACTATTTGTTGAAAAGACCATTCTTTCCCCCACTGAGTTGTCTTGGCACCCTTGTTAAAAATCATTTGTCTATAAATTATGGTTTTATTTCTGGACTCTTAGTTCTATTCCATTGATCTATATGTCTACACTTATGTCAGTACCACACTGTCTTGATTACTATAGCTCTGTAGCAAGTTTTGGAGTAGGGAAAGGTGAATCCTCCAACTTTTTTTTTTTTTAAGGTTGTTTTGACTATTCTGCGTCACTTGCATTTCCATATGAATTTTAGGATTAGCCTATCAATTTCTACAAAGAAGCCAGCTGGGATTTTTATGGGAATTGTATTGAAACTGTAGATCAGTTTAGGGTATATTGCCATCTCAAACAACATCAAGTCTTCTTGATCATGGGATAGGTCTTCTTTACTTTTTTTTGAATGATTCTTTATAGTTTTCAGTGTATAAATCTTGCACTTCTTTTGTTAAATTTATTTCTAAGTATTTTGTTCTTTTTGATACTGTTGTAAATGGAATTGTTTTCTTAATTTTATTTTTGGATTGTTCATTGCTAATGTATAGAAATACAATTGATTTTTATATATTTTTCCTGTATCCTGCAACCTTTCTGAACTTGTTTATTAGTTCTAATAGTTTTTTAGTGGATTCCTTAACAATTTCAATATACAAGATCATGTCATCTGCAAATAGAGATAGTTTTACTTCTTCCTCTCTAATCTGTATGTCTTCTGTTTATTTTTTCTTGCCTAATTGCCCTAACTAGTACCTCCAGTTCAATGTTGAGTAGAAGTGGGGAGAGAGGACATGCTTGTTTTGAGCTTGATCTTAGGGCAAGTTTTCAGTCTTTCACCATTAAGTATGGCATTAGATGTGGGTTTTTTTGTAGATGTCCTCCTTAGGTTGAGGAAGCTTCCTGCTATTCCTAGTTTGTTGAGTATTTTTGTCATGAAGCAGTGCTGAAATCTGTCAAATACTTTTTCTGTGTCTATTGAAATGATGTGGTTTTATTCTTTATTCTATTAGTACGTTTATTACACTGATTGATGGTTGGATGTTAAACCAACCTGGGATAAATCCCACTTGGTGATGGTAGATAATCCTTTTTATGTGTTGCTGGATTTGACTTGCTACTATTTTTATTTATTTATTTATTTTATTTATTTTATTGTACTTCAGGTGAAGGCTTACAGAACAAATAGTTTCTCATGAAACAGAAGTACACATGTTGTTTTATAACATTGGTTAACAACCCCACAACATATCAACCCTCTAACTTCTCAACCTGTTTTTTTGTTTGGTGAAAATACACATAGCCAAAGATACACCATTTCAAAAATTTCTACCTGCACAGTTCAGTGACATTGACTACGCTCTTCGAATTGTGCTGTTATTCTCACTTAAGATGAAGGCTTACAGAACAAAATAGTTTCTCATTTAACAGTTACTACAAATGTTGCCCTATGACAATGGTTAACAATCTCACAACACATCAACAATATCCTTACTCAACCTTGGGTTGCCTATCACCAGCTTCCTTGTCCCCTTCTGCCTTCTGGCCCTTGTCACTGGACTCCTGTACCTCGTTAGTCTCATTTGGTTTTACGGGGCTGTCCACTCCCAGGCTGAACAGTGAACCTCGGAGGTAACTTCACCACTGAGCTAAAAGGGTGTCTGGGGGCCATACTCTCGGGGTTTCTCCAGTCTCCTTTAGGCCATAAATCTGGTCTTTTTTTTTTGTGAGTTAGAATTATGCTCTCCATCCTTCTCCAGCTCTGTCCAGAACCCTCTGTTGTGTTCCTCGTCAGAGCAGTCAGTGGTGGTAGCTGGGCACCATCTAGCTGCGCTGGACTCAGTCCGGTGGAGGCCTTGGTAGCTGTGGACAGTTAGTCCCTCAGACTAAGTTTTTCCTTGTATCCTGTTCTCTTCATTCGCCCTTGCTCCTGAAGGGATGAGACCAGTGGAGTATCTTAGATGGCAGCTCACGGGCTTTTAAGACCCCAACACTACTCACCAAGGTAGAATGTACAGCATTGTCTTTATAAGCTGTGTCATGCCAATTGAGCTAGATGTTCCCCGAGACCATGGTACCCAAAGCTCTCCGCCCAGCAATTCAGTCCCTCAGGGAGTTTGGATGTGTCTGTGGGGCTTCCATGACCTTTCCTAGTACAAGTTGTGCTAGTTTCTCCTGTATTGTGTACTGTCTCACCCTTCACCCAAGATACCACTTATCTATTATCTATTTAGTATTCCCCCCACCCCCATCCCTGGTAACCAGCAAAGATTGTCACATTTTGTGTGTGAACTTTTTCATGGGTTTTTACAATAGAGGTCTCATATAATATTTGTCTTTTTGTGATTGACTTATTTCACTCAGCATAATGTCTTCCAGTTTCATCCATGTTATGAGATGGTTCACCGATTCATTGTTCTTTCTTGTTGCATAGTACTCCATTGTGTGTATGTACCATAGTTTGTTTATCCATTCATCTGTTGATGGGCATCTAGGTTGTTTCCATTGTTTTTCTATTGTGAACAATGCTGCCATGAACATAGGTGTGCATATGTCTATTCGAGTGATGACTCTTACTTCTCTAAGATATATTCCTAGGAGTGGGATTGCTGGATCAAATGGTATGTCTATTTCTAGCTTTCTGAGGAAGCGCCATATCATTTTCCAAAATGGTTGTATCATTTTGCATTCCCACCAGCAGGGCATAAGTGTTCCTATCTCCCCGGAGCCCCTCCAACATTTGTTATTTCCAGTGTTTTTGATTCGTGCCAGTAATGCCAGGGTGAGATGGTATCTCATTGTGGTTTTAATTTGCATTTCTCTAATGGCTAGTGATCGTGAGAATTTCCTCATGTGTCTGTTGGCCATTTGAATGTCTTCTTTGGTGAAGTGTCTGTTCATTTCCTTTGCCCATTTTTTAATAGGATTATTTGTCTTTTTGTTGTAGAGGTGTTGGGTTTTCTTGTAGATTATGGAGATTAGACCTTTGTCTGATTTGCACTGTCCAAAAATTTTTTCCCAGTCTGTAGGTTCTCTTTTTACTCTTTTGGTGAAGTCTTTTGAAGAGCATAGGTGTTTTATTTTTAGAAGATCCCAGTTATCTAGCTTATCTATTGGGGTTTGTGCATTGATGGTTATGGTTTGTATCCTGTTAATGCCATGTATTAAGGCCTGAAGTGTTGGTCCTATTTTTTCTTCTATGAATTTTATAGTTTGAGGCTTTATATTCAGGTCTTTGATCCATTTTGAAGTAGTTTTTGAATATGGTGTGAGGTATGTTTCCTGTTTCATTTTTTTGCAGATGGATATCCAGTTTTGTCAGCACCATTTGTTAAAAAGACTGTCTTTTCCCCATTTGATGGACTTTGGGCCCTTGTCGAAGATCAGGTGACCGTAGGTGGATGGATTTACATCTGGGTTCTCAATTCTGTTCCATTGGTCAATGTATCTGTTGTCGTACCAGTACCAGGCTGTTTTGACTACTATAGCTGTATAGTAGGTTCTGAAGTCAAGTAGTGTGAGTCCTCCAACTTTATTCTTCTTCTTCAGTAGTGCTTTACTTATTCGGGGCTTCTTCCCTTTCCATATAAAGTTAATGATTAGTTTTTCCATCTCTTTGAAGAATGTTGTTGGTATTTGGATCGGGGTTGCGTTGTGTTTGTAAATTACTTTGGGTAGTATTGTCATTTTCACAATGTTGAGTCTCCCTATCCATGACCATGGTATGTTTTTCCATTGATGTAGATTCCTTTGGGTTTCTTGCAGTAGTGTTTTGTAGTTTTCTTTGTATAGGTCTTTTACATCCCTGGTCAGATTTATTCCTAAGTATCGTATCTTTTTAGGGGCTATTAAAAATAGTATTATTTTCCTGATTTCCTTTTCATCATTCTCCTTATTGGTGTATAGGAATCCAACTGATTTTTGAATGTTTATCTTGTATCCTGCTACTCTGCTGAATCTTTCTATAGGTTCCAGTAGATTTCTCGTGGAGTCTTTAGGGTTTTCTGTGTATAGTATCATATCATCTGCAAACAGGGACAGTTTAACTTCTTCGTTACCAATTTGGATGCCCTTTATTTCTTTCTCTTGCCTTATTGCTCTAGCTAGAACTTCCGGCACAATGTTAAATAGGAATGGTGATAAAGGGCATCCTTGTCTTGTTCCTGTTTTCAAGGGGAATGTTTTCAGCCTCTCTCCATTAAGAATGATGTTGGTCATTGGTTTTGCATAGATGCCCTTTATTATATTGAGAAATTTCCCTTCTATACCTATTTTATTGAGAGTTTTTATCAGGAATGGGTGTTGGACTTTGTCAAATGCGTTTTCTGCGTCAATTGAGATGATCATGTGATTCTTTTCTTTCCTTTTTTTTATGTGGTGGATTACATTGATTGATTTTCTAATGTTGAACCATCCTTGCATACCTGGTATGAATCCTACTTGGTCGTGGTGTATTATTTTTTTGATATGATGCTGAATTCTATTGGCTAGAATTTTGTTGAGAATTTTTGCATCTATATTCATGAGAGATATTGGTCTGTAATTTTCTTTTTTTGTGACGTCCTTGCCTGGTTTTGGTATCAGCGTTATGCTGGCTTCATAGAATGAATTTGGAAGTGTTGCTTCCTCTTCTATGCTCTGAAATAGCTTGAGTAGTACTGGTACAAGCTCTTCTGTAAATGTTTTGTAGAATTCTCCAGTGAAGCCATCTGGGCCAGGGTTTTTTTTGGTTGGGAGTTTTTTTATTACCTTTTCAATCTCTTCTCTTGTTATGGGTCTGTTCAGATTTTCAACATCACTTTGTTGTAGTTTGGGTAGGCTGTGTGTTTCTAGAAATGTCTCCATTTCCTCCAGGTTTTCAAATTTGTTGGAGTATAGTTTTTCATAATATTCTGTTATAATCCTTTTTATTTCAGTTGGGTCTGTTGTAATGTCCCCCATTTCATTTCTTATTTGGGTTATTTGTGTCCTCTCCTGTTTTTCTCTTGTCATTCTGGCCAGTGGTTTGTCGATTTTGTTGATTCTTTCAAAGAACCAACTTTTGGTTTTGTTGATTCTTTCTATTGTTTTTCTGTTCTCTATTTCATTTATTTCTGCTCTGATCTTTACTAGTTCCTTTCTTCTGGTGGTTGTGGGCTTTTTTTTTGCTGTTCTCTTTCTATTTGTTTGAGTTCTGTAATTAATGTTTTGATTTTGTCCCTTCTTTTTTGGTATGTGCATCTATTGCTATAAATTGTCCTCTGAGGACTGCCTTCGCTCTGTCCCAAAGGTTTTGGTATGATGTGTTTTCATTCTCATTTGATTCTAGGAATTTTTTGATTTCATCTCTGATTTCTTCTATTACCCACTGATGTGTAAGCAGGGTATTATTCAGTTTCCATGTAGTTGATTTTTTTTCCTTGCTCTTTCTATTGTTAATTTCTACCTTGATGGCATTGTGGACAGAGAAGATACTTTAAATTATCTCAACGTTTTGGATCTTGTTGAGGATTGCTTTGTGGCCTAAGATGTGGTCTATTCTGGAGAACGTTCCATGTGCATTGGAAAAGAATGTGTACTTTGCAGCGGTTGGATGGAGTGTTCTATATATGTCTATGAGGTCAAGTTGGCTGATTGTGTCCTTTAGGTCTTCTGTATCTTTGCTGAGTTTCTTCTTAGTTGTTCTGTCCTTTACTGAGAGTGGTGTGTTGAAGTCTCCTACTATTATTGTGGAACTGTCAATTTCTCTTTTCAGTGTTGTTAGAGTTTATGTATTTTGGAGCCCTGTCATTGGGTGTGTAGATGTTTATTATGGTTATGTCTTCATGATAGATTGTCCCGTTAATCATTATATAGTGTCCTTCTTTGTCTTTTATGGTAGATTTTGTTTTAAAGTCTACTTTATCTGAGATCAGAATTGCCACTCCTGCTCTTTTTTGGTAGTTGTTAGCTTGATATATATTTTTCCAACCCTTGACTTTTAATAAATTCACTTCTTTATTTCTATGGTGTGTCTCCTGTAGACAGCATATTGATGGATCCTGTTTTCTTATCCATTCTGTCACTCTCCGTCTCTTTATGGGTGCATTGAGTCCATTTACATTCAGTGTGATTATTGATAGATGTGGGTTTGTTGCTGTCATTTTGTAGTGCTTTTTTTTGTGATGCTGAAGTTTTCTTTGTTCTTCTTACTCTCTTGTGCCGAGTTACTTTTGTTTGTGGATTTTGTGTTCATTTCTTTTGTTTTTGTAGGTTTTGTTTTTGCTGAGACTTTAAGTTTTTCCTCTTTTTCTTATGAGTATGTTTGTTAACTTTCTTTGTGGTTACCATAAATTTTACCCTTATCTTTCTAAGTTTGAAGCAGTCTACCATTACTTGGTATCGCCTTGCCTTCCTCTCCATTAGAAGGTTCTATACCTATGCCGTTTATTCCCTCTTTTATCGTTTTTATGTTGTTGTCATTTACTGATTAACTGCTCTGATGCCCTGTTGTATTTCTTTTGGTTTTGGATAGTCCTCGAGAGTTCATTTCCTAGATTGGTATCTGGCCGGTACGATCCTGCGTCCTAGGTTCTGCGTGTGAGCTGAAGCTGTTTGTCCTCAGATCGAAGATCTCCCTTTAATAATTCTTGTAAATTTGGTTTGACTTTTACATATTCCCTTAATTTCTGTTTATCTGGAAATGACCTAATTTCACCATCAAATTTGAACGAGAGTTTTGCAGGATATATTATTGTTGGCTGGCAATTTTCTTTTCTTTCAAGATTTTATATTTGTCATCCCATTGCCTTCTTGCCTGCATGGTTTCTGCCAAATAATCTGAGCTTAGTCTTATTGTTTCTCCTCTGTATGTGACTTCTTGTTTTTCTCGAGCTGCTCTCAGGATTCTTTTTTTGTCTTTGGTTTTGGTGAGTGTGAATATGATATGCCTCGGTGATTTTCTTTTGGGTGTCTTCTATATGGGGTTCATTGAGCTTCTTGGATGGCCAGCTTTTCCTCTTTCATGATATTGGGGAAGTTTTCTGTCAGCAGTTCCTCAATGATCCTCTCTGTGTTTTCTGTTTTCTCCCCCTGTTCTGGAATTCCAATCACTCGAAGATTTTTGCTGTTGATTGTGTCCCACATAACTCTCAGGGTCTCTTCATTTTTCTTTGTTCTTTTTTCTGAGTTTTCCTGAAACAGAGTTGTATCCGAGTGTTTGTCTTCAGTTCCACTGATCCTGTCTTCCACTGTTTCAAATCTGCTTCTCAGCCCTTGTATGACATCGTCCATTTCTGAAATCTTATTGTTTATCTTTTGGATTTCTAATTGTTGTCTTTGTATAATTACTAATTGTGAATTTATTTTGGCATTTTGTTCCTGCATTATTTTCCTGAATTCTTCCAATTTTTTGTCTGTATTTTCCATGAATTTGTCTATTTTTTCCTCATGTTTGTCAGCTTTTTGCCTCAGTTCTTGGAGAATTCTGAGTATTAGAGATTTGAATTCCCTATCAGGTCATTCTAGTGCATTTTCTTCCAGAGGAGAGTCATCTGGTGTTTTTATTTGGATGCCTACTGGAACCATCCTGCCCTGTTTTTGTAAATGTTTTGTTATTGTCTGCTGTCTTCGGGGCATTCAGTAGTTATTTTTCTCATTTATTGATTGTAGATTTGTTTGTTTCACCCCTTTTTTAAAAAAAATTTGACTATGTCTGAGCAGGCAGACTGTGTGTTCTTTGTTGTGTGCTCATCTGTGGGCACCTCCTTTTTCAACTGACCGGGTCAGTCTCTCAGATATGGTACAGCAGGGCAGGTCTAACTGAAGAGGAGTTACTGGGACAGGTTGTTTGTGGCACTTACTACAGCCACCAGAGCTGGTCGGTAATCAGTGCAGGGCAGGTTCCAGTCAGCTGTGCCTGTGCTGCTTGGTGGTGTGATGTCAAGCGCACAGTGCAGGTAGGCAGGATGCAGTGGGGAGATTGTTTATGTGTGGAGCTAAGATGGATATGGGAGAGAGGAGAGAGGAACAGGAGCCAAAAACATACAAACAAACAAAAAAGAATGCTGGGGGAGCTGGCTGTTGGAGTGGAGAGATGAGAGACTATGAAATGGAGAAAAACAGAAAGGGGAGGCGGAAGAAAGGAAAAGAATGAATAAATAAGAATCAGAAAGGTTAAAGAACTGCAAAGTTCCCAGGGATCCCACCGGTGCGGCTATTGAGGTCTGGGGAAGTTGCTTTCAGGTGTTGCAGTACAACCTGGCTAGAAGGCATAGAGGTATACAAAGCCAGGTATTCAGGGAACAGAAAGAGAAGGAAGATACAGAGAGACGAGAAACTGAGCAATGAAGAAAGACAAAAAGGGAAAAAGAGGAAAAAGAAAACAAAACAAATTAAAAAAAAAAAACACAAGAAAGGCCCCCAAAGAAACAGAAAAAAAAAAACCAACATAAAAAGAAATGCTCTCAGGGATCCCTCTGCATGACTGTGGAAGCCAAAGGGGCGTTTCCCTGCCACACAGCTCAGCCTGGCCAGAAAGGGCTCCCAACTCAAGAAAAGGAAAAGAAAACAAACAATTCAAAACAAACGAACGAACAAAAGCCCTGGGATCCCACCAGCACGGCAGCCCAAACCAGGAAGCAGCTCCACACTGGAACGGAGCTCTGCAGCCCCTCAGGAAGAAGCAAAGATGGCGCACGGAGCCAGGTTTGAGCGAAGGGAGAGGGAGGTGGCGAGAGGCAAGTAACAAGTCAAAAGAAGCAGAAAAAAAAAAGCAACACTAGCAGCCAACAAATGGCACTCAGAGAGCCAGTTAGTGTGGGCTGGTGTTTCTGGACAAGAGACCACGTCCGCAGGAAGCAGAGGGGGCCGAGTGTGGGTGAAGAAGGGTAGAGAGTGGGAAAGCATATACCACAAATTACTGGAGCTCTGCAGCCCCTCAGGAAGAAGCAAAGATGGCACACGGAGTGAGGTACTTGAGCTAAAGGAGGGGGAGGTGGGGAGAGGCAAGGAAGAAATAAAAAGAAGCGGAAAAAAAGCAACACCAGCAGCCAACAAATGGCACTCAGACAGCCACCCGTTCGGGTGTGTGGAATCCAAGCAGCTGCTGTTTTCCTGGTCAAGAGACTGTGGCCGCGGGAAGCAGAGGAGGCTGAGTCGGGGTGAAGAAGGGTGGGGGGGTGGGAAAGCGTATATCAGCAATTACCGGTTGTTTTGTCTCCCGCTGGAAGCTCCGTGAGGCTGCTTTCTCGAACCCCCTGTTTGCTGCTCTCCGATAGGAGTCCAAGATGGCGGATCCACGCTGCGTTAGCTGGTAGGGGACCTCTGCATGAATCTCTCCTCGCTCTCCGTTCTCTGTCAGTTTTCTCACTCCATTTGGTGCTTGGCTGAGTTCTTTATCTCTTCATTTGATGTTTTAGGGTTTCAGGATTGTTGTATTCTCTGTTCGCCTTAGGTTTTCGGATCTTTGGTGTGGAGGGACTGCGTGGTGCTTCTGCCTAGAGCGCAATTTTGCCGGAACCCTGATCCAACTTGCTGGTATTTTATTGAGGATTTTTTCGTCCAAATTTATAAAATATATTGGTTTGTAGTTCTCTTTTCTTGTGAAGTCTTTGTCTAGTTTTGATATTAGGGTAATATTGGTCTCACAGGATGAGTTGGGAAGTGTTTCCTCCTGCTTTTCATTTTAAATGACTTACTTTTCATACTGTAAAAACAGCATATAGAAAAGTATAATGAAAATTAAAATTACTCATAATCCCACAATGCAGGAATAACCACTGTTAAAATTTGGATGTATTTCCTTTCCATTTTTTCTATGCTTTTACACATTTTTATTGTTTATTTAAAAAAAATTTTTTTAATTGTACTTTAGGTGAAGGTTTACAAAACACAGTTCCTCATTACATAATCAGTACGCATATTGTTTTATGACATTGGTTCACAAACCCACAACATGTCAATACTCTCCCTTCTCGAACTTGGAGGACCTTTATTCTTTTTTGGTGAAAATATACATAGCCAAATATACACCATTTCAGAAATTTCTACATGTACAATTCAGTGACATCAATTACATTCTTCCAGTTGTGCTGCTATTCTCACTATCCTTTTCCAAATTATTCCATCACCATTATCTTCAACTCACTGCCCCCTAGGCTTCCCATGAAACGTTTTTTGAGTTGCTGTTGTCAATTTGATCTCACAGAGATAATAATTTTTTTTTTTTTGTACTTTAGATGAAGGTTTACAGAACAGAATAGTTTCTCATTAAACAGTTAGTACACATATTGCACTATGACAATGGTTAACAACCCCATGACATGTCAACACTGTCCTTTCTCAACCTTGGGTTCCCTATCACCAGCTTTCCTGTCCCCTCCTGCCTTCTAGTCCTTGTCCCTGGACTGCTATGCCTTGTTAGTCCCATTTTGTTTCATGGGGCTATCCAATCCACTTTTACACATTTTTAAAAATTTATTTTTAATTTAGTGAAAGTATACACAGCCAAAGATACACCATTTCAACACTGTCTACATGTACAGTTCAGTGGCATTCGTTATGATGCTTTTATACATTTTAATACATACCTCCAAACCCTCCATTCCTCAAGCCTCACTTCTACTTTCATGGCCATTTGAGCTTGCAAGCCTTCTCCACACATCTTCCTCTCTTCCTTGATCCCATTAGCTCCCCAGCCTCCCACTCCCTCCACCTCAAATTTTAAAATACAAAATTGGCTTCATGCTTTATATGAAGTTTGGCATTCTGTTTTGACCTTTTTAAAAAAACTTAAATTACATTTGTGAGCATTACTATATGAGATTTAAAGCTTCTTAAAGGTATGATTTTAAAATATCTTATTAGATTTTTAAAATTTACAATATATATATCTTGTGATGAAGTGAAATTATGTTTAAGGTTTATGTGCAAATTCCAGAAGCCCAGAATTATTTTTCAATGGCTTCAACATATTTATTAGTGATGTACCTATTTTACTGTATATCTAGCTCATTTAAACATTTCATTATTATAAACAGTTCTATGCTGAATATCCTTAGGATTGTTTCCTAGAATGAGTTATTATTTCCTGAGGATTATCTTCTTATAATTGATAAATAGAAGTGAGTGAGTGGATCAAAAGGGAGGTTAACATTAGTAACGTTCTTCAAGTGCACTCTCAATTTTTTTTTCCCACAGCTTAATCAACATTGTGAATTACTATATTTGAAAAAATCTTTGCTGGAAAAAGCAAAAAGCAATACTATAGAAGAGTATCTTTATCATTTCACAAAAAAATAAAAAGAAAATTATGCTCATCAAAATATCATTACAAGAGTGAAAAGACAAGATACAGAGTAAGAGAAAATATTTACCAATCATATAACTAATAAATGTCTTACATCCACAATCTATAAAGGACCCTACAAATTTATAAGAAAAGGGTCTAAATAATAGTGGAAATATTATAGATAAAAATTTGTGGATACAGCTAAGGTAGTATTTATAGGAAAACTTATAGCATTAAATGCATATATATAAAAAAGAAGTATTGCTGAAAATTAATGAGCCAGACATGCATTTCAGGAAGTTATACCCAAAGAAAGTAAAAGGATGAAATAATAAATACAAGAAATTAATGAAAGAAAAGCCAAATGTACAATAGAGAGAACTTAACATGTCAAAACTTGATTCTTCCAAGAAAGATTAATAAAATTGATAAAACTCTGGTGAGACAAATGAAGAAAAAGAATGAACATATTATTATGAAGAGAAATAAAGAAGGGGACATTACTAGAGATCTTTCATATATCCAAAAGATACTAAGAGAATATTATGACCAACTTAAACCAATAAATGTAAAACTTTAGATGAAATGGACAACCTCCTGTAAGTTACTCATAAAGAAGTGGAAATCTAGAAGAATCCCATAACTATCTTTTTTATTCTGTTGTTGTTGTTGGAAAATATATACAGCAAAACAGGCACCAGTTCAACAGCTTCTACATGCACAGTTCAGTGACACTGATTGCATTCTTTGAGTTGTGCAACCATTCTCATCCTCCTTTTCTGAGTTGTTTCTCACCCATTGACATATACTCACTGCCCCCTAAGGTTCTTATCTAATCTTTCAAGTTGTTGTCAATTTGATCTCATATGGATAGTTCTTAAAAGAGCAGAATGCTCAAGGCAGATCTTTTTTTACTAGTTAAGCTAAACTATTGTTAGGTTTTAAGATGACTACAGGGGATAATTTTGGTTTAAGGTATAAAGATTATCTCAGGCAATAGTTTCAGGTGTTCATCCAAACTACATGGCTCCAGGATGTCTGGAGTTCATGAGAATATGAAATTCTCTTCTGCATTTTCTCCCTTTTGATCAGGATTGTTTTACAGAATCTTTGATCAAAATGTTCAGTAATGGTAGCCAGGCACCATCCAATTTTTCTGGTCTCATGGCAAAGGAGACAGTTGTTCATGGAGGCAATTAGCCATACATTCCATATCCTTCTCCTATTTCTGATTTTTCTTCTTCCTCTGTTGCTCCAGGTGAATAGAGACCGATTGTTGTGCCTTGGTTGGCCACTTGCAAGCTTTTAAGACCCCAAGAACTACACAACCAACTAGGAGGTAGAACAGAAGCACTAAACACGTTATTAGGCCAATTAACTGGGATGTCCCAGGAAACCATGACCCTAAACCTCTAAACTAAGGAACCAAATCCCATGCGTAAGGTCCTATTTATTTATTTTGTCTTTTGCTGTTTGTGCTTTTGTTATTATATTAGAACTCCATTATTAAAATTTAGACCCAACAGCGTTGCCCCTGCATTTTCTTCTAAGAATTTTATGGTTTTCATTTTCAAATTTAGGTCCTTAGTCCATTTGGAATTTGTTTTTGTGTATGGTGTGAGGCATGGATCCTGTTTCATTTTTCTGCATGTGGAAATCCAATTTTCCCAGCACTACCTATTGCACAGACTCTTCCTTTTCCATCGAATGGACTTAGCACCCTTGTCAAATATCAGCTGACCATACATGTGTGGATTTATTTCTGGACTCTCTCAATTCTATTCCATTGGTCTATATGTCTATTGCTATACCAGTACTAAGCTGTTCTGATTACTGTAGCTGCATAATATGTTTTAAAATCAGGAATTGTGAGTCCTCCTACTTTGTTCTTCTGTTTCAACATTGCTTTAGCTATTCAGGGCCTCTTGCCATTCCATGTAAAGTTGAGGATTGGTTTTCCCATTTCTGTAAAGAAGGCTTTTGGAATTTTGATCAGGATTGCTTTGAATCTATACATTGCTTTGGGTAGTATTGACATGTTAACAATATTAATTCTTCCAACCCATGAACATGGAACATGGTTCCCTTTATTTAAGTCTTCTTTAATTTCTTTCAACAGTGTTTTATAATTTTTATTGTGTACGTCCTTTACATCACTGGTTAAATTCTTAGTATTTTATTCTCTTTGATGCTACTGTAAATGGAATTATTTCTTTACTTTCCCTTTCAGATTTCTCATTGCTGGTGTATAGAAAGCCAGCTGATTTTGGGTTGTTAACCTTGTCCCCTACAATTTTGCTAAATTCCTCTATTAGCTCTGGAAGTTTTCTTGCAGACTCTTTGGGATTTTCTATATATAGGATCATACCATACTTGAATAAATATAATTTTATTTCTTCTTTTCCAATCTGAATACTTTTTATTTCTTTTCTTGTCTTATTACTCTGGCTAAGGAGTCCCATAACTATTAAAGAAACTGAGTCAGTAAACAAAATCTCCCCACAAAGAAAACTCCAGACTCAGATGACTTTACCAGTGAGTTATATTGAACATTCAAGGGGAAAGAAGAAAATCCATTCATACACAAACTCTTACAGAAGGCAGAAGTTTCTAGTCCAGAAGAACAGAAAAGAAGTTAAACTCCTCAAATCAATTTATGGAGATAACATGACCCTAATCTCCAAATCTGAAAATTAAAAATCAGTCTCACCTATGAACATAAATACAGAAACCCTAAACAAAGTATTAGTAAACTAAATTTAGCAACATATAAAAAAGGATAGTTTTTTATGACCAAATTATGTTTAATCCTAGAATTGCAAAGTTTGTTTAACATTAGAAAACTAATTAATTTATCACATTAATGTATTAAAGGAGAAAAATCATATAGTTTTTTCAAAAGATGCAGAAAAATTATTTGATAACATTTAATACCCATTGAATGAAACAAATGATTAATTAGAAACAACTTTTGACAAACTAGGACAGAAAGAAACTTCCTTAATCTTATAAAGATTGTCTTCACAAAATAACTGACACAAACATACTTAGTGGTGAAACACTGAAAGTTTTCCCTTTGTAAACTGGAACAAAACAAAGATGACCACTACTACCACTTTTATTCAGCATTATACTGGAGGTCTTAGCAAGAACAGTGAACCAAGAAAAAGAAATAAAAGGCGTACAGATTTGTCTTAGTTATCTAGTGCTGCTGTAACAGAAATACCACAAATGGATGGCTTTAACAAAGAGAAATTTATTCTCTCAGTCTAGTAGGTTAGAAATCCAAATTCAGGGTGCCAGCTCCAGGGAGAGGCTATGAAGGAAGATCCTTGTCATCAGTCTTCCCCTGGGCTAGGAGCTTTTCAGCACAGGGACCCCTGGTCCAAAGGACACGCTCTGCTCCTGGCACTAATTTCTTGGTGGTATGAGGTCCCCTCATCTCTCTGTTTGCTTCTCTCTTTTATATCTCAAAAGAGACTGATTTAAGGTACAACCTAATCTTGTAGATTGAGTCCTGCCTTATTAACATAACTGCCTCTAATCCTGCCTTGTTAACATCATAGAGGTAGGATTTACAACACAGAGGAAAATCACATCAGATGACAAAATGGTGGACAATCCCACAATACTGGGAATCATGGGACACATTTTTGGGGGACACAATTCAGTCCATAAGAGGATTGGACAAGGAAAAAACAAAATTGCCATTATTCATAGACGTTATAATTGTGTATAGAGGAAATTAAAAAAATAATGTACAGGTAATTAGAATTAATAAGAATTCAGCAGTTTTGTTGGATTTAAAAAAATCAAAAATCATTCTGTTTAACAGCAACAGAGAGACAATTATATTTTTAAAAGGATACTTTTATAATATCATTTTAAAATGCCAAATCCCTAAAAATCAATCTGATAAAAGTTGAGTAAGTCTCCAATGCAGAAAAGTATAAAGCATTATTGACAGAAATTAAAGAAGATCTTAGTAAATAGAAAGATATATGATCTTCATGGATTGGAAGACTCGATATTGTCAGTTCTACCCAAAGTAATCTATAGATTCAATGCAGTTTCTAATAAAAGCCCGTCAGGACTTTTTGTGGAAATTGACAAGATGATTCTTAAATTTATATGAACATGCAAACGGCCAAGAGGGGCCCAAGTCACACTAGAAGAAGAACAAGTTTAAAGGAATTGCACTACCAGATTACTATGCAGATAGAGTAATTAAGAGAGTGTGGCACTAATTTGAGGATAGACAATTAGTCCAATGGAACAGAGATGAGATTCCAGAAACAGACCCACACACACGTAAAAACCAACCCATTGCCCTCGAGTTGATTCCGACTCATAGTGTCCCTAGGACAGAGGAGAACTGCCCACAGGGTTTCCAGGGAGCGGCTGGTAGATTCAAACTGCCGACCTTTTGGTTAGCAGCCAAGCTCTTAACCACTGTGCCGCCAGGGCTCCCACACACACATATAGACACTTGATTTATGACAGAGATGGCACTATATAGCAGTGGCAAAAAGACAGTTTCTCAATAAATGTTGCTGGGAAAATTGGTTATCCATATGGGGAAAAAATGAAATTGAACCCCCACCTCATGCCATACACCAGAATCAACTCCATATGGACCTAAAGATAAAAGGTAAACTTGTAAAGCTTTTAAATAATAATGTGGATGAATATTTTCATAACCTTGGCTAAACAGAGTTTTCTTAAACAAGGCACAAAAGGCAATACTACCAAAAAAAAAAAAGGTGAAATTAAGAACTTCTGTTCATCAAAAGACAACATTAAGAGAGTTAAAAGGCAAGCTGCAAGTGGCAGAAGATAATTGCAACAGATTAAAGTGACTAAGGATTTGTGCTATGCATTAAATTGTGTCCCCAAAAAATATGTGTTGCAAATCCTAACCCCTATACCTGTGGTTATAATCCCATTCGGGAAGGGGTTTTCTTTGTTATGTTAATGAGACAATATTAGTGTAGGGTGTGTTTTAAGTCAATCTCTTTTGAGGTATAAAAAAGATGAAACAGGCAAGAGAGGAAGCAGAGATGGGGGAAGAGAGTTGCCAAGCCACATGAAGATTGCCCAGGAGCAGAAGCTCAAGGAGACAAGGATCTTCCTCCAGAGCTGACAGAGAGAAAGCCTTCCCCTAGAGCCAGCATTCTGAATTCAGACTTGTAGCCTCCTAAACTGTGAGAAGACAAATTTCTGTTTGTTAAAGCCACTCACTTAGGTATTTCTGTTATAGCAGCACTGGATAACTAAGACAGCTTGTATCCAGAATATATACAGAACTCATCTGAATCAATAATAAAAGACAGACAACCCAATAGAAAAATGGACAAAAGATTTCTTCACAAAAGAAATATGAAAGGCCAATAACATGAAAAAGTGCTCAACTTTTTAGTATTCAGGGAAATGCAATTAAAACAACGAGATACTACTACACCCACTCTTCACTTATCGACATAGTTAGGTTCCAAAGACCAGGTTATTAAGCGAAAATTGACCTTATACAAAAATGGAGGATGACCACTCAGATCACAGATGGGAGATGACTACATCAGATCACAAAATGGAGGATGACTATATCATTACATAACTGCCAAGCCACTGAGAATCATGGCCCAGTCAAGTTGACACGTAACCTCAACCATTACAGCCAGTGTTACTCTCACCTCGCACCTCGGCGTTCCTTACTGCCAGACATAGGTCACTAATGCACAAAATAGTCGGGTAGTAGATTTTTTGCTGTTGTCATAAATGCGAAATGTCAGATAACAAGATAGTCAATAAGTGAGGAGTGGGTGTACAAACTTACTGGATTGACTAAAATTTAGCAGTCTGACAACACCAAGTCTTAGCAAGAACACATCCATGTGAGTTTACACAAACTTGTACAACCACTTTAGAAAACAGTTCAGCATTATCCAAAGAAGCTGAAAATAACATACTCTATGACCCAGCAATCTCACTCCTAAGTAAATATCCTACAGAAAACTATGCTTATGTGCCTCAGTATACATAGACAAGAATGTGCATAGAAACATTGTTCGTAGTAGCCCTGTCACAGGTCAGGTTCCCAGTTAACAGATGATGTTATAGATTAAATTATGTCCTCCAAGAATATCTGTCAACTTGGCTAGGCCATGATTCTCAGTATTGCTTGATTGTCCACCATTTTGTCATCTGATGTGATTTTCCTATGTGTTGTAAATCCTACCTCTATGATGTTAATGAGGCAGGATTAGAGGCAATTATGTTAATGAGGCAGGGCTCAATCTACAAGATTAGGTTGTGTCTTAAGCCAATCTCTTTTGAGATATAAAAGAGAGAAGTGAGCACAGAGACATGAGGACCTCATACCACCAAGAAACAAGAGCCAGGAGAATAGCGCGTCCTTCGGACCTGGAGTTCCTGCGCTGAGAAGCTCCTGAACAAGGGAAGATTGACCTTTTCCCAGAGCCAACAGAGACAGAAAGCCTTCCCCTGGAGCTGGCACCCTGAATTTGAACTTCTAGCCTCCTAAACTGTGAGAGAATAAATTTCTCTTTGTTAGAGCCATCCACTTGTGGTATTTCTGTTATAGCAGCACTAGATAATTACGACAGATGCTGAGATGGAGTTTGGGGTGCAAACGGGCAGATTAACCAGTAAGCAAGGTACGCACGGGCTTACAGTAAGCAAGGCACGCAAATGCTTAGTTTTGTTTACTTTCTTATATGTAGTGCACAATTTCACATGGGTTTCACATCTTTAATGTGGTAAAAAAAAAACACAGGTGAAATTGTGCGCTACAGATTAGTAAGTAAGCACAAGTAAGCCCGTGCATTCCTTACGTATTGGGTAATCCGTCCCTGGATGCAAGATATTTATTAGGGATCAACATCTAGGGAAGGAAGCCGGTCTTTCTTCCCAGTCTGTCTTAGTCTGGAAGTGTCACTGAAACATGTTCACCATGGATGACCCTGCTGGTATTTGAAATACCAGTGGCATAGCTTCAAACATCATAGCAACACACAACAGTAACAGAAATTCCTTTTTATTGTTGAGTGGTATTACATTGTATGGACAGATCACATTTTATTTATCTATGAGTTGATGGATATTTGGGTTATTTCTACTTTTTGGCTATTATGAATAACGCTTCTATGAATATTTGTATACAAGTATTTTTGTGGACATATGCTTTCATTTCTATTTGGTAAATACCTAGGAATGAGTCTTAGTTTGCTAGTGCTGCTGTTACAAAAAGTACCACAATGGGGTAGCTTTAAAGAACAGAAATTTATTGTCTCACAGTTTTGGAGACTAGAAGTCCAAATCAGGGCTCTAGGGGAGGGTCATTCCTTGTTGGTAGTCCTGGGTATTCCTTGGCATTCCTAGGCTTGTAGATGGTTCCTCCATGGTCTTTTCTCCCTGTATGTATCACTGTGTCTGTTCCGCTCTTTTTGTAAGATATCTCTCATAAGGGATTAAATTTAGGGCCCACCTATTCCTGTATGTCTCAATTAACCTAACAAAAAAAAACTAATTCCAAACAGGGTCACATTCACAGGTATAGGAGTTAGGATTTAAACATACGTTTTTCAGGGACACCATTCAGTCTATAACAGAATGAAATGTCTGGGTCACATGATAGGTATATATTTATTTTTTCAAGAAATGATCAACTTGTTTTCAAAATTGTTCTATTTTGCTGTCCCGTCAGCAGTATATGTTCCTGTTTTATCACCTGCCATTCCTTACCACTACTTGATATGATCAGTCTTTTTAAATTCTAGTCCTCTAACTGGATGTGTAGTAGTATCTTATTATAGCTTTAATTTGTACTTTCCTGTTGAGCATTTTCTCATGTGTATATTTGCCATGCAAATATCTTCTTTGGTGAAGTGTCTGTTTAAATCTTTTGCCCATTTTTTAATTGGTTGTTATCTTACTATTGTGCTTTGCAAATATTTTCTCCCAGTCTGTGGTTTTTAATAGTTTTAATTTTTATGAACTCCAATTTATCAATTTTTGTAGTTTGTGCTCTTTGGGTACTATCTGAGAAATCTTTGTCAAACTCAAGATCACTAAGATTTTCTGCTGTTTTCTTCTAGAAACTTGATAGTTTTGGCTCATACAGATAGGTCTCTGATCAATATCAAGTTAATTTTTATATATGGTGTGAGTAAAGGTCGTTATGGTACCATCTGTTGAAAAGATTGTCCATTCCCCATTGAATTGCCTTGGCACCGTGTGTTGAAAAGCAATTGACCACATATATGTGAGTCTATTTTTGTCTATCTTTATACCAATACCACATTTTTTATATTAACTTTTTTTCCCCTCATAAAACCTCTGTTTATTTGTAACACGGTCTTTTCCATGTTTAAAAAAATTATAGCCATATTAAGTAACTTGCCTTTTGTTCTGGAATCTCATAGACTTATTCCTCTGTTGCTTTTTTTTTTTTTTTTAAGTTAAAATGCTTTATTTTTTAAAGTAGCTTTAGGTTTACATAAAGATTGTACAGGAAATACAGAGAGTTTCCATATATCCCTGTCCTCCTGCACACAGTTTCTCCTATTATTAATAATCTTGCATTCATCTGGTACATTTGTTATAGTTGATGAATCAATGTTGATACATTATTATAAATGACGTATTCCACCGGGCAAATCTGTTGCAAAAGACCTCTTTAAAGTGTTGAAAAGCAAAGATGTCACTTTGAGGACTAAGGTGCACCTGACCCAAGCCAGGATATTTTCAATTGCCTTATACGCATGCAAAAGCTGCACAATGAATAAGGAAGACCGAAGAAGAAATGATGCCTTTGAATTATGGTGTTGGTGAAGAATATTGAATAAACCATGGACTGCCAGAAGAACAAAAAAGTCTGTCTTGGAAGAAGTACAACCAGAGTGCTCCTTGGAAGTGAGGCTGGAGAGACTTCATCTCACATCCTTTGGACATGTTATCAGGAGAGACCAGTCCCTAAATAAGAACATCATGCTTGGTAAGGTAGAAGGTCAGCGAAAAAAAAGGAAGACCCTTGACAAGACGGATTAACACAGTGGCTGCAACAGTGGGCTCAAGCATAGCAACTATCCAGAGGATGTTGTATATAGGGGTCGCCATGAGTCAGAACCAATTCGATGGCAGCCAGCAACAACAACAGTTTACCCTATGGTTTACTCTTTGTGTATAATTCATTTAGTATATGATCTGAGATAAAGATCTGAATTTATCTTGTCCCAGATAGTTAACCAATTGTCCCTGCAAAATAAAAATAAATTATTTTTTAAAAAGTATGCTTCTTATCCCTACTATTTTGAGGGCCAAGTTAATTACACACAAATTTATTATGCCATAAAAAAAGTCTATTTCTGGGCAATTCTCCTTCATTGACTTGTCAGTGGTTTTAATATCAGTTCTATGATACTCAGAGTGTTTTGGTGAATATTCTTACCTGGGAGTAAAGAGGGAGACAGGGTTCTACCTGCTCTGGGAAGACTGCACCTCCTCCGACCTCCATATCAGCATCAGATGGAGAGAAGAGGGCTCCAGGCAGGTACTCTCTCCTCCCACGTCCCAACACACCCAGCCTCACCACCACCCACTGCCTTGGGACCTTCAGGGCTACTCTCATCAGACCCTTTCTCCCTGTTCATATCAATCCCTACAGGAGGCCAGTACTCCTGGGCATCCCTCACCCCAGGACTTTAAACCCCATATGGCTCTATCTTTCCCATTTCTGATCCTATCTCCCACCCGCCATGTCCAGAAATGCTTTCACTGGACTCTCTGAAACTCATAGCTAGTATCGCTAAAAACTGCCATATCCTCAACCTCTTTTCTGAATGTCCTCTTTGCTTTCTTGCTCCAGTGGAAAACTAGACTCCGCTTCCCTTGAAGCCGCCCAAGCAGTGGCTGTTTTCTCTCTTGTGGTCCTCGTGTCCCTGGATCTAGGGATAGGTAGGTGCCCGTTTTTCTCCTCAGTGCCTCTTCTAGACAGTTTGCCCTTCCGCCTCCTTAGAAAGAGCAAGCGTGGAATGTCACGTCATGAGACTCCTGTTTGCAATCGTTTACAGACCCCTGGGTCACTCCCTTTCATTCCTTGAAGCATTTGGCTCCAGGTTCGTCCTCTCCAATGTCACTCCTACTTAAGTTTCTGGTGGTTTCAGTGTTCTTATAGATGAACAGACCTCTCAGCTCCTTGACTTCCTCTTCACCATCTTGGCTTCAGCCTCTCACTCCCGTAGCCAGACTTCAAACTGGTTGTTATCTCTCAATGCAATCCCTTCATCTTCTCAATTTCATGCATCCCACTCCCTGATTAACACTGTCTGCATTTCCAGCTCATTCTCTCTAGCACCCCAAATTCAACAATTGCTCCTAGCACCTACAATCCATCGATCTAAGCACCTGTTCATTGTCCCTCACTCCCCTCCTGCCCACTTCCCTCTTTACCCAGCTTAAAGTCCATGATCCAATATTATACTTACTCCTTTGCCCCTCACTACAGAGAAGCCACCTTGTAAAACCACCACCCTGGTGAAAAACAACCCTCTACACACTCCATACCTGCACCTACAAGACTGGGCAGAACTGAAACAAAGCCCAAAGCTGAGATGACTGGTCTCACTTTAAATTAATGACCACAATCCTCAAGTGAGACCTAAAAACTGCCCAGCAATTCTACTACAACCCCCAAGTCTATTCGCACCCTCTCTCCTAGATGACTGCTTCACACCTCCTCCTCCACCTCACTTTCAGCTGACAACCTCTCCCTATTGCACTGAGAAAATAGAAGCCCCCAGAAGAGATGTTCCACGGGCTCAACCATATCACTCCCTGCCCATCTGCATCTGTGCCCATCACCTCTACCTTCCATTTTGCTAACATGGGTGAACTGTTGTGTTCCTATGTAAGGGCAGCCCCCTTTTTTTGTGCACCAGATGCCATTCCCACCTGCCTACTCAAAAATTTGAACATTTATCCCCTTTCTCACTCACATCATCAAAATGTCCCTCTCTCCAGGATTATTTCCATCAGCACACAAAGATTCTGTAACATTTCTATCTGAAAGAAAAACCTTCTCTTGACCTTATATCCCCCTCAAGCTCTCTATTTCTCTCTTCCTCTTTATGGCACTACTCCTTGAAGGGATTGACTCTATTTGCTGCCCTCAATTCGTCTCCTCTCTTTCTTTCTTCCACCCACTCCCATCAGGCTGTAGTCCCCACCACTGCAGCAAAATTGCCTTTGTCAAGGACTCGCCATGTTGTTACATCCCATCGACAATTTTCAGGCTTCATCTTATCCGCCTCTGTATCATTTGAGGGTTCAGCTCTCCCTCTTTGGCTTCCAGATTGTCACCACCTTCTCTTGATTTCCCTTCTGCCTCTCTGGTTGCTCCTTCTCAGTCTCCTTTCCCGATACCTTCTCATCTCCCTGACCTCTTAGCTTTGGGTTGCCCCAATGTTCAGTCCTTGGACCTCTCTTTCTCTCTTATCCACGCTCACTCCCTTGATCATCTCCTCCAGTGTCCTGGCTTTAAGTACCATTCAGTTTATGACATCTTTCAAATTTATATCCCTAGCCTGAACCTTTTTCCTGAATTCCAGACTTGGATTGTCTCTAGGCAGTCAGCTGGAGCTGAACCTTGGCTGCCTCCTTCAAATCAGACCTAAGATTGCCAGTTCTCCCCAGTCTGTACCTGGCCCACTTCCCTGCAGATATTTGGGTTTTTGTTTTGTTTTTTATTGTGGTGGAACATATATAACATAAAATTTGTCACTTTAACCATTTTACGTGTACAATATAGTTGCATCAATTATGCTCATGATGTTGTACAATCATCATCACTATTTTTTTCCACAACTTTTTCATCATTCCAAACAGAGACTCTGTTCCCATTAAGCATTAACTCCCCCATTCCCTCCTGCCTTCAACCCATTGTAACTACTATAATCTACTTCCTGTCTCTATGCATTTGCCTGTTTTAGGTATTCCATATAAATGGAATCATACGTGATTTGTCCTTTGTTTTGGCTTGTTTTACGCAGCATGTTTTCAAGATTCATCCAGGTGGTAGCCTGTATCAGAATTTCATTTCTCTTTATGACTAACTAATATTCTATTGTATGTATATACCACGTTGTGGTTATCCATTTGTTCATGAACATTTGGGTTGTTTCTACCTTTTGGCTATTGTGTGAATAATGTTACAATGAACATCAATGTATAAGTGTCTGTTTGAGTTCTTGCTTTCAATTTTTGGGGGTATGACATTTGAATTTTTAACCCTGATCCAGAGGATGAAAATTAAGATCTTTCCTCTGTTCAGGCCTATAGTGTGAGGACCTTTGGGGTGGAGGCCTGTGATTCAGCGAACATTTGCAGGCTAGTGGGTTCACTCTCCACTTTGGGCTGGCTGAGCCAGGTCAGTGAAGCACTGCTGGCCAGGCTCAAGGTGGCCACTTTGGCTGCATCTTGGTCCCTCACAGGTATATAGATGTCTGCCCCTGGACACCTGCACACTCTGCCTGCTGTCTGTTTCTCTTTCCTGTCTTCCTCCCCAGGTACCATAGAGCACAGTGACACATTCCAGGAGGACACTGCTGAAGGTCTAATCCTGAGGTCATCGCCCATCGTCCTATGGCCTCCATGAAAAGCTAAGATTGCCTCTCCTCTGGATTTTGTAGCTCTCTGGGACCCCATGAGAAGAAAGGCCAAGTGGGGAGCTCTGTAAGGCCCTCCTGGCACCTCACTCAGTTCTCCAGCCTCACTCTTCTGGGGGATTCCTGGCTTGGGGAACCCATCTGAGTTTTCAAGGAGGGTTACTTGCCCCCAGCCCAGCCCCTACAAATGGGGGGTGAGGAGTGCTGTTCCCTGCAGCCGTGACGTCTCCAAGAAGCCTCGTGAGTGGGCTTCTCAGCAGTTGATGGGAATGTAGGGCAGTCTTCCCCTCCCCACAGCACTCAAGGCTGCAATTTTGTAAACCATGAATTAAAGGCTGGAATACTCTATGCCCTGCGGTCTCCCAAAGTGGGAGGGTCCTAAAGCAGGATCAGTTTCCCTTAGAAGCCAGGCACATTGGCAGGAGGGTACCGGGGTAAACAAGCAATCTACGGGCAACGATAATCTGCTGTTTCCTCTTCTTCAAAGTGTCTGGCTGAGTCTAAATTGAATTATTAATCTAGTCCTGGGTGCCTGTGTCACTTTTCCAGACAACCAGTTTATTCATGACTCGTCTACTATCAATTTCAACATGCAATTTGCAATGAAATTTGACTGATCAGCAATACTGTAATTAGTTACAAATGTCTGTGCTTGTATTTGTTTGGTGTAGGGGCTTTTTCGTTAAAGTGATGGCGGCCAATAAACACCATAACTTTGCTCTGGGATGCAGGACTAGCAGCAGCTGTGTCATGGGCCAGGGACAGGCTGGCTGGTAAAGAGATTGTGGGAACTTGAGTTGCAATACCAGGAGCTGTGTTTTCACGTTAACACTTTTTTATTTTTGTTGTACTTTAGGTGATGGTTTACAGAGCAAATTAGTTTCCCATTCAATAGTTTATACACAAATTGTTCCAGGACATTGGTTGCAATCTGCACAATGTGTCAGCGCTCTCCCCATTACCACTCTGAGTTCCCCATTTCCATTAGTTCGGTTTTCCTACCCCTTCCTCCCTTCTTGTCTTTGCTTTTGGGCAGATGTTGTCCTTTTGGTCTCACGTAGATGATCGTTCTAAGAAGCACTTTCTTCATGTGTGTTATTGCTTATTTATAGGCCTGTCTAGTATTTGACTGAAAGGTGATCTCCCGGAATGGCTTCAGTTCCAAGTTAGAAGGGTGTCTATGGGCTATTGTCTCAGGGGTTCCTCCAGTCTCTCTCAGACCAGTAAATCTGGTCTTTTTTTTTATGAATTTGAATTTTGTTCTACATTTTTTTTTTCCCATTCTAACCAGGACCTTCTATTGTGATCCTGGTCAGAGCAGTCAGTAGTAGTAGCCAGGCATCATCTAGTTCTTCTGGTCTCGGGATGGTGGAGGCTGTGGTTCCTGTGGTCCATTAGTCCTTTGGACTAATTTGGTTTTCTTCACTCTCTGTTGCTCCAATGGAAACAAACCAATATTTGTATCTTAGACAGCAGCTCACAAGCTTTTAAGACCCCCGACACTACTTACCAAAGTAGGATGTAGAACGTTTTCTTTATGCTTATTGACCTAGATGTCTCCCAAGACTATGGTCCTTAGCCTTCAAGCCCAGTAACTCAGTCCCATGAGGTGTTTGGATATGTCTAGGCTGTTTCCATGACTGTGCCCCCTGTGTGCTCTATTATATATATATACATGAGTATACATGCAGCACATACAACTATGTATGTAGAAATATCAACAGCCAAACCTATATATGCATCTGAGTGTACTCCTATATGCCCTCCCATACCTATTTGGTATACGTATCTACCTATGTTTCCACTCATACATTATTGTTTGTTATTACTGTTGTTGCAGGATTGTGTATATTATAGTATTTATCTTTGCTGACTTTTATTCTTGTGTACCTCTGAGTGCCTTCCCTTGCCTTGGTTATGTTGTGCTGACTTCCTCCATATTGTGTACTACCTTTCCTTTTACCAAAGTTAACAAGTATCTACTCTCTAGTTAGTGATTTTCCTTCCCTTCCCCTCCCATTCCTAGTAACCAGCAAAAAAAATATGTCTTTCTGTATGTAAACCTTTTCTTGACTATTTATAATATTGGTCTTATACAATATTTGTCCTTTTGTAACTGACTTATTTCACTCAGCATAATATCCTCCAAATTCATCCATGTTGTGAGATGTTTTCCAGATTCATCATTATTCTTTATCATTGCATAGTATTCCATTGTGTGTGTGTATCACAGTTTGTTTATCCATTCATCCATTAATTAACTCACCTTAACACTTCCGTGTTTACCAAGAGTAATTTGGGTTGGGCAGATGATAACATGTGCAATCTATTAGGAAGAAGAGAGCTGGGGTTATGCTGCTTGGCCTCCCCAGTAAGTCTCCCCAGATCTGCTTGCATACCTCCAGTAACAGGGGGCTTCCTACCTGGTGAGGCAGCTCTACTTATGAGAAAGTCCTTCCTTGCCTGGGATCCCACCTACCGATTGTAGGTCTGTCCCACCCAGTCTAGAGTTTTTGGTCTCAACTCAGACATTATCACATTTCATGAGCTTGGGCCAGTCTCTAAGCCTCAATTCATCCATCTGAAAAAAGGGAATAATCCACTTGCCTGACTCAAAGATTGTAACAGTCAAGACTATTAGCTGCAAACAACAGAAATTAACTCTGTCTGACTTAAGCAGAAAAAGAACTACTAAAAAGGACTTTGAGCAGCTCACTCTGGCAGAGCAGAGAAGCAGGTCCAGAGGCTGCACAGCCCAGATCATGCTCCAGAACTGCCCCCCTCAGGACCTTGCTGCCATCACTGCATAACCACCACCATGCACTAGACTTTGCAAGCTGGGCTGTAGGCATCCTGCCAGGTCCTTCGGTACCACCATCTCCACCACGCTCGGAACGCCAGCCTGTTGCACCCATGGTAACCACCAAGTAGAACTCCCTGTGATCTTGGCTGCTTTGAGCCACTAGCTGTTTGGTCACAGTCTGGAGCCTATGTATCTGATTGTCAGAGCCTGGGTCATGTGCCCTTGCCCAGCCACAAGCAGGCTGGGAAGAGTGTGTACGTGGTGCTTTCACCCTCTATGATGGGAGTGTGTACGTGACACTTTCAGCCTCTATGGTAGGAAGCCTCTATTCTGCTCAGAATGTGGGGAGTTCCCCACAACAGGAAGAAGGTTCAGAGCCTGAGTAGCCAAAAAGAAGAACAAAAAGTCAAATATGATAATAGATATTAAAGAGATTTGAAGAGGTATCATGCTCTACATACTTGCCAAACATTATTACCATTCATTCTTCTCCTGGCTGTGAGGCACAAGGCTAGGCATGTGGAGGATATGGAGGGAGAAAGTTATGGTCCCTCCCCTCAAAGAGAGCACAACACAATCAGGGAGTGAGGAGGCATAGGGCCAAATGACCCTTGCCCCAGACAGAGTGGGTGACCCTTGTGCATTCAGGGTACCCAGATTACATACTGATTAACTATGAAATATGAAGTCCCAAAAGGGTAGGTAATATGTGGGGAGGTTTCTGAGAAGACCCAAAGTTTGCTTGAAGATGAGTGGTATCTAGCATTCTCACTGTATCCTGGGGCTGCATATCAGTACACTGGTGTCTTATATAGACCTAGGCCCAAGTAATACTGCCCATACATACCTGTTCCCTGCTGAAAACTGTTATGATTTCCCTGCTCAGCATCATCCCTCCTCTTCCAGTAGCAGCACCCCAATCTTCATCCTCTGTTATTTTTAACTGATGAACTTCAGATGGAGTTAATTCTCTGGCTCAAGAGTTGACATGTGAACCAGCCTGGCCAATCAGAATTGCATAGTGATTAGTTGAGGGGTGGGTATGTGACCCAGGTCAAGCCATGAGGTCGAATTAGAGCTAATATCAGGTATTTGAGTGGCCCAGAAAGAGATGTTCTCCTTTCACTTAGATTTGGAGATGTGGCAGGGTCAGCCTGGAGCTGCTAGTAGCTGTCTTGCAACCACCAAGAGTCTATCTCAGAACAGGGCCAACCCTAAAGAAAGCAGAGATGAAGAATGGGCTGGTTCTGTTGATGTTTTTGAGCCCCTGGATCCAGTTTTCCATGAAGCCTCTGAAATTTTCCATTATGTAAATCAAATAAATAAATAAACGGTTTTCACTTAAGCCAGTTTGGGTGGGTTTTATGTCACTTGCACCTAACGGAGTTCTAACTGATTCTCTCACACACACCTGCCAAAGCACCAGCCTGGAGTCAACTCCTTGGGAATGTCCAGTGAAATCAACAGCAGGCCTTCTCTCTGGTATAGTTCTTTGGAGCTGGTGATAAGATAATTGTACCATTTTACAGATGGGAATCCAGAGGCGCTACTAACCAACAACCAGGGTTACTAAGCAACCCTCAGATGAACCCAGAAGCCAGGTCTCTGGATGAAGGGTCTCAGGTTGACCTCCTGATCCATCCTCCAACCTCATCAAATCTCAGAAATAAGCCCACAGAAGCCAGTCTGAGGATGTATGGCCCTGACCATGTGGCCAAGGCAATGGCTGGTACGTTATATGGTCAAGTGCATATATTGTCTATGTAGAGTTGAAGAAACTAACCTATGTCTATTATGAAATTCTTCCTGGAATCAGTGTACTAATTAAACTACAGGCCCCTGGCCATGCCTGGCCAAGGTCTCCTCAGAGATGGTCTTCAGGGTGACCAGCCTCTCACAACAAAGATCCAGAAGCTGAAGGGGGCTGTGGGTACAAGTTGACCTTCATCACTCCCAGCAGTGAGCAGTGAGGTAACCATGGTGTTTGTCCTTAATGACCAGCCCTTCAAAGTGATGGAAAGTATCACTTAAATCTTAAGGGAGCCACCTTCTTCCCCAGTAAAATACAGAGAGGAGTCAGCTCCTCCCATTCTAAGGCAATGGAGAGCTGGGCCAGGGAGGGCAGCACAAGAGCAGGTTCTACCTTTGAGAACCCCTGCTTGAAAGTGTTGACAGTGGCAAGGAAAGCAGGGTCCCGTGGGCTTAGAAGCAACTCAGAAAGGAACCAGACCAGGACATTTCCCTCCAGGCTCTGGGAACAGACTGCCAGACCCCCAGGAGTTCTGAGCTGCTAAGTCAGCTAAGCTGGTAGAGCAGCAGCCCTGGTATGGCATATGGGGCCTCTGTTGTATTTATGATACTATGTGACATTGTTGGGATGCCTGACTCCGCATGGAGCCTCATTGTTCTTATCCACATTCAGAAAAGTGGGCTTTCGGGGATGGTTCCAGCTTCTCATATTCATCCCATTGTCAGACCCCATGTTCTGATTTGAGGTTCTGAAGTTGTGGGTTCCACTAGTGCCTGAACAGGACTCTGTTGCCTCTAGAACGAAGAGCTTGGCTCTGCATGTGCTCTGCAGGCCCCAAGCACCCCACAAGCCTGAGCTCAGCAGAGTCATTAGCAGGCTGAGGATGGGGCCCACAATAGTCTGCATGAGCATCATTTCTGAACCCCTTTTGCAGTCAGCCTGGCAGGTATTTGCAGCCTGAGAAATGGATTGCCATTGCCTTCCTATATCAATATAAGTAGTTCTGGAAACATCAGCTGAAGTTTCAGCCTGTGCTTTAAAAAAAAATTAAGCCCCAGGTAAGTCACTTTAAAAAAATTGTTCAGCAGTATCCTCCAAGGAGCCCTGGTGGTGCAGTAGTTAAGAACTCGGCTGATAACTAAAAGATCGGTAGTTTAAATCTACCAGCCACTCCTTGGAAACCCTGTGGGGCAGATCTACTCTGTCCTATAGGGTCGCTATGAATTGGAATTGACTCAGCAGCAATGAGTATCCTCTAAAGCTGACATAAGCACACTCCGTGACCCAACAACTCCACTCCTAAGTATGTATATCCAGTAGAAAGGCATACATATGTGTCCCAAAAGACATGAACTATTTGTAATAGCCAAAGCTGGAAATAACCCAAATTTCCATCAACAGTGGAATGAATAAATTGTGGTATATACATACAATAGAATATGGCAATGAGACTGAGCAAAGTATTTTATACTCAACAATATTGAGCAAGAGAAGCCAGACATAAAAATAGTACATATTGTATGAGTCCATTTACAGAAAGTTCAAAAATAGGCAACACTAATCTATGATGATAGAGGCCGAGATAGCAGTAACTACCGGGGCAGTGACTTTGAGAGGGCACGAGGGGGCTTTTGGGGGCTGGTGATGTTCAGTTCCTTGTTGCACAGCTGATGGTTCTACAGGTGTGTTCACAGGAGCTGTACTCTTATGATTTCTGCACTTTTCTGTGTGTGTTTTATGCTTCAATAAAAAGTTTACTTACAAAAATAAATAACTTCTTGGACTTACTCTGCCCAAAGCAGGGATTCCAGAAAAAGCTCAAAAATTGAGCATCTCCTTCTGTGGTATCTCCTCCTGATCCTTAGTTGGGTTCTCAGAAGTTTTACAGCCTGAGGTCAGCAACCTGAGCTGTGGGGACCCAGGCCAAGGGAGGAGGCCTAGTGGGGTGACTGTCCCAGGAAGGACAGGAGAGTATGGGGACACCCAGGAGGTGTTCAAAGGGCTTGCCCTAGCCTTGCATGAGCAGACTAGATATACCATTGCAGATGCTGAGATGGGGTTCATGAAAGTCCATGTTGAGTTTAGCTCCCCACAACCCTTCCAAGAACCTCCTGTTGCTCAAACCCCCAACAAGTCCCTGGAAGAAAAAGGGGAGTATGCATTGTTGTAGAGCTAGGGCAAGGGACGCTGGGGGGAGGGGTGAGTTGGGGGCCTGCTTTAGACTTAGCATTGGGTCCCAATTTCACTAGAGTCTTTCTACGTTGTTTGAGCTCTCCCAGACTGTCAACTCCCTGTCAACAGCACTGAGGACATGGTCTGGCGCTTGAGAGGTTTCCACCAATGTTCACCTAACAAGTAGGGTTAGAGAGCTAATGGCCCCACCCACACCTTCTCTCAGGGAGGAGAGCTCCGCCTCCCGAATATCTGGATGAACGGGAAAGAGGGATTCATTGAACCATTCTAATATTAGGAGGCCCTAAGTTCGAATCCACCAAGCACTCCTTGGAAACCCTATGGGGCAGTTCTTCTCTGTCCTACATGGTCACTATAAGTCAGAATCTACTCGATGGCAAGGGGTTTAGTTTTTTTAAGAGTACCTTGCATTCAATAAGTGCTTCCTGGCCCTTGTTAAAAGGCTGGATGGAACAGAGTGTCCTGTCCTGAGAGGAGGATCTGTATCTGCCTTAAAACCAGATACGCACCCACTCTATGGGCTGCAGAAGCCTCAGGGATGGACCCAGGAGGTGCAAGGACCTGCCCTAGGTCACACAGAAGCTCCTGGTGAAGTTGAGCTATTGGCTGGGAGGAAAGTGTCAGCTTGGAAAAGTAGGCACTGAAGCCAGAGAGAAGCAGAGCCTCCCTACCTTCACCCCACTGTACAGATGGGCAAACTGAATCTTAGAGAAAATCAGTGGCTTGTCTGCCTCACAGCAAATCCACTGAAACTTGGATTAGTGCTGTGCTATTGTGCCCACTCCTCTAATCTCTCTTTCCTTCCCCAGTGCTGAGTTTCTTCACAAGCGCATCGCTGCTCACTCACACACACACTCATGTGCCCCCACACTTTGCTGCCTCTACAGCAGGGGTCAACAGACGTTTTCTGTAAAGGGTCAGATAGTAAATATTTCAGGCTTTGCTGTCCCTTGATCCACATGGTCTCTGCTGCTGCTACTCATCTCTGCCTTGTAGTGTGAAAACAGCCATAGACAACACAGATCAAAGGGTGTGGCTGTGCTCCTTTACTTATGGACACTAAAATTTGAATTTCATATAATTTTCATATGTCATGCAATATTACTCTTAATTTTGTTTTCAACCATAAAAAATGTAAAAACTATTCTAGCTCACAAGCTATACAAAAACAGGCATTGGGCCATGTCTTAGTTATCCAGTGCTGCTATAACAGAAATACTACAAGTGGATGGCTTTAACAAAGAGAAATTTATTTCTTCACAGTAAAGTAGGCTAAAAGTCCAAATTCAGGGCGTCAGCTCCAGGGGAAGGCTATCTTTCTCTGTCAGCCTTCTCATCAATGTTCCCCTGGACTAGGAGCTTCTCAGCACAGGGACCCCGGGTCCAAAGGACACGCTCCGCTCCTGGCACTGCTTTCTTGGTGGTATGAGGTCCTTCTGTCTCTCTGCTCACTTCTGTCTTTTATGTCTCAAGAGACTGCCTCAGGACACAATCCAATCTTGCAGATTGAGTACTGCCTTACTAACACAACTGCCACCCATCCTCCCTCATTAACATAATAGAGACAGGATTTACAACATATAAGAAAATCACACAATACCAGGAATTATGGCCCAGCCAAATTGACACACACATTTTTGGGGGGACATAATTCAATCCATGACAGGTCAGTTCTGGCCCTCAGGCCATATAGTTTGCTGATTCCTGTTCTAGAATGTGCTGTCCTGGGGTCCACATTCCCCAAAGTCACTTAGAAGGTAAGTCATGTCATACCCTAT
Organism: Dugong dugon; assembly: GCA_030035585.1. Classification (NCBI taxonomy): domain Eukaryota; kingdom Metazoa; phylum Chordata; class Mammalia; order Sirenia; family Dugongidae; genus Dugong; species Dugong dugon. The sequence goes on from CM057460.1 coordinate 147,703,763, forward strand.
CCCCAAGTCCCTGTTTGCCCAGGACTGAGGGGTTTCTCAGAATGCAGGACTTTTGGTGGTAAACCTGGGACAATCTCAGGCAAACCAGGAGAGTTGGTCACCCTAGGTAATCTTAACCCAGAGAGAGGCTGGCTTCAGGAACCAGCCAGCCAGAGTCCTAGTGTGGTCCCCAGGGTCTGCACCATGCACTACCCAGTCCTTGGGGTTTGTGGTGGGGCCTTGTCCTGCTCCGACTGGCCCTGGGCTAGGAGATGCCCCCTCCTCCATGAAGAAAGCCTCTGTGGTCTGGGCGCTCTCAAAAGGCAGGAAGTTGAATCATCAGCTCCAGTAACGTCTCCCGCAGCCTGTGGGTCTGTAGGCCAGGGGAGCTGAGGGCTCCAGGCCCAGGGGGCTGGCTAAACACTTTGTTTGCCACAGGAGCTGCTTTCTCTGAACAGGAAAGCTCTAGAGTGAGGCGTCTGAAGAAATGAGAGTTGTCAAGTCCGGTGGGGAGGAGAGCTGGACAGCAGGTCACTTAGGCTGTCTCCCAGCTCTGCCTGGGGCTCACTGTGTGGCCTTCAACAACTCCCTCCCCTCTCTGTTTCTTGGCTTTGGCTTCTACCACAGAAATGCTGATTCTTGAAATCCCTTTGAATTAAGAATGTGGATGGTGACCAAAGTGAGTGCGTCCCAGGTCCCTGGAGGACTTACTCTAACTTTGTTACCAGGGATGCGGGATGCTTAGACACACATCACTGTCTCCCACTCAGGCCTGCTTGCCGGGGAACAGGGCCTGACCTACCACCCCAGTTCAGGCTACAGAGGCTTCAGGAAGGTGACAGTCTGAATTTAGGGGGTTGGAGGGATGGGAAGAAGACAAGTTTAAAGAGAGATACCCACAGACACTAACAGTAATAATCATACCACCTGCTGTTTATTAAGTACTCACTAGGTGCCAGCCCCTGGATGACCTCATTTGTTCCTTATCCTTTAAGATAAGGACTATCATTATTTCTATTTTATACCTGAGGTAAATGAGGCCCAGAGAGGTTAAGTACCTTGCCCAAGGTCACACAGCTACCAAGTGGTGGATCTGGTATTAACAGCTGTGTTAGACTGTGGCTTTGGGGGCTGGGAACTGGAAGCTACAGATCAGAAAGACCATAGGTGGCAGGCTGTGAGGGATGACTTCCCACAGAAGCCATGGGTAGGGCAGGAGGAGAAAGTGCTCTTCCTTGCTGGTGCTTCAGAAGGACCTTCAGTGAACACTAAGCCGTCTGGCTCCTGATCTTTGGCTGGGCTTGGGGATTTTGCCCTGGGACAAGGCAGATCACACCCTGCAGAGTCTCCAGATGGTCTCCGAGGGCTGGGGAGGAAATTGGATGCGCAGCAGGATTTTGCTGCATAGCTGGAGCTGAGCACTTACTCTCTGAGCAAAGGCCACAGACCCTGTTCCAAAGGTGGCCCTTAGGTGTCTGTATGCCCCTGCCCCACCCAGTATGGGTGCCAGACTCAGCTTTCAAGCCCTTCAACTCATCCTGCTTGAACTCCTTCTTCACGTGTGAGGTTGGGGACAGTGACAGCTTGGCAGGGTTGGACCACCCTTAGCAGAGGACCAAGCCCATGAGGTGCCAGCAGGGCTACTGGCAGGGTATGCTTCCAGAGTGGAAGCAGCCCCCAGTTTAGCTGTCCTTAGTAACCCAGGGAGTGAACAGTCTTGGGGGAGGAGGCAAAGTCAGCTGTCGCAGGCCACTGACTGGACCCCAATGTAGGCTCAGGCCAGGGCCTGGAGATGCCTTCTCTCCTATGGGCAGCAGGTTCAAAGTTAGGCTTAGCCAAACCCCTGGGCAGTCCTTACCCTCTCTGGGTCACCTTTTTTAATTTAAAAAGGATTTTATTTCTGTCGTTATGTGAACACTGGCTGGGATTGGTAAGCGTGAGGTTCGGAAGCTTCATTAGCCTGAAGACCTACTAGGGGACAGGTCCTGGGACTGATGCCTTGGGGTGGAGCTGGAGGAACTGGAAGCTGGCTGCAGGGGCTGAGGCTAACCTCCTGAACCCCACCTTGGCCTGTACTAGACACACAGGCCTCAAGAGCCAAAGATATTCTTGCAGCTATTTTGCTTCCATTACCTGACTATTTTGGGCAGCCTTGAGCTAGACTTGATTATTGCAAATCTGAAATAGTTTGTTATTAGACATGGCCTGGCTCATTTTCCAAATGAGCCATTTTAGGTCCCTTGGGCTCTTGTGGTGAGCATACTCCCCGTCCTCCCCTCCAGTCCCTATGGCAGGAAAGGCGGATCAGCCCAGGCAGCCCAGCCTCATTAAGACCTCATGACCTGAAGTATGAGCTCCACTGGCATATGTGGGGCTGAGGGGAAAGGCAGGAGGGTGCCTCCCACCAGGCCTTGGCCCTGCCTCCTTCCCTGCCCCAGCCACTGCCAAGCCCTCAGCTCCTCCCCAGGGAGAAAGAGCAGAACAGGACTGGCCAGTTGAGGACACTGTGGACCTGGGCCTAGGGATGACAGCTTTGGGCCTCTCCCTGCTCCCTTTGACTGCCAGGCTGGGTGTGGAGCCTGGGAAGGTCCAAAGGCCACTAACAGCCCAGTGGCTGGGAGCCTATGGAGGAGGATATTCTCCAGCCAGGGAAGTGCTGGATGGCAGTGGAGGGAGAGAAAGAAGAGGCTGAGCTTAGTGCATATCCTGAGACCTGAGTGCACTTCTGCCTGGGCAGGGCAGGGCAGGGCAGGGCCAGCCCGAGGGCTGCCCTCAGCTCCCTGCCCCACCCTCAGCCTGCTGCCTCTGGACACAGCTCTGCAGGATATCTCTGTCTTCTTCAACTCCCCCTGCTCTTGGGTGGCAAGTCTCCTGCAGGACTTCAATGATGTGTCACCAGGCTCCCAGGCACCCAGAGGCAAGTCCCTGTCTAACTATTCATGGCAGAGTCTCTCCTGCCCTTACAGGGTGGATACTGTCAGACTTCCTAATGGTGGAATTTCAGACACATGGCAGTGGGGTGGGAAACCCTGGCAGCACAGTGGTTAAGAGCTATGGCTGCTAACCAAAAGGTTGGCAGTTTGAATCCACCAGCTGCTCGCTGGAAACTCTATGGGGCAGTTCTACTCTGTCTATAGGGTCGCTATGAGTCAGAATCAACTTGACAGCAACTAGACAGGGTTTCAGCAGGTGGGTGAGGGAGATGGTTGCGGCCAGAGAGCCCTCTGCAAACCCTTCAAATGGTCTCAGGTGGACAGTGCTCCACTTCAGCCCTGGACATGGGGCTCCAAGTGGTGGGTGGGGGAGAGGGGGACCTCAAAACTCCCAGGGAGCTCCTAGGAGATGGATTGTGGGCTCAGAGCAGGGAAGACTGAGCAACAGTCAAGGTGGTTTGGGGCTGAATGGCTCTTCCTCGTGGTGGGGAGGGGGAGGGCAGAGGGCCCCATCATAGGCACACCTAAGCACAGAGTGAGAACCTGGCAGGGACGCAGCAGAGGGCATTTGGAAAGCTGAGGGGCTGGGCTCAAGGCCTCAGGTTCCCTGATCCTGGGCTTGGCACGAGGTGGGGAGGAGGCTGAAGGGGATGAGTGAAAAGATGCCCACCTGGGCACTGTGCTGTAGACTAAAGTTTCAGATTATCAAAGGAAGGCAACAGCACTTCTGAGTCAGTGTCAGAGGACTTCTGAAGAGGTGGGACTCCAGACTGAGAAAGGAAAACTGTCAAGGCAAGGGGACTGTGGGAACAAAAGTCTGGAAGTGGGAACCTGCCAGACAGGTGTAGGGACCAGGGAGCCACCAGAGGAGAAATGTGCAGAAAGGTTGTAGGTGATGAGGTGGCCAACAGTAGGGAACTCCATGCCCTTCCATGCCTTTGCCAGGCTAGCTTAGCCACCCAGAATGCCTTTCCACACTGTCCCTTCTAGCTAGCCCTCACACTGTCTGCACGATCCATCACCTCCATCTGGGCAGAATTGAGTGCAGCTTCTCTGTGCTCCCACCTCTGTGTACCCCATCTCTGAGCAATCCAATTAATCTGTAAGGTTTGTTTTCCAGCCTGTCTGCCCCACTAGACAGTAGGCTCCTTCAGGGCAGGGCCTGACCTGCAGTAGGAAAGCACGGTGTCTGGTACTGAGAGGGTAAATGAAGGAGTAGTCGAAGGGTGATGAGCCCCTATGGGGGGGTGTCATCTTCTGCTTTGCATTGTAGCCTGGTATGGGCTAGGCACATGCAGACTTGAAAGAGGCTACAGCATTATCCACACAGGCCACTCCCAGCCCCTCCAAACTCCAGTTCTTTCCTGGCCCCATGTGAGTCTGAATAACTTGGGAAAATTCCTAACCTTCCCTTTCTGTTGGGCCATTGGCCCTTGGCGTTTGCCGCAACATAACTGTTCAGGTCCCTCCAACAAGGGGACTGTGTCTGTGGCCCGATGACTCATGCTTCATCCTGCAGCGTTGGGTGGGACTCAGGGCTGGGGAGAGTGCCAGCCAGGGCAGGCTAGGAGCTTGGACATCCCGTCGCCCCAATCAGTCCTCAGGAACGGAGTGTACTCAAGGTTTCAGGACAAAAATCTGGAAGCCGGGAGGCCACTCTCATTTGAACTGAGACCTGAGTGAGGAAAAGGAGCAGGCAGAGGAAACAGCAAGTACAAAGGCCCTGAGGTAGAAATGAGCTTGTCATGATCAAGAAATGAAAAGAAGGCAGGGGAAGCTAGAGCATGGTAAAAGAGAGGTCAGTGGTAAGACATGTGATTAGATTGGGCTCCACTTGGATAATCCAGGATTATCTTGACATCTCAAGGTCCTGATTTAAACACATCTGCAATGTCCCCTTTGCCAAGTAAGGTAACATATTCACAGGTTCCAGGGATTAGGATGTAGATATCTTTGGGCCATTATTTTGCCTGCCACGGTATCTCATCCTCTCATCTGTCTCTCTTACTCTATGGCTACGTTTCTGTTTACCTATCTACCTATGTATTTGGAATCTGACCATGCATCAGTTGGCCTGTCACCTGGTCACAATTTCTCTCTCTTCTTATCCCTTTATCAACTATCAACAAGTTATTTATCAGTCATCAATCTTTCATTCCTCTATGGCTTTACCCTCAATTCTATCAACCCTCAGCCATCTATCTAATAAACAGCCTTTTATGAACCCTCTCTCTCTCAGTCTATCATTCGCTTGCCCTGTGTCCATGATGAAACAGGTATCATTTCACTCTGCATTTGCACGTGTGTCTCATGTGTGGACTTTCTTTCTCAATGTCCACAAGTAAGTTTAATAAATATTCACCAAGTGCTTGCCATATGCCCGATTCTATGTCATGCATGGGTAAAATAAGGGACTGACGACACCCCCAGTAGCCATACAGGGTCCTCTTTCATTATCATCATCCTCATCAATGCCATCATCGCCAACCCATGCACACTGTCTTATTTTCTGTTACCCGTATAGGGGTCATTTTTATATGGACCTTCTAGCCAAATTCAGTCTGTTCCAGTCTGCCTTTTGCTCACTAGTCATTCTGTGGGTACATAAATAATGCAGACTCATTTTAACTTGATCTTAGATAAAGTGTGGGTAAAAAAGTATATCTGCTGGGCAAGCATCTTGTGTATCAAATAAGAAATCCTAAGTTAAATGGAGATTATTTTTAGGTTGTCTGGGCAAGTAGCACAGAAGACGGGAACTTCAGAGATGTGGCATCAGGCATGTGTGGGCGTATGCAGACACACAACACACACACGCACGTGGTACACACAAATGCACACATGCACACACCAGCACATGTGCACAAGCTTCCGCTCTCTTCCTTCTGCCCCCACAGTAGTGGTTCCTTCCCCGCCCCCCACCCCCCATACACACACACAGGGCAAAAGCAGACACTTCAGCACTGACTCACGTCCTACCTCATCTTGTTTCCACCATAGGAATCTCACCTCCCCACCTAGGCTGTAAGGTCTTCCAGGGCAAGGATGGGCACGTTTCCCAGCCTGGCCAGCCAGAGAGGGCTGGACATCAGGAGCTGCATGTCTTTCCTTAAGCTCTGGGGGCAGTGAAGGATCAGAGAGATAAGGGGCTCCAGGGCAGCCCCCATTGCTCATCACAGTCCTCTCTGCTCCCCAGGAGCCTGCCTCTCCTGCCCCACCTGCATGCCAGGGTAACATAGGGTTTCTTTTTTCTGTAGAACTGTCCTAGAGGAGCTGTGTTAGGTGGATTATCTGCCTGGAGCTGACCTAGCTGGAGATCAGCTCAACAAGAATTCTCTTGTTTCCAAGCATCGCCGTCACATCCAGTGCAAGTTTCTTTCCAAGCCTCTGGCTAAAGATCCAGCACACTTGGAGGCGGCCTGCCACCTGCCAGAGCTGTGGATCTGGGATGTCCTGCAGTCATAGTGCCCAAGGCTACCCCAGGCTCACAAGTCACTTTGTCCAAGGCCCTAAGGGAGGAACAACTTGCTCACTAGTGCCTTTAGGAGGCTCCCAAGGCAGCCACACTGGCACCCTGGAGCACGTCCTGGCAATGGGATGCCAGTCAAGGCCAGGACACCATTAACGAGGCCTTGACTGGGGTGAGGTATCTCAGGGCCAGCTAGCATTGCTGCTTCTGGTCCCAGACTGTGAGCCCTGATCTTGTCCACATAACTGACCCCATCCAAATCCAATATATGCCCTCCCCATCCTGTGGCCCCCTCAGGGCAGTGACCTAATGTAACATCTCTCTGTAGCCTGGAGCCAGCCTGGGTTTGGGCTCAGAGCAGCCAAGAGAAGGGCATGCAGAATAGAGCTGCACCTATACACAGCTCGCACCAGCATCCCTGCAGGCCCAGAGCCCAACCCCTGGTCTCAGGCAGTCTCCACCTTCCTCATGCCCAGTCCAGAGTCCTCCCTCAGGGGGCTCTCACGAACTGTTCAGGGCCTGCCAGGTAATGAATTGTCCCCATCTTGACTCTGTCCCAGGAGCCAGGCAGAGCCAGGTATTTCCTAGGCTAGTGTGTTGCGAAGAAATGCCACTCCATCTATCGGAGAGGACTCCTTCAGGATGCCACACCACTCAGAAACTTCTCGTCCTGAACGGGTCCCAGCCACAACCCGGTCCATGCCAAGTCCCAGCAGGCTGAAGGTCAAGTGGGATTTCTCTGTGCCTCTGCTGTTGTTCAACCTCCATAAGAAGGTTCTGGAATAGATCTGGAATCTGAGGCAGGTCCAGCTGGAGGAGCCCAGAGAAATCTCACTCTGGGGTCCAGAGACGGCCAAAAAGGCCTCAGACCACACAGGGGTAAGCATGAGAGCTAGACCCAGGGCAGGCTTCCTGCCCCTGCCCTCCAAGACCACACTTTAGACTATCGTTGGTCTGGGGAGCACATCTCCCAACCCCCACAGTCTTTGCTTCTGTCCCTGGAAGATTCCAAACACCTGTGGCAGTAACCAGCAGAGTGCCTCCTAGGATTCCTCAAGCCCCAACCACAGCGTCAGCTCTTCTTCTCCATCTCCACAGCCCTTCCCCTTTCCCAAGCTCACTCCCTACACTCCAGTATAGGCATCTGGTTTCCAGTTTGGTGGATATCTTTCCAGACCCTTTTTTCCTGTGAAATTACATATATGTGTATCTGTGTGTTCCTATAAAAGTTTAGACTTTTGTGTCATAGGGTTTTTTTTTTTTTAATAGTAATGGGATCATATTATGCATATTACCCTGAAGCTTGCTATCCGCTTACACTGTGGTTTATTTAACCAATCCTTTAGTGATGAACGTTCAAGTTGTTTCCAGTTTTTCCCCATTACAAACAATGTTGTAACAAATAGCCTTAAACAGGTGTCCTTGTGCTCACACCAGGGGGTCTCTCTAAGGGGAGGGCAGAAGACTCCTAGAACTGCTGGGTCAAAAGACCTCTTCATCTCCCCTGCAAGTGGTTTATCTCCCTCTCATCTCTTCCCTCCAACCTGGAACAAACGGCAGGGTCTCACTTGGTCTGGCCTTTCACCCTCAAGTTCCTCTCTAATATATTTTCCTGTACAAAGGGCAGTTCCCTCCTCAGGAGAGACTCTGGGCAAGCTGTTAGCATCACGTTCTACAGCCCCCCGTGCTGCAAGCCAGGCAGACACCATCCATTTCTAGAACATCCTCCACTTACCCCCTCATCTGAAATGCCATGTATACACAGGCCCATCTCCAGGTCTTTCTCAAGAAACTTCTCCTGACCATTCCCCCCCACCAGGCTCCTGCAACGGCCTGTTTTACAGGGACCATCCTGCATATACTTAGGGCATGTCTTCCTAAATGGGCCAAAGACCCTTGAAGACAGGCTCTGGCTCTGAGACTTCTTCGTACCCAACACTGCCCTAGGACAGAGCCTTGCTTATGCAGGTGCTTGTCAAATGCATGTTGCTTCTAATAGCTTCAAGCTACCTCCAGCTTAACTGTGACCTCATCAATAAATACACTGTCAGATGGAGGAAGATTTGCTTTGATTTATCAGAAACTCTGAGAAAATGCAGAAGACTTTATCTCACTCACATGGAATTTTCCTTGCACTGTTCAGAGTTGGACCCAGAGCCTTTGGTTATTGGTGGTTCTTGGATTGGGCAGGGTTCCTCCGTCCAAGCTCAGGATGGGGTGTCTCACACTTTGACTCTGGTTGAGCTGGCCCCTGACTTGGCTGGAGTCACTGCCTGCTGCCAATTTCTGGGGAGGTGTTTGGAAGCCCCAGGGATCCTCATTGCCTTCTGCCATCTGCGGCCACTGGGCTGAGCCTGAGAGCCTAAGAAGGGACAGGTGGCCTGGCTGGCACATCACTCAGACGCGTCCTGGGGCTGGTCAATGCCATCTCTGAACCAGCTGGCAAAGGCTCTAGAGGGGTGCCTCTCCCAGGCATGCATTTGTGGTGCTCCCTAGTAACAGCCAAGTCTGGATCTTGCCAGGGCAGTGTGTTCAGCCACAGACACAGCTCTGCGCAGTTCTTCTCCCTCTCCCAAACCCCAGCTGTAGCCTCTGCCTGGAGCCCAGGAGGCAGAAGTTGCTGGATTTGTTCTCTCCTGACAACACCAACTTATGAGTTTTGCACAGTGCTTGGCACATAGTAGATGCCCAGGAAATAACTGCTGAATGACCAACAGAATGAATGTTCATCCTTGCTTAGAGGAGGCCACCTAATGCCACTGACTACATGTCGGCGAGCAAGGACTGAATTCTGGAGACAAAAGAAAGTATGAGTAAACCTCACCTACATGGGTACAATCAGCAAGTCTTCAGAGGGCTTCCCAGATCCTGGCCTTTCCCTTCAGCATTCCCAGGAATTCCCCAGGAACCCTAAGGTTAGGGCAGATGTTGTGACCCAATTTTCCTAACCCTCTAAACTTGTGCTACTTCAGTTGTGGTCCATGAACCAGCAGTATTATTAGCAGTATCTGGGAGCTTGTTAGAAATGCAGACCCTCAGGCCTCACCTCAGACTTGCCAAATCAGAAAGTGCACTTAACAAGATCCCAGATGACTGACGTGCGCGTTAGCACTGGAGAAGCACTGGCCTCAGCAACTAGAGAGTGAACATGGGCCAGAAACCTAAATGAGGACTTCCCACCTGGCACAGAAGTGGGCTGCTGAGGAGCATGACCACATCTAGGGCTTTTGCCTGCCTTGATGACTCAGTCAAATCAATGAGTCAGATTATTTCCTGTGTCTCTAGCCCTTGAATACTACCTGCAACATAGTAGGCACTCAATAAATATTCAAAGAATGTTGAATGATGCTATTTTCTGAATTTAGGGTGCTTAGGTATGCTGGACCTCTCCCTCTGGACATAAACTGCAAGTTATTTGAGAGGATTCTTGTTTCCAACAAGGGCTGCTGGAAGAATGGCTGTTGTCTAATGAGCAATTACTGAGTGCCAGGTCAGTCTTGGTATCATATGGACATGCTCTCTGTGTCTCACAAAATGTGATTCGAGGCCAAGGGTATCAGGAATGACTCGGTGTTTATTAAAAATGAAGATTCCTGGGTACTGTCCCAGACTCACCCACTGAGAACCTTTGGGATGAAGCCCAGCAATCTGCACTTTTAACAACCATTCCAGGCACACTAAAGTTTCAAAATTATTGCATCTCTAGTGATGCAAATGCTTAACAAGCTCTGCTGCTAACCAAAAGGTTGTAAATTCAAGTCTACTCAGAGGTGCCTCAGAAGAAAGGCGTGGCAATCTACTTCCAAAAAAGTAGTCATTGAAAACACTAATGAGACTTCTGCCTCACACTCCCACCCGCGGCAGCAAGGAAGCTGCGCCCTGGTACTCCCCCTGCCACCACCACAGCAGCATGGTGCAGACAGAGCTGTGAGCAAAAGGTGCAGGCAGAGCTGGAGCAGCAGCTCGGTGCCCTGGCCATCCACACGGAGGTTGTAGAGCACCACGAGGTATTTACAGTTAAAGAAATTATGCCTCATATCCAACATTTGAAAGGAACACATAATTCAAACAGAATCCTTCCTTGGTTGAGGATCTGACCCTGAGCAAGGCTACAAAACTTAGTTTATGGCTATGAAAATTTTCATGTCTTCTTCCAGTACAAACAAATGGGATATTCTTTTTTTTTTTTTTTTTGTATTTTTTAATATTTTATTGTACTTCAGGTGAAGGCTTACAGAACAAATAGTTTCTCATGAAACAGTAGTACACATATTGTTTTATGACATTGGTTAACAACCCCACAACATATTAACCCTCTGACTTCTCAACCTTTCTTTTTTTGGTGAAAATACACATAGCCAAAAATACACCATTTCAAAAATTTCTACCTGCACAGTTCAGTGACATTGACTACGCTCTTCGAATTGTGCTGTTATTCTCACTTAAGATGAAGGCTTACAGAACAAAATAGTTTCTTATTTAACAGTTACTACAAATGTTGCCCTATGACAATGGTTAACAATCTCACACACATCAACAATATTCTTACTCAATCTTGTGTTCCCTATCACCAGCTTCCTTGTCCCCTTCTGCCTTCTGGCCCTTGTCACTGGACTCCTGTACCTCGTTAGTCTCATTTGGTTTTATGAGGCTGTCCACTCCCAGGCTGAACAGTGAACCTCGGAGGTAACTTCACCACTGAGCTAAAAGGGTGTCTGGGGGCCATTCTCTCGAGGTTTCTCCAGTCTCCTTTAGGCCAGTAAATCTGGTCTTTTTTTTTTTTTTTTTTTTGTGAGTTAAAATTATGCTCTCCATCCTTCTCCAGCTCTGTCCAGAACCCTCTGTTGTGATCCTGGTCAGAGCAGTCAGCGGTGGTAGCCGGTCACCATCTAGCTGTACTGGACTCAGTCTGGTGGAGGTCTTGGTAGCTGTGGACAATTAGTCCTTTGGACTAATCTTTTCCTTGTATCCTGTTCTCTTCATTCTCCAAATGGGATATTCTTAAGTGAAGAGAACCACATTTTCTTAAGTTTGATCACTCAAAAAATAATTTCCATCTGGTGGAGACAGTGTACTGAATTGATACCAATTGAATAAACGTAAAAATAACTTGGAAAAAAAAACAAAACCTGGTGGTGCAGTGGTTAAGAGCTCAGTTGCTAACCAAAAGGTTGGCAGTTGGAATCCACCATGCGCACTTTGGAAACCCTGTGAGGAAATTCTGCTCTGTCCTGTAGGGTTGCTATGAGTCTGAACCGACTCCACGGCAACTTTTTTTTTTTTTATATAGAGCACAGTTCTACTCTGACACATGTGGAGTCACCATAAGCTGGAATCAACTGGCAGGCAACTGTTTATTTTATTTTATTTTTAGTTTACAGGAGGAAACCAAGGCACAATGTGGCTAAGTGATCTGTGCAAAGTCACAGAGCTAGCGAATGGTGGAGACAAGATTCAAACCCAGGACTGCCTGACTTTGGAATCCACAGTCTTAACCATAATGCCCACTACACTGGAACAACTGATGCTGGAAATGATTGTGTATATTTAGCCATATATATTGCTTCATATGTATTTCATGTGTCAAAGAGGTTTGCTAGACTATGAACTCTTATGAACTCTTGGAAGGCAGTGAACGTTTTGTTTCTCTCAGTATCTGTGGCAGCCATCACCATGCCTAGCACATGGAAGCTCCTCAACAAAAGTTATTTGAATTGAATGTCTACAGATACATGGTTATCCATCTTTACACACATTCACAAAGATATGTATAGAAAGAGGACATCGTATTTTCTGGCAGCATCTTGGAAAAAGCTGGTAACAAGTATAAACTCTCCCACTCTCTCTTGAACCCACTCCGATCAAGCTTTTGCTTACGCCCCTGCACTGACATGGCTCTTGTCAAGTTCACCTGTGACCTCCACACTGCTGAACCTAATGATCAATTCTCAGCCCTCGTCTTCCTTGACCCATCAGCAGCTTTGGACGTAGGGCTTTCCTCCCTCCTGAAACTCTCTCTTCACTTGGCTTCCAGGACATCATACTCTTCAGACTTTCCTCCTGTCTCTCTGGATGCTCCGTTTTAACAACATCTTTGCTGATTCCTCTGCGTCTTCCAGATCTCCTAACCTTGCAATGCCTGAGGGCACCGTCACTGGGCCTCTTCTCTTTCTACACTCATTTCCTTGGTGACCTCAAACAGCCCTATAGTTTTAAATACCATTTAACTGCTGACTACTCTCAAATGACATCTTCAGCCCAGACCTCGCCCCTGAGCTGAGACTGCCATGTCCAGCTGTCTACCAGATAGCTGCACTTGAGTGTCTAATAGGCATCTCAAGCTTCACATGTCATCCTTCTCTAAAGCCAACTCCTTCCACAGTTTCCACATCTCAGTTCATGATAACTCCATCCTTTCACTGGCTCAAGAAAAAAGTCTTGAAGTCATCTCCACTTCTTTCTCTCACACACCACAGCTAATCAATCACCAGATCCTATCAGAGTTACCTTCAAAATATACACATAATTCAACCACTTCTCACCAATTCCACCGCTACCACCCTGGTCCAAGTTAACATCATCTCTCGTCTGGTTTGTTGCAGTGACCTCTTAACTGGTTTTCCTGATTCTGCCCTTAACCCTTTCAGTCTGTTCTCCCCAAGGAGGTCACCAGTAATTCAGTAAGTCAGATCATGTCATTCTTCTGCTCAAAACCCTTCACTAGGCTTCTCATCTCACTCCCAGCAAAAGGCAAATTCCTAACAATGCCCTATATAATTTCTTCCTTGTATATATTAAGCACATTCCTGCCTCAGGGCCTTTGCACTTGCTAGTCTCGCTGCAAAGACAGTGGTTCTCAACCTTTTTGTGCCAGTCTGTGAAGCCTGTGGACTTGTTTTGAGTATACTATTTTTAAATCTGTAAAATAAGTTATAAAAATTACAAAGAAAACCAATTCTATTGAAATATAATTCTAAAATATTTTTAAAATGTGTAACATATATAGTAATATGTGTACTTCTTATTAGTTCATTACATTACAAGAGCTAGCAGCATAATTTGGAAGTACTGGTGAGTGTGATGATATTTTAAGAGATCTGCAACAACTGTAATGTGATATGAAAATATCTGTGATTTCTACCAGCAACAACATCACAGGTGCTGCTAGTACCACTGTGATTTGTTGCCTACATTCATAATTGAAGAACATGCTAAATTTTAATTAGTGAAAATAAAGATGGAATTTTTTCCCCATCTAAGATCAAGACCCTCTGAATTTTATCCACAGACCTCTTGGGGGGTCTCCAGGTTAAGAACCTTTGGCCTAGAATGCTCTTACCCCCACAGCTTGCTCCTTCACCTCCTTTTACTCAGCCATCTTCTCCTTGAGGTCTTCCCTGACTACCTTGTTTAAAATTGCATCCCCACGACTATGGTCTCGAGGAACATCTAGCTCAAGTGGCATAACATAGTTCATAAAGAAAATGTTCTACATTCTACTTTGGTGAGTAGCGTCTGGGATCTTAAAGCTTGTGAGCGGCCATCTAAGATACTCCACTGGTCTTACTCCAACTGGAGCAAAGGAGAATGAAGAAAACCAAAAAACAAGGGAAAGATTAGTTGGAAGGACTAATGGACCACAACTACCACAGCCTCCACCAAACTGAGTCCAGTACAACTAGATGGTGCCCAGCTACCACCACCGACTGCTCTGACAGGGATCACAATAGAGGGTCCTGGACAGAGCTGGAGAAAAATGTAGAACAAAATTCTAACTCACAAAAAAAAAAAAAAAAAGACCAGACTTACTGGTCTGACAGACTGGAGAAACCCCTGAGAGTATCGCCCTCAGGCACCCTTATAGCTCAGTAATGAAGTCACTCCTGAGGTTCACCCTTCAGCCAAAGATTAGACAGGCCCATAAAACAAAATGAGACCAAATGGGCACACCAGCCCAGGGGCAAGGACAAGAAGGCAGGAAGGGACAGGAAAGCTGGTATTGGGGAACCCAAGGTCGAGAAGGGGAGAGTGTTGCCATGTCGTGGGGTTGGCAACCAATGACCAATGTCATAAAACAATATGCATATTAATTGTTTAATGAGAAACTAGTTTGCTCTGTAAACCTTCATCTAAAGTACAATAAAAAAAACTTCCTTTTTGCTTTAAAAAAATAAAGTACAACTAAAAAATGAGTAGGAAAATTGCAAAAATAAATAAATATAAAACCCTGATATGAGATCATATTTGCCTTTTATATTTATGAGTGTATCTATTGTCTAAATATACCATCATTTTTATAAATTATTTGTTTGCATTTGGAGGAACAAAATATTCCTTATCATACTAAAAAATTGCATCCCCACTCCTTATCCCACTTTCCTATTATTTTTTTTTTCTGTAGCATGTATTCATCTTCAAACATAGTATATATTTTACTTATTTTTTACATAGTGTATCTCCTTCCACTAGAAAGTAATTTCTCCAAGACAAGAGCAGAAATTCTTCTGTTTTGTTGTGCTGCGACCCCCGTACCTACAACAGTGCCTGGCATAGGAGGGCCCCCCTCAATAAATGTCCTTTGAATAAATGATTACATCTCCAAGAACTTTGCTTCTTCTCAGTTTTCTTCTGTAAAAAGTTAATGAATGATTTGTAAGACTTTTAATAAAGATTAAAGAGTTATAATTAGCCTTATCGTTATCATTATGTTAATATTTCCAAGGTTAACCTTAAAAAGTAGCAGAGGCCTGCTGGAAACTGAGGGCCCTGATAGGGCTTCCAGACCTCAACAAGAGATATCTCCCAAGGATCCTTTCAGGGGCCTAGGTCTCACCCAAGCTTGAGGAACATCTCAGAGGAAAAGTGCCACCAGTAAAATCCTGGTCAGTCTTGCCAAGACGGCAGTCAGGCCCCCATCTCCAATTAAACCAATAATACAGCACTTTTTATTTCTCGCATTGTGGTAAATGGAAACCTGTGTAGTAGCCTTGGGGTCAGCTGGACCTAGGTGGTGCCCATTCTGACACCACTTATAAGCTGTGTGCCTGGTAGTAGGTTACTAACCCTTTCTGAACAGGTAAGACAGGGTTTTTGTGAGGAAGAAATGGAATGGCTCACAGCGCACAGCACATAGCAGGTGCTCTATAAATGGTCTTCCATTTCTCTAGGTCATTTTATAACCGTGTGCCAAAGTATTTTCCCATTCCAGTTCACGGGAACCTGACAGCTAGGAGAAGGGAGCCTGACCTGTCTTCTCCTGCATGTAAATGCTCTGCAACCAGACCCAACCAGAGCAGACCCCTTGGATTCTGCCACCATAGACTGGCTCTTCCCTCCTCCTGCTGGACCCTAGACAGTGTGGCTGAGACTACTATCTGGACCTTGACCGTATATTATGGTTTTCTCCCCTGGCCTTCTCTTTTGCTTACACTGGGAGATTTTATATATGTCTTCATAGAGAGAAAGACAGAAATTATTGTCCCCAGTTTTCCAGTGTTAAGAGCTTTCAGAAAGGATACTCACCCTTCCAAACAGAGGCACCAGATAGAGCGCACACATGGCCTCAAGAACCCTCCAATCACTCCGTTCTACAGATGAGGAAAAAGAGACCCATTCACTTGCCCATACCACATGGCAGAGCCAGGATTAGAATCCAGGAATGTAACCATTTTGCTACAGGACCACAACTTAGACACCTGTTTCCAGGCACCGAGCTTGGGCTTAGGAAAATCCTACCAATTCCACAGAGAGCCAGAACCAGGTCTAACTGGGAGGTGATACCCATCCCCTCCTCTTGCTAGAGGAGCCTCCCCCCAGACTTTGTCAATGAAGGCCGAGGAAGAGAAACGTTGCGGTGACTCCCTTAGAGCTCGTATTTCTTTCTTGTTACAAAAAGTGCTTATTTCAGCATCCGTCATCTCCCTCTTTGTTGTGTAGTCAATCCGCCCTGTCGGAGGATTTGTGCTGTTATTATGAGTTTATTATTAGATTTATTTCTCCTATAAGCAAACGTGTTCACAACATTCCATCGGGTAATCTTAATTGTCACATAAATGTCATCTTATGTAAATTGAATATTTATCTTTCCAGAGAAGGGGGTGGAGGGAAAAGAGAATAAACAACGCTCAGTCTTGGAGAGAGAAGGAGGTTCCAGTCCCCGTGCACAACTCACCCACGTGCCTTCAAAGCCAAAGGTGAGCTGAAAAAAAATTATTGGATCGTCTTTGAGGGGCAGCCAAGAAGGAAGCGGGGGGGAAAAGTTGGCAGTGATGCTTTGGGGATGTTGGGCTGAGCTCCCAGGTCTTCCCCTTCTCCTCCCCCGCCCGAGGCCAGATCACCCCCTCTCCAGCTGGGGGGCATCCAGAGGAGGCTGCAGTTCCATCCAGGAGGCCAGCCTTTCTCCTTCCTCGAGAGAAGGTGAGCGCGGCGGGCGCAGCAGGCTGGGTGGGTGTGGCCCGCAGCTCCGGGAACGGCCCCAAGGCCCCGCCACCGCCTGCGAGCCGCCCGCCCGCCGGCCCGCCCGCTCGGCGAGCGCAGGCTCTTCTTCCAGAAACTGCGAGGATCCGAGCGCACTGTTTGTGCACCACAAGGTCAAGTCGGGAACCGGAGCCGGAGGAGGAGGGGCGAGGAGGCGAAGGGTGGGGAGAGGGGAGCCCCGCTTCCTCCCCAAGTGCCACCCTTTGGAAGTTGCCCCTCGGTTTTTAACCCTTTAGGGGGCATGGGAAAATGGGGTGGCGAACATGGGGGACAGGGTTACGTTGGGGCAAGTGAAAAGTCCTATCGGGGTCAGGACGTTCAACCACCCACCACCCATCACCGCGTTCTCCACCCCTCAGAAATGCGGGGCAGCACTGGGCATCTGGAGCCACTCGGGCGGGGGGGAGGGGGCGACGAGCCCGAGAGGGACCCTCTCTACGGACCGCCCCTCCATTCTTGAGGTCGCCCACAATTTCAAGTTTCCCCCGCCCGGATGTTAGTTTCCATCTGGTGTGGGTGGGGGAGGAGGGCCGCGCCCCCTCCCCTAGACTTCCGCGTGCCCCTCCTCTCGGCTCCTGCCAGTACTTTCTGCTCACTTCTGGCGCTGCAAAACGCCACGCGATTTATTCGATTTGTATTTTAAAACCAGCGATTCAGGAGCTGGGCCTAGGGCGAGGGTCTTCTAGCTCTGGAGCCCTGAGGGGCGGGGTGCTCAGTGCAAACCTCGCTGCCTCCGCGAGTGTCGACTGCAGGCTGTTATTTGCAAAGAAACGTCTTTTTGACGCAGAGAGAAATGGCAAATTTTAAGTACGTCATTAATATGGCGCCAAAAGATTTTTTTAAGTATAAGCTTGCTTTTTTTTTTTTAAGGTTGCGGGGGGCGCCGCCCGGGTCTAGCGAGCGAAGGGGGCGGGGTGTGAGCAAAAAGTGTGAGTGAGAGAGTGGAGGGGCGGGGTATGTATGTGAGTGTGTGAAGTGTGAACAGACCTGATGGGACTTGCACGGGCGCTGCCGCCGCTCGGGCCCGGCCCTGGGGACAGGGCGGACTGGGGGCGCCCCAGAGCCCGTGAGGAGTCCAGGCCCGGGGTGTGGGCTGGAGGGCAGCCCGGCAGGGTACCCTCCCCTTGGGACGGGCTACGCTACCTGGACCCGCCGCGGGAGCCCAACTGGCTGGGGGGGAGGGGGAACTGACGACGGGGGGTGTCAGAGGAGATCGGAGTGAATAAAAAAGTGGCTACTCCCCCTCCCTCGCTCCTCCCGCCCGCCCCCACCCCCACCCCAACACATTTTTTTTTTTTTCTAAAGAGATCACAAGGAAGTCTTGGTTTAAAAAGAAACAGAAACATACACAGGGGGTTGGTGAATGGTGCCGACCGCGGCCATCGCAGTTGGAGGCTATTTTTTGTGGGGGGTAGTAGCGTCCATGGAGTTACTTTGCGCCCACTCCTAGCGGCACTGGCTTGGGTCCGGCGGACTGACGGTCCTCGGCAGGGGCGCGGGGCAGGGGACGCCGTGGGCCGGGCTGCCTCCCTCGCCGCGACCCCGGATGGATGCGCGACCCCCGCCCGCCCGCGCCGGCCCCAGGAGCTCCGGGTTTCGGGAGCATCCTTCCCGCTTTGGCCCCCGCCGCGGCGCGTAGCCGAGGGCAGCGCCCTTCGGGAGGGCATCACAGAGCAAGGTAAGATCCAGTCCCCAGCGAATGGGCCCTGCGCATCTCCACGGCGTTATTTTGTGTTTTTGCAACAGATCTGCCAGCGCTCCTGCTCCCTCGCTCTCTCTCTTGCTCGCTCGCTCCCTCTCTCTCCTGCTGGCTGCCTGTTCTAGGAAGCCAGCGCGCGGGGGGTGGGGGGGATGCACAGCACAGGGGAGAGAGATTGCGCATGTTGGTCAGTCGTGTTTCAAAGAGTACAGTGCGGGGAGGCTGAGAGGGGCGCATGCAACAACTTTTGGAAGGGTGAGCTCGGCGACCTTCTTTATTAATGACTGCGGCAAAGCGCCCCCGGGCCGGCGAGGGGGCGCGGGCGGGCGGGGGCGCACCGGGGCTGCAACTTGCCCCGCGGGCTCGGGCCGGGCAGGGGAGCTGCAGCGGGGTAAGGGTGCGGGGGAAGGTCAAGCGCCTTGTGTGTGGGGGGAACACTTGGAGGACCCGGAGGTATCTGCCCTCTTGTCGCCCCGAGTTTCATTTTGTTGATACGCAGCACGTCCGGGCGCCGAACCGGGCTGAGCCGGTGCACATGACCCCGCGCTGGGCTCACGTGCAGCCGGTCCGGCCCCAGACACCTTCCGGGGGCCGCAGCCTCCGCCCTGTCGCCCCCTTTCTGGGCTGGGTGTACGCGGGGACAGCACGCGGGGGCAGCATGCTCGGCTCCGGGGCGCGGAGGCTCTGCACAAATTAGACAGTTTTTTGGAGGGGCCGGGGACACCCTTTCCAGGTGAGTGCGGACGGTGCTCGGCCCAGGCGCAGGGAGCGCGGGCTGGGGTCTAGAGCAGCTCCCCCTCCAGGGCTGCGCGGGAGTTCGGCGGGGGAGAGGCGCTGGGAGAGTGGAAATATACCGGCGGCGGCCGGAGCGGCGGGTGCGCGCCCGCGGGGCGACGGCAGGGGGCGTGGCCCTTGTTTACCTTCTCCCAACTCTGCTGGTTCTCCTCCCGCTCCGGGGACGGCTCCGCAGTCCCCTGCCCTCTGCCTTCGCCCATGCGCCTTGGGTGGTACCGGGAAGATGCAAGCAAGTCGCGGCCCCAGCCTGGGACGCACACACCTGACCCCCAAATGAGTGACATTGCAGCCCCCGCCCCCACTAAGCAGCGCTGCAGTCCCTCTGCCAGATCCCCAGCCCCGCCCCGCCCCCGGCAGTGGCATCTTCCCGGCCTCACCTCCTTCCTCCCTCCCTCCCTCCTTCCCACCCACTCGCCTGCGTCTGCGGAGCGGCTCCCGCCCGCCGCCTCCTCGCTTGGGTGCAGACTTCTAGCTCCCTCCGGTCCCTTCCCGCCCATCCCTGGGCTCTGAGACTACCCCCTCTCTCACGACTATGGGATAGGAGGGGTTTAGCCTAGCGAGTCTTAGCTTTCTGCCGGAGTATGGGGATGTCTACGAGACCGGCAGGAAGGCTTCACTCTAGCTTCCAGAGGCCCAGGACCCCCCCCGAGCCGTGTTCCCCACAACACACTGCTGCCCACTCCCTAAAGGGCGCAGCTGCCCTTCCAGCATCACTTTCCCCACCGGCGTGACGCCCACCTCCCCGCGCCGCCCGGGGCCCGAACCGCCTCTTGCCCTTCCATCGCCTGGGCCAGAGCCCCCCGCAGCCACCTCCGGCTCCTCCTCCCCGCTCCAGCGGTCGGAATCACGCCGGCGCGCCTCCAGCCTGCGGTCCCGCCGACTGCCTCCAGGGGCAGGCTGGAGGCACTCATACCCTCCCCCTTCCCAATCCCTTTAGCGAGGCGGCCAGGGCACTGTTTTACCAGCTTGGCCCCAGGTCTCCAGCAGGACTAGGGGAGCTCGGGGGAGGAGGGGCGCCCGGTCTCCCTTTGGTCCATGATGCCAGCACGCTGCAGCAGGCGTCTGTGGTCTCTGGAGATTTCCAAACCTCGTCCCCTCGCCTGGCAGTCCTGGC
Source organism: Dugong dugon (assembly GCA_030035585.1). Lineage (NCBI taxonomy): Eukaryota > Metazoa > Chordata > Mammalia > Sirenia > Dugongidae > Dugong > Dugong dugon. Next base: position 147,724,228 of record CM057460.1, read on the forward strand.
TTATATTGCTGCAGGATTCCACGACCCAAAAGTTTTATCCAGGGGCAGAGTTTGCAGGGGGATTTCGCAAGGCCTCAAGTTGGTATCCAGTACCGCGCCAAAGCAGATGGAGAGGGGCTGAGAGGGGCACTGCTGACCTGCCGCGCTTCTGGCTACCCCGGCTTTGTTGGACAGGGAAGGATCCCTGTTTCAGTTAAGGGAAGCTCTCAGGACACCCTCTTAACTTTAATGTTTGCAGACTAACCCTGGGCCTTGGAGGTGGTAGGGCAGCCTGGTCCCTCTTCCAGAGTGGCATTAATTCTCTCTCTTTACTGGTGAAATTCCCAGTAGGACATTTGGCAAAAGAGTGGGCCAGGGAGCTGCCAAACGGGCCTGGCCCTGTTTCCTGGGTTCCCAGGGTGCTGGCTTCTCCCCTATCCTGACTTATTCTCTCACCTTAGGGCCCCACGTGAACACACCATCCCTTCTGTCCCATCTTCCTCAGGCAGGTTGGGACTCGCAGAGCGCTCTAACAAGCAGAGGAGGAAAATAACAACAGAATAACTGTAAGGGGAAGGAATGAGTAATAAAGCTAACCCAGGCAGGGAGGAGGGTTTTCGTGTTTAAGAGATGCTATTTGCTTTTTAGGTCACAGGCTGCAAAAACAGGCTTTGATCCGAAGTGGACGAATAATTTATTGAGAAATTTTGCATGGTAGGAGAAAGATGTTTGTTTGATCTGGAGCCCTCTCAGTTGTCCCAAGTGCTGTTGGCTGTTGTTTTGAGTGGAAAAGCATTTGGTTCCACAGCAAATGCCTCACAGAGGGAAGTCCTTGCCCCAGGCAGCAGGACTTGCAGTGAATGTTGGTTTTGAAACTGGTCAAGGGTCTTCCAAGCACTTTTGGAGATTAAGCGTTTAAGGATAGAGTTGTTTGGGCTCGGGACACAGCAAATGTTTCCAGAACATTTTCCTGTCCTGTGTGCTTTTCTTTTCCCTTAATTGCCTGGCTAAACGGTCAGTAACACCCATCCAAGAAGCTGTCAGAAATCTCCTCCACTTAGCTTTCTTTGACAGGTGAGGTGGGGCTGCTGGTTGCCAGCCCCCAAGTGACACCTCAGGGTCTTTCATACTGACTCTCACATCCTTGAGGCTGGAGGGATGGTGTTTTGGTTAACTGGTGCTCCCGTTAAGTGAGAGATAGTTGCCATATGCCTGTGACCCAGGCCAGAGGCTTTCAGTTCAGAATCTTTATAGCATATCTAGCAGGCTCTTTGAGGACTTCACAGTTTTGCCTTAAGGTTCTCTGAGGAGAGGCCAGGTTAGAGTTGTGAGGAGGGGGATATCTCTGGTTTGTCCTGTCTTCTGCAGCACTTACCATGTGGGTCGAAGCTTAGGATCTCGCATCCCAACTGAAAGCTTAGAAGCTCAGGAACTTTAATCTTGGATCCTAAGGGAGTCCTCTTAGTCTCCTGTCAAACAGCCGACAGGAATCTAGAATCCCCCACCCTTACCCTGGAGTTGTAGGCCTGTGCACTTCAGCCTGGTGGAGGGAGGGTGGGTACACCATCTGGAGTCTGCCTAGGTTTGAATCCTGGCTGTGCAGTTACCAGCTGTGAGAGTCACTCTGTGTCTCAGTTTCTTCTGTAAAAATGTGATTAACAGCAGTACCTACCTCCTGGTGGTACATTGCACAATATCAGGCACACTTGATTAGTGTTAGTCATTATCTTTATTATTAATGATCTAGGGAGGGGTCGAATGCATCTTTGACCTTTGATCTCTCGCCTTTAGGCAGGGCCAGAGAGCCATCTCCCTTCTCTGAAGAAGAGATCCGATGGGTCCTGCAGTTACCCATGGGCAGCTAGCTTTGGGAGCAAGTAGACTGAGCTGTACCCTCCCTGAGGTACAGAGAGTGGAGTGAGAAGGGCTGAAGGACAAAGTAGGCATAGCCCTTTTCATTCTCTTAGGATCCCCTGTCTTATGCCCTGAGAATTGGGTCTAGAAGGTGGTCAGCAGCATGCTTTAGGTGACCAGGTGCCCTCTGGGACCCTTGGAGTTGCAGGTGGGCAGTGATGGGTGTTAGAGGAGGGTTCAGGCTCCCCTAGGCTTGAAGAAGCAGGTTGGAGAAACAGGTTTGAGGATCCGAGGCAGCAGCCCTCTACTCTGTGTGTACAAAATCATTTTTGTAACTGCAATTACTGTTCCTGAGAAGGCATTAAAGTTAATGAGAGATAGGAAAGAGTGGGGCTGTGACCCCCGTTTAAAGCGGTTTAAGAGTATGCAGCTCTTGTTTTCTGAATGTCTGGCCTTCCCGACACAAGGAGGCTCTGAGGACAGGTTTTCCAGCTGAAATATCATTAAATTGTATTAGCATCTTATTACACACACGCCTTAGCGGTCTGCCTCAGACAGGGAGAGTTTTTGTTTCTCTTTGAAAGATTGTGTCTGGAATGGTAAATTGCCTGTTTGAAAGCTTTTTTTTTTTTTTTTTTTTTTTAAGGACGGGGACGAAATCCTGCTGTGTGTGGTGGCAGGCAGGGCAGGCCTGGTGGCCATGGAGAGCAGAGGCCGGAGGCCAGGTTTGGGTGTTTTAACTGCCCAGGGAGCTGCTGCCTTAGCAGGCCTGAAAGGCCCGCTGTTCCCAGGGTCAGCTGGAAGGGCGTTAATGGAGGCCCAGGGTGTTTATTTGAGTTTATTTGCAGAGAGGTCTTTAAAGGGGGCTGGCATTGGGCATTGGTGTTTCAAGTCTAGGCCCAGGGCCTCCACTAAAACCAATGGCTAGTGCTGCCAAGAAAACCTCTGCCACCAAATTGCTGCCCTATTACTGAGTTGACATTGACCAGTAGCCAGGAGCCTAACTAAATAAAGTCTCCTGGAAAATGTGTGAGGCTAAGACGGGGAAGGCGGGCTGTGAAAACAGGACGAAACCTTGGGCTGGGGTGTCTGTTCCTGCAAGCCGCAGGTGGCCAGCTGGGCTCTGTGGTCCCCACACTTCTGAAGGAAGGGGACAAGGGCACGCTCCGCACACGGAATGTATTGAGCCCCTTTTGTAAACCTGGTACAATGCTAGGGAGGCTCTGGACTCCAGCAGGGATGCAGACAGACATGCTCCTTACTCTTATGGAACGTGCATTCCCAAGGAGAAGGACGTTAAACAAGCAGATAAATAAACCAATTGCAATTGGTGCTCTGAAGAAACTGAAGGACAGGGTAGAGAACTTTCTTTAGCTAGGATAATAGGCATAAACCTCTGGTGACATTTAAGCCCCAACCTGAGGGAGAAAAAGTGATGCATAAACCACAAGGAAGAGCTTTACAGGCAGAGGGAAAAGCCTAAGCACAAGCCTTGAAACCTGGAATGCTTGGCTTTTTGAGGAAATGAAAGGAAGCCAGCGTGGCTGGAAGGTAGTGAGGAAGGGGACAGTGGTTGATAGGAACTTGTCCAGGCAGGAGATAGGCAGGGGCCAGATCATATAGGGTCTTGTGGTATAAGTTTGGTCCTTTGAGCAGCAGGGAAGCCCTTGAAGGATTTTAAGTAGGGGTATGGCATGATCTGATCTATGGTTTTTAGAGATGACCCTGTGTCTTAGTTATCTAGTGCTGCCACAACAGAAATACCACAAGTGGGTTGCTTTAACAAACAAATTTATTTTCTCACAGTTTAGGAGGCTAGAAGTCCAAGTTCAGGGTGCCAGCTTTAGGGAAAGGCTTTCTCTCTCTTTCGGTTCTGGAGGAAGGTCCTTGTCTCTTTGAGCTTCTGTTCCTGGGCGATCTTCATGTGGGTTGGCATCTCTCTTTCCCCATGCCTGCTTGCTTGCTTGTTTTAATTTCTTTTATATCTCAAAAGTAATTGACTGAGAAACACCCTATACTAATCTTATCTCATTAACATAACAAGACAACCCATTCCCAAGTGGGATTATAACAACAGGCATAGAGGTTAGGATTTACAACACATATTCTGGGGGGACATAATTCAGTCCATAACACCCTGGCTGCTGTGTGGAGCCTGGATTATGGGAGAGCAATAATGGAAGCTGGGGAAGAAAGAGGAATCCAAGTGAGAGCTGAGAGGGGCTTGTTTCTGTGTAGCAGTAGGGAGGGAAAACTTTGGTAGATTCAAGGTGCTTGCTGGAGGGAGAGCCTATTGGACTTGCCAAGGAGTGGCTGCAGGGGTGGAGGATGCACAGAGAGGCTGTGGGCTGCTGCTCCTTCCAGGAGACTCTGGGACACCCACCTTCCCAAAGGACAACTTTCTACCTGTGTCTGTATGCTGGGGGTGGCATGCAAGGCTGGGGCTGGTGTGAATACACAGAAATGGAGACTCTTTTTTTTTCCTAGAGTCTCCTGTAGGTAGGCTTTGGGGAGTATTTTTTTGTCTCCAAAAGCCCAAACTTTGCCCTGAGAGAGATGGGAGGGTCTTGAGCTGGCTGGACCAGTGGAGAGGGAAAACCAGAGGCCAAAATCAAATCTCAACACCCCCAAACTCCACCTGCATTTGGGGCCCTGGGGTTCCTGCCCCACCTTGCTAGGTTGGAGGGGGGGATTTGTGGGTAAAGGGCTAGCCTGTGGGGGCCCAGGCCTCATTTGGGCCTCCATTCACCATTGTGACAGTGGGGGCTTGCCCGAGGCAGGCAGGCCTTTGGAACAGACTGGGTTCAAAGGAAAAGAGCTTCACTCACAAAACAGTGGCTTCCCTTCGAAGCCTAGTGATTATTTTAATTAAACCACCACAAAATCTGCTCCCTTAATAACAGCCTCCATTGGGAGGGCCCTGGCCCAGGAGAGTGATCCCTGGGCGCTCGGGGCCTTTCATCAAAGGCAGGTTGAAAGGGGAAGTGGCTGGGATGGGGTGCAGGTCTGCATGCTGACAGGCCACTTGCTGACAGGTCACCTGCTGGTCCCTGGCAGCAGGAGACAGTGTTGTGAGAGGGGAATGCCTTGGGCAGCAAGGAATGCTGTTCTACGGGACTTTCCTTAATGCAGAGAGTTACTTTCCTCTCTGAGGCATTGAGAACTCCCTAAGTGGGTACTGGTCAGGGGACTCTCCCCTGGCCAGAAGCTGCCATCATATTCATAACGACTAGCACCTAAATAGAGCTCCTACCACGTGCTGACGGATTTGCGCTGCTCTCATTTATTCTCACCAGCTGATTCTGGCCCACAGATGTGTTTAGTTTGGCCCTCTCAACTTGTTTTAAAAAATCCTGAATCACTTGCCAATATTTTAAATGCAGGAGATTTTGTGTAAAGATCCAGATCCAGTTTGTGTCTTTTGGGAGGCTGGTGACGGGTAGAGCTAGGATTTGAACCCAGCACCCCCTGAATCCAGAGCTTCTGCTTTTAATGCTATGAAAGACCTTGACTTGGAAGTCAGAGGCCCAAGTACCATCTTTGCTGGAAATGAAGAGAAATGAAATTCATGTACAGATTTCAGGAGAAAACAGGTGGTTGCATTTATAGAACCCCTCTCCTTTGCTGCCACCCCATCAGTGGTTGGGCTGGGAAGGATGTGAGATAGAGGCAGGGTTCTCTTCAAAGTCTGCCTTTGTCATGCACTTGACACTCATACCCTGGAGGACAGTGAGGGTGGCAGCTGTGGGTAGTGGGGCATGATTGCCCCATTCACTCCATGACCTGGGCTGCTGGACTGCTTGCACTCTGCTGCACAGAGGCAGGGAAGTCTGCAGGTCAAGAGCATGGTCTCCTGAGTCAGATAGACCTTTTACAAGCACCGTGATCTTGGGCACGTCACTTAACGTCTGAACTTCAGTTTTTTCATCTGCAAAAGGGAGGCATCCGTTACGCCCATCTACAACAAAGAGCTGTCTGAGGGCTTAGTGAAGTCCCTGGGTACAAGCCCCCCTTCCCCCCAATGCGTGCTTAGCAATTAGCCATCATTGTTCCTGCCTCCCAGGCATCCATGCTGTTTGCATCACCACGTGTCCCATGGTACCTCACTCTCTGGAGAGAACTTGGCCTGCGTGCTTGGAGCTGGGCAGCAAGCAGCCCCATGAGCCTGTCTGTAGGGGCGCTGGGGTGGAGAGAGAGAAACTCCTAGCTGAGGTCAAGTCCCAGGTAGGAGGGTCCTCCTTCTCAACTAGGTCTGGGTGGTCATGTCTTGGCTTAGGGAGCTAGTGTTCCCTGGTCTCTGTAGGGCTGCAGTAAGACAAGGGGCAGCCCAGGGCTTAGCATGAAGAGACTGGGCCAGGGGCAGCAAGCAGATGGCACCCAAAACAGGGCTGGGGGACCCACTTGGCCTACAGGTAGACCAGAGGGGCTTTCTCCATGACACTGGCTGCCCATCCTTTGCTGTGGCCAGTGAGGCAGCATCTCTTCCAGGACCAGCTGGAACATGGTGAAGAGCACTCTGGACCCTGAGACCCAGATCTGTTCTCACTTTAGGACTCAGCCGTGGGTTGGTTAACAAGCCACTTGGGTGTGCTTCCCTCAAAGAGGAGACAGAACAAGCTCTGCTACTCGGGACTTTGCAAGATTAGCGAAGAGTGGGCGGGAAAGCACTTCCAACAAGTGAGAGCTGACTGAGAGCTTATAGGCAGCTCAGAATGGGCTCAGGGATCAGACTAGTGGATTCAAATCCCAGTCCAGCCAGTGACTAGCAGGGCAAGGCACAGAGCCTCACCTGTCGATGGAGCTAATAGCCCACAACTCATGGGGCTGCTGGGAACCAGAAATAGTGCTGGTGAGAGCTGCCCTTATTACCTTGCAGTTAGGTACTGGAGTTGAGATAGAGATTGTTTGTACTCTTCTCTGAGAAAAGGGTGTGACGGTGGGAGGGGTTGGGGACAGCCCAGCCCAAGACCTTGTTCTCTAGTGAAGCCGAGGTTTGGCCTTAGCACCCTGGGCCTGGTGTATCCCAGAGACTCAGACTGGAGAATCCCCCATCCCACCCCACTCCCATCCCTACTGGCTGCCACTCTCAGGATGTGCCACCTGGGCTGGCTTGAGTTCAGATACCACGGTCCTCCTGGAAGAACCTGTCTTGTTTCCTCTTCCCTCCTTGGCATCCATCAAGGCACCATTGTAACACGGGATAGGGGGACAGGAGGCCTCGCAGTGGGAGTGGACTCTCTGGGTGGGCCTGAGTTTTCCTGAGTGGAAGCTGAGGCCCAGCAGGTCATGGTCACTATTCAGTTTGGGGCTGCTGACCCCCTTGCCCTCCCCCTGTGTCATCTTTGGCTAGACATCTGCTCCTCTGGAGATGGGAGATGCAGCCCCTTCTCCCAACCCCAGGGCCCCTGGGTGGGTGGTGGGGCATGAGGCTGGCAGAGGAGAAGGCTGGGGGCGGGGCCTTGTTTCCATTCTTCTGCTATAGTGGAATGAGTGTGGGGAGGTAGTTTATGGGCCGATTTTCTGAGAGACTGAGGATTTCCTAAGCCTCTGTGAGTGTAATGGGACTGCCTTTTGTTGCAGATGGAAGAGAAGAGGCGAAAATACTCCATCAGCAGCGACAACTCTGACACCACTGACAGTAAGGCCTTCCATTTGGGGCTCCTGCAGGGAAAGCGTTTGAATACTTATCAGGCCCAGGTGAGGGGAGGCTGCCCCATGCTCCTAGCTCTACGGAGCAGCCAGAGACATGCTGATGACAGCAGAAGTCCAGTCAGGTCCTTCTCCTCCTGAGAAGGCCCTGCACTTCACCTTGGCCTCCAGGCCTTGCCATCCTCTTCACTTTACTCCCCTCACGCTCTAGGTCTCAGCTCTGGTTTGAACAGATCCACTCCCCTCTGGGCATTTACATATGCTCCTCCCCTCTGCTGGGAACATGTCCCCCCCATCACTGACACTCCAGGTTGGAACCAGGACCCTGTGAGAAGGTCTCAACACACCAAATACAAAAACCTGTTACTCTATTGCAATGACTTGATAGGTGTCCATCTCATAACGAGACAGTGATAAGCTCCTTGATATGATGGGCCATGTTTTACTGCTGTTTCCTCAGCTCACTGCTGAGGTCTAGCACGTAGTAGGTGCTTAGTAAATGTTTGCAGAAGATATTAAAAATGAAGAAACCTGATCTGCATGGTATGTTGGGATAGAATCTCAGAGGTAGACTTGTGTATGGGTGGGTATGTCAATAGAACATCTGGTGGGGGAGGGCTGTCAAGGAGAATATGAGCCTTAGGCAGTCTCTTCTGAAATTTGGAAGAGAGAAGGGAGGTTTGTTTGCCCAAGGCAAGAATTCTTCTGAAGTACTAGGTCACATGGCAGTTCTTCTCAAATACCCCAGGAAGCCAGGCCTGCCTGTGCTGGTGGGAGTAAGGAGGGGGAGGAGCAGGCCTGCCTGGGTAGGAGAGCTACCCTGCTGAGGACATCGCACCTAGCAGTGCTGGCCCTTCCGGCCAGGCTAAGGAAGGAGCTGCAGTGCCAGAGGTCAGGCCTGGAGCCCTGCACCTCTAAACTTCAGTTTGTTCACACATGCAGTAAGCAAGTAGGATTAGGAAGATCTCTTAGGCCCCTTGTAGGTTCCAAAGTCCTGCAGCTCCCTGGGAGCCTGTGGACAGATGACCTAGAATGGCCAGGCAGGTCCTAGCCCCTTCGCTATCGCAGAGTCTCTTTGTCTGCCCTCTGAGGTCTGTTTGTTCAGTTTGGCTCCCGTGTCCAACTGGTCAGCCCTTCCTCCCTGTGGTAGAGGATCACAGCAGCTGTCCCTCTGTGGCCACAGCACACTGCCTGTGGCCTGGCTTAGTAGAGCCAAAAAGAACCGTGTTGTCTGCTTCTAACTTTATTGTAGGCAAAAAAGAACCCTTTGAGGGCCGAGCACCACAAGGGTGGGTGTCTGGACAGCTGAGCCCTGTAGCTTCAAAGTTGGGCCAGGCTGAGGCACACTCTCCCCCCACCAGCCCCCACCACCATACCCACCCATGGATGCTGCTCTTGTTTAGCCAAAGCCTTGGGGTCTCTATAGTCGTTCTGGCTGTTGCTTTAACCCATCAGGACAGAGGCCACAGACTTATGGCCCAACAAGAGGCTTAGACCCTAATAATAGCAACTAATGTTTATTGAGGAATCACTGCATACCAGGGATTGTGCTAAGACTTTACAGGCGTGATACCATTTAATCCTTTCAACAACCTTTTGAAGATAGTTGTTCTCTTGCCTCCATTTTATAAATGAGGAAATAGGCTCAAAGAGTTTAAGTCATTTGCCCAGGGTGACAGCCAGTAAGTGGCTGAGCTAGGGCTCCAGCCTGGTCTCTGGGTCTTCTTCAGAGCAGCACTCTTCCCACTACCCTGCCCTGCGTCTGTGTACCCACTGAGTATCATCCCAGAGTATTGTGAAAGTACCTATCCTGGGTGGGGAGGTGGAAAGTGGAGAGGGAAGGTTTACTGACCAACAAGTAGAGGTCCAAAGAAGACAAAGGACTTGTCCAGGGTCACACAGTAAGCCAATACTGATCCCTGGTAACAGCCCTTGATTTCCCAAACTCCTTCTGGTTGGTGAGTGGAGGAGGCTTCCTGTCACCATTCATCAGTGGCCCAGATTAGGGACAGTTCACCAGGTGCTCTCAGAGGTCTCCACCTCCCAAGCATCCAAGCCAGAGCTTTCCATTCAGGCCTCCTCTCCTTGAACATGAGTGGGTGGTGTTCTTGGCCCTCAGGGGCCCCTAATAGGCTGTGCTTTCTCTGCAGGCCACACTACATCTGCATCAAGATGCTCCAAACTGCCCAGCAGCACCAAGTCGGGCTGGACCCGGCAGAATGAAAAGAAGCCCTCAGAGGTGGGTAGTGATGAATGTCCTGGAGAAGGACAGGAGCAGAGACCTGTGGGGAGTGAGGGGAAGAGCATTCCTGGCAGAGGGCACAGTCAGTGCAAAGGAATGCCAGTGTGGCATGGATGGGAGAAGGGTGATGGTGGAGGTGCCAGTGCACGTAAGCCTTGTAGGTTGTTGTAAAGATGTTCCTATCGATCTGAGCAAGAGGGGAAGCCACCAAAGGATCCTGAGCAGGGTCATTGACATAGTCTGAAGTTTAGTAAAAGGTCCCATGGCTGCAGTGAGGAGGAAGGACTGTAGGAGGGAGGGCAAAAATTAATCAAGGAGACCAGTGAAAAGGCTGTTGCATTCCTCCAGGTGAGAGACAATAGTGGCTTAGACCTGGGTGGTGGTGGTAGAGTAAGAAGCGGTAGGGTTCAGTACATTTTGGAGGTTGAGCCAAGGATGATGGGATTTGCCGATGTGGGGGTGAAGGGTGAGGTCCTCAGAGTCACCCAGTTTGTCTCCCACTCATTATGCTCACTTCACACACAACTGCATTTTGAGCCTTCCTTACTTTGATCTGGAATGTTTTGTACCACCAAACCAAACCCATTGTCATCAAGTCAATTCTGACTCATAGTGACCCTGTAGGACAGAATAGAACTGCCCCCATAGGGTTTCCAAGGAACGGCTGGTGGATTTGAACTGCCGACCCTTTGGTTAGCAGCCAAACACTTAACCACTGTGCCACCACTTTTCTTACCACAGGTAGAGGTATTTCTGGCCTTTGCAGCTCTGTGGAAAGAGCATTGGGGGTGGGTCGAGGAATGGACGTAAGGACATTCCGTAGTCCCAGCTTGTTAGGACTCATCACATCTTAGTCTTCAGTGCCAATGACCCTAGGTAACCATTGCTCCAAGGGAAGCAGCCCCAGAAAAATCCCAGGATGGTCTAGGCCAGTCCTCTCCATCTCCACCCCCACAGCTTTACTCTAGTTCCCCTGGGAGCCTTCCCAACCAGGCTGAGGAGTTAGAATAGACCAGGTGCATGCTCAGCTCAGGACTCAGGATCACAGGTACTGGGGAAAGGCCCTCACCCATCCAGTGTGTCTCCCTCCTGGCAGCACAGAGGGCTTGGCTTGCAAGGCACATTCCTGAACGCTTCTTTTGAGAGCTGAGCATGGAAGAGGGCCTTGGCTGCAAGAGCATTGAGTGCCTGAGATGTGGGGGTTTTTGAACCTGACTCTTAACTGGGACATTGTTTGGTAGCCTACAGAGTAGCCAGGTGATGGACTGGACAGTTTACATATATATACTGCTGTCTAATTCTTAAAACTAGCCCGGGGTTCTCAGTCCTTCTGTTACTGAGGAGTCCCAAAGTCATAGAGCTAGCACCTGAAGTCCTTGGGGGTCAACAGTGCGAAGGACTGGGAGACCAGAAGTTCTTGGGGCAAAGCCCCATGAGGTGGGGGAGGGTGCCTTTGTTCTAAGCCAGGCCCCTTTACTCCCCACAGGCCCTTACCACAGGGGCAATCCTGACACCACTGTCATCAGCCAGCCCCAGTGGGGGTCTTCCGCTGAGCCTTGCATTTGAAAAAGTACTCCACCTCCAGAAGCTGCCCCACCCTTGGGGTGAGGGCGGGAACCTTTGTGATCTGATGGCTCTTCTTCCCCTCCCCCTGCCATTCTCCCCCTCTGCCCCACCCGGGAGAGCTTAATTACCTTGGGATCCCAACCTGGTGCCTTCCCAGGGATCCATGGGGAGGGGTGGTGGAGATGTGGAGATGGACGGAGACATCTCCTGGAATGCCGTCGGGGCAGGAATGCAGTGCTGGGGTGGGTGGGGGATGGGAGGACGCTCTTTTGAGGCTCTCGCTGCTCTCCAGGCATAGACCTTCTAGGGGGAGGGGGGATGGGATGTGCTTATGTGAAACCAGGAAGATGGAGGCTGGGTGTTCTTGGGCCCGGGAGGCCCTGCCTCCCTGTGGTTGTTTGGCACCTTATTCTTCCCGCACCCCCCTGCTCTTGAGACCACAGCTATTCCCCAATTGCTATGATGAATTAACAAAACAATAGTTACCCTTTTTGTGCCTTCTTGGCCCTGGGAGGCAGGAATTATCACACCCATTTGAAGATGAGAAGCCTGCCTTTCATAGAATCCGGCCTGCCTTCTGCTTTCTGTAGCTGCTCCAGTTGGAGTGGGGTGGGGGAAGTTCTGGGGAGCCCCTAGGGCTGGTTCCTTTTCTGACTCCTGGGTGAGCTCAGGTCAGCCCCTTCCCCCTACTTTGCTCCCTCCCAGCACCAGTGGGGGGAGGGGCCGCCTCTTGGGGCTAGAAGATCCCAGGGGCTGGGCTGCCATCGACACCCAGGGGCAGGGGTGGGAGGAAACAGGTGTCAGCAGAGGCTGAGGGGAAAGAGCAATTTGCATGGCGCAGAAAATTCCCCAGCCTCTTGGGTTTTCCAGCCCAGAGCCTTTGTACCTTTCCTCACCTAAAATTAGAGTCGAACCACTGTAAAGGGTATCAATGCCTGGCCCCACCGGGACTGTTTGCCAAGCAGCGCCGTGCATGCTCTCCCTGGTGTCAGCCCAGGAGCCTCTGCAGGTGGCTTTGAGGTCTGAGTGGGAGACAGTCCCTTCCCCACCAAGTCCTGCAGGGGTGAGGAAGTACTCCCTGCATTGAACTGTCGCCAAGGACAAGGTTTTCCTCCCACAGTAGGCTGGAGAGCAGCCTGTGAGGGAAACCTCGTCCTCTAAGCAAAGAGGTTGAGCCATGGCCGGCATAAATTCTGAGTTACCGTGGGACGGAGAGGAAACCATCAATGAAAGCTTCCAAATTATTTGGCTCATGAGAGGGCGGAGATGAAAGCGGGGATTTGGCGGCAGATAATGTTTGCACTAAGTCTCCTAGCTGGGCTGTGCCTTTCTCTTTCTGTGAATGGATTAGAGGCGGGGAGGGCCTTTATATTCTGCTGGGCTTGGGGGCGAAGGTCTCTGGACACCCTGCTGGAAGAGGGCCTAGGGGCCCCTTCTGCTCATTCCCGAGTAAGAAGCCTGTGGGGTGGTTGACAGGCCGGTCACCCGTTCTGCTCTCAGTCTGGCAGAATCCCTGGCGGGAATGCTTGCAAAGCAATGTGTGTGGGGCAAGAAGCCCTGACTGGTGGAACCCATGGTTTTCTTTGACTTCTCATCTGTAAATGTGGGCAACAATGGGGGTGGGGGTGGGAAGGCAGGGGTGCTTGGCAGAGTACCTGCACTGGGCCTAGTGAAGCCAACAGCTATGGAAAGGGCTGGATTTGGGTTTGGGAGACAGATGGGGCTGCCCTGTGGTGACCTGTCAGGGCCACACTTGCCGTGTACCTGAGGGTGCAAACCTAGGGATGCCCTCTATACCAGAGGGAGAGGCCCTAGGCTGCAAGAAAGTGCTCAGACCAGGAGTCAGGACCCTGGACAGGGCTGAGGCCTTGAGGCCCAGTTTCCTATCTGGCCCTTACCCAGTGGGTAGCCCCTCTCAGCCAGAGTGGGGGAGGGGCAAACCTAAGTATTGTGAGTTGAAGGGACAAATTCTAGGGTTCCCGGGAGGGTGGGTTAGTATTTTTGGTGGAAGTTCATAAAGTCTGAAGACTGCCCTGGGATCTCCTTAGCCAGTGGAAGGAAAAGGTAGGGCTGACCCCCAGGACACAGGCTCCTGCCTTCCTCTGATCTCCCCACCTGTTGGATCCCAAACAAGCTGAGGTCTGTTCCTTGGAGTGTGAGTTTGCCAGGGCAGCCCTGAAGGAGGGCGAAGGGATTGGCCTGGCTTGAGGAGGTGGTTATTACTGTATGCACTTTGCTGGGACTTTGGGTTTCTGGCCTGATTGACCAAATGGCATAGCCATTATTGGTGCTCAGCCCTTTGTGGGACGTGGCTCTCTGAGAATCTGATGGAAGCCACAGTCCAGAGGTTCTCCATCAGAGAATACCACTATCAACAACCTACCCCACCCCCAAGAGCTTGTAAGTTAACTGGTCTTATAGTGAGGTCCCAGGTACCTGTAAAACAAAACAAAGCAGAAAACAGTTGCCTTCGAGTTGACTCTGACTCATGGACCCCACGTGTGAGTCCCTGGTGGTGCAAATGGTTAACAATGCTCAGCTCCTAGCCAAAAGGTTACAAGTTTGAGTCCACACAGAGGTATTTTGGAAGAAAGGCCTGGTGATCTCCTCCAGACAATTAGCCATTAAAAACCCTGTGGAGCACAGGTCTGCTGTGACACATGGGGTTGCCAGGCCAGGTACCTGTACTTTTCAGAAATCCCTCCTGCTGGGAGCCATAAACTTTTCCTCCTCAGTTTGCCTAAGACAGGGATTCCCTAGATTGGTTGCTCACAGGGGGTGAAAGCTGTGTCTAGGTTGAAGTAGAAGGAGAGAGGCTTTCCAGCTGGGGCCAGTGACCTAAGCAAAGGCAGGGAGTGGGGGTGGGGTGTGGTCCCCCAGCTCCTCCCCACCCTACAGGGGCTAGGGAACGAACTAATTTCTGCCACACTCTAGCCTGGAAGGGATATGAAGGGCAGTTTGGAAAGAGACCTGGAGGCCAGCGCTGCAGTTTGTAGGCCACTGTTTGAGGCTGTGTCTTCCACAGGCCTGGGGCAGAGAGGCAGGTGGAAGAGCAAGGCAAGCACGGGGGTTTCCCCCGGGCAGGCTTTCTGAAGTATAAAACTGTGTTTTCAGGAAGTCAGAGTCCCCAGAAGTCGGGCAGCAGGCAGAGACACCGGTCTTGAGGCCCAGGAGCTACTAGTATTGATATAATTCAGCAAGCACTTGAGAACACCTTGTCGGCCCAGTCAAAGTGCTAGGGGGAATGGAAAGAGCAGGCCCTATCCCCAGGTAGCTTGTCCTCTGACTGACAGCAGGATACAGGTGCTACACAGCAAAGTCTTTGTTCTGGGAGGTGCAGCCAGGGTAGGCTGCAGGAAAAGCCCAGGCTTTGCCACTGAGGTGCTCTGTGACTGCCCCATCTGACTCTCAGAGTTCTCATCTATTGAGCCCTGCTCCTGCCCTGCGGTGGGCCATGTTTGTGTATTACCTCTTCCTGAGGTTTGAGAAGGCTAGGGGTCGGGGCCCAGAGGTGAGTGGAGAGAGGGGTCAAGTGAAACTGGCTTCCCCCTGCTATTGAAGCCTGGACAGGTCCCAGAACAGGATGGTTAGGAGCTGGGATCCAACAGTTGGCTCCTTTGCATGCCCTGGTGACATGTCAGTGTATCCCTGGGTGAGGACATGGGCTTCTGTGTGTACTGGCAGGCAGTCCACAGGGGCCCTTTGAAGATGCCCAGCCCCTCGCCCCTGGGGACAGGGCCTGGGGGGAAGAGGCGATCCCTGTGAACAGCCTGTGCCACCAGAAAGGGGTTGTCCTCCAGACCCAGTGTTCATTACCATTCCTATATACAGACATCCCTCCCCTTAGAAAGGGCAGCCCGTGAACATACATGACTCCATGCTTTTAAAAATGAGGCCCCTTTACCTTGGGTGAAGGTGGGGGTGGCCAGATTGTGTAGGGGCTGGGGTGGCACTCAGAACCACAGGATAAATGAGATGCCTTCCTGGAGGAGCAGAGGTGTTGTCCAGATGTTTGAAATAACATTTTCTTGTTAAAACAGTGGCATATGATGGAGCAAAACGCCCACAAACTTGAGAGAGGAAACAGGAGAATCCAAGCACGGGTTTTGTGCTTGCCCCTGTGGTTCTGAGCCAAGTTTCCAGCCCACCAGCAGTTCCTCTCAGACCCTTTGAGGCAGGCAGGGGAGTGTGGGAGAGTACCTCCACTGGGCTAAGCGCCTGCTTTGAGACTCATGCTGCCTTCCTCTGGAGTGGGGGGCAGAATCCACTTCCAGTATAGTGGAAACATTGCTGCTCCCGCCAGCTGGAAAGGCCTCCTGGCCTCTGGGACTTGTCTTGCAAAAGAAATGTGCGTAATAAATTCTCTTTAAGAGCAGGAAGTGCTGTTATCCGCATGAAAGTAAGAGAAAGAGATGTTGAGTGATTTTTTTTTTCTTTTTTTTAAGTCTTTTACCAACTTAGCTTAGTGATAGCTTGAAACGCAGCCAAACTAAGGGTGGCTATCCCCAGAGCCCTTTTCTGATGTTTTATACCTAAAGTGATTTTTTTAGAAGAAAAATATCTGGCTGGTTTGCAGGCAGTACTGTAGTGGCTAAAGGACAGTACAGGCTCTCCTACAACGTACCAGACTTCAAACAAGTGGTTTAACCTCTCCAAGCCTCAGTCTTCCTATCTGTAAAATGGGGGTAATATGGATTAGGTGAGATGATGTATATAGAGCATTTAGCACAGCACCTGGCCTCCCATAACAGGGCAGTTACTTGTCACCATTAGCTATTGTTTCTAATGATTTGAGGTGCTCCATTTAGCAACTGATTCAGAAAAAAAAAAAATTGTTACAATTTAAGGTGAGGAATCTGGGGCATTGGTGGTTCAGTGGTAGAATTCTCACCTTCCATGAGGGAGACCCAGGTTTGATTTCTGACCAGTACACCTCTTGCACAGCCTCCACCCATGTGTCCCTGGAGGCTTGTGTGTTGCTATGATGCTGAACAGTTTCACTGGAGCTCTTAGACTAAGATGCACTAGGAAGAAAGGCCTGGCAATCCACTTTTGAAAATTAGCCAGTGAAAACCCTATGGATCACAACAGTCTGATCCACAACTGATTATGGAGATGGCACAGGATTGTGCATGAGTTGGGACCCAATTCGATGTCAGCTAACAACAACCTGGTAGTAATTTAGTTTGTCTTTGAGGACCTTCAAACATTCTTTGAAGATGATGGCAGTGGGGAAGGGTGTCACTGCTAACTTTGCATTGGGTGTAGTCAGAGGTCAAGGGGAGACATTCCTAGCCAAGGTCAGTTTCATTGGCTTTGGGACAGTGACCAGGCCCAGTTCTTGAGATCCACTTGGAAGAATGCTTTGGGTCATCCCCCTGCCTATACTCGCCTTTTTGGGACAGGACAGGAAGTTTCAGAGTTTAATCACACCTCAGGCAAATCCTGGGATTCATTCATTCATTCACTCAGTCATTCCACAAACATTTTTGAGCAGTGGTGTATGCCAGGCACTGTACCATAAATGGGCACAATGATAAACAGGACAAATGCAGTCTCTGCCTTCTTGCAGCTTGATTAGTAGAGGTATTGGACATTAAACAAATAATTCCACAAATAAATTGCATTTTGTAGTTGTGATAAGTGCCAAGGCCTTTCCTTAAGTCATTGAACATATTGGACTGAAATGCTCTTTGATACGATAATTCACCCCTTGAGAAGAGGAAGCATAGAACAAGGTCCCAGGATAAAATGTTCAGATAACGTTCATGAATCTTGCAATCTTGTATGAAAACTCAACATGGTGCCTACAGGCCATGAGGTCAGCTCACATTGGGAATTGTCTGTTGTTAAATTTGCTTTTGGAGGTGACTCATATTCCACTGCAGATCCTGTTTTTAGTTCTTCCTGGGGAAATGGGTACAGAAAGTTAGATTTTTCAATGGTTGTAGCTTTCAATCTCAGAGGAAAAGGAAGTGGAGGTCAAACACAAGTGTCTTAGTTATCTAGTGCTGCTGTAACAGAAATACCACAAATGGGTGGCTTTAACAAACAGAAATTTTCTCACAGTTAGGAGGCTGGAAGTCTGAATTCAGGTTGTCAGCTCTAGGGGAAGGCTTTTTCTCTCTGTCAGCTCTAGAGGAAGGTCCTCTATCTTTTCAGCTTCTGCTTCCTGGTTCCTTGGAGATCTCCATATGTCCTGGCATGTGTCTTCCCCGGTCCTTCACTGCCTTCTCTGCCGGCTTGTCTAATCCCTTTTATATCTCAAAAGAGATTGACTCAAGATACACCCTACACTAATCTTGCCTCATTAACATAACAAAGACAACCCATTCCCAGATGGAATTATAACCACAGGCCTAGAGATTAGGATTTACAACACATTTTCTTGGGGGACACAATTCAGTCCATAACCACAAGGTGTAGTGTGTTTCTGGAGCAGTGTCCCTGCATCTGGGCAGAGTAGGGTCTTCAGCTTCTCTAGGGCTGCAGTGGTACCCGTGGCACTCAAATTGTTTATTAAGTTAGTGTTTTAGACCTTTAAACATTCTTCATACTGCTTGAAGAAGCTACAATTAACATCTCCCAAGAAGCTCAGCAGAACTTGGTTGCTAGGCAGCAGACCTTTAAAGACAATTGGTCGGTTTCTGCCAAAAGACAGAAAAATAGTAAACATTCACATTGTAAGTAAATCACTTGTTTTTCAGCTCCCAACTTTCTCACGGCGCCAAGGCCTCCCGTTCATCAGTGTCCATTTTATTTTTTAGTTTTCATAAATAATTCAAAGAAGTTTTAGGAGAATAATTGAGCTTTTTTTCCTAAGCCTAACCCGCGGCAATTCAAAACAAAAAGGAGTTCAGATTGCAGTCAGGTTGCCATATTTGTGGACAGATTTTACATTAATATACAGAGGCTCTTCTGGTAGGTATGGAATACCCAGCTGCCCAGCTGTGACCAGCCATGGCCTTGAGCAATAACAAAGGAAAGTGGTGGCAGACTCATTGGGCTCTGGTGCTAAGACCCAGCCAGACCCCACGTGACCCTGTTGAGCTTATCTTCTAATGGAATAGACATAGCAAGAAACCAGGAGATTCAGTACAGCAGCTGTGGGATTCATATGAGGCACAGTACCCAGCCTGGGATCAGGGAAGGCTTCCCAGAGAAGATGTGGGGTGCAGTCAGATCTTAAAGATGAAATGGGCCAGCCCACTGGGCAAGGGAGAAGAGTATTCCAGCTAAGGTACTCCACGTGCAAAGGGCAAAGAGTGCTGGGGAGGCTGCCAGTGAATCTGTGTGGCCACAGGGCCAGGGAGGTCCCAGGAAGGAGCCTGCAGTTCTTCCTGAAGGCAGTGGAGAGCCACTGGAGGGCTTGGGACCTGCAAGGGCCCTGTCATGTTTGCATATTCCAGCCTTTGGGGAAGCCATCTGATTTGGCCTAAAGTTAACTCAGGATATTGGGCCAAGTCTGAAAATCCCAATGAGCATGTGGCCAGAAGGAGCAGGGAAGCCCGTGGTGGGGATGGGAGGGTGCAGTGGCTCAGGAGTGTTATCCTGGGCTCCTCTGCCAATTCCAACCTGTAGGACTTTGAGTGTAGGTTACTTAACTAACCTGAGTCACAGGCTTCTGAACTGTAAAATCGGGATGATGGTAGTGCCTACCTCACCGAGTTGGTTAAAAGATGATAATAAATTCGAGCGTAGTCCTTAGACTGGTACTCGGTACCCAGTGCTCTTTAAGTGTTGTCTGATGTCATCATGAGCGTGCTGCCCTCCCTGGGCTTCCATGAATCATCTGCCTGAAAGGGTCCGTAGTGTCTGCCACTTGCTCCCTGGGTGACACAGGACAAAACTGGGGACTGTCTTGGAACCAGATGCCTTTTCTCCCTCTCTGGGCTTTCCCTAACCGCAACATGAGGGGCCTCTGGAGTTGAGCCCAGGATCCTTTCCTGCCCCAAGTTGTTGGTGTCAAGCCTGTGCCTAGGTCAGGGCCCCTCCGCTGGTGTGGTTTGGCACTGCAGTCTTTCTCACCACTGGTCCTTGGGCTTCAGTCCCTGCAGACAGAGCATTTGGGTTCACATGGTTGAGGATTTCAGCCTCTGGATGTATCCACAGGGTGTCTCAGCCAGTGTTGTTATTGTATGCCATTGGTTCGATTTCCAACTCACAGCAACCCCATGACAGAGTAGAATTACCCCATAGGGTTTTCTAGGCTGTAATGTTCGTGGGAGCAGATCTCTATATCTTTCTCCCATGAAGCCACTGGGTGGGTTCAAACCGCCGATCTTATGGCTAGCAGCTGAGTGCTTAACTGTTACACCACCAGGGCTCCTTGCAGCCAGTCAATAAAAACTCAAACCTGTTGCTGTCGAGTTGATACAGACTCATAGTGACCCTACAGGACAGAGTAGAACTGCCCCGTAGGTTTTCAAGGGGTGACTGGTGGATTTGAACTGTTGACCTTTTGGCTAGCAGCCAAATGCTTAACCACTGTACCACCACCAGGGCTTCAGCTAGTCAATAGAGGTTCAAAAAGCACTGCCTAGGAGACATCTGGGGGCCTCAAATTCAAAGGATAATTCCCCAGGGAGACCCTTTCATTCACACATTTATTCATCACTCAGCCACTCTTTACTGAGCGCCAACTATGTGCCAGTAACCATCCCAGGCCCTGAAAATACAGCCAACAGGACAAGTGTGGCTGGGGAAGAAGCACATGGATGAACCAGATAATTTTCAGGAGTGTAAGTGCTGGGAAGAAAATGAAGGAAGGTGATAGGATGGGAAGTATCTTTGTCAGGGGCAGTCAGCACTCCCTGAGTCAGGGTGAGAGGGAAGGAATTCTCCAGGAGGTGACATTGAAACTATAGCTGAGAATGAGGGAAGAGCAAGAGGTTTCCAGTTCACCTGGGCCTCTTCAGAGGGGCAACAGTATCAGGGCTTCTGAAGGGTTGATTTCTGGGGCAGGATTATGGGCTATCCCAGGTGGGCGGTTCCCTGTGTCATCTGAGGGCAACAGGTCTTTAGATGCCACTCCCCTTGACCTGATTGGTTCTGGAGAACTTTCAGGCAGCCTTGAGTCCACTTTGGGTTCCCTTCACCCCTGCTCCTGTGCTGGGGCCCACGGGGAAGTAACCCAGCCCTGGGCCTGTTGGGCATGGCAGAGTCTCCCAAGGCCTTAGCTGGGAAAGGCCCCAAGCAGAAAAGGGAGGTTGCTACAGGACACCAAAAAGCACCCAGCACTGGAGTCTGTACTCTTGTATTAGTTGTCTTATTGCTTGCTAATAAGATATGCAAATTATCAGGGCTGTGAAATCTTAGCCACATTCCATCTTCTGTTTAATTAGCATTTAATTGTAATCTCATTTTAATTTTTTCACATTGGCACCCTAATCAAATGTTAGGGTGTTAGTCTTAACAATTAAATTATATCAGCAAATAGAGTCTTCAAGAAACTTGACCTTTTTCAAGCCACGGCCCTCTCCAGCTAGATGCAAAGGTTAATTAGATTTCTTCTGCAAGATGCTGCTGCTTCCAGCTGCCAGTTCCCATTTCAGTCTTTTCCTTGTGGTTATGGCCCTTGATTCAGATGAGGCCCATACAGCCAACGAGTTGGGCCTCTAGCAGGCAGAGGTTACCACTGAATCCGTGTCTCATGAGTCTCTGGAAGGCTGTGTGAGCTGACTTGGCCCCAGGCACGTCAGTGGGTGCTGATTTGGGGTGGGTGGGGTTGGAGTTTCATCTAAGGCCTGGTGTTCTCCTTGAAGTGGTTTTTCTTGACTCAGAGATGTGAATTCTTCTTTAACTTGTGATTCTCAAGTGATGATCACTTGGTACCTGAGTAAGTCTCATGCCGTCTAGAGGTGCCATCAAGTCCCACGACCGTCCTTTGTGGGGGCCACAGTGAGATCAGTCAACTGGGGCAGGCGGCATTGCCAGCGCTGGCTGGGGCTGAGTCTGGAGATTGTTCTGGGATGGAGGGAGGAGGAGCAACAGACAGGCACTGTTGGAAAGAGCAGTTTCCCCGAGTGAGCGGGTATCAGAAGTAAACCAACACATCTGTGTATGACCACTCATGGCCTGGCTGGAGGGGATTTGGATGAGCTTGATGAGGATAGAAGACAAGCCTATACTCCTTCCTCAGCAGACACAGAAGGTGGTAATGTAGAGTCACTGGAGAGTTAGGAGACATGGTATCCCTGCTCTTGAGGGACCTTGAGGGGCCTGACCCATGTGAAGCCATTCTCTAGGCTGCTCCAAGCCCCACCCTCACCCTCAGCTATTTGCATAAGGTCCTGGCATTCAACCCTTGTGCTCTTTCACACCTCCTCTTATGCCTGTGGTTGCAGATACACAACATGCTTTTAAGCCTCAACGGAAATTCCCTAAACAGTCACTTAATGGCAGCATTTCATTCACAGAAGCCTCTCAGCCATCCGTTTTTTTCTCAGTTTTTGCTTTTCTCTGCAAGTCTTTCCCTTGCCCTTAGGTGCTACCCCCATTCATCACTCAAACTCTGTCCTTTAATAGGTCAGAACACATGTGAATTCAAGCCAACACATTTTATTGAACATCTACTGTTTGCAAAGCACTGTGCTGGGTTTAGTCTGAAGCCGCTCTTGCTCCTGACAGGTTTTTCGGACAGACTTGATCACAGCCATGAAGATCCCGGACTCATACCAGCTCAGCCCGGATGACTACTACATCCTGGCGGATCCATGGCGACAGGAGTGGGAGAAAGGTGTGCAGGTGCCCGCTGGGGCAGAGGCCATTCCAGAGCCCGTGGTGAGGTGAGCGGAGTGGCCCAGGCCGGGAGCCCATAGGGACAAGGAGAGCAACGGGAGGCTGCTCCCTGGGTGAGGGACCTACCAGTCCTGGGCTTCCTTTCTAGCCCATCTCCATTTTATATTTGATTCTTTTGTCCCATAAACCACTGAAATGTTGCAGAAATACCTGCATTGACCTTTGAGGCTAAGGGCTCAGGCTTAGGATTAACTCTGGAGCCAAACTGCCTGGGTTCAAATCCTGCTTCTTTCCACTCAGATTCAGTATGACCTTGGGCCAGGAATTTAATCTCTCTGGGCCTCTGTTTCCTTGTCTGTAAAGGGGAAATGATAACACCACCTACGTCATATGATTGTTGAGATGATTTAGAGAAACAAGGTGTAGAAAATGCCTGGCACAGGACCTAGCACGCAGCAAGGTGTGTGTAGAAACTGGCCATGGATTAGATTGAAGTAGATCGAAACTGGGTCCCAAAAGCAGGTTTTACTGGGGAAATCACCAGACTGTTAACTCATTTTGAAGGCAGCCATGCTCTTGGCTTCATAAAACTTTTCAAAAGATTCTTAGAGGAAGATTCAAGGGCCCAGCACACAGCAGATGCTCAGGATGTGGTGGCTACTACCAGCCTCTGAGGAGGGCCTCTGTCAGGGCCAGGTCAGGGTGAGTCTTCTCTGGGCTGCGAAGCATTCTGGCTCTTGTCAGGCAGAGAGCCCTACTTGTGGCTGGAGGCTTTTGTCAGGAGGCAGCCACATGGGCATGGGCTTTGCCTCCAGCTACAGAGTTCAGCCAAGTGCTTCTTTCTGCACCCTGGGAAACCCTTCGAGTCATGTCTTGGAGCAGAGGGGCATCGTGGCCCTGTATTACAGTCATGTGGCCTGGCTGAGCAGCTTGGGTTATTGGCAGTCTAGTTACAGCCTTGGTAGCTCCATGGCTCTTGCTCAGGCCCGTGTAGACCAAGCCGGGGACAAAAATTGCAGCCGTCACCTCCCTTGACACTGGCACTATTACTTCCCTGGCAGCCACACCCCTGGCTGGCTCACATACACTGAGTGCCTGCTCGATGCCAGCCCTGTGCTGGGCATGAGATCACAGAAGTGGAGCAGACCCCGAGTCCCCACTCAGTGCTGTATGAGGACTGTGTGTTGAGAAGGACCAGTCCTCCGCCAGTGTCTCCCGCCACCCACTCCTGAGGGCCAGATGCCTACCAATACTTATCCAAAGCCCTCTGAGAATCAGGGGAGCCCAGGCCTCTCCAGAGAACCTGAGGGCCCCATGGGGAGTGTGTGTGGGATTTGGAGACCGAATCTATTTTCCACACCCTTGCCCAGAGTCAGAAACCTGGGTCACACCCCCAGTCAATCTCACACCTTTGCCTCTGCAGACTAAAGAGCTATTTATTATTGAAGTCTTTGAGCTTGTTTCTTCACCTGTAAAATGGGCATATTAACAGTACCTGCCTGACCATGTGGTCATGAGGATTGGATGAGACTGTGTGCCAAATTATCATCACAGTCCCTGGCACATGCCAGGGCCCAGGGCAGCAGGGGAGGGGCCAGCCACCAGCTGGACGGAGAGAGGTGATCCGTGATCAGGCTTGACCCAGCAGTCTTGTTCCCCCTACTTGATGTCAATGTCAGGTGGTTCAGGAAACTTCTGCTGGCCTGGGTAATTAACTGCAGATGCTTCCACACCAGTAGCTTTGCTTCAGTCTGCCTGTACGGTGTCTTATCTGTTGACATCAAGAGGAGAGCACGTGTTTGGGCAGCTTTGGCGTTTAGGTGCATTCCCAGCATCCGCATGGCTGCCGTGAGCCAACATGAGCCTGCCAGTGCTCTTTGGAGAGGGGATAGGCGGGAGGGGGAAGGGAGGTGTTCTCTTGGAATGAGCTCATGCCCCTTTCTCTCTCCAGCCCAGCCCCTCCATCCTCGTGGGCTTCTCCCACCACACAGCCCTCATCTGGCAAGCCAACACAGCAGTCACCATGGTCATAATTGTTATAAGACTTTTGTTTCTGAGTACTTGCTAAGCTGAGCCTGTTATGTTCATTTTCTCATTTAATTATCATATTAGCCCTATAAAGTACATATTACTGTCCCCATATCATAGATGAGGAAGTCAGGAAATTCTAGGGACTTCCCTGAATGATCGCTGGGGCCTAGTGAGCTGGGTCGGGAAATCAGAGGCCCTGGGAAGGAGCCCGGGGTGCCCCCGTGAGGCCCAGAGAGAGAGAGCCTTGTGCCTTGGTCACCCTGGGATGCTGGCTCTGACTGCCCTCCCCCAGCTGTTACCCCAGTCTGCCTCTGTCCTTCCCTCCCTGCCTGGTTCTTCTTGTCCACCTCATGGGAGAACCTGTTTCCCCCGAGACCATGAGCTGAGTGAGGGTCTGCTCTGTGTAGCCAAAAGACTCAGGCTTCAGGTATCTGGTCTTCTGGGGTAGAAACCCATCCCATTCCCCCAGATCTCAGCCCCACCCACCTCCTTCCAGCTGACCTCAGCCTTGCTGCTTTGGCTGAGGGTGAGGCCTTGGCCTAGGATCAGGTCAGTCCATGCCTGGTGGGAGAGCTTCCTTCACAGCCAGAGCTACAAGGGGCCAAACAGATGGAGGGGAGAGCTCCAGGAAGCACAGGAAATGCCTTTTGTGGTGTGAGCCTCAGAGCTCCCCAGAGAGAGGATGTGATCTTGGGCCTCAAGAGGCCTGGCCAGGTGGCAGCCAACAGGGCCAGCAGGTATGAGTAGTTAGGCCGATAGGTGATGGGCATTCAGAGGAGGGTTGCCCAGAAGCCAGGCTAAGCACATGCTTGGGGCACAAGCAAAGCAGAGTCATAAAATTAGGGGCTTTTTTTTTTAAAGAATGTGTTATTTCACATGGAAGTGAGAACTTGTTGGACTAATAGTATTGCTTCTGTTTGGAATCACTTACTGGAGAGGAGGAGTGGCATTATTATCATTGCTTAAGGTCTTCCTTACTCTGTCCTCCTTGTGTAGCAGAAGGTAGTGCCAAACTGTTTCCCTTTCTCCCTGACCCCTCAGCCTCATCTGGGCATCCTTCCCTCCCTGTTTGGACCTCTGTCTTCTTCATCCTTCATGCCCCTCTTGCCAATACCCGGGGCATTTCCTGGAGCCCAAGAGCCCGCCCCACAGCTTAGCCATGTCTCTGTGCCATCCAAGGTCCTGCCCTCCCCTCCCCAGTCTGCAGCTGAGTCACAGACCCTGGCAGCCCTGCCTTCGACCCCCAGGAGGCCTCTCCTGGGCAAGCGAGGGGCCTCTCTGCCCTGGCAGGGCTGGCCAGATGGAGGCCAGGCTCCCCAACAATAACCATGGCAACTGGTTGGGGGTGCAAAGGGTTTGGCATTTTGAACTGGCATCAGGAACTGAGGGGCAACACAACAGCTGAGCCAAGGGAGGAAACTGTCCCCTCCCAAAGCAAAAAGCCCTTGTATTCCACTTCAGAAAGTGACAAGTGATATCCAGAGGTCTTAAAATACACACTCTTTACACACATACAGTGCTTGCTCTGTGCCAGGCACTTTTTTCCAAGAGTTCTAACATGTATTAATTCATTTAATCTTCACACCAACTCTAAAAGGTGGATGCTGTTATTGCTTTTCCATTTTATGGATGGTTACACTGGGCCACAGAAAAGTGGTTTGCCCATAGTCACACATTGAAGGATGGAGCTGGGACTTGAGTCCACCACACCCTGCAGCCAGGGCCCTTCCCAGCAGCCTGGGAGACAGAGCCGAGGTCCCAAGGGAGGGCTGAGCTGGGGGTGGGACCCTGTAGTTGATACATCTTTGTGTCCAGGTTCTCCAGTTTTTGGGTAACACTATAGTGAGAGACCCCCTGCTCATGGAACATTGTATGTAGGGGAAGTGCAAGATGTGCTGGCAACGCTGTGTCCCCTCTGGTGGTTGTGACTTTTTATCTAGAAAGAGACCCTGGGCTGCAACTATGTAGCTGGGTAGGGCCACTCAAGACCATGGAGTTTTCAGGTTGTTGGTGAAGGAGGGGCCGTGGCATGTGAAGGCATGGGACAATCCCTGGCTCCTTCCCAGTCTTGAGGGGTATTCCGAAGAACTTGGAACACAGCTGGCCTTATTCCCCTTGTCCCACAGTGGCTGGCACACGGGTAGCCCAGGTCAGGACTTGGGATGCCTCCTACAGGCTTGGTGAGGGCATATCCAGATCCTTAGGCTTTATAGCCCAGGCCCAGCTCCCCTGATGGGAGGGCTGGTGGAGATGTGCCCCGGGCAGTTGGGATGTTTATAGAGTGATCAAGGGCTGTGAATCAGCCCATTCCCACTCTGCCCCTGAGCCATTTGGATCTTCAGTGTGCTGACTGTTTACCCATAGTCACCTGAGTCTGTGCAGGGCAAGGAGGTGGGCAGAAGGAAATGTAAGTAGGAGATGGGGGAGGGGGCTGCTTGGCATCAAAGTCTGCCAGCCTCACTTGCCTACCAACTCGTCAGCCAACTGGTGAGGATCAGGAGTGCTTGATGGAGTTCCCTAAACCCAGGGAGGGTGGCAGGCTGAGTGAGGGTCCCTCCCCTCATGACACCCCTTCTTGACTTCCTAGGATCCTGCCACCGCTGGAAGGCCCCCCTACCCAGGTGTCCCTGAGCAGCTCCGAACTTGGTGAGGGCTCCCAGCCTGATTGGCCAGGGGGCAGCCGCTATGACCTGGACGAGATTGATGCCTACTGGCTGGAGCTCATCAACTCGGAGCTCAAGGAGATGGGTAGGTGACCCTCCAGGCTGAGAATGGGACTGGGGGGACAGGGAGGGCAGTCTCCCAAACCTCAGCATCCTATCTCAGAAGGGCAGTGGCCAGGACTGGACTTTGGCATGGATCTGGGGCGGCGGGTCCCTACTCCATTGTAGATTGGAAAAATTATTTGATGTCTATATAGAAATAATAGTATGTAGTTGACATTCTTAGTTCTGGGGACTATTGTAGTAAGCATCAATGTTGCATGAAGAGTAAGGGAACACATAGTGAATCTAGAGTGACAAATGGGACCAGGGGTCAGTTGGGTCACTTGGTCAGGGCTCCTGGCTGGAGCCCAGTCACACGTCTCAGGAAGGGCCAGCTCTGCTGTGTTCAGCCACCTTCAGAGGTTCCCCCCATACACACAATACAGTGGATTCTCTGTGGAGCCGGCCACATCCCAGGGAAACTCCCCTGCATCTGGTGATCTGCCTGTGGGGTCTCAGGCAGCCTGTCTGAAGTCATAATTCCACAGTGGGCAGGGGTCTTGGAGATTGCCTGGTCCAGCCCATTCCGTTTCAGACGATGGAGCTGAGGCCCAGAGTCGGTGGCTGCTTTTTCACAGGTCACACAGCTGATGAATGGGAACACTCTTGTACATCCGCCCTGACTTCCTGCAGCACCCGGAGCTGAGTGCTCCTCAGAGCTCCAAGGAGCCTGGGCTGCTAACACCCTCCCTTTGCTGTCCTCCCTATAGAGAGGCCGGAGCTGGATGAGCTGACCTTAGAGCGTGTGCTGGAAGAGCTGGAGACACTGTGCCACCAGAACATGGCACGGGCCATCGAGACGCAGGAGGGGCTGGGCATCGAGTATGATGAGGATGTGGTCTGTGACGTGTGCCGCTCTCCTGAAGGCGAGGATGGCAACGAGATGGTCTTCTGTGACAAGTGCAATGTCTGCGTGCACCAGGTGGGTAGCCTCTTAATGTCCCTAAACCCCCCCACCCCCCACACACACATTGCCTGGGCGGGCCTCCATCCCTCTGCCTAGAGCTCATCTTCCTGGCTGTAGGAGCACTGGGCCACTGTGAGCAAAGACCCCTAGGGAGGAGGAGGGGAATGGCGTGAGTACCCCGTGATGCCAGGGACACCCAGGGCCACTTGACCCAGCCCTGCCAGCCAGACTTAAGTAAACTCCAATTGTGTGTTCTTTTAGTCCTCTCTCAACTCCCCTCTGACCTTCTCCATGGCGTACCCTGCCCCATCCTCTACCCCCCATCCCCCCACCGCCAGCCCTGCTCCTCTGCTCCTCACCAACCTGTACTTAAAAAGAGGCAGCACAGTGTAGTGATTGAGGGTAGGGCCTGGAGCCGAGCTGCCTGGTTTCAAATCATGGCCCTACCCTTCCCAAGCTGTGGGACTTCAGGCAAGTTTCTTAACCTCTCTGGGCCTCTGTTTCCTCAACCATAAATAAAAGTGAGAGGATTAAGTTACTTACTACAAGTTATTTGCTTAAAACAGCATACTAACTGACAGGGACTGTAAATACTTGTTACCATTATTGGTATAAACCAGATGTGGCCTAACCAGCCCCCCTGTTGACCATGGGCCCCAGATTGCTAGGTTTTCTGCATCTCTGGGCCTTGTTTACAGAAGACCTGACTAGGACCTAGGGGACCCCTCTCTGGGAAAGCCACTCTGAATTTGACTTTGAGGCTGCCCTTAAACCCACTGCTGATGGAATTGCTGCTGGGGAGCTCAGAGTCAGGGGCTTCACCTGGCTGGCAGGTGGGTAGGTAGTGTACCTCTTGTACATTCATATCCCCAGCAACTCTTAGGTCCACATGTCTCCCAAGACCAAGGCACGACAGAAGGAGCCCTGCTGACAGATCTCTGTGTAAATAGTATGAAAGCTCTGGGCTTTGTCCCTAGGCAGTATATATCCTCAATTGTGTATTCAACTTAAGGGTCTTCGTGGACCCTCCTAAAGTCCATCTCCTTTTATGAACCTCTGGTTAAAGTGACTGTCTCCAGCAGGGGGCAGACCTGAGCGAAACACAGAGGACTTATCTGAATGGTGAAATATTAGGCACACTCTGCAGGCAGAGAGCTTCCCAGGAGGCCTCCCTCCTGGAGGCTGGAGTCAGTATAGCAAGGTAGTTCAGGGTTGGGGCTGGGACTGGGACTGAGGCCATTCCCAGCAGTCTGCTGACCCGATGTGGATTGGCCAACAACTCTGACTCATGACCACCCTGCTTTCTCCCCAGGCATGCTACGGGATTCTCAAGGTGCCCACGGGCAGCTGGCTGTGCCGGACGTGCGCCCTGGGTGTCCAGCCAAAGTGCCTGCTCTGCCCCAAGCGAGGAGGAGCCCTGAAGCCCACCAGGAGTGGAACCAAGTGGGTGCACGTCAGCTGTGCCCTGTGGATTCCTGAGGTGAGCAGGCGTGGGGGCAGGGCCGCCCCGGGGGAACAGCCCGTGGAGAAGTGGGTCTAGGTGGAACTCAAAGCTCAGGCAGCAGGGCACGGGGAAAAGAGTGCTGGCCCTCAGGAACTGAGGCAGTGAACCTACATTAAAACAGGAGGATGTCAGGCAACAGGTCTGGGCAGAGCTCAGGCAGCAGCCCCCAGGGAGCTCAGCCTGTGGACCTGGGCAGAAGTCAGACGGTAGTTCCCGTGGGACGGGGGTTATCGAGCTTGGGGGATACAAGTCTGGGGTCTGGACGGGCAGCAGACGATAGGGAAAGCAGGCTGTGGGTCCATCCAAATGTAGGCAGTGGTTCCAACCAACGTGAAGCCCCGGGTTTAAAACAAAAATGAGCCACTGACCTTAAAGAAAACCAGGCAGTGAGCCTAATTAAAATTTGGGTAGTGAGTCTGCTCCAGCCATGGCTGGGATGGAAAGGCAGGCCTGTGTCTGAGTCCGGGTGAGGAGAGTGAGTTAGCAGACGCCTAGGTTCATGGAAGCCCATCCCATTTTATTTGAAATGTGAAGTGTTGAAGTTCACCAGCATTTCAGCTCCTGCCCTGCTGTGTGCCCTGACCCAGAATGTGGCCTGCTTCAGTGCTGCCTAAGCCAGGAGCAAGCCAGGTGGCCCTGTCAGCGGGTGGCCCTCCCCTTGCTGGGCCTCATATCGCAGGCTTCTGTGATGGTAGTTGTCTGTGTCAGCAGTAGTCACTTGCTCCCAGATCAGCATTTAAGGGCTGGAGCTACCTCAGAGTGTACTCTGGGCTGGGCATAGTAGGGACAGAGGAACCAGTGAGGGCTCCACTGTGGGCCTTCTCAGCCTCGGTGTGGTATCCATGCGAGGGCTCTGTTCAGGACCTTTGGGCATGGCCCTTCTTCCAGTCTCAGGCAAGGACAGTGGGAGGCGAATTGCCCTGCCTCTGGGGTGGATGAATGGGCTGTTCCCAGTAGGAGGGGAGGGTTGTAGGTTGGCCTGTTCCAATAGGAGGAACCGAAGGGGCTGAATAGAGGCACATCCCCCATGCGCTAGGAGAGCCCTGGAGGCCCAGCAAGAGGAGATGCTGTCATGAGGCCCTTTCCTGGTACCCAGCAAAATAAATAGAATGTATAAAAGTTGTAATAAGAACTCGGGAGATGCTATTAACAAAGGCCTGAAATGTGGAGGAAAGGAAGAGTTTTCATACACACACAAACACACACACACACACAAACACACACACACACACACACACACACACACTCGTCTACCTCAAGGCCCACCGGGTCACAGACACGCACAGTCAACCAGTTGTGCACTGATGCACGCTCTGATATGTTTATGAACAGTTGAAAATCAGTCATTGATGAGCACACATTACACGCTTACCCAGGTGGTTGACCTGGGACAGCTAGGAGGGACTGGAGCCTTTGAGCCATGCTTGTTTGGAGTCAGGAAGGACCTGGATTTGAAGCCTGTCCTGCTGCCCTGCCTGTCCCACCACCTGATTTCATCAGATAACCCCTACTTTGGGGTCCTTGGAGGCAGGCTGGGGATGAGGGGCCTGATGCAGCTCCCTGTGTCCTGCCCAGGTCAGCATCGGCTGCCCCGAGAAGATGGAGCCCATCACCAAGATCTCACACATCCCAGCCAGCCGCTGGGCTCTGTCCTGCAGCCTCTGCAAGGAGTGCACAGGCACCTGCATCCAGGTACATGGCTCACTGCACCCCCTGCTGCTGGAGCCCATATGGGAGCTAATGGACCGAGGACACTCCTGGGAGCCTAGGAAACGGACAGCTGTCACCGTCCTCCACCTACCTCCATGGTCACTGATGGGCCAGGGGAGGGCCAGGGAGGCATGGGACTGGGTCCCCACCTGGGGCAGGGCATTACTCCATCTCCTATTCCTCCAGGGAGCGGGGGCGGACCTGGGGAGCTAAGGTTTAGCACCCCATTGCAGTGCTGAGAACTCTGGCTTTCCCCAAGAGTAACTGCTGTGGGCTGGATAAGTACATTGACCTCGCTTTTGACATCAAACTTGGTTTGTGGGAGGGGTAGGAATCAAACCTCTTCTCCAGCTAAGCTAAGCTAAGACGGTCTCCCAACACAGGGCAGAGCTGCTCTAGTCTGTCCATATCAGAGATTCCCAAACTCTAGTGTGCATTAGAATCACCTGGAGGACTTGTTAAAACACAGATAGCTGGGCCCCCCTCCCAGAGGTTTTGACTCAGTAGGACTGGAGTGGAGCCTGAGAATTTGGTTTTCTAGTGAGTTCCCAGGTGATGCTGATGTTTCTGGTCTGTAGGTTGGCGGTGGAGGGTCATCCTTTCTCCCCCTCATCTTTCCAAGAACAGAGTTGTCATTGCCAAAACTAGATGTGCCTCATCGATTCATAAACAAAAAACCAAACCCGTTGTTACTGAGTCAGTTCCAACTCATAGCGACCCTTTAGGACAGAGTACAATTGTCATACAGGGTTTCCAAGGCTGTAAATCTTTACAGAAGCAAATCGCCAGATCTTTCTCCCTCAGAGCAGCTGGTAGGTTTGAACTGCCGATCTTTCGGTTAGCAGCCAAGTACTTAACCACTGCGCCACCAGGGCTCCTTTTCACCCATTCATAAGACCTTCAAAATGCCTTGTAACTCCAGCATAAATGGCCACTAATAGTTGGATGGGCTATTGCTGAAATAGTCTTCAGCCACCCACAGCTGTCGTCTGAGGCTGGGAGGGAGGGGCAGTTCCTGAGCATACTGGGCAAGACGAAAAGGAAGGAGTCCAAGTCCAGCCACACCTCCCAGAAGATAAAGCAGGTGGGGAGGGCGTAGGACAATGGTTCTTACCTTAGATAACATTGCAGAAGAGGTTATGAGCTATGATCAGCTTCTTTCTTTTGATGCCTTCTGATCCCAAAGCTGTTTTGCCCCCACAAAAATGCAGCTTGTCCCCAGAGGAGTTGCCCAGTCATCTGCTAGTGGTTGACTTCCGCAGGATACATGGTGCTGAGCCCCATTCCTTTTCCATATCACCCGGGGCTCCCCGTTTCCCACCTGCCAAAGCTTCACACACTCCTTAGGATATTGTAAGTCTCATCACATTTTATTTAGGGTCTCACCAGTATTCTGGCCTCTCAGTAGAACCCTAGGGGAAGACCCACATCCTTGTCGCCCCCCCACCAGGGCTCCTTTCCTGCCCCTGGACTCAGCCTGACGCTGCCCTTCCTCTCCTGCCAGTGCTCCATGCCTTCCTGCGTCACAGCGTTTCACGTCACATGCGCCTTTGACCATGGCCTAGAAATGCGGACTATATTAGCTGACAACGACGAGGTCAAGTTCAAGTCCTTCTGCCAGGAGCACAGTGACGGGGGCCCACGGGGTGATCCCACATCCGAACCTGCAGAGCCTAGCCCAGCTGGTGAGGACCTGGAAAAAGTGACCCTAAGAAAGCAGCGGCTGCAGCAGCTGGAGGAAGACTTCTATGAGCTGGTAGAACCAGCCGAGGTGGCTGAGCGGCTGGACCTGGCAGAGGTGTTGGTTGACTTCATCTACCAGTACTGGAAGCTGAAGAGGAAAGCCAATGCCAACCAGCCGCTGCTGACCCCCAAGACTGATGAGGTGGACAACCTGGCTCAGCAGGAGCAGGACGTGCTCTACCGCCGCCTCAAGCTCTTCACACACCTGCGGCAGGACTTGGAGAGGGTGAGTACCCCTGCTGCCCACCCACCGCCTGGTGGGCATCCCAGGAGCTATTTTCACTTCACACTCAACTGCCTGGGACTAGCCATGGTTCACCAGGACTCAGACTGTGAGCTGTGGCCCGCTGGTCCTGCCGAGATGCTAGCCAAGGGGCTGAGGGCTTCCAGGTCTTAGAAAGAACAGGGTTGACTGATACTATGAGGAATAGGGAGGACCCAGCTTGTTGAGTCTCTTTCCCAGCCCTTTCTCAGGGTCATGAGGCTG
The DNA here is from genome assembly GCA_030035585.1 of Dugong dugon. Taxonomy (NCBI): domain Eukaryota; kingdom Metazoa; phylum Chordata; class Mammalia; order Sirenia; family Dugongidae; genus Dugong; species Dugong dugon. The sequence continues at coordinate 147,757,405 of CM057460.1, forward strand.
GGGAGCACCAGCGATGGGACAGGACCCCAGGCTTCTGACGTCTAGCTGCCACTGACTCCATTTGTGGGCTCCGTAGACCCAGCCTTCAACACGGGAGCTTCTGGTTAGAATCTGAAGCAGGGGAGGAACTGGGGCCTGCCAAGCTGCCACCCTCACCTGTGCTTAGAGCCTGGGTCCCAGGTGTGAGGATTGTTAAATCAGCACAGCAGGCATGTGCTGGGCCAGGCAGGACAGACAGATGTGGGCAGTAGACAGAGATCCTGGAGGTGTGCAGTGTGTGTGAGGATTGGCAGTTTAGCCTGTGTGGAACGGGAAGGATGATGCTGGAAGGGCCTGTCGTCGCTGGTAGATTTCAGGGGCTGGGTTGGTGACCAAGTGTGTCAGGAAGCTGCAGAATGCCTGATGTGGTGGGAACTTCCAAGCACTCCTGGAGCAGGGGTCATAGGGTCCAAAATGGATGAATTGGCTGAGAGCCCCCCAGCTGTGTGATGTGGTAGAGAAGATAATGGCTGGATCCAGAGTGGTAGCTTTGGGGTGAAAGGAGGAGGGGAACAGATGCCAAGATTTTGTGCTGGGCTATGGGCGGGCACGCAGTGAGAGTAGTGTACCTGGTGCATGGAGGCCCCCTCAAAGCCTCCAACTCCTCCCAATCCTTCAGAAGGAAGGTGAGGGAGGGGGCCTGCCTTCAATGGAGTGTGTCCCCAAACTTGGCTTTTCTGGCACACCTAGGCCACCTCCAGCTGGTGGATCACCCCTCCCCAAGTTGGGGGCAACTCAAGGATGAAGCAGGCTGTTCTGGCCTCTCTTCCTCTCTGGGATAGAGAGGGTTCCAGAGCATGTGGTATCAGACATGTCACAGTGCCCCCCGGTCTGTACAGACACACATGCCCACTCTCTCCGCAGGCTGTGCTAGGAAACAGCCCTAAGTGGAAGCACTAAGGGAGCTTTGTGTGACCTTAGGCAGCTGCTTTTTTTAATCTGCATCTCAGTTGGAAAGTCTGTAAAATGAGCAAATTGGCAGGCGTTGTAATGTGCTATGTAGGGGAAACATGAGATGGAGGTTCCAGATTTGCCCCATTCGCCTTCACCACACTCATCTGTCCTGGGGCCTCGTCAAGGGGGAAATGACCATGATTGGCCTGGGAAGGGTCAGGAAGGGACAGACAGGGAGGAGAGACCAATGCCTCAGGCTCCAGCCAACGCAGACAGCACGGCCACCTGCACTGCAGCCCCCACCTCCTGAGCAGTCTGGCCACCTGTCACATACGGCAGGTGTGTCAGGTACAAGCCCTCTGAGAACCACAGCTGCTTCCAGAGCTGTTCTCAGGCCACCGCCATCTCCACCCTTAGTGTCTCCAGCACAGACACCAGCTTTTGCTCCTGATCTGTTTTCCAAACGACTCAGCAGATCTGACCTCCCTGGTCTGTGCTGGATATCCGTGAAGTCTGCCCACATGCCTGGCCCTGGCTAGGCTGTGTGGGGAGGCCGGGCGGTGGGCTCACTTCTTTAATCATCGCAGTTGTCGTGGGAAAAGAAAGGTGGGGTGGATACTCCCAGCCCTACTGAGCAGTTGAGGAAACTGGGCTCAGGGAGACGAGGTGACGGGAAGCCTTAGGGGAACTTGGGTTTCCTAGAGTTTGAGCTCGAATTTGGGCCTGAAAGCGGGGGTTGTTGGGAAGAGAGATGTTGGCTTATCCTCTATTCCTTAAATGCCCTGGGCAAGAGTATCCCTTATCAATCCCCCCAATATCCCCACTCCAGTGTCAGCTGGTACAGGTGGGGCCAGGGGCTGGGATGCCAGCAAGCCTGCTGGGGCAAGGCTCTGGGGTTCCAGGACAACCAGAGCTGGGGCACAGACCCCTCTGATGAAGGGACGGGGTCCTCCAAGGTCAGGTGTGAACCAGTGCACTCTCCTCCAGGAGGAGGAAGCAGGAGAAACTGAAGTCTGTGCAGCTTCTTAGGGCTTAGGAGGACCCTGTCAAAATTCTGCTTCCGTAGCAGCCACTGAACTGGGCTTGGGGACACCAGCTTGACAAGATCTAGGACACAGGGCTCCGGGCACCAGCTGAGAGCAGGGCGAGGGAAGGAACAGCCCTGGCAGGACCAAGGAGAGGAAGGGTGTCAGACACAGTGATGTCCCAGGCTCACCCAGGCCTCAGGGCCTTTCATGGCCACGTGTTGGTGACAGTGAATGAACAGAGCTGAGAACCATGCTTGTTGGGGAAGCTTTCTGCAAGGACCCATGACCTGGTGGTCTGTCTAGGCCCGGTCTCTGACCATGGCCCAGTGCCAGCAGCCAAGAGTGTCCAGCCTGGGACTGGGCAGCTGGCCAGCTTGGGCATGGAGCCCTCAGGGGGGTGGTGCTGGGGTTAAGAGTGAGGCCTGGGGTAGGCTGGGTTTGCATCCAGTTCTAGCACTTCTCACTCAGAGTGTGTTTCCACTTCTTTGAGTTTCCCTTTCCTTGTCTGTAGAATGGGATTAAGGATCACGCTAACCTTGGGATCGCACGGAACACGGGTACAGAGCTTAGCACAGTGCCCTCAGTTGTTGGCCATGATTATTGTGGTTGCTCTGGCTGTGCAAGCAGTTTGGCTCCTAGAGGAAAGGAGGCCATGCTTTGCACTCTGAGGGTGGGCTGCACGGGGGGGCCAACGGGGCAGGGGGTGTCCTCCCTGATTGATCATTTGCCCCCTTCGTATGACTGGGCAGGGTGTTTTCTGAGAAGCAGGAGCTGGGACCGTGCTGCCAGCCCCAGCATGAAATTTTATGATCAGCCCAGAAAATTTGCTTTCCTAAAATTTCAGCCATAGGCCTTGGCCCTGGCAGGCAGCTCGGGAAGGCGTGGCTGCTGCAGCTTCCCAGAGTTATTCATGGCTAACAAAAAAATTGCAGCAGTGACGATTAGCCCAACAAACGCTGACTGGTGTCCCCTAGCAACCACGCTGGCAGCCGGGCTGCGTAGGGGCCTGCTGCCTGTAGCTCGGGATCTGGTTACCCAGAGTTTATTTGAAACCTGGCAAGCTTGAGGAGGGGCCAGGAGAGTGAGGCAGCTCCCCAGACACACATGCCCTAGATAATGGACATGTCGGAACTCCCAAGGGCCTCACTTCTACAAGCTCTCCCAAGGAGAGGAAGGCTTGGCTGAGAAGTGGGTCCTGCCCTCCCCTTCTCCTTATCACTTGGCTACGCCCCACTTATCTGTCCTTGGTGCCTGGATAGTGGTCCCCTTGCCTCCCCTCCTCCCCTACCAAAGCCTGCCTTGTTCTGGGCAGCTCAACTTCCAGACCTCTGGCTCCCTGGCTCCCATACCTCCCATCTCTAGGACTTCAACACATTAGCGCCCCCACCCGACACAAACCCAGTCACCACCCCGAACTGCCGCTTCTTGACCAGAGCTCCTCTTCTCCCTGTTCACTTGCCTCCCAGGCACCTCACCGTTCCCTGTCCCCCCATTCTCTTCAGTCCCACCCCATTTGGCATTAGCACACCGCCCATGCCCTTTCCACCTTGCAGAGGCCACACACCTGGTGGACCCTCACCCAGGAGGAGCCATTGTCTGCCCGGTGACGGCAAGCCCTCCAGGAGACGTCCTGTAGCAGTGAGCAAGCAGGTGCCACCAAGGTACCTACCAGCAAGCCTCGGCAGGACACACCGTGAAGTAAATGTCATTTCCGCAGCCGTTTTTTTTTTTTTTTTTCGTTTTTTTTTTTTCCCCAGTTGCTGTGGAGTCATTTCCAACTCATGGTGACCCATGTGTGTTAGAGTAGAACTGTACCCCATGGGGTTTGCAATGGCTGATTTTTCAAAAGTAGAATGCCAGCCAGCTCTTTCTTCTGAGGCACAACTAGATGGAATTAAACCTCCAATCTTTCAGTTAGCTGCTGAGTGCATTAGCCGTTTGCGCTACCCAAAGACGACTCTTCTTTGTTACTCCACTGAAATTCAGGAGACTGTAGTTTTCCTTAACCTAGCTGCCCCTTTCTCCAGGAAGTCCTCCTCACCGCCCCAAGTCTTGTCTGTCAGTACTTGCATAACACCTGTCTGCTCTGCTGGATGGCGAGCCCCGAGGAGAGAGGAACCCCTGACGTTATTGCTCACTGCTGAGCCCAGGATCCAGCACAGCACCAGTTCACAGAGCTGAAACCTGTGCTTAGGGGTGCGAGGGGAGGAGGCTGGGGGAGGGGACGCCCTGAAGGTGATCATGAGGAGGTCCAGGATTTGACAGGAAGTCTGGCCAATAGGCCAGAGCTAGGGGCCACAGGCTGGGGCCAGGTGATCACAGCCCAGAGCTGCCCCTTTGGGGGATTGCTGGCCGTGGGGAGTGGGAGGGGGCGGGTAGGGTTGTGTTGCAGAGGTGGGTGGTGCCATGGCTTGGTCTTCACCATCTAGGCCCGGAGGTGATGTGTACCAGTGTGGAATGCTACCAAAAGTCCATGCAGAGCTTATCCTGTGGAGGCTTGAGTCTGGACCCGGTATTCTGGGATCTCCTTCGTGGTTGGGCTCAAGAAGGAAGGAAGATGCCCATGTGCAGCAGAGAGGTGTGAAATCACAGCTGCTTCCAAGCTTGAAGAGATGTGATCATGCTAAGAGGCGGGAGCTCTGAAGACTGAACTCATCCTTGGAGACAGGCACTAGCCTCTGCTGGAGAGGCTCTGGTGGGACCCAGGATTCAAGCTTAGCAACTCTTGGCTATCTGTACCTACTACTAGAGGCTCTGTCCTGAGCTGAAGATGACCCCAGGCCAAGGAGCTTTCTCAAAGGAAGGGCCCTGATCTTGGCCCCAGAAGTGTGACCTACTCTGAGAGCAGCCAATGAGGGATGGCACACTGCAGTGAGGTGCCAGGTGAGCAGGCACAACATGACCCACACTTCAGGTGCCTCCCTGCCCCGTGCACTAAGCAAGCTGGTCTCTGTGGCCCTGAGGGGCTCTTCCCAGCTGGCCTGAGGGAGCTGGAGAGGTCCCTGCCCCCTGAGGAGTTCTATCTCAGGCTCAGCAAACATGGCCATGTGGATGTGGGGGCCTTGGCTAGAGCATCCTGGCCATGGCTTGGGTCCCAATGCAGCAGGTGGACATGAGTCAGCCAAACTGGGCACCGGTGGGCCAGGGGCTGCCTGTCTGCTCAAGGCTATTCTGCTGCAGCTCTCTCTGGCTTCATGTACCGTGGTCATTTGTGGTTCAGGGCAAGTGTTGGTTTTTGCTATGGGGCTTATGGCTGAAGAGTTTCTTTGATGTGAAGGAGAGGCTGTGGACAGGAGGCAAAGGGATGGACCTTGAGAGGCTTTGATGAGCCTTGGGCCACTGTATCTGCAGGGGAGAGCCACAATGTTGGAAGAGCCTTGGGAGGCGTCATGGCTGATTACACCAAGAACTTAAGACTGAGAGGAAGAGAGGTGGAGTTACCAGCCTGAGCTCACCCCATGCTCTCTCATGCCCACTCTGGCTCAGCCAGGGGCCACGGGGCCAAGGCTGTGCCTAGGCCCGTGGTTGGATCAGACAACTATGGCACAGAGCTGAGGATGCACTCTGGGGTCTGGGAATTGATTCCCAGATGTCCTGGGCAGGATAGGCAGTGGTGGCAGCTGAGGCCTCTACCCTGGGCATGGCCTTCACCAGTGCAAGGCCCCCCAGAGCTGGGAGGTCGGGGTGGCTGCCCGTGAGTAAGGTGGAAAATCTTTCTTGTGTTTCCTCAGGTTAGAAATCTGTGCTACATGGTGACAAGGCGCGAGAGAACGAAACACGCCATCTGCAAACTCCAGGAGCAGATATTCCACCTGCAGATGAAACTTATTGAACAGGATCTGTGTCGAGGTAGGCGTCTTCCCTGCCCACCGCCAGCCACGCTCTCTCGGGGATGGGTCCCAAGGAGGGTGTGTCTTCAGGGCCCGGTGGGAGCATGTGTGTGGGGCCAGAGACCACTGGTCCCCACCCCTGCCCTCCACCATCCAGTTAATAGGCTGAGAAGGGGACTTCCCAGTGTCCTAGTTGTGTTGGTAGACAAGGAACCAGAGGTTGGAATGTGGGCATCAGGCTTCCCTCGGGGAACCCAGGCAGCGCCAGGGCCACAGCGGTTCAGGAGCAAACTGCATGTGAGCAGGTGCAGACCAAAAGTCCTAGCAGCTGTATGCTAGTATGGAGGAAGGAAGGGCCAGAAGCTGGAGAGCCCCCCCACAAAGCCCACCCCATCTGCCTGGGTGTTAATTCTGAAGAATGCAGCTGCACCAGAGGTGGAACATGACCTGTGTATTTTTTCTGTCTAACCCTTGGGATTCAGGCCTTGTACCAGTATGTTTTTTCTCCATTTTCTTCTGATTCTCTTAGTATCACATGCACTCTAGAAATCGAAGGCCAAAGAAGCTCTGACATTGCTCTTACCTGTTAATTGCGGATATTGCCACACACGGGGCTCTTCCTGGATTGTTGTCATTTTAAGGAAGGCAATGCTTAACCCAAAAGAATGATGCTCTAATGTCAAATTACATGCTGCAGAAGTAGCTGGTTGAGGAGAGGTTTTGAGCTGGGGCTGCCACTGCCAGCTCAGCCTCTGGGTAAGGCTGGGCCTGGAGTGGAAAGGAGCGCTGGTGGGCTACCGCTGGAGCACTTGATTTAAGGACTGATACTGCCCCAACCCTGCCTGAGAACTGAACTGCCTCAATAGCCTTTGGTATCACCACCCACTCTGGCCCGAGACATCAGCACTACTACATGCATGTGCTGGATCAGGGCAGGTTACGGCCATGCGGAGGTCAGAGCTCACCATGGACCTGAAGACTGTGGCAGCTTCCTGGTTTCCAGAACTTACAGGCTCCTTCTTGTGATCATTGGTTCAGTGAGTACTAACTGAGAACCGACTGGGCACACTTCAAGGCACATCGCAGGGGACTGAGTGGTCAGGGTTCTTGCCCTCATGGAGCTCACCGACAGGAAGGATAAAAGGAAGTGAACACACTGAATTGGCAACTGAGAGGCTGAAGTTGGTGTTGATGTAGGGACAGATGGTATCAGGGTGGCGTCACAGAGGCGATGGTGCTAGAGCAATGTCCTGAGGCCTCCTAGCACCTCTGCTGTGGCCACACATCCAGAAGGAGAGCTTTCCCAGGCCCTAGAGGCCCACACACACAAGGCAACCACAATCAAGGAAGCAGAGAGTGGAAACACATGAGCAGTGCCCTGAGGGACCCAACCCTGCATTGCATTGGTGACATTTGCAGCTCCGTGACCTGAGTGGCAGAACAGACAGCTGCTTTGTTCAGGGCAGGGCATTTGGAGAGAGGGCTGGTTCACCCCGCCCGAAGCTGATGCCCACACTGTTATGACACTTGACACTTGAGGTGTGATACGGGCTGTGAGCACATTGCCTGTTCTGGCCTGAGGACTGAAGAACGCCTCCCAGTGGAAGTGATATTGAGGCTGCCAGCTGAACCAAGTAAAAGAAAAGATAAGGAAACAGCATATTTGGAGACCTAGAGGCCAGACGTGTCTTGTTAGAGAAACGGGGGCAGAAGGAAGATGTGTAAAGTGAGGCCGTGGGTGTGTCGAGGTCAGGTAGACAAGACCTTGTGACCTAGGGAAGGAGCTGAAACTATTCTGAGGGCAGTGGGGAACCACAGAACACCCCCCTCCCAAGTATCTAGGCATTGTTCCCATGTTATAGATGAGGAGACTAAGGCCAGCAAATAGGAGGCACCGGGCCTGAGGCTGCACAGTGGGTTAACAGCAGAGCTAGGAAGATTTTCAGAGCTGGGGCCACACCTCTCATTCAGCCTTCTCTTAAACCGTTGTTTGGGTAGCCCTCTTTTCTCTGGCTGAGACACCAGTTCAAGAGGCCCAGTGTTGTGGGGCCTCCTCCTCCACGTGTCCCTCCCGTGCTCCGTGTTCTCTGTGGCTCCCTAGACCTAAGTGGTCATGGGCTGAAAGGGTATGAGGACCAGGTGTGTACTGTGAGTCTTCATCTACTACCTGACCTTGAAAGTAGACCAGAAAACTGAGGCAGGGGACTTGGTAAAGGGAGCTGATCACTGTGTCAGGACTGGAAGGCAGGCCTCTTGATTCCCCAGGTAGTGTTCTTTCCACATTCATGTCCAGCTCCTTCACCTGCCCAGACCCACCCTCAGTCCACCTTCCCGCCCACCAAGAGGCCTTGTAGGTCCCATAGGGTATGATCTACGTGTAGGTTAGGTCTACATGGGCCTCTCCTCCGGGTCCTGTACCCTCCCCAAGACCCCAGGCTCTTCAAGGGCAGCAGTGGACAAATACCCGTCTCTCCCACACTTGCTGTCCTCTGACTCACTGGAGCCCAGTTTTCCCAGCATCCTCACAGCTGTCACCCAGGTCACAGGGGCAGGGCAGGGTGGCTTGGAGAGGGAGTCACTGGATTGATGGAGGACTCCTGGAATGATACGCAGTGATCTTGGTTCTGACAGACCACTTGGGGTAACCGCCTGCCTCCCTCCTCTTGCTTTCCCTGATGCAGAGCGGTCTGGGAGGAGAGCAAAGGGCAAGAAGAACGACTCGAAAAGGAAAGGCCATGAGGGCCCGAAGGGCAGCCCCGAGAAGAAAGAGAAAGTGAAGGCTGGGCATGAGTCTGTCCTGGGGCAGCTGGGTGAGTGAGTGGCCATGCTGGCCTGGTGGACATGGCCAGGCTCACACCATCACCCTGCTGTGTGCCCCCCATAAGGCCAGGAGGACCACAGCACACCCACTGCACAGAATGGGAGACTGAGGCCCAAACAGGGTGTGACCAGACCCTCCCATGTACTCACATCTTCCATCCATAAAGGAGACCAGGGTCTCAGAGGCCCGTCTGACATCCTGAGAAGCCCCCCTTCTGTGAACTGGAGGCTCAGGAACTGTTTGGTCATTCGCCTGGCCGGGGCCCTGAATGTTAGATTTTCCCAGACAACTTCAGGGGGCCTCGAGGCCTTCTAGGCCCTTCCAGAAACTCAGCCCCATGCTAGGAGGTGAGGGTCTGCCAAAAACCTCCATCCCTGTCCCACTCTGGCAGAGTCGTCTGAACCTTAAGACCCCGTTGGGTGGGGAGTGGAAGCTTCAGATGGTTCCCCCAGTCAGTGCCAGTGCCTTTCTGGAATTGCCCAGAGAGGCAGAGGCCTATAGAGTAGCAGTGGGCCCTGTCCCAGCTGCTGTCTTCACAGCAGCCTTTGAGGGCCCCCAGCATTGGGCTCTGGCCAGAGCCTGTCTCCCCAAGATGTTACTTGCTTTTTCCAGGGCACTTCTCAGGGATCAGACTGGAGTTCTCTTCCAGAGCTCTCCTCTAATAACACAGAGGCCCCAGGTCATCTTTTGTCCTCAGTCTAATGAAGGGGCAACTTGAGTGGCTAATGGGAGACTGTAAGTCTCACCAGCTGTCCCCTTCCAAGACCTCAGTAAAGGAGGGAGGGCCCAAAGCCAGAACTGGCCCTGACATCCAGGAGAGACCTCCTGCCCAGATGGACCCCACCACCCCATACATGCCTGACATCTTGCTTTGGAGTTCCTGGCTTTGGAAGCTCTGGGAAGCATGGCTCATAAAAGTCCAGCGCCCCCTGGTGGCCTGAGAACGTTACCCTCCATCCACTACCCCTGCAGTGGGGCTGGGCTGGGCTTGGCCGGCTTCCTGGGCATGAGGCCTATACCGTTACATAGACCCCACCCTTAGGAGGGCCTGGGCTTGGTTTAATGCTCTGCTTTTGCCAGCATGAAATTCTTCATAAATTTTGAACAAGGGGCCCCACATTTTCATTTCACACTCTACCCTGCAAATTATGTAACCGGCCCTGGGGGTGAGTGGACCTTCTAGAGAGAGGGGTATATAGTGTGGACCCTGCTCTTTGGTGGTGTTTGCAGAAGGGATGGACAAAATAAGATACTTGATTGGGAGGAAGAGAGGGTGGAAAGCACCCAGCTGTGTACTGGGGATGATCACAGAGGGCTGCCTGGAAGAGGGAGTGAGACACAACACCTGCTGACATCTCACCTGCCTCCTCTCTCCCCTTGGCCAGGCCTGTCCACTCCATTTCCCATCGACGGCACCTTCTTCAACAGCTGGCTGGCGCAGTCGGTGCAGATCACGGCAGAGAACATGGCCATGAGCGAGTGGTCACTGAACAATGGACACCGCGAGGACCCTGCCCCAGGGCTGCTGTCGGAGGAGCTACTACAAGATGAAGAGACACTGCTCAGCTTCATGCGAGACCCCTCGCTGCGACCCGGAGACCCTGCCAGGAAGGCCCGTGGCCGCACCCGCCTGCCGGCCAAGAAGAAGCCACCACTGCCACAGGATGGGCCAGGGCCACAAACAACTCCAGACAAATCCCCCAAGAAGCCCTGGGGCCAGGATGCAGGCAGCGGCAAGGGGGGTCAAGGGCCACCTGCCAGGAAACCACCACGGCGGACACCTTCTCACGTGCCGTCTAGCCCTACGGTCGGGGACTCTCCCATCCCAGCAGCTCCTGAGAGTCCCCCACCACTGGCCCCTGAGACCCCGGATGAGGCAGCCCCCGAGGCTGCTGACTCGAATGTCCAAGTGCCTGGCCCTACAGCAAGCCCCAAGCCCTTGGGCCGGCTCCGGCCACCCCGTGAGAGCAAGGGAAGCCGGAGATCGCTGAGTACCAGGCCAGATACCGGGACAGGACCACCTTCTGCTGTGGCCGAAAGGGCAAAGGTCAGGCTACGCTTCAACACTGAGACTGATGGCTACTTCTCGGATGGGGAGACAAGCGACTCAGACATAGAGGCCGAGGACAGTGGGGTGCAGCAGGGCCCCCGGGAGGCGGGGGCTGAGGAGGTGGTCCGCATGGGTGTACTGGCCTCCTAACTCACCCCTACCCTGCCCTGGGCCCTGCCCTGGTCGCCCACAAGGCCTCAGCCCAGTCACAACTGCCATTTCCAATCTCTGCTGAGTGTCCCAGACCCATGAGCTGCCACTCTGTTATGGTTTTATTTTTAATATAGAGAGAGTTTCAGATTCCACACTGTTGTCTTTCCTCTGTGCTGGCCTAGGATATTAGGATTCCTCCACGACTCTGGCCACAAGGGCCATGCCAGGTCCTCTGCACCACTCTTGCTGGGGCAGCCTTCGTATCCGGGGCTTGCACAGCCCCACGGGCTCCTGGCTAGACGTTGGCAAGGTGAAGAGAGCCCAGGACTGCAGTCCGCTGCCACTGGTGACACAGACTTGTTAGGGCATTATTTCATGGCAGATGGGCCAGCCCAGGGCCTGCCCTGCCTTGCCCCTAAATCCCACTGGGGTCTCTTTAGGGGGTCCTGCTGCACTGTACTGATCCCCAAGAAAGTTTAATAAGCGATCCCTGGCCAGAGTCTACTCACTGTCACAAGCACAATGAGCTTCTATGAGAAAGCACTGAGGGGGCGCAGGTGGCCCTCTGGTTCCAGGGGAACCAGAAGCTGTTCTTGATCAACCCATGTCATCTGAGGCCTGCCCGCCCACCCTGCGACCCTCCCTCCCTTGCTGCTCTGCCCCTGCCAGCAGCGTCCAGCCCAGCGGTTCTGGGAAGGGGTTCCCAGAATCCTTCCTATGCTGCGCCATTTACTCAGGGGACTCCCAAACAGCCAGCCGCCAGTGCAGGCAGGGGGCTGCAGGGGAGGGCCAGTGCCCAGACGGGTGTGGGGCTCCGACCAGCCCACTGCAGAGAAGCACTCTGGGGCTCCAACTTCCTTCTTCCTTTGGGGCCAGTCTCAGCTGAAGTCTGGTCACTCTCAGACAGAGCTGACCAGACCAGACCGTTTGCCTTTTCAAGTTTCCCAGTCCTGCTAAGAGATGAGCTTCTTCCTCGGTTTCCTTTTGGAAACTCGTCCTTCCAATAAGCAGTGGGATCCCGGGGCCCAGGGCAGACCAGTGCTGGCCTGCTGGAGCTGTTTTCAGTCTTGCTGGATGTTCCTCTGTTCGTCTGTCCCTCAGAGCCTTAACTCCCTTCCCCAACCATGCCCCCCTCCCCACCACTCATGCCCCACCTGTCCGCCCCACCTTCTATGTGCCAGGTAGTTGCTTTGAAGAGTTTTAGGGAGTGGCCCCAGGGTGATAGCTCAGGGAACAAACAAAAAAGGAATTCTGTGAAAACTTTTTTTTTTCTTTTACCAATTACTCCTGGGTCACTTCCACCACTGGTAAAGCCAGAACTTCTCCAACAAGAACCTTGCAAAAGTCCAGTGAATCAGTCGAACCATTCTGTGGATGCCAAAGAATATTTTGACCCTAATAGAGCACAGCCTGGACCTGACAACTTGTCATTTGGACTTTCTTTTTTTAATGGAGTTCTTTAGCAACCAAGTATAGCAACATGTTCACCACACATATCCAAAGAGACAGAGCCCTGGCTCTTGGATGCCTTTCTGCTGCTGAACTGCCCCCTGGGGTTGGATTTCAGATCCTGAGCTGGGCCCCCTGTGAGCTGTCCTAACTCTTGAGACTCATGGGGGGAAGATACTGATGGTGAAACTAGCCTGGAAAGAGTCCCATGTGCCCCCCCCCCCCGCCCCACAAATACAAAAGGCGGAAATAAGCGGGATGGGGAGCAGCTTGACTACCCACCCTCTGACTCCAAAATGATCAAGGTACGACAGTGGCGTTGTCATTGACACTCAGTTCCATGTGAATTCTAGCAAAACAGGAAGCAAAGATAATGACTCAGTTTAGAGGCTCAAGCAAATGTATCCAGTTGGAGTAGACTCGGAGTGGGCATCGTGGGTTCTGGGTGTTGGGATGGCATGAGCTAACCCGTAGGGCTTAGTCTACCTGCCTGCTTGGTAGTAGTGGCCAGTGCAGTATCATCATCAGCATCACAACCCCCGTCTTGGTTTACTGTGTTTGAACAGACCTTCTTCCTACCCCATGCTTTGGATCACAACCTTGCCTGTGTTGGATTGCCCCCTGACCCCTAAGGAAGCAAAGGGACAAGATTGAAGAACAACCAAATTCTGCTAGGGGTTGGGGGTGCCAGGTATGGCTCAGGTCAAACAGACTAGGCATTTGCTCCCTTACCCCTTCACTCCATCTTGGATCAGGGTCTGGGCTCTCTCGGGGAGGGGGCAGGTGGAGAATCAGTAGAGGGGCTGGACTGGTTAAGCCAGAAGGGGCGGCCGGCCTGCATTCTTCACAGAGCCTCTGCTCCAGTTGGCTGGCCCCTGGATTCTGGCCTGTCTTGGTTGGCTATTGCTTTGGACTGAACCATCCCTGGGGGCCTGCCTGCATCACCCCATCTGTGTCCTGTGTTTGGCTGGCTGGTGGCACCTTCATTCCCAGGCCAGCCTCTAGAGCTGTCCTCACCAGCCAGCTGTCCGTCTCCAGATTGTCCACTAGGCTGCAAGGAGGTTAAGGATACCTGTCCCTGCCCCTGTTTTCTCCCCCATTAGCCACAGTCTCTTCACTCTTGTTCTGGCCTACTGTCCACAGTGTAGAGGGCTTGGCCAGCCCTGAGGCCAAGGCAGGCAGCAGGAGGAGAAGGCAGAGGCCTTTTCCAGGCAGAGGCTAAGGGAGATCTTTCATTTGACCACCTCGTCCCACACTCACTGTCCCTCGAGGGAGAAGCTGCTCCGTAACTCATTCTGGCTGTCACCCCCCACCCCCATCCTGGTCTCCCACCAGGAGAAAAACATCTTTACCATGAGATAAAGACCTACCACCTCCTTCCCCCTCATCGTGGTGAGAAGGGATAATGTGCAAGGAAAATATTTTTATGTATCATAATTGTATTTTGAGAGAAGAAAGGTAGAAGGGTTTATTTTGTTAAATGACCTCTGACTTTGTGAAAATATTGAGCATTTGCGATGTTAGGGCCACAGTGTCCTTGGAGAAGCCACCCAGGTTTTCAGACATGGGTGTTCAACTGTGGGTGTGTGAGTGTACCAGGGCACGACTCGTGTATCCATGTGCATACGTGCCTGTTTTGTGTGGTGTGTGTGCACACTGTGGGGCCTGCTGGGGCAGCTCTAAAAAATCAACTGCCCAGTTCTGATGGACACTGGAAGCAGCTGGACTTGGCATCTCCTTGCTCTCTGCCAGATGTGGCCAACCTTTGCCCATGCCCGCACACAGCTCTGCAGAGTGATCTGGATCCCTGAGCCAAGTTTTTGGGGAGGCCACGCTCCCATGCCCCTGACCCAGCTGGCCACATTGGCCAAAGAGCCAGGGCTGGAGGCTGGAAATTTTGGTTGTCTTTTGAGACACTTCCTGCCACCTTCTCTTCAGATGCACACAACACTGTGCTTCATATCGGTTATGCGGGGGATGATATGAATGTCACAGGAGGAGATGCCTTCTGTCTTTGTTTCAAAGAAAGTGATGTGCCATTTGTTAATATACAAGAGAAATATTGAAAATATATTGAAAAGAGCAATTTTAAATTATTTTTGGCTTATGTTGCAATATTTATTTTCTTGTATTAGAAAAGATTCCTTTGTAGAGAAAAAATGTATTTTTCATTAACGCAAAGACCTATTTCTCCTTTTTGTACATCGTCCATGTTTGCAACCCTTAACAAGCAATAGAATGTATGGCCGCCTTGATGTGGCCGGTGCCCGCTGTGCTCTGCATGATTCTCTGTTGCTGCTGCTGCATAGCTCCCAGCCCCATCCTGTCCTGCTCACTCCATGGGGGCCTCCAGACCCCGGCCCCTGCCAGGCCGGTCTTAAAGAGCCCTTTGCACTCCTCGTGTGTTGGCAAATGCAGTTAATAAAGCAGTGTTTTCTGTGCTGGCTGGTGTGAGGCTCCATTGCACTGGGGTAAGGGGCTCTGTGGGTCAGTCGGGACTGCCTTCTATGCACACACCCAGCAGTGGACTCAGTGAGTTTCCCAAGGGGACCTGCTGCTACCTCCTAAGGAATGGTAATAGTGATGCTTATATTGAGTGCGCCATATGCACCAGGTGCTGTGCTTTAAGGGCATTATTTCATTTGATTCTCGCTGTTTAATCTCCTGCAGTTCAGACAGGATGAGAGAGATGTACCAGGAAAGACTTCTCTGAGGCAGTGACACCGTTTGTTCATTTAACAAGTAGTCTCTTAACTGCACCCCTCATTCTGCCAGTGTGCTGTGTTGTATACTGAGCATATCACCAGGCCCCTGCCCTCCTAGAGCTTCCAGTCAGCTGAGACCTGAAGATTAAGTAGGGGTTGTTAGCCAAAGAGCCACTGGATGGAAGGAAGGGACAGGGAGCTTTCCTGATAGAAGGCTCAGCATGTACAAAGATAGATCAAACTATGTCTGGAAAGGGTCTTGAACCACCCCCTGAGAGCCCAAGGGGAAGCTGTGTGGAAAGGGGGTTGAACTGGGACTTAAGGAATCTAGCTTCTGTATCCAGTGATTTAGTTGTCAGCCAGATAGAACTGCTCCATTTCCTCACTGGTACAATGGACAATAGGTCACCAAAGGCCCTTCCAGATCCAAGGTTCTGTATGTCTAAAAGGCAGAAGGCCTTGGAAAGAAACTTGGGGTGGAGTGTGTTTGTGCCCACTCTGAATGCCTGTGGAGGGAGGCCTTCCTCAGTGACATCCCTGCAGGGGGCCCCAGGGAACCCTGACTAACTAGGGGATGTGGGAGTCCTCTCAGGGCACCAAGCCAGGGATCCAGCAGCTGTGAGTGGGAAGGGTTCAGGGCCATACAGGCCGGTTTGCTCCCAACCAGGACTGACAGCCAATGGCATAGGGATTTGCAGAAGATATGGCCTGAGCACCTCCTGGACAGGGGCACATTCACTCACCCACCTTCATTCATGCATTGATTCAGCCCCCGTGGAGCACCTGCTGTTGGCCAGGACGCTGCCGTGACCATGGTCCCCTCGTGGCCAACCAAGCCAGTCAGGAGACAGACATATCAGATCATCCCAAATTACACAGATTGGGCTGCAAACAAGGGCATGGGGCAGTAAGGGAGGATAGAGAACTGGGGGCTGAGGGAGGTCTCTGCTGTCTCTGAACTTGCCTAAACCTCTCGAAACTCCTGTGAAGCAGAGCCTGGGGCGCCACCTGCTGCCCATCCCGCCCAGGCTCAGATGCCTTCAGCTCCAGCTGCCAAGACCCACAGGACCAGGGCCACCTCGCATCTCTAAGGCTCAGAACTCCAGCCTCCCTCTTCCCCCGTCCTCCTTGAGGCTCCTACATGCCAGTGCCTCCCTTTTCTTAGCCAGCTGAGGCAAAGAAGGTCCTCTATCTCAGCCTTCAAGGACAGGGAGGCAGTTAAAGGGAAGTTGCCTCCTGGGAGAGTAAGGTGTTGACTGAGGCCTGCTGGATGCCCAGCCCTGGGTTGGGTAGGGAGGCCAAGGAGACCCAGGTCCTACATTCTTGTAACTGCTGAAGAAAGGAAGTCAACCCTGGGTTAGAGAGGGAGTGCTTGGTGTTCCCAGAGCTGGCTTCAGTCCCTCTTACTGCAGCCTCCGCCAGAGGAGGAAGCAATGGCTCTGATTTTCTTGGAGATGAAGGTTTTAGGAATTACAGAGGCTCCTTCGACCCGTGCTGGGAAAGGCAGTTTCCTCAAAGTGGTCTGATAGTTACCCATCCCCTTCCCAGAAGACCCCGACGTTCAGCCTCAGCTGGCCAGGCTTTTGAGTGCATCCCCGAGGGCCAACTCCTTCACACTGTTAAGGCCAAGTCCCTAGCTGCCCAGTGTGTGTCTGCTCCAGACATCCACTCTTCGTTCCCCTGATGAGAGAGACAGCAAGGGGACGTGAGCCTTCATGATCACTACGTGGGGGTTGCCTGATAAAATAAGAAGGCTCATAAAATGTGAATGCTAGGGTAGCCTTTTGGGGTTCAGGCCAGTCTCCCTGCAAAGTGTGAGAGGGAGGGAGGGAGGAAAGGATGGGGGCAGTGTCAAGGGACAAGCTTAATGTAGCAGGTTGTGCACACCACTCTGCTCCAGGCAGGCCTGGAGCCCAGAAGTGTCTACACCAGCCCATTCTGGGGGAACCTGGGAAGGGACCCAGAGGTTCTGGTTGCTAGCTGGTGAGGAAGACCTTCAGTGGGTGGGAGGTAGGGTTGCCAGATTTAGCAAATAAAAATACAGGACAGTTAGATTAGAATTTCAAATAAACAACCAGTAATGTCTTAAATGTAACATTGTGTCCTCCACCACCGTGTCCCGGGCAGGGGGCTGATGCTGTGAGCAATTTACCATTGTTAAAACTGGAGCAAATCCAAGACTATGTCGACAAGCCCACCAGTCACCTGCAGTGCGAGAGCAATGGAAAGAGGGCTGCAGCCAGTGGCCCAGGACACAGTACCCAGCTGGCACCTGTCTTATCTGTGCTACAGCCTCTGTTGCATCTCCTATCCCAACCTAGAGTTGAACAAAAACTCCGTGGTATCCCTCAAGGAACTCTGCTCCTGGGAGCTCTTCAAGGCCAACAAGCCCATTTGCTTCCAGACTCAACATCGGAAGAGTTTGGTTGGGTCTCTGTCTTTGCTGGGGCACCCAAGATTCCCTGAAGTCCCCCAACTTAAAATCAACCCCAAGCCTTTTAAAAAAATTATTAAACCCCTTCCCCCAAAGTTTTTTGCACAGTGCTGCAGAGAAATATGGCTGGCCCAAAAGTAAGGAGACCAGGTTTCTAGTCCTCTCTCCGCCGCTATCCTGGTATACCTTGGTTTCCCCATCTGCACAATGGGAGAAGAGGTTGAAGATACCAGGTGATCTCTAAAGCTTAGCCCCTGGAGGAAAGATCTGTGGTCAGAGGATGTGGTCAGTGAGAGCCAGGTAAGAGTCTACCAGAGCCCTTTAACTTGAAGCTGGCCAGGTGAGGTGGGGCTGGCTGGCAGATGGGGCCAGGTGAGCCTCCAGACTGGACTTGGCAGAGGGAGAGAAGGAAGAAGCTTTACCCACTCAGCTTGAGACCTTCACACAAGCAGAATGCCATTGTGGCTGCTGAGTCATTTGTCACCAGGGGAGGGGGCCAGTAGGAGCATAGGATTAGCCATAGGAGTGATCATGGAACAATGCCAGGCCTGGCTGGGGAGGTGACAGGGTTAAGAATGGAGCAGGACCTTTAGGCACTGGAAAGGAAGGTGAGGCATCTGTCCTCCAGGCTCTGGAATGGGACCCAGGTTTTTCTGGCAGGGCCAGGGCCTCTGTGGTCTGTGTAACATATGGGGGTTGGCTTGCCCCTGGTCTAGGCTAGGGATTTATGTTCAGTGGGCGATCCCAATCCCCCTCGTTCTTCTCTCTATCCTCAGCTTACATAAAGCAACATATGGCCATTCAGATCTAGAGACTCCATCCATGAATTCACCATGGGGAGGAAATGGCTAGAAATGGAATTCTGTGGGCCTTGGGGGTAATGGAAAATTAGGAGACCTACATTCTGACCTTTCTGGGCCTCAGTTTCCTCGTCTGTTAAATGGGAATGAGTTCCTACTGTGCCCACCAGGTAGGGTGGTTGAGAGGCTCCAGGTGGGCCATAGGAATGACAGGGGCAAAGCAAGGAGCCACTGAAGGTGTTTAGAAGAAGGTGAGAGTAGGTGGTTTTAAGAAGAGTGCTCTGACCCTGGCAGACTGACCAAAGGCAAGGAGGCCAGAGAGGTTTTTTTCCCCTAAAACTCACTTCCTGGAATTTGAGCTGGTAAGCCCCATTTGTTTACAAGTTCTCATGGGCCTCCCTAAGCTCAACTAGGACAACTCTGGTTTTGGATCAAGGCAGGGACTGGCCACGCACAGTTCTTGGATAGGGGCTGGTTGTAAACAGCTGGTGGTCATCAGGGAAGCAGTTCAAATGATGCGTGTGACAGGATCAGCTGCCTGGGCCTAAAACTCACCCAGCTCACAGCTTCTGGGCTACTCGGGCCCCTCCACACACTGGTAATGGGAGGCTCGGCCTTGGGACTGGCCTGCACACCTGAAACCTTGTAACCCAAGAAGCTGGAGGTAGTCGAACAGGACATCCCTTCTGCCTCCTTCAGCCCCTTTTACAAAGAAGGAACATTCCATTCCCAGGGATTGAATGTTGTGATCAACATGAGACTCAGAAGTACAGCCAAGGGTTTGCAGAAAAGCCAAGGGAGAAAAATGACTCAGCATAATAAACCGTCACCTGTGGGTATTCTGAACTGACATTTTGGAACTCTCAGAGACACCCTGGTTCTGATGCTTGACATACAAAGCCTCGCTCCCCACATGTCAGACATACCCTTTAGCTTACTGGAGTGAGGTCCTAGGAGGGAGGGTGGTCTATGGATGGGCATGATCTCTGCCACATCCAGCAAGTGAGTCACAAATGGGCCAGTATCAAAGGCGAGCAGAATGCCCCTGTGTAGGCTTCAGCAATCAGAGGGGATGCTCAAGGAGAAGGCAAATCTTAGAGATCCCTCCCCGCTGCAGGAGCACTTCCTTCAGTCAAGAAAGGAGATGGGCCTGGCATCGGCATGCACCATCAATCCTGGTTCCTGCTCAGCCCTCGTCTGAAGATCTTCATCTAGATTACTGGTCCTGAGTTTGGGAAGGTGTGAGAGCTCATCTTGTCTAACCACCACCCAGCATAAGCACCTGCTGTCAGAGAGCCTCTGCTGCAGTTCTAGTGGCAGGGAGCCTATCACGTCAAAGCAACCACTGCTCCACTGTTAAGATACCTGTGACAAAAAGGTCTTCCTTAAAAACTGATGATAAGGAACACAAATTGAGTAAGGACACTGTCGATGTGTTGTGAGATTGTTGACCACTGTTATAGGGTAACATTTATAGTAACTATTAAATGGGAGGCTGTTATGTCCTGTAAGCCTTCATCTTGGGCGAGAATGGCAGCACAATTGGAAGAGCATAGTCAATATCACTTAAATGTGTAAGTAAAAAGTTTTGAAATGGTGTTTAAAAAAAAAAAAAAACCAAATGAGACTAATGAGGTACAGTAGTCCAGTGACAAGGGCCAGAAGACAGAAGGGGACAAGGAAGTCCCCTGGTGATAGGGAACACAAGGTGGAGTAAGGATATTCTTGATGTGTTGTGAGATTGTTAACCATTGTCATAGGGCAACATGTGTAGTAACTGTTAAATGAGAAACTATTTTGTTCTGTAAGCCTTCATCTTAAGTGAGAATAACAGCACAGTTGGAAGAGCGTAGTCGATGTCACTGAACTATGTATGTAGAAGTTTTTGAAACAGTGTATCTTTGGCTATCTGTATTTTCATAAAAAAAAAAAAAAGGTTGAGAATTTAGAGGCTTAATATGTTGTGGGATTGTTAACCAATGTCGTAGAACAACATGTGTACTACTGTTTCATGAGAAACTATTTGTTCTGTAAGCCTTCACCTGAAGTACAATAAAATATATTAAAAAAAAAAAAAAAAAGGTCTTCCTTAAATTCAACTGTAAAACAATTCTGAGGAAGCCAGCACAACTTGTACAAGGCAAGGTCATGGAAGCTCCATAGACACATCCAAACTCCCTGAGGAACTGAATTGCTGGGCTGAGGGCTGTGAGGACCGTGGTCTCAGGGAACATCTAGCTCAACTGGCATAACACAGTTTATAAAGAAAATGTTCTACATTCTACTTTGGTGAGTAGCGTCTGGGGTCTTAAAAGTCTGTTAGCGGCCATCTAATAAGATACTCTACTGGTCTCACCCCTTCAGGAGCAAGGGAAAATGAAGAAAACTAAAGATACAAGGGAAAGATTAGTTCAAAGGACTAATGGACCACAACTACCACAGCCTCCACCAGACTGAGTCCAGTACAACTAGATGGTGCCCAGCTGCCACTACTGACTGCTCTGACAGGGATCACAACAGAGGGTTCTGGGCAGAGCTGGAGAAAAATGTAGAACAAAATTTAACTCACACAAAAAAGACCAGACTTACTGGTCTGACAGAGACTGGAGAAGCCTCCAGAATATGGCCCCCCTTTTACCTCAGTAATGAAGTCACTCCCAAGGTTCGCCCTTCAGCCAAAGATTAGACAGGCCCATAAAACAAAATAGGACTAAAGGGGCACACCAGCCCAGGGGCAAGGACTAGAAGGCAGAAGGGGACAAGAAGTCTGGTAATAGGGAACCCAAGGTTGAGAAGAGAGAGTGCTGACATGTCGTGGGGTTCTTAACCAATGTCATAAAACAATATGTGTACTATTTAATGAGAGGCTAGTTTGTTCTGTAAACCTTCATCTAAAGTACAATAAAAAAACATTCACCTGTACAATAATTGTCTCCTTGAAACTTCTATCCATAGGTCCTCTTGAATCCTGGAGCCATGGAGATCAAGTCCAATCCAGCTTTCACTGGGCAGCTCTGGAGCTCTTTGATGATGGTTGAAATGACCTACCCATCTGACTTTTCAAGTTCAGTTGTTTCCTAGAGGATTAGAATGTAGGGTATTCCCCTCCTCTGCCTCCATTACTCTTCTACTACTTGAGATGGAACCAATCACCATACCCCTACCCTGTTCAGGCAAAGCCAGTCCCAGGTCAGCGGTTTGTGGGGAGAGGAATCAGAGAGAGGACGGATGCTGTAATATTCTCTTAGCTCCCTTCTCCCAGCTGTGTCTTTAGTGAGCCCCTACTCCCCACCCCCAGGGCTCAGTCAGTGGTTTTGTGGGTTGGCAGTATCTGCAGTTTCAACAGTTTTAGCTTTACTTCAAATCAAAATCTTCCCATTGTCTGTGCCACACATTTTGGGGCATTTGTTCAGTGGTCAGTTTGGCATTTTGAGAAGGACACGTCTATCTGGACAGTCCCAGCTTCAAATAGTCTGTCCTGATCTGATGGCTTCATGAGCAGACTGTCCTGGTAGATCACTGGCTCCAACCTCAGCTTAGAAAACATGGTCATTTTTCATAAAATGTTGGTGTTAGAAATAATCTATTCATCATTACAGATGAGAAAGGTTTAAAGAATGGGAATGGACCTGCCCTGCTCTCCTGCTCCCACTTTAGTTCAAGCCTCATACTCTCAGGTTTTGCTTCTCCACTCTTGCTTCCTTCTAAGACATTCTCCACGCTGTACCGTTTCAGGTACCCTGAGCTTTAACAGCTCCAAAATCACAATGTGCCATTTCTGCCTCCCTGTTTTTGTCTTTGCTGGTCTATCTGTCTGGAATATCCTCTCACCAGTTCCTACTCCTTCAAGATGCTGCTCTTGTGCCCCTTTCTGGAATCCTCCTCCATAGCCTCAGTGTTTGGGGCCTTCTTTTGTCCTGCATGCCTTGGGCAGATCCCTGCCTATTCTTGTCAGTGTGACTCCAGCCCATAGCAGGCAGGTGTTCAGGAAAGTTGACTGATTGAAGGAAAGGCAGAAAGCGAGACCAAGTGCTCAAGCCTGAATCCAACACTTCAACCCAACACTTGGTGGTTTCTCGTAGGTAAGGCTTTGCGTGTGAGAGGGAACCTTGTAAGCAGGGACCCTGCCCCCTATTTTGCCCAGCCTAGCTCAGGCCAAAAAGACTGTCTAGTCACCATGTAAATCAAGAAGGGGTCAGAGCACTGCTTCTCCAAGGAGGATGGCGGATTGAGGCTTCTAACGATCCAACAGGGGCGCCATTGCCACCCAACTGCCAGAGGTCTCGAAGGGCCTGATAATTCTGAGCCTGTTCCCAAATAGAGGCTGGAGTGGAGAAAAACTCAGAGACTATTCTCTAAGTAGCTTTGTGCCCCCATCATCTGCCGCCAGGCAGTCAGGAAAGAAAGTAGCATTGCATGCTTTCCTTTAGGAGCTCTCAGAACTGTGTCCTGTGTAGTGGATGGATGGAACCAACAAGTTTCCACTTACTTTACTTCTGTGGGGCTGGGAACAGGGCTAGAGCTCTCCTGCCCTACCACTTACCCAAAGAGGGGACCTTGGCCTCTTGGTTCTCAAAACTCCACCTCGTACCCTTTCAAATACCCTGAGCACTACCACTACCACCCTAGAGTACAGGAAGGTCAACTTGCTTTTCTCCAGCTTGTCGTCGATCTGGTACGTCTAGAGAGGCTTCAACCCAAACCCAAGGGCTAGAAGAAAATCCTAAAAATGTTACTGTTACTTACAATGTTTATAATCTCTCTGGTGTATGAGATATTGCTAATCCCAGATGAAACGGGACTACAATTCCACTGTTGCATTTCACATAAGTTCCTTTTAGCTCAAGAAAGCAGTGAACAAAAATCTCCATTTTGAGCCCCAAGTGCTTCTCTCCCTGTTCACCTCCAATTATTTTTTTCCCTTCTTTATTTTTGACAGGCAGGTAACATGCCATATGCCAAGGCTGTTGATGAAGGAATCTGCTAATTATTAACCCAAACCCTTTCAATACAATCAAGGAAGAATGCTCTTCAGTCTCTTTTTGCAACATTATCAACTTGTTTGTAATGGCATACTGCCATCACTGAAGTCATAAGGACTTTAATAATAAACATCTTAAATTGTTCTCCATAATGCCCCAAATAAAAGTCCACATTCCATGGCAAGATCTGCTTCATTTGTTTACTAAACAATACCCAGAAAATTATTGAGCCTGGGTGTCTAATTTTAAATAATATCAGAAGCTAGAGTTAAAGAGGCTTTGTAAAGGTGGGCCCTGACCTTCGTCAATTAACTGAACCATCAGTTGAACCCTGCATAAGGAATGCAGCAGAAACAAGCCCTGTTCTAGGACCTTTGTTTTAATTATCAGGTTTCTTTTTGTGTGTGTGTGCTTTTAGTTTACAGCTCAAGTTCTCATTCAAAAATTTATACACATATTGTTCTGTGACATTATTTGCAATACCAACAATGTGACAGCACACTTCCCCTTTCCACCCTGGGTTTCCTGTGTCCATTGGACCAGTTCCTGGCCCTTCCTGCCTTCATTATCAGGTTTCTGAGCTATAGCTATCAGCTTTCAATTAGAATACTGGCCACCTAGGAACTTTCCCTATTCCCAGCAAGGTGCCTTTCACACTGCTGGGAGCTGTGACACTTGTATTACTTTTACCCTTAGTACAAATATCAGATAGCCTAGTAAGTCATTTTGAGAAAATGGGCTAAACAAACTGGATTTTATATTTTCGCCATTGATCCCTTCAGTGAAGTCACTACTTCTACTCGTTAGTTTCAATTCAACAAATAACTTGAGGACCCACAGATAAATCTCTACTTCGATGGAATGAGGCATACACAATTGTAATAGAAGTTGTGACTGCTTATGTTAAAAGAGCTAGCATGAAGTTTGTTGTCACTACTACACATTGTCAGTGGAAAGGTCAAAGGGATAGCTGTAGAAAGGTTTTATATTTTGTTAAATTTTATATTTTGAGATTTAAATATCAAAACTAGTTTTTATAATCCTTACTGAAATTTTTATGCTTCAATGATTGCTCAATGATCTTTAGTATTATTACTGTTTAGCACTGTTAGTATTGTTGTTCTAAATGAAAAATCATAGACTATCGCATCAGAAAAACCTGGGAAGTTTGTTGAAGATTCAGATTCCTGGGCACCCAGAACTGTTGAATCAGAATCTCTGGTGGGAACTTTATTCCTTTTCTTTTTTTTAAGCTCCCCAGGAGTTAGAAAAATCTTGATGTAGATAAACCCAACTGGCTGCCTTATTTTTTACATTTCAATGGAATCCTACCTCAGTTTGCCCATAAGCTATTTTCTGTCTTACAAGGTAAATTAGGCCTTGGTACTTAAGCAAAGTTTCCTTGGGATCCTTTTACAAAAGAAAGTGCTACCATCTTCATTATTTCAAATTCCAAGAAATTTCTAATGAGTAAAATGAAAATTATAATTAGATGATACAAATGGAACTTGACACTGCAGTTCTTCAAAGACCAGGTTAGCATTTTATTTTTCTATTACTGACAGTCAGATTCATACAGGGTGAAAAGATAATAGAACATAATCAAAATAACATACAAACACAATTCAAGAACATTTAACCATCTATCATAATCGTTCTTTGTAAAATATATAAAAGTAAACAGAAACATCTTTATATAAATTATGCTTAACAATCTGTATACACTGTAAACCGATGGTTAAAACTCACACTAAGATGCTAGTGCAAGCAGTGGTGTACAAAAGTGCAAAGTTAGTGATGAACAACTTATCACCGACTTACCACTCCAACATACTCTACACTCAGCCAAATACTGAGGGCCTCACCATTGAAACATTTTTATCACTTTAAAGTAACCTGACTACATTCATCCTGAGTGATTTTGCCTCAATATGGCAATGGATTATGAGTTCAGGTCAGGAGCAGCACCAGGGAATACAGAAACCCATGTGAAGTTGGCCATTCTAAAGTGAATCTTTATACTTGATAATGAAAACAATTCTGAAGGAAACCTGTATGTCAAAAGGTATAAAATTGTCAATCACCTTTACCTCAAAATATTTAAAACTAAAACTGAATTTAATTTCCCACTTAAAATGCAACCTGAAGAATCTATCCACTCCAGCACAGTTTTTCCAAAAATAATTCTGCATGAAATCAATCAAAAGACTTCCCATTTCTGTCCTAAAATCCATCTGGGGCAGGGGAACTCCTGAAACAATGGAGTTTAGTTTGGATAACTTTGATTATCTTGGATTCTAATTTAAAAGTGTGGTCATATCCCTGAACAATCAACCAGTAGATTAAACATATTAGCTACTTAATGTTCTAAATTATGAGGACAAAAATTAGTTGGTTCAGAACCGCACCTTCGATGAACTAGATTCCCTTCATATTCAGGGATCTTTTAAACCAAGTATTGGTTGGGGGCCTATGAAAGGGGATGGTTGTAGGGTTCAAGAGTGGAAACTTGGTTTGAACAAAGTCCCAATCACTTTACACAGAAGCTTAATCACATATTCTAAAAGTTTGTTCTTTAGTTGTTGTTAAAAAGCACTAACTTGCATTTCAAAAGGAAGGCCAGTAACAGAAATAACCAGAAACATCAACATGCATCTTTGAGAATCTAGTCCTTAATTGAAGATATACCATTTTCTGAACTCTCTCATATTTATAGCAAAAGCTCTCGTGTTTGTATTAATACAGGCTACCTTTAATCCTCAGCTGATTTTGCATTAAGGAATTTACATTTGCTAATCTTGATTTTGTTTATGCTTTCTTGAAGATTTTTTGAAGCTTTATCAACTTTTTTTTTTAGTTGAGTTCATTTCTTAAGGTCCTATTTAAGACAGTGTAAAAAAAACCAATGAGAATAAAAAGATGAAATCACATACGGTCACAATGGTGGCAATTCCATCCCTTCCTCTCTCCAACATAACAGAACAGCAACATATCTAGGGGAAGATCAAGCATCAACTGATGACCTGCTCAGGCCAGGCCTTATGCTAGGCACTGAGACTACCAAGTGCATTAAGAAGGTACATGTCCTTAGGAGCTACACGGTGACTGCCTTTTTTCTGCTTCTTTGTAAAGAACCTAAGCCCTCATGATCCAAACAGTCATCATTCAGTACAGGAATAAAACTCTGAAAGGTGTTAAAACATATCTATTTGAGAAAATGGTTTGGGAAAGCAAACCACGCTGAAACACAGGGTGTCCAGCAAAGAGAAAAGAAAGAGGGAAAACTCGGCCACTTCCTTAGCATCAAACTCTAAGGTGGTGGTTGTTGTGTGCTGTCGAGTTGATTCTGACTCATAGTGACCCTAAAGGACAGGGCAGAACTGTTCCATAGGGTTTCCAAGGAATGGCTAGTAGATTCAAACTGTGGACCTTTTGGTCAGCAGCCTGAGCTCTTAACCACTTCACCATCAGGGCTCCAACTCTAAGGTACTACATATATAATCTGGTTTAGCACACTTCCATCTTTGGTGGCTGTTGTAATCCCACGTATTCAAAATAGGACTGTAAAACTTAGCAAATGAAAATACAGGACACTCAGTTAAATTAAATTTCAGATACATTTATTCATTCCTTGTCTGAAATTCAAATTTAACTGAGCATCCTGTATTTTATCTGGCAACTCTAATTAGGAATTATCTCTGTATTTATCGACGCAATCCATCATCAACTTTTTACATATGTTTAAAATGATCCAAATAATACACTCTAAACTGAACACAAGGTATTTTGAGAGACTTTCCTCTTTATATAAGCTATTCTCACTGTATCTGGTCAATTTTTATTTGGCAATATATCCTTGCAAACTTCAGTTATCTCACCTACCATGTCACGAACAAGACTGAAATGTCACATTAAGTCACATTCCAAATACAGACTTTCAGAATATGTAAACCTTTCCTCTGATACTCTCAAATCATGTCAACTAGAAGTATACTGTTTTTATTTTGGAACTTGTGAAAATGCTGGGTTTTTAATGTGGGAGATCACTTTGTAGAAGGAAAGAAACACTATTATCACAGCTATCACCCTATTTTAATGATTTACAAGTAGTTTACATGCTGGAAAGTACTATAGAGAAGTGTGAGCCAGTTGAAAACTAAAGAAAAGAAACAATATTCTGTCTTTATGTTGTAAACCACAGGAAGTTTGTATATACAAGCAGGCACATAAAACTAAAATTTAGATCTATGAAGGCAATATCTAAATTTGTACATCTTTGGCACTCATACAAAGATACTAGTTTAACTAAATCAATGGTGAAGAATGTTTTTTTCATATTCTTTAGGAAATGTATATGTCCAAATTAGAGAAACTGGAATCTATCAATTTAACCAGTTATGATCCAAAAGTGTAATTAACAGCAATCACTGAAATGGATGTGAAATGATCTCCAAAAATCTAAAAGTGTGCTGAGAGTTTATGCTTACAGAGTTTGACTTAAGATTTTAAAAACAGCAATAAAAAAATATTTTGAACACTGCCTAATTTATATGGAATCCAATCTTACCTTGCATACAGCTGTGTTAAAAACAAAATCTACCTATGTTCCAATACTAACATTTACCCCTGAAATACTCCACAGGTGCACACACCCGCACATACATAGAACTGTATATGTTTTCCCATGTGCTTCTACTGTTTCTACTGCTCTCTTCATATGCTTTTCCTGAAGGGGAACAGGGACCCAGTGCATGTGCTCTGAAGGGATTCTCAGCACTACACAGTAAGCCCAGTGGCTAAGGAGCTCTGTAGACCTATCCCCCTAAAACTGAGAGGAAAGTTGGTTGCTGCTAAGTGCACTTTTATTTCTAGAGGCTCAGGCCATAAGAATCTCTTACCATTGGGAAAATACCCACAGTCTAGCTGCGCTCCGCAAAGTGACTTATTTGCTTCTTTGGCCCCCGTATCAGACTAGGATGAGGGTTCTAGAGCAAGGTATTTTGTACCAGGAAACATTTTTCCTCATTATAGGAAATACTTGAAGAAAGGCATTTGTCTCAAGTTATTAATGACAGGTACCATCAACAAGAGGCAGTTACTATTTTAATACGGCTTAGTTCTATTTAGTCTTTAGGAGCGAGTAATTTAAGCTTAATCAACAGGCTGACATGTCATTTCCTACTTTTTCCTTAGTGCTACTGATGTTTCTAGGCAGGTAGGAAGCTCTTTATTTTCATTTAGAAAAAAACTGAAAGTGAAAAAGAGTAGCCAACTTACTAAAACCAAATGTCACATTAAGAAATGACCCTGTCAGTTTAGCTCCTACAATAAAATAACCAGTAATTCCTTCCAGTCATATTCCTCAATCCTTATCTGCTTCATGGGTTACATTACCAATGACAGAAAGACTAACTCTGACTTGGAGAATGGCTACAGAAAACACTAATTTTGATATTAAAATTATTCTTGATAGAACTGGAGCAATTTATTCTCAATGGAATTGGTTAAATATACTATAAAATACTTGGTTTAACAGAAGAAAACACTCTTTGATAGTTACGAGGGTGGGGAGGGAGGGAGATGGGTATTCACTAACTAGATAGTAGGTTAAGAGTTATCTCAGGTGAGGGGAAGAAAAACACACAGTGCAGGGGAAGTCAGCACAACTGGACAAAACCAAAAGCTAAGAAGTTTCCTGAATACAACCAAATACTTCGAGGGACAGTGTAGCAGGGCGGGGGTCTGGGGACCATCATTTCAGGGGACATCTAGGTCAACTGACATAACAAAGTTTATTAAGGAAATGTTCTGCATCCCACTTTGGTGAGTGGCATCTGGTGTTTTAAAAGACAGAAAGGACCACATAAACCAGAGACTCCATCAGCCTGAGACCAGAAGAACTAGATAGTACCTGGCTACAACCAAAGACCACCCTCCTGACAGGGAACACAACAGAGAGTCCCTGATGGAGCAGGAGAAAAGTGGGATACAGAACTCAAATTCTAGTAAAAAGACCAGACTTAATGATCTGACAGAGGCTGGAGGAACCCCGGAAGACTTGGCCCTCGGACTCTCCATTAGCCCAGAACTGAAACCATTCCTGAAGCTAACTCTTCAAGATTAGATTGGACTATGGGACATAAAATGATACTCGTGAAGAGTGTGCTCAAGTAGATACAGGTAACTAAATTGGCAGCTCCTGTCCAGAGGCGAGATGAAAAGGCAAAAAGGAACAGGAGCTGGCTGAAAAGACACAGGAAATCCAGGGGGGAAAGGAGACGTGTACTGTCACATTATAGGGAGAGGAGCTAGGGTCACATAGTAATGTGTGTATAAATTTTTGTATGAGAAACTGACTTGAACTGTAAATTTTCACTTTAAAGTACAATTTAAAAAAAAAACAAACAAACTTGGTTTATAATCAAGGGAGAAACCTTAAGCTTGAGTCTTTAAAAATACATATTTGGCACTTACCTTTCATCTTATCTTACTAATTATGGGCACCTTAGACATATGGAAAAAAGAATTCAATGAAGAGACCACATTCTTAGGAAATTATAATACTTCAGAAAAACTACCTAAAATTTTATTCCTAAGTCTATCAGTGAGGCAAGCATTATACCTAAAACAAAAGCCTTTTTGCTACAAAGGTAAGAACTAGCTTAGAGTAATTAAAAAATAAGAAAATTAAAAACAAGCATTCATTTTCTTGCTACCAAGAAATAAAATATGCTAAGAAAAGCAAAAGAGGTATAGGATCAGAACAAAATCCCCACACATCACAGTGACGACTGAAGCAGAACAGGCTGTTTCTTTTTCCTAGGATATGCAGTCCTCCACAAAGAAACTGTGCCCAAGACTCTACTTGTTGCTTGCCCTGGGGAATACCATTAAATGTAAAGAGACTGGGAGTGCCTCTAGATGTGGAGAGCCCATGCCTATAACTACTTTTGGTGACAATGCATAGATTATCAAACCTGGTACCAATAAAACTGAAGCACTTCCAAATTAGACCACTGAGATGAAGGTATTAAACCACAAAACCAAACCTATTGCCATTAAGTCGATTCTGACTCATAGCAACCCTACAGGACAGAGCAGAACTGCCCCATAGGGTTTCCAAGGAGTGGCTGGTGGATTTGAACTGCTGACCTTTTGGTTAGTAGCTGAATGCATAACCACTATGCCACCAGGGCTCCGAGATGAAGCTACAGAGCCTCCCAAACCAAGAAATCAACCTTGTGTTGTACCAGTAGAAGTGTTTTTTTGTTTTCAGAAGGCTGATCTCAAAGGGATTAAGACATGGACCCCATCAGCACTGGTCATGGTAGCCTTACTGATAAAAATACACATGATTCAGAGATAAATATGGTAGCAGGTGCAACAAACCACAACTGTGTTCCTGGTAAATGCAAAAGCCTCTAAAGGCTTAAACATTATTCTAAATTTTCTGAAGCAATCTTCTTTCCCAACAACCCTCTGATATGTGTAATATTAAATATTTAAATTTTCAGAGTCTACTAGCTAGATAAGACACATTAAAATGAAACATTTGCCAAACATTATAGTTTGTTTTATTGCATGACGTTTGCATAAGAAAAAATATTGCTGAAAACTGTCAGGCATCATGCAATCATTGATAAGCTAATTATTAACTGTACTTTTAAGACAGGTGGACATATAATCTAAAATTTTAAAACTAGTTCCAAAGAAGTACATAAAAAATTTAACATGATGAGCTTTTAAATATGGTTTATAGTTGTAGTTTTATGTTGTTAAAAAGCGCTTCAAATGTACTGCTGGAAAGTTGTTCTTTATAAATGGCACTGGGGGTAAGTCGGATTACAAACCATAAAAACTAATTATTTTTATGGAATTAGAAAGCTAACATTGTGATATTCAAACCTACTTGAATCAGTTTTTAATTTTCACTCAAATTAAGTTGATAAAATATTAATAGTCTACAAAAATCTGTTTTATAACCAACAAAAGTCTATTGAATTCAAGTTATGTATGCTGAGTGATCAAATCTCTGAGGAGGCCTGAATGGTGAGACCTGGAACCCACGTGGGTTAGTGTTAATTGATGTACTGTGCCATCCAGCGGAAACCTTCTCCATAGCCTTGTCTTTTGAGCACACTGCACATGAAGACTTCTAAGGGTCGGGCATTTAGTTCTTTCAGAGATACACTGCCCTAGAAGAGAAGACAGATACTATGTTGAGAGACCCCTTTATAAAATAAAAGATCCAGTCCCCGGTAGAACTGCATGTTATACACCTTAGAACACGGGCGACTGTGATAAAGCCATGGTTGCTAGGTGTCCAAGTCCGCTAAATACACAGGAAGCCTCCTCTGTCAGTCTACCTTAGGACAGGATGGTCACTCACTGAAAAAGAGGTGAGTTTGTGAGGCACACAAGAATAAAAAATAATCTGACTTATACTGAATGTTTTGATCAAAGATTCAATAGCAGAATCCTGATCAAAAAGGGGAAAATGCAGAAAAGAATTTCAAATTATCATGGAATCCAAACTTTCTAGAGCCACTGAGGCTTGACGGACCCCTGAAACTACTGCCCTGAGATAATCCTTAAAACTTAAACCAAAAATGTCACCTGAAGTCTTCTTTAAACCAAGCAATACGAAAACGAAAAACAAAAACCACTGCCATCAAGTCAATTCTGACTCATAGTGACCCTACAGGACAGAGTAGAACTGCCCCATAGCATTTCCAATGAGTGGCTGGTAGATTTCAACTGAGCTCTCAACCACTGCACCACCAGGGCTCCTGAATTGTCTCCTGAAATCTTCTTAAAACCAAGCAATAGTTTACCTTAATTAGTAAAGAAAGTCTGCCTTGAGCACTGTGCTCTTTTAAGAACTATCTATATGGGATCAAAATGACAACAGCAACTCAAAAGATTTTTATGTAAGAGTATACTAAACCAAGGAAATTTTGCTTGTAAACGCTGGTGTTCTTCCATTGTTTATCTGGGATTTTTCAATACTAAGAGTATTTTTCCCCCTTAACGAATTCTAGTAAAAATGAACACAAAATTCCCTGGGGTCTTAAAAGCATCCAAGGCACAACAATTGGTCTCTGTTCACCTGAGCAACAGGGGAAGAAGTGTCAGGAATAGAAGGAAGATATGGAATGTGTGGCTAACTGCCTCCATGAACAACTGCCTCCTTTGCCATGAGACCAGAAGAACCTGATGATGCCCAACTACCAATACTGAAAATTTTGATCAAAGATTTTACAGAGGAATCCTGATCAAAAAGGGGAAAATGTAGAAACAGAATTCTACATTCTCATGGACTCTAGACTTCATGGAGCAATAAAGTTTGGATGAACCCCTGAAACTACTGCCCTGAGATAATTTTTAAATCTTAAACCAAAATTATCTCCTGAAATCTTCTTAAAACCAAACAACAGTTTAGCTTAACTAGTAAAAAACGTCTGCCTTGAGCAATAAGCTCTTTTAAGAATTATCTATACAGAATCAAGGTGACAATAAAAAGATTAGACAGGAACCTTAGGGGGCAGTGAATTTATGTTAATGAGGGAGGAACAAATCAGAGAAGGAGGGTGAGGATGGTTGCACAACTCGAAGAATGTAATCAATGTTACTAAACGGTACATGTAGAAACTTTAATTGGTGTATGTTTTGCTGTGTATATTCTCGAATACAACAAAATGAAATTGAAAAAAAAAGATTTTAACATATTTCATATCTTTTCAGACTCAGGTATTATAAACCAAGTTGAATAAAATTTTCCAAGTCAAAAAAAAAAAAAAGAACAAAAATAATGTGTCTTAGTTTATTATAAAATGTATAGTTCAAAAATCCCAAATACTCATGCCTATGTTTATGTCTTATTTATCCCTAGTGCACACAGGACCTAAACACTGAACTGTACTGTTTACACAATTATTAGTAGGTTTAAACACTCAAATATATTATTTGGTGGCTAATTCTGAAAATTTATCATAAATAAACTTCAAAAGCTTTAATTAGTACCCCATAAACACTAGTCTTGGGCATAACTGAGCCTGGGCTGTTTTGTTATCACCATGAAAAGATTTCATACAGTGGTAGAAAGTAATGAAGATGTTAAAAAAAAGACCCAATGGTACAAATGACAGTTTTTCTTCAAGAAAAAAATAAATGATAATGGGCTTGTGTAGTTGGGACAATAGTATTTAAAGAGACATTTGTACCATAAAGTGAAAAACTTACACTTGTCAAAAACACTTTTTTTTCTTACCTTTCCTGTTGTCTGACCATATAAACCAAACATCTCTCGTAACCTCTCTTCACTGATAGCTTCAGGTCTGTCGATCTTATTCCCAAGAATCAGGATAGGCACATTAGCAGTAGTTTCGTCTGTCATTAGTGACTGAAAAACAAAACAAAAAATAAGAAATGGATATGAAATCATCTAAAGGGCTTATTCTGACAAGACACTAAAACAGTCAAGGACTCATTCTCTACCATATCACATCAGCTTTGCCAATTTTCTTTGGCAAACTTTCCCTATGTTTTAAAGTGAGGAAAACGAAACCAAAAATTCATTTCTTCTGTCTTCCTAAGGCTGTTTCTGGGAATGCTCACTCTGCTCACTCTGCAAATTAGTGAGGTACAGTGCTTAGAGCCAATACCTTGGAAGTGGGCAGACCTGGTTTAATTTCTGGTTCTGCTGTTTCTGAGTTGTGTGACCTTGGAGAAGTTAGCCTCACCAAACTTCAGACAGAACTGGGAATAGTAGCACCTACCTTATGCAGTTGATTTGAGAATTAAATGAGGTAATATATGCATAGTGCCTGGCACAAAGTAGGAACTCAGGATTTCCCTGACTTTGTTTCATAACCACACAACCTACCTGGCCTTTTCCACATGAACAAGTATTTGTTTGCCTGCTCTTGACAGGGGCATGGTCAGGTCAACCTGCAGTCAAATAATCAATCTATCTTCTCTGTGGCCCCAGCTCTAGTGCTGGCCTTGTGTCTGCTCTGGAGACCCTTTAGGAAACATCTGGTCAAGGCAAGAGGAGGTGAAGTGAATATACATGCCACTGCTCACTCCTAGGAGTGGTGACGAAGACGGTATGTCATCCAGGTTCTGGTCAACTCCTGAAAAAACTGACATCTAAGGATGACCAGGGACTCAAACCAACCCACTCCAGGAATGTAGCAGACAATACATACTATAAGGGCACACTCTGCACAGGGTGAGCTCTTCAAGTCTTCAGGAAGGAAGTCTGTGTTAGTGCTTCATCTATAGTTACAATTATACCAAGTTACTCTCTTAGCATTCTAAGTAATCACTACTTAAAGCAATTATTGAGCTCATCAAATTGCTAGGAGTTACATCAGAGACTGCAGAAAAACCTGCACTCTGAAACCTACATCTCCAGACTATCTCCTTAGGCTTACCGGACTGATTTAACTGTTTAGTTTTAGTTATTTAACTTACATCAAGTTCTTCTTTTGATTCTAACAGCCTTTCATGGTCTGCACAATCCACCAGAAATACAATGCCATTGATAGCAGGAAGGTAGTTTTTCCACACTCTTCGAGCTAACAAAAACAATCAGGAGTTAGATTTTATTTGCTGGTCAAACCTAGCAGCTGGTTTGATGGAAGAGCCCTACAAGACAACAAGTGTAGTTAACCCTTAGCTGTTGCTACTTCACTATACACCTACTCCTCATTTACTATCTTGTTATCTGACACTTTGCATTTACGACATTAGTAAAAAATCTACTGTCCAACTATTTTGCACGTTAATGACATACATCTGGCAGTAACAAATGCCAAGGTGCAAGGCGGGAATAATGCTGACTATGATGGTTAAGGTTATGTGTCAACTTGACTGGGCCACAATTCTCAGTGGTTTGATAGTTATGTAATGATACAAGCTGGCAGTTATGTAATGATGTGGTCATCCTCCATTTTCACATAACGCAGATTTTCACATAATGACCTGGTCTTTGGAACCTAACCATGTCACTAAGTGAGGAGTGGGTGTATACTCAAGTTAATCTTTTACCCGATGGTACCAGAATCTTTCCAGAAGACCATAAAAAAATTTCAAAAAAAATTTGTGGGCAAGACAAATACTTTATGCTTCCCCAATTTTCCCATATGAGAAGTAAAATTAGTATTTGCTACCATTAGACAATAATGCACATTAAGTTCATTGGAGGACTGCCACTATATACATCTAAAATATGTTGTTGTCATTGAGTCAATTCCAACTCATGGCGACCCCATGTGTACAGAGTAGAACTGTTCCATAGGGTTTTCAAGGCTGTGACCTTTCAGAAGCAGAATACCAGGCCAGTCTTGGGAAATTTAAATATAAATAGTTTTAAAAATATACATATATATGAATATATGTATGTATATATGCAGTATTCTTTTTTTTTTACCGCTCAAGTTAATTTCTCATACAAAAATTTATATACATATTGTTTTGTGACATTAGTTGCAATCTCCACAATGAGTACTCATTTTTTTGACATTTCTAGTGTATTAGTTTTTTACCAGTGATAAATTTGAAGTCAGTGACAGAAGGAAATTCGTATTAGATAGAGGCTTGTTAAGTTTAACGAAAGCAAACTGCTCTACTCATAACAGAAAACAAGCTCCAATATTAATAATTCAAGTCATGAAACCGTAAGTTTTTTTTTTCCAGGACACTCTTCTTTAGAGGATAAAACTGTTTTGGGGGTACCCCAGGGGAAAAAATCTGTTTTTCTGTGACTTGAGTTTTATGACATACTTTGAAACAATATAGTAATGAAGTCTCAGACAAACTCCATTAGGTTCCGATTCTTTCTAATCACTGTATTCTAGAAATCATATATATTTCAAATAATCCTTATGTCTCAAATGCAACTGCTTTCATTAGCCACAACCACTTACAAGCTTTTCAACTATATATCAGGTTTTTGGAACACCCACAACTCTGTAATACTCATTAGTTATCACATATTATGTGCTGGGCACTGCCAAGTACTTTTGGAGATAAAAAAGATGAGTAGGATTTTAGTTCCAGAAAGTTTAGTAGAAGAGTCTTCTCAAACTTGTTCTAGACACGTACACAAGTGTGCTAAGTGCTACAGAAGTACAGCTGAGAGCACTTCTGCTTGGGAGTGGCTTCCCAGGGAAGGTAGCAGCACTTATACTGGGCCCTAAAGGGCTTACTCATGTGCAGATAGGGATAGCATGAGCAAAAGCACACAGGTGGCAGAACACCAAGAAGGTTTGGTTTGGTTGGGGCAAAGAGAATAGGAGGGAGAATAACTGGAAATGTAAGACTAGAAAAGTAAACTGAGATCATTTCTTAGAGATCCTGAATGCCAGTGAGTTTGGCCTCTATTCTGTAGGTAATGAGTGAGCCACTGAAGCATTCTTTATGGAGCAGTAACATGTTCAGAATTGTGATTATGACAGTAAGAGGTAGACTGGAGCAGAGAGAACGGGATAAATTTGACTTGTATGCTTTACCACCAAAAGCAATTCAGAATTAAATAAACTGACCAGAGAAAGTATCATGAAAATCAGCCTTTGCTTTTAAAACATTTACCTAGGGATAATAATTAATAATTCCTCAGGAGTTCCTAGGTAACTCCTAAAATTTAAGTTTACTCTGGCCTTGTTTGAACAGAATGAGATTTCACGCACTGGAACATAATGGTCACATTTTTATTAAGTTAAAATAGAACAAAGTGACTATAATAAGTAGTAGAATCTTACCTTGAACATGTCCACCCAGATCAAAAGTTGTAAAAGTCATGCCAGCAATGGTCAGTTCTTCCGAAGCTAAGTAACAATAAAAAATATTTTAACAACATGAAAATCACAAATCCACTAATGGAATATATTACTACTTTGTCTGACTTACTTAACTGTAAACAAGGTCAAGTCAAACATTTAGGAACTGATAAAAGAATGATTCATTGTAATCAGATGTATTTCAATTCATACTGATGATATAACACAATTACTAATAATATTAAATTCTGGTATTCACTACCCACCACAAATCTGACATTTACTTAGTTTTCCCTCTCTGTCCCTCCTGCTGAAAATACTGATCTGTTCAGACAACTACCTGCTGTGAATTCAAATGACTGCTTCAATCCAATAATTTTTCATGTAATTCCTCTTAAATGTCTCCTGTGAAATATTTTCTCTCATGACTGCCATCTTTTACAGGTAACACGATAAACACAATAATAATTTTAAAATTTGGCCATTATTTCTTCAAATATTCTTCTGTCTTCCTTCCCTTCTCCTGGGACTCCAATTACAGGTTTGTTATACCACTTGCTCTGTTCAGTTTTTGTCCAGTCATTTTTCTCTTGTGCTTTATTCTGTATAGTTTCTATTACTATGACTTAAGTTCACTGGTCTTTCTTTCTGCAGTACTGTTGTTAGGTGCTGTCGAGTCAGTTTCAACCCATAGTGACCCATGTACAAGAGAACAAAACACTGCCCAGTCCAGTGCCATCCTCACAATCACTGCTATGGCTGAACTCATTGTTGCAGCCACTGTGTCAATCCATCTCATTGAGTGTCTTCCTCTTTTTTGCTGACCTTCTACTTTACTAAGCATGATGTCCTTTTCTAGGGACTGGTCCCTCCCTACAGTACTGGTACTGTCTAATTTACTGTTAATCCCATCCAGTGAAATTTTAATTTCAGGTATTATATTTTCATCTCTAGAAGTTCCATCTGGTTCTCTTTTATACCTTCCATTCTCTTTCCTCATTGCATTCATGTTTTCTTTAAATCTTGCTGCACTATTCATAATAGCTGTTTTAATGTCCCTTTTAATTCTATCATCTTTGTCACTTCTGGGTCTGTTTCTACTGATTGATTTTTATCCTGGTTATGGGTCACATTTTCCTGCTTCTTTGCATGTAATTTTAGATTGGATGCTGGATTTTGTTGTATTCCTTTAAAGAAAGCTGGACTTTGTTCTGGTAGGCAGTTAATTACTAATGGATCAGTTTTTAAGTTCTGATAGGGCAGATCTAGAGTAGCCTTTACTTTAGGGCTAGTTTAGCCCCATTACAAAGGTATGATCCTGCTGGGGTCTCTATTGAATGCCCTGTGTATTCAACCAGGTTTCTCCATTCTGGCAGCTGGGAACTTGAATAAATCCCAGCCCCATGTGTGCTCTAGGAGTTATTTGGCTAATAGCTCCCCTAGAATTGTCTTCTCTCTGGAAATTGTTCTTTGAATGGCTTTGTGGAATTTTGCCCTACACATGCAGATGGATATTCACCCATACAAATTTCTGGAGTTTTTTCTCTGCAGCGCTTTTTCCTCTCCGGTATTCTGCCCAGCAAATTCTAGTCATCTTGGTCTCCCCAAGTCTGGTCTTGACTCCTCAACTCAGCAAGACTACTGGGTTCTGTTTGGGTTTCCTCTCATTGCACCTGGCATAAAGCTGGCATAAAAAAGGGCTTGTTTTCCTTCTCAGGAATCACAGTCCTGTGACAGCTATTGCCCAATACCTGAAAACAACCACAGTATATAGTTTTGTCCAGTTTTCTCCAGTTGTTCACAGCAGACCCTGTTACTCCCTCATGGCCAGAAGCCGAAGTCTCCCATAATGACAAGGAAAGCTTCAGTGTAACTGTTTTAGTCCCAGAGTAGTTCATCTTGTTAAGAAATTCTGTATGTTAACTGCCAGCTGAACAATTAATACAATCTGTGTTCAAATCATTATCCATAAGGAAAAGAAAATGCCTAGATGTGGTTGGCAAACTACATCTATGCCCATAATCCCCAATACACTCTCAGCTTTATAAAAGAAGTTTAATTAAGACAGAACATTTTTAACATCCCAGAAAATTCCCTCTTGCCCCTTCCCAGTTAATCCCTACCACTACCCCCAGAAACAACCACTGATCTAAATTC
Source organism: Dugong dugon (assembly GCA_030035585.1). Classification (NCBI taxonomy): domain Eukaryota; kingdom Metazoa; phylum Chordata; class Mammalia; order Sirenia; family Dugongidae; genus Dugong; species Dugong dugon. The sequence continues at coordinate 147,796,531 of CM057460.1, forward strand.
TATCACCATAGGTTAGTTTAGCCTATTCTAGAATTTCATATAAATGGCATTATACAGTAAGTTTTTGTGACCAGATTCTTCCATGAGCATAATATGGCTGAATATGTCAATAGTTTGTTTCTCATTATTGCTGAGTAGAATTCCATTGTGTAACCATTCTCTTTTGGATGAACATCTGGGCTTCCAGTTTTGGGGCTATTACAAATAAAGCTGGTATAAACATTCTTGTACAAGGCTTTTGACAAACGTACATTTTCATTTCTCCTGAATAAAAACCTAGGAGTGGAATTGCTAGATCATAGGGTAGATGTATGTTACTTTTTCACATATGCTTTTTTCCCCTAAATCTTATTTATGTTGTTGTTGTTACTGAGAATATACACAGCAAAACATACACCAATTCAACAGTTTCTACATAAACAATTTAGTGACACTGATTACATTCTACAAGTTGTGTAATCATTCTCACCCTCCTTTTGAGTTGTTCCTCCCTCATTAACATAAACTCATTGCCCCCTTAAGGTTTCCATCCATTCTTCTGAGTTAACTACATAGACAATTCTTAAAAGAATATAGTGTTCAAGGCAGACATTTTTTTACTGGTTAAGCTAAACTACTGTTCATTTTTAAGATGAGTTCAGGAGACATTTTTAGTTTAAGGTTTAAAGATTATCTCAGGGCAATAGTTTAAGGGGTTCATCCACACTCCATGGCTTCAGAAAGTCTGGAGTCTATGAGAATTTGAAATTCTGTTGTGCGTTTTCCCCCCTCTGATTAGGATTCTTCTATGGAATCTTTGATCAAAATGTTCAGTAATGGTAGCCAGGCACCATCCAGTTCTCCTGGTCTCATGACAAAGGAGGCAGTTGTTCATGGAGGCAATCAGCCACATATTCCACATTTTCCTCCTATTCCTGACTCTCCTTCTTCCTCTGTTGATCAGGCGAATAGAGACCAATTGCTGTGTCTTAGATGGCCGCTTGCATGCTTTTAAGACCCCAGGCACTATGCAACAAAGTAGGAGGAAGAACAGAAGCACTAAACATGTTATTAGGCCAATTTACTGTAATGTCCCATGAAACCATGACCCTAAACCTCCAAACCAAGGAACCAAACTCCAAGAGGTATCTGGTTGTACATAAGCAGCCTCAGCAGCTACTCTTTTTGTCATTGTTGTAAATATAGCCATCACACAACTTTTGCTAATTCAACTTTTTACAGGTGTACAACTTACTGACAGCAATTACAATAACTGGCTGTGCAATCCTACCCTTAATAAATGTGATTTTTCCATCGCTGTTAACCCCCTTTTACCCCTCCCCCCACCCTAGTAACTGCTAATAAACTTTGGTCTCTGGATATTTGCTTTTTCTTGTCTTTTTATGTAAGCGAGGTCATGCAATATTTGTCCTTTTGTGACTGGCTTATTTCAATCAGCATAATGTCTTCAAGCTTCATCCATACTGTAGCATGTATCAAGACATTATTTTTTTCTGTATGGGAGACTAACCTGAAATGTAAACTTCATTTAATTACATCAATTAAAAAAAGAAAAAAGACTATTTTTCCTACTGGCTGAGTAGCAGTCTAGTGTATGTATGTATATTTTGTTTATCCATTCATCTGCTGATGGGTATTTAGATTGTTTCTACCTTTTGGCTATTATGAATAGTGCTGTAACAAACATATGGTGTTCAAGTCTCTTTTTTAGTCTCTGCTTTCAAGTCCTTTGGGTATATACCTAGGAGTGGAACTGCTGGGTCATATGGTAGTTCTATTTTTAGTTTCTTGAGGTACTGCTACACTGTTTTGCACAAGGGCTATACCATTTTGCATTCCCACCAGCAATGGATAAGGGTTCCAATTTCCCGACATCCTCGCCAACGTTTGTTATTTTGTTGTTTTTTTTAAATCTTAGCCATCCTAGTGGGAGTGAAATGGTACCTCATTGTGGTTTTGATTTGTATCTCTCTGATGGTTAATGATGGTAAGCATCTTTTCATGTGTCTGATGGCCACGTGAATGCCCCCTTCAGTGAAATGTCTATTTAAGTCCTTCCCCCATTTTATGACTAGGTTATTTACCATTCTGTCGTTAAGTTGTTGAAGTTTTATATATATTTTGATTATTAGATTCTTATCACATATGGTTTCTGAAGATATCCTCCCAGTCGGTAGCTTGTCTTTTCACTTTTTTGGTAAAGTCTTCTGATGAACAGAAGTTTTTAATTTTTATGAGCTCTCATTTATTTATTTTCTCTTTTGCTGTCTGTGCTTTTGTTATTATATTAGATAATCCACTGTTAAGAGCTAAGCGTGACAGTGTTGCCCCTGCATTTTCACATATGCTTTTGATTAATTGAAAAATATAAGTTGAAATGAATGTGAGGTGCAGGAAGGTTGTGACAACTGTACCCCAGTGCCTAGAGCAATGTCTGACATAAAGTGCTCAATAAATATTTGTTGAATAAATGAAAGAGAGCAACATCAAAAAATTGAAAAATGACTTACACCTAATATGAGACCACTCTGTAGTCTCTTCCGATTCTGCTGTTTTTGCAGACAAATCTACATACTCAATTTCACCATGATCGTTTTTTCTTTAACAGTATTGTTCTTGTATCAGAATCTTATTTGCCAAGCCCCACTCTTCTCCTAATATAAAAAAAGATTTATCAATTTTATAAAATCTTCCTTTTCCAACCTTATTCACTAACAGTTTTATAGGTAAAATGGTACTTTTTGGTTTGTTTTGTCCTGTTCTCCTTTGTTCTTTGAACATTTACTAAACTAAATAACTATAGTATTATCTACATTTTCATCCAGTTCCCAATTTTATACTCATTATTAAGGAGTCCTGGTGGCACAATGGTTAAGTACTCAACTGTTAACGGAAAGGCCGGTGGTTTGAACCCACCAGTGGCTCCATGTGAGAAAAGAACTGACGATCTGCTCCCATAAGGCTTAGAGCCTAGGAAACCCTATGGGGCAGTTCTACTCTGTCATTTAGAGACAATATGAGTCAGAATCAACTCGATGGCACACAACAACAACATTAAGGCCACACTCATTATTTCATAATTAATCTGTAGATTAACTTGTCTTTGACTTCTGGATCCACTTGATTCCTAATCTTTTCATTATAATAGCAAGGTCACAGGTGTAAGTTAGGCTTCTATTTCTAATAATTTTGTCACTTTAACATTAAGTTTACTTTTTCAAACAGTACCCATTTATATAACCTTATATACAGGATGGACTATATAAACAGATTTACAGAGTCACTATTAATGTCTTTCAGGTATTCTTTATAAAAGAAAGCAGAGTAAATTATTTTTTTAAATTTTTTAAAACTTTCTGTAAGTATGGGGTCGGGGGGAGCCCTGCTTTTTTGAGAATAATTCTGGGATCTTCATATTAGATACTGTTGAAGTTGTTAGAACTAGAAAAATAATAACTGATTAATAACTGTTGAGAGTTACCAGCAAAGCACAGCACTATAATCTGTCCACTGAGTTAATGATTAAAATAATAGTTTTAAAATTTTAAAGAAATTCAGGTTGTATAAACAAGGTAACAGTGACTATAGCCTTAGCAATACCTGGTTGGATGGACCTTAATCATGTCACAATCCTTGGAACATTAACTCTTTAATTCCTCTAGCTGAGACGAGAGTACTAGCTGATAAAAAGGTACAGGTATTATTTCAAGATCTAAATACACTCCCTGAGAGCCATGTTACCTGTTAGTTACTATACTATTTTAAGAACAGGTCAAATCACTTGATCATAATTTATCTACTGAAAAAAAATTTTAAAAAGGCTTTTGAATCAGTATCACTTGATAAGGTACTGCATTATATGAGGAAATATACTTACTGGGATGTAACGTTGGGACATGCTGCCCAAGTCTGTCATCTTTGAGCATGTGTAGCAGTGTTGTTTTTCCCGCATTATCTAATCCAAGAAATACTAATTTACCAGTTTTCTTATATAATCCTGTAGAGTAAGAGATATGAATTATTGCCATTTTACAGATAAGGAAACTAAAGCTAAGGTAGACAAGTAATTTGCCAAAGGTTACATAATTTATAAGGGATGCAGTGAGTAACTGAACATAGGTTTGTATAGGTTTAAAGCCTACATTCTTAACTATTGGATTTTATATGAAGAGACCCTACAGAAATAGGCACTATTATATAATAGAGAACAAAGAGCCAGCATTACCTAAAAACTGTAGCACACTGCTGAAACCACTGTAAATCCAGTCAAATATGAAGGACATATCCAAATCTTATAGGGTCTGAAAAAGAAAGTTATGAATTTAGTAGTCAACATTAAGCACCAATACACATTAAACACCAACAACATTAAACATCAACCCTTTGAGTAAATAATCCTGGAACAATCTTACCACAAAGATTTAAACACTCTCATCCAGGCTAGACTAACCTGATCTGCCTTGATGCATAAAAAATAAAATGTCATTAAAATACTAACCAGACACTATTCTTTGCCCATCAAAATATCAACAACGAAAAAGAAGTATAACACCAGGACTAGAAAGGATGTGGTAAAAGAGGTACTGTTGATTTTTCAAAATCAATTTGCAATAATGTATCTGTTGATAACATTTGACCCAAGAATTCTACTTTTAGAAATCATCCTAAATATGGAAAAGTTTTATGTATAAAGATGTGCATCACTCAAGTGTTACTTAAGACAAATTTTGGAAATAATCTAGGTTCAACAATAAATTAATTATAGTATATATGGCCTATAGAATATTTACCAAAACCTTGTTGTTATTACTAGGATAGAGGAAGGAAAAGCATAGAAAGAGCAGGGAAAGAGAAAAAGGAGAAGAACGAGGAAGGAGGGTTATGATGAAATAAAGAGTTTCCAAGTCTGATTAAACCTATGTGAATAAAAGCTTCCCCCCCCACCCGCCCCCACTTTTTGTTTCTTTTGGTCTTTTATGGTGGTTAGTGCCAGGTGGTAAGTTTCTGGGTTTGTTATCTTTCTGCAATTTTCAAATTTTAATCATATTACTATTAAAAAACACACTAACTCATAGTGGAAAATGCAGAGTATATAGTTAAATTTAGTATTGATTTGACATGTGCCTTGATAAACTAATAGGAGCAATATGGAAAATAAGAGGAAAAAAAGCCTCTGGGGAAAAGGTCACACACACAAAAATACACTTTCGGATAAACAAAGTTCATTTTCTAGAGCTGAACAAAAGAATCCAGGCCCAAAACTTGGCCCAAGTCAAAAAAGTTTGAAGGGTTGTGCTATCTTTGATATTCTTTAGACAAAGTATGACACACAACACTGCTTTCTTCTCACTCTCATGGGCTGCCAAGCTTAACAAACATGGGTCCCCCACACTCAGAATTCCTAGAGGATATGGTGTCAAGAGACCACACTGCCTTGAGAGTGAGAGAGACAGAGAAAAGAGAATGAGCCTACCTCATCACTTTCTAGTTTGTAAGAGATTACCTGGATCCTAGAAATAGCCTCTCCCCTCTCTTCCCCTTACTTGAACTAACATAAGCAGATTTTTGTTCTTCCAACCAGTTGAATGCTGATTAACGTGTTTGGCAAAATTATGAATCATTTCATATGTCAGTATCACAAGAATGAGAGCCACAACAGCAGCATATATGTATATACAAGAATCTAACATCTTGGAAGTTCCTGTTTTATTCAGGTTGAAAGTTATGCCACCTTCTACTATTACCATTCTAGGTCATGTAGAAATTAAAACTCATAGTCAGAGAGCATATACACAAGTGGCTTGTCTTCCCAGATTTTAAGGTGTGATGTATGTTTTTCAAACAGAATCATAATAACCTTCACTGCAAAGAATTAAATAAAGCAGTGGTGTGTACTGAGATATTTTATTCAATACATTTTGTTATGGATTGAATTGTGTCCCCAAAAAATGTATATCACTTGACTAGGCCATAATTCCCAGTATTGTGTGATTGTCCACCATTTTGTCATCTGATGTGACTTTCTTATGTGTTATAAATCCTACCTCTATGATGTTAATGAGGCAGGATTAGAGGCAGTTATGTTAACGAGGCAGGACTGTAGCTACAAGATCAGGTTGTATCTTAAGTCAATCCCCTTTGAGATATACAAGAGAGAAGGGAGCAGAGAGACAGGAGGCCTCATACCACCAAGAAACAAGAGCTAAGAGAATAGCGTATCCTTGGGACCCAGGGTCCCTGCACTGAGAAGCTCCTAGACCAGGGGAAGATTGATGACAAGGACCTTCCCCCAGAGCAGACAGAGAGAGAAAGCTTACCCCTGGAGCTGCCACCAGCACCTTGAAGCTGCCACCCACACCTTCAATTCGTGCTTCTAGCCTCCTAGACTATGAGAGAATAAATTTCTCTTTGTCAAAGCCAACCACTTGTGGTAGAGCAATGCTAGATAACTAGGACATGTTTACTAAGCAGTTTCTTGCAGTGAACTCTCATGCTTTCTTTGGTTTCCACAGGAACCACCTAGTCAAGAATCTTACTGTCACATTCCCAAACTATAGTCTTAACCTCAAAATTTGTCTCTACCCACCTTGTATACTACCTCCAGAACAGCCTCACCAAAATGTCATCTTGGGCTTGACATGTTGCATAGTCAGGGTGGCCCTATCTCCCAGTTTGCCAGAGACAGTCTCAGCTTATACCCGTTGTTGTTGTTGTTAGGTGCCATCGAGTTGGTTCCAATTCATAGCGATCTTATGCATAACAGAACAAAACACTGCCCAGTCCTGCGCCATCCTCAAAATCGTTGTTATGTTTGAGCTCATTGCTGCAGACTCTTTGAGGGTCTTCCTCTTTTTCACTGACCCTCTACTTTATCAAACATGAGGTCTTTTTCCAGGATAACATGTCCAAAGTACATGAGACAAAGTCTCGCCATCCTCACTTCCAAGGAGCATTCTGGCTGTACTTCTTCCAAAACAGATTTGTTCGTTCTTCGCCAACACCATAATTCAAAGGCATCAATTCTTCTTTGGTTTGTTACCCCAGGGTAATTATTAGTAATGTTCCTTTCACTCCCTGATTTAGTTGATAAATTATATGGCCACCCTATACACTGTGAATGAAGAGCCACTGGAGGTTTTTGAGCAGAGAAGTGATACAATCAAACTCCTGGTCTAGTATTCCAGAACTTCCATTATCTACCCCTTAGCTACCTTTCCAAGCTTAACATATATTAATTCCCTATTTGTAGCCTTCCCTGGGTCAAACTGAACTGACTGCCATTCACTGCGGGTGACTTGTACTTTACCACCTTAAAACCAATGTCCATTCCCCTTCCCAACATCAGAATATTCTTCCACCATTCTGCCTGAAGTTCTCCTGCCTCAAGCACCAGCCAAAATGCTACAGAAGAAATGAGTTCTTACTTGAGATGGTATTTAAGGGATTGATGGCGATGGAAGAACCAATGGAGCCCAGGAAGTGTAGAAGAACTAGAAGAGACTTGGAAAAGTGGAAAGAAGTTACTCCTATCACATATAGCTACAGAGTGGTCACAGCTGGCTTTCATGACAAGGTGAAGTAGAAGAGTAATACAGGACAGCCTGTGTTAAGTGCTTAAAAGCAGAACAGAACAGAGTAAAGCCTATCTCCAGGATTCATTAACTGTGTGACCTTGAAAAGTTATAAGTTTCTTCTGCAAAATCTCTCAAGGGTTGTAAAGATCAAACGAGATAAAATGCAGAGTATTTAATACTAGGTTGCTATGATTGTTGAGAAGTGAATGCTGGTTAACAGGTGGAGGCAGTGAGGAGAGATTCCTCTTTCAAAAAGTTTGAAATTGAATGAGAGAAATAAGATTTTCTTCTTCAGGAAAGGTGAAGCTTGAACATGTTAATAAACTGAAGAGAAGGAGCTAGTGGGAAGGCAGAAGTTGAAGAGAAGAAAAGAGAGAAGGAATTAACCAAATGGAAGGCACAAGGACTCAAGAGGATCCTGGATTAAGAGTACATCCCTCCCTCTAGGATTAGAAGAAAGGAGAGCCAGGAAAAGTGTAGTGGAGGTGGCAGGAATCTGACTTAAAAAGTGAAGAAGAGGTATAGAGAAATCTTAATCAACGTAAAACAAAAACAATTGCTGTCAAGTCGATTCCAACTCATAGCGATCCTACAGGACAGAGTAGAACTGCCCCATAGGGTTTACAAGGAGTGCCTAGTGGATTCAAACTGCCGACCTTTTGGTTAGCAACCGTAGCTCTTAACCACTATGCCACCAAGGTAAAAGATTGCTAAAAAGAGCCAAGGGCTTAGCTGGGGTTGAAAAACAAACATTCACAGCACTGCCAATCTGTTTTCTCTATTCCACCATCGCCCCTCCCCCCAGCAAAGCTCAGCTTTCAAGAAGGTGGAGTGACTAGGAATTAGGGACTTCCAGGATAGGGGCTGGAAAAGGACAAGGAGAACAGGGAGTTGAGAACACTGCAGGGAGGAGCTGAAGTAATCTGATCAGAAGTTTGGGCTGAGTGGGTAAAGGTATGAGGGCAGGGAGTGCATGGGGGTGGGATGGAGATGCAAAAACAGGCGTCCCACAGAATAGAACTTGGAGAACAGGGACGAAGTCTTTAAGTCTTTAAGATGCAGCAAAAAGGTGCGAGGTGGAAGATGACCTAGAAGTGTGTCAGCAATGGAGGAGAATGTGGAGATCAAGAATTCAAGAGAGGATCAAGTCTGGGTGGTGGCAAACTCTAAGGCCTGGCTCTGGCATGGACACCTGAAGAGAACTGCAAGTAGAAGATATGTGAAGCCAGGCTACAGGGTACACTCTCCACACTAACAAGCAGTAGAATCACCTAGAAGAGTGGAGGGCATTGCTATAGAAAGCAAGATTGTGAATCAAGTAGCAAAGTTCTCAATCAAGTGGCAAAGTCTTCACTGAAGCTAACTGTTGGTAGGTGACAGTCGTGAGGACTGGTGGAATGGGGGTGAGCCTTGAAGGAAAAAGGTCTATTGCAGAAGGATGGTACCAATTTGCTTTTGTAAAATTTGTCCCAAGAGAGATAATCTAATGACATTTGTGGCGAAACCCTGCTTTACAAGATAATCAGAAACATATTTTTATAAAGTGGTGGTTTCTAAGAACTTCAAAACAAGCCAGGAGTCATTAGAAAGAGAATTAATTTTTTTTTTTAAGTAGAGGTACAAATGTCCAACTAAGAATAAAAGCTACTTAGCTACAAACAGATATCTGAGCCCTGAGAACAGGTTACACAACACCACGAACACACTATTAAGACATGTGAAAAGCAAAGGTCAAGAACAAGGAAACACGTACACATCAGCAGATTTATTTATTGCATGAGCACCAAACAGGAAAAGTCCCTATATAGATTAGAAAAGTGATCTACTCAAATAACACAAAAATCAGTGTAAAAGGTGTAATGGAACATAACTTCTCAGATTACAAATAACTTCTTAAAGCCTTGTCCCACTAAGCTTATATGGATGATTGCATTTATACGAAATGCCCAGAATAAGCAAATTCTTAGAGAAAGCAGATTAGTGGTTGTCAGGGACTAGGGAGCGGGGGAATGGGGAGTAACTGCTAATGGTTACATGGTTTCTTTTGGGTGTTATAAAAATGTTCTGAAATCAGATAGGAGTGATGGCTGCCCATTTTGAATATACTAAAAACAGTGAATTGTATGGTACAAAAGGGTAAATTTTATGGTATGTGATTACAGATCTCAATAAAGCAATATATAAAATTAAAGAAAAGCAAATAAAAAACTTACATTGATTTTTAATATTTACAACTGATTTATACAACCAACAAACGAAGCAGAACCATTTAGGTATGAACTTCAAAAAACATACGTAAGAGAAAATACGCATAAAATAAAAGATGTAACTGTCTAAAGAGGCAATATGAAATCAGATTATGATTACAGAATCAATGTATTAATAACTTTGGAAAGCAAAGCATGGTACAGTCATGTACCTATTCATGTACCTAGAATAAAAATATATCTGGATTTAAAATGCACCTTTTTGAAATACTATAGGGTCGCTATGAGTCGGAATCGACTGCAACAGGTTTAGTTTTTTTGGTTTATTATTTCATTCTGGGAAAGCCACTCTTTCTGAGTCCCCATTTCTTCCTCTGTATACTAATGGAAACACCACCTGCCTCAGAATTGTAGAAATGATTAAATATGCTAATGTACATGGAAACACACTGAATACTACTGGGACATAAGGTATTTTAACTCATTCATACCAAACTTATTGCAGTTGAAAACAAAGAACTTTAAATGCCTATTTGCACATTAACTTCAATATTAACTCTTTATATGAAAAAGTTTTTAATGATGTTCCAATTTTATTTTAAATATTAACACCCCATAATTGACGATTGCCAGAGAAGGTACTAGAATAGTTTCCTTCAACTGCAGGTAAAGAAATTTCACTAGAAGAGAACAACCATAGTTTTCTAACAAATTGTGTTAGGCTTATGATTAAAACATGTACATATTCCATAAAACCACAGAATAAATACTGTAAACTAATTTAGAAATTATGTACTCCTCAGCACCACCAAATTCAAATCATACCAGAAGAATAAAAATGTTTTGTACAATTTCAGCAAGGGCTGTGTATTACTAAGGACAACTACAATGTTGAATGTTTCAAGACAATGCTGCTTTACAAATATTCTTCTTTAAAATTGTTAGTTTTTTTTCTATAGACTTTAAAGTTTTGAAACACTGACACAAATTTAAAAAATTCAAGAAAACATTTTAGGATTGAATGTAGGGCAATTACAATAATGCAACTAAGTCTTTTTTAGTTCATATAATTAATAAAAAGTACATACTCCTTTCCTTTAGGGAAGAGTGACAAACTCATTTGAAAGGTGGTTAAAACCATGACAGGTATAAATATTTTTTATATTTATTTACAAGAATAAGAAAAGGAAAAACCTTTATTAAAAAATTGTGCATCTGAGTACTGAACTTGCCAATACTGAAGAAAGAAAATGAAAATCCACAAAGGAATGACAAATTCAATCCTTAAAATACTTTTGCTACACACAAGGAAGAGAAACTTTTCAACACTGTCATTTAAGAATTATTTGCTTAGTAATGTTTTGCAGAGAAATCATTTAAATGAGTTTCAGTCAAGTGTACTTAAAGAAAAAGGAGGAGAAATAATGAATCATTACTACAGAATTCTGATTTGTAAGCTTCAAATGATGCCGCAGTGATTTTCATTTCTGATAGCATAATCTTTTTGTCTCAATTCCTGCTTGAATTTATACTCCAGCACAATACTGCAAGGCAAAGGAAGGTTAAAATGTGCTTTATTTAAACTGTTAATCTTCATAATTACTAACAATACTTCTCTAACACTTCTAGAAGAAAGTGCAAACTTTCCTTTCCTGCAAACTCAGAAAATACCAGTTTACTATCTTACAGTCTAAATTTCAAAATATTTTGGCGACAAAGGCAAATCCACTAAAAGGTACAATATTAGATACAGACACTGCTTTGATATATGACCACCACTAATCACTGATAAACTGTAAATCTTCATTTATCTGTTACTTGTAAAAAAGGGACGATACTACAACCTTCTTAGTGGATTACTGAACAGCTAGCCCCTTACACATAAGTCAATAAATGTTCCTTTTCTTTCTTTCAATTCATTTGCTTCAATGAGACTTAATCTTAAGTAATATTTTACCGTTCAACAGTTAAGACACTTGGTAATACAGAGCTTGATATAAGAACATGCAAATAAACTATACCAGATTAATTTTTCATGTTAAAAGGATTTCTCCAACTCATGTTGCCCAATATAGCAAATATCTTAAACTCCGCACGAATTTGGTTCTTTCGGCCAACGACGTCAATGTTTAGCTGCTTCAAAACAAGTTTCTAGCTTGCTGGAAAATCTTGGAACCCTTTGGAAATCGTTAGTTTCCCCCAACAGAGTATCTTTTTCCCACTCAACTGGGATTTGGGCCACGGCAAAATGTTAACCAATACTAGTAAGTAAACTCGGTTCCTCTTCCTCCCCCATCCCAGCCCCCCCCCAGGCCCCCCAACCCCCCCCCCCCCATTAAATGGAAAAGCTGAAAACAACACGCCCTGTCACAGCCTCTTGGGCTGTCAGTGATCCCCGCCGCCCTCACCTTACCAGGTGAGGAAACTGAGGCCCAGAGGAAAGGTGCTTGCCTGCCGTTTAAAGCACTCTTGTTCTTTCCTAAAATGACCAGCGTCTGACAGCGGCGGTGTCCTGCCCAGAGGGCCATCGAAGCGGCCCTCGCGGAGCAAGGCAGAGACCCGTTCCCCTCCAGCCGCTTGATTCTGGGGCAGAAAACAGGCGCCCCTTCCTTGCAGGTTCACAGGCAAGGAACCTGGGCCGCCTTAGGGCCCGAAAAGCGCGCCTTCCCTGGGGTCCACAGCTGCCGCGAGCCAGTCCTCCCCGGAGGCCTCGCCGGCACTGACCTGCTGCTGGAGAAAACGCAATTCCGGGCTGAGCGTCTGCCCTACACTCTTGGAGCCTGAACAGCACAGAACGATGGCTGCCGCGGCGCCAGCTCGCTTCAGCTTCTTCCGGGCCGGCGCGTGCCTCACTCGCGACGGTCCGCAGGGCCGCAGCGTCGCGTGCCCACGGTTCCGCCTCTCGGTCCCGCCACCAATACTGTGTTTGAGCGCGCCTGCCCTTTGGTGCCGGCCTTCCTACCGCCAGGCACCACCTCGCTGACCATAAGGGGCTTCAGGGCCCGCGGGCCTAGACAGAGAAGGGACCACCAGCCCCTCGAAATTATTCTTGACATTGGTTCTTTTTAAATACGTTTTTAAAGTGCGCGTGTTTTTTAAATTCACCAATAATTTACAAAATGCTATGTGCCATATAATGTATTAGAAACCCTGGTGGCGTAGTGGTTAAGTGTCACGGCTACTAACCAAAAGGTCGGCAGTTCGAATCCACCAGGCGCTACTTGGAAACCCTATGGGGCACCCCTACTCTGTCTTCTAGGGTCACCATGAGTCAACTATGAGTCGGAATCGACTCGATGACAACGGGTATATAACGTATCGGACGCTGGGTATTCAGCTTTAAACAAGACTGTCTTGACTCTGGTATTTTTGCCAGTGGATTAGTGTTCGCTTCCTTAAACATATTTAAACTGAGAGTATTAAATTAGGAATATTTGGTTGCCTTGAATGGAAGTATGATGTCAGTTCTTCTAGCCTGCTTTCTGGCCTGGGATTCTAGGTGTTGGGGCCAGAACCAGGAGCTGCTTCAGGATTGAAGCAGACATCAGGCTGTCCTTATTCCATGGATTCCCAACAAATCCTATAAATGGCTCTGTCGTCTTTCTGTTCCAGCTCCAGGAAATCTCTCAGTGCTCTACTCCCTGTGCTCTCCCTTCACACTCACCATTCTCTCTGGTAGAACCATTGAAGTTATCTTGCATATAATTGTACACTTAAATATGTGTGATTATTTGTCTACAGTCTGTCCCAATAGATATTCTATAAACTTCCTGAGGTCATGCCTTTTCTCTCCTGAACCTATTTTCAGTGTCTGGCTATTAAAAAACTCCACTGTGGTCAAGTCGACTGGGACTCAGCAATCCTGCAAGACAGAGTAGAACTGCCCCATAGGTTTTCTTTTCTTTTTTATTGTGCTTTAGGTGAAAGTTTACAACTCAAATTAATTTCTTATTCAAAAATTTATACTCATATTCTTTTGTGACATTTGTTGTAATCCCCACAATGTGACAGCATGCTCCTCCTTTCCACCCCTGGTTCCCTGTGTGTCCATTCGTCCAGATCCTGTCCCTTCCTGCGTTTTCGTCCTGCTTTTGGACAGGAGCTGCTCGTTTGGTGTCATATATTTGATTGCACTAAGAAGCACATTCCTCATGTGTATTAATTTTTTGTTTTGTAGGCCTGTCTAGTCTTTGTCTAAAAAGTGGGCTTTGGGAATGGTATCAGTTCTGGGTTAGCAGAGCATCGGGGAGCCATAGTTTCAGGGGTTCCTCCAGTCTCTGTCCAACCATTAAGTCTGGTTTTTTCATGTGAATTCCCATAAGGTTTCCAAGGCTGTAAACCTTAAGAAAAGCGGACTGCCACATCTTTCTCACATACTGCCACATCTGTCTTCAGTGGAGCGGCTGGTGGACTTAACCTCTGATCTTTCCCTTTCGGTTAGCAGCCAAGTGCTTTAACTACTGTTCCCTCAGGGCTCCTCTGCACATAATACCAAAAAAAAAACCCATTGCCATCTAGTCCATTCTGACTCATAGCCTATAGGTGCTCATAAATGTTTGTTCAGCAAATGATTCACACATACCACAGACTCCTGGGTACATTTTTGTCCTCAAGGGTTGAAGTGTTTCCCTAGAGTCTATTGGTCTGAGTTGGAGTTGGAGGAGCTGCTATGAGTTGGAAACGACTGGAAGGCGAGGAGTTGTTCCAGTCTGTGCTCCCCTCTATTCTCCATTCTCCTAGTCTTGAATTCAGTTTGGTTTAGTAAACACTTTTAAGTGGCTTTAAGGCACTTCACTGGACTCCTCAGGATTGCTCTACAGCTCTTGGCCTGGATAGCCTTTCTTTCCTGATATGCCTGGCATTTTGGTTAGTCTTTAAAAAATCTAAATTATGATTCCTGCTGGCTTCAGTAAATTGTAAAATGACTAGAAATGGAGGAGTGTGACAATAAGCAAGACATAGTCTCATCCCTCAAGGACCTTTCAGTTTAGCAAGGAAATGTGCTAGGTCATAGCTAACTATAAAAGGAGGCAGGGAGAGAGAAAGGATAACAAAATGCAAAGTGGTAGTGGGGTGAGGAGGTAGGAGTCATGAAATGCTAGTTTGTTTGAGGTGAGCCAATATTTTTGTTGTTGTTATAAAAGTAATACATGGTAATTATAAAAAGTTTGGAAAATTCAGAAAAATTTAGTGGGAATAAGAATCACCCTTAGTCACACCTCACAGATATAACCAGTTTTATAAGATTATAATCATACTATATACACTTAAAATTAAAAATTTAATTATATATTTTGGGCACTTTCCCATGTAATTATTTTTCTAAATCGTGAATTTTAATGGCTAAATATTTAATGGAATATAATAGTTAAGAGCATAACCTCTAGCTACATATTATAGTTCAAAGACTGGTTTCAACATTACTAGCCACTCGATGAAGTTTCAGTTCCTGCATGTGAAAAATTAGAACTAATATCCAGAAGGAATGATGTATCATATTGAGAGAATAACATACATAAAGGAATAGAAATGGAAAAAGCACCAGGCAAGTATAATGATTTGACTGGATGGGTTTGGGTTGGACCACAGGGGACCTCAAATCCCAAACTGTAGAGCCTTTTGGGAGTTTTGAGCAGAACAGGAATGTGGTCTCAGCTGTGTTTTTGAAAGCTTGCTCTGGCACCAGTGTGTGGGTTGTACTGGAAGAGGTCAAGACCGAAAGCTGAGATCAGTAATGACTCTGCTGAAATCTTGCAGGTGAGAGGTAACAAGGACCTGGGTGGGGTTACTGGGGACAGAGAAATAGGGAATGATGTGTGAGAAACTGCAAAGGTTGAACCCATAAAGGAGATATCAAAGTCCAAAGTTGTAACTTGGATTTGTAAGTCTGCTTCTTATCTCCACCAGGACCACCTTCGTGCAGGCCCCTATCATTTCTGGCCTGGGTTACTGCAACAACTCCACTCTTTCCCTTCCAATCAATTCTCCTCACAGCAGCTGAATTGATTTTTTTTTTTTAATGGATTCTTCTTAAGGCAATAATTGGATTGAGTTACTCCCATGTTTAAAATTCTCAGATATTTCCCAGAGCCTATAAAATATTAATTCCTTTCAATGGTTTATAAGCCCTTCGCTGCTCTGGCCCCTTCTACCTCTTCAATCGCCTCATCCCATTCTCTGCCTCGCTCACCACAGCAAGCTTATTCCTGCCTCTGGGCCTTTGTAGGTGCTGTTTTGTTTGTCTGGAGCTCTTCTTTTGCCCACCTTCTCACTTTGTGTAGCTAGCTTTTCCATCCTTTAGAGCACAGCTTAAATGTCACCTCCTTTCCTAACCATCCTATCCAAATCAGGGCCCTGCTTGTTAGTCTTTATCTCAGCACCTATTCTGCAATAGCACTTATCACAATTTGAAATGTAAATATATATATTTATTTACATTTTTATTTTCTGTTTCCTCCACTGTAAATACAGAAGGAAGAGGCCTTGCCTGTCCTGTTCTGTCTTTGTTTGGTGCCTAGCACAGTGCCTGGCATATGACAAGCATTTAATAAATATTTGTTGAAATAATTAATTAAGGAGCTGGTGAGGCCATTCAGCAGAAATAGTCATCAGGAAAAGACAGGTTTAGAGGAGAAGTTAAGTCTCAGATCTCTGATACTCTGGTACTGGCTTGGGGGTGGGGGGAGTTAAGGGAGGTACTTGGGGATAGAAAAGGAAGAAGAAGAAGAGTTGGCATTTGATATTGTACTTCCAGCCCTGTCCAAGGGATACGAGGTCTGACCAGAGGCTAACACCATTTCAGCTACACTATCAGGCCTGTGCGTACGGATGGGATATAAAGTACCATGATAGTTAAGAATCTGAAAGAAAGAAAGACCAACATAATCAGTTTAGAAACAAGTGCTATAAGTGCCATAAGTGAATTAATAAGGGTCAAAATAGTCAGAACAGAACTTTGGAAGAAATGGCACTTTAAATTTATCCATTCAAAATGTTTGCTAAATACCTGTTAAGTTCTAGGGCCCAAGCCAAGTGCTAAAAATACATAAGTGAATAAGATATAGTCCCTGCTCTCTACTCTCTGACAGCCTGAACAGGGAGACAGACATGAAATCAAAATGAAATGTCTTAGAATTCACTGGATGTGTGTAGACTTATATTCCATTAAGGAAAGATAAACATAAAAACAAATATGTAACAATGATGAGAAGTACGGCACAAATGGTTAAGCACTGGGCTACTAACTGAAAGGTTGGTGGTTCAAATCCACCCAGAGATGCCTCAGAAGAAAGTCCTGGCAACCTACTTCCAAAAGGTCACAGCCATTGAAAACTCTATGGAGCGCAGTTCTACTGTGAAACAGATGGGTTTGCCATGAGTCAGAATCAACTTGACAGCAACGGATTTTTTTTTTTTTTTCAGTATCGATTTATATATAGTCCGTTGAAGAAAGGAAAACAGAAACAAATAAGTTAACAGTGACAAGAAGTACTATGAAGAAAACTAAGCAGAGTAAAAGGGATAGAGCGAGCAGGTTGGTTATGTTGTTATGTAAGGTGTTCAGAGAAGTTACTCTTAATAAGATTACATTTGAATAAAGACCTGGAGAGTTAGGAATTGAGCTACATAAACGTCTTGGGGAAGAGCATCTCAAGTAATGGGAATAGCAAGTGTGAAGGCAGGTCTGTGCTTGGATAGCTAGAGAAACAGCAAGCTTATCTGGAGTGGAGTGAGAGAGGAGTGTAGAAGACGATAAGGTCAGAGAAGTAGCAAGGCCAGGTCATGCGGGGCCTTGAAGGCCATGGGTAGAATTTTGGATTTTACTCAGCATGAGATGAGAAAAGCCATGCAGAGAAATTTTAACTTGATGTAGTGGGTGCAGGTATCAATTGCAGGCTTTGGGGTACAGAAAATAAAAAACTGAATCAGTATTTTAGGAACTCAGTCAAACGTGTGGGATGATCTGGAGAGAGGGAAACCAGAAAGACTATTCCAATAGCTCAAATTCAAGATGATGGAAGCTAACCAGAGTGGGCAATGAGAATGGCAAGAACGACATAAAAATGAAAAAATTTCAAAGAAAGCAATGGATTTACTGCCTAGATGTGAGATGAGTGTACTTGTGATGTTGCTTCAGAGTTACTGACTTCAGATACCAACAGATGTCCCATCAGGGGCAAATGAGGCCAAAGGAACTGTGCCTAAAACGGAGCCACAAGAGAGTTTCAGTGAATGAATTAGTTGACCTGTTGTTTCTAATTGAAACCACTTTTGTGTATTTGTTTGAAACAGAAACAGAACAAATCTTTTTCTAATAGCTAGAAGACCTAAACTAACTTCTCCCTTCCTGAAAATTGATCCTGTTCATCAGTTGACGATACAATAGTCTGGGCAAATGGGCCCTGGTGTGAGCCTAAGTCCGCCTTCGTGTTTCTAATTTTATTTTTAGAAATAAAAATTTCTAATTTTATTAGAAATGCTTGTCTTTCTCTTTTGAATCTAAATAAATAATCAAATGTAGTGGCATAGTCTTTGTATACTGCTTCTCCTCTTGATGGAGCCCTGGTGGCATAATGGTTAAGAGCTCCTCAGCTAATCCACCAGCCGCTCCTTGGAAACCCTAGGGAACAGTTCTACTCTGTCCTATAGGACTGAGAGTCAGAATTGACTCAATGGCAATGGGTTTGGGTTTTCTCCCCTTGATGAAATCGTTTCTGGTCACTTATTTTGTTGTTTATAAATTTATTAAGCAGGGCAGAAGGCTCTGAAAATAACATGCAGAAAATCAGATAATGGACATATGAGAAGTGTATATGTGGCAGAAGGGTCCTGTTCTGGAAAAGAAAGATTAAAAAAGTAGAATATATTATCAATAACAGTTTAGGAAAGTGTATATAGTATTAGATAGATATAGGAAATTGACCATCTTTTACAGCTGCTAATAGCACTAACGGAGCTTGGTGGTGCAGTGGTTAAGAGCTCAGGCTGCTAACCAAAAAGGCCAGTGTTTGAATCCTCCTTGGAAACCCTGTGGGGCAGTTCTACTTTGCCCCATAGCGTTGCTATGAGTCAGAGTCAACTTGAAGGCAATAGGTTTGGTTTTTGGTTTTTAACAGCACTAACGAGTGTCCGTGGGTGGCATGAGTGGTTACATAAGTGCTCAGCTACTAACCAAAAGTCGGCAGTTCAAGTTCACACAGAGGCACCTTGGAAGAAAGAACTGGTGATCTACTTCTAAAAAGTCACAGCCATTGAAAACCCTAAGGAGTGCAAGTCTACTTTGAAACACATGTGGTCACCATGCATCAAAATCAACAGTAACTGGTTTAATAGCACTAATAAAATTTCCATGCTATTTATATGGCCATACTTTAAGTAGTCAGAGAAGGATTTGATATTGTGTGGATAATACTTAATATGAAAATTACTTAACTTTCGCTTTTTTAATATGTTGTCCCACCATAATTGCTTAAATTTATTTTCCTTCTATCCCTGAGGGCAGACAGATGACAAATGCTGCTTTTCTCATCAATATTTTAAAACTGACTACATTGAAAATGGAAAAATCATTTGAAAAATTAACCATAATTTTGGGGGAATAATGGCAACAGAGAAACTTAGGAGTGAAACAAATTATAGAAAAAGCATTATTTACTTATTAGTAAGTCATGCTTATTTAACCAATCAGGTTATTTATTTATTTTTTTAATTGTGCACCAGGTGAAAGTTTACTGAGAAAATTAGTTTTCCATTCAATAGTTTGAACATAAAACGTTCCAGTTGGCTTCATTCCTCACAATGTGTCAGCACTCTCCTCATTTCCACCCTGGGTTCCCCATTTCCTTTCCTCCTAATTTTCTACCCCTTCCTGGCTTCTAATCTTTGCTTTTGGGCAATGTTGTGCTTTTGATCTCGTATGATTGATAGTGTTCCAAGGAGCATGTTCCTCTCAGGTGTTATTGTTTATTTTATGGGCTTGTCTACTGTTTGTCTGGAAAGTGGTCTCCGGGAATGGCTTCAGTTCCAAGTCAGAAGGGTGTTTTAGGGCCATAGTCCCAGGAGTTCGTCCAGTCTCTGTCAAACAAGTAAGTCTGGTATTTTTGTGAATTTGATTTTTTGTACTACATTTTTCTTCCACTCTGTCCAGGACCCTCTGCTGTGATCCTGGTCAGAATGGTCAGTAGTGGTGCTGGGCACCATCTAGTTCTTCTGGTCTCAGGGTCTTGTAGGCTGAGGTTCATGTGGTCCATTAGTCCTTTGGACAAATTGCTCCCTTGAGTCTTTGGTTTTCTTCACTCTCCATTGCTCCAGAGGGGAAGAGACCAATGGTTGTATCTTAGATGGCTGCTCGCAAGCTTTTAAGATCCCAGATGCTACTCACTAAAGTAGGATGCAGAATATTGTCTTTATGAATTATGTTGTGTCAATTGTCGTAGATGTCCCTCGAGTCTATGGTCCTTTGCCTTCAAGCCTAGGAACTTCATCCCACGAGGTATTTGGTTATGTCTAAGAGGTTTCCCTGATTGTGCCCCTTGTGTGCTCTATTGTCTATATTAATATATGGGGAGCACCTACAGTCATGTATGTAGAAATATCCACCACCAAACCTGTATGTGTCAGTGGGTATGCTCCCTTACACCCTCCCACATCTCTTGGCGTATCTGTCCACCTATGTATCCATTTGTAAATTATTTTTGTTAATATTATTGTTGCATGATTGTCTATGCTATAGTAGTTCCATTGTTGTTGTTGTCGTTGTGTGCCATCTAGTCAATTCTTACTCATAGCAACCCTATAGGACAGAGTAAATCTGCCCCATAGGGTTTCCAAGGAGCAACTGGTGGATTTGAACTGCTGACCTTTTGGTCAGCAGCTTGAGCTCTTAACCACTTCCCCACCAGGGCTCCAGTATTACTATGTTATTGTTGTTGTTGTTAGGTGCCGTCAAGTTGGTTCCGACTCACAGCGATCCCATGTACCACAGGATGAAACAGTGCCCGGTTCTGTGCCATACTCACAATTGTTGTTATGCCTGAGCCCATTGTTGCAGCCACTGTGTCAATCCATCTTGTTGAGGGTCTTCCTCTTTTTTTGCTGACCCTGTACTTTACCAAGCATGATGTCCTTCTCCAGGGACTGATCCCTCCTGACAACATGTCCAAAGTCTTGCCATCCTTGCTTCTAAGAAGCATTCTGGTTGTACTTCTTCCAAGGCAGATTTGTTTGTTCTTTCAGCAGTCTGTTGTATATCCAATATTCTTCTAAGGAGCCCTTTATTCTTGTGTTCCTCTCAATGTCCTCTCTTGCCTTGGTCATTTTGTGCTGACTTCTCCCATATTGTGTATTGCCTCTCCCTTCACCAGTACAAACACATGTCTTCTATCTATATGGTAATTTTTCCTCCCTTCCACTCTCATCCCTGGTAACCATTACAGAATTTGTTTTCTTTTCCTTTTCTGTGTGTAAACCCTTTGTTGTTACTTTATAATACTGGTCTCATACAATATTTGTCCTTTTGTGATTGACTTATTTCACTCAGCATAATGTCCTCCAAATTCATCCATGTTGTGAGATGTTTCGTGGATTTGTCATTATTTTTTATCATTGTGTAGTATTCCATTGTGTATATACCAGCCTGTTAATCCATATGTCTGTTGATAGGCACTTTGGATGTTTCCAATTTTTTGCTATTATGAATAATGCTGCAATGAACATGGGTGTGCATATGTCTATTCGTGTCATGGCTCTTAAAAAGTCTACCTAGGAGTGGGATTCTGGGATCATATGGTATTTCTAGTTCCAGCTTTTTGAAGAAGTGCTATACTGTTTTTCAATATTGGTTGTACCATTTTACAATCCCCCCACAACCTCGCCAACATTTGTTGTTTTCTTTTTTAATTTGTGCCAGTAATGTCGGGATGAGATGGTATCTCATTGTAGTTTTGATTTACATGGCTAATGATAGCGAGAATTTCTCCATATGTTTTTTAGCTTCCTGAATGTCTTCTTTGGTGAAATAAATGTTTACATCCTTTGCCCATTTTTAAAATTGTTTTTCTTTTATTATTGAGGTGTTGAAGTTTTCTATACATTTTAGAGATTAGACCCTTGTCGGATATGTTGTAGACAAATTTTTTTCCCAGTCTATAGGTTCTCTTTTTACACTTTTGGAGAAGTCTTTTGTTGAGCATAAATGTTTAATTTTTAGGTGGTCCCATTAATCTAGTTATTCTTCTGCTGTGTGTGCACCTTTAGTTATGTTTGGTATTTGGTTATTTACTTTAAAAAATGGCTAATTCGATTCATCAGTTTCCTCTGAACACACAGATTTATCACTTAAAGAGAACAAAGTCCAAGAAAGCTTGATTTAACTAAATCAAACCCCTGTGCCAAAGTCAACAAACCAAGGTCATTCAGGAGTTGCATAAAAAAGAAAATTGAATGAATACAACTTTGAGACCAGGTGTAAACATTTGCCTCTTTTAAGAGTGATCCTGGTTTTCTATCTGATCTTAGGAAGGTTCAGTTTCCCTCTGAGGTCTATTTTCTCTTTGTAACATTGAAAGCCTTGTGTTTGTATATCTTCTTTAAATGTTCTTGGGATATATGATTTGGGATGTTGTTATAGGGGTTCGAAATTGAAAGTAGTTTGACCAAAAGTATCATCTTCATCCAAAAGAAGCTTTTGTACTTGGATCTTGTACAAAGGAGTTGTTGAATTCCACTTAATTCAAATATATTTTTAGTAAGGTTCTGAAGCAAATGGTAACAGAAACAGAATTAAGATATTTAGTTATTTGAACTCTTACTGTTTGTTTTTCAGGTCAGTCACAGTATTTTAGGTTGTGCTCTTTTTGTATGTAATATATTCACATATTACAAGTATGTAATTAACATTTTATAGCAGGCATTCGATATTAAATGAATTAGGTTACATGCACTTCACCCCAGTGTTGTAAAACTGTAGCATGAGATTTTAATCAACAGTATATAGTTTAAAAAGGGCCTTATCAAAATGATCTGCATCCTACTTTGTTGAGTGGTGTTTGGAGTCTTAAAAGCTTGCAAGTGGCCATCTAAGATGCATCAATTGGTCCCAACCACCTGGAGTAAAGGAGAATGATGAACACCAAAGACACAAGGAAAGTATTACCCAAAGAGACAGAAAGGGCGACATAAACCAGAGACTTCATCAGCCTGAGACCAGAGGAACTAGATGGTGCCCAGCTACCATCAATGACTGCCCTGACAAGGAGCACAACACAGAATCCCTGATGGACAGGAGAAAAGTGGGGTGCAGAACTCAAATTCTAGTTAGAAAGACCAGACTTAATGGTCTCACGGAGACTGGAGGAACCCAGGAAAGCATGGCCCCTGGATTCTCTATCAGCCCAGAACTAAAACAATTTCCGAGGCCAACTCTTCAGACAGGTATTGGACTGGACTGTGGGACATAAAATACTTGTAGAGTGTGCTTCTTAGCTCAAGTAGACACGTGAGACTAAAGAGGCAGCTTCTGTTCCGAGGTGAGATGAGAAGGCAGAGAGGGTTAGGAGCTTGTTGAATGGACATGGGAAATCAGGGGTGGAAAGGAGGAGTGTGCTGTCACAGTATAGGGAGAGCAATTAGGGTCACATAACAATGTATGTATAAATTTTTGTATAAGAGACTACTTTGAAATGTAAACTTTCACTTAAACCACAACAATAAAGAAATAAAAAGGGCCTTATCAGTTCAAGGCAGGAAAAACCTAAGCAGACTAAAGGTAGCTGATTACCAAGATCACTAATGAACTACGTTGTCTAAGCGCTCTGGTTTCTATCTCTAGTCTCAAAGTCAAAAAATCTACTTGCCCAGTAAAGAAGTTCTAATTCTTCACCTTACTGTAAACTCGTAGGAAACAAAACTACCATTTAAATGACTGATCAATGTGCTGTTAATGAACTTCAGCATGACTATGCTATGAATCATTGAGTTTCAAACTAAAAATTACCTATAAATCCTCCAGTCAAAAAACAAAGGTCTCCTCCTCGATTTTATTAGACTTTTAACACACATACACAATTAGCCATACTGAAAAAAATTCTCTTACACTTTACACCCAGAATATGATGACAAAATGTGAACATGAAATACTGTGATGAACATTACTCGGTTCAGCTACTACAGCTGTTTAAGTTTCAAGAGAAGGCGGTGTCTGTCGTCTTATGTAATCTTCACAAAAACCCGAGCAGAGGAACTGTCAGTCCTACTCCACGAAAGCGGCTACTGAAGCCCAGACTGCCTTCCGACCCTGGCCCTGCCCCTGAGATGACGTTTATGATGGCGGGGATTTCCGTGACGGTAACACACGCCGCTTCCGGCCAGTGGCAGGAGTCAGTGACGTGGCAGGCGAAGCCACGGACAGTCCTTTGGCCTGGGACTCCCCAGCTATCAGGCGGCATCAAGGCAGCCCAGCCAGAAAACTGTGCCAGCAGCCGCCGCGGCGAGCTGAAGCCGGAAGTGCCACGTGTCCCGACTGCTCCTGCGCAACCGGAGGCTGACAGGCACTTCCGGTCGCGGCCTTCCTCCTTCTCTCCGCTTGGCTGCGGACTCCCGGTCCGGAGTTCCCGGCCTTACCAGCCCGATTTCCAAGCCTCAGCTCCCGGGCCAGGCAGTGGCCGTCAGCGGGCTGGGGAAATGCGGCGTCATGCCTAGGGCTTGACGCGCTGACCTCTCTCTCCGCCTTCAGTCGTAAATCGTTAGCCCCCCCTCCTTCTGCTTTCAGCAGTCTTTCAGTTCTCTGGTCGCTGTCGCCGACGCCCATCAGGCCCTTCCAACCGGGATAACCGCCGTCGTCATGTCCCAGCCGGGAATGCCGGTCTCCGGCGACGACCCGGCCGGGCTCCAGTCCCAGTAC
The DNA here is from genome assembly GCA_030035585.1 of Dugong dugon. Classification (NCBI taxonomy): domain Eukaryota; kingdom Metazoa; phylum Chordata; class Mammalia; order Sirenia; family Dugongidae; genus Dugong; species Dugong dugon. The sequence continues at coordinate 147,821,211 of CM057460.1, forward strand.
AGACCCGTCTCGACCTCGGGGTCTCCGTACACCAACGGTGAGTGCAGCCCGGGTGCTAGGGTGCAGAGGCCGCAGCCTGGACCCGGGCTTGAGCTGATCTTTCGTTGCTGCTGCCGCCTGAGGCGACTGAGGAGAGTGACCTCTCGGCCGGGTCTGGAGCAAGTGGTGGTGGACGGCTGCACCACCGAGACCGCGGCGAACGTGCACCCGCAGCCCCAGGCTCGTCTTAGTGTTTCACATTTATTCATTCCTTCAGTTAGTAGTTAACGAACACTTGCTGTATTCGGCACCGTGGGTCATACACACACACTTCATTCCCTTCCTTCGAAACTCTTTTACAGGGTTCGTATTGTCTTTATGTCACTTTCCCCTCTGCGCCACCTCACCCCAGGCTCCTAGAGAGCTGGGTTTGTGGTCTGATTCATCTCGGTTCCGTAGGGCCAGCCGTGGGGGGGAAAAGGGGACATGCTAAGTCTGAGTTTGCAGAGATGAGTGAATGATTGTGCTTTTGAGAGACCCCTTTTAAGACTTACCCGTCTCCCCCAGAACCTTTCCAGAATTGTACGTAGGCCACTTGTTCCATTTTTCAGCTTTGGAGGAACCAAAGTCTTCTGTTTGATTTCTAGAGGTCTGTTACATCATTTGGAAAGTGGCTGGACTCAATTCTCTGAACCTCTGAGGAGAGTGTACATGTGGCTCTATAGTTGTCATTTGGTGCCAATGTCTTATAACTAGCATTCCTTATAGTCTACAGTGTGACTTGCTAAGCTTATTATAATTGCTATAATAGAGAAAGACATTCTACCAACAGCTTGCCTACAATTTATCTACAAATCTTTGGTTTATGGGAATAAAACAAGTAGAATAATTCTAAAATTCTTTAATTGCCCGTTAGTATTAAGATTGCTGTAAAGTATGAGAAAAAGGCCAATGACTAAAATGGCTAATTTACATTGTTTTTAGAGAAGACTACTGTCTTCTTTACAAAGGAGGCTCTAAAAGACTTTTAAAAATGTCTGTGAGTAGGCACATATGTGGGCAGAAGAATAAGTGGGGGATAGGCACTAGAATGGTGTTAAGTTGAATCGATTGTTCTTTCTTACATTTATGGTAACAGATAATGTAAACTACGTTTTATTCTAGGATATTTAGTAACATAACCACTGAGGCTGAAATAATTTTAGGACCTTCATTTTAAGGTAAAAAAATCTTAAGCAATATGTCATATGGAGTTTTCTTATAATCTATAAACTGTAATTTCACATGAACTTTTAAATGGCAAATCCTGCAAATATGCTTCTACATTTATATGTATGTATAGTTTTGATAATTTTGAAATGTTAAAGGAGTTTATCCGCTGATATGCTTTATTGAAGACACTGTCGCTATGTTGATTTGATTCAGTCCAACAGACGTTGCACATCTTCTCAATTCTGGTACTTGGGGATATGAAAGAGAATAAGAAAACAGTCCCTGTTCACAGATTGCCCAGAGCCAATTTGGGATTCAGATATGTACCTGATTGTAATGCAGGGTGATAGCAACTTGAAAAATGTGACCACTTGATGTGGGGAGGGAAATCTTTGTTGTTGCTGTCAAGTCTCACGGCAACCCAATGTGTGGAGTAGAACTGTTCCGTATGGTTTTCAAGGTTGTGACCTTTCAGAAGCAGAACTGCTCCATATGGTTTTCAAGATTGTGACCTTTCAGAAGCAGATCACCAGACTTGTCTTCTAAGGTGCCTCTGGGTAGGTTTGAACAGCCAAACTTTTGGCTAGTAGTCAAGTGGTTGACCATTTGCGCCACTCAGGGAAACCATAGGATTGCAAATACATTTCCCTTTTAAGATATAATTTGACAGTCTTTTTATAAGTCTTATTTCTAAAAATTTTTTTTAAAAATAGGATTATTCTTAGTAAAATGGATAATGTCCTATATTGGGTTGTGTGTTTTTTTTTTTTAATTGTTCATCTGACTGGTAATTCAGAGAGTAGATATGTGGTGGAGAATTGGAGGGGAGAATATTCTCTAGAAGGTGGGAAAAAAAGTTCAATGCTTGAATCTAGTTTTGATTAACTTTTTCAAGACAGTAATTTGCTGCTTAAATATTCTATTGAAAACTCTTAAGCTTTAGATTTAATGTATCTTGCTTAAATTATATGTTATAATATGGTTGGTTCTTCCGATATGTTTTAGATCATAATCAAAGACCTAATAGTCACCTTTTTCATTTTTCTATAGCTTGCTTTCATCTGGTGTCATTACCATACACCAAGACATTTCCTCACACACCAAGACGTTTCTCTGTGCGATAGATTGTTACATTACATTACAGCATAAAGATGGTCCAGACAGGTTTTACTAAGTCTCTGTGTAGATTTGTATATATATATATTTCCTTTGCAAAAACTGATTGTGAGATTGCAAGACTGCTTAAACTATAGATTTTCATCTGATTATCATGTAATAAGGCTTAAAGGCCAATAATACCACCCACTGTTAGTTGCTGCTTCGTTGACTATTTGAAACAATTTGCCAGTGCAGTTAAAAACTGCAGTTTTGTTAATTTCATTTTTGTAATATTTATATATATTCTTTTTTTGTTTATGGAACTATATACAAGGGTGAGAAAGATATTCTCTTCCCTCCTCCTGCCTTCTTTGCGTACCTTCCCGTTATATTGTAATTTTTATAAAATAACATCTGTCTCCCTTTTAGACTGTAAGCCCTATAAGGGCAATGATATCTGCTTTTGTATACCTTTGTCTCTAATTCCTCACACATTGTCTTATCACATTTTAGAGGTTCACCAGTTTTGTTGAACAGAGGTTTTAGAATTGGATATTTTGCAGTTCAGTTCACTAACCTTGTACTGAATTATTCATAGTAAGATTAGGCTCACTTCCAACTTATTTATTTTTTCTGTGAATTTTTGCACAATATTACCAATAGAATATATTGGTTTTTTTCCCCTCATCAGCTTAAGTGCTATGCTTATGCTAATACCTCTGTTTTAGGAGTGACAAAAATGTAGATCTCTTTAGATTCTCTATGATGTAAACAATGTTTATAATTGTGTGTTTAATATAGGAAGTCGTTACTTCTGATCAAAGAATGCTATGAATAAAAATAGGCACTGTGATCTATAACACTGGTCATGGCTGAGTGGCCTTTAGTTTTTTCTGTGGGGAGGAGTGGTTTACTCTAGGATGCCTATAAGATTCTTTGCATACCTCTTAGAATTTATTGAATTGTATGTGGTAACCTTTCAGTTTCTTGTTTCTGCTCATAGACTGTGAGCTTCTGAAAGACAGTAACAATAAGAGCTAACATTTATTCACTTTGTATGTGCCCAGGCACTGTGCTAGTTTCCATTATATGCATCTTCTCATTTATTCATCACTACAGCCCTGTGACTTAACTGTTATTTTTACTGGTGAGGAAAGAGATGAGTGGTTAAGCAACTAGATCAAGGCCACACAGGTTAATATATTGTGGAAGCCAGATTTAAACCCAGGCAAACAAAAAAAAAAAATCAAACCAGTTGCAGTCAAGTCGATTTTGACTCATAGCAACCCTATAGAACAGAGTAGAACTGTGCCATAGGATTTCAAGGCTGTGATCTTTACGGAAGCAGACTGCCACATCTTTCTCCTGCAGAGCAGCTGGTAGATTTGAACTGCCGACCTTTCTCAGTTAGCAGCCAAGCACTTAACCACTGTGCCACCAATCACTGCACCTAAACCCAGGCAGTCTTACTTAACCCCTGTTAATTCTGCTTAATCTGGTTATTTGTGAATCTCAGGACCTAGCACCTTGAATTAATGGCTGAACTAAGGATCAGAATCTTCTCTTTGGTTTCAGTTTTTTTTAAATTGTGCTTTAGGTGGAAGTTTACAGCCCATGTTAATTTCTCATTCAAAAGTTTATACACACATTGTTTTGTGACATTGGTTGCAATCCCCACAATGGGCAGCATGCTCCTGCTTTCCACCCCGGGTTCCCTTTGTCTGTTTGTCCAGTTCCTGTCCCTTCCTGCCTTCTCATCCTGCCTTTGGATGGGAGATGACCATTTGGTCTCATATATTTGATTGAACAAAGAAGCACGTTCCTCACATTTATTAATTTTCTTTGGTTTCTTTGTGTAAGTAGATACTAGAATTACGGTAAATATTTGCTGACATTTTTCCAAACTATTTTCCTTTGGATTATAATTAATGCCTGGCCTGTCCCTAATTTATGTTAGTGTTTAGTCTATTTCTTTGCTGTTCCAATATTATATTTCATAAATGTCTTGTAGGTCCTGAGATTGTCCCTACCCACACTTTGATTTCTAGCATTTGCTTCTCTCCTTGCGTTCTTTTCTTTTAAAGCCCTTGTTTTAGTGACTGACTCATAAATTGTATTCATGCAGTGGCATGGATTTGTTGTATGTATAGTTTCAGTTGGTTAACTCTTCAGGTGATCAGAGTGTATTTTCTATTTTGATGTATTGTGTGAGGTGAGCTGCTAAATTAATTTTTTTTCCAAATAGTTAACTAGTTGTCCTTACCTGTTGTATTTAAAATCAAATACATAGAAGGCAGAAACTTTTCAAGCTTTAAGTAACATATTGCTGTCTAAAATGTGATGTTTTTGAATACTTGGCTACTTTTCTGTGACTTTTATTTACCCTTTCATGTAGGACACCATAATTAATAGAATTGTATCTTGGAGAGCCTTGAATTGACTTAAAATTGGTCAGTCACTTGGATTCATGTATGATAGGTGGAAAGTGTGAATAGTGCTTGGGAAGTAGTACCTCGGCGTGTGTTTATTAAATGGATTAATGAATGAATGGTTTAAGAAAAAAGGTATTGCATCTTAATCTTACTTGGAATTTTAGGGAAAGCCAGTCCGGGAGACATCTTTTCGCCTTACTATTAAATTTATCTGAATGGAATAGTTTATTTAGTGTGTTTTTATAACTGTTCAGTAGGCTTTTTTGAAGACACTCTAAGTTATAATTATTTTACTTTGTATTTATTGGGATAACACCATCAGAAATATCCTAATTTTTACATAATAGCTTTCATGAAGAATAGTAACATACAGCAAATGTTTTGAAAGTTATCCATATCATTGGTTTCTGAAGTTCATAAGTTCATTATAAAGTACAGGAAGATCACTAGTACATGAGATTTTTGCTAATGCAGATTCTGGGATCCCATTGGAATTTACAAATGTAGGGCATGGGATCTCAATTTGTATGACAATAGCAAGTTTCTCTTTGATTCTGAAGCTGCTAGTTGGATGATGGGAAAGCACTGATCTATACAGTACCAAAAAACCAAACCAAATCCATTGCCATCCAGTCGATTCCGACTCATAGTAACCCTGTAGTACAGAGTAGAACTGCGCTATAGGGTTTCCAAGGAGCGGCTGGTGCATTCAGACTGCTGACGTTTTTGGTTAGCAGCTGTAGCACGCTGTAGCTCTTAACCACTATGCCACCAGGGCTCCATCTATACTGTAGTCCCTCCTTATCCACAGTTTCTAGTTGCCTGAGGTCAACCTGGTCTGAAAACGTTAAATGAATAGGGTGATGAAATCTCATGCCCTCCGGTCCCATCCCGCCCGGGGATCACATTCACATAACTTTTATTACAATATATTGTTATACTTGTTCTATTTGGTTATTAGTTATTGTTGTTAATCTTTTAATGCGCCTAATTTATAAATTAAACTTTGGTATGGGTATGTATGTATAGGACAAAACAGTACATAAAGGGTTCAGCACTATCTGAGGTTTCAAGCATCCACAGGGGTCTTAGAACGTATCCCCAGTGGATAAGGGGGGACTACTGTATTCATTTCACTCTCTCTCTTTCCTTCTTAGCCCTTTCTCATTTGGCTTCTGCTCCTACACACACCAAAAACTGCCCTTAATAAGGCCACAAATGACTTCCTGGTTATTACGTTAAAAAAATATTTCTCAGTCCTCATTTTATTTTCCAAGGAGCATTTGATACCCTAGACTACTCCTTTCTTTTTGCAGCAATCCTTTTACTTGGTTTCTAGGATATCAACCGTCCTGGTTTTCTTTCTACCTTTTTTGGATGCTATTTCTTACTCCTCCCTTCCCCACCCCCCCTTCCCTAAATATTGGTGTTCCTCAGAGTTCTGACTTGGCTTTCTTCTTTTCTGACTCTATACATACTCCCCGAGTGATAGCATTCATTCCCATGGTCTCGTATATCATATGTATGCCAGTGTCTCCCAAAGTTATATCTTAAGGTGAGACCCATTTCTTTGGCTGTGAATCTGTATCCTACGAGACATCTTCACTTGGAATCCTTGGAGGAACCTGAAAGTTAACTCTTCAGTCCATCTTTCCTTTGCCATTCCCTATCTTCTTCATATTTTTTCCTCTTCCTTCTGTCCCAGTTGTTCTTCATCACCCATATTCAGTTCCATATTAAATCCCATCAGTTCTGTTTCTTCAGTCAGTATTTTTAAAACCTAAGGGTCAGAAATTAAACCTAAGTAATGTATATTGTTGTTGTTGTATGCAGTTGAGTCGATTCCTACTCATAGGGACCCTATATGACAGTGTAGAACTGCCCTATAGGGTTTCCCAGGCTGTAATCCTTATGGGAGCAGATCTCCAGGTTTTTCTTTCCTGCAGAGGCGCTGGTGAGGTTCAAACCGCTGACCTTTTGGTTAGCAGCTGAATGCTTCTCACCAGGGTTCCTTAAGCAATGTATACCCAAAAAAAACCATTGCCATCGAGTCGATTCTGACTTATAGAGACCCTATAGGATACAGTAGAACTTCCCCATAGGGTTTCCAAGGCTGTAAGCTTTACAGAAGCAGTCTGCCACATCTTCCTCCCACAGAGGGTATGATGGGTTTGAACTGCGAGCCTTTCAGTTAGCAGCCGAGCACTTAACCACTGCACCACCAGGACTCCTTGTGATGAAGTAGTAAATAAAAATTCAAAACTGGACCATGAAATATTTAGGAATACTAGGCTGTGAGATGGCCTGTTTTTTATCCGTATCGTATGATCTAAAATATGCTTATAAATTAACTTTTTACAAAGATTTTCATTAATTCAAACACAAAATTAAAAAGAAAAAGTCTGCAGAGAACTCTAAATATCTCTTAAATCTCTGCTTCTCTGTTTTCCCACTGTTACTATTTAATCCATCATTCCTTGCCTGGATTATTGCTGTAGACTCCTTACAGTGTCTAATCTTCCCTCCAGTCCCCAAGAGGTTCTCTTAAATACAAACATGATAATGCCTCACAGGTAGCCTTCAAGACTTCCTATTGCCCTTAGGCTCAAATCCAAACTCCTTAAGGGTGTAGTTCTAAACTCCTGCTTAATTTCTGACCCTTAACCTGACACTTCTGTCCAGCCTTGTTGAACTTTTTTCACAAAGTCCTTTCATGACCACAAGGCATTGCACATGTTATTCCCTTTGCTTGGAACACTCTTGACATTCCTTTTCCTGATACTAATTCTGTATTCTCTCTTTAGGTTTCAGCTTAAACTTCCCTTTCTCTGGAAACCATCCTTGCTACCTTTCTGCCGTCTGTCTAGCCCAAGTACTGTTTCCTCAGTGCTCTCATAGTGCCCTGGGTTTTCCTATCACATTCTCTGTTGTCATTGTCTAGTTATTTGTCTTCCCTTCTGCACTGTGAGCTACTTGAGGGCAAGAATATAGTGGATCCTACTTACCTTTGTGTCCCCAGAAAATGCTTAGTAAATGTGTCTTTTCAATCAGAGAATGACTGGAATATTCTCAGTTAATCATTTGGAGTAAAATTAGTAATTAGCCTAAATATAGGATCAGTCTTTAACTAGATGATTTATAGGAAAAAAGATAGGGTAGGATGAAATTATTTGGTTTATTAAAAATAATTATCAATGAGTACTGCAGTGTTAAGGATACAAAAATAATATATGTTCCTTAGTTGATGACAGTAGCTAACATTTATTGAGTGCTTACTATATGAGAAGCATCATTATGAATGTTTCACATAAATAAAATCTCATTCTCACATTGTATTAGTTTTCTATTTCTACTGTAACAAATTACTGTAAGTTTAGTGGTTTAAAACAATACAGTTGTATCGTCCTATAGTTCTGGAGGTCAGAAGTCTGAAATAGTCTCACTGGACCAACATCAAGGTATTGTCAGGGCTGTATTCCTTTTTGGAAACTCTAGGAGACAATCAAGTTTCTTGCCTTTTCCAGTGTCTAGAGGCTGCCCGCATTCCTTGGCTCATAGCCCCCTTCCTTCTTCAAAGCCAGCAATGACTGGCCATCTTTCTCACGTAGTATCACTCACACCCTGACTCTCCTGCTTCTCTCTTACATCTTTTTGATTACATTGAACCCGCCAGGATAATCCAGGATAATCTTGCCATTGCAAGGTCAGCTGGTTAGCAACCTTAATTCTATCAGGATCCTTAACTGCTCCTTTGCCATATAATATGTGTATAACATATTCCCAATCTATAGTGATCAGGATGTGGACATGCTTGGGAGGCCATTATTCTGCCAATAACACATCAACTCTCTAATTTAGGTACTATTACAATTCCCATTTTATAGATAAGGAAACTGAGGCCTAGAGAGCTTTAATATATTGCTCAAGGACAAATAATTACCAAATGCAAAGGCCAGGATTTGATCTCAGGTAGTTGTTCCAGGCTGTCCTCTTAATCACTGCTTTATAGCACCTATTTTCATATGTATTTCATATAGAGTGATCTTGGACTATCAGAAAGTTGATGGGGATTTATGACATTCTTTTAGATAATTTTTTGTAGTAAATCCCAGAGATTAAATATGGACTGAATTATGGAGTTAGAATACATAGACTATGACTAGGAGTCAGGTGAACTATGTTGACTTGCAATGTGTTTTGGAACAAATTACTTGGCTGCTCTAAGCCTAGAGTTTCTCAGGGTACCAGACTTTTTTTTTTTTTTTTTTTTTAATTTTATTGTGCTTTAGGTGAAAGTTTAGAGCACAAATTAGTTTGTCATTCAAAAATTTATACACAAATTGTTTTGTGACATTGGTTGCAATCGCCACAATGTGTCAGCACTCTTCCCCTTTTCCTTTACACCTTGGATTCCCTGTGCCCATTCGTCCAGTTTTCCTTTCCCTTCCTGCCTTCTTGTCTTTGCTTTTGGGCAGGTGTTGCCCATTTGGTCTCGTATACTTGATTGAACTGAGAAGCACGTTCCTTACGTGTGTTCTTGTTTATTTTATAGGCCTGTCTAATCTTTGGCTGAAAGGTGGACTTCGGGAGTGGCTTCAGTTCTTTGTTAGCAGGGTGTCCGGGGGCGTATCAGGGTACCAGACTCTTAGGATCCCTTGGCATGTGGACTTTTGATTTATCAATTAGTGTTTGCTAAATTATACACACATAAGCAAAGTGTTCTTAGAAATCATAAAGTAGTTGATTTCCTAGAATATAGCCCTCTAATATGATGTTTTGGAGACCAGCCAGAGATAATTTAAGTAACTTATTTATCCTTTTCTCTCCTTTCCCACCCCATGTCTTTTCCAAGAAGGATTCAAGATGGCTATATAAATGTGTTGTATAAATATCAAGGCGGGGTGAAATTTAGGGAAAACAAAACATTTCTAAACCTCTGAGTATAGTAAGATAGTCACAATGTTTGGTTGATTTCCATGCATATTCAGATTAGGTCAGCTTTATGGGACCTAGGACATTCTCTTGGTTCTAAACATACAGATTTAGCATCTTTACTGGTGGATTCTCATTGCTCATGCCATTAAATAGTGGCCTTTTCCCTCTGGCAGACCTTTTTGTCTGATTATTTTAAAAATATTCTAGGCCCAGTGGTACCAAGTAGCCATTTTAGAGTTTTACAATACCAATTTAAAGTGATATTTGAGTACTTTGAGCGCTTTTCACTTGGACTAAGATGGCACATTCATATTTATAAATATATTGCTTTCTTTAGGGTCTTTAGAACTAATTATAAATAGAAGGGTCCAAAAATTAACCTGAAATATTCTCAGTGGAGGCAATGCACTTGCCAGTAGCCAGGACTAAATTTAATTTAACTGTTCCTTTTGTTTCCAGTGATTGCTTTTTCCCTTGTGTGGAAAGATGACTGTGATTCTGGCAGTCTTTGGTTCTCTGACCTCCTATAATTCCCCAAATTTTAATTTAGCAGTCAAATAGGACAGGGGTTCAAATTAAATATTTGAGTGAGAATGGTGTCAGGCTTTGTTGGGGAGATTAATGTATGTGTATGTCCAAAGAAGGTAAGATGATTGCTTGGCAATAAAACTTACGGTCTATTTGGCATCCTACTTGGTGAAATACTGTATATGCTTAAATATAAGATGACCCTAAAAAAGGGCAATCCTCCATCTTCCCATTGAGAAGATTCCCCTCCCTCCCCCCAATTTTTTTTTTTTTTTTTTTTTTACTAACTTGGAAGTATGAAATTTTAGGGATGTGGATGAAATAATAAAAGGACTACTTGGCAGTATTTAATGTACTATTTTATTAACACATATATTTTTAAACTTTGTATTTAAAGATGTGTGTGTAAGTAATATTTAAAGTATGTTATATAATAGAAATACTGCTTTTCTACTTCTATATTTCATGAAATTTATTTAAACTATTCACTTGCACTTTTTTCTTTTATTTTTAAAATCTTTATTGTGAAATATACACACAAGATGTATAAAACATATATGTACAGTTTAAAGAGAAATAATAAGATAAATTCCTATGTATTTACCACCTAGCTTAACAGAGCATTACCAGTACCTCTGAAGTCCATGTACCCCTCCTGATCACATCCCTTTCCTGTCTCCAAGTGGGAACTATTATACAAATTGTGTGAATTATTCTTTTATTTCTTTTTAAAACAGCTTTATTGAGATATAATTCACGTATCATACAGTTCACCCATTTAAATTATACAATTCAGTGTTTTTTAGTATACTCACAGGGTTGTGCAGCCATCACCACAGTCAATTTTAGATCGTTTTTATCACCCCCTACAAAAGACCAATACACCTTAGCAGCCACTTTCTTTTTTTTTTTTTTAATTGTTGTAATTAAATGAAGTTTACATTTCAATTTAGTCTCCCATACAAAAATTTTTTTTTGCATACATTGTTATGAGACCCTAACTGCTCACCCCATTCTGTGACAGCAAGCTCCTCCTTTCCGCTCCTGATTCCCCATGACCATTCAACCCGATCCTAACTCTCTCTGCCTTCCCATCTCACCTCTGGACAGAAGCTGGCCGTTCGGTCTCTTGTATCTACTTGACTAAGAGGCAAACTCTTTACAAGTATCACTTTATGTCCCACAGTCCAGTCCAATCCTTGTCTGAAGAGTTGGCCTAGGAAATTGTTTAGTGAATAACCCTCAGCAGTCACTTTCTATTTCCCCCTAGGCCCAAGCCCTAGGCAACCACTAATCTACTCTCTTTCTGTATACCCTTGTCTATTCTGGACATTTTGTATAAATGGAATCATACCGTGTATGATCTTTGGTGTCTTTCACTTAACATACTGTTTTCAGGGTTCATCTGTGTTGTAGCATCTGTCAGTACTTCATTCCTTTTTATGGCTGAGTAATATTCCATTGTATGGATATGCCATATTTTTTAATTGATTCATCAGCTGATGGACATTTTGGTTGTTCCCACTTTTGCTATTATGAATAATGCTGTTATGAATGTTTGTGTGCAAGTTTCTGTATAGATGTATGTTTTCATTTCTTTTAGGTACATACCTAGGAGTGGAATTACTAAGTCATATGGTAACTCTATATTTAACATTTTGAGGAACTGCCAAACTGTTTTCCAAAGTGGCTGTACCATTTTACATCCCCACCAGCAATGTGTAAGGGTTCCTATTTCTCCATACTCTTGCAAATACTTGTTGTTGTTAGTCTCTTTGATCATAGCCTTCCTAGTTGGTGTGAAGTAGTCTCTCTTAATGGTTTTTTGAATGCATCTTTGACATTAGTATTGTCATCATTACTAGAACAGCTTTCCAGAGTATATCATTTTACTTCTCTTTAAATTGTTTGATATACCACACTTTGAGGTTGGGTAAGATGCTGTCATTGGAAATTTTACCCCAAACCACCAAGTTCTTATTAGCTTTACTCATTTATTTGTGTCATCTACAATGAAATCATTTACTGTTGCTTAAATTTAGAAAAAAAATTTGGAACAATCCCAAATTATAGAAGAGTCACAAGTACAGTACAAAGAACTCTTTTTTCTGATCCATTTGAGAATAAGTTTCTGATATAATGTCCCACCATCCCTGAATATTTTAGTTTGTATTTCTGCAAACAAGAAAGTCTTCCTACATAACCTCAATACAGCTATCAAAATTAGGAAATTAACATTTATGTATTAAACCCCATAAACCCGTTGCTGTCGAACCGATTCTGACTCATAGCGACCCTATAGGACAGAGTAGAACTGCCCCATAGGATTTCCAAGGAGCAGCTGGTGGATTTGAACTGCTGACCTTTTTGGTTGATAGCTGAACTCTTAACCACTGTACCCATTCTCAGATCCCATTCAGATTTCACCAGAATTACTTTATTTCAAGTAATCTGGTCTTTGTTCTTGGTTCCTGAGAAATAACTCTAAACTGTTGGAATTTTCTGAGTATTTAAAGTGACTTTGTTATCTAGAAGGCCCCGTGGTGGTGCAGTGGTTAAGTACTTGTCTGCTGGCTGAAAAGTCTGTGGTTCAAACCCATCAGTCACTCTGGGGGAGACTGATGTGGCAGTTTGTTTCCTTAAAGATTACAGCCTTGAAAACCCTATGGGGCAATTCTACACTTTCCTGTAGGGTCCCTATGAGTTAGAATCAACTGGATGTAAATGGATTTGGGTGTTACTAGACCTCTAGACTATACCTGGGGTTTTGTGCTAGTAGATGGGGATTGGCCTGACCAGAAAGGCCACCTCCGTTTCCCCCAGGCCCCAAGCTTTAGGCAACTACTAACATACTGGCTGATACCAGCTAACCTCAGGGGATGTTACAGGACTGATCTAATCAATCGTGACTACATAATGAAAACAATAAAAGCTCTGGACATGGAAGCTTCATGGGCTTCCTGGTTGATGAGAGAGAGACATCCATGCATGTAGGAGGGTAGTGCGTCCTTTGGGACCTGGAAACTTCATACTGGTAACCTTCCCAGACCTCATCCTATATGTCTCTTCATTTGTGTCCTTTTTTCCTACACTACAACTTTTAATAGTACGTATAGCACCTTCTGTGAGTTCTGTGAGTCCTTCCAGTGAATTATCGAAGTCAAAGGAGCAGTGGGAGTCATCAGGTCGATAGTGCGGGAGACTACAGAGCTTGCTTCTGGCATCTTTAAGGGGTAGAGGGGAACTCCGAATTTGTAGCCAGCAGGTCAGAAGTGAGGGTGTCATGGTGGACTCTCAACCTTGCGGCTGGCATCTACTTAGTTGGTAGTCTGAAAGATGGTGGTGATCTTTTAACTTGAGATCTGACCTAGCTCCATGTAGCTAGGATCAGAGAAGTGCTGCAGAGGCAGCTGGTATCAGAACTGAACAGAAAAATAGGAAAGTGGAGATTTGTTATATCCTCATAGTTGAGGGAAACCCTGGTGGCATAGTGGTTAAGTGCTATGGCTACTAACCAAAAGGTCAGCAGTTCGAATCTACCAGGTGCCTCTTGGAAACTCTATGGGGCAGTTCTTCTCTGTCCTATAGGGTCGCTATGAGTCAGAACCTACTCGACAGCAGCAAGTTTGGTTTTTTGTTTGTTTGTTTGTTTCATAGTTGAGGACTGAGTAGTGGGATTCTGAGATTTCTACAGCCATACTTTGTAATAGCAAAATAATCCAGTTCAGAATTTCATTTAGCATTTAATTTTCATACCTCTTTAGTTTTCTTCAATCTAGGACAATTCCTCAGTCTTTCCTTAACTTCATGACCCAGACACTTTTGAAAATTACAGGCTAATTATTTTGTAGAATATCCCTCAATTTGGATTTGTCTGTTATTTCTTCCTGATTAGATTCAGATTATCCATTTATATCAGGACTGTCACAGAACAGATGCTGTGTTCTTTTCATTGCATCCTGTCAGGTGGTGCATGATTTCAGTTTGTTCCATGATCGATGATGTTCATTTTGATTACTTGATTAAGGTGGTGTCTGCCACACCTCGCCACTGAAAAGTTACTCCTTTTCCCTTTGTAATTAGTAAGTATTTTGTGGGGATGTACTTTGAAACTATGTAAATATCTCACTTCTTTTCAGACTTTTAATTTATTCACTTATTTATTTATATTGGTATAGACTTTTTCAGTGGTTATGATCCATTAAAGGTCTTTGGGTGGCTGTAGGGTTGCTATGAGTCGCATCAACTCAATGGCAGTGGGGTTGGGTGGCATAAATGATTTGTGCTTGACTACTGACCTAAAGATTGGTGATTCCAATCCACCCAGCAGCTCTGTGAAAGAAAGGCCTGATGATCTGCTTCTGTTTACAGCCAAGAAAACCCTATAGAGCAGTTCTACTCTGTAACACATGGGGTCACCATGAGTTGGAATAGACCTCAGCAGCAACAGGTTTATAATCCATTGTTATCATTATTTTATTTTGTTGCTCATATTATTTCATATTTGGCCCTTCAGGCTGTCTTCTGTGCCCTTTTGTCATATCCCATTCTTTTTTTGAACCCTTTGGTGTCTGGTACAAGGTGTTCCAGGTTCATAAACCCTGGAATCAGCTATTTTTCCAAGGAGCCCTGATTCCTTTTAGTGGAGAATGGTATTTGGAAACCAAAATCCTATTTTGGCGGATAGAGGTAAGTAATCTAGCTATATAATATTGAAAATAATGAGTTTCTGTTCTTATCTCCAATGAAGTCCAGCTCCACTGGGCTCATTCTAGTTTCCCCCCTTTTCATGTTTGTGACTCCCTTCTCTGAGAGTTAGAGACCTTGCTTCCTGTATCCTTAATGTTGTTAGCTGCTGTTGAGTCTTCTGCGGATTCATGTTGATCCATGCACAGTGGAATGAAATGCTGCTTAATCCCATGATCAGTTGTGGATTGGGCTCTTGTGATCCATAGAATTTTCATTGGCCGATTTTCAGAAGTAGACTGTCAGGCCTTTCTTCCTAGTTTGTCTTAGTCTGGAAGCTCCACTGAAACCTGTTCAGCATCACAGCAACATGCAAGCCTCCACTGATAGACAGGGGTGTCTGTGTATGAGATGCAATGGCCAGGAATTGAACCCGAGTCTCCTGCATGGAAGGGGAGAATTCTACCACTGAATCACTAATGCTCCTCATGGCAGGGAATAAAAAGGGAAAAACCATGAAGTGGGAGCATTCTTACCATGCTGGAGGAACTTTAAGAAGGTAGGTGTGGCTGGAACTGAGTAGTGAGGGAGAAGAGTAGAAAATTCTTCAGATAGTTTTCTAGTAAGAGCCTTTGGCGATTAAGTGGAGTAATTAATGTCATTTGAAGTGACTTTACCAAATGTATTTACTAAACTCAAAGATGCTATGGATTGAATTGTGTTCCCCCAAAATATGTGTTGTAAATCCTGACCTCTGTGCCTGTGGTTATAATCCCATTTGGAATGGGTTGTCTTTGTTAAACTAATGAGATAGGATTAGTGTAGGGGGTGTCTTAAATCAGTCTCTTTTGAGATGTAAGAGAGATCAAACAAGTAAACGAGAAGCTGAGGTGAGGGAAGAGAGATGCCAGGTCACAGGAAGATTGCCTAGGAGCAGAAGCTCAGAAGACACCTTCCTCCGAGCCAACAGGGAGAGAAAGCCTTCCCCTAGAGTTGGCACCCTAAATTCAGACTTCTAGCCTTCTAAACTGTGAGAAAATAAATTTCTGTTTGTTGAAGCCACCCACTTGTGATATTTCTGTTATAGCAGTACTAGATAACTAAGACAAAAGATTAGTTCTATTGTACATACATATTTAAAAGGTGTTTTCAGTACTTAGTGGAAATTATTCATAAAGCCATTTGATATCGTATGGTAAACTTATAAGGTAGAACTGTAAAGGCAGATACGTTTTGTTTGGAACTAAAAATCTGCTCCAAATTGGCTTAAATATAGAGTGCATAACAGCTTCTCTAGCATTAGAGATATCAGATAAAAAGACTCCTTAGGTTTCTTGGAGCTGCTGTTCACAGTGAGGAGGAGAGTGGGGTTTGGCCTATTACTGTGGCCTGAATGCCCACCTGTGGCTGCAGATGTCTTAATTCCCTCAGCTCGCCTGGGGTTTCAGCTATGAATGATCCATAAATAGGAGGTGTTTGGAGTTGTGGACCTGAGACTTAAGGAGGTAATGCTGGCTAGGTTTTGAGTGGCTTGAGGAGAGTGAAGAAACCCCAAAAGGGAGGACTTTTCTACCAGAACCTGCTGCACTAGTGGCAGGGACAGTAGACCTCTGTTTAGAGAGGTGTCGGCCAAGGATTGAATCATCAATTTAGTTGTCGGCAGTTTAACACTGTAATAGGGTAGGGTAGCAGTAAAAGTTGTCTAACTTCATGTGGGTGGGGGCAGCTAAAGGCTGATTACTATGAGGTGAAAGTCAGATATACATCCACTCTCCAACCTTTTTACCAATTCTGACACCAGCCTTCCCCCTCTACTTCTCTACTAGGTTCAGTAATTCATTGCAGTGGGCACACAACTCACAGACTATACTCCTGATTATGGGGTTTATTAGGGAAGTAACAGGTACAATCGGATCAGGATCAACTTGAAGGTAACAGGATACAACCTAGGATACAGGTCTTCAATCAGGACAGCTTCTAACCCAGACAACTCAGCTTTTTCTTGGCTGTGCCCACAGGCAGGCCTTGCTCTTGGCCTCTGCTGCCAGGCCCCTTGCGCCTGGCCTCTGCCCTGCTTGTCAAGTGTTACAGCTCTTTAGCACCACCAACAAGTGCCTGGAGGCACCTCACTCTGCTAGCAAGTCTTCTGCCCAAAGGCACTCAGTTCTCTTGCTCCATGGGTCAACGAGCCCACTGCAAACATCCTTATTGATTTTGGGAGCACTGATCAGTGCTTTTGATTTCTGTCAGCTACCTCCAAAACTACTAAATATATTTTTTTGCTGTCTGCATCTCTTTAAGTAGTATCACTGCCTGCATACTTGTGTACTGGTATTGATAAGGAGACTTAGAACTGAAATTTAGAAGTCTAATTTACTGTATCTTATTTTCTGTCATCATGTTATGGATATGTGCGAATGTGCACTTTCATGACTTAGGAAAGTGCAGTTGCCAAGGAGAAATAGCAGGATATTAGGACTGTGAGTAAGAGCTACATAAGGTATGCTGAAGAGTCTCTTGCAGGAGTCTGATACATGATTTTCATATTAATTATAAATCTAAATCCCCTCTTGCAGTGGAAACATATCATAAATCACTGCTTTTTCTTTAAAAAGCTGATTTGCACTTAAACATTCCAACTCTAAAGCTCAGAGGTTGTTGGTGGTGCTGTTGAGTCAATTTCAACTCATAGTGACCCCCATATGACAGAAGAGAACTGCCCCATAGAGTTTTCTAGGCTATAATCTTTACGGGAGCAGATTGCTAGGTCTTTCTCCTGGGGAGCCACTGGATAGGTTCAAACTGCCAACCTTTTGTTAGTAGTTGGGGCTTCTAAAGCTCAGATGACACAAGTAATTTTCACTTTTGAAATTAAAATTTTTATAATGGAATTGCATGGTTAAAAGGTTATATAGAAAACAGAATCTTGCATTTTAAGACAAATATTCTTTTATTTCTATTAAACTGAATATACAATTATTGTTCCCTATGCAACCAACTCTTGCTTGTAACGATGATTTAATTTCACATTAACAAAACACAGATGGTGAAAAGACAACTTTGTGAAGAACTAATTACAATAATAAGTAATTTATGCAAGGGAGAAAAGACTCCTTGGAAAATACAGATGAGCAAATATTACCAGCTAGTAGTAAAATCTACTACTTGTTTGTCAGTTTGTTATACTGTGGTGGTTCGTGTATTGCTATGATGCTGCAAGCTATGCTACCGGTATTCCAAATACCAGCAGGGTCGCCCATGGTAGAGAGGTTTCAGCAGAGCTCCATGGAAGAAAGGCCTAGTGATCTGCTTCTATAAAGATTACAGAAAAGAAAACCCTATGGAGCAGTTCTACTCTGTAACACATGGGGTTGCCATGAGTCGGGGGCCAGCTTGATGGCAGCTAACAATAGCAATGTGTTGAACGTATGTGGAAGTGGTGGTTCACTGGTAGAATTGTTGCCTTGCATGTGGGAGACCTGAGTTTGATTCTTGGCCAGTGCACCTCATGTAGAGACTCCACCCATCCGTCACTGGAGGCTTGCATGTTGCTATGTGATGCTGAACAGGTTTCAGTGGAGCTTCCAGACTAAGATGGACTAGGAAGAAAAACCTGGTGATCTGCTTCCAAAAAACCTTCCAATGAAAACTTTATGGATCATAACGATCCAATCTCATCATGCTTGGGTTCACCATGAGTTGGGGGCTGACTTGATGGCAGCTAACAACAACAACACGTTAAACTTAACCTTAAAGAAAAATTGAGCATTATACTAAAATTTGCCCAGAGAGCAAACAAGAAACAAAATCAGAATATAGTGGGAAGATTTGACTTACTTTCCAAATCAAAATAATCATATGTATCATCCTGGCACTGTCATTTTATTAAAATAAAACAGATGTCCAATATTTTAAAAAAAGAAAAGTACAGAAACCCTGGTGGTGTAGTGGTTAAGAGCTATGACCGCTAACCAAAAAGTCAGTGGTTCAAATCCATGAGGTGCTCCTTGGAAACCATATGGAGCAGTTCTTCTCTGTCTTATAGGGTTGCTATGAGTCGGAATCGACTTGACAGCAACGGATTTGGTTTGGTTTGGTTTAGGAATAGGGTCAGAGAGGAAGCAAGGGACTTTGAAGGTGTTTTACTGTGGTAAGGACTTTGGTGGGTTTGAGCAGGGGAATTGATATGATTCATGTTTTAAAAGGTAGTAGGATGTGTAGCCAAAAGGACAAACATTGTATGACTCCCACTTATATGAAATACTTAGAATAGGAAATCCATAGAGACAAAAGTTTATTATAGTTATCAGGGCTTAGGGGAGGGGAGATGGAGAGTTATTACTTAGGGGGTACTGTAGTATGGTGAAAAGACTTGGCTAAATTCATGAGGGATAAGAATCGAGATCAGCACAAAGCTGGTTTCTATGAGGTAGAGGTCAGGCATACCTCCACTCTCCAGTTTCTTCACCATTTCTGGTACCATCCGTTCCCCTCATGGCACTCTCTACTTCTCTGCTGGGTTCGATAATTAATTGCAGTGGCCACACAGAACTCACAGTTTAGTGGTTTATTAGGGTAGTAACAGGCTACTAATCAGGATCAGGATCAACTTGGAAGTAACAGGAACAGTTCAGGATACAGAATGCAGTTTGTCAGTCAGGACATCTTCACCCAGGACAGTTCTCCCAGCTGCTGCCTGCCATTAGCAGGCCTCTCTGCCATACAAGCAGGCCTCTCTGCCGTCACCCTCCCTGCCATTGGCCTCTCAGCAGCTAACTGGCTCAGCTCATAGCCAGTGTAGCCGCCAGTTCAGCTGCTGCTGTCCTAGCAGCAGTTTTCTGCTGTTGCCAGGCTCTTCCACTAGGCCCTTTCCAGGCCTCTTGTTGCCAGCTCTCTGCTGTCAGGCCCCTTCTGGGCCTCTCGCTGCCAGCTCTCTTCCACCAGGCTCCTTCTGGGTCTCTCACCAACTAAGGTGTCACAACCCTTGACCCATATTACAGCTCTTTTTAGGAAGTTCCCCTTGTAGGAACTCCAGGTCCAAACTGCTCCACTCGAGGCTCTTCTTGGTCTTGAGGTTCCAGCCTGCCTCTCTAAACCTCTGTGGGGTTGGCTGCTTAGATAAGCAAACTCCTTGACAAATTTAAGGCATGGCCCTCCCAGCAGGACCACAAACCAACTAGTCCCCTCAGTGGACTGCAAGTTTCTCAATCGTATTGGCTAGTTTTATTATTATTATTGAATTTATTTTGTTGTTATTTTTGAGAATATACACACAAAACATACACTAATTCAACCGTTCCTACATGTATAGTTCAGTGACTGATCTGTTGGGTGGTTTTACACACCACCTTTCTAACTAGTGAACCAACCAATCCCTGCAAGGTGAGTGAAATAGACCAATCACAAACTAGTAAAGAATGTTTTCCCTGAGCATTATGCTCTTTTAAGATCTATCTGTATGGGATCAGATTGACAACAGCAACTCAAAAGAATAAGTAGGAACCTTAGGGGGAAGTGAGTTTGTGTTAATGGGGGAGGAATAACTCAGAAAAGGAGAGTGAGAATGGTTGCACAACTCGTAGAATGTAATCAATGTCACTAAATTGTACATGTAGAAACTTGAATTGGTGTATGTTTTTGCCATGTGTATTCTCAACAATGACAACAAAAAATAAAATTATTTTTTAAAAAAGACCAATCACAGGGCAGACTGTGACCCAACCTGCCATTTTTTGACAAAATTACAAACCCAGGGCCAGAAAGATTATCAGCTGATTGGGTGACTTTCAGACTTTGACTATAATCTACAATAAGACATACAGTTTTAAAAGTGAGCTATAGATGACAGCACCTCAAAAGGTTTGATGGGAATCCTAGGGTGCACTGAGTTGAAGATAATGGTGATGGAATAATTTGTCCTTTTGTCTGATTTTTCCTCAAATAAGTTGGTGTCAAGTGCTTTATCTTTAATCTCACTAATTCTAACTTCTGGTTACCTCAGTTCTGCTCCTGTGACTTTCTATTGAGTTGTCTAATTCTGAAATTTTTTTGTTAATCTTCTGGATGGATATCTGATTGCTGTCTCTCTGTGGATTCTTGCAGCCTGTTAAATTTGTCATTATGTTCTCTAATCTTTTTAATTTCCTCTATTGTGTGTTCTGCATTTTGATTAATTTCCTGCCTAATTTCTTAGAGTTCTGTATATTAATCTATTGTATTCTGCCTCCGGTAATTCCAAGAAGTTTTCCTCCTCTGGAAAATTTCTAGATTCTTTATCCTGGGAGCTTGCTGAAGCCATCATGGATTGCCTCTTTATGTGATTTGATATTGACTGTTGTCTCCGAGCCATCAATAAGTTATTATATTTATTTATTTTATGTTTGCTTACTGTGTCCTAGCTTTTTGTTGTTTTGATATGCCCAAATAGGCTGCTCGTATGAGCTAGTTTGATTATTGGTACCTTTGAAGCTCTAATGTCCTGTCACCAGGTGGTTAGATCTGTTACTAGGTGTGTGAGCTCAGGAGTCCACCCACTCCTCCTATATGGATTCGGCTCAGGTGCCCAGGTAGATAGCCACCAAGTGTGTGATGTAGGGTCTTACCTACAGTCCTAGACAGGCACGGGTGATTGGTGTAGGCAGCAGGGGGACACGCTCTGAGCAAGGCAGGGGGCTGATGGCCACCCCCAAGTGTCCAGGAGGAAGGCCTGTCTCTGTTCCCTAGAGTGCACAGGTGGGTGGGTTTTGCAGCCGGACTATAAGCACCCAGTGCTGTTGGCTGTAAGTATTGGGGGGCACCTGTTATTCATGGGCTCCTACTGCAGGTGGCTAGGTGGTGTGGGTGGAGCCACCAGTCCTCAGGCCCCTGAAGTGGGTGGGTGAAGACCTTGCTTAATGGGCAGAGCAGTGTCAGATGTCAAGAACCTGCCCACTTCACAGCTGAAACAGTTAGACTTCAGGTATATACCCTGTTGTACTGTGGTAGTGAGGGTCTATGCTGTTGAACTGGGCCCACACAAATCTTTGCAGGGGGAAAGGCACTCAAAGTCCGTGGATGCCTTATGCCTGTGCCTAGGCAAAGGAGCTGTGCCTACCCTGGGTTCCTGGCTTAGGGGAGCCGGCAGTTTATTTTTTCCCGTTTGTTAATTTGTTCACTCTCCAACACATGGAGAATGGCTCCAGGCATGTGACGGATCCTACTTCTGGGCCAGGGGACTCGTCAATTGCTGAAGCTGGTCCAGGACCCAGTGCAGAGCAGGGAGCAGGGAGGTAAATGGGAGAGAGGCTTTTCCCTAAGGGTAGTGTTTTTGATCCATGCGGTAGGCCTTACACAAGTACTTATCTTTTCGATGAGGGCTGCTTCTCACTGGTTCTGGGTGGCTCGTAGACTCTCTGCTGCTGGGTCTCTCCCAGTGTGGAAAACTTGCCTCCCAAACACCGCTGCTTGCCTGTCTCACTGCTCACCCATGAGCTGATCAGGCCTGAAGGGCTCAGGCTCTCACTGTGTCAGGTCAGGCAACTCCTCGCTGCTTTCGAACTGTCTCTCCCTCCCCCTGCCACTCATTCTGATTCTTCAACTTTGCCTTTGATGTTCAGGGGTCCTAGATAGTCACATATAATTGATTCACTTGTTTTTTTGGGTCTTGGTTGTAAGAGGGTCCACCGGAAGCATCTGACTACTCCGGCGTCTTGGCCCCGCCTCTGGTGATGGAATAATTTGGAAAAGGATAGTGAGAATAGTAGCACAACTGGGAGAATGTAATCGATGTCACTGAATTGTACATGTAGAAACTTTTGAAATGGTGTAACTTTGGCTATGTATATTTTCACCAAAAAGGTGAAGGTCAAGAAAGGAGAGTGTTGACATGTCGGGGGGTTGTTAACCAGTGTCATAAATATGTGTACTCACTGTTTAATGAGAAACTATTTGTTCTGTAAACCTTCATCTAAAGTACAATTAAAAAAAAGTATGAAAAAAAGTGACCTATTAAAAAATACACATTTTTGTGCATATTTACAACTGAAATGAAAGTTTTACTCAATAATATTTGTCCTTATTACAGTAATATGCTGATATTTCCTATTCTAAACTATTATCTTGTACTTCATTAATAAAAAAAAGTAGTTTGCAACTCAGTGTATTGACTTCGTAAGCCATTAATGGTTTGCTACCCACAGTGTGAAAAATAGTGAGTTATTCCAGTATGAAATAGCATTATTGTATTATGAGAACCTTTGTAGAGCTGCATATATAAGATGGCTCCTTCTTTCTTGAGAACTAATTTTTTTGGAAAAAAATCTCATTTTATAATTAAGCATTTGTTGCACTTTGAATAACTGATAATCTTTTAAGCAGTTTGAAATAGAAGTGAAATTAAATATCCCATTCACAGCAATGACAAACTATAAAATACCTAGCAACAAATTAACAAATTAGGCATAAGATATCTTTATGAAAAAAGCATGAAATATTATTGGAGGAAATAAAATATGGAGAGATATAGCATATTTCTGAATGGAAAGACTTTCTATCATAAAAAGATGAATCAGCCCCAAATTAATATATAAATCAAATATAATTTCAGTCGACATTTCAGCATTTTTGTGTGTGTGTGGGAGACTCCATAAAGTGATCTTATGTTTTTGTGTGTGTCTGAAAATTTTCATAATAAAAAGATTTATAAAAAAGGTATACTTATTTCTCTGTAACTTGATTTTTTCTCTTAATATTCTTTTTGTAATTTATCCTTGCTGATAGATGTATATCTAGGTTATTCATTTTATCAATAATTAGTCCACTGTATGACTAATCTACAATTTATCCAGTCCCCTGTTGATGAATATTTAGTTTGTTTCCAATTTTTTGTTATTATAAACACATGGATCTGTTGCTATTGTCCTGGAAGCCTGCCTGTATTTACTGTTTTGCAGAGCAATGTATATACACTAAAGTCCTAGCTGGGTGGTTTTGAACAACAGAAATCTGTTGTCTTGTAGTTGGGCTAGAAGTCCCAATCAGTATGTTGATCAGGCCATGCTCCCTTGGAAGTCTTCTAGTGGGAGATCCTTTCTTGTCTTTCCCAGCTTCTGGTAGCCCCAGGCGTTCTTGGCTTACAGATGCATCTTCATATGGGTATCCTTCCTCTATCTGTTTCCATTTCTCTTCTCTTTTATAAGGACACCATTCAGATTGGATTAGAACCCACCCTACTCCAGTGTGACTTTATGTTGACTTAAGTGATTAACATCTGCAAAGATCCTATTTCCAAACAAGATCACATTCACAGGTACCAGGGGTTAGTACTTCTGCATATCTTTTTGAGGGACGCAGTTCAATCTATAACACCACCCCAACTTACATAAATAAATGCATTTGGGTTTGGAATATAATGTTGCTGTCAAGTCAGTTCTGACTCATAGCAATGCTATAGGACAACGGAGAACTGCCCCATAGGGTTTCCAAGGCTGTAAATCTTTTTTTTTTTTTTAATTGTAATTAAATGAAGTTTACATTTCAAGTTAGTCTCCCATACAAAAATTTATACATACATTGTTACGTGACCCTAATTGCTCTCCCCTTACTGTGACAGCACACTCCTCCTTTCTACCCCTGATTCCCCATGTCCGTTCAACCAGCTCCTAAACCCTCTCTGTCTTCTCATCTCACCTCTGGACAGAAGCTGCCCATTTAGTCTCTTGTATCTACTTGAGCTAAGAGACACACTCCTCACAAGTATCACTTTATGTCCCACAGTCCAGTCCAATCCCTGTCTGAAGAGTTGACCTCAGAAATTGTTTTAGTTCTGGGGTGATGGAGAGACCAGGGGCCGTGCTTTCCAGGGCGCCTCCAGTCTTAGTCAGACCATTAAGTCTGGTCTTCTTACTGGAGTTTGAGTTCTGCATCCCATCGTTCTACTGCTCCATCAGGGACCCTCTGTTGTGTTCCCTGTCAGGACGTTCATTGGTGGTAGCCGGACATCATCTAGTTCTGGTCTCAGGCTGATGAAGTCTCTGGTTTATGTGGCCCATTCTGTCTCTTGGGCCAATACTTTCCTTGTGTCTTTGGTGTTCTTCGTTCTCCTTTATTCCAAGTGGTCAGGACCAATTGATGCATGTTAGATGGCCACTTGCAAGCTTTTAAGACCCCAGACGCCAAGGCTGTAAATCTTTATGGAAGCAGACTGCCACATCTTTCTCCTGCTGAGCTGCTGCTGGTTTTGAACCGCCTACCTTTGGGTTAGCAGCTGAGCGCTTTAACCACTGTGCCACCAGGGCTCCATATATATGCTTGTGTAACCCCTGCAACCTACCTCTCTCTCTGTATATATGTACACATACTTATATACTTGGATAAACATTGTGCAGTATATAAAACGATATAAATTATGTTGGTTGCATGGATTGGGGGTGTACATTTGGAAGACTAATATTTTCTTTTTAGGTCTTTTAAATGTAAAAAGTCTAAATGACATTATATTCCTAAATAGAAATGATGATTCGAGGGATTAGTTTTTTTTAATATGAGCTTTATTCAGATACAATTCATACACCATGCAATACACCCACTTAAAGGGTAAAATTCAGTGATTTTAGTATATTCACAGAGTCGAACAATTATCATTACAATAAATTTCAGAACATTTTTATCACCCCTCCCCCCAAAACCCATATCCATTAGCAGTCATCTCTTTCTCCCAAGCCCCCAGCACTAAGCAATCACTAATCTACTTTCTGTTTCTATAGATCTGCCTATTCAGGACATTTTATATAAATGGAATCATACAGGATATGGTCTTTTGTGATTGGCTTCTTTCCCTTAGCTTACTGTTTTCAAAGTTCATCCATGTTATAATATCTATCAATACTTCATTCCTTTTTATGGCTGAATAATATTCCATTGTGTGGACGTGCCATGTTTTTTAAATCCATTGATCAATTGATGGGCAGTTGATTTGTTTTTACTTTTTGGCTACTATGAATAATAGCTGTTATGAATGTTTGTGGGCAAGTTTCTATATGGACATACGCTTTCATTTCTTTTGGGTATATACCTCAGAATGAAATTGCTGAGTCATATGGTAACTCTATATTTAACATTTTGGGGAACTGCCAAATGGTTTTCCAAAGTGGCTGTACGTTTTTCATTCCCACTAGCAATGTATGAAGGTTCTTATTTGTCTACATCCTTGCCAATACTTGTTATAGTGTGAGTTTTTTATTTAAGCCATCCTAATGGGCGTGAAGTGGCATTTCATTATGGTTTTGATTTATATTTCTCTAATGACTAATGATGTTGAACTTTTTTTCTTGTGCATGTTGACCATTTTTATATATTTTTTGAAAATATATTTGAATGTCTATTCAAAACCTTTGCCCATTTTTTAATTAGGTTATTTGTCTTTTTATTATTGAGTTGTAACCATATGTTTTACTTAATTTTTTTAAATATTACTATATTTGTTTATAAGACTAATTTTTTCCCCTCTTTTTGAAAGGTCCTGTCCAAAATGCGTTGATGTCTTCACAGTTGTCAATGAGCCAAGGATATAATTCTCAGCTTCCAGGATTCTATCCTCATCTAATACCAACAAAGACTTCTTTGAATCCAGTCTCTGGACAGTCTAACTATGGTGGTTCTCAGACTATTTCTCCATTAAGTAATTATCAGGGAGCTGGGCAGACTCCTAATAGACCACCCATGGCTTCTAATACAGAGACACCTTCACTCCATAGTGGTCCTGTTTCCCGAATGCAGCCACCTGCTACTCAGAACCCAGCTGCTACACCAATGCCTTCTGGTAGTTTTCTTCCTGGAGTCAACCTACCATCACCACCTTTGAATTGGCAATATAACTATACATCCACAGGATCACAGACAAACCGTTGTCCTCATGTATCATCCCAACCAACTGTATCTGGGAATACAAATTTAACAGCAAATCATCAATATATTTCTTCTGGAGATCCTTCACTTCAGAACAGCTACATAAAATCAGGTAATGTTATGTTGTTGTTGTGCGCCGTGGAGTCAATTCCTATTCATAGCGACATTAAAGGACAGAGTAGAACTGCCTCATAGTTTCCTAGGGTGTAATTATTACGGGGAGTCTTGTGGCACAGTGGTTAAGAGTTCGGCTGCTAACCAAAATGTTGGCAGTTCGAATCCACCAGCCTCCTCCTGAAAACCCTGTGAAGCAGTTGTACTCTGTTGTATAGGGTTGCTGTGAGTCGGAATCGACTCGATGACAGTGGGTGGTGTGTGGTGGAATCTTTACGGGAGCGAATCACCAGGTCTTTTCTCCTGTGGAGCCACTGGTGTGTTTGAACCGCGATCTTTCAGTTAGCAGCCACGTGCTTTCTAGGAGTGCTTAAAATGTAGAAAAGTGAAACTTTTGCTTATTTAGATGTTTGTGTTAATATTTCAAGCCTTAATCCATTTGGAAAAGTATTCATTTTTAAAATCATTGTCAGTCTTTAAATAAATTGTTTCTCAATCTTTGCATTAACGCAACTTAAATTCATGGATTATTCCTTTTTTGCTTCTTTCCTTTGAAAGTATCCTCTGTTTTTGAGTCACCCATGATAGTTCAGGGATTCAGGTGTACATGAAGAACCACTTCCTGAGGGACTAACTTTTTATTTTTTTATTTTTTATTGTTGTACTTTAAGTGAAAATTTACAATTCAAGTTAGTCTCTCATACAAAAATTTATACATACATTATTATGTGACCCTAATTGCTCTCCCTATACTGTGACAGCACATTCCTCCTTTCCACCCCTGATTTCCTGTATCCATTCAACCAGCTCCTGACCATCTCTGCCTTCTCATCTCACCTCTGGACAGGAGCTGCCCATTTAGTCTCACATATCTGCTTGAACTAAGAAGCACATTCTTCATGAGTATCATTTTATGTCCCGTAGTCCAGTCTAATCTTTGTCTGAAGAGTTAACCTCGGGAATGGTTTTAGTGCTGGGTTGACAAAGCCTTGGGGTCATGCTTTCTGGGGTTCCTCCAGTCTCAGTGAGACCATTAAGTCTGGTCTTTTTACTAGAATTTGAGTTCTGCACCCCACTTTTCTCCTGCTCCATCAGGCACTCTCTGTTGTGTTCCCTGTCAGGGCAGTCGTTGCTGGTAGCCGGGCAGCATCTAGTTCTTCTGGTCTCAGGCTGATGAAGTCTCTGGTTTATGTGACCCTTTCTGTCTTTTGGGGTAATACTTCCCTTGTGTCTTTGGTGTTCTTCATTCTCCTTTACTGCAGGTGGTTGGGACCAATTGACGTATCTTAGATGGTCGCTTGCTAGCTTTTAAGACCCCAGACACTACTCACCAAAGTAGGATGCAGAACATTTTCTTAATTAACTTTGTTATGCCAGTTGACCTAGATGTCCCCTGAAACCATGGTCCCCAGACCCCCACCCCTGCTACTCTGTCCCTTGAAGTGTTTGGTTGTATTTAGAAAACTTCTTAGCTTTGGTTTAGTCCAGTTGTGCTGACCTCCTCTGTAGTGTGTGCTGTCCTTCCCTTCACCTAAGATAAGTCTACTATCTAGTTAGTGAATAACCCTCTCCTTCCCTCCCCACCCTCATAACCATCAGAGAATGTTTTCTTCTGTGTTTAAACCTTTGGACTGACTATTATTTTAACTAGACTCCATCTCATATTCTAGTGTAGTTGAATCCCAGTGTTCTCTCTTTGGTCTTGATCTACGGCTTCGGTTATCTTTCTTGGCATAGCTGTTGACGGTTTTTGTTCACAGAAACTGCAGGATCCTGGAGGGCAGGTCAGAACAGAAGATGCGTTTGGAGAAAGGAATGTTATTAAGCACAACTGGGGTTAGAAAGCAGTCAATAGAAATTTATACCTGTGTTTTCTTCTAAGAGTTTTATAGTTTTAGCTCTTTGATCTATTTTGAGTTGATTTTTATATGTGGGATTAGGTGGAGGTCCAACTTCTCTCTTTTACATGTGGATATACAGTTGTCTCAGCACCGTTTGTTGAAAAGATTATTCTTTCTTCCATTGAATGGTCTTGGTACCCTTGTTGAAATCAGTTGACCACAAATTGATGGGTATTTTTGGAATCTGAATTTTATCCTATTGATCTATTGTCTGTCTTTATGCCAGTACCAAACAGTCTTTCTTGATCACTGTAGATTTGTGTAGTAAGTTTTGAATTTGGTAAATGTGAATTCTCAACTTGGTTCTTTTTCAAGATTGTTTTGGCTATTCTGGGTACCTTGCAGTTCCACAAGAATTTTAGGATCAGCTTATCAATTTTGGCAAAAAAGACAGCTGACATTTTGATAGGAATTATGTTGAATCTGTAGATCACTTTGGGGTAAAAACCATATATTCTTGGTCTGACTTTGATCATTCCATTTTTTAACCTCAGTGTTTAGTCATATATGTTTCAGAAATTTGTTCATTTAACCATTTTACTTTTCCTTTTCTTGCTATTAAAATTGGAGCTCTGGTGGTGCAGTGGTTAGGCATTCAGCTGCTAACCAAAAGGTCAGGAGTTTGAATCCACCAGCTGCTTCTTGAAAATCACATGGGGGCAATTCTACTCTGTCCTGTAGAGTCACTATGAGTTGGAACTGGCTCAACGACAGTGGGTTTGATTTTTTGGTTGTATATACTTATCGACATTAGTAATATTACTTTAAAAAGTATTTTAAATTCCATATTGAGATCCGCATGATTCTGCTCAGCAGACATCCTCTAGGAATTGAACTAGTAAAAGCTAAAATGTTAGTAATCTGAAATGTTTTTGTCTGTGACTGAAACCCTCAGGTAGAGCATTTGGACTCCAGCACAGATATGGAGAAACATGAGCAAGTCCTATTCCTATATAAAAGAAAGGAAGAGAAAGATATATAAACTAGTAAAATAAACCTAAAATAAATCCATGGCTCCCTTTCTTTTTTCTTAAACAAGACCTCTAAAAACATTCCTTGTTTTTTACTTCTGTTTTTTCAACTCATCATTAATAGTAGGTGCCTGATAGTCTAATCTCAACACTGTATCCCTTCCTTCTACTAAGTTTCTAGTCCACATATTATTAAATTCTCTGAAAATTTTTTCTAATAGAGGCCACCTTTTAGCATCCTTACATTAGCTTGAGGGATCATGGAAGACATTCTGAAACTTTAGCTATTAGTGTTATACATAAGGATTATTCAACTTGAAAAAATGTCTGTTTTATAAAATGTAACAATATTCTTGATTCAGAAATAGTCTTCTTAAAGCTGTGAAAAATCTCTATAAATTCACTTGTATTAAAATTAGGTTGTTAAACTTTGTGGTAGGATATGGTCATGCCTTTTCATGCTGAGTTGGAAATGGACCTTGCCCCTTTGAGTTGTCTGTAAAGCCATAGATATGCTTACATGCTTCTTAGATAAGGAAGTTAAGTGCAGCTAATCTTTGTTTTCACTTCACTAAGAAGGCATTGGTTAGTCTTATTGGGAGAAATAAGATTCAATAATGTAATAATGTTTCAACTGGAGAATTTATTGTAGAAACATTGAAAAAGTTCACACCTGGGTATCTTTGTTCTTTTAGTTTTATAAAATATAAAATTAATTGTATAATACATTATAAATAAAATGCATTGCCTATTTTACTTACATACTCAGAAGTTAAAAACAAATCTTAGAATGAAAAATTAAATCACATACCTACCAGTGTTGTTTCAACTATACATAAACCTTGGATTGTGTCCTGATTTTTAAGCTAGGAAATGTTCTTTTTTTTTTAAAATTTTATTGTGGTACTTTAAGTGAAAGTTTATAATTCGAGTTGATCTCTCATACAAAAATTTATACATACATTATTATGTGACCCTAATTGCTCTCCCTATACTGTGACAGCACACTCCTCCTTTCCACCTCTGATTTCCCGTATCCATTCAACCAGCTCATGACTCTCTCTGCCTTCTCATCTCACCTCTGGACAGGAGCTGCCCATTTAGTCTCATGTATCTGCTTGAACTAAGAAGCACACTCTTCACAAGTATCATTTTGTGTCCCGTAGTCCAGTCTAATCTTTGAAGGGTTGACCTCGGGAATGGTTTTAGTACTGGGTTGACAGAGAGTCTTGGGGTCATGCTTTCTGGGGTTCTTCCAGTCTCAGTGAGACCATTAAGTCTGGTCTTTTTACTAGAATTTGAGTTCTGCACCCGACTTTTCTCCTGCTCCATCAGGGACTCTCTTATGTTTAGGGAATGTTCTTGATAACAGTGTTCAAGTCATTATGGAAGGTAACTATCTTTAATTATTATTAGGTAAATATTGAACAGCATACATATTTATAATCTCATTTTTAACAGACCATATACTCAGCAAGGTAAAATAAAACAAAAATACAACTTGGAGAATTTAGAGTAATATAATACTCTATATTTTTAGAAAGCATACTCTAGACCTAGTGATGTTATTTGAATGGGCTATATTTAATAGGGCATTAACAAAATCCTATTAATGTTAGTTTCTACTAGGAATATTTCACATGCCTGTTGAACTTCTGTGACCAGTTGATTAAAAATTAATCAATAAAGGGAGAATTTTACCTACCCTAGAAGTGATTTGGGGAGTTCTGATGACACAGTGGTTGATCGCTCAGCTGCTAATTGAAAGGTCGGTGGTTCGAACCTACCAGCTGCTCCTTGGGAGAAAGATGTGGCAGTCTGCTTCTGTAAATATCACAGCCTGGGAAACCCTATGAGGTAGTTCTGTGCTGTCCCACAGCATCTCTGAGTGGGAATCGACTCAGTGGCAGTGGGTTTTGAGTTTAGAAGTGATTTGTTGCTTTTTTTTTTTTTAAATTTTCACTGCTTTAATAATTGACAGGTAAGAAGAATGGTAGGAGAGACTTGGAAGCCTGTGCATATAGATTAAAAAGTCATAAACCTGGGAAGTTATTATCATATTTCTGGTAATTTGGTAATTATAATTAAAATATAAATTTTGAAATTAGTCAGGTTTGGTAAAAGACTGGTTTTGACCTTTGTCTTACGACCTTAAGTGACATGTGAAAAATCAATGTTTCCATAGGTTCTGCACCCCCTTTAGTGAATCCACCTCTGCCTACTACTTTTCAACCAGGAGCTCCACTTGGACCCCCTCCAACTGGAGGCCCACCTCCAGTCAGAGCCCTCACTCCTGAGAAATCATCATATAGTGCTGTATCCCAGCCCTCATTTAACTCAGCTATCAAACAAGAAGGTAAGCAAGTTAAAAAACAAAGTGAAATCATAAAGTTTCAACTTAGGGTAGAAAGATTGATATAATTTGAATTCTGTGTATCAGAATCTCCCCCCTACCCCAGAAAATCTAGTTGTTTGATTAGGGATACCAAAAAACAAAACTAAACCCATTGTCATCCAGTAGATTCCTACTGATAGTGACCCTACTGGACAGAGTGGAACTGCCCCAGAGGGTTTCCAAGGAGCAGCTGGTGGATTCAAACTGCTGACCTTTTGGTTAGCAGCCGAGCTCTTAGCCACTTGCCACCAGGGCTCTTTGATTAGGAATGGGCCTTAAGAATTTAAAGTTGTAAAAAGTTCCTCAGAAATTTTACTGTCCTATGTGAGGAGCCCTGGTGGTGCAGTGGTTAAGAGCTATGGCTGCTAACCAAAAGATCTGTACTTCAAATCTACCAGCTGCTCCTTGGAAACGCTCTGGGGCAGTTCTACTCTGTCCTATAGGGTCACTATGAGTGGGAATTGCCTCAATGGCAATGGAGTATGCTGGGCTGTGGACTAGCATTTGGGAACCACTGCTCTTAACTTTTTGTTTTATTTTGTTGTGCAGATTTTTAAAAATCATGACTATAAAGTTAAGTGCCTTTTGGAGGGGCAGTTTGAGGGAAGAGAATTGTTGCCTTTCTGGACATGATGTTAGACCTATACTTTTAAAATATTGCCCATTTTCCGTAGAAGCCATATTTTGATATAAGACATTTTGTAAAGTAAGAAATTTAATTTTAGCAGTATTATAACCATTACAGCAAGATTTGGAAATAGGAAAATAGAGAAAAGGAGAGGGAAAAGCATCACCCATTATCCCACTAAGAATACAATCAATATTTTCCTTTTTATATTTTCATCTAGTATTTCCTTTTTTAAGTATTACAAGTAGGGAAAAAACTGACTTGTGAATGGTTTGAAAAGAATTGAGTTATATTTGAGTAACAAAATGATACTGAATTATCCCACTGGTTTCTAGATTATAATTTTGAAAATCAAGCTACAGTAAAAAAATTATTAACCAGCTAAAAAGAATTTGCAGTGTGCCCAATGTTTTTGTTTTTATTAAAAGTTTTAGTAGGGTTTTCTATATTAAGGCATGGCTGAAGTCATGGAGGTCTTAAGAATTGGGAAAAAGTTACTGACTATTAAAACTATTAAATATTATATATTGGGTGTTAATATGGACTGTTTAAGTTAGCATGTTTAAACCTAAGTGTTTAAACCTAAGCATTCCATTCTGCTTGTTAGATATTTTGAAAATAAGATTGTTTATCCTTATAATTTTATTTTCTTTAGGGAGTACTGCTTTTTTTCCCCTTTTATTTATTTTCTTGTTGTTGTTGAGAATATACACAGCAAAACATACACCAATTCAGCAACTTCTACATGTACAACTTAGTGACATTGATTACATTTTTCGAGTTGTGCCACCATTCTTACCCTCCCTTTCTGAGTTCTTCTTCCCTTATTAACATAAACTCACTGCCGCCTAAGGTTCCTTTCTAATCTTTCGAGTTGCTGTTGTTAGTTTGATCCCATATACAGTAGATAGTTCTTGAAAGAGCATAATCTTCAGGACAGACCTTTTTCACTAGTTATGCTAAACTGTTGCTTGGTTTTAAGATGATTTCAGGAGAATAGTATTGCTTTAGATTATTTTTTTTTCCAGTGTGTACTGCTCCTTAGATGTTGTTATTGCAGCTCTCTCAGTTGATGAAATCTTTTAGCTAGTATGTGATTTTATAAATGCCGCATAGAACCATACTTTTTATAAGTTATTTTACTGGAATTGGGTTTTGAAAGCCTGGCTCTTGGGGCCCTTGTCTTAGATACAATGTAAGATGAAAAAGATTGCTTTAAAAGACTCATGTTCCCTTTCACTGAAGCTACATCTAAATTATTTCTAATTTTTGTATATTTTAAAAACTTGCATTAAGAAAAAAAACTTTAGTTGTTTGAAATTCTTATTTCAGTATTTGACGTTTTTGCTTGGCTGTGGTTTAAACTGTTTGCTGACATCAGTTCAGATTGTGAAAGAAATTATAATAATTGTTCTAATTTAAATGTGTTAATAAACTTCCCTTATAGGTGGTACATCAAATGCTAATAATGGATCTATGGTGGTCCACAACAGTTGTGATGAAATTGAAGGAGGTGGCTTCTTGGGTGAGATGCTATGAAAGTTTTTTTTTTTTTTAAATATGATTATAAAGTAGTATGTGTTCATTGTAGGAAATTTGGAAAAT
Organism: Dugong dugon; assembly: GCA_030035585.1. Taxonomy (NCBI): domain Eukaryota; kingdom Metazoa; phylum Chordata; class Mammalia; order Sirenia; family Dugongidae; genus Dugong; species Dugong dugon. The sequence goes on from CM057460.1 coordinate 147,855,578, forward strand.
GTAGAAACAAAGGACAAAACTTCATAACCATGTTGTGTAGTAATACCTGCTGTTAACATTTTGATCTCTGTGTATTCAGATTTTGTCTAGTGTTTTGTTTTGTTTTCTCTCTAGAATTGGGATCGTGGACTTTATTATTATTATATTATGACTACAGGATATTTTTTTATCAATTTTATCTGTTTAAATTTATTTAACTAGTCTCCTAAGTTGAACATCGAGGATATTTTCATTAAGGTTGTTTGAATCAGAATTTTAGTCTAAATAGAAATTTAGTATGTGCCAAACTATGCCAGACTTGCTTTTGTATGTTTACAGCTGTATGCTACATTAACTAGATTAATGTAGTTAATGTAGATTAAATAGTTGTTAATAGTATTTGTCTTATACAGAATCAATACATCAAAGTATTAAATTATCCAGAGAATTTTGGAGTTATAATTTGTATTTTTTCTCTAAATTTTTATTTATTTTATTGTTGTTGAGAGTATATACAACAAAACATACACCAACTCAATAGTTTCTACACGTACAATTTAATGACATTGATTACATTATTTGAATTGTACAACCATTCTCACCCTCCTTTTCTGAGTCGTTTGTCCCTTATTAACATAAAGTCACCGTCCCCTAAGGTTCCTTTCTAATCTTTCGAATTGTTGTCAATGCCATATAGACAGTTCTTAAAAGAGCACAATGCTCAAGGCAGGCCTTTTCCACTAGTTACGCCAGACTATTGTTTGGCTTTAAGATGACTTCAGGGGATATTTTTGATTTGAAAGTCTAGAGTCCGTGAGAATTTTAAATTTTGTTCTGCATTTTCCCCCTTTTGATCAGGATTCTTCTGTGGAATCTTGGATCAAAATTTCAGTAATGGTAGCCAGGTAACATCCAGTTCTTCTGGTCTCATGGCAAAGGAGGTAGTTGTTCATGGAGGCAATTAGCCACACATTCCATATCCTCCTCCTGTTCCTGACTCTCCTTCTTCCTCTGTTGCTCCAGGTAAATAGAGACCAATTGTTGTGCCTTGGATGGCTGCTTGTAAGCTTTAAAGACCCCAGGCACTACACAGTGAACTAGGAGGTAGAACCAGAAGGACTAAACATGTTATTAGGCCAGCTAACTGGGACGTCCCATGAAACGGTGACCTTAAACCTCCAAGGAACCAAATCCCATGAGGTGTTGGTTGTACATAAGCAATCTCAGCAGCTACTCTTTTTTTTTTTTTTTTTTGTCATTGTAAATATATCTATCACACAGCCTTTGCCAGTTCAACTTTTTGCAGGTGTACAACTTAGAGCAATTAACAATAATCAGCTGTGCAATACCCTTAATCAATGCGATTTTTCCATCGCTGTTAACTCCGCTTTTCCCTCTCCTCCTGCCCCTGGTAACCACTAATAAACTTTGGTCTCTCTCTGTTTGCCTTTCTTGTCTTATTTGGTTTTTAATGTGTTGATTTAAAGTATTCTAGAGTATAAAATAGAACTTAAAAGTTACCTTGTTTCTAGCAACACCACAGCTTACGAATAAGAATCCCAAAATGGGCCGAAGTGTTGGATATTCCTATCCCTCCTTATCACCTGGTTATCAGAACACAACACCAACTAGTACACCTGGAATGCCACCCTCTTCCTTGAATTACCCAAGTGGGCCACAGGCCTTTACTCAGGTAAACGTTTGTTTGTTTTCCCCTATCTTCCCCCTTTTGGTTTAAATTGCTATATACATGAAGAAGGCTTTAGGAATTTATATTGAATATTTTTATAATCAACTAAAATAATAATATTTCATAAGGCGTTTGTTCTTTTACATTCTTCAGAACCAAAAAATTGACATTGACAAGAAAATCTAGATTACAGTTTTGTTATTTAGAGAGAAATTAAGTAACCAAGTCCCTTAACACTTGTTTTCAACTGAAGACATTGCAAGGTTATTTACTTAGAAATTATCTGTAGACTCCTTTAGGTGCTAATCATTTGACTGCAAGCATGAGTGGATTAAGTCTACATCCAGAAGGTCTAAGAGTTATCAATCTTCTTCAAGAAAGAAACGTGCTCCCTTCAACACCTTTGCAGCCTCCAGTTCCAAATTTGCATGAAGACATCCAGAGACTTAATTGTAACCCAGAGTAAGGCTTCAAACAGCATTTCTTTTTTTTTGTTTATTGTTGTAGTTTAAGTAAAAGTTTACATTTCAAGTTAGTCTCTTATACAAAAATTTATACATACATTATTATGTGACCCTAATTGCTCTTCCTATACTGTGACAGCACACTCCTCCTTTCCACTCCTGATTTCCCATGTCCATTCAGCCAGCTCCTAACCCTCTCTGCCTTCTAATCTCACCTCCGGGCAGAAGCTGCCCCTAGTCTCATGTATCTGCTTGAGCTAAGAAGCACACTCTTCACGAGTATCATTTCAAACAGCATTTCTTATCAAAAGTTTTTCAAATTTATTTTTTAGCTTATTGTACTATGAAAAAGCTGACTAGTATATTAATTTTCAAAAGTATTTCTACATCTAGAAAACAGAACTCTGTTACTTGCTTACTTAATTGAGATTTGAAATGTGCTAGGTTGAGAAATTGGGTTTAACCTGTGAACCGATTGCTGCCCTTACTATTCTTATCAGCCCTAACGGAGCTCTGATGTTATCATTATGGTGGCAACATTCTTTCTTCAGAGAAAGTCAAAAGTGAAGGGATTTGATTCTGTATAATCCTTTATTGGGTCTCATTTAAAATTGCTTTTATAACGAACATTGCTATAATACTGTTTTCTCCCTAATTTACTCCGTTTAAATATATTTTTGGTAAATTAAACTTTGTTATGTTTAAATAGTATTTTTAGAACCTTCAGCAAAACTGAACTTTTTGGTAATAAGCTTTGAATTTTCATATTTGGGTCATTCTCATTTAATTCCAGTGTAATCTAGATGTATATAAAGAAAAATAAGTCATTTGGTAATGTAGACTGTTTTATCCACAAGCCATGAAGAGGCTGTATTTTAGTTAACAAATATAGAAGTATAACTGTCTACTCTATTTCTGAATAGGATGTAGACTTAAATATTTTAATGGGATAAAATTTGAGAGTGTCTGTTGAAATTTTTCATTTTTTGTCTGATCCAATGTTAAAATGTATGTATACCTTAAAAATTTTTTTTTTGTCCAAAAATAATCATAGCAGCAACTGACAGATGTTTTTTATTTTGATGTAGGTTATTTCGATGCACTCTGACTAACATTCCTCAGACTCAGGCCTTACTGAATAAAGCCAAACTTCCTTTGGGGCTACTCCTTCATCCTTTCAAAGACCTAGTGGTATGTTTCACTACTAAAAGTAAATGTCTTATAGAAAATTATCTTAGTGGCAAGGAATTTTCTGTAACAGTGCAGGAATCCAGTGTAGAATTTTTTTGAGCTATCTTTAGGAACTTGATTTCTTTATTTTCATCTTCAAAATAAGGCAAAATAAGCATATTGTTGAAAAATCTAAGAGGTACTGAACAGATAACTGAAAGAAAATAAATAAATGAATGTACTATTTTAAAAAGTTACAAATTATTTACCCATTAAAATACTTTACCCAGTCCCCCAGTTCTGCTGTCCTTGGAGTAGAATTGGGTGATTAAGGAAGCTGTCGCAATTTTGTGCTAAGGCTCTAAGACCTGGGCTCATGGTTACATAGTCTTGAGTATGTCAGTGCCTAAGTGGGGTGACTTTCCCAAAACAAACCTCCTAGTGGTGATAGGATATTATTTCTTTTACTAATTTTTGGTGTTTAATATGCGAGATAAATTTTAAATAGCATAATTGCAAAGGCCAGTTGAAAGGCAAAATATAAGGAGAACAATCCTGAAAAAAAAAAAAAAAAAGGTTTCAAATCAGTCCATTTGAGCTACATAATTTTTTGTATGGCAGTTTGGACACATCTTTTTACTATAGATTTTTTTCTCCAAAATTATAGTATCTTCAGCAGTTATTTGGAAGGAATGGGTTAATGTTTGACCTTTAAACATGATGATTACTGCCTTTAAAAAATTAGTTCTGTTTTTTTTAGCAATTGCCCGTGGTTACCTCCAGTACAATTGTGAGATGCCGTTCATGCAGGACATACATCAACCCTTTTGTTAGCTTTCTTGACCAAAGGAGATGGAAGTGTAATTTATGTTACCGAGTCAATGATGGTATGTATTTTGACACATTTAATAATTTTTACTTACTTTGTAAGAAAATCAGATAATACAAATGTGAGGGGGGAAAAAAAGCCCCAAAAAAACCAAGCATCTCTTGTTTAGTTGTACTCTTTCCACTCAAAGATAATTACAGTTAAATTTTTTCTATGCATTTATAATTATAAATAGCTTTATACTTTTAAACAAAAAATGTTACAATACTACCTTGAAACCACTTTTTTACATTTATTATATTGCATATATAATAAATGGTATATTTCATGGTATTATTTAAGTCAGTAATTTAAGAAATATTTTTATTTAGAAATTGTCCCATGCCTTTTCTCTAGGGTGAAAGAAATAAGTCCACAGAATAGCTGCCTAATTCATTCACTGCTGTATGAAGGGAGGTGGGCAATGCTTAGAAGGTTAGTTGAATGTAGTTTTCTCAGTAATTAAGGAGGAAGATATCTCTTTAGTAACTGTTTCACAACTTAATTTACACTTGAGGAATATCACCTAACCTACAAGATTCCCTTAGGTTTAGAGAAAAAAAAAGATATGATTATATGTACATTGAAGATTAGGTCTCTGTTTGGAAGGAGTTTCATTAAGAGTTGGAAAACAGAGGACTATAAGATTTTTTAAAGACCAATTTTATTGTTTATATGTGTGTGTGTGTTTTCAGAATAGGGGAAAGTGAGGGATAGGAAAAGGACTCTTTTACGCTATAATAATTCAGCAGATGTATATATAATGTTTAGTACACCTTTAAATTTTTTTGTATATGTGCTTCAGTATACAAAATGAAATTATAATAAAGATTGAAGTCATTTTTATGTATAGACAGACCATTTAATGAACTGTAGCTTACCTATTAGGGTACATAGGGGTTTGAATTTCTAAATATCCCAAGTTACTGGGAAGATAAATGCAATGCTAGTTAATTTAGAAAATACTCTTTGAACACTAGTGTATTATAAGTGGTAGGTGACTCATGTTCCATGAGGATCTCATTAATTAATGAAACTCAGTAAACCCTATGATGTTAATCTCTGAAGTATTTTTATCATAGCACTCTAGGTCCAGCCCTCCCCCCCGAAAAAAAAAACAAAACACCAAACTAGTTGCTGTCGAGTTGACTCTGACTCATGGCGACCCCGGGTGTTGCAGAGTAGGACTGTTCCATAGGGTTTTTAAGGCTGTGACCTTCAGAAGCAGATTGCCAGGCCTTTCTTCTGAGGCACCTCTGGGTTGGTTCAAATCCAAACATTTCAGTTAGTAGTCAAGCAGTTAACCATTTGTGCCACCCAAGGGCTCCTCTAGATCCAGCCATCTTGTGAATTTCATATGTCATATAACGAGTCAATATCCTTGTACAATTGTGAAATTTAACACAAAGTTTAATGTTGGCATTTTAGAAAATAATTTGCATTTAATTAATGAGTTTAGTCACCCTTTCGAGCTATTTTAGAAAAGCAGCTTTAGCAGAAATTAAGACAGAGGATATCAGGAGATAGGAAATGAAGAATTGCTGTGATTGTAGTTGTAAATGAATATAATGTTTAAAATGGCTATACTCTGTTTATAGGTCGCTGTCCTATAGCAACCCTGTAGGACAGAGTAGAACTGCCCCATACAATTTCCAAAGAGTGACTGGTGGATTGAAACTGCCGACCTTTTGGTTAGCAGTCATATCTCTTAACCACTGCACCACCAGGGCGCCACTGTTTATAGTTGTAAAAGCAAGACATATTTAGTCCCACATCCAGTGTGTGGAAAACTTAAGTGAAACTCAAAAAGTATGCATTTATTTCTTTATATTTAGTCTATATTAAATTATTTATTAATCCTTTAATTAAGAAAATAACCAAATGCAAGGTGTATTAAGCTTAATCCTGTCAGTTTTATCATTATATGTTGTTAACTTTACATAGTTCCTGAAGATTTTATGTACAACCCTTTGACCAGAGTTTATGGAGACCCTCTCAGAAGACCTGAAATTCAGAATTCTACTATTGAGTTTATGGCTCCTTCAGAATACATGGTAAGCTTTCATTTTTTTTTTACACACTATACTCATTTCAAAATGTTTTTGTTGTTGTTAGGTGCTCTTGGGTTGGTTCTGACTCGTTGTGACCCTATGTACAACAGAATGAAACACTGCCTGGTCCTGCTCCATCCTCATAATCGTTGCTATGCTTGAGCCCATTGTTGCAACTGCTGTGTCAGTCTATTCATTGAGGGTCTTCCTCTCTTTTGCTGACCCTCTACTTTAACAAGCATAATACTGGGTTTTAAATAGAACAAGATATCATTTAACAAAATTGTGTATTTTTATAAAAGTAGTTAATTCATGCATAAGGGTAGGTTTGAAAAGTAAAAGTGTATGTAAAGTTCCACTTAAGTGTTCTGTGACTGTCCAGAAATTTGCAATATAATATTAGGATCATACTTACTTTTAAGTCACTTCTGATTTTTTTCTGTTACAAATAATGCTGTGATGCATATCCTCTTGTAAATACTTTTATTCACTTGTATGAATATCTGAGGTCTTGCAGTTTAAAAATAATAATAATTATGCCTGACATTTAATTAGCACTGCATTTTACAAAGCACTTCATAGTTTTGATCCACACAGACAACTCTCTGAAGTAAACTAGGGAAATACTGCTAATCCTATTTTATTTGCCAAACGTCACTTATTAAATGGTAGAGCTTGCGTAAAAATCCAGACCCTTTGATTTGGTTACTCTTTGACCGTGCCATAATTGCCTCCAAGGAAAGGGGAATATGAAGATAAGACTTAACAGCAACTTTTTTTTTCTCTCTAAATTTTATTTTGTTGTTGTTGTTGTTGAGAATATACACAGCAAAACATAACCAGTTCAAGTTTCTACACGTACAATTTAGTGACATTGATTATATTCTACAGGTTGTGCGACCATTCTCACCCTCCTTTTCTGATAACATAAGTTCATTGCCCCCTTAAGGTTCCTATCTAATCTTTCAAGTTGCTTTTGTCAGTTTGATCGCATATAGGTAGTTCTTAAAAGAGCATACTGCTCAAGGCAGGCCTTTTTTACTAGTTAAGCTAAACTATTATTCAATTTTAAGATGACTTCAGGGGATATTTTTGGTTTAAGGTTTAAAGATTATCTCAGGACAAGAGTTTCAGGGCCTCATCCAACCTTCATGCCTTCAGAAAATCTAAAGTCCCTGAGAATTTGAAGTTCTGTTCTACATTTGCACCTTTTTGATCAGCGTTATTCTATGAAATTTTTCATCAAAATGTTCATTAGTGGTAGCCAGGCACCGTCTGGTTCTTCTGGGCTCATGGCAAAGGAGGCAGCTGTTCATGGAGGCAGTCAGCCACAAGTTCCATGTCCTTCTCCTATTCCTGACTCTCCTTCTTTCTCTGTTGCTCCAGGTAAATAGAGACCAATTGTTGTGCCTTGGATGGCTGCTTGTCAGCTTTTAAGACCCGTGGTACTAGACAGGAAATGCTGGTGGTGTAGTGGTTAAAAGTTCGGCTGCTAACTAAGAGGGTCGGCATTTAGAATCCACCGGGTGCTCCTTGGAAACCCCATGGGGCAGTTCTGCTCTGTCCCATAAGGTCTCTATGAGTTGGAATCGACTCGACAACGAGTTTTGTGGTTTTGGGCACTACACAATGAATTAAGAGATAGAACAGAGGCACTAAACACGTTATTAAGCCAGTTAACTGGAATGTCCCATGAAAGCATGACCTTAAACCTCCAAACCAAGGAACCAAATCCCATGAGGTGTTTGGTTGTACACTTACACCAACTTTTAATACTTTATTTTGGTATATTTTTGTTGAATTATCTTTCACTACCTGGACAGTTGGGGTCATTTGACTATGGAACTTAGGAGGTGTCAGTCTCTTTTTACTACAGAGAAGTTTCAATGTAGAAAACATTTTGTGGCACTTTAGTGGTTAGTAATAGCTTTCTACAGTGTAGCTGCCCCTTTCTTGAGTTAAATCCAAACAGCAGAATTGTTTTTTTTTTTTTTTTAAATTGACCTTCCTTTAATTTTGGAGACTTGCCTATAGCAGTAAATTTTTGCTCCTTTCTAGCTTATCTCCTGGGGGACAGGTTCTGTGAATTCAGCAAGTAATGATACATGCAAATATATATAAGAGTTGATACGAGTACATGCCCAGTTCTGATTTTGGATATTTGATGTGTTTTGTGGAATTGAAAACAAATCTTTGAATCTACAAGTTTAAAATGCAGAGTATTACAGTTTTATGGAATCTGGCTAAAATGTGTTGATTAAATAACCAGCTGATTTATCAGTTTCAGAACTATAATTTTCCTAAATTGTGAAATATAGTCATTTATCGAAAGTCTGCAAGGCATAAATTTATGGGTTACCAAATAATTACGAAGTAAACATCTGTGTTAGTACCACCCAGGTGAAAAATTGAATATTGCCCATACTCCCAGAAGCTTTTCTGGTCGCAGTCCCTCCCCTTCCTGCGCTAGAGGAACACTCTTCTGACTTAATGGCCATCACATCCTCATTTTTCTTTCTTAACTCAGCATCTATAAACACTATAGTTGTGCCTGTTTTTAAATTCTGTTCTTTCTGTATTCTTATTCCATTATTGCCTATTATAGTCTCCACTCAATCTGAGATAATGCTTATTTTATTGTTCTGCAGTATTTAAACACAATATCTTAGTTCTATGGCAAAGATAAGTATAAATTTAATCCTGTTAAATGTATTTAACGAGATCCTTTTTGTTTCTTTAGTTACGACCACCTCAACCTCCAGTGTACCTCTTTGTATTTGATGTGTCTCACAATGCAGTTGAAACTGGATACTTGAAGTCAGTTTGCCAGAGTTTGTTAGACAACCTGGATTTGTAAGTATCTTAATTCAGCTTAAATCTGAAATTAACTATGTTTGCAAAATGAATAAGTAGTTTCCAAAATATTTTAAAATTATTTTTTTAATTATTTTTTAAAACTACATGTAAATCACTTGTTATCTTAGGTCTCACTTCCCATTAGAAACATTATTTTATTTTAACTCTTTATTATGGAAAAGGTTTTCAAACATATAATGAGTAGAAAGAATAATGTTATGAACCTCCACATGTGCCTGTCCCCCAACTTTGCTGTTTCCACCTTCTGCCGTTTGTGCTTCATCTAATCCTCCACACACATACTTCTATTTTTCTTTTGAGTATTTTAAAGCAGACCTCAGACAGCATGTTATTTCACTTGTAAATACTTCAGGATTTTCTTTTTTTTAAGCCCTAACTACAATACTAGTATCATACCAAATAAAATCAGTAATAATTTTATGATGATCTAACACCCAGTTAATTTTTTATTCCTGGTTGTCAGAAAAACGTCTTTTTACTGTTTAAGTTTCTTGGAATCACAGTCCAAACAATATGCACACATTGCATTTGGTTGTCATGTCTCTTAAGTCTCTTAAAATAACTGTATTTTAAGTGGTGTTTAGATACTTAGTGTAATTCATAAGAGGTAGTGTGAGCTTTCAGTGTAATGAAATATAGTGCTGTTATGTGGTATGGAGGAATGTGGAGGACCAGATCTCGTCAGAAGGGGAGTAACTCCCTCATCTTGGTGAAAAGGGCATCGTTGTTCCTGCCAGCATTTGTATTTTTAATGTTGTAAGTTGTGTATGGGGCGTCCACTAACTAACCCAAGCATGAACAACAAGAATGAAAACCAGTTTGTCTTTCCCATTATGAAACTGTAGGTCCACATATTTGAGTTGTTTAAAACGGATGCTTTGTTGCTCTTTGATCTTAATAAATGTGTTAAACAATTTAAGAAGAGGTTTATGCAAAAATTTTTAAAGAGATGTACTACCTAAATTTATATTGTGTTTTAAAGTTGGCATATGGTAATTTTTTAAGCATTCTTTATAAAATAACTTAAAATCATCTGCAAAGTTTTGTACGTATTTTCCAGTATTTTTTATGTATTATTTCCTAAATAATTATATTTAAAAAACCTGTCGCTGTTGAGTCGATTCCAACTCATAGCAACCCTATAGGACAGAGTAGAACTGCCCCATAGGGTTTCCAAGGAGCAGCTGGTGGAATTGAACTGCCAACCTTTTGGTTAGCAGCTGAGCTCTTTAACCACTAGGCCACCAGGGCTGCAAATAATCATATATAGGTTTATATTAATATAAGTGTAATTGGTTTTTGTTTGCTGTGTTATTACTGATTTTTGTTGAGTGTTTGGCTTATGTGTAGTGTTTCCACTTTGAGTAAGATTATGTTTCAAGGGGCTTATTGTTACTGTCTATGTGAGGACAACTTCTATAATGCTAAATTAGATATTTGCATGTAACTCTTAGTAGATATTTTACTTACATATATTTATGGGAAAATTTGATAAAATACTCTTCTGGATTTATTTTTAGGCTTCCTGGCAACACTAGAACAAAAATTGGATTCATTACATTTGACAGTACAGTCCATTTCTACAGTCTTCAAGAAGGTCTCTCTCAACCTCAGATGCTAGTAGTTTCAGATATTGAAGGTATATGTTATAAACTTAAAATTATTGAACTGCCTTAGGAAATTTTGGCTTTAGAAATATTTTATGACTGTTTTGACAAATTAAGGAATATATAGTGTGATTCTACTATATTAAGCAAAATCCTGAGTATAAAATCATAAGATTGTTAGAGCTGTAAGAATCCTTTAATTCAATCTTTCATTTTATAGAAGAGAAAACAGAGTTATGGAAGTAAAATGAATTCTGAACAAGGCAGCAAAAACAAGTTAATGTTAGAACTCAGATTAAGTTAAGATCTCTTTATCCTTTTTTCCATTCATTCATTCAAAAAGTATTTGAATGTTTACTGTAGCTCTGGGACTATAATAGTTATAATAAGGCAGACAAGGTCCCTGCCATTGTGAAGCTTATCTTTTAATAGAGGAGAAAGGCAATGAGCAAGTAATCAAGTAAACACTACAGTTACATTAAGTTAATTACTTTGAAGGAAATAAACAGGATAATGTCAATGAAAATGACAAGGAAAACTACTAAATGGATTGGGTGGGCAGAGAAGCCTTCTTATTTTCCCCTATGTCTTTCTTCCCCTGCAACATCTTTGTGTGTGTGTGTGTGTGTGTGTGTGTGTGTATACATATATATATCTATAATAGAGGTGAGATCTAAGATTATTCTGTTAAAATTTAAAGATGTGTATTCAGATCTATTTATGTGGTAAGACTTTCATGAGAAATAAGTGAATACTGATGTGAAAGCTATTTAATGTCATATTTCTATTTGATTGCATCAGGCTAAATGTGCTATTTGTGGAATTTTTGGATTACAGGCTTTCTTGGAAGCCTCATATAAAATGGGGCTTGACTGGTTCATCTGTAAGGTATTTTTCAGGTCTTAATATTCTGTGGTTTGAATCAATTAGTATTTTTTATAAAGTACATTTGGTTAGGTATCATAGGGAATACCAAGCTAAACAAAACTGTACTGTGCCCAAGTAATTTATTATTTGGTAGATTTTTTTCTGAGTTTATATTTAATAGCTGTCTATAAGTGGAAAATGAGAACATTTCATCTGAGTTAACTTTTGTTATTTTCTGGAGCCCAGTGGTGGTTCAGTGCTATGGCTGCTAACCAAAAGGCTGGCAGTTCAAATCCACCAGGTGCTCCTTAGAAACCATATCGGGCAGTTCTACTATGTCCTGTAGGGTCACTATGAGTTGGAATTGACTCAGCGGCAACAGGTTTGGGTTTGAGTTTTTTGTTATTTTCTAAGGCTAAAGATTATAGTGCTTTATTCAAAAAGAAGCAGCCTACTCTACTCAACAAATAGTGCTGGGACAACTGGCTATCCATATTTTGAAAGAATGAATTTGGAACACTACCTCACACTATATACAAAAATTAACTCAAAATGGATCATAGACGTAAGTGTGAAAAGCAAAATTATAAAACTGTTAAAACACAAAAGTAAATTTTTGTGACCTTGGATTCGGCAATAGTTTCTTAGATATAACACCAAATGCACAAGCAACTAAAGAAAAATAGATAAATTGGACTTCCTACAAATTAAAAACTTTTGTTTAAAGGACACAATCAAGAAAGTGAAAGGATAATCTACAGAATGGGAGAAAATACTTGCAAATCATGTGTCTGATAATGGATTTATATCTAGAATATATAAAAGCTCCTACAACTTAATAAAAAGACAGCCAAGTTAAAAAATTAGCAGAAGATTTTAATAGATATTTCTCCATTCAGTATTAAAACAAAAACAAAAACCCGTTGCTGTCAAGTCGATTTCAACTCATAGCGACCCTATAGGACAGAGTAGAACTGCCCCATAGGGTTTCCAAGGAGCACCTGGTGGATTTGAACTGCCAGCCTTTTGGTTAGCAGCCATAGCTCTTAACCACTATGCCTCCAGGGTTTCCCTATTCAATATACTATATACAGTATTCTCTATATACAAGTGGCCAATAAGCACATGAAGAGATGCTCCACGTCACAGTTGTCAGGAAAATGCAAATCAAAACCACAAAGAATTACTACTTCACACCCCCTAAACCAAAAACTAACCCATTGCCATCGAGTCGATTCCTACTGTTAGCAACCCTCTAAGACAGAGTAGAACTGTCCCATAGGGTTTCCAAGGAGCATCTGGTGGATTCAAATTGCTGACCTTTTGCTTAGCAGCCGAGCTCTTAACCACTGCACCACCAGGAATCCTCATACCCACTAGGATGACAAAAAAAATAATGACAATAGCAAGTGTTGGCAAGGATGTGGAGAAACTGGAACCCCTCACACATTGCTAGTGGGAATGTAAAATGGTATAGCCACTATGGAAAACAATTGGCAGTTCCTCAAAAAGTTGCCCTGTTGTTGCTGTGTGCCATCAAGTCTCTTATGACTCATAGTAACCCTATAGGACAGAGTAGAACTGCCCCATAGGACTTCCTAGGCTGTAGTGGTTAAGAGTTTGGCTGCTAACCAAAAGGTTGGAAGTTTGAATCCACCAGCTGCTCTTTGGAAACCCTGTGGGGCAGTTCTGCTTTATCCTATAGGGTCGCTATGAGTCGGAATCAACTCAACAGCAACGGGTTTGATTTTTTTTTTTTTTTTAAGTCTTTTCGGGAGCAGATTACCAGGTGTTTCCTCCCAAGGAGCTGCTGGTGGGTTGGAACCACTGACCTTTCCTTTAGCAGCTGCGTGCTTAACCATTGTGCCACCAGGACTCCTTCATAGTTGCCCTGTGACCCAACAATTCCATGCCTGAGTATATACCTAAGAGAATTAAAAACATATGTCTACAAAAAAATTCATACATGAATATTCATAGTAGCATAGCCAAAAATTGGAAACAACCCAGATGTCCATCAACTGATGAAGAGATAAAATATCCATATGCCTTAGTTATCTAGTGCTGCTATGACAGAAATACCACAAGTGGATGACTTTAACAAAGAGAAATTTATTCTCTCACAGTCTAGGAAGCTAAAAGTCCAATTTAGGGTGCCAGCTCCAGGGGAAGGCTTTCTCTCTCTGTCGGCTCTGGGGGAAGGTCCTTGTCATCAGTCTTCTCCGATTAAGGAGCTTCTCAGCATAGGGACCACAGGTCCAAAGGATGCCCTATTCTCCTGGCTCTTGTTTATTGGTGGTGTGAGGTCCCCCATCCCTCTGCTCTCTTTCTTTCTTTCATATCTCAAAAGAGATTGACTCAAGATACAACCTAACCTTGTAGATTGAGTCCTGCCTCCTTTAACATAACTGCCTCTAATCCTGCCTCATTAACATCATAGAGACAGGATTTACAACACATAGGAAAATCACATCAGATGTCAAAATGGTGGACACAGTACTAGGAATTATGGCCTAGCCAAGGTGACATGCATTTTTGGGGGACACAATTCAGTCCATAACACCATACAAGAGAATATTATAAGGCAGTAAAAACGAGTGGAGTACTGATAGATGTTACAGCTCAGATGGACTTTGAAAACATTATGCCAAATGAAAGGAACTAGACACAAAAGCCCATATATTATATGGTCCCATTTGTAGGAAATGTCCAAAGTAGGCAAGTCCATAGAGATAGAAAGTATATTAGTCACCGGGAGCTTGAGGGTAAGGGGCTAAAGGGAAATAGGGAGTAACTGTTAATGTCTACCGGGTTACTTTTAGGGATGATGAAGGGTTCTGGAATTAGGTAGTGGTGATGGTTGGACAACTCTGAATATTCTAAAATCACTAAATTATACCCTTTAAAGGGTGAGTTTTATGGTATATGAATTACATCTTAATAAAGCTGTTATAATTTTTTTTTTAATTATAAGTTACAAAACTTGATAATGAGCCTTATTTTTCTGTAATTGGAAACAAACAATACAGAAACGTAGAAAGGGAGACCCTTGCAATCTTCCACCACCACCCATGTTTCCATCTCATTTTGCTTCCCTCTAAGGAAGGAAATTTAATCCCTACGCAAGAATAAATTTGAATCCTGAGAAATTCATTTGATGTGGTCAGTTAGCATATCTTATTATTCACTTAATTTTGTAGTCCCATTAGTAGAGGATGGTGGGAGCCTTCTTTATGAGAAACCAAACCAGATAACCAAATCTGTTGCCGTTAAGTCAATTCCGACTCATAGTAACCTTATAGGACAGAGTAGAACTGCCCCATAGGATTTCCAAGGAGTGGCTGGTGGATTCCAACTGCCAGCCTTTTGGTTAGCATCCAAGCTCTTAACCACTGCACTACCACGGCTCCCTTTATGAGAAAGCACTTGCTTTTTGAATGACGGCACTATTGGTGAGCTCTATGACTTCTGTGTAAAAGCTTAGCATTCTTGTGTGTCTTGTTAGTCAACATTTTTTAATGCCAAGAGTGTGTCTTTGACTGGCTTCCAAGTCAAGCAAGACAGTAAAGCAGGATTCTAAATTGTCTTTAACCTAAGAAGCAGAGGACTTGCACAAACCCAGTTTGAATCCTTACAGATAAATATTTTTTAATTGGGCTTTTTACAAGGTAGCAGACAAGAAGCAGATAAGATGCAATAAATAGCTGAATGAGTGTTCCTTTGGTGGCTCTTGGGACATATGTAGACAGTTCTGGAAGAGTAGAAGAGGTGGCTTTTCTTTGTGTATGGGGGTAGTTAATTTGAAACATCGTAAACAATTAAATTTTGTTTAAAATGAATATTTGTTTATTCTTTCAGATGTTTTTATACCTATGCCAGAGAACTTATTAGTAAATTTAAATGAAAGTAAAGAGGTAAGGCACATTTTCCTCCCTCACATGTTTAACTGAAATATTGAAGGAATATATTTTTCAAATGAACTTTAAGTAAAAATCTGCTTTTTTCTGTGACATTTCTGAGATGTGTAGCATTTTATATTTGGTGATAGTTAAAATTCATCAGATTGAACAGCTCTTGAGTTTGCCCTTGAGCTAATTGTTTTCTAGTCATATGTAGCAAGTTATTTGTAGTAGGGTAGAAAATAAGCCTATTCCATAAAGGAAGAAAACCTGTTTTGCCAGCCATTTGGGAAGTTGGGAGGGTTGCTGAGATAAAGCTTCTGGTCACAACATAGAAGCACATTAGCTAGGCTGCTTTCAGTGCCCTTTGCTTTTCTGATTCACAGAGTGTCATTGGGGTCAGTTCAGAAGAAACTCTTATTACCTGCCTGGAAATTGCCATGACATAATACAGTGAGAGGTGAACAGAATGTGTCTGAAGGGGGGATGTTGTCTACCCTGTACATGCATATATGCCGTAGGGGTAACATTTTAACTAGCAAGTCTATGGTCTCAGCTCTTGGCAGTGGTGGAAAGTATTTTTTTCCTGTTAACTCTCTTTATTTGTACAATCTAACTTGAATAGGTAGTTTTTTGTTTTGTAGTAATATTGCTAGTTGGCAAATTTACTGGATATTTTAGATTTTGCAAGAGGGAAGAGTTAAACTCATTTGAAATTGAAAAGAATTAAGTGTGTAGAGGTAATTGCGAAGGCCATATTTCGTGGCATTAAAATAAATCAAATCTAAACTGGGATGGTTCTTTTGGATAAATTTTGGACTTATAGTCTTGCTGGACTATTGCATGTGCAAGAATTGTAAGGCCTCAATTTTGATTTGTCTTGCTTGCCAGTTTATAATGTTGACTTAAAATGGCTTTCTTGTCATTTGACCAACTTCATTGTTTACTGTCTGTAGATTCTCTGACCATCATCATGATTCAATGTCTTGTCTATTTTATTAGTTACTGACTTACTGTGAAAAAAAGTTTTTTTAATTGTAACATCCTTGAGTTTTCTTGCTTTGTTTCACAAGCTTGTCCGAGATTTACTGAAAACTTTGCCACAAATGTTTAACAAGACTCTGGAGACCCATAGTGCGTTGGGCTCTGCACTTCAGGCTGCCTTTAAGTTGATGTCCCCAACTGGCGGTCGAATGTCTGTCTTTCAAACACAACTCCCAACTCTTGGAATGGGAGCCCTGAAACCACGAGAGGAACCCAACCAAAGGTCATCTGCTAAGGTTAGAAAGTTATTCAGCGTATAAGATTTATGCTGCCGCTCAGTCCCTTTGATCACAGAGCCTGTTTTTTTTGTGTGTGTATGTGTTTTCAGTTGTGGGGAGGAGAGAATTAATAAGGGAATGGGTAAAGATTTTATCTTTTATGTAAACATTCCTGTCTTATTCTATTATTCTCTAACCTGATTCACCCTTCCCTTGTTTTTAGATTTTTAGCTGGCCACTAGCAATCCAACCTGTCTTTAATAGAAAAGTCTGGCAGACTAAGAGAATATGCTAGCTAGGGACAAAGTAGAACCTGGGTGACCAGTTAGGAATAGTCATAATTTGGATACTGACTGCCATGGATTGCATTTGAGCATCTTGTGTGTGTAAACTTAGAGCCTGAGACCTGTCTTTTGCAAAAGATTATGTGAGAAAGGGTGTATGCTATAATGGTGTCAGTCCTAGAGTCAGACTGCCCAAGTTCCACTGCTTATTGGATGTATACCTTGAATAGTTAATTAATTTCTCTGCCCCTCTGTTTCTTTATACAGTGTGTATGTATATATATATATATACTGTGATGAATAATGATAGTACCTGTCTCTTTTAGGTTAGTTGAGAGGATTAAATAGATACTATGTCTGAATTATTTAGAACAGTTTCCAGCGTAATAAGCATTTAATAGATTTTACTTATAATAGCAATGATTATCTTCACCAGTCAGGAAATTAGTATAATACATTTCTTTTTAAAATTAAAACAAAAAAAGTATAGAAAATTACTTAAGCGGTATATGTTTCTTACTGAAAAATCAGAAAATATAACAAAGCAAAAGGATTTTGTATAATACCCAGAGACAATTACTGTCAGCAATGTAGGTATATATTTAAAATGTATGACAATTAATGATTTTAAAAAATTACTCTTTGTAATTTGTTATTAATAGGAAATACACCTGACACCATCCACTGACTTCTATAAGAAATTAGCCTTGGACTGTTCTGGTCAGCAGGTAGCTGTTGACTTATTCCTTCTCAGTGGACAGTATTCTGATTTGGCTTCTCTTGGTGAGTTCTTCCTAATGATTATTTTTCTCAAATGAATATCAAATAATATTTATATGATGGTATTCTAGGTAGGGGACAAACTAAAAGAACTTTTATTTCCTGGGAAAAGTTAGTTAATTTAGTCTGTTATAAACCTTTTAGTCTTCTATTCTAAACATTTAGTAACAGAGAAATTTCTATACTACTATTTAAAGAAATGACAATCTTTTTGACAATACCTTGGGAAGTTAAAGAAGGATTGATTCAAATACCTTGGTTACTTTGGTCCAGTAATTGTAGATAACGGCACAGTTTGTAATAAGTATGCATTCTCTTCCAGGTTGTATTTCTCGATATTCAGCGGGTAGTGTCTATTACTATCCCTCTTACCACCATCAGCACAACCCAGTCCAAGTACAGAAGCTACAGAAAGAACTACAGAGATATCTCACTCGGAAGATTGGCTTTGAGGCAGTCATGAGGATTCGGTGTACCAAAGGTGGGGACAATTTTTTTTTTACATAGGAATAAATGTTGTTTGTAATACCAGAAAATATACATGTTTTTACCTAGTCTTATAACATTTGTTCTTCTAAGTTATTTTGCTAACTGAAAGAATACAATTAAGAGAAGAAACACTGTGGAAAAAAAAAAACCAGGGACTATTGTGAATATGTTAAAAAACCACTGAATTGTACACTTTTAAAAGGTGAATTTTATGGTATGTGAATTGTATCTTACTTTTTAAAAAAAGGGACCGTATCCTCAAAGAAAATAAAGCACAACGGATTTTTATTACATTTACTGAACATGAGTAGCAAGAGATCTTTTAATCTGCATCCACTATTAATACCTTGTCACAATGGTGCTTTGGAAATAGTTTGACCTTTTCAGAATGCTTATGTCCAGTTTTTTACAGGATAAACATTTTGTGGCTGCTAAATGATCATTATTCTGTTATGAAAATGGGAAATTACAGTTCTTGGTTTTTCATTTCTCCACATTATCAACATGGTTCTAAGTTTTCATTCGGATTTGAAAATATTAGTACTCTGTTAGCAGGTGTGAGAGAATCATTTTTAAAAATGGAAAGATTATATGAAATACGTAGCCAAAAAAAAAGATGTCAAATGATAAGGCCCTACTAACCTGTCTACTAAATGTTAAAATATATTGATCAAACCTTGTGTCATATGAAGTCCTCTACTACTCATCACTGTAATAGAAAAACATGATTGAGTGAAACAACTAAAAAGAAAACATGTATTCTCTCTTACTTAAGATGCCAGATAAACAAGATATTGCTACAACTTAGGATATTAATTTGAATAACTCATAACCAGTTACTCCCCACAATAGCATTTCTGTTTGTTTTTTTAAAACCGCTTTATTGAGATATAATTCACGTATCATAAAGCTCACCCATTTAAAGTGTACAATTCAATGTTTTTTTGCTATATTCAAGGGTTGTACAACCATCACCATAATAAAAGTTGAGAACCTTAACAATCGCTCTTCATATTCTCCCAATGCCCCTGGCTCTAGACAATCACCAGTCTACTTTCTGTCTGTATGGATTTGCCTGTTCTGGATATTTCATATAATGGAATCATAGAATATGTAGTCCTTTATGACTGGCTTCTTTCACTTAGCATAATTTTTCAAAATTCTTCCATGTTGTAGCATGTATCCATACTTCATTCTTTCTACTGCCAAGTAATATTCCATTGTATGGATTTACCTCATTTTGTTTATCCATTCATGATGGACATTTGGGTTTCTACTTTTTCGATATTATGAATAATGCTGCTATGAACATTCATGTACAAGTTTTTCTGTGGGCATGTTTACATTTCTCTCAGGTAACTTAGGGTCTATACCTGGGTCATATGGTAGCTTTATGTTTAAGTTTTTGAGGAACTGCCAAACTGTTTTCCATAGTGGCTGTACCATTTTCCATTCCCACCATTCCATGAGGGTTCCAATTTTTCCACATCCTCACCAATGCTTGTTATTGTCTGTCTTTTTTATTTTAGCCATCCTAAAGAATATGTAGTCGTACCTCAGTGTGGTTTTGATTTGCATTTCCCTAATGACTAAAGATGTTGAACATCTTTTCATGTGCTTATTGGCCGTTTGTATATCTTCTTTGGAGAAACGTCTGTTCAGATTTTTTTTTTCTTTTTAATTGTACTTCAGGTGAAGGCTTACAGAACAAATAGTTTCTCATGAAACAGTAGTACACATGTTGTTTTATGACATTGGTTAACAACCCCACAACATGTCAACCCTCTCCCTTCTTGACCTTTTTTTTTTTTTTTTGGTGAAAATATGCATAGCCAAAGATACACCATTTCAAACATTTCTACGTGCACGGTTCAGTGACATCAACTACACTCTTCGAGTTGTGCTGCTATTCTCACTTTAGATGAAGGCTTACAGAACATAATAGTTTCTCATTTAACAGTACACATGTTGCCCTATGACAATGGTTAACAACCTCACAACACATCAACACTATCCTTTCTCAACCTTGGGTTCCCTATCACCAGCTTCCTTGTCCCCTTCTGCCTTCTGGCCCTTGTCCCTGGACTGCTGTACCTCATTAGTCCCATTTGGTTTTACGGGGCTGTCCACTCCCAGGCTGAACGGTGAACCTCGGAGATAACTTCACCACTGAGCTAAAAGGGTGTCTGGGGGCCATTCTATTCAGATCTTTTGCCCACTATAAAATTTAGGTTAATTATCTTTTTATTATTGAGTTGTTAGAGTTCTTTATATATTTTTAGATACAGATCCCCTATCAGACACATGATTTGTAAGAATTTTCTCCCATTTTGTGAGTTGTCTTTTCATTTTTTTAATGGTATCCTTTGAAGCACATAAGTTTTTAATTTTAATGATGTCTATTTATATATTTTCTTTTGTTGCTTTTTTTTGGTGTCATGTAGAAGAAACCACTTCATAATCCAAGGCTACAAAGATTAATGGCTATATTTTCTTCTAAGAGTTTTATAGTTTTAGCTCTTACATGTAGCTCTTTAATCCATTTTGAGTTAATTTTTGTACTTGGTATAAAGTAGGAGTTCATTCTTTTGCAGGTATATATCCATTTGTCTCAGCAGCTTTTATTAAAAACTACTGTTTCCCTCATTGAATTGTCTTTGCACGAGTGTAAAAATCAATTAATCAAAAATGTGAGAGTTTATTTCTGGATTTTGAATTATATTCTGTTGATCCATATGTCTTTTCTTGTTCCGTTACCATGCTGTCTTGATTATGTTGCTTTGTAGTAAGGTCTGAAATTGGGAAGTGTGAGTCCTCCAGTTTTGTTCTTCGTTTTCAAGGTGGTTTTGGCTATTCTGGTTCCCTTCAATTTCTCTCTGAATTTTAGGCTCAGCTTGTTCATTTCTGCAAATAAGCCAGCTGGGATTTTGAATGGAATTGTGTTGAATCTGTAGATCAATTTGAGGAATATTGCCATCTTACCAATAGTAAGACTTATCATTCGTGAGCATGGAATATCTATTTATTTAGGTCTTCTTTAACTTCTTTCAACATTTTTTGTAGTTTACAGAATATGAGTTCTGCACATCTTTTGTTAAATTTATTCTTAAGAATTTTATTTTTTATTCTTTTTGATATTATTGTAAATTTGTTAATTTCATTTTTTACTTGTTCATTGCTACTGTATAGAAATACAATTGATTTTTGTATATTAATGTTATATTCTGAAACCTTGCTGAACTTGTAGTTCTAACAGTTTTTTTAATGTTTATGCCTTAAAAGGGCACTTTTGAGCTATCCCATTCTTTCAAGATTGCCAGAACTTTTAAGACTTTTTTGTTTGGCAAGAGACAGGTTATTTTATATGCCCCTAACTTTGCATAAAGGGAGCCCTGCTGGTGCAGTGATTAAAGCTGTTGACTGCCAAACAAAAGGTTGGCGGTTCGAACCCACCAGCAGCTCCGTGGGAGAAAGATGTAGCAGTTTGCTTCCATAGAGATTTACAGCCTTGGAAACCCCATGGAGCTGCTATGAGTCGGAATCAACTCAACAGCAGTGGATTTGGTTTATTTTTTTTTAACTTTGCATAAGTCTATCTTGGAAGAAGTACAGCCAGTATGTTCCTTAGAAGGGAGGATGGTGAGACTTGGTCTCACATTCTTTGCACATGTTATCTGGAGGGACCTGTCCCTGGAGAAAGACATTATGCCTGGTAAAGTAGAAGGTCAGCGAAAAAGTGGAAGACCCTCATTCAGATGGATTGACACAGTGACTGCAACAATGGGCTTAAATGTAGCAACAGTTGTGATGATAGCACAAGACTGGGCAGTATTTTGTTCTGTTGTACGTAGGATCTCTACAAGACAGAATTGACTCTGTGACATCTAACAACAGCAGCAACTTTGCATAAACAGTTTGGGAGTACACCAATGAATCAGCCTTTGTCGTCTTCCTAGAGGGCTTAATTTAATAAAGCTTTGCAGTTAACCTATTCAGGTTTCTCTTTTTCTGTTTTATGGTAAATTCAGTTACAAATCAAATACACGATCTTGGTAATGTAAAAAAAATAAAAGAAATCTTTGTTTACAAAAGCATATAAAGATATAAATTAAAATATAATAAAGATATAACGATGTAAAATGAAAAGATATAAAAAGCTAAAAAATGAAAAGTCAAAGTTAACCCAATTTGTTCTACTCTGAAGTTTTTTATATACGTTTCAGAATTTTTCTCAGGCCTATATAAACCTTGTATGCATATGTTTTAGTCTTAACTTTAAATTAACAAGTGGGGATCATAGCTGGCTTTTTTACCATACTATCTTGGATACCTTTCTGTATTTGTACATATAAACCTACATACTTCTTTTTTTTCTGATTTTTGTTTTAAAGTTGGTTTTTATTTCACAGGTAAAATATGCATCTGTCCTTCTTATAAAAAATAAAAACATTATCAGTAAAGCTAAAGTCCTCTTGTACCACTTGTACAAACACTTTCACTCCATGTGTCCCACCATTGTTAGATAGTCACTGTAACCACTTTGGTGTATATCAGACTGTTCTGTGTGTTTACATACTTATGTACATCTCTATGGAAAATATATAATATGGTATATTTGCATAATTAACATATGTTTTTACTCAATAAGTCTTAAAGAGCCATTAATTTTAGTACAAATAGATCTATCTCATTCTTTTTAATTTCTTTCTAGTGTTCAGTAGAATTCATAAATCACAATTTAGTTAATTTCCTACTGATAGGCTTTGAGGTATTCGTGATGTATTTTGCTCTGACAAGCAGTACTGCTTAAAAACTTTGCTCATATAAATTTGGCACTTGTATTAGTATATCTGTAGGTTAAAATCTTAGGTATAGAATTGGTAGGGCCAAAGTAAACACTCATTTAGAATTTTCATAGATACTGCCAAATTATCCTCCAAGTAGTTTTTTTGAAGATTATACCCCTACCTTCAGTGAAAAAGGTATGTATTATCTCTCACTCTCACTAAATACTGTGTATTATGTAAGGTTTTTACTCTTTGTCAGTCTGACAAGTGACCAGGATAAAGTGTAAATATCCACATGTAGGTGTATATATAAATCATTTTGATAACTTTTTCTCTTTTAGGTCTTTCCATTCATACTTTCCATGGGAACTTCTTTGTTCGGTCAACAGACTTACTGTCTTTGCCCAATGTAAACCCAGATGCTGGGTATGCAGTACAGATGTCAGTAGAAGAGAGTCTTACTGACACTCAGCTGGTTTCTTTCCAGTCAGCACTGTTGTATACATCCAGCAAAGGTAAGTTTTTGATGTGGTTATGTATTCCATGGTCGATGATTAACTCCCTCTTTTCTTGGTAGAAGGTTAGCGAAAACAAAGGAAACCCTCAGTGAGATGAATTGCCACAATAGTTGCAACAGTTGGCTCAAACATACCAACAATCATGAAGATGGCTTAGGACCAGACAATTTTTCGTTCTGTTATACATAAGGTCACCGTGAGTTGCAGCCAACTCGATGGCAACTAACAACAACTCATTTTTATTAAACCAATAGAGTAGTCCTAATCATAGCACTTTATTGCTGCTCTTGGTAAAGCCAAGATGTTTGGTGTTAATTTTCCTAAATCATTTTATTTATTGATTTATTTAACACGTATTTATTGAGAGTCTACTATGTGTCAGTCATATAGGTTCTGTGATACAGCAGTTAATAAAACTGAATAAAAAATCCCTGTCCTCACCATGGTCTCAGGGAACATCTAGCTCAATTGGCATAACACAGTTTATAAAGACAATGTTCTACATTCTACCTTGGTGAGTAGTGTCTGGAGTCTTAAAAGCCTGTGAGCGGCCATCTAAGATACTCCACTGGTCTCATCCCTTTGGGAGCAAGGGAGAATGAAGAGAACAGGATACAAGGAAAAGATTAGTCCAAAGGACTAATGGACCACAGCTACCAAGGCCTCCACCGGACTGAGTCCAGTACAGCTAGATGGTGCCTGGGTACCACCACTGACTGCTCTGAGCAGGATCACAACAGAGGGTTCTGGACAGAGCTGGAGAAGGATGTAGAACATAATTCTAACTCACAAAAAAAAGACCAGATTTACTGGCCTAAAGGAGACTGGAGAAACCCTGAGAGTATGGCCCCCAGACACCCTTTTAGCTCAGTGGTGAAGTTATCTTCGAGGTTCACTGTTCAGCCTGGGAGTGGACAGCCCTGTAAAACCAAATGGGTCTAATGAGGTACAGGAGTCCAGTGACAAGGGCCAGAAGGCAGAAGAGGACAAGGAAGCCGGTGATACGGAACCCAAGGTTGAGTGAGGATAGTGTTGATGTGTTGTGAGATTGTTAACCATCGTCATAGGGCAACATTTGTAGTAACTGTTAAATGAGAAACTATTTTGTTCTGTAAGCCTTCATCTTAAGTGAGAATAACTGCACAATTCGAAGAGCGTAGTCAATGTCACTGAACTGTGCATGTAGAAATTTTTGAAATGGTGTATCTTTGGCTATGTGTATTTTCACCAAACAAAAAAAGAGGTTGAGAAGTTAGAGGGTTGATATGTTGTGGGGTTGTTAACCAATGTTATAAAACAACACGTGTACTTCTGTTTCATGAGAAACTATTTCTGTAAGCCTTCACCTGAAGTACAATTAAAAAAAAAAAAAAACCTATTGCCATTGAGTTGATTCCGATTCATAGTGACCGTGTGTTGGGGGGGGGGGGCGGTTAACTATGAATATATATATATATTCTGTGTTTAGACACCATTTTTTGTTTGTAAAGGAACAGCTCAGTCCCTTTTCTGCTCATTGATTTTTCTTGTTAACATTTAAAAAAACTAATGTATAATTTACAGATAATAAAATCCACCATTTTTAGTGTAGCGTTGTACAAGTCTGACAAACTCATATATTGTGTAACCACCAGTCGAGGTATCACAGTCCGTTCCATCACCCTCAAAATTTCCCCGTGTCCCTTTGTAGTTAACACCTCTCCCATCCTGAACCCCTGAAAACCACTGATCTGTTTTTTGACCCTGTAGTTTTGTAATAATGTCATATAAATGGAATCATATAATATGTAGCCTTTTAAATTTAGCTTCTTTCACTTAGCATAGTGATTTGAAATTCATCCATGTTGTTACATCTACCAGTAGTTTTGTTCCTTTTTATTCCTGAGTAGTATTTCATTGTATCCAGTTTGTTTATCCATTTTCCAGATGGATTGTTCTAGTTTATGACAGTTTGAAATATAGCCACTATAAAGGGTACAGGTTTTTGTGTGAAAATAAGTTTTCATTTCACATGGTAAATACTTAGGAGTGGGGTTACTGGGTTGCATGGTAAGTGTATGTTTTATTTTACAAGAAACTGCCAAGCTGTTTTCCAAACTAGCTGTACCATTTTGCATTCCTACCAGCATTATATCAGAGTTGCAACTACTCTGCATCCTTACCAACACTTGATTTTGTCAGGCTGTTCAGTTTTTTTTGTTTTTTTTTTTCATTTGGCTGTTTTGGTTATCACCATTTTAATAATTGTGTAGTGATACCGCTTTGTGGTTTTAATTTGTATTTTTCTAATACCTGTCGACATCTTTTCATCTATTCATTTGCCATCGTTATATATTTTGTGTTGTTCAAATCTTTGCTTGTTTTCAAAAAAATGGGTTCTTGTTGACTTTTTAACTAGATATTGGTGGATAAATCACTCTTTTGTCCTTGACCTTTATGGAACACATTAGCTGCTTGTGTAGTTTTTGGTTTTGTCATTCAAGCATATTATTATTTTAAAAGTAGATGATATCTTTTATATATTGCAAAGTTATAATTTTCATATAATGAAAATATACTTATTATTGAATGTTAAGAGGTACCAAAAAATAGAGAAGATATAAAACCCAATACCCAGTGTTTTTTTTTTGTAATTGGAATTATGCTATGTATAAAGTGTTTTTTATACACTACCGTGTAGACATTCCCCATAGTCTTATATTTTCTTCAAAAACATGAGCTTTAACAATTGTAAAACATTCGACCATAGTTTTAATTTCCATATTGCCAGAAACTTAGGTTATTTTTAATATTTTGCTTTTGTGAAAAAATGTGATTATAATTAGTGTCCTTCTGCATAAACCTTTGTGTCATTTCTGATGATTTCTCTGAGATGGATTCCTGGAAATGGAAATATATGGTATAGGAGTCAACTGTTTAGAAAAATCTTGGTATTGCCAAATTGCTTTTCAGAAAGATTTTACCAGTTTGTGTTCCTTCCCATCAGCAGTATGTTAAAGCGTCCTTTTCATTGCAGCCTCTGATTGTGTGTGTATGTGTGTGCATACGTGTGTGTAGTTGTGGTTGCCAATATGATAGGTCAGACATTTTATCTTTTTATTTTAGTCATCATCAGTGTTTTTATGTAGAAGTTCTATAAAAAATGTTACCCATTTTTTGCAGATATTGTTTCTTCTCTTTAAAAGTAGTTTGTATGAGCTCCTCATATATACATTTTCATTAGTCTTCATGTGTCAATTTAGTTGTTGCATGAGTATCATCTCTAGTTTTACTGCGTGTTTTTTTTCTTTGGTGTTCAGTGTCTTGCTTATTAGAATTTTTAAAAAGTTTAATTTATGATACTTGAAGATTCTCAAAGGTTTTTTTTTTTTGTATTTATTGATTTTTGTTCTTGTTAATAATTATGAAAGAGAAAGCATAGTGACTATTTAGTGTATTTCTTTAAAAAAAATATTTATGTGTTTAAAGAGAAGAGTATCATTTTTCTATACTTTAGATACCAAAACAGGCTATAGAACACATTTTGGAGTAGGATAGTGTCTTAGTCATCTAGTGCTGCTGTAACAGAAATACCACAAGTGGATGGTTTTAACGAAGAGAAGTTTATTTCCTCACAGTAAAGTAGGCTAAAAGTCCAAATTCAGGGCATCAGCTCCAGGGGAAGTCTTTCTCTCTCTGTTGGCCTTCTCATCAGTGTTCCCCTGGACTAGGAGCTTCTCGGCACAGGGACCCCGGTCCAAAGGACACACTCTGCTCCTGGCAGTTGCTTTCGTGATGGTGTGAGGTCCCCCCTGTCTCACTGCTCACTACTGTCTTTTATATCTCAAGAGATTACCTCAGGACACAATCCAGTCCTGTAGATCAGGTCCTGCCTTACTAACACAACTGCCACCCATCCTCCCTCATTAACATCATAGAGGTAGGTTTACAACATACAGGAAAATCACACAGTACCAGGAATCATGGCCTAGCCAAATTGATACACACATTGTTTGGGGGACATAATTCAAACCATGACAGATAGTCATGTCTTTTACCATACATATTAAAATATAACTGAGAAGTTCAGAAAAAGAGACTTTTTAAAAAACTAGCATATTACTATCACTTGACTATAATCCCTGTTATCTTTTATAGTAAGAACTTGACTGAAAGGAGTTTTATACTTGATAAATAAAACATCACAGGTTTTTTTTTTCCCAGATATAATTTATTTTTATTTTTTCCCATACAAAAATTTATAAATACACTGTTACATGACTCTGATTGCTCTCCCCATACTGTGACCACACACTCCTCATTTCCACCGCTGATTCCCGCTGTCCATTCAGCCAGCTCCTAACCCTCTCTGCCTTCCCATCTTACCTATGGACAGAAGCTGCCTGTTTAGTCTCTTGTATCTCCTTGAGGTAAGAGGCACACTCCTCACGAGTATCACTTTATGTCCCACAGTCCAGTCCAATACCTGTCTGAAGAGTTGGCCTTCGAAATTGTTTTAGTTCTGGGCTGTTAGAGAATCCAGGGGCCATGCTTTCCGGGGTTCCTCCAGTCTCTGTCAGACCATTAAGTCTGGTCTTCTTACTAGAATTGGAGTTCTGCATCCCGCCTTTCTCCTGCTCCATCCGGGACTCTCTGTTGTGTTCCCTGTCAGGGCGGTCATTGGTGGTAGCCGGGCACCATCTAGTTCTTCTGGTCTCAGGCTGATGAAATCTCTGGTTTATGTGGCCCTTTCTGTCTCTTGGACTGATACTTTCCTTGTGTCTTTGGTGTTCTTCATTCTCCTTTATTTCAGGTGGTTGGGACCAATTGATGCATCTTAGATGGCTGCTTGCAAGCTTTTAAGACCCCAGATGCCACTCACGGAAGTTGGATGCAGAACATTTTTTTAATAAGCTTTGTTATGCCAGTTGACCTAGATGTCCCCTGCTACTCTATCCTTCAAAGTGTTTGATTGTACTCAGGAAGCTTCTTAGCTTCGGTTTAGTCAAGTTGTGCTGACTTCCCCTGTAGTGTGTGCTGTCCTTCCCTTCACCTAAGATAATTCATATCTCCTATCTAGTTCGTAAATAACCCTCACCCTCCCTCTTTACCCTTGTAACCATCAAAGAATGTTTTCTTCTGTGTTTAAACCTTTTCTTGAGATCTTGTAATAGTGGTCTTATACAATATTTGTCCTTCTGTGACTGACTAAATCACTGAGCATAATGACCTTCAGCTTCCTCCATGTTACGTTTCATGGCTTTGTCATTGTTCTTTATCATTGCGTAGTATTCCATTGTGTGGATATACCATAATTTGTTTATCCATTTGTCTGTTGATGGCCACCTAGGTTGTTTCCATCTTTTTGCTATTGTGAACAGTGCCGTGATGAACATGGGTGTGCATATGTCTATTCGTGTGATGGCTCTTATTTCTCTAGGATATATTCCGAGGAGCAGGATAGCTGGATCGTATGGTACTTCTATTTCTAGCTTTTTAAGGAGGTGCCAAATCAATTTCCAAAGTAGTTGTAGCATTTTACATTCCCATGAACAGTGTATAAGTGTTCCACTCTCTCCACAACCTCTCCAACATTTATTACTTTGTGTTTTTTGGATTATTGCTAGCCTTCTTGAGGTGAGATGATATCTCATTGTAGCTTTTTTTTTTTTTAATTACCTTTTTTTTTTTTAATTATTATTGTACTTTAGGTGATGGTTTACAGAACAAATAGTTTCTCATTAAACAGTTCACATATTGTTTTATGACGTTGGTTAACAATCCCACGACATGTCAACCCTCTCCTTTCTCGACCATTTTTTTGTGTGTGTGTATGTGAAAATATACATAGCCAAAGATACACCATTTCAAAAATTTCTACATGCACAGTTCAGTGACATCGATTACATTCTTCCAGTTGGTCTCATTGTAGTTTTGATCTGCATTTCTCTAATGGCTAATGATCATGGCATTTCTTCATGTGTCTGTTAGCTGCCTCAGTACCTTCTTTGGTGAAGTGCCTATTCATATCCTTTGCCCATTTTTTAATTGGGTTATTTGTCTTTTTCTTGTTGAGATTTTGCAGTATCTTGTAGATTTGAGAGATTAGACACTGATGGGATTTGTTGTAGCCAGAAATGTTTTCCCAGTCTGTAGGTTGTCTTTTTACTCTTTTGGTGAAGTCTTTTGATGAGCATAAGTGTTTGATTTTTAGGAGCTCCCAGTTATCTAGTCTCTCTTCTGGTGTTTGTGCCTTGTTACTTATGGTTTGTACTGTGTTTATGCCATGTATTAGGGCTCCTAGCATTGTCCCTTTTTTTTCTTCCATGATCTTTATCATTTTCCATTTTATATTTAAGTCTTTGATCCATGAGGTATGGGTCTTGTTTCAGGTTTTTGCAGATGGATATCCAGTTATGCCAGCACCATTTGTTAAAAAGATTATCTTTTCCCCCAATTAATGGAGTTTGGGCCTTTGTCAAATATTAGCTGCTCATAGGTGGATGAGCATATATCTGGATTCTCAACTCTGTTCCGTTGGTCTATGTATCTGTTGTTGTACCAGTACCAGGCTGTTTTGACTACCGCGGCGGTATAATAGGTCCTAAAATCAGGTAGTGTGAAGCCTTCCACTTTGTTCCTCTTCTTGAGTAATGCTTTATTTATTTGGGGCCTTTTCCCTTTCCGTATGAAGTTGGTGATTTGTTTCTCCATCTCGTTAAAAAATGCTGGTGGAATGTGGATCGGGATTGCATTGTATCTGTAGATCACTTTGGGTAGAATCGACATTTTCACTATGTTGAGTCTACCTATCCGTGAGGCAAGGTATATTTTTCCACTTATGCAGGTCTCTTGTAGTTTGTTGCAGTAGTGTCTTGTAGTTTTCTCTGTATAGATCATTTATGTCTCTGGTTAGATTTATTCCTAAGTATTTTATCTTCTTTGGGGGCTATTGTAAATGGTATTGATTTGGTAATTTCCTCTTCAAGGTTCTCTTTGTTGGTGTAGAGGAATCCAACTGATTTTTGTATGTTTATCTTGTATCCTGAAACTTTGCTGAAATCTTCTATTAGTTCCAGTAGCTTTCTTGTGGATTCTTTGGGGTTTTCTGAGTATAAGGTCATATCATCTGCAAAAAGAGATACTTAGACTTCTTCCCTACCAATCTGGATGCCCTTTATTTCTTTTTCTAGCCTAATTGCTCTGGCTAGGACCTCCAGCACAATATTGAATAAGAGTGGTGATAAAGGACATCCTTGTCTGGTTCCCATTCTCAAGGGGCATGCTTTCAAAGTCTCTCCATTTAGGATGATGTTGGCTGTTGGCTTTGTATAAATGCCATTAATTATATTGAGGAATTTCCCTTATATTCCTATTTTGTTGAGAGTTTTTATTATGAATGGGTGTTGAACTTTGTCAAATGCCTTTTCTGCATCAATTGATAAGATCATGTGGTTCTTGTCTTTTGTTTTATTTATGTGATGGATTACATTGTTTTTCTAATGTTGAACCATCCCTGCATACCTGGTATAAATCCCACTTGATGATGGTGAATTATTTTTTTGATATGTTGCTGAATGCTATTGGCTAGAATTTTGTTGAGGATTTTTGCACCAGTGTTCGTGAGGGATGTTGGTCTATAATTTTCTTTTTCTGTGGTGTCTTTACCTGGTTTTGTTATCAGGGTTATGCTGGCTTCACAGAATGAGTTTGGGAGTATTCCATCCTTTTCTATGCTCGGAAATAACTTTAGTAGTAATGGTGTTAACTCTTCTCTGAAAGTTTGGTAGAATTCTCCAGTGAAGTCTTCTGGGCCAGGCTTTTTTTTTGTTGGGAGTTTTTTAATAACCATTTCAATCTCTTCTTTTGTTATGGGTTTATTTAATTGTTCTACCTGTGTTTGTGTTAGTTTAGGTTGGTAGTGAGTTTCTAGAAATTTGTCCATTTCCTCTGGGATTTCAAGTTTGTTAGAGTACAGTTTTTCATAGTATTCTGTTATGTTTCTTTTAATTTCATTTGGGTCTGTTGTGATATCACCCATCTCATTTCTTACACGGGTTATTTGCTTCCTCTCCTGTTTTTCTTTTGTCCGTTTGGTCAATGGTTTATCAATTTTGTTGATCTTTTCAAAGAACCAGCTTTTGGTCTTGTTAACTCTTTCAATTGTCTTTTTTTCTCTTTCATTTAATTCTGCTCTAATTCTTAGTATTTCCTTTCTTCTGGCACCTAAGGGCTTCTTTTGCTGCTCCCTTTCTACTTGTTGCAGTTGTAGGGTTAATGTTTTGATTCTGGCCCTTTCTTCTTTCTGGATGTATGCATTTATTGCTATAAGCTAACCTCTGAGCACTGCTTTTGCTGTGTCCGAAAGGTTCTGGTAGGATGTATTTTCATTCTCATTTGATTCTATTAATTTGTTTTTTCCATCCTTAATTTCTTCTATAACCCTGTAGTTTTTGAGCAAGGTGTTGTTTAGTTTCCATGTGTTTGATTTTTTTTCCTTGCTTTTTGTGTTGTTGATTTCTACTTTTATGGCTTTTTGGTCAGAAAAGATGCTTTGTAATATTTTGGTGCTTTGGATTTTGTTAAGACTTGCTTTATGGCCTAATATGTGGTCTATTCTGGAGAATGTTCCATGTGCGTTGGAAAAGAAAGTATACTTGGTTGCTGTTGGGTGGAGTGTTCGGTATATGTCTATGAGATCAAGTTGGTTGATTATAGCATTTAGCTCTTCTGTGTCTTTGTTGAGCTTCTTTATGGATGTTCTGTCCTTCACCGAAAGTGAAGCTGCTATTGTGGAGCTGTCTATCTCTCTTTTCACTGCTGTTAGAGTTTGTTTTAAAGTCTGTTTTGTCAGAGATTAATATTGCCACTCCTGCTCTTTTTGGAGTGTTGTTTGCTTGATATATTTTTTTCCATCTTTTGAATTTTAGCTTGTGTCTTTAAAACTTCACAGGTTTTATGCATTAAACTGTTGATACAATCTCTGCTTACTATATAACCCTATTGAGTTCTAAATTGAAAAGAAGTGATTTCTCCAAATGACTTTTATATAAACAGTTTTTATATAGTTGTTCTTTACCGTCATATCTATTTTTTTCCCCAAAGGTGAACGAAGAATTCGTGTCCATACTTTGTGTTTGCCAGTAGTTTCAACTCTGAATGAAGTCTTTCTTGGAGCTGATATTCAAGCAATTTCAGGGTTACTGGCCAATATGGGTGAGAGTTATTATCACATGTTGTATTTTGCAAGTAATACAATTAGACAAAGCTACGTAGTTTCATTTTCCTTTAAATAATTAGCTTTAAGGATTTAAATGTTTTTGATTCCACGAGTGCCTGTTAAATAATTACTTGAATGAAAGGCTCTTCTGTAGATGATAGTCAGTATTACTGTATTCCATGATAAGAAAGAATATTTTTTCCTTGTGTGTGTTTGTGCCTGTGATGTGTTTTGTTTTAAGTAAATGACCTTATCATTTGTTTAAACATCTTTATTGATGTATAATTTCTATACCATAATATTTCACTCATTTTAAGTGTACAATTCTGTTGTTCTTAGTGTATTTACAAAGTTGTGCAGCCGTCAGCACAGTGTCATTTTAGAGCATTTCCATCACTCCAAAAAGAAACCTCATGCCTGTTAGTAGTCACTGCTCACTTCCCCAACTTCCCCCACTGGCCTATGCAACCTCTGAACTATTTTCTATCGCTATAGATTTATCTCTTCTGGACTTAAATAGCCTTTTCTCACTTAGTGCTTAATACTAGTACTTAATAGCTTTTTTATAAGCTCTATAACTTGGATTACAAGAGATAGCAATGTACTGTAAAAATCATTAGACTTGGAGTCATGGAATTTGGGATTGAAAACCGGTTTACTACCACACATAGGTTTGCAGCTTTGGCCAAGTTATGTGGACTAGCAGAAAATTTACTAATATCTCTACCTCTTTGTTTCCATCTCAAATATAGTTGCTGTCTTGATTTTTTTGTTTCCCTTTTCAAATACATACAGCTTAACACCAGTTTGGTTCTTGCATCCTTTCTCTTTCAAGGAAGACTGCCAGTGGGTTTATTAGCTTACATTCAAATATGAAAAGAAAACATTTTATATATGCAGAAAGGCATACAAACAGAGTGGCAGGATAGATGATGGAAATCTGTGTAAATAGTTCCCTATGAGCTCTTTCAATAAGTATAAAATAAAAATTCTGTGTGATAAGAAAGCATTGTGTTTAATTGCAGCATTTTTTCTGTCTCAGTGATATATAAAATAAAGTGGTAGATTATAATCAGTAGCATCTTAGAGTCAGTGAAATACAGTTTTCCCATTTTACAGATAGAGAAACTGAAGCTCAGAAAGCTTGATACTTGCCAAATTGTCATACAGCTAGGAAGTAGCAGAGTAGCATTTCAACGGTGTTTGGTTTGATTCTCCAAAGCATGTGCTTTTAATTGCTATGTTTTGGCTCCTTGTGTATGTAATCAGCTGGAGAAAGACTTAGAATACTTTTTTTAAATAACCTTTTCTATCCTTAACAGTGGCGTTGCTAAGCCTTTATCTTGTTTCTCTTTTGCCTCTACCTCCACCTCAATTAGCTGTTGACAGGTCTGTTACTGCCAGTCTGAGTGATGCTCGTGATGCCCTAGTGAATGCCGTCATAGACTCTCTTTCAGCTTATCATTCTTCAGTCCTAAGTAACCAGCAGCCTGGACTCATGGTTCCTTTTTCTTTGCGACTTTTCCCACTCTTTGTGTTGGCTCTCCTTAAACAGGTAAGGCAAAAGGAAAAAAAAAAAAAAAGAAAGTAACATAGAGAAAATGTTAAATGCCAAATATTTTATCCTTTGAACCTGTAAACATTGTCTGTGAAAATTTATGCCAGTTACATTTTCTGAGGACAAGGACCTTAGCTCTTATTTGAACTTTGAACAGATTTATGACCAAAGAAGTTTACAGATAGCTGATTTAAAACACATGGCTTGTTCATAAGAGATGCTTATTACATAAGTGTTCGGTAATGTTATTGAAGATTCAAACGATGAGCAATTTTCCAGTTTTCCAAAATAAGAATAGTATATTTTGAAGCAAGAGTTCACACATGAGACTCTTTATGCCTGTGTCCAGCTCCCTGCATTATCTCGGTCACATTAAATTTCTTAATTTTCCCTAGATATGCTTTCTGATACCTATGTACCTATTTCCACGGCCTAGAATGCATTTCCCTATCTTTCTCTTTAAGCTCCAATGTTACTTCTCTGGCAGTTGCCTTTTCTTCTGTGGTCCTGCAGCTCTTTCTGCATAGCTTTGCTATAGGGTTTTTCATTTGATACTTACTATTTATGTCTCTCCCTTCCTCTCCAACCCCACCCCCCTAAAAAGAAAACTCTGGACTGGTGGAGAAGGCTTATTTTTCCAATATCCAAAATCCGCCCAACCTGTCTGTATGTGGTCTCTTCCAGGTGAGAAGGGCAACCTGCTACTCCTTAATCTGAATGGCTTTTGAATCTACAACCCTAGTTTCTTTTGCTCAAATTATGTATTTTTACTTCTGAATATAATGTAAGCTCATAAAAATTAAATATTTGAATTTTAACATTTACAAATCTGAGCTGTTCCCTCTCCCTCAAGTTTTTCCTCAAATGCTGTCTTTTCACTGAGGCTTTCCTCTTCTGTTCTCCCTGTTTAATATGCAGCTCTTTCTCTCCACCTCATCCCACCCCTACCCGGACATTCTTTATCGCTCTTCCCTCCTTTTTTCCTTAGCACTTATCACTGACATATTTTACCTATTTATTTTCTACCTCTGCTTTACTTGGTCAGGGATTTTAATCTTTTTCATTCACCACTGTGTCCCAGCACCTGGAACAGTTACCCTCAAATTGATTCTGACTCATGGTGGCTCCATGTGTGTCAGAGTAGAGCTGTGCTCCGCTGTGCTCCATAAGGTTTTCAGTGGCTGATGTTTTGTAAGTAGATCACCAGGCCTTTCTTCCATGGCATCTCTGGGTAGACTTGAACCTCCAACCTTTCAGTTAGCAGCTGAGTGTGTTAACCATTTGCACCACCAGGGATTCCTCCTAATACATAGTGGTATTCATTTTTTAATCAATAAATGGATCTTTTTTTCATTCATTTCCCATGGCACTCTTTTTCTTAATGACTATCCATGTACCATTTCAAAACTCTTAAGAGCCTTTTATAATCTTTCTTTATCTATAGTTAGTATGTTTGTTTTAATGCATAATTTCACTGCTGTTCTCTCTACCTCTTTTTGCTTTTTCCATCAATTTAAATGCTTAAAATTTTACCTCAAAACTTTGTGATTCTCCATGAAGCTAATGTATCAGTTATATCTTACAATTACTTATTTAGTCTGTTCTGCTAATAAACAGCTGTCTTCATTTTTATTTATTTATTGTCCTATTGATCTGTAAGTTTTGTTGCATTCTTTAATTTCTCTAATGGTGGGAGAAACAAAGACAGCCACCTTTAGCCATCACCCAACATTTATTTATTTGGGCCTTTATTTTGTCATCTGCAGTATAACTTGATCCTTCTCTTGGTGTTGCTTAGATTGTTAACATGACTATCACTATATGGTAGATGGTAGATAGGGGGTTTAGATCTATTTTACTTAATAGGAAATAGACACCAAAGAGATCAGATGCCTTTGCCATGGTCAGGTAATTAATTTCTCAAGACTATTTTTGTGTGAAATAGCCACAGTTTAATAGATGTGATATATTTCAAAGAATAACAGTAAATTTGCTAATATTATCTGAAGATATTCTTCTGATAACGTATCTGTAAAGTTCTTTATGTATTTTTTAAATATATTTTCTCTCTTGGGTGGGGGGATTACTTTTTGTTACAGAAATCATTCCAAACGGGGACAAATGCTCGTCTAGATGAACGCATTTTTGCTATGTGTCAAGTGAAAAATCAGCCCCTGGTTTACCTTATGCTGTCAACTCATCCCAGTTTGTATAGAGTTGACAATCTCTCAGATGAGGTAAGATTGCTTTTTTTAGTGGCTTGTACTTGAAGGTTTATAAGCCTAATTATATTGAATCGAGTGCAGAAATCAGAAAGGGTTTGTTATTTAAAACTTTATATTTTATTCCTTTGGTAGATCTAAGTAAAGAAATTTTGGTTTAGTGACACACTTGAAAATAGTGCCTTTCATTTAAATTTCCTAAGACAGATCTCTAGAGCATATCTAAGTAAATGAGGAGATTGACAAATTGGCCAGGGCAACCAATTATTTATTTATTCAAACAAATTATTCTCAAAGTAATATCCTGGGATTGAAATTACGTCTGAATATCCCAGGCCAATTTTCAGTGTAACAGTGTCCTTGAATTAAAAAAAAAAAAAACTGTTTAGATTATAACATTATTTTCCCTCGATAGGAAATTTACCTGAGTTAAAGCCATAGCATGAAAATGTTAACTCATACATTTTTCTTTCTAAAATTATGAGCAAGTTAGGAACATAAGTTGGAAATAATACTTTGGTTAAAAACATTTCAAGGAAATTTAGGAAATCATGCATATATAAGGGAGAATTTGCCAAGGAAATTTAAGGTAACTTCATAGCAAACCCAAAACTATTAATAACATTATTGGGTTTGTAGTACAAAAATAATAACTGTACATTAATCCTGTGTTTTGCAAGTCCAGATAACTGGGTGTACCCTTTTCTCACATTAAAAAGTAGAAAATTAACATAAAAATATAAATGTTAAATATTGTATGTTTATAATATAGAAAACACCAGGAAGAAAAAACAAAATCATTTATACTTTCATCCAAAGATAAGCATTATTAACATATCAGTGGTATATCTATGAAGACTTCTGTCAATGCTTGAGGCCTTAATATACGGCATAAATAGGATATAAACCATAACTAACAGTACACAAACACCAGAAGATAAGCTAGATAACTGGGATCTTCTAAAAATTAAACACTTACCAAAACACTTCACCAAAAGAGTAAAAAGAGAACCTACCGACTGGGAAAAAAGTTTTTGGCTATGACATATCCAACAAAGGTCTAATCTCTAAAATCTGTAGAAAAATCCAACACCTCTACAACAGAATGACAAATAATCCAATTAAAAAATGGGCAAAGGATGTGAACAGACACTTCACCAAAGAAGACATTCAGGCGGCTAACAGACACATGAGGAGATACTCGTGATTGCTAGCCATTAGAGAAATGCAGTTCAAAACTACAATACAGTACCATCTCACCCCAACATTACTGGAATGAATCAAAAAAACAGAAAATAACAAATGTTGGAGAGGCTGCAGGGAGATTGGAACTCTTATGCACTGATGGTGGGAATGCAAAATGGTACATCCATTTTGGAAAACGATATGGCGCTTCTTTAAAAAGCTAGAAATAGAAATACCATACGGTCCAGCTATCTCAGAAATACCATATGGTCGAGCTGTCTCACTTCTAGGAATATATTCCAGAGAAATGAGAGCCATCACACGAATAGACATACACATACCCATGTTCATTGCAGCATTATTCACAACAGCAAAAAAATGGAAACAACCTAGGTGCCCATCAACAGATGAATGGATAAACTATGGTACATACACACAATGGAATACTATGCAGTGATAAAGAACAATGATGAATCTGCAAAACACCTCACGAGATGGATGACTCTAGTGGGCGTTATGCTGAGTGTAGTCAATTATAAAAACTGAGGAAAAGGTTTACACACAGAAACAGTCTCTGATGGTTATGAGGGAGGGGAGGGGTAGAGAGGGAAAGGCACTAACTAGAATTATAGATAACTGGTAACTTTGGTGGGTAAGACAGTACACAATACAGGGGAAGTGAGCACAACTTGACTAAGGCAAAGTCATAGAAGATTCACAGACACATCTAGATTCCCTGAGGGACTGAGTTATACTGGACTGCGGGGTGGGGATCATGGTCTTGGGGGACATATAGCTCAATTGGCATAACATGGTTTATAAAGAAGATGTTTTACATCTGATTGTGATGAGTAGTGTCTGGGGTCTTAAAAGTTTGCAAGTGGCCATCTAAGATACATCTGCTAGTCCTATCCTGGCTGGAGCAAAGGAGAATGAAGAAAACCAAGGACACAAGGGAAAGATTAGTCCAAAGGAGTAGTGGACCACAACTACCACTGCCTCCACCAGAGTGAGCCCAGAACGACTAGATGGTACCTGTCTACCACCATTGACCACTCTGACAAGAATCACAATAGAAGGTCCCAGACAGAGCAATAGAAGAATGTAATACAAAATTCAGATTCAGGAAAAAAAAAGACCAGACTTGCTGATCTGACAGAGACTGGAGAAACCCCAAGACTGTGGCCCCCGGACACCCTTTTAACTCAGTACTGAAGTCACTCCTAAGGTTCACCCTTCATCCGAAGATTAGACAAGTCTATAGGGTAAACAATAACACATGTGAGGAACATGCTTCGTAGTTCAATCATGTGTATGAGACTAAATGGGCATACCAGCCCAGGAGCAAAGATGAGAAGGCAGGAAGGGACAGGAAAACTGGACGAATGGAAACAGGGAACCCGGGACGGAGAAGGGGAGGGTGTTTACACGTCATGGGGTTGGCAGCCAGTGTCACAAAACAATTGTGTATTAACTGCTTAATGAGAAACTAATTTGCTCTGTCTACTTTCACCAAAAGCACAAATGAAAAAAAAAAACACGCTCTTTTGGTTGCAAGTAAGCTTAGGCAGAAAGGGGACTGGAATGATACTCAAAAACAAACCACAGGAAAGGCAAGAGTAGAACTAGACCCTGGATCTACTAAAACGTTGGATTCAGAACTCTTCATGTGAGCTTCATTCTTTCACATAGCCTTCTGAAATAAGACTAGACTAGAGACTAGAAAACAACCACTGATAGCTTTTCTTCCTCATGGCCTAAGAAAAACATGGCTCTCTTTTTTTAGTTCATATTAGAAAGCCTAAAGGGAACATTTCTGATAGGCTGTATTTGGGTTATAGTCTCTATTCTGTCCCCCACCTTCCCCAAGGCAGAGGTCTTAAGGTACTGTGATTAATAGCCTCTATAAAACTAAAGCCTCACCACTAAAGTGGGAAGAACAGGTCTCTCAAATAATGGGGAGTGCGGGAACAAAGGATGCTGGAAGGACAGAACAATAAATGTCCTCTACAGGTAAACTTTCTTCCTGTCTTTATTTTCCATGCCTAGTTTTTGTCTGCTTTACTTAATTGTGGTCATATTATGTGAATCCTGCTGTTTTTGTAGTTTTGAACATTAAATGAATTAATATATGAAAAACTCTTAGAATAATGCCTGGCTAAAATAAACACCACATAAGTAGTAGCTAGCTATTATCACCACCACCACTGTCACGATCATCGTCATCATTGTCATCATATTAAGTGTATTTCCATGTCCATAAACATTTTTTTAAAAGATATGTTTTACTGACTTTATGAAGTCATTAAACCATCCTGCTATTATTGGACTACACAGTGTTTCCACTTTTAACCATCCATATTCACATAATATTAATATCCCTAGGGTATACGCTAGGTCTGTATTTCACTTCCTCCCTTGGGTAAGGTTTAATTAAGTACCTAGTTTAAGTATCTAAGTTTATTTTTGATTCAAAATGAATAGTTATGAAATTTTTTAAGACTTTGTAAATATTTTCAGATAACAGTGCTAAAGCCATTATAAATGAGCATTTTCCACTTCTGGCTTTAATAAATAAATGTCAAATTGGAAAGAACTATTAAAATTTCATTTACATTAGATGTTTTTCCTTGCCTCAGGATGTGCATATGACTTCAAACCAAGCAAGGTCTGATCTGACCCAATTTATAGATTTTTGCTTGCGTTTGAAAGAAATATATATCTCATATTTTCTCTCTCTCCTCTAAAGTTTTTATTTTGGAATAATTTTAGAGTCTAATAAAAGTTGCAAATATTATACAGAAAAAGTTCTCATATATCACTCACCTAGTTTTCTCCTATTGTTAAAAATCTTGTTTAACCACAGTACATTTGTAAAAACCAAGAAACCAACATTGATACACTATTATTAACTAAATTCCAGGCTTGATTTGGGTTTCACTAATATTATTTATCTGTTCCAGGGTACTAGATTGCATTAGTTTGTTTTTTTAATTGTTGCTGTGGAGAATATACACAGCAGAACATACATCAATAATATCTACATGTACAATTCAGGGACATTGATTACATTCTTTGAGTTATGCCACCATTCTCACCCTCCTTTTCTAGTTGTTCCTCCCCTGTTAACATAAACTTACTGCCCTCTAAGTTTCCGTGGTTTTCAGTTTGATGCCACATAGATAGATCTTAAAAGAGCACAGTGATCAAGGTGGCTATTTTTTACTAGTTAAGCTAAACTATTGTTTGGTTTTAAGAAGACTTCAGGGAATATTTTTGGTTTAAGGTTTAACGATTATCTCAGGGCAGTGGTTTCAGGGGTTCATCCAGCCTCCACGGCTCTAGAAAGTCTGGATTCCATGGGAATTTAAAATTCTCTTCTGAATTTTTCCCCTTTTGATCAGGATTATTCTAGAGAATTCTTATCAAAATGTTCAGTAATGATAGCCAGGCACCATCCATTTCTTCTGGTCTCATGGCAAAGGAGGCAATTGTTCATGGAGGCAGTTAGCCACATATTCCATATCCTCCTCCTATTCCTGACCCTCCTTCCTCTGTTGCTCAGGCAAATAGAGACCAGCAGTTGTGCACTGAATGGCTGCTTGCAAGTTTTTAAGACCCCAGGCACTACACAATGAACTAGGAGATAGAATGGATGCATTAAGCACATTATTAGGCCAATTAACTGGGATGGCTCATGAAACCATGACCCTAAATCTCCTAACCAGGGGGCCAAATCCCATGAGGTGTTTGGTTGTACATAAGCAACCTCAGCAGCTACTTTTTTGTTGTTGTTGTTGTAAATATATCACACAACTTTTGGCAATTCAACTTATTACAGGTGTACAAAACTTTTTGACAGCAATAAATCAGTGTGATTTTTTTATCACTGTAAACCAAAACTAAGCATATTGCATTAGTTTTTTTAAAACAGCAGTTAAGACTAAAGGTTAATTTGGCTTTATTGAGATTCACAGTGGCTTTGTTCAGATAAATGATAAATATTTATTCATCTTCTTTATATTGAAATGTGAATACTTGGCCCAAACTCTTGGAGGGAGCATTCATTAATACATTTTTTTGTTTGTTTGTTTAACTGTGACTCCATATTACCTGTATCTGAAAGCTTTAATCTTTTACTTAATTCCTTAGGGAGCACTCAATATCAATGATAGAACCATACCTCAGCCCCCTATTCTTCAGCTTTCAGTGGAGAAGCTGAGCAGGGATGGAGCTTTCCTCATGGATGCAGGCTTTGTAAGTAGTTTAACTGAACCTGACTCTTTTCTCTGCCTGTTACTGTACCTTGTTAGCATTTGGCTTTATTCCCCTTAATATTTTTCTTCCTGAACAGATGATGTACTCTTTAACCTATATATTTTGTATTTTGTACTAGCCTGCATTCTCCCTCCATAGCCTCCCTTCATGCCAAGCATATAATATCTCATCACTAAACTTACTCATCTTTTGATATTTTAAAACATGTACAGTGGTACAAGTGAGTGAACAGACTTCAATGTTACAGTATCTCAAAAGATTTCTTTTTTGTGTCCGCCAGGTAATGATGCTTTGGGTTGGAAAAAATTGCGGACAGAATTTTCTCAGCCAAGTTCTAGGAGTTCAAAACTATGCATCAATTCCACAGACTATGGTAAGGTTATTTCACTATAGTGATTATAAAGTAGATTTAAAGGGTATTTCAAAGGTGACAAAGACATGAATATCCTATTATGAAATCAGAACATAGTCCCAAGAGTTGTTTAAAAAGGAAAATGTCTTTACAGATTGTACTTCTCTTCCAACTGAGAATACCCATATTTTAGTAGCATTCTTTAGATTACTTTGTGCCATTGACTTAGATGTTCTTATGTATAGAATATTAATAGTTACTATTTTAGAGGGAGTGAATTTAGTTAATGACAAAAAAAAGTGTGCTGCAAATGACATTAGTTTGACTTTTTTATTTTTGTGGGTTTTTTTTTTTTTTTTTTTTTTTTTGACAAGTGATTGTGTTGTCTCTTTATCAGGGTCCTCTTTTTAAGAAGTTTTTTTTTTTTTTTTTGGTGAAGTATATATAACAAAACATTTATTGGCCAGGTCCTTTTAGTTGTCACTGTAGAGTAAGAAATAAGCTAGTTGCCACACTAGAGTACCTAGCAAATGACTCATAGTCAGTGGCAGTTGAATTAATATTAATTATTGCAGACAGTAATAATAGACTCTGCCTATCACTAGCTATGTGACCTTGGACAAGTCACTAATAGCCTCATGGCCTCATTTTTAAAATAAGAACGCCCTTTGCTTATGGAGGAATATTTGAAAGGATAAATGAGAAAGCACTTGTTAAACTATATAGCGTTTTAGATAATTTTGAATTATAAAGTTAGAATTATAACAGATGGTCTTATTTATAGTGTCATATATTTCAGTCCCTACTACTAATTCGTAACTAAGTTTGGAATGTGTGTTTTATGTCAACATTTTTTTCATATTTATGGGTTTAACTCGATTCATAGAAGTCACTAGGGTATTCATGTATTTAAAAGACACATATATCAGGATTATAGTTGGGATAAACGCTGGCTTTTAGGCCTTGAGCAAAACTACTAGACTGAATGACTAGGCGTTTTAAGTAGCAAGGAGATGAGAAATGGTATTTGTAATAACCACCTGAATGAATCAATTCTAGATGTAATAGAATGAAGAGAAGAGCTAGGAGATTCCTCTAGATCAGGGTTCAGCAAGCTAAATAAAGTTTTATTTTAACGTAGCCATGCACATTCATTTATTTATTGTCTATGGCTACTTTAATGGCAGAGTTGAGTAGCTGGAACAGAAGCCAAATGACTTGCAAGCCTAAGATATTTACTGTCTGGTCCTTTCAGAAGAAATTTGCCTACGCACCCATGTTCACTACAGCATTATTCACAATAGCCAAAAGGTGGAAACAGCCCACGTGTCCATCAACAGATGAATGGAGTATGTAGTATGTACATACAATGAAATATTATTCAGTGATAAAGAGAAATAAGGTTCTGATACACGCCACGACATGGATGAATGTTGAAAACATCACGCTGAGTGAAATAAGTTAGACACAAAAGGAAAAATATTATATGATTCTGCTTATATGAAATATCTAATATAGGCAAATGCATAAAGACAAAAGTTTATTAGTGGTTACCAGAGACTGGAAGGTCTCTAGGTGGCACAAACGGTTTGTGCTTGACTGTTAACCTAAAGGTTAACCTACCTAGTGGTATTGCGGAAGATAGGCCTGGCAATCTGCTTCCTTTAAGGTTACAGCCAAGAAAACCCTATGGAGCAGTTCTCCTCTGCCACATTGGGTCACTATAAGTGGGAATTGACTTGACATCAAGTAATAGCAACAACAACAACTAGGTGTTAGAGGGAGAGGAGAAGGCGGTGTTATTGCCTAAGGGGTATTGAGTTTCTGTTTGGATTGATGAAAAGTTTTTGGAAATGGGTAGTGGTAATGGTTGCACAACATTATGAATGAAATTAATGTCACTAAATTGTACCCTTAAAAGTGGTTAAGATGGCAAAATTTTTGTTATTAGAAATGCAGAATCTCAACTCCTCACATCCTAAAACAGTATCTGCATTTCAGTAA
Organism: Dugong dugon; assembly: GCA_030035585.1. Taxonomy (NCBI): domain Eukaryota; kingdom Metazoa; phylum Chordata; class Mammalia; order Sirenia; family Dugongidae; genus Dugong; species Dugong dugon. The sequence continues at coordinate 147,899,968 of CM057460.1, forward strand.
GATCCCTATGTGATTCACATACATGTTAAAGTTTGAGAAGCATTTGTAGATTATACGTTAGACATATGATTAGAGTAAGTTGGATATTACTGGTTTTTGTTTAACAGACAGATATTCCTGAACTTGATACACCAGAATCTGCCAGAACAATAGCTTTCATCTCTTGGCTTAGAGAGCAGAGACCATTTTTTGCAATACTTTATGTAATAAGGTAAGTTGAATTTTTCATTTACTTGTAGTGAAGTAATTTGTTTTGCCCTGCAAGGGCCTGTTTTGAAATCAGATATATATGTGACTTACTGCTTAAGCAAACTCTTTAGAAGAATATAGGAAAAAGAAAAAGAATTCTTTTCAATAAATAAACCAAACCTGTTGCCATCGAGTCAATTCTGACTCATAGCAACCCTATAGGACAGAGTAGAACTGCCCCATACGGTTTCCAAGGAGTGGCTGGTGGATTTGAACTGCCGACCTTTTGGTTAGCAGCTGAACGCTTAACCACTGTGCCACCAGGGCTCCTCTCAGTAAATAGTAAATACTAAATATTGCTTTATATCCAGTGTGTGTTTTATGTCACAAGTATTGGAATTCCTAAGCTTCTAATGAACTTGTTAGTTAAAACATAACTGTTGCTCTTAATTCCACTATAAACTTTATCCCCTACACAACATGAAGTTATCATTATCTATCAAATATTGCCAGAGAAAGCACGTAGAAGTAGCTATTTGTATGGTAAGTGTTATGATGGTTATCAGAATATGCCAAAAGCATTGTGAAAACTACTGTTTATTTTATTATTAAATTTTATCTAATGTACACAAATATTTTTACCTTTTATTCCTAAGGGAGGAAAGTCCGATGAAGGCAGCCTTCCTTCAAAACATGGTAGAAGACAGAACGGAATCTGCATTATCATACTATGAATTCCTCTTGCATATACAGCAGCAAGTGAATAAATGAGCAAATGAAGAAATTGGGCTTACGTAATGTGAAACACCTGAGAATGTGTAATATCTTCCTTTTCTATGAGGTTTTTGGACTGATGTGATGATTAAGATGTTCTCACTGTGATTTCAACAAACTGTAGCAAATAAAGGACCACAGCCGAGAATCAAACATGCAACTCTAAATATACGGTATTTTTTAATTCAAAATATGTCTATATATGATTGGATACCTTTTTTCCTTTGTTGCCAATTATGTTTGCATTGTTATGGATTGAAATAAGAGATGAGACAATATTACAGAGGCAAAGTACATTTTGTAAAATAAAGACTTCTGTGTTCAAAATGTATATTTGTCATTTTTTAATTTTCTGAATTTTTGGCTGCTACATTTAAAACCTCACAAGACTAAGTGTTGCAGGGAAGTTATAAATCTATTGATAATGATCCTTTTTTAAAATAAAAAAAAGAATTGGAAGGGAATAGAATGTAGAAAAACTAGAATCTATCCCCCATACCTGTTTTGTTTTTTCTTTTTTAAGGAAGGAAAGGATCATCATGTTAACTAAAACTAGAGTAAACTAACTCTAGCTTAAGAAGAAGAATATGAATAAATTCAAGCTTTAAAATCTGTCAGTATTCTCTATACTTGAAGAACAAAGTCACTTTGAAGTGAAAACTGTAGTTAATGCTTGGACATTCTGTCTTATTCTGCAGTGAAAAGAATCAGAGCTATCTTCATAAATGTATTGGGACTGGGCAGTGATGATAGGGAGATGGAAAACTGTAATTATCATGATCTTTTAAGTGGGCTTTGTTTGGAACAATTCTGCCCTGTGATGTATAATAAAAGTGTTTTTTTGTTGAAATAAGGATGACTGAAAGAAATTAAAGGTTTTAAATGCTGCCTTAAATGCATCAGTAACATTTTTCTAAGGAGTTTAATAATTATATTGGAAGTCACTCATAAGAAATTTTTATTCTTGGATATAAAAACATATTAAAGCATGATTGCTGCTGTTTGATTTGGTGGATTTTAAGATCACACAAATCTAAAAATACTAAAGTTATGAAAGAAACTTGACTTCTGAACATGCTCAAGAGACTGCTTTTTTGATTCAGCCAGAGAAATATTATAGTGAAAACTGTTAAGTGAATTTTGTTTACAAATAGGTAAATTATACATCTGTATATTTAAAGTGCTATGATATAATATCTTTAAGAGTTTGGCTCAATTTTCACAGATGCAGTTTGTCTTGTATGAACTTCTTAAAGTAAAAGATGTTAATGTATAATACTTGATGGAAAGATTTTTTGTTTGATTAGAAAATGTGTTTACAATCTTGGTCTCATATGATCACCAATGAAATAGTAACTTTCAGGTTTATATCAACATGAGCTGACTTCACCTCAGTTGTTTGGGATGGGAAAAAAGGTGGTCCCACTAGAGTATACAGCTACTGCTTGCCAGCTGGATCAGAATAATTGTGTTTTATAAAAATATCATCTCCCTTAAGCAGTGTTAAGGTTTGTTTTCAGTGTGCAAGTTGTACATTGAACTGCAGATTTTCTTCAAAACAGCTTCATTTTTCAGGAAGCAAATTTCAAATTATAGCAAATTAAAATAAATTTTTATTTTCCCTTCTTTTAAAGAAACTGAGAGTCACTGTTATGTACTGGTTTTTCTTAAAATAACAAATTCTCTTCTTAATGTGAATTTTAAATGTTGATATTTGTATGTCCCTTCTTAACAGTAAAGGATCTTCCAGAGGGAAAAGTTTGTGCTTCTAGGGACAGTAATCTTCCTTGTGCCTCACTACATCCTTAGGTGGATATGACTCTTGTTACTACCACATGCTTTGTTAGTATATTTCACAGATTTACTTTAGAATTTTTACTTTAAAAATTATTTTAGATATTGTGTAACATATCCAGTCTAGAATAATTTTATAGTAGCCAGGTCATAAAAAATCCTTGTATGTTCACGATATTTTTCTCTTCATCTTCAATCTCCAGGTAATGAAGGAATGAATGAACCTTTTGGGGATATTGATGTTAAGCAGTTTTTTGCAATATTGAATGTGATTTTTAGTTTTTTTCTTTTTCTTTTTCTTTTTCTTGGGGGGCAGTGGAGCACTACCTCCTGTCTCATCTTGTATTACTTTTTGATGTAAAGCAACTAATATTTACAATATGCCATATTTTTTTTATTATAGTTGTAAATTATCATGAAAGATCCTTGAATTTTCTACAGATCTACAACTACTAAAGTAAAAGACAAGGGCAATCTTGGTATTTAAATCTGAGCGTGACAGTTCTACCATAAAAAGTACTCTATTTTTCTAATTTCTAGGATTTTTAAAATAACATTTCTGTGAGTCTGACATACTAATATCCATTCAAGCAGTACAATTTGTTTTAGTTTGCATATATTTTCATTATTTTTAATTTAATATAATGTATTTAGTCTAATAGACTGTTTTGCAATAATTAGAATAAAAGATTTATTTCTTCTAATCAAAGATGTGTAACAGCTATTATCTAGGGGACCACCAAATGTGATTTTAAGATTTTGTTAACTACTACAAATATAATCCTTATATAGAAATTTTAATTTTGTAAAGTAGTGTATAATATTGTAACATTAAATTCTTGTTCTTAAATGTATTGATCTTCAATGTGTTGTGTTAAATCTTGCTTCTCTGAAATGCTAAGAGACAAGATTTGTCCTCCTTTATACAGTTTGTAATTTTCACTGTTTTATTCCTGTTAAAAAGAGTCATTTGTAACCCATGCAAATAATCATTTGATCTGTGCTAATTTATGAATTTGGCTATCCAATAAAGTTAACTGAAAGAGATTACATACAGCGACTAGTTATTTAAAGTGATGTAAACAATTTGCCAATCCCAACTAAGTTGTACATCCATGTTGAGTCAATTGCTGAAGATGGCACAACTGGACTAAACCAAAGCTAAGAAGTTTCCTGAATACAACCAAACACTTCGAGGGACAGAGTAGCAGGGGTAACTGTCCGGGGACCATGCTTTCAGGGGACATCTAGGTCAATTGGCATAACAAAGTTTATTAAGAAAATGTTCTGCATCCTACTTTGGTGAGTGGTGTCTGGGGTCTTAAAAGCTAGTGAGCGGCCATCTAAGATACGTCAATTGGTCCCAGTCCAACAAGAGTAAAAGAATGAAGAACACCAAAGATGCAAGGAAAACATTAGCCCATGGGACAGAAAGGGCCACATAAACCAGAGACTTCATCAGCCTGAGACCAGAAGAACTACATGGTGCCTGGCTACCACCAATGACCGCCCTGACGGGACATAACAGAGTCCCTGATGGAGCAGGAAAAAGGTGGGGTGCAGAACTCATTATAGTAAAAAGACCAGACTTAATGGTCTGACAGAGACTGGAGGAACCCTGGAAAGCATGGCCCTGGACTCTGTCAAACCAGAACTAAAACAATTCCTGAGGCCAACTCTTCAGACAAAGATTGGACTGGACTGTGGGATATAAAATGATACTCGTGAAGAGTGTGCTTCTTAGCTTAAGTAGATACATGAGACTAAATGGGCAGCTACTGTCTGGAGGTGAGATGAGAAGGCAGAGAGGGTTAGGAGCTGGTTGAATGAACATGGGAAATCAGGAATGGAAAGGAGGAGTATGCTGTCACATTATAGGGAGAGCAGTTAGGGTCACAATGTATGTATAAATTTTTGTATGAGAAACTAACTTGAAATGTAAACTTCGACTTAAACTACAACAATAAAAAAAAAAGGAAAAAAATAATATTGTGTTTTAGGTGAAAGTTTACGTGGCAAACTAGGTTCCCATTCAGCAATTTTTTAAAATTTTTTATTGTGCATTAAGTGGATGTTTACAGAACAAATTAGTTTCCCATTCAATAGTTTGTACATAAAGTGTTCTGTGACATTGGTTTCATTCTCCACAATGTGTCAGCACTTTCCCCATTCCTGTCCTAGTTTCCCCGTTTCCTTTCATAGTGATTTTCTACATCTTCCTGCCTTCTCGTCTTTGCTTTTGGGCAAATGTTGCCCTTGTGATCCCGTATAATTGATGGTTCTAAGGAGCACATTCCTTTCAAGTGTTACTTATTTTATGGGCCTGTCGATGGTTTGGCTAAAGCCCTGGTGGCATGGTGGTTAAAAACTCAGCTGCTAACCAACAGGTCAACAGTTCGAATCTGCCAGTCGCTCCTTGGAAACCTGTGGGGCAGTTCTACTGTGTCCTCTAGGATCACTATGAGTCGGAATCGACGGCAACAGGTTTTTATGGTTTGGCTGAAAGGTGGTCTCAGGAAATGGCTTCAGTTCCAATTCAAAAGGGTGTCTTAGGGCCATAGTCTCAGGGGTTCCTTCAATCTCTATCAGAACATTAAGTCTAGTCTTTGTGAATTTGAATTTTTTTTTTCTACATTTTTCTCCTGCTCTGACCAGGACCCTCTGTTGTGATCCCAGTCAGAGTGGTCGGTACCCATTTGACAGTTTTCATACAAATTGTTCTGTGACATTGGTTACATTTTTTTCACAATGTGTCAGCATTCTCATTATTTCCATTCTGTTTGTTCTGTTCCCATTAATCTAGCTTCCCTGCCCCTCCTTACCTTCTCATTTTTGCTTTAGGGTAAATGTTAACCATTTGGTCTCATATAGTTGATTATGTAAGGGAGCAAAGTAGTCATGGGTGATATTTTCTATTTTATAAGCCAATCTATTATTTAGATGAAAGGTGACCTCCGGGGGGTGGCTTCAGTGCCAAGTTCAAAAGGTATCTTAGGGCAGTTGTCTCAGGGGTTCCTGTAGTCTCTATCAGTCCGGTAAGTCTGGAATTTTTAGGAATTTGAGTTTTATTCTATATTTTTCTCCCATTCTATCCAAGGCCTTCTAGTGTATCCCTGGTCAGAATGGTCAGTAGTGGTAGCCAAGCACCATCTAGTTCTTCTGGTCTCAGGCTAGATGACACTGTGGTTCACGTGGGTTATTCTATGGACTAGTTTCTTCTTTTAGTCTTTGGTTTCCTTCTTTCTCTTTTGTTCCTGACGAATAGAGACCAACAGTTGTATCTTAGATGGCTGCTTGCAAGCTTTTAAGACCCTAGACACTACTCACCAAACTAGGATGTACAACATTATGAACCATGTTATGACAATTGACAGAGTTGTCCCTGGAGACTAAGGTCCCAAGCCTTTTAACCCAGTAATCCAATCCTGCGAGGTGTTTGGATATGTCTAGGAAGTCTCTGTAACAGTGCCTCCTATGTGCTTTATTTCATATATATATGCATATATTTGAATATATATGCAGTACACACAAAGATGTATATACATGTGTATGCCTACAGATACACCTATACATGCATGTGCATGTACTCACATATGCCTTCCTATACACGTATACATACATAGCTACCTGTGTAACCACATGTATACTTTTTGGGTGTTATTAGTGTTGTTTCAAAATTGTATGTTGTAGTGTTTACTGAAATTGTCCCTTATTCTTGCATACTTCTTGTCTCCCTTAGGGTATGCAGACTTTGTCCATACTGAACATCGCCTTTCCTATCAGCAAAAATAACAAGTGTCTACTGTCTAGAAAGTGATTACCCCTCTCTCACCTTCCCATCCCTGGTAACCATCGAAGAACTCTGCTCTCTATGTGTATACCTATGCTTGATTTTTTATAAAAGTGAGACCAGACAATATTTGTACTTTCGTGATTGACTGATTTCACTCAGCATAATGTCCTGCAGATTCATCCATGTTATGTTTCACGGACTCATGATGATTCTTTATAGTTGCATAGTACTCCATTGTATGTATCTACCACAATTTGTTTATCCATTCATCTGTTGATGGGCACGTAGGTTGTTTCCATCTTTTTGCTATTGTGAATAATGCTGCAATGAACATAGGTGTGCATATGTCTGTCTATTCGTGTCACTGCTCTTGTATCTCTAGGATATATACCTAGGAGTGGGATTGCTGGATCATAAGGTATTTTTATTTCTAGCTTTTGAGGAAGCACCATATTGTTTTCCGTAGTGGTTGTACCATTTTACAGTCCCACCACCAGTGTACAAGAGTTCCAATCTCTCCACAACCTCATCAGCATTTGTTGTTTTCTGGTTTTTTGATCAGTGCCTTTTTGCAGGGGTGAGATGGTATCTCATTGTAGTTTTTGATTTGCATCTCTCTCTTTAGAGATGCTAATGATCACGAGCATCTTTTCACCTGTTTGTTGGCCACCTGAATGTCCTCTTCGGTGAAGGTTCTATTCATGTCCTTTGCCCGGTTTTTGATTGGATTATGTCTTTTTGTTGTTAAGTTGTTGAAGTTTTCTACATATTTAGAGAGCAGATCATTATCAGATATGGTGTTGCCAAAGATTTTTTCCTAGTCTGTAGGTTCTCTTTTTACTTTTGTTGGTAAAGTCTTCCAATGAGCGTAAGTATTTAATTTTTAGGAGGTCCCAGTTATCTAATTTGTCTTTTGTTGTTCATGCATTTGTAGTTGGTATTTAATAGACTATTTATGCCAAATACTGGCTCTCCTAGTTTTGTCCCCATGTTATCTTCCAGGAACTTTATAGTTTTAGCTTTAACATTTAGGTTTTTGATCCATTTTTAAGTTAGTTTTTGTATATGGTGTGAGGTATGGATCCTGTTTCATTTTTCTGTAAATGGATATCCAGTTTTGCCAGCATCATTTGTTAAAGAGACTGTTTCTTCCCCATTGAAAGGACTTTGACCACTTGTCAAAGATCAGCTACCTGTAGATGGATGAATTTACTTCTGGGTTCTAGATTCTATTTGGTTTATGCATCTGTCGTTGAACCAGTACCAGGGTGTTTTGATTACTGTGGCTGTACATTAAGTTTTGAGACTGGGAAGTGTGAGGCCTCCTACTTTGTTCTTTAATATTGCTTTTGCTATTCAGGGCCTCTTTCCTTCCCATATAAAGTTGGTGATTAGTTTTTCAATTTCATTAAAGAGTGCTGTGGGGATTTGGATCAGGATTGCATTATATCTATAGATTGCTTTTGGTAGTATTGACATTTTCACAATGTTAAGTCTTGCAATCCATGAGCATGGAATGTTTTTCCATTTATGTAGGGCTCTTTTAGTTTCTTGCAGTAGTATTTTATAGTTTTCCTTGTGTAAGTCTTTTACATCCCTGGTTAGGTTTATTCTAGGTATTTTATCCTTTTGGTGGCTATTATAAATGGTATTATTTTCTTGATTTTCTTTTCAGAGTTCTCCTTGTTAGTGTAAAGGAACCCAACTGATTTTTATGTGTTGATCTTATACCTTGCCACTTTGCTGAATCCTTCCATTAGATCCAGTAACTTTCTTGTGGAATCTCTGGGATTTTCTATGTACAGTCAGCCCGGTCCTATGTATCTGTAGCTTCTACCTCCGTGGATTCAACGAACCACGGATTGAAAATATTCGGGGGGAAAAAAAAAAGACTTTCTTTTCCTCATCATTATTCCCTAAACAATACAGTATAGCTATTTACATAGCATTTACATTGTTTTAGGTATTATAAGTAATCTAGAGATGATTTAAAGTATACGAGAGGATGTGCATAGGTTATACACAAATACGATGCCCTTTTATGGAAACACTGATGGTGTAGTGGTTAAGAGCTACAGCTGCTAACAAAAAGGTCGGCAGTTCGAATCCACCAGGCGCTCCTTGAAAACCCTATGGGGCAGCTCTACTCTGTCCTATAGCGTCGCTAGGAGTCTGAATTGACTTGACCACAACGGGGTTTATGCCATTTTATATAAAGCACTTGAACATCAGAGGATTTTGGTATCCATGGGGTTCCTGGAACCAATCCCCCATGGATACCCAGAGATGACTGTATAGGATGATGTCATCAGCAAATAAGGATAGTTTTACTTCTTCCTTTCCAATATGGATATCTTTATTTCTCTGTTGCTAAGATCGAATTGTGTCCCCCCAAAATATCTGTCACCTTGGCTAGGTCATAATTCCCAGTATTGTATGATTGTCTACCATTTTGTAATCTGATGTGATTTCCCTGTGTCGTATATCCTATGACTCTGATGTAATGAGATGGATTAGCGGCAGTTATAGTGATGAAATCTACAAGATTAGATAGTGTCTTAAGCCAATCTCTTTTGAGATATAAAAGAGAGAAGCAAGCAGAGAGACCTGAGGACCTCATCCCACCAAGAAAGCAGTACCGGGAGCAGAGTGTGTCCTTTGGACCTGAGGTTCCTGTGCTGAGATGCTCCCAGACTAAGGGAAGACTGATGACAAGGACCTTCCTCCACAGCTGACAGAGAAGACAAAGTGTTCCCTTGGAACTGATGCCCTGAATTTGGACTTGTAGCCTACTGGACTGTGAGAGAATAAACTTCTCTTTGTTAAAGCCATCCACTTGTGGTATTTCTGTTATAGCAGCACTAGATGACTAAGACACCTGTCTTGCCTTACTGCTCTGGCTAGGACTTCCAGTACAATGTTGAGTAAGAATGGTGATAATGGGTATCCTTGTCTCATTTCCATTCTCAAGGGTAAGGCTCTCAATCTTTCTCTGTTGAGAATAATGTTGGGTGTTGGTTTTACATATATGCCCTTAATTATGTTGAGAAAGTTCCCTTCTATTTCTATTTTGCTGAGAGATTTTATCAGGAAAGGGTGTTGGATTTTATACAATGCCTTTTCTGCATCCATTGAGATGATCATGTGATTCTTTTCCTTTGTTTTATTTAAGTGGCGAATTACGTTGATTGATTTTCTAATGATGAACAACCCTCGTACCCCTGGTAGGAATCCCACTTGATCATGATGTATTATTTTTTTGATATGCTGTTGAATTCTGTTGGCTAGAATTTTGTTGAGAATTTTTGCATCTATATTCATGAGGGATATTAGTCTTCACTTTTCTTTTTTTTTTTTTTTTGTGATGTCTTTGGTATCAGGGTTATGCTGGCTTCATAGAATGAATTAGGGAATATTTCTTCCTTTTCTGTGTTCTGGGATAGTTTGAGTAGAATTGGTGTCAACTATTCTTGGAATATTTGGTAGAATTCCCCAATGAAACTGTCTGGGCTGGGGCTTTTTTTTGTTGGGAGTATTTTTTTAATGACATCTTCAATTTCTTCTTTGTTTATGGGTCTATTTAGATTTTCTACTTTGTGTTAGTTTAGGTAAGTAGTGTGTTTCTAGAAATTTGTACATTTCCTCCAGGTTTTTAGATTTGTTGGAGTACAATAATATATTGTTTTTAATGAATGAAATTCCTTTATTTTCCAGCATCTCAAACATAGTTATTTTATTTATTTCTATTGTTTATGTGCCAATCTATTATTTAGCTGAAAGGTGACCTTTGGGAGTAGATTCAGTTAAAATTTTAAAGGTTATCTCAGGGCAATAGTCTCGGGGGTTCTTCTAGTCTCAATCAGTCCAGTAAGTCTGAACTTATTAAGAATTTGAGTATTGTTCTACATTTTTCTCCCATTCCATAAAGAATTCATCTATTGTGTCCCTGGTCAGAATGTCAGTAGTGGTAGCCAGGCACCATCTAGTTCTTCTGGTCTCAGGATAGATGAGACCATGCAGCATGCAGGCTATTAGTTCTGTAGACTAGTTTTTTCTTTGAGTCTTTGGTTTCTTTCTCTTTTGTTCCAGATGCATAGAGACCAATAGTTGTATCTTAGATGGCCACTCTCAAGGTTTTAAGACCCCAGATGCTACTCACCAAACTAGGATGTAGAACATAAACTTTATGAACTATATTGTACCAATTGACAGAGTTGTCCCACGAGACTATGGTCTTAAGCCTACATACCTATAAAACCAATCCTGCGTGGTGTTTGGTTATGTCTAAGAAGTAACAGACATACTTATTTAAAAATTGTTCCATAAAATTAATTCCTTCTGTACTAAATTCTTATTTTAATTTTTAATTTTACTGGCAGAATTTAAGTGTTATATGACTTCATGTTTGTTGGATTTTGGGATATCACCATTCTAGCCACCTACAATGGGAAGTCTAATTTTTGCCCTCTCTTCTGCCTCCCTAAGCTCAGTTTCTTGTAAAGCTGAAGTCCAAGGCTGTGTGGTTCAATAACAACTATTATTCTGAACATTCCTGGAGGGAGGGCAGGTTTCAAGCAGTCCTCCCTGTCTCTTATGTGGAGAACTTTTAGTGCCTATTACCCCATAGGTTGCACTGCTGTTGGCTGCTTCTGGACCTGCAGCCTAACAAGCACCTGAGTTCAGCTCCACATTGCTTTGTGTTTCTGACACTTTGATCTGCTGAGATGTTTCTCTTGTTTTTGAGTCCAGCTAATATGTTTTTTCTCTTTTTACATTTTTAATTGTTATTATTAACTGTTACTTACTGTATGGAGTAGAAAGGGGTATAAAGTATAAATTTACTGCCTAACCTTAACTCCAGAAATTGAATTTTAGTTTTATCATTTAATTTTGTTTCAGTAATATTTTATTATGTTTTTGGCAAAGTTTACACAGTAAATGTCTTAGTTATCTAGTGCTATATCAGAAATACCACAAGTGGATGGCTTCAACAAACAGAAGTTTATTCTCTTACAGTCCAGTAGGCTACAAGTCCAAATTCAGGGTGCCTGCTCCAGCAGGGGAAGTCTTTCTCTCTCTGTCAGCTCTGGAGGAAGGTCCTTGTCATCAATCTTCCCCTGGTCTTGGAGCTTCTCAGCACAAGGACCCCAGGCCCGAATGACACACTATTCTCCTGGCTCTTGTTTCTTGGTGGTATGAGGTCCCCACATCTCTCTGCTCACTTCTCTCTTTTATATCTCAAAAGAGATTGGCTTAAGACACAATCTAACCTTGTAAATTGAGTCCTGCCTCATTAACATAACTTCCCATCTCATTAACATCATAGAGACAGGATTTATAACACGAAGGAAAATCACATCAGATGACAAAACGGTGGACAATCACACAATACTGGGAATCATGGCCTAGTCAAACTAATGCACATATTTTTGCCGGACACAGTTCAATCCATGACAGTAAATTAGTTTCCCATTTGACAATTTCTATACAAACTGTTCAGTGACATTAGTTATATTTTCCACAGTGTATCAGCATTCTCTTTGTGTTCTTGTTGTTCCATTTCCAGTACTCTAGTTTCCCTGCCCCGTTATTTTCTCATTTTTGCTTTAAACGTTGACCTTTTGGTCTCATGCAGATGGTTTTTTAGTAGAATAGTGTACTTACAGATAATATCATTTATTTTGTGTGCCACTTTGTTGCTTCACTATGTGCTGACCTCAGGGAATAGTTTTGCATCCAGGTTTAAAGAGCATCTCAAGGTGATAGTCTCAGGGAGTCCTCTGGTCTCAACCGGTCCAGTTGGTCTGGACTTTCTTAAGAATTGGAGATTTGTTCTACATTTTTCTCCCATTCTGTCTGGGACCATCTACTGTGGTCATGATCAGAACAGTCAGGAGTGGTAGCCAAGCACCATCTAGTTCTTCTGGCCTCAGAGTAGATGAGGCTGTGGCTCATGTAGGCTATTAGCCTTGTAGACTTGTTTCTTCTCTGATACTTTGGTTTCCTTTTTACTCTTTTGCTCCTGATGAATATAGACCAATAGTTGTATCTTAGACGGCCATTTGCAAGCTTTTAAGACCTCAGACACTGCTCATTTCACTAGGATGCAGAACATGAACTTTGTGAACTATATACCCACTCTTTACTTATCGATATGGTTAGGTTCCAAAGACCAGGTCGTAATGCAAAAATTGGTGTTACATGAAAATGAAGGATGACCACATCAGATCACAAAATGGAGGATAACTACATCATTACATAACTGCCAAACCATTGAGAACCATGGCCCAGCCAAGTTGACACATGACCTTAACCATCACAGCCGCTGTTACTCTTGCCTTGCACCTCAGCCTTTGTTACTGCCAGATGTTTGTAGTTAATGTGCAAAATAGTCAGATACTAGATTTTTTACTATTGTCATTGTCATGGATTGAATTATGTCCTCCCCAAAATGTATCAATTTGGCTGGGCCATGATTCTCAGTATTGTGTGGTTGTCCTCCATTTTGTGATTGTAATTTTACATTAAAGGGGATTAGGGTGGGATTGTAACATCCTTACTAAGGTCACATACCTGATCCAATGTAAAGGGAGTTTCCCTAGCGTGTGGACTGCACCACATTTTATCTTACAGGAGATAAAAGGAAAGGGAAGCAAGCAGAGAGTTGGCGACCTCATACCACCAAGAAAGCAGTGCCAGGAGCAGACCCTGTGAGGAGAAGCTCCTAGTCCGGGAGAAGACGGATGAGAAGGCCAACAGAGAGAGAAAGCCTTCCCCTGGAGCTGACACCCTGAATTTGGACTTTTAGCCTACTTTACTGTAAGGAAATAAACGGCATCCACTTGTGGTATTTCTGTTATAGCAGCACTAGATGACTAGACAGTCATAAATGCAAAATGTCGGATAACAAGATAGTCAATAAGTGAGGAGTAGGTGTATTATACCAATTAACTGAGTAGTCCCATGAGACTAAGGTCCTAAGCCAAAATGCAGAAAACCAATCTTTCAAGGTGGTTGGTTATGTCTAAAGAATATCTGTAGTTGTGTATTTGTATGAATATATGTGCCTGCACACACATAAAAAAAAAAAAACCAAACCCAAACTCATTGCCGTTGAGTTGCACACACATCTGTACTTAAAAAAAAAACCCACTGCCGTTGAGTCGATTCCAACTCATAGTAACCCTAAAGGACAGAGTAGAACTGCCCCGTAGGGTTTCCAAGGAGCGGCTGGTGGATTTGAACTGCTAACCTTTTGGTTATCAGCCGAGCTCTTTACCACTCTGCACCAGGGCTCCACATCTGTACTTACACACACATATAGATACTTCTATCTGTTCACACATATGTATACACCTGTACCTATCCATATACCTCTATGCCAATATATACATATGTGATCAGATGCTTTTCTGGTGTTTATTGGAGTTGCCAAATTATATACATCAAATTCTTTAGTACAAGCATCCTTCTCTCTTGAGCACCTCTTAGTAACATCATTTACTTTGGTCAAGCTATGCTCACTACTCCCACATTTGGTGCCATTTTTCCTATCACTAAAAATAACAAGTTTCTAAGATCTAGAGCGTGATTACCCCCCCCCCCCCCGCTTCCTGGTAATCACCAATGAACATTGGTTTCTTTATATATATCTATTCTTGTCTTCTTATAAAAGAGGGATCATACAATATTTGTCCTTATGTGACCAACTTATGTATTTCACTTAGCATTATGTCCTCCGGGTCCATCCATGTATGTTTTGTGGACTCATCATTGTTCTTTATGGTTGTGTAGTATTCTGTTATATATATGTACCACATTTGGCTTATCCATTCATCAAGTTGATGGGCATTTTGATTGTTTCCATTTTTTTGCTACTGTATCACTTAATTCGAAGGTGCCCTGGTGCCCTGGTGGCCCAATGGTTAAGAGCTCAGCTGCTAACCAAAAGGTTGGCAGTTTGAACCCTCCAGCCGCTCCACAGGAGAAAAGACCTGGCATCTTCTCCCGTAAAGATTTCAGCCTAGGAAATCCGACAGGGTAGTTCTACTCTGTCCCACAGGGTCACTACGAGTCAGAATCAACTCTATGGCACACAACAACATCACTTAATTCTTAACATTAAATCTGTTCAGCTTTGTATCTACAGTTTTTTTAAAAATAAATTATTAATATTAGCCTACTTAAAAATGCTAGGATCAAAAATTATAAGGAAAACTCACTAAAAATGCCAATTTTTGATACTTTCTCTAAATTTCTGTAAATATTTATCTAAGTTTAGCCAAGTGCTCTCTGTGCTGGGGTTGGGGCAAAATGGTAAGTAAATAAAAAGAGGATGGGCTTGCCCTTTGGAGTTTATAGTCTAATAAAAGAGAGAGAAAATTAATATAAGAATTATAAGTGTACATGTCATTTATGAAAGAATCACATATATCACTAAGAAATGCTAGAAAGGATAATTAAGACTTAATAATTCCCACAGTAAAAAGGTTTCCCAGAAATTAATAAGTAAATATGAAATCTTGACAATTTTAACTGAGTCATCATACATCCACACTCCAATCTAGTGAACTGAAATTTTCATCTGGCTTACATAGGCTCTCTCAAATGAAGAAATCTTTTGTTTATCCTGGAATTGTATTTGGTTACCTTTGTTATTAAAGGAGAAAAGGCTGATAAAAGGAGGTACGTTGTTATTTGTTTATTTATGAGGTTATCTTCTTCCAGGGAGATAACCACTACCCTAAGTTATAGTTCTTTTTCCTTAAGACCTTGATTGCAGACAAGAGGGAACTTGACTTCTCTGACGTGAGGAAGCCTGGGAGCAAACCTGGCGTGTATTTGGGAGAAAAGCAAATCAGTTTGAGGGATCAGCAGCAAGAATGAATTCCAATGCAACACTCCCTAAAGCGTCACACCCGAAGTTACGTATTCCCACGGCCTATAAGCGAGGCCGCATAAGGTCACTGTATATAAATGCCTGCCGCTGCAACTTCCATTTTACTTCCTGGCACCAATCTAAGACTCTAAGATGCACCTGCTCCCTACTCCTATCCCTTTCTCACTAGTCAGGCTGTGTGCCGGTATTCTTCACTTCCGAGTGAACCCCAAAAGACACCTGGTGGCGGGAAAGAGGAGAAGTTAGGATCAGCCGAGGCAGGGAGGTTGGGGAGCATCATTGCTGCCCTTCTCTAAGATGGCGGCGCAGAACCTTGCGCTTAGTCCCATCGGGCGGCGTGCGCGTGCTTCGCCTGCAGTCTCGGGGATCTGGCTCAGGGGGCGGGTCTACGGTGGGAGGGGACGCGCTCCCTGCGGTGCGGCCTGAAGTCATCCGCGGCGCGGCTGCCAGAGGCGCTATTGCCACCACTCCGTCTCCCTGGATATGGAGGGGAGGATGGAGCCAGTGACCGTCGCTACCGACGGCGGGGACCGCCCTGGGTCCCCTGCGGCCTCAAGCTTGTCGGCTTCCCAGCGTCGGGCCGAGCTGCGGCGGAGGAAGCTGCTCATGAACTCGGAACAGCGCATCAACCGGATCATGGGCTTTCACAGGCCCGGGACCGGCGCGGGTAAGAGCCTCCGTTTCCCCTCAGTCTCCTGCCAGCCTCTTTTAAGTCTTAAGGAACATTCTTTCCCCTACCCCGCTGACCAAACGTTGCCCTTTGACACCCCCTACCCCGTTCCCCCGGTCCCCGTCCCTTAGGTGATGTCTCAAGTTCTCACGTCTTAACCCTAAGACGTCTCTACTCATTCCCCCACAATCTTCTGGGGGCTTCGCCCTGAGATTCACCCCAGCCCCGCCGCCAGCTGCAAAGTCCTCGCTCCTTAGTCCCCTGCCGTGGTTCCCTCTGTCCAGTTACCATGAGAACGACCCCCTTTCTTTCTTACCCACTCCCTCTCGGCCCCTGAACTGCGCAGGTTTTATACCATTAGATTGATGCGCCGTTCAAGACTGCTTTCCTTTCTGTTTCTAATGCTTTTCCTTCCAGTGCCTTCCCTAGTGTCTGCCTTCTTTTGCTTTTGCTCCAACTCTGTCTATCCACACCAGCTTGTCTTTACTGAACTGCCCCCTAGTCCTTACTACGTGGATCAGGGACTTTCTGGTCATAGTGTCTGTCTTCAGTGCCCTCAACACTGTCACCTGCAGGCCTTGTAGAAGAGGTGAAAAAATACCAGTGAGCATTGTTTATAGAGCCAACAAGTGGGAAGTGCCCACCTGAGGGCTCCCCTCCCAATGTGCTGAGATTGATGTGATTGATGTCCTGAAGTGCATTTAACCCCAAAGGGGAGTTCCTCATTTCTTCCCCAGTGATATGTCCAGTAAGGTTCTTTAAAAAAAATTTTTGTTCCTGTGAGTATTTATTGAACACTTAGTATGTGCTAGTATTCTTTAAGATGCCATTGAGTGTTGCCTTTGCCTTTAGTAATTGGACTTCTGTCGCTAGTTGGAAGCTCCTTGGGTCTTTGTGACTTATATTCTGTTCTTTGAGGCTTTAGGTAAATAGTCCTGAACTTTTAAGCGGTTTACAGGTTTGAGGCTGAAAACTTCCAAGAGAGGTAAGAGCACTGTTTCAAAATTCTCCTAGAAGAATAGAACAGTATCATAAAACTGCTTTAAGTCCCTGCTAAATGGCTTGCGGACTGCAGTAGTAGGATTACATTAACAGTAGCTGTAAGCTATGCCACACCCTATGCTGACAGAACCCCAGATTTAGACATCTAATTTTAAAATACAGATTTTTAAAAGCCTTAATAATTTCATATTTTAAACCAAATAAACTAGAGCAGGGAATGCAGACATACTTCTGGGATATTAGATCCATGAAAAGTTGGTGTTTATAGCTTGTTCCATCCTTCGAATATCTTTCTCGGTTTTTCTACTAGTCTTATCTCCTGTTTCCAAGGTTTGGATTATTTCCTCGGCAGGAATACTCTTTTGGGGGATTTTTTTTTTTAAGTGTCTTTTTTTATTGTGGTACAAGTCTATATAACAAAACATTTGCTATTTCAGCGTTTTTTATATGTACAGTTCAGTGACATTGATTACATTCATCATGTTGTGCAACCATCACCACTGTTTCCAGATTCTTCCATTGGGTGATATCTTTTGAGACTATCAAAAGTTCCTTTATAGAAGAAGAAACTAATTTGTGTTTTATGCAGAATCAGTATCGATTTAGATTCATAGACTTCCAAGTTCTACCTGCAGCAGCATGTTTTTTAATATTAACATGGAAGGTGTTTTTTCAGTATATGATACATAAGGTTTTAAATTTTCTTTTCTCAGAAGAAGAAAGTCAAACAAAATCAAAGCAGCTGGACAGTGATAAACTGAATTCCCTCACCGTTCCTTCAGTTTCAAAGCGAGTAGTGCTAGGTGATTCAGTCACTACAGGAACAACTGACCAGCAGGGTGGTGTGGTTGAAGTAAAGGGGACTCAACTGGGAGACAAACTGGACTCTTTCATGAAACCATCTGAGTGCAGCAATGATGTCAACATTGAGCTCCAGCAGCGGAACAGAGGGGACCTGACAGCAGACACTGTCCAGGGGCCTTCTCGCCATGGCTTAGAACAGTACCTCTCCAGATTTGAAGAAGCAATGAAGCTAAGGAAACAGCTGATTAGTGAGAAACCCAGTCAAGAGGATGGAAGTACAGCAGAAGAATTTGACTCTTTTCGAATATTTAGATTGGTGGGATGTGCTCTTCTTGCCCTTGGAGTCAGGGCTTTTGTTTGCAAATATTTGGTAAGAAAAGAACTGTGAACTATTAACTAATAATGGAAAATGCAAACTGGTTATAATAATGAGCGCTTCTAATCCACAGAGTTCATTGCAAATATTAAGTTAGTATTTACCACATTCATGCGGCTATTTGGAGATGAGTTATAAACTTTGTTATTCAACTTAGTTATAGAATGAGGTGTTCTGGTTAAATACAGAGCCTAATAATAATAATTACTAAAATCTTTCTACCATTCTAAGTACTTTATATCTGTTAATTCATTTAATCTTCATCCTTATGAAGTAGCCATCACTTGAATCCATGTTTTAGAGATGAGGGAATGGAGGCTCAGAAACGTTAAATAATTTGCCCAAGGTCACACAGCTACTGAGTAGCAGCTTGGATTTAAACCCAGGCAGTTTCATTGCAGAACCAAAGGGTAAACTACCTACGTATAACCAAAACTCGGTGCCGTTGAGTCGACTCCGACTCATAGCAACCCTATAGGCCAGAGTAGAACTGCCTCAGTGTTTCCAAGAAGTGGATTCAAACTGCTGACCTTTTTGATTAGCAGCTATAACTCTTGACCACTGCACCACCTACATATACTATGTATTAATTACACATTTTTAAATACAGTCATGCGCCACATAGTGTCTGTTCAGTTGACGTCCGACTGCATATACGACTGTGGCCCCATCAGTCCGTTCTTAAGTACAAGTTATCCGAAAGTCGGGTGCTCGTAACCCAGGGACTGTTGTATTCACACACCATCTAAATCACATAATGTCCTATTTCACAGAGCATATCATAAACGTTAAGCAACACATGACTGTAATTTGAAACATTAAAATGTAGTTCCATGATCCTGAACTTGACATAATTTTTCTATGCTTCAGAAGACATTTCAGCATTTTATAATACCGTAGTATTATATATAGAGAGAGTTTTTATTGTTCCGTGATATGCCAGTGACTCTTCATTGAAAGTTAGGATTTCATGGTCCTTTTTACAGTATGTGGAGGAACGCAGAAAAGCAGAACTCATAGTTCAGTGTCTTGCTCTTTGAGGTATTTCTATTCAGTAGGCATTTGGAGAATACCCACCATGTACCAGCCACACAAATACATTTTCCAGATAATTAAGGTTTCCCAGTGGTTAAATGTTAGGCTGCTAACCGAAAGGTCAGTGGTTCCAACCCACCAGCAAATCTGTAGGAGAAAGATGTAGCAGTCCCCTTCCATAAAGATTTACAACCTTGGAAACCCTGTGGGGCAGCTCTTTTCTGTCCTATAGGGTCACTATGAGTCAGCATCGACTTAAGGGCAATGAGTTTGGGGTTTTTTTTTTTAATCATTAAGAAAAAAGGTTTTTTAAATCTGTTTTTGTGCAAATATTTAAAAAATAGAATCTGTTGAACAGATTTGATATTTTTTCCTATTGATAAATGGCCATCATTACAAAGAGCACTGGGTGGTGCTTTCAGCACTTAGTGAGAGGTGTAGCTGCTTTTTGTCTCTAAGAGGCTCTGTGCTTTCTTGCTTTAAAGTTGTCATGTCCTATTTTTTTGTGCCTTATTTTTGTGAGTTTTTTTTTTGCTATCAGATTTTCAACTTATTTCTCACTGCTCTCACTGTATTTCTATCTAATAGTGTTTGCTCCTTCACTCCCTTTATAATGTTTTTAATTTTAGAAGTAATTATGTAAATTAAATTTTATTTTTATGTTTTCTATTATTGTCTGAGAAGCCATAACAAGCTGTTTTATCTACAGTAAGACTAGTTCATCATTTGAGGGCCAGAGGCATGTGGCTGTCCAATTCCTTGCCTCAAAGTCTTAGGAATGTATGACCTCGATTTTGAGTGCTGCGGCCTTTTATGCGTACTTGCAACTTGCCAGTTTGTGTCTTCTAGGTGAGGGAGCTAGTACTGCATGTGTTATGTCTACCACCATTCAATACTTTAAATAATTTAAAAGATGAGTTTTTATGAGAGAAGACTTTTTTGGGACATTAAAAGAATGTGAAAGACTTGTATGACGTGAGAAACATGTTTTATGGTTAGGAAACCAGATCCCTGTATTTTCTTTATCCTTCTGCAGAAACAAGATTACTTTCAAAATCAAGTATTTTAATCACATTTTTTTGCTTGGAATTCTGTAGCTGTTGTTAGTTTGATTTATTGTGATTTGAATGATAATGTTGGAAATGTGTAATTTTACCTTCTTTCTTCACAGTCCATATTTGCTCCGTTTCTTACTTTACAACTTGCATACATGGGACTATACAAATATTTTCCCAAGGTAAATTAAAATTTTTTTTCTAAATTATGGTTATGTATTTAAACTGATTAATGGAAGTTTAAAAAAATTTAGTTTTACTTGTGGTCTGAGTCAGTGCTACTCAAGGTGTGTTGCCCACCAATGCCTATGTTCATACCGTTTGTTCCTGTTTGTGATAAATTCCGAAAGTGAGTAAGAAATAAGAAAGGTTTAATCCTATAAAATTTGACATATTCACATTTTTATTTTATTTTACAAAAATGTTCATCCACAACGGATTGGGGAAAAAACTGGTTCCTCCTGACAGTTTGAGTAGTACTTATCTAAGAAAGTTTTCAATTTAATTACTTAGTAAATTTAGTCATATATTTTATATACAATAAAGGAAATTAATTTTAAAGTGGGTTCGATTATCTCACTATGTTCCCAACTGGACGCTTAACAGCATTGCACTTTAATGTCAAAGGCCTGGTATTTACAAGAAATATTTGGCAAAAATTGAAGAAGAGAATGATGGTGAATGTCAGTGTTTACCTGGCTTGAGTGACTGTAGATGTATGCCCAGTTTCGTGAGGCTTGGCTTGCCTGGTTTAGAAGATAGCCTTACTTTGTGTTGGAGTTTATATAGTTCTTTGCTGAAAAATGGCTACTTGGCTGCTTGCTTAATAGTTCTGGTGGTTTTAATGGATTTGAAACATTTTTCAGGGATCAAATACAGAAAGTAAAAGGACTAAATAAAGAAATATAATTTTAATCAAAACATTTGTTTAGAAATTCACCCTTGAAACATTGATTGTAGTTTTGCAATAGCGAAAGTTTGGAAACAACCTAAATGTCCATTAATAAGTGACTGTTTAAAAAAATTATTGCATATCTATTTAGAAAGATGAAGCTTTCCATGTACTGATAATGGTAAGCTCTCCAAGCAATATTTGGAGAAAAAAACAAAATGCAAAATAGGATTAATTGTATACTTCTTTTTTTGTGAAAAGGAGGAAAATAATATATATTTGATTTTGACTGTATACGCATAAAGAAACTCTAGAAGAATATATATGAAACTATTAACAGTGGTTATTTGTGGTAGGGGTGTAAGGGTTACTAGGTGGATGGAGGAGAGAAAAGGGAGACTTTATTGTATACTTTTCTTCCCAACATTTTATTATAACGGTTTTTAAATATATAGACAAGTTGAAAGAATGTGCATTGAACACCCATATATACCTACCATCTAGATTCCACAATTAACGTTTCACTGTATATATATTTTATACTGGTTATATATATATTTTTTCCCATGTCATCTAATTTTTTATCCATTTTCAATCCCTGTTTTTTAAAATGCATTTCAAAGTATGTTGTAGATGTCAGTGTCAGAATACTTCAGCCCTACACACTCCAGCATACATGTCACTAACTACAGTTCAATGTGTGTTTATGGTTCTTTTTTTTTTTAAGGTAAAATTTTCATACAGTGGAAAGCACAAATCTTAACAAATCCTAAGTGTACCTTTGATGAGTTTTGACAACCTGTGAAACCCAAGTCCCTATCAAGGTTTAGAACATTACCTAATCACCACAGAAAGTTCTATGATGCCCCCTTTCCAGCCAGCCCCAGCCCCTATCCCTCAGAGGTCTGAGTTTTTCCTAACGTAGATTAGTTTTGCCTGCTTTAGTACTTCATATAAATGGGATTATTCCTGTATGTACTTTTTTGTACAAAGTTTCTTTCATTCTGCGTGGTATCGTTGAGATCACCCATGTTGTTGAGTAATCAGTAGTTTGTACTTTTTTTTTTTTAATGCTCAGTAGTATTTCATCGTATAAATACATCACAGTTTGCTTATATAATCTATTGAGGGACATCTTACTTTTTCCCAGTTTTTGGCTATTATGACAAAAGCTGCTAAAAACTTTTTTGTTTGAGCCTTTTTGTGAGTATAGACTTCCATTTCTCTTGGGTAACTATCGTTTTTATAATTTCAGAATTTTAGAACCATGTGACTATATCACCAAGTCAATAAATTAAATGAAACTTGAGCTTTGAAACACTTAAAAAATGTGATCAGGAAATTAGAAAATAAATATTCTCCCTTCCCCTAAAAATATTTTGAACTGTTCAGTGATACCCTGTTGCATGTGTAATAAAACATGAGTTCCTTTGTATGGCAATTAGGACTCTACAGGATGTTCCTATGATTCTGTTACAGATGACGCATGCCCTGTAATAGGCCTGGCATTCTTCTGCCTCTGGCTTTTGTTGTCATGAGACCTTCCCTTACAACAAGATTCCCCCTCACGTTTGGCCATCTAATCCTGCTCGTCCTTCAAGGCCTGTTTTTAATTCCACTTCTCTCTGAAATCCTTCCCTGAGTTTTATTTATAAATGAAACCCTGGAGCAATTTCTGTCTCCTTTGAACTCCTTTGCCACACATTATCCATGTCATTCATTTAGCAGTTATTTATGTCCTGATCTAGTGATGTTTTTCTGTTTTGGTCTTGTGCTGTTGTTTAAATCCTAAATTATTATTTATATCTTGCTTCCAAGCTGATACTTTTTAAAACTTTTTAGAGTAAGGCTGGTATCTCTTCCCTATTGCCTAGCACAGTTGGCTGCTTTACATATTGTATGCTTAGTAAATATTTGTTAATATATTGATGTTTTGAAAGTTTATTACAGTTTTAAAAGCAATTAGGCAAAAATAACAGTACTGGTCATGTTTTTATAGAGTTCAAGTAATCTGCTGATATCTGTGAAATTCATTTGAGTCTTTCGCTATACAGGGTGAAAAGAAGATAAAGACAACAGTACTAACCGCTGCACTTCTGTTATCTGGAATTCCTGCTGAAGTGATAAACCGATCAATGGATACCTATAGCAAAATGGCCGAAGTCTTCACAGATCTCTGTGTCTACTTTTTCACTTTTATCTTTTGTCATGAACTGCTTGGTTATTGGGGCTCAGAAGTACTTTGAAGCCTGCAGAAGGAGAAGTTTACAGTAAACAATTTCTTTTCTATATTGCAGTATCTCTAAAGGAGGCGAACTGGTTACACCTTTACGTAATTCTTTTACTTTACAGGGATCGTAAAATCACTTGATTAGGAATGGAATGTCAGGTTCCCTGATTTAAAAGGCTTGAGTTTGTATTAGTACTGATGTGAAGAATAGAATACTGATGTCATTGTTTTTTCTTTTTTAATTAGAATCTCTACTCTTTACATTTCCCGTACCTTCTCAGATTTGTCATTTCTCTTTCAGGGGCTGAGCTAGTGCTTTTAGGAGGGCAGATAAACATGGCCTCAGCTAGCCCTAAGAACTGTTTCTTGTATTTGTGTTTTTCTGAGAAATGGAGTCATCTTAAAAATAAAGAAACTTAATTGTGTAATGTTATAAGTCTGAACATTATCACTTGTAAGGACTGAATAAGGTAGGCAGTCTTTTCTTGTTGAGTCAGTATCCTAATTTTTACTCCAGCACAAATATTATTTAATGGAAGAAATGCTTCAGATTCATATGTGTGAAATTAGAAGGTATGTATAAAATTTTTATTTGGTATATGCCAAACTCAGAATTGGAAAGAGTTTTCAATTTTCAGAAGTATGTTTTTAAAGCAAACTAGAACAGAGTGATTAAATTTAAAAATGGGATCTGAAGAAGTAACTGAGGTATACAATCCAATAGTATAAATATGCTTTTAATTAACATGGTAACACTGTCATATTTGGAAGATGTGTCTTGTAAAAATACCATGGCAGGGCATCTGACCTCTAACTTCACAAGGGGGCAGGAGAATCAAGATCAGCAGCCCAAGGCATGCCTCAACACTCCAACCTTTTTACCAATTCTGATACCAACTGTCCCTCCCACGGCACTCTCTACTTCTCTGCTGGCTTCAATAATTTGTTGCAGTGGTCTCACTGAACTTACAGACAATACTCAACAATTATGAGCTTTATTAGGAAACTAACAGGTTGCAGTTCAGGTTCAGGAATGCTCGGGATACAGTTCTCGATTAAGACAGCTTCTTCTCAAGCAGGCCTGCAGACGTGCCTCTCTCTGGCCCCTCAGCCTCTGCCCTGCTCAGGCATGTGTTATTAGCTCTGCCAATAAGTTCCTGGAGGCACTCCAC
The DNA here is from genome assembly GCA_030035585.1 of Dugong dugon. Taxonomy (NCBI): domain Eukaryota; kingdom Metazoa; phylum Chordata; class Mammalia; order Sirenia; family Dugongidae; genus Dugong; species Dugong dugon. Next base: position 147,924,653 of record CM057460.1, read on the forward strand.
TCTGCCAGTAAGCCTCCTGCCTGAAGGCGCTCAGCTCTCTCGCTCCATGGGTCTGCGAGCCTAGCTCCGCCAGTACCTGTAGGCACCCCATTCTGCCAGCAAACCCCTTGCCTGAAGGCACTCAGCTTTCTCATTCCATGGGCTAGAAAGCCCACCACGCTGTCTCCTGGTCTCCTGGTTCTGCTGCCACTACTTCTCACTATCTCTGGTGTTACCTCTCTTTCTCTGTCTCCTGGATCTAGGAGGTTCTCAGCGCAGGGATCCCAGGTCCAAAGAATGTGCTCCACTCCTGGCTCGCTCTTGGTGTTGCCGAAATCCTCACTTCCTACCTCTGGGATGGCTTGTTTTAAGCCTAGTGAGATGGTAAAACTGACCAATCCCCTCTTTAGGGTTCCATACATCTTATTTACATGGTCCCACCCCCACAAGGGTGCCATGCACCTTATTTACATTACTAGAAAGCTATCCAATCCTCTTGGTGGGCCACAGGCACCTCATTTGCATACTCCTGTTCATTTGGTGGAAGTTAATATAGCTAGAAGGGCCATATTAAATCACCACACCGTACTTCTTAAATAGGGTATATAAAACATAAGTGGTACATCACTTGGTATTTCCTTTACAGATTTTTGTATGGTCTATTTGGTTAATTCTTGTTATATTAAAAACACGTATACATGTTTTGTTGTTACTAAGTCTTAATTTTTGTCCTGTTTTAGTCTGAACTAGAGTAATGGAAAATAAGTGTAATAATTAAAGTGTGTTCCTCTAACTTAGGGTAAGATTACAGGTGCATATATTTCATGATTCCATAATGAATCTAGTACCTAAAGGATTGGAAAGCATCCTTAGAGTTGTCACTTCCTTCTCTAATCCCTAGGAGGACAGTATAACAGTTGCCAATTGTTGAGTCATTACCAACTCATGATGACCCGATGTCTGTCAGAGTAGAACTGTGTTCCATAGCATGTTCAATGGTGGATTTTTCAGAAGTAGATCACCAGGCTTGTCTTCGCAGGCACCTCTGGGTGAATTTAAGCCTCCAATCTTTCAGTTAGCAGCTGAGTGTATTAACCATTTGCATCACCCAAGGACTCCGGTGAAGATACTAGTGGTCTTGCAATTACACGTTCGCTACTTTTGTTTCTAAAAAAAAAAAAAAAGCCTCATTTAGCCTGTGACACACTGAACGAATAGTTTATAAGGATCAGCACAAAGCTGGTTCCTATGAGGCTTAGGTTAAAGATGTCCCAAATGTCCAACTTCTCCAAGCTGCTGTATCACGCCATCGTCTCTAACATCAACTACCCCCTCTCCCCTCAGTACTCTCCCTCACGAACCATATAAAGGAAATGGCTCACGTTGTTGTGGAGGCTGGCAAGTCCCAAATTCGTGGGTCAGGCGTAGGCTTTTCGCAACCCATGTGGCTGACAAACCCGAATCAGCAGTTCAGACGACAAGCTGCTAGCTCGTAAGACTACAGAAACTGGCAAATCAGGTCACACTATAGGCCGCCAGCCGTTTGGAGCCCCGTGAATACCAGAATCAGCAGGTCAGACAGCAGATCTCTGAGGAGGTCAATTGATAAGGAACTGGATGTGGGATCCGGATGCAGAGAGAGAGCCTCACCAGGACACACACATATTATCTTAGATGCAGGCAACACCCCAGGGAAGGGTGTAACTTTAGTAAGGGTGGGGCTTGAGTCACACTCCTACAAGGCTGGGATGTGAGACACACCTTACACCAATCCTGCCTCATCAACAAGTAGAGGTCAGGATCCACAATGCATAAAATGGAGGACAACCACACTATACTGGGAATCATGGCCTAGAGAAGCTGACGCATAATCCCAACCATCACAGGTTCCATATACCTCATTTGCATAGCCCCACTCAATCACTGTGTGTGAGTCACAAAGACCATGGCTAGCAGGGCCATATTAAGTAATTCATTGCACTACACACACGTACAGTTTTAGTACTTATAGATCATTACCAAATTTATATTTCAAGAAGAGCTATAAGATGTCTGTGTCTTATCAGTGCCTGTTTTTAACTGATTGACATCTCCCTAATCATTTGCTTAAGTGTGTCAGATAATTAAAAAAGGGAATGGAAATATCTTTGTGTTTGGACTAATTAAAATAATTTTGCATTTAGTAACTTCAGGGAAGGAGCTCTGGTGGTGTGGTGGTTAAGCATTCGGCTGCTAACCTAAAGGCTAGTGGTTCGAACCCACCAGCTACTCTTCAAACCCACCAGCTGCTCTTCAAACCCACCAACTGCTCTCCAGTAGAAAGATGTGGCAGTTGGCTTCCATAAACATTACAGCCTTGGAAACCTACTGGGCAGTTCTGCTCTGTCCTATAGGGTTACTGTTAGTCAAAATTGACTTGATGGCAATAGGTTTGGGTTTTTTAGTTTTAACTTCAGGGATTTGAAATGTATGTGGGTTAAAACTAGACTGAAAAATGGTGATATTTTTGAGCATTTGTAACTTTTTAGTTTGATTAGTTGTATAAATGGACATGTGTGCATCACATGCTCGTACCTGTTGCTGTCAAGTCGATTCTGACTCATGGTGACCCTGTGCTTACAGAGTAGAACTACTCCATAGAGTTTTCTTGGCTGTAATCTTTATGGAAGCAGATTGCCAGGCCTTTCTTCTACACTGCTGCTAGGTGGGCTCAAACTGCCAACCTTTAGTTTAGCAGTTGAGTGCAAACTATGCCACCAAGGGACATGTCTGCATCACAGTTAGTACTAAAAACAGCAAGAGGATATGAGATACTCAGAACTGGGTTAGTTTAGTCAAAATCGAAACTTAACTGCTTCGGGAGCCAGGGCAGTTTCCCATAAGTGATGGATTCTTGTTACTTGGAATAATAGTATTGTAGACACAGTGGAGTATAATAATTTCTTTCACACAATCACAAAAGCAGCTTCTTCCAGGATATGGAGATGACGTAAACTTAGCATAAATATATTTTATGTATAAAATATTTAAGCCAGTCAGAATCATCATATGTTCTCTTAAAAGGGAATTAGAAGTAAAATATCTTGAAAAGAGCTCTGTTTTAGGTGTTAGATGCCTGGATTCTGGTCCCAGCTTAGATGCCAACAAGGTACGTGACCTAGGACTAAATATGTTTTCTGATTCTCAGTTTTCACATTTTAAAAATGAGGTTCAAGTATGTCATTTAAAAAATCTGTCCCAGTTGTAGCAACAATTATGTGATCCTAAGCAATATTCAACCATGTATTATACATTCTATAAAATGCTGATGGCCCTTATCTCTCCACCCTCTATTTCTCCCTGGAGCTCTAGACTCATATATCCCCTTGTTGTTATTAAGTGCCATCGAGCCAGTTCTGACTCATAGCGACCCTACGTAGAACAGAACGAAACACTGCTCGGTCCGGTGCCGTCTCCACAATTGTTTCTATGTTTAAGCCCATTGTTGCAGCCACTGTGTCAGTTCATCTCATTGAGGGTCTTCCTCATTTTTGCTGACCCTCTACAGAGCATAATGTCATTGTCCAGGGACTGGTCCTTCCTGATAACATGTCCAGAGTACATGAGACAAAGTCTTGCCATCCTCGCTTGTAAGGAGGATTCTGGCTGTACTTCTTCCAAGGCAGATTTGTTTGATTTTTGGCGGTCCGTGTGTCTTAGGCTGTGTTCTCTAGAGAAGCAAAACCAGTAAAGTGTATATACATATAGGAAGAGAGAGATTTATATCAAGGAAATGTCTCACACAGTTATAGAGGCTGGAATATCCCAAGTCCGTGAGTCAGGATAGAAGCTTCTCCTGATTCACGTAGCTGCAGGGGTGGCAAACCCCAGATCCACAGATCAGAGAGCAGAGCTCTTACTCCCAGCCTGGGAAGATTGATGAAACCCAAGATCAGCAGGCTAGACCACAGGCAAGCTGCTAGCTCAAGTCCCAAGAAGCAGAGGTCAGACAAACAGGAGCCAGCTGCAGGATCCAGAGTGAGCAAAAGCCTCCAAGCCTGGCCTGAATGCTCACTTACATTTGATGCAGGCCACACCCCCAAGGAAACTCCCTTTTAACTGACTGGCTACTCACAGCAGATCCCATCATGGAAGCGATCAAATTATATCAAATCTCATCATGGAAGTGATCACAACATCATATGACTGCCAAACCACTGAGAATCATAGCCCAGCCAAGTTGACACACAACTGTAACCATCACAGTCCACCCCTTGTCAACTTGGCACCTGTATACATCTCCTCAAACCATACATAATCTGAATAAAGACAATTATAAAGTCATACTTGTGCCTAACATGACACAAAGAACACACATACAACTGAACTGCACTGGCCTTGTTTACATTTTATATTTTATAAGTGAAGAAAACAAAAATATTTGATGCACACATACAAAGCAGAAACACTGATAACAACTACAGTCCTCATTCCTGCAACTAGTCTCATGGTCATAACTGGTATTTAGAACTACCTTCTTCAACCAGCCATTCCGTATTCCCTTCGCCCTCAGCAAGTACCTCAGCTGGTCGTGGTTATTTGCCTGATGGGGTTACCAGAACCTTCATTCCTAAAGTCAGGGCCATTAGTCACGTCAGAATTGGGTTGCTGTAGTTTTTCATTGACTTTGGTCACAGGGTCTGGTAGTACTAAGAGACACCCTAAGGGATCGCCTACATTCCACACATACTCTTCTTTATCTCCATTATGTAATATCAATCTGATTTCCTCTTGGTAATCAGGATCAATCACACCAGTCAGTATGGTAACTCCCTTCTTTGCCTGCTGATCCAGAGGCATAAGGAACCCAAAGTGACCAGGTGGCATTCTTAGCTTCCAGTTCAATGGAATCAGTGATGTGTCTCCAGGTAGGAGCATTCCACCCTTTGGAATTAAGACCTCTAGACCCACAGAGCATAAGGTTGCAGGGACAGGAAGCAAAAATTTTGCAAGTGGGTCACTAGGAGTAATAGTGAGTGGTGCCACTCCCATTTCCACCCCTTGATTCCTGGACCCATGAATCCTGGCTATGGGAGAAACAGCACCATATATTGGATGCTGGTTTAGAGCATATACAGCCTCCTGGAGAACATCACCCCAGCCCTGCAAGGTATTGCCACCTAGCTGGTGCTGTAATTGGGTCTTTAGAAGGCCATTCCATCATTCTATCAAACCAGCTGCTTCAGGATGATAGAGAACATGATGATAAGACCAATGAATTCCATGAGCACGGGCCCATTGCCACACTTCATTTGCTGTGAAGTGAGTCCCTTGATCTGAGGCAATGCTGTGTGAGATACTGTGATGGTGGATAAGGCATTCTATAATTCTGTGGATGGTGTTTTTGACAGAAGCATTGCTTGCAGGGAAGGCAAATCCATATCCAGAGTTAGTGTCTATTCCAGTAAGAACATAACACTGTCCTTTGCAAGATGGACGTGGTCCAATGTAATCAACTTGCCGCTAGGTTGCTGACTGATCACCTTGAGGGATGACACCTTATTGGGGACTCAGTGTTGGTCTTTGTTGCTGGCAGATTGGGCACTCAGCAGTAGCTGTAGTCAAGTCAGCCTTGATGAGTGGAAGTCCTTGTTGCTGGGCCCGTGCATAACCTCCATCCCTGCCACCATGGCCACTTTGTTCACGAGCCCATTGTGCAATGACAGGAGTAGCTGGGGAAAGAGGATGACTGGCTTCCCCAGAACACGTCATCCTTATCCACTTGATTGTTAAAATCCTCCTCTGCTGAGGTCACCCTTTGGTAAGCATTCACATGGGGCACAAATATCTTCACTTCTTTGGTCCATTCAGAGAGGTCTATTCACATACCTCTTCCCATACCTCCTTGTCTCCAATTTTCTAATCACATTCCTTCCAAGTCCCTGACCAACCAGCCAAACCATTTGCCGCAGCCCATGAATCAGTATACAATCGTACATCTGGTCATTTTGCCTTCCAAGCAAAGTGAACAACCAGGTGCATTGCTTGAAGTTCTGCCCATTAAGAGGATTCCCCTTCACCACTGTCCTTCAGGGAGGCCCCAGAAAGGAGTTGTTGTGCTACCACTGTCCATTTTCAAGTGGTGCCTGAACATTGCACAAAACCATCTGTAAACCAGGCACGAGTTTTCTCTTCCTCAGTCAACTGATCATAAGGAACTTCTCATGAGGCCATAGGTGCAGGCTGGGATATGGAAATTAGTGTGACAGGAGTGGAGACCATGGGCATTTGGACCACTTTTGTAGGGTAAAAACATCACAAAGTTTAGTAAAGCAAAAAGAAAGTTTTATTTGGCATGTGTTCAAAGAGGCAGAAGTAGGAAATCAGACGAGCATGCCGCCAGAGCCATGTCTGCCTGAATTCAAAGAAAATACAGAATAGACAAAAGTGGGAAAACAGACAAGCAGGATGCTGGAGCCATGTCTCCCCGAGTCTGAGGAATGTTACTGTCATAAGTATATGTTAACATTACAAATGGGCAAAACCATTGAAAGTGTCACCTTTTCACAGATTGGCTAGAAACTGTTAAATCACCGTGATTCTACATATTGAATTGTCTTTCTTAACGATCATTGGTACAGGTTTCAGTAAGGACAGTCAGGAGGGTCTTCATTGGTCCAACAAATCTTATGACTTACTAAAGGCTAATAAAAAAAGATAAGAACCCCAACCAGGTTAGAATTAATCCAAAAAACACAAAATAATAAATGTTGGAGAGTTTGTAGAGTCTAGAACACTTATACGTTGCTGATGGAATGTAAAATGGCACAACCACTTTGGAAATCAATTTGGCACTTCCTAAAAAAGCTAGAAATAGCATATGATCGAGCAATCCCATTCCTTGGAATATATCCTAGAGAAATATGAGCTGTCACACAATAGCTATATGTACACCCATGTTCATTGTGGCATTGTTCACAGTGGCAAAAAGATGGAAACAACCTAGGTGCCCATCAACAGATGAATGGATAAACTAATTATAGTGTATTCACACAATGGTGCACCATGCAACGATAAAGAACAGTGATGAATCCACGAAATGTCTCACAACACGGATGAATCTGGAAGGCATTATGCTGAGTGAAATTAATCAGTCACAAAAGGACAAATATCTTATGAGACCACTATCATAAGAACTCAAGAAAAGGTTTAGAGGCAGGGCCAAGATGGTGGAGTAGTCAGACGGCTTCCTATATCCCTCTTACAACAAAGACCTGGAAAAACAAGTGATTTGATTGTATATGAATATCTAGGAGCCCTGAACAAGGCAAAGCTGAGGAATCGGACTGTGTGGCAGGGTAGAGAGAGATGTTTGGAAGAAGCAAGGAGTTGTCACACTGGACTCAGTGGGAGCTGCAGCTCTTCAGCCCAGACTGGCTCAGGGTCCACAGTGAGGCGGGCATACAGCTCCATTCACTTGCTCACTTGGGAAGCAGTTTCCACACTGAGGGAGATCTGGCAGCAGAGATTCTGCTTGGACACTCCAAACCAGTGAAAAGCAGCACCCAAGTGGCTAAAGATAAGTACATGCGTGTGGTCTTTTGCAGGGATTTAAAAAAAAAAAAAAACTTGGGAAAAACGTCTCTTCCATTTACCTCCTCCCTCCCCACTGTTCACTGGTCCGGCCTGCTTCAGAGATCTCTGAGTCCTCTGGGCAAGATGTAGATCCCATAATGGGCCCTGACCCATTCTCCGGGCCTTGGAGAGGGAACAAATTAAGAAACAGGGAAAAAATAAGCTACTGGCTCCCTACGTCAGGAACTCAGGGTTGGCACAGCTCCTTTGCCTAGGCACAGGCATAAGGGGTCCGCAGACTCTGAGTGCCTTCCATCCCTGTATAGACTTGTGTGGACCCAGCGCAACAGCATAAGCCTTCAGTACCACAGTACAACAGGGTAAACACCTGAAGTCTAACTTCAACTGTTTCAGCTGTGAAGTGGCAGATTTGTGATGCTCTGCCCTTTAAGCAGGTGCCTTACCAGTCTGCATCAGGGGCTTGAGGACTGGTGGCTCCACTTACAACACCTAGCCACCTGCTACAGAGGCCCAAGAATAAGTTTTTCCCCTAAGTCTTTACAGCCAACAGAGTAGGGTGCTCATAGTCTGGCTGCAAAACTCACTGACCTAGTCACTGTAGGGAAAAGGGACATGCTTTCCTTTCAGACACTCAGGGGCAGCCATCAGTCTCCTGCCTTGCTCAGCACGTGACCCCCTACTGCAGCCAGATACCTGTGCCTACACCAATCACTCATGCCTCTCTAAGACTCTAGGTGAGAGCCTGAACCACACACTTGCTGACCAACTGCCTGGACACCTGAGCTGAATCTATACAGGAAAATTTAATGGACTCCTGGGTGCACATAGTTAGTTACAGAACTAATGACCTCGTGACAGGACGTTAGAGCTTCAAAGATGACAATAATCAAACTAGGGCACACAAGCAGCCTATTTGGGCATATCAAAACAAAACAAAACAAGAAGCTAGGACACACAAAACAAATATAAAATAAAATTATAATAACTTATGGATTGCTCTGAGACAACAGTCAATATCAAATCTCATAAAAAGGTAGTCCATGAAGGCTTCAGCAAGCTCTCAAAGAATCAATCAATTCTCTAGAGGAAGAGAATTTCTTGGAATTACCAGAGGAAGAATACAAAAGATTAATATACAGAACTCTTCAAGAAATTAGAAAGGAAACTATTCAAAACGCAGAGATATCCAAAGAACATAAGACAAAGTAGTAGCAGAACTTAAAAAAGTTATTCAAGAGCATAATGACAAATTTTATAGGCTGCAAGAACCCATAGAGAGACAGCAGTCAGAAATCCAGAAGATTAACAATAAAATTTCAGAATTAGAAAACTCAATAGAAAGTCATAAGAGCAGAACTGAGGCAGTAGAAGTCAGAATTAGTGACAATGAAGATACAGCACTTGACACCAACTTATTTGAGGAAAGATCAGATAAAATAATTAAAAAGAATGAAGAAACTCTAAGAGTTATGTGGGACTCTATCAAGAGAAATAACCTACGAGTGATTGGAGTACCAGAATGGGGGGGGGGGGGATAACAGAAAATACAGAGAGACCTGTTGAAGATTTGTTGACAGAAAACCTCCCTCATATCATGAAAAATGAGAAGATATCTATCCAAGATGCTCATCGAACCCCACATAAGGTAGATCCCAAAAGAAAGTTGCCAAGACATATTATAATCAAACTTGCCAAAACCAAAGATAAAGAGAGAATTTTAAGGGTGGGTAGGGATAAAAGAAAATCATCTACAAAGGACAGTCACTTAGAATAAGCTCAGGCTACTCAACAGAATCCATGCAGGCAAAAGACAATGGGATGACATATATAAAGCCTTGAAGGAAAACAACTGCCAGCCAAGAATTATATATCCAGAAAAACTGTCTCTCAAATATGATGGCGAAATTAGGACATTTCCAGATAACAGAAGTTTAGGGAATTTTCAAAAACCAAATAAAAATTACAAGAAATACTAAAGGGAGTCTTCCAGTTATAAAATCAATAACATTAGATAAGAATGTAAGACTAGAACACAGGACAGAGCAACAAGATATTGACTTAGATAGAGAAGTCACAAAAGTACATCAAAGCTAAAACATTGAAAATAGGGAAACAGAGATATCAATATGTAAAAAAAGACATTAAAACAAAAAAGAAGGACTAAAAAATGTAGACACATTTTTCATATGGAGGGGAAGTCAAGGCAATACAAACAAAAAAAACTGGTATAAACTTAGAAAAATAGGGGTAAATATTAAGCTAACCACTAAGGAAACTAAAAATCCTACAAATCAAAATAAAAAACTAGAAAAATATAAAGACTCAGCAAACACAAAATCAACAATGAAAAAGATGAAAAGAAAATACAAAAAGAAACATGACTCAGCACAGAAAATTAAGGGGAACAAAGAAACTGTGAACAACACACAAAAAAAGACATGAAAATGATGGCACTAAACTCATACCTATCAATACTTACGCTGAATGTAAATGGACTAAATGCACCAATGAAGAGACAGGCAGGTTGGATTAAAAAAAACATGATCCATCTATATCCTGCCTACAAGAGACGCATCTTAGACTCAAAGATACAAACAAACAAAAACTCAAAGGATGGAAAAAAATATATCAGGCAAACAACACTCAAAAAAGAGCAGGAGTAGCAATATTAATCTCTGACAAAATAGACTTTAAAGTAAAATCCACCACAAAGGATAAGGAAGGACACTATGTAATGATTAAAGGGTCAATACACCAGGAGGACATAACTATAATAAATGGTTACACACCCAATGACAGGGCTCCAAAATACATAAAACAAACTCTAACATCACTGAAAAGAGAGATAGACAGCTCCACAATAGTAGTAGGAGACTTCAACATGCCACTTTTGGTGAAGGGCAGAACATCCAGAAAGAAGCTCAACAAAGACACAGAAGAGCTAAATGCTACAATCAACCAATTTGATCTCATAGACATACACCGAACACTCCACGCAACAGCAGCCAAGTATACTTTCTTTTCCAACGTACATGGAACATTCTCCAGAACAGACCACATATTAGGCCATAAAGCAAGCCTTAACAAATTCCAAACCACCAAAATATTACAAAGCAGCTTTTCTGACCACAAAACCATAAAAGTAGAAATCAACAACACAAAAACCAAGGAAAAAAAATCAAACACTGGAAACTGAACAACACCTTGCTCAAAAACTACTGGGTTATGGAAGAAATTAAGGATGGTATCAAGAAATTCATAGAATCAAATGAGAATGAAAACACATCCTACCAGAACCATTGGGACACGGCAAAAGCAGCGCTCAGAGGTCAGCTTATAGCAACAAATACGCACATACAAAAAGAAGGAAGGGTCAGAATCAAAACATTATCCTACAACTTGAGGAAGTAGAAATAGACCAGCACAAGAAGCCCTCAGTCACCAGAAGAAAGGAAATAATAAGAATTAGAGCAGAATTAAATGAAAGAGAGAATAGAAAAACAACTGAAAGAGTTAACAAGACCAAAAGCTGGTTCTTTGAAAAGATCAACAAAATTGATAAACCATTGACCAAACGGACAAAAGAAAAACAGGAGAGGAAGCAAATAACCCGTGTAAGAAATGAGATGGGTGCTATCACAACAGACCCAAATGAAATTAAAAGAATCATAACAGCTTACTATGAAAAACTGTAATCTAACAAATTTGGAAACCCAGAGGAAATGGACAAATTTCTAGAAACTCACTACCTACCTAAACTAACACAAACACAGGTAGAACAACTGAATAAACCCATAACAAAAGAAGAGATTGAAAAGGTAATTAAAAAACTCCCAACAAAAAAAAAGCCCTGGCCCGGATGGCTTCACTGGAGAATTCTACCAAACTTTCAGAAAAGAGTTAACACCATTACTACTAAAGGTATTTCAGAGCATGGAAAAGGATGGAATACTCCCAACTCATCTATGGAGCCAGCATAACCCCGATACGAAAACCAGGTAAAGACACCACAAAAAAAGAAAATTACAGACCAATATTCCGCATGAACATTGACGCAAAAATCCTCAACAAAATTCTAGCCAATAGAATTCAGCAACATATCAAAAAAATAATTCACCATGATCAAGTGGGATTTATACCAGGTATGTAGGGATGGTTCGACATTAGAAAAACAATCAATGTAATCCATCACATAAATAAAACAAAAGACAAGAACCACATGATCTTATCAATCGATGCCGAAAAAGACATTGACAAAGTCCAACATCCATTCATGATAAAAACTCTCAACAAAATAGGAATAGAAGGGAAATCCCTCAGTATAATCAAGGGTATCTATACAAAGCCAACAGCCAACATCACCCTAAATGGAGAGATTTTTGAAGCGTTCCCCTTGAGAACGGGAACCAGACAAGGATGCCCTCTATCACCACTCTTAGTCAACATGGTGCTGGAGGTCCTAGCCAGAGCAATTAGACTAAAAAAAGAAATAAAGAGCATCCGAATTGGTAGGGAAGAAGTCTAAGTATCTCTATTAGCAGATGATATGATCTTATACACAGAAAACCCCAAAGAATCCCCAAGAAAACTACTGGAACTGATAGAAGATTTCAGCAAAGTTTCAGGATACAAGATAAACATACAAAAATCAGTTGAATTCCTTTACACCAACAAAGAGAACCTCGAAGAGGAAATCACCAAATCAATGCCATTAACAATAGCCCCCAAGAAGATAAAATACTTAGGAATAAATACAATCAGAGACATAAAAGATCTATACAATGAAAACTACAAGGCACTGCTTCAAGAAATCAAAAGAGACCTGCGTAAGTGGAAAAATATACCTTGCTCGTGGATAGGTAGACTCAACATTGTGAAAATGTCAATTCTACCCAAAGCGATCTACAGATACAAAGCAATTCTGATCCAGATTCCACTGGCATTTTCTAATGAGATGGAGAAACGAATCACCAACTTCATATGGAAAGGGAAGAGGCCCGGAATAAATAAAGCATTACTCAAGAAGAAGAACAAAGTGGGAGGCCTCACACTACCTGGTTTTAAAACCTATTATACTACCATGGTAGTCAAAACAGCCTGGTACTGGTACAACAACGGATACATAGACCAATGCAACAGAATTGAGAATCCACACATAAGTTCATCCACCTATGAGAAATTGATGTTTGACAAAGGCCCAAAGTCAGTTAATTGAGGAAAAGACAGTCTCTTTAACAAATGGTGCTGGCATAACTGGATATCCATCTGCAAAAAAGTGAAACAAGACCCATACCTCACACCATGCACAAAAACTAACTCAAAATGGATCAAAGACTTAAATATAAAATCAAAAACGATAAAGACGATGGAAGAAAAAATAGGGACAACACTAGGAGCCCTAATACATGGCATAAACACACTACGAACCATAAGCAACAATGCACAAGCACCAGAAGAGAGACTAGATAACAGGGAGTTCCTAAAAATCAAACACTTATGCTCATCAAAAGACTTCACCAAAAGAGTAAAAAGACAACCTACAGACTGGGATAAAATTTTTACCTATGACAAATCCGATCAGCGTCTAATCTCTAAAATCTACAAGATACTGCAAAACCTCAACAAGAAAAAGACAAATAACCCAATTAAAAAATGGGCAAAGGATATGAACAGCCACTTCGCCAGAGAAGATATTCAGGTGGCTAACAGACACATGAAGAAACGCTCACAATCATTAGCCATTAGAGAAATGCAGATCAAAACTACAATGAGATATCATCTCACCCCAACAAGGCTAGTACTAATCCAAAAATCACAAAATGATAAATGCTGGAGAGGTTGTGGAGATACTGGAGCACTTATACACTGTTGGTGGGAATGTAAAAGGGTACAACCACTTTGGAAATTGATTCGACGCTTCCTTAAAAAGCTAGAAATAGAAGTACCATAGGATCCAGCTATCCTACTCCTTGGAATATATCCTAGAGAAATAAGAGCTGTCACACGAATAGATATATGCACACCCATGTTCATTGCAGCACCATTCACAATAGCAAAAAGATGGAAACAACCTAGGTATCCATCGAGGGATGAATGGTTAAACAAATTATGGTATATCCACGCAATGGAATACTACGCAACGATAAAGAACAATGATGAAGCCGTGAAACATCTTACGACATGGAGGAAGCTGGAACTCATTATGCTGAGTGAATTTAGTCAGTCACAGAAGGACAAGTACTGTATAAGACCACTATTATAAGAACTCAAGAAAAGGTTTAAACACAGAAGAAAACATTCTTTGATGGTCACGAGGGTGGAGAGTGAGGGAGGGGGTATTCACTAACTAGAAAGTAGACAAGAATTATATTAGGTGAAGGGAAGGACAGCACACACTACAAGAGAAGTCAGCACAACTGGACTAAACCAAAGCTAAGAAGTTTCCTGAATACAATCAAACACTTTGAGGGACAGAGTAGCAGGGTAAGAGGTCTGGGGACCATGGTTTCAGGGGACATCTAGGTCAATTGGCATAACAAATCTTATTAAGAAAATGTTCTGCATCCTACTTTGGTGAGTGGCGTCTGGGGTCTTAAAAGCTTGCAAGCGGTCGTCTAAGATGCATCAATTGGTCCCAACCCACCTGGAGTAAAGGAGAATGAAGAACACGAAAGACACAAGGGAAGTATTAGCGCAAGAGACAGAAAAGGCCACATAAACCGGGGCCACATCAACCTGAGATCAGAAGAACTAGATGGTGCCCGGCTACCACCAATGACTGCCCTGACAGGGAACGGCACAGAGAGACCCGGATGGAGCAGGAGAAAGGTGGGGTGCAGAACTCAAATTCTAGTAAGAAGACCAGACTTAACGGTGTGACTGAGACTGGAGGAACCCCGGAAATCATGGCTCCCGGATTCTCTATCAGCCCAGAGCTAAAACAATATCCGAGGCCAACTCTTCAGACAGGGATTGGACTGAACTGTGGGACATAAAGTGATACTCTTGAGGATAGTTCCTCTTAGCTCAAGTAGATACAAGAGACTAAACGGTCAGCTTCTGTTTGGGTGTGAGATGGGAAGGCAGAGAGGGTTAGGAGCTCTTTGAATGAACATGGGGAATCAGGGGTGGAAAGGAATGTGCTGTCACAGTATGGGGAGAGCAGTTAAAGTCACATAAAAATGTATGCACAAGTTTTTGTATGAAAAAAAAAAAGGGTGGTGCCTAAACCAGTTTCTGCCAATTTCCTCTGGTTTTGGGAATCAGTTACGAAGAGAGGAAATAGGATTTTAATGCAAAGCTATGGGCATGCAAAGCAAAGGAAGTAGGATTTTAATGTAAAGCAGCAGGGCATGCCAGGAAAGCTGCTTGAGGCAGTGGAATTTTCCACAGCCTGTGGACCACTGTCTTAGAAGTGTTCTGTGAGGTGAGATCTGAAGGAGAAGATGCTAAAAACACATTAGCAAAAGATGACAATGCTTTTCAATATTCGCTGCACTAAGAAGATTTTTTAAAAGTATGGATGCCGGGGTTCCATCCCAATATTCTGACATAATTAGTCTGGACTGCTTCTTCTGCATTGGGAATTTTTAAGTTTCCCAGGTAATTATAAAGTACAATCAAGGCTGAGAATGACTGGCCTTGAGGAAACTGACCTGTTACTAACAGTTGTTTTTGCAGAAAAGTGTAATAGAGTCCCATGGAGAGAGGCTCTTGCTATACTTTCCAAGAGTCTGGACTATTATACTTTCTTACACCTAAGAGTGAAAGAAACATTCAGTATCTTGATTTTGGCAGTAGTTGCACTGATGTGTACACTTGTAAAAATTCATTCATTTAAAATTGGTGCACCTTGTAGTATGTAAACTTTACCTCAATAAATGTGATTAAAAATAATAACAAGACAACAAGTAAGACTGCAAAACGAGCTTCTACTCTTCCTTTGTGGCATACTGCTCACCTCTGGAAGCAGTGAGTAGAAACTGGAGGGTCTGGAAGTCCCTGCCAAGGATGAGGAAGGCCTGAACTACTGTGTGACAGGATGGATACTAAGGAGAGTCAGGTTATCAGAGACACTGTAAGTTGAAGCAATCAACAATTGCTTGGATGTGGACTGAAGGTAAGGAGTGTGGATTCAGTCTAGGAGAAAAAGGAAACCACTATTGGCTTAAACTGTGAAGATAGTGAAAAGTGGTAAGATTTTGGATATATTCCAGAAGCAGCTCTCAAAACTCTAAGTGATAAACTGGATGTGTTCTGTGAGGGAAAAGGAGGAATAAAGATGACTCCCAGATTTTGGAAACAGTTACTGTGGATTGTCCCCCACACGTCTGTCAGTTGACAGACTGTGGGGACTTGTGTGTTGCTGTGATGCTAGAAGCTATGCCACTTGTATTCAAATACCAGCAGAATCACCCAAGTTGGACAGGTTTCAGCTGAGCTTCCATACTAACACAGATTAGGAAGAAGTACCTGGCAGTCTACTTCTGGATAGAATTAACCAGTGAAAACCTTATGAATAGCAGCAGAACATTGTCTGATGTAGTACCAGAAGATGAGACCCTCAGACTGGAAGGCACTCAAAATACAACTGGGGAAGAGCTGCCTCCTCAAGGTAGAGTCTACCTTAATGACGTAGATGGAGTCAAGCTTTTGGGACATTCATTTGTTGATGTGGCATGACTCAAAGTGAGAAAAATAGCTGTAAATACCCATTAATCAACAAAACGTGGAATGTATGAAGTAAGAATCTAGGAAAATTGGAAATCGTCAAAAATGAAATGGAACTCATTAACATTGATAACCTAGGCATTAATGAGCTGAAATGGATTGGTATTGGCCATTTTGAACCGGATAAGAATATGGTCTACTATGCCGAGAATGACAACTTGAAGAAGAATGACTTTGCCTTCATCATCAAAAAGAACATTTCAGGCTCTACCCTGAAGTACAACGCTGTCACCAATAGGATAGTATCCATATGCCTACAAAGAAGACCATTAATACAACTATTATTCAAATTTACGCACCAACCACGAAGACCAAAGATGAAGAAACTGAAGATTTTTACCAACTTCTGCAGTTCGAAATTGATGGCGCATGCAATCAGGATGCATTGATAATCACTGGCGATTGGAATGCAAAGGTTGGAAACGAAGAAGAAGGATCCGTAATTGGAATATATGGCCTTGGTGATAGAAATGACACTAGAGATCACATGACAGAATTTTGCAAGACCAGCGACTTCTTCATTGCAAATATCTTTTCTCAACAATATAAACAGCAGTTATACACATGGACCTTGCCAGATGAAATTTGCAAGAATCATATTACTACATCTGTGGAAAGAGACTATGTTGAAGCTCAATAACAACCGTGAGAAAAAGGCCAGGGGTCGACTGTGGAACAGACCATCAATTGCTCATATGCAAGGTGAAGTTGAAGCTGAAGAAAATTAGAACAAGTCCACGAGAGCCAAAGTACGACCTTGAGTATATCCCACCTGAATTTAGAGACGATCTCAAGGATAGATTTGACGCATTGAACACTAATGACTGAAGACTGGACAAGTTGTGGAAGACATCAAGGACATCATACATGAGGAAAGCAAGAGGTTATTAAAAAGACAGGAAAGAAAGAAAAGACCAAAATGGATATCAGAAGAGACTCTGAAACTTGCTCTTGAATGTCAACTAGCTAAAGCAAATGGAAGAAATGATGAAGTAAAAGAGCTGAACAGAAGATCTCAAAGGGCAGCTCCAGCAGACAAAGTAAAGCATTACAATGACATGTGTAAAGACCCGAAGTTAGAAAACCAAAAGGGAAGAACACACCTGGCATTTCTCAAACTGAAAGAACTGAAAAAAAATTCAAGCCTTGCGTAGCAATGTCAAAGGATTCTACTGGAAAAAATATTAAACTACACAAGAAGCATCAAAAGAAGATGGAAGGAATGCATAGAGTCACTGTACCAAAAAGAATTGGTCCATGTTCAGCCATTTCAGGAGGTAGCATATGACCAGGAACCAATGGTACTCAAGGAAGAGGTCCAACCTGGAATGAAGGCCTTGGCAAAAAAAATGGCTCCAGGAATCGACGGAATACCAATTGAGATGTTTCAACAAATGGCTGCAATCCTGAAAGTGCTCACTCATCTATGCCAAGAAATTTGGAGGACACTAGAGAAGTAAGAGCCATCACATAAATAGATATATACACACCCAAGTTCATTGCAGCACTGTTCACAATGGCAAAAAGACGGAAACAACCTAGGTGCCCATCAATGGACGAATGGATAAATTATGGTATATTCACACAATGGGATACTACGAAACGATAAAGAACAATGATGAATCTGTGAGACATCTTATAACATGGAGGAAGCTGGAAGGTATTATGCTGAGTAAATTGAGTCAGTCTCAAAAGGACAAATATTGTAAAAGACCACTATCATAGGAACTCAAGAAAAGGTTTAAACACAGAAGAAAACATTCTTTGATGGTTACAAGGGTGGAGAGGGAGGGAGAGGGGTATTCACTAACTAGAAAGTAGACAAGAATTATTTTAGGTGAAGGGAAGGACAGCACACACTACAAGGGAAGTCAGTACAACGGGACTAAACCAAGCTAAGAAGTTTCCTCAATACAACCAAACACTTTGAGGGACAGAGTAGCAAGGGTCGTGGTCTGGGGACCATGATTTCAGGACACATCTAGGTCAATTGGCATAAGAAAGTTTTTTATTTTATTTTTTCCCATACAAAAATTTACACATACATTGTTATGTGACCCTAATTGCTCTCCCCACACTGTGACAGCACCCTCCTCTTTTCCACCCCTGATTTCCCATGTCCATTCAACCAGCTCCTAACCCTCTCTGCCTTCCCATCTCACCTCTGGACAGAAGCTGCCTGTTTAGTCTTTTGTATCTACTTGAGTTAAGAGGCACACTCCTCACAATTATCACTTTCTGTCCCACAGTCCAGTCCAATCCCAGTCTGAAGAGTTGGCCTCAGAAATTGTTTTAGTTCTGGGCTGATAGAGAATCCAGGGGCCATGCTTTCTGGGGTTCCTCCAGTCTCAGACCATTATGACACAAAGTAGTTTTTTAAGAAAATGTTCTACATCCCACTTTGGTGAGTGGTGTCTGGGGTCTTAAAAGCTAGCGAGCGGCCATCTAAGATGCATCAATTGGTCCCAGCCCACCTGGACTAAAGGAGAATGAAGAACACCACAGATGCGAGGGAAGTATTAGCCCAAGAGACAGAAAGGGCCACATAAACCAGAGACTGCATCAGTCTGAGACTAGATGAACTACTTGGTGCCTGGCTACCACCAAGGACCACACTGACAGGAACACAACAGAGAGTCTCTGACAGAGTAGGAGAAAAGTGGAGTGTAGAATTCAAATTCTAGTAAAAAAGACCAGACCTAACGGTTTGATTGAGACTAGAGGGACCCCGGAAGACAGGGTCCCTGGACTCTCTGTTAGCCCAAAACTAAAACCATTCCTGAGGCCAACTCTTCAGACAAAGATTAGACTGGACTATGGGACATAAAATGATACTCGTGAAGAGTGTGCTTCTTAGCTCAAGTAGATACATGAGACTAAATGGGCAGCTCCTTTCTAGAGGTGAGATAAGAAAGCAGAGAGGGTCCGGAGCTGGCTGAACGGATTCGGAAAATCGGGATGAAAAGGAAGAGTTGCTGTCACAGTATAGGGAGAGCAACTAGGATCACAAAACAATGTATGTAAAAATTTTTGTATGAGAGACTAACTTGAATCATAAACTTTCACTGAAGGCACAATAATTAAAAAAAAAAAAATTGGAAGACAGCTACCTGGCCAATTGACTGGAAGAGATCCATATTTGTGCCCATTCCAAAGAAAGGTGATCCAACCTAATATAGAAATTATCAAATAATATCACTAATATTACACCCGCAAGTAAAATTTTGGTGACAATTATTCAAAAGCGGCTGCAGCAGTACATCGACAGGGAATTGCCAGAAATTCAAGCCAGATTCAGAAGAGGACGTGGAACTAGGGAAATTATTGCTGATGTCAGATCAATCCTGGATGAAAGCAGAAAATACCAGAAAGATTTTACCTGTGTTTTATTGACTATGCAAAGGGTGGATCATAACAAATTATTTTGAAGAATGGGAATTCCAGACACTTAACTGTGCTCTTGAGAAACCTGTACATAGATCAAGAGGCAGTCATTCGAACAGAACAAGGGAATTCTGTGTGGTTTAGAGTCAAGAAAGGTGGGTGTCAAGGTTGCATCCTTTCACCATACCTATTCAGCCTCAATGCTGAGCAAATAATCCAAGAAGCTGGACTATATGAAGAAGAACAGGGCATCAGGATTGGAGGAAGGCTCATTAACAACCTGCATCATGCAGATGAGACAACTTTGCTTGCTGAAAGTGAAGAAGACTTGAAGCACTAACTGGTGAAGATCTAAGACCACAGCCTTCACTATGGATTACACCTCAACATAAAGACAACAAAAATCCTCACAACTGGACCAATAAGCAACATCATGATAAACAGAGAAAAGACTGAAGTTGTCAAGGATTCCATTTTACTTGGATCCACCATCAACACAACGCAAGCAGCAGTCAAGAAATGCAATGATATATTGCACTGGGCAAATCTACTGCAAAAGACCTCTGTAAAGTGTTAAAAAGCAAAAATGTCACCTTGAAGACTAGGGTGTGCCTGACACAAGCCATGGTGTTTTCAATCACTTCATAAGCATGTGAATGCTGAAGGATGAGTAACGAATACCAAAGAATTGAGCCTTTGAATTGTGGTGTTGACAAAGAATATTGAATATGTCATGGACTGCTGAAAGAATGAACAAATCTGTCTTGGAAGAAGTACAACGAGAATGCTCCTCAGAAGCAAGGATGGCAAGACTACATCTCACATACTTTGGACATGTTATCAGGAGGGGTCAGTCCCTGGAGAAGGACATCATGCTTGGTAAAATACAGGGTCAGCAAAAAAGAGGAAGACCCTCAACGAGATGGATTGACACAGTGATTGCAACAATGGGCTCAAGCACAGAAATGATTGTAAGAGTGGCGCAGGACAGGGCAGTGTTTCGTTCTGTTATACACAGGATTGCTTTGAGTCAGAACTGACTCAGTGGCACCTAACAACAACAACAACTGTGGATTGTGGTAAATTTATGGAGATGAGATCTGGGGAAGGAGATAAAATTGGTGGTTCTATTACAGTTTTATGATGTTTGAAATGCTTATTAGATATCCAGGAGATAATGGCTACCTAATGGAATATAATGATGTGATGGTTTTTCTCTGACACACAGAGTCATAAGTTGGACGTGCACAGCAGCACTCCATCATTAAATGAAAGTGGTATATACGACATCAGGCCCAAGCAGGACCTGAAGACACAAGTAAGTTGCATGAGGAAGTGGGGATTTAGGAGGTAATATTGGAGCCATTATTTCCTGTCCTTGAGCATAGAGAATGCGACCCAGCTGGATCTGGACTCACAGGGACTCACAGGGCACATCGT
This sequence comes from Dugong dugon, assembly GCA_030035585.1. NCBI lineage: Eukaryota > Metazoa > Chordata > Mammalia > Sirenia > Dugongidae > Dugong > Dugong dugon. The sequence continues at coordinate 147,945,761 of CM057460.1, forward strand.
CTGGGCCCTGAGGTATAAAGACAATAGCTAGGACAATCTTGGAAAACATCTTTTAGGGAAACTTTCACATAAACAAATCATGAACAGAGCACTAACGACACACACACTTTCCACTCTTATCTTTTTGTTGTTGTTGTTGTGCTTTAGGTGAAAGTTTATGGTCCAAGTTAATTTCTCGTACAAAAATTTATACAAGTACTGTTATGTGACCCTAGTTGCAATCCCTATAATGTGACATCACGATCCACCTTTCCACCCCGTGTTTCCCGTGTCTATTTAACCAGTTCCTATCCCTTTCTGCCTTCTCTTCCCACCTCCGGACAGGTGCTGTCCATTTAGTCTCGTGTATCTACTTGAACTAAGAAGCACATACTTCATGAATATTATTTTATGTTTTACAGTCCAGTCTAATCTTTGTCTGAAGAGTTGGCGTCAGGAATGGTTTTAGTTCTGAGTTAACAGAGAGTCTGGAGGCCGTGTCTTCCAAGGTTCCTCTAGTCTCAGCCGGACCATTAAGTCTGGTCTTTTTACTAGAATTTTAGTTCTGCACCTCACTTTTCTCCTGTTCCATCAGGGACTCTCTGTTGTGTTCCCTGTCAGGGTGGTCATTGGTGGTAGCCAAGCACCATCTAGTTCTTCTCATCTCAGGCTAATGGAGTCTCTGGTTTATGTGGCCCTTTTGTCTCTTGGGATAACATTTTCCTTGTGTCTTTGGTGTTCTTCAATCCTTTGCTCCAGATAGGTTGGGACCAGTTGATGTATCTTAGACATCCACTTGCTAGTTTTCAAGACCCCAGATGCCACTCACCAAAGTGGGATGCAGAACATTTTCTAAAAAAACTTTGTTATGCCAATTAATCTAGATGTCCCCTGAAACATGACCCACAGACCCTAGCCCCTGCCAATCTGGCCCTTGAAGGGTTTGGTTGTGTTCAGGAAACTTCTTAGCTTTTGGTTTAGCCCAGTTGTGCTGACTTCCCCTGTAGTGTGTGTTGTCCTTTCCTTCACCTAAGGTAATTCTTGACTACTTTCTAGTTAGTGAATACCCATCTCTCTCCCTCCCCACCCTCTTAACCACCAATGTTTTCTTCTGTGTTTAAACCTTTTTTTTTTATTGTTGTAGTTTAAATGAAGTTTACATTTCAAGTTAGTCTCCCATACAAAAATTTATACATACATTGTTATGTGACCCTAATTGCTCTCCCCTTACTGTGACAGCACACTCCTCCTTTCCGCTCGATTCCCCATGTCCATTCAACCAGCTCCTAACCCTCTTGGCCTTCCCTTCTCACCTCTGGACAGAAGCTGCCCATTTAGTCTCCTGAATCTACTTGAGCTAAGAGACACACTCCTCATGAGTATCACTTTATGTCCCACAGTTCAGTCCAATCCCTGTCTGAAGAGTTAGCCTCAGAAATTGTTTTACTTCTGGGCCCATGCTTCCCGGGGTTCCTCCAGTCTCAGTCAGATCATTAAGTCTGATCTTTTTACTGGAATTTGAGATCTGCACCCCACCTTTCTCCTGCTCCATCAGGGTCTCTCTGTGCTGTTCCCTGTCAGGGTGGTCATTGGTGGTAGCCAGGCACCATCTAGTTCTTCAGGTCTCAGGCTGATGAAGTCACTGGTTTATGTGTCCCTTTCTGTCTCTTGCGCTAATACTTCCCTTGTGTCTTTCGTGTTCTTCATTCTCCTTTACTCCAGGTGGGTTGGGACCAATTGATGCATCTTAGACGACCGCTTGCAAGCTTTTAAGACCCCAGACGCCACTCACCAAAGTAGGATGCAGAACATTTTCTTAATAAGATTTGTTATGCCAATTGACCTAGATGTCCCCTGAAACCATGGTCCCCAGACCTCTTACCCTGCTACTCTGTCCCTCAAAGTGTTTGATTGTATTCAGGAAACTTCTTAGCTTTGGTTTAGTCCAGTTGTGCTGACTTCTCTTGTAGTGTGTGCTGTCCTTCCCTTCACCTAATATAATTCTTGTCTACTTTCTAGTTAGTGAATACCCCCTCCCTCACTCTCCACCCTCGTGACCATCAAAGAATGTTTTCTTCTGTGTTTAAACCTTTTCTTGAGTTCTTATAATAGTGGTCTTATACAGTACTTGTCCTTCTGTGACTGACTAAATTCACTCAGCATAATGAGTTCCAGCTTCCTCCATGTCGTAAGATGTTTCACGGCTTCATCATTGTTCTTTATCGTTGCGTAGTATTCCATTGCGTGGATATACCATAATTTGTTTAACCATTCATCCCTCGATGGATACCTAGGTTGTTTCCATCTTTTTGCTATTGTGAATGGTGCTGCAATGAACATGGGTGTGCATATATCTATTCGTGTGACAGCTCTTATTTCTCTAGGATATATTCCAAGGAGTAGGATAGCTGGATCCTATGGTACTTCTATTTCTAGCTTTTTAAGGAAGCGTCGAATCAATTTCCAAAGTGGTTGTACCCTTTTACATTCCCACCAACAGTGTATAAGTGCTCCAGTATCTCCACAACCTCTCCAGCATTTATCATTTTGTGATTTTTGGATTAGTACTAGCCTTGTTGGGGTGAGATGATATCTCATTGTAGTTTTGATCTGCATTTCTCTAATGGCTAATGATTGTGAGCGTTTCTTCATGTGTCTGTTAGCCACCTGAATATCTTCTCTGGCGAAGTGGCTGTTCATATCCTTTGCCCATTTTTTAATTGGGTTATTTGTCTTTTTCTTGTTGAGGTTTTGCAGTATCTTGTAGATTTTAGAGATTAGACGCTGATCGGATTTGTCATAGGTAAAAATTTTATCCCAGTCTGTAGGTTGTCTTTTTACTCTTTTGGTGAAGTCTTTTGATGAGCATAAGTGTTTGATTTTTAGGAACTCCCTGTTATCTAGTCTCTCTTCTGGTGCTTGTGCATTGTTGCTTATGGTTCGTAGTGTGTTTATGCCATGTATTAGGGCTCCTAGTGTTGTCCCTATTTTTTCTTCCATCGTCTTTATCGTTTTTGATTTTATATTTAAGTCTTTGATCCATTTTGAGTTAGTTTTTGTGCATGGTGTGAGGTATGGGTCTTGTTTCACTTTTTTGCAGATGGATATCCAGTTATGCCAGCACCATTTGTTAAAGAGACTGTCTTTTCCTCAATTAACTGACTTTGGGCCTTTGTCAAACATCAATTTCTCATAGGTGGATGAACTTATGTGTGGATTCTCAATTCTGTTGCATTGGTCTATGTATCCGTTGTTGTACCAGTACCAGGCTGTTTTGACTACCATGGTAGTATAATAGGTTTTAAAACCAGGTAGTGTGAGGCCTCCCACTTTGTTCTTCTTCTTGAGTAATGCTTTATTTATTCCGGGCCTCTTCCCTTTCCATATGAAGTTGGTGATTCGTTTCTCCATCTCATTAGAAAATGCCAGTGGAATCTGGATCAGAATTGCTTTGTATCTGTAGATCGCTTTGGGTAGAATTGACATTTTCACAATGTTGAGTCTACCTATCCACGAGCAAGGTATATTTTTCCACTTACGCAGGTCTCTTTTGATTTCTTGAAGCAGTGCCTTGTAGTTTTCATTGTATAGATCTTTTATGTCTCTGATTGTATTTATTCCTAAGTATTTTATCTTCTTGGGGGCTATTGTTAATGGCATTGATTTGGTGATTTCCTCTTCGAGGTTCTCTTTGTTGGTGTAAAGGAATTCAACTGATTTTTGTATGTTTATCTTGTATCCTGAAACTTTGCTGAAATCTTCTATCAGTTCCAGTAGTTTTCTTGGGGATTCTTTGGGGTTTTCTGTGTATAAGATCATATCATCTGCTAATAGAGATACTTAGACTTCTTCCCTACCAATTCGGATGCTCTTTATTTCTTTTTTTAGTCTAATTGCTCTGGCTAGGACCTCCAGCACCATGTTGACTAAGAGTGGTGATAGAGGGCATCCTTGTCTGGTTCCCGTTCTCAAGGGGAACGCTTCAAAAATCTCTCCATTTAGGGTGATGTTGGCTGTTGGCTTTGTATAGATACCCTTGATTATACTGAGGGATTTCCCTTCTATTCCTATTTTGTTGAGAGTTTTTATCATGAATGGATGTTGGACTTTGTCAATGTCTTTTTCGGCATCGATTGATAAGATCATGTGGTTCTTGTCTTTTGTTTTATTTATGTGATGGATTACATTGATTGTTTTTCTAATGTCGAACCATCCCTACATACCTGGTATAAATCCCACTTGATCATGGTGAATTATTTTTTTGATATGTTGCTGAATTCTATTGGCTAGAATTTTGTTGAGGATTTTTGCGTCAATGTTCATGCGGAATATTGGTCTGTAATTTTCTTTTTTTGTGGTGTCTTTACCTGGTTTTCGTATCGGGGTTATGCTGGCTCCATAGATGAGTTGGGAGTATTCCATCCTTTTCCATGCTCTGAAATACCTTTAGTAGTAATGGTGTTAACTCTTTTCTGAAAGTTTGGTAGAATTCTCCAGTGAAGCCATCCGGGCCAGGGCTTTTTTTTTGTTGGGAGTTTTTTAATTACCTTTTCAATCTCTTCTTTTGTTATGGGTTTATTCAGTTGTTCTACCTGTGTTTGTGTTAGTTTAGGTAGGTAGTGAGTTTCTAGAAATTTGTCCATTTCCTCTGGGTTTCCAAATTTGTTAGATTACAGTTTTTCATAGTAAGCTGTTATGATTCTTTTAATTTCATTTGGGTCTGTTGTGATAGCACCCATCTCATTTCTTACACGGGTTATTTGCTTCCTCTCCTGTTTTTCTTTTGTCCGTTTGGTCAATGGTTTATCAATTTTGTTGATCTTTTCAAAGAACCAGCTTTTGGTCTTGTTAACTCTTTCAGTTGTTTTTCTATTCTCTCTTTCATTTAATTCTGCTCTAATTCTTATTATTTCCTTTCTTCTGGTGACTGAGGGCTTCTTGTGCTGGTCTATTTCTACTTCCTCAAGTTGTAGGATAATGTTTTGATTCTGACCCTTCCTTCTTTTTGTATGTGCGTATTTGTTGCTATAAGCTGACCTCTGAGCGCTGCTTTTGCCGTGTCCCAATGGTTCTGGTAGGATGTGTTTTCATTCTCATTTGATTCTATGAATTTCTTGATACCATCCTTAATTTCTTCCATAACCCAGTAGTTTTTGAGCAAGGTGTTGTTCAGTTTCCAGTGTTTGATTTTTTTTCCTTGGTTTTTGTGTTGTTGATTTCTACTTTTATGGTTTTGTGGTCAGAAAAGCTGCTTTGTAATATTTTGGTGGTTTGGAATTTGTTAAGGCTTGCTTTATGGCCTAATATGTGGTCTGTTCTGGAGAATGTTCCATGTACGTTGGAAAAGAAAGTATACTTGGCTGCTGTTGCGTGGAGTGTTCGGTGTATGTCTATGAGATCAAATTGGTTGATTGTAGCATTTAGCTCTTCTGTGTCTTTGTTGAGCTTCTTTCTGGATGTTCTGCCCTTCACCAAAAGTGGCATGTTGAAGTCTCCTACTACTATTGTGGAGCTGTCTATCTCTCTTTTCAGTGATGTTAGAGTTTGTTTTATGTATTTTGGAGCCCTGTCATTGGGTGTGTAACCATTTATTATAGTTATGTCCTCCTGGTGTATTGACCCTTTAATCATTACATAGTGTCCTTCCTTATCCTTTGTGGTGGATTTTACTTTAAAGTCTATTTTGTCAGAGATTAATATTGCTACTCCTGCTCTTTTTTGAGTGTTGTTTGCCTGATATATTTTTTTCCATCCTTTGAGTTTTTGTTTGTTTGTATCTTTGAGTCTAAGATGCGTCTCTTGTAGGCAGGATATAGATGGATCATGTTTTTTTTATCCAACCTGCCTGTCTCTTCATTGGTGCATTTAGTCCATTTACATTCAGCGTAAGTATTGATAGGTATGAGTTTAGTGCCATCATTTTCATGTCTTTTTTTGTGTGTTGTTCACAGTTTCTTTGTTCCCCTTAATTTTCTGTGCTGAGTCATGTTTCTTTTTGTATTTTCTTTTCATCTTTTTCGCTGTTGTTGATTTGTGTTTGCTGAGTCTTCATGTTTTTCTAGTTTTTTATTTTGACTTGTAGGATTGTTGGTTTCCTTTGTGGTTATTAGGCGCCATATCGACATTCAGTATAACCTTTTCGACATCATACATTGTAACTCCTCTGGGAGTTCATGTTATACATGAAGTTATATGTAAAACTCTTTGGGTCTATGTAGTATGATTAAGAACGTTGCTGATATAAGTTGTGTTGTAGGGGAAAAGACATCATAAAGTTTAGTACAGCAAAAAGAAAATTTTATTTGGCATATATTCAAAGGGACAAAAGTGGGAAGCACAGACAAGCACGTTGCTAGAGCCATGTCTGTCCAAGTCCAGAGAATATTACTGAATAGGCAAGAGTGGGAAAATGGACAAGCATGCTGCCACAACCATGTGTGCCCGTGTCCAAAGACTATTACAGAGTCATCACTATATACTATCATTACAAATGGGGAAAACCATTGAAAGCTTCACTTTTACAGATTGGCTAGAAACTGTGATCCTACATTTTGAGTTTCTTTCTTAACAATCATTGGTACAGGTTTCAGTAAGGACAGTCTGGAGGGTCTTGGTTGGTCCAACAAATTTCTATTCACTAAATGCTAATAGAAAAAGATAAGAGTGGAAAGTCTTTTGTGTTCTGTTTGATTGGCATTTTCTGAAGGTTTCCCTAAAAGATATCTGCTAAGAGTATCTTAGCTATTGTCTTTATACCTCAGGGCTCAGTTGATGTATCCTTGTGAGTTCTTGTGAGCCCAGCTCCAGCTGGATCACTTTCTCTATGTTCCAGGAGAGGGAATAAATGATTTCATTATTATTTCTTAAATCACTTGCTGAGCTTCCTTCAAGTAAACCCCTGAAAAGTAACCTTCCCCTTGCCCTCACTGAGCAGTCTTAGGGGCAGCCGCCCCAACTGTTCATTTCCTCGTGCAAGGAAATAAAGGCTCCTTTCTGCTCTTCAAGTTTGGTCTCTATTGGCTGAGAGGAGTGGTGCCGAGCAGAACCTGGGGATTCTACGCTGCAAAATTTCCAGAAAGAATTCTTTTTCGGAACCTCTCTTCTATATTGGACCTGTCCTTGCTGTTATTATATTTGCTTTTTTTTTTTTGGTAATGTCTGTTTGCCCACTAGACTGCAAGCTTCCCATGTCTGGCATATAATAATACATGTAAATCAATGAATGCATGTATAAATGAATGACTGTAGCATTGTTTAGCTCGCAGTAAATAAGAGATGGTGCAGGACCCGGTAGTGTTCTTTTCTGTTGTAGATAGGGTCGCTATGAGTCGGAACCGACTGGACAGTACCTAACAACAACAAATGGGGTAGGTCCGGGTCCTAGGATGGCACAAGGATGCATATTGCAGCCCTGTCGCTCTTGGAAGAAAGACCCTAGGCTTTGCAAGGCGAGGGATCCCGAGACCTGGGTTTCTGGGGCTATGCAGACAGAACCCAGCCAACGCATTTCTTTTCGCCGCGGCAGGTGCTGTTTCACCTCCAGGCGAGAGGCGGCGCTGTGGAGAGGCAGCAGCTTCCGGCCGGCGTTTTCCTTCCTTCTGCCGCCGTCGCCGAAGCTTCCTGTTTTCGTTGGCCGCGCTGGGATGGCCGCTACCTCTGTAGCTGTTGCCACCTTTTAGTGCTGGTCCTTGCTCTGCGCGCCTACGGAAGTGCAGCCTGCCCCTTTGTTTTGTTCTCCGTCGCGCTGTCCCGAAGGGCGTCGGCTTTCCCGCGGCGAGCAGTATGGGCCGGGAGTCACGGTGAGGCAACGCGCCCAGCGGGGCAGCGGGCAAGTGGCTTCTCTTTGGGTGGAGGGAAGAGGCGGGAGTTGAGGTGGACGAGGGGCCAGCTCTGGTCCAGGGCGGCCCACGTGCGGCCGGCGCGATCCCGGGGCTCGAAGGCCTCGGCTGAGGGAATGGCTGTAATTGGGCCGGCTACGGGCACAGGATTCCTCTGTACTACCGTCAGCTAGTTCGAGCCCCCGGAGCGGGAACAACCCTCCTGGGGTGGCTTTGATTGAGGGCCACTTCCACGCAACCAACCCTGATCATCAGTCAGTAATGAGCCCTACTTCTTAGCATTTGAGCCATTTCCTTGGAGCCCATCACTCTGTGTTTTAGTTCTTTGTGCGTGTGATATTTTCCAAGTCTGTTGAAAGGAGCGTGTGCACTTTTTTAGAGAACGTACAACACTGTATGTGACTAAGCTTTAACTGGCCTACAGAAAGTACGTGTTACATGGACATTTATTCCGCAAATAGATTTCCTATTTCTCTTATCTGCTTTCAAACTTTTTGAAACCGGAGATTGGGAGATCCTATTAGAACTGTGAGATCTCTTCAGAACTTTAGATTGTTGATTCGCGACCTTGAGATTTTTATCTTAAAGATGACTTTGCATTGTGTTTGGCAGTGACTGAAAGAGCTTTTATATCTAGGGACCATGAGGAGTTTTTTTTTTTTGTTTTTTTTTTACTTTAAATGCTAACAGTACTTTATTGAGGTATAATTATCATTCAGGGAAATATACAAAGCTTAAGGGTAGAGCTTGATGAAATTTAGCAAATATGTAAGTCGTGTAATCATCACCTGGGTGAAGATGAAGTCACTCTGGCCACACTGACTTTTTTTTTTGCTGTTCCTTGAGCACACCAATCAAGCTTCCTCCTCAGGGTCTTTGCACTTAACAGTGCCTTTTGCTTGGAAAGTTCTTCCCCCATATATCTGTATGGTTCCTACCTTTACTTCCTTCTAAGCCTCCCTGACAAATGTTACTTTATTATGGAGGCCTTCTTTAATCACCTAATATAAAATAGCAAACCTCTCACCTCACGTTATTTTTCCTTTTCTTTTACTCTGATCTATTTTTCTTCATAGCACCACTTGACATGTTGTATGTTTATTTCTTTACATGTCTATTAACTCTTCCTCCACCAAATGTGAGCTGCCTAGGACCCAAAGGCAGAGGCATGGTCTGTTTTGTTCACCTTTCTTGCTTCTCTTTCAACAGTTTTCCTCCCCTCTACATGTGCTGTAGCAAAAGAGTTCATTCTTTCCCCCTAATTTAAAAAATGTTTGTGTGAGGAATCCTTTCAGTTTTTAATTTGTCTGCTGATATTTTGGAGGGAAATGTAATAGACTCTAACTGTGTGAGCTAAGCTTAATATTTGAATTAATGTTCTAGCCACTATCGGAAACGGTCAGCATCACGTGGACGCTCTGGAAGTCGATCTAGAAGTCGTTCTCCCTCAGACAAAAGAAGTAAACGTGGAGATGACAGACGGTCTAGAAGTAGAGATAGAGATAGAAGGAGAGAGAGATCTCGCAGCAGGGATAAAAGAAGATCTCGGTCAAGAGACAGGAAACGTCTGAGGTAAGACATAAATCTCCAAAAAACTGATGATAAATTAGGCTTCTTCAAAAGTGTGTTTTGGACTAGAATTTAGTAGTTCCTTTGTAGGCCCTCTGTTTTAACCCCAAGTTATTTGACTAGGCGTAGAAGTAATTCAGCTAGACCAAAAATTCTCAAACAGTATTTTAAGTTTGGAAACTTCAGGCTATTTCCTCTCACCCAGAGAGAGCCTCTAAAGCCCCCTGAGAGAGGAAAAAAAAAAAAAAAAGTTAATACGACTAGAGGGTTCTATTTTAATTACATCCCAAGAGAGCTGGAAACTGTTTAGAGCAGCCACTAAACCAGGCAGGAGAAGGAGGAAACAGAGGGCAGAGTCTCTCCAAACCCTGCCTGTTATCTAAAAGTATTTTAAACAACTCTTAGATTTAAACCAAAGGACATTCTACTTTTTGTTGCACTTTTACTTGATGACATACTCCCAGGCACCAGTTAAGCAGCCTTAACTTTTTATAGAAGTGAAACTCAGTTTAAGTAAAAATTGTCCACCTCACACCAAAAATACATTTCTAAAACAGTTTCTCATTAAATCAAAAAAAAAAGAAGAAGAAGACAAAGTTGTACAGATACTATAAACTGATGACAGAAAGAGCTTTGACTTTATGTTTTTCAGACATTTGGAGGAGAGAACACAAAGGTAGTACATGGTATTTGGGGAAAATGTTCATCCGTGAGAATGTGGTTAATGCTAACTAATTCAGTTTCATATTTGGTCCCAGGAACAGTGTCATACAATTTGGTCAAGTACATGTTAAGTGAAATTGATCATTTAGGATTTGATTTTTGACTTTTTGGTATGAAGGTAGAATAATGAGATTTTAGATCAAGAAGAATTTTGAGATGATCTAGTGAAGTCTCCATATTTTATAGATGAGGAAGCCAGTACCCAGAGAGTTAGCATAGTCTGCCCTGTGTCATGTCACTAGTTAGTAGCAGTGGGTTTTTTAATCTTCAGATAAAGTAGCCCTGGTGGCACAATGGTTAAGTGCTCAGCTGCTAACTGAAAAGTTGCAGTTTGAACCTACCAGCCGCTCCGTGGGAAAAAAGACCTGGCGATTTACTCCTGTAAAGATTGTAGCCTAGGAAACCCTACGAGGCAGTTCTGCTCTGTCCTGTAGGGTCACTGTGAGTCAAAATTGACAGCACGCAACACAACTAATAACAGTCTTTAGATCAGCGATTTTATCCCAGCCCCATTCTGCCCATCCTTATATTTAGGTTTAGGCTGTCTTCGAAAATTATATTTTCTACTCTAGGCTGTAGATTTTAAATAGCTATTATTATAGATTTGTTGTTTATTTATTTAACGAACATTGTTATAAAGTTAGTGTTCTCATTTTTTCATTGACTGCTTCAAGAATTGGCTTTACTTGTTCCTTAGTTAGCTCATGTGACAGTTGGAACCTCTGCCTTTAATAGCGATAATAATTTAGAAGCTTCTTTCATCATGGTACAGAATCATGATCTGAAATAATAACTTCATTTGGTCACAGAATTAACGAAAAATACCTTCCTTTCAGGCGTTCCAGAAGTAGAGAGAGAGACAGAAGCCGAGAGCGAAGAAGATCTCGCAGTCGAGACAGGAGACGCTCAAGAAGCAGAAGCCGGGGCCGGCGATCCAGATCCTCCAGTCCTGGCAATAAAAGCAAGAAAGCCGAGAATAGGTAATGTTATCATTAGGCTGTATCTATCATGCAGGTCAGGAACTGGCTCTTTTCCTTATACCTTTCTTTTTTTTAAGTTTGTCTTTATAAATAATTACTGAATTTGGGTCCTACCCTGACTTGTTGGCTGAATGTTATTTCAGTAGGTTATAAAGTTTATAATTCAATTGGGAAATACCACATTCTATCTTTTTTTTTTTTTTTTTTTTTAACAGCTTTATTGAGGTATAATTTACATACCATACAGTTCGCCCATTTAAAGTGTACAATTCAGTGGGTTTTGGTGTATTCACAGATATGTGCAACAGTCATCATAGTCAATTTTAGAACATTTTCATCACTTCAAAAAAAACCCTGTACCCTTTAGCTATCACTTCATCATCCCCCCCACCCCACCCAAGCAATCACTAATCTACTTTCTGTCTATAGATTTCCCTATTCTGGAATTTCTTATGAATGGAATCATATAGTATGTGGTCTTTTGTGATTGGCTTCTTTCATTTAGCATAGTGTTTTCAAGGTTCATCTACACTGTAGGGTGTGTCAGTACTTCATTGCTTTTTATGACCTAGTAATATTCCTTTGTATGAATAGATATTTGGATTGTTTCTGCCTTTTGATCATTACAAATAATGCTGCTGTAAACATTCATCTACAAATTTATGTGTTGGCATACGTGTTTATTTCTTTTGGGCATATACCTAGGAGTGGAATTGCTGGGTCATATGGTAACTCTGTGTTTAATCATTTGCGGAACTGCCAGACTGGTTTCCAAAGTGGTACCGTTTTACATTTCCACCAGCAGTGTGCAGGAGTTCTGATTTCTCCACATCTTGCCAACACTTGTTATCTGACGCACCATTTGTTGAAAAGACTCTTCTTTTCCCATTGAGTGATCTTGGCATCCTCGTTGAAAATCAGTTGACCATAGATGTATAGGTTAATTTCTGGATCCTCAATTTTATTCCATTGATCTATGTGTCTCTTCTTGTGCTAATACCACACTGTCTTTATTACCATTGCTTTGTAGTAAGTTTTGAAACCAGGAAGTGTAATTCCTCCTGCCTTATTCTTCTTTTGTAGAACTATTTTGTCTATTCTGGATCCCTTGCAACTCCATATGAATTTTAGAATCAGCTTGTCAATTTCTACAAAGAAGTCATCTCAATTTCAGATAGGGATTGCATTGAATCTGTAGATCAGATTGGGGAATATTGCTATCTTAGCAGCGTTAAGTCCTGGATCCATGAATTTGGGATATTTTTCCATTTATTTAGAGCCTTAATTTCTTTCAACAATGTTTTATGTTTTCAGAGTATAAGTTTTACACTTTTTTTGTTAAATTTCTTCCTAAGTATTTTATTCAATTTGATGCTCTTGTAAATGGAATCATTTCCTCAATTTCATTTTTGTATTGTTCATTGCAAGTGTATAAGAATACAATTGTTTTTGTGTATTGATCTTGTATATCTTGTGTCCTACAACCTTGATGAACTTGTTTATTAGCTCTAATAGTTTTTTAGTGGATTTTAGGATTTTCTACGTAACAAAATTGTGTCGTCTGTGAATAAGGTAATTTTACTTCTTTCTTTCTAATCTGGATGCCTTCTATTTGTTCTTCTTGCCTAATTTCACTGACTAGAATCTCCAGTACAATGTTGAATAGAAGTGGTTAAAGTAGACATCCTTCTCTTGTTCCCAATTTTAGGGGGAAAGCATTTGTTCTTTTCGCATTAAGTATGATGTTACCTGTGGATTTTTTCTAGATACTTTTAATCAGGTTGAGGAAGTTTCCTTGTAGTTTTTTTTTTTTTTAACACAATAAACGTTTATTTCTTGCTCACACAAAGTCCAGTGTAGGTGTTCCTGGCTGAGTGTCACTCCTGGATGGCTCTCCTCCAAGCAGTGACTCAAGGACCCAAGCTGTTTCTGTCTTATATCTGCCATCTTGTGGCTCCACGGTTGTCCTGGTGTCATCCACACATAAAAGTTAGGATTCTTGCTTCTCTTGAAAAAATCAGAAAATCTGGCGAAACTGGATCTGTATTCCCCTCCCATCACAGAATGAGACGCTTCCATTAAGGAGGGAGCCAGAGGAAACCGGCTTCTCTCTTCCGGACCCTGATTCACTCTCTAGCACAGCACAGCCAATATCGACCTCCCAGTTGTGGGTGATTCACACGAAGTCTTGCGCCTTTGAAGTATCTCAGCCTACCTCTTACCACCTCCCCCTCCTCTCACCCAAATACCTGGCTCCATGCACCATCCTTGCCCGTTCCTGAGCCCTTGTAGTTTTTTGTTTTTAGTTAACCATCAGTATTTACTGACTAAATAAATGAGTGAACAAGTGAAGTCACAGTCTAAGGTGAATGAAAGTAAGAGAGTGCAAATACTTGTAGAACAAAAATAAAAATGTAATGATTTTGGAAAATTACTTATAAGCCTGTTTTCAGAGGCATTTTTTAACTTTTTATTTTGGAATACTTTTTTTTTTATTGTGGTAAAATATAACACAACATTTGCCAATTCAACAATCTTTACATGTACAGTTTGGTGACATTGACCACGTTCATCCTGTTGTGCCACCACCACCATCCCTTTCCAAATCATTCCACCATCATTAACAGAAACTCAGTGTCCCCCAAGCAACAACTCCCCCTTTCCTTCTCCCTCCTACCCCTGGTAACCAACCACTAATACAATTTGGTGTCTATACCTTTGCTTTTTCATGTAAGTGGGATCATACAATATTGTCCTTTTGTAACTTATTTCGCTCAGCATTCTTGTATATATACATCTACTGTAGATCAGTATGAGTTTCTCTAGGGTGTATACCTAGGAGTGAAATTGCTGGGTCACAGAATAAACATAGCTACAATTTTAATAGGTAATCCTAAATTATTTTCCAAAGACCTTGTACTAATTTATACTCCAATTAGCAGTATATGAGAGTTGTGTTGTTCCATACTCTAGCCAATATTTGGTATTATCGGTCCTTTTAATTTTTGCCAATCAGGTGGACAGGTAATACCAGTATCATTGTGGTTTTAATTTGCATTTTCCTAGTTACTAATGAGATTGAGCACCTTTTTATATGTTCATTGGCCATTTAGATTTCCTCTTTTCTAAAGTACATGTTCAAGTCTTATGCTTATTTTCGTACTGATTGTTTCTCTCTCTTCAAAATTGGTTTATAGGAGTTTTTGTTTTTAATATTCTAGATATTTGCCTTTCACTTATATAAGTGGCAAATATATTCTACGTGGTTTGCCTTTGCACCCTCTGTAATGTTACTTTGATGAACAGAGACTTAAAAAGGAAGAAGCATTTTTCAATTCATTTTGTGAATCAAAGATATGTAAGTATTAAAACATGACAAGGGCAGTATGAGAAAAGAAAAATAGGCTATACTTATAAACATAAAAGTTTAGCACACTGAATCCAACAGTTTGTAAAAAAGATAATATACCATGAACAAGTAGGATTTATTCTAGCAATGGAAAGTCAGTCAGTGTACTACTCCATACTATTAAGAGCCACGGAGAAAAGTCGTATGATTATCTAAATAGGTTCAGGAAAAAATTTTTTTACTAAATTTAACATACATTATGTTTGAAAGTTGTTAGCATTTTTGAAATAAATGGTGGTACTGGTTACAAAACATGACCTAATTAATGTTACTGAATAGTACACTTAAAAATGCTTAGAATGGCAAAAAAGCAAAACAGAAAAAACAAACCTTGCGTAGAGGATATTTGACAAACTGATTATCTATATTAAGACTAGTCATAAAGTTATAGATATTAAGACAGTGTGGTATTAGTACAGAAGTAGACAAATAGAGTAGTGGAACTCAGAAAGAAATTTATACATTTTGATAAATGACAGTGGTAACACTGCAATAAGTGGGGGAAAGTTTTTTGAAAAGTAGTGCTAGGCAATAGCCAAAAGGTGGAAGCAACTTAAGTGTCCATCAGTGGATAAATGGATAAACAAAACATAGTACATACATACTACTACATACTACACATACTACACAGCCATAAGGAGACAAGTCCTGATCATGCTGCAACATGGATGAACCTTGAAAACCTTATGCTCAGTGAAATAAGTCAGTTCACAAAAAGGACAATATTGTATGACCTCACTTATATGAAATAACAGGAATAGGCAAATGTATAGAGACCAAAGTTTCTTAGTAGTTACCAGGGGTGGGAGAGAGCGGGGGAAGAGGCAGCCATTTTTTAAGAAGCAGTGAGTGCTTGTTTATGGGAAATTTGGCAACAGTTATGAGTGATGATTGCAAAATATGATATCACTAAATTGGATATTTGAAATGTTGAATTGGCGTATGTTATATATTTTTACAACAAAAACAAAAAAATAGTGCTAGGGAAATTTACTATTCTATCGAGAAAAATGAAATAAGACTGCCTATCTCAGACTATACCCAATAAAGCAATGCCAGGTGGATTTAAGACATAACTGAATGGCAAAACTGTACAGTTTTTAGAAGCTCATACAAGAGAATATCCTCTTCACTTCTGGGTATCTTTTATGAAATCTGGAAGGGTTTCTAACCTGAAAAAAGCACAGACCATACCAGGGACGGAGGGTGAAAGGGAAATTTTTGCTTAGAGGGCATTAAGGTTATGCTAACAGTGGTGGAATGATTTGGAAAAGGATAGCAAGAATGGTTGCACAACTTGAAGAATGTAATCAGTGTTACTGAATTGTACATGTAGAAATTATTGATGTACTGTGTTTTGTTAAGTATATTTTCACCACAATAAAAATTTTAAAACAGCACAGTTCGTAAAGGGGGGTAAAAAGATTAATGATTGCATTAAACTTAAGAAATTTTATTAATTGTAACATAAGTAGGGTGAAAATACAAGCTCATTGGGATTTTAAGTTATCTGTATTTAAATTATCTTGTGGAATATTAAGATCTTGCTTGCTTCTCCATTTGTTAATGTTTTGCCTTTCCTATTTAAAATTTGTAATTATTTTTATATGGTATATCTAGTTTTTTCTTCTTGGACGAATTTCCGTGTATTTAGTAGTGTTTGCCATTAGCATTGTCGAGGTTAATTTGTTTGTTATATTTTCAAGGTATTTATTAATGGAATTTTAAAATGCAATCTACTCTTAAAGGTTTATTTCTTAACCTAAAAGAGTGAAATAGAAGTCTATAAAAATAATTGTGTATTTTTTTAATAGGTAATCCTAAATTATTTTCCAAAGACCTTGTACTAATTTATACTCCAATTAGCGGTGTATGAGAGTTGTGTTGTTCCATATTCTAGGCCAGTATTTGGTATTATCGGTCCTTTTAATTTTTGCCAATCAGGTGGACAGGTAATACCAGTATCATTGTGGTTTTAATTTGCATTTTCCTAGTTACTAATGTTCACACAAATAGATGATCTCTTTTTCCTTTTCTCTCTCTCTTTTTTTTTTTCGTAGATCTAGGTCCAAAGAAAAAACAGATGGTGGAGAAAGTTCTAAAGAGAAGAAAAAAGACAAAGATGACAAGGAGGATGAAAAAGAAAAAGATGCTGGTGTATGTTTACTAACTTACAAATAACATATATCAGACATGTTTCTAGAATGACAAATTCTAGTTCTTTATTAATGTAATACATTTTACTTTTAAATCAGTGATAACAAAGATAGAAAGAAACAGATAAAATAATAATAGTTACATGAGAAAATTTCTCAGAAAGGTTATATATATAGATACACATTCACTGTTTTTACTTATGAAATGTGATCATACCCATATGCATTATTCTGTGTCTTGCTTTTTGTTTTAAATTATGAATTATTTTATCAGTGTATAAGTTTTTTGGGTTTTTTTTGGTTTTAACAAAGAGAAGTTTATTTCATTACAGTAAAGTAGGCTAGAAGTCCAAATTGCAGAGTGTCAGCTCCAGGGGAAGGCTTTCTCTCTCTGTCAGCCTTCTCATCAGTGTTCCCCAGACTAGGAGCTTCTCTGCCCAGGAACCTCAGGTCCAAAGGACACGCTCTGCTCCTGGTTCTTCTTTCTTGGTGGTATGAGGTTCCCAGTTCTCTGCTTGGTTCCCTTTCCTTTTATCTCTTACAAGAGATAAAAGGTGGTGCAGGCCGCACCCCAGGGAAACTCCCTTTACATTGGATCAGGGATGTGATCTGAGTAAGGGCGGTGTTACAATTCCATTCTAATCCTCTTTAAGGTATAATTACAATCACAAAATGGAGAACCACACAACCCTGGGAATCATGGCCTAGCCAAATTGATACACACATATTTGGGGAGATGCAGTTCAATCCATGACATTCTACCCTTTGGCCCCCCAAAAATCACATCCTTGCAACATGCAAAACATATTCATCTTCTGATATCATAGCAAAAGTCTTAACTCCAAGTCCAAAATCTAAACATTCCTCTTCATCTGTGAAATCTAGAATACACGTTATCTGCTTCCAGAGGTACAGTGGGAGAACAGGCACAAGCTAGACATTTCCATTACAAATGAGAGAAACTGGAGGGAAAGAAGGGATAACAGGCACCAAGCAAGTCAGCAAAACACATTACATTACCCCTCAAGACTTTGAAAATAATCCTCTGTTCTCTGAGACGATTTACCCAATGACCCTGCCTTCAAGACTCTAGGTATTGGCCACACTCTCCAGATTCTGAGTGGAGGCCCCTTGGCCCTGGGCTTCAGCTCCACCTTCCAGGCCCACTGGGACAGCAACTCTGCTCCCTTGGCTTTAGGCGCACCATTCTCCTAGTCTATCTGAGTGTTGATTCCATGCTTAGAAGAAGCACCAGAGGCCATGGCTCCACCCTTTGAAACCCCTGAGGTCATGGCCATACCTTTTGAGACTAAGGCAGCTCGGCTTTTTGTGTTCCTTGTCTCTTCAGCTTCTGTTTCCTGGCTTCTTGGCCTCATACCTGCATCTGCCCTGCTTGGGCAAGTGTTCCAAAGCTTGGTACCTCCACCGATAAGTGCCCAAAGGCACCCCACTTCGCCAGGAAGCCTCTTGCACACAAGCACTAAGCTCCCTTGCTTCGTGGGTTGGCAAGCCTAGCTCCACCGATCAGTACCCGGAGGCACCCCATTCCACCAGGAAGCCTCCAGCAAACAGGCACTTGGCTCTCTCCCTCCCCCGGTCGGCTCCAGCGCCATCTTGTGCTGGTCTCCTGGTTCTGCTGCTGTTGGTTCTCTGCCACTGCAGGTTCTCTGCCGCTGCTGGTCCTTTGCTGCTGCCACTGCTGTATCCATTCAGTTTCAAAACTGCTTCAACATTTTAGGTATCTGTTAGAGCAGCACCCCACTCTCTGGGTACCAAATTCTATCTTAGTCATCTAGTGCTGCTCTAACAGAAATACACAAGTGGGTGGTTTTAACAAAGAGAAGTTTATTTCCTTACAGTAAGGTAGGCGAAAAGTCCAAATTGCGGGGTATCGGCTCCAGGGGAAGGCTTTCTCTCTCTGTCGGCCCCTCTTTTCATCCGTGTTCCCCCAGACTAGGAGCTTCTCTGTGCAGGAACCTCGGGTCCAAAGGACGAGCTCTGCTCCCGGTTCTTCGTTCTTGGTGGTATGAGGTCCCCTGTATAAGTTTCTTAAGAATAATAAACAGCAATATATGTATCATCCAGCTTAAGATGTGGAATACCTTGCTGTTTTCGCTTGTTATATTTCGGATATCTTTCTGTATCTGCATACCTAGATATATCTCATTATAGTGTTTTGTTGAAACAAGGTAGAGGGATCATTTTTGATGAATATTTAGGTTGTTTCCAGTCTTCAATTATAAAAATGTCGTAGTCATCTAGGTAAATGTTTCTCTTGTGAATATAAACCACAAACCAGTTGCAGTCTGGATTCTGACTCTTGGCTACTATGTTGTTGTTTTTGTTGTGTGCCTTCAAGTTGATTCTGACTCATTGCAACCCTACAGGACAGAGTAGGGGTTTCCAAGGCTGTAATCTTTGTGGAAGCAGACTGCCACATCCTTCTCTTGCAGAGTGGCTGGTGGGTTTGAACCCCTGACCTTTCAGTTAGCAGCCAAGCACTTAACTACTGTGCCTCCAGGGCTTATTCAGGGCTCCTATACCAAAAAAAAAGAAGAAAACAAACCTGTTGCCGTCTAGTGGATTCCAACTCATAGTGACCCTATAGAACAGAGTAGAACTGCCTCATAAGGTTTCCAAGGAGCAACTGGTGGATTTGAACTGCCAACCTTTCGGTTAGCAACCAGGCTGTTAACCACTGCGTTGCCAGGGCTCCAGGGATCATATAGTAGAGGGTAAATTTTTATCAGTGAAATGGCTTTGTCAGTGGATATGGGTATTTAGGAAACCCTGGTGAAGTAGTGGTTAAGAGCTACGTCTGCTAACCTGCTAACCAAAAGGTCAGCAGTTCGAATCCACCAGGTGCCCCTTGGAAACCCTATGAGGCAGTTCTACTCTGTCCTGTAGGGTCACTGAGTCGGAATCAACTTGCTGGCAACGGGTTTGGTTTTTTTTTGTTATGGTATTTAAGATTTTGATAGATAGTATTATCAAATTGCCCTCCAATGAATTTGTACTAGTTTAGACTTAAGAGTTTAGACATATGAGAGTGTCTCTTTCCCCTCATCCTTTCCAACATGACAATTTCAAATTTTAATTTAACCAGCCTGTTTAGAGGTAAATGGTATGTTATTATTTTGAGTTGCGTTTAAGTATGAGTGAATAAATAATATGAATGTATACAGTGTAAATTTATAACAAATAATATATTTTCTTGAATTTATTGACTACACTTCTTTGAACTGCCTATTCATACCATTTTAAAGTAGTTTTTTTTTAGTTCTGTTTTTTTCAGTGAGTCCTCTTTTTAAAAGTGGCCTGCTTGTTAAGTAAGGTAGCTAAGGAAGTGTACAATGTGGGAAATCTAGAGGTCCGGTTTCTGATCAGGTTTCTTTTATTGAGTGACTAGATGTCCTTGAGAAAAGCACAAGGGACTTATCTTTAGATGATGGATCTGTTGTAAAGGACATAAATTGAGGAACAGCTATTTTTTTTAAACGAAATAAGTTTATCTTTAAAGTACAAACATAATATAACCATTTATAGAACACTTGGGAAGTCATATATATTTCTCTGATCCCAGGTGCCCGAAACAGCATCACCATTACAATTTTATCATTTTTTATCTATTATAAGTATATTTTCATATATAGCTCTAATGGTACCATATGTAAATTTTTTATTGCTGTAATGCATAATTTTCAAGCAGTGCTTTAGTCCGATTATGGACGTGATCATGATTTGCTTCCTCCTCTTAAGTCTTGATAAAGGCTTTAGAAGGGCTGTTTCTAGAAAACTTAGACCTAAAGGCTACAAAGACCAAAACTTTTTAATCGTGTTGATACATAATTTTTATAGCGTTCATTTATACATTAATTTGTAATGGAAAATTGCTTTCAGTGGAGGCAGTCGGGGGAGTGTGGAGGATTTAAAATTGAGAATAACTAGGGAGCTTTCCTTGCTAATTCATTCTGTTTCTGCTTTGAGGAAGAAATTAAATTCATGTGTGCATATTTATAGTAACTAAAATGAAATTAACTTACGGTGTTTGAAATCTATTTTTCATCTTTCTTAGTTGAAGATGCTTTTTATTTTTTAGCATTGTGATTTTGTTTAATAATATATTCATGGATATATTTACAAAGATGTGTGGTCTACTAAATGGCCTATATTTAGGAATGTGTGTGTGTGTCTATACACATATATGTACATACATACATACATACATGCATGCACACAGCTTTTTCATAATTCGGAGTATTTATTTGAATGTCACTTGGAGTAAAATTGTTAGTCCTTGTTTTCATCTTTTTTGGTCTGTCTCTTCCTTTTTTTTTTTTTTTTAAAGAATTTTGACCAGAATAAGCTGGAAGAAGAAATGAGAAAGCGAAAAGAAAGAGTAGAAAAATGGCGAGAAGAGCAACGTAAAAAGGCCATGGAAAATATAGGGGAACTGAAAAAGGAAATTGAAGAGATGAAGCAAGGGAAAAAGTGGAGTTTAGAAGATGATGATGGTATCTTTGTTTTTTGGCCTCTATATCAATTCATGTAGAATATTCTAGAATTGCGATTAATATTTCATTTTGAGCTTTTAAATCCCCGCTTTTAATATCTATGTTAAAATTTGAATTGTAAAATAATGTTCAGTAAGGATTGCTGTTTTTACTTTAAAGTGGGGAGTTGGGTGCTTATGGTCCTAGTCAGTAAATATCTCTTTAATTTTTTCACCACCAGTACAAATGTTAGTAATGATGCTAAATTTAGGGCATTCTTTCACGTCCCTCCTATGAAGAAAAGCATTTTTTTCTCCATATCTGATTTTGACTTTTGAGAGTTTAGTAAACTGGAATATTGTGGAACATTATAGGTAAATGCGATTTTGCTGTTTTCTGTGAAAGCACTGCAGAATGGTTTAAATAGATCAATGGGTTATATCTATACATAATCATGATGTCTCAGTTATTTAACAAATACTAGATTGTCTTGAATTAAGAGTGGTGTGCTATTATTTTTTCTCTCTGTGATTGAAAGAAAGATAATTGAAAGAAATAATTGAAAATGTCATTTAGCAGAGAAAATTTTTAGTTCTGCTTGTAGCAGTGTAACTGCAAAATCTAATACTGGAGCTTTGTTTTTTAGGCACAGTCTTTGCCCCTTTTCAATTAAATCGTGTAATTTATTATCTTAATTTATTATTCTTTTCTTTTTCCCCAAAAGTAACACATGCTTGTAAAAACGTAAAAACTTCCAGGTCTGAGCATTTGAACTGCGGCATGGCTGGAGGATGTTTGGGCAATGGGAGTAAAGATTAGAATAGTGGGGTGTGGTCTGATTTTGGAATCTTTCCTATTGAAGTACCCGTACAAAGGAAGTATATTCTGATGTTGTAGATGATGAAGACGATCCTGCAGAAGCTGAAAAGGAAGGAAATGAAGTGGAGGGTGAGGAATTAGATCCGTTAGATGCTTACATGGAAGAAGTGAAAGAGGAAGTAAAAAAGTTTAACATGAGAAGTGTAAAAGGTGGTGGGGGAAATGAAAAGGTATGGGATTTTCTCTTACTTTATTTTTAAAGATTTATATTCCCACTTGGATAACTTTAATTCAGTGTTGCATTGTCTTACTAGTGACTTACATGGCTTTATAAAGTTTATGTTTTTGTTTCCTCCATCTCAGAAATGTCAGTACTTTTTCTCAGTACCAGAGAAATGGGTAAATTTTAGGTGTAAATGTTTTTTGTTTAAAAAATGACTCCCTCACTACCTTTGTCTTTGTTCAGTATCTTTGCTAAGGTACTGCCTTCTCAGTAAGTCCTCTTCAGATCTCTCCAGCCCTCCTATCTTTTCCACTCCTGATCCCCCTTAACCCTATTCTATTTTTTTTTAATAGCGTTTATTACCTTCTTGAAAATTATATAGTTTTTTATTCTATTTCTTGTCTTTTCCCCTGTAAAATATAAACAAGAACAGTGATCTGTATGTTTTTTTTACAGTGAATTATTTTTCTTTTGAAAATATATACAACAAAACATACACTACTTCAACAATTTCTACATGTACAATTCAGAGACACTGGGTGCGTTCTTCAGGTTGTGCCAGCTTTCTCAACACCCTTTTCCAAATTTCACCATCGTTAACACAAACTCATTGCCCGCAAGCTTCTCAGTTATCCTTTTGAGTTGTTGTTGTCATTTTGATCACATTTAGATGATTCTTTAAAGGAGTATAATATTTAATAGAGACATTATTTTTTAATGTACGCTAAACTATTATTTGGTTCACTTCACTTTTTTATTGATTTTATCTTAAACTCCTATAGCAGTGCCTGGCTTGGTAAACGAGTGAAAAGTACTGTTTAGTATTATTTTAAAGATATATAATCATATTTATACATAGTTATATGATGAATTATATTAATATTACAAAATATAAAGCAATTACATTGCATTAAAAAATTTATACAAACTAGTCAGGAGGAAAGAGTTTTCATTAATAAAGTTTTTCATTAAGTTATCACTAATAACTAAGTTAATTTATTTGCATTATAAGTTGTGACAGTTATCATGCTTCAGCTTGGCATATAATTAGTGCTCCACTTTTGCAAAATATCTTATATCTGTTTTTTGTTTTAGAAGTCCGGACCAACTGTTACAAAAGTTGTCACTGTTGTGACTACCAAAACAGTGGTTGTAGACTCTGATAAGAAGAAAGGTGAGCTCATGGAGAATGATCAGGATGCGATGGAGGTGATTCTTTTATAAATTTTGTCTTTGTTCATTATACTCTCTCAAACATACTTATTAGAAAGTGTTGATGGAAATGTGTTTGTCAGGTAGCAAAACACCATTAGAAGGAGTGCTTTCTATTCTTAATAGTATTGTAGTTGAATATCCAGTTAATAGAGCACTCTGTGGCTTCTTGCTGTATGCCTACTTTTTTATTTTTCCCTCTCATCAGCATACTGAGGCACATAATAGGGAGAGAAGAAATGAAGTGACAGAATGAGTTAAATTTCTTCCCATTAACATGTATTGTAAAGATGGAAGAACAATAGATTATTGTATAAAAACTTTATTAAAGTCATCTCTGGGGGATTATAATTATTAAAGTTATAACTTTCTAAAAGGGCAAAGCAGAAAGAAACTAAGGAGAAAAATTCTTCAAGAACTGATGTATTTCCACTAAAAGTGACAGACATTATTTGAGGTGAGTGTGAAATGATGAGGTTTAAGTTTGCTAGAGCAGCACTGGGAGACCTGGTTGTGCAGTGGTTAAAGGGCTCGGCTGCTAACCAAAAGATCAGTGGTTCAAATACGCCAGCTGCTCTGTGGGAGAAAGATGTGGCAGTCTGCTTCCATAAAGATTTACAGCCTCAGAAACCCTATGGGGCTGTTCTGCCCTGTCCTATGAGGTCGCTGAATCAGAACTGACTTGATGGCAACAAGTTAGAGCAGCACTAAAATCTTTTGAGTCAAGGAGTCTGTTTTATGAAGTAAAAAGGTAAAAGCTATAGTTTCTAGGAGAGAAGTATTTTAAAAGCTAATAATGTTGCTTCCTATAAGGGGAAAGTAGTAATGCACTTAGCTGTTTACTTAACTTTTTTTTTTTTTTTAAACTATAGTATTCTTCAGAGGAAGAAGAAGTTGATCTTCAGACGGCCCTTACAGGCTATCAGACAAAACAGAGAAAGCTTCTAGAACCAGTTGATCATGGAAAAATTGAATATGAACCATTTAGGAAAAATTTCTATGTTGAAGTTCCAGAGCTAGCAAAAATGTCTCAAGAGGGTAAATCTCATTTATTCATTTATTGGTTATAGTGGGAACAGAGGAGGATATGCTTCAGATTCCCTGGGGGGAATGTGGGATAGGCCTGTGCATTGAAGGATAAGTAAAAGGAATTTGCCTGGCTTACTGGAGAGGTGAGAGGGAACTAGAAGGTTGTAAGTCTTCAGAGTGGGAACATCATCTGCATAGATTCAGAGCAGTGAGGAATCAGGGTGTTATTGGAAGTACTGAAAAAATAAAACTTAGTTTGGCTCATGTAGGGGTGAAAATACTCATGTGAAGTTAGCAAATAAAATATTTCTGCCAGCTTTTTCCTTCTTGTAGGAACCAATATAGATCTGTATTAATATTGGTAGAGTAAGGGTAATGTGAGTAACTCTTGCTTGGAGAACAAATGGTTGTATCACTTGTCAACTGTTCTTTTACTGCTCTTGCAGTTTAAGACAAAACAGAACCCAAATTATTCAAGTTGGAACATTTCTTTTTGTCCTTGGTTGCGACAGCAATTGCTTTCATTGTTTCTCTAAGCTATTCAGTGCTTCTTTCTGTAGCTCTTCTGTAGAATTATCTTTGATAACATTAAAAACAAAGAGTTAAAGATTCTTAATCTCATCATACCTAATTGAAAATTGGAAGGCACCAATAGAACAATGTGAAGAGTTTTTAATCTGGATTTTGTTTTGTAGAGGTGAATGTATTTCGATTGGAAATGGAAGGCATTACAGTCAAGGGAAAGGGTTGCCCCAAACCAATTAAATCTTGGGTCCAGTGTGGAATTTCCATGAAGATTTTAAATTCCCTCAAAAAGTAAGTGAGTGGTGGTTGTCCATATTTTTCATTGTCTTGCTATTCGACTTAGCCCTTTCACGCAAATGTTTCCCTGGGTTAAATTTTTATTCTCACGTAACAGTTTTGAGTTATAATTTGCATATCACAGAGTTTACCCTTTTAAAGTGTGCAATTCATTAGTTTTTAGTGTATTCACAGAGTTGTGAAACTATCATCATAATCTAATTTTAGAACATTTTCATCATCTCCAAAAGAGATCTGTATCCATTAGCAGCCAGTCTTTCCCCTTCTTCTCCCCTCCTAGGCAACCACTAATCTACCTTCTGTTCCTATAGATTTGCCTATTCTGGACATTTCGTATAAATGGGGTCGTACAATATGTGGTCTGTTGTGACTGGCTTCTTTCACTTATCGTTTTCAGGGTTCTTCCACGTTGTAGCATGTACCAGTAGTTCATTCTTTTTTATTGCTACGTTTTCGAAAAGCTGTGGGAGCTTGAGGGACCCACAGATCTTGATTCTTATCTTGTCCTCCTTTGGTTTTCTTTTTAAGACATGGCTATGAAAAGCCCACGCCAATCCAGACCCAAGCGATTCCTGCCATAATGTCTGGACGAGACTTGATTGGCATTGCCAAGACAGGAAGTGGAAAGACCATTGCTTTTCTGTTGCCCATGTTTAGACACATCATGGATCAGAGGTCATTAGAAGAAGGAGAGGGGCCAATAGGTACAATTCCTTTCGTTAAACTATTTTTTCAGGTAACATCTTTGTTGTCAGTTAACCAGAAAGACCTGATACTTTATAATGTTCTTAAGTATGACAATAAATATGTCTTTATATACATTTCCTTTATCAATTTGGCACTTTGGGGCTGATTTCCCCTTACCAGCAGGTGGAGTGAGAATCTTCAGAGCTCTGGAGTGACATCTCAGAAGTACAAAAACAGCCTCTCCTGGCACAGCTCAGTTTTTAAACTCTGACTCGGCAGGTAGACTCCTCGTGCATCTATCTGTTTATTTATGTTGAGGTTTGTTCTTAGCCCAGTATCAGTGGATCTATAAACTCAACATGAAAGATAGTAGGAAAATGTATTTTCCTAGTTTTTTTTGGCCTTAAAAAGCTATAGTGCCAGCATCTCGTTCAGGATTAAGTCTTCAGATTCAGATTTCTTGATTCATTTTGGCAGAGATTCTTCTGCAAACATGAGTAGGGTTTTGAAAAATTCTTCAGCTCCTCACTTGGAAACAGAGGACACAGTATATTTCGCCTTTGTGTCCCCCTCAGATCTAGGTTGTTTCCAGAAGCAGCGGTATGGCTTCTGCAGAACAGTGAAGTCACTTGATTTTGTTTGCTCTGTGATTTGCAGTTGAGAGCTATTTGCATTATATTCAACCAAGTATTTTTGTGGGGGTTGAGTGAGGCATTTAACTCTCATTTATCTTCCTGTAGCATGCTCTTAAAACTCTAATTGTAATTACTTTTCAGTGCAATTTCTGCTACTGAAAAGCTTCGGAAATAGAGTTTTCAGAGGTACAAAAAGCAAGTTAAAACACAAACAAAAATTAGACTAAGAGATCTGAACTTCACTGCAGACCTTAAATTTTACACTTTAAAAGCATAGCCTCTCAAGAATTTTGGTGGTTAGGCTTTTGACATATTTATCTTTTCAGCTGTCATCATGACTCCAACTCGAGAACTGGCTCTACAGATTACTAAAGAGTGTAAGAAGTTTTCAAAGACCTTGGGACTTAGAGTGGTCTGTGTTTATGGAGGAACAGGAATCAGTGAACAGGTAATTGATAAAAGAAACATTCAGTTTTTCTATTCTTTTTTCAATTTCAATGGTTTAATCATGTAGAGGAGTAGTTTTTCATTGTAATATGTTGAATAGTGGTTGATTCTAAAATTTTAAAGTATATGAAGTGTGAAAATAATAGTAAGAATGAATTACATTAATGCCGTATTTTATAGTTTCTGAATCATTTTTGTATTAGTACTTTCCCCAATCATTCCACTCCCCCACTCCCCTCCAGCCCAAGGAAGTAATTTCTCAGTTTTATGGATGAGGAAATACTTAGAAAGTTTAAGTAAGTTGATCAGGTTATTAGGTTAGTATGTGCTGGAGTTTGCCCTAGAACCAGCATTTTATGTTCTCTGATCCATGCTGACATCTTTAAGATGTGGTGATGAATTGAGTGCATTAGTATCAGAGTTTCATCCGCATTCTTAAATAACTGTAAAAACAATCACTTAAACAAAACTTAACTCTCTTTAGTTTGGCATTTCTCCAAGTGTCTTCTAAAAAACAATATACATAGGATGTTTTGCTTTAACTAGAAGAAGGAAAATTGGGAGTGCCTGGGTGGTGCAAATGGTTAGTGCACTCAAGCTGCTCACCAAAAGGTTGGAGGTTCTGGTTCACCCAGAGGCACCTCAGAAGAAAGGCCTGGTGATCTACTTCTGAAAAATTAGCCATTGAAAATCCTGTGGGTGTCACTGAATTGAACATGTATAAGCTGTTGAATTGGTGTAGTTTTGCTGTGTATATTCTCAGCAACAACAACAAAATAAAATTTGAAAAAAACCCTATGGAGCACAGTTGTATTCTGACACACGTGGGATCACCATGAGTCGAAATTGCCTCAATGACAACTGTTTTATGGTCAAATTATAGGGCATTGGTGGTTCAGTGGTAGAAGTCTCACCTTCTGTGCAGGAGATCTGGATCTGGTTCCCAGACAGTGCCCCTCATGTGCAGCCACCACCCATCTGTCATTGGAGGCTTGCATGTTGCTATGATGCTGAACAGGTTTCAGCAGAGCTTTCAGACTAAGATGGATTAGGAAGAAAGACCTGACGATGTACTTCTGAAAATCAGCCAGTGAGAACCCTAT
The DNA here is from genome assembly GCA_030035585.1 of Dugong dugon. NCBI lineage: Eukaryota > Metazoa > Chordata > Mammalia > Sirenia > Dugongidae > Dugong > Dugong dugon. Next base: position 147,973,885 of record CM057460.1, read on the forward strand.
GGATCACAGTAGTCTAATCCACAACTGACCATGAGGAAGGCGAAGGACTGGTCAGCATTTCATTCCATTGTGCAGAGGCCGACTAGACGGCAGAAAACAACAGCATCTGTGTTCCATGGCATATAATTTTCAGAGTCAGCCTAAACCTAAATATAAGAATGGACAGAATGGGATAAGATCACTGATCTGAAGATTAGGACTTATGAATTTCTTTTCTCTCGCTGCTACTAACCAGTGACACGCCAAAGCGCAGATCATGCTAACTTTCTGGGTCTCAGTTTCCTCGTCTGTAAAATAGGTATGACTAGATAATCTCAAAATTCTTGCTCCAAAATCTCAACAACAACATGATCAAATAAGTTTATGAAATTTTAGATTATACAAAATTAAAACAGATTTTATTTCTTTAAGACTTCTCAGTTTTTCATAAGCTAATGTGTATTGTGATGCTAGAAGACGGGGATAAATTAAGCGATACTTTCTGAACTTATTTAACCACAAAACCCTTTCTTAGGACTCGTAAGAACACACTTTGGGAATGTTTGTTTTTGTTATCAAAGTGCTAGTCTTAAGCACTTGAACTGAATTCATTTTCTAAGTTTATCTATGTTAGTATTTTTTAACCACAGCCTGTAGTAAGAAATAAATTTTACTGTGTAACTTGGTATGCATGTGCATATTATATTTATATAGAAGTCAAACAAAAGTTTCATGATGTCTACTATATTTGATATTTTTTATTCTGTGTCATTTTAAAAATGCTGTTTGTGACTTACTAAATTGATTTCATGATTCACTAATGGCTGGCAATCCTCAATTTGAAAAACATTTGTATAATCATTTTATATACTGTTCTCTTAATGTTTCTTTCTTAGTTTTGAGGGATAGTGGCAAATTAAAATTGGTAAAAATCTCTAGTTTTCATTGATTTCAAAATTTATGGCACAGTTTGGTCATGCTGCTGCTACCCGTGGAAACCCTGGTGGCTTAGTGGTTAAGAGCTACAGCCGCTAACCAAAAGGTTGGCAGTTCCAATGCACCAGGTGCTCCTTGGAAACCCTCTGGGGCAGTTCTGCTCTGTCCTATAGGGTCACTATGAGTCGGAATCGACTCGACGGCAACAGGTTGGTTTTTTTTTTTTGGTCTTCTACCCATTGCCTTAGTGTAGTACTCTAGCATCCCAAAGAATTGAAGCAAGAAGCTTTGGAATCTTCAAATCAAATCTCACTGTCTGTCATAGATAGTGGAGGGTCTGTGCCAGACCAGATGGAATATTTTCGGATCTATTAAAATAAGCAGTAGTGATAAATAGTCTGTAAAATTTCATCTTTTTTTATTAGATTGCTGAACTGAAAAGAGGTGCTGAAATTATTGTTTGCACACCTGGTCGAATGATTGACATGTTAGCAGCTAACAGTGGTAAGTCAGTATTTTTTTGTTTTCTTTTCGAATTCTATATGTTTTTGTTAAAGCAGGTACAAGAAACCACCAAAAGGGTTTCTACATTTCTTCTTAAAGCTGTAATATCTTAAAGTATGTATTGTAGTAAGTTTATTATTATATATGTTCATAACATTTTTGCAATTTAAATTTTCTTTTCAGAACTAACTCCATCTGGTTTATTTAGCACTTATGCTGATTCTTAAACCAGTTTTGGTCTAGCTTTGCTTAAAAAGGGTGGGGGACTGTCCTGTATTATAAAACTTAGATTTTTTCCTCCAGAGGAACTAGTATTTTCTTACAATACTGTATATTGCAGCTTCAAGAATATTATCTTTTGTAAATATTGCATGTTTTAGCTCAAATGTAATGCATTGTTAAATTATCCCTTTCAAAATTGTTACTAAACTGTTGACATTATTTAACTTCTGTGGAGAAAGGCCCTTCAAGATTTATAGAACTGGGCTTCCAAGACTTAAACCATCAAAGGTAGGTAATCTAATGCTGTTCCCAACTTTGCAAAACTAATTGGGGCTGCAAATGTTCGTGTTGAATACTTAAATATTAGAAAGCAATTATTTTGGCTCATTTCTATTTTTTGAATAGAATGCTTTCAAAGTTGTCTATAGCAGTATTCAGTATATACATAATAGAGTATTAAAAACTGAGTAATGCATGTTTCTAATAGCATTCTGCTTGAATTTCTGTATAAACTCAATTCTAATTCTATATGAAGTTGGCAAAATGACGTTGAAATTGTTTGATAAGTCATTGTGCTTATACAGCATATGAAAAGTTTTGGGTTGAATACTGATTAAATAATCCCTTGTTTTTTTTCAATGCTGCGTTGATTAAGTCTCCTCCTGAACTTCATCTTGATTAATTTTGCCTTTTTCCCTTATCTGTCCTTTTGGTTTGTCTTAAATAACATGTCATAGATATTTTTGCCAGGTAATTGATTCAACAATTGATAGAAATGCTTTGTTAATCCTTCAGAAAGGATTTCCTGTGCCTGTATTTAGTTTTTGCTGGTTAAGAAGTCAGTTGAATTTATGTAAGCCAGTGGGAGCACTTAGTAAAATTGAATTTGTATCTTTGTGTAGGAAAATACATTTGTGTAATACATTTGGTTTTTGAATAATATATTAGTTTGATGTTGAATAGTTTTTCATTAACGTTTTGACATGCCCATTTGAAGTTTCTAACTACAGGGAAGTAGGTTATAAAGTAATATAAAAAGACGTTTTCTGCGCCTGAAATAGTTAGCACTGGAACTTGCTTTCCACACATACGCTGTAATCTCTAATATGTTTTTTCCTAGGTGATGCTGTCAGATAATGGCTGATGTGGCTCGATGCTTCATCTCAGTCTTAGTTTTATGATGTGTTTTGGAGAGGGCTGTTTTCTGAATTTTACAGGTTCTTCCGGCCCTATGATGGTATGCAAGAGACGAGTTTGACAAAATAAAGGGCCTCATATACCCATTGTCAGAAAGTATTTGCCATTAGATTAAGACATTGTAGACCAAGATATTTTTTCACTGTTTAAAGATACCTAATCTACCCCTTTGGTTAAGTCAGGCATTTTAGTCCCTTTACAGTTTTTTAAAGTTCTTGGTAGTCATAAAATGAATTGTGACTGATTTTTAGTTTTCTTTTTGTCTATTTTTTTTCCTCATCCTAGGTCGGGTCACAAATCTTCGAAGGGTGACATATGTTGTTTTAGATGAAGCAGACAGAATGTTTGACATGGGTTTTGAACCACAGGTAATCATACATTTCTTAGTGTTTTGAACTATAAATACAAGCTTTGTGAGTAAAATGCCACGAGTACGAAATGTTTATGTGGTTTCTGAAATTCACATGCTTATTTCTGTCTCATGATATAGCACTGAGTTGGAGACATATGGAATTGAAATAAATTTATGTTTCTGATTCCTGATAAAACTTGTTTAGGAAGTATTTGTGCAGGCTTTCCTTAGCCATATATAACTATCAGTGTTAAAACCGGAATTTTTGTTGTTACTTCCATCAGGTCAATTCCTACTCATGGTGACCCCATGTGTTACAGAATAGAACTGCTCCGTAGGGTTTTCTTGGCTGTAATCTTAATGGAAGCAGATCACCAGGCCTTTTCTTTTTGCGGTACTGCTGGATGGGTTCAAACCACAACTGGAATTGGAGTTCTAATAATAGAAGCTTTGTTTTTGTGTGCTGTTGAGTCAGTTCCAATTTACAGCAACCCTATAGGACAGAGTAGAACTGTCTTATAGGGTTTCGTAGGCTGTAATCTCTATGGGAGCAGATCACTAGGTCTTTTCTCCTGCAGAGCTGCTGGATGGGTTTGAACTGCCAACCTTTCAGTTAATAACTGAGTGCTTAAACATGGCACCACCAGGGCTCCTTAATAGAAGTTTAAGCTTCCATGTTTTATAGTTTTCATTTTGCTTCCAAGTAAATTGCTTGAATTCACGGTTTAAACTACCCCATGATTGATATAGCACATGTTGTTTACATTTTCCAAACGTAAAAGAAAAAAAAGCTAAGGCCCAAAACATTTGTCTAATTTAGGTCTTTAAACTCCTTATATGTGTTATTTGCTCAAGTACAAAATTTCAGGGATATAAACTTATAGAAGCGTGTTAAAAGGTGGTCGAAATTTTTTGTAACAGGAACAATGTGAGTTGTCAATATACTATGGATGTCAAAAATTTAAAAAAAAAAATTGTGATCATAGACTGCAGTGGTAGAAATAAGGTATGGGAAAAGGATAAGGTGCACATTCTGTTTAGTCTTTTCGGTTCATTCATGTATTCTCCAAATATAAACTGCCTGTCAGATGACAGTGCCTGCATTGTGTTCAGATATAGGAACCACATTCTAAATGCGATATTAATAGAGTAGGCTTAAAAGAGAGTAAACAGGATTATAGTAACACTTGAACCATGTGAGAAATAACTAAAGGAATGAGGGCTTTTTAGCTTGGCATAGACGGCTTGATAGCATCCTTTAACTCTTTGAAAGTCTCATGTGAAAGAGGCATTGAGTTTATCCTTTTGATCCCAAAGAGTGGAACTGAGACTCAGTAGGGAAGCCATAGGGAGTTTGATCTGAGCTTAGTGTAAACAAGGACTGCATAAGCATTGTTTGGAGATGAAACAGGTTGCTTTGTGGGAAGGGGTGGATATTGAATATCCTTTTCATCCAGGTATTTGAGCAGCAGCACGGGGTCCGTTTGTGGAACCAAAAACCAAACTTAGTGCTGTCGAGTTGAATTCCGACACAAAGTAACCCTATAGGACAGAGTAGAACTGCCCCGTAGGGTTTACAAGGTAGTAAATCTTTATGGAAGCAGACTGCCACATTTTTTTCCTGTGGAACGACTGGTGTCTTAGAACCACTGACCTTTTGGTTAGCAGCTAAGTGCTTAACCACTGCCTGACCAGGGCACCTGTTTGTGGAAAGAGTAAAGGAAATTGGAGTATCACCTGAAATATGGAACTTGGTGCCCGTCACTGTCTTTTTCAATCATGGGAAATCTTACATTTTATGATAATGCTTACGATAGATATAATGGTAGTGCCTTGTGTTGCTTAAAGTCTAGTGAGGAACACAGATATTAAAAAAATACTTATATAAATTATGAGTATGAAAATGCTGCGGATAGAACAGGGTGCAGTGGGACTTACAACAAGGGAACCTAACCTAGTGGGGACGTTCAGAGTTTTCTTGAGGAAAGAATCTGTTTACACTAAAACACAAGTAGAAGTTAGAGAAGCAAAGAGAGGGGTTAGGGTGGAAATGTTACTGCAGTAACGCAGATTGGAGCCACCTGCCGCAATAGCCACTTCTGAGACGGGTGAGGTGAGTAGCAAGAGTTTTATATCGATATGTAGGAGGCAGAGGGGAATAGATTCCTCCAAAAAACCTGTCTCCCCAAGTGTTAATCGGCCAAAGGCTTTTATAAGGACAGGATTATGGGTTTTAGAAGTTTGTGTTAGTTCCTCTTTGAGGTGGTCATGTCCCAGATGAGTTAATCTTTTCTTGGGAGTTATCTGGCGACATCCTGGTTTTCCTGTCCCAAGATGGGTGCTTTGTTCGATTTGTCATTCCTAGATCATTATCACTTGTTTTCTAACCTCCAAGGAGGAACATCGGTTAATCTTAAACCTTTTGTAGAGACTGGAACCGGAGGGAAAAACAAGATCATGAGACAATGCGGCGGTTAGCAATCCGGAGTAATAATAGTGAGCCGGGCCTGTGCAGCCTCTTCCAGAAAGAACATTCTAGGCAAGAAAACACCATGTGTAAAGACTTGACTTGGAAGTAGGGGAGAAAGCATGATTGTAGGAAGTGAGTCATTTATCGTTAAATATAAAAGTTTATATCGAAATTTATCCCTAAGAAGCACTGTATTTGACTGGATTATGCCCAGGTACCTAGTAGGAAGTAGCTAGACCTTGGAGCACCTCAAATAAAGTTAGTATTAATACTTACGTATGTGACTCAGAGAATTAAGTCTTCCTAAATATTGAAACTTTAAAAACAGAATCTCAGTAAGTTTAAGTATTTACTTGACAGTCTGTAGTTAACTTGCTATATCACTGTACTGTGAGTTACAGAGGAAATATGTTCCAAAATTGAAGGAACATCTTTTAATCAGTAGCTAGCAGTCTGATAGCCAGTTGAGAGGGAGAGAGCAATAATTTCCCATTCCCTTCTTCCCCCAACCCTAGGTAACCTCTGATCTAGTTTTTGTCTTTGTATATTCACTTATTCTACATATTTTGTATAAGTGGTATCAGGCAATATTTGACCTTTTGTGTCTGGTTTGTTTTACTTAGCATGTTTTCAAGATTCTTGCATGTCTTAGTGTATATCAGAACTTCATTTCTCTTTGTGTGCCATTGAGTCCGTTCCGACTCATAGCGATCCTATAGGACAGAGTAGAACTGCCCTGTAGGGTTTCCTAGACTGATCTTTATGGGAGCAGATTGCCAGATCTTTTCTCCTGCAGAGCCGATGGTGGGTTCAAACCACTGACCTTTCGGTTAGCAGCCCAGTGTTTATCCCTTGCGGCACCAGGGCTCCTTTCATTTCCCTTTAGGGCTGAATAATATTCCATTGTATGTGTATACCACATTTTGTTTACCCATTTGTCTGTTGATGGACCCTTGGGCTGTTTTCCACCTTTTGGCTATTTGAATAGTGCCTTAGTAAACACTGTTGTACAAGTATCTGTTTGAATCCTTGCTTTCAATTCTTGTGGGTGAATACTCATGAGTAGAATTGCTGGGCCTGTGTTGAACTTTTTGAGGAACTGCCAAACTGTTTTCCACAGCAGCTGCACCATTTTACATTTCCAATAAGCAATGCAAGAAAATTCCAGTTTCTCTTCATTCTTGCCAGTACTTGTTATTTTTCATTTTTTGATGATAACCATCCTAGTGAGTGTGAAGTAGTATCTCGTTGTTTGGATTTATATTTCCCTAATGACTAATGATGTTGAACATCTTTTCATGTGCTTGTTGGCCATTTTTAATCTTCTTTGGAGAAATGTCTGTTCAAGTCCTTTGCCCTTTTTTTTTTTTTTAAATTATGCTTTCGGTGAAGGTTTGCGGAACAAATATTTTCTCATTAAACAGTCAGTACACAGGTTGTTTTATGACATTGGGTAACAACCCCACGACATGTCAACACACTCCCTTCTTGGCCTTGGAGGACGTTTTTTTTTTTTTTTTTTTGGTGAAAATATACATAGCCAAAGATACACCATTTCAAAAATTTCTACATGTACAAATCAGTGACGTTGATTACGTTCTTCCAGTTGTGCTGCTCTTTTGGCTTTAGATGAAGGTTTACAGAACAAAATAGTTTCTCATTAAACAGCTAGTACACATATTGCCCTATGACAATGGTTAAGAACCCCACTACATGGCACACTGTCCTTACTCAACCTTGGGTTCCCTGTCACCAGCTTTCCTGTCCGCTTCTGCTTTCTAGTCCTGGTACCTGGACTGCTGTGCCGCATGAGTCCCGTTTTGTTTTACGGGGCTGTCCCATCCCCGGCTAAACGGCGACCCTCAGGAGTGACTTCACCACTGAGCTAAAAGGGTTTCCGGGGGCTGTAGTCTCAGGGTGTCTCCAGTCTCTGTCAGGCCAGTAAATCTCATCTTTTTTTTTTTAATTGTACTTCAGGTGAAGGCTTACAGAACAAATAGTTTCTCATGAAACAGTAGTACACATACTGTTTTATGACATTGGTTAACAACCCCACAACATGTCCACCCTCTAACTTCTCAACCTTTTTTTTTTTTTGGTGAAAATACACATAGCCAAAGATACACCATTTCCAGAATTTCTACATGCACAGTTCAGTGACATTGACTATGCTCTTCAAATTGTGTTGTTATTCTCACTTAAGATGAAGGCTTACAGAACAAAATAGTTTCTCATTTAACAGTTACTACAAATGTTGCCCTGTGATGATGCTTAACAATCTCACAACACATCAACAATATTCTTACTGAATCTTGTGTTCCCTATCACCAGCTTCCTTATCCCCTTCTGCCTTCTGGCCCTTGTCACTGGACTCCTGTACCTCGTTAGTCTCATTTGGTTTTACGGGGCTGTTCACTCCCAGGCTGAACAGTGAACCTCGGAGGTAACTTCACCACTGAGCTAAAAGGGTATCTGGGGGCCATACTCTTCAAGGTTTCTCCAGTCTCCTTTAGGCCAGTAAATCTGGTCTTTTTTCTGTGGGTTAGAATTATGTTCTACATCCTTCTCCAGCTCTGTCCAGAATCCTCTGTTGTGATCCTGGTCAGAGCAGTCAGTGGTGGTAGCCAAGCACCATCTAGCTGTACTGGACTCAGTCCGGTGGAGGCCTTGGTAACTGTGGTCCATTAGTCCTTCGGACTAATCTTTTCCTTGTATCCTGTTCTCTTCCTTCTCCCTTGCTCCCGAAGGGATGAGACCAGTGGAGTATCTTAGATGGCCGCTCACAGGCTTTGAAGACCCCAGACACCAGTCACCAAGGTAGAATGTAGAGCATTGTCTTTATAAGCTGTGTCGTGCCAGTTGAGCTAGATGTTCCCTGAGATCATGCTTCCCACAGCCCGCCACCCAGCAATTCAGTCCCTCAGGAAGTTTGGATGTGTCTGTGGAGCTTCCGTGACCTTTCCTTGTACAAGTTGTGCTTGTTTCCTCTGTATTGTGTACTGTCTCACCCTTCACCCAAGATACCACTTATCTATTGCCTATTTAGTATTCCCCCCCCACCCGTCCCATCCCTGGTAACCAACAAAGATTGTTACATTTTGTATGTGAACTTTTTCGTGGGTTTTTACAATAGAGGTCTCATACAATATTTGTCCTTTGTGATTGACTTATTTCACTCAGCATAATGGCCTCCAGTTTCATCCATGTTATGAGATGCTTCACAGATTCATCGTTGTTCTTTCTCGTTGCATAGTACTCCATTGTGTGTATGTACCGTAGTTTGTTTATCCATACATCTGTTGATGGGCATCTAGGTTGTTTCCATCGTTTTGCTATTGTGAACAATGCTGCCATGAACATAGGTGTGCATATGTCTATTCGAGTGACAACTCTTATTACTCAAGGATTTATTCCTAGGAGTGGGATTGCTGGATCGAATGGTGTGTCTATTTCTAGCTTTCTGAGGAAGCGCCATATTGTTTTCCAAAATGGTTGTATCATTTTGCATTCCCACTAGCAGTGCATAAGTGTTCCGATCTCCGCGCAGCCCCTCCAACATTTGTTATTTCCAGTGTTTTTGATTCGTGCCAGTAATGCTGGGGTGAGATGGTATCTCATTGTGGTTTTAATTTGCATTTCTCTAATGGCTAGTGATCGTGAGCATTTCCTCATGTGTTTGTTGGCCATTTGAATGTCTTCTTTGGTGAAGTGTCTGTTCATTTCCTTTGTCCATTTTTTAATAGGATGATTTGTCTTTTTGTTGTAGATGTGTTGGATTTTCTTGTAGATTATGGAGATTAGACCTTTGTCTGACTTGTACTGTCCCAAAATTTTTTCCCAGTCTGTAGGTTGTCTTTTTATCCTTTGGTGAAGTCTTTTGAAGAGCATAGGTGTTTGATTTTTAGAAGATCCCAGTTATCTAGCTTATCTGTTGGGGTTTGTGCATTGATGGTTATGGTTTGTATCCTGTTAATGCCGTGTATTAAGGCCTGAAGTGTTGCTCCTATTTTTTCTTCTATGAACTTTATAGTTTTAGGCTTTATATTCAGGTCTTCGATCCATTTTGAAGTAGTTTTTGTATATGGTGTGAGGTATGGGTCTTGTTTCATTTTTTTGCAGATGGATATCCAGTTTTGCCAGCACCATTTGTTAAAAAGACTGTCTTTTCCCCGTTTGATGGACTTTGGGCCCTTGTCGAAGATCAGGTGACCGTTGGTGGATGGATTTACATCTGGGTTCTCAATTCTGTTCCATTGGTCAATGTATGTGTCGTCATACCAGTACCAGCCTTTTCTGACTACCGTAGCTGTGTAGTAGGTTCTGAAGTCAGGTAGTTTGAGTCCTCCAACTTTGTTCTTCTTCTTCAGTAGTGCTTTACTTATTCGGGGCTTCTTCCCTTTCCATATAAAATTAATGATCAGTTTCTCCATCTCTTTGAAGAATGTTGTTGGTATTTGGATCGGGATTGTGTTGTATTTGTAAATTGCTTTGGGTAGAATTGTCATTTTCACAATGTTGAGTCTCCCTATCCATGAGCATGGTATGTTTTTCCATTGATGTAGATCCCTTTGGGTTTCTTGCAGTAGTGTTTTGTAGTTTTATTTGTATATGTCTTTTACATCCCTGGTCAGATTTATTCCTAAGTATTTTATCTTTTTAGGGGCTATTATAAATGGTACTGTTTTCCTGATTTCCTTTTCATCATTCTCCTTATTGGTGTCTAGGAATCCAACTGATTTTTGTATGTTTATCTTGTATCCTGCTACTCTGCTGAATCTTTCTATACGTTCCAGTAGACTTCTTGTGGAGTCTTTAGGGTTTTTGATGTATTGTATCATATCATCTGCAAACAGGGACAGTTTAACTTCTTCATTACCAATTTAGATGCCCTTTATTTCTTTTTCTTGCCTTATTGCACTAGCTAGAATTTCCAGCACAGTGTTGAATAGGAGTGGTGTTAAAGGGCATCCTTGTTTTGTTCCTGTTCTCAAGGGGAATGTTTTCAGCCTCTCTCCATTAAGAATGATTTTGGCCATTGCTTTTACATAGATGCCCTTTATTATGTTGAGAAATTTCCCTTCTATGGCGATTTTATTGAGAGTTTTTATCAGGAGTGGGTGTTGGACTTTGTCAGATGCCTTTTCTGTGTCAATTGAGATGATCATGTGATTCTTTTCTTTCCTTTTATTTATGTGGTAGATTACATTGATTGGTTTTCTAATGTTGAACCATCCTTGCATACCTGGTATGAATCCTGCTTGGTCGTGGTGTATTGTTTTTGATATGATGCTGAACTCTATTGGCTAGAATTTTGTTCAGAATTTTTGCATCTATATTCATGAGAGAGAGTGGTCTGTAATTTTCTTTTTTTGTGATGTCTTTGCCTGGTTTTGGTATCAGAGTTATGCTGGCTTCATAGAATGAATTTGGAAGTGTTGCTTCCTGTTCTATGCTCTGAAATAGCTTGAGTAGTACTGGTATAAGCTCTTCTGTAAATGTTTTATAGAATTTTCCAGTGAAGCCATATGGTCCAGGGCTTTTTTTGGTTTAGAGTTTTTTTTTTAATTACCTTTTCAATTTCTTCTCTTGTTATGGCTCTGTTCAGATTTTCAACATCACTTTGTTGTAGTTTGGGTAGGTAGTGTGTTTGTAGAAATTTACCCGTATCCTCTAGGTTTTCAAATTTGTTGGAGTCTAGTTTTTCGTAATATTCTGTTATAATCCTTTTTATTTCAGTTGGGTCTGTTGTAATGTGCCCTGTTTCATTTTTTATTCTGGTTATTTGTGTCCTCTCCTGTTTTTCTTTTGTCAGTCTGGCCAATGGTTTGTCGATTTTGTTGATTCTTTCAAAGAACTAACCTGGTTTTGTTGATTCTATTGTTTTTCTGTTCTCTGTTTCATTTATTTCTGCTCTGATCTTTACTATTTCCTCTCTTCCAGTGGCTTTGGCCTTTTTTTCGCTGTTGTCTTTCTATTTGTTTGAGTTCTGTAGTTAATGTTTTGATTTTGTCCCTTTCTTTTTTTTTGATATGTGCATCTGTTGCTATAAATTGTCCTCTGAGGACTGCCTTTGCTGTGTCTCAAAGGTTATGCTGTGATGTGTTTTCATTCTCATTTGATTCTAGGAATTTTTTGATTCCATCTCTGATTTCTCCTGTTACCCACTGATGTGTAAGCAGGGTATTATTCAGTTTGCATGTAGCTGATTTTTTTTCCTTGCTCTTTCTAGTGTTAATTTCTACCTTGATGGCATTGTGGTCAGAGAAGATACTTTGAATTGTCTCAGCGTTTTGGATCTTGTTGAGGATTGCTCTGTGGCCTAAGATGTGGTCTATTCTGGAGAATGTTCCATGTGCACTGGGAAAGAATGTGTACTTTGCAGCAGTTGGATGGAGTGTTCTATATATGTCTATGAGGACAAGTTGGCTGATTGTGCCCTTTAGGTCTTCTGTATCTTTGCTGAGTTTCTTCTTAGTTGTTCTGTCCTTTACTGAGAGTGGTGTGTTGAAGTCTCCTACTATTATTGTGGAACTGTCAATTTCTCTTTTCAGTGTTGTTAGAGTTTGTTTTATGTATTTTGGAGCCCTGTCATTGGGTGTGTAGATGTTTATTATGGTTATGTCTTCATGATGAATTTTCCCCTTAATCATTATATAGTGTTCTTCTTTGTCTTTTATAGTAGATTTTGTTTTAAAGTCTATTTTATCTGAGATTAGAATTGCCACTCCTGCTCTTTTTTGGTAGTTGTTAGTTTGATATACTTTTTTCCAACCTTTGACTTTTAATAAATTCACATCTTTGTTTCTAAGGTGTGTCTCCTGTAGACAGCATATTGATGGATCCTGTTTTCTTATCCATTCTGTCACTCTCCGTCTCTTTATGGGTGCATTGAGTCCATTTACATTCAGTGTAATTATTGATAGATGTGAGTTTGTTGCTGTCATTTTGTAGTGCTTTTTTTTGTGGTGCTGACGTTTTCTTTGTTCTTCTTACTCTCTTGTGCTGAGTTACTTTTGTTTGTGGATTGTGTGTTCTTTTCTTTTGTTTTTGTAGGTTTTGTTTTTGCTGAGACTTTGTTTTTCCTCTTTATTTTTATGAGTATGTTTATTAACTTTCTTTGTGGTTACCATGAATTTTACCCTTATCTTTCTAAGTTTGAAGCAGTCTGCCATTACTTGGTATCGCCTCGCCTTCCTCTCCATTAGAAGGTTCTATACCTATGCCGTTTATTCCCTCTTTTATTGTTTTAATGTTGTTGTCATTTACTGATTAACTGCTCTGATTCCTTTGTGTATTTCTTTTGGTTTTGGTTAGTCCTCAAGAGTTCATTTCCTAGATTGGTATCTGGCTCATACGATCCTGCATCATAGATTCTGCCTGTGAGCTGAAGTTGTCTGTTCTCAGATTGAAGAACTCCCTTTAATAATTCTGTAGGTTTGATTTGGCTTTTACATATTCTCTTAATTTCTGTTTCTCTGGAAATGACCTAATTTCACCATCATATTTGAATGAGAGTTTTTCAGGATGTGTTATTTTTGGCAGGCAATTTTTTTCTTTCAAGATTTTATGTATGTCATCCCATTGCCTTCTTGCCTGCATTGTTTCTGCCGAATAATCCGAGCTCAGTCTTATTGTGTCTCCACTGTGTGTGACTTCTTGTTTTTTTGAGCTGCTCTCAGGATTCTTTGTTTGTCTTTGGTTTTGGCGAGTGTGATTATGATACGCCTCGGTGATTTTCTTTTGGGTTCTGTCCTATATGGGGTTCGTTGAGCTTTTTGGATGGCCAGCTTTTCATCTTTGATGATATTGGGGAAGTTTCCTCCCAGCACTTCTTGAGTGATCCTCTCTGTGTCTTCTGTTTTCTCCCCTTGTTCTGGAACTCCGATTACTCGCAAATTTTTGCTGTTGATTGTGTCCCACATAACTCTCAGGGTCTCTTCATTTTTCTTTGTTCTTTTTTCTGAGTTTTCCTTGAACAGAGTTGTATCCAAGTGTTTGTCTTCAACTCCACTGATCCTGTCTTCCACCGTTTCAAATCTGCTCCTCAGCCCTTCTATGACACCGTCCATTTTTGAAATCTTGTTGTTTATCTTTTGGATTTCTAATTGTTGTTTTTGTATAATTTCTAGTTGTGAATTTATTTTGGAATTTTGTTCCTGCATTATTTTCTGGAATTCTTCTAGTTTTTTGTCTGTATTTTCCATGAATTTGTCAGTTTTTCCTCATTTTTGTCTGCTTTTTGCTTTAGCTCTTGGAGAATTCTGAGTATTAGAGATTTGAATTCCTATCAGGTAGTTCTAATTCATTTTATTCCAGAGGAGAGTCATCTGGTGTTTTATTTTGGACGCCTACTGAAACCATCCTGTCCTGTTTTGGTGAATGTTTTGTTATTGTCTGTTGTCTTAGGGGTATTCAGTAGTTATTTTTCTCGTTTTGATTGTAGATTTGTTTGTTTTGTCCCTTTTTTTAAAAAAAATCTGAGTATGTCTGAGCAGGCAGACTGTGTGTTCTTTGTTGTTTGCTCATCTGTGGGCACAATACTTTTCACCTCCTCCTCAACTGGCAGGGTCAGTCACTCAGATATGGTACGGCAGGGCCGTTCTAGCTGAAGAGGAGTTACTGGGAGGGGTTGTTTGTGGCACTTAGTACAGACACCAGAGCGGGTCAGTAATCAGTGCAGGGCAGGTTCCAGTAGGCCATGCCTGTGCTGCTTGGTGGTGTGATGTCAAGGGCATGGTGCAGGTAGGCAGGATGCAGCGGGGAGATTGTTGTGTGGAGCTAAGATGGATATTGTAGAGAGGAGAGAGGAACAGAAGCCAAAATCATAGAAACAGACAAAAAAGAATGCTAGAGGAACTTGCCGTTGGAGTGGAGAGATGAGAGACTCTGAAATGGAGAAAAACAAAAAGGGGAAGAGGAAGAAAAAGAAAAGAATGAATAAATAAAAATTGGAAAGGGAAAAGAAGAGCAAAGTTCCCAGAGATCCCACCGGTGCGGCTATGAGGTCTGGGGAAGTTGTTCTCAGGTGTTGCAGTACAGCCTGGCTAGAAGGCGTAGAGGTATACAACGCCAGGTATTCAGGGAACAGAAAGAGAAGGAAGATATAGAGAGACGAGAAACTAAGTAATGAAGAAAGACAAAGAGGGAAAAGAAAACAAAAGAAATTAAAAAAAAAAAAAAAAAAAAAAAACAAGAAAAGCACCCGAAAAAGGAAAAAAAAAAAAAACAGCGAAAAAAGAAATGCTCTCAGGGATCCCCCTGCACGTCTGTGCAAGCCTATGGGGTAGTTCCAAGCCATGCAGTACCTCCTGGCCAGAATGGGCTCCCAACTCAAGAAGAGAAAATGAAAACAAACAAACAGAAGTCCCACGATCCCACCAGCGTGGCATTCCAGACCGGGGAGCAGCTCCACACTCGAACGGAGCTCCACAGCCCCTCAGGAAGAAGCAAAGTTGGCACGCAGAGCCAGGTATTTGAGCCAAAGGAGGGGGAGGTCGTGAGGGTAATGAAGAAATCAAAAGAAGCTGGAAAAAAGCAACACCAGCAGCAAACAAATGGCACTCGGAGAGCTGGCTTGTTCGGGTGGGTGGAATCCAAGCAGCCGGTGCTTCCCAGACAAGAGATTGTGGCCACGGGAAGCAGAGGAGGCCAAGTGGGGGTGAAGAAGGGTGGGGGCTGTGAAAGTGTATATTGCAGATTACCGTTTGTTTTGTTTCCCGCTGGTAGCTCCGTGAAGCTGTTTTCTCATACCCCCTGTTGGCTGGTTTTCGATAGGAGTCCAAGATGGCGGATCCACGCTGCGGTAGCTGATAGTGGCCCTCTGCATGAATCTCTCCTCGCTCTCCGTTCTCTGTCAGTTTTCTCACTCCATTTGGTGCTTGGCTGAGGTCTTTATCTCTTTATTTGATGTTTTAGGGTTTCAGGATTGTTGTTTTCTCTGTTCGGCTTAGTTTTTCGGATCTTTGCTGTGGAGGGACGGTGTGGTGCTTCTGCTTAGAACGCCATTTTGCTGGAAGTCCTCTTGAGTTATTTCCTTGACAATTTCCTTCTTTCTGTTTTCTGGAACTTACAGTTTGAATGTTGAACCTCTTAGATTCGATCTTTAATTTTCTTACTTTTTCTTAAGTATTTTCCACCTCTTTGTCATTTCGTTGTACTAGGAGATTTTCTGACTTTACCCTTTCAGCCTTTCTATTGAATTTTTAAATTGTGCTTTCAGAGTTTTAATTTCTAAAAGGTCGTTTTTGTTCTCTGTGTATTTCTCTTAGTGTCATCTTGTTCTAGTTTCATAGATGCAAAAATTTCTTATATCACTGTCAGTATTGATAGTAGTTCTTTGAAATTTTCATATCCCTGTATAGTATTTTTTCTGCATGTTGTTTTTGTTTATGCCAGTACATTTGAAACCTTTAGATGAAACAGAGTCAAGAACAAGAAAACCCAGATATCTTATGTTCAATAAAGAAATTGTTTTAATTTCCTCACAAGGAAAACACCTTTGTATTTCACTGGCAAGTTCTAACACATATTCAAGGAACAAATAATTACATTCTCAGTCATATTTTAAGCATTTTTTAAAAAGGACTACTCACCAGTTTATTCTATAAGACCAGTGTAATGTTTTATTTTTTTAAAGAACTTTATTACTATAATGAAATATCATTTCACTTCCACTAGGATGGCTGTGGAGCCCTTGTGGTACAGTGGTTAAGAGCTACGGCTGCTAACCAAAAGGTCAGCAGTTTGAATCTACTATCTGCTCCTTGAAAACCCTATGGGACAGTTCTACTCTGTCCTGTAGGGTCATCATGAGTTGGAATTGCCTCAATAGCAACAGGTTTTTTGGGGTTATTAAGATAAAATTTATATACCATAAAATTCATCTATTTTAAGTGTGCAGTTTAGTAGTCTTTAGTATATTTACAAAGTTGTGTAGCCGTCACTACAATCTAGTTTTAGAACACAAGCATTACCCAAAAAGATCCCTTGTGCCCATTTGTAGTCCCTTCCTGTTCCCACTTTAGCTCCAGGCAACCACTAATCTGCTTTCTGTCTTCATAGACTTGACTTCTCTGGATATTTCATATCAATTGAATCATGCAATATATGGTCTGATGTGTCTGTCTTCTTTTACTTAGCATGATGTTTTTGAGGTTTGTCTATGTCATAGCATGTATCAGTACTTTATTCTATTTTATTGCTGAATAGCATTCCGTTGTATGGAGTTACACCACATTTTGTTTATTCATTCACCAGTTGATCGACATTTTGGTTGTTTATAGACTTTTTGGCTACTAGGAATAATGCTGCTGTGAACACCTGTGTAGAAGTCTTTGGTAGACATATGTTTTCATTTCTCTTTGGTGGATACCAAAGAGTAGAACTGTTGGATTGTATGGTAAACTTATGTTTAACTTACTAAGAAACTATCCAACTCTCTTTTTCCATAGTGGCTGTACTGTATTATAGGCCAGTATAGTCTTGATATCAGAATTAGGCAAGATATGTCACAGTTCAGCTTAGCTCATGATTCAGAAACTCTAAAAAAATACACTAGTGAACCAAATATAACAGTGCTTGAAATAGACAATAAATAATCAAGTTAGTATTATCCTTAGGATGCAAGGTTGGTTTAACATTAGAAAGTCAGGTAGTATAATCCATCTTATTACCAGAGTAAAGGTGGATAGCTGTATCACCAACTCAAATGATGTAATGGAAGCATTTGATAAAAATTCACCCATGATTTAAAAATTGTCCTAGCTAACTAAGACTAGTGGGAAAACTCTCCTGTTTCATATAGAGTATCTACAAAAAAGCCTATAGTAAGGATCATACTTAATGGTGAAATTCTGAAACTATTAATACAAGAAGCAAAGTAAAACAGTTAATACCTATTCAACGTTTTATTGGAGGTTCTAGCCAGCATAGCACAGTAAGTCAGAAAAAGGCATAATGTTTGGAAACGAAAAAACAAGTTTATTTGCAGCTAATATAACTATCTTTGTAGAACAACAACAACAAAAAAACCTACTGCTGTAGAGTCAATTTCAACTCATAGAGTGACCCTATAGTACAGAGTAGAACTGCCCCGTATGGTTTCCAAGGAGCGGCTGGTGGATTCAAACTGTTGACCTTTTGGTTAGCAGCCGAGCTCTTAACCACTTTACAGATGAATGAGTAGAATTGATAAGAGACCAGTATAGTTTTTGGATATAAAGTCAGTAAACAAAAAATATTTACATTTCAGTTACCAGCAAGTTAGAAAATCTACTTTAAAAAATATATCATTTGCAACAGCATAAAAAAAAAAAAAAAAAAAAAACCCTGATAAAACAAAAAAAAAACTGTTGCTGTCGAGTTGATTCCGACTCATAGCGACCCTATAGGACAGAGTAGAACTGCCCCGTATGGTTTCCAAGGAGCAGCTGGTGGGTTCGAACTGCTGACCTTTTGGTTAGCAGCCATAGCTTTTAACCACTACGCCACCAGGGTTTCCGTAGAAGATATAGCTGGAGGAAATTATGAAACTTCATTAGAAAACATTATAAAGAGGACCTAAATTGATTCTCAAAATATATATGACGAGCAGGGTATGATGAATAACCCTTCTGAAGAAGAGGAACAAAGTAGAGTGTGAAGGAAGCCACTTCTTGAAAGTGTAGTTTTCCAGTTTAGACTTTAGCTTTCTTGGGTCTACTAAGTCAGGTACCACTTAATCCAAATATTGTTGCTACTACAGTGAAACCTGTGAGAGCCAGAACTTGATGGGACTAGCTTGTTTTTCTGGGTCTCACAAGTTTTCTACCTTTGACAGGGTTTCAGTGGAAAATATTTGAGTTTTCCTTCTCTGACAGATTGCTGTCTAACACAAGTTCCAGCTTTCGTAGGTTTTATTGTATTCTTGTCTTCTATTTGTCTTTGTTGGTTTGTGTCAGTTTAAAAAAACAAAAAACAAAATCTATACTGTAACTCTTACAAGGGTTTTTCAAGGGAAGAGAAGTACATGTATGTGGTTAATCAATAGTTTTTAACTGAAAGCACTGATGCGCTTTTTATAAAATTTTATTGTGGTGAAATACATACAACAAAAAGTTTGCTGTTTTAACCATTTTTAACTGCACAATTCAGTAACATTAATTACATTCACCATGTTGCGCTACCATCACCACTACCCTTTCCAAAAATTCACAACACCCCAAACAAATTCAGTACCCCGTCAGCAATAACTCCCATTCCATACTCCTAGCCTTTGGTAACCACTAATAACGTTTGGTCTCTATCTATGCCTTTCCCTATTGTAGATATTTCATATATATGTGGGATTATACAATATTTGTCCTTTTATATCTGGCTTATTTCACTCAGCATAATGTTTTCAGGGTTTATCCTGACATGTTTTAAAACCATCATTTTGGCTGCTGAGTGGAGAATAGATGTGAGATGGAGTGGGACTAAAGGTAGGAAGATTGTTGAAATAATCCAGATGAGACATGCTGGAGGCTTGGACTAGGAATCCAGGAGTTCCAGTTGCCTTGGATAAGACCACCTCTTTCCCAGCCTCTGTCATCTTGGTAGGTTTGGAAATGTGGCTCCAGAACTCTGTGTTCCTGGTAAGATCTTCACTCTTCCCATTTTGCCAGCACTCACCATTATCTGCCTTGAAACCACTGTCAGTAATCTTATTCATTATGTCATTTTTCCTGTTTATACCAGGCACCACAAGAAACCCAGGATTCCCTGATTTCTCTAGGGCTCTATTTGCACTGAGGCAATAGATGCCCGCACTCCACCTCCTCACTAGTTTCTGTCTACCATCATTGTTTTATTTCTTTCTGCAGCTCTTATCACCATTTGACACATGATATATGTTTAATCTGTCCACCGTCATTAGAATGTAGGGTCCTTGAAGACAGAAGTTTTTTTCTATTGTTAGTGTGTATTTCTAGATCTTAGAACAATGCCTGGTAACTAATGGGTGTTTGGTAAAAATAGCTTGTGTTAATGAAGGAAAGAAGTGATAGCAGTGGAGAGTGGTTGTGTTTTTCATATAGTTTTAGGATAGAGACTACAGAATTTATTGATGTGTATTGGGTGTGAGATACATGACAGAAGGGAGAGTAGTCAAGGATGATTCCTAGATTTTTGACTTAAGCATCTGGATGACTACAGTTGCCATTTCTTGATATGGGGGAACTGTGAGAGGCGCAAGGAGCCCTGGTTGCGCAGTGGTTAAGTGCTTGGCTGCTATCCAAAAGGTTGGCTGTTCGAACCCACCCGGTGGTCCATGGAAGAAAGATGTGGCATTCTGCTTCCGTAAAGATTACAGCCTAGGAAACACTACAGGGCAGTTCTATTCTGTCCTATTGGGTTGCCGTGAGTCAGAATTGATTTGATAGCAACGGGTTAACAGGTGACAGGAGCAAATTAGTGGGGAAATCAGCTGTGATACTCCAAAGTAACAAGTTGAAAGGTCTCTGATGAAGGTATGTCCAAAAGTTCTTTCTACTTAGTTTCAACGTTTTATAATGTTTGGAGTCTACACTCATCATATTTATTTGTAATGTTTCTTCAGGTCATGCGCATTGTGGATAATGTCCGTCCTGATCGACAGACAGTTATGTTTTCAGCTACTTTCCCCAGAGCTATGGAGGCTTTGGCTCGTAGAATCCTGAGTAAACCCATTGAAGTGCAGGTTGGAGGCAGGAGTGTGGTTTGCTCAGATGTGGAACAGCAAGTGGTGAGTACTGCCTTTAGGGTGTCCCTAATCCCCTTGGTGTTTAGGTAGTGTGTGTAATTTTTGGGGGGTCATTGTTTGTGAGGTAGGCAGATTATTTTTAAAATTAAGTAGTATACCTCAACTGCAGCTTTTAATATTTTATCAGATATGCTTGAATGTGCTAGCCCATGGAACTCTTTAAAATGTTTTTTTTTTTTCATTTTTCCCGCCAGAAGTGGTGAGCTGGTAGATAGAAATACCTATCTTATTCTTTGGTTCATAGGATGTGAAGTTAAAAAAGGCAGAGAGAACAGATGATCATTTTGCCCACATTTGCAAGTCTCTTGTTCTTTGAAAGTTACTTTTTTTTTTAGTCTTACTGGTTTACCATGTAAAACCAACATTTTTCCAGCTCTCCTAAAGATGTACCAAGATGATGTCATTTATTCATTCATCACAATAAAATGAATATTTTGTTTGCAAGGGGTGGATTTGCATTTTCACTCTATTTAACTTGGTATAATTTGGTGTTTTCAGATTGTGATTGAAGAAGAGAAGAAATTCTTGAAGTTACTTGAGCTTCTAGGCCATTATCAAGAATCAGGATCTGTTATTATATTTGTGGACAAGCAGGAACATGCTGATGGTCTTCTGAAAGATTTAATGAGAGCATCTTATCCTTGCATGTCTCTTCACGGAGGTAATATTTACTTTCATTCACCTGTGAAATATCTGTTAAATATTTAACTTGTTAATAAGCATTGTGCCGTGTTCTGAATGATAAGTTACTTTGTTTCTTATGATTTAGTACTAAATTTTATATAATCTGTCTCAGTTTTTCCTCACAACAGCTCTTTGAGGCTAAGCATTGTTATTACCCCATCTTAGTGATGAAGAAAATAAGGTAAAAATATATTGATCTGACCAAATTCTGTAGCTATTCAACAGCTAAAGAGGAATTAAACTTAATCTTCTGACTCCTCACGTTACACTTTCTATTGTAACATGACGCCTAGAAGTTTTCATGATTTGTAGAGCTTTAATTGAAAACTTTAAATTGAAATTGTAAAGTAATGTTTTAATTTCTGTGTAACATCACCATTGTTACATATATGTGGGACTTAGAACACCGAACATATGGAACAGAGAGTTTGAATAATTCTCATTAACCAAGTGTTCTGGTTATCTATGGCTCTGTAACAAATCACACCAAATTTAGTGGCTTAAAACAGCAACAGTCATTTATTTTGCTTATGAATCTGCAATTTGAGCAGAGCTCAGCTGGTCCATGTAGTCTGTGTTTCATGCTGTGTCTGCTGGGATGGCTCAATTGGGGCTGAGGATCCGCTTCTAATTTGACTCACTTATGTGGCTAACAAATTGATGCTGGCTGCTGACTGGGAGCTCAGTCATACTATTGGCCAGGGGCCCTGGTTCTTTCCCTTCTGGGCCTCTCCATGAGGCTGCTTGGCCAATTGGCAAGAACTGAAAGCTGTCAGTCCAGTTAAGGATGATAATTGGGAACTGGCAGAGCTTTTACTTCCTCCATATTCTATTGAACAGAGTAGTCATAGGACTAGCCCAGATTCAAGAGGATGGAGGCATAGACCTCACGTCTTGATGGGAGAATATCATCTCACATGATCTTCTGTCTTTGCCGAATGTTTGTGTAGTTTCAGAAGTTGGTGGAAGCAAGATGTCAAAATCTTCAGCTATAGCTGTGGACTTGTCTATTTCTGTCTTCTATCATTTTTTTGATTCATGTATTGTAAAGCTTGATTATTGGTTGTATACACATTTGTGATTGCTATGTCTTCTTGACTAATTGAACATTTTTGTCTTTATGAGATGTTCCTCTTTATCTTTGGTAATCTATTTCTTAAACTCTGCTTTATCTAATATTAATGTAATTCCTCTAGCCTTCTTATACTTACTGTTTGTCTGGTATGTGTTTTTCTTTTCAACATATCTCTGTCTTTGTAATTCAAGCCCATCACTTGTAGACCACATATAGTTAGATCTTGCTTTTTATAATTTATTATGACAACCTCTGCCTTTTAATTGGAGTATTCGTCCATTTATATTTAGTATAACTATCAATATGCTTGGTTACGATTGGTGTTAGGTCTGTCATTTTACTACTTACTTTCTCTTTGTCCCGTCTGTTTTTGTTCTGTTCCTGCTTTCTTACCTTCTTTTGGATAATTTGGGTAGTTTTTTTAATGCCATTTTAATTTCTCTGTTGGCTTTTTATCTGTTCCTCTTTGCATTATTTTCTAAATGGTTGCTCTCGGAGATTATAATATACATCCTAAACTTTTCACAGTTTTCTTCAAGTTGATATTATACCTTTTCATGTAAAATGTAAGAATTTTGTGTTAATTATGTCCATTTATCATCTTCATGCCTATTATGGTTTTTATGCTATAGTTGTTTTATATATTACATCTGCATACATTATAATCCCTTATTCAACATTATAATTTTTGCTTTAAAGAGTCAGTTTTAAAGAAATTAAATTTTAAAATGGTGTCTTATATTTACCTATATATTTGCCATTTCTAGTGTTCATTTCTTTCAGGAGATCTTAGATTCCATATGGAATTGATTTCTATTATCCTGAAGAATATTTAGCATTTCTTGTATTACAGGTGTGCTGGGGAGAAATTCTCTTTGCTTTTCTTTATCTAAAAAATATTTTTAGTTTGCTTGAAGGATATTTTCACTGGCTATCGCATTCTTATTGACAGTTTATTTCTTTTGTTACTTTACAAATGTCATTTGAGTGTCTTTTTTGTTGTTGCTCCACTGTCTTTTTGGCTCCATTGTTTCCAATGAAAAGTCAGCAAAAATTCATATTGCCGCCTCCGTTCCTGTAATGTGACTTTTGTCCTCTGTTTTCAAGATACTCTTTTTTATCTTTGCTTTTCAGCAGTTTGACTTGATCTTATTAAGTGTGATTTTTGTTTTTAATTTATTTTTTAAAGTTATCATACAAGAAAATTGAAATTTTTTTCTTTTGGTGTACAGCAGAGTTTAGCAAACAGTAGTCTGTGAGCCAAACTTGGCCTACCACCTGTTTTTGTAAATAAAATCTTATTGGAACACATACATTCATTTACATGTTGTTTATGGCTGTTTTCAAGCTACAGTGGCAGAGTAAAAGCTAAAATTATTGTTAACCTGGTCTTTTCCAGAAAACATTTACC
The DNA here is from genome assembly GCA_030035585.1 of Dugong dugon. NCBI lineage: Eukaryota > Metazoa > Chordata > Mammalia > Sirenia > Dugongidae > Dugong > Dugong dugon. Next base: position 147,997,473 of record CM057460.1, read on the forward strand.
TGCCTCTGGTGTACAGGTCTGTAAATTTTGATGTGTGTTTAGATTCACGTAACCGCCACCATAATCAGGATATAGAACAGTTCCATCATCCACCTCATCCTATCCCTATAAAGATAACTACTGTAAAGTTATCTCTCTCCTACCCTTAACATTCCTTGACAACTATTTATCTCTTCTCCTTCCTAATAGTTTTGTCTTTTCAAGATGTCATGTAAATGGAATCCTACAATATATGACTTTTTGCAGTTGACTTCTTTCACTCCGCATAATGACTTTGAGATTCATCCAGGTTGTTAACATGTATCAATAGTTCATTTATTTTTATTGCTGAGTAGTAATACCATTTATGGATGTACTATTGTGTATCTGTTCATCCCTTGAAGGATATTTGGATTGTTTCTAGTTTTTCACAGTTTTGAATAGAGCTACTATTAAATATTCATGTACAGGTTTTTGTGTGAACCTAAGTTTTTATTTCTCCAAGGGTAGATACTCAGTAGTGGGATTGCTGGGTAATATGGTACATGTATCTAGTTATGATTTTCCTTGTATTTATTATGCTTTGAGTTCACTGAGCTTCTAGAATCTGTAAATGTATGTCTTGTACCAAATTTGGAAATTCTTTGATGTTACTTCTTTAATTTTTTTTTCTTCTGTCCTATTCTCTCCTCTCACTTTGGAACTTTTATTATTTGTGTTTGATCTTTTGGTATCATCTCACATACCACTAACGCTCTGTTCAGTTTTGTTTTCTAATTCATATTGGATAATTGCTTTGACTCTGTCTTAAAGTTCATTGATCTTTTGCCATCGCCCATCTGCTGCTGATCTAGTAAAATTTTAAATTCAGTTGTTGTGTTTTTTAGTTCTAGACTTTCCAGTTGGTTCTTTTTTATAATTTCTTGTTTCTCTATTCATTCCTTATGAGCTTTTTAAAAAAATTTCTTTGATCATAGTTTTAATAAGTGCTTTAAAGTTTTTTGCTGATTACGACACCTGGGTCATTTTGATGTCAGTCTACATTTGTTGTCCTTTATTTTGCTTTTATGTTTTTCTGTTATTTGGATTTCTGGTAATTTTGGTTTGTATACTAGATTTGCGAATGATGCAGTGTAGAGACTCTGGATTCTCTTATGGTCCCCTCAGGAGTATTGCATTTTTTTTTTTTTTAGTAGACCATTAACTTTGCTGGACCCAAATTTCAAACTCCGTCTTCATTGTAATGGACAACATCTCAAATCTCTGTTGATTTCTTTTAGCCATAGTTGGGTTCTTGGAGTATGCCCTATATATGTGTAGGTTAGTGGTCAGCCAGCTATTGAATAAAGTTTATGTGCACAATTGATGGTACTTGCTCTGTGGTTCTTTTCGAGATTTATCTCTTCTTTTCAGGTCGTAAGTTTGTCTTGAACTCTTTCTTCTGGTTTTTCATGTCTGAGTTTCTATTCACGTTTTGACTTCCTTACCTGAACTGCCCAAGCAAAAAGTCTTTTAAAAAATAAATTAATAAAACCCTGTAGACTCAACCAGTGTCATTATATTCTTAGAAGTCTTAACTCCTTTCCAGTTTCTGGCTGCTTTTAGTTACTCTCTAGTGCACTCAGGTAGTTGTTTTTTATATTTTGTCCAGAGTTCATAGTTATTATCTACAGGAGGGTTGGTCCAATGAGGGCTTCTATATTGCGGAAATGTGTATGTGTGTTTATAAGTAAGGAAAAAATTTCCCGTAAGCCCCTGTCTATACTTTCCCTTTTATCTGTTTGGATAGAATTGCATCACATGTTTATACCTAAATCATTTATGGGCAAGGGGTCGGGGATTCAGTAAGATTAATGGTTCTTGAAGTATGGTCCTGGGATCCTGAGGGTTTCTAAGACCCTTTCATGGTGTCTGTGATGTCAAAAATATTTTCATAATAATCCCACAATGTTATCTGCCTTTTTCACTTTCATTCTCTCATGAGGGTACAGTGTAGTTTTCCAGAGGCAATGTCACATGTTCTATTGCAACAGGTTTTGACTGCAGAAGAAATATGAAACTCCAGCCATCTTTTGTTAAGCCAGACATTAACGAGATTTACAAAAATGTAAAACAATGCCATTTGTCTTAATTAATTATTTTATGCTTACCAAAAAAACCAAATCTGTTGCTGTCAAGTCGATTCCGACTGATGGCGACCCTATAGGACAGAGTAGAACTGCCCCATAGGGTTTCCAGGGAGCACCTGATGGATTTGAACTGCCGACCTTTTGGTTAGCAGCTGTAGCTGTTAACCACTACGCCACCAGGGTTTCCATTTATGCTTATTTTCCACAAAAACATTTTTTATTTTAAAATATAATGGCTTTATTATTGTTATTTTTTAACTAATATTTTATAATTTTCTCTGTTATAACTTCTGATAAATATCAGGAAATAACTTACCTAAACTAATGCTTTCTGAGTCTTTATTAATTTTAAGAATCTAAAGGTGTTCTGAGCACGGAAGTTTGAGAAGGGCTGGATTAAACTAATGGTTCACCTCTTGAGACTGAGAGTTACGCTCACCTCCCATTTGATATATTGACCATGTATTGGGTGGATTTGTGAACAAAACCGGGGTTAGGTTAAAAAGGAGGAGAGTTGGAGCAACAGAACAAGGAGGAGAGTCAGGAATAGGAGGAGGAAATGGAATGTGTGGCTAATTAACGCCGTGAACAACAGCCTTCTTTGCCATAAGGCTAGAAGAACTGAATGGTGCCCAGCTACCATTACTCAATGTTTTGATCAAAGATTTTATAAAAGAATCCTTGTTAAAAGGGGGAAAATGCAGAACAGAATTTCAGCTTCTCATGGAGTCCAGATTTCTGGAGCCATGGAGGCTGGATGAACCTCCAAAACTATTACCCTGAGATAATCTTCAAGCTTTAAGCTAAAAATATCCCCAGAAGTCTTCTTTAAATCAAACAATAGTTTAGCTTAACTGGTAAAGAATATCTGCCTTGAGCATTGTGTTTTTCTTAAGAACTATCTACATGGGATCAATTTGACAAGAGCAACTTGAAAGATTAGATAGGAAAGTTAGGGGGCAGTGAGTTTATGTTAGTGGGAAGGAACATTCGGAAAAGGTGGATTAAAGTGGTTGCTCAGCTTGAAGAATGTAATCAGTGTCATTGCATTGTATATGTGGAAATTGTTGAATTGGTGTATGTTCTGTTGTATATATTCTCAACAACAACAAAAAATAAAAATAAAAAAAAAAGAGGAGGGTTTATGGTTGCTGGGTAGGCACCCACATGCTTTAGTAAACATACTTGATTATGAGGAATCAAATATATGCACTTGGGTTAATAGTCAGGATTCCTTAGGCTTGTTAAGTAAAAGTTTTGGTGTCTTAATTATAAAGTTAAATTTATATTGGTACTGATTCTTTTTCTTATGAGATTTTTGGGTCCAGTGTTGGAACCCAGTTTCTTTGATATAATACCAGATGTTTTCTCTAAGTCAGTGTTTGAAGAGTACTTTTAAAATTTTACGTAGTGATTTAAGTTTCTATTGATAAATATTTAGATACTAACTATTCTGTGTTATGTTAAACCCAGATTTTTTATGAAATCTTAAGAGTATCTTCTGCTTCAAGTTTTAACATTTAAGAATTTATTCCATTCCTTTGTCTATTACCAGGGATCCCTGGGCACCTCATGGAATATATTTCTGGCCTGGGCATCTAGTAACAGAGCATTTTGGTATTCTATGCTCTGTTTTGTCAGTCATCCTGAGGCTCTTTGTGTCAGGTATTTCAGAGAGCTCCACTTGGGTACTTTTTAGTGCTCCTCAAAGTTTAGCATGCATATGTAATTAACTAAAGTTCTTGTTAAAATGCAGATTGTGATTCAGATGGTTTGAAGAGGGTGTGAGATTCAGCATTTCTAACAGTTTCCCAGGGATACTACTAGTATTTCTGGTCCTTTAGGCTTCTGATCCTTGGACAACACTAAGTAGCAAGACTCTAAACCTACGAGAGAGATCTGAATCCTGTCAGTATAGGCTGATTGTTCCTGCCTTTTCTCCTTTTGCTCCCCAAACAGGTTTTGGTTTGTGATTCTGAAAGTTGGGCCTCTGCAATTATAAGCCTTCTACCAAAGAAAAGGGGGCAAAAACAAGGGCAGATTTGGAAGATTCATAATTAAGTTGATAGCAGTAACTTTCATCTTGTCATTAAATTTCCTTAGTCTTTTATTTCCTGTTTTACAAATTGGAAGTAGTCAGTATAAGTTTAATTTGTTCTTTTGTCTCTGTTTAGCTTCTTTCTCTGAGTGTTAGAGGAAATGGAAAATTTAATTTGAGCTTTTTTCTTTACAACTCTTTAATTTACTTGCAGGTATTGATCAATATGACAGAGACAGCATCATAAATGACTTTAAAAATGGGACCTGCAAACTTCTTGTGGCTACCTCTGTTGCTGCCCGAGGTCTGGATGTGAAGCATCTGATTCTTGTAGTAAATTACAGCTGCCCCAACCATTATGAAGATTATGTGCACAGAGCTGGACGAACTGGAAGAGCAGGCAACAAAGTAAAAAAAAAAAGTGTTTTAAAGTTGATTTCTGTTGTATGAAAGTATAGGTATTTCTTTAGTACTTTAAGGAGTAGGTAATAGGAGTTATGAGACTACTTTTGAAAACCCTTTATCAGTAGAGTAGGGGAAACAGTTAATGTTAATCATTTATATACACATACAGGTCAGAGTATTGTTAAAATTATCAGATACGTAGCTGTTAGGCAAATATGTTAATAGTTTGTGTTCCTTTTTAGTCTTTTTTACTCCCCACTAAAAATTTTTATATAGACACACACACATATATATCTATATGTATATATGGAGCCCTGGTGGCGTAGTGGTTAAGAGCTCGGCTGCGAACCGAAAGGTCAGCAGTTCGAATCCACCAGCTGCTTCTTAGAAACCCTGTGGGGCAGTGCCACTCTGTCCTTTGGGGTCACTGTCAATCGAAACTGACTCAGCAGTACCTAACAACAACATATATGCATGTATATAGTTTTGTATTTTTCATTGCTTTTTTAAAAATGTGGGATCGTAAAATGTGTGTGTGTGTGTGTACACGTATACATGTCATATATATTGTTTGATTCAGGTGTATTCTGTTAACTGTATAGATCTAATTCAAGGCATCAGTTATTGGAGACATTGACCATGATATGGTTGATATTACAGCCCTGGGCCTCTCAGCATACTAAAGCTGTAATAATAGTAACAGCTGAGAGTTACGGAGTACTTATATGCCAAACACTGTTCTAAGTTCTTTACATATATCATCTCATTTTATCCTTACAGAATACCTTTGAGTCACTCTAATCCAGTTTTATAGATGAGGAATAACTAGTGATGCATTTATTGTTTTAATCTGAGGTATTCTGAAGAATTGGGAAACTTTCTGTAAAAGGCCAGGTATTAAATATTTTAGTCTTTGTGGGCCACGTACAGTTTCTGTCACATACGTGTGTGCACACCGTACACAACCGTATACAAATGTAAATACCGTTCTTAGCTTATGGGCAGTACAAAAGCAGGCGGAAGGTCAAATTCCATGAATATGTGGGAAGAAAATCTTAAATCACGTTTGAAAATTTATAAGAATCCACAGGTAGGGACAGCATATTTAGTGTTGGCAACCTGAGTGTGTTTTGCTGCCTCTGTACTTCCAGCTTCAGTCTTTCTCTTGGATGAACCAAAAGACTCCTTAGGCTACAGGAGGTGTGTGAGGCCTTAGCTTTTAGAGAATCCCAGGGAGGCAATGCAGCTGATCTCATTTTTGTAAAACGGTTATAAAAATAAACAAGTATATAAAACAACTCATTTTTAAAATATTATCAATCAGATTACATTTATACATAAATTTTTTGATATATTTTATTGATTGGTCTTAGAGAAAAATCTGGAAAGATACATACTAGGAAGTTAATATGGGTTAGCTTGGGTGAGGTGGTGTGGTAGGTAGTTGTGGAAGTGGGTGCGAGCAAAAAATAAAAATAAGAAAGAAAACTAATATGACAACACAACTGTGCATTTATATAAAATTAGAAATGTTTGTACTTACGTATAAAGAAATTAGGAGCCCTGGTGGTGTAATGATTAAGCGATCAACTGCTGACTGAAAGGTTGGTAGTTTGAACCCACCAGCCACTTGGAGGGAGAAAAGACCTGGCGATCTGCTCTCATACAGATTACATACAGCCTAGAAAATCCTGTGGGGCAGTAGGGTTGCAATGAGTCGGAATAGACTCAGTGGCACATAACAACAACAATAAAAACATTAGAAATGGTCCATTTTTGCTTAACCTGTTTTAAATATTAAACTTAGATATTTCACTTTGAACCATTAAAGAATGTAGCAGGACTCTGTGTCCTTTAAAATGCTTTAATAATGGCATCAGTCTTAAGAGGATTTATTAATAAAGGTGGTTCAGATTTTATCTTGTGATCTAAGCAGGTTTCATCTTGTTAATAGCTAATAGTTCTACTTTTTCATCATTCATTAGGGTTATGCCTATACTTTTATCACAGAAGATCAAGCTCGCTATGCTGGTGACATAATAAAAGCCCTTGAATTGTCAGGGACTTCAGTGCCTCCTGATCTAGAGAAACTTTGGAGTGATTTCAAAGATCAACAGAAAGCTGTGAGTTTTTTAACCTCTTATTTTTACGTAAATCATTAATGTGTTCTAAACCTTGAATGTTTAATAATTACAAATCAATCTTGATATGATTATTTTCAGTGATCTCTTTAGAGAGGAAAAAAGTGAAAACAAAATTCTTTTGCTTGAACTTAATAATAGATTATGTTGTCTACATAGAGCCCTTGCACTTTCTCACATGCTCAAATAAAGTGTTTTTGTTATACTGGCATATCCTGCCTTGAAAAATACTTAAATGCAGCAAATTTCTAAATATTAAAAAGTCTTTGTTATAAAATTAACTTTTTTGTTTTTCCTTGAAAGGAGGGGAAGATAATTAAAAAGAGTAGTGGGTTTTCTGGTAAGGGATTCAAGTTTGATGAAACAGAACAAGCTTTGGCTAATGAGAGGAAGAAGTTACAAAAGGCAGCTCTTGGTCTGCAAGATTCAGATGATGAGGATGCTGCTGTTGATGTAAGTATTGTAGTTCTAAGCCTCATTCTTGCCAGTTAAAGCTGTTGTTCTTTTGGTACTGGAAGTCTTGCCATATGCTTTTTGAGATAGCCAGTCACTGGAAGTGTTTTTGTGTGTGTAGTTTCCCCAGCTTTTTTCTGTGGATATACATATATTTACGTATGTTCGTATTTGTGTATTTTTATAAAAATGAGAACACACTGTGCATACTGCTTTATAACCTTCTTTACAAAAATCTATGTTGAAATTTTTTTTTATTTTAGTAAATTCACCCTTACATTATTCTTTTTTTCCTTACATTATTCTTAATGACTTCATAATATTTTGTTGTATGGATTTTTCATAGTTTAATTAGCCAAAACCCTATTTTCAAAATATGGATTATTCCCATGTTTTCACACTTCATTGTACATTCATCTTTGCACACTCATGGATTAAGTCTTGAGGGTGAGTTCATAAGTAGAATTGCTAAGTCAAAGGGTGTATCTGTTTGGTCTTAAAAACATTGTCAGTGCGCACTTGGCTGTAGCAGTGTAAGTGAGTTCCTGGCTCCCACACCTTTAATTCAACATTGGCATGAATAGTATTTTTATCTTTTTCAGTTTGGTAGTTATAAAAACCAAAAAACCAAACCTGCTGCCATCAAGTGGATGCCAACTCATGGCGATCCCACGTGTTGTAGAGTAGAACTGCCCCTTAAGGGTTTTCTTCGGGTGTAGTCTTTATGGAAGCAGATCACCAGGTCTTTCTTTTGTGGTGCAGCTATGTGAATTCAGACTGCCAACCTTTAGGTTAGTGGTCAAGCACATACTGTTTGTGCCACCCAGGGACCTAATAGTTATAAAACATCCTTAATAATAATAACAGCCAACATTTATTGAGTGCTTACTAAGTGCCCTGGTGGTGCAGTGGTTAAAGTGGTTGACTGCTAACTGGTTTGAACCTACCAGCTGCCATGAAGGAGAAAGATGTGGCAGTTTGCTTCCATAAAAAATTACAGCTTTGGAAGAAACCCTACGGGCCAGTTCTACTCTGTCCTATATGGTCACTATAAGTTAGAATTGACTGGCAGAAGCGAGTTTGGTTTGGTTTTGTGCTAAGTGCCAGGTGCTGTACCAAGTGCTTTACAGGGAATATTTCATTTATTCCCTCACAGCCGTTATATAAGGTAGATACTCAAGAGTATTCCCATTTAATATGTTAGGAGACTGAAACTTAGAAATAATAACTTTTCCAGAGTAACACAGTGTCTTAGTTATCTAGTGCTGCTGTTACAAATACCATAAATGGGTGGCTTTAACAACCGGAAATTTTCTCACAGTTTAGGAGGCTAGAAGTCTGAATTCAGGGTGCTGGATTTAGGGGAAGGCTTCTCTCTCTCTTGGCTCTGGAGGAAGGTCCTTGTCTCTTACGTGCTTCTTCTCTTGGGCAATCTTCATGTGACTTAGCATCTCTCTTCCACCATCTCTGCTTTTTTTGCTTACATGTTTGATCTCTTTTATAAAATCTCAAAAGAGATTGATTTAAGATACACCCAGCACCAATCTTGTTAACATAACAAAGAAAACCTGTTCCCAAATGGGATTATAACCACAGGTATAAAACAAGCAAACAAATACCCTGCATTGTCATTGAATCAGTTCTGACTCATGGTGACCTTGTAAGACAAAGTAGAACTGCCCCATAGGGTTTCCAAGAAGTGGCTGGTGGATTCGAATTGCCGACTTTCTGGTTAGCAGCCAAGCTCTTAACCACTGTGCCACCAGGGCTTCAACCACAGCTATAGGGGTTAGGATTTACAACACATATTTTTGGGAGACACAACTCAAACCATAACCTACAGCTATTATGAGGAAAAGTTAGGACTTGTACCAAGTTCATTCTTACTTCAAAGCCCATTTTCTTAGCTTATGGCACATTATCTGTCGCAGCAAGGAGGGGCCCTTAGGGTTCAGCAAGTTTAGGGTTTCACAGAGTGTATTCTTTGGAACTCAAGTCCTATGAGCTTCAAAGAGGATGTATAGTAAAATAATTTTGGAAAATCTGCTTAGTATGTATCACTACCCCCCCTCCCAATATATACGTGTATAACACACAGTATATAAAAGGCTGTGAAAGGTCCTTAATTAATTAAAGTAACTTGTTTAACTTTGTTTAACCCAGAAAGTTTTCAACATATTTGATCATAGAACCTTTTTTTTAACATACTCTTTAAACATTAGCTCATAACAAAATTTTGGAAATCAGGAATTCAGTCTGGTCCTGTCATTTGAGTATCTTGGGGCCCAAAACAAGTATTTGGTTCAGGACTACACCAGTAGTTAAGGAGCAGAATCTGTCCAACCATTGCAGTTGACTTGATTCTGACTCGTTGTTGTAAGGTTCCGTTGAGTCAGTTCCTACTCATAGAGACCATGTGTACAACAGAATGAAACACTGCCCAGTCCTGTGCCATCCTTACAATTGTTATGCTTGAGCCCATTGTTGCAGCCACTTTGTCAGTCCATCTCGTTGAGGGTCCTCCTCTTTTTCACTGACCTATACCTATACCAGGGACTGGTCCCTTTTGATAACATGTCCAAAGTACCTGAGACGAAGTCTTGCCGTCCTTGCTTTTAAGGAGCATTCTGGCTGTACTTCTTCCAAGACAGATTTGTTTGTTATTCTGGCAGTCCGTGGTATATTCAGTATTCTCACCAACACTAAATTCAAAAGCATTGATTCTTCTTCAGTTCTCCTTACTCATTATTCAGCTTTCACATGCATATGAGGCAATTGAAAATACTGTGGTTTGGATCAGGTGTGTCTTGGTCCTCAAGGTAACTTTGCTTTTCAACACTTTAAAGAGGTCTTTTGCAGCAGATTTGCCCAGTGCAATGCATCTTTTCATTTCTTGACTGCTGCTTCTGTGGGCATTGATTGTGGATCCAAGTAAAATGAAATCCTTGATGACATAAATTTTTTCTCCATGTATTTTGATGTTGCTTATTGGTCCAGTTGTGAGGATTTTTGTTTTCTTTATGTTGAGGTGTAATCCATACTGAAGGCTGTAGTCTTTAATCTTCATCAGTAAGTGCTTCAGGTCCTTTTCGCTTTCCACAAGCAAGGTTGTGTCATCTGTATGTTGTAGGTTGAATACCTACAGTGAAAGGATACAACCCTGACACACGCCTTTCCTGGTTTTAGACCATGCAGTATCCCCTTGTTCTGTTTGAACGACTGCCTCTTGGTCTATGTAGAGCTCCTCATGAGCAAAATTAAGTGTTCTGGAATTCCCAGTTTTTGCAGTGTTATATATGATTTTTTTAATGATCCATACAGTCAGTAAAACACAGGTAAACATCTTTCTGGTATTCTCTGCTTTCAGCCAGGATCGATCTGACATCAGCAGTGATACCTCTCATTTCACATCCTCTTCTGAATCTGGCTTGGATTTCTGGCAGTTCCCCATTGATGTACTGCTGCGAAAGGTTTTGAATTACCTTTGGAAAAATTTTACTTGCGTGTGATATTAATGATACTGTTCAATAATTTCTTCATTCCATTGGATCACCTTTCTTTGGAATGGGCACAAATATGGATCTCTTCTAGTTGGTTGGTCAAGTAGCTGCCAGATTTCTTGGCATAGATGAGTGAGTGCTTCCAGTGTTGCATCTGTTTGTTGAAACATCTCAATTGGTATTCCGTCAATTTCTGGAGCCTTGTTTATCACCGGTGCCTTCAGTGCAGGTTGGGCCTTTTCCTTCGTTACCGTTGGTTCTTGATCATATGCTACCTCCTGAAATGGTTTAACGTCAACCAATTCTTTTTGATGCAATGACTGCGTATTTCTTTCATCTTCTTTTGATGCTTCTGTGTCATTCAATATTTTGCCTATAGAATCCTTCAGTGTTGCAAGTCGAGGCTTGAATTTTTTCTTCATTTGTTTTAGCTTGAGAAATGCCGAACACGTTCTTCCCTTTTGGTTTTCTAACCCAGATCTTTGCACTTTCATTGTAATACTTTTCTTTGTCTTCTTGAGCCATCATTTGAAATCTTCTGTTCAGCTCTTTTACTTCATCCTTTCTTCCATTCACTTTAGCTACTCTGTGTTCAAGAGTAATTTTCAGGGTCTCTTCTGACATCCATTTTGGTCTTTTCTTTCTTTCCTGTTTTTTAATGACTTCTTGCTTTCTTCATATATGATGTCCTTGATGTCATCCCACAGCTCTTCTGGTCTTTGGTCATTAGTGTTCAGTTCGTCACATCTTGAGATGGTCTCTAAATTCAGGTGGGATATACTCAAGGTCGAACTTTAGCTCTTATGGACTTGTTTTAATTTTCTTCAGCTTCAGCTTAACCTTGCATATGAGCAATTCATGGTCTCTTCCACAGTCAGCCCCTGACCTTATTCTGACTGATGATACTGAGCTTCGACATTGTCTCTTTCCACGGATGTAGTCGATTCGATTCTGCATGTTCCATCTGGCGAGGATGTAAAGTTGTGTTTATGTTGTTGAATAAAGGTATTTCCAGTGAATAGGTCGTTGGTCTTGCAAAATTCTGTCATGCATATTAACTGGTCTTCCTTGTAGGCATATGGATATTATCCTATCACTAGCAGCATTGTATTTCAGGATAGGTCTTGAAATGTTCTTTTTGATGATGAATACAATGCCATTCCTCTTCACGTTTCTGGCATAGTAGACCATGTGGTTATCAGATTCAAAAGCTCACTAATGCCTAGGATGTATATCTTCAAGCGTTCCATTTCATTTTTGACAACTTCCAATTTTCCTAGATTCATACTTCATACATTCCACGTTCTGATTATTAATGGAAGTTTGCAGGTGTTCTCTTCTCATTTTGAGTCATGCCACGTCAGTAAACTAAGGTCCTGAAAGCTTTATTCTATCCACGTCGTTAAGGTCAGCTCGACTTGGAAGAGGCAGCTGTTCACCAGTTGTATTTTGAGTACCTTTCAACCTGAGGGCCTCATCTGCTGGCACTGTATCAAGCAGTGGTCCGCTGCTATTCGTAAGGTTTTTACTGGCCAGTTTTTTCAGCAGTAGACAGCCAGGTCCTTCTTCCTAGTCTGTCTTAGTCTGGAAACTGCTGAAACTTGCCTACCTTGGGTGACCCTGCTGGTATTTGAAATACCAGTGGCATAGCTTCCACCATCACAGCAACAGACAAGCCACCACAGTAAGACAAACTGTCAGAGGAGTCGTGGTAATCTGACTCATAGCAACCTATAAGACAGAATAGAACTGCCCCACAGGGTTTCCAAGGCTATAAACTTTATGGAAGTAGGTTGCCACATCTTTCTTCCATGGAGTGACTGGTGATTCAAACTGCGGACCTTTTGGTTAGCAGGCGAGCAGTTAACCACTGCATTACGAGGGCTGCAGAACTAGAACCCAAGTCTTCTAATAACCTTATGCCATTTCTTTCTAGTATACCACACGGAGTTAAAATTTAATAAAGCCTGTGTTTTAGTTGTCTGTTACTGTGTAACAAAGCAACCTAAAGCTTAGCAGGTTAAACAATATGTAGTTCATCTCGTTTAGTTCCTGAGAGTCAGGCCAAGAGTGGCCCAGCCGTAGGGTTCCGATTTTGGGTCTCATGAGGTTGCAGTCAAACTGTTGGCCAGGCCTGCAGGCTTGACTGGGGATGCACAGTCTGCTTCCAAGGTGGCATACTTACTTTGATGTTGGCAGGATGCCTAATTCTTCACCGCCGTGCCTGAGTGTGCTTGGAGCATGGCTGCTGACTTCCCCCAGAATGAGTGAATGAGTGATCCGAAAGAGAGAGAGAGAGGAAACCTCAGTGCCTTTTATGGCCTAGTCTCTGGAATCACACACCGTCACTTCTACTTTATTCTGTCCAGTAGAAGCGAGTCACTAAGGCCAGCCCTCACTCAATGGGAGGCTATGAGGGAAGAGTATCACAGAATTTGCAGCCATATTTTAAAAGTACTACATACAGTTAGAGGCCCTGGTGTCGCAGTGGTTAAGAGTTTGGCTGCTAACCAAAAGGTTGGCAGTTTGAATCTACCAGCTGCTCCTTGGAAACCCTACGGGACGTTTCTACTTTGTCCTTATAGGGTCGCTATGGATCAGAATCGACTAGATGGCAACGGGTATGGTATATTAATTTATCTAATTTTTTAACTCGGAACAAGCTTTTCTGTGCATTTGAGATTTAGAAGATAACAGGTTTATTGGCCTAATCTGAGCTGCTTAAGGGTTTTGCATCTCTAGTGGGTGATAGTAGTCATTCTAAGGCAAAAGGGATCTTTAAAAAGAAATCCAAATAACTGCATTTTCTGTGCATGCCAGTGTGGTCTGCCTGAGGATCAGGCAGTGGCAGTAGGGCTCATGTGGTTCCTGGAGAACTGAGCCTTTCAGCCTTCCTCTTGTCTCTATGGGGAAACTAACCTTCATTTCTTTCCTTTCTTGGTTCAGAGGAACACAAAAATAAGCCCTCTTTTCTGATCTGTTTCCCAATTTTCAAGACAAATCCAATTGCATTTTAGGAGTTAGGAAGAGTTTCCTTAGGAACATGTTAATACCATTCTCCCTGAAAATCATTAACCATGTTTTTACAGTCATAGCAAGGGTAACGAGTGCCCAGGGGCCATCTCTAAGTTCACCAACCTCCCCTACACCCCAGTCTTAGGGGCGGTGTGTGATTTGCTGCATCTGGCTCTCCACTTGTGCCCAGGGAGCAAATGTCCCCTCTGATTCCCCTTGCTAGGCCTCCCTATTTTTAGTTGTTCACTGCTTTGAGTTATTGCCCTTCTTAACCTCTTTCATTACATTATAATTTGGCCTCAAGTCTTGAGCCCTGGAGAGCAACTCTCTTGCATCGAATTGGCTGTTTTGTCTTGACAGGGTATCCATCCTCGTTTGGTGAGTTGGGTTGTATTTTCTAGACCTTTCAGGAGTCTGCTTAAGTGATTCATGCAGCACTTTATCTCTGTTCTCTATCCTTGTTCACCATAGACAACTTGTTTTTTCAAATAAAATGTGTCGCCCTTAACAAACGGCAGGTGTTTTCCTAGTGATCTATTTGGTTGAACTAACAGTCTGATTCTAGCCTTTTGGTGGAAATATTTCTTACTACTTTCTGTACATATACCTTATTTGGTATTTCTAATCCAGTTCTTTCCAATCTTCCTTGTTTTTTCTTCGGTCTAGATTGATGAGCAAATTGAAAGCATGTTTAATTCAAAGAAGAGAGTGAAGGATATGGCTGCTCCAGGAACATCTAGTGTTCCTGCTCCTACCGCAGGAAATGCTGAGAAATTAGAAATTGCTAAGAGATTGGCTCTGAGAATCAATGCACAGAAGAATTTAGGCATCGAGTCTCAGGTATTAAGTAATTTGTTCCAAGTCTTAATACTTCTTAAATTCTGTGTTTTAACTATTTTGCAGGAATACTGTCAAGTACAAGTGAAAAATAAGTTGTCCTTGAGTTTGTGGAAATTTAACATTATTCTGAATACAGAGTATTTTGATTATTGCATTTGAATGATTTCTTTAGTGTGATTAATTGAGGTCTTAATGCCTATTTGGAAATACTTAACCTTCCATGTTAGCCATGGATAGTTTTATAAAGCAGTATTCTGATTGGCATATCCAAAATCTTAAAAGAAGTAACTCTTTTTCTCTGGATCTGCTTTCATTGGGTGGGTTGTTAGGTATACAAACAAGTTCTCTGGAAGTACAAATACCCAAGTTACATAAATCAAACTAACATGGGTTTGAACAGTGGAGAAATGTGTTTTTAAAATATTTCACTTGAGATCTTTCTCTTAGAAACCTTTTTGTTAACTTAATTTTTAATTAAGGATAAATTTTAGGAGCATTTGCAAAGAATAGTTTGTTAATTTTGGCAGTATTGTAAATGATTTTGGAAGTATTACATTATATCTGATATCAACTGTTAGCTAATTATCAGAGTACATCAGTAATCCAGTAGAATTTTTAATAGAGAATTGAATGTTCTTCAGTTTAGCCATCATGGGTACATGAGGTACATTAAACTATCAGTTGTAAATATACACTGCTAAATTGCACATAGGGATAGGACCTTGCATTAGAATGATACATTGGCAATGGGACTTTTTTTTTTTTTTTTTTTTATTACAAAGAGTTAGTGACTTTCCAGAGAATAATTTGCTCTGGGGTCCCTGGTCCTATCTTTGCCTTCATCTGAGATTTGACTGTAGATATTCCTTAACTGCAGGATGTGATGCAACAGGCCACCAATGCAATTCTTAGAGGTGGCACCATTCTGGCTCCCACTGTGTCTGCAAAAACCATTGCAGAGCAACTCGCTGAAAAGATCAATGCCAAGCTCAATTATGTACCTTTAGAAAAGCAAGAAGAGGAGAGACAGGATGGTGGACAGAACGAATCTTTTAAGAGATATGAGGAAGAATTAGAGATCAATGACTTCCCACAGGCAAGTAACAAGTTTAAATATTTTTTTCTTGCGGTATAGAGAATCTTGCTTCTTTAAAAGCAAAAAAATCTCTTAAAAATCCATGAACATTTTAAAAGCTACTTTGTTTTCTATCTGAAGCGGGGGAGACAGCAATAGAAATTCCATTTTTGTGACTGCATTACATTAGAATGTATATACATTATGTAATGCATGTACATACATTAGAATCTGACTAAACTTTATTATATAGGTATGTGTTAATTATGGTCTTAATATTGACCATGATATGATTTAACCAAGCTGTTCTTTGTTATCAGACCAGGTTTTTAACCCTGTTATGAAATGATTTTTCTCCACCCTTTCTGTCATAGACTGCTAGGTGGAAAGTTACCTCTAAGGAAGCTCTGCAGAGAATCAGTGAATACTCTGAAGCGGCAATTACAATCAGAGGAACATACTTCCCTCCTGGCAAAGAACCGAAGGAAGGAGAGCGGAAAATTTACTTGGCAATTGAAAGTAGGTTCTGTTGGTCCTGTTTCAGTCTTGAGTTGGATCAGGGTTGATGTAGATGTTATAGAAGCAAAGAGAATGTGAGGTCATTTCTAGAAAGGGCTGAAAACAAGAACATCTGTAAAAAAAAAAATAGTTTGAGATTTTTATTTAGAAGAAGCTTAGTGTATATACACAGGCAAATGATCTGTGTTTGGTACTCTTTCGGTTTTGACAATTGAGTCAAACTTCAGAATCACTCTAAAAGAAAGTCTGCTTTGTGAAGACTGGCCCATTTGTGCTTCCAGTAAGTGGAAGATTCTGGGCAGAGTTTAGGTTCGAAAGTAAATCAGCTGTATTATTCCTTTTATAACAGATGTTTTATCTAAGCAAGTATTGCCCCTGAAATTATGTCCATAAAAGTTCTTGCATACTTACATGTATAAAAAAGGAGTAGGCAATACTGGAACTCAAAAGATGTAAGTAATACATTATCTAAGAGCTATAAGGTTTTATTTTTCGCCTTATTTTATACATTCATTTCCATAAATTCATTCCAATGACAGTTTCCGTCTTGATTTTTTTCTTACGTGTTATTCCATGGTATAGTAGAGCAGCTTGCCTCACTTCATTTATATTTAATATGAACATCTTTGTAATAGACTTTTTTTCTTTTTAAATTGTGGTGAAAATATACATTTAACATATGCCATATCAGTGATTTCTACATGTACAATTCAGTGACATTGATTACATTCTCCAAGTTGTATACCCATTCTCACTACCCTTTTCCAAATCGTTCCACCTCCACTAACATAAGCTTAATACCCCCTAAGCAAAAACTATCCCCTCCCTTCTCCTCCCCTCCCCTCCTAACCACTAATAATCATTAGTTTCTGTTTGTCTGCTTATTTCATATAAGTGTGATCATACAGTTTTTGTCCTTTTGCAGCTGACTTACTTCACTTAGCATGATGTTTTCAAGGTTCATCTATGTTGTGGCATACATCAGGACTTCATTTTCTCTTTGTGACTGAGTAGTATTCCATTGTGTATGTATACTGCTTTTGTTTATTCATTCATCAGTTGATGGACATTTTGGTGGTTTCCACCTTTTGCCTGTTGTGAAAAGTCCTGCAATGAGAATTGGTGTACAGGTTTGTAATAGACTTTTATAGACCAGTCAGATTCATTTCATCTATTTAATCAACTAAATATTTGTTGTACTGTTGTTGGCACTGTTTAGAGGTCTACTGATGTATCATGTAAGCCTATAGTCTGCATTTAAGTGCTAAAATGGCTTAGGTGGTAGCAAAGGAGCTCCTCTCATACTTTGTATAATCTCAGACATCAGTTTAACTTTGAGTCATACTTGTCACTTCTAACAGGGAAGCCTTACCTGATCCACTTCGCCATTCTCTAGCTTTTTATCTGCTTTGTTTTTCTTCATAATACTCATCACTACATGGAATTGTGGTGTTTTCTTATTTTATCTCCCACACTAGATGAATGCAGCATTCTGTCATCTGCTGTATTCCCAGTGCCTGGCACATGATAGACTTGATAAGTTTTAATTTAAATTAAATTTAAATAACCATGTGGCTAGTGGCCACTAAAGTTTGCTTTTGTAAAGATCAGTGAAAGGTTATTTGGTATTGAAAACATGTAAGTAAGATTTGTCATTAGTTAATTTTTCTGTGTGTGTGTGTGTGATATGTTGACTTTTTTTTGATTTTGTGAAGACTTTAATTTTAGGTGGACAGTTATTTAATAGTTGCTTACTAAAATAAACTAAAAATGATTTAATTATATATTAGGAATTCTTATAAGGGTTTTAGTCTTTCCTGACCAAAACAGAGGATTTTATAGATATGACTGAAAATAAAATTTTTAGTGGCACTCTACTATCTAGTCACTTTACTTTTAATTGGTGACCTGAAATTGCTTTTGTGTGGCTTCCTAGAAGAAAGATTACAAGAAAAGAAACGTGTGGTGCATCCCAAGAGCAGACCTAAGTAGAACTTGTTTCTTGGCCAAAAATGCTTGGTATGATTTTTCTCATCGTTTTTTATTTTTTAATTATTTACTGCCCAAGCAAGACTGACAGATCACAGAACCACCTGTGTCGGCTTCATTTCTCTGGCACCACTGAATTGCTTCTAGTACAGGGCTCCGATTGTCAGTTTGCCTCTTTTTGATGGACCCTTCTGTACTTAGAATTCGCTCTAAAATCTGTCAGCAGTTTCATGCCACTTATGACTTAATGCATGAAATAATGTCTATTCTAGGTGTTAATCACTATTGGACTTTTTTTTAAATTAAAGTAATAGTCACGTAACATAAAATTCATGATTTTAACCATTCAAGTAAAGAGTACCATTCAGTGGTTTTTAGTACATTCACAATATTGTACAACTGTCAACATGATCTAATTCCAGAACATTTTCATCACCCCAGAAAGAAACTTCTGTGCCCATTAACTAGTCACTCCCTTTATTCCCTCACTCTTTATCAAAGTTCGACTTGCATACAACTTTGTCAGAGTACATCTACCATATTACCAAGTGAAAGTAAAATAAGATATCCATTGTATACAGTCCAGAGGTTTTGCTTACTTTTCCTTCCATCCAGAATGATTTTGGTAACTTCTCTCCTGTTCTCAGGCAATAATGTCTAATTTCTTTGACTAATTTAAGCAAACTATTTATTTTCAGTAAAAAGGTCATATTAAAAACAAATCTTAGTAGCATTCTAGAGACATGATGGAGGATAAGAGCTGGGGCTTGGTAATTAAAATGATCTAAAGCTTTGAGAACTTTCATAGATTATTAGATTTTTTATTGGATCTTTTAGTTTTCAAAATTCCAACTGAACTCACCCAAATGCTGACAGGATGAAGACAAGTGTTAGCATGGAAGGAGCCTAACGACATCTGTTACTAGTTCTGTAATTGGGAGGACCCCACTGCCTGACTTTTTGGAAGGGCTTTGTGGCTCAGCAGCTCCAGGCCTCCACCAGGCAGAGAGAAGGGGAGCAGGAAGGACTTACATGCCCAGGCAGCTGTATAATATCTATAGCCTATTCTTTGACCCTCTCTTTTTACTAGGGCTGAATCCTTTAAAGCAGCCAGAAGTTGTTTTAGGACCACTGAAAGGAAATGCCCCCTTTGCATGGCAGTTTATAAACATATGTAACCTATTACATAAAGAAGTAAAAATTTAAACTGGTCCAAATGGTCTGGCTCTAACTAAAGTAGGACAACTGCCCTTCCATTTAGATCTAGGCGAGAGTGTCATTTCCCTTCTTTTTAAAATAGCACAAGGACGTTAACAGCAACAGACTTTGCACCAACCTTATGCCAAGGCAATGTATTTTCCCCCCAGATTTGATTTTAGTTGTAATTTCAGTCTTGCTTGGCTCTTGATTCTACCCTTGCCCTCACCTTCATCCATCTCTTCCCTTCAAGCACTTAACCTTCTCTGGCGTAGCTTTGAATTTTGTGGGTGGTGGTTGGTAGGGGTGTAAGACTTAAATTAGATATGTTGCTTTGACTTCACAGTTATATACAAGGCCCTTTCCTTCCTGTCTTTAAACTGTCCTACATCTCTCTCTCTGTCTCTGTTAAAGAGATTATTTATTCCTCATAAGAAAAGAAAGATTTCTCATTTCTTGTGAATTTTTTTTCCTCAATTGCTTTTCCTATATACAATGATAAAAATGTAGTTCTCTAAATTGCAACTTCAGTTCTTCTTTTATTCCTTGACATTTCACTCCCAGTCCTCAATCTCTAATCTACTCCTTTGATCTGACTCTTTTCCTCTTATCAGTGTGCACTGTGCTACCTACCTGAACTTATCTACTCCCTGGCTTGTCCCCTGGCTTTAGATCTCAGTCCACCTCCCTTGATGGCTCTAATCTCTGACTCTTGTGAACTTCTAGTCAGTATTTTCAGTGACCTTATTGACATTTCCAACTGGGTGTCCAGTGAGCACTTCAACTACAGTAATCTCAAAACTGAATTTTTCCCACCATAACGGTCAATAACACCTGTTCTTTCTCCTTGATTCATTATCTTCTTTATTACTTCTACTTTATTTGCTACTCAACTCTTAGCATCTTACATTTATTCCTTTTCCTCACTGTTCATATCTAGTCAGAAAAACATGTCCATTCTACATCGAATGTGCTTTTAAAGTAGTATTGTAAAAATGGTGTGGCGTCAGACCTCATCTAACTTCAAGGGGAGGAGAGAGAATCAGCATCAGCCCAAAGCTGATTCCTCTGAGGTGGAGGTCAGACATGCTTCCACTCTGTAATCTCACACCAACCATTCCTCCCACAGCACTCTGTACTTTCTGCTGGGTTCCATTTGTTGCAGTGGCCACATAGAGCTCACAGACCATACTCAGAGTTTATTGGGGAAGTAATAGGATCAGAATCAGCTTGGAAGTAACAAGAACAACTCAGGATACAGTTCTTCAATCAGGACAGCCTCTTCTTGGCCTTGCCTGCAGGCAGACTTCTGCTGCCAGGAGCTCACTCTTGGCCCTGGCCCTGGCCTTAACTCTCGGCCTTGGCCTCTGCTCAGGCAAGTGTTACAAAGCTCCTTAGCTGTGTCAGTAAGTGCCCAGAGGCACCCCACTGTGCCAGGAAGCTTCCTGCCTGAAGGTGCTTAGCTCTCTTATTCTGTGGGTCATGGGTCGTGGGTCAACAAGCCTAGCTCCACCAACAAGTGCCCAGAGGCACTCCACTCTACCAGCAAGCCTCCTGCCTGTAGGCGCTCAGCTGTCTCACTCCATGGGTCAGGAAGACCACTGCACCATCTCACACCAGTCTCCTGGTTTCCGCCATCTCATGCCACTGTCGCCCACAGTGTTACTGCTCTGTCTCCTGGGTCTAGGAGGTTCTTAGAGCAGGGACCCCAGGTCCAAAGGATGCGCTCAGCTTCTGGCTCTTTTTCTTGGTAGTAGTGAGGTTCCTGCTCCAGTCTCCGGGATTGGCTCCTTTTAAGCCTAGTAAAACTGACCAATCCCCTACGAGGGTTCCATGCACCTTATTTGCATTAGCAGATTGTCCAATCCCCTTGCTGGGTCACAGGCACCTTACTTGCGTAGTTTCACCCAATCATTTTGTGAGAGTTACAAGATCATGGCTAAAAGGGCCATATAATAGCAATTCACTGCTCTGCAAGTACGAACACAATACTGTGAAAGCACTGAGGAAAAGACTCAAGTGTGCCTGGAGAGCTCAGGGAAAACTTGGAAGAAGTGATTTTTAAGTTATTTTGGTAGACTAATTCTTATTCATCCTGTTGTAATATCTTTACAAGTTTGTTTTTCTAGTAGTCTACAAGATTGTAAAGAGCATGAATGAGTTCTTCGCATGATATTTCTCACACTATATCATACCTGGTGGGTGCTTAATGTTTCTTGAATTAATAACTGTATGAATGATATCTTCCACCATACTACACTTATCTTACCATATGGTTATTACACATGCCTTTCTTAATTCCTTAGCATTGTACATGTGGTTCCCATTGCAGAATACTCTCCATGTCATCTCTTTCCCTTCAGCATGGCTAGTCCTCCATCTTTTTTTTTTTTTTCCTAAATATTTTATTGTGTTTAAGGTGAGAGTTTACACAGCAAGTTAGGTTCCTATTTAACAATTTATACGCAAATTATTCAGGATATTGGTTATATTTTTCATAATGTGTCATCATTCTCATTTGTTCTGTTTTGGTTGTACCATTCCCAGTTCTTTAGTTTCCCTGCTCCCTTACCTTCTCATCTTTGCTTTAATTTCTGACCAGTTGCTCTCATATGTATGATTTTTTAAATGAGCTCATTACTCACAGATAATATTCTTTATTTTATGAGCTAAAAGGTAACCTCAAGGGATCATTCAGTTTAACGTTTAAAGAGTATCTCAGGGCAGTAGTTTTTGGGAGTCCTGTAGTCTCAAGTGGTCCAGTGAGTCTAGTCTTTTTAAGAATTTGAGTTCTGTTCCACATTTTTCATCCATTCTATCAGGATCCATCTATTGTGGCCCTGATTAGTACTATCGGTAGTGGTAGCCAGGCACCATCTGGTTTTTCTGGTCTCAGGGTAGATGAGGCTATAGTTCATGTAGACTATGAGTCCTGTAGACAGCTTTCTTCTCTGAGCCTCTCGTTTCCTACTTTCTCTTGTTCTCTTAGAGACCAACAGTTGTATTTTAAAAGCTCGCAAGCTTTTTAAGACCCCAGACACTACTCACCAAACTAGGATGTAGAACATACACTTTATGAACTATGTTATGCCAATTAACGGAGTTGTCCCACGAGACTATGTTCCTAAGCCTTCAAACACAGAAAACCAGTCTCGAGAGGTGTGTGGTTATGTCTAAGAAGTATCCATAACTGTGTTCCCATGTGGTTTATTATATATATGAATATACATGCATGCACACATACATACCTACACATTCATACCCATACACATGTGTGCCTATATACATATTTGTGTAACTGCACACATTGTTTGGTTGTTGTCCTTTTTTTTTTTTTTTTGGATAATATTGTGTTTTATGTGAAAGTTTACACAGCAAATTAGGTTCTCATTTAACAATTTTTATACAGATTGTTCCATGCCATTGGTTACCAGTTTCACAATGTGTCAGTGTTCTGACTGTTTCCATTCTGTTTGTTCTGTTGCTATTGATCTAGCTTTCCTTCCCCTCCTTACCTTCTCATCTTTGGTTTTGAGTAAATATTGACTGGTCTCATATAGTTGATTGTTTAAGGGAGCACATTACTCATCGATGATATTGTTTATTTTATAAGCCAACCTGTTTGATGGAAGGTGACCTCCAGAAATAGCTTAAGTTCCAAGTTCAAAGGGTATCTTAGGGCGATAGTCTCAGGAGTTCCTCTAGTCTCTATCAGTCCGGTAGGTCTGGCCTTTTTTAAGGAATTTCAGTTTTGTTCTGCGTTTTTCTCCCATTCTATCCAGGGCCTTGTATTATGTCCCAGGTCAGAGTGGTTGGTAGTGGAAGCTGGGTACCATCTAGTTCTTCCTGGTCTCAGGTTAGAAGAGGCCGTGGTTCATGTGGGCTATTTGTCCTGTGGACTAGGTTGTTCTTTGAGCCTTTGATTTCCTTCACCCTGTTTTGCTCCATACAAGTAGAGTCCCAATAGTTGTATCTTAGATGGCCACTCGCAGGCTTTTAAGACTCCTGACACTACTCACCAAACTAGGACGTAGTCCATTTGTCTTTAACACTTTGATGACACGTTTCTGAAACGTTTGCAGACTTCAAAAAACATAGTAAGTGTCCAATAAATATTTATTAAGTAAATTAACCAAGGAAGTTTAACCTTTTGTTATTCTCTTCTGGACAAATTGCTAATCATCTTCTTCACTCTTTTTATCAACATATCAGGAATTGTTAACAGTATATGTAATGTGACCTCAGTGGTTATATTTGAAACTTTAGAAGTAATAAGCAGAGTAATAAGTAGCCATTATATAATGTGGGTGATGTTCCAGCAGTCACTGAAAGGCTATTTTGGCAGGCAATACAGTGTTCCTTGAAGCTACCTACAACCTTTACTCCTGGGATTCCATTATATGGATGAAACATCCTGTGTAGTTCTAATATCAATAATTTGTTTTCTCCTCACCCACCAGGTGCCAATGAACTGGCTGTGCAGAAAGCAAAGGCAGAAATCACAAGGCTCATAAAAGAAGAACTGATCCGGCTGGTGAGTGAAAACCTCAAACATTTTTTTGTTCAAATAAATGTTTTATTGAAGTATGGCATAGTACAGAAAATGCACCAATATAAACATACAGCTTGATGAATTTTCAAAGTGAGCACAACAATGTAATCAGTACCCAGATCAAGAAATCTAGAACATTACCAGCACTTTATAAGCCCCCCTCATGTCCCTCCTCATCACTTTTCATCTCCCCTAAATGTAACCATAGTCTGTAGATTAATGTAGATTAGGTTTGTCTGTTTTTGAACTTCATGGAAGTAGAATCACATGCTGTGTACTTTTCTGTGTCTAGTTTCATTCACTGGAGATTAGTTGGAGGAGATTTATCCATGCCATTACATGTAGCAGTAATTCATTCATTTTCTTGGTTGTATAGTATTTAATTGGTGTAAATAATATCACAGTTTACTTATCTATTGGACTTTGGGGTTATTCTAATTTTAGGTTTTTATGAGTAACACTGCTATGAACATTCTTTTGTGTCTCTCTGGTACACATTAGTATGCTTTTCTCTTCGGTATATGCCTTGGAATACAATTGCTGGTTATAAGGTATGTGTAGTTTGGCTTTAAATAGGTATTGCTACATAGTTTTCCAAAGTGATTATTACCAATTTACACTACCACCAGCAGTGTATGAAAATTCCAGTTGCTTTACTTCTTTGCCAACACATGATATTATGAATCTTTTTAAACTTAGGCAAGGACTTAACTTGACTGTGGAAAAAGCCGACTGTTACAGACCACTTTCCAGAGGAGACAGACATTGTCTTTAGGGGTCTTTTGTGCTTGTAAATTCTCCCTATGATGTGTCCCTTGGGATGAGGGCTCCTTTGAAAAGTGTTGACCTTACCCTTCCTCTAAGAATATGTTTTTGAGAGTTTTTCTAAAAATTCCCTTTATAAATCATTCTTTTGGAGAAATAATAAAATTTAAAGAAAAGAGGATACAGAAAATGAGAGGGAAGAAGAAAAACAGCTTTTAAATGAAGTGCTTAAGACTATTTCAGCAAGAAGTGATAGGAAAAAACCTTGTGCATTTGTGTAAGCTACCACCATTAAGTCAGTTCAGAACACAGTTATCAAGGAGCAGTTGTGTGAACAAAGAAAAACAGTTCCTTTTTCCTCAATACAATAATGTTAACATTTTTATTTTAAATATCTGGTAGTTTTATATGTTTGTAAAGGGAATGATCTTAACAAGTGTTTCTTATTTTGCTCTTTCTGACCATGTAACTGATTTTTTTTTTCCTACTGCAGCAAAATTCATACCAACCGACAAATAAAGGAAGATACAAAGTCTTATAAACATCTGGAAAAATTTTTTTACCTGGGCTCATCTGTGATGTATGTGGCAGTTGTCTGCAGTTTACAGTATAGTGTAAAGTAAGATTTTTTTAATTCTGTCATGCTGATTTTTAAATATAAGAAACCAGTATTTCCTAAAGAAATTTTCATTCAGTAAGTGTTCCCCTCAATTATCAAACTATATTTAAAGCAGGCTTGTTTTCAGAGTATGATCTCCTTTAATGTAAAACTTAAATATCAGTAAGTACATTTTAAATATCTGAGTAATATTCCAGAGCTTTAAAAAAAATTGAAATATTTGGGCTCTCCTTTGATGTTAATAAAGTACACAAGTCACTAAGGGGCTATTCATCTTACCTTCTTTTAATGAAATTGTGATCATCTCCTGAGAAAATACAAAATTTTCCACCTACTTTTGTGTCCTACCCTTGACCTTAAAGCTTACTTGACTCAGTGGAACAAGATGAACTGGATTTAAGAATGTTATAATAGAATTCGTACAAAATGGCTTTAGAGTTTTTCTTTTAATTTTTGTCATCATAAATCAGCAGTAGTTGGGCTGCTTTTGGTTTTTGTAAAATTGAAGACCTATAGTATAAGAGTTTTTTGCATTTCTTTACATTGCAAAGAGGTTTAGTATTTACTACTTTCAGGTGCCCCTTAAAATCTCTGGCTGTATGTCTAGAAACTTTTTAAATCTTCCTTAAAAGAAGTGATTTGTAGCCTAAAAATAGTAAATATGATTCCTTTTTACCTTGAAAGTGTTTGCTTATACATATGTACATGTGGCATGTACAGACATTGTATTACTTAATGTGATTTTTCTTTAGGTTTATTCAGTAGGCTGTGAATTCTTTTTCTTTAAAAATGTCAAGCATAATGCTACCTAAGTTTTAGACTTAGACTTCATCTCTGTCAGTGAAATTTAGTTCACAAGGAATCATAAAGTATATTTTTGAGCCCTTCAGTACATTTTCCAAATATTCTAATTTAAGTTGTTGTAATTGGATCACCTCATATTCTTTTCAAGATTCCTGGTGTATTAGAACTCATAATTGTTGTCACTTCCTGAAAATAGAGATTTTCCAGGAAGATATATTTCTTAAATTAAGAGACACAAAAGAGTCTTTTTTATATTCTTGTCTTTGAGTTTTTAAAAAAAGAGAAAATCAAAGCATACTATAGCTGTTAAAAGTAATCATTTTCTTAACAATGAGTTAAATGGCTTAAGTAACAGGGAATATCCATTATTATTTCTTCAATATAGAGTTATCCTTATTGAGAAACTAAAACATAACTGGAAAATATTCTTGGATTCCTCACACATCCACTTATTAAGGGAAGAAAACAGACAAAACACATGTAACAACAGAACCCAATAAACCGTTTACTCTAAAATTCCAAGCATCTTGGGCTCCTTTTTTCCCTCCAGTTTATTTATTTGCTTATTTCCATCACCCAGTGGTAGTTTATTTTCCTTTGGTAGACCCAGACAGTCCCACACTGGGGACAATTGGTGCTCTCTTCAACCAACTGGATCACTTAGAGATTCAGAGTTTTACATCATTTTAGCATAACCTTTATGATTGTATATCTAGATGTGATGAGCCACTGATAGTGTTTTGTTTTAAAATGAAACACATTTCTATGTTAGTCCATTTTTTTTCATGTCACGGTGATTCTTTTTTTAACATTTGGATGATGTACAGACTTTGTTTTTTAATGTAATATCAATATTTGCTTATGTTTTCTAAATTCCTTATAAAATAAAGTAATCCAATCTGCATTTTCCTAAAATTATATTTACTGAAATGTTTTCTGCTGTTTCTGTAATTTTGTTTACACTGGTAGACATGTGATAGAAGTATTATATTCTCTATTTCTTTATAAAAAAAATTCTACCAACTTAACTACCCAAAATATTATTGTAGTTCTCTTCCAAAAATATCTTCCTGCAGAAGCCTCTTTGATGTTCTTTGTATTTGACATAAGACAGGCTGTTGGTCATACAATAGGTACAGGTGCCAGTTAGGGTTTTACCACAACAACACTTTTATGAAATGGAAGTATAGAATGGAAAGGTAATGGCTAAGTTCTCCTCAACTCTTTTTGGACATTTAATTATTTGATATATTTCATATCTTATTGGCCTTGCTGATGTACACATTGTGTTCAACTAATAGTTACAGTGCACCTGTGACCTGCTGATCTTTTGAGGCAGGGAGCCTCTAAGTATAAGGAATTTGTTGAGGAAAACCAGCTCTTAAATACCTGAGATTTTTAAACCAAGTAAACCAGCTGTGAGGTCTGTTTCTCAGTAACACTCTAGCATCTTAAGAATCACAAACTAGTAAGCAAAGTTATAACTTGGCTGTGTCTGAGCTCTTTTCACTATGGTGCCCTGCTTTGTCTTTTAAAACTGTCAGGTAAGGTCCTTTAGTAATGGATTAACATTGTGCTTATTTAAGATAGGAGCTGAAATGAAGTCTAGAGTAAAGAGCCAGATTCTGTTCAGTAAAATGCCCTGTTGTGCTGCTTTATAGATGATGCCAAGTTCTTACAGAAAGCAAGGGCTCTGAGTGACTAACCCAATGTGGTCCTCCACTTAAATTTGAGTCTGGAGCTACCAGTTCTTCACATTAAAAAAAAAAAAAATTACTGTGATAAAATATATATGACAGAAAATATGCTATTTTGACTGTTAAGTGTACACATCAATGGCATTACTTATATTCACAGTGCAACCATCACCACTATTTCCAAAAGGTTTTCATCAGCCCAAACAAAAACTGAGTCTCCTTTAAGCAATTAAGTCCCCATCTCCCCTCCCCCCCAGTCCCTGGTAACCACTAATAAACTTTTATCTCTATGCATTTGCCTGTATTTGACGTTTTGTGTCTGACTTATTTTACTCAGCATAGTGTTTACTTATTTTACCGTGTGATGGTTAATTTTATGTGTCTACTTGGCTAGGCTTTGGCACCCAGTTGTTTGGTAAAACACTAGTGTAGATGCTGTTTTGAAGTAGTTGCACGTGATTAAATCAGTTGGCCTTAAGTAAAGCAAGTTACCCTACATAACATGTGTGGGCCTCATCCAATCAGTTAAAGGCCTTAACAGCAAGAAGGGAGTTTTCTCTATCATGTAATCTGCCTCCAGACTCTAAGTAGACATCTTGCCAGAACTCCTCCACTCTTCCCTCTTTTCGTCACCTGACCTATGGATTTTGGGACACAAAACTGCAGGAATCTCCTGATCTACAAATTTTGGACTTAATAGTCCACCACAATCACATGAGCCAATTTTTTAAAATAAATCTCTTTTTCTGTGTGTGTGTGTGTGTTTGTGTGTATACATTGCTGGCTGTATTTTTCTGCAGAACCCTGACTAAGACAATCCATATCGTAACATGTATCAGAACTTCATTTCTCTTTATGGCTCAATAATATTCCCTTGTATGTATATACCATATTTTGTTTATCCATTCATCTGTTGATGAACACTTGTGTTTCCACCTTCTGGCTATTGTGACTAGTGCTGCAGTGAACATTGCTGTACAAGTCTGAGTCCCTGCTTTCAATTCTCTGGGGTATATCCTAGGAGTAGAGTTGCTGGGTCATATGGGCAATTCTGTGTTTAACTTTTTGAGGAACCACCGAAGTTTTTCCATGTGGCTGCGCCATTCATAATCCTACCACATTCTCGCCAACAGTTGTTATTTTCTGTTTTTCTGATAATAGCCATCCTAGTGGCAGTGAAATGGTATCTCGTTATGGTAGTGGTATGGATTGAATTGTGTCCTCCAAAAAGTTAATGTTGAAGTCCTAACCCTTGTACCTATAAATATGCCCCCATTTGGAAATAGGGGTCTTCTTTTATTAAGTTAATGAGGTCATATCAGAGTAGGGTAGGTCCTAAGCCTAATCTCTTCTGAATGGTGTCCTATAAAAAGAGCAAAACAGACGCAAAGCCAGGCATGCAGGAAAAGACAGATAGCAGGTACTAGAAGCTGAAAGAGACAAAGATTTAGCATCAACACCTTGAGTTCGGACTTCTAGCCTCCTTAACTGTAAGAGATATATTTATGTTCTTTAAAGCCACTCACTTGTGGGCTCTTTTATTACAGCAGTACTAGGTAACTAAGGTAGTTCTTCACATTTTGGTACATAGCTTTATATAAATATTGGAATCTACTGACATTTTCTCATGCCTTCTGCTTCAGCCATGAGAAGCTGAAGTTTATTTTTAAAAAATACGTGTATGTAAAATATAAAGAGAGTGAATGAATACGTGTTGAGGGATAGAGGGGTATCTTCACTTTTCATTCAGTTTAGGTGTAACCATCAGAAAACCTTAACGAACAAAGTCTTGGTGTGATAGGATGGTTAACTTGGAATATAACATCTTAAACACCTCTTGAAATACACGTACTGTTAGGCAAGCTCTCTGGGACCTAAAAGCGGCTACATTTCTGTCACTAGGTAGACTCCTTGATATGTTGCCATTTGTGGCTATTCAAAGGTCTTTTTTCTTATCAACTTATAATTTTACCCCTGCAAGGATTCAGGTAAAAATGTGAGAAGTGTAAACAAATGTATTCCTTACAAAATCCTCACAATATGGATGTTCTCACCTTTATAGTGCCTTGTGGCTTAGCTGGTATGTATGTGGATTTAAATGTATACTGTTAAGTCACATGACTGGTGACGAATTTACTTTTGATTATTTTTCTTGACCTTGTTCTCTTCCAAATATGGCATCAACTTATTGTAGCTCATAATTTTGAAGGTCAAGCCTCTAAGAAGAAATTCCACCTTTGTATTAACCCTGTTTTGTTGGGGAGAAAAAAAAAAGCATGAAATAAAAAGGAAAGTTTAACGTCTGGACAATCGGAAGTCAAAATTACTCTCTTAGATATTATTAGGGTTACTTTAAAAGCTAGCAATGCAAGATAAAAAAAAAAATCCTAATCACTTTTATTATATGGAGCTGCCTGGTAGCCTATGTTTTTAATATTAGTCTCTTTACAATTTTGCATATTACTGAGTAAAGGTAATGTGAGCATTCAAATCAGTTGGTGATGAGTGTGCACTTTTTCCACAGAAAAACCATTTTATTTTAACTTGACACTTGGTAAACCCCTTGCCATTGAGTCGATTCCAACTCATAATGACTCCATAGGACAGTGTAGAAGTGCCTTATAGGGTTTCTAAGGCTCCTATCTTTACAGGAGCCAACTGCCACATCTTGCTCCTACAGAGTGGCTGGTGGGTTCGAACCCTGGACCTTTCAGTTAGCAGCTGAGCTCTTAACCACTGCACCACCAGGGCTCCTCTGACACTTGGTAGTAGATGGATTTTAGTAGTGTGTCAACTCCAGGCATTTTTGGTGTTAAAGTTTTGGTGTTAAAGTATCCTTGGCCTTTACTCTCAAATTCCTGGGAGGCTTTCAGGTGCCTGGGCTCAGCCAGTCCAAAGATCCTTGAATTCAGTGTTTTCTCCATGCCTTTGCTTAAGAGAGTCTTCTGGGAGCTGAAACTCCTAGAACAATACTGTAGACCTTTTTCAGTCCTTCCCATCAGCCCTGGACTCTGCCGCAAGTCTCTGATTCGGAAAGCTGGGCAGAAAGAGCAGGTGAGTGGATGCCTGGGAGTTTCACAGAGAGCACAAGTTCCTCTGTAACTTTACGGGGTCCAGTGCTGCTGTTAAAAGTATGCTGGGGTAGTAATGATTCTGTGCTATACAGTCAAGTTTGGTAACAACTGATAATCTTCAATTACTTTTGCTCTTGGATTTTGCCTATGATGTAAAGCAGTAGTTTTCCAAAGTGCTGTGCACAATAATCATTAGAAAGCAGGAAGAAAATCTCATTAAAAAATTTTTTTGTGTGTGTAGGCTTTATAATATATTGTTACATAATTGGTGTAATAGTACATATACTTAATTATAAATAACCTTACATATAATTGGGGGTTGCTTGGGCAAGTTGCTTAAATGCTTTGTGTCTCAGTTTTTTCATATGTAAAATGGACATATGGTAATACCCATCTTTTAGGATTGCTGTGAGGATAAGATGAAATAATACATTTAAAGCATATAAAGACTGCTCAGCATATGGTAAACAATGTTAGCTAGTACTATTATCATTATGATGGGTGAGTGGGGAGTGGGTTTTCTTATGCTCTCTATCCTTTCAATATTGCTATAAAGCAATATTGACAGTTGCTACTGATAAAATCTAGAAAGTGAGATCCATTTTTTCTTATATATAACTTTCAAATGAAAATATTTAAGAACACTTGTAGCCTCAATTGTAAGGTCTTCAGAGGCAGCCAGCTCCCAGGTATAGACGCATAACTCCTTGCCCATATATATAATCATTTATCTTTCAAAATCCTATTAATGGTGACTTGTCTATGTAGTCTAGCTTACTCTGGACCAGGCTGAAACCGGAGGAAAAAAATGTGGGATTGAATCCAAATTGTATTTTTAAGGTTGCACATTTTTTAAGAAAAAAAATGTTGGCAGATGAGTCAAACGGACATTTTTAAAGTGTGCTCTTGTTGCAAATGAAGTGGTAATAGATGGCTATGCTCTTGAAAAAGCCTCTACAGAGCGCTAATTGTACATTATACCTGTATCATGCTATGTGTACTGTAGCACTTCATCAAGATCAACCCGAGACATCAGAAAACCTCAGATCTACTCTTTTCATTGTATTTAACATTATATTTTCTTCTATTTATATGTCTACCCCACTAGAATTAAGTTTCTTGAGGTCAGGGATCATGTCTATTCTGCATCCCAGTATCCAACCTTCAGTATATATTAGTTGTAATTGAATTGACTAACTTGTCAGTAGTCACACAGTAGTAGTGGCAGACCTAGGACTTAAATTCCATCTGTCTTTATTCCAAGGAGCCTTGGTGGTGCAGTGGTTAACTGTTTGGCTGCTAACCAAAAGGTCAGCAGTTTGAATCCACCAGCTGCTCCTTGGAAACTCCATGGGGCAGTTCTACTCTGTTGTATAGGGTCACTATGAGTTGTAATTCAACTCGAGGGCAGTGGGTTTTTTTTTTTTGTTTGTTTGTTTTTTTGTTTTTTGTTTTTACTCCAAAGCCTGCCTACCGTTATCAATGAATACTATCTAGAAAAATAAAATGTGGTACATGCATGCTGTTTTAACTCTTTTCAGTTTGGCCCACTCATACCAAGCAGCTTTACTGGTATTGCTTTTCTTACTTGCACTCTGCTGCTGAAGGGACTGGAAGAGGATGCGGTTAAACTGACTTTCAAGACAGCATCTTTCTCCTGGCAGAAGATTTTGTTTCAAAATTGTAGATACTGGTATAAAGCATTAAAGAGTAATTTAACCTTTAAGAACAGGTAAGTGAGGTGGTCTCAGCAGCGTTGCTGTTTTATCTAAATTGCTCTTCCTTCTCTCTCCATGATCCGAAGTAACATTCAATAAGTGTTCCCTCGCCAGGTCTTCCACAAAGTTTTAAATGGAAAAACATAGTGTAGCTTATCAACATGTCTGCACAATGTTCACACAGTAAGCACAGTAAGCTGGCCAAATCCTCCTAGTGTCAGGCTTCTAGAGTTTATTAGGTTGTCAAGTCACCATTAAAAATTAAGAAGCTACAATAATGTAAAAACACTGAAAGCATTTACTTAGGTCAATGGTCCCAAGATTTTTAAGCCTTAGAATGTTCTGATCATATGAACTATGGTGAACCTACAGAAGCCTAAGACTTAATAGCTGTCTTTATAAATGTGAGGGACTGTCACACACACCCAACCTGTTTCCAAGTCCTCTCACCTCCCAGGGTCACCCTTCTGAAAGTATCAAATTAATCACAATAGAATCCTCACCTTCCATTGCTTCGGAAGTCTAGGACTTCCCTCATGTTCCCAGGGAATGTTTGCCTTCTCAGGTTTTCTGAACTGCTGCCCACCTGAACCCCCACACTGCCACTTCTTGGTTACCTCTAGCTGTTTCATTGCTCCTCTATGAAATTAACTTCCTCTGCTTTACTTAATCTCCAAAACATCAATGTGGGCTTCCATCACACCCTTCCTCAATGTAATGACAACACAAGGGTGACTCTAGACTGTAGCAAACTTTTCTGAAGACTAGAAGATCTCATAAAGGAATTAGTGTGATAAAACCTAAAATAGGAGGTCAGACTTGACTTCCTCATAAGTCAGTTGTACAGGTTTCTTATAGCGCATCTGCTCTTTTGGCACTTTATCTGAATCCTCTGCTGCCTAGTTAGAGGGAGCACAGTCCACAAGACTACCCTCACTTCTGACACCAACTTCAAGTTCAGGGGACCCAAGACTACCCTTAAGTTAGATAATTGGCTATAAAGACTTTGAGAACTCGCTGGAAGTTGTTACATTCACGGTTATGGTTTATTACAGCTAAAGGACAGAAATCAGCCAAGAGGCACATAGGGCAGAGTCCAGGAGAGTTCCAAACATGGTGCTTCCAATTGTTCTTTCCTTATGGAGTCATGGACAGTGTTATTTTCTCAGTAATGGTGTGTGATAATACACATGATGTATTGTCAACCAGGGAAGCACATCTGAGTCTCCGTGTCCAGAGTTTTTATTGGGGCTCTGTCACGTAGGCATGGTTGACTGCACATATGGCTGATTGCAGTCTCCAGCCCCTACTCTAAATCACACTATTGTTATGACCCAAAGCCCCCAGAGAAACCAACACTCCTATCAGGCATGTCATTCCAAAGCTTTAGAGATTACCCCTCAGAGGAGGACGGCAAAGGTCAGACTTCTCTTTGGGCAAAATTAAGTTCTTTATTACATACCTGCCCTGCCACATAGATGTGCCTGCCTCCCTCCCCATATTTTTAGATCTCCCCTATATTATCTTGACGGCACCTAACAACAACAACGTATTATCTCCTCAGTGCTTCCCCTAGCTTTTTCACCAGAAGTAAAAATAGCATCTACATTTTCCAGGTATGCTAGATAATGCTGCAACAACCCCAAACCTCAGTGGTTTAAAAAAAAGTTTATTTCTCGTTCATACTAAATGCCCATTCCATGCTGGGGAAGTGGGAGCTCTGCTCCACATCTTTCTTACTCTAGGATCTTGGCTGACCGGCTCCAACATCTGGAATACTGCAGTCTTCTAGAGGCCAGTCTTCTCAGTCTTGGCTGAGAAAATAGTTAAATGGAGGATCTACAGGGATGGTTTAATGTTCCAGCATGGAAGTGACATCTGCCACTTTCACTGGCCAGTGCAAGTCTCATGGCCATGCCTGACTTCAGGGAGGCAGGTAGTGAAGTACAAGGGAAGTAGATACTGGAGATTAATTGTAATATAAACCTAAAGAGCCCTGGTGGCACAACAGTTAAGCACTCAGCTGCTAACAGAAAGGCTGGTGGTTCAAACCCGCCCAGAGGCTCTGTGGGAAAAAGACCTGGAGATCTGCTCCTGTAAACATTATAGCCTAGGAAACCCTATGGAGAAGTTCTACTCTGTCACATCAGGTTGCAATGAGTTGAAATCAACTTGATGGCACCTGACAACAACAACAGTCATAAACCAGTAAACCAGTTGCTGTGGAGTCCATTCTGACTCATGGCAGACCCCATGTGAGTCAGAGTAGAACTGTAATCCATAGGGTTTTCAGAGGGTGATTTTTTGGAAGTACACTGCCAAGCTTTTCTTCTGAGGTGCCTCTGGGTGAACATGAACTTCTAGTTTTGGTTAGCAGGGAAGTGTATTAACTGTTTGCACCATCCAGGGACACCATATATATCATAGTATCCAATAAAGGCTTTCCAGAGATTTACCCTCTACTGTTGAAAGTTCTGAATTGAGCACCTGGTCAAAGAGGCAAGCGGGATCATAGAACTGACTTTGTGCAACTTGAGAGAATAAAGCTAGAACCAGTGGATAGAAGTTAATATGAGGCTGATTGGTTCATGGTGAGGTCAAACTTTCTATAAGTTAGAGATGGTCTATGATAACAGGAGTTGCCGAGAGTGGTAGTACATTCCTATATAAAAATGAGTTGGTTAGCCAAAGTTATAATGGCTATTGTGAATAGAGTTCCTAGGTTTTGGTGGAGGGCTATTTCGCCTGTTCCATTGAATCTGTAACATGTCAACATACAGCATAAATGAACAGGCAGGTCAGAAGGATAAGTAAGTCTGAAATGAGTCTTCTTTTTCCTCATCAAATGCCCACCAAGTGGTGGTTTACCAAATGACTCATCACCTAGAAAAGTAAGCTGATAAGCCTGTGTGCAGTTCCAGGTTAGTGGCTGGATCTACCCCTAAAGAGAGCTTGTTGGAGATATCATGCTGACATTTCCAAGCTCAGGCTGCTTCTATGAAAGATTTCTTTCCAGAAGAAGTAGCAGTTTCAAACCCACTTCCTACTTTTCCTGGAGCCACTCGGGGGAAGGTGGCTTTACCAGTGCAAATGTACTTGCTCTTCTCTCCCCTCATGGCTGCCTCAGCTTCCGCTGCATCTTCTTCAAATCCAGCTCGAACTCAAATCCTCTACAAATCTTCCTCCGTTATCTCCCTCAATTGTAGTGATAAGCACCATGATGAGTATTTTATTTTTATGAATTTTTTTTGGTAGCAACTGGCAGACTTTAATATCCTCAAGGAAAATTAAGTCCACCATACACATTAAAAATACAGGAAATTTCATGCAGACATGGAGCTTCCAATTCAGCCTTTGTAGCAACTTTTAGAATGAGAATAACATATGAATACAGTATATTTTACAGTTCCCAAACATAATTTTATATTGATTTATACAGCTTCTCTTCATATTTTGTATTCTACCTTGTTAACTTGATTAACATTTATTCCCATGAATTTTTTTTAATTTATTTTTATTTTTTCCCATATGAAGATTTATACATACATTGTTATGTGACTCTAATTGCTCTCCCCATACTGTGACAGCATACTCCTCCTTTCCACCCGATTCCCCATGTCCATTCAACCAGCTCCTAACCCTCTCTGCCTTCCCATCTCACCTCTGCACAGAAGCTGCCCGTTTAGTCTCTTGTATCTACTTGAGTTAAGAGGCACACTCCTCACGAGTATCACTTCTGTGAATTCTTATTTAAGATTTTATTTGAATGTCTATATTTGGTTATTTTCAAGAATAATATAGCAAAAACCTGCATTCAGTTAAAAACGTTTATGGAAGGTTTTAAACATTTGTTACTGTTGTTAGGTGCAGTGGAGTTGATTTTTGACTCATAGTGACCCCATGTGACAGGGGGCAGTGCGATGGATTGCTTTTGTGTGGCCTTTCTAGCCATGGTCTTGTAACTCCCACCCAAGAGATTGAGTGGGGCTGTGCAAATAAGGCAACTGTAGCCCACCTAGAGGACTGGTCAGTTTTGCCTTAAAAAAGAGCCAATTCCAGAGAAGAGCAAGGATCCTACCACCACCAAGGAAGAACAGCCAGGAGCAGAAAGTGCATCCTTTTGACCTGGAATCCCTGTGCTGAGAAGCTCCTGGAACAAGGAGACCGAGAGAGAGAGAGCTATAACCCTGGAGACAGTCAGAAGCGGTGGCAGGAAAGATGCGTAGGAGATTGTGCAGTGGGCTTCCTAGCCCACGGAGCAAGAAAGGTGAGTGCCAGGGGTGCCTCTGTAGACTTACTGGCAGGGGCTAAAAGAGCTTTATAACACTTGCCTGGGCAAGCCAGGGGCCTAAGGCCAGAGAGAAGTGTGCATGTGACCATAGCTGAAAAGAGGCTGTCTTGATGGAAGAACTGTATCCTGAGTGTTCTGAGCCTGAACTGTAACCTGTTACTTCCCTAATAAACCCCGTAATTGTGAGTATTGTCTGTGAGTTCTGTGTGTCCATTGCAATGAATTATCGAACCTAGCAGAGAAGTAGAGAGCGCTGTGGGAGGGACAGTTGGTGTCAGAATTGGTAAAGATGGCAGAGAGGAGGCATGTCTGATTTCTGCCTCATACGAATCAGCCTTGGGCTGTTGATCTCGATTCTCCTACCCTGTGGAGTTAGAGGAGGTTAGCCACTGATTCCATGCCATTTTTATAGAGTAGAACTGCCCCATAGGGTTTTCTAGGGTATAATCTTGTTATGGATTGAATACTGTCTTCCAAAAATGTGTGTCAATTGGCTAGGCCATGATTCCCAGTATTGTGCGATTGTCTTTGATTTTGCTATCTGATGTTATTATCTTACCAACCCATTGCCGTCAAGTAGATTCCAACTGATAGCAACCCTAGAACTGCCCCATAGAGTTTCCAAGGAGCGCCTGGTGGATTCAAACTGCTGACCTTTTGGTTAGCAGCCACAGCACTTAACCACTATGCCA
The DNA here is from genome assembly GCA_030035585.1 of Dugong dugon. Taxonomy (NCBI): domain Eukaryota; kingdom Metazoa; phylum Chordata; class Mammalia; order Sirenia; family Dugongidae; genus Dugong; species Dugong dugon. The sequence goes on from CM057460.1 coordinate 148,034,965, forward strand.
CCAGGGTTTCTGAAATTATCTTATGTGTTGTAAATCCTAACCTCTATGATGTTAATGAGGCAAGATTAGAGGCAGTTATGTTAATGAGGCAGGACACAATCTATAGGATTAGGTTGTATCTTGAGTCAATCTCTTTTGAGATATAAAAGAGAGAAATGAGCAGAGAGAGGGACCACATTACCACCAAGCAAGAAAAGCCAGGAGTGGAGAGTGTCCTTTGGACCTGGAGTTCCTGCACTGAGAGGCTCCTAGACCAGGGGAAGACTGATGACAAGGACCTTCCCCCAGGGCCAACAGTGACAGAAAGCCTTTCCCTGGAGCTGGCACCCTGATTTAGGACTTCTAGCCTCATAAACTGTGACAGAATAAATTTGTTTGTTAAAGCCATCCACTTGGTATTTCTGTTATAGCAGCACTAGATAACTAAGACAATCTTTATGAGAGCAGACTGCCAGTTCTTTCTCCTGTGGAGCCGCTGGGTGGGTTTGAACTGCCGGTATTTCAGTTAGCAGCCAAGTGCTTAACCGTTGTACCACCATAATGAACCTCTAAGTACTGATGGATACTTTAAATAAAACTATTTGCTCATTTAATGTCACATTTCTACAAGGAGTACATTGTCTTTATTTCACACATGTAGAAACTTTTGGAAAGTGGAATGATTTGCTCAAGGTACCACAGGTGGCAAGTAGCAGAAAGGCATTCAAATCCAGGAACATCTGACTACTTCTATTACTCTGGCTCCTACACTGGGCCTGCAAATCATTTGAGCTTGTTAGTATGGAACTTTGTTTCTTAAGTGTTTTTTTTGTACAAATGCCATGTCAGACAATCCAAAGTTTAGAGTTGTAAAGTCTGCACGTGTGATCTGAAATAGTCATGATCTGGTATGGGAGTGCCACCATGCATTCTTAAATTGCACTTCAAGAGTAAAAAAGAAGTTTTGCCTAGAGAAAGCTTGCCTTTGAAGTTCTTTTCTGTTTGTTTTTTTTGTAGATTATATCTTAATATGCCCTCAAATATATGTGTACATATTTTAACTGTTTCTTATATTGGTCTTTTCCCTTTATATATAAACAATACCAGTAAAATCAACCCTGTTTTCTAGTATTTTATGTTGTGGTTGTTAGGTACTGTCGAGTTGGTTTGAACTCATAGCAAGCCTATGCACAACAGAACAAAACCCTGCCCAGTCCTGTGCCATCCTCACAATCTTTGCTATGTTTGAGCCCACTGTGTCAATCCATCTCGAGGGACCTCCTCTTTTCAGCTGACCCTGTACTTTACCAAACATGATGTCCTTCTCCATGGACTGGTCCCTCCTGATAAAATGTCCAAAGTAAGCGAGATGAAGTCTCACTATCCTTGCTTCTAAGGAGCATTCTGCCTGTACTTCTTCCAAGACAGATTTATTTGCTTTTCTGGCAATCCATGGTATCTTCAATATTCTTCACCAACACCATAATTCAAATGTGTCAATTCTTTTTCAGTCTTCCTTATTCAGTGTCCAGCTTTCACATGCATATAAGGCAACTGAAAATACCGTGGCTTGGATCAGGTGCACCTTAGTCCTCAAAGTGACATCTTTGTTTTTTAACACTTTAAACAGTTTTTTAGCAGCAGATTTGCCCAATGCAATACGTCATCTAATTTCTTTTTTGTGTGTGTTATAAAGTTTATTTAAAATTACATACAACAAATAAGACCAAAGGTAGAAAACAGCACACTAAATAACAAGCCTCAAGCAAGACAGAACAAAAGAGATAAAAAAAATCAAGACGACACATACTTACAAACTCTCCTGAACCTACTATGTTCAAGAATTAATAAGTTGCACCCCTTACTCTCGTCCATTCACAAGGCTGGTAAAAGTCATGCTTTTTGGCTTTCTACATCTAGGTATGTTCTCGACACCTAATGAGCTTTTTTTTTATTTTTTATTTTATATTTTATTGTACTTCAGGTGAAGGCTTACAGAACAAATAGTTTCTCATGAAACAGTAGTACACATATTGTTTTATGACATTGGTTAACAACCCCACAACATATTAACCCTCTAAATTCTCAACCTTCTTTTTTTTTTTTTTTTGGTGAAAATACACATAGCCAAAGATACACCGTTTCAAAAATTTCTACATACACAGTTCAGTGACATTGACTACGCTCTTCCAATTGTGCTGTTATTCTCACTTAAGATGAAGGCTTACAGAACAAAATAGTTTCTCATTTAACAGTTACTACAAATGTTGCCCTACGACAATGGTTAACAGTCTCACAACACATCAACAATATCCTTACTGAATCTTGTGTTCCCTATCACCAGCTTCCTTGTTCCCTTCTGCCTTCTGGCCCTCGGCACTGGACTCCTGTACCTCGTTAGTCTCATTTGGTTTTACAGGGCTGTCCACTCCCAGGCTGAACAGTGACCCTCAGAGGTAACTTCACCACTGAGCTAAAAGGGTGTCTGGGGGCCATACTCTCGAGGTTTCTCCAGTCTCCTTTAGGCCAGTAAATCTGGTCTTTTATTTTTGTGAGTTAGAATTATGTTCTACATCTTTCTCCAGCTCTGTCCAGAACCTTCTGTTGTGATCCTGGTCAGAGCAGTCAGTGGTGGTAGCCGGGCACCATCTAGCTGTACTGGGGTCAGTCCGGCGGAGGCCTTGGTAGCTGTGGACAATTAGTCCTTCGGACTAATCTTTTCCTTGTATCCTGTTCTCTTCATTCTCCCTTGCTCCTGAAGGGATGAGACCAGTGGAGTATCTTAGATGGCTGCTCACAGGCTTTTAAGACCCTAGACACTACTCACCAAGGTAGAATGTAGAGCATAGTCTTTATAAGCTGTGTCATGCCAATTGAGCTAGATGTTCCCCTAGACCAGGGTCCCCAGAGCCCTCTGTCCAGCAACTCAGTCCCTCAGGGAGTTTGGATGTGTCTATGGGGCTTCCATGATCTTTCCTTGTACAAGTTGTGCTAGTTTATCCTGTATTGTGTACTGTCTCACCCTTCACCCAAGATACCACTTATCTATTATCTATTTAGTATTTCCACCCCCAACCCCTCCCATCCCTGGTAACCAACAAAGATTGTTACATTTTGTATGTGAACTTTTTCATGGGTTTTTACAATAGAGGTCTCATACAATATTTGTCCTTTTGTGATTGACTTATTTCACTCAGCATAATGGCCTCCAGTTTCATCCATGTTATGAGATGGTTCACAGATTCATTATTGTTCTTTCTTGTTGCATAGTACTCCATTGTGTGTATGTACCATAGTTTGTTTATCCATTCATCTGTTGATGGGCATCTAGGTTGTTTCCATCATTTTGCTATTGTGAACAATGCTGCCATGAACATAGGTGTGCATATGTCTATTCGAGTGACGACTCTTATTTCTCTAGGATATATTCCTAGGAGTGGGATTGCTGGATCGAATGGTATATCTATTTCTAGCTTTCTGAGGAAGTGCCATATCATTTTCCAAAATGGTTGTATCATTTTGCATTCCCACCAGCAGTGCATAAGTGTTCCGATCTCCGCGCAGCCCCTCCAAGATTTGTTATTTCCAGTGTTTTTGATTCGTGCCAGTAATGCCGGGGTGAGATGGTATCTCATTGTGGTTTTAATTTGCATTTCTCTAATGGCTAGTGATCGTAAGCATTTCCTCATGTGTCTGTTGGCCATTTGAATGTCTTCTTTGGTGAAGTGTCTGTTCATTTCCTTTGTCCATTTTTTAATAGGATTAATTGTCTTTTTGTTGTAGAGGTGTTAGATTTTCTTGTAGATTATGGAGATTAGATCTTTGTCTGTCTTGTACTGTCCAAAAATTTTTTCCCAGTCTGTAGGTTCTCTTTTTACTCTTTTGCTGAAGTCTTTTGAAGAGCATAGGTGTTTTATTTTTAGAAGATCCCAGTTATCTAGCTTATCTATTGGGTTTTGTGCGTTGATGGTTATGGTTTGTATCCTGTTAATGCCATGTATTAAGGCCTGAAGTGTTGCTCCTATTTTTTCTTCTATGAACTTTACAGTTTTAGGCTTTATATTCAGGTCTTTGATCCATTTTGAAGTAGTTTTTGTATACGGTGTGAGATATGGGTCCTGTTTCATTTTTTTGCAGATGGATATCCAGTTTTGCCAGCACCATTTGTTAAAAAGACTATCTTTTCCCCCATTTGATGGACTTTGGGCCCTTGTTGAAGATCAGGTGACCGTAGGTGGATGGATTTACATTTGGGTTCTCAATTCTGTTCCATTGGTCAATGTATCTGTCGTTGTACCAGTACCAGGCTGTTTTGACTACTGTAGCTGTATAATAGGTTCTGAAGTCAGGTAGCGTGAGTTCTACAACTTTATTCTTCTTCTTCAGTAGTGCTTTACTTATTCGGGGCTTCTTCCCTTTCCATATAAAGTTAATGATTAGTTTTTCCATCTCTTTGAAGGATGTTGTTGGTATTTGTATTGGGATTGCATTGTATTTGTAAATTGCTTTGGGTAGAATTGTCATTTTCACAATGTTGAGTCTCCTTATCCATGAGCATGGTATGTTTTTCCATTGATGTAGATCCCTTTGTGTTTCTTGCAGTAGTGTTTTGTAGTTTTCTTTGTATAGGTCTTTTACATCTCTGTTCAGATTTATTCCTAAGTATTTTATCTTTTTGGGGGTATTGAAAATGGTATTGTTTTCCTGATTTCCTTTTCATCGTTCTCCTTATTGGTGTATAGGAATCCAACTGATTTTTTAATGTTTATCTTGTATTCTGCTACTCTGCTGAATCTTTCTATTAGTTCCAGTAGATTTCTTGTGGCGTCTTTAGGGTTTTCTGTGTATAGTATCATATCATCTGAAAACAGGGACAGTTTAACTTCTTCATTACCAATTTGGATGCCCTCGATTTCTTTTTCTTACCTTATTGCTCTAGGTAGAACTTCCAGCACAATGTTAAATAGGAGTGGTGATAAAGGGCATCCTTGTCTTGTTCCTGTTTTCAAGGGGAATGTTTTCAGCCTCTCTCCATTAAGAATGATGTTGGCCACTGCTTTTGCATAGATGCGCTTTATTATGTTGAGAAATTTCCCTTCTATACCTATTTTATTGAGAGTTTTTATCAGGAATAGGTGTTGGACTTTGTCAAATGCCTTTTCTGTGTCAATTGAGATGATCATGTGATTCTTTTCTTTCCTTTTATTTATGTGGTGGATTACATTGATTGATTTTCTAATGTTGAACCATCCTTGCATACCTGGTATGAATCCTACTTGGTCGTGGTGTATTATATTTTTGATATGATGCTGCATTCTATTGGCTAGAATTTTGTTGAGAATTTTTGCATCTATATTCATGAGAGATATTGGTCTGTAATTTTCTTTTTTCCATGACATCTTTTCCTGGTTTTGGTATCAGCATTATGCTGGCTTCATAGAATGAATTTGGAAGTGTTGCTTCCTGTTCTATGCTCTGAAATAGCTTGAGTAGTACTGGTACAAGCTCTTCTGTAAATGTTTTGTAGAATTCTCCAGTGAAGCCATCTGGACCAGGGTTTTTTTTGGTTGGGAGTTTTTTTTATTACCTTTTCAATCTCTTCTCTTGTTATGGGTCTGTTCAGATTTTCAAAATGACTTGGTTGTAGTGTGGGTAGGCAGTGTGTTTCTAGAAATTTATCCATTTCCTCTAGGTTTTCAAATTTGTTGGAGTATAGTTTTTCATAATATTGTGTTATATTCCTTTTTATTTCGGTTCGGTCTGTTGTAATGTGCCCCATTTCATTTCTTATTTGGGTTATTTGTGTCCTCTCCTGTTTTTCTTTTGTCAGTCTGGCCAGTGGTTTGTCGATTTTGTTGATTCTTTCAAAGAACCAACTTTTGGTTTTGTTGATTCTTTCTATTGTTTTTCTGTTCTCTATTTCATTGATTTCTGCTCTGATCTTTACTATTTCCTTTCTTCCGGTGGCTGTGGGCTTTTTTTGTTGTTCTCTTTCTATTTTTTTGAGTTCTGTAGTTAATGTTTTGATTTTGTCCCTTTCTTCTTTTTTGATATGTGCATCTATTGCTATAAATTGTCCTCTGAGGACTGCCTTTGCTGTGTGTCAAAGGTTCTGGTATGATGTGTTTTTTTTCTCATTTGATTCTAGGAATTTTTTGGTTCCATCTCTGATTTCTTCTATTACCCAGTGATGTGTAAGCAGGGTATTATTCAGTCTCCATGTAGTTGATTTTTTTTCCTTGCTCTTTCTATTGTTAATTTCTACCTTGATGGCATTGTGGTCAGAGAAGATACTTTGAATTATCTCAATATTTTGGATCTTGTTGAGGATTGCTCTGTGGCCTAAGATGTGGTCTATTCTGGAGAATGTTCCATGTGCACTGGAAAAGAATGTGTACTTTGCAGTGGTTGGATGGAGTGTTCTATATATGTCTATGAGGTCAATTCGGCTGATTGTGCCCTTTTGGTCCTCTGTATCTTTGCTGAGTTTCTTCTTAGTTGTTCTGTCCTTTACTGAGAGTGGTGTGTTGAAGTCTCCTACTATTATTGTGGAACTGTCAGTTTCTCTTTTCAGTGTTGTTAGAGTTTGTTTTATGTATTTTGGAGCCCTGTCATTGGGAGCGTAGATGTTTATTATGGTTATGTCTTCATGATGGATTTTCCCCTTAATCATTATTTAGTGTCCTTCTTTGTCTTTTATGGTAGATTTCATTTTAAAGTCTATTTTATCTGAGATTAGAATTGCCACTCCTGCTCTTTTTTGGTAGTTGTTAGTTTGATATACTTTTTTCCAACCTTTGACTTTTAATAAATTCACATCTTTGTTTCTAAGGTGTGTCTCCTGTAGACAGCATATTGATGGATCCTGTTTTCTTATCCATTCTGTCACTCTCCGTCTCTTTATGGGTGCATTGAGTCCATTTATGTTCAGTGTAATTATTGATAGATGTGAGTTTGTTGCTGTAATTTTGTAGTGCTTTTTTTTGTGGTGCTGATGTTTTCTTTGTTCTTCTTACTCTCTTGTGCTGAGTTACTTTTGTTTGTGGATTTTTTTTCATTTCTTTTGTTTTTGTAGGTCTTGTTTTTGCTGAGACTTTATGTTTTTCCTCTTTTTGTTTATGAGTATGTTTGTTAACTTTCTTTGTGGTTACCATGAATTTTACCCTTATCTTTCTAAGTTTGAAGCAGTCTACCATTACTATGTATCGCCTTGCCTTCCTCTCCATTACAAGGTTCTATACCTATGCCGTTTATTCCCTCTTTTATTGTTTTGATGTTGTTGTCATTTACTGATTAACTGCTCTGATTCCCTGGTGTATTTCTTTTGGTTTTGGATAGTCCTTGAGAGTTCATTTCCTAGATTGGTATCTGGCCGGTACGATCCTGCATCCTAGGTTCTGCCTGTGAGCTGAAGCTGTTTGTCCTTAGATTAAAGAACTCGCTTTAATAATTCTTGTAAGTCTGCTTTGACTTTTACATATTCCTTTAATTTCTGTTTATCTGGAAATGATGTGATATCACCATCAAATTTGAACGAGAATTTTGCAGGATATATTATTCTTGGCTGGCAATTTTTTTTCTTTGAAGATTTTATATTTGTCATCCCATTGCCTTCTTGCCTGCATGGTTTCTGCCAAAGAATCTGAGCTTAGTCTTATTGTTTCTCCTGTGTATGTGACTTCTTGGTTTTCATGAGCTGCTCTCAGGATTCTTTGTTTGTCTTTGGTTTGGGCAAGTGTGAATATGATATGCCTTGGTGATTTTCTTTTGGGGTCTCTTCTATATGATGTTCGTTGAGCTTCTTGGATGGCCAGCTTTTCATCTTTCATGATATTGGGGAAGTTTTCTGTCGGCAGTTCCTCAATGATCCTCTCTGTGTTTTCTGTTTTCTCCCCCTTTTCTGGAATTCCAATCACCCGCAGATTTTTGCTTTTGATTGTGTCCTACATAACTCTCAGGGTCTCTTCATTTTCCTTTGTTCTTTTTTCTGAGTTTTCCTGAAACAGAGTTTTATCCAAGTGTTTGTCTTCAATTCCACTGATCCTGTCTTCCACCATTTCAAATCTGCTTCTCAGCCCTTCTATGACACCGTCCATTTCTGAAATCTTGTTGTTTATCTTTTGGATTCCTAATTGTTGTCTTTGTATAATTTCTAGTTCTGAATTTATTTTGGCATTTTGTTCCTGCATTGTTTTCCTGAATTCTTCCAATTTTTTGTCTGTACTTTCCATGAATTTGTCTATTTTTTCCTCATTTTTGTCAGCTTTTTGCCTCAATTCTTGGAGAATTCTGCGTATTAGAGATTTGAATTCCTATCAGGTAGTTCTAGTGCATTTTCTTGCAGAGGAGAGTCATCTGGTGTTTTATTTTGGACGCCTACTGGAACCATCCTGTCCTGTTTTTGTAAATGTTTTGTTATTGTCTGTTGTCTTCGGGGCATTCAGTAGTTATTTCTCTCTTTTATTGATTGTAGATTTGTTTGTTTCATCCCTTTTTTTAAAAAAAAATTTGACTATGTCTGAGCAGGCAGACTGTGTGTTCTTTGTTTTTTGCTTGTCTGTGGGGACAATACTTTTCACCTCCTCCTCAACTGGCAGGGTCAGTCACTCATATATGGTACGGCAGGGCAGTTCTAGCTGAAGAGGAGTTACTGGGATGGGTTGTTTGTGGCACTTACTACAGCCACCCGAGCAGGTCGATAATCAGTGCAGGGCAGGTTCTAGTAGGCCATGCCTGTGCTGCTTGGTGGTGTGATGTCAAGTGCACGGTGCAGGTAGGCAGGATGCAGTGGGGATTATGTGTGGAGCTAAGGTGGATATGGGAGAGAGGAGAGAGGAACAGGAGCCAAAAACATACAAACAAAAAAGAGTGCTAGGGGAGCTTGCTGTTGGAGTGGAGAGATGAGAGACTATGAAATGGAGAAAAACAGAAAGGGGAGGAGGAAGAAAAAAAAAAGAATGAATAAATAAGAATCAGAAAGGTTAAAGTAGCACAAAGTTCCCAGGGATCCCATCAGTGCAGCTATGAGGTCTGGGGAAGTTGTTCTCAGGTGTTGCAGTACAGCCTGGCTAGAAGGCGTAGAGGTATACAATGCCAGGTATTCAGGGAACAGAAAGAGAAGGAAGATATAGAGAGACGAGAAACTAAGTAATGAAGAAAGACAAAAAGGGAAAAAGAGGAAAAAGAAAACAAAACAAATTAAAAAAAAAAAACAAAAAACAAGAAAGGCCCCCAAAGAAACAGGAAAAAAAAAAATGTAAAAAGAAATGTCCTCGGGGATCCCTCTGCACGTCTGTGGTAGCCGAAGGGGAGTCTCCCTGCCACGCAGCTCAGCCTGGCCAGAAAGGGCTCCCAACTCAAGAAAAGGAAAATAAAACAAACAAACAATTCAAAACAAACGAACAAAAGCCCCGGGATCCCAGCAGCGCGGCAGCCCAAACTGGGGAGCAGCTCCACACTGAATGGAGCTCCGCAGCCCCTCCGGAAGAAGCAAAGATGGCGCACGGAGCCAGGTACTTGAGCGAAGGGAGGGGGAGGTGGCGAGAGGCAAGTAAGAAATCAAAAGAAGCAGAAAAATAAAACACTAGCAGCCAAGAAATGACACTCAGAGAGCCAGCTAGTGCAGGCTGATGTTTCTGGACAAGAGACTGTGTCCATGGGAAGCAGAGGGGGCCGAGTGTGGGTGAAGAAGGGTAGAGAGTGGGAAAGCGTATATCACAAATTACCGGACCTCTGCAGCCGCTCAGGAATATGCAAAGATGGTGCATGGAGCGAGGTACTCAAGTGAAACGAGGGGGAGGTGGGGAGAGGCAAGGAAGAAATAAAAAGAAGCAGAAAAAAAGGAACACCAGTAGCCAACAAATGGCACTCAGACAGCCACCCATTCAGGTGTGTGGAATCCAAGCAGCCGCTGCTTCCTGGTCAAGAGACTGTGGCCGCAGGAAGCAGAGGAGACTGAGTCGGGGTGAAGAAGGGTGGGGGGTGGGAAAGCGTATACTTCCAATACCGGTTGTTTTGTCTCCTGCTGGAAGCTTCGTGAGGCTGCTTTCTCGTACCCCGTTTGCTGGTCTCCGATAGGAGTCCAAGATGGCAGATCCACGCTGCGTTAGCTGGTAGGGGACCTCTGCATGAATCTCTCCTCGCTCTCTGTTCTCTGTCAGTTTTCTCACTCCATTTGGTGCTTGGCTGAGTTCTTTATCTCTTCATTTGATGTTTTAGGGTTTCAGGATTGTTGTATTATCTATTCGGCTTAGTTTTTCGGATCTTTGCTGTGGAGGGACGGCGTGGTGGTTCTGCCTAGAGTGCCATTTTGCCAGAACTCTACCTCAGAGTATCTTCTGAGATCCATTTTGGCCTTTTTTTTCTTTCCTGTCTTTTTAATGACCTTTTCCTTTCTTCACATGTGATGTCCTTGATGTCATCCCACAAGTTGTGTGGTCTTCGGTCATCAGTGTTCCATGTGCCCAGTCTGTTCTTGAGATGGTCTCTAAAATTCAGGTGGGATACACTCAAGGTTGTACTTTGGCTCTTGTGGACTTGTTTTAATTTTTTGCAGCTTCAACTTTGTAAAAATGGTGTGGCAGGGGCAGCATCTGACCTCCTCTAACTTCACAAGGGGAAGGAGAATCAAGATCAAAGCTGAGACCTTTGAAGCGGAGGTCAGACATGCCTCCTCTCTTCACAAGCTTTACCAATTCTGACACCAGCTGCCTCTCCCACGACACTCTCTACTTCTCTGCTGGGTTCAATAATTCACTGTAATGGCGACACAGAACTCACCGACCATACTCATAGTTATACGGTTTATTAGGGAAGTAACAAGTTACATACAATTCAAGTTCAGGAAAGCTCAGGATACAGTTTTTCCATTAGGAAAACCTCTTCTCAGCCACGTCCACAGGCACACCTCTTTCTAGCCCCTCAGCTTCTGCCCTGGTAGGGCAAGTATTACAAAGCTTTCAGTTCTGCTGATAAGTGCCTTGAGGCACTACACTCCCCATTAAGCCTTGACCTGAGGCACCCAGCTCTAGCTGGTTGGCAAACCTAGCTCCACCAAGTGCCCAGAAGCACCCTACTCCCCCAGCAAGCCTCCTGCCCAAAGGCACTCAGTTTTTTTGCTCTGTGGGTTCAGAAGTCCACTGAGCAGTCTCCTGCTGGTCTCCCAGTCCTGCTGCCATTTCTCTGCCGCTGCTTCTTGCCGTCCTCAGTGTTAAGCTCTCTCTGTCTCCTGGGTCTATGAGGTTTCAGCGCAGGGATCCCAGGTCCAAAGGACGCATTCCATTCCTGGCTCTTCTTCCTTGATGGTGGTGAGATCCTCTCCCCTGCCTCTGGGATGGCTCATTTTAAGCCTAGCGGAATAGCAAAACTGGCCAATACCTTCTTAGGGTTCCATATACTGTATTTGCATGGTCCCACCCAATCATTCAATGGGAGTCACAAAACCATAGCTAGAAGGGCCATATTAATCTATTGCACTGCAAACTTGAACTTGTGTATGAGCAATTGATTCTGTTTTCCAGTCGGCCCCTGGCCTTGTTCTGACTGATGATCTTGAGCTTCTCCACTGCCTCTTTCCACAGATGTAGTCGATTTGATTCTTGTGTATTCCATCTGGCGAGATCCATTGGTATAGTCGCCATTTATGTTGTTGAGAAAAGGTATTTGCAATGAATAGGTCATTGGTCTTGCAAAATTGTATAATGCGATCTCTGGTGTCATTTCTATCACCAAGGCCATATTTTCCAACTACTGATCCTTCTTCTTTTTTTCCAGTGTTTGCATTCCAATCACCAGTAATTATCAGTGCATCTTGATTGAATGTTTGATCAATTTCAGACTGCAGAAATTGGTAAAAATCTTCAATTTATTCATCTTTGGCAATAGTGGTTGGTGTTTAAATTTGAATAATAGTCATATTAACTGGTCTTTTTTGTAGGCGTATGGATATTATCCTATCACTGACAGCAGTACTTCAGGATAGATTTTGAAATGTTCTTTTTAACAATGAATGTGACGTCATTTCTCTTCAATTTGTCATTTCTGGCATAGTAGAACATATGATTGTCTGATTCAGAATTGCTAATACCAGTCCATTTCAGCTCACTAACGCCTAGGATATCGATCTTCAAGTGTTCCATGTCATTTTTGACAGCTTCCAATTTTTCTTAAATTTATATTTCTTATATTTCACATTCTGATTATTAATAGATGTTTGCAGCTGTTTCTTCTTATTTTGAGTCGTGCCATATCAGCAAATGAAGATCCCAAAAGCTTTACTCCATCGACGTTACTAAAGTTGACTCTACTTTGAGGAGGCAGCTCTTCCTCAGTCGAATTGAGTGACTTTCAACCTGAGGGGCTCTTCTTCCAGCACTATATCACACCACGTTCTGCTGTTATTCATAAGCTTTCCACTGGCCAATTTTTTTTAGAAGTAGATTGCCAGGTCTTTCTTCTTAGTCTGTCATAGTCTGGTAGCTCTGCTGAAACCTGTCCACCATGGGTGACCCTGCTGGTATTTGAGACACCAGTGGCGTGGCTTCCATCATCACAGCAACATGCAAGCCACCACAGTACGACAAACTGACAGATGAGGGGTAATTAACTCAAATCGTGTTTAGAATCATGTTATGAAACCCTGCCTGTCATAAAATGAATGACTTGCCTGTTTTATGTAGTGTATTTGGTTTCCCTCCTGGCTTGTGTGTTCACTTAGAAAAGTTGTTGCTCCTCTTTTTTTCCTACTGGCAGGGCAGCTCCTGGCCAAGGCTGTGCATACTGTAGGATTCAGTGCTATGAACTGTCTCCTCAGTCTTCACTGAATGGGGTAAAGGACAAACACCCTAGCCTCTAGCCTTGTTCCCGGGTCTCATGAAGTGTCTTCCTCTCAGCAGTTGCCCTAATTCTGGATCCTTTCTGACATCTAGGAAGGACTGGGGAAACTAATCCCTTCTGCTAAGTGGGCTTCTACGGGGTAGCTGTTAGTTCAGAAATCTCATAATACATAAAAAAGGGGAATTTGTAAGCAAAGCACTTTTTGCCCCATCCCTTCCTGTTATGATAGAATAAAGAGTATGGCGATTCTAAGGAGGTTATGCAGGTGAAGACTTTAAAAATTATAGGGTGTTCCAGAAACAGGTTTTTCATTATCACAATGATCCTAGACCTGAGGGTCCCAACACCCTCATTATTTGCAGTTGGGGATATCACCTCACTCATCCATAAGCAACTCAAAGATAGAGGCTGAGTCCCTTTAAGATGCTTTGGGCATCACCTAGCACGAGGAATTAATCTTTTTGCCAAGAGAAATTAAAAGCACAATTTCTAGGAGACTGCTTGGTTTAAATTCTCATTCTACCACTTATTAGTTCTGTAATCTGAGAAATGGGGTCAACAGTAGTTTCAACACCACAAAATATGGAAGAAAATCTACCTGAAGAAGTTATTAATTCCGTTTTTGGTGGGTCATTCCCACCCACGGTCTGCACCAGAGCTTCAGCAGCTCAGGTCTTAGCCCCACCTACCTCCTGTTCCTTGCCCACCACGCGCAAGCGCAGCCTGGCTGCCTGAGCTACCTTCCCCAAGCTCGCGGGCCGTCGTCGCCAGGGGATCGGGTCTCGCGATGCGTGTGTGCGTGCTGTGCGTACGCGGTCTTCGCGAGCACGCGCACACCGCTCCTCACAGTACGGGATTGTGGTGGCCTCTTCCTCTGGGTCCGGAGCAGGGTTCTGACCAGTAGCCGCGGTCGGAGCTCGCAGCCAGCGTCTACCCGTTGCCGCCACCGTCAGTGCCTGCCCCTGTGCCGTGGATTCTTCTCCCTGCCTTGCAGAGGCGGTGCTGGGGGTGGGGAGCGGCGCCAGCGTGAGGTTCCCAGCCGATGGGAAGCCCCTGGACGCGCTGAGGGGCCGGGCTGCTAGCGGCTGAGGTAGGTGGGAGCGCGCGGGCTTGTCAGCCAAGCGGGGAGCGGAGTCGGGGAGGCGGGCGCTTATGGAGGAGACATGGTGGCGGCGAGCAGTGGGGCCTAGCTATCCTCTGAGAAGAGGTCTCCGACCCGTGCTTGAGAAGGGGCTCTGGCCTAGCCTGGAGCGTGAGGAGGGGCCCGGCGCGTTGCTGCTTTTCCCTCAGCGTGGAGCCATTTCTGGGGAGAAATTTCTCCTGCGGCAGGGGGAGGGGTCCCCCTTTCTTTTCTTTGAGAGGTCAAAATTAGCTTTCCCCCGTCCCCATTTAAGTAAAAGCCTGCAGGCTTTGAGATTGGTGTCTAGGTAGTGTGGCCTATGGACTTCTACAGCTTGCAGAACTCCGAGTGGACGGACAGCGGGCCACGGATTTTGATTTTTGGAGGATACACAGCCCTTTCTCTAGTTAGGGCGTGTGTCTTCTGCAAACTTGTTAATGCTGATATATTAATAATCGCTTTCAGGCACAACAGGTAGTACATTTTTAAACGCCTCATGTCAAATAAGGATTCTGGCACCAAGGAAACTGCGCTGTGGGCGCAATTAAGAAATAGAAGACAAAGAAGGCCGTTATTTATTTTCTGCCCTGATTCAAAACTTTCCGCGCTGGGGCTGGGTGCAGAGCTACTGGCATTTGTTTTGGTCCTTGCTGAATAGACTTTCAGAGTGATTGAGGTGGGTCGCAAATGGACATTTCATATAGAATTACCGTATATGATTATATGTAATTGTTAGTCTAATGCCCTGAAATAAATCTCTTTGAGAATTAGGCGATGTTTGATCTTTGGAAGAAGAGCAGAACTTGGGTTTCTTGAAAGACAGGTTTTCTCCATGTTTAGAAAACTTCATAAATGCTTCGTGAAGTTACTAAAAATAGTTCTTTATGTCGTGTCGGTAATGACTGCTACATTCAAGAGAAGGGAAAAGAATTCTGCCATGAAGAATGGCTCACTGAAAGATTTGTAAAACGGCTTGAGGGATGGCAAGTTTTAGCATATACTTTAAAAATTCTAATTTAGTGTTTCTTACACTGACTTCTTTACGTTCAGTGAACCATTTTAAAAGATGATCTCGAACCTTTGGTAGTCTGTGTAGTCTGTTCTATATAACTCTTACTTCCATTCAGCCCAGACTTTCTAGACATATAGTATTCATTCTGATTCTTCTCAAGGAATGTGGCCTTCATACTTTCCGTGAAATCCGTACTATAGTATGGGAACAGTCAAGAATATAGTTAGCTGGTAAGCCTTGAAGTGGGAAAAGAGAGGTATTTTTAAGTGTAGAGTTAATGCTTGTGTATGCGAATACTGCATATAAACGGATATATACCCTGAGTATGTGATGGTTATGCAGACAGGATCTGATGGTGCTGATTCTCATTGTTTGACGTCTGAAAGTGGGAAAGAATTGGTTTTAGCTCTGTTTCCTTTTTTAGTTTACATGGATAATTGTCATAGTAAACCCTTGTCCAGTTTGTTAATCAGTTATTGAGTAGAACAATACTAATTTTTTGGCAGTAGCAGGGGAGGAAGATAAAGAACATAAAGAAAAGCTGCTCTTCAGAAATGTTCTTAAGTCAGTGTCTCATTGTCTTTATATTGGAATTATTGGAATAAACAGTACATTCCTGTCCGTTCTGTGTCCCAGTGCTTACAATAGTGTTTTACATGCAGTTGGCACCTAATAAATGTGAGCTATGCCAGAAGCAAATAAACATAATACAAACCAAATGCATAAATTCCTGGAGAAGATTAAAGGAACTGGAGATGGGTATGAAGTTTTTTGTTTTTTAATTGCTTGCCTAATTTTTAAGTGGTATGTTCTTTTCACTCTTGGTTTGTATCTGAGTAAATGATATGTGGCAGCATCTTGGCTGTAAAAGCCTAAGGTAATGCAAGCTGAGACTCCACATATCCGGAGTGCTAATAGATCAGGAATGTTTTGATATATTAAGAGAAAAGTTAGTAAGGTTCAGAGAGTTTTGATAGGAACTGAAAAAGCACGAACTATAAAGCATTGTAACAGATTGTTAGAAGAAACATTTCCTCTCTTTACTGACAGTCTTACCTGTGGAAGAGAACTTGTGCCTTTCTACTTCTTTTTATTAGAGTTTTCTGGCAGGATGATTTCTGAATTGAAAAAGAGGTCACTTTTTCTCAAAATCTTTCTGCTCATAGGTCTGAGTGTCTTTCTCCTTGTGTTTACATGCGGCCTCTAGTCCAGCTTTATTGCCAGTAAACTAGTATTTTGATTCCTAATTCCTGTATATATTTCTCAATTAGCTTATAACTTGAAGAGGAGAGGATGTAGTTAGTCCCCTCACAAACTCCACAATGGTCCCGTTGTGCATGGGTCACCATGCTAACAACAACAGAGGTTACCAACAGAAGGGTTTTCTGGGTATTTGGAGAGAGGAAGGAGCTAAAAAGGTGAATTAAAAACTCAAATAGGAACATTTTAAATTGAATCTTGTGTTTTCGTTTTAGTATAGTTGAGTGGTTCTTATAGGGATTGAGGGAGGATAGATATTCCCCTCAGGAAACATTTGGCAATGTCTGGAGATACATTTGGTTGTCACAAATAGGGTGGGATAAGGTGGGATGCTACTGACATTAGGTGGGTAGAGGCCAGGGATGCTGCTAAAATCCTACAATGCACAGGACAGCCCCCCACAATAAAGAATTACTGGCCCAAATGACAAGTGGTGCTGTTGAAAAACTGTATACTATATTATCATTGTTCGTTCTGAAGTCAGATTACCTGAATTTGTATTTGGCTTTACCATTTCCTAATGTGTCACCCTGGCAATTAAAATCTATGCCTCAGTTTCTGTAAAATAGAGCTAATGATAATATGTTCCTCATAGGGTTGTGGTGAAGATTAAATCAGATAATGTTGAAAGTGCCAACCATATTGCCTGGCACATAGAAAATACAGACTGTTAACTTTTAGCTAATATTATATTTGGAACCCATCTAGATGATCTCTCCTTGTTTCTCATCTGAAATTAGAATTTGACCTATCTAAGTGATAATTAATAACCTAGTTCTCCTTTGTCCTTGGGGAATGAATGAAGAATTACTCCTTTTAATGTTTGTATTTAGCCCAGTCTTGTTTTATGTTCTCAAGTTTATAAGGCTTCAGCCATAACCAAGTGGCTTCTCACTGTATAGGTTTTTCCTTCATAGTTAAGGCTTTAAGCCACCTGAGCAACAAATCTGTATCTGTTGATTTTCAGTGAATATTTAGTAATTTAGCAGAATTCTATGACTTGATTCTCATTTCCTTTTGCCTTTGTAAACTGAAATAAACCTAAAATAATTTTGGCTCATATTAATTATCTCTTGGTGTCTGAGACTAACTATTTTCATAACTGAGGTCTTAGTGCAATTTCACATGTATGAAGAGTGCAGGCAAACATCTAATGTCTTAGGGCTAGACCTTAATATATACATTTGTGACTCCTTTGCTAAGCTGAATTGGAACCCATATCTTTATCTCTCTTAACCTCATTGCGATATAATACTGTAGTCTCTAAACTTTCATTTCCTGTGTCTGTAAACAATATGGATATTTAGGGCTGGCTTGTTACGGTTGTAGTTTTAATACATCCTTTATAAAGAGGGGAAAAAAATCACAGAGATGTCCTCCCAGACAAAACAGAGACTTTGATCTCTGGGTTAATAAGTCACAGAGCTCCTGTAAGGAAAAAAAGCCATACTGTATTTATGATCAAGGGAACAAACCGTGTTGCACATTCAACCTTTTGTCTTGATAACCATACCTTCAGAATAGGAGGTATTTCATTACAGTTGTTACCCGTATTTTTTGTAGTAAAGTTCAACTGTTTATATAAATGTTTACTAATTTTAGTTAATGGAAGCCTTTTTTTTTTTTTTTTTTTTTTTACCCTTTGTATTAATACTGCCTTCTGTTTGGATAGAGTCAGTACTTTGGGCCAAGAGATTGTATTCTTTGCTTGGCACATTCCATCTTTTGTAAAGTGTAACATACACTAGGGTTCTGTATAAATAATAAATTATAATGATGAGGAAGTGTCTGTGTTGTGGAAACTGTGGTCAGGTCAGAAGTAGTATACATGTAAGAAACAATAAAAGGCCAAAGGGGGGCATTCTAAGAACTTTAGGCAAACTGAAAAAAAGAATCATGTTAATAGAGTTCTTATCTTTCCTAATATCCTATTGGGGTTTAGTAATCTAGAAGAAAAAAATCCTGTAAAACATAACAGATTTACTTTCTACTTGTATTCTTCTCCAGTTCCTAAGTTGAGAATATTCTGGCTACTAAACCAGGTATCTTGTGTGGCTTTTGTCCCTACCCATGATTAAATTGAGGAAAACAACTATCTTTGAATCTGCTGATGTGTGTTTGTTTATAAGTGGTCTGGAATCCTGCCTGTCAGTCTAACTATTTTCCCACCAAATGCTGTCGTATAAATATATATTTGTGTATATGTATTTACGCGTATTTGTCTTTTATTTTTTGTAGAAAATGATGCATCCCGTTGCCAGCAGTAATCCAGCTTTCTGTGGGCCTGGCAAGCCTTCCTGCCTCGGTGAAGAGGCCATGAGAGCTGCTGATCAATTTGACATATATTCCTCCCAGCAAAGCAAATACAACCACACAGTCAGCCACAAACCAATGGCATGTCAGAGGCAAGACCCATTGAATGAAACACACTTGCAGACTACAAGTGGCAGAAGCATAGAAATAAAAGATGAACTAAAGAAAAAGAAAAATCTCAACCGATCCGGTAAGCGAGGCCGGCCTTCGGGAACCACCAAATCAGCGGGATACCGGACCAGCACAGGCAGACCCCTGGGAACCACCAAAGCAGCTGGATTTAAGACAAGTCCGGGCAGACCTCTGGGTACAACTAAAGCTGCAGGATACAAAGTCAGCCCAGGGAGACCTCCAGGTAGCATTAAAGCTCTATCCCGTCTTGCCGATCTTGGTTATGGCTGTGGCACTGCTGCTTTTCCTTACCCTATGATGCATGGCAGAGTAGTTCACGGGGTAGAGGAAACCAGCAATGAAGTCAAGCCACCCAGTGAGT
Organism: Dugong dugon; assembly: GCA_030035585.1. NCBI lineage: Eukaryota > Metazoa > Chordata > Mammalia > Sirenia > Dugongidae > Dugong > Dugong dugon. The sequence goes on from CM057460.1 coordinate 148,053,976, forward strand.
GAATGAGCAGGAAAAGAGGGCGAGGTTTAGAAGGAAGATTGTGAATAATCCCAAAGCTTCTTGGTTTTATTTTTACATACATGATTGTATGGCGTGGGCTTTTCAGATTTGTTTCCTCATTTGACTTTTCCCTGCTTTTGCTCAGAAGCTGCCATATGCTGACAGGTGCACTCAGGGCATGAGCAGTGGCATTGTATTTTGTACATAGATTCAAGTGTGACACCTAACTAAATCAGTTTTGCTTTTCCTTTAGAGTTATGGTCATGTTTCGTGTTTCATTACTATTGTTGGGCCATTCTTAATAGATGCTTTATACGCTAAACAGTTGAAACCATTATAACTATTAGTTTGTAAAGTACAATAAAATAAAGACACTATCTGGAGGTATTTTTAACAGATGGAACAAAGCAAACTAATGATTCAAGATTACTTGAGGTAATGACTGTGAGTTTTTGTTAACATTTATTTTCATGAGCCAGAACACAGGTATTTGTATGTGTTGGCATTTACATAAACTTTAGATGTTAAAAAACTTACTTTTAATGTTCTAGGTTTAAGCAGCTTCTTATTTATTTATCTACATGACATTAATTGGTTTAACCATTAATGTTTGTCTTTCAGCAGTGATAAGTTGCGTATTTTTTAATTGCCTAAGAGCATATATACCAAACACTACAAATAATGCATATTTACAAAAAATTGAAACTGTTTTATGAACAACTGCACATTACATTTTTAGTGAAATACAGTACATTCTGAGAAGAGCATGTTTAATATAATTAAGAAAGAAACATTCCTAAAGTCTGCATATAGCTATCATCACTACATTTTGCCTTTTATGTACTTAATGAGTTTTAAAGCATTATGTTTAAAAACATTGATTAGTGTTGATTATTTGGAACTTTTTTTAGTTTTTCAGAGATATACTCCCATTGCATTAGCACTTACTGTGTTTTCAGGTTTACATCTACCAAAGGACACAGATTTAATGGTAGACTGTAAAACTGGTATAAACACAATGTAGTTTCCTGACTGTAAGAACCCAAATATTAAGAGATATATAGGAATTCATCTATGCATGAAAAATGTAGAAATATGTTGGTTATTTAATTTAAAATCTTATTGTGGATCCTGGGAAACCACTTCATCCAAAAGAAAAAATTTTTTTTCCAACAAACTTTGCTTTAAAAGCAAAATGGATAGAAAAGGAAAAAATTGTTGGGTAAATATGTATAATAGGGACAGAGGGAAATCTGTTTTTCCTCCTTTTCTGAAAATAATATTCCTTATTAATACACATTTTATTTATTTTGAGTTTGTTCTAAATATTATAATCTTTGGATTTGAAAAAAATTCCACTGAACTTTAAAGTTAACAGTGTATGTACTTGCAATTTAATTGCCTTTGAGATTATAATGTAGATTTGCAGGACCCAAAAACTTTTAAAATAATTATAATTTTTAAATGGCACATATTGTGTTGTTTGGCTTGCTCTCAGTTAATGCAAACTCTGACTGCAAATGGATGTCATGTTTCGTACCTTTTTTATCAGGAAAAAAGCAGCAAGCCTTCAGGTGTTCCAGTGATGCCTGACACAATGAGCTGGACTTTATGCTGCTCTTTACAGTAAGAGGTGTTGCATTGTATGTGGGGACTGTGTGTACTGGCATCTAAGACAGTGACCTCAACAATTTTAGCATTGCACAAACCATAGAGAACAATGTTGGATGACTACATAATCAGTTGTAACATTTAGGCAGCTAAATCACTACAAGAGTTTGTTCTTGCTGAGGCTTAAAGTATGAAACTGTTAATAATTTCCTCAAAACAGTATAACTTCTGACACACACAAATGCTTACATCTTTATTCATATGTTCATCTGTTCATTTTTATTATGTATCTGTCATTTAGCTGTTACTCAAGATGATGCTCAGCAGTTGGCTGCACAGAAATCCTTTCGAACTAGTTCCTGAAGACAGTTGTTTAATTAAATGTTCTACATTAGAATAATATATACCATTGTCAAGAATTTGATTGCATGTTGTGTTTTATAGTAAGTTCATTTGACATTTCCCTTTCAGTTTATTTTCATTCCTGATTTTGTTATACGGCCCCCTGTGCATTCCTGTATTCATCCACCTCACTTGCCCCTGAGCCCCCAGCACGTCTATGCAGTGGTGCTGTGCTGTGTGTCAGAAGATAAAGCAGGTGTATTACTGTATAATGAATTTTATATATATGTTTTTGAAATGGTAAAATCGGCTAAAGGAGGTATGTTCATAACAGTGTTTATTGATATTAGGAGCTATATCCCAGGGAAAAAAGTGGGGAGGGTGGCTGCAGTTGTGAATGGATAACATTGTTTAGAAACCTGAATTTGCTGTTCATGTAAGCAGTTACCTGTAGTATTAGATCTGTTTACTGGTGAGCATTTCCTGATTCTACTTACTTTTCTCCTGGTGAACAGTTAACTGGTGCCATGCTGAAGAGAAAGACACCTAAGTGGTAACATATATGAAGTCTTAAAATATAAGATATTTTTACTTCTGTATAATCTAAAGACTACATTGTGCATCTTTTGTAACACTGTCTCTTGTCATGATAAACACTGAAATAGCATGTTAAATGATTGCCTACTTTAATATAATCAGTTGGGGAAAACGGACCTTTTTTCCCTACTGTGTGATTGTTCTTTGAAAGGTAAATTGCTAATTTTATACTGTGTAATTCTGTTCTTCACAAAATAGGTTTCACTATTCTATATTAAAACTGTTGGTCAGAAAATGATCTACTATTCAAGTAAGTTTGTTTTACTTTTTTCTTCAAAAATACTTTAACATGCCTTATTTATTATTGTTATATTAACAAATAAGGAGCTAATACATATTGAAATTTTCATTTTTTGACAGATAAAACTTTGCATAACTAATCTTTAGTATGGGATGATTTTGATACTGCCTTTGGAGTTTTGCACTGGATATTAAAAAAATACTGGCACATTGTATTAGAAGAAAATAAGTAGTATCTGGTTAATTTTCAATATTTGGGGACATTTTTAAAGTCAGTGTTTTAGTTAGACAAAAAAATTCCTAATATTTTTATTTACTTTTAAAAAGAAACATCTGTCAAATTAATATTCATTCCAAACTGATGTTTGTGTGAATTTACATGCACATTTTCATGAAGTAAGAATAGAGTTTCTTTGAGTTAAGGAGGAAAAAAAATTTTGGATCCATTTATTAGGCCAAGAGTGATTCATCCAGTGTAAGAATAACCACAGTATAGGAGCTAAAGAAAACAAAATCAAACTTCTTTGTATTATAAGAAGCTTTAACAGAATAATTCAGGGGATGCTGATAACTTCTATTCTGTCAGTCATTGTATCTATATGCAGTAAAATTTTATGATCCCTTTATAGTGAAATATAAGGACTCACAACAGTTATTCAAAACATTTTTTCCTTGGACATAACATTTTTTTGACTATTTTTTTGTTTTTAACTATATGCTATTAAACTCTAGGATGTATCTAAATCTTTACTTTGCTTTTCCTCCCCACCAAGTAGATAAATCTGTGCTTTCACATATAAATGTATTTAGTTTTTGGAAATTTTAATGCTATAGTAAATCAAGTGTGTGATTTATAGTAATCATACCACTCTGATTCTTTAAGTTTTCACAATACCCTTTTCCACAGATAATTATAGAGAAAATAATTACCAATTAACTGATACAAGCACGCTATCCTCTGCTGTAAAAAGTCTGAATAAATACTGTGTATGTTTTTCTGTCCATGAACTTGAGCTACTCGTGTGCAATTATGTGTATGGAATGGAGTAGTGTTCATGATTTGTACCTACATCATCATATGGATGTATATTTATTAATAAAGTCTTTACTTTAAAACTAACTATGTTTACGACTTTATTTTCAAATAGGGGAATGGTAATTGGTAAACCTTTTTCATGACTGTGGATCATGTATTTTCCTGGGAGTGTGCTTTCTGAAATCTGTCTACTTTGTACTTTATTCTTCTCAAAATAGTAATATTTATATATTTGTAATTTAAAATTCTAACTTACAAATGTATCTACTTTTTTTTTGCATTTTTTTCTCTTACTAAGATACATTAGGCTAATGGTTTCTACTAAAGGCCTGTATTTCAATTTAAATGTGATTGATTGCTTTAAAAAATTCAAATACTAAACATGGCTAGATTTTTTTTTTAATGTTAACCTTTGGGGGAGCAGAGTGTGTATCATTTGTAACGGTTAAATACTTGAGATATAAAAGTTAATTTCCCTTAAGTATTTGAGTATATTACCTTTTTTATACATAGCTTTCAGACCGTCTAGCTTTCAGATCCTCTGGAACAGAAGTAGGAGTCCTTAAGTGGTACAAATGGTTAAGCACTCAACTACCAGTGGAAAGTTGGCAGTTTGAACCCACCCAGAGATGCCTAGAAGACAAACCTGGCAATCTGCTTTCGATAAGTCACAGCCTTGAAAACCCAATGGAGTGCAGTTCTATTCAGCACACATGGGGTCACTATTAGTCAGAGCCAACTCAAGGCCACCTAACAATAGAACAGAGGTTGGTAAACCATGGCCCGCTACCTGTTTTAGAAAATAAAGTTTTATTGGAATAGCCACACCCATTAGTTTATAGCTTGTCTGTGGCTACTTTTGCACTACAATGACAGAGTTGAGTAGTTGTGATACATGGCCCACAAGACCTAAAGTATTTACTATCAGTTCCTTTACAGAAAAAGTTTGCCAATCCCTCATCTAGAGGGATAAATTGGAGTAGGAAACAAATGAAATTTGAAGTTGAATTTGAAAACCTGAACATATGATGGCTAGTTTTTTGCCTTTGGATTATGATATATTAAATATTCCTCAAACTGCTGAAGTGATTCACTTAAAAATTATTTTATATGCGCTTTTGCTGAAATTGTTGAAGTCCTTTCACTTATAGATGGGCACGTGCTGTTGATTAAGTGCGGTATTTCTAACCTGAGGAGCCCTGGTTGTGCACTGGTTAAGTGCTCGGCTGCTAACCAAAAAGTCTGCTGATCGAAAGGTTGGTGGTTCAAATCCACCAGCTGCTCCACTGGAGAAGGATGTGGCAGTCTGCTTTTATAAAGATAACAGCCTTGGGAGGACTGAGGATCATGGTCTCGGGAGATATCTAGCTCAATTGGCATAACAGTTCATAAAGAAAATGTTCTGCATCTGACTGGTGAGGAGCATCTGGGGTCTTAAAAGCTTGTACTGGTCCCACTTCCTTTGGAGTAAGGGAAAATGAAGAAAACCAAAGACACAAAGCAAAGATTAATCCAAAGGACTAATGGACCACAACTACCACAGCCTTCACCAGATTGAGTCTAGCACAACTAGATGGTGCCTGGCTACCACCACTGACTGCTCTGACAGGAATCACAGTAGAGGGTCCTGGACAGAGCTGGAGAAAAGTGTAGAACAAAATTCAAGCAGACCAGACTTAATGTTCCGACACAGACTGGAGAAACCCCGAGAGTAAGGCCCTCGGACACCCTTTTAACTCAGTACTGAAGTCGCTCCCGAGGTTCACCGTTTAGCCAAAGATTAGACAGGCCCATAAAACAATAATACATGTAGTTCAACCATGATACGAAACTAAAGGGGCAAGCCAGCCCAGGTTCAAGGATGAGAAGGCGGGGGGGGGGACAGGAAAGCTGGACGGATGGAAGTGGGGAACCCAAGGTTGAGAAGGGGAGAGTGTTGACACGTCCTGGAGATGGCAGCCGATGTCACAAAACAATATGTATTAACTTATGAGAAACTAATTGCTCTGTAAACCTTCATTTAAAGCACAATTAAAAAAAAAAAAAAAAGATTACAGCTTGGAAACCCTATGGGGCAGTTCTGATCTGTCCTACAGGGTCGTTATGAGTTGGAATTGACGGCGATGGGTTTGGTTTGCTTTTGGTCATTGTTCACCAAATATATTTTTACCACATTTTTCTTTAGCTCTATATAGAGATTTAGAATAAAAATTATTTATTAATTGTAGTTATATTTGCCAAAATTCTCATTCTCTGGCAAATGCCAGAAAGCAGATCAGTGTTCTAGTCTTTTTAAAAAGCTGTCAGATTGAAGCTGTGTAGGTTGAAGAGGGAGTCTCTGGGTGGTGCAGATAGTTAATGTGCTTAGCTAACTGAAGGGTTGGAGGTTTGAGTCCCTCCAGAGGTGCCTCAGAAGAAAGGCCTGGCAGTTTGCTTCTGAGAAAAAGTCAGCCATTGAAAACCTTATGGAGTATAGATCTACTTTGACACACATGGGGTCGCCATGAGTCAGAGTCAACCAACAGCAACTGGCATACAATAAAGGTTTAAGAGAAGGCAGCAACACTTTCCCACCTAGAATTTATACTTTCTATATTATGAGACCGGTGTTTTTGATCCCAACAGCTCCCATGGTATATGAGAATCATGAACAAACCTTAGAAAATATGAATCAATTGGCATTTGATAGTTATATAACAACCAAACCCATTGCTGTCGAGTTGATTCTGACTCACAGTGACCCCATAGGACAGAGTAGAACTGTCCCGTAGGGTTTCCAAGGAGCGGCTGGTGGATTTGAACCGCTGACCTTTTGGTTAGCAGCTGAGCTCTTAACCACTATGCCATCAGAGCTCCTTTATAACAGCATAGAACCATTAATTTTGGTACACATATTTAGAATGTTATAGTTGTTGCCAAGCATATAAGAGATGAAGGTAGGTCTCCTGCCAGCACTTATTTTCCTCTCTGAGCATCCAAAATGCTTTGTTCTGGGTTTGCGAGGATTTCTTTCATAGGAAAGAGTAGAACCTATTCGATGAGGAAGTAGTTTAAATGAAGAAATATTAAGCACAGCTTGGTAATTGGTAATCCTTTTTCCATAGATAATTATGGAGATAATTTTTTATTATCAAATAGCTCAGGATGCTATGGGAGCACAGAAGAGGAGCAGCTGATGAAGACTAGGGCAAGAGGGATAATGCTGCTCAGATGAAGAAACACACCTGAGTTATGAAACTTGAACAGGAATTAGGGGAGAAGAGGAGGTAGGTGTAAGAATTGAGGGAAAGGTTTCAGCAGGCAGACTTTTTTAAGAGGACAAACCTAAACCCATGAACTTAGACTGTATTTTTATCACTGAAAGTTCATTTGTAATATCAGTCATGTTTCTAGATACGCATGACAGATGTGATGTAGATGGGAATTTTAATGCCCAGTTTCTATAAGGATATTAGAGCAGCAAAGAAGTGAAGTGACTTAACACGAATGCCTGTGGTAAGCTGTTGGCAAATCTAGAATACACTGTAACATGACCTTTTTGGTGATACCATTAGAGAAGATCAGCTGTAAAGGAAACTTGGGGCTTCAAAATTAATGCCAAATATAAATCTTTTATAAAACACACACACAAAACCCTATTTGGGTGAAAGTATAATAGGATACAGTAATAATGGCTTCTTAGTACAGTGCTTGGCATATAACTGTACATAGTTTATCTCATTAAATCACTGCAGTTTTATTGAATGGTGCCACAGGAGGTGGACTACCATTTTACTGGTAAAAAGATTTGAATCCCAGAGGTTAAATAATTTACCAAGGATCATACACCCAGTAAATGGTACAATCAGTATCTGAGTTCATGTCTTACTGCATTCCAAAGCTGGGGCCTTTAACCTCTACCTCATACTCACCCCTGTGAAATTTTAAAAGTGGGCTCTGCTTTTAGTAGTAGGTGTTTTTGTACTGACCTTGAGAAAGATAAAGTATGGCCATGGGAAACTGTAGAACAGTCAGTGGCCATGCTGTTGTGAGAACCTAGAGGAACTGAAATAGCTCCGTAGCTAGGAGAGTTCCAAAAAATCAGTCTTGTTTTTTCCCTCTTTTTTAGTTTTCTCTGTCATTGTATCTCGTTACTCTCTAAGACCTTTAGTCTATTCCATTAGGTGTTTATTTTCATATGGGCCTGGTGTGTGTTAAGTACAGACTATGCCCCTTTTGTCTTTGGTCTGTCTGGTGCTGGTTTGTGACCACTTAGAAGCTGGCTTGTCTATCATGTATCACTTTATCCTGGCACTAGCTTTTCTTGGGATAAGACTTTTTACTAAGGAAAATATTTTTTTTTCCTTTTTTTAAAATTGTGCTTTAGGTGAAAGTTTACAGCTCAAGTTAATTTCTCATACAAAAAAATTTATATACATATTGTTATGTGACACTAGTTGCCATCCCTATAACATGACAACACACTCCCCCTTTCTGCCCCGCGTTTCCAGTGTCCATTCAACAAGCTCCTATCCCTTTCTGCTTTCTCCCTGCCACCGGACAGGAGATGCCCATTTAGTCCTGTGTATCTACTTGAACTATGAAGGACACTCTTCATGGATATTATTTTATGTTTTATAGTCCAGTCTAATCTTTGAAGAGTTGGCTTCAAGAATGGTTTTAGTTCTGGGTAAACAGAGAGTCCGGGGGCCATGTCTTCAGTGTTCCTCTAGTCTCAGTCAGACTATTAAGTCTGGTCTTTTTACGTGAATTTGAGTTCTGCACCTCACTTTTCTCCTGCTCTGTCAGGGACTCTCTGTTGTGTTCCCTGTCAGGGTAGTCACTGGTGATAGCTGGGCACCATCAAGTTCTTCTGGTCTCAGGCTGATGGAGTCTGTTTATGTGGCCCTTTTGTCTCTTGGACTAACATTTTCCTTATGTCTTTGGTGTTCTTCATTCTCCTTTGCTCCAGGTTGGTTGGGACCAACTGATGCATCTTAGATGGCCGCTTGCAGGCTTTCAAGGCCCCAGACGCCACTCACCAAAGTGGGATGCAGAACATTTTATTAATAAGCTTCATTATGCTAGTTGACCTAGATGCCCCCCGAAATCATGGTCCTCAAACTCCCACCCCTGCTACTCTGTCCTTTGAAGTGTTTGGTTGTATTCAGGAAACTTACAAGCTTTTGGTTTAGTCCAGTTGTGCTGACTTCCCCTGTATTGTGTGTTCTCCTTCCCTTCACATAAGATAATCTTCTACTATCTAGTTAGTAAATTCCCCCCCCCCACCCTCGTAACCATCAAAGAATGTTTTCTTCTGTGTTTAAACTTTTTCTTGAGTTCTTATAATAGTAGTCTCATACAATATTTGTCCTTTTGAGACTAATTTAACTCAGCATAATGTCTTCCAGATTCATCCATGTTGTGAGATATTTTGAGGATTCATCATTGTTCTTTATCATTGCATAGTATTCCATTGTGTGTATATACCATAATTTGTTTATTCTTTCGTCTGTTGATGGGCACCTGGGTTGTTTCCTCTTTTTGCTATTGTGAACATTGCTGCAGTGAACATGGGTGTGCATGTATCTATTTGTGTGATGGCTCTTATTTCTCTAGGATGTATTCCAAGGAGTGGGATTGCTGGATCGTATGATACTTCTATTTCTAGCTTTTTAAGGACACACCAAATCGATTTCCAAAGTGGTTGTACCATTCTACATTCATTCCAGAAGTGTATAAGTCTTCAGTCTCTCCACAACCTTTCCAACATTTATTATTTTGTGTTTTTTGGATTAGTGCTAGCCTTGTTGTGGTGAGATGGTATATCATTGTAGTTTTGATTTGCATTTTTCTAATGGCTAGTGATCGTGAGCATTTCCTCATGTATCTGTTAGCCCCCTGAATGTCTTCTTTGGTGAAGTGCCTGTTCATATCCTTTACCCATTTTTTAATTGGGTTATTTGTCATTTTGTTGTTGAGGTTTTGCAGTATCTTGTAGACTTTAGAGATTAGACCCTGATTAGATATGTCATAGCCAAAATTTTTTTCCCCGTCTGGAGGTTGTGTTTTTACTCTTTAGGTGAAGTCTTTTGATGAGCATAAGTGTTTGATTTTTAGGAGCTCTCAGTTATCTAGTTTCTTTTCTGGGGTTTATGCATTGTTGCTTATGGTTCGTAGTGTGTTTATGCCATGTATTAGGGCTCCTTGTGTTGTCCTTATTTTTTCTTCCATGATCTTTATCGTTTTAGATTTTATATTTAGGTCTTTGATCCATTTTGAGTAAATTTTTGCACATGGTGTGAGGTATGGGTCTTGTTTCATTTTTTTGCAGATGGATATCCAGTTATGCCAGCACGATTTGTTAAAGAGACTGTCTTTTCCCCAATTAATGGACTTTGGGCCTTTGTCAAATATTAGCTGCTCATAGGTGGATGAATTTACATCTGGATTCTCAATTCTGTTCCATTGGCCTATGTATCTGTTGTTGTACCTGTACTAGGCTGTTTTGACTACTGTGGTGGTATAATAGGTTCTAAAATCAGGTAGTGTGAGGCCTCCCACTTCGTTCTTCTTGAGTAATGCTTTACTTATCTGGGGCCTCTTTCCTTTCTGTATGAAGTTGGTGATTTGTTTCTCTGTCTTGTTAAAAAATGTCATTGGAATTTGAATTGACTTGCATTGTATCTGTAGATCACTTTGGGTGATTTCACAATGTTGAGTCTTCCTATCCATGAGCAAGGTATGTTTTTCCACTTATGTAGGTCTTTTTGGTTTCTTGCAGTAGTGTCTTCTAGTTTTCTTTGTATATGTCTTTTATGTCTCTGGTTAGATTTATTCCTAAGTATTTTATCTGCTTGGGGGCTATTGTAAATGGTATTGATTTGGTGATTTCCCCTTTGAAGTTCTCTTTGTTGGTGTAGGAGAATCCAACTGATTTTTGTATGTTTATCTTGTATCCTAATACTTTGCTGAAATCTTCTATTAGTTCCAGTAGTTTTCTTGTAGATTCTTTGGGGTTTTCTGTGTATAAGATCATATTATCTGCAAATAGGGATACTTTTACTTCTTCCTTACCAAAATGGTTGCCCTTTATTTCTTTTTCTTGCCTTATTGCTCTGGCTAGGACCTCCAGCACAATGTTGAATAAGAGTGATGATAAAGGGCATCCTTGTCTGGTTCCCTTTCTCAAGGGGAATGCTTTCAAAGTCTCTCCATTTAGGATGATGTAGGCTGTTGGCTTTGTATAAATGCCCATAATTATATTGAGGAATTTCCCTTCTATTCCTATTTGCTGAGAGTTTTTATCATGAATGGGTGTTGGACTTTGTCAAATGCCTTTTCTGCATCAATTGATAAGATCATGTGGTTCTTTTGTTTTATTTAGGTGATGGATTACATTGATTGTTTTTCTAATGTTGAACCATCCCTGCATACCTGGTATAAATACCACTTTGTCATGGTGAATTATTTTTTCGATATATTGTTGAATTCTATTGGCTAGAATTTTGTTGAGAATTTTTGCATCTGTGTTCATGAGGGATATTGGTCTGTAATTTTCTGTGTTTGTGTGTCTTTACCACGTTTTGGTATCAGGTTTATGCTGGCTTCATAGAATGAGTTCAGGAATATATCCATCCTTTTCTATGCTCTAAAATACCTTTAGTAGTTGTGGTGTTAACTCCTCTGTGAAAGTTTGCTAGAATTCTCTAGTGAAGTCATCAGGGCCAAGGCTTTTTTTTGTTGGGAATTTTTTAAATTACCTCTTCAATCTCTTCTTTTGTTATAGGGTTGTTTAGTTTTTCTCCCTTGGTTTGTGTTAGGTAGGTAGTGTGTTTCTAGAAATTTGTCCATTTCCTCCAGGTTTTCAAATTTGTTGGAGTACAGTTTTTCATAGTATTCTGTTATGATTCTTTTAATTTCAGTTGGGTCTGTTGTGATATCGCCCTTCTCATTTCTTATTCGGGTTACTTGCTTCCTCTCCTGTTTTTCTTTTGTCATTTTGGCCAGTGGTTTATCGATTTTGTTGATATTTTCAAAGAACCAGCTTTTGGTCTCGTTAACTCTTTAAATTGTTTTTCTATTCTCTGTTTCATTTAATTCTGCTTTAATTTGTATTATTTCCTTTCTTCTGGTGCCCGAGGGCTTCTTTTGCTGCTCTCTTTCTGTTTGTTCAAGTTGTAAGGTTAATGTTTTGATTTTGGCCCTTTCTTCTTTTTAGATGTGTGCATTTATTGCTGTAGATTGACCTCTGAGCACTGCTTTTGTTGTGTCCCAAAGGTTCTGGTAGGATGTGTTTTCATTCTCATTTGATTCTGTGAATTTCTTCATTCTGTCCTTGATTTCATCCATAACCCAGTAGTTTTGGGGCAATGTGTTGTTCAGTTTCCATGTATTTGATTTTTTTTCCTTGTTTTTTCTGTTACTGATTGCTACTTTTATGGCTTTATGGTCATAAAAGATGCTTTGTAATATTTTGATGTTTGGGATTCTGTTAAGGCTTGCTTGTGGCCTATTATATGGTCTGTTCTGGAGAATGTTCCATGTGCATTGGAAAAGAAAGTACACTTAGCTGCTGTTTGGTGGAGTGTTCTGTATATGTTTATGAGATCAAGTTGGTTGACTGTGGCATTTAGATCTTCCATGTCTTTTTTGAGTTTCTTTCTGGATGTTCTGTCCTTCATCAAAAGTGGTGTACTGAAGTCTCCTACTATTAATGTGGAGCTGTCTAGTTCTCTTTTCAATGCTGTTAGAGTTTGTTTTATGTATTTTGGAGCCCTGTCATTGGGTGTGTAAATATTTATTTATTAAAAAAAATTTTTTTTATTGTACTTTAGATGAAGGTTTATAGAACAAATAGTTTCTTATTAAACAGTCAGTACAAATATTGTTTTATGACATTGGTTAACAACCCCATGACATGTCAACGCTCTCCCTTCTCGACCTTGAGGACCTTTTTTTTGGTGAAAATATACATAGCCAAAGTTACACCATTTTAAAAGTTTCTACATGTACAATTCAGTGACATTGATTACATTCTTGCAGTTGTGCTGCTATTCTCACTATCCTTTTCCAAATTATTCCATCACCATTATCTTCAACTCACTGCCCCCTGGGCTTCCCTTTTGAGTTGCTGTTGTCAATTTGATCTCACATAGATAATTCTTTTTTTTTTGTACCTTAGATGAAGGTTTGCAGAACAAATAGTTTCTCATTAAACAGTACACATATTGCCCTATGACAATGGTTAACAACCCCATGACATGTCAACACTGTCCCTTCCCAACCTTGGTTTCCCTATCACCAGCTTTCCTGTCCCCTCCTGCCTCCTAGTCCTTGTCCCTGGACTGCTGTGCCTCATTAGTCATGTTTTGTTTTATGAGGCTGTCCAATCCCCGGCTGAATGATGAACTTCGGGAGGGGCTTCACCACTGAGCTAAAAGGGTGTCCGAGGGCCATACTCTCGGGGTTTCTCCAGTCTTTGTTAGGCCAGTAAATCTGATCTTTTTTGTGAGTTACAGTTCTGTTCTACATCCTTTTCCAGCTCTGTCCAGGACCCTCTATTGTGATCCCAGTCAGAGCAGTCGGTGGTGGTAGCTGGGCACCATCTAGTTGTACTGGACTCAGTCTGGTGGAGGCCTTGTAGCTGTGGTCCATTAGTCCTTTGGACTAATCTTTTCCTTGTATCTTGTTCTCTGTATTCTCCCTTGCTCCCAAAGGGGTGAGACCAGTGGAGTATCTTAGATGGCTGCTCACAGGCTTTTAAGATCCCAGATGCTACTCACCAAGGTAGAATGCAGAACATTGTCTTTTTAAACTGTGTTATGCCAGTTGAGCTAGATGTTCTCTGAGACCATGGTCCCCACAGCACTCAGCCCAGCAATTGAGTCCCTCAGGGAGTTTGGAAGTTTCTATGGAGCTTCCATGACCTTTCCTTGTACAAGTTGTGCTGGCTTCCCCAGTAATGTGTACTGTCTTACCCTTCACCAAAGTTACCACTTATCTGTTTAGTTCTCCCCCACTCCTCCCATCCCTCCTAACCAACAAAGATTGTTTCTTTTTGTGTGTAAACTTTTACATGAGTTATACAGTAGAGGTCTCATACAATATTTGTCCTTTTGTGATTGACTTATTTCACTCAGCATAATGTCCTCCAGTTTTGTTCCTCTTACTCTCCTGTGCTGAGTTCCTTTTGTTGGTGGATTTTTTTCCATTTCTTCTGCTTTTGTAGGTTTTGTTTTTACTGAGACTTTATGATTTTCTTCTTTATTTTGATGAGTAGGTTTGTTAACTTTGTTTGTGGTTACTGTGAAATTTATGCTTATCTTCCTAGATTTGAACCAGTCTATTATTACTTGGTATTGCTTGACTTCCTCTCCATTAGAAGGTTCTATATCTACACTGTTTATTCCCTCTTGTATTGTTCTGATGCTTTTGTCATTTACAGATTAACCTCTCTGGTTCCCTTTTGTAATTCTTTTGGTTTTGCATAGTCGTTAAGAGTTCATTTCCTAGGTTAGTATCTGGCCAGTACAATCCTGTGTCCTATATTCAGCCTGTGGTCTGATATTATTTGTTCTCAGATCGAAGGACTTCCTTTAATAAGTCTTGTAAGTTTGGTTTGGTTTTTATATAGTCCCTTAATTTCTGTTTATCTGGAAATGACCTAATTTCACCATCATATCTGAACAAGAGTTTTGCAGGATATATTATCCTTGGCTGGCAATTTTTTTCTTTCAAGGTTTTATATATGTCATCCCATTGCCTTCTTGCCTGCATGGTTTCTGCTGAATAATCCGAGCTTAGTCTTATTGTTTCTCCTCCGTATGTGACTTTTTGTTTTTCTTGAGATGCTCTCAGGATTCTTTGTCTTTGGTTTTAGTGAGTGTGATTATGATATGCCTTGGTGATTTTCTTTTGGGGTCTATCCTATATGGGGTTCGTTGAGCTTCTTGGATGGTCAGCTTTTCATCTTTCATGATATTGGGGAAGTTTTCTGCCAGCAATTCTTCAGTGATCCTCTCTGTGTCTTTTGTTTTCTCTCCCTGTTCTGGAACTCCGATCACTTGCATATTTTTGCTTTTGATTGTATCCCACATAATTCTCAGGGTCTCTTCATTTTTCTTCGTTCTTTTTTCTGATTTTTCCTCAAACAGATTTGTATCCAAGTGTTTGTCTTCATTTCTGCTGATCCTGTCTTCCATCATTTCAAATCTGCTCCTCAGCCCTTCTATGACACTGTCCATTTCTGAAATCTTGTTGTTTATCTTTTGGATTTCTAATTGTTGTTTTTGTATGATTTCTAGTTGTGAATTTATTTTGGCATTTTGTTCCTGCATTATTTTCCAGAATTCTTCCATCTTTTTGTCTGTATTTTCCATGAATTTGCCTATTTTTTCCTCATTTTGTCTGCTTTTTGCTTCAACTCTTGGATAATTTTGAGTATTAGACATTTGAATTCCCTATCAGGTAGTTCTAGTGCCTTTTCTTCTACTGGAAAGTCATCTGGTGTTTTATTTTGGACTCCTGCTGGAACCATCCTGTCCTGTTTTTGTAAGTGTTTTGATATTGTCTGCTGTCTTCGGGGCATTCAGTAGTTATTTTTCTCGTTTATTGATTGTAGATTTGTTTGTTGTATCCTTTTTTTTTTTTTTTTTTGGCTATGTCTGAGCAGGCGGGCTGTGTGTTCTTTGTTGTTTGGTCATCTGTGGGCACGATACTTTTCACCTCCTTTTCCAATTGGCAGGGTCAGTCGCTCAGATATGGTACAGCAGGGCAGGTCTAGCTGAAGAGGAGTTCTGAGATGGGTTGTTTGTGGCACTTACTACAGCCACCAGGGCGGGTTGGTAATCAGTGCAGGGCAGGTTCCAGTAGGCTGTGCCTGTGCTGCTTGGTGGTGTAATGTTAAGCACGTGGTGCAGGTAGGCAGTATGGAGCGGGGAGATTGTGATGTGTGGAGCCAAGATGGGTATGGGGGAGAGGAGAGAGGAACAGGAGCCAAAAACAAACAAACAAACAAAAAAGAGTGCTAGGGGAGTTTGCCGTTGGAGTGGAGAGATGAGAGACTATGAAATGGAGAAAAAAGGGCAAGAAGAAGAAATAAAAGAAAAGAATGAATAAATAAAAATTAAAAAGAAAAAAGAACAGCAAAGCTCCCAGGGATCCCACTGGTGCAGCTACAACATCTGGGGAAGTTGTTCCCAGGTGTTGAAGTACAGCCTGGCTAGGAGGTAGAGGTATTCAGTGCCAAGTATCCAGGGGACAGGAAGAGAAGGAAGGTATAAAGAGATGAGAAACTGAGTAATGAAGAAAGACAAAAACAGCAAAAGAGGGAAAAGAAAACAATACAAATTAAAAAAGAAAGATCAAGAAAAACTGCCCAAAAAACAGAAAAAAGAAAAATCGCACAAAAAAAGAAATGCCCTCAGGGATCCCTCTGCATGTCTGCACAAGCTGAGGGGGTAGGTCCACAGCCTCACAGCACCACCCGGCCAGAAGGGGCTCCCAACTCGAGAAAAGAAAAAGAAAACAAACAAACAAAAGCCCCGGGATCCCACCAGCGTGGCAGCACAAACCGGGAAGCTGTTCCACTCTCGAGCGGAGCTCCACAGCCCCTCAGGAAGAAGCAAAGATGGTGCACAGAGCCAGGTATTTGAGCAAAAGGAGGGGGAGGTGGTGAGAGGTAAGGAAGAAATCAAAAGAAGCAGAAAAAGGCAACACCAGCCGCCAACAAATGGCACTCAGGGAGTCGACCAGTATGGGCAGGTGGAATCCATGCAGCTGGAGCTTCCCGGCCAAGAGACTGTGGCTGCAGGAAGCAGAGGAGGCCAAGTGGGGGTAAAGAAGGGTGGGGAGTGGGAAAGCGTATATTGCAAATTACCGGTTGTTCTGTCTCCTGCTGGAAGCTCCATGAAGTAGCTTTCTTGTACTCCCTATTCGCTGGTTTCTGATAGGAGTCCAAGATGGCGGAGCCACGCTGTGTTAGCTGATAGGGGACCTCTGCATGAACCTCTCCTGGCTGTCTGTTCTCTCAGTTTTCTCACTCCATTTGGTGCTTGGCTGAGTTCTTTATCTCTTCTTTTGATGTTTTATGATTTCAGGATTGCTGTTTCTGTTTGGCTTAGTTTTTTGGATCTTTGCTGTGGAGGGAAGGCGTGGTGCTTCTGCCTAGAGCGCCATGTTGCCGGAAGTCTCTGGGTGCATAAATATTATGGTTATGTCCTCCTGGTATACTGACCCTTTAATCATTATATAGTGTCCTTCTTTATCCTTCATGGTAGATTTTGCTTTAAAGTCTATTTTGTCAGAGATTAATAATGCCACTTCTGCTTTTTTTGATTGTTGTTTGCTTGATATATATTTTTCCATCCTTGGAATTTTAGTTTGTTTGTGTCTTTGAGTCTAAGGTGTGTCTCTTGTAGGCAGGGTATAGATGGATTGTAGTTTTTAATCCATTCTGCCACTCTCTGTCTCTTTATTGGTGTGTTTAATCCATGTATGTTCATTGTAATTATTGATAGGTATGCGTTTAGTGCTGTCATTTTGATGCATTTTTTTATGTTGTTGACAGTCTTTGTTCCACTTAATTTTCTGTGCTGAGTCATTTTTATTTTCGTCTTTTTCATTGTTGTTGATTTTGTATTTGCTGAGTCTTTATGTTTTTCTTGTTTTTTATTTTGATGTGTAGGATTGTTAGTTTCCTTTGTGGTTACCTTAAAATTTACCTCTATTTTTCTAAGTTTAAACCAATCTTTCATTTCTTGATATTGCTTTGACTTCCTCTCCATATTGAAGTTTTATGACTACATTATTTAGTCCCTCTTTTTTGTTTTAATGTTGTCATCTTTTACATATCGACGTCTCTGTTTCCCTATTTTCAGTATTTTAGCTTTGACTTATTTTTGTGACTTCCCTATCTGGGTTGATACCTGGTTGTTCTGTCCTGGGTTCTGGTCTTGAGTTTTTATCTGATATTATTGATTCTCTAACTGGAGGACTCCCTTTAGTATTTCTTGTAATTTTGTTTTGGTTTTTACAAATTCCTTTAACTTCTGTTTATCTGGAAATGCCCTAATTTCGCCATTATATTTGAGAGACAGTTTTGTTGGATATATAATTTTTTTCTTTCAGGCTTTATACGTGTCATCCCATTGCCTTCTTGCCTGCATGGTTTCTGCAGACTGGTCAGAGCTTAGTCTTATTGACTGTCTTTTGTAGATGACTTGTCGTTTATCCATAGCCACTCTTAAAATTCTTTATCTTTGGTTTTGGCAAGTTTTATTATTATATGTCTTGGTGACTTTCTTTTGGAATCTACCTTGTATGGGGTTCAATGAGCTTCTTGTATAGATATCTTCCTGTATTTCATGATATCAGGGAAGTTTTCTGCCAACAAATCTTCAGCAATTCTCTCTGTATTTTCTGTTACCCCCCTCCCCGCTTCTGGTATTCCAACCACTTGTAGGTTATTCCTCTTGATAGAGTCCCACATAATTCTTAGGGTTTCTTCATTTTTTTAAGTTCTTTTATCTGATTTTTCCTGAAATAAATTAGTGTCAAGGGCTTTATCTTCAATCTCACTAATTCTGACTTCCATTGCCTCAATTCTGCTCCTATGACTTTCTATTGAGTTGTCTAACTCTGAAATTTTATTGTTAATCTTTTGGATTTCTATTTGCTGTCTCTATGGACTCTTGCAGCCTGTTAAATTTTGCTCTTGTATCACCTTCTTAAGTTCCTCTATTGCTTTGCCTCTGTGTTTTGCCTGATCTCCTTCCTGATCTCTTGAAGAGCTCTATATATTAGTCTTTTGAATTCTACCTCCGGTAATTCCAAGACCTTCTCTTCCTTCGGGAGGTTTCCCGGTTCTTTGTTTTGGTTGCTTGCTGAAGTCATCATGGTCTGCCTCTTTATGTGATTTGATATTGACTGTTGTCTCTGAGCCATCAATAAATTATTTTATGAATTCATTTTATGTTTGCTTACTGTGCCCTAGCTTCTTGTTTTGTTTCAGTATGCCCAAGTAGGCTGGTCATGTGAACTGCTTTGATTATTGGTGTCTTTGAAGCTCTCATGTCCTGTTACCAGGTGGTTAGAGTTGCTACTAGGTATGTGAGCTCAGGAGTCCATTTACTTTTCTTGTGTGGATTCAGCTTAAGTGTCCAGGTCGTTGGTCACTGAGTGTGTGGTGCAGGCTCTCATCTACAGTCCTAGAGGGGCAGGGCTACATAGGTGTGACTGGAGCAGGCACAGGTATCTAGCTGCAGTAGGGGTTTATGTGCCAAGCAAGATAGGGGGCTGATGACTTCCCGAGTGCCTGGGTGGAATGCATGTCCCTGTTCCGTAGAGCACATAGGTGGGTGGGTTTTGCAGCCAGACTTTGGGCACCCAGTGCTGTTGGCTGTAAGGACTGGGAGGCACCACTTATTCTCGGACCCCTGTCATGGGTGGCTAGGTGGAGTGGGTGGAGCCACAACCCCTCAGGCCCCTGATGTGGGTAGGTGAGGACTCTGCTTAATGGGCAGGGCGGTGTCAAATGTCATGAATATGCCACTCCCTCTTAGCTGTTGCAGTTGAAAATAGGCTTCAGGTATATACCCTGTTGTACTATGCTAATGAGGGCTTACACTGTTGAAATGGGCCCATACAGGTCTAGGCAGGGGTGAAAGGCATTCAAAGTCCATGGACCCCTTATGCCCTGTGCCTAGGCAAAGGGGCTGTGCCTGCCCTGAGACCCCAGCTTAGGAGAGCTGGCAGATAATTTTTTCCCGTTTGTTAATTTGTTCTCTCTCCAAAGCCAGGAGAATGGCTCAGGCCCGACAGGTTCCACTTCCAGCCCAGCAGGTAGGGCAATCACTAAAGCCAGACCGGGGGAGGAAGGGTTTTTCTGATCCTGCGAGGTAGGTTAGACGCTTGCACTTAACTTTTGCAGATTCAGCACCGCTTCTGCCTGGTTCCGAGGTTTGAGCAGACCCTTTGCTGCTTCGTTTCTCCTTCTATGGAAAATGCATCCCAAGCACTACTGCTTGCCTCAGCCTGTTCGCATCAGCTGATCCAGCCTGCAGGGTGCTGGCCAGGTCAGGTCTGCCAAATCCTTGCTGCTTTTGAACGGTCTCTCCCTCCCCCTGCTGCTCAGGGCTCCTAGATTGTCATATATAATCGATTCACTTGTTTTTCTGGGTCTTTGTTGTAAGAGGGACCACAGGAAGCATCTTGGCCCCTAAGGAAAATATTTTAAACTAGTTTGACAAATTCCTAATTTCTATATTTATATAACCCTTGGTTCCTAATAAGGCAGTTGTTCATATTATGGGAAAATTTAACCTCTATTTTATTGGATCTATTAATATAGTAGGGAGCCCTGGTGACACAGTGGTTTAAAGCACTGAGCTGCTAACCGAAAGTTCGGCTGTTCGAACCTACCAGCTGCTCTGTGGGAGAGAGATGTGGCAGTTTGGTTCCGTAAAGATTTACAGCCTTGGAAACCCTAGGGGGCAGTTCTGCTTTGTCCTATAGGGTCACTATGAATTGGAATCTCCTTGATGGCAGTGGGTTTGGTTTTTTGGGGTTTATTAATACAGTATTTCTGAATATCTGAAGTTTCCCATTTCATTTGCCTATCTATATCCTGTACATCAGTTAGGCTTTCAGGTAATGATAGTTGTAAAAGACAGTCCAAAGTGCAGTGGTTCAGATGAGATAAGCATACTTCTCACTCACTTAACTGTCCAGTGCTGTCCTTCATGCAGTTTTTGAA
This sequence comes from Dugong dugon, assembly GCA_030035585.1. NCBI lineage: Eukaryota > Metazoa > Chordata > Mammalia > Sirenia > Dugongidae > Dugong > Dugong dugon. The sequence goes on from CM057460.1 coordinate 148,074,537, forward strand.
AGACCTGGGCTTACAGTCATTGCCATTTTCAAAACAGATCACTCCAGCTGTCTTCATTCTAGCCAGTATGAAAGGAGGAGCTGTGGAAGTCATCCTCTTTTAAGCAAATAAGACAAAGTTGCATCACTTTACACATTCTTTTGCAAGACCTTGGTCACATGAGGTTGCAGGAGGGTCTGGGAAATGCAGTCCTTACTTGGACAGCCAGGACCAGTTATTATGGAAGAAGAGAATGGATTTTAGTGGCAATCTCTACCACATTCCCATAGGTAAGGATTGTGTGCGGAGACTGAGGTACAATAAAGAAGCAAAAATTATACCTACAGATTACATGAAACCAAATTGAGATTTCTGAAGCTAAATTATTACTAGTCATTTTTTTAAAACAAATTGTTAGTGCAGTAATGATTTGAGTGCCATCTTTGAGCCAAACACTATTCTGGGTCCATTACTGCGCTAGACTAGTGTTTGTAGTCTAGTGAAAGGTTTAGACAAGAAACGGTTACAATATGATGAATATTATTTCTGGAGTAAATGGAAGCTATGAGAGTACCCAGAATGAAATAACAGTTATGCTGAGAGCTGAAGCATAAGTAGGAATTGGCATGGGGAGATTGCTAGAAACAAGAAAAGAATACACAAAAGCCTGGAAAGCATGACATATTTTTTCAACAACAAATAATTGTGTATGGTGGGTAGTGGCAGTGAACAACGGTTGGGAAGGGGAGAAGAAATAGACCAGATCATTGAAAGGCCTTGAAAATCAATTTTAAAGAATTTTTTTAATTAATATTTTATTGTGTTTTTGGTGAGAGTTTACACAGCAGATTAGGTTTCCATTTAACATTTTCTACACAAACTATTCAGTGACATTGGTTACATTTTTTGCAATGTGTCAACATTCTCATTCTGTTCTGGTTGTTCCGTTTCCAGTAATCTAGTTTCCCTGCCTCCTTACCTTCTCATCTTTGCTGAAGGGTAATTGTTGACCATTTGGTCTCATAGATGATTTTTTTAAAGGAGCACAGTACCGAGGGGTTATATTCTTTATTCTGTGAGCCACTCTTTTATTTAAATAAAAGATAAACTCAAGATGGTTTTGGTTCCAGGTGTAAACAGTATCTCAGGATGATAGTATCGGGGAGCCCTTTAGTCTCAGCTGGTACAGTAAGTCTGGACTTTTTAAGATTTGAGTTCTATTGCACATTTTTCTCCCGTTCTATCAGATTCCATCTATTGTTGCCCTGCTCAGAATGGTCAGTAGTGGTAGCTGGGCACCATCTAGTTCTTCTGGTCTCAGGGTAGATTTGACTGTGTTTTATGTTGACTGTTAGTCCTGTAGACTAGTTTCTTCTCTTTGAGTCTTTGGTTTCCTTCTTTCTCTTTTGCTCTGGACAAGTAGAGACCAATAGATGGCTGCTAACAAGCTTTTAAGACCGCAAACACTACTCATCAAACCAGGATGTAGAACGTAAACTTTATGAACTACATTATGCCAGTTGACCAAGTTATCACATGAGACTATAGTCCTAAGCCTTCAAACCCAGAAAACCAGTCTTGTCAGGTGTTTGGTTATGTCTAAGCAGTATTCTTAACTGTGCCTGCTATGTGGTTTATTACATATATGAATATATATGCATACATACAGATACATATAACCAAAAAAAAAAAAAAAAACCATATCCATTGCCGTCGAGTCAATTCCAACTCATAGCAACCCTATAGGACAGAATAGAACTGCCCCATAGGGTTTCCAAGCAGCAGCTGGTGGATTCAAACTGCCAACCTTTTGGTTAGCAGGTGAATGCTTAACCACTGTGCTGCTAGGGCTCCGCATATACATATAGATACCTCCGTATGTGAATACGTACATACGCACATATACCCATACGCATGTATGCATATATACCTACTTACGTAACCACATACTTTTTTTGGTTTTGGTTATTGTTGGTGTTGTTGCAAAATTATATATGTCTTATCCTTTACCAAAAATGACCTTTTCTCTTGTGTATTTCTTAGTGGCATCATTTATCTCAGTCAAGCTATGTGCACTTCACCCACATCACCAAAAATAACAAATGTCTCTATCTAGAGAGTGGTTTCCCCTTTCCCCATCCCTGGTAATGGCTAATTAACGTTCATCTCTTTATATATAGCTATTCTTGTTTTCTTATAAAAGTGTGGCCATGCAATATTTGCCCTTTAGTGATTGACTTATTTCACTCAGCATAATGTCCTCCAGATTCATCCACATTATATGTTTTGAGAACTCATCATTATTATTGATGGCAGTATAGTATGTCATTGTACGTGTGTACCACATTTTGTTTATCCAGTCATGCATTGATGGGCACTTAGGTTGTTTCCATCTCTTTGTTCTTATAAATAGGGCTGTAATGAACATAGGTGTGCATACGGTTGTTCATGTCTATTAGATCTCTGGGGTATATACTTAGGAGTGGGATTTCTGGTTCATAAGGTATTTCTATTCTCGTTTTTTCGAGAAAGTGCCGTACCGTTTTTCATAGTGGTTGTACCATTTTACAATCCCACCAGCAGTGGATAAAGGTTCTAATCTCCCCACATCCTTGCCAGCATTCGTTGTTTTCTGTTTTTTTAATCAGTGCCATTTTAGCAGGGGTGAGATGGTATCTCATTGTGGTATCTCACTGTAGTTTTAATTTGCATCTCTTTGATGGCTAATGATTGCAAGCATTTTTTCATGTGTTTGTTGGCTGCTTGAATGTCCTCTTTGTTGAAGTGTTTGTTCATGTTCTTTGCCCATTTTCTAACTGGGTTGTCTTTTTGTTGTTGAGTTGTTGAAGTTTTTGATCAGACCCTTATTGGCTATGTCATTCCTGAAGATTTTTTTCCCAGTCTGTATTGTCTATTTACTCTTTTGATAAAGTCTTTTGATGAGCAAATCTATTTAATTTTTATGATGTCCCAGTTATCTAATTTGTCTTCTGCTGTTTGTCCATTTGTAGTTGTATTTGATAATCTATTTTTGGGGAAAAAAATTAGGTCCCATAGTTTTGTCCCTGTGTTACCTTCCAGGAACTTTATACTTTCAGTTTTAACATTTAGGTCTTCGATCCATTTTGAGTTAGTTTTTATGGATGGTGTGAGGTATGGATCCTGTTTCATTTTTCTGCAAATTGATACCCAGTTTTGCCAGCATCATTTGTTAAAGAGACTGTTTCTTCTCATTGAATGTACTTTGACCCCTTGTCAAAAATCAGTTGTCCATACATGATGGATTTATTTCTGGGTACTCAATTCTGTTCCACTGGGCTATGTGTCTATCATAGAACCTGTACTAGGCTGTTTTGATTGCTGTGGCTGTATAGTATGTTTTGAGGTCGGGGCCTGTTTTCTTCTGAGGACAATGGTGAGCCATTAGAAGGTTTTAAATAAAGAAAGGCCTTGCTCAGATTTTTAGTTTAGGAAGATAGGTTGGCTTGGTGGAGGAGAGATGAGAGGCAGGCACTGTGGTAAGTTCTCATTTGGATGAGATAACAACAGTTCAGATGAGGGTTGAGGCAGTGGGGATGGAGAGAAGTGAACAGATGGTAAGATCTGAGACAGAACTAAAGAGACATGGTGTCAGAAATGAGGGAAAGAGGAGTCAAAGATGACGCCCAGTTTTGGACTTCAGTGGTGATATGGTCTTAACTAGGCTGGGGAGCATGTGAGTGTGTGTTCATGCTCATGCACACATGGTGGGGCAGGCGGTTAAGAGTATATCCAAGCCAAGTATGACAGATTAAAGATAGCCCTTGCCTATGAGTGTATGTCAAAGGTTTATATTTTTTCTAGCATAGTCCAAGATCTGCCCTTTGTAGATGAAAGTGAACATTATTTTTATAGCTGATGGAGGGTGAGGGGCAAAAAAGAACTACACTTGAACACAGAGAATCTAAATATTTTAAGTAAAAAAACCATTTCACTTGCTACTTTTTCCAAGCTTCAACTGAGCTACCAAATTCAACAAGCCTTAGTAACTACTGAGCATCTGCTCTACAATGTGATAGTCTACTTACTGTGCTGAACAAGACACAATTCCTACTGTCAAGGAACTCAATAGAAAACAGATGGCTTCATATTAAGCCATGTAATGCCAATTTTTATTCATTCTGAATTGATATTTTAACATGCTTTGTCTCTCAAGATAGCTAATTAATTTTAGCCCAGAGCAAGTGAAACTACCGCCTATCTGCCTGTTTCTAAACTTTAGGCTAGTTTTTAGATGGATTTCACCAGAAGAAATGGTTATTGTTATCTTTCTAAGTTTAGAAGTATCAGCTAAGAGATCATTCATAAATTATAATGATCCTAGCTTTTAAATCATGCTGCGAGCTACTTATATAGCTGTTGTATTCCCTCTGTCACACAGAGAAATGAATAATAAGAACTTCAAAGCATTGAGCATCCATAGTATGCCAGGTGCAGAATGCCTGATGACTGAAACTGATTATGACTTTTTCTGAATAACTGACTAGGGGACTATATACACACACACACACACACACACAAGAAAGAAAGAAAAAAGACACCTTTTTAAAAATTATGCTTACTTTTTTTTATTCTGGAATAAAACATGCAAAATGTAAAAACAGAGTCTAATGACCCTCCACATGCTCATCACCAAGCTTTAGCAATTAAGAAGTCATGATTTCTCGTTTCATCTATACCCCCATCCACTCCCCACCCCCTCAATTACTTTGAAGCAAGTTCCCCAAATCAAATCATTTTATCCTAAAGTAGTACAGTATATATATCTAAAACTCAGATTCTTTAAAAAGCATAAGCATATCATTATTGTACTTAAAAATTAATAATAATCATTGATCAAAAGCAAGTATTCAGTGTTAAAATTTTCTTGATTGTCCCATAATTTTAAAAAATGTCCTCACTTGTTATGTCTTTTTATTGAAGTATAATTTACATATCATAAAATTTCACCCATTGTAAGTGTACAGTACATTTTATTTTTATGGCTATCCAATTATTCCAACACCATTTGTTGAAAAGACTATGCTTTCTGCATTGAATTGCCTTGGCATGTTAATTGAAAATCAATTGGCTGTAATGTGTTGGTTTATATCTGAACTGTTTTGTCTATTCCATTGACCTATATGTCGATACTTTATGCCAATACCACACTGTCTTGATTTCTGTAGTTTTATAAGTTTTGGAAATCAGGTAGTGTAAGTCTTCCTACTTTGTTTTTCTTTTTCAAAATTATTTTGGCTATTCTTGGCCTTTGCATTTCCATATTGATTTTAGGATCAGTTTTTCAATTTCTCCAAATCCCTAGGATTTTGTTAGAGATTGCATTGTATCTATAGATTAATTTGGAGAGAATTGCCATCATAACAATATTGAGTCTTCCACTCTATGAACATGGTAGTCTCTTTAGCTACTTAGGTCGTCCTTAATTTCTCTCAGCAGTGCTTTATAGTTTTCAGTGTACATGACTTGCACTTCTTTTGTTAAATTTATTCCTAAGTATTTATTATTTTTCATGCTATTGTGAAAGACATTGTTTTCCTAATTTCATTTTAGGATCGTTTGTTGATAGTATATAGCAATACAATAGATTTTTATATATTGATCTTTTATCTGGTAACCTGGCTAAACTCACTTATTAGTTCTGGTAGTTTTTTTGGTAGATTCCTTGGGATTTTCTAAATATATGTCAGCTGTGCATAAAAACAGCTTTACTTCTTCCTTTCCAGACTATATGTCTTTACTTTCTTTTTCTTTCCTTATTGTGCTGGCTAGAACCTCCAATACAATGTTTGATAGAACTGGTGAGACTGGACATGATTGCCTTCTTCCAGTCTTGGGGGGAAAACATTCAGTCTTTCATCATTAAGTATGATGTTAGCTATAGGTTTATGGTAGGTGTCCTTTAACATTTTGAGGAAGTTCTCTTTTATTTCTGGTTTGTTGACAGTTGTTTGTTTATCATGAATGGGTGTTGGATTTTGTAAAATACTTTTTCTACATCTATTGATCAATGTATTTTTGTACTTTATTCTGCAAATTCAGTATATTACATTAATTTTTGGATTTTAAACCAATCTTGCATTCCTGGGATAAACTCTACTTGGTTATGGTGTATAATCCTTTTAATGTATTGCTGGATTTTGTTTGCCTATATTTTCTTAAGGATTTTTGTCCCATAAATTTTTGTCCCCAATTGCATTCAGTTGATATGTCTCTTAAGTTTCTTTTATGTATTCCATCTTCCTTTTTGACACTCTCCCTTGTAATTTATTTGTTGGAAAAACTAGGTCATTTTTTCCACAAACTCTGGATTTTGCTGATGGTATCCCTCTGGTATTATTTATATTTTTCTTAACTCTTGTATTTTCTATAAAGTAGTAGTGAATTCTAGAGGTGTGATGAGATTCCAGTTTGAATATTTGATTTTTTGGCAAGAATCCTTCTCAGTGGTGTTGTGTATTTCCTATTGTATTATGTTGTTGTTAGTTGCTGTTGAATTGATTCCAACTCACCGTGACCCCCCATGTGTTAAGAGTAGAACTGCTGCATAGGGTTTTCGTGGCTGTAACCTTAAAGAAGCAGATTGCTAGGCCTATCTTCTGCGATTCTACCTGGTGGGTTCAAACTGCTAACCTTTAGGTTAGCAGTCGAGCACAAACTGTCTCATATTAGGTGGTACATAATAACTGGTTGTTTGGTATTATGATAGTAAAGTTGACCTGTAGGTTCAGGTATTCTCTGCCTGATCCATCCATTTTAAAATTCCTCATCAGCTTTTCACCTGATGGTTTTAGCAGCCACTGATGATCTTGGCATAGCTCCATTATTTCATTAAAAAAAAAAAACCAAACCTGTTGCCATTGAGTCGATTCTGACTCATAGCAACCCTACAGAACTGCCCCACAGGGTTTCCAAGGAGTAGCTGGTGGATTCAAACCGTTGAACTCTTGGTTAGCAGCCGAGCTCTTAACCACTGCAGTGCCAGGGTTCTCCCATACCACCAGGGCTCTCCCATTATTTCATTAGGGGTTGCAAAATGAAAATTTTCAATACTATCAGTTCTTTGTTAATTATACAAAAAAGCTTCATCTCATCAAATATTTGGTTACCTTGAAATACACTGTCTGCAGGAAAGTCGGGATAAACGCTTGATAAATACCAGGATAAATTCCCTTTATTTACCAATTTTCAGAATAATGAGTTGGTTTTCCAGCATAGCTTCCTTGTGTTTTGCTATGACAGATGTTCCATGCTCACAAAAAGGTCTTTTGAGTTAGCAAGGCAATTTAGGGAAGCAGTGTGCTCTGCTTTGAATTTTAGGGTAGTTTTTGGAAGAATTTCTTTCACTTTCTAGAATTGCTATTTTAGAAAATATTTAAGCTCTTTGAAAGAATCTGTACAATGGCACTATTATATTTTTAAACTTACTGTAAACAACGGATATTTAAAGAAAGATTAGCAGGGTAAGGAAGGGAAGCAAAGAAAACTAACAGCCTCTATTTTGAAGTGCCATACCCAGCCCAAGATCTTTTCCTAGTACATCTCTGATTCTAAGGTATCCTTCTGAGTAGACATTAGAGATGTGAGATATCGCTAAGCATACTTTTTTTTTCTTTAAAAAAAATTTTTTTTATTGTACTTTAGATGAAGGTTTACAGAACAAATAGTTTTTCATTAAACAGTTAGTACACATACTGTTTTACAACATTGGTTAACAACCCCACGACATGTCAACACTCTCCCTTCTCGACCTTGGGTTCCCTATTACCAGCTTTCCTGTCCCCTCCTACCTTCTAGTCCTTGTCCCTGGGCTGTTGTTCCCCATTAGTCTTGTTTTGTTTTATGGGGCTGTCTAATCTTTGACTGAAGGGTGAACCTCGGGAGTGACTTCATTACTGAGCTAAAAGGGTGTCCGGGGGCCATACTCTCGGGGATTCTCCAGTCTCTGTCAGGCCAGTAATCTACCCTTTTTTTGTGAGTTAGAATTTTGTTCTACATTTTTCTCCAGCTCTGTCTGGGACCCTCTGTTGTGATCCCTGTCGGAGCAGTCAGTGGTGGTAGCGGGGCACCATCTGGTTGTACTGGACTCAGTCTGGTGGAGGCCGTGGTAGTTGTGGTTCATTACTCCTTTGGACTAATCTTTTCCCTTGTATCTTTTCTTCATTTTCCCTTGCTCCTGAAGGGGTGAGACCAGTGGAGTATCTTAGATGGCTGCTCACAGGCTTTTAAGACTCCAGACGCTACTCACCAAGGTATAATGTAGAACATTTTCTTTATAGACTATGTTATGCCAGTTGAGCTAGATGTTCCCTGAGACCATGGTCCACATAGCCCTCTGCCCACCAATTTGGTCTCTCAGGGAGTTTGGATGTATCTATGGAGCTTCCATGACCTTTCCTTGTACAAGTTGTGCTGGCTTCCCCAGTATTGTGTACTGTCTTACCCTTCACCAAAGTTACCACTTATCTAAGCATATTTCTTTTGTTTTCAAATTATAGTCTGTCCTATCCTGCACACAAACTTCTTATTCTTAGCTATTCTCCTGCTCTGATAAAGCATCCTCTGTAAGCTTTTTCTCTCTCCCCTTCATCCCTGTCACAGCAGCCTGCAGCAGCCTTCCCATGAGGGCAGAAGCATTTGGATAAAGCTTTCTTCTTTTCATGGCATCTGACAAAGTGACGTTTTTTCTTGTAATTTGCTTATATGAAGCTAGTTATTTGTTGATATAGCCTTTGTTAAATGTTTGAACCAATTTCAAATAGATATATTGACTATTGGTAAAACGTTCTGAGGCATTCTCAGCATGTTTTAGTAATCTATTTGGTTCACCTTCTTAATTTGATATTTATAACATATATTTTCTTTTGCTTCTGTTTGTAGCAGAATGCATCGGATTTAGAGATGGGTCTGGATTAGAGTCCCACATAGTCACTCCCTAGTTTATGACCTTTGTCAAGTTGTTGGTTAACCTTTCTAAGCCTCAAAAGTTGGTTTGTAGTGAGAATTAAATGAGAATAATGCATATGGGCAATTTGGCATACTGACTGTTTGGCTTTGGGTTCAAGTTCAAGCTCTGCCACTTTATTGTGACATCAGGGAAATTATCTTTTATTTTCTTCATTTTAAAAATGTTTGTAATATTTATATCAGGGATATTGCAAGAATTATGTGGGATATAACTAAACTAAAATAGTAAACCCAGTGTTTGTCATATTTTTATTATAATAATTATTTTTGTTACTATAAATTCAAAAAGGTCTTTTAATATTAAAGTATCTTAATATAGAGATCCATGGGTGGCATAAACTCTTTGCAGTAGACTACTAAATGTAGGGTTGGTGGTTCAAATTCACTGAGTGGCACTGTGAAAGAAAGGGCTGGTGGTCTACTTCTGTACCATTACAGTCATTGAAAAGCCCTATATTCCCTTGAGGTCACCTCCTACCTAAATAACAGATTGGCTCATAAAATAAAAAATATCACCCATGAGTAATGAGCTCCTTTATAAAAATCATCTATAGGAGACCAAATGGTAAAAATTACTGTAAAGCAAAGATGAGAGGGTAAGGGGGCAAGGAAACTAGAGTACTGGAAATAGTACAACCAGAATGAAATGAATGAGAATGATGATACATTGTGAAAAATGTAACCAATGTCACTGCATAATTTCTGTAGAAATTGTTAAATGGGAACCTAACTTGTTGTGTAAACTTTCACCTTAAACACAATATTATTTTAAAAAAAAGAAAAACCCTGTTATGAACTGCCAACATGATGTCACTTATATTTAGCATTGTTGTTGTTAGCTACCACCGAGTTGATTCCGACTCCTGGCAACCGCATGTGTGCAGAGTAGAACTGCCCCATAGAGTTTTTAAGACTGTGAACTTTTGGGAACAGATTGCCAGGCCTATCTCCCAAGATGCCTCTGGGTGGGTTCCAACTGCCAACCTTTCGGCTGGTCGTTGAGGCTTAACTGTTTGCATCACCCAGGGACTCCTGAAAAATCCTATTTAGGGACACAATTCTACTCTGAAACACATGTTAATGTACTCAAGTGTTAATACCTAGGTACTCAAATTTAATTACTTGACTGTGGTAATAAATGACATTGTGGCTTTAGCATTTCTCTCTTGGATCACTTGATCTGGGGAAATCCTTCTGTCATGTCATGAGGACACTCAAACAGCCCTGTGGAGAGATCCACGTGATGAAGAACTGACCTCTCTTGCTAACAGTCATGTCTTAGTTATCTAGTGCTGCTATAACAGAAATACCACAAGTGGATGGCTTTAACAAAGAGAAATTTATTCTCTCACAGTCTAGTAGGCTAGAAGTCCAAATTCAGGGCACCAGCTCCAGGGGAAGGCTTTCTCTCTCTGTCAGCTCTGAAGGAAGGTCCTTGTCATCAGTCTTCCCTTGGTCTGAGAGCATCTCAGCGCAGGAACCTCAGGTCCAAAGGATGCGCTCTGCTCCTGGCACTGCTTTCTTGGTGGTATGAGGTCCCCACTCTCTGCTTGCTTCCCTTTCCTTTTATCTCTTGTAATATAAAAGGTGGTACAGGCCACACCCCAGGGAAACTCCCTTTACATTGGATCAGGGATATGACTTTAGTAAGGGTGTTACAATTCCACCCTAATCCTCTTTAGTATAAAATTACAATCACAAAATGGAGGACAACCACATTATACTGGGAATCATGGCCCAGCCAAATTGACACACACATTTTTTGGGGGACATAATTCAATCCATGACAAGTCAGTGTATCAGCTTGCCTTCTTGGAAGTAGATATTCCAGCCCCAGTGAAGCCTTCAGATGACTGCAGCTCCAGTCAACATCTTGATTGCAACCTCATGAGAGACGGTGAGTGAGAACCACCCAGCTAGGCCACTCCGGAATTCCTGACCCACATAAATGATGTGAAATGATAAATGATTATTATTTTAAGATTTTAAGACACCAAGTTTTGGGATAATTTTGTTATGCAGCAATAGGTAACTAATAACACTGGTCATAAATAACTGTTAGGTCATGTTAAGTACTCACGTGCCTAAGTAATAGCAAACTCATGAAATTGCCCTTTGAAGATAATGTTAAAACTAAACTGCATGGATAAAGAAATTAGAGACCATCAATATCTTCATCTAACTTGCCCCATGGTCTTTCCATCATACCAGTCTGGCAAAACACTAACTTTGGGCTAATTTTGGTTACCATTTACTCCTGGGCTGCTTAGTGTTTTTGGAGAAAAGTGCCACTTGCCACTATAAATTCTTGCTTTCCAAGCACAGCTGGATTCTCGATGCTGCCAGGAAATTATTTTTTGTATCCTTAGTCAGCTCTCTCTGACAATTTTCACTTAGGCTATTTCAAATCTCTACTCTCCTTAGATACTTCCATGGGTGCTCTCTCAGGAGATCACCTTTCTTCCTTCTTGACAGAGAAAATAGCTTATCTGCTTGCATCCTTTTCTCCTCTTACAATGGGGGAAGCATCCCTCTTACTGTCTGAAGTTTATCCCCCTCTGGGTCTCATTCCATTCTTCCTTGGAGATTAGCCTTGCTCTAGTACAGGTAGTCCCCCACTTAAGATGGGGTTCTGTTCCAAAGACTCCGTCATAAGTCCGTTATGACATAAGTCGACTACTTTTTTTTTTTTTTTTAGTTTTCATTATTGCCTGCTATATGGCAGTGTTTGGCACATAAATCACAACATTGGACATCTGCCAGTGAACATCTGAGAATGATATCAGCAAATTAGGTGCTGCAACATTGTATGTAGTACATATTACTAACTTAAGATGTACAAAAAAACCCCAGACAGTTGTTAAGTGCGGTTCGTTGTAACTCAAATAAGTCAGAAGTCGGAAGTCAGGGACTACCTGTATCTTAAACCTCTCCCTATAGGATCCTTCTCATTAGCATTTAAATAAAATCAACTTATTTAAATTTAATATACACTTAGGTGTGCTACTGCAGAAGTATTGATTAATGGTGTGATAGCATTTGAAATAAATTAGTACTTGTATACCATGGTGTAAAAAGTCTTAAATTCAGATTGGTACTCTAGCCTTACCTCTGTCAGAAACCCCTTATGTGAGATTGAGCAAGCCATTTTCTCTGTGCTTCGTCTCCTAATGAGTCAAATAGAAATGATATCTTTGGGAGAAAACCATCTGAGTGAAAACATAAATGCCAAGGGGTTAGTACCTGGATTACAAATGCAGAGGTCTCCTCTTACATTTGAGGTTTATATTTGTGATTATATCAGGTAACATCTCATGTATATCAGAGTAAAACCTAATTTGGATTAGGAGTGAAATTTTAGGATCTATGCCCTGAGTAGATAAAGTTGGGAAAAATAGATTGCAATTTTTAATTTTTTTAATATATTTTTTATTTTTTAACTCTTCATTGCACCAATTTACCCTGTGCTCCAGGACACAACTCTCTTAAAGTAAGTATGTTGGGAGGATAGTGAATTATTGAAGGAGTTATGTAGTTAGGGTACTTTTCCATCCAGCTCAGTTTAATCTCCTTTTATCATAACTGCAAGGAATATTCAGTACTGATGAGATAATAATGAATGTACTGGGTCAGTTTAATTCTATCAAAATACAATTTAAAATTAATAGAGATGAGAAAGGAGCTTGGAAGAATAACTATGGAGGAGTGTTGAGAAGATTTTGAATATGTGCCCAAAGTGCTAATTTATTAATTCCGATATTCTCTTCAGATCAAAAGTATTTTATTATAAAATAAAATGACCTAGTTATCCTGCATTAAAAAAAGTTACTTAAAACAATAACAATACTTTTTTTTTTTTTAAATCTGCTTCTGTGGATCAGGAATTTGGGAGAGCTCAACTGAGTACTTCTGGCCCAGTGTCTCTCAAGCAGTTGTGGTCAGATGGTGGCTGAAGTTGGAAGAGAGTGAGGTTGGGATCAGCTGGGGAGGTGGGGGGCAGATATCTGTCTTTGTGGAGTCTCAGGGCCTCTCTTTGCAAGCTAGTTTGAGCTTCCTCATACCTTGGTAGCTTTAGGACACTCCAACTGCTTATCTTGTGGCTCAGGGCTCCAGTGTAAGTCTTCCAGCAAAATGAGGATGAAGTGTGTGGCCTTTTCTGACCTAGTCTCATAAGTCATACAAGGTCACCTCTGCCACATTCGACTGGTTATAAGCCCACCTAGACTCAAGGGGAGGGGAATTAGACTCCACCTATTGATGTCCAATGGCAGAGTTACATTGTAGAACAGCATGCGGGGCAGGGGATATTGCTGTGGCCATCTTTAGAAAATACAATTTGCCACAGTAATCTAAACAAAAGTAAATTGTCTGTGTATTGGACTGAGAGAGAGAGACCCTCATTACTTATCAGATTAAAAAAACCTAGGCAAACCTATCAACAGGGATAAACTAAACACTCAGAGTGCAGATCTGTGATTATGCATAACAATTCCAAATATCAGACTCTTGCATGACCAATCTCTGACCACACATGGTTGGTGTATAGATTTAATTTCAGCCAAAGGAAGAGGATGATGTCAACTTTTTTTTTTCCCAAGATAAAAACAAAATTAAAATCAAAGTTTTAGAACAAACCTGAAGGCAGTTTTCTCACTAAAAACAAATGCATGTGCCACCTGGTGGCAAGAGAGTAAAATGTGCATTCTATCCTGTTGACTGTATTTACTGAGTTATCATTAGAGTGTTTATATATGGCATTTATTGAAAGACAGCAATCCTAACATCTGTAAATGCATCTGTCCAAATAAACAGCTAAAGCACAAACACAGGAAGGGAAAGGAGGTAATAAAAAGGAAGGTGTCTTACGCTGGGTTCTCTAGAGAAGCAAAACCAGTAAAGCATATAAACTTATATATAGAGAGATTTATATCAAGGATACGGCTCGCGATTATAGATGCTGGAACGTCCTAAGTGCATGGATCAAAACAGAGGCTTCTCCTGATTCATGTAGCTGCAGGGGCTGGCAAACCCAAGCTCTGCAGGTTGGCGAGCAGGGCACTTGCTCACAGGCTGTGAAGATCAACAAATTCCAAGAATGGCAGGCAAGACCGAAAGGCTTCTCCTGATTCACGTAGCTGCAGGGGCTGGCAAACCCAAGAACAGCAGATCAGAGAGCAGGGCTCTTGCTCGCAGGCTGTGAAGATTGATGAATCCCAAGATAAGCAGATAAGCTGATAGCTCAAATCCCAAGAACTGGAGGTCAGACAAACAGGAGGCAGCCACAGGATCCAGAGACAGCAAAAAGCCAGAACGTCTGCTTATATTCAGATGCAGGCCACACCCCCAAGGAAACTCCCTTTCAACTGATTGGCTACTCACAGCAGATCCCACCATGGGAGTGATAACATATAAACACTGAAAATCATGGTCCAGCCAAGTTGACACACAATCTTAACCATTATTGAAGATGTAGTTACCACAGGGCATTCATGTTGGAGTCAAATCTGCCTCCTTTTCACTAATCATGAATCACAGTGCCCTGTCCCATTAGCTTTTCACGCACTTTCAAATCAGGTACGAGGTGGTATAGGTGAGAATAAGTTAAAGAAGGAAAGGTTTGCTGTTACACTCTTGGGGATGAGGGAGGGTAGTTAGCCAAATTATGACTACAGTGATAAACTCTGGAACTGTGGGGCTCTTTCATCCATGTTGTTCTTTGTCTCAGATCCTCCTGGACACACAAAAAGGTACTTGAGGATTCCTATACCATGGCAGCTGATTTGGAACATAAGAAGCATCCCTGGGGTCATGGGGGCGACGGACCTCCTCTGACTTCACCAGGGAGGAGGTGAAAGAATCAAGATCAGTATCAGCCCAAGGTTTATCCCTATGAGGTGGAGGTCAAACATGTCTCCACCCTCCAACTTTTTTTTTTATCAATTCTGACACTAGGTGTTCTTCCCACGGCACTCTCTCTCTGCTGGGTGTGGTAATTCGTTGCAGTGGTCACACAGAACTCACAGACAATACTCACGATTATGGGGTTTATTGGGGAAGTTTAACAGGTTACAACTTGGGATCAGGATCAATAGGCTACAACTGGGGATCAGGATTCAGGAAGCATGTAGGTGAAGTCTCCCTTCTTCAGTGCAGGACAGCTCTCTCAGCTCCTCTCAGTCATTCAGGGCTCCTCTCAGCCTCCTGAGGACAGCCCTCCTTTCTCGGTCTTCAGCCCCATTTAGTCAAGTGTTACAAAACTCTTTAGCTCCACCAAGTGCCTGGAGGCACTCTACTCTGCCAGCAAACCTGCTGCCTGAAGGCTCTCAGCTCTTTCGCTCCGTGGGTCAAGCACGCCAACTATAGCTACCTTGCTCGATGGGCCAAGAAGTGCACTGCGCTATCTTGTGCTTGTCTCCTGGTTCTGCTGCTGCTGTTTCTCTGCTGCCGCTTCTGGCTGTCTCTTGCTGTCTTCAGTGTTACAGCTCTCTGTCTCCTGGGTCTAGGAGTTTTTCAGCCAGGGATCCTGGGTCCAATGGACATGCTCCACTCCCACCTCTTCTTTCTTGATGACAGTGAGATCCCCCTTTCTGCTCTGGGATTGGCTCTTTTTTTTAGCCTAGTGGGATGGCAAAACTGACCAATCCCCTTGTTAGGATTCCATACTCTTTATTTGCATGGTCCCACCCCTACAAGAGCTCCATGTACCTTATTTGCATTGTTAGCAAGCTGTCCAATCCCCTTGGTGGCTCACAAGCACCTTATTTGCATACTCCCACCCAGATCATTGTGTGGGAGTTATAAAATGATGCTTGGCTAAAAGGGTCATATTAAGGAATTCACTGCATCATACAAATAATAATGACTACTACTCTGAAGTGCTTACTGTGTGCCAGGCACTGTGCTCATCACTGTACATCTCATTTAATGCACATAACAACTCATATCATTTCATCTCATTTTACAGATGAAGAAACTTTAAGAAAGGTTACATAACTTGCTCATGGTGGTGGTGTTAGTTGCCATAGTCAGTTCTGACTCTTGGTGACCCCATGTGTGCAGAGAAGAACTGCTCCATAGGGTTTTCAAGGCTGTGACCTTTTGGAAGTAGAACGCCAGGCCTGCCTTCCAAGATGCCTCTGGGTGTGTTCCAACTACCAACGTTTCCACTAGTAGTTAAGTGCTTAACTATTTGCGCCACCCAGGGGCTACTATAAGTGCTGGGGTCAGGATTCATCCTTAACATCGTTATATTTACCAATGGATTGATGTAAAGATCTTTGAAATCTATTTCTATTTTTTCAACCTCTTAGAGTAAGTTTGAAAGCCTCAGTCTCTGCATTTATTTAGCACTGGTGGCCGCTCAAGAATATCTGTTGCACCAATAAACATGGTATTTTTATAATCTAAACTTGCTTTATTTTATTTTAGAACTTCCCCCCTCAACACCCTAATTGGTGACAAGGAGAGATTATCCTCTTCATTCACTCTCAGGATTTTCTTAGAACCCCGCCCCCTCCCTCCTTTGCTTGGAAATGCGGAGTTCTGGTCCTCAGTTGCAGAGCTCACTGACCTATCTATCCCGTCTTCATTCTTGGCCCTTTCCCAGCTTTCTGCTTGATATGGTTCCATTCGCCAAGTCCCAGAGCCAAGACTCACGGCCCCGGATTTGGGGATGGTTTAGGGACAGAGCGACTTTCCTGCAGGCCAGTTAAACGTTAAAACCAACTAACCGAGAGGCAAAACCTCCTGCCCAATGTAGATGTATAGGGTTAGGGTTGCAGGAAGCTCAGTTAAATTTGAATTTCGGTATGTCCCGTATACGAAAAATTATTCATTGTTCATGTAAAATTAAAATTTAATTGGGCATCCTGTATTTAATCTGGCAACACTAGGTAGAGTAGCACGGGTAAGGGCAACGACTCCAAGATTTGCGGTCTCCAAAACTTCTGTACCTGTACGGGGGGACCCGAAGGAGGAGGCTTCTGGGCCTTTAAGCGTGGGAACCCTCCCCGGGCAGGCGCCGTGAATGATGCAAGCAGCCAGGCCCTGCCTCGCGCCTCAAGAAAAAGGGCCTTTCTCCTGGAGCCCAGCCCTGGACTTGGGGGTCGAGAAAGTTCGCAAAGACCTGCGATGGCTCGCGTCTGTATCCTCAAGAAGCCGTGAGCGCGCCAGGTACTGGCCCCCGGCCAGAGGCAGGACGCCCAACTCAAAGATGGCGCCTGTGGCGACTGCCAGCCGCCAATATGGCGGCGCAGGGCCGCGCCTTCTGGTTCTCCGCCCCCAGCCTTCCTCGGACTGGGAGCGCGACTCGTGTCGCTTTGCGCCGGTTGCCCTTCGGCCTAGGTGGTGATCCTGGCCGCCACCCGCCCCGCGCCATGCTTCTCCTTAGCTGGTGTCCGGTGTTGCTGTGGATGCTCGGGCCTCCCGCCCACGGCCTGGAGGGTGAGTGCGCGTCGGCGGCGGGGACGCCACAGGCGGCGGTGCGGCAGGCGGCTGTGCATGAGTGATGGGGCGAGGTGGAGATCTAACCGGGTGACGCTCTTACCTGCGTGAAGGCCCGCGATGCGCGCTTCAGCTCTTCCTGGGTCCATCCGTGCGCTTCTCCCCTTGTTATCCCGATTTCTTTCGCCCGGTGCGCAGCCGGCTTGTGGTGGTGGTGGTGGTAGGGTCCACAGGGGTGTACCTCGGGCTCCTCGCGGCTGGGCCACCCTCAGACCCCCTTCGGCAGGCATCTGTCAGGAGTGACCGTGTATGAAGCACTTACTATGGGATATCATATAATGAGCACTTTATAAATAGTAGTAATGATCATAGTAAATATTGTACCCTTATTAAGAGTCAGGGACTGTGGAAAGTGTTTTATTTCGTCATTTTCTACGAAGTAGGTTTCGTTGGTATCTCTGTTTTACAGATTAAATTGCTGAGACTCGGAGAGGTTTAAGTAATTTGCCCAAGTTGACACTTCTGGTAAATGGCAGAGTGTCTCTCTGACTCCAGAGCCCACACTTTCCTCTGCACCCTGATGGAACACTTTGTTAAGGAGGCCACTCCTGCTCAGATGCCTGCACCAAGGACAGACCTGAAAAAAACAAGACACTCACAGGGGAACCCTCTGCTCGCCAGGGCATGCTCTCAGGACCCCCCTCTCAGAGGTGGGGAAGGCAGCCACCCTGTTGGCATGGCTGGAGGTGGGGAGTGGAGAAGACCTTACTCTCATTGCTTCCTCACTCCGCTTCTCACAGCCCTATAGGTTGAGACCTTTTGGTCTTACTTGTTATTAAGTCCTTAGCAGGAAATAGGCAGGTCTTTCCTTACCCTGGGGTGTCCTGGAAGGAAGCGTAGGGGCAGACTGTTGCTGAGCAGGGAGGAGGGTGAGGAATAGTAACACAACTGTTTATAAAAGCGCTCCCTACGTGCCAGGCCTGTGTTTAGGGCTTTTCCTGCATCATAGTATGTTATCTTTATATGCTTATGAAGTAGATGTTGCTATTGTCCCCATTTTATGGATGAGTAAAACTGAGACTCAGACCTGTAAGTCCTTTGCCAAGGTGATAAAGCCAGAAGTGGAGAAGCTACGATTCGAGCCCTTGTCAGCCAGACTTCACAGCCATATGTAACCTCTGTACTCTCACTCACTTAACTTCCAGCCTCAGAAAGGTGATGACATGTGCTGGGTATCTTCTGTTTGTCCGCTAGATCATTCACCAGCCTTCTCCACCCTGCTGTGTGTCATGGGTGTGTGGCCTGCAAGAATGCCAACTGGCTCTCCTGCCTTCTTGCTTCCTTTGGTTTGGAATGAGGGGAGAGTGAGGTCAGGGTATTGATTCCCTTCAGCTCCCTTCCTCAGGAGTTATTACAGGCTGGCTGTGTTCCTCCACGGAAAGTCACAGCTCGTAGAAGGGTGCCTTTTCGGCACTGCCCTTGCTGTTTTAAGGTTCTATGACTGTTTGCTTCTGTGAACTCTTTAGGACTATAAGTAGCAGTTGGCTGCCTCTCTGCTATTACTGGTCCTGAAGTTTATTACCATTGCTTTTGGGTTTCCCTACATCCTGCCCAAATCTTGGTGGTCCCTTTATTAGCTCTCCTCAGATTTCCCAAGTTAAGGGTGCCGTGACAAGTCCTGGCAGAACCCTGGCTGATTGAGGGAACTTACTGTTGCAGTCAGTGTGAGCCCACATTGCAATCAGGGTCAAATCATCAAATTATCTTGCAGATGCTGAAGTTAATCCTGCCATGGGGTGTCATTGGTTGTCATGGCCAGTCCATAAATGGAGTGAGGACAGAGGAAACTTCACCAGCTGGTTCCTTCTTCACTGCCATGATTTGATTCGGTTTTGACTCATAGTGAACCTGTAGGACAGAGTAGAACTGCCCCATATGGTTTCCAAGGCTATAACCTTTATGGAAACAAACTGTCACATCTTTCTTTTGTGGAGTGGCTGGTGGGTTCGAACTGCTGACGTTTTGGTTAGCAGCCAAACACTTAACCACTGTGCCACCAGGGCGCCTTTGTTTCCTTCTTAGGGAGGCTGAAAATCCTAGGTCATTTTCCTGCAGAGGGCACCCCTAGCAGTTTGGCAACTTGAGGAATGGGAGGCAGCTTCTGGCTTCAAGACCCCCCATGCCAGTCTTCACTAGGCAGTCAGCTAGCAGATTCTTACTGAGCACTCATCATATGCCAGGCACTTTGCTGGCCACCTGGGGTATAGTTGTGAGCCAGACAGAGACAGGCCCCAGCCTCCTGAGTCTGGTGGGGAAAGCAGGCATTAAATGACTACAAATCATTTAGAAAATTATAGAAGTAGAAAATTTGTCAAGGAGAGTCCCAGGGAATGATTGGATTTTATAATGGGTCCCCTTACCCCCGCCGCCCATTTGAGGGTCAGGAAGGTGTCCTCACAGAGGTCACGTTTAGGTTGAGATCAGAAGGATAAGTGGGATTAGCCAGGAGGTGAGAGTGGGTGGAGGGCCTTCCTGGCAGAGAAACAGCCCTCTCTTGAAGGCTCTGCAATAGGTGAGGGAGAGCATGAATGATCGGGGACCAGAGATGTCTGGGTGGCACCAGTTGAGGGTTCAGAGGCAGGCAGAGGCCACATCATGTGGGTCCTGGTAGCCATGGTACAGAATGCAGACTCATTTACAGGGCAGGGGGGAGCCATTGAACAGGTTTAGCAGGTTTAACATGATCAGTTTTGCTTCTGACTTTTAAGTTCCACTATGGTTGCTGTGAGGAGCGTGGTCTGGAGCAGAGCTTCTAACTGGTTATTTTCAGTTCGACACGCTGCTGAGAATTTGCACTTCCACCTCAAATTAACTGAATCGGAAACTACATTATAACAAGATTCCCAGGAGGACCAACTAGGTACCTATAGCAGTTGTCCAGGTGAGAGATGGCTATGGCTGGACTGAGGAGTGTTAGTGGAGATGAAGAGAAGAGAATGGATACAGAATGTATTTAGCAGGTGGAATAGGATGTAGAATTAATTGTGCATCTCTTTGAGTTATAAACACCAATCATTATCATCATTGTTGCTATTTATGGGTGTTTATCATGTACCTGTTGCTGTCGAGTCGATTCTGACTCATAGTGACCGTATAGGACAGAGTAGAACTGCCCCATAGAGTTTCCAAGGCTTACGTAAGCAGACTGCTGCGTCTTTCTCCCGAGGACCAACTGCCTGGTGGGTTCCAACTGCCAACCTTTCGTTAGCAGCTGAGCTCTTAACCACTGTGCCACCAGGTCTCTTGTTTATCATGTGCCAGGTGCCGTATACATCTTTTCTAGTTTAATTTTCTCAATCGCCCTGTGATTTTCTGCATTTGGTGGTATTTTTTCCATTTGTTAGATGAGCACACTGAGATGTGCTCATGGAAGCTAAGGGCTGCTGCCCCTTGTACCCCACTGGCTGTTTTTGGTCCTTTTGCCTTCCCTGCCACGGAAACCATTGTGACAAAACTTGCAGCTGGTAGAGCTTTCTGAGAAAAGCTGGAAGAGGGTAAAGGAGCTGGCCTAGGCTTCCTCTCCCTGGTGGACCTGGCATGTCGAGCCTATTGTGGTGTCCATTACCCTTGTTCTCTAAATGCCTTCCTTTCTGCCGGTAATGCAGTAATTTTCACTTTGGCATGGCCCAAACTGTAGTCACGTCCTTTAGGTTAATAAGCAGTCTCTTCCCCTGAGATCACCTTTTAGCTAAATAACAGATTGGCTTACAAAATAAAGAATATTACCAGTGAGTACTGCGCATCTTTAAAAAATTATCTATATGAGACCAAATGGTCAACAGTGACTCTAAAGCAAAGATGAAAGGGTAAGGGAATGGGAAAACCGTATTACAGGAAATGAAACATCCAGAAAGGAATTAATGAGAATGTTAACATGCTGTGAAAAATGTAATCAATGTCTCTGAATAACTTGTGTAGTAATTGTTAAATGGGAACCTAATTTGCTGTGTAAACTTTCACTAAAAACACAATAAAATATTATTTAAAAAAAAAAAAAAAGAAGCAATCTCTTATAAAAGGCACATTACCATGGGAGGGTTTAAGGACCCTCCTGTGGTAAGTCACCTCTTTCTCAGTGTGGAATAGTTCAGTCAATTTCCTTTTTTCCCAGTACTTCAGGGAAAACATTGGTGCCTGAAGGCATAAGAATGTTTTTTGTTCCAAAAAAGACCAGACTTCCTGGTCTGACAGGGACTGGAGAAACCCCGAGAGTATAGCCTCCAGACACCCTTTAACTCAGTACTGAAGTCACTCCCAAGGTTAACCCTTCAGCCAAAGTATTAGATAGGCCCATAATACAAAATGGGACTAAATGGACACACCAGCCCAGGGGCAAGGACTAGAAGGCAGGAGGGGGCAGGAAAGCTGGTAATGGGGAACCCAAGGTCAAGAAGGGGAGAGTATTGACATGTTGTGGGATTGGCAGCCAATGTCACAAAACAATATATGTGTTAATTGTTTAATGAGAAACTAATTTGCTCTGTAAACCTTCATCTAAAGTAAAAAAAAAAAAAAAAAGACTGATTTTTATTCCTAATCACGTGAGGGGCCACCATAGACACAGGGAGGGGAAGTAACTTGCCCTCCACCACGTAGCATCAGTGGCTGATTCAAGACCAGAAAATGAGGCAGGGGCAGAGAAATATGCAGCCTCTCCTCTCCTCTGCCTCCCTGTCTCTCCTTCTCTCTCCTTTGATTTTTATTGTGGTAAATATGTAGGTAACAAAACATTTGCCGTTTCAAGAATCTTCACATGTATACTTCAGTGACATTAACTATGTTCATCATGTGGTTCATCCATCACCATTAACCATTCCCAAATTTTTCCATCACCTTAACAGAAGAAGCTCAGTGCATGTCTCTTTTTTTTGTAGTCTTAACTAAAGGTTTGTCTGTTATTGAAAATGTGGTATTGAAGTCTCTAGCTATTATTGTAGAACTGTCTGATTCTGTCTTCTAGTGTTTGCTTCATATATTTTGGGGCTCTGTTGTTCAGTGCAAGGAGCCCTGGTAGCGCAGTGGTTAAAGCATTTGGTTGCTAACTCAAAGGGTGGTGGTTTGAGCCCACTAGCTACTCTGCAGGAGAAAGATGTGGCAGTCTGCTTCCGTAAAGATTACAGCCTTGGAAACCCTATGGGGCAGTTCTACTCTGAATTATAGGGTCGCTATGTGTAAAAATAGACACAATGACAATGAGATTGGTTTTTAACAGGTTGTTTGGTGCATATATATTTGGTGCATATATGTTTATTGTTACATCTTCCTGATGAATTGACTCTTTTATCAATACATTGTTGTTGTTGTTAGGTGCCATCGAGTCGGTTCCAACTCATAGTGACCCTGTATACAACAGAACGAAACAATGCCCAGTCCTGTACCATCCTCACAATCGTTATGCTTGAGCCCATTGTTGCAGGCACTGTGTCAGTCCATCTTGTTGAGGGTCTTCCTCTTTTTGCTAACCCTCTACTTTACCAAGCATGATGTCCTTCTCCAGGGACTGATCCTTCCTGATTACGTGTCCAAAGTATGTGAGACATAGTCTCGCCATCTTTGCTTCTAAGGAGCATTCTGGCTGTACTTCTTCCAAGACAGATTTGTTCATTCTTTTGGCAGTCCATGGTATACTGAGTATTCTTCACCAACACCACAGTTCAAAGGCATCAATTCTTTCTCGGTCTTCCTTATTCATCGTCCAGGTTTCGCATGCATATGAGGCGACTGAAAACACCATGGCTTGGGTCAGGCGCACCTTAGTCTTCAAGGTGACATCTTTGCTTTTCAATGCTTTAAAGAGGTGCGGTGTGCGTCTTTTGATTTCTTGACTGCTGCTTCCATGGTTGTTGATTGTGGATCCAAGTAAAATGAAATCCTTGACAACTTCAGTCTTTTTTTTGTTTATCATGATGCTGCTTATCGGTCCAGTCCTGAGGACTTTTCTTTATGTTGAAGTGTAATCCGTACTGAAAGCTGTGGTCTTTGATCTTCATCAGTAAATGCTTCAAGTCCTCTTCGTTTTCAGCAAGCAAGGTTGTGTCATCTGCATAATGCAGGTTGTTAATGAGTCTTTCTCCAATCCTGATGTCCCATTCTTCTTCATATAGTCTAGCTTCTCAGATTATTTGCTCAGCATACAGATTGAATAGGTACGGTGAAAGGAGACAACTCTGACGCACACCTTTCCTGATTAAACCACACAGTATCCCCTTGTTCTGTTCGAACGACCGCCTCTTGGTCTATGTACAGGTTCCTCATGAGCACAATTAAGTGTTCTGGAATTTCCATTCTTTGCAACGTTATCCATAATTTGTTATGATCCACACAGTCGAATGCCTTTGCATAGTCAATAAAACACAGGTAAATATCTTTCTGGTATTCTCAGCTCTTAGCAGTATCCATCTGACATCAGCAATAATATCCCTGGTTCCACGCCCTCTTCTGAATCTGACTTGAATTTCTAACAGTTCCCTGTAGATGTACTACTGCAACTGCTTAAATGTTCTTCAGCAAAATTTTACTTGCGTGTAATATTAATGATATTGTTCGATATTTCCACATTTGGTTGGATCACCTTTCTTTGAAAGAAGCATAAATATGGATCTCTTCCAGTTGGTTGGCCAGGTAGCTGTCTTCCAAATTTCTTGGCGTAGATGAATGAGCACTTCCAGCCCTGCATCCCTTTGTTGAAACATCTCAGTTGGTATTCTGTCAATTTCTGGAGCCTTGTGTTTTGCCAGTGCCTTCAGTATCATTGGTTCCTGATCGTATGCTCCCTCCTGAAGTGGTTGAACAGTGACCAGTTCTTTTTGGTACAGTGACTTTGTACAATCCTTCCATATTCTTTTGATGCTTCCTGCGTTGTTTACTATTTTCCCTATAGAATCCTTCAGTATTGCAGCTCGAGGCTTGTCTTTTTACTTCACTTCTTTCAGCTTGAGAAATGCTGAGCGTGTTCTTCCCTTTTGGTTTTCTGTCTCCAGGTCTTTGCACATGTCATTATAATACTTCACTTTGTCTTCTCAAGCTGCCTTTTGAAATCTTCTGTTCAGCTGTTTCATCGTTGCTTCTGTTTGCTTTATCAATATATAATGGCCATTTTTTTTCTCTTGTAAGAATTTTTTTTTGTATATTTTATTGTTGAGAGTATACACAGCAAAACATACAATTCGGCAATTTCTACATGTAAAATTCAGTGACATTGATTACATTCTTCAAGTTCTGCAACCATTCTCACCCTCCTTTTCTTAGTTGTTCTTCCCCCATTAATATAAACTCAGTGCCCCCTAAGGTTCCTATCTAATCTTCTAATCTTTCGAGTTACTGTTGTCAGTTTCATCCCATATAGTTCTTAAAAGAGCACAATGTTCAAAGCAGACGTTCTTTGTTTTTTAATATATTTTTTCCCATACAAAAATTTATACATACATTGTTATGTGACTCTAATTGTTCTCCCCATACTGTGATAGCACACTCCTCCTTTCCACCCCTGATTCCTCATGTCCATTCAACCAGGTCCTAACCCTCTCTGCCTTCCCATATCCCCTTTGGACAGAAGCTGCCCATTTAGTCTCTTGTATCTACTTGAGCTAAGAGGCACACACCTCACGAGTATCACTTTGTGTCCCACAGTCCAGTCCAATCCTTGTCTGAAGAGTTGGCCTCAGAAATTGTTTTAGTTCTGGGCTGATAGAGAATCCAGGGACCATGCTTTCCGGGGTACCTTCAGTCTCAGTTTCAGTCAGACCATTAAGTCTGGTCTTCTTACTAGAATTTGCGTTCTGCACCCCACCTTTCTCCTGCTCCATCTGGGACTCTCTGTTGTGTTCCC
Organism: Dugong dugon; assembly: GCA_030035585.1. Classification (NCBI taxonomy): domain Eukaryota; kingdom Metazoa; phylum Chordata; class Mammalia; order Sirenia; family Dugongidae; genus Dugong; species Dugong dugon. Next base: position 148,099,852 of record CM057460.1, read on the forward strand.
TCTTAGGGCAGTTGGTGGTGGTAGCAGGGCACCATCTAGTTCTTCTGGTCTCAGGCTGATGAAGTCTCTGGTTTATGTGGCCCTTTCTGTCTCTTGGGCTACTACTTTCTTCGTGTCTTTGGTGTTCTTCATTCTCCTTTACTCCAGGTGGTTGGGACCAATTGATGCATCTTGGATGGCCACTTGCTAGCTTTTAAGACCCCAGACGCCACTCACCAAAGTAGGATGCAGAACATATTCTTAGTAAGCTTTGTTATGCCAGTTGACCTTGATGTCCCCTGAAAGCATGGTCCCCAGACCCCTGCCCCTGCTACTCTATCCCTCAAAATGTTTGATTGTATTCAGGAACCTTCTTAGCTTTGGTTTAGTCCAGTTGTGCTGACTTCCCCTGTAGTGAGTACTGTCCTTCCTTTCACCTAAGATAATTCTTATCTACTATCTTGTTAGTAAATAACCCTCCTTCTCCCTCCCCACTCTTGTAACCATCAAAGAATGTTTTCTTCTGTGTTTAAACCTTTTCTTGAGTTCTTATAATAGTGGTCTTATACAATATTTGTCCTTCTGTGACTGACTAAATTCACTCAGCATAATGAGCTCCAGCTTCCTCCATGTTATGTTTCATGGCTTTGTCGTTGTTCTTTATCGTTGCGTAGTATTCCATTGTGTGGCTGTACCATAATTTGTTTATGCATTCGTCTGTTGATGGGCACCTAGGTTGTTTCCATCTTTTTGCTATTGTGAACAGTGCTGCGATGAACATGGGTGTGCATGTATCTATTCGTGTGATGGCTCTTATTTCTCTAGGATATATTCCATGGAGTGGGATAGCTGGGTCATATGGTATGTCTATTTCTAGCTTTTTAAGGAAGTGCCAAATCGATTTCCAAAGTGGTTGTACCATTTTACGTTCCCACCAACAGTGTATAAGTGTTCCAGTCTCTCCACAACCTCTCCAGCATTTATTAATTTTGTGTTTTTTGGATTAATGCTAGCTCTGTTGGGGTGAGATGCTATCTCATTGTAGTTTTGGTCTGCATTTCTCTAATGGCTGATGATTGTGAGCATTTCTTCATGTGTCTGTTAGCTGCCTGAATATCTTCTTTGGTGAAGTGCCTGTTCATATCCTTTGTCCATTTTTTTAATTGGGTTATTTGTCTTTTTGTTGTTGAGGTTTTGCAGTATCTTACAGATTTTAGAGATTAGACACTGATTGGATTTGTTGTAGCCAAAAATTTTTTCCAGTCTGTAGGTTGTCTTTTTTCGTGAAGTCTTTTGATGAGCATAAGTGTTTGATTTTTAGAGCTCCCAATTATCTAGTCTCTCTTCTTGTGCTTGTAAGGCAGACATTCTTTACTAGTTTAGCTAAACTATTCTTTGGTTTTATGAAGACTCCAGGCGCTATTTTTTGTTTAAGGGGAAAAGGAAGACTTTAATATCATTCCAGATAATTGTGAATATACTTCTTTGATATTACACCAAAACTTGACAAATGATAGTTTCTTAAAGGTTAGTTACAATGAGAACTCAAACCACATTAATAAACTTCTGGGCTATTACATTAAAATCCACTGGTCTTTCTCTCACTTAGAATTGATTTTTAGTCATGCATAATTTTGTAACATCATGCATCGGTCATTTGGAAAATATTGGTTCACCAAGTTATGGGAACTTCTAAATGTTGGCATATGACATTTTACAATATCAAAAAATTCACATTTTTTAAATGTCATCACCTATCACATCAGAAGAGAAGCTGTCAAGTTCATGAAGGCAGAAAAGAGTTCTCCATAATCCTAATTTTTGCCTGAAAGCTTCAATTTTGTCGCTGGCAGTAAACACTGCCAGTTGCTTTTTGAAGTACAGACACTTTTATTCATTTGAGAAAATGTCTGCCGAATACTTACATTTGAATAGCCATAGTTGGTCTGTCAGTCATTCTTTCAAACAAAAATGGCGTGTGAAAAAAGTAGCTAGGTCAGCTCACAACTCAAACAATCACACAAGTGCTTTTCTGCAATTAAACTACCATTCTTGGGTATGCAGCAAAGCACATTAAGTGTATGTCCCATTTTGTCACACAGGATACTAAAAGGATGTGTATTGTAGGGTGAAGATTAAATATAATAATTTTTACCTCTTCATCAACTACATTTTTAAGTGCAACTGGCATTTAAATTTTTTTTTTTTAAATTGTGACTACTATAGTAGTATAGTTTGGTGCCTTTGCCTTGATTTGGGCTAAGATTCAAGCTGTTTTACTCATCAGTACTTTTGGCACCATCAGTGCAAATGTCAACACAGTAATTAATGTCTTAGTATTATTATAAAAATATCTTTGAATTTCACCCCGGGCACTCCTTTCACTGCATCCGAAAGGTTTTGGGATGTTGTGTTTTCATTTTCGTTTAATTCTAAGTATTTTTTAAATTTCACATTTGATTTCTTCTGTGACCCATTTGGTCTTTTAGTAGTGTGTTATTTAGTTTCCATGGATTCATTTATTTTTCCTTATTCTTCTTGTTACTGATTTCTAGCTTCATTCCATTATGGTCAGAGAAGATGCTTTGTATGATTTCAGTCTTTTTAGATTTATTGAAATTTGATTTGTGCCCTAAATCTTGTAAAAATTCTTGACTTAAAGTCTATTTTATCTAATGTTAGCATAGCTAACCCAGCTTTCTTTTGGTTATTATTTGCATGGAATATCTTTACATCGTTCACTTTCAACCTCTTTGTGTCTTTGGATCTAAAGTCAGTCACTTGTAGACATCATGTAGTTGGATCATGTTTTTTGTTTCTTTGTTTTTTAATCCATTTTACCAGGCTCTGTCTTTTAATTGCTGAGTTTAATCGAATTACATTTAAAATGATTCTGATAGGAAAGGATTCCTGTCATTTTGGTATTATTTGCTTTTTTTTTTTTTAATTAATAGACTTATGTTTTAGAACAGTTATTACAGATAAATTGAGCCAATACTACAGAAAGTTCCCATCCCGCCCCCGCCCCAGTTTTCCTATTATTAACGTCTTGTATTCGTGTAGTGCATTTGTTACAATTGATGGATCAATATTGATACATTATTATTAACTAAGATCCATAGTTTATTTTAGGGTTTACTCTTTGTGTTGTTCAATTCTATGCGTTTTGACAAATGCATAGTATCATATATCTGCCATTATGCTATCACACAGAATAGTTTCACCACCCTAAAAGTTGCCTGTGCTTCACCTATTCATCCCTCACTTTTACCCCCTCCCACTCCTCAACCCCTTGCAACCACTCATCTTTTTACTTCTCTATAGTTTTGCCTTTTCCAGAATGTCACACAGTTGAACCATACAGTATGTAGTCTTTTCAGACTGGCTTCTTTTACTTCGAAATATGCACTTTAGGTCTTCCATGTCTTTTCATGGCTTGATAATTCATTTCTTTTTATCTTTGACTAATACTCTATTGTATGGATGTACCACAGTTTATTTATTCATTTACGTATTGAAAGACATCTTGGTTGCTACCAGTTTTTGGCAGTTATGAATAAAGCTGTTGTAAACATTCATGTAAAAATTTTTGTATGGACATAAGTTTTCATCTCATTTGAGTGAATACCAAGGAGTATGATTGCTGGATCTTATAGTAAAACTATGTTTAACTTTGTAAAAAATCCTGCCAGACTGTCTTCCAAAGTGGCTGTACCATTTTGCATTCCCACCAACAATGAATCAGAATTCCTGTAGTTCCACATTCTCTTCAGCATTTGATATCGTCAGTTTTTTGGATTTTTCCTATTCTAATAGGTGTGTAGTGGTATCTCATTGTTGTTTTAATTTGCAACTCCCTAATGATATATGCCCCCACACGTCTGTCAGTTTGTCATACTGTGGGGGCTTGCATGTTGCTGTGATGCTAGAAGCCATTACACTGGTATTCAGATACCAGCAGGGTCACCCACTGCACACAGGTTTCAACCGAGCTTCCAAACTAAGATAGACTGGGAAGAAGGACCCGGTGGTCTACTTCTGAAAACCTTATGAATAGTAGCGAGACATTGTCTGATATGGTGCTAGAAGATGAGCCCCTCAGGTTGGAAGGCACTCAAAATACAACTGGGGAAGAGTTGCCTCCTCAAAGTAGACTCGACCTTAATGAAGTGGTTGGAGTCAAGCTTTCGGGACCTTCATTTGCTGATGTGGCACGACTCAAAATGAGAAGAAACAGCTGCAAACATCTATTAATAATAGGAATGTGGAATGTACAAAACATGAATCTAGGAAAATTGGAAATTGTCAAAAATGAAATGAAACACTTGAAGATCAATGTCCTAGGCATTAGTGAGCTGAAATGGACTGGTATTGGCCATTTTGAATCAGACAATCATATGGCCTACAATGCCAGGAATGACAACTTGAAGGAGAATGGTGTTGCATTTATCATCAAAAAAAACGTTTCAAGATCTATCCTGAAGCACAATGCTGTCAGTGATAAGATAAGATCCATACACTTACAAATAGAGCAGTTAATACGACTATTATTCAAATTAACGCACCAACCGCCTTGGCCAAAGATGAAGAAATTGAAGATTTTTACCAACTTCTGCAGTCTGAAATTGATCAAACATGCAGTCAGGATGCATTGATAATTACTAGTGATTGAAATGCAAAAGTTGGAGACGAAGAAGGATCAGTAGTTGGAAGATATGGCCTTGGTGATAGAAACAATGCCAGAGATGTTGTGATAGAAATTTGCAAGACTAACGACTTCTTCATTGGAAATACATTTTTTCACCAATGTAAATGGCAACTGTACACGTGGACCTTGTCAGATGGAATACACGAGAACCAAATTGACTATGTCTGTGGAAAAAGATGATGGAAAAGCTCAATATCATCAGTCAGAACAAGGCCAGGGGCTGACTGCGGAACAGACCATCAGTTGTTCATACGCAAGTTCAAATTGAAACTGAAGAAAATTAGAACAAGTCCACGAGAGCCAAAGGATGACCTTGAGTATATACCACCTGAATTTAGAGACCATCTCAAGAATAGATTTGACGTGTTGAACCCTAATGACCGAAGACAAGAAGAGTTGTGGAATGACATCAAGGACATCATACATGAAGAAAGCAAGAGGTCATTAAAAACACAAGAAAGAAAGAAAAGACCAGAATGGATGTCAGAAGAGACTCTGAAACTTGAATGTCAAATAGCTAAACTAAAGCAAAAGGAAGAAATGCTGAAGTAAAAGAGCTAAACAGGAGATTTCGAAGGGTGGCTTCAGAAGACAAAGACCTGGAGATAGTAAAGCAAAAGGGAAGAACACGCTTGGCATTTCTCAAGCTGAAAGAACTGAAGACAAAGTAGTTACAACGTTGAAGCGTTCTGTGGGGAAAATATTAAACGATGCAAAAAACATCGAAAGAAGATGGAAGGAATATACAGAGTCACTATACCAAAAATAACTGGTTGACATTCAGCCATTTCGAGAGGTAGCATATGATCAGGAACTGGTGGTACTGAAGGAAGAAGTCCAAGCTGCACTGAAGGCATTGGCGAAAAACAAGGCTCCAGGAATTGACGGAATACCAACTGAGATGTTTCAGCAAACGGATGCAGTGTTAGAAGTGCTCACTCATTGTCATGGTTTGAATTATGTCCCCCCAAAAATGTGTATATCACTTTGGCTGGGCCATGATTCCTGGCACTGTGTGGTTTTCCTATATGTTGTAAATCCTGCCCCTATGATGTTAATGAGGGAGGGTGGGTGGCAGTTTTTGTTAGTAAGGCAGGACTGGATCTACAAGACTGGATTGTGTCCTGAGGCAATCTCTTAAGATATAAAAGACAGAAGTGAGCAGTGAGACTGGGGGACCTCATACCATCAAAAAAGCAGTGCCAGGAGCAGAGCGCGTCCTTTGGACAGGGGTCCCTGCACCGAGAAGCTTCTTATCCAGGGGAACACTGATGAGAAGGCCGACAGAGAGAGAAAGACTTCCCCTGGAGCTGACACCCTGAATTTGGGCTTTTAGCCTACTTTGACTGTGAGGAAATAAACTTCTCTTCGTTAAAACCATCCACTTGTGGTATTTCTGTTACAGCAGCACTAGATGACTAAGATACTCATCTATGCCAAGAAATTTAGATGACAGCTACCTGGCCAGCTGACTGGAAGAGATCCATATTTTGCCTCTTTCAAAGAAAGGTGATCCAATCAAATGCGGAAATATCGAACAATATCATTAATATTACACGCAGGTTTAATTTTGCATAGGATCATTCAAAAGCGGCTGCAGCAGTATAGCGACAGGGAACTGCAATAAATTCAAGCTAGATTCAGAAGAGGACATGGAACCAGGGATATTATTGCTGATGTCAGATGGATCCTGGCTGAAAACAGAGGATACCAGAAAGATGTTTACCTTTGTTTTATTTACTGTGCAAATGGATTCAACTGTGTGGATCATAACAAATTATGTATAACATTGTGAAGAATGGGAATTTCAGGACACTTAATTGTGCTCTGAGGAACCTGTACATAGACCAAGAGGCAGTCATTCGAAAGGGATACTGCGTGGTTTAAAGTCAGGAAAGGTGTGCGTCAGAGTTGTCTCCTTTCACCATACTTATTCAATCTGTATGCTGAGCAAATAATCTGAGAAGCTGGACTATATGAAGAAGAACAGGGCATCAGAATTGGAGGAAGACCCATTAACAACCTGCATTATGCAGATGACACAACCTTGCTTGCCGAAAGTGAAGAGGACTTAAAGCACTTATTGATGAAGATCAAAGACCACAGCCTTCAGTATGGATTACACCTCAATGTAAAGAAAAGAAAAATCCTCAGAACTGGACCAATAAGCAACATCATGATAAACGGAGAAAAGATTGAAGTTGTCAAGGATTTCATTTTACTTGGATCCACAATCAACACCCATGGAAGCAGCAGTCAAGAAATCAAAAGACAGATCACATTGGGCAAATCTGCTACAAAAGACCTCTTTAAAGTGTTGAAAAGCAAAGATGTCACCTTGAAGACTAAGGTGTGCCTGACCCAAGCCATGGTGTTTTCAGTTGCCTCATATGCATGCAAAAGCAGGACGATCAATAAGGAAGACTGAAGAAGAATTGATGCCTTTGAATTGTAGTGTTGTTGAAGAATATTGAACATACCATGGACTGCCAGAAGAATTAACAAATCTGTCTTGGAAGAAGCATAGCCAGAATTCTCCTTAGAAGCAAAGATGGCAAGACTACCTCTCACATACTTTGGACATGTAATCAGGAGGGATCACTCCCTGGAGAAGGACATTGCTTGGTAAAGTAGAGGGTGAAAAATAGGAAGACTCTCAAGGAGATGGACTGACACAGTGACTGCAACAATGGGCTCAAGCATAACAACGATTGTGAGGATGGTGCAGGACCAAGCAGTGTTTCGTTCTGTTGTACATAGGGTCACCATGAGTTGGAACTGACTCAACAGTGCTACCACCACCACCACCAACATGATGTTGAACATATTTTCATATGCTTTATTTGTTATCTGTATATCTTTAGCAAGGTGTCTGTTTAGATTTTTTGCCAATTTTTTAATTGAGTCATTTTCTTATTGTTGAGTTTTAAATTTTTTAAATATATTTTATATATAACTCCTTTATCAGATATGTGTTTTGCAAGTCTGTGACTTGTCTCTTTCTTTTCTTAACAGTGCCGTTTGTTATATATATATATATATATATGTGTGTGTGTATACATATATACATAAAAAAACCCTTTGCTATCTAGTCGATTCTGACTCATAGCGACCCTATAGGACAGAGTAGAACTGCCCCATAGGGTTTCCAAGGAGCGGCTGGTAGATTCGAACTGCTGATCTTTTGGTTAGTAGCCATTCACTTAACCACTGTACCACCAGGGTGCCATGTGTATACATATATATACAGTTAACTTTTGAACACAGGGAATATAGTTAAAATTGTTCAAATATCCTTACTTGCTAATTTTGACATGTGTATCAGTTCTGAGCTAGTTTTTTTGTTTATTGTTGTAGTAAGTGAAAGTTTACATTTCAACTTAGTTTCTCATACAAAAATTTATACATACCTGGTTATGTGACCTTAATTGCTTTCCCTATACTGTGACAGCACACTCCTCCTTTCCACCCCTGATTTCCCATGCCCATTCAACTGGCTCCTAACCCTCTCTGCTGTCTCATCTCACCTCTGGACAGAAGCTGCCCATTTAGTCTCATGTATCTACTTGAGCTAAGAAGCACGTTCTTCACAAGTATCATTTTATGTCCCACAGTCCAGTCCAATCCTTTCTGAAGAGTTGGCCTTGGGAATTGTTCTAGTTATGGGTTGACAGAGAGTTCAGCGGCCGTGCTTTCCAGGGTTCCGCCAGTCTCAGTAAGACCATTGAGTCTGGCCTTTTTACTAGAATTTGAGTTCTGGACCCCATCTTTCTCCTACTCCATCAGGGCTCTCTGTTTTGTTCACTGTCAGGATGGTCATTGGTGGTAGCCAGGCACCATCTAGTTCTTCTGGTCTCAGGATGATGCAGTCTGTGGTTTATGTGGCCCTTTTTGTCTCTTGGGCTAATACTTTCCTTGTGTCTTTGGTGTTCTTCATTGTCCTTTGCTCCAGGGGAGTTGGGACCAATTGATGCATCTTAGATGGCCGCTTGCTAGCTTTTAAGACCCCAGAAGCCACTCAGCAAGTAGGATGTAGAACATTTTCTTAATAAACTTTGTTATGCCAGTAGACTTAGATGTCCCCTGAAAGCATGGTCCTCAGACCCCTGCCTCTGCTGCTCTGTCCCTCGAAGTGTTTGACTGTATTCAGGAAACTTCTTAGCTTTGGTTTAGTCCAGTTGTGCTGACTTCCTCTGTAGTGTGTGCTGTCCTTCCCTTCACCTAAGGTAATTCTTGTCTACTATCTAGTTAGTGAATTCCCCTTTCCCTCCCTCCCTACCCTCGTAACCATCAAACAGTGTTTTCTTCTGTGTTTAAACCTTTCCTTGAGTTCTTATAATAGTGGTCTTATACAATACTAGTTTTGAGCTAATTTTGATTGATTATTCTCAGTATGGATTACATTTTCTTGCTTCTTTGCATGCCTGGCAATCTTGCTCATTTTATTGTGCTTTAGAAGAAAGTTTACAGAGTAAATTAGTTTCTCATTAAACAATTAATACATATATTGTTTTGTGACATTGGTTGCCAACCCCGCAACGTGTCAGCACTCTCCCCGTCTTGACCTTGGGTTCTCCATTTCCATTCTTCCAGCTTTCCAGTCCCCTTTTGCCTTCTCATCCTTGACCCTGGGCTGGTGTGCCCATTTAGTCTTGTATGTATGTTTATTATTATTATTATTTATTTTATTGTTGTACTTTAAGTGAAAGTCTACAATTCAAGTTAGTCTCTCATACAAAAATTTATACATACATTGTTATGTGACCCTAATTGCTCTCCCTGTACTGTGACAGCACACTCCTCCTTTCCACCCCTGATTTCCCATGTCCAGTCAGTCAGCTGCTGACCCTCTTTACCTTCTTACCTCTGGACAGGAGCTGCCCATTTAGTCTCATGTATCTACTTGAACTAAGAAGCACACTCTTCATGAGTATCATTTTATGTCCCATAGTCCAGTCTAATCTCTGTCTGAAGAGTTGACCTTGGGAATGGTTTCAGTTCTGGGTTGACAGAGTGTCTGGGGGCTCTGCTTTCTGGGGTTCCTCCATTCTCAGTCAGACCATTGAGTCTGGCCTTTTTACTAGAATTTGAGTTCTGCACCCCACTTTCCTCCTTCTCCTTCAGGGACTCTCTGTTGTATTCCCTGTCAGGGTGGTCATTGGTGGTGGCTGGGCACCATCTAGTTCTTCTCGTCTCAGGCTGATGCAGTCTCTGGTTTATGTGACCCTTTTTGTCTCTTGGACTTGTACTTTCCTTGTGACTTCAGTGTTCTTCATTCTCCTTTACTCCAGGTGGTTGGGACCAATCGATGCATGTTAGATGGCTGCTCGCCAGCTTCCAAGACCCCAGACACCACTTACCAAAGTAGGATGCAGAACATTTTCTTAATAAACTTTGTTATGCCAGTTGACCTAGATGTCCCCTGAAAGCATGGTCCAGACCCCCCACCCCTGCAACTCTGTCCCTCGAAGTGTTTGGTTGTGTTCAGGAAACTTCTTAGCTTTGGTTTAGTCCACTTGTGCTGACTTCCCCTGTGGTGTATGCTGTCCTTCCCTTCACCTAAGATAATTCTTGTCTACTATCTAGTTAGTGAGTAACCCTCTCCCTCCCTCCCTACCCTCATAACCATCAAAAAATGTTTTCTTCTGTGTTTAAAACCTTTTCTTGAGTTCCTATAATAGTGGTCTTATAGAATATTTGTCCTTTTGTGACTGACTAATTTCACTCAGCATAATTCCTTCCAGATTCCTCCACGTTATAAGATGTTTCACGGATTCTTTGTTGTTCTTTACCGTTGCGTGGTATTCCATTGTGTGACTATACTATAATTTGTTTATCCATTCATCCGTTGATGGGCACCTAGGTTGTTTCCATCTTTTTGCTGTCATGAACAGTGCTGCAATGAAATGAGTGTGCATATATCTATTCATGTGACGGCTCTTATTCCAAGGAGTGGGATTGCTGGATCGTATGGTACTTCTACTTCTAGCTTTTTGAGGCAGTGCCAGATCGATTTCCAATAGTCTCGTATATATGGTTGAGCTACGTGTATTATTGTTTGTTTTATGGGTCTGTCTAATCTTTGGCTAAATGGTGAGCCTCAGGAGTGACTTCAGTACTGAGTTAAAAGGGTGTCTGGGGGCCATACTCTGAGAGTTTCTTTAGACTCTGTCATTTCAGTAAGTCTGGTCTTTCTTTGTGAGTTAGAATTTCATTCTACATTTTTACCCTGGTCTGTCCAGGACCCTATATTATGATCCCTGTCAGAGAAATTGGTGGTGGTAGCCAGGCATCATCTAATTGTGCTGGACTCAGTCTAGCGGAGGCTGTGGTAGTTGTGGTCCATTAGTCCTTTGGACTAATCTTTCCCGTGTCTTTGGTTTTCTTCATTCTCCCATGCTCCAGATGGGGTGGGCCCAGTGGAGTATCTTAGTTGGCCGCTCACAAGCTTTTAAGACCCCAGTCGCTACTCACCAAAGTAGAATGTAGAACATTTTCTTTATAAACTGTGTTATGCCAGTTGAGCCAGACGTCCCCCAAGACCATGGTCCCTAGACCTCAGTCTAGTAATTTGGTCTCTCAGGGAGAATTTTTCCTTTTTGAGTGCTGGATGTTATAGAATATTTATGTTCCTATAAAATATTCTTGAGCTTTGTTCTGGGATAGTTAAGTTACTTAGAAAGGTTTTGACTCTTTCAGGTCTTGTTAAGGCTCGTTCGATGGGAGCAGAGTTGTATTTAGTCTAAGATTAACTGTGCTCCCTTCTGAGGCAAGTCCTATCTATGTATTCTTCCCACTGCCCCATGAATTATGAGGTTTTCCAGTCTAGCTTGTGGGAAGAGGTACAATTTCTGGCTCAATGTGAGTGTTGTTCTATCTAATCCTTTGGGATAGTTCTTTCCCTGGCTTTGGGTAGTTTACTCACACACATGCATTGGTCAATACTCTGCTAAATACACAAGGGGGAACCTGCTGAAGATCTCTGGAGTCCTCTCTCTGTGCAGCTCTCTCTTCTCCAGTGTTCTGTCCTGGAAACTGTAGTTTCCTTGACCTCCCTGGACTTTTAGCTCCATCTCTTCAACTCAGAAAGTCTGCCAGGCTATGCCTGGGTTCTCTCTCCTTGAACCATGGCTGAGAACTCTTCTCAAGGCAGTAAACTGGGGCAATTGTAGGGCTTACCTCATTTGTTTCCTCTTTCTCAGGGATCACTGTCTAGTGATGTCTTTGTTGCCTGATGTCTAGTGTCCTGAAACTGTTATTTCATATATTCTGTGTATTTTTTGGTTGTTTCAGGAAGGAGGCCAATTTGGTTCCCACTACTCCATTTTGGCCAGAAGCGGAATTCCCAGAGAATGTTTTTGAATCACTGAACGAATCTACAAATTTCTTTGGGGATATTTGAGACCCTATAAAAATGTTCATATACTGGGAAGCTCCTAGACTTCTTCACAGTATAAGCCAGTTGGTCATTCACTCTCTGGCAACATGCTGTTGGCACGACAGATCTGATTACACAGGTGGTGGTTTCTCAGCTAGATGGTGAGCTACTGTGTGGCTTAAGCCTGTTCCTCAGGCAGTGCAGCCCAGCATTCCCAGAGGTATCATGGTGGGGAGGTTAGGCCTATTCTGGACTAGCAGCCAGAAGACTTCAGTCCTAGACCTGGCTCTGCTGCTTACTAGCTGTGTACCATTTGCATTATGCTGAACTTCTCTGTGCCTCAGCTTGGTCATTTATTAATTGACGATGAACTCTTGTCCTTCCCATCTCCCAGAGCTGTTATAATGTGTGCAAAGATGCTTTGCCATAGTAGAATCTTCCATAAAGCCATTATTATTTTTTGGGTATTCTTATCAAACAAAAGAAAATGTTAAAATGTTTGCATCATATTTTCTTATCTGAATGTCTGTATTGGAATGCCTTTGGACATTGATCTAGGACCCCTGTGAGCACCTTCTTCATGACCTGGAGAATGGTGGGTGGCTTTTGGCTCTCAGATAGTTTAATTGAAAGGATAACTTTTTTTTCCATAGGGGAACATTTCTTATTTGTGGAGAACTGTAACTATTTGAGGTTCATTTATTTTGAAGTCAGATGCTATCATGACCATGCTGGCATGTTTTGGTTGCAGAGGACGGTGGTCACGTATGGTCTGAGGAGCGGCCTGCTCACTCTCTCCAGGCGGGGGCTGTGTACCTGAGTGAGGAGGAGCCCCCACATGGCCCGATGGGCCAGGACATGCCAGCAGAAGAGGCCGATGCGGTGGCGGGACAGGACAACGATGGCGATCACATGGTGATGCTGTCTGTGATTCCGGGGAAAGCCGAGGACAAACTGAGCTCAGAGCCCAGCAGTGGCACCTGTGGGGCTGGAGTTGAGGAAGATTCAAGGTGCAGTCTCAGAGAGAGCCTCTTTTCTCTGAACAATGCTGGAACAAACTTCCCAGATAGAGAGGAGGAATATTACACAGAGCCAGAAGTGGCAGAATCTGAACATGCTCCGGCAGAGGAGTCCAATAACACCGAAAGTCTGAAATCCCCCAAGGTGAATTGTGAGGAGAGAAATATGACAGGATTAGAAAATTTCACCCTGAAAATTTTAAACATGTCACAGGTAAGCAAACACATTATTTAGTGCTTTTCTCCTTTTCAGCATATACTTTTATGATTTAATTTGCTGTCAACTTTCAAACTGAAAGTCACAATTTTTACTGTACTGTAAGTAGCATGGAGCCCTGGTCGCACAGTGGTTAAGAGTTTGGCTGTTAACAAAAACGTTGGCAGTTCGAATTCACCAGCCGCTCTTTGGAAACCCTGTGGGGGCAGTTCTACTCTGTCCTGTAGGGTCGCTATGAGTTGGAATTGACTTGATGGCAATGGATTTGGGTAAGTAGCATAGCATTTTATGGCTGCATCAGTGAAAATTGCCCTTGCCCTCTATGATGTTTATTGGGAAAGGAGGAAAGATAACTAGTGTCAGTTATGCCTTTTGGGTGGCCTAAACCTAGTCATCCTTGGGGTGATCTCACACCAGACCTCATGATAAAAGTCCTGATGGACAAAGAGGTGCTTAGCATCAGAATCACAGCATTTTTCTTCTTCAGGATAAAGTATTTATTACAGAAGTGACTTTAAAATATCAGAATTTCTAAAATTACAGTTTGAGCCCATGGGAAATGTGCTATATTGATGAAAAGTTTCTCTGTCCTCCAAGGAACGTGAATCCAATGTTTACTGTGGAGTGAGAGCTGAGAAAATTGTTACAAACCCAGCCATGCCTTTCCAGATAGCTGGATAAATGATGATTCCAAAAGGAGTACTGCGATAATGGGAAATTTCTGTAGGATTGTTAAGAAGCTAGAAGAGAGGGATATTCACTAACTAGATAGTAGACAAGAATTATCTTAGGTGAAGGGAAGGACAACAGAATACAGGGGAGGTCAGTACAACTGGACTAAACCAAAAGCTAAGAAGTTTCCTGAATACAACCAAACACTTCAAAGGACAGAGTAGCAGGGGCGGGGGTTTGGGGACCATGATTTCAGGGGACATCTAGGTCAATTGGCATAACAAAGTTTATAAAGAAAATGTTCTGCATCCCACTTTGGTGAGTGGCATCTGGGGTCTTAAAAGCTTGCAAGTGGCCATCTAAGATGCATCAATTGGTCCCAACTCCCCTGGAGCAAAGGACAATGAAGAACACCAAAGACACAAGGAAAATATTAGCCCAAGAGACAGAAAGAGCCACATAAACCAGAGACTCCACCAGCCTGAGACCAGAAGAACTAGATGGTCCCCAGCTACCACCAGTGACCACCCTGACAGGGAATACAACAGAGAGTCCCTGATGGAGCAGGAGAAAAGTGGGGTGCAGAACTCAAATTCTAGTATAAAGACCAGACTAGAGGAACCCCAGAAGACATGGCCCCCGGACTGTCTGTTAATCCAGAACTAAAACCATTCCCAAAGCTAACTCTTCAGACAAAGATTAGACTGGACTATAAGACATAAAATGATACTCATGAAGAGTATGCTTCTTAGTTTAAGTAGATACATGAGACTAAATGGGCAGCTCCTGTCCGGAGGTGAGATGAGAAGGCAGAAAGGGACAGGAGCTGGTTGAATGGACACAGGAAATCCCGGGTGGAAAAGAGGAGTATGCTGTCACATTATAGGGACAGCAACTAGGGTCACATAACAATATGTGTATATATCTTTGAGAAACTAACTGAACTGTAAACTTTCACTTAAAGCACAATTTAAAAAAAAAAAAAAAAGCCAGAAGAGGATGTAAGAGAAGTAAATCCTAGCTTTGAAAGTTGTGATTACTTATTTTAAGTGAGAATATATTACCTTTAGAAGACCTGGTGGCACAGTGGTTAAGAGCTTGGCTACTAACCAAAAGGTCAGCAGTTCAAATCTACCAGCCACTCCTTGGAAACCCTATGGGCAGTTCTCTGTTCCGTCCGGTTGCTATGAGTGAGAATTGACTCAACGGCAACGGGTTTGGTTTTTTTTTTTTAATGGTACTTTTAGTGCTCACAGCTGCCCTTCAAGTGCTGGATCAATGCTGGTCTCACACCCTTCCCCCAGTGCCTGGTAGACACTATGCCTCAGCTTTGCAGGACTGTCTAACTGGTGTCACCCACAGCAACCAGGGGAGAGCAGTTTAAACAGTCTGAATTAGGGTAGTGGCAAGGGTGGTGCACCAATGAATTGAACTAACATTTGGCCAGTATATTGATCCAACTGCTTAGTACAGACTCCAGTCTGCTGAGGTGATAGTTTGACTCTGAGATCATAGTGCTCCAGTAATACCATTAGGTCGAGTTATTCAAAGGCCAGGGCAGTGGTGTGTACCCTGTGAGTGCTTAGTATTTGAACTGATGAATTATGAAAAATATTAAAATAGCTCTGTAGTAATATTGGGAAAGCTTAGAGGAAGGTTTATAACTTGTCATTTGACAGTACTTTTCTGCTGATTCATGGATTCATCTCGTTCAAAATCCAGAAAGTCCTAAAGTGTATACAGTGTAGTTTCCCTCCTATCCCTGCCACCACCCACCAGTTCCTCTCCCTGGCGGCAGTAGGGTTACTGTTGGATATCCTTCTAGAAAAGCGTGCATGTATATTTACTACAGACTTTGACACTTGTTTCTTTCATTACAGGACCTTATGGATTTTCTAAACCCAAATGGTAGTGACTGCACATTGGTCCTGTTTTATACCCCGTGGTGCCGATTTTCTGCCAGTTTGGCCCCTCATTTTAATTCTTTGCCCCGGGCATTTCCAACTCTTCATTTTTTGGCACTGGATGCATCTCAGCACAGCAGGTATCTTCCTTTAGGGGGTTTACGTCTCATCCTTTTGGATGGTGGTTGTGGTTATCTGGAGGTCAGAACTACTTAAGTTAGAAGCAAAGGTGATGGGCGTGAGCTTTGAAACTGGATTGAAGGAGGGAAAAAGCAAGGGAAGGTGCGGGTGGTCTAACTCCTGAGGGAGCAGATGGTGTCATTTTCTGGAGGCCTCTGAAATAGAGTGGAGTGTTCTCTGTGTAATGGAATTTAAAGGTGGCTCTGCCTCATGCCCCATAGTGTTTGCCTGATGGCAGGGAAGGGACCAGAGGACTTTTTTTAGCATAATTTAGGATCATACATGTGACATTCTGTTGTGATGTAACCTATAATTTAGGTCCCTACCCCTGACACCCCATCTCCCCGGTCTATGTCTACTTAGGATTTCTTTCTTTCATTCTCTTATTTTCTTTCTTTTGCTTCTGTTTCCCTTCTTGTCACTCTTTCCTCTTACTTACATTTTTTTTTTTGCATGCCCATCCCATAGCAGATGCTCAAATTAATCCAATGAATTAATTTATCCCTTCAAAATGACATTTTATCCTTGTTTTATATTTCTTTTGTATTGTTCAGTGAGCTATTGTATTTTTTACGTGTCAGTAAAATAAATTAGAGAAGTTTGTTCAGATGTCATAGATTTCCCTGACTGGTCCTGGCTATCAGCTGTGTGTCCCTTCCTCCTCTGATTTAGAGATGCTTTGAGCAGGTCACAAGGAAGTTGTGTGTGAATAAATTCGACATGTCTAGAAGATGGTCAAGTTAGTGATAAAACATTCTGAAAATAAGTTGAAATTGAGTAAAAGTTTATTAATTCGCACTCCACTGATTTTCAGTATGGGAGATATTATTGCCAGCATTTACCTCACACTGTTTATGAAGAAAGAAATTGCCAAAATATTAGTAATTCTTATAAGGGCTTCAGGGAAATGTCTGAGCTGCCCGTGGGAACAGACTGATTGGAAAGACAGTTGAGGTCGGATGTCCAGCTTTGACTGGGCCCTCCACTACTCCTGAGAACCTGCTCAGTTCTCTTTAGACTATTCTGGTATGGGGTCCAGTACTGCTCCCCTTGCCCCGCCCCCCCTGGTTTTTAATCTGCTCTGTTCCTTCTTTCCTTCACTTCAGTGTATCCTTAGTGTCTGGTATGCTGCCTCACTTATGGAGAATAGACAATACTTGTTACATGGACTGGGACTTGTGTTTCCCTCACGTGTCGATACTAAGTTACAGCGTGTTTTCAAATTAAAAAAAAACCTGATGATCCAATATTAATACCATTTTACTCATGGGGAGAACTGAGGCTTAGTAACCTGCCCAAAGGTGACACAGTTCTAAACTGGCAGAACAGAGGCTTGAACCCAGAGTGCTTTGACTTCAGAGCTTATCTTCACTGCTCTGTATCATGTAAAGGTGAAAAAATACCACAGGTCAGATTACTTCCAAATTGCTTTGCCTTAATTGGGAACTTCTTGGCATGTCTGTTAGATCATATATTCTCTTGTGCTTACCATAAATTGATCTTTTTTTGAGAATGGGCATTCTCTGCCCGTTTATTTATTCTGTCAAATAAATTGACACAGTGTGCTTCCTCCATGAATTAGAACTTTCTGGTCTGATCTGTTTGGTTGGTAAGGAACCAAACTCATTGCTGTCGAGTCGATTCTGACTCAGAGTGATCCTATAGGACAGAGCAGAAATGCCCCACAGGGTTTCCAAGGAGCACCTGGTGGATTTGAACTGCTGACCTTTTGATTAGCCGCCGAACTCTTTAACCACTGCACCACCAGGGTTTCAGTGGAACTTAAATAGTGGAATCATAATTGTGTCATGGGTAGTTCCATATTGTAATAGAAAGCAACTCAGAGAGCAGAACAGGAATGCCCCCAAACCATGACCCATTAGGAAAGAAGTCAAACACAAGTGAAAAGCCTAAAGTTTGACTGTCACAGACCTCCTCAGGTCACACGAAACTGATCCTTTCTCGTTTATTTCCATCCATTCTGATAAGGTGATTGTGTGAGAAAGCCCACTGTTAATTCAAGTTTTCCGACTAACTTCTTTCTCTTGTAGCCTTTCTACCAGGTTTGGCACTGTAGCTGTTCCTAACATTTTGTTATTTCAAGGAGCTAAACCAATGGCTAGATTTAATCATACAGACCGAACACTGGAAACTCTGAAAATCTTCATTTTTAATCAGACAGGTATGTAGAAATAATATGCTGTAGGAGATATTTTCTTGCTAGGGGTATATGCCTTTTGTGGGTTCTGACCTGCTGTAATCTTTATCGTAAGTGAAGGATTCATGATTGACTGTGAGATGTAAACCTTTTTTTTCTAAAAACCGTTTCCTGTTAAATATCTCCCAGTCAGTGGCAAGCTCATGAATAAGTAACTTTAATGATTGTAGCTACCTTTTTTTTTTTTTAATAGATGTGCTTTACTGAGATATAATTCACATACCATACACTTCACCTGTGGATACGTTTTTATATACATTTTTAAGTATAATATTTATTTAAAAATATGCATAAATCACTATGTACAGCATGAAGAATTTTCTCAAAGTGAGCACCCTGCGTAAGCAGTACTCAGCTCAAGAAATAGAATATTTCTAGCCCCTTTTCAGGACTACCCTCCTGAAAGATAACCACAATCTTGACTCCTAATACCATAGTCTAGTGTTGCCTGTTTGTGAATTGTGTGTTAATGGAGACATATAGTATGTATTCTTCCGTGTCTGGCTTCTTTCACTCAATATTATGATTGTGAGATTCATCTTACTATATATAATTTGTTTTGTTCGTTTTTGTTGCTGTATAGTGTTCCATTTATTAATCCATTTGTAGATGCTATTTTAATTCCTTAACATTTGCCAAAACATATGGCCTTACTTTTTATTCTATTCATGAAAGCTTGAGCATTGTAAATTGAAGACATTTCCTCCACTGGAAAAGGTCTCTCCTCAAAAACTTTAATACCTCCAGTATAAACACCTCACTTCTTCCTGAAGTGTATTCATTGGAAATAGATATAAATTGTAACATACCTTCCATATATATTAAATTGAATGTAATTATATCTAATACTAAAGAAGGAAGAGCTTCTACTTCTAGGATTAGAAGGCTTATTATGAAATATTTAGATATCCCAGGCCTTGTCCTGGATTGTCATATACCAGACCCCTGACTGTCATTTAGGGTAAGAAGAAGTCATTTTGCTCAACACTCTGAGAAAGCCTAGAATCCAGGAGTTGCTCACTGGTCCCAGTGGTAGTTAGTTGTTTTAACAGTTCTTTCAGTAAATTATATGAAAGCATTTTTTAAAAAAAGCATTTTGAATTTAGCATTACTTAATTTGTGGAAACATTTTATAGAGCCCTGTGAGTAGCTTTACTAGTTACTCGTTGAACTTTGGCCTTAAAAGACAACTAAAGAAAATTCTTGCAATGCATTGGTTAAGAAGCCTCTAAAGAGTTCACAGAAATTCTAGTTTTCGCTTTGAACAGCTGACTGGATTCCTGCTCCTTTGATGTGGTGGGGAGAAAGGCAAGTTGCAAATTATACTGACAGGCAAGTGAAATCCATCCCAGATATACTAGCGGTGGTGTTTATATTAAGACTGCATATCACTTTGCATACCATGCATAATACTAATCTGTGGCAGGTGTTTTTTCTGATTTGAAACAACTGATTTCTCTTTCAGGTATAGAAGCCAAGAAAAATGTGGTGGTAACTCAAGCTGACCAAGTAGGCCCTCTTCCTAGCACTTTGATAGAAAGTGTGGACTGGTTGCTCGTATTTTCCTTATTCTTCTTAATTAGTTTTATTATGTATGCTACCATTCGAACTGAGAGCATTCGGTGGCTAATTCCAGGACAAGAACAGGAACATGCGGAGTAGTGATGGACTGAAAGTAGAAGTTGGAAAGAGGAATTTCATTTCAGAAATTAATACTAGGACTTCATACATTTTCTTCAGTGAAAGGTTGACTTTCAACATCCTTCAGATTAAAAGAATCATGCATTTGCTGAACTACTGACTGTGTAAAAAAAATTATAAACAGGAGTTTTAACTAGTATTGTAATAAGCAAATGCAAAAACATTCAACAGAATTCACTGTCCTTGTTTTTATTACTTGAACGTAATACATTATTTTAAGGGAGTAACCCAGTTTAAAATGTGAAGACGTAGACGTATTCTGGTGGAATGGTGAGTAGAATGACAATATGTTTACTGTATAGAAGACAGAAATAGGACTTTCAGATTATAGTTTTAGAAAACTTTTGATTCCCCATATGTCCAAGAAGGTCGGTTTTCTGTTCTTTTGCAGTTTCTTTTCCAGAGTCTATAAGCAGGAAAGTGTTGTGATGGGAAGAGTAACTAGAATTGACAAGTGTGACCTCCCAAAAGTAGCAACTGCTACTTACCGTCTTTACTGATGGAAAATAAAAGAATCAAATACCTTGGTGTTTGTGATCTCTGATTTCACTGAAAGAATTTGAAGTGTTTCTGGATAAGGCAGATGCTAGGAGAAAGTATATTTCATCACCATAACTAAAGCTTATCAGTCCTACAGCATAACTTAAATTTTAGTCATAGCTGTCTAATCAGCATGCATTTATTGAGCCCCCAAATGTTCCTAACACTGTGCTAGGTTTAGTTAAGTCTAAAAGAAGTATAAAACACTGTCCTTGCAGACAAGTTGATTCCAGTATACTTCAGGACACATTTAGTAAAGTTGTTGTTGGTAGGTGCCGTCGAGTCGGTTCTGACTCATAGCGACCCTATGTACAACAGAATGAAACACTGCCCAGTTCTGCACCATCCTCATAATCATTGTTATGGTTGAGCCCATTGTTGCAGCCACTGTGTCAGTCTATCTTGTTGAAGGTCTTCCTCTTTTTCGCTGGCTCTCTACTTTACCAAGCATGATATCCTTCTCCAGGGACTGATACCCCCAATAACATATCCAAAGTATGTGAGACTTAGTTTTGTCATCTTTGCTTCTAAGGAGAATTCTGGTTGTACTTCTTGCAAGACAGATTTGTTCGTTCTTTTGGCAGTCCATGGTATATTCGATATTTTTTAACAACACCACAATTCAAAGGCATCAATTCTTCTTCGGTCTTCCTTATTCATCGTCCAGCTTCTGCATGCATATGAGGTGATTGAAAACAGCACGGCTTGGGTCGGGCACACCTCAGTCTTCAAGGTGACATCTTTCCTTTTCAACACTTTAAAGAGGTCTTTTGCAGCAGATCTGCCCAATGCAATGCATCTTTTGATTTCTTCTTGACTGCTGCTTCCATGGGTGTTGATTGTGGATCCAAGTAAAATGAAATCCTTGACAACTTCAGTCTTTTCTCAATTTATCTTGTTGTGCTTATTAGTCCAGTTGTGAGGAGTTTTGTTTTCTTTATGTTGAGGTGTAATCCATACCGAAGGCTGCGGTCTTTGATCTTCATCAGTAAGTGCTTCAAGTCCTCTTCACTTTCAGCTAGCAAGGTTGTGTCGTCTGCATATTGCAGGTTGTTAATGAGTCTTCCTCTAATCCTGATGCCCTGTTCTTCTTCATATAGTCCAGCTTCTCGGATTATTTGTTCAGCATACAGATTGAGTAAGTATGGTGAAAGGATACAACCCTAAGGCGTACCTTTCCTGACTTTAAACCACGCAGTATCCCCTTGTTCCGTTTGAACGACTGTCTCTTGATCTATGTACAGGTTCTTCATGAGCACAATTAAGCGTTCTGGAATTTCCATTCTTCACAATGTTATCCATAATTTGTTGTGATCCACACAGTTGAATGCCTTAGCATCGTCAATAAAACACAGGTAAACATCTTAACTGGTGTTCTCTGCTTTCAGCCAGCACGCATCTGACATCAGCAGTGATATCCCTGGTTCCAAGTCCTCTTCTAAATCCAGCTTGAATTTCTGGCAGTTCCCTGTTGATACACTGCTGCAGCCGCTTTTGAATGATATTCAGCAAAATTTTGCTTGCATGTGATGTTAATGATATTGTTTGATAATTTCCACATTCAGTTGGATCACCTTTCTTGGTAATAGCAAATGAAAGTCCCAAAAGCTTGATTCCATCCACGTCATTAAGGTCAACTCTACTTTGAGGAGGCAGCTCTTACCTAGTTGTATTTTGAGTGATTTCCAACCTGAGGGGCTCATCTTCTGGCACTATACCAGACAACGTTCTGCTGCTATTCAAAAGGTTTTCAATGGCTAATTCTTTTCAGAAGTAGACCGCTGGGCCCCTTTTCCTAGTCTTAGTCTGGAAGCTCAGCTGAAACCTGTCCACCATGGGTGACCCTGCTGGTATTTGAATACCAGTGGCATAGCTTCCAGCATCACCACAACATGCAAGTCCCTACAGTAGGACAAACTAACAGACACATGGGGGATTTAGTAAAGAGACACTGTAATTTATACAAACTTTTTTTTACATTTTTTTATTATTATTTTATTATGATTTAGGTGAAAGTTTACAGAGCAAATTAGTTTCTCATTAAAGTTAATACACAAATTGTTTTGTGACATTGTTTGCCAACCCTGCGATGTGTCAACACTTTCCCCTTCTCCATCCCAGCTTCCCTGTTTCCATTTGTCCAGTTTTCCTGTCCTTTCCTGCCTTCTTGTCTTTGCTTTTGGGCTGGTGTGCCCATTAGTCTCGTATACACGATGAAACTATGAAGCATGACCCTCACGTGTTATTGTTGGCCCTATATACCTGTCTGATCTTTGGCTGAAGGGTGAACCTCAGGAGTGACTTCAGTACTGAGTTAAAAGGGTGTCCGGAGGCCAATATTCTTGGGGTTTCTCCAGTCTCTGCCAGACCAGCAAATCTTTTTTTTTTTTTGTGAATTTGAATTTTGTTCTACATTTTGACCCCTCCTCTGCCCAGGACCTTCTATTCTGATCCCTGCTGGAGCGGTTGGTGGTGGTAGCTAGGCACCATCTAGTTGTTCTGGGCTCAGTCTGGTAGAGGTTGTGGTAGGTGTGGTCCATTAATCCTTTGGGCTAATCCTTCCCTTGTGTCTTTGGTTATACAAACTTTTTGAAAAGCTGTTTCTAAAAGATCCCTTAAATTCAGACATAAGATAGCTGATTACATAATGATAAATTAGTTTAATACTAATTGTTTCCAGTGTTTATTTAGATAGAATGACTCAATGTTCATTTCATAAAGCACTGCGGTGAAGTGAATTAATACGGCCCTTCTAGCCATAGTCTTTGTAACTCCCACAAAATTACTGGGTGGGACTATATAAATAAGGTACTTGTGGCCCACCAACAGGATTGGATAGCTTGCTAATAATGTAAATAAGGTGCATAGCGCACTTGTGGGGATGGGACCATGCAAATAAGGTATATAGAACCCTAACGAGGGACTTGGTCAGTGTCTTAGTTATCTAGTGCTGTTATAACAGAAATAACACAAGTAGATGGCTTTAAAAAATTTATTCTCTCACAGTCTAGGAGGCTTGAAGTCCAAATTCAGGGTGCTAGTGCTAGGCAAAAATTTTATTTCTCTGTCGGCTCTGGGGGAAGGTCCTTGTCAGCAAAATTCCCTTGGTGTAGGAGCTTCTCAGCACAGGGACTCTGGGTCCAAAGGATGTGCTCTGCTCCTGGCACTTCTTTCTTTGTGGTATGAGGTCCCTTTCTCTCCGCTTCTGTCTTTTATATCTCAGAATAGATTGACTCAAGATACAACCTAATCCTGTAGATTGCGTTCTGCCTCATTAACATCATAGAGGTTAGGATTTACGACATATAGGATTATCAGATCACAAAATGGAGGACAACCACACAATACTGGGAATCATGGCTTAGTCAAGTTGACCCATATTTTGGGGGGACACCATTCAATCCATGACAGTCAGTTCTGCTATCCTGCTAGGCTTAAAATGAGCCATCCCAGAGGCGGGAAGAGGGGACCTACTACCACCGAGAAAGAAGAGCTAGGAGTGGAGTGCATCCATTGGACCACAGATCCCTGCACTGAGACTTCCTAGACCCAGAAGACAGAGATAGCAAGAGAGCTGTAACAACGGAGACAGCAGGCAACAGTGGCAGCAGAGGCAGCCGAACTAGGAGACTGGCAGGAGATTGCATGGTGGGCTTCCTGGCTCATGGAGCAAAGTGGTTACAGTGGGCATGTCAACCTATGGTGAGAGAGCTTAGCGCCTTCGGGCAGGAGGCTTGCTGGTGGAGTGGGGTGTCTGGGCAGTTACTGGCAGAGCTAAAAAGCAAGGCTGAGGCTGAGAAGAGGCTGTCCTGATCAAAGAACTGCCTGAGCTTTCCTGCCCCTGAATTGTAACCTGCTACTTCTCTAATCAACCCTATAGTCATGAATATTGTCTGTGAGATCTGTGTGGCTATTGCAATTATCGAACCCAGCAGAGAAGGAAAGAGTGCTGTGGGAGGGACAGTTGGTGTCAGAAGTGGTAAAAGTTGGAGGGTGGAGGCATGTCTGACCACCACCTCCTAGGAATCAGCCTTGGGCTGTTGATCTTGACTGTCTTTTCCCCTCGTGAAGTTAGAAGAGGTCAGACGTTGCCGCCATGCCATTTTTACAAGCACCCAGAATTCTATTAAAATAGAACTTTAGATGAGTATCCTTCTTAGAGTGCTAAATTGGATAGGAGTTTGCAACTTTATAGTTATATGTCATGCTGTGGATGGCAATGGCTGGGGTGGTCACTGGCAGAAGGGGACCATGGCTCAGAACAGTACCTTTATTTCCATTTTACAAATGAGCAAACTGAGGTACAGAGAAGTTAATAACTGGCCCAGGTTACACAGATAGTAAACTGATAAAGCTAGGATCTGGACCTTCATATGTTTGCACACCTGTAATTACAAATGTAAGGGGAAAAAAAAAAAAGTGATTCCATGTCTTACAATAGTAACATTTGAGTATTACTATGTGTGTGCCAGGTACTATTTAAAGTGCTTTACATATACTATTTCATTTAATCTGTACAACAGCTCTATGAGATTGACACAACTATTAAATACCCTCATTTTACAGAAGAGTAAACTGAGGCCCCAAGCAACTGGTCATGCAGCTTCCAGTGGTGGGACGGAGCTTCAAACCTAAGCATTCTGACTCCAGGGCCTCTCCATGGGAAGGTACCCTGCCGAGCCTCTTGTGCCACAGCCCTGGTGACCATCATGTATGTTTCCACTGTCCATTTCCCATAGTTACAGGTTTAATTTGGCACCTTGTTTTTTTCTTGTGTGTGTGTGTACTTAAGTGGTATTTCCTGTTGCTAATATTTTTCTAACCATAGTTACATAATACGCCTTTGAGCAGATTCAGTATTACTACTGAGCCTGTCTTCTTTTGCTGGATATTATGGTTGTAGATGGCCTCATTTCCTTGAGGGCAAATTCCTAGAATGGGAATTACCCTATCAAAGATATGGAGCTTTTCATGCTTTCTGGCATACAGGGACTCTAGTCTAGGGGTGAGGGGAGGCTCCCAGGATCCCAAAAGATTCATGGCCCTGCTTCTAACACTTGGCTGAGACCAGCTACACGGGGTTCTGTGGAGAGCAGCTTTGAGAGTAGAGAGGGGGTTGAGAGTAGAGAGGAGGACGGACAGTCAGGAGGCACTGGTGTAGAGGGAATTGGAAGTAGAAAGGAGGTAAGTGGTCCAAGACCAGCTAAACCATCCCAAACCAAGCATGGCGTTCACTACAGAGGACGTGCTCAGTAAATCTTTGCTGAGGGAATTAAATCCTCTTAATTGGGGAGCTGGTGTGAGGGCAGAGCATTCATACTGGTGGGCATCACATCCTGCTGCTGCTGCTTCATGACTGGAGCTGCGATGCTCCAGTCTCATCCATGGCTTTACAGAAGGAAAACGATGATGAGGCATCACTAATTTGTTAACTCACACCTACCAGTTAATTCTTCAGTTCTCACTTCAGTGAGCAAATTTGTAGAGCATTTTTCATGATCGTAAACACCTAATGTAAACGTTGGAAATCAACCCTTAATTCCACTCCTAGTCTCTTCTTGACCTTAGGCACCAGACAAAAGAAAAAAGGCTAGCATTTAGTGAAGCTGGGTTCTTGATTTTAGTGTCTTGGATACATGCTTAGAGATCAGCAAGTGACTTCTGATCAAGGTCCCTAGGGTGATTCCTTCCAAGTTTTCCTCTTCAAATGTATCTTGTCAAATGGGCAAAATGGAAGAAGCTGCATCTGGCCTAAAATCTGAATTGTAGGTTATTTTGAGGCAAAGCCTTCATTTTTCCCAAGTCCATATGGGAAATAAAACTGACTGCTAACAACTGCTAAACTGAACTTAAATAGGCTCTCATCCTTAAAAAAATATATATATTCTTGAGTGTATTGCTATATCCTCTGCAAAATCCTTATATTATTAATTTGCTTCAATTAGTAAAAACATGATACAATAAGAAAGATTGAATTACAAACTTTAAAGGGGTGAATCTTATTGAATTATATCTCAATAAAAAAAATAATAAAAGTGTGTACACATACAAATATATACATATGTAAACATGAAGTAATACCCCGAAAAAAGAAGAGGAAATTAAATCTGTCCACAAGTATCTCCGCAATGCTTACATGTGCCTGTTTTTCCAGACTATTTTATCTAGATAAATACATACGAGGAATCTTGCCCTAGAACTTGAAACTAAGTAATGACAGAGCAGAGTTTAGATTCGAACCCACAGCATTAGTGTTATACGGACGGACTGCTGAGGTTGGGCGCTGGAACTATGGGCCATGACCCTGCTCCCTACTCCCCGAAAGCTGAATTGATGACAGAGTGCTGTTCCTCAAGCACCCGCAATCCATCTCCCGGTGCCCCCTTCCCACGACATTCTCCCGCTGGCGTGGGCTACTCGCCCCAACACACAGGCGGGAGGCACTGACAGCCAGTTCGCAACCTTGATGCAACCCAGACCCAAAGTGGGGGCAGGAGTCCCAACACCGAAGAGGAGGTCAAGCCTAAGCGTGGGAGAAAGCCCGGCCTACCTCCCCGGCACAGACGGGAAAGCCAGGCACCACGGCGGGGATGTTGCGGAAAGAGCAGAGACGGGATCGAGAGCGCAGGCGGCCGCCCGGGCCCTTGTACTTGCAGCGCCCCGTCCGCCCCAACTGCCAATAAACTTGGCGGCCATTGACGCTCCTGGGGGCCTTCCGGGGCTTGGGCCGTGCGTGGGCCTTCCCGGCGGGGTCGGCCCTGTGCCGGGCGGCCCGGCCTAGGACTGAGAGCTGTTCGCACGTCCCCGGGCTCCAGGCGGGTCCCGCGGCGAGAGTGCAGGGGCGCCGGGCGCTGAGTGGGGCGGGCGCGGGACGCGGGCGGGAGGACAGGCAGCGCGCCGGGCACCTTCGGCGGGCGGCCATGGCGGCGGCGCTGGGGGCGCGGGGGGCGACCTGGCGCCTGTTCGCGGCGCTGCGCGGCCGCAGCTCGAGTCTCGCGGCCATGGTGAGTGCGCAAGGGCCGCGTGTCGGGAGGAGGGCAAGGCCTCCGCGGCGCCAGCTGAGGGCCTGGAGGGGCTGGGCAGGCTCCGGAGTCCACGCGGCTTTCGGGCTTGGACTTGAGGTCGCCACGTTTGGGGTCCCGGCACCTGCCCGAGGCGCTGGGCTGAGTGAAGAGTGTTCGCAGCATCTTCCAGTTTGCACTTGACTTAAAAATTACGTCTTAACCTACGAATTTGCTTACCAGAAAACAAACGAGAGCGAGTTTTGCTTAAAGAAAAAAATACGAAAAATGGCTGTAAAAATACTTGATGCTTAGATTGACAGGCTGTTCGGCCCTTTAGATTTTACGGTTGGTGAGAGCAGGGACCGTCTTCACGGCAGGCTGTAAGCGGGTTCGTTGAAATGTTGAATTAACTTTGGTTTTTTTGGAGTAATTATTAATAAATGATACTTTTTGTGCCAGAAATTTCTTTTTTTCTTACCATTTTCAAGGGAGCATTCAGTCACTTTTCTTGTTTTAGAAATTAATATTTTGGCGTAAATTAATTTGAGGGAAAGTTTTGACATGCAGCATCACCTAGTGGAGAAATATTGCAAAAGCGCACAATTTCGTTTTCTTAAAGTTGGCCCTTTGGCACTGTTTCAAGAAGAAATTTAAAATAGCTCCATAGTGGAGGGAGATAAACACTCTGTTTCCAGGCCATTAATGGGAGAAGACAAGTTGAGTGCTTGCTGTCACCTAGGCCTGGCTCAAGGCACACCTCTGCTCAGGACGCTGGCAGTCAAGTAAACTTTGGTGTTCAGGGCTGAGTGAATACACAGACATGATCTGAGTGGATGCCACGTGTCAGGCTTTATGCTGGGAGCCTTCACAAGATCTCTTTATGCCTTTCAGAAACCTCAACTGGTAGGTATTGTAATCGCCACTATAAAAACCCATTGCCATCGAGTCATTCTGACTCATAGTGACCCTAGAGGACAGAGTAGAACTGCCCCATGGGGTCTGCAAGGAGCAGCTGGTGGATTCAAACTGTCAGCTTTTTGGTTAGCAACTGAGTAATTAACCACTACACCACCTGGGCTCCATCACCACTATAGAGGGGAGGATACTGGAATTCAGAGAGGCTAAGTGACTTCTTCAGGAGCCCTGGTGGTGCAGTGGTTAATTACTCAGTTGCTAACCAAAAAGTTGGCAGTTTGAACCCACCAGCCGCTCCATAGGAGAAAGATGTGGCAGTCTGCTTCGGTAAAGAGTACTGCCTGGGAAATCCTAGGGGGCAGTTCTGTTCTGTTCTATAGGGCCACTATGAGTCGGAATCAACTCCACGGCAATGGGGTTTTTTTTTTTGTTTGTTTATTTTAAGTGACTACAGTGTTCTATAGCTAAAAGTAATAAAGATAGGCCTTGAATCACGTTTAACCAGTTGATCAGTTGCCCTCAAGTTGATTTTGACTCATGGCAACCACATGTGCATCAGAATAGAACTGTGCTCGACACAGAATTTTCAGTGGCTGAGTTTTTTTGGGAAGTAGATCACCAGGCCTTTCTTCTTAGGTGCCTCTGGGTGGACTCCAACCTCTAACCTTTTGATTAGTAGCTGAGTGTGTTAATTGTTTACACCACACAGGGACTCCTGAATCAAGTTTACTGTCTCCAAATCCTATGTTTTTTTTGGTCTCCCTTTCCCCTCTTACCTTCCCCCCTCCAAAAAAGAATCAAGTCCACCACAAAGGGTTCTACTGAGGTTGGGCCCCCAGCCAAGCCATTAGTGTTACATGGATGAAGTGGCTCCATTCCGTGGTCTTGGGCATGATCCCTGTTCCTGGGCAGACATCTGTGGTGAGCACAGACTGCACACTATTGATCTCCCTGGGGATGTGGCTGGCTGAGCATGTAGAGAGAAACAACTCAGAGCCATTCCTCAGGCCCCAGGTGACTGCTGCATTACCAATAGCATGTTTGATAGTTTTCTTTGTATCTATTCAGTGTGGACACAGATAATTCGTTTCCTTTCCAAAGTACACTGAATTGACTTAAAATATTTAAGTGTTTAATAAGACTTTTACATTATTTCCTACAGTAGATCTTCATGTAAAAGTTTTCAGAACTGTCAGTGTAAAACTCAGTAGATTTATTGGTTCTAAATAGTAAATGATTTTTGATAACAAGCGTATAAATGTTTTTATTCAATTAAGAGGTATTTTCATTTTTGTCTTTTGTTAGTTGTGGGGAAGGATAGCTGCTCTAGCAAGGAAGAAAAACTAGAAAAGTGGCTTATTGGCTTTGTTTTTTTTTTTTTTTCCACAGAATAAGTTGTCTTAAAGTAAAATAGTTTTGCCCTGTCAATTACAGTGATGTCAATGATAAAAGATTTCAGAATTTCTGAGGTGGAAGTGAACTGCAGCTTCATGGTGGAGAATCAGGCTCAGCCCTGCATTGCCCTTTGATGAGAGTCCTTACATTAGCTCAGTCTTTCTGGGTAACCTTCTTTCTCTTGCTTGAGCCTACTATAATCCTGAAGTAGGTAAGGCAAGAGGTATTGGTTCACACTTATTCTAGAATGAGGACCCAGCTCTTCTGACTTCTTGTAGGGTGTCCTTTCTCTGGCTATGGTGTTTAGAGTTCTTCCAGTTAAGTAACAAATAGTGTGGTAAGCGTGGGCCTGCTAACCAGCAGAATTCGGATTTGTGAATGTCGTCCTCAGGGTGAGTACAAACAAGGCGGACAGTACACACAAGTGCTTTGGACTTGGCAGTACCGTGGTCAAACTGGAGGGACTTTGTCTTCTGGTGCTCTCAGAAAAGGGTTTCATAAACTCACTCCACTAAGGCAAGGGCTTTTTACCTGTAGTCCAGAGGGTCTGTAAACCCCCAGAAGTTATTATGCAAAATACAATGTAAATGTGCATTTGGTTTTTCCTTTCTGGGGTTGGCTCTAATCAGATTCTGAAAGGAGATCGTGACTCCAGATGGTTAAGACCCATGTAAATAAGCACTGAAGGCTACTAAGTTGGCGTGGGACCATCCAAAGAGCAGCAGACCTGGAGTTTGGAATCCTGAGTTCTATCCTGGTCCTGCCGCTGGAGTTGCAGCGTTTTCTCTGGTGGGTGTTTTTCATCTGTTTCCCAAGTCCTGGGAAAATGTCTGAGATGGCCAGTGGTAATGGTCAGTCTTGGCTAGATCTGTAATAAGCCAGAGAAGCAGAATTGTAGCACCTAGGCAGCAGTAAGAGGTGGAGCGAGACCACCACGAAGGCAGCCTATTTTGCACAGAGCTAGCCTTGCTTTTGTCTATCTTTTGAGAACAAAGGAACCGAAGATAGTTAGAATTTGTTGCCCTTGAAAGTTTTTTATGCATAGGTAGGAGCCCTAGTGGCGCAGTGGTTAAGCACTTGGCTGCGAACCAAAAAATCAGTAGTCCCAGCCCACCAGCAGCTCCGCTGGAGAAAGATGTGCAGTCTGCTTCCATAAAGACTGATAGCCTTGGAAACCCTATGGGGCAGTGCTCTCCTTCCCATAGGGTTGCTATGAGTCAGAATCAACTTGATGGTAACAGGTATGCATAAGGTAAAGGGTTATAAGTTTATTTGAGTTTAACCAAACCTCTTCATTTCCAGATATTAAATGTGTTCTTGTTGTAGTCAGCAGATGCTCACGGGTTGACAGCAGAGGAGAGGAACCAAGTGATACTTGACCTTAAAGCAGCAGGATGGTCGGAGTTAAGCGAGAGAAATGCCATCTACAAAGAGTTCTCGTTCAAAAGTTTTAATCAGGTAATTATCAGTTCTTGCTAGTGCCATGGTCTGTTTTTGTCACCTTATCTGGTACTGCTGGCTGTCTGGTCCCATGTGGGTTCAGGATCCACATCCTCCATTCCTTAAAAATTCAGTGATAGTTCCTCCATCCTTGATGACGGTTACCACCACTCACCTGGCCGTTTCTCAGCTCTGTGGGTGGGAGTGGTTTGTATTATTTGGAAAATCAACTTTCAGAATTCCTGTTGCTTTGATTTGGTGTTGGTTAGGATAGTTTCTTGTGAAATTTCAAATAACATTAAGAGGGTGTGAAGTTTTTGTATTTAACTGTAAAAATGGTTGAGAAACATACACCTGCCTGTCTGATTTCCCTCCTTTCCCTGTGGGAGGTTGGTAAGTTTTCTTTCTTCCTGTTGTTGTATTTCTGCCTTTGGATCATCGCCCAAGCTGCACCCTCTTCCCTGATTGGCCGGTTTTCCCCAAGCCCAATAGCCAGCCCTCAAAGCTGTTCTCAACACCTGACCTCCCTCTGTGGTGACTTGGCCTTAACGAGGTAACTGTTCCATTAGGGCCCCACCCTGTTTAAAGAGTCATCTCCCATGACTTGCCCTTCAGTTATGTAAGGTAAATGCATTTATGTAAGGTAAATGCTTTTGACTATTTCATGTTTGTTCAGTTAGTTTGGCAATCCTTTGGACAGATTTATTGTTTTTATTTATATTAGGTGTCGGCATCTAAAAGTCAGAGACCATGTTTGCTTAAATAACTATTGTACCTAACACAGTTCTGGGTACAAACGGGCATTTGATAAATGCAGACGTTGATTATAGCGCTTGCTAGTTTCTAGGAGGGTATGTGAGGACCAGATTTCCGCCAAAAAAACCTCTGGCTTGTTTTCCTAGTCAGCGCCATTGGCTTCACTGGGCTGCATGCACCCTTCTGCTCTCCATCCATCTGGCTGCCAGCCTTCTGCTGTGCATCCCCAACTCCTAAGGAAACCTGTAGCAAACAAAACTGCCTCTTCTGCCACCCCACATGCTCGACAGCTCTTGTCAGGGGCTTAGCACTCGGTGGCTGGTGGCAGGCAATCCCATTGGTACGGTAAGCTTGTGCATAAGTTCTAGGTAGCATTTTCCAAGCTTATTAAAATTCTTACATGTGTACAACCTGACTTCTTTAAGCCTGGGCTAATTTATTGGGCTTGAACATGTGGCTTAAAGTACTTGAGTCGTGCTCCCTCGGGGCTCTGCCCAGGAGTCAGTCCTTCAGCACCACTCTAACCTTGAGCGTGGGATGGCTTCCAGAAATGGCAGGGAAGGAAAGCTATGCAGGGCATCCTTGATTAATTGTAACGTTCTTTACCAGGACATTTAATTAAGTGGGCTTTTTTCCCGCTTCACCCAGCTTTTAGGGGAAAGAGGCAGATGATAAGAAAATCAGC
This sequence comes from Dugong dugon, assembly GCA_030035585.1. NCBI lineage: Eukaryota > Metazoa > Chordata > Mammalia > Sirenia > Dugongidae > Dugong > Dugong dugon. Next base: position 148,132,563 of record CM057460.1, read on the forward strand.
CGATGTCGGGAGTTTATTCAGAGAACGAGCACTGAGATTATATTCTGGGGTCCGTTTTCCAGCCAGTCTTCTGCATGTGCAGTGGCCTATAATGGCAACTAATAAGGACAACTGTCAGTGCCCTCCAGCCAGAGACCACCAGGAACACACCTGTGGTTGAGCAAGTTGGGTGTATTGTTGCAGCGAGGGAGAATGTATCTTGGAGAATCTGGGTCATCTCAGGAAGAGGGGGTCAGAGAAGACTTATTACAGGATTTGGGCTTATGTTAGTGATTTTGAGGAGTTTTTAAGGAAGAAGAGCTTTGCTCTGGATTAGATGATGATGTCAGGAAGTGAAGGTAATTCTATGAATGGATATTTTAATAAATCTTACTGATAGGGAGAGCAGACTAAAGTTGAGACTTGATTGGTAGAGAATTGGTAGAGAAGCAGTAGTCACTCATGGTAGCTGGGAGAAGGGGGGTGTTTGGCATTTTGTGGCTTGGACAATGTTCTTGTTCTATCTATGATCAGACATGATTACAGAGTGGTCTTGTTTTTACCTTGGTCCATCGTGGTCACAGAGTGGTTCTGTCTGATGTTGAAGTTTATCTTCAATAAGAGGACACCAAGGCCCACCTGTGAGTGCCAGGCCAGCTCTCAGATGTGAGGGGTTGCTTTTCTCTCACAACTAACAGTCAGAGAGGTGACCCTCTGGCACTCATGAATCCTTAACTCATCTTTCATTTAAGAAACAAGCCTGTTTTTTCATTGTAACAACAATGTAACAACATTATATTACCTTTTCCCATGGTATCTATATTCATTTTTTTCTGTTCTTTTCTAGTCTTTTATCGTAAGTATAGTTTATTTAAAATGTGACAATTGTACATGCAGTTAACATTAAAAAAATTCATTTAATTTGTATTGTAAAAGCAGTATTCATTAATTCAACAAATATTTATTAAATGTCTTCTCTGTGCCAGATTCTAAGCTCATTTAGCTCACATTCCAGTGGAGAAGGTAGACAATAAACAAATGAATAAAAAAAATAATTTCAGGAAATGGTAAGTGCTGTGAAGGAGAGTAAAATGGGATGTAGGGATAAAGAGTATGGAGGGGTGAGAACACTATTTTAGATGGAGTGGTATGAGAAAGCCTCTCTGGGAAGGGGACACCTGAGGCCTAAATAATGTGAAGGAGCTCAGAGTGTGAAGATCTGAGGGCAGGGAAGTCCGGATGGAGAGAACAGCAAGTACAAAGTTCCAGAAGTAGGAATGATCTTGGCATGATGGAAGGAGAAGCAGAAGGCCAGTGTTCTGGAGTGGACAGAGAGAGGAGAAGAGAGTGGTGGGAGATGAGGCTGAAGTGAGGGGGAGGTGGGTATCTGGTGGGTGGAGGAGTTAAGAGTCTTATTTTAGACATGTCAATCAGGTTTGAGATATTTATTAGTCATCCAAGCGGTGCTGTCGGGTTGGCAGTTGGATATGTGAGGTTACAGCTCAGGCTGGGGATATCAGTTTGAGGGTTACCAGTATACAGATGGTCTTAAAAGCCACAGCTGATCAAGTAGAGAGGGGAATTTTACAAGAGCACAGTCCTAGATAGGCGAGAGAGAGTACAGGATGGAATGAGCAGGTGGAGGCAAGAAGGCAGCGTGTATGAGTATAGATGCAGGGAGGTTGGTGCATTTGTCCTGGAAGAAGAAGCAGTTCTCTTCTGATTGCTTCTGTTTTTTCAATGAGGTCATCAACTGAGAGTGAGCAGGGGTGGAAGGGGGTAGTGTTGGATATCTGGGGAGACAGGAGAAGGTGTGCAGTAGTCATCTTGGGGAACAGGATAGTGAACTGACTAGGGAGGTGTGGTCAGTTGCTGGGCAGTGCTCTGTGTCCACTCGAGATTGATGGTCATACATTTAATGTGAAGATTTTGTATGTTTTATCCAGCCATGTGCAGCTGCTTGGGCACAGGCTTGGAGTAGGGTTTAACAAGGGCTGAGCTGCCAGAGTGCAGTGGAGGAACAGAGGGGCAAGGCAAGTAAAGATGTGTGCAAGGAAGGGATGAACACAATGGGCCATGGAGTCTGAACTGGTAAGTAGGGAGGTGTGGCTGTGATGTGGGGGATGGATAGTGAAGAGGTGGAAGTGTAATTTGATGTAATCTTTTTGGAGGGCAATTAAATACTCTCTTACCAGTTTTTTATATGTACATGGCCATTGTCTTACCCTAGAAATTTATTTTCTAGATACAGTCCTGCATGTATGCAAAAATGGATGCAAAGGATGTCCTTTATAGCCCCATGAGTCTGTTATTTTTATTGCGAGCAGGCCTTACCATGTGCACGTGCACACTGTGGTAAGACCACGTCCCTCTTGCTCCAACGCATCCTTGTCAGGAGTCAAGGGGGGCCCACCGTGCTCCATATTCTCCTGATGACAGCAGCACCTCCCCTGTCCCCAGCTCTGCAGACTGAAGAAGCCACAATCAAGAACTGGTGACTCACCCACCCTTAAGACAGTGTGACCCACTCTGGGTGTTATTACATTTTTTATTTTTTTAAATCTTTCCTGAACATACAGGTTAAAAAAAAAAGCTCTGTTTCTTTTGCTCAGTAGTTTATGAACGTTTTTCATATATTTACGTAGTCGTTTCATTTCACTTACAGTAAATCTTCAGGCATTGGTTGGGCCTTGCAATTTTTGAATGGTTTACTAACGCAATGTGTGTAAAATGGTACCACAAGTTTGCTTTTGTATTTATTTATTGTATTACCATGGAAAATGAATGTTTACCTCTATGTGTTGGCTGGACTCATACATTTTAGAAACATTTTCAGGGACACTAGGTGAAAAACCTATTTCTCGAACATTTGGGTTATTCTGCATTTTAGTCTAATGGTCGATAGCCAGCAAAATACGTTTGAGCTTTTTTCTCTCTGGTTTTATTCTGAGATATGGTTAGTTCCGAATAGTCCAAATTCATTTGCCAGCTCAGATGGATGTAAATATTTGAGAATTACAAGTGTGTAAATTCCCAGCAGATCCTAATGGCACAGGTGGATCAGTCGCCTTGGGTTTTGGTTGCTGCCAGCCCACTGTCCTTGCCCTTGGTGGTGGTGCCTGGCTCTGGATTGCACTGACCTGCAGTGCAGTGTGGGTTGGTGGGCAGTGTGTTGGTGACGGGTGACGCCATGAGCAGTTAGAATGTGGCAGTACCAGAACTTGAAGCAGGGAGTTTCCACACTGGAATGCTGGGACTCAGACGGGGTGGGGCTGGCATTTGTAAAGGAGTTTTGTTTTTTTTCTGTTCATGTAGACATAAGGAGGGAGAGGTCTCTAAGTGACAAACTTATTTTTAGGTGTTTGGCAACTGCAGGGTGTCTGCATTGAAAGAACAAAATGGCAGTTGGAAATGTGGATGGGAGTGTCCCATAAAGGTGAATTTTGCTGTTCATTGTCATGGATGAGGACAAGCAGGGGGTTTACACAATTGAAGAAAATCTGAAGCTTTAGAAGTAGTGCAGAAGGTGAGGTTTTGGAACCTGGGAAACAGCTACACCAGATGCCAGCAGGTGGAGCCCTCCAGGGTAAGAGCCCAGACTGGCCAGGCAGCAACCTAACCCCACAGAGGGGCTGCCCCCTTCTCTCACTCCTGGATTTCACAGGCCCCCCTTATTCACCATGGAAAGAGCTGAGTATCAGGAAGGGGTAAGCAGTGGTGGCTGAGAACCTGATATTGGCTGAATGAAGAATTCTGAGTGGAGGTTATAAGGAGTTTCCAACTGGTAATGGAGAACATGCTTGTTCAGGAGAAATGGACCAAGCTTAATGAGAAGGTACTCTAGTTCCCTGCATTCTAGGAGGAACTCCTGTGCCTTGTCTGTATTTTCTTAGATGGGGCTGCCCGGCAGGGCATTTGACTATATTAGGTTGAATTATATGGGCTGTCTGTTTTGACCTGCAAAAATGGCAGTTTTCCATGTTTCAATCTAATAGTTTGTCAGAGTGTAGTATCTCTTGCAGGACAGGGTCCAGGCTTTATTTGTTCTGTATCTTCTTCATCACAATTTGGTTGTTGTAACTGCTTCCGAGGAAAGATTTCTGGAGCTGCAGTGGGGGGTGGGAGCAGCATTCTGAATGACCTGGCCTTGGAGGGGATGGGGGCCCTGTGCATCTGGCAGCGGTAGCGCCATCTGTGAGTGCAGGGTTTGTAAAATGTTTCTTTTCCTGGGGCCCAGACTCCTGCTGTAGAGCAGTTGGAAGTTACTGTTGTTAACTTACTTTGTAAAAATGTTTTATTGAGGAATTTAATAATAGGCTTATGGCTAACATTTTGAAACACTTAGTAAAGTCAAAGCTTGATGATGTCAGACAAGAGACAACTGTTGATGAATATCTCAGCAACCCTCTGCAGGACATTGGTGGAGGTCTCAAAGGCTCTTATTGTGAATGAGTTTGTTCAGATCTTATTGCTTATTGTTGTGCACCAGAGTTATGAGTCAGGAATGCAGTCTTATCCTCGTTACATCTGAGCACTCTTGAAAGCAGATCCGCACTCCGCCTGTGAGGAGAGGGAAGCACCCCCAGAGAGAGGGTTCCCAAGGCTTAGAATCAGATAGGTTAGAAAGTCATTTTGTTTTTAAAGTAGAGTCTAATATTTGTGTGTCTGAGAGCCAGGTAGAGGGAACACGTATATGGTTATCACAAACAGTAGCTTGTGCTTAACAGGTGCCCACTGACGCGCTTTGCAACCGCAGTAGACTAGAAACCCGGGAAAGTGTCCATAGCTTTCCTTGGAATGGGGAGTAGAGAAACTCACATGTTCGCAAACTTTACCTAAAATTTGAGAAGCTAATAAAAATATCTGTGTGGTGTATTCAATGTTGATGTTCATTTTGGGGTTATTTCTGGATTCTCAGGGACCCCTGGGCAGGACTTTACTGATATTGTCAGGTGGTGGCTGGAACATCAGTGTTTTGGAGTTTTCCTTCTGCCATTTACGTCATACGATAGGTTTAGACCTGATGTGTGTTTGCAAAAACATATGCAGTAGATAGGTAAGGGGAAATGTAAAATAGGTGTCAAAAATGCAAATATGACACCGCTGAGTAGTGCAAAAACGCTGTGGTCATTACGCCGTCTTTTAATAAAAATGGACTTTTAACTGCATCGTTTTTTCTTAGTCGTGTAGTAAATCTTCTGTTTACAGAACTTAGTCTGAGTATTTTGTAAAAGTCAAACAGCCAAGAAATATAATTTCCTCAACAGTCTTTGTCTTGCCCTTTTACAGATGGCGTAAAATCAGGTGTGTAAAAAATAAAAAAGCAGTTGAGCTGACGTGAAGGGTATTTTAGACTTATGCTTTGCAGATGATATTGGTGTGATTAATACATTCATTGCTTTTTTTTTATGGCTTTTCACAGATAATGTACATGATGCATGGAAAATGCCATGGGTTTAAATCTTTGCCAGGTTTAGACTGTGAATATCAACAGATGTTATCACATAAGTACCATAATTATTACAAAATAAAAAATTTGTTATGAAATGCATTGACATAAATTTCATTTATGTAAATTGCTTTCATTAGTACAAACCTTAGTGTAGCTGTTAGGGTTTGTGAAGCACTTTAGATGAGATTAACTTGGTATAATGTGGTCTTAAATGGGTTGCTTTAAATTTAACTGACAAGAAAATAACACTCAAGGGTTAGAAAATTACTAAGGCATTTGTTTTCAGCCTGCATTGCCAGTACTGCTTAAATAGGTTGAATACGAATTAATAACAATGGACCGCTTTCTCAATAATTACAGAAAATAATTTAAAGGAGACCTTTAATAACTTACAAGTATTTTGGTCTTGCTCTTTTTCTGTTCTGTTTCTGTTTCTGTTTTTCTCTGGTATTCCAGCTCACTGCTTCAATATGACCACTATCAATAGTGTTCAGGTTTGCACAGCACGAGTTTTGCCAATAGAGTTTTTGGTGCTTTAGGGCCATGACATAGGAACTTGCCATTCAGCTGTTTCAGAATACTGGTGTTGGGTGCCTGATGGAGGAGACTTATCAGCTATTCGATAGTTCTTAGAGCAAAGGCAACACGGCCCTCACGTTCCTGTGGCCTGGTGGTGACCAGCTGCTGCCTGCCCTCTGGAGGGAGTCAGGCAACAGTGTGGTCAGGTGGGTGAGGTTCTTCTTCCCGGGCTCTGAGCTCTCTGCGTCTGCTCTTTTTCTATGTCCTTTTAAACAAAACAGAGCAGTAATATCTTCTCCCGTGTTTTGCATATAATTTATCATCACATTGCCCTTCTGATCTAGGCCAGAATGGGACATTCTAACTACTTCACTGAATTTTACAGAAGAATACTGACGCAGACTGAGATCATGGAATTGCCTGGGGTCACACTGGGTCATGTCACAGTTAGTAGGTGCCAGACTCCCACCTCTTGTTCCTGCAGCAACATTTTAAATCCTTTGTGATACAGAAAATTCTTTTTTAGGAGATCTCCTGTTTTCCAAGGACTACCTGTTGGATTACTTTTCTAACTTAAATGGGTTTCACCATACTTCCCTGAGAAAGGGAATGTATTTACCAGCTAAAACAAACAAAGCTGTACTTATTTAGGAGTAACCTAGGTATCACTGTTGAGCAATCAGAGGGCATTTAATTGTATCGTTAAAATCAGTCCTATCAAAACAGCAAATGCCACTAATGAATCTGTTTGCTCGTGTGCTCAGCCAGCAAAGCAGGATTGTGGCCTCCTACCATATCATTCATCAAACTGACTGTTCAAATAGCCTGTCCTCGCCATTGCAGCCCTGGCTTTGGACATGTAGCAGGCGCCTGAAGCAGACCCAGTTCAGGCTGAGCCAGGAGCCTCATGGTTTCCTCACTGAGAGCCATAGATCTGTGACTTTTGGCTCAGTGAGTATAGTGAGGTGCTTGAGCTGGCAGCCACTGAGGGCCTAGCACCACTCTGGGTCCACGCTGTGGAAGGAGGAAAATGCGTAAGAAGCAGATGGTTCTGTTTCTGCTCAGAAAAGCCCCCGGTTTTGTTGGGGGAGGTGGCTCATCTGAATTGTACAAGAGAGTTGATACTAAAAAAAAAATTTTTGTTTACTGCCAAGTTAATCAGGCACTAAAATGTGAAGTACTAGTGAATGAAAGTAGGTGTACTCTAGGATAGCTGCTAGGAGAAGGGGAGGTTTTTTTTTTTTTTTTTTTTTTTCCCCCCTGGCTTTAACAAAGAGAAATTTATTTCTTCACAGTAAGGTAGGCTGAAAGTCCAAATTCAGGGCGTCAGCTCCAGGGGAAGTCTTTCTCTCTCTGTTGGCCTTCTCATCAATGTTCCCCTGGACTAGGAGCTTCTCCAAGCAGGGACTCCAGGTCCAAAGGACGCGCTCTGCTCCCGGCACTGCTTTCTTGATGGTATGAGGTCCCCGAGAAGGGGAGTTTTGTGTTGGTCCTTGATAGATTGTTGTGAGGGAGCTAAGGGAGGGATCAGCAGGTGGCAAAGGTTGAAGACAGGGAGAAAGAGGACACATCTTATTGGTAATGTGTTTGGGAAATTAGGGCCCTAATTTTGGTTCGGCAAACTAGGGTCCAGATTGGTGGTAAGGGGCCTTGGTGAACTCACCCTGTATTCAGCATTGCCTTAAGTTTATGGTGTCTGAAGCCAAACTCTTGCCTTTCTGTCTTTTCTCCAGGTCACTTGTTTTTCTCAGCAGTACCACCATCTTCTTAAGCTCCCAGACCTGAAACTGAAGAATTACCTTCAGTTATCGTCAATTATCCTCGTTGACCAAGAACTGGCCAGTCTTCCTTTAGTGTTTTTCACCAAGACTGTGCTTCTGGTCTGGGTGCCCCTCACCTCGCCCTAAGGTTCCTGTAGAAGCCTCCTAACAGCCTTTCACCTCTAGGCTCTCCTCCTCTATCCAGCCTGCATGCTGTTCTTGTGTCCAAGTTGGACTTTGCTCAGAAAGTCCCAGTGCCTTCCTGGTGTATTCTATAGGACATACTTCAACTTCTCAGAGGTTTTCAAAGCTGCTCACAGATCTGACCCTAACCCTACTTCTCATTTACTCCTCCGTAAGAGACATCTTCCCTCTCATAGACATTAGAACTGTAAGATGCCTGCGAGTCACCCAGTCATCCCCCCTCACTGAAGAAGTGGGAAAACCAAGGCTCTGGGGGTGCGATGCAGAGTACCTTGGCCAAGGCCCTGCAGAGTCAGTGGCCATGCTGGAACTGGAGCCAAGACCCCCAGCATCTCAGTTCAGTTCTTTTCTACCTTTATTCAAGCAGTTCTTCCCCACCATGTCCCATCCTACCCTACTCTACTCTATCTGTCCACAACCCATCCATTTCTAGAAAGTTTTACCTGACTTTATGTATTTAATAATAATGAACAATTATTGAGCACTTACCGTATGCTAGGCATTGTGCTAGACAGTGGAGTTGCAGTTGTGAACAAAGCAGATACTGTTCCATCTTCATGGAGCTTACAGTGTAGAGAGCATAAACAAAGAAAAAAATGAGTGTATAATTATACGTTATGATAAGTGCCATGAAAGAAAATCCTTATACCTAATGCTTATTGAACACTTAAGCTATGCGCCAGGCACTATTCTAAGGACTTTACATGCATTCATCATTTAATCCTCACAAAACCCTGTGAAGTAGATACTATTTCCTCATTTTAAAGATGAGGAAGCTAAGGCTTAGGTTAAGTAACTTGCCCAAGGTCCCACAGCTAGTAAGCAGTAGAGCCAGGATTTGACCCCGGGCAGTTCATATCATTAGCTGGCATGCAATACTTCCTCTCTATCAGAAAAGGGTGCTATGAGAGAGAATAGTGGGAAGACTGGATTCAATTTGAGGAAAGTGATCAGGGAAGGCCTCTCTAAGGAAGTGATGAACTGATGCATATTTTTAAAAGACCATTCAGGATGTAAAAGATCACTCTCAGAAGGAGTGAAGGGGCAAAAGTCAAATTGGGTAGAGTAGTATGGAGACTGTTGTATTCATCCTGAAGAGATATTATCACTAGGTGGACAGGGACTGTGAAAGGAGACACAGAAGTATAGAGCTTGGAGCTATAGTTAGGAGTTTAAATGAGCAGAAACCAGTGGCACCATACTAACTGTTTTAGAGAATACAGACATAAAAACAAAACACAAGTTTCTTTAACTAGGGGGGACTGGTAATGGTGCTGACGGAGCAGAGCAGGGAGTGTTAAGAATGACACCAGATTTCAGGCATGGAGGAACTTGGTGGTTGGAAGTGGTATTACTGAGTAGGGAAAGTGTGGGAGAGGAACAGGATTGGAGTATGGCGGAATCAAGATTTCTGTTTTGGGCATTGTTAATATGAGTTGCTGTGAGACATCCAAATGTCTACTTCAAGAAGGTAGTTGATCATCTGTGTTAGGAGCTCAGAGGAGAGGTCTGGGCTGTAGAAAATTGGGGAGTCATAGGTGTGTATGGAAAAAAGCCAAGGTAATAGATGAGATCACTCCGGAAGAAATTGTAGGTTGAGAAGAGAAGAGGACTCAGAACTCAGTCCATTTAGGGATTAAATAGAAGAGAAGGAGCTGGCAAAAGACCAAGAAAGACTTGTTAGAGAAATAGGAAGAAAATCAGGTCAGTGTCATATTACAGAATCCAAAAGAAGATGAAGATGATGTTGTAAGAAGGAGGGAGGAATCAATTTTATTGAGAGGTCTAGTAAGATAAGGACTAAAGGATGATCATTGCATTAAGCAACAAGGAGGTCATTGATGACCATAGAAAGGATTGTTTTTTTGAGGTGGGGGTACAGGCCAGCCTGGAGAGGAAGTGGCACTCATATGCTTAAACATTAGTCTGCTTGTTCTTTCCATTTATAATTCAGCCCTTGGGTTATCTTATTTGTGGTATTCTTTCAGCCTTGTTTTGATATTGAACTGGTGAATGTTAGCACTAGAAGGGCCAAGGGCCAAGGATGAAGTGGTTTGCCCAGAGTGACCATGAATCAGTGGCAGAATTAGAAGGACACTAAGTGCAGCTTAGATTATATACCAGAGAAATGCAACTACTCACCTGTGCCTCTCTCCAGCTAGGATGTAAGCACCTTGAGGACAGAGGCTTGGGCTGTGCTTATGTATATCTCCCATAGTACCCAGCCCAGTGTTGTTGTTACTGTTGTGAGCTGCCGTTGTTGGTTTCGACTCATAGTGACCCCTGTGTATGACAGAGCAAAACACTGCCCAGTCCTGTGTCATCCTCATAATTGTTCGTATGTTTGAGCCCATTGCTGCAGTCACTGTGTCAGTCCATTTCTTTGAGGATCTTCCTCTTTTTCACTGACCTAATGTTCGCTGAGTGTAATGTCCTTCTCCAGGGACTGGTCCCTCCTGATAACATGTCCAAAGTACGTGAGACAAAGTCTCAACATCCTTGCTTCTGAGGAGCATTCTGGCTGTATTTCTTCCAAAACAGATTTGTTAATTCTGGAAGTCCATGGTATATTCAATATTCTTCACTAATACCATAATTCAAAGGCATCAATTCTTCTTTGGTCTTCCTTATTCATTGTCTAGCTTTCACATGTGTATGTGGCGATTGAAAACACCATGGCTTGGGTCAGGTGCTTCTTAGGACTAGTGACATCTTTAGTGCCATCTTTGCTTTTCAACACTTTAAAGAGGTCTTTTGCAGCAGATTTGCCCAGTGCAATATGTTGTTTGATTTCTTAACTGCTGCTTCCATGGGCATTGATTATAGATCCAAGTAAAATGAAGTCCTTGTTAATGTCAATATTTTCTCCGTTTATCATGATGTTGCTTATTGGTCCAGTTGTGAGGATTTCTGTTTTCTTTATGATGAGGTGTAATCCATACTGAAGGCTGTAGTCTTTGATCTTCATCAGTAAGTGCTTCAAGTCCTCTTCACTTTCAGCAAGCAAGGTTGTGTCATCTGCTATTGCAGGTTGTTAATGGGTCTTCTTCCAATCCTGATGCTGCATTCTTCATATTCTGGTTTTTCAGAGTATTTGCTCAGCATATAGATTGAATAAGTATGGTGAAAGGATACAACCCTGAAGCACACCTTTTCTATCCCCTTGTTCTGTTCCAGTGACCACCTCTTGGTCTATATACAGGTTCCGCATGAGCACAATTAAGTGTTTTGGAATTCCCATTCTTTGCAATGTTAGCCATAATTTGTTATGATCCACATAGTTGAATGCTTTTGCATAGCCGATAAAACACAAGTAAACATCTTTCTGGTATTTTCTGCTTTCAGCAAAGATCTATCTGACATCCCTTGTTCTGTGTCCTCTTCTGAATCCGGCTTGAATTTCAGGTATTTCCCTGTCGATGTACTGCTACAACCATTTTTAAATTATCTTCGTCAAAAATTTCCTTGCACGTGATATTAATGATATTGTTTGATAATTTCTGCATTCGGTTGGATCACCTTTCTTTGGAATGGGCACAAATATGGATCTCTTCCAGTCGGTTGACTAGGTAGCCCTCTTCCAAATTTCTTGGCATAGATGAGTGAGCGCTTCCAGTGCTGCATCCGTTTGTTAAAACATCTCAACTGGTATTCCGTCAATTCCTGGAGCCTTGTTTTTTGCCATTGCCTTCAGTGCAGCTTGGACTTCTTCGGTATCATCAGTTCTTGGTCGTATGCTACCTCCTGAAATGGTTGAATGTTGACCAGTACTTTTTGGTACAGTGACTCTGTGTATTCCCTCCATCTTCTTTTGATGCTTCTTGTGTTGTTCATTATTTGTCCATAGAATCCTTCAATATTGCAACTCAAGGCTTGAATTTTTCTTCAGTTCTCTCAGCTTGAGAAATGCCGAATGTGTTCTTCCCTTTTGGTTTTTTAACTCCAGGTCTTTTAACATTTCATTACGATACTTTACTTTGTCTTCTCGAGCTGCCCTTTGAAATTTTCTGTTTAGCTTTTTTATGTGATCATTTCTTCCTTTTGCTTTAGTTACTCTGCATTCAAGAGCAAGTTTCAGAGTCTCTTCTAACATCCATTTTGGTCTTTTCTTTCTTTCCTGTCTTTTTAAGGACCTTTTGCTTTCTTCATATGTGATGTCCTTGATGTCGTTCCACAACTTCAGTTATTAGTGTTCAGTGTGTCAGATCTGTTCTTGAAATGGTCTTTAAATTCAGGTGGGATATACTCAGGGTCATTCTTTGGCTCTCTTGGACTTGTTTTAATTTTCTTCAGCTTCCGCTTGAACTTGTATATGAAAAATTGATGGTCTGTTCCATAGTTGGCCGCTGGCCTCATACTGACTGATGATTCTGAGTTTTTCCATCACCTCTTTCCACAGATGGAGTCGATTTGATTCCTGTGTATTCCATCCGGTGAGGTCCACATGTATAGTTACTGTTTATGTTGTTGAGAAAAGGTATTTGCAATGAATAAATCATTGGTCTTGCAAAATTCTATCATGCAATCTCTGGCATTGTTTCTATCACCAAGGCCGTATTTTCCAACTACTGATCCTTCTTTGTATCCAGCTTTCGCCTTCCAATCACCAGTAACCATCAATCCATCTTGATTGCATGTTTGATCAATTTCAGACTGCAGAAGTTGGTAAAAATCTTCAGTTTCTTCATCTTTGGCATTAGTGGTTGGTGTAATAGTGGTTTCAGTAATAGTCATATTACCTGGTCTTCCTTAAACAGGCATGTGGATGTTATTCTTTCACTGACAGTGTTGTGCTTCAGGATAGATCTCAACATGTTGTTTTTGACGATGAATGCAATGCCTTTCCTCTACAATTTGTCATTCCTGGCATAGTAGACCATATGATTATCTGATTCAAAATGCCCAATACCAGCCCATTTCAGCTCACTAATGCCTAGGTTATCGATCTTTATGCATTGCATTTCATTTTTGATAGCTTCCAATTTTCCTTGATTCATACTTTATATATTCCATGTTCCCATTATTAATGGATGTTTGCAGCTGTTTCTTCTCATTTTGAGTTGTGCCACATCAGCAAATGAAGATCCCGAAAGTTTTACTCCATCCACGTTATTAAGGTTGACTCTACTTTGAGGAGGCAGCTCTTCCCCAGTTGTCTTTTTAGTACCTTCCAACCTGAGCAGCTCGTCTTCTGACACTATACAGTGCTCTGCTGCTATTCATAAGATTCTCACTGGCCAATTTTTTCAGAAATAGACCACCAGCTCCTTCTGCCTAGTCTTTCTTAGTATGGAAGCTCCGCTGAAATCTGTCCACCATGGGTGACCCTACTGATATTTGAAATACTAGTAGCATAGCTTCCAGCATCACAGCAACACACAAGCCACAGCAACACACAAGATACCACAGTAAGACAAACTGACAGAAGAGTGGTGGAGACCAGTGTTACCTATGTGTATTTTCAATACGTGAGGTCCCTTGATTGAGTTCACCATAGGTGATACTAGTCAGCATCCTTAGACCCAGGGGAACATAGTATTTTTATCTTTTTGTTTCTTGCAGGTTATTACCTAAAGCCCTTTCTCACCAGGGACTTTTCCTCTCCCTCATCTCCTTATTCCTAGATACAGGTGATTCCTAACGGTGACCAGCTTATTTGGCCGCGAAGTTGCCATATATGATGGGATGATAGAGTATGATCTGCAGTGCCATGGGCACTTCCCGGAAGAACCACAGCATTGATTGTACCTTTGTTCCACGTGGCATTTTGAAGCGTCAGAGAAGGAAACAGGCTCTCATGGGCGTCTCTAGTAATTTGCCTCCAATACTGAGAGACTGAGGCTAGTGTTCGTTCAGGCCTTAGGCTTCACAGCTTCAGTCACCCCAACCAGTCTTTTGTGAATACTGGTGTCCTGAGGGCCCATGGCAGATTCTTCCAGTCCTCCGCAAAGAATTGCACCAGGAGATCGCTACAAGGCCTGTTTACCTGTTATCAATTAAGCATGCATTTCTGTTTCAAGATAATTCTATTAATGTCGGATCCTTTCTTTTTCTTTCCTTGTCTGTGATTACTGGCTCAGCACTCTTGGCTTATTATTATTATTTTTAATTATAACTTGGTGGTGTTCTGGGTAGAAGAGTTAAAAAATATGTTGGATACATTTTGGGGAATATTTTTAGAAATTTTGGTGTAAAAATATTGCTTTAAGGTCATTCTGCATATAGGTGACCCTTAATGTTGCTTTTTTTTTTTTTTTTTTTTTACCTGAAATGCAGTCAAACCAGTTTTCTTTGTGACAGTGTGGAGAGTCACAAAGTGTTTTATGAACTAATGAGTGTTTGAGTATCTACTAGGTGTTAGTAGCTCTTTGTTAGGTGGCCTGTGAAATAGCACAGGTTATTTCATTGAAACTTCCTGGCAGCCTTGTCAAGTTAGGTCTTACTGTCCCCATTTTGCCAGCGGAGGAAACAGTCAGGGACGTTAAGGAACTTGCCCAAACTTACTGAGCAAGCAGATGGCAAGGCCATTTTCAAAGCCTAGGCATCCCTCCCCACGGTGACCGCTCCTCCACTCTAAGACAAGTCTACATTTTGAAGGGTTGTAGAATAACTCAAGATGTGGTTTGCAGTTTTGTTTAATAATGTCCTAGACTTTTGAATGAACATCTGTGCTGTTTAAAACTGAGTCTATTTCTTTGTTCTATTTTTGAAAAAATGTTTATTTTGGAGAGCTTAAAGGAGGCTATGTGTTCTTTGCACATGTTGATGAGAAGGGTATCTGCTACCGATAGCAATTTGACCTATAAATTATTACATGGTACCCCGTGTCCTGAAAGCATTAGTTTGTAATGCTAGATTGATCAGTTATTAGTCCTAAATCAGTTACAGATTAGAGGTCAACTTCTATCGGGAGGGGAGAATGCCCTCCCGATAGAAGGTCTACAAAGAGCAGCTGAAAATTTTACTTGGAGAATTGCCCTACTCCTGACTGCTTCACTGCATAGAGAAGATAAACTTGTCCCACATTGAGCCACCCCAGCTTTCTGAGCCATTGATCACACATTTGTGGATACAGATGTGTAGAAGAGAAGGCCATTGTAATTCTGAGTGCCTTAAGTGTGATTGTGTTATAGAAGCTTGAGAGTGAGTTTATCCCATCTTTCTAGTTGTTTAAAACTTCAAGCTTTAAATAGAGGATTTAACATTTGTGGAATACTCATACTCCACAGAGATCAGCCAGGCCTCTCACTCTTATAGAAATGATATGACCATGTTATATATGTGTGGTGTGTTTAGCTTGTTAATAAATACTTTTTTTTTTTTCTGATCATGCAATATGGTTTATAATTTGGAAAACACAGAAAAGTACAAGGAAGAAAAATATACCTGCAATCCTGCTCTCTTGAAAAGTAATATGTGTGAAGTCTGAAGGACTAATGGACCACAGCTACCAAGGCCTCCACCAGACTGAGTCCAGTACAGCTAGATGGTGTCCGGCTACCACCACTGACTGCTCTGACCAGGATCACAACAGAGGGTTCTGGACAGAGCTGGAGAAGGATGTAGAACAAAATTCTAACTCACAAAAAAAAAAGACCAGATTTACTGGCCTCAAGGAGACTGGAGTAACCCTGAGAGTGTGGCCCCCAGACACCCTTTTAGCTCAGTGGTGAAGTCATTTCCGAGGTTCACAGTTCAGCTGGGGAGTGGACAGCCCCATAAAACCAAACAGGACTAATGAGGTACAGCAGTCCAGGGACAAGGGCTAGAAGGCAGAAGGGGACAGGAAAGCTGGTGATAGGGATCCTAAGGTTGAGTAAGGATAGTGTTGATGTGTTGTGAGGTTGTTAACCATTGTCATAGGGCAACATGTGTACTAACTGTTAAATGAGAAACTATTTTGTTCTGTAAGCCTTCATCTAAAGTGAGAATAACAGCACAATTGGAAGAGTGTAGTCAATGTTGCTGAACTGTGCATGTAGAAATTTTTGAAATGGTGTATCTTTGGCTATGTGTATTTTCACCAAAAAAAAAAAAAAAAAAGTCAAGAAGTTAGAGGGTTGACATGTTGTGGGGTTGTTAACCAATGTCATAAAACAGTATGTGTACTACCGTTTCATGAGAAACTATTTGTTCTGTAAGCCTTCAGCTGAAGTACAATAAAAAAATAAACAGTAAAAAAAAAGAAAAAATAATATGTGTGAATGTGTATTTGTATGCGATTTACATATGTTGTTGTTGTTAGTTCCATCAAGTCTCTTCCGGCTCGTGGTTACCCCATGTGTACAGAGTAGAACTGTGCTCCTTAGGGTTTTGAAGACTGTGACCTTTTGGAAGCAGATCACCAGGCCTTACTTCTAAAACACCTCTGGGTGATTTTGAACCTCCAGCCTTTCAGTTAGTAGTCCAGTGCTTAACCATTTGTACCACCATACATAAGTGTGTGTGTGTGTATGTGTGTGTATTTGGAGTCATAGATGCTTAGATGCTTTTTGGTCAGTTGCTTTTTCACTTCATATATGGTGAACATTTTTCCAAGTGAGTGAAATATTTTTCCTCAGAATTTTTCATAATTTCATAATTTTATATGAATTCCATTATAATTTTATATAATTCTATTGGATGGGTAGGCCTTATTTAATTTAACCAATACCTTTCTGCAGTAACCACCTTTACAGACAAGGCTTTGTGAGTCTACCTTTTCTAAATGCTCCATATATATGCTGTCAGTTGATCACAGAAATATCAGGGATCCATAACAGTTTCTTCTTGCTAAAGATACTCAGGATCTTGATGTCTGTTGAGATCGGGCATAGGTTTCATTACTTAGTTAGAAAGTAAATAGAAATCATCACCTAGATCGATCTATTGAAACTAAAAAAATCAAGCCCTTCAAGTTACTTGAGAAGGCCAGAAGGAAAATACGTTATACAGCTTTGTAGCTACTGTTCTCACAGCTTAGTGCAGTGGTGTAGGGAATATTTTCATAGAAATGTCTCTTTTGTAGAGTTTTTTTTTTCCCACCAGATAAAGAAGGCTTGTTTAATTTGGGAAGAGTTATTTCATAGGAAATTAAATCTTTGTAAGTCTTCTATCACATTTCCACACTTGGCTGGTTCTCTGGCAAATGATGGCTTCTGAATGGCATAGGAAGGGTTTCTTTCTTAAAAGCAAATGATTCTGTGATTTATGCATACTCAGTTTTTTATTTTTGAATCGGATAGGTCAGAGAAACTTGTTTTCTCTTTATATTTGTCTGTGGGTGACATTGCTGGCTCTCAAACTCAGAATGGTACTTAAAATGATTTTTTTCCCCCCACTTCACCTGATGAAAATGTTTTCTCGGGCACAGTGAATGACTCCAGAACTTTAAAAACACAACCAGTGATGCTGGCCAGGCGCTGGGGAGTTGCTGCTGCTTAGTGATCAGTAATTGTTACATCTTGGGTTTGGTGTGCTCAGTGGTGTCTAATTATGGCGTGTGCTTGGGAACCATGAAGGAATTTTCTTTTCAAGTGTTAGTGCATCATTTTTTCTGATATTGATCAAAGGTTAGAAAACTATTATTATATACTTAGCCAGGGTATTAATAACTGTCTTACATTCTTAATCTTTTGGCTATTTGGTTGAAATATATCTATGCCTCTTAAATATTGAAAGCATAATATCCTTTAATGTACAACTGCAGAGTTAAAATGAATTTTATGTGAAATATTTAGTTGTGAACCACATCTTCAGCTTTTTATATGCCACAGTGGTCTTGTTTTTTTTCCTCTTCCATTGTCTGATAGTGAGGTCATTTTCAGTCCTCTGGGAAATTCTATTCCCAGCCAGATGCGGCTCATATATTAAAAGTAGCACCTGTGGCTAATATCACAGCAGCTTACCATAAATTTACATGGTAACTAGGATTATATTTGTCAAGACTGTTAAAAAAATCTAGATTTAATTTGATTTCCAGTATTGTAGAAGCTATCCAACATTTTGCTTCATAACTATATTTTAAAAGTTAAAAATCACTCCATTGTTAAGTTTTATAGCACTCCTAGTGCCCATTAAGTTGATTTGTTCAATGGAGGTCAGAGTAAGGCAACTTGGCTACATTAAGATCGGAAACCAACCCATTTGTGACAAATTTAGTCCTTTCGTGTGAATCTTCTCAATGTCTCTGCACTGATTGGATTCAGGTGTAGCTTATGTCAGTAGCATTTAACCTCAAAAGAATGAGCAATGTGATTTGGTTGTAAATTATAAAGCATTTTGCCTTTGCTTGTTTTAATGTAACTGTTAACTCTGCTTCCCTACTCCTGGCTGCTTCACTGTATTTGCCTATAAATGAGTGGTTTGGTTTTAAAGACATCTCAGAAAATTGGGGTACATGCCGTTGTCCCTCTCCCTCCTTTATGTGACCTCTCCTAAACTGCTTTATTCCCCATTATCCTTTGAGTTATCTTCCACATGTTATGATTTGCACACCTGCAGTTATAAAATTGTTTTGAGGTGCCATTATATCATGTTGTTCACCAACTTCCCAGCATTTATGAATACAATAATGATTCACCATAAATCACAGTAATTTACCAATTTCAGAGAATCTGCTCCCACAAATAAGAATTGAATGATGAATTTCTTTGGTGTCCCCCTATTTGACATGGGTCCTTAAAAAGAAACTGGTAGGATATTTCTGTGTATTTATTTGCAAAAATTAATTCATAGTCCACAACTGAATTAAAGTATAAATTCACCCTTCTGGGTGTTTAGTATTTGAAAACGTGTATAGAAATTGAAACCAAGTTTCTTAAACTGAGGAGTTGTAATTGCCTCAGCAATAATCTTACTCTTGGATGAGAGGATGGTAGTGTTAAGTTTTGACACTGAAGTTAGGGCGTCACACAGCAACTCAGCACAGCGTCTGTAACCATGAGTGCACGTCTCGGCTTTGCATTGGAATTCAGTGCAGAGGCACTTCCTGCTCTGTTGATCATCTTTTTGGAGGGAAGTTTGTAAGCTTCTTTGAGCCTGAGCCTCACAAGGAAGTGAAACAGCGTCCAAGAATTATTATGCTAAAAAATTTGTGGCAATGGAAAAAACAGTTAGGAGTGAGGCTAAAATTATATACATTTTGTGTGTTGTTGTTTTTAGGTGCCGTTGAGTAGATTCCAACTCATAGCGACCCTACGTACAAAATGCTACCGGGTCCTGCGCCATCCTCACGGTCATTGCTATGTTTGAGCCTATTGTTGAAGGCACTGTGTCGGTCTGTCTCGTTGAGGGTTTATCTCTTTTTTGCTGACCTTCTGCTTTACCAGTTGTCTCAAATGCATGTGAAAGCTGGACAGTGGATAAGAAACACTGAAGAAGAATTGATGCATTTGAATTATGGTGTTGGCGTTATGGTGTTGGTGTTAGCATGTTACTGGGTGTAATTAATCACTTACTGATATGAGAAAACACCAGTAATGACCAATTTGAAGCCTTGTAAATATTTTTTGGTGAATTATGAAATCTCTTCTTTGTGTACCTGGGGTAAAATTAGTTCCTTGGGTAACTTAGGTGCCCTACTTGTGAATCTGGATTGCTGTTGCTATTCCTACTTGGACATACATGGAGGAAGGGGTGAAATTACGAAGTGAAGGTGCCCAGCACTAGTCTCTCACAAAAGCCATTCTTGATTGCATTCTCCTCTGCTTCCTTACTTCTTAACAGCTCTTCATGGTTGGCCTTTCTGCCCCCTACTATCCATTGTGAGCTCCTTGAGGGGCTGGGATGGTGTCCCAGGGTCCAGAGCCCAGGAAGGTGCTTGGTACAAAGCAGCAGATTGGTAAATGTGTATCACATATGTTAATGAGCAGACTGTTAGGAAGATTCTTCCACATAGTTCAAAAGTTTCATATCTTGTATGGAAAACAGAAACGTCAGAAATTGATAAGTTATTCTGCTGACCATGATTCTTTTTCTCCTCTGTTTTCCATTGCAGTTAGAAGCAAATGTGTGATGTTACTTCTAAAGTTATCTGTTGATGCTCTGAAGGAGACAGGAATTATGAGGTTGCTGGCAATGAGGTCACCTTCATGTAGCCAGCCACCTTCACCAAAACCCATTGCTGTTGCCACATGGTGACTCTGTAGCCCTGAATTTAGCCCACAAAGGGCCTAGGAGCTGCATGTGCCACATAGCCAAGAGACACAACCTTAAAACTTGTTACCGTTGAATAGATTCTGACTCGTAGTGACCCTATAGGACAGAGTAGAACTGCCCCATAGGGTTTCCAAGGAGTGGCTAGTGAATTTGAACTGCCGACCTTTTGGTTAGCAGCTGTAGCTCTTAACCTGTGCCACCAGGGCTCCGACACAACCTTAGAAGGCTGATTTTTCAGAATAGAATTAAAACTTATTTTAGAATAACCTGGTTATTTTCAGAGAGAAGCATCATTTCTTCTCAACTCAGAAACGAGTTAAACCTAAAATAATCATTAAAGTGCACAGTGCCAGCTCTTATCATTTGTTAATACTACTTTACCTTAGGTGGTTTAGATTTGGGAAAAATGGCTATTACTTAAAGCCAAACAGACCAATTTTGTAAAACTACGTATGTATAAAGGGCATGCGTTGGCTCATAAGAAATATTTTGCTTGGTTCCTTCAAAAGTAACATTCCTTGATGAAAAATGAAAACTCTGGTATTAATTGCATTTTTATTTAGAGTTTTGTTTTAAGCCATGTAAAATAGCCAGTATCATGTAACTTTTTTCCGATTATAGTTTTTGAGTAAATTATATATTTCTTCTAATGAAATCCTTATTTGGCAAATTTTGGCTGTTATAATACAGTTGCTATTGGATGAGCAAATACTGTATTTTTATGCAAATAACAGATGCCTTCCACATTTGTTTGCCAACTGCACCCTCCCCTGTGAGGTATTTTTGTAAGTGCCGCTATGCCAATATTTTTTTTACATGTTGCTATAAAAAAAATTAGCATAGCACGCTTATGAAAATACTTCATGGGGAGAGGGCATGGTTGGCAAACAAACGTAGAAGGCTTGTGTTATTTGCGTAAAAATACGGTATAGCCGTTTTACAAGAAAAAGTTTTTTTCATTATTTCTATCAACAAACATTTATCTTTTAAATACATGCAACTTTTCCTTCACTAGATTATTAAAAATAAGTTTATTTTAAAAATAAATCACATTCTGATCACTGTCTTGTTCTGTTGAGACCGTGTTATAAATCTCTTCTAATATTGTAATATTCTGGGAGTATAATTAAGAATGAATTTTGTTGGTAAATGTTGAGAAGAGGCAAAGAAGAAAGTTACAATACATTGCCTATTTACAAATTAACCATTACCTGCCAAAAGCACACATCAGACCCACACAGCGGACATCCGCTAATCCAGTGGTTAGCCGTTCCGGGCTCTAATGCACACTGTTTTACACGTTAACGGTTTTGAAGTTCCAGGCCAAAGCTGACCTTTCACATGTGCGCCATTCACAGTAGGAATCTCCACTCATTGCTTCCTGTCAGAATGGATTATAGTGACACAGCCCAGGGCTCACTTTGGCTGCAATTAAGTTTTTGATCAGAATTATTTCGTTCACAAACAATCACATTTGTTAAAATGTTACATCTGCCCTGAAAACCACTGGCAGCCTCTCAGTTTATCAGTGTGATGTGAGTGTAATTCTCATTTGTTTTTCATAAAATGGCAAACCATCTTATATATACGTTATTTAATTTTTTTTTTTTCTTTTGCTGGTTTCTGCCTTTTATTTCATTGGGTTTGGAAGGAAACTGTGTCTTGAAATTGGTATGAAGCTCCTTGAAGACTTTTGGGAATTTGATTGGAATTGTTTTTGGTGCAGAGCAAAATTATCCAGTTGGGAGCCAAGGCTTAAATATTATTTTCAAAAATTGCTAGCGGTGTTTCCATGTTTCTCACACAAGGAAACGTTTTAGCTTTGTGAGGGTGGGAGTTCGAGGTTTTGACTCTTGGTCTGCAGTTCCTGTAATCTCATGCCTATGATGTCACTGCTTTTCAGTATTTATCATAATGCACATCACCACATCCATCACTATTGCTGTAGACTGTAGATGTCAGAAGGGAAACCAGCTTTGGCTTTATGAGCCTCGCCTCTCTTGGTTCTTTGACTTGCTGTTAATAGTAATTTTCTTACTAATAAGTGGCATAAGAGATATACTGAAGTAGCTTTTTCACTAACTGCTTTATGTCTGTAATATATGGATATCAGTGGAATTTTCTGCATTTTATACCTGATTTTCACTGTATGATGAGTCTTTGTCTTTCTTTTGTGAAGAAGAGTCTGTTTACATGGTACTTCTGCATGTTGGGAGGAGTACTTTGGGAACACATGATTGGAGTTTGGATTAGAGTTTGACTTAAAATAGGAATCCACCTATAACTTGACTTTGTGTGAGAGTAGAGACTGGGAAGCTGGCACTGAGGCAGTGGTGGGGAGGCAGGAAGGAACGGAATTAGGAAGTTGTGAAGTTGGGGAAGGCTTGAATGCTTGAATGTCTGAGAAGTTTAGAAATTTTAATTACTTTAAAAAATGTATGTATTTAGAATGCTGTTAAAGGAATTTATTACCAGGTTTTAAAATATTGCATTAAAACCCACACCATTTCCCATTTGTTTTGACGTAACCAAACTCATTTATTACTAACTCATAAAATTACAAATTGCTGAAGAAAGAGATTGTACCAAAAAATCTCTTTATTTAGCTCTAATTTTTTAAGCTTTTTAATAAGGTAGGGTCTAACAAACAATACTTCTAAAATCCAAAGGCTTCACTTAAATGGCTGTATTAATTTATCTTAACATTTATTTTCTCTGTTGTCACACTTGTGAGCAGATTTTTTTTTTAAAAAAACTAAATCCATTATTAAAACTGAGTTTTTAGTCTTTTTAAAAATATCACATTTGAAATATACCTGACCATAAAGGAAACACATTTAAAAAAAATTCTGAATAGTATTTTGAGAGAAAACACCAACCTGGAACCTTCCAAAATTGGCAAACCTTAGTTTCTTTTAGCTGTTACTGCTCAGTGCTGCCCTGTCTTCTTAGATAGCAGTATACAATAGAAGGTGGCCAGGCAAATTAGTAACTGTGTTACAAACTCATGATAATGTAGTTGTTTTCTAGCTTTCAGGTTTTGTTGTTTTTGTTATTTATTTGACATTCTGAAAATTTTAAAACTTTGTATCCATAATCTGTTAACATCTATGTAATTGGGGGGGTGGGGGCATCTGCTGGGTCATAGAGGGAGCCTTTCTTACCCTTGGAAGCAGGTTTTCCCGAAATCTGAGGCAGTCAGGAGAAATAGTGGTGCAGAGTGCTCCCGTCTATGCAAAAAAACAGAGACTACTAGTCCTGTGCAGCATCTACCACGTGTAGACAGAGCTCCTGGCCTAAAACCTTAAATGCATCAAAGGAAGGCAACGGGGGTCTGGCCCACAGCCTTCTGTCTACAATAAGCAGCAGCTTCACACAAAGCACTTCAAGAAGGTTCAAAAGTGCTCTTTCTACAAAGGCTGAGATAGACATCTGTGACATGGCGTCTGCTCTCATGATACATGAAACTGAAAGATAAATTGGACACTTAACCACCTTAAAGTTTTACTGGTGCTTGTAAAAACACTTCTAAGGCCTCAACTACAGCGTGTATGCCAGACAGAGACTTCTAGATTCTCTCCCAATTACCAGGAAAAAACAAACCCTCGCTTCCTAAACAACATGATTGCTGGCCTGGGAAGTCCCCACTCTGTGATATGAGAAGAATAATTTTTTATCGCCAAGAAACCCAGCACTTTTCTCCTTATGCTGGTCGTGAAGCCACACAGTGGATGTCATTAGCCATTCCCTTCCTGCCATGGATGGGGAGGCCAAGGTTGAGAGGGAGAAGTAACTCTCCAAGGTGGTGGAGCGAGGCCTGCACCCCATGCAGTTTCCCTTCTTGGTCCATGGATTTTCTGTATCACAGGACTACGCGGGTACTTTCCTGAACATTCTCCCTTGGCCCAGAGAAATTTCAGGATAAAGCAGAACACATCTTTTATAAAGAAAATGAATTTAAACTCTAAAAATTGTAAGACATGCTTTTCTGAGCCTCAGGGATTTAGGCCAGATGACTGCTCTGGCCCCTGCCAGTTCCAACCCTCTTGGTCTCTTGAGGCATTGCTCTCTGGATTGTGTACTTCTTCAGAATCACCCCCAATTTATTTCTGACCTCATGCCCACTTCCCATATTCACAACTCCGCATATTTTTGTTTTACTGTAGCCCTGGATTTGCAACCCTGGATATTTCCCAAGGTTTCCATTAAGAGTACATCTCAGAACACTAGCGTAGGCATGGTGTCCGAGTTTGCACTGAGAGCTTGAGGTAAGATTAGGCAGACCAGAGGGCAATGGAGACTTTGACCTCATTATGAAACTCTGCAAGTATCATAATTTTGAAAACTTAAGATGTGAGTAATTTTAGAGCAGTACTCTCTCTTTCTCTCTCTCTCTCTCTCTCTGTGTGTGTTTAGCACCAAAGAGAAATATATAAAGCTGTTTTGCATCCTGTGGCCTTCTCACAGCCCCTCTGTGGGTGGTTCTCTCCTGGATAAATGTGGGAGCTGAGTGTGGAGGTTGGCTGGCATGCCTACGGTCACAAGTGTGGCTGGAAGAGATATTTTGAGGGTATTCCCTGAGCAGTCTACTGTGGGGATTTTTTCACAGCAAACACTGCCTGCATGTTGGAGGATTTGGTTATAATGTCCCTGTCATTTCAAGTTTGTTGGGTAGAGTATTTGTTCTAATAGGTTCAGTGGTCTTTGTTTTTGACATGGCAGGCTGTTAACTGAAATAACTTGTTACTCTAATAGGTGCTCAGCTAAAGAGGGCTTTATCATATTATCTAATATTTTCACTGGGCATGGAAAAAAAAAGATTAAAAAAAAGAAAGCCTTCTCATTTATCCCATAAACCCCCAATTACACAATTGCTCTTCTGTTTTTACCCTTGAAAGACTTTGCAACATGTGTTGGTAGAGAATTCAAAGAATCTTTATGTTTAGAAGGCCTGACTTAAAAAGATACATTTGGTATATGTATCTCTCTTCTACATGATTGAAGCATTTACATGAAATCATTTCTAAAAGACAAAGCTATCGACTCTTTGTGAGACTGTGCAGCCTCTCAAAATGAGAAAACAGTGGAGCCACATGGAAAATGAGTGGGATGCTGTAATAATATGAGAAGATTAAGGATACAAAATTAAATGAACATTATCGTGACAATTATGGAGAAAAGGGCAGAGGGGAAAAACAAAAACAAAATATATAATAGTTATTTCTTCATTTTCTAAATCTTCTGTAAGCTTTATTTTTCTCTTACAGTTAACAATTTTAAGTAAAAATTGTGGAGAACTTATACGTGCTATAATTAGTTTTTAGGTAAAAGACGCAAGTGGAAAAAGTATAATCTGACATCGGGGATTTGTACCTAAACACACACACATACATACACACACACACACGGGATTTTTGGAGCTGGACAAACTTGAATTTGAATCCCAGCCTCATTTCTTGTGAGGTGTGTGATTCTGGACAAGTGATTTAACTTCTCTGAGCCTCATTCTTTTCTTTGTAAAATGCAAACGATAAACCTGTTCACAGGGTTTTAGTGAGTGCCTCATCTGGAGTACTTATTTTATAAATGCTCATGGTATTTCCCCCTTTCCTTCTTTGTCCCCCGTACTAAATAATGAGAATCATTGGTCCAAGTAATGGCCCTGAGATACACTAAGATCCCTAGTCAGCAAGGCTCAGAAGGTGCTACTTGATCACAAATAAGTCTACCTGTAGGTGTTTCCATGAAAATAAAGTAATTTATGGTTAAATCAGAAAGTAATCATAGGCATCCTGTTCCTTGTGCATATTAGTTGATGATGATATTATTATTTATTATTAGCTGATATTTTTTATGGAACATTGCTGTGTATGTGAGCATACTGTGCTATGTGATTGATACACACTATCTCCTTATATCCAGATGGGAATCTCAATCCAGGTTTTGAGTTCCTAGTCTGATACTCTTTCAATAGCTTACTGTTCTGCTTTGATACAGTAGGTGTGTTTTTAAAATGTTCTATTCCTCTTGAATGTTTGCAAATCAAATAAAAATTTAAATAAATTAACAATTTAGTCCCTGTTGATGGACAGTTTAGTTTCAAGTGTTCATCATTACAGTCAGTTCTGTAACAAACATCCTTGTGTCTTTTTGTGTTCAAGTGTGAGAGTTTCTCTAGGATATAAAACTAGAAATAGAATTGCTGGGATAACCCTCTGGTATACAGATTAATAAAAAATGAAGGTTCAGGATTGTGAGAAGGTCAGGGCTTGGTGAAAGTCACATTGTAGCTCAGTGACAAAGTCACATTGTAGCTCTGTGTCATTGTAGAACCCTACCCATGCACCAGGCTGTAGTAACCCATGGTGACCTTATGATTTGAGAGCAACATGAGCCGATTTTGAAGCGGTTCTGGAAATCTGGGAAGGTGTACATAAGAAGCAAAGATCATGGAAACATGAATTAGCAAGTGGGCCCTCAGTCCAAGGTGTGAGTGCTTTAGGGCAAAAAGACCCATTCTTTACCAGCATTTACTGTTGATAATACTAACTTGGAGTGTCACCAATAATACTACAGATTTGTAATCTATTACCCTAAATCTTTTTTTTTTTTTTTTTTTAACTTGGCTGGGAGTGTTTTATTTATTCTCTCAAAACCCTCTTCCTTAAGCTCTCTAAATTTTATTGTATTTCTGTTGACTGCTAGCATATTTTCTTTCTTTCTTTTTTTAATTGTACTTTAGATGAAGGTTTACAGAGCAAATTAGTTTCTCATTAAACAATTAATAACAAATATTGTTTTGTAACATTGGTTGCCAACCCCACAATGTGTCAACACTCTCCTCTTCTCGACCTTGGATTCCCCATTACCAGCTTTCCTGTCCCTGCCTGCCTTCTCATCCTTGCCCCTGGGCTGGTGTGCCTATTTTGTCTCATTTTGTTTCATGGGCCTGTCTAATCTTTGGCTGAAGGACGAACCGCAGGAGTGACTTCAGTACTGAGTTAAGAGGATGTCTGGGGGCCATACTCTTGGGTTTTCTCCAGTCTCTGTCAGACCAGTAAGTCTGGTCTTTTCTTGTGAGTTAAAATTTTGTTCTACCTTTTTCTCCAGCTCTGTCTGGGATCCTTTATTGTGATCTCTTTCAGAGCATTCGGTGGTAGCTGGCCACCATCTAGTTGTGCTGGACTCAGTCTGGTGGAGGCTGTGGTAATTGTGCTCCATTAGTCCTTTGGACTAATCTTTCCCTTGTGTCTTTGGTTTTCTTCATTCTTCCTTGCTCCAGATAGGGTGGGACCAGTAGAGTATCTTAGATGGCTGCTCGCAAGCTTTTAAGACCCCAGATGCTACTCACTAAAGTAGGTTATAGAATGTTTTGTTTATAAACTATGTTATGCCAATTGAGCTAGATGTCCCCCAAGACCATGGTCCCTAGCCCTCAGCTCAGTAATTCGATCCCTCAGGGAATTTGGATGTGCCTTTGAAGGTTCCATGACCTTGCCTTGGTCAAGTTGTGCTGACTTCCCCAGTATTGTATACTGTCTTGCCCTTCACCAAAGTTACCACTTATCTATTGTTTAGTTAGTGTTTTTCGCTTTCCACCCCTCCTCTCCCCTGTAACCATCAAAGATTGTTTCTTTCTGTGTGTAAACCTTTTGTTGAGTTTTTATAATGGTGTCATACAATATTTGTCCTTTTGTGATTGACTTATTTCACTCAGCATAATGCCCTCCAGATTCGTCCATGTTGTGAGATGTTTTGCAGATTGTTCTTTATTGTTGTGTAGTATTCTGTTGTGTGTATGTTCCGTAGTATGTTTATCCATTCATTGATGGGCACTTAGGTTGTTTCCGTCTTTTTGCTTTTGTGAATTATGCTGCAGTGAACATGGTTGTGTATATGTCTGTTCATGTGACAGCTGTGATTTCTCTAGGATATATTCCTAGGAGTGAGGTAGCTGGACTGTATAGTATTTCTATTTCTAGTTTTTAAGGAAGCGCCATATCATTTTCCAAAATGGTTGTACCATTTTGCATCCCCACCAGCATTGTATAAGAGTTCCAGTCTCCCTGCGGCCTCTCCAACATTTGGTATTTTCTATTTTTTTGATTCGTGCCAGTAAGGTTGGGGTAAGATGGTATCTCATTATAGTTTTGATTTGCATTTCTCTAATGGCTAATGATCGTGAGCATTTCCTCATGTGTCTGTTAGCCACCTGAATGTCTTCTTTGGTGAAGTGTCTGTTCATATCCTTTGCCCATTTTTTAATTGGATTATTTGTCTTTTTGTTGTAAAGGTGTTGGATTTTCCAATAGATTTTAGAGATTAGACCTTTGTCGGATTTGTTATAGCCAAAAATTTTTTCCCAGTCTGTAGGTTTTCTTTTTACTCTCTTGGTGAAGTCTTTTGATGAGCATAAGTGTTTAATTTTTAGAAGATCCCAGTTGTCTAGCTTATCTTCTGATGTTTGTGTATTGCTAGTTATGGTTTATATCCTATTTATGCTGTGTATTAGTGCCTATAGCATTGACCCTATTTTTTCTTCTATGATCTTTATAGTTTTTGGTTTTATATTTAGGTCTTTGATCCGTTTTGAATTAGTTTTTGTGTGTAGTGTGAGGTATGAATCCTGTTTCATTTTTTTAGAAATGGACATCCAGTTTTGCCAGCACCATTTGTTAAAAAGACTGTCTTTTCCTCCATTTAATGGACTTCAGGCCTTTGTCGAAGATCAGGTGACTGTAGGTAGATGGATTTACATCTGGGTTCTCGATTATTATTACCTTAAATCTTTACAAATGGGCATGATGTCAGTTCTAACCCAAGTTATTGAATGTCTATTGCCTGAAAAAGTATACTCCAAAATGGTATTTTCCCTTTAATTTCCTAAATCAAAAGGCTCCAGGTTGTGACAGAAAGAAACTACTTGCTGTCCTCTTTCTTGTACTGATACCTGTGAGAGACTGAAAAGTGCTGGTCAAGTTGCCTTGGGTTCTGTCCTTTCTGGGCCTAGTAGAAGTGGGTTAGGATGTTGCAGTGGACTTCAGTGGAGCTGAGGTTGGGAAGCTTGCTATCCCCTAGTACTGTCTCATCCAGTTATATTTTAGTAATTATGTTGCTTTCAGTGGAGGAATCTTATTTTACATTTGTCTTTATGGGCAGAGATAATTATACATATATATTTGCCTGGGTAAGCAAATCGATAAACTTGTAGTAAAGTGTTATCAGACCATTTCTTTGGCAGGACCGACCAGAACAGTTTGTGAAGCAGAGCCGTTTCCAATGGAGCATGAAAAGCTTTGAAAATCCTCAGCAAAAGCAGAAAGCAATATTTGAAACCACCCTTAAACAATTGTTTGTTTTCCTCTTCCCCAACCAAGTTTATAAAAATTTGGTCAGACAGGCGTTTTGTTTTGATTTAAAATATTTTCAGTGAATTGTTATCTGCCGAATGCACATATGTTCCCGCACTTTTTCTTTCACTATTGCAGCTTTAAACCCTTCCCTTAGTCCCCCTGAAAACCTCCCTCTGCCCGGTAAGGTTTTACATATGTGAGGAGGGTGAAGGGATTTGGAGCCTGGAGAAACCTCACAGTTTGAAGGCTGTCAATGCAGTTGTGTACCAGAAAAGGACTTCCTTGTGGTTGGTGCCACAGCGTGCTCTTTGTCTTTCTCTTCTATCTGGATTCCTCGCCCTCAAAAGACGTTGATTAATTTGGGCACTACAGCTTGGTTAATCAGATCATGAGTGCCCATGAGCATGGCAGAAGGCATGATTGAAGCATTTATAAAAATTTGGCTTATAGGAAGGCCCCATAATTTGTTTTAAAGAATTAGCTCTTCAGTGATAAATAAAAAAAAAGACAACCACCAAGGTTTATAACACCACACCTGGTCCACATTGTACTGGATGAATCCATATTTGCTTCACTGTAAATGATTTTGAGGGTGGAATTTTTGGATTGTTTTCTGTCTTGTAAGCTCTTGACAATGTACTGGTACCTATGTGTGTGCAAACCTCCTGACATGGGAAAGGCCAGCTCAGCCTCCCACTGAAATGCAGGTTGGTTGCATTTATTCTGCGTGTTCCTAGAATGAGGAAATGATATGACAATAAACAGAAATGCCCTTGCTGAAGAGAGAAGGGAAGCTGGTGTTTATCTGGTCAGGTGGTTTAGATTAGCCGTGATGCGGCTCTGTATTATGTTACTTTAAATCATTGTATCCCAACAAGACATAAATTATGAAGATTGTTACAGTATGTTTCATCCTATGTAAGATCAACAAATTGGAATAATTTTTTTATAGGAAAATCACAGTGCTTTTGGCAAGGCTATTGAAGCCTTTAATTTGACTTGAGTATTTCTTAAATATCGTTGCCTAATATATAAAGTATGATTTGCATAAGGTATGAAATAATAAACTTTTAAAAGCAAAAGGGAAGAATTCCCCTTTAGCAATTGCATCAAGTGGCATAGCACTCCTACCCCATCAGTATCGATGTGCTTTTTTTGTCCCCATGTTTTAGAACCGGTTGCATTCTTTTCCTCTGTTGGAATGGTAAACAAGCCCCAGGTCTTGGTGCAGAGTGGGAGCGTTGCTGTATGCTGCCTGCCCGCTAGCCCTCACCTGCACAGAGAAGTTCACTCTGTGGAGGGACTGAATGCGAGCTTGCTCAGAGAAGGAAAAAACAACTTTTATCTTTTATATACATTCAGGAAAACAAACCATTTTTTTTCCTTTCAGGATATTGTGAGTTATTTTTAAAAAAAAAATCTTACTAGATCAACAGCCAAAGTTAAGGTAAATTTATATAGAATATTGCAGGAAACTGATATAAATAAGCATTTATTCTTTTTAAATGTTTCCTCCATCCATTGCTGTTTCCTGAGTTGACAGCATAATTTGTGAGTTTTTAACACAATGACTTAATAATTTTCTATTTGTATTTAGGATGCAGCAAAGTATATTTGGCCACACGGAGCAAGTTTTCTAGATTTAAAAAAGTGGTACAAGAGTACTTTGTGTAGCATTCAAGCAAATTGGAACCTTGTCAGTGTTCCACAGAAGCATGTTTTCTGTGCAAAGCACTCTGCACATTTTTATGAGTCCTCCTCGCGTAATGGTGAAGTTAAGGAGCCGTGGAGCCTCTCAGATTTACAGAGACTAGTGGAGGTGAGAGGGGTTTAGGATTCGCTCAAGGCCATAGATGAGACAGAGCTCGAAGTAGAACTTTCCGGGATGTGAGGACACCACCCGACCTTGTGAGTCTTTTGATACCAAAAATAGGGTAAGTGCTGAGCTTATTTTACTCTCTAGTAGCCTCAAGTCCTGAGATTTTTCATTACTTATTAATGAATACTGTTTAAAACACAAAAGCAAAAAAATCCCTGCTTTCAGGTTTTAAGGGTAGGAACAGATCTCTCCTTAAGCCTTGTCATAACAGGTTGAGGATAAATTCTGAATATATTTGTGGTTTGCTTCAACTCAGTGTCTGAAGACTCTGACAGGTTCAGGGACCCTTCCAAGTTCACAACCTGTGTGTGCCTTTTGAAACATAAATACAGACTACTCCCGAGATGGTCTCTTTCCTCACTGGACTTCTTCTGGATTGGCATTGTTTTCTGAGACATAGGTCTGGCAAGCAATTTTCTCCCAGTGACTTACTGCGGCTGCCTGTCACTAGAGGTACTGTGTGCGTGGAATTATCAGGATGTGATCGGGCATGAATATTTTGATGATGTATTTTTCTTACAGGAAATATTGGCAAATGTGGCAGACACTGCTGAGAAAACTCTTAAAAGGGGAATTGATTCCTAGAGTAAAAATAAAAGTCTGAATTCAGTGGTGTGTGCATACCTCTTCATATCATCAGATATTTTGTGATGTGAAGTGGGATGAGACTCTGTTTTACAAAATGTGTGCCACGTGTAGAATATGTATCGTTTAGCCAAATTAAGTGTTGCTTTGCTGGTTTAAAGTATTTATTTAGTACCCCCTCCCCCGCCATGGTAGGGAGTGGGCGTTCTTTCTGCCCTGAGCCCTGTTCCTTCCTCCACTCTTTTATCATTGCAGGGTCTTGATTTTCAGTGTAACTGAGCATGTCCCAATTTGAGCAGGAAACTTTTTGCCTTTTCTCTCTTTTTAAAAAACAATTAGATACATATAGATTCTTTTTATTATGATAATAGAGCAAGACAGTTTAATGTCAAGAATTACATTAAGTAGTAGTTGCATGTCTTGAAAGGAGCCAGTTGATTATACAGAAGAAAAGCTAGGGAGTAGACTCTGCCATTTCGTCTGTTATTTGATTTTTTAAAATGTATTTGGTTGGATACTGTGTATATCTTAGTGGTTTGCATGCATAAAGCTAAAGCCTAGGGACCTTCTTATATATAAATCTGAATTTTTATAAATTTTATAATGATGGAAATACCAAGGAGCTTAAATTCTAGTTTTTAAAGGGAGCACTAAAACAAAACAAACAAAAAAACTTTGGTAGTCTTTGCAATACCTTTCACCTCGGAAGACCCTGAAAGCTAACAAGTGTGGATTATCAGCAGCTTAGGAAAGGAAATGTCCAACGGGGATTTTCTGAGGCAGCTGATTGGCAGTAATGGACAGTCCAGTGAACAGGGGGGCAACAGAAGTTATCTTGGCATTAGGAAACACCAGGTAAGTGGCTGTTCTGGAGGATTCCTCTTGGGGTGATTTTTGAAACCAGTGTGTGTTTTAGTGTGCTTTAGGGGGAATGAGTGGACAGAAAACTTGTGAAATTTGCTGATTCCAAGAGAGCGGAATTGAAGAGCTGTGAGAAATTCAGAAAGGAGCTAATCGGGCTGAGCAGTTAGCAGCTGATGATACATATGGGGAAATGTAATTGAAATTTATAAGTAGAGGAATTTGGAAATGAGTCGTGTCTTTTCAGGGAAAAGATACTCTCAACTTGTGATCATCCTGGCCAAAATGTCTTTTTGATATGCATCAGCTGTGTGAAATTGAGTTAGAGATCTGTCAAAATCGAAATCGAGTTAGAGAACTGTCACTAAAAATGAAACAGAAATGAAGGGCTGTTAGGTGAAATTGTGTGTAGGAGGTGTTCATGTTCAGTAGATTCTGTTGCCTGGAGAAAGTTGAGTTATACTAGTAAACCTCTAGCAAAGAGGAGTTTTCCTAGCCTGGGAATTTAGCACGAATTTACTAATGCAATGATAAATCCTAGTTGTGCAGAAGAAAACTGTTGGGCACCTTGCTTTTTCATCTAACAGTGTATATTGAAAGTGGTGCCATGTCATTGGCTGAAGAGTTGCCTCATTCTTCCAAATGGCTACTTAGGATATTATGGTAATTGCTCAAAATGACAATTTAAGAACTTTTTTCCAAAGGCTCTAAGATGTTCTGGCTCTGTGAACACAGCCTTTGAAGGCAATGTTTAGGAGTAAGTGCTCTCACTGGTGATGTACTTGTTACCTCTAGCTGAGGTGGGACTGATTCAGCCTAGAGTGCAGTATAGCAGGCTGCCCCTGTAGTAGCTTGTGGACATTGTCCCAAGTGCCTGGGGAGACCAGCTTTCATTTCAGAGTTGAATATTCTTGGTCTAAATTACTGGAAATTTTGAGCTTGGTAGTGGATCAAGCAGAGGCTCATTAGATTGGTGGCCCAGGATTGGTGGGGGTTTTGTTTGCTGCCAGGCATACACATTGAACTGCCCAGAGATTGGTCCTCAGGCAAGGCCTTTAGTCTGGCTTCCTCAGGGAGATGTGAGTCACCTGCCAAGATGCTCATCCATAGATTGCCAGTTGCATCAGGGAATCTTCCTATGAGGATGGGCACTTAGAGGAATAGTTCTAAAGACGTTTCTGGTTTTCTCAGCCTTAAAAAGATAAATTCTTTTTGCCTTCAAATGGGTTATCTGCTAGGTTATTATTTCTTCCCAGGCCACAGACACTATAATGTTAAACTGTTGATGACGATGGTAATAAGCACTAGCATTAACTGAGTGCTTAATATAGTGCCAGGCCTAATGTAAAGGATGTTACATGAATTACCTCCTGTTTGCAAATGAGGAAACTGAGGCTCCTTTCAAATGTTAATTTCTCCACAGTCCTGTAGCTAGTGAATAGCAGAGCCAGGACTTGCACCCAGATCTCTGACCCTAAAATCTCTACAGTTAACCACTGAGCTCAGAATAAGGCTGACAACCCAGAGAAAAAAGGAAGTGTTGAATGCGTCTTTGGTTGAATCTTTTCCTCACAATCCTTGTGTTGATACACAAATCAAGATCTGATGTTCCCTTTGCAGTGGCTAGAGCAGTTAACAAAGAGTGTTTCCCATGTGAAGGTCATGGTGAGACATGCTCTCATATTCTTGCTCAAAGAACGCCTTTCCTCAGTGCTCCAGGCAATGTTTATGTGATTGAGAAGTCACCAACACCAAGGCAAGGTCCTGTCCCGTGACATGTGCGTGCTTGGCAATGATCTTGCCTTGCATTTTGCTTAATAATTTTCATTATTTTTAATTAAAGTTGAAGAAGTGCAGACTCTAGCTGAAATTAAGGTAGGTTGTGTTGCCGGAATCTGGTAATTACTTTAATTGATCACAAGATAGTTTCCTTGATCACCAATTAGACTAAATTGCCGATCATGTTTCAAGACGTGAAGAAATGCCCAAACTGATTTATGTAATAGTGTTTTCATTTCTAATCAGACATAAATATCATTTCCTTCCATAGCAATTGTGTTTTATAAAAGAAGGGTTATAGGCCTACAAACATAAAGGTGATTCATAAACAATAGAGTTCTAATTCATTGAATTAGTAAAGGAAGTATTTAGAGGCTTAATGGAGATTGTACTGGGGAAATTACTTTGGAGTAGCTGGTGCTCATTTTCTTAGTGGGAGATATGTTCTTTTTTAGTGCATAATTAAAATAGTTTATAATCAAAATATAAAAGGCAGCTGATTTAAAGAACTTATATCAAAGAGAATTGCTCTGAGTAATGAAAGATTTGTATTGTAAATATGTGCTAGAAGTTTAGTCTTAGAACTTTAATAAATCATACATGTTATTTGGACTGGAGCTGCATTTTAAATTCGGGTGCTGTTAAACATTTCACAGATTGAGACAAGATTTTTGCTTTGGTTTTGTGCATCTGATATTCTTTCATAGTTTCATGGAATAAAATGAAACAAAAGGAACTTTAAGAAAAATTAAAGTTCCCAAAGAATACTTGATTTGGGGTTCATGGAAAAACCTTTTAATTGCTGATGGTTTGGAGATTTCCAAATGACAAACTTCATTGGCCTAATTTACTGTGATTGTAATGCTTACATTCCTTAAAATGGCAGAGTGACTTAAAAAGTCATACTTCATCATGCATTCATTGACTTGTTCATAAAATGTTTGTAATTTGCAATAGAGGAAAGACTGAAACTATTATCAGCCATTATATGTTATTTGTTGGCCATATGTTTATTTGAAATGGCCGTAGCTCAACAGAACATGGCTCATAGACAAACTATGCTGTAAATTGGCACTAAAAACCCACCTAAACAGGTAGGCATATGTTAAGAAGTTAACATGAGCCAAAATATTTTAATATGAACCAGGTTACATGCACTGCAAGGTCCTGGCTCCCTTTATAGTGGGACCTTCATTTACATGGCTTGTTCGTTTTTTCCCAAGTTAATTAATTTTTAAAAATAGATCAGTTACATATATGCAGTACCATATTCAAAAGGTCGCAGAGAGTATAGTAAGTCTCTTCTTGCTCCTTATTCTCAATCACCCAGTTCCTCCTTTTTCTGCCCGCTCCTGCAAATCATTCACTATGACCAGTTTCTTATATATTGTTGCAGAGATAGAATGCATATATAAGCATATAATTCCTTTTCTTCTTTAAAAAATAAAATTCATAGACTATTGTTCTGCCATCTTTTTTTTTTTTTTTTTCATTTCGTAATGTATCTTGGAGGTGCTTCCGTGTTAGCAGATAAATAGCTTCCTCATTCTTAATGGCTGTATGCTATTCCAGTGTGTACATGTATCATAATCAATTTAAATGATGGACATTTAGCGGTTTCAAGCCTGTGGCTATTACAAGTAGTGCTGCAGTGACCATTATTTTAATATATGTATGAGTATGTCTGTAGGACAAATCCTAGAAGTGGAATTGTTTGGGCTATAGGCATGCACATATTTTCTAAGAGCATAGGTATCTTTAATTTTAATAGCTCTTGCCAAATTGACTTCCATAATGATTGTATCAATTTATATTCACCGACAATGTATGAGAGTGCCTTTTCTCCTGTATCTTTACCAACAGAGTGTTATCAAACTTTTTGATCGTTGCCAATCAGATAAGTTTAACTTACAATTTTAATTTGTGTTTCTCTTATCATGAACGAGATTGAGCAGTTTTTATTTTGTGCTTAAGAACCATTGAAATTATTTTCTGTTATCTTTCTTTTCATGTTTTTTACACATTTTAAAAAGTTGGGTGGTTGGTCTTTTTCTTGTTAATTTGTAGAAGCTCTTTATATGCTAAGGAAATATGTATTGCAAATATAGTTTGTTGTTTGTCTTTTTATTTTGTTTGTTGGCTTTTATTGTCATACAGAAAATATTTTAATGTAGTCAGATTTATTTATTTTTTAGTAGTGATTTAAAGTTTTCTGTATATAGAACTTATACATTTTTTGTTAAGTATATTCCTAGATAATTTTTTGTTCCATTTGAAATGGGATCTTCCAATGTATTTTCTTATCAATTGTTGTTTGTATAAGAAGGATATTAACTTTTATTTTGTCTTATTCTTGACATTAATGGGAATTATCCTCATGTTTCTCTCTTAAGAATGATGCTGCCTTTTGGACTGAGAATATATTTTGTCATGTTTAGGGGTCCACCTCTTTCTTTAAGAGTTTTTAATAGATCATAGATATTTATCAAATGTCTTTTCAGCATTTGTGGAAATCATAATTTTTTTGATTTATCAATATATTGAGTTATATTAATATATTCTCAAATAGTGAACCATCCTTGCATTCTCAGAATAATCCCAACTTGGTCACAGTGTTTTTTTCTTTTAGTGTGTTGCTAGGTTTTGTTAAGATTTCAACAAATATGAGATTCGTCTATAGTTTCATTGTTATGTGCTATCTTTGTGGGATCTTAGAGATGATGTTATGATGGCTTATAAAAATAATATGAAAATGTTTCTTCTTTTTCTATGCTCTGGAACAGTTTAAATTGTACTGAGTTAACTGTTCCTTCAAGGTTTGGTAGAATTCCTCTGTGAAATGATTTGGATCTGTTACTTTATATCTGTTATATTATTTTTTAGTTCTAGTGCCTATATTTTATACCATTAAATATACTTATATCTCTAATACTTGATTTTTCGGTTTTTAAAAATGTTTTTACTTTCATCTACCTTCTCTTTTTCTTTCTTTTCCTCTTTCAACTTCTTTAGTAGTTTATAACATTTGCATTCCATTCTGTAACTATAATCCCTATAAATGTTTTGATTGTGTTCCTATAGTTGAATAAATTTATTGCTCATTGCCAATATCTTTAGTATAATTTCTCATTTTATCTCTTAGTTGCTCATAGTTCATCCTTTAGTAGTTTCCTCAATAAGGATGAATGAGAATTAATCCCTGAGTTATTGCAATTCAGAAATGTGTGTCTGACTGCTGTTACAGGGATCACAATAGAGGATCCCAGACAGAGCTGGAGAAAAATGTAGAACAAAGTTCTAACACACAAAAAAAGGGTAGATTACTGGCCTGACAGAGACTGGAGAAACCCCGAGAGTATGGCCCTGGACACCCTTTTAGCTTAGTAATGAAGTCACTCCTGAGGTTCACCCTTCAGCCAAAGATTAGACAAGCCCATAAAACAAATGAGGCTAATGGGGCACAACAGCCCAGGGACTAGAAAGCAGGAGGGGACAGAAAAGCTGGTAATAGGGAACCCAAGGTCGAGAAGGGAGAGTGTTGACATGTCACGGGGTTGTTAACCAATGTCATAAAACAATATGTGTATTAACTGTTTAATGAGAAACTATTTATTCTGTAAACCTTCATCTAAAGTACAATAAAGAAAAAAGAAATGCATGTCTGTTGCCTTTGTTTTTTTTGAACAATAGTTTAGCTGGGTATAAAATTCTTTGTTTGCACTTCCATTTTTCTAAAGTCTTTGTAGGTATTGTTCCACTGACTTTCTTTTTCTTTAATAATATTTTATTGTGTTTTCAGTGAAAGTTTACACAACATACTGGGTTTTTATTTGACAATTTCTGCATAAATTGTTCAGTGACATTAGTTACATTTTTCATAATGTGTCAACATTATCTTTAATTGTGTCTGGTTATTCTGTTTCCAGTACTCTAGTTTCCCTGCTCCCTTAGTTTCTCATCTTTGCTTTAGAGTAATTGTTGACCTTTTAGTCTCATATACAAAGCCAAAAAAACCAAACCTTTGCAATTAAGCCGATTCTGACTCACAAAGACCCTATAGGACAGAGTGGAACAGCCCCATAGGATTTCTGAGGAATGGCTGGTGGATTTGAACTGCTGACTTTTTGGGTAGCAACCAAGCTGTTAACCACTGTGCCATAAGGGCTCTGGTCTCATGTAGTTGGTTTTATAATGGAGCACCATACTCATGGTCTTCTAAATCTCTTACTGGGTTGTTAGTGGTGTCTATTCTGCCTTGAGTTGTTTCCAGCTTTCTTTTATGGAATGGTTTTAGAAGGTCTATACTTCTAGCTAGTTTAAGACCTTTAGA
Organism: Dugong dugon; assembly: GCA_030035585.1. NCBI lineage: Eukaryota > Metazoa > Chordata > Mammalia > Sirenia > Dugongidae > Dugong > Dugong dugon. Next base: position 148,171,402 of record CM057460.1, read on the forward strand.
GTCTGATTGGAATCCTGTAAGTAGCTAGGGCTATAAAAAGAAGTGTTTGAAAGAAGAGGCAGATGCTTTTCCCTATCTGCCAAGTCTGTTCTTTGGTCATAATTCTTCCTCATTATATTCCAAATAATCAAAATTCCCCTTTTTTTCTTTTTTCTTCTCCTATTCACTCATCTAATTTCCTTGTAGAAGTTCTTTTACTTTAATTTAATGTGTATTGTTACAGATGTTTCTCATTTGTGGGTTTAAAGATTTTTTTCAGGATTATTTGGTTCTGTTATATGGAAGCAGGATTATGTAATCCTTCTAAGAGATTCTTTCCCTAAGGGAAAATTTTGAGTAAATCTTGTGTAAATGGTTTATCAAGCTTTGTGATGTTTTATTAAATGCATGTATTAGGTGACAATTGAAGAGAAATGTGCTAAACTGAGGAAAATTCAAGTTTGGATGGTCTTTGGATATGTCTTTTTTATTTTTTTAAATTGTATGTAGGTATGGTAGGTGCTTTTTTTTTTTTTTTTTAATATACCTCTTAAGATATAGGTGTTCTCGTTGGCTCTTGGGAAATGGCAAGGGATTCTAAATTTCATTTTGGGCCTTTTAGGAGGACATGTTTCAAAGAAATTGTGGCCGCAGGGCTTGAGAACTTGGGCAGTGATTGACTGAGCCCACATGATTTCTTGTCATTAAGTTATTATCACCATTCAGTGCAGGTCAGGATATTACCCTACAGTATGTTATGCTTGTCTGGTGTGTGTGTGTGTCATCTGTATCATAGAAACGAGAAGAGGAAAGGAAAAGGCCTTTCTTCTGGGAGACAGTAACTGGAATCTTAGATTCTCAAGGCTCTGGAAGAACTTTTCACCCATTGTTGCATTTGGTAAGGTTTGTCTTACGCAGTTATGCCAGTAGTGGTTGTGGTAGCAGTATTCCAAACAGGGACAATAATATCCCATTATTGATCTCTCACTCTGTGCCAAGTGCTATGCTAAGTGCTTTTACATTTCCTATCTCATTTTTTCTTAGAATGACTATGTGAGGTTTTTACTGTTATCCCATTTTACTGCTAAGAAATCTGAGGCTAATGTTAAACACATGACAAAAAAGTGATAGAGAAAGCATTTGAACCCAGGACACTGGCTCTAAAGCCTATGCCCTTAGTGTCTGTATTACTGTCTCTCAGTGATGTCCATTAGTCTTAAAAGTCTTTTAAAGCTAAATAAGAATAGATAAGACAGTAAAAAACTCTCGTTATGCATCATTCAGTACAGGTTAACTCTGTCTTTGAATAGTAAAAAGGGATTTCACAGTTGACTTGTGCCTTCCCATCATACTGTCCTAAAGAATTAGATTATGAAATAAGGAAGAGTGGGAGAGGAAGTATTATTTTCCCACTTATACTTCCATGCATGGTTAAATGGATTTTGCTTCATTTTAACTTCCTTCTTTTCCAAACAGGGACAGCCTTCAGGCCTTAAGTGTTAAAATGAGAATCTTTACCCCAAGTTAAATTGTCTCTGAGACAGGTACCATTATGAGTGAGACAGAATTGTTGAAAATTGTCCATATTTCCCACTGTTACCTAGGAAATGCGTCCTTATATCATTTCTGATCTGAAGAACATAGCCCAGCTAATATCATGGTGGTTTTACTGTATAGAGGTAAAGAAATTAAATATTTATTCATTTGGGGAATAGGGACTGCCCTGTGAATTCTACTGTAATTTGTAATTAATGTGCTGTTAACTTTGAGTCTTCCCAAGTATTTTTGCCTTCTGGATATGATAGAGACAGACCTTCCTATTGTTTGTGGTTACCCTCACAAAAATTTGAAAGCAAACAAATTTTTTTTTTCTTCCTCAGTCCAAGTTTGCCTTCTGGTTAACAAAATTGTATTTCCACTTTCCTTGTGGTATGAAGACAGAGCCCCGTAGGTCCACACTTAGGCCTGTCACTGAGTTTGGAGCTCACTGGCTTGTCTTCTCACTTGAGGCAGGTATGCCATCACCTTGAAGTGGCAGTGCTGGGCAGTGGCAAGAAGACCCCACACAGGCAAACCAGGCTTTTCTGTTTCACTCTCATGTCAAGAGGGCAGTGGTGGCTCAGTGATAGAATTCTCACCTTCCATGTGGGCGACCTGGGTTTGAGTCCTGGCTAATGCACCTTATGTACAGCTGCCACACTTCTGCCGGTGGAGGCTCATGTGTTGCTATGATGCTGAACAGGTTTCAGTGGTGCTTCCAGACCTAGATGCACTAGGAGGAAAGGCCTGGTTATCTACTGAAAATCAGCCAATGAAAACCCGGTGGATCACAACGGTCTGATCTGCAACTGATCGTGGGGCAGCATTTTGTTCTGTTGTGCATGGGGTTGCAGTGAGTTGGGGGCACTTCAGTGGCAGCTAACAACAACAACTAGATGTCAGTGAAAGTAGTCTTTCATTCTTTTCTTTCCTGCTGGGAGGTAGGATTGGGAAACTGTTACTTCTGTCAGTCATTTACCTATGACATACTCAGAAGACCTTTTCCTACACTCTTGAGGTTGATGCCTTAGTTAGCAACCCAGTAACTAAAAATGAAAGGATCAGCGCTGCTCAAAAAGTGACTCCTCAGATTAGGGGCCAGGTAGTGAGACCCAAGGCACTGGGTTGAAGGGAAATTATTCTTGTGCTGTTTTGGAGAGTCTAGTCCTGAGGACAATTAAACAGTCCAGACAGGTCATTGGGTGAGACCAATTTCCTGGTTTGTTTATTTGAGCCTGATTGTTTTTCATCATCAAGCAGCAGGTCACAGTCCTGCTACACGATCACCCCAACCCTGTGGAGAGCAATCCCTTTCTTATTTGATTGCTCCAGTCTTGCATAAGGATCCAAGCCACGTCTTTATCTAGTTGAATTCCTCTGGCATCTCAGGTCCAAAGCAGAGGACAATGTCGGTGTTTAATTTTGACTTCATTCTATGCAGGCATTTGGCTTTATGTCCCGAGTTGCCCTACAAGCAGAGAAGATGAATCATCACCCAGAATGGTTCAATGTGTACAACAAAGTAAGTAAATTGTCTTATTTTTGAGTCATCTTAATTATGGAGCTTAAGAAACTTCTTTCTTCTTTGTTCTATTCTGTGCAGATAAATGTCATTGTGCTTGGGAAAGTATTCTCTGCCCCCTTCTCTTAGAATCCCTGTGAATTATTGCAAATTAGTAACAAAATTTCAGGTATGCTTATGAGGACTGTGAATAAGCTCTATATTTTCATGCTTGTCTTTTGCTGAAACTAGTATGAGAAAGTTGGGCCAAATTAGGATTCCAAATTAAATTTGAATATCAGTTGTGCAGATAAAATTTTAAATCCTTTAACATAAATTATTGGAAGAAATAGTAGCAAATAAGATAGCTATATTCTTATTTATGTCATGGAAACAAATTTTCTCAGGACCTGTGCTCAATAATAACTATTTATTAAATACCGTGTCATATTTAAGACAAATGGCAGACTAAAAAGGCTGTATCAAGTATTTTTATGGGGACATAGTGAGAAAAATCATCTCCTCCTACCTCCCAAAAAAGTGCCCTGCCTTTAAGTTTCTGCCATTTGGAATGTCTTATCATCCGGATTTCTGTGGGGGCTTGTTATCTTTTTGGAAGTCTTCTTTGAAAAAAGACAAATTTTCACAGATAATCTTGTGATTTATTGGAGTAATTCAAAGCACCCTGGTACCAGGATAAACTTTTCTTTTCTGGTTGCCTCTCCTTGCCCATAATTATGCTTTTGCTTTTTAATTGATCTGTCCAAAAGTAATACTCTGTTCTTCTTTCCTTAATTTAAAAATGTGCTTTTTTAACATCACAACTAAGATATCGCATTTGATAGCTTGGATTTTCTCAGTGGACTGAAAATAGCCTGTATAATTAAAGTAATGGGAGTTAAAATGGAACCTCAGTCTCTCTTTTTTTCAAGAAACCAGATTTGAGATTCCGGCAGCTGAACTGCCTCTCCGTATGAGAGAACGTTTTTGTCCCTGGATGGCTGCTGGGCCCAGCCTGATGCAGACTGTGCCTCTGGAGTTTGCTGGTTTTGGAAATGCAGTGCTTATTCATAAAGTAGCATTTTCTAAACTATTTCATCCTCCCAATTCTCAAATATGAATGTTGGATAATACATTAATTCCTGAACCACCAAAGGAGAATAATATGAAGTGCAGTTCAGGGTTTTAAAAACTGCTTCTCTCTTTCCTAGGTTCAGATAACTCTCACCTCGCATGACTGTGGTGGACTGACTAAAAGGGATGTGAAACTGGCCCAGTTTATTGAAAAAGCAGCTGCTTCTATGTGACTTCTTCCAAAATGCATGTAAATCTAATACACATCTTAGCTGCAGCATATTTTGAAGGCAATTTACTTGAACAAATTAAGTTGGAAATTTGGTTTACCTTTGTGCCACATTTTGCAAAATCAGTGCTTAAATACAAAATGATTTAAACTTGATCCTGAGGTATTTTTCATTACATCTAATCACATACATAAGGTAAACCAACCCAGGTAATTGTATTACTGATATTCAAAAAGAGAAGTGACTTTCTTAAAGATCAGAAATTGGGATGGGGGAGAATTCACACATTTTATAACCCAGAAATTCAAGCAATTATAGTGCCTTTACAAATGCAAGGTGGAAAAAGAACTGTGAACTCTGAAGGTATAACAATTCTGATGGAGCTAAAGTTGGTTTGGATTTTTGCCATCATTACTACTTAACAAGTTAGATTACAAAAGTCACAAAAATTTGGTAAGCTGTCTTGGTGTGTTTTATTGTCACTTTGCAGACAAGTAGTTGAAGGAGAGGACAAGTGTCTTGTCCATGGCTTCCAGCAAGGTGGGGCAATACAGGGTTCACTGTCACAGTGATTGATTTTCCAGGTCCTTGTTTGACTTACTGAGTTAAGGAGGAACTGAGGGTCATTTTTTTCCCCACCATTTGCGTGATGTACCCCTGAACTGAGGGTCTGCAGCCACTGAGCTAGAAGCTACTTGGATATTAGCCACTAATGAGCTCTACTTCCTCTCTGTGTCAGTGACAGGAGTTAAAAGGAATACCAAGTAATGTATTTTTTTAAAAATTGCAATAATGGTGTTACTTGAAGGAACGTGGGAATGCACCTCTGAAGAAATTATAATGTAGATTAAAAGAACATATCTAGCCATTCAAGGAACATGTGCTAGTCCCTTGAAGCATATGGCAAAACCAGAAAAACCAAACCGGTTGTCAGTGAGTCAATGCCGACTTACAGCGACCTTATAGGACAGAGGAGATCTGCCCCATAGGGTTTCCAGGGATCAGCTAGTGGATTTGAACTGCCAGCCTTTTGGTTAGCAGCCGTAGCTCTTAACCACTGTGCCACCAGAAGCATGAGGTAGTAGGATTTAATAGGGATAATTTTTGTAGCCCACCTCACTTCAGAGGCCAGAAAAATCACTGTGTGTTACACCAAGCAAACCTTCCCCTCCCCAACCCTCTCTTCCACTGCCCCAAACTTGAGAAACCGTATGGGAACATGACTAGGAGGCTGAGCCCTCTGACGCCAGTTCTTGGCCCGGGAGAGACAGAAATGGCCCGTTTGTCCTATGGGTACAGAGAGTGCGGGGAGGGGAAGGCAAAGAAGAGCCACCCAGACTCTTGTGGCTCCCAGGAGACCCAGAGCCTTGACACCAGAGCTTCTACTTCTTAGAATTTTTTCAAAGGAAAAGGCAAAGCTATACATATTTATAAACTCTTTCTTAACAGATTTGGGAACTTTTATAAACTTTATTACCAGAGATCTTTAGTTCAGTGCCTCAATTTGAATCTTTTTTTTTTTCCCCAGTGTGCAAAACATTTTTATTTTTTAAGTAATCCTCAAAACAACCCTGCAAAGTAGGTGATATTAGCCTCACCACACTGTAAGGATAAATTAAGTCACTCGTATTTATGTATTCATCCAACAGATGTTTCTGAGTGCCTGTTATGGGCCAGGTATTTCTGGGCTCTGGGGATACAACAGGAAACATAGCAGACAAAAACCCCTGTCCTCCAGATACTGTATGACCCCACTTATATGAAATACTTAGAATAGGCAAATGCACAGACACATCAATTTGAATCTTTTTAAGCATAAATAATATATTGAACCCCTATGTACTGATCACTCAGATTTAACAGTTACTAAGATTTTGCACCGATTGCTTCATATATCCTGGTTTCATTTTTCTTTGCTAAAATATTTAAAAGCAAATTCCAGATAGCATATCATTCACCCCTACATCCTTCAGTAAGCATCTCTAGAAAATATGGTCATTTTTATATAAATCGTAATGCTGTTATCACACATGACAAAATAAACCATGATTCCTTGGTGATCCTAATAGCCAGGCAAAAATCAAACTACCCTGTAGGTCTCTGTACTTTCAGGGCGCAAAGAATGTCTTTGCACAGTAAATTTATCTTAATCAGGATGCACATGAAGTCCACTCATTCGATCTGGGTGTTGTGTCTCTTTAATCTCAACCTACAGCAAGCCTCCTGCCCCTCCCTCTTTTCCCCCATGTCATTTACTTATTGTAAAAACTTGGTCAGTTGTCCTGTAGTATATTCTTCTTTCTGGATTTGTCTGTTTGCTCCCTTCTGGTGTCATTTGACTTATTTCACTACATCATGAATGGAACCCTTTCCCCCTATTTTGAATGTAAGTCTGAAAGGGTAAACTTGTTGGCTGTGTTGCCATATACCCAGCATAGTGGAGATAGCAAGATATGGCTCGTAATCAAAATGGTGAGGACCTGAGAGTGCAGTTACTAATTCGCATCTACATGTGGGTTTGCATCTTCTAGAACTCACAGACTTTACTAGAGAGAATCAAAGATCCCATATCAGAAGTCTACGGCGATAGTCATTGTGGTAAAATCTGATAGACTGAATCTCCAGACTTGCTTCAAGTAACTGATGTCTCAACTTAAAAGAAACATTGTCAGAGTTGGAGGCTTCCAAGTTCCCTTCTGTTTCAGATCTTTGCGTGATGAGGGTGGTTTCTCTGATGTGGTAAGCTTTGGTTTCCCTCCCTTTTCTTTCTAAATGATCACTGGAATAGAGAGGAGTTAAACAGATACGACCTATGACCCCCTGCACGATCTCCTCAGGTAGGTAACAACCAGGGCCAGCATGTTTGACAGTGTCTGTCCTTTTCTAAAATGGAGTAATGAAAGTTCTGGAAATAATGGTTACTTTCTGATAATGCTAGGTTTTAGAACATCTTTGGATAACTAAAGTGGTTCTTTATGTTTTTGTTAAAGACAAAAAGCAGCAGCACATATTTTATGTTTGGGCACAAATCTGACCCCCATCAATGTACCAAGCTACGGGACTATTAGGGTTAGTGTATGAGTTTCCTGGAGTCCCTGGGTGGTGCATATGATTAACAGACTTGGCTGCTAACTGAAAGGTTGGAGGTTTGAGTCCACCCAAAGGCACCTCAGAAGAAAGGCCTGGTTATCTATTTCAGAAAAATCAGCCATTGAAAACCCTATGGATAAAGGATAAGGGCTGCACAACCTATTGATGTAATAGATATCAATAAGTTGTACACCTGTTAAAAGTTGAATTGGCAAGTGTTGTGTGATAGATATATTTATTTAAAAAAAAAAGAGAGCAGCTGCTGAGTCTGCTTATGTACAAGCAAACACCTTATGGGATTTGGTTTCTTGGTTTGGAGGTTTAGGGTCATGGTTTCATGGGACATCCCAGTTAATTGGCCTAATATCATGTTTAGTCCCTCTGTTCTACTTCCTAGTTTGTTACATAGTGCCAGGAGTCTTAAAAACTTGCAAGTGGCCATCCAAAGTACAATAATTGGTCTCTGGTCACTTTGAGCAACACAGGAAGAAGGAGAGTCAGGAATAGGAGGAGGAAATGGAATGTGTGGCTAATTGCCTTCATGAACAGCTGCCCCCTTTGCTATGAGACCAGAAGAACTGGATGGTGCCTGGCTATCATTACTGAATATTTTAATCAAAATTCTATAGAAGAATCCTGATCAAAGGGGGGGAAATGTAGAACAGAATTTTACATTCCTGTGGAATCTAGACTTTCCAGAGCCATGGAGGCTTCATGAATCCCTGACACTATTGCTCTGAGATCACCTTTAATCCTTAAACTAAAAATATCTCCTAAAGTCTTCTTAAAATCAAACACTAGTTCAGCTTAACTACTAAAGAATGTCTGCCTTGAGCATTGTGCTCTTTTAAGATCTATCAGTATGGGATCAAAGTGACAACAGCAACTTGAAAGATAGGAACCTCACGGTGGCAGGGGGGGGGGGCAGTGAGTTTGTTAATGAGGAGGGACCAACTCAGAAAAGGAGGGTGAGAATGGTTCTACAGCTTGAAGAATATAATCAGTGTCAATGAATTGTACCTGTAAAAACTCTTGGTGTATGTCTGCTGTGTATATTCTCAACAACAACCACAAAATAAATAAATAAAAAAGAAAACCCTATGGAACACAGTTCTACTTTGATACACATGGGGTTGCGAAGAGTCAGAATCAATTCAAAGGCAACTGAAAATAGTGTCCTAGGGCTGCGGTGACAAAGTACCACAAAGGGAGTGGCTTACATCAACAGAAATTTATTGTCTCACAGTGCTGGAGGCTAGAAGTGTGAATTCAGGGTGTCAACAGGGCCATGCTCTCTCTGAAGGCTCTAGGGGAAGACTGTTTCTTGTGTCTTCCAACTTCTGGTAGCCCAGGAGTTCTGGCCTGCAGCTGCAGCATAACTCCATCTCTGCTCTGTCTTCACGTTGGTTGTCTTCCCTCTGTGTGTGTCTGTGTCTTTTTCCCCCTTTTATAAGGAGGAAAGACCCACCCTACTCAGGTATGACCTCATGTTAATTGATAGTATCTTTAAAGACCCTAGTTCCCATCAAGGTCACATTCATAGGTATCAGGAGTTAGGCCTTTTGGGGAACACAATTCAATCCATAATAGTTATTAGTATTTATAATTACAAATGGAGCAGTCTATATATTTTCTAATCCAGCATTCAAAAATATGCTCGTTGAACTTTAGAACTTTCAGTTTTATAAATCTTGCTGCAAAACAGCAAGAGCTGTAATAGGGTTCGGCTACAATATGTGAGCTTTGTGTTTTATTACCAGTTACTTGGGACTAGTAAGGGAATGACTACTCTTGGTAGCCAGAAAGCTTAAGAGTCATCAAGGCACCATGCCTGCTGATTGCCGACTTGCCCTGGCTACATGCCGCTGAAGTACTGCTGCCCAAGTCGGGTGGAGTGTGAGTTGCTGCTGCAAGGACCAAAGAGGTGTCCTTTCCACTTCTCATCCTGGGATGGCTGGCCTGCCTACCTATCCATGAGAACATATGGAGTACAGTCGGCCCTCCATATTCATGGGTTCTGCACCTGTGGATTTGACCAAGTGGGAATTGAAAATGTTCTAGGGGAAAAAATTTCCAAAAAGCAAAACTTGAATTTGCCACGTGCCCGAGCAGAGCACTCTGCTGAATCCACGTGAATGGAGTGATGTGTAGGCATCCCCTGCTGTAGCCTCCCACCACTTCACAGATTCTCAGTCTCTCTCCAGCACTCATTGTTTGAGCATTGTTTGCCTCACATCTTGTCATTATTCCCTAAACAATACAGTACTGTTTAACAGGTATTTACTTAACATTTACATTATATTAGGAATTATAAGTAATCTAGAGGTAATTTAAAGTAACGGGAGGATGTGCATAGGTTATATGCAGATACTGTGCCATTTTATATAAGGGACTTGAGCATCCTCAGATTTTAGTATCTGCAGGGGTCTTGGACCAATCCCCAACAGATACCAGAGGGATGACTGCATTTCAGTAGGCCCTGGCCCTGGAGAAGCTTGTCATTGCTAATTTCCTGTTGCTTTCCATTTGTCCAGCTGGAGCTCCATTCCCAGGCTCTCTGTAGCTAGATACCTTCATCAGTGACCCCAGAAACCAACTTTGGCTGTGGTTGACTGTGCAGCTGTAGTACACTGAGAACAGCTGGGCTCTTCGCTGCTGCTGCCAGCTGGTCATTGTTCCCCACCCCTCCAGGCAGTGTGAAAGAATTCATTACATTTTTAATCTCCCTGTCTATTTCTCCCCAAAAGTGTCCTTTGATACTTAAAGAGAAGACACAGAAGTGTACTGTTGGGGCTTCTGGAGATGGAATCACACTATGCCCAGCTACTTGAGTGAGTGTAAGGATGCTGATGCCATTCGTTCACATTTCACACGGCACATGCTTACTGAGGGCCTCCTCTGTGCCCCACGGCAGTAGGCACATCGATGTAGGGGGCAGGTGGAGCCACATGGAGAACTGACTGAGGCCCTCTCAGAGCAGCGCTTAGGAAGGAGGCTGCAGTGGAGGATGTTGGGCAGGAGCCCAGGAGGCTTTAGGGACATCTGACCAAAAGAGGCAGGAGGAGTTCTAGCAGGAGCTGATTCTTGAGAGAGAGAAAGGTAGAGGGAGAAGATGAGACTGCAGTTCAAATCTTGGGGACATTAATCAAAGTGATTTTTTTTTTTTAATTCTTGTAGTTTAGATGAAGTTTACATTTCAAGTTCGTCTCCCATACAAAAATTTATACATACATTGATATGTGACCCTAATTGCTCTCCCCACACTGTGACAGCACACTCCTGCTTTCCACCCTTGATTCCCCATGTCCATTCAACCAGCTCCTATAACCCTCTCTGCCTTCCCATCTCATCTCTGGGCAGAAGCTGCCCGCCTAGTCTCTTGTATCTACTTGAGCTAAGAGAATCACCCCTCACAAGTATCACTTTATGTCCCACAGTCCAGTCTAATCCCCGTCTGAAGAGTTGGTCTTGGGAATTGTTTTATTTCTGGGTTGATAGAGAATCCAGGGGCCATGCTTTCCGAGGTTCCTCCAGTCAACGTCACACCATCGAGTCCAGTCTTCTTATTAGAATAATCAAAGTGATTTTTAAAGCTTTGCTGTTGATGATTTTAAATGGAGAATTTGAGTAAATAAAATGTTTTTTGCCACTTCAGTATACTGGTTGCCTGCAAGAATATTTTCTTGCTGGGAATGGCCGTGTACACTTGTTTTAGAATACTGGGGGCACCGCCAATGATGACCCTGACAGGGAACACAACAGAGAATCTCTGATGGAGCAAGAGAAGAGTGGGGTGCAGAACTCAAATTCATGAAAAAGACCAGATTTAATGGTCTGGCTGAGACTAGAGGAACCCTAGAAGACATGGGCCCCAGACTAAAACCATTCTGAAGCCAACTCTTCAGACAAAGATTAGACTGGACTATGAAATAATACTCGTGAAGAGTGTACATCTTAGTTCAAGTAGATACAGGAGGCGGGATGAGAAGGCAGAAAGGGACAAGAGCTGGCTGAATGGACACAGGAAACTCGGGGTGGAAAGGGGGAGTGTGCTATCCCATTATAGGGATTACAACTAGGCTCACATAACAATATGTGTATAAATTTCTGAAATGAGAGATTAACTTGAGCTGTAAACTTGTACCTAAAGCACAATAAAAAAAAAAAAAAAAAAAAAGAATACTGGGGGCAGCGGGGGTGGGAGCAGTGGTTACCTCATTTTCTTATGCCCCAAGAACTTAGGTTTCCAGGAAATTGACCAATTTAGCTACTAAACATTTAATACAGCTCAGGGCTACACAGATCCCTGTCTTGATTTGCCTTGACAGTTGAAGTGGTTAGGAGAAGGAGGAGAATATATTAATCCTGAGAATTGAACAGAGCAAAAATCTCTATTGCTGTTGTATTTCAAACATCTCTACCACACAGGCTCATCCCTTACACTCTAGTTCCTGTGTGCACATTCCATGCCCCCAGTTAGCCAGCACAGGGATGTGTTACCTCTTCTGCTCCTATTTCTTTCATTCCTGCCCCAAACTCACCAAAATCTTTCCAAATCCTTCAAGGCCTGTTCCCAGTGCTGAGCCCTGGATGTACTTTCTCTCTCTTAGAACACCAGAGAACTTTGCTTATCCCCCTTATATGACACTTATCTTGTTCTGGCACATTATTAAGGGCCTTTGTATACCAGATGGCCGTTTCTTAAGGCAGGGAGGGGCTTTGGCCTGTCTTGGTTAGCCCCAGATTTAACCTGGAGCTTCACAGTTGCTGGCTGCTCATAACCCTTTTGCTCGGCTGAGGCACTCAGTCTCCTGGGAAGAGAGGATCTGTGGACGAGAGCCTTGGGGAGCATTCTTCACCCAGGGGCCTGCAGGCTAGTCACAGCTACTGGAATGCCCCAAGAGTGACCTCATAAAGTCAGGGTTCCCTTCGTGGACCCTTCTTGGCTGCATCTTAGAATCCAGTTGCCAAGGAAATCCCTAAGCAGAGATTTTCTGTTGGATGATAAAAGCGAGGAATAAAAATTGAGAATTTGGAAAATGTCTCTATTCTCTCATCACTCGAGCCACGGGAGACGCATTGTGGCTACTCTCTTTGATAGTACATCAAACATGTTCTGTGTACGACTCAGGAGTTTTAGGTGAATATACTCCATCTTCACTGCTTGCTACAGAAATGGGCAAATGGCTATGTGGAGGCAGGATGTCATTGCTCTTTTAGCCTCTTCATACAGACACTCTTCTGCTTCCCAAATTGAGATGTACATCCTTGAAAATCTAGTTCCTCTGATTGGTGAGGGTGGTGAGGGTTGAGCCAAACATTTTGTTTCTTTGGCTTGGTATCACAACTGGCTGGGTAAGTCAAACATTCAGTCACTCTGTTATTTGACTTGTAGACTGAATGACTGGTTTGATTCAATTTTGAACTTTTCTGCTAATGGCTGTTAGATAAGTTGAAGACTTTTTGTTGTTAGTAGGCCCAAATCTTGAGTTGGGTAACAATGAAAACTACATATCTTCTTCTTATATTTTATAAAAGTATATCTGTATCTGTATTTTTTACTGTTATGAGTATGTGTAACACATAACACTCTGAGAAAATCAGAAGGTAAGTATAATAAACAGGAGAAAGAATCACCTGTAACCAACCTCACCACCCAGATGCAGACACCAGTTGACGTTTTGGCATACTTCCTGCTGAGTTTTTATTTCTATCCATTTTTGCACAGTTGAGAACAGTTTGAGTAGAAAATTTTTGTATCTTATTTTACAGTTTTGCTTACCAATAAATTAAGCATTTTTCTAAATCATGAAAAATGCGTAGACATATTTTCATATCTGTATAATATTCCATGCTATGGATATGCCATAATTTACTTAACCAGTCCTTTTCATTAGACTTAAATTGTTTTCACATTTTCTCCACTATGAATAATGCTGGGATAAACATCTTGGCCTACAGCCACTGTCTGCATTTCAGATTGTATTCTTTTGAGATAGATTCCTAGAAAGGAAATTGGTGGTCAGAGGCTCTGAACAGTTGTGGGGCTTTTCAGAAAGGTTGGATCTTTTACATTCCCCTGCAGTTTATGAGAATGCCCTATAACACTACACTCTTGAGGCAGCATTAACTATGATCTTGTGTAAGTCTTTGCTAAATTTTTAAGCAAAAATAATGGTTTTATTTAATTTGCAGCTCCTTGATTAGAAGTGCTACTGAATGTTTTTTGTTCAGTTTATTGGCTATTTGTATTTCTTTTGTGAATGAGCTGTTTGTGTGTTTATCCATTTTCTCTTAGAGTATTCAGTTTTTCATCACTGATTTGTAAGAGCTTGTGTGGGTGATTATTTGATTATTATCAGCATTTCCCACTAGAATGACAATATTTAGTTTTTCTCACATTGTATCCCCAGTGCCTACTTCATTGCCTGGCACATAGTGGTCACTCAAGAAAAATTTGTTGAGTGAGTAAATGAAGATGATGGTTTTTTTCCCTTGGGAAGGAGTGGTAATCATTCTTTTTGAGAGTTCAGGGAAAGGGAACTGAGTAACTGAGTGGCGACAGACCATCAATGTTCATCATACTTTAGTGGTCATTTAGTCAGCATCTCCTTGCTATTTTAAAGTACGTGTAAATTTGTATTCACAGAAGGGGGAAAGCAAACCTCATTCCCTACAAAAAGGTGTTTATTGTGTGTACATCTAGCTCTGTTGTAAGGTAACCATACCTCTTATCCAACTTTTAAAAAATTTTTTTATTCAACTTTTTGACAGGAGGAAAGATACTGAGCTTCGGGCTTTTGTGCAGAGAGTCATAGCGAGTCCTGTTTTTAAGATAATTATGATCAGCACCATCTCAATGAATGCCTTTTCTGTAGTCTTGTGGACAAATTATAAAATACGATTCCGCTTGTTCAGACTTTTTGAGGTAAGCAGACAAAATGGGTCCATTTTCTTCTATTTCACCTGTTTTATTTTTGAAAGTGTTGTAAAACGTTTAAGGCATCTTATTCCAAGAAAATTTCCTGTAGAAAAATTCTAAGGACCTTAAAAATATACTCTCAAAAGTGGGAATATGGCGGCAGCAGCAGCAGTGACATGGTTTTTTAACCTTTTCGAATCCACTTTTAAAAACAGAGCAACTAGATAGCAAAACCAAAACCTCTATGTGGCATTTACAACAAAACTAGCTAACAAGGTATCCTCGCTAAGAGCCAGAAGAACTGCGTGATGTCAGCTTCTGTGCAGGAGGAAACGGGAGCCAATAAGTATTCACTGAAAGTATGGTGCTGACTTTCAGGAGGGGTGCTCCCTAACCCAATGCCAGGGGAGTGCCTTCCGGGTAATTTGTGAAGGGGCTACAGGAGTCTAGACCATATGAACTTTCGAAAATGGTTAGCCAGCGTTCCCTTCAAGGACAGGGCCCCATATTTAGGAAAAATACTGGACGCGAAGTAAAAATTGAACAGATTAGAGACATAGGAAGAAGGAAGAGGGGATCCAGATAAAATTGGAAGAGGGGAACAGAGCCAGGAAATCTCTAAAAGTATGCTCCTGCATTTTTAGGCACTCAACAGAAGTGAGAGCTCTGAGCACATCTTCTTAGAACCACATCTTCTTCTAAAAGCTCAGAATAATTAATTTCACACAGAAAGAACAACAGAAAAAGATTGAGGTAAAATCCCATACAAAATTATTACAAGAAAAAAGAGAATAAGGTGGAGAATAATGTCTCTATAGATAATAAAAGCCCACCAAAAGACATGTTCACAAAAAGATCAAACCTATAGGGTACTATCAAAACAAGGTATACGTTTAAAAAAATAATACAAAATAGCTCAGAAAAGGAGGGTAAGAATGGTTGCACAACTCGAAGCATGTAATCAATGTCACTGAATTGTACATGTAGGAATTATTGTATGGGTGTATGTTCTGCTGTGTATATTCTCAACAGCAATAAAAACAAAATAAATTATAAAAAAGAAATGAAAGATATGGAAGAACATAAATCAGGTGACAAAACTCAGGAAAGAATTAGAAATAAAAATCATTTAAAAATGAAGACTAAACTGGACAAAGAGCAAATAAACACAACAGATAATAACTTAAGATTAATAACGGGTGAAATGGAAGAAATTTAAAAAGTCAATAAGAAATGAACAGATTAAAAGAATTCAAGAGACAATGATGAACACTGAAGATGGGAAATAAAGATCCAACATAAGGATACCAAGAGTGTCTCATTTTGGAACAAACAAAACAACAAAAAAAAGAACAAACACTAAAAGCTATAACTCAAGGCAAGTTACCTGAAATAAAATATTTGAAATCATGTTGAAAGAACACATATTGCGTACCTGAGAATATGGACTCACAACAAAGAACACCAAAACATATTCTAGCAAAATTACTATATTTTAAAGAAAAGTGGTGGAGGAAACTGTATCTAGGCTAACTGTAAATATCTAAAGAAAAGAAAATTGGATTATCATCTGACCTTGCTACAGTAATGCTTTATGCTAGAAGAAAATGAAGTATAACATACTTAAGATACTTTAGAAAAGAAAATGTGAACCAAGGATGTTACATCTTGCAAATCTAACTTTTAAGTGTAAAGGGCCCAAACTCTTATTAACATTCAGACACTTGGGGAATATTGCTCCCATGAGCCCTTCCTGAGGAATCTACTAAAGAATATATTTCAGTCAACCAGAATGAGTAGAGAAACATCAACATTAGGACTGGTGATGAGCATTAAAAATATAGTTATTTGTAGAGCTAAGACTAATTGTAGGTTAACAGGGAAAGAATATAGTATATAAAAGACAATGAAGATATGACTATTTAAACAGTAGAGGAGAATGGAGAAAGCCATTGCAAAAACATTTTTAAAACCATGTTCAGCAATCAAATTAAGGTGATACTATTAATAGTGTTATTCTGAGATTTTTGACATGTGCAATGCAAGATAAAACAACTGAGTAATTATGGAATAGTTTAATTCTGTCATCCTCTGTGTCTTGAGAACTAGGATACTCATGGAAGAAAAGACATACAGATGGAATGTAGAAGAGTAAATATTTAAGTAAAAACTGTGTAGTTCTGCATTGAATTAGAAGTATGAGTATGAACTCTTGAGGTATTTTATCTTTATCCGTTGAAAGACCTAGAACATTGATCAACTCAGTAGCAATTGTGCAGTTTTAGTGCCCAGAATGTGGTGTTGAAATACTATTTCCCACTAAAAGAAACCAGGGCTTCTTAGAGAAATGACTGAGTACAGGTCTAGAGCAGGAAATATGCAAGATGAACCAGTAATGTCTTGTCAAACACACAGCAAGGAAGCTATCCGACTACTGGGGTCATGTCAAAAGGACATAGGAGACAACGTGAAGAGGCTTCTGCTGGCCAAAGATGGGATAGTTATAGCATCAATAAGGATAATAATGACAATGAATTGAAACTCATCAAATATCCATGAGTTTATAATGATACAAAACACACACACACACAACCACCACCTAACTGGTCGCTTTTGAAGGGTGATAGGGAAGCTTTCTTATATAAACTTATATGGATTTTCTTATATGAACTGTATTACTGAGTAACCTCATAGTAGATGAGGGGAAACAGCTCTTTATAGAAGTATCCCAGTTAATAAATGAAAAATAAATGATAGATTATCACCATTTTTTCAACCCCCAATGAATTAATGGATCTAGGCATTGAACATCATAGCTGTTAACATCACAAAAAGAGAAACAATGAGACATTATGTGCCTTCTATGAAAGAATAGCACTTATAATTTTGCCAAAGAGATCAAATATGAATCTGATCAAGTCTTTGGATCCAGCTGCCTATTTGCAGGAAATGCAGATGACAGAGGAACATGCTGAGCTGCACCATGGGTGTACAGTCAACAAAATCCAGACTTGGAAATTCTACAGGTCAAACCACTTGGGTTCTTCCACAGAAAAATTGTAAGGGAAGAAAAAAAGTAATGGGAGACTTAAAAGATATATCAAAAAAAAAAAACAAATTTAACAGACAAAACTAACCTATTAGTTCTAAAGATGCATATGTGGGTTTATATCTATAACGCGATGCAAGAATGAGCTCTAATACATGCCATAAATTCAATAAAACCATAACGAACAATTCACAAACACCAGAAGATAAACCAGATAACTGGGAGCTCCTAAAAATAAAACATTTATGCTTATCAGAAGACTTCACCAAAAGAGTAAAAAAGAGCACCTACAGACTGGGAAAAAAAATTTTTGGCTATGACATATCTGACAAAGGTCTAATCTCTAAAATCTGTAGAATACTTCAACACCTCAATAACAAAAAGACAAATAATTCAATTAAAAAATGGGCAAAGGATGTGAACAGACACTTAACCAAAGAAGACGTTCAGGCGACTAACAGACACTTAAGGAAATCCCCACGATCATTAACCATTAGAGAAATGCAAATCAAAACTACAATGAAATACCATCTCACCCTGACATTACTGACATGAATCAAAAAAACAGAAAATAACATATGTTGGAGAGGTTGCCAGAAGATTGGAACTCTCATGTGCTGCTGGTGGGAATGTAAAGTGGTAGAGCCAGTATGGTGCCTCCTTAAAAAACTAGAAATAGAAATACCATATGTCTTAGGCTTGGTTCTCTAGAGAATATATATATATACACACACATAGAGAGAGATTGATTTATATCAAGGAAATGGCTCACGCGGTTGTAGAGGCTGGAACGTCCCGAGTCCGTGGATCAGGATAGAGGCTTCTACTGATTCACGTACCTGCAGGGGCTGGCAAACCCAAGATCGGTGGGTCGGAGAGCAGGGCTCTTGCTTATAGGTTGTGAAGACTGACAAATTACAAGATTGGCAGGCAAGACCACAGGCAAGCTGCTAGTTCAAGTCCTGAGAACTGGAGGTCAGATGAACAAGAGCCAGTTGCAGGATCCAGAACGAGCAAAAGCCCTGCAAGCTTTGCCAGACCGTCTGCTTATATTTGGATACAGGCTACATGCCCGAGGAAAATCCCTTTCAACTGATTGGCTACTCACAGCAGATCCCATCATGGGGGTGATCACATATGAAATCTCAGTAGGGAAGTGATCACATTATATGACTGCCAAAGCACTGAGAATCATGGCCCAACCAAGTGGACACACAGTCTTAACCATCACACCATAGGATCCAGCAATCCCACTTCTAGGAATATATCCCACTCCTAAAGCCATCACACAAGTAAATACATGCACACCCATGTTCTTTGGAGCATTATTCACAATAGCAAAAAATGGAAACAACCTAAGTACCCATCAACAGATGAATGGATAAACAAATTGTGGTACATACACACAATGGAATTCTATGCAATGATAAAGAACAATGATGAACCTGCAAAACATCTCACAACATGGATGAATCTGGAGGGAATTATGCTGAGTGAAATAAGTCAATCACAAAGGGACAAATATTGTATGAGACCACTATTATAAAAACCCAAGAAAAGGCTTACAGGCAGAAAAGAAAATCTTTGATGCTTACGAGGGAGGGGAGGGGTGGGGAGGAGAAATCACTAGCTAGAAAAGTGTTAACTGGTGAAAGGAAAGACAACTCACAATATAGGGGAAGCCATAAAAGCTTCCTAGACACATCCAAACACCTTGAGGGACCCAGGTACTAGGGCTGAGAGCTGGGGACCATAGTTTCGGGGGACATCTAGGTCAACTGGTATAACGTTGTTGTTAGGTGCTGTCAAGTCAGTTCCAACTCATAGTGACCCTATGTATGACAGAACAAAACACTGCCTGGTCCTGTGCCATCCTCACAATCCTGGTTATGCTTGAGTCCATTGTTGCAGCCACTGTGTCAGTCCATCTTGTTGAAGGTTTTCCTTTTTAGCTGACCCTCTACTTTACCAAGCAAGATGTCCTTCTTCAGGGGCTGGTTCCTCCTGATAACATGTCCAAAGCATGTGACACAAAGTTTCGCCATCTTTGCTTCTAATGAGCATTTTGGCTGTACTTCTTCCAAGACAGATTTGTTCATTCTTCTGGCAGTCCATGGTATATTCAGTATTCTTCACCAACACCATAATTCAAAGGCATCTGTTGTGGATTGAATTGTGTCTCCCCCAAAAATGTGTCAACTTGGCTAGTCCATGATTCCCAGTATTGTGTGATTGTCCACCAATTTGTCATCTGATGTGATTTTCCTGTGTGTTGTAAATCCTACCTCTATGATGTTAATGCCTCCACATGTTGTCAGTTAGTCTTACTGTGGGGGCTTGTGTGTTGCTGTGATGCTGGAGTGTTGCAGGAGTTAGAAAACCAAAAGGGAAGAACAAGCTCTGCATTTCTCAAACTGAAAGAACTGAAGGAAAAATTCAAGCCTCGAGTTGCAATACTGAAGGGTTCTGTGGGGAAAATACTGAATGACAAAGGAAGTATCAAAAGAAGATGGAAGGAGTACACAGAGTGACTGTACCAAAAAGAATTGGTCAACATTCAATCATTTCAGGAGGTAGCATATGACCAAGAACCGATAGTACTGAAGGAAGAAGTCCAAGCTGCACTGAAGGCATTGGCGGAAAACAAAGCTCCAGGAACTGACAGAATACCAACTGAGATGTTTCAACAAGTGGATGCAGTGCTGGAGGTGCTCACTCATCTGTGCCAATAAATTTGGAAGACAGCTACCTGGCAAACTGACTGGAAGAGATTCATATTTGTACCCATTCCAAAGAAAGGTGATCCAACAGAATGTGGAAATTATCAAACAATATCATTAATATCACACACAAGTAAAATTTTACCGAAGGTCTTTCAAAATCAGTTGCAGTAGTACACCAACAGGGAGCTACCAGAAATTCAAGCTGGATTCAGAAGAGGACGTGGAACAAGGGATATCATTACTGATGTCAGATGGATCCTAGCTGAAAGCAGAGAATACCAGAAAGATGTTTACCTGTGTTTCATTGACAATACAAAGGCATTTGACTGTGTGGATCATAAAAAATTATGGATAACATTGTGAAGAATGGAAATTCCAGAACACTTAATTGTGCTCATGAGGAACCTGTACTTAGATGAAGAGGTAGTCGTTCGGACAGAACAAAGGGATACTGTGTGATTTAAAGTCAGGAAAGGTGTGTGTCTGGGTTGTATCCTTTCACCATACTTGTTCAATCTGTATGCTGAGCAAATAATCTGAGAAGCTGGACTATGTGAAGAAGAATGCGGCATCAGGATTGGAGGAAGACTCATTAATAACCTGCGTTATGCAGATAACACAACCTTGCTTGAGAAAGTGAAAACTTGAAGCACTTACTGATGAAGATCAAGGATTACAGCCTTTGGTATGGATTACACATTAACATAAAGAAAAAAACATCCTCACAACTGGACCAATAAGTGACATGTGATAAATAGAGAAAAGATTGAAGTTGTCAAAGATCTCATTTTACTTGGCTCCACAATCAATGCCCATGGAAGCAGTAGCCAAAAAATCAAACGACGTATTGCATTGGGAAAATCTGCTGCAAAAGACCTCTTTAAAGTGTTGAAAAGCAAAGATGTCACCTTGAAGACTAAGGTGTGCCTGACCCAAGCTATAGTGTTTTCAATCACCTCATATGTGTGGGAAGGCTGGACAAGGAATAAGGAAGACTGAAGAAAAATTGATGCCTTTGAATTATGGTGTTGGCAAAGAATATTGAATATACTGTGGACTGTCAAAAGAACGAACAAATTTGTCTTGGAAGAAGTACAGCTAGAATGCCCCTTAGCAGCAAGGATGGCAAGACTTTGTCTTACATACTTTGGACATGTTATCAGGAGGGACCAGCCCCTGGAGAAGGACATCATGCTTGGTAAAGTAGAGGGTCAGCTAAATTGAGGAAGACCTTCAACAAGATGGATTGACACAGTGGCTACAACAATGGGCTCAAGCATAACAATTGTGAGGATGGCGAAGGACCTGGCAGTGTTTCATTCTGTTGTGCATAGGGTTGCAATGAGTTGGAACTGACTTGACGGCACCTAACAACATGATATTACTGAGGTGGGATTAGCAGCAGTTATATTAATGAGGCAGGATTCAATCTACAAGATTAGGTTGTGTCTTAAGTCAATCTCCTTTGAGATATAAGAGAGAAGTGATCAGAGAGACATGGGGACCTCATTACTACCAATCAAGAAGAGCCAATAGCGTGCATCCTTTGGACCTGGGGTCCCTGCACTGAGAAGCTCCTAGACCAGGGGAAGATTGATGACAAGGACCTTCCTTTAGAGATGACAGAGAGAGAAAGCCTTCCCCTGGAGCTGGGGCCCTGAATTCGGACTTCTAACCTACTAAAAAAACCCACAGCCATCGAGTTGATTCTGACTCATAGTGACCCTATAGGACAGAGTAGAACTGCCCCATAGGGTTTCCAGGGAGCACCTGGTGGATTTGAACTGCTGACCTTTTGGTTAGCAGCCAAACTCTTAACCACTACGCCGTCAGGGTTTCCTCTAGCCTGCTGGACTGAGAGAATAAACATCTGTTTGTTAAAGCCATCCACTTGTGGTATTTCTGTTATAGCAACACTAGATGACTATGACAGCATCAATTCGTCCTTGGTCTTCCTTATTCATTGTCCAGCTTTCACATGCATATGAGGCGACTGAAAAGACCATGGCTTGGATCAGGCACACCCTAGTACTTAAAGTGACATCTTTGCTTTTTAACACTTTAAAGAGATCTTTTGCAGCAGGTTTTCTGAATGCAATGTGTCGTTTGATTTCTTGACTGCTGCTTGCATGGGTGTTGATTGTGGATCCAAGTAAATGAAACCCTTGACGTCAGTCTTTCTCCATTTATCATGATGTTGCTTATTGGTCCAACTGTGAGGATTTTTTTTTCTTTATGTTGAGGTGTAATCCATAGTGAAGGCTGTGGTCTTTGATCTTCGTCAGTTAAGTGCTTCAAGTCCTTTTCACTTTCAGCAAGCAAGGTTGTGTCATTTGCATATTGCTGGTTGTTAATGAGTCTTCCTCCAATCCTGATGCCCCGTTCTTCTTCATATAGTCCAGTTTCTCAGATTATTTGCTCAGCATACAGATTGAATAAATATGGTAAAAGGATGCAATCCTGACATACACCTTTCCTGATTTTAAACCACAAAGTATCCCCTTCTGCTGTCCGAGTGACTGCCTCTTCATCTAAGTACAGGTTCCTCATGAGCACAATTAAGTGTTCTGGAATTTCCATTCTTCACAATGTTATCCATAATTTTTTATGATCCACACAATTTAATACATTTGCATTGTCAATAAAACACAGGTAAACATCTTTCTGGTATTCTCTGCTTTCAGCTAGGATCCATCTGACATCAGTAATGGTATCTCTTGTTCCACGTCCTCTTCTGAATCCAGCTTGAATTTCTGGCAGTTCCCTGTTGCTGTACTACTGCAACCGATTTTGAAAGATCTTCAGCAAATTTTTACTTGTGTGTGATATTAATATTATTTGATAATTTCCGCATTCTGTTGGATCACCTTTCTTTGGAATGGGTACAGATATGAATCTCTTCCAGTCGGTTTGCAAGATAGCTGTCTTCCAAATTTCTTGGCATAGATGAGTGAGCACCTCCAGCACCGCATCCATTTGTTGAAACATCTCAGTTGGTATTCCATCAGTTCCTGGAGCTTTGTTTTCCGCCAGTGCTTTCAGTGCAGCTTGGACCTCTTCCTTCAGTACCATTGGTTCTTGATCATATGCTGCCTCCTGAAATGGTTGAACATCGACCAATTTTTTTGTTACTGTGACTCTGTATTTCTTCTATTTTCTTTTGATGCTTCCTGCGTCGTTTAATATTTTCCCCGTAGAATCATTCAATATTGCAACTCGAGGCTTGAATTTTTCCTTCAGTTCTTTCAGTTTGAGAAATGCAGAGCATGTTCTTCCCTTTTGATTTTCTATCTCCAGGTCTTTGCACATTTCATTATAATACTTTAGTTTTTCTTCTGGAGCCCCCTTTTGAAATTTTCTGTTCAGCTCTTTTACTTCGTGTTGTTCAGTCATTAGTGTTCCATGCGTCAAATCTATTCTTGAGATGGTTTCTAAATTAAGGTGGGATATTCTCAAGGTCATACTTTTGCTTTTGTAGACTAGTTCTAATTTTTTTGAACTTCAGCTTGAACTTGCATACTAGCAATTGATGGTCTGTTCCACAGTCAGCCCCTGGCCTTGTTCTGAATGATGACATTGAGGTTTTCCATTGTCTCTTTCCACAGATGTAGTCAATTTGATTCTTGTGTGATCCATCTAGTGAAGTCCCTGTGTATAGTCCCCGTTTATGTTGTTTAAAAAAGGTATTTGCAGTGAAGAAATGGTTGGTCTTGCAAAATTCTATCATGCGATCGCTGGCGTCATTTCTATCACCAAGGTCATATTTTCCAACTACCAATCCTTCTTTGTTTTCAACTTTTGTACTCAATCACCAGTAATTATCAATGCGTCTTTGGCCTTAGTGGTTGGTGTGTAAATTTCAATTATAGTTGGTTTAATTGGCTTTCCTTGTAGGTGTATGGATATTATCCTATCACTTACAGCATTGAATAATACTCATATTAACTGGTCTTCCTTGTAGGTGTATAGATATTATCCTATTAGTGACAGCATTGCATTTTAGGATAGATCTTGAAATGTTCTTTTTGACGGTGAATACAATGCCATTCTTCTTCAAGTTGTCATTCCCAGCATAGTAGACCATATGATTGTCCAATTCAGAATGGCCAATACTAGTCCATTTCAGCTCACTAATGCCTAGAATATTGATGTTTATGCATTCTGTTTCATTTTTGACGATTTCCAATTTTCCTAGATTCGTACTTCGTACGTTCCATGTTCCAATTGTTAATGGATGTTTACAGCTGTTGCCTATTTCCAAGAAAGGTGATCCACCTGAGTGCAGAAATTATCAAACAATATCATTAACATCACATGCAAGTAAAATTTTGCTGAAGATCATTAAAAAGTGGCTGCAGCAGTATATCAACAGCCAACTGCCAGAAATTCAGGCCAGATTCAGAAAGGACATGAAACCAGGGATATCATTGCTGATGTTAGATGGATCCTGGCTGAAAGCTGAGAATACCAGAAAGATGTTTACCTGTGTTTTATTGACTATGCAAAGGCATTCAGCTGTGTGGATCATAACAAATTATGGATAACATAAATTCCCGTGAAGAATGGGAATTACAGAACACTTTAATTGTGCACTTGAGGAGCCTGTACATAGATCAACAGACAGTTGTTTGGACAGAACAAGGGGATACTATGTAGTTTAAAGTCAAGAAAGGTGTGCGTCAGGGTTGTATCCTTTCACCATACCTATTCAGCCTGTATGCTGAGCAAATAATACGAGAAGCTGGACTATATGAAGAAGAATGGGGCGTCAGGATTGGAGGAAGACTCATTAACAACCTGTATTACTCAGATGACACAACCTTGCTTGCTGAAAGTAAAGAGGTCTTCAAGCACTTAACTGATGAAGTTCAAAGACCACAGACTTCAGTATGAATTACACCTTAACCAACTGGACCAATAAGGAACATCATGATAAACGGAGAAAAGATTGAAGTTGTCAAGGATTTCATTTTACTTGGATCAACAATTAACACCCATGGAAGCAGCAGTCAAGGAATCAAAAGACACATTACATTGGGCGAATTTGCTGCAAAAGACCTCTTTAATGTGTTGAAAAAGAAAGATGTCACCTCGAAGACTAAGGTGTGCCTGATCTAAGCCATGGTATTTTCAGTTGCCTCATATGCATGTGAAAGTTGGACAGTGAATGAGGAAGACCGAAGAAGAATTGACGCCTTTGAACTGTGGTGCTGGCGAAGAAAAATTGAATATACCATGGACTACCAAAAGAACGAACAAATCTGTCTAAAAGAAGTAAAACCAGAATGCTTCTTAGAAGCAAGGATGGCAAGACTACCTCTTACATACTTTGAGCATGTTGTCAGGAGGTATTAGTCCCTGGAGGAGGACATCATGCTTGGTAAAGTACAGGGTCAGCAAAATTGAGGAAGACGCTCAACAAGATGGATTGACACAGTGGCTACAACAATGGACTCAAGCATAACGATTGTGAGGGTGGTGCAGGACTGGGCAGTGATTCGTTCTGTGGTACGTAGGGTCGCTATGAGTTGGAACCAACTAGGCAGCACCTAACAACAACAACAACATGGTAAATAACAAATTTCCTTCTTGGTGGTGAAAAGGTTTAACATCAGCATAATGTGGCATCAGAGGCAGTGGAGGTGATGGAATACCCCAATAAATGCCTGGGTTGGGCAGGGAGGGAACTGCTCAATCCACTTGACACCACTTCTATGAGCATGTTGGCATGGGGAATGTGTTTGTGGACTGTAGGACATCACATTAGTTGTAAGACTCAGGAGGGATCAGGGGAAGATAGGATTTGAGGAACCTGGATCTTCTCTGGACAGTCTTGTTGATTGTCCTCCAGAGGCCACTAAGCGTGCCTACTGTGGGACCCTGGTTTGCAAGCCTGGGGGAAATTCTGTGTGTGGAAAGGATGTAGACTTGGGGATCATACAGGTTTGTTCAAGCCTCAGCTCTCCTACCTTCTTACTGTTGTTGTTGTGTGCCGTCAAGTTGATTCCAACTCTTTGTGACCCTGTAGGACAGAGTAGAACTGCCTGCCACATAGGATTTCCAAGGAGCAGCTGGTGGATTTGAACTTGGGACCTTTCGGTTAGCAGCCTGAGCTGCTTCACCTTCTTACTAGCTATGATAATTTGAGCAAGTGACTCAACCGCTCTGTGGTTCATCTGTAACATTTGTAAAATGGTGTTATTAATACCTACCTTATAGAGTGGCTGTAAGGCCATTGAAAATAACACATATAAAAGCCCCTGGTTAACTATGAAACTCTGTGAGAAATTATTAACACTCTTGGGGAGCCCAATGAAGGTACCAGGAAAACCTGAGAAGGCCCTAATCTCTCACCTCTGGCTAATCTTGAGGCTTTGTGCAAGCAGGAGATAAGGGCTAAGCAGAGTTGTAAACTGATGGAGGATTGACTACATAACCTTGACACACAAACAGATCCCCTTGGCAAAGGCTGGGAGACTTACTGTTTTCAGGCATTGAAGAAACCTCTGTCCAACTGTTGTGGATTGAATTGTATCCCCTCAAAATGTGTGTCAACTTGCTAGGCCATGATTCCTAGTATTGTGTGATTGTCCACCATTTTGTGATCTGATGTGATTATCCTATGAGTTGTAAATCCTAACCTCTATGATGTTAATGAGGCAGGATTAGAAGCAGTTATGTTAGTGAGACAGGATACAATCTACAGGATTAGATTGTATCTTTAGATAATCTCTTTTGAGATATAAAAGAGAGAAGTGAGCAGAGAGGGGAGGGACCTCATGCCACCAAGAACAAAGAACCAGGAGAGGAGCACATATGTTGTAGTCAGGGTCCCTGTGGTGAGAGGCTCATAAACCAGGGGAAGATTGATGACAAGGACCATCTATCCTCCTAGACTGTGAGAGAATAAATTTGTGTTTGTTAAAGCCATCTACTTGTGGTATTTCTGTTATAGCAGCATTAGATAACTAAGACACCAACCATTAAGTGAAAGGAGCACAGACTTCCGTGGCCACACATGACAAAGAATACAGGCTTTACAGAATTACTTCAGCAAAGTCACTAAACAAAGACAGCACAACAACAAACCCTAAGGGACAGTGGACAGGGCCTGATTTTTCAGAGTTGCTACATTATATTACTTTAAATATCCAGTTTTTAGCAAAAAACAATGAGACATTCAAAGAAACAGGAACATATAGACAAGAAAACAAACCAAAAAAAAAACCCCAGACAATTGAAACTTTCCGTGAGGAAGTCCATACATCGGACTTACTAGACAAAAATTTTAAAGCAGCTATTATAAATATGTTCAAAGAACTAAGGAAAGCCATATCTAAATGACTGAAGGAAAGTAGAACAACATCTCATCAAATAGCGAATATGAATAGAGAAATTATAAAAAGAGAACTAAATAGAATCACAAGGGAAATTAGATTCTGTTTTATTCATCTATGAGATGAACGAAAAAGAAAATACAATATATTAAACTTATTAGATGCAATTAAAGCAGTGTTTAGAGTGATATATATAGCTTTATATGCCTATATTAAAATGGAGAAGACTTTCAAATCAATAACCTAACCTTCCACCTGTAGGAACTAGGAAAACAAGAACAAACTAAACCCAAAGCAAACAGAAGAAAAGAAATAATAAAGATTAGAGCTGCAATAGATTAAATAGAGAATAGAAAAACAATAGAGAAAATCAATGAAACCGAAAGTTGGTTCTTTGAAAAGATCAAAAAGCAATGCTGGAGGACAATGCTGGTGGAGTGAGGGGCTCGGCAAATCATCCTCCCCAAAAGCAATGATAAAACTGTACAAAATGGTCCAAAGCAACCATTTCAGTGCTCTGGAAATTGTCTAAAAGCATATAACAAATGGAGAAGTATTTACTCATGAAAACACTTGTGAACTTAAGGTAAGAACAGTGGGATTTTGTGGCATTCATGCCAGGGACTGGTCCCATTCCACACCTCCAGCTCGGTTGGTGCAATTGTTCTATCAGGTAGGGGCAAGATGTGAACACCATCAGTGTTGCTGCTGGAAGGGGTTCAGTTGATTTGGAGCAGAGTGTGGAAAGTCCCATGCCCAATGGTGACAGTGACAGGAGCTTTCTTGATGGTATGAATGGGGAAGGCCAGCAGCTGAGTGAGCCTGAGGTTGCTATTCTGATTGGAGCAAGCAAATGACTGCAGACTAGTCAGAAATGTAAAAAGGAGATCTGGGACGTGAGCTATAGAGGTCCTTGATATGCTCACCACATATGCCTAGCTGACTGTGAGATCTGCACATATGTGCAGAGGAGACACAAGAGGACTTGGAGGAAAGTAAAAGGGAAAATCTAAAAACTGCCTCAACTTTGAATGTGTTCTCCAACCTACACACCGATCCATTGGCAGAGGGTGGAAGTCATAACAGCTAAAGGTGTTCCAGAAAAATCTTTGACCATTGAAAGATCATTAAGCTTTGTAGACAGAGGTGATGCCTAGGAATCCAGGCTTAAAAATAAACACAAGAATAAAAAAACTGAGCAGAGACATCACTGGGCGCACAGCATGCAGGAGACAGATTCTACAGAGTTAGTCCAGGCAAGTTACTAAATACAGAAACAAACAAAAAACAAAAACAAAACAGCAGGAACAACCCTCAAGGGGAAAACATTCAGAATTCTAATATTAAAATTCTAATATTAAAAATGTCCACTTTTCACAAAAAATTATGAGGTACACATGCTGATATCCCTCATAAATATAGATGCAAAAATTCTTAAAATATTAGCAAACTTAATTCAGCAACGTATCAAAGTGATTATGTGTCATGACCATGTAAGATATATTCAAGGAATGAAAGGTTACTTTTCATTCCCAAATATTAATAAGCCATAAAAGGCAAAAGTCACGTGATCATCTCAAAAAATGCAAAAAAAGCATTTGACAAAATCCAACACTCAATAAAAACTCTCAACAGAATAGGAATAGAAGCATACTTCCTCAACATGATGAAGGACATCTATGAAAAACTTACAGTTAATGTCATACTTAATGGTATAGTCTGAATTCTTCTCCCCTAAGCTCAGGAACAAGATAAGAATGTCTGCTCTCACCACTCTTATTCAACACAGTACAACTAGAAGAAAATGGAAAACGTCCATATCAGATGGGAATAAGTAAAACTGCATTTGTACATGACAATATTCCCGTTTCTAGAAAATTCCAAAGAATACACACACACAAACTACTTGAACTAATAAATGTGCTCAGCAAGGTAACAATAGCAATATACACAAATCAGTTATGTTTCTGTATACTAACAATGAATATCTAAAAATGTAATTAAGAAAACTATTTGACTCAAGCACCAAAAAGAATAAAATACTTAGGAATAAATTTAGCAAAAAAAGTTTTAGACTTGAATACTGAAAACTACAAAACATCATTGAAAGACATTAAAGATGATCTAAACAAATGGAAAGGCATTTCATATTTATAGACCAGAAGACTCAATATAGTTAAAATGACAAATTGAGCCATTGGTTAAACTCAATCCCCTGTCAAAATCCTAGTAGAGTTTTTTTTTTTTTTTTTTAGAAATTAATAAGCGGATTCTAAAATGCACATGGAAATGCAAAGCACCCAGAATCGCCAAAACAACTTTTAAAAAGAACAAAATTTGAGGACATATACGACCCAATTTTACAACCTTCTATAAAGCTATAGTAATAAGGACAGTGTGTTTCTGGCATGAAGACAGGTATATAGATCAATGGAACAAAATTGAGAATCCAGAAATAAACCCTATGTTCTCCATCTACTATGTAATTAAGTTAGAAGCCAATAATAAAAATATAAGTAAAAAGTCTCCGTGCATTAAAAACAAACAAAAAACCCAAAACACTCCCAAATAACTCATAGATTAAAGAAGAGCTCATAATGAAAATTAGAAAATACATCTGTGTGGTAACAAAAATACTGCAATTATAACTTGTGAAATGTAGTTAAAATAGTAGTTAGAGGAAAATTGCTACCCTTAAATCTTTATATTAGAAAAGAAGAAAACCTAAACATTAGAAATTAATAAGCTAAATAGTTTGTAGTTCTTCAAAAAGTTACACATAGATTTATCATATGATCCAGCAAACCCACTCCTAGGTACATACCCAAGAGAACTGAAAACATATGTTTACATAAAGGCTTGTACATTAATGTTTATAGCAGCATTATTCACAATAGCAGAAAAACAGAAACGTCACAGATGTCTATGAACAGATGAATGAATAAACAAAATGTGGTATAGCCACACAATGGAATATTAGCCATAAAAATGAAGTATTGATACATGCTGGAACATGAATGAACTCTGAAACATACTAAGTGAAAGAAGCCAGATACAAAAGGCCACATATTCTGTGATTCCATTTATGTGAAATGCCCAGAATAGGAAAATTCATAGAGACAGAAAGTAGATTAGTGGTTTCCAGGGACTTGGAAGAGGGGAGAATAAAAGTGACTGCTAATGGTTATGTATTTTCTTTTTGGGATGATGACAATTTTCTGGAATTAGTGGTGATGGTTGCACAACATGTGAGTATACTAAAAATTGCTCAATTCTACAATTTCAAATGGTGAATGTTATGATATATGAAATATATCTTAATTAGAAAATTAATAAACTGAACTACTGGGAAAGATCAACAAGATAAAACCAAAAACAGTAGAGAGAAAGAACCAGTAAAGATAATGGCAGAGATTAATGATATAGAAAATGAAGATTCAATAGAAAGTATCAGCAAAGCCAAAAGTTAGATCTTAGAAAATAATTATAAAATTTATGAAGAGCTCTCTTCATGAAACAATCAAGATAAAAAGATAAAAGACCTGAATCATGTTAGGAATTAAAAAGGAAAATTGCAGACCCAGTACATATTAGCAATCTAATAATTTTATGCCATAAATTGGAAAATCTAGATGACATAGACAATCCCCTTAAAAAAAAAAAATCATAAAACTAGCTTTCAATAAGAAAGAGAAAGCCTGAAATAATCCTTTTATGTTTATATATGTTCTTTAAATGCTATACCACTAAAGCATCGAAGTAGTAGTTAAAACGTTCCATCCCCTAAAACAAACCTAGACTGGATGGTTTTACATTGATGGAAGATATAATTCCAACACAGCAAACTCTCCTAGTGATTAGATAAATGAGTATACCTGTCCCGCCCTCCAACACAATTCATTTTGTGAAGCTAGTATAATCTTCATGCAAAAACTAGACAGGCTAGGAGTTCCAGCAAAATGGTGCTCTAGGCAGAAGCACCACGCCGTCCCTCCACAGCAAAGATCCGAAAAACTAAGCCGAACAGAGAATACAACAATCCTGAAACCCTAAAGCATCAAAGGAAGACATAAAGAATTCAGCCAAGCACCAAATGGAGTGAGAAAACTGACAGAGAACAGAGAGCAAGGAGAGATTCATGCAGAGGTCCCCTACCAGCTAACACAGCGCGGATCCGCCATCTTGGACTCCTATCGGAGACCAGCAAACGGGGTATGAGAAAGCAGCCTCATGGAGCATCCAGCGGGAGACAAAACAACCGGTAATTTGCAATATATGCTTTCCCACCCCCCACGCTTCTTCACCCCAACTTGGCCTCCTCTGCTTCCCGCGGCCACAATCTCTTGACCGGGAAACACCAGCTGCTTGGATTCCACACACCCGAATGGGTGGCTCTCTGAGTGCAATTTGTTGGCTGCTGGTGTTGCTTTTTTCAGCTTCTTTTGATTTCTTCCTTGCCTCTCGCCACCTCCCCCTCCTTTCACTCGAGTACCTCGCTCTGTGCACCATCTTTGCTTCTTCCTGAGGGGCTGCAGAGCTCCGGTAATTTGTGATATATGCTTTCCCACTCTCTACCCTTCTTCACCCACACTCGGCCCCCTCTGCTTCCCGTGGACACAGTCTCTTGTCCAGAAACAGCAGCCTGCACTAGCTGGCTCTCTGAGTGCCATTTGTTGGCTGCTAGTGTTGCTTTTTTTTTTCTGCTTCTTTTGATTTCTTACTTGCCTCTCGACACCTCCCCCTCCTTTCGCTCGAGTATCTGGCTCCGTGCACCATCTTTGCTTCTTCCTGAGGGGCTGTGGAGCTCCGTTCTAGTGTGGAGCTGCTTCCCAGTCTGGGCTGCCATGCTGGTGGGATCCCAGGGCTTTTGTTCATTTGTTTGCTTTGAATTGTTTGTTTGTTTTCCTTTTCTTGAGTTGGGACCCCTTTCTGGCCAGGCTGAGCTGCGTGGCAAGGAGACTCCCCCTCGGCTTCACAGACGTGCAGAGGGAGCCCTGAAAGCATTTCATTTTTTGTTGTTTTTTTTTTTTTCTGTTTTTTTGGGGGCCTTTCTTGTTCTTTTTTAATTTTTTAAATTTGTTTTGTTTTCTTTTCCCTCTTTTTCTCTTTTTGGCTTTCTTCATTGCTCAGTTTCTTGTCTCTCTATATCTTCCTTCTCTTTCTGTTCCCTGAATACCTGGCGTTGTATACTTCTACGCCTTCTAGCCAGGCTGTACTGCAACACCTGAGAGCGACTTCCCCAGACCGCATAGCTGCACCGATGGAATCCGTGGAACTTTGCAGTTCTTTAACCTTACTGATTTTTATTTATTCATTCTTTTATTCCTCTTCCCCCTTCTGTTTTTCACCGTTTCATAGATTCTCATCTCTCCACTCCAACGGCAAGCTCCCCTAGCATTCTTTTTTGTTTGTATGTTTTTGGTTCCTGTTCCTCTCTCCTCTCTCCCATATCCATCTTAGCTCCACACATAACAATCTCCCCGTGGCATCCTGCCTACCTGCACTGGGTGCTTGACATCACACCACCAAGCAGCACGGGTATGGCCTACTGGAACCTGCCCTGCACTGATTACCAACCTGCCCTGGTGGCTGTAGTAAGTGCCACAAACAACCCGTCCCAGTAATGCCTCTTCAGCTAGAACTACCCCTGCCATACCATATCTGAGTGACTTACGCTGCCAGTTGGAGAAGGAGGTGAAAAGTATTGTGCCAACAGATGAGCAAACAGCAAAGAACACACAGTCCGCCTGCTCAGACATAGTCAAATTTTTTTTAAAATAAGGGATGAAACAAACAAATCTACAATCAATAAATGAGAAAAATAACTACAGAATGCCCCGAAGACAACAGACAATATCAAAACATTTACAAAAACAGGACAGGATGGTTCCAGTAGGTGTCCAAAATAAAACACCAGATGACACTCCTGTGGAAGAAAAGGCACTAGAACTACCTGATAGGGAATTCAAATCTCTAATACTCAGAATTCTCCAAGAACTGAGGCAAAAAGCTGACAAACGAGGAAAAAATAGACAAATTCATGGAAAATACAGACAAAAAATTGGAAGAATTCAGGAAAATAATGCAGGAACAAAATGCCAAAATAAATTCACAACTAGAAATTATACAAAGACAACAATTAGAAATCCAAAAGATAAACAACAAGATTTCAGAAATGGACGGTGTCATAGAAGGGCTGAGAAGCAGATTTGAAATGGTGGAAGACAGGATCAGTGGAATTGAAGACAAACACTTGGATACAACTCTGTTTCAGGAAAACTCAGAAAAAACAAAGGAAAATGAAGAGACCCTGAGAGTTATGTGGGACACAATCAAAAGCAAAAATCTGCGGGTGATTGGAATTCCAGAAGAGGGGGAGAAAACAGAAAACACAGAGAGGATTGTTGAGGAACTGCTGACAGAAAACTTCCCCAATATCATGAAAGATGAAAAGCTGGCCATCCAAGAAGCTCAACGAATCTCATATAGAAGAGACCCCAAAAGAAAATCACCGAGGCATATCATAATCACACTCGCCAAAACCAAAGACAAAGAATCCTGAGAGCAGCTCGTGAAAACCAAGAAGTCACATACGGAGGAGAAACAATAAGACTAAGCTCATATTATTTGGCAGAAACCATGCAGGCAAGAAGGCAATGGGATGACATATATAAAATCTTGAAAGAAAAAAATTGCCAGCCAAGAATAATATATCCTGCAAAACTCTCGTTCAAATTTGATGGTGAAATTAGGTCATTTCCAGATAAACAGAAATTAAGGGAATATGTAAAAGTCAAACCAAACTTACAAGAATTGTTAATGGGAGTTCTTCGATCTGAGGACAAACAGCTTCAGCTCAGAGGCAGAATCTAGGATGCAGGATCATACCAGCCAGATACCAATCTAGGAAATGAACTCTCAAGGACTATCCAAAACCAAAAGAAATACACCAGGAAATCAGAGCAGTTAATCAGTAAATGACAACAACATCAAAACAATAAAAGAAGGAATAAACGGCATAGGTATAGAACCTTGTAATGGAGGGGAAGGCAAGACGATACCTAGTAATAGTAGACTGCTTCAAACTTGGAAAGATAAGGGTAAAATTCATGGTAACCACAAAGAAAGTTAACAAACATACTCATAAAAAAAAGAGGAAAAACAAAGTCTCAGAAAAAACAAAATCTACAAAAACAAATGAACACAAAATCCACAAACAAAAAAACTCAGCACAAGAGTGTAAGAAGAACAAAGAAAACACCAGCACCACCAAAAAAAAAGCACTACAAAATGACAGCAATAAACTCACATCTATCAATAATTACACTGAAGGTAAGTGGACTCAATGCACCCATAAAGAGACGGAGAGTGACAGAATGGATAAGAAAACAGGATCCATCAATATGCTGTCTGCAAGAGACACACCTTAGAAACAAAGATGTGAATTTATTAAAAGTCAAAGGTTGGAAAACAATATATCAAGCTAACAACTACCAAAAAAGAGCAGGAGTGGCAATTCTAATCTCAGATAAAATAGACTTTAAAACAAAACCCACCATAAAAGACAAAGAAGGACACTATATAATGATTAAGGGGACGATCCATCATGAAGACATAACCATAATAAACATCTACGCACCCAATGACAGGGCTCCAAAATACATAAAACAAACTCTAACAACACTGAAAAGAGAAATTGACTTCAACACACCACTGTCAGTAAAGGACAGAACAACTAAGAAGAAACTCAGCAAAGATACAGAAGACCTAAAGGGCACACTCAGCCGACTTGACCTCATAGACATATATAGAACACTCCATCCAACTGCTGCAAAGTACACATTCTTTTCCAATGCACATGGAACGTTCTCCAGAATAGATCACATCTTAGGCCACAGAGCAATCCTCAACAAGATCCAAAACGTTGAGATAATTCAAAGTATTTTCTCTGTCCACAAAGTCATCAAGGTAGAAATTAACAATAGAAGGAGCAAGGAAAAAAAATCAACTACATGCAAACTGAATAATACCCTGCTTACACATCACTGGGTAATAGAAGAAATCAGAGATGGAACCAAAAAATTCCTAGAATCAAATGAGAATGAAAACACATCATACCAAAACCTTTGGGACACAGCAAAGGCAGTCCTCAGAGGACAATTTATAGTAATAGATGCACATATCAAAAAAGAAGAAAGGGACAAAATCAAAACAACTACAGAACTCAAACAAATAGAACAGCAAAAAAAGCCGACAACCACTGGAAGAAAGGAAACAGTAAAGATCAGAGCAGAAATAAATGAAATAGAGAACAGAAAAAACAATAGAAAGAATCAACAAAACCAAAAGTTGGTTCTTTGAAAGAATCAACAAAATCGACAAACCGCTGGCCAAACTGACAAAAGAAAAACAGGAGAGGACACAAATAACCCAAATAAGAAATGAAATGGGGCACATTACAACAGACCCAACCGAAATAAAAAGGAATATAACACAATATAATGAAAAACTATACTCCAGCAAATTTGAAAACCTAGAGGAAATGGAGACATTTCTAGAAACACACAGCCTACCCAAACTACAACAAAGTGATGTTGAAAATCTGAACAGACCCATAACAAGAGAAGAGATTGAAAAGGTAATAAAAAAAACTCCCAACCAAAAAAAGCCCTGGCCCAGATGGCTTCACTGGAGAATTCTACAAAACATTTACAGAAGAGCTTGTACCAGTACAACTCAAGCTATTTCAGAGCATAGAAGAGGAAGCAACACTTCCAAATTCATTCTATGAAGCCAGCATAATGCTGATACCAAAACCAGGCAAAGACGTCACAAAAAAAGAAAATTACAGACCAATGTCTCTCATGAATATAGATGCAAAAATTCTTAACAAAATTCTAGCCAATAGAATTCAGCATCATATCAAAAAAATAATACACCACGATCAAGTAGGATTCATACCAGGTATGCAAGGATGGTTCAACATTAGAAAATCAATCAATGTAATCCACCACATAAATAAAAGGAAAGAAAAGAATCACATGATCATCTGAATTGACACAGAAAAGGCATTTGACAAAGTCCAGCACCCATTCTTGATAAGAACTTTCAATAAAATAGGTATAGAAATGAAATTTCTCAGCATAATAAAGGGCATCTATGCAAAAGCAATGGCCAACATAATTCTTAATGGAGAGAGGCTGAAAACATTTCCCTTGAAAACAGGAATAAGACAAGGATGCCCTTTATCACCACTCCTATTTAACATTGTGCTAGAAGTTTTAGCTAGAGCAATAAGGCAAGCAAAAGAAATAAAGGGCATCCAAATTGGTAATGAAGAAGTTAAACTGTCCCTGTTTTCAGATGATATGATACTATACGTAGAAAACCCTAAAGACTCCACGAGAAATCTACTGGAACTAATAGAAAGATTCAGCAGCGATACAAAATAAACATACAAAAATCAGTTGGATTCCTCTACACCTATAAGGAGAACGATGAAAAGGAAATCAGGAAAACAATACCATTTTCAATATCCCCTAAAAAGATAGTATACTTAGGATTAAATCTGACCAGAGATGTAAATGACCTATACAAAGAAAACTACAGAACACTACTGCATGAAACCCAAAGGGATCTGCATAAATGGAAAGACATACCATGCTCATGGATAGGCAGACTCAACATTGTGAAAATGACAATTCTACCCAAAGTAATTTACAAATACAGTGTAATCCCAATCCAAATACCAACAACATTCTTCAAAGAGATGGAAAAACTAATCATTAACTTTATATGGAAAGGGAAGAAGCCCCGAATAAGTAAAACACTAGTGAAGAAGAATAAAGTTGGAGGACTCACACTACCTGACTTCAGAACCTATTATACAGCTACAGTAGTCAAAACAGCCTGGTACTGGTACAACAACAGATACATTGCCCAGTGGAACAGAATTGAGAACCCAGATGTAAATCCATCCACCTACGGTCACCTGATCTTTGAAAAGGGCCCAAAGTCCATCAAATGGAGGAAAAGACAGTCTTTTTAACAAATGTTGCTGGCAAAACTGGATATCCATTTGCATAAAAATGAAACAGGACTCATACCTCACACCGTATAGAAAAACTACTTCAAAATGCTTCAAAGAACTGAATATAAAGCCTAAAACTATAAAGTTCATAGAAAAAAAAATAGGACCAACACTACAGGTCTTAATACACGGCATTAACAGGTTACAAACCATAACCATCAGCACACAAACCCCAATAGATAAGCTAGATAACTGGGAGCTTCTGAAAATCAAACACCTATGCTCTTCAAAAGACTTCAGCAAAAGAGTAAAAAGAGAACCTACAGACTGGGAAAAAATTTTTGGACAGTACAAGTCAGACAAAGGTCTAATCTCCATAATCTACAAGAAAATCCAACACCTCTACAACAAAAAGACGAATAATCCTATTAAAAAGTGGGCAAAGGAAATGAACAGACACTTCACCAAAGAAGACATTCAAATGGCCAACAGACACATGAGGAAATGCTCATGATCACTAGCCATTAGAGAAATGCAAATTAAAACCACAATGAGATACCATCTCACCCTGGCATTACTGGCATGAATCAAAAACACTGGAAATATCAAATGTTGGAGGGGCTGCGGGGAGATTGGAACACTTATGCACTGCTGGTGGGAATGCAAAATGATACAACCATTTTGGAAAATGATATGGTGCTTCCTCAGAAAGCTAGAAATAGACATACCATTCGATCCAGCAATCCCACTCCTAGGAATATATCCTAGAGAAATAAGAGTCATCACTCGAATAGACAGATGCACACCTATGTTCATGGCAGCATTGTTCACAATAGCAAAATGATTGAAAAAACCTAGATGCCCATCAACAGATGAATGGATAAACAAACTATGGTACATACACACAATGGAGTACTATGCAACGAGAAAGAACAACAATGAATCTGTGAACCATCTCATAACATGGATGAAACTGGAGGACATTGTGCTGAGTGAAATAAGTCAATCACAAAAGGACAAATATTGTATGAGGCCTCTATTGTAAAAACCCACGAAAAAGTTCACACACAAAATGTAACAATCTTTGTTGGTTACCAGGGATGGGAGGGGTGGGGGGGAATACTAAATAGGCAATAGATAAGTGGTATCTTGGGTGAAGGGTGAGACAGTACACAGTACAGGGGAAATTAGCACAACTTGTACAAGGAAAGGTCATGGAAGCCCCATAGACACATCCAAACTCCCTGAGGGACTGAGTTGCTGGGTGGGGGGCTGTGGGGACCATGGTCTCTGGGAACATCTTGCTCAATTGGCATGACACAACTTATAAAAGACAATGTTCTACATTCGACCTTGGTGAGTAGTGTCTGGGGTCTTAAAAGCCTGTGAGCAGCCATCTAAGATACTCCACTGGTCTCATCCCTTCAGGAGCAAGGGAGAACGAAGAGAACAGGATCCAAGGAAAAGATTAGTCTGAAGGACTAATTGTCCACAGCTACCAAGGCCTCCACCAGACTGAGTCCAGTACAGCTAGATGGTGCCCGGCTACCACCACTGACTGCTCTGACCAGGATCACAACAGAGGATTCTGGACAGAGCTGGAGAAGGATGTAGAGCATAATTCTAACTCACAAAGACCAGATTTACTGGCCTCAAGGAGACTGGAGAAACCCCGAGAGTATGGCCCTTAGACACCCTTTTAGCTCAGTGGTGAAGTCATTTCCAAGGTTCACTGTTCAGCCGGGGAGTGGACAGCCCCGTAAAACCAAATGAGAGTAACGAGGTACAGGAGTCCAGTGACAAGGGCCAGAAGGCAGAAGGGGACAAGGAAGCTGGTGATAGGGAACCCAAAGTTGAAAACGGACAGTGTTGACATGTCCGGGGGTTGTTAACCATTGTCATAGGACAATATGTGTACTCTTTAATGAGAAACTATTTGTTCTGCAAACCTTCATCTAAGGTCCAAAAAAAAAGAATTGTCTATGTGAGGTCAGATTGACAACAGCAACTCAAAACGTTTGATGGGAAGTCTAGGGGGTAGTGAGTCGAAGATAATGCTGATGGAATAATTTGGAAAAGGATAGTGAGAATAGCAGCACAACTGGAAGAATGTAATCGATGTCACTAAATTGTACATGTAGAAACTTTTGAAATGGTGTAACTTTGGCTATGTATATTTCCACCAAAAAAAAGGTCCTCCAAGGTCGAGAAGGGAGAGTGTTGACAGGTCGTGGAGTTGTTAACCAGTGTCATAAAACAATATGTGTACTGACTGTTTAATGAAAAACTATTTGTTCTGTAAACCTTCATCTAAAGTACAATTAAAAAAAGGTAAAAAAAAAAAAAAAAAAAAGTCTTCCAAATCAGTAAGAATAAGATAAAACAATCCAGTAGAAAATTTGGCAAAAGACAGAAACAGGCAATTCACAATTTAAGCATATAAAAAGGTACTCAACTTCATTAATAATTAGAGGAATGAAAATTAAAGCCAAAAATAAGATACTATTTCATATTCATCAGAATGGCAAAAAATCTGACAGTAGAAGGTATTGGCAAGGACACAGAGTAATAAGACGTTGCTGATATTAAAGTAAATCGGCACAATCACCTATTTGGCAACATCCAGTGAAGTTAAAGATGCTTATATCCTACAAGCCAGTAATTCCACAGCTAGGTATATAACAGAGAAACTCTTACACATGTGTACAATAAAACATATGAGAATTGTTCAAATTTAAAAGCACTGTTTAATAGTAAAAAATTGAAAGCAAGCTAAACATCACTGAACAGGTAACTAGGTAAAGAAATTGTAGTATTTTCATAAGTGAGATTCCTAAATATCAGTAAAACGATGAACTAGGTTTACACGTATCAACATGGATGAATCTCACAACCATAATTTTAAGTGAAAAATGAAAATTGTCAAAGAATACATTAGTGTATGTTGTTGTTGTTAGGTGCCGTCAAGTTGGTTCCGATTCGTAGTGACCCTACAGGACAGAGTAGAACTGCCCCATAGGGTTTCCAAGGAGCGGCCGGTGGATTCAAACTGCTGACCTTTTGGTTAGGAGCTGAGCTCTTAACCACTAAGCCACCAGGGTTCTATCCTACATTAGTGTATACTATTTATATAATGTCTAAAAATGCAAAACAATAGCATGTATCTTTAGGGATACATATGCAGTAAAAGTATAAAACACATGAGCATGACAAACTCTAAATGTACAGTAGGGTTAACTTTGTGGGTTAGAAGGGGATTTGATCAATTAGGGATCCACAGAAGTCTCTGTATGTAATGGTGATATTTTATTTCTTAAGCTGGGTGATATGTGGTTGTTCATTATATTATTCTTTATACATTTATGAGCGTCTTAAATATTACATGATAGTTTTTTTTTAAATTAAAAACAACACCAACTATAAATGGTTACGTGAAGACCACAAATCTAAGTATACAGAACAAGTCAAAACACCAGCTGACCCAATGTTATCCAAACAGATACTTAAGGCTTGAGATACAACTTCCACGGACAGCATCTGACATAGATTTAAAAGGTGATATATCAAAAAACCTTTCTATTCCCCTCCAGAAACCTTCTCTATCTCCCTTCAACCCACCCCAAACTCATCTTAAGGCATCACCATTTACCCAATTGCTCCGTCTGAAACATTAGGTGTCTTCCTTGCCTTTTCTCTCTCCTATGCGTCCTAGTCCATCAGCAAGCTCCATCATCAGTGCCTACAAAATATATTCAGAATCCTCATCTCTCCACCACTATCCCCCAATCTAGTCCATCTCTTGCCTGGATGACTGCAATAGCCTCCCTAACTGTTCTCCTAGTTGCTATTCTTGCCAGCTCCTCTTTCCCCTGTGTTTTTTTTTTTTCTTTCACCAAGCAGCCATAGAGGTCTCTTAAAAATGTAGATCAGTTCATATCATTCCTTTGCACAAAAATCTTCCAAGGCTGAGATTAAAATGGAAAAGTCCTCACCAGGCCTACAGGGCCCTACACAGCCTGACTCCTGCCTACCTTCCTGACCAGATCTACTCTGCTCTCCCTTGCGCTGTTCTCTAGCCATGCTGACTTTGCTGTTTTTTGAACAACCTCCTCCTCGTCTTAGGGTTTTTGAACTTCCCATTCCCCCACTTCCTTGAAAGCTTCTCCCAGTTTTTATTCTGGCTCTATTCCTGGACTCAGCAAGGCCTCCACTGACCACCTTTTCTAAAATAGCTGTCCGTCCCCAACCTGACCAGTCCCTCAAGCTCATTTTGCTGTTTTATTTATTTTACTTCCTACATGATGTTATACTATAAGAGTATTTATTTAAGCATTTATTTCTGTTTTGTTGTAAACTTCCTGTGGATTGGAAATGTTCTGTTTTATTCATTGTTACATTTCCTAGTGCCTAAAACTGTTAATTTGTGTAACTGGTGGCTTGTGTGTTGCTGTGATGCTAGAAGCTATGCCACCAGTATTTTAAATAGAAGCAGGGTCACCCATGGTGGACAAGTTTCAGAGGAGCTTCCAGACTAAGACAGACTGGGAAGAAGGACCTGGTGATCTACTTCTGAAAAAATTGGTCAGTGAAAACCAAATGGATAGCAGCAAACATTGTATGATACGGTGCTGGAAGATGAGCCCCTCAGGTTGGAAGGCACTTCAAAATAAGACTGAGGAAGAGCTGCCTCCTCAAAGTAGAGTCAGTCTTAATGATATGGATGGAGTAAAGCTTCTGAGACCTTCATTTGCTGATATGGCATGACTCAAAATGAGAAGAAACAGCTGCAAATATCCATTAGTAATCAGAATGTGGAATATACAACGTATGAATCAAGGAAAGTTGGAAATTGTCAAAAATGAAATGGAACGCATAAACATCAATATCCTAGGCATTAGTGAGCTGAAATGAACTGGTGTTGGCCATTTTGATTCAGATAATCATATAGTTTACTGGGAATGACAAATTGAAGAGGAATGTCATCACATTTATCCTCAAAAAGAACATTTCAAGATATATCCTGAAGTGCAACACTGTCAGTGATAGGATAATATCCATATCCCCATAAGGAAGACCAGGTAATATGACTATTATTCAAACTTACACACCAACCACTAATGCCAAAGAGGAAGAAACTGAAGATTTTTACCAACTTCTGCAGTCTGAAATTGATCAAACATGCAATCAAGATGCATTGATAATAACTGGTGATTGGAATGTAAAAGTTGGAAACAAAAAAGAAGGATCAATAGTTGGAAAATATGGCCTTGGTGAAAGAAACAGCACCAGAGATAGCATAATAGAATTTTGCAAGACCAGTGACTTATTCATTGCAAATACCTTTTTTCAACAACATAAACGGCAACTATACACATGGACCTTGCTCGATGGAATACAGGAATCAAATGGGCTACATATGTGGAAAGAGATGATGGAAAAGCTCAATATCATCAGTCAGAACAAGGCCAGAGGCTGACTGTGGAACAGTCCATGAATTGTTTATATACAAGTTCAAGTTGAAGCTGAAGAAAATTAAAACAAGTCCATGAGAGCCAAAGTATGACCTTGAGTATATCCCACCTGAATTTAGAGACCATCTTAAGAATAGATTTGACACACTGAACAGAAATGACTGAAGACCAGACGAGTTGTGGAATGACATCAAGGATATCATACATGAAGAAAGCAAAAGGTCATTAAAAAGACATAAAAGAACCCCAAGAGTACGGCCCCCACACACCCTTTTAGCTCAGTGGTGAAGTCGCTTCCGAGGTTCACTGTTCAGCTGGGGAGTGGACAGCCCCATAAAACCAAATGGGACTAATGAGGCACAGCAGTCCAGTGACAAGGGCTAGAAGGCAGAAGGGGACAGGAGAGATGGTGATAGGGAACCCAAGGTTGAGTGAGGACTGTGTTGATGTGTTGTGAGATTGTTAACCATTGTCATAGGGCAACATGTCTACTAACTGTTTAATGAGAAACTATTTTGATCTGTAAACCTTCATCTACAGTTAGAATAGCAGCACAATCGGAAGAGCGTAGTCGATGTCACTGAACTGTGCATGTAGAAATTTTTGAAATGGTGTATCTTTGGCTATGTATATTTTCACCAAAAAAATAAAAAAAAAAAAAGGTCAAGAAGTTAGAGGGTTGACATGTTGTGGGGTTGTTAACCAATGTCATAAAACAGTATGTGTACTACAGTTTAATGAGAAACTATTTGTTCTGTAAACCGTCACCTGAAGCACAGTAAAAAAAAATAAAAAAACAGCTTTGTGGCATGAAAAAAAAGAAGACTTAAGAGAAAGGAAAGATCAAAATGGATGTCAGAGGAGACTCTGAAACTCTGAATGTCAAGTAGCTAAAGTGAAAGGAAGAAATGATGAAGTAAAAGAGCTGAACAGAGATTTCAAAGGGGGGCTCCAGAAGAAAAAGTAAAGTATTGCAATGAAATATGCAAAGACCTGGAGATAGAAAACCAAAAGAGAAGAGCACACTTGGCATTTCTCAAGCCGAAAGAACTGAAGAAAAAGTTGAGGCCTTGAGTTGCAATACTGAAGGATTCTACCAGGAAAATATTAAACGATGCAGTAAGCATCAAAAGAAGATGGAAGGAATACACAGAGTCACTATACCAGAAAGAATTGGTTGACATTCAGCCATTTCAGAAGGTAGCATATGATTAGGAACCAGTGGTGCTGAAGGAAGAGGTCCAAGCTGTACTGAAAGCACTGGCAAAAAACAAGACTCCAGGAATTGACAGAATACCAATTGAGATGTTTCAACAAATGGATGCAGTGCTGGAGGAGCTCACTTATCTATGCCAAGAAATTTGCAAGACAGCTACCTGGTCAACCGACTGGAAGAGAACCATATTTGTGCCCATTCCAAAGAAAGATGATCCAACAGAATGCAGAAATTATTGAACATTATCAATAATATCACATGCAAGTAAAATTCTGCTGAAGATAATTCAAAAACTATTGCGGCAGTAAATCGACAGGGAATTGCCAGAAATTCAAGCAGTATGCAGAAGAGGATGTGCAATGAAGGGTGTCATTGCTGATGTCAGGTGGATCTTGTCTGAAAGCAGAGAATACTAGAAAGATGTTTACCTGTGTTTCATCGACTGCGCAAAGGCTTTCGACTGTGTGGATCATAACAAATTATGAATAACACTGCAAAGGATAAGAATTCCAGAACACTTAATTGTGCTCATGAGGAACTCTACATAGATCAAGAAGCAGTCATTCGAACAGAACAAAGGGATACTGCGTGGTTTAAAGTCAGGAAAGGTGTGCATCAGGATTGTATCCTTTCATCACACTTACTCAATCTGTATGCTGAGCAAATAATCTGAGAAACTAGACTATATGAAGAATGCAGCATCAGGATTGGAGGCAGACTCGTTAACAACGTGCGATATGCAGATGACACAACCTTGC
Source organism: Dugong dugon (assembly GCA_030035585.1). Lineage (NCBI taxonomy): Eukaryota > Metazoa > Chordata > Mammalia > Sirenia > Dugongidae > Dugong > Dugong dugon. Next base: position 148,216,321 of record CM057460.1, read on the forward strand.
TTGCTGAAAGTGAAGAGGACTTGAAGCACTCACTGATGAATATCAAAGATTATAGCCTTCAGTATGGATTACACCTCAACATAAAGAAAACAAAATCCTCACAACTGGACCAATAAGCAACATCATGATAAGTGCAGAAAATATTGAAGTTATAAAGGCTTTCATTTTACTTAGATCCACAATCAACACCCATGGAAGCAGCAGTCAATAAATCAAATGATGTATTGCATTGGGCAAATCAGCTGCGAAAGACCTCTTTAAAGTGTTAAAAAGCAAAATGTCACCTTGAGGACTAAGTTGCCTCAGACTCAAACCATAGTATTTTCAATTGCCTCATATGCACTTGAAAGCCAGACAATGAATAAGGAAGACCAAAGAAGAATTGACGCCTTTGAATTGTGGTGTTGCCGAAGAATATTGAATATACCATGGAAGAAGTATAGCCAGAATGCTCCTTGGAAGCGAGACTTCATCTCACACACTTTGGCCATGTTATCAGGAGGGACCAGTCCCTGGAGAAGGACATCATGCTTGGTAAAGTAGGGGTCAGCAAAAAAGAGGAAGACCCTCAAGGAGATGGATTGACACAGTGACTGCAACAATGGGCTTAAACATAGCAATGATTTTGAGGATGTTGCAGGACCAGGCAGTGTTTTGTTCTGTTGTGAATGGAGTTGCTATGAGTCAGAACCAACCTGACCGCACCTAACAACAACAACAAAACTGTGCTTGCTTGGCATATTGTAGGTGCTCAATTAAAGCTTTTTCAATCAGTGAATGAATTGATTTGTATGGAAGTTAAGATGGTAATTCAGTTCAGGTGGAAATCAATTTAGATGATGAGGAAAAACTTAAATGACTCAAAAAGTGCACAAAAACAAAGCTATTGGAGTTTTAGATTCATGAGATGAATTTGAAGAAAATTGTTCATAAAGTGTGAAAGTGAAAAAAAAACATGATTTCTTCAGAAACATCAGAAAGCTAACTGATTTTAAGCATGTATGATTAACTAAATTAATAGATTAAATGTAAGTAGACATTTGAGTATTTCATCTATGTTCCTAAAAGTTTATATATTCAGATTGTCTAGAAAACTCATGGTATCTTCTCTTTGGGAAACCTTATATTCAGGTTGCCTGACATGTGAGTTGCCTTATACTGGGTTCTATATAGTCACTCTTTTGTCAGTCAGTCAGTCCTTCCCAAGCACCTGAGGTCAAAGCTAGCCTCAGATTTAGGGTCATGGGGTAGGGAACACACTGAGTGTCCATTGTGTGCCAGAGAGTTTGCCTGGGCTTCTCGCTCACCCTCCCACCCCCATCCTGATTGGGTGGCCCAGGGGGGAGAGCAGCAGGACTATAGGGCTCTGCAGCCTGACCTGACCCCTCTCACCGTTGCCACCCCTGCAGGTCTCGGAGGTCCTCTTTGTGTCCATCTGCAGCACTGAGTTCTGCATGAAGGTCTACGTGGACCCCGTTGACTACTGGAAGGATGGCTACAACCTGCTGGATGTGCTCATCATCATCATCATCTCAATCCCCTATGCACTCCGAAAGATTAAGGGCAAACATTATCCCTACCTCAACATTGCTAATGGCATACAGTCCCTCCGCATCCTCAAGCTTATCACCTACAGCCGGGGCATCCGAGTAAGTGCCTTGGTGTGCCATGATCATGGGAGTGCAGGCTATAGGGCCCATCTGCCCACCAGCCCCTGATGAAATAATCCTACTACTTACTGTCTTCCAGTTATTGAGTCTTCCTGTATGGCAGGTTGATCTTTACTGATATTATCTTTTTTATGAAACAGGTGTAAGATAGGAATCATTAGCTGCATTGAAGCCCAAGAGTGGAGAAATTAAAGCCCAAGTTCACTCAGCATTTAAATGTCAGTGTCTGATTGCAGAGGCCATTGGTCTTTTCCTGTCTTCCATATTGCTAAGTGACTGATTTTCTTATGGTACATGACCCTTTGAACTATATGCAGAGGAGTCTCCAGCTTTTTGATGACCTTGGCCACTCACTGCTTTCCCCAAGCAGCTAAAATCTGTTGCCTCTCCTGATAGTAATAGTCCCACTACTTCATTTAGGCTGCTCTGGAAATGCTGCTTCTGCTGAGAAGTCTTCCTGGGTTGCTGAAAGTCATGGGATACCCATCCTTTCCCTAACTTAGAAGGTTTTAGGCCAAACCTCAGGGGTGACCTTTGCCCTCAACCATACCCTCAGGCAGTTGTCCTGGCTTTGCACCCAATATCCATACTTCTCCAGGAAGGGGTTGGTGTGGACCTGTTCACCCAGTCAGGACGTGTCAGCCTATCCTGCTGAGAGATTGCTCCTGGTCCAGGCCTGGGTGACCCACTGTCTATGGCATGGGCCCTACACTTTGGGAGCCTGTTATGGGTTGAATTTTGTCTCCCCAAAATATGTGTTGGAATGCTAACCCCTATACCTGTGAAGGAGCCTGGGTGGTGCAAATGGTTATGTGCTGGGCTACTAGCCAAAAGGTTGGCAGTTCAAACCCACCCACAGATGCCTTGGAAGACAGGCCTGGCAATCAGCTTCCAAAATGTCACAGCCTTGAAAACCCAATGGAGCTGTTCTACTCTGCACAAATGGGGTCGCCAAGAGTTGGAATCAACTGGACAGCAACTAACAACATACCTGTGGATGTAATCCTATTTGGGAACAGGGTTTTCTTTGTTATGCAAATGCAGGCCAAGCCGTGTAGGATGTGTCCTAAACCTAATCATTGCTGAGTGATATAAGGAGCAGCATAGACACAGGCAAGGAAGCAGACCTGGGGAAGACAGACACTATCTGAAGACAATGAAAGCAGATGAATCTATAATCCCAGGATGTCTAAGGATTACGAGCTACTAGAAGCTAAAATAGGGAAGAAAGGACATCTCCCTACAGCCAGTGCCCTGAATTCAGACTTCTAGCCTCTTGCATTGTGAGAAAATAAATTTCTGTTCTTTAAAACCACCCACTTATGATATTTCTGTTATAACAGCACTAAGAAACTAAGACTGATGCTCCAGTCCTAAGTGGAAAAGAGAAGGGAAATGTTAGAGCACTCTCCTGCCACACATCCACATTCATTCACCCCTTCTCACCCTCAGGTAGTCACATGTGCATGTGTGTGTCCCCTCCCAAACAATGTAGTTAGCTCCCCGCCCCCCCCCCCCCCCCCCCCCGTCTCCATCTCATCATGGCCAAGCTTCTGGAAAGAGCTGTCTGGCTCCTGGTCCTCACTTCCTCATCTTTCATTTACACTCTGCTCTGCCTTCTTCCCCTCCACTCCAGGGTAACTACCTTCTCCCAGGTTGCTAGCAACATCCTTGTCACCAAATCCAGTAGCCATTTCCCTTGTCACTGCTTTCTCTTGGTTTTCCTCCAACCTCTGGGGCATGACCTGTCAGGTAACTTTTTCCTCTGCCTGGCCCATAAATATTGTTCTCTCAGGACTGTGTCCTGAGTTCTCTCTTCTCATTCCCTATACTGTCTATCTGAAAAATCTTTTCCACTTTTCAGGGGTCTTTCTTTTTTCCCTTCTAAATTTTATTCATTTTGTTGTTGTTGTTGAGAATGTACACAGCAGAACATACACCAACAGTTTCTACATGCATAATTTAGTGACATTGATTACATTTTTGAGTTGTACAACCATTCTCACCCTTCTTTTCTGAGTTGTTCCTCCCTCATTAACATAAACTCACTGCCCTCTAAGGTTCCTATCTAATCTTTTGAGTTGCTGTTCTCAGTTTGATCTCATTATAGATAGTTCTTAAAAGAGCATAATGCTCAAGGCAGACCTTTTTTTTAATAGTTAAGCTAAACTATTGTTTGGTTTTAAGATGACTTCAGGGGATATTTTTGGTTTAAGGTTTAAAGATTATCTCTGGGCAATAGTTTCAGGGGTTCATCCACCCTCCATGGCTCCAGAAAGTCTGGAGTCCATTAAAATTTGAAATTATGTTCTGTATTTTCCCCCCTTTAATCAGGATTCCTCTATGGAATCTTTTATCAAAATGTTCAGTAATGGTAGCTGAGCACCACCCAGTTCTTCTGGTCTCATGGCAAAGGAGGCAGTTGTTCATGGAGGCAATTAGCCACACATTATATATCCTCCTCCTGTTCCTGACTCTCCTTCTTTCCCTGTTTTTCCAGGGGTCTTCACCTGCCCACACCTCTTTCTTCAACCTTCAGACCCAACTGTCTTCTGGACATCTCACATGCTCCTCAAATTCCACATATCTAAACTAGGACTCATTACCCTTCCCTCACCCCGACCCGCAAGTCCAAAAGCACTGGCTCCTCCTCTATTTCATCTTTTGGTGAAGGGTGCCACCCTCATTCAGTTGCCAAGTCATAAATCTGAGTGTCAGTTTTGACTCCAATCTCTCAGAGTCCTGCTGCATAGCTTCCTAAATATTTATGGACTTGTTCACTTCTTTTCACCCCCCATAGCCATCATCTTTTCTCTGCCACCTGGATTCCTGCAATGGCTTCCCACACTACTGAGAGCGCTGGAGCAGAAATGCCCCAGCGGCTGGAGAGGGGCAGATTTCTAAAGTGCACATCAAATCACAACACCCTTCATTCCAGACCCAACAGTGGCTTCCCTGGTTCGTAGGCTAGAGAAAGACTCTATACTGCATCCTAGAAGGAGAGAGGGCAGTGTCTGAGGTGCCGAATGTAGGAGTCGATGTCAGGTTGTGGGGAGAGTAAGGCAGATGGGCAGGAAAGAAGATTGAGGTCACTGGGAGGTCTGCACCAGGTGATGAAGTGAGGGAGTAATCAGATAGTGGGAAGAGTATTCTGGTCATTCTGGAGGATGGGCACCAACGGAGCAGGGCCCTGAAGTGGTACAAGAGTCACCAGAGATTAGGAAGTCAAGGGACAAAGAGGCCTGGGGGAGGATGGGTCATCCATAAAGATGCTGGAGCCCCCTGAGGACAGCAGGATCAGGTGGAGAAGGGGAAGGTAGGCCCTGGCGGCAGAGTCCTCAAGATGTGAGGGGTGTGGAAAGCTGGAAGGTGACCCTGCCCAGAAGCAGGGACTTTGTCCACAGAGGCAGGGCTTCAAGGATAATGCAGAGGATGGCCTCCTGAACCTGAGGCCAGTGGGGGATGAGCAGTGACCCTCGAGGGGCTGCTGGGGGAGTGCTGCCTTGGGCAGGAGAGGACTTTCAGGTGAGGCCAGTAGAGAGGTCTGTCTGAGTGTTCTAGGGCTGCCATAACAAATACCACCAGCTGGATGGCTTCAGAGAAACTTATTGTCTCACAGTTCTGGAGGCTAGAAGTCCAAATCAGAGTATGGGTTGTGTCGGTTCCTTTAATGAATGTGGAGGGAGAATCCATTCCATGCCTCTCTACTATCTTCTGATGGCTCCCGAAACTCCTTGGCTTGCATCATCTGCCTCTGTAGTCACATCTCTGTCCATCTGTCTCTCTCTCTCCGTGTTGTTCTTCTCTTTCATGAGACACCACTTGGATGGGACTAGGACCCAATGTGACCTCATGTTAACTGATAACATCTTCAAAGACCCTGTTTCCAAACAAGGTCATATTTACAGGTACCAGGTGTTAGGACTTCAACATATCTTTCTGGCGGGCATGATTCAAACTGAAACAGAGATCATCATGGAATGAGGGTGCCAGAGCCCCATGGGAGTCATGTGAGGAAGGGCATGATGAGCGGTGGGCTGAAGGAAAGGAAGCCAAGGGAAGTACAGCGGGAGGGAAGCAGAAAGGATTAGTGGCAGGAGGGGCTTCCATCTTGGGAGGTGGCGGGTGGGGGAGGAGGACAGTGACCCAGATTGGTACCTTGTGAGGCCAAGGGCAATCACTGCCTGCTGATTGCATTTGTCCTGGTCAGAGGGTACAGGCCTGAAGGTGCCTGGGATGGAGGCATGGCAGGGGCAACCCATCTTTCCTGCTCAGGGAACAAAAGAAGGGAGCACAGCCCTCCTTGTTGGCCAAGGGCTTTATCCCAGAGCTCAGCCTGACTTGCTTGTGACTGCAGGCCTCTGCTCAGCCTCTGGCTCTTGGGGACCTACAGAGAGACCCATGGGTGTGCAGACACACAGCTCATGTTGTGTACCCTGTGCTTGGCCTCAGGGTTTTTCTGTCATTAAGCTGAGCCTTGTATCCCAAAGTGGTTCCCTGGGGACCACCAGCCTCCCTCTCCCCTCTGCTGTGGCTCTCCTGTAGCCTTTGGGATGTCATGGGACTCAGACTCCCAGGGGCACAGAAACCACCCTGGGTTAAACGCCCTCTGTACCCTAGCCTGTCCTGCTGACTAGGGGCATCTGGAGGTGCTAAAGTGGGGACCTGCACCTCAGTGCTGACTTACAGTAATTGAAGTCTAAATGAGCCCTTAGCAGAACTGCAGCCTTAGTGCCCAGAGCTGGCACTCTGGCACATTCTTGGCCCCTGTCCTCTTATTAATTAAAACAGCACTCTGCCTTCTGCCTCATGACAATAAACTTGCACAACGAGGAAATGGTTCCTTGTTGTGTTGCACATGGAGAAGTTCCCTTAGCTGGGCACTCGGGGGCCATGCTGCCCCTGTCCTCTGTGTTGCAGCCTGAAAAACGGCCCTCAAATGCCAACCTCCCCTTCCTCCTGCCTCCTCTTGGGGCTGGACAATTTTCTGCACATCTGAGTGGCTGCCCTACCTGAAGGTCCTGTCTATGCTGCATAGGCCCCAGGGCGTGAGTGCTGTGGTGCTTGATCCCTAGCCCAAGAGAGCTGAACTGTGGGCTAGGAATTGTTTCCCCAAAGAATATGCAAATTCAAAAGCAGGCATCTACTGGGGCCCAGGCTCTAGGCTTTGAAAGCCCAGGACTTCCTCGGGGAAGGAGCTCCCAGCCTATGGCATTTGGGAAACCATCCACTGGGACTGGACATCTGCACTGTGATACTAACAGGATCTGCCTGATGTACCTGAAGAATATGGTCAAGACCAATGTGGGGCTTCCTGCAGAGTATGACCTCCTCTTCTCCACTGCCATTCTTATGCCTGGTCAGCTTTGAGCTGAGGTGGCACTGGTCCCCAGTGGGCTAGCCAGGAAGTGGGAGACCCAGCTGGGGCCTCACTCCCACCTTTCTGCATGTGCCTCAGATTCTAACACTTAGCGCACCCCTCTCTGCCCTGTGCAGACCTGGTCCACAGAGCATGTCAGATCGCAGCATTTCTCTGAGGATTTGCCTCTTTAGTCTTATCAGTTCTTGGGAAAGACATTCTGTCTCCATCTAGCAGAGAGGAGGGCAATTTTTTACATCTCAGCTCTTTTGGAATTAATCCAAAACCACTGATTTTCTTCCCCCAAGAAGAGGAGGGCGGCATCTGGCATGAGTCACTCCTTGTGGGCAGCTGCCAAATCAATCCACGTGCAGGACAGCCCTAGTGCTCTTGGGTTGTCTCCCTGCTTCCCAAATTGCCTCAGACTGTGTCTCATCTCTATCCAGTACCTCCTTTCTTAGTATTAAGCCAGTAAACAGGTTCTGTGCTTAGGAGTGTTAGTTGTTGAGGGTGGTGGTGCAGGGCAATAGGGCTTGGGGATTAGTCCCAGCTTGAAATTTCACTTCTCTGAACTTCTGATTCCTCTCCTTAAAATGGGAAGGATAACAACACCTACCTACCTTAAAATCCATCACCCGTCTGTCAGTTTGTAGTACTGTGGTGGCTTGTGTGTTGCTATGATGCTAGAAGCTATGCCACTGGTATTTCAAATGACAGCAGGGTCACCATGGTGGACACGGTTCAGTAGTTTCCAGACTAAGACAGACTAGGAAGAAACGCTTGGTGACCTACTTCTGATAATTAGCCAGTGAAAACCTTATGGATCACAGCAGAACATGGTCCAACTTGCTTATTTCGGACAAGTTATCAGGAAAGAGTAGTCGCTGGAGGAGGACATATTGTTTGGTGAAGTAAAGGGACAGCAAAAGTGAGGGAGACCCTTAGTGAAATGGATTGGCACATTAGTCTCAACAATGGACTCAAACATGCCGACAGTTGTGAGGATGATGCAGGACCAGGCAGTGTTTTGTTCTGTTGTATATAAGGTTGCCATGAGTTGGAGTCGACTTGACAGCAGCTATCTATTTACCTTGAAATTGGAGACCCTGAGTAGTGCAAACAGTTAATGCACTCAGCTGCTAACCAAAAGGTTGGAAGTTAGAGTCTACCTGCAGTCACCTCAGAAGAAAAACCTGGTGATCTACTTCCAAAGAATCAGCCATTGAAAACCCTATGGAGCACAGTTTTACTCTGACACATATGAGGTCACCATGAGTCAGAATCAACTCAACGACAACTGTTTTTTTAAATTTTTTAACCTTGAAATTATGTCTGAGAAAGTGTCTAGATAGGTGAACATGTACTGAGTACCTACTAAATGCAAGACTTCAGGGCATGGAGGATGAATAACAAGGATCCATAGACTATGCTTCGCACGAGTGAGAAATGTAGTGGGAGATAAGACAAAGTCCCATTTCATGGAAGGAAGACTGAGGCCACAAGACAGGGCCTAGAAAGAATGGGAGCTACATTCCTCTCAGCCCTTTCCATTTCTACTCCCAGGGTAGCTCCCCTACTCCTCCTGGGCCTGGGGCAAAAAGTGTCTGGGCTGGCCCTCAGTCTAGAAGCAGGAGCAGGATGGCCTGGGCTGACCACAGAGCCAGGCTGGGGTTCAACTGGAGGGGCTAGTGGTCCTGAGGGGAGCCTGGCTCAGACCTGAGGCAGCATACATCAGCTGCCCATAGGTAACTGAGGTGGATGCTTGGTATTAGTAAACCACTGTTTGATCCAGCCCTCAACCTGAGCACACTTCTGACTTACTCCATCATTCATTCATTCAACCAGCATTTGTTGACTGTCTACCATGTGCCAGGCAGGGTACTGCATGCTGGAGACAGAGGACAAGGGCAGACATGACCTTGTCTTCTGGGGACCACCCAGCCTAGTGCCCTTTCCTAGCCCCGGTTTTTCTGCCTTATAGACGCTCATCACCGCTGTGGGGCAGACGGCCTACACTGTGGCCTCGGTGCTCATCCTCTTCTTCCTCCTGATGTACATCTTCGCTATCTTAGGCTTCTGCCTGTTTGGAGCTCCAGAGATGGGTGATCAGAATAACTGGGGGAATCTGGCTGTGGCCTTCTTTACCCTCTTCAGCTTGGCCACGGTACTGTGTTTGGGAACAGTGGCCGGGTAGGCAGGGGCCTTGAGAAGAGACTGCCCAGGTGGTGTGGGCATGTGGACATGCTTAGCCTCATGTGGGACCTTCCCCATGTTCAGATACTCAGCTGGGCCCAGCGAAGCTAGGAGCTGGCCTCCTAGGGTTACCAGTGGATCAGAGAGATTTTGAGGGGCTGATATGGGGGTAGAGCCAGACATCCTCCGTGGGGCTGGATAGGAAGCACCCCTTGGGCGAGGGCTCCCTGGGGTAGTTAGAATGAGTTCTGCCCCACTGGGTCTTGGCACTCAGCAAGCCCTGCCCTGGCCCGAGCAGGTAGATGGCTGGACAGACCTGCAGCAGGAGCTAGATGCTCGGAATTTTCTGCTGAGTCGGGCATTCACCATTATCTTCATCCTGCTTGCCTCGTTTGTCTTCCTCAGCATGTTTGTGGGCGTGATGATCATCCACACTGAGGTGAGGCTGCACTTGTAAGGACTGGGGGTCAGGTGAGGTGTGGCAGGCAGGGCTGTGGGCCATGTCCCCAGGGAGCACCTCAAGCCGTGTCTCCCTTTGGTGGTGGAGAGGAGGTGAAGGTGGAGAATAGATGGCTAGATGGATCCCCTCTACCCCAGCCCAACTCCTCTCCCTGAGCCAATGCATTTTCCCCACACAATGATGGTGGCCAGCAGGGCAGTGGGGTTTGGGAAGCCATTGTAGCTGCAGTTGACAGCTTGAGTTGGGGCTGGCCCTGTACTGGGGGAGGGATCCTCCTGCTGAGGGGCCTGAGCAGCGGTGCAAGGCTAGGAAAGAAGAAGGACGGAATGGGCACAGAGCAAGAGCCTGCATCTGACCTCCACCCTCTGAATCTCTAGGACTCCATTAAAAAGTTTGAGCAGGATTTGAAGCTGGAGAGGCGCATGATCCTCATGGAGGAGAAGCAGGTGATTCTGAAGCGACAGCAGGAGGAGGTCAGCCATCTGATGCAGACCCAGGTAGGTGCTTGCCCCTGGCATGCAGACAGACAGACAGAAGATGGACAGTCAGGGATGAAGAATGGCCAGGAAGAAGGGTCTTGGGGCCCATGTAGAGAACAGGTGGCTTCAGGCATCTGTGGCCTTAGGTAAGGCAGGTACCTACCCCTGTATTTCCCAGAGTCAAGCTTTAAGCTCTGCAGTTTTGTATTTCTCTGGACCTCTGTGATTATAACTTCTTCCTCCATCATCGGCAAAATTCCACTGATGGGTCTTTGGGGCCAGGCAATGTGTACTGGAGCACCCTGGTCACTGAGGTCATGCTACTGCCAGCTAGGCATGGCACCGGTCCCTTGGGTGGGTGAGGACACCAAGGCTCCAAGAGGTTAAATTACACACCTTTGGTTTCCTCATGTTGTTTTTAAAACCAGGCCAAGAATGAGCACAAAAGATGGGACATGGTCTGAAACATGACACAGCTATGAGGCACGGTGGGGAGCCTTCTTATTTCAGCCTCAGTGCCCTGAACTGCCCATGCCAAGCCCTGGCTACCCTGCTGAGTCCTCACCATGCTGCCCCTTTCTCCTTCCTCTGGACAGTCCATCCATCACCAGCCCCATCTCTGAGTCTGAGACATCTGCCCTCCTGATAGTCTTCCTTCTCTTTCCTGGGCCCAAGCTTTGTCCAGGGTGGGCGGAAGCCATGCTCAGCCAAACTAATGCTCTGATCTATTCCTTCTGAGATACCTGCCCCGTGGACAATGATGGTGTTCATGTGCTTCCTCATCCAGGGTGGGGTCCAGGTGCAGAGGGGGCAGGGATGAATTTGTGGCCGGCCCAGGATGCATCTGGGGCCCATGGTGGAGGTTCAGGTCCTCCTGCAGTTTGAGTGTCACCTCCTCCTCATCATTGCTTTCACCTTATGCTTCCCTCTCCAGAAAAATGTTGGCTATAAAAGCTTCAGCGAGCTGGTGGAGAACTTCAAGAAGACTCTGCAGCACACTGACCCCATGGTCTTAGATGATTTTGGCACTAGCCTACCCTTCATTGACATCTACTTGTCCACTCTGGACAACCAAGATAATACTATCTACAAGTCAGTCCCATCCCCGCCACCCCTAATCCAAGGAGACTGGGCCTTTCCTGGTCACTGGGGCTTCCTTGAGGTTGGGGTTGTGCAGGGTGCCTCAGGACAATGAGAGGGGAGACGGTTAATGGGCAGGGTGGGTGGGATAGCCCGAGGCCCTTCTTAGGGGTGCAGAATTTCATGCATACAGTGGAGTACAGCCCAGACTGCTGTCTCAGCCAGCTGGGCCTCTGTGGCTGGTGGGACTCTGCTCCCCTTCCCCTCCTCAGGCCACCCTGGCCCATGTTTAAATGCTCTATCCTGGCTTTACATGTCCAATGCCTAACTAATCTATTCTCAAGGAGCAGAGGAAAGAGCACTTAATGGCAAGTCAGGAGCCTAGGTGCCTGGCCCAGTTCTGCCACCATCTTCCTGTATGACCCTGGCCAAGCCTCTGCTCCCCTGCCCCCATACATGAAGGGCTTCTGGGCTGATTCAATGAAAAAAATGCCTGTGCGGCTCTTAGCTTGGCTGGCCCAGGGTAAGTTATCTGTGACTGTAACTGGCCTCTACTGAGCAGGAAGGTTATAAAAGCCTTGCACAAGAGTGGTGGACCCTAGGGAGCCACAGGGGGCTCTCGAACAAGGACATAAGCCGGGATCTCAACAAATGTCCCCTGGAGGGCTTCTTAGACTGGAAAAACTAAAAAAAACGAGGGTCAAGGAACCCCCACTTCTGGCCCAGGAGTGGGCCAGGCACTGTCTGGGCATCTCCACACAGTCACCTCACTCAAGCCCAGGGGTTTGTTATCTCTGACCTGACCATGAGATGGAGTGATTACTCCAGGGGTCACGGGGAGGGGGCAGACCCTGGATTTCAGTGCAGCACTCTTCCCTGACCCCACACCTGCAAGATGTGGTGACCAAGCAGGTGGGGCCAGGGCCATGCGGAACCATGGAGCCTGCCCTGAGCTCAGGCCCCGGCTCCTGCTCCACTTTCCAGGCTTCAAGAGCTGTACTATGAGATGGTGCACGTGCTGAGGCTGATGCTTGAAGACTTGCCCAAGAAGCAGCAGGTCCCACTCCTTGGAAGTAACTGAGCAAGGGGCACTCAGGCACTGAGAACGTCTCAGGCTGCAGCAGACCCCCATTAAACACAGGCCTTCTGAGTGGCCTCTTTATAGTTGTGTGACCATGGTGTGTGCTCACATTTGGGGATTGGGCTTGAGTAGTCTGATTCCCTGGGACATATCCACCCCCTACCCACGTGACATTTCCAGATCTAAGGAGTGGCAAGACTCACCCTGGCCAGAGGCCACAGCCAGTGGCTACACTGGATCTAGCCTCCCTTGACCCCAGCAGTAAGGACCCACTGTCTCCTGGGGAAGCTGTCTGACAGTCACCCTCCTATCCATATACAGACTGCTACTGACTGAGTGGGGCTGGGTGCTGGGGTGCTGTGATGAGAGACCCACAGTCCAGCCCTGGCCCTCTTGAGCTCATGGTTGAGTAGGGAACACAGTAATCCAGCCAGACCTGATGAGAGAATGTTTCCCTGAGGAAGGGACAATAATTGTTACAATACAGGAGCATGTGTCTTCTAAGAAACTAAAATCACTTCCATTTGCAAATGTTCACCATACTTTCAGGGCCAAGTTGAGAATTGTGACAATGAGGCCTAGAAGGATGGCCTGTGAGCATGAGCCCCATCACCATATGGGGGCGCCCTCTGAGGACAGAGATGTAGCTTAGCAGCTTCCCAGGTGGAGAGAACTTTGTGCCAATGCCCAGAGGGGCCTGAAGTAGGTAGGGTGTTTGTGCCCCTTTTGGCAAGGGGAGAAACTCAGAGCCCTATGCATCAATGCCTGACAGTGAAGGAACCGACTCCAGGCAGAAAGCCTTAGTGTGTTCATGTAAATGGGTTTCTGGGGTGCTCAAGCACATGTAGCCCCATCAGTAGGGCGGGCAGGCCCCAGGCAGTGGCTCCAACTCACCTCTCAGGGCTGGGGCAAAGCAGATATTGCAAACTGCTCACATTGGGTGTGCCATGGCTGCTCAGGGGAGTGTTAAAAACACATCCACCTGCTCTCACCAGGAATGTGGGAACAAACAAAAAATTTAAAAATTTACCTCAAGGGGAACAAGGTAGAAAGAGCTATGGTTTTGGAGGCAGGAGACCTGGGTTCCTTAAATGGGCAACCTTGGGCAAGATGTCTGATCTTTCTAAGCCTCAGCTATTCCTTCTGAGAAATGGGATGATAAAACCAGCTAGCTATAAGGATCAAATACAATACAGTGCAGTCAACTGTGGTTTGTGCTCCCTAGTTGTCTTAGTCATCTAGTGCTGCTATAACAGAAATACCACAAGTGGATGGCTTTAACAAAGAGAAGTTTATTTCTCACAGTAAAGTAGGCTAGAAGTCCAAATTCAGGGCGTCAGCTCCGGGGGAAGGCTTTCCCTGTCTGTCGGCCTTCTCATCAATCTTCCCCAGGACTAGGAGCTTCTCCGCGCAGGGACCTCGGGTCCAAAGGATGTGCTCTGCTCCAGGCACTGCTTTCTTGGTGGTATGAGGTCCCCCATTCTCTGCTGGCTTCCCTTTCCTTTTATCTCTTGTAAGATAAAGGGTGGTGCAGGCCATAGCCCAGGGAAACTCCCTTTACATTGGATCAGGGATGTGACCTTAGTAAGGGTATTACAATCCCACCTTAATCCTCTTTAAAAATTTTAAAATTGCGATCACAAAATAGAGGACAACCACACAATACTGGGATTCATGGCCCAGACAAATTGATACACACATTTTTGGGGGGACATAATTCAATCCATAACACTAGCCATCAGCCCTCTACCCTGCCACTGGGAGGCCAGCTGCAGTGGGGTATGCAGGCTTCTGCTTCTCATTCAGACTCGGCCAACATCAAGGCAGCAGAAGGGAAACACAGGGCTGAGAGCAGGAAGCAAAGGCCAGGAACCAGCAGAAGCAGGTGAGAATGGGTCCCCAGACGGAGCTGGTGCTGGATGGGGCTGATGGCACTTTAGAACTGGATGGGTCGGGTCCTGGGCCCAGCAGGGCCCTGGGCATGGGCCTCCGAGTGTGGTATGGGAAGGCAGGTGCCTTTAAGGGCATAAGCAGACAGGCTGTCACAGAGCAGAGCACTGGGAGGGGATGACGTGCAGAGGGCTGGCCCAGCCCTGGTGGCAGAACAAGCTGATGGATATTTGGCGAAAAGTCCCAAAGCAGCATTTCTGTTTGGCTCTATTTGCCTGCAGAGCAAACACTGGCAGATTGGAATTCCCACTTGGGCTCTCCCGAGCTCAAACAGGCTTGGCCAAAACTTTCAATTGATTTGCCTGGGGCAGAAGTGGCTCCGCTTGCCCAGGCCGGGCTGTGGAAAGCAGGACGCTCCCCCTGTCTCACAACCTGGGATCCAGCAGGGCTGCTCCCAAATGGCTCATTTATCGCCATCCTGCCAGCCCGGTGGCTTGGGGGCTGACGGGAATGCTGGGGCCCCTGGCCTGAGTCTTCAGCTGGTCACACCCAGTCTCTTCCCCCAGCTCTTGTGGGAGGGATCTAGAGTCCAAGGCTGGAGGTGTTTGGAAAGTGGCTGGATTTTTTTTTTTTTTCAACGGCTTGTTGATTTCCCCAGCAGGAAGCTGGGGACCCAGGTAGAGACTGGGAATATAAACTGTCCTGTTTATTCCAACAGCCTCTGGAGATCCAACACTGAGAGGCTGGAAACTGTACACCTTGATGTTTTCTTCTAAGGCAGGTGAGACAGGATACCTCCCAAAACACACTGCCCTTCAACAGGTCAGGTTTTGCTCCCAGTTGTGTCTCTTCCTGTTTCAGTCTCTGTCCCAGGTCCCAAATTGCCTGGGCCTGCTCCGTTGTCCCACAGACTCCTGAGACAGAAGGTGACTGTAAGTTCTAACTACGCTACTCAGAAAGGAGAGGTGATTGTTGCTGACTCCGGTCATAAAAACCCATTGCTATCAAGTCCATGCTGACTCATAGAGACCCTATAGGACAGACTAGAACTGACACATAGGGTTTCCAAGGAGTGGCTTGTGGATTTGAACTGCTGACCTTTTCGTTTGGCAGCTGAAGCTCTTAACCTCTGTGCCACCAGGGCTCCGATTCTAGTCATAGAGGTTGTAAAATGAGGCAAAGGAGTTAAATCTGATGGAGCCAGATTTATTAACAAAATGAGGGTCCTCACTCTTCCCCACACTCTGCTAAAAAGAATTTTGTCTCAACTTGGTCAGCCATATACCTCCCCTCCCAGGAGTTCTATTTTGAATGCTTTTATTTTAGGCTTTTGGTGATAGGCATGAGGAGAACGGCAAGGAGTCAGGAATAGAGAGCTGGAAGGAAAGGGCAACATTCTCACTTCCTAGCTCTGCCCCTGGGTGCTCCATGTGGAGAACCAGGGTAATGGGCAAAACAGAGAGCAAGCTAAGACACCAGCGAGGCTTGGTTAATTGATACATTAAAGAACCGGAGCCACGGAGTGAAGAAAGAAGTAAAAGCTGAGGACTGGGAGTCAGAGACTTTTGGAGAGAGGCTGGTGTGAGATCTATAAAGGGGGAAATGGGGATTGAAAGTGTCCTTGTGGGTTAAGAATTGGATCCACTTCGGTGTTCTTTGAGAGGCAAATAATGACTGGAATTATTTTTAGGTTACTTTTGGTTGCTCTACTGTGCCTTTTTTTTAAAAAATGGAACCAGAGGAATAGATTATAACATGTGGAACCTGGATTATATTCGGGTTACATAAAAGATTACCCTGTGTAATCGAGACTTCTCAGGCTAGAAATTAAGAAATATGCAGAGGGCTTTACCTATCATACACTGAGCCCCCCAGCTAGGATGTGAGGCCTCTGGGTGGAATGTGGTGGCAACAAGTGTGACTAGCTTTTGCAAAATGAAGCTCAAGTCTCAAAAGGGAAGTGTGGCAAGAGGAGGATGAAGAGCCTGTGCTAAAACTCTTGGAAAGAAACCGGAGGGGCACCCCACTGAGCATAAACACAGCAGACATGCACTGTCCTTCCCTGCCCCGTAGTTCAGTGTCCTGAGAGGACCACTGCCCCCTGGAATTGGGGCCTGAGGTAAAAAGACCTCTTCAAAAATTGCGCCTGTCCCAGAGAAGAAGGCATGCAAGCAGAGGTTAGGTCTGGGCTCCAGAGGTACAGCCAAGTTCTCCTTGTTGCCTACGGAAATACTGCCTCTTGTTTCATCAGTATTTCTGTGTATAAGATACTTTTATATGCATGATCTGAGTCTCATAACACACTCTTAGACAAGTATTCATTATTCCCATTAAATAGATGGTAAAACAGGTTCAAAGAGGTGATGTAATTTACCCAAGGTTGTACAACTAAAAGGAGAGGAACCAAGATTCACAACCAAGTTTGTCAAGCTCTTTAACCACTCTGCTATAATGCTGTGCAACAGTTTTCTGAGGAAAATTATCTCCATTTTATAGGTGAATAAATCGGCACTCGGAGAGACTGCCTTGGCCAAAGGCAAGAGTCGTTAAAGGGCAGAGTTAGTATCTGAATGCAGGTTACACATATACCCTTCTGCTCTACTACCTCATAGCAACCTTGTTCTTAATCAAAGCTGTTTACTGAACTTCAAAAACCAAGCCATGATTCCTTTATGAGCAACGCTTGATTCTGAGAGGCAGGAGAGTGGCCCCTCAGACAGGCCTGGCTTGTCATTTCTCTGGCACCTTCTCGCTACCCAGTTGAGGCTCTGAAGTCTGCAAGCCCAGTGGCTTCTGGCTTGGCCCTGGGAACTCTGGGAGCCACAGAGATTGAGACCATGGCAGCAGGAAACAATCAATGTGTTCAGATGGGGTGCTGACTGTGGGCCTAATCAGGAAATTAAAGCCTGGGCAGAGAGGGGTTTGGCTTAGATGTTGCCCCTCCCCGGGTTTCAGTAAGGCAAGCCCACATGGAGGCTTGGTCAGCAGACAGGATGCACTGAGCAAGCGTGACGGGCTCAGCAGACAGAACTCCCCGGCTTGTCATTGCCCATGTGGGGCTGTCCCCAAGGCCTGGAAGATTGGCCTCTGCACTGGTGACGTTGTAGTCAGCCCTTTCTGGCCCTCTGCCTACTCTTGCACCCACTGTTAGCTCATTCAGCAAGGGTGGGAGCTGTGGGCACCTGGAAGGAGGCTCTTAGTTCGCGTATGTTTTTTTTTGCCTCACCCTTGAATGAGCAAACAGAAAAGGAGTGAAAGAATTGTCCTGTAGGAAAAGCCAGTTGCAGAACTATACATACATGGCACCATCTGTATTAAAAAAAAGAAAAGGGGAACTATAACCGCACACACAAAATGGCAGTAAGATATTTTTTCTTTTTCAGGTGGCAAAGATGATAGACAAAACCGAGTTATTAGCAGAGTGTGGGGAGCAGGTGCTTTATGCACTTTTGGCAGCGCAAGTTGGTGTGGCCTTCCCAGAAGGCAGCATGTTTTAGGTTTTATATACACGTTCCCATGGATCAGCAGTTCTGCTTCTAGAAATCACCCTAAGGAGCCAATTGACAAAGGCACAGAGATGTACCGGTAAGAATGTTTGCTGTGGCCTGTTATAACAGAAACAAACCAAAAAAGACAAGGAATGACCTAAATGCCCATTGGTGAGGAAACTGGTGAAATGATTCTGAATGCATACATGTGGCCATTAACACTAATGATTGTTGATAAGGATAGACGTTCTCGGCATTTTGTTGAGTGAAAAAAGCAGATTCTGGAGCAGCATGCC
Source organism: Dugong dugon (assembly GCA_030035585.1). Lineage (NCBI taxonomy): Eukaryota > Metazoa > Chordata > Mammalia > Sirenia > Dugongidae > Dugong > Dugong dugon. The sequence goes on from CM057460.1 coordinate 148,234,317, forward strand.
ATATGATATCTTTTCTGTAGTAGTGAGTGACTGTGTATACTGTATGTGCACATATACATGTGGGTGTGCAGAAGGATGTTTGGAAGATCATCATCAAAATATTAACAGTGGTTTGGGTGATCTGTATTTTGTCCTCACACTTCTCTGAAGTTTTTGAATTTTTAAGAATGAATAGGTACTTTATAATTAGGAGTGACAGACAACAACAATTTTCACCATGAAAAGACGTTAAGCAGTGTGTGTGTGCACATGTGAGTTGTGTGTGTGCTGTGTGTGCACACATGTGGCAGGTGGAAGGGCATGCCAAGCAGAAGGAACCACATGCACAAAGGAAAAGGGGCAGGAGCTTGCAGAGAGTTTAACAAGCAATAAGAAGTTGGTGTGGCTACAGCCTGTGGTGTGGGGCGGGGCGAGGGGGAGCAAGTGGGAGCAGATCATGAGGGCCGTGAGTGCTCAGCTTGGCAATGTGAGCTTTGGGGATGGGAGCCACGAAGGACTGTAAGCAGGCAGTGCCCCAGCCAGACTTGATTCCTGCTGCCCCTCTGACAGCAACAGTATCCCCATCACCTGGCACTTAAGGCTTCCCTCTTCTGTCTCCCCCTTCTCTTCCCATATTTCCAGGGCTCCCCTTTGCCTAGCTCAGTCTCGCCTTCACTCCTGCACACCCATACCAGTCCTGCCTGTCCTCAGGACTCAGCACCAGGCCCCTTCTAACAGGAAGCCTTCCCAGATTGCTCCTCTTAGCCTTAATTTCTCCTTTCTTACACTCTCACCCTTGACCTTTCATACCTGACCTTCAATCAGACCTCAGTTCCTTCACCCATAGATATTTCTTCTGCTAACACCAATGAGGAAGGGCTGTGGAGTAAGAGGTCATGCCCTGACACCTGATGCCAGTGATGCAGTCCATGCCTGAGATAGGCCAGCTTCAGTCCTGATGTGGGGAGGAGAAAGTACACAGGAAAGAGACCTAGTAGTTATTTTGAGCCTATTGTGTCACAGGTGAAGTACCAAACACTGTATGCATGTTTTCACATTTATCCCCATTTTACAGATGAGGAAACTGAGGTTCAGGGGGGTTATGTGACAGTGAGTTAAGTGGTAGGAGCTGTGAGTTGAAGCCAGGCTCTGTCTAACTCCAAAGCCCTTAATCTTAGACTTTTTGGTCTACTTGTCTCCTGCCTTCACCCCCGGGTTGACTGGGCTGGGCCTGGGCTGCTCTGGGCCTGAGGTGGAGCCTTCCTTTACCTTGCTGCCCAGGGCCCATTGGAAATGCATAAGGCTGTCGGAAACCCAGGACTCCAGGGACTGCAGGGTGGAGAGGTGATTCCATCTTACTTAAGAGGTAGTTCCTGACACAGTGGGGCACCTGGGGGGCAATGCAGCATCCCCGCTCAGGCCTTGGGGGTTACATTATGTCCAAGGAAATAAAGCAAGATACTTCCCTTGTGGGACCTGCGTGGCCAGGGGCACTATGGGGGATAGGGAGGTGAGGGGGACTGACACGTTGATCAAGAAAGGGCTTCCTCACTCAGAAATTCTCCAGTGGTAGTATGTCAGTGAGATGATAAAAGACAGCTCACCTGAACACCATTCAGGGCCTGAGCATTGTAAAACCTGTCACATCCTGGGTCTGTTTAGACCTTTACAGTGAACTCTGAGAGGCAGGCAGATCCAGTACCCATTTTACAGAGGGGAAACTCGGGCTCCATGAAGGGAAGGTCATGCTGCCCAAGGACTAGGATTCAGGCCGCTTGACTCTGGAGGGGGCACCGGCCTCCTCCGGGCAGCTACACCAGCCTCGGCTCTGTGAGTATCCATACCTTGAGGGTCTGGGTGAGTCTCTGTGAGCCTGGAGGCTAGGTGGGCTTCAGCAGCCCCACCTTGGGCTCTGGACTACGGGAGAGTGGAGCAGCTTTGGTGGAGTTGGCACCAAGTTTGGGAGAAGCCAGGTGTTCGCCATGAATTGTGTGTGCTGTGTACTCAACACCAGCTGTGGTGACTCAATAGAAATGCCACCTTGGGGGGTAGAGGAGGGATCCTTGGTCACACCGGGTCTGGGGGGATCTTCTGTGTAAACACATCCTTCATTAAATCAGATTTACCTAAAAGGAGAGAGAGGTGTGTACATGCGTCCATGTGAGCATGTGTGTGCATGAAAGGGCTTGAGTACGGGTGGGGATGAGCATCCATCCAGTGTGTCCTGGAATGTTCCCAGATAGGCCACAGGCAGGAACAGTTTGGGGAAGCCCTTGCCGGGCCCCACCACAACCTGGCAGCCGGTGCAGTGGCCAGCCGCCTTGTGGCTGCAATGTCTTGAAGGGTTTGCCAAGCACTTTCTGCGAAGTCACTGGGATGTTAAGCCCTTGGTTCAGTTAAATGGGTTAATAAGCTTTGTCTGATTCTGATGAATAATAATAATAATATAATGTGATAATAGCAATAACGATGCTATTAGCTGTGATTATCACACGTGCCTGCACCATTCCGCACGAAGGGGAGGTGCAGCAGACATTCCCGCAAGCTCAGGCCTAATTTTCCCCTCATAAAAACCCATTCTTCAAAGCCTTTCCAGCCCAACTCCCTATATCCATTTTTGGGACAAATTACCAACACTTAAAAAAAATTGGTCCATTTTTTGTGCAAGCTAAGTCCAAATTACTGTTACTTTCCCCTTTATGTTTTGAAACTTAAAAAAGAGTAGGGGGTGGGGGCAGGGGGCTGCGGGGGACACAGGGGACAGACAGAGGAGGAAGAAGGGGAAAGAGGGAGAAAAGTGTATGAGCAAAGAAGAAAAAAATCCAACCCTTGTTGTAGTAAAAAATGTATTTCTGGAATGATGTTTTAGTTTACTCAGGCAGAAAAATTAGAAATGGTGTGCTTATTAAACAGGCTAAGTAAGCATGACTATTTTTAGTAGAGTAGTAAAACCCTGGTAATTTGGACCTCTTTAATAAAGATTCCATGATCTTGCTGCTGGCATGCAGGCTGTGTGTGTGGGGGCGGGGGGGGGGCAAGGCGAGGCAGGAGGGCAAATAGGTTGCTTGGCTGGAGGATGGGGGTGTGTATGAAGTGAGGGGACATAGGCAAGAGGGAGAGGGAAGACCCTTACACTTAAGACAACCCTTTCTCTTAGCAATAAAAGATAGCTCACTACAAATTCTTCTCTGTACATTCCTATGGGCACCTACTGGTTTGACATTCTTTTAAAGAATGTATTTATAAACACAAATTTCATTTCTGTAAAAAAAACAATCTGTAAGGTTTACTTGACACCTGTCTCATGGGCCTTCCTCTAAAGAGGCTGAATCCCAAGGGTTAACACATCCCAGGTAGGTGATGACCGACACCTCTGAGGTGAGGATGGGGATCCTGCAGGCAGAGAGCTACTCCCTGACCTGCAGATGTTAGGCTTGTTATTTTTAAAATAATATTTATTATTTAAGTAATACATACTCAATCAAAAACTTGGCAAGAACAAATGAAAAAAAAAAGCCCTCATCTTCCATTCCCCAAAGGTAGCTGGTATTAACACTTTGTACCCATCTGGAAATTTCTCTGTGCACGTATAAAAACAAAAATGGCATTGTCAGGGGCAGATTATCCAATAGGTAAGGTAAGCACATTGCTTATCCTGCTTACCCGATCGCTCGATCATATGGATTTCACCACATCTTTGATGTGAAATTGTTCACTACAGATTAGTAAATAAGCACAAGCAAGCCCATGCTTACCTTGCTTGCTGGGTCACCTACCCCTGTCAGGGATTGTAAATTTAAAGAGTCTTTGATTCTGTAGGAAGGTGCTGTGGGGTTGGGAGAGAGGCAGATGACAGCCATACCTAGAAGCAGAACCTTTGATGTGGTGAAAAATGTGGAATTGTTCATTACAGATGATCTGGTAAGCAAGGTAAGCACCATGGTTACCTTGCCTATTGGATAATCCGCCCCTGGGCATTGTGCTTACATACTGTTTTGTAGTCTGCCATGTTTAGTTTTATGACAGAGAAGCTCAGTAAAAACAAAAAAACCCAAACACGCAATGGCAAATCTATTTAATTTTATGCTAAACTTACAGAGAAACGTCATCCACCTTGGGTTGCTGTCTCTAGGTCAGGTAGCAGACACTTGGTAAAGGAAGTGTCCTTAATGGGGTTCTGCTGCTATGCTGCATAGAAGGATGGAGAATCAGGGTGGAGGCTACATGGAGTCAGCTGCCACTGGGGCCTCAAAGGGGCTGCTGGTAGGGAAAGGTCTGTCAACCAGCAGTGGACGAGCTCTGGTAGTGGGCTCAGTCTGTGAGGGTCCTGGGTGTCAGCCTCCTGAAGCCTTGCTGATAAGGCAAGGGCATGAATACAGGTACACTTTAAAAACCAGTGCTGAGAGTTGCCTGTGCTGAGAGGGAGGAGCAAGTGAGTGAAGTAGGGAAGAATTAAGAGAGAGGAGAGAAAGGAGTACAGAGAGGAAAAAAGGACCAAGATAGATTCTGCGGAGTGTGTGAGTGAGGTAAGGCACCTCTTTGATTCTTTTACTACACAAACATTTATTGAGTACCTATTGTGTGCAGACACCTCTCCAAGTGTTGCTGTCTACACCTGTTTGACTCAGTTCACCCTCCTGGCTGTCTGTACCTGCAGCAACCCTGCACAGCTGCAGTGCCCGGCCTCCAGGAGGCAGCCCTCACAGGAGTTAAGCCAGTGGGCTCTGCAGTCAGACAGGCCAGGGTTTCAGTCCACAAAACTTCGTGGCTTTGCATAGATTACCTGACCTCCTGAGCGCCAGCTTTCCCATCTGTAAAATGAGGCTAAGAAGAGAAATAAAACATGTGAAGGGCACAGCAGGGGCCAGTGCAGAGAGATGCGTGGCTACATGACAGCCAGCCAGCGCAGTGCTCATCCTCCTTCACGAGGCCATCCTGCCCTCTGCCTCCACCTCGCTCCAACTGCAGCTTCCTGCACCTTGACCTTGCTCCAGTGCAGCGTCCAGATTCATGGAATCCGAGCCCTCCAACCTGGCTGGGCTCCAGTGGCGTGTCTCCTGGGTGCCCTGCAGCCACTCGAGAGGTGGACACCTGCCCTAGGCAACACCAGCCAGTCAGGAGGCAAGAACCAGGCACCTGGAAAGGCAACACCACAGTGTGATGAGTAGGGTTCCCAAGATGTAAGGGGCCAGCAGGGCTGGGAGGAGGTCTGGGAGGGCATGCCGGGGGAGGTAGAGGCCAGAAACACCCATCTAGGAAATGGTTAATATTCCAGCACTGCCAACCTTGAGGCCCTGCCTTCACCAGGAAGCTTCTCTGTGCCCCTGCCTGTCCATCCCATCCTGCTGCCCCCACCCAGGGCCTCCTCAGTACCTGATGTCACCCAGGCCCTTTGCTGTCCTCACACACAGCCCTGAGTCTGTGAGGGCAAATCCCAGGGCCTGGTACATTCTCTTTTTCTTTCCCGGAGCACAGCTGAACACAGCCTCGATGTAAATTACAATTTTTTATTTTCTTTTTTCCCTCTCTGTACAAATGTGGCTCATGTTGGTTATAAAGACTCAGGACAGTATACGGCATAGTGGGAGCTTGGCCCTGGTCAGAGGGCCTGAGTTCCAGTCCTGACTCCATCCCTCATGAGCTGTGTGAGCTCAGGCAAGTTATTTATCCTCTCTGAGCTTCCGTTTCTTCCTGTGTAAGCGAGGACAACAAGCCCCTGCCTCCTGGGGTTGCTGTGAGGACTGCATGACATAATTCTTACAAAGTGCTTGGCATGGGGCCTGGCACTCAGTGAGGGTCTGATGTTAGCTACTGATAACATGGCATAACCCAGAAAAGAGGAAGTCCTTCCAGGTATGCATCAAAGGAAGCATCAGGCATCGTCATCCTAGGCTGCAAGGGGCCCTTAAAGCATTCTGGGGTGGGTGCCCACCCTCTGCTCCTGTGGCTTCTCTCTCTAAGTACTGACCACATGCCAATCCGCCTTGCCTGGACGGCAGGAATTGGGCTGGTTCCTCTGTGTCTCCCAGGGCCTGGGCCACCGTGGGTGCTGGGAAGAGTTGTTGCACTGATTCAATCACGTGACAATCGGCTGGGTTACTGAGAGACATCCTAGGATGGTTCCTGGGTGGGGTCGGGTGGGGAAGTAGGGGGCAGAAAGGGTCACTAGGACTGTTGCTCATGACGCACATTCATGACACACACTGAAGCTGGAGGGAAGGCCAAGCCAGGCCCCAAATGACATTTTCAGAAATGACCTACTAGAGAGATTTAGACAGTTCCTATTAATGCAGAAAGTGGCAGAGCAGGGCCCTCAAGAGGAGAGCCAGAACACTTCACTATAATAATGATAATACCATCAGTAATAACTATTGAGCACTTACTATATGCCAGCACAACCAATACTTTATTGTGCATTATCTCATTTGTCTCTTTAAAAAACTGTGTGAAGTATTTGTTATTCCCTTTTATGGGAGAGGAAACAGAGGCTCAGAGAAGTTAAGCCCCTTGCCCGAGGTAACTCAGGGTGGAACCAGAACTCAAACTGTTGCCCCACTGCCTCCTTGCTCTCAGAGACATCAGGAGGGGTTCCTGCAGGTGCCAGGGCCAACTAACTCCCAGGAAATGGGAAGGGCTACAGGCGTAGCACCACCCTCACCCCCATTTCCCAGACTGGCCTTCTGGGTGACTGAGGTCCTGCTGCTATCTCATGGGGGAGTGGCAGGCTCAGGAACGTGTAGCTGGAGTGCAGCACGGTGCCACCTCTAGGGCCTGGACCCTGGGCATTGTTCCCTCCTTTCAGCTGTGCCTCCTCCCCTATAGCTGGGCTCAGGGATTCTGTGGCCCAGAGGGAGACCCGCAGCCTGGTCACGGCCATAAAGCTAGGGGTGACTTGGTGCCTGTCTCTCAATGGCCAGGCACTCCAGGAGTTGACACAGTGGCTCATTCTAGATTCTTTTGGTGCCCCACAGTGCCTGCAAACAGGTATGGGTGCCAGACTCCTTGCCCTCCTGTCTTAATTCCTGTCCTCTCTACATCTGCTGCAGCCCTTTGGGGCTCACTTCATCAGGGCCAGGTAAGAACAAATGTGCTTGACTGTTTCTTGGGGCCTAGTCCTGTGTTTCTAGTGGAAATTATGATCTCTTCAAGGTCAAAGACCTTCCTCTGTTGTTTGTTGCCCATTGTGCCTGGCATGGGGCAACCCAGTGCAGAGGGCAGAGAATGGGCACTGACTGGGTTTGAATCCTCTCTATCACTCCCTGCTGTGTGACCTTGGGTGATGACCTGACCTCTCTAAGCCTCAGGGACCTCATCAGGAAAAGGGGGTAATAAGGAACCCTTCTTTATAGGGTCATTGTGCAGAGAGAGGTGCTCTTGAATTAAAAGTGTACACTTAGCCCCGGGCCCATGTGGGCTCAATAGATGTTACTGCTTGCTACTGGAGACAGAGTTGGAGCCCCTCGCCAGAGCAGCCTTGCCTGACTACCCTCTTTAAAGTAGAAAAAAACCTGTTGCCGTCTCATAGAGACACTATAGTGCAGAGTAGAACTGCCCCATGGTTTCCAAGGAGCAGCTGGTAGATTCAAACTACTGACCTTTTGGTTAGCAGCTGTAGCTCTAAACCACTGTGCCACCAGGGCTCTGTTTAAAGTAGGGCTCCCATTTTTTCTTACAGAACCCTGTCCTTTTTCTTCAAAAGCACTCAGCCTAGTTTGTAATTATCTACGTGTTTGTTTACTTGTCCACAAGAGCAGGGACTGTGTCTGTTTTCCTCTGTTCAATCTCCAGGGCCAAGAGCTAGAGCACAGAAAATGTGGAATGAATGATGCCCCCTTTCCCAGTCTTCTTCAGACAGAGCAGGACTGGACTTCCCTGCTTTTCTCAGAGGACCTGACTTTCAGAGCCCCCTATCTTCCCCAGTCCCCTCCAGATATGATCCTGCAGCTGGTGCAGCCCAGAAGGGCTGGATACTCTCTTCTGTGCCAGCCACAGAATAGCTGGGTGAGAATAGGTGAATGGGGCCAAGGATGGTCCTTACACTCACCTGGTTGGCCATGGCTTCAGGTCCTTGATGGATGATGGGGTCATTCTGGAACTGCTTCTGCCCGTCACCAGTCTGTAGCTGTCTGGACTGTGGCCCCACAGCCACACTAGGTCTCCACCAGCACCCTGCTTTACTCACCCGCCTTAGCTGGGGCTAGGCCGGACTTTCAGGAGAGACGTCCTCCCTGCCTCTCACTTTTCTCCAGCCCTCACCTCCCTTTAGGTCTCCCCTGCCTCCTGTCCTCCACTGAGACCAGGGCCCCTGGCCATGGCAGATGTGTGAGGCTGGGGGAGGTACTCTGAATCCAGATGTGATTGTGTTTATGTTTCCAGAGAGTAAGGGGTCGGAGCTCTGCACTGGAGTTGCTGGGGGAGGGGTGGTCTGGCTCCAGCCCCCTCCCCTAGCCTTCCCTCCCCCCACATCCCTCTAGCCTGTGTATCTGGCCCTGTCCCTCTCAGAATCACACACTCCAAGTCCCATAACATGAAGCTGAGCCATCCTCCAGGAAGGACCACTCTTCATCTAAAGGTGAGAAGACCAATGGAAAGATGCCTGGCTTTGGAATCTCAAGACTTACTGGCTGCGTATGACCTTGGCTCAGTTACACAGTCTCTTTGAGCCTTGCTTTTCATCATTTCTAAAATAGGGATAACACTCCTGACCTCAGAGCCAGTGTTGACCTGGTTTGAGAATATGTGCACAGGGCTCTCCAGCTATCAGTTCATGATTAAGCCCAGGGCTGTGTCCTACTCCCAGCTAGGGCTTGCCTGGGTCCGGTTCCTGTCACAAGGTGATTCTAAAGCCGAATACCAACCAACCCCTCCTCCCTCCCCCGCTGCAGCTGCAAACATTTTGTTTTGCCATTAGAAGCGACTTACTTAAGAAAAGCAGAATTTTACAGGCAGTTTACAGGCTGGCATTGTTCAGTAGTTTCCAAAAGCTGAAGGACGGCGGAGGTTGCCGGCAGCCTCCGATAAGCTGGGATGGAAGGGAAGTGAAAACTGAGTCTCGTGTGATGGACACTTTCTCTAGCACAGCCGCACGCCCATGGGTGGAATCTCGGAGGCACTAGGCGGCAGGAGGCCCAGACAAGAGTGTGGCGGATCCAGCTTCCTTAATCCTGCTGAACAGCCAAGGCCAGGCACCAAGTGTCGGGTACCGGGCCCACAGGAAAAAAGGCAACCTCAGGCTCTCAGCAGCCCCAGCCCCGTAGCGTTATGGGGCCTTACGGGTCACGACAGACCCAGCCTGGGAAGAGCTTGCAGAGTTCAGCCGGGGCAGGTGGGAGTTCCGGCTAGGGCGGCCCCGCGCGCAGCCAGCGCACACCCGGCAGGCGCGGAGAGAGAGCTCTGAGATGCCTGGCTGCGCCGGGCTGGACAGAACAGGTCAGGAATAGCAGTGGGAAAGTTGGGGGTGGAGGACCCCGGCGGGAGGCTGTCTAGCTTTTCCCTCAGGGCGGCGCAGTTCCCTACCTACGTGCCTCCCTTCTCGGCCGAATGAAGCAGTCAGGGCTCGGCAGTGGTCAGCACGCTCAGACTATGGTTTTAATAGACGTACATGGACAAGTCGATATAGACAGATTTATAATTCTATACAGTCAGTCCGACATACACAGGGACGCTGTAAACAGGGGCGCGGGCCGGAGAGCGGGTGTGCAAAGTGGGCGCGGCGCGGAGCCCTCGCCGCGCCCCGCGCTCTCCTGGCTCGACTCTTGCACGGCGGGCAGGGTGGTAGGGGCTGTTCGCCGGGACGGGGACCACCTCCTAGCCCAAGAGCGGAGCAGAGGGTCTGGATGTGCGGCTTAGCTCGGGAGCTGGGATGCTCTGAGGCGAGCCCTCACCATCCTTTCCGTCACATCAGTACCGCCAGCCGCGGCTCCGTAGCCTTAAAATAGGGCTACGGGGCGCGCCGGAGCCGTGTGCGGCATTGAGGCGAGTCCCAGATCCCGGGCTGGGCAATGCCATCCCCAGCGCAACGCCCACTCCAATTCGGATCGGAATCGAGCTAAGGCGCGCTCGGACGGCCTGGCTCGGAAAGGGCGCCTCGGTTTGTACAGGACGGAGGGCTCCCAGGCCTGTCTGGGGGAGACGCCGAGACCCGAGGCCGGCCAGGCTCCACGCAGTCAGTTCGCAGGCGCGGACGACGCGGCCGATGGCACTCTGTCCGGGTCCAGCGCGGCGGGAACACGGGCTACAAGGACCGCCTTCCGGGCTGCCAGGCCTCTGCGCTTGTCTCCTGCGCCGCGGAGGGGCCCACAGGAGCCCGTGGGAGCGAACACACAACGTCCGCGCCATCCCGAGGGAAATTGCAACTCATCCGCTTTTTCGCTGCACTTTCGCCGACGTCTTTTTGATTTTTGTTTTTTTGGAGGGCAGAGCGGGGTCCAGAAAAGCAAACACATAAACCAACCGGTAGGCGGGGGAGTTGGGGAGGAGAGGGCCGCGCAGGCGCCCGATTCGCGGCGCGGCGAGCGTCCTCCACACCCGCCCCCGCCCCGGCGCCGTGCCGGCCGCCGGCCCGCAAGGCCGGGCTGGGCGGTCAGCTGTTGTACTGGCACGCGTTGAGGCCCGAGGCCGGGCCCTGCAGGCTGCCGTAACCGAACGACGAGTGCTGCTTGGACTTGAGCCGCAGGCTGGCTAGACTCGAGTTGCACGTGTCCCGGTAGACGCTGTAGGGCGAGGCGGGTGTGCCGTACGGGCAGGCGCCCGGCGACATAGCCGAGTTTAGCGAGGAGCCGGTGAGGTTGTTGATGTTGTTGAGGCCCGAGTTGGGCATGCCAGGCACGGCGCCAGGGCCCATGCTTGATGGCATGGTCATGGAGGAGATGGAGCTGGGTGCCGAGAACATGGACTGCGACGACAGCGGGCTCATGGAGTTGAAGAAGGTGAAGCTCTTGGTGGAGAGAGGCGCTGGCGCCAGGCTCTTGGCAGCCCAATTGTTGTAGGAGTAGCCGGCGGCGTACACGTCCTCGTAGGGCTGCACCAAGCCGCTGAACTGCGGCACGTAGCCGCCCTTGCACAGGTCCAGCTGCTGGTTGCGCTCGCGCTTCCGCCACTTGGCTCGCCGGTTCTTGAACCAGACCTGGGGGAGGGGGCGGGAAAAGGGTCAGGGTTGCCGAGGGCGGGAAGGCGACCCCCAACCCCACCTCCCGCCACCCTGAGTCCTCTGCCCGCTTCCTTCTCTCCGAATATTGTTTTTCTCTGACCGAAATTTCCGCCCTTGCCGTCTCTCTATAATGATTCCTTTCCTGTCCTCAGAAAATACTAGTGTTTTCCTTTTTCAGATCTTTAGCCTCTTTCCCAAATTAAACTCGTTTTCTTCTCCTAATAGGGATCCTCTTTGTTTTAACAAATACTCTTCTTTCTTCCTCTCCCAAACGTTCCATTCTCTGCCTTCTCCCCTAAACGGGTATATGTCCGAAATATTTTACCCTTTTTCTCTCCCACAAATACAAAGGTATTTTTCATCCCTTAAACATAGGATCTTCCTGCTCCCCCAGTTCTTCAATTTATGTTTCATCCCTCAAATGGTCTGTTTTCATCTTTATTGGCAAATTTATATTTTTGTTTCTGCTGCAGATGTTTATTTGCGTTCAGTACACCTCGCTCTCTGAATCTCTTTTTTCTACCTCAAATAGTCCGTTTTCTTTTTTATCCCCAATTTTTTATCCATTTTATTCTTCCCAAATATTTAGTTTTTTCATTATTTCCAAATATCCGACCTTCTCTGCTTCCTTAAATAGTTCTTTTCTTTCTCAAAAACTTGATCCTTTCGCTTCTCCCTTAAATATTTAATTTCTTTCCTGCCGCGGAAATATATGCCAAATGTGTTCTTCCGCAAATACTTAATTTCCTTTCACTTCTTACTAGTTTCACTCTAATCTCCCCCTCCATTTTCTCCCATAAAATTTGGTAAGAACCTCACCTTTCCCAACTCCTGTCCTCACTGATCCTCTCCTATCCTCCCACCAAATGCCCTCTGTTCTCCTGGTCCCTCTTCCAGCCCTGGGCTGAGTTTCCCTAGCTGGATTGCTGGACCTCTGCATCTCAGCTTCCTCTGTCCCCAGTACCGACACTGGCTGATTCCACCCCCACCCCACCCCTGCCATTATAAACCAGGGCAGGATTAGTGAGTTTAGGATTAGTGAGTGCTGTGTCTTCACCCTGTGTCCCACCCGGGTAGCCAACCTGACTGAGGAAGGGTGAGGGCTGGGGTTATAGCAGGGAGTCTGCTGGCCAGGTGGGACTTTGGTCTGGCTGGGGAGGTGCTCCCAATATCTGATTAAATATTTGCGCACCCAGGGTAGAAATGATTCTCTAGCTGCCCCGGTGGGAAAGCCTTGCTTTTATTGGGAACCAAAGGGTGAGGAGCGGGAGTTGCAGTCTGGTCTTGGGTCTGAACACTTACATCAGACAAGGGACTTGGTTCCAGGGCCACTCCGCCACCAGCACCGCCATCACCTGACCTGACCAGAGCTCTATAGGAAAGGGCATCGGGCAAAGGGTCCAACTTTCTGGCTGAATGGCCAGGGAAAGAGTTAGGTGGCAAATATCCCGAGATTTTGGAGAGACTGGGTGTATGATGGAATCACTGCCCCAGGAAGTTTTGAGACGCCAAACCTATGCACCGTTTAGATCTCTTTGAGGTGGCCAGGCAGGACCTCCGTTTCCCTTTTGTTTTTTCTTTTTTGTTTTGCGGGGGAGGGGTGGCACCAGCAGCTCCTGAGGTCCCTAGTGGTGGGGAATCCTCTGCCCAGAGGCTCTGGTTTAGGGTGTCCTGCTAATATCCATCTGAGTAGGCCCTGGACCCTACAGGGTGTGGGAGAGCTCCCTGGGCCACAGGTCTTTGGGCTGAGGCTTTGGCAGAGCCGAGGGTCTGGTAGGAGGCAGGTCACAGGAGTCGGACGGGATGCTAGCCAGCGGAGGGGCAAGGGCCGCTAGCAGCTAAAGGCCTTAGCAGACATGGAAATGGCCAGAAGTTAAAGTGGGGTCTCCTTCCGTGGAGAGAAGGAGCAAGTCTGAGTGGTGGGATTAAGGGTGAAAGTCTGAGCACCTGTCTAAACTTTCTAGGACTGCAGCAAAGGCTGCGGCAGCTATCTGTGCGGGTCCCCCTAGGTGAGTCAGGCCCCTTAGGTCCATGCCCTGGGCTCACCCTCACGCGCGGCTCGGTGAGGTTGGTCCACACGGCGATCTCCTCCCGCATGCTCATGTCGGGGTAGCGGTTCCTCTGGAACGTGGCCTCCAGCTCTTGCAGTTGCTGGCTTGTGAAGTGCGTTCTTTGCCGCCGCTGCTTCTTCTTCTTAGCAGGGTCCTCCGCGCCGCCGCAGCCCGCGCCGCCCGCACCGCTGTCCTCCGGCCCCTTGGGTTCCCCACTGCGCTCCTTCTCTGCAGCAGGCAGGACAGGGCCCCGGTCACCTGGGGCTTATGCCCATAGCACCCCGTCCCGGCTCCACCGAAGCACCTGCCACAGTGTTGGCGGCTGCCCTCCCTCCTGCCATAGGCCCAGGAATTATCTGCATTGGAAAGAGCCCACCCTGGTGTCTGGTCGTCAGTGGGCACTTCTTGTCTGGCGTGCGGGGGAGAAGAGTTAAGGAGCTGAAGCCGTGAGCCTGGGTTCCTGGCTGGGCAGGGCCTGTTACCCAAGCCTGAGCTCAAGCTGGGGCCCTGCTGTGCTGTCACCGGTAAGTGTGCACTTTTTTGCAGCTCTTGGGGCTCTAAATATGAGGAGTCTCTGGTTTTCTGAACTAGGATCTAGGAAAGTTCAGATTTTTCTTTCCTGAAGCCAGTGGGGTCGGTGAGGCACGAGCTAGGCTGTGGCCTGTAGCCCCCTCTTTTTCTCCCCAGGGTTTGTGGGAGGCCTCGGTCAGGGTGGGCAGGCACAACACAGCCAGAACACAGCCGGTTCTCGGCCTTAGCTCCAGGCCTCCAGTCCCAAGGCCTATAAAACCTCTCCAACAGCATCCCAGACAGTCTGGGAGACCCTGTTAAGCTGTTGATAGCGTGGGCTCTCTCTTTGAAACTACACAAACCACATGCAATCATAGAAACACTGAAACGTGAAAAAGAATTTAAAAGCGAAACACAGCAGCCCAGAAAATCTCACAGCTCTATGCCTTAAAACACATAAAGGGTCACAAATGCTCAAAACTAAGCAGGTAGGAACACAGGGCAAATGCAGATTAAGAAGCCAGAAACCTGCGTGCAAACAGACACCTAACTAGAAACAGTGCTGTATATGTATAAAGTCTAGGCAGACATCGCCATTTCTTTCTCTGTGATTAAAACAATCCATGTATCATTGTAGACAGATTTTTAACTGCCTCCCAATAACCAACGCCCTGGTAAAGATAAAACTTAAATCACAGAGAAATACATTATAATTAGATAATTTAAATCCTCAAAATAACCACTGTAAATAGATTTTAAGAAAATCCCAAAGAAATACGCCATTTTGGATCAACTTAAAAAAATCATTATAAGAATATTTTTGCATATAGATATTTTAAATTCCAGAGAAATACACCTAGTGTATTCCTATTAATTCGAAAAATACAGTAAATTTTTTAATCGTTTTAGATTTAGTTTTAAAATCAGTCTATAACTATATATTTCTCTGGGTTTTAAAAAGAAAAACCAAAGACCACGCTTTAAAACTTTTGAAAACAAAACCACAGTCCAGCGTTGATTGTTTTTAAACCAAGCAAACAAAACCCTTCAGAAAAAGGCACTTAGGGATGCAAAACAGAAACAAATAAGAGATTAAAAACGCCAAGAGAAACACTCAGCGGCGGATTAAGAAATGAACGCAGGAAGAGGTGCCTGTGGGCCAGGGGCAGTCCGGAGCTCGGCGGCAGCGCGGAGTTAGGACCGCCAGCGCAGGAGCAGCTCGGAAACCCAGGCGGCCAGGATCTGCCGGGAACTACTAGCCGTCTTCTACTCGCTCCGCGCCGCCCACTCGCCAGTCTTTCTGGCGGCGGGGAAAAAGTTCAAGCTCGGACAAAAAGACAGCGCCGAGGGAGACGTACAAGCTGCCTCGGAGCCCTGGCTGGGCGGCCTGGAGGCTCAGTGCTGGGCTGTGCAGTTG
Source organism: Dugong dugon (assembly GCA_030035585.1). Taxonomy (NCBI): domain Eukaryota; kingdom Metazoa; phylum Chordata; class Mammalia; order Sirenia; family Dugongidae; genus Dugong; species Dugong dugon. Next base: position 148,249,423 of record CM057460.1, read on the forward strand.
GAGCCAGAATCTTTCGATCAGAGTTCGGGCTGGCCCCGTCGGGACCAGGGCCTCGCTCTGTGGCCCTCTCACTCTCGCTCTCCTCCGTGCCTTGCTTTCCTTGACATCCCCACCCCGTCCCAGTTTGCTTTTTTCCCCCCGCCCTCTCCCTTCTCTTCGATCTCTCCCTCGTAGTCTGTCACCCACTATTGGGGTGTCTGCCCCTCTGTGTCTCTCTGGGCACGTTCGGTCGCCGCCCCCATTCCCGTCTGAATCTACTCTCTTCCTCTGATCGGCCTCAGGAACCCAGGGGCGCGAACTCAATTCTCTTTTCGTTCTATTTGCTCCTGATCAAGAGGGGCTGTCAGCTGGCCCTCTGGTCATAGGTCTTTGCATCTGTCGGCCTCTTGGCGCGTGGGGACCTCGTGGAAGTGCCTTCGTGTGTGTGTCTGTGTAAATTTCCGCGTTCACCATCAGGTCGAGAACGGGAAAAGGAAGGCTCACGGGAGGAAAGAGAATCTCACTGTTCCGCGCGGGCGCCAGGCCGTGCTCCTGGCTCCCCGCGTCTTGCGCCCGGGAAGGCTCCGTGCGCGCCGCGCGGGGAGCCGCTCTTACCTGGCAGCTCCGTGTCGGACGACTCGCTGGCCGAGTTCTCGAGCGGCTCGCGAGGGTCGGTGGCGCGGGCCAAGTGGAAGGCGGGCCCTATGTCGTGCGGCGGTGGCGGCGGTGGCCGGAGCCCCTCCGGCAGCCGCTCCAGGCTCATACCCCCCTTGAAGGCGTCCATGGAGGTGGGGACCGCGGCGGGCGCTCCAGGAGCCGGGGCTGGGCGCGCCCGGCCGGCCTGGCTGCGACCTGCGGGGACAAGAGCGCGGTGCCTAAGCGGCTGCGCCTCGGGGCTGTCCGCGCCACCGGGAACGCGGCGCCCGCCCCATGGACCGCCCGGGACTGCGGGGCCAGGCGGGCGGCGGCGGCAGTTTCTCGCGACCGGGCGCCCGGCTCCGTGCTGCGCTCCCGCCGCTCGAGTCTCAGCCGCCCGCCCGGCCCCGGCTCCGGCTCCGGCTCCCGATCCCGATCCGGGGCCGGTTTCTAAGGCTCCGGACGGCGCCGGCAGAGTCTGTCTTAAAGCGACAGCACACACGGCCAGGTTCCAGCAGTCCCTGCGCCAGGGGTGGTGGGTGGGGTGGACCCGGGTGGGAGGGGGCTAGGGAGGGAGGGAGCGAGCGAGCGAGCGAGCGAGAGAGGGAGCGCGGGCGGAATCCAGCTCCGAGCCGCCCGCGCCGCCGCGCCCTCGCTGCCGCCCTCCCTCTCTGCCTCACCCGCGCCCTCCCACTCTGCAGGCACCTTCCCGCCGCCTCCCCGCCCCCCGCGGCCTCGCTGCACCTCTCCCTCCTTCCTCGGTGACACACCGAGTTCTCTCTCGGCCGCACAAAAGAAACGCATCTAGCCTGCAATCCCCGCTCGGCTCGTGCCCACCTCAGGCCCCAAATGGCTTGTTTCGCTCAGAATCAGCTCCTGTATGGGCTGCCTCAAAATTCCCAGTCCCAACGAGAACAACCCCAAAATAAGTGAATGTTCGCGGAGCAGGACCACACCGAGCCGGCGCCTGTGAGCCAGCGCCAGGGTGGAGGCAGAGCCCGGGCCCGTTCCGGCAGCTCCCAACGGTGTCCTCGTCGAGGGGCCGCCCACCCCTCCTCCCCCGGCCTCTTCTCCCCGGACCTGAGCCCGGCTGAGTGACAGCAGCCTGCTCTCTAATGGGCCCCCGGATGCTGCCTCCTAATTAGCCTGGACGCTCTCCCCGAAGGCTGCTTCTCAGGCCTCCTCCTCTGCACCGCAGTCAATTTTCCGGGATTGGGATAGAAATGATGGCTTCTAATCAGACGAAACGTTTCTGTTGGCTCCAGGCCGCTGGCGAGTGCAGTGGGAGACCCCAAGAGTACCGACAGGCCCCACAGCCTCTTCTGCAGAGCCTGCCTCTCCCCTTGCTTTGCACCTTCCAGGGCCTAGCCAAATCGGCCAGGCCCCCGCAGGCACAGGGTCTGTCTCTGCCCCCTGCAGGGTAGCTTTGACAGCCTGGTGCCCACACTCTGGCTTTCCTGGGCTGCCAGGTGACTTCAGTCTCCCAACCCCAGCCCAGCAGTCTAGAGAGTCTTCGGTCTTTTGAGCTTCTCCCACATAGTGGGAGCTAAGTGGCAGCACCCTCACTGGGCACAAAGATGTTATCCTCCCCACCCCCCAAGAATGATCCCCTCCTTGAAAATCCTCCAGCTTCAGTGAAGTTTGTCGAAGGATTTTGCTCAACAATTGTTAACTGGCCCGGAGACCTCAGCATCTTGAGCAAACAGACAACATGGGGCGATAGGACACGGCCCTGACCTGCTCACTGGGACACAGCCAGACCCCAGGCTACCCTCTGCCCCTCACCTGCTTTCCAGCTCCGCCAGACACAGCAACCTAAGGGAGCCCCTGTCGGCAGGACAGTGACCAGGCCCAGCACCCTCACCCAGCCTGGTGTATCCTCTTCTCCTCCTGGGGGTCTCTGCTTGGGACTGCCTTCGCAGGCTGTCAGCGTCTGGGATGCTCTGAAGGCGCTGCCTTTGAGCCTTTACCCTGCCTTCCTGGAGGGACGGAACCAGGCCCTAGGCTGAGCTCCTTGGTGAGGACTGCAGGGCAGGGGTGGCCTTAGCCCAAGGCCCCCAGCTCTGGGCCATGGGGAGAGGGCATAGCTCTTTAGGTCCCGGCCCATTCTCACTGGGTGCCTGTGACCACAGAGGGCAGGCTCTGAAGCTGAGACCAGAAGGAGGATGCTTCCTGAGTTTGGGTTATGGAGACTCAGCACCTCTTGCTGTTTCCTCCTCAAGGGAAGTTTCTCTAAGTTCAGAGGCCCCTGAGAGGAAATTAGTCTTGGTTATGCGGGCAGGGGAACATGGGGAAGTATGATTGCCCAGCATTTGCCCTTAGTCCCACCTTTTGCCACATTTCTTGGCCAAGTCTCCTGCAGCAGCTTTCAAATAGGTATCTAGGTGGTGCAGCACGCCAGGGAGTGCCTCTTCACACACTATCCTCCATGTAGCTGCCTTACCCCGGCGGTGTGCGACTTAGCCTGGCTGGGTACAGACAGGGCACATGAGCATGCATGCACACCTACAAACTGCACACTACACAGGTGTGCCATGTTGACAGGCACACACATAATCACTGCACCCAGGCACGTATGTGTACACACAGCCAGGCCTCTGGGTCTCAGCATGCAAAAAAAGCTGGCTAGTGCAGGGTAGGAGGTGTGTTCTAAGCCCACCAAGGTGGGGAGCACAGTGTACCTCTGGGCAGGGCCATGGAAAAGAACGGTGTGCTTATGGGCATCCAGAGGCCTGGAGCTGAAGCTCCGTACTCTTCCCCACCTCAACCCCCCAAGGCAAAAAGAGTCTTCAGCTGTCCATGAATGGGGGCTGGGACTGTTCTGTGACTCTGCAGCTCCAGCTATGCAGTCTAAGGGGATGTGTCCCTCACTGTTCACGTATTTAACGCAGTTATCGAGCACCTGCTGTGTGCTCCTCTGGGCTCAGGCCTCTGGCAGTGCTCCAGGCAGGCACAGCAGTCCCTTTATTTGGAAATCTTGATGCCTGCTGTGTGGATGGAAAGGCCTTCAGACCCTTTTGGGTAAAGCCTTGTGTTCTCAGGGGCCCTGCGTCCCAGAGAGGGGATGAAGCTAGTGGGGATCCCCGGGTTGTCTGTTCTGCTGGGCCTGGGCAGCGTTGAATGAGCAGGAGGCAAGGCAGCTATGGAGGAGAGAGGGGGCTATGGCTTGGTCCTGGGTGTTCTCTGGAGAAGGACCTGGGTACTCAGTGCTGTCTCTTTGCTCTCCCCTAGCCACAACCTCCAGATGACTACACTTCATCAGGGTGGGGGCTTCTTGCATACTCAAACACATGCCACACACAAACACACTCACAGGGCAGGAGGCAGCAAGAGGAGAGGTTCAATGTTTCCCTGACTTGGCTGTGTGACCTTGGGCAAGGCTTCCCCTGCCCTGTGTTTCAGCTCCCATGTCTGACATGGGACACAGCAATCTCTGCCTGCTACTTCAGTAGCCAGGTCACTTAAGGATGAGACATGAGGGTAAGACGGAAAGGGGGTTACTGGAACTGGAACCATTTGCCCTAATTCCCCATCCCTCCGAGGCCACATGGGAGTCAGCAACGATTCTGTGACTTTCAGGAAATTTGGGGCTTGGGGTCCTGGCTGAGTAGAGCAGCCTGAGCTGTGGTGAAGGCTGAAAGAGTTGCCACAGGGACCCTTTCTGAGGCTGAGATCACTCAAAACAGACTCTGTGCCCCAGAATGATCCAGTAATTTAATTTGGGAAGGGTGGTTGAAGGGCCCTCATGGCGGGGGGGGGGCATCCTTCCACCCACCCATGGGGTACCCTGCCCTAATCCTTGCCCCCCAGAATCAAGGGATTTTAGGAAAAGGGAAGGAATGTGCCATGGCCTGCCCCCAGGGCCATCCATGGCTCTCTGGGACATTCCAGCCCTAAGCCTCTTAGGCTGTGGAGAAGTTCAAACTAGAAAACCCAGTTTTGGGAGTGCAGTCGAGACCACCTACCTCCTTCTGCCTAACTTAACACCCCCTCCCCAATAAAAGCTCTTGTTTCTTTGAACACAAGCAATTATTGGGTGAGGGGGAGAGGGGTGCTCAGGCAGGGGTTGGGAACGATCTCACTGGGTCCTTTAGGCTTCCCAGGACCCCAGCCTGAGGATTCCTGCCATTCAGGGCTCCCCAGTCTGTCCTGGTGGGAGATGTGGGGTGAACTCGGCTGGATGGCTGCTAGTGGCACACCAGCGGGAGTGAAGAACTGGTCTCTGTGCTGTGGGCTGCACAGTCAGCGGCTGGTAGGGCCCATCGCTCTACTGAGCCCAGCAAAAATGTTTGGTTCCTGAGTAGCTGAGGGAAAGAGAGGGCTAGGAAAGTGGCCGTGGCTGGCCACACGACTGGGGAGTAGAGGGTCAGCTTTTCCTGCACCCCAGCGTCCTCTTTGTAGCAGCTGCTTTTCTGGGAAAAGGGAGTTCCGAGTCTGGCTCCGGGAGGTCAACAAATACAGCCTCCACTGCCTACCGTTCAGGCAGCCGCGGCTCCGTACCTCAGCCCACCACTTTTCCTTTCTTTGGCAGAGATGGAGAGTCCCGAAGCAGCTTGGGGAAGGGGAGGGGGACAGCAAGTCCGTCTCCTGTGCTGCCCTGGTACCCACAGCCTTTGTCATTACCCTAGACTTTGCCATTACCCTAGACCTGCATCCTTGGCCAAGTGGACAGCAACTCGAGGTTTCCTGCTCTGGCCTTGGCGGCTGTCAGAGGCCACCAAGATCCCAAGAATTCGGCATAGCAGGGCCTTAGTTTTTCAGAGAAGTGGATTTAATATTTTCAGATTCAAGGAATTCCTAAATCAGAAAACCATGGAACCCTGATTCCAGCCTGGGATTCACATTTTTGTTACCCTGCTTCTGGGCCCTCGCTTTGCCACGGTAGAATCGGCCCCAACTTTCGTGGCCGGTCAATTTCAGAATTCCGAGACCCGGCTCTAGAGAAGCGGCTGTGTGCTCGGGAACCCTCCGTCAGCGACTAGAACCGGGAGAAGCGGTGGGAATGTCTTTATTGGACTTTGCGAAAAGCATTTAGGGTTTCTGTTAGGGGAAGGTGAAGCCCGACCCATACAGGCGAGGGCAGCTCTGGGCTCGGGCAGGCCCCCCTGGGCTGGGGGTGCCTCCCAGCGCTGTGGCTGGACGTCGGGGTTGGTGATCGAAGGGAGCCGGGACTCGGGTCGATGTCTGCTCCTTTTCTGCCATATCGCTGCTCGAACGAACAAACGAGCGAAGCAGTTTCGTTTAGGACAAATACCCTCTTGACGCGAAGCTACGGCCGAAGTCCCGGGCCATGGAGAGGGGCCAGCTTGTCCGCCCGTGCTGTGGGGCTCCCATCCCAGGGCATATCGGAGAACAGCGGACACCCCTTTCGCCTGCCCCTTTCTCCCTGGGGGCCCTTTGCGCCGCAGCGAGAGGCTGCGCGGGGCGTCCAGGGTGTCCTTCGTTGGGCCCGGGCCCGCGCCCCCGAGGCTGCTGCCTTCTTGGGGTGCCCGGGGCCGAAGCGCGGGGTGGACCCACCAGTAGGTGAGGTAGCGCCAGGAGACGGCAGCTGTGACCGTGTGCACCACGCAGGAATGAACTCCTCGCTCTGCATCGATGGCGCCTGGCCTTCCGCGCGTGGCGCTCTGTCCTGCCTCGCCGGCTGGACCGCACTGAGCAAACAGCGCGGGACTCGGCCACCACCTCCCTTCGCCCCTCCACAGTGGAGAGCCCGCGCCCCTAGCCCAGCGTCTCTAACCCTACCTGGGCTGCGCTGCGTGTGCGTCTCGTCGGCTCCGGGCTCGCCCGCCGCCAACTCTGATTTAGATTTCACCTCTGGCTGGGGCCACAGGTCCAGCTCAGGCTCCGGCTCTGCGCTCTGCTTCGGCCTGGCTGGTTCGCTACATCCCAGCGCGGAAGGTCCGGGCTGCCTCGGCTCGGGCTGCCCGCTCCTCCCGCCGCCGCCGCCGCCGCCCGTAGCCCGCGGGGAAGGCGGGGACAAGGGCCGGGGAGGCGGGAAGGGGGGGGGGAGGGGAAGCGAGGAGCTCGCCTAGGCCAGCTGGGAGGGGGCGGCGCGCAGTCCAGCGGGCTAGGGGCTCTAGCCTCCGTCCGGGAGCAGGCTGGGGTCTCCCGGCTCTTCGCTGGGGCCCTAGGCAGGGACGCGCGCCGCGGGACGGTGCGCGAGTGGGAGGGGCCCCCGCCGCCTGTGGTCCAAGCTGCTGGGGTCCCAGCCTAGCCCAGAGACTTTCCTCTCCCTGGGCTCAGTTTCCCAACTGGCACGTGAGGGGCTGGGCAGGCTTCCGTTTCGTGGGGGTCTGATCGGAGTTTCCCGGGGGCCTGCCAGGTGATGGTCAAGCTCGGGTTATGAGATTCAATTCTTTCCTCTTTTTGCACAGAGGGAGCGGGGCTTGCATGTTGGCAGAGAGAATCTGCTGCGCAGATCCTGGCAGCCAAGGAGGTTTGAAGACAGACCCCAGGGTTTCTCTATGAAAGGGGTGCTGGTGTGGGGCAATCGCTCGACCGGCCCTGCCTGGGGAATTCCCCCTTCTCCCTTCCCTCTTCAGAGACTGGGCAGGGGAATAAAGGCGAGGCCGACCCCATGAGGACAGACGCTTCTGCGACCCCTTGTCCGGTCCGTTCTCTTGCACACCTTCCAGCGGCCGCCCTTCTCCCACTTCTCCCGGACCGCGCACGTAGGAGGCCTCTGCCCAAGTGGCCCCGCAGGCCCATTCCTGGCTGGCGGCCATAGGGAGATGGGAAGGACTGAGGGAAGCTGGGGGCCTGCCCCTCACCCACCCGTAGGCCTCCGGGTTCCCCAGCGTTGCCCAGTGGCCAGATAACCCCGCACGTGAAGCCTCCTTGGGGAGCCCGATTGGCAGAACTTGCTCCGGCTTTCCCCAAGCGCTCAATCTGAGCCTCTGGCTTCTGGGGCGGTGGGATGGGACAACGAGATTGGCTGTGACTGTTCATCCAGGCCCAGACTCCGGGACAGGAGCGCCCGAGCCAGTCCGCCGACCACCACGGGGCTCTGGGGTGGCCGCTTCGGCGCAAGGTGCCGGGAGATGGCAGCGCGGCGGCCGGCATCAACGTTGCATGAGGTGCCATCACCGGCGGCGCCTTCCTCCCTGTTTCTTGCCGACAGCTGGTGCTGGAGAGGCCGTGGCCCGGACGCCAGCCCTGGCGCCCTGCTCGTCCGCGCCTCCAGGGCCATCGGGCCCCGGAAAGCGCAGAGCCGGGACCCCCGCCCTAACCCTCAAGGCAGGAAGCGAGCCCGACGCAAGCTCCCAGAGGCCGCGGCGCTCAGGCCCTGTGGGGTGGCCCCTGCACCCTGTCCGTCCTGCTTTTCCGGGACTCCGCGGCCTCCTCTCGACCCTCAACAGCCGGAACCCCTCTCCAGGGGTGTGTGGGAATCAGTGCACACGGGGTCGTAAGTGCTAAACGACGCGCCTTGGACGCCCTCGATTTCAGACCTGAACCTAGAGGCCGCCTTGCGGAAACGCAATCTTGTGGCTCAGACCTTGCGCTGCCCAGGATTCCAACTCCGGTTTCTCTCCCCGCCATTTGTTGTCTGTTTTATGTGTGAAAATGGCCTGATGGCTGGTCTGGCCCTGCGGACCTTGTCCCCGGCAGCCTTACCCTCAACCCCAAGCGCCTGGACATCTTTGGGCATAAATGCAACCGCAGGACCCTAACTCTGAAGGCCGAGAGACAGGCAGCTGGCTGGGGTGGCTTCACTTAGGCATCTCACCCTTCCACTGCTGCACACCAGCGATTTTCCGGGGATTTTGTTCCCATTGCATGATGGGGTGGTGGTGGTGTCATTCTCTGCTATGTTCTTTTTCTCAGCCAGGGCCTGTGGTGCCCAGAACGCTGCCTCTGGAGGCTGATAGCCTGTGTTGGAATCTTGTCTACGTCTTATACGAGCTGTTTGGCCTTGGGCAGGTCACATAACCTCTTTCAGCCTCAGCTTAACATGTCTGTGAAACAGGAGAGTAACAGTGCCGACTTCATAAGGCGGTTGAGGAATCTTTGAGATGTTGCAGGTGAGGGGCTTAGCATTATGTTCTGTGGAATTGAATGCCAAAGGTAACATCTGTCAGGTCACTTTGTTCTTTAAAAGTTTGCTCCTATTTTTGTTTCCCTCTTTCCCCAGCGAGGAGCTCTGGTGGCCAGCGGTAAAAGTGTTCGGCTGCTAATGGAAAGGTCGGCAGTACGAACCTACCGGAGAAAGATGTGGCAGTCTGCGTCCATAAAGATTCACAGCCTTGGAAACCCTATGGGGCACTTCTACTCTGTCCTACAGGGTCCCGATGGCAGTGGATTTGGTCGATTTTCCCCAGCACGGTCACTTTGGTTGAGTCAGGCAGGAGCAGAACACTTCTCTGATTTAGCAGACCTGCTCCTCATTCCCTGCTCAACTACTAGGAAGGCTGGGCAGGCTGGGTGGGGTCAGGGTCTGACAACCTGGAAGTTCTTGGTAGGTCAAAATGTGCTTTTTATGATTTCATTTTCCTTTCTTCCAAAAAGAATTTTCCAGAATTTCCCTTTAGGTTTTGACATATTGGGGCACATATATTTCCACAGTAAAGGCGGAGGAATTGGAAATCAGAGAGAGGAAGGGTGGGGCTGGATCCATTAGGAACAGAACACAGTCCCTGTACCTGAGTATCACTTTAGCTTTGAGTTTCCTGGTACCTAAGCAAAAAAGTGCAGTAGGATTGGTCGACACATTTTTTTTTTTGTCTCTGTTTCCGAACTGACATGCTTCCTTTAATCAGGAGAAATTTTTCTCCATAGTGCAAAACTCCAAGATGAATTTGTCGCATCTGAATAACATAATGGGCAAATGGCTTCAGTCACAGTTTTGCAGTGTTTCTTATCTTGATATCCAGTAAAAATAGGGAGAGTGTCCTTTTCCTTCATGGCTTTTATTGCAACAGTATTGAAATAATTATTTGTGAAATGATTGGTTAAAATCTCTTGTCTCTACCAGTTGTAAGCTCCTTGAGAGCCGGGCTGAGCCTCTTTTGCTCACTATAGGACCCTCGCTAGGGTGGTCAGGGGATTTGATTATGCTAATTGGCTCAGTACAGCTCACATACCCACTCCTAAACCAATTACTTTGTGGGGGAAGAGTGGTTTAGGGCTGTGGTTGGCCAGGCCAAGGTCACAGGCTCCACCCTAGCAGGATTAGGGGAGCTTTACCTACCATAAGGAATACTCAACACATTCCCCCCAAAATCTTGGCTGCTGTCCCTTAGCAAGCTCTCTGAGTTAGACTGGTGGCAGGGAAGGGGTTAGTCTCCAAAGAAGCCCCTGCCCTGCGAAGGTTCTCAGGGTGCTGATGATGGAGTGGGTAAGAGTCCACCCTAACATGATGGGGAGGCGTTGGTTCTGTTGGGAGAGACTGAAGCCCATCAGGATTGTTCTGACACTCATCTGTGGGGGAAAGCCTGAGGGGAGGCTCAGAGTCTGTTGATTCACATATAGGGATGGACCCACAGAGCAAGGGAGGGCATCCATTTGTGCTCCCTTGTTCATCCTTGAGAAGGAGGGAGTTGGAGAATCTGCAAGCAGAGAGGACGCCCTAGGATCAGGCAAGATGTTAATGTACTTGAGCATTGATTATAGCACTCTGAGGTTCCTGGCAGCCAAAGCAAAAAGAGAAATCATTGGGATATCTCAAGTTTTTTTTTTTTTTTTTAATTGCAAACTTGTCAGCATCTGGAAAGAATAGTGGGAAGAACCTTGGTCTGGGACCCTCTTGGACTGGCCTCTCTCAGGTCAGCAAATGTTTAGAGAGCACACGCTTCATGCCTGTGATCACAGAGATGCAGAGGTGGATGGCTCCTGCTTGTGTGGGTTGAGCTGAGGAGGCAGACATATAAACCCATAACCATATATGGAGCACAATGCTGGTGAGGAAATCTGCAGCCTGGTGTTGAAGGATCTTGAATGACATACTACAGAGTTTGTTTGCTTATTTCCACCCTGTCCCCTCTCCCCTCCCTGGGAAAACAGTATGTGCAAAGGCCCTGAGGTGAGAGAAATGTGGTATACTTGAGAATTTAAAAGAAAGGCAGTGTGGCTACAGAATAGCACTGAGGGCAGGTGAGAAGGCAGAGAATGGAGGAAGAGGAGGTTGGAGAATTAAGTGGGAACCAGATGTTGCAGGGCTTCATAATCCTTTATAGTAGAGTGGGGTGTTATTCTGAAGGCAAAGAGGAGCAGATGAAGGGTTTAAGCAGTGAGAGAGCTGGTCAGATTTATATTTTAGAAAGATCAGTCTGACTGGAGAATGTAGGATAAATTCTAGGGGGTGAGATGAGAGCAGGTTATTGCAACATCATTCACTCGGCCACTCCATCCATCCTTCTGTTTATCTGTTTATACATCCATCCACCATGAGCACAGATGGCCACAGCTTGGCAGCGGAAATATGAGGATGAGAAGTTATGGTCCCTGCCTTTCTAGAGCTGCCCCTTGGAGGGTCTTAGTTTACCCATCTGTAGGCTGGGTCTGTTTATCCCATCCTCACAGGCTCTTGTGGCCAGTGCTTCATAGCTCCCCTGCTGTCTGCTTGCTGCATGGGGAGACAGGGTGCTCGGGGCCTGAAGGGGCGCAGCCACTACTGCAGACAGATGATCTGGGGAGCAGGCATAGTGAACAGCCTGGTCGGAAGCTTTTAAGATAATTACCCCTGCCTGTGCTGGCTGACTGGCTGACGGCAGCCCATTAGTCCTGAGTTGGAAATTCTGAATTGTTTCATGACAATTGAAAACATGATTGGAGGCCAGGAGGGATCTACCCATGAAATATTCATGTTTCCTTGGTGTTGTGAGGCTGCTCCCCCTCAGCCTGAGAACCCTGGATGCACAGGGCTGATGCTTTGGAGTGACTGCCATTTATTCTGGGGTCCTTGGGCTGACCCTCTGCAGGGGGATAGGAGTGTGTTTTTGTGCAGGGTTGTGAGGCTAGTCTGGAGACCTGCCTCATTTCAAGTTGTGCACCTCTGTGCTCCAGCCTCACTTCCTGGCCTGAGTGGGACAGAGCTTTAGATGTTCATCTGGCCCAGATTCTCCTTGGCACTCAAGGCTCGTCTGGAGTCAGACTGGGTGTGAGTGCCAGCTCTTCTCCCTTAGCATTGTGAGCCTCAGTTTTCTCAGCCGTTCAATGGGAGATGCTAAGAGTTCCTGCCTGTCAGCGTTGCTATGAGGGTAGGGAGGACCATATGTGCAGTGCTACCCCTCAGTCACAGTTTTATGAGCTCATCATGAGCAGCCCATGGGAGGTTTTGGGGGCAGCCCAGGGACACTCTGGGAATTCCTGTCAGATGCCCAGGGCCTTCCCGGCCCCTTCTCCTCTGCAAGCAAAGAATGCTTTGAAATACATTGTGTTTTTTCCTTCTCTGTAAATCCCAAATGAGTATTACTGCTGAGAAGGTGTGTGCTCGCCTGGCAGGCACCTCTAGTGGGTGGGGTGCTGTGGGGTCTTGGTCAGGGACCCCACATGCCCAACCCAGATCTCTGCTTATTGGAGTGAGGCTTTAAGATGGCAGAAGAAGCTGGTGGATGAAGTCTGCTGGCTGCCTGCCCTCAGAACCCACACAGGGCAGCAGGAGAAGGACCTCTGCTTGAGCCCTTGACTTGCCAGCCACAGTGAATGGCCCACTTTTCTCACCCTGGAAAGTAGACCAGGCAGAAAGTATTTACCCATTTTATAGATGAGGGTGATGGAGGCCATTCTTCATTCCTTCATTCAACAGGCACCCACTCTGTGTGCTGGCACTGGGTGGGGTGCTGGGGATGCAGGGGTGATGGACAATCCTGATTCAGTCCCTCATGGGGGGTTGGCTCTAAACATGAATGCACTTTTAGAAGTTGGGTGGATGCATCTTTGAAGTGGGGTGGGTTAGGATCTGTGGGAACACAGAATAGGGGCAGCAAAAGTAACCCTGGAGATCAGGGCAGACTTCCTGGAGGAAGTGGTCTTCCTGTTGAGTCTTGAGAGGGAGCAGGAGTTTCCCCTGGAGCTGGATGGGGCAGAGCCATGGCAAGGCTAATGAAGGGCAGGCTCAGCCTGGATGTTCTTATCCACCTGGGGCTGGGGGCACATCACTTTGTGTTCCCCTTGCTCCTGTGCCATGAGGAGCAGCCAATAGAGGCACTAAGTGGCCCTAGAAGGGACTTCATAGCTCCAAAGTGCTGGGTTCCTTGCCCATGGGCCTCTCTAGACCTTATTTTCTTCACTTGAAAAATAAGAAGTTGGATTACTTAGCAGCAGGACACATTTTTTCAAATGAAATCTCAGTGGGACCCCTAAATAGATGAATGTAGGGATGCTGTGGCTGAGGGTGGGTGCAGAGGTAGGCTCATCTACAGATATCCCCAAGGAGTTCCAGGGCTCCCTGAGCACTGTATGCTAGCTGCGGGGCAAAGAGCCTATGGTTGGGCTGTCCAGCCTAGACCCTGGGGGTGGCCAAGGCAGCTTCAGCTCTCCATCCTGATGGAAGGACCCCATGGGCCTGTTGTTCCTTGTCCTGTTTAGTTTCCTGTTATCCATTTGCAATTTCAGTCAACGAGCATCTATTAAATACCTACTGGATGTGTGCAAGGAGCCCTGGTGGTGCAGTGGTTAAACACTTGGCTCCTAACCAAAAAGTTGGCCATTTGAACCCACCAGCTGCTCCACGGGAGAAAGATGTGGCAGTCTGCTTCCGTAAAGATTACAGCCTTGCAAACTTTTGGGGGCAGTTCTACTCTGTCCTATAGGGTTGCTATGAGTCGGGTTTGGGTTTGGTGGGGATGTGTGCAGAGGGGCTAATGTTTATCAGCACTAGATGCATGCTACATCTGTGCTGGGTTCTTTGTATCAGCTCATTTCCTCATCTCAACCAGCTGCAGCCCCATTTTACAGATGACAAACCCAAGCTGGGAGAGGCTCGGTGACTTGCCCAAGATCATGAATGATAGTCATAATAACAATGGTTCCCATGGATTAGGCATCCAGGGGTGTGCCAGGCTCTTCGCTAACATCTTCCTGTGCATTGTCTCCTTTAGTTCTCAAAGCAACCGTGTAAAGTAGGGACTGTTTTGATCCTTAAGGATCAAAGGCATCAAGGCTCAGGTTGGTGAAGAGGCTCTGCCTGGGCTCCTGGACTCTATGTTTGGGAACTCTCTCTCTCTTTCTCTGTCCTGCCCATATGCTGTGGAGTCTGAGGCAGCTACATCTTCAGTCTCCATGCCAATGAGCTCCCCTCTGTGTTCCCACTGTGCAAATAGGGAAACTGGGGCCTTGAGACTCACACCCCCCTAGAACATCTCTGCCCTTTGGGGCCTCAATCTGGCACAGACTTCTGTCTGTCTCCTCCCTGGTGTGGCCTATGAAATCAGTGTCTGGCATCTCTCCGGAGTACTCGCCTTTCTGGGAGCTGTCCGCCTGCCTGAAGCCCTGATCAGGGCATGCTGACCTCAACTGGCTGGGCCGGACCATCCTGGGGAGTCCAGGACACAGGGTGGGGTCAGCTCCTCTCATGGAGGCCAGAGCTGGGGGTGAGCCAGGGGCAGATGCTCTAGCCCCCCTTCTTTCTCCTTCTCCTGTTGTGTTCTCACTTACATTCACCCCCTTACCCCAAACCTAGAGTCCTCACAGACTCCTCCTCTTTCCCTCTCCAAAGCCTGCTCAGACTCACTGCCACTGAGGTGTGACTGATGGACTGACAGCCCCTGGATGTGATTCTTGCCCTGGGGGACTACATGATACTGTGGGACAATGGTGGCATTTCAGGTGGGGTTGAGAAAGGCTGGACTTTTGGTGGAAACAAGAGACTCCCACCTTGGTGTACCTGCAGGTGGGACCTTGGGGGAGCCACAGAGGATGGGGGCTTCTCACTGAGCCTTAGGGGAGAGGCTTGTCTGTGCACAGAGCCCAGATCTCGCCGAGTAGACAAACACTGGGAGCACAAAGTGAGGGGACGAGTCTTGACAAATGTTTGCCAAGTCCCTGGCTGACTTAGGATTCAGGAGTGAGCTTGTTTGGCAGAACAAAGGCGAAAGCAGCCTCCAAGGGGCCGTGAATAGTGAAGAAGGAGGAGCAGCTGGGCTGAAGGCTCCATAGGACCTTGTCCCCAGGCTTAGGCCCTCTGCTGAAGCACACCACTATCCTCTCTCCTGTGCTTTGGATCAGATGGCCAGAGTCTGGACCATGCTGGTGGCAGCCTTCCTGCCCCCCTGAGCCTCTCCTGGGCGCTGAGTCATCTGCGGGGCTTGGCTAGGCTGGGAGGTCACTGTCACCTGCACATCCCAAGGTCCCTCTTCCTCTAGGAACCAGGAAGTTTGGCTAATGTCAACAGTGGCAGAGCTCCCAAGGCAGCAGAGCTGGTCTGGCACTAGGGCCTGGGAGCTTGTGACACCCGGATAAATCCAGGCTGAGAGGGGGCCTGACCACCTTCCCTCCATTAAGGAGTTTAAGGTGACTTCCCTCTCTCTGTCTACAGTCCAGGCGAATATGGCCACCTACCTCTGTGGGGGAGGAGTACAGAGCAGAAGAGGTGGAGGGTGGCAAAGCAAGACACTTTCCCTACTTGTGCCTCAGTTTCCTCAGCTCTGATATGGGATCCTCATCCTTGGCCAGCCAGTGCAGCTCCCCAGGAACATTTTGCACTGGGACTAGAGACATGGGCAAGATTTCCTTAAGAGAACATTTAGGAAAAGTACACAGAATAGTGGAAATGTGGAGAGTATTTAGGGATTTGTAAGTTCAGTTTAGTTGTGTGTAGGAGAGCCCAGAGTGATTGTGGGTATGTGTTGGAACTAGGCTGGAGGGGCCAGCGGGGCCCTGAATGCCAGCAACAGATATCCTGGGCAATTGGGAGCCACTGAGGGTGACTGAGCTGGGAAGTGGCCTGAGCAGGGCTCTGCTCTAGGATGGTGGGGAGAGGGCAGGAGACAAAGGCACGTCCGTGTGAGAGGCCACAGTTGGACTGTAGAGGGCACCTGGTTCTTCTCCGGGTTGGAGAAGGAGGCCCTGGCAGGGGTGGGGGTTGGGGGAGGCCAAACCCCAGCCTTCACTCTGCTGAGCTGGCCTACCTAGTGGGGCTGGGCTTCTGTTTGTTCTGAGTGATCTCCCCATTCTCACGCTGTCTCTCCACACTTGCCCACTGGTTCTGTATCCCTGTACCCAATCTTCTGCAAGCAGCCAGCTCCAGGGGCCCCCGGGATGGGGAGGGGCAGCCAGGAGGCCTGATGGGCAAAGTCTGCGTGCTGTCCCCTATCGCAAGCCCTGCCACAGGCCCACCCAGAGTTATTGTAAAGCTATCACTAGGTGGCCAAGCTGCCTGGCTGGGGCTAGGGTAGAGCTGGGGGGGTCTCAGGGCCTGAGAGAGGAAGAGACTCACCCAAGGTCATACACACCCTTGGCATTCAGCAACCCTGAGAACCCTACCTGACTAGGGGTCCAGCCAGGCCTCAGATGTGGCAGTGGAGAAGCTCCTATCAGCCACCTACAGCCTGCCAGGAGGGGGTTGGGGAGTTGGATAGTAGCTGGGCTGCAACTGTGTGTGGGGAGCTGCCTCTGGGGAGGGGTAAGGGCCTCCCCAAGATATAGTGACTTGCCCTGTTGGGAGGATGGAGAAATGCAGGGCCCTGGCCTTTGCAGACCCTCCTGCTGGGTTCCAGGTCCCTATGTCTGCGCTCCCCTCTTTCTGCCTACACTTCTGTTTTACTTTCTACTCTCTGGCAGGCCTGGGATCGGCTGAGGATGGAAGAGTGGAAAGAGGGAAGCAAGGTTCTCCAGTTATCCCGGCCACCTCTTTGCAGGTATGGATGGTTTGGCCAGTGAGTCTGATGCTAAATCTCTAGAGTTCAATCTCCAGTCTCCATCCTGATTTGATTTTTATTCATTTATTTATTTATATTTTAGTTTTATTGTATGTACTTTAAAAACAAGTCACCCCAAAGCCTTTTGAGAGGAGGTAGCTATAAATATGTAAACGTGATTAAGTCAAACATGAGCAACTTTTTTTTTATTGTGCTTTAAGTGAAAGTTTATAATTCAAGTTAGTTTCTCATAGAAAAATTTATACACACATTGTTATGTGACCCTAGTTCCTCTCCCTATACTGTGACAGCACACTCCTCCTTTCCACCTCGGATTTCCCATGTCCATTTGGCCAGCTCCTAGCCCTCTCTGCCTTCTCATCTCGCCTCTGGACACGAGCTGCCCATTTAGTCTCATGTATCTACTTGAGCTAAGAAGCATGCTCTTCATGAGTATCATTTTATGTCCCATACTCCAGTCTAATCTTTGTCTGAAGAGTTGGCCTTAGGAATGGTTTTAGTTTTGGGCTAACATAGAGTCCAGGGGCCACGTCTTCTGGGGTCCCACCAGTCTCAGTCAAACCATTAAATCTGGTCTTTTTACTAGAATTTGAGTTCTGCACCCCACTTTTCTCCTGCTCCATCAGGGACTCTGTGCTGTGTTCCCCGTCAAGGCGGTCATTGGTGGTAGCCAGGCACCATCTAGTTCTTCTGGTCCGTGAGCAACTTTTTAAAAGATTACATTTGAAGTAACATTTCTGAACAGTGTTAAAAATGGGGCAAATGCTTGGCCTCTTGTAATAGCCAAAAACTAGAAACAACTAAAATATCCTGCAATAGGTAAATAGCTAAACAAACTGGTACATCTATACCAGGGAAACTACTCAGCAATAAAAAAGAATGAACTATTGATACATGTAACAACTTAGATGGATCTCAAGGGCATTATGCTGAGTGAGAAAAACCAATCTCAAAAGGCCACATTCTGTATGAGTCCATTTATGTAACATTCTCAAGGACAAAATTATAAAGATGGAGAGCAGGTGAGTGGTTGCCAGTAAGTAGAGATGGTAGGGAGGAAAGGGATAACCATTGGTGGAAACTGGGTGAAGGGTACAAGGAGCCTGGCTGTATTATTCTTGCAAATTCCCGAGTCTATTCTTTCCAAATAAAACGTTAAAAAACTTAACAACGACAACAACAAAAGCCGGTTTGAGGTTCTGCTGTGGGGTGGAGAACATGCCCCCGAGGGAACTCAACAGAAGCTGTTGGGGGTACTCTTGCAAAGAAGGAGGATGAGGGATTAGGGCGATGGGAGGCAGAGGTCGCGAGTCGCTGGGGCAAGGGGCAAGGGGCAAGGAGCGCGCGCTCGTAATGGGATTGCGCGTAGCGCAGCCACCGCCGCTGCTGCTGCTGCTGTCGAGATAGACAACCGGAGGCCGGAAGCACGATCCGACCGGAGTGAGAGTGAGGGCAGCCAGGCTGAGCTGTGCCGAGGAGCAGGGCGGAGAAGGCGTGTAGGTTCTTCCTTCAAAGGTTCTGAACGAGCCAGGGACAGTGAGGGCCTGGGCGTCGTCCGAGCAGAGGAGAGGCGCACGCGGAGTGTCCGCGCCGCCTGGTCGCCCCACCGCCCAGCGCCCGGGGTGCCCTGCAGCAGGCGCCCGCGTCCAGGCCCCGAGGTGGCGCCTTCGCAGAGCCCGCTGCGCGATCCAAGAGACCTCTGGAGCTGCCAGGGCCGCACTCTGGGCGCCTGGCTCCGGCCTCTCAGTTGCCCTCGAGAGGCCCGTCTGCGCCGGAAGCGCAGCGGGTGAATGCAGTGACCTGGCCCCTTGGGCGGCGGGCCTACGCGCTCTAGGACCCCTTCCCCGGGCCCACCGAGCCCACAGCCCCTGTGACCAGCGCGATCCGGGGAATTCTGCTCAGGTCTACTCACCTGCTAACTCTTCCGGTCTTCGGGCCCCTCCCCTTTCGGTGGACCTCTGCTGCCGCTGTCCAAGAGGAGTTCCTGGAAATGCGAATCTAAACTGACCGGGAGGATCCCCATACCCTTTACCGACCCTGGACTCTATATTAAGCACCTTCAGCACAAGGCTGGAGCTGCCCAGCCTACATTCAAGGCTCTTGCCAATTGGATGCTCCTCTACTGTTTCCGTTCACCCTCGGCTGCCTTGCCGTCTTTTGGCCTCAGCTCCGTGGGGTTCACCCAGCACCAGCCATTACTTACTCTGCAGAGAATGGCTTCTTCCTTCTGTTCTTGCTCCTGCTCTTTTTGGCAAACCCCTACTCACCCCTCCTGGCCCAGGCCAGAGGCTCCTTTTCTGAGAAGCCTTTTCCAGCCGCTCTCTCCGGACGATGATTGTCTCTCTACTCCTGCTCCCTCAGCACAACCTGAGATTTTGGCATTTAGCATATATCCTGTATTTGTAGGTTTATTTTTGGCCACAGACTGTGGGCTACCTGGAACCATGCCTTTCTCCATCTCTGTAACAGACCCCAGTTCTCCCTAAGCACAGTGACTCAAGTTGGGAGCCCAGCAAGATTTGCCACACATGTAGGGCTGGGGACAGGGCCACCATCATTCAGATGAGGCTAGTATAAAGGTTTCAGGCCTCCCGGGCACAGCCAGTCTGGGAAAAATGGGCCATGAATTCTGGCATCTTGGACATTTTTGCAGCTGGGTTGCCCAGCCACACAATGTGAAGGTTGCTCCTATTTGTTGAGGTGATTCTATGTGTTGGGTCCTGTGAGGTTAGGATTGATTGCATGACCAATTTATAGGTGAGAAAATCAAGGTCCAGAGGTAGTTACTGCCCCAGGCAGCAACAAGGGGAGGAGTTGGAATTCAGACCTAGGTTGCTTGATGCAAGAGCTGTTTTTTTTTTCTTTCTTTTGCTTGTATTTTTAACCATTTCGCAATCCTGGCAAGTTCAAGAAGGTGGAGATGGCAGAGCCCTAGCCACTGCCTGGGTGTGACCCCCTAGGAGGCTGTTATGGCTCCAGGCCCAGCAGGGAGTACTAGGTTATGGTGGCTAGGTGGAGCTGTGAGACACGCAGAGTGTCCTGCTGGGGGCTGCTTACTGGTCTCAGGAAAACCCTAGCCCCAGCCCTGTTTTCGGGTGGCTGCAGCCCAGTTAGGGCTGCCAGGAGGGCTTGGCTCTGCAGATTTATTGCTGTGTTCGGGAATTCCTGGTCCAGCTTAGATTTTGGTGTCTGGGTGGCAGCGCCTGGGCTGGGAGGAAAACTGGGGTTATCTAGATCTCCAGATGAGGTGGTATCTGCTTGAGGAGTTACGGGGGAAGACTCTTTGCCTTGGATCTTGCTCACTCTCTCCTTCCGGCTGCTGATAAAGAGTCCCAAACACAGGGCCGTAAAGGTGGCCATAAAAATGGAGAAGAAACGCCAGTGCAACTGGCTTATCAAAGCGCATCGCGGACACCAGCCAGGTCTCCCTACTTCAAGTTTATTTCTCCTCCTCTGCTTTCTCTCAGAAGGTGTCTCGTAAACAGCTAAGAGGGTCATTTATAAATGTCTTTGCTTTCCCTTCTCAGCACAGGCACTGACGCTTTGCTCTTTCTGTTCCTGCAGGCCTGGTGATGGTAAAGAGATGGTCCAGGCACTGAGCAGGGCAACCTCTTTCTCCCTTTTCCCGGGTGCCAGCAGAGATGAGGTGTGGAAGCCGGAAGGAGTCCTGGCATCCTCAGATAGGGGTGAGGCTCCCAGAGGTGAGTGATGGTGACGCCTTTGACCCTGGTCCTGCCAATATCCACCCCTACACCCCGCCAATACGATGATGGGGTGGGGAGGAGGGGCTAAACTGACCTCCGGGTTGGCGTCGGTATTTGACCCACACTATAGACTCGATCCCATGGCATCAGAGCCGAAAGGACTTTAGAGATTGCTTTGTGCAAATCTCTCATTATTCCAGTGAGGCCCAGGGTTGGTGGGATGAGGGGGCACTGTCCTGAGGTCTCACAGCAAATAAGAGGTGTAACCAGGAGCAGAATTTGGATCTCTTGCCTCCTCACTGGTGTGGAGGGAGCATAGCCTTATAGCCATAACAGCAAGAATCCCTTCTGTTTGCTTCAAGATATGAAAGCTTTGATGTTCCCCATTTTGTCTGATTTTTACAGTGACTCTTTGGGCAAAGAATATTATTCTCATTTTACAGATAAGGGGAACGGTTGCTTGTAGATGCTGGTGACTGCAGTTGTAGAGATTGCCCGGGGGCTCTGTTGACCACGACTGTTCTCTCTTTGGCCCCTTCCATTCCTTACAGAGTTTTCCTTGTTGAGTTTCTTTTCATTAATTTTTCAGAGAGGTTACAGGACAGAATCTAAACACAGCCCTCACCACCCTAGTCCCACCACCACCTGCCTAACCACTTGACCTTCATAGCCATGAGATGACACAGCATAACATGGTTTCCTGGGCCTCATTCCACTTCCCGGAGATGTTTGAGTTCCTCCAGTATGCTTTTGACTGGGGTTGGGCAAAGCCCCCCAAATGGTGAGAGGCACTGAGGACTGGGTCCTGGCTGAGAGGACCCCAGATTGCACAGGTACTTGGGTGGGAGCGGCCAGATGGGTGTGGGAAGGGCCCTGGCTGTGGAAGCATGTTGAGTTCACGCCTGCACCTGAGTTCCACGTCTCCCTGGCAGCAGCCCTGTGCCGGCATGCAGCAGACACTCAGGAAATGCAAACTGCACAAATTAGCCCAGCCTCGGGTGGCCCCGGTGATTGCACCTGCGCTTGCAGAGTGGCTTCCTGTCTGTAATATCACTTTTTGTCAGAAGGTACCTATGCATTATATCGTCTCTATTTAGTATCCTCTCTGTCCCCCTCCCCAGTCAAGTCAGTGTTTCCAGATTGGTTGCTCCTTAACCCAGCAGAACTTGGTGGTTTTTGCTCTTGGCTCATCTGTCCATCTCTTACATGGGGCTGCGAGCTCACTTTCCAGTGATAACTGATTCCTTCATGTTGCCTGATTTGATATTTGAACAGTCCTCCAAAAATAGGTATTCCATGTGTCACCTCCCTTGTTCTGGAGGAAACAGAGGGTTAACACGGTCAGGTGGCTTTGCTGGGGTTGCACAGAGCTGGAGGCAGAGCCAGGGCTATAATCTTGGCCTCAGTGTCTCTTCTTTCCCCTTCTTTCTTGTTCCTTCCTGGTAAAACTTGCTAAGTGGTCTGGGGGACGTGCAGGTCCAGGCTGCTGCGGTGAAGACCCTTGTGAGGCCAGGCAGGGGAGGTGCGGGAGCATGGGGAGGGGGTCCTGTGGCTGCCTGGTGCCTGTAATATATTTGAATTATCTCTGCAGATGAGCCCTGGTTTAGCAAACAGTCTAGAGTAAACCTCAGCTTGAAGACAAATACAATTGACACTGGGCTTGAGTGGTTCAAAGGTTATTGGCACAAAACTGTCAGCTTTGTTTAGCTGAGGGGCTGTATTTATGACGACTATACGGCAGTGCCATCCATAACTTGCCAGTGAGTGCGGCTGACGTCGGACCAGAGACAACCTATTTACACTGAGCCTGGAGTTTAGTTTCTGTACCGGGAAATGTAAAGGCAATTCGACTCTTGGCCAAGTTGCTTTATGGGTTGCTGACTTAAGTCTGGTGTCATAATTTGGGCCATCTGTTAACCTTGTTGGGGGTGTCTGGGGATTGTACCAACTCAAGGAGTTGTTTCTTGGGTGTGTAACGAAGGTGCAGTAATACTGGTGAGCTGGAAAGAAGGAGAGGCCCTTGGGGCTGTTTGGAAGGACCTCATCAGTGGGTTCCACTTTGGCTTCTAAGTTAAGGCCGTGTAGACAGGAATAGCAACTCTGCATCCCTGGGTCTTGGGCTTGATTACCTTCTGCGTTTCTTGTGCTTATTTTAGGGAAAAAGAACCCTGGGTAAGCCTTGCACCAAAGGGATGCGTGTGTCTGCAGTGCTAGGCAGGCATGCTTTATAGATACAAACTTCTCTTAGAGAGAAATTACCCCAGGAGTGAGCAAACTTATGTGAGAAGACATGGCCAGAATTGTCAGAGATATGTGTAGGTGGCTACCAAAGGTTGGCCTGTGATATGGCATTTTGGAGAGGAGAGGCAAATATGTATCAAAGACCTTAAAATGTGCTTCTCTTGTGACCCATTCATTCCACCGCTAGAAATCCATCCCGAGGAAATCATCATAGCTGTGGACAAAGATTCAAGCACCTAGATGTTCACTGCAGTGTTATTTATAATAGCAAAACATGGGAAATAAATCTTTAATGATAGTTTTTTTTATTACATTAATTATGGCACATTATTAACATGGAATATCGTACCTTGATTCAAATTGATGTATATGAAGAATTTTTAATCAATTGTCAAAATAATTCTAACTGGAGAAAAAAATTTACAAATTGTCTCTAGAATGGGCTTTTGGTTGTGTGAAACAATCTCAGAGACAGAGGAAAACACACCGGAATATAAGTGGCGATCCACTCAGGTGGTGGGATTGTGCTGTTTTAATTCTGTTACCTCTTCGTGGCAAATATTTTTAATTTCTGCTAGGGGTGTGTATTACTTTTCATCTCAGGAACAATTATTAAATGAATAAATAAAAATCCAGGTTCCCACTACTTTGGTGGTCCTTGCCCTTCTCCAAGCCTTGGTTTCTCTGGGCATAAAAGGGAAACTGGGCTGGGAGAATGACCCTCTGGGGCAGGTTTGGTGGCCTGCCCATGATCACATGATCACATGATCACTGTGTCCTGGGTCCAGTGGGTCACCTAATTTTAGTGCCTGTTGGGGCAGCTGCCTAAGTGTGGCCCCAGCTGCCAGGCAGACGGTCAGGGTGGTGCCGGCAGTGTTGGCAGTATCTCAGCCAAGCTGGTGAGGTCAGAGCACAGCTTGGGAGCTGAGCTGGGTAATTCACAGATCGACAGGGTGATTCTTAAGTGTCCATGACGCAGAACATCACAACCTGTGTTTGAAAAGAAATCCTTTAGCCAACATCCCTGGACTGAACAGAGGGGAAGGGGCACTTTCGCGGGGTAAGGAGAAGAAAGGGCTGTAGGCCCCAAATGCTGAAAAATCAGCTGGAATTCCAGAAGCCAGCCTGCCATCAGAGTTTCTAACTTATGGCTTGAACTTGTCTCTGAGCCCACTTCTGTCTGTCAGTTGGGGATTGGATGTAGACATGAATGTTTTCCCAAAAGGTCTTGGCTGAGGGCCTCTTCTGATAGCAGGCAGTTGTGGGCACTGTGCCCTAAACCTGGAGTAGCTGGGCGTGTGGGGTCCCTGGAGGTAGAAACTTGAGAACATCTCTACTGGGAAGAAAACCCAGGGGCAAATGGGGAGCAGGGCTCAGCTGGTGCAGGAAGACAGGCTGCCACAGCCTCCTCCTAGTCTTCTGTCTTTAGTCTTGTGTCTCCTGCTTTGCAAGCTGAGCCATCTTTCTAAATGCAGCCCTGACTTGTTGCTGTCCTTTCTGATTTGGCTCTGCAGAGCCAGTGAAGTAAAACCAAGACCTCTGAATGTGGCATTCAAGACAATTCCCCAGCTTGGCTCCACCTACTTTCCTGCTTTCACCTCTACTTACTCTCTGCTCTAGTCAAACCCTGTTCATCCCCTTCTCTATTCTTGAATACTCCGTAAGTTCTCAGTTCCCTTGGCTGGAATACCCTTCTTCTACTCTCTCTGGTTTAGTCACCAGCTATTTATGGAGCACCTGCTATGGACTGGGCAAGATTCACCTGGTAAACTCCTATTCAGCCTTCAAAACCCAAATGTCTTTTGGTCTGAAATACCTTGTCTCCTGCTGAGATACCAGCATGACCGCTCAGTCTACTCCTTCTCTAGCCCCACTGATGATGTCTGTGTCTCATATTATCAGAGTGTTGTGCCTACTTTTCCCACTGGGCGTTGGTAACTTTCCTCTGTGTTCCTGGCACAAGCCATAATTCTCTGTAAATAGTGCTTGGATGTCGTCACATAGAGAAGAGTGGTTAGTGAATACCAGTGAAGCAAGTGGGAGGATCTATTCCCTGAAGTTGTAAGGACATGGGATAATGATAGGAAGCAGTGTCAGCTTACACTTACCAAGCACTTACCATGTGCCAGGCACTGTACTGAGTGCTTTCCATGTATTAACCCTTTTAATCTGTCCATAACCCAAGAGATAGGTGCTGTTATCACCTCATGTTACAGGTGAGGAAACTGAGAAACAGGAAAGATAAGTCTTGTTTGGGATCACATAACTAATAAGCAGACTAGCTGGGATTTGAATGGATCCAGACAGGCTCTCAAGATCACACACTCTCCTGCTTGTTTCCTACCAGGTGTGAAGGTGATGCTTGTCCACAGGGAAGTGAAGAGCAGCCCCATACCTGGTGGAGTCTGGTACTAATGACTCTTGGCAACCTTGCTTGGGGTGTGGCTGGTGGGGTGTAGGGGATTCCCTCAGAGTTGTGGCTTTCCTGGATCTGTCTTAGTGACACATTTTCTCATGTTTTTATGTTTTCCTTTTGTCTTAGTCATTTAGTGCTGCTATAACAGAAATATCACAAGTGGATGGATTTAACAAAGAGAAATTTATTCTCTCACAGTCTAGTAGGCTGCAAGTTCAGATTCAGGGCGTCAGCTCCAGGCGAAGGCTCTCTCTCTGTCAGCTCTGGAGGAAGGTCCTTGTCATCAATCTTCCCTTGGTCTGGGAGCATCTTAGCACAGGAACCTTAGGTCCAAAGGATGCGCTCTGCTCCCAGTGCTGCTTTCTTGGTGGTATGAGGTCCCCATGTCTCTTTGCTTGCTTCTCTCTTTTATATCTCAAAAGAAATTGGCTTAAGACACTATCTAATCTTGTAGATCTCATCAATATAACTGCCACTAATCCATCTTATTACATCATGGGGATAGGATTTACAACACATAGGGAAATCACATCAGATTACAAAATGGTAGACTATCATACAGCGCAGGGAATCATGACCCAGCCAAGCCAACAGATATTTTTGGGGGACACAATTCAATCCACGACACCTTTCCACACACCCACCGACTGCCCTGCAGGGGGCAGGAGTTTTGCTCCTCTGCCTACCCTCTCCAGCAAGATGCTTTCACTTTACATACACTTATTAAGCCTGTCAGTCCTGTGCTAGGCACTAGGGGTACAGCAGTCCCTGCCCCCATGGAGCATGGTTGAGTCAATTGGCATGGTTTTAATGTCTAGTTCAAAGTTGCAGGCCTGGCACAAATCCTGGGGGTGCCTACCCCTGCTTGTATTTACCATGAGCCCTGGGGTGTTCTTGAGGACCCTATGCTTTCCATACCATCCATCTGTCCAGGGATGTTTGGACAGACTGACAGACTGACCAGGACAGACTGACAGGCTTTTGACTGAGTGACACAGTCAACAGTAAATCTCTGAAGAACATATGTTAACACTATGGGTGATTCAGAAGGCAGAGAGTCAAAGCTGGGGACAGCCGTTCTTTAATGAGCTAACATCAGTAGTTGGAAGCACACTGGTGAGGGGAGGGACATGTCTGGCTCTTGAGACCAGTCATAGAGAGCTTTTCTGTCGCAGTTCTCAATGTCCATTCTCCCATTCTGGCCAAGTGGACATGCCTTAGGTGAGGGGATGGGACTGGCCAGGGATATCCTGAGGGAAATACCTGGGGAGCTGCTTTGTGGAATTGCTGGACTTGCGGCACTGTTTGCCCTTTCTCTCATATCGGGGGAGCCCAGATCAGTCTGAGGGGGCTGTCTGGATTCTGAGAAAACTGGAAGGGTTTCCCCTGGCAAAGCCTCGAAGCTCTGGGAAGCCTTGGGAGAGACACGGACCATCAAAGATGGTTAAGGGGGTGGGGAACCCGCTGAGTAACCGAGTTGCTTCTTTGCCCGCCTTTCCTCTTAGAAATGCAAATGGAATCTGTGGAGGAATCCTTTTAAGGGATGAAAGCAGTTTTTAAAAAGACATTAATCTCCTCACTCACTTCCTTCTGATGGCTGGAGATGAGTGACAAGCCTCGTAACTGAAGATGGTGGGGCTCATAAATTCCCTAGTAGCCCCGGGAGGGATGTCTCTGGCTGTGAATCCCTGTGCACTAAACAGATTGGAGTGTCTCTGCGATGGTATCTCCCAGGCCCTTGCAAATCTTGCGCATGAAGACACGTTGCGTGAAGACTTGAGTGGAGCTGATTGTCAGGATGGATGTGGCTCCCTGGCCCGGGGAAGTTTCCTACGGAGCAGCTGCTGCAGCAGGCAGCAGAATTGAGTGCCTACTTTGTGCGGAAGGGGGAGAGTGAGTGGTGCACAGTGGGTGTTTGACACATTTCTATTGAGTGGGTGCATGAAAGCCTCAGAGTAGGAGCCTTGGATGCTTAGACCAAGCCCTGCGAGGCCCCCAGTGCTCTCCTTCTCCCTCCTCAGCAGTCTGCCCTGGTGTTCTCAGCGGGGTGAGCAGCTCTGAGCTCATGGGGGATCCTCTGTCCCAGTGGTGCTGGGTGAATCCCTCACCTTTCAAGGTGACTTGACCTTTCTGTCTAACACCCATGGCCCCACTCTTGTGCAAGTACCTTTGGTTCCCCTACCCTCAGCCGAACCTGGTAGGGGGTATTCACTGTGTGGGGATGCTTGGAGGGCAGACAGGCAGCAGAGAGCAGAGTGGAAGCTGAGGAAGGATTTATAGGCCTAGGGGAGCCATCACCCTGTTCCTAGGCTCTGATGACCTATGCCAGGTCACCTAGTCAGTGTTACTAGCACCTTGGACAGGTCCAGCCCTGAGTTGGGCTGGGTCTGAGGAGCCCAAGCCCAAGCCCATTGCTGTTGAGTCATTTCCGACTCATGGTGACCCTATAGGACAGAGTAGAACTGCACCATAGAGTTTCCAAGAAGCCCCTGGTGGATTTGAACTGCCAGCCTTTTGGATAGCAGGTGTAGCACTTAACCACTACACCACCAGGGTCTGAGGAGAGTGGTGAGTAAACATGGTCCTGCCTTCAAGGAGCATCAGACTGATGGGGAATAGCTCAACCGTGAGGCCTGCTCCTCTTGGGTGCCCCTTCCAGAGGGTGGGCTTCTGCTCAGGTCTTCTCTGCAACATTACTGAGCTCGGGGCTAGACACATCGTGGAGGAAGGAGCTGAGATGAAATAGGGACACACAGAGTGTCCTTGAGGGGCCTGGCTGTACACCCCCCAGCAAGTGACAGTGCCTTCTGAGTCCCTGGGTTGGGGGTGCATTCCTGAGTGGGGGTAGGGGACTGAGCAGCTGGGCAGCAAGGCACCCCAAGGCACATGTTTTCCTTGCCCCACCCCTAGACACTGACAGGCTATTGGTGACCTGTGGATACTTCTTTCTCCAGCAAGCCTCCTCAGGGTAGGGTGATGGCCTTCTCTGGGAGCCCTCACTCAGGGAGTCAGGGTGCTGACCCACGATGCTGCTATGGGGTGATGGAGGCTCCATCAGTGCAGAAGGTGGGCTGGGGGAAGCCCTCCTGGTCCCATGATCTTCCTAGCCTAAAGAAAAGGAAAAATCAATAATAGTGATCCTGTATTTCCTCAAAATTTTGGATTTTGTTCATCATTTTTTTTTTATAATTTTGATTTTTAAAAATCTTGTTTGTCTTGATTACTGAGTTGTTTGGCAGCCCCTTTAATTCTGTGCTGAAGCTGATTACTGCACTTGCCTCACCCTAGTCCTGGCTCTGCTTCACAGGGCAGGACCTCTGGGATTCTCATATCCCTGGGAACTTACTGCAGTAGCCAGTCCTATCTCCTGAGGAGGGAGAAGAGTGGCTGGTAACATGGCCATTCATCTTGGTTTCTCTTAGTACCTGCCACAGCTGCCAGCAGACATGAGTGTGCGGGCTGAGCCAAGAAGGCCGTGATGGCAGGGGTTTCTCCTGGGTCTGCCCAGGCCTAGCATGGAATGATTCCTCCATTTCTCTTTGGAGGCCCAGCCCCTGGAACATCTGGCTGTCCTGACTGAATACACTTCCTGTGTGTAGGGGGGCTAAAGGGATGTGGGCTGTTGGGGTGTGAGGACAGGAGAGGAGGCTTTTGGGGATGAGGACCCGAGCAGCCAGCCCAGCGGCTGGGTGTGTGTCTCGGTTGCCCATCGTCAGGCAGCCGTGTGGTGCTGGCTGGCTGACTGCAAGTCGTGTTGGCAGGGCCTGGCCTCCTGGGCCTGATGCTCAGCACACTGTCAGCACTCATCAAATAATAAATAATAATAATATCTCCAGCATGTTGGGGGAGCAGCAGGAGGGAGGGAGCACAGAAAACATGTTCTGTCTCAGGCAGGTGCTGAGAAGCTGGAGTCTGCTCAGGGCCTGTCTTTTGGTGAGGGTTTGGGGGAGCCATTTTCACATGAAGCTTGGGACAGGGGGAGGACGACAGCTGGGGCCTGTGCTGGGAACTAGGGACTTGGAGAGATTGTTCAGGAGTTTCCCTGAACTGTCCTTTGTAAGATGGTCCTCAGATGAGATTTGGAGATTTGGAGATGGCCCACTTTGGGTTTATAATCCTGGCTCTACCACTTTAGACAAGCCACGTAACCTCTCGGAGCCCCTCAGTTTTCTCGCTTACAAAATGGATGTGGTTGGCTGGGTTATAAAATGGGCGTGGCTAAGTAGGTTAAATGAGAGCAGTGCAAAGTGCGTGCACAGGAGCTGGCAGCAGATAAATAGCACTGCTGGCCTTGTAGCTCAGCCTGTCGTGTGTCTGGCCCTCAGTGTGAGGCCCAAGTTTGGTCGTGAGGGGAGATTGGGAAGAGCAGGATCGCTTGGGTGGCTGGCACCAGTACTGGGTCTAGGGAAGGATTCTGGAGACCCTCAGCCTTCTGCAAGTCACCCCAGTGCAGCTGGCATGCATTACTGTTTGTTGAATGACTGCATGACCCCAGAGTGTCGGGCAGGGAATGGAGACTGAGTGCTTGGTGCTGAAGCTTTCTGGGGACTTGGACCCTGGCAACAGGAGAATGCACAGGGGGGCTCAGCATCAATGTCTTGGGTTACCAGCTCCCTGGGCTGCAGGACCAGATGGGAGGGCTGAGTTGGGAAAGACAGCAGGACTTGGGAAGGTCCCTGGGCACAGTCTTCCACGATCCCCATTTCTCCCTGGCCTGCTTCCCCAGGAGGCTGGAAAGGGGCTGGAGACTCACTGTAGGAGTGTGGGGAGTGGGATGCTGCTTCCTACCCAGCAAGGCTGAGTGTCCCTGACCTGCTCATCCCATGAGGCAGGGCTGGAGCCCCAGGCCTCTCTGAGAGGGCTTCCAGTGTGTCCTTGAATCTGTCTCTGTGGCTGCAGACCAGGTGAGCAAATCTCAGGGGAGCGGATGTTCAGGTGGCCCCTCTTGAGTGCAGAAGCTGTGGGGGCTGCCTAGCCTCCCCTGTGAGGACAAATGTTTCTGGCATCCCCTTTCCAGAAGGGGGCCCTTGTAGTTCCCATATCCCTCCTGCCCACTTCTGGCTTCCCTGAAGCACAAAATGGTCTCTTGTCCCGTCTTACCATGACTGCCCTGCCTCGTGTCCTGAGCTGCCTGCTCCTATCTGCCCAGCGGGAGGGCTTCTCTGGGTGGGCTGGTGAGGCCAAGCGACCATCCCCTTTGGCCTGGCTCTGTGCCTGCCACAGGGGATGGGCCACTTGTCAAGTGCTGCTGTTTAATTTTTTTTCACTCAGACTCTGCTTGTTCCAACACCCTGTGATGACACGGGTGTTAACTGAGCACCAGGGACTATAATTATCAGGGGTTGAGAGACAAGAATCTCCTGGTGGTGTGTCAGCCTCAGGCAGGAGCAGCCGTCTGATCTATCCCCAGAGAGCAGCCGCTCCAGCCTGACTCGTGTCTGAAGAGCCGTGGGCTGCGCACCCTTCACCCTCCCATTTGTTCTGACTGCAGCCCCGCAGGAATTCCTCCGTCTGCGCAAGGCCCTGCGTGGTTTCTCTTGGTGGGGCAGATCCATGTTGCTCACCATCATTTGTGATGAACGACAGGCGCTTTGTGTGGTCTTGTTGACATGCTAAGGCTGCCGCGCTGGGGAGGGGCAGTTTGGACTGGCTCGGTGCTGAGGAGGCCTCAGCGGGCTGCAGCGTGGCCCCGGTCAGGGGTTGGGCTTTACTCAGGATAACTGCAAAGTTTTGCATTTAGGTTCAAGAAATCAATTCCCACGAGTCCTTGGTGGGGCAGACCAGGCTCAATAGCAGGGATTTTGGCTACAAAGTTGGGGTAAACTAGTCAAGTGCTAGTGCAATGGTTGCTTTTAAAAACAACAACAGCAACAACAACAACAAAAAACCAGCTATGAAGGCCACCTCCAGATGCATGAATAGATGTTTCTTGTCTTAGTTGGGTGAGGGGACAGGGTGGTCTCCTGGGGTGGGTCCCTCATTGTGAGAAAGACATAGGCAGCCTGGAGCTGTGAGGAGTGGGAGCACCTTGTCACGTGGGGGATGCTGTGGGATATGGGGATGGTCTGGGAAGGAAAACTTACCTGTTCCCAGGTAGGTGAAGGGCACGTGTGAGGATGGCTGAGCTTAGCTCTGGGGAGGAAGGTTTGGGCTGATTATGGATCAGAGCTGCTGACTATCAGATGATCCAGAATGGAGAGGGTTGTGTTGTCAGGAACTGAGGCCCTGGTCATCAGGGTCCCCAGCAGGCAGAGGCAGAGTGGCACATGGAGAGATTTCCTGTCCGGGGAGGGGCTCAGGTTAAATGGCTTCCCCTCGCATAGGGTCTGTCTCCCTGAGGCTAGTCCTGGCTCTGCCACTAACCAGTACCCGCCCCTGGGTAGGTCTATTCCCTCTCTTTGCTTCTGTGTTCCCGCCTTGAACAGGGTCTGAGGAGCAGCTGCTCCCCCTGGGGTTTTGTCCTATGGATGGTATAAGGTAATATGGGGAGTGGGTGCAGACAGGGGCTCTGGGAACCTCTGAGGGCACAAGATGCAGGCACACTGAGCCAGGTGACACAGAGCCCACGACAGTCAGTATTTGTGGATACAGCACTTTCTCCTAAGTCTTCTGGTTCCCCAGTGAGCCCCTGTGGCCTTGGGAATGGCATGTTCCAGTGTATGTCTGTGCAATTGGAGCTGGTGTCAGGACCCAGGAATATGGGAGACATCTGAGGTTGAAGGGCTGGGGGAGGTGGAGGCCCTTATCAAGGTCTTCCATCTCTTCCTGGTCCAGCTGCCATGAGCACGGGACGGGCTGGGCACACAGTAGGCCCTTTCTCAGTCAGCATGTTCAAGGAGCTCTACCAGTGGCACAGCCCCAGCTGCCAATGGGTGAGCTTAATTTCTGGAGCCAAAGATGGGCTTCCTGAGGGTCCCCTGGCCTGGGCTTGCTCCGGGGCAAGGGGGCGGGGTCTGGGGAGGAAAGAGAAACTGGAGCTCACAGGGAGCATCAAAGGGCTGGTGCGAGGTTTATTGGGGCCTTTACTGCCCTACTTTTCATTATTTACACCCTGTTGATTCTAGGAGCTCCCGTTAAAAGTGTAATAAATATAAAAATATTTTACAGGCCAGTGAAAATTCCACAGCAAAAATAACTCTGTAAAGAGAGATTTCACCCTGCTCTGCCTGCTGCCGAATTCTGTGTGGCATTACTCCAGCCTGTTGGCTGGCAGCAGGACGATGGGGTGGCTGGGTTCCCTAGTCATGGTGGGGGACATTCCGGGTATTAAATTAGCCCCTTTACCAGGCTGTGAATGGAGGTGCTCCTTGCTCTTCTGGGGACTAAGGCTGCCAGCTCTTCCAGCTGGCAGTGGGTGAGAGTGGGCTGGAGCTGGGCCTGGCTCTCTGGGGACCAGTGGAAGGGAGAGAGCAGGCTAGAGCTGTCCTACTGGCACTTTCCTGCCCCAGCTGGGCAGTTTGAGTGTGGCCAAGGGGGCAGGAAGGAAGAGTAGAGTTGAGAAGATAGTATAGAGTAGTGATTATGAGCAAGGGCCCTGGGGACAGATTGCCTGGGTTCCAATCCCACCTCTACCACTTAATAGCTGTGTGACCTTGGACAGATGACTTGCCTTCTCTGTGTCTCATTTTCCTCCTTCGTAAAATGCTATCTCAAATGTTTGTTGTGAAGCATGTGCCTAACACAGAGTAAAGACTCAATCAGTGATCATAATTATTATTTTATGCTCAATAATTATAACTATTTTTAATAAGGAGCAGGGCATTCAGCCACAGTTCCAAGCTTGGAAAATTAGGTGTAGGGAGGGACTGCTGCTAAGGAGGTTCAGTCCCCCCGGCCCCACATCCAGCTTCCATTTAAAAACAAACAAACAAACAAAAAAATCAAACCCACTGCCTGATTCCAACTCATAGCAACTGGCTTCCATTAGACCTGTCTAATTTGGAAGCCAGTAGCCACATGTGGTTCTTAAGAACTTGAAATGTATTTAGTCCAAATTGAGATGTGTTCTAAGGGTAAAACAGATTTCAAAGACTTAGTATGAAAAAAGACTCTGAGATATCTCAATAATTTTTTATATAAATTATATGTTGAAATGATAATATTTTTAATATCTCAGGTTAAGTAAAATACGTTGTTAAATTTAATCTCACTTGTTTCTTTTTACTTTTTTTTAGTGTGGCTTAATAGAAAATTTAAGATGACATATGTGACTTGCACTGGGAGTCTGCAAGATGTTTCTGTTGGGCAGTTCTGCTTTCCTCTGGCAAGGGCAGTGCTGAAGCCTGGAGGCTCTCACGCCCTGGCCCAGCCTCAGCCACCCATTTTACAGAAAGGGAGACCAAAGCCAAGGAGGGCCTGATATCTCAAACTGTTTGGTTGCTAAGTTGCTCCATAAATTGAGAGATGCGTGCCTCTTTGGGTCTCAGGGAAATGGTGACAGTTCACCTTGCCTCTCCCCTCTTCTGGTTGTAGGGAAGATCAGATTTGGGACGAGTCAGGACAAGCATGTGTGTGTGTGTGTGTGTGCACGCATAGGTTTTGTTAAATGAGGTCTGTGGCATTTGGTGAACTCCATGGTATGTTTATGGGCATGCAACTTCATGGGACGGGGCATAGAAAGATGCAGGAGACTCATTTGGCTTGGATGGCACATCGATTGGTGCACCTCTTGAAGATGCAAATGTACCCACCCTGCCCCTGAGAGCTCTGCTGATGCTTGGGCATGCAGCAGGATGGCTGGAGAGAGGTTTCTTGAATAATGGTAAAACCTTACGTTTATTGAGCACTGACCATGTGCCAGGCTGTGCTAAGTCCTCCCAACAGTCCCATAGACTAAAGCTATTAGTGTCTCCACTTTAGAGATGAGGAAAAGGAGGCTTAGAGTGGTTAGTGCTTGTAACTGGTAGACCTGAGATCTGAATCCAGGTCTGTTTGATTCTAAGGCTTGTGCTTGGAGTTTGGATAGATAGATAGATAGCTGCCATCAAGTCAACTCCAACTCATGGCAACCTCGTGTACAAGAGAACTAAACATTGCTCGGTCCTGTGTCATCCTGATGATCGCTGGCATGGTCTAGTCCATTGTGGCAGCTATTGTGCCAATCTGTATCCCTGAGAGTCTCCTTCACCGTCATTGGCCCTTTACTTCACCAAATGTGATTTCTTCCTCTAGCAATTGATCCTTCCTGATGACACGTCCAAAGCAAGTGAATTGGACAATGTTCTGTTGTGAGCCATAAGATTTTTATTGGCTAATTATTGGAAGTAGATTTCCAGGCCTTTCTTCCCAGTCTGTCTTAGTATGGAAGCTCCACTGAAACCTGTCCACCATGGGTGACCCTGCTGGTATTTGGAATACTGGTAGCATAGCTTCCAGAATCGTAGCAACACACAAGCCACCGCAGCATGACAAACTGACAGATGGCTGGTAGGCTCTGAGTTTAGCTCATGCTGAACTGCTGCCATTTCATCCACTCACCTGCTGAGGGCTCCTTCCTGTCTCTGGTCCTCATTGCCACAGGGAGGGGAGGGGCTGAACTAGATGCTGTCCAAGTGTTGGCCTCTGGCTCTGACACTCAGAGTCTGTGCACACTCTGGATTCAGTGGCATCACCACTTCCTGGCTGTGTGACCTGGGGTAAGTCACTCCCCTCTCTGGGCCTTGGTTTCCTATTCTGGGAGATGAGGGTAATAATATTGCCTGCCTTCCAGGGCTAGTGTGAGGCTTAAAGGAAATGATGTGTACCTGGCACATAGTTGGTGCTCAATAAATACAAAAATGTTGATGCCAGCAATTTGGAGAGAACATAGAACGTGGGCATCCTCTTAAAAAGTAGTCTTCAGAGTGCAGACAGAGGTAGATTTTTCCCTGACCTCACTTTAGAGCATGTCTCATGTTTGCTGTTTATCCCACTGGGTGGAGGGACCATGTGTGCAGAGTCATCTTCAAGCACCTGGTCAGGGGGGTCTGAGGGCTGTTTCTGAGCACAGGTTTGGCTCCTCCATCCTTCCTGGCACCTGCTGGGCCTGGACTCTGAGTGCGCTGGGGCGAGTGGTCCCTCTCTTTCCCTCTCCGCTTTCTCTCTGGGGCTCCTGTGCCTCAATGCTCTTCTCCCTGATTCTGCATTGGTTGAAGGGCTGGGGGTGGGCTGTGAAGATGCCTCCTGGGGCAGGACTGGGCAATCCTGCCCAAGGGCTTGGCCTTGGTTACTGCCCAGAGAAATGGCCCTGCAACTGGGGAGCCGGGACTGTATGGGTCTCAAGGACTTTGCAGCTTGTCACTTCCTTTGTTATGATCTACTGCCCTGGGGGAGGGGATGAGAGAGGGGCTATTGCCCCCATTTTGTAGATGAGGTAACTGAGGCCTGGTATGACTGTCTCTGGGTTCTGTTCAGGGAGGAATCTTCCACTGGGAAACGCAGGATGCTTCTCTGAGGACGGCTGCTTCTTGGCTGGGCAGAGACACCCACCCAGGGAGACTCTGACTTAAGATGAGCTTCTTCGGGACTCTGGACCCTTCTCCCCTAGGCCTTGGACCATTCTGTTGGAGGCCCTTAGGCCCCCCTGTCCTGCTATCACTTGAAGCGGAGATTCTAGGACTCTCACATCCAACTGGCTTCATCTCTCCTTCTCTGACTTTCTTGTCTCTGTCTTTTTCACCCTTGAAAGAACCCCAGGTGGGAACTGGTGAGGATTTGAATGAGGTAGAGAAGAGTAAAGGCAGCATCCTCATCCTCACCTGGCAGTGGCTATGCCCCTAAGCCCTGGGTGGCGTGGGGAGAGGACTGCAGAACGACAGCCTTCCTGTGACCACTGTTTGGAGAGCAGCTGCCCCAGCACAGGCCCTTCATGGGTGAGTGGTGGTGATGGTGGGGGGCTGATGTAACAGCCAGCATTCTCCAGGCTCTATGCCACAGGCTTTACATATTATCTCCCTTCATACACATCCTCACCCTAGGAGGCAGGTGCTATTATTAGTCTCATTTTAAAGACGAGAACACTGAGGCCAGGGAGGTTCAGCAACTTGCCCAGTATGATGCAGCAGGGAAGCAGTGGAAATGGGATTTGAAACCAGGTGGTCTGAGCCTAGACCAGGCTCCTCGTCACTGGGCTGACATCACCAGGTGAGATAGAGGCTATACGGTCCCAGGGAGGGCAGCTCAGTGCTGCTGTCCTGGTGCTCCTCCCTCCTCAGGCATGGCCAGGGCTCCGACCAGTCCCACCCCCTTGATGCTCAGCCAGTGAGTGAAAGGGATGTTGTCACAGGAATCTCCTTAAATCTCCTCTAAATTGATAGGAATGGTAAATTGATCCCAAACTTTGGTGCTTAATTTTAGCCACAGGTGGCTTGGACATGCCTATACGAGAATGAAAATGACAGGATTTTCCCTGTTCTCCCAGAGCCTACAGATGCAAAGGCCCCCAGAGTGAAGCCACACATGTGTTTTAGGCAGTGTGCTAGACACTCAACTGCATTACCTCCTCCTTTCCCTTTGTGGTAGGGGTTACAACAAGGACCCCCAGGAGGTGATTGTATTGCTCGTGTCAAGATGGAGGGAATGATGGTTTGCCACACTAACCAGTGGATGGAGCTGACCTAGTGGTCCTGGTGCTCTCAGGCTCTCAGAGTGATAAAGATCTTGGGCAGAAGGTAGCCAGTCCAGAGAGTGCCCCTTCTTTCCTGGGGCAGCTATGTAGATGCTGGTGTTTGGGGAGGTGAGAAGTGGTGGTGCGTGGCCTGTCAAGTTTTAGCCCCTTGGGCTTCGTGTGCCCATCACAACCTGAAAAGGGGTTCTTATCTTTCTTGTGAAGGGCTGCCCGCCTGCCTAGCCCCTGCCCAGCCCCAGATACCATGACAGACAGCACAGGTGCAGAGCTGAGACCTCAGCAGGGCCAGGAATGTAGAGAAGGGTCTCTAGGCTGCTGAATTGGTGGAACATCTAAGGCAGTGTCTTAGGCTGGATTCTCTAGAGAAGCAAAACCAGTAAAGCATATAAATACATATGCAGAGGTCATAGAGGCTGCAAAGTCCCAGTCCCTGGATCAGGCTGGAGGCTTCTCCTGACTCACGTAGCCTCAGGGGCTGGTGAACCCAAGATCGGCAGGTCAGACAGCAGGGCTCTGGCTCACAGGCTGCGGAGACAAATGAATCCTGAGATCAGCAGGCAAGATGACAGGTAAGCTGCTAGCTTAAGTCCCAAGAACTGGAGGTCAGATGAACAGGAGCCAGCTGCAAGATCCAGAGCAAGCTAAAGCCCATGAGCCTTGCCAGAAAGTCCACCTATATTGGATGAAGGCCATGCCCCCAAGGAAACTCCCTTTCAACTGATTGGCTCCTCACAGCAGATCCCATCATGGGGGTGATCACATATCAAATCTCATCATGGGAGTGATCAAAACATATAACTACGAATTACAGCCCAGCCAAGTTGACACACAACCTTAATGATCACAGGCAGTGTGGGTGAGGTCCAGAAGTAAGGCTTAGGGTCTGAGGGGTCTCAGCTATCTCAGTGTGGGATTTCTCCCGTTTCCAGGGACCCTGTCACTGGTCCAGAGGTCTCTTGCTCAAATCAGCAGGCCAGGCCCTGTTGCTGTCCACCCTTGATGCTCATGTCATGTAGGCCACCATGTCTGTGGGAGCTACAAAGTGGGGCACAGAAGAATGTATCTCTGACCCTGTGTCTTCCTGTCCTCCTGGCCTAATCTGCTCCTTATGGCCTTCCCTTTGGCAGACCCTTCTTGGACCGTTCTGGCCTGTTTTTCTCTCTCCCTTCTGCTAACACGTGCCTTTAGAATCACCAATTTTAGTATTAGAAATTGTACTTCTATTGCTATGAGTCTTGGCTGTGGGTCCTAGCTCCCAAACTAGGCCAGATCCTCAGGGGTTGGGATCTCTGTCTTTCCTCCCAAGCACATGGGCTCAGGTTGGGGGGCATTGTAAAGCATTGGGGTGAAGTTGCCTACATGGAGCACCCAGTCCACAGTAACAACCTCCTTTGCCCGCTCCCTCTGCCCCTTGGGGCTAGCACACCTCACAGAGAGGCGTCAAGATACAGTACTCTGAGCTCTCTGAACTTCTCTGAGGCTTGCTGCTACACATCTTCAGAAACTGACTATGAGCTTTTCCAGGTGTGGTTTGGGAAGGCCATGACCCACCAGAGGCAGAGGGTTAGGGGCCTGAGTGATCAGCTTAGGATGAAACCCACCTCCATGAGGTCATGATCTCAGAGGAGAGGCCCAGATGAGCCCCCACCCCCCCCAGGCTTACCTCACCTGGCTGTTGCCTGTGAGGCAGCCCCAGCCTCAACCTTCCTTAATCCATTAAGGGAAGACAGTATTATCTCAAGGCCATACTGGGTTTTGGCAGCCTGAAAAAGGCCTCAGATCCTTTGGGTAGAGGGGCTCCTGTGGCTTGTCCCCCTGACCAGTGCAATAGTGATCTTGTCTTCTTTCTGGTCAAATTCCCCTGCTGCTTCCCCCCAGGATTAGGTTTTGCCCCCTCTCACCCTAGAGGATGCTGGAATGAGGCTGTGGCCCTGCAGAGTGGCCATTTCCAGGCGAAAGTTGGCAGTTGAATCTTCCCAGACAGCCTGGCCTTGGCTGGAGAGAGGACGACCTGTGTGAGGTGAAGTGCCATCCTATGGGGCCATGACTGTGAGGGGGAGAAGGCCTGAGTCCAGCAAGAGGGCAGCGGCCGCTGTGGAGGTCCAGGGGGCAGGGCTTCTTCTTGGTACTGGAAGGCTGCCGTTGCTGCAAGGTGTTGTGAAAGTAGAATCAGAATTTCACGCTGGTCACAGGTGCTGAATACCTGCCCACCTCCTTCATCTCTCATAGAGGAGGCTGGGGGCAGGGGGTCACTTCTCTTAGCTCTGGGTGTTACTTGCTGCAGCCTTTCAGCTTTGAGGGTGCAGACCTGGCCCCCTTGACCTGGCAGGCAGTCTTTAATCCCTCCTTTGTGTCATTATGGGCTGGGGTGAGAGTTCATGAGAGATGAGGGTACCTGGACTATGTAATTAAGTTGCAAACTTGGCACAGAGACCCGGTTTTTAGTTCATGTATCCCATTTGCTGGCTTTTCCAGGCCATTGTCCCTGCTCTGGGCCCATGGACTAATTACAAGGTGTGGGCTCTGCGGCACTTCAGTGGGGCCTGGCTGGTCATGCTGAGTCGTGCCTCCTCGTGGGTGCTGTGTTGTTTGTGCTGGGACGGGACGTGACCTACCTGCCACCTGCCACCCTGGGAGTTGCTGCTGGGGGACAGGGGACTTGCTGCCTCAATGACAACTTTATGTGACTGGGCAGGCCAGAGGGCTCCCTTGAAGGTGACCTGGGGAGGGGGCCATGGGAGCCCAGGACAATGGGATTCACTACTGGAGGAGATGTCTGAGTTCTCCCAGAATAATTAGGTTGGGCTGGCTTATAGGGTGGGTTTCAGGCCCTTGGGGTAGAAGGAAACACAGATGGGGAGTAGCGCTGTGGCACAGGGTCTCTGGTGGACGTGAGGAAGTGCATTCTGGGGCTGTGGACACTCTCCGTGGACCACAGTGTGGCTTCCTGAAGTGGCTGTGAAGCTCTTGCTAACAAACCTGGCTGTTTGGAACTTTGTGGTCCTGGTCCTGTGGTGAGGACTCCCTCTGTTATTCCCCAGAGTGCAATGGGGTTGACCATGAGACTCATGAGCAACAACATATCATGGTGGAGGAGCCCACCAACCACAAGCCCCCATCATGGTGAATTACAGCTGTAAAACATGGGCCCCAGCTTTACAGACGGGCAAGGATGTGCTTCCAGGGAGCCTGGGTACCTTGAGTGTACACAGTGCACCAAGAACAGCAACCTGCGCCCTGAGTTTGGTTCCAAATGGATATGTTAGTCATCACGTACATTATACTATGCATTACCTACTGCTTTACTAGCCTTGAAGAGCCCTGGTAGTTCAGTGGTTAGGTGCTATGGCTGCTAACCGTATTCACCAGCTGCTACTTAGAAACCCCATGGGGTAGTTCTACTCTGTCCTATAGGGTTGCAATGAGTTGGAATTGACTCGACAGCAATGGGTTGGGTTTGGTTTTTTGGTTACTAACCTTAGATTTTAGAGTAGATTTGACAGGATGGTTTGCTTCATTCAAGTATCTTCAAAAAAAAAAAAAAAAAAAAAAGACAAGGTATCCATAAACATTCTTTTTCCCTCTAAGATCAGACCCCAGAAAACAAAAAGTGTTCAGAGTTATTTCTGTTGGCCCCTGAGTGTGCCCTGGGTGGTGGAGATGCCAATGACAGCTTCTCCATTGGTATTTGTCCTCCAGAAAAGTATCACAGAGTAGTAATAGCTAATGTCATGGAGAGCCAGCCTGGGCCAGGATCTCCTGGTCCTTCATGTGCATTATTTTAACCCTGAGACAACCTTTTGAAGTAGGGGCTATTATGAAAACTATTGATAAGTGAGGAAACTGAGGCCCAGAGAGGGTAAATGACATGCCTTAGATCACAC
Organism: Dugong dugon; assembly: GCA_030035585.1. NCBI lineage: Eukaryota > Metazoa > Chordata > Mammalia > Sirenia > Dugongidae > Dugong > Dugong dugon. The sequence continues at coordinate 148,289,703 of CM057460.1, forward strand.
AGCGAGGAAGTGGTGGTCCAGGATTGGGAAGTCGCTGTCCACTGCCAGACCCACTCTGTCACTACAAGAGACCAACATCCTCACCTATGTTTTCCTGGTTACTCTGAGCCACACAGGGAGGGCCCTGGGGGCAGACTTTGGCCATATTGTCCAGGACAGCTGTCGGTGGCCCCACTGAAGGAGGCCCATGCATACTACTGAGTGATCTTACAAACCTCTTTTCACTGAGATCCACCTGCCCAGCTCTCCTGTCCTGTCCTGGCTGCCTGCCTCTTGCAAGATCAGGGGCAGTAGGACGTGTCACCTACTCTGAGAAAGTCTTTTGAGCAGAAACTCTTTTTATAAATATGAATCTCAGCCTCAATCCAGCCAAGAGCAGTTGGGTGCCCACAAGGTGCAGTGGTATTTCTGGCTATGGCATGCATTCCTTAGTCATGATGCCGGCAACAGAGGTGTTGTGGGGAGACCCCGTGAGCTGTCAGCCACACAGTGGGTGGTGTGCAGGTTGCAGAGAAGAGCCACCACAGGCACAGGTCAGGCCCCACTGGGACGCCCCAGGAGCTCTGGGTCCCACATCTGTGAGCGCCTTGGCTGAAGCAGGCAGACTCCGTCTGAGCTGTCCTCTGTGGTCTGGGTGGGGATCTGGGGGCCCTTGAGCCAGGCACAGGGTCTTAGGCTATCTGCTTCATGAGACCTAGCCAGGGCTGCCTTGGGGCCTGGTAAACACTTGTTTCTAGATGTTGATTTTGGGGTTTTTAATGAAAAGGGAATTGTGGATAATCCCTGCACTTGCACAGAGGCCAGGTTCTCAGTGCTCTCAGTGGGCAGGTCCCCTGTATCTCACAATGGTCCCATGAGCACCCCAGCTCAATGCCCCTCACTAGCCCACCCTGCTTTCTCTGGCCTCTGCACCTTTGCACATGCTGTTTCTTCTGCCTGCACTCCTTCCCTACCCCTAACCCCTTTGGCCTGGCCCGGCTGATACCTGCTCAGCCTTCAGGTCTCAGTTGGGATGTCACCCCTTTGGGGCTTTCTATGATCCCCATCAGATCTGGGTGAGGACCCTGCCCTGGGCTCTTGAGGAACCAATGATCGTACTGTGCAAAACAAGCAAACTAGCAGCTCCACCGCCCTCAGTGACAAGGACGGTCCTGTCGTCACTGCAGTATCTCTAGCATATGGTACAATAGTAATAATAATGAGTGACAATAATAACAATAACAAGCACTTGATAAATATCAGCTCTGTATCAGGTGCTGGTTTCAGCATTTCACAGGTGTTGACTCATTTACTTCTCATATCAGCCGGGAGAGCCAGGTACTCTTCTTACAGCCATTTGGCGGATAAAGAAACAGAGACATAAAGAGTCTAACCTGGTGTTGTGGCTTGAACTGTGTCCCCCACAAAGATATACTCAAGTCCTAACCCCATACCTGTGGCTGTGACTTAGTTTGGGAATAAGGTCTTTGCAGATATAATTAGTTAAGACGAGGACATACTGGAATGGGATGAGCCCTACTCTGATATGATTGATGTCCTTATAAGGAGAGGAGAAGAGACATCCAGAGACAATACCATGTGACAATGGAGGCAGAGACTGGAGTGAAGCGTCTGCAAACCAAGGAATGCTTGCCGGCAACAGCAGGGGCTAAAAGAAAGGCATGGAACACATCCTCCCTTAGAGCTTTCAGAGAGAGAGCGTGGCCTTGCCAACACCTTGATTTTGGACTTCTAACCTCCAGAACTGTGAGAGAATAAATTTCAGTTCTTATAAGCCACTTAGTTTGTGGTAATTTTTGACAGCAGCCCTAGGCAACTAATAGACCTAGTAAGTGGCAGAGCTGGGATTCAAACCCAGGCAGTGTGCTATCAGGGCTGGCTCTCTCTCTAATTACTGTGGTTAAATATATATAACATAAAATTTGCCTTTTTGTGCAGAACAGAATTTCAAATTCTCATAGACTCCAGACTTCCTGGAGCCACAAAGGTTGGATAAACTCCTGAAACTATTGCCCTGAGATAATTTTTAAACCTTGAAACAAAAATATCTCCTGAACTCTTCTTAAAACCAAATAATAGTTTAGCTTAACTAGAAGAAAATGTCTGCCTTGAGCATTATGCTCTTTTAAGAACTGTCTATATGGGATCAAATTGACAACAGCCACTTGAAAGATTAGATAGGAACCTCAGGGCGCAGTGAGTTTATGTAAATGGGAGAGGAACAACTCAGAAAATGAGGGTGAAAATTGTTGTACAATTTGAAGAATATAATCAATGTCACTAAATGGTACATGTAGGAAAAAATATTTGCAATTTTAACCATTTTTATGGTTATACAATTCAGTGACATTAATTGTATTCACCATGTCATGCAGCCATCACCACTATTTCCAAAACTTTTATCGTGACCCAAAACGGAAACTCAATACCCATTAGGCAATAACTTCTTAGCCCCCAGCCCCTGGTAACCACTAAGCTACTTTCTGTTTCTGTGCATTTGCCTATTCTAAATACTTCATATGCATGGGATCATACAAAGGTGCTAGCTCTTAGCTGCTGTGCCAGGCTGCCTCTAAAGGGTGGTATCTGGAGATGTTTGAGCGACAGTTATTCTTTCAATAAAGTATTTTTGTTCTCCCTGTTCAGGTGATGGCTGAGGCTAAAGGGCGAGGTGGCGTGGCTAAGGTAATGTGACTGGTGGTGAGCAGTCAGGGAACTCTGGCCCACAGTAGACCACAAGCTCCTTGAGGGCAGGGACTTGGACCACTTTGTCCTTCAGTGTGTCACCAGCTTCTCTCTTGAAGCCTGGGGCATAGAACCAATTGCTTTCAAGTCGATTCTGACTCATGGTGATCCCATGCATGTCAGAGTAGAACTGTGCTCCGTAAGGTTTTCAATGGCTGATTTTTTGGAAGTAGGTCACCAGGCCTTTCCTCTGAGGAATCTCTGGGTGGACTCGAACCACCAACCTTTAGGTTAGCAGCTGAGTGCTTAACCATTTGCACCACTAGGGACTCAGGGGCATAGTAGATGCTCAGTAATTATTTGCTGTCTCATTGAATAACACCCATTCCCTGCCAGCTACATCCCCAAACCCAGCACAGGGACTTGGACCTCACAAGCCAGGAGCCCCCGTTGATGGCTGTTGAACGAGGCCATGGCAGGCAGTCAGGGGCAGCACGTAAGCGTGTGAAGCAGCAGGAGGACCAAAGCCAGGATACCTCATGCTCCCGTTTCAGACCCTGTGGGGGCTCTGAGGAGGCGCCTATACCTCTCTGACAGGGCACCGGAGTCCACCTTTGTCTGAGAGCCGTGCTGTCTGGGATCTGGCCCTGGGACTTCTGAGCTGTAGCTGTTTGGTGCAGCCCTCAGCAGGAGAGGAGGTGCTTGTCTCAGAAAGTGAGGTTTTGTTTTCCCTGCACCCTGGAGTGAAGGGACGTCTGTGAGCTCCTGTCCGACCCCTCCCGTCCGTCCTTCTCGTGGTGAGCAAACACAACTCTGCAGTTAGTAGCGCAGCACCATGGCCTTTTGTTGAGCACACCTGGCTCAAACATCTCACGGGGCAGGAGTGACTGTGTCCATCCCTCCTCTCTGCATAGCAGCACGGCGTCGTTTCCAACATCCTTGTTTGGGCTCTGACAGCTGTGTCAGCTTCTGGCCTCACTCAGAGGCAAAAGGCATGTCAACAGTGAGGTTTAAACTTGTTGCCTGATGGCCTTCCTGCCTGTCTAAGTGGCACTGCCCTGGCCCCGGCTGCAGCCTTAGCTCCAGCATCTATGGCCCAGCTCACCACATGTCTCTTGATAGCCCCTAACACAGAATAACACTTTGTGCCACCCACCTTTTCCGTCAGAGAAGTCCAGAGCCCTGTTTAAATGTTGTTGTTGTTGCTAGCTGCCGTGCAGTTTGCCTCTGACTCATGGTGACCCCATGCAAAATGGGATCGGACTGTTGTGATCCATAGGGTTTTCAATGGCTGATTTTTTGGATGCAGATCACCAGGCCTTTCTTCCTGGTCCTTCTTAGTCTGGAAGTTCTGCTGAAACCTGTTCAGCATCATACCAGTGTGCAAGCCTCCACTGACAGGTGGGTGGTGACTGCACTTGAGGTGTATTGGCTGGGAATCGAACCCAGTCTCCTGCATGGAAGGTGAGAATTCTGCCACTGAACCACCGCAGCCCTCCCTGCCTCCTTTAAATATGAGTTAGGAAATTAGGGTCACTGGGCTAAGTCATTATACCAGATGTCTCGTGGGGGACACTGACCACAGCAAGCTTGGATTTTCTCATCATTTGTGCCGAGGTCAGAACAAGCCAGAAAAGGGTAGATCAAGGGTTGCTCTCACTGTCCCTTGAGCCCAGCATTTGGAAATCCATAATTAAGCCGTTCAATACAATTATTTTCAATAACTCACTTTCGTACTAAGAAGTCACGTCACCTTCAAAAACGCAAGCCTCTCTCACCTTAGGCTTGTTATTAAAATAATAATTGGAGATATCCTTTCCTCTTTGTAGACTAGCAACACAATGGCTGTTAAGTAAAAAAGGGAACTGTAATTTATTTTAAGACTCAGGGATTTCATATTTGCAAATAGGCAGCAATTATGAAACGAATACTATAATTATAACCACTCTGGAAAAATGAGTGAGGCGGTAACTAGCTGAGATGTGTTTTCTGGTTAGAAAATACATTATCTCAGTCCTGAGCAAACTCAGCTGGACCTCCAGTTCATCCAGGTCACCCCACCACCTCCCTAGGGTTCTTGGGCGTTGAATCAGAGAATGATGAAAAGCCTGGAAAAGCTCCATTTTTGCCCAGGGCTTTGAACTGGTTCCTTCTCCTTTGAACTCCTGCAGGTAATTTGCATTGCTAACAAGTTCCCAGGTGATGCTAATGATGCTGGTTAGGGACCAATTCTGAGAAACACTAGTAGCATAGTGGGTCTCAAAATTTGTTATACATAAGAGTCACCTGGGGATCTTGTTAAGCTGTGGATTCTGATTCAGTATATCTGGGGTGGAAGTGCAAATACTCAGCAGGGGTTCGAACTGGAACAAACCACTTAGAAGCCCTGTCTTCACCTGAACTGGAACGAACCACTTTGAAGCCCTGTTTTCACCTGGATTGCTGAGGGAGCGATGAGGCTGACCCTTTCTCAGATGAGCAGAGACGTTTTCTAGGCAGTCAGGTAGCAGGCCCAGGTAAGAGGCTCCGCCTGGAAGACTTATGGCCAAAGCCAGCAAGGGGGCCTACCGCCCACCATGGCCAAGCCAACCCCAGGTTTCTCTGTCCTCTCCTTTCTCCTCCACCTGTGCCTCACAGGAGGGGCAGGTGTATAGTCTGTCCCTTTCCCCCGATGACCTAGCAGGGTTCCGTCCTTGAGGGGCCAGAGCTGTCTCTCATTTGGAGTCTTCTTTGGGTTCTGACAGACCAGATCCCTGCTGGTGATACATGCCCAGGAGAGCATGGTACTTCTTCCCTATTTCCTTTTTTGGAACATACCCTAGAACCCACAATTAGATCCCACAACGTGAGTTATCTTTATCCGGTGATGTGTTCTTCTAAGAAACAGTTTTAACTCTTGGGTACTGCTTTCTTGAGGGCATCCATAGGAACATCTCAGGACTTGCTAGATGTTTTCAGGCCTATTTGCCTTCTTGGTAGGTGGTCTAATGCTCAAAATTTTCCCACAGCTGGATGGTAAGGAATTCAGAAATGTTGAATGTACCCTGACATCTGACCTGGCTGGGGAAACTCAGACAGAAAATAGGACTCAGTTTTATAATTCATGGGTCTCTTTTCTCAATGTAGATGCAGCTTCAGGATCATGTAGCCCTTTTTAATAGATATATTGATTGAAGCCAATGTTTAAATATTAGAGAAAAATCAGATTCTTGACAAAAAGTGTGAAGAGAAAAGGACTTTGCTGCCCTCATTAAGGGACAAATCAGCAAACATAAAATTTCTTTTTCTTGCATTCTTACTAGAAAGTAAGCTTCGTGAGGTTAAGGATACATCTGTTCTGTATTTTTGTTCTTTACTGCATCCCCTGCCCCGGCACAGTATCTGGCTCAGAGAGATGCTCAATAAATACGAACAAATCTCAAAAAAAAAAACTGAGTTTGCCTTATGCTATCCTTGTTGGAATGAGAAGTGCTTCATGGATGTACACTTGTGATTAGGGCCCGAGGCCTCCTGGTAAATACTTCCTCGTAGGGGAAAGGGAAAGGGCCTGCACTCACCAAGGCATTCTACCGAGTCCTGTTACCCAGGCACTGGCAGAAGCAGTAACTGCTGTTTTTTAAGGGTGCTGATTGAGCAGTCCCTGGGTGGCACAAACGGTTTGCTCTCAGCTACTAAACAAAAGGTTGGCAGTTTGAACCCATCCAGTGGCTCTGTGGAAGAAAGGTCTAGTGATTTGCTTCCAAAAGATTACAGCCAAGAAAACTCTATCCAGCAGTTCTACTCTGTAATACTCTGCCATGAATTGGAATTGACTTGATGGCAATGGGTTTGTTTGTTTTTTTGGTTTTATGTTGTAGATTTTTGTTTGTTCTTTTAGCATTAACACTCTTGGCTGCTAAACAAACAAAAGGCTGGTGTTTGAATCCACCAGCCTGCTCCTTGGAAACCCTATGAGGCAGCTCTACTCTGTCTTATAGGGTCACTATGAGTTGAAATTGACTTGACGGCAATGGGTTTGGGTTTTATTTTGGTAGTCTCTTTGGGTAGTGCTAGCATCAGCTGGCTAATGTTAACACAAGCGAGAGTTTGCACCTTAGCCATGGATGTCTAAATGTGATTGTATTTAGTTATGTACATAATTAGCAAAGATCAATATATTCTGATAACTTAAAGCATAAATGTTAAGAGTACCACAGCTCGGTATGTTGTCCTGTTTGCTCATCTGAGATCACATCAAATATGTAACTAAGTAAACATAACTCATGTTCAGGGAAGCAGATGGACTTGTCTGTTGTCTGTTGATGTGTAAAGCCAAGGCACTGAGTGTGAAGCCACCTGCCATAAATCATACCCTGAGTACAGAATGGGGCTGGCTATGGCATGTGCTTGCAGACGAACCCTATTCTTCCATGGAACACGTGCTCTGAGGCTGCTAGAGTGTGTGTGTGTGTGTGCGTGTGCGTGTGTGTGCGCGTGCGTGTTCTTTTTAAAATGGACGTCTATAGAATTCCTGCTTGGGGGTTAAATAACTGACTTGGCATTAATTAGGGCAGACTCAGGCTGCTGTGGGTGTGGTTGATCCTAGGTGTGGACTTGGGGTCTCTGAGAGGCTTTGAGACAGGCTCCCTCCACCTTCACACTCACTAGGAGGGCAACTTCCAGCTAGCTAGGAGCTGCTGACCCTGCCTTACTAGGGTCCCACTGCCCCCTGAGCCCTGGGAGTAGAGATGAAGGTCCCTGTGCCTTCTCCTCCTCCTTTGTGGTTCTTGCTCTTAACTTGTTTTGGGCTCTTCCTGTGCGGACACCTCAAGACCCGTGGTTATCTTCTCGGCAGGGCTGACGGGCTGTTGGAGGGGTTGTTTCTGAACCCCCAAGCTGAGTGATCAAAATAAACACACATGCGTCCTCTCCACCTCCCTGGCCCTTTCCCTCTCCCTCTGAATGCTCAGGGTTCCGTCATCATGGATACGGCTATCGTAAGCCTGATAAATGGGAACGCGGCATTAGCACGCGTGGTGACAGAGCTGCTTGCGGCCTGCGAGGTGGACGATGTGTACACAGAGTGGGTTCGGGCCGAGGTGAGTCATCGCAGGCCTCGGAAATGCGCTGGTGATGACGGATGGTGAGGGTGCTCGCGGGCTCCCTTGACACTATTTGCACAAACCGGGAACTCAAACGAACGGGGCTTTTCACAAGCTTATATAAGTCAGTTGGCAGCATACAGCGCCCCAGCTGTGTGGCATGACAGGACAGAGCTGCGCAATCCTGTTTAGAAACAGGTGACTTTCAGAACCAGTTTGCCTGTGTCAGGACTTGAAATGGTTTGCTCTGCCCTTCTGTTGTCATAACCCCCCTTTTCTCTTTGCCTTTCTCTTTGTAAAAACTTTCTTTGCAAAGGGATTCTCATAACTGGGACAGTAGGGCTACTGTTGCTTCTGCTAGAAGCCGCCCAGGGGGTTTGCTTTTCTTTGGGACACTGACTTCCTTGAAAGATGTGTCAGGGAGGGAACCGCAGGTGTGTGTGGCTGAGTGCTTGGAGAGCTGGCAGGGGGATGGGTGCAGGGGTGGGAGTGGGAGATGGCTCAGCACATACCGGGGGTCGTTGCCCGGTCTGTGAGAGTCAGGCTTGGTGCCTACAAGGATTAAGTGCGCACTCATGCAGCACTTCACCGGTACCATGCACACAGTAGGCATCTTATTTGCTACTTCCATATTGGAAGGCAGGCAGGGCAGATTATTGCCACACATAAACGTGACAGAGGGTCAGAGTGGTGATGAGACCCTTGCAAAGTCCCCCAGCATGTCAGAGTGGAGCTAGCCTGGACCCTGATAGGATGCATTTCAGTCCCACACACCTGCTACCAGGTTCCCAGCCTGACCTACGGGCCTCCTGGAGGCTCCGGGGGCAGGAAGAGAGGGACTTCTGAATGTGGAGCCTAGATTTCGAGACTACATTCAAGTGCCCAGCCTCAGTCACTTCCTCCCTGGGTGCCGTGGGGCATCCTGGCAGCGATCCACATCTGATCACATCCCACAATTGATCGCTGCTGAGATTATGGAAGCCATTATTTTTGTATGGGGACAAGTGTCTCAGCCAGGCTTTTGTTCTAGATATATCATTTGTTTATAAGAAGAAGTATCTTTCCTTATTAAAAAGCAGTACATGTTCATTGTAGAAAGTCAGAAAATACAAAGGAAGAAAAAAAAATTGTAATAACCCCACCACTCTTGCATGTAAAACAAAACAGGATCATGCTAAATATCTAACATTTTTGTCACCCGAATTTCTCCTTTTATTTTATTGAATATTCCTGAACAACATCAGCTTTGTGGCTGCAGATCATCTTCTCATTGTTTGGAGCCATCCTTTGTTGATGGGTGTACAGGCTGCTTCTAGCTTTGTGTTCTCTTCAGCGCTGCAGTGGTGAACATCCTCATAGCCAAATCTCTGCTCACATTTATCATTCAACAAATATTTGGTGACTGCAAGGCACATTTTCCTTGGGATAAATTCTTAAAAGTAGGTTTGCTGGGTTGAATGACGTGAGTGCTTTTAAAGTTCCCCCATTGGTGGTTAAAATTTCAAACAGTACAGGAAAGAGTATAGTGAGAAGTTGAAGATCACTCTCCAATCTCTGCTCTCTAAAATAACCACTATCAGCAATTTCTTAGGTATCCTTCCAGAAGTTGTATGCATATGTACATGTATACTTTTTAATATAAATTGGGTCATACATTTTATAGCAGTATGTACAGTGATTGTTCTTCTTAATAATGTATCCTGGGTACCTTCCCACAGTAGCATGATAGCTCCATTGTATAATTTAGTTAACCAGTCCCTTATCAATGGACTTTTTTTTTTAGATGGCAAAGCATGCTTCAGTGAACATCGTTATGTCTTGGTTTAAGTGTGCAAGTATAACTGTGGAAGAAATGCTAGAAGTAGAATTACTGAGTTTAAAATTTTAATAGATGTTGCTAAATCCTTATGCATGTTTTAAATTGTCATACATGTTGGCTAACTATATTATAGGAAAGCTGTATTTATTATATTCTTACTAGCATTGTGGATTATCAATTTAAAAATATGTCTATTAGGTAAAAAAGAAAGGATTTAGTTTTTTTGTACATTAATTTGCATCTTTTTCTGTAATTAGTGTGATTACAGCTGAAATTGTGCTTTGGAACACAAATCTTGGGTTGCGCTTTGTGTCATGGGCTTTCTTATGAGTGTCGTCTTCCCTAGGAGTTTGTCTTGTGAAGTCCAAAGAATTGTCCCCATTCTGTCTGTGTGCCTGTGGTTTACCTTTGCCTCTGGAATGCTATTCCTGTAAGAATCCTCTGGCTTTCTGGTAAGGGACCTCCTGGTGTTGTATTTTTACCTAGCCTTGTCATCCTTCACTCACCCCCCCACACTCCCTGAGTGTCCCCTCCTCTGTCACCTGAGGTCGCCAGATAACTTTAGCTCTGGCCAGCTTTGAAGAAAAGGTGGGGACGTGAGCTGCCCTGCTAGGAGGCAAGTCTGAGGACCCCTATTCTGAGAACTGGATTGGGATCTGCTGAGCAGCTCTCATGTGCCAGGCACTGTGCTGGCTCCTTCCCATGAATTATTCCAATTAATCCTGCCAATGGGCCAGTAATGAGGCCGTCATTATCCCAGCTCATAGAGGTTTAGCAAAGTTGAGAAGCTTTCCCAGGGTCATAAAGCCAGTCAGTGCCAGAGCCCAGAGCTGACCAACTGCAAGGCCCATGTTTCTTCTTCCACTTCATGCTGCTGAAGCTAGGTGGATCTCAGCTTACACCTCTTAAACCAGTGGCTGTCAAACTGACTTCGACCCATGGTGACCCCATATGTCAGAGTTGCACTGTGCTCCATAAGGCTTTCAGTGGTTGATTTTTTGGAAGTAAATTGCATGTCTTCTGGGGCACCTCTGAATGGACTCGAACCACCAACCTTTTGGTTAGTAGTTGTTAATCATTAATCGTTTGCACTGCCATGGGACTCCTAGCAGTATAAAAATCCACCACCAGAGAGGCTCCATTAGATGAAGCTGGAAGGACACTTGAGACCTCATGCAGGCTGCAACGGACAGCTTCAGGAGGTCAGAGAACATCCCTAATTAACCACAATGGTGACCGTCACCCAGCTTCACTGAGTCCAGGCTAAGCTGAGTCCCTTTCCAGCCCCTGGCCTAAGTGAGCCTCTTGGGTGTGATCATATCATGCCAAGGAGATAGAGTTCTGCCCCCTATGGGGCAGACCTTATGGGGACAGAGCTGCCTGCCAGCAAGCATGGCCAAGGTCCTAGTTCAGGAAGTGAGGTGAGGGATCCACTCACAAGGCTTCCAGCTTTTTGGAGTGGGGTCTCTCTAATTTGGGTTGATTTGGCTGCGTATCCTCCTATATCCTCTGGGTGACATTTTATTTTTAAAAATGAAAACATTTGAATTAGTTATTTTAGCATTGATTTTTTTCTTATTTTTAAATCTTTATTTTTCCTGTTGGTAGTCATTGTAAAAAGTCCAAACATTATAATGCATAATATATACAGATTCTCAATAAATATTTGAAGAATGAATGAATGAAAGTAATATAAAAAGTGTACATTCCCTTAGTCCTACTTCCCAGACCACTGTTAACAATTGACTTTATAAACTTTCACCACTTTTTCTAGGCATACGGTTACACATATTGTTATTGTTGTTGTTATTTACACAATGTGCTCACATAGTTCTGCATTCATCATTTCATTTAATAATGTGTCTTGGCCATCTTCCCACATCAGCACACAAAGCTCCACTTTCTTTCAAACGTCTGCTTTGTGTTCCATTTTATGGATGTCCTACAATTTGTTGAACAAGTCTCTTATTGATAGACATTTGAAATGTTTCCAGTTTTTTTATTTTTAAAAATGATATTGCAAATAGGAGAATTTTTTGAAAGGCCTCTGTCTTAGTCATGTAGTGCTGCTGTAACAGAAATATCACAAGTGGATGGCTTTAACAAACAGAAGTTTATTCTCTCACAGTCTAGTAGGCTAGAAGTCCAAATTCAGGGCGTCAGCTCCAGGGGAGTGCTTTCTTTGTCGGCTCTGGAGGAAGGTCCTTGTCATCAATCTTCCCTCGGACTAGGAGCGTCTCTGCGCAGGAACCTCAGGTCCAAAGGATGTACTCTGCTCCTGATGCTGCTTTCTTGGTGGTATGAGGTCCCCCTGTCTCTCTGCTTGATTTTCTCTTTTATATCTCAAAGGAGATTGGCTCAAGACACAATCCAGTCTTGTAGATTGAGTCTTGCCTCATTAACGTAACTGCCACCTATCCTACTTAATTAACATCATAGAGGTAGGATTTACAACACATAGGAAAATCACATCAGATGACAAAATGGTGGACAATCACACGATACTGGGAATCATGGCCTAGCCAAATTGATACACATATTTTTGGGGGACACAGTTCAATCCATGATAGCCTCTTTGAGATAAACAGAAATATTCTGGAGCACATGAACTCCACGCTGGAAATTATTGATCAGTCTTGCTGATCTAGCCACTCAGAATTAAAATCTCTTTCTCCTGGGTCCCATTGCTTGTGACCTGCTCCTTCACCCTCTACTTGTCCCCCAGCCTGGCTTGGATGAGTTTCTTGCCTGCTAGTTTCTGAGCTATTGACAGTGGCCAGTACACTGCTTTCTCCATCTTTCTTTTTTATTGAGGGGGGTATTTGTTTTTTAAATTTAGTTTTACTTTGTTATGAAAGTTATCCATTAACATAATTCAAAGAATTAACTATGTATACAACACTTGCTTTGAACAAAGAAGTCCCTCTTCCACCCACATACTTGCCTATCTCTGTTTTTACTTCCTAGAAACAACCAGTTTTAACCCTTTTAATTGATATTTTTTTGTAGTTACTTCTATAACTCTATAAAAGATGTTTATTATTGTTACCGTTTACTTTTTTCAGTTTTAGGCATTACCTATTGACTGTGGAAGGTGAGCATCCACTTTATTTTGTATTTTTCCACCACTCTCTCTCCACACATGTTCTCTTCCTGTTCCTCTAAGCTCCCAAGAGAGTTAGTATATGTTTTGATAAATCAGTGTTTACGATATTTGGGCTATGTCATATTAAACAATGAGTATTTTCCCTTTGCTATGTAAGTTTTTGTTTTCCCCACAGTTAATAATTATTGTTATCATTTGCTTAGCTTTATATTATATTTATCACTATTCTGTTTCCACACTATTCTCCCAGTTGTGTAAATCTCCTCTCAATATCTTCAAACACATTAGATGTTTTATCAGGTTCATCTTCCTGGGAAAGTCACTCCTGGAGCCTTCAGACTTGCCCCAATCTGGGCTGGTTTCCCTTTATGCCTGGTGTACATCTGTTATCCTGAGATTTTTCTTCACTATTATCCTGAGAATTAGTTTCATCTGTCTTCTGAGTAAGATCTCTTGTCTCCTGTATCCCATGCCTTCCTCCTTCTGGTTTACTTCCTCCTTTTGACAGAGCATATTTTCTGTGGTTTCCTGAGAAAGGGTACATTGGAGATAATTTTTTTTTAAACCTTGTACATGTTATAAATTCTTTATTTGCCCATTGCATTTAATTTGATAGTTTGGCTGGGTATATAATTCTATTTTGGAAATAATTTTTCTTCAGAATTTTGAAGGCTTTGTCTTTGCCTTCTTAGCTTCTAATGTTGCTGTTGAAAATTTTGGTGCCATTTTGCCTCTTGATCTTTTGTATGAAACTTGTTGCTATTTTCTCTTTAGAGGCTGTTAGGAACTACTTTTTGTTCCCAGTGTTCTGAAATATCATGTTGATATTTGGTATGATTTTGGTATGATCCTGTTTTCTTTCATTTGCTATACTCTCAGTGGGCTCTTCAGTCTGGAAATTCACGTCCTCTAGTTTTGGGAACTCTAGTTGAATTATTTATTTTATGATTTCTTCCTATCCATTCTCTCTATTTTCTGTCTCTTTTTTGAACTCTTACGTGGTAGATTGCAAAAATGGCCTCTTCCTCATACCCATGTCCTTTGCCATGTAACTTTGTGGTTTCCTTTTACTTTGATTCTGGGCTCAGCCATGTGGCTTGCTTTGGGCCAATGGGATGTTGGTAATCATGATACAAGTAGAGGACTGAAAGCTACTCGAGTGATGGAGCTTGCTTGCTCTTGCCTGCCATCATCCCTATGGGAAGAACATACCCAGGGTAGCCCACTGATCCCAGAGGGAGGATGATAGACACATGTGGAGCAGAGCCAACCCACAGCCAAGATCAGCAACCACCCCAGATTCATGAGCAATAAATGCTTATTGCTGTATGCCACCGAGGTGTTGTTGTTGTTTATTATTTGGCATTATTGAATATATGGCAATAATGGATATATCTGATTATTTGTATGTTGGACCTCAGCATAGTTCTCTAATTTTTTTTTGTCCTTTCTGGGAGATTCTCTCAACATGATCTTTCATCCCTTCTACTGAGTTTTTGATTTCTGCTATCATATTATTAATTTCCGAAAATTTTTTTTTTGTTCTCTGCATATTGTTGTTGCTTTAGCATCCTCTTTTTATTTCATGGAGTGATATTGTTTCTTACTGCATTACATAACTATTATTTTTAAAATTTTCCTCTCCATGCATAGTATCTTTCCTCCAAGATGCTTTTTCATTCTGCTTGTTTCATCCTCTATCTTTTATATTAGAGAATATCCTCTAACGCCTGGCAATCTTTGCCTGTCCACTCATATGCACTTAAAAGCTGGTTGGAAGCTCACTTTCTCTGTGTTGTTCCCAGAACAGCAGTCTTTTTGGGAGAACTTCTGAGTCTTTTCTCTAGGGCTGACTAGATGACCCAGAGCAGCCTCCTCCATTCTGCTGCCTTGAGGACATTCCCCTGGCTGCCAGTGTTCTGAGATCTGAAGGGGCCTTAACATTCAGAATATAAACTTGCATTTAATCACCCTGTTTTCAGTGTTATACCTCTGCCCTTAACTGTGCTTGGTGTCCCTCAAACTAAAGTCCCTCTGCTTAACCCTTCGCAGAAAATAATCCTCCAGTCTTCTGCTAGTGGGGAGGGGGGCAGTCACCTGGCTGCAGGGAGTTGGAGAGGGTATCTGTATATCTCAAGGCTGATTACAGGGTCTTTCAGCCAGCCCTTCTGCTCTCAGCTCCACTTTTTCTAGGTCCCTGGTGCCTTTAATTCCTAAGGCTTTGTATAATTCTGTAGTGAACATCAGGTAGCTTTTTGGCTTTCTTCACTGCTGACTTAGGATTTAGTTTTCTTAGGTCTGTTAAGTCAGTTCCTCTCATCCATCTGCTTTCTATTTTCCAAAATTTTGTTGCTGTTGTTTCCTCTCCCATTCTTCCTATCCCGGTGGAGTTAGGTCTTTTTTTTTTTTTTTTCTTACATAGTGCTTTATTTTAATGGGATGTCTTTATTGCTTGTTTGATAATATATGATTGTTATAAAAAATGATAACAATCCAGAGCAAGTGAAACTCCCTCATAATCTGCCCCCTCCATAGCTCCTCCTAAGCATTTGTCCTTCCAGATATTTTTGCCTATATGAGTTATATGCACGTGTATGCTGAAATAAATGCATATATAAATACGCACACTTTGCAAATATGCATGGTATTACCCTACCCTACTGTATCCTATTCTTTCCCTCAACACTAAATCTTCGACAGTTTTCAATTACACGTAAAGAACTACTGCTTTCTTTCTTCCTTTTTGAAAAATAATTTATTTTATTTTTTGTTGTTGAGAATATACACAGCAGAATGTGTACTAATTCAACAATTTCTACATGTACAGTTCAGTGACATCGATTATATTCTTCAAGTTGTACAACCATTCTCATCTTCCTTTTTCCATTTGTTCCTCCCTGATTAACATAAAACTCACTTCCCCCTAAGTTTCCTATCTAATCTTTTGAGTTTCTGTTGTCAACTTGATCCCGTATAGGTAGTTCTTAAAAGAGGACAATGCTCAAGGCAGACATTCTTTATTAGTTAAGCTAAACTGTTGTTTGGTTTTAAGACGACTTCAGGGAATATTTTTGGTTTAAGGTTTAAAGATTATCTCAGGGAAGTAGTTTTGGGGGTTTATCCAACCTCCATGGCTCCAGAAACTCTGGATTCCATGAGAATTTGAAATTCTGTTCTGCATTTTCTCCTTTTTGATCAACCTTCTTCTATAGAATCTTTGATCAAAACATTCAATAATGGTATACTGCTTTCTTTTTAATAAGCTGCATCATATTCTATCATACCATAATTTATATACCAAGTCTGTCTTAGTCATCTAGTGCTGCTTCAACAGAAATACCACGACTGGATGGATTTAGCAAAGAGAGGTTTATTTTCTCACAGTCCAGTAGTCTACAAGTCTAAATTCAGGGCATCATCTCTCAGCTCTAGGGGAACACTTTCTCCATTAGCCCTGGAGGAAGGTCCGTGTCATCAGTCTTCCTCTGGTCTGGGAGCTTCTCTGTGCAGGAACCTCAGGTCCAAAGGATGAGCTCTGCTCCCAGCACTGCTTTATTGATGGTATGAGGTTCCCATGAGTCTCTGCTTGCTTCTCTCTTTCATATCTAAGAAGAGATTGCATTAAGACACTATCTAATCTTGTCAACCTCATCAGTATAACCTCATCACAGTGATAGAATTTACAACACATAAGGAGATCGCATATAATCTCATCATAGTGATAGAGTTTATAACACGTAAGGAAATCACATCCGATTACACAATCATACAATACTGGGAATCATGACTCAGCCAAGCTGACAGATATTTTGGGGGGACACAACTCAATCCATGACACAGTCCCTTATTAATGGATATTTAGAGTTCTTCCAATTTTTTGTTACTGTAAAAAGTGCTACTCTGAATATCAGTGCATCCACATCTTTGTATACCTATCCTTTTGTTTCCTTAGGTATTTCCATGAAGTGGAATTGCTGTACAGGCATGCATGTCTACATATTGTGGTGGATGGTGCCAGGTTGCCCTCCAGAGAGGTGTACCAATTTGTTCTTTGCTCCTTGGTATATAAAGGGCTTTTCCTTGCCTCTTCTGCCCCTGTTTTTATCACTCTTTTTGTTGCCAGTCTGTTGTGTGAAAAAGGTTGTTTGGTTTGCATTTCTTTGAATAGTAAGGCTGAGCCTTTTTGTGTGTACCCATGGCCATCATGATTCTTCTATGGACTGCTTGTTTTCTGTGGTTTTTCTCTCTCTTCTGGAGGAAGGCCTCATACCCTGGTTCATCCCCGGCCTTGCTGCCTGGGTGTCGTGGGCCTGGGGTCCACTGGCTGGCAGGCTGCATGGGCGGTAGGGAGAGGCATAGTGCTGAGGGTGGCGGGAGGCCAGAGAGCAACGTGTGCCTTCGGGAGTCTTTCAGCTTTCCCAGGAAAAAGTCACTGAAGCTGCTGTTCCTGGATTGGGAATGGGCACAGCTTTCTCTCCCATCAGCATGGGGTAGAGCTGACAGGCCCCCACGGGGCATGGTGGCCTCCTGGGCAGTAGACTCATTGGACTGCTCTGCACACGGCCCTGTCAGCTTCTTATCCCGGTCGGTGATTCTGGCACCAGTCTGAGTTTTGACATTCACAAGCGTTTACATTCCATGAAGACAGTTGTCTTTTTTTTTCTTTTTCAACTTTTTAAAATAGTGAAATACAACACATACAGAAAATGTTCAGTTTAACAAATTATTATAAAGCAAACACCCATGAAACCACCACCCAGAGAGACAGTTGACATTTAATAATACGATGGCAAGTGGAGCTGGCACTTTGCCCCTTGACTGTTGAGCTATATGCCCCCCTCCAGTCCATCCCAGGTCTCTGGCAGGGGAGGCATCCCTCAGTCGTGGGAGGACCACTTCAGGTGAAAGTCCTGGGGCACGGTGCTGGGGTCTAGTCTGAGGGGCGGGGATTGCTCGAGCTTCACCTCACCCCCACTCTTCTCTTCCTGGACACACTAGGGAACGTTCAGACCTAAGGAATTTGGGTGGAACTCAAGGGAGGAGGGAAGTCTGGAAATCCAAAAGTATGAAGCCCTGGGGCAGGCCTGTAGGCAGGGTCTGATTGGCTTGGGGTTTGGGACTGGCCCCCAAGACGCTCTCCCACCGTGGCAGAATTTGGCCCCCAGCCACAGCCTGGCTGTGGTGAAGGAGGAATGCGGGGTAAAGGCTGTGGCAAGTGGCTGCAGCCTCCTTCTCTGTGGCCTCCCTCACTTAGAGAGTTTGGAGCAGGACTGCCATGCTTGGGGAGATTTTCCTCATGGATTGGGCCAGGCTTTGGGCAGCTGAGGTGAGACTGGAGCTACATGATTTTTACTGTGGTTGGAGGGGGGGCAGCGGTCACAGCTTAGTGGTCATCTCCTGCCAGGGTCAGGAGGGCAACCCTTTATTGCACCAGCCCTGCGGTCCTTCCTAAGGTGGGATGAATTCCCCCATGAACCAGTCCTCAAGTGGAATGCCCAGGTCCACTGAAGGGCAGCAACTACACATAGGAGATGGGTCTACACCCCTCACACCCATTCTTCTGCTTCCACTTCCTTCCCTGTCAGCTGCTTATTCATTTGTTCAGCCCACATGGAGCTTCCCGCTCTCTACTAGGCACTATGCCAGACACTGTGTGACCATGAGGAGCAGGATGGACTCAGCCCCTGCCCTCATGGAACTTATGGTCTGAGCAGTGCTCTCCAGTAGAACTTTATGTGATGATGGGCATATGGTATTGGACAGTGCAGGGAGGGAGATGGAGAGACGAGGAAACAGAATACAGGGCTCTGGGAGCACACAGAGCCTGGCATGGTGAGGTGGTGCTCAGGGAAGGCTTCCTGAATGAAACTAAACCCAAAGGGTGGAGAGTGCAAATTGAGCAAAGGGTCAGGAAGAGTGATCAAGACCGAGGGAATAACATGTGCAAAGGCGTAGTGATGAGGTGCAGCACTCATGGCACAGGAATGAGGAAGGGCAGCATGGCTGGAGAGCAGAGCACAGGGGAGCAGTGGTGAGAGAGGTGGGAGGGGCTAGACATGCAGAACCTGTGAGCCAAGCCAAGGACTTTATCTGGAGGTCAGTGGGGAGCCATGGAGGGAATTTGGATACAAACATGCATGGTCAGGTTTGTATTTTAAGAAGATTACCCTGCATGCTGTGTGGAAGAGGAGTGGCCTGGAAGGGGAAGGGGGATCAGTTAGGAAGCCGTTGTGGTTGTCCTGGTGGGAGGTGGTGTCGGCAGTGGGCTAGAGAGAACTGGAAGTAGGACTTGCAGGACTTACCAATGAAATGGTTGTTGAGGGAGGAGGAGGTGTCCCAGATGGCCCCCACGCTTCTTGCTTAGGAACCTGAGTGATGGGGAGCCATCCTTGGAGTTGAGGAATGCTAGTTGAGGAGCAGGTCTGGAAGGGAAAGGGGTGAATTCTGTTAGGGCAAGTTGTATTTGAGGTTCCCAAGGGCCATCCAGTGGGAGATATGGAGTAGGCTTTGGATGGAGGAGTCTGGTGCTCAGGGGAGAAGTCTGGGCTGGGAACAGAGCTGTGAGAGTCACCAGCATGGGGGCTACCCCGTCATGTGCCTGCTTATCTCTGGCACTTCCCCCTAAGCTGTCACTCTTGAGTTGTCCTGGACCAGCCTGGCCTGGGAAAAGGGTAGTCCTGACCAGGATGCCACCACAGTTCACCCAGGTCTACCTGTGATGTGTGTGTGTGTGTGTGCATGTGTGTGTGTGCACCTATGTGTGTATGTAGAGGGGGATTTTGCATACCCCTAGCCTGATGTTAGGATATAAGGAGGTAGAGGTGGAAGATGGGGAAACAAGCAGGGGCAAGGTAGAACTTGCTTCCACAAGATGAATTTTGCTGTGTTGGGTTAGGCTCACCTCATGGACACCAGCTGATTTTGGGGACTCTGGGCATTGGCTGATGGGAGAAGAGTTGTCCCAGCCCCTAAGCTTCGCCTCCTGACTGGATTGGGTGACAGATTCGTTTCTCTTGGGAATTGTGTTCTGACCATTGGTCCTTGGGTTGCCTAATTATATTGGTGTCCCTCTGGGTGACCAGAACTTTGGAATGCAAACTAAAATTCAGTATGCCAAAGCCAACTTGAGCTATTTAGGTATGGGCAGTGTTCTAGGACCTTTCAGGGTATGTGCCCGCTTAGCTGTCCTCCTCCTCTAGCCCCTACTGCTTGCCAATCTGTGGACAATCCGGACTTGTCTCCAGCTTTTGCCAGGAAAGGAGGCTCAGTGCATCCTTTAGCTGTTCAGAGGTACAAAAATTGGAAAATTGGCCATTAAGCCATGTCATGCCTGGAAGGCATGTACTGTTGAGTCCCTTGGATGGGGCTCTGGGCTGAGATTTTAGACTCATTTTCTACTTATTCCCAGCAGTGCCTACCTGGCAAAGAGGGATCAGTAACCTTGGTCTGTGGCCATATGCAGGGGCACCAGCTGCAGCCCCTGACTTGGCCAGGTGCATAGTGGGGGCAGGTGAGAAGCACGCTGGCTCAGGAGGCCTAGCCCCAGGGCCAGGTTTGCGCAAGATGGTTGTGTCTTCCTCTCTGGACATCTGTAGACTAGTTGAGCCCCAGCTCTGTTGACTCTGCCTCCATACTCTCTCCCAGATGTGTCCACTTCTCTCCACATGAACCACTGCCACTGTTCTAGTTCAGGCCTTCATCATCTCTCACGAGTCTTTCTGCCTTCTCTCATCCATCCAACCCTCTTTGGCAGCCAGTCCTGATCATGTGACTCTTATCTTTGACCCCTTCGCAGATTCTGTTCCTTGTGCCTGGAATGCCCCCCTCTCTCCACCTCACTACCTTTGCATGGCTAATTTCTAGGCATTCAATGCCAAGCACACAGGAGGTATTCATATGTTTCTTGAGTGAATGAATGTAAATAAACGATGAATGAATCCTTTTGATGCTGGCTGATTTTTATTTCATAAGGAAGCCTTCTCTTGCTCCCTTCTTATTTTACATAGCACCTACACTCTGTGTGAGTAATTGTAAATGTATGGTCATTTGGCAAGACTCCCTGAGATCTGGAGGCTGGGGCCATGACAGGCTAACTGTGTACCCCAGTTCTGGACTAGCATCTGCCACATGCTGGGTGTCAGTAAATGATTGTTGAATTGAATTGAGTAACATTGTCTTTCCATACTGAGAAAAGTCAGTGAAACCCTATAGGAGCCTTCTCTTCAGATGCTTTCTCTGTTATTTGGATTCTTCTGGTGGTGAGAAGACTTTGTGTCTTTTTGTTTTCAGCTCCTGGCTTCATGGAGAAGGTGACCTTTTATTTATTTATTTTTATTGTACTCTAGCTGAAAGTTTACAGGACAAAGTAGCTCTCATTAAACAGTTAGTACACATATTGTTTTGTGACATTGGTTACCAACCCCACGACACATCAACACTCTTCCTTCTCGACCTTGGGTTCCCTATTACCATCTTTCCTTTCTCCTCCTGCCTTCTTGTCCTTGCTCCTGGGCTGGTGTGCCCCTTTAGTCTTGTTTTGTTTTATAGGCCTGTCTAATCTTTGGCTGAAGAGTGAACCTCAGGAGTGACTTCAGTACTGAGTTAAAAGGGTGTCTGGGGGCCGTGTTGTCAGGGTTTCTCCAATCTCTGTCAGATGAGTAAGTCTGGTGTTTTTGTTTTTTTTTTGTGTGTGTGCGTGTGAGTTAGAATTTTGTTCTACATTTTAGGAGGTGACTTTTGAGTGAGCCTTGGAGGTTGGGAAGGATTTGATCCTGCAAAAATAAGGTAGAGAAGGTCACTTTAGGCAGAGAGAAAGTCTTGAGCTAATGTGAGATGGGTGAGATGTATTTTTCTAAAATTGAATCACAGATCACCACCACTGCCATCAAATTAGTGGCTCCACGTTGTCTATATTCTGACTTTAAACTTCTTTCCTGGGCTTAGGTTCCTCTGCATCTGATCTTGCCTGCTTCACCTCCTCATTTTCTATTACTTCTCACCTCCAAGACCTTGCTCATGCTGTTGCCCCTCCCTAGGATGCTGTTTCTCAGGGGATGTGTCCTGGAAGCCTGAGTATTCCCATCTTCCATCAGCATTGTGGTTGTTATCACCTGCGTAGCTTACATCTTTCCTAATGTTCCTCAACCGCATGTATCTTGTGTTTCCATGACATTTTCAGCCTTCATCCATCTGCACAAAGTCCTTTGGTTTGTTTATTTGTGTATATAATATGTGCTTATTACTGCCAGAGTCTATGGAGAAGTCAGGGCATAAGACATGGTCTCTGCCCCCATGGAGTTCATGGTCTGCCTGAGTAGTCAAGACATGGAAGAAATGGCTCCTTATGGTATTCTACAAGTCAGAGGTGCTGAGTGCTACAGATAAGCCTCCTTCCACAGTTCTGAAGAGGGAGCAATCAACCATTGTTTCCAGCTGGGAACATCAGGCAAGGCTTCATGGAGGAGGTGGCCTATGGGTTGAGTCTTGGCATTTGGGGAATGGATTTGGTCCTGCAAAGTTGGCGTTGAGAACCTTCCAGGCAGAAGGACAGTCTTGAACAAATTTGAGAAGACAGAAGGTGGGAGCTTGTTGAGGAGACAGGCAGCAGTTCAGATGATGCATGGAAGTGTAATAGGAGACTATGTATCTGGAAAAGCAGGTAGGGGCTAGGTCTCAGAAGGATGGAAATTTCACCTCTGCCAAAGGACAACTCTTGCTAGTGTGAAGCAGTGAGGTGTGTTGCTATTTTTGATAAGCTAACATAAAAAAATTAGAGAAAGGTGATCAGACAGCATAGGTAAAATGTTTGGGGTGGAGAGAGGTGGCTGTGGGGAGCCAGGCAGAGATGTTCTGGGAGTTGAAGAGAGTGGTACTGAGGGCCACCCAACCCTGCTGACCCTTGGGTTTCTCAGTTATTTAGGTGGAACTGAACTGTGTGAGCTGGTAAGTACTCAGCGACTTCAAATGAGCTGGCAGAGCATCGAAGGCCCCGGGGTGTCCTGAGAAGGGAGGATGCTGCCTGGTCTGCAGATAGTGTCTACACTGGGGCTGTAGCTTCCCTGTTTTACTTTATACACTTTTCTATCATTTGACAATTTCACCAAAACACATACTACTATACTAATTAAGATGATACAATTTTTATTCTAATTCAGAATAGGAAAGAAGGCAGGGTGTCTGATGTAATCTGGGTGGTGATGAGCTACATGGGGGCCAAGCTCCAAGAAATTGTTCTGAACTCTAGTGGGTCAGGGGTATCTGGTTGCCGTGTGAGACAAGGTGTCTTTAGAGAACCACAGCACACAGTCAATGCCTGGTTGGAAAAGATATGTCAGGTTATGATACAAGACAAACTGTCATCACAGATTAAACACTTTTGCAATCCAAGGGTAAGAGTCGTTTCTTGGAACATTTACTAACCTTTTAATGTTTTACCAATGCAAAGCAAATCAACTGCTTGAGACTAGGTTGCTTACAGGTTGTTTATGCATTCTTTTATTCATTTAAGGTTATTTATTAATTTATTCATCTGATAGTTATTGATGTTAACCTTGCCAGAACATATACAAGAAGAAGGTGGGTTCCCAAGAAGATGCGGCTGGAAAAGGGTCGACTTTTCACCCGTGTGTGGATTAAGATGCTATAGTTCCTGGGGGTATGAAAGGCAGTTTTTAGTGCAGCACAGCACCTAACAGCAACAACAGAAGTGCAGGTTTATTATGTTTATTCTTGCCAGAGGTTTCTGGGTGGTGCAAATTGTTGAGCATTTGCCTACTAGCTGAAAGATTGGAGGTTTGAACCCACCCAGAGGTGCCGTGGAAGACAGGCCTGGCAATCTGCTTCCAAAAGGTCACAGCCTATTGAGAAGTTCTACTTTGCACCCGGGGAGTCGCCATGAGTCGGAATCGACTCGCCAGCAACCACTACCACCAACATTCTTGCCAAATTAATGTGAAAAACACTAAAAAATGCAACTTATAAAGGAAAGTCACAGTGTAAAAATGGTATGACAGGGGCATCTGACCTTGTCTAACTTCACGAGGGGGAGGGAATCAAGATTAGCAGCCCAAGGCTGATTCCTATGAGGCGGAGGTCAGACTTGCCTCAACCCTCCAAACTTTTTACCAGTTCTGACACCAACCGTCCCTCCCACGGCACTCTCTACTTTTCTGCTGGGTTTAATAATTTGTTGCAATGGCCACACAGAACTCACAGACCATACTCACAGCTCTGGGATTTATTAGGGAAGTAATAGGTTACAGTTCAGGTTCAGGAATGCTCAGGATACAGTTCTTCCATCAGGACAGACTCTTCTCAGCTGTGCCCACAGGTGGGTCTCCCTCTGGCCTGCGGCTCCTCTGCTTCTTGGCCTGGCCTCTGACCTGCTCAGGCAAGTGTTATGAAGTTCTTTTCGCTCTGCTGATAAGTACCCAGAGGCACCCCACTCCACCAGTAAGCTTCAGCCAGAAGGTGCTCAGCTCTAGCTCTGTGGGTCGGCAAACCTAGCTCCACCAAGTGCCTGGAGGCACCCTACTCTGATAGCAAGCATTCTGACCACAGGCGCTCAGCTTTCTCCCTCCATGGGCTGGGAAGCCCACCGTGCCATCTCCTGCCGGTCTCCTGCCTCTGCTGCTGCTGTTTCTTGGTGTTACAGCTCTTGCTCTCAGTCTTCTGGTTCCAGGAGCTTCTCAACGCACGGATCCTAGGTCCAAAGGATGCACTGCACTCTTGGCTCTTCTTTCTTGGTGATGGTGAGATCCTCTCCTCCTGCCCCAGGGATGGCTCATTTTAAGCCTAGTGGGATGGCAAAATTGACCAGTCCCCTTAATAGGTCACAATTACCTTATTTGCATAGTCCCACTCAGTCATTTGGTGGAAGTTACAAAGACTGTGGCTAGAAGGGCCATATTAAGT
The DNA here is from genome assembly GCA_030035585.1 of Dugong dugon. Taxonomy (NCBI): domain Eukaryota; kingdom Metazoa; phylum Chordata; class Mammalia; order Sirenia; family Dugongidae; genus Dugong; species Dugong dugon. Next base: position 148,314,307 of record CM057460.1, read on the forward strand.
AATTCACTGCACTACACACAGACATGTGGCATTTTGTGGGACTCCCATTGGCTGTGTGTTTTGGGGTCAAGTATATAGAGGATGAGAAGGTAGGAAGGAGAACAAAGATGAGAGGGAGGAGGGGCAGGTGAGAAGCCAGAATGTCTGGTCCTAGGGCAGTGGGTCTCATCAATGACCATCATACAATCTTGGGGTGCTGGTTGAGCATGCAAGCTCTGGGGCCCACCCCAGACAGTCATACTTAGAAGTCTGGGCTGAGCCCTGCAGTCCACAGACTCAACCAGTCACCCACCCCAGGTGGTTCTGAGGAGTGGTGGGTCACCTGGAGAAGTAAGCCCCAAAGATGCTGAGTGGAGCATGGGTCCAGTGGCTTTCAGGGCCACACTGGACCCATCCACTGGGGAGGATGGAGCTTTCAGGCTCCTCCATTCAGTCCCACAGCCCATCCCTCAGCTCCTACATCCTAGGTGTCACCAGGCAGGCTGAGGCCCAGACAGCAGGCTGTGGGTGTGGTGGGCTGTGCAGGATGGAATGCCTCCTGGAGGGGTCCCTGAATGTTGGGAAAATCCTGTGAGCAAGGGCACTGAGCAGGAAGGAGCAATCCTCTATTCTGAGTTCCAGACAGATGGTGGAGGCCCCACACTTGGTCCGCGCTGCTGCCTCAGGGCTCTGTCTGCTGGGGAGTGGGAGGTGGGGTCTGTGTTTATGAAAACCCTTCTTCTACTCCAGACCTTGACCAAGGGGCATGTTGGAAGGTGATATGAGAGGGCTTGAGAACTTGTTTTCCAACCATCTCAGTTTACAGATGAGTAAATTAAGGCCAAGAGAGGAGAGATGATGCATGGGGGAAGTGAAAAGGTGGGTGAGGCAGTCACACAGAAGTGGGTCCCTCTCCACCTCTGCAATCCTAACTGGGTGACTGGGAACAAATTATGTGGCCTCTCGATGCCTCACTTTGCTTATCTGTAAGATGGGGATAATAATAACCACACTTAGGGTGATTATGAAACTGGCACCCAGTAGGCCCTACTGTTGTTGATGCCTAGGGCCTGTCAGTGGTGGGTTAGACTGGGGTAGGGTCTCTGACTCCTACCCCAGTGTCGTGGTCTCTACCTCCATTGCTGCTGGGCCTTCTGATGCGGTGCAGCCTCGTCAGGCCCTTGCTCGACTGTGACAGTTAGGATTGGGATATGGGGCAGTGAGCGGGCTCTGTTTGCTAACTTTGTATATTGCTTAATAAGGAAAACACGGCTTGTCCTGGCAAACAGTGGATCTGGCCATATATGGGGAAAAGGAGTAGCTTGGATACAGACAAGGACTCAATTCTGAGCTTATTTAAAACAAAATCAAAGGCAGTATGGAGATGCCACTCTTCCTTGTCCAGTTTGGTGATGGAGGAATTTCTGGTTATAAATAGGCAACATCTTGCAGTGTGAGCCTTGGAAATAGCTGTGGACAGTTTGGGGAGCAAATCCTTTCCATACTTGAAAGAACTTGGCATAGAGTAAGGGTTCTAGTGGATGGAGAGAAAGGGACTGATTTGCAGCCTGCAGAGTGGATTGAGGCCTCGCTCACCAGGCCTTGCCCAGGTTGAGCACCAGGCCTAGTGGGCTGGGCTGGGCCGTGGTAGGCAACTTCAAATGGATTCCAAATCTGGTGCCCTCCCAGCCTCTCTGCAGGGTCACCGCTGACCGTGCATGCCATTTTTTTCCAACTCTCTGCTCTGTGGTGTCTTTATCACCCCCGTTCCTTTAGCTGTCAAGTACTCATTCCTTCATGGACTAATTCTAGCACATACTGAGCCCGCCCTGTCAGGCAGTGCAGCTGTTTTCCTCCTGCTCCTCTTCGCTCCTCATTGGTGGCTTCTCCTCCTCTGGCTGTTCTTTGCATGTGGCTGTTGCCGTGGGCTCTGTTCATGCCCCTTTTCAAGTCTCTCCTTGAACACTCTTGTCTACTCTTGGCCTCGATTCCTATAGCATAGTGATTAAGAGGGCCACTCTGCCTGGGTCCAGTGCTGGCTCTACCACTTCCTAGTAAGTTGTGACCTCTCTGTGACTCAGTTTCCTCCCCTGTAAACTGAGGATGAGAAGACTGCTTACCTCCTAGGGTGGTTGTAAGGCCTGAAGGAGTTAATCCACCTAGAGCTCTTAGAACAGTGCCTGATAGAAGGTCAGCCCTGACAGGGAGGCTGCTGCGATTCTTGCTGAAGACTCCCAACTCTTTCTCCTGAGCTCCAGAGACAGCCTGCCAGCTGCCCACTGGGCATCCTTCGATCAGTCAGTCAGTTCAGACTGTCCTCCTACTGTGTGCCAGCATGTTCTTGGCACTCAGCCTCAGGCATATCACATTGAGGAAGACACAGGCAGGTTTATAAGATGTGCCAGGACATGGGATCAAGCTCAGCAGCGCATGTCCTGCCAGGTAGATGACACTGAGCAGGCCCAGGCTCAAGCTTTGCCCACACCCCTCTCCCCAAGTTGGCTTCCCCTTCCATGGAAAACCCTTTCTCAGGGGTCAAACTGGAAATGAGAAAGGCCCAGGTTCCAGCCTGGGTGGATGGTGGTGCCACTCATTCTGTTTCTGAAGTGTTTCTTGAGTCTGTGACCTCCTCATGCCCATGGCCCCTGCCTCACCGCTGCTCCTCCCTTGTGTGGTCCCACTGCCGAGCCTCTTCCCCTTCCTCTCACTCATCCTCTGCCCTCACCTGGCCAAAGCCAGGCCAGGGCTGTGTAAAGTTCCTCAGAGGTTTCCCATCACCTGCCACCTGAGTTTGCACTCCAGTGTGATGGACCTTGTGCCCCTGCAGCCTCATCCTCCTCTGCCTGGGGTCCTGGGCCTGTTCTGAATCACCAGTGGTTTTTGAACAGGCCCCACTCCATTGGCCTGATCTGCTAGGAGGTGAGACATTGTGACCCACTGTGGGGGCTGTCCCCTGGCTGCCCTATGCCACTGCCCAGGGTGGCCAAAACACTAGCCTTGTGAGTGTTGATTTTCCCCTTCCAAGTCTGCTAAGAGCACAGCCTATGAGGTCCACTAGTAACTGAGTGCTATGAACTGGGGAGGCAGGGCTGTTGGGGCACAGGCTGCCACAGGAGCATGAGGCTGAGCGATCCATCATGGATTTCTCCAATCCAAGCAGAATTAGTAGACAATTATCTCCATGAGTTCTTGGCGGTTCCTGAAGTCTGCCCCCGCCACCTCTCACATGCCCTCTTTTGTCGCTGCTCTTGCTCTGGCCAGATGGACTTGGCCCCCTGTTGGCAGGGACCTCTCTCAGACTTGTCCTAATAGTTATATCTTTGTTGGATTTCTAAGTTGACTTCGCCCATTTCCCAGGGTGAAGCTTCAGATCTTCCTGTAACTGTCTCCAGCCCCCTCGCCTAAGAAGCCACTCTGACCTCCAGCTGGTGATGTGAGACTCGCCCCTCTGACTTTCCTCTGCAGGAGTCCTTTCTCCCACCTGACCATGAGCTTCTGGAGGGCAGGAACTGTGCTGCCTCCTTGGCTCTCTCAGAGTGTGCAGACATAGAGCTGGCACACACAGTTCTCAGCCCCTAAGCCTTTGTTACTAGGTGACTTCCTCCTTGGTAGTAGGCACCTGGGGTTCCATTTTACCTTTTGTCTGAACAGAGGAGTTTCCTCTGCTAAGAACTTCTTTAGAGAAAGCTGAGAACCCCTAGGCTAATGAATCTGATCTTCAAAACTCCCTTAAAGCCCAACCTTAGCAGATTCTTCTATGCTCTGGGTTCCTTCTTGTCCTGCCTTCTTCCTGACCTGCACTGGATGGTGGTGCCACTCATTCTGTTTCTGAAGTGTTTCTTGATTCTGTGATTCTGTGCTGAAGCCTGCAGGACTCATGCTGTCTGAATGTCGGTGGTGGATTCTGAGCCAAAACCTGGACTCAGGTAGTCCAGCAGGTGGACCCTGTGTGTGGCCGGGCTAGAGTGGGTCTTAGACTGAGGATGCTGCCCAGGGGTTGGCCCAGCTCTAAGCCACTGTATCTCCACCTAGATGCTGGGCCCTCAGGGCTTACCTGTCAACTTGGGAGTCTTCCTGCCTGAGATATTGGGGCAAAGCCACAGGACAGCCACCTCCTTGCCTCCCCAGCCTGGGGAGGGTAGACAGCCAAGGCGTCATTCACAAGCCCCCTGTCTCCATCCCAGAGCATGGAGGTTGTCCACTCTGGGCAAGTGCAGCCTCTTATCTGGATCAGGTCCCTAGAGTTCATTGGATGCTTCCCTCCCTCCCTCTCCCACCATCCCTCACACAGTGGGCAAAGTTGAGCCTTTCCATTGTTTTTCAAGGGACTTGCTCAAACATATACCCTCCCCTGCCAGATTCCTTCTCGATGCTGCTAGAGTGATACATGTGGATGGGGCCGTGGCCTCCTGGCTCTCTGCCCCTCCTTTGGACAGCAGTGGTTAAGAGCATGGACCTTGGAGCCATGGAGCCTGCTTCTCTCCAAGTTTTATTATCTATGAAATCAGGGTATTGACTGACAAATAATGCAGTGGAAGTACTGTGCACCTGGTACTGAATGAGTGCTCTGGGATAATGATGATGATGGTGGTTCCCCGTCCTACCCACCTCCCCTTTGGTGCCCACCACTTGGATTACCTCTTTTGTGTTCAGAGAATTTGGGGATAGGGAGTAATCTCCTATGGGGGCACAGATCAGAATTCAGTATCAGTGAGAGGTGGTGGTGGAGTTCCAGGAGGGATCCAAGGGTCCCACTAGATGGGGTCTGGGGTGACTTAGAGTCTGGTGTCTGGACACAAATGGGAAGCTCAAGTATTCTCAAAGCAGCTGGCAGAACTGCTGAGGTAGGTGGGGATCTCTCCAGATATGTGAAAACCAGAGTTGCCTTTTATTTTTCAGCCATTCAAAAAATACTGTTTTTTTTGAAACAACTATTTAGCAGGCACAGTACTAGCATGAGGGTACAACAGTAAACTAAAAAAGTATAACCAAAGGTAACTCATTGCTCATTATAGGCTTTTTCCTGGGGGTGGGGGGTTGGGGGTGGCATAGGCAGTGAAGTCAGAGAGGTGGGTTTTTTTTTTTTTTTGGTGAAAATGATACATGCCCACTTAAAAATTCTCAGACAATACATAAATGTACAAAGGAAATAATAACATTTGGGGATCTTGGCTTTTTTTATTATTAACATTTTGATGTATTTCCTATGAGCATCCACTTTTACATAAGTGGTATCCTATTATTTATAATTTCTTTTTTTTCACTCAACCCAATACTGTGGACATTTTTCATCTTTATAAAAATCATATTTTTATAGGCATCTTATCTGTTAACATCTTTTTCTGATTACATAGGTAACACACGCCCGTTGTAAAATGTTCAGATAAAGAAGTGTAGAATGTAGATAGTGAAAGTTTCTGTAATCTCAGCCTCAGAAGTAGAACAGCTGGTTTACAAGGTTACAGAGTGTTCTATGAATATCACAATTTACTAGGCAAGTCTTCCATTGATGTTTATTTGGGTTGTTGTTTCCAATTTTTCTTTATTATAAACAAACATCAGTGAACATCTTTGTAGATACATCTTTTTGCAAGGTCAAAGAGTTTGCACTTTTATCATTTTGGTACATGATACCAAATTGTCCCCTGAAAGGATCCTCATACTGCACAAGAATGTCATACCTTGGGTTTTGTTAATTTTTTTGTTCTTTGCTGATTGTTGTTGTTCTTAGGTGCCATTGAGTCAGTTCTGACTCATAGCGACCCTCTGTACAACAGAATGAAACACTGCCCAGTTCCGCGTCATTTTCACAATGGTTGCTATGTTTGAGCCCATTGTTACAGCCACTGTATCAATCCATCTGGTTGAGGGTCGCCTTCTCTTTAGCTGACCCTATACTTTACCAAGCATGATGTCCTTCTCCAGGTACTGGTCCCTCCTGGTAACATGTCCAAAATATGTGAGACCTAGTCTTGCCATCCTCACTTCTAAGGAGCATTCTGGCTGTACTTTCTCCAAGACAGATTTGTTCATTCTTTTGGCAGTTCGTGGTATATTCAATATTCTTCACCAACACCATAACTGAAAGACATCAATTCTTCTTTGGTCTTCCTTATTCATTGTCCAGCTTTCACATGCATATGAGGCTATTGAAAATACCATGGTTTGGGTCAGGTGCACCTTAGTTCTCAAAGTGACATCTTTGCTTTTTAACAGTCTTTTGCAGCAGATTTGCCCAATGCAATACGTCATTTGAGCTCTTGACTGCTGCTTCCATGGATGTTGATTGTGGATCCAAGTAAAATGAAATCCTTGACAACTTCAATATTTTCTCCATTTATCATGATGTTGCCTACTGGTCCGGTTGGGAGGATTTTTGTTTTCTTTATGTTGAGGTGTAATCCATACTGAAGGCTGCATCTTCATCAGTAAGTGCTTCAAGTCCTCTTCACTTTCACCCAGCAAGGTGTGTCATCTGCATATCGCAGGTTGTTAATGAGTCTTCCTCCAATCCTGATGCTGTGTTCTTCATATAGTCCAGCTTCTCGGATTATTTGCTCAGCATATAGATTGAATAAGTATGGTGAAAGAATACAACCCTGATGCACACCTTTCCTGACTTTAAACCACATAGTATCCCCTTGTTTCGAACGACTGCCTCTTGGTCTATGTACAGGTTCCTTATGAGCACAATTAAGTGTTCTGGAACGCCCATTCTTCACAATGTTATCCATAATTTGTTGTGATCCACACAGTTGAATGCCTTTGTAAAGTCAATAAAATGCGGGTAAACATCTTTCTGGTATTCTCTGCTTTCAGCCAGGATCCATCTGTCACCAGCAATGATATCCCTGGTTTCATGTCCTCTTCTGAATCCAGCTTGAATTTCTGGCAGTTCCTTGTCGATATACTGCTGCAACTGCTTTTAAATGATCTTCAGCAAAATTTTACTTGCGTGTGATACTAATGATATTATTCGATAATTTATGCATTCGGTTGGACCACTTTTCTTGGGAATAGGCATAAATATGGATCTCTTCCAGTCGATTGGCCAGGTAGCTGTCTTCCAAATTTCTTGGCATAGATGAGTGAACGCTTCCGGCGCTGCACTCGTTTGTTGAAACATCTCAATTGATATTCCGTCAATTCCTGGAACCTTGTTTTTTGCCAATGCTTTCAGTGTAGCTTGGACTTCTTCCTTCAGTACCATCGGTTCCTGATCATATGCTACCTCCTGAAATGGTTGAATGTCAACCAATTCTTTTTCGTATAGTGACTCTGTGTATTCTTTCCATCTTCTTTTGATGCTTCCTGAATCGTTTAGTATTTTCCGCATAGAATCCTTCACTACTGCAAATCGAGATTTGAAATTTTTTCTTCAGATCTTTCAGCTTGAGAAAGGCCAAGTGTGTTTTTCTCTTTTGGTTTTCTAACTCCAGGTCTTTGCACATGTCATTATAATACTTTACTTTGTCTTCTCGAGGTGCCCTTTGAAATCTTCTGTTCACTTCTTTTACTTCATCATTTCTTCCTTTTGCTTTAGCTCCTTGACATTCAAGAGGAAGTTTCAGAGTCTCCTCTGACATCCATTTTGGTCTTTTCTTTCTTTCCTGTCTTTTTTAATGACTTCTTGCTTTCTTCATATATGATGTTCTTGATGTCATTCCACAATGCTTCTGGTGTTTGGTTATTAATGTTCAATGCATCAAATCTATTCTTGAGTTGGTCTCTAAATTCAGGTGGAACATACTCAAGGCTGTACTTTGACTCTCGTGGACTTGTTCTAATTTTCTTCAGTTTCACCTTGAACTTGCATATGAGCAGTTGATGGTCTATTCTACAGTTGGCCCCTGGCCTTGTTCTGACTGATGATACTGAGCTTTTCCATCGTCTTTTTCCACAAATGTAGTCGATTTGATTCCTGTGTATTCCATCTGGCGAGGTCCACATGTAGAGTTGTCATTCGTGTTGGTGAAAAAAATTATTTGCAATGAAGAAGTCATTGGTCTTGCAAAGTTCTGTCATCCTATCTCTGGCATTGTTTCTATCACCAAGGCCATATTTTCCAACTACTGATCCTTTTTTGTTTCCAACTTTCGCATTCCAATCACCAGTAATTATCAATTCATCGTAATTGCATGTTTGGTCAATTTCAGACTGCAGAAGTTGGTAAAAATCTTCAGTTTCTTCCTCTTTGGCCTTAGTGGTTGGTGCCTAGACCATATGATTGTCCAATTCAAAATCACCAATACCAGTCCATTTCAGCTCACTAATGCCTAGGATAGAAACCCTGTTGGTGTAGTAGTTAAGAGCTACATCTGCTAACCAAAAGGTAGGCAGCTCGAATCCACCAGGTGTGCTCCTTGGAAACTCTATGGGGCCATTCTACTCTATCCTATATGGATGCTATGAGTCGGAATTGAAGCGATGGGTTTGGTTTTTTTTTTTTTTTGGTTAATGCCTAGGATGTTGATCTTTATGTGTTCCATTTCATTTTTGACAACTTCCAATTTTCCTGGATTCATACTTAGTACATTCCATGTTTTGATTATTAATGGGTGCTTGCAGCTGTTTCTTGTCATTTTGAGTCATGCTGCATCAGCAAATGAAGGTCCTGAAAGCTTTACCCCATCTTCGTCATTAAGGTTGACTCTACTTTGAGGAGGCAATTCTTCCCCAGTCATATTCTGAGTGCCTTCCAACCCGAGGGGCTCATCTTCTGGCACTATATCAGACAATGTTCTGCTGCTATTCATAAGGTTTTCACTGGCCAGTTTTTTCAGAAGTAGACTTCCAAGTCCTTGTTCCTAGTCTGTCTTAGTCTGGAAGCTCCACTGAAACCTGTCTACCATGGGTGACCCTACTAGTATTTGAAATACCAGTGGTATAGCTTCCAGCATCACAGCAACACATGAATCTCTACAGTATGACAAACTGACAGTGGAGCGGTGGTCTTTGCTGATAGGTAGTAGAAAATTTATATATTGTGTTTGTTTGCATTTGTTTGATTGTTAGCGGCCATTTTGTATTTTTTATTTTATGAATTGGTTGTTTCTTCCATTGTCCATTTTTCTACTGGGGGCTCATTTGAAATAACTGAATGGTGAGAGCTCTTTGAATGTTAGGGATGTAGGAATACTGTTAGGAATGCTAGTACACAATAGGCCCTTCACAAGTGTTTGTTGACAATTAACTCTTTGTTGCATATGTTGTAAACATTTCATTTAACCTTTGGGTTTTTTTTTTGCAAAGTAGGTTTTTATTGTGGTTATTTTTTTCTCTTTTATGGCTTTTAATATTTTTAATGACATGGTTAGAAAACATCTCTTTCCTGTAAGATTTTAAAACTATCTACACATAGTTTCTTCTAGTAGTTGTTTAATTATTTATGTTTGAATCTCTGGTGGTCCATCCAGAATTTACTATAGTCTGATGAGACATTATGAATTTAACTATTCCTCCCTTTACCCTCCAAAACAAATAACACTCAGTTGTTCTGATGCCATTTATTGAATAATCCCTTTCCACCTCACTAAGCAGAGATGCTACCTGTATCATATACTAAATTCCCATATATACTTGTGTTCATTTATGGATTTTTCTCCTGTTTGTATTTCTGTTTGTAAAAGTGCTTTTGATAATAATTACAAATCATTGCGTTCCTACTATATGCTTTAGGTACTTTACACACATTATCTCAAATCTTTCCCAACATCCTACAAGGTGTAGCCACCATGATCTCAATGGAACCAAGCCTTGGAGGGGTAAATGACTTGCACAAGTTCAAAAAGGTAGTAAGTGGGATTCAGTCAAAAAGCAAATCCAGGAATGCTTGGTTCTTAGCATGGACCTGTCCCAGTGCCCTGCACTACCCCTTGTGTGGCCGTTCTCCTCACCTCTGGTGCATGTGGGACAGGGCTTAGAGAATCCTAGCGGGAAGGTAACTGACAGTGATGGTTAAGGTTATGTGCTAGCTTGGCTAGACCATGATTCTCAGTGGTTTGGCAGATGTAATCACCATCCATGATGTGATTTGTTGTAAGCAGTCAATCAGTGATTCGCAGATATGATGTAATCAGTGTCCATGATGTGATCTGTTGTGAGCAGCCAGTCAGTTGAGAGGTGAGTTTCCTTGGGGGTGTGGCCTGCATCCAATATACAGGCGTACCGCGGACATATTGCAGGTTGGGTTCCAGACCACCGCAGTAAAGCGAAGGTCACAATAAAGTGAGCCACACAAATTTTTTGGTTTTCTAGTACACTGTACCATAGTCTATTAAGTGTGCAATACCATTATGTCTAAAAAAAAAGTATGTACCTTAATTAAAAAATACTTTATTGCTAAAAATGTTAGCCATTATCTAAGCCTTCAGTGAGTTCTAATCTTTTTCCTGGTGGAGGGTCTTGCCTTGATGTTGATGGCTGCTGACTGATCAGGATGGTGGTTGCTGAAGGTTGGGGTGGCTGTGGTAGTTTCTTAAAATAAGACAACAATGAACTTTGCCGCATCGGTTGACTCTTCTTTCACAAAAGATTGCTCTGTAGCATGCGATGCCATTTGATAGCATTTTACCCACGTACAACTTCTTTAAAAATTGGAGTCAATCCTCTCAAACCCTGCTGCTGCTTTATCAACTAAGTTTATGTAATATTCTAAATACTTTGTTGTCATTTCAACAATGTTCATAGCATCTTCACCAGGAATAGTTTCTATCTCAAGAAACCACTTTCTCTGCTCATCCATAAGAAGCAACTCCTCATATGTTAAAGTTTTATCATGAGATTTCAGCAATTCAGTCACATCTTCAAGCTCCACTTCTAATTCTAGTTTTCTTGCTATATCCAACACATCTGCAGTTACTTCCTCTACTGAAGTCTTGAACCCCTCAAAGTCATGCATGGGGGTTGGAATCAGCTTCTTCCAAACTCCTGTTAATGCTATTTTGACCTCCTTCCGTGAATCACGAATGCTCTTAATGGCATTTAAAATGGTGAATCCTTTCCAGAAGATTTTCAGTTTACTTTGCCCAGATCCATCAGAGGAATCACTATCTATGGCAGCTATACCCTTACAAAATGTATTTCTTAAATAATAAGACTTGAAAAAATTGTAATTACTCCTTGATCCATGGGCTGCAGAATGGATGTTATGTTAGCAGGCATGAAAACATTAATCTCCTTGTACATCTCCATCAGAGCTGTTGTGTGACCAGGTGCATTGTCCATGAGCAGTGATATTTTAAAAAGAATCTTTTTTTCTGAGCAGTTAGTCTCAACAGGGGGCTTAAAATATTTAGTAAACTATGTTGTAAACAGATGTACTGTCATCCAGGCTTTGTTGTTCCGTTTATGGAGCACAGGCAGAGTAAACTGAGCATAATTCTTAAGGGCCCTAGGATTTTCGGATTGGCCAGTGTGCGTTGGCTGCAACTTAAAGTCACCAGCTGAATTAGACACTACCTAACAAGAGAGTCAGCCTGTCCTTTGAAGCTTTGAAGCCAGGCATTGACTTCTTGTCTCTAGCTATGAAAGCCATAGATGGCATCTTCTTCCAATACAAGGCTGTTTTGTCTACACTAAAAATCTATTGTTTAGTGTAGCCACCTTCATCAGTTATCTTAGCTACATCTGGATAACTTGCTGCAGCTTCTACATCAGCACTTGCTGCTTTACTTTGCACTTTTATGTTATGGAGAGGGCTTTTTCCTTAAACCTTATGAACCAACCTCTGCTAGATTCCAACTTTTCTTCTGTAGCTTCCTCACGTCTCTCAGCCTTCATAGAATTAAAGAGAGGTAGGACATTGCTCTGGATTAGGCTTTGGCTTAAGGGAATGTTGTGGCTGGTTTGACCTTCTATCCAGACCACTAAAGCTTTCTTCATACCAGCAATAAGGATGTTTTGCTTTCTTATTATTCATGTGTTCACTGAAGTAGCACTTTAATTTCCTTCAAGAACCTTTCCTTCGCATTCACAACTTGGCTGTTTGGTGCAAGAGGCTTAGCTTTCAGCCTGTCTTGGCTTTTGACATGCCTTCCTCACTAAGTTTAATCATTTCTAGCTTTTGATTTAAAGTGAGATATGTGCGATTCTTCCTTTCACTTAGACAGTTAGAGGCCATTGTAGGGTTATTAATTGGCCTAATTTCAACATTGTCGTGTCTCAGGGAATAGGAAGGCCCAAAGACAGGGAGAGAGATGGTGCATGGCTGGTTGTGGAGCATTCAAAACACACACAACATTTATCAGTTAAGTTCGCCGTCTTGTCTGAATGTGGTTGGTGATGTCCCAAAACAATTACAATAGTAACATCAAAGATCCCTGATCACTCATCACCATAACATATATAATAATAATGAAAAAGTTTGAAATATTGCCAGAATTACTGAAATGTGACACAGAGACACGAAATGAGCACGTTTTTGGAAAAATGACGCTGATAGACTTGCTTGACTCAGGGCTGCCATAAACACTCAGTATGTAAAAAATATCTGCAATAGAGTGAAGCACAATAAAGTACAGTAGAATGAAGTGCAATAAAATGAGGTATGCCTGTATATAGATGTTGTGGCAAAGCTCACTCTCTCTTGTTCCTGGATCTGACTTGACATACTCTGCCCTCTGGTTCTTGGGATGTGACCCAGCAGCCTGCTGTCTGACCTGCAGATTTGGGATTTGCTAGCTCCTGCAACACCATGAGCCAGGAGCCTGCTGCCTGACCTGCTGATTTTGGGTTCATCAGCCCCTGCAACCACGTGAGTCAGGAGAATCCTCCAGCCTGATGCCTGAACCATGGGTTTGGGACTTTCCAGCCTCCACAAGTGCATGAGCCATTTCCTTGAAGTAAATCTCTGTGTGTGTGTGTGTGTATATATATATGTATATGTATATGTATATATATGTGTGTGTGTGTGTGTGTGTGTGTGTGTGTGTATATATATATGTATGTATGTATGTATGTATGTATATACACATGCTTGACTGGTTTTGCTCCTGTAGAGAACCCAGCCTAAGACGTTTGGTACCAAGAGTGGTTCTAGACGAATAAAATTGTAAGGGTGAGTTTTCCGAATTGGTTCTCAAGTTTGGCTAGCCTTAAAGAGGTTGATTAGTCTACCTCTAGTAGTAAAGAAAGCACTACTAATCTATGGTGTGAGGTGGCAATAGAAATATGCAAAATACCACCACCAATAATAGATCAGATATTTGTGAGAGACAAGGCTCTGGGTGATTGCATGTTTGATACTTTTCTATACTTTTGTCAGAATGAGAAGTATAAGAAAGCTGACTTGGTTGGTCCTGCTTTCGCTAGACGAAGTGGTGAAGAAAGAGATGAGTCAGGGTTTCAGAGTCACAGCTCAAGCTCCACATAAGGACCTGAAAGTTGCCATTTGTGCCCTGAAAGAAAGCCTTATTTCTTGTAGTAACAGAGTTGATATTGCTGAAAACCAAAGCCAGACTCTTAACATAAGAGTGGCTGAGTTACAGCGCCAGTTGAATTCCCAACATCGAATCATGTCTGAAGTTAAAGTGAGGGCACTGATTGGGAAGAAATGGGATCCTGCAACTTGAGGTGGAGACATATGGGCAGATAATCAGGAATCTGGGGACACCGAGCTCTTAAATTCTGTTGAATCACTCCTGCCAGCAGAACCGGCTCTCTCACTCCCATCTGAAGAGTTTACTCCGTCTTTGTCTACTAAACTGTCCTCCCAAGTAAAACCATTATCCCTTCTACCCCTACTTGATGAGATTAACCCAGCTGTGCCTAAACAGTCTTTGTCAGAGATATTACGTGGGGCTGTGCCTGGGGCATTACCTGGGGCATCGCCTGAGGCAGATACTTTATGAGACATTGCTGATTGTCCCCTGGACCCACTTCAACCACCCAATTTTTGCTTCTAGACCTATAACTAAAGTCCCAGAGAACCCCAAGAGGTGAAGTACAAAGTGTGACCCATAAGGAGGTACACTACACTCCGTAAGAACTACTTGATTTTTCTAATATATACAAACAGAAACCTGAGGAATATGTGTGGGAATGGCTGTTAAAGGCATTGGATAATGGTGCAAGGAACATAAAGTTGGATTAGTCTAGGTTTATTGATACGGGCCCACTAGGCATGGATTCTTCATTCAGTGGTTCAGCTTGAGAGGTTCGAAAAGGATCTAATAGTTTATTTGGTTGGTTCACTGAAGCATGAATTAAGCAGTGGCCTACACTAAATCAAGTTGAAATGCCAGACTTGCCTTGGTATACTGTAGAAGAAGGTATACAAATGCTTAGGGATATTGGCATGTTAGAGTGAATTTGTCAGGTTGGCCCCACAGACCGCCCATCTTTACCCAGAGGACCCATCTTTTACCGTAATGATGAGGAACAAATTTGTGAAGGGAGCTCCAGCATCCTTGAAGACTGCTGTGGTTACTACTTTGTGTAAGTCAGATTTGACAGTGGGAAGTTTCCTAACTGAATTAAGACACCTAACTACAGTGGGGGGCCCTGGTTACACAGTGGTTAGAAATAGGGCTGTTAATCAAAAGGCCGATAGTTTGAATCCACCAGCTGCCCCTTGGAAAGCATATGGGACAGTTCTACTCTGTCCAATAGGGTCACTATGAATCAAAATTGACTTGATGGCAATCATTTTTTTTTTTTTTTTTTTTTTACAGCAGGGCTGATTGAACCTCATGGTGGTAGAGGCCAAGTGGTGGCACTTAATTGACAAAAACAAGGTGTCCATAATGGACAGCAGAGTCAAAGTAGTAATTGGAATAGTCTGACTCATATAGATTTATAGCATTGGCTACTTAGTCATGGTGTTCCTAGGAATGAAACAGATGGGAAATCTACTAAATATCTACTTTATCTGTACAAGCAGAAGAATTCTAGGTCAAGTGAACAGTAGTCTAACTCAAATCGCCAGAATAGAGCCACAGCCCCTCAGTCAGTTCCTAGACTTGAGCCAGTTTACAGGCCCACAATCACTTGAATGAAGGGGAGGCTGGGTCCCCTCAAAGAAGGACCCCACTACAATGCCAAAAATGTATACTGTTAATCTTTCTCCCAGCCTTTTCCAAAGGGATCTCCAGCCTTTTACGAGAGTGACTGCTTATTGGGGAAAAGGAAATAATCAGACTTTTGAAGGATTACTGGACACTGGCTCTGAACTGATTCTAATTTCAGGAGAACCAAAAATCACCATGGCCCAGAAGTCAGAGTAGGGACATATGGAGGCCAGGTTATTAATGGAGTCTTAGCTCAGGTTCATCTCACAGCGGGTCCCTGAACCCATCCTGTAGTGATTTCCCTAGTTCCAGAATGCATAATTGGAATAGACATACTCAGCAACTGGCAGAACCCCTACATTGGATCCCTGACATGTGGAGTAAGGGCTATTATGGTAGGCAAAGCCAAATGGAAGCCATTAGAACTTCCCTTACCTAGGAAAATAGTAAACTGAAAGCAATACCACATTCTTGGAGGGATTGAAGAGATTACTGCCACCAGGGACTTGAAGGGTACAGGGGTGGTGATCCCCACCACATCCACGTTCAAGTCGCCTATGTGGACTGAGAAAAAAACATACGGATCTTGGAGAATGACAGTGGATTATCGTAAACTTAACCAAGTGGTGACTCCAATTGCAGGTGCTGTTCCAGATGTGGTTTCATTGCTTGAGCAAATTAATACATCTCCTGGTACCAGGTATGCAGCTGCTGATCCGGCTAATGCCTTTTTCTCTATACCTGTTTCAGGGGACCACCAGGAGCAGTTTGCCTTCAGCTGGAAAGACCAGCAATACACCTTCACTGTCCTACCTCAGGGGTATATCAACTCTCCAGCCCTATGTCATAATTTAGTCCACAGGGACCTTGATTGCCTTTTCCTTCCACAGGACATCACACTGGTTCATTACATTACTGACATTGTGCTGACTGGACCTGGTAAGGAAGAAGTATCAATGACTCTAGATTTATTGGTAAGACATTTGTGTACTAGAGGGTGGGAAATTAGCCTGACAAAAATTCAGGCACCTTCCACCTCAGTGAAATTTCTAGGGATCCAGTGGTGTAGGGCATGCTGAGATATTCCTTCTAAAGTGAAGGATAAATTGTTGCATCTGGCCCCACCTACAACTAAAAAGGAGGCAAAACACCTGGTGGATCTCTTGGGATTTTGGAGGCAATATTCATCCCTCATTTGGGTGTGCTACTCCAGCCTATGTATCAAGCGACTTGAAAAACTGCTAGTTTTGAGTGGGGCCCAGAACAAAAGAAGGCTCTGCAACAGGTTCGGGCTGCCATGCAAGCTGCTCTGCCACTTGGGCCATATGATCTGTCTGATCCAATGGTGCTTGAAGTGGCAGTGGCAGATAGAGATGCTGTGTGGAGTCTTTGACAGGCCCCTAATGGTGAATCATAGCACAGACCCTTAGGATTTTGGAGAAAAACCCTGCCATCCTCTGCAGATAACTGCTGTCCTTTTGAGAAACCTCTTTCGGCGTGTTACTGGGCCTTAGTAGAGACTGAACGCTTAACCATGGGCCACCAACTCACCATGTGGCCTGAGCTGCCCATGATGAACTGAGTGTTGTCTGACCCACAGAGTCATAAAGTCAGATGTGCACAGCAGCACTCCATCATTAAATGGAAGTGATATATACAAGATTGGGCTGGAGCAAGACCTGAAGGCACAAGTAAGTTACATGAGGAAGTGGCCGAAATGCCCATGGTCTTCACACGTGTCATTACCTTCCCTCTCTCAGTCTGCATTCGTGGCCTCATGGGGAGTTCCTTACAATTAGTTCACTGAGGAAGATAAAACTCGTGCCTGGTTTACGGATGGTTCTGTGCAATATGCAGGCACCACTCAGAAGTGGACAGCGGCAGCATTATAGCCCCTTTCTGGGACCTCCCTGAAGGACAGTGGTGAAGGGAAATCCTCCCAGCGGGCAGACCTTCGAGCAGTGCACCTGGTTGTTCATTTTGCTTGGAAGGAGAGATGGCCAGATGTGCAGTTGTATACTGATTCATTCATAGGCTGTGGCCATTGGTTTGGCTGGATGGTCAGGGACTTGGAAGAAACATGATTGGAAAATTGGTGGCAAGGAGGTATGGGGAAGAGGCATATGGATAGACCTCTCCGAATAGGCCAAAGAAGTTATTTGTGTTTCATGTGAATACTTACCAAAGGATGATCTCAGCAGAGGAAGATTTTAACAATTAAGTGGATAGGACGACACATTCTGTGTATACCAGTCAGCCTGTTTCCCCAGCCACTCTTGTCATTGCCCAGTGGGCTCATGAACAAAGTGGCCATGGTGGCAGGGATGCAGGTTATGCATGGGCTCAGCAACACAGACTTCCACTCACCAAGGCTGACTTGGCTATAGCCACTGCTGAGTGCCCAATCTACCAGCAGAAGAGACCACACTGAGTCCCCAAAATGGTGCCATTCCTAGGGGCAATCAGCCAGCAACCTGGTGGCAGATTGATTACATTGGACCACTTCCTTCATGGAAAGGGTAGTGTTTTGTTCTTACGGGGATATGTACTTAAGCTCTGGATATGGATTTGCCTTCCCTGCATGCAGTGCTTCTGCCAAAACTGCCATCCGTGGACTTACAGAATGCCATATCCACCGTCATGGTTTCCCACACAGCATCACCTTGGATCAGGGGATTCACTTCACAGCAAATGAAGTGTGGCAATGGGCCCATGCTCATGAAATTCACCGGTCTTACCATGTTCCCCATCATCCTGAAGCAGCTGGATTGATAGATGGAATGGCCTTCTAAAGACATAACTACAGTGCCATCTTGGAGGCAATACCTTGCAGGGTTTGGGCAGTGTTCTTCAGGAGGCTGTATATGCTCCAAACCAGCATCCAATATATGGTGATTTTTCTCCCATAGCCAAGATTCATGGGTCCAGGAATCTAAGGGTGGAAATGGGAGTGGCACCACTCACTATTATCCCTAGTGACCCTCTGTCATGGATTGAGTTGTGTCCCCCAAAAATGTCTGTCAGCTTGACTGGGTCATGATTCCCAGTGCTGTATGATTGTGTAATCTGATGTGATTTCCTTATGTGTTGTAAACTCTGTCTCTATGATGAGGTTATACTGATGAGGTATACAAGATTGGGTTATGTCTTAATCCAATCTCGTTTGAGATATAAAAGAGAGAAGCGAGCAGAGACACATGGGAACCTCATACCACTAAGAAAGCAGTGTTGGGAGCAGAGCGTGTGCTTTGGACCTGAGGTTCCTGTACAGAGAACCTCCCAGACCAAGAGAAGATTGATGACATGGACTTTCCTCCAGAGCTGATGGAGAAAGTGTTCCTCTGGAGCTGATGCCCTGAATTCAGACTTGTGGACTACTGGACTGTGAGAGAATAAACTTCTCTTTGTTGAAGCCATCTACTTGTGGTAGTTCTGTTAGAGCAGCACTAGATGACTAAGACACCCACTCACAAAATTTTTGCTTCCTGTCACTGTGATCCTATGCTCTGTGTGTCTAGAGGTCTTAGTTCGAAAGGCAGGAATGGTCCCACCTGGAGACACAACACTGATTCTATTAAACTGGAAATTAAGTATGCCACCTGGCCGCTATGGGCTCCTCATGCCTCTGGATCAACAGGTAAAGAAGGGAGTTATAGTATTGGCTGGTGTGATTGATCCTCATTACCAAGGGGGAAATCTGATTGATGTTACATAATGAAGGTAAAGAAGAGTATGTCTGGAATACAAGTGATCCCTTAGGGCGTCACTTAGTACTATCATGCCTTGTGATTTAAGTCAATGGAAAACTACAGCAACCCAATTCTGACATGACTGCTAATGGCCCAGAACCTTCAGGAATGAAGGTTTGGGTCACCTCACCAGGCAAAGAACCACGATCAGCTGAGGTGCTTGCTGAGGGTGAAGGGAATACGGAATAGGTGGTGGAAGAAGGTAGTTCTAAATACCAGCTATGAGCATGTGACCAGTTGCAGAAATGAGGACTATAATTGTTTTTAGTGTTTCTTTTTTGTTTTGTTATACATATATGTGCACATACATACATATATATGTATGTATATATGTATATATATGTATATAGCAAATATCCTTGTTTTCTTCCCTCCTTTATTTATTACTTATAAAACATAAGGTGTAAACAGGGCTAGTACGTTTGTGGTTGTACATGTTAATTGTATCAGTTCGGGTGCAAGTATGACTTCATAGTTGTCTTTATTTAGAGATTATGTATGGTTTAAGGAGATGTGTACAGGTGCCAAGTTGACAAGGGGTGGACTGTGATGGCTAAGGTTATGAGTCGTCTTGGCTAGGCTATGATTCTCAGTGGTTCTGCAGATATGATGTAATCACTATCCATGATGTGATCTGTTGTGAGCGCCAATCAGTGGTTCAGCAGATATGATGTAATCACTATTCATGCTGTTATCTGTTGTTAGTAGCCAATCAGTTGAAAGGGGAGCTTCCTTGGGGATGTGGCCTGCATCCAATATATATGGATGTTCTGGCAAATCTCGCTCTCTCTTGATCCTGTATCTGACTTTTCATCCTCTGACTTCTGGTTCTTTGGATGTGAGCCTGCAGACTGCTGTCTGACCTGCTGATTTTGGGTATGTCAGCCCCTGCAACCACGTGAGTCAGGAGAAGTCTCCAGCTTGACACCTGACCCACAGATTTGGGACTTGCTAGCCTCCACAACAGTGTGAGCCATTTCCTTGAAATCTCTCTCTCTGTATATTTATATATATAGGTTCCACTGGTTTTCCTCCTCCATAGAACCCAGCCTAAGATACTGACCCTCATTTTGCATCTTTGGAAACTGAAGCCATGAGGAGCTGAGGCTTTCCCAAAATCACAGGCCCACTAACCTTGCATCCCCAAACCAGTGTCATAACTGAACTGACCTGTTGGCATGGTGATGGGATTATCTCTGCCTAGTCTCAGAGCTGTTACACAAGGACTCCACTGCAGACGTGGCTGGCTGACAGTCTCCCTCTTAGGAAATAAATGGGTCAGGCAGGTGCCCAGGTGAACTCTTTCTCCATTGCTGAACAGATGGGAATTATATGATTCCTTTGGGTCTTGGAGTTGTAGAGTAGAAAGACCATTAGAGATCATACTGCCCAGTCCTGCCATCTTTAGATGAAGATGTTGATGCCCAGAGAAGGGACAAGCCTTGCCCCAAGTCCCCCACCACGTTGAGAGCAACACCAGCTTTCCTAGATGCCATGGTAAGCTTGGGAACACTCTGAAATCCACACCCTGTAAATGAGGCCTGTAGAGTAAGAATTGCAGCTGGAACAGCTCTTGGCTGCCAGGGACAGTGGTATGAAGGTGTTAGGTAAAACCACAGCTTAATCTCCTGGAACTCTGGGATAGCCCTGAGGATAGGCCTTGCTAAACTGTAGGTAGGTGTTGGTAAGGCAGTGTGCTGTGGCTCCTTATCTAGGCCTTCCCTGTCCCTGTGGTCTTCATGGCTGACACCATTGATGTTTTCCAAGAACATGACAAACATTGCTGTTGAGATTGGCACCTCCTGGTAGCATTTCCAGTGCTCGAAGTATTGCCTGCTGGCTGATTCCCATGGGAGAAGCAGCCCAGCAACAGATCTGCATAATCACCTTGGCCCTGTAGTGCAGCGTGTGCATATGCGTGTACATGTGTGTGCACACACATATGTGCATAGAACTTTTAGTCTGTGGTTGCCCCCACAGCACTGTCTGGGCCAAACCAGAGTCCCTTGGCCAAGGTCTGTGGGTACAGTTTTCCACTGCAATCTTGGATAATCCTTTCTCCATGCTTTTGCCTTGGCCCTTCTGCCCAGCTGTATTGACATCTCCCTTTTCTTCACATATTAAAATTATGGCTAATCTTTAAGGCTCAGCTCAGTCTTCCTCTGGCTCTTCTGTGAAGTCTTCTATCCCCAATCTCATCCAAAAGTGTGGAGCCCTCCCTCTTCTGAATGCTGATGGCTTTCTTCCATGTCATTCATGTGATATTTACACATGTACTGCCTTGGGATACCTCTTCTTTGGAATTTCCCCTTACAGCTTTATTGCTATAATTTTTCATGAGATGAAATCTTGTTGATCCAACGAGGTGGTAAACTCGCATTTCACACTATTTTGTGTTCTCACCAGAGTGTCTGGCACATAGTAGGCCCTCAGGAAATGTTGGTTGCCCAGTGGATTTGGAATTTACCCATAGATAAACAAAGGATGAAATGCTTTCAGGCCTAAGTGGGCATTAGGTGCTTGCCTGCACATGCTGGCTGCCATTCAGAGGGCTGAAGTGGGATCACCCAACCCTAGAGGAGTTTCTAATCCAAGGAGAGCCATGCCAGTGATGGACCAGAGAGAAACACTGAGGACTAGGGATTAACAAAATAACGTGGAGCTGGAGTAAAACATCTGAAAGTGCTTTATTCCACTGTGTAAGTGTGAAAGGACGCATTTAGGTAGTGAGAGGAAAAGGATGTGGGAATGTCACTTTCAAGCAGAGTATAGTTAAGAGAACTTAACTTCTCTCTTTACCTAGAAGGCTTCCTGGAGAAGGAGGGGTGAAGGATTTGAATTAGGCAACAGGATGTAGTTTATTCTCAAGGAATCTTTGGGCCCACATCATCCTCTTTTCCAGTCTTGTGGGCCCTCAGAAGATTGTACCAGGAATAGGACATATTTTTGCCTTAGATCCTAAAGTGATGCTAATTGCTAAGGCTAAATGAGGGCCTATTTTTGCTTGTCATCCCTTTGTTTGTTTACTCATTCTCTGCTGGGCCTGGTAACATGATGCTGATCTGCTAAAAAGTCTAAACAGGGTTCACCTAGCTTATAATTCTGAAGTAATTGGTGATTGTCTCTGGCAGGAGGACAAGTTAGAAGGTCATGGCTCTGCAACACCCTGAATAATGCCTAGGCTCCTGATGAAGGCATTCAGTGACCTCCTTCCCTGGCCTCCACAGACTGTGCCAGGCTGTCCATTCGGTTTGTCCGCTAGGACTTCCTCCAGCCCTACCAGTCACTTGCATTTCCCAGCCACACTGGCTGTCTCATACTATCATGTTTTTGCTCTTGCTGATTCCTCTGCTTGGACATGTCCCCTTCCTTCACCTGTGAACATGACTAAATCACAATTGTCCGATTAGACTCTTAGCACTGTGGTAGGAGAAAGAGCATGGGCTTCGGAGTCAGCTAGATCTGAATTCAAATCCTGCCTCCACTACTTCCCGGCTCCACAAGTTACTTCTCTGGACCTGTCCTGTTTACAATGCATTTAATAGTGTTGACCTTGCAGGCCAGTGGTGAGGGTTAAATTGAGGGAGACAGTGGTGCAGCATGCCCAGGATGTGCTGCCTTTTCTTCTTTCTCTGCTTCTGCCACCATTCTTAGTGCTAGACTTGTAGATGCCTTGTCCCCCTAGTTGGTTGGTCTCTGTTTGGCCCTTTCATTCAACAAATATTTTTTGACCATCTACTGTATGCCAGGTGCTGTGTTGGATACTGGGAATAATTTTTGTTTGGGTGTCTGCTAGGGAGAAATTGTGACAGCCCATAATGAGTGGGGGTCAGACCTAGTTGGGCGTTAGGGAAGAATTCCCAGAGGAAGTGACGTTTGAACTGAGATCTGGAGGGTAAGTTGGAGGAGACTTGGAAAAGATAAAATGGAAGAGAGCTGCAGGCAGAGGGAACAGCAGGATGAGTGGGGCCCAATTAGCCATTTGCTGTATTAAAGTCTCTACCCTAAGAGCAGTTGGAAGGATTCTGTGCTAAAGTAAGACATATTTACATTTGAATTCCAAAAATCAGACGAAAGAAGAGCTATAGAGGAAGATGGGAGACAAATGAGGAAGTAGAGTTGTCCAAGGGAGAGACCTAACTCTGGTTGGGGTAGAGGATGTCGACATGGAGAGAACTCTGGGAAGTATTTTGGAAATACTTGGGAGGTCAAGTTGACTACACTTGGTAATGGGTAGTGTTATGGGCTGAATTGTGTCCCCCAACAATTTGTGTTATAATTCCTAACCTCTGTGCCTACGGTTTGGAAACCCTGGTGGCAGTAGTGGTTAAGTGTAATGGCAACTAACCAAAAGGTTGGCAGTTCAAATCCACCAGGAGTTTCTTGGAAACTCTATGGGGCAGTTCTACTCTGTCCTGTAGGGTCACTATGAGTCAGAATCAACTCAACAACAATGGGTTTGGGTTTTCTTTTTTTAAATGCCTATGTTTATAATCCCATTTGGGAATGGGTTGTCTTGTTATGTTAATGAGGCAGGATTAGTGTAGGGTCTGTCTTGAGTTAATCTCTTTTGAGATATAAAAGAGATTAAACAAGCAAGTGGACTAGCAGAGATGGAGGAAGAGAGATGCTAAGTCAATGAAGATTGCCCAGGAGCAGAAGCTCAAAGAGACAAGGACCTTCCTCCAGAGCCAACAGAGAGAGAAAGCCTTCCCCTAAAGCTGGCACCCTGAATTCGGACTTCCAGCTTCCTAAACTGTGAGAAAATACATTTCTGTTTGTTAAAGCCATCCGCTTGTGGTATTTCTGTTATAGCAGCAATGGATAACTAAGACAGGGCAGTGGGGGCGAGGGAGATAAATGTCATTGTTTCTGCCTCTGTGGCAGGATGTACGTTTGGATGGAGGAGTGGGCTGGGGAATGAGGTAAGATCAGCCCTCAGCTCATCTCCTCACAAGTCTGTAAACTTCCTTTGGGCAGGGATGGGCTCTCAGACTCTTGGCCTCCCCGTGGGCCCTGAGTGCCCAGGAGGACATGGGAGACTTGTTCCTGGTTGAGGTTGGAAAATTAGCCCTGGTCCCCAGTCAGTGGGGAGACTTGACTAGGGATATGTCTCTTGGGCTCTGAGACCCCCTGTGTTGGGGAGCTTGTCTCCAGCCCCATCTCCTGCAGGATGCCTTGCTTCCCCTGGGAGCTCCATGCCTGGCCTGGTGTACTTGGCCTTCTTGGTCTCAGGCAGAGCCAGCTGAGTGTGGGGCTCCCACCGCCTCACTGAGGCTGGCATGGGGTCAGCCTCCCTCCCGCCTGTGTTGTGTCCAGTGGGAAACATTTAGAATATATGAGTGTAAGTGTTGGCCGGAGAAAAATCTCCATTTCTCCCATTATGGGGAAAGAGCTAGGCTACCAGAGGCTACCAGATGTTCTGTGTCATATAATGTATATTTTATGGCAAATGAAAAAACATATAAAATTTGTACCCAGAGAGCTTCCTGCTCACTTAAAGGGGACTGGATCCCTCTTTTTATTCTTGCCCTTTTCAAATTTTAGGCAAGAATTCCCTTCTGGGCAGTGAACTTATCTGCCAATTGGGGCCCAGGGGGAACCCTTATGGGGGACTCATAAACCCTGTCTTTTGAGGAAATCTTGGGGCGGAGGCCATGTTCAGCCCTGCATGTTTACACAATAGACTCTCTCAGCTCTGAGGGGCCATTAGAGTTAATTGGGTGAATAACCAGTGTTTAAAAAGTCCCCAAATACGTATTTACATAATCCACGCTTTGCCCAAGCCTGTTTAAGCCTATTCGTGGGATCAGGAGTTGATCCTGGGCTTAGAGTCCTCCTTCTGTTACCTGTGCTTCCAGAGTAGATTCTCCTCTTAGTGATCATCCTTTGGGGACCCCACCTAAGTCTGATGTTGTGGCAGGGCCTATGTTAGCCTTATGATCTTCCTGAGCCTTCCTCAGACATGTTTTGTGGATCACTGGTCCTGAGAGAGACTATGTAGAAAAAGGTTCTGTGGTCTGATAAGTTTGAGAAGCACTGTATCTTATCTCTTGGAGATTCCTCATACACATTATTATATCGAAGGCTCTGAGAAATCCTGCAGTAAAGAAACTGGTTTAACTTTGTCTAATGTAGTTTACTTCAAATGTATTTGAATCTCATTGTTTCTCTCCCATAATACTGATGAATATCCTATAGGACTAGCATTCTGTACAAAGCACTTTGTGAGACAGTAATTCCACTTCCTCTTTTGGAAGAGGACATTTTGGGTTTTGGCCACTGTTAGGGATTGAATTATGTCCCCCCAAAAATGTGTGTGTCAATTTGGCTGGGCCATGATTTCTGGTATTTTGTGATTTTCCTATATGTTGTAAATCCTACCTCTATGATGTTAATGAGGGAGGATGGGTGGCAGTTGTGTTAATGAGGCAGGACTCAATCTACAAGATTGGATTGTGTCCGAGGCAATCTCTTGAGATATAAGAGAAGTGAGCAGAGAGACATGGGGACCTCATACCACCAAGAAAGCAGTGCCAGGAGCAGAGCACGTCCTTTGGACCTGGGGCCCCTGCAGGGAGAAGCTCCTAGTCTGGGGGAACACTGTTGAGAAGAAGGCTGACAGAGAGAGAAAGCCTTCCCCTGGAGCTGATGCCCTGAATTTGGAGTTTTAGCCTACTTACTGTGAGGAAATAAACTTCTCTTTGTTAAAGCCATCCACTTGTGGTATTTCTGTTATGGCAGCACTAGATGACTAAGACAGCCACTCACCCAAATGTTGTGTTTGCTGCTCTTGATCCGAGTCCACTGTGTACAATCATGTCGGCTGTGTACACCTAACTCCCAAGACTACACAGGACTACAGCCCTACCTCAGTTCTTGGAACAGGAAAGAGGAGTGGGGGTCCAGGCATCTGAGGAAGGCATGCAGGGGGTTGCATGGAGCTGCAGCATTCCAGGGACAGGAAGCCCTTAACTGGCTGTCCAGTCCTGTGCCCCATTGGTTTTTGGACTTCCCTCTGCAACATAGTCTCTGTGGATCACCCCAGATACAGGGATTCGCTGGGCCTGGGGCTTGGCCATCACAAGGACACATCCAAATGTGGCCTTAGGCCAGGGCCTGCTGGGAACAAACACTGACATCTCACACTCATGATGTTGAGTTGTTACTTTGTCTAGTCCTGCTCATCAGTCTTCACATGGTTTTCAATCTTGGCTCTACATTAGAGTCACCTGGAGAGATTAAAAAAAAAAAAAAAAATCCCAGTGCTCAGGCTCAGCACCCTGGACCTGTTAGATCAGAACTAGGGGGAATGAGGAAACCCTGGTGGCACAGTGGTTAAGAGTTCAGCTGCTAACCCAAAGGCCAGTAGTTCATAATCCACCAGGTGCTCCCCGGAAACCCTATGGAACAGTTCTACTCTGCCCTGTAGGGTTGTTATGAGTCAGAATTGACTTGACGACAACGGTTTTTTTTTTTTTTTTTTTTTGATTTGGAGGGAATGGGAAACCCAGGCAGCAATTAGTTTAAGCTCTCCCAGGTGATTCCAATGTACAGTCAGGGTGGAGAACTGTTGTGCTAGAGCCTCACAAGGAGAGAGGTGGTGTAGGAGTGGGAGGTGGGGAGGAATTCTTGGCTGTAGTCCAGGCTCAACAGCAACTGCATCTATTTGTGCTTGGTAGCTCATGCCACCTCTCTGGGTCCCAGTGTCTTCAGAGAACCAAACACACTGATAGTCCTGCTCAGGCAGCCCCCAGCAGTATGGCCAGTGATGGTGATGAAGTGGCAGCTCCTGCTGTGCTTACATCAGAGACACCATGGTCAGGTGGGTGATGAGGAGGGTGATTGCCAATATTATGGAGCATCTACTGTGTGCCTGGCACCTTGCCACATATTGCCTCATTTAACTCTCATTCCAGTGTAGGCTAGGATTTCCACTTATAGATGTGGAAACTAAGGTACAGGGTGGTTATGGAATGCACCCACAGTCACGCAGGTGTTCTTAAGTGATGGAGCAGTGATTTGAATCCAGGAAGTCTGAGGGGAAGAGTCCTCGGTATGGTATTGGTGAAAAGTCGTGTTGTTCACTTGGGCAGGAGTGGTGTGTGGGTGAAGCATGGCTGGGCCACATGGCATCTGGGGTTGTGTGTGTGTGCTCACTGAATGACAGGGTTGGAAGTATTCTGCCTTGGGCTGAGAGGACCGGCATGAAACTAAGGAGGAACAGAATCAGGAGGGTACTGGAGCCAGCTTGCATGGGCTGATTGTGTGCATTTCTTCCTAACTCTGAGTTGAGTGACATCACATTGGAAGCTTGAAATTAGTCATAGTGGGAATATTTACACCACAGGGATTGGCAAACACTACACATCAGGTTTTTATTTATTTATTTTCACAGAGAGCTGGTGGTTAAATATTTACCAGCACACCACTGGATAGAACCCAACATCCTAGGCTCAGTTCCTCTGGATTAAGGAAAGAGGAAGAAGCTAGAGCCCAGGGAAAGAAAATTGAATGGGAAGCTGTTTGTATAATGGAGTAAATAGATGCATCAAGGCAAATGAAACAAGAGGGGAGGAAGGAGCGAGCCTCTGTGACTTCAGGCAAGGCAGTGGAGGAACATGGTTAGTGCTGAGTATGTGTTAATTTCTCTTAAAATTGGGATTATTGAAAAATCTCAGCAGATTTAGCAACAGCAGAGCTGGGATAGAATGAGAGGAGGGCAGAGACCATTCGTCAAAGATCTGCAAACTGGCTTGAAAGTTTTGCCACACCATGGCAGGAGATGAGCTCAGAAATTCAAGTCGTAGTTTGCAAGTCCTGGGCTAGAAGGCAATCTGTGAGTCTATCTCCTGAGCCTACCTTTTGGTGGGGGTGAGGGTGGTGGACAGAGGCTCCAGATGTGAGATGGTTAAATCAGAATAACAAGGGGGTGATTTATCTCCCAGCCCCAACACTCCCCTGCTCACTGCTCCGGCTGGCCCTGCTAATGCTCTTGCGTTGCAAATCTGCCTATTTGTCAGGTCCCTCTCCACAGCCCGGCTCTCTCTCTGGCTGCTTGCGTGGTTTATTAAAGAGGCGTTTGCTACCTGTCATCTCAAATGGCCTCCTTTATCCAAAACAGAATAATAGAGATATCTCCCTCCAGGGAGGCTGGATGCAAATGCTGGAGGACAGGTTGCCAATTTGCTGTGTGTATTAGGGGAAGGAAGCTGTCAAGGGAAACGGCTGGGATCCAGGCTTTGCTAACAAGCTCATTTCTGGGCTGAGGGGAGACCTGGGCCGCTCGAGTTTAGATTATGTGGGTACTCGCCTCCGCTTTCCTACGGACAGCTGTCAGCAGCAATCGTTTCTCCCCGGGAAACAAAATTGGCTTTTCTTCCTCCTCGCCCTCCCCCTGCCCGTCCTCCGGAGCGAGGCCCTGCCAATAACTGTCAAGAATCCATCCAGCTGCAGAGTTGTGGAGAACGCTGTGCTTGTGCGGAGTGGCGCTGCGGCAGGGGAGCATCTGCTTTGCAGTGGCGCATCTGCTTTGCAGCAGGGCGGCAGGAGGAGCGGTTGCTCCGCGGGGCCCTGATTTGCAGAAGTAGGTCCAGGGCTGGTGCAACCTTGTTTGCTGGGGGCCGACAGGAGAGAGGTTGTTTCCGCTTTCTTATCCTGGAGGGGATTTAATCAAAGAAGGAATCCTGTCTTGGGGGATGCAGGGGCAGAGCTGCTCCTCACAGCCCTCCTTCCTGTCCAGGAATCTGCCCATGCTGATCCTACTTCGGGCCCACCATTAGGGACCCTGTCTTAGTCACCTAGTGCTGCTGTAACAGAAATACCCCAAGTGGATGGCTTTAACAAAGAGAAGTTTATTCTCTCGCAGTCCAGTAGGCTACAAGTCCAAATTCAGGGCATCAGCTCCAAGGGAACGCTTTGTCTTTTCTGCGGGCTCTGGAGGAAGGTCCGTGTCATCAATCTTCCTTTGGTCTGGGAGCTTCTCTGCGCAGGAGCCTCAGGTCCAAAGGACTCGCTCTGCTCCCGACGCTGCTTTCTTAGTGGTATGAGGTTCCCATGTGTCTCTGCTCGCTTCTCTCTTTTATACCTCAAAAGAGATTGGCTTAAGACACTATCTAATCTTGTAGATCTCATCAGTATAACTGCTGCTAATCCATCTTATTACATCATAGTGATAGAGTTTACAACATATAAGGAAATCACATCAGATTACAAAGTGGTACACAATCATACAATACTGGGAATCATGACCCAGCTAAGTTGACAGATATTTTTTGGGGACACAATTCAATCCATGACAGACCCCACCATCGGGTCTTTGGTTTGACCCTTGCTCACCTTACAACTGCCTTGGTTTTGGGGTCATTCAGTATGGCACTGTGGGTCCAGTGACCTTCTGTTCTCAGGAAGGCTCTGGGTAGCAAGAGGGCTCAGGGATACAGGGAGAAGGGGCCTGCCACACCTACCAGATGATCCGTTATCTCCCCTGCTCCTCATAGACACCCTGTGCAACCCTCCCCCAGTTTCACAGGTGAGGAAGCCTTGGCTCAGGGGCTTGCTGGTAGAACTTGAACCCAGGGCAGGGCTGTTCCATTTCCTGGCATGACTCCACGCAGGGTCATTGAGGATATGCTTTGCTGAGGGATCCACCTCCTTGGGGGTTGGCTCAAGGCCTGCCTTGCCACCTTGGGACCTGTAGTGACTTTTGACTGTAAGGTGATCATCTCAATTATATATGTGTGTGAGGCCTCCTAGGTCCCTAAAAGCTCTCATGAGCAACACTGGTCCCATATTCTCACCTCCATTCCACCCCCATGCTGCCTCAAGACTGTGTGAGATCCCTAGGCAGGGCCTGGAGGGCACAGAAGTGCTCCGTGATAGTGGCAGGGGTTTGTCCTGGAGCTGGGCAGAGGCGACCCCAGTACTCGGTGACACCTGCTGGACCCTGTGCTGCAGCCTGGGGACCAGGACTGGTTGAGCCTCAAGAATGAACCTCAGGGTAAGGTTCAAGGCCCTGCAGGCAGACTGGGCATCTATCTTTGGCAAGGTGGCCCCAAGGAGCTGTGAGCACCATAGGGTTGGATGTAGTTCTTTGCATATTTGGTTTCTTCCAGTCCTCTCACTTTGCCATGTTTTTGGTAGGAGTTTAATGCTTGTTGCTAGACTGCCCCACACTGTTCTCTTTCCTGGTGTCATTCTCACCCTTTGGGGCTGCTCTTTTAGACACCCACCAATGCTGATGGGCACCGAGTATGTGCCGGGTACCATGCCTCATTTGGCAGTTCCTCCCTTCACATGCTTATCCCCCATTTCCTTCACAGGAGTTTTAATTTTCTTCACCTATTGCAGCCTGTCTTCTCCCAGCACCTGTCTGTGAGGTCAACTGTCCAGTAGTCTGAATCCCACCTCCTCTATTACTATCCTAATTGTATGGATAGGAAACTAACCCTCTGAGAGGTTAAGGTCAGAACAGGATTTGAACCTGACCCCAAAGTCCGTGCTCCTACTCCTGGCTGGGCTGCGTGTTGGGGGCTGCAGAGGTTTGGGCTTAGGAGTGGGATTCTGTAAACTTGAAGATCTTGCCAACTCTGAGAGGCCACATCATTTGACTGTTCTGTGTGTTGATGCTTCTGTGAAAAGGATCTAAGGTGCCCTGTCTGGCCCACAACTCAGGGCTGCCTGGTGCCAGGAGGATGGGCTATTTGGAGAGGAGCATCTTCTGAGCAGGGGTGAAGGGCCCTGACTATTTGGAAGTATGTTGAGCTTGTGCTCTGGCAGGAGCTGGGGAGAGTCCCAGGTGCCTGGACCTGCATGGAGGCTGTGCTGGGGCTGTGGCTTCCCACTGATGGAGCCCCAGGCTGCCCAGGCTTTGGCCATGAGCCAACCCATGGAGCCGCCAGCCCCTGGGATGGGATGCCCTCAGGTCTGCCAGGGTTGGCAGCCATATACCAGGCAAAACTGACATAGGCCACTCTGCACTCTCGCATGTCATGGTGGGATGACTATCCCAGTGCGAGCCCAGATGCAGCTGATTGGGAGGCCAGTGAGCCCACAAGCCATCTGTCCAGAGTTCCTTGTGCAGACAAAGCCCATGCTCCTCAGAACACTCCCTCAAAGAAGGCAGCTTCTAGGGTGAGGGATGACCAGCTCAGAAGAAAAAAATGGAATATTTGTTGGGCTCCACCGACAAACGACATTGATATGCTTGGGGCCATACCCTGACATGAATGGGATCTTGGACAAGTCAGTGATTCTCTCTGACCCTCAGTTTTCTCACCCAGTGCCTGACACAAGGAAGCACTCACATCTTTGTTGGATGAATAAATGAATGAATCTGTAAAGTGGGGAGGGTAATAGTTACCCTCTCAGAGGCATGCAGTGAGGATTGAGATAAAGCGTGGAGAGCACCAGGTATGCGGTAAACAGTCAGTGCTTGCAGCTCTTCTTTCTATGGGTGGGCTGGGGTGCCTAGTCCCCTCTCTGTCTCACAAAGCCTCTTGCTTGTTCTAGCTTCCTCACTCTTATCTGCTTGCCCTCTGCTCTGGGACTCTGAGGCCTCACTCTGGAATACAGACACTTAATTTCTCTGGAGGAGATTTCCCAGGAGCAAATATCACGGAAGTCTTTGAATAGACGTGTGAATGCCAGAACTGGAAAGGTCCCCAGAGGCAGCATGGAACTGTGGAACGGGTACCAGCAAAGGAGCCAGACAGACCTGAGTCTCATCCCAGCTGTACCATACTGGCAGTGTGACCTTGGGAAGCCCACCTCCCCTCCCTCAGCAGGCTCCTCAACAGTTCCTAGTTTCGAGGCTCTTGTGAGGCAGAAATGAAGGGTCAGTGTAAATCACCACAGCTGTTAATCAACAGTACCAACTTCCAGTGACCCATCACTGCCAGTGGCGACTATGCCCTCTTCGTCCAAAGAACCTGGTGTGTCACTCACTGGCCTCTGTGAGACCTCTCTGGAGCTTTTCAGACGCCCCAGGGGAAACGCGAACCCCCTCTCACCCAGGCAGGCAGCGCCCCCTTGTCAGAGCCTAGAGAGCCAGGCTTGGCTTAGGAAGAAGGCGTTTGTGTGTTGGGGAAAACTAGCCCCAAATAACTCCCAGATTCAGGCCTGAACTGTGCAGGTGAAGGCAGGTAGGAAATTACAGCCACTTGAGGCTTTCTCTCCCAGGGACTTGATTAAAGCTGAGGAGTGTTGGAGCCGAAATAGCTGGGAAAAGTGCCCTTTGATATGTTCATTTGGTTTTAATTTGGGGAGGGGGGGGGCACAGGGCAGCCCCATCTTGTTTTATTTCTGCTTCCTTTTAGCGGCTTTTCCTTGGCTCCTATCCCCTACTCCCACCGACCCGCCCCCCGCCCTTGCTGGAGTTTGTGAATTTCAAGGTCAGCTGAAAGTCAAACTTTACCATGTTGGTGATGAAATGCAAGCAGATGTAGCTGGTTTGGCTGATGGTGGCCACGCCCTTAGAGCCGTGCGCAGTCCTGTGGGTGATGCCTGGCAGAATTAAAGTCTGATCGCTAACAACCCTGGGTTTCCATCTCGAAGATTCAGATTTCAAAGCGAGTACCAGTCAGGCATGTGTTTATCTCGGGGGGAGGGGGAGGGGGTTTGAGAAATGATGCTGGCTAAAGAAGGTGTGGCCGCTTTGTCCCCATGTGCCCGAGACTGAGAACAGGCTAGCGGGTGCCCATGCTTGGGTTTGGCCTTTGTCATGTCGTGTTGGCTTTGCTGGGGGGACCTTGTCTACTGGTTTTCCTTGCTGGGAGAAGGGGTTGGCGGATTTTCCAACGCTGGTCATAGCACATGCTGAGCCAGTTGCCCTCTTCCCCTAATGCAGTGGGCTAAGCCATTGGTGAATGCCTCCACATGACCAGCCCTGGGTTGGCAGTGACTTCAGGCAGAAGGTCAGTTTTCAGCTGGGCTTCCTGGAGTTGCCCACACCCCACTGTGACTCAGAAAGTAGCCCAGCCGGCTGCCTCCTGCTCCGGCACTCTGGTAGACATGGTCGGGTGGTGTGCAGAGGAGTGGCTTTGTGACGTCCCAGCTGCTGCTGATGCTACCCCAGATACTGCCCCTTAGGTCCACTGAAGGGCCTGCACTGTTCTCCTACTTGGGGTCTTGGATGGACTAGGGCTGTTTTATTCCAGGTGAGAATCCACCCTCCCAGCAACATGCCAGGACTTGCTTTCCCAGGAGAGCTGGGAAACCCAGCGGCCTTAGGTTTTTTTCTCTGTGTTCATCAGTCTTTCCCAGCCCAGCTTTCTGCACCTGCCGCCTCCCAGCACCCAGCCACAGGGCGGAGCAGATATCTGCACAGGCTGTGGCAGGAGGACTTAAGGATGGGTATCTGTGAGTCTGGGCTGTGTTGGAAACCCAGCTCCTTCAGTGGTCAGCTGTGGGGCTTTGGCCAACTTCCTTAGCTGCTCTAAGCCTCAGTTTCTTCATCTGTAAGATGGGATAATGGTGCCTACCTCACAAAGTGCCGTAAGGATTAATGAAATGGTACATGTAAAGTGCCTGGCACAGTGCCTGGTGCACGGTGCTCCATAGTGTCTGCTATTATAGCTATTGTCCAAATCCTGGGAGAGCAGTTCAAGAAAGCAGCGCAGAGAGGGACTGGTCCTGGTGCCCCTGTGGCCCGCTGAGTTTTTGTAGTTGCGGAGCCCGGTTACCCAGCCTTCTCCTCAGTCGAGGAGCTCAGTTTCTTCCCCAGGGTCCTCGCCTCAGCTCATCAGGGAGCAGAGCAGATGTGGATGGGGAGTTAGCCTGAGATCACCCTCTCCCCTTGCCTTTTTGAGTGGCAGCCTGGTGCAGAGAAGTAACATTTAAAAAATGTCCCTTACATCGAGAAGTTGTCCAAAATGGAGCTGGTTTTCACAGCAGAGTCATTTTTGGATAAGAAAGTCTGAAATGAGAAAATTCGGAACACAGAACAAAGCAGAAGAGCTTGCCACAACAGCATATGTGAGTCAACCTGAATCGCCTCGCAAACGGCCTGCCTTGTTAAAATCAGTCCCTTGGTACAGCAGGGATTAGCGCTCTGCAAACTTCCCGTCCCAGGCGTGCCTGCATTTTTACTTTCCGGGCTGCACGCCTCTGGCTGATCTTCCTCCCTTCAGACCCAGGGGGATTTCCCTTACACAATGTGGAGCCACTTCCATTGCAAAAAAGAATGGAGTTTTTTCTTTGCTCTGGGCAGAAACATAGTAACTTCTGCTGTGAACATCCAGAGGCAGAGGCACTATCCACTGCTGTGTCCCCTCTTATGGGTATTTTGGGAAGGACCCTGGAGAGCTGAGTGGAAGGTGCCCTGGTGGGAGGGGCCTCTCTAGGTAACTGTGTGGGAATCCCAAGGAACATTCCCGTTCCTCCTCTTCCTCCAGAAGTCCTGCCTGGCTTACTTATTCTGCAGCAATTTGTGAGAGTTGATGGGCAGAGCTGGAGTTCACTCTGGAGTTGAGAGGGGCAGGACGCTCATATTGCAGAACTCCAGAGCCCCTGTGCACCCATGACCCCCCTGGGGTTGTGCAATGCCGAAGTCCTGCAGAGTAGGGTGGGGCTTGGGGGCATCCCAGCAGCACCTGCTGACTGCCCACTATTCAGTTACTACCTGGCTTGTGGCTACAAGAAGTGTATCCAAGATGGAGCCGTGAGGTCACACCCAGGAGGAGGGCTCACGTCTTTTCCTGCCCCACTGCCTCGGGCACTCTGGGCCGGCTGGAGCCATGACTGGCCGTTGGCCTGGTTTCTGGAGCCTAGGCCCTTTCTTTGCCCTGTTTGCTGAGCCTCCCCAAGCTTTGGCCACTCATTATTTCTCCACTAGCGGGCAGGCAAATGGGAGAAGCAGGGCTGAGGTGAGGTCCAATTAACCAGGGCCTCCCGCCACGCATTGCCCTTTGGATGTGTTTTCTCAAATGGTGAAGTCTTCTTTGGGGAGAGGCAATTTGTGGGGAGCTCAGGGCAGTGTAATTTATGGGCCCCTGCTCGCCCAGTGAAGAGTGAGGTGGCTGTGGCTTAATTTAATTAGCTGGGTTTAAGTCGAGCACATCACCAGCGGGCCTGGAATCCCGGTAAACAAGGCACATTTCTCCTCTGAGCAGAGCACGGCTGAAGAGGGAAAGGTCTAAAGTTACTGCATTTATTTGGATGCTTTGGTTAGAGATGTCTTCCAATTTTGAAATATAAGCCCACTTATTTTTCTTAACAAGAATCCAGCCCACCAGCTACAGTATTCTGCTCATGCATTTAATAGGAATAATTGACCAGAGCTCAAATTATCATAACCTAATGCTCTCCAAGTCAGATCCAATGGCGTCACATTTTCCCCGCGGGGAAGCGAGTATGTTCCGCATGGCGGGGAGAAACCGTCAGCCTCGTGCACTGCTGCTTGCAGCCCAGCTCTGCTCTGCAGTGTCTTGCCGGTCAAGTTTCAGGGGCTGCAGGCCACTAGGCTGGAGACATGGAGGGGCTGCGAGAAAGGGACCAAGGCAGCAGGTGCACCCTAGGTGATACATAGCTCCCAGCTGGGCATGGCTTCCTGAGTGTTTTAAAAGAAAGATGATCAAGGTAAGAGAAAAATTGAGCTGGAAGTACTGATGCTTTTGATAGCTATTGTTATTCAGTGCTGGGGAGTCAATTTTAGACTCACAGCGACCCCATATGACAGAGTAGAACTGCCCTGTAGGGTTTTCTTGGCTGTAATCTTTATGGAAGCAGATCGCCAGGTCTTTTCTCTAGGAGCCACTGGGTGGGTTTCCATTAGTAGCTGAGTGTTTAACTGTTGGTAACAGTCATAATGATAATAAGCGCAGCCCCCTTATAGTTGAGGGAACTGAGGTCCTGAGAGGTTACCTGATAGTTGGTAATGACTGACCCTGGACCCAGTTTTAAAGATTTTCCAGAGCACATAGAAGTTTCTGGTCATGCAGTTTATAGACACCGGTCCCTCGAGCAAATGCAACACATGGACTCTGAAGGAGGCCATGAGGAGACCTGGGCTGCAGGTCTTCTTTGGTCCTTACCAGCCACCTGGTCTTGGGTAAGTCTTTCTTAGCCTCTCTCAGCCTCAGTTTCCACATCTGTAAAATGGGTATCCTAATAACTTCCCTGTAAATTCCCTTACAGGATTGGTTTGTGGCACCAGTGAGAGAATAAATTCAGGGAAAAGGGCTTGGCAAAGTGCTGCCAGGTTGTTTGAGTCATCACTTTGGAACCCCCTCACCTGCAGAGGGAGAAGCTGCCTGACTCAACTAAGACACTGCTTTGAGCTTCTCTTGCTAGTCTGTGGCCAGAATCTCCAGAACCAGGGTTGGTCTGCTGACTGAGTGGCCTGGATTTGAGCTCTGTGGCTCTCCCAGATATGGCCCATAGATGGATCTTGTGTGTTCTATGTTCTGAGCTTCTTGGTTAGTGGCTCTTGCTTTTGTCAGAGCATAGAGGGAGACCTTCAAGTGAACCACACATGGGAGGTGTGAATGGAGGACCAGGTTCCAGGTGGACAAATACTTTTCCAGCCAATGTGTCCCAAACAGGAATCGAAGAGGGAATTTATTCTTAGGGGCCATATATAAACCTTTCCTTCCCTTCCCTTCCTCACTTCTTTCCTCTCTCGTTCTTTCTAGAACTCCGTGTAAAGTTAACCCACACTGGATTTGGGTGGCGGTGGCAGTGGTGGCAGTGAGGCTACAATTTTACCTCATTGGGGCTGTGGTGGCAGGTGCTGGCACTCAGTGAACGTTGTCATCCTCACAGGGCTAGGCTGGGAGGCTCAGTGTACTTGCCCAGTGCCATCAGAGAAGCTGCGCGTGGACTATTGTTAGCAGATAAAGTAATTACAGAGGCAGTGAAAGTGCTCCTGAGGCCATTTTGATCCCTGTCCCCCAAGGGGATTGCTTGGTTATCCTTTTGTTATTTAACAAAGCAAATGGTGCCTTAGTTCTTCAATCACAAATTGTGATGTTGACTACTTCAAAAACGCAGAGTGAATATTATTCCAATATTTATCTTAGCACAAAACTAACATTTCAGGGCCTGTGCCCATAATTCAAATGTTGATGGGGAACACATTGTGTGAATGTGGTGCAAATATATACAAGGGGGAAGTTGCTTATATTTAATAGGGAAACATGAAGTAAACATTTTTGAATAAAATAGCAAAGATTTGGGTTCTACTAGTTGCAATTTCTCAGTTC
This sequence comes from Dugong dugon, assembly GCA_030035585.1. Classification (NCBI taxonomy): domain Eukaryota; kingdom Metazoa; phylum Chordata; class Mammalia; order Sirenia; family Dugongidae; genus Dugong; species Dugong dugon. The sequence goes on from CM057460.1 coordinate 148,351,243, forward strand.
AACATATTTAACTGGCACTTGTTAGGAGCTATCATGTGGTATGAGGGTTCAGCAGTGTTAAGGTCAAGTCCTTATTATTGAGGATGCCTCTCAGAGCCCAGGCCCATGATTTCATGTTCCTGGTGTTGCTGAGCTCTTGTTGATCTAGAAGCCAGTCTGTGGCTCTGGAAAGCTCAGCACAGCTTCTTCTCTGTGCTACATGTTATACTTCCATTCAAATGCTTGTTAGCGGTAGGAGCTCTTTAAAAGGTGCAAGAAAGGAGAGGTCCTTTATTAAGGCCAGTTGCCTTCCAGCTGCTTTACAAGAGGCTCACCCACCCCAAAGGCTGCGTAATTCCCTGCAGCATTCCCTGTTTGGAAAGAGAGGTCTGAGCCCTTGTGGCCTGGCTCTCGAAATTCCTATGCAATGGAAACCTCATTTGCTGTTGCCATCTTGCATCATGCAAGAAGGGCTTGCAGGACTTACATAAACACTCAGGTGCTTGTCTGCACAAAGGTGGGGCCTCAACACTGACAGGCTCCGTTTCTGTTACTACTGCAGGGTGTGGACATGTGGGCACTCGCAATTCCTTCTGGCATTCTCCAGCTTCTGTCTCTGTGGTTGGGGAGCAGTTCTGGGGGTGGCATCTCCTTAGCCCACAGCTTCATGCCCCTAAGATGATTTGCCAGATGATAGTTCTGTAGAGGCAGAGAGACCCTGTGATGCTGCAGGCTGGTTCCTGGGGCTTCAGTTTCAGTTCCTAAATATGTCTTGCCTGCAAGGAGACAGCCTATGTGAGTTCTCCAAGTGGAGAAAGGACACTTCAGATTTGTCCCCATGGACACCGTCACCATCTTGTTTCTCAAAGTTTCTTTCCTCATTTGTTGTATGTAGTTTTATAGGCTTCCTGAGATGCAGGGAACGTATTAACCTTGGCATCCCTCTTCCCAGGGGACTGAGATAAAGCAACGGTCACCCAGAGGAAGTTCACTGGGTGAGGGAGGGACTGGGAATCTCATTGGTTCAATTCAGCAAACATTTACCAGGTAACAGCCATGTTCCCAGAGCTGTGTGATATACTGGGATGGGGGGATGGGGGTGGGAATAAGAGAGGCAGGGCAGAGTGAGAGGCCAAGTTAGGTAGGTTGGGGTTCCTAAGGTACCACACATGTAGGACAGAAGTTACGATTTTACACTGGAGATTCAGAGGCCAATTGTTTCAGGAACTCTGCTCTGGGAGCTAGTGGTAATAATAACGAAATTGAAAATGAAAAAAGTCATACAACTAACACAGTGCTCATAAATATGCCAGAAAATGTCCCAGGTACTTTACACATATTAATTCACTTACTCCTCACAGCTCTATGAGGTTGGTATTATTACCCACATTTTATAGATGAGAAAACTGAGGTTCAGATGAAGCATCTTGTCCAAGGTTGCACAGCCAGAGAGTGGTGGTGTTGGGGGCTGATCCCAAGCAGTCCAACTCGAGGACATGTGTGTTTAACCACTATATTAGTGTTCAGGCTGATGCTGAACTGATTTCTACCGCAGCCTTTTCCCTGGGAACTTGGTGTTTTGCTGAGGCTCTGGCGTGGACAGTTTTTCTCTGTGCACAGGGATAGACAGGATGGTGTTTGGTGCTGAGAGGAGAGAGCAGTTTAGGATGTGGCCCCCCCACTATCCCGACCCAGGGCTGAGCAGACTTTCCTTTCTTACAGGGACTCTGGGACACAGAGTTTTGCTGCTGCTCACCTCCAGCTTGCCATTCAAGGAAAGTGTTGGAAATTCCTCCCAGCCACAGTTGAGAGCCTTATCCTGAGGTGGGAGGTATAGCTGGGGCAAGAGGTGAGTGACTAAGTAGAGGCCACTCCAAGCCTTTCCTCCTGGCTGTTTCCAGGGGCCGCTGACCAGGCAGTGGATGTCGGAGAGCATTGCTTTCCAGTCTGCTGATCCTGCTTTTCCCAGGCAGGCTTTTAAATATGTCAAGCTCTTATTTTGCCCCCGTACCATTATTACTTATTCCTCTTTTGCAAACAAAGATCTGACTGATTGTGTCCCTCCGAGAAGCAGCCAGGTGACAGTGCTGAGCCTGTGTGGTGTGTTACCCCACCGAGGAGGAGACAGTGTGTCTCTAGGCTCAGTCTGAGCCTGGGAAGGAGGATAGATGGCTGCAGAGCTGTCTGATGGAGCAGGAAGTGATGTTGATGTTGGAATGAGGCACGAGCTTTGAAAATTTTCTGAGGCATTGGTCCCAGGAAACCTCCAGATCTTTAGAAGATTTGTGGTTTGGGGACATTTGGCCAAAGCAGACTGATTCCCCCCACGAAATGGGTAGTGGGGGAAAATTTGGTTTGGGGCCCGGAGGGTGGGGTGTGCTGAAAGAGTTGTTGGGAGAAAATTGAGTCCTTGTGAGAACTGTTTCATAGAGAGCTTGGGAAATGAGGCTTTCCTGAAATACACTGAGAGAAAAGTTTTTGAATCTGAAGGATAAAAGAACACACAGAGACGTAGATGTGTCCAGGATGATGAAAAATGTAGAGCTTTATATGTAACATGATCTGCCTCTGAGAGCCTCTACACAACTGTACCTAAGTATATTCTTCTGTTTCTTAGTGGGGTTTGGTCTTCTCTAGGAGCAGACTAGCAGTGTGTCATGTGTCTGGTAGATAGCTGCTGCCTGGCTGTGACATGAAGGGTCACCTAGTATGATTTCTAAGCTAGAAAATAGAAAAATCAAGAGTGTTTGGCAGAGTGTCTGATTTCTTGTTTCCATGAATTCGACTCATTGGTGTTGCCTGGTTAGTAATGGCAAAGGACATGGATGGGTGCCTCTTGTGGGCATGATGTAATACCCATGTCTTTCCCTGAGTAATATGGTAACTAGGCTTCAAGGCTTGAAAAATACGTGGACAAAGGGCAGACAGGGAGGTCTCATTTTAGGTGTCCTTTGAGAGAAAGAAAAACAGGTTTTGGTTTACCAACAGAATCATCTCCTGTTGCCATGGAAACAGCTAGAGGGAAGAAGGAAGTAACAGGAGGGAGGGGGTGTGGTGACAGGACTTCCTCTGGGGGAGGCACCAGAGCAGGAGCTGAGGTGGCCTGCTGGCCTTTGTCTCCCTTGTGCTCCTTCCTAGACTCAGCCTCTGTATAGCTAACCACAGCACAGAGCACACCGGGTATGGAGTTGCGGTGACTTGATGCATTGTTGGTCTAAGCCCTCATCATCTCTGCATCCTTCCTGCTCTCCCTCCTCCAGGCTGCTCCCAACCTCCAAGCTTCAAGCTGTTGTCCATGCAGTGCCAGAGTGATGGAGGCTCTGCTGGGGGCTCTGGGCTCTTCAGGGCCGCCTTCTCTCACCTGGGCCCTCTTCCCTGCAAGGCAGGAAATCCTGGAGTATAGTCTGTGTGTGACTGATGGTACCCATGATGACTCTCAGAGGCCATGGGGAAGTTTCTTGAATTTCATAGCTATGGTTTCGTTTGATATATTTTAGAAGATATTAACCAACATGTTAGACCTGTGATTTCTCATGTATCAGAACCAAGGTTGAGACCCTGAGTCTGTGGGGTGGCAGCAGCATGAGGTAGTAACAGCAGGGCTCTGGGGCCAATGTCTGTCATTTATGAATCGTGAAACCTTGGGCTTGTTGCTTATTCTTTCTGTAATTGGGGACTAATAATAAATCCTACCTCATAGAATTTGTGTGAGAATTAAATGAGTTATCTGAACTGTGGTGTTGGCAAAGAATATTGAATATACTGTGGACTACCAGAAGAACAAACAAATCAGTATTGGAAGAAATACAACCAGAAGGCTCCTTAGAAGCAAGGATGGTGAGACTTTGTCTTTCTTACTTTGAACACGTTATCAGGAAAGACCAACCACTAGAAAAAGACATCATGTTTGGTAAAGTGGAGGTTCAGTGAAAATGAGGGAAACCCTCATTGTAATGGATTGACACAACAGCCCAAGAATGGGTTCAAATATATCAAAGATCATAGAGATGGTGCAGAACCAGGCAATGTTTTGTTCTGTTATACATAAGATCACCATGAGTCAGAGATGACTCAATGGCAACTAACAACAATACAAGTGAAGCACTTAGAAAGTGCCTGGCATATAATACTCTGTTGGGGTTAGTTATTATTACTGTTGTTGTTGTTAATATCATTTAAAGGACCAACAAAACAAAACAAAAAAACAAACCGTTGCTGTCAAGTTGATTCCAACTCATAAAAACCCTACAGGACAGAGTAGGATTTCCAAGGCTATAAGTCTTTACGGAAGCAGACTTCCACATCTTTCTCTTGCAGAGTGGCTAGTAGGTTTGAACCTTTCGATTAACAGCTGAGTGCTTAATCACTGTGCCACCAGGGCTCTTATTTAAAGGACAATTCTGAACAGTAATAGTGAAAGTGGTATACAAATGGTCAACCCCAAAGTCAATGTTTTTTCTGCATAGATTCTTCTGGATTCATATTTCAGCTCTGCTGCTTGCTATCTGGGAATCCTTGGAAGATATCTTAGCTCCCTGACTCCTCAGATTATTCGTCTATGTAATGGGAATACAGTGCTTACCTTGCAGAGTCGTAAGGTTAAAGACATGAGACCCATCTGGCAGTGACTGACACATAGGAGGTAGTCAGTGGCAGCTGTTGTGATGTTATTGTCATTGTTGGTGCTGCTACAGCCACCCCGTGAGCTCCTTAAAGGTGGGACCATATGTAGTCATCTCTGGTGCTGGATGTGCCCAGTGTGGAGAGATGCTAAACAGACTCCACAGAGATCTCCTCTGAGCAGAAGGGCCCACCCTTGCAAGGGGAAAAGATCCCTTCCAGTGAAGTACAAAGCAGGTAGGGCTTTGGCCTGAAGAGCTCAGGTTGCTTCTGGGAGAGATGCCTTAAGTGGAACCAGGAGAAGGATGACATTGGGATTTCAGACTGCCTGAAACCACCCATTGTGGGGAAAGCATGAGAAGAGAGAGCAAAAAATTTGAGCCCCCCACTCTACTGGGCCACATACAATCCAGCCTGCCCTCCCAGGGCCTGGTGACATGTGATCTTCAAATTGAGGTTAATCTTCATCTCCACAGGGCCTGCCCTTGCCACCCTGTCCTGGGCCCCACAGCTTAGCTCTTTGTTCCAATGGCAGCTGGACTGGCCTCAGCCCTCCCTCCACCAGTCACTGGAGTTGCCCAGTGGTGACAGTCCTCAGGAGGAGTCCTCCTGGAGGTTGGCACCATGCCCAGCCAGGTCTGCTTTAAAGAAGACTGAAAGAAGAAAGGAGAGGCTTCTTAAGGCCTCATGTTAGAAAACCAAGCAGGCTTCGCTACCGTGTCCCTTGGCCTGATGGAATGTGGGGCTGCAGGGTTGAGGGGACTTGGCTGAGCTGGGTGGGGGTAGCCACATTCCTGTGTCCTAGGGCTGGTGGCCATGAGGCTCTAGTGTCCTGAGAGTGATGTTGGGGAAGTTGAGGGGCCCCTTCTGAGCAGCCTGGTGTCCAGTCACAGGCAGAGAAAATTTGGTTCTGAACTCTGGCCTTGAGGTTTCTAATGAGGCCTTGTCCTTGTTTGGCTCTATGGGGATAGTTAGAGCAGGAGCTGAGGCCACGGTTTCCCAGTCATGGGCTCTGGAACTCTGTGGGGACCATGGACTGCTTTTTGAAAAGATACCATTGCCCTCATATATCTAGGAGCCCTGGTGGCATAGTGGTTAAGCAAAAGATTGGCAGTTTGAACCCACCAGTCGCTCCATGAGAGAAAAGACTTGGCAATCTGTTCCTATAGGATTTCAGCCTAGCAAATTCTGTGGGGCAGTTCTACTCTGCCCTGTAGAGTCGCTATGAGTCAGGATTGACGCAACATCACACAACAACAACAGTTTTATTCGGTAGTGGGCATCATTTCCTAGGGGAAAAGCAGAGAATGTCTGTCTCTGTGTGAGAATGGTAATAATAATCAAAGATAATCTTGCTAATTATATAAGTACTACTACTCCCACTGTTAATTCAACATTTACCACACCCCCCTCTGTGCTAAAAGCTTTATATGCATCATCTTATGTACACTCCCTTTGATGCAGGAGTTATCCCTGTTTTACAGATGAGCAAACTGAGGTTCATAAATGCTATTATTATTTGATTAACAGCTGAGCACTTTAACCACTGTGGCACCAGAGCACCTCACTATTATTACTAGTGACTAAGTGACTATTATTATTACTATAGTTGTTGTTAGGTGCCATTGAGTCGATTCCAACTCATAGCAACCCTGTGCACAACAGAACGAAACACTGTCCGGTCCTGCGCCATCCTCATGATCGTTATTATGCTTGAGCCCATTGTTGCAGCCACTGTGTCAGTCCATCTTGTTGAGGGTCTTTCTTGTTTTTTGCTGACCTTCTACTTTACCAAGCATGATGTCCTTCTCCAGGGACTGATCCCTCCTGATAACATGTCCTAAGTACTTGAGACAAAGACTTGCCATCCTTGCTGCTCACAGGTTGCTCCCTGTCTCTTGGCCTCTTTCTCTGTGAAATGGGAATTAGCTGTCAGAGGCTGGGTGCTGTGGGGACTGCTGAGATTAGTTAGTGAAGGGTTTGATGGCTCTAAAACTACCAGGATAGACCCCCTGGAAGCCTTCCTTGATTCCCATCCACTAGGGTAGAGGGCTCTGTGCGTCCACAGTCATCATACTTCCTCCGTTATAGCTGTCATCACACCGTAGCAAAACTGCCAGTATATGGGGTTGTGTCCCCACAACCTGAGTGCTCTTGAGGGCAGGGACTGTGCTTTGATCACCATTGATGGCATAGAGTTGATACTCAGTAATATTTGTTGAATCAGTTGATGGTTGGATGAATCCTTTTCCAACTCAGAAAATTGGCTGGATATGCTTGTGGTTCTGTTCTGATCTCAGTCGGCAAAACAAACAAGCAAACAATCACACCAGTTGCCATCAAGTTGATTCTGACTCATGGTGACCCTCTGTGTGTCCAAGTAGAACTGTGCTCCATAGGGTTTTCAGTGACTGATTCTTCAGAAGTGGATTGCCAGCCCTTTCTTCCAAGGGGCCTCTGGGTAGACTTGGACTGCCAACCTTTCAGTTAGCAGCTGAATGCATTAACTGTTTGCACTACCAAGGCACTCCCTCAATCGTCAAAGGACTCCTTTAAAGGGAGGATTAGAAATATGAGGAATCAGATTTGATGTTTCCTTAATATTCTCTATCTGAATAGTCTGTAGGGAAATCAGATGTGGCTTGATCCAGCACCCAAATTCTGTCTCCAGAGTGGGGTTTCTTTCTCCCTGTTCCTTGGCTTTCTAAAGCCGAGTTGGTTCTATTCCAGTCCTCACATGGTTAAAACATGGCTTCAGCATCTCTACCACCATATTGTATCTTATTTGGTTTACTGGGATTGATTGAGAAGCTTTGTTCCAGTATTCCTAGCAGAAGTCCTGGGGCTAACCCTGATGGGACTGGCTTTGGTCATGTGGCTTCCTCTGCACTAATTACTTGGCTAAGGGAATGCAGTGTACTGATTGACTTAGATATGGGACTTGTGCTCCACCCTAGGTGGACTGAGAGTGTGGAAGGGATGGATCCTCCAACAAAATTAAAGCTGTTACTGGAAGAAGGGAAGGTAGATATAGGGAAGCATATAAGGTATATGTATCATAGCAACTTAAGTTTTTTAAAAAAATCTGTGCATCAGTACATCAGTTCTGGGCTCCTTCAGGCTAATAAGATGTTTTCTTCGGTTATCTGCATGAGCACCTGGAGTCCTGCTGCAGACAAATGGCCCCACATATGCTGGCTCCCTGGCTTAGCTAGGGACTGGCTGTTGACACTGGGCTCTGCAGTGTTTCCTGGCTTAAACATCTCTGAATCTGTGTGTCCTACTCATGGGATGCCAGCTGGTTAGGGCCTTAGGAATTGTTGATTCCAAATGCCCAGATGAGGAAAGCAAAGCCCAGCCAGGGGAAGTCTTGTCATGAAGGCATAGCCAGTAAGTGTCAGAGCCAGGATCAGAACCAGGTGTCCTAACCCCAAGACTGAGCACTCTCCTTCACACCTTACCCTGTTCTCTTATACTGTTTCTACTTTGAGAAGAGGAGATTTTAGAGCCATAGACAAAGGAGAAGGAGACCCATGCAGGATGTTAGAGAACTAGTCACAGGAGCTCATGTGGCAGAATAACACCCGGTGGATCAGTCCAGTCTCCAGGTACAACCCCAGCCTTCCCGCTTTCAGGTATCCAGCCCTCGGGCTGCAGAAGGCCTCTGGTTTCCAGAAGTCAATAGTTAAACGTTGACCAGCCTTTGCGTTTTTCTTCTCTGAGCTGAGTGAGTGATTAGAGTGTTTGAGAGTAACCATTATCTGCGCATCCTGGGGATGCATGCTTTTCACACACGCAGCCCTTCCAGAAAGATTTAGCCTGGGGTTGAGCAGACGGGCTCTACACTGAGGGCAGATACCAATCATTTTTACAATTGTTTGCAACAGGAGAGGAAATATGAGCTTAACAGTTCTGTTGTGGATGGATTTGAGGGAGAAACACGAATGAATTGTCAACAGGATGGCTTCTGCTTTTATCCTGGGATTTGCTGCCGTTCCTTGCGAACCAGCCGCCCTGCGCAGAGCCCGAGGATTATGGAGACATTCCTTGCAGGTGGGGCCTCATTGTGCGGCGCGGGTCTCAGGCGCTGGGCCGGCATCTGGGCAAGAGAGTCTGTCAGGTGTGTCAAGGAAGTGCACACACTCCCCAGAGGGGAATTTGGAGTAGTTCTCACATCCCCCCAGCTGGGTCAGGGGGTGCCTAAGCGAGGGGCTCAGACCTGAGCGAGCACCCACCGACCTCCTGAGTTGGTCTAAGCGCCCTAATGTTTCCAAAAGCCCTAGACAGCAATAACCAAGAGGCACAGTTTTTTCAGCCTTCCGCCAGGAAAAAAAAAAGATCCTGCTCAGAAATCCATTTGCGGGAAGTTTGAAGTTTGAAGCCCTCCAGCTGCAGACTGGCGGCCTGGGTGGTCAGGCGGAGTGGGCGGGTATCCTCGAGTGGAAGGGGAGCGGAGCGTGGGGCAGCTGGGGAGGAAGGCCAGGAGTGGAGAAGTTGCATTTAACAACAGTGGTGGCTTTGGCATCTGACAGAGCTGAGCTTAAGTCTGGCCCTGCCTGGGGCCAGCTGCAGAATTTTGGGCAAGTTGTTTCACCTCTTTAAACCTTAGTTTCCTTATCTGTAAAATGGGGGTAATAATACTTCATTGGTTATTAACAGAATTGAATGAGATTATGTGTGTAAAGTCTTTGGCTCAGTGTCTGGTTCAGTAAATGAAGGAGCTTGTTGCTGTTATCATGAATAACAATGGTGGTTTCACGGGGTGTCCCCCACAGTCTCCATCAACACCTCCCAGTGATACCCCAAATAAACACACAATCCATGAAAACCCTGAGTCTGCTATGCAGATGCAGTCTCCAGACAAGTCCCTAGCCCCTCTTAACCAGATGGCCACCCATAAGCTGCTCTTGTAGAAATCCTGGAGCCATTGCTGAATTAATACTGATACAGATAATAACATTTAAAAGTAGTTTGCCACTTTCTAAATGTTAGGCAGCTCTGGGTGGGAAAGGACCCTGGGTTCTGGGTGTGTGATTCCTGGCCCAGAGAGAAGGAGGCAGGTGGGAGCTAGATATACACCTGAGGGTAAACCGTGGCCCAGGTGGAAAGACCTTTCGGTAGAAGCAGAACTTGGGGCCCAGGATGGTTGCACATCCCTCACTCCAGTGATAATTAGAGAAGGAAGCCAGGGGAATGAAGTCATTGATGGTCAGCCTCCCCAGTCTGTATGTGCCTTTAATGTTTTTGTATATGTGACCTAGTGGCTGCCCCTCAACTGACGGTTTTACTCCCATCTTACAAATGAAGTAATTGAGTCTGCGGTGGCTAGACAGTTTACCCCAGGTCTCACAGTAGGAAGGAGCAGAGCTGAGACTCAAACCCAGGACTATTTCCTCGCCCTCCCCTCCAGTAGGTTCTTCTGGAAGTGCACCATTCTTGGTCTCCAGGAGCGCATAGTCAATGGTGGGCACCTGCATCTGGACAGTGAGGCATCAAGAAGCCCAGAGACCTCAGCTGGAAATGGTGGTCTGGGTGCTCTCTCAGACTGTGCTCAGGACCTGGCTGTGAAGTCCCTGGGGAGTGGCGGGGTCCCACAGGATCTGGGCAGCACGGGGCCCTGTATGTGCATCAGTGCCTACTGCCCCCACTGCTGCAGGGCAGTGCCCTGGAGATGCATCTTCCAGCCAACCTCACCCACACACTCCCCAGGCTACCCACCCCTTCTTGGTGTGTCATGAGACCACTGAGTGGGTGGCTTTCTGTGGTGATGGGGTACAGAGGGCCCCAGAGGGCCCTATATGTGCTTGGGGGTCTGGGGGCATGGGGTTGTGAGAAGCCACGTGGGTTGGCACACAGGGGTGGTGGCAAGCTCTTCCTCAGTCTGTGTTTCTGGGTCACCAGTCGGAGGGACAGGATGGGACATGTTACCACTCTCTAGCTTGGTGGGTCTCTTCTTCATGACACCATGACTACAATATTGCTTTTAACTCTCTGGTTATTTGGTTATAGTAATCCCTGTACCAGAATGTAAGCACCATGAGGGCAGGGCCTGTGTTGGTTTTGTTCATTATTGTATCCTAGGAACCTAGCAGCATATTTGGTACTCATTATTTCATTCGTTGTTGTGTTCTTTAATTTACTTGATGTACATTTATTGAGAATATGTACATATCACATATATATTTTAAATGCCGGGCACTGTGGTAAGTCTGGGATACAGCAGGGAGTACTGCAGGCACGCCCCAGCCCTCATGGTAGATAGTAGGAGCTCAGCACATACAGGTTGAGTGAGTGGCTCAGGACGCCTTCTGAGCATGTCGCTGGCCTCTGGTAGCTTGCTCTGGGCAGTGGATTGCAGGACTCCAGGGCTCCCCCTCCTGAAGGGGGTCAAGACATCGCTCTGCTCTCCTCTGATGAAAGGGGCTGGCAGGGTGCCCAGGGCTTGCTCACCCGGCCTGTTGGGGTTTCAGATTTGTTCCATCTGAGCAGTCAATTAATTAGTAACTGGAGCTACCCATCATCCTGGGCTGTTGCGCGAGTTGCTGGGTGCCCCTCCTTCCTCCTTTCCATTCTGTCAAATTGAGCAGCATGGTTCTGTGATATCATTTGAATCCTGGCCAAGAAGCAATTAATGTGCTGTTTGCTGACAAGGATTTGCTGCTGCTCCTGGAGCAGGGGCTGGGATGGGAAGGCCATGCAGGGGAGAGATGAGAGAACAGACAGAGGTGTGGATGGAGGTGCTGCTACTGGTCTTTGCAGAATGCTAAGGCTGCAGGAGTGGCCCTCTTCTCCTCAGACCTGCTCTCGCCCCTCCCTGCCCAGATCAGAATGCTGAGGAGAAGGCCCAGGAGGTGAATGGGATGGATTTCCTTTGGCCTCCAATGATGATAATTCCAATGGCAGCCATCACTTGATGAACGTGTATCATGTGCTAGGTGTACTGGGTTCATGATCCCATTCAATCCACACAGCAACCCAGGGGAAAGGGGGAAAGGGGAGAGGGGGAGAGGGAAGGGTAGAGAGAGAGAGAGGTGTCATGAGTCCATTTTACAGGTGAGGAGACTGAGGCACTAGAAATGAAATGACTGGCCCTAGATTACTTAGGCAGTAAGTGATGGGGTGGGATTTGACTGCTGGAAAAACCTGCTTACTCAGGTTAAATGCTCAGCAGGGAGGGGAAGGATTAGCCCCTGGGCCTACTGCCAGGTCATGGTGACTTGTGTGAGGACGAGGGTCTTGATAAATGACAACACTGTGTAATCATTGGCTGTCTTTGGAGGATGGTTAGGTGGAATCAGGTGGAGTGGGCTGGCCTAGCCCAGTTAATGGAACAGAGGCCCCTGACAGAGTGAGGGAACAGCTTGTTAGTGCTGCTGAATGCATGGTTACCTTCCTTACTCAAGGTGGTTGACCCTGTGGCAGGGCCTGGTGGATTCTTATAGAAGGCCCTGCAGATGGAGGTAGTCTGGTCTGAGGGGGCCCACCCAGACACTAAGGCCTGTCTCTCAGTGGTCAGGGCACCCCATTTTCTGCCTTGTCACGCTTCTCAGCAACTTTTGGGGCCAGCCTGTAGAGAGCTCCTGTCTGCCCTGGCTGTTGATTCATCCTGGGTGGAATTACATATAGAAGTTAGTCAGCAGAGGCCATTCCTGGGACCACAGCAGCCTTCCGAGGCCCTGCGCAGGCGCCGTTCCTGCCCGGAGTGTTGTTCCAGTGCCCCGAGTGCTGCCTTCATGCATGTGCTTTCAGGGCAGGGCTTGCTGCTCCCCGCAGAGCAGTATAGTTGGAGGCTGGGCTTGGCCCACCACCCACAGCTTCCCCCACAACCCTGGTTGGGGAGCAAGCTCTGGCCCCTGCCAGCTTGCCAAGGAGAAGTGGAGACCCTTGAACTGAAGCACTGGCCCCTCCCCTTCCAGTCCCTTTCCAATCACCCCACGTGCCAAGCACAGTGTCGGACACTGAGGATTTGGTGGAAGAGCACGTGGTTGCCGTTGTCAGGGATCTCCTGGGGCAGTAGGGTGGGAAAAATCTAACACAGTTGGATGCAGGGGTGAGAAATGTTGTCCCGTAAGAGGGTTTGTTTATTGATTTCCTTAAGGTAACACAGACACGCGGTAAAGCTGTAAGGTATATGATACAAAAGAGTGGACAGTGACAACTGCCTCCTCCACCATTTCCAGCCACCCAGTTTCCCTCCCCTGAGGCAACACTGTTAGCAGTGTACCTTTGTGTTCTCCCAGAGACATGCTCACTCAAGCATGTAGACATCAGTGCTTGTGCGTGTATTCGACATCCCTAACCCTTTTCTTTTCCATAAACAGCAGTGTATTCTATACTCTGAGCTGCCCGTTGCTTTTTCCTTTTAAAACTTGGCGTACCTTGGCACTCATACCAGCTTGTGCAGAGCTGCCTTTTTCATGTTGTTGTTGTCTTCAAGTCAGCTCCGACTTAGGGTGACCTCATGTACAACAGAGTGAGATGTTGCTGGGTCCTACATCATCCTCAGGATCGCCGGCATGTCGGAGTCCATCATTGTAACTATTGTGTCAGTCTATCTCATGGAGGCTCTCCCTTGCCCTTGCCGGCCCTCTACTTCACCAAACATGATGTCTTTCTCCAGCAATTGATCCCTCCTGATGTCCTGTCCAAGGAAAGTGAATCCAACAATGTTCTGTTGTGATTCATAGGGTTTTCATTGGCTAATTTTCAGAAGTAGGTCACCAGGCATTTCTTCCTAGTCTGTCTTAGCCTGGAATCTCCACAGAAACCTGTCCACCATGGGTGACCCTGGTGGTATTTGAAATACTGGTGGCATAACTTCCAGCATCATAGCAACATGTAAACCACCCCAGTACAACAAACTGACAAACAGGTGGTGGGCCTTTCTAACAGGTGCACATTACTCTATTATATAAATGAATTATACATTTTCCTGACCCAAAAAAACCAAAACCCATTGCCACTGAGTTGATTCCAACTCTTAGAAACCCCACAGGACAGAGTAGAACTGCCCCATAGGTTTTCCAAGGAGTGACTGGTGGATGTGAACTGCCGATCATTTGGTTAGCAGCTGTAGTTCTTAACCACTGTGCCATGGGCTCTGTGGTTGCTTTCTGTCTCTTGCTATGATAATTCAGTGCTGCTGCAGTGAATGTCTTAGTGAACATGTGTATATGTAGGAGAAATTCCTAGATGTGGAGAGGCTCCTCAAACTGCACATGCATTTTCAAGTTTGATTGATTGTACCATACTGCCCTGCAAGGAGGTTGAACAAAATTTACTCCCTTACCAACCAGATGTTGTTAGTTGCCACTGAGCCTTTTCTTCCATGGTACCACTGGGTTGGTTTCAACTGCTGACTTTAAGGTTAGCAGTTGACTACAAACTATTTGTGCCACCTAGGGACCTATTACCAACCAGATATGAGTGGCTTATTGCCCCATATCTTCAATATCTTCATTTACACAGAGTGTTATCAAACTTCCTGACCTTTGCCAACCTGATAAGTGAAAAATGGTACCTCATTGTCGTTTTGCTTTGCATTGATTTTTGTGTGTGAGATTGATCTCCTCTCCATATGTTTCGAAGCCACAGGTAGTTCCTGAGGCAGGTTTAAATAGAGTGTTATGGGTTGGTGAAGGGGTATTTGTGAAATATCCTTCACCATACTTTTTTAGTCTATATGCTGAGCAAACAGTCTGAGAAGCTGAACTATATGAAGAAGAATGAGGCATCAGGACTGGAGGAAGACTCATTAACAACTTGTGATATGCAGATGACACAACCTTGCTTGCTGAAAGCGAAGAGGACTTGACGCACTTTCTGATAAAGATCAAAGATTACAGTCTTCATTATGGATTACACCTTATCATAAAGAAAACAAAAATCTTCGCAACTGGACCAATAAGCAACATCATGATAAATGGAGAAAATATTGAAGTTGTCAAGGATTTCATTTTACTTGGATCCACAATCAACGCCCATTGAAGCAGCAGTCAAGAAATCAAAGGACCTATTGCATTGGGCAAATCTTCTATAAAAGACCTCTTTAAAGTGTTAAAAAGCAAAGATGTCACCTTGAGGATTCAGCTGCATCTCACCTAAGCCGTGGTATTTTCAATCACCTCATATGCATGCAAAAGCTGGACAATGAATAAGGAAGACCGAAGAATCATGCCTTTGAATTACGGTGTTGGCAAAGAATATTAAATATACCATGGACTGCCAGAGGACGAACACGTCTGTCTTGGAAGAAGTACAGCCAGAAAGCTCCTTAGAAGCGAGCATAGTGAGACTTCATCTCACTTACTTTGGACATGTTAGTCAGGAAGGACATCATCCTTGGTAAAGTAGAGGGTCAACGAAAAAGAGGAAGACCCTTAAAGAGACGGATTGACACAGTGGCTGCAACAATGGATTTAAACATAGCAATGATTGTGAGGATGGCTCAGGACTGGGCAGTGTTTTGTTCTGTTGTGCATGGGGTCACTATGAGTCACAACTGACTCAGTGACACCTAACAACAACAACATGTGGCTGGTCATCATGGCCTTCCCTTCACCGGCAGGTCAGCGCCCTACAGAGGGCTCCGGTGGTGTCAGCACAGCCACCACATGCCCACTCTGTTACACATGCCAGTGAAGAAGGGGCAAAGAGAGCCTGTGGGACATGTTGGCAGGTCCACTCTGCCAGGTGAGGAGGGGATACCTGCCTGGAGTGCTGGGAAGACATGGTTGTGACTTCAAGTCTCCATGTGGGTATAGAAATGGAGCAGCCTTTAGATCAAGGTAAGGATGGGAGGCAGCTTTCTCCCTGCCTGGCCTGGCAGGCCGTCCTACCTGTAGAGGAGGGATGGATGCTAATGTTGTCTCTCAGAGCTTTCCCATCCTTGGAACTTAGAGCTGGGGCAGCTGCTTGTGGGATACCTGCTCCCTGCTGAGCTGTCTAGCTCCAGGCTGGGACATCTCATGGCCTAGAGCTTTCTGTGTTGAGATGCCGACAGGGTGGGTGAGACCCATCCCCCTTAGGTGTCAGTCTGATATGTAGAGCTGCCTGTGCTTTGGTCCTGGCCTGCTTCCCCTCCTGTCTTTGTGAGCCATCAGTCATTCAGGCCTCCATAATTGCTCTAATCTGCCTTCTCCCCTTCTGTGGTCCCTGTCCCAGTGGAAGGTCAGCCCCTCAGCACTTCTCACCTAAAGCGCCTCTCTTACCCTCTGACCTCGCAACTCCAGTCTTTCCCTGTCTTATCTGAGACCACTGTGGCTGTCTTTGCTAACTCCTTGCCCCTTCATGGAGGTTCTGGGTGTTGAACCCCTGCCTAGAAGCCTCTGTGGATAAAGAACAAAGCCCAGACACTGCCAACTGTTCAAGACCTTCTGTGACTGCCCCCTGCCTCCTGCTCCGGTCTCCATGCTTGATCTCCATCCAGATCTTATAACTCAACCCTTCACTACTCATAGCCCTTTAGATTGAGGAATAGGGTACCACCAAGGAGTCATTCTCCAGTCACTCTGATTTGCTCTCTTTGCCCAGGGGTCACTCTGGTGTCAGTGTCCAGGGCCAAAGGACTAGTAGTATAGTAGTGGCAGTGGTAGTTGGTAGTAATAATAACAGCCAACATATACAGTGAGTGCCAGAGATAAGATTTGAATTTGTGAGGTCTGGCTGCAGAACTAATGCTCTTGGACATCTGAAAGTCTAACCACTTTGTGGAGAGCAGATGTCCCCAGCCAGGGACATATTCTTTATCTTGCTTGCCATTGCAACCACAGCTCCCGGCACAGTGCCTAGTACATGGTGGGTGCTCAGTAACTGTTGAATGAATGGATGAGGACATGATGAGGAACACTGAAGGTTGTGGAGCAAGAGAAGGACGTGATTCGAGAGAGTCACTGGTTCAGTGTCAGGATGGACTAGAAATAAGGGGACCACTAGGAAGGCTGTTAGAAAATCTAGCCCTAAGGTTATGAGGACCTGAGTCAGGGGGACAGGGGATGGATAGCAGGGCCTGCTCTGCCTGATGCCTTCTGGGCTCTCTCCTGGGCACCAGGCACATGTCTGAGCCCCTCTGAGCACAGGACTGCTGTTCCCTCCTCGAGAGCCACCTGCACAGCACTTGGCAGGTACTCAGTGGGGGCAGTGCTGGACCCGACAGTTGAATCCTGCTAAAAACTGGGGTGGAGAGATGTTCCCATGGGCTCTCTGCCACCCTTCCCTCTCTTCAACCAAAGATGAGAGCCAGGCAGAGTAAGACCATAGATGGTGGCTTTGGAGGCAGAAAGGTCTGGGTGCTGCTGCTTCTTAGCTATGTGGCCAAGGCAAGTTGATTAACCTAGTATGATAATGAGGAGCATGTAAGGCACTGTCTATAAAGGGCTAGCACAGGGTCTGGGCATAGAAAGTGCTCAGTTAGTGGGAGCCACTGATGGTAGTGATGGTAGAAGTCAGGCAGAGAGAGGACTTGAGTCTTGGAACCTGGCAGGAGCACATCAGGGCAAGGCATGTGTGGCAGACATGAGGGGGACACTCTGGATCAGCCACCAGGGCACCCACGTTTTGCAGACTCTTTGGCACCCAGCTGTGTTAGCAGAAGTCCGGCCCTGCTGCAGTTGTCTGTGGCCTCTCAGTGGACAGGGTTGGCACGAGATGGTCGAGATGATGATTCTCTTGCTCTCCCAACCTGTCCAGATAGGTGACCATATCACCAACTTACCTGACCCTCAAGAGTATCCCAATCCTTGGATGCTTGGGGTATTGGTGGACAGGATGGCCAGAAGCTGGCAAGTGGAGGGGGAGGGAAATTGCCCTTGGCCTAATCTGAATGCCTTGAGTGTTAAGGCAGTCTTGGGACCTAGTGTTTGGCCAGGACCTGCACTCTGGCCCATGCCAGGCTGATGTCACCAGATGTGAGTCCCATCACCAGGCTCAGGGGTGATGAGGGAGAAGGGAGATCTAGGAGGCCAGGCAGCCATTGTTGACTGGCTTATCTGGATTAGGCTTTTCATGTGAAGGGAAGAAAGGAATCTGCTTTGTCACAACTGGGGCATCAGGCTGGAAACACAGTTGGTGTTCCTGGCAATCCCCGGCACTCTCCAAAGCTTATTTGTTGCTTTTCCGGGACACGTCCAGGTGCTCTCTGTTATGATAACAAGCAGTGACACAGAGTCAGCTTGAAATGGGATAAACAAACAGACTAAAAATAACTGGATTTGGGGCGGCTTGGCACTGACTCTCAACCTGCAGGCTGTCACTGATCAGCTGAAGGGTGAAGGTAGGCACCATCAAAGACTCCCCTCACCTACAGCCATGGGGTAGTTGGGCTTCGGTGTGACGGAGCCTTCTCCTCTGCCCCACTTCCCACTGACATACAGCTATGGGCTGCCTGAGGGTGTAGGTGCCAGATGGTGCCTGAGGCCCAGAGGAGGGGGTGTGGTGGGCCCGGATGTGAGTGAGGCCGTTTATGTCTGTTTGGAGGAAGCTGGGCCAATGTTTGGACATCTTTATGGTTTTGGAAGTTTCTTGGCCTCACCAGAGGAACCATGGTTGCATCAGAATCTGAGGTCCTCTCCTCAGTGGTCCATGCAGAGGGAGAGAAGAGCAGAGGGAGCAAATCCAGAGTCTTTGAGGAAGAATGGGGAAAAGGAGACACCTTTCTAATCTTAGCCTGCTTCTTTGGACCACTTTCTGCCTCATGAAGGGAGCTGCCTTTGATTAAGTATCTTAGCTTGATCTATTTACTAAAGGAATTTATATAATACATTTGCAGGCTAATCTGGGAAAGGGAGAGATAACAGGAGAACAACACGAGTCTGATATGTGTAGGACCTCATAGGTGGAGTATTTATGGTTGAGTATATGTGGTTGGTAGGTCAGTGGTAGAATTCTTGCTTTCCATATGGGAGACCCAGGTTTGATTCCAGGCCAGTGTACCTCATACATGGCCACCATCCTGTCTGTCAGTGGAGGCTTGTGTGTTGCTATGATGTTGAACAGGTTCCAGACTAAGCTAAGCTGGGAAGAAAGGTCTGGTGGCCTACTTCCAAAAATCAGCCAAGGAAAACTCTGTGGATCGCAATGGTCCAGTCTGCAACTAATCATGGGGATGGCTCAGGACAGGGCAGTATTTTCTTCTGTTGGGCATGGGGTCCCGCCAGGAGTCAGAGGCTGAACTGATGGCAGCTAACAACAAGAACAATGATATATCACAGCAAAAGACATAGTCAAACGACAGGCCCAATGAAGGGAAGAACGAGAAGAGATATATGGTTTGGGATTCCACTTATACTTCTGTTGCCAAATTGAGTCTTTGCTTTTGTTAGTGGCCTCAGTGCCTGTTGGTCAATGAGAACACTCTTACAGATCACAGGCCTGTTTCCCCACTGACCCTGAGGTTCTGTCCAATAAACATGCATTTGCTATGGTGGTCATAAAAAGCACCTACCAAATTATTTCTGGTTCTCCTCCTGGCCACATGGTAGGATTACACTTCCCTGCCCCCTTGACGTTAAGATGTCCCTGTGACTTGTTCGAGCCAACAAAACATGAGCAGACATGATCTATGTCTCTTCTGAGTGGAAGCTTTAAAACCCAGTGTGGTGTGATTAGTCTCACTTTCTCTTTCCTTCTGCCACAGCACTTCAGATAGTGGCTTATCTGCCAGTCTGTGTCCCAGAATGAAGATAAGATGGAGCAGAAACCCCAGCCAACCTATGATTAATGTGTGGTGAAAAGAAGTGAACCTTTGTGAGTCTTTGGGGCTATTTGTTACTGCAGCATAACCTAGCCCATCCTGATGGTGCTAGAGGGAGAAAAAGGGGGAAAAAACCATGCCTAGCTTAGAATCAAAGTCTAACAAATGTTATTGTTGTTGATAGTTGTTGTCAAGTTGACTCTGACTCATGGTGACCTTATGTATAACAGAATGAAACGTTGCCTAGTCCTGTGCTGTCTCCAGGATCCTTGAGCCCATCGTTGAGGCTGTTGTGTCAATCTGTCTCATTGAGGGTTTTCTTCATTTGTCACTGACCCTCTACTTTAGAAAACATGATGTCTCTTTCTAGCGATTGTTCTTTCCTGATGACATGTCCAAAGTCAGCAAATCGCTTTTTCACTGAGTCTTCTTGATCGCTAGCATCAATTACACTGGCCTTTCTGTTCGTTGAACAAGCCACTCTCACTCACCTTAGGTCCTTTGTATTTCCTGTTTCCTCTGACTGAAGTATTTTCCCCCCAGATTTTTGTGTGGTCAACTCCCGCTTGTCATCCAGGTCTCAGCTCAAATGTCCCCTATGAGAGAGAGTTTTCTGACCACCTAATCTAAAGTGCCCCCATATTATCACTCTATTATATTACTTTATTTTATCTTCATAACTGGTTGCCGTTGAGTCAATTCCAGCTCGTAGCAACCTTATAGGACAGAGTAGAACTGCCCCATAGGGTTTCCAAGGAATTGCTGGTGGATTCGAACTGCTGACCTTTTGGTTAGCAGCTGAACACTTAACCACTGTGCCACCAGGGCTTCATTAATCTTCATAGCACTTACCATGTTTGCTTGTTTACTTGTTTATTGTCTGTTTCCTGCTGCTCTAGAGAGTCAGCTCTGTGAAGGCCAGGACCCCAACATGTCACCTCATATCTGTGTGTACAACAGTGCTGGCACATGATGTAGGACACACAAATATTCGATGAGTAAATTGATTGGAAGGTGGGAGGGGTGCAGGGTAATTTTATTGCAGAGACCTAAGGGTGGAAACTTTAAAAATACTTTTTTAATGCTGGAAATGCAGTAGAAGTTTAATAAATATTTGTTGACTGAGTGAGCTCTGGTGGGTGCTGGGGGATGGCGCCATTCCACAATCAGGGAGAAGACTATGAGCTCTCCAAGGGCAGGAACCATAGTGCCCTTGTCTTCTCCATGCTCATAGTCAGCCCAGTATGTGGCAAGGTGCAGATAGGTGCCATGATTCCTCTAGGGGATGGTGACTTGGGCCATTTCCTGCCATCTCATCTCAATTCACCTGACATCAGAGTCCAGAGAGCTGAGAGGCATGACTGACTGGCAAGTCTCCTAGGCTGCACAGCAGAGCCCTGTGACAGTTCCAGCAAGTGAGAGACATTTTGTGTGTGTGTGTGTGTGTGTGTGTGTGTATGTGTGTGGGAGAGACAATGAATGAATCAAATGAATGCTGGGCATTACCAGGGCTAAGTTCTACAAGTTCTCTCTACCCTTGGAGGATCTTTGCTGATTGGGAGGCTGGGAGAATCCAGGAGCCCATGGAGGAAGGGTGAGGAGCCTGGAAGTGACTCAGTGGTGGAGGAGGTGGTGGGTGGTAGTAGGGGAAAGAGGCTCCCACGCCTGGCCTTGTCTGGCCCCCATCTCCTGTGGCCTCCTCATACTCTGTCCTTTTTAGAACCTACAAGCCTTGGGCCTCGCTGTGCACCTGCGTGTCCCTGTGCCTGTAATGCTGTTTCCCATGTGATGACTCACTCCTCCTTCAGGTCCACCTGGAGTGTCGCCTTCTCTGTGAAGCCTTTGACTCCTAGAAAGTTGGTGGCACCCTCCTGTGTGCTCTGCAGTTCTTGGTTCTCCCTGTGTGGGAGTGCTTGTCTTCTTGTGGGAGTGCTTATCTTTTTGCTTGGTTCCTCCCCCACGAGACCATCAGGGCAGGGCTCTTATCTTGCTTATCTCTGCCACCTCACTCACTGCCTGGCATGTGTCCTCTACCCAGTCAATGGTTATTGAGTGGTGAAAGACATGGCATCATCTTCAGATAGCTGAAGGGCTCTCAGCTGGAAGAGGAAGTACCTGATTGTGTGACCTCAGGGGCCAGGATCAGGCTGCCCTGTGGCAATTTTAGGAAGACGGTTATGGAGAGATAGGAAGAACTTTCTGCCTATCAGAATGGCCAGCCATGGACTAGGCTGTCTTGGCCAACCATGGACTAGGCTGACGGTCTGTGAGCAGAGGTAGCATGACCCCCTCCCTTCCAAATGGGAGGTTGAAGCATTAGATCTTGGAGTCTTTTGTCAGAGGTTTTACTGGGCCCTGCTGACTGGAGTCTGGAGCAGATGTGACATGAAATAGCTGCCAAGGGCTGAGATGAAGTGTTAAGGTCCCAGACGTTTTTCCAGATCACAAGGGCATAGCCTGAGGGTCCCAGCCCTGATGGGTGCCTATGTCCGGATCCAGCAGACCTCACCTCATTGAAAATTGGGGCTGAGCAGCTTTGTCAAACTTCCCAGAACACTGGCAATGGGAGAGGAAGGGTGCCTGATCCACGCTGGTGTGAAAACACTTGTTCCGTATCTTCTGTAGCAGGTTGGGCAACCTGGGCAGGGTGGTGCCACACCCTGCCCTGTGCCTTTGGAATCTTCAATCTTCTGTGCCCTCGTGGGGTTTCCTGAGAGAAGCAGCCACCCCATTCTCCCCACAGAGCTCAAGGTCCCCCTGGCAGATCAATGATTCCCCACAGTTCTTCACCTGATCCTGGGCTTCTGAGTGGTCCCCAGGGTAGGAGGAGGAAGAGGACAAAGCATTCCAAGATGGCAGGTTGTTGGCAATAATGGAATACATTTGGCTAAGTGCTTCTACAAGCTACATGCCCCAGACCCCAAGAGAAGGTTGCTATTTTTGATTCTTGGGACTCGGTTCCCTCTCTGGGGGCTTCAGGAAAGGCCTCTTCCTTGTCATCATGTTGTTCCCTGACTGGGTCACTCTGGGTTTGACTGTTGATATGGCTGCATCCTGACCCACCACGCCCAGCTCAGCCCTTGTCAGTATGTTTAGACCTCAGCCCCAGGATTTCCATCTACTTTGACCTTTAACCCTTGTTCTATGACCCTTTTCCCCTCTAGCCTGGCCTCCCCCACCCTCTAAATATACCTCTGTCTTCACCTGTGTAGCTGGTGTTCCCTCTCTCAGCGTTCATGCAGCAAACCTTGCTGTGCATGACTTCTCCTCACAGAGAGGGACTGGGTGACATGGACCTAGGACGTGTGTAGCACTGTTCAGAGAATGAAGGCACTTGTCACATCTCCCCTCTGATGGTGCTTTCTCTCCATGCCAGTCTAGGGCCAGGCACATAGCAGGAGGCCGGTCAGTACACCCTGGTCCAGGAGGCCTTGTCTGACCCTGCAGGAGGTGGGAGGTACATGGAGTCTTATCTCCCAGGATGTGCTGCACATTGATGTGACCCCTCAGTGACCTCACTCTGCCTCTGTTGCATCAGCTCTGGACGGGTTAGTGGGTCTGGCCCATTGCCCTGCCCCTGGGGTGTGGTGAGCTGCAGGTCTGTCTGAGCTGGTTCTTGAGGTGAGTGACACAGTCCCTGGCAGAGCAGGAAATGGGGGTGAGCAGGGTGGGGGGGCCTTGTCTCAGGAGAAAGGTAGGCCATGGCTGGGCTGGAAGCAATCTGCCTTATCAAAAGGAAAGGGAGCCAGAAGGGGCAAAAGAATGAGCCCTTTGCACTGCAGCCAGCGTGTGACTTTGCATGAGCCTCTTGCCCTATTTAGGCTTTCCTGTTAATCTGCACAAAATGAGGCTTCCCTCCCTCTGCCCCTCCATGAGGGGTGGGCTTGTTTTAGGGGTTAGGCTGAGCCGAGCAGTACTTGCAGCATCTCCTGAATCCTGATGTGCTCCTTCACCCATTCAGAGCACCTACAGTGTGCCAGATGTTGAGTAGGACAGATGTGGTCCTGGCCATTATGGGTCATGGGGGTCATACAGACTCACCCGGAGGAGGGGCAGGAGAACCTGGAGGCAGGGACAATCTGTCTCTGGGTCAAGCCCCCCAGATATCATCCCAGATAATGAAGTGGCAGCAGCAAAGCCCCAGAGCTTCCAGTGGCTCCCGTGCGACTGCCTGAGCTTTTGGGTCTTGCAGGTACCTCACAATTCAGTGAGTCCAGCTGTGCTATAATGCAGGATAATACCACATCGTATGCCATAACTAATTATACCAGATATAATACTTAATATGTTAAAATAATAAACATTATAATCTTGTTGTTGGGTGCCATGGAGTTGATTTTTGACTCATAGTGACCCCGTGTGACAGAGTAGAACTTCCCCATACAGTTTTCTAGGCTGAAATCTTTACAGGAGCAGATCATCAGGTCTTTCTCCCACGGAGAGGCTCGGTGTGGGTAGGAACCACCAACCTTTTGGTTAGCAACATTTTCTAGCTATCTTGTGCTCACATAAATGAACTTGTTTTGACCCTAATCCTCAGTCTACAGTTGCCCTCCCGGCACTGTTTTCTATATCCCTGTTTCATTACCTTCATGTCACCCTCCACTGTCTGAAATGTTAGTGCATTCATGTGTTGCTTGTTTCAGATCTGTTTTATCCTGCTTGTATGAAAGCTCCATGAAGGCATGGATCTTGTCAATCTAGTTCACTTTTTAATCTCCTGTGCCCAGAACAGGCCTGGCACAGGGCAGGGGTTCCGTAGGTTTTTGTTCAATAATTGAATGAATGAATGAATTGCAAACTGCATGTTGACAACTGCCTGGTGAATTTGGTGCTGTTGTTCTCCCATGTTCCAGATGAGAAAAATAAGGCTCAATGGGATGACGTGATGGGCACATGCTACTCAGCTGGTAGGTGTCGGGCTGGGATTTGAACCTCCGTGCATAGGTCAGATGGGCATAGGTGTCAGCTGGTTGCAGTGTGTGTGGGTCGGCCCGGGCACGCGTAAGGGCTGTGTGTGAGCAGCAGTCATTTTATTGCACATGGCATGTCGAGATGGAAAGTCTTTGCAGGAATTTTCCTGTATAGGCATATAAAGGCCTTTATTATCCATAATGTGGATATGGGTCCAAAGAGAATTCTATTCTATTTTCTACCAAGGGGTTTGCTGGAGGCCCCTCTGGAGGCTGGGGCTCCTGGCCTTGCTCTGAGGAGACTGGACCCCAGGCAGAAGAAGAGCCGGCTGTGAGCAGGTCCGGGGTCCGGAGCAGCTTGGGATGGGGCAGGATGGGTGGCAGCCTCCCTGGAGGGAAATGCAGGTTTAAGCTGCCTCAGTGGGAAAGGTGACGTTATGTAGGTCATTAAACCTTACAGAAGCTGGGAGGAGAGCTGCTACCGATTATCGGGGTGAAAATTAATGGAATAAAACCTCTAACCAGGCTGCCCAGTGGTGAAGCAGGAGTGCTTTCCTGTGTGGTCAGGATTGGCCGGGAAGTGTTTGAAGCAGCCGCACTACAAGCAGGAGAGGAAGCATTGACTGTCTGCAAATGAATGGGCTGGGGTTGGGGTGTGGTCCTTGCTTATCCTCACAGCTTTTTCTCCTTGGCCCAGCGGAGGAAGGGAAATGGGCTAAGCGGGAAGGTGGACAGGGCTTGATTTGCAGAGATTTGAGCAGGAGGAGGATCCCTCTGGTGCCTGGACCAGCCTCCAGGGCTGAAGGAGACTTTGGATTTTGCTCCCTGCAGAGATGGATGTGGACCCTTGGATTGACATCAAGCTTCAGACCTGGGGCAAAGCTGAGGTGGAACTTGAGGGGGCTCATTTTTTGAGCATTTGCCTTTATACCTTGTCTTTAGGTGACTCGATGAAGGTCAAGCGCCATGACTGTGGAGGGGCAGCCCACACTGGGCTTGACTCCTGTTTTTTGCTGTGGGACCTGAGGGTAGGCAAGGGATTCCTTGGTCAGGCTGGTCTTAGTGTTGATTACGTCAACCATCTACTGCTGCTACTCCTGATAAAGGGGTGGAAGAGGCCTTGAGCTGAGAGGTGCAGGGCTGAGTCCTGGCCCTCTGGGTGGATCAGGCACCCATTGCTTGAATGCAGGAGGCGGCCTGGCTCATCTCTGCCCTCCTCACAGCCCAGCCATGTACTGTATGTCTCTCCTTATTGGAACTTATTCACTCAAACACTGCCTGAAGACTGCTGCTGCCACCTAGCCAGTGTGCACTCAAGGGAGCGGGTCATTCGGTCAGGTGGACGATCCACTCTCAGGTGATCTCACTTGGCTGCCTCTCAGTTTACGACAGTAAATGCTCAATTAAAAAACAAAGCAAAACAAACAAAAATCCAAACCAGTTGCCACAGACTAGAACTGCTCCATAGGATTTTCATGGCTGTGACCTTTTGGAAGCAAATTGCCAGGCTTTTCTTCTGAGGTGCCTTTGGATGTGTTCAAACCACCAACCTTTTGGTGGTCAACAGGTGAGTACTTAACGTTTTGTGCCAACAAAGGACTCCTAAATGGTTAATCCATGGTTATTTATTAGTAACACCTGGGGGATTGACACTATCGCCTCCATTTTATAGATGAGGAAATTGAGACTCGAGGGTGAGATGACTTGCACAAGGACATACAGCCAGTGGATCTGGGACAGTATGGCTTGCTCACTTCAGAGCTTTGTATTCTGCTGCCTTCTTGGGTGGGTAAAGCACCCTTTCGTCTAGAACCCCCAAGCCTTTCCCTGCAGCATTTCTGAGCTCTTCATAAGATTCTTTGGAGGTGGGGAGAACCAGACATTTTTGCCTTGTTTTGCCAGTGAGGAAACTGAA
This sequence comes from Dugong dugon, assembly GCA_030035585.1. Lineage (NCBI taxonomy): Eukaryota > Metazoa > Chordata > Mammalia > Sirenia > Dugongidae > Dugong > Dugong dugon. The sequence continues at coordinate 148,377,359 of CM057460.1, forward strand.
AGGCTGAGTGGCTTGTAGGACTCAGATTGTGTACTAACTGTCATTTATCTGTGGAACATGGTGCCGGGCAATGAGTGTGTTTTGGTGGAAATAGTTGAAGTTCTTGAATGCCAGAGGTTATTGCAGAGGCTCTTTCCCAGAGTTCCATTGGTTTTGGGGAGCTGGTTGTCCAGTGCCCTGGAACCCAAGAAGGCATTCGTGGTTCCCTGAGCTCATGGCTCCCTGGGTGGGGACTTTGTTTCCTGGGATCTGTCCTCACATGGACCACCTAGGGTGTTGACTGGGTAGGGTCTCATGGGTTAGTGCACACAGGCTTGGACAGAGTGGACAGCAGGATGCTCAGGGCTCTGTTGGCCAAACTGGAGTGTTTCCTAGGATTGTTGTGTTATGTTTATTCCCACTAATCTGTTTCTCTTGCCTGTTTATACAATGCAAAGATCAAATAAAATATATTTGAGGCCAGAGCAAATGAAGAACATTTTGGAAAGTAGGATAAAAGGGACGATATCTCGGAATACCTAGCTAATCTGAGTTGCTGTCTCTCTGCTCAGGCCCTGCCTTTGAGAGCTCCGTTTTTCCTCCCATCCCCTGTAAAAGCAAGAGGGAGACTTCTTGACATTAAGCAAATGCTGGTGTGGTGCCTTTGGTGTGGGGTTTGCACATGAGCCACTTGAGAGCAGGAAGCTCTTCCTAGCTGGTGGGTGCCAGCATCAAGGCTCTTCCATCTAAGGATCCCTGTGGAAAAGCGGGCGGATTTCACCATGTACGTGGCAGGACCCTGGATGCCGAGGCAGGGGAATGCTGCAATCTAAACATTTACATTCTGAAAAATGGGAAATCATCCGCTTACATATAAATTAGCCTGAGCCTGACGGGTTTATTACATCCTGGAATGCTTTCATGAGGCTTTCAGAGGGTTCCATGTTGCAGGCCCAGGTCTCCAGCTGGGACTGCCTGTGGCATGCTCCTAGGAGGAACTCACGGGAAGACAGGCTGGACTGACTCTTCCTCCAGTTCCCATCAGCCCGTAACTGATTCATGTGTGAAATGGAGAACAAGGAAACCCCATGCTGGACCCTCCAACAATGACGCACCCTGAACAATGAGCATCTTGAAGCTGAAGGGGGGAGAGGTTGGTCAGGGAGAAGAAGTGGGAGGAGCCAGATGCAGAGGCCCAATCAGAGGCTGTGGCTGGAGGGTTGTTCCATTCCCCGGGGAAGTGGAATTGGAGACAAACGCTCTGCAATTTCACATTGTATGTGATGTGACTGTTGTTGAGTAGGAAGAGAGCAAAGAGATAGTTAGAAATGTCCAGGAAGGAAGAAATGTACGTCCTGCGGGAGAGTTTTCAGACAAGTCTTGGACTGTCCCCCTCAGAGGGCAGGGGCTGGGTGTGAACTCAGCAGGGATGGTGTCTAGCTTACTCCAGGCTCACCCAGAGTGGACTGAACAATTCTGTTTGCAAGACTCCCAGGAGTGGGCTGATGTTCCGGGGTGGGGGGTGGGGGGGTGGGGGGTGGGGGGGCGGGGGGAGGGAGGAAGCTGACTGAGTCCCATGCTCACGGAGTTTATATGATCTTAGGGAGTAGATGGGAAAACCCACAAACGTAAACATACACACACATAATTGTAGTAAATTATGAACTTATTTATTTTCTCTCCCTTTCTTGTATATTACATACACTTATATATCTGTATAATTAGTGTCTAGAACAGATGCTGAATAAATGATTTGGGAGTGAGTGATCTGTGACATCAGCTATTTTGTTCTGGTTTTGAGGAATAATCCTGCTTTATACAAGGGGGCTTATTTGGGGGAATTTTATCTCCACCGATGGTTCTCAGACTTTAGCATGTATCAGAATCACCTGGAGGGCTTGTTAAAACACATTGCTGGTCCCCGCCCGCCCTAGGAGTTTCTGATCCATTATTAGTTCTGGTGTGGGGCCTGAGAATTTGCATTTCTTACAAGTTTCTTGCTGCAGCTGCTGGTCCAGGGACCACACTTTGAGGACCACTGGCCTAGAGAGTACATGGGCTTCACTGGGGGACTATGGGCTCTTTTACAGAACTTCCCTTGGTCTGAGAGCACACTCATGTTTTTGATAAAATGAGAAAAGACTCATGGGCATCCATGGAATCATTTTCTTGTTTTCAGAAAGAGGCCAGACCTCCTCTAATATGAGCAGAGCCAGCTTGCTGCCCTGCAGAGCAGTGATGGCTTTGTGGTTTTCCGGTTCATTCAGCAGGCATCCACCAGTGTCCACTGAGCCCAGCCCTGGGCATGACATGTCATCAGGAAGGACTCAGGTGGGTAGAATGTTTCCTGAACCATTGAATCTAACAAATGTTGGGGAAACACTTCTTTGTGCCCAGCTGAGCTGCCCTGATGGGGAAGTTAGAGAAAGAGAGATGATGTAAGACTTTCCATGAGGTTGCTGGTAATCCTCTGTGCCTTCCCCATGTCCCTAACCCCTGGCCTACTTCTGTCCCCAGTAGCAGCTTTGGACCCCTCTGAGAAGCCACCTTAAAGCCACCTATGCATCACTGACACCAAGATATCTCTTTGTCCTCTTGGGCTTCCTAGTAGCAGACTCCCCAAGGTTAAATGTCTTGGTGTCTGGACCTCAGCCCTGTCCCCCTGTGATCAAATCCCACTGTGTTCTGACAAGTCCTTTTGACAATGCATCATATGGTATATTGTCTGTTTTGCATCCACTCCTCACCATTCTCACTGAAGAGTAAACTAAAAGCTGGAAACCCATGGGTTGTTCTTCCTCTAGCAAAGAGGCCAACTCCAGAGTGTGGACCTGGACAAGGAAGGGGCCTACTTGGGGTATAGTTGCAGGGATGCCAGAAGGTGAGTCGGGCCACCTGGGTTCCTGTTATGTGATTTTAGGCAAGTCCCTTCTTCTCTCTGGTTTCAGTTTCCTCCTCTGTAAAGTGAGCAGTAGCATGCCTGCCATGCCTCCTTTCCTCTTAGGGTTGTGAGGCTCCAGTGGACAATGTCTGTGACTTCTCCTTAGACATGTGTGAATTATTGGGGTATTGGGGTGATAGACCTATAAAACTATCCTGAGGAGAGCAGTGACCCCTGATGTTTGGGGTTGGGGGTGCAGAAGCCTCACAGGGAAGGAGCAAGTGTTAGTGAGAAATACAACATGGGCTTGAGAGACAGACTGAGCACCTAGGTTCAGATCTCTGCTGGCCACTCACTAACCCTAGGGAGTAGGCCATGTTTCTTAATCTCTGTGAGCATCAGTCTTATCTGGAAAAAGGAGAGAAAATAAATTTAAAGATTACTTATTAGGTTGGTCCTGTGAGGAGGGGAGTTTGGCTCTTCTGGTTCCTGGGTAATTTTTAATTTAATTTTTATCAAAGGAATACATATTCATAGCCAAGCAGCTCTAAGCTGATAATGAAAATCAGCAGTCCTCTGCCCCGTGCCTTCCCACCCCTGGTCTCTGCTTTCTAGGAGTAACTGTTCACAATCCTTTCAGTTGTTTCTTCTGGTATTTATCATATTTCTAAATAATATGCTTATATTACTTTTTTTCTTGACTTTTCAGTTTTAGTTATTATCTACTAACTCATTTATGTAAGATGGGGATTAAGGTTATCTATACCAATTCTTTCTCCATTGAGTATATACATATACACTTCCCCTTTCCCAATCTTCCAAAACATATCAGCATCTTTGGTTAAATCAACATCTAGATTCTAGTTTCAGTTGCCTTTGAGCCAGTTCCAACTCATGGTGAGCCCACATGTGTCAGAGTAGAACTGTGCTTTATAGGGTTTTCAGTGGTTGATTTTTCAAAAGTAAATTGCCAGACCTTTCTTCCAAGGTGCCTCTGGGTGGACATGAACCACCAACCTTTCGATTGGCAGCTAAACACGTCAACCGTTTGCACCACCCAGGAACACAGTGAAGCCATGTAGTATATACTGTGATTACATTTCTTTTCCTTATAAACTTCTGGTTTTCCTTGGAATTAAATACATAGTAACTGACTTGCTTTTCTGTTTGCTTAGTTTTCTATTATTTATCCTTTAGTTCTCTGACTAAACTGGAAATATGTTCTGGACATATTCAAACACATCAGGTAATCTGTTTCATTTACTTTTTCTTCAGTCTGGATAGTTGCTTTCTAGGCACAGCTGCTAACCTGGGTCGCCCCTTCACTATCAGCCAGGAAATACTGTTGGATCACCTGTTTCCTGAATTCCGTGCCATTCTCTTTCTCTGTTTGCTCCCTTGTTTTCAAGAAACATATCCAGTATCTTCCTGAGAAAGAATACACAGGAGGTAAATTTTTTGAGGTCTTGTATGCCTGAAAATATCTTTGTTTTACTTTTATACTTGAATCGTAGTTTGGCTGGATATAAAATTTGATGTTGAAATTGCTTTCCCTTAGAAATGTATTGCTCCTTTGTCTCCAGCTTCCCATGTTACTATTAAGAAGTCAGAAGATATTCTGTGTTCCTTTCCTTGAAATGGGACCATTTCCTCCCCTCTGTGAGCCAGAATCCACTCGATGGCAACGGTTTTTTTTTTTGGTCTGGAAGCATTGAGGATCTTCTCTTTATTACCAGGGTGCTGAAATGTCCTATTTCCATGGCTCAGTATGAGGTTTTATTTATTTATTTATTTCATTGTTTTGGACATTTGATGGATATGTTTAAACCTGGAGACTTCAGTTCTAGGAAATTTGTCTTATTTATCTGATAAGTTCCTGCTTCTCCAGTCCATTTCCTCTTTCTGGAATTCTCTTTTTGATGTTGAACCATCTGAACTGCTTCTCTAATTATCCTTTCCTCTTAATTTCCATCTTTTGTTATTTTACTAAAGGGTTCTGAAACCTTTTAGTCTCAGGACTTCTTTACATTCTTAAAAATTATTGAGAACCCCAAAGAGCTTTTGTTTATGTGGATAATATCTATTGATATTTACCACATTAGAAATTAAAACTGATAAATTAAAAAATATTTATTAATTCATTAAAAAAATAATAAACCCACTGTATGTTAACATAAAATCATTTTATGAAAAGATAAATATAATTCCCAAAACAAAACAGAAATTAGTGAAAGAGTAGCACTGTCTTATATTTTTGCAAATCTCTTTAATATCTGGCTTAGTAGAAGACAGCTGTATTATCCTCTGTTTCTTTCTTTTTTAAATTTTTTTATTGTTGTAGTTTAAATGAAGTTTACATTTCAAGTTAGTCACCCATACAAAAATTTATACATACATTGTTATGTGACCCTAATTGCTCTCCCCATACTGTGACAGCACACTCCTCCTTTCCACCCCTGATTCCCCATGTCCATTCAATCACCTCCTAGCCCTCTCTGCCTTCCCATCTCACCTCTAGACAGAAGCTGCCCATTTAGTCTCTTGTAGCTACTTGAGCTAAGAGATACACTCATCCCGAGTATCACTTTATGTCCCACAGTCCAGTCCAATCCCTGTCTGAAGAGGTGGCCTTGGAAATTGTTTTAGTTCTGGGCTGATAGAGAATCCAGGGGCCATGCTTTCCGGGGTTCCTCTAGTCTCAGTCAGACCATTAAGTCTGGTCTTCTTACTAGAATTTGAGTTCTGCTTCCCACCTTTCTCCTGCTCCATCAGGGACTCTCTGTTGTGTTGCTTGTCAGGGCAGTCATTGGTGGTAGCCAGGCACCATCTAGTTCTTCTGGTCTCAGGCTGATGGGGTCTCTGTTTTATGTGGCCCATTCTGTCTCTTGGGCTAATATTTTCCTTGTGTCTTTGGTGTTCTTCATCTCCTTTACTCCAAGTGGTTGGGACCAATTGATGCATCTTAGATGGCCGCTTGCAAGCTTTTGAGACCCTAGACGCCACTCACCAAAGTAGGATGCAGAACATTTTCTTAATAAGCTTTGTTATGTCAGTTGGCCTAGATGTCCCCAAAAGCATGGTCCCCAGACTCCTACGTCTGCTACTCTGTCTCTCAAAATGTTTGATTGTATTCAGGAAACTTCTTAGCTTTGGTTTAGTCTAGTTGTGCTGACTTCCCCTGTAGTGTGTACTGTCCTTGCCTTCACCTAAGATAATTCTTATCTACTATCTAGTTAGTAAATAACCCTCACCCTCCCTCCCCACCCTTGTAACCATCAAAGAATGTTTTCTTCTGTGTTTAAACCTTTTCTTGAGTTCTTATAATAGTGGTCTTATACAATATTTGTCCTTCTGTGACTGACTAAATTTACTCAGCATAATGAGTCCCAGCTTCCTCCATGTTATGTTTCATGGCTTCATCCTTGTTCTTTATTGTTATGTAATATTCCATCGTGTGGATATACCATAATTTGTTTATCCATTCGTCTGTTGATGGGCATCTAGGTTGTTTCCATCTCTTTGCTATTGTGAACAGTGCTGCAGTGAACATGGGTGTGCATATATCTATTCGTGTGACAGCTCTTATTTCTCTAGGATATATTCCAGGGAGTGGGATAGCTGGATCGTATGGTACTTCTATTTCTAGCTTTTTAAGGTAGTGCCAAATCGATTTCCAAAGTGGTTGTACCATTTTACATTCCCACCAACAGTGTGTAAGTGTTCCAGTCTCTCCACAACCTCTCCGGCATTTATTATTTTGTGTTTTTTGTATTAGTGCTAGCCTTGTTGGGGTGAGATGCTGTCTCATTGTAGTTTTGATCTGCATTTCTCTAATGGCCAGTGATTGTGAGCATTTCTTCCTGTGTCTCTTAGCTGCCCGAATATCTTCTTCGGCGAAGTGCCTGTTCATATCCTTTGCCCGTTTTTTAATTGGGTTATTTGTCTTTTTGTTGTTGAAGTTTTGCAGTATCTTGTAGATTTTAGAGATTAGATGCTGATCGGATTCATCCTAGCCAAAAATTTTTTCCCAGTCTGTAGGTTGTCTTTTGACTCTTTTGGTGAACTCTTTTGATGAGTGTGTTTGATTTTTAGGAGATCCCATTTATCTAGTCTCTCTTCTGGAGCTTGTGCATTGTTACTTATGGTTCGTATTGTGTTTATACCATGTATTAGGGCTCCTAGCGTTGTCCCTATTTTTTCTTCCACGATCTTTATTGTTTTCGATTTTATATTTAAGTCTTTGATCCATTTTGAGTTAGTTTTTGTGCATGGTGTGAGGTATGGGTCTTGTTTCACTTTTTTGCAGATGGATATCCAGTTATGCCAGCACCATTTGTTAAAGAGACTGTCTTTTACCCAGTTAATGGGCTTTGGATGTTTGTCAAATATCAGCTGCTCATAGGTGGATGAGTTTATGTCAGGATTCTCAATTCTGTTCCATTGGTCTATGTATCTGTTGTTGTGCCGATACCAGGCTGTTTTGACTACCGTGGTGGTATAATAGGTTCTGAAATCAGGTAGTGTGGGGCCTCCCACTTTGTTCTTCTTCTTGAGTAATGCTTTATTTATTCGGGGCCTCTTCCCTTTCCATATGAAGTTGGTGATTTGTTTCTCCATCTCATTAAAAAGTGCTGGTGGAATTTCGATAGGGATTGCATTGTATCTGTAGATCGCTTAGGGTAGAATTGACATTTTCACTATGTTGAGTCTACTTATCCATGACTAAGATATGTTTTTCCATTTATGCAGGTCTCTTTTGGTTTCTTGTAGTAGTGTCTTGTAGTTTTCATCATATAGATCTTTTACATCTCTAGGTATATTTATTCCTAAGTATTTTATCTTCTTGTGGGCTATTGTAAATGGTATTGATTTGGTAATTTCCTCTTTGAGGTGCTCTTTGTTGGTGTAAAGGAATCCAACTGATTTTTGTATGTTTATCTTGTATCCCGAAACTTTGCTGAAATTTTCTATTAGTTCCAGTAGTTTTCTTGTGGATTCTTTGGGGTTTTCTGTGTATAAGATCATATCATCTGCAAATAGAAATACTTTGATTTCTTCCCTACCAATCTGGATGCCCTTGATTTCTTTTTCTAGCCTAATTGCTCTGGCTAGGACCTCCAGCATGATGTTAATAAGAGTGGTGATAAAGGACATCCTTGTCTGGTTCCCGTTCTCAGGGGGAATGCTTTCAAAGTCTCTCCATTTAGGATGATGTTGGCTGTTGGCTTTGTATAAATGCCCTTAATTATATTGAGGAATTTCCCTTCTATTCCTATTTTACTGAGAGTTTTTTATCCTGAATGGGTGTTGGACTTTGTTGAATGCCTTTTCTGCAACAATTGATAAGATCATGTTGTTCTTGTCTTTTGTTTTATTTATGTGATGGATTACATTGATTGTTTTTCTAATGTTGAACCATCCCTGCATACCTGGTATAAATCCCACTTGATGATGGTGAATTATTTTTTTGATATGTTGCTGAATTCTGTTGGCTAGAATTTTGTTGAGGATTTTTGTGTCAATGTTCATGAGGGATATTGGTCTGTAATTTTCTTTTTCTGTGGTGTGTTTACCTGGTTTTGGTATCAGGGTTATGCTGGCTTCACAGAATGAGTTTGGGAGTATTCCATCCTTTTCTGTGCTCTGAAATACCTTTAGTAGAAGTGGTGTTAACTCTTCTCTGAAAGTTTGGTAGAATTCTCCAGTGAAGTCATCTGGGCCAGGGTTTATTTTTTGTTGGGAGTTTTTAAATTACCTTTTCAATCTCTTCTTTTGTTATGGGTTTATTTAGTTGTTCTACCTCTGTTTGTGTTAATTTAGGTAGGTAGTGAGTTTCTAGAAATTTGTCCATTTCCTCAGGGTTTTCAAATTTGTTAGAGTACAGTTTTTTGTAGTATTCTGTTATGATTCTTTTAATTTCATTTGGGTCTGTTGTGATACCACCCATCTCATTTCTTATACAGGTTATCTGCATTCTTTCCTGTTTTTCTTTTGTCAGTTTGGCCAGGGGTTTATCAATTTTGTTGATCTTTTCAAAGAACCAGCTTTTGGTCTTGTTAACTCTTTCAGTTGTTTTCCTATTCTCTATTTCATTTAATTTTGCTCTAATTCTTATTATTTCCTTTCTTCTGGTGCCTGAGGGCTTCTTTTGCCGCTCTCTTTCTGCATGTTCCAGTTGTAGGGTTAATGTTTTGATTATGGCCCTTTCTTCCTTTTGGATGTGTGCATTTATTGCTATAAGCTGACCTCTGAGCACTGCTTTTACTGTGTCCCAAAGGTTCTGGTAGGATGTGTTTTCATTCTCATTTGATTATATGAATTTCTTTATTCCATCCTTAATTTCTTCCGTAACCCAGTAGTTTTTGAGCAAGGTGTTGTTCAGTTTCCATGTGTTTGATTTTTTTCCCTTGCTTTTTGTGTTGTTGATTTCTACTTTTATGGCTTTATGGCCAGAAAAGATGCTTTGTAATATTTCGATGCTTTGGATTTTGTTGAGGCTTGCTTTATGGCCTAATATGTGGTTTATTCTGGAGAATGTTCCATGTGCATTGGAAAAGAAAGTATACTTGGCTGCTGTTGGGTGGAGTGTTTGGTGTATGTCTATGAGATCAAGTTGGTTGATTGTAACGTTTAGCTCTTCTGTGTCTTTGTTGAGCTTCTTTCTGGATATTCTGTCCTTCACCGAAAGTGGCGTGTTGAAGTCTCCTACTACTATAGTGGAGCTATCTATCTCTCTTTTCAGTGTTGTTAGAGTTTGTTCTTGTATTTTGGAGCCTTGTCGTTGGGTGTGTAAATATTTATCATAGTTATGTCCTCCTGGTGTATTGACCCTTTAATCACTGTATAGTGTCCTTCCTTATCCTTTGTGGTGGATTTTACTTTAAAGTCTATTTTGTCGGAGATTATTATTGCCACTCCTGCTCTTTTTTTGAGTGTTGTTTGATTGATACATTTTTTTTTACATGCTTTAAGTTTTAGCTTGTTTGTGTCTTTAAATCTAAGGTGTGTCTCTTGTAGGCAGCATATAGATGGATAGTGTTTTTTTGTCCAATCTGCCACTCTCTGTCTCTTTATTGGTGCTTTTAGTCCGTTTACATTCAGCATAATTGTTGTTAGGTATGAGTTTAGTGCTGTCATTTTGATGTCTTTTTTTGTGTCTTATTCACAGTTTCTTTGTTCCCCTTAATTTTCTGTGCTGAGTCGTTTTTCTTTATGTATTTTCTTTTCATCTTTTTCATTGTTGTTGATTTTGTGTTTGCTGAGTCTTTATATTTTTCCAGTTTTTTATTTTGATTTGTAGGATCGTTAGTTTCTTTTGTGGTTGCCTTAATATTTACCCCTTTTTTTCTAAGTGTATACCTGTCTTTTATTTCTTTACATCGCTGTGACTTCCCTTCCATATGAAAAATCTATGTCTACGTTTTTTAAGTCCCTCTTTTTTGTTTTAATGTTGTCATTTTTTACATATTGATATCTCTGTTTCCCTATTTTTGATGTTTTAGCATTGATGTATTTTTGTGACTTGCCTATCTGAGTTGCTATCTGGTCGCTCTGTCCTGGGTTCTAGTCTTGTGTTGTTATCTGATGTTATTGATTTTCTAACCTTTAGTATTTCTTGTAATTTTGGTTTGGTTTTTGCAAATTCCCTAAACTTCTGTTTATCTAGAAATGCCCCAATTTCACCATCATATTTGAAAGACAGCTTTGCTGGATATATAATTCTTGGCTGGCAATTTTTTTCCTTCGAGGCTTTATATATGTCATCCCATTGCCTTCTTGCCTGCATGGTTTCTGCTGAGTAGTTGGAGCTTATTCTAATTGACTCTCCTTTGTAGATGACTTTTCTTTTATCCCTAGCTGCTCTTAAAATTCTCTATCTTTGGTTTTGTCGAGTTTGATTATAATATGTCTTGGTGACTTTCTTTTGGGATCTACCTTATGTGGGGTTCGATGTGCATCTTGGATCGATATCTTCTCATCTTTCATGATATGAGGGAAGTTTTCTGTCAACAAATCTTCAAAAATTCTCTTTATATTTTCTGTTATCCCTCCCTGGTCTGGTACTCCAATCGCTCGTAAGTTATTTCTCTTAATAGAGTCCCGCATAACTCTTAGAGTTTCTTCATTCTTTTTAATTCTTCTATCTGATTTTTCTTCACGTAAGTTGGGGTCAAGTGCTGTATCTTCACTAATTCTGACTTCTACTGCCTCAATTCTGCTCCTATGACTTTCTATTGAGTTGTCTAAAAAATTCTGAAATTTTATTGTTAGTCTCCTGGATTTCTGCTTGTTGTCTCTCTGTGGATTCTTGCAGCATATTAAATTTGTCATTATGCTCTCGAATAACTTTTTTAAGTTCTGCTACTTCTTTATCTGTGTGTTCTTCGACTTTTTCTGCGTTTTGAATAATTTTCTTTCTAATTTCTTGAAGAGTTCTGTATGCTAATCTTTTGTATTCTGCCTCTGGTAAGTCTAAGAAATTCTCTTCCTCCAGAAAATTTATTGATTCTTTATTTTGGGAGCTTGCTGAAGCCATCATGGACTGCCTCTTTATGTGATTTGATATTGACTGTTGTCTCCGAGCCATCGATAAGTTATTATAAATTTATTTTATCTTTGTTTAGTGTGTCCTAGCTTCTTGTTTTGTTTTGATATGCCCAAATAGGGAGCTCATGTGCGCTAGTTTGATTATTGGCGCCTTTGAAGCTCTAACGTCCTGTCACCAGGTAGTTAGGTCTGTAAGTATGTGTGCCCAGGAGACCATTAAATTTTCCTGTATGGATTCAGCTCAGGTGTCCAGGCAGTCAAGTGTGTGGTGCAGGCTTTCACCTACAGTCTTAGAGAGGCATGGGTGATTGGTGTAGGCACAGGCTGCAGTAGGGGGTCATGTGCTGAGAAAGGCAGGGGGCTGACGGCTGCCCCTAAGTGTCTGAAAGGAAAGTGTGTCCCTGTTCCCTAGAGCGAGTAGGTAGGTGAGTTTGTAGCCAGACTGTGAGCACCCTACTCTGTTGGCTGTAAGGACTTGGGGGCACCACTTATTCTTGGACCCTGTAGCAGGTGGCTAGGTGGTGTGGGTGGAGCCACCAGTCCTCAAGCCCCTAATGTGAACAGCTAAGGTGCCTGCTTAAAGGGCAGAGCAGTGTCAAGCATCACAAATCTGCCACTTCACAGCTGAAACAGTTGAAGTTAGACTTCAGGTGTTTACCCTATTGTACTGTGGTAGTGAGGGCTTACGCTGTTGAGATGGGTCCACACAAGTCTATACAGGGGTGGAAGGCACTCAAAGTCTGCGGACCCCTTATGCCTGTGCCTAAATGAAGGAACTGTGCCAACCCTGAATTCCTGGCTTAGGGGAGCTGGTATCTTATTTTTTTACGTTTTTGTTAATTTGTTCCCTGCCCAAGGCCAGGAGAGTGGGTCAGGGCACATTATGGGATCTACTTCCAGCCCAGGGGACTCAGAGATTGCTGAAGCTGGCGGAACTCTGTGCAGAGTGGGGAGGGAGGAGGTAAATGGGAGAGAAGTATTTCCCAAATGGGTTTTTTTTTTTTTTTTAATCCCCATGAAAGGCCACATGCATGTACTTATCTTTAGCCACTTGGGTGCTGCTTTTCACTGGTTCAGAGTGTCCAAGCAGAATCTCTGCTGCCAGCTCTCTCTCGATGTGGAAACTGCTTCCCGAGTGAATGAGTGGAGCAGTATGCCTGCCTCTCTGCACCACCCGAGCCAATCCGGGCTGAAGGGCTGCAGCTCCCACCAGGTCAGGTCAGGCAACTCCTTGCTGCTTCTGAACCGTCTCTCTCTCCCACCCACCACTCAGTCCGATTCCTCAACTTTGCCTTGTTCAGGGCTCCTAGATAGTCATATACAATCGAATCACTTGTTTTTTCAGGTCTTTGTTGTTAAGAGGGACATAGGAAGCCTTCTGACTACTCTGCCATCTTGGCCCTGCCTCTCTCCTCTGTTTCTTCATTCACTCTGTTGTGATAATGTTGTTTGAAGAAAGTCTGGCTTTATTCAGATACGTAGTTGGAAAAGAGAGGAGTATTGTAATAGCTTTTTCAGGTAATTGTGGATATTCTTCTTTGATATTACACCAGAACTCAACAAAGTGGTAAGTTCTTAAAGGTCAGTTGTAGTATGGAATCTGAAACCTTGTCTGTGAACTTTCTTTCCTCTGTTACGTTAAAATCCATTGGTCTGTCTTGTACTTTGAGTGGATCTTTTACCTATGCCTGATTTTGTTACATCATTCGTTGATCATTTGGAAAATATTGGTCCGCTGAGTTATGTAGATCTTTAAAATGTTGACACATTTCTTTATACAGTATCAGACAATCACATTTGTGAATATTACCACCAGTCACGACAGAAAAGTATGTTAGAAAGCTCTTAAGCTCATGGTGGCCAATATGTTTTTCAATATTCTAATTTTGCTTTAAAGCTCAAAGTTTATCATCAGTAACCAATACTATCTGTTGTTTTTCTTGAAGTGACAGGCTCACTTCATTCATTTTTGAGAAAGTATCTGCCAAATTCCCAAGTCTGATAACCATAATTTGCCTGTAAGTTCAGTGGCATCTCCAGGGTTGGTGTCACCCAGTGTGGTAACTCATGGTATCACTAACCCCGTGCTAATTACCACAATATTGTAGCTAAAACACCAGAAAATTTGACAAAGTCAACAAGTATAAAAACACTGGCAGCAACAAAAACAGCCTGTGCTTGTAGTGCATTCAGAAAAAACCACGTGATTCAAAGCATCACTGTAATTGGCTAATAGTGACAGCTCTGACCAGATCACATTAGAAGGTTCAAAAAATAAATTAGCATAGAGTTTTAGCTTTGTAGAGCTTATGAACAAATTTTTTGTTTTTATAACTAACTACAGGGATATTGTTATAAAAAATAATAAATTTCTGCTGAAACACTACAAAAATTTTATAGACAGTCATTTTGGTGTCACCCCCTCTGACAGTGTCACCTGGTACTGTCTGCATGCCCCACCCCTCCAAGTGATGCCGCCTAGTAAGTTGTTCTTTCTAGTAAAAATAGTCTTTTATAACAAAAATGGCTAGGTCAGCTTGCAACTCAGGCATACAAACACTTTTCTTTGAGATTTGGTATGCAGCAGAAGTGCTTTATACATAATTTGTATTTTGTCACACAGAATATTAAAAAGGTATATACTGAAAGGTTCAGATTTAATAGAATTAATAACATTTACTGTTAAGATTGTTAAGTGAGACCAGTATTTATTTTTACTGGGATTGCGTAGCAGTTATCTTAGTTATCTAGTGCTGCTGTAACAGAAATGCCACAAGTTGGTGGCTTTAACAAACAGAAATTTGTTGTCTCACAGTTTAGGAGCCTAGAAGTCTGAATTCAGGGTGCCGGCTGTAGGAGAAGTCTCTTTCTCTGTTGGCTCTGGGGGAAGGTACTTGTCTCTTCAGCTTCTGTTTCCTGGCTTCTTGGAGATCTCCATGTGTCTTGGCATCTATCTTACACCATCTCTCCTCTGCTCGCTTGTTTAATCTCTTTTATATCTCAAAAGAGATTGACTCAAGATACACTCTATACTAATCCTGCCTTGTCTTAGTCATCTAATGCTGCTACAACAGAAATACCACAAGTGGATGGCTTTAACAAAGAGAAGTTTATTTCCTCAAAGTTTAAGTAAGCTAAAAGTCCAAATTCAGGGCATCAGCTCCAGGGGAAGGCTTTTTCTCTGTGTTGGCCTTCTTCTTCTCAGTGTTTCCCCGGACTAGGAGATTCTCTGCGCAGGGACCCCGGTCCAAAGGACGCACTCTGCTCCTGGCACTGCTTTCGTGCTGGTATGAGGTCCCCCAACTCTCTGCTTGCTTCCCTTTCATCTCTTGAGAGAGAAAAGGTGGTGCAGGCCACACCCCAGGGAAACTCCCTTTACATTAGATGTGACCTGGGTAAAGGTGGTGTTACAATCCCACCCTAACCCTTTTAACATAAAATTACAATCACAAAATGGAGGCCAACCACACAATTCTGGGAATCATCACCCAGCCAAACTGATACACACATTTTTTGTGGGACATAATTCAAACCATGACATGCCTCATTAGTATAACAAAGATAATCCATTCCCAAATGGGATTATAACCACAGGCGTAGAGGTTAGGATTTATAACACATATTTTTGGGGGACATAATTTAATCCATAACATTCTACCCTTTGGCCCCCCAAAATTCATGTCCTTGGCACATGCAAAACACATTACCCCACCACATCATCACAAAAGTCTTAAATCAACTCCAAGTCCAAATCTCATCTTCTGAATCATCTAAATCAAATATGAATGAGACTTTAGGTGTATTACATCCTGTGGCAAAATTCCTCTTCATCTGTGAACCTGTGAAATCTAGAGTACAAATTATGTGTTTACAAAGTACAATGGTGGAACAGGCACAAGGTAGACATTTCCATTACAAATGGGAGAAATTGGAGGGAAACAAGGGATAATGGGTTCCAAGCAAGTCTAAAACCCAGCAGAACAAATTACATTAGCTCTCAAGACTTGAAAATAATCCTGTCTTCTCTGAGACCATCTAGGCAATGACCCTGCCCTCCAGACTCTGGACGTTGGCCACACCTTCTGGATTCTGGGTGGAGGTCCCTCAGACCTGGGCTTCAGCTCTTATGTTCCAGACCCACTAGGATGGCAACTCTGTTCCCTTGGCTTTGGGCGGCCCCATTCTTTTAGTCCATCTGAGTGGCGACTCCACACCCTTAGCCCTGGCAGGCCTTGTTATTCCGCCCCTTGGGCATGTATGGTAGTTCTGCCCCCTCAGCTTTGGTCAGTGGTCCCATTCCCCTGGTACACCTTAATGGAAGCCCCACAGTTAGGAGCTGAGTTGGCAAAGATCCGACTCTTTGAAACCTAGGAGGCTGTGGCTCTATCTTTGAGATCCAGAAGACCACGGCCCCACCCTTTGAAACCGAGAAGACCCTGCTTCCCGTGCTCCTTCCAACAGTTCTGCCAATCTCCAAGCTGCCCCAAGGACTGCCCTTTTCTTTCCTTGGAGGACAACTAATATAGCTCCTTTGGCCTGTTTCCTGCATGTAGAATTCCAAGAGGCGGATAGCATTCTTTCCTTTGTTCCTTCTCTGTCCCCTTCAGTCTAAGCTGATGGGTCTTCTGCTGTTGTAGTTGGTGAGATCCATCAGTCACAGGCTTAATCTCTTTAACAATAGATTGTGTAGCCTAGTCCTTGGTGAACATTCTAGGACACATGTCCTTAGTTTGTACAACAGAATTTTCCAAATCTTCAACCTTTGTTTTCATTTTGCACAGTTCATTTTTAAGTCCAACTCTTCCCTCTAGCATTTTACTATAAGTGGCACAGAGAAACCACATGGCCCCTTCAAGATCTTGCTTAGAAATTTCCTCAGCCAGATATCCAAGTTCACCATCTACAATTTCTACCTTCCACTAAACATTTGAACATAATTCAGGCAAGTTGTTTGCCACTGCCTAAAGAACATTGCCCTTCCTCCATTGTCCAATCACATATTCATCATTTTCTTTTAAAGCCTCATCAGAAGCACCTTTAACATCCATATTTCTAGCAACATTCTGTTGCTGGTGCCATATGTGTTCTCTAAGATGATAGAGTCTTTCTCTATAGCTCTCCTCACTTCCTTCTGAGCCCTCACCAGACTTGCCATTAACGCCAATAATTCTACAAACAGTCTCTTCAAGGCAAACTATGATTTTACCATTAGGCACCTTAAAAGTCTTCCAGCCTTCACCCATTACCCAATTCCAAAACCACTTCCACATTTTAGGTATTTGTTAGAGCAATACTCTACGCTGCTGGTACCAAATTCTATCTTAGTTATCTAAACTGATAGATTGCCATACCTGTCTGTGTTAGCTGCGGCCTCCGTGGCCAATCTGCATGATGAAGTATCCAGTCAAGTTTTGGCAGTTCTGAAGGTGTGGCAATCTTGGTTCTCACAAGGGGCTAGTGGGGAGCATTGCAACAGAGGCCCTTTGCCAGGCCTGCAGGATGCCCCAGGAGGGAGGTAGAGGGCGGAGGGCATCCTTGACAGTTGATGTCTGTGTCAACAGCACCCAGTGACACACTGGGGGAGGACGAGCCCGCGCTTGGCAGGCCAACAATGGGCTGATTGACAAAATGAACCTTTCCCTCAAAGTATAGTCCTCAGAACCCTAAGGGCTCCTGAAGCTATTTTAAGGGATCCACAAAGTTAAAATTATTTTCATAACACTAAGCCATTATTTGCCTTTTTCACTGTGACATTTGCACTGATGGTGCAAGAGTAACTGTGGGTAAAACTGCTAGCACCTTAACAGAAATCAAAGCAGTGATATCAAACTCTACTATCAGTTAACTAATTGCCATCAAATCGTTTCTGACTCAAGGCGACCCCATTTGTGTCAGAGTAGAACTACACTCCATAGGGCTTTCAATGGCCCTACCACTGCCAGGCGTGCCTGGGCTGATGGTGGTCTGCCTGCTGCCCCCGTGGAGCTCCCCTGGCAGGCTCAGAGCAGGCTGTATCTTGGCCCCTGATGGGGTCATGACCTGTCCTTGATCCTCTAGGAGCTTGCTTGCTTCAGTGAGGCATAGGCTGGCGGTTCCATGGCCCACAGGAACAAAGGACCTGAATGAAGCCTGGGGGTGGTGAGTACTATGAGGGTAGGAGTGGCTTGGCCCTGGGTGGGTGTTGTGTCCACAGCACCTGCCCACTTGGCATGAGAAAGGAGGAGCGTCATGAGCTGCTGGGGAGATACATTTGTTGTTCCATGGATGTGGTCTGCTTTGCGGGGGTTGTAAGTATTCCCTGAAACCTTAGCCACAATGTTACCATGGGCTCGTTCCACACTGAGTATGAAAATTGTGACCCCTCCTTTTAGGCCCCACCCTACCCCTCCTCCTATATATACACATACATGCACATACAGGCACACACACGCACAAAAGCTGCCTCGCCTGCTGAGACTGTGTGACTCATGTCAGTTGTGAGCTCAGACTGCTCAAGGCCTTTGTGTTGGGAGACTCCAGGTATGGACATTGAGGCCTAGCAGGCCTCAGGTGATGAAGCCCAGCAGTCTTCAGGGGATGGGGCCTTCTAGTTGGCTCTGCCAATAGGGACTGTCCGACTTACTCTTTTTCTGTGTTGTATTCCCAGATGAAAGGAGCCCAAACAGACCTAAGGCTGTTCAACAGAATCCTCAAGGCAGGCCACTGCTTCTTCTCTCAGGGTCTCAGTGTTACATTTGCTCAGTGGGGGCAAGAATGCCATCTCAGTATGGATCTCAGGATTGTTGTTTGAGTTCCTAGAGTACAAGGGAGAAGGTATTTCAGAGCTAAGCAGAAGACTAGAATGATCTTCTAAACCTAGTTTGCCCACCTCAACTCCTACTTAAAAAAATTTTCCGTATTCCTTCTATGGCAACCTTCAGTGGTTGTTCTCAGGACAGAGACCAAAATGCTTATCACAGTTTGGCCTCTATTCATCTCTGTTCTTTTATGGCACACCGTGCCCCTCCTTCTTGTTTTCTGCACTCCAACAGTGCTTGCCTCTTTCCACAATCTCTAGTACACAAAGAACTTATAGTAGGGTAGTACATTGGAACCTGTTGGCCCCTTTGCTAGAAATACCCTTCCACCCCATCTCCTCTATTTTGCCTTTTCTACCTAGTTAATACCTATTAATCCTTCAGCTTTTAGAGAAGTTGTCCCTGCAGATATTTTCCAGCTTGTTTTTTAATTTTTTTTAGTACACGGTAAATATAATTTTTTTGTAGACTGTGAAGGGAATTCCATTATCTGAAGTGTTTGTGGGTCTGTTGCAGCTGTCTGGTTCATAATGTCTTACTTCCTTATGTACTTGGTTATTTTTGACTATGTGCTGGTCATTAATTTTGAAAAAATATTTTAAGAATAATTCAGAGAGGATTTCACTTGCTGAGGCTGGGCTTTGGGGTACTACCAGTTAACTCAAACATGAGAGTTCTTGAACACTAAGGTTATTTGAAAATGAGCCCACAAGAGGGTTGATTTAATTCTGGGTCACCCTTACTCTGGCAGTGAAGCCCTTTAGGGGTTAGGTTTACTATATGTGGGAAGTTATTAGATTCCCCATCATGAGTGGGCTCTAGGCTTTGACTCTCATCCCTCTCATCCTAGGAGTCACCAAAGCTGGAGTTCCATCTTTGCATCTGTTTCTTCTGGATCAGAAAATGCCCTTAGGGAAAAAGTGACTGAATGCTAAGCTCACCTTTCTAAGTCCTCACTTTTTGTAAATTTTGACCTGCTAATTCCTCACTCTCTTATTCATTGTTTGATTCTTTTGAGAAAATTAAAAATTATTTCATTCAGATTTCTTAAGGTTTCATCTGTAGGAGGTTGGTTCAAATTAACTCACCCCTCCTGGCAGAGCAGAATTCTCTTGGTATAATTGTAACATACCGATTGCAGCCTTCTCTGATTTTTGACATGAGTCTGGGGCCCTTTTGAGTCAGAATTGACTCAATGGCAATAGATGTGGTTTGGGTTTTTGGGTCCCCTATTACATCCTCAGAGGTGGTGCAGTGGTTAAGAGCTCACATGCTAACCAAAGGATCAGTGGTTCAAATCTACCAGCCGCTCCTTGAAAACACCAGCGGGCAGTTCTATTCTGTCGTATAGGGTGGCTGTGTGTTGAAATCGACTCGCCAGCAACAGGTTTTATAAGATCCTATACTGACCAATGGACTTCTCTTCTTCTTAGTTCTCACGATGGTTGTAGTTATCAGTTCATGTGTGTGGTTATTTGGTTAATGCTTCTTTCTGCCCCTGGACTGCAAATTGATGCAGGCAGGGGCAGGGACGACGTCTGTCTCGGTCGCAACTATATCTCCCCAATACCTGACTCATAGGATGTGCTTAATCGCTGCTTATGGTTGGATAGGCCTCTATTTCCTTCACTTGATCTAACCTAGAGTCTCAGGATCAGAAGGGTCATCAAGTTGGTTTGTGTGCAACATTTTACCATTACTTTTGAACATGTGACATCCCCTACCTTTTATTCCAGATCCCTTGAGGACCAGGATGACCCTATCATGCTTGCGGTAGTTAAAAATATGAACTTTAATTGCAGAGAATCCTAAGTTTGACCCTTGCTCCTTCCTAGTTGTATGATCTTGTGAGAGTCTGTTAACCTCTCTGAGCCCCAGTTTCCTCATATGTGTATTGGAAATAATATTGGTGTCTGTTTTAGTGAGAGTTAGCATAATGAGTGACTGTGGTGGGTGAAGTGGATTGGCACTAAGCATCCATTCCAGTCTCTTTCTCGTGTACATTCAGTATACAAATGTTGACAAGACAAAAACCATATTTTTCATGTTTCCTTACAGCTGAAGTTTGGATGCAGATAGGTGTTGCCAGTTAGGTGAATTATCCTGAAGTGTGCTAGGACTAGCTGTGGGGCTTAGTGAAGACAAAAATGAGATGGCAGGTGGAAATGAGGTGAAGACTATCTTCCTGCTGCCTTGGCAACCTGCATGGTAACAGCAAACGTGGTCATGGAGATGTTGAGTTTTCCGAGCAAGAGTTCTAGAGTCTAATCACTGGTTCTGTGGGTATCAAGAACAAGTTGTAGCAGTGCTAACCCTTACATCCCTGGAAGTCCTGAATGGGTATCACTGGGCTAAAATGGGTCTCACTGTCAGCAGTGCTCCCTTCCTTTTTGGAGGCTCTGGGGGAGAATGCCTTTTCTTGCCTTTTCCAGCTTCTAGAGGCTACCCACATTCCTTGACCCCTGGCCCCCTTCCATCTTCAAAGCCAGCATGGCTGGTCCAGTCTTTCCACATTGTATCACTCTGACCCTGTCTCTCCTGTGTCTCTCTTCCATATTTAAAGATGCTTGTGATTACACTGGGACCACCCAGATAATCCAGGATAATATTCCCATTTTAAGGTCAACTGATTAGAAACATTAATTCCATCAGCTACCTTAATTCCTCCTTTCCATGTAATATAAAACATTCACGATTTACAGCCCACTATGCTGCCTCCCAGAGCCCTGGTGGCACAGTGGATGAGAGCTACAGCTGCTAACCAAAAGGTTGGCAGTTCAAATCTGCCAGCCACTCCTTGTAAACCCTATGGGGCAGTTCTGTTCTGCCCTATAGGGTCTCTATGAGTCGAAATCAGCTCTATGGCAGTGGGTTTGGTTTTCTGGTTATGCTGCCTCTCACACCTGTCTTTCAGGTTGGCAGGTCACTTTAGTGAGGTTCCGGAAGTCATTCCTGGAGCCCTACCTAGCCCTTTAAATTTGTAAGCACCCGGTTTCCCAAACTTGGGTAAATTTATCAGCCTCTTAGTTCTTCTATGTGGATTTGTAAAATGGTGTGACAGCGTGACAGTTGTGAAGTGGCAGTGGAAAGCAAAGAGGATGCTGATCTAGCGCCCAGGTCTGAGGGAGGAATGCGGTGGGGACTCGGCCGCTGCTAACTAAGAGGACTTCAAGGAGGTGACATAAGCAGTGAGAGGTCGTTGAAGTGTCTGGGGCTTATGGGAAGGGTGAAGGATATTGGAAACTTACTATGTGCTAGGCAGTTACATTATCTAACTTCATTTGTGATGATGAAATGAGACTTGGTAGTACAATGGTTAAGCACTCAACTGCTACTGGAAGGTCAGCGATTGGAACCCACCAGCCGTGCTATGGGAGAAAGAGGTGGTAATCTGCTTCTGTAAAGATTTACAGCCTTGGAAACCCTACGAGGCAGTTCTACTCTGTCCATTAACATTGCTATGAGCAGAATTGACTCGAAGGCATGGGTTCGGTTTGGTTATTGGTGATGAAGAAAATGTTCTGTGCTGTCCAGTATGGTATCCACTAGCCATGTGGCTTTTGAGTGAGCACTTGAAATATGGCTAGTGTGACTGAAGATCTAAATGCTTACTCTTATGTGTTTTTAATTAAAATTTAAATCGCCCTGTGTGACTAGTGGCTACCATATTGGAAAACACAGGTCTGAGAGGTTAAATTGTCTGAAGTCTTTCACTCAGCATGTGGCAGAATTAGAGCTGTAATGAGGGAGTGGTTTGGAGTTGGGCAGTCCCTGCTCGCTATACTTCTTGTGTGTGACTTCCTATGTGGCCACTTCTTCCTGACCCCAAACAACCTCAAACATTTCAGCTCGGTCTACTGTCTGGCCATTCGCTGACACCACTCCTGTGAGCCTGCTCTATAGCTCATCTGCAGCCAAACCCTTGGAGCTGGAGTCTTCTACAGTCAGCGCATGCTTTTTGGGGAGCCAGCAGAGACTGAGGCGTGTATGAGGTAGCAGAAGCGTCCAGGCTGGTGCCTTCTTGGACTCAGCCTCTGGAATGCTGGCACCCGAGACACCATGACATCACCTTTGCCCCACGTGGGCTGTGGCACAGTCCTACAACCTGCTCCCCCAGCTGCCACTACTTGTGGCTTGTCTTTTCATAGCCAACAGTGTTTGCCCTCTTGGGGTCTCCTTTTCTACCATGCCTGCATAATCACCTTTCTTGGCACAGGGAAGAGCAGGTGGTGTCACAGGGGTGGAAGTTAGCAGGGCTGTGCAGTGGGGATTCGTGGCACTGGGGACGGTAGGGCCTCATGGAACAGGCTGCTCATCTCAGAGCCTCTGCCTGTGCCCCGGTAGAGGGTTTGGCAGAGCTGAGGGGCTGTGTGCATCACGGGGAAGGACTGTGATTGGTGAGGTAGGGATCCTGGCAGAGGCCCACCAAACATTTGCCCAGGTAGAAGTTTCAAATGCATGGTTTAGGGGATGTGCCTGAACTAATTGTGTTATTAGCTGGATTATCTCTTCAAACTGAGAACCAGTTTCTGTGGGTCCCCGGTGAGATGTTCAGTCAGGAGCCAGAGGGTGACGGGCCCTGCCCAGGGCGTGTGTCTGGTGACAGCGAGCAGCTATGTGCGTGGCGGCCGGGCGGGCTTCTGTCCTGGCCCACCCACTGGTTTGTTTGCCCATTCATTCATCCATTGAACATTGCCTGGGCACTTGCTGGACCCCAGGCCTGGAGCTGGATGCTGGGGACCTGAAGGTGAGCTGAGCCAGATGGGGTCTCATGGAGTTCATGATCAGGATGGGGAGACAGAGACAAATGGAAGTCTGTGAAAGTGGCAGAGGTAGATATGTAGCCAGGGGGAGCAGAAGGGAAGGAGAGGAATCAACTCTGCCTGGGGAAATGGGGTGTTCAGGATGAGAGAAGCCTCTCAGATGTAGGGAGTGGTTAGGACTGCTGGAGAGGCGGGCAAGGGTGAACGTGTGTGGAGG
The DNA here is from genome assembly GCA_030035585.1 of Dugong dugon. Lineage (NCBI taxonomy): Eukaryota > Metazoa > Chordata > Mammalia > Sirenia > Dugongidae > Dugong > Dugong dugon. Next base: position 148,400,543 of record CM057460.1, read on the forward strand.
GCCTTGAGGGTCCTGCTAAGGAAGTCGGCCTCTGTCCAGAGGCGATGGACACCTGACAAGTTTTAGGAGGGGGTGATGTGATCAGATTTGGATGTGAGAAAGGATGGGTTAGAGGGTACAGACTAGTGTTAGGGTGAGACCACTGAGGAGGCTGTTCATTTATTCATTCATTCGTTTGTTCATCAAATATTTGAATTCCTAGTCTCTGCTAGACCCTGTTCTAGGAGCTAGGGATACATCAGTGAACCAAATAGACAAAATCCTTGACCATGAGGAGCTTGCATTGTTTGGTGGGGGTGGGGGTGGGAGTGGGAAGGGAGGAGAGAACGAATGAGAATGTACAACTATAATAAAAAATTGAATGATATAGTATGTTGTTGTTAACTGCCGTCAAGTGGGCTACCAACTTACAATGGTCCCATGTACAGTGGAACAAAATGCTGCCTCGTCCTGCACCATTCCCACGATTGGTTGCCAATCAGATCTTTGTGATTCATAGAGTTTTCATTGACTGATTTTTGGAAGTAGGTCACCAGGCTTTTCTTCCTATTCCATCTTAGACTGGAAGCTCTGCTGTAACCTGTTCAGCATCATAGCAATGTGCAAGCCCCCACTGACAGGTGTGTGGTAGCTGCACAAGAGGTGTATTGGCTGGGAATCGAACCTAGTTCTTCTGCATGGAAGGTGAGAATTCTATTACTGCCTCTTTATTTATTTTATAGTACTTTAGATGAAGTTTTACAGAACAAACTAGCTCTCATTAAACAGTACACGTATTGTTTTATGACGTTTGTTGACAAGCACACAACATGTCAACACTCTCCCTTCTCAACCTTGGGTTCGCTATTACCATGTTTCCTGATCCCACCTGCCTTCTAGTCCTTGCCCCTTGGCCGGTGTGCCCCTTTAGTCTTGTTTAGTTTTATAGGTCTGTCTAATCTTTGGCTGAAGGGTGAACCTCAGGAGTGACTTCATTGCTGAGTTAAAAGTGCATGCAGGCCCATACTCTCAGGGTTTCGCTAGTCTTTGTCAAGCCAGTAAGTCTGGTAATTTTTTGTGAGTTAGAATTTTTTTCTACATTTTCCTCCAGGTCTGTCCAGGACCATCTCTTGTGATCCCTGTCAGAGCAGTCAGTGGTGGTAGCAGGGAACCAGCTAGTTGTACTGGGCTCAGTCTCATGAAGGCCGTGGTAGTTGTGGTCCATTAGTCCTTTGGACTAATCTTTCCTCTGTATCTTTATTTTTCTTCATTCTTCCTTGCTCCCAAAGGGGTGAGACCAGTGGAGGATCTTAGATGGCCACTCACAGGCTTTTAAGACCCCAGATGCTACTCACCAAAGTGGAATGTAGAACATTTTCTTTATAAGCTATGTTATGCCCGTTGAGCTAGATGTTCCCTGAGACTGTGGTCCCTACAGCCCTTAGCCTAGCAATTCGGTCCCTCAAGGAGTTTGGATGTATCTATGGAGCTTCCATGACCTTGTCTTGTACAAGTTGTGCCGGCTTTCCAGTACTGTGTACTGTCTTACCCTTCACCAAAGTTACTGCTCATCTATTATCAATTTAGTGCTTTTCCATCCCCTTCCCTCCACTCCCTCGTAACCATCAAAGATGGTTTCTTTTTGCATGTAAACTTTTTCTTGAATTTTTATAGCAGTGGTCTCATACAATATTTGTCCTTTTGTGGTTGACTTATTTCACTCAGCATGATCATCCAAATTCATCCATGTTGTGAGATGCTTCTCAGATTCGTCATTGTTCTTTACTGTTGTGTAGTACTCCATTGTGTGTATGTACATCTGTTTGTCCATTCATCGATGGGCATCTAGGTTGTTACCTCTTTTTGCTATTGTGAACAATGCTGCAGTGAACATGAACGTGCATATGTCTATTCATGTGATGACTCTTATTTCTCTATGGATATATTCCTAGGAGTGGGATTGCTGGATCTTATGATTATTCTGTTTCTAGCTTTCAAAGGAAGTGCCATATTGTTTTCCAAAATGGTTTTATAATTTTGCATTCCCACCAGCAGTGCATAAGAGTTCCAGTCTCTCTGCAGGCTCTCCAACATTTGTCATTTTCTGTATTTTTGATTCATGCCAGTAATGCCGGGGTGAGGTGGTATCTCATTGTGGTTTGGATTTGCATTTCTCTAATGGCTAGTGATTGCGAACATTTCCTCATGTATCTGTTAGCCACTTGAACATCTTCTTTGGTGAAGTGTCTGTTCATTTCCTTTGCCCATTTTTTAATAGGATTATTTGTCTTTTTGTTGTAGAGGTGTTGGATTTTCTTGTAGATTATAGGGATTAGACCTTTGTCTGACTTGTAATGTCCAAACATTTTTTCCTAGTCTGTTGGTTCTCTTTTTACTCTTTTGGTGAAGTCTTGATGAGCATAAGTGTTTAATTTTTAGAAGATCCCAGTTATTGAGCTTATCTTCTGGAGTTTGTGTGTTGTTAGTTATGGTTTGTATCCTGTTAATGCTATGTAATAGGGTCTCTAGAGTTGATCCTATTTCTTCTTCTATGATATTCATAGTTTTTGGCTTTATATTTAGGTCTTTGATCCATTTTGAATTAGTTTTGTGTATGGGTCCTGTTTCTTTTTTTTGCAGATGGCCATCCAGTTTTGCCAGCACCGTTTGTTAAAAAGACTGTCTTTTCCCCATTTGATGGACTTTGGGCTCTTTTTGAGGATCAGGTGACCATAGGTGGATGGATTTACATCTGGGTTCTCAATTCTGTTCCATTGGTCAACGTATCTGTCATTGTACCAGCACCAGGCTGTTTTGACTACTGTCTGAGTAGTAGGTTCTGAGGTCAGGTAGTGAGAATCCCCATACTTTATTCTTCTTCTTCAGTAGTGCTTTACTTATTCAGGGCTTCTTCCATTTCCATATAAAGTTAATGATTAGTTTTTCCATCTCTTTAAAGAATGTTGTTGGTATTTGGATAGGGATTGCATTGTATTTGTAAATTGCCTTGGTTAGAATTGTCATTTTCACAATGTTGAGTCTACCTATCTATGAGCATGGTATGTTTTTCCGTTTATGTAGATCTCTTTTGGTTTCTTGCAGTAGTGCTTTGTAGTTTTCTTTGTATAGGTCTTTTACATCCCCAGTTAGATTTATTCCTAAGTATGTTATTTTTTCGGGGCTATTATAAATGGTATTGTTTTCCTGATTTCCTTTTCATCATTCTCTTTATTGGTGTATAGGAATCCAACTGATTTTTACATGTTTACCTTGTATCTTGCTACTCTGCTGAATCTTTCTATTAGTTCCAGTATATTTCTCATGGAGTCTTTAGGGTTTTCTATGTATAGTATCATATCATCTGCAAATAGGGACAGTTTTACTTCTTCATTACCAGTACTGATGTCCTTTATTTCTTTTTCTTGCCTTGTTCCTCCAGCTAGGACTTCCAGCACAATGTTAAATAGAAGTAGTGATAAAGGGCATCCTTGTCTTGTTCCTGTTCTCAAGGAGAATGTTTTCAGCCTCTCTCCATCAAGAATGATGTTGGCGAGAGGCGGGGCAAGATGGCGCTGTAGGCAGAAGCACCACGCCGTCCCTCCACAGCAAAGATCCGAAAAACTAAGCCTAACAGAGAATCAACAATCCTGAAACCCTAGAACACCAAATGAAGAGATAAAGAACTCAGCCAAACACCAAACGGAGTGAGAATACTAAAAGAGAACGGAGAGCGAGGAGAGCCAGATAAACAGAAACTAAAGGAATATGCAAAAGTCAAACCAAACTTACAAGAATTATTAAAGAGAGTTCTTCGATCTGAGGACAAACAGCTTCAGCCCTCAGGCAGGACCTAGGACCTAGGACGCAGGTTCACATGAACCAGATACCATTCTAGGAACTGAACTACAGAGGACTTTCCAAAAACAAAAGAAATACAACAGGGAATCAGAGAAATCAATCAAAGGATGACAACAACATCAAAACAATGAAAGAGGGAACAAACGGCATAGGTATAGAACCTTCTAAAGGAGAGGAAGGCAAGGCGATACCAAGTAAGGGTAGACTGCTTCAAAATTATAAAGATAAGGGTAAAATTCCTGGTAACCACAAAAAAAGTTAACAAACCAACTCATAAAAATAAAGACGAAAAACATAAAGTCTCAACAAAAAGAATACCTACAAAAACAAAAGAAATGAACACAAAATCCACAAACAAAAGTAACTCAGCACAAGCGAGTAAGAAGAACAAAGAAAACTTCAGCATCACAAAAAAAAGCACTACAAAATGACAGCAACAAACTTCCATCTATCAATAATTACACTGAACGTAAATGGACTCAATGCACCCCTAAAGAGACAGAGAGTGGCAGAATGGATAAGAAAACAGGATCCATCAATTTGCTGTCTACAAGAGACACACCTTAGAAACAAAGATGTGAATTTATTAAAAATCACAGGTTGGAAAAAAGTATGTCAAGCTAACAACTATCAAAAAAGAGCAGGAGTGGCAATTCTAATCTCAGATAAAATAGACTTTAAAACAAAATCTACCATAAAAGACAAAGAAGGACACTATATAATGATTAAGGGGACGATACATCATGAAGACATAACCATAATAAACATCTACGCACCCAATGACAGAGCTCCAAAATACATAAAAAAAACTCTAACAGCACTGAAAAGAGAAACTGACAGTTCCACAATAATAGTAGGAGACTTCAACACACCACTCTCAGTAAAGGACAGAACAACTAAAAAGAAACTCAGCAAAGATACAGAAGACCTAAAGGACACAATCAGCCAACTGGACCTCATAGACATATATAGAACAATCCATCCAACCGCTGCAAATTACACATTCTTTTCCAGTGCACATGGAACGTTCTCCAGAATAGACCACATCTTAGGCCACAGAGCAATCCTCAACAAGATCCAAAATGCTGAGATAATTCACAGTATCTTCTCTGACCACAATGCCATCAAGGTAGAAATTAACACTAGAAAGAGCAAGGAAAAAAAATCAAACACATGGAAACTGAATAATAATCTGCTTACACATCAATGGGTAATAGAAGAAATCAGAGATGGAATTAAAAAATTCCTAGAATCAAATGAAAATGAAAACACATCATACCAAAACCTTTGGGACACAGCAAAGGCAGTCCTCAGAGGACAATTTATAGCAATAGACGCAGATATCAAAAAAGAAGAAAGAGACAAAATCAAAACATTAACTACAGAACTCAAACAAATAGAAAGAGAACAGCAAAAAAAGCCGACAACCACCGGAAGAAAGGAAATAGTAAAGATCAGAGCAGAAATAAATGAAATAGAGAACAGAAAAACAATAGAAAGAATCAACAAAAACCAAAAGTTGGTTCTTTGAACGAATCAACAAAATCAACAAACCACTGGCCAGACTGACAAAAGAAAAACAGCAAAGGACACAAATAACCCAAATAAGAAAGGAAATGGGGGACATTACAACAGACCCAACCGAAATAAAAAGGATTATAACAGAATATTATGAAAAACTATATTCCAACAAATTTGAAAACCTAGAGGAAATGGATAAATTTCTAGAAACATACGGCCTACCCAAACTACAACAAAGTGATATTGAAAATCTGAACAGACCCATAACAAGAGAAGAGATTGAAAAGGTAATAAAAAAACTCCCAACCAAAAAAAGCCCTGGCCCAGATGGCTTCACTGGAGAATTCTACAAAACATTTACAGAAGAGCTCGTACCAGTTCTACTCAAGCTATTTCAGAGCATAGAAGAGGAAGCAACACTTCCAAATTCATTCTATGAAGCCAGCATAACGCTGATACCAAAACCAGGCAAAGACATCACAAAAAAAGAAAATTACAGACCGATATCTCTCATGAATATAGATGCAAAAATTCTGAACAAACTTCTAGCCAGTAGAATTCAGTATCATATCAAAAAAATAATACATCACGACCAAGTAGGATTCATACCAGGTATGCAAGGATGGTTTAACATTAGAAAATCCATCAACGTAATCCACCACATAAATAAAAGGAAAGAAAAAAATCACATGATCATCTCAATTGACGCAGAAAAGGCATTTGACAAAGTCCAACACCCATTCCTGATAAAAGCTCTCAATAAAATAGGTATAGAAGGGAAATTTCTCAACATAATAAAGGGCATCTATGCAAAACCAACAGCCAACATCATTCTTAATGGAGAGAGGCTGAAAACATTCCCCTTGAAAACAGGAACAAGACAATGATGCCCTTTATCACCACTCCTATTTAACATTGTGCTGGAAGTTCTAGCTAGAGCAATAAGGCAAGAGAAAGAAATAAAGGGCATCCAAATTGGTAATGAAGAAGTTAAACTCTCCCTGTTTGCAGATGATATGATACTATACATAGAAAACCCTAAAGACTCCACGAGAAATCTACTGGAACTAATAGAAAGATTCAGCAGAGTAGCAGGGTACAAGATAAACATTCAAAAATCAGTTGGATTCCTATACACCAGTAAAGAGAACGATGAAAAGGAGATCAGGAAATCAATACCATTTTCAATAGCCCCTAAAAAGATAAAACACTTAGGAATAAATCTGACCAGGAATATAAAAGACCTATACAAAGAAAACTACAAAACACTGCTGCATGAAACCCAAAGGGATCTACATAAATGGAAAAACATACCATGCTCATGGATAGGCAGACTCAACATTGTGAAAATGGCAATTCTACCTAAAGCAATCTACAAATACAATGCAATCCCGATACAAATACCAGCAACATTCTTCAAAGAGATGGAAAAACTAATTATTAACTTTATATGGAAAGGGAAGAAGCCTTGAATAAGTAAAGCACTACTGAAGAAGAAGAATAAAGTTGGAGGACTCACACTACCTGACCTGAGAACCTACTATACAGCTACAGTAGTCAAAACAGCCTGGTACTGGTACAACAACAGAGACATTGACCAATGGAACAGAATTGAGGACCCAGATGTAAATCCATCCACCTACGGTCACCTTATCTTTGACAAGGCCCAAAATACATCAAATGGGGAAAAGACAGTCTTTTTAACAAATGGTGCTGGCAAAACTGGATATCCATTTGTAGAAAAATGAAACAGGACCCATACCTCACACCATATACAAAAACTACTTCAAAATGGATCAAAGACCTGAATATAAAGCCTCAAACTATAAAATTCATAGAAGAAAAAATAGGACCAACACTTCAGGCCTTAATACATGGCATTAACAGGATACAAACCATAAACATCAACACAAAAACCCCAACAGATAAACTAGATAACTGGGATCTTCTAAAAATCAAACATCTATGCTCTTCAAAAGACTTCACCAACAGAGTCAAAAGAGAACCTACAGACTGGGGAAAAAGTTTTTGGACAGTACAAGTCAGACAAAGGTCTAATCTCCATAATCTACAAGAAAATCCAACACCTCTACAACAAAAAGACAAACAATCCTATCAAAAAATGGGCAAAGGAAATGAACAGACACTTCACCAAGGAAGACATTCAAATGGCCAACAGACACATGAGGAAATGCTCACGATCACTAGCCATTAGAGAAATGAAAATTAAAACCACAATGAGATACCATCTCACCCCGGCATTACTGGTACGAATCAAAAATACTGGAAATAACAAATGTTGGAGGGGCTGTGGGGAGATGGGAACTCTTATACACTGCTGGTGGGAATGCAAAATGATACAACCATTTTGGAAAATGATATGGTGTTTCCTCAGAATGCTACAAATAGATATACCATTCGATCCAGAAATCCCACTCCTAAGAATATATCCTAGAGAAATAAGTGTCATCACTTGACTAGACATATGCACACCTATGTTCATGGCAGCATTGTTCACAATAGCAAAACGATGGAAACAACCTCGATGTCCATCAACAGATGAATGGATACACAAACTATGGTACATACACACAATGGAGTACTATGCAACGAGAAAGAACAACAATGAATCTGTCACCATCTCATAACATGGATGAAACTGGAGGACATTATGTTGAATGAAATAAGTCAATCACAAAAGGACAAATATTGTATGCGACCTCTATTGTAAAAACCCATGAAAAAATTCACATGCAAAATGTAACAATCCTTGTTGGTTACCAGGGATGGGAGGGGAGGTGGGGGGAAATACTAAATAGGTAATAGATAAGTGGTAACTTGGGTGAGAGGTGAGATAGTACGCAGTACAGGGGAAACTAACACAACCTGCACAAGGAAAGGTCATGGAGGCCCTATGAACACATCCAAACCCCCCGAGGGACTGAGTTGTTGGACGGAGGGCTCTGGGGACCTTGGTCTCGGGGAACATCTAGCTCAATTGGCATGACACTACTTATAAAGATAATGCTCTACATTCTACCTTGGTGAGTAGTGTCTGGGGTCTTAAAAGCCTGTGAGCGGCCATCTAAGATACTCCACTGGTCTCATCCCTTCCGGAGCAAGGGAGAATGAAGAGAACAGGATTCAATGAAAAGATTAGTCCAAAGGACTAATTGTCCACAGCTACCAAGGCCTCCACTGGACTGAGTCCAGTACAGCTAGATGGTGCCCGTCTACCACCACTGACTGCTCTGACTAGGAAGGATCACAACAGAGGGTTCTGGACAGAGCTGGAGAAGGATGTAGAGCATAATTTTAACTCCCAAAAAAAAAAAAAAAAAAAACAGATTTACTGGCCTAAAGAATACTGGAGAAACCTCAAGAGTGTGGCCCCCAGACACCCTTTCAGCTCAGAGGTGAAGTTACCTTCGAGGTTCGATGTTAAGCCTGGGAGTGGGCAGCCCAGTAAAACTAAATGGGACTAACGAGGTACAGGAGTCCGGTGACAAGGGCCAGAAGGCAGAGGGGGAGTAGGAAACTGATGATAAGGAACACAAATTGAATAAGGACACTGTCGATGTATTGTGAGATTGTTGACCACTGCTATAGGGCAACATTTGTAGTAACTATTAAATGGGAGGCTGTTTTGTCCTGTAAGCCTTCATCTTGGGCGAGAATGGCAGCACAATTGGAAGAGCATAGTCAATATCACTTTAATGTGTAAGTAAAAAGTTTTGAAATAGTGTTAAAAAAAACAAATGAGACTAAAGAGGTACAGTAGTCCAGTGACAAGGGCCAGAAGACAGAAGGGGACAAGGAAGTCCCCTGGTGATAGGGAACACAAGGTGGAGTAAGGATATTCTTGATGTGCTGTGAGATTGTTAACCATTGTCATAGGGCAACACGTGTAGTAACTGTTAAATGAAAAACTATTTTGTTCTGTAAGCCTTCATCTTAAGTGAGAATAACAGCACAGTTGGAAGAGCGTAGTCAATGTCACTGAACTGTGAATGTAGAAATTTTTGAAACGGTGTATCTTTGGCTATCTGTATTTTCATCAAAAAAAAAAAAAAAGGTTGAGAATTTAGAGGCTTAATATGTTGTGGGGTTGTTAACCAATGTCATAGAACAACATGTGTACTACTATTTCATGAGAAACTATTTGCTCTGTAAGCTTTCACCTGAAGTACAATAAAATATAAAAAAAAAAAAATACTAGTGGTACTTGATCAGAAACATGACTGAGAAACTTACTACAGTATGTGAATAAGCCAAGAATAGTTATTCTGTGTATGTTATTTTTTAATGTTAAGATAATCAATACAAACATTTGTTTTTATTTTGCTATAGTATACGTTGACATGTGTATTTTAGTTTTTTAACAAAGAATTATATTTGAAAAATATTTTTTGGATAGAACCATTTATTGGACCACCAATACCAAAAAACAAAAAAAAAAAACACTTTTGATGAATAAATAAATATGTCAAATTAAAAAAAAAAAAAAAGAATGATGTTGGCTGTTGGTTTTGTATAGATGCCCTTTATTGTGTTGAGGAATTTCTATATGTATTTTATTGAGAGTTTTTATCAGGAATCTGTGTCGGACTTTCTCGAATGTCTTTTCTGCATCGATTGAGATGATCATATGATTCTTTTCATTTATTTACGTGGTAGATTTTGTTGATTGGTTTTCTAATGTTGAACCATCCTTGCATGCCTGGTATGAATCCTACTTGGTCGTACTGTATTTTTTTTTTTTGATATGATGGTGAATTCTGTTGGCTAGAATTTTTTTTTTTTCCATTGTACTTCAGGTGGAGGCTTACAGAACAAATAGTTTCTTATGAAACAGTAGTACACATATTGTTTTATGACATTGGTTAACAACCCCACAACATGTCAACCCTCTAACATCTCAACCTTTTTCTTTTTTGGTGAAAATACACATAGCCTAAGATACACCATTTCAAAAATTTCTGCATGCACAGTTCAGTGACATTGACTACGCTTTTGCAGTTGTGCTGCTATTCTCACTTAAGATGAGGGCTTACAGAACAAAACAGTTTGTCATTTAACAGTTACTACACATGTTGCCCTATGACAATGGTTAACAATCTCACAACACATCAACAATATCCTTACTGAACCATGGGCTCCCTGTCACCAGCTTCCTTGTCCCCTTCTGCCTTCTGTACCTCATTAGTCCTGTTTGGTTTTACGGGGCTGTCCACTCCTGGGCTGAATGGTGAACCTCGGAGATAACTTCACCACTGAGCTGAAAGGGTGTCTGGGAGCCATACTCTCGAGGTTTCTCCAGTCTCCTTTAGGCCAGTAAATCTGGTCTTTTTTTTTATGATTTAGAATTATGTTCTACATCCTTCTCCAGCTCTGTGCAGAACCCTCTGTTGTGATCCTGGTCAGAGCAGTCAGTGGTGGTAGCCGGGCACCATCTAGCTGTACTGGACTCAGTCCGGTGGAGGCCTTGGTAGCTGTGGTCTATTAGTCCTTTGGACTAATCTTTTCTTTGTATCCTGTTCTCTTCATTTTCTCTTGCTCCCGAAGGGATGAGACCAGTGGAGTATCTTAGATGGCCGCTCACAGGCTTTTAAGACCCCTGACACTACTCACCAAGGTAGAATGTAGAACATTGTCTTTATAAGCTGTGTCATGCCAATTGAGCTAGATGTTCCCCAAGACCATGGTCCCCACAGCCCTCCGCGCAGCAATTCAGTCCCTCCGGGAGTTTGGATGTGTCTATGGGGCTTCCATGACCTTTCCTTGTACAAGTAGTGCTAGTTTCCCCTGTATTGTGTACTGTCTCACCCTTCACCCAAGATACCACTTATCTGTTGCCTATTTAGTATTCCCCCCCACCCCTCCCATCCCTGGTCACCAACAAAGATTGTTACATGTTGCGTGTGAACTTTTTCATGGGTTTTTACGATAGAGGTCTCATACAATATTTGTCCTTTTGTGATTGACTTATTTCACTGAGCATAATGTCCTCCAGTTTCATCCATGTTATGAGATGCTTCACAGATTCATTGTTGTTCTTTCTTGTTGCATAGTACTTCATTGTGTATGTGTACCATAGTTCGCTTATCCATTCATTTGTTGATGGGCATCTAGGTTGTTTCCATCATTTTGGTATTGTGAACAATGCTGCCATGAACATAGGTGTGCATATGTCTATTCAAGTGATGACTCTTATTTCTCTAGGATATATTCCTAGGAGTGGGATTGCTGGATCAAATGGTATGTCTATTTCTAGCTTTCTAAGGAAGCGCCATATCATTTTCCAAAATGGTTGTATCATTTTGAGTTCCCACCAGCAGTGCATAAGAGTTCCGATCTCCCTGCAGCCCCTCCAACATTTGTTATTTCCAGTGTTTTTGATTTGTGCCAGTAATGCTGGGGTGAGATGGTATCTCATTCTGGTTTTAATTTGCATTTTTCTAATGGCTCGTGATCACGAGCATTTCCTCATGTGTCTGTTGGCCATTTGAATGTGTTCTTTGGCGAAGTGTCTGTTCATTTCCTTTGCCCATTTTTTAATAGGATTATTTGTCTTTTTGTTGTAGAGGTGTTGGATTTTGTTGTAGATTATGGAGATTAAACCTTTGTCTGACTTGTACTGTCCAAAAATTTTTTCCCAGTCTGTCGGTTCTCTTTTTACTCTTTTGGTGAAGTCTTTTGAAGAGCATAGGTGTTTGGTTTTTAGAAGATCCCAGTTATCTAGCTTATCTATTGGGGTTTGTGTGTTGATGGTTATGGTTTGTATCCTTTTAATGCCATGTATTAAGGCCTGTAGTGTTGGTCCTATTTTTTCTTCTATGAACTTTATAGTTTTAGGCTTTATATTCAGGTCTTTGATCCATCTTGAAGTAGTTTTTTATACGGTGTGAGGTATGGGTCCTGTTTCATTTTTTTGCAGATGGATATCCAGTTTTGCCAGCACCATTTGTTAAAAAGACTGTCTTTTCCCCATTTGATGGACTTTGGGCCCTTGTCGAAGATCAGGTGACTGTAGGTGGATGGATTTACATCTGGGTTCTCAATTCTGTTCCATTGGTCAATGTGTCTGTTGTTGTACCAGTACCAGGCTGTTTTGACTACTGTAGCTGTATAGTAGGTTCTGAAGTCAAGTAGTGTGAGTCCTCCAACTTTATTCTTCTTCTTCAGTAGTGCTTTACTTATTTGGGGCTTCTTCTCTTTCCATATAAGGTTAATGATTAGTTTTTCAATCTCTTTGAAGAATGTTGTTGGTATTTGGATCCTGATTGTGTTGTATTTGTAAATTACTTTGGGTAGAATTGCCATTTTTATAACGTTGAGTCTACCTATCCATGAGCATGGTATGTTTTTCCATTTATGTAGATCCCTTTGGGATTCATGCAGTAGTGTTGTGTAGTTTTCTTTGTATAGGTGTTTTGCATCCCTGGTCAGATTTATTCCTAAGCATTTTATACTTTTAGGGGCTATTATAAGTGGTATTGTTTTCCTGATTTCCTTTTCCTCATTCTCCTTATTGTTGTATAGGAATCCAACTGATTTTTGAATGTTTATCTTGTATCCTGCTTCTCTGCTGAATCTTTCTATTAGTTCCAGTAGATTTCTCGTGGAGTCTTTAGGGTTTTCTATGTACAGTATCATATCATCTGCAAACAGGGAGAGTTTAACTTCTTCATTACCAATTTGGATGCCCTTTATTTCTTTTTCTTACCTTATTGCTCTAGCTAGAACTTCCAGCACAATGTTAAATAGGAGTGGTGATAAAGGGCATCCTTGTGTTCTTCCTGTTCCCAAGGAGAATGTTTTCAGCCTCTCTGCATTAAGAATGATGTTGGCCATTGGTTTTGCATAGATGCCCTTTATTATGTTGAGAAATTTCCCTTCTGTACCTATTTTATTGAGATTTTTTATCAGTAATGGGTGTTGGACTTTGTCAGATGCCTTTTCTGCATCAATTGAGATGATCATGTGATTCTTTTCTTTCCTTTGATTTATGTGGTGGATTACATTGATTGGTTTTCTAATGTTGAACCATCCTTGCATATCTGGTATGAATCCTACTTGGTCGTGGTGTATTATTTTTTTGATATGATGCTGAAATATTGACTAGAATTTTGTTCAGAATTTTTGCATCTATATTCATGAGAAATATTGGCCTATAATTTTCTTTTTTCATGACATCTTTGCCTGGTTTTGGTATCAGTGTTATGCTGGCTTCATAGAATGAATTTGGAAGTGTTGCTTCCTCTTCTATGCTCTGAAATAGCTTGAGTAGAACTGGTACAAGCTCTTCTGTAAATGTTTTGTAGAATTCTCCAGTGAAGCCATCTGGGCCAGGGCTTTTTTTGGTTGGGAGTTTTTTTATTACCTTTTCAATCTCTTCTCTTGTTATGGGTCTGTTCAGATTTTCAAAATCACTTTGTTGTAGTTTGGGTTGGCTGTGTGTTTCTAGAAATTTATCCATTTCCTCTAGGTTTTCGCATTTGTTGGAGTATAGTTTTTCATAATATTCTGTTACAATCCTTTTTATTTCACTTGGGTGTGTTGTAATGTCCCCTTTTCATTTCTTATTTGGGTTATTTGTGTCCTCTCCTGTTTTTCTTTTGTCAGTCTGCCAGTGGTTTGTCAATTTTGTTGATTCTTTCAAAGAGCCAACTTTTGGTTTTGTTGATTCTTTCTATTGTCTTTCTGTTCTGTATTTCATTTATTTCTGCTCTGATCTTTACTATTTCCTTTCTTCCGGTGGCTGTGGGCTTTTTTTGCTGTTCTCTTTCTATTTGTTTGATTTCTGTAGTTAATGTTTTGAGTTTGTCCCTTTCTTCTTTTTTGATGTGTGCATCTATTGCTATAAATTGTCCTCTGAGGACTGCCTTTGCTGTGTCCCAAAGGTTTTGGTTTGATGTGTTTTCATTCTCATTTGATTCTAGGAATTTTTTGATTCCAGGAATTTTTTGATTCCATCTCTGATTTCTTCTATTACCCAGTGATGTGTAAGCAGGGTATTGTTCAGTTTCCATGTAACTGATTTTTTTTCCTTGCTCTTTCTATTGTTAATTTCTACCTTGATGGCATTGTGGTCAGAGAAGATGCTTTGAATTATCTCAGCGTTTTGGATCTTGTTGAGGATTGCTCTGTGGCCTAAGATGTGGTCTATTCTGGAGAACGTTCTATGTGTATTGGAAAAGAATGTGTACTTTGCAGTGGTTAGATGAAGTGTTCTATATATGTCTATGGGGTCAAGTTGGCTGATTGTGCCCTTTAGGTCTTCTGTATCTTTGCTGAGTTTCTTCTTAGTTGTTCTGTCCTTTACTGAGAGTGGTGTGTTGAAGTCTCCTACTATTATTGTGGAACTGTCAGTTTCTCTTTTCAGTGTTGTTAGAGTTTGTTTTATGTATTTTGGAGCCCTGTCATTGGGTGCGTAGATGTTTATTATGGTTATGTCTTCATAATGGATTGTCCCCTTAATCATTATATAATGTCCTTCTTTGTCTTTTATTTTAGATTTCATTTTAAAGTCTATTTTATATGAGATTAGAATTGCCACTCCTGCTCTTTTTTGGTAGTTGTTAGCTTGATATATTTTTTTCCAACCTTTCACTTTTAATAAATTCACATTTTTGTTTCTAAGGTGTGTCTCTTGTAGACAGCATATTGATGGATCCTGTTTTCTTATCCATTCTGTCACTCTCCGTCTCTTTATGGGTGCATTGAGTCCATTTACATTCAGTGCAATTATTGACAGATGTGAGTTTGTTGCTGTCATTTTGTAGTGCTTTTTTTTTGTGGTGCTGAAGTTTTCTTTGTTCTTCTTACTCTCTTGTGCTGAGTTACTTTTGTTTGTGGATTTTTTTTGCATTTATTTTGTTTTCGTAGGTTTTATTTTTGCTGAGATTTTATGATTTTCCTCTTTTATTTAATAAGTATGTTTGTTAACTTTCTTTGTAGTTACCATGAATTTTACCCTTAGCTTTCTAAGTTTAAAACAGTCTACCCTTACTTGGTATCATCTTGCTTTCCTCTCCATTAGAAGGTTCTATACCTATGCTTTTTATTCCCTCTTTTATTGTTTTGATGTTGTTGTCATTTACTGATTAACTGCTCTGATTGCCTGTTGTTGTATTTCTTTTGGTTTTGGATAGTCCTCGAGAGGTCATTTCCTAGATTGATATCTTGCTGGTACGATCCTGCATCATAGATTCTGCCTCTGAGCTGAAGCTGTTTGTCCTCAGATCGAAGAACTCCCTTTAATAATTCTTGTAAGTTTGGTTTGACTTTTACATATTCTCTTAATTTCTGTTTATCTGGAAATGACTTAATTTCACCATCAAATTTGAATGAGAGTTTTGCAGGATATATTATTCTTGGCTGGCAACTTTTTTCTTTCACGATTTTATATATGTCATCCCATTACCTTTTTGCCTGCATGGTTTCTGCTGAATAATCTGAGCTTAGTCTTATTTTTTCTCCTCTGTATGTGACTTCTTTTTTTTTCATGAGGTGCTCTCAGGATTCTTTGTTTGTCTTTGGTTTTGGCGAGTGTCATTATGCTATGCCTTGGTGATTTTCCTTTGGGTTCTCTCCTATATGGGGTTTGTTGAGCTTCTTGGATGGCCAGCTTTTCCTCTTTCATGATATTGGGGAAGTTTTCTGTCGGCAGCTCTTAAATGATCCTCTCTTCATTTTCTGTTTTCTCCCCCTGTTCTGGAATTCCAATCACTTGAAAATTTTTGCTTTTGATTGTATCCCACATAACTCTCAGGGTCTCTTCATTTTTCTTTGTTATTTTTTCTGAGTTTTCCTGAAACAGAGTTGTATCCAAGTGTTTGTCTTCAATTCCACTGATCCTGTCTTCCACCATTTCAAATCTGCTTCTCAGCCCTTCTATGACACTGTCCATTTCTGAAATCTTGTTGTTTATCTTTTGGATTTCTAATTGTTGTCTTTGTATAATTTCTAGTTGTGAATTTATTTTGGCATTTTGTTCCTGCATTATTTTCCTGAATTCTTCCAATTTTTTGTCTGTATGTTCCATGAATTAGTCCATTTTTTCATCATGTTTGTCAGCTTTTTGCCTCAGTTCTTGGAGAATTCTGAGTATTAGAGATTTGAATTCCCTTATCAGGTCGTTCTAGTGCCTTGTCTTCCACTGGAAAGTTATCTGGTGTTTTATTTTGGATATCTACTGTAACCATCCTGTCCTGTTTTTGGAAATGTTTTGATATTATCTGCTGTCTTTGGGGCATTCAGTAGTTATTTTTCTTGTTTATTCATTGTGGATTGGTTTGTATCATCCATTTTTTTCTTAAAAATTAGACTATGTCTGAGCAAGCAGACTGTGTGTTCTTTGTTGTTTGCTTGCCTTTGTTGTTTGCCTCCTTCTCCAATTGGCAGGGCCAGTCACTCAGATACGCTACGGCAGGGCAGGTCTAGCTGAAGAGGAGTTACTGGGATGGGGTGTTTGTGGCACTTACTACAGCCACCAGGGCAGGTTGGTAATCAGTGCAGGGCAGTTTCCAGTAGGCTGTGCCTGTGCTGCTTGGTGCTGTGTTGTTAAGCGCATGGTGCATGTAGGCAGGATGTAGTGGGGAGATTGTTATGTGTGGAGCTAAGATGGATATGGGAGAGAGGAGAGAGGAACAGGAGCCAAAAACACAGAAACAAATAAAAAAGAATGCTAGGGGATCTTGCCGTTGGAGTGGAGAGATGAGAGACTGTAAAATGGAGAAAAATAGAATGGGGAAGAGGAAGAGAAGAATGAATAAATAAAAATCGGAAAGGTTAAAAGAAACGCAAAGTTCCCAGGGATCCCACCAGTGCAGCTATGAGGTCTGGGGAAGTCGCCCTCAGGTGTTGCAGTACAGCCTGGCTAGAAGGCATAGAGGTATACAATGCCAGGTATTCAGGGAACAGAAAGAGAAGGACGATATAGACAGACGAGAAACTAATGAAGAAAGACAAAAAGAGAAAAAGAGGGAAAACAAAACAAAAAAAATTAAAAAAAAAAAGAACAAGAAAAGCCCCTCCAAAAAAAACAGAAAAATAAGAAATGCCCTCAGGGATCCCTCCGCACGTCTGTGCAAGCCGAGGGGGTAGTCTCCTTGCCACGCAGCACTGCCTGGCCAGAAGGGGCTCCCAACTCAAGAAAAGGAAAAGAAAAGAAACAAACAATTCAAAACAAACAAATGAACAAAAGCCCCGGGATCCCACCAGTGCAGCAGCCCAGACTGGGAAGCAGCTCCACACTCGAATGGAGCTCCACAGCCCCTCAGGAAGAAGCAAAGATGGTGCATGTAGCCAGGTATTTGAGCAAAAGGAGGGGGAGGTGGTGAGAGGTAAGGAAGAAATCAAAAGAAGCAGAAAAAAAAAGCAACACCAGCAGCCAACAAATGGCACTCAGAGAGCCACGTAGTGCGGGCTGGTGGATTCCAACCAGCCGGTGTTTCTTGGACAAGAGACTGTGTCCGCGGGAAGCAGAGGGGGCCGAGTGTGGGTGAAGAATGGTAGGGAGTGGGAAAGCATATACCACAAATTACCGGAGCTCTGCAGCCCCTCAGGAAGAAGCAAAGATGGTGCACGGAGCCAGGTATTTCAGCAAAAGGAGGGGGAGGTAGTGGGAAGTAAGGAAGAAATCAAAAGAAGCAGTAAAAAGCAACACCAGCAGCCAACAAATGGCACTCAGGGAGCCGGCCCTTTTGGGTGTTTCCCGGACCAGAGATTGTGGCTGCGGGAAGCAGAGGAGGCCCGGTGGGGGTGAAGAAGGGTGGGGGGTGGGAAAGCGTATATCGCAAATTACGGGTTGTTTTGTCACACGCTGGAAGCTCTGTGAAGCTGCTTTCTCGTACCCACTGTTTGCTGGTCTCTGATAGGAGTCCAAGATGGCAGACCCGCGCTGTTTTCTCACTCCATTAGGTGCTTGGCTGCCTCCTTTATGTCTTCATTTGATGTTTTGGGGTTTCAGTATTGCTGTTTTCTCTGTTTGGCTTAGTTTTTCGGATCTTTGCTGTGGAGGGAAGGCATGGTGCTTCTGCCTAGAGTGCCATTTTTCTGGACCAGCCTTTGGATAGAATTTTATTGAGAATTTTTGCATCTACATTCATGAGAAATATTGATCTGTAATTTTCTTTTTTTTGTGGTGTGTTTGCCTGATTTTGGTATCAGGGTTATGCTGGATTCATTAGAATGAATTCGGAAGTGTCGCTTCCTTTTTTATGTTCTGAAATAGTTTGAGTAGTACTGGTGTAAGCTGTTCTCTGAATGTTTGATATAATTCTCCCATGAAGCCATTTGGGCCAAGACTTTTTTTTTTTTGTTGGTAGTTTTTTAAATTACCTTTCCAATCTCTTCTCTTGTTATGGGCCTGTCCAAACTTTCACCATCATTTTGTGTTATTTTGGATAGGTAGTGTATTTCTAGAAATTTGTGCATTTCCTCTAGGTTTTCAAATTTGTTGGAGTATAGATTTTCATACTACTCTGTTAGGATCGTTTTTATTTCAGTTAGGTCTGTTTTAACATCTCCCATTTCATTTCTTATTTGGGTTATTTACATCCTCTCCTGTTTTTCTTTTGTCAGTTTGGCCAGTGTGAACCACCACTGCCTCTTGATATAGTATGTTAGAAGGTAAATGCTATGAAAAAAAGGGAAAAAAATAGAGCAGGACTAGAGATTTGAGGAGTATGAGGGTGGGCAGAGTACGTCTCAAGAGAGGATGAGATTTGAGCAAAAACTTGAAGGAGGTGAAGGAATTATCCGTTTAGATATCGGGGATAGGGGCTTTCCAGACAGAAGACAAAGCACAAGACATATGGCAAGAATGTGTCAGGTGTGTTTAGGGAACAGCAAGGAGGCCAGCGTGGCCAGAGTGAAATGGTCACAGGGGAGAGGAGTAGATGGGGTAGAGAGAAGATGAGGAGGTGCAGATCATAGAGACTTAAAGGTTTATCCTAGTATTCTTGGACCCCCACGGAGTTCATGGAGAGAGCTTCTGGGGCCTCTGAACTTGGCTGGGGAATTTAGCCTTTAGCTGAAATTTAGCACATTGATTATGAATGTAGGCAAAAAAACCACAGAAGTAAATGGCACCCGTGACTTTGACAACCAAGGAAATTACAGATATTTTTCAGTATTACAGAATTTACAGAAATTAGAGACATTTTTCTTTGCCCATTAGGCTATTGCAGATACCTTGAAATATTTCTTTTCATCACTACTTTGAAACTGTAGTAGTCACGAGATTGTATTATTTAATGCACACATATCACAAAGTTAGAAAAACTTGACAATGGTTTCATTTTAATGAGTTTGTTTCATCTGTAATCCTATGTAAATTTTGTGCATGTAAAAACATTTCTGAGACTTGGTCCCTAGGTCCATAGGCTACATCAGACTGCAGGGGGAATGGGGAGAGTCCTCCATGGCACAAAGGGAGTAAAGAACCTGTGATGTAGAGTCTGATAATCTACATTAAGAACTTTGGCTTTGACCGCAGACACTACAGGGGAAGTCAGCACAACTGGACTAAACCAAAAGCTAAGAAGTTTCCTGAATACAATCAAACACTTTGAGGGACAGAGTAGCAGGTGTAGGGGTCTGGGGACCATGCTTCCAGGGGACATCTAGGTCAATTGGCATAACAGAGCTTATTAAGAAAATGTTCTGTCATCCTGCTTTGGTGAGTGGCGTCTGGGGTCTTAAAAGCTTGCAAGCGGCCATCTAAGATGCATCCGTTGGTCTAAACCACCTGGAGTAAAGGAGAATGAAGAACACCAAAGACACAAGGAAACTATTAGTCCAAGAGACAGAAAGGGCCACATTAACCAGAGACTTCATCAGCCTGAGACCAGAAGAACTAGATGGCGCCCGGCTACCACCAATGATCGCCCCGACACGGAACACAACAGAGTCCCGGACGGAGCAGGAGAAAGGTGGGGAGCAGAACTCCAATTCTAGTAAGACGATCAGACTTAATGGTCTGACTGAGACTGGAGGAACCCTGGAAAGCATGGCCCCTGGATTCTCTATCAGCCCAGAACTAAAACAGTTTCTGAGGCCACCTCTTCAGACAGGGATTGGACTGGACTGTGGGACTTAAAGTGATACTAGTAGCTCAAGTAGCTACAAGAGAGTAAATGGGCAGCTTCTGTCCAGAGGTGAGATGGGAAGGCAGAGGGGGTTAGGAGCTGGTTGAAGGGACTTGGGGAATCGGCGGTGGAAAGGAGGAGTGTGCTGTCACCGTATGGGGAGAGCAATTAGAGTCACATAAGAATGTATGTATAAATTTTTGTGTGGGAAAAAATAATAAGCAAATAAATAAAAAAGAACTTCGGCTTTGACTTTGAGTGAAAAGAGCCACAGCAGCATTTTGAGCATGGGAGTGAGATCTGGTTTACATCTTAAAAGGATGATTCTGGCTGCTCTATTGAGGCAGTGCTGGTGGGGAGTGGGGAGGAGGGACCCCAGGAGACCAGTAAGGAGACTGTTACAGTGACCAGGGTCAAAGATGTTGGTGGCTCAGATGAGGGTGGTGGCATGGAGGTGGTGAGAAGGTGTGAGTTCTGGATGTATTTTTAAGGGAGAACCAATAGGAATTGCTGCTGGAGTGGATTTGGGGTGTGAGAGAGTCAAGGATGATCATCTGGCTGTAGTAGTCTACTGCTGAAGAAGGTTTCAGAGATGAGGCAACATTTGAGCTGGACTTAGAAGGTGGGGCGTTGGCTGTGTTGAGTGTGAGTTCTGTAAGTGCAGGGACTGTACGTGTCTGCTCTTCACACCCTGGGAGCCCTGGCAGCTTGCCTGGGATGCAGCCCCTAGTAGGTCCTCATGATATATCTGCCAGTTGCTGGAGTGAAGATGGAGGGTCCGGGGCCTGCTTGGGTGCTAGGAGGGATGGCCTTGCCACGACCGAGGTCCTGTCACTCAGGGTAGAACAACAGGCCGAAGGCATTGGTGGTCTTTAAACTCCCAGACTCCGGAGACTTCAGTGTATGTTGAGAGTGGGAAGAAAGCTTTCTTTAGCTTCTCAGTTCTCTGTTTAGCTGCAGTGACTGAGAATCCCCATCAGCATCACAACCCACAACTGATTCCTGTGAGGTGAAGGTCAGACATACCTCCACCTTCCAACCTTTTTACCAATTCTGACACCAGCCATCCCTCCCCTGGCACTCTCTACTTCTCTGATGGGTTTGATAATTCATTGCAGTGGCCACACAGAGCTCACAGATAATACTCATGATTTTGGAGTTTATTGGGGAAATTAACAGGTTACAATTTAGAAATCAGAAATGACTTAGGATACAGTTCTTCAATCAGGAGAGCTTCTTCTCAGCTGTGCCCACAGGCAGGCCTCTCTCTGGCCTTTGGCCTCTAGGACCCTCAGCCCAAGCTCTGCCCTGCTCTGGCAAGTGTTACAAAGCTCTTTAGCTCTACCAGTAAGTGTCCATGAGCATCCTACTCTACCGATAAATCTTGGCCTTAAGGTGCTCAACTTTCTCTCTCTGAGGGTCAACAAGCGTAGCTCTGCCACATGCCTGGAGGCACCCTAATCTGCTAGCAAGCCTCCTGCCCGAAGTCACTCAGCCTCTCACTCCATGGTCCGGGAAGCCTACTGTGCCATCCCCTGCTACTCTCCTGATTCTGCTGCTGCCGGTTCTCTGCCTCACTTGCAGCTGCTTCTCACCATCATGTGCTGTCTCCAGTGTCACAGCTCTCTGTCTCCTGGGTCTAGGATGTTCTCCGTGCTGGGACCCCAGGTCCTAAGGATGCATTCTGTTCCTATCTCTTCTTCTTTGTTGTAGTGCGATTCTCCCTTTTCACCTCTGGGATGGCTCATTTTAATCTTAGCAGGATGGTAAAACTAACCAGTCCCCTCGTTATGGTTCCATATACATTATTTGCATGGTCTCATTCCCACAAGGGTGCCATACACCTTATTTGCATAGCCCCACTTAGACATTTGGTGGGAGTTATAAGACCATGGTGAGAAAGGCCATATAAAAGCTATCCATTGCATCACAGGCCACTGCCTAGCTTTTCTAGCCATGGTTCTTTCATACTTGCAGGTAACTTCATCCTCCCAATCATTTTACTAGTCCAAACCAGTCATTAACAGTCCTTCAGTAGGCAAAGAGTTCTCAGGGTGAGGTTATTCAGTACCAGCATTCAGGTCTGCTACAGATGTCCATCTGAGCTGGTCAGGTTCTCCCAAAGTCATCTTGGCTTCACCCTTTCTGGTATCTGATAAAATTTAACTGCGAGAAGATTATTCCCCTGCTCTGAACCTCACAAGGTATCAGCATAGCAAAACCTTTAAGGGATTTTAGGTTTGGCCACTGGACTGCAGTCCAGCAGTGCCTCCCCCTTAGTCCACTCTTTCACTGTTACTGCTTCTACAATTACAGTTTTTACAATTGCAATTAACCCTGTTAACAATCATTACACAGAACTGAATCATGTAATTGTATCACGCTCTCTTCCCAAGACCCATCAGGAAAAAAGGAAACTATTCAGTGGAGATTTCCATTGTCCCCCCTATTTTTAGTATAAGCACACTTATGAAAGCATGTAAGCCAGCTACTTCATGCCATTATTCTCCCACCATTATATATATAGAAAGAAAGAGAGATTTATATTAAACAAATGGCTCCCGTGGTTTTACAGGCTGGCATGTCCGTAATCTGTGAGTCAGGCTGAAAGTTTCTCCTGATTCACATAGCTGCAGGGGCTGACAAACTCAAGATCTGCAAGTCAGACAGCAGGGCTCTGGCTCACAGGCTGCAAAGACCAATGAATCCCAAGATCGGCAGGCAGGACAGCAGGTAAGCTACTAGCTCAAGTCCCAAGAACCGGAGGTCAGATGAACAGGAGCCAGCTACAGAATCCAGAGTGAGCAAAAGCCCACAAGGCTTGCCAGAAAATCCATCTATGTTGAAGGCAGGCCACACCCCAAGGGAACTCCTTTTCAACTGATTTGCTACTCATACCAGATCCCATCATGGAGGTGATCCCATTACATCAGGTTTCATCATGGAAGTGATTACATCATTATACAACTGCCAAATTACATCATAACTGCCAAACCACTGAGAATCATGGCCAAGGCAAGTTGACACACAGCCTTTACAACCACAGTCCCCTACTTCCCTGAGTCTGGAGCCATTGCAGGGAGTCCCACTTCTGACTCCAGATGGCTTGGTGGGGGCATCTGACCTCCTGTAACTTCACAAGGGGGAGAGAGAATATGCTTTATGTTCTCTTATCTCTCTAAAGATATTAATTGTAGGTTTGGTTTTTTTTTTTTTTTAGTTTTTCTTTGCTCCCTATATTGTATCTTTTTTGTATGTTCTTTTCATTTCCTCTTGGTTTTAGCCCATCTTTTATGTTGGAGGCACTTCTCAATGTCTGGTGATTTCTTGGTTCATATTTAAGATGAGTCATCAAAATGTTTGGAAGCTCTCTGACCATGAGTGGGATTTCTTGACTAATGGGCTTCTGTATAGTGTGATTGGATAGGAAGCCAGTTATTTTGATGGGACACCCTCAAATGATGCATCTTTAGGAGTTTCCTCATGGGGTGATTAGTTTCACGGAGGAATATTCCAGTTTTCTTCCTGACATGTAAAACTCTGGGAGCCAAAAAGGAGAAAGTGGACTGGAGAGTAAAAGAGAGCCTGGGGATTTCTCTGTTCAGTATGTGAATTTTCATAGAATCCCCCCATCTTCAGAATGCACCTCACTGCATTCCTCCATTTTGCTTTGTGTCCCTGAATCCAGGCAAGGAAGGATTAACCAGTGAGCAATGTATGCATGGGTTTATGTGTGTTTATTTACTAATCTGTAGTGAGCAATTTCACATGGGTTTCACCACATCATTGATGTGGTGGAAAACAGGTGGAAAAAACGTGCACTACAGATTAGTAAGCAAGCGCAAGTAAGCCCGTGCATACCTTGCTTATTGGGTAATCTGTCCTTGAATCCAGAAGATAAACCTACTGTCTCTTACAGGTTTGGAAGATAGTTACTTGTATGATGGGAGTTAGGGTGGCATCTAGGGGATCTAACTGTTCCTTTTAAAGACTTTCACACAGTTTGTTTTCCAATCCAACTGCACCTCTGCTTTCAGAGGCACCGAAACCTCTAGTTCTCTTGCTTTTGTGAGATTCTCCACACACAACTTGCTTCTTGTAGGCATGGCCCACTGCAGGCTTAGTAGATTGGATAAAGCTGGAACCCAAGGTGAGTATCAATCATCCATCCACTTGCCAGCTTCCAGAATAGTGTCAGACATCTCTCACTGACTGTTGTCTTCTTTTCCTTTCTCTTGGTCTTTTTGAGATTATGCATTAATAAAACAAACAAACAAAAAAACCAAAAAAACTTTATTTTGTGTCAGGTAGTATGGTAAACAGAGTCTAAGATAGCCCCCAATTATATTCACCGCATGGTAGTCATGCCCTCGTGTAATCCTCCTTGCCTTGAGTGTGGTTGGGACCTGTGACTTGCTTCTAAACTGGAATATGGCAAGGTGACAGGGTAACACTTCCGTGAGTATGTTACATAAGATTGTAATGTGAGTCTTGCTAGGTGAGTCTCTCTCTTGCTGGCTTTGATGGAGCAAGCAGTCACATTGGGGAGGCCACATGGCAAGGAACTGAGGGTGATCTCTAGCCAACAGCCAGCTAGAAACTGAGGGCAGCCTCTGGCTGACAGCCAGCAAGAAACCCTCAGTCCAGCAGGCTGCCAGGAACTGGATTCTTCCAGCAACCAATGAGCTTGGAATTGGATCCTTCCCCAGCTGAGCCTTGAGATGAGACTACAGCCCTGTCTGATAACCTTTTTTGCAGCTTTCAGATGAGACCCTGAAACAGAGGACCCAGCAAAGCTATGCCCAGACTCCTGACCCATGGGAACTGTGAGATGATAAGGGCGTGTGGTTTTAATCTGTTAAGTAATAGTATTATACAGCAGTAGATAACTAATAATAGATAACTAGTATTCAGTCTGCTATGTTGAACTGGAAGTTCAGCACTTGCACGTTGGCCTCATGAGCTGGTGAGCTGTGCAGCTGAATATTTAGCCCCTGTGGGGCTGGATCTCTGGGTCAGGGTTCTGTGTCCAAAGGCTTCAATTGCATTTCCTACTTGTGGTTACAGGATTCAGAACACTGGATGAGGAGTACCTCATGGGTTCAGGGAGGGATTCCTTCTTTTGAGGGGCTGGTTCTTCGTAAATTGTGGGACTGCATGCATGTACCTGATGTGCCATGTGTTTGCATTTGTCATGCTTGAAAGCGGTCTGGTGCTATTACTTGCTGGGTGGGTTGGCAAAATGTAGTTTGACATACTGAAATTTAAACCCCACCTGGAGATAAGAAAGAATTAAGGTGTGAAAGAAAGGCTACTTACATTAATGTCATAGACTGGGACTGAGAGAAGCAACATGGAGCTGTGACAGGTGCACTGGGCCAAGAGCCTGAGATTGGCTGTATGTCACGGCTTTGTGCTCGCTAGCTTGGTAACCTCGTACAGGTGATTAATTAATTCACCATTAATTCATTCAATGATTTATCCAACATTTCGTGAGTACCGGTTGTATGCCAGACCCTGTGCTAGGTGCCAATATTATAGAGATGAATGTGATGTGGTTCTTGCTTGCATGGAGCTTGGTTTGGAGTAGGCAGAGGGGCCTGAAAACACACTAATCCAGGACAACAGAGCTTGCAAACTGGAGGGCCTGTAGACACATTTGTTTGGTTCTTTTAGTGTTTTAAATTATTGGAATTAGTTGTGGATATTAAAAAGCTGGGAAATTTTACCAGAAAATTCAGATTTCTGGGCTTCTCTGGAGAAATACGAAGATTTGGCAGCAGTGTCCAGGAGCTGCCCTCTCTAAATGGGGCATCTTTTCTCCATTTCCTCTAGTCCTTGTCCATTACAGTAGTGTGCCTGCGTTGTGGTTTTTCTTATAGTAGAGTCAAGAGAAAAGTTATGGATGGTCTTGTGCCTATGTCTATTCTAAAACAGGGAGAAGAAGAGAGAGAGGCTGGGAGGACTGACTGCTTCCAGGAAAATGGGAACGGTACATGTAGGAACTGTTTTCTCCCGTGCCAGGTGTGTTGGTGTTGAGAGTACACCTTTGGTGAGCTTCGCTTATTTATATCACAGCTTGGCTCTGGGGGCATCTGAGTTTATGACCCCTGACCCTCAGGTTGTGAGTGTTGAGCTGGGTGGTCACGGGGCCTGGAAGTGGAAGGACAAATGTCCAGAGTCATAGATGCCCCCTCCACTTCTTAGAGTTGTTTTATGGAGCAGAGGGGCCAGCCAACACCTGTGAAGCCTCTGAATCATTTGTAGGCAGGGCATTCATCCATGAAAACAAACAAACAAACTTTTTTAAAATAATAACAAAAGGAGTCATGTTTGTTTCTTTTTTAAGGACATCTCCTAGAGTTGAATCTGGTCGATGTCTTTGAGGCCACTATCTATGGAAATTGTAGGGAATTATCCAGGGGTAGTTGTCTTAGTCATCTAGTGCTGCTATAACAGAAATACCACAAGTGGATGACTTTTAACAAAGAGAAATTTATTCTTTCACTGTGTGGTAGGCTGCAAACCAAAATTCAAGGCATCAGCTCCAGGGGAAGGCTTTCTGTCTCTCTCGGCTCTGAAGAAGGTTCCTTGTAATGCATCAGTCTTCCCTAGGTCTGGCAGCATCTCAGCGCAGGAACCTCAGGTCCAAAGGATGCACTCTGCTTCTGGCACTGCTTTCTTGGTGGTATGGGGTCCCCATGTCTCTCTGCTCGCTTCTCTCTTTTATACCTCAAAAGAGATTTAACACACTACCTAATCTTGTAGACCTCATCAATATAACTGCTGCTAATCCATCTTATTACATCATAGTGATAGAGTTTAGAACACACAGGGAAATCGCATCAGATAATAAAATGGTAGACAATCATACAATACTGGGAATCATGACCTAGCCAAATCGACAGATATTTTTAGGGGACACAGTTCAATCCATGACAGTAGTCTACATTGAAGGAGACCTGGCAGTGCAGTGGTTAAGTTAGGTGCTGTGCTGCTAACTGAAATGTCGGCAGTTTAAATCCACAAGCCACTCAGTGGGAAAAAGATGTGGCAGTCTGCTTCTGCAAAGATTACAGCCTTGGAGACCCTATGGGGCAGTTCTACATCCCATTGAGTCACTGTGAGTCGGAATTGATTCGATGGCACTAGGTTTGGTTTTTTTTTTTGGAGTCTACATTGACAAAGAAAATGTGGCCCTGTCCACTGATCAATATCCGTCAAAATTTTGAGGACTGAACACTGTACTGCTGAACCACTCTACTCCACAATTTTCATCCCAGGTACAGCTCCTTGAGAACAGGAATCGTGTTTGAGCCTGGCCAGAATATAGTTATGGAAATGGCTGTTGGGTCAAGGTGGCATGAGACTTCATTGCCCAAACACCAGGTCCTCCAGGGTCTGGAATCCTCCTCCTCTGCTACCATCCTGTAGACCCAGAGACCTCATCAACCCGTGGGGGCCCTGAGGACTGCCTCATGTGGAGAGTCCTGTTAAATGAGCCTTCTAAGAATGGCATCCTGGTGGGCTTGAGCTTGCTGAGTCCCCCACTCTCGATCTGCCTGAGGCGGCTCTGGGGAGGGTTGGGGGTTCTGGCCACTTATCTCACACCATTAGGCTTATGGCAGTGCTGCTAGCAGACAAAGGCTCGAAGGGGATTAGGGGTAATTACCAGGCCGGTTCTTTATTTCCTAGGTTTAATGGGCCCAACCGCTGTAATTGTACCTGCGATATCGGTCTGTTCCCTCCCACCCAAAGGCCGGGCCCTGGGCTGGGATGTGAATATCAGAGGGCAGGGCCTGTTGCCTGCCCACTTGCCCAGCTGTTGCTGGGTGGCACCTGGAGTTCCCAGTGGCCGTAGGTGAGCATGCGGTGACCTGGCGGCCTGGCGAGGACAGGTAGCAGAGCTCATCACGGAGGAGATGGGAGCCCACTGCGTACTAAACACCTTCCATGGGGGTACAGGGCCTTCCTACTTTGTCAGGGCCTGAGCTACTCAAGGTATCTCAATCCTTGTTGTGGGATCTGTGGGTGTGTCCCTAGGGGGTCAGACATTCTGGGAGGCAGGGCAGTTCTGGGTCTTTCCCAGAAAGCCTTGTGAAGTGGGACCTGCCTTTGGGATGAGGGAGTGGTGGGGCTTTGGCTTCGGGCTGCTTTGTGTGGATGGGGGAGCACCAGCTTTATGCACTCTGGGTCATGGTCCCCTACTCCCTTAGGGGAGCAGGGCCCAGGTAGCCCTGGCCTGGCCATGGGCACAGGCTCACCCCAGAGCGACAGAAGAGCTGTTCTCTTCTCCAGGGAATCCCTGCTCAGTCCCTTTTTCTCCAAGGAAACTTCGTAATGACAAGACTCAAGGTGAGTTCAGCAGAGGGCATTTGAAAATTCAAAGTTTGCATCCTCTTAATCTTTTCAGGGAGGCCGTAAGGTGATATTGATGGTGATGTTTTTATTTCTTAGAATTATTTTTCCAGTCATTCACGTGAACTCCGAGTGCCATATCGGTTTTCCACCTTAAGTAAGGGGATTAAAAGCGTTGCATAATGTAGGGCCTGAGTTAAGTGCCCTGGCCCCAGCACCTTGTCACATCGAGTAATTGGGAGTAATTGCCAGCGTGGGGTTTGAGAAAGGCGTCCAATCGGGGGATGGGGGAGCCTGGTTTGAGCCCTTGTCATCTGGGGAGGGCAAATTAAGCCAAGCGAGCTGACTGAGGGGAGAGACGGATGTGCTCAGCCCCCTTCATACAGACAGGAGGGTAGTGTCTTGAACATCTTTACCTGAGTATCATCTGAGGAGGAGATGTGTATGTGGTGGGTGGGGAGTGTGGGAGAAAAGCTGTCTCTCTGGTGTCATAGGTCTCCTGGACTATTCTACACCCTGCCTGCCCTGCTTTGCTTTGGGGAGAAGGGGTGGTGCAGGAACCTTCTGGGTCTGACCCAGAGACCCCTTGTCCCTCCGAGCTGACTCTTAGAATAGCGTGGTCAGCTATGATCTAGGTTATCTCCTGGGTGGATCTGAGCTGTAGATTGGGGTAGGAGAGCTCACCTTCCATGGAATGTAACTCCTCCAACATAGCATTTCTTGGTTTTAAACCAAACCACGCTCCAAATCTTGTGCACTAGAACAGCCTTGCCGCAGTTGCACGAAAGCCCCTTGAATGAGAACAGAGCCTCAGTTGTCAACTTGAGGTAGGGTGAGGGAGACCTCCAGCCCTCCAGGAAGTCACTGAGTCACGTGCAAGTGAGATGGTTTTGGAGTGGCCTGCTCTGGTTGGGCCCTATGTTGTGGTGGACCAAGCTACTCCTGTGTCTTTTCCCTGCTGGGGTCACCATTCAGCCATGACACCTGCTTTTTCCAGGTCGTGATGCCTCCTTCCCAGGGCTTGGGGGTCTGAGGTGGGAAAGGAGGAAAGAACTTGGCCATTCTTCGTGAGCACCTGACTGAGTGGTTTGTGGCAGCTCCCTGGGGAGACAGGAGGACCAGGAGATGGAAGAAGGGGATGAAGCAGAGTTAAGAGCAACATGAGGTTTCTCAGGATTTTGTCTGCGATGTTCCAGGATTCTGTGTGTCCCCCAGCAGTGGACTGGGAAGGGTGGGGGTGTCTTGACTCCCTCTCCCCAAACTGCTCTCAGCCCTGTTTCTGTCCTCCATGGTCACAACTGTCCCCATGCAGGGGGAGAAGATCTCAGGGCCCCACCACTATCACGACCTCTCTGTCCACCCCAGCCTCACTCTCAGTGGAGGATCCATCTTGGCAGGAGCAGGTGCCTACACAGGTAGACTTGAGGTATGAGTCTGAGCACATTGCTGACCTGCTGCATTTTACCTGCTCCCACTCAAAGCGGATCTCGAGTGCCTGGCATCAGGCTCACCTGGCGGTAAGCCCCATGTGGCTTCTTGATCTTTCAGGTCAGCTTCTGCAGGTGACCGTCTGTAGCCCAGAGTGCATATCTGTCCAGCACAACCTCCACATGAGGCCTTGTGCTCCTCCCCTGGGAGTCAGAGATGAGTGAGAGTTGGCCCTGCCCTCCAGGAGCTTGCAGATCACTGGAGGAGAAAGGCGCCCAGATATAGGAACCCCTCTCCCAAGGCAGAATGGGCTGGGTATGCAAGATGGCCCCACTCCACTGTGCTTGCTTTCTTTGCAGAAGAGGCACCTGCAACCCAGGGAGGCCAGAGCCACTGAGAGAAAGCCACACAGCCACTGAGAAACAGCCTGGGCTTGATCATGCTCTCATAGCTCCCAGCTGGATGTCCTGGGATGCCTATATGTGGATGTGACTGACCAGGGACCAAAGATCACTCAGGGGTTATCCCATCTGGGTGCCCTGGTGGGGACAAATTAAAATTGTGTGTGTGTGTGTGTGTGTGTGTGTTCCCCCATCTGTTTGCTGGTGTCACTCACATTTCTGAACCTTGTGGTCATTTTTTCTGCTTCCAAGTGGGTTAGGGAAGAATGGAGGGCACCCTTGGTTTCCAAGGCCCTGAGTTAGATGACTCTAAGCTAGATTCTGAAGTCTTTCAAGTTCTTCATAGTGACCTCCCTTGTATCTCATTCCCCAAATCAGAAGCCTCTTTGGGAATGAAACCCCTGAAGTGTGAACTGGGAATTCCCTAAAGCAGAACATTTCAGAACAGTTTTTGGTGGTGGAATCCATTTTTACAATTAAATGATTATCTCCATTTTAAATTGAAATTTTTCATGAGAAATCGACTTAGACTAAAATGGGTGGTGGGCTCAGCATCTTGCCCCTGTGCTCTTTGTGCCTCCTTTATTGGTCCCTGAGGTACCACCATGGAACTCTAGGGCTCTTTGAAACATGGTTTGTAGACCAGTTTTCTAAGCCAGGTCCCCTTTGAGTGAAAGTGTGAAGGTTAATGTTATGGGCTTTAAGAATCAGACTGTTGTTGTTAGCGGCTGACTGTTCTGCCTCGACTCATGGCAACCCCACGTGCATCAGAAAAAAACGCTGCCCAGTCTGGCACCATCCCCATCATAGATTGTAGATCGGACAGTGTTCCATTGTGATCCACAGAGTTTTCATTGGCTGATTTTCGGAAATAGATCACCAAGCCTTTCTTCCTAATTTGTCTTATTCTGGAGGTTCTGCTGAAACCTGTTCAGCATCACAGCAATATGCAAACCACCACTGACAGATGGGTAGTGGCTGCACATGAGGTACATTGACTGGGAATTGAACCTGAGTTTCCCGCACGGAAAGCAAGAATTCTGCCACTGAACCACCAGTGACCCTGGGTTCAATTCCTGGATCTGCCATGGGCTAGCTATTGTGATGTTGGGCATGTTTCTTAATCTCTCTAAGTCTCCTTTTCCTCATCCGTAAAATGAACATAAGGAGAATACCTGCCTCATAGATGTGTTACCAAAACACAGTGCCATCGAGTTGATCCAAATTCATAGTGGCCCTATAGGACAGAGTAGAACTGCCCCATAGTGTTCACAAGGTTGTAAATCTTCACGGAAGTGGAATGCTACATCTTTCTCATGTGGAGTGGCTAGTGCGTTTGAACTGCTGAAATTTTCGTTGGCAGCCGAACGCTTTAACCAGTGCACCACCAGAGCTCCTTTATACATGTATTATGAGGATTAAATTAGTTTTAATCCATGTGGAGTGTTTAAGACAATGACAAGCACATGTGCTAAAAAAGTTAACGAGTATTAACAGAGAACTCCTAAGCCTTCAAAAGCCTCTAGCGTCCAAAGAAGTTCATTCTAGTAGTGAGGACTGAGCCATGACAGATGTTGGGAGAGAGATTTTAGTGTGGAGAGAGGGCCTTCCTTCAAATGATGAGGGTCACCTCCAGGTAGACCAGCCCTGGTCTTGTGGGTAGTGACCTAGTTTGCAGGTGAATCACAGTGGGCACCTGCCTCCTTCCCCAGCTCTTCCCTTGCATTGACTTTGAGCCGGATTAATCAGGGGTGTTGAGTTGCATCATTCTCCTGCCTCTGCCTGGGTTGGCAGGGGTGACTAGCTTGCAGCCTGGGCTGTGGCACAGTTGTGGTGAGAGGAAGGGGTGGTGACCTGGCCTGCAGACCTGTTTAGAGCACTGTAGACTGACAGGGTGTGAGGGGCAGATTTTAGAACCATTCTTAAGGAGGACACCTTGGCTCCTTGCTCTTACTCCCTTCCTCCGCAGGAGGACCTGGACAGTTATAATAAGGGGCATCACCTTTGTTGTTTAGAGTCCCATCCTACTGTCTCTTGGAGATACCCAAGGCGGCTCCTTTATCCCCATTCTGCAGCTGGTATAGCTGAGGCCTTGAAGCTACTTGCATGGCTAAACTCTCAAGGTCAAGACCCAGATCTCTTGACTGTGCTCTGGGGACTAGCAGATCATCCTCAGGTTGGCTTTGGAGGGAGTTGTGGCCACAACGGAGAGCAAGGTCCAGAGGATTGGTGGCAGGCACAGCCTGAGAGTGTTCTGTTTGCTCCCTTCCCAGAGGAAAGTCCCTGTCTGCCTCCTCTGGACTGGGAGCTCCTTTGGTTGCATGCCTGCTGCTTAGTGGGCACTCTCAGGGAAAGCTTGTTAAACACATTCACAGTGTTTGGAGTGTTATGTCTCAAACATGCTTTAACTGTCCAATGTGCATAGAGCTGAACATAGAACTCGAATCGTGACTTACGTTGCACAAGCAATAGAGCCCATGTGTTCTGCTGCAGTGTAAAAATGACTAAATTTCCATAAGGGTAGAAGATAAAGACAACATAGTGTCATCTGAATCATGTTATGGTGGGACCTACTTTTGCTGTATCCAAGTAATCTGTACACCAAAAACCAAACGTGTTGCCCATGATTCCGACTCATAGCAACCCTACAGGACAGAATAGAACTGCTCCATAGAGTTTCCAAGGAGCGGCTGGTGGATTCGAACTGCCAACCTTTTGCTCAGCAGCCAGATGCTTAACTACTGTGCCACTAGGGCTCCAAATAATCTACACCAAAATCTCACCCTACCTCACTCATATAGATCATCCTCATTGCTTTCTTGGTGCTTCTGTGCTGACTTAGAAAAGAGACTGGCCTCCAGAGTGTCATCCTTTGGGTACTGTCCTTGATATTGGCCTGGTAATGTAGGTATGGTGGCGGTGGGGTGGAAGGTAGAGGTACCCTCTGCAGGACCTTCCAGATGAAAGATCAGTGGCCTCAGCTCTAGCTTTCCGGGTGCTCCCTCTTGGTTTGCTGTAGGAGCTACCAGGATGACTGTTTTCTGCAGGGAAAAAGAAAGTCACTTAGCTTCTTGGGCCCTGGACCTATCATTGACTTGTACATGTGTAGACATGGGTCATGGGCCAAGGCTGTGATCTGTGGAGCTCAGAGGTCTTCCCTAGCAATGCTTTTGTTCAACTGTTGGAACTTCTCAGAAGGGGGAAACCATAGGCTGAATTCATTTGGTGGGTAAACTGAGGCACTATGCAGTTGGATGATTATTAGAATTATAGTGTCGAAAAGGGAATTGATATCTGCCTTGTCTTTTACGCCACACATGCTGCCTTCTGACAGCAGTACTTTCCTAAGGCAGAGTCCCATACTGTGCCAGTTTCCCATCGTGCTTATAGGCCACAGAGTAGGGCTCATGAGCTGGCCTCCATTGTCATGAGGACAGGGAGAACTGCTTACCACATACTAAGCCAATGCTCAAGGTGTCAACTCATCAAAGCCAGATTTGGTTTTGTCTTGAAGAAATTTTAAAATTGAGCGAGATTTCAACATAGTTATTTCATAGATGTTTCAAAATTGGAGACTCAAAAACCTATCCTGTCAGCCTATGTGGGCCTGGGCTATGCCAGGATGCTGTCTGTCTCCTCACCCTTGTCTCTTCTTGCCAACATCTTGCTACAACTCTGTGGGACTGTGCTCCAGGGACCAAATCTTACCCCATCTGAGGAGGGCTCACTGGCTGTACATGACATCATCTCCTGAAAAGGGTCCCCAGGTGTATTGGTGCAGCATCCTCTAGTGGTCGTGGAGCACTGGCCTTGGAGCCAAGCTTTGGGCACCAGTGCCCACTAGCTGATTGATCTTGGGGGAGTCTCTTCCTCCCCATCCCCTCCAGACATCTGTCCCTCTACCAGAACAATAATGGTGATGATGGTTTATACCAGGAGGTCTTAGCCAGTCTTTGGTTGCACGCTCAGTGTCTACACACAGTGCTATGCTCATCCCCACTTTCCAGTTTCCAAAGCTGTTGCCCTTCCCAGATTCCACCTTGCTAAACTAGAACAAATCCAACTCCACTGAGAAGCCTGCCTTCCTTGTCCGTTTCAACACATGGTGCTTTTCCTTACCTGGGATTCCCATTGACCCAGTCACTGTGTGTGCATCCTTCCTTGTGCTTTAATCTGTGTGTGTGTTCTTTCCCCATCTAGGCTGGAAGCTCACTATGATGAAGCCTATTTTCCTCCTCATATGTCTCCCACAGCCCTGACCATTGTGGACATTTTTGGAAACCGTAAATATGACAAAAAACTCAGTAGAATCATGGGGGTTGATGGAGTGAAGTATCCCATGGATCATATACTTTTCCTTGTGTTCCAACAGCTTTCCTTGGGACGCAGCATTAAGTAATTTCAGGAATCTTTACCATGGCTGGCAGTTGCATGTTCTTTTCCACTTGTGGATTGTCATGGTGTAGCTGTCTTCTATCCCGAGTTATGAAGGTTAGTGAAGGTTAGGAAGAGGGATGAGGCCCATTGGGAGCCCACTGATTCCCTTGGTGCCCACTGCTTCCTACTCCCTCCCAGAGGCAGATTTGGGGTGAATCTGAAGGGAGTTGGGGGCAGCTCTGATAATGCCATAGTTTCAGCCTGCTAGCTGGGCCCATGTGCATGTGGATTGAAAAGAGGTGGCCCTTTCTTCCTGTGTTGGGAATGGGCCCCAGGAGGCCACCAGCTGCTGCTTCTGTTGGGAGGGTGGGAGGAAGCACACACCGCAGATACTGTGAAGTCTGCAGGTTTCACTTGGTTGGGATTTGTCATCTGGCAAACAGTCAACTATCTGCCGTACCTGTCCGTGTTAGCTACAGCTGCCATGGCCAATCTGCATGATGAAGTATCCAGTCAAGTTTTGGCAATTCTGAAGGTGTGGCAGTATTGGTTCTTGCATGGGGCCAGTGGGGAGCATTGCAACAGAGGTCCTTTGCCAGGTCTGCAGGATGCCCCAGGAGGGAGGTAGAGGGCGGAGGGCACCCTTGACAGTTGACATCTGTGTCAACAGCACCCAGTGACACACCGGGGGAGGATGAGCCTGCGCTTGGCAGGCC
Source organism: Dugong dugon (assembly GCA_030035585.1). Taxonomy (NCBI): domain Eukaryota; kingdom Metazoa; phylum Chordata; class Mammalia; order Sirenia; family Dugongidae; genus Dugong; species Dugong dugon. Next base: position 148,436,276 of record CM057460.1, read on the forward strand.
AACAATGGACTGATTGACAAAATGAACTTTTCCCTCAAAGGCCCTACTGCTGCCAGGGGTGCCTGGGCTGATGGTGGTCTGCCTGCTGCCCCTTTGGGGCTCCTTTGGCAGGCTCAGAGCAGGGTGTAACTTCGCCCCTGATGGGGTCATGACCTGTCCTTGATCCTCTAGGAGCTTGCTTGCTTCGGTGAGGGATAGGCTGGCGGATCCATGGCCCGCAGGAACAAAGGACTTGAAGCCTGAGGGTGGTGAGTACTATGAGGGTAGGAGTGGCTTGGCCTTGGGTGGGTGTTGTGTCCACAGCACCTGCCCACTTGGCATGAGAAAGGAGGAGCATCATGAGCTGCTGGGGAGATACGTTTGTTGTTCCATGGATGTGGCCTGCTTTGCGGGGGTTGTAAGTATTCCCTGAAACCTTAGCCACAATGTTACCGATGGGCTCGTTCAACATTGAGTATGAAAATTGTGACCCCTCCTTTTAGGCCCAACCCTACCCCTCCTCCTATACCTACACATACATGCTGATACATGCACACACACGCACAAAAGCTGCCTCGCCTGCTGAGACTGTGTGACTCATGTCAGTTGTGAGCTCAGACTGCTCAAGGCCTTTGTGTTGGGAGACTCCAGGTATGGACATTGAGGCCTAGCAGGCCTCAGGTGATGAAGCCCAGCAGTCTTCAGGGGATGGGGCCTTCTAGTTGGCTCTGCCAATAGGGACTGTCCGACTTACTCTTTTTCTGTGTTGTATTCCCAGATGAAAGGAGCCCAAACAGACCTAAGGCTGTTCAGCAGAATCCTCAAGGCAGGCCACTGCTTCTTCTCTCAGGGTCTCAGTGTAACATTTGCTCAGTGGGGGCAAGAGTGCCATCTCAGTATGGATCTCAGGATTGTTGTATGAGTTCCTAGAGTACAAGGGAAAAGGTATTTCAGAGCTAAGCAGAAGACTAGAATGATCTTCTAAACCTAGTTTCCCCACCTCAACTCCTACTTAAAAAAATTTTCCGTGTTCCTTCTACGGCAACCTTCAGTGGTTGTTCTCAGGACAGAGACCAAAATGCTTATCACAGTTTGGCCTCTATTCATCTCTGTTCTCTTATGGCACACCATGCCCCTCCTTCTTGTTTTCTGCACTCCAACAGTGCTTGCCTCTTTCCACAATCTCTAGTACACAAAGAACTTATAGTAGGGTAGTACATTGGAACCTGTTGGCCCCTTTGCTGGAAATACCCTTCCACCCCATCTCCTCTATTTTGCCTTTTCTACCTAGTTAATACCTATTAATCCTTCAGCTTTTAGAGAAGTTGTCCCTGCAGATATTTTCCAGCTTGTTTTTTAATTTTTTTTAATACACGGTAAATATAATTTTTTTGTAGACTGTGAAGGGAATTCCATTATCTGAAGTGTTTGTGGGTCTGTTGCAGCTGTCTGGTTCATAATGTCTTACTTCCTTATGTACTTGGTTATTTTTGACTATGTGCTGGTCATTAATTTTGAAAAAATATTTTAAGAATAATTCAGAGAGGATTTCACTTGCTGAGGCTGGGCTTTGGGGTACTACCAGTTAACTCAAACATGAGAGTTCTTGAACACTAAGGTTATTTGAAAATGAGCCCACAAGAGGGTTGATTTAATTCTGGGTCACCCTTACTCTGGCAGTGAAGCCCTTTAGGGGTTAGGTTTACTATATGTGGGAAGTTATTAGATTCCCCATCATGAGTGGGCTCTAGGCTTTGACTCTCATCCCTCTCATCCTAGGAGTCACCAAAGCTGTAGTTCCATCTTTGCATCTGTTTCTTCTGGATCAGAAAATGCCCTTAGGGAAAAAGTGACTTTGAATGCTAAGCTCACCTTTCTAAGTCCTCACTTTTTGTAAATTTTGACCTGCTAATTCCTCACTCTCTTATTCATTTTTTTGATTCTTTTGAGAAAATTAAAAATTATTTCATTCAGATTTCTTAAGGTTTCATCTGTAGGAGGTTGGTTCAAATTAACTCACCCCTCCTGGCAGAGAAGATCTCTTGGTATAATTGTAACGTACCGATTGCAGCCTTTTCTGATTTTTGACATGAGTCTGGGGCCCTTTTGAGTCAGAATTGACTCAATGGCAATAGATGTGGTTTGGTTTTTTGGGTCCCCTATTACATCCTCAGAGGTGGTGCGGTGGTTAAGAGCTCACATGCTAACCAAAGGATCAGTGGTTCAAATCTACCAGCCGCTCCTTGAAAACACCAGCGGGCAGTTCTATTCTGTCGTATAGGGTGGCTGTGTGTTGAAGTCGACTCACCAGCAACAGGTTTTATAAGATCCTATACTGACCAATGGACTTCTCTTCTTCCTAGTTCTCACGATGGTTGTAGTTATCAGTTCATGTGTGTGGTTAGTTGGTTAATGCTTCTTTCTGCCCCTGGACTGCAAATCGATGCAGGCAGGGGCAGGGACGTTGTCTGTCTCGGTCACAACTATATCCCCCCAGTACCTGACTCATAGGATATGCTTATATCGCTGTTTATGGTTGGATAGGCCTCTATTTCCTTCACTTGATCTAACCTATAGTCTCAGGATCAGAAGGCCATCAAGTTTGTTTCTGTGCAACATTTTACCATTACTTTTTATTTTATTTTATTTTTTTATATATTTTATTGTACTTCAGGTGAAAGCTTACATAGCAAATAGTTTCTCATGAAATAGTAGTACACATGTTGTTCTATGACATTGGTTAACAACCCCACAACATATTAAGCCTCTAAATTCTCAATCTTTTTTTTCTTTGATGAAAATACAGATAGCCAAAGATACACCATTTCAAAAATTTCTACATTCACAGTTCAGTGACATTGACTACGCTCTTCCAATTGTGCTGCTATTCTTACTTAAGATGAAGGCTTACAGAACAAAATAGTTTTTCATTTAACAGTTACTACACGTGTTGCCCTATGACAATGGTTAACAATCTCACAGCACATCAAGAATATCCTTACTCCACCTTGTGTTCCCTATCACCAGGGGACTTCCTTGTCCCCTTCTGTCTTCTGGTCCTTGTCACTGGACTACTGTACCTCTTTAGTCTCATTTGGTTTTTTTTTTTTTTTTTTTAATTTAAACACCATTTCAAAACTTTTTACTTACACATTAAAGTGATATTGACTATGCTCTTCCAATTGTGTTGCCATTCTCGCCCAAGATGAAGGCTTACAGGATAAAACAGCCTCCCATTTAATACTTACTACAAATGTTGCCCTATAGCAGTGGTCAACAATCTCACAATACATCGACAGTGTCCTTATTCAATGTGTGTTCCTTATCATCAGTTTCCTACTCCCCCTCTGCCTTCTGGCCTTGTCACCGGACTCCTGTACCTCGTTAGTCCCATTTAGTTTTACTGGGCTGTCCACTCCCAGGCTTAACATCGAACCTCGAAGGTAACTTCACCTCTGAGCTGAAAAGGTGTCTGGGGCCCACACTCTTGAGGTTTCTCCAGTATTCTTTAGGCCAGTAAATCTGGTCTCTATTTTTTTTCTTTTTTTGGGAGTTAAAATTATGCTCTACATCCTTCTCCAGCTCTGTCCAGAACCCTCTGTTGTGATCCTTGTCAGAGCAGTCAGTGGTGGTAGCCGGACACCATCTAGCTGTACTGGACTCAGTCTGGTGGAGGCCTTGGTAGCTGTAGACAGTTAGTCCTTTGGACTGATCTTTTTGTTGAATCCTGTTCTCTTCATTCTCCCTTGCTCCCGAAGGGATGAGACCAGTGGAGTATCTTAGATGGCCGCTCACAGGCTTTTAAGACCCCAGACACTACTCACCAAGGTAGAATGTAGAGCACTATACCCATAAGTAGTGTCATGCCAATTGAGCTAGATGTTCCCCGAGACCATGGTCCCCAGAGCCCTCCGTCCAACAACTCAGTCCCTCGGGGGGTTTGGATGTGTCTATAGGGCCTCCATGACCTTTCCTTGTACAGGTTGTGTTAGTTTCCCCTGTACTGCGTACTATCTCACCTCTCACCCAAGCTACCACTTATCTATTACCTATTTAGTATTTCCCCCCCCTCCCCTCCCATCCCTGGTAACCAACAAGGATTGTTACATTTTGCATGTGAATTTTTTCATGGGTTTTTACAATAGAGGTCTCATACAATATTTGTCCTTTTGTGATTGACTTATTTCACTCAGCATAATGTCCTCCAGTTTCATCCATGTTATGAGATGCTTCACAGATTCATTGTTGTTCTTTCTCGTTGCATAGTACTCCATTGTGGGTATGTACCATAGTTTGTGTATCCATTCATCTGTTGATGGACATCGAGGTTGTTTCCATCGTTTTGCTATTGTGAATAATGCTGCCATGAACATAGGTGTGCATATGTCTATTCGAGTGATGACTCTTATTTCTCTAGGATATATTCCTAGGAGTGGGATTGCTGGATCGAATGGTATGTCTATTTCTAGCTTTCTGAGGAAACGCCATATAATTTTCCAAAACGGTTGTATCATTTTGCATTCCCACCAGCAGTGTATAAGAGTTCCCATCTCCCCGCAGCCCCTCCAACATTTGTTATTTCCAGTATTTTTGATTCGTGCCAGTAATGCTGGGGTGAGATGGTATCTCATTGTGGTTTTAATTTGCATTTCTCTAATGGCTAGTGATCGTGAGCATTTCCTCATGTGTCTGTTGGCCATTTGAATGTCTTCCTTGGTGAAGTGTCTGTTCATTTCCTTTGCCCATTTTTTGATAGGATTGTTTGTCTTTTTGTTGTAGAGGTGTTGGATTTTGTTGTAGATTATGGAGATTAGACCTTTGTCTGACTTGTACTGTCCAAAAATTTTTTCCCAGTCTGTAGGTTCTTTTTTGACTCTTTTGGTGAAGTCTTTTGAAGAGCATAGATGTTTGATTTTTAGAAGATCCCAGTTATCTAGTTTATCTGTTGGGTTTTTTGTGCTGATGTTTATGGTTTGTATCCTGTTAATGCCATGTATTAAGGCCTGAAGTGTTGGTACTATTTTTTCTTCTATGAATTTTATAGTATGAGGCTTTATATTCAGGTCTTTGATCCATTTTGAAGTAGTTTTTGTATATGGTGTGAGGTATGGGTCCTGTTTCATTTTTCTACAAATGGATATCCAGTTTTGCCAGCACCATTTGTTAAAAAGACTGTCTTTTCCCCATTTGATGTATTTTGGGCCCTTGTCAAAAATCAGGTGACTGTAGGTGGATGGATTTACATCTGGGTTCTCAATTCTGTTCCATTGGTCAATGTCTCTGTTGTTGTACCAGTACCAGGCTGTTTTGACTACTGTAGCTATATAGTAAGTTCTCAAGTCAGGTAGTGTGAGTCCTCCAACTTTATTCTTCTTCTTCAGTAGTGCTTTACTTATTCAGGGTTTCTTCCCTTTCCATATAAAGTTAATAATTAGTTTTTCCATCTCTTTGAAGAATGTTGTTGGTATTTGTATCGGGATTGCATTGTATTTGTAGATTGCTTTAGGTAGAATTGCCATTTTCACAATGTTGAGTCTGCCTATCCATGAGCATGGTATGTTTTTCCATTTATGTAGATCCCTTTGGGTTTCATGCAGCAGTGTTTTGTAGTTTTCTTTGTATAGGTCTTTTATATTCCTGGTCAGATTTATTCCTAAGTGTTTTATCTTTTTAGGGGCTATTGAAAATGGTATTGATTTCCTGATCTCCTTTTCATCGTTCTCTTTACTGGTGTATAGGAATCCAACTGATTTTTGAATGTTTATCTTGTACCCTGCTACTCTGCTGAATCTTTCTATTAGTTCCAGTAGATTTCTCGTGGAGTCTTTAGGGTTTTCTATGTATAGTATCATATCATCTGCAAACAGGGAGAGTTTAACTTCTTCATTACCAATTTGGATGCCCTTTATTTCTTTCTCTTGCCTTATTGCTCTAGCTAGAACTTCCAGCACAATGTTAAATAGGAGTGGTGATAAAGGGCATCATTGTCTTGTTCCTGTTTTCAAGGGGAATGTTTTCAGCCTCTCTCCATTAAGAATGATGTTGGCTGTTGGTTTTGCATAGATGCCCTTTATTATGTTGAGAAATTTCCCTTCTATACCTATTTTATTGAGAGCTTTTATCAGGAATGGGTGTTGGACTTTGTCAAATGCCTTTTCTGCGTCAATTGAGATGATCATGTGATTTTTTTCTTTCCTTTTATTTATGTGGTGGATTACGTTGATGGATTTTCTAATGTTAAACCATCCTTGCATACCTGGTATGAATCCTACTTGGTCGTGATGTATTATTTTTTTGATATGATACTGAATTCTACTGGCTAGAAGTTTGTTCAGAATTTTTGCATCTATATTCATGAGAGATATCGGTCTGTAATTTTCTTTTTTTGTGATGTCTTTGCCTGGTTTTGGTATCAGCGTTATGCTGGCTTCATAGAATGAATTTGGAAGTGTTGCTTCCTCTTCTATGCTCTGAAATAGCTTGAGTAGAACTGGTACGAGCTCTTCTGTAAATGTTTTGTAGAATTCTCCAGTGAAGCCATCTGGGCCAGGGCTTTTTTTGGTTGGGAGTTTTTTTATTACCTTTTCAATCTCCTCTCTTGTTATGGGTCTGTTCAGATTTTCAATATCACTTTGTTGTAGTTTGGGTAGGCCTTATGTTTCTAGAAATTTAGCCATTTCCTCTAGGTTTTCAAATTTGTTGGAATATAGTTTTTAATAATATTCTGTTATAATCCTTTTTATTTCGGTTGGGTCTGTTGTAATGTCCCCCATTTCATTTCTTATTTGGGTTATTTGTGTCCTCTGCTGTTTTTCTTTTGTCAGTCTGGCCAGTGGTTTGTCGATTTTGTTGATTCTTTCAAATAACCAGCTTTTGGTTTTGTTGATTCTTTCAAATAACCAACATTTGGTTTTGTTGATTCTTTCTATTGTTTTTCTGTTCTCTATTTCATTTATTTCTGCTCTGATTTTTACTATTTCCTTTCTTCCGGTGTTTGTCGGCTTTTTTTGTTGTTCTCTTTCTATTTGTTTTAGTTCTGTAGTTAATGTTTTGATTTTGTCTCTTTCTTCTTTTTTGATATGTGCGTCTATTGCTATAAATTGTCCTTTGAGGACTGCCTTTGCTGTGTCCCAAAGGTTTTGGTATGATGTGTTTTCATTTTCATTTGATTCTAGGAATTTTTTAATTCCATCTCTGATTTCTTCTATTACCCTTTGATGTGTAAGCAGATTATTATTCAGTTTCCATGTGTTTGATTTTTTTTCCTTGCTCTTTCTAGTGTTAATTTCTACCTTGATGGCATTGTGGTCAGAGAAGATACTGTGAATTATCTCAGCATTTTGGATCTTGTTGAGGATTGCTCTGTGGCCTAAGATGTGGTCTATTCTGGAGAACGTTCCATGTGCACTGGAAAAGAATGTGTACTTTGCAGCGGTTGGATGGATTGTTCTATATATGTCTATGAGGTCCAGTTGGCTGATTGTGTCCTTTAGGTCTTCTGTATCTTTGCTGAGTTTCTTTTTAGTTGTTCTGTCCTTTACTGAGAGTGGTGTGTTGAAGTCTCCTACTATTATTGTGGAACTGTCAATTTCTCTTTTCAGTGCTGTTAGAGTTTTTTTTATGTATTTTGGAGCTCTGTCATTGGGTGCGTAGATGTGTATTATGGTTATGTCTTCATGATGTATCGTCCCCTTAATCATTATATAGTGTCCTTCTTTGTCTTTTATGGTAGATTTTGTTTTAAAGTCTATTTTATCTGAGATTAGAATTGCCACTCCTGCTCTATTTGATAGTTGTTAGCTTGACATATTTTTTTCCAACCTTTGATTTATAATAAATTCACATCTTTGTTTCTAAGGTGTGTCTCTTGTAGACAGCAAATTGATGGATCCTGTTTTCTTATCCATTCTGCCACTCTCCGTCTCTTTAGGGGTGCATTGAGTCCATTTACGTTCAGTGTAATTATTGATAGATGGAAGTTTGTTGCTGTCATTTTGTAGTGCTTTTTTTTGTGGTGCTGAAGTTTTCTTTGTTCTTCTTACTCTCTTGTGCTGAGTTACTTTTGTTTGTGGATTTTGTGTTCATTTCTTTTGTTTTTGTAGGTTTTGTTTTTGTTGAGACTTTATGTTTTTCGTCTTTATTTTTATGAGTTGGTTTGTTAACTTTTTTTGTGGTTACCATGAATTTTACTCTTATCTTTATAATTTTGAAGCAGTCTACCCTTACTTGGTATCGCCTTGCCTTCCTCTCCTTTAGAAGGTTCTATACCTATGCCATTTGTTCCCTCTTTCATTGTTTTGATGTTGTTGTCATCCTTGGATTGATTTCTCTGATTCCCTGTTGTATTTCTTTTGTTTTTGGAAAGTCCTCTGTAGTTCAGTTCCTAGAATGGTATCTGGTTCATGTGAACCTGCGTCCTAGGTCCTAGGTCCTGCCTGAGGGCTGAAGCTGTTTGTCCTCAGATCGAAGAACTCCCTTTAATAATTCTTGTAAGTTTGGTTTGACTTTTGCATATTCCTTTAGTTTCTGTTTATCTGGAAATGACCTAATTTCACCATCAAATTTGAATGAGAGTTTTGCAGGATATATTATTCTTGGCTGACAATTTTTTTCTTTCAAGATTTTATATATGTCATCCCATTGCCTTCTTGCCTGCATGGTTTCTGCCAAATAATCTGAACTTAGTCTTATTGTTTCTCCTCTGTATGTGACTTCTTGTTTTTCATGAGCTGCTCTCAGGATTCTTTGTTTGTCTTTAGTTTTAGTGAGTGTGAATATGATATGTCTTGGTGATTTTCTTTTGGGGTCTCTTCTATATGGGGTTCGTTGAGCTTCTTGGATGGCCAGCTTTTCATTTTTCATGATATTGGGAAAGTTTTCTGTCAGCAGTTTGTCAATGATCCTCTCTGTGTTTTCTGTCTTTTCCCCCTGTTCTGGTATGCCAATCACTCATAAGTTTTTGCTTTTAATTGTGTCCCACATAACTCTCAGGGTCTCTTCATTTTTCTTTGTTCTTTTTTCTGAGTTTTCCTGAAACAAAGTTGTATCCAAGTGTTTGTCTTCAGTGCCACTGATCCTGTCTTCCATGGTTTCAAATCTACTTCTCAGCCCTTCTATGACACCGTCCATTTCTGAAATCTTGTTGTTTATCTTTTGGATTTCTAATTGTTGTTTTTGTATAATTTTGAGTTGTGAATTTATTTTGGCATTTTGTTCCTGCATCATCTTCCTTAATTCTTCCAATTTTTTGTCTGTATTTTCCATAAATTTGTCTATTTTTTCCTCATGTTTGTCCGCTTTTTGCCTCAGTTTTTGGAAAATTCCGAGTATTAGTGATTTGAGTTTCCTATCAGGTACTTCTAGTGCATTTTCTTCCACAGAAGAGTTATCTGGTTTTTTAATTTGGACACCTATTGGAGCCATCGTCTTGTTTTTGTAAATGTTTTGATATTGTTTGCTGTTTTCGGGGCATTCAGTAGATATTTCTCTCATTTATTGATTATAGATTTTTTGTTTGTTTGTTTCGTCCTTGTGGTACAGCTGGGCAGATCTAGCTGTGGAGGAGCCACTGGGACGGGTTGTTTGTGGCACTCACCGCAGCCACCAGGATGGTCGGTAGTCAGTGCTGGGCAGGTTCCAATACTGCGTGCCTGCACAGCTTGGTGGTGTGATGTCTAGTGCATGGTGCAGGTAGTTAGGGTGCAGCGGGAAGATAGTTATGTGTGAAGCTAATCTGGATATGGGAGAGAGGAGAGAGGAGCAGGAGCAAAAAGCATACAAACATAAAAGAATGTTAGGGGAGCTTGTCGTTGGAATGTACAGATGAGAGACTATGGGATGGAGGAAACCAGAAGGGGGAAGAGAAAGAAAAGGAAAGAATGACCAAATAAAAATCAGAAAAGTTAAAGAACTGCAAAGTTCCCAGGGATCCCACCGATGCAGCTATGAGGTCTGGGGGAGTCGGTCTCAGTTTTCACAGCACAGCCTGGCCAGAAGGTACAGCGGCATACATTGCCTGGTATTCAGGGATCAGAAAGAGAAGGAAGAGATAGAGAGATGAGAGATTAAGCAATGAAGAAAGACAAAAGGGAAAAAGAGGGAAAAGGTGACAAAACTAATCAAAAAAAGAAGAAAAATAAAATTAAAAAAAAGAAAAAAAAAAAAAAGCAACACCAGCAGTCAGTGCCAACAAATGGGACCCAGAGAGCCCCCACTCAGGGGCACGAATTCCAAGAAGCCAGCAGTCTCGGGATTAAGAGACCGTGGCCACGGGAAGCAGAGGGGCGAACGAACAAAGGCCCCGGGATCTCACCAGCGCGATAGCCCAGACCTGGAAGCAGCCACACGCCCGAACGCAGCCCCACAGCTCCGCAGGAGAGAGCAAAGACGGCACTCAGAACCAGGCACCCAGGCAAAGGAGGGGGAGGCAGCAGAAAAAGGTTCGCCAGCGGCCAGCAAACAGCTCTCAGAAAGCTGCCAGCCCGGGCGCGCGGAACCCAAGCACCGGCACCCCCCAGCCCAGGGACCGCAGCCACGGAAAGCAGAGGGGCGAACGAACAAAGGCCCCAGGATCTCACCAGCACGGCAGCCCAGATCTGGAAGCAGCCACACGCCCGAACGCAGCCCCACAGCCCCGCAGGAGAGAGCAAAGACGGCACTCAGAACCAGGCACCCAGGCAAAAGGAGGGGGAGGCGGCAGAAAAACCTTCACCAGTGGCCAGCAAACAGCTCTCAGAAAGCCGCCAGCCCAGGTGCGCGGAATCCAAGCACCTGTGCCCCCCAGCCCAGGGACCCCAGCCACGGAAAGCAGAGGGGCGAACGAACAAAGGCCCCAGGATATCACCAGCGCGGCAGCCCAGACCTGGAAGCAGCCACACGCCCGAACGCAGCCCCACAGCCCCGCAGGAGAGAGCAAAGACAGCACTCGGAACCAGGCACCCAGGCAAAAGGAGGGGGAGGCGGCAGAAAAAGTTTCGCCAGCGGCCAGCAAACGGCTCTCAGAAAGCCGCCAGCCCGGGCGTGCGGAATCCAAGCACCGGCGCCCCCCAGCCCAGGGACCCTGGCCACGGAAAGCAGGGGAGCCCCAGCCGAGGCGGAGAGGGGCGGGGTTTGGGAAAGCGCGCACTGCAGTTTACCGGTCGTTCTGTCTCCCACTGGATGCTCTGTTTACTGTTACTTTTGAACATGTGACTCAGTTATCCCCTACCTTTTATTCCAGATCCCTTGAGGACTAGGATGACCCTATCATGCTTGCAGTAGTTAAAAATATGAACTTTAATTGCAGAGAATCCTAAGTTTGACCCTTGCTCCTTCCTAGTTGTATGATCTTGTGAGAGTCTGTTAACCTCTCTGAGCTCCAGTTTCCTCATATGTGAATTGGAAATAATATTGGTGTCTGTTTTAGTGAGAGTTAGCATAATGAGTGACTGTGGTGGGTGAAGTGGATTGGCACTAAGCATCCATTCCAGTCTCTTTCTCGTGTACATTCAGTATACAAATGTTGACAAGACAAAAACCATATTTTTCATGTTTCCTTACAGCTGAAGTTTGGATGCAGATAGGTGTTGCCAGTTAGGTGAATTATCCTGAAGTGTGCTAGGACTAGCTGTGGGGCTTAGTGAAGACAAAAATGAGATGGCAGGTGGAAATGAGGTGAAGACTATCTTCCTGCTGCCTTGGCAACCTGCATGGTAACAGCAAACATGGTCATGGAGATGTTGAGTTTTCTGAGGAAGAGTTCTAGAGTCTAATCACTGGTTCTGTGAGTGTTAAGAGCAAGTTGTAGCAGTGCTAACCCTTACATCCCTGGAAGTCCTGAATGGGTATCACTGGGCTAAAATGGGTCTCACTGTCAGCAGTGCTCCCTTCCTTTTTGGAGGCTCTGGGGGAGAATGCCTTTTCTTGCCTTTTCCAGCTTCTAGAGGCTACCCACATTCCTTGACTCTTGGCCCCCTTCCATCTTCAAAGCCAGCATGGCTGGTCCAGTCTTTCCACATTGTATCACTCTGACCCTGACTCTCCTGTCTGTCTCTTCCATTTTTAAAGATCCTTGTGATTACATTGGGACCACCCAGATAATCCAGGATAATATTCCCATTTTAAGGTCAGCTGATTAGAAACATTAATTCCATTGGCTACCTTAATTCCTCCTTTCCATGTAATGTAAAACATTCACAATTTACAGCCCACTATGCTGCCTCCCGGAGCCCTGGTGGCACAGTGGTTGAGAGCTACAGCTGCTAACCAAAAGGTTGGCGGTTCAAATCTGCCAGCTGCTCCTTGTAAACCCTATGGGGCAGTTCTGCTCTGCCCTATAGGGTCACTATGAGTCAAAATCTACTCTATGGCAGTGGGTTTGGTTTTCTGGTTATGCTGCCTCCCACACCTGTCTTTCAGTTGACAGGTCAGTTTAGTGAGGTTCCAGAAGTCATTCCTGGAGCCCACCTAGCCCTTTAAATTTGTAAGTACCCAGTATCCCGGACTTGGGTAAATTTATCAGCCTTTTAGTTCTTCTATGTCTCTATTTGTAAAATGGTGTGACAGTGTGACAGTTGTGAAGTGGCAGTGGAAAGCAAAGAGGATACTGATCTAGCTCCCAAATGTGAGGGAGGAATGCGGTGGGGACTCGGCCGCTGCTAACTAAGAGGACTTCAAGGAGGTGACATAAGCAGTGAGAGGTCATTGAAGTGTCTGGGGCTTATGGGAAGGGTGAAGGATATTGGAAACTTACTATGTGCTAGGAAGTTACATTATCTAACTTCATTTGTGATGATGAAATGAGACTTGGTAGTGCAATGGTTAAGCACTCAGCTGCTACTGGAAGGTCAGCGATTGGAACCCACCAGCCGTGCTATGGGAGAAAGAGGTGGTAATCTGCTTCTGTAAAGATTTACAGCCTTGGAAATCCTATAAGGCAGTTCTACTCTGTCCATTAACATTGCTATGAGCAGAATTGACTCGAAGGCATGGGTTCGGTTTGGTTATTGGTGATGAAGAAAATGTTTTGTGCTGTCCAGTATGGTATCCACTAGCCATGTGGCTTTTGAGTGAGCACTTGAAATATGGCTAGTGTGACTGAAGAACTAAATGTTTACTTTTATTTGTTTTTAATTAAAATTTAAATCGCCCTGTGTGACTAGTGGCTACCATATTGGAAAGCACAGGTCTGAGAGGTTAAATTGTCTGAAGTCTTTCACTCAGCATGTGGCAGAATTAGAGCTGTAATGAGGGAGTGGTTTGGAGTTGGGCAGTACCTGCTCACTATACTTCTTGTGTGTGACTTCCTATGTGGCCACTTCTTCCTGACCCCAAACAACCTCAAACATTTCAGCTTGGTCTACTGTCTGGCCATTCGCTGACACCATCCTGTGAGCCTGCTCTATAGCTCATCTGCAGCCAAACCCTTGGAGCTGGAGTCTTCTACAGTCAGCGCATGCTTTTTGGGGAGCCAGCAGAGACTGAGGCGTGTATGAGGTAGCAGAAGCGTCCAGGCTGGTGCCCTCTTGGACTCAGCCTCTGGAATGCTGGCACCCGAGACACCATGACATCACCTTTGCCCCACGTGGGCTGTGGCACAGTCCTACAAACTGCTCCCCCAGCTGCCACTACATGTGGCTTGTCTTTTCATAGCCAACAGTGTTTGCCCTCTTGGGGTCTCCTTTTCTACCATGCCTGCATAATCACCTTTCTTGGCACAGGGAAGAGCAGGTGGTGTCACAGGGGTGGAAGTTAGCAGGGCTGTGCAGTTGGGATTCGTGGCACTGGGGACGGTAGGGCCTCGTGGAACATGCTGCTCATCTCAGAGCCTCTGCCTGTGCCCCAATAGAGGGTTTTACAGAGCTGAGGAGCTGTGTGCATCACAGGGAAGGACTGTGATTGGTGAGGTAGGGATCCTGGCAGAGGCCGGCCAAACATTTGCCCAGGTAGAGGTTTCAAACGCATGGTTTAGGGGATGTGCCTGAACTAATTGTGTTATTAGCTGGATTATCTCTTCAAACTGAGAACCAGCTTCTGTGGGTCCCCTGTGAGACATTCAGTCAGGAGCTAGAGGGTGATGGGCCCTGCCCAGGGCGTGTGCCTGGTGACAGCGAGCCGCTGTGCGTGGCGGCCGGGCAGGCTTCTGTCCTGGCTCATCCACTGGTTTGTTTGCTCATTCATTCATCCATTGAACATTGCCTGGGCACTTGCTGGACCCCAGGCCTGGAGCTGGATGCTGGGGACCTGAAGGTGAGCTGAGCCAGATGGGATCTCATGGAGTTCATGATCAGGACGGGGAGACAGAGACAAATGGAAGTCTGCGAAAGTGGCATAGGTAGTTGCGTAGCCAGGGGGAGCAGAAGGGAAGGAGAGGAATCAACTCTGCCTGGGGAAATGGGGTGTTCAGGATGAGAGAAGCCTCTCAGGTGTAGGGGGTAGTTAGGACTGCTGGAGAGGCGGGCAAGAGTGTACGTGTGTGGAGGGCCTTGAGGGTCCTGCTAAGGAAGTCGGCCTCTGTCCAGAGGCGATGGAACCCTGAGAAGTTTTAGGAGGGGGGTGATGTGATCAGATTTGGATGTGAGAAAGGATGGATTAGAGGGTACAGACTAATGTTAGGGTGAGACCACTGAGGAGGCTGTTCATTTACTCATTTATTCGTTTGTTTGTTCATCAAATGTTTGAATTCCTAGTCTCTGCCAGACCCTGTTCTAGGAGCTAGGGATACATCAGTGAACCAAATAGACAAAATCCTTGACCATGAGGAGCTTGCATTGTTTGGTGGGGGTGGGGGTGGGAGTGGGAAGGGAGGAGAGAATGAATGAGAATGTACAACTATAATAAAAAATTGAATGATATAGTATGTTGTTGTTAACTGCCGTCAAGTGGGCTACCAACTTACAATGGTCCCATGTACAGTGGAACAAAATGCTGCCTGGTCCTGCACCATTCCCACGATTGGTTGTCAATCAGATCATTGTGATCCACAGAGTTTTCATTGACTGATTTTTGGAAGTAGGTCACCAGGCTTTTCTTCCTATTCCATCTTAGACTGCTGTAACCTGTTCAGCATCATAGCAATGTGCAAGCCCCCACTGACAGATGTGTGGTAGCTGCACAAGAGGTATATTGGCCGGGAATCGAACCTAGCTCTTCTGCATGGAAGGTGAGAATTATATCAGTGCCTCTTTATTTATTTTATAGTACTTTAGATGAAGGTTTACAGAACAAACTAGTTCTCATTAAACAGTACACGTGTTGTTTTATGACATTTGTTGACAAGCACACAACATGTCAACACTCTCCCTTCTCAACCTTGGGTTCGCTATTACCATGTTTCCTGATCCCACCTGCCTTCTAGTCCTTGCCCCTTGGCCGGTGTGCTCCTTTAGTCTTGTTTAGTTTTATAGGTCTGTCTAATCTGGCTGAAGGGTGAACCTCAGGAGTGACTTCATTGCTGAGTTAAAAGTGCATGCAGGCCCATACTCTCAGGGTTTCGCTAGTCTTTGTCAAGCCAGTAAGTCTGGTATATTTTTGTGAGTTAGAATTTTTTTCTACATTTTCCTCCAGGCCTGTCCAGGACCATCTCTTGTGATCCCTGTCAGAGCAGTCAGTGGTGGTAGCAGGGAACCAGCTAGTTGTACTGGGCTCAGTCTCATGAAGGCCGTGGTAGTTGTGGTCCGTTAGTCCTTTGGACGAATCTTTCCCCTGTATCTTTAGTTTTCTTCATTCTTCCTTGCTCCCAAAGGGGTGAGACCAGTGGAGGATCTTAGATGGCCACTCACAGGCTTTTAAGACCCCAGATGCTACTCACCAAAGTGGAATGTAGAACATTTTCTTTATAAGCTATGTTATGCAGGTTGAGCTAGATGTTCCCTGAGACTGTGGTCCCTACAGCTCTTAGCCTAGCAATTCGGTCCCTCAAGGAGTTTGGATGTATCTATGGAGCTTCCAAGACCTTGCCTTGTACAAGTTGTGCTGGCTTTCCAGTACTGTGTACTGTCTTACCCTTCACCAAAGTTACTGCTCATCTATTATCAATTTAGTGCTTTTCCATCCCCTTCCCTCCACTCCCTCGTAACCATCAAAGATGGTTTCTTTTTGCATGTAAACTTTTTCTTGAATTTTTATAGCAGTGGTCTCATACAATATTTGTCCTTTTGTGGTTGACTTATTTCACTCAGCATGATGCCATCCAAATTCATCCATGTTGTGAGATGCTTCTCAGATTCGTCATTGTTCTTTACTGTTGTGTAGTACTCCATTGTGTGTGTGTACATCTGTTTGTCCATTCATCGATGGGCATCTAGGTTGTTTCCTCTTTTTGCTATTGTGAACAATGCTGCAGTGAACATGAACGTGCATACGTCTATTCATGTGATGACTCTTATTTCTCTATGGATATATTCCTAGGAGTGGGATTGCTGGATCATATGATTAGTCTGTTTCTAGCTTTCAAAGGAAGTGCCATATTGTTTTCCAAAATGGTTTTATAATTTTGCATTCCCACCAGCAGTGCATAAGAGTTCCAGTCTCTCTGCAGGCTCTCCAACATTTGTTATTTTCTGTATTTTTAATTCGTGCCAGTAATGCTGGGGTGAGGTGGTATCTCATTGTGGTTTGGATTTGCATTTCTCTAATGGCTAGTGATTGCGAACATTTCCTCATGTATCTGTTAGCCACTTGAACATCTTCTTTGGTGAAGTGTCTGTTCATCCTCTCCTGTTTTTCTTTTGTCAGTTTGGCCAGTGTGAACCACCACTGCCTCTTGATATAGTATGTTAGAAGGTAAATGCTATGAAAAAAAGGGAAAAAAATAGAGCAGGACTAGAGATTTGAGGAGTATGAGGGTGGGCAGAGTACGTCTCAAGAGAGGATGAGATTTGAGCAAAAACTTGAAGGAGGTGAAGGAATTATCCGTTTAGATATCGGGGATAGGGGCTTTCCAGACAGAAGACAAAGCACAAGACATATGGCAAGAATGTGTCAGGTGTGTTTAGGGAACAGCAAGGAGGCCAGCGTGGCCAGAGTGAAATGGTCACAGGGGAGAGGAGTAGATGGGGTAGAGAGAAGATGAGGAGGTGCAGATCATAGAGACTTAAAGGTTTATCCTAGTATTCTTGGACCCCCACGGAGTTCATGGAGAGAGCTTCTGGGGCCTCTGAACTTGGCTGGGGAATTTAGCCTTTAGCTGAAATTTAGCACATTGATTATGAATGTAGGCAAAAAAACCACAGAAGTAAATGGCACCCGTGACTTTGACAACCAAGGAAATTACAGATATTTTTCAGTATTACAGAATTTACAGAAATTAGAGACATTTTTCTTTGCCCATTAGGCTATTGCAGATACCTTGAAATATTTCTTTTCATCACTACTTTGAAACTGTAGTAGTCACGAGATTGTATTATTTAATGCACACATATCACAAAGTTAGAAAAACTTGACAATGGTTTCATTTTAATGAGTTTGTTTCATCTGTAATCCTATGTAAATTTTGTGCATGTAAAAACATTTCTGAGACTTGGTCCCTAGGTCCATAGGCTACATCAGACTGCAGGGGGAATGGGGAGAGTCCTCCATGGCACAAAGGGAGTAAAGAACCTGTGATGTAGAGTCTGATAATCTACATTAAGAACTTTGGCTTTGACCGCAGACACTACAGGGGAAGTCAGCACAACTGGACTAAACCAAAAGCTAAGAAGTTTCCTGAATACAATCAAACACTTTGAGGGACAGAGTAGCAGGTGTAGGGGTCTGGGGACCATGCTTCCAGGGGACATCTAGGTCAATTGGCATAACAGAGCTTATTAAGAAAATGTTCTGTCATCCTGCTTTGGTGAGTGGCGTCTGGGGTCTTAAAAGCTTGCAAGCGGCCATCTAAGATGCATCCGTTGGTCTAAACCACCTGGAGTAAAGGAGAATGAAGAACACCAAAGACACAAGGAAACTATTAGTCCAAGAGACAGAAAGGGCCACATTAACCAGAGACTTCATCAGCCTGAGACCAGAAGAACTAGATGGCGCCCGGCTACCACCAATGATCGCCCCGACACGGAACACAACAGAGAGTCCCGGACGGAGCAGGAGAAAGGTGGGGAGCAGAACTCCAATTCTAGTAAGACGATCAGACTTAATGGTCTGACTGAGACTGGAGGAACCCTGGAAAGCATGGCCCCTGGATTCTCTATCAGCCCAGAACTAAAACAGTTTCTGAGGCCACCTCTTCAGACAGGGATTGGACTGGACTGTGGGACTTAAAGTGATACTAGTAGCTCAAGTAGCTACAAGAGAGTAAATGGGCAGCTTCTGTCCAGAGGTGAGATGGGAAGGCAGAGGGGGTTAGGAGCTGGTTGAAGGGACTTGGGGAATCGGCGGTGGAAAGGAGGAGTGTGCTGTCACCGTATGGGAAGAGCAATTAGAGTCACATAAGAATGTATGTATAAATTTTTGTGTGGGAAAAAATAATAAGCAAATAAATAAAAAAGAACTTCGGCTTTGACTTTGAGTGAAAAGAGCCACAGCAGCATTTTGAGCATGGGAGTGAGATCTGGTTTACATCTTAAAAGGATGATTCTGGCTGCTCTATTGAGGCAGTGCTGGTGGGGAGTGGGGAGGAGGGACCCCAGGAGACCAGTAAGGAGACTGTTACAGTGACCAGGGTCAAAGATGTTGGTGGCTCAGATGAGGGTGGTGGCATGGAGGTGGTGAGAAGGTGTGAGTTCTGGATGTATTTTTAAGGGAGAACCAATAGGAATTGCTGCTGGAGTGGATTTGGGGTGTGAGAGAGTCAAGGATGATCATCTGGCTGTAGTAGTCTACTGCTGAAGAAGGTTTCAGAGATGAGGCAACATTTGAGCTGGACTTAGAAGGTGGGGCGTTGGCTGTGTTGAGTGTGAGTTCTGTAAGTGCAGGGACTGTACGTGTCTGCTCTTCACACCCTGGGAGCCCTGGCAGCTTGCCTGGGATGCAGCCCCTAGTAGGTCCTCATGATATATCTGCCAGTTGCTGGAGTGAAGATGGAGGGTCCGGGGCCTGCTTGGGTGCTAGGAGGGATGGCCTTGCCACGACCGAGGTCCTGTCACTCAGGGTAGAACAACAGGCCGAAGGCATTGGTGGTCTTTAAACTCCCAGACTCCGGAGACTTCAGTGTATGTTGAGAGTGGGAAGAAAGCTTTCTTTAGCTTCTCAGTTCTCTGTTTAGCTGCAGTGACTGAGAATCCCCATCAGCATCACAACCCACAACTGATTCCTGTGAGGTGAAGGTCAGACATACCTCCACCTTCCAACCTTTTTACCAATTCTGACACCAGCCATCCCTCCCCTGGCACTCTCTACTTCTCTGATGGGTTTGATAATTCATTGCAGTGGCCACACAGAGCTCACAGATAATACTCATGATTTTGGAGTTTATTAGGGAAGTTAACAGGTTACAATTTAGAAATCAGAAATGACTTAGGATACAGTTCTTCAATCAGGAGAGCTTCTTCTCAGCTGTGCCCACAGGCAGGCCTCTCTCTGGCCTTTGGCCTCTAGGACCCTCAGCCCAAGCTCTGCCCTGCTCTGGCAAGTGTTACAAAGCTCTTTAGCTCTACCAGTAAGTGTCCATGAGCATCCTACTCTACCGATAAATCTTGGCCTTAAGGTGCTCAACTTTCTCTCTCTGAGGGTCAACAAGCGTAGCTCTGCCACATGCCTGGAGGCACCCTAATCTGCTAGCAAGCCTCCTGCCCGAAGTCACTCAGCCTCTCACTCCATGGTCCGGGAAGCCTACTGTGCCATCCCCTGCTACTCTCCTGATTCTGCTGCTGCCGGTTCTCTGCCTCACTTGCAGCTGCTTCTCACCATCATGTGCTGTCTCCAGTGTCACAGCTCTCTGTCTCCTGGGTCTAGGATGTTCTCCGTGCTGGGACCCCAGGTCCTAAGGATGCATTCTGTTCCTATCTCTTCTTCTTTGTTGTAGTGCGATTCTCCCTTTTCACCTCTGGGATGGCTCATTTTAATCTTAGCAGGATGGTAAAACTAACCAGTCCCCTCGTTATGGTTCCATATACATTATTTGCATGGTCTCATTCCCACAAGGGTGCCATACACCTTATTTGCATAGCCCCACTTAGACATTTGGTGGGAGTTATAAGACCATGGTGAGAAAGGCCATATAAAAGCTATCCATTGCATCACAGGCCACTGCCTAGCTTTTCTAGCCATGGTTCTTTCATACTTGCAGGTAACTTCATCCTCCCAATCATTTTACTAGTCCAAACCAGTCATTAACAGTCCTTCAGTAGGCAAAGAGTTCTCAGGGTGAGGTTATTCAGTACCAGCATTCAGGTCTGCTACAGATGTCCATCTGAGCTGGTCAGGTTCTCCCAAAGTCATCTTGGCTTCACCCTTTCTGGTATCTGATAAAATTTAACTGCGAGAAGATTATTCCCCTGCTCTGAACCTCACAAGGTATCAGCATAGCAAAACCTTTAAGGGATTTTAGGTTTGGCCACTGGACTGCAGTCCAGCAGTGCCTCCCCCTTAGTCCACTCTTTCACTGTTACTGCTTCTACAATTACAGTTTTTACAATTGCAATTAACCCTGTTAACAATCATTACACAGAACTGAATCATGTAATTGTATCACGCTCTCTTCCCAAGACCCATCAGGAAAAAAGGAAACTATTCAGTGGAGATTTCCATTGTCCCCCCTATTTTTAGTATAAGCACACTTATGAAAGCATGTAAGCCAGCTACTTCATGCCATTATTCTCCCACCATTATATATATAGAAAGAAAGAGAGATTTATATTAAACAAATGGCTCCCGTGGTTTTACAGGCTGGCATGTCCGTAATCTGTGAGTCAGGCTGAAAGTTTCTCCTGATTCACATAGCTGCAGGGGCTGACAAACTCAAGATCTGCAAGTCAGACAGCAGGGCTCTGGCTCACAGGCTGCAAAGACCAATGAATCCCAAGATCGGCAGGCAGGACAGCAGGTAAGCTACTAGCTCAAGTCCCAAGAACCGGAGGTCAGATGAACAGGAGCCAGCTACAGAATCCAGAGTGAGCAAAAGCCCACAAGGCTTGCCAGAAAATCCATCTATGTTGAAGGCAGGCCACACCCCAAGGGAACTCCTTTTCAACTGATTTGCTACTCATACCAGATCCCATCATGGAGGTGATCCCATTACATCAGGTTTCATCATGGAAGTGATTACATCATTATACAACTGCCAAATTACATCATAACTGCCAAACCACTGAGAATCATGGCCAAGGCAAGTTGACACACAGCCTTTACAACCACAGTCCCCTACTTCCCTGAGTCTGGAGCCATTGCAGGGAGTCCCACTTCTGACTCCAGATGGCTTGGTGGGGGCATCTGACCTCCTGTAACTTCACAAGGGGGAGAGAGAATATGCTTTATGTTCTCTTATCTCTCTAAAGATATTAATTGTAGGTTTGGTTTTTTTTTTTTTTTAGTTTTTCTTTGCTCCCTATATTGTATCTTTTTTGTATGTTCTTTTCATTTCCTCTTGGTTTTAGCCCATCTTTTATGTTGGAGGCACTTCTCAATGTCTGGTGATTTCTTGGTTCATATTTAAGATGAGTCATCAAAATGTTTGGAAGCTCTCTGACCATGAGTGGGATTTCTTGACTAATGGGCTTCTGTATAGTGTGATTGGATAGGAAGCCAGTTATTTTGATGGGACACCCTCAAATGATGCATCTTTAGGAGTTTCCTCATGGGGTGATTAGTTTCACGGAGGAATATTCCAGTTTTCTTCCTGACATGTAAAACTCTGGGAGCCAAAAAGGAGAAAGTGGACTGGAGAGTAAAAGAGAGCCTGGGGATTTCTCTGTTCAGTATGTGAATTTTCATAGAATCCCCCCATCTTCAGAATGCACCTCACTGCATTCCTCCATTTTGCTTTGTGTCCCTGAATCCAGGCAAGGAAGGATTAACCAGTGAGCAATGTATGCATGGGTTTATGTGTGTTTATTTACTAATCTGTAGTGAGCAATTTCACATGGGTTTCACCACATCATTGATGTGGTGGAAAACAGGTGGAAAAAACGTGCACTACAGATTAGTAAGCAAGCGCAAGTAAGCCCGTGCATACCTTGCTTATTGGGTAATCTGTCCTTGAATCCAGAAGATAAACCTACTGTCTCTTACAGGTTTGGAAGATAGTTACCTGTATGATGGGAGTTAGGGTGGCATCTAGGGGATCTAATTGTTCCTTTTAAAGACTTTCACACAGTTTGTTTTCCAATCCAACTGCACCTCTGCTTTCAGAGGCACCGAAACCTCTAGTTCTCTTGCTTTTGTGAGATTCTCCACACACAACTTGCTTCTTGTAGGCATGGCCCACTGCAGGCTTAGTAGATTGGATAAAGCTGGAACCCAAGGTGAGTATCAATCATCCATCCACTTGCCAGCTTCCAGAATAGTGTCAGACATCTCTCACTGACTGTTGTCTTCTTTTCCTTTCTCTTGGTCTTTTTGAGATTATGCATTAATAAAACAAACAAACAAAAAAACCAAAAAAACTTTATTTTGTGTCAGGTAGTATGGTAAACAGAGTCTAAGATAGCCCCCAATTATATTCACCGCATGGTAGTCATGCCCTCGTGTAATCCTCCTTGCCTTGAGTGTGGTTGGGACCTGTGACTTGCTTCTAAACTGTGGAATATGGCAAGGTGACAGGGTAACACTTCCGTGAGTATGTTACATAAGATTGTAATGTGAGTCTTGCTAGGTGAGTCTCTCTCTTGCTGGCTTTGATGGAGCAAGCAGTCACATTGGGGAGGCCACATGGCAAGGAACTGAGGGTGATCTCTAGCCAACAGCCAGCTAGAAACTGAGGGCAGCCTCTGGCTGACAGCCAGCAAGAAACCCTCAGTCCAGCAGGCTGCCAGGAACTGGATTCTTCCAGCAACCAATGAGCTTGGAATTGGATCCTTCCCCAGCTGAGCCTTGAGATGAGACTACAGCCCTGTCTGATAACCTTTTTTGCAGCTTTCAGATGAGACCCTGAAACAGAGGACCCAGCAAAGCTATGCCCAGACTCCTGACCCATGGGAACTGTGAGATGATAAGGGCGTGTGGTTTTAATCTGTTAAGTAATAGTATTATACAGCAGTAGATAACTAATAATAGATAACTAGTATTCAGTCTGCTATGCTGAACTGGAAGTTCAGCACTTGCACGTTGGCCTCATGAGCTGGTGAGCTGTGCAGCTGAATATTTAGCCCCTGTGGGGCTGGATCTCTGGGTCAGGGTTCTGTGTCCAAAGGCTTCAATTGCATTTCCTACTTGTGGTTACAGGATTCAGAACACTGGATGAGGAGTACCTCATGGGTTCAGGGAGGGATTCCTTCTTTTGAGGGGCTGGTTCTTCGTAAATTGTGGGACTGCATGCATGTACCTGATGTGCCATGTGTTTGCATTTGTCATGCTTGAAAGCGGTCTGGTGCTATTACTTGCTGGGTGGGTTGGCAAAATGTAGTTTGACATACTGAAATTTAAACCCCACCTGGAGATAAGAAAGAATTAAGGTGTGAAAGAAAGGCTACTTACATTAATGTCATAGACTGGGACTGAGAGAAGCAACATGGAGCTGTGACAGGTGCACTGGGCCAAGAGCCTGGGATTGGCTGTATGTCACGGCTTTGTGCTCGCTAGCTTGGTAACCTCGTACAGGTGATTAATTAATTCACCATTAATTCATTCAATGATTTATCCAACATTTCGTGAGTACCGGTTGTATGCCAGACCCTGTGCTAGGTGCCAATATTATAGAGATGAATGTGATGTGGTTCTTGCTTGCAAGGAGCTTGGTTTGGAGTAGGCAGAGGGGCCTGAAAACACACTAATCCAGGACAACAGAGCTTGCAAACTGGAGGGCCTGTAGACACATTTGTTTGGTTCTTTTAGTGTTTTAAATTATTGGAATTAGTTGTGGATATTAAAAAGCTGGGAAATTTTACCAGAAAATTCAGATTTCTGGGCTTCTCTGGAGAAATACGAAGATTTGGCAGCAGTGTCCAGGAGCTGCCCTCTCTAAATGGGGCATCTTTTCTCCATTTCCTCTAGTCCTTGTCCATTACAGTAGTGTGCCTGCGTTGTGGTTTTTCTTATAGTAGAGTCAAGAGAAAAGTTATGGATGGTTTTGTGCCTATGTCTATTCTAAAACAGGGAGAAGAAGAGAGAGAGGCTGGGAGGACTGACTGCTTCCAGGAAAATGGGAACGGTACATGTAGGAACTGTTTTCTCCCGTGCCAGGTGTGTTGGTGTTGAGAGTACACCTTTGGTGAGCTTCGCTTATTTATATCACAGCTTGGCCCTGGGGGCATCTGAGTTTATGACCCCTGACCCTCAGGTTGTGAGTGTTGAGCTGGGTGGTCACGGGGCCTGGAAGTGGAAGGACAAATGTCCAGAGTCATAGATGCCCCCTCCACTTCTTAGAGTTGTTTCATGGAGCAGAGGGGCCAGCCAACACCTGTGAAGCCTCTGAATCATTTGTAGGCAGGGCATTCATCCATGAAAAAAAACAAACAAACTTTTTTTAAATAATAACAAAAGGAGTCATGTTTGTTTCTTTTTTAAGGACATCTCCTAGAGTTGAATATGGTCGATGTCTTTGAGGCCACTATCTATGGAAATTGTAGGGAATTATCCAGGAGTAGTTGTCTTAGTCATCTAGTGCTGCTATAACAGAAATACCACAAGTGGATGACTTTTAACAAAGAGAAATTTATTCTTTCACTGTGTGGTAGGCTGCAAACCAAAATTCAAGGCATCAGCTCCAGGGGAAGGCTTTCTGTCTCTCTCGGCTCTGAAGAAGGTTCCTTGTAATGCATCAGTCTTCCCTAGGTCTGGCAGCATCTCAGCGCAGGAACCTCAGGTCCAAAGGATGCACTCTGCTCCTGGCACTGCTTTCTTGGTGGTATGGGGTCCCCATGTCTCTCTGCTCGCTTCTCTCTTTTATACCTCAAAAGAGATTTAACACACTACCTAATCTTGTAGACCTCATCAATATAACTGCTGCTAATCCATCTTATTACATCATAGTGATAGAGTTTAGAACACACAGGGAAATCGCATCAGATAATAAAATGGTAGACAATCATACAATACTGGGAATCATGACCTAGCCAAATCGACAGATATTTTTAGGGGACACAGTTCAATCCATGACAGTAGTCTACATTGAAGGAGACCTGGCAGTGCAGTGGTTAAGTTAGGTGCTGTGCTGCTAACTGAAATGTCGGCAGTTTAAATCCACAAGCCACTCAGTGGGAAAAAGATGTGGCAGTCTGCTTCTGCAAAGATTACAGCCTTGGAGACCCTATGGGGCAGTTCTACATCCCATCGAGTCACTGTGAGTCGGAATTGACTCGATGGCACTAGGTTTGGTTTTTTTTTTTGGAGTCTACATTGACAAAGAAAATGTGGCCCTGTCCACTGATCAATATCCGTCAAAATTTTGAGGACTGAACACTGTACTGCTGAACCACTCTACTCCACAATTTTCATCCCAGGCACAGCTCCTTGAGAACAGGAATCGTGTTTGAGCCTGGCCAGAATATAGTTATGGAAATGGCTGTTGGGTCAAGGTGGCATGAGACTTCATTGCCCAAACACCAGGTCCTCCAGGGTCTGGAATCCTCCTCCTCTGCTACCATCCTGTAGACCCAGAGACCTCATCAACCCGTGGGGGCCCTGAGGACTGCCTCATGTGGAGAGTCCTGTTAAATGAGCCTTCTAAGAATGGCATCCTGGTGGGCTTGAGCTTGCTGAGTCCCCCACTCTCGATCTGCCTGAGGCGGCTCTGGGGAGGGTTGGGGGTTCTGGCCACTTATCTCACACCATTAGGCTTATGGCAGTGCTGCTAGCAGACAAAGGCTCGAAGGGGATTAGGGGTAATTACCAGGCCGGTTCTTTATTTCCTAGGTTTAATGGGCCCAACGGCTGTAATTGTACCTGCTATATCGGTCTGTTCCCTCCCACCCAAAGGCCGGGCCCTGGGCTGGGATGTGAATATCAGAGGGCAGGGCCTGTTGCCTGCCCACTTGCCCAGCTGTTGCTGGGTGGCACCTGGAGTTCCCAGTGGCCGTAGGTGAGCATGCGGTGACCTGGCGGCCTGGCGAGGACAGGTAGCAGAGCTCATCACGGAGGAGATGGGAGCCCACTGCGTACTAAACACCTTCCATGGGGGTACAGGGCCTTCCTACTTTGTCAGGGCCTGAGCTACTCAAGGTATCTCAATCCTTGTTGTGGGATCTGTGGGTGTGTCCCTAGGGGGTCAGACATTCTGGGAGGCAGGGCAGTTCTGGGTCTTTCCCAGAAAGCCTTGTGAAGTGGGACCTGCCTTTGGGATGAGGGAGTGGTGGGGCTTTGGCTTCGGGCTGCTTTGTGTGGATGGGGGAGCACCAGCTTTATGCACTCTGGGTCATGGTCCCCTACTCCCTTAGGGGAGCAGGGCCCAGGTAGCCCTGGCCTGGCCATGGGCACAGGCTCACCCCAGAGCGACAGAAGAGCTGTTCTCTTCTCCAGGGAATCCCTGCTCAGTCCCTTTTTCTCCAAGGAAACTTCGTAATGACAAGACTCAAGGTGAGTTCAGCAGAGGGCATTTGAAAATTCAAAGTTTGCATCCTCTTAATCTTTTCAGGGAGGCCGTAAGGTGATATTGATGGTGATGTTTTTATTTCTTAGAATTATTTTTCCAGTCATTCACGTGAACTCCGAGTGCCATATCGGTTTTCCACCTTAAGTAAGGGGATTAAAAGCGTTGCATAATGTAGGGCCCGAGTTAAGTGCCCTGGCCCCAGCACCTTGTCACATCGAGTAATTGGGAGTAATTGCCAGCGTGGGGTTTGAGAAAGGCGTCCAATCGGGGGATGGGGGAGCCTGGTTTGAGCCCTTGTCATCTGGGGAGGGCAAATTAAGCCAAGCGAGCTGACTGAGGGGAGAGACGGATGTGCTCAGCCCCCTTCATACAGACAGGAGGGTAGTGTCTTGAACATCTTTACCTGAGTATCATCTGAGGAGGAGATGTGTATGTGGTGGGTGGGGAGTGTGGGAGAAAAGCTGTCTCTCTGGTGTCATAGGTCTCCTGGACTATTCTACACCCTGCCTGCCCTGCTTTGCTTTGGGGAGAAGGGGTGGTGCAGGAACCTTCTGGGTCTGACCCAGAGACCCCTTGTTCCTCCGAGCTGACTCTTAGAATAGCGTGGTCAGCTATGATCTAGGTTATCTCCTGGGTGGATCTGAGCTGTAGATTGGGGTAGGAGAGCTCACCTTCCATGGAATGTAACTCCTCCAACATAGCATTTCTTGGTTTTAAACCAAACCACGCTCCAAATCTTGTGCACTAGAACAGCCTTGCCGCAGTTGCACGAAAGCCCCTTGAATGAGAACAGAGCCTCAGTTGTCAACTTGAGGTAGGGTGAGGGAGACCTCCAGCCCTTCAGGAAGTCACTGAGTCACATGCAAGTGAGATGGTTTTGGAGTGGCCTGCTCTGGTTGGGCCCTATGTTGTGGTGGACCAAGCTACTCCTGTGTCTTTTCCCTGCTGGGGTCACCATTCAGCCATGACACCTGCTTTTTCCAGGTTGTGATGCCTCCTTCCCAGGGCTTGGGGGTCTGAGGTGGGAAAGGAGGAAAGAACTTGGCCATTCTTCGTGAGCACCTGACTGAGTGGTTTGTGGCAGCTCCCTGGGGAGACAGGAGGACCAGGAGATGGAAGAAGGGGATGAAGCAGAGTTAAGAGCAACATGAGGTTTCTCAGGATTTTGTCTGCGATGTTCCAGGATTCTGTGTGTCCCCCAGCAGTGGACTGGGAAGGGTGGGGGTGTCTTGACTCCCTCTCCCCAAACTGCTCTCAGGCCTGTTCCTGTCCTCCATGGTCACAACTGTCCCCATGCAGGGGGAGAAGATCTCAGGGCCCCACCACTATCACGACCTCTCTGTCCACCCCAGCCTCACTCTCAGTGGAGGATCCATCTTGGCAGGAGCAGGTGCCTACACAGGTAGACTTGAGGTATGAGTCTGAGCACATTGCTGACCTGCTGCATTTTACCTGCTCCCACTCAAAGCGGATCTCGAGTGCCTGGCATCAGGCTCACCTGGCGGTAAGCCCCATGTGGCTTCTTGATCTTTCAGGTCAGCTTCTGCAGGTGACCGTCTGTAGCCCAGCGTGCATATCTGTCCAGCACAACCTCCACATGAGGCCTTGTGCTCCTCCCCTGGGAGTCAGAGATGAGTGAGAGTTGGCCCTGCCCTCCAGGAGCTTGCAGATCACTGGAGGAGAAAGGCACCCAGATATAGGAACCCCTCTCCCAAGGCAGAATGGGCTGGGTATGCAAGATGGCCCCACTCCACTGTGCTTGCTTTCTTTGCAGAAGAGGCACCTGCAACCCAGGGGGGCCAGAGCCACTGAGACAAAGCCACACAGCCACTGAGAAACAGCCTGGGCTTGATCATGCTCTCATAGCTCCCAGCTGGATGTCCTGGGATGCCTATATGAGGATGTGACTGACCAGAGACCAAGGAGCACTCGGGGGTCGTCCCATCTGGGTGCGCTGGTGGGGACAAATTAAAATAGAGTGTGTGTGTGTAGGGGGTGTTGGGTTCCCCAGTCCATTTGCTGATGTCACTCACATTTCTGGACCTTATGGTCATTTTTTCTGCTTCTAAGAGATTTAGGGAAGAATGGAGGGCACCCTTGGTTTCCAAGGCCCTGAGTTAGATGACTCTAAGCTGGATTCTGAAGTCTTTCAAGTTCTTCGTAGTGACCTCCCTTGTATCTCATTTCCCAAATCAGAAGCCTCTTTGGGAATGAAGCCCCTAAAGTATAAGCTGGGAATTCCCTAAAGAACATTTCAGAACAGTTTTTGGTGGTGGGATCCATTTTTACAAATTAAATGATTATCTCCATTTTAAATTGAGATTTTGCATGAGAAATCGACTTAGGCTAAAAAGGGGGCAGGGGGCTCAGAACCTTGCCCCGCTGCTCTTTGTGCTTTCTTTGATGGCCCCTGAGGTACCACCATGGAACTCTAGGGCTCTTTGGAACATTGTTTTTAAACTAATTTTCTAAGCCAGGTCCCTCTGAGTGAAAGTATGAAGGTTAAGGTCATGGCCTCTAAGAATCAGACTGTTGTTGTTAGCTGCTGACTGTTCTGCCTCGACTCACGGCAACCCCACTTGCATCAGAATAAAACCCTGCCCAGTCTGGCACCATCACCATCATAGATTGTTCCATTGTGATCCATAGAGTTTTCATTGGCTGATTTTTGGAAATAGATCACCAAGCCTTTCTTCCTAATTTGTCTTAATCTGGAGGTTCTGCTGAAACCTGTTCAGCATCATAGCAATATGCAAACCACCACTGACAGATGGGTAGTGGCTGCACATGAGGTACATTGACTAGGAACTGAACCTGAGTTTCCCGTACGGAAAGCAATAATTCTACCACTGAACCACTAATGGCCCTGGGTTCAGTTCCTGGATCTGCCATGGGCTAGCTATTGTGATGTTGGGCATGTTTCTTAATTTCTCTAAGTCTCCTTTTCCTCATCTGTAAAATGGACATAATAAGAATACCTGCCTCAGAAGGGAAATTGCTCCATATAATTAAGAGCATTCATACAAAACCAACGGCCAACATCGTCCAAAATGGAGAGACTTTGAAAGCATTCCCCTTGAGAACAGGAATCAAACAAGAATGCCCTCTATTACTGCTGTTAATCAACATTGTGCTGGAGGTCCTAGCCAGAGCAATTAGGGTAGAAAAAGAAATAAAGAGCATCCAAATAGGTAGGGAAGAAATCAAAGTATATTTGCAAATTATATGATCTTATACACAGAAAACCCCAAAGAATCCACAAGAAAACTGCTGGAACTAATAGAAGATTTCAGCAAAGTTTCAGGATACAAGATAAACATACAGAAATCAATTGGATTCCTCTACACCAACAAAGAAAACCTTGAAGAGGAAATCATCAAATTAATACCATTTAAAATAGCCCCCAAGAAGATAAAATACTTAGAAATAAATCTAACCAGAGACATCAAAGATCTATACAGAGAAAACTACAAGACACTACTGCAAGAAACTAAAAGAGACCAGCATAAGTGGAAAAATATACCTTGCTCATGGATATGTAGACTCAACATAGTGAAAATGTCAGTTCTACCCAAAGCAATCTACAGATACAATGCAATCCCAATCCAAATTCCACCAGCATTTTTTAATGAGATGGGGAAACAAATCACCAACTTCATATGGAAAGGGAAGAGGCCCCAAATAAAAGCATTACTGAAGAAGAAGAACAAAGTGGGAGGCCTTACACTACCTGATTTTAGGACCTATTATACTGCCACAGTAGTCAAAACAGCCTGGTACTGGTACAACAAAGGTGCATAGACCAATGGAACAGAGTTGAGAATCCGGATATAAGCTCATCCATCTATGAGCAGCTAATATTTGACAAAGGCCCAAAGTCCATTAACTGGGGAAAAGACAGTCTCTTTAACAAATGGTGCTGGCATAACTGGATATCTATATGCAAAAAACTGAAACAAGAACCATACCCTACACCATGTACAAAAACTAACTCAAAATGGATCAAAGACTTAAATATAAAATTGAAAATGATAAAGATCATGGAAGAAAAAATACGGACAACACTAGGAGCCCGAATACATGGCATAAACACAATACTAACTGTAAGTAACAAAGCACAAGCTCCAGAAGAAAGACTAGATAAATGGGAGCACCTAAAAATCAAACACTTATGCTCATCAAAAGACTTCACCAAAAGAGTCAAAAGGCAACCAACAGACTGGGAAAAAATTTTTGGCTATCACAAATCCGATCAGCATCTAATCCCTAAAATCTATAAGATACTGCAAAATCTCAACAACAAAAAGACAAATAACCCAGTTAAAAAATGAGCAAAGGATATGAACAGCCACTTCACCAAAGAAGATATTCAGGTGGCTAACAGACACATAAGAAATGCCCACGATCGTTAGCCATTAGAGATATGCAGATCAAAACTACAATGAGATATCATCTCACCCCAACAAGGCTAGCATTAATCCAAAAAACACAAAATAATAAATGCTGGAGAGGTTGTGGAGAGACTGGAACACTTATACACTGTTGGTGGGCATGTAAAATGGTACAACCACTTTGGAAATTGATTTGGTGCTTCCTTAAAAAGCTAGAAATAGAAGTACCATACGATCCAGCTATCCTGCTCCCTGGAATATATCCTAGAGAAATAAGAGCCGTCACACGAATAGATATATGCATACCCATGTTCATTGCAGCACTGTTCACAATAGCAAAAAGATGAAAGCAACCTAGGTGCCCATCAACGGATGAATGGATAAACAAATTATGGTATATCCACACAATGGAATATTACATAATGATAAAGAACAACGATGAAGCTGTGAAACATCGTATAACACAGTGGAAGCTGGAACTTACTATGCTGAGTGAATTTAGTCAGTCACAGAAGGACAAATACTGTATAAGACCACTATTATAAGAACTCAAGAAAAGGTTTAAACACAGAAGAAAACATTCTTTGATGGTTACGGGAGTGGGCAGAGAGGGTGAGGGTTATTCACTAAGTAGATAGTAGATAAGAATCATCTTAGGTGAAGGGAAAGACAGCACACACTACAGGGGAAGTCAGCAGAACTGGACTAAACCAAAGCTAAGAAGTTTCCTGAATACAGTCAAATACTTTGAGAGACAGAGTAGCAGGAATGAGGGGTCTGGGGACCATGCTTTCAGGGGACATCTAGGTCAATTGGCATAACAAAGCTTAGTAAGAAAATGTTCTACATCCTACTTTGGTGAGTGGCATCTGGGGTCTTAAAAGCTTGCAAGGGGCCATCTAAGATGCATCAATTGGTCCCAGTCACTTGGAGTAAAGGAGAACGAAGAACACCAAAGACACAAGAAAAGTATTAGCCCAGGAGACAGAATGGGCCACATAAACCAGAGACTTCATCAGCCTGAGACCAGAAGAACTAGAAGGTGCCCGGCTACCACCAATGAATGTCCTGACAGGGAACACAACAGAGGGTCCCTGATGGAGCAGTAGAAGGATGGGGTGAAGAACTCAAATTCTAGTAAGAAGATCAGACTTAATGGTCTGACTGAGACTGGAGAAGCCCCGGAAGTCATGGCCTCTGGACTCTCTATCAGCCTAGAACTAAAACAATTTCTGAGGCCATCTCTTCAGACAGGGATTGGAGTGGACTGTGGGACATAAAGTGATACTAGTGAAGAGTGTGCCTCTTAGTCAAGTAGATACAAGAGACCAAAGGGGCAGCTTCTGTCCAGAGGTGAGAAGGGAAGGCAGAGAAGGTTAGGAGCGGTTTGAATGGTCATGGGGAATCAGCAGTGGAAAGGAGGAGTGTGCTGTTGAAGAATGGGGTGAGAAATTAGGGTCTCATAACAATGTATGTAAAAAAATTTTTGTATGGGAGACTAACTTCAAATGTAAACTTCATTTAATTACAACAATTCAAAAAAGAAAAGGTAAAAAAAAAAAAGAATACTTGCCTCATAGACGTGTTACCAAAACCAAAACCCACTGCCATCGAGTCGATCCCAACTCATAGCGACCCTATAGGACAGAGTAGAACTGCCCCATAGGGTTTCCAAGCCTGTAAATCTTCACGGAAGTGGAATGCTACATCTTTCTCCTGTGGAGTGGCTAGTACGTTCAAACCGCTGACATTTTGGTTGGCAGCCAAGCGCTTTAACCACTGCACAACCAGGGATCCTTCATAGATGTATTACAAGGATTAAATTAGTTTTAATCCATGTGGAGTGTTTAAGACAATGACAAGCACATGTGCTAAAAAGGTTAACGATTATTAACAGGGAACTCCTGAGCCTTGAAAAGCCTCTAGCGTCCAAAGAAGTTCATTCTAGTAGTGAGGACTGAGCCATGACAGATGTTGGGAGAGAGATTTTAGTGTGGAGAGAGGGCCTTCCTTCAAATGATCAGGGTCACCTCCAGGTAGACCAGCCCTGGTCTTGTGGGTAGTGACCTTGTTTGCAGGTGAATCACAGTGGGCAGCTGCCTCCTTCCCCAGCTCTTCCCTTGCATTGACTTTGAGCCGGATTAATCAGGGGTGTTGAGTTGCATCATTCTCCTGCCTCTGCCTGGGTTGGCAGGGGTGACTAGCTTGCAGCCTGGGCTGTGGCACAGTTGTGGTGAGAGGAAGGGGTGGTGACCTGGCCTGCAGACCTGTTTAGAGCACTGTAGACTGACAGGGTGTGAGGGGCAGATTTTAGAACCATTCTTAAGGAGGACACCTTGGCTCCTTGCTCTTACTCCCTTCCTCCGCAGGAGGACCTGGACAGTTATAATAAGGGGCATCACCTTTGTTGTTTAGAGTCCCATCCTACTGTCTCTTGGAGATACCCAAGGTGGCTCCTTTATCCCCATTCTGCAGCTGGGATAGCTGAGGCCTTGAAGCTACTTGCATGGCTAAACTCTCAAGGTCAAGACCCAGATCTCTTGACTGTGCTCTGGGGACTAGCAGATCATCCTCAGGTTGGCTTTGGAGGGAGTTGTGGCCACAACGGAGAGCAAGGTCCAGAGGATTGGTGGCAGGCACAGCCTGAGAGTGTTCTGTTTGTTCCCTTCCCGGAGGAAAGTCCCTGTCTGCCTCCTCTGGACTGGGAGCTCCTTTGGTTGCATGCCTGCTGCTTAGTGGGCACTCTCAGGGAAAGCTTGATAACACGTTCACAGTGTTTGGAGTGTTATGTCTCAAACATGCTTTAACTGTCCAGTGTGCATAGAGCTGAACATAGAACTCGAATCGTGACTTACGTTGCACAAGCAATAGAGCCCATGTGTTCTGCTGCAGTGTAAAAATGACTAAATTTCCATAAGGGTAGAAGATAAAGACAACATAGTGTCAACTGAATCATCTTATGGTGGGACCTACTTTTGCTGTATCCAAGTAATCTGTACACCAAAAACCAAACGTGTTGCCGATGATTCCAACTCATAGCAACCCTATAGGACAGAATAGAACTGCTCCATAGAGTTTCCAAGGAGCGGCTGGTGGATTCGAACTGCCAACCTTTTGCTCAGCAGCCAGATGCTTAACTACTGTGCCACTAGGGCTCCAAATAATCTACACCAAAATATCACCCTACCTCACTCATATAGATCATCCTCATTGCTTTCTTGGTGCTTCTGTGCTGACTTAGAAAAGAGACTGGCCTCCAGAGTGTCATCCTTTGGGTACTGTCCTTGATATTGGCCTGGTAATGTAGGTATGGTGGTGGTGGGGTGGAGGGTAGAGGTACCCTCTGCAGGACCTTCCAGATGAAAGATCAGTGGCCTCAGCTTTGTGGCTTTCCAGGTGCTCCCTCTTGGTTTGCTGTAGGAGCTAACAGGATGACTATTTTCTGCAGAGAACAAGGAAGCCACTTAGCTTCTTGGGCCCTGGACCTATCATTGACTTGTTGTACATGTTTAGACATGGGTCATGGGCCAAGGCTGTGATCTGTGGAGCTCAGAGGTCTTTCCTAGCAATGCTTTTGTTCAACTGTTGGAACTTCTCAGAAGGGGGAAACCATAGGCTGAATTCATTTGGTGGGTAAACTGAGGCACTATGCAGTTGGATGATTATTAGAATTATAGTGTCGAAGAGGGAATTGATATCTGCCTTGTCTGTTATGCCACACATGCTGCCTCCTGCCAGCAGTACTTTCCTAAGGCAGAGTCCCATACTGTGCCAGTTTCCCATCGTACTTATAGGCCACAGAGTAGGGCTCATGATCTGGCCTCCACGGTCATGAGGACAGGGAGGACTGCTTACCACATAGTAAGCCAGTACTCAAGGTGTCAACTCATCAAAGCCAGATTTGGTTTTATCTTGAAGAAATTTCAAAATTGAGTGAGATTTCAACATAGTTATTTCATAGATGTTTCAAAATTGGAGACCCAAAACCATATCTTGTCAACCTATCTGGGCTTGGGCTATGCCAGGATGTTGTCTGTCTCCTCACCCTTCTCTTCTCCCCAACGTCTTGCTACAGCTCTGTAGGATTGTGCTCTTACCCATCTGAGGAGGGCTCACTGGCTGTGCATAACATCATCTCCTGAAAATGGTCCCCAGGCATATTGGTGCAGCATTGTCTAGTGGTTATGGGGCACTGACCTCGGAGCCGAGCCTTGGGCAACAATGCCCACTGGCTGACTGATCTTGAGGAAGTCCCTTTCTCCCCCCGCACCCCAAACTTTGGTCCCTCCAACAGAACAATAATAGTGATTGTCATGGTTTGAATTATGTCCTCCCAAAAATGTGTGTATCAATTTGGCTGGGACATGATTCCCAGAATTGTGTGGTTCGCCTCCATTTTGTGATTGTAATTTTATGTTAAAGAGGATTAGGGTGGGATTGTAACACCATCTTTACCCAAGTCACATCCAGTGTGAAGGGAATTTCCCTGGGATGTGGACTGCACCAACTCTTCTCTCTCAAGAGATGGAAGGGGAGCAAGCAGAGAGTTGGGGACCTCATACCATCAAGAAAGCAGTGCCGGGAGCAGAGTGCATCCTTTGGACTGGGGTCCCTGTGCAGACAAGCTCCTAGTCCAGGGGAACACCGAATAGAAGAAGGCTGATGGAGAGAAAAAGCCTTCCCCTGGAGCTGACGCCTTGAATTTGGACTTTTAGTCTACTTTGACTGTGAGGAAATAAACTTCTCTTTGTTAAAACCATCCACTTGTGGTATTTCTGTTATAGCAGCACTAGATGACTAAGACAGTGATGACGGTTTACACCAGGACGTCTTAGCCAGTCTTTGGTTGCAGGCTCAGTGTCTACACACAGTGCCATGCTCATCCCCACTTTCCAGTTTCTAAAGCTGTTGCTCTTCCCAGATTCCACCTTGCTAAACTAGAACAAATCCAACTCCACTAAGAGGCCTGCCTTCCTTGTCCATTTCAGCACATGGTGCTTTTCCTTACCCGGGATTCCCATTGACCCAGTCACTGGGCATGCATCCTGCCTTGTGCTATAATCTGTTTGTGTGTTCCTTCCCCATCTAGACTGGGAACTCACTAGGGATGAAGCCTATTTTCCTCCTCATATGTCTCCCACAGCCCTGACCACTGTGGACATTTTTGAAGACCGCAAACATGATGAAGAACTCAATAGAATCGTGAGGGTTGATGGAGTGAAGTATCCCATGGATCAGATATTTTCCTTGTGTTCTGACAGCTTTCCTTGGGACGCAGCATTAAGTAATTTCAGGAATCTTTACCATGGCTGGCAATTGCATGTTCTTTTCTACTTGTGGATTGTCATGGTGTAGCTGTCTTCTATCCCGAGTTATGAAGGTTAGTGAAGGTTAGGAAGAGGGATGAGGCCCATTGGGAGCCCACTGATTCCCTTGGTGCCCACTGCTTCCTACTCCCTCCCAGAGGCAGATTTGGGGTGAATCTGAAGGGAGTTGGGGGCAGCTCTGATAATGCCATAGTTTCAGCCTGCTAGCTGGGCCCATGTGCATGTGGATTGAAAAGAGGTGGCCCTTTCTTCCTGTGTTGGGAATGGGCCCCAGGAGGCCACCAGCTGCTGCTTCTGTTGGGAGGGTAGGAGGAAGCACACACCGCAGATACTGTGAAGTCTGCAGGTTTCACTTGGTTGGGATTTGTCATCTGGCAAACAGTCAACTATCTGCCGTACCTGTCCGTGTTAGCTACAGCTGCCATGGCCAATCTGCATGATGAAGTATCCAGTCAAGTTTTGGCAATTCTGAAGGTGTGGCAATCTTGGTTCTCGCAAGGGGCCAGTGGGGAGCATTGCAACAGAGGTCCTTTGCCAGGTCTGCAGGATGCCCCAGGAGGGAGGTGGAGGGCGGAGGGCACCCTTGACAATTGACATCTGTGTCAACAGCACCCAGTGACACACCGGGGGAGGACGAGCCCGCGCTTGGCAGGCCAACAATGGACTGATTGACAAAATGAACTTCCCCCTCAAGGGCCCTACCACTGCCAGGGGTGCCTGGGCTGATGGTGGTCTGTCTGCTGCCCCCTTGGGGCTCCCTTGGCAGGCTCAGAGCAGGGGGCAAGGGTGTAACTTGGCCCCTGATGGGGTCATGACCTGTCCATGATCCTGTAGGAGCTTGCTACAGTGAGGGATAGGATGGCAGTTCCATTGGAGTGCAAGAACAAAGGACCTGAAGCCTGGGGGTGGTGAGTACTTTGAGGGTAGGAATGGCTTGGCCCTGGGTGTGTGATGTGTCCACAGCACCTGCCCACTTGGCATGAGAAAGGAGGAGCCTCACCAGCTGCTGGGGAGATATGTTTGCTGTTCCACTGATGTGGCCTGCTTTGCGGGGGTTGTAAGTATTCCCTGAAACCTTAGCCACAATGTTACCAATGGGCTCCTTCAACATTGAGTATGAAAATTGTGACCCCTCCTTTTAGGCCCCACCCTACCCCTCCTCCTATACCTACACGTACACACACATACAGGCACACACACGCACAAAAGCTGCCTCGCCTGCTGAGACTGTGTGACTCATGTCAGTTGTGAGCTCAGACTGCTCAAGGCCTTTGTGTTGAGAGACTCCAGGTATGGACATTGAGGCC
Source organism: Dugong dugon (assembly GCA_030035585.1). Taxonomy (NCBI): domain Eukaryota; kingdom Metazoa; phylum Chordata; class Mammalia; order Sirenia; family Dugongidae; genus Dugong; species Dugong dugon. The sequence continues at coordinate 148,473,876 of CM057460.1, forward strand.
TAGCAGGCCTCAGGTGATGAAGCCCAGCAGTCTTCAGGGGATGGGGCCTTCTAGTTGGCTCTGCCAATAGAGACTGTCCGACTTACTCTTTTTCTGTGTTGTATTCCCAGATGAAAGGAGCCCAAAAAGACCTAAGGCTGTTCAACAGAATCCTCAAGGCAGGCCACTGCTTCTTCTCTCAGGGTCTCAGTGTTACATTTGCTCAATGGGGGCAAGAGTGCCATCTCAGTATGGATCTCAGGATTGTTGTATGAGTTCCTAGAGTACAAGGGAAAAGGTATTTCAGAGCTAAGCAGAAGACTAGAATGATCTTCTAAACCTAGTTTCCCCACCTCAACTCCTACTTAAAAAAATTTTCCGTGTTCCTTCTATGGCAACCTTCAGTGGTTGTTCTCAGGAGAGAGACCAAAATGCTTATCACAGTTTGGCCTCTATTCATCTCTGTTCTCTTATGGCACACCATGCCCCTCCTTCTTGTTTTCTGCACTCCAACAGTGCTTGCCTCTTTCCACAATCTCTAGTACACAAAGATCTTATAGTAGGGTAGTACACTGGAACCTGTTGGCCCCTTTGCTGGAAATGCCCTTCCTCCCCATCTCCCCTCTTTTGCCTTTTCTACCTAGTTAATGCCTATTAACCCTTCAGCTTTTAGAGAAGTTGTCCCTGCAGATATTTTCCAGCTTGTTTTTTAATTTTTTTTATACATGGTAAACATAATTTTTTTGTAGACTGTGAAGGGAATTCCATTATCTGAAGTATTTGTGGGTCTCTTGCAGCTGTCTGGTTCATAATGTCTTACTTCCTTATGTGCTTGGTTATTTTTGACTAAGTGCTGGTCATTAATTTTGAAAAAATATTTTAAGAATAATTCAGAGAGGATTTCACTTGCTGTTGCTGAGCTTTAGGGGTACTACCAGTAAATCCAAACTTGAACACTAAGGTTGTTTGTAAATGATCCCACAAGAGGGTTGATTTATTTCTGGGTCACCCTTACTCTGGCAGTGAAGCCCTTTAGGGTTAGGTTTACTGTATGTGGGAAGTTATTAGATTCCCCATCATGGGTGGGCTCTAGGCTTTGACTCTCATCCCTCTCATCCTAGGAGTCACCAAAGCTGTAGTTCCATCTTTGCATCTGTTTCTTCTGGATCAGAAAATGCCCTTAGGGAAAAAGTGACTTTGAATGCTAAGCTTACCTTTCTAAGTCCTCACTTTTTGTAAATTTTGACCTGCTAATTCCTCACTCTCTTATTCATTGTTTGATTCTTTTGAGAAAATTAAAAATTATTTCATTCAGATTTCTTAAGGTTTAGTCTGTAGGAGGTTGGTTCAAATTAACTAACCCCTCCTGCCAGAGCAGAAGTCTCTTGGTATAATTGTAACTTACCCAGTGCAGCCTTCTCTGATTTTTTTACATGAGTCTGGGTCCCCTATAAGTTGGAATTGACTCAGTGGCAACAGGTTTGGTTTGGGTTTTTGGGGTCCCCTGTAATATCCTCAGAGGCGGTGCAGTGGTTAAGAGTTCACATGCTAACCAAAAGATCGATAGTTTGAAACCACCAGCTGCTCCTTTGAAACCCTGTTGGGCAGTTCTCTTCTGTCCTATAGGGTGGCTATGAGTCGAAATCGACTCAATGGCAACAGGTTTTATTACAACCTCTACTGACCAATGGACTTCTCTTCTTCCTAGTTCTCACAGTGGTTGTAGTTATGAGTTCATTTATGTGGTTATTTTGTTAGTTCCTCTGTCTGTCTCTGGACTTCAAGTCAATGCAGGCAGGGGCAGGGATGATGTCTGTCTTGGTCACAACTGTATCCCCCCAGTACCTGACTCAGTATATGCTTAGTGACTATTTATGGTTGGATAGGCCTCCATTTCCTTTACTTGGTCCAACCTAGAGTCTCAGGATCAGAAGGGCCATCAAGTTTGTTTCTGTGCAACATTTTGCCATTACTTTTGAACATGTGACTCAGTTATCCCCTACCTTTTATTCCAGATCCCTTGAGGACCAGGATGACCCTATCATGCTTGCAGTAGTTAAAAATATGAACTTTAAATTCAGAGAGTCCTAAGTTTGATTCTTGCTCATTCCTTGTTGTGTGATCTTGTGAGAGTCTCTTAACCTCTCTGAGCCCCAATTTCCTCATATGTGAATTGGAAATAATATTGGTGTCTGTTTTAGTGAGAATTAGCATAATGAGTGACTGTGGTGGGTCAAGCGGATTGGCACTAAACATCCATTCCAGTCTCCTTCTAGTGCACATACCAGTATACTAATGTTGACAAGGTAAAAACCACATTTTTCATATTCCCGTACAGCTGAAGTTTGGATGCAGGTAGGTGTTGCCAGTTAGAAGAATTATCCTGAAATGTGCTAGGACTAGCTGTAGGGCTTAGTGAAGACAAAAATGAGATGGAAGGTGGAAATGAGGTGGAGACTATCCTCCTGCTGCCTTGGCAACCTGCATGGTAACAGCAAACATGGTCATGGAGATGTTGAGTTTTCCGAGCAAGAGTTCTAGAGTCTAATCACTGGTTCTGTGGGTATCAAGAACAAGTTGTAGCAGTGCTAACCCTTACATCCCTGGAAGTCCTGAATGGGTATCACTGGGCTAAAATGGGTCTCACTGTCAGCAGTGCTCCCTTCCTTTTTGGAGGCTCTGGGGGAGAATGCCTTTTCTTGCCTTTTCCAGCTTCTAGAGGCTACCCACATTCCTTGACTCTTGGCCCCCTTCCATCTTCAAAGCCAGCATGGCTGGTCCAGTCTTTCTCACATTGTATCACTCTGACCCTGACTCTCCTGTCTGTCTCTTCCATTTTTAAAGATCCTTGTGATTACATTGGGACCACCCAGATAATCCAGGATAATATTCCCATTTTAAGGTCAACTGATTAGAAACATTAATTCCATCGGCTACCTTAATTCCTCCTTTCCATGTAATGTAAAACATTCACAATTTACAGTCCACTATGCTGCCTCCCGGAGCCCTGGTGGCACAGTGGTTGAGAGCTACAGCTGCTAACCAAAAGGTTGCCAGTTCAAATCCACCAGCTACTCCTTGTAAACCCTATGGGGCAGTTCTGCTCTGCCCTATAGGATTGCTATGAGTTGGAATCAAGTATACAGCAACGAGTTTGGTTTTCTGGTTATGCTGCCTCCCACACCTGTCTTTCAGGTTGGCAGGTCAGTTCAGTGAGGTTCTGCAAGTCATCCTGGAGCCCCACCTAGCCCTTTAATTTGTAAGCACCCAAATTCCTGAACTTGGGTAAATTTATCAGCCTCTTAGTTCTTCTATGTCTCTATTTGTAAAATGGTGTGACAGTGTCACAGTTGTGAAGCGGCAGTGGAAAGCAAAGAGGATGCTGATCTAGCTCCCAAATGTGAGGGAGGAATTCCATTGGGATTGGGCAGCTGCTAACTAAGAGGACTTCAAGGAAGTGACATGAGCAGTGAGGGGTTGCAGAAGTGTCTGGAGCTTATGGGAAGGGTGAAGGGTATTGGAAACTTATTATGTGCTTGGTACTTTTTTTTTTTTTTTAACAGCAGTTACATTATTTAACTTCATTTGTGATGAAGAAATAAGGAGACTTCATAGTGCAATGGTTAAGCACTCAGCTGCTAACTGGAAGGTCAGGGATTGGAACCCACCAGCCGTGCTATGGGAGAAAGAGGTGGTAATCTGCTTCTATAAAGATTTACAGCCTTGGAAACCCTATGAGGCAGTTCTACTCTGTCCTTTAACATTGCTATGAGCCGAATTGACTTGACGGCAGTGGGTTGGTTTGGTTTTTGGTGATGAAGAAAATGTTCTGTGCTGTCCAGTATGGTATCCACTAGCCATGTGGCTTTTGAGTGAGCGCTTGAAATATGGCTAGTGTGACTGAAGAACTAAATGTTTACTTTTATTTGTTTTTAATTAAAATTTAAATCACCCTGTGTGACTAGTGGCTACCATATTGGAAAGCACAGGTCTGAGAGGTTAAATTGTCTGAAGTCTTTCACTCAGCATGTGGCAGAATTAGAGCTGTGATGAGGGAGTGGTTTGGAGTTGGGCAGTCCCTGCTCACTATACTTCTTGTGTGTGACTTCCTATGTGGCCACTTCTTCTTGACCCCAAACAACCTCAAACATTTCAGCTTGGTCTACTGTCTGGCCATTCGCTGACACCATCCTTTGAGCCTGCTCTATAGCTCATCTGCAGCCAAACCCTTGGAGCTGGAGTCTTCTACAGTCAGCGCATGCTTTTTGGGGAGCCAGCAGACTGAGGCGTATATGAGGTAGCAGAAGCATCCAGGCTGGTGCCCTCTTGGACTCAGCCTCTGGAATGCTGGCACCCGAGACACCATGACATCACCTTTGTCCCATGTAGGCTGTGGCACAGTCCTGGAACCTGCTCCCCCAGCTGCCAATACATGTGGCTTGTCTTTTCATAGCCAACAGTGTTTGACCTCTTAGGGTCTCCTTTTCTACCATGCCTGCGTAATCACCTTTCTTGGCACAGGGAAGAGCAGGTGGTCTCACAGGGGTGGAGGTTGGCAGGGCTGTGCAGTGGGGATTCGTGGCACTGGGGACATTAGGGCCTCGTGGAACAGGCTGCTCATCTCAGAGTCTTTGCCTGTGCCCCAGTAGAGGGTTTGACAGAGCTGAGGAGCTGTGTGCATCACGGGGAAGGACTGTGATTGGTGAGGTAGGGATCCTGGCAGAGGCCGGCCAAACATTTGCCCAGGTAGAGGTTTCAAATGCGTGGTTTAGGGGATGTGACTGAACTAATCCTGTTATTAGCTGGATTATCTCTTCAAACTGAGAACCAGCTTCTGTGGGTCCCCTGTGAGACGTTCAGTCAGGAGCTAGAGGGTGACGGGCCCTGCCCAGGGCGTGTGCCTGGTGACAGCAAGCCGCTGTGCGTGGCGGCCGGGCAGGCTTTTGTCCTGGCTCATCCACTGGTTTGTTTGCACATTCATTCATCCATTGAACATTGCCTGGGCACTTGCTGGACCCCAGGCCTGGGGTGCTGGGGACTTGAAGGTGAGCTGAACCAGATGGGGTCTCATGGAGTTCATGATCAGGAAAGGGAGACAGAGACAAATGGAAGTCTGCAGAAGTGGCAGAGGTAGATATGTAGCTGGGGGGAGCAGAAGGGAAGGAGAGGAATCAGCTCTGCCTGGGCAAATGGGGTATTCAGGATGAGAGAAGCCTCTCAGGTGTAGGGGGTGGTTAGGACAGCTGGAGAGGCAGGCAAGGGTCAACGTGTGGATGGCCTTGAGGGTCCTGCTAAGGAAGTCGGCCTCTGTCCAGAGAGGAGAGGAGTGATGTGATCAGATTTGGATATTAGAAAGGATGGATTAGAGGGTACAGACTAGTGTTAGGGTGAGACCACTGAGGAGGCTGTTCATTCATTCATTCATTCGTTCATCAAATACTTGAGTTCCTACTCTCTGCCAGACCCTGTTCTAGGAGCTAGGGATACATCAGTGAACCAAATAGACAAAATCCTTGACCTTGAGGAGTTTGCATTCTTTGGTGGGGGGTCAGGTGGTGTCAAGGGAGGAGAGACTGAATGAGGATATACGGCTGTAATAAAAAAGTGAATGATATAGTATGTTGTTAACTGCTGTCAGGTGGGCTACAAGCTTATGATGGTCCCATGTACAGTGGAACAAAATGCTGCCTGGTCTTGCACCGTTCCCATGATTGGTTGCCAGTCAGATCGTTGTGATCCACAGAGTTTTCATTGACTGATTTTTGGGAGTAGGTTACCAGGCTTTTCTTCCTATTCCATCTTGGACTGGAAGCTCTGCTGTAACCTGTTCAGCATAATAGCAGTGTGCAAGCCTCCACTGACAGATGGGTGGTGGCTGCACAAGAGGTGCATTGGCTGGGAATTGACCCCAGGTGTTCTGCGTGGAAGGTGAGAATTCTACCACTGCCTCTGTATTTATTTATTTAATTGTACTTTAGCTTAAAGTTTACAGAATAAAGTAGCTGTCATTAAACAGTTAGTACACATTTGTTTGATGACATTGTTAACAACCCCGCGACATGTCAACACTCTCCCTTCTCTACCTTGCGTTCCCTATTACCAGCTCTCCTGTCCCCTCCTGCCTTGTAGTCCTTGCCCCTTAGCTGGTGTGCCCCTGTAGTCTTGTTTTGTTTATAGGCCTGTCTAATCTTTGGCTGAAGGGTGAACCTCAGAAGTGACTTCATTACTGAGTTAAAAGAGTGTCCAGGGGCCATACTCTCGGAGTTTCTCTAGTCTCTGTCAGGCTGGTAAGTCTGGTCTTTTTTTTTTTTGGTGAGTTAGAATTTTTTTCTCCATTTTTTTCCAGCTCTGTCCAAGACCCTCTATTGTGATCCCTGTCAGAGCAGTCAGTGGTCATAGCTGGGCACCATCTAGTTGTACTGGACTCAGTCTGGTGGAAGCTGTGGTAGTTGTGGTCCATTAAGTCCTTTGGAGTAATATTTCCCTTGTATCTTTAGTTTTTCCTTATTCTCCCTTGCTCTTGAAGGGGTAAGACCAGTGGAGTATCTTAGATGGCCACTCACAGGCTTTTAAGACCCCAGATGTTACTCATCAAAGTAGAATGCAGAACATTTTCTTTATAAACTAAGTTATGCCAACTGAGCTAGATGTTCCCCGAAACCACGGCCCTCAGCCCAGCAATTTGGTCCCTCAGGTGTTTGGATGTGTCTATGGAGCTTCCATGACCTTGCCTTATATAAGTTGTGCTGGCTTTCCCAGTATTGTGTACTGTCTTACTCTTCACCAAAGTTACCACTCATCTATTGTCTATTTAGTGTTTTTCCATCCCCACCCCTCCCCTCCCTCCTAACCATCAAAGATTGTTTCTTTTTGTGTCAACCTTTTCATAAATTTTTATAGTAGTGGTCTCATACAATATTTGTTCTATTGTGGTTGACTTATTTCACTCAGCATGATGCCCTCCAAATTCATCCATGTTGTGAGATGCTTCTCAGATCCATCATTGTTCTTTATCATTCATAGTACTCCATTGTGTGTATATACCATAGTTTGTTTATCCCTTTATCTGTTGAGGGGCATCTAGGTTGTTTCAATCTTTTTACTGTTGTGAGCAATGCTGCAATGAACATGGGTGTGCATACATCTATTCGTGTGATGACTCTTATTTCTCTAGGATATACTCCTAGGAATGGGATTGCTGGATCATATGATTATTCTATTTCTAGCTTTCTAAGGAAGTGCCAAATTTATTGTTTTCCAAAATGGTTTTATCATTTTGCATTCCCACCAGCAGTAGATAAGAATTCCAGTCTCCCTGCAGCCTCTCCAACATTTGTTATTTTCTGTGTTTTTGATTCGTGCCAGTAACGCTGGTGTGAGATGGTATCTCATTGTGGTTTTGATTTGTATTTGTCTAATAGCTAGTGATCGCGAGCATTTCCTTATCTGTGGATAGCCACTTGAATGTCTTCTTTGGTGAAGTGTCTGTTCATTTCCTTTGCCCATTGTTTAATTGGATTATTTGTCTTTTTATTGTAGAGGTGTTGAATTTTTGTGTAGATTTTAGAGATTAGATCTTTGTCAGATTTGTAATAGCCGAAAAATTTTTCCTAGTGTGTAGGTTCTCTTTTTACTCGTTTGGTGAAGTCTTTTGATGAGCATAAGTTTTTAATTTCTGGAGGATCCCAGTTATCTAGCTTATCTTCTAGAGTTTGTGTGTTGTTATGGTTTGTATCCTGTTAATGCCTGTGTATTAGAGCCTCTAGCATTGATCCTATTTTTTCTTCTATGATCTTTATAGTTTTTGGCTTTATATTTAGGTCTTTTATCAATTTTGAATTAGTTTCTGTGTATGGGTCCTGTTCTATTTTTTTGCAGATGGCCATTCAGTTTTGCTAGCACAATTTGTTAAAAAGACTGTCTTTAACCCATTTGATGGACTTTGTCCCTTGTCAAAGATCAAGTGACCATAGGTGGATGGATTTACATCTGGGTTCTCAACTCTGTTCCATTATTCAATGTGTCTGTCGTTATACCAGCACCAGTCTGTTTTGACTACCGTAGCTGGATAGTAGGTTCTGAGGTCAGGTAGTAAGAGTCCTCCTACTTTATTCTTCTTCAGTAGTATTTTACTTTTCTGGAGTCTCTTCCCTTTCCATATAAAGTTAATGATTAGTTTTTCCATCTCTTTAAAGAATGTTGTTGATATTTGGATTGGGATTGCATTGCATTTGTAAATTGCTTTGGGTAGAATTGTCATTTTCACAATGTTGAATCTACCTATCCATGAGCATGGTATGTTTTTCCATTTATGTAGATCTCTTTTGGCTGCAGTAGTGTTTTGTAGTTTTCTTTGTATAGGTCTTTGACATCCTTGGTTAGACTTATTCCTAAGTATTTTATTTTTTTTAGGGGCTATTATAAATGATATTATTTTCCTGATTTCCTTTTCATCATTCTTTTTATTGGTGTATAGGAATCCAACTGATTTTTGTATGTTTATCTCGTATCCTGCTACTCTGCTGAATCTTTCTATTAGTTCCAGTAGTTTTCTTGTGGAGTCTTTTGGGTTTTCTATGTATAGTATCATATCATCCACAAGTAGGGACAGTTTTACTTCATTACCAGTTTGGATGCCCTTTATTTCTTTTTCTTGCCTTGTTGCTCTAGCTAGGAATTCCAGCAGCGTGTGAAGTAGGAGTGTTGATAAAGGACATCCTTGTATTGTTCCTGTTCTCAAGGGTAATGTTTTCAGCCTCTCTCCATTAAGAATGATGTTGGCTGTTGGTTTTGTGTAGATGCCCTTTATTAGGTTGGGGAATTTCCCTTCTATACATATTTTATTGAGAGTTTTTATCAGGAATGTGTGTTGGACTTTCTCAAATGCCTTTTCTGCATAGATTGAAATGATCATGTGATTCTTTTCATTTATTTATGTGGTAGATTTAGTTGATTGATTTTCTAATGTTGAACCATCCTTGCATACCAGGTATGAAGCCTACTTGGTCGTGGTGTATTATTTTTTTGATATAATTAATGCTGAATTCTATTGACTAGAATTTTGTTGAGAATTTTTGCATTTATATTCCGGTATCAGTGTTATGCTGGATTCATTAGAATGAATTCAGAAGTATCGCTTCGTTTTCTATGTTCTGAAATAATTTGAGTAGTACTGGTATAAGCTGTTCTCTGCATGTTTGATAGAATTCACCCGTGGAGCCATCTGGGCCAATTGTTTTTTTTGTTGGGAGTTTTTTTAATTGCCTTTTCAGTCTCTTCTCTTGTTATGGGCCAGTTCATATTTTCACCATTTTGTGTTAGTTTGGACAGGTAGTGTGTTTCTAGAAATTTGTCCATTGCCTTTAGGTTTTCATATTTGTTGGAGTATAGTTTTTCATAATACTCTGTTAGGATCCTTTTTATTTCAGTTTGGTCTGTTGTAATGTCCCCCATTTCATTACTTATTTGGGTTATTTGCATCCTCTCCTGTTTTTCTTTTGTCACTTTGGCTAGTGTGAACCACCACTGCCTCTTGATATGGTATGTTAGAAGGTAAATGCTATGAGAAAAAATAGAGCAGGACTAGAGTTTTGGGGAATACTGAGAGTGGGGAGAGTACGTCTCAGGGGAGGGTGAAATTTGAGCAAAGACTTGAAGGAGGTGAAGGAATTATCCATTTAGATATCAGGGGTAGGGGCTTTCCAGACAGAGAGAAGACAAAGCAGAGGCCCTAAGGCAAGAGTGTGCCAGACATGTTTAGGGAACAGCAAGGAGGCCAGTGTGGCTAGAGTGAACTGGTCACAGGGGAGAGGAGTAGATGGGGTAGAGAGAAGGTGAGGGGGTGCGGATCATAGAGACTTGGAGGCTTATCCTAGTATCCTTAGACCCCCAAGGGGTTCATGGAGAGAGCTCCTGTGGTCTCTGAAGTTGGATGGGGAATTCAGCCTTTAGCTGATGTTTAGCACATTAATTATGAATGTAGGTAAAAAACCACAGAAGTATATGGCACCTGTGACTTTGTCAACCATGGAAATTACAGATATTTTTCAGTATTACAGAATTTACAGAAATGAGAAATATTTTTCTTTGCACATTAAGCTATTGCAGATACCTTGAAATATTTCTGTTCATCACTACTTTGAAATTATAGTAGTCACGAGATCTTATTATTTAATGCACACATATCACAAAGTTACAAAACTTAACAGTTTCAATTTAATGAGTTTCATTTGTAATCCTATGTAAATTTTGTACATGTGAAAACATCTCTGAGACTTGGTCCATAGGTCCATAGTCTACATCAGACTGCATGGGGAATGGAGAGAGTCCTCCGTGGCACACAAGGAGTAAAGAACCTCTGATGTAGAGTCTGATAATCTACGTTAAGAACTTCGGCTTTGACTTTGAGTGAGATGAGGAGCCACAGCAGGATTTTGAGCATAGGAGTGAGATCTAGTTTACATTTTAAAAGGATGATTCTGGCTGCTCTATATGAGGTGGTGCTGGTGGGGAGTGGGGAGAAGGGACCCCAGAAGACTAGTAAGGAGGCTGTTACAGTGACCAGGATCAAAGATGGTAGTGGCTCAGACCAGAGTGGTGGCATGGAGGTGGTGACAAGGGGTGAGTTCTGGATGTATTTTGAACAGAGAACCAGTAGGAAATTCTGCTGGATTGGATTTGGGGTGTGAGAGAGTGGCATCAAGGATGATCATCTGGCTGTAGTAGTCTACTGCTGAAGATTTCACAGAGGAGGTGACATTTGTGTTGGACTTAGAAGGTGGGGCGTTGGCTGTGTTGAGTGTGTGTTCTGGAAGGGCAGGGACTGTATGTGTCTTCTCTTCACACCCTGGGAGCCCTGGCAGCTTGCCTGGGTTGCAGCCCCTAGTAGGTCCTCATGATATATCTGCCAATTGCTGGAATGAATTTGGAGGGTCCAGGGGGTTTCTCGGGTGTCTGGCTTGGATGCTAGGAGGGATGGCCTTGCCATGACCGTGGTCCTGCCACTCAGGGTAGAACAACAGGCAGAAGGCATGGGTGATCTTTAAACTCCCAGACTCCAGAGGCTTCAGTGTATGTTGAGAGTGGGAAGGAAGCTTTCTTTAGCTTCTCAGTTCTCTGTTTAGCTGAGGTGACTGATTGATGGCAGTGGATTTAATAACTCAGTAAACCAGGGCTACTCCATGCAGGATGAATTTGGTTGAGATGTAAATATTTTATATCAGAGTATTAACTGCTTATTAAAAGTGTATTGAGATTTATATGTTATGTGGATATAATTACAGACAGCACTGAGGGTCATTTTCTTGCTGGAAGCATCCCTAACAGAGCTGTTAATCCGGAAATGTGTGTCCTGCAGTCAGCTGGACTTTAGGTAGAGCATTTTACTTGTCTTAAACACAGGTATAAATGCTGCTGAAAATGCAGGTCCATTTTCTAGACCCGCCACATGCAGATCACATGAAACCGCCAAGCCCTGACGTGGCTCTTCCAAAATAAAAGAGGCAGTTCTGTGGCTGCAAGGTCTTCACGGTGTGTGGTGAGGTAGGGGGCCCAGGGCACAGTTGGAGCTGTTCATCTCCTCCAGCTGAGGACAGAGTCTGCTACTGGGGTATGGGGAAGTAGAGGACCCTACTGCTGACACCTACGCACCTTGTGTACCATGTGAGTGTTTGCTGTGTTGACCCCTTCTTCCTGTGGCTTGGGGGAGAGTTACCACATTGTCTGGGGAAGGTTTGGAGCCTGGTACAGGTAAGTGATCTATATATAGTTTTTTGAGTAGCATGTCTGAAATATTCTCTGTATGATAAATGTGATCAGTACAAAACTTAGGGCAGGTGGCCCACGGGAAAACAGATATTTCTTGAATAACAGCAGGGTGTTGAGTTTGGGGAGGCAGTTTGGAGTAAATTCATCCACCTACTCATCCATCCACCCATCCACTCACCCATGCACCCACCCACCCATCCATCCATCCATCCATCATATTTGGTATTGTGTTATAATATGCAATGCATTACAGCAGTGAGTGAAATAAAAACCCCTACCTTCATGGAGCTTATATTCCACTGAGGAAGTTAAGTAACAGCCACGTAAACAACCATGTATCCAGAGGTCATTCTGCACAGAAAAGTACTGTAGTCTTATCAACCAAATTGAAATGATTTCTGTATCCTTTTAAATACATGTGTAGACACACATCTTTGTGTGTCCATATTAGTCATATCTAGATTTTCTGAAGAACGGGCAGCTCTTGGATATCTAGATTGCTCACAAGCTCCCTTTTACTATTCTGTACGAAATTCTTTCCATAATGTTTTACTGTATTCTGTATTCCCTGTCTCAGGAGGCAAGAGAGTATGTGGTACATTTTCGTGGTAACTCCAAGTTGTCACCATGCCCGTTCCCAGCTGTGATCTAGGGATGCCCTCTGAGGGTGTGGTACTCTGATTCCCCTGCACTAAATGGTCCCAGGGGCTGCTTTTTGAGTTCTTCGTTCTGCTTTTTATAGTTTATTCTCTCCTTCCTGTTGGCAAGCTGTCCCTTCTAGCTCTTGCTCTTTCCTTCTCTCTTCAGTACAGATACCTCTGGCTTGTACACAGAAACAATCAAACACTGGCTCATGTCTTCAAACAAAAGCCTATTTAACAAAGTGATAAACATCATTCTTGCCTTGGTGTTCCGAGAATTGTTTGTGAGCAAATTGTTAGGCTGTGAACAGAGGCACGTCCGTGTAAAGTATGGAGGGACCTCTTCTGGTCGAGGCAGCTGTGAAATTGGTACTCTGGGTGACCCAAGGGACATTTCCTAGGATGGAGCAGGAGGAGTGGGATTGTTCAGTGGGAGTAGAGGGTCTGTACAGAGCCTTCAGTGGCATCACCTCTCTCTGGTGTTACTATGGTCCCAGACCCTGCAGCAGGGGGCACATTTCTGCTGTGATGGGGCCCCTGAGTGTATGGTCCTCCCAAGGTCTCATTCTACATCCTGGGGCATCTAAACCTGTGCCATCCAAGATAGTAACCACTAGCCACGTGAGGTTATTGAGCACTTAAAATGTGACTAGTGGGACTGTGGAACTGCATTTTTAACTGATTTAATTTTAATTAATGTAAATTAAATTTAAAAAACTAGGGCAGCTTGCCAACAGGAAGGAGAGAAAAAACTATAAAAAGCAGACCCAAGGACTCAAAAAGTTATTGGAAAACTTAAGTATGTTTGGAACAACTTGGGCATGTGAATTTACTTTTACAACTGTAAATTTTATGGGATCTAAATACCAATAAAATATTTTGGAGAAAAATCTAGCATCTGAATTGAGATGTGCTTTAAGTGTAAAATACACACACGATTTTGAAGATTTAAAACAAACATACAAACAAAAGAATGTAAACTATCTCATTAATAATTGCTTATATTCATTACATACTGAATGATAATATTTTGGATATATTGGATTAAATAAATATACTATTAAAATTAATGTCACCTGTTTTTACTTTTTAAAATGGGTTTTCAGAAAAGTTAAAATTACATATGTGGCTTGTATTATATTTCTACTGGACCGCTCTGATCTAGACCCTTCTCTGACCCTTGTTCAGGTCTGAGACTGTTAAATAATTGTATATGGTTGAGCTTACCATTTATTGGACACTTACATGTGCCAGACCCTGTGCTAAGACCTTTACATGTTTTCAGTCCTCCCAAGAGCCCTGTGAGGTAGCTACTATTATCCCCTTTTTACATATAAAGAAACTGAATCTCAGAGTGGCGAAGTAACTTACTCAAGATCACATGGCTAATAGGAAGTAGAGTTGGGACCCTAGAAATGGACGGGCCAGGGTTCAAGTCCTTCTTGTGACCACTATGCCACATGATCCCACTCCTAGCTCCATCAGTTAAATGTCAGTGACTGGACTCCAGACGCCCCCTCTGCCCACCTTGGGGCTCAGCATCCCAGAGCAGAGTCAGTAAGTGACCACAAGGACCTGTGGGGGATCACGGCCCTACAGTTTGCTGTCTATAACACCTGCATTTCTCCCTGTGGGGTCACTTTGGAGAGGAGGAGAGCCATGGATGTACCTGGGGAGCACCTCCACTCTGCTCTGAGGGCTTAGAGGGCATCTAAGGGCACAATCTCCAACTCCAACAGCTTCACCAAAACCTGTATCCCAGCTTCAGCCTCATCCCATTTTGTGATAGAGCCAACAGCATTGTCATCTCCATTTCACAGATGATCACACTGAGCCTCAGAGAGGCAAAACAACTTTCCTGAGATTAGCTGGGACTAGAACGTAGGGTTCTGGTTCCAAATTCAGGGTTCTTTTCACTGACTAAATCTGGCTTCAAGCAAAGGTAGGTAAAAGGTCCCATAAGGGTTGTAGTTTGAGGGAAAGTCCCCAAAATATCACCTTCATGATGCCTGAAATTTTTGCTTATCATAAAGCCAGAAACTCTTCCATTAGGACACCATTTCTTTTGAATAAGTCAACATCTGAGTGAATGAGTTTCTGAGAAGCTCTCCTGAATGGGAGAGGGTCAGTGGTGATGGAGCAGGGTAGGGACCGGGGTGGTGGGTGGCAGAGACCATGCTGTTCAGGACAGGAAAGGATGCAGGTAGTGGAGTGGGCCACTCACATACCCATGTTTGGCCTTCACTGTACATCCCTGGTCTGGAAACCTCTTTCCCAGGGGCCCCTGCTTTTCTCTGGAAGCTGGAGAACACACAGCCACTAGGTATAGGACTTTCTTGGACAAAGTGAATCCTGGACTTACCTGGATCTTGTCTCTGGGCTCACGTGGCTTTTGGAGGCAGACAGCTCTGGGCTGTGTCCTGGCACTCCCAGTTACTACTTGTGTGATCTAGGGCATGTTGTTTCACCTTTCTGAACTTCAGGTTCCTCATCTACAAGATGGGCCTTTACCTTGCAGGGTAAGGATTAGCGCAAAGCATGTAAACACCTGGCACCTGGCCTGGCACATGGTGGCCCAGTAAACACTGGGGCTCATTCTCATGCAGACACCTCTTGTTTCTTTGGGACCTTTGCTATCTCCCACGGGAAGCTGGCAGCCCAGGGTAAAAGAGATGCTGCCTGGGGTCCCAAGCCTAGAAGACAGGAAGTGGGACTGTGGAATTTTCTCTGAATACAAATTGCATGACTAGTCTGGGTGCCTCATCTCCTCACCATGAGCTTCGATTGCATCACCAGCGTACTAGGAAGGGGCTGGTGAGGCTGCAACCACCCAAAGGGTTCTGAGACTGTTCCTGCTGAGTTGGAAGGAAGAGACCTCCAGGGGAAAACACAGGCCTGGTGTCACCTTGATGCAAACCTGGTTCCTCATGGGGCTAACAGACATTTTCTCGAAAGCAGGGGCCAAACGGGAATGTATTTTTTTTTGGTCTTCTCCAAGTCCCTAAGGGCAACCTAGCCTCCCAAAAGGGATTATAAATTCTGGATTGTGTAAACACTCTCTGCTAGGAAGCATCCATGGAGAACTTCCTTATTCTAGCCAGCCTGCCTTCGAGGAAGAGAACCTGGGTAGTCCCTGCACAAGAGCCAAATGAAGCCCCAGAGCCAGTACTTGGGGCCAGGAGGCTCAGAGTGGCTCAGGCCTGCCTCCTTAACCCACAGCAAGGCCTGTAGGGAGGGGCAGGGGTGCTGATCATGTCCTGCACCCAGTTGATGCTGAGCAGTTTCCTAGAGCACCCTGCCTCCTCCTTTCCCTCTTCCCCATGGCTGCTGGGCATTCCAAGGCCCTTCCTGGCAGAGACTGGGTCTGCTTGGGCACTAGGCACATCCTGGCATGCTTGTCCCCCACCACTGCTGCACTGCTGCTTCAAGTTAGGACCCATTTTGAGAATGAAGCTGCACCCAGCAACCAAGCGAAAAGATCCCTTCTCCCTCTGCTCCAGGGCCTGAGATGAGGAGGAGGGTGGGCAGGCTGGGAGCTGATGGCGATGGGGCCCTTGGCCCTTTAAGAAGCTGGCCTCCCTGGTGGAGCCTGGATTCATTAAACCCGGGCAGCTCCTTGACTCTGATGTCCACTTGGCAATAAGCAGTAATGCCGGCAATGCCTGGCCCCTTCTGCCTTTGAACTGAGCACCTTGTCTCTCTCTGGCCTGAGAGCTGTTTTGAACTGTCAATTCCCAGGGATTAGATGCATGTTTAGGCTGGATAAACTCATGAATGAAAATATTTTGCTTTGTGAGTTCAGCAATGGAGCCCTGCATGCGGGCCCCTCTTTTTTCTCCTCTCCCTTCCCCATCACCACCCACCCAGGCCCACCCTAATAGCAGGGGCCCTAATGGCAGCATCCAAGCCCTCTCACCCAGCTGACCCATGCTAGTTTGGATGGGGCCACTGTATTGTGAGGAAGCCAGGTGACCTGGCAGCCTCTGGGCCAGGTGAGTGCTTGCTTGATGTTTTTTCCTGATTCATGGTGTCTTCTTTAGCACATCATGGCAGAGGGCAGCCCCAGGCTCTTCTGTGCTATGATCAAGGGCAGGCCAATGAGAGAGGAACTGTTCCTTGGTTTGGTTGCTTCACCCCAGCTTTGATTCCAGAGCCTCAGGCTTCTTGGGACTTGAAGGGGGTGGGTCACGTGTTTGGGGAAATGAGTCAGTCTTATCATCTTGGAAGTTGGTATCATGGACGAGGCAGGAGGATCAGAGTTTGAACCCCAACTCTGCATCTTCTTAGTTGTATGGCCTTTGAGAAACTCACTTAACTGCTTCACACCCCCAATTTACAGATGCAGACACGGGTTCACACTTCTTCCTTGCTGAGCTGTTCTCTGAGGGTTATTAGCGTGTGAAGTGCCAAACCTAGTGCATGGCAAGGAGTCAGCGTTACATCACTGTTTGTTTCCTGCCTTGTTTCTCAGGTGTGGCTGAGCCCAGCAGCCTGGGCCAATACTCACCTCATGCCCCTGCAGCTCCATACTCAGAGAATGAGGAAGACTCAAGAGGGGTGCTTACTAGACTTTAGTGTGATGGATGAGGTCATCAGCTCCTAAGAGAATTGATGCTGCAATTAGTAGATTGATGTCATTGCTCACTGTGTTACACCCATGGCTGGTTCCTGCCATCATGTGACTCTGTGCTCCCTGGGAGCCTGAGGTCAGCTGCCGCTTTCCAGAGGGTAACTGTCTGCCACCACTTCCTGCAGGGGGTTCCTGGGGACTTCCTGTGAGGGCATAGGCTAGAGGCTACTAGGAATCTGTTCCGGGGTGCAGAGTCTTATTGCTTAGTGGTGAATAGGTTCTTTAGTTAAGGTTCAGAGCAAGCCTTGGGTTGATGGCTGGTGACTTCGCTTGGCTGGGTGGGTGAGTGTAAGTAGGTGCTAACTCCTGTGTGTGTAGGGGGGTGGGGTGGGGAGCCTGGGAATATTATTGGGCTTTTCCCATCTTGACTCCTGATCAGTGGCTCTATCAGGGAACAATTATTTTAGAAGTGTTATTCTACACAAATACTATATGTCAATTTTAGAAAAACTGGGAAAAAAAGAATAGAGGTAACCACTGTTAACATTTTGGAGTATTTCCTTCTAGTGTTCTACATTTTTTTTTGTTTTGTTTTGTTTTCTTACAAGACAGTATGATCCCACTTTTGTAACTTGTTCTTCTCACTCAGCAATATATCATGGTATCCTTTCCATATCAAAAAATATACTCTACACCATCAATGGTGAGGGCTGAATGGTGGCCCATAGGACTGTAGTTTTCAAAACCAGTCTCTTATATTTGGAAATGTAGGTCATTTCTGCTTATTTCTGAGTTTCAGCCCTCATCAGCCACAGTGTGATGAACATTCTTGTACAAGCATTTTGGGGTACTCAAGCATACTCATGCAACTGTTTTCCTAAGTAAATACTTAGAAGTTGGATTTCTGTGTCAAAGGGTGTCTGTCTTTTACAGACTTCTGATACCTTTTGCCAGTTGTCTTCCAAAATACTTGTACTAATTTACATTCCTACCAGTAGGGTTTGAGACAGGGCTTCCAAGAGGTTTGTTCCAGTTTAAACCCCTGCTGAGAATTTGCATTTCTAACAAGTTCCCAGGCAATGCTGATGCTGCTGGTTAGGGACCAATTCTGAGAACCACTATTAGCAGTGGTTCTCAAAATTTATTGTACAGAAGAATCACCTGGGGATCTTGTTAAAATGTAGATTCTGATTCAGGATATCTGAGGTAGAAATGAAAATTCTCAACAGGGGTTCAAACCAGAATGAACTGGTTCAAAGCCCTGCTTTGAGAGTGTTTGTGTCCCCTTTCTCTCTCTAACATTGGATATCAAGTATTTAAATCTCTGCTCTGCTGTATTAGACAAAAAACGAGTATCTTACTGGTGTTTTAACTTGCACTTTTTGATTACTTAAGAGGCTAAATGTATTTTTGTATGTTTACTAGCCACTAATATTTATTATTGCCTGAATCAGCTGTATACATCATTTTATCATTTTTCATTAAGTGTTTTTCCTGTTAATGATTTACAAGAGCTCTTTAATACATTAAGGATAATATGTGTTTTGTATATTTTTACCCAGGTTATCATTTGAATGTTTAGGTATTTACTGAACACCTGCCTATTCATTCATTCGTATATCCATTCAGTTATTCAGAGCTGCTTAAAAATTCTGGATTCCATGCGGGAGATACTAGAGTTCTATCCATATATGCTCTATCTCAGAGGTGCTCACAGCTCATGGGATGATCAGGTCTGGCCCTAATCAGGTGGGCAAGGACAGTAGTCCCCAGTGCTGCTTGGAAGCTGGGGGAGAAAAAATTGGTGTGGGTAAGACATAATGGCATCCTGGAGGTGGCACCAGGAATTGGATCCTGAAAGAGGTATAGGCTCAGATGTGGGGTGGGGAGGACATTCTAGGTGAGAGAAAGAGCATGACCGAAAGAAAACATGACAGCAGGGCAGAGCATGGCCTGTTAATAGGACTGGAATTTTAAATGATTGATTTAACATTTACATAACATTAGTAAACACAGATTATTCAGGGCTAGCTGTGAGGGAACTAGCACCTTGGTAAGGGCTATGGTGATGAGGTAGAGAGGAGAATCTTCCCTTTTCCCTCTGGCTGAGCCAAGCAGAAGGAAAACAGTCCTTTCCTCCTTCTGAATAAGTTCCCTAGGCCTGACTCGAAGTTTCCAAAGAAACTTACCTACAGTGGAGGACGCCAGGGTGAGAGGCACACTCCTGTGTGAAAAGGTTCTCTAGGTTCTTTTGGGCCTCAGAATAGCCCTGTGAGGTCTGTGAGGGTGCTGAACCCATTCTACAGATGAGGAATTGAGGCTTGGGAAGGCGAAGGGCCCAAAGTCCACAGGCAAGTGTGCCAGCCTGAAGAGGACCTGAGAGCTTGGCCTGAGAGAGCCAAAGGCATCTCAGGGTGTGAGGGGGGCCAGCCTCCCACCTCTGGGCCTTCCCCAGTCATTGGGAAGGTAAAGGAGAGGCCTCTCTGGGCTGGTTGTGACACGAGCCAGGCATCCACTGACTGGACAGCCAGGGCTCCCTCTGTGAAGTGAGGGCAGAACAGCCCTGGACCATCAGTCCTTGCCCTCCCAGGGAGAGTGGTCAGAGCGGAGTGAGCAGGGATGGTTCAGGGTGGGGCATGTTCAGTACGGAGGTGTGTGGAGAGGGGTCTAGGCGCAATGATGCTAGAAGATAGCTATGGCTTGGAAACCAATTCTGAGGCTTTAATGAGTGCCTGCTGTGTGCGTAGCGCTCTTTTAGGCCCAGGCAGGCACCACAGAAATAGGAGAGGGTGGGCCTTGTGCCCAGGGGGCTGAGGGGCTAGTTGGGAAGATGGGATGAGGCACTTTCAGTCCAGAAAATTAGGAAATGGGGCCTAAACAAGTGAGGACTGTGGGATTGTTCTTTCAGCTGGTATTTATCAAGTACCTAGTGTACTTGATAAAGTACAGGACCTGGCTGAGAACTGGGGACATAGCCTTGGTGAAGAAGATACACCAGCCTCTGCCTTCAGAAGGCCACAGTCTTGTGGGGATGACCAGCAGGAAACAGGTGAACTGATGACTAGTCTGACCCCATACGCACCAGGGGCTGTAGGGCACAGAGGGGAGGTGTCAGGGAAGGCTTCCCAGAAGAAGTCTTATCCAGGTAGAGACCAGAAGGAGCAATAAGAATTAGCAAGGAAGGGACAAGGGAGCATGGTCTTGGTGGAGGGGAGGGGCCATGTAAAGGCCTTGACAGTGTGGAGGGTGTCAAAGGTGGGCTGACAGGTGGCCTCTAGGAGGCCTGGTACCCTTCCTGGGGAGGATACAGAGGAGGGGGCACCCCAGGGTAGAAGCTGGCCCGGAAGCCAGGCAAGGCAGCATGAGGAAGCTGGGGTGTTGCCTCACTGTGGGTGTTATTGATGGTGGTTTCATGGAGCTACCCTCTACAGGCAGGGTGGGCCAGGTAGGGCAGGGTCCCTGGGGGGTGGGGGTGGGGTGGGGGGAAGCTCATGGCCCACTGTTTCTACTCTGAAATATACACTCTGGGATGAATCTCTCCCAAGGCTGGAAAGAATATTTCTCTTGATTCAGAAGCTTGGTGTTCTGTACTCCACCTACCCACCTAGAGGGCTCTAGGTGAGATGAGAGCCAGAGGGGCTTTTGCTACATAGGGGATCTTTAGCGCCAGTGAGAAGGGCAGGACCCTGCCCAACTCTGCCTGTCTCTCTCCTCACCAGCCTGATTTGTCGTATCTCAGCTCACGTCATATCCCTCTCTGTCGCCTGTGGAAGGATGGCTTACCTTCTCACCCAGGCATGAGAGGCCATTTAAAATCTCCCTTAACATACATTGCCAGTGACACGTTCTGTGTCTTAGCCTGCACCCCTCTACATGCACTGGTCCCAACTGCTGTCCCTTGTCTCCTATGGAAACCAGTGCTTTCTCACCTCCACACCTTGACTTATCTTGCTTCTTCTACCTAGACCCTCATCTTCATATATTTAAGTCCTACTCATCCTTCCAGGTGGGCAAAGATTTCCTCCTGTGAGAAGCCTTCCTAGCCTTTTTGGGCAGAGCACATCTCTCCTTGCTCAGGGCATCACCCTTGGCCCTGGTGGTTATCACCATCCCCCTGTCACCCTTGTGGTGAGCTGGTTCTGCCAGTGCAGGACCACTGGACTAGGGGCTCCTCCAGGCAGCCTGTCCATCCCTCGTGTGTCCCCATAGGGCCTGGCACCCTGGCCCTCTGTAGGAACTCGGGATGAGTGTGTTTGTGAGGCAACATTTCCTCAAGAACTGGCAGGAGTGTGCTCATTGTGAGCCTCCCCACCCCAATGTTTTACGGTAAATAATAATGGAAGAAAGTAATACTACTTTCTAAGCAGCAAAGTGAACTGATTTAGAGCACAGGCTCAGAAGTCAGCAGATCTGAGGGGAGGCCTGGCTCTGTCTCTTACTCGCTGTGTAACCTCGGGCAAGTTACTTAACCTTTCTGAACCTCAGTTTCCTCATCTGTTTAATGGAGAAAAATTTTGCTTCACAGGGTGTTGTGAGTATTAAAAGCAACAATGGGTGTGTAATCCTCATGGCCCCAGGCCCCACAGGACCCAGTCTCTCACACTCAAGCAGCCAGAGGTAATTAGAAAGTTGTCCCTTGTTGTCTTGTTGTACTTTGAGAGACAGTTGAAGGTTGGAGTCCCTGTCCTGTGCCCTGCTGCAGCCCCCTCCTACCCTCAGCTGCTCCTGAACTGCCTTCCCCACACCACAGCCCTCAGAGTCTCCCCACATCCACCTTTTCCTCTTCTCTCTGTGTACCCCCTCCCTCAACTCTTGATGATATAGATCAACCCAGCCTCTCAACTAAGCCTTTCTCCCATTAAGCCTTCTTCCTCTGTCCTTCCTGCCAGGCTCCTGATTCTGTATCAAGGAAGAGGCAGGAACCTGGCTGGCAAGCATGGAATTCTCCTTAGAGTGGGTATATGGAGGGAGGGCTACTTACACATGAATGGATCAAGTCCAGTCAGAGATGTGCAGGACCCTGGCCCATGGTTAATGCTCTGTTGTAGGTGTAAGGCTCACAGTCCAATTCAGCAAGTGTTTAGGAAATACCCATTATATGCCAGGCACCATGTTGGATTTTTCTCTAATGTATATAGCCTTTAATCTCAAAGGCAGGTGTTACTAGCTCCATTTTACAGATGAGAAAACTGAAGCTCAGAGCCCACACATTGGCCCAAGTCGCACAACTGCTAAGTGGTGGAGCACTTTTCACCCTCTTGGATGGTTATTAAATGTTGACTGGGTGCCAGGCTGTGTGGGGAACTTTTTAGGTTTAGGAAGTCCCACCAAGGAGTCCTACTCTTGCCCCTGGGTCTGATACAGAGACCATTTGGATATGAGGAGAGAACAGGGTGGAGGCAGGTGATAGGCAGATCATAAATGCATAGGATTAAATATTTACATTAGGCAGAGATGAGGGTTAAGTGCCTCAGAGGCAGGCAAGGGGAGAGTGGAGGGAATTGCTGCTGGGGCAGCCCCAAACTGCTTTGAGACAGAGAGAGAGAAAGAGAGAGAGAGAAAGTCTTGCAGGAGAGAGGACCTTTTTTTGGGTGCTCAGAGGAACCAGTGAGGCACTGGGGCTGGGGCCAGCGTGGAATAAGGGGCTATATCTCCTGTGAGATACGTATGGGAGTGTGTGGTGGCCCAGGAATGTGGGAGCCACATACTTTTGTGTAATTAGTTCGGCTCCTCTACAGCGGCTGCGATTAGCCGCAGGCAGGAGACAGGACTTCCTGCAGCCAAGGTCACTTCTGCACCTGGGGCGGCTTACCTGGGCTCCTGCTGTCAGGACTTGGGCCCCATGCATTTCCGGCAGGGGCGGCTGAGAGGCAGGTGGGGCTGTTGGGACTCCAGGGCCACTACTTCACCTCACAGTGGGAGAAGAGGATTGTCCTGGCCCTCCTCCTGCCACTGGGCCCGACTCCCATCTCCTCTAAGGCCCAGCAGGAGAGGGGCCCGTTGTTCTGCTCCTTACCTCTTGTGGGGCTGGTTCTGAGCCTTTCTACTCCCTGTCTGTGGGTGGGACTGTCAGCATCCTGGAGGTGAGCAGCGCCTAGACTGGCCAGTACGTGCCCTGTATATCTCCTCCCATTGGGAGCTCAGTGGCAGGAGTCTTCTGAGAATTTGGCTTTTCCCTTTGAGGAGCCCAGCCTGTCCCGCCTTAGTAACAAATGTCAAAAGTGAGATGATTCGTGCCACCATTTTGTTTCTCTTTAGCGTCCTGGGAATAGTACTTTATTTATCTAATTTTATCAGCAACAATAACAACCACTATCTTGGTTATTCACTTTACTGGCCCTGCCTACATCTCTCCTAAAATTGTGACACAGTAGATGTGAAAACTTGGAAGCAAAAAATTTTTGTAGGCGGGGAAAACCAGAGGTTGGAGAAGTGAGATGGTTTGCCCAGGGCTATATGGGGAAGCTGACAGTGGCCCAGGAGTCCCTATGTGCCAAGTGGCACCATGCTCAGGCTTTCCTACCACAGCTGGGGTGGAGCCAAGGCCAGCATCAGGCACTCAGGCTGGCATCGGGCCCTTCTGCCACATGAGCCTGGGATGGAGGGGGCAGATTGCCTGGTGGCTATTGCACAAATAGGGGAAGTCAGAATGGCACCCCCTGCAGTCAGCAGACGGCAGCACTTCCCTGCAGGGGGCCGGGGCTGGGCAGTGCTAGCCTTGTGGGGACAGGCTGGCTGCTCTCTCAGAACACATTCTCAAGTTTGGACTGAGCCCCTGATTCCTCCATTGTATACCCCGGAACTGGAAAATGGTCTAAAAACCCTTTTTCCGACCAGACCTCACCTGCCTCTTGAGGAACACAGGTCAGTGAGTTTGCTGACCATGTGCTGGGGGCAGCCCCAAGTTCCCTCAGGGCAGGAGGCCTGAAACTACCCCCTCGGGTTTCATGGGGCCTCACGAGGATTAAATGAGATGCTACAGGTGAAGTATTAAGCATGTGCCTGGCTCAGAGTAAGTGTTCCATTGGTTTTTAACAGCTGTTATTGTTGTTTTAAGCAGTAGCATTAGAAAAGAAGACAGGGTTCTAGGAGGTGAGTAACGGGGTGCTGACCTGGTCTGGGAAGATAGTGTTCCGTGCATAGTAGCTGTCATTACCAAACCCAAAACCCACTGCTATCAAGTTGATTCCGATTCATAGCAACCCTGCAGGACAGAGTAGAACTGCCCCATAGGGTTTCTAAGGAATGGCTGGTGGATTCCAACTGCCGACCTTTTGCTTAGCAGCTGAGCTCTTAACCACTGTGCCACCAGGGTTCCAGCTATCATTAGATGTTGTTATTTTGGATGCTGGTGCTCTAACTCCTTTAATTTTGCTTCCCCTGATGTCTATACCTACTATATGGTAGACAAACCAAACTCCTGCCCCGCCCAGCTGTCTGAGAGTTGCTTAAGATTGAGGGGTAAGGGACAGAGCCTTTGAGCCACAGGGAACATGGACCCCAGACAGCCTCAGGGTCAGCTAATGACCCAACCCTGAGTGGAAGGAGAACTTCGTGGTTAAGAGCTCAGAGGCTGTGACTGAGCCTGGGAGGCTTTGTCCCCAGTCATACTGATGGGTTTTGCACACACAGCACTTGAGCTGTTTATGACAGTGTGTTTATGTGGGTGGGAGGACATACTTATTTTTATTCTTTGGGCATATTTTGAACACATAAAAGGAGAAGAAGCTTACCTTTGCAGGATTTTCACTTTGCATCCTTCTTCCATGTCCTGCACCTGTTGATTCCACAGGGGATTGGCAGAGATGGGAGCATCATTTGAATTGGTTGTATGTTCAGTTAGGAGCCTGAGCATCTGTGCAGAGGAGAGGAAAGGAGGGAGGGGGTGAGTATGAGCTCCCCAGCAGGTAATCTACCCGAGGCTCAAGCTCAAGGGGGAAGATGAGGGAGGGCAGGGAACAGGGCTGGGAAGGAGCAGGGAAGGCCACATCCCAGCCTTGTAGGTGTCTCAGTGGAACTACGTGCACCCCTTCAGTCCTCTAGAGGTTGAGTTTGAGACCATGGAGGGTTCCAGGGCTCCAGCCGCCTCAGGTTACAGGTCAGTAAGTGAGGCTCAAAGAGGGAAGATGCCTCATCTGCCATCACACAGCAAAGCTTGGGTCTTTGGACTCTTGGACCAGTGCTCTTTCCATCTCAGCACATTGCTACTATTGTTCCCCCTGCCAAGGAACTTAGTGTATGGCTGGAGGGGTTTGGTTCCTTTTATTAGGGGCTGCCTTTACTCCTGTGGAGTCGGTAGGAATTTGGGCTCTGTCAGACTGCCACATTTGACACATGGCTTAGTCCCTTACTAGCTGTGTGACCTGGGGCAAGTAACTTAACCTCTCTGTGCCTCAGTCTGTTCATTTAAAATAATACCTGTCACTCAAGGTTGGTCTGAGGATTTAATGAGTTAATCTTTGTAAAACATTTAGAACAGTGCCTGGCACAAAATAAGAGTTAGGTTTTTTTTTTTTTTTAAAATAAAATTTATAAAATTTCTGTATGATTTGGGGCAAGTTGCCCTCATTGAGTCTTAGTTTGTCAACTAAAAAATGGGATGGATAATAATACCTATCTCATAGGGTTGTTGTGATGACTGCATGCAATGAATAATGAATTTAAAATGCTTAGTACAGAGTAAGCTTTTAAAAACCATCAGTAGTTTTTATTATTGATATTGTTATTATTATATTATTTGGCACCCTTTTCCCCACTCATCTGACAGTATTCTGCCCTGAGTTCAGATGAGGGGAAGGGAGAGCAGGCACAAAGGATGGGCCAGGAGGAAGGGAGATGGCCAGGTGCTGCTAAGGTCAGAATGTAGGTGAAGCCCAAGATGTCTTTTGGGCTTTCCCCAGCTAAATGCTCTGTGGTCAGCCTGTGGATGGTCCCTGGAAATGAGTGGGGAGCTGTCCTCTGTTCTCTGAGCCATGCCCTGCAGGGAGCCTGCCTTCCCCAGCCCCAAAGGACTCTGGGAATGGCACTGGTCCACAGTAGTTCCTTCCTTCACTGAGTTTCCTGCCCAGGCTTTTGCTTCTCGAGGGCAGTCCCTCCCTCCACCTTCCTGGGGCATCTGGGCAAACGTGTGGTAGAGGGGACTGTCAGGCAGTGGGAATGACATTTGGAGGAAGTGAGTGCATGCAGAAAACTCCCTTCTGAAGCTCCTCTGGAAGGAAGGCTCAGGATACACTTCACAGGAAGCGTCAGCACAATTTTCTAATCAAGTTGAAGTCCGTGGCCCGTAGTTAGAAACAATAAATGAAATGCAATTTGAGCCAGCATTTTGCTTGAGTCTCCATTTCTGGAAGTGGGTGTGGGTGAGAGACTGGTCTTTCTGAGCGAAGAACTTGACCCCTGACCCTGACCAGTTAGCCCCCAGCCCCACCATTAGCTTGCAGGGGTGGGACCCTAGGACTTTATTTTAGGTAATCGTCGTTCCAAATCCTGATTTTGGTCTGTCAGGTCAAAGTCCACACTTCTCTGTAAAGTCAATGCACACTATTAAGCCAACTCTTTGTTTTTTCTCCTTCCCGCTCCTTCTACCTACCATGCTTAGAGTTTAGCCTCGAAGATCATTGTTTAATCAATATTAAACCATTCACGTAGTTTAAGTGTTTACTTATGTGCTTTGAATCATTGCTTGCAGTAAGAACAAGTGATGCCCCTAATCTGGCTTCAGTACACTCCCCAATACCCTAATTATGTAATTTAGAAAAGAACATTTCCTGACAGCAGTTTCTCAGTGCGCAGCAACAAATGCCGATTGGGGACGGGACCAAACAACCTGGTAATAGCTAGCACATGGAGACAGCTGCCTTGGTCCAGGCAGCTCTGGCTTGGGGCGGACGCCCGTCCATTTGGGTTAAGGCTTTCAAATGATGGTGTATTAGTACCAGTAGAAGTAATTCCACATGAAAAGAGCTGTAGCTAATAGCCCATCTCCAGTCTCTCTGAGTTTGCAGAATAGGCACTCACTGCAAATTGTTACCGACCCGGACAGTCAAGAACAGATATCTCACCCAGCTGGTGAGACTGACGCAGCCAAAGACGTGTCCAAGAGGCCAAGGTTTAGACCAAGCTGTTCTTTATGTCCTTGCCAACTCCATGTCGATGGTCCAGAGGCTGGGTCTGAGTAGCCCCAATATTTCCTAATTGCTTTGGGGGAGAGTTCAGAGATTAGCATGCCTACTCATTCAATCTCAGTAGGTATTTGAGGGGCTACTGGGTATCAGGTTGTGAGGTTGGCAGAATCCATGGTCTTGGGCATGTCTACACTTCAGTATCATCTAGTCAGTGCAGCTATTTTGGGCAGAAGCGACCCTAAGTTCCTTTCTCTTCACCAGCCTGCCTGTGCCACTGAGTGAGTGTCTCAAACCCTCTGTCCCTATGAGCAGAGCTCAGCTGGGCCTGCTCTGCCCAAGGGAGGCCTGTAGGCTTACTTACCCAGCTGCTTCCATAACAGGAATGGAAAACTACCCTTCTGCTTGCTCTTCCCCCATGGAGACCTTGGTCCAACAAATATTCCATTGCTACAGAAACCCAGTGGAAGCCTCTGGGGGCTCACCTGTCTGAGTAGGGCAGTCATTCGGCATTTGGGGCATTGGTGTGCAGCCACTTCTCGGGTGGAATCCAGCAGCTGTGGACCTGTGTTGCTATGCAGTCATCCAGCCGCCTATGGCCCAAGCTCTTGAAGGTCCCAGAGGAGGGGCAGGGGACGAGTGAGGAGCAAACTGAGCTGTGGAAATTTTAATTTGGCTGTGAGTCCCAAACCAATGCGTTAGCCTTTCTAGAAGCTCCAGTTGCTATGGTGATGGAAGCTGTGCCAATTGCAAGAGTTGTTTTTGTGGTTAGGGTGCCTGTCTTAGATAGAGAGTGAGGCCAACCCGACAGCACCAGTCCTCACTCTCTTCTAAGGATTTGATATTGTCAAGCCCTGGAGGAGGAGGGGTGACAGTCTTCCAGGGTGGCCATTTTGCCCAGCGTTATTCTGGGGGTCCAATGGCTTGGTGAAAATGGAGCAATCGCTTAGGATTCCAAGAGACAGCCCGCTGGTGGGCTTACCAGTGGAGAAGGGACTACTCAGTTGCGGCAGACTGTGGATTTAAAAAATTCCTTTCTCTTGAGGCAAACTCACAGTAGAGTGTTCTTTATGGAATCTTCTGCCACCAAGAGCCTGGCCATGGGCCCATAGGGGTCTGCCCATCCAGGCCACATTTTGACTTGGGCCTAAAATATCAGCTCCCCTGAAAAATTTCCTCAGTGACGGAATGGAGGCCTTTTTTGTAGCTGGGGTGCTTGTGTAGCTTGTTAACTCTCAAAGTGTTTCACAAATATTTATCCACCTTAGGTCATTTGCAAACCTAACCCCTGTCATCCCACCCCAAGGTTGTCCTCTCCAGTCTGGTTGCCCAAAATGAAGTCAGAAGCCTTGGCCTGGGAATTCCACATTGGCGGATTTTGAAAAGCTGGGCTGAATGGTTTGTTTATTTCTCTAGTCTGCCCTTCTTAGAGCTCCAAAATGTGTCAGGACTTCCCAGCCCAGACATGCAAAGCCCTTTGCCCTCCCTGCCAGAGGTGAGAGTATTTTATTTATGAATTCATCTTAAATCACTTTTAAAATCCCTTTTAATCAAATGAATACTCTTTCCCTGGGATTATGTCAAAACATCAAAAATAAAGAGGGCATTAGCTAGGAGCAAGTTA
Organism: Dugong dugon; assembly: GCA_030035585.1. NCBI lineage: Eukaryota > Metazoa > Chordata > Mammalia > Sirenia > Dugongidae > Dugong > Dugong dugon. The sequence continues at coordinate 148,502,577 of CM057460.1, forward strand.
TTTTAGGACAGGTAACCAGTTCCCTTTGACTTACTCCTCCTGCTGGCATGGATGCGTGGAGAGAGCCTATTTCATGTTGCTCTCTGAGATCCCTGAAGTATATCATTTCCTTGTAAAGAGGAAGGTCTTCTCTGGGAATTGGAGGCCTGGGTCCTTACCAGGGGTGACTCCGAATGCTGAATGTTGGTGATATTTCCCCTAAGACCCACCCAGATGATCCCTGGGCTCCTGCCCCTCCCCATCTTCCCAGAAACCCACTGCCATGAGCTGCATCAGGGTTGATGGCCTCAAAGTGGCCCAACCTGAATTTACCTCAGCTCTGGGTCTCAGAACTTATGACTAAAGAAGGCTGACCCCTGGTGAGTTTTCAGAAGCCATGACTTGTCCACGCCAAGCCTGTTCTGCTGATAAGACAGGCTTTTGTGTATAGCAGGCAGGAGGATAGCAGCTTCAATAAGGTTCACATGAAGGTGTTAGTAATCCTTCGGCTGGTAGTGTTTGCCAAATAAATAGCCTCATTAGGAAGGGCTATGAAAGTCCAGTAAGATTCTTCTAATTATCCTCCAAAGCACAAATACTTGGGGTTTCAGTTTAGCATAATAGGAGACACGGAGAAAAGAGGGGACGATGTGTGTGAGTGAATTTTTTTTAACACTGAGCTTCCGTCCTCCCTGACCTTAACACGGGCACGTCTAGCATTTCATGTTTTGATTTTGCAAAAGCAACGATTGCTGAATAGAAAAGGAAGAAAAAAGACAATGACATATTTTAGGTTACTATTTCACCTTTGCAAATCTATGTATAAGCCATTAAAACTACATTTTTCCATGAATGATAAGTGTAATTACCTCTCTCTTGCCATAAAAACTTGTCCTTATTAAATGTAAATATTTAAAAATGATTGAAATATATTTGAAGGGCACTTTATAGCTTGATTTTATATGCTGACGTCTGGGCTGCCTTTCTTAAAACACTATTTCTTGGAGAGTTATTAAATTAGTATTTTGAAAAGACTATCACTAGTTCCTTGTTTCAATTTTAATTTCGTACATATTTAGATTTACTGGGGACTCACAGGGTTTACGTTTAGCTAATGCATTGATGTGTTTGCAGGGCTTGTACACACAGAAACCATAACGTTATTTGCAGAGGGATCTTTAAACAATTGGAAACTCCATCTCCACATTTATTTTATACCCCTGCAAAGTATAAGAGTATAAAAATGGAGATTCCAAGATTCCTGGCTATGATACGGGAATATTTTACAGGAACATTTACGTTTAATTTTCCAATTCTTCTTTTGAGCAGGAAGATTGCTTTAAATATTTACTTTACTTTTAATCGTGCAGCATTTCAGATAGCAAATACCTGATCAGATTTTTTTTTTGTCGATCTGTCAGAAGTTATTTAGTTTAACTCCAAAAAAGATATACAGTGTGATATATATATATATATATTTTTTTTTTAGTTTCACTCTTTGAAAGATTTTTTTTTTCTTGAAAAATTCTTATTTTTAGTTGCCTCATTCCACCTTTATTTTAGGAAAGATAAAATTGTTCAATTCCGTGCATGAGAGAATTTCAGAGAACTATAGAAAATCTAATATTTGAAAATACAAGCTTCACTTACATACCTAATTCCAGATGGCAAAAAGACCTTGCCCAAAAATATGAAAGAATTCAGTATTTGGTGGCTCAAATATTTTTTTACAATAAGCAAATGTTTCTAGGATGGAAGTCTTTCTGAGCTCTGCATAGGAAAGCAGCCATCCATGCAAGCAGCGCTGGGCTTCCCTTCAAACCATCTTTGCTCTTTTCCTTTCACAATGTTAAATCCTTGAGATGTGTAAAGATGTTATGATAGGCAGTGGGTCAAGTAATCTGCACGTGTAGCTTTTTATAAATTTTTCTTTGCAAAGGAAAATTTTCTTCAAATAAATCCCCCCAAATGTTTTGAAATTGCACACAGGAAACCATGCTATAACAATATCTCTCTCTGAGTTCTGCCTAAGAAAAGAAATTTACCTATAGTCAGCGATTTCCCTTACGATAAGCCTTTAAAAAATAAAGTTGTCTCTTGGGGGAAAATAAACATCAGTGAAGTGTAGGTATTTGTAATGAGGTGCCTTTATTCACTTGTCCAATGGAACCATTTAACCTTTGTTTCTTTATCCTCCTTTCTGTATCTTTTTTTCTTTCCTTATACTTTTGTTTATGCAAATTTCTGAACTTCAAGCATTTTAGAAATGTTTTTAATTACACATTTTTGTATGAGCAGATGTGTGAATATATTTATTTGCATTTTTTCCCCACATGTAGTACAAATTTTGGACAAGTCTCGAAATTCGTCTTTTGCTGAAACTCTTGGCAAAATGTCCTGGGCTTGAGGGGTATTTTCACAGTGCCACTGAAGGTGAGCGAGTGAATGGGGAACACGCGGCCTTCACCAGCCCGTGACTTGGGGATTTTTCAGGAGACATGTTTTCTTACCTTAATGCCTTTGCAGATTCCATCGACATTCAGACATCAAAGGGCGAGCAATTAATAATGGGCATCTGGAGGGCCGATCACACGCTTCTGATGTTAAAGTGGTGAACGACAGGAAAATCAGCCGTGGTCAGGTATTCGCCGGAATCATTTCTAAACAACAGCAAAGAAGGCTTCTTTTTTATGCCTCTGCTCTCAGCAACGCAAAGGTTCACATACAAAGGGTTCACGTAGATGCTTTCCTTCTAGCGGATGAGTAGTAAATGATTTGTAGTGCCACGTTGTCAATGTTGATTCACATCACCTTAACTTCTTCAATAAATGCAAACCCAATTTTGTGTGAATTTTTTCTTTGAAGCCCCACATGGAAGTGAAGCCACAGAAAGCTGGTTGTATTATTTGGGTCTTTAGTTAATCCCCACAGGGTTGACCCTTTTATTTGTTTGCATTTTCCAAAATATATGATCATTTTCAAGCAGTAGGATAATAGTAACTTTGTTTGCTGCAAAGGAAGGCATCCTTAGAAGTTATTTATTTCTTTTCTTTTATGGTAGTCTGTTTATCTTTTCCAAAGTGATATATGTTATCCAACCCCAAGTAATATAAGATAGGCAGGTAAGACTGTATTTAAGCTCAACAAAAATGTTCCAGAGAAACAAGGCAGCTTGGACTCCATACACTTCAGCAGGTATAAAAACCTGCAACTCTTTAACAATAATTCCCATTTGAGTAGGTCACAGATAATAAAGGAACGCTTGTTTCTGGGAAATTAAAAAAATGACATGAGGGGGAAAATAATTTATTTGCTTTCTACCTTGGTCAAATGACTGGTGGATATTAAAAACCTGTAAACAGACAGATGCAACCAATTCTCTTTCATTAACAAATATTGCAATTTCACAATAAAGTAAACGCATTAAAAAATGTCTACACTTTTGGGAAGCTGAAATTGTCAGAACTTGAGCAAGCTTTAAATGTTAAAAAATTGATATTCCAATTGGTTTAAGGAAAAAAAATTTCCTGTAAATTTTTACAGAAACAAACTTGAATTTTAAAGGCTCCTTTGCTGTTCAGGTAGCAAAAGTGCCGATCAACTTTGTGTACATTTCTGTATGTTTGCCCCTTGACTAAATCTGCCCAGTCACCAGCTTTGTTTTTCTTCTAAAAATAAGCCCCATCGGCAGCACACTTTAAAAATTTGAAGCAGGATCTGTATCGCCGTCAGCAAATATGTTATAAACTTATTATTTAATAGTGATTCCCGGGTAAGGCCATCATCCCTTTCCTAAATCCAAATGTAAAAACTGAAATCGTATTTGTTAAAACTGTCATTGTGAATTTGTGGCCTAGACTGTTGTCCCAAGGCGTGCTGGGCCAGAGGCCGAATGCTGCTCCCAGCTGCAGACACCCCCATCCAGCAAAGCTTCTCCTGGCCGGTAGCTGAGTGGCCCCAAGCAGCTCAAACCGCCTGCTTCCCCCAAACAGAGCTACAGCCCAGGCCTCTCACGACTTTTCCACACTGTAAAATCATTTATTTATTTGGTTTGGTTTTTAGAAGCACTGCAGAAATTATTTCCTACTGGCAGCGAGGGCACTTGGTGTTACACTACATTAGTTTCACATCATTAGTTTAGGGTTCTCAAACTGAAATTTTTAAAGTATACGGGAGGCTTCTAAGGACCTCAGTTCTGGCCAGAGCAGAACAAATTAAACCTGATGGATTCCTTTCGCTGACTCTAACATGTGGGGCGATCCATAACAAAGCGCTGTGGGTAGTTGCTGAAGGGGTTACCTACGCTAACTTTGGATTTGATGGGAGGAAATGTTACAGTTCTTTATAAAGAGGAAAAATTCCGCGGTTACCATTCCGGTTCTCAAAAAACGTACTAAATCGTCACTGCTTGGAGTAAGAAGCCAAGAAGGGGTGCGGATGATAGCCACCACCCCCTTACCTCTGTACCCTCTCTCACCTCCCTCAGACGCTTCCCTCTCCTGACTCTGGCTCTTTACAAGTAATTCAAAGCCCGCCTGCGAACAGAGGACAAGCCCAGAACATACCGGCCCAGCCCTGTGGTCTGCCCTGGGGAGGCAGGGTAGGCAGGTACTAGTCCAAGGGGGCCGAGATGGGTGGCGGGGGCAGGACCTGGGGCGAGCAGGGCCGGAGTGGGTGAGGTTGAGCGGTGCAGGCTTACGGGGGGAACCTGGCCCCCGCGGCCGGGCTCTCGGGGCCTTGATTCTCAGCGGCAGCGGGGTCAGCAACGAGCGAGGGAGCGAAGGCCCGAGGGGGAGATGCTAGGCTCCGGCCTGGAACGCCTCTCCGCGGAGGGAAGGGAAAGAAGAGACCGGCTGACTCGCTCGCCACACGCCCGTTTATGCTCCTTCCTCTTTCTAGCTGTTCCAGTCCCCAGTGCCTCCCCTTGTGTTTGAGCGAAAGCGAGACCTCGGCCTTTGCGTCCGGACCCGGCCGCGACCCTCAGGTGAACGCTCCCCGAACCTCTCCTGCCACCTGTTGGCCGCCGGCGGTGATGACGCCGGGAGGAGAAGCGCTCGTCAGACCTGCTCAGCTCTGGCTTCGCAGCGCCTCCAAACCCCGTTTAGAATTTTTAATAACTTCTCCGAGGCAGCTGATGGTCGCTGTTCTGGCCAAGGTCCACAGGCTGGCTGGCCCACAGATGTCTCCTGAAGTCCCCCAGGCTAGCTCTCTTACGCTTCCTGACCGCCCCTCCCTGCCCCCCCCGCAGCCAAAACCCAAACTCACTGCCTGCTGAGGAGTCAATTCTGACTCATAGCGACCCTATAGCACAGAGTAGAACTGACCCATGGGGTTTTCCAGGCTGTAAATCTTTATGGAAGCAGACTGCCACATCTTTCTCCCGCAGAGTGGCTGGTGGGTTCCAGCCAAACCTTGGAACTTTCGGTTAGCAGCCGAGTGCTTAACCACTGCACCACCAGGGCGCCTCTACCCCTAGCCAGGCCAGCCCAAATGAGCATTGGAGCAGTCCCAGCGAATCTGTCCAGGAATACGTCCAGGGCCCTGTCAGGATGCCACCTATCCTGGCACTGCTTTGTCTGTCAAGCAGCCATGGAGCCAATTGAGGGTTAAGGGTGTATTTGAGAGCAGAAGCCAGACCATCCTGAGTCCTCCTATTGCAGTGGTGTCTGGGGAGGACTTGCTGGGCACTGTGTAAAAATCATAGTGGAAGAGAGTGGCTGAGCCACCACTTCCTCTGGGCCAAGTCCTCTGCCATAGTACCCGGCTCTGCCATGATACCATGAAGCAAAGGGAGTACAAACCAGCTTGTCCACCTTGGGCTTTCTTGTCACTGGGCAGTGGGCTCTGCCCAGGCTTCTCTCTTTCCTTTCATCATTGGGGAGTTCCCAGGGTCTGGACAGACAATCAGCACAGGGGACTTCAGCCAAAGTTCAGACAGGGTATAGGAGTTCAGAGTGAGGAGCATGCCATGCCTTCCCAGTGAAAGTCATAGACCTTCCTTTGCACAATAAACTGTCCCCAAATATGAGCAGTTCTCTTCTGGATAGGTAGATTCCTAGGGCCTCCACCAAAAACAGGCTTGGATTTGCCCATACAGATAGCTCTGTAAGGCAATTCTACAAAATGGGCCTCTTGTTTGGCGGCAGTTTTAGGCTTTTTGGTATAAGGCAGTGCAATAGCTTTACTTCTGAACTGCCTGGGAGCAAAACTAAACATCTTTTGAGGTCCTGAACCGACTGAGCCTTGGGGAAGGGATTTGGCCTGGCTTTGAGAATGTCATATGTGGTTTAGTGTCACTGAGGGTAAAGCATGTTTGGTGGTGATCCTCTCATTCCTATTTTGGGTAGGGGTCTGGAGCCATGGCTTTCCCCCAGGCTCTGTTGGAAGGGGCTGAGAGTCACAGCTGCTGCTGGCCCATGGACCGGCCCTTGGCCCAGTTGGAGACACAATGTTTTTTCATTCCTTGGTAGTTTTATACACAAAGCCTGCGTCACTCTCAACCCCACCCGCCTGTAGTATGCATGAGCATTAAACAAGCGTCTGAGGTCCAGCAGGGCATCCATGCTGGACGCTGCTCATGCAGCGTGGTGGACTGCGCTTGCACCCTGATTTTGCCAACGCAGACCAGGCTGTTTCCATCTTGGCCTTCAGCTGGTGGCAATGGGGCAGACTTATGTCTAACCTGGATACCTTTCCTCTACCCTGTAGAGGGGAGTTGGCAGTGAAAAGCAAAACCAAAAAAAAAAAAAACCAACAATGAAAAACAAATCTGTTGCTGTCGAGCTGATTCTGACTCATGGTAACCCCATGTGTTACAGAGTAGAGTTCTGCTCCATAGGGCTTTCTTGGCTGTAATCTTTATCGAAGCAAGTCACCAGGACTTTCTTCTACAGTGCCGCTGGGTGAATTTGAACTGCCAACCATCAGGTTAGTAGTCGAGCGCAAACTGTTTGCATCACCCACAAGAGTGCCTGTTTTTAGGTAATTGTCTCCTGGCTGACCTAAGGCAAAAGTGTTCTTACCTCCTCATCTTTGAAATGATAGCGACTCTGGTATTTGGCCAAATGGCCACTGAGAACCCAGCCCTGCAGGATATTTTCTTAGTCTGGGGGCTCATGTTAGCCCTCGACTAAGGGTGATTTAGTTGTGTTTTTTCAGCTCACCTCATAATTTAATGTAGAATAAATTCTTTGGCATGTTTCCTCCTGGGTGCTGACTGCCTTTGGAGCAGTTCTGTATGGAGAAATGCCCCATAGTCAGAAATGTTCTCGCTATGCCAGTCCTGTGCTTTCTGTAACTGCTGAGTGGCTCCATGTAATCTCTTAGGTTGGCCAGCTAAGGGGGGAGAGAAATCCTAGTTAGCCAGGACTCACATTTTTATGGAGAAGAAGGAATGTTAGGAGAGTCAGTAAACTTCCAGTCCTCCTGGCCCCGTGTACATGAATAGAAGAAGAAGAAAAAACCATAGCCAGCTGGTTATTTACCCCCAGCACAAAAGCAGCCTCCCGCCCGTCACCTCCCTTTTATTTCCAGCCTCTCCGACAGAAATACATTACTAGTTGAATACACCTTCCCACAATACTGTCTATCACGCAGGTATTGGGGACCAAAGGTAAGGCAAACTTTAAACACACCTGGCACAGTTGGCTCCTGCCTTTGTGCTTGGAACGGCCTCCAGCCTTTGGGCTGCCCTGTCCCCCATTCACATGTTCTTCAGAGGAATTCTGACAGACCACCTTCTTTTCGTGGCCACATCTTATTCTAAAATCAGGCCGTTCAGCTGCCTTGGGAGAGTTTGGGGCAACCTGTCTGGTAAGCAGCCTTGTTAGGCCTGTAGAGCTCGAAAGAAGTTAAAGCTGCTGAACCAAGAAAATTAGCTAGGAGAAGAAAGACTCTGGGATTTTCCACTCTCCCATCACCTTCAGCAGCAAATAGAACAGGTCTTCCAAAGCCCTCAAGGGGTCCCACCCCAGAAGTTGCTAACTGTGCTGGTGCTGCTCCCCTAGCCCCTGTTGTCTCCTTGGAGGAGGGCGCAGATGTACTGACCTGCAGACGGTTTTCTAGTTTCATGCATCTGGAGTTGAAAGCCTTTCTCCAGAGTTGTGGCAAATCAAGAGAGAAGGTACTTTATTGGTAGTAACTGTCTACCATCGTTGAACCAGGACGGCTGCTGCTCTCTCTCACCCCAGGCAGCTTTAAGATGGCAACTCAGCTTTCAAAACCTTTCCCTATAACTGGGTAGGAGATTACCCCATCTGGAATGAGAGGAATGACTCCTGAGTCATTCTTAGTTTTCCTCCCCAGCTGCTACCAGTTCATTTGTTTTAACTTTCCCTCTCCTGCGATAACATATTCCAGAGGCCAGAGAAAAGAAAAGGTGGTGTATGGAAAAGTCTTTTAAGTGGGAGCATTCTTGGTTGTGAGAGTGAGCCCTTCAGGAAAACACTGATGTTTTCCTGGTTCACAAAGCTGAGAAGTGATGAGGCTATAGGGGCACTTTGGATTTGGGGCTGATAAGATGGTTCTTTGTGAAACACTGGAATCCTCTGTGATTGTCAGTTGGGAAATTCATCGTAGTGTTTATCTGTGGAGGAAGGAGAAGACAAAATGGACTTCACGACAGTCAAATGGGTCGCTTGTTGTTAAGCAATCACTTGGAGAGCATTTGCTCTGGCCAATGAGTGTCACTGCTGTTAGCCACTTAATCCCTGTGAGAGGCCATGCTCTGGGTCACCTCCATTTCAGAGATAAAATTCAGCCCTGCTTTTCTTCTCTGTGTGATCTCAGTATAGGCAGCTGCACATTGCTTTGACTCCATCAAGCAGACCTCTGCTTCAAAGCCCTTGTTATTAGCTTGAACCGAAATTGCAACTTGACCACAAATGAGATTCAAGAGCATAGGAACAAATACTTTTGCAAGAACTAAAGGAGATAACAAAGCTATCATCTTAGATGTCAGGCCTGGTCTCCCTGAATTTCCATACCCACTCCTCCCTCTCTCTCCCTCAGCCCTGCACACCTCATTGGAATCCTTTGGTCTTCACCTGGCTGTGGGAGAGAACACTGTGAAATTCCGGAATTGCTGCAGCAACTTGAAGACGTGGAAAATGCAAACTCCTTGCTTGGTCTGTCCTGTCTTCTGCCAATACGATCGGACAGAGCCGTCGGCGTTCTGATGCCAGATATAATCCAACTAAATAAATCTCTAAGAACAGAAAATAAAAGCACTCTCACATTTTCCTTTTGTTTTCTGCACAAAAGCCATTCTTGGTATATGAGTGGTGTCAGAGACAATAATCCAGAATAAATCTCCAGGAAGAAAAATGAATCTAAACGTGAATGATCACTCATTTCCCATTTTCCCTCCCCCCCCCCCCACCATTTTTCTATTAGATGAGTCACCAGGGTGGCTGCTGACACCTCCTGTTGGCCAGCCAGTAATGGAGCAATGATCACAAGGGCTTGCTAAAGCCTGGGGTTGGAGCCAGATCTACACAGGTCATTGAGGGATCTGGGTTTTTGCCCTTTGGACCACATCCATTCTGGCTGAAGGGTGGAGGAAGACCACATTCTTTGATTTCAGGCCTCCACAATGACCATGATTTCTTCAGGGGATCCTATGGGTGTGTTCTTGCCAAGTGCATCCACTGTAGAAGTTTGGGAGCGCTTAAGTCAAAATATTCTATGGGCAGATTTAACTTGATGAGTCTTGGATTACCCTCTCCTGGCCCTTGAAGACCTGCTTTTCACGGTTGAAGGGTGGTGTGACATGGCTGTGGGGAGAATAGAGTTGGGGCACTTGCCAAATCAAGGTCTCAAAAGACCCCTTCAGACTGGAAGACTTTTGACATTGAATGGTTAATCTCAACTCTACATTATTTACCCTGGTCTACAGTCCATATAAGGAGACCTGGGTGCAATGGTTAAGTGCTCAGGTGCTAACCGAAAAGTTGGTGGTTTAAACCCACCCATCGGCTCCACAGGAGAAATACCTGGCGATCTGCTTCCATAAAGATGATAGCCTAGGAAACTGTATGGGACAGTTCTACTCTGTCACATGGGGTCACTATGAGTTAGAATTGACTTGATGGCACCCAACAACAACAACAGCACAGGCCATATTCCAGTTTTTTCCTTTCTGTTCAGGACCCAGTTTATAATCATCTATTGCATTTAGTTGTCAGGTATCTTTAAATAAACTTTAATCCAGTATAGTTCTTTAGCTTTTCTTTGTCTTTTATGACATTGATTTTTTTTTGAAGAACAGGTTGGAATACAGAATATTTCTAAATTTGGTTTGTCAGGTATTTTCTCATGATTAAATTCAGATTATGCATTCTGGCTGGAATGTTGTATTCTTCTCAGGGTATTGTATCTGGAGGCACATGCTGTCCATCTGCCCCTTATTCAGGATGTTAATTTTGATTTCCTGCTCAAGGTATTGTCTCGTTGCTACACTGTATCAAAAAAACCCCAAAACAAACCCATGTCGTCAAGTCAATTCTGACCCATAGTGACCCTACAGAACAGAGTAGAACTGCCACACAGGTTTCCAAGGAGTGACTGGTGGATTCAAACTGCTGACTTTTTGGTTAGCAGCCAAGCTCTTAACCACTGCACCACCAGGGGCTCCACTGCACTGTACAGATATGTACATATAGTTTCAAATATGTATATATATATAAAATATGTTAAATATATATATTTTTCCATGAGTTCATGCTGTTAACCCAATTCTATTCCATCCCCACAGGTTTCTCCTTGCCTTTCCTCATTCCATATTTGAATTTCCCTCGTTCCACAGTGAGAACCCTTTCAACTAACAGACAGTCTGCAGGGAGGCACTTTGACATGCAGATTTTCTGCTTCTTATTAAAATCCTCTCCCTTCTCTCAGAATTTAGCATCCGTTGAATGATTCTTGTTCCTACCATTCTTTACTATGATGGTTACAAAATGGTGATTTTCCAACACTACTTTCTTCACATTGATCCATTGGTGTTCTCCTTTAGTGAAAAGACCTTCCTCCCTCCCTTCCTTCTTTCTTCTTTCTCACTATCATCAGTAGTCTCATGGATTTCTATTTTCTTCAGTGGGTTGGAATATATTACTCTCAGTATTTATTTTGATGCTCAAATTGTCCCAGATTTAGCCAGTGGGATCCCCTTCAAGGTTGGGTCCTGTGACCTTTTGACATGCCATCATCATTATTTTGAGTACAGGTAGTCCTGACGTAAGTCAAATACTTTTTTTTTTTTTTTTTTAGTTTTCATTATTATTGCCTTTTATTGTCAGTATTTTTATAAATCCAATCTTTGGGGATTGGAAACATAACATATAAACATCTGTGAGTGAACATCTGAGAATGATAACATCAACAAATTATGTGCTGCAACACTATGTAGTACATATTACTAATGATAAGATGAGAAAAAAAAAACAGACAGTGGTAAGTGCAGTTCGTTGTAACTCGAATACGTGTCGGACTACCTGTACTTACTTACTAACAAGTTACTAATAAAATGTTCCAGGCTTACCCTGTGTCCTTCCCTGCTCCAGCCCTAGAATCAGCCATTTCTCTAAGGATCCTTGGTTCTTTTTAATGGAAATGGTATCTAAAAACCAAGATCTGGACACTAGGTATGCCTAGTGCTACTGGCGTATCATTGCTTGTAGGCCCTTTCAAAGCTAGGATGGAGAATATCTCTATCTCTGTCTCTATCTCTACATAAACGTATTGAAACTATATGCACGCATCTGAAGTTATATGTACATATGTGAAATTATATATAAATATTTGAAATTACATATATATTATAAATTACACATATATATGTAGTTTCAATATTGTATATGTAATTTCAATTTTAATAATACATGTGTAATTTTAATATTATATACTGTATTTTTATGCAAATCGTGGTTTTTTTTTTTTCTTTTGCCAAATTTGCCCTCTCCTCCCAGGGAGGTATTTTCATAAGTGTGCTATGCTAATTTTTTTTACAGCAACATGTAAAAAATTAGCATAGCATGCTTACAGAAATACTCCGTGGGGGGAGGGTGTGGTTGGTCAAAAAAAGTATAATGTGCGTTATTTGTGCAAAAATTTGGTAATAGTGTATAATGTTTTGATACTATATATTACAAATTACATATATATTACATATATTACATATGTGATTTCAGTATTATATAACATATATTTCAGTAGTGTATATATATTATGAATTATATATTTATTATATGAGTATATATACATACTTTCAAATATTTATATGTAATTTCAGATATGTACATAGAACTTCAGATATGTACATATAGTTTCAAATATGTATATATATATAAAATATGTCAAATATATATATTTTTCCATGAGTTGATGCTGTTAACACAATTCTATTCCATCCCCACAGGTTTCTCCTTGCCTTTCCTCATTCCATATTTGAATTTCCCTCTTTCCACAGTGAGAACCCTGGCTCCCAACAATATCCATATGTTTAATCATTTTCTCATTCCTACAATATATGTAAAATAATTTCAAAATTGCTACATCCATACCACTATGAAAAGCAAACCTAATTAAAGGAGTTTAAGATTAGTTTGCAATTATTTTTCCCACTAGACAGAGGGTATATAGTCAAAAGTACTTCTTGCTCAGATATTGCTTGGATTAGTTCTTATTTTTTTTTTCAGTGTAGTTCTCAGTTTGGGTTTGTTAGATGTTTCTCATGATTATGTTCGCTTGAAATACAACTTTAGTTTGCTGTTCCCTCATCCTTGTTGATTTCATTTTGTTTTTTAAGTATGTATAATAATATGCTTCCAAAAGTCAAAACTATGCAAAAAAGTATACTCAGAGAAGTTTCATTAGTTCCCACATGATATTCAATTGGTATCCTCCCCTATCTCCTGGATGTAACCAATTTTATTGTTTTCTAGTTTTTTCCTTCCTGTGTTTCTTTTTGTAAAAATTAGCAAATACAAGTATGTTTTCTTATTTCCCCTTCTTTCTTACACAAAAGGTAGAATGCTATATATATTCTTTTGCACTTTACTTTTTCACTTACCAATATATTCTAGAAATCACTACATATTAAGTTCATAGAGATCTTTTACTTTTTTTTTAACAGTAGCATATTACTCTGTTGTGTGTAATGTAACATAGTTTTTTTCAACCAAGTTCCTATGTTTGGGCATTTAGGTAGTTTCCAATAGTATGTGTGGTGAAATGAGTTCCTTTATATGGCATTTTGCCTTGGTTCTTTGGAAAAACAGCTTGAGAGATTTTTCCCCTAAGCCCTGAGAGGTTGCCTTTGCCCTAGTTTTCTTCCCCAGAGGGTTTGTTACTTTTGTCCAGGTTGATTGCCTTTTCCTGGGCAAGCTGTGAACAACTTGTGGTTTGATACTTTTTGTCTAGCCCTGGGCTGCAGCCTGCTCTGTGACTGGTGTGCATTTTACAGGACTGGTCAATATACTATGCAAATGAAGTGTCTGTGGCCTACCAAGAAGGAATTGATCAAATTGTGGCCGTGGTGGGAGTGCCATGCCTTGAAATTGATGAGTCTGTGTATATACGCAGCCAACCCCACAGAGGTTTTTCAGACAGGAAGCAAACAGAAGCAGAAGGAAGAGAGAAGAGAGAAGCAGAGAGACAGGAGGTAAGGAACCTCCTAAAAGATCTATAACATGGGTCAAGGGCTGTAATACTGAAGACAGCAACAGGCCCAAAAAGGGCCCTACGGCAGACCCTTCAGCAACAGGCCCAGAAGGGGCCCTGTGGCAGAGTTGGTGGTGACAGCAGGAAGGCCAAAGGCAGAGAGGCCTGTCCTGAGGGAGCCAAGAGACGCCCATCATCTTCAGTGGAGTTAGTTTGCCTTCTTTTTTTTTTTCCAATTCTCATGCCTCTTACCGTTTTCTCTTGTTTAATTGCATTGACTAGTACTTCTAGTACAACTTTAGCAATGGAAAAGTAGGTAATCTTGCTTTATTTTTCACTTTAGTGAAAATGCCTCTAATGATTCCATAAGTAAGATGCTGGGATGCTGGCTTAGGACTGTGTGTATTATGTTTACTGAGTTTCTTTTGTATATGAGATGTCTTCTTTGTTATTTAAAATATCCTTTTGGCATTTAGAAAGGTTTTTATTTGTATTTATACCTTTTATAACATCCTTCCTTAATTCCTCCCTTTTCTTACTTAAACTTTTGCTATCTGGTATGTCAGTGTCTTAGTTACATAGTGCTGCCATAACAGAAATACCACAGTAGGGTGGCTTTAAAGAACAGAAATTTATTGTCTCACAGTCTGGGGGCTAAAAATCCAAATCAGGTTCTTGGTTGTGTCCTTTCCTTCTGTGAGTCTCTCTCCTAGTTTCTGGTGTGTGCCAGTGATTTGTGACATGAGCATCACGTATTTCTTTTCTTCCCATGTGTGTGTGTCTGTGTCTATACTGCTCTTTTTACAACTGAGAAGTGATTAGGTTCAGGACCCACTTTATACTGGTATATCTTCATTAGCATAGTAAAAGAAAAGCCCTATTTTCAAACAGGATCATGTTTATAGGCACAGGGGCCAGGATTTCAGCACATAATTTTGGGGAACACAATTTGATTCACAACAGTCAGTTTTAAGTGGCATCCTTTGATGTTCACCTATTATCTAAATAGCAATCAGTGGTCATATTCTACTTTCCCCTTTCTCTCCTCTTTGTTCTCATTTAAAAAGTTACATTCTTTCTAGTTTGTCAGAATATATAATGTTACATACTCTTCTAATACCCACGAACCCACTCTTGTTTTTGTCTTAGCTCATTAACTAAACATATTAAACACTCACCGTCAATTCTTTTACTGAAGTTTTCCCAGTTATCACTTGGTTGGATGAAGTTTGGTTGGATGGAGGCTGGATATAAAATCCTTGGCTTGCATTTTCTTTTCTTGAGTGTCTTGAAAATGCTGCTCCACTCTTTCCCTGTTCTGTATGTTACTCTTAGGAAGTCTGATACCAGCATGATTTTATTATCTGCATATGAATTTTATCTTTTTGCCTGGAGACCCTGAGGATTTTTTCATTGTCATTAAAGTATAATAGTTTTATTAGGATACATCTCAAAGTTGATCATTCCAGATCAACTTCCCAAGATACACTGTGGGACTTTTCACTATGTTGATTGAGGATTTATCTTGTTTCTGGTAAGTTTTCTTGGATCATAGTTCTAAATACTCTTTCTGTTTCCATTGTTTTATTTTTCAGCAACATGGACTGCAATTATACATATGTTGGACCTTCTTTGCCTGTCTTTCAGTATAACCAAATTTTCCTCTAACTCTTTTTACTGATTTTTTTAGTTCATTTTAATTCTCTTGGATGTTTTACTATCTTTATTTACTATCTCTTAGCAAAATTTCATTTGAATTTATTCTCTTTTGAGTACCAAGTAATTCATTCTTCATTTCTGAGATAGTTTCATCTTTTTCTTCAACTTCTTTCCTGAATTTAATAAACTCTCTTTGCATTTCTTTCTTTCTTTTTTTTTTTTTTTGCTTATTTCTTAGTTTTTATACTTGGTTTTAGTTTTTTGACATTTGTTTGTTTTTTAATTCCCAAATGCTTGTTTGATAATGTTTAATTCAGTTTGCAGTGTTATGTTACAGTTTTCCGTTGCTTCATGGTTTTTTTTTTTTTTTGAGGAAGAGAATTTTCATTAGCTTAAGTGTTTTGATTCATATTTTTTCTTATGTATCTTAGTATGGCGTTAACCTGATTTTTTTTTTTTTCCCTATTCCTAAGCATTTTGTGGAGAGGATTCTTATTTCAAGAGTGCTCTCTTCTGTCTGTATAGTGGAGTTTATTGACTGGATGATGGTGGTAGCAGGGAGGGGAGAATTCGGTGTGTTTGTTTCTCTCTCCTTTTTTCCTACAGTATTCTTAATTCCCCACTCACTTCTTTTTCTTCACTGCCACACCTCTAAAGGGGAAACACTTCTTGTCTATTTATTTTCATTTTCCTTAGAAGTGATACTTCTCTGACATTTCCACCTTTGACCCTACCAAACCAAAAACCAAACCCATTGCCATCCAGTTGATTCAGACACATAGTGACCCTTTGACCCTACTCACTTTTAAATACCTTCCCTGTAGCCAGTACTGTGAGCTACCAAATTTCAGACCTGTGTTTATTATTTTGGCATTCAATGTTGGACTTTCTTTTTCTGAGGTGGTTCTGTTTATGTTTCATCTATGTCCTCTGCTCCTCTCCTCTTTTTCATGGGCTTTCTTAAGACTCCCGTTTCCTGCCCTCTACATTCACGGGCTCGCAGCAGTGGTAGGAGCTCTATCAGAATTTGGTCTTTATTTCTCTACTTATATGTAATTTGAAATTTCACAGCATTATCTGACTCCTAGTAATGTTGAAGGCATGGGTCATGTGTAGTTTTTTTTGGTGCTCATTTTTGATCATAGTTTTTGTTTGGTTTGTTTCGCCTTTTTTTCCAGATATGAGAAGAGATTTAGACTTAGGAGGCTGCCATTATCTTTTGGACTTCTTGTTATCTAAACTGTGAAAGCATTGGTTTTCGAAAGGACCTTTGTCATTTCAGCAAATATTTTTTAAATTGCTTGGATTAATATATTTGGTGCTGATAAGACCATAAAGTGTGCTAATAGTGTTTTCATTTATTATTTCAGTGGGAAAAATGCCCCCTGGTGGAAGTTTTTAGAAATATTTCTATACAGGAGAGGATGTAAACCTCTCCTGGGAGAGAGGAAGCCCCTATGGAAAAGGAATTCCTCCCCTAAAAACTCATTGTGGAAGCCATTTCAATTTTAATGCTAGCATTTTTCTACTATTCCTTATGGCTCAAGAACCCCTACTCTCATCTTCTTTGCCAGTCATTGGCATATTGTTGAATATTTGTTTTTTTTTTTCAAAGCACCACCCACACACACACCCCAAATACACAGAGCTCTTACATTTTTCTCTTGATGGAGATAATTTAATCTGAGTTGCTTTCTCTTTTCACCTTTAGAGGTGAAAAGAGCCTTGGTTCTTATAAGTGGCTGCTAACAAGGAGATTTACTTTTTAATGAGGTAACCACATATTGATTGCCTCTTGGAACTGCTTGTTTGATGTTTCCATTAGTAGTGTCCTAGGGCTTTAGTTACTCAATTTTCAATAGATATTTTTTCCTAAAAGACTCTTCATAAAAACTGAGGGCAGGTTAGGCAAAGATTTCTTGAATAAGACACAAAAACCATTAACCATAAAAGAAGAAAGTTGATAAATTAGGCCTCATTTAGCTTCCAAACTCATCTTCATCAAAAGACATCATTAAGAAAGTGAAAAAACAATCTAAAGAATGGAAGAAGACATCTGCAAAGACTGCATCTCACAAATGACTTGTGTATAGAATATATAAACAACTTTTACAAACTGATAACAAAAAGACGACAACTCACTAGAAAAATGTATGAAATACTTAGACATCACAAAAGAGAATATCCAGATGACCAAAAAACGTATGAAAAAGCATTTAGTTCATTGTTGTTGTTGTTAAGTGCCATCAAGTCAGTTCCAATTCACGGTGACCTGATGTACAACAGAACAAAACACTGCCCAGTCCTGCACCATCCTCACAATCGTTGTTATGCTTGAGCCCATTGTTGCAGACCCTGTGTCAATGCATCTCATTGAGGGTCTTCCTTTCTTTCACTGACCCTCTACTTTTCCAAACATGATGTCCTTCTCCAGGGACTGATCCCTCCTGATAACATGTCCAAAGTATGTGAGACAAAATCCCACCATCCTTGCTTCTAAGGAGCATTGTGAATGTACTTCTTCCAAGACAGATTTGTTTGTTCTTCTGGCAGTCCATGGTATATTCAATATTTTTCGCCAGCACCATAATTCAAAGGCATCAATTCTTCTTCTGTATTCCTTATTCATTGTCCTGCTTTCACATGCCTATTAGGTGATTGAAAATACCATGGCATGGTCAGGGGCACCTTAGTCTTCAAACTGACATCTTTGCTTTTTAACATTTTAAAGAGGTCTTTTGCAGCAGATTTGCCCAATGCAATACATCATTTAATTTCTTGATTGCTGCTTCCATGGGCATTGATTGTAGATCCAAGTAAAATGAAATCCTTGACAACTTCAGTCTTTTCTCTGTTTATCATGATGTTGTTTATTGGTTTAGTTGTGAGGATTTTTGTTTTCTTTATGGTGAGATATAATCCATACTGAAAGCTGCAGTCTCTACTCTTCATTAGTAAGTGCTTCAAGTCCTCTTCACTTTCAGCAAGCAAGGTTGTGTCATCTGCATATCACAGGTTGTTAATGAGTCTTCTTCCAATCCTGATGCTGTGTTCTCCTTCATGTAGTCCAGTTTTCAGATTATGTTCAGCATACAGGTTGAATAAGCATGGTGAAAGGATACAACCCTGATGCACACCTTTCCTGACTTTAAACCATGCAGTATCCCCTTGTTCTGTTCAAATGACTGCCTCTTGGTCTATGTACAGGTTCTGCATGGGCACAATTAAATGTTCTGGAATACTCGTTCTTCACAGTGTTATCCATGATTTGTTAGGATCCACCCCGTCGAATGCCTTTTCATAGTCAATAAAACGCAGGTAAACGTCTTTCCGGTATTCTCTGCTTTCAGCCAAGATCTATCTGACATCTGCAATTATATGCGTGATTCCAGGTCCTCTTCTGAATCCAGCTTGAATTTCTGGCCATTCCCTGTTGATGTACTGCTGCAACCGCTTTTGAATGATCTTCAGCAAAATTTTACTCGAGTGAGGTATTAATGATATTCTTTGATAATTTCTGCATTCTGTTGGATCACCTTTCTTTGAAATAGGCACAAATATGGATCTCTTCCAGTTGGCGGGCAGAGAAGCTGTTTTCCAATCTTCTTGACATAGATGAGTGAGTACCTCCAGTGCTACATCTGTTTTTTGGAACATTTTAGTTGATATTCTGTCAGTTCCCGGATCCCTGTTTTCTGCCATTCCCTTCAGTGCACTTTGGACTTCTTCCTTTAGTACCATCGGTTCTTGATCATGTGCTACCTCCTGAAGTTGTTGAGTGTCGACTAATTCTTTTTGGGGCAGTGACTCTGTGTATTCCTTCCATCTTCTTTTGATGCTTCCTGCGTTATTCAGTATTTTCCCTGCAGAATCCTTCAATATTGCAATTTGAGGCTTGAATTTTTTCTTCAGTTCTTTTATTTAGCTTGAGAAATGCCAAGTGTGTTCTTCCCTTTTGGTTTTCTAGCTCCAGGTCTTTGCACATTTCATTATAATAATTTATCTTCTTCAGCCCCCATTTGAAATTTTCTGTTCAGCTCTTTTACTTCATTTCTTCCATTCGCTCTAGCTACTTGGTGTTCAAGAGCAAGTTTCAGAATCTCTTCTGAAATTTCATTAGGGAAATACAAATTAAAACCACAGTGAGATACTACTACATATCTTCCAAAATGACTTAAATAAAACAAACTCAGAAAATCTCCAAGTATTGGCAAGGATGCTGACTATCCAGAAAACAGTTTTTCAATATTTACCAAGGTTAAACATATGCCTTCTTATGATCCAGCCATTCCATTCCTAGGTATATGCCCAATGGGAATGCGTGCATATGAACATCAAAAGACATTTCCTAGAATGTCCATAACGGTGCCATTTGTAATAGCCCTTAAGTGAAAACCACCCAAATTTCCATTAAGAGTAGAATGGATAAATGAAGTGTGGTATAAATTCACACACTGGAATACCATACTGCAATGAAAACGAACAGTCTACAACTATATGCAAGAATGTGGAAGGAATCGCACAAAGTTGTACTACAGTTAAAAAGTTAAAAAAAGAAAGGAAAAACAAAACAAGGAACAAAAATAGTCTGAACAGACACTAAAAGCTGATGTTCTAATGGGAGGTATTCCTGTGGCTTTGTGTTAATAACCGGATCCTACACATTCATACATGGGATTGCCATGAGTCAGAACTGACTCAACAACAACTGACAACAACAACTACTACTACTACTAACAACAACAGCACATTCAGGAGGGGTTGGCAAGGACACTGAGTGCTAGTCAAGCCCCCAGCCCACTGAGGGGCCCAGCATGGCTACCTGGTCAACCTCTGAGCCTTGGTGCTAGGGGAAATGGGAGGGGAAAAGCCTTGACCTAGGCACAAACTAAAGACAAAGATGGGGTTTCCTCACCTTCAAAAGTTCTAGCTTTGAGAATTTCTTTGTTTGTACTTAATTTTTAATTATCTAGGAAATAAAGAAATATAGGTTTCTTGTAAATTTAAAACATTATAGATGATATGATGTGTTGGATTTGCTTTAAAATAATATGTGAGTGGGGAGTAGGTGACACCTTAGTTGAAGCAAGATGAACCATCAGTTGATGATTGTTGAAGCTGGATAATGGATACTGGGACCTGTTATTCTATTCTACTTTTGCACGTGTTTGAAATTTTCCACAATAAAAGGTAAAACACCAGAATTCATTGCAGCATTATTCACTATAGGTAAAAGGTAAAAACAACACAGGTATCCGTCACAGATGAACGGATAAACAAAATGTGGTATATACATACAATGGAATATTATTCAGCCAGAAAGAGAAATGACATTCTGATACATGCTATAACATGGATGACCCTTGAAAACATTATGCTGAGTGAAATAAGCTAGAAACAAAGGGACAAGTTGTGTCATCTCACTTATATGGAGTATCTAGAATAGGCAAATGCATAGCGACAAAAGTAGATTAATGGTTAGCATGGTCTAGGAGGAGGAAGGAATGGGGAGGTACTGCTTAGTAGGTCCTGAGTTTCTGTTTGGGGAGATAAAAACTTTTGGAAATAGACAGTGATGATGGTTGCACAACATTGTGAATATAATTAATGTCACTGAATTGAACACTTAAAAATTGTTAAAATGGCAAATTTTATGAGGGTTAGAGATGATGAATATAAAACCTTCAGCACACTGCCTGGCTCATGGTAGCAACTTCACAAAGGATAACTGTTACTATCAGTAGTGGCATTGCCATTCCCAGAGTTGATATCCATACCGTAACCATGTAATTTTGCTGAGATGAAATTCATTGTTGGGTGTTTTTTTGTGGACCATGGCACTGAGAACCAGCACAAGGCATGGGCCTTCTGGAGCATCTTCATTGAAACTAGAATAATTTCCACACAATGGAATACTATGCAACGATAAAGAACAATGATGAAGCCATGAAACATCTTGTAACATGGAGGAATCTGGAGGGCATTATACTGAGTGAATTTAGTCAGTCACAGAAGGACAAATATTGTATAAGGCCAGTATTATAAGAACTCAAGAAAAGGTTTAAACACAGAAGAAAACATTCTTTGATGGTTACAAGGGTGGGGAGGGAGGGTGAGGGTTATTTACTAACTAGATAGTAGACAAGAATTATCTTAGATGAAGGGAAGGACAGCACACACTACAGGGGGAGTCAGCACAACTGGAAGAAACCAAAGCCAAGAAGTTTCCTGGATACAATCAAACACTTTGAGGGAAAGAGTAGCAGGGGTAGTGGTCTGGAGACCATGCTTTCAGGGGACATCTAGGTCAATTGGCATAACAAAGCTTATTAAGAAGATGTTCTGTACCCTACTTTGGTGAGTGGCGTCTGGGGTCTTAAAAGCTTGCAAGTGTCCATCTAAGATGCATCAATTGATCCCAACCACCTGGAGTAAAGGAGAATGAAGAACACCAGGGACACAAGGAAAGTATCAGCCCAAGAGACAGAAAGCGCCACATAAACTAGAGATTTCATCAGCCTGAGACCAGAAGAACTAGATGGTGCCTGGCTACCACCAGTGACTGCCCTGACAGGGAACACAACAGAGAGTCCTGGATGGAGCAGGAGAAAGGTGGGGAGCAGAACTCCAATTCTAGGAAGAAGACCAGACTTAATGGTCTGGCTGAGACTGGAGGAACCCCGGAAAGCATGGCCCCTGGATTCTCTATCAGCCCAGAGCTAAAACAATTTCCAAGGCCACCTCTTCAGACAGGGATTGGACTGGACTATGGGACATAAAGTGATACTCATGAAAAGTGTGCCTCTTAGCTCAAGTAGCTACAGGAGACTAAATGGGCAGCTTCTGTCCGGAGGTGAGATGGGAAGGCAGAGAGGGTTAGGAACTGATTGAATGGACATGGGGAATCAAGGGTGGAAAGGAGGAGTGTGCTGTCATAGTATGGGGAGAGCAATTAGGATCACATAACAATGTATGTATAAATTTTTGTATGGGAGACTAACTTGAAATTTAAACTTCATTTAAACTACAACAACCACAAAAAATCTAGGATAATTTCGTCCCTTTGTTTGCCAATGTGTCTGGAAAATCTATGGGCATGCCTTCCCTATTAAAAAATATAATGACTGAAAAAAAAGGTGAGTTTTATGTTATGTATACTTTACCACAACTAAAAATTTTCAGAAGGTTTTAAAAAAAGTAAAACAAACACAGAATTACAGACAGGTTAAAGTTAATGTAAATTGCTAAGCCTCAATACTGGTCCCCCACTGCCATCCCAGTTAACCACTGTTATCAGTTCAGATTTTGTATTAGTCAACATCTTAGGAGAAAACAGATGGCACATTCTAACGAGGATAATTAGAGTAGCTTTTAGTATAGGGACAATATGTACAATTGTGGGCAGAGGGTAGAGAATCCACAAAGCATAGTGCACCACCCCGGGGCTTGCTACAGCAGGAAATCTTTCTCACCTTTAGGCCCGAGGAAGCAGAAACTGGAAGAAGAGATTGTGAGCATCTTGAAAGGAGCTGTGACTTTTGGTTGAGAGGTGTGGTCAGTTTTAGGTGACTCCTATAGAGAGGGAGCTAGGAGAATAAATACTCCGACCTCATTCTCTTCCCTTCCTTTGATCTGCTGGTGCTCCCCAATGGCTAGAAGGCAGGGACATCAGTGGTCCATACAGGTCAGCCTCCTAGGGCACAGAGCAAGGTGAAGGGTGGAGAGTAGATCTGCAGGACCAATAGCCAATAGAGTGTGGTCTTTCTAGATGTTTTTCTGTGCATTTTTCACGTGTTTATAAATCCAGAGGCAATATGTGGCTTTGTGAGTCTTGTTTTCATTGCTTTTTTAATACTCATGGGATCACATAGCATGCATCATTTCAGCAACTTGTGGCTTTCACTCAAGAATGTCCTGGTGCTCTTTCCATGTTAGTACAGCAAGATTGACCCCACTCTTTTTTTGTGACTGATGGTATTCCATAATGTGGACATACTATAGTTTATTTTTCCATTCCTTCTTGACAGAAACTTAAGCTGCTTCCCTCTTGAGAATGTGTTGTCTTCGATCTGGGAGCTCTCTTGCCATTTTAGGAACATCTGGGAAGTTGCCATATGCAGTGTATTGTTTGCTCCCATGGAGTCTCATGCTTGGTTGAGAGTTTTTTCGTGTTGTAGGATATATTTTAGGTGTCCAAACAGCCCTGATTTTTGGCAGCTTGTACTGGTGGGAAGAGAATGAGGTGGGAAAGGCAATGAGAACTGGATCAAGCATTGGAAGACTTGGGTTTGAGTTTCAGCTCTGCCACTGCCTTGCTGTGTGACCTTGGGAAAGTGACTGAACCTCAATTTCTCATCTGAAAGCTGAAGATGATACTCATGCCTGCTCCACCTGCCTCATAGGGTAGTTGTGAGGGTATCCTGAGACTCAGGAGAAAGTTCTTTGCAAACCCCCACAGATGTAGATGTTGCTTCTTGCATTCGGACTTAGAGACTGTTGTTGTTAGGTGCCGTCGAGTCAGTTCCAACTCATAGCAACCCCATGAACGACAGAATGAATCAATGCCTGGTCCTGTGCCGTCCTTACAATCGTTACTATGTTTGAGCCTGTTGTTGCAGCCACTGTATCAATCCGTCTCATTGAGGGTCTTCCTTTCTTTCACTGACCTTCTACTTTACCAACCATCATGTCCTCCAGGGACTGGTCCCTCTCACTAACATGTCCAAAGTACATGAGACGAAGTCCCGCCATACTTGCTTCTAAGGAGCATTCTGGCTGTACTTCTTCCAAGAGAGATTTGTTTGTTCTTTTGGCAGTCCATGGTATATTCAATATCCTTTGCCATCAGTTCAAAGGCATCAATTCTTCTTCGGTCTTCCTTATTCGTTGTCCAGCTTTCGCATGCATATGAGGCAATTGAAAACACCATGGCTTGGGTCAGGCACACCTTAGTCCTCAAAGTGACATCTTTTCTTTTTAGCACTTTAAAGAGGTCATTTGCAGCAGATTTGCCCAATGCAATACGTCATTTGATTTCTTGACTGCTGCTTCCAAGAGCGTTGATTGTGGATCAATGAAATCTTTGACAACTTCAGTCTTTTCTCTGTTTATCATGATGCTGCTTATTACTTTAGCTGTGAGGATTTTTGTTTTCTTTATGTTGAGGTGTAATCTGTACTGAAGGCTGCATTACTAATCTTCATCAGTGAACGCTTCCAGTCCTCTTCACTTTCAGCAAGCAAGGTGTGTCATCTGCATATTGCAAGTTGTTAATGAGTCTTCCTGCAATCCTGTTGCTGCATTCTTCTTCATATAGTCCAGCTTTTCAGATTATCTGCTCAGCGTACAGATTGGATAAGTATGGTGAAAGGATACAACCCTGACACACACCTTTCCCTGTTTTAAACTATGCAGTATCCCCTTGTTCTGTTCAAACGACTGTCTCTTGGTCTATGTACAGGTTCTACATGAGCAAAATTTAATGTTCTGGAATACCCATTCTTCACAATGTTATCCATAATTTGTTAGGATCCACACAATCGAATTCCTTTTCTTTTTTTTTTTTTTTAATATTTTATTGTACTTCAGGTGAAGGCTTATAGAACAAATAGTTTCTCATGTAACAGTAGCACACATGCTGTTTTATGACATTGGTTAACAGACCCACAACATTTTAACCCTCTAAATTCTCAACTTTTTTTTTTTTTGGTGAAAATACACATAGCCAAAGATACACCATTTCAAAACTTTTTACATACACATTTAAGTGACATTGACTACGCTCTTCTAATTGTGCTGTTATTCTCACTTAAGATGAAGGCTTACAGGACAAAATAGCCTCCCATTTAACAGTTACTACAAATGTTGCCCTATAACAATGGTTAACAATCTCACAACACATCAACAATATCCTTACTCAACCTCGTGTTCCCCATCATCAGCTTCCTACTCCCCTTCTGCCTTCTGGCCCTTGTCGCTGGACTCCTGTACCTCGTTAGTTTCATTTGGTTTTACTGGGCTGTCCACTCCCAGGCTGAACAGTGAACCTTGAAGGTAACTTCACCACTGAGCTAAAAGGGTGTCTGGGGGCCATACTCTTGAGGTTTCTCCAGTCTCCTTTAGGCCAGTAAATCTGGTCTTTTTTTTTTTTTTTTTTTTTGAGTTAGAATTATGCTCTACATCCTTCTCCAGCTCTGTCCAGAACCCTCTGTTGTGATCCTGGTCAGAGCAGTCAGCGGTGGTAGCCGGGCACCATCTAGCTGTACTGGACTCACTCCGGTGGAGGTCTTGGTAGCTGTGGACAATTAGTCCTTTGGACTAATGTTTTTGTTGTATCCTGTTCTCTTCATTCCCCCTTTGCTCCCGAAGGGATGAGACCAGTGGAGTATCTTAGATGGCTGCTCACAGGCTTTTAGACCCCAGACACTGCTCACCAAGGTAGAATGTAGAGCACTATACCCATAAGTAGTGTCATGCCAATTGAGCTAGATGTTCCCTGAGACCATGGTCCCCAGAGCCCTCCGTCCAGCAACTCAGTCCCTCGGGGAGTTTGGATGTGTCCACGGGGCCTCCATGACCTTTCCTTGTACAGGTTGTGTTAGTTTCCCCTGTATTGTGTAGTGTCTCACCTTTCACCCAAGATACCACTTATCTATTGCCTATTTAGTATTCCCCCCCCCACCCCTCCCATCCCTGGTAACCAACAAGGATTGTTACATTTTGCGTGTGAACTTTTTCATGGGTTTTTACAATAGAGGTCTCATACAATATTTGTCCTTTTGTGATTGACTTATTTCACCGAGCATAATGTCCTCCAGTTTCATCCATGTTATGAGATGGTTCACAGATTCATTGTTGTTCTTTCTCGTTGCATAATACTCCATTGTGTGCATGTACCATAGTTTGTTTATCCATTCATCTGTTGATGGGCATTTAGGTTGTTTCCATCGTTTTGCTATTGTGAACAATGCTGCCATGAATATAGGTGTGCGTATGTCTATTCCAGTGACGACTCTTACTTCTCTAGGATATATTCCTAGGAGTGGGATTGCCGGATCGAATGGTATGTCTATTTCTAGCTTTCTGAGGAAACGCCATATCATTTTCCTAAATGGTTGTATCATTTTGCATTCCTACCAGCAGTGCATAAGAGTTCCCATCTCCCTGCAGCCCCTCCAACATTTGTTATTGCCAGTGTTTTTGATTCATGCCAGTAATGCCAGTGAGATGGTATCTTTAATTTGCATTTCTCTAATGGCTAGTGATCGCGAGCATTTCCTCATGTGTCTGTTGGCCATTTGAATGTCTTCTTTGGTGAAGTGTCTGTTCATTTCCTTTGCCCATTTTTTGATAAGATTGTTTGTCTTTCTGTTGTAGAGGTGTTGGATTTTCTTGTAGATTATGGAGATTAGACCTTTGTCTGACTTGTACTGTCCAAAAATTTTTTCCCAGTCTGTAGGTTCTCTTTTGACTCTTTTGGTGAAGTCTTTTGAAGAGCATAGGTGTTTGATTTTTAGAAGATCCCAGTTATCTAGCTTATCTGTTGGGTTTTGTGTGTTGATGGTTATGGTTTGTATCCTGTTAATGCCATGTATTAAGGCCTGTAGTGTTGGTCCTATTTTTTCTTCTATGAACTTTATAGTTTTAGGCTTTATATTCAGTTCTTTGATCCATTTTGAAGTAGTTTTTGTATACGGTGTGAGGTATGGGTCCTGTTTCATTTTTTTGCAAATGGATATCCAGTTTTGCCAGCACCTTTTGTTAAAAAGACTGTCTTTTCCCCATTTGATGGACTTTGGGCCCTTGTCGAAAATCAGGTGACCGTAGGTGGATGGATTTACATCTGGGTTCTCAATTCTGTTCCATTGGTCAATGTATCTGTTGTTGTACCAGTACCAGGCTGTTTTGACTACTGTAGCTGTATAGTAGGTTCTCAGGTCAGGTAGTGTGAGTCCTCCAACTTTATTCTTCTTCTTCAGTAGTGCTTTACTTATTCAAGGCTTCTTCCCTTTCCATATAAAGTTAATAATTAGTTTTTCCATCTCTTTGAAGAATGTTGCTGGTATTTGGATCGGGATTGCATTGTATTTGTAAATTGCTTTAGGTAGAATTGCCATTTTCACAATGTTGAGTCTGCCTATCCATGAGCATGGTATGTTTTTCCATTTATGTAGATCCCTTTGGGTTTCATGCGGTAGTGTTTTATAGTTTTCCTTGTATAGGTCTTTTACGTCCCTGGTCAGATTTATTCCTAAGTATTTTATCTTTTTAGGGGCTATTGAAAATGGTATTGTTTTCCTGATTTCCTTTTCATCGTTGTCCTTACTGGTGTATAGGAATCCAACTGATTTTTGAATGTTTATCTTGTATCCTCCTACTCTGCTGAATCTTTCTATTAGTTCCAGAGGATTTCTTGTGGAGTCCTTAGGGTTTTCTATGTATGATATCATATCGTCTGCAAACAGGGACAGTTTAACTTCTTCATTACCAATTTGGATGCCCTTTATTTCTTTTTCTTGCCTTATTGCTCTAGCTAGAACTTCCAGCACAATGTTAAATAGGAGTGGTGATAAAGGGCATCCTTGTCTTGTTCCTGTTTTCAAGGGGAATGTTTTCAGCCTCTCTCCATTAAGAATGATGTTGGCCGTCGGTTTTGCATAGATGCCCTTCATTATGTTGAGAAATTTCCCTTCTATACCTATTTTATTGAGAGCTTTTATCAGGAATGGGTGTTGGACTTTGTCAAATGCCTTTTCTGTGTCAATTGAGATGATCATGTGATTTTTTTCTTTCCTTTTATTTATGTGGTGAATTACGTTGATGGATTTTCTAATGTTAAACCATCCTTGCATACCTGGTATGAATCCTACTTGGTCGTGGTGTATTATTTTTTTGATATGATACTGAATTCTATTGGCTAGAATTTTGTTCAGAATTTTTGCATCTATATTCATAAGAGATATTGGTCTGTAATTTTCTTTTTTTGTGATGTCTTTGCCTGGTTTTGGTATCAGCGTTATGCTGGCTTCATAGAATGAATTTGGAAGTGTTGCTTCCTCTTCTATGCTCTGAAATAGCTTGAGTAGAACCGGTACAAGCTCTTCTGCAAATGTTTTGTAGAATTCTCCAGTGAAGCCATCTGGGCCAGGGCTTTTTTTGGTGGGAGTTTTTTTATTACCTTTTCAATCTCTTCTCCTGTTATAGGTCTGTTCAGATTTTCAATATCACTTTGTTGTAGTTTGGGTAGGCCATGTGTTTCTAGAAATTTATCCATTTCCTCTAGGTTTTAAAGTTTGTTGGAATATAGTTTTTCATAATATTCTGTTATAATCCTTTTTATTTCAGTTGGGGCTGTTGTAATGCCCCCATTTCATTTCTTATTTGGGTTATTTGTGTCCTCTGCTGTTTTTCTTTTGTCAGTCTGGCCAGTGGTTTGTCGATTTTGTTGATTCTTTCAAAGAACCAACTTTTGGTTTTGTTGATTCTTTCTATTGTTTTTCTGTTCTCTATTTCATTTATTTCTGCTCTGATCTTTACTATTTCCTTTCTTCCAGTGGTTGTAGGCTTTTTTTTGCTGTTCTCTTTCTATTTGTTTGAGTTCTGTAGTTAATGTTTTGATTTTGTCCCTTTCTTCTTTTTTGATATGTGCATCTCTATTGCTATAAATTGTCCTCTGAGGACTGCCTTTGCTGTGTCTCAAAGGTTTTGGTATGATGTGTTTTCATTCTCATTTGATTCTAGGAATTTTTTGATTCCATCTCTGATTTCTTCTATTACCCATTGGTATGTAAGCAGAGTATTATTCAGTTTCCATGTAGTTGATTTTTTTTCCTTGCTCTTTCTAGTGTTAATTTCTACCTTGATGGCATTGTGGTCAGAGAAGATACTGTGAATTATCTCGACGCTTTGGATCTTGTTGAGGATTGCTCTGTGGCCTAAGATGTGGTTTATTCTGGAGACTGTTCCATGTGCATTGGAAAAGAATGTGTACTTTGCAGCTGTTGGATGGATTGTTCTGTATATGTCTATGAGGTCCAGTTGGCTGATTGTGTCCTTTAGGTCTTCTGTATCTTTGCTGAGTTTCGTCTTAGTTGTTCTGTCCTTTACTGAGAGTGGTGTGTTGAAGTCTCCTACTATTATTGTGGAACTGTCAATTTCTCTTTTCAGTGCTGTTAGAGTTTTTTTTATGTATTTTGGAGCCCTGTCATTGGGTGCGTAGATGTTTATTATGGTTATGTCTTCATGATGTATCATCCCCTTAATCATTATATAGTGTCCTTCTTTGTCTTTTATGGTAGATTTTGTTTTAAAGTCTATTTTATCTGAGATTAGAATTGCCACTCCTGCTCTTTTTTGGTAGTTATTAGCTTGATATATTTTTTTCCAACCTTTGATTTTAATAAATTTACATCTTTGTTTCTAAGGTGTGTCTCTTGATGGATCCTGTTTTCTTATCCATTCTGCCATTCTCCGTCTCTTTATGGGTGCATTGAGTCCATTTACATTCAGTGTAATTATTGATAGATGTAAGTTTGTTGCTGTCATTTTGTAGTGCTTTTTTTTTGGTGCTTAAGTTTTCTTTGTTCTTCTTACTCTCTTGTGCTGAGTTAATTTTTTGTTTGTGGATTTTGTGCTCATTTCTTTTGTTTTTGTAGGTTTTGTTTTTGCTGAGACTTTATGTTTTTCGTTTTTATTTTTATGAGTTGGTTTGTTAACTTTCTTTGTGGTTACCATGAATTTTACCCTTATCTTTGTAAGTTTGAAGCAGTCTACCCTTACTTGGTATCGCCTTGCCTTCCTCTCCTTTAGAAGGTTCTATACCTATGCCGTTTGTTCCCTCTTTCATTGTTTTGATGTTGTTGTCATCCTTTGATTGATTTCTCTGATTCCCTGTTGTATTTCTTTTGTTTTTGGAAAGTCCTCTGTAGTTCAGTTCCTAGAATGGTATCTGGTTCATGTGAACCTGCGTCCTAGGTCCTAGGTCCTGCCTGAGGGCTGAAGCTGTTTGTCCTCAGATCGAAGAACTCCCTTTAATAATTCTTGTAAGTTTGGTTTGACTTTTGCATATTCCCTTAGTTTCTGTTTATCTGGAAATGACCTAATTTCACCATCAAATTTGAACGAGAGTTTTGCAGGATATATTATTGTTGGCTGACAATCTTTTCTTTCAAGATTTTATATATATCATCCCACTGCCTTCTTGCCTGCACGGTTTCTGCTGAATAATCTGAGCTTAGTCTTATTGTTTCTCCTCTGTATGTGACTTCTTGGTTTTCACGAGCTGCTCTCAGGATTCTTTGTTTGTCTTTGGTTTTGACGAGTGTGAATATGATATGTCTTGGTGATTTTCTTTTGGGGTCTCTTCTATATGGGGTTTGTTGAGCTTCTTGGATGGCCAGCTTTTCATCTTTCATGATATTGGGAAAGTTTTCTGTCAGCAGTTCCTCAATGATCCTCTCTGTGTTTTCTGTTTTCTCCCCCTGTTCTGGGATGCTAATCACTCGTAAATTTTTGCTTTTAATTGTGTCCCACATAACTCTCAGGGTCTCTTCATTTTTCTTTGTTCTTTTTTCTGAGTTTTCCTGAAACAGAGTTGTATCCAAGTGTTTGTCTTCAGTTCCAATGATCCTGTCTTCCACGGTTTCAAATCTACTTCTCAGCCCTTCTATGACATCATCCATTTCTGAAATCTTGTCGTTTATCTTTTGGATTTCTAATTGTTGTTTTTGTATAATTTCTAGTTGTGAATTTATTTTGGCATTTTGTTCCTGCATCATCTTCGTGAATTCTTCCAATTTTTTGTCTGTATTTTCCATAAATTTGTCTATTTTTTCCTCATGTTTGTCAGCTTTTTACCTCAGTTCTTGGAAAATTCCTAGTATTAGTGATTTGAGTTCCCTATCAGGTACTTCTAGTGCATTTTCTTCCACAGGAGAGTTATCTGGTGTTTTAATTTGGATGCCTATTGGAGCCATCTTGCCTTGTTTTTGTAAATGTTTTGATATTGTTTGCTGTTTTCGGGGCATTCAGTAGATATTTCTCTTGTTTATTGATTGTAGATTTTTTTGTTTCATCCCTTTTTAAAAAAAAAATTTGAGTATGTCTGAGCAGGCGGACTGCGTCCCCCTTGTTGTTTGCTTGTCTGTGGACTTAATACTTTTCGCCTCCTTCTCCAACTGGCCGGTTCAGTCACTCACATGTGGTACAGCTGGGCAGGTCTAGCTGAAGAGGAGCCACTGGGACGGGTTGTTTGTGGCACTCACCGCAGCCACCAGGACGGTCAGTAGTCAGTGCTGAGCAGGTTCCAATAGGCCGTGCCTGCATAGCTTGGTGGTGTGATGTCAAGTTCATGGTGCAGGTAGGCAGGATGCAGCGGGGAGATGGTTATGTGTGAAGCTAAGCTGGATATGGGAGAGAGGAGATAGGAGCAGGAGCAAAAAAACATATAAAAGAATGCTAGGGAAGCTTGCCGTTGGAATGGACAGATGAGAGACTATGGAATGGAGAAAACTAGAAGGGGGAAGAGAAAGAAAAGAAAAGAATGAACAAATAAAAATGAGAAAAGTTAAAGAACTGCAAAGTTCCCAGGGATCGCACCGATGCAGCTATGAGGTCTGGGGAAGTCGGTCTCAGGTTTCACAGCACAGCCTGGCCAGAAGGCGCAGAGGCATACAACACCAGCTGTTTTGTCTCCCACTGGATGCTCTGCGAGGCTGCTCTCCCGTACTCCCATTTGCTGGTCTCTGATAGGAGTCCAAGATGGTGGATCCACGCTGTGTTAGCTGGTAGGGGACATCTGCATGAATCTCTCCTTGCTCTCCGTTCTCTTTCAGTATTCTCACTCCGTTTGGTGTTCGGCTGAGTTCTTTATCTCTTCATTTGATGTTCTAGGGTTTCAGGATTGTTGGTTCTCTGTTTGGCTTAGTTTTTCGGATCTTTGCTGTGGAGGGACGGCGTGGTGCTTCTGCCTAGAGCGCCATCTTGCCGGACTCCCCCGAATGCCTTTTCATAGTCAATAAAATGCAGGTAAACATCTTTCTGGTATTCTCTGCATTCAGCCAGGATCCATCTGACATCAGCAATGATATCCCTCATTCCACGTCCTCTTCTGAATCTGGCTTGAATTTCTAGCAGTTCAGTTGATGTACTGCGGCAACTATTTTTGAATTATCTTCAGCTAAATTTTACTTGCATGTTATATTAATGATATAGTTCAAAAATTTCCACATTCTGTTGGATCACCATTCTTTGGAAGGGGCGTAAATATGGATCTCTTCCAGTGGGTTGATCAGGTGCTCTCTTCCAAATTTCTTGGCATAGATGAGTGAGTGCTTCCAGCGTTGCATCCGTTTGTTGAAACGTCTCAATTGGTATTCCATCAATTCCTGGAGCTTTGTTTTTTGCCATTGCCTTCAGTGCAGCTTGGACTTCTTCCTTCAGTACCATTGGTTCTTGATCATATGCTACCTCCTGAAATGGTTGAACACTGACCAATTCTTTTCGGTACAGTAATTCTGTATATTCTTTCCATCTTCCTTTGATGCTTTCTGTGTCATTCAATAATTTGCCCATCGAATCCTTCAGTATTGCAACTTGAGGCTTGATTTTTTTCTTCAGTTCTTTTAGCTTGAGAAATGCAGTACATGTCCTTCCCTTTTGGTTTTCTAACTCTAGGTCTTTGCACATTTAAGTCACTTGTCCAAGGTCACTCAGCCATAAAAAGGGAGAGTTAGGATTCAAACTCCAGTCTCTCTTACAGCAAGTCCATGTTCTTGGCCAGTAGACATCCTCCCTTCTGGCCACTCTGACCTTGGTTTCTTGGGTTTTCTGTGTGATCTGACCCATAATATTTGCTATTCACGTGTGCCTTGTCCTTCATTCTTAGTTACAAACCCCTAAACAATTCAGTCCAGTCAGTTGCTGTAGAGTCGATTCTGACTCATGGCAACCCCATGTGTGTTGCAGCAGAACCGTACTCCATAGGGTTTTCAATGACTGATTGTTTTCAGAAGTAGCTTGCCAGACCTTTCTTACAAGGCACCTGTGGTGAAATAAGTTCCTTCAAGTGGCCTTTTGCGTTGGTTCTTTGGGAAAAA
This sequence comes from Dugong dugon, assembly GCA_030035585.1. Taxonomy (NCBI): domain Eukaryota; kingdom Metazoa; phylum Chordata; class Mammalia; order Sirenia; family Dugongidae; genus Dugong; species Dugong dugon. Next base: position 148,535,966 of record CM057460.1, read on the forward strand.
CAGCTTGCAAGATTTTCCCTCTGAGCCCTGAGGAATTACATTTGCCCTAGTTTTCTACCCTAGAGAGTTAGTTACATTACTTAGGTAAGCTGTGAACAACTTGGCTTGACATTTTTGGTCTAGTCCTAGGCTATAGCCTTCCCTGTGATTGGTATGCATCTTGCAGGGACTGGTCAATATACTATGCAAATGAAGTGTCTGTAGTCTACCAAGAGGGGATTGGTCAGTTCGTGGTCCTAGTGGGAGGGCCATGCCTTGAAATTGACAAGGAGTTTGTGTATACATGCAGCCAACCCTACAGAGATTTTTCAGACAGGAAGCAGACAGAAGCAAAAGGAAGAAAGAAGTGAGAAGAAGCAGAGAGAGAGGAGGCAAGGAGCCTCCTAAAAGAGCCATATCATGGGTCAAGGGCTGTAACACTGAACACAGTGACCGGCACTGAAGGGGCCCCTGCAGCAGAGTCAGTTGTGACAGACAGCAGGGCCAAGAGGAGCCTGTCCTGAAGAAGCCGAGAAGAGACCTGTCCTCGGGGGCTGAGAGGAGGACTTTAAGGCCAAGAGGAGCTAAGAGAGCTGTCCTGCACTGAAGAAGGAAGACTTTGCCTACATGCTTCCTAATCCTGATCCCGAGTTGTACTCTGTTCCTTAATAAACTACTTAACTGTAAGTATGGTCTCTGAGTTGTGTGTGGCCATTGCAACAGATTATTGAACCCAGAAGAGAAGTAGAGAGTGCTGTGGGAAGGATGGCTGGTAAAAAGGTTAGAGAATGGAGGTATGTCTGACTTCCACCTTATAAGAATCAGGTATGGGCTGATCTTGGTCATTATCCCCGCTGAAGTTAAACAGGTTCTGATGCTACTCCTACCATTTTACAGCACCTCTGGGTGGACTTGAACCTCCAACTTTGCAATTAGCCCCAGTCTGCGTTAATTGTTTGCACCCCCCAGTGACTCCCCTAGTAAATAGTTAATGTGTTTTCTCCTCTTTCTCTCCTCCCCAGAATGACTGGGACAGAGTCGTGTATACAGTAGGAGTTCAGCAAATGTCACTTTCTTGTGGAAATCTCACTGCGGGAGCTTTTGGCAGGCCCAGCCTACCAAGGAAGGTGGTGTTGGCCCTTTATGGAAGTTTTCAGGAAGATGAATAAGGCTTGAAACGCAAGACCCTGGCAGGCTGGCTCAGACCTCACAGTATGACTTGCTGCAGCCTTTGAAGAGCTGAGAGCTATTTACATCCGACTAATGGAGCTGGCTGGCTGGCTGCACAGTCAAAGCCACTGTATACATACTCTGGCCTCAGGCCACCTTTGCACCCAAAGAAGGCCATGGAGTGAGTGAGGACATTGATGAGAAGAGAACTGTCCTCGTCTCCTGCTCAGTGCGGGATTGTGGGCTTGAGACACCAAGGGGGAAGTGACTACTAGTTTAGTGGGAAGCTACACAGCAGAACTGTGCCTGGTCATGGAGTGGGTTTTAGTGGACGATATGGAATGTAGACGTCTCTCCCCGCGTGAAGTTCTTTGCATAAGTAAATGGTGACCAGCTGTTAGCCTTCCTATTAGCATGCACATCCATCACGACTTGTTTCAAATATAAGTCTGGGACGGAGAAGCTCAGACTCCCATGAAAGGCAAATATTGCAATGAAAATCCAGCCCAGTCTGGCACGCTTCTGCCTAGAGAAACTCACAAACTGGAAATTTAGCTGGGACCTATCCAGGGGTCTGATATTTGCTATAGGTGCCCCCTCCCCAGGGAGCTGAGCAGGGAACACATGCTGGGACCAGGTTCTTGGTAGGGGCCTGTTAGGTGGGATCAACCTAGTGCTGATGGCCACTGCCCTCTCCTGGGTGCCATTCTCCAGCCCCTCCCTACTGCTACTGATCTGGACTGACAACGGGCTGTGAGAAGGTACAGGTGGCCTGGAAAGGGAAAGGTCTCCTCCCTTAGGGCTCGGACCCCAGCCTTGAGATAGTGGTCATGGACCTCTGGCTGTTTGAGATGCCCTGGTTTGGGGGCAGTTGGTGACAAGCAGGGCAGAGGGTCACTATCACTCCTACAGCAAACTCTCCAGTGCCAGTGCCACTCTCTGTCTGCCTGCTACAGGGCCAAGGCCATCCTGGCGGTCTGTCTGCATCCCAGCCGGTCTCAGTGAGGGAGGCCAGGGTCCTGCCCTGCCTGCACCACCTCCCTCAGCCAGAAACACTGTCACTCTCTTAATTCATTAATTTTTGCCTTCCATGTGGGAGACCCAGGTTTGATTCCTGGCCAGTGCTCTGCATACACATCCACCACTGTCTGTCATCGGAGGCTTGCATGTTGCTGTGATGCTGAACAGGTGTCAGCAGAACTTCCAGACTAAGTGGACTAGGAAGAAAGGCCTGCCGATCTACTTCTGCAAATTAGCCAGTGAAAACTATAGATCACAACAGTCCAGTCCTCAGCCAATCATGGGGACGGTGCAGGACCGGGCAGTGTTTTGTTCCGCTGTGCATGGGATCACCATGAGTCAGGGATCAACTTGATGGCGGCTCACAACAACAACATTATGATTATTGTTTTTCTATTTCTCACCCTGGGAATTTGTTCATTCATTTATCCACCCATTCTACAAATATTTATTTGGTACCTACAAGGTACCAGGCACTAGGAATACAGAGGTGAGCAGGACAGACATGGTCCCTGATTTAATGGAGCTGACATTGTATTGGAGGGGGGTGCACAATCAGATGAGACACAAGAGACTAAAAGATAATTGCAAGTTGTGATGAGTGCTATTAAGAGAAACAAATAGGAGATAGAAGGTAACAGGAGGGACCTCCTCTAGACAGGGTGGCTTCTCTGAGAAGCTCACTTTTGAGCTGAGGCCTAAAGACTGTGAAGGAGCCCGCAAAGTGAAGAATAGGGTCAAGAGCATTCCAGGAGACGAACTAACATATGCAAAGGCCCTGAGGTGGGACAGAGCTTGGCTTCTTTGTGCAAATAAAGAACATCGGTGTGGCTGGGGTGTAGCGAGTGAAGGTGAGCTAAGAAGGACAACTTGTGGTGGAGTTCCAGGCACTGTGACACTCTAGGGGTTAGGCAGCAAGGGGAAGCAGCATTTCTCTTTTGAAGGTTTATGGGGGTTGGTTGTGGAGTACTGAGAATGTTGCTTTCTGAGAATTTGTTTCATAAGCATTTATTGGGAGCCTACTGCTTGCCAGGCATTGTACTAAGGGCCGAGGCAGATTCAGTTTAGTTTGGACCATCTCCTGGAAGCAAGAAAGAACTTACAGGGGTCTTTAGTTTTGGGGTAACATGGTGAGACATGGAAGCAAAGCAGAAGCAATGGCAGAGGCTTTAGTGAGTTCTCTGTGAAGTGGTTTCCCAGATGTCATCACCCTCTTCTCTCTACCAAACCACCTTTCCACCTGCCAGCCTGGGGCTTGGCTTGTTTGGGTTCTTGCTGCAGGTGTTATTAGTGCTCTGCACACTGTAGGTGCCTGGTGCATATGTGTTGCAAGGATGTCCACGTCCACATCCAGACTCTTTGAGCCGGGAGGCGGGCACCCTCTGAGGAGTATGACCCTTGCAGACGCTATCTTTGAGGGAAGGGGGTTGTCTGCGCTAAAGCACAGAGACATCAGCCCCAGTTGCAGACTGGAAAAGGGAACACAGCACTTCTTAAAGCTGCAGGCCCTATTGAGTGTTTACTGTTCACTCAGTTTGCAGATGGAGAAACTGAGTCCTGGAGAGAAAGGTGCAATATTTCTCGACTATCTGATAGTTATATTTTCCACTTCATCCCATTTCCATTTCAAAAATATACTTAAACAGATGCCTTTACTTGCATAGCTCAAATATCTACTTTTAGTGCTGTTAAGATGCCTGAGTGTTCTGAGCGTACTCAGCAGCTGTATCCTGGAGAACCTTCTTGTTGTGTAACTTGTGCTCTTCATTCTTAAGGAATGGAGTCTTCTCTGGTCTGAGAGGCTCTGCACCATCATATTTTGGGGCACATTACTCCTATTCTTAGTCTCTTTATTTTCTTTGTATGTTTATGCTAAGTGTCAGAAGCTATTACCCATGCTAGCCTCTATTTAGAATTGTGGAGAACTTCATCAATACTTACTTTTTGCTTTAGGATTTGGGCTATAAATGAAGGACAGTAGGGTGTGGTGGGAAGGCTATTACCTCTGGAGACAGGCTGCCTGTGTTCCAGCTGTGTGACTTTGGAGAAGTGACTTAACTTCTCTGAGCCTCAGTTTTTAATGAGTCCAGTAGTGAAGGTTGCTAACCCCTCATACAGGGCCGGATTAAGGCATGTGAGAGCCTTAAACACTAATAATCTGTGATACCCCTTCCTCTGCTTACTCATGCATTCAAATGGGATATGTGAATTATATATATGGGTGCATATACATACGTGTGTTCGTCTTGGCTATCCATGACATAACTTCTTTTTAAACGCAATATAGTGTTAGTGATTAAATGCAAAAGTGGTGTGTGCCATTTTAGTTCAATGAGATGAACTGGATTATAACATTTTTAGTGGCTGCACTGTGCTAAGCTTTTTACTGTATACTACATTTTCCACAGAAAGACATCGACATATTCAGCAACAAAGAAGATGAGTCAGTGAACTTACTTGTTTCAGCAATCAGTGTAAAATTCTGTTGACCGCCCACAACAAAAAATTGACTTTCACCAGTTTTGCTTTAAATAGCTCATACTTCAGTTTTGAAGCTTGTTTCATAATAAATGCTGTAATTATAAATGAACAAATGAAAAGATGTCATAAAAAATTTAATGATCAGAAAACAAATATTACAACAAATTACTATATTTTACTTTTAGATAGATCTTTAATCTCTCACATGTTATAACCAAAAAACATTTCTTTCTGTTCTTTGCTCTCACAAATTCTTCAATGATTTCATCACAATTAAGCTCCCAAACAATATCTACTTGCATACATAGTAAGTATAACGAATCAAGTCTTTCTGGAATCGTTGTTGTACGCTGAGGGCTTTTGAGGCTTTTTAGGGATGAAAAGGAGCGTTCTGTTGTGCAGTTTGTGATCATTAAAGTTAGGAATACGCATAAAGCAATTTCAACGTTGGGAAATACACGTTGTATTTTATCTTCTGTTATGGAATCATACATGCCTACATGAGCAGAATTTGTCTTCCCTGAATCTATAAACTTAGTTCTCACGTAAGAATGAAATGATTGCACTTCCCGGAAAAGTTTGTATTTAAGTCATTGGGATAAGCCTGCACTAATTTCTTGGATGCCTTCATACATGCTTCATCAGGTAGATATACACATTGTTTAAGAAGGAAAACTGTTTGAAAGAACTTCATACACTTTCGCCCTTTTCACTCAAGATTCAAGTGTGTCAATGATGGTGTAGTATGTGTTATGCAAAATTGATCTCTGGCACTCAATACTTCTGGAGCACTTCCGTCATTTACTTATTTCTTTCTAATGCCTCTGTGACAGTGAACTGTTGGATAATCAGTACTGGGCAGTACTTGTTTTGTTGTGTTTTCAAAATTTTTTCTTAAACTTTGTGAATACCTTATTAACGACTGGTAGAGATCTGTGCATGTCTTTAAATTTACTTCTGAATCTTAGAGAGCTAGATTCATCGGATGAAAATGCTGCAATATATTATTCCACATAATCAACATAAATGCATACTCTAGTGTTTACATTTTGTTGGTGACGTTTTTGGCTTCTCTTTTGGTATCTCCTTTTTGTGTCTGGCCTTCAGCAATATTTTCTAAGGCATCTAGAATCAGAGTCTACGATTCCAGGATTGCACTCGTTGATACAGCATGCGCTTCCCAGCATGTATTAGAAAGATATTTTAATACTCGATCATTGCCTAAATATGTTTTAAGAACTGCCCATTGGTGAGTAGAGGTGGCAAAAAATGTGTACAGTAACTGAACAGTAGGAAAAAAAGCCAACTGCTTCCAGACAGCAATCTACTGTGCTACATCCTACGAGATTGAGTGAATGTACAGCATATGGTATGAAAATGGCATATTAATGATATTCTAAAATTTTCTGTTGCATGCCTTTATAACACCCTGACATACTGGCAGCATTGTCATAGGACTGGCCTCTGCACTTAGATCACTTTTACAGACTTCACATAAATAGTGAAGTACTTGATTTGTAATTTCTTTACCAGCGTGACTTTTTAAGCTAGTAAGTGTGATAAAGTGCTTGACTGGTTTTTCATGATACGTATCTTAAGACAATACTTAGCTGATCTGTATGAGAAAGATCAGGAGTGGAAACTACAAATAAACTGAAATATTGAGCTATACTTATTTCACTGAAAATAGTTGATCGAACTTTATCGCTTATTAAGTTTATTAATTCTTCACACGTTGTTTTCAATGTATATGATGGGTTGCCCTTTCCTGTGTTACCATATTTTGAGATGTGACCTGCTAAAAATAGATCAAACTGGGCAATAAGTTCAAATAAACACCCCAAATTTCCATTTTGTGGGGACCCAAACACTTCATTTCTTCCTTAAAAAGATAGTCCACATTCAGTGATTGTTATAAGGACAGCAACAACGCGTTGCAAAATGGCTTTCCACTACTGATGTTCTTCATTAATTTGTGTTTCCAGTTCATGAGTTAAGCTAAAACCATATCTTCGGTTTAAATATGACAACATACAATCTCTGTGAATTGAACTGTTTTCATGTTTGTCATTTATATTCAAGTTGCGCCAATCGTGCTAAATCCATTTGTAGCATACCAAGAATTAAATGATTTAGGACTGAATACCAAAAAAAAAAAAAAATTGCCATTGAGTGGAGTCCTACTCATAGCTACCCTATAAGACAGAGTAGAACTCCCCCACAGGGTTTCCAAGGAGCAGCTGGTGGATTCAAACTGCCGACCTTTTGGTTAGCAGCCATAGCTCTTAACCAGTGTGCCACCAGGGCTCCTTTAGGGATGAATAGTTTGCAAACAAAACGATATACAGAGCCAACTGGTGGAGAATGCAGTAGCCACTCCCTCTTATAATTTTCACCGTTAGCTTTGCACCATAGAAATATATTCTGGCTACAGAACCTTGTTTACCATCCAGACATTTTCGACATGAATTTTCAAATAGTCCACTGTGATGTTGACAATCACCTGGCCCTCTTTCAATCCAATAATTTACATCATTAGAAGAAAAATTATTCCACAAAGCAAGATCTGTATTTCTGTTATTTTTGGCATCTGCAGATGCGACAATTTCAGATTCTAAAATAGTTTCACTTTCTACATCATTATTAATTTTTTTTACTGCAGAAAGCAATGGATGCAGAATTTGGAACAAATTCTGTTATATTCATATTGCTAATAGTAATTTCAGCGCTAGAAGTACTAGTACAATGGTTTACACCCATTAAACTCAAGCATTCAGTGGAAGAAGTCACTTCTAATGCATTACGTTTTAAAAAGGAAGTTAATTTTGGAATTGTCTTTAGGGATTCACAAATCCTTTTATTTTTATCTTCTGTGAGCTTTTGTTTTTGTGCTCCACTTAGTTGTTGCTGTTTCATTTTACCCGGTTATAAAATTATGTAACTTTTTAAATTTGGTTCTACTTGAGCAAATAAATTTGAATAACTGAAAATAAATAAAATTTACATTCAGATTTGAATATTAAAACAAAAATTTATATTTAAAAATTAGTAATAAAAAAGTTTGACTTGGAACATGTAATTTTGTTCTTTAGGTCTGAGATAGTCAAAAGAAATAGTACTTACAAAGCAGTCAGAAATAATTTCATTCGTTTGCCATATGATGTTTGTTGGCGGGCCCTTCACAGATCTCCACTAGTGTTTTTTGTCTTGAAATAATACTTGTGGGCTCACTGTCTGTCCCTTGATGCTGTGTCTTCACAATTCATTGGATTACTGCTAATACTCTATGGGGGCAGGGGGGATCGCAAAGGCAGTGATACAGGTATGCTCAATCTGAAAAGTGTTTTGGTTTGCTTTGCACAGAACCAGATACGTCATGAGTCACGTGATTATAGTGCTGATGGTGCATTCTTATGTGGTCAGCGAGACAAAACTGAACGTGAGGTTATACCAGATGGGTCTGAAATGAAAAGGAAAATATCATTGTTATCTTATACAAAATTTATAAAATGGTATAAATTTCTTAGTCCCCCGCCAGTTCCCTTCCACTGTGGCACTCACTTTTCCTTGTGTCCGGTCTGCTTGGCATCTGTGGGTCTTTGCTTTGGACAACTAGTGCCCCTGTTTTGTGGATGCCCTAAACACGTGCTTACCTCGCTTATTGGGTAATCTGTCCCCGCCCTCATCGTGTGGAAGCCTGGAGGGGCAGGGAGAGGGGGATGGTGATTCCTAAAATAGCCACTTTTCCCTTGCCAATCACTTGTTCTTAAGCTCTTTGCACGCATAGCTCAGTGGTTCTCCAGCTTTAGCCTCAGAATCACCTAGAGGGCTTGTGAAACACAATTGCTAGGCTCCACCCCCAGAGAGTCAGCTTTAGCAGGTCTAGGGTCGGGCCTGAGAATTTGCATTTCTAACAACTCCCAGGTGATACCGATGCAAATGCTGCTGGTCCTGGGACCACACTTTGAGAATCACAGCATGAGCTTATTTAATTCCATCATCATAACAACCCCATACACTTGACATTACTATTATTATCACTTTGCCGATGAGGAAACGAAGCCTTAGAGAATCATGTAAACTGCCCAGGGGCACACGGCCACTGAGTGGTGAAACAGGGATTCAAATCCAGGTCTGTGTTATTTCAAAGCCATCATTCTTAAACTCTGGGGGCAGATGTGTGAGTTTTAGGCATGGTGCCTACCTGGCAGGGAAAACCAGAAAACCAAACCTGTTGCTGTCAATTCCAACCCATAGTGACCCTTCAGGACAGAGTAGAACTGCCCCATAGGGTTTCCAAGGAGCACCTAGTAGATTTGAACTGCTGACCTTTTGGTTAGCAGCCATAGCTCTTAACTACTGTGCCACCAGGGTTTCCTGGCAGGCAAGAAGTGCTCAATAAATGCTGGTTACTGTTCATCCCCTCTTTAGACCAAAGGCTCTTATCCAAGAGTAGAGTTGACACCAAGTGGTTTTCATTGTTGTTTTGTGATAGAGAAGAGCCAAATAATACTCAGAAAACTCTGATGAGAAAAATCCAGACTTGAAAGGACAGGTTAACTGGAGAGGTGCTGACTCATGAAGCACTCAAGCCTTCCAGGGCTGGGAGGGTCTGGGGAGTCACTGGTGCAGCCTCCACTCAGTGTCCCAGGACATCCGCAGCAAGAGGTCTCCCCAGCTTCTGCTGGAAGGCTCCCAGTGGTGGGCTCTCATTCCCTGCTGTGACACTGGACACCTACAAATGGCTTCCTTTCTAGAGTAGAGGTTGCCCCAGGGAGTCAGCACCAGCCAGTGGAGAGAAGGCACAGCTCTCTGTCTTTCTGCTCTTCTTTCCTCAACCGGGGTAGAGGACCTGGTGCTCAGAGGACAAACTGAACAGTCGTAGAGGATGGGGCTCCAGGGAAGCCATGGGAAACAAAAAGCTGGACCTTCAAAGAAGGGGAATTCAGACAAATGGAGAATGGAGAGGGCATTCCTGGCAGGGGGACTGGCAAGAGCAAAGGTTTTGGGGTGGAAATACAAATGGCATGCTTAAGGTACATCATTTGGCCTCTTCCTACAAATCCAGTCCTACCTCCCCTAACAACGTTTCCCCTATGGAAACTTATTTTCTATTCTGGTCAACTTGTGGGCAGTCTTGAAGATCAGGCTGGAGCATTGGGATAGTCTCTCATTAAGATAAGGGAGTGATCTAGTAGCTTCAGTGTTCTAGAAGGGGGAAGTCTCCATCCCTCAACCTGAGCCTGGGCTTTAGGGGTTGGTAGGGGCATGTTGCCTTTCTTTCTGAGTTCTCAGTCCAAACTCTTCTGCAAACTTTCCATGTGAGTTCTCTGGAAGCCTGATCATCATGGAGACTTTAGCCAAGCAGTTTCTTCATTGCCCTTTTATTTTTTGCTGGCAGAAGGAGTAAATTTAGGGAGAGCCCTTGTCCATGTTCCAGCTCCCCCACCCCTGAGCAGGCCCTGCTTAAGCTGGTACCTTCATCTTAGTGAGCTCAACCCTAAACTCTCTGGGTCTAAGCTGGATTAAGGGCCTGGATTGTTGCTGAGGAAGGAGGTACTTCCGTAATTGCTGTTTAAATCTACCTAACAATAGCCACATGTGGAGCCAGATTTGAGGGTTATTAAATACCAGCACCATTCTTTCCCCAAAACATGCCTTTGTTTGAATAGCTGGGCAGCATGGGGTAGAGGAGAGACAAAAAGCTACAGAATCAAAAAGGGGGTTCAGAGGCCCCATTTCCAGCAAAGAATGGGTTCTTGGTTTGCAGAGAAGCCTTGTGATCAGAGTCTTGCCGTCCTGGCCCAGGCAGGCCGTTCTGTGGGCACCGGGACCCACCACCCACAGAAGCTCACATGGCTGTAAGCTCTAAGATTCCAGGCTGGGGCAGCTGCTTCAGCTAAGACTGGAGGGCCTCACCCCAGTACCCACTCCTGTCTTAGAGGGTCTCGCCCCCCTGCAGCAGCCCTTGTTGAACCCCTGCATTTTCATGGGTGATATAGAGTGACAGAGGTGGTACTGTGAGTGGGTACTAGAGGGGTCTCTAAGATGGCTCCTTTGCAGCCATTTAGGGGTGAATGGGGACATGCTTCTCAGCTTTTCCCTGGTGCCCCTTTCCTACTAAGTTGGGTAAAGGGCAAGAAAAGTGTGTTTCAAAGGCATCTCATTGGTTCCAGCTCTTCCCTTGTGGAGGGTGGTGGGAAGTCAATGTGTGTGTGTGTGACTCAGTTTCCCTGTTCTGCACGGGTCCTGTGAGCAGACTGAATTGCACAAGCTCATCTTGATCAATTGCTTTTTTGGAGACATGTGCTGGGCATGTGCTGTGTGTGTGTCTGTGTCTGTGTGACAAGGAACTAGGTCAGGAAAGGGCCTGGAATGAGCATGGAGCTGCCTCTCGAGGGAGCTGATCCCTGGCAGGATACAATTAGGTTCCTGTGTGACTCTCTTGCTTTGGTGCTGTGTGACCAACTGAGGTTGTGGGGTCTCCCACGGCAAAGGTCAAGCAGTGCCGGCTGGCTCTGGGCCCTGGAGGCAGGACAGCAAGCGCTGGCTGAGGCAGAGGCTATGGCCAAATCAACTCTCATGCTCTGAGAGGGCTCAGCCCAGCAGCTGTCACTTTGCATGAGCCCCAGAGCAAACGATGGACCTGCTTCCCTGCAGAGGGCTCCTTTCCTGTGTCACTTGCCAGGCGTGGTGGTATTGTCAACCACAGAGAGCTGGGGACAGATACTTTGATTTTTGCTTTATATTGTAGATTTCAGCAACTTGGTAAACTAGGTTAGTAAAGTTCAAGTTCCTGAAGTTCAAGTTCAAGAACCTAACAAATAATAAAAGCAAGTGACAAACAGGGAAATTTCATTTTTTCCCTATAATACATGAAAACATACGAGTTCTTACAAATCAATAGAAATTTCTTGTTTGCAAGAATAGGGGAAGTACAAACCTGATATAATGCCGGGTACGTATGGCCAGTGTTTCTGAGGGCAGATTGGCAAAATGTACTAAATGCCTTTAAAATGAGCACAAAGCATTATTTTTTGTCAACTTCTATAAAACTTCGTTTCTTACAGACCCCCTTCTCCCTCTTTTTTCTCCTGTTAAGGGAGAATGTATTTTCCTTCTGTGGAGTATACTTGTGTAATATATTTGTTATAATTTTAATCAGTATAATTTGTACTTAAATGCTACTTACAGATTGTTTCTACCATGATATGTTATTAATGTTTCTAAGAACACTTTAATACCAGGCTCTTCTCAAACAGAATTAAATACAAGAGTGGGGATGAGGTGGGGGAGGAAAGAGTGTGGGCTTTGGTATTTATTGGTCAAAGGTTCAAATCCCGGCAGTGCCCCTTTCTACCTGTGTGGTTTTGGGTAAGTCACCTAACCTCTCTGAGCCCCAGCTTCCACAGCTCCCATGGGGTGAATACTTACCACAGGGCATTGTTGTGAGGATCAAGCGAAGGAATGCAGGTAAAGCCCCTGAGCAGTGTGTGCATGTCAGGGGTGCTTGGTGAATGGAGCTATTGTTCCTGGGTGTGTAGAGTTCTTGTGATTAGGCCTTGATCATCGGAGCCTCAGTGGTTCATCAAGTCCAATCCCCTGCTTCTTGGCAGGACTGCGTTCCACGAATCCCCAAGAGACAGCAATGCACCCCAGTCCCAGGGACTTTGGGGAAAGGAGAGTGCAGATTCTTGCTTACTAATGCATTCTAGCGTTGCACCCTCGGAGCCAGGACGTTCTCCAGAGTGTCTACACATAATCCTCCTTTCCAGATTTGGAGCTTATTTTCTCTTGCTATTTCCTTAAGGAAAGAAGACTGAGATTTTCCTCATGCAGGAAGATGTCTGGCTTCTGTGGAAAGCAGCCCTATCTTATGATCTCCCTATGAAATCACCTTGTAAGAAAATTCAAAAGGAAGAAGTGAAGGGGGGGTGTGGAGAGGGATGTGTGTGATGTAACATCCAGGGACTTGTTCCTGAGCAGCTCTTGGTAACAGACCGCAGAGCTATCAATGCTTATTTCCCACCTGTGGGACTTGTATACTCAACTGTCTCCACACTCTCCATGTGGCTGTCTGCAAGGTTTTAAGACTCAGCCATGTCCAAGGCTGGGCTCATGATCCTTCCACACCCACCTTGTACCTCCTGCAGTAGCCCCCATTTCAGGGAATGTACCTTTGTCCATCCATCTATGCAGCTGGACAAAAGGAGGCATCCCTGACATCCTCTCTCTAGCCCCCACCACACATTCGATCTATTGCCAAGGCCTGCTAGTTATTTTTTTGTTCTGTAGCTCTTAATCCCTTCCCTTCTGTCCATCTTCACTGATGCCACCCGATTCCACTTGCCTTTGTCTCTTAGCTGGACAGCAGCAGCAGCAGCAGCAAACCAGCTGGCCACCCACTCTGACCTTGCTCTCCTGCAGTCCTTTCTCCACCTAGCACCAAGAGCCATCTCTTCAAAACACAGAACTGATCCCAACACTCAGCTGCCTAAAATTCTCCAATGGCTTCCCATTGCTCTTCACATAAAGACTGAACTCTTGAATGTGGTCTACAAGCCTTCCTCTGCCATCATATTGCTCTTTGCTCTCTGTTCCTCAGCCACATTGGCCTTCTCTCAGTTCCTCAAACATACCACGTTCCCTCCCACTGCAGTGCCTTTGCACACGCTCTCACCTCTTCCTGGAACACTCTTTGTCCTGCCCTTTTTGCCTGGTTAACTGTTACTTATCCTTCAGGTCTCAACTCAGTGGTCACTTCCAGCAAAGCCTTCCCTGATTCCCATGCTAGGTCAGGTGCCTTGTTAAAATCTCTTTTAGAACAGAATTCCTTTGCTCAGAGCCCTCAGGTGAGTTTGCAATTAGGCATTCATTAGCATAGTTTTTTGATTGATGTCTGTCTTCCCCACCACACTATAAGCTCCAGGAGAGCAGGGATCTTGTTGGCTTTGCTCTGCATTTCATCCTCGGTACCTGGTGTAATGCCTGGCATCTACATCTGTGGAACAAATGAGTGTTCATCTCTGAGGTTCAACAAGGACCAGAGCTTTCCCAGCTTCCCTTTGGGGATCATCTTTGAAGCCGGTGCTCGATTTCCTTGGCATCCCTTCAGTGGTTGACCCTGCCCCGGGACAAGCCCCAACACCCCCCTCCCTGCTCACTGATCTACAAGAGCTGCAGATTTGGTGTTTGGACCACGAGCCTAGCTGTTCACTTGGTGCTTTATGCAGTGTAGTTGTTAAATCCTGACCTATGAGTAGCTTTGTGCTTCTGAATGGCTGGGTGTACTCAGAGTCTTTGTGAATGGGATTATACCCAAACGTTAGAAGGGCTCTTACTCTTTATAGGAACCCTGGGGTAAAGAAAAAGACAATCCTCTGGTAAAGCAAATAATTACCAGCTAATTTGTCCCTTTTATGACTTCAGTTTATTATATGTACTAAAAGAGCTTTGTTAGCCACCCATTAGAGAAATGAGCCGCATTAGCTGGCCAAAAAGTCTTTGTGGGTGTAGGGCTCACAGGGCCCTTGTGGTGATGGTGTCTTAGCAGTCAGCTGGCTCCCCCTTCCATCAGTCTCAGAAGTGATGGAAAAGGCATTCAGTGCTTCCCACAATGGAATTGTCGCTGTTTACAACCCCCAACCCTGTGTGTTGGAGAGCTAGTTCTCTCCTTGCATCCCCCCTCCTCCATTTTAGACATATAACCCACTCGGGCGGCTCCAGCCTGTCGGTACTGCTGGGTGAAAATGCCAGTTTGACAGGCAGGTGACCTAGACGGAAGGTGGCCTGGGTTTTCATCCTAGTTTTGTCCCTGGTTGTTGTGGCAGCTGGGGGTGTCACTTCATCTGTGTGACTGTAGTCTCCTTATTAGGAAAATGAAGATAAAGATCCTTGCTTGATGCATCTCTTACAATTGGGTGGGGCTTACTGTAACATAGAGGATTAAAGGTACTTTGAAAAGTCCAACATTATTAAAATCCAGGGAACCCTGAGGGTTGAAATCTACCAGTTGACAAACTGCTAATTTTCTATATACCGTGTTTTTAAAATGCTTGGTCTTCTGCTCCAGTGTGTGACCTTCTTGCATAAGTTTACCTTACTTCCTTGGGCTTTAGTTTCCACACCTGTGAAACGAGATGGATTGATTGCCAGTTTGCAAATAGGAAAACTAGATACTGTCCCTCTCTCTTCCCACATTCAGGGTAGATGTCACTGATGAACTCCAAGACGATTCACAGTCCTTAGAAGAGTACTCCAGATAGGCAGCCAGTGCTAATCTATCCAGGTTTGCATTAGGGGCAAAACCATGTGCCAGTTGTGGAGAGTAAATCCTCACAAACCATCCACGAGGTGAAGATGAGAGAATCAAGGTCCAGAGAGATTAAGTGACTTGTCAAGTTTCGGGGGGTAAGCGCATCTGTGGATTTACAGCTTGCTCAGAGGAGGTTATTTGGATGGATTCTAATGTCTGGAATGTGTCGAACAGGTCCAATTCCGGACCAAACTCTGGGCCCATTCATGTGTTTCAAGGGTGTCACCTTTCTATCCTGCCCACCTCAGTGGTGGTTCTTGACTTTGCCCTTCAAAGAGGTGGATCT
Organism: Dugong dugon; assembly: GCA_030035585.1. Lineage (NCBI taxonomy): Eukaryota > Metazoa > Chordata > Mammalia > Sirenia > Dugongidae > Dugong > Dugong dugon. The sequence goes on from CM057460.1 coordinate 148,551,217, forward strand.
GTTTGTGTTGCTTTGCTCGCCTGACTCCCACCTGGGGTGGACAAGGCAGACCCCCAACAAGGATCTTGCCAGTCTCCATGGAGGCAGATCTGTGGCCATGTCCCTCCCTGGGGCTTGAGGCTTGAGCTCCCTTCCTGGAACAGATGCTCTAGGAGGTGTTTGGGGCTGAGTGCCCTAGGAAGTGTTGTCTTTTAGATGCAAGCCTATCTTTCGGGGGTTTTTCTGGCCAGAAGTACCCCAGGCAGAGGAGTGATAAGCAGAGAGCAATTTGGTGAGTCAGAAACTGAAATTAATATGGCAGGAGGTTTCAAATCCTTTAACTTCTGGTGGGGAGGGGGATGGGGAGATGGTGTTGCCTCGCTGTGCACTATCAGGAAGCTTAGGTGAGTAGGTCAGCGCTTGTCCTCCCTGCTTGCCTCCACTACTGGGTCCCCCACTGCAAGGAGCTGGCTGGGGTGGGGTGAGGAAGGATGGGGCCTGCCATGGGGCCAGAGCTGAGTTCAAAGGCTGGAGAGCTAGGGGGGCAGCGTGGCACATTTGACTTGGGCTTCTGAGGTCAGCAGATCAGCCTGAGGCACCCAGCTCTGTATGGTGTGGGGAGGGGACGTTGGGCCTGGAAGCAGAGGCTTCATTGCTGAGTGTGGGCCTCCCTGTTTAGGATTGAAGGGTTGGAGGTTCCCTTTGGTCTCTGTACCTCTCTCAGCCCATTCTCTATTTCAGTCTTTCATTTTGATTAAGAAATTAATTTAATGATGACATTATGCAATCCCCCCAAATGTGACCTCCAAGCCCAAACCCAGATACCCCCCCCACCACCCCCCAGACATCTCCCACAGGTGGCCATGGGCCCTGCTTGTGAATTCTGGGCATCTCAGACAGGCACTTTCCTCTGATCTGGTTATGCCGTTTAACAAATTCGTTTGGGGGCCAGCTGAGGATCGGGGAAGAGAAAGAATTCTTTTCTTCTTAACTGTCCCCAGGATGCCCTGAGCAGGCTTGGAGGATTCTCACTAATCTAATCCCTGTCAGAATCAGAACGATAAAACAATTCAGGCTTTAGAAACCAAATCCCCTACCTGAACTTGCCCTATTTCTATATCTCGCCCTTACCATTTTTCCTCCTGTGGAATGAAACCGAGCTTCAGTTTCTCAGTAAGGCTTTCAGTGGATAAGGATTTCATGTTTCACTCTTCCATTTTTCATATTTAAATTTGCTTTACTCTCCAGTTTGACTTTCCACTGACCCTTGAAGACTTGGCATATTTCAAGGAGGGGGAAGAGATCTCATTATAGGAAATGAGAAAAATGGAGTAGAGTTTTAAAACTTTTAATGACTGAAACACAATGTTCCAAGTTGGTATTGTATTGGGGTTGAAATCACTTTTAGGTCTGAACGGGGTTGATGACATCTGTTTAATTTTAGATGTCTGGAATACATTCGGAAAATAATGAAATCCAAATGTATGATCAAATTAGAGAACAATTTTATCTGCGACAAAGTTTTTAGAGTAAGAGCAAACATTTTGCCCAAGCAAAGCTTTAAAAGACCCACCAAGCCTTTGGTCATCTTGCCTTGACTTTTCCCAGTGGATTTCCATGGTTGAGAGAAAATTCATTTCCTTTGTATGCGAATCAGACGTTATTATGTAATTTTATACCCATATTCCTGTCCTTTCTCTGGGCGTGCGTTCTATACCGTCAACCCTAAGCAGACTGTGTTTAGGGAGGTGAGGACCTGGAGAGAAACGTGCCATTGATGAAGCGAAGGGCTTTTGGCACTTGAGGGCCATTTGTCGGCTGTTACATAAGAGGCCAAACAACCTTGGGAGTGGCCCTGGGGAAAATGAAAAATTGCAAAAGGCGTTGCTGATATGAGTAGGGCACTCCTGGGCATGGGGCAAAAGAAGGAATACTTCTGACACTCATCGTTCCATGGTGTGATGGGGGCCCCAACCCCTCTGAGCCCCTCTTTTCCCACCTGTGTGAGGAGCTCAGGCATTCAGAGATTCTAGGCAGCTTACGCAGTGGACCTTTAGGAAGATTCTGTTGTGGTGACAGCCCTACTATTGAGATGGACTCACATGCACTGAACAAGTCCTCCCACACTCCCTAGAAGCCCAGCATCTAGGATGACATGAAGACTCTGCCCATGCAGGTCTCCTTTATTGTCTTCCACCCCGATAAGTCCCACGAGGGCGCTATCCTCAGGCTGACGTTCTCATGTCCCCTCCTTGCTACCAGAGTGGGCCCAGTGTCCAGCCATCTCCTCCATCCTTGGCAAGACTTTCACATATAGGTAGGAAGTCTGTGACGGTCAAGGTTCTGCCTGGAGTTCTGTAACACTTAACTACTGGGCAAGGAGTTCTGCCCCTCCTGGGTATTTGTGCCTTCTAAATACGTGTGGACCCTTATCACCCTGCCTTGTCCCACCCCTCTACTGTTGGCTCAAGCCTTTGCTTGAGAACCAGCCTCTTCTCTGTTGATTCTTTCCCACTTCCAGTGCTCAGATGTCCCAGAGTTAGCTCTGCACCATGGCTACACATTCACTTGTGGCTTGAGCCTGTCTGCCAGAGGTGTCCTAGAGGTGAGAGAAGGTGAGTGGTCCCAATCCTTACTCATTGACCACAGACCAGCCTGGAAGTGGGAGTTATGAGCCTGCGATGCCTGGCCTAAATGCTGGGGATAAAGCTTGGGCGTGGCAAGGCCTCTGGGCTGGGCAGATCTCTGTTCTGTTGGCTGCTCTGGATACATGAAGTATGATGCTGAGGTGAGCCCAGACCTGCCCAGAGCTCTGGGCTGAGGTCTGTGCAGTTTGTCTGTTGGCTCCTTGCCTGTGTCATGAGGCCCTTTCCCAGGACTTTGTTTTGCAGTCAGTGCCCCCCTAATTGGAAAATGCCAATTGGCTGTTATCTAGGCAGGGCCACAGGATGACCTGATCACTGGGGTATTTGGCATATACATTCAGATGCTTTCATAGGGATTCCCAGAGGATCCCAGAGTCCCCGAGGTCAAGTGGTATGGACTCTGTTACCTCAAGGACAATGGACTGAGATCAGCAAGAAGAGAGGTACAGGAGGGGACAGAGTTGTACCTCCAGCAACAGGTGTTTGGCGAGGAGTCAAATTGTATAGGCACTTGGGGTGGGAGTTTCATTTAAATCTGGGAGGTGGTGGTGTGGAAATCATGGAGCACTGGCCTTTGACAAGTTCTGTATGTCTTTGCGTCTTAGTGCCCCCTCTGTAAAGAAAGGCTAGCAGTCCCTACTTTGCTTTCCTCACAGGGCTACTCAGAGGCCAGGTAGGGTGGTATGAGCAAGCACTTTGTCAGGCTGGGGAGCACCATGGGAATAGATTGGACTGGTGTGGGTGCTGTTGGTTGCCGGGAAGGATATTCAGGCCAAGACATCTTGGTGCACCTCCAAGGGCCTGTTTTGGGTTAGACATATTCCTGGGCTCAGGTACAACCTGCCAGATAACCAGGCTGTAGGGCTCAGTCCCTGACTTATTGTCTGTCAGTAAGGGGCTGAGTGGACCAAAGATTTGTCAGTGTGGCCATAGTTAGAGTTCATACTTTACAAGTATTAAATGTAGCTTAAAGTTCTAACTATGGTGTGATCAATTTACAGCATCCAGGGCAGGGTCTAGCTGCTCAGTAGGCCAAAGGCATAAAGAGACATGGTCACATTTTGCCAGACGCACATCAGAGGGAAAGCCTGGGGTCCAGACTTGGAGTTGAGTTTTAGCTGCCCAGGACACCTTTACTTTTCCGGTAGCCTCATGCATGCCTGCTCTGTCCCACTGACCAGATCATGCCCCATGGTTTAGGGTGGGGGATGTGCCCAGAACCGACTCTGGCTCTCACAGTACATGAGCCTTCTCCCTTCTCAATGTCTCTGTGTCAAAGGGGATCAGGGCCCACTTGCAGCCCTGTGTCCTGGCTGGGAGGGACTGGGAGGAGCTTTGCAGGGGGCTTTTCAGGATTAAGTGTGATATCAGTATAAGTGAGTTCTGTTATTTGTAATGTCACTGTGTCATGAACTCAATCGAGGCCCCATCACTTCACTGAGAGGGGATGCAGTGGAGAGAGGATGTGGGGATGTTGGAGCCTGCTGGTGGGACTGTGAGGCAGAGCTGGCAGAGACAGCTGCCAAGTTCTCAGTCTTGAGGTCTGTTGGCCACACTGGGCCCTTATTCTGGGAGGAACATGTATGGAGCCTCTGTTCTTTGGGACCCAATCCTGATCCCCACAATGATCAATAGTATCAGTAACACCTCCACTTCACTGAGCACATGCTCTGTGCCAGGCCCTCCTTACAATGATTATCTCATTTAAATCATCACGATAACCCCAGAGGAAGGTGTCGTTCTTATCTCCATTTTCCAGTTGAGTAAACTGAGGAGCAGAGAAGTGAAGAGACTTGTTCAGGGGCCTCTGGCCAGTGAGTAGGGGATTTGAGCCCTGCCTGACTGCAGAGCTGGAGCTCCCGAGCACTAAGCTGCCTGCTCAGCTGTTAGTCCCTAGGCCCAGGCAGGCATGACCCAGGGCAGGGAGCTGGGAGTAGCAGCTGAGGCTGTGAGGAAAACGACAGCCACTGCAATGCCTACTCCTCTTCACCGCCAATCCTAAGCCCTGACGTAGGCAGTATACTTGACATTTGCCATGTGGACATTGGGCCTTCAGGGACAAGCCAGCATCTTGGGAGAGGGTGAGTGAGAGGCAGGATGAGGAAATAGGAAGAGTCAGTCATTCATGCCACAGTGATTGAACCTCGAATCTGAGCTAGGAGCTGTGCTAGAGGCTGGGGATACAGTAGTGAGCACGACATACGAGGTCCCTGCCCTCCTGGGACTTACATTCTGGTGACAGACATAGACAATACACACATATATAAATAAGCAATAAACTTTTCAGGTGCGGTAAGTACACCGTAGAGAATGAAAATTGGGCGATGTAATGGAGAGCTGAAACTAGGTGGTCAGGGAAGGCTTCCCCGAAGAGGTGATGTTTCTGCACAAGAAGTACTAAACTGTAAGAAAATCAGGGGAAGAGCATTGTAGGCAGATGAAATAGCAAGTGCAGAGGTCCTAGGGTGAAACAAGTTTGGTGTGTTCAAGAAACAGAATGGACAATACAACTGGAGCTTAGTAATTCAGAAGGGAGTTATAAGTGGTGATGTCAGGGAGATAGGCAGGATTTAGATCACACAAGGCTTTACAGGCCAATGTTCAGCAGTTTGGATGTCATCTCAAACACAGTGGGAAGCTTTGGGGGGTGGTGGTGGCACGATGAGATTTCTGTTTTAAAAAGACCCCTCTAACTGCTGGATGGACAGTGGAGTGTAAAGAGCACAAGTGAAGACAGGAAAGTCAATTAGGAGATTACTGCAGGAGTCAGGGTGTAAACTGCTGATGACCTAGGCTAGGGTGGGGGCATGGGGATGGAGAGAAGGAGATGGAGCCAGGTACGCTTTGGAGGTGGAGTCAGTGGGATTTTCTCATGGGTTTGACATTCCGTCTACCCATTGAGTCAAGCCAAGAGTCATTCTTGACTTCCGTCTTCCTCACTCTCATAGCCATTTGCTGAGGTGGGGAAAAATGAAAGGAAGAGCAGATTTGGGGAGAGGGGAAATCAGGAGTCTAGATTTGGACTCGTTAGGTTAGAGGCCTATTAGACATACGATTGATGACATCAAGTTAACTGTTTGAGTCTGGAGCTGAGAGGAGAGGTAGGGACTGGAGATAGACATTTTAAGTCGTCGGTGTGGCGATGGTATTTAAAGCCGCAGGATGAGATGACGGTTGGAGAGAGAAGAGAAGGGTGCAGAAGAATGATCCTAGGACAGTGCAGTACTTAGACGTGGAAGGAACCAGTAAGAGAGACTGAGAAGGTGCAGCCAGGGAGATAGGAGGAAAACCAGGAGTGTGTGTCACAGAGGGCAAGAGAAAGGAACGATTTTAGGAGAAAAGCTGCTGAGAGTTGGCTTTGACCTCATGGAGATTGTTGACCTCATGGACTTTGGTAAGAGCCATTCTGGTGGAGAGGTGGGGGGGAAGCCTGACTGGGGAGAGTGGAGAAAAGAAGATGCAGGAGAAGATAGATCAGATTCACACAGCTCTCAAGGAGTTTGGCTGAAACGGGAAGCAGAGAAATGAGGCAGCAACTTGAGAGGGATGTGGGGGTCAAGGCAGGGTTTTTTTATACATGGGAGAAATTACAGCAAATGTGTATGCTGATGTGAATGATCCAGGGGGGGAGGGAAAATTGAACGATCCAAAGAAAGAGGACATTGACAGGAATGATGTCTTTGAGAAGATATGGGAGGTGCGACTTGGTGCCCAAGGGGAGGAGCTGGACTTGGTAGGAGCGGGGACACTTTTTTCAGCCCTGATCACTGGAGGGAAGGCAGATTCGGTTGAGGACCCCTAGGGTTCTGTAACCCCCAAATGTCTGTCCCCAGCCCAAGCCTCTCTCCAAACCCTTTTGCCTATCTGCTTCTGACATCTCCAGCCCCAGGCCTCTGAGCACACCTTGTCCTTTCCCACTTGTGCATCCCATTTTACCCACCTCTACTGTCTGCCATGTTCTGGCCCATCCCATTGCAGCCTACCTCTGACCCTTCCTCCACGGAGCCTTCCCAGAATGCTTCATCCCACAGGGCTCTCTCCCTAGCTGAGCTCCTGGATCCCTGATGATCCCCAGGACGGACAGACCCTGTCACCGGTCACTGGGTGTCAAGGGCCAGTGGAGGGAGGCTGCCTTGTCACATCTCTTGTGCCATTGTCATGAAATCCTCTGCAGCTAGTGGGCTTGTGGTGCCAGAGGAAGAGACGTTGAGGGCTTGGGTTCTGGAGTCTCACTGACCCAGGTTCAAGTCAGAGACCCTTACTAGTTGTGTGACCTTCGGAAGCTTTTTAAAACCCCTCGGAGCCTCAGTTTCCTCATATGTAAAGTCAGGTTAATAGAACTTATCTCACCGGCTTTCAGTGAGAGTTAAATGAGATAATACTTACATAAAAACTGTGCCTGTGCACATTACTAACACTCAATAAATATTGTCATAAACAACGTTATTATTGTCTCTACCATTTTTTAAACAGAACCTTAGGGAAGTCACTTGACCTTTTCATGCCTTGATTTCCTCATCTGAAAAATGAGAATAATAATAGTACTCTCCTTAGAGGGCTGCTGAGTTTAATGAGTTGAGTGTGCCAAGAGTTTAACACAGGGACTGGCACACAGTAGGCATTCAAGAGGCGGAGCTTGGTGCTGCTGCTGCTGATGACATTGATGACAATAACAGCTACCACTGTGCATTCCCGTTCTGCTGCTGGGCCCTGAGCCCTGTGACCTGGGGCTGTGGACTCAGTGCCTGGGCTTCCCACTGCCTTGCCATGTGCTGCATTGTGACCCCTCTGTCCTCCCTGGCTTGGTGCTTCACACATTGCTTCTTATGCTTTCCCATGAACCCATTCATTTCCGGCTGTAAGGTTACAAGGCTTTGAAAATTAATTTAAAAAATATACATACACGCTCCTGACCCTTTAAACCTCATTTCCAATTCCCTGAGTACCTTAATGAAGCGCAGGCTATTTTGGGCATCTTGGAGAAGTGTAGCTGACAGTGCCCTTTTAATTTACATGAAAACATAGGGACACACATGGATCCAAATAAGTATCTGTGTAATTAAGAATAGAAATCATATTCTCCTAAGTGGGCTGTGTTAGTGAGCATTTAATAGGGGATTAGGAGGTGGAATTAAAGTTGCCCAAGGGGTACACTGAGAGACTTCAAACACCTTTCAGAAAACAAATTAATGTGGTTTTCAGAAACAATTTTCCAAAGACGGCAAAGGGTTTTCCTCAGGCTTCCCTGCTTTCTTTTGAAATGTATTTTTAACACTTGTATAAACAGTTTGGGCCTGTGGCACGGGGCTTCCTGTGCTCCCTTCATTAGCTGGTGTCTCTGGGAGAAGAATTCAGCTCATTATCCGGGCGTTTTGATCTCCCGGCTGCTGCTGCTGCTGGGCCTGGGCTGGGGCCATCCTTTTTCCTTTCCTGTTGCCCAGTGGTGTGGAACCAGTTGGTTTGTGGCTCAGCCCGTGTCCACATCTTCCAGCCCAGCCTGGCTTCCCAGGAGGCTCTCAATTCCCTGGAGAACTGGACTTCTCAGGCAGGGCAGAGGACAGGAAGTTGGACGCTGGACCCGCCTCAGGCTCAACTGGGAAGTGGGCAGATTTGGCCTTCACACCCAGCTTGTCCCAGCCACTTGCCTCCTCTTCTGGGGCATCTAGGGTGGACGGTGCAGCCTCTGCTGGGACAGAGTTCCCCACCACTGATGACGCTCAAGCAGGCCCTTGGTGGAGGTTTCAAGGGAATTTGTAGCCGGCTATGGATTGGGTCTGGATCACTTCCAAATGTGAGACTCTGCAATTTACACTTTGCAAGTGGAGTCTCAGTAGGGCCAACCTGAAGCCTCTACAGCTACAAAGATACCTGTGATAGAAGGTGCAACATCTGTTCTAAGCAGGCCACATTAGTGACCCCTGTTCTGCTGTCACTGCTCCAGGCTGAGGAGATAACTGCCCTGTTCTCATCTGGAGGCTCCAGGCTTATGCTCAGCCATAAGGGTATCCTTAGATATTTGATCCTGCAGCAACCTGGGACAAAAACTCCAAATTGTGTCTATCTGCGCTCCCTTTTAAAGCTCAGTTTCTTCCTGTGTAAAATAAGAATAATAAATAATAATAACTAACACATATTACTCACTTACTATGTGGCAGACACTGCTGGAAGCACTTACTCTCTTATCTCATCTAAACTTCTCCAAGGCAACATGTGGGGCAAGTGGCCTTATGTGAACTCACGGTGAATCAGCCTCACAGAGCTCTCATTGTCCCCATTTTACAGAGGAGGAAACTGAAGCACAGGGAGGTTAACCAACTTGGCCAAGGCCACACAACTAGTAAGTGATGAATAATAACATCTCCCAGTTGCTAGAGATCAGCTGAGCTCTTCACAGGAAAGTGGAGGTGCCCCCTCCACCTACCCTGAGTTCTGCTGGAAAGACCAGCCCTGGTTCTTGACCTCCAGAGAACTAAGTGACGGTAGCCTCTCTTGGCTGAGTCAGTACCTTATCTATTTTTGACTGTCCAAACCTGGCAGGGGCAAGTGGTGAGTGTGGCATTTCCTTTCCCAAGGAGAGCAGAGCTCCTGTGGGTGTTTGGCTGGTGGCATCTAAGCTGGGTAGGTGGATGTGCCATCTTCTAGAAGTGTCTGCACCTTTGCAAATGGGCTGGCAGTTGGAGGTGAGCTCTGTGAGGCTGATTCATCCTGAATTCGCACAAGGCCACTTGCCCCACATGTTGCCTCTGCTTCCAGCTACTGTTGGGCAGGTGCCTGCAGGTGCCGTGAGGCAGGAAGGAGGGAGTTTCCTTATCCTAAGGAAGGGGGCCCTAGGGAGCGAGGGCAGCATGTGTTTCCCTGGTCTGTGGTGGGGACCTGAAGAGGCCCTGGCAGCTTTACCAGTCATGCAGTCCTGCTCCTGATGGGAACTGGCGTAAATCACCCCACACAGCTGCCCTCCTGCTCTCACAAGAAGTCTCGTCTTGCGTCATAGAGGTTCAGTCACCAGGAGTAGGCTGCTGAGGAGGGAACAGGAGGTTTCAGCTGGGTTCATGGTCTGACTTCACCAAAGAGGTGGGATTTAGACTGAACCTTGAGGAGTGGGAGAATTTCTACAGCAGGAGAAGAGGGCGATTTTGAGCAAATTGTTTTTGAGCAAAACCATGGACTACGCACTGTGTTGAGCTCACAACACCCATGCTCTTATTTCACGTGCTGCTGTATCCACCTTTTACAGGTGAGGGAACAGAGAGGGGAAGATACTTGCCCAATATTACACACACAACGAGATCTGAACTCAGGACAGAAGCACACCCATGCTCTCTCCTTTCTGGCAGCTGAGGGAAAGCTGGAAGGACTGGTGGGTTGGTGAACAGCTGGGACAGAGAAGTTGGGAAAGAGGTGGCAGGACATGAGGCCAGGATGAAGGGGGAGAACGCCCAGAATGTGAAAGAATGTCAGAGGCCTCACTCACCCAGTGACGTGATAGTAAATGCTTAACAACCAGCTCTCCCGGGGGTGGGGGGGTGGGGGGGGGGTGGTGGGGGGGGTGGGGGTGGGGGGGAGAAAGCCCTGTTTTGTAGTGTTTGCCAATTTCTGTTTTGTAAGTATTCCCACCATGACGGATTTCAAGTTATCAGTGTGACATCACTGAGCATTCTCGTGAGCCGGTATGAGCTGGCTTCAGCACACCACTGGCCTCATGTGTCTGGCTCTGGTTTTGGGAGTTTATTTGGGAGACAGCAGAGAGCTAACAAGAGGGGGGCAGGCTGTAATCCTATCAGGACTTTGTTTCAAAAGCGCAACTCTCAGAGTTGCCTAGTCTTGGGAAAAGAGGCTGGAGACCATGGCCAATTAGGAGGCTATCACTGGCTCTTGGGAGCCAGAGGTGGCAGGGCCTGGGGCAGTAGGCCACTGCTGGCTCTTGGAGGGGAGGGGCCGGGTCCCAGTGAAATGAGCATCTTCCCCTCTTTCCAGAACCTCAGGGGTCTCTTGCTCTAAAAATGCATTTCCCAGTGGGAGGCTTCCAGAGGCAGTGAGACCTCAGCGCTCCCAGCTCTCTTTTCCCCTCTAAGGTCAGGCTGGACCTAGAGCAGTTTCACATGGGAGCCCTTAGCTTCCTTTGTCCATCCAGTCCAGTGAGTTAAAAACAACAACAACAATAACCACAACTGACAGTCCCCTAAGAAATGACCTGGAAATTTTCATTTGGAAAAAAAAAAATTGTCTTGGAAAGAAACCCAGTTGGGGAGTTCAGGACATAAGGGCACGTCAGAGTTTGTGCTTAGCTGGGACAGAGGCCTGCTGAGCTTCTGGGACATCTTTGGGACTGGAGAGAGGTCAGGTAGGACCTTTTGCCACGACCCCATGTTAGGGAAGGGAACTAGGGGCCAGAGGAATGGTGGCCAGGCAAACCAAGATCAGGGCTGCCCCAGAACCAGACTCTGGAGGAAAGATAGTTTTAGCTGGACTTGAAAGTACAGTCAGGGTCTGGAAGTATAGGGGGCTCTAGGTGGGAGTCTGAGAGTGTCTTTGTGGCCATTATTTGCCTCTTTGCTCTCAGACCTGTTCCTTGCCCTTCCCCACTTGGCACTGTGTCATAGGGGGCTGACCTTGTAAACTGCAATTCCCAGGCTTCCTTGACAATGGGCTTCTGGTCAGGTTTGGCCAATGAAAGGTACTGATAGGAGATTGGAGGGTGGGGGAAAGGGAGAGGAAAGGGTATTTATTTCCTCCTGTCTCTGGCGGCAGCTGTGTCTCCTCTGTGGTTCTAGCTGTCATTCATCAGCCTCTCTCCCTGGTCTCAGCGCCCTCACATGGTTTTAGTTCCTACTGGATAGCCTTGGCTTCTAGGCTCTAGAAACACCACCTCCTCCTGCTGCTCCTTCAGCCCTAGAGTTGGGGCTGGCTTTCTGCCATTGCTAATCTCTGCTTTGCCTCACTGCCCCCTGCTTGTCTTTACAGTTCTTCCAATGTTGTAACTAGTTCACTGTTAATTACTGGGCATGGGATATGGGCTCTGTTTCCCTGAATGGATCCTGACTGGTCCAGCCTTTCTGTTGGAGTGGGAAGGGATGAGAGGTAGGAGAGGCCTCCCTGGGGGTGAGGGGCTGTGGAGTCTTCTCCTTTGCTGTGCTCTTGGAAGAGACTAGATGCTGGGCTGATCTTCTAACTCAGCCTCTGACTGCCTGGGCCCCAGACCCCTGAGTCTTTGATGACTCCCGAAGCGGACTCAGAACCCCAGCCAGAGTGGTCTTCTGGATGTCAGGTAATTGGCCGAAGCCCAGCACAACTCATTACCATGAAGTTCCTTCATCTGTGGGGCAGGAGCTGGCCCCTCGAGCCTCAGCCGGCACCCACACACTGACAGGCTGGCTCTCACCCTTGCCTGGCCCCTCCTCGCTCACCCTGTCCTGCCCAGCACAGAGGGCCCACTGACCTCTGGGCCAGGTCTCTCTCCATGGCCCCCTCTGTAGCTTCTCAGAAGCCTGTATCTGGGAGGGAGGGTGAGGCTGCAGTTTTGTCTCATGAAGAGGAAACACTTGCCCAGGGTTATGGACCAATGACAAAAGGGCTCAGCTCTGATAGACTTCCAGGATCTAAGTGTGGGTTTAGGCTCAGGAACACATCTGTGAAGGAATCCCTGAGGCCCTTCCTCAAAACTCCAGGACTTCCAGGAACAAAGTTTGGAAATCAAGCTTCCATTTTATGTATGGAGAAACGGAGGCCACCATGAGCCAGGGTCAGAGCGACAACTCAGCCCACACCTTGCCTGCCTTCAGGTCCTCGGTGGCTTTGGGGAGCACAGAGGAGTGGGGCAGATGAAGGCATGTGGTTGGCAGAGAGGCTCACAGGAGCCCAACAGCCCTGCTAAGAGGCTCAACAGCTGTCTGAAGAGGCCTCGCCTGGGCCAGGGCTGCCGTGGTGCCCGTTGCACAGGAATCCCTGCACCCCATCCACCCAGGCTGAGCTCCAGCAGGCCACCACTTCCCAAGTGCAATGTGTGCACACACATGTGTAGTTACCTGTCCTTGGGTGGGGCTTCCAGAGAAATCCCTGAGTACACCCCGGCAGCGCTCAGTGCCAAGTTGCGAAAGAGCTGCGTGGCGGAGGTTGTGGTTGTGCTTGTGTGACTTTGTACAGAACTGAGAGGGCTCGGCTCTTCATGGTAGAAGGATGACTCAGAAATGCTGGGCCCCTCAGGGGAGTTGCCAAGGGAGGCCAAGATGGCTGCGTCACCCCACCAGGGTGGAGGCAGTGTGCGCAGAGCCCTGTGTGGGAGCCGCTACCAGGGGAGAGCAGAGAGTGTCTGCCCTGTTTCCTCCCCAGGCCTGTAGTCCACTAGTGTACCCACCGATTCCTCTCCCATCCCACGCCTTGCTCTCTGGCTGCTTGACTTGTGTGTGGGGGCCTCCCTCCAGCTTACGAGCTCCCCCGACACTCCTGTCCACTGGCCAGCTCTCAGCAGCCTCTGGTTTGCACATGTTTGGAGTCCTGGGGGCTTGGAGAGGTGTTTTAGGAAAAAGGTAAGTCACGGGTAAAGACAAGGAGTCAGGAAAGTGTGTTCAGGAGACAGTGGGTGTGTCTATATACGTACACCATATAGAAGATAGTGTACATATAGGAGAAAAAAAAAAAACAAAAAACCCAAACTAGTTGCCATTGAGTCAATTCCGACTCATGGCAACCCTGTGTGTCAGAGTAAAACTGCTCCCTAGGGTTTTCAATGACTGTGACCTTTTGGAAGTAGATCGCCATACCTTTCTTCTGAGGTGTCTCTGGGTGCATTCGAAGCCCCAACCTTTTGGTTAGTAGCCGAATGCTTAACTATTTGCACCACCTATATAGGAAAGAGTCCCGTAAAAGATGTCTAGAGAGGAGAGGTCACTACCTAATCATGCAAGGCCTTCAATGACTGGCTAGTGTGTACTTCAGTCTGTGAAGATAGGAAGCCCTTGAAGATTTTGGAGCAAGTGAGCCCTGATGCCAGAGATGTGCTCTGGGAAGGCACTGTGGGAACAGACAGAGCACTGAGCTGAGCTAGAGGCTAGGGCGGGGTAGGTCAGGGTAGGGTAGGGCATGGCGAGGGCCACACAGTTTCTAATCTAAGTGCTGAAGAAGGTTGGCACCGGATAGTGGTCACAGAGGGAGAGCCAGGCCTGGTCAGTCTACTTTGGCTGGCAGCTGAGGTCTGAGGAGAGCCTGCTTTTCCCTATGGCAGTAAGATTTGGGCAACAGAACATAGTGTGGCACTTCAGAGCACTCTACCACATGCTGGCCAACACCTTGGGCAAATTACTTAGCCTCCCTCTGAGCCTCAGTTACCTCATCTGCTAACTGGGAATACTATCATGTACCTTCCAGGGTTGTTTTGAGGATCGAATATATATAGAAGGCCTAGCATGGCACCTGGCATGTAGAAGGTGCTCGGTAACTGTAAGCAAAGAGGTGACTGATTCACATGCTATCTGATGATTCCTTTCAAGGGTCTAATGCCAAGATCCAGCCTCTTGAAAGTCAACATAATCCCTTCAAGGCCTCTCCTCTTCACCACCTCTTTGAGGCCCCTTCAGGTCAAGGTGGGGTGACTGTCAAGGCCCCTCCCCACTTGAGATACACCTTCACCTGTATACTGTGCCTGTGACTTAGACGAGGCAGAAAACATCCTGTCCTTTTTTACCAACTGGGGTCACTAAGGGGTCAAGGCCTGAGATTGCCCCAGCCAGCATCCAGGGGGCCAGGCCTGGAATTTCTGCCCCTCTCACCCTCCTAGCTTGGGGAGCTGCAGGAGAAGATTGTGTTTGGGTGAGTGGCGTGACCAGGCTGCTCTCACTTGTCACCTCTAAACCCCCCTTCCTTTGATGACAGTAATTGTCAGGTGAGGCTTTTTAGTAAAGAGATGGGAGAAGAACGTAGCAGTTAACCAAAATGTGTTTCTGGGGAGAGCCTTGGGTTCTTTCCCATCAGGAGTGGGGCTAGGTGTTGGGGAGAGAGGCCGAGGGCATCCCCTCTTCCTCTTGGGACCCCAGTCTCTGGGGTGCTTAAGTTGAAAGTCAGGGCCTGCTGTGGCCATCCTGGTGGCCACATGGAAGAGCACAGAAGCCTCCCTGAGGGTGGGCTGGGTGGAGGCAAGCACAGAGCCAAGGCGTGGGGGCCCCGGGATGGGGGGACTTTCTTCTCAGTAGCAGGGTGGTGCTGCGCTGACTGGTGAACAGGTCCTGGGCCTGTTCCTCCTGCTGACGCATACCCTGGGCTGACCTGTGTGCTGCCACCAGCTTGGCTCAGCTGCCGGCCCTTTGTCTCTATAGATTCCTGGCTTCACCCTTAGACCTGAGCAGTGAGCGGAGCTGACTGACACAGAGCAGTGCTTTCTCAACAAAAAGGGCGCTCCTTTTTGCTCTCACAGATCCTCTGGACAGGAGGCTGCGTGTGCCAGAGCACAGGCCACGTGTGGTGCATATGTGTGTGATGTGTGTGTGAGAGAGAGAGACAGACAGACAGATGGCTGGGAGGGTGAGGGGGCTGGCCCTCGGGTCACAGGGAGAGCAACCTGAGCTTTATTTTTCTAGCTGAGGCTTTAAAGAGATCATGGTAAGAACTACTTCCTCCAGCGTGCAAGCGTGAGGAGAGTTCTCTTTTCCCTGGAAAGTTCCTGCCCTGAAGAACATCCTTAGCACCTGGAGAGACTGAACGGCGATAGAAGGCATGAATGGGGAGGGTTGTTTTTGTTCAAGACTGGGTGCCAATAAGGCCTGAGCTTTAGGAGAGTCCACTAAATCTCATGGTTTTGCTGGGCGTCTGCCTTCAGGCTTATCGGACATGATGGCCCATTTGCCAGCCTAAACTTGGGGTTCGACTGGAGGCGTGGCGGTCTTGGCACCATCCTGAGGACAGGTGCCAGTTCATGGCAGGCATTTGGGCAGATGCCAGGCCCTGACCCCACTGCTGAGGACTCCACCTGCAGGCAGCACCCAGTTTTGCAGCCCTGGACTGAAAAAAAAAAAAAAAAAAAAAAAAACCCACAAACCAAACCCGTTGCTGTCGAGTCGATTCCAACTCACAGCAACCCTATAGGACAGAGTAGAACTGCCCCATATGGTTTCCAAGGAGCACTTAGTGGATTCGAACTGCTGAGCTTTTGGTTAGCAGCCGTAGCTCTTAACCACTACACCACCAGCATTTCAAGCCCTGGACTAGGGCTCCCCATAAAACAGAAACATGGCACTGTTGTCCATATTTGCAGGGGAAACAAAACCCAAACAGAAGTGAGTGGATATAATGTTCTCAAGTGTAAGTTTTTCTCCCATAAATTTTTAATTAAACCCTTGGCACCTGTTATGCCTTCATCCCTGGAAAGCCCTCGCAGATGCCAAAATTATGGAACATTTCAAACACGTGTGAATCGAGTGAGCTGGTTTGTGGTTCCACAAGGGCACAGCTGGGATTGGAAATTTAATAGTTCCGTGCTGGCTTAATAGTTGCATTTTCGGTGAGTAAGATTGTGCCTGGTCTGTGTGCTGGAATTTGGCCCTGCTGTGTTCCCCAGAGGGGCTGGGCAAGTGCCCAGGCCCTGGAATAGAAGGCATCAGTGGCTTAGGGCCCTGTTTCTCAATCCCCAAAGGTCTGCATTTCCATTTTGATATTCATCTGTTAACATTCATATAATATCATCTAGATTGCCTGAATACCCACCTTGTAACCCGGTGTTGCTGCCCCATTTAAGTAACACTTCTGCATGCCTTCATGATGGCGTTGGTGTGTTTGATTGCTCACGTTTGCTCCCGGGGAAGACCAAACACAGTCACGATCCACTGTAGAGAGGACATTTAGCTCAGCTGCATTAGTTCAGAGAGGGAAAAGTGAGGGCAGAACAAAGCACACGCCAGCATGCAGTGCTGACAGCCAAAGCACCCGTTTGCCGGTGGCCAGGATCACGTTCATGTGGCAACCAGATCCTGGCTTGACACTGACAACCTGCTACAGTTTGTTGGCAGTAACTGTTCTGGGAAATAGGTGAGGAAGAGGTGATGGAATTAGGATTAAGAAGAAATGGATTAATTATCTATTTAAGGCAGATTTTAGTATCACCATAAGGCTTACCCTGGCTTCAAGTGAAGAAGACAGCTTTCCAGAGTTATCAAGAAATACCTCATTAAAATTGGTGTTTCAGGGTTACGCATTAGCAGGGTTTTAGTTTTGTATGAAGCCTGGTTATCCCAAACTTGCAAACAAAGCCTTAAATTTATTACTACTACTGTGTTTGTTTGCATACAGCTGTTTGCAGACATTGTCTGCACTGGTATTAATGAAATCAAAATATAGAAACAAGTGGGCTAAGGCCACATCTTTCTACTATTTAACTCATTCTTGGCAATTTAATTAAAAAAAAATCTAATTTTGTTGGTAGTTTTGTTTGTATTTAATTTTCAAATTTGCTCTGGCCTTGTGTTTAAGAGCAATAAACATAAGGGGTGGATAGCTCTAATTTTTGTTTCTATATATGCATTCATTCATTTGCCCAATATATTTGGTAAGCACCTACTAAATGACAGGGGTGTTCATGGCACTGAGGGTACAGCAGTGAGCAAAGCGGATGGAATCCCTGCCCTCACGGAGTTTATAATCTAGAGGGGGAAATAGACAAAAAGAAAAATAGGAACGAATAAATATGCAATATAATGTTGGGTGGAGATGAAGAAAATGTTAGTGAGGTAAGGGTATAGAACTGTCCAGGAGTGCCTTTTAGATGGGCAGGCCAGGCTTCTCTGAGGAGGTGACGTTTGCTCAGAGACCTGAACGAAGCAAGCGAGGGAAGCATGCCAAGACCCAGGAGAAGAGAGTTCTATGCTCGGGGAAACAGCACGTGCAAAGGCCCTGAGACAGGGAAGTGATTGTGTGTGCTTTATACTACTATTTTAATTATGATGTGAATAAAAATTTGATGTTAATCAGCACACAGCTGAACTGGGCACTTGGGGCTTGGGGTCCTGCAGTGAGAAGTAGGGTAGCCAGTCTGATGTGGGGGACCCAGCAAGACCCAGGGCAGACAGAGAAAAGTAGTTATCCCACCTTGGGTTGAAGGAGAGCAGAGGAGCTGGGTGCACCCGTTTCCCCCATCCTACACCCCTCCACTGCACAGCTATCTGGAGCACTGTTTCTCAAACCTGAGCATGCATCAGAATCGCTCGTTAAAAAACAGACTGCTGGGTTCCACCCCCAGGGTTTCTGATTCAGGAGGTCTGGGTGGGGCCTGAGAATGCATTGCATCAACAAGTTCCCAGGTGATGCTGATGCTACGGCCTGAGGACCACACCTTGGGAACCACTGAACTAGAGCAGGCTATGAAAACCATGCTGGGATTTGTTGAGAGTGACTGAGTCCCCACTGTGGAGAGAGAACGAGGTCCAAAGTTTAGCTGAAGGACCAGTTAAGGTGGCTCAGAGATGGCTGTGTGTCTAGGCCCTCCTGGAGAATTACAGTCATGATTCTGTTGCCCCTGAGGGCATGGCCAGGTTGGCACTGTCCCTTGCTGAATGCAGGGGTGTGCGTGTGTGACAGACGCTGTCCATGCATTAATGAGTCCATGCTGGGTTCTGTGGACACTACTATCAGGGAGCCTCATGGGCCAGGGAGGAGCCTACTGCTCATGATAGGGTCGGGTAGGGGGCATGGCCCTGGCACAAGGCCCCGGGCAGTCAGTGCTAAGTAACTATGGGCTGACACTGAGAAGTGGTAGCATCAGTGCTACCACCCAGAGATTTTCTTCTCTGCCCCGTGAGCCCTGGGGCCAGCAGCTCCTCTCCTGCCCTTGTCTCTCTCTTACCTCTGACCCTCCCGAGTTTAGCCTTGTCTCCAAACAGGTGTATCTGTGAAGGTTCTTTGCAAATGGTTCGGATCTCAGAAGTGAGAGATAGTATTATTGGAGATGACTCCTGATGCCTGGCTTTATTTTCCCGAGCTGAGCTGTTTCCTCTTCTTGGTGGTACACCCTTGGGTGTGGGTTCGGTGTCAGGAAAGAAGGAAGGAGAAGGGAGGCAGTGGGCTGTGCTGGGCTGGGAAGCATGCAGTTTGCTGATGGGAAACAGCTGAGCCAATGGCTCTGTGCGCTCAGAAAATAAATCCTGGCTTCTGAAGAAGCTGCAGAAAATTGATTTTTCGCAGCTTCAGTGGTCATCCTGAAGGATTTGGTGGGGTGGAAACTGGGAGCATTTCTCATCTCTCTGAGCTCTGCGCTGCTGTTGGTCAGGTATTCAATGGGCTTCTGAGCAGAGAGGACTGGACCAGTCCCCATTACTCCTTCTTGTACGTTCCACTGCCCTGTGTAAACTGGGAAGAGGCAGAGGGCCCATATTCCTCAGTTTACCCTCTGTGTCCAGCTGTGTCTCAACTGTTTCTTCCCTTACAGGCCTGCCATGGATGTGAAAGGTGCGTGTGCTTGCACAGCTGAGCTGGGATTAAGGAATTTGTACCGGATGCAGCTGTGGCCTTCCTTTGGTGTTTGCGGTGTGGCAGGCAGGACTAGGGTGGGGGCCTTGTAGAGCTCAGCTTCTCTGTGTCTGGTGGGAAGACAGCAGCCAGCTAGACGGGGTCTGACGTAGCCATCCCTGTGCGCACTGGGCAGGCTTGTTAGGGGGCAAGACCTTACCTGGGTAAGCCACTGAGTCAGTCCAGGAAGTTTAGGGAACAAGGGACGACCCTTTGGCACATTTCTTCTATGTGCGTGGATAGTGGACTTAGTCAGGCCCAAGGGAGCTGCAGATTCCCACAGCCAGGAGGGAAGTCACAGCTACAGATGGATGGTTCTCGGAGCTCCTGGTAGCTTTGAATAATTGAATGGAAAACTTGGCCAGGGTGCTGTGAGGCAGAGCCATGACCTCTGGGCCCAGCAGCCAGAGCAAGGAGTGGCTTAGCCTCCTAGAGAATTGTAGTGTGGGCTGCCACACCTCCGGTGGAAAAGAGTCAACGGGCCAGAGGACCTGGTTCTCCCCCAACTCTGCCCTTCGAACTGAGCTGCCTTGGGCTCATCTCTGTACCTCTCTGAGCCACAGCCTCCTCCTTGGCTGTCAGGAGGGGTTAATCCCTGCCATTCAGTGACGACTGAATGAGGCCAGGCCTAAGGTGCCCCCAACTTTGCCCACATGTGGAGGTAGAGACATCAGATATAGAATGCGTCCGGCTCACACACAACTGCTTTTGTTGAGGTTTGGGATTTGGGAACAGGTCCTCTGTCCTGGTGGTCCTCCCTGATGTGGCATATCAGTGTCTTTTCTTCCCCAAGAAAGCATTGCACATATCTCTCCAATATTTCCATCTTGCTTGACTTATTGGAAGGAGCAATACCTGAACACTCTGCCAAAAAAATATCAAGTTCATCAGGAGGTTTTGATGCTAAAGCCTCTGGAAAGTGGCAAGCGTTTCTTTTTCCTTTTCTTGTTTGTAATGGCAGCGTCTGTAGCTGACACCTGGCGGTCCTGGTATTGAGCTAGGGGTTGCAGTGGGGACATGGGGAGGGAGGAAGAGGGGAGAGTAGGGGAGCTTTAGACAATTTATCAAGATCCAAAATGTACTTTCTTTAGGTAGAAGGTTAAGTGTTAGTGCTTATAAGCCCTGATGAGCCCAACGATGGAAATAATACTAATGTTATTATGATATAATGTTATGTATGTTATTATCTTTCCCCAGCTTTGGCCTGCTTAGGGCTAATGTGCTCTGGCATTGCATACATACAACATTAATATTATAATGTTATTAATAATCATAATTATTAAAGAGTAGCTAACTTTCACCAGACTCTTAGTTGCCAGACACTGTGCTGAGTGATTTAATATTCAGTATTTTATTTATCTCAAGGACCTAGTGGGTAGTTATCATTCCCATTTTGAAATGAAGAAAACAGGCTAAGAGGTTCAATAGCTTGTCTGAGCTTTACTGAGGCAGAGCAGGGAAGGCAACAGCTCAGGCTCTGGACTTGCATAGACCCTAGGTGCTAGGCTGTGCCTGCATGGGACACATAGGCAGGGAATGCATATGCTTTTGTTATAATACTGATGAGGTTGATGATCGGAACAGTGATAAGGAGCAAAGGCTCTGGAGCCAGACTGCCTGAGTCCAAGTTACTGGAGCTTTGCTTACTAGCTGGGCAACCCTGGGCAAATGACTGATCACCTCAGTTTCCTCATCTGTGCAATGGGAATAACAGTTGTACCTACTGTTGTTGTGAAGACGAAACGGTCAATGCACATGAAGTGCCTAGAAGGATGCGCTCATTCCATGGTGGTTGTTATTGTCATTATCATCCCCTGCACATTCTCCCAGTCACCCTTGAGTGTGCAGGAGATGTAGGCTAGTATGGTGAAACTGGCATGTAACGAACGCCCAATGAACAGTCATGGGATGAAGGCATGGAATTTACCAGGTGGCCTGGAGGTCTATTGCAATAATTAATCTTTCCTTAAAAGAATCCTCCTCACAACTTCCTGCCCAATACCCACAGATGGGCTGAACCTCACTCTCATCCCCGTTGGCTGACCTGACTTCCTGAGGCCTTCTTGGCAGGAGGCCCACCACCCTAGTAGATCCCAGTGCCCTCTGGAGGCATAGGCTCTGCGAAAGGCAGGTGATGGTGGAGCCCAGTTCTCCAGACTGCAAGAGGGGTTGATAGAAGCAGGGAAGCCGGCTGTTCTTTGAACAGTGGGGGCTGCTCCGCATGGGTGTGTAAGCTGGAGTGGAACCCTCCCCTCGCCTCACGGGAAGGGCTTGCCGAGAGCTGACTGGCTGGCGTGGGAGGCTACAGAGCCTGTCAAGGTTAAAAGATAGTCCTTGGCTCTCCCCTAGGAAGTAATTCAACTTCGCCCCTGACTTAGGCCACATTGTTTCAAAGCATGTGGTATAAACTACTGACCACTGGGGAATTGCTTGAATTAACAAACTCATTTTTCCCGAGACCTGAGGTTGAACTTGAGTGAGGAGTTCAGGGCTCTTTAGCAGAAATCCAATAGATCAGGAGAACTCATGTTACACCATGTTTCCAACCTCGATCAAATGCACATTTTGCATGGTGGGGCCTTCTCCACGCGTGCACACTTCCAGCTGCACCACATTGCTCGGAACTGTGGCAAACCAGGCCAGTAGCTGGCACTGGGGCCAGTAGCTGGCACTGGGGCCGGGGGCTTGGGAGAGCCTGCCTTCCCACCTGGGTTGGCTTTAGAACGGTCCCTCCCTTATTCTCTTCCTCCTCATTCTCCACCCCTGCCTCCTCCTACGCCCACTTCCAACAGTCTTTTACTAAGAAAGAAGAGATACAAAGATTTTGCTTAACCTATCCCGGGTTCTGGGCTGAGTCCCAGGGCCCTAGCTGAGCTCTCCTGCATGTCTCGTCTCTGTCTGTGAAGATCGGCTGGGCCTGTCTCCTTCCACTGGCAGCCCCCACTCAGGGCCACCAGAGATCCAAAAGGCCACAAGCAGCCATCCCTCTCTGATCTCCAGCCACATTCACACAGCCCACATGTGGGCTTGAGCCTGGAATAGGAGCACAATGGAGACCTGGACATTGCTTCACATCCAGAAGGGGACAGGCTCATCTCCAGAGGCCAGGAGTTCCCCAGGGATGAGGGTTCCATATGCAATTTAGGCAGAAAACCATTGGGGACATGGATGTCCAGGGCATGGGGAGGGTGTGGCTCAGGGAGGAATTCAGATAGAGGAGGGTAGGCTTCCTGGAGGAGGCTGGGTGGTATTTGGAGGCCCAAGAGAGAAGAGAACAAGTTTTGCCAGTCTGATGGGTAACTTCCTGGAAAACAACATTGCTCCCCAAGCTCCATCCACTGCTATTTACACAGCAAGGATTCTGTTTTTTACGAGGTAAGGTGGCCAAAACTAGTGATTCCTAAGCCTGGTCCAGCGTCTTGTCCCCGAGGAGCTTTGTAAAACTTTAGATGTGCAGCCTCACCCCAGGTGTACTGAATCAGTTGCCCTCGGGTGGGTCTTGACCTCTGCAGTTTAGATACTCCCCAGGGGGCTATGAGAACCCTCCTTACCTTTGTGTCTTGGCTGTGCTCAGCCTACCCCCTTCCCTGCCGGAGGCTATTGAAGATTCAAGGCTCTCAAACGATGGAGAGTCATTTGATGGACTCATTTGTTGGACTGGGTGTCAATGCGTCTGTGCCAAAAGCAAGCACCCAGCTTAGCTCAGGCCATAGGAGACAGGTCCTGGATCATGGTGGCTCTGGGCCCCAGAGGTAGGAGTGGTGGCTCAGCTGCTCCCCAATGTTGGCCTCTCTCCACCTGGTGGTGTCCCCACCCTCTCTTCTGTAGAGCCTAACTTTGCCCCTTGGCTTCTGTCTTCTCAACCTAGAGAGAACCGGGGACTGCCAACTTTGGGAAACATCATGATTTTTTCAGCTTCATTTGCTGGTATTTCCTCACTCAAAGTTTTAGGAAAGGGCATTTGATTGGCCCAACTTCTGGGTCAATGGTAGCCCGTGGATTGTTGCCTTGGGGGCAGGTGGATGGGCATACAATACAAAACATAATTGTCAATGGATGGTCTCTTCAGCAGCACCGGGGGTGGGGCAGGCAGATGGTTACCATGACTAGCACACCAGGTCTTTGTGTGTTCAGGAAGAATTTTCAGGAAACTAAAGCTTGATGGAGGCATCTCCACCAGGGAGAACTCGGTGGCTAGTTATGGTCTCCATCTGCGGGCAGGGAAACTGAGAGTTAGAAAGGCTACCCCACTAGAACATGCACCAGCTTGAGTCCTCATTTTAATTTCAGGTGTGAAGAGGTCAGAGACTTCAGAAGGGAGCAGAGGGGGAGTCCTGGACTCTTCCCGTGGCCACATATGTGGCTTCTTCCTTGTGTGTCCCAGAGCATAGGCTTCAGGAAGAGTAATGTCTGGTTTTGGGATCCCTTCACTGCCTTGGTTTTCTTCTTGTGTTGGGGGAATGTTTATGGTACAATTTCTTAATCTGAGCTCCCTGTGAGGCTTTGGGGGCTTGTGAATCCCTTGACATTGGATGGAAACTGTTGTATGGTGTGAGTTCTTCTGGGGAGAGGCACCCATACCGCTCTTAGATTCTCCCGAAGGCCCTTGGCCCCAGTCATGTGAAAACTGCTGCTTTCTGGGACTTTTTAGTTAAACCAATTTCTGTGTCCTCAGCTGTGGTGATATCTATGGAGCAAATGGCCTTGTTTTGTTTCATCAAAGGAACATGGAGGCGTCTTCAGAGTCTTTGTCTTCTCTGGTCACTTTTTCTGTGGTGGCTGCTGCTGTAGGCACACCCTAGGTGGATGTCACCCAGCAAAGTGTGTGTGAGCCAGGTGCACATGGGGCTGGGGTTATGCATGTGCCAAAGGGGAGTCACTGTGTTCACCTCTGCTGGTTTTGGCACCTTGGGTCCAGGAGCATTTGTACCTTCTTCCCCTCGTTCTTATCCCAAAAGAGCACCCCGCCCTGGGTGGGGGAGCATGTGAGCTTCCTGAAATAAGTGTCTGCAGCGGTAAAGAACCTCCTTTAGTTTCATGGTTCTTGGGAGCCACAGCTCAAATCAGTTTAGGCCCATGTCCTCATGGCTTCCTTTCTAAGTCAGGGCCAAGTTCCTTGGCATTAAGAGGTTCTCTTAAAAGATCAGGCACAGCAAGGAGTGCCTGCTGGACCCTCTCCTGAGCAGCTGTCATACAAGGCATTACTTACGTGTTGAAAAGGTTCTGACAGACACGCCAATTCTGCTGGTTGGAATGCTGGAAAACGTTCATCCCAGTGGTGGCTCTGGTGCTGACAGTGGGTGCTGTCACCCTCCTGCAGTCTGGGATCTGCATGGACATGTGTGTACTATTTATGTGGCTAATAGGCTTCTTTACTGAGGGCAACATTTACATGCTATAAAAAGTCCATTAACTGAATTTAAGCTTTTCCAGAGATTGTGGGGCCTACTGTGTACTTTGCATTTGACATGGAGAGAATTGAAAATCCAAAGGACCCTTTTTGCTGGGGCTTTCCTAGGGTTGGAGAGATGAGCTTTGCTTAGTGAGTTGGTGAATGAATAAATGAAGAGAGTGAGTGAATGAGAGATGACATCATTAGGGTCAAGCCCTTTTCTCATAAGGCTCATGAACAAAAAAATAGGCTATTTTCGGATGAGCCAGGATAGCCTGGCCAAGTACAGAAATAATTCTATGAGACAAAAACCAAGAACTGGGTAAATGGTCTTTTATTTTTAATGGAATGCCACAGTCAGAATTAACTGTGGTAACAAGACAGTTTTGCTATCTGAGTATCAAAGTGTTTTAAAACATTATTCCCTGTTTTTAAAGCAAAGGTTTATAAAAGAAAACATTTTTTAATTAAAGACTTCACCAGATTGGGAATCACTACAAGGTTACTTTTTCCTGGTGCTCCATTCTCAGTCTGAGTTTAGGATTGACTCCGGACTCAGACAGGGCTCTTTGGTCTATCTGCAAATGGGCCAGCTCTGCTGGGTCCTGTTCCTGCTCTGTCAGGGTTCCTGAGTCCCTGAGCCACAGATGGGCACTGGGTTAGTTTGAGGCAATGTCTTTGCTGTTCTTCTTGGGGTCATGGCAGAGCTTGTGTTGGATCTGTAGTCTGTCCTTGAAAGCTTGACTCAAGGACCTGGCCCAGAAGCCTTCCCTGACCACCCCACCCTCCCTGACCCCCAGGAGAGTACCCACTCACACCTCTGGAGGCTCACACGAGACCACAGTCAAACTGTGACCTCCCAGGGGCCAGCATGGACTCCTCTGCTCTGAGTCCTTTTTTCTAACCCATTGCTGGGCACGTAGAAAGAACTCATTATTAGACTGCCTAATGAGGCAGTGAGAGCCATAACAGGATGCTCTAGATTGTGGGAGGCAGAGAGGTGCAGTGGAGAAAACAGTAGCTTCAAGGTTGGAGAACCCTGAGCTTGAATCCTGGCTCTGCCACTCACTAACTGTGACCTTGGTCAAGGCACATGACTTTTCTGAGCCCCAGTTTGCTCACCTATAAAATGGAGATGATGATGTCCATACCTTACTGGGTTGTTGTGAGGGCTTTGTGAAAATAAAGATTGTTAAGTGCCACGCACAACACAGATACATGAGAGCAAAGTCATCACAGCCTGGACTTGACTTCTGGCACGACCACTCACATAACCCTGGAGCTCAGGAGGCTGAGTAGCTTCCTGGTTTCCCCTGTAAAGGGGTATGCCGTCACCTCCCTCCTAGGGATGGACTATGTCCCAGGCACTGGGATGGGCCCATTGGTGGTAATGAATGTGTGACCAGGGCTCTCTGCTCCAGGCAGGTCAACCAAGAGAGGTAGACTATCCCATGGGCTGTGGGTGCTGACTGCTCCTGTCTAAAAGCTGGGGCTGCTGTGATTTCAAGACCACCCCTCCTACCCAGGTTTGGCGAATTTGGAGCAGAGGGTCATAGAGAGCACCCGCTTTCTCAGGCAGTCCTGGGGGTCCACCCAGCCTCCTGATTGCTAGCAGGCCTCAGGACCAGCCAGGCTGTGGAGCTTGGCCTGGCCCTGACCTCGGCCCCAAGCCCCTCTGGTGCCCTGCTTGTCATCCACGGCCTTGTCAGGACTGGCTCCCTGGGCCGAGGGGCTGTCCTGTGCTCCTCTGAGTCCCTGGCCGAGTGCACCGAGTTATGTAATGCTGCTGAGCCAACATTTATGAGTCGCAGCCAATTTGCTGGCCTCGAGTTACACTGTGCAGATGCTCTGCGTTACGGTTTGCTTTTGTCTCGGAGGCTGTAAGCAGATAGCATAACCCCGCTTACCATTAGACATTTCGCAAATCATCTGGGCTCGAGCGTGCCGCAGCCAGACAGTTCATTTATGCTGCGAGTGGTATGATTTGTAAAGTAATAAATTTCCCGTCTCTCTGCCAGCAATAAAGTACAGCAAGCAGGAGAGGCTAAAGCCCTCCAAAAATACACTGGCTCCCAGCGAGACCTGGAAGAGAGCACTTTCAGGTTCTGCCTCTCTGTATTCCTGAGTTCATTGGATTCTGGGAAATCAAGTTTGGACCATAAATCTCCTCTACCATCTGGGCAACTCAAGGCCTCAGCATGGGCTAGTTATTAATATGTGTAATCGGCCCCTACTATGACCCATTTCCTGGCCCCTCTAGGTCCTGGCGTTAGAGGGAGTGGCCTGGCAGACATCACTCAGAGCAGAAATGATGGAGAGTTGTTTACCATCCCTCTTCTCTCTTGAGTACACATCTGTGCTTTGGGCTGAGGCAAGGCCATTTCTCATAAGACAGAGATGCAGGTGGAGGTGGGTGCTAGGGGAACTTCATTCAGTCTCCTGTGAAGGTGTGCAAGGGCAAGGGCTTTGCAAACTAAAGGATTCTCTGTTGTGAGGATCCGCTGCTACTCTGAGCAGAAGGACAAGGACAGAACTGGAGTAAGCTGTAGGCTGGGAATTACGAGGAGGGTCAGTGGGTGGTGGCTGCTATGATCACCAGACACTTCCATGATGGTAAAGAGTAGATAGCAAGACCTGTCAAGGAGACCCCATAGCTTTAGCCTAAAGTGCCGGATGTGGTCTGGGACACCAAAAGACCAGCAGATGGCTTGGAGTCTCCATGTGTGACCAGCACCTTTGTTCTTGCCTTGTGTAGTGGCTCCTGACTAAGGATCCTGGCTCTGTCTCTGAGCCCTGCCCCAGATGATTGCAGGGCCCTGCCTAGCTCTCACACTCTGCTGGTCAATGGCATCAGTGTCCCTGCTGTGGGGAAGGTGGGCCTGGAAATAGTCGGCCATGATGCAAGCATCCGCATCCTTAACTCTGGAGTTCTCCTCAGGCCCTTTACATATGATGTGGACCCTTCTTCCCACCTTCTTATTTTTTCTCGTTTTTCCTCTTCCTTCTCCTTCTTTTCCACCTTTGCTTCCACTTGTTCTTCCTTTGATATTTGCTTCTCCTCCTGCCCCATTTTAAATGTAAATCACGTTTAACATTTAGGAACTAGAGAAAAATAGAAGGAAATTATCTATAGTGATGTTACTCAAACACAATGATAAAACAGTGACCGTTTTGCTATGTTTCCTCTAGGCTTGAGGTTTTCAGACTGGGCTTTGGGACCCTGAGAAAAGGACACCCCCCCACCTTCAGCTAGGGCAGCTCTGTTGTCACCTGTAACATACTGTATATTCACAGTGTTCTTTGGCTCAAGGGATGGGAGCAAGGGAACAAGATTCACTCCTGCCTAGTGGTATGTGGAGAAGGCCTGAGTGAGGAGAGTTGCTGTTTATTATAAAGTTGCTTCCTAGCATCGGAGGCCAGCCTTGGATGTGGGGGTGTGTGGGATCTTGGAAGGAGTGAAGGCTGAGCCTCAGGGATGTTGCTGCCCTGAGTGTAGCCTCCAGGGCCTCTCTGGTTCTGATGTCCATGCCACAGCCTCAGAGAGCCACTCCTCCACCAGATCCCTCCATCTCCTTCCAGGCCCAGGTTTGGGTCCCAGCCCCACTGCTCACTGCATGTTGACCTTGGGCAGTCAGCCTTAGCTCTCTGAGCCTCAGCCTGCTCGAAGGTGGGGAAGATAGTGGTCCCTGCCTTATGGGGTGGTTGTGAGGGTGAAGAAGATGCTCTGTATGGTGTTTAGCACAGGACCTGGCATACAGAGGGTTTCACCAAACGTTGGCCAATAGTGCAAGTTCAGTGCCTGTGTTGGACACAGGGCTGTCTTTTTGCTCAATCAGGAGGGTGATGCACACCTTCTAGGGTATGTGAATGCCCCCTCTTCCACTCCAGTTGGATAGCACACACCCTTTGCCCTGTGGTGGCAGCCCTGAAGGTGGTATTTCCAGGCCTGGGACTGGGAAATGAGAATCCAGGAGAGAAGTTTGTTGGGGAAGTAGGAGAGTCCAAAATAGGCTTTAAAGGAGAAGACTAGAGTCTGTGGAACTTATTCTGTGGAAACATGGGTAAGGAGTGGTCAGGGTGACCCAGCTCATGGGGAGGAAGCTGCTCATTGCAATCTTTGCCTCTTGGAGAGAGGTAAGGGCTAGAAGCTAAGAATGTGGTTGGGATCTACTGGCCAAAAGACCAGAGAAAAAAGGCCGCAGAGAATTCCACTACTGTTTGCCAGGAAGGAAGGCCTGAAACGGGTCTGAAGCTCCAGTTGGGCAGGGGCTTAGTGAAGGAAGCTCAGGCTAGAGCTGCCCTCTCAGCCAGAGGTGCAGAGGTGCTGGTACACTGCTCCTGAGGAACTCAGCCCAGTGCTCAGATTCCAGGTCATCTGGATACAACTGGGAGGGCTGGTGGAAGTTGGCAGAGGACCCCTGGACTTTGGTTGGACATCACTCTCCTCCCTCCAGCAAATGCTTTTTGAGCATCTGTGTGTGTAGGGCATTGTGTGAGGGACCTTAGGTACATCAGCTCTTTCATTTAATCCTTACACCGTCCCATGAGTAGGCATTAGCATGTGGAAACTGAGGCTCAGGGAGGTTAAGTGATTTGCCCAAGTTTTCCCAGGTAGGAAAGAAATAGAAACACAATTCCAGCCACTTCAAAACTGCCACTAGACTGTCAGCTTCATGAGGGCAGAGACTGGGCCAGTCCTACTCTGCTGAATCCTCCAGTGTGCAGCAAGGGCCGGGCTCACAGCAGGGCTGAGTGAATGAATGAACGCATGAGACAATGCATGGGCCCAGCTCTGTGCATTTCTGAGCCCACACCTGAGCTCCACCTGGCTGCTCTCTTCCCTGGGGCAGCTCCCTTGCCTTGCCTGAGCAAGGGGTACCACTTGCTGCTGAGGGGAAACCTCAGGTTGACAAGCCCACCCATAGCTCTCTAGCCCCTTTAGGCCCAGGAGCAGCCATTGAGTCATTGGATTTTGGTGATCTGTGATTCATACTTGCAAGGAAGGCAAGAGAGTGACTCATGCTGATTTAATAAGCTTACGAATATTCTTGAAAAGTGGCTGATAAGTTGTCGGCTGGCAGCCCACTCTCCCAAGGCTGCCAGCACCAAAGGCTCAGAAATCAGCAAGTTAAACAAGTTCGCAGAAAATTCAATCTCCCCGGCATTATTTTTCTTATTTTTGCTAATAGTGTGAGGCGCCTTTCCTCTGGCACCGCGAAGTGCACCAGGAGGCCCTGCAGCCCTCCCTGGGATCCTGCTGGAGAACGAAAGCAAATGCTTTACATTCAGCACGTTCCTGAGGGTTTGGGCAGTGATAAGAGTGGCTGGGGTCTCCCAGGGTTTACCTAGTGCCCATAAGAAGCCAGCCCCATGCCCCAGTATCTGAATGATCAGAGTGGGTGAGACCCCTTCTCCACAGGGTAAGGAGAACAAGGCTGACAGCAGCCGTCCCAGCCTCTGGCAGGCTGTGTCCAGACTAACACGCCTTGGTCAGTCCCGCAGGGCTCAGGTTACCTGCAATAAACAAGTGAAGGTGAAATGTGGCAGCCCAGAGGGGCAGGCAGAGGTGACAGGGAATGAGTCTTTTCAGCTGGCTCTCGGGAGAGGATCCCTGACATCTAACAGGTATTGACATTGTGGTTAATCCTATGATTTGTGCTGATTTCCCATGCACCTCTACTCCAGTGTGCTTAGGCAAGTGGGCTGGAGAAAGCTTCGGAGATGTACTCAATGAAGGAAGCATCTGTACAAGCATCCAGTTACTGTTTGCAGTTTCTTGCTTAGAGCGCTGATTCGTTTTAGAAGTTCCTACAGGTCAAAAGAGGGGGTGGGGGTAGTCAGGGCATTAGGAATGGGGGTGCTCCATTCAGATGTAAGAGACTTTCTAAGTCTGATCTATTTTCTATAAGTTCTTTGGTGCCCCATTCCCGTATTTACTGAGCCGCTAATGGTAAATTAAGCTCATCACTGAGTCCAACCAGTGGGACAAAGGTCTGCCTTGGTGACTCCAGCACTTCCCTCCTCTCCCCTTTTCTCCCTGACTCTCCCCTTTTCTCTCCCTCCTCCATCCATCTACCCATCCAAAATATGTTGATTAAATTTGATAATGCATATGGACCATTTAGCATCATGTCCAGCTTAATAAATATTAGTTTTTCTGGTCATAATTAATACTATTGCTATGATTTAACATCTGTTACATGCCAGGCAAAAGTAGTAAATAATGGTACAAGCTGTAACCATAAGTAGCTGGTGTATGTGCTCTTTGAGAACTGGATCATAAGGATGGTCCAGCCTCATCCTTTATGCTGCAGATGAGGATACTGAGGCCCAAAGAGGTGAAGAGACTGATGGGGATCTCCCAGTGAGGGGGTGGCTAAGCTAGGCCTAGAACCCAGGGCTCCTGCCATGGCATACAGCTGTCACTCTAGGATGGGGTGATCTGAGGAGGCTGGAGGTGGGCTTTGAGATGAGCCTTGGAATAAGAGTAGGAACGGGACTAGTAGGAGAGGAGAGGAGTGAAGGAGCAGAGCACAGCCTGGCCTTAGATGGCATGAAGGAAGGGCTACAAGGAGAGAAGGGTTTGGAGAGACAGGGAGGGTACCACAGCCACCTCTGTGGTATTACTTGATAGACTCTGAGAGGGCTTCATTGGCCCTAAATCATTCTCTCTGTCACTGTTGTTGTTGTTGTTGTTATGTGCCGTCAAGTCAATTCTGACTCATAGCCACCCGATAGGACAGACTAGAACTGCCCAATAGGGTTTTTAAGACTGTAAATCTTTACAGAAGCAGACTGCCACATCTTTCTTCTGTGGCGTGGCTGGTGGATTTGAACCACCAACCTTTTGGTTAGCAGGTGAGCACTTAACTGCTGTGTCACCAGAGCTGCTCTCTCTGTCACCACCAGCATGAAATACCAGCACTCAAATGCTTTCATTGGGCTAATTCACTGTTCTCTGTTACAATGCCTATGCCCTTGGGAGAGGAAGCCCATCAGTCATGATTTGCCAGTAACTTCTAGAGGAGTGTGAGAGCATGCCCTTGAGAGATGCGTCTCAAAGTAACCTTGAGGGGATGAGAGGGTACATCTGGGTGAGACATTACAGAGGGGTACTAGGAAAATTCCCAGAAGTATTTGGGCCTTGACAGACTGAAGACATAGGGCCCAGCTGAGAAGTGATGTTCAGGAATATATAAACAATCAACAGGGCCTATTGACAGGGTCCGCCATGTTGTAGACTGACCACTATGACCACGGCTGCTCCTGGGATGGTGCAGCGCAGTGCAGTCCAATAGAACTTTCTGTGTTGATGGCAATGTTCTTCATTATCTGCACTGTCCAACATGGTGGCCACTATTGAGCATTTGAAGTGTGGCCAGTGCAATCAAAGAATTAGATTTTTATTTCTATTTATTTTTAATTAATTGAATTTAAGTGTAAATAGAGCTATGTGGCTAGTGGCTACTGTATTGACAGGGTCACTCCAGAGCAGCTCAATTCGACTCTTTCTCCTGGCTTCGGAGTAGAGTGGAATAATTACTTAAAGGAAGGCAGTGCTTTATTAGTCATGTGGAAAACAACAAGCTTTTACCTGGAAGAAAAATTTGGAAGGAGAGCATAAGCTTAAAAATGTCCCAGATAGAGACAGCTGACTCTAAAGCTCAGCATTCTGGCAACAGTGTTTTGTAGACTTAAACATGGAGAGATTTCAGGTGAGACTCTTTGGTCCCATTAGCAGAACTGCCTTTGAGTTTTGATGTCCCTCAGTCTGCAATTCATGCCCCAAACAGTGGTGCGTGCATGTCTTAGTTATCTAGTGCTGCTATAACAGAAACGCCACAAGTGGATGGCTTTAACAAAGAGAAATTTTTCTCTCACAGTCTAGGAGGCTAGAAGTCCGAATTCAGTGCACCATCTCCAGGGAAGCCTTTCTCTCTCTGTTTGCTCTGGAGGAAGATCCTTGTTATCAGTCTTCCCCTATTCTAGGAGCTTCTCAGCACAGGGATCCAGATCCAAAGCACACGCTCTCCTGGCTCTACTTTCTTGGTGATATGAGGTCCCCATGCCTCTCTGCCCGATTCTCTCTTTTTATATCTCAAAAGAGATTGTTTTAAGACACAACCTAATCTTGTAGATTGAGTCCTGCCTCATTAACATAACCACCTCTAATCCTGCCTCATTAACATCATAGAGGTAGAATTTACAACACATAGGAAAATCACATCAGATGACATAATGGTGGACAATCACACAATACTGGGAATCATGGCCTAGCCAAGTTGACACATATTTTTGGGGGACACAGTTCAATCCATGACAGTGCTTTCATGCCATAGTTGTGAATATGTGATACAGCTTTGAAATCACAAGGCACTCTTACAAGTCAATGAAGGCGTCTCTATCCTGCCTTAGGTTTGTGTTTCGCTGTGCATGTGTCTGTGTGGATCTTTTACACATCTTTTCCCATCTTTCTCTCTTATTGCCTTTCTCTGTTTCTTATTTCTGACTGCCTCTTTTCTGTGCGTCTTTCTTTTCCTATACCTGTCTGCTGCTTGATAAAAAAACTGCCAGCAGTTGCCTTCGGGTTGATTTTGAATTGTGGCTACCCTACGTGTTGCAGAGTAGAACTGCATTCCATAGGGTTTTCATAGCTGTGACCTTTCAGAAGCAGATTGACAGAGCTTTCTTTTGAGGTGCCTCTGGGTGGATTCAAATCACCAGCCTTTCGGTTAGTAGCCAAGCACTTAACTGTTTGCACTACCCAGGGGCCTGCTTGATAAAGAGTGCATATTTATTAAACATACATTGAATTATTATTCCTTTGTATCTCTGTATATCTCATACTTTACTGTGCCTCCATTTTGAGCGAAAGCTTTCCTAGGGTTCCGCTCCTCCCTCTATTAAATGAGGATGTAAGATGGAACAACTACAGAGGTCCCTGCTCCTACTCTAGGATACAGGCCTGAGTGCTCTCTTATTTGTTGCATTTAACGATCCATGTTATCTGTTCTTCATTTCACCCTCAAAAATATATTTCATCATAAAAAGCTTAAGTTACTTTTTTATGTATGTAATGCTTAAAGATTTTATTTTTTGCTGAGGGGCAGAGGCCAGATGGGGTTGATTGGGTTTAGATCCAACACAAGAAAGCATGGCTTACTCTTGGAGTAAAATGACAAGGGGAGTGTTAGTGTTTTCCTACTGACACTCTTATAGCTGACAGTTGCCTGGCAGTTAAGCTGGAGAAGCAGCTGGAGAGGCCACAGTGAAATCCATACTCCCCGGCAGCGAGGAGGGGGCCTGGCAAGGGTTCTTAAGCTAGAAGGAGGGGTGAGAGCCCACGTCCACACTGCTGGCCTGTTTGGGAGCCTCTGAGTTAGTGATTCTTTGCTGTTTTTTACAGTTTCTGGAAAGTCAGAGATGAAATTTGTGTCTCATAAAGCTATTTCCTCCAAATTATTTCTCGTATTTCTGCTTCCCCAGATGTATACTATATGCTGTCTTGCTTTAGAGTAATGATATTTATTTTTGCACACTGTTTAGACGTGATCTTAAGCAACACTTCATTTATTTACACGTTTGCATGTTTTGACCCTTCAGAGTGTTTGCCTGAGAGCAGAAAATCTCAAATGAGGCAGTTCCTGGGGTGAGGAGGTCTGCATCGGCTGGGTATTTGCAGCCTATAAGCTTGTCTCTTCTCGTTCTGCTTGCTTCTTTCTGGCACGTGCAGGTCTGACATGGAAGCTCTAGGGCTCTCATGTCAATGGGAATCCATGAGTCCAGGCTGGATGTCATGCTGGGATGGGGCCTCAGGAGCAGAAAGTGGTTCTGGGTCTCACACTGATAATGCAGG
Source organism: Dugong dugon (assembly GCA_030035585.1). Taxonomy (NCBI): domain Eukaryota; kingdom Metazoa; phylum Chordata; class Mammalia; order Sirenia; family Dugongidae; genus Dugong; species Dugong dugon. The sequence goes on from CM057460.1 coordinate 148,585,571, forward strand.
TCAATCAGGTCAGTTTTGGACAGGGAGTTGTGGTGAGGATATTGCACAGGGTCATGCTAGAACTGCAGTGTGTACATGAAAGACACAAATTAGGGATTTAGAGGTGAGGAGGCTGATGAGTGTTACTAGGCAACCTTTCAGTTGGGTCTGAAGGTAACACAATCTCTGGAAGGAGCCTGGTAGGAAGGCCTCCTAAGGACAAAGCCGAACTTCAGAAACAGCATCTTCTGTGGCTGCACCCACCTGGCCAGCCTTCCAGAGGGGGTGGGAAAGGTCAGCAGAGCCACACTGTTACAGGAGCCACTGGGGTGAACGATGTGTCCATGGATTCTTTATTCATTATATCCTCTTTTTCTTATGTATACTTTTGTACCTTAGCTTGTCCAAAAGAGGATCTGAGATAGTTTCAGAAACACAGACATTGCAACAAATAAACATTAAATAAAAGAATAAATTGGGGCAAAGGGAAAAAAAGGGGAGGAACACAGGGTGTGGTCAGTCATTCAGCAAGTATTTATTGAGGACTTGCCATATGCCTGGCTCTGTGGATATAGCAATGAGCAAAACATCCATGGTTCCTGCCCTGTTGGAGCTTACAGTCTGATAAAAAACCTATTGCCATCGAGTCGATTCTGACTCATAGAGACCCTATAGGACAGAGTAGAACTGCCCCATAGGGTTTCCAAGGAGTGGCTGGTAGATTCAAACTGCCTATCTTTTGGTCAGCAGCCATAGCTCTTAGCCACGAGTCCAGGGCTTTTGCTGGGGATGGGCTGCAAGTTAGACTCTGAGCCTTCTAGCAACCAAAGCTGGAGGGGAACCCAATTGTGAGGGGCTAGGGGTATTATCAGTGCTATGTTGCTAACAATACAGCATCAGGAATAAGCCTTCTCCTCCTGTCCTGGGTGTGCAGACCATGGCACAGCAGCTCCCAGCCCTGTGCAGAGACCTGCTCACCCTCCCACCCACTGCCACCCTGACTTCAGGTACCAGCCTCCTGGCTGGACCCAGGAGTCATCCAGATGTCCTCGTGGGCTGCTCTCAAGTTCAAGGCTCTGGCTCTGTCATGGATTGACTTATGTCCTGCCCCCCAAATATGTGTATCAATTTGGCTGGGCCATGATTCCTACTATTATGTGGTTGTCCTCCATTTTGTGATTGTAATTTTATGTTAAAGAGGAGTAGGGTGGGATTGTATAACACCCTTACTAAGGTAACATCCCTGATCCAATGTAAAGGGAGTTTCCCTAGGGTGTGGCCTGCACCACCTTTTATCTTACGAGAGGTAAAAGGAAAGGGAAGCAAGCAGAGGACTGGGCACCTCATACCACCAAGAAAGCCGTGCCAGAAGCAGAGCGCATCCTTTGGACCCGGGGTTCCTACGCAGAGAAGCTCCTAGTCTGGGGGAAGACTGATGACGACTAGGACCTTCCTCCAGAGCCAACAGAGAGAGAAGGCCTTCCCCCTGGGCTGATGCCCTGAATTTGGACTTCTAGCCTACTAGACTGTGAGAAAATAAATTTATCTTTGTTAAAGCCTTCCACTTGTGGTATTTCTGTTATAGCAGCACTAGATGACTAAGACAGGCTCCCTTAGTCCCAGCCAGATCCAGGACAGTTCCTTGTACCCTCCCTCTCCCATGTCATAGCCAGAATGTTTCTGCCTCCTAAAGTGCCATTATCTCTGTTATTGTCACTGTCTTCTCCCCTTACCCATTCAGGGCCCTTCATAGTTTTTAAAGTGCCCTTTGCAAACAGTTAAGCACTCAGCCACTAACTGAAAAGTTGGCATTTTGAACCCACCCAGAGGCACCTTAGAAGAAAGACACAGCCATGAAAACCCTATGGAGTGGAGTTCTACTCTGACACCCATAGGATCACCATGAGTCAGAATTGACTAAATGGCAACTGGTTTGTTTTTTTTGTTTTTACTTAGAGTGTCTCATTTGATTCCCTCAGCAACACTTGTGAGCCAGCTGGGATTTTAGCCATTTTACAAAAAAGGAAGCAGTTTGCCTGTAGTCTCATAGCTTCACAACCCCACTTTGACCCCTATTTTTGGCTTTATCAGATTTGGCATTCATTGTTACGGTCTCTATAATGGGAACCTGGCTTGCTTATGGACTTTGGAGGAGCCGGATCCTTCAGCCACTGGCATCTCTCTGGGAAGCAGGCTAGACCTTCCATCAGCAGACCAGGGTCAGGCGCCACCAGCTCTATCCCTTCATCCCATGGAAGGGTGGAAAGATACTAGCAGCTGGGAACCCACCCTCCAAAAGACCCCCCCCCACACACTTTTGTCTGTTTGTTCATTCATTCAACAAATATTTCTTGAACATGTCAGGCACTGTGCTAGGCCATGTGTGTATGTGTTAACCACCCGTCATCCCTGCCCTCAAAGAGATCACAGTTTAATTAAGGGAGAAGGCTTAGTACAGGTAAGGTTAGAGTGCAGAGTGAGGAAAGTCTGAGTGTAAGTAAGAGTTCTGGTCATCAGCATAATAAAAACAGAAACAGGCTAAATTAATCTAAACCCTATAGCCATTTCATATGTCCTGGTCTGTCCCAGGCCTCCCTTCATCTTGAGCACCCACCATATTTTGGCAAAGTTGACCTTGAAGTGCATAGTCCAGAATGCAGTATACCCTGTGAAAGTTACTCATACAGAGGCAAGAAGAGCTTCACCTCCCTTGTTCTTGGAAGTGTACTTCTATTAATACACCTTTAATTTGTGGCGGTCTGGAGGTACAAGAGAAAGCTTTGGACTGGTGAGGCTGCCATACCAGTCTCTTGTGCAAGAGGAGCGTTCCCAAGTGCTTGGAGCCATGGGGCCCATTTCGGATTGTGGAATGCTGATGGAATCTCTCTAAAGGACATGAGGGCAAGTGCCTTATGCGTGCCCCATAATTGGATGCCACCTGCTCTAAAGTTACAGCAACAGTGCTCTTGGAGGGATTTCAATGTTTTGATCCCTTTTTAAAGAAAGCAACCGAAGCTCTTCCAGTTATGAGTTCTGAAATACACTTTTGCAGCCATTAGGGTGGGAGGTGATTGGGTCATTGTGTTATCATTCAACACATCTCTCGGAGATAGAGACTTGCATAAGTAAAATCGTATTTCTGTTTTTCAGGACCCATGGTATCAACCCCAGGACTGTCAGTCTCAGGAAGCAGCACGTGGGGAACATTTTCAGACTTGGTAAGTAGCTGGCCTGCTGATAGAGAAGGTTAAGGTGCTTTTGATCTCTTCTCCCCTAATGGCAATACCTCTAGTTTTTAAAATGACTCAGGGAAATCATCCTTTGAACAGTCAAGGTATTGCTTCAAGAAGAGCCAGCCCTGTTCTAGATATGATGTCTGAGAGGTTATGTTGCCTAATTGTAAATATATGAATTTTCCCTTCTGCTCCTTTATGATCATGAGTTTGACCTCCAGATGCCTTAACTGATGATCCACAGAACCCTAGGGATCCCCACACCTTCCTGATCAGGCTGTCTGTGGAGGCTTCTAGCACCTCAGGGGCTCACTCTGGATACTCAGCTCTTCTCCCTGCACTGGGCTAAGGAGTCATCTGCAGGCCAGTCCTGCTTAGGGCCATTGCTCTGCTAACATACTGTGCAACCTCCTCCCAATCTTGGCCCTTGTCCAGTTCTGTTGGGTGGGTGGACTGGGGAGAGGTTCCTTCTGAAGGCAACAGAGTGATTCAAGGGCTTTCTGGAGAGATTTAAATCTGGGAGCAGCAAGTTGTTGTTGCAGATTCATGAAGTAGTGTGTGTGTGTAAGTGTGTGGGTGTGTTGCTCTGGCCTTGGATGCATGGAGAACTGTATGAATTAGTCAGAACTGAGATGTCAGATAATCAATGAAAGAAGATTTAGTTTAACCAAGTGTTTAACCTCTCACTCATTCCTTCATGACATGGGGGTTAAGTGTGGACTCCAGAACCCAGACTGCTTGGGTTCAAGTCCTAGTTTCTCCAATTATTGGCTATGTGGCCTTGGGAAAATCATTTAATTTCTTTAAGCATGAGTTTCCTCATGTGGCAAACAGTACCTTCCTCATTGCTTTGTGAGAAATGAAATCATGAATACATATAAAACGCTACCTGCTTTACCTGCTGTGTGCCCCCCAAAATGTTAGTTGTGGTTTTGTTGTTATAATTATTCTAATGTCATTAATTCCTTCATTAATTATGCATAATCTCCTTACCTCCTCTATGTCTAGCCATGTACAAGGAGCACTGGGGCTAAGAGAGAAAGGTAAGATTTCATTTCAATTTCATAGAAAAGATAAAATGCACAAAAAGCAAAATTATGGCCCAAAGAATATAAATATATACCAAAGGTAGCCATCACAGAAGCGGGTAAAAAGAAAACAGCTGAAATTTTAATGAATTTTTAAGAGCCAAGTATTGCCTAGCATGACAGTTTAGAGTTCCTGGGAACCCCAGGCACAAGGGGTATCTGTTTGTTAACTCTTGTCCCTAGGCCTCCACTGAGAGTTCACAAGAGAGATGAGGAGCAGAGCAGAACTGCAAGAGAACCCCCTAGTGAGGCAGGTGCTACACACCTAAGTTTGTAGGTAAAGCAGGAGAACCAGTAAAAACCTTCCAATGCTCCTGACTTTTCAATAGTAAGAGGCGGAGGTTGTCTGCCTCTGAAGGAGGAGCAGGAGTGCTGAGAGAGCCCCTTCCCTGAGGCAAAGGTGTGCAAGGCCTGCCTAATACTGAGGCTAGAGCAGAAGAACCAAGAGAACCCTCTTGGACCCTTCAGGGGAGAGACGGTGGTCATCTGCTGCTGTGGCAAGGGCAAAAAAATCTACTTTTACTCAGGACCTTGTACTAAGTATAAGGCCGCTGTGGTTTGCTGCTGGAGTGGACCAGAAATCTACCGATGCTCTGGATTCTGCACTGAGTATGAGACAATGATTGTTTTCTACTTGGGGAAGGGCAAGAAAGCTGAAAGTGACACACCCCCCCAAGGAATTTAGGGGTGTGTGTAGGGCTGCCTACATAAGTCCTTCTGCATGCTGGGCCTTGCATTGATAACCAGGAAGCAATCTACCATGGAGAGAGAGGAAGCAATGCTAAGAGACCTCTTCTGTGGTGCAGTGCTTGCCAAGATTTAGTGTGGCATAGGAGAATTGAGAGAAACTGTCTGTAACTCTAGACTTCCCACTAAGTATGGGGCAGCACCAGTTCACTACTGAGAGAATTTGAAGCCTGTACTACACAGAACTTAAGTAAAGCAGTAACAAAGTCCAAACCCAGATCAACTATAGACTAGACACTAACTCAACTCACCACACTAACAGCCTGTCAGAAGAAGAGGATTTCCCATTTCTGAGCTTATTTACCTCAATCTGTAGTATATTTTTATACATAATGTTTGGCATTTGATATAAACTTATGACGCACACACACACAACCAAACAACGATATGACCAATTGTCAAGAGATAAAATAATCAGTGGAATCTAAAGATAGCCCAAATATTGCAATTATCAGACAAGGGCTTTAAAATAACTATGATAAATATGTTAAAGGATCTAATGGAAAAGATGAGCACCATGTATGAACAGATGGGAATTTCAGCAGAGGTATGGAAACTATAAGAAAAGAACAAAATGGAAATGATAGAAATGAAAAGTAGAATGTCAAGGATGAAAATTTATGTCAATGAGCTTATCAAAAGACAGGACAAAGAAAAAAAAGAATCAATAAACTTAAACAAATACATACAGGTCAATAGAAGTGATCCAAACTGAAACAAAAAGAGAAAAAATACTGAAAAATGAAACAGAGCATTTGAGATCTATGAGACAATATCAAATGATTTAATACACCTGTCATTGGAGTCCCAGAAGAAGAAGAAGAGAGAGGAAAGGGTAGAAGAATATTTAAAGAGATAGTGACCAAGTATTTCCCCAAATTAATAAAAAACAAACAAACAAACAAACGAACAAAAAAAAACAACCACAGATCCAATAAGCTTATAGGACCCCAAGCAGGGTCATAGTCAAATTTCTTAAAACAAAGGATAAAGAAAGGATCTTTAAAGCAGACAGGGAAAAAATGAAAATTACATAGAGAGGAATAATGTTAAGAATGACAGTCAACCGCTTATCAGAAACAACAGAGGCCATAAGACAGTGTAATGTCATTGTGAGAGTGTTCTAAAAACAAACAAACAAAAACAAACCAAAAAAAACCCTATCAGCTTAGAGTTCTATATCCAGTGAAAATATTCTTTAAAAGTGAAGGTGAAATAAAGACATTTTTAGGGACAAAAGGTGAAAGAGTCAGTCTCAAGGAGAAGAGGAAATACTAAAAGGCATTCTATAGGCTGAAGGAAAATGATATAAGATAGAAACTGGTTCTACAGGAAGGAATGGAGAACACAGAAAGAGTGAATATATCTATAAATAAAAAACACCTTTAAAACTCTTTAAAGCTAATTGGCTATATAAATGACAAATAATAACAAACAAATGTGGGGTTTATAACTAACACATATGATAAGAAGAGCACAAAAAGGACGAGTGTTGTAATTGGAAATATGCTACATTAAATTCTTAAATTGTTCATGAAATTACGTATATTTTTTGAAAATAGGCTTTGACAAAGATGAAGATTGTAATTTCTAGAGAAATCACAAACTATAATTTCAAACTACAAACAAGCATGACTAAAATGTCAATACCTGTATCAAACCCAATGCCATCGAGTCATTTCCAACTTGTAGCAACCCTATAGGACAGAGTAGAACTGTCCCATAGGGTTTCGAGGCTGTAAATCTTTATGGAAGCAGACTGCCGTATCTTTCTCCTGTAGAGGGGCTGGTGGGTTCGAACCGCCAATCTTTTGGTTGGCAGCTGAGAGCTTTAACCACTATGCCACCAGGGATACTTAAAATGTCAATAAAACCAAACTCATTGCCATCAAGTCAATTTTAACTCATAGTGATCCTATAGGGCAGAGTAGAACTGCCCCATAGGGTTTCCAAGGAGTGTCTGGTGGGTTCGAACTGTTGACCTTTTGTTTAGCAGCTGAGCTCTTAAACATTGCAACACCAAAACAAAACAAAACAAAACCCATTGCTGTCGAGTTGTTTCCAACTCATAACGACCCTATAGGACAGAGTAGAACTGCCCTGTAGGGTTTCCAAGGAGTGTCTGGTGGATTTGAACTGTTGACCTTTTGATTAGCACTTAACCACTGTGCCACCAAAGCTCCATTTCACAACTAGGACCCCAAAATGTCAATAGAGGTGATAAAATGAAATACCAAAAATGTTTTATTTAAAAACACAGGATAGGAGGAACTGAAAAACAAAGAGCATAGGAACAAATGGAAATCAAACCCAAATTTGGTATATTTAAATAAAAAATATATGAAAAATTCTATTAAACGTAAATGGATTTAATTATCCTAATTGAAAGGCAGAGATTGTCAGACTGGATAAGAATGCAATCTCTAACTATATGTGGTTTACAAGAAATACACTTTAAACATAAAGACACAAGTAGGTTGAAAGTAAAAGGTTAGAAAAAGATACCATGCCAACACTATGTATAAGACAACTGGTGAAGCTATCCTACTATTACAGAGAGTAGAATTCAAGATGATAAAAAGATAAAAGGAGGATTTCATAATGATATTAGGGTTTGTCAAGATGACATTAAAAATCCAAAATTTGTTTGTACCCAAATAGCAAAGCTCCAAAATACATAAAACAAAAATTGACAGAACTAAAGGAACCTATACATATCCACAATTATAGTTGAAACATTTCATACTCTCTCCTGGTAACTGATAGAGTGAAAAATTAATAAGTATATGGACGATATGAACAACATTATTAATAACTTGACCTAATTGACATTTATAGAACATTCCACCCAACAAAAACAAAATGCACGTTCTTCTCCAGTGCACATGGAACATTTCACAAAACAAGCCATAAACTGGATTGTAAAACAAGTCTCAATAAATTTCTAAGAATGTCTTAAGATTGAATTTCTAAGCATGTTCTCTGGACACAATGGAATTAAATTAGTCATCGATGACAATCTCTCAAATATTTGGAAATTAAACACACTACTAAATAATCTGTGATTCAAAGAAGAAATCACAGTGGAAATTAGAAAATGTTTTGAATTCAGTGATAATGAAAAGATGACATAAAAATTTGTAGAATGCAGAAATTTTAAAAGGAAGTTTGTAGTTTTAAATGTTTATATTGGAAAAATTAGAATGGTGAAAAATCAATGACCTTTCCTTCCACCTTAAGAAACTGAAAGAGAGGAGCTAATTAAATCCAAATAAGAGTGGAAATCAATGAAATAGAAAACAGATAATAGAGAAAATCAGCAAAGACTGAAGTTGGTTTGCAAAAAGTTTTTAAAGAATGATGAACGCCTAGGATGACTAATCAAGAAAAAAGGAGAGAAGACACAAATTACCCATATCAAGAATAAAAGAATTATAATTACAGATGTTATAGACATTAAAAGGGTAATTAAGTGATACTATGAAGAACTTTATGCCAATAAATTCAACAACTTAGATGAATGAGACAAATTCCTTGAAAAGTGCACTTACAAAACTGACACAAGAAAAAATAGAAAATCTAAACCCTATATTGATTAAAGTAATTGCAATTGTAATTAAACAACTTCCCACAAAGACTCATGGCCTAGATGGTTACATTGGTGAATTCTTTCAAATATTTAAAGAAGAAATGTCAATTCTACCTAAACTCTTTCAGAAAATAAGAGTATTAGAGAACACTTCACAACTTACCTTGAGTCTATTACCTTGATACCAAAACCAGACAAGGACAGCATAAGAAAAGAAAATTACAGACCAATGTCTCTCATTAACATTGGTACAAAAATCTTTAACGTAATATTAGCAAATGAAATTCAACAATATATAGAAAAGGATAAGGTAGGGTTTATCCTAGGGATCTAAGATTGTTATAATATTAAAAAAATCAGTCAATGTAATTCACTACATTAACTAATTAAAGGAGAAAATCATATTACAATTTTCATAGATGCATAAAAGCATTTGACAAATTCCAACGTCCATTCATGATGAAAACTCTCAACAAACTAGGAATAAAATAGGCTTTCTCAACCTGATAAATGATATCTACAAAAAACCTGCAGCCAACTTACTTTGTAGTTATTGAATGCTTTCCTCCAGATTGTTGACAAAGCACGGATGTCTCTCTCACAACATTTATTCAACATTTTACTGGAAGTATTAGCCAGGGCAATAAGGTAAGAAAAAGAAATAAAGGGCATATAGATTGGAAAGGAAGAAATAAAATTGTCTTCACTTGCATGTGACATGATTTTGTACAAAAAATATTACTAAGGAATTTTAAAAATGAGTGGAAATAATTTATTTTTACATGCTGCAAGATACAAAAAATTATAATTCTATATACTAGCAATGAATAATTAACAATGAAAATTTTAAAATAATATTTACAATTGCATAAAAAATTCAAACACAGATAAATTTTATGAAAAAGGCTTAATACTGTGAAGTAGAAAACATTACTGAGAGAAATTAAATAAATTAAGAGGTATACCATGTTAATGAATTGGCAGAGTCAATATTATTAAGATGTCAACTCTTCCAAATTTATCAATCCTAACTGAAATCCCAGAAAGTTTTCTTCTTTGACAAAATTATTTTAAAATTTATATGGAAAGGCAAAGGACCTAGAATAGCCAAATATTCTGTAATATTGAAAAAGTAGAACAAATTTAGAAGATTTACGTACCTGACTTCAAGACCGACAATATAGCTATAGTAAACCAGGCAGTGTGGTATTGATGAAAGGATGGATAAATAGATAAATGGAATAGAACAGAGAGCCTAGACATAAATAGACTCACAGATATATGGTCAAATGATTTTTGACAAGGGTGCCAAGGAAATTCAATAAGGAAAGGAAAAGCTCTTCAACAAATAGTGCAGAAACAACTGGAAATTTATTAGTAAAGAAAGAACTCTGACTCCTACCTGTAACCGAAGTATAAAAATCAATTCAGTATGGATCACTGAACTAAACATACAAGCTAAAGCAATAAAACTACTAGAAAAAGAGAGAATATTTTTACAACCTTGGGGTAGGCAAAGATTTCTTAGAGAGATCACAGAAAGAAAGGACTATAAAAGCAAAATATGATAAATTGTACTTCATCAAAATTTAAAATTTCTGCTCTTGAAAGACACTGTTAAGAAAATGCTTTTAAATCTGTTCTCCAGCAGCACCTGTTCTGGAACCCAAATGTGCCAATGCTGCCTAAGCTTTGCGGAGGTGTAGGGGCAGGTAAGAGGTGGGCTTCAGACTGCCTCAGGGTACATGGACAGGGTGTCCCTCTGGGCTGTGGGGCAGTGGTTGCAGTGGTGTCCACACACATGAGCCTCAATGGCATCTGTTAGTTATCTGCATCTGATCTGGAGTTTATGAAATGCTGTTCACCAGACTTCAAAGCCAGGGAGTCATCTTCATCATCCTGTTGAGGACCCCAGCTTATCCCTCTCTTCTACTATGTGACATTAAAGACTCAGTTTTGTTGCAAAACGGTCTGGCCCAATGACGTCAGGCCGGCTCCCCTTTGGAAGGCTTTGGAAAACAGTGATGACTCAGACCTCCTCCAAGGAGCACCTGACCGCCCATCTCTCTTCCACATGCCGCAGACTGAGGGGCCTGGCTTCCACAGGAACGACAGCCAGAGGCCTTGCTGTTTTGGAAGGAGGGCTTGCTCTGCTTGGCCTGGCTGGGACTTGGGCTTGGCTCTGTAGCCTGTAGAATAAACATCTCAACGTAGGCCTGGGAGTGTAAGGGTGGTTATTTGCTTTTTTTGGTGGGGGAGGGGATAAGGAGTCCATGATAATAGTTTTCATTGACTGGGGAGTAAAGCTGTACTCCTTTCCTGAACTGACAGAGCGTGGCTGGTAAGAGTTAGCTTTGATTCTTGTCTTTCCCTTTTTCATCCTTTTACTTGAGTGCCGTGAGGACACTTCCCTCTCAGGTTCTTAGGAGAGCATCTATTTCTGTTGGTTCTACTTCCCTTATTTTCCTTGCTAGAGTAAATAACATAAATATGTGTTATGGATTGAATTGTGTCCCCTCAAAATATGTGTCAACTTGTCTAGGCCATGATTCCCAGTATTGTGTGATTGTCCACCATTTTGTCATCTGTTGTGATTTTCCTATGTGTTGTAAATCCTACCTCTGTGATGTTAATGAGGCAGGACTCCATCTACAAGATTAGGTTGTGTTTTAAGCCAATCTCTTTTGAGATATAAAAGAGAGAAGCCAGAAGAAAGACAGTGGGACCTCGTTATCACCAAGCAAGAAGAGCTGGGAGCATGTGTGTCCTTTGGACCCAGGGTCCCTGTGCTGAAAAGATTGATGACAAGGACCTTCCCCCAGAGCTGACAGAGAGAGAAAGCCTTTCCCTGGAGTTGGCACACTGAATTCAGACATCTAGCCTCCTAAACTGTGAAAGAACAAATTTCTCTTTGTTAAAGCCACCCACTGGTGGTATTTCTGTTATAGCAGCACTAGATAACTGAGACAACATATATATACATATGTTTTTAAAACTAAGATTGCCAGTTGAAGTTATCAGTTAAAAAAAAAAAAAAAAACAGATGAAAGCTCGGTCCCTCAATTGTTTCTCTACTCCCTGGTATTAATTTTGGGAGTTAAAAACTGGTGTTGTTGCTTCCCGTGTGTCCGCTCTCACTAACTCATGCCATAGATGCCAAGTTTCAGTTTAATTTGGGCTCTGGTTCTATGCTTACAGAGGTAAATGAAGACCCTAGCTCATAAATCTTTTTTGTTTTTTCACTTTTATTTTTAAATGTAGCTAGATACAAAGTTTATGTCCATTTAGCTGACCTTTTCAATAGTAAGAGCTATTTTATAAGGCAGCAGAAGTGAAAGTTATCAGCAAGGCTGGGTAATGTAAAGTATTTATGAATGAACGTGCAAAAACCAATCTGGGGTGTAAAACGTGGGGCTGTACTCAGGCAGAACTGCTTGTGACTTGAGCCTTCTTTGCAGTAAAGCATAATTCATGCTGCTGTTAGCCCTTAAAACAGGAAATAATATACCCATTTAACTTAATCACAATTTATATTACATGTGCATATTTCTAAACAAATGTTGTAGATGGAGAGTTTGGTAGCAATAATATTTATGAATTACACTTTTAGTTAGCAAAGGAAATGTGTGACCTCTTACATTTGGTTTGACATTTGAATTTGGTGTTCAGTGTATTTGACAGGGGTGATGGATTCTCATTAGCTTAACGTATAAACAGGAAATGCTTCCTCGGTGAACAGTTATTAATGTGGGACATCCCTGAATTTGAATTTTTAGTTGCTTATTCTGGTCTAGACTGTGAAATTTATTTAATTTCTCTCTGCACAAAAGAAGTTAAAGCAAGGCTTTAAATTTGTGTATTAGCAAACCTGAACAACATATGAACGCCACGCTCTGAGAAATGGAAAATGGTGCCAAGGTAGGTGGGCTTTGGAGGCTGCTGAGGGCTGTGACACAGGCAGCTGGCCTGACCGGCAGACAGCCCCCACGTGGATTTGCAGTTGCTTGCCTTAATTTTTAAATAAGATAACCTATAGGAATTAGAACATGACGTGGGGGCAGATTTGAGTAAGCTCATACTTAACCTTTATCCGTACCAGGATTAAAGCGGTTCGTGCAAAACGGGAATCAGAACAAATTTGCAGCGTAGTTTAAGATAGGATTTCATTTTGAGTTTTCAGCACTAACATGGTACTCTGCCATATACCACAACACAGAAGCTGGAAGAAAGGGTGCAGGAAAGTTAGGAGAAGGGTCTGACTTTTAACGGGAATGAGGAGAAACCAGGCCAATGGGCCGGCCGTCCACCATGGGCCTGAGCCTGGGCTTAGCCCCTTCTGAGTAATGCTGAGAATCTGATTAGAAGTCAGTTAGAAACCCTGGAAGTGAAGCTGGCGGGCCCTTAATCTGAATTTCAGGTCTTCAGAGGGGAAAAGTAGTGTTTTTATTGTTGGAGGTCAAAGTTTAAATTTAGTTTATATCAGATTACCAAAATATGCTTTCGGTAAGGTTAGATTCTCATGCTCGGAGAGAATAGGGCTGTAATGAAAGCAAACAGGGCTAGAGATAATCCCATTACAGATGAACTCTTCACTTGAACCTCGAACATTTGGGAACCATAATCACACCCATCTCAGCAAGAAGATAAAGGCTGAGCAGACAGGAACTGAGATGGAACCATCCTATTTAGCATTATGCACTTCCCTCCCTGCCACTCCATGCCCCTGCTTAACGTATAACACTTTATCAAAGTTACTTATTTAATTACTTAGGGTTTTTTTTTTCCCCCTTCCCCTGCCTCCCCTGTTAAAATTTAAGCCCGAGGAGAGTAGAGATTTTTGTCTGTTTTGTTCACTGCTCCATCCCCACTATCTAGGTCACAGCCTGGCTCGTAAGAAGCACTCACTAAATATTTGTTGAGTGAATGAATCTTGGAAAAGGAAAAGGACCTTAGATCCTCTAAGCACAAAGCAAAGAATTTTTTTAAACCCAAAGATTTTCAAATTACAGTGGGGAGCTAGCCTCTTTGTGTTCTGTGAGAAGCAGCAATTCCCTGGAAGGAGGAGAGATCTCATCATTCCTCTGGGTCCTGGACAGGATGCCGTGAGTCCCAGATTTGGGATTGCAAGGCTCCATGAAAGGAGCCCTGGTGGAGCACTGGTTAGGTGTTTGCTGCTAACCGAAAAAGCTGGCGGTTCGAACCCGCCAGCCACTCCGTGGGAGAAAGGTGCGGCAGTCTGCTTCTGTAACGATTACAGCCTTGGAAACCCTATGGGCAGTTCAGCTCTCTCCTGTGGGGTCACTATGAGTCAGCATCAACTTGAAGGCCATGGGTTTTGGGGAAAACTCCATGAAGGAGCCCTGGTGACGCAACAGTTAAGTGCTTGGCAGCTAACTAATAGGTTGATGGTTCGAACCCACCAGGCAGCTTCACGGGAGAAAGATCTGGCAATCTGGTTCGGTAAAGATTACATCCAAGAAAACCCTATGAGGTAGTTCTACTCTGTTACACAAGACCACTATGAGTCAAAACTGACTGATGGCACCTAACAATAAGCTCCATGAGGGCGGGGGCCACACCTGTCCTTGCCCAGTGCCTTGCACAAGGCTTCATGCTGAATGAGGCTTGATAGCTAGGTGTTGAGTTGAATAGAATTAGTAAAGGTGGGTTGGAAGAAAGGAGCCCTGGTGGTGCAGTGGTTAAAGCACTCAGCTGCTAATCAAAATGTCAGTCGTTCGAAACCACCAGCTGCTCTGCAGGAGAAACATGTGGCAGTCTGCTTCCATAAAGATTACAGCCTTGGAAACCCTATGGACAGTTTGAGTCACTATGAGTCAGAATTGACTTGACAGCATTAGGTTTGGTTTGGGTAGTGACATTTTAGTTGTGCTTCTTTGTAGTTTGAAATTAGTTTGTTTGTTTACAGGTTGGAAGAGCAGTCCCTCTCTTGTGTGCCTGGGAGATAATGTCTGTCCTTTCCACACCCTCTCAGCATTGAATTGGTCAAGGCTGAGTGTGAATACCTCCTCTCACAAATTGGAAATGGGAGGGGGCTGGGGATGGGTGGGGGGACATGATTTCTCTGGGAAGTTACATGTGCTACACCGAGCAGGCTTGCTACACCTGTGCCACACCCTTGGCCTTTTGTTGCCAGGTTCATTCATATCAGGAACCTTGATTTATGCTGAGGCTATTTCTTGCACTGCCATACTTCCTCCATTCACCCAAATCCTTCTGTTCTTAAAGACTTGGAGCCCTACCTCCACCATGAAGCCCTCCCTGAACACCCCATGTCTTGTCTGCTTCTGAGCCTCTACGGATTTTTTAATTGTTTTTTTTAGTATTTCATGAGGGCAGTGGTGGTTTAGTGGTAGAAGTCTCATCTTCTGAGTGGGAGGCCCAGATTGAATTCTCCAGCCAATGCTCCTCACACATAGCTACCACCCATCAGTGGAGGTTTGCATGTTGCTGTGATGCTGAACTGGTTTCACTGGAACTTCCAGACTAAGATGGACTAGGAAGAAAGGCCTGGAGATCTACCTCTGAAAAATTAGCCAGTAAAAATGCTATGGATCACAGTGGTCCTATCCCATTGTACATGGGGTTGTCATGAGTCAGAGGCTGACTTGACAGTAGCTGATAACATCAACAGCAAAGGTTTCATATATTTTGTCTCCCCCACTTGTCTGTGAGCTCCCCAAGTACAGGGCTGTGCACTTCTCTTGCTGCTCCATAGTATTAACTGTCCTCCACTGTATTTATTGGAGCCCTAGTGGTACAGTGGTTAAGAGCTACGGCTGCTAACCAAAAGGTTGGCTGTTCAAATCCACCAGCCTCTTCTTGGAAACTGTATGGGGCAGTTCAACTCTGTTCTATGAGTTGGAAGCGACTTGACAGCAATGGTTTTTTAAATTATTATTATTATTATATTTATTAAGCATGTCTTGGGGCTCTGCTACTACTTCCCCTCTACCAATCAACTTTGTTTTTTTTTTTTTTTTTTTGGAGTGATTAAAAACTTTCATACGTTAAAAATTATAAAACTGATACATGTTTATTGTAACAAGCCAACCAATATAAATGTGTGTAAAAAAAACAGTGAATAGTTTTGGAACTATTTGGTCCCCCTTCCAACCTCATTCCCCTGAGGTTACTAATGTTAACAGTATAGGGTGATTCCATCCATATCTTTTCTCCATGAACAAACTTAAATAAAAATGTCTACACATATATATATAGTGGTATTCCCTTTTGCCTCTATCTCACTCTTTTTTAAAATAAAAATTGGCTCATACTAAACAAATTACTGTACATCTTGACATTGTTTTTCAATTAACATCACCTCATGATATTGGATTGGCTAGTAAACTTGCTTAAGAAAGCATTTGCAATCAAATTGATTACATCTGTGGAAAGAGATGATGGAGAAGCTCAGTATCATCAGTCAGAACCAGAGCTTTGAACCAGTTCCTTCTGGTTGAACCCCTGCTTAGAACTTATATTTCCACCCCAGATATACTGAATCAGAATCTACATTTTAACAAAATCCCCAGGTGATTCTTAGGTATGATAAGTTTTGAGAACCACTGCTTTACTAGTGGTTCTCAGAATTGGTCCCTAAGCAGCAGCAGTATTCAGCATTAACATTGCCTGGGACTTTGTTAGAAATGCAAAAAAAAAAAAAAAAAAAAAAACAGAAGAAACCAGTTGGAAGCCCTGGTCAGAACAAGGCCAGGGGCCAACTGCGGAACAGACCATCAGTTCCTCCAATGCAAGTTCAAGTTGAAGCTGAAGAAAATTAAAACAAGTCCATGAGACCCAAAGTACAACCTTGAGTATGTCTCACCTGAATTTAGAGATTATCTCAAGAATTGATTTGATGCATTGAACACTAATGACTGAAGGCCGGATGAGTTATGGGATGGCATCAAGGACATCATATATGAAGAAAACAAAGGTCATTAAAAAGACAGGAAAGAAAGAAAAGACAAAATGGATGTCAGAAGAGACTCCGAAACTTGCTCTTGAATGTAGAGCAGCTAAAGCGAATGAAGAAATGTTGAAGTAAAAGAGCTGAACAGAAGATTTCAAAGGATGGCTCAAGAAGATAAAGTAAGGTATTATAACGAAATGGGCAAAGACCTGGACTTAGGAAAGCAAAAAGGAAGAACACGCTCGGCATTTCTCAAACTGAAAAAACTGAAGAAAAAAATTCAAGCCTCAAGTTGCAATACTGAAGGGTTTTATGGACAAAAAAATTGAATGATGTAGGAAGCATCAAAAGAAGATGGAAGAAATACACAGTCACTGTACCAAAAAGAATTGGTCAACATTCAACCATTTCAGGAGGTGGCATATGATCAACAGCCAATGGTACTGAAGGAAGAGGTTCAAGCTACACTGAAGGCACTGGTGAAAAACAAGGCTCCAGGAATTGAAGGAATACCAACTGAGATGTTTCAACACAGAATGCAATGTTGGAAACACTCACTTGTCTATGCCAAGAAATTTGAAAGGTAGCTACCTGGCCCACTGACTGGAAAAGATCCATATTTTTGCCCATTCCAAAGAAAGATGATACAACAGAATGTGGAAATTATCAAACAATATTGTTAATATCACACACTAGTAAAATTTAGCTGAAAATAATTAAAAAAATATTGAAGCAGTACATCGACAGGAAACTGCTGGAAATTCAGGCTGGATTCACAAGAAGACATGGAATGAGGGATATCATTGCTGATGTCAGATGGACCTTGGCTAAAAGCAGAGAATACCAGAAATATGTTTACCTGTGTTTTATTGACTATGAAAAGGCATTCGACTGTGTGAATCTTATCAAATTATGGATAACATTGCAAAGAATAGGAATTGCAGAACCCTTAATTATACTCATGTAAAACCTGTACATAGACCAAGAGGCAGTCGTTCGAACAGACCAAGAGGATACTGTGTGGTTTAAAATCAGGAAAGGTGTGTGTCAGGGTTGTTTCCTTTCACCATACCTATTCAATCTACATGTAATCTGAAATGCTGGACTATATGAAGAAGAACGCGGTATCAGGCTTAGAGGATTAACAACGTGTGGTATGCAGATACACAACCTTGCTTGCTGAAAGTGACGAGGACTTGAAGCACTTATTGATGAAGATCAAAGACTACAGCCTTCAGTATGGATTACACCTCAACATAAATAAAACAGAAATCTTCACAACTGTACCAGTAAGCAATATCATGATATACAGAGAAAATACTGAAGTTTTCAAGTATTTCATTTTACTTGGATCCACAATCAACACCCATAAGAAATTAAACGACATATTGCATTGGGAAAATCTGGTGTGAAAGACCTCTTTAAAGTGTTAAAAAGCAAGGATGTCAGTCACCTTGAGGACTAAGACCTGACCCAAGCCATGGTGTTTTCAATTGCCTGATATGCATGGCAAAGCTGGTAAATGAATAATTTCTTTTATAAGGATCAGCACAAAGCTGGCTCCTATGAGGTTGAGGATGAAGATGTTCCAAATGTCCAGCTTTTCCAAACTGAGGTACCACTCCATCATCTCTAACATTAACTACTAATCTTCCCCTCAGAACTCTCCCTCCAGTTTTAGGTTTTGTAATTCACTGCAACGTCTCACAGAACTCAGGAACTGTACTTACAGTTAAGTGATTTATTAGGGAAGTAACAGGGTACAACTTGGGATCAGGAACAACTCAGGATACAATTCTTGATCAGGACAGCTTCTTTTTGCCCTATGCTGCTGGCCCTGCTTGGGGTCTTCTTGGGTAAGTGTTACAATTCTTAGCTGCATAGGTCAGCAAGCCCCACTGCAGCCGTCTCACGCCAGTCTCCTGCCATCTTGCACAGTGGTTGCTCTTGCTACTTCTGCACTGCTGTCTCTCACTGTCTTCCATGTTATAGCTCCCTGTCTCCTGGATCTAGGAGCTTCTCAGCACAGGGACCCCAAAGGACACTCTCCGCTCCTGACTCTTTTCCTTGGTGGTAGTGACGTCCCCCTCTGCTCTGTGATTGTCTCCCTTTTAAGCCTAGCAGGATGGCGAAACTGACCAAACCCCTTATTAGGGTTCCATCCACCTTATTTGCTTGGTCCCACCCTCGCAGGGTTCCATTCACCTAATTTGCATTATTAGTAAGCTGTCCAATCCCTTGGTGGGCCACAAGCACCCTGTTTGCATAGTCTCTCACCCAATCGTTGTGTGGGAGTCACAGACTATGGCTAGAAGGACCATATTAAGTAATTCACTGCACTGCAGCTAGACAGTGAATAAGCAAGACCAAAGAATAATTGATGCCTTTGAATTATGGTGTTGGCAAAGAATATTGAATATATGATGGACTGCCAGAAGCACAAACAAATCTGTCTTGGAAGAAGTGTAGCTAGAATGCTCCTTAGAAGGGAGGATGGCCAGACTTCATCTTACATACTTGGACACTTCATCAGGAGGAACCAGTCCCTGGAGAAGGACATCACGCTTGGTAGAGGGTCAGCGAAAAAGAGGAAGACCCTCAACAAGACAGACTGAAACAGTGGCTCCAACAATGGGCTCAAACATAACAACGATTGGGAGGATGGCACAGGACTGGGCATTTTTGTTCTATGTTCCTCTCACTCCAAAGTAAAATTTTGAAAAGAAGGCCTGAGAACCTAATATATCATTAAGGGTAGAATAACTTCATATATGACACAGGTGCGGTCACTGGAGAAAGGATGTTCTCCATATATACAACAGTCCTTATCAGAGTACTGTTTGGTAGGGCAAAAAACGAAAATCAAATATCCATCAGTAACATGTTGAATAACTTATGTGTACATCATTGCACATAAATTGTACAGCTGCAAGGGAAAAATAAATAAATAACAACTTACATTTACTAACATAGAAAGAGACCAAGAGGGATTTTTTTAAATTACTCAAATATTATAATGTATTCTTTAACATTTATTTCTTTGCTTTGCTTTATTAATGAGTCTATCTCTTTTTCTTTGTTTTTGCCTTAACTTACTAAATTTTTACAAAAATTATTCTTGTGCCTCAGAAGGTTTTAATTTACTCACGCCCGTTACTGATGTTGTTGTTATTAGGTGCTGTTGAGTCGGTTCCAACTCATAGCGACCCTAGCATGAAACATAGAACGAAATCATGGTTAGGCATGCCTTAGTTATAAAAGTGACATCTCTGCATTTTAATATTTTAAGGGGGTCTTTTGCAGCACCTTTGCCCAATGCAATACATTGTATAATTTCTTGGCCACTGCTTCCATAGACACTGATTGCTCATCCAAGAAGAATGAAATCATTGACAACCTCAATTTTCTTCTGACTTTATTTAATAAATGGTGTTGGGCTAACTGATTATCCATAGGGGTGAAAAACAAACAAAAGAAAATAACATCCTTTCTCCAGTGACTGCACCTGTGTCGTATATGGAGTTATTCTACCCTTAATGTTATATTAGGCTCAGGTTTTCTTTTCAAAACTTTACTTTGGGGTAGACGGGAGCACCCTTGTCCAGAAAACATACAAGCTATCAACATGAGCACTGGTTCCTGCCCAGGTAAATCTCTCTTTGCTTGATATTTAGCTGTCAGCGGGGAAAGGAAGGAGGTTGGATTATACTCTCTCAAACTCTGGCCTACGCAAAGCTCTGAAAGCAGCAAATATTCCTCCTTTTGGCCTGAAAAAAAGTGAGCCAATTTTTGAATTATGACAACACCAAATGATGCCTTAAATCACCAGGCTTCCTACATGCTGGTGACAGAGCCCTGGTGTAAGTAGTCCTGGTCAGAGGCACCCTTGTCCTCGGGAGGCTTGGGGGTGGTGTCCGTCTGGCTTTCTTTTCAGTATCTACTCCCAGGCTGAGATTTTCTTTAGGCCAAGTTTCAGCCTGGAGCAAATTTTTTATGGCTGCGAGCTAATCCCCTAGCAAACCCTGGTTTACACAGAAACGCTGACACAGTGCTAGCTCTGGTGATTCAACTGGGGCAGCTGGGCTATTTATGGCTCCCCGATGCCAATAGGGGATAATTCTCATTTAATAGATTCAGTTGCTGTTGGGACAGGGACCCTACTTTTTTCCCCAGTGGGGTGGTGGAACTTCTTGCCCGAAGACCTGAGTGAGTGGGAGGCTGCCTGTGGGGAGGGGCTGCCTGTGGGGAGGGCCTGCCGTGGAAGCAGCTTGAGCTACAGTAAGTTACAACCAAGGTGGGCTTTTCATCCTGGGATTGTGAGAGCCTTAGAAACAAATAAATATTTTCATCTCCTATTTTGTCTCTGGGCAGTAGGCCCAAAAAGCGTCTTGATTTTTCTCAGTGAAACTCAGGAGAAAAGCTGAGGATGACTTAATTCCCATTTTCCTCTTCCTCTTTCTGCACTTAATTCTTTGTATTGAGGACTGGGAGCCAGGGTCCTGAGAAGCCACTGTTGATGGGCATGAGCCAGGTAGAACTGGACTCGAAGGCCTCTGGGAGGTGAGACTGCACATGGCAGACCCCTCCTGCAACCCTCCTATTGGTGCCCAGAGTGGTCACCTGATGGGGCCATGGGATGGATTTGGGGCTGGCAGCAGGTGGCCAGCTCTTGGGTTGGGCTTCGTTTCCACTATCAGCCTTCCCTTAAGCAGATAAGCATCTTGAGTTTCTGCTTCAGCCCTGGAAGAGCCAAGACTCATCTACACTTTCTCTTCTACCTGGGGGTTACACTTTTGCCACTACAGGATGAGGGAGCTTGGAGCCCTGAACTCTGGTGGTTCTGGGTGGGTGATGGGGAGTGAAGGGTTGAAGCTGTGGATGCCATGTGGCCCAGGTCTTTCTCACTCATTCTGGCCTGATGGCACCCGGCAGAATCTGTTCTCACTGTTACCAAAGGTGCTATTAAGTTGGTTCTCAGAATCCCCAAGAAGCAGCCATCTCTGCACAGGCGGGAGCGCTCTGCACCATGTCAAGCCTTTCCCAGTGACAGCTGTAGGATTATACAGACAGGCAAATTTCATTATGCCTATTTGCCAGATAAAGACACTGAGGAACAACGAGTGTAAGTGATTTGCTCAGTTATCAAGAGGCGGAGCTGGGTCTTGAACCAGGGCTACTTGGCTCCAGAGCCTGTGCTCCTAACCATGCCTGTGTATTTATTGACAGGCTCTGGGGCTCCAGGAAGGATCCACAGACGAACAGGGTCATCCCAGGAGCACGAGTGAGCGTTGCTCTTAACTCAGCCAGGCATCCAGATCGACCCCACCTATTTAGAGGCCTTTGAAGTCATTGATGTCAAAAGCAGGGCAGCCTTGTCTTTTACTAGCTTTTATGGGGCCTGTCAAGGGAATGGAAGCACTTAGAGATGGCAGGCTGATAAAGGATGGGCTGGGTCTGCCTTGATAAGGTGGCCTGAGGTAGGGGCAGACCCTGAGGCCGCTAGGCTGTGGTTTCTGCATGGGAGTAAACTCGATTTTCTGGCAGAGCTGGAGAAGCTGTGAAGACAGGCTGGCTACTGCTGACTGCTGGGATTTAGTGGTTTAGCTTTGCTGAAATCCCCAACTTCAAGGACTTCCTTCGGTGACTGAGTTTTGTCAGGCTAATTAAGAGCAAACTTGCCCCTGCAGCTGAGCTCTGGGAGGAGAGGAGGGAGAAGGAGTGGGTGAAGGATGCCCAGAGTGTCTGGGGAGGAGGGAGCTGCTGTCACTCCTGAAGGATGAAGGCCTACTCTGACCAGTAACACAGATGGTGAGGAAGATCCTCGGGGGAGGTCCTGCACTGCCTTCTACAGCTCTTATTCTGGGGCTCCCCTTCTCAAAGGTCCTGCCAGGCCTGGGAACTCACCTGGGGATGGCCGGTGGGGCACTGGAGCCTGGGGGGGTTGGGCAGTGCTTGGATTCAGGATTCATTGGTCATCTTGCCTCCACAGATGAGCCTGTATAAAAACTAGGACTCAAGGCATGGCTTGTGAGGGATTGTGGGCTTGGAATGAGAGAGGATACGTTTGATGCTGACCAGGGGTGGGAGCAAGCAGGGAGACAGACGACCTGGGAAAGTGTCCATGCCCAGAGAAAGGGCTCCTCAAGGGTGTCCAAGAACCATCTCCATAATGCAGGCATTAATGGTAATACACGCTCACTGCCTGTCCTGTGGCATAAGTACAGGAGATATAAAGGGTGTTGTTAACTAGTTTAATCTCCAAAACCTCTGTGATATGAGGTGGATACTATTATTATCACTATTTTACAGCTGAGAACACCTAGGCTAATGGAGGCTAGGTAACTTAGCCAGTGTCACATAGATAGTAAGTGTATTTGAATCCACATGTGACTCCAGAGCCTGAGCTCTTAAGCACAGTGTTATGGATTAAATTGTGTCCCCCAAAAAATGCGTGTCAACTTGACTAGGCCATGATTCCCAGTAATGTGTGGTTGTCCTCCATTTTGTGATCTGATATAATTATTCTATGTGTTATAAATCCTAACCTGTAGGATGTTAATGAGGCAGGACACAATCTACAGGATTAAGTTGTATCTTAAGTCAATCTCTTTTGAAATATAAAAGAGAGAAGTGAGCAGAGAGAAAGTGGGACCTCCTACCACCAAGAAGGAAGAGCCAGGAGTGGAGCACATCCTTTGGAACTGGTGTCCTTGCACTGAGAAACTCGTAGACCCAGGGGAAGATTGATGACAAGGACCTTCCTCCAGAGCCGACAGAGAGAGAAAGCCTTCCCCTGGAGCTGGAGCCCTGAATTTGGACTTCTAGCCTCCTAGACTGTGAGAGAATAAATTTCTGTTTGTTAAAGCCATCCACTTGTGGTATTTCTGCTACAGCAGCACTAGATAACTAAGACTTACAGGTTGTGGAACCGGCAGAAAGCCTGCCTAGTGATCTGCCCTCTGGCAAATGGGAGGAAAGGGCATTGAAGGGCCCAGCTCACCTGTGCCCTGACTTCAGTTCCCTCAGCATCAGATGCTGCCTGGAAACAAGCTGAGTCCCTCAGCCAGGCGAGTGACAGGAAAGGTGTACCCAGGAGCCCACTGAGCCCTTCTGGGGGGCACCTCACCTCTAGTCTAAAGGCCTTGAGAACCCTATTGCCAGATGCATGGTGCTGGGGACAGACAATGGGAAAGCTTAGTAGGCAAGCCCTCTAGGGCAGGGGCCACATGGAGAATCTGTGCTCATGCCCCAAGAGGCCTAACAACAAGGCCAGGCAGTTCCTGTGATGGCTAACAGAGCAGGAGCAGAGGCAGAACCAAAGGGCAAGGGGTGGGAGGGGACTTCTGGGAGCTGGAAACCCTTGCCTGAGGAGGAGGGCAGGGAGCTGGGTCTGGGAGGATGAGCAGGATCTAGAGGTCAGCCCCTAGGAAAGGAGGGCATTGCTGCTGGGCAGAAGACCCAGTGGTCTGTTTGGGTTAATATCCTGGCTCTGCTGCTTGCGACCTTGGGCAGCAACTTCTGTCTTTCTGTATATGTGGGGATAATAGCAGTACTTGTGCATGTGGTCGTTTTGAAGATCAGATGAATTGATGCAGTTAGAAAGCTTGGCCTATGCCCAGTAAACTGTGAGGTGACCATGTGCTGGCTCTAGGCTGCTATTGCTTATGTAGCTGAGAAACATTGACAGCCACAATCTTGGAGCAAAGATAGGGTAGGGGCTCTAGTGGCTTGACTTGGGTCTGGGGAGGCCAGGTTTTCCCCAGTGTGATAATGTCAAGTGTTGTCAGTGCAACATTACCCAGGGTGGGCAGTGTTTCTCTAGCTTGACCAAGAGTTAATGCTTGTGGGAACGTTTTTTAAAACAGTGGAGAGGCTTATTTCATTAAACACACTTTCTTGGATTTGTCTTTGTCCTCTCTGTGCCAGGCACTGTGCTAGGCTCTAGGGGATCCAGACAGCCATGGTCCTTGACTTCAAGGAACTCATGCTCATGCTTTCACCCAGCCAACATTTGCTAAGCACTACTTTGTGTTGGAGATCTTTCTAGGCACTGAGAACACAGAAGAGGGAATAAAATGGTAGACAGCATTTGTAGAGTAGTTAGCTGGGTCTCTGGAGTCAGACCAAGCCTGGGTTTGTATCTTAGTTCTGCCATTTACTGGCTGTAGGTCCCCTTTGTCTATACCAGTAAACCAGTTGCCATAGAGTTGACTCTGACTCATGGTGACTCCATGTATGTCAGAGTAGAAAACCCCATAGGGTTTTCAATGGCTGATTTTTCAGAAGTAGAATGCCTGACCTTTCTTCTAAAGTGCCTCTGAGTGGACTCCAACCTCCAACCTTTCAGTTAAGTGCATTATCTGTTTGTACCACCTAGGAACTCTTTTGGGTATAAAATAGTGGTAATGATGATACATTCCTCACAGGGTTATGAGGAAGGACTAAATAAGATGATGTCTGAGAAGCACTTAGAACAGAGCTCAGCTCACTGGCAGTACTTATTTACTGTCCACCTGTTAGTGTCACTATTGTTGTTATTGCTCTTGTTCCTGCTTTTAGGTGCCCACATCAGCCTTTCCTTCTCCTGGTTTATTAAAGGATTTAATTAAGAACCCATTAGAAAAATCAGGGTCATAATTATGATTCAAAGTTGGTTAATTTCCTAAGTTTTTAAGTTGGCTTCATAAATTAATTAAAAAATGGGGTAGACAACCCAATGAAAAAATGGGTAGTCTTGAGCAGTTCACAGAAAAGGAAATACAAATAGCTTATAAGCAAATCTTACTTATATTTAAAGAAATGTCTAGTAACACAGCAAGATGCAATTTTAACCTTGCAGGTTGGTGGAGATTTAAAAATTTGATGATGCATTTTGTTGGAAAGGGTGAGGGGGAAACAGGCACAGTCATACAGTGGGTAGAAAAAATTGCTGCAGTATCTTTGGTGAAAAGTTTGGCCATTTCTATTAAAAATGCATCATCCATTTTACTTAGGAACTCCACATATAGGGATTTCTCTTATGGGTCTGTTGCTAAATGAGTGCAGTGATATGCATTTAAGGACATTCGTTACTGTTTATTATAGCAAAAAACAGAAAGAACTATGAATGTCCATTGATAGAGAATTGATTAGGGTAAGTCTGGACAATGGAATTCCCTGCAGTTATTATAAAGAACATGGTGGGTTGTTATAAAGAGCATGGTGGATCTCTGTCTTGGAGATCTGATCTTATCATATTGCCAAGATATGTTAAGTACAGAGAAAGGAAGGTACACAGCAACATGTGTGGGACACTCTCATGTGTATCAAAATGAATAAAAGCCATATACTCATAGATATGCTTATATGTATAGAATATACCAAGCGATATATAAGAGCCTGGGCAAGGAGGGAGTTATACTGTTTATCCTTCCTTTTTGTATTGTCAGAATTTTTTATTATATGTATGAATTGCTTTTATAATTGAAAAGAGAAAACTCAAACCAACTGAAGCTACACATTTGTAGTTCAAATGAAATGTCATTCCAAGTTTTGGGGGTGTGTGTGTGTGTGTGTGTGTGTGTGTTTGGACTGATATGATGGTATTTCTCTGAAATCCTACTAAGAACTATCCAAGAAATGGCTTTCAGACACCATCACCTATCCAGATGGTTCCAACATAAATGGAGTGCTGCAGTGCTTTGGACAATGTAAGGCAGAAGCCCAGTACTGGGGCTGGGCTAGCCGGTGGGCCCGGGAACATTGTCCTCAAGTGCTTAAGAACAGGTGATCTGGTCCTGTGTACTTGTCTCCCTTGTCGAATCAGAATGCACAAGCCCCTGAGCGAGGACCGTGGCTCTCAGTGTGCCCTTAGAACCTATACCCACCCCTGTGCTGGTTAGCACATGTTCTCCAGAAGAGAGACCAGAGGGTCAGGTTGTCCTGGGGTAAGTGTGACTAAAATGAGTCCTCCAAGTGGGGGAGTAAATCTGTGTATTTCCTGTGAAGGCCATCAGGACAGCTTTCATGTGTAGGGAGGTTGGGGCACAATCTGTGTTCTGTCTGCCCCCGAATCCTTGAAAGCTAGGTGGGGGGTCCCTATGAGGAAAGCAGTCAGAGAGGTGAGAGGCTATGGGAATTGTGAACCTTTGGGATAGTCAACACACACAGCTGACCTGTGACTTCTAATAACTGGACCTCAGAAGTCAAAGCAGCCATGGAGCCCTGGTGGCACAGTGGTTAAGAGCTCAGCTGCTAACCAAAAGATCAGCAGTTCAAATCCACCAGCTACTCCTTGGAAACCCTATGGGGCAGTTCTACTCTGTCCTGTAGGGTCACTATGAGTCGGAATCGACTGGATGACAACAGGTTTGGTTTTTTGATTTTATTCCCTACCACTTCTTCCCCTTGCTTTCGTCTTCCTCCTCCTTCTCCTCTTTTTTCTTCCATTTAGGGTTTTTTAAATTAATTTTTGTTTTTTAAAACATTCTGTTGTGGTAAAATAGATATAACAAAATTTGCCATTTTAATGATTTTAATTGTATTAATTACAGTGACGTTAATTACATTCACAATATTGTGTAACCATCAGCAGTATCTATTAACAAAACTTTTCATCACCCTAAACAGAAACTCTGTACCCATTAGGCAGTAACTCCCCACCTTCCCCTTCTCCCAGCCCCTGGTAACCTTTAATCTATTTTGGTCTGTATGAATTTACATGTTCTAAATATTTCATATAGGTAGGATCATACAGTATTTGTCCTTTTGTGTCTGGCTTCATTCACTTAGCATAATGTTTTCAAGTTCATCCATGTTGTAGCATGTATCAGTACTTCATTCCTTTTTGTGGCTGAATAATATTCCATTGTATGCATATGCCACATTTTGTTTATCCATTCAACCGTTGAAGGACACTTGAATTTTCCCTACCTTTTGGCTATTGTGAATAATGCTTCTGGGAACATTGGTGTACAGTATCTGTTTGAGTGTCTGCTTTCAACTCTTTTTGGTATATACATAGAGTGGAATTTCTGGGTCATATGGTAATTCTGGAAATCCTGGTGGCGCAGTGGTTAAGAGCTATGGCTGCTAACCAAAAGGCCACAGTTTGAATCCACCAGCCACTCCTTGGAAACCCTCTGGGGCAGTTCTACTCTGTCCTATACAGTCGCTATGAGTCAGAATAGACTTGATGGCAATGGGTCTGGTTTTTGGTTCTAGGGTAATTCTACGTTTAACTTTTTTGAGACGCTGCCAAACTGTTTCCACAGCATCTGGCACCGTTTGACATTCCCACCAGAAATAGATGAGGGCTCTGATTTCTCCACATCCTCACCAGCATTTGTTATTTTTTGCTTTGTTGATAATAGGCATCCTAGTGGGTGTAAAGTAGTATTTCATTGTCGTTTTGATTTGCATTTCCTTGATAACTAATGATGTTGAGCATCTTTTCTAATGTGCTTATAGAACATTTGTGTATCTTCTTTGGAGAAATGTCTGTTTTAGTCCTTTGATCATTTTTTAAATTGAGTTGTATGTCTTTTTATTGTTGAGTTGTAGGAGTTCTTTATGAATTCTGGATATTAAACACTTGTCAGATGTAAGATAAAATATTTGCAATTATTTTCTTCCATTCTGTAGGTTGTCTCTTCACTTTCTTGATAATGTCCTTTGGTGCAAAAAAGTTTTTAATTTTGATGAAGCCCAATTTATTTACTTTTTCTTTTGTTGCTTGTGCTTTGGTGTCATATCTAAGAATCTATTGCCAAATCCAAGGTCCTGAAGCTTTACCTCTATGTTTTCTTCTTCTAAGAGTTTTAAGGTTTTAGCTTTTATATTTAGGTAGTTGATCCATTTTGAGTTAATTTTTGTATATGCTGTGAGGTAGGATCCAACTCCATTCTTTTACATGTGGAAATTCATTTGTCCCAGTACCATTTGTCGAAAAGACTATTCTTTCCCCATGGAGTGAGCTTGATGTTTCTGTCAAAAATCAGTTGGCTATAGATGTATGAGTTTATTTCTGAATTTTCAATTCTAAACCATTGGTCTATATATCTATCTTTATTCCAGTACCATACTCTTTTGATTTCTATAGCTTTGTAGTAGTTTTGAAACCAGGAAGTGTGAGTTCTCCCACTTTGTTCTTCTTTTTGAAGATTGTTTTGGCTATGTAGGGTCCCTTGCAATTCCAATTCCAATTAGCTTGTCCATTTCTGCAAAAAACCTGTCAGATTTTTGATAGAGGTTTCATTGAATCTGTAGATCACGTTGAATAGTATTGACATCTTAACAATATTAAGTCTTCCAATCCATGAACATGGGCTGTCTTTCCATTTATTTAAGTTTCCTTTCATTTCTTTCAACAATGATTTATAGTTTTCAGTGTACAAGTCTTTCACATCCTTGATTAAATTTATTTATTGGTATTTTTTTCTTTTTGATGCTGCTGTAAATAGAATTGCTTTCTTAATTTCCTTTTCAGATTCTTCATCTCTGGTTATAGAAACATAACTGATTTTTGTGTGTTGATCTCATACCTCGCAAATTTGATGAACTCCTTTATTAGTTCTAGAAGCTTTCTTGTGAATTCTTTGGAATTTTGTACATATAGGGTCATGTCATCTGTGATTAGAGATAGTTTTACCTCTTCCTTTCCAATTTGGATACCTTTTATTCCCTTTTCTTGCCTAATTGCTCTGGCTTGAACTTCCAGTACCATGTTGAATAATGATAGTGGTGGAAGTAGCATCCTTGTCTTGTTTCTGATTTTAGGGGGAACACTTCCAATCTTTCATCATTGAGTATGATGTGAACTTTGTATTTTTTATAAATGCCTTTTATCAGATTGAGGATGTTCCCTTCTATTCCAGAAAGTTTTTATCATGAAAGGATCTTGGATTTTGTCGAATTTTTTTTTGCATCAATTGAGTTGATCATGTTTTTTGTTTTTTCCTTCTATTGCAGTAATGCAGTGCATTACATTCATTGATTTTCTTATTTTCTTTCATTCCTGGGATAAATTCTTCTTGATCATGGTGTATAACCCTTGTAATATGCTGCTGAATTTGGTTGCTAGTCTTTTGTTCAGATGTTTATTTGAGGATTTTCTTGTGAGGATCTATCTATATTCACAAGGAATATTGGTCTGTAATATTAGTCTTTGTTTTAAACTTTATTTTACAATGAAAATTATATTTTCACATAGTTTAGAGAGTCAAATAATACTAGACAGTTTTTTGAAAACACACACAGACATACTTGCTTACATTTCTCTTGCCCTCTATTTTCTACTTATCAGAGGCAACTGCTTTCAGTAATTAGGTGATTCTTTTTTTTTTTTTTTTTAAAGCAAAAAAGCAAAGTTTTATTCAGCATATATTCAAAGAGGCAAAAGTAGGAAATGGACAAGCATGCTGCTAGAGTCATGTCTCCCTGAGTCCGAGGAATGTTACAGAATGATCAGTATATATTAGCATTACAAAATGGGCAAAACCATTGAATGCTTCACCTTTTCACAGATCGGCTAAGCACTATTAAGTCATCGTGATTCTACATTTTGAATCATGTTTCTTAACAATCATTGGTACAGGTTTCAGTAACGAAAGTCAGGAGGGTCTTCACTGGTGCAACAAATCTTACTATTCACTAAATTGCTAGTAGAAAAAGATTAGAGTGGAAAGTATGTGGGTCTTTTGTGCTGTGTTTTGTGATTTGTTTATGTGAATGGTTCCCTAAAAGATATTTTCCAAGATTGTCCTAGCTATTGTCTTTATACCTCAGGGCCCAGTTGATGTGTCTTTGTGAGTCCTTGTCAGTCCAGCTCCAGCTGAGTCACATTCTCTATGCTCAAGGACAGGGAATAATGGCCCCAATATTATCTCCTAACTCATTCCTTTCTTTTGATCGGAGATCGAAGATAACACATCGATGATAAATACCTGGACTTAGTCTGGCTCCTAGATGGTGACCATGGCAGGCTCTTTAAACTCATGGTGCTGGTTTTCCACCGAATACCATCTGGTTCTTCACCAGGATCTTAAAAGCCACGTTCTCATCAATCGCATTGCTGAAATGAGCAGACTTAATGTACATCAACATTTTGGCCCAAGGCCCTCTTTTTCCTTTTAAGTGTGTAAGACAATAGAAGATAACTTGTATTATGCCTAATACTATCAGGATACAGACTAAGAATATTACTATCCTTGCAGTAGTGATGTAGGCCATGTACTTATTCCTGATTGTAACCAACCAAATAAATCTGGTGTTTGTAAGAGTGTTATAGTGTGTAACCAAGTAACTTGCTGTCTAATTCTGTGTATACCTTGTTCTACTTCTCCTGTGTTATTTATCCAAATGCAACAAGAGGTATTTGCTACAGCACAGACTACACTTTTTGGGCTAATACAAGAAACCTAAGGCTATTCTGTTATCTCATGTCACCTTGGCTAAATGAGGTCAGAGATCACTGTTGTGTTTCCATCCTACTAGCAACTTCATCTGCTATTTATCCCATAGAGAATGACAATTTTCTTAAAGATTTCTCCAATTCAACTATACCATAAGTAGGTGTCGCAGCGGTGACGGTTGTCGGGACAGCGGAGACAGTAACCAAACACAACTCTTACAGAGAAGTGGGGCCAGGAGGGTCACTCTGAGGAGTCGACCCCAGCTTCATTCCCAGGAGTTTATTTATAGTCAATACAGCAAGCAGTGAAGCAAATAACAGAACAGTGGGCTTTGGGTGCGGGCAAGGGAGAAGGAATTCAGGTAAACAAGCCAATCAGTAAAGGGACAATAGGTTTGGGAAAACAAGTCGTGACAAGTCTCAACATGTTGGGGACAAGTCTCAACATGTTGGGGACAAGTCTCAACATGCTGTGCAGCATAGAGGCCTGTGGGGGCTGCAGTTGTCAATAGTGCAGCCATGTTTAAATGGCATATATCCCCACAAGTAGGAATTAATGCTACCAACCCCACCCCGAATGTTGGACCAATGGGTTTTCTTTTGACCTTCGTTTTACAATGTGTAGCAATTTAACATTACTGTTCCAACATTTACTAGCATCATTACTATGACTATCTAAAGGTAATCCTAAAGTTCCCAAAGTGCACGGCCCACACATTCATCAGGAATCTAAACGATAGATTGCCCACGTAAACTCACTGTCAGTTGAAAGGGATTACCTAAACTAGTATAGTTAGATCCACCACATAAAATATATGTCCATAAAGAGCATACACAGTTTGTCTGGAGGAAACAGAAGGTGTAGTAAAACTTGCATGTGACAACCAAGATTCCATCAGAGAATACATGATTAGCAAGATAATATTAGGATGGACTTCTCTTGTTGGAGGTCTAAGGTTAATCCATTTAAAACATACTAAGTATCCTTCCTGAGGGCAAGCTGCCCCTCCTTGGTTTACCTATTAACAGTCATGGGTCACTTTCTCAGAAGCAGAAGTGGAATCTAAGACAAAATGGAGCCTGAGCCATGAGGTTGATCTCCTCTGAGAACCTGGTTTCTTTGGGATAGTTTTCTGCATAGTAAGGGGGTGACAGTTTGATTACAAACATTAGACAGGTATTTCATACAACAGTGTCTTGAAGACTAATTAAACTAATTACTGATTTACCCTAAACATAACTCTCAGTCTGATCTTTGGAGTCAGTTTCCCAAAACAGACTGAATTCCTCAAAAAAGCACAACGCCCAAAGCAAAAGAGTCTTACTAGTTTATCTGGACCATTGTTTGACTTAAAAGTGCCTTCAGGAACCAGTTTTTTTTCAAAGCTTGAGGTTCAAAAGGACACCCAAAGGCGATGGCCTGTATGGATTACCCTAACCTCCATGAAAGCCAGAAATCTGGATTCCAGGAGAATTATATACAACTCTTTTATGGTTCCCTCCTTTGGATCATGATCTTGCTATAGAACCTTTGATCAAAAACGTTCAATAATGGTAGTTGGGCACAGTCTGGTTTTTAAGATCCCAGGCACCATACAGTGAACTAGGAGGTAGAATAGAAACACTAACAATAATATTGGGCCAATTGTCTGAAATAACCAATGAAACCATGACCCTAAGGTTGTTGAACTAAGGAAACAAATCTCATGAGGTGTTTGTTTGCATATAAGCAGCATCAGTAATTGCTTTTTACGTGCCTCAATAGCAACTACATTTTATAAAACCTCAGACTGCACATTAATATAAATACAGAAACATTTCTCTATTAAGGCACAAACTGTTCTTGGGGAGACCAATAGGAAATCTAATGCTATTCTATTATGTAAAATCATAGCTTGAACTTCAGGCACTTAATCTGGTTATGATAGTTACAACTTTGCTAAGTTTATCAACAGGAACTTCTAATTTGAGAGTTAAAATAGCTGAACCCATTAGTTAGATGATTTAGGAGAAAGGAGGAAAATGGTTTCTTATATCTAGAAAGTAGGACCTTAAAACATCAGCAATATTCCCACATAAAACCCATAGTAATCCTTTCATTTACTCAGTCTTATGTAGTTAATTTCTGTTCCATGTGATTCTGGATCAGCTGAAGTCTGTGAGCCCATCAGCTTCTGCATAAGAGTTCTGGAAATCTTGATTCAGCCTAGTCACAGTCCTTTTCACAAGTCCAATATAGTCCGTCTTTTTGTTGAGATATTTTGGTCAAACGTTTTCAGCAAATCATCAAAGTAAAAACTTAACCTGTAGACGACAAAACCCGGCAATGTAGAAGGAATGTGGAGTGTGAATGTGTGGGTCCAGAAAATAGGACCTCTCTTTACCAGCTTCTGCACTGCAGTTTGAGTTTGATTGGATTCATAGCTTCAGAAATCTCTGCAACGACTGTGCCATAACTGTCATAGGGTAAAAACATCACAAAGTTTGGTAAAGCAAAAATCAAGGTTTTATCTGGCATATATGCAAAAAGGCAAAGGTAGGAAATGGACAAGCATGCTGCCAGAGCTAATGTCTGCTGGAGTCCAAGGAATTTTACAGAATAGACAAGAGTTGGAAGATGGACAAGCATGCCACTAGAGCCATGTCTGTCCAAGTCCAAGGAATATTACAGAATAAGCAAAAGTAGGAAAAATAATAAGCATGTTGCTAGAGCCATGTCTGCCCGAGTCCAAGGATTACAGAATAGGCAAGAATGGAAAACGGACAAGCATGGTGCTAGAGCCATGTCTGCTCGAGTTTCCTAGGTGATTCTTTTTATATTTACCTCTACAACTCTAAATGTTGTTGTTTGGTGCCATCAAGTTGATTTTGACTCATAGCAGCCCCATATGACAGAGTAGAACTGCTCCCATAAGGTTTTCTAGTCTGTAAACTTCATAGGAGCTGATCGTCAGGTCTTTCTCCTGGGGGGCCACTGGATAGGTTAGCAGCCAAACACTTAACCATTGCTTCACTGTGGCTTCTTATATCTCTAAATAACATGCTTATATTTGTACAACTTGAAAATTTCATTTTCAGCATCGTCTATTGACTTCTCACTAGGAAAGAAAATTTAGCTCTCACCACCATCTGTCAACACTGACACTTTCTGTCTCCCATCTTTCCAAAATAGCTATAGTGTAATTTTATTAGATTAATATTCTGTGACTACATTATTTTGACCCTGGCAACACTATTCACAGTTAAGCTGTTATGACTTGTACTTTTCTGATCAACATTTCTCTGGAGTTAATGATCTTTTTTCTATCTGCTTAATTGTTTAAAAAATATTTATCAATAATTCGACATCAAACTCTCCCCCAGTTGAATCAAATTTCTTTTAAAATTTATTCACAATCTTTTCTCTATCAACTTCATCTTCTTGAAGAATTCTCTCCCTGAACTTCTGAACTGATGCTTTCTACATCTGCTATACAACTATTGTTTGGGGATCACTCTTCACCATCATCTTGGTGTTTCCCTTGGTTTTCTTTTCTGCTGGAAAGTCTGTTTCTTGGACCCAATGTCCTCCTCTTTCTTGGATTACTTCCTCATTTTGGTGGAACACATTTTTCCCATTAACTTACAGAAAGGTAAACCTTTTTTTTTTTTTTTTTGAGATGTTGCATGTCTGAAAATGTATTTATTCTATTCTCATGTTTAATTGATAATTTGGCTGTGTATAGAATTTTAGGTTGGAAATAATTTTCTCTCACAACTTTGATGGCCTTGTACCACTGTCTTTAAGCTTCCAATGTTGCTAAGAAGTTAGATTCTCATTCTTGAGCCATTATATGAAATTGGTTTCTCTCTCTCTCTCAACTTGTAGGAACTTTTCTTTGTCATCCTTATATTGAAATTTTATGGTATGGATCTGTTTTTACCCATTGTGCAGGACACTTGGTGGGTTCTTTCAATCTGGAAACTCATGTCCTTCAGTTCTAGTTATTAGTTGTAAAAATTATTTCCTTGATAATTTCCTCCTCTCGTTTTTCTCTTTATACTTCCCCACCCTCTGGAACTCCTAATATTTGGAGATTGAATCTACTTTACAGCTTCTCCCATATTCTTATTTTATTTTCTCATATTTCCCATCTGTTCTTTTTTCTCTATCTTCTAAGCCATTTCTTTAACTTTTTTGAGGTTTTCATTGTATCTTTTGTTTCTAACATCATGTTTTTAAATTTTCAAAGGCTCTTTTTTCTCTAAAAAATATTTCTTTTTTTATAGTATCTTGTTCTTGTTTCATAGAAGCAATATTTTCACTTATCTTCTCTGAGAATATTAATGATAATTTTAGTGAAGTTTTCTCCTCCTTGCTTATTTGCTCTGTCTCTTTCTTATTCCATATTAAAGAAAAATATCTAGTGATGCTTGGTTGCCTATTTACATTTAACAGTTGGGAGTGACTAAGCTGCGGACTTGAAAAATCTATTCACTTAGATGGGTCTAGTTAAACTGTGAAATTCATGTAGGGAAACATAACTGGGGAATCCTCAGTGTTAATATTTTTTGGTCATTTCTCTTGGACTAATCAGGTTCCTCAGAGAAATCTTCTCCAGTCTTCTGCCTGCATGTTATCTGACTATGAGCATCCTTCGAGGTTTTAGTGGAAGAAGACTGGAAGTCTCCTTATTCAGTATTTAAAATTTCACTAAATACTCCTGTTTTCATTCTGATACTTTCACCTTCAATGTGACTGTTGATCCCAAGACAGTTTCATCCTCTCCAGAAAATAATCCTCGTGTCTTCTGCTGGAGTGGTGAAGAGGTTGTCACCTGGCTTCATGAGGATGTAGTTATCCAACGCTTTGGTGGCTTCTTAAACAGATTGTCCATCAGTCCTCATCTCTGTAGATGCACATTCTCCCCCATTTCCAGAGATAATGGTGCCACCAATTCCTGACCGGTTGGTTTTTGGCATTAATTATTGGTGACTTAGGACTAAGTTTTTCAGGTCTGCTAATTTGGTTACCACTTGTTTAACTTTCAAAATGTGTTGCTATTGGGGGGCGTGGCTAACATGGTGGAGTAGTTAGATGCTTCCTATATCCCTCTGACAACAAAGACCTGGAGAAACAAGTGATTTGATTCTATATGAATATCTAGGAGCCCTGAACAAGGCAAAGTTGAGGATTCTGTCTGAGCGATAGGGGAGAGGGAGACAGTTTGGAAGAAGTGAAGAGTGCCAGAGCCGTGGCAGCGAAACTGCAGCACTGCAGCCATGCCGGTCCAGAATGAAGCAGGCAAACAGCTGTGCCTTGCACATGCTCGGGAAGCAGTTTCCACATCGAAAGAGACCTGGCAGCAGAGATTCTGCTTGGACACTCCGAACCAGTGAAAAGCAGCTCCCAAGTGGCTAAGATAAGTACGTGCGTGTAGCCTTTCATGGGGATTTAAAAAAAAAAAGCCCACTTGGGAAAAACCTCTATCCCTTTTACCTCCTCCCTCCGTGCTCTGCACCGGGAGTCCGTTGGGCCAGAAGTAGACCCCAAAAGGCACCCTGACCCATTCTCCTGGCCTTGGAGAGGGAACAAATAAGCTACTGGCTCCCCTAAGCCAGGAACACAGGGTCAGCACAGCTCCTTTGCTAGGCACAGGTATAAGGGGTCTGCAGACTCTGAGTGCCTTACACCCCTGTATAGACTTATGGGGAGCCATCTCAACAGTGTTAGTCCTCATTACCACAGTACAACAGGGCAAACATCTGAAGTTTAACTTCAACTGCTTCAGCTGTGAACTGGCTGATTTGTGACCCTCGAAATAGCCCTGCCCCTTAAGTAGGTACTTTTACCTATCTGCAGCAGGGGATTGAAGACTGGTGGTATCACCTAAAGCTCCCAGTCACCTGCTACAGGAGTCCAAGAAAAAGTGGTGCCCTCAAGTCTTTACAG
Source organism: Dugong dugon (assembly GCA_030035585.1). Taxonomy (NCBI): domain Eukaryota; kingdom Metazoa; phylum Chordata; class Mammalia; order Sirenia; family Dugongidae; genus Dugong; species Dugong dugon. Next base: position 148,622,461 of record CM057460.1, read on the forward strand.
CCAACAGATTGGGGTGCTTATAGTCCAGCTGCAAAACTCACCTACCTGCTCACCCTAGAGAATAGGGACACGCTTTCCTTTCAGACTCTCAGGGGCAGCTATCAGCCCCCTGCCTGGCTAAGCAAGTGATCCCCTACCACAGCCAGAGTCCAGTGCCTGCACAAATCACCCATGCCTCTCTAGGACTGGGGGTGAGAGCCTGCATCACACACTTGGTAACCGACTGCCTGAACACCCAAGCTGAACCCATGTAGGAAAATTTAACAGACTCCTGTGTGCACATACTTAGTTACAAAACTAACTACCTGGTAACAGGAAGTTAGAGATTCAAAGGTGTCAAAAATCAAACTAGTGCACATGAGTGGTCTATCTGGGCATATCAAAACAAAACAAAATAAGAAGCTAGGTCTTACTAAACAAATACAAAATAAAATTATAATAAATTATTGATGGCTTGGAGACAACAGTCAATATCAAGTCACATAAAGAGGCAGTCCATGATGGCTTCAGCAAGCTCCCAAAATAAAGAATCAATAAATTCTCTGGAGGAAGAGAACTTCTTGGAATTACCAGAGGCAGAATACAAAAGATTAATATACAGAACTCTTCTAGAAATAAGAAAGGAAATTCTACATAATGCAGAAACATCCAGGGAACATACAGACAAAGTAGTAGAGGAACTTAAAAAAGTTATTCAAGAACATAATGCCAAATTTAATAGGTTGCAAGAATCCACAGAGAGAGAGACAGCAATCAGAAATCCAGAAGATTAACAATAAAATTTCAGAATTAGACAACTCAATAGAAAGTCATAGGAGCAGAATTGAGGCAGTAGAAGTTAGAATTAGTGACATTGAAGATAAAGCTCTTGACACCAACTTATTTGAGGAAAAATCAGAAAAAAGAATTAAAAAGAATGAAGAAACTCTAAGGTCATCTAGGACTCTATCAAGAGAAATAACTTACGAGTGATTGGAGTACCAGAACAGGGGGGATAACAGAAAATACAGAGGAAATTATTGAAGATTTGTTGACAGAAAACTTCCCTCATATCATGAAAGATGAGAACATATCTATCCAAGATGTTCATCAAACCCCACATAAGGTAGATCCCAAAAGAAAGTCACCAAGACATATTATAATCCAACTTACCAAAACCAAAGATAAAGAGAGAATTTTAAGATCAGCTAGGGATAAAAGAAAAGTCATCTACAAAGGAGAGTAAATTAGAATAAGCTCGGACTACTCAGCAGAAACCATGCAGGCTAGAAGACAATGGGATGACATATATAAAGACTTGAAGGAAAATAACTGCCAGCCAAGAATTATATATCCAGCAAAACTGTCTCTCAAATATGATGGTGAAATTAGGGCATTTCCAGATAAACAGAAGTTTAGGGAATTTGCAAAAACCAAACCAAATTACAAGAAATACTAAAGGGAGTCCTACAGTTAGAAAATCAATAACACAGGACAGAGCAACCAGATATTGACTCAGATACAGATATTGAAAATACATCAAAGCTAAAACATTGAAAATAGGGAAACAGATATCAATATGTAAAAAAAGGACAACATTAAAACAAAAAAGAGGGACTTAAAGAATGGAGACATTGATTTTTCACATGCAGGGGAAGTTAAGGATATAAAGTAATAAAAGACTGGTATAAAGTTAGAAAAATAGGGGTAAATATTAAGGTAACCCAAAGGAATCTAACAATCCTACAAATCAAAATAAAAGAGTAGAAAAACATAAAGACCCAGCAAACACAAAATCTATGACAAAGAAAAAGGTTAAAAAAAAAAATACATAAAGAAAAACGACTCAGCACAGAAAATTGAGGAGAACAAAGAAACTGTGAACAACACACAAAAAGAGATATCAGGATGACAGCACTAAACTCATACCTATCAATAATTATGCTGAATGTAAACAGACTTAATGCACCAATAAAGAGATGGAGAGTGGCAGATTGGATAAAAAAGCATGATCCATCTATATGCTGCCTACAAGAGACGCACCTTAGACTTAAAGACACAAACAGGCTAAAACTCAAAGGATGGAAAAAAATATATCCAGCAAACAACACTTAAAAAAGAGCAGGAGTGGCAATATTAATCTCTGACAAAATAGACTTTAAAGTAAAATCCACCAAAAAGGACAGAGAAAACTACAAGACACTACTGCAAGAAACTAAAAGAGACCTGCATAAGTGGAGAAATATACCTTGCTCATGGATAGGTAGACTCAACATTGTGAAAATGTCAATTCTACCCAAAGCAATCTACAGATACAATTCAATCCTGATCCAAATTCCACCAGCATTTTTTAATGAGATGGAGAAACAAATCACCAACTTCATACGGAAAAGGAAGAGGCCCCGAATAAATAAAGCATTACTCAAGAAGAAGAACAAAGTAGGAGGCCTTACACTACCAGATTTTAGGACCTATTATACTGCCATGGTAGTCAAGACAGCCTGGTACTGGTATGACAACAGATACATAGACCAGTGGAACAGACCTGAGAAACCAGATATAAGCTCATCCACCATATAAGCTCATAAGCAGCTAATATTTGACAAAGACCCAAAATCCATTAATACGGGAAAAGACAGTCTCTTTAACAAATGGTGCTGGCATAATTGGATATCTATATGCAAAAAACTGAAACAAGACCCATATCTCACACCATCTACAAAAACTAACTCAAAATGGATCAAAGACTTCAATATAAAATCAAAAACGATAAAGATCATGGAATAAAAAATAAGGACAACACTAGGAGCCCTAATACATGGCATAAACACAATACGAACCATAAGTAACAATGCACAAGCACCAGAAGAGAGACTAGATACATGGGAGCTCCTAAAAATCAGACATGTATGCTCATCAAAAGACTTCACCAAAAGAGTCAAAAGACAACCTACAGACTGGGAAAAAAGTTTTGGCTATGACAAATCCGATCAGTGTTTAATCTCTAAAATCTACAAGATACTGCAAAACCTCAATGACAAAAAGACAAATAACCCAATTAAAAAATGGGCAAAGGATATGAACAGGCACTTCACCAAAGAAGATATTCAGGCAGGTAACAGACACATGAAGAAATGCTCACGATCATTAGCCATTAGAGAAATGCAGATCAAAACTACAATGAGTTATGATCTCACCCCAACAAGGCTAGCAGTAATCCAAAAAACACAAAATAACAAATGCTGGAGAGGTTGTGGAGAGACTGGAACACTTATACACTGTTGGTGGGAATGTAAAATGGTACAACCACTTTGGAAATCAATTTGGTGCTCCCTTAAAAAGCTAGAAATAGAAGTACCATATGATCCAGCTATCCCGCTCCTTGGAATATATCCTAAAGAAACAAGAGCCATCACACAAATAGATATATGCACACCCATGTTCATCACAGCACTGTTCACAATAGCAAAAAGAGGGAAGCAACCTAGGTGCCCATCAACAGACGAATGGATAAACAAACTATAGTATATCCACACAGTGTAATATTACGCAACAATAAAGAACAATGATAAAAGCTGTGAAACATCATATAACATGGTGGAAGCTGGAACTTATTATGCTGAGTAAATTTAGTCAGTCACAGAAGCACAAATATTGTATAAGACCACTATTATAAGAACTCAAGAAAAGGTTTAAACACAGAAGAAAACATTCTTTGATGGTTACGGGAGTGGGCAGGGAGGGTGAGGGTTATTCACTAAGTAGACAGTAGATAAGAATCATCTTAGGTGAAGGGAAGGACAACACACACTACAGGGGAAGTCAGCAGAACTGGACTAAACCAAACTAAGAAGTTGCCTCAATACAATCAAAATACTTTGAGAGACAGAGTAGCAGGGATGGGGGGTCTGGGGACCATGCTTTCAGGGGACATCTATGCCAATTGGCATAACAAATCTTATTAACAAAATGTTCTGTATCCTACTTTGGTGAGTGGCGTCTGGGGTCTTAAAAGCTTGCAAGCGGCCATCTAAGATGCATCAATTGGTCCCAACCACTTGGAGTAAAGGAGAACGAAGACCACCAAAGACACAAGGAAAGTATTAGCCCAAGAGACAGAATGGGCCACATAAACCAGAGACATCATCAGCCTGAGACCAGAAGAACTAGATGGTACCCGGCTACCACCAAGGAACGTCCTGACAGGGAACACAACAGAGGGTCCCTGATGGAGCAGTAGAACGATTTGATGCAGAACTCAAATTCTAGTAAGAAGACCAGACTTAATCGTCTGACTGACTGGAGGTGCCCCGGAAAGCATGGCCCCTGGACTGTCTATCACCCCAGAACTAAAACAATCTCCAAGGCCACTCTTCAGACAGGGATTGGAGTGGACTGTGGGACATAAAGTGATACTTGTGAAGAATGTGCCTCTTAGTCAAGTAGATACAAGAGTCCAAAGGGGCAGCTTCTGTCCAGAGGTGAGATGGGAAGGCAGAGAGAGTTAGGAGCTGGTTGAATGTTCATGGGGAATCAGGGACGGAGGGGAGGAGTGTGCCGTCGCAGAATGGGTTGAGCAGTTGGGGTCTCCTAACAATGTATGTAAAAAAAACAATTTCTGTATGGGAGACTAACTTGAAATGCAAACTTCATTTAATTACAACAATAAAAAAAAAAAAGAAGTGTTGCTATTGTATCCTCTCGTGTTCTTTGTCCTTGGGGGCTATGCCTTAAAAAATATTTTTATTGTTAATTTAGTGGGCTTTCAGAGGAAGTGGAGGTACATGTATGTTTGTTCAGTTCCCCATCTCTAACTGGAAGCCATACGTTTTCCCTTGAAAGCCAAAGGAAGCCCATCTGATGAGTGCGCTTTGATTTCAAGTTCGTTTTCCCCCAAAATCCGATGTTTTTATAAAATGTCTCTATCAACCAAATGTATTTTATTTTGATGCGTTGATTGATTTTTGAGGGCTAAATAGTTGATACCACTTGACAAAAGCATAGGGAGCAAATTCTGGGCTCATCACAAGTATGAAAACCTCTTAATAAACTCAGGAAATAGTTTGTGCTGAGTAGAACAATGCCTCGACATTTTCCTGAGCACCGTTTGTCTGCACTTAAACACTTGATATATTTCCAGGGGAATCTAATCCATATGTTTTTTATTTATTTGCTTTTAATACATAACAATATTGCTTCATAAAGCACTATTTAAGTCAACATTCTTTATTAGCTTTTTTTCCCATAAGTAAGCTTTTTTTTCCTGAGCTTTTATTTAGAACCATATTTTTTCAAAACTTCCCAACCACAGGATTGAACTGAGCCCCCAAAGATCTGAGTTTTATTTGAAATTTTGACTTTTGTTGGATTCTAATTAAGGCAAACCCATATTCTCTTTGACCTTTGGGTTATTTACAAGTGCATTTTTATTTCCAAATATTTGGGGGTTTCCAGATCTTTCTGTTATTGATTTCTAGTTTTATTCTATTATGGTCAAAAAACCAATTTTGTATAACATCAGTGTTTTTAAAAATGTATGAAGTTTTGTTTTGTGGGCTATAATATAGTCCATCTTGGTGAATGAGCCATGTGCACTTGAAAATAATTTTTATTCTTCTGTTTTTGGGTGAAATGTTTTATAAATGCCACTTAGGTGAAATTTTTTGACAATGTTTTTCCAGTCTTTTATATCTCTGCTGGTTTTCTGTCTACTTATTCTATCAATTACTGAGAGGAATGTTGGAGTCTCTAATTATAATTATGGATTTATCTTTTTCTCCTTTCAGTTCTAATAGCTTTTCTCTGTTTATTTTTGAGCTTTGATGTTAGGTGCATACACAGTTAGGATTGCTATGTTTTCTTGGTGAATTGATCCCTTTATCATTATGTAATATACCTCTTTATTCCTGGTAATTTTCTTTTTCTGGAATCTACTTTGTCTGATATTAATATAACCACTCCAGTTTTATTTCTATTAGTTCTTGCATGGTGTATATTTCTCATCCTTTTACTTTTAACCTATGTATGTCTTTATATTTAAAGTAAGTTTCTTGTATATAGCATATAGTAAGAACTATATTTTAAAATTCAGTGTGACAAGCTTTCATTTAATTGATGTGTTTAGCCCTTACATTTAATGTCATTATTAATATGGTTGGATATTTTTCATTTTACTGTTTTTCTGTTCCTCCCCTCTGTTTTGTTCTTCTGTACTCCCATTTCATGCCTTCTTTAGATTTGTAATACTTTTTAGTGTTTTGTTTTCATTTATCTATTAACTTGTATGTTTTTAGTGGCTGTTCTACAGGTTTTGCTATGTGTGCCTAACATTTCAGTCTATTTAGAGTTAATATGTTACTATTTCAAGTAAAATGTGTTGTTGTTGTCAGGTGCTGTTGAGTCAGTTCTGACTCATAGCAACCCTATGTACAACAGAACAAAACACTGCCCTGTCCTGGGCCATCCTCACAATCCTTGTTATGCTTGAGCCCACTGTTGCAGCCACTGTGTCAATCCATCTTGTTGAGGATTTCCCTCTTTTTCGCTGGCCCTCTACTTTACCAAGCATGATGTCCTTTTCCAGGGACTGATCCCTCCTGATAACACGTCCAAAATATGTGAGACGTGGTTTGCCAATCCTTGCCAATAAGGATCATTTTGACAGTCCATGATATATTCAATATTCTTCGCCAATACCATAATTCAAAGGCATCAATTCTTCTTTGGTCTTCCTTATTCACTGTCCAGCTTTTGCATGCATATGAGGCTATTGAAAACACCATGGCTTGGGTCAGGTCCACCTGAGTCTTTAAGGTGACGTCTTCGCTTTTTAACACTCCAAAGAGGTCTTTTGCAGCAGATTTGCCCACTGCAATGAGTCGTTTGATTTCTTGACTGCTGCTTCTATGGGTGTTGATTGTGGATCCAAGTAAAATGAAATCCTTGACAACGTCAATCTTTTCTCTGTTTATCATGATGTTGCTTACTGGTCCAGTCGTGAGGATTTTTGGTTTTTTTATGTTGAGGTGTAATCCATACTGAAGGCGGTAGTCTTTGATCTTCATCAGTAAGTGCTGCAAGTCCCCTTCACTTTCAGCAAGCAAGGTTGTGTCATCTGCATAATGCAGGTCGTTAATGAATCTTCCTCCAATCTGGACGCCCCATTCTTCTTCATATAGTCCAGCTTTTTGGATTATTTGCTCAGCATACAGATTGAATAAGTATGGTGAAAGGATACAACCCTGATGCACACCTTTCCTGATTTTAAACCACGCAGTATCCCCTTGTTGTATTCTAATGACTGCCTCTTGGGCTATGTACAGGTTCCTCATGAGCACAATTAAGTGTTCTGGAATTCCCATTCATCACAACGTTATCCATAATTTGTTATGATCCACACAGTCAAAAGCCTTTGCATAGGCAATAAAACACAGATGAACATTTTTCTGGTATTCTCTGCTTTCAGCCAGGATCCATCTGACATCAACAATAATATCCCTAGTTCCATGTCCTCTTCTGAATCTGGGCTGAATTTCTGGCAGCTCTCTCCAAATGTATTGCTGCAGCTTCTTCTGAATGATCTTCAGCAAAATTTTACTTGTATATGATATTAATGGTATTGTTCAAAAATTTCTGCATTTGGTTGGATCAGCTTTCTTTGGAATAGGCATAAATATGGATCTCTTGCAGACAATTGACCAGGTAGCTGTCTTCCAAATTTCTTGGTGTAGACAAGTAAGTAAGCACTTTTAGTGCTGCATCCATTTATTGGAACATCTCAACTGGTATTCCTTCAATTCCTGGAGCCTTGTTTTTCACCAATGCCTTCAATGCAGCTTGGACCTCTTCCTTCAGTACCATCGGTTCCCGATCATATGCTACCTCCTGAAATGGCTGAATGTCGACCACTTCTTTTTGGTATAGTGACTCTGTGTATTCCTTCCATCTTCTTTTGATTCTTCCTGCGTTGTTTAATATTTTCCCATATCCTTAAGTATTGCAATTCGAAGCTTGAATTTTTTCTTCAGTTCTTTCAGCTTGAGAAATGCGGAGCGTGTTCTTCCCTTTTGGTTTTCTAACTCCAGGTCTTTGCACATTTCATTTTAATCTTTACTTTGTCTTCTTGAGCCATCCTTTGAAATATTCTGTTCAGCTCTTTTACTTCATCATTTCTTCTGTTTGCTTTAGCTACTTGACTTTCAAGAGCAAGTTTCAGAGTCTCTTCTGACATCCATTTCGATCTTTTTTCTTTCCTGTCTTTTTAATGACCTCTCGCTTTGTTCATGTATGATGTCCTTGATGCCATTCCACAACTCGTCTGGTCTTCAGTCATTAATGTTCAACACGTCAAATCTATTTTTGAGATGTTCTCTAAATTCAGGTGGGATATACTCAAGGTTGTACTTTGGTCTCATGGAATTTTTCTAATTATCCTCAGCTTCATCTAGAACTTGCATGTGAGCAATTGGTGGTCTGTTCCGCAGTCGGCCCCTGGTCTTGTTCTGACTGATGATACTGAGCTTTTCCATCATCTCTTTCCACAGATATAATCGATTTGATTCCTGTATATTCCATCTGGTGAGGTCCATGTGTATAGTAGTCGTGAATGTTGGTGAGAAAAGGTATTTGCAATGAAGAAGTTGTTGGTCTTGCAAAATTCTATCATGTACCTCCAGCATAGTTTCTTTCACCAAGGCCGTATTTTCCAACAACAGATCCTTCTTCTTTGTTTCCAACTTTCACATTCCAATCACCAGTAATTATCAATGCATCCTGATTGCATGTTCGATCAATTTTAGATGGCAGAAGTTGGTAAAAATCTTCAATTTTTTCATCTTTGGCCTTAGTGGTTGGTGCATAAATTTGAATAATAGTCGTATTAACTGGTCTTCCTTGTAGGCCTATGAGTATTATCCTATAACTAACATCGTTATACTTCAGGATAGATCTTGAAATGTTCTTTTTTACGATGAATGCAACGTCATTTCTCTTCAAGTTGTTATTCCTGGTATAGTAGACCATATGATTGTCTGATTCAAAATGGCCAATACCAGTCCATTTCAGCTCACTAATGCCTAGGATATCGATGTTTATGCATTCCATTTCATTTTTACAATTTTCAATTTTCCTAGATTCGTACTTTGTACATTCCATGTTCCAATTATTAATGGGTGATTGCAGCTGTTTCTTCTCATTTGGAGTCATGCCACATCAGCAAATGAAGATCCTGAAAACTTAACTCCACCCACATCATTAAGGTTGACTCTACTTTCAGGAGGCAGCTCTTCCCCAGTCATATTTTGAGTGCCTTCCAACCTGACAGGCTCATCTTCCAGCACTATCTCAGACAGTGTTCTGCTGCTATTCATAAAGTGTTCAATGGCCCTTCTTTTTCAGAAGTAGACCTCCGAGTCCTTCCTTGTCTTAGTCCGGAAGCTCAGCTGAAACTTGTCCGCCACCGGTAACCCTGCTGGTAATTGAAAACCGGTGACATAGCTTCCAGCATCACAGCAACATGCAAGCCCCAACAGTACAACAAACCGACAAATGCGTGGGGGAAGTAAAATGTAGAAGACTTGAAATCATGAAGATGCCTTTAGCCTCCTCCCCTTGTTAAAGTTCTCATAGGTATTATATATACATACACTGAAACCTCCTCCCAGACAATGCTATTGTTTTTCTTTCAACAGTCACATGCATTTTTTAAAACTTAAGAGGAGAAAAATAGTCTGTTATGTTTACACAGATATTTACCCTTTCTGTTGCTCTTCTTTAATTCTTTAAGATCCAAATTTCCCTCTGGGATCATTTTTCTTTAGCCTGCAGAAATTCCTTTAGTACTTATTTTAGAACAGTTCTGCTGGTAACATATTCTCTTAATTTTAATTCCATCGAGGAGATCATTATTTTGCCTTGATTTCTAAACGATATTTTCATTGGATATAGAATTCTAGATTGACATTTTTTTTTTTTTTTAAATTTCAGCACTTTAATGATGTTTCACTGCCTTTTGGTCCCCATAGTTTCCGATGAAAATCAACCATAATTCAAATCATTGTTGTCTTATACAGAATGTATTCTTTTTTTTTTTTTTTTTTGCTGTGTGATTTAAATTTTTTTCTTTATCTTTGGTATTCATCAGTTTGATTTTGATGTGTCTGCATGTACTTTTATCTGAGTTTACCCTGTTTGAGATTTACTTAGCTTCTGAATTCTGTAAATTTATGTTTTTCAACAAATTTGCAAAGTTTAGCATTATTTTTTCAAATGTTTCTCATACAATAGTCTTTCTCTGATCTTTCAGGAACCTCAATGGCATGATTGTTAGACTTTTCTAATATTGGCACACAGGTCTCTTGAGGTTTTTTAATTTGGGTAGTTTCTATTCTAAATGATCTATAGTCAAGTTCATTTATTCTTTCTCTCTCATCTTCATTCTATATTGAAGCTATCTAGTGATTTTAAAAATTTTAGGTGTTGTATTTGCCAATTCTAAAATTTCCATTGGGTTCTTTCTCAAGATTTTTATTTCTTTGCTGAAAATGTCTATTTATTTCCATTCATTTCAGGAGTATTTACCTTTACCTCATGGAGGATGGTTATAATAACTGCTTTAAAGTTGTTGTTTGCTAATTCTAACATTTGTGTCATCTTGGGGTTGGCATCTATTAATTGTGTTTTCCCTTGAGAATTCATTAGATTTTCCTGGCTCTTGGTATGTTGAGTAGGATTGTACCTAGAACATTTTGTATATTATGTTTTGAAACTCTTGGTGCTGTTAAAATCTTCTGGAGAATGTTGTTTTGTTGTTTAGCAGGCTATCAACCTTATTATGATCAAACTATAAGTTTTGTCTCCCCTTTTGTGGGCAGCCTTTTACATTCTTCTTTGAATATGTTCTGTGCATGTGCAGCATGGGAGTGAGCTCGAGACTTGGTGGTTTGTATGTGGAATTAGGGAATCAACTTTTCCTGATCTCTCCTTCGTAAGATTTACTCCCCAACTCTCCGGCTTCCACAGGTCTCCTTTCCTGGCTCTCTGGTTAGAAAGATGTGGTTCTCTCAGTGTTTTAACCACTGGCACTGTGGCACAGTTCTGTATGATGGGCCCACTCTCGAGGTAAAGCATCCATAGAAAATACAGAAAAAGGTCCACTTTGCACAATAAACCAAAAATAAAATAAAATAAAACCCATTGCCATTGGGTCCAACTCATAACAACCCTATAGCAACCCTATAGGACAGAGTAGAACTGCCCCATAGGGTTTCCAAGGAGTGGGTGGTGGATTTTAACTGCCGACCTTTTGGTTAGCAGCTGTAGCTCGCTGTAGCTCTTAACCACTGCATCACCAGGGCTCCAACTGAAGGATAGATGTTCTATATTCACTGATTTCCAGGGATAACAAGTTAAAATAAGTTCTTTGCTATGTATATAGCAGTCTATAAAGGATTTTTCTATCCATGATCTATTTAAGGCTCACAGCATCTCTGTAAGATGGTGATGATGATGATGAAAAGCTAACATTTGTGGCACACTTGCTGTGTTCTTGGTATGTATTAAGCACTTTACATGCATTGTAAAGAATGCAAAGAAATGATGCCAGAGATAGCATGATAGAATTTTGCAAGAGCAATAACTTTGTCATTGGAAATACCTTTTTTCACAAACATAGACAGAGATGTTACACCTGGACCTTGCCAACCAGAAAGATGTTTATCTGTGTTTCATTGGCTATGCAGAGGCACTCGACCCTGTGGATCATAACAAATGATGGATAATATTGTGAAGAGTGGGAATTCCAGAACACTTAACTGTGCTCATGAGGAAACTGTACGTAGACCGAGAGGCAGTCATTCAGACAGAACAACTGGATACTGCGTGGTTTAAAGTAAGGAAAGGTTTACGTCAGGGTTGTATCCTTTTATGATACTTATTCAATCTGTAGGCTGAGCAAATAATCCAATAAGCTAGACTATATGAAGAAGAATGGGACATCAGGATTGGAGGACTCTCATTAACAACCTGCTTTATGCCGATGACACAACCTTGCTTGCTGAAAGTGAAGAGGATTTGTAGCACTTACAGATGAAGATCAAAGACTACCACCTTCAGTACGAATTACATATCAACATAAAGAAAACAAAAATCCTCACAACTGGACCAATAAGCGACATGCTAAACAGAGAAAAGATTGAAGTTGTCAAAGATTTCATTTTATTTGGATCCACAATCAACACCCATGGAAGCAGCAGTCAAGAAATCAAATGATGCATTGCGTTGGGAAAATCTGCTGCAAAAGACCTCTTTGGAGTGTTAAAAAGCAAAGATGTCACTTTAAGGACTAAGGTGTGCCTGACTCAAGCTATGGTGTTTTTAATCACCTCATATGCATGCGAAAGCTGGACATTGAATAAGGAAGACCAAAGAAGAATGGACACCTTTGAATTATGGTGTTGACGAAGAATATTGAATATAACGTGGACTTCCAGAAGAACAAACGAATCTGTCTTGGAAGAAGTACAGCCAGAATGCTCCTTATTGGCAAGGATGGCAAGATTTTGTCTCACATACTTTGTACTTGTTATCAGGAGGGACCAGTCTCTGGAGTAAGACATCATGCTTGGCAAAGTAGAGGGTCAGTGAAAGAGAGGAAGACCCTCAATGAGAAGGACTGAGAGAGTGGTTGCAACAATGAGCTCAAGCATAACAGCAATTGTGAGGATGGCGCAGGACTGGGCAGTGTTTTGTTCTTTTGTGCATAGGGTCGCTATGAGTCAGAACTCAATGGCACCTAACAAGAACATGCATTGTTTCATTTAACTGGTGAGCAGAGCCAAGAGTACTATCTCAGTGTTATTGCAGAGACAACTGAGGCCCAGGCAATCAGTGACTGAAATAAGTCTAGAACCCAGGGCCAGTCTAGTGTTCTTTCCACTGTCCCCACAGAGTCTTCCCTTTGGACAGGTAGAATCAGGGCTTCTTTAGTGGTGCTATTCTAGCTGCCTTCTAGAATCCCCCACTCCAGGTACCTGCTAAACACTCTTCCCTTCCTTCCTACCCTTGCCTCCCACTATTTTGGTCACAGGTAGGTTCAGAGCAACCATTAGTGAAACAAAACAATAACAAAAGAGATAAAGTTAATAATCCAATAGAGGAGTAAAATAAGATACTAAAAAATAATCCAAAAAAGGCTGAAAAAGAGAAGAAACAAAGAACAGATGGAACAACTAGAAAATAAATAACAAGATGATAGACTTAAACCCAACAGTAACAATAATTACATTAAATACAAATGGACACTCTAATTAAAAGGCAGAGATCATCAGACTAGATAAGCAAGACACAATATATGCTTTCTACAAGAGATACACAGTAAAAGGAAAGAAAAAGAGTTTGAAAATAAAAGGGTGGAAAAAGATATACCATGTAAACAGTCATAAGATAGCAGGAGTAGCTATATTAATATCAAAGTAGACTTCAGGTCAAAGTATGTTACCAGCGAAAGGAGTGATCTTTAATAATGAACAAAATGTCAATAGTTAAGGAGACATAAATATCCTAAATGTATATGTTCCTAAAAATAGAACTACAAAACAAAAAAGTAACAATTGACAGAACTGAAATGAGAATCTAAGAAATCCACAGAGTTAGAAATTTCAATGTTCTTCCCTCAGTCATTGATACAAGTAGAAAATCAATAGGATATAGAATACTTGAAAAACACTACCCAGCAGCTTAAACTAATTGGCATTTACAGAATAATTTTTCCAGAAAATGCAAGATACACATTATGTTCAAGTGCACATGGACCATTCACCAAGAAAGGCCGCATACTGGGACACAAAACAAGTCTCAAGAAATTTTAAAAATTGAACTCATATTTTTTCTGACCATAACAAAAATATATTAGAAATCAATAAAAATTATTTATATATACATATATATTTGCTTATATATTTAACGCATTTATTAATACATACATTTATTATATATTTTCATATAAATATTAATAAACTAAATTAACCCCCAAATATTTTGAAATAAAAAATATATTCTAAATAACTCATGGTCTGAGAATAAATCACAGATTAGAAAATATTTTGAACTGACTGATAGTAAAACACACCATGTTGATATTTTTTGGTTGCAGCTAAAGGAGTCCTTATGGGGAAACTTACAGCTTTTAATGATTATATTAAAAAAAAAGAAAGGTTTAAGGTCAACGATTTAAACTTCCACATTAAAAAGGTGAGCAAATCAAATTCCAATTAAGTAGAAGAAAGGCAATAAAAAAGAACAGAAATAAAAGAAATAGATAAACAATAGAAAAATAATTGAACCCCAAAGTTGGTTGTTTTGAAAGGATCAATAAAACTGATAGACCTCTAGTTAGAATGATACAAAAAAAATTTAGATAAAACACAAATTACCAATATCTGGAATGAAAAGAGCATAACACTGCATATCGTTAGACATTAAAATAAAGGAATAACATGAACAACTTTATGCCAATAAATTTGACAACTTAACAAAATGGATAAATTTCTTGAGCAACATAGCTTACCAAAACTGCGAGATGATCGAATAGAAAACCTGAATAGCTCTATACCTGTCAAAGTAATTGAATTTGTTAACTGTGATGGTTAAAGTCATGTATCAACTTGGCTGGGCCATGATTCTCAGTGATTTGGCAGTCATAGGATGTAGTGATCACATCCATGATGAGATTTGATATAACGTGATCACTTCCATGATGGGATGTGCTATGAGTAGCCAATCAGTGAAAGGGAGTTTCCTTGGGTGTGTGGCCTGCATCAAATATAAGTGAACACTCTGACAAGGCTCGTAGGCTTTTGCTTGTTCTGGATCCTGCAGCTGGCTCTTGTTCATCTGACCTCTGGTTCTTGGGACTTGAGCTAGCAGCTTAACTGCAGTCTTGCCTGCCGATCCTGGAATTCATCAATTTTTGCAGCCCGTGAGCAAGAGCCCTACTCTCTGACCTGATGATCTTGGGTTCACCAGCTCCTGTGGCTATGTGAATCAGGAGAAGCCTCTATCCTGACCTACAGACTTTGGAAGTTCCAGCCGTTACAACCGTGTGAGCCATTTCCTTGATATAAATCTCTCTATGTATACTTATATGCTTTACTGGTTTTGCTTCTCTAGAGAGCCCAGCCTAAAACATAACAAAAAACCCCATACAAAGAAAACTTCAGGCCCAGATGGTTTCACTGGTGAATTCTATCAAACATGTAAGGAATAAATAATAATAATCTTATACAAACTCACTCAGAAAATAGAGGAAGCAATACCTCTCTGCTTGTTTTATGAGGACAGCACAACCCTGATACCAAAACATGACAAAGACATCACAAGAAAACTACAGATCAATATCTCTCATGTACATAGACAAAAAAAAAAAAGATGCTTAATATAACTTTATTAAATCAAATTCAGCAATGTATAAAATGGATAATACATCATGACAGAGTAATGTTTATTCTAGGAATGCAAGGTTGGTTTAATATTTGAAAATCAATGTAATTTACTGTCTTAGTTATCTAGTGCTGCTATAACAGAAATAGCACAATTGGCTGACTTGAACAAACAGAAATTTATTCCCTCACACCCTAAGAGGCTAGGTCTGAATTCAGGGCACCTGCTCCAGAGGAAGACTTTCTTTCTTGGCTCTAGGGAAAGGTCTTGGTATCAGTCTTCCCTCGGGTCTAGGAGATTCTCAGCACAGCGACCTCAGGTCCAAAGGATGTGCTCTGCTACTGGCTCTCCTTTCTTGGTGGTAGGATATCCCTCTCTCTTTCTGCTTGATTCTCTTTTTTATATCTCAGAAGAGGTTGATTCAAGATATAGCTTCATCCTGTAGATTGTGTCCTGCCTCGTTAAGGTAACTGCCTCCTTAACATCATAGAGGTTAGGATTTACAACACCTAGGATAATTACATCAGATCACAAAATGGAGGACAACTACACAATATTGAGAATCATGGCCTAGCCAAGTTTACACATATTTTGGGGGGGCATAATTCAATCCATACACCTGCATTAAGAGAATAAAAGAGAAAAACCATATGATTATCTCAAAGACAGAAAAAAGCACTTGATAAAATTTGACACCCATCATTATAAAAAAACTCTCAGCAAACTAGAAACAGAAGGAACTTCTTCAACCTGATTAAAGGCATTTACAGGAAATCTATGGTTTACTTCATACCTAATGGTAAAATATTGAATACTTTTCCCTAAAATTAGGAGGAAGATAAGGATGCCCACTCTCCTCACTTCTGTTCACATTAAACTGACAATCCTATCCAGTGCAATAAGTCAATTAAAAGAAAAGAAGCATGCAAATAGAATGAAAGAATTAAAACTATCTTTATTCACAGACAACATGATCATGTAGGTAGAAAATCTATGTAAAAGCAACTAGAACAAATAATGAATTTAGCAAATTCAGAGAATACAAGGATGATGTTAAAAAACCATTTTTTTCTATATACTAGCACCAAACAATTGGAAAATAAAATTAAAAAGACAATTCCACTTACAATAGCATAAAAAGTACTTAAGGGATATTAACATAATGTATGTAAGACATCTATACTGAAAACTAAAAAATATTACTGACAAAGTTTAAAGAAGACTTACATTGACAGATGTGCCCTATTCATAGATTGGAACACTCAATATAGTTTTAAAATTTCAACTCTCTCCAGTTTCTCTATAGATTCAGTGCAATTCTGATCAATCATAAGAGTTTTGTTTTTGTTTTTTTTTTTAATTGTAGAAATTGACAAGTTGATTCCACAAGCTGTGGAAACACAAAGGTCTTAGAATAGCCAAAGCAATCTTGGAAAAGAAGAATAAAGTTGGAGGACTTACACTATCTGATTTCAAAACTTACTATAAACGTACAGAAATCTCTAGTGTGGTATCAGCATTAAGGATAGACAGAAATCAAAAGAACAGAGTAGGGATTTTAGAAACAGACAAGAATATATGGTCAACTGCACAGCGCAGTGGCATCTGAAGGCCTCTGATTTCACAAGGTGGGAGGATAATCAGCATCAGTCCAAAGCTGATTGCTATGAGGTGGAGGTCAGACATAACTCCACTCTCCAACCCTTTTTATCAATTCTGACCAGCTGTCCCTCCCATGGCACTCTCTGCTTCTCTGCTGAGTTTGATAATTCGTTGCAATGGCCACACAGAACTCACAGACCATACACACGATTATGGGGTTTATTATGGAAGTAACAGGTTAAAATTCAGGATCAGGATCAACTTGGAAATAACAGGAACAAATCAGGATATAGTTCCTCAGTCAGGACAGCTTCTCAGCCGTGCCAGCAGGCAGACCTCTACTGCCAGGCCCCACTTGGGCTTGGCATCTGCCCTGCTTGGGCAAGTGGTTACAGCTCTTTAGCTCACTGATAAATGCCCATAGGCACCCCACTGTACCAGGAAGCCTTCTGCCTGAAGGTTCTCAGCTCTCTTGCTCCATGGGTTGGTAAACCCACTACAGCCCACTGCAGGTCCCATGTCACTGCCATCTCATGCCACTGTCATCTCGTGCCACTGCCAGCTCCAGTGTTAAAGCTCTTTGGTGTTACAGCTCTCTGTTTCCTGGGTCTAGGAGGTTCCCAGCACAGGGACCCTTGGTCCAAAGGACTTATTCCTCTCCTGGCTCTTCTTCTTGATGGTAGTGAGATCCCCCCTAAACCTCTGGGATTGGCTCCTTTTAAGCCTAGCAGGGATGGCAAAGCTAACCAATCCCTTGGTGGGCCACAGAAACCTTATTTGCATATCCCAGCCAATCCAGCAAGAGTTTTACACCATATTTGAATAGTCCCACCCAATAATTTTGTGGGAGTTACAAGACCATGGCCAGAAAGGGCATATAAAAAGCAAAACCCATTGCCCTGCATCAGGTGATTTTCAGTAAAAGTTCCAAGGTAATTCAGTGAGAAATGGATATTCTCTTCAACAAATAGTACTGAAACAACTGGATAGCCATATGGAAAAGAAAAGTCACCTTGATCCCCTACCATACACAAAAATTAACTCAAAATAGATCATGGGCCTAAATTTAAAAACTTTTAGAAGAATAGAGAGGAGAAAATCTTTGCGACTTTGGGATAGGTTAAGATTTCTTTGGACACACACATAAAAATCACTAATAAAAGAAAAAAAATTATAAATTGAATTTAGTCAAGATTAAAACTTGCTCATCAAAAGACACAATTAATAAAATGGAAAAGGAAGTCACAGACTGGGAGAAAATATTTACAATACAGATATCTGATGAAGGGCCTTTAGCCAAAATATGTAAACAACTCTTAAAACTCAATAATAATATAAAAACCTAGTAATAACAACAGGCAAGATATTTGAGTAGGTGCTTCACAAAACAATATATATGAATGGATGATAAGCACATGAATAGATTTCAGCATTTTATTCAGCAGAGAAATGCAATGAGCTACTATATGCACTAGAATGGCTAAAATTTTAATGATTAACAATGCCAACTCTTGGCAAAGATATGGAGCAACTGGAATGTTCATACATTGCACTGTACAGGAATGCAAAATGATACAGCCGCTTTGGAAAAGAGTTTGGCAGTTTTATAAAGTTAAACATACACTTACTATGTAACCCAACAATTCCACTCTTTGTTATTTACCCAGTAATAATGAAAACATATGGCCAAAAAATATTTGTACATGAACATTCTAAGCAACATGATTCATAGTAGTGAAAAACTGGAAACAACCCCATATCCTAGTGAATGGATAAGCAAATTACAATATACCATAGTATTGAATATGAGTCAGTAATAAAAAGGAATGAAATATTCATATACACAACAAAATGGATGAGTCTAAAAAAATTAAGCTAAGTAAAAAGATTACATACTGTATAATTTAATTTCCATATAATTCTAGGAAAGGCAAAACTATATTTATAAAAAGCAGATCATGGTGGCTGGGGATTAGTGGCCAGGGCAGAGAAACGACTGCAGCAGGGCTCCAGGGAACTTTTTTGGGTGATAGAAATTTTGCATGTCTCAATGTGATGGCTATATGACCATATACAATTGCCAAAACTGATCAAACTGCATCCTTACATCAGGTGTAACTTATACCTCAATAAATCTGGGGAATAAAAAAAGTATTTCAAATTAAAAAAAAAGCTCATAATTCAAAGTGTTGGTGAGGATTTGGAACAACTGGAACTAGAAGTGTAAAATGGTACAACCTCTCAGAGAAACAGGTGGGCAATCTTTTACACGTACTGTAAGGTGGTCCCTCACTTATGACGTATTCCAGTTACAATGAACTGCACTTATGACCTTTTTTTTTTGTACATCTTATCATTAGTAATTTGCTGATATTAACATTCTCAGTTGTTCACTTGCCGGCAAAGATTGGGTTTATAAAGATAGTGATAATAAAAGGCAGTAATAATGAAAACCAAAAAAAAAAAAAAAGAGGCATTCAACTTAAACATCAGAACCGACTTATGACCGAGTCATCGGAATGGAACCTATTGTAAGTCAGAGACTACCTGTATTCCATTCTTAGGTATTTATTCAAGAGAAATGGAAACATATGGTCACCAAAAGACTTGTATATGAATATTAATAGCAGCTTCATTCATAAGAATCGAAAACTAGAAACCCATATGCTCAGAAGTAAATGAATGAATAAACAAATTGTGGGTGCATTCATGCAATGAAATACTAGTCAGCAATAAAAAAGAACAAATTACTGACATAGGCAACAACATGGGTGAGTCTCAAAAACATTCTGATGAGGGAAAGAAGACTACATCCTGCATGATTCCATTTATATGAAGTTTTAGAACAAGCAAAACCACAGTGATGGAAATCACATTGGTCTTTGGCTAGGGATGGGAAGAATTGACTACAAAGGGACCCAAGGGAAATTTTGGGGGCGATGGCAATGTTTTAGATCTTGATTACAGTTAAATGCATGTATATATTTCTCAACATTCAACATGCTGTATACTCAAAATGGGTGCATTTTACTTTATGTAAATTGTGCCTCAATAAAGTTAGTAGGAAAAAAAAAAGTCAAATAAGAATATCAGCCAACAGGAATTTTTACCAGGTTACTAGAATCAGTGCTTAATTTAGGTATTCTGATTTAAGATTCCCCCTCCACCCTGATTTTAGTATTCTTGGTTAAGAACAAAAAACAAAGCTTATTTTTAGCTGAACTTGGACTTTTAATTGCTACCATTTTAACACGAATTTTGTCCCTCCTAGGGATTCTTTTTAACTTGGTTCCCTGCACTGAACAACAAGGAATTGCTTTTTTATCCTGCTTTCTGCAAAGGCAAGGTCATCCTTCTGTTTTCTGGAAATATGACCAGGGGTTGGTTTTTCACCCAGGGCCAATAAGTCCCTTGTTTATCAGTCTACGTCTGTTGCCCACACAAGAAATTTGAGGCTTATTTAGATAATTTCCATGGGGAAAAAAAAAATCCCTGTTATTTCAGTTATCTAGTGATTGTCATTAAAAAAAATTATTTTGCTTTATCTAGATAATTGATAACACTGGCCCACTTCGGGGTGGAGTGTAGATGTGCTATATTCTGAAATGGGCACTTGAGGGATGGGGTCAGGTGTTTATGGATTGTCTATGATGTGCCAGGCCCAGAGCCCAGTGCCATCTGTACATCATCTTATTTAAATTAACACTCAACTGCAGGCCTCTCAGGCAGCTCCCATCATCTCTATTTTCTACCTGTGGCTGAGGTCGGATCAGGTAAACCTTGTGGCTTTTAAGCTGGGAAATGGGGATTCAGAACTGGAATCTTCCAGACCCCCAAGCCCATGATCTTTCTGCTACATCTCACTACAGAAAATAAACTGTGATCCAAAGATGGCCAAGAGAAATGGATGGTGCCCAGCTACCAGTACCGAACGTTTTGATGAAGGACACAATAGATGGATCCTGATCAAAAGGAGGAAAGGCATGGAACAAAACTTCATTTGCATGCAAAAGCCGGACAATGAATAAAGAAGATGGAAGAAGAATTGATGCCTTTGAATTATGGTGTTAGCGAAGAATATTCAATGGACTGCCAGAAAAATGAACAAATCTGTCTTGGAAGAAGTGCAGCCATAAATTGAAGCGAGCATGGCGAGACTTCATCTCACATACTTTGGACATGTGGTCAAAAGGGACCAGTCCCTTGAGGACGTCATGCTTTCTAAAGTAGGGGGTCAGCGAAAAAGAGGAAGACCTTCAATGAGAGGGACTGACGCAGTGGCTGCAATAATGAGCTCAAACATGGCAACGATTGTGAGGATGGCACAGGACTGGGCAGTGTTTCCTTCTGTTGTACATGGGGTCACTGTGAGTCGGAACCTACTCGCTGGCACCTAACAACAACATATGAGTATAAACTGAGGAAAGTTAATCTAAAGCAGATTAGAAATTGGGAATGGATGTATGTTTGATTGTGTATATTGCCGCTAAATATAAATAAAATATTTTTTAAAAAGGTGGCCCAGGATACGGTCCCATTTTTATCATATCTGAAACGCCAACTTGCCTGCATCTGCCTACAGCCCGTGCTCCACAGCAGATGAGCAGCTGAGGACCACGCTAAGTGCCAGGCCTTGGCCACATCACCATCCAACAGCCAGCCGGGACACTTGTCCCTGACATCCCTATGGGTCTGGGCTGGTCAGATCTTCTACCCTTCCCCAATTTTGCAAAATGTGTGCCTCCCAAACTCTCAGCCCACCTGGAAAATCCCGCAATCTTCTTGTGAAAGGACTGACAAAAAGTTCTCAGGGTTTCGAGAGCTTGTGTTACCCCCTCCTCTATGAAGCACATTTTACAGCGGATTGAATTTCTCTTCTTTATGTAGGAACTCAGCCCTATGCACAAAAATCCCACCCGAGCCATGAATGTTAAGAACAAATTTTTATTTCACTTTCTCTCCCACTGCCCCAGCGTGGGTAGCCAGCTGCAGAGACCAGGCAGGTGTGTGATTCTGCACAAATCACCCCAGATCGGTGCAGGGGTTCCTGATTGGGCGGAGGGCGCTGGGCTTGGTGGTGCCCGTGTCACTGAGGCAGAAGAAATGCTTTTGTGCGTGTTTGGAGGCTGGGGGAAGGTTCACGGCCAGGTCAGCACACCAGCATTCTTCCCTCGGCCACAGCGGCAGCGGTGGGCCCCAACCTTGGGGCTTGGGAGGCAGAGCTGCAGCTGCTGTGTTTGGTTTCCCTTTGGTCCTGGGGATTTAGATAAAAGGGCTGGTTTTATTGATTGTGGAGACTGGGGAGGGGGCAGCTCCAGAAGTCAGCCTTTGCCTTTTTGTTTTTCTAAGCAAACATTTATTGAGCATTTATTGTGTGCCAGGGACTGTGCTAAATGCTTTTAATACATTATCTGGTTTAATCCTCATGACAGTCCTGTTGTTATAGTCTCCATTAGAACAAGGAGGTGACTAAGGCTCAGAACGGTTAAGAAATCTGCACAAGGTCACACAGCCTATAAATGGTAAAGAGCATGGGCCCAGGAGCTGTCTCTCACTTGGACCATTGCATCACTGCTCTCCTCTAGTCTGCCCTGCACCCCCCTGATCCAGAGTGGTCTTTGTACAGCTCAGCCCTACTCTGGAATCTTCCCATTTCCCCCAGTGCAAAGTTCACACTCTTAGCCCAGCCTCTGTGACCTGAGCTGGGCTGCTTCCACCCCTGGGCTTCCCTCCCTCACACCTTGCCTTTCTCTGGAATAGCTGAGTCCCAGGCCTCCTGCCTGTCTCTCAAAGCGGAACTCAGAGGTGCCCCCTGTCAGGGTAATCTGGAAGCTGCTGCTAGCTGTGCACTCCTCTGTGCCCCAGCCTCAGCTGTAGCTGTCTGCCAGCTCCTTCTGGCACTTCCCACTTTCAGCCTGGCCGGATGGGGGCTATAGAGGGCAGGGGTTGTATCTTGTTTGTCTTTCTATCCCCGCTGCCTGCGCAGGAGTGAGCACGTAGTAGGTGCTCTACTAATGCTTGTTACACTCACTTGAATGGAAACACCTGCCTTTTTGCCCCTTTGTCCTTAGTGTCCAAGGTGTCTCATGGGTGATCCCTGTCCTGTATCATGTCGGTCTCAGGACTATTCCAGACCCCTCCCCAAATTGGCACGTGCCCCATATCTAGGGAGGACCAGGCTTAGTGGCCATTCCCTGCCTAGTAATGAAGTCACAGGAAGAAGTTGACATTGCCCTCTGGCCAAGTGGGCAGATGTCTTTCAGGGCAAGCAGGCTGGCAGGCTAAGGCAGGCAGAGAAAAAGGTCCCTAGGGCCACAATCTAGAAGGTGGAATGGAGCCCAGGCCTGGGCTGAGGGCCTGGCTACCTCTGTACAGACATGGAGACACAGGGGTACAGTATGCAGACGGCAGGGGAGGGACATCAGATGCACTCAGGGGCACGGTGAGAGGACAGGTGAGGGGGCTGCCAGGGAGTGCAGGTGTTACCTGGCCAACAGGAAACCAGAGGGACAGGGATTATCCAATTTGCGATCACAGAGAAAGAAATGCGTTGGATGCCATTTGTTGATGAATTAGGACCCTGACTGGGTGTTCAAGTTGCAAAAAATCTCAAAGAGGTATTAGTGGGGGATCAGTGTTACCCACTCTAATTAATGAGCTGATCATGCTTCCATGGGAACCCTTTTGCTGAGTCCTCAGGGGAAATGCATGTCATTTCCTTGATGAAATTTCTCTGGGCCTCAGTTTCCTCATCTGTGACATGTCCCTGGGTCCAGCAGCCCTCCTCTCATGTGGCCACGGCAGTGTCACAGTACCATGCAGGTGATGGCTAGTATCCAAGGTAGAGAAACCCCCCACCCCGGTGCTGTGGGCAGGGATAAAGGGGTTGCCTGAACATGCTCTGTTCTCCAACCCTTGGCATCAGCAGTCACTGCAGGACTGGATGGAACAGGACCCTTCTGCCTTGTGGCCATCGGATGGTTACATTACAGGTTACATCACTTCTGAGCTTCAAGAGTTTCTGGGTAGAGGGGCTTCCCACTTAGAGAGTCAAGTCTCTTGGCACAGGAAGAAGTTAACCTACAATCTAGTGCATCGATCGTTCATTTAATTCCTAACAACTTTGTGGGGCAGGGTGGTGGCAGGGAGGGTTGGTTTTCTCAATCCATAAAATGGAGCTAGTGTGACTCGGACAGAGCAGGTGACTTGTACCAAGTCACACAGGTGGGGAGTGGTAGAGGTAGGACTGGAAGTCAGGCTTGGTTGACTTGAGTGTTTATGCCGGGGGCTGCTCTGCTGGCCTGCCTCACTCACTGCACGGCTGGGAAGGGCAGCGCCCATCCACCTTCCTTCCTCTCTCTCCCTGGCCCTCCCAGAGCACACGGATTGCAGAATGCACCAAGCAGCTTTTCCCACATCCACCACTTGGACAGGGGCTAGCAGATTGTAGGCTGGGCTGGCCCTTCTATTATTATTATTTTTCAATCTAAATGTCATAGTGATCATTCATTTCTAGAAAACTCATCATCCATTTAAAAAACAAAAATGTTTTACATCATTTTTTTTCCCTAAGGAGTTCAAGGGAACTCTCATTTTCTTTTTTTTTACACTGTTCTTTTGTTTTTTAACTTTTTTTTTTTGGTGGTGAAGTATCATTATAACAAAATTACAACTTTAACCATTTTAAAGCGACATTTAGTACATTCACAGTGTCGGCCCTTGCCCACGTGTGTGACTGGTGGCCCTGCCCTCACTTTAGACATCACCCTCACTCTGGAAGGCTCTTGGTGGAGGCAGCTAGGGCAGCATTGCCTGTATTTATGCTTTAGCTCCCGGGCATGATAGTCCAGATGAAAACAGAAGAGAAGGACACCCTTTGGTCATGGCACTGCTCACAGTTGTAGGTTGCTGTTTCTAGAGCATTTCTACATTGTGATCGTGTGGAGAGGCCCACAGGCCTGGCTTCTTCAATGAAGGACTTTGGATAGTCATCCGGAACAGTGACTGGGGCCTGTAGCTTACTGACTGAGGCTGTGTGAGTGCCCAGGGGCCGGATGGGAGTGTAGGTAAGCGCTCAGGCCTCAGCGTCACATAGAATGGAGCTGCCTCCTACTCTACACTTTCTCCTTGTGTGACCTTGAGCAAGTTGCTTAGCTTCAGTGCCCTCACTGTGAAATAGGGATAATAAGGACAAACAATAGCCACACACAGTGTGGTGCCCGTGAGCCTGAGTGGGGAGGTGGATCGTTGAAAGCAGCCCGTCAGTGGTGAACGTGGTTGTTCCTACGATGGCTACAAGAAATGGGCCCTCCCAGCCCTCTTCCTCCAGCAGGTTGGAAGGTGACTGGCCCCCAACCCCGCAGGACAGGTTCCTCCACCACACAGCCCCGCGCCTGCCCGGTGCCCCTTCTGTGTGGGAGACACATCTAGATCATGTTAAGACCTCGGCGTCCATTGTTCAGTCAATCAGACTAATCTGCCTGCTCTCGATAAGGGGAGGGATCGGGTTTCAGGGAGATTTTCCTGGGATTACTTCTGGTAGCCGCTGAGTCTAGACAGTCCTCTCAGTTACAGGGGCACAGACAAAGGCAAGGACCTGAAATGCCAGGCCACTAGGCGGCTGGTCCCTGCAATGCCTCTGCTCTCCATCCCCTGTCATACCTCAGCTTCCCCTGCAGGGCTGGGGCCCACTGACTGGGGGCCTTCATCAGTCCAGGCGAGGGCGCTGAGCCCCACTTACGTGCCCAGTCTGGACACCAAGGAGCGGTGGCTGTCTGCGAGGAACTCCCTCTGCGGCAGGTATGGGAAGAGTGTGGCACGTGCTTATCTCGTTCAATTCCCTTAAGCATCTCATAAGGTAGCCACTCTTGTGCCCATTTTAAAGATAAGGACATTAGGCACAGAAAGGTGAAACCCAATAGCTAGAAAGTGGTGGAGCCGGGACTTGACTGGAGACCTGTCCTCAGGGCTACCCTGGGAACATGGGGCAGGGGTCAGTTAGTGAGAGAAGTGCTGAAGGGCCAGCATGGAAGGGTATCCCAACTCTAGTCCTCAGACTCTGGGGAGTCAGAATGTTTCTGATATGTTGCTCTTCACATGTTTGCTGCCACAAGAATACCCAGGAGGCTCTGAAGACTGGGCTACATGGCCTGCTTACATGCCTCAGCTCTGGGTTCCCCTCCTGGTTTTGCAACTTCCTTGCTCTGTGAACTGGGCAAGTCACTTTTGGGCATCAGTTTGCTCATCTGTGAAATGGGCATGATATCTACCCTGCATTGTGTGAGTCACCTGAGAGAATGTGGGTGAAATGGGTTTTGGAAACTGTGAAGTGCTGTGCCACTGCTAGTCACTTTGTTTCTAGAATGCTTCTGTCAGAGCTGACCATGAATGAATGAATGAATGGATCTGAATAACCTTTCTAAAATAGGATTGATAAGTCTTGTCTGTTCCCCTTCTGTCTCCCTAACTCCTCCCTGGCCCTGGGGAATGTAAGGAGCAGCCCTGGGTGCTGTGTGCTGTCAGCTATCTCACCCCAAGGCCACAAGGGACAAGGAGCTGCAGTGGGGCCCCTCGTTCCATTTCTCCTGGAACATGAGCAGGAGACATGCTCTAGCCCCACTAGTGTCCTGGGGACATGCAGGTACAGCCCCTTGCACTCAGATATTGCTGAATCCAGCTGTGATGTGGGAGAGGCTTGAGTGCAAGGCCTACCATTCTCGGGCTTTTGGAATAGGGCCTGGAGATGGGCCTGACAAGACAACCTTTGGGGACTGGAATGTAAACTTTTCATATACTTATGTGCATGTGTGTGTATGAGAGAGAGAGATGAGGAGATAGAGACAGGCAGACAGACAGACGTGGCTGTTCATTTTCTGACTCATTTACCTTGAGTTTGAAACAGGGTCTGATATATTTTCACATTATTTTCTTGTTCTTTATATCTTTCTTCCATGGCTCCAACAAAGTGAAGGGCTTTGCTCAAGAGACGTGTTGGAACATTATTTAACAGGTTAGCTTTTCCTGGAGCAGCAAAACCAAAAAATAGAAAACAAAACAATTAAAAAAAAAGTAATAACGACAGCAAAACCTACAAGTTCAGTGAGAGTCTGAGACATTGCTTTTCTGTACACACAGCTGCTACCTCCAAGCCGTCTTTGTTTTGAGGACCTCAAATCAGAGATTAACCTTGACATGAACCTTGGAGTGCAGAGGCTGCATGGAGCTGGCCTCAGGTGGGCTGAAATAGTCCTACACACCCCTTTCCCTGTGTTGTACAGGTGTCTGCTGTACACTATGTTCTTTGGAGCAGAGCATATAATGATCAAGGGAGCATAGGGATGGCTGGGTGGGAGGAGGGGTCTCTATGGCAAGGTCACTGGGGAGGGGCACGAGTTGCTCATGGAGTTCCAAGTCTCAGTGACCTACATTTGAGGCCTGGATACACCATCCTCTAACTGTGTGACTTAGGCAAGTCAATGAACCTCTCTGAGCCTCTGGTTCCTCATCTGTGAAGTGGGGAGAATAATAGGATTTAACTCGTAACGCCATTGCAAAGATTTTTTCAGCTGGTAGGCATAAAAGGGTTGTGTGAGGAGCAGGACAGCCCTTCAGAAGGGCTCATGCTTGGTAGGATGATCTTAGGGAGCTGTTGGCAGAGCTGTGAATCCTGGGCTCACAGGGCTGGCAGAGACTTCACTGTGGGCTCTGGTGTGTTTGACTTGCCCTGTGTAATCAGCCTTGGGTGCCTCGACTCATTTCCATTTTTACAAATGCATTAAAAATGCCACTGGGCTCAGAGCAAATGCCAATTTAACCTAAGCACGTGTCCCTCTCTGTAACAGAGAGTCTTGATTCCCACCAAGCCATGCACAGCTGCTTCCAGCAAGATGAGCTGAATCATAATGAAATCAGCATGTGTTCATAGATGTTGACTGTGTTATTAACATCTCTGGATTTGATGAATCCTAATCTTTTCCATGTTCAGTGGGTGAGCGATGCCAGTGAAAGAGGGATGGAATCTTGCCCATTGGAGGAAACCAGTGACATTAATTGCAGAAAAGGAAATGGCAGCAGCTCTGCTGCCTCCTCTCCATAGGGCCTTGAGTGAATCACTTGACACCTCTGGGCCTCAGTTTTCTTAATCAGTCAACTGGAAAAATTGCTGTTCTGTCCACCCCCTGGGCTGTTCTGAATCAGATGAAGGTATATCCTGAAAAGATGTTAGAGGTGTAAAATCTTCTACAAATGTATAGAGCTGTTACTGATGAAAAAACATGGTGGTCTAAGGATAATTACTAGCAACAGATGATTTTTTAGAAATTCTATAGTTAAATTTTAGGTGTTGTCTTAGGCTGGGTTCTCTAGAGAAGGAAAACTAGTGAAGTGTGTGTGTGTGTGTGTGTGTGTGTGTGTGTGTGTGTGTGTGTGTGGAGAGAGAGAGAGAGAGAGAGGGAGGGAGAGAGGGAGATTTATCTCAAGGAAATGGCTCACATGGTTATAGAGGCTGGCAAGTCCCAAAGTTTGTGGGTCAGGCATTGACTGGAGGCTTCTCCTGACTCACATGGTTGCAGGGACTGACAAACCCAGAACTGGCAGGTCAGTGGGCAGGCTGCTGGCTCACAGGGCTGTGGAAGCCGGCAAATCCCAAAGTTGGCAGGTCAGACAACAAGCCACTGGCTCAAGTCCCGAGAACTTTAGGTCAGATGATGATGAGCCAGAAACATGATCTAGAGCAAGTAAGTGAGCTTTACCCGAATGTCCATATATATATTGGGTACAGGCTACATCCCTGGGGAAACTCCCCTTACAACTGATTGGCTGATCACATCAGATCATGTCATGGAGGTGATGACATTATATTACAAAATGGAGGATAATTACATCAGACCTCAAAATGGAAGATAATTACTTTATACTAAGAATCATGGCCTACCCACGTTGACACATAACATTAACCATCACAGATGTTTCAAATCTATGAGGAATGAATGACTTGAAAATCTAACCAACTAATACAATGTTTACATTTCTAGAAACTCACACTCTGTGGATTTTTGCAATTAATTACACAGCTTTATATCTTCTTAAATAGATCAGAGCGAATAAAATTAACCTTTTCTTGTTGACCTGGCCATTATGAACATTATCAGTAAACGATAGCTATTAGGAGCCAAGCACTATATGTGTGCTTTACTTGTATTGTCTTATTTAATCATCACAAACAGAGGAAGCAGATCCTACTATTATTATTACTGTTTTATAGTGAGGAACCTGAGGCTCAAAGAAGTGAAACAACTTGCCCAAAATCATACAGCTAACAAGAGGTAGGGGAGGGGGTTTGAACCCCTGAAACCTATTGTCCTCCAGTATTGCCAATAAGTCAATAAAAATATTTGACCTTCCCTCCCTTCTTTCCTCTCTCCTTCTTTCCGTCTTGAATAATTCAGTCAAAAAGCCATTGTGTTTGGTATGGTAGAGTGAGAAACTTGGCAAACCCTTTTACTAAAAGCAGTGATGAAACTAGATAAAATTGTCAAAATTTACCATTTCAGGGCTCTGGAAACTGACCAAAGATGTGCATCAAATTGAGAAGTGGTTATTCATGATAAACTACTGAACTTCCATAAAAACAGTAAGAGTCTGTGGGGTTTTTCCTGGGGCTGCTCCCAACCCCTACCCCAGCTCAGTTGGAGGTCTAGTTCTACTAGGACAACAAACAAACCTGTTGATTCTGACTCACAGGGACCAGGGCAGGCAAGCAGAAAATCAGCAGCTTTGCTGCAAGAATGGCTGTCTTGCTTTTGAGCAGAGCACAAAAACCACTACCCCTGTGGTACTGTCGGTAACATTAGCAATCTCGGGAACAAATGAATGGGGAAGACCAGTGGCTCAGCTAGCCTAAAGGTGTGGTCCTGGTTGGGCCCATCAATGGATGGGCCGACTAACTGGAAATTATAAGAGGGAGGTCCAGAAAAGCTGATAGCCACAGTGGCCTTGATAAGTGCTCCACATGTAGGAGAGATGGAGAGGACCCAAGCCCTACCCATCTCTAGCTGACCATGATCCAAATGTACACACAGAGGCGATGCAAGACAGCCTGATGTAAAACAAAAGCTGGGCAGGCTTAAAAACTGCCTGACCTTTAAATATGTTCTCCAGCTGATACATCCATCAGCAGTGAATGTTCATAACAGCATTATACATAACACCTGTGAACTGGCAACAATCCAAATATCCATCAGTTGGTTAATAGATAAACAAAATGTGGTATATCCATAAAATGGAGTGTTGTTGCTGTTGTTAGGTGCCGTAGAGTTGGTTCGGACTCATAGCGACCCTAGGTACAACACAACAAAACACTGCCTGGTGCTGTACCATCCTCACAATCCTTGTTATGTTTGAGCCCATTGTTGCAGCCACTGTGTCAGTCCATCACATTGAGGGCCTTTCTCTTTTTCACTGACCCTCTACTTTACCAAGTATGATGTTCTTCTCCAGGAACTGGTCCCTTCTGATCACACATCCAAAGTAAGTGAGACAAAATCTCACCATCCTCACTTCTAAGGAACATTCTGGCTGTACTTCTTCCAAGACAGATTTGTTTGTTCTTTTGGCAGTCCGTGGTATAGTCAATATTCTTCACCAGCACCATAATTCAAAGGCATCAATTCTTCTTTGGTCTTCCTTATTCATGGTTAAGCTTTTGCATGCATATGAGGCGATTGAAAATTCCATGGTTTGGATCAGGCGCACCTTAATCCTCAAAGTGACATCTTTGCTTTTAAACACTTTAAAGAGGTCTTTTGCAGCTGATTTGCCCAAAGCAATATGTCATTTTACTTCTAGACTGCTGCTTCCATAGTCTCTGATTCCAGATTCAAGTAAAATGAAATCCTTGGCAACTTCAATATTTTCCCTGTTTATCACGATGTTGCTTATTGATCCACTTGTAAGGATTTTTGTTTTCTTTATGTTGAGGTGTAATCCATACTGAAGGCTGTAGTCTTTGATCTTTATCAGTAAGTGCTTTAAGTCCTCTTCATTTTCAGCAAGCAAAGTTCTATCATCTGCATATCACAGATTGTTAATGAGTCTTCCTTCACTCCTTATGCCAAGTTCTTCTTCACATAGTCCAGCTTCTCAAATTATTTGTTCAGTATACAGATAGAATAAATATTGTGAAAGGATACAACCCTGATGAACACCTTTTCTGATTTTAAACCACACAGTATCCCCTTGTTCTGTATGAAAGACTGACTCTTGGTCAATGCCATGAGCACAATTAAGTGTTCTAGAATTCCCATTCTTCGCAATGTTATCTATAATGTGTTGTGATCCACACAGTTGAATGCCTTTGCATACTCAATAAAACACAGGTAAACATCTTTCTGGTATTCTCTGCTTTCTGCTAAGATCCATCTGACATCAGCAATGATATCCCTCGTTTCACGTCCTCTTCTGAATCTGGCTTGACTTTCTGGCAGTTTCCTGTCGATGTACTGCTGCAATCGTTTTTTTAATTATCTTCAGCAAAATTTTACTTGCATGTGATATTAATGATATTGTTGGATAATTTATGCATTCTATTGAATCATATTTTTTGTAATGGGCATGTATATGGATGCAGTGAGACGGATTGTTTTTGTTGGACTTTCTGGCCATGGCCTTGTAACTCCCACCCAAGTGATTGGGTGGGACTGTGCAAATAGGGTAGTTATGTCCCACCAAAGGGATTGGTCAGTTTTAGCCATCCCAGTGGGCTTGAAATGAGTCATGCCAGAGGCAGAAGGAGAGGATCCCACCACCACCAAGGAAGAACAGCCAGGAGCAGAGAGAACATCCTTTGGACCTTGGGATGCCTGCACTGAAAACCTCACGGAACCTGAAGACCGAGAGAGAAGTGAGCTGTAACCCTGAAGATGGCGAGAAGTGGTCGCAGGAGAGACTGGCAGCAAACTGTGCAGTGGGCTTCCTGGCCCATGGAGAGAGAAAGATAAGTACCTGGGGTGCCTCTGAGGACTTATTGGCAGGGGCTAAAAGAGCTTTGTAACACTTGCCTGAGCAGGGCAGAGGCTGATAGCTAGAGAGGTGTGCCTGTGAGCACAGCTGGGAAGAGGGTGTCCTGATGGAAGAACTGTATCCTGAGCATTCTGAATCTGAATTGTAACCTGTTACTTTCCTAATAAACTCCATAATCTTGAGTATTGTCTGTGAGTTCTGTGTGGCCATTGCAATTAATTATCGAACACAGCAGAGAAGTAGAGAGTGTTGTGGGAGGGATGGTTGGTGTCAGAATGGTAAAGATGGTGGAGAGAGGAGGCATGTCAGGCCTACACCTCATAGGAATCAGCCTTGGGCTCTTGATCTTATTTTCCTTCCCCCTTGTGAAATTAGAGGAGGTCAGAAGCCACCCCCAAGCCATTTTTACAATGGATCTCTTCCAGGTCAGGTAGCTGTCTTCCAGATTTCTTGGCATAGACAAGTGCATGCTTCTAGTGTTGTATCTGTTTGTTGAAACGTCTCAGTTGGTAGTCTGTCAACTCCTGGAGCCTTGTTTTTCACAAATGCCTTTAGTGAAGCTTGGACTTCTTCTTTCAGTACTGTTGGTTCTTGATCATATGCTACCTCCTGAAATGGTTGAACGTCAAACAGTTCTTTTCAGTACAATGACTCTGTGTATTCTTTTTTGATGCCTATAGGATCCTTCAGTATTGCAACTTGAGGCTTGAATTTTTCTTCAGTTCTTTTGGCTTGAGAAATGCTGAGTGTGTTCTTCCCTTTTGGTTTTCTAACTCCAGGTCTTTGCATATTTCATTATAATACTTTGTCTTCTTGAGCTGCCCTTTGAAATCTTCTGTTCAGTCCTTTTACTTTATCATCTCTTCCTTTTGCTTTAGCTACTGTATGTTCAAGAGCAAGTTTCAGAGTCTTTTCTTTCTTTCCTGTCTTTTTAATGACCTCTTGCTTTCTTTATGTATGATGTCCTTGATGTCATTCCACAACTCGTCTGGTCTTTGGTCATTACTGTTCAGTGCGTCAAATCTATTCTTGAGATGGTCTCTAAATTCAGATGGGATATGCTGAAGGTCATACTTTGGCTCTTGTAGAATTGCTTTAATTTTCTTCAGCTTCAACTTGAACTTGCATATGAGCATCTAATGGTCTGTTCCACAGTCGGCCCCTGACCTTGTTCTAACTGATGATATTGAGCTTCTCCATTGTTTCTTTCCACAGATGTAGTCAATTTGATTCCATCCAGTGAGGTCCACATGTATCATCATCACTTATGTTGTTGAAAAAAGATATTTCCAATGAATAAGTCGTTGGTCTTGCAAAATCCTATCATGCAATCCCTACTGTCATTTCTATCACCAAGGCTATATCTTCCAACTGCTGATCCTGCTTCTTTGTTTCCAACTTTCTCATTCCAATCATCAGTAAAATTCTTTGATTTCTTCATCTTTGACCTTAGTGGTTGGTGTGCAAATTTTAATAATAGTTGTATTAACTGTTCTTCCTTGTACGTGTATGGATATTATCCTATCACTGACAGTGTTGTAATTTCAGGATAGATCTTGAAATGTTCTTTTTGACAGTGAATGCGATGCCATTCCACTTCAATTTTTCATTCCCAGCATAGGAGACCATATGACTGCTGAATTCAAAATGGTCAATACCAGTCCATTTCAGTTCACTAATTCCTAGGATATCGATCTTTATGCATTCCATTTCATTTCTGATGACTTCCAATTTTCCTTGTTTCATACTTTGTAAATTCCACATTCTAATTACTAATGGTTGTTTGCAGCTGTTTCTTCTCATTTTATATCATGCAAATCGACAAATGAAGGTCCTGATACTTTACTCCATCCATGTCATTAAGTTCGACTCTACTTTGAGGTCATAGCTCTTCTCCAGTCGTATTTTGAGTGCCTTCCAACCTGAGGGCCTCATCTTTTAACACTATTAATATAGTTCTGCTGCTATCCATCAGGTTTTCACTGGCCAATCTTTTTCAGAAGTAGACTGCCAGGTCCTTCTTCCTAGTTTATCTTATTCTGAAAGCTCCACTGAAACCTTTCCACCATAGTGACCCTGCTGATATTTGAAATACTGGTGGCATGGCTTCCAGCATCACAGCAACATGCAAGCCACTACACTGCAACAAACTAATAGACAAGTGGTGGAACTACTAATACATGCCACAACATGGATGAACCTCAAAAACTTTGTTAAGTGAAAGAAGCCAGATGCAAAAGACATATGATTCCACTTATATGGAATTTCCAGGAGAGGCAAATATATAGAAAAAGAAAGAAAATTGGTGGTTGCCTGGAGATAGAGAGTGGGGATTGACTGCATATGGTCACTGAAGAATTTGTTGGAGTGATGTAAGTATTCTAAAATCAAATTGTGGTGATGGTAACACAGCTCTAAAAATGTATTTAAAAATATATTGAATTGTACACTTAAAGTGATTAATTTTATGCTAGGAAAACTACACTTAACTAAAACTGTCTTTTACAAAAAAACATTTAGGCAGTTACAAATAGGGAAAGTTGCCAGGCTGGGGTAGAAGGCCATGTGAGGAAGGTGGCTGAGTGGGTAGCAGCATGGTGGGATTGAGAATTTGGTTTTATATGGGGGATTGAGTAAATAAGTAAATATACTGATGATAATGGAGGCTAGTTTTCTCATTGTTGAAGAGAGTTACAGATATGGAAATGGAGAAAGCTAGAATGAACCCAGTGTTGTTGAACTGGAATTGGAGGTGTATGAATTTGTGGTTTTCAAAATAGATTGATTTTGACTATGCAAAGACATTCGACTGTGTGGCTCATAACAAATTATGGATAACATTGCGAAGAATAGGAATTCTAAAACCTAATTTTGCTCATGAGGAACCTGTACATAGACCAAGAGGCAGTTGTTTGAACAGAACAAAGGGATACTGCATGGTTTAAAATCGGGAAAGGTGTGCATCAGGGTTGTATCCTTTTACCATACTTATTCAGTCTGTAAACTGAGCAAATAATCCAAGAAGCTGGACTATATGAAGAAGAACATGGTATCAGGATAGGAGAAAGACTCATTAACAACCTGCAATATGCAGATAACATAACCTTGCTTGCTGAAAGTGAAGAGGACTTGAAGCACTTACTGATGAAGATCAAAGACTTTAGTATGGATTCCACCTCACCATAACAAGAGAGGAGATTGAAAAGGTAATAAAAAAACTCCCAACCAAAAAAAGCCCTGGCCCAGATGGCTTCACTGGAGAATTCTACAAAACATTTACAGAAGAGCTCGTACCAGTTCTACTGAAGCTATTTCAGAGCATAGAAGAGGAAGCAACACTTCCAAATTCATTCTATGAAGCCAGCATAAC
This sequence comes from Dugong dugon, assembly GCA_030035585.1. Classification (NCBI taxonomy): domain Eukaryota; kingdom Metazoa; phylum Chordata; class Mammalia; order Sirenia; family Dugongidae; genus Dugong; species Dugong dugon. Next base: position 148,657,865 of record CM057460.1, read on the forward strand.
GCTGATACCAAAACCAGGCAAAGACATCACAAAAAAAGAAAATTACAGACCAATATCTCTCATGAATATAGATGCAAAAATTCTGAACAAACTTCTAGCCAGTAGAATTCAGTATCATATCAAAAAAATAATACATCACGACCAAGTAGGATTCATACCAGGTATGCAAGGATGGTTTAACATTAGAAAATCCATCAACGTAATCCACCACATAAATAAAAGGAAAGAAAAAAATCACATGATCATCTCAATTGACGCAGAAAAGGCATTTGACAAAGTCCAACACCCATTCCTGATAAAAGCTCTCAATAAAATAGGTATAGAAGGGAAATTTCTCAACATAATAAAGGGCATCTATGCAAAACCAACAGCCAACATCATTCTTAATGGAGAGAGGCTGAAAACATTCCCCTTGAAAACAGGAACAAGACAAGGATGCCCTTTATCACCACTCCTATTTAACATTGTGCTGGAAGTTCTAGCTAGAGCAGTAAGGCAAGAAAAAGAAATAAAGGGCATCCAAATTGGTAATGAAGAAGTTAAACTCTCCCTGTTTGCAGATGATATGATACTATACATAGAAAACCCTAAAGACTCCACGAGAAATCTACTGGAACTAATAGAAAGATTCAGCAGAGTAGCAGGATACAAGATAAACATTCAAAAATCAGTTGGATTCCTATACACCGGTAAAGAGAACGATGAAAAGGAGATCAGGAAATCAATACCATTTTCAATAGCCCCTAAAAAGATAAAATACTTAGGAATAAATCTGACCAGGAATATAAAAGACCTATACAAAGAAAACTACAAAACACTGCTGCATGAAACCCAAAGGGATCTACATAAATGGAAAAACATACCATGCTCATGGATAGGCAGACTCAACATTGTGAAAATGGCAATTCTACCTAAAGCAATCTACAAATACAATGCAATTCCGATACAAATACCAACAACATTCTTCAAAGAGATGGAAAAACTAATTATTAACTTTATATGGAAAGGGAAGAAACCCCGAATAAGTAAAGCACTACTGAAGAAGAAGAATAAAGTTGGAGGACTCACACTACCTGACTTGAGAACCTACTATACAGCTACAGTACTCAAAACAGCCTGGTACTGGTACAACAACAGAGACATTGACCAATGGAACAGAATTGAGAACTCAGATGTAAATCCATCCACCTACGGTCACCTGATTTTTGACAAGGGCCCAAAATACATCAAATGGGGAAAAGACAGTCTTTTTAACAAATGGTGCTGGCAAAACTGGATATCCATTTGTAGAAAAATGAAACAGGACCCATACCTCACACCATATACAAAAACTACTTCAAAATGGATCAAAGACCTGAATATAAAGCCTCAAACTATAAAATTCATAGAAGAAAAAATAGGACCAACACTTCAGACCTTAATACATGGCATTAACAGGATACAAACCATAAACATCAACACAAAAAACCCAACAGATAAACTAGATAATTGGGATCTTCTAAAAATCAAACATCTATGCTCTTCAAAAGATTTCACCAAAAGAGTTAAAAGAGAACCTACAGACTGGGAAAAAATTTTTGGACAGTACAAGTCAGACAAAGGTCTAATCTCCATAATCTACAAGAAAATCCAACACCTCTACAACAAAAAGACAACAATCCTATCAAAAAATGGGCAAAGGAAATGAACAGACACTTCACCAAGGAAGACATTCAAATGGCCAACAGACACATGAGGAAATGCTCGCGATCACTAGACATTAGAGAAATGCAAATTAAAACCACAATGAGATACCATCTCACCCCGGCATTACTGGCACGAATCAAAAACACTGGAAATAACAAATGTTGGAGGGGCTGCGGGGAGACGGGAACTCTTATACACTGCTGGTGGGAATGCAAAATGATACAGCCATTTTGGAAAATGATATGGCGTTTCCTCAGAAAGCTAGAAATAGACGTACCATTCGATCCAGCAATCCCACTCCTAGGAATATATCCTAGAGAAATAAGAGTCATCACTCGAATAGACATATGCACACCTGTGTTCATGGCAGCATTATTCACAATAGCAAAACGATGGAAACAACCTCGATGTCCATCAACAGACGAATGGATACACAAACTATGGTACATACACACAATGGAGTACTATGCAACGAGAAAGAACAATGAATCTGTGAACCATCTCATAACATGGATGAAACTGGAGGACATCATGCTGAGTGAAATAAGTCAATCACAAAAGGACAAATATTGTATGAGACCTCTATTGTAAAAACCCATGAAAAAATTCACATGCAAAATGTAACAATCCTTGCTGGTTACCAGGGATGGGGGGGGGGGGGGAATACTAAATAGGTAATAGGTAAGTGGTAACTTGGGTGAGAGATGAGATAGTACATAGTACAGGGGAAACTAACACAACCTGCACAAGGAAAGGTCATGGAGGCCCTATAGACACATCCAAACCCCCCGAGGGACTGAGTTGTTGGACGGAGGGCTCTGGGGACCATGATCTCGGGGAACATCTAGCTCAATTGGCATGACACTACTTATAAAGATAATGCTCTACATTCTACCTTGGTGAGTAGTGTCTGGGGTCTTAAAAGCCTATGAGCGGCCATCTAAGATACTCCACTGATCTCATCCCTTCGGGAACAAGGGAGAACGAAGAGAACAGGATACAAGGAAAAGATTAGTCCGAAGGACTAATGGTCCACAGCTACCAAGGCCTCCACGGGACTGAGCCCAGTACAGCTGGATGGTGCCCGGCTACCACCAATGACTCCTCTGACCAGGATCACAACAGAGGGTTCTGGGCAGAGCTGGAGTAGGATGTAGAGCATAATTTTAACTCCCAAAAAAACAAAAAAAAAAAGAAGACCAGATATACTGGCCTAAAGAATACTAGAGAAACCTCGAGAGTGTGGCCCCCAGACACCCTTTCAGCTCAGAGGGGAAGTTACCTTCAAGGTTCGATGTTAAGCCTGGGAATGGACACCCCAGTAAAACTAAATGGGACTAACGATGTACAGGAGTCCGGTGACAAGGGCCAGAAGGCAGAGGGAGAGTAGGAAACTGATGATAAGGAACACAAATTGAATAAGGACACTGTCGATGTATTGTGAGATTGTTGACCACTGCTATAGGACAACATTTGTAGTAACTATTAAATGGGAGGCTGTTTTGTCCTGTAAGCCTTCATCTTGGGCGAGAATGGCAGCACAATTGGAAGAGCATAGTCAATATCACTTAAATGTGTAAGTAAAAAGTTTTGAAATGGTGTTTAAATAAAATAAAAAAAATAAATAAATAAATAAACAAATGAGACTAAAGAGGTACAATAGTCACTGACAAGGTCCAGAAGACAGAAGGGGACAAGGAAGCCCCCTGGTGATAGGGAACACAAGGTGGAGTAAGGATATTCTTGATGTGCTGTGAGATTGTTAACCATTGTCATAGGGCAACATGTGTAGTAACTGTTAAATGAAAAACTATTTTGTTCTGTAAGCCTTCATCTTAAGTGAGAATAACAGCACAGTTGGAAGAGCGTAGTCAATGTCACTGAACTGTGAATGTAGAAATTTTTGAAACGGTGTATCTTTGGCTATCTGTATTTTCATAAAAAAAAAAAAAAAAAGGTCGAGAATTTAGAGGCTTAATATGTTGTGGGGTTGTTAACCAATGTCATAGAACAACATGTGTACTACTATTTCATGAGAAACTATTTGCTCTGTAAGCTTTCACCTGAAGTACAATAAAATATATATATAAAAAAAAAAAGAAAAGAAAAAAAGTCCTTAAAACTGGACCAATAAGCAACACAATGATAAATGGAGAAAATATTGAAATCGTCAAGATTTCATTTTACTTGGATCCACAATCAATGCCCATGGAAGCAGCAGTCAAGAAATCAAATGATGTATTGCACTGGGCAAATCTGTTGCAAAAGGCCTCTTTAAAGTGTGAAAAAGCAAAGATGTCACTTTGAGGACTAAGGTGCACTATGGTATTTTCAGTTGCCTCAGATGCATGCAAAAGCTGAACAATGAGTAAGGAAGACCAAAGAAGAATTGACGCCTTTGAATTATGGTGTTGGTGAAGAATATTGACTATATCATAGACTACCAGAAGAAAGAATGAATGAATCTGTCTTGGGAGAAGTATAGCCAGAATGCTCCTTAGAAGCAAGGATGATGAGACTTCATCTCCGCAGTTTGGACATGTTAATCAGGAGGGACCAGTCCCTGGAGAAGGGCATCATGCTTGGTAAAGTAGAGGGTCAGCGAAAAAGAGGAAACCCTCAATGAGATGGATTGATACAGTGGCTGCAACAATGGGCTCAAGCATAACAATTGTGAGGATGGTGCAGGACCAGGCAGTGTTTTGTTCTGTTGTATAGAAGGTTGCTATGAGTCGGAACCAACTCAACAACACCTAAAAACAAAATAACAACAGTATGGGTTGATAAATACAGAAATAAATATAGATATAAATGTGGTATGTGTATGGTAAGTGGTACGTATGTATATGTGTGTGTGTGTGTGTGTGTATGTATATATATATATATATATATATATATATATATATATACACATACACATATATATATACATGCACACACACACACACATATAAAACCAAACCCATTGCCGTAGAGTTGATTCCAACTCATAGTGACCCTACAGGGCAGTGTAGAACTGCCCCATAGGGTTTCTAAGGAGTGGCTGGTGGATTTGAACTGCTAACCTTTTGGTTAGCATGTATGTATGTATAATCACATTTACATATATATTATGCACACACACAAGTCTTTGTGTAGACATACACTTTCATTTATTTTAGGCAGTGTGGTAGGCAGAAAAATGGCCACCAAAGATGTCCATGTCCTAATGCCCAGAACCTGTGAACATGTTACATTACATGGCAAAGGAGAATTAAGGTTGCTGATGGGATTAAGGTTGCATATATACATGTATACATACATATACAACTGTTCCTGAGCTCTATCTCCGGGAGAGCCTAGAAAAAAAGGACACCTAAGTAGCAAATCCACACCTAGTTGCTCAACTAATGATTTCTAATACCATTTTCTACTAAAAGGGACCAGAATCCTTGGAGAAATGGCTGATTCCAGGGCTGGGGCAGGAAAATTACAAGATGAGCCAGAAACATCTGCCAGAAAGTAAGTACGTGGTCAAAGAATGATAGGGACATGTTAAAATGGCATGGAAGTCAGCTTGAAGGGTTCTCACTGGCCCAATCTGGGGCATTTGAGCCTAAAAATATATAGTGATAATAACAGATTCACCAAAACCAAACCTGCTGCCATTGAGTCAATTCCGACTCATAGCCATCCAATAGAGCAGAACTGTTCCATAGAGTTTCCAAGGCTGTAAATCTTTACAGAAGCAGACTATAACATCTTTCTCCCACAGAGTGGTTGGTGGGTTTGAACTGCCAAACGCTTTAACCACTGTACCACCAGGGCTTCACTGTAATAGATTAAAACCCATTAAATAAAATAAGAATCCATGAGCCCACAATAGTATAAATAAGTAAATGGGAGAGAAAAGAAATCTCATAATTACAGTAGAAAGCCAACTAATAAATGTAGAAGGAATAATGGGGTTAGAAAATGTCTATTTGATAATCATCATAATGATAATTAATTCAGGCAAAAAAAAATCAGTCAATACTAAAACTTGTAGGCAAAATTTGGATAAGAAAGAGGACATTTACATAGTAGGTAAATTATACTTGACTAAAATTTTCTTACAAAGAAGAAGGAGAAGCATTTAGGCAGGTCCGAACAGGAAAGTGGCCTACAAAACATTTCCCCACAATATTTCCTCACAATTTTTTCAACTATTTCCCCACAAAACATCTATCAATTACAAAGGGAAAAAGAGTGACTTCACCGTGGAGAAGCTTAGCAGACACCACCTTAAAATCAAGTGATGAAGGTTAAGATCACCAGTAATGGGACAAATGGAAATGGTTTAACACCTGATAGGATGCAATGAGAAGAACACAGTATCACTTCTGTGATATCTCTGCCAAAGATACATGACCTGAACCTTATCACAAGGAAACATCCAGCAAAGCCAAACTGAGTAATTCTACAACATAACTGAGCTGATCACCTTAAAAAATGTCAAGATCATGAAGGCCAAGATAAGATTGAGGAAGTCTTCCAAGCTGAAGAGACTGAAGAAACGTGACAATGTATGATCCTGGATTGGATCTTTTTACTATAAAGGACATTATTGGAATGGTTGGCAAAACTTGAATAGGGTTGCTGGGTGAAGAGTGTATGGGATTTCTCTGTATAGTTCTCACAACTTTTCTGTAAGTTTAAAATTATTTTGAAATTTAACAAGTGAAATATATTTTAGTGCTCTGATGTGCCAGGCTTTGTTCTGTGTGGTAATTCAGAACCTACTCAGATAAATGCCACTCTTTGTCCAGTGAATGATCCAGGCTACCTCCTTTTTCAGTTTTGTCTCATTTGTTTTTATGGTTCTGTGTCCTGTTTTCTCTGTCTTTGCTCTCAGGTTGGTAGCTACCATTGTTTGCTGTCATCAGTGTTCCCTCCTATAGGGGGTTCTGCATCCTCTTCTAATTCGTTGCTCCTGCTTGTAACTTCTGGTCTGTCATTGGCTGGGATCCCATATGAACAAGCTTGTGAGGGTCAGTGCCACTGGCTCTGAGAGTGTTGTTCTGTGAGGAAAGGGCATGGGTTTTAGTGCATGGAAGTGGTGACATCTCTTTCATTTGCTCATAGACCTTGTGGTCTATTTCCTGGCTCCTGACAGCATTCTGAAGAAGTAAGATTGTTTTAGAGTTGGATTCCGTGTTGTAAGTTGTGACCACATTTGGTTTGGAGGGGACATTCAGTTTCTTTTCTTAAAGCAGAATGTCTTTCTTTTTTTTTTTTTTTTTTAATTGTACATCAGGTGAAGGTTTACAGAACAAATAGTTTCTCATTAAACGGTCAGTACACATATTGTTTTATGACATTGGTTAACAACCCCACGACATGTCAACACGCTCCCTTCTCTTTTTTTTTTTTTTTTGGTGAAAATATACATAGTCAAAGAGACACCATTTCAAAAATTTCTACATGCACAGTTCAGTGACATCGACTATGCTCTTCCAATTGTGCTGCTATTCTGACTTTAGATGAAGGTTTACAGATCAAAATAGTTTCTCATTAAACAGTTAGTACGCACGTTCCCCTATGACAATGGTTAACAACCCCACAACACATCAACACTATCCTTACTCAACCTTGGGTTCCCTATCACCAGCTTTCCTATCCCCTTCTGTCTTCTAGCCCTTGTCCCCAGACTGCTGTGCCTCATTAGTCCCTTTTGGTTTTATGGGGCTGTCCACTCCCCAGCTGAACGGTGAACCTTGGAAGTGACTTCACCACTGAGCTAAAAGGGTGTCTGGGGGGCAGAATTTCTTTTGCATCATACTTGACGGGTTAATGTAAGAAAGAGCATTCTCTGGTCACCATTGGAGCCCAGAGGTTTTCAAGTGTTAACAGACTGGCCAAGGTTATCCACAGAGTGAACTTTCCACAGGCAGCAACTTGTGAGGTAACTCCAGAGCTACCTTCAAGGGAAACACCAGCCAGATGATTCTTTTAATGAAAATAAGCAAACCCTTGTGTGTTAACAAGCACAATAATTCCCTCAGTCACACCTCCAGGCATAGAAGCTGTTGCTCAGAGACAAATACTGTTTCTTCATTGCCAGTCCGCACATTTTAAAGCCTCTTCATTTGCATGTTGGCCAGGCCATTGTAAAACTTTCCCTCTCAGAGCTGGGGAAAAAGGTATTTGATGGGGCACATCCTGAAGACAGTTGTTGTCTATGGCAACCACATTGCCAGTGATACCTCTGGGCTTGGGGGCATGGAACAGCACAGATGGTCTTGACCTCTGGGAAGCTGTCCCAGGAAGTTTGTCCTGCCACCCACAAATAGACGTTCATCATCTTGGAGCTGGAAATTTGGTTTCTGGACTCATTTTTATATGCTGTTTATGTTGGCCAGTTTCCTCAGAACAAACTTGGCCATCTGGGGACTAAGAGGGAGATTATTCTGTGTCCACTTTGAAAGGGTCATTTCAAGAGGAGTGAGTTAACTGACCAGGGACTTTTCTGATAGGTTCAGGCATGTGCTTTCTTGGCAGGGCTTGGTTTTGATTTGGTCTGAGTGTTCTCTTTGGAGTGGTAGTTGGGGGTATGCAGTGCCAGGAGAGGCCCCAGAAGCCAGCTGGCATCATGTGGATGGCAGTTTCTTCCAAGGCACAGCCATCATGAGCCAGGGGGGTTTGTTTATGTGGCCATGCATCTGGGCCCTCAGGGGTGCTCCTTGCTGCCTTCTTAGGCCCTGTCACATGGGTTTGAGGAGCACCTGCTCTCAGTGTGCCTACCTGCACTAGGCCCAGGAATATTCACCTTAGCCCTCTGCAATAGGAAGCACAGGCTGGGAGGTGGGAGCTCTGGCCTCAAGTCTTAGGTCTGTCAAGAGAAAGAAACAACATCCTGCCTTTTGAGCCCAGTGTCCTAATCTGTCATTGAGAGGGCCAGATTAGGTTCCTTCCAGATAATGTAATACCCACAAATCCACTTGCCCAGCAACTCCTCTCAATAAAGGATGTAAGCATCTATCCCAGTATGTAGCCTCCAAGGCAGGAGCTGCTGAGGTCAGGGGATAGATTGCATCTTCCCTGGCAACTTTTAAGATCTTCTCTTTGTCTTTGGAGTTGTACAGTTTCACTGCAATGTGTCTATTTCTTTTTATTTATCCTACTTGGGATCCATTGGGCTTCCTAAATCTGAGAGTTAACATCTTTTGCCAGTTCTGGAAAAGTATCTGATGTTATCTTTAAATATTTTCTATCTTCCATTAATTTTTTTTTTTTTTCCTGTGGGGCTACCTACAATAAAAAACATTTATTGTTTGCTCAAAGACTTGCAGGTTGGCTCTGGTGCTGTGTTCTATGCTAAAGGTTGGGTTCAGGGCTGATTCACATGGCTGTCAGTCCAGGACCCTGGCTGAAGGGGCAGTAATTACCTGGGTAAATTCTTGGGCATTTGAGAGGTCAAGACAAATCACAGAGGCACTTTTAATCTTTGCACGTATCATTGCACTTACTTTTCATTGGCTAAAGCAAGTCACATGGCTAAGTCCAAAATAAGTAGAGTGGGAAGTCTACTTTACCTGCAGAGGGGAGTTAGAGGAAGATTATTGCTGAGCAATAATATAATCTACCACAGTCTGTCCTCTTAACCACAAATATTCACTTCCCTCACTCAAGAAAAATGCAAATTACTCTGTCCATATGTGAAAGGGCACCTTAAAACTGAGGTGCCTGGCATGCTAAGTGACTGACACAAGTCTGAATAAAACTCTCCTTTTGCCCTAAATCCATGTTTCTGCTTTCAAAATAGGTATACTTCCCTTGAATGAGCAGTTATATGGTTATGCTTATTTATGATTAATAAAAATGTTCTGTTCTCAAAAACAATGTATGACAAAGTTAAAGTTTAGTAAACAAGTGATAAGAATGTTCTGGAAAGAAAATGACAAAAATGTCCCCCCAAAAGATATTTACATAAAATTTTTCTCAGGAAATTGCTTACACAAAGTCTGTGTAACCAATATTGTTACTGATAGAATTACCAGCCCTCATAAAATTCTCTCTCCTTTCAGACTCCGCAGCATTTGGAATTTACCAAGTGTTTGCCCAGCTTTGGCTGTAACAAATCCAACAATAAAACTCTGCCATTTCTCTCCTTACAGAGTTCTTGGTTTTTACACTTTGACATATTTGGTATCAGAAGTGGGATTGCAAAGGTGCATTATCTTCACAACCCTGAGATATCAAAGACCCAGGCCCTAGTCTCTGCTTCCACGATTTCTCAGATTTTCCCTAAGGTAAATAACCTCTCAAAATTCTTGCTCTGCTTTCTTACATCAAAGTTGTTTGAGTTTTGCTATTTAATTTTTTTTTTTCTCCTACAATTTTGTCTTTCTTTCTCTTTGTAATTGTTTCGCCCAATTGCCACCAAGGTATCTCAGACTCTCTTGCTAAGCATTTTTTTGGCTCTGGGAAACTGAAAGTAGCACTTCTCTTCTTGTTTTGTTTCTGTTTAAAGACCCCAAAGGAGTGAACTGAGCTCAGTGATCCTCAGGTATCTCAACAGAGATAATGGGTAGTGAATTTTTGTTTTGGTCCCATACCAGGGACAGCTTAGAAATTGGTGGCCACTAGCACTATGGAGGATCTTTTAAACTTTTAAGTTAGTTTTCTCTGAAAATATTCTTTCTGAATTACTTTTTTTTTCTAAAGAACCTACTAAAGATCAACTATCTAAACAAGTTGGTGTAGTCTTTTCTGAAATGACTATTTTTATTTGTTTGTGAGTGTTATGGATTGCAATGTGTCCCCCACAAAATGTGTATCAACTTGGCTAGGCCATGATTCCCAGTATTGTGTGATTGTTCACCATTTTGTCATCTGATGTGATATTCCTATGTGTTGTAAATCCTACCTCTATGATGTTAATGAGGCAGAATTAGAGGCAATAATGTTAATGAGGCAGGAGTCAATCTACAAGATTAGGTTGTGTCTTAAATCAATCTCTTTCGAGATATAAAAAAGAGAAGTGAGTAGAGACGTGGGGACCTCATACCACCAAGAAACAAGAGCCAGGAGAATTAGGTGTCCTTTGAACCCAGGGTCCCTGCACTGAGAAGCTCCTCAACCAGAGAAGATTGATGACAAGGACTTTCCCCAGAGCCAACAGTGAGAGAAAGCCTTCCCCTGGAGCTGGTACCCTGAATTTGGACTTCTAGCTTCCTAGACTGTCAGAGAATAAATTTCTCTTTGTTAAAGCCATTCACTTGTGTTATTTCTGTTATAGCAGCACTAGATGATTAAGACAGTGAGCAATTTAAAGCTGGTTAAACAGAAATGCCCATTATCATGAAGAATTTAAGATCATTATTAAAATTTACTAGCCTGGATTCCTAGTTTATACCAACTAGTCTATATGATGGAGCTCTGATGGTGCAGTGGTTAAGTGATATGGCTGCTAACCAAAAGGTTGGCTGTTCAAATCCACTAGCCACTCCTTCAAAACCCTATGGGGTGGTTCTATTCTGTCCTCTAGGGTTGCTGTGGGTCGGAATTGACTGGACAGCAATGGGTAGTCTATATGATATTCAGGCAAAGGGAAGTCCTTCTAATTTGAGAATGAGAGATCTGATTTAAGCCATAAAGAAACAAGAAATGGAAGGCTCATGTGACTGGGAAAATTTAGACTCCCATATAACAGCTTTCTGTGTCCCCAGCACAGAGAACACCCAGTGCAAAGAAGAGAAATAAAATATAAAAACCCTTCAAGATTGTTACGTTAAAGTAGCCTTGAAGAGACCCCCAAAGCCCTCTCTGGAATTCTCTGATAACTGCCTCTACCAAAATAATCAAGCAACTGTAATAATAAGGGGGAAATTAAAATAGGAAGGGCCTCCTCTTTGTTACCAGGCAACTGACCTGGTTACCTGGTAACTGAACCCATGCTGCCTGTACTTAAGACTGAGGAAATTAAGAGAAACAACCTTGCAGACAAGGCAGCTAAACAAGCTGCTTCTCAAATTACTCTTGCTCTTATAGTGAATAAGGAAAAAAATTCCCTAATTTGTTTATTGATGACTCTAATTTTTATGAATTAATCTTAGAAAGGTTTTTAAAACATCCTTGATAAATGAATCTGGATCCCCCCCATCTGCCTGATGGGATGCTGGTTTAGAATTCAAAAACATTATAAGTTAAGTATACAGTGATCGCTTTAAGAAAATAAATTTCCATCTGCTATTTTTCCTTCCACTTTAAGAAAATGAGTTTATATTATATGGCATTGTATAAGCTTGGTTTTAAACTAGTCTCACAGACCAATGAATTTATACATATAGAAGCACAGAGTAGCTTCTTCTTCTTCTTCTTTTTTTTTTTCTGTTTCACTTTGCTCTGAGAGCTCTCTGTGTCTAAGCTTCTGTCTTGTTATCAAGTTGAAGGCCAGGGCTGGTATTTTTTCATAAGCTGTCTAAGAATCTTGATTTTTTTTTTTTTTTAAGAAAAGTTGCTTCTTATTCTGAGAAACTTTAATATAAACTTTAATATAAATCAGTCTATTTGAAAGATGCACTGAAAAAGAATGGTTTCTTTTAATTGGTATAACAAGACCTTAAAGAAAGACAAATTATTCTAAATTGTTTCTTTAAATGATCCTATAAAGCATGTAAAATACAGGGTTATGAAAATATAATAATTTCCAACCTCTGGATGTTGTTGTTAGGTGCCGTCAAGTCGGTTCCAACTCATAGTGACCCAACGCCTGATCCTGCACCATCCTCACAATCATTGTTATGCTTGAGCCCATTGTTGCAACCACGGTGTCAATCCATCTTGCTGAGGTTCTTCCTCTTTCTCACTGACCTTCTAATTTACCAAGCATGGTGTCCTTTTCCAGGGACTGATCCCTCATGATAACATGTCCAAAGTATGTGAGACATAGTCTTGCCATCCTTGCTTCTAAGGAACATTCTGGCTGTACTTCTTCCAAGACAGATTTGTTTGTTCTTTTGGCAGTCCATGGTATATTCAGTATTCTTCACTGACACCACAATTCAAAGGCATCAATTCTTCTCTGGTCTTCCTTATTCTTCGTCCAGCTTTCACATGCATATGAGGCAATTGAAAACACCATGGCTTGGATCAAGTGCACCTTAGTCTTCAAGGTGACATCTTTGCTTTTCAACACTTTAAAGAGGTCTTTTGCAGCAGATTTGCCCAATGCAATGTATCTTTTGATTTCTTGACTGCTGCTTCCATGGGTGTTGATTGTGGATCCAAGCAAAATGAAATCCTTGACAACTTCAATCTTTTCTCCATTTATCATGATATTGCTTATTGGTCCAGTTGTGAGGATTTTTGTTTTCTTTAACCTCTGGATAGTATTACTAAATTAGATTGTAATATTTCTTCAAAGAACTACTCTAATTAGTTGAATAATAGATAAGCACTTATATAAATTGAATAGTCATAATATTCCCATGAATTAATGAAAATAAATTCATTCTGATAAAGTTTTTATGTTTTATAATTGTTAGCTTAAAAGCAGTTTATTGTTTTAAGTAACTTAAGCTAAATTAAATATATGAAATATGTTTTGTTAAAAAGATAATAATTTTGTCTAAAAAGAAAAATACTGGCTGTTCCAAGATAAGAAAGAGAAAAGCATAGAACATAGATGAGAAAGAGAAAAGAATTTAGATGGATATGGAAAGCATCAAAGGTCAGAGTAAGTTGTAGATGGTCAGAGGAAAGTTGAATAGAAAGTTGTCTTAGGCTGGGTTCTCTAGAGAAGCAAAACCAGGAAAGTGTATAAATATATATATAGAGAGAGTTATATCAAACAAACAAACAAACAAACAACAACAACAAAAAAAAACAGCTCACGCAATTGTAGAGGCTGGAACGTCCCAAGTCCATAAATTAGGATAGAGGCTTCTGATTCATGTAGCCGCAGGGGCTGGGAAACCCAAGATCGGCAAGTTGGAAAGCAGGACTCTGCTTACAGGCTGTGAAGACCAGTGAATCAGGATCAGCAGATAAGCTGCAAGCTCCAGTCCCAAGAATCAGAGGTCAGATAAACAGGAGGCAACTGCAGGATCCAGACTGAGCAAAAAGCCAGAACATCTGCTTTTATTCAGATGCAGGCCACACCCCCAAGGAAACTCCGTCTCAACTGATTGGCTACTCACAGCATATTCAATCATGGGAGTGATCACATATAAACACTGAGAATCATGGCCTGGCCAAGTTGACACACAATCTTAACCATCACAAACGTTAAGAAGAGAAGGTTAAATTTTTTAATAGGGGGAGAAAAGAGTTGTTTTGTCTTAAAATAGAATGTCTGATTATGCCGGAGCCCTGGTGGCACATTGGTTAAGAGCTACAGCTGCTAACGAAAAGATTGGCAGTTCAAACCCACCAGCCTCTCCTCGGAAACCCTGTGGGGCAGTTCTACTCTGCCCTGTTGGGTCACTATGAGTTGGAATTGACTCAGTGGCAAAGGGTTTGGTTTTGGGTGGTTGGTTATGCCAGAATGTAAAAGATAATAAAAGTTAAACTTGAGGTATTTTGTAAGTTGAAGAAGGTTAGAGGAAAGTGGAATAGAAAGTTATGAGATTATGCTAAAGAAAGAAGGGATGAATGTATTCATTTTTTGGCCACTTGAAGGATTATGGTATGATAAAAAGATAACAAAGACAAGGAATTCGGAAAGTTTGTTAAAGATTTTTGTTTGATATGATTGAGGTGCTTGTTTATTGCAATTGAAAGTTTAATGTGTTAATTTATGAGAATTTTCAAAAGCTTTAATGTCAGATAGCATGTAAAACAAAGAATTAGGTTTCTTACTGTTAAGAAAACAAAATTTTCCTTAATCACTGGGTTGAAAAGTTAATTTTATTTTCTGTGAAATCTGCCTTGAAAATCAAGGGTTCAACAAAATAAATTCCTGAGTCAAAAACCAAGCCACATAACTTTAGAAAAAGCCATGGTTTTTACCCTTAAAATATTTAGTTAAATAACTTAAATATTGTTCCTCAGTGACCTATGATAAACTCTTGATAATTTTGAAACTTTGTAAGAAAGCCACAAAAGATTTTTTCTGTTTTATAAAAAGAAAAATGCTTTAAAAGTTTTATTTAATATGTTATGAACTACATAAAACATGTTGTCAAATCAAGATAAGTGCTGAATTTTCTTTGAGTTACTATTCAAATGTTTAGACACTTGAAAATCTTAGTATTTTCTTGCTATATCCTATTTAATATTATGTCTCAAGATTATTATATGTTGTATCTGAAGCTCTTTGAAAATAAGGTTAATCATTATGTTTAAACATATTTTCAACTGAAGTTTTTTTTTTAATTGACTTTATTTGAATTTGCATTACTTTTGTAGTTAATTACCGTCAAGTCTTTCACTTTTGAGAATTATTATTATAAGTTAACCATAGACTTTTTAAAGTTGTCATCTGCAAATAAGTTTTACTTTACTGATTCGCTGGAAACATTTGGTCAAGATATTTTGACAAAAATAGACTATACCAGAATTATGAAGACTAAAACACCTCTACGGACTAGCCAGCCTTCTGGAGAACTAAAGATCATTTCAAAATAGCCCTGTGGCCAGAAGCCGACAACATCTAAAGTAGACAGCTGATCCCAAGATCATGGAACAACACTCCATGCATCCTGCTAAAGTTTTTGGACTTTGCTTTATAATTGTCGCTATTCTTATGTTATTGTCCTTTCTCAATTGTTGTAGTCTCCTTTCTTGGTAATTTTATTTGTAATGAAAGGCTTTTTAAGTTTTATGTTTTTTCTTTCTGTGATCACTTCTAATATTTATAGAGAAAATGTTTTTGTTAAATTAGCCCAAATTTACTTGATACTTTTAATTAATGACCTAATGATACTGACCCTTGGTTATGTTCTTTGTTACAGACTAAATTGATTATCTTGATTATTATAACAATTATCTCTGGACTAATAAATGTTGTATAAATTATTTCTCTAACATTTGTAATCAAGCCAATGTTTCCCTAGCAATGCATAAAAATTATGTATCGTGAAGAAGCCAAATTTGTAAGGAACCCCGGTTTCATACTTTGAGGTAGTCTTTTAGAAATGCCAAGTTGTTCCTCCAAATGTGGCCTTGCTGTATACATGTCCCAAGTGAAAGATCACAGAAGAAGAGTGTCTGAGCTATGGCATGGTGAAGTAGGATGTCCGTCTATGATATAATAAGTACAGAAGGAAAGCATCCATATAGTAAGTCCATGCAGAAGATCCTGAGTTATGGCATGGTGAAGAACCCTGAACTAGACAGTGCCCAGCTACCATTTTTATGAGGGGTGTTTGGGATCTTAAAAGCTTACAAATGACAAGTAGCCATCTAAGATTAGTTTCTACACCTACACAGAAAAGATCCCATGCAGAAGAAAGCACTCTTATAATTGCGATCAAGGAATCTCTATGGAGATTCATGATCAGAAGGGGGGAATGGGAAAGGGCACCTTACGACTGAGGTGTCTGGCATACTAAGTGACTGACACAGGTCTGAATAAAACTCTCCCTTTATACCAAATACCTGTTTCTGCTTTCAAAATATATGCACCCCCCCCCCCACCTTGAATGAGCAACTGTATGGTCATGCTTACTTATGATTGATAAAAATGTTCTCAAAAAGAATGTATGACAAAGTTATGGTTTATTAAACAAGTGATAAGAATGTTCCATTAAGAGAATGATGAAAATGTTCCCCAAAAAGATTTTTATGTAAAATTGTTCCCAGGAAATTGCTTACACAAAGTCTGTGTAACCAATATTGTGAAAAATTTATTGTGATTCATGTGTAATACTCAGCCCTCTGTATAAAAATCCCTTTTTCCTTTCAGGTTTCACAGCATTTGGTATTTTACCAAGTGTTTGCCCAGCTTTGGCTGTAACAAATCCAACAATAAAAGTCACTTTATTCCTTACAGAGTTTTTGTTATTTTTTTAGCATTATAGCACACAGGATAATCCAAAAGTCTCATCCAATGATAGCATCAGGCGCAGAGTATAGTAATCTGCATCAGTTCCTATTGACAGAGGAACCATGAACTAAAGAGATAAGTAAAGGGACAAGTGTCCCCATTTCCCCCCGCCCCCACTCTCCCCAACACATACAATTTACAGGTGAAGAGTTGGGATAAGTAAGTAGCCATACTTATCATTCCCATCTGAAAAGGGGAAGAATGGGAGGTACAGAGCAGTCAGTGGTGCACAGTGATTCTAACATCCCTCTGGGAAAATACTGTCAGGTCCTCCTACCCTAGGGTTAGGGATTATTCCTTGATTAGGCTCTGGCTCTGCTCCCAGATCCATAGTTCTCCATAGCTTCTGGTTTCACCCTCTGAGAGTCCCTTCCTTTCTATCATTGCCAAATCTGGGAAAGTGATCAGAAAATCTGCCCTCCTTAAAGTGACCAAGTAATTTTCTCAACATGCTCCCTACAGGTAGAAAGTTAGGGGTTGTGATGGTTAATGTTATGTGTCAACTTGGCTAGACTGATTCTCAGTGGTTTGGCAGATACTGGACTGGTTGCTCTTTCATAATGTAATATAGTGTAATCGTCTTCCATGATGTGATCCGATGTGATTAGCCAATCAGTTGAATGCAGAGTATCTTAGGGGTGTGGCCTGCTTCTAGAATATAAAAGGATGTTCTAGCAAAACTCATTCTCTCTAGACCCTCTACTCTTCTCATCATTTAACCTCCAGTTCCTGAGACATAAGCCTGTGGAAGTCTCTGGCCTGAGCCTGACCTGCAGGTTTCGGATTTGCCAGCCCCCACAATCACGTGAGCCAGCAGAGGTCTCCAGCCTGCTACCTTATCTATGGATTTGGGACTTGCTAGCCCCAACAACTGTATGAGCCATTTCCTTGAAGTAACTCAATCAATCAATCAATCTCACTCTCTCTCTCTGAATATATATATATATATATATATATTCCCTCCCTACTCTGGTTTTGCTCCTTGTCTTAGTCATCTAGTGCTTCTATAACAGAAATGCCACAAGTGAATGGCTTTAACAAAGAGAAGTTTATTCTCTCACAGTCCAGTAGGCTACAAGTCCAAATTCAGGGCATCAGCTCCAGGGGAAGGCTTTCTCTGTCAGTTCTGGAGGAAGGTCCATGTCATCAATCTTCCCTTGGTCTGGGAGCCTCTCTGCACAGGAACCTCAGGTCCAAAGGACACGCTTTGCTCCCGGCACTGCTTTCTTGGTAGTATGAAGTTCCCACGTGTCTCTGCTCACTTCTCTCTTTTATATCTCAAAAGACATTAGCTTAAGACACTATCTAATCTTGTAGACCTCATAAGTATAACTGCCACTAATCCATCATAATGATAGAGTTTACAAAACATAAGGCAATCACATCAGATTACACAATGGTAGACAATCATACAATACTGGGACTCATGGCCCAGCCAAATTGATAAACACATTTTTGGGGGGACATAATTTAATCCATGACACTCCTCTAGAGAAACCAGACTAAGACAAGGATCTAAGGAACATTATATACCACAGTCTCTTTTAATCCATCCTGGCAATGCATTTGGCAATGCAGCTGTCTCAAAATCATTTTTTAAAGTGATTTTGAGTTTATTATATTTTTAATGTTTTATTAAATACTTTAAAAACCGTTTTTGAATCCCAACTCCTTTTGGGGTATGTCTCTCTCTCTTTCTCTACCTTCCCCCACCCCTAGACTTAATTATAGGTATTTGAGTTTAGCAGGCTTCCATGGGAGCCATTTTGTCCTCTTAAACAGACCTAGCAGATATTGCCTTAATTCAATCAGAGGTTTTAACAAATGTTGTGTGATGGCCACATCTGAGATTTGACCTTTGCTCAGAAACAATGTCTTAATAACTTTGCCCTTGGTTTGGTCTTTGATTTGGCTATGTATTAATGGCCACACCTTTAATTTGGTGAGGACACTTGTCCCTTTTGTAACTCTGCAAGTCCAGGAATTTCTGGACTCTCTTCCTTCTGATTGCAAACTGGCCAGTTCTTTACTGAGCTCATTTCTTTCTTGTAGCACCTTATAAAACGTAGCTAGTAACAACCAATTCACACAAGAAATAGTCTTTTTGGACACTCTTCACTGAAAGCCATAAATACATTAGGTACACTTTCTGCTTTCCACGTTATCATAGGTGACAGTTTTACCAATACGTAATGCATCTACCATTTTTCTAGCCCCCTGTAGGTTTCCTTACTACCTGCTGCCCAAGGCCAATGTCACAAATTTAAGGTTTTGTCATGACAGCACCCCCCTCCTAGGTACAATTTCTGTATTAGTTCTTGCACCAGTAATACTTCCTAATAACACTAGTGGCTTACAATAAAAAATACTTATATTTTGCTCAGGGATCTGCAAGTCTGCTGTTCTGCTCCAGGCTGTAGGTCAGGTTCAGCTCTGCATCACTCATCTTGCACTCGGGGCTCCAGGTTGAAGGTGCAGTGGCTACCTAGGGTATGCTCTTCTCATGCCATAACACAGGAGTGCAAGAACTAACTTTGTACTTTAAAATTTTCTTTAATTTTTTTAAATTCCATTCTATCTCTGTGCCATTTTCTGAGCTGTTTCTTTAGATCTTTTCCAGTTAATTAGTTCTCATTTCAGCTGTATTTAACTGTTCATTGGGCTTCCAATTTCATTTTTCATTTCTAGAAATTCTATTTGGTTCTTTTTCAAGTATGCCCAGTTAGTGTTGAGGTTTTCTTTTTCCATTATGCTTAAGCATAGGTTTTTTTTATATTTCAGATCTGAAAATTCTAATATCTGAAGTCCTTGGGGGCCAGTTTTGCTGCCATTGTTTCTGTTGACTCTCACTCATGGTGGATTCTTTCCTAGAGTGTTTGGTAATTTTTCCGAATTGATGAGTTCATATTTAACTGATGGTAATCTGCAGGATTCCTGAGTCCCCTGGGTTGAGCATAAATTCCTACAAAGAGATTTTGTGAATGCTTCTTCCTATTACCCAGAGATGCTACCAACCTGAAATCACTTTAAATTAACGTCTCCATTTGGAATTTCCCAGACTGAGCAGGCAGTATAAATTCAAACCCAAATATACTTGAAGGTAGATTTGTGACTATGAATTCCCCAGAGGTTACTTCCTGGATATTTCTCACTCAAAGTGAAGGCTAGAGACAGAAAAGTTTTCTGGTTGTCTCCTTTCCAGTGGATGGATTGGAGAAGGTATAGCCCTTCCAGAGTCCTGGATCCAGGCTGTCATGGATTGAATTGTGTCCCCCGAAAATATGTGTCAACTTGTCTAGGTCATGATTCCCAGTATTGTATGATTAGCTACCATTTTGTCATCTGATGTGATTTCCCTTTATGTTGTAAATCCTATCACTGTGATGTAATGCGATGGCTCAATGGCAGTTATATTGATGAGATCTACAAGATTAGATAGTGTCTTAAGCCAATCTCTTGAGATATAAAAGTGAGAAGCAAGCAGAGAGACATAGGAACCTCATACCACATCCTTTGGACCTGAGGTTCCTATGCAGAGAAGCCCATCATCTCAGGCAGGGATGTGTCCCCAGAGTGGCTGCTTGACCTGATGGTCAGGAATGGTCACCCTTGTTTGGGCACCTAAGGAGCACAGTGGAGAAGAGCAGTGAGGAGCTCCAGAGGGCAGGTGGTGAGGACACCCATCCCCTTCTCGGTCTCTGTGCAGCCGGGCCAGGCATGCCTGTCCCCCACCCCCCACTTTCAGTGCAGATTGTGAGGAAGCTGCAGACACCTGGCATCGAGGGGCAGAAGGAGGCTATCCACATCTGGTCAAGACTGACGCTTTGCAGGTACCTGTGCCTGCCCCGCCCACTTTCCAGACAGCCCTGTCAGGCCTCTTGGGCCACCCATGCCACCGGTCATCCAGGCAGGGCACCGTAACATGAAAATGAACAAGCTTGTTCAAGTGAAATGGCTAATATTAAATAAGTATGTGCTGTGAGACAGGCCTATGCTAAAATGTTGTTATTTAAAAAACAAAACAAGAACCACGAAGTTCATGATACTGCAGGCCGACTGTCCACCTCTAATTGCTCTGGACTCCTCCCACTCCTTATCTAGTCCTTACAACAGCTCTGGCGGGAGCAGGTTTGGGGGAATGTTAACAGAGCATGAGGAAACACAGCCCAGATAGTTCAAGTCCGTTCCCCAAGGGCATTCAGATGCACAGTGGCAGAAGTAGGATTCAAATCCGGGCACGTGGAATCTGGATCCCAGGTTCTCACCAGCATACTCGTCTGTCTTCTGTGGGGAGCCCAATGTACAACACCGACACATGGGCTGCCCTGGTTGCTGCGGGTGAGAGAGCCCAGAGCCCCACTCCCTGGGCATTTCTAGCTCTGCATCACCCGTATTTCACCCCTGCCATGGAATTGCAGTATAAAGAACTGACTCAAAAAAGAAGTGGCCAGAACTGACATTGAGAGTTTTGTCCTGGGGGCTATGAAAGATGTGAATGGTCTTGGCAGCCTGCTGTAGGGAGATAGGGATTAAGCGGCAGACAGCCGGAGTCCTAATCTCAGCAAGTGGGGAGGACGTCCTTGGACCTGGGGCCGGTCCAGCCATAGGAGAGCTTTGTACTCTCCGGCTGACAAATGCCCTCACAGTCACATTCATCCAGTGGGGTAGGGGACGCTGCACCCCAGAGTGGATGACATGGGGGTAACGAGCACTTGTAGGGAAAGCACTGCATTATTTACATGATTTCCGTCCCCCTCGGTGAGCAGAACACAGAAATACCATTGAACTCTCTCGTGAAGACAACCATTTATCGATCTCTGTTTCTGGTGGTGTGAGGGGCACTTATGCCCCAAGGGTCTATGAGGACACTGGTAGGTAGAATAAAGTCCCCAAAGTTGTCCATGTTCTAATCACCAAAACTGTGAATATGCTACCTTACAAGGCAAAAGGGTCTTTGCAGATGTGATTAAGTTAAGAATCTTGAGATGAGGAGATTATCCTGGGTTATCTGAGTTGGCCCAGTGTAATCAC
Organism: Dugong dugon; assembly: GCA_030035585.1. NCBI lineage: Eukaryota > Metazoa > Chordata > Mammalia > Sirenia > Dugongidae > Dugong > Dugong dugon. The sequence continues at coordinate 148,679,592 of CM057460.1, forward strand.
AAGCATCCTTCTATGAGGGAGAAGGAGTGTCAGAGTCTGAGCAGAGATGTGACAGTGGAAGCTGAGTGAGAGAGATGGGAAGATGCTACGCTGCTGGCTTTAAAGATGGAGGGAGGGGCCATGACCCAAGGAATGCGGGCAGCCCCTAGAAGCTGAAAAAGGCAAGGAATTGGGATTCTCCCCTAGAGCCTCCAGAAGGAACGCAGCCCTGCTGGGATAACTTGATTTTTAGGACTTCTGGCCTCCACAACTGTAAGATAATAAATTTGTATTATTTTAAGCCACTAAGTTTATGGTAATATGTTATAGCAGAGATAGGAAACTAACATACACACTGAGACCAGCACATACTGAGACCAACATTGGGAGCTTTGGTTAAATGAGACCATGAGTAGAAGCCTGGTCCCTGGTTCTTGCTAGAGATCTTCCCTCCCTGTTCCCTGTTGTCATACGTGAAATGTCCCCAGACTACTGTTCCTTTACGGTTCTTTTGTATGAATTTCCTGTCTCCTCCCTTGCAATTAGCTGACACTTTTGCTGGTGCGTCTTTTTTAGCACCCTCTATCCTCTCAGACTTTGTTTATTCTGGAGTTACATCTAACAGCAGATCAGGAGTGAACAGAGGTGGTGCCAAGTAACTGAGAGATAGATAATCTTCAGCTTGCTGACAAGGGATAGTGTCACTTCTGTCCTATGGAATCATAATTATGAGCTTTGTGACAACTATTTCTCTCTATTCAGCTGCATTTCTTAAACTATTTCAGGCTCTACAGCTGTGCTCTGGAGAGCTGAAGTTCTCAGAAGCTGAATGCCAACCAAAAGACAGGCTACGAGTGATGTCAGGGAACAGCAAGGAGAATTCACTCCACTTTCATGCCTGTATATAAAGTCAAAACAGTGGTGGGATCTATGAGCTTTTTTTGAAAATACCTTTTGGCTTTGGTGGTACTCAGAGAGGAGCATTCTAAACCAACATCTTCATCACAGCTTAAAGAAGAGAGCTCTGTGACTGGCAACTGACTTTGTTGAGAAAGACAATCAGATAGTGGTGATGGACAAGGGGTGGGATGGTAGGGGCGGTCAGCTTTGGTGTTTTACTGTTTTTTAAGGCCCCAGGATTCTTCCATGTACACTCTAGCCTTTCCTGACTGTGGACCTCCTCCCAGAACCGGATTGATCCTCACATCCCTAGACCTTTTTAACAACTTAGAAAAACAAATCAACTCTTTCTCCAAAGAGGAATTTCACACAAACAATTACCAGGAGATTTGGGCATTGCAAGGCTGCTGTCAAACAGGATAAGGCAAAAACAGAAAGCCAGATGGACTAAGACAGAAGGACAGAGACAATGAGATTTACCTTCTTGGCACTGACATCAGCCTGGTCTGGCTGTTGAGCAAGTCCTTTCTGCACCCTGGGCCTCAGTTTCCCCATCTGCTACCCAGATGTTCTCCACGGGTCCACTCACTTCTGACGTGTACCACTAAGGGATTCCAGGCTGGAACACTGGCATAACTTTACATCAAGGAGTTCTTAATCCATTCAAGAACACGGAGAAAACAGTTCATGAATGATTCAAAAAAAATTCTCCTAGAAAGTAAGAATTCCACAAAAGTAGTTAGCAGACAGTCCTTGGAATTTGCAAAGAGATGTCAATTTTCCAGAGAATTCTAGACCAAAATGTGAAACAGAGATGCCAGCTCTTGGAGGAAGACACCAGGCAGCCTTGGCTGCTGCCTATGGCCTCTCCCCACCCCACCCCTCCCTGAGTGCATATGCAGCCTGAGAGCTTCCATGGGCCCAGTCTCCACGGGCCGGGATATCACAGACTATTTGCTAAAGAGTAAGGGTTTGATCTTTGCAGCAAATAAAAATTTGACCCTATGCAGTAGACTGACTCTCCTAAGCATTAAAAACACTGTGATACCACCACTCCCCCTCCACCCCCACCATCAGCAGTGCTTAACTCAAAATAGGAACAACACTACCGTATTTTTACATAAATAATGCACACCTTCTACATTTGTTTGCCAACCACGCCCTCACCTCCTGAGGTTTTTATAAACACCCACTATGCCAATTTTTTTACATGTTTCTGTAAAAAAATTAGCATAGCTCGCTTATGAAAATATCTTGTGGGGGCGGGGAAGGCAAGGTTGGCAAACAGAAGGCATAAAAATAAGGTAAAACTATAAAACTTAGTGATGCCGAAATTAAAATAATTCCTTTAAAAAATTGCTGACTGCAAATTTCTGTCCTATTGACACTAAGTCTTTCTCATTTATTTGGGGCGCCTGCTTTTCATACCAAGCCTGGAGTGTTTTGTGCTTAAGGTTGTGGGCTTTGGAGTTTGGGAGAGCTGGGATTCGAATCCAGTTCTATCTCTTACTCACTGTGAAACCTTGGGTAAGTCATTTAACCTCCTAAGCCTCATTCCCCATTCTCAAAAACTGTATAATATCTTCTCCCAGGGTTGTTAGGCTCTAAACTACCATTTACTGAATACTTACTATATGCTGAGCACAAGTATCATCTCATCTAATCTTCACAACAACCTCATGGGGTATGTGTGTTTGCAAGTGTGTTGGGGGTGATTATTGTTCCTATTTTATACATAAATTATAGACAGAGAAGCTAAGTGACTCACCCAGGATCACACAGCTAGTAAGCAGCAGAGCTGGGACTCAAACCCAGAAACTGACTCGTATGTCCACTTTCTTAACTATTGAGTTAATGCCTGCCAAGGCCTAATCAGTGGTGGCTGATGTTAGCATTATTAGTCTGGGCCTTGCACATGGTGGGTGCTCAGTAAAAATGAGTGAATACAGAGAGAGCTGGGCACCATGTCTGCACCTCAGCCCTAAGGAGTGAGCCAGGTCTCAGGCATCAAACCCTACACACATGGCCTTGATGTGATCGCAGGCGGATGGTTGTCCTTGGAGGTTGTTCCAGGTGAGGTTGGGCAGTAGGATGCCCTCTGGGGAGCCTCTAGCATTCTCTTCCCCTTCCTCCTGGGCAGACGGCAGGCACCTTGGGCATTGGAGCCCAGATCTGGATCCTGGAGGCAGGCATGGGGTTGCTTACATTTAAGGGGTAAGTTCAAAGCTGAAAGGAAGCTCTCTTAAAAATGAAGGGCAACATGAGTGTCGGGGCCAAAGGAGGGATGGTTGAGAATTCCTAGTAAAACTTTACAGCTTCCTCGTTTCCCCTCCTCTAAATCTTCCCATGAAAACTATGCATCTGGGGGGCCGTCTCGGCTGAGTGAGGGCAGGAGCCACCCATTAGCTTGGCCTGGGGGAGGCTTTCCAGCTTCATTAGTGTCCACTTGTGGCCCTGGTGGACCGACACCCGTTAATTGGGGGCTGTGCTCCTGGCCCACGAGCCAGGAGGGAGTGGCCTCGGAATGCCCACAGGAGCCAGGATGTCACCTATGCTGCTCTCCAGCCCTGGCTGGATGCATCTGGGCAGAGGAAGCTCAGCTCTTGTCCCTTTTCTGCGTATTGACTTAGTGTAGTGCAAACATGTTAAAAGTTCACTTTCTCCTTTATGGGAGTCTACAAAAAGTCTCTTAAACTGGAGTCCTAGGGCTTCAGCGGGACAAATGCAGGATCAGGCTTTGCGGAGGGCGCAGTCCTTCCCTCCGCCTTCAGCACTGAGGTGTAAGCCTGTTAAGATGTTCCTCGCCTTGGAGCCTTGGAGCCTTGGAGCCTTGGAGCCTTGGTTTGGCCTACAGGACCGAGGTCCAGTCATGCCAGTGGGCAGAGGGCACCGGCTATGGGGCTGCCTGAGGCCTGCAGCCTGGGTCTGGTGAGTCTGTGGTGAAGGCTGGCTGACCTGCATGGCCCTCTGGGCTGTGAATGGTAAATGAGAGAGTTCCTCTAGCCTGGGCATATTTCCCTGTCCCTGTGACGTGCCTGGGATCCCAGGATTTCTGAACAAGCAGGTATCTGTACGAAAGACCATGTCCTAAGTGCCCAGTACTCACGCCAAGTAAGCTCAACAATCATCCTTCCTGGCGACTTGGGTCCTGTGTGGCCTGTGGGTGTGGGGAGAGGATGGGAGGCCCAGGATGGAGAGCGGAGGATGCTGAAGGGGCAGTCTCTGGTGTACTTGTTTGGCCCGCTGAGCCCCAGAGCCCACATTGTACGTTGTACTCCTTGTACTCCTTTTAAAGGGTGACTAGTAAGTAGATGATGAACCTTGTGGGCGGCCCCAGGGGGCAGTTTGCAGGCTATTGGAAACCACATTTGTTCCTTAAGCCTCGGCTTCGCCATCTGTTGAGTTGGGAATCAGTTCCTGCCAGCCTCTCAGGGTTGTCATGAGAGAGAGGGCTTGGGGATGGTGGGAGAGGCCTCTTGTGGCCCAGAGGATCGGGCCTGGAGAAGGCCAGGAGGGCTGGCGAGGTGAACTAGCCTCCAGTCCTGTGCTTGGCACTCATTTGTTCATGGGATAACTAATGCTGGGTATGTGAATGAGGTTCTGGGCTCACTCTGACAGCCTGGCCACAGCCACCTGCCTTGCTCTCTGTGCCTCAGTGTGCGCCATGGCTATGGCTTCGAGCAGACCTGACCCTTACAGACGACCATGCTCCCTGAAGGGGTTTGACACCACTGAGGCCTCAGTCCACCATCCCCCCCATGGTACCTGCCCCGGGTCAGCCTGGAGCATGGCAGTGAGCAATTCCCAGAAGGGAGCTGGGGCGTTTGATAGGGCCTGGGCAGCCCCACTGGCTGGGAGTAGCCACCTCGCAGACCTGTGCAGGAATTTCTACTCAGCCACCAAGGACTTGAGCGACACTGCGCCCATGTTCAAACAAGTCTGAGCTTTCCTGAGAGGAGGAAATCTTCAAAGCTAAATGAAAGGCAGGAAGGGAAACATGGGCACCTTCTGGAAAGAACAATCATCTCTCTGGGTGTGAATCTATTCAAAACACAGGGAAAGGTCAGGTGGGACCTGCACCTGAGGGGCAGGCCTGCTTTGAAGTCAGATGAGGCTGGTTTTGTCACTCTTTCCCCTCACCTACTTGAATGTAAGCCTCTCTGTTTTGTTATCTGTAAAATGGAGATATGTTACTACTGTAAAGTATTTCGGGGAGAATTAAATGTAATCATGAATGCGAGGTACTCAGAACAGTGCCTGGAACCTGGAAATGTTTGATACATGGGTATCATTGCTTTCACCATCATGAGTACCACTGCATTTGTCATTATTGACAACATATAATCATTTGCTCAGGGAAATGCCTTGGCCATGGTTTTTGCTTCTTGCTCTGATTCAAATAGCATGAAAAGCTTGGGCTGTTTCTCTGAAGGCCTCCATGGACTCTCTAGAACAGAGTTGCCCAATACAACTTTCTGCCATGCTAGAGTTGTTCTATAATCAGTGCCATCCAATATGGTAGCCACTAGCCACATGTGGCTGCTGAGCCCTTGAAATATGGCTAGTGTAACTGAGGAGCTAAATTTTAGCTTAAATAGCCACATGTGGCTGGCGGCTATTGTGTTAGGTAGCACAGTTCTGGAAAGTTCCCTTTCTTAGCCAAGACAGCACCTGATGGAAAAGAACTTGCAGATGACTCCAGCATGGTCAGCCATATACAATCATGGCTGGGCCCTCATGGCACATGGTATTGATAACCACTTTGTTCCCTTGAGCTTGGCCCATGTGGCCCATAGCCAGAGTTTGGATTTTAGCCATGGCAGGTACCTGGCTTCTAATCTATATGGGAATTAGAGCCAAAGAAATTAATAGTTTACCTTTATTAAGCATTTGGTATCCCTGGGTGGTGCAAGTGGTTAGCATGCTCAGCTACTAACTGAAAGGTTGAAGGTTCAAGTCAACCCACAAGCACCTCGGAAGAAAGTCCTGATGATACTTCTGAAAAATCAGCCATTAAAAACTCTATGGAGCACAGTTCTGCTCTGACACACATGGGGTCACCATGAGTCAGAATCAAGTCCATGGCAACTAGTTTTTATTAAGCATTTGTGACCGACATCATGCTGCCAACTCTATTTTGTGGAAGAGGAAACCACGCCCAGGAGAGATGAGGTGTCTTGCCTCAAGATCACACTGTGGGATGCCGACCTCTTCATGCCCCTACCAGTTCCTCAGACCACATAAATAAAAGGACTGCCATGCTTTGTACTGAAGAAGCCAGAGCACAGAGGCGCCTCTCTCTGTCTGCCACCTCTATAGTGCTGCCCCAAATATGGGACACCTGACCCTCTGTCCTGTCATTTGCTCCTGATGGTGCTCAGACACTACAGCAGCAGTGTGGGGAGTGGCTTCCCACTTAATAGCTGTGGGAATTGAGGCTGAGACCGTCCAAGATCCCACAGGGAGTTGCTAGTCCACTGGGCAGGCAGAATGGTACTCAGCAGCTGTCTGTCTCTGAGCCCACCTCTCCCAACCCCCAAATCCACCCTGCCTTGCTTTGACTTCCTGTAGCCACTCACTGAGTGGACTGGCCACTTAGTGGGGCCACATGATTTGGCTTCAAGAAGCATGTTCCTCCCGAGTTTGGGCAGGGCTGAGAGTGGTGTGGTCCTGCCTCGGTGGGGCAGGGCAGGGTGGGGTGGCAGGGGGCCGACAGGCCTTAATAGGCACATTGTCCCCTGACTGCAGAGTGCACCGCCTGGCCACTTCCTCACACGCCATGCGCTGGATGAGCTCATGTCTGAGTCTGCGGGCGGGTGGCTCAGGGCAGGGGCAGCCGAGCCCGGTTGCAGAGAGGCCCGCCTGCCCAGCGAAGCCGCTTGGGCTGGGGCTGGCGGAGTTGTGAAGCGGAACGTTGTAATGAGCGAAGCTGGCTGGATTTATGAGGCTGTGCTTGTGCGCCTGGTCTTAGGGCCTATGCATAGGAACAAAAACAAGCCCTGGCCCGAGAATGGCGCGACTGGGTCTTAACGAGAGCCCACTAATTACTGGAAGGCCCCGGCCAGGATCTCGACCTGTGGAGGAGCAGAGCTCCGGCAGGTTCTGTGTCTGTTAAGGCTTTGCTGGAGTCCTGGTTTCTAACCAAGAGGCCCAGGAGGAAGCATGAACCCTGGGGGCCCCAAGGTATGCAGGCCTGGCCTCCTCCACTTATTAGCACTGTGGCCTTGAACGAGGTGCTGATCCTCTCCTCTTCTCATTTCTCCTTATCTGTAAAATGGGATTACATACCTCTGAAAGTCGTTTGGAAGCAGCATTCCAGAGTGAATGAGAGCATGGGTTTCAGAGTTACCCATTCACAGCTTTGAATCCCGGTTTGGCCGAGTTCCTGCTGTATGGCCTGGGCAAGTTTCTTCACCTCTCTGATCCCAGCTCCCTCACCTGGAACACAGGGATACCATCCACTTTGCAGGGTTGTAGGAGGATTTGACGGAATAATACATGCAGGCACTCCTTAGTCTATCAACAGTGCTCACACCACTGCTATTCTCAGTGTGTGGGCACACCCCTGGCTGTGTTGTTCTGCTGTTTTCCACCTGAGAAAGGAAGTGGCAGATACCTCTGAGTCTCACTATGGGATCTTGAAGGCCCTGCCGCCATGGTGATTCTGCCTGTGGGCGGCAGGGAGCAGCACATGGCCTGTCAGGGGATTGTTGGAGGCCCACAGGTCCACTGGGCCTGTGACTGTGATCAGAATCCTACCTTTACCTGTGTAGGAGTCTGCCAGTACCAGGACCCAGGCTTAGGGCCTTGGACTGAGCTGGAAGTAGGACCTGGTCCTTCCATCTCTGGGGCTGTGAGGAGAAGCTTCCTGACTCAGGTGTGTGTAGGGTCACCAAGACATGCTGCTAGTGACCCACCAAGGACACATGCCCTGTGGCCAATGCTTGTGTCTGTAAAATTTATACACCCAAGCTCACTGGCCTGCAGACAGGACCTCTCTGGCTGCATTAGCTCATAGTCTCTCCTGCAAACTAGTGCCAATGCTTCCCCTGTTTATTGATAATGTGGATTTAGCATCTAGCCAGAAAGGTCCCATGTCACTTACTTTTCAAGTTAGGAGCCAGGGAAAGTGGAAGCACCAGATGCCATGTGACTAGGCTGTGGTTAGTGGGTGTGGCAAGAGGATGCTGAGCTGGGGCCTAGTGCCAATGTCAGGCTTCTCTAAAGCCACCATGTGCCTTGTGGTGGTGGGAGGCTCTCAGCTACCCCTGGGCTGACTTCAAGGGCTGGAGGGTCAGGAATGTCTTTGGGGTGGGCATGAGGAGGAACCCATGTTCCCCTCAACCTTCCACCTGCCTTCTCTGAGTCAGGCACTCTGCCTGGTGACTGGCCTTTGAGGCCCTGGCAGGCTGTGCCTGACTAAAGATTCAGGCAGCCACCATGGGAGAGCCCCTACTGGGCCTGTGCCGTCTGGGCGAGGTACCGAGGGGCAGCCCAGCTCCTGCTCACAGAGGGCAGGGTCTCCTGCATCTTGCTCACCTCTGTCACCCTGGGGCCTAGTATAGGACTTGGTCAGAGGGTTCAGGGAATGAATATGGATGAGTAGCGTTCACTGAATGATGGAGAAGACAGCCTCATAAGCATACGACAAGCGTCCAGTATGCAGACTGCTGTGACTGGTGGGGGTGCAGGGCTCACTGACAGAGCACCTAGCCCAGGCCGTGGGGTAAGGGAATGCTTCCTGGAGGAGGCAGAGGGGATGTCTAAGAGGAGAGACCTGCAGGACTGAGCAGGGTTACAGATACGGGAGGCCGTGGTGTGTTCTAGGCTGAGGCATGTGCAGAGGCCTGAGAGCAAGATCTGAGTGGCCATAACAGAGCACGGTGGGGAGAGTGCTGGGCTTGGGATGTGAGGGTAGGCTGGAGGAGTGGCCAGCCTCTCTCCATTCCTAGGCCCATTTAGATGTTTGAAGGCAGCTTCCGAACGTCTATAGGCCTTGTCTCTAAAATGCAGACACTGGCACCGTCAGCCCAGGGTGTTGGGGGATTGAACCTGACCGTGTATGTGCATGTGTTTTGTATGCTGTAAAGGGCTGAGTGGGGTGGGGTGATGGTTTTGGGGGTGCTGCCCTTTGAGAAGCCCTGGGGTGACTGGGGAAATGCCTGAGGAGGCACAGGAGGGTTTTGGCACTCGGGCCCCTGGGAAGTAATGTCCCTTGGGTGTAATCTCAGTGGAAATTGTTACCATCCTTCCCGTTGTTTGGATTTGCCATAATTAAATCCTGGAGAGGCTGTCAGTGGCTGTTGATGAATATATTATAAGCACTTTGGGTTGAGTGGAAGTTCCTTGAGATTAACCCAGCCCTTGTCCAAGGTGTGTGTTTCCCTGCGGAACAATGCACTGGTAGGTTCAAGGACATTCTCTCCTGGGCCTCGGGGGACCTCCTTAAGGTGGGAGTCTGCAGCCAGGACCTTTGTGGGACCTAATGAGGAGCTGCCAGGTTTCAATTATGCGTCCGGCCCTGGCTCTGTACCATTTGACTGACAGCTCATTACCCCGCTGCCATTTTTGGGCAGTGGAATTTAATCTCCCAGATGGGAAGCAAATCAATTTGCCCATCCGCCACAGCTGAGCCTACTTGAACTCAACTTTAATTTATTCTCTTAAGCTTAGGAAGCCTTGTTTGAAGGTACAGAAATATCAGGTTTCCCAGACAGCCTGGCAAGGGGAGTGCACAGGTGCCTGGGTCAAGAGGCTTGCGCCTGGGTCCCGACCTGGGCCCGCGGTGTGGTAGTCAGCAAGGGAGGCGCCATCACCTGTCTCAGAGGAATCCAGGCTCATCCATGGGAAGGCTGGGTGGGGCTGGGGAGGTGACATCACAACGACATAGTTTGGGTCAAAGCCACCTGCCCAAGGGCTCAGGGTGGGAAGTGACTGGTGGGGACCTGCTGCCACAGGAGCACTTCAGGCCTCCGGTTATTCCATGCTGTGATGTCACTCTGGTTTCAGAGCTTTGGAGACAAGAAGATTTAGAGGGTGTCGTTCTTGGACCCACTGAGCTTTCTGCCCTTCCTAAAGTGTAGCCATCAACCTAAAGCTGAGGCAGTGATCTTGAACTTGTGACATTGGGCCATTTTCTCCTCTGCCCACAGGGGCAATCAGAGGGCTTATTCCGCAGTGAGCACATTACCTGACACGTGTGCTTTGGGGACATCCTCACAAACACGTGAACTCTGTCCTCATGGCACTGTGACTGCTGCTTCTGCTGAGGGTGCCTAGCTCCTGGCAGACCCTGGGGGGTGTCTAAACGCTCTCAAGGTGGCTATGAGCAGATGATCCACACCAGTTCTCTTCATCTCACAGGGTCAAATGGGCCAGGGTGGGCCACTTCACAGAGAAATTCCAGTTATATTTTGCAAGAGACAGAGTCCTGGCTTGTTTCTGCTCAGGGTCTCAGGATGTTTCTCTACATGTCTCTCAGTTCTGTGCTCTGCGGACACAGAGGGTCTCTGGAGTTTCCTGATGTGACTGTGGGTGAGTGAATGTGTGCGTGAATATGTGAGTGTGCATGTGTGCGAGTGGTGTGTGTGCCAGCGTGTGTATGCAAGTGAATGTCCACACGTGTGAGAATGTGTGTGAGCGTGCAAGTGTGGGTGTGTGCAATAGTGTGTGTGTACAAGTGTGTGTGGGGGGGTGGATGAGTATGTGTGGGGGCGGTCGTGCTGGTGTGGGATGAGGGAGTGAGGAGGAAAGTGCTTTCTATGGGGAGAATTTCTGAGACACTCATTCTCTGAGTTTGACAAAGCAGCCAGGCTGGGTTGGGCTTTAGGGGTCAGGGAAAGGCCAATCTATTTACACACCTTTGCCAAGCAGCATGGAGGGGCCGGTGATGGGGGCCGGGGATTAATGGGCAGTTTTATTGCCTTGCCTGTCAGGAGGGTCACGTGATATTATTTTGATATCAGGGCCTCCAAAAGCAAATACAACAGGCTCGGTTATAAACAGAAGAAAACCCAAAGAAAAGGTGGCCTCACCCTTGCCATTGAGCGTTTCCCTTTCTTCTTGGCTGGGAGTGGCCCCAGGACCCTCCTCCCTCCCTAGCGCCTTCAGGTGGATTGCTCTAAGGCGGCACCAAGGCCAGCTCCCAAGATAACGCTGGCTGGTGGCGCCTAGCAGGGAAAATTAAACATCACAGTTGCTAATGAAAAAATCAGCCAAGCACTCCTCACCCTCCCACACACATCGCTGCTTCTGATGAGAGGGAAGCCGGACCACTCAGGTGGCTGATGACACAGCCTCAGTGACAAATAGAAGCAAGAGAGGGGCCTGCCCAGCACCAACTGGCTCCTTTGAGCCTTCTACCCTCCTGAGGAAGGCTGGCATTGGGGAGCGCCAACAGCCGTGGGCACCCTGGGATTGTGCATGTGTGTGCGGGTGTGCGCATGTGGCTGTGCGACAGGAGGGGAGTGACGTGACTGATCAGAGAGGGAGATGTCTGCCCACCTCTGGCTCTCTTTTTGCCTTAGTGTAAGCCAGTGTTTCTGTCAGGGCTAACTGCAGCTGTGACCAAATACAGCCACCTGACGCTGAATGTGAAGGAAGAATTCTGTCAAATAAACAAATCCATGGATGGATAGCTCCAAATGCTGGGGGCAGGGGCTGGGAGCAGAGGCCAAGGCTGAAGTGGCTCTGTCCTGGGGGGTTCTTAGTAGAGGGGGCATGGGTAACAACCACCCCTCCCGCTGGGGCTGGGGGAACAGCCTATCTGCCATCTTGCCACCTATCACCTTGTTCTTTTGGCCTAGAAGATTCCAATCCCTGCTACAAAGTCCAGCTGCAGGTTATCTGCTCTAAGAAACCCTCCCTGAGTCCTCTGAGCCAGTGAGCAGATTTCCCTCTTCTGAGCCCCAAGCCTGTCTAGCAGGCACTTCTCTGTGGGTCACCGTTCCACTGGGCAGAGGCAACGCCTCCCCTGCTTTTGTCAGAGGCACCCAACCTGAAGTGTCATTCATTGTGAGCACTCAGTGAATCCTTGTTGGCCACTAGATTGCCTTAAATACACATTTCTATTTGTCTATCACCAACAGCTTCTGTTTATTCCCCCAGGGCTGGCCACACAGGACCTGTCTGTGAACAGGCAAGAAGCCCTTCCCGACTGGGGAACAGAATGTTGGGTGGATTCCAAAGGAGGGCCCAGCTCTGGGGGAGTGGGGAGAGCTCTGGTTGTAGAGTCAGACAGAGCTAGGCTCAAATCCCAGCTCCACAATTCATAGCTGTGTGACCTTGGGGAATACGCTTCACTTCTCTGTTTCCCTCATCTGTAACACAGGGATGGTATTACTTACGTCATGAGGTTGCCATGAGAAGTAAATGAAATGATGTACGCAGAGGACCAATGTGTGTGTGTGCACATGTGCGCAGGAACACACACATGCTTTGCAGTTATTACTGTTACTTTAGTCCCAGTTGGAGCCACGGAGTCGTGTTAGTTCTCAGATAGTCATTTAAAGAGGCTCATGGTGGACAGCTGATGAAATCATCTGGATAATTCAGGGCAGAGCCCTGCTGCCGAGAGCAAGGATTGTTTCCTCAGAAACAAGTGGGAAGGGGCTTTGTCTGCCTAGCGCCCCTGTCCCTTCCAGGGTTGCAAGGATCTGGTGGTGGGGGGTGGGGAGAACTTGGACACAGTGACAGTGGGTAATGAGGTGGCTCTGCTCCGTAGCACTCACTTCAAATCTGGCTCTGACACAGTTTACAGGGAAGGGAAGGCCTGGGGAATACCACTCACCTCTCTAGAACTGCAGGATTTTTCCCCCTCACAAAATAATTTTATTTCTGGTAAATTTTACCAGTTGCAAACTTGTCTTTTGAATACAGGCACGTGTGCATTTCAAGAGGTTCCTTGCAGTTGCACCAATTTTTTAAAGTAGTGAGCATTTTTATCCCCCTCTAAACATGAGGCTGACATCAGAGAACAGTTTCTGATCCCAGTTTTAAAAACTAACTGGGTGGTTTCGAGATGATGGGAATGCCAGGCAGTTTGTTGGCTCCCTTTCCTTCAGTTTCATTGAAAAGTATTTCTTCAATGAGCCCACATCTCAGGGCACGATGCACTTTGGATTATTGAAAGTTTAGAAACATTTAGGTGATTATGGTAAATAATTCATGCAAACCCTGACAAATGCAGTTTATTCTTTTGCGCAATCACAAGAAGACCAGAAACTGGCTGCCCTTTTCTCTGTTTTCTTCCCAATCCTTTTAGTGACATCTAGTGGAGGATCTTTGCAAAAATACAGAATTTGGTTCCGTGGTGTTCCTTCTCCAAAGTTAAGGAAATAAGATTCATTGGGAAGCCATTTAAACCTTGTTTTCATTTATATTTTCATTGGTGCTTCTGTCTCTGAATTAGAAATACCATCAGGTCAAATAGACTCTCGGTTTTTAAGATTAGAGGGTGCCAACAGATACCCTATGTCAGTGATCAGTAACTCTGGGTTTCAATCTGGTCACGTATTAGCAGTGTGACCATAGATAGGCAAGTTACTTAACTTCTCCCAACCTCAGTGTTCTCAGCTGTAAGATGGACCTAATAGCAGAGCCTGCCCTATAGGATTACTGCAAGAATAAAGCAAAATGATGCCCATAAAGGACTAAACAGTGTGGCACACAGGAAATAATCGGTATTACAATTAGCAATGCTGTTGTTAGTTGCCATCAAGTCGGCTCTGACCCTTAGTGACCTCATTATAACAGAAAAAACGTTGTTCAGTCCTGTGCCATCTCCATGATCTTAGATACGTTTGAGTCCACTGTTGTGCTGTCGTGTCAGTCCACCTCATTGAAGTCTTCCCTCATTTTCACTGATGAAAAAAACAAACATGTTGCCTTGAGTCAATTCCAACTCATAGAGACCCTAAAGCACTGAGGAGAACTGCCCCATAGGGCTTCCAAGGAGCAGCTGGTGGATTCGAACTGCTGACCTTTTGATTAGCCACTGAGCTCTTAACCACTGTGCCACTGGGGCTCATTTTCACTGACAGTCACTGTTTATTTCTCATCCCCTTCTTTGGGTCACTGCAGATCCTAGCTGTAGACAATGCTCTTGGGAGTCTGCAGATGTCATATATGCAGTATTATCATTGTAAGATACATCTTCTTGAAAAGACAATGCTAAACCTTTTCTCTTCTTTTGGTCAAACTCTAATCAAGAAATAGGAATTCATAATCTAAATCCAGCAAAGATTTTGGAAAAAGAAATTTAAGTCTTAATAACATCTTATATTTAGAAGAAATTTGGGAGTTATCTGTCAGGTTTGAGTTACAAGTATTTTGCCTTTTTGGTGACAGAGATTGGTCACGTGATGGTTCAGTATCTTCTATTTCTGTTTCATTAGACATAGTACAGAAAGGGAAAACGATCTCATACATTCATCCACGATAAGCAGGGTACTGCTATTTCTTCCTGGTTAGTCTGCTTTTTAAAGAGATGGAAGCAGTCTTCTGTGCATTTTAGGCAAATTTAGATTAAGGCAAAAGTGCCCTTTGAAGCAAAAAGTGTCTGTTTTACTAACGTATTTTAGCTACTCTGGTCCATCTGGGATCTTTCTAAATAAACGAGACCCCTAAACACCCGCAGCTGTGAGAAGGCATGTAAAAGCTGGCAGCACATCCTAGGGAACTGGATGGTGGCAGCTTGCCCTTGGAAAGCTCCTGGCACCCCTCTTTTCTGGCCTGTAGGGACAAAAGGCCCAACAGAGCCCCAGTAGAGGGTTCAAGTCCTCTCCAGCTTCTTCTGGCAAGTAATCCAGGGGCACCCAGGCCCAGCCATGGGCCAAAGAGACTGTCAGGAGCAGGGGGTGGTAGGAGAAAGCTGGGCTCAGAGTCGGAAGCCCTGGACTGGAGTACGAGCTCTGCTACTTGCCACCTGTGTGGGTTTGGGCACATGCACTACCTCATCTGTGAAGTGGGGATAACACACTTGCCCAAGAGCTACAAGGATGGAAGGGGAGACTTTTCATGAACTCCTTCTACAAACCACTACCAGACTGAAGATAACACCACTCACCCAGGCTGCAGTGGGCACCAGCCAGGCCCCTCACCCCCAGACTTAGGACTCATAGACACAATAACTTGAAACACACCAGTCACAATAACAGTTAAACATTTTACTAAATCAATTCACACAAATCCCAAATTGCAAATATAATTAAGGACAACAGGTTCTGTACTGCCTTTTAAATCTTTTCAAATACATCATTAAGACGATAAGTAAACAAAAAAATTAGGTTGTTGCAAATTCATGATTTTTCTTTTCCTCTTGAGGAAAAAAAAAAAAAAAAGAACATTATAGTAAAAAGAATGCCACTGGGTGTACAATAAAGCACCACAACACACAGTTACAAAATGGGGCTTCCCGGATTCTGCCACATGTGAAAGACACTGCTTTTCCCGCTGCTCTGCACCAATCAGGGCTTCATTAAAATAAAACTATAAAATCTCCTAGGTTACACTAAAGTCAGACACGGTCTGGAACACAGTGCTTAACAACAGTAATGCCAACTATCAGTGCTAATGTAAAAACATTTTAGAAGATCAAAAACAAACTGAAAACCCAAACCTTATTTTCCCTAGATGAGCAAAATTGAAAATGAAAGGGTTCCCGCCTCCCAGTAGGAGTGAAGGGATTTTTTTTTTTTCTTCTTTTCTTTCTTTCAAATTGGAGGCGGGGGACGCAATGTGGGCTGGTTCTGTAATTCCTCAGCCTAGTTGGCATCCAGCTTGGCCATTTCCTGCACGTAGATGCCTATACTCTCACTGTCGAAAAGCACAAAATACACTGTTTTGATTGAAGAGGCCATTGTCGAGACAAAGTAACTGGAGATGGCCTTCAGAATCAGCTGAGCTGCCATCTGCTTTGGAAAACCATTCCTGCAGAAGAGAACACAAGCTCTCAGCAATTAGGGGGCCATGGTGGCTGTGGGACCTACCCTTCCCCCTGGGTCACCCCCCGACCCAGGCCCTTTGTGTGGCAGTGGCCTCACGCTGGGTCACGTTCCATAAGCAGTATTGGGCCCTGTGGCTGCTCCGTACGGGTGTGAGAAAACACAGTCCCTGCCAGGTGCAGGCACAGGCAAGTGGGCAAAAAACTATGAGCTGAGGGAGAATGTGCCTTCAGAGAGAGGAGGTGCACCAGGAAATCTTCCAAAAGGTGTGCAGACAGGAGGTGTGTTTTGTGGTGTGTGGTGTGCTTGAAGCCTCACAAAGGCAGCACTGGCTCCTGCATTTTTTTCCCAAACTCATCATCACCAGCATGGTGCCCAACACCCAGCCCAGGCTGAGACACTCCCTGGGGGCTCACCCCAGGGGGTGGCTCTCCAGGAAGGCAATGACCTCCGTCCATGAAAGTGGAGGGGTTACACCCTTCATAGTGGCCTTCGGATTTCATGAGTGCAGGGGCTGATAGCCAGGAACCCACCCCACAACACACACCAGCTGTGCCAGCCCAAAGGCCACGGTGTTGGGGAGCCGTGGTGCAGAGGAAAACTCTGGGTCAAGTCGTCCCTTCATCTCAATGGCTGTCATCCAGTTCTCCAGGCCAAATTTACTACAGTTCATGTACATTTCCATTTAAAGTAAATGTCACACAGCACATGTTGGTAGGGGCTCAGAACTTAAGCAAGAATCTGAAATCGGGATGGGAAAACTGATGCTCCTTTCCCTGTGTGCCGAGGTGCTCCTAGTCCATGGGGGGGAAGGGGTGGCTGTCAGCATGGCAGCTTGTCCGTCTGATGGGAATAACATGGGTTTTGGAGTCAAGGCCCTGGGCTTAAATCCCTTATTGATCCCATTTCACACTTAAGGGTACTGAGGGTGAGGGGTTGGGGCCTGCTTTTGTGGGGATTTTTTTGTTTATTCAGCAGATCTACAGTTGGTTACCAAGGTGCTGGCCTGCCCCACAGCTCTGGCCACTGTTGCTGGGGAGGCTTCAGACACCTGAGGTGTGGGGTTTCCTGTGGCACTTCTCACTCACCACAGTTCATGCTTTTATTTTTTTTAACTTCTCTTTGCATTTTATTTTAAGCTGAATGTAGTCCTGAGCCCTAAGTTTTTGTTTCTTTAGTTGTTTCTCGGATATCTTTTTCTTCTGTGCGATCTCCTCTCCTGGTTTAGGAACAATCTGTTCCTTTCCAGTAAGAATCATGTCTGTGTGGCAGGGGGAGCTCATGCATACGTTAATCCGACCATGAGCTCTATAAGTTCAACGTCTTGGGGGCTTTGTTCACCTGTGGACGTGCTCAATGACCAGAGAATCGACTTCTAAGCCCTTAAGTTCAGCATTACTCTCTGCATTTTGAAGCATGTGTAGCAAAAGTTCAGCACTCTTTTTGGGCCACCAACCCTGTGTCCAATCCCACTGTTTGGCCTGGGCACACCCACCAACTCCACCATTATAATGTTGGAACAGCACACATTGCTTCTGCAAAGTGACATTTTTCAGATACTTGGTGGCTTTTCAGATATGCATACCCTTGATGGCCTGGGCAGTTTCACGAGCGTTCTTAAAGTAGACCTGAAGATTTGAACCTCTTGATTTACATGATTTTGTGCAGGTTTTTGGGTCAAGTGAGTAGTGAACCATTTTGGGAGATCACCTTAGGCCTCTTACGGGAAGACCATGTCTGTGGGTTTTGTGTCCCTGGTCCTTGGACAGCCACACTTCTTCCACTGTTGTCAGAGCTCACAGCATTTCAGAGCCACAGTTGAAAACCATTCCTGTTATTTATTTTTGATGAAACATGGCTTCACCCAGCTGGAAGATGGACCCCTAGTAACTTCTGGATACTTCAGAAATGGAGCTCATTCTTAGAGGGTAAAGGGCATGTTCCCCAGCCTGCGCAGAGAAGCCAGCACGTGACTAGCGGGGTGGACCAGGGTCAGGGTTCCTTCACACACAGGCTGCTTATCCTCAGTCACACAGGGAACCCACCAAGCAGGCAGCACACAGAACACTGCCAATGAAGAAGGTGGCTCACAGGCTGAGAAGAGAGCTTCAGAGACGTTCTGAGCAGGGCACGCACAGCTTCCTCCCGAGGAAATCCTGGTAGCTCTGTGTTCCACCAGATCGGGTGGAGCGACCAACAGGTGGGTGAGGGGCAGTGCAGGGAGAGGACAGGGGTGAGACTCCACGTGACAGGCCTTTCCCCTCACACTCATCTACATTCTCGGATTGGAAAGCTCAGTCTGGGAATAAGCTTTTCTAACCACATCTGGCACAGGTGCCCTGAATATTTTTCTAGGAGTGAGCAGCACAAGGGACAGGTAACTTGGAACAAGACACGCCTTAGGAACTGCTTGAAGGTGTAAACTCGGCCTTCCCTTTTTTGTGGGTGTCTCCCCAAGGGAGTGTGCACAGGTGAGTCTCGTAGGGAGCCTAACTCACACCCACTGAGGGGTGTGTGGGGTGGCAGGGCTGCCTTCCCTCCACCTGGGCCTACTCCTGAGAAGAGGGACCAGGTTCTCTTTTGTGTGCAGGCACAGGATCACAGGGTCACTGGAATAAGGGCCCATTTTAAGTGTCTCACAAAGAACGAATGTTTATTTTTCTGCTGTAAATACAGCTGCTGCCAGAAGGACTGATCAGATTACAACGACCCCATTAATTTCATCCCTGGTGAGAAAAGCCCGAGAAGGAGGCAGCCAGTGGTCAGATGGGCAGGAGAGGGGCATGTCCGGTGGCTGCAGCAGGACGGGGGACCAGCCCACAGAGGGGCACTGCCTGCACTTGGGCCAAGGGAGCTCCAGGGACTGGTGGACCGAGTAGAGCTGTCTGTGGGCCTGACCTGGAAAGTGGCTGAGGGGCTGTGAGGAGCAGTGTTGCCTGAGTGTGAAGCCCAAGACCACGCCCCACTGGCTCCAAGTCCCCTCAGTGAGGGCACCCTCCTGTCTGTCTGCCTCACACCTGCACAGGTAAGGTGGGCTGAGGGCAGGGCTTTGAATCGGTTTGGTCAGGTTCGAACCCCTGCTGAGAATCTGCATTTCTAACAAGTTCCCAGGCGATGCTAATGCTGCTGGTTAGGGCCCAATTCTGAGAACAACTAGTAGAGCAGTGGTTCTCGAAATTTATTATAGATAAGAATCACCTGGGGATTGTTAAAATGTAGCACCTGTTTCAGTATATCTGGGGTGGAAATGGGGCTCTGGTGGTGCAGTGGTTAAGAGCTGAGCTGCTGACCAAAAGGCCTGCAGTTCAAATCCACCAGCCGCTCCTTGGAAGCCCTATTGGGCAGTTCTACTCTGTCCTATAGGGTCGCTATGAGTCAGAATTGACTCCAGAGCAAGGGGTGGTGGGTGGTGTGGGGTGGAAATGCAAATTCTCAGCAGGGGTTCGAATCAGAATGAACTGGTTGGAAGACCTGGCTGAGCGGAGGGCCTGTGAGACTTCCCTGAGCCACCATCTCTTGTGTGGTCTGATAGCCGAGGTCCCACCCCCTGCTGTGTTTCCCCCGCCCTGCTGGAGCTGGCCCTGGTGCAGGGCTTCTTTAGCTGCTCAAATAGCCACAGGTTACTATATATCTTCAACATCACACCGGTTGGAATGTGGTGTGGTGCAGACACAAAGTGTGTGCCCTGGCCCCTTTGCTCTTGCTGACTGTGAGTCCCCAAAAGTGTGCCCGTCACTCCCTCCTGTGCCCATCGCTTTCTGACAGACCCTCTCCCAAACCTCTTGGTTCCTCTATCTTGGACCCCTAAAGGAGTGTGCGTGACTTTCAGTGAGGGAATGTTTTTCCCTGTTTCTCTTCATCACTGGTTCTCAAACTTTAGCCTGCATCAGAATCACAGAGGGCTTGTCAAACAGATTGCTGGCTCAACCCCGACTCTCTGGTCCAGCAACCTGGGGACCACACTTTGAGAACCACTGTTCTCCAAGCAGCCAGCACTGACTTTATCATCTGAGCTCACAGAGAGGGATTAAAGGTTAAGAACCTGCAGGTGAGGGAGAAAGTTAGGGATCAAAGGATTTAGACCTCAGTGCCTGCATCTACATATTGTTGGTTGCTATTGAGTTGGCTCTGATTCATGGCAACCTTATGTATAACAGAAGGAAATGTTGCCAGGTCCTGTGCCATCTTTATGCTCCTTGGTATGTTTGAGTCCACTGTTGTGACTATTGTGTCAATCCAACTCACAGAGGGTTCCCCTCATTTTTGTTGGCCTTCTACTTTACCAGACATGATGTCCTTTTCTAGAGATTTGTCTTTCCTGATGACATGTCCAAAGTAAGTGAGTCCAAGATTTGCCATCCATGCTTCCAAGGAACATTCTGGTTGGATTTCTTCTAAGACTGATTTGTTCGTTCTTTTGGCAGTTCTCAGTATATTCAATATTCTTTATCAACACTACAGTATGAACACATCAACTCTTTTCCTGCCATCCTTTTTCACTATCCAACTTTTGCATGCATATGAAGTGGCTGAAAAGACCATGGCTTGGGTCAGATGCATCCAATGAAATCAGCCCATGAAAACCATATGGATCATACCTGCATCACTACTGTTAGTCTAGTACGGGTTATTCTTCCACCAGAATGTGCCTGGCCTTGTCCATCAAGGTTGCAGTTGGGTGAACACAAATCTGGATCTGTTTCCAGGAAAACCTGTAGCTGACAAGCCCATCCTATTTCCTAGGCAACCACAGCTTAAAGAAGAAACCAGGTCATGGGGTTGCAGTCACTCGGGACCACGCAGACTGCCAAGAAGAAACAGCAGAGGTAATGGCTTTCCTCAAGTTTTCAGGTGGGGACCCAAAATGCTTTCTAGTCTCCAAGTTAAGAAATCTGTTTGTAACAAAATGGAATAGATAAGCAGATGCCCTCGCAAGAGTTCTTTAAACACAGAGAGCCCTGTGCCCTCAGGACAGGGCAGCTGGGCACATGCAGTGGCCTAGGTGGCCCTCATCCCTCTCCAGAGTGGCTAAGAGCTGTGGCTTGATATCTGTGTTCTGGCCATTATCTCTTGTCTCTTCACCCTGTGCAATGGGATAATCAGAGTACCTATCACACTGGGATGTTGTGAGTACTGGGCAACATAATGCACATTAAGCACCAGGGCATAGCACAGAGAGTCCTCAATCAATGGTGTTAAAAAAAAACAAAAAAAAAACACCATTGCCATCGAGTCGATTCCGACTCATAGCAACTCTCTAGGGCAGAGTAGCCCATAGGGTTTTCAAGCAGCACCTGGTAGATTTGAACTACTGATCTTTTGGTTAGCAGCCAAGCTCTTACCTACTGCGCCACCAGGGCTCCCAATCAATGGTTGTTATCTGTAAAGTGGGCGGACTTGAAGGGTCTTTCTAACTCTAACATCCTTAATAATTCATTCAGCTTCTGGAAAGAAGGGCTCACACAGGAAAGCTGCCTCCCCACCCCAGGCCCTGTGACCCCTGTACTGGATGATTGTTGTTACTGCCCCATGCATGCAGTTACACTGTGCTAACAGTGTTGGCCTCAGGTCCTCAGAGGACTGCTATCTATGTCTGCCATGCCTGGTTCTCCTGGAGGACGGTGAGCATGACTGTTGGCAGGTCAGCGGCATGCAGGGTCTCCAGAGAGGCTCCCCAGTGCAGCACTGGCTGCCTTCAGTGAACCGCTTGCCTTCTGCATCTCGCTCATCTCTTTGGTTTCCCAGCTGGCTAAGTTCCCATGATCACTGCATAACTACAGCCCCTCCAAGTGGCCATTCCTGCTTAGCCAAATCTTTGTCTTCTTCTCTCATCTCAGCCCTACTGCCTCTGTGACAGTCACTCCATCCTACAGCTGCACTGTGCCTGCCTTCTGGACCAAACCAGATGCCAGCTCCTCTAAGATGCAACTGAGCAAGAGGGGTTAAAAGTTTATACCTAGAGTCAGAGTCAGGTTTGAGTCCCAGCTGTCCTTGAGCAAAGTCGTTAACCTCTCTAAGCATTAGTGTCCTTGACTGGAAAATAGGTACTTCAAGAGTACAACGATGATGATGTTGCTGCTGCTGTCGCCATTAATCTCCCCAACTCTCGAGAGGTGGGGTGCTCCTCGTATTCCCATTCTCTTAGGCTCCTGACCTATTCTGCTGTGGATTGTGGTGACAGCCTGTGTCTTAAGCTCCTCTGGAGCCAAGTGCTTCCTCCCCGCAGGGAGTTGGTCCTAGACTATGACTGCCTCTCCCTGCCCCTCACTTCAAGGCCTTGCCTTAAGCAGACTAAGGAGATGTCTGAGTTTCCCCTGCAGCCACTCTAGCTGTGTCTGGTACAGCCTTACCCGAGTGTCCTAAGCCTCAGTCTCCCTAGGCTGGCGTGAGGGGGCCCCATGTGCTATCCCAGTCTGGTGCCCTCCTGGTCAGCCTGCTCAGTAATGCTCAGGGGCCTTGTCCCAATGTCTCATCTGAGTGTGCAGGGATTCTGGGTTCACTAAGGCCTGCATCCCAGAGAAAGTTTAGGTTCCTACACTTCCTGCTGGGCCCCTTCCATGTGGGGCTTCGCCAGGCGTCCCCGCTCTCAGTGAGCTCAGTCTCCAGGGAGGGCCGCAGGAGACCAGGCCAGGAGTTGAGGAGCAGGCTGGTCAGAGAGGGTGGAGCTTCTGATGAGGGAGGCTGGGTCCTGTGTGGAATCCAGGGAGATTTCCTGGAGGAAGCAGGTGGGGAGCTTGCCCTTGAAGGCTGGGTAGGAGTAAGAGTGGAGTCTGGCTTTCTTGCTGGGCCAATCAACCTATCTAGTTGTCTTATCTGTTTGGGGGATGGGTAGGGCTAGATGTCCTGGAAGCCTGGGTGATGTGGGGAAAATGTCTGCTACCCTGCATGAGGACACTAACCTGCTAGGTTAGGTATCCCTCACACTGTAGTGCTGGCTGCTCCTGGGTCTTTCTGTTTTTCCATGTTCTGCCTGCTTTTGAGTAATTGCCTGACTGTCAGAAGTTGTTCCAGCCAGAGGCCTCTCCAGCCAGGGGTAAAGACCAAGCCTATCAGGGTCCTGATCTGAGAGCAGTGGCCTGAAGAGGAGGAAGTGGACATTCAGAGGGGACTGGAGATGGTCCGATGCGTCCTCTGGGGCTCTGCCCTGCAGCTAGAGAGAGGCTGGGCAACATAGCCCTAACGTGGCCTCTTCTCATCTCTCACGCTAGGGCTCACATGCTTTGGGTTCATAATTAATTCTCCCCAATCCAGAGGCCTTTCTGTTTGTTTCTGTCCTTTTCTGTCTCCTCTAAGGACAATGCTTGAGGGGTAGAGAGGCCCTGTGCAGGTCAAGAAAATACAGGGTGGTGTTTCCACAGGTTCCCTATAAAATCCATGCACACGGAAGTGTGCAAGCAGCAGGCCATCCTTTGGCTGGGTGATAGCAGTTGGGAACAAGGGTCTGTCTGACCCAGGGGGAAAAGAGGCAGGGATCCATGTGCCTACTGTCGTGGGCTCTGAAGCCAAGGGCCTCTGCTCAAACTAGCTCTACCAACATAAGCCGTGTGACCTCGGGTGAGTCACTAAACCCCTCCAAGTGTCCATTTCTCATGCTTCTGTTAGGGTTGTTGTAAGATAACACAGATAAAGGGTTTAGCACAGTGCCTAGGACTCATTGAAAACTCATAAATGGTAGCTAGAAGAAAACAAACTGGCTTTACTTTTAAGTTCATAAATCTAAGGAGAGTTTAATCAAAACTCCAAACTAGCTAGTCCCTGTGTACTGCCCCTCCAGAAGGGTCACCCCCTAATGTGAAACAGAGTTGAAGGAGTGGGGATGTCAATAAATACCATGACCAGACTGGCTGAGGACAGGGTGTCCAGATGCCAAAGGCAGTTTCCCATGGCCAAGTTTACACTGGGGGTCCCAAGTGCCTCAGCGTGCCCGGGGTCAATGGGTTGAGGGAGTGGGCGAGCGGGCACCATCACATAGGCAAGGCTCATCATCCTTCCACAGGTGCCACAGATGCCGAGCCTTGGCAAGGAGAAAGTGATCCCACAGCTCTTCCCCAACATGTCTGCATTTATATCGTTTTAATTCCAACATGACTTCTATGCCGGAGACACTGGATGCCACAAACAAGCCATTTTATTTCCCCTCCTAAAACCTACCATGATTTACTGGCCGGCTCTGGTGTAATCCCATTCTTGACTCATGAAAGAGAGGGCAGCTGTTTACATGGCTCTGTGGAACGATGTCTGCCTGACAGATGTTGGGGCCGGGGCGGCTGTGCACATGTGTGCCTTTGGCATTCCGCCTTCTTAAAAGCTTGCAATTTATTATTTTTTAAAACTTTTTACTCCATGAAAAATGTAAATAAGTTTGTAATAACAGAGGCCTTTTTATGGGAATTACTTTTATGCTTCAATTAAAAATCTCCCAATAGCCATGTGAAAGAGCGTGAAATTATTACCTCCAATAAAAACTCCAATTGCCTCTCTCTTCAGAAGCACCTTTCATCAGAGTAGATCAAAGTGCGTCTGAAGCATTAATTAACTGAGCCTTGTAACCACTTGAGGAAGGGCAGTCCCCACAGCCTCGCTCACTGATAAGGAAGCCCAGGAACAGAGAGGTTCATTCATTTACTGAAGATCACACAGCACTGTAGCAAACAGCTGATCTTTTGTGGGAGGCGGGGGATAGTAGAGTGGGAGCAGCAGGAAACACGGCCACTTAAACTCTGATCTAAAAGCACTTTGTCCAAAAACGGTCTTGAATCCCCTCTGGGACTGGGCCCTGGCACCTATCACACGACTCCATAATTCCAGGGAAGTTCAAGCTGCGGGGTGTTTGCTGACCACCTTATGAAGTCAGTTTGTGTTTGCATCTGCTCTTAGAGTCAAGTGAAAGGGCTTTTAGATGCTCTGTCTCTGTGAGCTTTATTTTCAACATGTATTTAAATAATGTTGACTTTTAAAATGATGTTCAACATATGCTTCTGGCAAAAGAGAATAGAAAGGAAAAGTATAGTAACTGAAAATACAGATGGCAGTCCAAAGCAATATGTGTGTGATCGTCAGCTTTTGGCTGGGTGCACGTGGGCTGCCCTGCACTTGGGCAGTGAAGCTGAACTCAGAGCATGCAGAGTGTGCGCACTTGCAGGCACGCACCAGTGTGTGCTAGGAGCACATCCTAAAGCTACAAAAGTGGTTTTCCATTTGTCTTCTGCTCAGAGTCCCCTCCACACTGTGGGGATGTACTTGTTGTGGCACCCCAGCTTCCTTCTGCCAGTAGCCTTGAGGAAAAAGCCTGCTCTGAAACGGCAGAGGCCTGAGGGCACCTCCCCCAAAATAGCAGTGGCCCAGGAGGCCCACAGCAGCTGGACCAGGGAAGGGGAGGTGAGCCTGCCCACAGCTCACTGACCAGTGTGGGATTGCCAGGTAAATGCTCGCTCTGCTGTTGACACAGTGGGGCAGTGACACAGGCACCGGAGGAGAAGGTTCAGGTACATTTAGCAATTTTTTCATGTAGTCGGACCCTCCTTGCCCCACAGAAAGACCTGGGGAAGGCTGGCAGTGCCCAGCTGCTTGTGGGCAAGGCCATCTGCTGGTACTTGGTCTAACTCTGCTTGAGGAGATATCCCAATGCAGTGTGATAGGAAGTCCATCAGTGCTAGTCCATCACTCTCACTTGATGTGTGGGACCTCAGTGATGGCAACGCTCAGGGAGGCAGAATTACAAGGACTGCTCAAGATGAAAAGAGCAAAATCCACTCTCCATCTTCCTCGAGGGTTTGCAAGGGAAGTGCTTTGAAAAGAGCTGCTTTCAATAAATCAAGGAACGGTCATGAAGATTGTTATGCAGGCTTCACCCAGGAGAACTGTGCAGCCTGCGGTGCCCAGCCCCCACCACAGGAAGCTGGTGCCAAGGGAAGTCGGTCTGCCAGAAATCCACGCTGCTGCCACACAACCCTGCCTTCCTCATGTTCTGAGGGGCAGAGATGATCTGGGATGGGAAGCCCCACATACAGTGGCAGGTATGCCTTCCAAACCAAATCACCAGCCTTGGGTGGTGGGCCCTCTTGGCCCCAAGAGACTAGCAAGTGTGGCCTCCAAAACTTTTTCCTTGGCTTTAGTGCCCAATCCAGACCTAGAGCCTTTCAGAAACCTGCAAATTAAGACCCTTGGCAGGGAGGATCCTGGTGACGTAATGGACAGTGGGCCACAACCTCAGCTCTGCCGACAAGCCTTCAAATCTGGACCACAACTCAGAGTTCTCAGAGCATTCTCCTTCTAAGACCTCCTTTAATCTCCAGAGCAATCCTGAGATGCTGCACGGGGGATTATGATGCTCATGTTACAGAGTAGAGGGTTGGGTTTAAGAGTGGGGCTTACTTTACACAAGATTGCTCAGCTGGTTAGTGTCCAGGCCAGGACTCTGACTCTAGGCCTGACCCCGCAAGCCAGAGCCTGGTGCTATTCTGACGGGCAGGGACCTGGTAGACTATTTACTGGTATTTAGGAGTGCGCAATCAGGTAGGTGGGGTGATTGGGATTGCTACTAAGTCCCATCTGCCCCATTAGCTATCAAAGGACTCATTCTTCTAGTGGTGGCCCTCTGGTTGTGTATCTGTCTTAGGGGCAATTGTGATGCTTGTGAAGGCCTCTGAGACCCTCTGGGAATACTTCAGGGATGGGAGGTGGGGCAGGGACCCAGCCCTGTTTCATTATCACATAATTGCTCATTCAGTTCTACCAGGTCCCTTTACCTCTTTAGCAGGCCATCAGGGTCACCTAGGGCAGCAGGACAGAAGGACAGAGGCTGAGTAAGCAGATTTGTTGAGGTGAAGGATGCATGGGAATCAGGCATCGTGTCTCACTACATCACTGGAAATGTCTTTCATCACTGTTTAATGTTGCATTTGTCCTGCTTCATGTTTCTGGTCCACTCAACCAAGGCAGGTGCACTAAGGCAGCCTCAGGAGGGCCTTGCCCAGTCAGAGCTCCACAATAACACAGCAAATAGGTGGAGAGTTACAGCCGCGACTGACTTGTGGCCTTACCTGCCGCTGCCAATGGATGGAAACGCAATGGATTTCAGCTTCTTATCGTCTGCCAGGGCCAAGCAGTTCTTCACTGTCTTTTCCAGAAGCTCCTCACATTTGTCCGCACCCCAGATTGGACTGTTACAGTGAATCACAAACTTGGCGGGCAGGCCGTGGCCTGCACTGACAGCGGCTGGAGAAGACAAGATAGAAACAGTGAGTTCTATTCCTCTGCAAGGCACACGGGCACAAGGTGACAAACAGACTCTCTGTCCAGCTACAGTGTTATCCTGGCCCTCCTGTGGCCTGCGTCCAAGGAGGAACCCAGCTCCTGCTGTACTGTGACCCCTACGTGAGCTATGGCTGGAACTGCTTATCTTTTAATCTTCTCACTCCAAGGACAGCCAAGCCAAGACCCAGCCTTGGAAAACTGGCATTTGGGATGCATCGCCCCCTGGAATTTTAGTCAGGATTATAGCGAGGCCTCTTTCTCCCTTCAGAAAGCAGGTTGGGTGCTCCCAGAAGGCAGGGTGTTAACCACCTAACTCAACTAAATGTGTCCAAATGTTTGCATCCTTGAATTAATTGCCTTTTTGGGTTTCCACTCCCTTTTTCCTCAAGTGGATTCTTATGTAAATAATTATAAGGTATCTATAAATCTCCTAGACACAAATCAGGATAAACAGCAATGCCTTTTAATGAGTGGAGCCCTGGTGGTGCAGTGGTTAATAGCTCAACTGCTAAACGGCAGTTTGAATCCTCCAGCTACTCCTTGGAAACCCTATGGGGCAGTTCTACTCTGTCCTATAGGTTGCTATGAGTCAGAATCGACTCGACAGCAATGGGTTTGGTTCTTTTCATTTTTTGGTAAGAAATCTGAGCAGCATCTCTGATGCCATCTTCTGTTTCCTGTTAAGGACTACCTTGACAGGTTGTGTGACTAACTGATCCGGTTTAGTTTTGACAGAATTAGATAGTTTTTTTTTGGATGGAACTGTTTTCTTTTCCTGGGACAGGAGTTGCTTTCAGCTGTACATCTCCGCAGCAGACCTGCCTTTCCTCAAGGTCACTCTTGTCAGATCTAGAGATGCTGGCCTCGGCCTGCCAACATACCAGGAAATGTCAGGCACCAGCCCAGTGTCTCCCAGGGCATGTTCCAAGGATCGCTGTCCCATAGCAGCCCTGCACACAGTTCTGGGCCCAGTGGATTTGGCGAGCACTGCAGCTACAGGGGCAAAGCACCCAGGAGTATGCTGAAGTCTCCACACCACTGCTACAGGAAAACACCCACTTTTTTTTTGTTTGGTCAGGTGAAGTTTCCTAAACCTACTTGAACTACAGAATCCATATTTTGAGGAACATCCATCAGCATTTCCCAAGAGTATAAGTTGTTAAGGTCATCACTAGTAGACCCTGAAGATAGAGTGACTCGTGGGTGGCATCTTCTGGTGTAGCAGCAACAGCTCTGAACTAAGAGTCATGGGGTGTAAGTCTGGGCCTTGGCTCCGCTTACTGACTGGGCTAGAGACCTCTGGGCTGCCGTGTTGATCTACAGAAACTCAGGTGGGGGGTGGTAATTCACTGGTCTGTCCATAGGAAAGTCATTGCTAAACTCTGCATAGAAAAAGACTGAAAAGAAACATGTTAGCAGTGGCTATCTTTGGGCAGTAGAGTAGGGGTATGTTTTATCTTCTTCACACTTTTTAAAATATTTTCTAAAATAGTTCTTAAAATCAGGGGAAAAAATGTATTATTAAAGCAAGCAAAAAATATCTTAAACCAGGCTAAATCTGATGGGTTTGCATGAGCTGTAGCTCAGGTTTCACCAGCAGAGCTTGGTGGCAGCACCATGGCCACCTCTTGTCAGGCCATGTGCTGAGTATCACCGACTGGAATTACCTGGGCAGGATTTGAGAAGCAATGATGGGAAAGGACCACAGGCTGGCACAGGGAAGTGCTGGGAATGGGCTGAGAAAGACCAGGAACCTCTGGCTGCGTGTGGCCTCCCTTGTATATTTGCGACTTTGATGGATCTGGCTGGAGAACTTTATAATTAGTGGCTCTCCATGTCACAACATGCCAGGCCTCTTGCAGGCAAAACAAAACTGGCATAAAAGAGGTCAAACCCACATATTAGCAAAGGGAATGCCACCCTCTTATCCCATTAGGCCCCGTGACTAGCCCCAGACAGGAAGTGTGGTCACTGGGGAAAGAGGGGCAGGGCCTGGAGTACCCTCTATTCAATTCATCCCTGGGCCCTGAGAGAGGGCTTGTGTTACATAGTAATGATTGATGTCTGTATTTAATTGAGATTCATTTTTAAAACAGAAACAGGATTTGAAAAACAGTAATGGGCATTCAGGATGCTCTAGTAAGAAGAGAAAACCCGAGCCCACAGAGAAGAATCTCCTCACTTGGCTGGTCGGGGGAGCTGGGCCTTAACCCACCGCCTAGGAGGCCCCTTGCCCTGCAGGCCCTACTGACCACCTAAAATCCCCGAATTCAGCCCTGCATCAGTGAGTAAGAAGTAACTTGTCCCCAGTTCTTTGCAATAATCCTCCTCACATCAGATTCCAAGTCCGGTTTTTTTCTTCCACCTCATATCAGGAAAGGTGTGACTGGCAAATGAGAAATGTGTATTTACAGTTTTCCAATTAAAAACACAAATGGCTGAATGAAATTGTTAATTTGCATCTTTCACCAGCAATTTTGCAGATAGCTCAGTATCACTCTCTATAACGCTCAGCTCTTAGACTTGTCAAACCTGGTTCCTATAACGCCTCAAAATTTGAGGTCTAGACAACAAACATTTAGAAGCGATTTTAAATAATTAAAAAAGAAAAAATTTGGAAAGGTGATTTTCCCAAACCTTCAGTTCCCCTGACATTTGCATGTGATGGGCTAACGGGCTTTCCTTTGCCTCCATCTTGCCTGGCTGCTCATCTCTGACTTCTAAGCTATCTTATAAAATGGTTTCCCTAACACTGCAAGTGTCACACCCAAATAAGCATAGTGGCTTCCCCACCTCACCTCCAGCAACTTCCAAGGGCCCATTCTTTTTCCGGAGTTCCAGAACAGCCTCCACAAACTCTTTGCCACCTTTCTTCTCCAGCGTGTTTCCTAGATAACGACAGGGCTAGATCAGACGGCCATCCTTGTGTCTCTGGGCACACATAGACACTTTATGCACGTCAGGTGACTACATACTTCAAATGATCTGACCAGCTAAATTTCTATAAGGCTGCAAAACAGGAACTAAAGCTTGGCTGAGTCAGGAAAGTGAAATTTAGAGGGGATTTATTATCATCAGCCAGTTACCACACTGTGACATTTCTGCTTTACCTCGCTGTCTCTGCTGCCCCTTATTTGGGTCCAACTCAGGGTGATCCTGGATGCACCATAGATGCTAGGGAAACAGGAGACACCTGTTCTTTGCAAACACGCCTGTCCTGCATGCTTTTCATCGGCGTGAGAAACCAGATGGTGCTGGCTTCGAATGCTAATGCCTCCCCTGAGTTTTCGTCTCTGTCTCTGGGGAAAACCCCCAAATAAGGAGGCTTTAGAAGAAGCGTACCATGCTCCCATCAAGCAGCTAGCTCTCCTCTTGGCAGGAGGCCCAGGAGAGAGTGTCCAGACGTGGCCACCTTTGGACCAGCGTTATTACCATGCTTAGTTTCTATTTTGCAGCTTTGGAGTCATAGGTGAATACAAAAAAAAAAAAAAAAAAGGTCTTAGACACTGTATTTCCTTAATTACATCAATGATTCAGAATCATCTTAGGTAAAGGAGAGCAACATCCGAAGCAGAGCTTAAAGATAAACTTATATAAAGGCTTGGGAAGAAGGATGTCTTAATAGCTCAGGACCAGATTTTAAAAAAGAAAAAAAATCCAGTGGTGGTCGGGAGCACTGTGTTTTCTTGAATTAGGATACTTGCTAAGTAATCAATTTCTGCTATGAAAGCCAGTTTCCCAAACAAGATTATCAACATCTCTAAGACTTTTGGGTTAAATATGTCATGTGGGATAGGGATCAGCAATCAAATTTGTGACAGTATCATCCATTAAAGTTTGGCCAGAATGGGGTCTAATCATTCCTTAAGCTCTGATTCCTCAGTTTTTCACATTTTAAAGTACTTTTCCTCAGGAGAGGATAAAATACTCCCCTTAAGATTCACCATTTGTCTTGGAAAAATCAACGTGCACCTGGCAGAATTCAGATACGGGCTAGTCAGGGCGCACTGGAATGCACCAGACCAAATTCTCTTCAGATTCACCCTGTAATGACTAGGACTGATCATCTGAGAGAAACCTGCCCACTCACATGCTTATTCTGCATGGGTGAACTAACCTCAGTCTAGAAGCAAACAGCCTGGGCACTGTCACAAATCAGACAGAGCCAGGGCTAGAGGCAGGGACTAGACCTGTAAGCCGTCCCACTGTATGCACATGGCCAGCAGCCCGTCACCCACAAGGAGTTCTCGGATGTCAAAAAGAAGGCTGGGCTTTCAGAGATATTAACTTAGGGTCCTTGAGGTGGGATCTGGTGTCCCTTCCTCATGCCTTCACCTGTCTTAAAAAGCAGCAAAATAGGCTTTAAGTGACAGAGGTGTCAGAAGGGAAAAACACACTCCTCTCACAGAGACTGCCATGTGTTGCTGCTGTGTGTTTCTGTTAAAGTTCAGCATCAGAGATGGCAGCAGAATGGGCCATGTGCTCCAGGAGAAGGCTCAGGCCTACCCTGCCAGGAACTGGAGACTTTGAAGATACAACCCAGGTGAGACCCAAATACAGGTTCACCTGACATATCCATGCAGCTGAGAAAAAGGAATCTGGAGTCTGAATCAGCTAGCTGGGTCCCATACACTTCTGCTCCAGCTACCACTGGTCTAGCTTTCCCTCTCAGCCCATTCTCAATCTGAAGGGAGAGGCAAACCAATATGCATGCGCTGGACCATTTAAGGTCCTCATTCTCTGGCATATCGACTCTTTGGCGAGAACTGGCAAAATTGGAAGGCAAAATAAAACCAGTATGATAGTAGTACTATCAAATACTTTCTAAAATATGAAATATTTAAGAAAATGGGCTGATTTTATAATTAAAGGTGTTTTATCTTAGGAAGAGTGTTTACTTTAAAATTTTTTACTTGTAATTAAATATTGCTTTAATTAGAAGTGAAACTTGCAAGTTAAGATACACTTAATGCATGTCCCAAACTTAAAAATTCCACCCTAGATTGCAGGCAAGCAACCCAGTCAGGACTTGACTCCCACACACACATATGTATGCACATGTTCATGTAGACACACGTGTACTTTTTAACACGAAACAGGCCCATTTCAACTGGATTGTCAACACTCTTAATGTAAGACTCTTGCTTTTTAGGCTTAACTTCAGGGTTAATCATAAAGCAATTGGCTTATTTGCCCCCAAGCATAAACATGTGTTACTCCCATGAGAACGAGAAGATTATTTCATGCTTAGAAAGCAGGC
The DNA here is from genome assembly GCA_030035585.1 of Dugong dugon. NCBI lineage: Eukaryota > Metazoa > Chordata > Mammalia > Sirenia > Dugongidae > Dugong > Dugong dugon. The sequence goes on from CM057460.1 coordinate 148,711,929, forward strand.
ATAAGTATCAGTGTTCAAAACATCCTGAGCGAAAATTTAGGCTTGGACAAATGTCAGGCTAAGCCTGTGGTCTATTTCACTGTTAGAAAGAACTTTGGATCGGTCAAAGTTAATCACTGGGGCTAAGCATTCCTGCACTCGCATTCCTTCTTCCAGCAGTCTCAGGACTCAGGAATTCACACCAAATATGAGAAATGGAGCAATTATGTCCTAACCTCCTTTTCCCCCCTCTAACACATCAAAGTGGGAGCTACAACCAATTGAGACCATGTATGAATCTGGTTTGCCATTGTTTGGGCAATGTAAAAATATCTGGGTTCAGTACTGGTTTGGACTGGTTCACTGGGCAGGAAAAACACCGAGGTGGGCTTTGGAAGACCTGGGTTCTGGTTCGGGCACAGTCATTCCTCCTCTGCCAGGTGGGATGTCTGGACCTGCTGAGGTCTTTTCCAGCTCTGACAGTGTCATGAGTGATGTGTGGCATGACCGTGGGCAAGCTCTTGAACCCAGGTCGCTTATATGCCAACCGAGGCTAATAATCTCTGTCCTGTGCATATCAGTGAGCTGAGGGCAAGTGTGTCAGAGGGAAGAGCGTTAGCACTGTCATTATTTTAACAAGACCAGTTCGGGAAGGACTAGGCTCTTCTAGATACGCACAGTTGGCTCTGCCTGTTACTCTCAACTGGTTCAAGCCCCGTCTCAAAGCCTCCAGCTCTACATCCTGTCATGGCTAATCCTGCCAAACACACTCCTTCCATTGGCCGCAGCAGGTTGGTGGAGCTTCTCCTCTCCCTAGGCCTGCTGGGATACTTTTAGCACAGGAAATTTCATAATTTCCATTTCACCTAATGTCTTGGATGGCAGGATCAGCCCAGGCCTTAATCACTCCTGGCTGAAAGACAGACAAGCAAGCCCTTGGCTGTTTATTTATTTTCTTCCAAGTAAGTACCTGCCTCCCATTGAGTTTTCATTTGGTTAAGAAAGGAAGCGTCTTTCTCTTAAGCTGCCTGATTTAGGAGTTCTTAAACTCCTCCAAAGTCTTGTGAAAGGGGAGTTTATTTTAATTGCTGACAGCCTGACTTTATTTTGGCTGGGCAGACCTGGCAAATCCTGACTTTCCATCCAGTTTGTCTTTTTATCCATGTCCGAAATCCAAAATGCCCAGGAGAGTAATTAGCCCAAATCACAGTGGCAGAGGAAGACTGTGAGCAGCAGTTGTTGCTAAGGACACTGAACAGAGCTGGACAGGCACAGGTGGCTGAGTTACTGCACACCTAGTATCTTGGGCACTTGGGAAAATTCTGATACTCTTATCCTTCAGGATGACTTCACTTTTGTGCTTAGCAGAAATGTAACCATTCTCTTTGGAGGCTGGTATCTGAATTTATACTTAGAATGTTGCTCCTGAGACCATCATATTTACTGAAAAAAATCATATACACACACGATGGCGAGACCATACAATGAGCACAATCATGAGCCAGGCATGAAATGAGGTACTTTGCTTACATTATTTAATGTCATCTTCAGTATAACCACTATTTTACAGGTACGGTAATTGAGGCCTTGAGGAGTCAGGTGACTTGCCCAGGCCCCATACCAGGAAACGGCGAGGCTAGAGTCAAGCTCCTTCTGCCTAGCTCCAACCCTGTGCTCTTTCCCATTACACCTGGATGCTGTCTCCTTGTAGAAGTCCCTCAGCATACCTGATGCTGTGCTGGCAAATCTGCAGCTATAGGATTTGGCATCTTGAGTGCTCTCTCTGCCTTGCCCACCCTCCGCTGCTGAAGCATGCCAAAGGCCAACCAACGGTGCACTGTCAGCTGCCAGGTGAGAGGACACCACACAATGAGGTGATTTTCACACACTTACAGTCTGAGCACCTCCAGGGGTAGACAGCACTCTGAAAAGGTCCCACTGGGCACCTGTGGCTTTAAGGCCATCTTCAGGAGTGGGTGTGCTCTGGCACAAGAGATGTGTGGGGGCAGACCTGTGCCCATGAGCTCGTGTGTGTCTGTTCCATGGAGGACACGGACCTGGTCTCCCTGCATGCTCCTAGAGGCTGAATCACCTGGGAACCCAGGCTCCCACAAAGCTGTGCCTTGGGAAGAAAATGAAGAAATGATGCTGCTGAACCAGTTTCCAAACCAGAAGTGCCCACTTGTGAGCTACATGATGCCTCCTGGCTGATAGCTGTATTTCTCTGTTCACAACCCAGGGACAGGAGACCTTGGGAAGGTCAGGACAGCTGGAAGTGTGAAATGAATGCAGCCTGCATAGCTGTCAAAGGATCAAGCTGTCTGCGGCGGCCGACTGACCATGCACACACACACTCGGCAGCACCCAGCTAGGCATTACCTACTTCACCACCGATGTAGAAGTCAGTGTTTGTCGGGTGAACGACAGCATCACTGTCGATCGAGGCAATGTCAGCCTGTACAACTTGCAACTATAACAGGTAAACAAATGTATATCAACTGTGTTGGACCGAGACCCACGCACAGGCACATTTACTAATGCCCCAATGGCAGGGCTGGCCTACCTGGTCGATTCCAACATATGAGCCAAAGGGGCAACCAGTCCACGCAGTGTGCGCACATGTGGATGGGGGTGAGCAGAGGAGAAGGAGGAATAGCAAATGTGACATGTTTAAATCAAACAGTTGAATGACAAGTCCAAAAAAGAGAAACACACACATGAGATCATTTCCAAAGGTTAAAAGAAATAACAAAACAACGAATGCCCCAGTTCACTTCGCAAAAGCCTATAAAACTGGCACCCCACGGAGAACTACTAAAAACATGGCATCTGTTTTAAAGAAATGTGGATCATCAGGCTAACCAAAACAACAAGTTTCTCCATTTTGTCTGCAGCAATCAACTTGCAGGCGTCAATTTGTATTCTTGTGACGGTCATCATTTTGTCTACCTGCAAGGGATTATTGCTTGTAAAGCAAGAAAACAGTTTAGGTAGGTGTGGAGGACTGCCTTTATTTCCCCTCTCAAAGTTGGAAACAGTTTTCTAGGCTTACCTCTTATTCTAGCCAATCCTACTTTAATGTGTTTTACATTTAAAATGTACTTTGGTAGGATCCTTGCTTTCTCTAGCTTGTGGAGTTTTGTGTTTGTTTTTTGAAAAAAAAGGTATGTGTATCAGCCAACTGGAAGACAAGTTTGAGCGGGGCCATTACTGAGTACCTGTTCGCATGTCTTTGGCCCACTGTTGTACACAGTTTGTGTGGGTTGGGCCTGGGCTCTAGAATGAGCATCTCTTCCAGCAAGGAAGTCTGCCGTCTTACAAACACAGCTGAACCTGGGAGTTAAAGGCACACAAAACATAGCTAGGTCAGCACTGGGAATGAGACTGCCTTTGTCAGCATCTGTGTAGCCTATCTGTCCTGGCAAGGCTCTACAACCAAGAGGACAGGGGCGTTATTATGCCCCTCAGCTGACAGTTCTTTGTATGCAAAGATGAAGCCACAGAGGAGGCACGCTGAAAGGTAGCAGTTGTCAGCTTGCAGATAGACACCAAGGCTCTGGGCAGTTCTCTTCCATAAGGACTGGCTCAGAAGGAGATGCTGCCCTTCTCTTTAATATCATGCTCGATCCAAATAATTCACAAACGCGGCACTCAGTTGTATACCGTTTTCTGTTGTAGAAAAAGTTGAAGAAGTGACAGTAGGTGGTAAATCTGGGGGAAACTGATTTGCTTGTGGATTAAAGACAGCTTAATGGTATACTGATGCAGGTTAATTGTCTCCCTTTTCAAGTGCTTTCAAGCCTTGGTTGAGTGTCATTCCTAGTTAAGGTTTAAATGGAGAAACTATCATTTTGTAGTTACCTGAAATTGTTCAGTTCTAAAAAAAAAAACAACACATTAAAAAAAATTCCCCCCAAGTAACCAGCAGTCAGTATGATCATTATGGAAGAGAATTTAGATGGCAATATATTTGCAGTCGAGGTGAAAATAGCCAATTGCACTTAATGAAATGTATCAGACTTTTTCCATTTGGAATGGCTTGGTGCAATCAGACTTTCAATTTCTATGCTCAAATGTCAATCTCTGATTTGGGAATTTGGCTTGACCACCCTAAAAGTTTGAGGATATGAAAAGCCTAAATTCTGGGTTCCATAACTTTTCATCGGACAGCTGGTGGTGCCAAACCCCATCCCCAATTACCTAGGTCATCTTTAAGGTCAATGTCAGCATTGGTAGGATTGATTATGGCCTCCACCTCAAAGCCGGCTAAATTAGTGATTTCACTGTGAATAAGGTTCAGCTGAAAAGAAAAGCATGAGGTGGGAAATAACAGGACAGCTGGGAAGTCACAGAGAAGTGAGCCTTGGGATACAGATGAAGGGCAGTGGACACTCAAAGTGCAGTGGGCACAAAGGGAATATGGAGTCACTGACTAAAATGAATCTATTGCAAACCTAAGATTCAAATGTTGCTCAGGACACTGAAAAGAAGAAAGCTAGGCTGAGGGTTCAGAACCTGTTGGGTGATGCTTGGGATAAAAGGGAGGCATAAGTTACACTGGACCTGTGGATCTACTTCCCTTTAAAGGCACTTGTGATCTGGGGGTCAAACTAAGGCAGCTGTCAACATCCAGAATCAAAATGCTTCTTGCTGAGGCAGGGGTGGTATTTGTGACTGTCCTTTCCCTTGAGCACTAGGATGGTGCAGAAGTTCCATGTGGTTTGGATAAACCCCTAGTAGCTCTGCCATTGTCCTCTGAGTGGCTGTGGGTCTTCAAGGCTGTCCCCATCACTGTGACTACTGGCTGGCTGGCTGGATCCCCTGCCCTGCTCAGGGGTGACAAGGAGCTAGAATGGTCCATTACTTAGTAATATCTAATTTTACATGCTCATCAGTCATGTAATGCTGAAGTTCTAGGAAAACTCAAGGAGAGAAAAAGCAGTTCTCTCTAGTAAAACAATGTGTCTCTTGAAATTGTTTTCATCTTCTCAGTGAGGTTATTCTGAGGTCCAATGAACAGCTTATCGAGTACTTTCCTTGAGTGTGTTTTGTCTACCCAACCAACTGGCTCCTTCTGAAGAGCCACTTAGTGGCCTTCCTCCCCACTTTCCTGTCATTCTGTTGCCATAGCAACTCCTGGCATCTGAGTATAAGAGAAATCCTGAGTTCTAGACTCTGCTGTCAGAGGGGCAAGGGAAATGAACTGGTCTAGGACTGCTGCCCTGGGTCCTGCTTTCCCCCTTCTGGGTTTAGGTACAAGTGCCGGCAGGAGAGCTCTGTCTCTCCTTTAATGAAGATGCTCATTCTTCAGTGACACAAATCCCTAACAGCTGCAGCAAAGAGAAATGTCTGAGAAGCCCCCAACAGAGCTGGTGCCCAAGACCAACTGGGATACAGGCTGAAGGGTTGACTGCCGCCACCCGCAAGGCCCAGTGGGGTAAGAGCCTCTGCCCAGGCATTTAGGCTAAGGAGAGATCCATGTACAGACACTTGGCAGGGAGGATCTTGGCAACCAAGCACCAAGTTGCTGAATTTCTGGGGCCAAAAATTTTGTTCAAAACAAAACCAAAGAAGCTGACACTCTGTAAGCATCAGGAATATAAACCCACATTTCTGATTCCCAGAAGCAGTGAGTAGATTCTTAAAAAAAGAACGTACTTAAAAGTCATCCTTTAGAGAAAGCAGTTGTTCAAATAAATTGGTCATACGGCCAGGCAAGGACTGTGATCAGGCCTCATCCACTTGGACTTTCTGGGTTATTGTTGCTAGCACCGCAGGGTGATCTCACATAGAGCCACAGAAAGGCAAGCATCAGGGGGGAGGGTGAGGGTGAGGGCATGGACTAGGGGGGTCTCAGAGTAAGGCAAGTGAACATTCAGGATTCAGAACAAGGCAGAGGATTTTATTGTATCATTCAAGTACTGCATTTGACTCCATACAAATGCTGTTTTAAGAAACTCAAATTAAGCCAATATTCCCTGCCTCCCACCAAAACAAAACAAAAACCTACACTGTGTGAAGAGGCAGGGGGGTGGTAAGGGAGGAAGGTGAAGGAGAAAAAAGGAAAAAAAATGCTTCCCTCAGTGTAGCATGAATGAATATACTTTTAAGACATCTATCAGATTCCTTTTTTGTTTGTTTTAAAACCATACGTGTTTAAATTCTTAAAATTCACACTATTTTTTCCAGTTGTATAGATGCTTCAGGATTTTTATTCATAAATGCCTCATTGGAAAATCTACTGTTTTCATGGGTTCCAATTCAACTAGCCAGGAAAATCCCCAGTACCTGTGTCTGACTCTGTCTTGGGGAGAATCACTACCCTTGTTTAGGGGAACGGGATTCTCTAGGGAAACTGGCGTTCCAGGGCTTTGATGAAGGGAGGGAGCAGTAGCAAACAGAACTCAAGTTCCTTGGAGACTTCCCAGTTCACTCTCGACTCACCTGCCTTCCCTTCTGAGCAAAGGCAGCCTGGCTCTTGGAAGCACAGAATACTACACCTATGGGAGCAACTACTACTCAGCATTGAAAATTTCCAGCTAACCAAGTGCTATTAACTCTCTCACTCACATCTTGATGAGGAGGCTAGAGTCATGATCTTCCAACTAATCTTTGCTGTGCGCCAGGGCTCGGCAGAAATCCTCAGGGCATGTGGGCTGAGCTGCAAAACAGTTTTGCTGCTATTAAATAAATACGTACAAATACGTATTTTTAAAAATCCACTGGAGTAGAAAGTGTGTGCTGGGGATAGGGTGGGTCTGTGTGGGGAGGAGTCTGGAAGGGATTGAGAAGGGGAGAAGGCAGGCAAATTGACTCAGGCACTTTGGGAAGACAAAATGGGTAATGAACTTGGCTTCAGCCAACAGTGACATGATCATCATCAAAGACAGGAGCTCCCCTGGACAGAAGAAAACCCATGAATACAGGGTGCAAGTGTGCCATGTATGCACATGTCTGAAAAGGATTCAACTTCCCAGTAGGTCACAAATGAACAGGCCCAATCCTAGGAGGTCCCAGTGCCCCTCCCACCAAGCAGGTCAAATTTAACTGGGCCTCTCCCAAGGGCCATGTGGCTGTTTGAGCTCACGGGGAAGAAGTGGTACTTGTGGGTTGGGAAATCAAATTTCTGGGAACTGAAAATTGCCAAGATTGGCCTGATTTGGGAGGAGGGAGGAGGGTCATTAATTATTTCAGAATTGGAAAAAGGTGATTACTTCTTTGTCCCATCAGTGGGAAGGACAGAAAACTAAAAGTTTTAAAGCACTGCATGAAGAATATGTTGTGAAGATTGTTGGCCACTAGAAAAAGTGACCAAAGGGTATTGCCAGTTATAAGGAAGGAGGAAGGGTCCCACCTGGCTGCCGGGGTTGGGAGGAAGGGGCTTTGCCAAGTGGCCTGAAGATTCCCTTCACCACTGGGATTTGATTATTCTAATCTCAGCTGGCTGTGCTATAGCCAGCCTCTGATGTCTACAGTACCCAAGTCTTCCCTACAGTGGTCATGCCCACATTGATCCTTGTTCTCTATCACAAATGTGTGCTCATTAAAGCATAAGCTCCTTGAAGGCACGGAGTGTACTGCCCTGAGTGCCACATAATACCTGATACAGTGCTAGGGTTACTATAGGTACACAGATTTGCATTTGAATGTCAAATATCCTCAAACATAATTCTGAGAACATCCCCTCTCCCCTGTCTTCCCTTAAAATAGGGCTAACGGAAATGCTAGAGCTCAGGAACTGGGCCCTTGGCTTGGACACGAGGTGGCTCAGAGCCAACTCAGCCTCATCTGGAAGGGAGGCTGGTGAGCATCATTTAGGGCAGGTCAGGAGAGGGTTTGCTGATGATGATAGGGATGGAGCCAGTGGCTCAGAGCTATTGGATGTATATCTAGGTTGCCTTGACATGACCTACTTGGCTGTGATAAGTAGTACAATCTTTTTTTTTTTTTTTTTTTTTTAACACAATAGGATCAGAAACTCAATTTTAGGAAGTGAAGGGATTGTTAAAGACTACCTGGGTGATATATAGAGTCTAGCCTGTAACTGTCAAATTTCAGTATCTCTCATTCCCTCATAATGGGAAGAGGAAGGAAGACTGGCCAGTTTCATTTCCCTGCACTAGCCACATGAAATGTAACTCTTTTTCTGTCTCCAAAGTCCATTTCAACTAAGGAGGACTGAAAGGGCTATGTCATCCATAGAACTGTTCCTAGTTCCTTTGTAGAGAACTGTTCTCCCTGTGGGCCTACTCCTGCTCTCATCTCAGGGGTGAAGAGGCTCTTTCATCTGTGCTGTGCTGCTCACCCTGTACTTATCCCCAGCCTGAATTACTCAGGAGGCCCTTGGGCCTGGCGATTGGATCTGATGGGTTTCAGGCTAGACCATGGCGCACAAAGATAAGACGTGTGTGGGCACTGCCAGAAGACCCAGCAAGTGAGTATCTCTTCATGGCTTCATCAGTTTCCTAAATTGTCTCAGAAGCCAATCATCAGTCACAGCAGTGGAAAGGGGTGAACTACCCTCCCTTCCTCCTTACTGCTTCAAGAGTTCCCTCTCTCCTTACAGTTTTCCAGCCTCCAGGAGAAGGGTGTCTGGATCAGAGGGAGAAAGCCCACGTACTCCACCTCTGCCTTCAGTGGCCTAAGGGGCTCAGGCAGGGATCCTGGTACGTTTGGTTAATGTGCAGACTCACTCACATCGCCCTGAGACTGCCTGCCCAACTGCTGCAAATAATTCTGACTCTTAACAATTTACTACCTTTTGATACAGATTTACAGAAATGCACACTGAAAGTTTGTTTGTTTGTTTGTTTTTTTAATCAAACTACCAGGTTCTAAAACCTCTGAGAGGACTGCAAATCTTGGTTGAACCACAAAGCAAGAACATTTAATTGACTCAGATTCAAAGTATTGTTTTCTTTTTTAAAACAACTCAACAATGTGTGTGAACATTAGGTAAAATCATAGAATAATGAAAGTGATTACTCCTGAGACTTCAGGATGTGAAATACAACATCATTAACAACAATTAGGTCCCAGGCTCCTAAGCCTTGGGCCTGTTTTCTCCTGTGAGCAGCCTAGCAACCGTGCCTCACAGGGCTGTAGCAAGCACAGTATCACCTTTCTCCACCCTCAGCTTGCTTGCAATATTCAAACATTGGTTTCACTGTCACAGATGGAAAAACAAGATTCCTAGAACACAGGGTACCTAACAGTCATCATTCTGAAGTACCCTTTTTAAAACATTTCCTAAAATCCTAGTCAAAATTAATGTCTATAATAATAACATTTAAAATCTGCTTTGTGTAAAAATCTGTTTGTGTCATTGATGACTCTTGCCCCTTTGTATATGACTTTTGCCTGATGGTAATAGCCAATAAAGGGCCAGAGAGTATCACTTCACAAACAATGCTCTGAAAATATAAGCACTCACTACCTCAGGCTGAGGGCCACAGGGTTCTGGGAAAAGGCAGCTGGCACTCTCGTTTCTAACACTGGTGCCCGGGCTGACATGACATGCGGCTTTACTCTGTGAAGCCACATGTGGGGAGATGTAGTTTACTCTGCTGAAAGGCGTCTGCAGTGTTGAATTGTGGGGTACCTCTTCTTGGGTTTGTGAGTCTTGGCCCATTAAGTTGGAAGCACATTAACAAGAAGAGCAGCCTCAGGGTAGCTTGGTGTTTTGTTTTCACCACTAACAGACTTAAATGGGTGACGTGGGAAAGAAGGCTGCGTGGTCTGTCTGTCCTGCATTCAGCCCCTCTGCTTACAGCTACCCATTTTACACTGGGCTACAGCTCAATCCTTTCAGAGTGTCTCTCTAAAAATCAAGACATCATTGTCAAGCCCACTTCTTTCATCTGCCTCTTATTTCTTAAATAGCATCAGATGCCATGTCTATACATTATTACAGATATCAGTACTTCTCTATGACTTTATGATACCTTCCTGCCCACGACAACTCTAAGTGGGGTACAGTCAGTATTTGCCAGATTTGTACTTTATGGGACTTTTTTTCCTGTGGTGCCTGGTCCTGAGGCCTGAGACCAGGTGTACCCAAAATGGAGGAGAAGATGGTGCCGTCTTTGCTGCAGGTAGCTGACATGTGCCCTGCTGCAGAGGAGCCAGCAAGGGGTCTGCAGCCTTTGCCCACCTCCCCTCCAGGGCTCACATGCCCAGACAAGGTACCCATCCCATTTCTTTCTGAAGAGCAGAGGAACAAGAACGTATCTCCATTTGTACAGAGATGTCTGCATAGCACAGTGCTGCTATTCTGGAGGCATTTGAGTTCATCCAGCAAGAGGGATGTGATGAATTCTGGTTTGAGACTGGCTTTAGGGTGGTCGGCAAGAAGTAGCAAGATGAACACAGGGAAGGGAGAAGCCAGGGTCTAGGGCTGCCCCAGAGCAAGTGAGGGAAGGAGAGAGGGAGGGTAGTTCAAGGGGTTCTATCTGCTTAACAGGCCAAGTCCTGGATATCATCTGCACGAAGGATCTAGAATACACTGAAGCTAGCCCTTCCTAAGTAGCAGGAGTTTTTCACGCTTCAGTTCAAACCAAAGCATTTCAGATGACAGGTCACATTAACTTTCAATAGATTACTCAAAGGACATGTTAAAGGGTATGAAACTAGACCCAGGTGGTTGCCTTCACTGCTGAGTTTAAAATTTTTTAATGAATGACATTTTTTTTAAAACAAAATCTTTCAAAGCCCCAGACCTTAAGATGACAACCAGTGCTACTTTTCTTTGTTTTCTCTTGAAAAATGCATACAAAATACAGATAATGGTTATAAAATGTAAACTGTAATGGTTATTTTCTGGAACACAGAGTCCATCACAGGAATTGCATCATGAGAGACTGAGTGCAATTGGTGACCAGAAGAGGGGAAGGGGTAGAAGGAGAACTTGCAATGACGTGATCAAGAGGACTGTGTCACTGTGATACAAAAGAAAATTGACAGTGAGGATTTAAAAATGATGCAGCTTCGGAACCAAGTTATTTACAACATTACAATTAAACACAATTTATGTGGAAGGTCAAATTCATGCCTTTAATTGTTTAATGCAGGATTAAAAAATTAAGAAAGTTTAATTCCCTCTCTCTCCACCCCCGTTTTTGGTGTTGAATAGAGAAATATTAATGAACTCTCATTCTCAGCTCTTAAAAGCCTTTGCATCATTTTTATTTTCGATAAAAGTGAATCATCTTTTACAAAACCATGGCGTCCTTGCAAAGTTGCATCACTGGGGTGGCTGAAAATATATTGCCCAAGGTTAAAACAAACATTTGGTCTGAAGAATCATCTGGTGGTTCAGTGAAGAAACCCCCGGTGCACCCACTTCATATGTCTAAAAACAACCCCACCCCCTAATCAGGGGGCTCTGCCTCCAGTGCCCATCAGTGTGTGTGCTGTCTGCTAGATCTTTCACTTCCCGAGACAAGGGTTTTGACTTCTGGATGTTTTTCTAGCTAGTGCTATCTGATGGCCAGGTTATCCCAGGTAAGTGGCTCCTTCCCCAGCCTGTCTCCAGGGCTTCCCGACACCCCATGCGGAGACCTAGTTCCCTCTTCTTTACCACTATCTCCTCTTCCCCACCTGACAGAGGCTCCCCTCAGCCTCATGGTCTCCTCAGCACTCCCTTCATGGCCCTCCCTGAGGCCACTCCTAAGCTCCTTGCCCACTATCCCCTCCCACTAGGCCCAGGAGTGGCCTCTGGGAATCCCCAGGCCTCCCAGTGGCCCCTGGAGCCCACCAAAGCCACATGACTGCCTACCTTCTGGCCGAGGAAGAGGCTCTTGGTGGACAGGACGGTGAAGCCATCAGCAGGCGTGCCCTCAGTCGTGCTGTCGGCGCTGGCTGCCTTGCTGACTTCTCCCTGCTTCTTCTTGTACAAACGTAAGAGTCAGTATGTGGGCCACACAGGCAGAGGCCACTTTTATAACAGGGAGGCAGCTCATAGGCTTTGCCTGTAATACTCAAGAGTAAACAGGAAACTGAACCACAACCAATTCTGATCAGCATTTCTTAAAGTGGGGTCTGCAGACTTATTTTTGGGGTCCAAGAGTTATATGAAGAGTGTTAAGTTGTACTTTCACCACTTTTTAATCTAAAAAAGAAAAAAAGTCACTTAAAGGGAAAACTTCACTTTCACAGGATAATTTAGAATAGAAACATTCTCACAAACTGAGACTAAGTAAATGTCTTTTAATTAGGGGCCTTCAAGTCTCTTTCCTTTCTAGAAAATTATTCAAGTTTGAGGGGAAAAAACCAAAAAACTGTTCTGGGTCATTAGTTTTCAAAAAGCCAAGAAGCAAACTAAGGCCCACATCCCTCCCCACCCAGGAGCTAAGACTCTCTTCCCTTCCCCTTTGGGGAGTCCACCTGTCTCCCTGAGGACCATCCCCTCAGAGGGCACAGACCACAGCATGCTTTTCGGCCTCCTCCCCAGCACCACTCTGACTAAGGTACAAGTAGCCTGGGGTTCCCAAGGGCCTTCCAAGGTATGTGGGCATATGGAGTTTTAAATAAATAAATTTTTAGATCCCTTCAACTTCCTAATGTACTAAACTGATCTGCCCTAAAGGTCCCTAGGTGGTACAATGGTTAAGCACTCAGCTGCTAACCTAAAGACTGGCAGTTTGAACCCACCCAGTGGCATCAGGAAGAAAAGGCCTGGCAACCTGCTTCTGTTAAGATTACAGTCAAGAAAACCTTATGGAGCAGTTCTACTCTGTAACACATGGGGTCACCATGAGTTGGATTGACTCAACAGCAACTAACAACAAAGGGATCTACGACTGTGGTCATAGCTTCCTGCTGGTTCTCCTTTCACCACCCCCCCACCCCCCCACCCCCACTTCCCACTGGTGCACTGCCCTGGGCTGCATGCATTTCCCTGTCTTTTGTATATTTCTTTAAGGGCGAAGCTTGTATTAGATACGGATAATGTGGCTCATTTTGGGATTTTCTGCATTTAGATATACTGTAGAATGAGTGTAGTGAGAACAATGGTAATATTTGTTTAAATACTTCATCTTTTCCCTTCCACCAATTATTATCAAAAAGTGCACCATTCCTGTAAGCAGCCGTTTAAGATACAACTATTGATCTCTACTTGCCTGGAGCAAATGAGAAAGAAGGGAGCCAAAGACTCAAAGAAGCAACTAGTCTACAGGACAAACAGTCTACACGGAACATGGCCTCATTACCCTGAGACCAGAAAAACTAGATGGTGCCCGGTCTACCACTACTGACTGTTCTAATTAGGGCCATAATAGATGGACCCTGATAGAATGGGAGAAAAATGTGAAACAGAACCTCAAATTCCTAAAATGAACAAAAAAACAAACAAACAAAACTTACTGGACTAGTTGAGACCGGACGACTCCCCGAAACTAGTGCCCTGAGATATTCTTCAAACCTTGAACCAAAACTAATCCCTCAGGTCATCTCATAGCTAAACAACAGATTGACTCACAAAATAATAAATATCACCCACAAATACTGTGCTCCTTTAAAAAATCATCTATATGAGACCAAATGGTCAACAATTACTTTAAAACAAAGATGAGAACATAAGGGGGCAGAGAAACTAGATTAACAGAAACTGAACAACCAGAATGGAAATAATGAGAGTGTTCACGCATTGTGAAGAATATAACTAATGTTACTGAAAAATTTTTGTAGAAATTGTTGAATGGGAACCTAAACTGCTGTGTAAACCTTCACTGAAAACATAATAAAATACTAAAAAAAAAAAAAGTACAGCACTCCTGAGGGAGGGTCCCATGGAAGCAAATCAAAAAAGCAGGGTGAGAAACAGTAAAGATAACCATGCCTTCCTTCATCCAGGCCACAAACTCAGGGCACGGTCCGTGTGCTATTTGTTTTAGGATTCAAATTCATGAACATATTAATATTTTTACTTACATTGAAAAATGAGGTCTAATTTTGCTGATTGCTTGAACAATAAGGATAGCTTTAATAATTAAGTTTTATGACTGACATTTTCCATAAATTAAATGAGCTAAATCTGAAGCTCCAAAGTTTTGATATAAAAGATATGATTTTAAAAACTGGCAAAAATACGTTAAAATTATCACTATTTTTATTTTCCTAATACTTTGAGTGTATCAGATTTAACAAGGTGTCTCTAAGTGAGAAAGGAACAGGTAGAATCAACAATTACATGGCAAGTTTTAGTAAAGCCTTTTTTGATATGCTTCCCAGGAACCAAGTCAGGGAAAGGCTAGATAACAAATCCTTTTGCAAGTCAGGTATTTCCAATTCTCTGCTTTCAACAAAACTGAAGAAGTACCTAACTGAGTTAACAGCTGATAGATTATTAAAAAACAGACTGATGGAGTTAATAGTAACGTACCACTGTTGGTTGCTGAATTGTGATGAAGTTACCTTGGTTAGGTAAGATTTCAATAATGGGGGAAACTGGGTGAGGGATTTTCAAGAATTCTCTGCATTGTTTTTGCAATTTTCTGTAAATCTAAAACTATTTTAAAATAAAACGTTTATTAAAAAAGACTAAATTGATAACCAAGTACCATGTAGTTGCTGGCACATAACTCAGAGTTTAGAAGACTGAGGGATGTTTCTATAGCAAAACCTTTTCCATTTCTATTTACTTATTTTTGTAAACAAGATTTTTCAGGCACTTATATCTATAAATACGTAAAATTACGATGCTAAACCCTGTCTCATTTTAGCAATATGTAACACTCATTTTAGGATACAGGAGGTAATTGGAAAAAAGTCTATCTCCATTCATTCCATTACAAGATGTATTTCCTTAATAAAAGTTTACTTTTTCCTTAATAATTATCAAAATTTGTAAGGTACTGTTCAATTTGACCAAAGGCATATTATTAATAAATCTGATAATTATCCAGTCTTATAGAATCCATAACATTTAGAGCTTTATGGTCATAATTTTTTTCAAAATAAATTCAAATTTATATACATTATTTTTATTACAGAGATCAATAAAATACTAAAAACATAAAAATTAATTGTATTAGGATGAAATTTGGGGGGACAACTGAAAGGGAAATAAGAGCTTGAGAAAGAAAAAATGTAAATTTTCCAACTATTATAAAAGGTTTGTTTGTGTATTTTTTTAAATGGACAAGTAAAGTGTATCAAATCATCACTTATTTATTTAGATTATTTAGATTTATTTAGATTTCACTGAATACATTTAAATGACTGACAAAACATTTTTGTTATAGTCTAAATGAAGTTTACATTTCAAGTTAGTCTCCCACACAAAATTTTATACATACATTGTTATGTGATCCTAATTGCTCACCCCATTCTGCGACAGCACACTCCTCCTTTCTGTCCCTGATTCCCCATGTCCATTCAACCAGCTCCTAACCCTCTCTGCCTTCCCATCTCACCTCTGGACAGAAGCTGCCCCTTTGGTCTCTTGTATCTACTTGAGCTAAGAGGCACACTGCTCACGAGAATCACTTTATGTCTCACAGTCCAGTCCAATCCCTGTCTGAAGAGTTGGCCACATTTTTATCTTTAAATATCAATATTTACAATGTACCAAAAATTATACTCTGTGCAGTTATTTAAATTTATTATGAAAATTTTAGCTGTCAAATCAAAAACGTGTGAGGTAAAAAGATTTTCATCTTTCTTTCAGGAGGTATACAAGCTAAAAAGTTTGAAAGCCACTGTTCAACTTAACCCACTGCAACATCATGCATATAGCAGGTGCTCAGGAAATGCAAGGGAATGGGATGCAGTTGTTCACAGCGAAGAATAAGAAGATAAGGATTTAGTGCTTTCTCCCAAGGATACTTGGATTTTAAGAAGTGACAAAGCCCTAATTGACAGAATTTCAGGCATCCTGGAGTGGGAACCAGTTTTATATGGAAGAGGGGTGCAGAGAGCTTCCCTATGCCCCTGATACAAGTCAGCAGCAGGTTATAAGGGTTAACCTGTGATGACATTGGTCATTTTCAGCAATGATTCATTTGTTTGTAGCCTCCTCCATTAGAACTGTTGCTCCCACTCACCCTGAAGTGGGCAGCTTTGCAGCCCGCCAACATCAGAAGAAAGGAGCATCTGCCAAGGAAGTGGTCCTTGGTCACAGGACATCCAACTGATACAATGAAGATCTGCATGTGAGTCCCTGCTCTGCCAGCTGTGTGACCTTGGGCAAATGGCTCTTCTTCAGTAAGCCTTATATTCCTCATCTGGAAAATGAGACTAAGGCTGGAGAGCTCCTGATTAAAAATGAGCAGCCAAGAATGAAAGTGGTAAAATATTGTATAGGTACAAGCCATTCCTTCCTGGTTCTCTCCAGATGAGCTACTTGGCAGATACGGTTTGCCTCTTCCCTTTAAGGTTCTCACCTGATGGGGTGACGGGATGCTTAAGGTCAGCACACCTGACTTGTGAGATGTTACTGCATTCAAAACATAATGACTGTGCCCTAACTTTTTCTTAAAACCTATAGCCTGAAATTATGTCCCTTTCTAATTTTTTAGTATTAAAATGCTCTTTCTTTTATGAAACAGTGGTACATAGATTCTTTTCATATCCCAACTTGGAAAAACAAGTTAGTAAGCAATCTCCAAAATGATTTACTTTGTAAAATTATATATTGGTCTATAACACCCAAAAGTTCTCCCATGTTGTATACTCATCCAGCTTTGCTTTGAGCAGTAGAAAACGATAAGAGTCAGCGGGAGAACATATTTAAGAATCTTTAGAACTGAGGGTCCCAGAAGGCTTATGTGAAATCATCAACCCAAGTTTACCTACACCTAGTCTCTTTGCTCTGATGTTTGAACTGCTTGAAATTTCATTAAAAGGCCAGCAAAATTTCCTAAGTATGGCAGCTTTTCAAAAGAACCAATCCCCTTCTTTGGCATCCCTTACCAGAACATTAATCACTAAAATTTTCAGTTTAAATATTTATTTCTCAAAAAAGAGAGAGATACTCTACCAAAATCATCTCAGATTTTTGCCAGACAGTGAGAAACAAGAGTATTTTCAGGATCTAACAGGCTGATTTTCATATGGGGGTAGGGTAGGGTTTGTGTTGGAAATATCCTAGGTGAAATAATTTTTTATTCAAATTTTTGACAAAAACTATCTTCTTAAAGAGCCTTTAAAGATTATCTTATGACTCTTAGTAAGCACTCTGACAAGGGGTCTCAACCTGGAAGTTTTTTTTTTTTTTTTTTAATTGTGCTTTAAGTGAAAGTTTACAATTCAAGTTAGTTCCTCATACAAAAATTTATACACACATTGTTATGTGACACTAGTTGCTCTCCCTATACTGTGACAGCACATTCCTCCTTTCTACCTCAGATTTCCCGTGTCTGTTCAACCAGCTCCTGACCCTCTCTGCTTTCTCATCTCGCCTCTGGACAGGAGCTGCCCATTTAGTCTCATGTATCTACTTGAGCTAAAAAGCACTCTCTTCACAAGTATCATTTTATGTCCCATAGTCCAGTCTAATCTTTGTCTGAAGAGTTGGCCTCAGGAATGGTTTTAGTTTGGGGCTAACAGAGTCCAGCAGCTATGTCTTCTGGGGTCCTTCCAGTCTCAGTCAAACCACTAAGTCTGGTCTTTTTACTAGAATTTGAGTTCTGCACCCTACTTTTCTCCTGCTCGTCAGGGACTCTCTATTCTGTCTGGAGGACTTCTTAACATGAGGGATTTCGACATAAATTACTTTCTTTAAATCTTATATAATTTTCTTTGAGAAGGGGCCACTGGCTTCCCTAACTGTTGAAGGGATCCATGTTACAGAAATATTAGGACCTCCCATAAGTTCTCTTCTGGGAGGAGCCAAACACGCTCCCACCTCAGGCTGTTCCGTCTGTTGGGAGCTCTTTTCTCTCAATCACTTGAATGGCTGGATACCTTACTCCCTTCAGGTCTCTATTCAAGTGTCATCTTACCAGAGAAGCGTCACCTGAATATAAAATAACACTGCCTACAGCACCTCGATATGTCTTTTTCTCCACTTTATTTCTGTCATAGCACCTACTACCTCCCATCTTCTATAAGGAATCTGTCTGTCTCCCCTCACTAGACCAAAGCTCACTGAGAGAGGGCAGGAACTTATTGTTCACTGCTGTATCCCCAGAATCTGGGAAGCAGGGACTCAATAAATATTGGTCAAATGAAGGAATGACTCTTTTCTTAAACAACTGGATAGCTTTTGAAATTTCTTAATGGGTAAGATGCTTTATATGTGAGCAATAGCCATCAAAATTAAAAAATATACTTATTCTCTGCCTCAGCAAGCTCACTGTGAGGAATTTATCCTGTAGATATACTGGTATGTGAGCACAGAGACCCACATATAAGGATACCTATGTCACTGTGGCACTGTTTGTCATAGCAAATACTAAAAATAATCTAAACATCCATTCGTAGAGGACAGGTTACACTGGCTTTACACATTATACAAGTAAGTACAGCCATACTATGAAATACTAAGGTGGCTCTACATGCAGAGATATGGAAGAGTTGCCAAGACATTAAAAGCAGCAGTTAACATTTTTGCCAGACACTATTCTAAGCACTTTACACGAATTCTCATTTAAGCCTCACAACCACCCTATGTTATATACCCATTTTACAGATAAGGAAACTGAGACTCCAGAAGAAGTTAAGTAACTTGCCAAGATCATATACAGCTAGAAAAGAGAAGAACTGAAATACAATCCAAGTGGCTGACCCCAGAGCTTGAACTCTTAACCACTATACCATACTGCCAAAACAGGTAATGTGACTTATATTCAAAATGTTTTTAAAGTAGGTAGGATCAGGGAAGGCTTTATGTATCTACATGCTTTTACATGCATAGACTTTCTAAATGGATACACAAAAACTAACTACAGACATTGCCCAGGGAGAAGACGTGCGGGGACTGTGGTGGGAGCCAGATTTTTTTTACCACATACTCTTTTGTACTGTCCAAACCCTTAAACATGCTACCTAATGCAAAAACACATTATGAAAATATTCCTAGAGAGAGTCACTGAATTGTAAGGCTGCAATGGACCACATCATTTTATGGGGGGAAACTGGGGCACAGAACAGACTTGCCCAAGGTCACCCAAGTAAGGACGAGAAGCCCGAGGGGTAGAGCCAGGGCTCTAGACTCCCAGACCTCAGTGGGTTTCATTGCCTTCTCTAACCATTTCCCCTATAGCTGACTCAGCTGTCACAACTGGAGATTTTCAAAACCTTCATATTACATAGAATTGGGGGAAAAATAATGATTTGGAATTCAAGTGTTGACACTTGAAAAATACCAACTCCCTTCCACTACAAGTGCTTTAGCATATTACTAAGGCTTTCTCTGCGTGTCCCTGGAAAGGTTATTTTCAGAACATTCCACTTAAACCTGGAGATGCAGAGTTCTCTACTGTTTCTGGGAGCTGACACCACAATTTACATTAAACAAATGTTTTGAAAATTAGCTGTTCACGGTTCCAATTTCAGCTTCCCCCAGGGTTTAATGTTAGCCAAATACTGGTACAGTAAGCAGACAATGAGTTTTATTGTGCGGAAGAAAAACAGACCACCATAACAGACTTCCTGCTTTTGTAATCAAGGGAAAAGCTGAGTGTTCAAGTGATTATTGGCATATGGTTATTAGAAACACCAAGTTCCAAATATAGCCACTAGGAGCTACACCTATATTTCAAGTCCAAAAAGAAGAAAGAATTCCTAGCGTCTGGTAAATTGGAAAGTTCAGAGCCATGTGGCAAGAACTACGAGGGGAAGACTAGAGGTAACAAGGAAACTAGGTTCAGCCTAGGTTTGCCGGCAGACGCTGGAGTCTTAGGAATGTGCTCAAAATCAACAAGTAGCCTGCGTGTATGAAAGAGGGCAACAGCTCAGCCACAGCCAGAGCGAAGGCTGAGCCTAGTGAGCCCACTCTGCCCCTGCTGGTCCCCGGCACCAAGTGCAGAGGACCCACTCTGCGGGCAGCCAAGTCCCTTGGGCCCATTTTCAAGAGATGATGGATTTGGCATCTTTTTTAACATTTAAAAAGGGGTGCACAGGCATACACCCCACTACCCTTCCTGCTCTGCCCCCTCCTCCCAACTGCAAATGTTGAAAGGGGAAAAAGAAACTGTTCAATTTGCTAATTTTATAGCTAGCAGGAATGAGTAAGGGAGCATTCCCTGAAAGCCCTGCCTGGCGGTGGGCCTCCTCCAGATCTCCTGAGCTAGGTGGAGTGCAAGCGTATGGAAACAACTTGCAGGGTGCTCTTCAGTATTGGGTTTCTCCGCAAAGAGCTGGGAGTGATTCGGAGGTGAGGAGGGTGGGTGGGAAAGGGAATTTAGATTTTGTTGTTTTTAGGGTAGTATTTGTTTGCACCCGGAAGGCTATGCAAAGAAATACAGCCTTTTTCAACTCAGCTAAAGAAAGGCCCATGAACAGTGTGGGTGGGAGAAGAGGGTCACAGGTAAAGAAGATGTTCCCACATGTGGGTGAAAGCCAGTCTGCTTGAGGTGGGCCTGACTTTTGGAACCTGCTCAGAGGAGGGGACGCGTGCTCGGGAGCAGGCAGGCTCTTGGTTAACGTTGCTCCCTGTGCCTGTCCCGGGAAGGAATCCTTGCTTTCTCACTCTGGTGAGAGGATGTTGGCTTCATGTTAGGAAGAACTCCTGACCCTGGATTATCAGATCCCACAAGGCATTTCCAAGGGCTTGTTATGGCAGCTTCCTACAAATTAGGTAGATCACCTTCTACAGAGGTAATTTCCTTCTAGGCTGGTTGGCTGGAGGCCAGACGGATGCCTCAGGGGGGCTTCTCAGGGCAGCCTTGAGATTCCATTTTATTAAAGACTGGAGCTGAGGTTTTAGTTGTGCTGTCCCTTGTTTGATTGACATTAAGGCTGCGACAATAGCTGATGCGCCAGGGCCCAGCATGGAAGGAACAAAGAAAATGTGTGCCAGTTGCCTTGCAGTCTCCTGCTGATGCTCAGGTGAGTACAACCACCCACCCACAAGCCTGGGCCTCCTCAGTATGCTGCTGCTCTGAGGGACATGGTCCAGGAATTGCTGGCCTTCCCCAGCCAAGAAGACATAAGGTCACACTGCTAAGAGGGTTTCATTAATTACAAAAAAGACTAGAACCTAGAACTAGTCTTCAGACCAAAGACGGTCCAGCAGGAAAAGCCTGAAGAATGTATCTGTCTTCCTCCTCAACAGAGGCAATCATTCTAAATAGCAAACTGTTGGACCATCTCTGCTGAAACACGCTCAGAGGAGCCACACAGCCATGGTAACATGACGACAGTTCTGCAACTGAACATGGGAGCCAGTGGGCAGCCAGTCCCTCTGGGCAGGACTTGGGGGCAGCTGTTCCCAAGCACAGGGAAGCTCCTACAAACAAAGGCTCCTTCCCACAAGCATACACATCTCCCTGGAAGGCCAGGCACGAGATATTTCCAGCGCGGGGCTGTCTGCCCCAGCACCCTCCCTACCCCCTGAAGGCCCATCCATCCTCCTTGCCCTCAGGAATTCAGTCCTCCTATTGTGTCCAGACTCTGGGACTCCCTGCTGACTGGCCACTTGAGCTGGACTAACCCCTATGTAACCAGCTCCTACATGTACTTCCCTTAGGCCCCACCTCCATCAGTGGGGATAAGCCCTCAGGGAGAAGGGAGACCCCTCATGATCCCATCTATCTGTACCTCCCCACCCCACGCCACACGTCCCTGCCAAATCATGTACCTTGGATTTCCGGGCCCCTTTCTTGCCTCCTGCTTTCTTAGACACGGGTTTCTTCTGGGATGGAGACTTGGCCTTTTTGGCTGGGGGTGGCGTGATGATGGCTTCCAATTTTCCTTTGGATCCCCGCTTCTTGGCTAGCAACTCAGGGTGGATGTTTGGTAACACCCCCCCACTGGCTATGGTGACTCCTTTTAGAAGCTTGCAGGAAAAGCAAAGTAGCAGATGGTGAATCAGACCACCCCATCCCTGACCTTCAATAAGCCAGCCCTGCCCATCCACGCTCTTGCTTTTGGTAGATACAGCTCCTTCCCCCACGGCATCCCCAAGGATACTGACAGGACCCAGGTTCACCACACAGGGATCAAGTCCTTAGAGCCCTCACTCAGATGGAGTTTAGATATATCTTTCCTCCAGGGAGAGCCAAATACCTTGTTTCATCCCCTCTCTCCACATACACATACCCCTAATAAAGCCTTGAGGAAAAACTGCCTTGGTTTTGGAGACAAGAAAACTGCTAATAGTCCAAAATGTGGCCGACACCTTTGGTAGCCAGCCAAACGCCAACCTCTCTTTAGAAAGATGGACAACTGGGTGGGAGAGTCCCATACCTGATTCAGCTCTTCGTCATTGGCCACCGCCAGCAGGATGTGCCTAGGTGTGACCCGTCCCTTCTTGTTGTCTCTTGCTGCATTGCCAGCCAGCTCCAGGATCTCCGCTGTGAGGAGAAGGAAAGAGAATATGGTCCCATTAGAGTATCAGAGGACACACACATTCCCCTGGTCCCCTTCGTTCACAGTGCCAGGAACTGGCTCAGGCAGCTGCTTCACAAAGCAGCTGCTCTTAGTGGGAAGCTGGAGGCAGGTCTTTCTGGCAGCACTTTGGGCTGAATCACAGAGGTGTTGAATGGCAAAGCTGAGTGGGACCTAGGAGGCCCACTCGTCCAATTCCTTTATCTTGGAGATGAAGAAACTGAGGCTTAGAGAGAAAAAGAGGCCAGTAAGCATGTTGTAGAGCTGAGACTTGAACACAGACTGCTGTCTCTCAGAACAGGGCTGCTTGCAGTCAGCACTCCAGATGTCACCACGGCCAACCCCGTGATGCCCTGGACAAGACATGTTGAGCAGTGTGGCCCTAAGAGTGTACTGTGTATCTTAAGCAATCGGTCACGGGCTTACAAGGCTTCAAGGGGTGGACAGCATATCATGGGTGCTTGATATATCTTTATTGATTGAATCAGTGTTGAATGCTTGCACATTTGGATTCAAAGCTAGAAGGACAGATATGAGTCAGATCCATCCCCGTTGCCAACAAGTTGATTCTGACTCATAGTGACTCTACAGGACAGAGTAGAACAGGATCAGACTGCCACATCTTTCTCCAGCAGAGTGGCTGGTGAGTTTGAACTGGACCTTCCAGTTAGCAGCCAAATGTTTTAACCACTGCACCATCAGGGCTCCTTACGTCTGATCCATTAAAAAAAAAAAAAAAAAAAAAACCCGTTGCGGTCGAGTCGATTCCAACTCACAGTGACACGACAGGACGGAGTAGAACTGCCCCATAGCGTTTCCAAGGAGCGGCTGGTGGATTCAAACTCTGACATTTTGTTAGGCAGCCAAGCTCTTAACCACTGCACCACCAGGGCTCCATGTCTGATCCATAGTTGGTACTAAATTAGACTTTATTTAGCTGCTATTTGGGGCAGAGACTCACAGCACAATAAGACAGATCTTCCACAGCACTGAAGATGGTGGAAATTAAGATGTGCCCTTTGGCGCGAGATATTTTTCTTCTTGGCAATACAGTTCTCATGATAACCTGTCAACCTCATCACGGTCTCCTCATTTTCTTAATAGGTGTGTAAACTGTCCCAGGATGTCTTACACTCCCCCACTTCTGCAACTAGCCCATGCTAGGCCCCTGCCTATGATATCCTTCCAGCCCATCCTTCTGGGCCCAACTCAAGTCTCACCTCTTCCTGGTACTAAAGAATTTTTTATATTCTATACTACATTGTAAATATTAGATTTCTTCAGCAAATAAATCATTATGAAATAACTAAGAAAATTTTTAGCTACATAAAAATCATAGACTTGAAATTGAGAATATTACATGGTATAAATTCTTACGCAGCTATTAACAGCTGAACCTAATGCAAAAATTGCTATGTGGGTAAAGCTGAAAAAAAGGCTGTCATGCTTGGATACTCATGTAAACTCTCACATTGGCAGGGGAGAAAATTTGTCACACCTGAAACAGCAGGTTTCCCTACCTAAATCCAATATTAGGCGCTGTTAAGTTGATTTCAACTCATAGCAAACCCGAGTGACAGAGTACAAGGCCCCATACGGTTTTCTAGGCTGTAATCTTTTCAGGTGCAGATCACCAGGTCTTTCTCCCACGGAACTGCTGAGTGGGTTCGAACCGCCAACCTTTCGGTTAGCAGCTGAGCTTAACCATTACGCCACCAGGGCTCCAACGCAGGAATTCATCTACTCAGTAATCACCACCTGATGACACATAGCCTGTGCTTGGCACAGAGGGACACCAGAGGCACCATAAAGCCCAGCCCTCACTCTTTATGTTCCCGGGACAGCAGGGCTATACCTGCTAGTGCATACAGAGTACCACAGGGTCATCCTCTCGGATTTGCACATGTGAGGGTCACTTGAGTGAGGGCCAAGGAGGAAGGGAAGCTAAATGATACTTAAAAGGAATAAGGATGGGGGCTCATATTTCCCACCTCACCTGACAGTCTCAACAGGGCTGTTTCCCCCAAAGCCCAGCACAGTTTAGTTTACCAGTGGGGGGGGGGGGGGGGGGGGAAGGCCCATCTAGCAATCACTGAAGCTTCCCTGTGATTGATCACAGCAATGGGTCCCAATGCCCAGCAGAGATGGATCCACCTAGGCCAAGCAGAAAAGGGTGCTGGGATGCTATTGGGCCCTAAGATGCCTGCCTGACCAGCCTATGTTCATGAAGCAGGCAGCGTGTCAGCAAAGCTGCTGTCCTGCCCATGGCCTGAGAGGGAGCCAGAGTAGGAGTCTGGGTCCAGGCCCTGGGAGTAAGGGAGCAGGAGGAGAGCCATCATAGCTGTGCTGGGGCTGGGAAACCATTCGGCAGAAGGGCCTCAGAGGGGCATCTGGCACCATGGAGCTGCTGGCTTCCTGGTCTCCACCATACCCTCCCTTCGCCCGGCTTCCTCACTGCCTTTCTGAGGCCACAGGGAAGCACCAAGCCATCAGTATTTGCAGAGGCAGAATATACATTAGGAGGCTGGTAGATTACAATCTTTTGCTCATAATGTGCTTAAGAATGCTTTACCTACTCTTCATTATAGTCAGGCAGAGAGCAAGAGAGAAAACACACCTACCCTCTGTCAGTGGGGACCTGTTCGGATAAATGCTAAGCCCACCCCTTTGGTAAGAAAGTTGTGTGAAGTTACAGTTTCCTAATGTCCGCTGAGGAAGTGGAGGTCGCCTGCTTCCTCTTCCAGCCCAGAGTTAGTGGAAGGTTCTCCAAGAGAAGGCACAGTGGCCATAGGCGGTGGGGGAGGAGGGGAGGGACGTCTCTTCATTTTCCGCAGCGTCACCTCAACTTCTTTTGTACAGGGAAAATGGTGATGAAGGATGCAAAGAACTTAGGAGAGGTCCCCAGAACTTTGAGTGTGTTTGGGCCCCTGATTTGGGTGAGGGGCAGGCAGTATGTAAAACAAGGAAATAAAACCAGTGAAATGACCAATAAGCAGCACTCATGGCTGAGAAATCTGGGAACTTTAGGAAATTCCCTCTGACTTCTAAGAGCTTTTTTTCTCCTGC
Source organism: Dugong dugon (assembly GCA_030035585.1). NCBI lineage: Eukaryota > Metazoa > Chordata > Mammalia > Sirenia > Dugongidae > Dugong > Dugong dugon. The sequence continues at coordinate 148,737,468 of CM057460.1, forward strand.
TCTCTCACTTTGTGGCTAAAGCTTCAATAGCCTCAGTTTCTCCACTTGGGAAATTTCAAGGACTGTGCTCCTTATCAGAATTATTGCTAATTCCTTTCAGGTTCAAGGATACTAAACTGGATTGACCTGGAAGTGACAATGAGTAGCTAAGTGGATGTGGAGGGTTTGGGGAGGTGTGTGGAGAGGGATGGGGAGTGCTGGGCAGTGGTGTCAGACTGCTGCCTTCTTCACCAAAAGCCAGAAAATCTAGGGCACCTTCCTATTTGCAAAACCCCAGCTCATCTTTGATCTGCTCAGGCCAAGATAACTCCTAACCCCCTGATCATTACCACCAAAGAGTGGGCCCTCAGCCCCTGGTGAGGAGAGGAGGGAGCTGTGCCAAGTAGGGATAACAAAGAGGGGCACAGAGTCACACTTCAGCTAGTTGAGCAAGAGCTTGATCTTCTGTTTACTCTTGCATTTTTTCCAGATGGATAGTTACCATGGTAACTCCATCATCAAGGGACACACAAGACAGAGCACCTCGGAGACACACCTTTTAGAAGAAGCATGTTTCAGGTTCCACACCCACTCCTCCCCTGCACTGCAGCAGGCAGAGGGCTGGGGCATTTTACAACAGCCAAGGAAGATGGAGGCCTCACTCTGGCTGCTAACAAAAGCAGGAAGCCAGAGAGTGAGCTCATGCCTTGCCAAGTTGTCAGTATTACCTGTCCTTCATCCTCAGTCTGGTTCTAGAAACAGCAATCTTAAAGGGCTTTCCTGGTTAAGAGAGGACTCCCTGCCGCTGGGGGAGAGGTACAAAATGCCAGCAATTGGATAAGATGCAACACTTCCCATCAGATCTCCAGAGCATGTCGGACAGAGGAAGGGAAAGAGGGTAAGTGACTGCTGAGGAATTGGGGCAGGGAATGCAGCACCAACAAAGGAGATTTCCTGATTATGTTTTCTTCCAAGTAAATGATCCTTTGCTTTGCAAATGGTATCTTCTACCTCCGAAGGCAGAGTCATAGACGCTCCAAGCTCAGAGCTGTACATCGATTCCTTGCCACTTCACCCCATGGACGCTGTGATGGGCCCCATATCCCCTGACCAGCCCCACCAGAACCCTGGGGGTACCAGCAAGAAGGGCCACTTCCTGGGTTAAACCAGGACAGCTTTGGCCTCTGCCTCAACTTGAATGGAACCCACGCCTTCCTACAAGATTGGTTTCCCTGAATTCAGTTCGTGTTGTATTCTGGAAGGATTTGCGCCTCTCTGAATTTTTTGCCTATAGCTATTTCAAGAGAAAAAGGAATTTTGAGGAGAACCAGGAAAGCACAGATCTACACATGCAAATCATCTTCTCCACGGTTTCCAGAGCTTAACTCTTGCATCCTCCCTTGGAGGGAATTTTCAGGAGCCACAGCCCTGGAGGTTGTAACCAAAACAAATGGAATCCGTAAGAAACCACAGGAAGAAACTGAGGAAATAACAATTAGAAGGAGAAGAAACAGGACCCCTTACGGGGTTCTCCACCTCCTCAAGCCAAGTCTTCTTGGCCGATGACAATCTAATATCTGTTACCAATACACTGGACTGGTTTAAGGTCCAAAGCATGTAGGGTCAGCTCTGGAGAGGACTGTAGTATGGTACGGTTCCCAAACTGTAAACCCTGCAAAGGAGACACATACAATGATGAGCAGCACTGGCCAGCTCATTAGCTATTTTTGGTTTTTAAGGTCTAATTTGCAAAACACCCAAGGGTGTCTGACTCCCACTCCTGGCTGGGGCCAGTCTCTGGCAACTGGTGAGTTACTGGCTCCATTGTTTGGAGTGGCCTGACCAGCAGGACAACCTTTTTCTCTCTCCTCAGAGCAAGCTTTGCAGATGCACCCCTGGGCCAAATGCTCCCCAGCCTCATTGAACATGATCATTTTAAGGCCACTTGAAAAAATTCCCACAGCCTTGAATAACGGCATTATTTGGCAGTCTTTTCGGCTATAGACCAGCTGTCTGAACGTGAATACCTTCGACAGGTCTACTTTTCAAGTTCACCCAGAAACCAAAGGCCTAGGGTCCCCGCGCCAAAGTCTTGAACTAAACCATTTCTGCTATATTGCAGCATTTTGTCTATCTTCCTTTAGGGAGATGAAGTCATGGTTTGCAGAATTAGACTCTTAACAGCTAACAGGTGATGTGTTGAGGCTGAGCCAAACGCTAAACACAAACCTTGCAATAGGAAAGAGTCAGGGGCTTTTACAGAGCTGTTTGAAGCATCCCATCTAACAAAAGAAATATTGAAAATAACAACCAGAAATCAAAGAAAAGCAAATGTTCACGTAATCCCAAGCAGAAAACAGATATTTGCTACAAAGCCAACAACATGACAAGGAATCTGTTTATTGTATTTCTTTCAATTCATCATCCTTCCATCAGCAGTTCATTGAATTCAGAACTGTTTTACACCATTCCGGAAGGCCTTAACCCAATCAACCCCAACTGGAGGGTGACTGCGAAGAGTTTCCTGTGTCCTGACCACACCACCACCCCCTCCAATTCCCTCAGAGTCCTGAGTGTTTGCAGCCACATCTCAGAACCCACCTCCCCACATCCCACCTTTTCAGGGGATGAGGGGCAAGGGTTGCAGTCTGCTGAGCCGCCAACTCAGGGCTCCACGGCCTCCCTCTTGGACCACAGCAAAGCTCTCCAGCCTGCCTACCCCTCAAAGGAATCAGGGATTCCACAGAGAAAATAAAACCTACAACTGTAACTGAAGGTGGTATTTTATGTGCAGAATGCAAGGTATTTTGTAAGAATGAGCCATCCTGTTGCTTCTCCATAGATGGTTCTGAGTCTGACGCAAACATGTCCATTTCTGTTAAGCCCCCAAATGACAGAATCCTCCATAGGGCATAGGAACTAGGAGGGCTCAGAAGGCACCATCTGGTCCAGTCTCCTGCATTCTCCACAAAATCACCCAATGAGAAAGAAACACAGTTTGTGGGAGTCTCTAAAGTAGAGACTTTATATAGGCTGCTAGCTGTTTTTCACATTTCAAAGTAAAAAATAAGTAATTTTACATCTACACATAACAAAAAGAAGGTATTATGATTCTTGGCAGGCATTACCTTTGTCTAACCCAGCCCAATGCCTGAATATCTTCCCTGTCAGGAAAGCCCCTCTCTCCTTTACCCCAATCACTGGTATGTCTGCTTAAGCTCAAGTCTTGTTTTCAGTGGAGGGCAGTAACCATGACAGTGCTATGATCAGAGAGACCGGGATCTGCTGTCAGACAGCCTGGATTTGAATCCCAGCTCCTGCATTTAGCTCTGAGACTTGGTCAAGATACATCTAAGCCTCAGTTTCCCATTCTATGAAAGGGAGATGATCATTGTGGTTACCTCAATGTGAGGATTAAACACGTTATCAAAGTGAGATGGTTAGTACACCCAGCACCCAGTAAAAGTAAGCTTCTATTACTGAGGCTGGAAATCCCTGGGTTGTAGAAACAGTTAAGCACTTGACTACTAACTGTAAAGGTTGGTGGTTTGAACTCACCCAAAGGCACCTCATAAGACAGGCCTGGCGATCTGCTTCCAAAAGGTAAAAGCCTTGAAAATCCTGTGGAGCACAGTTCTACTCTGTAACACATGGGGTCACTATGAGCTGGAGTTGACTTGACAACAACTGTATTTTTTGGTCTTATTATTGAGGCTACAACCACACCCTTTATTGAAAAAAATAAAAGTGTAGCAGGCTTTATTTCTAGAGAGAGAAAACCGTAGTCACCTTTCCTCAGTTTACTCTATGTAAATAACTGGATGGATGAATGGATGGATGGATGGATGGATGAAAGATCTGTGGGAGAGCCAAGAGGAGGAGAAAAGCAACCGAAAACCTGGTGTTTCCTTTCCCCATAGTTTACTTTTTGCTGTTACACTTAACAATTTACATATGTTTGAAAAATGCACTTGAACCCGATTAACCTTGGTGCTGCCAGACCCGCCTTGATGGAACCCAGCACCCAGGGCGGCCTCACAGGCAGTCTTTGTCTTGGGAAGGGGTCTGGGCCTTTGTCTGAGCTCAGGAGGGTGTGCATGGCAGGGGCAGACCAGAGTGGCCAGCTGCTAAGGCAGCAAAGGTCATGGCCCAGGGAAGGAAGAAGGAAGGAGGAGGTGTGAAGGAAGGCCCAGAGGAAGCTGACCACCTCCGCTGGCAGCTGGGTGGAGCCCCCTGCCCCACCAATCACTTGCTTTCAAGGACTCTACATTAATTTACAAGGAAGTGGTTAATATGTGTGTTTGTTTTGATATGGAAAATCAGAGCCATTTGTTCTTAATTCATCTCAGGAAGGGGTGGACAATCAAGAGATGTCTGCTGAAATGAAATGATTTGAAGAGTATGATGTAAAGAGGAAACTTGTCTAAAAGAACCCCGACATAGTACCATCTACCAGATGGACTTTGAAGCAGAAAAACAAGGAGCAGAACAGCGTGTCGTGGGCTGCCATTGTGTAGGGGGAGGCGAGATCTGTGATCCATGATTAAACATGCTTTCGAGATGTGGGACTGCGTTTGCCTCCTGGGAGTGGAACTGTGGACTAAGGGAGATATTTTGCTCTACCCTCTTTTGTGCTATTTGAATTTATCTTATGCACATATTATCTTTTCAAAATATAACAAGTAAAATAGAGATGACCATGCTATATGCTATGACAGCACCCTCCTGCCCTCAGACACATTCTGTCCCAGCCTGCTCAATCCTGCTTCTCCCAAAAAAGTTCTGAGCATGTGAAAACTTTTTAGATTCTCTTTCTGTGGTTGACTGTTTGTAGAGCAATAAAAGTGTGTCATAGTAGGGGAAGCTCACAACAGAGACTACCACTCCTGGGGTCATCTCTACCAGCCCTGCCCTGTCTGCCCAAGTGGATATCTGATGGTCAGGGATGCTTATCTAAGGATTTGCTAAGCTCTGTCTCCCAGGACTCCACCCCCCTTCACTAAGGGGGCAATGAAGGGACATGGGCAAAAAAAACTCACCTTCCAGCCCCTCCTCAGCATCACTAAGCAATATAGCCTCCCCAAACCTGACTAAGCAAGGCTCTTTCTGCTCTGAGGCTGGCTGTGGCTCCTCATGGCAGCCTTCTGGCCACCTCTGGCCATCTGGGTGCTTCTCCTCCAGCACCTCACTTATCCTGCTGCTGCTATGCCAGCTCCTCTGACACTGACCAGACTTCCCCTTCCCTGTAGCCCAGCACATGTCTTTCCAATCACCATCACCGTCTTGTGCTCATACCCATCTCTTGACTTTGCTCATCCCTGTCCACATCACCCTGTCTTCCAAGGCCCATGCCCTGCAGGACCCTTGTCCTCCCTCCCACCCCAGGACACAGCAATGTCTCTGACCTTTGTAGGCCTGCACCATGCCCCTTCTGACATTCAATCGTGACTACCTCAGAGCCTGTCCCCTCACAGGTGTCCATGTCTGGCTCCTTACTAGGCTGCAGTTTCATCAAGGACAGGAGTCAGCCTTGGAGGACTGAGCATGTTTCAGGTACTCGTGAGAGGTCTGCTGGCTGATTTAAAACTAAAAGGAACTGCAAAGTGGACTAAGTGCTCCTGGGTCCTAATTCCCTTTTTAATTGCTAAGGCTTTAAGCCCAGTAAAGAGCTTGCAGGAAATGCTCTTCTGAAGGTGGGTTACTGTGCTAGATGACCTTGGACAAGTTATTTAAGCTCTTTCGGCCCCAATTTCCTCCTAAGCAAAACAGGTGGTTTGAGGATTCAAAGAGTTACCATATGTACAGCACATAGCTGGTGCCTGGCACACAGTAAGTGTTCAATATATGGCAGATGTCTTCTAACGTAAACTGCTCCACCTTTGCCTAGAACTAGCATAACAACAAGCCACGATCTGAATCTGGAATTGAGACTGTCAGTCCTGGGGTGGTGGTGGTGGTGGGAGGGCAAGAGAAATGATGCTATTTGTCTTAGTTATCTAGTGCTGTGATAATAGAAATACCACAAGTGGATGACTTAAAGAAACAAAAGTTTGTTCTCTCACACTTTAGGAGGCTAGAAGTCCAAATTCAAGGTACCAGCTCTAGAGGAAGGCTTTCTCTCTCTGTTGGCTGTGGGGGAAGATCCTTGTCATCAGTCTTACCCTGGTCTAGAAGCTTTTCAGCATAGGGACCCCAGGTCCAAAGGATGCACTCTGCTCCCAGCTCTTCTCTCTTGGTGGTAGGAGGTCCCTCTCCTCTCTGCTTGCTTCTCTCTTTTATATCTCAAAAGAGATTGACTCAAGATACAACTTAATACTGTAGATTAAGTCCTGCCTCATTAACATAACTGCCTCTACTCCTGCCTCATTAACATCACAGAGGTTAGGATTTACAACACATAGGATAATCAAATCACATCACAAAATGGTGGACAACCACACAATACTGGGAATCATGGCCTAGGCAAGTTGACAGACATTTTGGAGGGATACAATTCAATCTATAACATGACTCAAGTTAAGTCCCGTCATTTTCTGAATGAACAGCAGATATTGACTTTTAGCAGTCAATATCCAGATTTATAGAGGCAACAAATAAACCAAAGATTAACCAAAGACTACCTCAGCTCACAACTGATGTTTCACAGAAAACATCCATCAGGATATCGATGGCAAGGGAAGCCAATAGATTAGCCATTTCCAAGGTCCTGCACTTCTACATGGCTCCCACAGCTCTGCAGGAAAGAAACCAGGAATTCTGGCAGGCAATGGGCCTTCTCTAGGCCCAGAATGTTCCCCTATAGACATATCAGGGTGACAGCTCATCTCCCCAGGCTTTCCCCCTGCCCTCTTTGAGCCCTAAGAGAGGACACTTCAGCATCAGACACCATTGCAGCCCTCTGAAGAAGCTGGCTATAGGGACCAGAGAACAACACCTTTCTGGCCACTAGATGGAAGACACACTTGGCTCAAAAGGAAGGAGGTGGGGTGGGAAGAGAGAGAAGATGGGGGTGGGGGGCAGGGAGGGAAGGCAGGAGTCAGGGTCAGAGCTGTAGGCTGATTTGAGTAGCCTGGCAAATCTAAAGAGGGCATGTGTCATCTTCTTGGCAATTGGTACCAGAGGGGGGCGATGGGAAGAGACAGACGCAGAGGGAGACCAACTGTGATTAATACCCTTTGGGCTTGTCTTCTTGCTGGGACTTATTTATAGCTCTGAGGAGTGGCTTTTTGCTTTCATGGTATTTTATTCTAGGTTGACTAAAATAACCTAGTTGGGGGTTAGGCAGGGGAAACCCTCAGGCAGGGGAAAGAAAGCAAGAGGATTGTAAATATGTTTTATTAGTTGCTGACATTTTAAAGGGAAGATAACAGAAGAGAAGATATTTACAGAGTCTCCTTTCTCCTCCCAGTAAGTAGTTCTTTTGGAAGCTGCTCTTGATGGTCATCCACAGAGGGACCCCGGGATACCTCTCACCCATCCTGGGATGCTGCTATCTTTAATCATGTGGGTGATTCCCGGCTTCCTCTGCTTTTCAAGATATAACTGAGACACCCTCTGTGGCTTTTGTGGCAGAAGAGATCAGCCCTTGAAACACTTTCCACTCCCTCCTGTTTGCCACCAGTTGCTGGTGGCCCTGCCATTCACCTCTTTCAGGCGCACGACACCCTGGTGTTAATCCGAAGTCCACCTCATTACTAACTCCAAGGGTCAGTTAGGCTCTCATCCTCCTCAATTTCTGGGCAGCATCTGACATTACTGCTGCTTCTTCTCCTGAAACTCATCATAAACAACTCACTGATAAAAAAAAAACTATCAAGCATCTGTGGAGTATTAGGCCTTGTGCTCAGAGCTGGGTATACAATGGTGAGGGGGCAGGGAAGATGCAGCCTCAGCCCTGCGATCAGGTCACTAACTGCCTGAGGGCTCTGACCACTCCTTAGACTTGGGCCTTTCCCAGGGGGCTTGTCCTGGGGAAACCCACCCATGTTTCTCTCTGCTGATTTCCCAGTTCACTTTCAGATCACCCTGCCTCCTGGTTCCCATTGTCGGTGAGGGCTCCACCTCCCACCCACAGGTCCACTTTGGACCTTGGAGAGCTTATCTAGCTCTCCCTCCACCCCAACCACCGCTCACATGTAACCTAAGACCTAAGCTTCTTTTAACAATTACTTATGAACTTCATCTGAGACTTCTCCAGATCTTTTTGCACATCTCTGTATTTCCAGCCAGCACGCTCTGTGTTAGAAGAAGGAAGACACTCTGTCACTGGCAGGACCAACAGCAGCATTTTAGGATTTCTGACATCTTTTCCTCCCACCACGGTCACCTGCCTATTCAGGGTTCTCTAGGAACTAATTTGTGTTCCTGGGACCCTGCTGCCCCTGAGGAACATGGATCTGATTTGCCAAACCAGCTGATAAATCTTAATGGTCTCAACTTCCATAAAACTCACAATCCATATATATATACATATATATATACATAGATATGCTTATATCTGCATAGAACATTTTGGAACGATATAAGAAAGAGCCAACTTTAGGCGCCTTTGAAGAAGAGAACTGGGGTCATGGATTAGAAAAGAGACTTATCTAAATTAAAAAATTTACCGAAAAAGTAAATAAAATCCCCAATGCCATAAAACCCATACAAGGGCAGGGACCACTGCCCCTTTGGCTATTTTCAGATGGACATGAAATTTTCCCTTTGGAGTATGTTTAGCCTTGAGGCTAGAATAGGTGTTCAAGTGGGTGGGCTTTTATGCCAAACACGTTGAATTGTGACTTCTATGAATATGTTTATTACTCACTCTGCTCTGTGGGATCTAAAAGGACAAGGACTCCCAAAGCTGCCCCTTCTTCAGCTCACTAAATAGCAACTCCATCCTTCTGGTTGTTCAGGTCAAAAGTCTTAGAGTTCTTCTTGACTCATCTCTTTTTTTTTCATACTCCATATCCATTCTATCAACAAATCCCATTGATTCCACTCTCAAAACACATCCAGAATCAGAACACTTCTCACCTCCTCTACTGCTATCTCCCTCATCCAAACCACCATCACCTTTTGCCTGGATTGTTGCAAAAGCCACCCACCAGGTCTCTCTACTCTCTCTCTATAGTGTATTCTCAACATAGTAGCCACATCATCCTTTTAAACTGCTCAAAACTCTCCAATGGCCCGTTTCACTTGAAGCAGAAGCCAAAGGTCTCCCATTACCTCTCTGGCCTCACTTCGGACTCCTTACCCTCTTGCTCACTCAGCTCCGGCCAAATTGGCCACACTGGTCACACTTCAACATTTGCACTTGTTGTTCCATCTTGCTGGGACACTTTTCCCAGCATGGCTTGTGTTCTCACTTCCTTTTCAGCAAGGCCTTCCCTGACCATCATGTGAATTTTACCATGTGCAAATGCTACCCCCTACCTTGGCCCTCCAGGACCCCTTCCTTGCTTTATTTTCCACAATTTATTTATCACCAAATGACACACTTTTGGTGTTTGCTTGTTCATTATCTTAAACTACAGGTGGGTAGGAATTTTGTCTTTTCTGTTTAAGGCTGAATATCCAATGCTGACACATCGCAGACACCCAATAAAAGGCTGCTGATATCAACAATGATTCTTTTGATGGCCAGCACCCAGCATGGCACCTTGCACCTGATCAGGCTTGGTAACTTTCACAAATAGTCATTACAGATGAACAACTAAACAAATGAATGAAGCATTGCAGTAATTAAGGATGGAAGTACAGCAACATTTTCTAAGGCACTGGCCTGCTTTCATATATCAGAACAAATACCCAGGATCCATGGCAGGCAGTGGTGAACTATAAGATGTCATCCCAGGAGAAAGCAGCCCCACGATGGGCGCAGGATCCAGGCAGACCTCATCTCACAGTCTGGAAGCAAGAGTGCAGGCTGACTAGGGAAAAGCAAGCGGAAGGTGAGGCAGGATCACACGTCCTCACACTCTGTCAACCAAGATTGTGGCTCAGATATAAGTAAGTCAGTATTTACTCTCTGAATACCACATGTTCCCATTATCCTCCTGATTCACAATTTTTTGGTGTTTCATTTTCTAGATTTACTTTAAATAAAATCAGAATATTTTTAGAAAGATATATAAGAAATAACACTGAACATAGAACTGGACAGCAAGCTACTTGGTTACACACTGTAACACTCTTACAAAAACCAGATTTGTTTGGTTGGTTACCGTCAGGAATAAATACACGGGCTAGATCAATATCACAAGGAATAGCAATATTCTTACTCTACATCCTGATAGTACTAGGCATAATAACATTTATCCTCTACTGTCTTGTACACTTAAAAGGCAAAGAAGGCCTTGGGCTAAAATGTTGACGTACATTGCGTCTGCTCACTCCGACAATAAAACTGATGAGAACATCACTCTTACTTAAGATCCTGGTGAAGAACCAGATGGTTATCTGGTGGAAAACCAGCAATGTGAGTTTAAAGAGACTGCAACGGCTGCCATCTAGGAGCTTGACTAAGTCCAGGTATTGATCATCGATGTGTTATCTCCAATCTCCGATCAAAAGGAGGGAATGATTCAGGAAATAATATTGGAGTTATTATTCCCTGTCCTTGCACATAGAGAATGTGACCCAGCTGGAGCTGGGCTCACAAGGACTCACAAGGACACATCAACTGGGCCTGAGGTATAAAGACAACAGCTAAGATACTATTGGAAAATATCTTTTAGGGAAACTTTCACATAAAGCCGATCAAACAGAACACAGAAGACTTTCTACTCTTACCTTTTTCTATTAGCATTTAGTGAATAGAAATTTGTTGGACCAATGAAGACCCTCCTGATTGTCATTACTGAAACCTGTACCAATGATTGCTAAGAAAGACAATTCAAAATGTAGGATCACAGTTTCTAGCCAATCTGAAAAGGCTAAGCTTTCAATGGTTTTGCCCATTTGTAATGTTAATATATACTGACGATTCTGTAATGGTCTTTGGACTCTGGGCAGACATGGCTGTGGCAGCATGCTTGTCCATTTTCCCATTCTTGTCTATTCGGTAATATTCTTTGGACTTGGGTAGATATGGCTGTGGCAGCATGCTTGTCTGTTTTCCCACTCTTGCTTATTCTGTAATATTCTTTGGACTCGGGCAGACATGGTTCCAGCAACATGGTTGTCCGTTTCCCACTTTTGCCTTTTCGAATATATGCTGAATAAAACTTTCTTTTTGCTTTAAAAAAAAAAAAGAAATAACACTGATTGTCCCTTGAGTAGCTATGCAAAAGAGCTGGTAGGGAGTCACAATTTCACTGTACACCCTTTTGTATCATGTGACTTTTACCATAGGCATATGTTACTTATTAAAGAAAAATTAAAATAAGTTTTAAATTAAAGAGAAATAATTTAATAATTAAATTATTAAAGAAAAATTAAATTCTACATAAGTAAAAACGTAATAAAAGACCTACCAGATACGAGAAACATAAAGTACACAATGAGACGGACAGAGCAATGGAACAAAAAAGAAAGTCCAGAGATAGCCCTAATTATATCTGGAAATGTTGTGTATAATAAAGGTGGCACCTCAGAACATCAGAGAAAAGATGGAATATTCAATTAATTGTGTTGTGATAACTGGGTAACCAACTGGGACAAAATAAAGTTCATCTTTCTCTCATATCATACATCAGGATAAATTTCAAATAGATCAAAGTAAAAATGAAAACATAAAAATACAAAATGAAAGCATGAGGGAATTCCTTGACAACCTTCAAGAGAGGTAGGCTTTTCTAACAATGATTCAAAATCCAGTAGAAATAAACTTATAAGTACATCAAATATTCTAAGTATCCAGATGAAGAATGTAAAATAAGTATGTGTAATATATTTACAGGAAAAGTTTGAAAACAGAAAACAAGAATAAAGACCAAGAACATTAAAAAAAAAAAAACCCAAATAAACATTCTAGAAATGGAAAGGTACCGTAACAGAAATTAAATGTTCAATAGCTGAATTAAACAGCAGATTAGACACAGATAAATAAAGAATTAGTAAACTGGAAGGTAGTTCTAGAAGACAGATCAGAAGTAATTATCCAGAAAGTAGTCCAGAGAGACAGAGATAGAAAATATGAAAAGAGATTAACAGACATGGAAGATAGAGTGAAACACTAGTATATGTCTAATTGGCATTCAAGAAGGAGAGAGACTAGAATAGAGGCACTGTCGGAAGAAATAAATGGCTGAGAACTTCATTGATTCAATAAAGACATATTCAAAACACAGAACCTGAGAAAGTTGCCACCAAATGACCCTCACTAAATGAAATTCTAAAAGATGTACTTCAATCAGAAGTAAAGTGATCCCAGATGGAAGGTGTAACATGAAGAAGGCACACTTAGGTTTGGTCACACTTTTTTTTTCCTTGCCTGAATCCAGAAACAGGTTTTGTGATGCTGTCTGCTTTTCCATTGGCCCAAGCAAAAGCAGAACCCTTAATATGGAATTTGTTTACCCATGTGAGGGTCCTGATGGCAGAAATGAAAGTTGTAGATTGCCGTTCAGAGGGAAATTATGAAGCAACAGTGAGACTCCTTGACCAATGAGAATCTGTAGGCAACACAGTTTATCTTCAAGAAAGCAAGGAGGCCTTCCCCACTTTGATCCAAGTGAAGCAGTTCAACCCATGGCACTGGGAGATCAGAGGGAAGTGGGGCCATTGTTCAGTGAAGTGGGCCTAGATAACATTACACTCTCCTGGGTAACTTCATGGGTTTTTTAGACAGACTGGATGAAGGACTAAATAAAAACTCTGACCGGGAGCGCTACAGCAGTTTCATGTGCCCCTGGAAGAAGTATTTTCTCAAGTTGTGCTGCCACCTTCATAACTCGGGTCAGGTAGTAAAAGAAGTTTTGGGATAACCCCACCCCTTGGTGGCTTCCGGGCTCTAGCCTTGAGCCCCAAGACCTGACCCACCCGAATCCATTAACTTGTTGGTTATTTGACCCAGATCATCAGAAAACTGTTAAAGCAAAGTAATACTGAATTGTTTCTTCTTCAAGTGTTACTTGAATGATCCACCATGGAATCATCTATTGCCCTTGGGAGACTGATGGAGGATTGACAATATGGCATATATGGGGAGCACCTCTAATTACTTCACTTTTCTTGTAAGATTATATATAGTGATGATTTCAATGAAGAGCATCACTAAGCCTGTTGTCGTAGAGTTGATTCTGACTCATAGCGACCCTATAGGACAGAGTAGAATGGCCAAGGAGTGGCTGGTGGATTTGAACTGCTGATCTTTTGGCTACCAGCCAAGCTCTTAACCACTGTGCCACCAGGGCTCCAAGACCATCAACAGCAGATATTAATAAAAACAAATAATGAGACTAAAATCTGACTCTCTTGCATACACATACATATATACAAACACAAACAGCATTCAGTACCAGCTGCTACCTCTGGGCACTGGGATTATGAATGAATTTTAAATAAAAATTTTCATACAAAAATTACTCATGTAACCAGAAAAAGGAACATGCATTTAAATACAGTGTGCACACACTGGCTACCCAGTACACTAAAAGTTTCAACTTCACTGCTTCCAACTTCTTTCCAGTTACAACCCCCTGGCTCCTTAAAATTCTTAGTCCTCCCCTTTCTGCATTTTTTTAACTTGAGGAAAACAAGGTTGGTAAGGGGCTTTCCTGCACACGGTAGGCACTGTGGGATGCTGAGAGGGCCAGGGCAGCACAAATGCCCAAGGACATTCTAGTAAGGGTTAGCTGGACCCTGGCCTGAAGTGTTACTCTAAGGTAGGGGCCACCATGCCAACAGGCAAGAGATGTAGGAATTCAATGGGACATGGAGCATCAAAGAGCTGAGTCTGACTGTCCTCTTCTTCCTGCTCTATTTTTAGCTGTGTGAGTTCAGGACACACTTGGTGTCCTGAATAGGAAAACTGTAAAGAGGCCTGGTAAAATTACTTACTTATTTTCAAGGTAAGTGACAGAGCCAACTGCAGGCTCTGCCCACCCCAATCTTCCAAGCTCACAGGATCCTTCCTTTCCCAGGCCAGAAACACCAAATGTGACGGATGTTTGCTGAAACGAGTGTCTGTGTAATAGGATGTGCTGCTGACAGGAAAGCACTCTCCCTAATTCACTCACAGGAGATGGGGAGGGGATGGATCATGGTCCAATGACTAACACCAATGGGATATGCAACATCTGACCCGAAACAGAGATCAGAAGTCAAGCTGAAACTTGGGATGAGAATGATCCTTTTATTAGCCAAAACCAGGTACAAAGTGTATTTTTAACAACTACCTTTTTCCTTCGGGTTTTACTGTAGTATGTAGTCAAGTTGGGCCTCATCGAGTCTGTAAAGTTGCTTTAAGATCACCCAGGGGAACTGCCTCTTCCCCACATCAGATGTTAGCCCTGTAAACTTCACAGCAGCTAGTGAAGTACCCACAGGCAGTTTCAGATTGGAGCATCTGCTATCAGATGATGCTGGGGCCTGTTAGAAGACTGTGGAGGTTCTGGTTATTGACCAGAGAGAGGGGAGGGAAGACCAAGGTCTAAAACATGAGGAATAGGGGTGCAGGAACGTGAAAATGGAAAAAAAAGGAGTGGGGAATTAAGAATACGCAAATCCAGATGCCTTCATTATTTTCTAGATTAGATCCAAGCAAGGCAGAAAAAAATATATTCTAGCCACAGCCTTACCCTGTCTGTGAGAGGTGGGAATACAATACTATGACAATGGGTTTTTAAACAGACAAGGGCTTAGATATCCAAATCAACATACTTCTTAAAGTGGTCACCTTGGGAGGATCTATGCTTATTACAAAGATGTCAACATTCAGTCTTGAGAGCTGGCAGACAGTGCTGTTCATTCTCTTTAATGTCAAGAAATCCTTTGAGGGTGGATTTGATTTTTGCAAACAGGCTTAAGCCACTTAGAGGTAAGCTGGTAGAATAAGGTGTGTGATTGGGCTATGTAACAGGGTTTCTGGACCAAAAAAAAAAGAAGGAATGAAGCATTTTCTCTCAGGTACCGGGTGAACTGCTCCAAAGGCACTTCCTTCCAGGTGAGTTCCTTGAAGGCAGGGAATCCTTTCTTGTATCTCAGTGTCTAGCATCATGCCTAGAGTGTGGTAGGCCCTCCCCAAATGAATGCATAAGTGATTTGGGAGGTATACAGCTTCCCAATGTGACGCCACTTATCAAATATTTAAGCACTTTGTATGTGCCAGGTCCTACACAGAGGAAGAAGACCTGGGCCTCCTTATCTATTAGTCAAGCTTTGTGCCTCAATGACACACAAATCCAACCTAAGTTTACTCTTTATGGCAGCCTTTGATTTTGCTTCTTTGCTTAACCCTCTTCATAGTTGCATTTCTTATGGGTTTAACTCACAACAGTGTTCCCTACACTGTGTTTATAGATGCCCCTTGAAAGGGTTTTGTGATACAAGTTTGGGAACCACTATTTATCTCATGTCCTTCTCCTAGGGATTCACAGCAATACCAGCATGTTAAAGACTCTGAGAAGCCCTACAGTAAAAAAAGCAGTTTTACTTAGTGGTTCCCAAACTTAAAACAAGTTTCTTTACCAAGGAACTCATCAAAGTTATTCATATATTCATCTCCAAAAGAAGCATAAGAATGTAGTCATTCCCTGATTTAAGAACCCCGTTTTTTGACGGAATACCTCTTAAATTTCACCAAAAACCTAGATTCTGCAGACACAGCTTCATAATGCTGAGCAAGAAGGCCTTGGATCTATAATTTAAGACCATCAGATCATAAATATACTTGCTCTTTGCCCTTCCTAATCATCCAAATGCTTCTCATTTCCCCCGACACGGTGGGAACTCAAGTATTTTTAACGTAACCCTTGGTTCTGTGCTATTCCGTTACAGGTCTGTGTTCTTGCATGTTCCTAACATATCAATGGAAATTCCACTGGGCCAAAAGCCACGTCACATGCTTATTTCATATCTCCTACCCCTGCACCCAGCACTGTACAGTACTGTGCCAGGCACAGAGGAGAGGCTCCGAAGAGGCTTTCTGAGTGGAACTAAAGGCACGCTTCCTTTAACTGTCATTTAAGCAAAAAGTACCATAGTACTATGGGGGCAAAGGTGATGGCTGAGCAGTGGCTTCCTCTGACTGCCTCAGTTTCCCCACAATGACACTTATTTTTCATCTACCATTTATTGAATTTTTACTATGAATGTTTAATGAATGCTTTAGATGCAAGAGGCAGGAGAACAGAGTAAGGTCCAGACAGTCCAGAGGAGACAAGCAGACAGCATCCCATTCCTCAGGAAGAGGCTCTGGGAAGGGTCCAGCAAGGCTCCAAAGCCAGACACACAGAGATTTGGGGAAGGTTGTCTCGTTGCCAGACCCAAGCTTGTTCCAGATGTTGCCTTTTCCTTTTAAGTTTGGCAGATGATTGGGCTCTGCACCCAAGAGGAGAAACAGATGCCAGCTTCAAGTTTCAGAGCAAGACTGAGGCCACAACCTCCTCCTCGCATCTACTCCAGCCGTGAGCAAACCCAAAGAAGGAGCACTTGCATGGCCCCTGACCCCTGAAAACATGCTCTTCACTCCTCACCTAGATCAGGGGAGTAGGCAACGGGACTCTGATTGCCCCTGGCCTGCAGGGCTTCCACCAGCTCAGACACTCTTGTGCTGGTTGCTCCTCAGCTTGGCCTAACACAGATCCAGGGCAGAAGAGGCTCAGCTCCTGGCTAACCTGGAAAATCCCTCAAGAAAGTTTATATGAATGTGCCAGGAGCTCATGATGAAAGTGGCCCTCAACCAGACAGAAAAGTTTGGTAATAGGGCATCTTGAGGTGTTGGGGAGAATGTAAACTTTGGGAGGAAGAATCAGGTGACAGATTGAAACAAACCAGAAGGTGTAGGCCTTAAGCTGCAAAGGCATTCTGCAGGTCCCTGGTGAGGTCCAGTGGGTTATGGCCAGTTGAAAGGACAACCCAGATGAGTGGGCAGTGACATTTCTCATTGCCATACCTAAGGGAGGTGGGCAGCCCACAGTCACCTCTACAGCCAGAACAAGATTACTAGGGAAGCACGTCCTCTCTTGCACTTCACCCCTAAAGTTAAGAGTTAAGTTTGAGCATTTATAATGTGCAAGGACAGCATAAGCACTCTACATGCATTCTCTCAGTTAAGCCTCTTATCAACCCTATGAGACAGATGCTGTTGTCCCCATTTTGCAGATAATAACACTGCAGCATGGAGAGGTAGTGACTTGCCTGAGGTCACAGTTAAGAACTGGCAGGTCTGGTTATGCGGGACGGAGGATGGAGGGGGAAAGGAAGACAATGCTTAGGGGACACTGAGATTCTGTTAAGGGGGAAAAATTTGGGAATGGGTAACGGTGATGGTTGAACATGATGAACATAATGCCACTGAATTGTACATGTGAAGACTGTGGCAATAACAAATGTTACTTATATATTTACCACAATTTAAAAAAAAGAAGCAGCAGATCTAACACCAAGGTCCACATTCTGAAGCACCCAGCTCTACTGCCTCTAACCTGATTTCTGCTTAACATGGTATCAAATAGTGGAACCCCAAGTGGTCCCCAGAGCTGTCACCAAGGAGATGTCAGCTCCCTGCTTCAGAACCACTCAGTCCTAACCCCAAAGCCCACTGCCATCAAGTTGATTTCAAATCACAGCAACTCCATAGGGTTTCCAAGGCTGTAAATCTCTATAGAAACAGACTGCTGAATCTTTCTCCCGTGAAGCCACCGGTGGTTTCGAGCCGCCTACCTCTGGTTAGAAGCTGATCGTTTTAACCACTGCGCCACCAGGGTTCCTTACTTAGTCCTAGGTGGGCCCTAAAGCTCAGCACTCCTATTAGCAATCCCTGAGCATCCAGACGCCTCCCCAACCCTCCCATGGGGGCCCTCTGCAGGCTGGAGGCCTGGCCCATTATGTCAAATAGGCATCAATGTGGCACCATCCATCACCAGTCTGCATTGTACTTGCCACCTGTAAGAATCTGGGCTGAGCAGAAAAGAGGAAAAACCCCTTCACAGGGCCTGCTAGGTGACAACTAGACAAGGCAGGCAGCTCTGGTTAACTGGTTAAAGGCCCAAGAAGGAGATGCTCCTGAGCCTGGACCAGCTACCACTTAGAAAAGCCAGCTTTGGAGCACCTCTGGAAGGCGGTGGTATATAACAGGACAGCCACTCAGCGGCTGTATAGTCTGGGTCGATGCACGGGGTGTGCAAAGAAGACCCTGCAGAGCAAACCCTATGGGACATGGCAGAGCACGCACACTGACCACAGCCTCACCTGCACGGAAAGGTTAGAAAAGTCCAAGGCTCTCACGGGAGGGTGGTCAGCCAACCAGAGGTAGAAATGAGAACCTAGTGAGGAAAAGCATAGTTTCAAAGCACTTTCTCACCTATGTCGCTTCATCCACACAACCACCCCAAGGTCTTGCAGGCTTGTCCACGTTTTAGAAACAAGACTCCTACAGTTTAGAGGCCCAGGGTGACTGCTCCAAGATCACACAACTGGTAAGTGCAGAGTCAGAATGCAAATCCAGGGCCTCTGACTACACCGCTGCGTGCTTTCCACAGTCTGTCTGTCTCAGATCCTACACTTTGGGCTTGCACACTTCCTAAAACCCAGAATTTGTTCTAGCACACACTACATCAGGGATCAGTAGCCTGGCATCAAAGGTGGTGGTCGCCAGCCCCGCTGTTCCTCATCCTCAAGCCATGGGGCTGAGGAATCACAGGGGACCAAGGGGCTTGCTGGGGAACGATGATCTGGAAGAGTCAGGACCAAAGGCCAAACCGGGAGGGAAGCACGGAGCATAGCAGTTGGGCTGGGCATCACTTAGGTGCTCAGATTCAGCGAGGAAAAAGTACAACTTGTCATAAGTTCCCTTGTGTGGCAGAGACATCACTTGTCTCAGATTTGATGCAGCGATGGTATACCCCCCACCCCGCAACCAAAAAAGGAATCTGAATGGTAGAAATGACACTTACATTGCCCTTGGCCTAATGATACTATCTGTGAGCACCCAAAGTACAGGGGTATCACGGTGCCCCGATAACTAGGGCTGGCTGGGTTTGCACAACACATCAGCCTCCCCATTATGCGCAAAGCCCCCTGCTCACACAGCAACCTGGAGTTGGTAGAGCAGGTACTATTGTCTCCATTTGAGTAAGGAAATTGGGGCCCTGAAAACTGGGTGACTCACTCTAGGTCCCAAAGCATGTGAACTTCCAGGTGAGAACTTGAATGTCCTCTGCTTCGTATCCAGTGACTTCTCCCCTTAATTCCCTGTCTGACTGCCAATGCTATCTAGGTGTGTCACCTAAATTCTGGGTCTCCGTTTCCTTATCTATATAGTGAGGAGAATCACATCCAGATGACAGGGTATCCAGTGTGGTATGCACCCACTACCAGGATTGCATGGGCATGCCACCAACCACAGGGTCCAAGCAGAGAGTCAAAAGTCTCAAAATGTGTACAGATGCCTGGCGACTATAATACACCAATCACTTCTTGTGTTTAGATGCCTTCAGCAGAACACAAAAGCTTTACATCCCTCATGACTGCATTCACTATGGGGAATCCTTGGCCCTGCCTATTGAGATACCTGGGAGAGCAGGATGCTACCAGCTCTTCTGCTGCCTGACTTGGAAGAGGCACTGTGTCTTGCTGGATCTCCCCTTTCCAGCTGTAGGTGAGGTGGCTGCAAGAATCAAGAGTATTCCCTCCTGCCGTCTACAGACTTGCCCTGATCATGCATCGAGCAGTAAGTGGTAAATGTATTAAAACCAGAAAGCAGTATATGGCTCCCTTCTCAATCTCTTACTATACTGGCTGTATGTGATCTAGGCAAGTCCTTTTATGCTTTGGGGCCTGGCTTTCTCATCTCTAAAACTGGGACTGGTATCCCTGCCCACCTGCCCTCCCAGGATTTTTAATGAGCCACAAACAAGTTATCTGTAAAAAGAACCAAGTACTCCTTGCAGAGTAGCTGATTACAGGACTGTGGCAGGGAAAGTCCAAGGTGAGACTGGAACATCTTATTGTGTCTGTGCAAGAAAATGCACAGAAACTGATGGAGACGTACAAAAGGACATAAGAACCAGCTTGCAGGGGGCTCAACCTGGGCAAATTTGAGCACCAAAATGAATAAGGACAGGAATGGGTTACAACCCACCAAATAAAACAATCCATGAGCCTAAAAAAATAAAAAGAATAGGAGGGCAAAGGGAAAGCTCCTCTTTACAGAAGAATGCCAGCTAGTAAATGTAGAAAAAATGACAGAAGTGGAAAAGTCACTCTTTTGTTACCACCACAGTAATAACAGACTCAGGTTAGAATCATCAATGGATGCTAAAGCCATCAGGTAACAAACTATCGTGGTATAGAATGTGCAGAATCTGGCAGACACCACCTTAACCAAATGACCATGCTAAAAATCACCAATAATAGGGCAGACAGACATCCTGTACCTCCTGACGTGATACACAGAGAAAGACTCAATTCTACTGCCAAATTTGTTTAACCTAAATCTACTCATGAGACAAACCCACGCTGAAGGATATTCCATAAAGCAACTGGTCTGGACTCGTCAAAAATGCCGATGTCATGAAAGATTAAAAAAAAAAAAAAAAAAAAAAACTAAGGAATTGTTCTAGATTAAATAAGACTAAAGACAAAGAATTGACGCCTTTGAATTATGGTCTTGGAGAAGAATATTGACTATACCATGGACTGCCAGAAGAACGAACAAATCTGTCTTGGAAGAAGTACAGACAGAATGCTCCTTAGAAGCAAGGATGGCGGGACTTCATCTCAAGTACTTTGGACATGTTAACAGGAGGGATCAGTTCTGGAGAAGGACATCATGCTCAGTAAAGTAGAGGGTCAGCAAAAAAGAGGAAGACCCTCAACGAGATAAACTGACACAGTGGCTGCAACAATGGGCTCAATGATTATGAGAATGGCACAGGACCGGGCAGTGTTCTGTTCTGTTGTGCGTAGAGTCACTATGAGTCGGAACCTACTCAGTGGCACCTAACAACAACAAAGAAACCGGATAACTAAATACAATGTAGGATTCTGAAATGGATCCTGAATCAGGAAACAAAACACAAAACTATAAAGGATATTACTAGGACAATTGAGGAGATTTCAAAATAGATCATGTAATATATAAGCCAAAAACACAGATACATATATGTATATTCACATACACAGGTGTAATACATGGGGTGGGGGGAGAAGAAGATAAAGCAAAAGGGGCAAAATGTTAATAACTGGTGAATCTAGGTGAAAGTGTTCACTGTATTATTCTTGTAACTTTTCTTTAGGTTTAAAATGTTTTAAAGTAAAAGAAAGAAAAAAGGTCATATCAGTCCTTGAAAAGCTACCAGAACTGCAGCAATCTGAGCCGGTGATATCTTGGTTGACACAGGCATACTCACCTGTCAGGTACTCCAGGACGGCAGCCATGTACACAGGTGCCCCCACTCCAATCCTGTACTTGGGGTGGCCTTTCTTAATGTACCGCAGCATCCGCCCCACAGGGAAAATGACCCCCGCCTTGGCGGACCGTGAGGTTTTGGTGGACTTCTTCTTCCCGCCCCGGCTCGACATGGTGGTGGCCCTGGAGGTGGATCAGCAAGAACACTGTGAAGGCAAGAGAATACTTGTCAGGATTACTGGGGACGGTGCACCTGGAACCTTCTTCCCCATTCACTCCGGCTGACTAGAAGGCACAGGTCCTGCAGCCACTGAGCCTGCCAAGCCCAGTGCTCTGCTGGAGTGGTTTGGCCTCTGAAAAGAAAACGGCCCAGCTTTTCATATTTTATATCATGACATCAATTTTATTGGCCACTTCCCTTTACGTGTTATGCTGACAATGAGTGCTTTTAAGTGCCTTGCCTTTTGCCACACAATGTAAAAGAAAGTGGGACTTCTTGGCCATGTTCTATACACTTGTTTAATAATTGCACTTTCATACACTTGAGACCGGAGCTGATAAATATGCCAAAGAAAAGAAAACTGTGTCACCAGCCTGGAGAATGAAGATATAAAGCCAGATGCTTGGTTCCTTGATGAAAACAGTGTCCCCAACTTACGATCCTTTACCTGTGAGAGGCAAGAGCAGCTTACGGGAGTTCAGTGTACAGCCACGTTGGAATAAGAGGCCCTCTGAACACGTCCAGGCCACCAGACAGGCCAACCAGAAGAGGGAGAGGTGCTGGGTCTCTTCCTTGATCCTTCTCCCAACCCCCATCCAAAGAGCCACCCTGTCCTGAGGATGCCCCTCCTCAACACCTCTCATGCTGGTCCCCTCCTCTCTGCCCCCACTGGGACTGGGTCCAGATCATCACTATTGTAACTGAATAATCACAGAAGTCTCCTGAAAAGGTCTCCCCACTGCTAGCTCCTAACTCCTCTAGTCCACCTTCCACTCCGTGTCATTGTGCACACAAATCTGAATATGCTATGGCCCTGGTCCAAAAACTTTTTGTGGCTCTTTATGATCCCCAAGATAAAATCAGGCCCTCTTGGTCTGCCACGCAACGCCCCAGAAACCTAGGCCCAGCACAGCTTTCTAGCTTCACCTTGTGCCACTTTTGGTCTCAATCTGGACATAGGCAACCATACAAGGTTCTCCCCAAATGCCTACTTTTTTTCTCCCTGCCTTTGCAGCAGTGGTTCCCTTTTGCTGGGATCTCCTTTACACCTCACACTTGCTTCCTGCCCTCTGTCAAACCTTCAGGTCCAGCTGCCCCACGCCCTGAGCTCCCATGTGCTCCACACCACAGCAATCATGTGCACATACTCCTGTCTCTCCCATCAGACTGCAAGCTCAGTGAGGGCTGCCCCTGACTGTATTCCTAGCGCAGTGCCTTGCAGTAAGGTCTCAAATGTTTGCCAAAAGCATTCAATTCATTCATGCATTCACTTCAGGAACTATGCTGGGGAATGAAGACAATAGTGTACAAGACACATGTGGTCCCTGCTGTCCCAGAGCTAGTGAGAGAGAAAGACAATAAATAACTCCACAGTCATTTAAATTATAATCATAATGAGTGCTTCAAAGGGGTAGTTCAGGGTGCTAGGTAAAGGCATAGGAGGGGGCCTCAGCCTCATATGCGGTATCAGGGAAGTCTTCCCTAAAGGACATTTATGCTCAAACCACTGAACCAAATGGGCAGGCTTCCCATTTATCTATTGAAAAACTGAGGTCAAGCTCCACGGTTCATGGGCTCCTCCAGTTCCAACAGTCCATGACTCTATGACTGCAGAGGCCACAAAGCTAGTAGTTCTTGTTACTCTGACCAAGCAACCATGACTATGCCAGGCTGATCCTGCTCTTCAGAGTTCTGTGGAGGTATGGGCAGCTATGGCCATGCACCAATGTGAGGACAGAGAGTGGCTATGAGTGAAGTAACTGTTGAGCATCATGGTTAATAATTAGAGTTCCAAAGGCAGACTGGCCTGGTTCAAATCATGGCTCTGCCACTTACTGGCTATGTGACCTTGGGCAAGTTATTTAACCCCTCTGAGTCTACCTTCTCATCTGTCAAGCAGAGATGACAATAAAATGGACCTCAAGGGTTAGTGGAAGGATTGAATAAAAGAGTGCATGTAAGAGGCCTGATTCTGTTTAACAACCAAGGGACCTGATAGAATGAGTTCTCAGTAAAGTTAACAGAAACAATGACAATGTGTATAAGATTAAAAAAAAATAATAAGGCCACCTTTTTACAGAACTCATCATGGACACTTGTATTGGTGAAAGTAGTGCTAGCTGCTATAACAGATAAGCCCTTGAAGCTTATTTCTCGCTCATGAAAAATCCAAAATGAATGTCTATGCTTGGTTGGTGCTTCCCCTCCATATGATGATTCATGGATCCAGACTCCTCCTTTCTTGTGACTCTGGCACCTTCAACATGAGATTTCCAGGTTTGCCATGGAAGGGAAAGACCATGAAGGATAACACACAGGAGGTTTTCAGGGGCTAGGCCTGGAAGTGGGGCACATCACTTCTGCCCATGATCCACTGACTACCACTTGGTCACATGGCCACACCTAACTGTAAGAGAAGTTGAGAAATGTCCTTTAGCTACTTGTACAGAAGAAAAGAGGAAACATCCAGTCTCTCACATGGCTCAAATCAACTTGAGAGCTGACACTGAAGTCAGGGACTGAGTGACTTGCCAAAGGCTGCTGGGCCCTATTTGACCCATGGCTTACATTCAGCCTGATCTGAGAAATGGATAATCAAAAGATAGTAAAGATAGAAAAGTGGCTTCATAAGCACTTAGCTTCTCTTCAAGGCACTGAAATTGCCCAGATGAGAAATAGCTATACTATCTGGTCAAAACTGACAAAGGTGTAGCCTTCCTGCCAGGAATAATCATCCATAAGGGCACTCCATTCAGTAAACCATGTGACCTCACCCCTGTTGCAGGCCCCAAATGCTTTGGAGATAGTGATAGGTGTTCAGGCAACCCTGGCATCCACTTATACATTAGCTTGTCTGCTCTTTTGGCTGTTATCTGGCCAGGAGGTGAAGATTCTGTGGTTGATCCTGAGATTGCTGTGCTCTTCATCTCTGCAACTCCTCCAACTACAAATCAATCACAATAAACAGAACCTTGTTTGCAGAACCTCAAAGCTTACCCCAAGATACACAGAGAGATGAGGCAGGCTTGAGTGAGAAGCAAGTTTCTGACCACAGGCCCCTCAGCAAACAAGCTGTGATCAACGCAATGTGGTCTGTCTTCAGACCACCGGAAGGCTGGCTGCTCTGAAGATCCTGTGAATAAGATGGATGTGCAAACAACAAGAGCTCTTTAACAGAGAACCTAAGAGGCTCCTCTGTCACTATGAATCACCTTCACTCCCACCTCCACCCCTTAGCACACGCCACTCGCTCAGTCTGGAATACTCTCTCCAGCCCTCTGTCTGGGCTAATCCTACTTAATGGTTCCAACGCCTTCTCTGGTGATGCATACCCATCAAGGAGCTTCCTCCTCAGCATTCCCGTGGCAGCTGAGCCTTGTATCCCCCAGTCATCACCTAGTTTGGGGCAATCTGATGCCCAGACATCAGAAAAGGCCCTACTAACCTCCAGCCCATCTCTTCCACTTCCAGCAACCAGGGCTCCACCAGGCTGAATCACTCATGTGTCCATGCAAGGACATGCCTGCTGGAGCCCCTGGGGCCTGATACTCACCTGGGCCCAGCTAAAAATCCCTTGTCATCTTCCTCTGCCCACTCCTACTCTTAAATATGTTCAATTACCTTTCTAAATCTTACGTAAAGTACTCTGCAAATGTAGTTTCCAGCCCTTCCTTCCAACCTGATTGCCACTCTAGGTCCAATTTATATATAAAGGCTCTTATTGTTGTTGTTAGGTGCTGTCGAGTCAATTTCTACTCATAGTGACCTCACGTGACAGAGCAGAACTGGCCCATAGGGTTTTCTAGACTGCAATTATTACAGGAGCAAATCACGATGTCTTTCTCCCATGGAGCTGGTGGTGGGTTTGAACTGCCAACCTTTTGATTGGCTGCTGAGCACTACACCATTGCACCACCGGGGTTCCTTATATAAATTCTAAAGCCTACTAATCTATCCTTAGCATTTGTTACATTGTATTATCACTGTCTGTTTACTTGTCTGTCTTGATGGAACAGACCAGTCTGCTCTGCTTACCACGGTATCTCCAAGCACTCACCATCCTGTCTGTTACCTGGTAGGCCCTCAAATGCTAGCTGGCTGGTTGGCATTTACAGTAGATGGAGTGTCTTTGACAAAGATAAGGCAGCATTTCCAGGTCATAGGACTCAGTGGCAAGTGGGATGTCCAGTTAGGGACCTTCTCTGGGGCCATTCATGCACACGTACCTGGCCAAGTCTCTGTGGGAATCCAGACCCTTAAATTTCAGGGAGCTTGTGGTGCCACCTGGGATTCCCAGAAAAGCAATACCCCAATTGTCTTAATAGCTGAAGTGTGAGACACACAGAGGTCTTACAACTCCGTCACAATTCTGTGATTCCAGGGACCTCTTCTCTGGCCACAGACCTCTCAGTACCACAGACCAGAGAAAAATATCTACCTTCCTCACACCTGTGAGAGACTGACCTCCTGTTAAAGCTGCAGCCATAGAAAATCTTTAAACAATCAGGGCACTCACAAAACTACTGGAATGGTCAAGTGTGGAGTCTTTTATCATCTAAGCAATGAATGCATACAAATCAATCCTAAACAAAGTATTGATTACAACTGCTTGGGAGCTCCTAGTCAGAAAGCCCTATCTCCAGCACCTGAGGATGGAGGAATCTGAGCTATCAGTGCTCAAATTGCTGTCAACGAGAGTACTGCCCCATCATTCCCTGCAGTGGCATAAATGTCCATATATTCACATGCATTTGTCACCTTCCCATTAACTCCAGTCACAAAGGCAAACCTGAGACACTTAATTCTGAAGCATAGGACACAAATCCTACTTACAGCATTCTATTCTGTTTACTCCTATCACACCAAATGATTAACAGTGTCACTGCTGTCACGTCTCCAGAGGCATGTGGATATACTACATAACCATCACTCACAGAGCTGGGGTTCACAAGCTACACTGATTGGCTTAGAACAGAGACCTGCTCCTGTACTCTAGCCAATCAGGAAAAACATCTCTCTCCATTCACAAAAACACTACATCATAACGTGTGCTGGATGATTAAAGAACTACAGTCCACCCTCAGTGAACCAAGGGTTTACAAACAGGGAGAGAAGACAGATTAACTGCGATAGTAAATACAACCTAATTCACGCATTCTGTTCCAGCAGACTTACCTTCCTCACGTGTTAGGTTTGTAGTGGATGGGGGAAAAAAAAAACCCAAACATGAATGTCATCCACCACAAGCAGGGAACAGTTTGTGGGAAACTAGTCTGGGATTAAAATTTCACCCAGGCAAAACCATCCTAGGTGTTCTTCCTGAGCGGCAGTTAAAAGGAACTGGCGCTGTATTTCAATAGCAAGGCACTGCCTGCCTGTTCCATGAGGTAACTTTCCTCCATACCTCTTCTCCTTTTTAAAGGCTGTGCTGAACTCTAACATAACCACTCCAATGGGAGGTCACCAAGAGAAAAGTTAAAATGTAAGCGTCAGGAGGGCAGGGCCCTGGTCAGGCTTGGCCCTGTACCTGGCATCTAGAAGCCATTCAATCTATTTGTTGTGTAGATGAAAAGTTCCCAGTTAAGAGTGAAAAGAATACCTGATCACGTTTCTCTTCTGCTCAGAACCCTTTTGTGGCTCCTTACTGCTTTCAGGAGAAAGTCCAAATCCCTCAGTGTGTTCTGATCAGGATCCTTTATGATTTGGCCCATGTGCCCCTCCACCCTTACCTGACTCCCCACTAGCAGCCAGCCACCCTGATTCTCTGACAGGTTCCCATATGACCTCTATTCTCTTTCTTCTAAGACTCCACACACGTGGTTCCCTAGGTCTCAAACACCTCTTCCCACCTTCCCTCCTTTGCCCAGACAACCCTTACGTGGTCTTTCCACGTCAGGGAAGGGCTCACTGCTGGCTAGGTTACCATTTTATTGATCATGGCTGCGTCCCCAGTGCTTGACCAAGGAAATATTTATTGAAAGGATGCAAGACACAGATATGGAAGGCTTGATGCAAGCAAACAAGCTATACAGCTCTAGAATAAAGAGCCCACCCACTGGGGCTCACTCATAAGAGCTGAGGTGGGGTCCAATGTACCTCTAAGCCTATGAAGCACGTGGGGAAGGATCCATAGGACAGGTAAGGGCCTCACTCACCCCTGCTCTTTCCCAGCCCAGGCTCCAAGAACAAACCCACACCAAACCCACTGCTGTTGAGTGGATTCCGACTCACAGCAACCCTACAGGACGTAGATCTGCCCCATAGGGTTTCCAAGGCTGTAAATCTTTATGGAAGCAGACTGCCACATCTTTCTCCCGAGGAGTGGCTGGTGGGTTTAAACCACTGACCTTCTAGTTAGCAGCTGAGTGCTTTAACTACGGTACCACTAGGGAGTGGGGCACTTAAAATCCCAAAACAAATCCTTGGGGGTGGGGTGGGGCATTCAAACAATTCTGATGAACACCACGTACAGACTCTTGTTGGGTTTTGTAAGTTTGTGCTTTCATTTATTTAAATAAATACCCTTTAAACAACTTGCAGTAACTTTAGCACTGAAGGTATTAGAGGCAGGTCCCAGAATATATATACTCGGAGCCTATCTATGGAGAAGGAACAAGGGACTCTCCCAGGTGTTCTGCTGTCTCTAGGACTAGAAGAAACAGCAGACTGAGATGTGACACCCCCTGACCCTAACCCATTTATATACACCAAACCAACAACTTATGGTTGTGTATTAGAAATGTCTTGTGTGATGTTGCTGAAAATTCTCAAAGTTTAGCAAAACTTGAGCCACCTGCCTCACTCTAAAGGCCCTGCCTCTAATAATTGTCACTTACCTCCCTCCATCTCCCCCCAACTCCTCACCTTCCTCCTTAATGGCCATATCAAAGGATCAGCATTAACAATGGTAACAGATCAAAAACAAAAGTACAGAAAAGAGAGGTTTCACTTTCTCCTTCTAAAACTAAAGGGAGGAAAAGTTTAAACACTTGAGCATTTTAGTTTTTTGTAAGAAAAAAAAGTTCTTAAAAACACATCCATTCTCATGGGAGAACCTCTTGTACAAGATTAAGATGGTGCTGCCCAATTTTAGTTGTATACAAGGGGCTACACGGGGTATTAATTCCAGTTGCAGACATATCTGTTTCAGAGTTAATAGCACCTCTGACAGCAGACTACTACCCTAAACATGGCCTCAGTAGGTGGATTCCAACTAATTTACAACTTAGGTCTCTCACTCAAACCTAAAGCTGTTCAAAACTCCCCGATTCCCTGGAGCAGGAGGCCTTGGAGCAAAGCACTTTCCCCCCTCTTTAACAGTAAAACCTCAAACCACAAAGGTAGAAGAGTGTAGCT
The DNA here is from genome assembly GCA_030035585.1 of Dugong dugon. Lineage (NCBI taxonomy): Eukaryota > Metazoa > Chordata > Mammalia > Sirenia > Dugongidae > Dugong > Dugong dugon. The sequence goes on from CM057460.1 coordinate 148,766,528, forward strand.
AGCAGGAGTGCCCCTCTAATTGTCTATTCTTACATGCTGTTTATTGGGTCATTAAAATCCTACAAGAACTTCATAGTAATTGTAATGTTTGAATTCAACGTTTGCCTCAGCTGTTTGCACATAAGTCTCTCACTTTTAAACTCGGAAATATTTTCCCTAACAATCGTGTTCAATAGAGTCTTACAAGCAGTCTACTGACAAGATAGATCTGTAAGTGATCTGTGGTCCCTGCAGGAGTGGAGGTTGGGCGCGCCATTCCGCACACCTGTTGTCAGGTGACAACGACCAGCAGCATCCTGCTCATTCTCACCTCCTCACTCCCCCCCTCCCCCAGCGAGACTCTTCCCTCCTGGCCTTCTCCACCCGGGGAGCCTATGGCCTTCCGGAGTCACCTTAAAAAAAAAAAAAGAACTCTCAACCACAAAGCAAACAAAAGGCCGATCAGGAGCCCAGCGAGAGCAGCGGGGGTTCCCGTGGCCCCTATCAAGGCCATCCCAGGTCAACCCCCAGTCTAGTTTCAGCCCGCAAGTATCCCCCAATACCCACCCCCGCCCTCCAGCAGATACTGAGCCAGACTCCTACATCACGACCCCCTGGATCTCGGGCCCTACTTATTGTGCCGGGACCGGCAACTCGCGGACCGGGGGACGCCTCACCAAGTACAACTCTGCACACAACAGCTCCAGGGCGCCTGGGCCCAGGCTGGCCAGCCAGCGCCGCCGGGCTTCCGCTGGCCCAGCTCGCCGGCCTGCCCCTGTAAGGGACTGCTGGGGGAGCGGCCAGAAATGTCTCCTTCCCACAAAAGCGCCACGGCGCAGGTAGGAGGATGCGTTTCTAAGAGAAGTTGATTTCCGGGTTTGCTTTTTGAACAAAACCAAAGGGAATCCTGTGCGGCCGAGCAGGGCCCCGCAAGGCGCCTTGTGCGCGCGAGGGCCCGGCGTGGGCCGCGGGAAGTCCGGTGGGTCGAGAGCAGCCCGCGCGCCGCCCTGGTGCGCGCCAGGCCGGGCCGCTCCCAGGCACCCACGGCCGGACCCCGAGCTGTGAGGACGGGCGCGGCGAGGAGCCCGCGCGGCACTTACAGGGCGGCTCGGCGGAGGCGGCTGCAGCAGCAAGGTGTCTCGGCTTGTGCCCTCTCGGCCGCTCGCGCCTTTTCTCTCCGCGCTCCTCGCTGGCCCGCCCGCCTCCTCGCTTCCCGCCCGCACGCCCCGCGCTCGCCCCCTCCGCCTGGTCCGCTGCCGAGTGAACTGGAACCAGTCGCCGCGGCCCCGGGATTCCCACAATGCACAGCGCGCCGCTCGTCACATCCCATCCTGTCCCCGCGCGTCCGGCCACCCCTCCCTGCGCCACCCGATCGCCCCGGGCTTGACCCCACTCTGCGGCTGCGTCCGCAGGGGCATTCCGCGCTCTGCTCCTTGGATGTCGGTTTGTCTGTTCCCCAACTGAACCGAGGACTAGTCGTCTGGCCCTCTGCCCCCAGGTAGCCCGCCCGGCCGCTGACCGCACTGTCCAGCCCTTGAGCTCGGGGCGCGCCCTGAGCTAAATCCTTGGACATGGTCGGGCCCACGAGACAGGCGCTTCTCCAGGAAGCCTCCCAGCCTCTGGGTCTCGAGTGACGTTAATTGAGCACCTACTGTGTGCCTGGTCCTGAGCACAAGACTTCAAGACTTCTGCTGCCTCATCCCTCGTAGCCTTCCCATTAACTCAGGGCCCAAGCCCGTTGCGATTGAGTGGATTCCGACTTACAACGACCCTATACGACACAGGAGAACTCCCTATAAGGTTTCAAAGGAGCGGATGGTGGATTCGAACTTCGGACCTTTTGGTGAGCAACCGAGCTCTTAACCACTGCCCCACCAGGGCTCCTTAACTTAGGGAGGGAGGCACAATTGCTGTTACATGCAAGCGCTTTTCTCTCCCCAACCAAGTGCCAATCTCCCGCACACCTTAGCGCCCCCACAGTCCTCGGATAGGGGTTGGATTACCCGATAAGCAAGGTATGCAGTTACTCGCGCGCACTTACAAATTGGTAGTGAACAATTTCACCTGTTTTTCACCATATCAAAGATGTGAAACCCATGTAAAATTGTTCACTACAGGTTAGTAAGTAAACACAAGTAAACCCGTGCATACCTTGCTTAATGTAAACCAGTGCTTACCATGCTTATTGGTTAGTCTGCCCCTGCCTTGGATACAAACCACCCTCAAGCCTTTGTCTGCCCCACGACCAGCTACTGCACACCCAGCTCCCCCGGAGTTGTTCATAGTCACCTCTAGAAGTCTGGACATGCTTTGCGCATCAGAGTGGTTAGCTGCTTTGATTCAGCAAACATTTGCTATTGGACTTAAATTGGGATTTACTAGAATAGTGATTTTTTTGTGTGTGTGCTTTAAGTGAAAGTTCACAGTTCAAGTCGGTTTTTCATGCATAAATTTATACACACATTGCTATGTGACCCTATCTATTCTCCCTATAATGTGACAGCACACTCCTCCTTTCTACCCCGGATTTCCCCTGTCCATTCAACCCGCTCCTGGCCCTTTTTGCCTTCTCATTTCGACTACAGACAGGAGCTGCCCATTTAGTCTCATGTATCTACTTGAACTAACAAGCGCTCTCTGCACAAGTATCATTTTATGTCCCATGGTCCAGTCTAATCTTTGAAGAGTTGGCTTCGGGAATGGTTTCAGTTCTGGTCTAACGGAGAGTCTGGGGGCCGTGTCTTCCGAGCCCTCCAGTCTCAGTCAAACCATTAAGTCTGGTGTTTTTACTAGAATTTGAGTTCTGCACCCCACTTGTCTCCTGCTTTGTCAGGGACTCCCTGTTGTGTTCCCTGTCAGGGCAGTCATTGGTAGTAGCTGGGCACCATCTAGTTCTTCTGGTCTCAGGCTGATGGTGTCTCTGGTTTATATGGCCCTTTCTGTCTCTTGGGCTCATATTTTCCTTGTGTCTTTGGTGTTCTTCGTTCTCCTTTGCTCCAGGTGGATTGGGACCAATTGATGTATCTTAGAAGACCCCAGACGCCACTCACCAAAGTGGGATGCAGAACATTTTCTTAATCAACTTTGTTATACCAGTTGACCTAGATGTCCCCAGACCTCCACCCCTGCTACTCTGACCCTGGAAGTGTTTATTTGTATTCAGGAGACTTCTTAGCTTTTGATTTAGTCCAATTGTGCTGACTTCCCCTGTAGTGTGTGTTGTCCTTCCCTTCACCTAAGATAATTCTGATCTACTATCTAGGTAGTGAATACCCATCTCCCTCCTTCCCCACCCTCGTAAACATCAAAGAATGTTTTCTCTGTGTTTAAACCATGTCTTAAGTTCTTATAATAGTGGTCTCATACAATACTTGTCTTTTTGTGACTGACTAATTTCACTCAGCATAATGCCTTCCAGACTGACCATGTTATGACATGTTTTGCAGATTCACTGTCGTTCTTTATTGTTGCATAGTATTCCATGTGTGAATATACCACAATCCTTTATGTATTTTCTTTTCATCTTTTTCATTGTTGTTGATTTTGTGTTTGCTGAGTCTTTATGTTTTTCTTGTTTTTTATTTTGATAAGTAGGATCGTTAGTTTCCTTTGTGGTTACCTTAATATTTACCCATTTTTCTAAGTTTAAACCAATCGTTTATTTCTTTATATCGCCTTGACTTCCTTTCCATATGACAGATCTGTGACTACATTTTTTAGTCAATCTTTTTTTGTTTTAATGTTGTCATCTTTTACATATTGACATCTCTCTTTCCCAATTTTCAGCATTTTAGCTTTGATTTATTTTTGTGACTTCTCTATCCTGGTTGATATCTGGTTTCTCTGTCCTGTGTTCTAGTCTTGGGTTGTTATCTGATGTTATTGATTTTCTAACTGGAGGACTCCCTTTAGTATTTCTTGTAATCTTGGTTTGGTTTTCACAAATTCCCTAAAGTTCTGTTTATCTGGAAATGCCCTAATTTCACCATCATATTTGAGAGACAGTTTTGTTGGATATGTAGTTCTTGGCTGGCAAATTTTTTCCTTCAAGGCTTTATATGTGTCATCCCACTTCCTTCTTGCCTGCATGGTTTCTGCTGAGTAGTCCGAGCTTATTCTTATTGACTCTCCTTTGTAGATGACTTTTCATTTATCCCTAGCTGCTCTTAAAATTCTCTTTTTATCTTTGGTTTTGGCAAGTTTGATTATAATATGTCTTGGTGACTTTCTTTGGGGATCTACCTTGTGTGGGGTTCAATGAGCATCTTGGATAGATATCTTCTCATCTTTCAGGATATCAGGGAAGTTTTCTGCCAACAAATCTTCAACAATTCTCTGTATTTTCTGTTATTCCCCCCCCCCCCCGATACTCCAATCACTCATAGGTTATTCCTCTTGATAGAGTCTCATGTAATTCTTAGGGTTTCTTCATTTTTTAAAATCCTTTTATCTGATTTTTCCTCAAATAAGTTAGTGTCAAGTGCTTTATCTTCAGTCTCAGTAATTCTGACTCCCATTGCCTCAGTTCTGCTCCCGTGACTTTCTATTGAGTTGTCTAATTCTGAAATTTTATTGTTAATCTTCTGGATTTCTGTTTGCTGTCTCTCTATGGATTCTTGCAGCCTGTTAAATTTGTCATTGTGCTCTTCTATAATCTACTTAAGTTCCTCTGTTGCTTTGTCTCTGTGTTCCTTGGATTATTCTATGTTTTGCATGATCTCCTTCCTGAACTCCTGAAGAGTTTTGTATATTAACCTTTTGTATTCTACTGCCAGTAATTCTAAGAGGTTCTCTTCCTCTGGAAAATTTCTTGATTGTTTCTTTTGGGAGCTTTCTGAAGCCGTCATGGTCTGCCTTTTTATGTGATTTGATATTGACTGTTGTCTCCAAGCCCTCAATAAGTTATTGTATTTATTTATTTTATGTTTGCTTTCTGTGTCCTAGTTTCTTGTTTTTTGATGTGCCCAAATAGGCCTCTTGTGTGAGCTAGTTTGATTATTGGTGTGTTTGAAGCTCTAACATCCTGTCACTAGGTGGTTAGATCTGTTACCAGGTATGTGAGACCAGGAGTCCATTTACTTTTCTTGTATGGATAAGCTCAGGTGTCCAGGTAGTCAGTCAACAAGTGTGTGGTGCAGGCTCTCACCTACAGTCCTAGATGGGCAGGGGTGATTACAGTAGGCACAGGTATCTGGCTGCAGTAGGGGGTCACGCACTGAGCAAGGTAGGGGGCTGACAGCTGCCCCTGAGTGTCTGGGAGGAAAGCGCGTCCCTGTTCCTTAGAGTGTGTAGGTGAGTGGGTTTTTCAGCCGGACTATGGGCACCCAGTGCTGTTGGCTGTAAGGACTCGGAGGACTTATTCTTGGACCCCTGTCATGGGTAGCTAGGTGGCGTGGGTGGAGTCACCAGTCCTTAGGCCCCTGATGTGGGTAGGTGAGGACACTGCTTAATGGGCAGAGTGGTATCAAATGTCATGAACTGATGGCTGATACAGTGAAGTTAGACTTCAGGTATATACCCTGTTGTACGGTGGTAATGAGGGCCTGTGCTATTGAAATGGGCCCACACAGGTCTTTGCCAGGGTGAAAGCATTCAAAGTCCATGGGCCCCTATGCCTGTGCCTAGGCAAAGGAGCTGTGCCTGTCCTGACTTCCTAATTTAGGGGAGCTGGCAGATTATTTTTTTCCTGTTTGTTAATTTGTTCCCTCTCCAAGGCCAAGAGAATGGCTCAGGGTGTGTGATGGGTCCTACTTCCAGCCCAGGGAATGTAGCAATGGCTGAAGCTGGCCTGAACTGGTGCAGAGCTGGGAGGGAGCAGGTAAACGGGAAAGAGGTTCTTCCCAAATGGGGTGATTTTTGATCCATGTGGTAGGTTAAACACATGTACTTATCTTTTGTCGATTGAGCGCCGCTTTTCAGTGGCTCTGAAGGCCTGAGCAGACTCTCTGCAGATTGGTCTCTCCCGACATGAAAACGTATCCCAAATGCCATTGCTTGCCTCACCGCACATGCAAACCAATCTGGCCCACAGGGCACCAGCTACCACCAGGTCAGGTCTGGCAACTCCTTGCTTCTTCTGAACCGTCTCTCCACCGCAACCCCCCCCCGCCACTCATTCCGATTCCTCAACTTTGCCTTTGATGTTCAGGGCTCCTAGACTGTCATATATAATCGATTCACTTGTTTTTTTGGGTCTTTGTTGGGAAGCGTCTGACTACTCCACTGTCTTGCTAAATAGTGATTCTTTAGCATCACATACATTTTTTAAAACTACAGACCAACAGAAGGAGAGGCCACAGCAAAACACATCCATACACAGTATTCCTGAATTTATTTACTCACTTCAAGGCATTAGTGCCTCATACCAAGTACCTTAATAGGATCCTCCCCTCTAATCCCGTACTTCATCCCGACACCCAGCTGTGGACTATATTTGTATACTAATACACAAGCTGCAGGGTTGATGTAAGGTTTAAAGAAGGTCTTTGTGCAGGGAAATCTATGAAGGTAATCAAATCACCTCCCAGCCTTCAGTTTAAGCTCTTGGCTGCTAACCAAAAGGTAGGCGTTTCAAACCTACCAGCGGCAGAAGGGTATGGCAATCTGCTTCCGTAAAGATTTACAGCCTTGAAAACCCTATGGGCAGTTCTAATGCAGTGAGTTGGGTTTTGGGTTTGGAACCTCTTCCCCTTTACAATGATGCTTTACACTGGCCTTTAAAGTTTCGTAGATCAGTCTCCAAAGCAAGCCATTCATACATTCATTAATCCAGTTAATAAGTGCTGAGGACATATTATGTGCATATGCGAATTCAGGTGCTGGACATGAAGCAGTGAACATAACAGGCAAAAATTCCTGGCCTCCTGGAGCTTGTAGTCTAGTGGGAAAAATGACAATAAACAACAGAGGTAATGTGTCAGATGGTGTAAATGCTGTGGAGAAAAATAAGGCAGGGAATGGGATAGGGACTGTGAGGTAGAGGTGGAGTTTCAAATTTTAAAGTAGGCCTCCCTGAGAAGGTGACATTTAAGCAAAAACCTGAAGGAATTGAGGGAGCAAGCCACATGAATATTTCGGGGAAAAGTGTACCAAGTATGAAGAACAGCAAGTGCAAAGGCCCTGAGGCAGGAGCAAGCCCCAAATGGTCAAGGAATAGTGAGTGTGAGGCTGGAGTGGAATGAGTAAAAGGGATAGTAACAGACGATGAGGCTGGAGAAATGATAACGCTCCAGGTCCCAAAACAAAGCAATAAAGTGTGTGGAGATTTCCGCGGGAAGCTGGAAAGAGGTGCTAGGGGAGGGGCAGAGACCCCTTGTTGCTTTGTCCTTCCCTGGATCCTTCGGTCAAGCACTTGCAGAGACTACCAGGTGAGATTTGTGTGGGCTACCACAAGTAGGGAGGATGCCGGACTTTATTTATTCACTCAACAAACTTGCTGAGCACCCGCTGTGTACCAAGCCCATGCCAGGCTCCTTCCCAAGGAGAGATACCTTCTAGGTGTGTTACCAACACTGCACAGGCCCTAGTCAAAATGTAAGCAGGACTCCAGGGAAACTTCTTGTTGTGTGCCATCGAGATGATCCCGATTCACACAGCCCTATAGGACAGAGTAGAACTGCTCCATAGGGCTATAATCTTTATGAAAACAGACTGCCACATCTTTCTCCTGCTAAGCGGAATGTGGGTTCAAACCACTGACCTTTCTGTTAGCAGCTGAGAGCTTTAACCACTGTGCCACCAGGGCTCCTTTTCCTGAAAAGCTTAACAAGCCATAAAGCTGGGCTACAGAGGAAGCCAGGCCTGTGTGGGGAGGGGGAGACTTGTACCGCCTGCTGGTGTCCCGGTGGTGGGCAGACCTGAGGCTTTTTCAGCTCCGGATTCTCAATGTCCAAGGTCAGATACAGAGAACAATTGTCCAGTCGAACTACCTTCACCATTGGTTTCTGACCCAGTTGACTTCTCTGACTTTGATCTCCATCTTATTGTACACTCACATGTGCCAGTTTACATATATCATGTCATTTCACCCTTACAACAGCCTCAACAGGCAGGCTGCTCCTGTGGCATTACCGCCTCAATTTTACAGATGAGGACACTGTAGATTGGGGAAGCCAAGAAAGCTTCCCAAGGTCACAAAGAGGGTAAGCTGGAGCTGGGATTCAAATTTGGGTCATCTGGCTCTGAGCCCTGATGGTCCAGTCCCAAAAAGAGGCCTTCTGGGAGCTTGGTTTCCTCTGTGCCCAGCCCCAGCCCAGCCCTCTCATTGAGAGCACCTCTTTTTGTCCCAGGGACTTTCTTCTTTGATGTTTTTTGTGCTATTGAGTTGATTCCAACTCATAGCAACCTTATAGGACAGAGTAGAACTGCCCCATAGGGTTTCCTAGCTGAAATCTTTATGGGGGCAGATCGTCAGCAGATCATGGAGCAGCTAGTGGGTTCCAACTGGTGACCTTTCGGTTAGCAACTGAGTGCTTAACCATTGCTCTACCAGGGCTCATTTCTTCTTTGATACTACACCAGAATTCAAGAAGTTGTAGTTTCTTAAAGACTGATTACAATATAGAAACCAATCAATAAACTTTTTAAACTCAGTTACATTAAAATCCAGTGGGCTATCTTATACTTTGAATGGATCTTTTCACCATGAATGATTTTATAAAAACAAACATCAGTCATTTGGAAAATATTGGTGCACTGAGTTATACAGGTCTTCCAAATATTGGCACATTTCATTGTACAATATCAGAAATCTCATCCAAAATGTTTTGAAGTATTGGAAATCTATCAAGTTCATGGTGGCAGGTACAAGTTTACTAAAATTCCAATTTTTGCTTGAAAGCTCAAATTTATCATTGATAACATAATGTCACAGTTATTTCCCTTGAAGTGACATGCTTATTTCATTGTTTCAAGAAAATGCCTGCCACATATACAGGGCAGCATTAGTACTTTTGTGGGCCCTAGGCACTTTTGGTTTTGTGGGCCTCTTCCTCCACAAAAGTATTGTCTTGGTCATCTAGTACTGCTCTAATAGAAATAACACAAGTGGATGGATTTAACAAAGAGAAATTTATTCTCTCACAGTCTAGTAGGCTACAAGTCCAAATTCAGGGCATCAGCTCCAGGGGAAGGCTTTCTCTGTCAGCTCTGGAGGAAGGTCCTTTTCATCAACCTTCCCCTGGACCAGGAGCTTCTCCATGCAGGAACCCCCGGTCCAAATGACATGCTCTGCTCCCAGTGCTTCTATCTTGGTGGTATGAGGTCCCTGTGCCTCTCTGCTTGCTTCTCTCTTTTATATCTCAAAAGAGATTGGCTTAAGACACTATGTAATCTTGTAGATCTCATCAATATAACTGCCACAAATGCATCTGATTACATCATAGTGATAGGATTTACAACACATAGGGAAATCACGTCAGATGACAAAATGGTAGACAATCATAGAATACTGGGAATCACGACCTAGCCAAGTTGACAGATATTTTTTGGGGACACAATTCAATCCATGACAGGTATAAAAAAGAAGTATATTAATATTCTGTATTAAAACTGTGCCTAATGGAGTATTCAAGGAGCCCACGTGGCTCAGTGGTTAAGTGCGTGTCTGCTAACTGAAAGGTGAACGGTTGGAAGCTACGAGCCTCTCTGCAGGAGAAAAATGTAGCAGTCTTCTTCTGTCAAGATTACAGCCTTGGAAACCCTTTGGGAAGTTCTACTCTGTCCTGTAGGGTCGCTATGAGTTGGAATTGACTTGACAGCAACGGGTTTGGCTTTTCTTTTTTGTGTATTTTAGATGAAGTTTTAAAGAACAAACTAGCTTCTCATTAAACAATTAGTACATGTATGGTTTTGTGACATCGGTTGCCAGCCCCATGACATGTCAACAGTCTCCCCTTCTCTACCTTGGTTTCCCCTTTACCAGCTTTCCTGTCCCCTCCTGCCTTCTCGTCTTTGCCCCGGGGCTGGTGTGCCCATTTAGTCTTGTTTTGTTTTATGGGCCTATCTAATCTTTGGCTGAAGGGTGAACCTCGTGAGTGACTTCATTACTGAGCTAAAAGGGTGTCCAGGGGCCATGCTCTCGGGGTTTCTCCAGTCTCTATCAGACCAGTAAGTCTTGTCTTTTTTTTGTGTGTGTGTGCGTTAGAATTTTGTTCTACATTTTCCTCCATCTCTGTCCAGGGCTCTCTATTGTGAGTGACTTTTTTTTTTTTTTTTAATGGAGTGTTCAGCCCTGCACAAAACCAAGCCTGAATAAAGATAGTTTGTTAGCTGGTGCCGACTTCCCATCAGGCACAGTGCCAAGGCACAGTACAAGCACAGTGCAGAACCCACACAAATGTCTTAATTTCTTTTAAAATCAGAAGGAAAAAATGAAGGTTAATTTTTATAGGTCAAAAATACATTTAATTATAATATTGATATATTTGTCTTTATGCTAATGCAGTCGTAAATGTCATTTTTGTATGTTTTTATGAGGAAAGGGCCCACAAAAACCCAAGTGCTAGGGCTCAAGAAGTCATAATGCGGCCCTGCTATCATTGTTTTTTTAAGTAAAAGTGGTTCAGCTCACAACTCAATCACATAAGTGCTTTTCCTCAAGACAGTCATCCTACTTCATTACACAGCAGAAGTGCTTTATGCATACTTCCCACTTGTTCACTCAGAGTATTGAAAACTGTGCCCTTAAGGGTCGAGATTCAATAGAATTTATACTTTTTATTGCTTCATTTTGTGAATTGTTGTGTTGGTTAAGATTATTGAATACACTATGGAGTGCCAAAAGAACGAACAAATCTGTCTTGGAAGAAGTACAACCAGAATGCTCCTCAGAAGCAAGGATAGCAAGACTAAGTCTCACACACTTCGGACGTGTTATCAGGAGGGATCAGTCCCTGAAGAAGGACATCGTGCTTGGTAAAGTAGAAGGCCAGCAAAAAAGAAGAAGACCCTCAACTAGATGGATTGACACAGTGGCTGCAGCAGTGAGCTCAAGCATAACAATGATTGTGAGGATGGCGCAGGATCGGATAGTGTTTCGTTCTGTTGCTTGTGGAGTTGCTAAGAGTCGGAACCAAACTGACGGCACCTAATAGCAACAACATTGCTTCATCAAGAACATTCTTAAATAAAACTGGTTGCTTCTTTTTCTTTCTCCTGTGAGTACTTGACAATCAAGAATAAAATGATTATTAGTACTCTCTGGTGCCATTGCTGATTTGTGCTGAGTCGCCAGCAGTTTTACCCACTGTTGTTCTTGCACCATTGGTGCAAAGGTCAACACAGCAAAGAAACCAAACAATGTTTTAGTATTATTATGAAAATAGTCCCTGGGAGGCTCAAATGGTTTGCCCTCAGCTACTAACCTAAAGGTTAGAGGATCAAACCCACCCAGTAGTGCCATGGAAGAAAGGCCTGGTGATCAGCTTCTGTAAAGATTACAGCCAAGAAAACCCTATAGAGCAGTTTTACTCTTTAACACATGGGTCACCATGAGTCGGAATCAACTTGACAGCAACCGGTTTATTATTATGAAAATAGTTTTGACCTTGCAGACCCCCAGAAGGGGTCTCAGTGGCCTTCAGGGGTTCACAGACCGTACTTTGAGACCATCCTGAGACTGTACTATTGTTTATTTAACCGGTTCCTTATTGCCTTATTTATTTACTTATTAGGCTGTTTCCAACTCTATTATAACAATGTGATGAATATCCTTAGAAATACATCTTGGTGCACATCTGACTCTGGAAGATAAGTTTTTAGAAGTGGAATTGCTGGATCAAAGATGCATATTTAAAAAGCTTTAATAAATGGCCCTCCAGAGAAGTGGAACCAGTAAGGGCCAATGAAGAGGGCTGAGCATTTCTGCATTTCCCCAGCACCTCCTTGCCCCACCTTGAATGTTCCCCAAGGTCTCTGATGATCAGGCTCACCTGAGTGTGAGTGTCCCCTTTCCCTCAGCTTATCTTGACCTTGTTTGGGGAAGGGCGGGGAGCAGGTCTCCAATAAGTTCCTAAACTTCTGATCAACAACATTAAGCCTAGAAGGGTATTGGGGGAAGAAAGGACCCCCAGGAAAGAAAGCCTCTGATGGACCTGTTATACTTTTCCCCCACCATCCTCTGCTCCACAAGCAACTGGTGAGCTTTATTCCATTTGTCATTTTTGCAAATTGAAGCCTTTCTTCCTTATTTGATTACTACAGAGATAAGTTATCTTCCTTTGATGTGCAGCTGGTGGCAACATCTGACACATTCCCTTGTTTTTAGCAAAGCCCTGGTCTTTGTTAAGCAGTTAATGTCTCACAGTCAGCAATCAGCCCTGCTCTGAGGGAAGTATAGTATTTAGACAGGTGAACGCTTACTCGAAATGGGGAATAACAAAAGGGCAAAAGGAAACCTTCACCGAATGTGTATGAGGAGGGAGGAGGTGTCTTACCTCTTTACTTGCCTAGAGGCATCTCTTTGAGTGATTTAAATATTCTCTTTTCCTGAGGTTAGAGCTGATTGAAAATATAGCTTAAAGGATTTAGGATACCTGTAGAGTAGTGGTCCATGGACCTCTGGTTGGGGGTGGGAGCAGTCCCTGAGATCTTTTCATGGGGCCTGTGAGGGTCAAAACTATTTTCACAATAGTGTTGTTGTTGTTGTTATTAGGCGCCATTAGAACAAGTACGAAAGTACAACCTTGAATATATCCCACCTGAATTTAGAGACCATCTCAAGAATAGATTTGATGCGTCGAACACTGATGACCAAAGACCAGATGAGTTGTGGAAAGACATCAAGGACATCATACATGAAGAAAGCAATAGGTCATTAAAAAGACAGGAGAGAAAGAAAAGTCCTAAATGGATGTCAGAAGAGACTCTGAAACTTGCTCTTGAATGTCAAGTAGCTAAAGCAAAGGAAAAAATGATGAAGTAAAAGAGCTGAATAGAAGATTTCCAAGGGCAGCTCGAGAAGACAAAGTAAAATATTATGATCACATGTGCAAAAACCTGGAGATAGAAAACCAAAAGGGAAGAACATGCTCAGCGTTTCTCAAGCTGAAAGAACTGAAGAAAAAATTCAAGCCTGGATTTGCAATGCTGAAGGATTCTACGGGGGAAATGTAGAACGACGCAGGAAGCATCAAAAAGAAGATGGAAGGAATATACAGAGTCACTTCACTATACTATACCAAAAAGAAGTGGTCGACGTTCAGCCATTTCAGGGGGTAACATATGACTGGGAACCAAAGGTACTGAAGGAAGAAGTCCAAGCTGCACTGAAGGAATTGGCGAAAAAACAAGGCTCTGGGAATTGACAGAATACCAACTGAGATATTTCAACAAATGGATGTAGAGCTGGAAGTGCTCTCTTGTGTACGCCAAGAAATTTGGAAGACAGCTACCTGGCCAACCTGCTGGAAAAGATCCATATTTATGCCTATTCCCAAGAAAGTTGATCCAACTGAATGCGGAAATTATCAAACTATCGTTAATATCACACGCAAGCAAAATTATGCTGAAGATCCCTCAAAAGCGGCTGTAGCAGTATATCAATAGGGAACTGGTAGAAATTCAAGCTGGATTTAGAAGAGAACGTGGAACCGGGGATAATCATTGCTGATGTCAGATGGATCCTGGCTGAAAGCAGAGAATACCAGAAAGATGTTTACCTGTGTTTTATTGACTATGGTAAGGCATTCAACTGTGTGGATCATAACAAATTATGGATAACATTGTGGAGAATGGGAATTCTGGAACACTTAATTGTGCTCATGAGGAACCTGTACACAGATCAAGAGGCAGTTGTTTGAACAGAACAAGGGGACACTGTGTGGTTTAAAGTCAGGAAAGGTGTGCATTAGTGTTTTCATAATAATAAAAAACCAAAAACCAAACCCATTGCCCTCAAGTCCATTCCAGCTCGCGGAGACTCCATGTGTTAGAGTAGAAGTGAGCTCCGTAGGGTTTTCTTGGCTGTAATCTTCATGGAAGCAGATTGCCAGGCCTTTTTTTGCCAGGTCAGTTCAAAACCTTTTCATTAGTAGAGGAATGCAAAAGATTTGCACCACCCAAGGGTCTTTTACAATAGCCCTAAGGCTTTATTTGTCCTTTTCACTGTGTTGACATTTTCATTGATGTTACAAAAGCAGTGGTAAGAAAAACTTTTGGCACCTTAATACAAATCAAATAAGTAACCTCAAACTGTACTAGTTGTCATGGAATTTTCATTGAGATGCACTCAAACAATTAAAAAAAAAAAAAAAAAGCTAATTTCACTTAAGAATTAAGAAGGTCCTTAGGGAATCAGTGAAATTAGAATTTTGGAAAACTTGTATTTGCCATTATGAGCTTGACAGTTTCTCAATACATCAAGACTTTTCTGATAAGATCAGTGATAGCAGTAACTAAAAGATTTTTTGAGATTGTATGATAAAATGTGTCAACATTTGGAAGAGTTGCGTAACACATTGAAACAGTGTTTCCCAAATGACCAATGTATGATGTTACAAAATCATGCCTAGGTAAAAGATTCATTCAAACTGCAAGATAGACCAATATATTTCAGTGTCACAAAACTCAAAAACTTCAGTGAGATGTTTTCAGATTCCACATAACTACTAACCTTTAAGAAACTGCCACTTGTGGAGTTTTAGTGTGAAATCAGAGAAAATTTATCCACAATTATCTAAAAAGTTTGTTGTAATACTCTTCCCTTGACTAATTTAAAAACAAAAACAAAAATTTTGCGTGGTTAAAAAAAAGAAAAAACAACATAAGCAAAATCAGAAGACAAATGACAAACTGGAAAAAAAATATTTGCAAGATGTAGCACAGATATTACAGGTTGAATTGTGTCCCCCAAAAGGATATGCAGACGTCCTAATCCCTGTACCTGTAAATATGGCCTTGTTTGGAAATAGGGGTTTTCTTCTGTTACATTAATGAGGTCATAGCAGTATAGAGTGGATCCTGATCCTAAATCATTTCTGAGTGGTATCTTTTAAAAACATGAGAATTGACACAGAAACACACACCCAGGGAAGACAAATGCCATGTGAAGTTACATCTACAAGCAGCCAAGGAACACCACAGATTGCCTGCAACTACTACAAGCTGAAAGAGATAAGGAGCTTACTCTAGAGCTGGCAGAGAGAGAACCTAACAGTGCTGGTGCCCTGAATTTGGGCTCCTAGCCCCCAAAACTCTGAGACAATAAATTCCTTTTCTTTAAAGGCATTCGCTTTTGGTATTTTGTTACGGCAGCCTTAGAAAAGAAAACTAAGACAATGTGCCTTTTAAAATTTCTGATATTGGTTATTTGTGCCTTTTCTATTTTTTTCTTCATCAGTCTTGCCAAAATTCATCAATTTTGTTAGCCTATTCAAAGAAACAACTTTGTTGATCTACTTTATTGTGCTTTATTTCCTAAATAATTTCTGTTCTTTTCTTTATTCTTTACTTCTTTTTACTTTCTTTGGGGTTATATCATTGGCTTTTTACTGAAGTATAATGTTAAAAAAAAAAAGCTGTTGCTGTCCAGTTCCTTCCAACTCATAGCAACCCTATAGGACAGAGTAGAACTGCCCCATAGGGTTTCCAAAGAGTGGCTGCTGGATTTGAACAAGGACCTTTTTGGTTAGCAGCTGAACTCTTAACCACTGCACCACACATGCAGAAAAATGCACAAATCATAAGTGTATAGCTCCATGAACTTCTCACAAGGTGTAAATAGCATCGAGACCAAAAGACAGAACATTATCAGCATCCCAGAAGCTCCCTTTCAGTTTCTAGGTTCCAAGAGTAACCACTATGCTTACTTTCAACGCCATAGATTTGTTATGTCTGTTTTGAACTTCACATAAATGGATCATACAGTATGTACTTCTCTGTGTTTGACTTCTTTTTCTCAACCTTATATCTTTGAGATTCATCCACATCATTGTATATAATAGTAAGTCATTCTTTTTTGTTGCAATGATATTCTATTGGATACACATACCGTAGTTTATTTACCCACTCTACTGTAATGGGCATTTGGATAGTTTACAGTTTGGGGCTTTATGAAAAGTGCTGCTATGAATATTTGTGTATATTTTTTTTGAGAATGTATACACACACTCACACATTTCCATACTAGGTCATAGGATGTAATAGATTTAATGCAAAAATGGCATCAGTTCTTCAACCCTTCCTATATTCATGTCCTTTACACTGTAACTGTAATTCCTTCCTTCAAGAGGTAGAGTCTATTTCCCCACCCCTTAAATCTGGGCTGGCCTTGTGACTTGCTTTGGCCAACAGAATATGGGGAAGTGATGCTATGCTAGTTATGGGTGTAGGCCTCAAGAAGCATTTTCACTTCTGCTCCTCTCTCCTGTTCCTCTGTTACTGCCATGAGACCATGCCCCCAGGCTAGCCTGAGACACAACCTGGGCTAGCCTGCTGCTACGTAGAGCAGAAAAAAGTCATCAGAGTGAGCTCCCCCAAAATCTGAGAGGGCCCAATCAAGAGAAGCAAAATTGACTGACTGACCGTTAGCTGAGTAAGGCATGAGTAAGCTCCATAGGACCAGCCAAGACCTAAAAAATGCCCAGGTGACCCATAAATTAGTGAGCAAAAATAAATGTTTATCAGTGTATGCTTCTGGAGTTTTGTAGTTGCTTCTTATGCAACAGCATTTGGCAATAAATATATATTTGTCGTCGTTATTAGCTGCCATTGAGTCAGCCTCTGAGTCACGGTGACCCCATGCACGATGGAACGAAACACTGCCCTGTGCTTCGCCATGCCCATGATTGGTTGCAGATCGGACCGTTGTGATCTATAGGTTTTTATTGGCTGATTTTCAGGAGTAGATAGCCAGGCCTTTCTTCTTTTCTTACTCTAGAAGCTTCACTGAAATGTGTTTAGCATCATAGCAACACTCAAACCTCCACTAACAGGCACGTGGTGGTTGTGCATGAGGTGCATTGGCCAGGAACTGAATCTGGGTCTAGTTTAGTAGATACTGCCAGTGTTGTAAAGTGGTTTCACCTTTTACACTCCCATGAGCTACTCTACATCCACAACACTTGAGTTGTCTGTCTTTTCCATTTTAGTTATTCTGGTGCTGTGTGTAGGGGCTATCACATTGTGGCTTTAATTTGCATTTTCTTGATGGCTAATGAGATTGAGCACCTTTTCCTACGTTTGTTGGACATTTGGACATTTTCTTTTATAAAGTGCCTACTCAAGCCATTATGTGGTATATCCATACAATGGAATATTATTCAACTGTAAAGAGAAATGAAGTTCTGATACATGCTATGACTGACATGCATGAACCTTGAAAAGATTATGCTGAGTGAAATAAGTCAGACACAAAAAGACAAGTATTGTATGATCCCACTTATATGAAATATCTAGAATAGGCAAATGCATAGAGACCAAAGTTTATTAGTGTTTACCAAGGATGGATGGGAGGGGAGGAAGGGAGATTTATTGCTTAAGGGGCACTGAGTCTCTGTTAAGGGTGATGAAAATATTTGGGAACGGATGGTGATGATCGTTGTGCAACATGGTGAATGTAATTAATGTCACTGAATTGTGCACATGAAAAAGGGTGAAATGGCAAGTGTTTTGTTACATATATTTTTATGACACACAAAAACTATAGTCATTTTTTACCTATTAGGCTATTTGTCCTTTGCTTATTGATCTGAAGAAGTTCTTTATATGTTCTAGATATAAGTCCTCTGTATGTGTTACAGGTATCTTCTCCCACACTGTGGTTTGCCTTTACCTTTTCAGTCTCTTCATTGGGTCGTTTTTTTCTCCCCCTCAATGGAAATTTTTATTGAGATAATTGTAGGTTCACAAGCAGTTTTAAGAAACGATGCAGAGAGATCCCATGTACCCTTTACCCAGTTTCTCACGGTGGTAACATGTTGCAAAACTATAGTAGAATATCATAACCAGGATATTGACATTGATACAGCTCTTCAATCTTAATCAGATTTCCCCAGTTTTACTTGTGGTCAGTTTCATTAGATCAAGGTTTATTTTATTTATTTATTTAGCCTATGGATGTCCAATTTATTTTTCTAGTCTTTCGCCCATAACACATGTTCATAAATACTATAGCTTTATAATGTGATGTTTGTGATATCTGGTAGTGTAAATCTTCCAGTTTTGATTTTCTTCTTCAAGATTGCCTTAGCTATTCTTGGCTGGATTTAGATCTATCTGTCTCCCCAAATAGATAGGCGTCTTTACAATACTGAATTTATACCAATTGAAGAACATGGTATAGCTCTCCATTTCTTTAGTCGTGTTAAAATTTTGTTTAATAATGGTTTGCAGTTTCAATGCAGAGATCTTGCGTGTCTTACATTAGATTTCCTTCTAGGAATCTGATATTTTTATGCTATTATAAAATGTATCATTAAAAAATTTATTTTCCATTTTCTATTCTCTGGCATGCAGAAATACAATTGAGTTTTGTACATTGTGCTTTTTCCTTGCTAAATTTATTCATTATTCTAATAATTTGTGATTTAAAAATTTTTTCTATTTGCACAATAATTGTCTTAGTTATCTAGACAATGCTATAACAGAAATACCACAAGTGAGTGGCTTTAACAAACAGAAATTTATTTTCCAGTTTAGGAGGCTAGAAGTCCGAATTCAGGGCACAAGTTCTAGGGGAAAGATTTTTCTCTCTTGACCCTGGAGGAAGGTCTTTGTCTCTTTTCAGCTTCTGTTTCTTGGTTCCTTGGTGATCTTCATGTGGTATAGTATCTATCTCCCCCCATCTCTACTTTCTTCTTCTTTTTTTTTTTTTTTTTTTTTTGCTCTATTTCTCTGTAGCACATTGAAATGTAATCTAGAAATGCATCAATATCCAGTTTTAATAAACATGATTATCAATGAGTTGTTTAAGCCAGAGTGATGCAGTTGAAGCTGGAAAATACCCCAAAGACCAATGTGTTCTGTGAAGTTACCCACAGATAAGCTATAAGCGTTTGTTATAGGACCTGGGCTCACCAAATGAACAAACTGAAATTTTTTAAATATTAGTTTTAAATATTTGAAATGGTTTCTGTGCCTTTCCCAGACTCTTTCCTTTTTAAGAAAAAAACAAAATGTGAGGGTCAAAGTCAAGGTCAGAGGCCCTCCAGCAGTCTGTGGTGATTCTGGGCCTGAGGTTATGATGGATACACCTATAGGTGTCTCATCCTTGCTGTCTCTGGCTCCCAAAGCCTGAACACTACTGTAGCTTACAGTCAAGAGTGACCCAGTAACAATTTGGCAGCCATGGAGGTTGTGCTGCAACCTGAAACTTGTAACCATTTTCCACATTCCTACCAGTTTCTGTGTGATCAACTTTTTAAATATCTTTTTTACCGTGCCAGCTCTTAATTTACATTTCTTTGTATACTAGTGAAGTTGATTATTACTTAATATATTCATTAGCTGTTTTTATATCTTCTTTTTGTCCTATCAGTTTCAACCAACATTCTTGATGTGTACAGTCTTTTGGTTTGATTTCTAGCCAGTAGAGCATGAACTAATTTGTCTATTCTGTAAAAACCTCAATTTGTTCTGTTTGGTAGCTGGTCTCTGAGTACGCCGTTAGTATTCTCTTTTGAACATTTCATTTCATTTCTGGTAGTAGCAGTTTTTAGATGTGTCCTAATGTTTTAAATGAGCTAACTTATCAACCCTTTCTCTGTGAGCTTGAGGCAGTGGTGGCTCATTGGTATATTTCTCACCTTCCCTGAGGGAGACCTGGGTTCAATTCCCGGTCAGTGCACCTCATGTGCAGCCATTACTTGTGTGTTGCTGTGATGCTGAACAGGTTTCAGCAGAGCTTCCAGACTAAGACAGACTAGGAAGAAAGGCCTGGTGATCTTCTAAAAATCAGCCAATGAAAACCCAATGGATCACAAGGGCCTGATCCACTGCTGATCATGGGAATGGTGCAGGATTGGGCAGCATTTCATTCCATCATGCATGGGGCTCTCCATGAGTTGGAGCTGACTTGACAGCAGCTCATAACAACATCTCCATGAGTGGCCAACTGGAGTAAAAGAAGCCCTCCCTCCAATCTCCTCCAGTGTTGATGTATTTACTCCATTTGTGTTGTGTTACCCAACTGAAATATTCATGGTCATGTTCTTCCTTGTGTGGCCTCAAGGCCAGGTATGTCTGCATAGCACTGTTTGGTCTTATCAACCTGTTGCTTTTTGGATTCTGCATAGTTTTCAAAAAGACGTGTCTGAAACCAAAACATCCAACTCATTCTCCACACACCTTCTTACATTTTATATGTATTTGGACATCGTGGGTAGATGTAAGGGGTGAATAATGAGGAAGTGCCTGCTAGGGCTTCTGGGGTTATAAATGCTACCAAGCTCAGGATTTCTGGGGAAAGTAAAAAGCCTTTTAAAAATTTTTTTATTGTGATTTAGGTGAAAGTTTACAGAGCAAATTAGTTTCTCATTAAATAGTTAATACACAAAATGATTTGTGACTTTGGTGCCAACCCCATGATGTGTCAGTACTCTCCCCTTCTCCACCCCAGGTTCCCTGTTTCCATTCATCCAGTTTTCCCCATCTCTGCTTTCTTGCTTGCTTGTTTACTTAATCTCCTCTTTTATGTCTCAGAAGAGATTGATTCAAGGCACACCCTGCACTAGTACTGGCTCATTAACATAACAAAGAAAACCCATTCCTGTGGAGCCAACATGGCACTATAGACAGAAGCACCATGCCATCCCTCCACAGCAGAGACCCACAAAACTAAGCAAAACAGAGACAAACATCAATCCTGGAACCCTAAGGATCAAACGAAGGGATAAAGAACTCAACCAAGCACTGAATGGAGTAAGAAACTGACAGAGAACAAAAAGCAAGGAGAGTTACAGAATGGAGGTCCCCTATTAGCAAACATGGCATGGATTCACCATCTTGGACTTCTTAGCCACCAAGAACAGCATACAGGGAATACGAGAAGGCAGCTTCATGGAGCTCCCAGCAGGAGACAGAGCACCTGGTAACCAACGATACATGCTTTCCCACCCTCCACCCCTCTTCTCTCTGCTCCACCTCCACCAATTTCTGGTGGGCTGTAGTCACTCAGTGGGTAGGTGCTGGCTCCTTGCTGCTGCGATTTGCCCCACCCATGCTGGCTGGCTCCTTCAGTGCCATTTTTTGGTTGCTGCTGTTGGTTTTTTTGGCTTCTTTTGGTTTCTTCTCTCTCTTTCACTTCCTTTCCTTTCTGTCAAACACCTGGCTCTGTGTGCCATCTCCGCTCTGCCTTGACAGGCTGAGAAGCACCGCTCAGCTGGGGAACACTTCCCCAGTCTGCACCACCATGCAGTGGGCTCCCTGGGAGAATTTTTTCTTTTTTTTCCTTTTTGTTTTTCTTCATTTCTCTGTTTCTAGTCTCTCTCTACTTTTCTTCTTTTCCTGTCTCCTGAATACCTGGTGTTGTGTGCTATCTCCCCTCCTTCTAGATAGGCTATGCAGTGTCACTCAGCTTGGGAAACACTTCCCTGGTCGGCAACACCAAGCCAGTGGGCTCCCTTGGGGATTGTTCTTTTCTTTTCTAGATTTCTTGTCTCTCTCTACCATCCTTCCCATCTTTTCTCCTGAACACTTGGTGCTGTGTGCCATCTCTGGTCCTTTTTGATGAGCAGTGCAGTGCTGCTCAACTGGGAACCCACTTCCAGTGGGCTGCCTTGGAGCATTTTTTTCTTTCTTTTTTTTTTTTTTCTCAGTTTCTTGTCTCTCGCTACCTTCCTTCCTTACCCTTCTCTTGAACACTTGGCACCATGTGAAATCTCCACTCCTTCTTGACGGGCTATGCAGCACTGCTCGGCTGGGGACTCACTTCCAGTGGGCTCCCTTGGGGCATTTTTTTTCTTTCTTCTTCTTGGTTTCTCACTCTACCTTCCTTTCTTTCCTTCCTCCCAAACACCTGTCCATGTATACCTTTCTTTCTCTTTTTAAATTTATTATTATTTTTTAAAATTTAGTTTCTTGTATCTCTCTCCCTCCCTTCCCTTCTTTTCTCCCACCCACCTAGCTGTGTGTACCGTATCTCACCCTTCATGATGGGTTGTGCCACACTGGCCAGCTAGAAAGCTACTGGAACACAGCTTCCCTGGGTCCACACCACTCCAACGGCAGGCTCCCTCAGCACTTTTTGGCCTTTATTTTTGGACTCCTGTTCCTCTTCTTTCTCTTCTTTCCCACACCCAATTAGCTCCACGCATCACAACCTTCCCCCTCCCTCCTGCCTATCTGCACCATGCACTGGGCATCACACCCCTGAGCAGCATAGGCATGGTCTACCGGAACCTGCCCTGCATTGACTGCCCTGTCAGCCCCAGTACATTCCATAAATGACTCATCCCAGCCCCTTCCCCTCCACTCACCTGCCCTGCTGCACCATAGCTGAGTGACTGGCCCTGCCCATTGGACAAGGTGGTGAGAAGTATTATTCCCACAGATGAGCAAACAACAAAGAATGCTCAGCCTACTTGCTCAGATATAGCCAAATAAAACAAAAAATCAGGAGACACAAACGACTCTACAATAAATAAATGAACAAAATAAATAATGAATGTCCCAAAGACAGTAGGCAATATCAAAACATATAAAAAACAGGACGGGATGGTTCCAGTAGGTGTCCAAAATAAAACACCAGATGACCTTCCAGTAGAAGAAAAGGCACTGGAACTACCAGATAGGGAATTCAAATCTCTAACATTCAGAGCTACCCAAGAGTTGAAGGAAGAAGCGGACAAAAATGAGGAAAAAATAGACAAATTCATGGAAAATACAGACAAAATCTTGGAAAAGATAAACAAAACAATGGAAGAATTCAGGAAAATAATACAGGAACAAAATTTCAAACTCACAACTAGAAATCATACAAAAACAGCAATAAGAAATGCAAAACATAAACAACAAGATTTCAGAAATGGACAGTGTCCTAGAAGGTTTAAGGAGCAGATTTTAAACAATGGAAGACAGCATCAACGAAACTGAGGACAAATTCTTGGATACCATTTGTTTGAGGAAAAATCAGAGACAAGAACGAAGAAAAATGAAGAAACACTGAAACAATGTGGGATACAATCAGTAGCAAAAATCTGTGAGTGATATGAGTTCCAGAACAGTGGAAGAAAACAGAAAACACAGAGAGGATCATTGAAGAATTGCTAACAGAAAACCTCCCTAATATCATGCAAGATGAAAAGCTGACCATCCAAGAAGTTCAGCAAACTTCATATAAGATAGACCCCAAAAGAAAATCACCAGGACATATCACAATCACACTCCCCAAAACCAAAGACAAAGAAAGAATCCAAGAGCAGCTTGAGAAAAATGAAAAGTCACATATGGTAAACAATAAGACTCAGCTCTGATTACTCAGCAGAAACCATGCAGGCAGGAAGGCAATGGGATGACATACATAAAGCCTTGAAATAAATAAATTGCCAACCAAGAACAATATATCCTGCAAAACTTTCGCTAAAATATAATGGTGAAATTAGGTGGGGGCCAAGATGGCAGAGTAGTCAGATGCTTCCCTTGGTCCCTCTTACAACTAAGACCTGAAAAAACAAGTGAATTGATTATATATGACAATCCAGGGGCCCTGAATATCAAAGGCAAAGTTGAGGAATTATACTGAGCAACAGAGGGAAGGAGAGATGGTAAGGAAGCACCAAGGAGTTACAAGACCTGACCCATTGGGAGCTGGCACCCTTCAGGTCAGATTGGCTGGCATATGTGGTGGGCAAGCAGTGGCTCTTGGGAGGCATTTTCCACATCAGGAGAGACCCAGCGGCAGAGAATCTACTCGGGCCTCCTGAACCAGTGAAAAGCTGATCTACCAAGTGGAACAAAAAACACCCTTCAGGAAAAATATCTCTCCCATTTACCTGCCCCCTCCCTGCTCTGCACCGAGTCCTGGGCTGGCTTCAGCAATTGCCATGTCCCCTGGGCCAGAAGTAGGACCTGTCACCCACCCTGAGCCATTCTCCTGGACTTGGAGAGAGAACAAATTAACAAACAGGAAAAAATAATCTGCCAGCTCCCCTAAGCCAGGAACTGAAGGTAGGAAAAGCTCCTTTGCCTAGGCACAGGAATAAGGGGTGCAAGGACTTTGAATTTTTTTCACCCCTCATAGACCTCTGTGGGCCCATTTCAACAGCTTAGGCCCTCATTAGCACTGTACAACAGAGTCTATACCTGAAGCCTAACTTCAACTGTATCACCTATATGGTGGAGTGGCAGGTCCATGACATTTGACACTGCTCTGCCCATTAAGCAGGGTCCTCATCTACCCACATCAGGGGCCTAAGGACAGGAGGCTCCGCCTACACCACCTAGCCACCCACGATGGGAGTCCAAGAATTAGTGGTGCCTCCCAGTCCTTACAGCCTACAGCATTGGGTGCCCATAGTCCAGCTGCAAAACCTACACACCTACACACTTTAGGGAACAGGGACATGCTTTCCTCCCAGACACTCAGGGACAGCTGTCAGCCCCCTGCCTTGCTCAGTGCGTGACCCCCCACTGCAGCCAGATACCCATGCCTAGACCAATCACCCCTGCCCATCTAGGACTGTAGGTGAGAGCCTGCACCACACACTTGGTGACCAACTATCTGGACACCTGAGCTGAATCCGTACAAGAAAATACATGGATTCTAGGGCTCACATACCTAGTAACAGATCTAACCACCTGGTGACAGGATGTTACACCTTCAAAGGTGCTAGTAATCAAACTAGCTCACAGGAGCAGCCTATTTGGACATATCAAAACAAAACAAAACAAGAAGCTAGGACACAGTAAGCAAACATAAAATAAATAAATATAATAACTTATTGATGGCTCAGAGACAACAGTCAATATCAAATCACATAAAGAGGCAGACCATGATGGCTTCAGCAAGCTCCCAAAATACAGAATCAAGTAATTTTCCAGAGGAGGAGAACTTCTTGGAATTACTGGAGGTAGAATACAAAAGATTAATCTACAGAGATCTTCAAGAGATCAGGAAGGAGATCAGACAAAATTAAGAAGATTATAGAAGAGCACAATGACAAATTTAACAGGCTGCAAGAATCCATAGAGAAACAGCAAACAGAAATCCAAAAGATTGACAATAAAATTTCAGAATCAGACAACTCAATAGAAAGTCACAGGAGCAGAACTGAGGCAATGGAAGTCAGAATTAGTGAGACTGAAGATAAAGCACTTGACACTAACTTATTTGAGGAAAAATCAGATAAAAGGATTTAAAAAAATGAAGAAACCCTAAGAATTATAAGTGACTCTATCAAGAGGAATAACCTACGAGTGATTGGAGTATCAGAAAGGGGGGGGGGGGGGGGATAATAGAAAATACAGAGAATTGTTGAAGATTTGTTGGCAGAAAACTTCCCTGATATCCTGAAAGATGAGAAGATATCTATCCAAGATGCTCATTGAACCCCACACAAGGTAGATCCCCAAAGAAAGTCACCAAGACATATTATAATCAAACTTGCCAAAACCAAAGATAAAAAGAGAATTTTAAGAGCAGCTAGGGATAAATGAAAAGTCATCTACAAAGGAGAGTCAATAAGAATAAGCTCGGACTACTCAGCAGAAACCATGCAGGCAAGAAGGAAGTGGGATGACACATATAAAGCCTTGAAGGAAAAAATTTGCCAGCCAAGAATTACATATCCAGCAAAACTGTCTCTCAAATATGATGGTGAAATTAGGGCATTTCCAGATAAACAGAACTTTAGGGAATTTGTGAAAACCAAACCAAGATTACAAGAAATACTAAAGGGAGTCCTCCAGTTAGAAAATCAATAACATCAGATAACAACCCAAGACTAGAACACAGGACAGAGCAACCAGATATCAACCAGGATAGAGAAGTCACAAAAATAAATCAAAGCTAAAATGCTGAAAATTGGGAAAGAGAGATGTCAATATGTAAAAGATGACAACATTAAAACAAAAAAAGATTGACTAAAAAATGTAGTCACAGATCTGTCATATGGAAAGGAAGTCAAGGCGATATAAAGAAATAAACGATTGGTTTAAACTTAGAAAAATGGGTAAATATTAAGGTAACCACAAAGGAAACTAACGATCCTACTTATCAAAATAAAAAACAAGAAAAACATAAAGACTCAGCAAACACAAAATCAACAACAATGAAAAAGATGAAAAGAAAATACATAAAGAAAAACGACTCAGCACAGAAAATTAAGTGGAACAAAAAAGTGGTCAACAACACACACACAAAAAAGACATCAGAATGACAGCACTAAATGCATACCTATCAATAATTACACTAAATGTAAGTGGACTAAATGTACCAATAAAGAGACAGAGAGTGGCAGAATGGATTAAAAAAAACACTGTCTATATGCTGCCTAAAAGAGACACACCTTAGACTTCAAGATGCAAATGAACTAAAACTCAAAGGATGGGAAAAAGTATATCAAGCAAACAACAATTGAAAAAGAGCAGGAGTGGCAATATTAATATCTGATGAAATAGACTTTAAAGTAAAATCCACCACAAAAGATAAGGAAGGACACTATGTAATGATTAAAAGGTCAATACACCAGGAGGACATAACCATAATAAATATTTATGCACCCAATGATAGGGCTCCAAAATACATAAAACAGACTCTAATGGCGTTGAGAAGAGAGATAGACAGCTCCACAATAATAATAGGAGACTTTAACACACCACTTTTGGTGAAGGACAGAACATCCAGAAAGAAGGTTAATAAAGACACAGAAGATCTAAATGGTGCAATCAACCAACTTGACTTCAGACATATACAGAGCACTCCACCCAACGGCAGGCAAGTATACTTTCTTTTCCAATGCACATGGAACATTCTCCAAAACAGACCACATATTAGATCATAAAGCAAGCCTTAACAGAATCCAAAGCATTGAAGTATTACAAAGTGACTTTTCTGACCATAAAGCCATAAAAATAGAAATCAATAACAGAAAAAGCAAGGAAAAAAATCAGTTACATGAAAACTGTACAACACCTTACTCAAAAACTACTGGATTGTAGAAGAAATTAAGGATGGAATAAAGAAATTCACAGAATAAAAGGAGAATGAAAACACATCCTACCAGAACCTTTGGGACACAGCAAAAGCAGTGCTCAGAGGTCAATTTATAGCAATAAATGCACACATTGAAAAAGAAGAAAGGGCCAAAATCAAAGCATTAACTCTACAACTTGAACAAATAGAAAGAGAGCAGCAAAGGAAGCTTTCGGGAAACAGAAGAAAGCAAATAATAAAAATTAAAACAGCATTAAATGAAATAGAAAATAGAAAAACAATTGAAAGAGTTACCAAGACCAAAAGCTGGTTCTTTGAAAAGATACGAAATCAATAAACCATTGACCAAAGTGACAAAATAAAAACATGAGAGGAAGCAAATAACCCGAATAAGAAATGAGATGGGCGATATCACAACAGTTCCTAACTGAAATTAAAAGAATCACAACAGAATACTATGAAAAATTGTACTCCAACGAATTTGAAAACCTAGAGGAACTAGACAAATTTCTAGAAACAGACTACCTAATTAAACTAACACAAAGAGAGGTAGAAAAACTAAATAAACCTGTAAGAAAATAAGAGATTGGAAAGGTAATTGAAAAACTCCCAACAAAACAAAGCCCTGGCCCTGACAGTTTCATTGGAGAATTCTACCTAACTTTCAGAGAAGAGTTAACACGACTACTACTAAAGGTATTTCAGAGCATAGAAAGTATGGAATACTCCCAAACTCATTCTATGAAGCCTGCATAACCCTGATACCAAAACTAGGTAAAAATACCACAAAAAAGAAAATTACAGACCAGTATCTCTCATGTACATTGACACAAAAATCCTCAACAAAATTCTAGCCAATAGAATTCAACAACCTATCAAAAAAAAAAAAAAAATTTTGCCATGACCAAGTGGGATTCATACCAGGTATGCAAGGATGGTTCAGCATTAGAAAAACAATCAATGTAATCCATCACATAAATAAAACAAAAGACAAGAACCACATGATCTTATCAATTGATGCAGAAAAGGCATTTGACAAAGTCCAACACCCATTCATGATAAAAACTCTCAGCAAAATAGGAATAGAAGGGAAATTCCTCAACATAATAAAGGGCATTTATACAAAGCCAACAGCCAACATCATCCTAAATCGAGAGGGTCTGAAAGGATTCCCCTTGAAAACGGGAAACAGACAAGGATGTCCTTTATCACCACTCTTATTCAACATTGTGCTGGAGGTCCTGGCCAGAGCAATTAGGCTAGAAAGGGAAATAAAGGGCATCCAAATTGGTAAAGAAGAAGTAAAAGTATCTCTATTTGCAGATGATATGATCTTATACACAGAAAACCCAACAGAATCCACAAGAAAACTACTGGAACAAATAGATTTCAGCCAAGTATCAGGATACAAGATAAACATACAAAAATCAGTTGGATTCCTCTACACCAACAAAGAGAAATTTGAAGAGGAAATCACCAAGTCAATACCATTTACAATAGCCCCTAAGAAGATAAAATACTTAGGAATAAATCTAACCAGAGACATAAAAGACCTATACAAACAAAACTACAAGACACTACTGCAAGAAGCCAAAAAAAGACCTGCATAAGTGGAAAAACATACCTTGCTCATGGATAAGAAGACTCAACATTATGAAAATGTCAATTCTACCCAAAGCGATCTACAGATACAATGCAATCCTGATCCAAATTCCAATGCCATTTTTTAAGGATATGGAGAAACAAATCACCAACTTCATTATGGAAAGGAAAGAGGTCCCAGATAAGTAAGCATTACTTAAGAAGAAGAACAAAGTGGGAAGCCTCACACTACCTGATTTTAGAACCTATTATACTGCTACAGTAGTCAAAACAGCCTGGTACTGGTACAACAGATACATAGACCAATGGAAAAGAATTGAGAATCCACAGGTTAATTCATCCACCTATGAACAGCTGATATTTGACAAAAGCCCAACGTCTGTTAAATAGGGAAAAGACAGTCTCTTTAACAAATGGTGCTGGTATAACTGGATATCCATCTGCAAAAAAATGAAACAGGAGCCATGACTCACACCCATGCACAAAAACTGACTCGAAATGGAACAAGACGTAAATATAAAATCTAAAACAATAAAGATCATGGGAGAAAAAATAGAGACAACACTAGGAGCCCTAATACATGGCATAAACAGAATACAAAACGTTACTAACAATGCAGAAACACCAGAAGAGAAACTAGATAACTGGAGTTCCTAAATATCAAACACTTATGCTCATCAAAAGACTTCACCAAAAGAGTGAAAAGATAACCTACAGACTGGGAAAAAATTTTTGGCTACGACAGATCTAATCAGGGTCTAATCTCTAAAATCTACAAGATAATGCAAATCCTCAACAACAAAAAGACAAATAATCCAATTAAAAAATGGACAAAGGATATGAACAGGCACTTCTCCAAAGAAGACATTCAGGCAGCTAACACACACATGAGGAAATGCTAACGATCATTAGCCATTAGAGAAATGCAAATCAAAACTACAATGAGATAACGTCTCACCCCCACAAGGCTAGCATTAATCCAAAAAACACAAAATAGTAAATGTCGGAGAGGTTGTGGAGAGACTGGAACACTTATATACTGTTGGTGGGAATATAAAATGGTACAACCACTTTGGAAACCAATTTGATGCTTCCTTAAAAAGCAGTACCATACGATCCGGCAATCCCACTCCTTGGAATATATCCTATAGAGGTAAGATCTGTCACCCAAATAGATACATGCACAACCATGTTCATTGTAGCATTGTTCACAATAGCAAAGAGATGGAAGCAACCTAGGTGCCCATCAACGGATGAATGGATTAACAAATTGTGGTATATTCACACAGTGGAATACTATGCAGCAATAGAGAACAACAATGAATCCATGAAACATCTCATAACATGGACGAATCTGGAAGGCATTATGCTGAGTGAATTTAGTCAGTCACTAAAGGACAAATATTGTGTAAGGCCACTATTATAAGAATTCAAGAAAAGGTTTGAACACAGAAGAAAACATTCTTTGATGGTTATGAGGGGAGGGAGGGAGGGAGTGGGGTATTCACTAACTAGATAGTAGAAAAGAATTATCTTAGGTGAAGGAAAGGACAGCGCACACTACAGGGGATGTCAGCACAACTGGACTAAACCAAAAGCTAAGAAGTTTCCTGAATACAACCAAACACTTCGAGGGACAGAGTAGGAGGGGCGGGGGTCTGGAGACTGTGGTTTCAGGGGACATCTAGGTCAATTGGCCTAAGAAAGTTTATTAAGAAAATGTTCGGCATCCCACTTTGGTGAGTGGCATCTGGGGTCTTAAAAGCTAGCGAGTGGCCGTCTAAGATGCATCAATTGGTCCTAACCCACTTGAGCGAAGGGGAATGAAGAACACCAAAGAAACAGGGAAAATATGAGCCCAAGAGACAAAAGGGCCACATTAACCAGAGACTCCATCAGCCTGAGACCAGAAGAACTATATGGTGCCCGACTACCACCAATGATTGCCCTCACAGGGAACACAACAGAGAGTCCCTGATGGAGCAGGAGAAAGGTGGGGTGCAGAACTCAAATTCTAGTACAATGACTAGACTTAATGGTGTGACTGAGACTGGAGGAACCCTGGAAAACATGGCCCCCAGACTTTCTGTTAGTCTAAAAGTAAAACTATTCCTGAGACCAACTCTTCAGACAAAGATTAGACTGGACTATAAGACGTAAAATGATACTCATGAGGAATGTGTTTCTTGGCTCAAGTAGATACATGAGACTAAATGGGCAGCTCCTGTCCAGAGACAAGATGAGGAGGCAAAAATGCACAGGAACTAGTTGAATGGACATGGGAAATCCGAGGTGGAAAGGAGAAGTTTGCTGTCACAGTTTAGGGTGAGCAACTAGGGTCAAATAACAATGTGTTGATGAATTTTTTTATGAGAAACTAACTTGAATTGTAAACTTTCACTTAAAGCACAATAAAAAATATATAAATATTATGGTGAAATTAGGACATTTCCAGGTAAACAGAAATTAAGGGAATATGTAAAAACAAAACCTAGGTAATGAACTCTCAAAGATTTTTTTTTTCTTTTTAAAATTTTTTTTATTGTACTTTAGATGAAGATTTACAGAATAAATAGTTTCTCATTAAACCGTTAGTACACATACTGTTTTATGACATTGGTCAACACCCCACGACATGTCAACACACTCCCATCTCGACTTTGGCTTCCCCATTACCAGATTTCCTGTTGCCTCCTGCCTTCTAGTCCTTGTCCGTGGGCTGTTGTGCCCCATTAGTCTTGTTTTGTTTTTTGGGGCTGTCTACTCTTTGGCCGAAGGGTGAAACTCGGGAGTGACTTCATTACTGAGCTAAAAGGCTGTCTGAGGGCCATACTCTTGGGATTTCTCTAGTCTCTGTCAGGCCAGTAAGTCTGGTCTTTTTCTTTTGTGAGTTAGGATTTTGCTCTACATTTTTCTCCAGCTCTGACCGGGACCCTCTGCTGTGATTCCTGTCAGAGCAGTCAGTGGTGGTAGCCAGGCACCATCTAGCTGTACCAGACTCAGTCTGGTGGAGGCCATGGTAGTTGTGGTCCATTAGTCCTTTGGACTAATCTGTCCCTTGTATCTTGTGTTCTTCATTCTCTCATGCTCTTGAAAGGGTGAGACCAGTGGATTATCTTAGATGGCTGCTCAGAGCCTTTTAAGACCCCAGACGCTACTTACCAAGGTAGAATGTAGAACATTTTCTTTATAAACTATGTTATGCCAGTTGAGCTAGATGTTCCCCAAGACCATGGTCCCCATAGTCTTCAGCCTAGCAGTTTGGTCCCTCAGGTGTTTTGATGTGCCTGTGGAGCTTCCATGACCCTGCCTTGGACAAGTTGTGCTGGCTTCCACAGTATTATGTAGTGTCTTACCCTTCACCAAAGTTACCACTTATCTATTATCTATTTAGTATTTCCCCTTGCCAGCCTTCCCATCCCTCATAACTATCAAAGGGTTTTTTTTTGTGTGTGTGTGTATGTGTGTGTGTGTGTGTAAAGCTTTTCCTGAGTTTTTACAGTAGCCGTCTCATACAATATTTGTCCTTTTATGATTTGACTTATTTCACTCAGCATTATGTCCTCCAGTTTCATCCATGTTATGAGATGCTTCGCAGATTCATCACTGTTCTTTATCATTGCATAGTATTCCATTGTGTGTATGTACCATAGTTTGTTTATCCATTCGTCTGTTGATGGGCATCTAAGTTGTTTCCATCTTTTTGCTGTTGTGAACAATGCTGCAATGAACATGTCTATTCTTGTGACGACTCTTGTTTCTCTAGGATATGTTCCTAGGAGTGGGATTGCTGGATCGTATGGTATTCCTATTTCTAGCTTTCTAAGGAAGCACCATATTGTTTTCCAGAATGGTTGTGGCATTTTGCATTCCCACCAGCAGTGTGTAAGATGAACTGTCAAAGATTAATCAAAACTAAAAGGTTTACAACAGGGAATCAGAGAGGTTAATCTGTAAATGACAACAACATCAGAACAATAAAAGTAGGCATATATGATGTAGGTATAAAACTTTCAAACGGAGAGGAAGGCAAGGTGATACTGAGTAATAAAAGACTGGTTCAAACTTAGGAAAGATAAGGGTAAGTTTCAAGGTAACCACAAAGGAAGTTAACCTACTCATCAAAACAAAGAAGAAAAACATGAAGCCTCAGTAAACACAAAATCTACAAAAACAAAAGAAATGAAAAAAAAATCCACAAACGAGGAATTCAGCACAGGAGAGTAAGAGGAACAAAGAAAACATCTGCTCCACAAAAAAAAAAAAAAAAAAAAAAAAAAAAGCACTACAAAATGACAGCAAGAAACTCACACCTATCAATAATTACACTGAACGTAATTGGCCTAAATGCACCCATAAAGAGACAGAGAGTGACAGAAGGGATAAAAAACAGGACCCATCAATATGCTGTCTACAAGAGACACACCTTAGAAACAAAGGCATAAATTTATTAAAAAATCAAAGGATGGAAAAAAATATATCAAGCAAACCGCTACCAAAAAAAGCAGGAGTGGCAATATTAATCTCGATAAAATAGACTTTAAAAAAAAACCCACCATAAAAGACAAAGAAGAGCATTATACAGTGATTAAAGGGGCGATCCATCATGAAGACATAACCACAGCAGATATCTACGTGCCCAATAACAGGGCTCCAAAATACATAAAACAAGCTTCAGCAGCACTTAAAAGAGAAATTGACAGTTCCACAATAATAGTAGGAGACTTCAACACACCACTCTTGGTAAAGGACAGAACATCTAGAAAGAAACTCAACAAAGATACAGAAGATCTAAAGGCCACAACCAACCAACTTGACCTCATAGACATGTATAGAACACCACCTAACAGCTACAAAGTACACATTTTTTTCCAATGCACATGGAATGATCTCCAGAAGAGACTACATCTTAGGCCACAAAGCAATCCTCAACAGAATCCAGAACACTGAGATAATACAAAGTATCTTCTCTGATCACAATGCCATCAAATTAGAAATTAACAAGAGAAGGGCAAGGAAAAAGAAATCAAATACATGGACACTGAATAACATCCTGCTTAAAAACCACTGGGTAATAGAATAAATCAAAGATGGAATAAAAAAATTCCTAGAATAAAACAAGAAAGAAAACACATCATATCAAAACCTTGGGACATAGTAAATGCAGTGCTCAGAGGCCAATTTATAACAATAGATGCAGACATCAAAAAAGAAGGGGCAAAATCTGAACATTAGCTACACAACTTGAAAAATAGAAAGAGAAGAGCAAAAGAAGCCTACAGCCACCAGAAGAAAGGAAATAATAAAGATCAGAGCAGATATAAATGAAATAGAGAATAGAAAAACAAAACTAAAAGTTGGTTCTTTGAAAGGATCAACACAATTGACAAACCATTGGCCAACTGACAAAAGAAAAACAGGAGAGGATGCAAATAACCAAAATAAAAAATGAAACTGGGGACATTACAACAGACCCAAATGAAATAAAAAGAACCATAACAGAGTACTCTGAAAAACTATACTGCAACAAATTTGAAAACCTAGAGGAAAAGGACAAATTTCTAGAAACACATTACCTCCCCAGACTAACACAAACTGATGTTGAAAATCTGAACAGACCCATAACAAGAGAAGAGATTTAAAAGTCAATAAAAAAACTCCCAACAACAAAAAAAGCCCTGGCTCAGATGTCTTCACTAGAGAATTCTACCAAACATTCAGAGAAGAGCTTACACCAGTACTACTCAAACTATTTCAGAACACAGAAAAGGAAGGGATTCTTCTGAATTCATTCTGTGAAGCCAGCATAATGCTGATACCAAAACCAGGCAAAGACACCACAAAAAAAGAAAATTACAGACCAATATCTCTCATGACTATAAGTGCAGAAATTCTCAACAAAATGCTAGCCAATAGAATTCAGCATCATATCAAAAAAATAATACACCCTGACTGTGGTATTCATACCCAGGTATGCAAGGATGGTTCAACATTAGAAAATCAATCAATGTAATCCACCACATGAGTAAAACAAAAGAATCACATGATCATCTCAATCGACACAGAAAAGGCATTCGACAAAATCCACAGCACCCATTCCTGATAAAAACTCTCAATGAAATAGGTATAGAAAGGAAATTTCTCAACATAGTAAAGGACATCTATGCAAAACCAACAGTCAACATCAATCTTAATGGAGAGAGGCTGAAAACATTCCCCTTGAGAACAGAAACAAGACAAGAATGCCCTTTATCACCACTCCTATTTAACATTGTGCTGGAAGCCCTAGCTAGAGCAATTAGGCAAAAAAAGGAAATAAAGGGAAACCAAATTGGTAAGGAAAAAGT
Organism: Dugong dugon; assembly: GCA_030035585.1. Lineage (NCBI taxonomy): Eukaryota > Metazoa > Chordata > Mammalia > Sirenia > Dugongidae > Dugong > Dugong dugon. The sequence goes on from CM057460.1 coordinate 148,801,544, forward strand.
ACAACTGCCCCTGTTTGCACATGATATGATACTATACATAGAAAACCCAAAAAAGTCCACGAGAAAACTATTGGAACTAATAGAAAAATTCAGCAGTGTAGCAGGATATAAGATAAACATATAAAAATAGTTAGATTCCTATACACCAATAAAGAGAATGACAAAGAGGAAATCAAGAAAACAATACCATTTATAATAGCCCCTAAAAAAATAAAATACTTAGGAATAAATGTAACCAGGAATGTAAAAGACATATACGAAGAAAACTACAAAACACTACTGCTAGAAACCGAAAGAGATCTACATAAATGGAAAAACATACCATGCTCACGGATAGGTAGATTAACATTGTGATTCTACCAAAAGCAATTCTATCCAAAGCAATCTACAAATACAGTGCAATCCCGATCAAAATACCAACAGCATTCTTTAAAGAGACAGAAAAGCTAATCATTAACTTTATAGGGAAATGGAAGAAGCCTCAGATAAATAAAGCACTACTGAAGAAGAATAAAGTAGGAGGACTCTAACTACCTGGCCTGAGAACCTGCTATACAGGTATGGTAGTCAGAACAGCCTGGTACTGGTACAGTGACAGATACTTTGACCAATGGAACAGAATTGAGAACCCAAATGTAAATCCATCCACCTACAGTCACCTAATCTTCGACAAGGGCCCAAAGTCCATCAAATGGGGAACAGACAGTCTTTTTAACAAATGGTGCTGGCAAAACTGGATGTCCATCTGCAAAAAAAATGAAACATGACTCATACCTCACACCATACAGAAAAACTAATTCAAAACGGATCAAAGACCTAAATATAAAACCAAAAACTGTAAAGATCACAGAATTAAAAATAGTGCCAATGCTAAAGGCCCTACTACACGGCATTAACAGGATACAAACCATAACTAACAACACACAGCCTCCATAAGATAAGCTAGCCTCCATAAGATAACTGGGATCTTCTAAAAATTAAACACGCTCAGCAAAAGAGTAAAAAGAGAACCTATAGACTAGGGAAAAAAATCTTGGTTATGAAAAATCCAACAAAGGTCTAATCTCTAAAATCTACAGGAAAATCCAACACCTCTACAACAAAAAGACAAATAATCCAATTAAAAATGGGCAAAGGAAATGAACACACACTTCATGGAAGGAGACACTCATGTGGCTAATAGACATATGAGGAGATGCTTGCGATCACTAGCCATTAGAGAAATGCAAATTGTCTTAGTCATCTGGTGCTGCTATAACAGAAACACCACAAGTGGATGTTTTTAATGAAGAGAAGTTTATTTCCTCGCAGTTAAAGTAGGCTAAAAGTCCAAATTCAGGGCATCAGCTCCAGGGGAAGGCTTTTTCTCTCTGTCGGCCTTCTTCGTTTCGGTGTTCCCCCAGACTAGGAGCTTCTCTGTGCAGGGACCCCGATCCAAAGAATGCACTCTGCTCCCAGCACTGCTTTCTTGATGGTATGAGGTCCCCCTGTCTTACTGCTCACTTCTGTCTTTTATATCTCAAGTGATTGCCTCAGGACACAATCCAGTCTTGTAGATCAGGTTCTGCCTGAGTTTTTATAATAGTGGTCTTATAAAATGTTTGTCCATTTGTGATTGACTTATTTCACTCAGCATAATGCCCTCTAGATTCTTCCATGTTGTGAGATGTTTCCCAGATTCATCATTGTTCTTTATCATTGTATAGTGCTCCATTGGTGTATGTACCATAGTTTGTTTATCCATTCATCAGTTGATGGACATCTAGATTGTTTTCATTTTTCTGCTATTGTTAACAATGCTGCAGTGAACATGTGTGTGCATATGTCTATTCATGTGATGACTCTTATTTCTTTAGGATATATTCCTAGGAGTGTGATTGCTGGATCGTATGGTATTTCTATTTCTAGCTTTCTAAGGAAGTGCCATATCATTTTTCAAAATGGTTGTGCCATTTTGCATTCCCGCCAGCGGTGCGTAAGAATTCCAATCTCCCCCAAGCCTCTCCAACATTTGTTATTTTCTGATTCATGCCAGTAATGCCGGGGTGTGATGGTATCTCATTATGGTTTTGATTTGCATTTCTCTAATGGCTAGTGATTGCGAGAATTTCCTCAAGTGTTTGTTAGCCACTTGAATGTCTTTGGTGAAGTGTCTGTTCATTTCCTTTGCCCATTTTTTAATTGGATTGTCTTTTTGTTGTAGAGGTGCTGGATTTTCCTGTAGAAATCCTTTGTCAGATTTGTCATAGCCAAATTTCTTTTCCCTAGTCTGTAGGTTCTCTTTTTACTTATTTGGTGAAGTCTTTTGATGAGCTTAAGTGTTTAATTTTAGAAGATCCCAGTTATCTAGCTTATCTTCTGGAGTTGTATGTTGTTAGTTATGGTTTGCATCCTGTTAGTGCCGTATATCAGGGCCTCTAGCATTGATCCTATTTTTTCTTGTATAATCTTCATGGGTTTTATATTTAGGTTTTTAATCCATTTTGAATTAGCCCAACTTTTTTGTTTTTGTTATCATAAATCTTAATTTTTCATATATTTTAAACTCTGTAAGACAATGCTAGGATTATTTTTTACAGTTAAATTCATTTATATTTATCCACATATTTATCTTTTTTTGGCACTGATTCCCTCTTGCATAACTATGCTTCCATATGTATCATTTTTTTTTTCCTGAAAAAACTGCCATTAGTGTTTCTTTGAATACTAGCTTGATGGCAATTAATTCTCTCAGTTTTGTTTGTCTGAAATTTCTTTATTTCACCTTCATAACAAAGATTTTTTATTTTGGAAAATTTCAAACATTCACAAAGTAAACAGGAGAGCATAATTAACCCTCATGTATTCATCACCTAGCTACAACAATATTCAAATTCTGCAATTCTTGTATCTTTTCTACCTCCAACCACTCCCTCTTCCCTGCAACTTGGTGAAGATGATGATTTTTAACAGTTCTTTTATTGTAAGGTAAAAGGTACATAGAACAAAGTGCACAGATTTTAACTGTACAGTTTTGACAAATGGATACACCATGTAATTGTTACCTCTATCACAATACAGAACATTTTCATCCCCTCAGGAAATTCCCTCATGTCCCTTTGCAGTTGATTCCCACCCCCAGAGACAACTATTGTTCTGATGTTTTTTGTTTTAGATTGGTTTTGCCTGTTTTAGAACTTCATAGAGATGAAATTATACATTGTATTCCTTTTGTATTCAGTTATTTTTGCCCACCATAGTATCTGTGTGTATCAATAGTTCATTGTATAATTATACCACAATTTATTTCTCCATTCTCCTGTTGATGGACATTTGGATTTTTTTCTTTTTCTTTTCTTTTTTTTTTTTTTTTAGTTATTGTGGCTTAGTTTGAGCATTCTTGTACAGTCATTTTCTAAACATAAGTTTTTATATGTATTCATCTTGGATAAGTACCTAGGATTGGAATTGCTGGTTCAAAGTATAAGTGTATATTTAAGTTTATCAGAAATGCCAAAGAGTTTTGCCAAAGTGGTTGTATTATTTTATGTTCCTACTGGCAATATGAGAGTTTTGGTTGCTGCACGTCCTTGACATTTCCCTGATGCCTAATATTGTTGAGCACTTTTTTATAAGTTTACTGGCCATTCCTAGATCTTCCTTTTTGAAATGTCTGTCAAGTCTTTTGACCATTTTTATGAGGTTTTGCCCTTTTTATTACTGAGTTGTAGAAGTTTTTATGTATTCTGGATACAAGTTCTTTCTCAGATACATGTTTTGCAAATATTTTTTCCAATCTGTGGCTTTCTTGTTTAGTTTATTAGTGATGCCTTTTCATGAACAGAAGTTTTTAATTTTGATAAATTCCATTTGATCTTTTTTTATGGTTACATCTCTCTGGTTTAATATAAATTTTTTTTGCCTATCCCTAGGTTATGAAGGTATGTTTCTATGTTTTCCACAGTATCTTTATATAGTTTTAGCTTTTACATTTAGGTCTATGATCCATCCCAAATTAAATCTTGTGTGTAGTGTGAGTAGGGAGGTCGAGCTTCATTTTATCACATAGGGATACCTAATTGTTCCAGCACCATTTGAAGAAAAAGCCTTCTCTTTCCCCCACTGGTCTGCTTTGGCACCTTTCTTGAAAATAAATCGACCATATAAATGCAAGTCTGTTCTTGCACTGTGTCATCAGTTGCGTTAATCTGTTTATCTATCACCATGCGAACAGTAAACTGTGTTGATTACTACAACTTAGTACTAATTCTTGAAGTCAGGTGATATAAATCCCTGAGCTTTGTTCATCTTTTCAAGACTGTTTTGGATATTCTGGCTCTTTTGCATTTTGTATACATTTAGAATCAGCTGTTAACTTCTACTTAAAAAAAAAAAAAAAAGCCTGGTATTATGGTTGGGATTATGTTGGATTTATAGATTAATTTAGGGAGACTCAATACCTTAACAAAGTTGAATTGACCAATTCAGGGACATGGTATATCTATCCACTTAATTTATGTGTTCCATTTCTCACATCAGTGTTTTGTAGTTTTCAGAGTAAAGGTTTTGCAAGGCTTTTGTTAAGCGCATCTCTAAGTATTTTAAGTTTATTTGACATTATTTAAAATATAATTTAAAAGTTCATCTTGCAATTATTTGTTGCTAATATACAGAAATTCAATTGATTTTTGCATATTGACCTTTTATTTTCAGACCTTGTAAAACTTACTTATTATGTCTAGTAGTTTTTATTGTTGTTAATTTCTTAAATTTTCTATGAAAAAAATCATGTCATCTTCGAATAGAAGCAATTTACTTCTTTATTTTTAGTATGAGTGATATTTAATCCTTTTGATTGCCTTACTGCACTGACTAGGACCTCCAGTGTAATGTTGAATAAAGCAAATGAAAGGAGACACCTTTAATTTTTCCTGATTATACAAGGAAAATATTTAATATGATGTTAGCTGTAGGTTTTTTTGTAGACGCTGTTTATCAAATGCAAGAAATATCCTTCTATTCCAAATTTTATGAGAATTTTTGTCATGAGTAAGTGTTAAAATTTGTCAAAAGATTTTTCTGTATCTATTGAGATCACCATAAGCTTTTACTCCTTTATTCTGTTAATATGGCAGAACACATTGCTGTTAATGTGCAATCAATTTTGAATTCCTGGAAGAAACCTTATTTTGTTATGATTTATTATTCTTTTTTATATATTGCTGGTTTTGATTTGCTGATACTATGTTAAGAATTTTTTCATCATTGTTATAAGAGATGTTGGTTTATAATTTTTGTAAAGTTTTAGTCTGTTTTTTTAAAATCAATGTTATACTGGCCTCATAAATGAGTTGGGAAGTGTTCATTCTTCCTCTATTTTTCAAAAGAGTTTGTATAAAATTTGTATTATATCGTCCTTAAATGTTTGATAGAATTCACTAGTGAAATCATCTTGATCTGGAGGGTTTTTTTGGTTAGTTATTTGTTTTTTTAGTGGGAAGGACTCTGATAACAAATTCAGTGTCTTTGACAGATAGAGGGATGATAAGATTTTAAATTTGGTCTTGTGTCAGTTTTAATATGTTTTTTAAATAATTTGTCCATTTCATATATGTTATCAAATTTATTGGCATAAAGTCATTCATATCATTCCCTCTGTGATTCAATTTAGATATTTTCTATTAATCTGTCTTTCAGTTTATTAACCCTGTCTTCTGCCTTTTTAATTTGGGTTCTTCCAGAAGTAGACCTTGTGACAAGAACTTTTTTTAAAATTTTTTTGTTATTGTACTTTAGGTGGTTTATAGAACAAATAGTTTCTCATTAAACAGTCAGTACACATATTGTTTTATGACATTGGTTAACAACCCCATGACATGTCCATACTCTCCCTTCTCGACCTTGGAGGACCTTTTTTTTTTTTGGTGAAAATATACATTGCCAATGATACACCATTTCAAAAATTTCTACAAGCACAATTCAGTGACATTGATTACATTCTTCCAGTTGTGCTGCTAGTCTCACTTTAGATGATGGTTTACAGAACAAAATAGTTTCTCATTAAACAGTACACATGTTGCCCTATGACAATGGTTAACAACTCCACTACATGTCAACACTGTCCTTACTCAACCTTGGGTTCCCTATCACCAGCTTTCCTGTCCCCTTCTGCCTTCTAGTCCTTGTCCCTGGACTGCTGTGCCTCAGTCCCATTTTGTTTTATAGGGCTGTCCAATCCCCAGCTGAACGGTGAACCTCAGAAGTGACTTCACCACTGAGCTAAAAAGGTGTCTAGGGGCCATATTCTCGGGGTTTCTCCAGTCTCTTTCAGGCCAGTAAATCTGGTCTTTTTGTGTGTGTGTTAGCATTTTGCTCTACATCCTTCTTCAGCTCAGTCCAGAACCCTCTGTTGTGATCCCAGTCAGAGCAGTCAGTGGTGGTAGCCGGGCACCATCTAGCTGTACTGGACTCAGTCTGGTGGAGGCCTTGGTAGCTGTGGTCCGTTAGTCCTTTGGACTGATCTTTTCCTTGTATCCTGTTCTCGTCATTCTCCCTTGCTCCCGAAGGGGTGAGCCAGTGGAGTACCTTAGATGGCTGCTTACAGGCTTTTAAGACCCCAGACGCTACTTACCAAGGTAGAATGTAGAACATTGTCTTTATAAACTGTGTTATGCCATTTGAGCTAGATGTTCCCCAAGACCATGGTACCAGGCTGTTTTGATTACTATAGCTGTATAGTATGTTTTAAAATCAGGAAGTATGAGTCCTCCTATTTTGCTTTTCTCTTTCAGCATTACTTTAGCTATTTGGGGCCTCTTGCTGTTTCATATAAAGTTGAGGATTGGTTTTTCTATTTTTGTAAAGAAGGCTGTTGGAATTTTGTTTGGAATTGCATTGAGTCTATAAATTGCTTTGGGTAGTATTGACATCTTAACAATATTCAGTCTTCCAGTCCATGAACATAGAATGTCTTTCCATTTATTTAAGTCTTCTTTGATCTCTTTCAGTGGTTTTTTTTATAGTTTTGATTGTATAAGTTAGATTTATTCCTAGGTATTTTATTCTCTTAGATGCTATTGTAAATTGAATTGTTTCCTTAATTTCCTTTTCAGATTTCTCATTGCTGGTGTATAGAAACCCAACTGATTTTTGTTTGTTGACCCTGTACCCTGCAACTTTTCTAAATTCCTGTATTAACTCTAGAATTTTTCTTGTGGACTCTTTGGGATTTTCTGTATAAGTTCATATTATCCGCAAATAGATAATTTTACTTCTTTTCCAACCTGAATACCTTTTATTTCTTTTTCTTGTCTTATTGCTTTGGCTAGGACTTCTAATAGAATATAATTGAATAGAAGTGGTGAGAGCAGGCACCCTTGTCTGGTTCCTGATTTCAAGGGGAAAGCTCTCAGTCTTTCTCCATTAAGTATAATGTTGGCTGTTGGCTTTTCATATATGCCCTGAATCATATTGAGGAATTTCCCTTCTATTCTAATCTTTTTTAGGTTTTCATAAAGAGAGGGTGTTGGATTTTATCAAATGCTTTTTCTGCATCCATACAGATGATCATGTATTTCTTTTCCTTTGTTCTATTCATATGGTGAATTATGTTGATTGGTTTTCTAATATTGAACCATCCCTGCATTCCTGGAATAAATCCTACTTGGTCATGGTGTATGATTCTTTTAATATGCTGTTGGATTCTGTTCGCTAGTATTTTGTCAAGGATTTTTACGTCCATATTTATAAGAGATATTGGCCTGTAGTCTTCTTATCTTGTAGTGTCTTTTTCTGGTTTCGATATCAGGGTTATGTATGCTTCATAGAATGAATTAGGGAGTATTCCTTCCTTCTCTATCTCTTGGAAGCATTTAAACAATATTGGTGTCAATTCTTCTCTTAATATTTGGTAGAATTCCCCAGTGAAGCCCTCTGGTCCATGACTTTTTTTTGTTGGTGCATTTTGGATCACTGATTCAATCTCTTCACTTGTTATGGGTCTGTTGAGACTTTCTATTTACTTCTGAATCAGTTTGAGTAGGTTATGTGCTTCTAAGAATTTGTCATTTCATTTAGGTTATCCACTTTGTTGCTGTACAGTTGTTCATAATATTCTGTCATAATTCTCTTTATTTCTATCAGGTCAGTTCTAATGTCCCCTCTTTCATTGTTTATTTTGCTTATTTGCATCTTTTCACTTCTTTTCTTTGTCAGTCTAGCTAAAGGTTTGCCATTTTATTCATGTTTTCAAAGAACCAACTTCTGGTTTCATTGATTGTATTTTTTTTTTTTCTATTTTCAATTTTATTTATTTCTGCTTTGATCTTTGTGATTTCCTTTCTTCTGGTAGGTTTAGGCTTAGTTTGCTCTTCTGTTTCTAGTTCCTGGAGTTGTTGAGTTCAGCTATTGATTTGAGATATTTCTTGTTTCTTCATGTAATTATTTATTGCTGTAAGTTTCTCTCTCAGTACTGCCTTTGCTGCACCCCATATGTTTTGGTATGTTGTGCATTCATTTTCATTTGTCTATAGGAAATTTGTGATTTCTCTTTTGACTTCCTTCTTGACCCACTGGTAGTTTAATAGCGTGTTGTTTAATTTCCATGTGTTTAGGTGCTTTCCAGGTTTTTTTCTGTTATTGATTTCTAGCTTCATTCCATTGTGATCAGAGAAAATACTTTGTATGATTTCAATTTTTTTTAATTTATCAAGACTTGCTTTGTGACCTAACACATGGTCTATCCGGAAGAATGATCCATGTGCACTGGAGTAGATATATATTGTGCTGTTCTGGGGTGCAGTGTTCTATATATGTCTGTTAAGTCTAGTTGGTTTATAGTGTCATTCAAGCCTCTGTTTCCTTGTTAATTTTCTTTCTAGGTGTTCTGTCCAATACTGAAAGTGGTGTATTTCAGTCTCCAACTATTATTGTAGTACTATTTCTTTCTTCAGTTCTATCAGTGTTTGCTTTATATATTCAGGTGCCCCAATGGTGGGTGCATGTGTGTTTAAGATTGTTAAATCTTCTTGATTAATCAACCCTTTTATCACTATATAGTGTCCATCTTTATCACTTCTAACAGATTTTGTCTTAAAGTCTACTTTGTCTGATATTAAGATTGCCACCCCAGCTCTCTTTTAGTTATTATTTACATGGAATATTTTTTCCATCTTTTCATTTTCAACATGTTTGTGTCCTTGGGTTTAAGGTGCGACTGTTGTAAACAGCATATAGCTGAATCTTGTTTTGTTTTTTTTAATCCATTCTGCCACTCTCTGCCTTTTAATTGGAGCATTTAGTCCATTTATATTCACTGTAATTACTGATAAGAAGTGACTTACTTCTGCCATTTTGTTATTTGTTTTTTGTGTGTCTTAAGCCTTCTTTGTCTTTGTCCTTCACTACTGCTTGCTTTTGTGTTTTGTTGCTTTACTGTAGTTAGCCTTTTTGCTTCCCTTCTCCTTTCTTTTGTGTATGTTTTTTAAATATATATTTTCTTAGTGGTTACCGTGAATATTACATTTAACAGCTTGTATTTATAACATTCTAGGGTAAGTTGGTACCAACTTAACTTCAGTAAGACACAAGAATTTCTATATACCATTCTTCTCCCCCCTTTTATTGTTATCACTAATCACATCTTTGTATTTCATGTGCCCTGTAACATAATTTTATCCTCACTTTTAATATATTTATTATTAAAAAGCATGAAGGCCAAAACATTTAAAATTATCAAGTATGAATATGTTATTACTAGCCCTTGTTTTTGTCCATGCATTTTCCTTTATTAGGGATATATCATTTTATGTGATTAAAAACTTGGCTGCTAACCAAAAGGTCAGCAGTTTGAATCCTCCATCTGTTCTTTGGAAGTCCAATGGGGCAGTTCTACTCTGTCCTTTAGGGTCTTTATAAGTCATAATCGATTCCCAGCAATAGTTTTTTTTTTTTTTTTTTTGTTTCTTTTTATGTATGGCTTTGAATTACTTTCTAATGTCTTTTCCCTTTCATCTACAGAACTTCCATCAGTATTTTTTGTAAGGCCAGTCTGGTGGATATGAACTGTCTCAGATTCTGTTTGTCTGGGAATGTTTTAATTTCACCCTCATTCTTGAAGTATAGTTTCTCTGGGTATAGTATTCTTGGTTGACATTTTTTTTCTTTCAGCACTTTAAATGTATCATTCCATTGCTTTCTGGTCCCCAGTGTTTCTGGGAAATTGACACTTAATCTTATTGGGGCTCCTTTGTATGTAACTGCTTCTCTCTCACTGCTTTCAAGATTCTCTCTTTATTTTTACTTTTTGAGAGCCTAACTATGATGTGTCTTCATGTAGATCTCTTTGGGTGTATCCTGTTTGGGGTTCTTTGAGCTTTTTGTATTTGCAGATTTATGCCCTTCATTAGATTGGGGAAATTTTCTGTCATTATTTCTTCAAATATTCTTTCTGTCCCTTTCTCTCATCTCCTTCTGGAATTCCCATGATGCGTATATTAGGTCTCTTGTTGTTGTCCCATAATTCCATTAAAATGTGCTCAGCCCTCTTGAGCCTCCGTTCTGGTTGCTCTTCAGTGTCTGTAATTTTAACTAGCTTATCCTCTAATTTGCTAATTCTTTCACTTGATTTAATCTGTTGGTAAATCTTTCTACCTTGTTTCTCATTTCAGTTATTGTCCCTTTCACTTGCAATATCTCTTTTTTTAGATCTTTGTTTTGTTTTTGCATTGTTTTCCTTATTTCTTTTAGCTCTTTGCTATGTTTTCCCTTAGTTCTTTAATTATGCTTAAACACTGGTAGCATAGTGGTTAAGAGTTCAGCTGCTAACCAAAAGGTCAAGTGCTCAAATCCACCAGCCACTCCTCACAAACCCTATAAGGCAGTTCTGCTCTGTCCTGTAGGGTTGCTATGAGTTGGAATCGACTTGATGGCAAATGGTTTTTTTTTGTTTTTGTTTTTTTTGCTTTTGGTTGTTGTATTATATTCTTCCATTTTTTTCATTATCTGGTCATCCCTAGATGCTCTGGTGGTGTAGTGAAGAGTTTGACTGCTAACCAAAAGGTTGGCAGTTCGAATCCACCAGCCACTCCTTGGAAACCCTATGGGACAGTTCTACTTTGTCCTATAGGTTCGTTATGAGTCAGAATTGACTCAATGGCAATGAGTTTGGTTTTCTGGTTTTTCTAAGTGTGCTTTCACTCCTTTTGTCATGTTCATTTTGATGGGCCATTGTTTCAGTATCCTTTGTGTGTCTTGTGATTTTTTGGAAAGGGGGCATTGGAATTTTTGAGGGTGTTAACTTTCTCAGTTATACCCAGTATTTGGTGTTTTTGACCACATTACTTTCTGCAAAAAAACTCTTAGGCAGAGCCTTTGGCTTTTACTTGTCATTTCCTCTCCCTCTCAGTGACAGCTCCTTCTCCCTCTCTGGTTTAATTAGGATTTGAAAGTTCCAGGTCTCAGTTTTCAACTTTCAGCCTTTCCCAAACACTCCAGAGAACATGCTGTGGTAGGTCTGTCCACCAGCAGGCACCGCCAACTCAGGGGAGATATCATGTACTAATCAGTCAGTCCACCAGGGGGCACAGATCTCTCTCTCTCTCTCTCTCTCTCTAGTTATTACTCCCTTCCCTTCTCTGTTTCTGCAACCACTTTTTTGGTTAGAAAACCCACACCCAGTGAGCCCCTTTTGGGGCTGGGTGTTCAGTTTTGCCCAAGGCTTTCTTCCCTGCTCTGTGGGGGCTGCTTATACCTGGCTGGCATTCAGGGGAAGCACAGGAAGACTTTCCTCTATTTCGGGAGGAGGAGGGACTGGCACTCCCCAGAAGGACCTCTGAGAGAACTGTCTTGTTGGTTTCAGAGTGCCAGTGGCCCTGTGGTGGTTGGGGGAGCTGTCTCCACTTAGGTGACCCACCTCTTGACTCCACTGTAGGGAACCTTCTGTAGGAGTTGGTATCAGTCCAGCAGCCAACAGTTATCAGTTGGGGGAGGGATAGTCACACTCCAGACAGATCCCCAGGGAGGTTTACCTTATTGCTTTCAGAACCCATCCTGTAGTATGTAGGCTATGAGTGTAGCCTCCACTGAAGATGCCTGTTTCCTAGCGCACAGCAGCCTAAGTCAACAGTCCTCAACACTGACTATAAGTGGGAGTAGATAGATCCAAACTGATCCCTTAGGAGATCTATCCTGTTGGTTTCAGAGGCCTGAGCTATGGAGTACACAGAAAGGCAGGTAGAGTTTTGACTATGGGAGCAGACACCACTTCATGGGCCTTCTGTAGCAGTTTGCAACAGCCTGGCAACCAACTAGTACCAGGTGGGGGAGGGGGATATCACGATCTGGTTAGATCCCCATGGAGGTCTGCCTTGTAGCTATCAGAGTCCCCCAGTAGATTGTTGTCTGTGAGTGCAGCCTCCACTCAAGGCTCTTGCATCCTAACACACAGCAACCTCAGTCAGTAGTCCTCAGCACCAACTGGAAGTGGTGGTAGACTACCCTTGATTGACCCCCAGAGAGGTTTGTCCTGTTGGTTTCAGACGCCAGAGCAATGTGGTGCAGAGGGAGGCAAGTAGAGTGTTGACTGTGAGAGCAGACACCACCGCACAGGCCTTCTGTAGCAATTCACAACCAGCTTGCAGCTGACAGCGTCCAGGTGGGGGAGGTGCTGGTACATTCCAGATGGACCCTCAGGAGGTCTGCCTAGTTGCTATCAGAGCACCCCCCTCAGTAGTATGTTGGCTGTGGGTGTGGCCTCCACTAAAGATGCCTGCTTCCTAGCACACAGCAGCCTCAATCAGCAGTCCTCAGCACTAACCAGAAGGAGGAGCAAACAGACCTGAACTGACTCTCTGGGCGGGGGTTGGAGGGGGTGTCTGTCCTGTTGTTTTCAGAGGCCTGAGCTGTGGAGTGCGCAGGGAGGCAGATAGAGTGTTGACTATGAGAACAGTCTTCACTGTACGGGCCTTCTGTAGCAATTCACAGTAGGCTTGCCGCCAACAGTGTCCAGGTAGAAGAGCTGCTGGCACACTCCATACAGACCCCCGGGGAGGTCTGCCTTGTTGATTTTAGAGCTTGGGGTCCTGTCTCTTTGTACAGGCAGGGGCTGTGGTGGTTAGGGAACCAGGTTCCTTTTCTGGTGCCAGTTCCCCAGTTCATAGCTGCCAGCAACCCGCATGGCTGGGGAGAGGGATAGGGATGGTAGGAGACTTGATTTTCCCACCACATGTGACTCATTGATTTGTTGATTCTTGCCTGTCTACAGTTCCTCGCTGCTTTCCTCTGCACCCTGATTCAGAGTCCCTCAAAGCTGAGCACGATTTTTTTTTTTTTTTGCATTTCTTGTTGTATTTGTGAGTGAGGGTCGGAACGATGGTCTTTTTATGGCACCGTCTTCCCAGAATTCTGTGTTTAACTTTTTGAGGAACCACCAAACTGTTTTCCATAGTGGCTGCACCATTTTACATTCCCACCAGTAATGGATGAGGGTTCCAATTTCTCAACATCCTCACCAACACATGTTTTTTTCCATTTTTCTGATATAGCTATCTTAGTGGGTGTGAAGTGGTATCTCATCGTAGTTTTGATTTGCATTTCCCTAATGACTAACGACATCAAGCAACTTTTCATGGCTTATTGTTTATTTGTATATCTTCTTTGGTGAAATGTCTATTCAAATCCTTTGCCCATTTGTTAATTGGATTTTTTGCCTTTTTGTTGTTTTTGAGGTGTGGAAAGTCTTTATATATTCTAGATATTAAACCCTTATCATATATACAGTTCCCAAATACTTTCTTCCATTGTGTAGGTTGTGTCTTTACTTTGTTGATAAATTCCTTTGATGCACAAAAAAGTTTTAATTTTGATGAAGTCCAGTTTATCTATTTTGTCTTTTATTGCTCATGTTTTTGGCATCATATTTAAGAATCTATTGTCAGAAACTAGGTCCTGAAATATTAACCGGATGCTTTGTTCTAAGAGTTTTATGGTTTTAGCTCTTACATTTAAGTCATTGATCCATTTTGGGGTATAGGTCCAACTTCATTCTTTTGCATGTGGAGATCCAGTTGTCCCAGCACCATTCATTGAAGAGACTATTCTTTCCTCATTGAATGAGCTTGGCACCTTTGTTTGTTGATTTGAGATCTTTCTTCTTTTTCAGTGAAGGTGTTACTCCTATAAATGTCCCTCTTAGCACTACCTTTGCTGCATCCCGTAAGTTTTGGTATGTTATGCTTTCATTTTAATTCATCTCTAGATATTTTTGTGGTTGTTCTTGTTTTTCTCTTTGTTTCTTTCTTGATCCATTGGTTATTTAATAGTGTGTTGATTTCCACATATTTGTGTATTTTCCAGTTTTCCTTTTGTTATTAATTTCTAGTTTCATTCCATTGTACGTAAAGAAGATACTTTGTATGTTTTCAATATTTTTAAATTTATTGAGATTTGTTTTGTGACCTAGCATATGGTCTATCCTGAAATTAATTCATGGAAAATTTTGTATTGAAAAGAATGTGTATTGTGCTGTTTTTGGTTAGAGTAGTCTGTATATGTCTTTTATGTCTACTTGATTTGTAGTGTTGTTCGTGTCTGTATTTGCTTATTGATCTTCTTTGTAGATGTTTTTGTCTATTACTGTAAGTGATGTACTGAAGTCTCCAACTATTATTATAAAACCGTCTATTTCTCCCTTCAATTCTATCAGTGTTAGCTTTATATGTTTTGTGATGCCGATGTTAGTTGCATAAGTATTTATAACTGTTATATCTTCTTGATGAATTGACACTATTATCATTATATAATGGCCTTCTTTGTTTCTTATAATATGATTTGGCTTAAAGTCTATTTTGTCTGATATTAATATAGCCACCCAGTTCTCTTTTAATTACTATTTGCATGAAATATTTTTAAAATTTATATATATGTATCTCAAAACAGTTTTCATGTCAACATTTTTTACATACACAATTTATTGACATTAATGACATTCATCATGTTGTGCAACCATCACCACTCTCCATTTACAATCTGTTTAGTGATTACGTTAGATATTACACCCGAGTCTGCTCTCAAGTTTTTCTGGCTTCTCCTACAACTTTTAGACTCAGATGAAGTAAAGGAAGTGGGATATGTCTGCCTCAGTGGCTGCTGAAGGTGTCAGATGGTACAATCTAGAAATGTGGGAGCTAACTACAGAGTGAACTTTTACTCTAGGGGACAAGAGATGGGAGGGCACTAGTACATAAACTCTCAAACTATACCCCCATTGGATAGACTATTTGGTGACACAATAGCACATTCTATGAAACTGAACAGATGAGCTAGTTATGAATTTGTGGCCAACTTAGTAATGAAGTTCCTTATGTGTGTTTTCCCATCTTCTCGTCTTCTCTCTCTCCTCTTTCTTTCTCATTCCTGCTTCTGTGCAATTGTATTTCCTAATAAAGTGTTAGCATACAAGCTTTTGCCATTGGCTTTGTCTTCTAGGAAATCTGGGCTAAGACTTTTCTTATTCCTAGGTGGTAGATCTTTGGAGTCCCAACTGAAAACCTGAACTGCTTACCATATGCTCTCCTGATTGGCAGGTCTTGAACTCCATTTTTCCTTCCTCCAACCCTGTGACACATTGTGAAAAGTTATGCTCAGCTTCTTAGTTGCCACTTTATGATCAGTTTCATGATTAAATATGGTCAGTTTTCCAGCCACAGCGTTCAAATTGGCAAATATCATGAAGAGAAAAAGGATGCCAAGTACTGGGATTAGCTTTCTGGGCTCCCCTTCTGTCTGGGATCTTGTTTCTACAAATCCTTGCTTGCTCTTTGATGCTGTCAAACAAATTTTAAAAATATCTTTTTGTTCTTGTTTTCTAGTTATTTTAAGGTAGAGGCTTGGTCTGAAAAAAAAGTAGCTCCTGATTACAGGAAGAAAAACTCACAACACTAGATTTTAATAGGAAACCACAGGGTAAAGCTAGAGAAACTGCCGTTTTCTTATAGTCCCTTGCAGGCCTCGAACCCAGCAGTGAACAAAATGGGGCTGTGTCCCCTCATGTCCTTCTTTTTATTCCTGTTTTCCTCAGGGTTTTCATTTTCTAACAGTGCTACACATTTGGATGTTTTGGTGTAAGGTAGCTTCTACTCTATTTTTCCTTGCCTTGTGCAGCTGGGTCTTACAGCCAGAGAATTTTTATGCATATAGGAAAAATACAGGCAGAGTTAGCCCTTGGAACAATTGCAATGGAGATGGAGGTGGAGGTGGATGGGTGGGATATGTCTTCAACAAAGCTTTCCTTGCTGTCCGCATCACCAAGGAATCTTTCCACAATCCTGGTGTCTGCCTCCTGCCCCTTTCAATAAAAGTTGACTCCATTTCGCCCTTTTGCGATGATTTGAAGTTACTATGTGCATCAGCTATTATACTGAGAATGTATTATAGTATTGCCCTCTGGTGGTACAGAACTGTTAGCCCCTGCATTAAATGGGCCTAGAATGCTGCTTTTATGAGCTCTCTGTCAACAGGGAGGAGACAGAACAATTAAACAAAAAAAAGGACTGCCAACTCTCACATCTTATAACAATGAACCTGAGTCTGTCCCCTTGATCTGTTGCCCTAACTGACCAGAGGAACCGATGAATCAAGCTTGTTACAAGAGTTTCTGAATTAAAAGTTAATAGGTTACAGGCAAGAGGCCACTCTGGCTTCTCAGAGTTTTAAAAATACTTTGGCTCTGGGTTGAGAAGGTGGGGGTAGTATGGGGAATAGGATATGCCTAATTTCAAAAATGGAGTCCTGGTGGTGCAGTAGTTAAGCGTTTGGCTGCTAACCAAAAAGTCAGCGGTTTGAATCCACCAGCCGCTCCTTGGAAACCCTATGTGGCAGTTCTGCTCTGTCCTATATAGTTGCTATGAGTCAGCATCACCTCGACAGCAATGGGTTTGGTTTTTTTAAATTTCAAAATGGCTCTTGGATTAGTCACGGTAGGCTAACTGCTGTAACAAGTAAACTGTGCATTTCAATACTTTACACAATAGAGTTTATTTCTTGCTTATGCAATGTTCCAACATAGGTTTTCTTGGTCAGGTGACTCTCCTACATGGCTTTCCTCCATGTGATGTCTCAGGGACCCTGGCTTCTTCTATTTTATGGCTCCACCCTCCTATAGGGCCTCAGAGTCCTCTCCATTTAGCCAGCAGATAGGAAAAGGCAATCAAGGGTTGTACACAGGAGGGCTTATGGGCCACACTTGAGAGTGGTATCCACCACTTTCACCTGTTTTGACTATTTCACTGACTAGACTCTAGTCATATGACTTACTTTCTTGCAAGGGAAGCTGGAAAATGTAGTCTAGCTGGGTTCCCAGAAGGAGTAGGTAAATAATTCGGTGAACAGCTACCCAATCTCTACCAAAGGTCTCATTTGTGTGTGTGTGTGCGTGTGTTTCTGCCTTCTTAAGGGAAAGTAAAAGGAATGTCTTGGCTTCTGCCAAAGCACCCCTAAACCTTCTTGGCCCTTTTATCTCATCAGTTTATTTAAATCCTGAGTTAACAGTAGCACTGTATATGTATGTGGTTTTTCCAGTCTCTTAAAGACTGGAAGGAAGATACTTTTCAGTTGAAACATGGAATATTTTCTTGGTTCTGGGGGAGGTCTAATCAGCGAACATTTTTTAAAGTAAGCTTTTTATTAAAGTTTGACAGAAAACAGAAAAATGCAAGAACCATAAACATCTAGCTCCATGAATATTTATAAGGTCAATATAGCTATGTAACCAGCACCCAGATCAGAAGATAAAACATTATCACTATCTCAGAATCTGCCAAAAAGTTTCTAGGGGTGGGTGGAGGAGTTCTTGGTGATGCAGTATGGTCTTCAAGGGGCACTGAATTGCTCATATATCACATACCTCCTCTTTCAAATGTTAACTCCAGGGCTGAAGAGAGGATGAAGAGGCCTGAGTTCTGCCTTCCCCTTGATTCTAGTGATCTGAATTACCTTTGGCAGATTACTTCCTCTCATAGAATCTCTGTTTCTCCATCTGTGCAATGGGAGGGTTGCACTAGCAAACCGTTAAGGTTTCTCAAGCAGGAACAGTGTGATTTTAGGACTTCCCTAAGTCCCACAGGATGGGGGTGGGCAATGGTACGTGATGGACCTAGAAGGAATCACTAGTACACAAGATCCTCTAGCCCCAAGTTATTCCCAGGCCTGATGGAGCCATCGCCATTGAGTTCTCTGGGATGGGGTACTAAGAGTCAGTGGCCACTGCTGTGCCACAAGCAGTTTCCATCAAGCTGATGTCAGTTCTTTTGGCTTAATCTAGCTCTTTGTGTGCTGTGAGGGGCTTCCTTAGCTTGTAGGGCCCACAAGGTATATGCACAGCCAGGGTATGGATTCAGATAGACTTGAGTGCCAACTCTGGCTGCACCACAGACTGGATGCTTGACCTTGGTCAAGTCATTTAATCTCTCTAAGACTCAGTCTCCTTATCTATAAAATACAAAGAAGACAGTAACCTGCCTCATAGGGCTGTTGTGAGGATGAAATGTGGCTAATCCATGTGATATGGTTGGCATGGTGCCTGGCACCTAAGTGCCTGTAAGTGTTAGCTATGAGTATTGTTCTTTATGCTCTCTTTTCAGCAAGTGCAGTAAAGCTCCCCAGCTGTCCTATACAGAACTGGTAGCCTGGAAAGAGGACCTAGCAGGAGACATGGGGTTTTCTCTGCACATAAACTCAGGCTAGTGATATTTCTTCTTTCTCACCACTCTTTTCTTTACCCCTTCTCCCTGATACGGGAACAAATCATTTCTCATAACTGCTACAGTCATCTGTAAAATTCAAAAAAATCTCCCGGCAGTGTGATTAATAGTAATGCTTAGAATATGTAGTGTTTTTCCTCTTAAATACCCCCAGAAAGCAGTGGGTAAGAATGGGCTTTGGAGGTCACAGCCATTGAAAACCCTACAAAGCAGTTTTACTCTGCACACGTGGCATCACCATGAGTCAGAATCCACTCGATGGCAACTAGTTTGGAGTTTTTTTGGTGTGTAAGGCACTTGGCCTGTCAACCAGGGCAGAAGCTGCAAAGCAGAGACATAGCGAGAAGGAGGCAGAGGAGGGCAATTTCCCCTAGGCACAAGTCCAAGGGGGTGCCAGATGAGGCGTGGAATGACATTCTGAGGTGCCACAAATATGAAAGGCGCCTGACTGAGGCAGCCAGACAAGAGGGGGAAGATGTTTCAGCTGTTGTTTGGCTGCTATCAATGTCTATTCACCTTGAAATTTGGGGGGGGGGGTACGGGGGGAGGCCACAACTTAGAGATTGTCCCTGGGCGCTCGTTACTGTCCCTACGACTCTGCTGCAGACTTGGTTCCGGTTGCTGATGGAGTTGCTTCCAGTAAGGTTTGAGAGTGAGGCAGCACGCGTGGCAGCTGGAAGTGGAACGTAGGAGAATTTGAGCATCGTTCAGAGGACAAAGGGATCACACTTGGTTGGGAGAGAAGGAAAATCTTTGTGAAAGGTCATTTTTCAGATGCACTTCACAGGTGGAGATGATAGAAGGGAGTTTCTGGCTAAGATAACTCGATTTGAATCTTGCCATTCCGAAAATATAAACACTGACCCTATGAAATTCAAAATGTGTGGATAAGAGTTTCCATACCACTACAGGGTTATTATAAAATTTAAGTTAACTCCCACTTCAACAAATGTCATTCATTGAAAGTCTTTGTCTAACCAATATTTCTAGGCCTTTGTTGATGGATTACTTATTTGAACCAAAATTTAACATAATAAAATTTTGGTGAAAGAAAAAAAAAAAAAAGAATGGGCTTTGGAATCCTGCAGACTTGGGCTCAAGAAAAGGCTTCACTGCTAATTAGCTGTGTGACCTGGAGCAAGTGACTTGACCTTTCTAGGTCTCAGCTTCCTCAACTGAAAATTGGGGATGTGAGTCACTTTTAATCTCCTATCCATCCTCCTAGTTGGAGAGGCTGAAAAGTCAGAAACTATGTTTCCCAGGCTCCCTTGAAGCTAGAGTTCTGGATATGAATTAAGTTACACCAATGGATGGTTTTTCTTTGGAAGGTGGAAATGAGGTAGAGATGTTCTTCTTCATACTGAAGTTGCTGGCAAGCGTGGTTGTGCTGAGTTTAGAGGGAGCCAAGGAAGATGGCCAGCTTCAAGGGTAGGAGAGATAGTTGTGACAGTAACTACGGTGGCAGCTGTAGCAGCTTCCTGATTTCAGGTCTCAGCTATGTGATGAGTTTTTTTTTTTTTAATATTTATTTTTATTTTTGGTGAAAATATACAGAGCAAAACATGCATCCATTCAACCATTGCTGTTCAGTGGCATCGGTTATATTCTTCACTTTGTGTCTACTCAAATTGTTTTCCCCCATTAACTTAGACTCACTGCTCCCCTAAACTTCTCATCTATGCTTTAGAGATACTGTTGTCAATTTGGTCTCACATATATAATCTTTTAAAAGAACATAATACTCAAGGCATATATTTTTTACTAATTGAGCTAAACTGTTGTTTAGTTTAAAGATGATTTCAGGGGATAGTTTTGGTTGAAGGTTTGTGATGTGCCCTTACATTCAATAGCCCATTGGCACCCCTCATGTACGTTCCTCCTACCTTTACCACAATCTTGTAAGCATTTGATTCCGTTTATTAAAAAATCCTCTTTGCTCAAAAATACCTAGAATGATTCTGTTTCCTTCACTGGTATTAACTGACACAGCATAATACTACTAATTTTTTAGGATCACAAGGATTAGGCGAGTGATTAAATATAAAGTACCTGCCACAGAGGAAGGACCCAGTCAATGGTAGTGATTAATAATTATAATAAGACAAACTGTTTAGCTGTTAAGATTTTTGGGAAACCAGTTCTGTAAATTACATCTTGCAGCCCACCACTGTTAGCAAGTTTTTTTGTTTTTTTTTTTCCCACTTTGGTTTTTCCAAGAAGTCAGCAGGCATCTATAACAGGAGGAAAATGATCCTTGGCTAATGTTGCTTTCCTCTTTGGTTCTCGCCAACAATTCAAGCTGCCTTAAGAGATTAGGCCTTTTTATAGCTTGCCTCATTATCTTGCTGTCTGCAGCAAAGTTATACCTTGGCTGGCTGGGCGTGTCCTTCTGATGGAGTCCAGGCCTGCTGCACAGAGAGCAAGGGGGTTATTTGATCTTTTGTCTGTGGCTCTTACAAGTTCCATTGAGAATGTTCTTACCCACAGAGCTCTGCTATGTTAATTGCCCTGTGTAGCGAAATAAGTGAAATTACACCTAAAGCAACAAGTATTTCTTCTGGCAGGATTTGGCATTTGGGTGAGGGCAGCGTCTACCAGACCTCATAAGTCCCACCCAACCCCTCCTAGACACTAGAACCCCCATGGCTAATGGGCAGTAACTTCTTGATCAGGCTGATGGAGGGTCATAAGGGGCATCCCACTGCTTCCAGGGAGATTTTCATGCAGCCCTGGAATTAAGTCCTGGAATACAAGAAAATTCCTCTGATTGGATGAGCCCAAAGCCTGAGATCTTGCCCACCAAGTCTTGTTCCACAGACTGTTGGTGGAAAGGCAGACAGGATATTCTCCCCACTCCTGACTCATATGATTTTGTATTGAAAAACTGGCTGCACACTCTCATTACAGCTCTTCCAAAAAGTCAAAGTCATCCTCAAAAGCCAGCTCATAAAATCACTAGACCCTAGTGAGAGGCTCAGACTCAATCCCTTCCATTGGTAAAATCTTAATGAGAGTGGAATCCTGGCCTGTGGGCTCGTACAGCTCCCTAATCATCCCCCTGCCCCTCTGTCCCCCAGCCCACTCAAGCTTGCCAGTGCAGTCTTCTCAGATCTAAACCCAGTCTTTGAACTCAAGAACTCTTCAAATTTGCCTCAAGACTATGAGGTGCTCTTGGTGTGCCTTTGAACTTGGCACTAACAAAAAAAAAATTTGCTCTTCGAAAAATGGCAAAACAAACCCCTCCTTCCGTTACACTGAGTTCCTTTTTCACTCTATTGAATGCTCTGTCTTTATATACAGCAGAGTTCTCCAGTGTTAGTTTGTATGAAAATGATTTGAAGAGCTTGTTGAAATGCAGATTCCTGGGGCCCATTCCCAGAGTTGTTAAGCCAGTAAACCCAGGTTGGAACCCCAGAATGTGCCTTCTTAGCAAGCACTCTGAGTGTCTCTGATATGGGTAATCCATAGGTGGCTTTTAGAAATGCAGATATATATATATAAGCTATGCCAGCTGTCTTCCTTGTGGGCAACAAGAAAACGAGAGAAGTGCTTGTTGCTTCTTAGAGCTTGTCCTGAAAGCAGGATGCACTCAGACTTTATACATTAAGAGGGAAGGTAGGCCGCTCCATGGATTGGTCCGGGGACCCACTAAGCCCTAAATGAGTCAAGACTGGCATATTAGTTTATTCTGGCTGCCATGGATCTAGGGATCAGAGGTCTAGCAAGACATGACGACCAACCCGGTGGCCCCTGAGATTCAGGGCCTCGCCGTGGCATTTACCCATCTCTACCTCAGCACTTGGGACCTGTCCTGCATCCTCCTAGAGCCTGCATTTCCCCCATCAGGCCCTTCTGCTGGGTCCAGCAAAAACCAGAGGCAGGAGGTGATTTTAGGCTCAGACCACTTCTTGGAGCTGGTCATGCTCTCTCCTTTCTCCGTATTGTTCCCAGGGCCGGGGTCCAGTTTGTGCTTCTTCCGTCAGCGGTACATGATACCATTTCTGGAATCCTGCTCTCAAGAATTTCATTGAACAATTTGAAACATCTTCTGGGGTAATATTTGAGAATTTGTGCTGGTGTCCTTTCGTTGCCTGGAAAATCAGGTATTCCTTGAGCTCTGTTTACACTTTTGCCCTGAGCCCCTTAGGCCCATTTCCAGAAACTGTTCTAATATACCCCATCCAGAGAAAAGCACAGAAAGAGTCCAGCCCAGAAATGTGAGTGTAAGTACTGCTCGTCTTCAGAAGGGAAAGAGGAGGAAGTCAGCACTGTCGCTCTTTCATTGCACTGGTTTCCACTGAACCCCGACTAGGGGCTGGGTCTGGGCCCGTCCCTTGGCAAGTGGAAGTGAGCGAAGCAGAGCTCCTGCCTGCAGGGAGCTCCGTCCAGGGTGGCAGTGAGGGGTGGGGCAGGGTGGGAAGTGGAACAAATTAAATCTGGCAATTATAAAATAGCAAGAGGCAGTGGTGGTTCGGTGGTAGAATTCTTGCTTTCTATGTGGGAGACCTGGGTTCAATTCTCTGCCAGTTTACCTCATGCACATCTACCACCCATCTGTCAGTGGAGGCTTGCATGTTTTTATGATGCTGAGCAGGTTTCAGCAGAGCTTTCAGACTAAGGACTAGGAAGAAAGGCCTGGTGATCTACTACTGAAAATCAGCCAATGAAAAACCTATGGATCACAATGATCTGATCTGCAACAAATCGAGAATGGCACAGGACGAGGCAGCATTTTGTTCCATTGTGCACGGGGTCGTCAGGAGTTGGGGACAATTTGACAGCAGCTAACAGCAACAATAACGTAAAAAAGCAAGACAAATGCATGGGGCAGGAGCACAGAGGGTGGGCCAGTAACTTGGCCTGACAGGTCACAGGTGGGAGAACTCAGGGAAGGATTCAAAGATGAGGGGATGTTTTGAAGAGATTCTTGAAGGATGAATAAGAGTTTTCTAGGCAGAGAGGGTGAGAGGACGGGGAAGAAGCCCCCTGCTTTCTAAGTAGAGTGAAGTGAAGTAGTCAGAAAGAACTTCTTCTATCGATATATGTCGGAGGTGAGGGGAGGGCAAGGCTGGAAAGTGGACTGGGCTGGAGTCTGCGGGTGGTATGACACATTTACAAGTCTGAACTGGGTCCTCTAGGCAACGGGAAGTCATTGGAGTATTGCAAACCAGGGAGTGATGTGGTCACATTTGTGAGGTTTTTTAAATATATGAAAAAAATTCCAGAAAAATGTAGAGAATGGTATAATAAACTTCCATTAGTCTATCACTTAAATTAAACAATTACTACTATTTTCCATAATTTGCTTAATGTATTTTTTTCTTTGCTAAAATATTTTAAAGCAAATCCAGACATCCTGGCTATTCTGCTCTAAAAACTTCAAGATTCATCCTTTAAAAATAAGGATTTCTTTTTACATAACTGCGCCACCACTATCATACCTCATGTAGTTAACAATAACGTCTTAGTACCTAATATCAAGTTCATGTTCAGACTACCCATGTAGTCCCCAAATGTTTTTGTTTCAAGGTTGATTTGTATGAGTCAGGATCCAAACCAAGGCTACGTATTGCCATTTGTGATTTTTGTTTTTGAAAGGTCACCCCGAGAAGATGAAATACAGGAAGGTGCAAGCCTGCTGGCTTGGGGAGGCTAAATGCACCTGAGTACCTGTGAATCCAGGTAGGTTCAGGTGGAAACATAGATATGGTGTTCAGGAGAGCAGTCTGGGCTGGAATCACCGGCATGTTCTTGGATGAGAAGAGGACTGGTGTCCGAGCCCTGGGGAGGACCAGCTTTGAGGGGTGGCCAGCACCAGAGTCTTGGATAGACTTCCAAGAGAGATAAGCGAGGTCTTGGCTGTGGCAGATGTGACAGAGTCAGGTTAGCCAAGAATTGAAAAACAACTTTGAAATTTGTTTCAAGGGGGGCTGTTAGTAACTCTGAAAGCAGTCTCAGTAGAATGGTGAGCATGGACCTGCACTATGGAGCACCAAACAGTGGACAGGGGGAAGGATGAGGAGAGAGTGATGTGGAAACTCCTTCAGGAAGCTCTGCTGAGAAAGCATGAGAGGATGGGCCATCATGAGAGAGAGAGAGTCTGGGCTAAGGAGGATTCCTTCAGGGATGGGAGATGCTTGAACCTCTAAAAGGCCGAAGGGCCAGAACGAGCCACCACAGAAGGAGGGAGTAGGATGGAGTGGATAGAGTGGCCACCTGCACATCACTGGCAGATAGGTAAACAGATACCATTTTTTGGAAGATAGTCTGGCAGTATGTGTCAAGCTCTTTAAGGAGATCATAATATTGAGCCTGCCCTTAGAAACTGATGCTAAGGAGCTCCTCAGAATGATTTACCTAGGAAGTTTGTTGTTACTTTATTAATAGTAGCAAAAGCTGAAAGTAGCCTGTTATGGATTGAATTGTGTCCCCCCCAGATTATGTGTTGGAATCCTAATCTTTAAACCTGTGGATATAATCCTGTTTAGAAATAGAGTTTTCCAAACTATGTCAATAAGGCCATATCAGTGTACAGTGTGTCCTAAACCTAATTGCTTCTGAGTTATAAAAAAAGCAGATTCGACACAGAGGCACCTACACACACTGGGGAAGACAGACACCATGTGAGGATCATCTACAAGCCAAGGAACCAAGGAATACCTGGGACTACCAACAAGGAAGGAATCTGCATGGCTGAGACCCTGATTTGGACTTTTAGCATCCATAACTGTGAGAAAATAAATTTCTGTTCTTTAAAGCTGCCCACTGTGGTATTTATGTTACAGCAGCACTAAATAACTAAGATATAGACTGAATTTATAAGAATGATACAGTTTTGCAAGGATTCTCAACCTCAGCACTCTTGACATTTTGGGCCATGTAATTCTTTGTTGTAGAGGGCTGTCCTGTGCATTGCAGGATGCTTAGCAGCACCTCTGGCCTCCATCTATCAGATGCCAGTAGCCTCCCCGCCTCACCCTGCAGCCATGACAACCAAAAACGTCTCCAGATGTTGCCTAATGTCCCATGGTGGAGGGGCAAAATTGACCCTGGTTGAGAACAACTAGGTTAAAGCATGGTGTGCCTATGTTGTTGTTGTGTGCTGTAGAGTTGTTACTGGCTCATACAACCCCATGGGACAGAGTAGAACTGCCCCATAGGGTTTCCTAGGTTATAATCATTATGAGAGCAGATCACCAGGTCTTTTCTCCCATGAGCAGCTGGTGGGTTTGAACCACCGACCTTTTGGTTAGCAGCTGAGCACTTAACCATTGTGTCACCAGGGCTCCTTGATGTGCCCATAAAGTGGCATATTATAGACTCACAAAGATAGCTTTCAGGACTCATTAAGAATGTGTGGGAAAATCTTCATAATCTATATGTCAATGAGGTTTCACTGAAGTTTGGTTCAAGGTGGGCTGTTAGTAACTCTGAGAGCAGTCTCAGTAGAATGGTGAGCATGGGTGTGCACTGTGGAGCACTGAGCAGGGGACAGGCGCACATATCATTCTACATACAAGAATGACACTAAATTTATAAAATACACACATGATGCATAGAAAAAAGACAGGAGAGAAACACACAAAAACATTAATAGACATGAGCTGAATGGTGGGGTGAGTGACATATTTCCAATTTTCTACTTCAAAAAAAAAAAAAACACTTTCTACAATGAGCGTGAACTTTTTATATTTATTTATTTGCACAAACAATGTTGCTGTGAACATGACCACTTATTTTAAGTCAATTTATTATTGAATATAACACACATACAGAAAAGTACATAAGTCATAAGTGGGCCGCTCAGTGCATTTTTACTAAGGGAACTTAGCCGTATAACAAGCACCCAGACCAGGAAACAGAAGCTCCCACTCATGTCCCCTTCCAGTTACTCCCCATCCCCAAGGATGACCCATTTCCTGGTTTAAACACCATAGATTACTTTTGCTTATTTTTGAATTTTGTGTAAATGGAACCATACAGTATGAACTCTGGTGTTTGGCTGCTTTTGATCAATGCTATTTGTGAGAGTCATCCATGCTATGGTTGTATTTGTTTATTACAATTAGCATATATCATTTTTAGAATCATAAAGCTATTAAAAAAAGATGGCAGATTAAAAAATAATCTGGGGTGCTTTTTACTTCCTGATGAGTGTCACATAGTCTTTCTGCTATAAAGTTGGTGGGCCTTGTTCATCTCTTCCGGCCCCCAGCCCTGAAGACTCACCCCCCTAATTGCTTCTCTGGGACTCGTCTTCTCCAATGACAAAAGCTTGTGTTAGAGCCGTGGGTGGGGAGACCCACTCAGACAGGATTGAGAGGGGAGCATGTGCACCTTGCTACTAGGAGTGGTGGGCACAAGGCTGAACAGGAAGTGGGGCCACTGGTTTCAAAGATGGGGTCCAGTCTTCCTGAAGGGAAGGTCTTCACCTCCTATTCCCATGGTGACTGTCACTGACATACTGCTGGCAGAAGCAGAAACAGAATCTTCCTCACAAAGGTTGCCTCATCTGTTCCCCTGCCTTACCACATTCCTCAGCATAAAGCATTCCATGTACATTCTTGTTTATTCCTTGCAACAACCTTATGAGGGAGATGCTATCACTATTTCTCATTTTATGGACTGCAAGTATGAGGCTTGGAGAAGTTAGCTTGCATAAGGGCACAAGTTGGGCTCTGAACCTGGGTCTGTGTGACCACAGTCCAGATTCTTAGCTCCAGCATCACCTCTCAAGGCTAAACCCTTGTCCCCCACTCTTTGGTTGAGATGGGGAAATGGGGGTCATGCTCACATCTTCAGTGATGGACTCAGTCTGGTGACCTGGTCCCACCAGCTGTGCAGTCAGATAAGTCATTCTCTCAGAAGATGCTACAGTTTGTTTGACCATAAAAAAGGACATCTCAATACCTCCCTTCTTCTTGCTCCAAGCCCCACCTCCTGTAGCCTGGAGGCATCTCTGGAAAAATGTTCTGGAAAAACGGAGGCATTTTTACGACTCTCTCTTCACCTAAACCTGCTGGGCCAGGACAGAGCCCAGAGCCTGGGGCTGTGGCCATTATCCTACACTTTAGACCCCGGCTGCCCCTGGCTTTAATGTTGCCTTGGTAAATGTTCCCAAGTCACTGGCAGACTCTGATCTCTCCAACATCTAATAATTCAAACAGCCTGCAGTAGTGAGCAGCTAATCAGCTGGGCATCCCTTGCAGCTGCACAATGAAGTTGAGGGGAAAGGGAAAGGGGGTCCCATTCATTCTCAGGGTCTTGTTGCACAACCTGATGGCCAAGGCAGACACCATGTCCAGTGGTCCAGGGGTGGGGTTAATTGCTGCAAGGACCCAGACAGGGATCTGCCTGGCCGGCCTGTTTGAATCATGGCTGTCCCAGCCAGGCCATCGGGTGGGAATTAAAATTTAATTTAGAAAGTTCTGTCTCTGCGGCCCTGGTGGCCGTCGCCTGGGTGATTGACTGGCTGGTTTCTTTCACCTTCGCACGCCTTGGGTTTTTACTGGCGGAGGAAATGAAGGCTGAACTGGGGCAGGAAATTCCATGTACACAGGTGTTTCTGGTTAGCCCCATGCACCTCGCCCGGGGCCACAAATGGGGTACAGGGATGCCTGTGTGAGCCTGCTGTCTGGCCCGGCAGCTGCAGCTTTGCATCCAGGTAAACCAGGGCACGTCGCTCAGGCCAATAAGGCAGACCGAGGACCAACGAATGGCCTTTCTGTCTGGCCATGGGGCCCATTGACCACTGCCACTGTCACAAGGTCATACAGGCCCCATGGCCAGAGTCACCCCAGCCTCTGTGCCTGCAGGAACAGGCTAGTGGCACTAGGGCCTGACCTGGGAGATTAATAGCGACGGAGTTGGTGTTTACACATTGTAGGCAGCACTTCATGTGGCTGACCTGCCCCCATTTTCACATCTCCTGAAGGGCTTAGACATCCAAAAAGCACCCCCTCCCTGGCTTACGGGGTCTCTGGAGGGGTTAGGGAGGGCAGCCTTGGGCCATCTGCAGGAGTTGTTTCAGAGGCTGAACAAGCAGCTTCCCTCATCCTATAATATCCACCATTAGTCATTCACTACCCCAGGAAAAGGCATTCTAGACTCCTGTTAAACCCACAGTCTATCTCGAGGGAGAGGATGTCCGAGAAACAGCATAGGAAGACACACCGGGTGGCTCTGGGCAGATGTTCCCATCCCTACCCCGGTTCTCAGTTTTCTCATCTATAAAATAGGAGTCATACAAATGTACTCTGCTGGGTTGGCATTCGGATTAATGAGATACCTTCCACCAAGCACAGGATTGGGGACAACACACAGAATCCTCATGCAGCTCCACCTGGGCATCCAGCTCCTAGGAACATCCCCTAGGAAACCACTCCAAAGGCAAATTATTTTTTGAGTAGTTTAGGGTGTCACTTAAAATGCAGCCAAAAAGAAAAAAGTAGCCAATTAAAATGACAATTGGTTATAGAAACTGAGGTGTGCTGTTGATGCCATAGCGTGTAACCAATAAGATCATCAATATGACAACTATGAAGCCATGTAAAATATCCAAGAAATTATGGAATAAAAGTACACATCCCCTGATTACAACTGTGGGAAAGTACATACCCTAGGGAAGACTGGAGGGAGATGTAATTGTTGCTTATTTAAATATATTTAAGTAATTCAATATTTAAATACATAGTTAAAAAAAAAACCAGATATATATATATGAATGTGTCCAGGATGAGACCCTGTGTCATCTTCTACAATGAGATATGGTCTCAAAGGCTGGAGAAACGTTGGTGGCTGGGCCACTGAAGTAGGGTCAGTGGAATGACGTGGGCACCCACATGAGGTTCTGGGTTGAGTAAGGTGTCCTGGGCATCCTGGGGGTCAGGGGGAGGCTAGGGGATATTCCCCATCATAGTCAGGCTGTTTCAGCAGTCCAGGCCCCAGACCTCCCCCAACTAGTGTAGTATTGAGGGAGACCTGGGCCTCTCAGTAAGGGTGGGAGTATAGCTGCACCCATGTCCTCAAGTCTGACTGACACACTGCTGACCCCTTTAGCAGTAGGGTAAAAGAAATGTGTTGTCATTGCTGTTATGAGTTCTAAGGCTGGGCACCTGAACAGCCTCTTTAGAAAGGACCTCTTTGTTCTTTGAGAAGCACAAATGAATGGCTGCTGTGTGTGGCTGTGTGGGTTGGGAGGTGCAGGAAGGGGAGTTGCTAAACTGAGACCTCCAAGAGCTGGTAGCCTTGCCCACTGACCCCTGACTGCTGGGGAGCAAGGTATAGTGAGTGTCTCTCTCCCTCAACAGACTGTTCATCCTTCAAAGCACAGCTTTATCCTCATCCCACCAAAACCTCTTCTGACCAGGCCAGGCTTGCCAACTGAAGCTCAGAGAACCTTCTAGAATTTAGGTGTGGCCCTGAGTCCCTGGAGGGCAGGATCCAGGCCTCACCCTTTCTCTGCCCCAGCTCCCCTCCCCACAAACTCTCAGAATGGATCTCATTACATTCTTACTGAATTGTCTTGGACTCAAAAGAACCGTTGGAATAGCAGCAATGATTTGTGAATTTCAATTCCTCTTCTGAAACCACTTGTAGATATTTCTGCTGCTTTCCTCCCCTCTCTCCTCCCACCTCTTCCTTCCCCTGGGGCAGGAATTGAGATAGTAGCTCACATCCCCTCCCTCTGCATCTCTTGTTCCTCTTGCGGTTATCAGTATGGTTCCTTTGGTGGATGAGCCTGGCTCTGACCACTCCCAGCCCCCCTGGTCCCAGAAAGCACCATCAGATGGGGGCTTGTCACCTTCAAGAGAAGGGCAGTAAACAATTACTCCCAGATATTGAGCCGTTGCTGTGGGCTAAACACTGTGCTGAGCACCTCATATGCATTATTCCATTTCATCCTACCAAATACCCTATGAGACAGGTAGTAGTCCTGTTTTACAGATGGACAAACTGAGGCTGGGAGAGCTTGGTCCCTTGCTAGGGTCACAGAGCTAGTAAGTGGTAGAGCTGGGATGCAGACTTCTGCTGTCTGACTACAACACTGAGGCTTTCTGTTGCTCTAAATCCCTCCACTCCACCTTCTCTTTTGTCTGTGGAATTCTAGGAAGTGTTGGTTCTGTTTCTTATCAGCAGAGCCTAGTGCTCCCCATGGAGGAGAGTCTCTGGGCATTTCTGCATTGTCCCCAGAGACAAACCTTGGGTGTAGGGAGCCTCGTCTCAGGGTCCAGGCTGTCCAGAACCAGCTGGAAATCCGAGGTTTTCTGGCCTCTCTCCCCGCCACATGGAAATATCATTTGCAGTCAGTTGTCTGCAGTTGGAGAGTTGCCTTTTAGGTACAATGAGTCAAAAGACCACATGGAAGTACTTTAGCCTGAGCCAGCACTGGAGAAGCCCTGGCTTTTGGCCATGAATGGAGGCAGGTCCAATAATGCTGAGCTCCAGGTATGCGTGTTGCCAAGAAGTGATAGAGGTTTGGAGAATGACCAGCTCCTCTAGCTCACGCCCAGGGCCTTACATGATACTGGGCACATGGGTGCTCAGCAAACGTTGTGCTTGTCCTCTTTGAGAGAAGGGCCCTGGGTCCTGTGGGCTGTGTGTCTTGGTGAGGGAACACTCTGTGTTCTTGCTACCTTGGGGGAGGTGTCTAAGTCAGCGGACTGTGGGCCCTTGAGGTCATATGCAAGTTTGCTCCTGTGTGCAAAGAGGTGCCATAGTTTTCTCTGCATTTTCAGAAGCACCTAAGACCCACAAATGGCCAAAGTTCCCACTCCCCAAGACACTGCAGCAAGAATCAGAGACTGAGGCATTCAGCATGTCCAGAGGTACAAAATCACCACTGGGACAGCTGGGTGGGAGATGGGCCGAGCTGGTGTGAGTGTGTGAGGATGGGGAGTGGGCGCAGGGGCCAGGCTGGCTCCAGGAGCAGAGTGGAGCCTCCTCCCTGCCTCCCTGCCTGACCACACAGGCTGCAGGGAACAGGGTCCCCGCAGGCCTTCAAGGAAGATGGCCTACCCCAGTGTAATCTGTGAACCTCATCTCCAGGGCTTCTGCTCTAGGTGGGGTTGCCCCTTCTCTGAGCTCCAATTTCCCTGTCAGCGGTGGGCCATACATCTTCCCCTCCTTTCTCCTGGCTGCTTTATAGCTTGCTGGAAACACCTTCCCTTAGCACTTCGAAATGTATCACTTGAAAGCATCTTAACGTTAACCAATGTGATTCTTTTTTAATTTGAAGGGGCTTATTTCTCCGAATGGCTTTCCTGATCTTATAAGAGGGCATGCTCCTTAATATTAAACTTTTTCTTTAAAAAGAGCAAAAAAATGACTCACATCTGTTTGATATTTAATTCAAATTGAATGGCAGGACAGGAAAATATTACACTGCAAGAGGCCATAAAGTGTGATGTTTAAAAGAGCCAGGCATACCAAATTTACAATCCCAGAAAATTTGAAATGACAAAGGATCCAGAGGCCGTGGCTCGGGCAGTGGGGCATCTCCTGCCCGGAAGCTGGAGCGTAAGTGGCCAAGCTGGGAGGAGCGGGGTGAAAGAGGGTTCACTTTGCACTGGAGGGTTTTGTAGGGGCTAGTTTCCAGCCACATGTGAGTTTGGGGTCTGGGATCTCAGCCTCCAGCAGGGTCCTGATCCCTTCTGGATCCAATGCCAGTCGCTCCAGGTGGTGGTGGGCTGCCTAGGCCCCCGAGGGATTTTGGGTACTGCTTCACACACAGCCTGGGTGGCCACCCAGGCACTGCCTAGCTCTCAGTGTCCAGGAGTCCTCAGGGTTTGGCCACGGCTCAGAGGATTGAGTTTAAAGCCCCCCTTGCTTACTGCTGATCAGTTTACCAGAGACACCAACATCCTGGCTATGTCCAGGAGGACAGAGGAATAGGGTAGGTCCCAGGGAGCTGCATTTTTCTCCAGTCTCGTGAGATCCAAGGTGGCCTCTAAGTGCTGGTCGATGGCCCAAGATCTGGCGACCTGTCACTGGCTCCCAAGCTCTAAGAGAGGTGGTCTCCGGAAAGAAGTGAGGATGGCCTTTTAGCTAATATCCCCCATTACGCTAAGTTTTAAAGGAGCCCTGGTGGTACAGTGGTTAAGCACTTGGCTGCTAACTGAAAGGTTGGCAGTTCGAACTCACCAGCCGCTCTGTGGGAGAGAGATGTGGCAGTCTGCTTCCATTGAGATTACAGCCTTGGAAACCCTATGGGGACAGTTCTTTTCTATCCTACAGGGTCACTATGAGTCGGAATCGACTTGACAGCAATGGGTTAAGTTTTAGGCTAGAAGACTAATTTCAGTCCACCAGCATGAGCACTCCAATTGTGAGCCACATCTGGTGATGGGTTTTAGACCCAAACTGGATACTAACAGTGGGGCTCTGCAGCCCTAACAGAGCCAGAGCTGTGGGTTGGCTGAGGGATGCCCCCACCAGGTATGGACAGACGGTGGGGGAGGGGCGAAGAGCAAGAATTTAGAGTAAATTCAATGCTGCTTCTGCCACTTACCAGCTGTTTGACTTTGGGCACACTTTTCTAATCCTTAGTTTCCTCAGCTGTAACATGGGATGGTTTAACAACCGCAGAAGGTTATTTTGAGTATCTAATATGATAAAGGGAGACCTGGCGGTGCAGTGGTTAAGAGCTTGGCTGCTAACCAAAAGGTTGACTGTTTGAATCCACCAGGTACTCCTTGGAAACCCTATGGGGCAGTTCTACTCTGTCCTGTAGGGTTGCTATGAGTCAGAATCGACACAATGGCAACGGGTTTTTGTTTAATATGATAAAGATGTGCAAATTCACCTTTGGATAGCAAAATAGTGAACAAATTTCTTAAAATGGTTACTCTGTCGTCTCCGATGCTTCATTCCCAAAGCATTTTCACATCAGTTATTTTATTTCTCTAGCCCACACTTGGGCACAAGGGGCTGGAACTTTCTCTGTACAGTGGGATGCTGGAGCTGTCTCATACTGTCTTAAAAGAGCAAACCATTGTTAAAAATTAAATTATATAAACTTACAGCCTAATAAATTATAAATACAAAGTCAATACTCAAAAATCATTGCTTCCTAATTATTTTACTGCAATTTACTGTATCTATGCTCTTAAAGCTATTTACATATATTGTATCTGTGTGGTGGAAGGGCTGTGTAATGGTGTACTTACTGTGCGCCTCTTCCCAACTTCACATTCAGTGAGGTCACCTTGATACCTTGAAATTGGCCATGGCAGTAGGATTTACTGCAGTTTTACACAAATAACGTGCCCGTTCTACATTTGTTTGCCAACCACACCCTCTCACTGCATGGTATTTTCACATGCGCCACTATGACAATTTTTTTTTTACAGCATAGCAGCGCTTATGAAAATACCTCGAGATAGGAGGGCGCAGTTGGCAAACAAATGTAGGTGTGTGTTATTTGCATAAAAATATGGAACACCACGGAAATGGGCAAACGTTACAAATCAGACCTCTGTCCTGACTCAGAGAGCCAGTTGTTAACCATTTACCAGCCCATCAATGATTGTAGAGATTGGCAACATGAGATTTTGGTGACTTTTTCTGAGTCTCACCAGGGGTCAGGCCAAGCTGCTATGTCTTCCTTTCAACACCATGCTTTCTTCACCAGACTCAGCTATGGCAGCATGCCCGGGAACCTGTGGCCAGGGCATATGACAGTTCTTCATCCAGAACACTCTGGCCTCCTCAGAACACTCCCCCACCATTCCTCTAAGGGGTGTCCCCTCTGCTTCTGTTTTCCCCTGAGCTGAGCCAAAAGTCCACTCTGGTTTGTAAAGAATGCTGAGAATCTCAAGTGGAGTATTTTCTCTTTCTTTAACTGAGGAGCAAAATTCACAGCTCATAATTACCGTGTGGTTTTCTAACCAGCATTTTACCTGGGGTGCTTGACAGAACCCAGAGGCAGGCGTGTGCGTGCGTATGTGGTGTGTGTAGCCTGTGCGTGTGTTGGGGGTGGGGAGTGGGGGGTTGAATGGGGAAGGAGAAGTCAGACCACATGAGGCTTTCCTGATGTTTCAACTTGAAATCTGTACACGAACCACAGACCCTGCAGGCCCAGAGGAAGAGGAACGTAAAACTGAAAAGTGGAGCCCCCTGGTTATTAACCTCCCACCTTGGCCTCCAATGGCTGTTCACAGGGGACCATGGGCTCCTCAGTAATGAAGGCCAGCACTGGTTCTGGATGCCTCTGACACTGAGCATCCAGCCTGCCTGCTTCCAATACTCCTGGAGGCACAACTCCAAGTTTGGGAGCTCTGTACCTTGGGCGTGTGTTTCTGAACAGCGAAGGGCTGGGTGGTCGTGCTGCATCAAGGAGACAGGACCCACCTAGGATCTGTACCCAACTCCTAGGCTCACACAGCTGGCAAGCCTGGCAACAGATAGTGGAGGAATCAAGGAGTGTGGGGCCTGCTGGAATTTGTCATCTGCTCTAGGGCTCAGGGTCCTGTGGATAAGATGCCTCCATTCACTGTTCAAAGCCACTCATTCTGGCCTCTTCTCACCCATGGGCAGAGCAGGTAGTCGTTTTGGGCACACTTAAGCTTTTAACCAGCAGTTTTATTGTGGTTTGATGGAGGCTCTTCCCAAAGCCTAGTTCCCCTAAAGGTTTGTTTTCACACCGCTCAAATTTTTTCTCCAGGTCACTGTCCTGTCATTTAGTCAACATGTACAAGACGGTTTCTCCACCCACAGGGCTCTGCTGGGGGAGGCGCAAGTCAGCACCTCTAATAGGCCTGGCACAGTGCACAGCACACAGCAGGTATTCAGAACACGATCCCCACCTGAGGAAATACCTTTTGTTGCACAGATAACTACTTGAATGTTCCCTCTGAGGGTTTCAGCACTAGTTTGGAGCTAGGAGGGACAGAGCCCCTCTTCAAGAGAGAAGTCAGGAGAAGATCTCTGGAGGAAGCGGCATTTGGGGATGGGTGGTGGTTAATGTCAATGGCTGACATTTACTGAGCATTTACAAGGTTCATGTGCAAGTCCCTTTATACACGTGTCTTTCGGTCTTTACAGAGGTGAGGTAGTTACTAATACTACCCCATCTGATGGGTGAGGAAAAGGAGGCCTGGGAGCTGAAGGACATTTCCAGGGTCAGTAAGTGGAGGGGAGTGGGGATTTGAATCTGCCACCCCCCTGAGTCCAGTGCCTCTGTTCTGCTGCCCTTCCTCTGGCGGGTGGGGTTCAAAGCAAGGCATCCTGTCTGGGATGTGTGTGTACCAGGCCAGGCCATGTCTAGCTTTTCTCTGATGTTTGGCCCTCCTCTTTCTTTTAGGTGCTGAAGGTCACATAGGTTAGGGTGATAAGAGATGGGGGAGAGATCTGTGTTTGCCCATCACCTTCAGGAGCCCCCTAGGGGGGCAGTGGAGGACTATGCACTATGATCGTCCTCTCTTTCCTTTCTATGGGCCACCCCAGGGCCCTAGGCAGGGAGTGTAGTCCCTGGGCTGGTCATCTGCCTGTTTGCCCTCAACCCATTGCTCTCTCTTCTCCTCCTCTGCTCTGTGCTGCTGGACAGTAGATCCCTGCACACTGCATTTCCCAGGTTCCCTTGGCAACTGACTTCTGGCTGACTTCAGCCAATGACAACCACTGGTGGGAGAGCCAAGTGTGGTGGAAAGGGGAGAAGCCAGGATATTTCTCCAGTTCTCTGAGTGTCTCAGATGGAGTCTCTGTGGTTCCAGCTCCTCCTGGGACAGCCTCTCCTTCTGAGGCCCTAGCTTTCACAGCTGTACTGGTCAGCTCCCGCGCATGTCCTTTTATTGCACCTCCAGCCCTGGGTGGGGTGGGGTGGGGTGGGGTGGGAGGGATGGGTTATCGGGCAGTGCTAGTAACTTCTGCTGTTGCTAATCTCTGGATAGCGTCACCATCCCATTTGGCTTCTCAGAGATTCTATCACCTGTGTACCCAATTCCCTGAATTAAAATTTTGGAATTCCCAGAGTAGTTTTTGTTTTCCCACTGGATCCTGACTGATATGCCCTCCTAAACAAGGTGGCTTAATAAGGTCCATGTTCCCAGCCCCACTGCAGCAAGCTCTCAGGAAGAATGACATCACCACACCACCTGACCCCTGAGAGAAGCAATTATGGAAACCCCATGGCTGGCTGTCTGGCTTAGCTCTCACTCTGAAGGCCTCTGTCTCTACTTTATTCTGAAAACCCCAATCCCAACCCACTGCCTGTACGTCTTTAAAGGAAAGCAAGGCAGACATCTTGGCCAGGGCTGTTTCCAGCAGTTAGAGTGCTTGGCTCAGAGCCTGCATCTTCTTGATGGCTTTCTTGGTACCTGCTACACGTAAGCTGTGTTTGGTAACACAGAGAGCAGATCAGAGAAATAACAGAGACAAACGTGGCCTTCCAGAAACTCAGATCCCACGAGTCTCTCCTTGTTCCCGGACTATGATTTGATTTGGATTCAAATCTACCATTTCTCAGACTCTTTCCTGGTGGTTTCCAGTGTTTTGAGCTGGGCATCTTAACCCCACATGTGAAGCTGTTTCCTTTCAGAGGGCCATGCCTCTTCTCCTCAGTACTCAGTCCCAAGATGGCAGAGACCAAGGCTGCTCAGCTCTCAGTTGCAACTGTATCTTCCTCACTGGTGATGTCTGTTTTCCTGACAAATTAGCACGATCTATGAGGAAGGGATGTGGCCTAGTTCACTGTAGTAGCCCAGGACCTAGCACAGCACCTGGCATACAGTAGGTGCCCAATACATACTTTACTGGCCCCCAGTTTGCAGCCCCGACAAGTGCAGCCTCCCATCTGAGAAAGCTGATTGGAGCTCCCAGTGGCCTCGAGAAGTAGGCATTGTGGGGATATTTGTCCCTGGAAACAAAAGGCAGAGGAACCTGTAGCAGCTCAGGAGTGCTGGCATCCTTGTCGGAGTGGATGTTTTTGTGGAGCAAGCCCTCTTGCCAAATGACATGTTGAAACCCTTTCAACTCATGTACCTGAAGATGAAAATAATTGAACTCTTCTGTTGGGGATCACCTGGCTCCCCACATCCCCTCACTTAGGATGCTGTGTTCCCACTGGAGCGTGTGATTGGAAAACAAAGGTAAATGGGAGCAATTTATTCCCAGATCATTTTTTCCCCCCAGCAGGATTAAGGCTGCCTCAGCCATAAAGAGTTTACAAACTCTAAAGAAAGATAATAACTTCCCTTCTCACGGCCCGGTCATGGGGAGGTAATGCATGTTTCCAATCAGCTGAGAATGTAACTCGAATGGTAGGTTTTATTTCACTTTAATCCGCCTGTGAGTTCATGTTAAAGGTAAGAGGAATCACAGCCCTGCGATGCGAATAGAATTCATTAAATTCAACATCTCCTCTTAAAGGCTGGGTTTGTTTACTCTTCCCCTGAAACCTTTGAGGGCCTGCTGAGGCTGGACCGACTGGGGCCCAGGAGTGTACGTTGAGCACCAAGCACCCAGCACCGCAGTGAAGGGAAGCTGCAGGGTCTGAAAAGTCCTGTGAGATTCTTGGGGAGCAGCTAACTGTCCGGAAGGAAGCGTGGCTACCTCAGCTGCCACAAGACACCACAGAGTGGAAACCAAAGAAGAGGAACCAAAACAGCTTTTGAGCGGAACTCTTGGCACAGTAGATAGAGTGGAAGGTGTGTCTCCCAGCTTGCAGCCCAGTCATGGGTGGGGGTCTAGGTGGTGATGAACTGTTCACACTTCGTGGGGCTTCCTTGCTTCTGCACATCTCTTTGCTGAGTGCAGCCTGGCCACTCAGTGGGCTATTGTGCGAGGAACCAGTTCTCAGTTCCTGCCTTGGCTCTGCTATTTAGATGCAGGGTGATCACGTGTCAGCCACTTGACTAGGCCTTACTTTACACATAAAGTAACCATCTATTTGAGGATGACGGGAAATATTTCCTCTCCTGGCCTACTAAACCAATGGCTGTTGAGTCGATTCAGACTCATGATGACCTCGTGTGTGCCAGAGTAGAACTATGCTCCATAGGGTTTTCAATGGCTGATTTTTTGGAAGTAGATCACCAGGCCTTTGTTCCAAAGCACCTCTGGGTGAATTTGAACCTCCAAAATTTTGGTTAGCCATCAAGCGTGTTAACCGTTTGCCTACTATAAAACTGTCAATGCCTCTCCTTCTACAATGAAACTC
Organism: Dugong dugon; assembly: GCA_030035585.1. NCBI lineage: Eukaryota > Metazoa > Chordata > Mammalia > Sirenia > Dugongidae > Dugong > Dugong dugon. The sequence continues at coordinate 148,840,433 of CM057460.1, forward strand.
ACTCCTTTGGGTTAAGCATTGCCCTCTCCAATTCTTTCTTTGAAAATACAAATGCCTCCAGCAGGGTGACAGATTAGCTTCCTATACCCATTTACATGGAATCGATTCTGACTCACAGCTACCCTGTTGGATGGAGTAGGACTACCCCATAGGGTTTCCAAGGTTGCCACAACTTTCTCCTGGGAGCAGTTGGTAGGTTTAATCTTCCAACCTTTCGGTTAGCAGCTAAGCACTTAACCACTGCACCACCAGGGCTCCATAGCCCCTGGGAATCTCTTTACCAGGCCAGGCAACTCTGATCTGTGTGGGTGGGGTGGGGTGGTTGGGACAGGGAGGCAGGTGTGTTCTTAGTGTGTTTTCGAAAGGGGTTTGTAGAGCAGGCCTCCACTGCACTGTGGGATAGTGGTCAAACCAGATCCTAGGAGACTTGGTGGGCAGCAGACCGGACTCAGTCCAGCCAGCCCAGCCCCTGACTGCTGCTGCTCAGAGCCCTCCCAGTGCCTCCTGGGAGTGCCTGTCCCCTTATGTGCCTCTGCTGGAGGAAGGAAGTGCTGGCTGAGAGCTGTCTCTTGGTGACAGGGGCCCTGTCAAATCCTTCACCCTCCCTCAGCAGTCACTGTAACAGAATCCCAAAAACCCAGGGACTGGTTGAGTTGGGGCTATGAGAAGCATAAACAGTAGGCAGAAGCATCAACCTTGTTCTGTCCCAGCCAGAAGGTCTGGGCTGCCCCACTGAGGCCTAGAGGAGGCAAGAGGCTTTCACTTCTACATATTGTCTTCCTGAGGCTTCGTGGTCTTCTTGCCATACCTGGATGCCCAGCTTCTACCACTGCAGGCATCGGCCCTGCCATGCCTAGCAGGACAAGCCTGGCTTATTCTTCAGCACAACCAAAGTGACTGCTTCCTTGACTACCAATGCCCATCTGTCTGTCCATTCGTCTCTGCCTAGCTCTGTGATGGCCACTGGAATACAGCAGTGAACAACTGTGGTGCTCACCTGTGTAGAGCTTGAGGTCTCACTGGGGAGAAGACTTGGGGAACAAGGCCCCAGTGTGCTGGTGTCCTGAGTAGGGCCTGGACTCCTGAGCCTGGGTTCCGTCATCGAGCCGTCCTTCCTTTAGCTGCAGTGTTTTAAAGTGTCTGCAGCACTTCCTCACCCGTGTCTGTGAGCCCCGCACTGTGGCTGTTTATGGAGCCTTAGCATGTCTGCCTTGACACATGGGCTCAAGGGGACAGTGTCTCACTTTCAGACGGCCTGGGAAGATTCACATTCTTGGAAAAGCAGAGGAATGTGAGGGCTAGATGCCTTAAAGGGCACAGGGGATGGTTTCTAAATTTCCAGACGTGGTTTCAGAGAATTGTAGTGCTCTGGGGTATATGCCTGAATGTAATTTATGCAGCTCCTTGTAACAGGGTGTGTGTGTATATATATATATGTAAGCTGAGTCCATGTGTCTACATACATTAAATTCATTCCACTCAATTGGGCGATAATTTTGTTGGTTGCTGTCTAGTCGGCTCCAACTCATGGTGACCTTATACATAGCAGAACGAAATGTTATCCAGTCCGGTGCCATCTTCATGATCATTGGTGTGTTTGAGTCCATTGTTGTGGCTAGTGTGTCAATCCAGCTTATGGAAGGTATCCCTCATTTTTGCCAACCTTCTACTTTAGCAAACATGATGCCCTTTTCTAGCTATTGGTCTTTCCTGATGACATGTCCGAAGTAAGCGAGCTGGTGTTGCCATCCTCATTTTCCAATCCTTATTGAGCACTTAGTGTGTGCCAGGCACTGCCCTAGGTACTCTACATGCAGTCCCTCATTTAATCTTCACAATAACTCCAAGGAGGTAGGTACTGTTACCTTTCCCATTTTCCAGAAGAAGAAGAGGCACGGGGAGATTATGTCACTTGTCCAAGATCACAGTGCTAGTATGTGCTGCAGCAAGAATTCTAACCCAGCTGGCCTGACTCCAGAGCCCTAGCTTGTAACCACCACAGTGTGTTTGTATGTGTGTGTTTGTGTGCACCTTTCAGCCACATGGGCCTCCCTGTGTGTGGGAGCTGAGAGAATGTAGAAGAGATTGTCGGGAGGGACTCATCAACCTGCTCAGGCTATCTCTGCAGGCAAAGCAAAGTGATGTCAGCTCATAGACCAGGACCCTAAAGCCTGCTGTTAGGAGAGTGGGGGGTGGGTGTCATGGATCTAACGAGTGAAGTGGTTTTCTACTCAAGAAAATGGAGCCGAGGATGGAGCAGAGCTTTGTTGTCTTGGAAACTTGGTAAGAAGCATGGAGTGAGTTTTCTGAGGAAGTTTCATGAATTGGTCGAGTCTGAAGCAAGCAAGCTGGATGTTCCTGGCTTCCCTTCTGCCCTGTCTGCCCTGTCAATCCTTCAGCATGCTGTGCAATTCATTCTGGGTACACGGACCTCCCCATGGAGGAAGCTGACTGCTCCCTCTTGGAGAATCCCAGATGGGATGATTTGTACTTTGTAGGGGGAGAGAGAACCCTCCCGGATCTCACAGATGGCTAAAGGCCTTGAGAGGGGATTCAGTGGCAGCAACTCGTCCTGAAGGTCCCCAGGTGGCTCAGGGGAGCAGTACCCTGGGAGTCTTGGGGTGCCCAGTCTGTTTCCTCTCTCTGGACTTGGGTGTTCAGGTGCAGTGTTGGGCTGTGTCTTCTCTAGTTCTATATGTGAGCTGCTGCTCTGGATGCAGAGGTTGGGGAGCACTTGATCTGTGGAGGAATCACTGCTGCATATAGAATTTGTATGTGAAATGTAAAGGCAGTCTCAAGTCAGTGGGCTTGGTCAGACCAAACCACATGGGGCATCTTCTCATCGGCCCTGACAAAGTGTCAATGTTCTACAAATCCTGAATACCGGGCCTTCTGGTGCAAGGAACCTGACTGCCCACCAGGCCGATGGCTAAAACAAGATCCCCAGGCAGGGAATCCCAGGGTACAGTAAACCCTTGGGCTCTGGAGCCAATCTGCTGGGGTTCAAGTCTTCCTTAGCTCCATGTAAGTGTCTGTGGTGAGCTGTTGGGTCTGTACTTACTGAATTCCCTCTCCTGGGTCACAGGCTAGTAACTAACCCTGAGTGCCTGCTGTGTACCAGGCAGTGCACCGAGCACTTTAGTGTTACCTTCTACAGCCCTTGCAGTAGCTCTGGCAGGTGGGTTCTGTTATCTTATCTATTTCCCAGAGCAGAAATTGGAGGCAAAGGAAGGTTATGACACAGGTGTGACCTTGGGCAAGACACTTACCCTTTCTGAGCCTCAGTTTCTTCATCAGTAAAATGTGTGAATAATCTTGCTGATCTGGGGTGTTTCGAGAATTGATGGGCACCAAGCAGAGTGCCGAGCGCACAGTGAGCACTTGGCCGCTTCATAATATAGCTAGCGTTAGCCCCAGCTTGAGGAGAGAGCACACACCAGAGGAACAAAGTGACTGCTGGCTGCTCTTGTCCATGTCCCCGATCACAGTGTGATCACATAATTAATTATGTAATTAGCTCCTGAATGCTTTGGCTTTTTCGAGTCCAAAGTAAGCTCCATGAAGGCAGAGACTGCGTCCACCTTGTCACTGCTGGTCTCTGGGGCTTTTCACCGCATCTGCCACAATGTGGGTGCTTGGTTAGAGTCTGTTGAGTGAATAAGGGAGGGACTGCCGTGCACAAGGAGCCCTGCGCAGCACAGGACAGCTGTCTCCTCTCGCAGCCCTTGCTCTCTCTGCCTTGTTGCTATGACCTGAGTGTGTGACCTTCATTCCCTTTTGGAAGGGAAACTTTCTGAGAAAGGGAAGGGCTGGGTATTGCCCATTGCTGTCTTTCCTGTGGAGAAGGCACACACACAGGCCTGGGAGTGAAGCTGAGCCTTGTTGCAGATGGCCCTGGTACAAAAGAGTCTTTCTACTTAGGTGGAAAAGGGATAGTGTTAGAAGCCTTATTGGAGGTGGTCCCTGATCCCAAGATGTGAGTCAGCCCACACCTTTTTTATCCTCTTCGAGTGGCGTCTAGGATTGTGACGACCCTCTGGGTTGTGTGTCTCTCCCTCCATTACACAGGTAAATGCTATTTCTGAGCCACACTAGCCCCATCTCAGGGTGGCATGGCTAGTGGATGCATGCACTCTGCTCCCCCTGTTCACTGAGAAAATTTTCCACCCTTGGCCTTGCTCCTTGCCAGTCCCCATGTGGAAGGACCATTGGCATATGACCCACCCTGAGTGAAGTAAGTGCTGAGCTGCATTCTAACACAGCTCCCCATCTCACTCCCTTCTGGGATTAGGCCTGAAAGAGCCCACTGCCCTGGAAAACTACCCTGAAATCCTTCACCCTCCGTTCAGGGAAGGCTTCCATCCAGAAGTGCCAGGAAGTGGGGGAGCGTGAGGATGAGGAAGATGAAGCTGACTATGGATTTCCAGGCAGACCAGCCTGAGCTCCCCATCCCCAGAAAGCCCTGAGCTCCACCCACATCCTTCCCAGAAACATAAGCCCCTGCCTTTCCAATTTCCTCTGATACCTCTCCCGTGTTTCCCACCCCTACCCTCTGTGTGACAACGCTGTGTGCACGCAGCCCATCTGGGGACCCGGGGATCCAACTGGGTATGCCAGCTTAATGAAATACTTGCAGTTTATTAAACACAGGCTTTCCTAAGCCCCAAGTGCCTGTGTATTTGAAAGATGAAGGTAACCCAGAGCTACCACAAACATAATGGTTACATGTGTCCAGGCATTCCTGGTGCAACCTCAAACTCCATCTCTTAAATGGCACACAAAATTACCAACATAAAGTAACTCCTAGTCAAACAGGAGAGGGAAATGTGGAGCAAGGCTGGGAGAGGCTTCCCACACCCCTTTAGGGCCTCTAAAGTACATGAAGTTCCCCGTTACCTTGCATAGCTGTAACCACTAGGGCACCGCTCCATGCCCCACCCCCCCCCACCCCCCCGCCAGCTACTCAGTGTTAGCAGAACAGGCTCATTATGAGCGAAGCAGCTAGCAGACCTCTTTGTCAACCTTGCATGATGTAGCTCGAGTATTTCAGGTCCTGTTTCAGTAAAGGCTTACTCTCAGCAGCAGCGAGGCTAGCAGAGTGCGCTGTCTGGGGGCTCCCTCTGTTCTTCCTCCAGGGTTTGGCTGGGAAGAGCTATCCCGAGTCTGAGAAGGGCCTTGGAGAAACCCCAGATGACTGGAGTCTGCTCTCCTGAACATGAGGGAGGCCACTGTGGGGGGCGGAGGGGGGGCGTATTTTCATATTCATCAGTCTCCTCAGCTTGTAAATCAGGGGCAATGGGCTGAGATGGAAGCAGCAAAAGCCTCAAGGGAGATGCCTCCCTCTATGTGGATCACCATCTGGACTCCAGAGAAGGAGACTTGTTGACAACGCTCAGGGGGACCTGCCCCAGGTACTTGAGTGTATGCCCATTGACCCACATGCAGCCCCTGTGGCTCAGGGCCTTAAGGCAGAAGGTCAGCAGAGAGCTGCCCTTCTCCAGGTAAGGCTCCAGGTACAGGTGTCAGCAGGAGAGGAAGGGGAGCTTCAGCTGGAGGTGGGCGTCTTGCCCCTGGTTGACCAGCAGTGGTCTGGTGTCATACTGCAGCCTCAGTGGGATGCCGCAGGCTCACCGGCAGGCCTGTGAGGGGCCTCTCCATCGGAGCCTGGAAAGATGGAACAGACACACAGGCTCACATGAGCCCTGGTGCACCTCTGCCACTCCCCAAGCAACTGTGTTTGCCCACCCTGGGGACCGGGGCCACCTCCAGTCAGACAGAGCCGTGCACTCACTGTGGGCCCAGTTATTCTGCCCCAGCCAGGAGCGAACCAGGGTCAGTGTTGATAGAGCCCGTGTTGGGGTGGAGGGTCAGGCCCCCTGGATATGGCCCCAACTTTGTCTCTCCCATGCTCTGTGAGTGGGACATGCCACCCACCCTGTCTGAATTTTAGTTTTCTTTTCTGTAATATAGATATGTCTGTCCTTATCTATGCAAGGGACGTACCTTTATTACAGAAAAGAAACAGGACATACAGGCTTGTGGGGTGGGCCTTTGGTGGTCTTATTGCGACTTCCCTAGGTGGTGCAAACAGTTAAGCACTCAACTACTAGCTGAGAGGTTGGCAGTTCAAACTAACCCAGAGGCTCCTTGGGAGACAGGCCTGGCGATCCGCTTCTGAAAGGTCACGGGCTTGAAAGCCCTATGGAGCAGTTTTACTCTGCACACATGGGGTCACCAACAGTCAGAATTGATGGCAACTAACAACAACATTGTCATTTGGGGACAATGTGGCCCTGCATATGGGAAGCGTAGGGCCAATAGGATACACCTTCCTTCTTCATATCTGACAGTTACACAATAAACCACTGCCAAGTCCCTGCTCCGAGCCAGGCACTGAACTGGCTGCTGGGGATAATTAGGTGCAACAGGATACCAAACGGTCGCCCTCAGGGGTAGCCAGCTAGTGGAGGAGACAGGTTCTTCTAGCACCAGGGGTTACAGAGAGGCACAGAAAAGGGAAGTCCACCCTGGTCAGGGGGAATCAGAAAGTGTGCCCAGAAACTGGAAGGATGAATAATAACAGTTAACACATTCCTCATGCTTACCATGGCCCAGGCCAGGCTAAGTGCTTTACGGGGCACGAGTGCTACAAGCTCACTGTTGGGGTCAGGGGATAGATCTTGCCCAAGAGGATGAACAGTGCTAAGAGACCTTTCACTAAATAACCGGTAGGAGCTCCATGGAGGATGCTATGGATTGAACGGAGCCCTGGTGGCGCAGTGGTTAAGAGCTATGGCTGCTATCCAAAATGTCAACAGTTCAAATCCACCGGCTGCTCCTTGGTAACCCTATGGGGCAGTTCTACTCTGTCCTATGGTGTCTCTGTGAGTCGGAATCAACTGGATGGCAACGGGTTCAGTTTTTGGGTGTCCCTGAAAATATATGTTGAATTTCTGGATGCAATTCTGTTTGGAATGTTATGTTATGTTAATGAGGTCATACCAGAGCAGGGTGGGTCAAAACCTAATCTCTTTGAGTTATAAAAAGAGAATAGACACAGAGAAACACACAGAGACAGAAGACAGATGCCAAGGAATGCCAAGGAATGCCAAGAATTGATAGCAGTCACCAGAAACTAGGGGGAGATCCGTAGAAGGAATTGATATGACTGATAACCTGATTTGGACTTTCGGCCTCCTGAACTGTGAGAAAATAAATTCTGTTCTTTACAGCCACCCCCTTGTGGTATTTCTGTTACAGCAGCACTAAGGAACTAAGACAGAGGGCAACTGGCAGCATCTGCCACAAGGTGAAATGCACCCATCATTTGTCTCAGCAAACCCATCTCCAGTAATTTATCCTTTAGAATCTTAATGGCACACATGGGAAAGGCCACTAACAATGACCAGCCTTGTCCCTGCACTGACTTGAGGACCACAAACTCTCTGCCGTGTCCACCAACCCCATGTGGCCCAGGAGTCACCTTCAACAGAAATCAAGCGCTGAGTAGTTTGAATAACTAATTAAACACTTTCCCAGCACCAGGCTTTTGCTCCCACTATTTTCTCTGCTAAGATGCACCTCCCATCTGAAACTCTGTGTATGCAAATACGCTCATCTTTCAAGGCCCAGTTCAAATGTCCCCTTCCATGAAGCATTTTCCCCAGGGAAGGTGACATTTCTCTGTCCTATGACTCCCACAGCAGGGACAGCCACCCCAGGGCACCCAGTCCATCCTTGCATTACCGTCAGAGGTCTGTGGGTCTGTGTCCTGCCTTCCCTGACCTCGTCTCCTCTTGTCTCTCCTGATGCCTCCAGAGGGCAGGGTCTGGTCTGAGCTGTCCCACTGCCCAGTGCAGACAGGACCTGGCCAGAACAAGTATCTGGGGCACACTTGCCAAAAGCTAAGTGAGGAGAAGACCACACATGGCAAGATCGAGTCCAGACAGACCATAGATGGGGATCTGGTCCTTAAACGCTGGTCCCAGGTAGTACAGGCTTGATGTCCCTCCAAACCCTGCACCCTCTACACCTCCTGCCTTTTGGATGAAGTGGTGGAATGGCGGGTACCCTCCAGTCTGCTAGCAAAGGGTGGGCCCTCAGGACGCCCCCTTATCCCTAACACACAGACACATGTACGCCTCTGTCCACCTCTGACAGTCACACAACAAACTGAGCCCCTGCTCTGAGCCCGGCACTCAGCTGGCTGCTAGGGATTCTCAGGTGCAACAGGAGACCAAGCCGTTGCCCTTAGCCAGCAGAGTGCTTCTTCCTGAGGTGTGTGAAACAAACAGGGTCCAGGAGAGTGTGCCTGGGTATCCATGCCTTCAGTCCTGGCCAGAAACTTAGAATTCGTTTTTAGAACCCAACTGCATGCTCCAGGGACCTTGAAAGATTCCCTCAGCAAGAAGGGCTCGTTGCTGCTCCCGTGTGATCTTGGTCTGCTCTGCAGAGCTATCCAGGGCTGACAAATCGTAGCCCCTGAAGAGGCCCCCACGTGTCTCCTGAACCCCAGCTGTCCTTGGGGAAGCAGAAACCAGCCCTACTCTGCCGCCTCTGGGACAAGATAGGAGGAAGCCACTCAGGGTGTATCTGGCCAGGAGCCGGCAGAGGTCTTCCTCCCTGCCTCACTAGGCCTTTGCCCCTCCCTGTGGATTTGAGCCCCTCTGACCTCAGCTTATCTTATGGCCAGTGTCTGCAGCTCTGAGCCCTGGAAGGGTGTGGGCCTGGGCTGGGCAGGGACGGGAAGGGCCGTTATGACTGCAGGGCAGGGACATGATGTGTCAGAACACTCTTCAGTTTGCTGCTTTCTTCCTTTTTCTCTTTAGAAAAGAAAATGAAAATATAATTTCCCACTTCAGAAGTGTAACCTCACTGCTGACAGGATGAAAAATCTCAGCCTGGACCCTGCTTGGAGGGATCCCCAGATGGGGGGATTTCCTCCTGGATTTCAGCTTCACCAGTCTCTACTTTGTCCCCCAGACCTGGAGAGCTGCATCCAGGGTAGCAGCAAGCTTCTGCTCTCCCTCTTCTCCCCCTGCCAGCTGAATGGGGCAGAAGCTGCATAGGCATGTTAGCAAGTAGAGCCTTTTTGAATAGAGGGCTGGTGGGAGGAGCCCCCACTGCATGTGGGAGACTGTGAGGTGAGTGCTAAGGCTGGACAGGGATGGCCAAGGGAGCTGCAGGCAGTCCCCTGAGCATCTCAGGAAAGGGCAGGGCCTGAGGTAAGGGGTGATGGCGCTCCCTAGGTTAACCCCTTCTGCAGGAGGACAGCAAGGAGGCCCTCTTCAGCCCATCTGTCCTGGGCTCTGCTGGCCTCCAGGGTAGTCTGGAAGAGGTCACAGTGGGCTCTTGCCCAGCACTGTGGGCTCAGGATTCCCAGGAAGTGACCAAATGATGATGCTCACCCTTCACACAGTACAGCTCTTCTTAGTCCCCCAGTGTGTTCTTGTCACCTTTATTGTACCCATCAACCTGCCAAGGAGGCAACAGACATGTGCCCATCTTATGCAGGGGGAAGCCAAGGCCCTACAGGGGCAGTGCCTTGTCCAAGTCTCAGAACAATCCTTTCTCTTCCTTCCATCCAACCCTGGCTGTCCTGGGGACTTTGCTCTTGGAGGATCTGCAGGTGAGGGTGCAGACCAGGCCACCTTTATCTGCTAGCAGGTGCCTCCCTGATCTGCCTCACTGGTCCCTATGCCCACTGCTTACTTACTGCTCATAGGTGACCCTCACAGGCCCCCTCTGGGTGGCTATTCAGGACCCCTGGCCAGCTCCCCTCCTGAAAGGGGCTACTCATTCTACCTTGGGCACCTGTGTCTTACCTTAAACTCCAGTTGGTTGGTTGCTTAGTTCCGAAGGGGGAAAAACAGATAACTGTGAAAATAGTTACTTATTCCTGACTGCCCAGCCAGTGTGACCTTATTACTGGGGCTACCTCAGCATAAAGAAAACAAAACTCCTCACAAGACCAATAAGCAACATCATGATAAATGGAGACAGACTGAAGTTGTCAATGATTTCATTTTACTTGAATCCACTATCAACACCCATAGAAGCAGCAGTCAAAGATGTGGTGAAACCTATGTGAAATTGAGCACTACAGATCAGTAAGTAAACACAAGTAAGCTTGGGTGTACCTTGCTTACTGGTTAATCTTTCCCTGGACGTGGGCCTAGAGGATGAGCAGAAAGTGGCAGCTGAGAACTTCCAAGAGTCTCACAGAACAGGAGAGATACAAATTGGAGCTTAGGACTTGAAAAGCCAATATCCTAGATGAAAAGGAAATACAGAGAAGTGAGCCCATCATTCTACCCTGTCTTGAGGCATCTGCTAATTCCAAAGTTGGTGAAATGAGAAGCTGAGAAACCAAGTAAAAGCAACAGCTAAAAGGCTAAGAAGCTAAGCAGTTTTTGGCTGCCATGGAGCTGGGACAACCAAAATTAGTGTTCAGGGCCAACTAAGTAGGGGGAAACCTGTTAAACACACTAGGCTTTCAATGGAGACCCCTTAGGGTATACCTAGGATGCAGGGCACACGAAAATACACCAGGCCCTAAGAAAACTGAAACCCAGCCTCAAATGGTTTCAGTATCTCTTTTCTAACTGCCCTCTAAAAAAAAAAAGGAATTCGTTGCTAGACAAAGTTAATATCATACAGAACCTCTACAATTTTTCCTTAACCATGTTCCGCAATTAATAAAAAATTACCAGGCACACTAGATACAGGACCAACTGGTAAAAAACAAAAGAGAAAACAGACAACAGAAGCAACCTCACTACATATGTCCACAAAAAGATTTGCACAAGAATGTTCATAGCAGATTTATTCTATTAGCCAAAAACTGGAACAGCCCAGATGTCTGTGAACAGGAAAATGGATAAACAAATTATGCAATATGTATACAACAAAACACTACACAGCAATAAGAAAGGAATAAACTAATGATACATGCTAAATAAACTTCAGAAACATTAAGTAAAGCAAAAGAAACCAGAGAAAATTGACATGTACTATATGACTCCATTTATATGAAGTACAAGAACAGGCAAAACTACCCTATGGTAATAGAAGTCATAAAAGTGGATCATCTCTGCAGAGAGGTATTGACTGGAAAGGAGCATGAGAGAATATTCTGGAATGATGAAAATGTAGTGGTGGCATTGTGTGTGCTGTTGTTCTTAGTCACTATCAAGTTGATTCTGACTCATGGCAACCTATGTTTGCAAGGTAGAATTGCTCCATAGGGTTTTCAGGGCTGTGACCTTTTGGAAGCAGATAGTCAGGTCTGTCTTCCAAAGAACCTCTGAGTGGTTCCAACCACCATTTCGGCTAGTAGTCCATTGCTTAACCATTTGGGCCATCCAGGACATTGTGTGTACAGATAGGTAAAAATTTATCAGGATGCACACTTATGATTTGTGCATTTTGCTGTATCAAAATTATACCTCAATTGAAAAAAAAAAAAAAGAGAGAAGCAATCCAAGGGGAGTTCAGATATTGAAATTATCAGACACTGGCTTCAAAATAACTTAATAATATATTCAAGAAAATGGATGCAAGATGGAGAATTTCATCAAAGCATGTGAATTTATAAAAAAAAAGACATCAAATGGATATTCTAGAACAAAAAAATTATAATAACTGACATGAATTCAATAGATGGGTTAATAGATGATTAGATACAACTGAAAAGATGATTAGTATATTGGAAGACAGGTCAGTAGATTATATCCAGACTGAAGCATGGAGAGGAAAGAAGATAGACAAGACAGGGAAGTGTATAAGAGAAATATGGGACACTGAAAAAAAAAATCAAATATACATATAATTGTGGTCTCAGAGAGGCGTGAGATCATGAAACAGAAGCAATATTTGAAGAGACTTATTCTGAGAATTTTCCAAAACTGATTTAAAACAACAAGCTGCAGCTTTAAGAAGCAGGTCAAACTCTAAGGAGGATAAATACAAAGAAAACCCACTTAAGCCCAGCATGGTGAAACTGCTAAAAAATGAAATAAAAAAGAAAACCTTTAAAAAGACACCGGACTTTCAAAGAAGCAATATCATGTGGTGAAGGGGAAGACAGCACACAATACTGAGAAAGCCAGCACAGCTTGTACAAGGCAAGATCATAGAAGCTCTGTAGACACATCCAAAATCCCTGAGGGACCAAATACCAGGCTGAGGGCTGTGGGGACCACGGTCTCGGGGAACATCTAACTCAATTGGCATAACATAGTTTATAAAGAAAATGTTCTACATTCTACTTTGGTGAGTAGCATCTGGAGTCTTAAAAGCCTGTGAGTGGCCATCTAAAATACTCCACTGGTCTCACCCCTTCGGGAGCAAGGGAGAATGAAGAAAACTAAAGACACAAGGGAAAATTAGTTCAAAGGACTAATGGACCACAACCCCCAGGGCCTGTACCAGACTAAGTCCGCTATAACTAGATGGTGCCCGGCTACCACCACTGACTGCTCTGACAGGGGTCACAATAGAGGGTCCTGGACAGAACTGGAGAAAAATGTAGAACAAAATTCTAACTCACAAAAAAAGACCAGACTTACTGGCTGGACAGAGACTGGAGAAACCCTGGGAGTATGGCCCCTGGGCATCCTTTTAGCTCAGTAACGAAGTCACTCCTGAAGTTCACCTTTCAGCCAAAGATTAGACAGGCCCATAAAACAAAACAAGACTAAAGGGGCACACCAGCCCAGGGACAATGACTCGAAGGCAGGAAGGGATAGGAAAGCTGGTAATAGGGAACCCAAGGTTGAGAAGGGAGAGTGTTGATGTGTTGTGGAGTTGGTAACCAATGTCATAAAACAATATGTGTACTAACAGTTCAATGAGAAGCTAGTTTGTTCTATAAACCTTCATCTAAAGTACAATTTAAAAAAAGAAAAAGAAGCAATATTTTAATTCATAATGGACTTTCAACAAAATTGAAAGCCTGAAGATAATGAAATAATATTTTTGAAATTTTAAATGAAAATAACTGCTGTGATCGTTGAGGTTGTCTGTCAACTTGGCTGGGCCAAGATTCTCAGTGGTTTGGCAGTTATGATGTAGTTTGACAGTCATATAATAATGTAATCACCTCCATGATGAGATCTGGTATAATGTGATCACCTCCATGATGGGATCTGCTGTGAGTAACCAATCAGTTGAAAGGGAGTTTCCTTGGGGGTGTGGCCTGCATCCAATATAGGTGGACTTTCTGGCAAGGCTCATGGGCTTTTGCTCACTCTAAATCCTGAAGTTGGCTCCTGTTCATCTGCCCACCAGTTCTTGGGACTCGAGCTAGCAGCTTACCTGCTGTCTTGCCTGCTGATGTTGGGATTCATCAATATTTGCAGTCTGCTGTCTGACCTGCCAATCTTGGGTTCACCAGCAGCTAGGGAGAAGCCTTCAGCCTGAGCCAGGGACTTGGGGCTTTCCAGCCTCTACAACCCCGTGAGCCATTTCTTTGATATAAATCTCTCTATATAGATATTTATGGAGCCCTGGTGGTGCAGTGGTTAAGAGCTTGGCTCCTAACCAAAAGGTCATCAGTTAGAATCCACCAGCCTCTCCTTGGAAACCCTATGGGGCTGTTCTTCTCTGTCCTATAGGGTCACTATGAGTTGGAATCAACTTGATGGCAATGGGTATATATATATATATATATATATATATATATATTTTGTTTTTACACTTTACTGGCTTTGCTTCTCTACAGAACCCAGCCTAAGACAACTGCCAACTTAGAATTCTATGCCTAGAAAAAATATTTTTCAAAAATGAAGATGATATAAAGAGAGCTTCGGACAAACAAAAACTGAGATAATTTGTCATCAGTACACCCTACTTAAATAAATCCTAGTGTTCTTCAGACAAAAGAAAAATGATCCAAAATGGAAGCATAGAAATGCAGGGTAAAAAAACGAAGGGCAAATGGAAAGCATTATTACATAGATAAGTCAAAGTGAATATTAACTATATGAAACAGTAATAGCGATGATGACTTATGGTGTTTCAAATACATGTAGAATTAAAGTACATGACAACAATAGCACTAAAGGTATGAGGTGGTCAACTGATTTTTTGACAAGGATGCTAAGTTCATTCAATTGGGAAGGAAGAGTTTCTTCAACAAATGGTGCTGGAAAAATTAGATTTCCACATGCAGAAGAATGAATCGCGATCTATGCCTCACACTATACAAATGAAGCAATTCAAAATGGATCAAGGACCTAAATGTGGAAACTAAAACCATAAAATTCTTAGAAGAAAATATAGGAATGAGGTTGTGGGACCTAGTCTTTTTTTTTTTTTTTTTTTTTTTGGTTTTAATAAATAGAAATTTATTCTTTCAGTTTAGGAGGCTAGAAGTCTGAATTTAGGGCGCCAGCTCTAGGGGAAGGCTTTTTCTCTCTGTCTGCTTTGGGGGAAGGTCATTGTCTTGTTTCAGCATCTGTGGGCCTGGTGTTCCTTGGAGATCTCCATGTGTCTTGCCGTCAATTGTCCCCTGGGTCTAGGAGGTTCTCAGGGCAGGGACCCCAGGTCCAAAGGATGTGCTCCGCTCCCGGCTCCTCTTTCTTGGTGGTAGTCAGGACCCTTTTCCTCTCTGCTCGCTTCTCCCTCCTTTTATCTCTTGTGATAAAAGGTGATGCAGGCCACACCCCAGGGAAACTCTCCTTACATGGCATCAGGGCTGTGACCTGAGTAAGGGTGTTGCATCCCACCCAAATCCTCATTAACACAACGTAATCCTGCCTCATTAACATAACAAATAGCTCTCTCCCATATGTGACCATAACCACAGGCACAGAGGCTAGGATTTACAACACATCACAAAATGAAGAATAATCAGATCACAAAACAGAGGACAACCACACAATACTGGGAATCATGGCCTAGCCAAGTTGACACAGACACAGTTCAATCCATGACAGGAATCATATATTTTTCCATTTTATTTTTTTAAATAGGAATTTACAGCCCACTGTGTGATTTAGAGACAATTGAAGTGTTCAATCTTAATCAAATTAAACTCTGTTGAGTATCCTCTTTTAACTCTTTTGGGACAAGGTACCTCCTTAATGACAGTGTTCAATTTCAATTTTTTATATGGACAAAGTAAAGGTCTATCAATACTTTGGCATCTTATAACTTTTCTTAGTGTATCATGAGGGCTGATAAGGAACTCAACAGACATAAAGTCTCAGTGGAAATAATGAATATGTTTTTACATCTCTTCCCCTGCTCTAACTTTGGGACAAAAACATACGGTCTTTTCACTGATCAAAGCAACCATAGTATTGATCAGATCACAGTGACACCCGCAAGTGCCCAAAAGTAAGGGGAGGGGTGAGGAGGTGGCAGGGGTGTAGCCCGTGAAAGTAGATGAGCATGGTGTGAGGGAAATGGCTGAAAAACCGACACTGGTTTAACATTATATGGTTACTTAACCATGACTTTGAAACCCAGAATAATTTCAGAGGTGAAAAATCACCACCTCTCCTACTAGTGTAGAAAAACAAATTAGACAGGGTTTTTCCCTGATAGCTTACAAGCATTAGACAAAAAAGATAACAGAAGCCAAATCAAGTCAATATAAAGCCGTAATAAAATACAAAATCAAGACATTAAACTATAATGGATGTTATTCTAGGTCTCAAAAATTTGGAAGACTTTTATTTAAATTAAAATCTCTTACACACACACAAAATCCAAAGTGAAAAAGTATCAATTTCAGTAACGATATCAACATCTACTGGAATTTTAAAGAAAGCATATACAAATAACTTTGCACACAAACTCTCAATCTGGACAAACAGGATGTAGAATTAAAAGGTGCAAACGTTTCTGTTCTCACAAGTAACATTGAAACAGATACCTTTACCTGTTAAACAACCTGGTTGACAACTTAATGAATCTGGCTTGATTTGCCTAACTCCATAAGTTTGACAAAGTTATTTTAGTTTATATCAGTGACACCTGGTTATCCACTTTTATTACATGTTTATCATTTGACCAGAGGTCCATAAATAATATTAACGTTTTCAATGTAGGAAAATTAAGTTCTAGAGGGAAATACTGCTCAGTAGATAAATTCTTCTGGAATTTCTTGCAGCAAAGGTTCTTCAAATTTAAATCGTTCGGAAATGGCCTTTTGCTCCGTTTTCTCTTTTTCAGACTGTCTGCATTGCCCTAAAGTATATGAAATAACTACAATTAACTCCTCTGTTAGAACTGTTTCCTCGGTTTCTGGTTTCTCAGTGTCTGAGTTAATTTCAGGCACAGAATCACCTTCTTGGAGAGCATGTGCTTCTTCTAATGCACCTTTCACCCTGAGAAAAGGACCTTAAATACTGCTCAGTGTTAACCATGCATGTTTCAGACATTCTTCAGCGGTGGCTCGACCTTCAGGTTTTTTAACTAAAAGTGCCTTGATGAAGTCAATAGCTGACTCTGACACAACATCAAATTGTTCCTCAGAAAAACTTGAATTCGTCTGTGAGATGTTCAAGAATGTTTCTTTTTTGTTATCCCCTAAGGAGGGCGATATCCCCGTAAGCATGACGTATGTTAACACTACGATGCGCCACATATCCGTTGCCATGCTGATAGGATCGTAACTAAGAATTTCAGGAGCCACATACTCAGGAGTTCCCATAATTTCTCTGAGCTCTTCACTGTTCTTCATTATTCTTGAAGGCCAAAATCAACGATCTTAATGTCACCCAACGGAGATTCACTTGTGAGCAAAATATTCTGAGGCTTCAAATCCAGATGAACTACATCATGAGTATGTAGAGAGTGAACACCTTCTAAAATCTGCCTCATGAGTCTTTGAACATCTTTTTCTTTAAAGGCTTCGTCCCTGTCGGCAACACACTGGTCAAAGATTTCACCTCCAGCAGCATATTCCAGAACTAAGTTAATTTCTGATGGCGTCTCATAGATTTCATGTAAATTAATGACGCAAGGATTGTCCTGTGCTAGTTCAAGTACAGCAATTTCATGAATTATTTCCATCCGACAATCTTGGCCTTTTCTTCTTTTTCTCATGAACTTGGCTGCAAATACTTTTCCAGAATCTTTTTTCATACATTTCCTCCCCACTGCAATTTCCCCCTGCCCAGCTCCCCGCCAGGGCTCAGGGTGTAGGCTCCTGAAAGGGATCGGTGCGCAAGGCTGCGCGGATCTGCGGATCTCGGTCAGCAGCCCGCGGGCCCGCGGCGGAGGCCTGCGCAGCACGCTCGGACGCCGGACAGCTGGGCCCGAGGCGGCGGCCGGGGAGGAGTCGCCACCGCCAGGCTTCTCCAGAGGGATCATGGTGCTATGGGGCGCTTGTTTTCCTTCAGCCAAGCTCCTCCGAGCTGCCGACGGGTAACGGCGCCGCCCGGCTGCCTCGTGCGGGTCCGAGGAGCCTCCCGTCCAGTTTTCACCAGCGCCGCGCGCCGGGACCTAGTCTTTAATGATGGATTATCAGATATGTCAAAAACATGAGCAGCAAAAGACCAAATAAATTCATGGGATCTCATAAAAATTAAATATTATTATTCATCAGGGAAATTTTTATCAACAAAGAGACAACCTACAGGTTGGGAGAATACTTTCTGGAACCATCTATCTGATAAGGGTCTAATATGCAAAATATATGAAAAATGTCTACAGCTTAACAATAAAAAGACAAAACAACCCAATCAAAAAATGGGCAGAGGACGTGAACAGACATTTCACCAGAAAGGATATTCCAATGGCTAACAAGCACATGAAAAGATAACTCACTTATTAGCCATTAGAGAGATGCAAACCAAAACCACAATAAGATACCCACCACCTCCCCTCCATTAAAACGGCGATGATAAAGATAAAGCAAGCAAACAGAAACTGAAAATAACGCATGTTGGCAGGCTTGTGGAGAAACTGGAATGCTCATCCATAGCTAGTGGGAAAGTAAAATGGTATGGCCTCTATGGGGAACAGTTTGGGGTTTCCTCAAAAAGATGAACATAGAATTACCATGACCCAGCAATCCCAATTCTAGATATACCCAGAAGTGAAAGAAGGAACACAAACAAATAAAAGCAGGAACACCAATGTTTTCACAATAGCCAAAAGATGGAAACACCCAAAAATGCCCATCAACAGAAGAATAGATAAAATATGGTATATACCATATTTTTCACAAATAGTGCGCCTATGTAAATAATGTGCACACACACATAATGCATGGAAATGACAAAATTATGTAAAAAGTTCTGGCATAGCACACCCATGTGTATACTGCGCATGTCTCCCGATGTTTCCAGAAGTGAATTTCAGCCTCATTACCCTCATTTAGTAGTCCAAAAGTGTTACTTTTGATCATATATGTATAATAAAGGTACAAGCCATGGTGAAGAAGTCAAGGATTGAGTTTGGTAGTACCCTAGTAATCAGAAAAAGCTGAAACTGTGTGTTTGCTCTGGGGAAGTTTATGGCTGGGCCTGAGAGCCTTGGAGATGCTTGCTGCTGAGCTGTGTCCAACTACGTCCTGCCAGAGACAGGTGGAGGGTACAGTGGAAGGCTGCAGAGGGCTGCCACAGCTGGAGCACAGGCTGGTCCAGAGGTGTGCTGGGCCATTGCCTGCACGTGCCTGGGTCCCACAGTATCAGCCTCACGTGAAGCCAGGGGCAGGACGGTGCGGATGCTGGCAAGCACTGGGACACAAGATCCCTCTGCGCCCCTGGCTTTCATGCTTGCCCTACAGCGTTCACACAGGCAGGAGATTCAAACAGCCCAAGCTGGGCAGCTGGCCAGCTGGCCGGCGGGGAGGAATGCAACCGCTACCGCAAGCTGCCCTTGCCCACCTGAGTGGCCTCTCCTGCCCAGAGTGCACAGACCAGCACACCTCCTGGGCTGGGGAAGGCCACACTGGCTGGGGCTGTATCTAGGACGGATAAAGAGATTTCTTTCTGCATTGGAGAAAGCATTTGCAGAGCAGAGAAGGAATCTTGCCAGGAGAGGGGCTGCTTTAAAAACTCAAGGGTAAGCTGGTGAGGGCTGGTGAGGGTCTGCCGTTGGGAACTAAACCTCCCTGTCAACAGGCATGAAGACAAAGACTTAACATTAAACTTGTTGGACAGAAAAAAATAAAAAAAGAAAGAAATTGAAGTCAGCAACATGTAAAAAAATATTGATATAGTTTGCTTATGAAAATATTGTGCATGCGGTTGGGGGTTCCGTGGTATGCAAACACTTATAACGCATGCATTATTTGTGTAAAAATACAGTACATACAATGGACTATTATTCAGCTATAAAGAGAATTGAAGTCCTGATGCATGCCACAATATGGATGAACCTAAAAAACATTATGCTGAGCAAAATAAGTCAAAAAAGGACAAATACTGTATGATCCTACTTATATGAAATAAGCAAATGTATAGAAACCAAAGATTATTAGTGGTTACCAGGAGTGGGAAGCATGGGGAGAGGGGGAGTTTTGCTTAGGGGGTGGGAAGTTTACGTTAATGATGGTGGAATAATTTGAAAAAGGCTAGTGATAAATGTTGCACAACATGAAGAATGTAATCATCGTCACTGAATTGTACGTGTGGAAATTATTGAATTGGTGAAGGTTTTGTTGTGTATATTTTCTCCATAAAAAAAAAAAAAAAAAGAATGGGATGGCTAAATGTAATTAAGTTGTTCCAAGGCCTTTGCATTGTCCAGTATATAATAAAACCATTAATTTAAAGTAGATTGTAATAAGTCAGGAGCCCTGGTGGCGCAGTGGTTAAGCGCTTGGCTGATAACCAAAAGGTCGGCAGTTTGAACCCACCAGCCACTCTTCAGGAGAAAGATGTAGCAGTCCGCTTCTGTAAAGATTACAGTCTTGGAAACCCTATGGGGCAGTTCATAGGGTTGCTGTGAGTTGGAATTGACTTGACGGCAAGGAGTTTTGTAATAAGTCAAGGTTGCATGTTAAAATCTCTAAGATAATCGGTAAAAGAATAATAAGAACGTCTAATTGACAAACTAATAGAGGGAAAGCTGGAATAATAAAGTAACAATGACAATGAAGACCATGAAGGTTTGCAGTGGCACAAAGGAGTGATGAAGGCATCCTAGTGGTGGAGATGAAGACACTTCAGACAAGGCCCTGGGGCTTGGTTGAGAAGAACTGAAGGGGACGAGGAGAAGGGCTCTGGCGTTGGTGCACCCTGAGCAGGTACTGACTCCTCCCAGCAGCTTCCTTCCTGCCCATGAGGACAGGTGCACTTTTTACCCTTCAGTGGACTTAGAGGCTATGCTTCCCCAGGGGGCTATTACAGCTGCTCTTTCCCCAAGGCTGCAGTTCTGGAGACCTAGCTGGCTACTCCTGGGTCTTCTCTGCCCACCCTGGGAACCTCAGAGCCCAGTGCTCAAATCCCTGGCCAGGGATCTCAGAAAAGGGAAGTGAGCAGCCAAGATCACACAGCAGGTCTGCAGGAGAGCTGGGCAAGAACCCAGGTGAGCTGGCTTCCAGTGCTTCAGGCCCAGCCAAGGCTCACCTCCTCAATCTAGACAGCTTTTGACAGCTATACCACAGCTCCCTCTGGGCCCTGCTTTGAGGCCAGTATTACGGGTCTCCAGGCAGTGAGACAGGCTGGAGAGGTGAGTGGGGAAGGGAAACAGTGGAGCAAGGCTGGCCTCCAGAACCTTTGGATTGTCTGCTGTTGTTAGATGCCGTCAAGTCTGTTCCAGCTCAGAGCCACCCTATAGGACAGAGTAGAACTGCCCCATACAGTTTCCAGGACGTGGCTGGTGGATTTGAATGGCCGACCTTTTGGTTAGCAGCCAGGCTCTTAACCACTATGCAGCAGGACATAAACCAGGTGGCTGAAGCTCACTGAAGTCCCTTACCATGGTCTTTCCCCCACACATCTGTCAGTTTATTGGACTGTGGGAGCTTGCGTGTTTCTATGATGCTGGAAGCTACGTGTCACCGGTATTCAAATACTAGCAGGGTCACCCATGGTGGACAGGTTTCAGCTGAGCTTCCAGACTAAGATAGATTAGGAAGAAGGGCCAGGAGGTCTGCTTCTGAAAAGAATTAGCCAGTGAAAACCTTATGAATAGCAGTGGAACGTTGTCTGATATAGTGCCAGAAGATGAGCCCCTCAGGTTGGAAGGCAATCAAAATACGACTGGGGAAGAGCTGCCTCCTCAAAGTAGAGCCAACCTTAATGACGTGGATGGTGTTAAGCTTTCGGAACCTTCATTTGCTGATGTGGCATGACTTATAATGAGAGGAAACAGCTGCAAACACCCATTAATTATCAGAACATGGAATGTACTAAGTAGAATCTAGGAAAATTGGAAATCATCAAAAATGAAATGGAATGCATAAACATCGATATCCTAGGCATTAGTGAGCTGAAATGGACTGGTATTGGCCATTTTGAATTGAACAATCATATGATCTACTATGTCAGCAATGACAACATGAAGACGAATGATGTTGCATTCATTGTCAAAACGAACATTTCAAGATCTATCCTGAAGTACAGTGCTGGCGGTGATAGGACTATATCCATATGCCTACAAGGAAGACCAGTTACTATGACTATTATTCAAATTTACTCAACAACCACTGAGGCCAAAGATGAAGAAATTGAAGATTTTTACCGACTTCTGCAGTCTGAAATTGATCAAATATGCAATCAGGATGCATTGATCATTACTGGTGATTAGAATGTTAAAGTTGGAGACAAAGAAAAAGGACTGGTAGTTGGAAAATATGGCCTTGGTGATAGGAAAGATGCGGAGACCGCGTAATAGAATTTTGCAAGACCAACGACTTCTTCATTGCAAATACCTTTTTTCACCAACATGAATGGCGACTATACATGTGGAAAAATTAGAACAAGTCCATGAGAGCCAAAGTACGACCTTGAGCATATCCCACCTGAATTTAGAGACCATCTCAAGAATAGATTTGATGTGTTGAACACTAATGATCAAAGACCAAACGAGTTGTGGAAGGACATCATACATGAAGAAAGCAAGAGGTCATTAAAAAGACTGGAAAGAAAGAAAAGATCAAAATGTATGTCAGAAGAGACTCTGAAACTTGCTCTTGAACATCGAGTAGCTAAAGCGAAAGGAAAAAATGATGAAGTAAAAGAGCTGAATAGAAAATTTCAAAGGGTGGCTTGAGAAGACAAAGTAAAGTATTGTTATGACACATGCAAAGACCTGGAGATAGAAAACCAAAAGGGAAGAACATACTTGGCATTTCTCAAGTTGAAAGAACGGAAGAAAAAAGTCAAGCCTTGAGTTGCAATTTTGAAGGATTCTGTGGGGAAAATATTAAACACCATAGGAAGCATTGGAAGAAGATGGAAGGAATACACAGAGTCACTATACCAAAAAGAATTGGTCGACATTCAACCATTTCAGGAGGTAGCATATGATCAGGAACTGATGGTAGTGAAGGAAGAAGTCCAAGCTGCACTGAAGGCATTGGTGAAAAACAAGGCTCCAGGAATTGACGGAATACCAATTGAGACGTTTCAACAAACGGATGCAGCACTAGAAGTGCTCACTTGTCTACGCCAAGACATTTGGAAGATAGCTAACTGGCCAACCTTCCAGAAGAGATCCATATCTATGCCTATTCCCAAGAAAGGTGATCCAACCAAATGCAAACAGTATCATTAATATCACACACAAGTAAAATTTTGCTGAAGATTATTCAAAAGCCGCTGCAGTATATTGACAGGGAACTGCCAGAAATTTGAGCCAGGTTCAGAAGAGGACGTGGAAAGAGGGTTATCATTACTGATGTCAGATGGATCCTGGCTGAAAGCAGAGAATAGCAGAAAAATGTTTACCTGTGTTTTATTGACTAAGCAAAGGCATTCGACTGTGTGGATCATTACAAATTATGGATAACATTGTGAAGAATGGGAATTCCAGAACACTTTATTGTGCTCACGAGGAACCTGTACATAGATCAAGAGGCAGTTGTTTGAACAGAACAGTGGAATACTGTGTGGTTTAAAGTCAGGAAAGGTGTGCATCAGGGTTGTGTCCTTTCACCATACTTATTCAATCTGTATGCTGAACAAATAATCCGAGAAGCTGCAATATATGAAGAAGAACGGGGCATCAGGATTGGAAGAAGACTCATTAATAACCTGCAATATGCAGATGACACAACCTTACCTGCTGAAAATGAAGAGGACTTGAAGCACTTACTGATGAAGACCAAAGACCACAGCCTTCAGTATGGATTACCCTTCAACATATAGAAAACAAAAATCCTCAGAACTGGACCAAAAAGCAACATCATGATAACAGGAGAAAAGATTGAAGCTGTCAAGGATTTCATTTTACATGGATCCACAATCAACACCCATGAAAGTAGCAGTCAAGAAATCAAAAGACGCATTACATTGGGCAAATCTGCTGCAAAAGACCTCTTTAAAGTTGAAAAGCAAAGATGTCACCTTGAAGACTAAGGTGTGCCTGACTCAAGCTATGGTGTTTCAGTCGCCTCATATGCATGCAAAAGCTGTGCGATAATAAGGAAGACGGAAGAAGAATTGATGACTTTGAATTGTGACTTTGGTGAAGAATATTAACTACACTATAGACTGCCAAAAGAAGGAACAAATCTGTCTTGAAAGACGTATAGTCACAATGCTCCTTAGAAGCAAGGATGGTGAGACTATGTCTCCCATACTTTGGACGTGTAGTCAGGAAGGCTCAGTCCCTGGAGAAGGACATCATGCTTGGTAAAGTAGAGGGTCAGTGAAAAAGAGGAAGACCCTCAAGGAGATGGATTGACACAGTGGTTGTAACAATGGTGTAAGACCAAGCAGTGTTTTGTTCTGTTGTACGTAGGGTCGCTATGAGTTGGAACCAACTCAATGGCACCTTACAACAACAACAACCATGGTCTTTGCAGCCTCTAACTGCCTTTTCTGTATCCTTTCCCCACCCCCTGTGCTCTGGGCCCTTCTGGTTTTGTGGAAAGGGGAACAAAGCTCAGGTCACTGAAAAAATCATCTCCTGACAATTCTTGAGTGTAAGGGACTTGCTGTGTCTCCTTCTTAGGAAACCTAGGGAGGGCAGTAACCAAAAGGAATTTCAGGCATCCTCCTTGACTAGTAAGGAGAG
Organism: Dugong dugon; assembly: GCA_030035585.1. Taxonomy (NCBI): domain Eukaryota; kingdom Metazoa; phylum Chordata; class Mammalia; order Sirenia; family Dugongidae; genus Dugong; species Dugong dugon. The sequence goes on from CM057460.1 coordinate 148,864,580, forward strand.
GTGCCATGTACAGGAGAGGCAGCTAGACTAGACCCAGGCGTCTTCCCAGCACCACACCCCTGCTCGGTGCAGACAGATGCATTTCCCAGATGGATGCATGGATGACAGAAAGCTCAAGGCCACTTTGAGGTGCTTCAGGGGCTACCCTGGGTCAGACATCTGGCCATTTATTGGTCCACCAAGTGAGCAGGAGACAGATAAACCCACATAGGCTGATCCTACTGAGCTGCAGGTGGCTGGCCATGTTCCCAGAGCCTTCCTCTCTCCCATTGGTCTCCCTAGTCCAAAGACTGCCCAGGCAGCTGAATGTCCCTGAGCCAGGGGAAGGGCCTCCTCCTCAGGGTGACCACATGCTCAGCCTTCTAGTCTGGGCAAGTCCTCAGTGCCACTCAGGTGTTCCTGCCACCAGCAGAGCAGTGCAGTGGGCAAAACCCTTGGGCAAGTCCTTTCCCCTCTCTGGGCCTTAGTTTTCTTCCCTTGGGGAGGGGATGCCCACCCTTCCCCACTACCATGCCTTAGTGATGGCTGTGTGCACATTCACAGCCTGGTGTGGGAAAGGAGGTGAGCAGAGGGGAAGTGCCCTAAGTAACTCGTGTCAGAGAAGTTCTTGGCAAGAAAGAGAACCGAAACAGGCAGGGAATTCATCTGGGAAGAGGAAGTCTTGCCCAGGCTGTATCTTTAGAAAGCCAGGAGGAACTCCGCAGGGTTCATAAGGAAGGGTTACACATAGATGGGCTTTTCAGATGCAGATCTGATGCTGGTAACTGGCTGAACCTGCAGTTCCATGTGGGGAGAGTGAGAGCTAGGTGCTGCCGGGGCGGGGCAGGGCACACTGGTTTTACTCTGCTTGGTCCCCTTTGGCTATGATAGCCCTGGGTTGTCCATTGGCCTTCCGGTCTTGGGATCCTAGAAAGTGTTACATCAGTAACTCAGGGGCAGAACAACAGCCTCCCCTGACATCCTCTTGAAACACCTGCCCACTCCCCTGGGTTTTTCTACAATGTTGATGAAAACTCTGGTGTCAGGCTGATTTTGGTATGAGGCTTGGCTCCTTCATGTAGCAACTGTGTGACCTCAAGCAAGTTATTCAGCCTCTCTGAATCTCAGTTTTCTGCTCTATAAAATGGACAATTTGTTGTTGTGAGGGCTAAAGGAGATATGCGAAGCATGCTAAGCACAGGGTGAGAAGTTGATAAATAAGAACTGCTAGCAGCAGTTTGGCATGAATGTGCACCCTGGGGACAGGAGCCTTCAGAGCAGACTAACACAGCCTGCACAAACCCCAAATTCTCAGAAGGCTCTGGATTTTGCTTACAACAAACGTAATTTTGGAGTTGAATCCATAATTTGCGTGAGTTTAATATGAAGTTCATTTAAAATTATAATGAAGTAAAAGAATGCTCCTGGAAGAGTCTCCAGGTTATTGCTAGGATATATGCTACTGACACAGGATGAGAAGGCTATCCATCTTACAGATGAGGAGACTGAGGATCAGAGTGGTTGACCAAGTCCCTTGACAGAGGTCAACTTGACCAAGGTCGTACAGCTGGTAAGTGTCAGAATAAAGATTCAAACCCAGTCTGCAGGACTCTTATGCCTAACCACAAGGCCATCATGACTCATGGTTGGTGTTCTCTGGGGTCCAGCTGCCTGACCTTTTCCAAACCTGTGCTCTAGCTGGCTGACTGGCAGCTAAAGCTCAGCAAAAAGAGAGGCCCTCCCAAGCCCCATGGCTGGCCCCCCAGTATCCTCATGGCCTGTGGCCACCAGGTGGCAGCTTCCCTAAACCCAGTGGCCTGCTGTTCCAGGCAGGCACAGAGGACAATTTGGAAGCTTGGGGGAGCCACCCATGGGAGGGGAGCAGGAGGGAGGCTAGGTGTGGGGTGGCAGGGTAGGTGGAGGGGAGCTGGCTTCTTAGACTCCAGAATGCCTTGAAATAGCCCAAAGTGAACCGACAGCTCTCCTCATCCAATGATTAATCTAGTCATCCAAATCATATTAAGTAAACAGATAAAGCAGGAAGCCAGAGCCTGAGGCCATATGGAGTACGGTCACAAGCACAGATGCTGGGGACCGACAGGCACAGAAAGGTTAAGTCACCTGCCCAAGTACACAGCCTCAGTGCACAGCACAGCCAGTAGGAGATACCAGGTTTGCTCTCTTATCTGTAAAATGGAATAATGATAATCCTCCCCAGTGAGGGGCCTGAGTGAGGAAGTGCACGGGAAGCACTTAGCCCACGGCCTCGTGCATTGCAAGTGCTCAGCATGTGGATGGAGCTGTTGTTACTATAATCATCACAGAGGCTTCTGGCCCCCCACTGAGCTCTCAGTTAAGAAAAAGAGCACTTGTAACTAGTGAAGGTAGGTGCTATGATGGCGGACCCATGGGCTTGTGGGACCCCAGGAGAGGCACCTACCCCCCAAGGAGGGGGGCCACCAGGGAAGTCCTCCCCAAGGAGGAGAAACCTGTGCTGATTCCTGCAGGATGATTAGGAGTTGGCCAGGTGACAGGTAGTGTGTGGGACAGAGGTGGGAGCTGGTGAAGGGAAGGTGGGGAGTCAGGTACCCAGGTTCTGAAAACAGCCCTGCCTCACCTTGCTTTATGCCCTTGGTTAATATAGTGTTTTATTTTTAAAACAATGTTGTTGTTAGTTGCTGTCAAGTTGTCTGATTCATGGCGATCTTATATATATAACAGAATGAAATGTTGCCAAACAAAGATGATCACTGGTATGTTTGAATCCATTGTTGTGATTATTGTGTAGTGCCTTCCAATCTAGGGGGATCATCTTCCAGCACTATATTGGACAATATTCTGTTGTGATCCATAGCGTTTTCATTGGCTAATTTTTGGGAGTAGATAACCATGTCTTTCTTCATAGCCTGTCTTAGACTGGAAGCTCAGTTGAAACCTGTCCACCATGGGTGACCATGATGGTATTTGAAATTCTGGTGGCATAGCTTCCAGCATCATGGCAGCACACAAGCCACCATAGTACAACGAACTGACAGACGGGTGGTGGAAACAACAATAAAGCTACCATTTAGTGAATCCTTACTGTGTACTATGTTTTATGCTAAGCCCTTACATGAATTACCTTATTTAATCCTCACTCCAGCCCTGATGTAGGTTCCAGTATTAATCCCACTTCACAAATGAGAAAACTGATGCACAGTGAAGCTACTCTAGACCACCCAGATAGTAAGTGGCTGGGCTGTGACGCAAACCCGGGTCAGATCCCCAAATCCTTATGCTCAACTCCTGTGCTCTACGGCCTCCCACAGGGCAAGCCCTTTCCATCACTGGGCTTTTGGTCCCCACCACTTGATGCCTGGGCTGGGCTCGGTGATTTCTAGGGTCTGACCAGCTCTACCAGTCTCCTGATGTGAGCCGTGGTGGGAAGTGAGTGGCTATCGGGTGGTCCTTAGTGCTTACCCCTCGGGCGTTCTCTGTCCAGAGCACTGGCTGGGCCTCCTTGCAGATCTGGGGCTGGCTTATATGGTCTTGGCCTCCACCTGCTGAGGAGCCAGGAATCCTCAGGAGCTGTTGCCATTCTGGCCTGTGTTCCCTCCCTATTCCAGGGTCCAATGCTAAGCCCAACTTGGTTACTATTCTAAATTCCTAATATATGTTGTCAAATAAAAACAAATCCAGACTTTGATAGAGAGAAACTTTTTTCAGAAATAAAAAGGGGAATGAAAAACAGCCTATCGATAGTAATATTGGGGAAAGGGACTATTACAACAGAACGCTCTGACCATAAGATCTGAAAGCACCTCAAAGAGTTGGAGTAAAGTGTTTTCTTTTATAGAGACATAGATCCCTGGGTGATGCAAGTGGTTTGTACTTGGCTACCAATAAAGGTTTGAACTCATCTGACAGCACCGCAGAAGAAACCAAAAAACCAAACCCATTGCCATCAAGTCACTTCCAACTCACTGTGACCCTGTAGGACAGAGCAGAACTGCCCCATTGGGTTTCCAAGGAGCTCCTAGTGGATTCAAACCACCAACCTTTTGCTTAGCAGCCGAGCTCTTAACCACTGCGGAAGAAGGGCATGGCAATCTGCTTCCATAAAGATTATAGCCAAGAAAATCCTATGAAGCTCAGTTGTACTCTGTAACTCACAGGGTCACCATAAGTCAGAATCAACTCAATGGCAATGGGTTTAGTTTTTAATTTTTGTTTGTTTTTTTTAATAGAGACTGAGAGTAAACAAAGCTAGAAAAAAATCAGGTGTGGAAAATGGAGTGAAAGTGTGACATCATGGAATAGTGAAATCAGAATGTTTTAGTCTGAGTTCAGCCTATTCTCCCCTTAAAGAGGGGCAGTATGTTAGTTCAGTCTCAGAGTGGGCCAAAATTCAGGGACTTGGGGGAAGGAGAGAAGCTTGATCAAAGTTTGGTTAACAGGCACTTTGTTTCTGATTGATCAGTGAGAACAAGCAGTTCAGTTACTCATTTATGAGGCAAGAAATGGGAATTGGAGGGTCTGATCTTGTCTTAGGTAAACAAGGGGGCATCCGTGACTCTTATCTAAGTCATGTGGGAAGGGTGGTTATTTGCAGTAAGCCATTTTCCTGATCACAAAGGGTGGGGGGTGGGAGGGATTTCTTTAACCATCGCTGATTTCCAGTATCACAGGGTTCAGGGAAAATTCACCATTATCAATTCACCCCCACACATGTTGTTTAAGATAAATGATATTCATTCATCGCTGAACAACCTCTAGGGATTATATATTTTTTGACTGGGGTGAAGCAGGTTTAAGAAATAGTCCCTTGAGGACTCTTGTTGGTGTTGTGTCTATAAAATCAGTTGAACCATCTGGTGAAAGGTGGTGGCAATGGTCAGTGGTTTTAGGGTCAGGCATCTTTAAAAAGGGACATCTGAAATGAAAAAGAAAAATGTTAGTATAAAAAGTTGTATTAAAGTCCAGGAGGTCAGTGGATGAAAATCTTTTGATTTTATAGCACTGCTCATTGAGTTTCTTGAAGCTCAGATGTAGATACTCTTGGTGATAGTGTCCAGTCGTGATTACCTCTCCTAAGGGCATGCATGACCTGAGCATTCTACCAGACTTTCTGAGTGACCAGAGAGAAATCTGCCCTTGCATGGTCTGCTGTGGTGATGAGTCTTTGAAGTATATCTCAGGTTATTGGACTTCAACCCTCAGGGCTTCTTCAGTTCCTAGGGGGAATTTGGAAAATTCAGCTACAAGACAAGCTAGAGTCTGGGTAAAGATTTGGGCAATTGAGTTTTAGTTCTCAGTGACACCAAGCCAAGAGGGAGGGAGGAAAATTTGGAAACATTAGTTTGGAGGGCTGTAACCAGGTATTAAAGGAAAAGTGCAAGAATTGAAAATTTGGTAAGGGTTGACAATGTGTGTAAGAAGAAAAGATGCAGTCCAATTTACAGGTGGATAACAAAACCATCAGTTGCTTGCAGTTTACAAAGAGGTACAAAATAGCTCAAAGACAATGAACAGGGCCAGAACCAATAACCTACAAGAATGTGCTATAGTTTTCTATTGAAACATAAAATTTCTCTCTACAGTCACCTCCCTTTTGATCAAAGAAAATCTCAAAGCAAGATTATTCTTGATCATAAAATAAGGCTGGTCTTCATTATTTACATGGAGTCCCCAGTCGGTACAGTTCATGTGTTTGCTGGTAACTAAAGGTTAGAGGTTCAAGTTCATCCAGAGGGGCCTCAGAAGAAGGACCTAGTGATCTACTTCTAAAAATCAGCTATGGAAAATCCTATGGAAAACCGTTCTACTCTGACACAGATGGCGTTGCAACGAGTTGGAATTGACATGGCGCCAACTGGTTTTTTGTTTTAGTATTTACATAGGGGCAGTAAGAATGGTAATTTATCACATAGGCCTTTTAAAGTTTTTAAAGTCTTATTTGCTAAAACTTTTATAAAGAATCTCAGAATGGATTTTTAAAAACCTCTTGAGGTTAATAAGTCAAGAACTTGCCACCAGATTTCACCTGTACTACCTATAGATTTGGGTGAATTCCTCTCTTTTCACAGTCCACGAAATATAGTCAGGAAGTGACCTCCCTTATTCACCTATAAGGCTGGAAACCCTATAAGCCAGATACCAGACCACGTTTCCTGGGAGGGCTTTGTAAGCACTGGCTTCTTAAAGTTAGCCTTAGTTCCTTAAAAGTGTCTGATCATATCTGATTCTATGAGCATCATTCTCAGATATGATGTTCCAGTCAAATTTTGGTTATATAACTGTGTTTCCAATTAAGTCTTTTCTCCAAAGCCCACTGAGTCTATAAAACACCCAAACTGTTTCCATTGAGCTTTTTAACCTCAAGTGGTTGTTCTTGGTGTCTCTGAGCTTTGAGGCCAGGAGAGCCTAAAGCTTTAGAGACTGTAGGGAGCTGAGGGATGGAGAGCATAGGGGTGTTGAAGGTAGATAAAACCAGTTGTCGTCAAGTCGATGCTGACTCATGGTGACCCCATGTGTGTCAGAGTAGAACTATGCTCCACAGGGCTTTCAATGGCTGATTTTTCAGAAGCAGATCTCCAGGCCTTTCTCCCGAGGCATCTGGGTGGACTCGAACCACCAACTTTTCATTAGCAGCTGGGCGTGTTAACTGTTTGCACCACCCAGTGACTCTTGAAGGGGAAGAGACCAAAAGACTGAAGGAAACTGAAGAGAAAGTCTAAGGTAGTAAAAAAAGAAGGAGTAGGAAGAGGTCTTAGATGGACGAATTTGGGGAGATCTCAAGTTTCCCAAAAAGGCCATTGAAGTTCTAAATTGCCTTTAGTAAAATGTTGCTGTTTTGGAAGTTACTAGAGAGAAAGAGTGCCATAGAGGCAGAGCATGTAGTCAGTAAGGGGTGAGAAGGAAGAAGGATGCCCAGTAGATTGAAAGTTATCATGAGAAGAGCAGGACCAAATAGAAAAAGGAGCAAAATAGAAAAAAGCTCCACACACAATCCCCATCTGGGAGCCAAAGGAGTCCCTCGCCCAATCCTCTGAGTAGCTGAAAGATTTGCTCTGAGAAATCTCTGTTCAAGGAGCCAGGAAAGACCATAAGCCCTCACAAGAAAAGAGCCAGGGAAAATCCTGCTCAAATAGAATAGAACTGGAAGGATTCTGCTCAGAAGAAATGAACCAGGAAAGAGCCCCGCTGAATAGACTTAAAGCAACTCTTACCATGCTACTGGGTCCCTGAGTGGAGCAAATGGTTGGCACTTTATGCTAACCTAGAGAGGAGCCCTGGTGGTGCAGTGGTTAAAAGGGTCGGCTGCTAACCTAAAGGTTGGCGGTTCGAACCCACCCATCAGCTCCATGGAATAAAGGCCTGGTGATCTGCTTCTATAAAGATTACAGCCAAGAAAGCCTTATGAGGCAGTTCTACTCTGTAACACATGGGGTTGGGATGCATCGTGCTACTACAGACAAACATCTGGAGCACTGGATTAGGAGTGGTGACTCACCACTGTGGATCTCAGCCAGGGAGGACACAAATGCTCTCCACCACCAGCATGAATGCCTGGGTGAAGGTAACAGGGCAGTCAGCACTCCTTCCGAGCGAGGCTCAGCACCATTAACTGTCAAACAAAAAACAAATCCAGACTTTGATAGGGAGTATCACAGGCTTTATTCAGAAGAAAAGGGGGAAAGGGAAAAGGGCTATTGTAATAGTGGATGAGGGGACGACTATAATAGGGAGAACACTCCAAACATAAGATCTGCAAACACCTCAAAGAGATAGGGAAAAAGAATTTTCTTTTATAAAGATTGAGAGTAAACAAGGCTAGGAAAAACTCAGGTGTGAGGAAGTGGGATGAAAGGGTGCCACCAGCAGAAAATAAATCAGAATGTTTAACACTGAGGTCAGCCTATTCTTGGGGTTGTTGTTGTGTGCCATCGAATCAATTCCGACTCCTAGTGACCCAATAGGACAGAGCAGAACTGCCCTATAGGGTTTCCTAGGCTGAAACCCTGGTGTGTAGTGGTTAAGAGCTACGGCTGCTAACCAAAGGTCGGCAGTTCGAATCCACCAGGCTCTCCTTGGAAATTCTATGGGGCAGTTCTACTCTGTCCTATAGGGTCGCTATGAGTTGGAATTGATGCAAGGGCAACGGGTTTGGTTTTTGTTTGTTTGTTTGTTTTTAAATCTTTACAGGAGCAAATTGTCAGGTCTTTTCTCCTGCAGAGCAGCTGGCGGGTTCAAACTGCAAACCACCAACCTTTTGGTTAGCAGCCGAGCACTTAACCATTGTGCCACTAGAGCTTAGTATTTTAGCTCAGGCTGAAGGTAGACCAAAGTTCAGGCACATGGGAGGAGAGAAGCTTAACCAAAATTTAGTTAACAGACATTTTGTTTCTGATCGAGCAGTGGGGACAAGCAATTCAGTTACTAATTTATCAAGCAAGGAATGAGAATTTGAGGGTCTGTGTCTGACCTTGTCCTAGGTAAACAAGGGGGCATCCTTGAGTCTATCTAACTCATATGGGCAAGTGTTATCCAGGAAGCTGTTTTCTGAACACAAAAGGTGGAGGATTTCTTTAACCATCATTGTTTTCCAGTATCACAGGGTTCAGGTAAAATTCAACATTTTCACGGTGAATTTTGTTGTTCTTATGGACCGACCAATAAGCAACATCATGATAAACGGAAAAAAGATTGAAGATGTTAAGGATTTAACATGGAAGCAGCAGTCAAGAAATCAAATGACGCATTGCATTGGACAAATCTGTTGCAAAAGACCTCTTTAAAGTGTTAAAAAGCAAAGATGTCACTTTAAGGACTAACATGTGCTTGGCCCAAGCCATAGTATTTTCAATCGCCTCATGTGCATGTGAAATCTGGGCAATGAATAAGGAAGACTGAAGAAGAATTGATGCCTTTGAATCACAGTGTTGGTGAAGAATGTTGAATATACTGTGGACTGCCAAAACAACTAACAAATTTGTCTTGAAAGAAGTACATCCAGAATGCTCATTAGTAGCGAGGATGGAGAGACTTTGTCTCACATACTTTGGACATGTTATCAGGAGAGATCAGTCCCTGGAGAAGGACATCATGCTTGGTAAAGTAGAGGGTCATCGGAAAGGAGGAAGACCCTCAACGGGATGGACTGACACAGTGGCTGCAGCAATGCGTTCAAGCATAGCAACGATTGTGATGATGGCGCAAGACCAAGCCATGTTTCGTTCTGTTGCACATAGGGTGGCTATGAGTCGGAACCGACTCGACGGCACCTAACAACAACAGTTGTGTGCCGTGGAGTAGATTCTGATTCAATAGGACAGAGTAGAACTGCCCCATAGGGTTTCCTAGGCTGTAATCTTTATGGGAGCAGATCACCAGGTTTTTTCTCCTGCAGAGCTGCTGGCAGGTTAAAACCGCTGACCTTTTGTTTAGCAGCCCAGCTCTTAACCATTGCGCCACCAGGACTCAATTTTGTTGTTGTTGTTAGGTGCCATTGAGTCAGTTCTGACTCATAGTGACCCTCTGTGGAACAGAACGAAACACTGCCCAGTCCTGCACCATCCTCACAATCGTTATGCTTGAGCCCATCCTTGCGGCCACTGTGCCAATCCATCCCGTTGAGGGTCTACCTCTTTTTCGCTGATCCTCCACTTTACCAAGCATGATGTCCTTCTCCAGGGACTGATCCCTTCTGATAGCATGTCCAAAGTACACGAAACAAAGTCTCATCATTCTCGCTTCCAAGGAGTATTCTGGCTATACTTCTTCCAAGATAGATTTGTTCCTTCTTCTGGCAGTCCAAATGGTATATTCAATATTCTTCACCAAGGCCATAATTCAAAAGCATCTATTATTATTCAGTCTTCCTTATTCATTGCCCAGCTTTCACATGCATACGAGGCGATTGAAAACATCATGGCTTCGGCCAGGAGCATCTTAGTTCTTAAAATGACATCTTTGCTTTTTAACACTTTAAAGAGGTTTTTTGCAACAGATTTGCCCAGTGCAATGAGTTATTTGATTTCTTGACTGCTGCTTTCATGGATGTTGACTGGGGATCCAAGTAAAATGAAATCCTTGACAACTTCAATCTTTCTTCCGTTTATCATGATGTTGCTTATCGGTCCAGTTGTGAGGATTTTTATTTTATGTTGATGTAGAATCCATACTGAAGGCTGTAATCTTTGATCTTCATCAGTAAGTGCTTCAAGTCCTCTTCACTTTCAGCAAGCAAGATTGTGTCATCTGCATAATGCAGGTTGTTAATGAGTCTTTCTCCAATCCTAATGCTGCATTTCTCTTCATACAGTCCAGCTTCTCAGATTATTTACTCATCATATAGATTGAATACGTATGGTGAAAGGATACAACCCTAACACATACCTTTCCTGATTTTTAACCATGCAATGTCCCCTTGTTCTGCCTCGGTCTATGTACAGGTTCCACAGGAGCACAATTAGGTGGTCTGGAATTCCCATTCTTCACAATGTTATCCATAATTTGTTATGATCTACACTTTGCATAGTCAATAAAACACAGACAAATTTCTTTCTGGCATTCTCTGCTTTCAGCCAGGATCCATTTGACATCAGCAATGATACCCCTGGTTCCACGTCCTCTTCTGAATCCAGCTTGAATTTCTGGCATTTCCCTGTCGATATACTGCTGCAACTGCTTTTGAATTACCTTCATCAAAATCTTCCTTGTATTTGACACTAATTATATTGTTTGATAATTTCCACGTTCTGTTGGATCACCTTTCTTGGGAATGGGCACAAATATGGATCTCTTCTAGTCAGTTGGCCAGGCAGCTGTCTTCTAAATTTCTTGGCATAGACAAGTGAGCGCTTCCAGCATTACATTGGTTTGTTGAAACATCTCAGCTGGTATTCTGTCAGTTCCTGGAGGCTTGTTTTTCGCCAGTGCCTTCCATGCAGCTTGGACGTCTTCCTTCAGTACCATTGGTTCTTGATCATACGCTACTTCTTGAAATGGTTGAATATTGACCAATTCTTTTTGATTCAGTGACTCTGTGAATTCCTTCCATCTGCTTTTGATGGTTCCTGTGTCGTTCAATATTTTCCCCATAGAATCCTTCAAAATTGCAGCTCGAGGCTTGAATTTTTTTTCAGTTCTTTTCAGCTTCAAAAATGTCAAGCATGTTCTTGCCTTTTGGTTTTGTAATTCCAGGTCTTTGCACATGTCATTATAGTACATTCAAAGCCAACCTTTGAAATCTTCTGTTCAGCTCTTTTCATGATCATTTCCTCCATTACCTTTAGCTACTCTATACTCAAGAACAAGTTTCAGAGTCTCTTCTGACATCCATTTTCGTCTTTTCTTTCTTTCCTGTCTTTTTAATGACCTTTTGCTTTCTTTATGTATGATGTCCTTGCTGTCATCCCACAACTCGACTGGTCTTCAGTCATTAGTGTTCAGTGCATCAAACCTATTCTTGAGCTGGTCTCTATGTTCGGGTGGGATATACTCAAGGTTGCACTTTGATGCTTGGGGGCTTGGTTTAATTTTCTTCAGCTTCAACTTGAACTTGTATATGAGCAATTGATAGTCTGTTCTGCAGTTGGCCTTTGCCTTGGTTTGACTTATAATATTGAGCTTCTCCATCGTCTCTTTGCACAGACATAGTTGATTTGATTCCTGTGTATTCCATGCAATTCTATTTAATGCTAAATCTAATAATGCCTAGAACCCTGACCAATGCCTGGGGTCAGGCCTGGGGAGGGAGTTCCTGGCCTTCTCGGCTCTTACCTTGGGGTGGGGCTCAGGCCTCACTGAGCCAGTGCTCTTAAGCCCAGCAATTAGCTCCTTTTTTTTCACTAAACCAAATGGTCATCCCTCAGGCTGTTTAGATGGGAAAACAAGGGGCCTCCTAGAGTCTCCCCTGCATGCTGTCTTCTTCACCTTTACCCACAGCATCCTGAGCAGCAGAGGGGACAGAGGGCAGGATAGGAGCCCTTACAGGGGAGCCCAGCTCTGACTCTGCCATGAGCACACTTTGTGGGCAAGCCCATTGTCTCTCTGGGCCTCAGTTTCCTTGTCTGTAGGATAGGGATAATCGTACCTGTCCAATCTTCCTAGTCTTATAGCCAATGTCATCATCTAACACTCTGAGAGGGCTCAACTTTCACTTGGTCAAATGGATTCGCCAAGGCCTTCTTTCTTTTTCAGTCAGAAATTCAGTATTGAAGAACACAGCTTGAGTTTATTTAAGGGAAAGATGGCCTCAGACAGCACAACACACATCAAACACAGGCTTTTTGTTTTTAATTAAGTGAGGTAAAAGCCTAGCATAAATACTCTTTAGTAAAGTTTAGGAATAAAGTTTATTCTGAAATTAGCATGTCTTCAAAGGCATATTTTTAACATACCAAGAAAAAAACCTCTGGGTGGAAATTTAGGTGGTTCCTAGTACCTACAAGTACAGATTCAATAGCAGGAGGAGGGAGAAAAAACAATAGTCCTTCTGTAAATACTTATATTAAGGTAGGATTTATCACAGAGTCACAGTTTACTGTATGTGACCATAATTAGTCAAATAAAATATTTTACACACCTTTGCTATAATACAAAACAAAGTATTCAAATTCACCTTCTATATTTTGATTGTTTTATGTTTCCATCTTTGTAGTGTTTAACAGGAATGTTCTTTGTTTAAAAAGTGCCCCTGAACTCTCAGCAGTGTGAGTTGTTTTGTAACAATATAAATCTCAGGGAGGTGCTCATGGGAGGATTAATGATGATGCATCCATGCCCTTGGTTATTTGCCAGGGATTCTGCCATTTCCTGTCAGTCAGATATATGTTCACTGGCTGCACTTTCCCCAGTGTTCCTGGTGTTAGAGATTTTAAGGGCAAGGTTAGGTATTATTGTTCTGTTTTTTCCACTGTGGGCTTCTAAATAAAGCTGTGGACAGACAATCTCCACTCTTACAAATTGAATTGTGCACCCCCCCACCCCACAAAAAAATATGTGTTGGAATTCTAGCCCCTATACCTGCCAATGAAGGAGCCCTGGTGGTGCAATGGTTAAGTGCTGGACTGCTAAAAGAAAGGCCGACGGTTCCATCAGCAGCTCTTTGGGAGAAAAGACTAGGTGATCTGCTCCCTTAAAGATTTACAGTCTAGGAAACTCTATGAGGCGGTTCTACCAAGTCAGAATCGATTCAATGGCACGTAACAACATACCTGTGAATAGGAGTCTCCAAGTGGCACAAATGGTTATGCATATGACTATTGACTGAAAGTTTGGTGGTTCAATCCCTTCCCTAGGTGCACCTTGTAAGAAAGGCCTGGTATTCTGTTTCCAAAATGTCACAGCCTTGAAAATCCTATGGAACACAGTTCTACTCTGACACATATGGGGTCACCATGAGTTGGAATTGACACAATGGCAGTGGGTTAGTTTTTTCTACCTGTGGATGTAATCCTGTTTGGAAGTAGGGCTTTCTTTGTTATGTTAATTAGATCATACTCCAGTATGGTGGATTTTAAATCTAATCACTTCTGCGTTATAAAAAGAGCAGATTAATGTGAAAGAGTACCTTAAAACTGAGGCAACTGGCATGACTAAATGACTGACACAAGTCTGAATCCAAACTTCCCTTTACCCTGTATTCCCTTTCTTCTCCTGCTTTCAGAATATGTGCTCCACCCCACCCCCCACCTCAAGAAAGCAACTGTGTGGCTATGCTTACTTAAGACTATGATAAAAATGTTTTGCTCTCAGAAAGAACACATGTAACTGATGTATAACAAAGTTGTGGTTTATGGTTAAGCAAGTGATAAAAATGTTCCAGGAAGAGGTTTCAGGGGACATCTCGGTCAATTGGCGTAAAAAAGTTTATTAAGAAAGTGTTCTGCATCCCACTTTGGTGAGTGATGTCAGGGGTCTTAAAAGCTAGCAAGTGGCCATCTAAGATGCATCTGTTGGTCCTAACCCACCTGAAGCAAAGAAGAATGAAAAACACCAAAGACACAAGGAAAATATGAGCCCAAGAGACAGAAAGGGCCATATAAACCAGAGACACCATCAGCCTGAGACCAGAAGAACTAGAGGTTGCCTAGCTGCCGCTAATGACTGCCCTGACAAGGAACACAACAGAAAGTCCCTGACAGAGCAGGAGACAAGTGGGGTGCAGAACTCAAATTCTAGTAAAAAGACCAGACTTAATGGTTTGACTAAGGCTGAAAGGTCCCTGGAAGACATGGCCCCCGGACTCTCTGTTAGCCCAAAACTAAAACCATTCCCGAGGCCAACTCTTCAAAGATTAGACTAGACTATGGGACATAAAATGATACTTGTGAAGAGTGTGCTTTTTAGCTCAAGTAGATACATGAGACTAAATGGGCAGCTCCTGTCCAGAGGTGAAATGAGAAGTCAGAGAGGGTCTGGAGCTGGTTGAATGGACACAGGAAATTCGAGGTGGAAAGGAGGAGTGTGCTGTCACAGTATAGGGAGAGCAACTAGGGCCACATAACAACGTATGTATAAATTTTTGTATGAGAGACTCACTTGAATTGTAAACTTTCATTTAAAGCACACCAATTAAAAAAAAAAAAGTTCCAGGAAGAGAATGGTGAGAATATTCCCCAAAAAGATGTTTATGTACAGTATGCCCCCAGAAAATCTGTGATGATTAACTGACATTGTGAAAAGTTTACTTGTGACTCATACGTAACTCCTATGTAACCCCCAGCCGTCATGTGTCAATATTCTTCCCCCCTTTTCAGACTTCGGAGTACCACCCAGTGCTACCCCAACTCAGGAGCACTTCTCAGTGCTACCCAACATGGGTTGTTTCTATTTGCTTCTATTCCTCAATAAAACTCTATCATTTCTCTCCTTACAGAGCTCTTGTAAATTTTTGTACTTTGACATATTTGGTGTTAGAAGTGGGATTTTGAAGTGCATTACCTTCTGAGACCCCCAAGGTAATAAAGATCCAGGCTCCGGTCTCCATCTCTGTGGGCTTCAGGAGTTGCTTTATGGTAAATGTCTTAGTCATCTGGTGCTGCTGTAACAGAAATACCACAAGTGGAGAGCTTTAACAAAGAGAAATTTATTTTCTCACAGTGTAGTAGGCTAGAAGTCCAAATTCAGGGCATGAGCTACAAGGGAAGGTTTTCTCTCTGTCAGCTCTGGAGAAAGGTCCTTGTCATCAATCTTCCCCTGGACTAGGAGCTTCTCTGTGCAGGAACCCTGGGTCCAAAAGATGCGCTCTGCTCCCGGTGCTGCTTTCTTGGTGGTGTGAGGTCCCCAACTCCCTGCTTGCTTCCCTTTCCTTTTATCTCTTGTAAGATAGAAGGTGGTGCAGGCCGCACCCCAGGGGAACTCCCTTTACATTGGATCATGGATATGACCTTAGTAAGTGTGTTACAATCCCACCTTAATCCTCTTTAACATAAAATTGCAATCATAAAATGGAGGACAACCACACAATACTGGGAATCATGGCCCAGCCAAATTGATACACACATTTTTTGGGGGAAATAATTCAATCTGAGACAGTAAATAACCTCTTGGAGACAAGCTCTGCTTTCTTGCATCAAAGTTTTCCAAGTTTTATTGTAGGATTTGTTTTTTCCTGAGCTCTAAACTACCTAAACAGAACGAGAAGTTACAAGGTTAAATTTCAACTCCCTCCTCCTCTGCTTCATTGCCAGCTTCTATTCCTCTGCCTCTGATAACAAAGCTGTCTGAACTCCCTTTCTTTCCAAAGAAACCAGCTGATAAACCTCTTTGTGAAACACCTTTTCAAATCTACCCTAGTACAGATGAAGTTTACCAGCCTGGAAGAAACTGGGTTATTTGTGTTACGTGATATTATATAAAATTAATTTTGAGCTGGCCTCACAGACAGGTGAGTTTATGTGGTCCCCTCCCCACTGTGTTGTTTTATTCTTAGAAGCTTGCCTCTAGAACTCTATGTTTAAGTTTCTGTGTTGTATCAAGTAGAAGACCATGGCTAATGTTTTTCATGGGGCTATCTAAATTTCAGTTCTTTTCTCTTCCAAAAAAAAAATCTGCTTCTTGCCTGGGCCTTTTGATGGTTAGTAAGAGAAACTTTAATGTGGATCAGTCTATCTGAAAAGGGCACTGGCAGAAAAAAAAAAAAAGAATAAATTGTTTATTTGAATTAGTATAACAAAGCCTTAAAGAAGGATAAATGATTCTAAATTGCTTTTCTAAAGGATCCTGTAAAGCATACAAAAGACAGGATTATCAAAATATAACAATTTCCAACCTCTGAATAATATTACAAAATTAGATAATAATACTTTTCAAAGAACTTACTCTGACTGTTTTAATGATAAATAAGAGCTTATATAAATTGAATAGTCCTAATATTCTCAGGAATTAATGACAATGAATTTGTTCTAACAAAATTTTTTATGTTTTGTTATATGTCGACTTAAAAGCAGTTTCCAAGACTGTCATGGATTGAATTGTGTCCCCCCAAAATATCCGTCAACTTGGCTGTATCATGATTCCCAATATTGTATGATTGTGTAATCTGATGTGATTTCTTTAAGTGTTGTAAACTCTATTACTACGATGAGGTTATATGTGATCTCCTTATGCGTTGTAAATTCTATCACTGTGATGAGGTTATACTGATGAGGTTCACAAGATTAGATAGTGTCTTAATCCAATCTTTTTTGAGATATAAAAGAGAGAAGCGAGCAGAGACACATGGGAACCTCAAACTACCAAGAAAGCAGTGCTGGGAGCAGAGTGTGTCCTTTGGACCTGAGAGTCCTGCGCTGAGATGCTCCCAGACCAAGGGAAAACTGATGCATGACAAAGATCTTCCTGCAGAGCCGACAGAGAGAGAGAGAGCCTTTTCCTGGAGCTGATGCCCTGAATTTGGACTAGTAGCCTACTGGACTGTGAAGAGAATAAATTTCTCATTGTTAAAACCATCCACTTGTGGTATTTCTGTTAGAGCAGCACTAGATGACTAAGACAAAGACTTTAGGCTAGATTGAATATATGGAATGTGTTTTATTAAGAATTTAGATGGATATGGAAAACTGTAGGCTAGAAGAAGGTTATGTTGCTGAGACGAAAAAAAGAAAAGCATGGAAAACAAATTTAGATGGAAATGGAAAGTTACAAAAGGTTAGAAGATCAAATGGAAAGTTATAGGTTATGCCACAAAGAAAGGATATATGTAAGTGTATTGAAGGTTTTGTGTATATGCATTGGAAGATTATGGTATGGGAGATATATAACAAAAACAGGAAATTTGGAAGGTTTGTTAAAGAGGAATGTGTTTGATATAGTCGAAGTTCTTGTTTGCTGCTGCTAAAAGTTTAATGGATTAATTCATGAGAATTAAAATAAACTCTAATGTCAAATAGCTTATAAATAAAGAATTAGGTTTCTCACTGTTAAAATAACAAAATTTTCCTTGATTCTGGGTTGAAGAGTTACATTTTCCTCTAATTTTTTTCTTTTCTTGAATTGACTTTATTTAGCTTTGCATTAATTATGTAATTGATTCCCAATTTTAGGAATTATTATAAGTTAACCATAGCGATTTTTAACTTTGTCATTTGCAAATAAGTTTTACTTCGTTGATTCACTGAAAACACTTGAATGAAATATTTCAACAAAATGGACTATGTTGGACTTATAAAAAGGATCATACCTAATTCTCCTTACCAATCCATGTGCAGACAAACTAGAAAAAATTATACCTTGGATCCATTTATCTCAACTTAAGAAAGCCAAAACATCTCTTTGGACAAGCCAGCCTTCTGGGGACTTAAAAATTATATTCAAATGCCCAGTTGCCAGAAGCAGACGACATCTGAAGTAGACAACTTATCCCAAAATCTCAGAACAAGACCTCATCTATGTTGCTGAATTTTATGAACTTTGTTTGGTATTTGTCTGTGCCATTGCTAATACTTCTTATGCCTAGGTAAATACTACAAAAGAAATAGAACAAGATATCAGAAAAATTCACCAAAAAACTATTTGACTTCTTTCAATGCTTCCTATGCTTAACACTCCTTTTCTTGATATTTTTAGCTGGTTATCTAATAGTATTGGTTCTTAGTTGCATTTTTTATTACAAACTAAATTGATTATAGTGATTATATGAATTGTTTCTCTAACATTTGTAATCAAGCTACTGTTTCCCTAGTGTCTTAGACTGGGTTCTCTAGAGAAGCAGAACCAGTTAAACATATTTTTACTGACTTCTTCAGTCTGAAATCTATTGAACATGCAATCAGGATGCATTGATAATTACTGGTGATTGGAATGTGGAAGATGGAAACAAAAAACAAGGATCTGCAGTTGGAAAATATGGTCTTGGTGATAGAAATTGTGCTGGAGATCACATGATAGAATTTTGCAAGACCAACGACTTCTTCATTGCAAATACCTTTTTTCACCAATATAAATGGTGACTATACACATGGACCTCGCCAAATGGAATACGTAAGAATCAAATCGATTACATCTGTGGAAAGAGAAGATGGAAAAGCTTAATATCATCAGTCAGAACAAGGCCAAGGGCTAACTCTGGAACAGACCATCAATTGCTCATATGCAAGTTCAGGTTGATACTGAAGAAAATTAAAACAAGTCCATGACAGCCCAAGTACGAAGTCGACTATATCCCACCTGAATTTAGAGACCGTCTCAAGAATAGATTTGATGCATTGAACACTGATGACCAAAGACCAGACGAGGTGTGGAATGACATCAAGGACATCATACATGAAGAAAGCGAGAGGTCATTAAAAAGACAGGAAAGAAAGAAAAGACCAAAATGGAAGTCAGAAGAGACTCTGAAACTTGCTCTTGAATATAGAGTAGCTAGAGCAAAAGGAAGAAATGATGAAGTAAAAGAGCTGAACAGAAGATTTCAAAGGGCGACTCAAGAAGACAAAGTAAAGTATTACAAAAACATGTGCAAAGACCTAGACATAGAAAACCAAAAAGGAAGAAAACACTGTGCATTTCTCAAGCTGAAAGAACTGAAGAAAAAATTCAAGCTTCGAGCTGCAATACTGAAGAATTCTATGGGGAAAATATTAAATGTTGCAGGAAGCATTAAAAGAAGATGGAAGGAATACAGAGTCTCTATACCAAAAAGAATTGATCAACATTCAACCTGTTCAGGAGGTAGTGTATGATCAAGAACTGATGGTAGTGAAGGAGGAAGAAGTCCAAGCTGCACTGATGGCATGGATGAAAAACAAGGCTCCAGGAATCAACGGAACACAAATTGAGATGTTTCAACAAACAGATGCAGCACTGCAAGGGCTCACTCGTCTATGCCAAGAAATTTGGAAGACAGCTACCTGGTCAACAGACTTGAAGAGATCCATATTTATGCCTATTCCCAAGAAAGGTGATCCAACCAAATGTTGGATTATAAAACAATATCATTAATGTCCACATGCAAGTAAAATTTTGCTGAAGATCATTCAAAAGCAGCTGCAGCAGTATATCGACAGGGAACTGCCAGAAATTCAGGTTGGATTCAGAAGAGGATGTGGAACCAGGGATATCATTGCTGATGTCAGATGGATCCTGGCTGAAAACAGAGAATACCAGAAAGACGTTTACCTGTGTTTTATTGACTATACAAAGGCATTAGACTGTGTGGATCATAACAAATTATGGATAGCATTGCAAAGAATAGGAATTCTGGAACACTTAATTGTGCTCATGATCAAGAGGCAGTTGTTTGAACAGAACAAGGGAATACTGCATGGTTTAAAGTCAGGAAAAGTGTGCATCATGGTTGCATCCTTTCACCGTATCTATTCAATCTGTATGCTGAACAAATAATCACAGAAGCTGGACTATATGAACAAGAACGGGACATCAGGATTGGAGGAAGACTCATGGACAACCTGCGTTATGCAGATGACACAACCTTGCTTGCTGAAAGTGAAGAGGACTTGAAGCACTTACTGATGAAGATCAAACACCACAGCCTTCAGTATGGATTACACCTTAACATAAAGAAAACAAAAATCCTCACAACTGGACTAATAAGCAACATCATGATAAACGGAGAAAAGATTGAAGTTGTCAAGGATTTCATTTTACTTGGATCCACAATCAACATCCATGAAAGTAGCAGCCAAGAAATCAAAAGACCCATTGAATTGGGCAAATCTCCTGCAAAAGACCTCTTTAAAGTGTTGAAAAGCAGAGATGTCACCTTGAGGACTAAGGTACGCCTGACCCAAGCCAGGGCATTTTCAATCATCACATATGCACGTTAAAACTGGACAATGAATAACAAAGACCAAAGAAGAATTGACACCTTTGAATTGTGGTGTTGGCGAAGAATATTGAATATACCATGGACTTCCGTAAGAGCGAACAGATCTGTCTTGAAAGAAGTACAACCAGAGTGCTTCTTGGAAGCAAGAATCGTGTGACTATGTCTCACATACTTTGGACATATTATCAGGAGGGATCAGTCCCTGGAGAAGGACATCATGCTTAGTAAAATAGAAGGTCATTGGAAAAGAGGAAGACCCTCAAAGAGATGGATTGATACAGTGGCTGCAACAATGGGCTCAAGCATAGCAACAATTATAAGGATGGTGCAGGACTGGGCAGTGTTTCATTCTGTTGTACCTAGGGTCACTATCAATTGGAACTGACTCACCACAGCACCTAACAACAACATATATATATATATATTGAGAGAGAGAGAGGGAGAGAGATTGATTTATATTAAGGAAATGGCTCACACAGTTGTAGAGTCTGGAAAGTACCAAGTCTGTGGGTGTGGGTCAGGCATCAGGATGGAGGCTTCTGACTCATGTATCTGCAGAGGCTGACAAACACAAGATTGGTAGGTCAGATGGCCTCAAGTCCCAAGAACTGGAGCTCAGATGATGACAAGACAAATGCAGGATCCAGAGCAGAGAAAAAGCCAATATACTTTGCCAGAAAGTCCATATATATTGGATGCAGGGCATACACCCCAAGGAAACGCCCTTTCAGTTGATTGGCTGCTCATAGCAGATCTCATCATGGAGAAGACTACATTATGTCAGATCTCTTTGCGGAGGTGATTACATCATTACTTAACTTCCAATCTAAATTATAACTGCCAAACCACTGAGAATCATAGCTCAGGCAAGTCAACACACGACCTTAACCATCACACCCAACAATGCATAAAATTATGTATCTAGAGGAAACCAAGTTTGTAGGGAACCCTGGTTTCACACCTTCAGTTACTCTTTCGGAAATGCAGATTGTTCCTCCAAATGTGGCTTTGCTCTACACATGCCCCAACTGGAAGATCACAGAAGCAGAGTATCTGAGCTTTGGCATGGTGAAGCAGAGTGTCTATGTTAGAATAAGTACACAAGAAAAACACTTATAACATGAGCCCATGCAGAAGAAAGAAATCCTATAACTGTGATCAAGGAATCTGTACAGATTCATGATCAGAAGAAGGGAATGTGAAAGAACACCTTAAAACTGAGGCAAGTGGCATGACTAAGTGACTGACACAAATCTGAATCCAAACTTCCCTTTACCCTATATTCCTTTTTATCTTCTGCTTTCAGAATACGTGCACCCCTCCCCCCCCCCCACCTCAGGTGAGCAACTGTGTGGCTATGCTTACTTAAGACTATGATAAAAAAATATTTTGTTCTCAGAAAGAACACATGTAACTGACAAAGTTGTGGTTTTATGATAAAGCAAGTGATAAGAACGTTCCAGGAAGAGAATGGTGAGAATGTTTCCTCAGAAGATGTCTACGTACAGTTTACCTCCAGAAAATTTGTGATGATTAACTGACATTGTGAAAAGTTTACTTGTGCCTCATATGTAACTCATATGTAACACCCAGCCCTCATGTATAAATATCCTTCCCCCCTTTTTAGGCTTGGGAGCACCTCCCAGTGCTACCTCAACTTGGGTTGTTTCTATTTGTTTCTATTCCTCAATAACACTCTTATCATTTCTCTCCTTACAGAGCTGTTGTTAATTTTTGTACTTTGACATTAGACACAGAAGTATGCACTCATGGAGGAAGACAGACATCATGTGAGGATCATCTACAAGCCAAGGAATCAAGGAATTCCCAGGGCTACTGACAAGGAAGAAATTTACCAGGCTGAGACCCTGACTTGGACTTTTAGCCTCCCAAACTATGAGAAAAGAAATTTCTGTTTTTTAAAGCCACCCACTTGTAATATTTGTATTATAGCAGCACTAGCACTAGGGAACTAAAAGCACCCACTAAGCACCATTTTTGATGGTTTTGGACCACAGACTCAGAGCCTATAAGCAGAGTTCTCAGCCTCCTAATATAATAGGGAGACAAAACCCAGAGGGTTCATAGCATTTCTGGACAGAGGACTCTTGAATTGGCTCATAATTAACTCTCCCTAGAAGGCTGATCTTTTAAAATGTTGGGAAATACCCACAAGGAAAACTGATCTCCACTATGTTGCCAACAGAATTGCCTCTATGCTGGGTGTCCATCTACAATTGGTGTCTTACACCTGAAGCCACCTCAGGCATCTGGAATAGTCAACGTGAGCTGGTGGAGGACCCGATGCTCCTGGGAAGAACACTAAAACCATGGGGCTTCTGGAGCTAAGAAAAATAGCCTGGCTCGAGTTTTGTGGCTCAGGAAGCTGCCATCACCATAGGTAGTGCATCTGGCTTGATTTTGCCGAAACAAAGTAAAGTCCCTACAGTAATTTCTGTGGATTTGTTTTGAGAAATTAAATTGTCTGTTTTTAATTCTCTTTTACCAGTTTAATACAAATTGGAATTTC
The DNA here is from genome assembly GCA_030035585.1 of Dugong dugon. Lineage (NCBI taxonomy): Eukaryota > Metazoa > Chordata > Mammalia > Sirenia > Dugongidae > Dugong > Dugong dugon. Next base: position 148,887,364 of record CM057460.1, read on the forward strand.
AAAACCAGTGAAAGACAGAAACCTCATTTTGGAGGGGATAACAGATCCCACATGATCCACGTTTCAGTCTGGGAGAAAGAAAGGAGGTGGTGGAAAACTTTTGATGAGTGGTGGCTTTGATGATGGGATTCTTAAGCTCCTGGACCACCCCCATGTGTACATGTGCTCCTAGCCCATGGGGACTAATAATAGCTGTCTCCATGCACAGAACGGAAATGAGGAACCAGAGCCTGAAGCTCCCCAGACTTCCCAGTTTCAGGACCCTGCCCTGAGTGCTTCTAGAGCCAAATTCTGTCTTGTGTGTCTGTGCTTCCAGGTCAGACTCCCAGATCTCTTCCCAAAGAGGAGGCTGGACCCAGAAGGAATCTGGCCTCCCCTGTGCCCAGCCCTGGGTGGGCTCTGCAGCAGCTGAAATGCTGCAACAAACCCTGCCCTCAAGAATTGTCTTAGTTTGCTAGTGCTGCTGTAACATAATACCACAAGTAGGTGGCTTTAAAGAACAAATTTATTTTCTCACAGTTCAGGAGACTAAAAGTCTAAATTCAGGGCACCGGCTCTAGGGAAGTCTCTCTTTCTGTGTCAGCAATAGGGGAAGAACCTTGTCTCAGCTTGTGTAGCTCCATTATTCCTCCATCCCTTGGCAATCTTCAGGTGGCATCTATTGTCCCCACATTTGTGCTTGCTTGTCTCTGTCCTTACACTGCTCCTTATGACTCAGAAGTGATTAGGTTTAGGACACACTCTACACTGATATAGCCTCATTAACATAACGAAGAAAACCCTATTTCCAAATAGGAGTCTATCCTCAGTTTTTCATTTGCAAAATGGTGATGGACGGAGGGTTAAATGAGATTGTGCACATAAAGCATGGAGCACAGAGCTGCCACATGGTGAGAACTCAATAAACATCAGCTGGTGTGGTTTGTATTGATTGACTGCACCTAGATGAAAGGAGGCAAAAAGGTTGATCTCCTCTCTTATCTTTTCTAGACTCCTTATGTTATTTTGTTTCATTAAGGTAATGAAATTACATTATAATGTAAGTTTGGCTGGCATAATACAGACCCAAAGCAGTGGCTTAAACAATAACTTGCTGCTGTCCAGTTGATTCTGACTCATAGCGACGCTATAAGACAGAGTAGAACTGCCCCATAGCATTTTCAAGGAGCAGCTGGTGGATTCAAACTGCTAACCTTTTGTTTAGGAGCCATATCTCTTAACCACTGGGCCACCAGTGCTTAAACAATAGACAGGTGTAGACAGGTATATTTCTCGCTCACCTAATAGGCAAGGTGTAAGCAGTCCAGGGCTAATAATGGTGGCTTTACAGTATCAGCAACCTGGTCTCTTTCCAATTATTGCTTTGCCAACCTTAGAGGATTGCCCTCATCCACGTGATCCAAAATACCTTGCCTCAGTATGTCTGCATTCCAACCAGTGAGAAGGGATGAAGGGGGAAAGTTCAGAGTACATCCTCTCCTTTTAAAGACATGACCTGGCAATTACCCACATCACTTTTGCTCCTGTTCCATTGACCTGGACTTAGCCAACGGCTATACCTAGCTGCAAGGGAGGCTGGGCAGCCACTCACCTACAAAATGAGGGTTCCACTATGTTAGAAGAAAGAGATCAGGCACTGGAAGCCAACTGAGTCTTCTCTTCCAGCCTGATAGCAAATTCTTCAAGGAGGCTTGCACCTCACCAAGCTCAGAGTTGGATCCGAGGAGAGGATCCCCAACTGAAGATTTGTTCTCCTGGAGGGAGGCTGACTGCTAACCTGGCTCCTCACAACTGCTGTATTTAAAAGGACCACAGTCTACCTTCCTAGAGTTCAGAACAAGGTGAAAGCCTTAAACAGTAGTGTGAGGACTGTGGGTTAACTATGAGGAAGAAGACTTCCTCAAAAGAGAAGATTATAAACTGCAGAAACAAGTCACCGTGAATTGGAGGGTGGCTGAAGGCCAGTCTTTGGATCTGGAGAAAGGGATGTCTAGAGGCAGGAAGTTTACTTTTGGAGACCTGCTCCAGTCAAAACATTACAGTATTTCTCTGAATGTTCTAGTCTGTTCTGAGGTGTAGGCTCACAAAGTGAAAGGCTTTGTTTGTTTTTACATAATAGTCTCAAAAGGAAATACGGTCATATAAATCACAATTCTTATAAAAAGATAAAAATAAATACAGTGAAAAGTCTCCCTCCCACCCTCCCAATGGGTAACCACTGTAATTAGTTTCCTGTGTATCTTTCCAGTTTCTCTATGCAAATACAAGCAAAATGAGTATATATTCTAACCCTTCCTCTTTTCTAAACACTGTTTGGGCCTTGCTTAGTGAAAGTGTCCTTAAAACCAGCAGCTCACATTGTCTCAAACGGTTTCTCACTCTTAAATTTTTTCCTCCCTGCCCTATGATATTTCACAAAACTAGCCCAAGCCATGACAACAAGTATTTCATACCCTCCACGCATGACATTTTTCACATATGCTTTACAAATGTGCGTCTTCATTCTGAACCGAGTGTCGTGGGGAATATGTTTTTTCCACGTGGTCACCAATATAATATAAAAAGCATTTTCCTCCTCCCTCGGCCCCAGTGGGAAACTATATCATTAAAATGGAAAAGTGATGGGAAAATGAGAAATCCTGCCTATGGAGCTCTCCCTCTCCAAGTACTTTTCCAGATGCTCCCTGGGACTGTATCACCTCGTGAAGTATAAATCACCAACTGGACTTGGTGAAGCTGTCACCCAGTGGCTCACTGAGTGGCATTGGCTATTTCGGTTTGGTGACCATTTACCAAAAGTGTCCCTGCTGTATAAGTGTTGGGAACCTACCTCAGAACTAGTCTTTGGCATTTGCCTTTGGCTGCCTGCCTGTCTGCCCACTGCTAGCAGACCCTGGGATGGGCACACACTATGCTATGTGCCCATTTTTCAGGCAAAGACACATCTTGTAGGTCTGTGGTGTTTCTAGTTGAGGTCTAGGGCCAGTGTGGTTCAACCATTTGGAGGCAAAGCCTACTGCTGATGGGTTTGCTGCAGTTCACAGAAGGCTTCCAGCACCATTCCATAAAGCCCAGGAGCTCTCAGCTCATCCTTGACAGGCCTTTAGTGTTTAGTGCAAAGCCAGGAACCCCTTGGTGGTGCAAACACCTAATGGGCTGGCTGCTAATTGAAAAGTTGGTGGTTCAAGTCCACACAGAGGCACCTTGGAAGGAAGACCTGGTGATCTACTTCTGAAAAATCAGACTTTTAAAACCCTATGGAACACAGTTCTACTCTGGCCCACATGGGGTTGCCATGAGTTGGAATTGTGTATAAGGCTGTGATCTGGGAACTGAGGATCCCTGACTAAAATACAAGGACCCAGGGCCAGCCTTAACCTGCCTTTCCTCTCCCTCCCTCCTACTCCACCCCTCCACAGGTTATTGATAAGCGTAGTTTAGAAAACCAAATTTCCACTCAGTCTCTTGATCTTGTATATTTTAAAAACCTCCCAAGCCATGCTACAACATGGATGAACCTTGAAAACATACTGAGTGAAATTAATCTGACACAAAAAGACAAATATTATATGATCCCACTTATACGAAATATCTAAAGTAGGAAAGGTATAGAGACAAAAGTTTATTAGCGGTTACCAGGGGCGAGAGGGAGGGGGAAGGGGGCATTACTGCACTAAGTTTCTGTTAAGGGTGATGAAAAAATTTGGAAACAGCGGTGATCATTGTACCACATAGTAAACATGATTCATATCATTGTACATGTAAAAAATTTTGAAGTGACAAATGTGTTGTTATATGTAATTTTACCACAGTTAAAATACAAAAACAAACATCTCCCAAGACTTCCTCTCTGTATATCAGAAAGTCTATAATTTATGGGTGCTAGGGGGCACTGTTGGGCAGCGTCTGTGTGCTCAGAATGTCTTGCCTGTATTTTTAGAAGACAGGATGCTCCATGGGGAAAGCTGCCCCCATACGCAATCAGCTTGCTGGGACCCCAGCAGAATCCAACCTCCTGCAGGGCCAGAGCTACTACCCCCCACTCCCAATGCTTCAGTGTCTCTGCTCCTTCTCGGTGGCATTAGAGATACCCTGAGAGATGTGAGTAGAGCTATGTGAATCTTCCCCCCACCCTCTCATTCTTTTTTTTTTTTTCCAATCTATTTTTGGTGGCTATATACACAACCAAACCTACATCCATTCACAATTTCTCCATGTACAGTTCCATAACATTGGTTACGTACTTCACCTGTGTCACCGATCTCACTATCTCATTACACTTTCTGCCCCTTAAAGGAGTCAGATTGGTACAGTGGTTAAGCACTTTGCTGCTAACTGATAGGCTGGTGGTTTGAACCTGCCAGCTGCCCCAGGAGAAAATGTGGCAATCTGCTTCTGTAAAAATATACAGCCTTGGAAACCCTATGGAGCAGTTATACTCTGTCCTATAGGGTCACTATGAGTCAGAATCGACTCGACATTAAAGGGTAGCCCCTTAAAGTTCTCATCTGTGTTTTAGGTTAACTGTTGTCAGTTTGAACTCATATAGATACTTCTTTATAACAGCACAATGCTCAAGGCAAACTTTTAAAAAAATTTTTTTATTGTACTTTAGATGAAGGTTTACAGAACAGATAGTTTCTCATTAAACAGTCAGTACACATTGTTTTATGACATTGGTTAACAACCCCACGACATGTCAACACTCTCCCTTCCCGACCTTGGAGGACCTTTTTTTTTTTTTTGGTGAAAATATACATAGCCAAAGTTACACCATTTTGAAGGTTTCTACATGTACAATTCAGTGACATTGATTACATTCTTCTGGTTGTGCTGCTATCCTCACTATCCTTTTCCAAATTATTCCAACACCATTATCTTCAACTCACTACCCACTAGGCTTCCCATGAAACCTTTTGAGTTGCTGTTGTCAATTTGATCTCACATAGATCATTTTTTTTTTTTTTTTTGGTACCTTAGATGAAGGTTTACAGAACAAATAGTTTCTCATTAAACAGATAGTACACATATTGCCCTATGGCAATGGTTAACAACCCCATGACATGTCAACACTGTCCCTTCTCAACCTTGGGCTCCCTACCACCAGCTTTCTTGTCCTTTCCTGGCTTCTAGTCCTTGTCCCTGGACTGCTGTGCCTCATTAGTCCCATTTTGTTTTATGGGGCTGTCCAATCCCGGACTGAATGGTGAACCTCGGGAGTGACTTCATCACTGAGATAATAGAGTGTCCGGGGGCCATACTCTCAGGGTTTCTCCAGTCTCTGTCAGGCCAGTAAATCTGGTCTTTTTTTGTGAGTTAGAATTTTCTTCTACATCCTTCTGCAGCTCTGTCCAGGACCCTCTGTTGTGATCCCGGTCAGAGCAGTCAGTGGTGGTAACAGGGCACCATCTAGCTGTACTGGACTCAGTCTAGTGGAGGCAATGGTAGCTTTGATCCATTAGTCCTTTGGAATAATCTTTTCCTTGTGTCCTGTTCTCTTCATTCTCCCTTGTTCCTGAAGGGGTGAGACCAGTGGAGTATCTTGGATGGCTGCTCACAGGCTTTTAAGACCCCAGACACTACTCACCAAGGTAGAACAAACATTATTAATAGAACTAAACTGTAGTGGTTAAGAGCTATGGCTACTAACCAAAGTGTAGGCAGTTCAAATGCACCAGCTGCTCTTGGAAACCCTGTGGGGCAGTTATACTCTGTCTTATAGGGTCGCAATGAGTTGGAATCGATTTGACAGCAATGAGTTTTTTGGTTTGGTTGTTTAGTTTAATGATGGTTTCATAGGATAGTTTTCGTTTAAGGTTTAAAGATTATTTCTGGGTATAGATTTGGGGTTTCCTCCAGTCTCAATGGATCCAGTAGTCTGGTTTCCATATAAATTTGAAATTCCATTCCTTGATTTTCCTGTTTTTGATCAGGATCCAGCTATTGGGTCTTTGATCAAAAGGTTCAGTAATGGTAGCTGGGCACCATCCATTTCTTCTGGTCTCCTGGCAAAGGAGGTAGTAGTTTATGGCTCCCTCTCATTCTTTACCCAACAGATGCTAGGGTCTGGAGGATTTCTTAGATGTGAACTGAACTTTCTTTTTTCCAACACCAGCATTCAAGAAAAATCAAGAACAACTTTTCATTCAATTCTGGTATTTACTGCTGTTTTGGGAATGATTAATGTCACAATTCTATTATTTCTTCTAAGTGTGTGTTGCAAACTTGCAGCTGCATCAGCATTCCAATTGCTCATGGTGCTTTAACCTAGGGGAATCTAATTCCCATATTGATCCATGGGGAAAGCTGCTCCAACTTTTAAGCACCCCAGTAGAAGCTGGGAGCCATCTGTACTTGGCACCTTCTGCCTCAGTGGATTTTCTGTCCTCAAAGGACAAGCTGGAGGCTTTTTTGGACCATAGGGGGTGGGACTGTAAAGATTTTCTCTACATTGCGAACATTTTAAAGTCAAGATACTCAATTTGTAGCTTCTCTAGAAAAGTGAGAAAATGAGGCCTCCTGGGGGCTGTGTTCCCACAGGACACTAGTCTGTGGAGCTGAGTATTCATTGCCCCTTGAGATGGCTGGGCCTTCAGTCTCATTTGCCTCAGTCCCCTCCAGGCCTGTTTTACCCATTTAAACATTTGAGTTTGCAATGCTGTGTGAGGTGTGTAGAACCAAGCCAGTTGCCACTGCAGTGACTTCAACTCATGGTGACCCCCTGTGTGTCAAAATAGAACTGTGCTCCATAGGGTTTTCAAGGCTGTGATTTTTTGGAAATAGATTATCAGGCCTTTCTCTGAGGGCCATTTGGATGGACTTGAACCATGAACCTTTCAGTTAGAAGCTGGTCGCTTAACCATTTGCAGCACCCAGGGACTCCACAAAAAACAATGGTGATTTCACAAAGTTATCAAGGACCTACTCTGTGCTGGGCTCTGGGCTTGGCCCTGAGAATTCAATAGTAAATTACTGAGTTGGTGTATTAGTTTCCTTTGGCTGCTGTAACAAATTATCACAAACTCTAAGCCCTCACAGTTCTGGAGGCCAGAAGTCTGAAATTAGTATCACAGGGCTGAAATCAAGGTGTCAGCAGGGTTATGATCCCTCCAGAGGCTCTAGAGAATCCATTCCTTGCTTCTTCCAGCTTCTGGTGGCTGCCAGCATTCCTTAGCTTGTGGCCACATTACTCCAAGTCCAGCATCTTCAAATCTTTCTCTGCTCTGTCTTCATATGGCCTTCTTCTGTGTGCATATGAAATCTCCCTCTGCCTCTCTCTTATAAGGATACTTGTGATTGCATTTGGGGCCTGCGCTGATACTGGTTGCCGTCAAGTCAATTTGACTCATGGCGATCCCATGTGTATCCGAGAACTGTGCTCCACAGAGGTTTCAATGGCTGATGTTTTGGAAGTAGATCACCAGGCCTTTCTTCTGAGGTGCTTCTGGGTGGATTCAACCCACCAACCTTTTGGTTAGCAGCAGAGTGCCTTAACCATCTGCACTACCCAGGGACTCCCCCACCCTGATAATCCAGGATAATGTCTCCATCTGAAGATCCTTATTTTACCAAATCTTTTCCCATATAAGTTAATATTCACAGGTTCTGATATTAGGAAGTGAGTGTATCTTTGGGGCCATTATTCAACCTACCACAGTCAGGGAGACTTCCTCTAGAGAAACTGTATCCTAGATAGAGAGTCACGCAAGGAAGAAGGAAGCAAATGGGAGTGAGGAGTGTGTAGCTGGTAGGGAGATGGGGAGAGGGGGACAGGACTACTATGCAGTAGGAAACGCCTTGGCTGGTCAGGGAATTGCCTGTGAGCATGGAGAGAGTAGTGCCGGAGCAGGCTAGAGAACCAGGTCGGGGACAGACAGTCCTTGCAAGGCCTTAAAGGTCACAGTAGAGGGTTTGGGTTGTATTCCAATGCAATAGGGAGCCATTGGAGGATTTTCAGCAACAAAGAGACACGAGCTATTCAGGATTGTACCTGAGATGGGGCAAGGCTTATGGAACCCCCCTTTGGGGAGGTTGTTGTTGTTGTTAGATGCTGTCGAGTCAGTTCTGACTCATAGAGACACTATGTACAACAGAACATTGCCTGGTCTTGCACCATCCTCGTGATTGTTATGCTTGAGCCCATTGTTGCAGCCACTGTGTCAATCCATCTCATTGAGGGTCTGCCTCTTTTTCACTGACCCTCTACATTACCAAACATGATGTCCTTCTCCAGGGATTGGTCCCTCCTGATAACATGCCCATAGTATGTGAGACAAAGTCTCTCCATCCTTGGTAGGGTGTGACATAGGGAGGCTGATCCCTAGGTCACACCACTGCCCTGCTACAGGCCTTGCTGGCCTCGTTTGTTCCTTTTGTTGAACACCTACTGTGTTTCAGCCGCTCTGCTGAGCACTTGACAGCCACATCTGTAACAAGGTTTTCCAGATGAGACTGGAGTCATTTTTTAAATCTTTGATGGCTAGAAGTGTGGTCCCAGTGGGGCGGGGCAGACTGCAGATGCCACACTCAGATCTCCAAGCAATGCTGCCTACCTGAAGCTTTAGAAAGGCAAATGCCTCAGCTTCAATCTGGATTTGGACAGTTACTAACTGCAACCTTGAGGAAACCTCACAACCTCCTTATGCCTCTTTTCCTCCTCTGAAACTGGAGATAATAATGGTGACTGCCTCACAGTGTTGTGAGGATTAAAAGTGGTAAGGCAGGCAAAGGGCTTACAGCAGGGCCTTGGACATACAACTATGAAATCAATGTTAACTCTTGATACTTTTTGTTTTTTTTTTAAGTTTCTGTAGGAGACATCTTTGAGGGCATGCTATTCCTTTGGAAAAAGGAGAGGAACCCCAAAAACCTAACAGGGCATTTGATCTTACATAGAAAAAGTCAAGATGGTGCTCTGAAATGGAGAGGTTCCAGGCAACGAAACTAAAACTCGAGAGTTTTGCACAATCATGGGAAAGTTTTAATTGAGGGTGGAACTGTATGTCTTGCCAGTCTGCTTTCAGAAATAAAAAGGAAGTAGTTTCCTCTCTGGGCCTTGGAAAGCGGGGGGGCCCTGGCATCCAGGGAGGGACAACATGGCTGGGGCTCTGCCTTGTCGGGAAGGTGCTGGCCAGGGAACTACAGACAGTGGGTCAGAAGGAGCCTCTCTGAGGGGTGGAGGTGGTTTTAGGACTTGGGCCTAGTCACAGGAACTAGGTTGGGGTTTTCCATTGTGTTTTGTGGTTCCTTTTTGTTATTTTTACAGTTAAGCCTGGTCCTGGTTGTGCTCTGGGATGTTGGGGTGTCAGCCCTGACCATTTTTGGAGTGAAAAGGTCTTAGGGGAGCAGGACCTGGGCAATCTCACTATGAGACGGCCAGAGAAAAGGAGAGTGGGGCACTTGAGTCCGGAAGTGGAAGGAGACAATAGCAGCAACCAGCATGTGCAGGATGGGCAAACTTAACCTGCAGACTCCCAGAAACACTTTGGGGAGGGGAACCTGATAAAAGCTAGCCACACTATGATCAAGCAGGCCAAGGGCTGGGTCTCTTGTGCTATTGCGGCATTAAAGGGAAGCCAGACCCTTGAGAACAGTGGGTCTCTGGGTATCAGGGTTACAGATGTGAATATTTCATCTTCACGGTAACTTTATAGGGTAGGTGTTATTATGACACTTGTTTTACAGATGGAGAAACTGAGGTACAGAGCAAGTAAGGAATTTTACCCTCTGTTACACAGCTAGTATGTGGCGGAGCTGGAACTGATGCTGGATGTATCTGTCCCCAAAGCTTGCTGGTCCTCCAGGGAGCAGGCCTTGCCTCAGCTTTGCAGTCATGGAACCTTGCCCAAAGCCTCCCAATGAGGAGAATTTCCAGGAAATTCCTGGCCCCAGAGAAACTGGTGGAAGAGAATCCCCTTCCTGGATACCTTCAACGCGACTGAGGACTTGCAACTCCCTCCTGTCCCCATTCTTCTTTCCTCAATGAGGTAAAGGTTGCTGGTGATTGTGAGGCAGTGTGCAGAGTGGTTGGAGCGTGGACTGTGGAGCAGTGTGGCAAACTGGGGCTGATGACACACAGCAGGTGCCTGAGGTGCCTGGATCCTGAGCTGGTCTGGCCCTTTCCTGCGAGTCTGCGGAGGTGCCAGTAGATGGCGCTCCGACCCCACGCCCTTGTCTGCGGTCAATGCTGCAGATCTCACCGGCCACCTGCCCATCTGACTCATGGGAGATGCAGGCACTTTCAGAGCAAGAGCTGCTTCTTCACTGCTTCAGTCTTTCACTTAACAGTCGTGTATGTAGCACATGCTGAGTACTAGGGTACTAGGGTGGATGCTGGGTGCTGGGTGTCCAGCAGTTCACAGTCCAATGGGGAGGACAAAGCCACTGCAATTCACTGTGACCACAACTAGGATAGGAAGGTCCTAGTGCAGGGCGTGGGGGCCTGGAAGCACTTAGGTCCTGGACTGAGTGGCCTTACACCTTCTGGGGAGGAGACTGTACTTAGGGTTTTCTCACAGCTGTGCCCAAGAGAATATTCAGGGCCAGTATCGCCAGGCACACTGCTGGTGCTCAGAAAATGAACGTGAGTACATGAGGGCATTTTGGAGGCTGTGCTGAGGACAGACATCAGCAGCAGCACCAGCAAAAACAATAGCAACAGTGAGGTGGTTTCCTGGAGGACTTGCTCTCTTTCTGGTTCCCACCTCTTGGCTCTGTAGAGCTTAATGCTGGAACACTGGGTACCTTTCCTCAAGGTGCTCAGCTTCCTAGGTCTGAAGGTGTCCACCACGGCCACACCTCAGGGCAGCACCCTGCCTGGGCAGGGAGATCCAGCTGCAGGGTGCATGGGACATCATCCAGGAGAAGCAGGGTTGGAGGAGAGTAAGTAAAGGGGGTTGGGAGAAAGAGGAAAACATGGCCCTACATTGAGTATCTACCGTTTGGCTGGCACTGTACTAGACACTATCCCATTATCTCACAGCTGCCCTTTCAGGTAGACATTATCTTCCCTGTTATGCAGATAGGATAATAAAGGATCAGGGAAAGAAAGTCTCAGGCCGAGGGTACGTGGAGCCAATGGCAGGACCAGGAGAAGCCGTGTTGTTTGCACACTTAGTAAGGTACTTGGGGACGCTATGGTCAGGCCCTCCTTTGCTGGTGTTGAAGAGGGGGCCTATTTGTGGGCTGTTTGTTAGCATATGAGGGTGGAAAAGCTTTTCCTACCAGCTGATGAGTGCCCCTTCCTCACTGAGGTCCCTAGACCTGCTCTGATTTATCACCTGGGTTCCTGGCTGCCGAGGCATTCTGCTGCTGGGAGGCCACAGGGCACTGATTACAGGGGTAAGACGGGGAGGAGAGTCTTGGGGAGGCTTCCTCTGGGACCTACAGTCTGTTCTGTCCTGGTGCAAGACCTGGCCCACCACGGGAGGCTCCTGTGTTTTTGCTCCACTGCCCTGGCTTCTGGTTGAATTACTGTGGCCTAATTCTGAGCCTGGAAACCCTGGTGGTGTAGTGTTTAAGAGCTACAGCTGCTAACCGAAAGGATAGCAGTTCAAGTTCACCAGGCGCTCCTTGGAGACTCTATGGGGCAGTTCTACTCTGTCCTTTAGGGTCATTATGAGTCATAATCGACTTGGCAGCAATGAGTTTTTTTATTTTGTTTTGTTTTTTAATTCTGAGCCCAAGTCAGCCGATGATGACTGCACTCCACTCGGTCTTTAAACCCCACTCCCAAGCGACTTCTGAAAACCAGCCCCTTGAATACTCTCCCAGCCTTGCTTGATCCCCATTCTGCCTTTTTTTTTATTCTTCTTCTTTCAAATAGTTCATTATTTTGCATGGAGATTTTGCTTTTCTTTGACTTTTTTTTTTTTCATATATAACCTGATAAAAGGGCTCCCGTTATTTCAGAATATATTCTAGGCCATATTCTGTGCTCAATTACACACCATCTATAGTTGATTTTCATGAAATTTAAATAACAAAGAGGGACGCTTATGTCATTTCTTCTTTATAAAAATACACCCTTGAAATCCTCTCTCATTGGAAAGCTGCAGCGTGTCCGCAGTTTAACAACTTGTGTGTGTGTACGTATGTGCTGCCTCATTAAAAGTGCACACAGAGTGAGGTGTGTCCTCGTGACAAGAGCTAAATGTGCACTCACTATCCCCAAGTGTAAACAGACTGCCTGAATGCCAAGCTGCATCCGTCAGGCTCGGCAGCATCTGCTGGTCTCTGCAACTGGGTGTCAGGCCAGGGCCAACGGACCAGGGAGATCAGATGCTGTTTGAGTCAAGGCTTCCATCCTGTGGGCCGTGGAACCAAAGACGGTGTCGGCGGAGAGGGTCACAGAGGGAACGCAAGTGGCTCAGGCAAGACTCTCAGTAAAAAAAAAAAAAAAAGAAAGAAATAGTTGCTGGATTTTCAATGGCTGATTTTTCAAAAGTTGATTGCCAGGCTTTTCTTCTGAGGCTATGCTGGGTGGACTCAAACCCCCAATCTTCCATTTAGCAGCCGAGCATTTAACCGTTTGCACCAACCAGGGACTCTTGGACTCTCTTAGGAAGACATTAAGCACCCAACCTGGGCTGACCCCTTATGAGTATCAGGTGGTGGGCAGCAGCTCAGGGGTCTGTATGCTCAGGCTACTGGGCACAGGGGAGTCTGAATCCTTGAAAGCTTGACCAAAGTCCTAAAACTGAAGGTGGTAGCTATGAAATAAACGGTCTCGACGGGACCCTCTGTGATGGGGCTACTCTGTTGAACTATTTGACTTGCATTTTTAATTTCTTTTTCTTCTGGATTGTATTCTCCATGTGGGGCCCAGCAGAGAAGAGCAGAGGAAGTGTGTCCATGAACTGGTAGACGCCAAGGGCTGGGGATAGCAGAGGTCTCAACTTCCAAAGGAGAGGAAGTTCTGCCTCAGACCTCAGCCATAAGACGCCTGGCAGCCGACAGCCCACTCCCTTTGCCCCCCAGGAGTGACTCTTGACAGAGAAGACAAGATGGGTTTCTCCAGCCCATAACCTCAGGGTTCTGCCGGGGGCCCTTTCCCCTCAGGCTCCATTCACAGAGTAAGAAGACTTGGTTCTGTGTGCAAGTTGCACAGAAACTTCCTGCCTGGAGGCCTCCCCTCAAAGAAGCTGAGGCAAGAGCAGAAGGGCACCCACAATCCCAGGAGCCATTCAGGCGACACCCTGTGGCCTGGAGAGTCCTGAGGGCTGTTGTGATTTTCCCAAGGGTAGATTATCCAATCGGCAAGGTAAACATGGTGCTTACCTTGCATACCAAATCGGCTCTAGTGAACAATTTCACGTTTTCTTTCACTACTTTAAATATTCTGCTTCTAGGTATGGCCGGCCTCTGTCTCTCTTCCAACCCCGCAGCACCTTCCTACAGAATCAAAGCCTCTTTTCAAATTTACAGCCCCTGACAGAGACAGAGTACCCAGTGAGCAAGGTAAGCACCCATGTGAAATTGTTCACTACAGATTAGGAAGGAAGCACAAGTAAGCCCATGCTTACCTTCCTTATTGGGTAATCTGCACCCGGGTTTTCCATTCATGGGGGCTTGCCGGACCTCCTTGGGCTCAGCCTGTGATCCTAGCCAGCTTAAAGGAGGCAAGACTTGGGCGGGGCTTTGGAAGCTTTGGCACCTGAGAGAACAGACAGAGGATCTGCTAGAGACGGAACAGCATGGGCAAAGGCCAAGAGGTAGGAAGTACAACAGAAGTTTGAAAGGAGAGGAGAGGGTTTGTGGCAGCTAAGTTTGGAAATGATAGTTGGGGAAATCTCCCAGAACTATAAATCAGGATGAAAATATGGGTTGTTGGGATTATAAATAACCCTGAAACCACATCCAAAAGCCCCACACTATCTGGGCCCATACCTGAACAGAATTGTGACAATAGTTAAGTGGTCAAGGGTGTGGGATTCATTAAATCAACAACTGGGGAAACCTTAAAATGGAATACAAACAGAAATAAATTAGTGTAATTTGTATTTCCAATGAATGCTATAACCCTACCAAAGGGAGGGGCAAAAATAACCCAAGTAGCTTTCAAATATAGCTCAAAGTCTATATACAGTCAGCCAAAGGCAAAAAGAGTTGCTAACAATTTTTTTTCTTTTTCTTTTTCTTGTTGTGAAAGTTTACAATTCAAGTTAGTCTGTCATACAAAAATTTATACATACATTGTTATGTGACCCTAGTTGCTCTCCCTATACTGTGATAGCACACTCCTCCTTCGCACCCCGGATTTCCCGTGTCCAGTCAACCAGCTCCTGACCCTCTCTGACTTCTCATCTCACCTCTGGACAGGAGCTTCCCATTTAGTCTCATGTATCGATTTGAGCTAAGAAGCATACCCTTCACGAGTATCATTTTATGTCCCATAGTCCAGTCTAATCTTTGTCTGAAGAGTTGGCCTTGGGAATGGTTTTAGTTTTGGGCTAACAGAGAGTCCAGGGGTCGTGTCTTCCAGGGTCTCTCCAGTCTCAAACCATTAAGTCTGTTCTTTTTACTAGAATTTGAGTTCTGCACCCCACCTTTCTCCTGCTTCATCTGGGACTCTCTGTTGTGTTCCCTGTCAGGGAGGTCATTGGTGGTAGCCGGGAACCATCTAGTTCTTCTGGTCTCAGGCTGATGCAGTCTCTGGTTTATGTGCCCCTTTCTGTCTCTTGGGCTAACACTTTCCTTGTGTTTTTGGTCTTCTTCGTTCTCCTTTGCTTTAGGTGGGTTGGGACAAATTGATGCATTTTAGATGGTTGCGCTAACAAATACTGAACTCTACTTAGAAGGTGTGTTTTTCACCATGGTATGTTGTCGTTGTTTGTTGTTAAGTGCACCCTATGTACTCACAGTGACCCTGTGGACCACAGAACGAAACACTGCCTGGTCCTGAGCCATGCTCACAATCCTTGTTATGCTTGAGCCCATTGTTGCAGCTGCTGTGTCAATTCATCTCATTGAGGGTCTTCCTCTTTTCTGCTGACCTTGTACTTTAGCAAGCATGATGTCCCCTTCTCCAGGGACTGATCCCTCCTGACAACATATCCAAAGTATGTAAGATGTAGTCACCATCCTTGCTTTTAAGGAGCATTCTTGTTGTACTTCTTCCAAGACAGATTTGTTCGTTCTTTTGGCAGTCCATAGTATATTCAATATTCTTCGCCAACACCACAATTCAAAGGTGTCAATTCTTCTTCGGTCTTCCTTATTCTTTGTCCAGCTTTCACATGCATATGATGCAATTGAAAATACCGTGGCTTGGGTCAGGTGCACCTTAGTCTTCAAGGTGACATCATTGCTTTTCAACATTTAAAGTGTTGAAAAGAAGTCTTTTGCAGCAGATTTGCCTAATACAATGCATCTTTTGATTTCTTGACTGCTGCATCCATGGTGTTGATTGTGGATCCAAGTAAAATGAAATCCTGGACAACTTCACTTCAATCTTTTCTCTGTTTATCATGATGTTGCTTATTGGTCCGGTTGTGAGGATTTTTGTTTTCTTTATGTTGAGGTGTAATCCATACCGAAGGCTGTGGTCTTTGGTCTTCATCAGTAAGTGTTTCAAGTCCTCTTCGCTTTCTGCAAGCAACGTTGTGTCATCTGGATAACACAGGTTGTTAACGAGTCTTCCTCCAATCCTGAGGTCCTGTTCTTCTTCACATAGTCCAGCTTCTCTGATTATTTGCTCAGCATACAGATTGGATAAGTATGGTGACGCACACCTTTTCTGACTTTAAACCATGCAGTATCCCCTTGTTCTGTCTGAACAACTGCCTCTTGATCTATGTACAGGTTCCTCATGAGCACGATTAAGTGTTCTGGAATTCCCATTCTTCCCAGTGTTATCCATAATTTGTTATGATCCACACAGTCGAATGCGTTTGCATAGTCAATAAAGCACAGGTAAACAACCTTCTGGTATTCTCTGCTTTCAGCCAGGATCCATCTGACATCAGCAATGATATCCCTGGTTCCACATCCTCTTCTGAATCCAGCCTGAATTTCTGGCAGTTCCCTGTCAATATACTGCAGCGGCTTTTGAATAATCTTCAGCAAAATTTGCTTGCGTGTGATATTAATGATATTGTTCGATAATTTCTGCATTCGGTTGGATCATCTTTCTTGGGAGTAGGCATAAATATGGATCTCTTCCAGTTGGTTGGCCAGGTAGCTATCTTCCAAATTTCTTGGCATAGATGAGTTAGCACTTTCAGCGCTGCCTCTGTTTGTTGAAACATCTCAACTGATATTTTGTCAATTCCTGGAGACTTGTTTTTTGCCAATGCCTTTAGTGCAGCTTGGACTTCTTCCTTCAGTAACATTGGTTCCTGATCATATGCTACCTCTTGAAATGGTTGAAGGTCGACCAATTCTTTTTGGTATAATGACTCTGTGTATTCCTTCCATCTTCTTTTGATGCTTCCTTCGTCATTTAATATTTTCCCCATAGAACCCTTCAGTATTGCAAATCGAGGCTTGAATTTTTTCTTCAGTTCTTTCGGCTTGAGAAATGCCCAGCATGCTCTTCTTTTTTGGTTTTCTATCTCCAGCTCTTTGCACATGTCATTATAATACTTTACTTTTTCTTCTCAAGACGCCCTTTGAAATCTTCTATTCAGCTCTTTTACTTCAACGTTTCTTCCTTTTGCTTTAGCTGCTCGACATTCAAGAAGAAGTTTCAGAGTCTCTTCTGACATCCATTTTGGTGTTTTCTTTCTTTCCTGTCTTTTTAATGACCTCTTGCTTTTTTCGTGTATGATGTCCTTGATGTCATTCCACAACTTGTCTGGTCTTCGGTCATTAGTGTTCAACGCATCAAATCTATTCTTGAGATGGTCTCTGAATTCTGGTGGGATATACTCAAGATCGTACTTGGGCTCTCATGGAGTTGTTCTAATTTTCTTCAGTTTCAACTTGAACTTGCATATGAGCAATTGATGGTCTGTTCTACAGTTGGCCCCTGGCCTTATTCTGGCTGATGATATTGAGCTTTTCCATTATCTCTTTCCACATATGTAATTGATTTGATTCCTGTGAATTCCATCTGGCAAGGTCCATGTGTATAATTGCCGTTTATGTTGGTGAAAAAAGGTATTTGCAATGAAGAAGTTGTTGTTCTTACAAAATTCTATCATTCAACCTCCAGCATCATTTCTATCACCAAGGCCATATTTTCCAACTATGGATCCTTCTTCTTTGTTTCCAACTTTTGCATTCCAATCACAGTAATTATTAATGCATCCTGATTGCATGTTCAATCAGTTTCAGACTGCAGAAGCTGGTAAAAATCTTCAATTTCTTCATCTTTGGCTTTAGTGGTTGGTGTGTAAATTTGAATAATAGTTGTATTAACTGGTCTTCCTTGTAGGCATATGGATATTATCCTATCACTGACAGTGTTGTACTTTAGGATAGATCTTGAAATGTTCTTTTTGACGATGAATGCAGCGCCATTCCTCTTCAAGTTGTCATTCCCGGCATAGCAGACCATACTATTGTCCTATTCAAAACGGCCAATACCAGTCCATTTCAGCTCAGTAATGCCTAGGATATCAATGTTTATGCATTCCATTTCATTTTTGACAACTTCCAATTTTCCTAGATTCATATTTCATATATTCCACATTCCAATTATTAATGAATGTTTGCAGCTGTTTCTTCTCATTTTGAGTCCTGCCACATCAGCAAATGAAAGTCCCGAATGCTTGACTCCATCCACATCATTAAGGTTGACTCTACTTTGAGGAGGCAGCTCTTTCCCAGTCATCTTTTGAGTGGCTTCCAACCTGGGGGGGGGGGGCCCACTTTCTGGCATTGTATCAGACAATGTCCCATTGCTATTCATAAGGTTTTCACTGGCTAATTCTTTTCAGAAGTAGACTGGTATGGGCATAGCAATTTTCTGTGTGTTGTAGGACTGAGCAAATGAGTGAATATGTAGATAATGTTGTAAGTCAGATTCTCACTGTTGGAGAAAAGAGTCACAAATATGGAATAATGGAAGGCTGGAAAGAATTTTGTGGAGTTGGATTGTAATTGGAGGACTAGAGGTATCTGTCTATCTATCTATCTATCTATCTGTGTGTCTGTCTGTCTATCTGTCTATATGTTGTTGTTGTTAGGTGCCATCGAATTGATTTTTGATTCATAGCGACCCCATGTAACAGAGTAGAACTGCTCCATGGGGTTTTCTAGGCTTTAATCTTTAAGGGAGCAGATCACCAGGTCTTACTCCCATGGAGCCACTGGGTGGGTTCAAACTACCAGCCTTTCAGTTAGCAGTCTAGTGTTTAACTATTATACCAACAAGACTACATGTACATGTATATGTATATATATATAAAAGCAAAAAACAAACCTACTGCTGTAGAGTTGATTCTGACTCATAGTGACCCTACAGGACAGAGTAGAACTGACACATAAGGTTTCCAAGGAATGACTGGTGGATTCGAACTGCTGACCTTTTGGTTAGCAGCCAAACTCTTAGCCACTATGCCACCAGGGTTTCCCATATATATACATATACAATGCATATTCATAAATATATATCTTTCCTAGCTCTGTACAATGAAAGGGTCTAGAAGCAATAACACTCCAGAAGCAATGAGCACACTTAAAGTCCAGATCTTGGTTTCTAAATACCATTCCCTACTAAAAAGAGCCAGGGATCTTTGGAGGAATGGCTGATTCCAGGGTGACGGCAGGAAAAGTGCAAGATGAATCTGGAACATCTTTTTATGCCATAATGATGGGGCTATCCTAAAAGGACACAGTAGCCAACTTGAATAGGCACTCACAAGCTATAAGCCATATCTGGAACAATATGAACATCAAAATAAATAGTGATTGTAAAAGGTTATAACTCACTGAATAAAATAAGAATCCATTAGTTCGAACTGTATAAATAAGTAAATTAATAAATAAATAAATGGGGGAAGCTCTTCCTTACAGTGGAATGCAGCCAACAAATGTAGAAGGAATGATGGAATTAGAAAATTGCCATTTTACAAACATTAAGTAATAATTGATTCAGGTAAAAATCACAAATATATGCTAAAACTAATGAGTGGAAGTTTTATGAGGATTAGGATATTTACAGTCTCAAAGTATCTTCCCACATGACTTACTAATTACAAAGGAAACATAGTAGCTTTACAGTGGAGAATCCTGGGAGACACACTTTAACCAAGTGATCAAAGTTAACATCACCAATATTGGGACATTTCTACCTCAAGTACCTCCTGATATGATGCAATGAAAAGAACACAACATCACTTCTATGGCATTGCTGCTAAGACATATAACTTGAATGAGGAAACATCAGACAAGCCCATACTGAGGGACTTATACAAAATATCTGGCCTGTACCCATTGCCGTCCAGTCAATTCCAACTCAGCAATCCTATAGGACAGAGTAAAACTGCCCCATAGGGTTTCTAAGGCTGCAATCTTGATGGAAAAGGAACTCTGCTGGCACAGTGGTTAAGCACTCAGCTGCTAACTGAAAGGTCAGCAGTTCAAACCCACCAGCTGCTCCTAGGAGAAACATGTGGCAGTCTGCTTCTGTAAAGATTACAGCCTTGGAAACTTTACAGGGCAGTTCTACCCTGTCCTATGGATCATTATGAATTGGAATCAACTTCACAGCAACATGTTTGGTTTTGGTTTTTTGGAATCTTTACGGAAAACTGTATTCCCCTAAAATGTCAAGGTTATAAAAAACAATGGAAGGCTGAAGAACTATTCCAGATTAAAGAAGATTAAAGAGACAATTGAAAGCAATGGGTGATTCTGGATTAGATCCTGGCCTGGGGGAAAACAACTATAAAAGGTATTATTGAGACAATTGGAGAAATTTGAATATGGTCTGGACATTAGATATTGGCACTGGGTCAACATTAAATGTCCTGAGTTTGGTCATTGTATTGAGGTTACATTTTAAAATGTCCTTTTCTTTGGAAATACACACTGAAGTGTTTAGTGCTAAAGGGTTATGCTGTCTGCAACTTATTTTCAAATGGTTCAGCTAAAAAACAAAACAGAGAAAACCTTGCATTTGATTATCTATCTATCCATCATTTATCTATCTATCAGGAGGCAGATAGAATCATAAAGCAAATGTGGCAAAATGTTGACAATTTACAAACCAAGGTATTCAGAAGTTCTTTTTTTTTTTACTATTCTTGCAACTTTTTGTAAGTTAGAAATTATATTAAAATAAAAAGTTACCAAAAAAGAAAAGACACAACACATATACACAAGAGCATGTGCTCTTAAACTGTTAAGGGGAAATAATAATACCTGAGTTGGTTGGGAGAAAATGCCTTGCATTTTGTGAGAATGTAATAAAGAAAACTGATTATTAGTAATAACATC
The DNA here is from genome assembly GCA_030035585.1 of Dugong dugon. NCBI lineage: Eukaryota > Metazoa > Chordata > Mammalia > Sirenia > Dugongidae > Dugong > Dugong dugon. Next base: position 148,907,749 of record CM057460.1, read on the forward strand.
TAATTTTACTTATAATCATTTTCAAGGAAAGAGAGGTCATCCCTTTGTCCTTCTTTTGGCATCTGATCCCCATGCAAATGTCCCAGTTCCTTGCCACCACCAGCCCTAAGGTCATCAGAACTGAATCTTTGATGTCCTGGAACCTAACAAGGCATGTCCCAGGAGCCTGGAATAAGGTTGGAATTCTCCCTGATCCATCCTTCTCAGAAGCTTTCAGGTTGTGTCTGGGGGCATCTACCTCTGACCAAAACCTCAGCACCTCATAAACAGTTTTACAAAGGCATGTGTGAAGGTGCTTAGAGGTGAAGATGGTTCTAAATGCCAGTTAACAGCATTTACTAGGAGGGACAAGTAGCTAGAACATGGGGCTGATGTCAGAAGCCCAGATGGCCTTGAGTCCTGCTCCACCTATTGGTACTTATGGAAACTTAGGCCAGTTACTGACCTCTGAGTTTTCTTGTCTGCTCTGGCCTTCTTGCCTGGCAGACCCTCCAAAGAGACAGGCCCCAACTCACCAAGGCCAGTGGCTTCAACCTGCCAGCCCATCCTCTTTTACTCTAGGCCAGTTTTCAGCCCACCCTTGCCTCTGGGCTAAGCAACCACATGCCTGTCTCTAGTATTCTTGTCACTTTCTAGCCTAGCAGTTCTAAAAGTGTGATCCAAGGACCCTCTGGAGGTTCCCAAGACCTTCTCATGGTATCTGGAATGTCCTCGCTTTTCCAACCATATATCTGTGTGAGACTGGATTTTCTTCATCTGCTTCGACAACATATCAGAACAGCTTGAATGCAGGGGCAGATATGATAATCTAGTTGTCTTCTATTAAGCCACATATTAAAGATATTTGCAAAAATGTAAAGCAATGCCAACTCTCTCACCAATTATTTTTGAAAAATATAATTATTTTTTCATAAAAATTGTATATGTTTACATGTAATGGGTTTATTATTGTTATTTTTAAATGAATTAAATACATGTTTCTGTTTTGATTTCTAAAAAGGTGAATATCAGTAGATGTAACTAACATAAATAAAAACTCTCTGGGGTCCTTAATAATTTTTAAGAGACCAAAAAGTTTAAGAATCACTGCTCTGGCCTCTGGCTGTATTAGGAAGTATGGGCTAGCCTGCAGTGGCTGTTGTTGCTAGTTGCTGTGGAGTTGATTCTGACTCATGGCTACCCCATGTGTACAGGGTAGAACTTCTCTGTAGGGTTTTCAAGGCTGTGACTTTTCAGAAGCAGATCACCAGGCCTGTCTTCAGAGGCACCTCTGAGTGGTTCTGAACCAACGATTTTTCAGTTAAGCCTAGTGCTTAACTATTTGCACCATCCAGGGATGTAAGGTGGTAATAACCCCTCAAATCCCAGTGCTTAACACACAAAGATTATTTTCTTGCTCATGCCATTTTTCCACTGTCAGTTGGTGGAGAGCTGTGCTCCACATGATCCTTCTGCGAACCAGGCTGAATAAAGATCCACTTTCCAGAACCCTGTGAATCCTCCTGGCAAGAGAAAAAGAGGGCTAGTGGGCCCCTTGCTAACAATTAAATGCTGCAGCCTGGAAGTGGCACGAATTGCTTACATTCACAGCCCATTGGCCATCACCAGTTTCATGGCTCCACCTACCTTCAAGGTGTGGGGAGTATCAGCCTCTCTTGTGCCCAGTGCTCTGAGAGAGAACAGATAGTTGCTGAGCGCCAGGAGTCTCTACTGCTCCTGCTTTATTTTTCTTCATAGCATGCATCACTACCTGACAGTCATATTAGATTCTGGTTTGCTTATTAGTATCTGCCCCTCTAATATGTGAACTCTTTGAGGTCAGGCCCCTTGTCTTGTACTGTTCACTGCTCTGTCCTCTGTGCCTAGAACAGAGCCTGGCATATTGTAGTGGCTCTATAACTGGAAGAGATCCATATTTGTGTCCATTCCAAAGAAAGATGATCCAACAGAATGCAGAAATTATCAAACAATATCTTTAATATCACATGCAAGTAAAATTTTGCTGAAGATCATTCAAAAATGGTTGCAGGAGTACATTGACAGGGAACTGCCAGAAATTCAGGCCAGATTCAGAAGAGGACGTGGAACAAGGGATATCACGGCTGTTATCAGATGGATCTTGGCTGAAAGCAAAGGATACCGGAAAGATGTTTACCTGTGTTTTATTGACTACACAAAGGCATTCAACTGTGTGGATCATAACAAATTATTATGAATAACAAATTATGCAAAGAATAAGATTTCCAAAACACTTAACTGTGCTCATGAGGAACCTGTACATAGACCAAGAGGCAGTCATTCAAACAGAACAAGGAGATACTGCAAGGTTTAAAATCAGGAAAGATGTGTCAGGGTTGTATCTTTTCACCACACTTATTCAATCTGTATGCTGAGCAAATAATCTGAGAAGCTGGGCTATATGAAGAAGAACACATCATCAGGACTGATGGAAGACTAATTAACAACCTATGATATGCAGATGATACAACCTTGCTTGCTGAAAGTGAAGAGGACTTGAAGCACTTACTAATGAAGATAAGGGACTGCAGCCTTCAGTATGGCTTTCACTTAAACATAAAGAAAACAAAAATCCTCACACTTGGACCAATAAGCAACATCATGATAAATGGAGAAAAGATTGAAGTTGTCAAAGATTCCATTTTACTTGGATCCACAATCAACACTCATGGAAGCAGCAGTCAAGAAATCAAACAATGCATTGCATTGGGCAAATCTGCTGCAAAAGACCTCTTAAAGTGTTAAAAAGCAAAGATGTCACTTTGAGGACTAAGGTGCACCTGATCCAAGCCATTGTATTTTCAGTCACCTCACATACATGCGAAATCTGGACAGTGGAAGAAGAACTGATGCCTTTGAATCACGGTGTTGGCGAAGAATACTGAATATACCATGGGCTGCCAGAAGAACAAACAAATCCGTCTTGGAAGTGGTACAGCCAGAATGCTCCTTAGAAGTGAGGATGACGAGACTTTGTCTCGCATACTTTGGACATATTTTCAGGAGGGATCAGTCCCTGGAGAAGGACATCATTCTTGGTAAAGTAAAGGGTCAGCAAAAAAGAGGAAGATCCTCAGTGAGATGGGTTGACACAGTGGCTGCAACAATGGGCTCAAACATAGCAAGGATTGTGAGGATGGCGCAGGATTGGGCAGTGTTTTGTTCTGTTGTGCGCAGGGCTGCTGTAAGTCAGAAACAACTCGACCACACCTAACAACAACACCAATGGATGATCAGCGTGAGGGTGCCAGCTGTTTCCCATTCTCTCTGGTTGGCTGGAGAGTCAAATGGGGCCTGCATCTCAAAGTGCTTCCTGAGCCCTAAAATGCTGGAAATGCATTAGTTGAGGCTGCACATAGGGTTCCTTTCATCCAGACGCGATATGTCTAATTCTAGGTGCTGGGCCTGGGCAAAGCCAGGTGCACCTGCACAGTCTATGCCTGGAGGTAGGGCATTAGGTCTAGGCTGGTGGAAAAAGAACTCCTATGATGAGAACCTGGGGTACAGCTCATTCATGGGGAAAGCAGGGCTGCCTTTTTCCTAGCCGGTTCCAGCTGTGGGCATGGTCTGGGCTATGGCTTCTGTGGAGATACTGAGGACCAGACCTGGGCGGGGGTCCATGCAGAAATGGCCTCACACATGTGGCCTCAGGTGAAGCCTATTGAGTATGCAGCCCTACCTCCCACTCCACACCTCCCATGCTAGTTTCATCAGCCAATCCGCCGAGTCCCTAGCGCTGCCGCGGTGGAGGATGTCATTTCCAGCGGAGAAGTTAGCCTGGCTGGGGAGCAGTGTAGAGGTCTGACAGTTCAGTAGAGATCAGTTGACACTTGCGAGAGCTCAGTGCAGGCGAGGTCCCAAGCAAAGGCAACAGTGTTTCTTGGTTGACCTATTCCAAGAGGTCCTGAGGCAGGATTTGTTTGGGGATTTTCATGTTCCTCATTGGAGGAACTGGCTCAGACTTGGGGGCAAGATTCCTGAGAGGAGGTAATTCCCTCCCTCCCTTCTGCTCTGATGATGCCTACCCTCTTAGAACACATGGTAACTTCTTTTCCAAACCCTGGTGCCCGACACAAGATTTTTGTGCTATTTCTGGAACAGGAGAGGCAGTTTGGATGTTGAAATGCTGGGTTTCTGAACTGTGCAGAAGGTTCATGGAAATGACACCACAAAATACAGTGCTAGGATCAGTGTCATCTAAAAAAACCAGGGATGGGTGGTACGTGACCCCAGGTCGATAGATTGCCAACTTTTTCAAACTATGCCCACTGCAGGGATTTGAGGAAGGGGGAGACCTCTATGCCCATGCGAGAAACAACAGGATAAATTTGGCACATGAGCACAGATAATTCATTTCTGTTCTGGCTCCTTTGATTGACCAACTGGCATCAGATACTGATTAATTAAGAAATCCCTAAGTCTTAGAGCACTTGGTTAGTGAAGCTTGAAAAATTAAGTCCAAGCGTTCACTACTTTGTCTAAACACACATGAGAGTAATTACAAACAACAACAAAACCTGGGTCATTAAAGCACCTTTTGGCTGACCTGGGGAGAGAAAGAGGACGAAGTGAGCAGGCCTGGATGGAGACCTGAGTCGAGTGAAATGTGAACCACTAACCAGCTTCAATAGCTGGCTGAGTTGTATGGAGAATCCTAGGGCACAGTTCTAAACCAAAGCAAACCAAAACACCTGGGGCCTGAATCCAAAATGAATCCAAGCATCAGCTTTTGAAGGCTGCTAGAAATAACCATCCAAATGGTCTTTTAACTTGCGTCTGCATGGAATAGTTTTCAGAGGAGCTTCCAGACAAAGACAAACTAGGAAGAAAGGCCTGGCGATCTATTCTGAAAATCAGCCAATGAAAACCCTGCGGATCACAACAGTTCGATCTTGTTGTGCGTGGAATCACCATGAGTCAGGGGCTGACTCCACTGCAGCTAACAATGGCTTGGGACTGAACTGATATTTCATTCGTTTGGAGCTTTCAGTCTTGAAAAAATAAAAAACAAAACAACTAACAGTAGCATGCCACCTAGGCTTCTAGCCTGTGGAGTTTCTTCTCCCTACAGGAGGACTGAGCTGCTGAAGGCGTCTCCTGGAGGGGCTTCTGGGACAGCAGGCACAGGAGCCTTTGTGGGCCAGCTGATGGCTCTGACAGGGGATGGGGAGCAGAAACCAAGAAAGAGTCGCCAGAACGTGGGCTTTCTTTCAGCAACTCAGGCAGAGCTACCATCTCCCTGATCAGACGCCCATGAGCCTGGTGGGAAACAAAGCCAGAAGGATAATTTAAAGGTACTCTGAACCCCCAGGGGCAGTCCCCACCATTGTGCAGGACTTTTTCCCTCTTTTCTGCAGAGAACGCCTATCATAAACATACATGAATAACCCAAACCCACTGCCGTCAAGTCGATTCCGACTCATAGTGACCTTACAGGACAGAGTAGAACTGCCCATGGGTTTCCAAGGCTGTAAATCCTTAAGGAAGCAGACTGCCACATCTTTCTCCCGTGATACATGTATAAAAGACGCCCCAAATCCCTTCCCAATTCTCTAGTTGCTGCTAGTCAGGACAAGAAGGAAACTGAGAGGCACGTCCTCAGAGGAGTAGGGTAAGAACTAGCATTTCCAACTGCACAAGACAACTCCTTGAAACTCACAGCAGCCGTGATAATTATCACGTGCAGAATGGGTCTGATCACATAACAGCTTTCTTACCCCTCAGGGGGCAGGGGGTGGGGCCCAGTCTCAACCACAGGGACTTGTGTCTTCATTCATTATTTTCCAAACAAGTCAGTAAAAAATTGAGGTTTCTGAGCAATTTGCAGATTAATAACCACTCAAGATGTGGGTCCACCAAGAGAAAAAATGAGGCACCCTAACTCACTCTCCTTCTCTTTAATAGGAACCTACCGTGAATAGATTAGCTAAGGAAAACATAGAAAAGCAGAAGCCTAAGTAACTTTTCCTTTCCAGCATAGCAACTCTACTTGCAGCCCCACCGCCCAGCAACTCCTGGATTAATCTTTCTTTCTTTCTTTCTTTTCTTTTTTCCTTTTTCTGCTCAATGGATTGTGGTCAAGGCCATTGTAACGTGAGCAGTGCCTCGGAGGGGATTGGCCGAGGGGGCTGTGAGGGGCCCCTTTCACAGAGGACTAATTGCGTTTCAGACCACCAGTATTCGGGGGCTACAGATGTCTCCCTTCATTTGCCTAGGCAGCACAATTGGACCCATCTGTTGCATTTATTCCTCTGGCTCCCCTGCCTGCCCCCCGCCCCCATCCTCTCTACCCCATCCCCTCCCTCCTCTTGTCTGCTGGGCCTAAATTGAAAACTCATCAAAATGTAATCCAAGAGCAGTTTGGCTGCCGAGCTGCTGAGAAGGGGCTTGGTGGGAATAAAGGCCCCCCGCCACTTTTACACACGGGCCAGAGCCCGGGGAGCTGGGTCACAGGCAGCCTTAGGGAGGAAAGTGAGAAGTTAGTCGGCAGATGGGCTGCTCCACGCGGCCCTATAACCTGATGCCTCAGAAAAGAGGCCCTAGCAACGGGCTGGCCCAGGCCGGAGCTCACCACTGCCCTGGAGGTGGTGACCCCACCTCATAGGCCTCGCCCCGGCCCAGGATGCTTCGATTTCAAACGAGGCTGGGGCCAGGGCTCATCACGCTCTGACCCCCATCTGCCCTCGAGAGCTCAAAGAGATTTCCAAGGCAGAGAGGGCAGGGACAGCGTGGAAAGGGCTGGGGAATGTGGCACTCCGGGAAGGCAGCCTGCCCTGACCCCGCCCCACCCTCCTGTTTGGCCTAGGCCTTCCCTTCTACCTTCCTCTCTGCCCCGCTGCCTTGTCACAGGCTCAGGCCCTGTTCTGCAGCTACTTCTCTTTCTCCCAAGTGGGTAGTGAGCTCCTAGAAGGTAGGGGTGTGTCTGCCGACCCCTCCATGCTGCCCCAGGCTCTGAGGCTGGCTGGCAGGCTGACCTGAAGCTTCCTTGATTGCCATCAGTACAGGCCTCAGCTCCGGTCTCTTTTGGGGTCCCTTTTCAACACCTGCCCCCAGCCTGGGCCAGGAATGGGGTCATCACCCTATGGAGCATCTGGTGGTTGCATCTTCCCACCTGTCTGTAAATGACTTCTGGGAAGAGGGCAGGCTTCCAGGGGTCATGATGTTTTAGGTTCAATAGGCTTGGAGGAATAATCGTGATAAGATTTCATTTACTGGACATATCTATGAAGCTTAGAGCTTTATGGAGGTCATTTGTACCTCCTTGTTGCTAGAGAGATAGGGTATGGGGTTTTTCAAACTTTTTTCCTGAAATCCATAGTAAGAAAATTTTGTATTTTCATAGCAACCCGGTATAAGCATACACACGTATATAATTAAAGCAAAAGTTGCATAGAATAATACTTCCCCTTAGTATATGCAATGCTCTATGATATTTTCTATTCTATTCCATTCCATTGTTAAAAATGATGATCACTATGATCCACTAAATTACTTTCACAACCTACCAAAGCTGTTTCTCTCAGACACTAGCAAGCAAGGGAACCCACCCTTGGAATGTGTAAAAATCCAGACTCCCGGGCCCATCTCAGGAGTCCCTGGGTAGCTCAGATGGTTAAGCGCTTGGCTACTAACTGAAAGGTTGGCAGTTTGAAACAACCCATAGGTGCCTTTGAAGAAAGGTCTGGTGATCTGCTTCTGAAAGGTCACAGCCATGAAAACCCTGTGGAGTGCAGTTCTACTCACAACACGTGGGATCACCACGAGTTGGAATTGACTCAATGGCAACAGCTTTTTTTTTTTTTTTTGGCTGAGCCCATCTCAGATAGTTTTGTTCAGCGACACTAGGGTGGGCTTAAGAATGGGCACTTTTTACAAGCCCTCCACCCTTTAAAGGGGATTCTGTCGCACCTTGAGAGACTCTGATGTTTCCAATGTGCTCTGTAATCTCAAACCCATGTTCCAGAACATCAACAAGCTGATCAAGATGGTCAGCTCAAGATGGGCCCTTCCAGGGTCACTTCCTCTGCTGCCCACCTGCCCACCATGCCTTAATTAAATCCTCACCCAGTGAGAGTGTGGATGTCAGGTCTGGCTTGGCTGGATTTTAATTGAAGTGTTAATTTGTAGTGGCAGAGAGTGAGGGCCTGCGTTTCTGAAGCCTTCATTTGCCATCCTAAGCTGATTAGCCTTGGGGGGCGAGGGGCACAAGCCACCAGCAGGGAGCTCGCTAGGCCAGAATCAAGCCTTGGAGCTGCCTTTTCGGATAGAGGGGGCGGGCCAGGGCCAAAGCCTTCTGCACCTGCCTCATCCTGCCCACCAGGCACCAGGCAAACACCTGCCCCGATGGGCCTCCAAGGCATTGACCTGGTTTCTGCCCACCCATCCCCCCAGTCTATCTTAGTGATAAAGCGCCACCTTTATCCTGTGCCTCTTCTGCTCACATGCTCACACACCATTGTCTACAGGAGGAACAGTCAGCTTCTCAGCTTGATGCCCAAGGCCCCCCAGGAGCTGGCTCCAAGAACGTCTCCTAAGGCTCTATCTTCTGCCCGCCCCCTTCATCCTAGCCAGGCCAGGCTGCTCCCTATCGCTGGTCATGCTGTACAGTTCCCATTCTAGTCCTGGGCCTTTGACCTGACGTACCTCTGCCTGAAATGCCCTTGCTGAATTCTGTCCTTTAAGGTTCGGCATCTCTGGCACCTCCTCCAGGAAGCCTTCCATCCTGGTCAGGTTGTCAGGACTTACTGTTACTGCAAAACAAGACAAGCTGGTGAGAGAAGGAAGTGAAAGGACAAGCTCGCCAAGAAGCCCGAGGCAAGCTGGAAGCCAAAGCCTTGGGAAGGACAGGAATGGGTCTGGCTCTGTGTCCCCCACCCTTTTCCCTCTTGGCCTCTCTGTTCCTCCCTAGACATCCACTCCCCTTGCTGGTGTGAGCCTGGCTCAGTGGTCATGAGCTCTGGAGGTAGGCAGGCTTCCCTGGTCACTCACTAAGCGACTCTGAGTAGTGACTTCACCTTCCTCGTTTGCAAAATAGTGACAACCCCTGCCCTATCTGGCCTTGAACTGAGGCCTGTGTGAGCCATGTCCTACAGGACAGGGCTGCAGGGTTCATGCGGTCAATCCTCCCCAGAGAGGCAGGGCTGTACCCATGCTCTGCCCACCCAGACTCTCCCTCTTCTCCTCCCTGCCCTTCCTGTGCATTTGGGCTCTAGCCCAGGTTCACACCCTTTGAGCTCGCTTTTTGTGAGTGCCTCCTGCTCCTTCCCAGAGAAGCCACTGCAGGAACAGCTGCCTTCTGGAGAGGCTTTTGTCCTGCTTAGGAAAAGGAGGAATCAGAGACCCTGCGAACAGGAACTCACTTCTCAGCCTTGCCACGGCACCCACCCCAAGGCCCCAGGACAACTTCTGTCCCCAATAATAGTAGCTCCCTGTGTGCCCTGCACAGTGCTGAATGCTTCACGTAGAGCTCATGTAATCCTCTCAACAACCTCGAAGACAAGACTATTACCATTACTATTTAAAGATCAGAAAACCGAGGTTTAGAGAAGGTATGCGTCTTGTTCAAGCTTCACACTTAGATTGTCCGCAGCCAGAACGATCTTTCGAAAACACAAACTGATCTTGAGCGCTCCTGCCTCACCTTCTTCCCCTCCCACAGTTGCTCTCCATGTCTTAGGTCCCTGCAGACCTTTCCAACCTCATCTCTCACCTCACTCTCCCTCATGCTCTGTGCACCAGAGACATAGTGGCCTCCTTGTCAACCCCGGTATGTAGCACACTTCCCCAACCACAGGGCCTTTGCACATGCTGTTCTGGCTAACTGGCGCATCCTTTGTCCCCCTCTTCCTTACTGAGTTCCCATGCATCCTTCTTCCTTCCTCCTTTGACCAGGTTAAAACCTCCTCAGCCCACCCCTGGAAGTCTCAACACTGGTATCTCTCCTTTGCGACACTTGTACTAGTAAGACATTCACACAAAACATCCACACAAACGATGTGTTAAAAATCTCTTTCCCCATTAGACTCTAAGGCAAAGACCGTGCTGTTGTAGTTTCTTGCATCTCTATCACTACTCTATCTCCAGGAGAGCACAGGGCCTGGCACAGAGCAGGCACTTGAGTGATGCTTGTTGGATGAATGTGCAGAAAGTGATGGACTTGGGATTGGAACTCACGGATTTCAGTTGCCAAATCTGGGCTGTTAACCTGGCCACACTGTGCTTCTTGGGAAAGCATTGTTGTGGGAGGGGAGGGTTAGGACTTCCAAATATTGAGGGATCAGCATCAAACTGGGTCTGAGGTGGGCTGGGGGTGTGGCAGCAGACAGTGTCACTGACGGAGGGACATGGAGGCATGTGGAGGTGGGGAGGGGCCAGCTCAGGCTAACCCTAAGCTGACAGGGTTGATAGAGGCCAGCCCCTGTGATTTCTCACCCACCCCTGCTGCCACCCCTGTGCCCTCACAGGGCCGACGATCCACCTCGCACACAGGAGGGCTCTGGGCTCGGAGATAATGCCAAGGCTGTGGCTGCTCACAATACCCAGAAGGCAGCTCAAGGTCCAAATAAAGCATGAAGAGAGCTGGCCACTCCCCACACCACCAGGTCTTCCTCTTCGAGAAGTGAGGTCACTGCAGCAGTGTCACGGCCGCCAGGGAACCTCTCATCCCCCAACAAAGGGCACAGACTTGAGGACAAGGCCTAAGGGTTATGCCCCTGTTGGGGAGGCCCAGTGTGGCAGATACCCCGCTGGCCATTTGAGCCAGTGTCACTCATAGCAGGCAATGCTACTTCACTCCCAGCTGCCCAGCCCTGTTCTGGGGCTTTGGATGCCCTCTGACCCTGTCGACCTGGGGACTGGAGGTTGACCTTCACCAAGCTGGGTGATGGTTGCCAGGCCCTGCCTGCTTGGACAAATAGGAGAAAGGAGACTCACTGGCTTAGGCCAGCACAGACAGATCCAAGGCCTAAGGGGACTCAGTCTCTCCTGCTACCCCCAGGCTCCTGTCCGAGCCACAGAGTTATTTCCTTGGCCAAGCAAGCTTGTTCTGGCGGCTCCAGCTGCTGTACCACACAGAGTGGCCGCTGAAAGGCATCTCCAGACCCTTCCTTCATGAATCCATATCTCTACACCGGGCAAGTGTGACTTTGATCACTAAACAAGCAGTATGGAGGGGAGCAGTGTAAACACCTCTGCCAAGAGGTGATCAGCACCCTGAGACAGTTAGGGGAATGGGTTTGAGTCTCAGATCACCACTTACTACCTATGTAACTTGGCCTACGCTCAAATCTCTGTACCTCAGTTTCCTCAGTTGTAAAATGGGGCTAATAAACTCTCAACTTCATTGAAACGTGAGAATAAAATGAGATCATACACATGGAGCACTTAGAATAGTGTATTTATTGAGCACACATCAAATTCTCATACGTGAAAACTGTTTAGTAACAAATTCTTGTGTGCCTTCCATCAACTTTGGTGCAAATCCAAGCAACTATGTGTGTCAGTGTGCATGTGTGTCTCCATCCTTTAGGAATCACACACTTATTGGAGAATATCAGGTAAGCACTTGGCTGTTAACCCACCCAGTGGCTCTGCAGGAGAAAGATCTGGTGATCTGCTACAGTAAAGATTATAGCCGAGAAAACCCTACAGGGCAGTTCTACTATGTCACATGGGGTCGCTATGAGTTGAAATTGACTCAACGGCACCAAACAACAGCAACAACACCCCACTCCTTGCCTTTTTCATTTAATAACAGAGTGTGGATGTCTTTCCACATCCTCAAATGGAGCTCTACCCCTCCTTGTGAAGGCTGCGTAGTCCCAGTATGTCTGTGCACCTCCATTTATTTAACTAAGGCACTTTGATGGGCATTAGATAGCACCTCATTTTCACTATTACTACTTTCCGACCACGGTAGAATTCTCACTGACCACCCAAACATAATACCCAAGAGTGTCCTTGGAAAATAGAGCACAAAAGCTTAAGTGTTAACATTTTATTAGGAGTTCACCCCAGGGAAAGCAGAAGTAAGGGAAAAGGGGAGTGAGCAAAGTAAGGAGGGAGAGCAAATATAAGGGACAGAGAGCATTATGAGCGGGGCACTGTGCTGTGACCAGAAAAGCTGACTGCTCAGCGTGGCAAGATATCTGCAGAGAGGCTGTATGAAGATACTGTGTCTCCAAGCAGTGCAGGGGAGGAAGGGAGAAGAATTTATCTGCTGGCTGGCTGTGTCTGTCATTGGTTAAAGTTCACCCCCACAGGATGTCAATCCCCCTGTCCTTCCGTGCTGTACCACCTGGCCCTCCAGCAGTCACCAGGGAAGCTAGGTCCCAAGACAGCGGTGGTAGCATCTACAGCTGAGCCACAGTGTGCTGAGTGAGCCAGTAAGCGCGCATGCGTGAGCAGTGCCCCCTGCCCATCCACCTGTAGCCTGCAGCCTTCCAGGCTGGTTGATATGCATGTGTGGGAAGCCCCTAAGCAAGAGATGTTGTCTAGTCTTGCAGGGAGTGACAGGAGAGACCAGAAGCAACCATCACAGTAAGCTCATTGAACTGTAGCCAGGGCTACACTGTTCCCAAGGCTGTGAGACCAGTGCAAGCCAGGAAGCAAGGCAAGTAAGCAGATCTGGGTTGGCGCAAAAACTGAGTCCAGGAACCCCTCCTCTGTGCGATTGCACTACCTTCCCCAGATAAGGCTTTCATTTCCAAATCTTCCTGTCTGGATCATCGAGTAACCACTTACTCGTCCAGACATTATTCAGTGCCTGCCGTGCTCTTCTTGCCTCTCGTGCAGGAGATCAAGGTTCAATTCCTGGCCAATGCACCTCATGTGCAGCCACCACCTGTCTGTTAGTGGTGGCTGGCATGTTGCTATGTTGCTGAACAGGTTTTGCTGGAGCTTCCAGGCTAAGACATAGTAGGAAAAAAGGCCTGCCAATCTACTTCCAAAAGTCAGCCAATAAAACCTACAGCTCACAACAGAACATTGTCCAATCTGCAACTGATCACGGGGACGGTGCAGGACCAGGCAGTGTTTTGTTCTGTTGTGCCTGGGGTCATCATGAATCAGAGACTAACTCAGCGGCAGCCAACAACAACCACAACCGTGCTCCAGGCTCTGGGGACACACTGTTTACCCGTGAACAGTAGTGCTATCACAATGTGACGGGCTCAGGGATAAAAATATGCCTAGACTATAAAGAGGGCGCCACAGAAGGCACTATTTGGAGTGACACAAAATCCAAAACAAGAGCTGCTTAAACAGGGTAAAACTTGCTATTTCTCTTGAGGTTTTCTACCCACAGGAGACACGGCGGCTCTGTTCCATGAAACATTCAGGAACTAGGCTCCTTTCATCCCTAGACTATGGACTTCATCCTCATCATCCAAGATGGTAACACTGTTCCAGGCAGCAGGATGGAGGAAGAGATGAAGGAGAGGCAAAGGCACACTCTATCTCTCTCAAGAAAGCTTCCTTCAAGCTGCTACGTGCCACTTTTGCTTACATTCTATCGGCTAGCACTTAGTCACGTGGCTATAGCTAGCTGCAGTGGAGGCTGGAAAATGTAGTTTTTCTCGAAGCCATTTGTTGTTGTTAGGTGTCGTGGAGTCAATTCCAACTCATAGCAACCCTATGTACAGCAGAACAAAATGTTGCTCCATCCTGTGCCATCCTCACAACAGTAGGTATGTTTGAGTCCACTGTTGCAGCTGCTGTGTCAATCCATCTTGTTGAAAGTCTTCCTCTTTTTTTCTGACCCTCTACTTTACCAAGGATGATGTCCTTCTCTGGGGACTGGTCTCTCCTGATGATATGTCCAAAGTAAGTGAGATGAAGTCTTTCTATCCTCACTTCTAAGGAGCATTCTGGTTGTACTTCTTCCAAGACAAACTTGTTCATTCTTCTGGCAGTCCATGGTATATTCAATATTTTTTGCCAATACAGTAATTCAAATGTGTCAATTCTTCTTTAGTCTTCATTTTTCAGTTATCAAGCTAAAAATTCTATTACCAAGGGGAAATAAAAGACCACCAGCAATCTCTGCCACCGGTACATCACACAAGGAGGTGAGGGTGGTGGGAATTTGGCAAGGTTTCTCAGAGGAGGTGACATCTGAAGTGAATCTTAAAAGATGAATAGGAGCTGGCCACTCACAGCAGGGGCAGAAGGGCATTCCAGGCAGAAGGCACTGTGTGAGAGAGATATAGATCAAGAGACAGACTTGAGATACAGCAGCATGCCTATGTGTGTGTGCATGCAGGTGTGTATGTGTGTGTGCACCTATGTTGGGAGGGAGTTGACAAGAGCTGAGACTGGAAAGATAGGCAAGTCACTAGTCACGTGTCTTGTGAACTTCAAAAAAGAATCTTGGCTTCATCCACAAGTGCAATGAGGAGCCACTGAAATGTTTAGGAAGTCAAATCTTCGAAAGGAGATGAGGAGGGAGAGGAAGAGAGAAGGGAGAGGAAGAGAGAAGGGAGGAGGAAATGGCTTAGTTTCCTGGGCTGGATGACTGGTGGGTGGAGGCGGAACAGGTTGTTAGGGATAGGAGGTGGATGGGTTCACTTCTGTTGAGTTTGAGGAAGTTGGCCAGGGGTGGAGAGAGCAATTAGGGTAGGAGAGTGTCCAAGGGAATGCAGGTGTACGAGCTGGACAAAGAGAAGGTTGGACACGGAGTTTGGGGTGTGTGTGTTTGTGGTGTGTGAGTGTGTAAGTGAGTATATGGATGTGCGCATGTGTACGCACACGTGAGTATGCATGTGTGCATGTGAGTATGTATGTGAGTGTGAGTGAGTGTGTGAGTGTATGTGTGAGATTTCAGAGGTGGAGCAGTGACGGATAATAAACACATCTGGAGTATGGCTATGAGAGGGACGGCTCAAGTGGCAAAAGTTGAAGGCCACTGGAGTCACTTAGGCAGACCTGGAGCTGTGAGCAGCTTTTTGGGGAGAGGGCTGGTTGTCCAACCAGATGCTGACACCATTGAAGGTAAGGCCAAGTAGACAGGAAGATGGTGCCTGTAACTATGGTGCTCAAGAACTAGTCATTGCTGTCATCACTGTGATTGTTATCATCACCGTTGTCATCACCACTGGGCAGCTAGGGTGGGGGATGTGTGTGGCATCTGATGGCTCAGAGAGCTGTTGCCTCACGTGTTTGTTCCTGGATGTAGAAACATGTCTCAGGGTAGATCAAGGACAGGAGCCAGGCCACAGTCAAGAACTGCGGGTCAAGGTGCCAACGGTTGTGGCCTGGTAGGGTATTGGTCGCTAGGAAACCAGGCAGGCCTCTGGCTGGCGGAAGGCTCTCTGGGTGGAGGGCCGGGTGCTGGGGCCTTTCTCCCGGTGCCCTGGGGATAATAAGGACTTCAGAAAGGACAGCCCGGACTCAGGGCTGAAAGAGGCTTTAGTTCCTTGTTTGGCGGCTTAAAAAAGGCAAACAGAAGCTTTTCTCCTTTGGGGATCAATGTGAATCCCAGAAAATCCCATTATTTCCCTTTGAGATCAGTGGCCTGCTCTTGAGGGCTTTCTCTTCCCCAAGGCAACAGCCCTATCCTCTCTCTGTGTGAGCATCCTCCCCCTTTGAGCCCTGTAACGGGTTGAGGTAAAGGGGGGTGGAGAATGGGGCACAGGTGAGCCCCAGTTTACAACCTCTTCCTCCTTCTGGCTCTGAAATAGTTACTTAGCCCTTATTCCATCCTAACCACCTCCATCTCTAAGAGTGAGGGGTCAAGGAAGCCACTGGCAGAAGTTTTCAATGTTCTCCTCTTCCAGGAAGCCATCCTTGATCCCAGAAGATGCCTGACAGGGCCCACTTCCCTAGACTGCTGTATCCTTTAGAATCTGTGTCTGTGGTCACCTTCCAGAAGGATTCTCAGTAGGTGGGGTGTATATCATCATGCTCAACTCTGGTAGTGACAACTCTATGAAGAAGGTATTGCTATTTTGCCCATTTTACAGATGAGGAGACTGAGGCATGGAGAGGGACCATCACTGACCCAAGGGCATATGTGGTAAGTGATAGAGTCCAGCCTTGTTCAGGGGGTAGTGAGGAATCTACAACTCTTAAGCTTTCTGGGAAGCTGCTGCCCTTGCTGGGCCTTATGAAAAACCCAGTTTAACTTTTCTGAAAAGGAAATCCGTGACACATGTCTGAGCGCGTTCAAATTGGCCACCCACAGCTAGCCAGGCTTCCAGTAAATACCCACCAAAAAAAAACTAAAACCATGAGTCAATGACAACTTATGGCGACCTCATATGTTACAGAATAGAACTGAGCTCCGTAGGGTTTTCTTGGCTGCAATTTTCATGGAAGCAGATTGCCAGGCCTTTCTTCTGTGGCATCGATGGGTGGGTTCAAACCATCAACCTTTAGGTTAGTAGATGAACGCAAACTGTTTGCACCACCCAGGGACTGCTAGTAAATACGCATGGGGCATCATTTTGCAAGTCTTCATCTCAAACCAGTCCATGCCGGGGTTCCTCTGGCCTCTCTGTGTGCAGGAGAAGGACAACCACAGCAGAGACCACCCTTTACATACTTGCTGGTTGTTTGCCAGGCCTAGACCAGATGCTTTCCAAAATTCATGGCCTCACTAACCCTCACCATTTGTTAAATGAAGAAACGGAGTCTCAAATAAGGTTAGGTAATTTGCTTCGTAAGTGCAGTCAAGACAGGAACCAGGATGTCTGACTCTGGCGCTCATGTTTTGATCCACCACGGTCCTGTGCAGAACTCGGTGACATCTCCTTTGCAGCTTGGACATGTTTTGCCTGGATGGTTGCCTGCTTATCAGTGGTGCTTCACCAAGGGTCCGGCTTCCTTGCAGTGACTTCTAAATGGGTGAGATGGTGACATGTCCTTTGCCATTGACTTCTAATCCAGACTGTGTGTGGAGTGTATTGTGGAGCCCAGAAGCCCAAACTCTGTTTTCCGGAACCCCTGTTTGAGACAGTCACTCATGAGGACACACAGTTGCTACAAAGAGGTCCTTTGGGGAAGTGCTTTAATGAATAGGAGAGGAGAATCTTTCATTTGCGTCACAATAGCTCGCATTGGAATAGGTGCTCCAGAGAGCACTTGAAAGCTGTTTGTTCTTTCAAGTAGGCTCAAAGTCCCCTAGCTCTGCTACCCTAAGCCTCTGCTGGAGGGGCCTGCTCCAGAAAGCGCAGTGGGGTTTTCAGACCCAGCTGCTTCTTGTCCCGTATCCCAGGAACATTTTTCCGTCCTGGCCATGGACATTGGTCTGGGGGAATGTGCACAGAGGGGCCTTGGTGGAAGCCTGGGCCTGGCCCAGCCCTTCTTTCCTACAGCAATTATCCCACCCAGATGCCACCACCTCTCTCCCTCCAGGGCTCCCTTCACTGGGGCTGGCCTGATCGGCTTAAAGGGGCTCTGTCCCTGTGGGGCCTTTTGGCCTTTTTGTCCCCCCAGGTGGCCTCTGTGCAGGCTGATGCCGGATTTGTACTCACTTAGCCTGGGAGAAGGAGTTGGGGCCAAGGGGGGCCCAATGGCTAGAGGTCAAAAGTTAAGAGGGGTTAAGCCTTCACCCCAGAAGGTTACCCATCAGTCCTGAGACAAATATCTCACAGGTATTTTCCTGAAACCTTGAGCAGAGGTAGGCCTGCAGGGAATGCTCATTCATTTACTAGGGAAACAGTGTCCTCCTGGTGTGGAGTGTCCACATCCCAGTTCCTTGTCATTAACTGTCTGGCTCTGATCTTGTGCAGGTCACCCTCTAGAGGCCTCGGTTTTCCCATCTTTCCAATAAGGAGATTGGACTTGATTGTTTTGCAAGGCTCTTCCTGTTCTGATAATCAATGGCAATAGTTCCAATGTCTCGGTCAATTCTAGTCCTTAAGTGTATTTCTCCTGTTGGGCAGTGAGAGGGAGTTAGGCTAGACAAGATGGACAAAAGTAAAGATGATTGGGAGCCCCTGACTAGGATTCCTGCGGGGGGCTGCAACATCTTTTCCTTGGTGATGACAGCAGACCCTGCAGGTTTGTGATGGAGCACGTGAGGGAGGCCGAGCCCCAAGCTGAGTCTCAGCCCCCTCCCATCTGTCTGCCTTCCTTTCCCCTTCCCAAGAGGCTGCAGTGCTGGATGACTTTGGTTCAGAGGGGCCTGAGTCCATCAGAGCCCACTCATGGGGCAGGGTCCAAGCTTGAGGGGATTGGTTTGTTCCAAGAGCACAGCAGAATTGTCTCCGTGGGAGATGGTGGAATATTCTTCCACCTGCTTTCTTCTGACTAGCCAGGGGCAGTAGCAAGGTGTATCTAACAGGATGATGACATCCTAGTATCTGCCAGCTGTCCAGCCAAGAGGATCGGCCTCACACAGAATGGGCACACTGAACATGGTTGATGGCTTTACCAAGTAGCTGTGCTTTTTTTTGATGAGCATCCCAGGAGCAAGACGTGATGAAGGAGGAAAGGGAGGGAAGACAAATTGCATAGGCTGTCCTTCCCTCCTTAAGGCGGATATTTTGAATTGAATTGTGTCCTCTCTGGCAGCACAGTGGTTAAGAGCTCAGGCTGCTAACCAAAAAAGACTGGCAGTTTGAATCCACCAGCTGCTCCTTGGAAACCCTATGGGGCAGTTCTACTCTGTCCTGTAGGGTCACTATGAGACGGAATCGAGTCAACAGCAATGGGTTTAACACCTGTCAATGTAATGTAACGTAATCATCTTCCATAATGCAATCCGACGTTATGTTAATGAGGCCATACCAGTGCAGGCGTGCCCTAAACCTATTCACTTCTGAGTTATTTAAAAATAAAAAAACAGACACAAAAACCAGATAAGCACGGAGACAAGCAAGCACAAATGTTGTGGTTAGGGGGGAGGTAGATGCGTTGTGAAGATCTACAAGGAACCAGGGAACACTAGGGCTACAGAAGCTAAGACAATGACCTTCCTCCAGAGCCAACAAAGAGAGAGAGCCTTCTCCTAGAACCGGTACCCTGAATTTGGACCTCTAGCTTCCTAAACTGTGAGAAAATAAATTTCTGTTTGTTAAATTCATTCATTTGTAGTATTTCTGTTACAGCAGCACCGGATAACTAGGACATTCAGGGAAGTGTCCAAACCACCTCTCAGGGTGCTTGGGTTAAAGCCACAGGCTCCTCCAGGACTGCTCTGTCCCATCTTGGTCGGCCAGAGGGAGGCGGCTGGCCTGAGAAAGCAGCAGATGTGGACACAGACATGAGCGATGGCTCGTTGCAGACTCACAGGAAGGCTCTGGAGTCAGGAGGAAGGAGGATAGATCCCAGTCCCCACTACTGGCTGTAAAACTTGGGCAGGTTACTCAACCTCTCTGTGCCTTGGGCTCTTCATCTATAAAATGGGATAATAATGAAGCTTCAATGAGATAACGCACGTGAAAGCACCTAGCAGTGTCTCCAACATGGTAAGTGCTGAATAAATGACAAGGACTATAAAAATAATGAGAAGAGAGGACGAAACATTGAAGGAGCATGATGGTTCATGGGAAAGTTCCTGCTACAATTTTCCAGGCCCAAGGGATGAGATTCCTGATGGCGAATAGTAAGAATTGCTGATATTTGCAGAGTGCTCACTCCACTTCCCTGGGTGGCGCAGATGGTTAAGCGCTTGACTACTAACTGAAAGTTCCACGTAGGCGCCTTGGAAGAAAGGACTGGAGATCTTCCAAAAGGCCACAGCCCTGAAAACCCTATGAAGTACAGTTCTACTCTGCAACACATAGGGTTGTCTTGAGTCAGAATAGACTGAAGGGAAACTGGAACTACTCCAGTTCAGGTGCCAGCTGTTTACACATTTTATGGCATTTAAGCCTATCAACAACCCCATGGTGGGGGGAATGGTGCTATACCCATTTTACAAATGAGCTCTCTGAAGCTTGGAGGTGGGGCTGGGGTTTGAGACAGGTCTTTTAAGTAAAAGCTCCTGTGCTTGTAAGATGGGCCTCCCTGCAATCTTGAGCTGTTTCAGAATGTGATTGGGGTCTGGCAGAGAGCAGGTAAACTGGGATCTCAGCACTGTCCAGTCCTGGGGGATGTGGTGCAGAGAGGGGAGCTGTCTTAGTCATCTAATGCTGCTATAACAGAAATACCACAAGTGGATGGCTTTAACAAAGAGAAGTGTTTTCTGTCACAGTTCAGTAGGCTACAAGTCCAAATTCAGGGCATCAGCTCCAGGGGAACGCTTTCTCCGTCAGCTCTGGAGGAAGGTCCATGTCATCAATTTTCCCTTGGTCTATGAGCTTCTCGGCGCAGGAACCTCAGGTCCAAAGGACATGCTCTGCTCCCGGTGCTGCTTTCTTGGTGTTATGAGGTTCCCATGTGTCTGCTCGCTTCTCTCTTTTATATCTCAAAAAAGATTGACTTAAGACATTCTCTAATCTTGTAGATCTCATCAGTATAACTGCTGCTAATCCATCTTATTACTTCATGGTGATAGAGTTTACAACACATAAGGAAATCACATCAGATTACAAAATGGTATACAGTCATACAATACTGGGAATCAGGACCCAGCTAAGTTGACAGATACTTTTTGGGGACACAATTCAATCTGTGGCAGAAGTCCACTCTGCCTTCCCCCAGAGGAAGAGGGCTGAGGCTTCCCAGATCCTGGGGGCTGAGCAGGAGGCTAGGGAAGGGCGTGGGTGCTCCATGCTCCATGCTCATAGTTGCCTTGGGTGCTGGACATGATGCTCGGTAAGGATCAGAGGCCTCCCCCACCACAAACATCTTGTTATTTTCCTGTATGAAGAAGGGTGGATGGGGGTGAAGGAAAGCCTGTGTCTCCAGGAGAGAAAAGTAGAAGAGATGTGAAAATAATAAAGAAATGTGAAGGCAGAAGGACAAATTGCTTCAATGGCCTGCCTGGTTCCTGGCGGCAGGCTTGGAGAGAGTCCTAGAACTTGGCAAGGCCTGGGGCACAAACCAGAGAAAGTGGACCCAATGATGGGTGAGCAGCCTCCCTGATCACAGTTTGAGAGTGAGTGGGTAGGGGCAGGCCCCACACTGTTCCTGCTCCCAGTTGGGCTCATCAACCCCCACCCCAGCGGTGATAGATGTGGCAATCAGGGACAGATGGCGGCCCCTAGAGACACAAATAGGAAGAGAGGAGGAACCTCTGCCTCGCTGAAGGGAGGAGGGTCAGGCTGGGATCAAAGCTCCCTGAGAAAGCTACTTCCCTCTGTGGCATATCTATCATTGGGGGCATTGCCTCAGTGATCCCTTAGAACAGCCAGGGGGCCCCAGTAAAGATGGCCCTGCCAGGACAGAGAGGACAAATGGGTCAGCACTGCCGGGTGGTGGTGTGCAAGGGCTAGGGATGGCAGAGCTGTCTCACTTGGGTGACCTTGGACAAGCCCTTTGTCAGTGTCCACCTCTGAAATGAAGCTCATGCCAGTGCCCACACCAAGCATCCTCAGGCTCAGGGACATCCGACTGGCATCACCCAGGCCAGTTCCTTGCCCTCTTCTCCCCACTCCCCCATTACCTTACTAAGCTTTTTAGGGATCTCTGAGTGACCAGACAAGCTCCTCCCCTGCTTCCCATCTCAGGGTCTGAAGGCCCTGTCTGCCTGAGAGGATAAGGCAGGGATGCAAGGCAGGGCCAAGCACCCTGATCGATGAACATCATCCCAGAATAAACAGGTAACTATCATTTGGGACTTCATGCCTTTGGCTCCAGAAGGAGACATTTAAGTATTTTAAAAATCTTAAGCCCTGAGCCCCACCCGACATCATACCACAGATATAAAAATGCCACCAGATCCCACATTAAATTTAATTTATATAGAACTATGTAGGTGGTTGGAAACCCTGGTGCCATAGTGGTTAAGTGTTACCACTGCTAACCAAATGGTCAGCAGTTGGAATCCACCAGGCGCTCCTTGGAAACTCTGTGGGGGCAGTTCTACTCTGTCCTGTAGGGTCGCTGTGAGTTGGAATCACTGGACCGCACACAACAACCACAACAACATGTAAGTTGAGTTGGTTTACGCTTGAATAATTAACAATGTTATATTACAAGCATTTAATTAAATGCTTATTAAGGTCAATTTTAAATTTTTTTAAATTTTAAAGCAAGTAATTTGTTTTTAAGTTTCAACATTTCGAAACTTAGGGCCCTTGAAAAAGCCTGGGGCTTTGTGCCTGTGTTTTGCGAGGTTGTGGCTGTGGGTCAGAGGAGCAGGTCTGTCCCTCTGCCAGCCTTGGCAGGCCCTTCGGGAGGCGTCAGACTGTGTGGGCGGCTTCGCGGACGGATGGTGGGATGTGGCTCCCACTCACCCAGCTAACGGCAGGAGCCCCCGTTCTAGCTTGGAAGCGAAGCTCGGCCTGAGGTGTCTCTTCACTCCCCTAGGCCAGGGAGAAGGCAGTTGAGAGCTTCCCCATTGGAGAGCCTTCTTTCATCTCTGTTTTTTTCAGTGATTAACCCTTAAGAGCGCGCTACGAGCGTGGCTCTAGGCAGCGCGGGGGGAGGGGAGTGGAGGGGAAGGCCCCGGAAGGAAGGGAAGAGCGTTCAGGGCTTTGTCGCTTTCAGGGAACTCAGCTGCTGAAGCAGTGCGGCTTACTAAGGCCTGGCTTTGATTTCGATTCTCTTAAAGAGCCTGTCTGCTCAGTCTCCCGAGTGGAGAGGGCGTTCCGGCTTCCCCAGCCTTGCCCTGCGCCCTAGCATTAGGTGAGGCGCAGCTGGACCAGGGACGCTGGACCTGCGGCTGGGGAATTGGGGGGGCCAGGGGCTTGATTTCGCACACACATGACCCCTCCCCGGGCCACCGAAAGTGATGGGCCTCGAGCGACCTGCTCCCCTGGGAGCCCTATCCTCTCCACGGGCGTCGGGGCTGGAGGGAGGCGAGCGATCTAGTCGTCGTCCGGCCGGAGGGAGGCCGGGGCACCTGCCGGTCGCTCCACCTCTGCATGCATTTCACACTTTCTATCCTGTTAGGCGTCCGCACTCCTACGCGGTTGCGGACTCTCCACCCTGTTTCTATGTCATGTGGGTTTAATCTAGTTAGAAGATTTTCTGCTTAAAATTGCATTGTTAACAGCAATTGTTTAAAAGTGGGACGAGAGTGAGGGTGCCCAATCTTTGAACCGGGCCAGTTTTGCATGACTCTGCTCCGCGCCCTCTGCGCGGTGCACAAAATCCGCCAGCGCGAAGCCGGGAGGGGGAGGGCGACACAAAACAATCCTCAGGCTTTCTGCTTACCGAGCCTTCAGAGTCGCTTCCCCAAGCGCAAACAGATGCAAATGTCTCTGCAAATATTGTACAAAGCGATTCAGAGAGAGGCGGCCTCTCGAGGACTCAATAGCCCTATAAACCCAGTCTAATTGCCCCCAAGTAGAGGTAAACGGTCCACATGCATTTTTTCGCTTTCGCTGGAAGGGGAGGAGGGGGTGAGGGCCCTCAGGAGCGTGGACTGAGGGCGGCTCTGGTTCAGCGGTTTGTGACATCGACTCTGGCTGCTGCGCGCGTAGACCGGGAGGAGGGCGCAGTGGCTCTAGGGACACCGCGCCTCAGGCCCAGCGGGGACATAGATGCAGCCGAAGCTGGTGTCACGGGAATGCGCGTTCCGAGAGGCGGCCGGTCCTTTCAGGCCCACAAAAGCCGCGCTAAATCGCGGCGCGTACAATAGCATGAAAGGGCGCGCTCTGATCGCTCGGGAACAAAGTGGGATCACACTACTGGGAGGAGACTAATAAGCTTTTAACTAGCACGTACGTAGGCTTCGCCGCGCCCTTTGTGCTCCTGGAGCTGCGGTGAGAGCGGGCATGAGCCCTGCCGGCTCCTCGGGGGACAGAGATTCTGTCCTTCAGCGTCTCTGGGAGACCCTAGGGCAGCCATTGCGTGCTGGGTCAGGTATTTCCTTCCAATATCCCCGGCAGAGGCGCCAGGGATCTGCCTGTGCAGTACTTAGCGCGCGCCAAACCCCTGCGTCCTGCGGGCTCACTTGGACCTGGCGGCTCCAGAGGCTTGGGCATTTCCTGACCCTTCGGAAGATTGTGTCTGGACCTCGAGACCTCAGGCCGGAGAGGGAAAAGCGCCAGCAAAAGAGCTAGCCTAGGCGCGGACTCAGCCACTGGTCCGCAGCATGTAACCACGCAGTCGCCGCCTCCAGTCCAGGACCCAGCCCGGGCCTTTCCTTCCCTCTACTGTGCGCTATAGTACTCTGCGCCAGTTGGGCTGCCGAGCCGCAGCAGACACACTTGTTGCAAACCGCGAATTGCACCTTCCTTCTTCGTCCTCTTCCATGCGCTGTCTTCCATACCCACATTTGCTCAGGCTCCAGGGGTTTCTGCCCTCACGAACTTCCGGCCTGGTGGTCTCAGGGACAGAAATCAAGCTATACATTTTGTATATTCCCAGAGATCCATCGGCCCATCATATCTGAGAGAGAGTCGGCTAAATCCAGTTACTGGGGGATGCTGTTGTTGTTAGGTGCATTTAACTGGCTTAATCCAGTTACTGAGGGTAGGGAAGAAAAGATCGCCTCACTGAAGGACCGGGGATGTTTGAGTGTCAGGGGCGAGCCAGGAAGCGTCTCTGATCTCGCCGAGTCCTTAACCGCCTATAGTTACATGGCCTGTGGCGGGTGTTCTCCGAGTGTTTGTGAAACAAATGAATAAGGGGTGAGGAGAGGTGTGGCGTTCTAGGCAGAAAAGTCTCCCAAGCAGGCAGCAGTGGGGGCCTTGAGTGCTAGGAAAGAAAAGCCTTCCCTTGATGACATCCTATTTCCCAGCTCCCTGTCTGTGCTCCCAGCCTTCCCCCCTCTCCCATGGTGGCACTTTCACTTGTCCTCATTTGCTATGTCAGCCCCGGGGTGTCTTTTTCAGGGTTGTATCTATGAGTCGGAATGGACTCAACGGCAACGGGTTTGGTGTTTGTTTGTTTGTATTTTTTGGTTTATCTAGCACAGGCCCTTGCACGGAGGGAAGGAGTGGATCTCGTTTCCAGACCTGATCAAATTGCTCCTCTGAAAGAGGCGAAGTTGCATTTGTGCATTTCCCATCCAGGCCTTGAGCTATCTTTAATACCCTCAAAGAGTGGCCGCAGTGGCTGCTTACCCTGATCATAGACCTGCTAATGGTGGCCACCACTATTTACTGAGGCTAACTTTGTGCGACCTCCTTTAGCGTTCACACCAACCCAATGAGGTGGCACCGTGGCTTTTCCCATCTTAGAGAGGAGAACACCTAGGCCCAGAGTTGCTGTCACTTGTCCATACCGTAGCAGAGCCAGGATTCGAACACTGTCTTTTGACTCCAAAGCCCAGGCTCTTTTATTAGTTTGTTACAAGCGGAGTTTCTTTCTTCTCTAACCCCACCCCCACTCACAGCTCTGGAGACCATTTCTCAAGGCTGGGGAGACGCAGCCTGTCTCCCAAGAGGCTGGTCCCGGTCGCCTCGGGCAGGTGCAGGGCCTGGCGGGCGCGTGGGGCGGGGCAGGGGCGTTATCTCCTGACCGATGGCGGCCGCACATCTGTTTATCTCTGAAGCAGCGCTGGATTGGATTTCTCGATGTTTATCTCCCTCCGAGGAGCAGTGGGCTGGGGCCGCCGAGAGCGCAGCTGCTGGTCGGACCGTGATTGACAGGTCGGGCGTGGGGCCTCCCGCCCCTCCTCCGCCTAGGTAGGGACCGCTCAGCTGCCCACCCCCAAGGCGCCTCCCACCTCTGAGTGCGCCGCAGGTGAGCGCGCAAGCGGCCACGTGCCACCGGGTTCCCTGGTCCGCCGGCGTGCGGGCCTCCCTCGTTAAGGACCACTTAGCTGGGACAGAAAGACAACGTTGACTTAGTGATGCGGCCGGGGTAGGGGGAAAGGGATGGGCACTGAACAAATAGATGAAATCCTAATGAGCTCATTTCCTAACCTGTCAGGGTGGCAGCCTCCGGGAACGGAGGGAAGCCCTTGGAAGTGCCCTGTACTCCCAGGAAACCGAATGCCTGGGGCTAAGACAGGGGCCTAGAACCCCAAAGAGGGTGTTGGGAGAGGGGGCTATGGGGCCACAAGCACTTCTAAGTCGGGCCGCTTCAGGAGGCCTCTAAGGCAAAAGTCCGGGGAAACCAAAATATGAATGTTAGCTACCTTTGCTGGCCACACCCCTTACCCAAACTAGGTCATCTCCCCAAGTTCTTGTCTTGCTCATTACAGTTTATACTTACATACACTTACCTGAAAAGCGGTTTGCAATGGCTGCTAACCTAAAGAGTGGCGGTTCCAACTCACCCTAGAGCTGTGGAAGAAAGGCCTGATAACCTGCTTTCCTAAGAGTCGGAATCACTTGACGGCAACAGCTTCGTTTTTAATGGCTGTGAGGCGGGAGTGACTTGTGGGCAACGCGTTTAGTTTTTCATTGTGTGTGATTGATTAACGTCAATTCCTGAGGGAAGGTGCCGGGTCAGCGCTTGAAGCATCTAAAACAGTACACAGCAACGAGAAGGTGTTCAGTAAACACTTGTCCACCGACAGACTATTATCCCTTGAGGAAGCAGGTCAGAGTATGGTGTTTGACTGTAGTTTAAGAGGCACCTATTACTGAGGAACCCTGGTAGTGCAGTGGTTAAGAGCTTGGCTGTTAACCAAAAGGACAGCAGTTTGAATCCACCAGCTGCTCCTTGGAAACCCTATGGGGCAGTTCTACTCTGTCCTGCAGGGTCGCTATGAGTCAGAATTGATTCAATGGCAAGGGGTTACTACCGTGGGCAATGGCAACCGATTACTACCATGAGAGACATTTGGATTTTGACCTGCTTTTGGTTTGGACCCCCACTTAGTTCTTGGCAGTGATATGGTTTATTACAAACCTTGGTGGTGTAGTGGTTAAGGGTTTGGCTGCTAACCAAAAGGTCGGCAGTTCGAATCTGCCAGGTACTCACTGGAAACCCTATGGGGCAGTTCTACTCTGTCCTATAGGGTTGCTATGAGTGGGAATCGACTTGACAGCAATGGGTTTGGTTTTTTGGTTAAGCACACATTGGTGACTTTAATTCTCCCTGCCCCAGGGGCTGCCGTATAGACTTGATGTATCCCTTTAAAGCTTCCATCCCAATGCCCTCACTTCACCCACCACCTAGCTCCTCGTTTTCTCCTTTCAGCCCACTTGAGAAGGGGACTGTGGTGCCCTTTGTGCCCATCTGTCACAGTCAATCCCTTGCAGCAGTGGTCTGGGGTCTGGAGCAACAAGAGGTAGTAACTCAGAAACAGTCTGGGCAGTGCACACTGTACCTAGGCCACTTGCTGAGGACTCAGAGTCTGCGGAGAGATCATCAGCTGGTCTTATGCACAATTTTCCCTGCTGTGTGGATGGGTAAGAAGCGCATGATGCCCGTCCCTTCAGTGATGAGATACAGGTGCCAGGATTTACCATTTCACTGAGACTGGAGGGGTCCTAGGGGGTGCAAAAGGTTCATACCAACTCCTAACCTAAAAGTTGTCAGTTTGAACCCACCCGGCGGTGCCACAGAAGAGAGGCCTGGCAATCTGCTACCATAAAGACTACAGCCAGAACCCTGTGGAGCAGTTCTGCTCTGTAACACATGGGGTCGCCATGAGTCAGAATTGACTCATAAGAATAGATTTGTTTTTTGGATTTGTACCTAGCTGGGTAGTGGCACTAACCCCAAAATAAACCGAAGTGTTTTGATGGCAAATGGATGCTGGAGGGCCCCACACGGGACAAATGTCCACCTCCCCTGGCAAAACGGGCACTGACTCTCTAACTGGGCTGAAGAGCCAGTAGGCTGCTCTAGAGTGTCAAGAAGTGCAGGCTTCAGAAGTGGAGATGAGGACTGGTGTGGGCAACCTCAGGCGTTCTTCCAGCCCTGCACTGGAATGAGTGCTTATGGCGGGGGTGGGGGGAGGGGACGACGGATACTATCACATTGGTTATCTCACTTTTAAAAAATATTGTAGTAAAAATAAATATAACACAATATTTGCCAATTTAATATTTTTACATGTACATTTTTATAACCCGCCTCCAAAAAAGAAACCACACCCATTGCCATCAAGTTGATTCCGACTCATAGCAACCCTACAGGACAGAGTAGAACTGCCCCACGGAGTTTCCAAGGTGCATCTGGGGGATTCGAACTGCTGACCTTTTGGTTAGCGGCTGTAGCTCTTAACCACTACACCTCAGGGTTCCCTACATTTTTATGCTGCACTGTAAAAGTACGGCTCCTCTGAACCTTTATCTAATAACCAGAAACCACAGCTTCCACGCAGGCCACCAGAAACACAGAACCAGGCTTGTGCAGTGAGAAACGAGACAGTCTAGGTATACAGTGTGTTCCTGCCGAGGGTTTACTCATCTGCCGCCTGAAACTCATATCTGGTTCTCCCCAGCCAGGAGCTCTGCTGCGATTTCAGAGGGGAGGGGAAGGCCTCTCCAGCACCCTATTTCTTGCCATTGAGTCAGGTCAGGCCAAGCAATGTTTATTTACACTTTTTGCAGGAATTTTACCATCATCTCTAACAAAGCCTGTTGTGAGAAATGACTAGTTTTAGCTGATGCAGGGTTCAAGATGTGAATTCTGTTTTCCTTCTGTGCACTAGAGTCGCTCCGCTAGAGTCATCATTAATGTTGGCGTCCACCAAGACATGGGAGGTGGCAAGCTCCAGAGAGCCTTGTGTGCCAATCACCATGTACAGGTGGGACTTAATCCATTATTTCTGAAACAAACTGTTAAGTCATTGAAGAGATCCTAATAGGCTTAAAAGGTTTTGCCTTTAATAGTCAAGTTTTAAGTATCTTGAGGTGAAGAGTCAAGAATGGGAGGAATTTAACCACCCAGAGTTGTGGGCTAGCTGTGAAGGTAGGACCCTGGTGCCTTGTTTGGGAAAAAGACTCTTTGAGGGTGGCTTAACCAAAGAGAGAAGAGCAGGTTGTGTGGATGGGAGAAGGGGATTGGGAAAGGACTGGAGGAGGGCGCCCAGAGCCCTGACTCTCCTCTGGAAACTTGGAAATATCTGCTTTTAGAGAAAACCATTTGCAGTCAAGTGAATTCTGACTCATGGTGACCCCAGTGTGTCAGAGTAGAACTGTGTTCCATAGGGTTTTCTTCCAATGACTGATTTTTTAGAAGTAGATTGCCAGGCCTTTCTTCCAAGCACCTCTGGGTACATTCGATCATCCAAACTCTTTGCTAGCAGCCAAGTATGTTAACCATTTGCCCCACCCAGAGAATCCTTTTAGAGAAAAACCAAAACAAACAAACCCGTTGCCTTCAAGTCGATTCTGACTCATAGCAACCCTTTAGGACAGAGTAGAACTGCCTGTAGGGTTTCCAAGGAGTGGCTGGTGGATTCAAACTGCCAAACTTTTGGTTAGCAGCTGAGCTCTTAACTACTGTCCCAAAAGGGGCGTGGAAATTGTCCTGGGAGTGATTCCCAGCCTGTGGAGGTGTTCTGGCGAATCCTAGCAGAGCTGCCTTCCCTCTGGTTGGGGTTCCACTCTCCATCATTTTGGCTTCAGGGTTGGTCTGGCTGCTGCTGCTGCTCTCTCTGTAACAGACCATCGTAACAGACCCCCCATCAGACCAAGTCCTTTCTGTTGGAACAAGAAGACAAAGGCTGACCTCTGAAGAGGGAGCTTCTTTGTCTAAATATTTACCCTGTTGCCCTGATTAATCATTAAGATGCCCTTTGTGTGGTGCTGCACGGGCACAATCATTCACCCCCAACCCACTGCGCTTGATGTGGCCGGTGGTTTAGGAGGGAGGCTGGAGCAGCCCCTCAGGCCTGCGCAGAGACCCAGGGGTGGCCTACTTCAGACCTGTACATGGAGGTCACTGGTGAGGCAGCAGGCTTTTTCCCTGGCTGGCCTGAGGTGCCTGGAGTTCTCCCTGGAGAGGGCCTGGGTCAGCACTGGCTGGGAAAATCATCCCAACAGCTGAGGTTTATTTCCATTGTTTTTAATATGGCCAAGGAATACTTTATGATTGAGGTTCAAGTTCCCTAAGCATCTTAGGAACCCATTCCAGAGCAGCTCATAATCCTTCAACAAATGTTTCTTGAGTACATGATGTATGCTGGGCCTTGTTTGTCCTATCAGAGTTTCTAAAAGTCAGCATGAGCCTGACACACAGTAGGGCCTTAGAAACAAAAAGCCCAAATACAGAGCAGCCACAGGTGTGAGGAGTTGGACGGAGAAGAGAGTCCTTATCTCTATACTCACCAAAACCAGTTGCCATTTAGTTGATTCCAACTCTTGGTAACCCAAAAGTGTGTCAGAGTAAAACTGTGCTCCACAGGATTTTCAATGGCTGAGTTTTTAGTAATAGATTACCAGGACTTTCTTCCAAGTCGCCTTTAGCTGGACTTGAACTGCCAATCTTTCAGTTAACAGTCGAGGACCCTAGTGAGCTCTGATTCCCAGAGTTTTACTCTCTGGGGCTCTGATATGATGTCCTGGCAGACTGTAGCTTTTTGTGTCTCTAGAAGACATTTTTTGGAAAATTATATGTAAATCAGATTTGTGTAAATTGGAACCTTGAGTTGTCCTAGATTCTTAGATTTTCTAACAGATTGAATAAGGGACAGGAGAGCCCTTATCCAAGGAGCTTAAACAACAGTAAATATTTATTGTCTCACCGTTTTGGTGGGTCAGAAGTTTGGGAATGGCTTGGCTGGGTAGTTCTGCTGTGGACCCTCTCAAGAGACTGCAGTCATCTGAAGGGCTGATGTGGGCTGGAAGATCTGCTTTGAAGATGGGTCACTCACATGCTGGCTGTTGGTGAGAGCCCTTAGTTCTTCACTTTGTGCACCTCTTTGCCTCTTTGTAGGTCTGCCTGAGTGCACTTAGACATGCCACTGACTTACTCCAAAGCCAGTGCTCCAAGAGAGAGCAAGGACAAAGCTGCAGTGTCTTTTATGACCTAGCCTTGGAAGTCAGATACTATCAATTCTGCAATAGCCTATTTGTTACACAGGTCAGCCCTGTTCAGTGTGGGAGGGAAATACACAAGAACATGAATAAATACCAGGAGGCGAGGATGATTGGGGCCATCTTGAAGGCTGGCTTCCACACTGTTACGGATTGAATTGTGTCCCCCAAACAGTGTCTTAGAATCCTAACCCCATACCTGTGGATATACTCCTATTTGAAAATAGTGTTTTCTTTGTTATGTTAATGAGGCCATATCAGCATAGGGTGTGTCCTAAACCTAATTGCCTCTGAGTGATATAAAGAGTAGCATAGACATAGATAAGAGGGAGCCTGTCTTAGTTTGCTAGTGCTGCTGTAACAAAAAATACCACAACTGGGTGGCTTTAAAGAACAGAAATTAATTTCCTCACAGTTCTAGAGGCTTAAAGTCCTAATCAGGGTCTTGGCCGTGTCAGTTCCTTCTGTGGGCCTCTCTTCTTGTTTCTGGTGTCAGCCAATAATTTTTGGCATTCTTTTGCTTGTAGACAGGTCCTCACTTGGCATCTGTCTTCCCTCTGTGTGTGTCTCTGTGTCTGCTTTCCCCTTTTATAAGACACCACTCAGAAGTAATTAGGCTTAGGGCCCACCCTTCTCTGGTGTGATCTCATTAACATAAGAGAAGAAAAACCCTATTTCCAAACAGGGTTGGATTTACAGGTACAGGCAGTCCCCAACTTACAGTGGGGTTCTGTTCTGATGACATCTCCATCGTAAACCAGTTCTGTGGTGCAGGAGGTGCAGACCACACAGGATGACACTGTCAAAAGGGGTGACACCAAAATGACTGTCTATAAAATTTTTATTTAGTGTTTCAACAGAATTTTATTTATTTATTTTTAATAAAAAATATCCCTGTAGTTAGTTATGACAACAAAAACTTTATGTAAACCTAGCTTACATTTATCAATATACCTACAAGGCTAAAACTCTATGCTGATTTACTCTTGGAACCTTCTAATGCTCTCTGGTCAGAGCTGTCATTATTACCCGATTACAATGATAATTGTATCACAATTAATTGAATACAATGATAGTTGCTGATTTTATCAAATTTTCTGGTGTTTTATCTACAGTATAGTAATAATATTTGTGAACCTATGTCAATAACTTTTTTGAGAATAAAGTCGTAATTAAAGGAAAAGAAAGACTGATACACAAGAATTACAATTTATGAGTAACATTAGCACAAAAAACCTTGCTAATGATTCTGTAAGGTCTGGCATGGGAGGAAGGCCATGGAGTGGGGTGACACCATGAGGTACCACGCTGAGTGACACCAACCCTAGTGATGCCACTGGATGAATACCACTTTTTTTTTTGTTTTTAGTTTTCGTTGTTATTGCCTTTTGTTATCAGTATCTTTATAAATCCAATCTTTATTTGTCTTTGGAGGTTGGGAACATTACATCTGAGAATGAAAACATCAGCCAGTTATGAGCTACAACATTGTATGTCGTATGTGTTACTAACAATAAAATGTTTTTAAAAATGGATGGCTGTAAGTGCGGTTCATCGTAACTTGAACACTCTGTAAGTTGAGGGCTATCTCTACTGGAGTTAGGAATTTCACATTTCTTTTAAGGGGACACAATTTAATCAATAGCAGGGCCCATTTCAGAAGAGCTCCACTGCCCCTCTTTCCCTTTTTATTCCATTTGACATTATATTTATGCCTTTACAGTGACCCTCTAAGTCCTCCCAGCATTTACTCTATGCCTGGCTCTGTGTACACTTGGGACAAAGCCAGTGGCTGCTTGATTCATTTCCCCTGGAGACCAGAGCCTGGGACCCACCCATCTTTGCTTCTTCTGCACCTTCTAGTATACCAGCCAGTTGCTGTCAAGTCAATTCCAACTCATGGTGACCCAATGTGTGTCAGAGTAGAACTGTGCTCTATAAGATTTTCAATGGCTGATTTTTTGGAAGTAGATCACCAGGCCTTTCTTCCAAGGTGCCTCTGGGAAGACTCAAACCTCCAGCTTTTCAGTTAGCAGCTGAGAGTGTTAACCATTTGCACTACCCAGGGACCTCTCTGCTAATACAGGGTCTAGGCTTTTTAGCAGAGGCACAGTAAGTAGATGATGTTGGCAAACTGATTCAAGCGCTGTTTTAAACCCTTTCTGCAGACAGCCTTGTTCATGTGCACACATGCACACTCACTCACCCGTGTGCACATGTGTGCATGCCCTCCCCCACCCGGAGCCATCTTCCAGAATAGGATTTGTCAGAGCAGCCTCCACCCCATTGCTTCCCACCCTGGTTTAAAGCCAGGGAAGTGAAAGAGGAGCCGTGTGCTTTTTCTTTTGAGTCAATGACTTGCATCTCAATTAAAGGGATGCACATCTGTCATGCCCAGCCTGGGGACTTTGGGGCAGGCCTCTGGGGGCAGTCTGCAAGTCTCTTGAACCAACTCACTCCCTTTGATGGATGGTAGGGAACCTTCCAACCAACTTGCAGGGGATAGAAAACCCATGATTTCCGGCACCTCTCCCTCCCTCCCACCCTGCGAGGCCCCATCCCCTGGCACTGGGCTCTCCCTGCCAGATCCCCATCTCCCACCCTGGGTGAGGTGCCAGCAGTGGAGGAGACGTGTCAGGTTCTTGTGGTGGGGAAAACCTGGCAGCCCTGCATTTATTCCTGAATCAACCATCTGCTGAGTATGTTTTCCAGGATTATGATACATTTTTTGAGGGGGTGGGAAGGCAGAGGGTGGGAACTTGGTGATTCCTTCTTAACCTCTTCACTGCTGGTCATGGAGACATTCAGAGAGGGGACTGGCTTTATGAAGCAGACTCCATTTCCCAGGGTCCGCCACTTTCTTGACCTGTGACCTTAGGTTTGTTTCCATCTGTAAAATGGGGACACACATATGCACACTGTTTGCCTGATGACCCAATGAGCAACCTATGCAAGAGGTTTTGTAAACTGTAGAGTGAAGTGAGCCTGCCATTTGCTGATGATGACACGAGGGCCTGAGAAGCCAGCATGGCACTAGGAGCGGCTCTCTGCTGCTTTGGGACTCTGGTGCATGGTGTCACCACAACTATTCGTCCCGAGCATGTTGGCAGGGGAGCTGGGATGCAGCTTTGGAAGCTGATCTTTGTTTTCAATTAATTAAGATCCATTGATTGCTGAGTGGGGTGGGGAAGGGAAGAATGAAGCCGTGGGCACCTGCTCCAGTGGAGTGGGCCTGCCTCACCCATCCCAGCATCCTGGCTTGGCCACACCGTCTGACAAATGTTTTTTCTCGTAGGAAAATGAGGGAGGGGCATGACTTCAAGCTGGGCCTCAGAAAGAAGTAAAAGGTTGAATCAGATGACCCAGACTTCCCTTCCTACCTCTTTATAAAATACTTCAAGTCCTGGAAGACTCCTGAGGTTCACTCTTCAGCCAAAGATTAGACAGATCTATAGGGCAAACAATAACACACGTGAGGGACGTGCTTCGTAGTTCAGTCATGTGTACGAGACTAATGGGTACACCGGCCCAAATGCAAAGACGAGAAGACAGGAAGGGACAGGAAAACTGGACTAATGGAAACGGGGAAACTGGGGTGGAGAAGGGGAGAGTGCTGACACAATGCGGGGTTGGCAACCAATGTCACAAAACAATTCGTGTATTCATTGTTTAACAAAAAACTAATTTGCTCTGTAAACTTTTACCTAAAAGTGTCCTAAAGCACAATTAAAAAAAAGAAGAACTTAAAAAAAAAATCCTGGAAGAAGAGGAACACATTCCCCCAGGCAGGGTGACCAACTGTCCCAGTTTGCTCAGGACTAAGGGGGTTCCGGGGATGTGGGACTTTCAGTACTAAATAAAGCAAGGCGGCTGTGAAGATTAAATGTCACATCATCTGTAAAATGTTTAGCATGATCCCTGGCACATAGTAGGGACTCGACACATATGAAATCCCTGAAATCTCTGAATAACCTTAAATAGGGTTAGGAACTTTTATTTTGTTTACACATGCTTTTCAAAATTTTTTTTTTTCTGAGTGTGCCTTGTAAGATTTGATTCATGCACTAGAACACATGTAATGTATATGTCTGCCACCTGTCTGTCAGTTTGTCAGACTGTGGTTGCTTGTGTTTTGTTATGATGCTGGAAGTTATGTCACCAGGATTCCAAATCCAGCAGGGTCACCCATGGTGGACAGGTTTCAGCAGGACTTCCATACTAAGACAGGCTAGAAAGAAAGGCCTGGCAATATGCTTCTGAAAATTAGCCAATGAAAACTTCATGGGTCACAACAGAACTTTGTCCAACTTGCTAGCTTTGGACACGTCATCAGAAGGGACCAGTCACTGGAGGAGGACATCCCGTTTGGTGAAGTAGAGAACCAGTGAAGACGAGGGATACCCTTGAGGAGACGGTTTGCACAATAGCTGCAATGATGGACTTGAACATGTCAGCAATTGTGGGGATGATGCAGGACTAGGCAACATTTCGTTCTGTCGTACATAAGGTCACTATGTGTCGACTCAACAGCAGCTATCTACCTAATGCATATGTAAATTATGATACAAAATTTAAAAATGGGCACGCAAAAACTTATGGCCCAATTTGAGATATAGAGTATCACCAGTACCACTGTGTCTACCTATGTTCTCCTCTTGAGTCTTATCCCTCTGCTTTCTCTGTGACAACCATCCTGAAGTTAATGGCCATCGCCCTCCTGCCTTCGTGCTTTATAAAAACTGGTATTATGTGGTGTATGTAGTCTTTTGTGACTTGCTTTTTTTGTCCAATGTATTTCTAAGAGTCATTCTTGTTGTGTATGTAGCTGTAGTTCATTCGTGCTTAACACTCTATTGTGTACTGTACTCCACTGTATGTATCCATTCTCCTGATAAGGAATACTTGAGTTACTTACACTCGGGGGTTATTACAAATGATGCTTCTTATATCTGTCTCCAGGTGTTCAAGTGCTCAAATGTAAAAGTTTCTGGAGAATATATGACTAGGAGTTGAATTGCTGGACCCAAGGTAATGAGTGACTAGCATTTTACTAGATAATGTCAAATTGTTTTCCTAAGTGATTGTACCAATTTGCATTCCCATCAGCTATGTACAAGATGTTCTCCATGCTTAAAGCAATGTCTTAGTCTAGGAAATGTAAAAATCTCAGGATTTGTCTTCTCTGTGGTGACAAATATTACATGATCAGGCCTCGTTTTCTGCCATGATTTTCTTCTATGACAGATTATTTCTGGTGGGTCACTGTCCTCTGAGAGAAAGCACAAGACCCTGCAGTCTCACCTGCTTCTGGCTGTATAGTCTCTGCCTGCTCTACAAATCCATCTTAATCGGTCATTAGAGGTGTCTAGAAGCTGTAATTATGGTATAGCGTTTCATGCGCTTACAATTGAAGGCTGTGCTTTCTAGACACCCAAATCAAGTCTATTGTGGTGTGATGCATCTCAGAAAGTTTGCATACGATATACTCGATGATAAATTAAAAAAAAAAAGTGCCTACCTTTAGCACAAGGTACCACTGCTTACTCTGAGGTGAGGATGTAAGGGTCCCCAGCAATTGGTTAAAATCATATATATTAAAGCCGGCAGAGTGGAAGGCACGCTTACGCCCCACACAAGTCAGTGTATAATGGTGTATTCCGGGGGCTTTTTCTGCAGGGTGAAGGGCAAGGCATCATTCGTCCCAGCTAGACCATGGAGTCCTCACTATGGGTGACAGAATGTGAGTGCAGCAAAGGTTCTTAGTAAATCCCCTGGACGGATGGGGAGCCTGAGGCCCCATGAGGAGTCATGATCAGCTCCTGCTTTCCATGCAGGCCTTGGAGGTAGCTGGTCTTTTTTCGAAAGCCTAGCTAGTCATCTTGGGTCACCTTCCTCCAAAGCAGAGCCTGAATCAGATTCTTGTGTAAGTGATTTATTGAACCAGTGTTCTCAGGTAAAATCTGTTCGGGTCTGAAGAAAACAGCATAGGGCCAGGAAAGAAGCTTGGCAAAGATGTGGGTTCAGCTGAAGTCCAGCCTCAGCCCGAAAGCTCTGGAGTACGAATTAAAAAACAAACAAACAGTCAAAAAACAGTTACCATTGAGTCAACTCCAACTCATGGTGATCCCATGTGTTAAAGTAGAACTGTGCTCCATAGGGGTTCCAATGGCTGATTTGTCAAGAGTAGATTGCCAGAGCTTTCTTCCGAAGAGCCTATGGGTGGACTCAAAGACTCCACTGGAGTATGAATAGTACTCAGGATTGTCCCACCTTGTCACCTTCATTGGTAGATCATTAGCTGAGGCTGCCCAGACGGGAGGGAGTAGCCAGTCAGGTTGTCCCTTGCTCCACTCAGCTGAGGGCAATTTTCTGAAAGCAGCAGCTGTGAGCTGCTCACAGCCAACACTCACAGCAGCTGATGAGATTATGATTTGGGTTGAGGAATGGGGAATGATCAGAGGATGGAGTTCAGTTTGTGCAAATTTCGCTGGTCTTCATCTAATGCCAACTCATGCTCCACTAGGATAGAGATCAGAAATGCACAATCAGGCTTCAGGAGCAAGGGAGAATGAAGAGAACAGGATACAAGGAAAAGATTAGTCCAAAGAACTAATGGACCACAGTTACCAAGGCCTCCACCAGACTGAGTCCAGTACAGCTAGATGGTGCCCAGCTACCACCACTGACTGCTCTGACCGGGACCACAACAGAGGGTTCTGGACAGAGCTGGAGAAGGATGTAGAACAAAATTCTAACACAAAAAACGACCAGATTTACTGACCTGAAAGAGACTGGAGAAATCCCGAGAGTATGGCCCCCAGACACCCTTTTAGCTCAGTGGTGAAGTCACTTCCAAGGTTCACCATTCAGCCAGGGATTGGACAGCGCCATAAAACAAAATGGGACTAGTGAGGCACAGCAGTCCAGGAACAAGGACTAGAAGGCAGAAGGGGACAGGAAAGCTGGTGATAGGGAACCCAAGGTTGAGTAAGGACACTGTTGACATGTCACGGGATTGTTAACCATTGTCATAGGGCAACATGTGTATTAACTGTTTAATGAGAAACTATTTTGTTCTGTAAACCTTCATCTAAAGTGAGAATAGCAGCACAACTGGAAGAATGTAATCGATGTCACTGAATTGTGCATGTCAAAATTTTTTGAAATGGTGTATCTTTGGCTATGTATATTTTCACCAAAAAAAAAAAAAAGTCGAGAAGGAAGAGGGTTAACATGTCATGGGGTTGTTAACCAACGTCATAAAACAATAGGTGTAGTGACTGTTTAATGAGAAACTATTTGTTCTGTAAACCTTCACCTAAATTACAATTAAAAAAAAAAAAAGGAAATGCAGAATTAGGTAATGTTCGAACCACTAACCTTTCAGCTAGCAGTTGAGTGCTTTAATTAATGAATGTTATTTCTTTTTCCACTCTTGGTCATTCCCCTCCCACCTGATGTGGAGTGCAGCTATGTTTAGAAGGGAAGATTCTGCCTCTTGTTTGGTCCAGGTTTCTTTGCCCAAGAGAGTACCCAGGATGGAGAGAGGAGGGGACAACATCCAGGGCAACTGTCCCTGCACCCCCTGCTCCAGAAGTTCCTCTTGGAGTCCCTGCTGGTGACATAGGAAGAGGCCTGACCTCCTCCACTTTAGCGTCTCATCTGTGAGATGATGGGGTGGACTAAAGGGTTCCTTCTAGCTTTAACCAGTAGTGTGTTTACATCCTTCCTTTCCCAAGTAACTTAACAACCTGTGGGTACCAAAGAGATAATTTATGCTCAAATTGCAATAGCTCTAGCTCTTACCTACTCATGCAGAACCTCATCCCCCTTCCCAGGTACACTTTTCCTTATAGCATTTCTTTGGAGAGTCCCCAGGGATGATGGTGTCACATATGTACTACTGCATCAGTCTGTGTCTCTGCCTGGACTCTTATTTGGCTTTGGACCACAGATCTCTGCCCAAGTCTCTGCCAGTCACGTGCTGCAGGTCTGGAGTTGACAGAATGGAGTTGGGTGTGATCCACCATTTCTCAAACCCTTCCCTCTATTCCCCACTGCTCAGCTGAAACCATGCTGCCACTTCTAACAAGAACCTCCTGGAAGTTAGAGGATAACAGAGAGGAGGTACCGCTCAGAGGGTGTGCCCCAGCTGCTGTTTGATGTGGCTTCTGTAGAGCCCACACACCCAGACAGTCCTCAGGGAGATTCTCAGTATCCATTCTCTCCTTCATTTTAGTCATAGAACGTCCCTGAAAGATTTCATGAATGAAGGAATTGAGGCTCAGAGAGGGGGAAAGACTTAACTCAGAGACACACAAGTACAGAATGGGGCTGAAATTCACACCCAGGTCTGCCTGCAACCAACAACCCTGCTCTCTCCACTTCTCTGCACTGTCTGCCCTGACACAACTTCTTCATCCCCTTTTCCTGACTTTGCATCATTACCACAAAGCTTGAGAGGTCAGATGGGCCTGGAGGAGATGACATCAGAGTTTGCACACATGCTGGGATTGAAATTCACGAGGAAAAACATTCTCCTGCTGCAATTCCTGCTCTGAGTGGGAGGTCTCTTTCCAGAGGATCTCAGAGCAGTGTGGGGCAGAGGAGGATGGCCGGTTGGTCATCTGTCCTTCCTAGCCTGGCTGTATTTTTAGCTCTGCCTCTGGTTG
This sequence comes from Dugong dugon, assembly GCA_030035585.1. Taxonomy (NCBI): domain Eukaryota; kingdom Metazoa; phylum Chordata; class Mammalia; order Sirenia; family Dugongidae; genus Dugong; species Dugong dugon. The sequence continues at coordinate 148,947,320 of CM057460.1, forward strand.
TGCTCACCACAGCTGCTAGATCCACTTGCTTTATCTGAGAGAGCAGAATGCAGTTCTTACACCAGGGAGCGAAAACCATGCATTTCTACCCTTCCCTCTCCACTGCCCAGGGCAAGTTAGCAGCCACTGGCTGAGGTTCCCTTGTCCACAGAGAATTCATCCCTGCATCGCACAATGAAGCTTTCTGTTCTCACTCAAGGGGACGCCTGGCTGCAAATTGGGAGCATTTGAACTAATATTTATGAAGCTGCCATCACTCAGAGTGGCCATATTGATGCCACAAAGTCCTGGGATGTGTCTAAGCAAGTATTGCCCACCTTCTCCACCCAGTGCACTTCCTAGAACTTTTAGTTCTGATGTGCCAAGGCTGTCAGGACACTTCTGTAGCAGCAGCTTAAGAGACACCGTGACCCAGGATGGTGGAAAAGCCTACATCTCGGGGAATGTTGTGTCTGTAGAGAAGCAGGGTGGTGAGTAAAGATTCTGGTGTTTTTAATGATCATGGCTTCATTCTCAGTGGTCACCTGCAACCACCATAACTTAGCTAGGTGTGAAAAACTTACTGAGCACCTACTGTATGCAAATTTGCCATGCTAGGTGAACTGGGTGGTCACTTTCCTTTGGGGGATTGTGAGAACCATGTGAGAGGAAGTTGGGGAGCACAAACTGAACATTCTAAACCCCTGTGTGAGAGTAAGGTCGGTATTGCCTTGTTCTGTGATATGTCTCAGACAGGTATGAGCCCATGCTGGTGCCAACAGCTTGGTCTAAAGTGGGCATGTCCTTTCTCCACACCCTCAGGGCCTGACCCCATGCTGGCTGACCTCAGTGGGATGGTTGAGAAAGACTTCATAAAGGAGTTGGACCTCAGGGATAGAGTCTTGGAAAGGGAGATGGAGGGAGAATGTCAGCAGGTGGACCAGAGATATAGTTGATGGTAAGGTAGAGGAGAGAGGACACAATCTGAAAAGTCTTCCTCCTGTATCTAAACTTTCAGACACAAGGTAAAGCCAAGAGTGGAGAGAGGTTGAGTTCTTCTGTGATGGGATCTCATCTTCTTCCTCGGCCTTCTCTCCTAGTAGTCTGCTCTTCCTTGCCCTTGCCCCCAAGATCTAGGTAGGGAAGAAAAAAAAGGCCATCGAGTAGATTCTGACTCATGGCAGCCCCATATGTTTCAGACTAGAACTGTGCTCCCTAGGGTTTTCAATGGCTGTGACCATTCAGAAGTAGATCATCAGGCCTTTCTTTCAAGGTGCCCCTGGGTGGATTCGAACTGCCAACCTTTCAGTTAGTAGCCAAGCTCTTAACCCTTAATCGTTTGCACCAACCAGAAACTCCTCAAGTGCCAGGTGGCTGACCACAAGCAGCCACTTCCCCACACACCTGGCATCCTCATCTCTTGCCTTTGCTCCTGATAATCAAGCGTGGGCCAGGCTTGCTTCTTCCCAGGGTCTGTCATCACCTCTAACATTTTTCTCTCCTCAGATCCTTAGCCTTCCCGGTTGAAAACGAACATGCGGTCTTTTGAAGGAAAAGGATACAACATGCCAAAAGAAACCTATGTCAAAATGGATCATAGATCTAAGTGTAAATGCTACAATTATCCAATTTCTCGAAGAAATATGGGAGAAAATTTTGCAACCATAGGGTTAGGCAAATATGTCTTAGATAGGAAACAAACATCATGAATCATAAAGGTAAAAAAAATGATAAATTGTACTTCATAAAAATTAAAACCTGCTCTTCAAAAGACAACTATTAAGAAAACGAAAATGCAGACCACGGAATGAGGGAAAAATAGTTGTAACGGATCGATCTGACAAAGGACTTGTATCGAGAATCTATAAAGAACATTTAAAATTCAGTAATAAGAATACAACCAACCTACTTAAAAACTTGGCAAAGGAAAAAAATATGTAGCAGTAATCAACTCTGATCTAAATAAAAAATATATATAACATGGATTTTGTTTCAGAAATTTATTTCACGATTACTTTTATTTTATTCTTTCCTGCTATCTCCCTCACAGTTGTATTTGGGAATGACTAAAATCAGCTATGATATATTAATCTGATTGTACATTTAATATATTTTCATAATAAAAATATCAGCATGAAAATTGGCAAAGGACTTGCACAGATGCTTTAAAAAGAAGGTATGTATGAATGGCCAATAAAACACATGAAAAGATGCTCAACATCATTAGTAATCAGGGAAATGCAAACACCAGCTAGAGATACTAGTGCACACCAACTGGAATGGCTGATATTAAAAAGAATAAGAATATTAAATGTGGGCAAGAATTCAGAGCACTACTGGTGGGAATGTAAAAATAGTACAACCACTTTGGAAGACAGTTTGGCAGTTTCTTCTAAAGTTAAACATACACTTTGCATATGACTTAGCAATTCCACTCTTAGGTATTTTCCCAAAAGAAATGAAAATATTTTTTCACTCAAAGACTTGTACACAAATGTTCCTAGCAGCCTTCTTCATAAAAGCCCCAAACCAGAAACAACCCAGATGTCTATCAGCAGGTGAGTGGATAAACAAATTGTGATACATACAATGGAACACTATTCAGCAAATAAAAGAATATGAGTTACTGACGTACATAACAGAAGCACTGAATCTTAAGAACATTATGCTGAGCAAAAGAAATGGTAAAGAATACCTATTGTATGATTCCATTTATGTGAAATTCTAGAACCAGTAAAATTGATCTTCAGTGGCAGAAAGCAGATCAATGATTGTCTGGGACCAGGGGAGAAAGAGAATTCAATGGATGGGACATGAGGGAACTTTCTGGGGTTATAAAAGTCTTCTATGTATTGATTGGGGTGGTGGTTACATGGGTGTACCCATTTGTCAGTGCTCAACAAATTGTACACTTAAAATGTGTGCATTTTATTGCATTTAAATTATACCTCAGTAAAGTTGTTTTGATAAAAAAAGAATTGTGTTAACTTTCAGGTGATGGAATTGAAGCTATCTTTTTTTAAAGTTCTGTATGCTTCTCTGTATTTCTAAATTTTCTATAGTAATCTCATCACTTTTAACAAATGCTGTTAATGTTGAAAATGTTCTCTCCATCTTTGAAGTCTCCACTGAGATGCTTTCTCCTTTTGAAGTCCCCCTTCTATATCCCATTGCCCTTGCTGGTGCCACTGTTAACCATTTGCATTCTGCCTTGAGTGCTGTTGTTTGTTGCCACAGAGTCCGTTCAGGCTCATGGAGACTACTACCTGGGTAGTTGGTTCCTTACCCTGAGGCGCCCAGTGGATAGGAGGGTTGTGCCTAGCACTGAGCCCCAAATGTGATAGGTAGCTATTCGATGTTTGCCAAATCATACTGGGATTTGTCAGACTGGTAGGAAGTCTCTTGTACAATTCAAGGACTGTCATCATGTATATACACCCACGGTGAAGGGAGAAAACTGAAGCAGGACCCAGAGCAGTTGAGAGCTTGGTCTCAAGTCCGAGCTCTGCCAACTTCTAGCCATGTAACCTCCTACAGGCTCCTTGACCTTTCTGAGCCTCAGTGTCCTTTCTGCCAAATGCGGGCAATGATACCTCCCTAGTTTGTTATGAGGCCTAAGGAGTACAGTGCTTGGCACACAGAGGTCCCTGAGTGGTGCAAACGGTTTGGTCTTGATACTAACCTACAGGTTGGCAGTTTGAACTCATCCATCGGTGCTTGGAAGAAAGGCTTGATGATCTGCTTGCATAACGATAACAACCAAGAAAACCCTATGGAGCAGTTGTACTCTGTAACACACATGGGGTTGCCATGAGTCGGAATCAACTCAATGGCAATGGGTTTGTTTTATTCTTTTCTTTCTGGCACACAGTAAGTGCTCATTTAGCACTGGCTGCTATTGTAATTATCACCGTTATCATCAATTTACAACAATAATAATATAAAAGTAAGGGGACACCCCAGATGAGATACTCCTTAACTAAGAAATACACAGGAAAATGGAGCAAATGTTTTCTTCCCCCTAACAGCTGTTCTGATTAGTGGACACATAACATGAGTCTTTCAAAGACAATTGAAAATTAATTTTCTTCCTCATTAATGTTTTTTGAGAAAGTCAAAACCATTTCCCGCAGAAGCAGACATCTTGAAAGAAGTTTGGATTCTGCTGGCTCTGCTCTTCATTCAGGTATCAGGTGGCAGCCAGGGCGCAGCCTGAAGGAGCTGGCATTCTCTGGAGCGCTTGCTGGAGCCGGCCTGACACAGATCTGATGGAGGTTGTCACATCTCAGAAGAACAATCGACTTTCTAAGGGGAGCGCCCTGCTCTGAGCCGCGCGGTGCTGCGTTACATTTGTAAATGCCAGCGCGCTGCTAAGCACGTCCCCGTGAATAGAAGTGTTTTGATGTTTTGTTTTTTGTCGGAGATTGAAGTCCAGTGTCTTGGGACCCAGTGACTTGGGCTGACCTTCCTGCTACATGGACAGGGCTAAATTTCAACCCCTGGAGGTTTCTGCACACAAAACCTCATGCCTCACAAGGGCAGGTGCAAGGAAACCCAGCGGAAATCTGAAATCTTCGCTGCTTCAGAGACCCGAGCTCGCTTCTGTCAGAGGAATTAGGTTTCACAAGACCTTTTTTATGTAGAAAGCGTATCATTAGGGGAATCTGGACAGGGTGACTTATTAAAACTGCTGCCTATAGCAGAGAGAAAGCCATACTACCTAAGAGCATTCAAGGGCTTTTGGTGTGCTTAAAAACTAAATTTTAATAACTCTTTGCAGTATCTTCACAAGCAAATCTCTTGGCCAGAGTTCTAGGGTAACGGGCTCCTGAGTGGAGATACCCCTGTTATTTTAGATATTGTTGGCTCTGGATAACATGTTTTCCTCAACTTACATTCCAGTTTTGAAATCAGGAAAGACCGTTTATCGCAAATGTTTTAATTGAGTAAGCAACTTTATAAAACCTATAGCTTCACCCTCTCACCACTGTGAATTACTGTCTATGACTCTCTCTGATTCCTCAATCCTGATTTTTACAAATATCTAGTTTTTGAATAATTTTGATCTATGTATATGTAAAGTTTGCAGTCTGTTTCCCCCTAACGTTCTATTCAAGCTTTATATACCTACGTACTTAATAATAATATACTTAATTACAGTTCTTAATAGGTAATACTTTTTCCTTGATGCTCTTCTGCTCTTTGTATTCACCTGGACTTGAGTATTTAGACATTTGTTGCTGCAGTTGAAGTTATATAAGGAACATTTGCCTCTTTGTTCATTGACCTTTTTTAAAAAAACAAGCAAAAAACTATTTCCTTTACCTATAGTAGAAAAGATGGTTCCAGGAGGTGTTCTTAGGTGTGCAGGGGGCCCCCAGCCCCCTCCCCTTACCCTTCCTTTAAAAACTCTAGACTTGACACACACCTGTGAGGTCTTCCCCAGCCCTTCCTCTGATGTCTATAACAGAGTCCCTCACATGTCAGTGGCCTTCTGTAGCCTATAATCATTGGGAGACTCCTACTTTTGTTCTTTAAGCCATCTCTGGAAAGGATTTTCCGTGTGAGCCCATGTCGACTGAACTCACTTACCTGGGTGTCATAGGAGCCCTACTCTTTTTATTTAATTTAAATTGTCGTGCTTTTTTTTTTTTAATTAAAAATTTTTTTTTATTGTACTTTAGATGAAGGTTTACAGAACAAATAGTTTCTCACTGAACAGTCAGTACACATATTCTTTTATGACATTGGTTAACAAGCCCAGGACATGTCAACACTCTCCCTTCTTGACCTTGAGGACATTTTTTTGGTGAAAATATACATAGCCAAAGTTACACCATTTTGAAAGTTTCTACATGAACAATTCAGTGACATCGATTACATTCTTCCAGTTGTGCTTCTATTCTCACTATCCTTTTCCAAATTATTCCATCACCATTATCTTCAGCTCACTGTCCCCTAGGCTTCCCATCAAACCTTTTGAGTTGCTGTTGTCAATTTGATCTCACATAGATAATTCTTTTTTTTTTTTGTACCTTAGATGAAGATTTGCAGAACAAATAGTTTCTCATTAAACAGTTAGTACACATATTGCTCTATGACAATGGTTAACAACCCTATGACATGTCAACACTGTCCCTTCTCAACCTTGGGTTCCCTATCACCAGCTTTCCTGTTCCCCTCCTGCCTTCTAGTCCTTGTCCCTGGACTGCTGTGCCTCATTAGTCCTGTTTTATGAGGCTGTCTAATCCTCAGCTGAACGGTGAACTTCAGGAGGGGCTTCACCACTGAGCTAAAAGGGTGTCCAGGGGCCATACTCTCAGGGTTTCTCCAGTCTGTCAGGCCAGTAAATCTGGTCTTTTTTTTTGTGAGTTAGAATTCTGTTCTACATCTTTTTTCAGCTCTGTCCAGGACCCTCTACTGTGATCCTGGCCAGAGCAGTCAGTGGTGGCAGCCAGGCACCATCCAGCTGCACTGGACTCAGTCTGGTGGAGGCCGTGGTAGCCGTGGTCCGTTAGTCCTTTGGACTAATCTTTTCCTTGTATCCTGTTCTCTTCATTCTCCCTTGCTCCCAAAGAGGTGAGACCAGTGGAGTATCCTAGATGGCTGCTCACAGGCTTTTAAGACCCTAGACGCTACTCACCAAGGTAGAATGTAGAACATTGTCTTTATAAACTGTGTTATGCCAATTGAGCTAGATGTTCCCGGAGACCATGGTCCCCACAGTCCTCCGCCCAGCAATTCAGTCCCTCAGGGAGTTTGGACGTGTCTATGGAGCTTCCATGACCTTTCCTTGTACTAGTTGTGCTGGCTTCCCCAGTAGTGTGCACAGTCTCACCCTTCACCAAAGTTACCACTTATCTATTTACTTCTCCCCCACTCCTCCCATCCCTGGTAACCAACAAAGATTGTTTCTTTTTGTGTGTAAACTTTTACATGAGTTATACAGTAGCGATCTCATAGAATATTTGTCCTTTTGTGATTGACTTATTTCACTCAGCATAATATCCTCCAGTTTTGTTCCTCTTACTCTCCCGTACTGAGTTCCTTTTGTTTGTGGATTGTTTTTCATTTCTTTTGTTTTTGTAGATTTTGTTTTTACTGAGACTTTATGTTTTTCTTCTGTATTTTGATGAGTAGGTTTGTTAACTTTCTTTGTGGTTACCATGAAATTTACCCTTATCTTTCTAGATTTGAACCAGACTATTATTACTTGGTATCGCTTGACTTCCTGTCTGTTAGAAGGTTCTATATCTACACTGTTTATTCCCTCTTTTATTGTTCTGATGCTGTTGTCATTTACAGATTAACCTCTCTGATTCCCTTTTGTAATTCTTTTGGTTTTGCATAGTCCTTAAGAGTTCATTTCCTAGGTTGGTATCTGGCTAGTACAATCATGTGTCCTATATTCAGCCTGTGGTCTGATATTATTTGTTCTCAGATCAAAGGACTTCCTTTAATAAGTCTTGTAAGTTTGGTTTGGTTTTTACAAAGTCCCTTAATTTTTGTTTATCTGGAAATGACCTAATTACACCATTATATTTGAACAAGAGTTTTGCAGGATATATTATTCTTGGCTGGTAATTTTTTTTCTTTCAAGGTTTTATATATGTCATCCCATTGCCTTCTTGCCTGCATGGTTTCTGCCGAATATTCTGAGCTTAGTCCTATTGTTTATCCTCTGTACGTGACTTCTTGTTTTTCACGAGCTGCTCTCAGGATTCTTTGTTTGTCTTTGGTTTTGGCGAGTGTGATTATGATATGGCTTGGTGATTTTCTTTTGGGGTCTATCCCATATGGGGTTCGTTGAGCTTCTTGGATGGCCAGCTTTTCATCTTTCACGATATTGGGGAAGTTTTCTGTCAGCAGTTCTTCAATGATCCTCTCTGTGTTTTCTGTTTTCTCCCCCTGTTCTGGAACTCCGATCACTCATAAATTTTTGGTTTTGGTTGTATCCTACATAATTCTCAGGGTCTTTTCATTTTTGTTTGTCTTTTTTTCTGAGTTTTCCTAGAACAGAGTTGTATCCAGGTGTTTATCTTCAATTGCACTGATACTGTCTTCCACCATTTCATATCTGCTCCTCAGCCTTTCTATGACACTGTCCATTTCTGAAATCTTGTTGTATATCTTTTGGATTTCTAATTGTTTTTGTATAATTTCTAGTTGTGAACTTATTTTGGTATGGTGTTCCTGCACTATTTTCCTGAATTCTTCCAATTTTTTGTCTGTATTTTCCATGAATTTGTCTGCCTTTTCCATTAATTTGTCTATTTTTTCCTCATTTTTGTCTGCTTTTTGCTTCAACTCTTGGACAATTCTGAGTATTAGAGATTTGAATCCCTATCAGTAGTACCTTTTCTTCCACTGGAAAGTCATCTGGTGTTTTATTTTGGTTGCCTACTGGAACCATCCTGTCCTGTTTTTGTAAATGTTTTGATATTGTCTGCTGTCTTCGGGGCATTCAGTAGTTATTTTTCTAATTTTTTGATTGTAGATTTGTTTGTTTTGTCCTTTTTTTTTTTTTTATTCGCTATGTCTGAGCAGGCGGGCTGTCTGTTCTTTGTTGTTTGCTCGTCTGTGGGCACGATGCTTTTTGCCTCCTTCTCCAATTGGCAGAGTCAGTCGCTCAGATATGGTACAGCAGGGCAGGTCTAGCTGAAGAAGAGTCGCTAGTATGGGTTGTTTGTGGCACTTACTACAGCCACCAGGGCAGATGGTAATCAGTGCAGGGCAGATTCCGGTAGGCTGTGCCTGTGCTGCTTGGTGGTGTGATGTTAAGCGAACGGTGCAGGTAGGCAGGATGAAGGGGGAGATTATGATGTGTGGATCAGTTGTTCTCTTTCTGGAAGCTCCGTGAAGCTGCTGTCTTATACCCCTTGTTGGCTGGTCTTCTATAGGAGTCCGAGATGGTGGATCCACGCTGTGTTAGCTGATAGGGGAGCTCTGCATGAATCTCTCCTCGCTCTCTGTTCTCTGCCAGTTTCTCACTCCATTTGGTGCTTGGCTGAGTTCTTGATCTCTTCATTTGATGTTTTAGGGTTTCAGGATTGCTGTTTTATCTGTTTGGCTTAGTTTTTTGGATCTTTGCTGTGGAAGGACGGAGTGGTGCTTCTGCCTAGAGCGCCATGCTGCTGTAAGTTAAATTGTTGTGCTTTAAGTGAAAGTTTACAATTCAAGTTAGTCTCTCATACAAAAATTTATACATACATTGTTATGTGACCCTAGTTGCTCTCCCTATACTGTGACAGCACACTCCTCCTTTCCACCTTGGATTTCCTCATGTACATTTAACCAGCTCTTGACCCTCTCTGCCTTTTCATCTTGCCTCTGGACAGGAGCTGCCCATTTAGTCTCATGTATCTACTTGAGCTAAGAAGCACAGTCTTCACAAGTATTGTTTTATGTCCCATAGTCCAGTCTAATCTTTGTCTGAAGAGATGACTTTGGGAATGGTTTTAGGTTTGGGGTAATGGGGAGTCTGGGGGCCATGTCTTCCCGGGACCCTCCAGTCTCAGTCAAACCATTAAGTCTGGTCTTTTTACTAGAATTTGAGTTCTGCACCCACTTTTCTCCTGCTCCATGAGGGACTCTGTTCTGTTCCCTGTCAGGATGGACATTGGTGGTAGCTAGGCACCATCCAGTTCTTCTGGTCTCAGGCTGATGAAGTCTCTGGTTTATGTGGCCCTTTCTGAATCTTGGGCTAATACTTCCCTTGTGTCTTTGGTGTTCCTCATTCTTCTTTACTCCAGGTGGCTGGGACCAGTTGATGCATCTTAGGTGACTGCTTGCAAACTTTTAAGACCCCAGATGCCACTCACCAAAGTAGGCTGCAGAACATCTTCTTAACAAGCTTTGTTATGCCAATTGACCTAGATGTCCCCTGAAACCATGATCCCCAGACCCCTACCCCTGTTACTCTGTCTCTCAAAGTGTTTGATTGTATTCAGGAAACTTCTTAGGTTTGGTTTAGTGCAGTTGTGCTGACTTCCCCTGTAGTGTGTGCTGTCCTTTCTTTCACCTAAGATAATTCTTATCTACTGTCTAGTTAGTAAATAACCCTCATCCTCCCTCCCCACCCTTGTAACCATCAAAGAATGTTTTCTTCTGTGTTTAAACCTTTTCTTGAGTTCTTATAATAGTGGTCTTACACAATATTTGTCCCTCCGTGACTGACTAAATTCACTCTGCGTAATGACCTCCATATTGTTCTATGTAATAGGATGTTTCATGGCTTCATCCTTGTTCTTTATTGTTGCATAGTATTCCGTTGTGTGGACATACCATAATTTGTTTATCCATTCGTTCGTTGATGGGCACCGAGGTTGTTTCCATCATTTTGCTATTGTGAGCAGTGCTGCAATGAACATGGGTGTGCATATATCTATTCGTGTGACAGCTCTTATTTCTCTAGGATATATTCCAAGGAGTGGGATAGCTTGATTGCATGGTACTTCTATTTCTAGCTTTTTAAGGAAGCACCAGATCGATTTCCAAATTGGTTGCACCATTTTACATTCCCACCAACAGTGTATAAGTGTTCCAGTCTCTCCACAACCTCTCCAGCATTTATCATTTTGTGTTTTTTTTGATTATGCTAACCTTGTTGGGGTGAAATGATATCTCATTGTAGTTTTGATCTGGATTTATCTAATTGCTAATGATCATGAGCATTTCTTCATGTGTCTGTTAGCCACCTGAATGTCTTCTTTGGCAAAGTGCCTGTTCATATCTTTTGTCAATTTTTTTTGTGTATTGTTGTAGTTTAAGTGAAAGTTTACATTTCAAGTTAATCTCTCATATAAAAATTTAAACATACATTTTTATATGACCACAATTACTCTCCGTATACTGTGACAGCACACTCCTACTTCCCACCCCTGATTTCCCATGTCCATTAAACAACCTCCTAACCCTCTCTTCTTCTCTTCTCACATCCAGACAGAAGCTGCCCATTTAGTCTCATGTATCTACTTGAGGTAAGAAGCACACTCTTCACAAGTATCATTTTATGTCCCACAGTCCAGTCCAATCTTTGTCTAAAGAGTTAGCCTTGAGAATTGTTTTAGTTCTGGGTTGACAGAGAGTCCTCAGGCCATGCTTTCTAGGGTTCCTCCAGTCTCAGTCAGACCATTACGTCTGGTCTTTTTACTAGAATTTAAGTTCTGCACCCCACTTTTCTCCTGCTCCATCAGGGACTCTGTTGTGTTCCCTGTCAGGACGACCACTGGTGGTAGCCAGGCACCATCCAGTTCTTCTGGTCTCAGGTGATGAAGTCTCTGGTTTAAGCGGCCCTTTCTGAATCTTGGGCTAATACTTTCCTTGCGTCTTTTGTGTTCTTCATTCTCCTTCACTCCAGGTGGTTGGGATCAATTGATGCATCTTTGATGGCTGCTTGCTAGCTTTTAAGACACCTGATGCCACTCACCAAAGTAGAAGGCAGAACATTTTCCTAATAAACTTTGGTATACCAGTTGACCTAGAGGTCCCTTGAAACCATGGTCCCCAGATCCCCACCCCTGCTACGCTGTCTCTCGAATTGTTTGATCGTATTCAGGAAACTTCTTAGCTTTGTTTTAGTCCAGTTGTGCTAATTTCTCCTGTAATGTGTGCTGTCCTTCCCTTCACCTAAGATAATTCTTGTCTACTATCTAGTTAGTGAATAACCCTCAACCTCCATCCTTACCCTTGTAACCATCAAAGAATGTTTTCTTCTGTGTTTAAACCTTTTCTTGAGTTCTTATAAAGTGGTCTTATACAATATTTGTCCTTCTGTGACTGGCTAAATTCACTCAGCATAATGACCTCCAGATTCCTCCATGCTATAAGATGTTTCATGGCTTCATCATTGTTCTTTACTGTTGCATAGTATTCCATTGTGTGAGTATACCATAATTTGTTTATCCATTCGTCCACTGATGGGCACCTAGGTTGTTTCCATCTTTTTGCTAGTGTGAACAGTGCTGCAATGAACAGTGCTGCAATGCATATCTATTCGTGTGACAGCTCTTATTTCTCTAGGATATATTCCAAGGAGCGGGATAGCTTGATTGTCTGGTACTTCTATTTCTAGCTTTTTAAGGAAGTGCCAAGTCGATTTCCAAATTGGTTGCACCATTTTACATTCCCACCAACAGTGTGTAAGTGTTCCAGTCTCTCCACAACCTCTCCAGCATTTATAATTTTGTGTTTTTTGGATCACTGTAGTTTTGATTTGCATTTCTCTAATGGATAATGATGGTAAGCATTTCTTCATGTGTCTGATAGCTGCCTGAATGTCTTCTTTGGCAAAGTGCCTATTTGTATCCTTTGCCCATTTTTTAATTAATTGGGTTATTTGTCTTTTTGTTGTTGAGGTTTTGCAGTGTCTTGTAGATTTTAGAGATTAGATGCTGACTGGATTTGTCGTAGCCAAAAATTTTTTTCCCAGTCTGTAGATTATCTTTTGACTCTTTTGGTGGAGTCTTTGATGAGCATAAGTGCTTGATTTTTAGGAGCTCCCAGTTATCTAGTTTCTCTTCTAGTGTTTGTGCTTTGTTACTTACAGTTAGTATTGTGTTTATGCCATGAATTAAGGATCCTAGCCTTGTCCCTATTTTTAATTTCATGATCTTTAGCATTTTCAATTTTATAATTATGTCTTTGATCCATTTTGAGTTAGTTTTTGTGGATGGTGTGAGGTATGGGTCTTGTTTCATTTTTTTGCAGATGGATATCCAGTTATGCCAGCACCATTTGTTAAAGAGACTGTCTTTTCCCCAATTAATGGACTTTGGGCCTTTGTCAAATGTCTCAGTCATCTAGCACTGCTCTAACAGAAATGTCACAAGTGGATGGTTTTAACAAAGAGAAATTTATTCTCTCCCAGTCCAATAGGCACAAGTCCAAATTCAGGGCATCAGCTCCAGGAGAAGGCTTTCTCTGTCTGTTGGCTCTGGAGGAGGGTCCTTGTGATGCATCAGTCTTCCTTTGGTCTGGGAGCATCTCAGCTCTGGAACCTTAGGTCCAAAGACACACACTGCTCCTGGCACTGCTTTCTTGGTGGTATGAGGTTCCCATGTGTCTCTGCTTGCTTCTCTCTTTTATATCTCAAGAGAGATTGGCTTAATACACTTAATACATCAGTATAACTTCATCATAGTGATAGAGTTTACAGCACATAAGGAAATCACATCAGATTACACAATCATACAATATGGGAATCATGACCTAGCCAAGCTGACAGATATTTTTGGGGGAAGCAGTTCAATCCATGACATCAAATATCAGCTGCTCATAGGTGTGTGAATTTACATCTGGATTCTCAATTCTGTTCCATTGGTCTATGTATCTAGTGTTGTAACAGTAGCAGGCTGTTTGGACTACTGTGGGTGTATAACAGGTTCTAAAATCAAGTAGTGTGAGGCCTCCCACTTTGTTCTGCTTCTTGAGTAATGGTTCACTTATCTGGGGCCTCTTCCCTTTTCATATGAAGTTGATGATATGTTTCTCTATCTCCTTAAAAAAATGCCATTAGAATTTGGGTCAGGATTGCATTGTATGTGTAGATCGCTTTGGGTAGAATTGACATTTTCACACTGTTGAGTCTTCCTATCCATGAGAAGGTATGTTTTTCCACTTATGCAGGTCTCTTTTGGTTTTTTGCAGTAGTGTCTTGTAGTTTTCTTTGTATAGGTCTTTTACGTCTCTGGTTAGATTTATCCTAAGTATTTTATCTTCTTGGGGGCTAATGTAAAGGGTATTGATTTGGTAATTTCCTCTTGGAAGTTCTCTTTGTTGGTGTAAAGGATTCCAACTGATTTTTGTATGTTTGTCTTGTATCCTGATACTTTGCTGAAATCTTCTATTAGTGCCAGTAGTTTTCTTGTGGATTCTTTGGGGTTTTCTGTGTATAAGATCATATCATCTTCAAATAGACATGCTTTTACTTCTTCCTTACTGGCTTGGATGCTGTTTATTTCTTTTTCTAGCCTAATTGCCCTGGCCAGTTGAATAAGAGTGGTGATAAAGGGCATCCTTGTCTGGCTTCCGTTCTCAAGGGGAATGCTTTCAGACTGTCTCCATTTAGGATGATGTTGGCTGTTGGCTTAATTATGTTGAGGAATTTCCCTTCTGTTACTATTTTGCCGAGAGTTTTTATCATGAATGGGTGTTGGACTTTGTCAAATGCTTCTTCTGCGTCAATTGATAAGATCATGTGGTTGTATTTTCTTTTATTTATTGATGGATTACATTGTTTTTCTAATGTTGAACCATCCCTGCATACCTGGTATAAATCCCACTAGATCATGGTGAATTATTTTTTTGATATGTTGTTGAATTCTATTAGCTAGAATTTTGTTGAGGATTTTTGCATCAATGTTCATGAGGGATATTGGTCTTTAATTTTCTTTTTCTGTTGTATCTTTACCTGGTTTTGCTATCAGGGTTATGTTGGCTTCATAGAATGAGTTTGGGAGTATTCCATCCTTTTCTATGCTCTGAAATACTTTTAGTAGTAGTGATGTTAACTTTTCTTTGAAAGTTTGGTAGAATTCTCCAGTAAATTCATCCAGGCCAGGGCTTTTTTTTTCTTGGGAGTTTTTTAATTACCTTTTAAATCTCTTCTTTTGTTACAGATTTATTTAGTTATCCTACCTTTCTTTATAGTGGTTTAAGTAGGTAGTGAGTTTCTAGAAATTTGTCCATTTCCTCTAGGTTTTGTCAGAGAATAATACTGCCACTCCTGCTCTTTTTTGAGTGTTGTTTGCTTGATATATTTTTCCCATCCTTTGAGCTTTAGTTTGTTTGTGTCTTTAAGTCTAAGATGTGTCTCTTGTAGGCAGCATATAGACAGATTATGTTTTTGTTACCCGTTCAGCCACTCTCTGTCTCTTTATTTGTGCATTCAGTCCATTTAAATTCTGAGTAATTACTGATAGGAAGGAGTATAGTGCTGTCATTTTGATGTTTTTTTTGTGTGTGTGTTGTTGATGGTTTCGTTGTTCCACTTAATTTTCTGTGCTGAGTCATTTTTCTGTGGGTTATTTTCTTTTCATTTTTGTTGATTTTGTATTTGCTGAGTCTTGTTTTTCTTGTTTTTTTATCTTGATGTGTAGGATTGTTAGTTTCCCTTGTGTTTACCTTAATAGTTGCCCCTATTTTTCTAAGTTTAAATCAGTCTTTTATTTCTTTATATTGCCTTCAACTCCTCTCCATGTGAAAAATCTATGACTATATTTTTCAGTCCCTCTTTTTTTGTTTTAATGTTGTCATCTGTCACATATTGACATCTCTGTTTGCCTACTTTCAGTGTTGTAGCATTGATTTATTTTTGTGACTTCCTTATCTGGGTTGATATCTGGTTGTTCTGTCCTGTGTTCTTGTCTTGGGTTGTTATCTGATGTTATTGATTTTCTAACTGGAGGACTCCCTTTAGTATTTCTTGTAATTTTGGTTTGGTTTTTGCAAATTCCCAAAACTTTGTTTACCTGGAAATGCCCTAATGTCACCATCATATTTGAGAGACAGTTTTGCTGGATATATAATTCTTGGCTGGCAAAGTTTTCTCCTTCAGGCCTTTATATATGTCATCCCATTGCTTTCTTGCCTGCATCGTTTCTACTGAGTAGTCAGAGCTTATTCTTTTTTTTTTTTACACATATTGTTTTAGGACATTGGTTAACAATCCCACAACATGTCAACTCTCTCTCTTCTCTTTTTTCTTTTTTTTGGTGAAAATATACATAGCCAAAGATACACCATTTCAAAAATTTCTACATGCACAGTTCAGTGACATCTACTACGCTCTTCCAATTGTGCTGCTATTCTCACTTAATATGAAGGCTTACAGAACAAAATAGTTCCTCATTTAACAGTTAGTACACATGTTGCCCTGTGACAATGGTTAACGACCTCACAACACATCAACACTATCCTTACTCAACCTTGGGTTCCCTATCACCAGCTTTCCTGTTCCCTTCTGCCTTCTGGCCCTTCTTCCTTGACTGCTGTGCCTCATTAGTCCCATTTGGTTTTATGGGGCTATCCACTCCCCTGCTGAACGGAGAACCTCGGAAATGACTTCACCACTGAGCTAAAAGGGTGTCTGGGGGCCATAACCTTGGGGTTTCTCCAGTCTCCTTTAGGACAGTAAATCTGGTCTTTTTTTCTGTGAGTTAGAATTTTGTTCTACATCCTTCTCCAGCTCTGTCTAGAACCCTCTGTTGTGATCCCGGTCAGAGCAGTCAGTGGTGTTAGCCAGGCACCATCTAGCTGTACTGGACTCAGTCTGGTGGAGGCCTTGGTAGATGTAGTCCATTAGTCCTTCGGAATAATCTTTTCCTTGTATACTGTTTTCTTCATCCTCCCTTGTTCCCAGAGTGATGAGACCAGTGGAGTACATTAGATGGCTGCTCATAGGCTTTTAAGACCCCAGACGCTACTCACCAAGGTAGAATGTAGAACAGTGTCTTTATAAACTGTGTTATGCCAATTGAGCTAGATGTTCCCCGAGACCATGGTCCCAAAAGGCCTCCACCCAGCAATTCAGTCCCTCAGGGAGTTTGGATGTGTCTATGGAGCTTCCATGACCTTTCCTTCTAAAAGTTGTGCTGGTTTCCCTTGTATTGTGTACTGTCTCACCCTTCACCCAAGATACCACTTATCTATTGCCTATTTAGTATTCCCCCCTCACCCCTCCCATCCCTGGTAACCACCAAAGATTGTTACATTTTGTGTGTGAACTTTTTCATGGGTTTTTACAATAGAGGTCTCATATTTGTCCTTTTGTGATTGACTTATTTCACTCAGCTTAATGTCCTCCAGTTTCATCCATGTTATGAGATGCTTCACAGATTCATTGTTGTTCTTTTTCCTTGCATAGTACTCCATTGTGTGTATGTACCATAGTTTGTGTATCCACTCATCTGTTGATGGGCATCTAGGTTGTTTCCATCGTTTTGCTATTGTGAGCAATGCTGCTATGAACATAGGTGTGCATATGTCTATTCGAGTGACAGCTCTTATTTCTCTAGGATATATTCCTAAGAGTGGGATTGCTGGATCTTATGGTATGTCTATTTCTAGCTTTCTGAGGAAGTGCCATATTTTCCAAAATGGTTCTATCATTTTATATACCCACCATCAGTGCATAAGAGTTCCGATCTCCCCGCAGTCACTGCAACATTTGTTATTTCCAGTGTTTTTGATTCATGTCAGTAATGCTGGGGTGAGATGGTATCTCATTGTGGTTTTAATTTGCATTTCTCTAATGGCTAGTGAGCAGAGATTTCTTCATGTGTCTGTTGGCCATTTGAATATCTTCTTTGGTGAAGTGTCTGTTCTTTTCCTTTGCCCATTTTTTAATTGGATTATTTGTCTTTTTGTTGTAGAGGTGTTGGATTTTCTTGTAGATTATGGAGATTAGACCTTTGTCTGACTTGTATTGTCCAAAAATTTTTTCCCAGTCTGTAAGCTCTCTTTTTACTCTTTTGGTGAAGTATTTTGAAGAGCATAGGTGTTTGATTTTTAGAAGATCCCAGTTATCTAGCTTATCTTCTGGGGTTTGTGTGTTGATGGTTATGGTTTGTATCCTGTTAATACCATGTATTAAGGCCTGAAGTGTTGGTCCTATTTTTTGTTCTATGAACTTTATAGTTTTAGGCTTTATATTAAGGTCTTTGATCCATTTTGAGGTAGTTTTTGTATACGGCATGAGGTATGGGTCCTGTTTCATTTTTTTGCAAATGGATATCCAGTTTTACCAGCACCATTTGTTTAAAAGACTGTCCTTTCCCCACATGATGGACTTTGGGCCCTTGTCGAAGATCAGGTGACCGTAGGTGGATGGATTTACATCTGGGTTCTCAATTCTGTTCCATTGGTGAATGTATCTGTCATTGTACCTGTACCAGGCTGTTTTGACTACTGTAGCTGTATAGTAGGTTCTGAAGTCAGGTAGTGTGAGTCCTCCAACTTTATTCTTCTTCAGTAGTGCTTTACTTATTCGGGGCTTCTTTCCTTTCCATATAAAGTTAATGACTAGTTTTTCCATCTCTTTGAAGAATGTCGTTGGTATTTGGATTGGGATTGCATTGTATTTGTGAATTGCTTTGGGTAGAATTGCCATTTTCACAATGTTGAGTCTACTATCCATGAGCATGGTATGTTTTTCCATTTGTGTAGATCCCTTAGGGATTCTTGCAGTAGTGTTTTGTAGTTTTATTTGTATAGGTCTTTTACATCCCTGGTTAGATTTATGCCTAATTATTTAATTTTTTTAGGGGCTAGTATAAATGGTATTGTTTCCCTATTCATCGTTCTCCTTATTGGTGTATAGGAATCGATCTGATTTTTGTATGTTTATTTTGTATCACTGCTGAATATTTCTATTAGTTCTAGAAGATTTCTCGTGGAGTCTTGAGGGTTTTCTATGTATAGTATCATATCATCTGCAAACAGGGACAGTTTAACGTCTTCATTAGCAATTTGGATGCCTTTTATATTTCTTTTTCTTGCCTTATTGCTCTAGCTAGAACTTCCAGCACAATGCTACACAGGAGTGGTGATAAAGGGCATCTTTGTCTTGTCCCTGTTCTCAAGGGGAATGTTTTCAGCCTCTCTCCATTAAGAATGATGTTGGCCATTGGTTTTGCATAGATGGCCTTTATTATGTTGAGAAATTTCCCTTCTATACATATTTTATTGAGAGATTTTATCAGGAATAGGTGTTGGACTTTGTCAAACGCCTTTTCTGCATCAATTGAGATGATCATGTGATTCTTTTCTTTCCTTTTATTTATGTGGTGGATTATGTTGATTGATTTTCTAATGTTGAGCCATCCTTGCATACCTGGTATGAATCCTACTTGGTCGTGGTGTATTATTTTTTTTTTGATATGATGCTGAATTCTATTGGCTAGAATTTTGTTGAGAATTTTTGCATCTATATTCATGAGAGATATTGGTCTGTAATTTTCTTTTTTTGTGGCGTCTTTGCCTGGTTTTGATATCAGCATTATGCTGGCTTCATAGAATGAATTTGGAAGTGTTGCTTCCTCTTCTATGCTCTGAAATAGCTTGAGTAGTACTAGTACAAGCTCTTCTGTAAATGTTTTGTAGAAATCTCCAGTGAAGCCATCTGGGCCAGGGCTTTTTTTGGTTGGGAGTTTTTTTTTGTTTTATTACCTAATCAATCTCTTCTCTTGTTATGGGTCTGTTCAGATTTTTAACGTCACTTTGTTGTAGTTTGGGTAGGTAGTGTATTTCTAGAAATTTATCCATTTCCTCTAGGTTTTCCAATTTGTTGGAGTATAGTTTTTCATAATATTCTGTTATACTCCATTTTACTTCAGTTGGATCTGTTATAATGTCCCTGATTTCATTTTATTTGGGTTATTTGTGTTCTCTCCTGTTTTTCTTTTGTCAGTCTTCCAGTGGTTTGTCAATTTTGTTGATTTTTTCAAAGAACCAACTTTTGGTTTTGTTGATTCTTTCTATTGTTTTTCTGTTCTCTATTCATTTATTTCTGCTCTGATCTTTACTATTTCCTTTCTTCCGGTGGTTGTGGGATTTTTTGGCTGTTCTCTTTATATCTGTTTGAGTTCTGTAGTTAATGCTTTGAGTTAGTCCCTTTCTTCTTTTTTGATGTGTGCATCTATTGCTATAAATTGTCCTCTGAGGACTGCCTTTGCTGTGTCCCAAAAGTTTTGGTATGAAGTGTTTTCAGTCTCATTTGATTCTAGGAATTTTTGGATTCCATCTCTGATTTCTTCTATTACCTACTGATATGTAAGCAGGGTATTATTCAGTTTCCATGTAGTTGATTTTTTTTCCTTGCTCTTTCTATTGTTAATTTCTACCTTGATGGCATTGTGGTCAGAGAAGATACTTTGAATTATCTCAACGTTTTGGATCTTGCTGAGGATTTCTCTGTGGCCTAAGATGTGGTCTATTCTGGAGAACGTTCCATGTGCACTGGAAAAGAATGTGTACTTTGCAGCGACTGGATGGAGTGTTCTGTATATGTCTATGAGGCCACGTTGGCTGATTGTGCCCTTTAGGTCTTCTGTATCTTTGCTGAGTTTCTTCTTAGTTGTTCTGTCCTTTACTGAGAGTGGTGTGTTGAACTCTCCTACTATTATTGTGGAACTGTCAATTTCTCTTTTCAGTGTTGTTAGAGTTTATGTATTTTGGAGCCATGTCATTGGGAGCGTAGATGTTTATTATGGTTATGTCTGCAAGATGGATCATCCCCTTATCATTATATAGTGTCCTTATTTGTCTTTTATGGTAGATTTTGTTTTAAAGTCTATTTTATCTGAGATTAGAATTGCCACTCCTGCTCTTTTTTGGTAGTTGTTAGCTTGATATATTTTTTTCCAACCTTTGACTTTTAATGAATTCACATCTTTGATTCTAAGGTGTGTCTCTTGTAGACAGCATATTGATGGATCCTGTTTTCTTATCCATTCTGTCACTCTCCATTTCTTTATGGGTGCATCGAGTCCATTTACATTCAGTGTAATTATTGATAGATGTGAGTTTGTTGCTGTCATTTTGTAGTGCTTTTTTTTGTGGTGCTGAAGTTTTCTTTGTTCTTCTTACTCTCTTATGCTGAGTTACTTTTGTTAGTGGAGTTTTTTTTCATTTCTTTTGGTTTTGTTTTGTTTTTTTGTTTTTTGTTTTGTCGAGACTTTATGTTTTTCGTCTTTATTTTTATGAGTTGGTTTGTTAACTTTCTTTGTGGTTACCATGAATTTTACCCTTATCTTTCTAAGTTTGAAGCAGTCTGCCATTACTTGGTATCGCGTTACCTTCCTCTCCATTAGAAGGTTCTACACCTATGCCGTTTATTCCCTCTTTCATTGTTTTGATGTTGTTGTCATCCATTGATTGACTGCTCTGATTCCCTGTTGTATTTCTTTTGGTTTTGGACAATCCTTGAGAGTTCATTTCTTAGATTGGTATCTGGCTCGTACGATCCTGTGTCCTCGGTTCTGCCTGAGGGCTGAAGCTGTTTGTCCTCAGATCGAAGAACTCCCTTTAATGATTCTTGTAAGTTTGGTTAGACTTTTACGTATTCCCTTAGTTTCTGTTTATCTGGAAATGACCTAATTTCACCATCATATTTGAATGAGAGTTTTGCAGGATATATTATTCTTGGCTGACAATTTTTTTCTTTCAAGATTTTATATATGTCATTCCATTGCCTTCTTGCCTGCATGGTTTCTGCTGAATAATCTGGGCTTAGTCTTATTGTTTCTCCTGTGTATGTGACTTCTTGTTTTTCACGAGCTGCTCTCAGGATTCTTTGTTTGTCTTTGGTTTTGGTGAGTGTGAATATGATATGCCTTGGTGATTTTCTTTTGGGGTCTGTTGTATATGGTGTTCGTTGAGCTTCTTGGATGGCCAGCTTTTCATCTTCATGATATTGGGGAAGTTTTCTGTCAGCAGTTCCTCAATGATCCTCTCTGTGTTTTCTGTTTTCTCCCCCTGTTCTGGAATGCCAATCACACATAAATTTTTGCTTTTAATTGTGTCCCACATAACTCTCAGGGTCGCTTCATTTTTCTTTGTTCTTTTTTCTGAGTTTTCCTGAAACAGAGTTGTATCCAAGTGTTTGTCTTCAGTTCCACTGATCCTGTCTTCCACGGTTTCAAATCTGCTTCGCAGCCCTTCTATGACATCATCCATTTCTGAAATCTTGTTGTATATCTTTTGGATTTCTAATTGTTGTTTTTGTATAATTTCTAGTTGTGAATTTATTTTGGTATTTTGTTCCTGTATCATCTTCCTGAATTCTTCCAATTTTTTGTCTGTATTTTCCATGAATTTGTCTAGTTTTTCCTCATGTTTGTCAGCTTTTTGCCTCAGTTCTTGGAAAATTCTGAGTATTAGAGATTTGAATTCCCTATCAGGTACTTCTAGTGCATTTTCTTCCACAGGAGAGTCATCTGGTGTTTTAATTTGGAAGCCTACTGGAACCATCCTGTCCTGTTTTTATAAATGTTTTGATATTGTCTGCTGTTTTTGGGGCATTCAGTTGTTATTTCTCTCGTTTATTGATTGTAGATTTGTTTGTTTCATCCCTTTTTAAAAAAAAAAAAATTTGACTGTGTCTGAGCAGGTGGACTGCGTGCTCTTTGTTGTTTGCTTATCTGTGCGCTCAATGCTTTTCACCTCCTTCTCCAACTGGCAGGTTCAGTCACTCAGATATGGTACAGCAGGGCAGGTCTAGCTGAAGAGGAGCCACTGGGACAGGTTGTTTGTGGCACTCACTACAGCCACCTGGGCGGGTCGGTAATCAATGTTGGGCAGGTTCCAGTAGGTTTTGCCTGCACTGCTTGGTGGTGTGATATCAAGCGCACAGTGCAGGTAGGCAGGATGCAGCAGGGAGATGGTTATGGGTGGAGCTGAGATGGATATGGGAGAGAGGAGAGAGGAACAGGAGCCAAAAAACAAACAAACAAACAAAAAAGAATGCTAGGGGAGCTTGCAGTTGGAATGGAGAGATGAGAGACTATGAAATGGAGAAAAACAGAAAAGGGAAGAGGAGGAAAAGGAAAGAATGAATAAATAAAATTCAGAAAGGTAAAGAACCACAAAGTTCCCAGGGATCCCACTGATGCAGCTATGAGGTCTGGGGAACTTGCTTTCAGGTGTCGCAGCACAGCCTGGCCAGAAGGCGCAGAGGCTTACAATGCCTGGTATTCAGGGATCAGAAAGGGACGGAAGATATAGAGAGATGAGAAACTGAGCAATGAAGAAAGATAAAAAGGGAAAAAGAGGGAAAAGAAAAGAAAACAAAACAAACAAAAAAAATAAAACAAGAAAGGCCCCCCAAAAAAACAGGAAAAAAAAGTGATAAAAGAAACGTCCTCAGGGATCCCTCCGCATGGCTGTGGAAGCCGAAGGGGTGTTCCTTGCCACGCAGCTCCGCCTGGCCAGACAGGGCTCCCAACTCAAGAAAAGGAAAAGAAAACAAACAAACAATTCAAAACGAAGAAAGGAACAAAAGCCCCAGTATCCTACCAGCATGGCAGCCCAGACCGGGAAGCAGTTCCACAGTCGAACGGAGCTCTGCAGCCCCTCGGGAAGAAGCAAAGATGCCACACAGAGCCTGGTATTTGAGTGAAAGGAGAGGGAGGTGGTGAGAAGTAAGGAAGAAATCAAAAGAAGCAGAAAAAAAAGCAACACCAGCAGCCAACAAATGGCACTCAGAGAGCCAGCTAGTGGGGGTGGGTGGAATCCAAGCAGCCGGTGCTTCCCGGACAAAAAACTGTGGCCGTGGGAGGCAGAGGAGGCCGAGTGGGGGTGAAGAAAGGTGGGGGGTGGGAAACTGTATATAGCAAATTACCGGAGCTCCGCAACCTCTCAGGAAGAAGGAAAGATGGCACATGGAGCCAGGTATTTGAGTAAAAGGAGGGCGAGGTGGTGAGAGGTAAGGAAGAAATCAAAAGAAGCAGAAAAAAGCAACACCAGCAGCCAACAAATCGCACTCAGAGAGCCAGCCAATTCGGGCTGGTGGAATCCAAGCAGCAGGTGCTTCCCAGACAAGAGACTGTGGCCGTGGGAAGTAGAGGAGGCCGAGTGGGGGTGAAGAAGGGTGGGTAATGGGTGGGAAAGTGTATATCACAAATTACCGGTTGTTTTGTCTCCCGCTGGAAGCTCTGTGAAGCTGTTTTGTTGTACCCCCGTGTCTTAGTCATCTAGCGCTGCCATAACAGAAATACCACAAGTGGATGGTTTTAACAAAGAGAACTTTATTTCCTCACAGTCAAAGTAGGCTAAAAGTCCAAATTCAGGGCGTCAGCTCCAGTGGAAGGCTTTTTCTCTCTGTAGGCCTTCTTCTGTTCAGTGTTCCCCTGGACTAGGAGCTTCTCGGTGCAGGGACCCTGGTCCAAAGGAGGCGCTCTGCTCCTGGCACTGCTTTCTTGATGGTATGAGGTCCCCCTGTCTCACTGGTCACTTCTGTCTTTTACATCTCAAGAGATTGCCTCAGGACACGATCCAGTCTTGTAGATCAGGTCCTGCCTTACTAACACAACTGCCACCCATCCTCTCTCATTAACATCATAGAGGCAGGTTTACAACATACAGGAAAATCACACAGTACCAGGAATCATGGCCTTAGCCAAATTGATACACACATTTTTGGGGGGACATAATTCAAACCATAACATTCCAGCCTTTGGCCCCCAAAAAATCACATCCTTGCAACATGGAAAACATATTCACCCCATCATATGATAGCAAAAGTCTTAACTCCAAGTCCAAAATCCAAAAATTCCTCTTCATCTGTGAAATCTAGAACACAAGTTATCTGCTTCCAAAGGTACAATGGCAGAACAAGCACAAGCTAGACATTTCCATTACAAATGGGAGAAATTGCAGGGAAAGAAGGAATAACAGGCACCAAGCAAGTCAGCAGAACACATTACATTAGCCCTCAGGGCTTTGAAAATAATCTTCTGTTCTCAGAGGCAATTTACACAATAGCCTTGCCTTCCAGACTCTAGGTATTGGCCACAGTCTCTGGATTTTGAGTGGAAGCCCATCAGCCCTGGGCTTCAGCTCCACCTTCCAGGCCCACTGGGACAGCAACTCTGCTCCCTTGGCTTTAGGCGCTCCATTCTCCCAGTCCATCTGAGTGACAACTCCACCCTTAGAAGCACCAGAGGCATTGCTCCACCCTTTGAAACCGCTGAGGTCATGGCCATACTTTTTGAGGCTGAAGCAGCTCGGCTTCTTGTGTCCCTTGTCTCCTCAGCTTCTGCTTCCTATGGCCTCTTGGCCCTTGGGCCTCACGCCCATATTTGCCCTGCTGGGGCAAGTGTTTCAAAGCTCAGTAGCTCCACTGGTAAGTGCCCCGAGGCACACCACTCTGCCAGGAAGCCATCTGCTCACAGGCACTCAGCTCTCTTGCTCCGTGGGTTGGCTCTAGCACCGTCTTTCACAGGTCTCCTGGTTCTGCAGCTGTTGGTTCTCTGCTGCGGCTGCTTCTCTGCTGCTATAGGTTCTCTGCTGTTGCTGGTTCTCTGTCACTGCCTCACCTCTATCCATTCACAGTTTTAAAACCGCTTCCACATTTTAGGTATCTGTTAGAGCAGCACCCCACTCCTGGTACCAAATGTCTTAGGCTGGGTTCTCTAGAGAAGGAAAACCAGTAAAGCATATAAATATGTATATAGAGAGATTTATATCAAGGAAATAGCTCACGCAATTGTAGAGGCTAAAACGTCCCAAGTCCACAGATCAGGGTAGAGGCCTCTCCCAGTTCACGTAGCCACAGAAGCTGGTGAACCCAAGGTCGGCAGGTCGGAGAGGGGCTCCCGCTCACAGGCTGTGAAGGTCAGTGAATTCCAAGATCAGCAGACAAGACAATCAGGTTTCTCCTGATTCATGTAGCTGCAGGGGCTGGTGAACCCAAGGTCAGTAGGTCGGGGAACCGGACTCTTGCTTGCAGGCTGAGAAGTTCAACGAATTCTGAGATCAACAGGTAAGCTGCTAGCTCAAGTCCCACAAACGGAGGTGAGACAACAAGAGGCAGCTGCTGAGTCTGGAAAAAGCCAAAAACCTTGGCAAGGCGAGCAGGCAGAACGTAACTGGCGGAAGTCAGAGAGATGAAACTGAGAGGGCGGTGAGCTGCCACAGGTCCCGCCTCCGCCAGTACCACTCAGCAGATTCCATCATGGGGGTGATCACAACATTATACAACTACTAAAACACGGAGAATAATGGCCTAGCCAAGATGACATACAATCTTAACCATCACAGTCCCCTTTCTGGGATGTCCCTGAAGGACAGTGGTGAAGGGAAATCCTCTCAATAGGCAGAACTTCGAGCAGTGCACCTGGTTGTTCGCTTTGCTTGGAAGGAGAAATGGCCAGATGTGCAATTATGCACTGATTCATGGGCTGTGGCCAATGGTTTGGCTGGATGGTCAGGGACTTGGAAGGAACATGATTGGAAAATTGGAGACAAGGATTTATGGGGTAGAGGTATGTGGATAGACCTGTATGAATGGGCCAAAGAAGTGAAGATATTTGTGTCTCTTGTGAATGCTCACCAAAGGGTGACCTCAGCCGAGGATGATTTTAACAATCAAGTGGATAGGATGACGCGTTCTGTGGAAACCAGTCATCCTTTTTCCCCAGCTACTCCTGTCATTGCTCAATGGGCCCATGAATGAAGTGGCCATGGTGGCAGGGATGGAGGTTATGCATGGGCCCAGCAGCATGGACTTCCACTCACCAAGGCTGACTTGGCTACAGCCACTGCCGAGTGCCTAATCTGCCAGCAGCAGAGACCAACACTGAGTCCCTGATATGGCGCCATCCCTCCAGGTGATCAGCCAGCAACCTGGTGGCAAGTTGATTACATTGGCCCACTTCCATCATGGAAAGGGCAGCGTTTTGTGCTTACTGGAATAGACACTTACTCTGGATATGGATTTGCCTTCCCTACACGCAGTGCTTCCGCCAAAAATACTGTCCGTGGACTTACAGAATGCCTTATCCACCATCATGTTATCCCACACAGCATTGCCTCAGATCAAGGGAATCACTTCACAGCAAATGAAGTGCGGCAGTGGGCCCATGCTCATGGGATTCACTGGTTTTACCATGTTCCCCATCATCCTCAAGCAGCTGGCTTGATAGAATGTTGGAATGACCTTCTAAAGACACAATTAAGGCTCCAGCTAGGTGGCAATACCTTTCTGGGTTGGGGCAATGTTCTCCAGGAGGCTGTATATGCCTTAAACGAGCATCCAATATATGGTGCTGTTTCTCCCATAGCCAGGATTTGGGTCCAGGAATCAAGGGGTGGAAATGGGAGTGGCACCACTCACTATTACCCCTAGCGACCCACTTGCAAGATTTTTGCTTCCTGTCCCCTCGACCTTATGCTCTGCAGGCCTAGAGGTCTTAGTTCCAAAGGGAGGAATGCTCCCACCTGGAGACACATCACTGATTCCATTGAACTGGAAGTTAAGAATGCCACCTGGCCATTTTGGGCTCCTTGTGCCTCTGGATCAACAGGCAAAGAAGGGAGTTACCTTACTGGCCGGTGTGATTGATCCTGATTACCAAGAGGAAATCAGATTGATATTACATAATGGAGGTAAAGAAGAGTATGTCTGGAATGCAGATTCCTTAGGGTGTCTCTTAGTACTACTGTGCCCTGTGATTAAAGTCAATGGAAAACTACAGCAACCTAATTCCAACAGGACTGCTAATGACCCAGACCCTTCAGGAATGAAGGTTTGGGTCACCCCACCAGGCAAAGAACCATGACCAGCTGAGGTGCTTGCTGAGGGCAAAGGGAATACAGAATGGGTGGTGGAAGAAGGTAGTTCTAAATACCAGTTACAGCCACGTGACCAGTTGCAGAAACGGGGACTGTAATTGCTACGAGTATTTCTGTTTTGTATATGTGCGTCTAATATTTTTGTTTCCTTCACTTATAAAATATAAGATGTAAACAGGGCTAGTGTGTTTTTGATTGTACGCGTGTTAGTTGTATCATGTTAGGCGCAAGTATGACTTTGTAATCATCTTTATTCAGAGATTACATATGGTTTCAGGAGATGTGCACAGGTGCCAAGTTGACAAGGGGTGGACTGTGATGGTTAAGATTGTATGTCATCTTGGCTAGGCCATTATTCTCCGTGTTTTAGTAGTTGTATAATGTTGTGATCACCCCCATGATGGAATCTGCTGAGTGGTACTGGCGGAGGCGGGACCTGTGGCAGCTCACCCCCCTCTCAGTTTCATCTCTCTGACTTCCGCCAGTTACGTTCTGCCTGCTCGCCTTGCCAAGGTTTTTGGCTTTTTCCAGACTCAGCAGCTGCCTCTTGTTGTCTCACCTCCGTTTGTGGGACTTGAGCTAGCAGCTTACCTGTTGATCTCAGAATTCGTTGAACTTCTCAGCCTGCAAGCAAGAGTCCGGTTCCCCGACCTGCTGACCTTGGGTTCACCAGCCCCTGCAGCTACATGAATCAGGAGAAACCTGATTGTCTTGTCTGCTGATCTTGGAATTCACTGACCTTCACAGCCTGTGAGCGGGAGCCCCTCTCCGACCTGCCGACCTTGGGTTCACCAGCTTCTGTGGCTACGTGAACTGGGAGAGGCCTCTACCCTGATCTGTGGACTTGGGACGTTTTAGCCTCTACAATTGCATGAGCTATTTCCTTGATATAAATCTCTCTATATACATATTTATATGCTTTACTGGTTTTCCTTCTCTACAGAACCCAGCCTAAGACACCCTGTTTGCTGGTCTCCCCGAGCTTATTCTTATTGACTCTCCTTTATAGATGACTTTTTGTTTATTCCTAGCTGTTCTTACAATTCTCTCTTTTTCCTTGGTTTTGGCAAGTTTGATTATAATATGTCTTGGTGACTTTCTTTTGGAATCTACCTTGTGTGGGGTTCAATGAGCATCTTGGATAGATACCTTCTCATCTTTCATGATATCAGGCAAGTTTTCTGCCAACAAATCTTCAACAATTTTCTTTGTATTTTCTGTTATCCCCCCTGTTCTGGTACTCCAATCACTCGTAAGTTATTCATTTTGATAGAGTCCCACATCATTCTTAGGGTTTCTTCATTTTTTAAAATTCTTTTATCTGATTTTTCCTCATATAAGTTGGTGTCAAGTGCTTTATCTTCAATCTCACTAATTCTGACTTCCATTGCCTCAATTCTGCTCCTATGACTTCCTGTTGAGTTGTGTAATTCTGAAATTTTATTGTTAACCTTCTGCATTTCTGATTGCTGTCTCTCTGTGGATTCTGGCATCCTATTAAATTTGTCATTATGCTCTTGAATAACCTTCTTAAGATCCTCTATTGCTTTGTCTGTGTGTTCCTTAGCTTGGTCTGTGTTTTGCATTATCTCCTTTCTGATTTCTTGAACAGTTGTATATATTAATCTTTTGTATTCTACCTCTGGTAATTCCAAGAAATTCTCTTCCTCCAGAAAATTTCTTGATTTTTTCTATTTTGGGAGCTTTCTCAAGCCATCATGGTCTTGCTCTTTATGTGATTTGATATTGACTGTTGTCTCTGAGCCATCAGTAAGTTATTATATTTATTTATTTTATGTTTGCTTACTGTGTCCTAGCTTCTTGTTTTGTTTTGTTTCGATATGCCCAAAGAGGCTGTTCGTGTGAGCTATTGATTATTGGCACCTTTGAAGTTCTAACATCCTGTCACCAGGTGGTTAGATCTGTTACTAGGTATGTGAGCCCAGGAGTCTGCTTACTTTTCTTCTATGAATTCAGCTCAGGTGTCCAGGTCACCAAGTGTGTGGTGCAGGCTCTCACCTACAGTCCTAGTCAGGTGTGGGTGATTGGTGTAGGCACAGGTATCTGGCTATAGTCAGGGCTCAGGCACTGAGCAAGACAGGGGGCTGATGGCCGCCCCTGAGTGTCTGGGAGGAAAACGTGTCCTGTTCCCTAGAGCATGTAGGTGAGTGGGTTTTACAGTCAGACTATGGGCACCCAATGCTGTTGGCTGTGCAGACTGGGGGGCACCACTTATTGTTGGACCCCTGTCACGGGTGGCTAGGTGGTATGGGTGGAGCCACCAGTCCTCAGGCCCCTGATGTGGGTAGGTGAGGACCTTGCTTAATGGGCAGAGCAGTGTCAAATGTCACAAACCTGCTACTTCACCATATAGCTGATATAGTTAAAGTTAGATTTCAGGTATATACCCTGTTGTACGGTGGTAATGAGGGCTTATGCTGTTGAAATGGGCCCACACAGGTCTATGCAGGGGTGAAAGGCATTCAGAGTCCATAGACCCCTTATGCCTGTGCCTAGGCAAAGGAGCTGTGCCTACCCTGAGTTCCTGGTTTAGGGGAGCCGGCAGATTATTTTTTCCCTGTTTGTTAATTTTTTCCCTCTCCAAGGCCTGGAGAATGGCTCAGGGCACGTGAGGGTCCTACTTTCGGCCCAGGGTACTTGGCAATCGCTGAAGCTGGCCCAGGACTTGGTGCAGAGCAAGGAGGGGGCAGGTAAATGGGAGTGAGGTTTTTCCTAAAGAAGGTGTTTTATGATCCGCACTGTATGTCAAATGCGTGTACTTATCTTTTGCCGATTGAGCCCTGCTTTTCACTGGCTCTGGGTGCCCAAGTAGAATCTCTGCTGCTAGGTCTTTCCCGATGTGGAAAACACCTCCTGAGTGCCACTGCTTGCCTCACTGCATAGGTGAGCCGATCCTGCTTGAAGCGTGCTGGCTCCCACCGGTTCAGGTCTGGCAGCTTCTTGCTGCTTCTGAACCATCTCTCCCTTCCCAGCCACTCAGTCTGATTTCTCAACTTTACCTTTGATTGAACAGGCTACTAGGTTGATATATATAATAGATTCATTTGCTTTTTTGGGTCTTTGATGTAAGAGGAACCATAAGAAGCATCTGACTACTCTGCCATCTTGGGCCCCGCCCCTCAGAAGCCCTACTCTTAAAAAAAAAAGAAAACCTATGATATGTTTAAATTTGTTAAACACTCACTCTCTGGAGATTCATGCTACCTTAGTTATCTGCTTTTTTTCAGCCAGTGGTGGTCTTACAGATGACAGAGTTGCTGAGGTAAAAGTGCCTCATGGTGCAGGATTGAGTACTTTCTCCCCAGTGGTGATTTTCACTACTGTGGCTGATGGGTTCTGATTGAAGGCACCCAGTTGCTCCCACTGTCATCTTGACAGGAAGCATCCTTGGAGCAGAGAGCATGTTTCAGAAAGCCCTACGTGATTTGGCTTCTGTCCCTCTGTCCTCACTTCCACCCTTCCCTCTGCTTTACTGGGCTCAGCCTTACTGGCCTTCTCTCTGTTCCGCAAACACCAATCTTATTCCCTCTGCTTGGGGTGCTTGTCCACCTGATTGTGTCAAGGCTGATACTCATCACTCAGGTCTCAGAGTAGAGGTTCCCTCTTCAAAGGGGTGACTGTCCCCGACCACATCTAAAGTGATCTTTGCTCACTCTTAAGCACATCTTTCTCTTTGAAGTCTTTGCACAGCTCTTATCACTGTGCTGTTTTCTTTTTTACCTATGTATGTGTTTGTTTGTTGATAATCTTTCTCACCAGTTAATAAGCCCCATGAGAGTAGGGGTCCTGTCTGTCTTAGCCTTACAAACTCTAGAACAGAGCCAGGCATATAATAAAATCAAACCAGTTTGCCATAGATGTGATTACAACTCATAGCAATCCCATGTGCTACAGAGTAGAACTCTTTAAGTTTCATTGGCTGTAAACTTTACAGAAGCAGATCGTCAGACCTTTCTTCCATGGTGATGCAGTCAGTAAGTATTACACAAGCCAGCTGTCAGTTTGTTGTACTGTAGTGGCTTATGTGTTGCTATGATGTTGAAAGCTACACCACCAATACTTCAAATGCCATCAGGTCAAATATCATCACCAGAGATTTCAGACTAAGACAGACTAGGAGAAAAAAGGCCTGGTAATTTACTTCTGAAATTAACCAATAAAACCCTATGGATCACAACAGAATATTGTCCTGTATAGTGCTAGAAGATGAGTCCCCTAGGTTGGAAAGTGCTCAAAAATACACAGTGGCCACAAGGGACCTGAGCATACCAAAGATCATGAAGATGACGTAGGACTGGACAACATTTTTGTTTTACTGTTCATGGGGTCACCATGAGTTGGAGTTGACTCGATGGCAACTAATAAAAACAGTAAATGTTTGCTGAATAGGCCAATGGATCCTTTGCTCAATAAGCACTTACAAAATTCTCCTGTGCCATCTAGGTAGACACTGTGGAATTCAGAACTTTGAAGCCAGACACACAGTAGATTCTCAGTAAGTGCTGCTGTTGGCCTGACTGTCTTGCAGATCAGTAGTCAGCCCAGGGAGACCAGAGCTACTCTCCTGGCTGTTTCTTTGCATTACCTCTCTGGGAGTGGCAGTCACAACTCCCTGAGAGACATTATTAGAATGTTTAAAACACAGTGCCCTGTACACAGGGAGTGCTTATTATGGGTGTTCACTTACTGTATTCATTTGCTCAGTACTTGCATAGTACTGTCAAGAAGCCCTGGTGGCGTAGTTGTTAAAAGTTCAACTACTAACTATAGTTAGTGGCACCAGCCACTCCTTGGAAACCCTATGGGGCAGTTCTACTCTTTCCTACAGGGTGGCTATGAGTTGAAATTGACTCAGTGGCAACCGGTTTGTCAAAAACTGTGAGTCTGAGATGTTATGCTACTTGCAAGTTAAGAAGTTAGCTTGCCACAGTTTCATGCTGGTACAAGACATGAGACTCTTGGCTCAGAGATGAAGGATGGCTTATTACTCACAGTAATAGCCATAACCAGAGCATCAGCATCTTTGTGCTGGTTCCCCAATCCCTAATTCCCAGAGGATGACACAAAGAGAGTCAAATGGTACCTGCACACTCAGGGGATTGCAGAAGAGGAATCCTGAGTTTAGGAAACCTGATCCTTTTTATACAGAGTTTAAGCATGTCTGCCCTTTGTTCTGGAGAGAGATACTATCTCTGTCATCCAAGGTTGTTTGACATACAGATTCCTTTGAAAAGATAGTCCTGAACAAAGATCAGTCAGTGCCTCTACTCACAAGTTGTGCAGAAATGCTTGAGACCTATGGGAAATTGTCTCGTAACAAATTTGTTGAATGAGTGAATGAATGAATGAATACCAGATGCTGTATGCTGTGCTATACGGTTAAATAAGACATGATTTCTATCAATAGGAGCTCACGTCTGTGTGCTGGGGAATGAATTTGTAAGGCAGTTTAGTGGTTAGAAGCTTGTCTTCTGGTCTCAGATGCCCGGATTTGAATCCTGCCCTCATCACTTAGCTATGCAGTCCTGGCCTCAGGTTTCTAATCTCTAAAATGGAGGGAATAGGGTTATTAAGGGGATTATCTAAGCCAATGCAATTGTAAACTGCTTGGCTTGGTTCCTAACCCCTGGCAAGTATCCATATAAGTGTTAGTTACTAGGTTGAATCATATGAAATTGCCATTTCTGTAGTTCAAATATCAGCAGTTTTGTGTGGTTCAACTTAATTGTATATACACTGGTATTAATCTTTTGGTTGGGTACAAATCATGATGCATAAATAACTATGAAGTGGAGGTGTGCTCTGGGTCAGGTGAAGCAAGCCTGGAGAGGCAGAAAAGTATCTGGAAAAAAGAAATGGACTTGGAGCCAGATGCAGCTCTGAGCCCCACCTTCTTCTCTCGTTAACCCTGTGACCCTGGGTGAGCCACTTAACCTCTGAGCCCCTTGCCTCATCTGTGCTATGGATACAATAATCCCTTCTACTTCACTGGCCACTGTGAGGCTAATATCAGATGATGGATGTGAAATTGCTTTGTAAACTGGAAGGCACTGTACTCACGCTAAATATGAAGAATTCTTGCAGGTAGTGAAGGTTGAGTCTGGGCTTGAACCAGACCATCGCTGGGTATAAGTTAATATCTCTCCTGAGTCTTCTAATCACAGTTTCACATTTGAAGTATACCATTGCTCCCTAAACTCAAATTTCTGCATTAGAATCAAGTTATGCCAGCCAGGTTTATGTCTAAGGCGTTCAAGCACTGTAGGGACCATCTGGTGAACAAAGAAAGATCACCTCATTACAAAGGGTAATTGGCTTGCAGCTAAATCACTCAATAGCTAACATTTATCGAACTCTTTCAATGAGCTGGGCACAGTTTTAGCTGTTTACATGAATTCTCATTAAAACCTTGAAAAATCCCATGATACAGGTAGGTGTTTTATTATCCCCCATTTTACAGATGAGGAGACTGAGGCAAAATGAGGTTAAGCAATTGCCCAAGGTCAACAATTAGAAATTAACAGAACTAGGCTGGTGAGTTACAATTCTGAGCTCCCTCAATAAAATTCAGAATCACCCATCCCCAGTTGGCCCCATAAAGGCAGGACCAAGAGCCATCTTTCTGGACAGCTGTGGTTGTTCAAGCTGCTACTGTTGTACTTGCTGCTGGAAGTCCTGCTCCTGCCACAACCAGATCACAGAAAGCCACATTTTTCTGGGGACTTGGAGGCAATTGGGATGATTCTACTCTTCCATCTCTACTGTCAGCCTGCTCTGCTGAAGAAGTAAGAACTTGAGTTTTTACGTCCTCTCTTTTTTAGGGATCCTCTGTGATGTGAAAAGTAATGCTCAGAGTGCTTGCTTTTCTCAAATATTTTGTCTGCGCTCTCTCTGGAAAGAACTTGCTTTTAGCTCTTTCTGGGTCTAAAGCATTGGCCCAGAGTCGACAGGTTTCATGCCCTTGTGAGGATGTCACTTGAGCAGAGGGTCTGGCTCATATAACAGACCCAATGACACAGTGGCTTAAAGAACAAAGCTGATTTCTCATTCATGGAAGAGTCCAAGAGGTACTTTCCAGGTTGCCAGGTGACTGCTCCGTGCAGTCACTCAGGGATGCAGGTTTCTTCCAACTTGCTCTGCGTTCACTAAGGCAGTGCTTCCCAATGTATCTGGGGTTCAGGAACCATTTTTTACATTTTAATTCATTACAGACTAAATTTTTTGTAAACAGTAAAAACACATTAGTGGAAAAAATGAACGAAAAAACCCAAATACATACAAAATTCAAGACTAATTTTTTTTGTTTACAATATTAGATACAACAGACATAACACTATTACTTTCTTAAATTTCTATAAAATTTACTAAATACACCCTCTCAATTTCTGTACTTGTTATGGACTGGAGCTGGAAGAATCTTCAAGCAGCACAGACTGGGGCATTTTCATCATCTGGGTGGCTGAAGCTGGGTTGTCATCATGTCTAAGAGATAATCATAAGAAGGGAGAACAGAGTGCAGAAGTGACCTCACCTTATTCCATGATTATGTTTTTATACTTTAAGTGAGGTTAATGGAAATATAATTTACATAAAGTAAAATTCACTCTTTTAAGATGTACGGTTGTATGAGTATTGACAAAAGCATACAGCTGTGTAACCAACACTACAATCAAGATGTAGAATATTGCCATCACTCCCAAAAGTTCTCTTAGCCCATTTTTAATCAATCTTCTACCCCACCACTTCAGCCCCTGGCAATCAATAATCTGATTTATATCTCTATAGTTTTGCTTTTTCCAAACATTTTATAAATGGAATCATCAAGCGTATAGCCTTTTGAGTCTGGTTTTTTTTTTTTTCCACTTAGCATAATGCTTTTGAGATTTAATCATGTTCTTGAATGTATCAGTAGTTCCTTCCTATTAATTGCTTTCAATTAGATATACAATAATTTCTTTATCCATTCTCCTGTTGATGTGCACATGAACTCTTTCAAGTTTTTGGACAGTATGAATAAAGCTAATATAAACATTTGCATAGAAGTCTTTGTGTGAACATATTTTCATTTTTCTTAGGTCAATATCTAGGAGAGGGGTTGCTGAGTCATATGCTAATGCACGCATAACTTTGTAAGAAACTGCCAAACTGTTTCCAAGTGGTTGTACCATTTTGTGCTCCCAAATGTATGAGCATTTGAGTTGCTCTATATCCTAGTCAGCACTTGATATCATCAGTTGTTTTAACTTTAGCCATTCTAAGAATTGTGGAGTCATGGTATCTCATCTCATTGTGGTCTTAACTTATATTTCCCTAATGACTAATTGTGTTGAGAATCTTTTTGTGTACTCATTTGCTAACCATATCTCTTCTTTGGTGGAGTGTCCAGAATATTTTTTTTTTTTTTGGTCAGTGTTTATTGAGTTGCTTGTTTTCTTATTATTGAGTTGTGAGAGTTCTTTATATGTATTCTGGATTTCAATCGTTTATCAGAAAATGTTTTGCTGACATTTTCTCCCAGTCTATAGCTTGCCTTTTCATTCCCTTAATAGTGTCTTTTGAAGAGCAGAAGTTTTAAATTTTTGATATAATCTAATTTATCAATTTTTCTTCTTTGTATCTTATGTAAGAAAGCTCTACCTAACCCAAGGTCACAATGATTTTTTTTCTGTTTCCTTCTAAAAGTTTTTAAATTTTAAGTTTTATGTGTTGAGTTAATTTTTGTCTATGGTGTGATTATGGGTCAATGTCCATTTTTTATTGCATATGAATATATAATTGTTCCAACACTGCGTTGAAAAGAATACCCTTTTAATTACCTTGAAACTTTTGTCTAAAGTCAATTAGATATATACGTGTGGTTTTATTTTGTAATTATTTATTTGATTTCATTGATCTCTGAGTTTATCCTTTTACAAATTTCACACTGTCTCAATTACTGTAGCTTTATATTAAGTCTTAAAGTCAGGTGGTGTGTGTCTTCCAGCTTTGTTCTTCTTCAAAATTCTAGATGTAGATGCCCCCACGTGTCTGTCAGTTTGTCATACGGTGGGGACTTGTGTGTTTCTGTGATGCTGGAAGCTATGCCACCGGTATTCAGATACCAGCAGCATCACCCATGGAAGACAGGTTACAGCTGAGCTTCCAGACTAAGGCGGACTAGGAAGAAAGACCCTGCAGTCTACTTCTGAAAAGAATTAGCCAGTGAAAACCTTATGAATAGTAGCGAAACATTGTCTGATATAGTGCTGGAAGATGAGCCCCCCCAGGTTGGAAGACACTCAAAAGATAACTGGGGAAGAGCTGCCTCCTCAAAGTAGAGTCAAACTTAATGATCTGGAAGGAGTCAAGCTTTTGGGACTTTCATTTGCTAAGGTGGCACGACTCAAAATGAGAAGAAATAGCTGCAAACATCCATTAATAATCAGAACATGGAATGTATGAAGTATGAATTTAGGAAAATTGGAAATTTTCAAAAATGAAATGGAACCCACTCGAATAGACATATGCATACCCGTGTTCATGGCAGCATTGTTCACAACAGCAAAAAGATGGAAACAACCTAGATGCCCATCAGCAGATGAATGGATAAACAAACTATGGTACATACACACAATGGAATACTATGCAATGATAAAGAACAGTGATGAATCTGTGAAGTATCTCATAACATATATGAAACTGGAGGACATTATGCTGAGTGAAATAAGTCAATTACAAAAGGACTAATATTGTATGAGACCTCTATTGTAAAAACCCAAGAAAAAGTTTACACACAAAAAGTAACAATCTTTGTTGGTTACGAGGGATGGGAAGGGTGGGTGGGAAATACTAAGTAGACAATAGATACGTGATAACTTTGGTGAAGGGTAAGACAGTATACAATACTGGGAAAGTCAGCACAACTTGTACAAGGAAAGGTCATGAAAGCTCCCTAGACACATCCAAACTCCCTGAGGGACTGAATTGCTGGGTGGAGGGCTGTGGGAACCATGGTCTCCGGGAACATCTAACTCAATTGGCATAACACAGTTTATAAAGACAATGTTCTACATTCTACCTTGGTGAGTAGCATCTGGGTCTTAAAAGCCTGTGAGCAGCCATTTAAGATACTCCACTGGTCTCACCTCTTCGGGAGCAAGGGAGAATGAAGAGAACAGGATACAAGGAAAAGATTAGTCCAAAGGGCTAATGGACCACAGCTACCAAAGCTTCCACCGGACTAAGTCCAGTACAGCTAGATGGTGCCCAGCTACCACCACTGACTGCTCTGACTGGGATCACAACAGAGGGTTCTGGACAGAGATGGAGAAGGATGTAGAACAAAATTCTAACACTCACAAAAAAGACCAGATTTACTGGCTTGAAAGAGACTGGCCTCCCAGACACCCTTTTAGCTCAGTGATGAAGTCACTTCTGAGGTTCACCGTTCAGCCAGGGATTGGACAGCCCCATAAAACAAAATGGGACTAATGAGGCACAGCAGTCCAGAGACAAGGACTAGAAGGCAGAAGGGGACAGGAAAGCTGGTGATAGGGAACCCAAGGTTGAGTAAGAACAGTGTTGACATGTAGTGGGGTTGTTAACCATTATCATAGAGCAACATGTGCACTAACTGTTTAATAAGAAACTATTTTGTTCTGTAAACCTTCATCTAAAATGAAAATAGCAGCACAACTGGAAGAACGTAATCAATGTCACTGAATTTTGCATGCAGAAATTTTTGAAATGGTGTGTCTTTGGCTATGTATATTTTCACCAATAAAAAAAAATGGTCGAGAGGTGAGAGGGTTGACACGTTGTGGGGTTGTTAACCAATATCATAAAACAATATGTGTACTGACTGTTTAATAAGAAACTATTTGTTCTGTAAACTTCACCTGAAGTACAATTAAAAAAAAATTAAAAAAAACAAAAAGCTCAATGACTTCTCTATGTAGTTAACAATAAGAACAGTATTTCTCCAATGGAGAATCTAATAAACTCATTTTAATATAACAAGATAGTGCCAAAAAAAAAAAATAAAGAAATGGAACCCATAAACATCAATATCCTAGGCATTAGTGAGCTGAGATGGACTGGTATTGGTCATTTTGAATCGGACAATCACATGGTCTACTATGCTGGGAATGACAAATTAAAGAGGAATGGCATTGCATTCATCATCAAAAAGAACATTTCAAGATCCAGCCTGAAGTACAATGCTGTCAGTGATAGGATAATATCCATACACCTACAAAGAAGACCAGTTAATATGACTATTATTCAAATTTACACACCAACCACTATGGACAAAGATGAGGAAATTGAAGATTTTTACCAACTTCTGCGGTCTGAAATTGATCAAATATGCAGTCAAGATGCATTGATAATTACTGCTGATTGGAATGCAAAAGTTGGAAACAAAGAAGAAGGAAAGGTAGTTGGAAAATATGACCTTGGTGATAGAAATGATGACAGAGATCATATGACAGAATTTTGCAAGGACAATGACTTCTTCACTGAAAATACCTTTTGCACCAACATAAACGGCGTAAATAAATGTACAGATGGACCTCACCAGATGGAATACACAGAAATCAAATTGACTACATCTGTGGAAAGAAACAATGGAAAAGCTCAATATCGTCAGTCAGAACAAGGCCAGGGGCCAACTGCAGAACAGACAATCAGTTGCTCATATGCAAGTTCAAGCTGAAACCGAAGAAAATTAGAACAACTCCATGAGAGCCCAAGTATGACCTTGAGTATATCCCACCTGAATTTAGAGACCATCTCAGGAATAGATTTGATGCGTTGAACACTAATGACTGAGACCAGATGAGTTGTGGGATGACATCAAGGACATCATACATAAAGAAAGCAGAAGGTCGTTAAAAAGACAGGAAAGAAAGAAAAGACCAAAATAGATGTCAGAAGACACTCTGAAACTTATTCCTGAACATTGAGTAGCTAAAGCAAAAGGAAGAAATGATGAAGTAAAAGAGCTGAACAGAAGATTTCAAAGGGCAACTCGAGAAGACAAAGTAAAATATTATGATGACATGTGCAAAGAGCTGGAGATAGAAAGCTAAAAGGGAAGAACACATTTGGCCTTCCTCAAGCTGAAAAAACTGAAGAAAAAATTCAAGCCTCAAGTTGCAATAGTGAAGGATTCTATGGGGGAAAATATTAAACGACGCAGGAAACATCAAAAGAAGATGGAAGGAATACACAGAGCCACTATACCAAAAAGAATTGGTCGATGCTCAACCATTTCAAAAGGTAGCATATGATTAGGAACCGATGTTACTGAAGGAAGAATCCAAGCTGCATTGAAGGCATTGACGAAAAACAAGGCTTTAGGAATTGACAAAATATCAACTGAGATGTTTCAACAAACGGATGCAATGATGGAAGTGCTCACTCATCTATGCCAAGAAATTTGGAAAACAGCTACCTTGCCAACTGACTGGAAGAGACCCATATTTATGCCTATTCCCAAGAAAGGTGAGCCAATAGAATGCGGAAGTTATCAAACAATATCAATATCACATGCAAGTAAAATTTTGCTGCAGATCATTCAAAAGCAGCTGCAGCAGTATGTCGACAGGGAACTGCCAGAAATTCAGGCAGGGTTCAGAAGAGGACGTGGAACCAGGGATATCATTGCTGATGTCAGATGGATCCTGGCTGAAAGCAGAGAATACCAGAAAGATATTTACCTGTGTTTTATTAACTAAGCAAAGGCATTTGACTGTGTGGATCATAACAAATTATGGATAACATTGCAAAGAATGGGAATTCCAGAACACTTAATTGTGGTCATCAGGAACCTGTACGTAGATCAAGAGGCAGTTGTTCAGACAGTACAAGGGGATACTGAGTGGTTTAATGTCAGGAAAGGTGTGCGTCAGGGTTGTATCCTTTCACCGTACCTATTCAATCTGTATACTGAGAAAATAATCCTAGAAGCTGGACTACATGAAGAACAGGGCATCAGGTTTGGAGGAAGACTCATTAACAACCTGCATTATGCAGACGAGGCAACCTTGCTTGCTGAAAGTGAAGAGAACTTGAAGAACTCACTGATGAAGATCAAAGACCACAGCCTTCAGTATGGATTACATCTCAACATAAAGAAAACAAAAATCCTCACTACTGTACCAATAAGCAACATCATGATAAACAGAGAAAAGATTGAAGTTGTCAAAGATTTCATTTTACTTGGATCCACAATCAACACCCATGGAAGCAGCAGTAAAGAAATCAAAAGATACATTGCATTGGGCAAATCTCTTGCAAAAGACCTCTTAAAGTGTTGAAAAGCAAAGACGTCACCTTGAAGACTAAGGTGCGCCTGACCCAACCCACGATATTTTCGACTGCATCATATACATGTGAAAGCTGGGCGATGAATAAGGAAGACTGAAGAAGAACTGATGCCTTTGGATTGTGGTGTTGGTGAAGAATATTGAATATATCATGGACTGCCAAAAGAATGAACGAATCTGTCTTGGAAGAAGTACAACCAGAATGCTCCTTAGAAGAAAGAATGATGAGACTACGTCTCATATAGTTTGGACATGTTATCAGGAGGGATCAGTCCCTGGAGAAGGACATCATGCTTGAAGTAGAAGGTCGTCGGAAAAGAGGAAGACCCTCAAGTATAACAATGATTGTGAGAATGGTAAAGGACTGGGCAGTGTTTCGTTCTGTTGTACATGGGGTTGCTATGAGTTGGAACCGACTCATGGCACCTAACAACAACAACAACACTGGCGTACATAATCCATCATAATCTCTATTGTCCTTGTAAGGTCTGTATGATCTATAGAATATTCCCTCTTACACTCCTGATATTGGTAATATATTCTTTTCTCTTTTGATGTTCATCAGTTTCACTAGAAGTTCATCAATTTTATTGATTATTTAAATAAAAACAGCTTTTGGTTTTGTAAATTTTTACTATTGCTTTCTGTTTTCAGTTTCATTGAACTTTGCTCTTTTCCTTAGTACTTCCTTCTTTCTGGTTCCTTTGAGTTAAATTTCGTCTTCTTTTTCTAGTTTCTTAAGAAGAAACTTAAACTATTGGCTTGCAACCTTTCTTATTTTCTAATACAAGCAATTAATGCTATAAATTTCCCCCAAGCACTCTTTTATCAGCATCCTACGGATTTCAATATGTTGCATTTTCATTTTCAATCTATTCAAAATAGTTCCAAATTAACTTGTGACTTCCATTTTGTCTGATGGGCTGTTTAAATGTGTTGTTCAATTTCAATTATATGGGAATATTCTAGGCATCTTTCTGTTATGAATTTCTAGTATAATTCCTTTGTGTCAGAGAACATTCTTTGCGTAACGTGAACTTGTTTCGTTTTATTGAGATTGTTTTATGGTCCAGAATATGTCTATCCTGGTGAATATTCCATGTGCACTTGAAAAGAGTGTGCATTATACTGTCGTTGAATGTAGCGTTCTATAAATGCCAATTTGGTTAATAGTGTTTTCCAGATCTCTTATATCCTTACTGATTTTCTGTTTACTTTCTCTAAAGATTATTGAGGGGAGGCAGTGAGGGCAGAGGGTGTTTCTTGGTGTTACTGCTCTTCTTCAGCTTTCAGCCATTCCTGAATGCTTGTGCCACACAGAGAGTCTCTCTTCATGCCCTTGTCCCTCCCCAGGCACTAGACTGATGTCTCTGTTCTTTCCCCTGCAGTATCAGACCTCTGCTTAGTGTTAGTGTAGGATCCTGAGCCTTCCTTCAGGAGAATGGATATTTGCTTCTACCCTTCCTCCAGCAGCAACTGATCTTTGCCTTTGTCTTGATATTGAGACAGTTTCCTTCCCTTCTACCAGAGGCGGGTAGGGTTTGCTGCTATTCTTCACCAGAAGCAACAGATCTTTGCCTGTATCTTAGGTAAGAGAATGCCTCTTTTCCAGTGGCTTAATGCTTTTTCTTCTTAGGAGAAAAGTGTCTAGGAAATTGAGTGGGCCTTGTGCCTATTCCCTAGAAGCAATCACCTCCTAAACACCTTCCCCACCCAGAGAACTCACTCCAGTCTCCTGCCCTGGCCTACTCTTTCTTGTGAGCACCTGGTGGAGGTTCACAGCTAAGAGCTTGTAGTAGATATGAACTCCTGTAGGGTCATTATGAGTCGGAATCAATTCAATGGCAGTAGGCTTGGTTTTTGGTATTCCAAACTGACATCCTAGTCCACACTTGGCTTTTAAGATTTATTAAAACTTTAGCTGATTTTTTCTTACCTACTTGTATGGCAGCCATCTTTCTCTCTTGAGCTTTGTCCTAGGTGAAGCAGGTCATGAGTTCTGTCTATCCTTGAAAGGACTTTCTTCTTTCTGTAATTCAGTTTATTTAATTATCTTGTGAACTCAACTCTGTGATTGGTTCAACAAATGTTATGATTCTGTAGATTATCTGACTTTTTCTCATTTTTAAGATAAGAATGATATTCTTTGCAGCTTTCTACAGTCTACACATAAGTGCAAGTTCCCATTATGGTTTAAAGGCTGAGTCGCTGTAATGGCCCATAGATTTTTCACTCATGAGCCAGTGAGGAGAACTAAGTCACATGGCCACATCTAGCTGCAGAAGATCCTGGGAAATGTAGTCTAGTCATGAGGCCAGGAAGAAGGAGAGAATGGATTTTAGTGGGTTTTAACCAGCAGAATCTGTCAGCAGGCTCTAAACAAGTGAAATATAAAATGATTCTGGGCTTGGAACAACTGGGAATCACTGTAAAACAGTGAGTTTTATTGGCCCCATTTTTGGTGTTAGTCCTGTTGAGATGGTAAGAAATCTAAAGAGAGGCCCAGGACCGCCCCCTCATGTGTGTCCTATGAACGTATGTGGCAGATGTGCCAAAAAGTCACTCTGGACCCATGCACACCTGGACTCCAACTCCATTGGGGTTACCTGGGGGATGGACTGGACCTTGTGAGAATCACAATGCCTTGAAAACCATGGGTTCTCAATTCTGGCTGTGCATGTTAACCATCTGTGCAACTTTTTGAAGAAAACAAATACTTGGGCTTCACTCTTAATATTCTGAAGAAAAATCTTTGGAGGTGGGGTTCCAGCATCTACATCTTTT
The DNA here is from genome assembly GCA_030035585.1 of Dugong dugon. Taxonomy (NCBI): domain Eukaryota; kingdom Metazoa; phylum Chordata; class Mammalia; order Sirenia; family Dugongidae; genus Dugong; species Dugong dugon. The sequence goes on from CM057460.1 coordinate 148,990,705, forward strand.
GAAGAAAATCTTCTCAGATGATTCTGATGTATAATAGCTTTGGGTACCTCTGGGTTGATCTGTAGCTGAAATAAAAGCAAGGTTATAAGGCTTACATGTGAGATAAGACATTGATCAAGGCCACAAGAGAGGTAGATCTAATTCTCTTGGGTTGAGGTAAAAAAGAGAGAAAGAGAAATCATAGGTCAGAGAAAATTTCCTGAAAGGCAAGCATTTGAGCTGGGCTTTGAAGGTCAGGAGGATTTGTATGGGTGGTGGGTGTCTTGGCTGGGTTCTCTAGAGAAACAAAACCAGCAAACGTATAAATATATAGAGATAGATTTATATCAAGGAAATGCCTCACTCAGTTGTAGAGGCTGGAACATTGCAAGTCTGTGGGTCAGGGTAGAGGCTTCTCCTGATTCACGTAGCTGCAGGGGCTGGCGAACCCAAGATTGGCAGATCAGAGAACAGGGCTCTTGCTCATAGGCTGTGAATATCGATGAATCCCAAGATCAGCAGGCAAGACCGCAGGTAAGCTACTAGCATAAGTCCCAAGAACCAAAGGTGAGATGAACAGGGGCCAGCTGCAGGATCCAGCACAAGTAAAAAGCCCTTGAGCCCTGCCAGAATGTCTGCTTATATTCAATGCAGACCATATGCCCAAGGAAACTCCCTTTCAACTGATTGGCTACTAACAGCAGATCCCATAATGCGGGTGATTACATATCAAATCTCAACAAGGAAGTGATCACAACATTATATGACTGCCAAAACACTGAGAATCATGGCCCAGCCAAGCTGACACACAATCTTAACCATCACAGTGGGCTGACCTGGAATAGGCAAAGGGACAAAGGCAAATACATCTGATTTATGTGCTTTACTTATGTATTAGTGAACAGTTGGTGTAGGAGTAAACAACCCCCAAATCCTGGGACTTCCAACAAAAACTTATTTCTTGCTTCTGTTATGAGGGTCATCTGTGGATCTTCTGGGCTCTGTTAGGTTGGCTCAGAAACGTGCATCTTCTCATTTAGGGACCCAGACTGAAAGGGTAGCCACTTTCTCAGTCCTGCTGCACTCACGCAGAAAGCAGAAACTTAAGGTGGGGACAAAGACAAACTGTACAAGTGCAACAAAAGTTTCTGTTTGAATGTAGTATAGGTCATGTCTACCCACGTTCCATTGTCCAAAGCCAGTCACATGACCCAAGCCCAAAGCTGATGGGATAGAAAGTGCCATTGACCTACAGGAGAGCATGTGAAAGTGGGAAGGCAATCCATGGTTGTGAGCAAACAGTACACTCTACCAAGCTCACAGGCTGGGTGCATAGTAGGTACTCAGGTTGTGCCAAGTTGAGTTCAATCTAATGGAACCACACAGCTTGTTAACAAGGTGCGTGGATAGTTCTTTCTACAGAGCAAAGATCAATTTTGAGTTGATAAAGCAATGGTGTGCTCTGGCCCCATCTTTTGTTTGTATGTCAATAACTTGAGACTACTCTGGCAATAAACACAATTAGCACAATAATTGCCCCTCACTCTCAAGGCAGAGGGAAACATATCCATCAATGACACGGTGGGCATCATCAGAACAAGAGAGTGACCTCAGCAGACAATCAATACTGACATCTAACCACTGCAAGAAAGGATGGCATAAGATCAGGCATCTGAAACCCCAATCTCTAGTGTGGCAGCCCACCACCAGGGTTTCCCTGGCTTGCAGCCATCAGCCCAGCTGATAGCAGATAGGCTTAGCGCTTGAGTGGTGTGTTTGTCCTGAGCCATCCCTAGGAAGGGATGGCTCCTAAAGTTTGATGTACCCTGGAAATATTATTATTTTATGGCCGTCACAGACTTCTGATAAAAATTTGCAATGAACATTTTCTGGTCTAAAATGTTCAACATTAAGCATTTTGGTGTTAAACTTTGGGTCCTTGATACCTTGGTTGGAGCAATGCCAGAAATATTTTCTAAGGGAAGTCTAGGCCTTGATAAGATGTTTGAATCCTTTCTATCCAGGAGTAAATGGTGAAAAGACTTGTTTTTCACAAGCTTGGGGTCACCATCTTAGGGCCGTGGTCTTGTGGGACAAACAAGTCAATTGGCATAATATAGTTCTTGAAGTTTATGTTCTACCTCCCAGCATGGTGAGTATTGTCTGGGCTCTTAGAAGCTTATGGGCAGCCATCTAAGATACAACTATCAGTCTTTATTCATCTGGAACAAAAGAGAAAGAAGGAAACCCAAGAATCAGAGAAGGAGCTGGACCATAGGACTAATTGTCTACATGAACCTCTGCCTCCTCCACCTTGAGACTGGAAGAACTAGATAGTGCCCGGCTACCACTACTGAACATACTGATGAGGAACACAACAGATGAATCCTGATAAAAAGTGAGAAAAATGTGGGACAAAATTTCAAATTCTTAAAGAATCCAGACTTACTAGACCTATTGAAGCTGGAGAAGTTCCCGAGACTGGCCCTGAGTTGCTCTTCAAACCTTGAATTGAAACTTTCCCCTGAAGTCACCTTTAAACTAAGTAACAATTTAGCCCAAAGAGTAATGATTGTCACCCTTGAATATTGCATTTCTTAAAAAAAAACTTATCTATATAAGACCAAATGGTCAGCAGCTAGTTTAAAGCGTAGAAGAAAAGGTTTCAGGGAGGGGCAGGGAGATTAAGTAAATGGAAGTGAAACAACTAGAACAGAAATAATGAGAATGTTGATACAATGTGAACAATGTAATCAATGTCCTTGATCATTATGTCTAAAAAGTAGACTGGGAGCAGGTTTTGCTATGTATATTTTCACCAGGAATAAAATTAAATAAAAAAAAGAGAGAGAGAGAGATACCAGTGGTCCAGGCTCTTAGCTCTGCTGGTCGTGCAAACTCATAGTGATGCACCAGGTCTTTGCCAGACAGCCCACCCTCGAGCCTTCTGCAGGCTAGTTCTCCTTTACACTTAATCAGGAAAAGGCATATTAGGGTGACTCATCCTTGCTTCTCAGCAGGGCTGACAGATAAGGTTGTACAGACTAGGCCCTGTGCATGGCCCCCATGGGAATAGGTGAGTAGGGGGAGCTCTACTCATCCTGCTATGCACCCTGGCACAAGGTCGGTGTACCTGTAAGAATGGGGGAAGGGACCCTCTTCCTCATTCAGCCAAAGGCCCCATATGACAGCTGTGGCCATGCCTCTAGCTATGATCAACTTTACTCAAGAGTTAGAGTAGACCTCAAAAAGCAAAGCTTGTGGCCCACAATGTTTTTATTTAGCTGCACTTTTATTTTCATTCCTTACTAGACAATGTAAGATCCAGCAGGGGTGCTGGAACCGGATTTTCTGGGTTCAAATCTCAGCTCCACCACTTACTAGCTGTATGGTCTCAGGCAAGTTACCTGACTTCTCTGTGCCTCAGTTAACCTCATCTGTAAAATAGAGATAATTATATTAATATCATAGGTTGTGAGAATTAAATGAACCAATACAGATAGTGTGTTTAGAACAGTGCATAGAACATAGTAAGTGCTATATAAGTGTTAGCTATGATGGTGAGGAGGAGGAGGAGGAGGTTATTGAGGACATAGTCCATTACATCATAATTCCCTCCCCTCTCCCCATTATGAATTCTATGTGAAGCATTTCTCTAAGGCCTCGGGCCCAGAAAAAGTTTTGGTTCTCTTGAGTATCAATCCATCTTTCTCTTATGGACACTATGACTCATGTGTCCATCTTTGCTTCAGATGCTAAACCTAGCAGTTTCAGGCAAAATTAATGACTCCTCTGCAGCATTACAGAGAGGTTTTTGGGATGAGTTCTGGGTCCAAATTGCTCCTGGCCCAAATCCTTGAAGTCACCCTTGATTTCTTTTTCTTTCACGCCCAACAACAAATCCTATTGACTCCACCTTCCAAATGTATTCTGGTTCTGCTCACTTTTCACCGCTTCCACCACTATACTCCTCTCTCCAGGACTAATATGTGGGTGCTTAGTTAGTTTTCTGCTTCTGCCCTAGCCCCTGAAGTCTAGTATTCATATAGCAACAAATGTAGCCTTTATGCCAATTTGCTCACTACTCTGCTTCAATTGCCTTGAGAAAAGCCAAAGTCCTAAACAGTTCACAAGCATCGCTATGATTTGCACTCCCCTACCTCTCTGTCTATCCTCATCAACTGCCTTGCCCCCTCACTGTCATGGCCCCGGCTCCACCAACCATAGGCCCCTTTGCTGCTCCTCTGATACACCGTGCATGCTCAGGGCTTTCCCTGACTGCCTTCTGCTGGAGTGCACTTCTCCTAGATATTGGCATGGCTTGCTCCCTCTCTTCACTCAGGTCTTTACTCAAATGTCACTTCATTAAAAGACCATCCCTGACCATCTTTTCTAAAAGCAACCTCCTTCCTGCCTGGGCATTTTATATCCCCTGAGCCCTGGTGGCGTAGTGGTTAAGAGCTTGGATAAGCTAGGCTTGCCAACCCACGGAGCAAGGAAGCTGAGTGCCTGTGGGCAGGAGGCTTCCTGGCGGAGTGGGGTGCCTCCCGGCACTTACCAGTGGAGCTACAGAGCTTTGGAACACTTGCCCCAGCAGGGCAGATGCGGGCATGAGGCCCGAGGGCCCAGAGGCCACAGGAAAGAGAAGCAGAAGCCGAAGAGACAAGGGACACAAGAAGCCAAGCTGCCTCAGTCTCAAAACGTATGACCATGATCTCAGGGGTTTTAAAAGGTGGAGCAATGGCCTCTGATGCTTCTAAGGGTGGAGTAGCAACTCATATGGACTGGAAGAATGGTTGCTGTCCCAGTGGGCCTGGAAGGTGGAGCTGAAGCCCAGGACCGAGGGGACTCCACTCAAAATCCAGAGACTATGGCCAATACCTAGAGTCTGGAGGACAGGGCCATTGTGTAAATTGTCTCAGAGAACAGAGGATTATTTTCAGAGTCTTGAGGGCTAATATAATGTGTTCTGCTGATTTGCTGGGTGCCCGTTATCACTTCTTTTCCTATAGTTTCTCCCATTTGTAATGGAAAGGTCTAGCTTATGCCTGTTTTGCCATTGTACCTTTGGAAGCAGATAACTTGTGTTCTAGATTTCACAGATGAAGAGGAATTTTTGGATTTGGACTTGGAGTTAAGACTTTTGCTATGATATGATGGGGTGACTATGTTTTCCATGTTGCAAGGATGTGATTTTTTAGGGGCCAAAGGGTGGAATGTCATGGATTGAATTATGTCCCCCCAAAAATGTGTGTATCCATTTGGCTGCGCCATGATTCCCAGAATTGTGTGGTTGTCCTCCATTTTGTGATTGTAATTTTATGTTAAAGAGGATTAGGGTGGGATTGTAACACCACCCTTACCCAGGTCACATCCCTGATCCAATGTAAAGGGAGTTTTCCTGGGGTGTGGCCTGCACCACCTTTTATCTCTCAAGAGATAAAAGGAAAGGGAAGCAAGCAGAGAGTTGGGGACCTCTACCACCAGGAAAGCAGTGCCAGGAGCAGAGCGTGTCCTTTGGACCTGGGGTCCCTGTGCAGAGAAGCTCCTAGTACGGGGGAACATTGATGAGAAGGCCGACAGAGAGAGAAAGACTTCCCCTGGAGATGACGCCCTGAATTTGGACTTTTAGCCTACTTTACTCTGAAGAAATAAATTTCTCGTGGTTAAAACCATCCACTTGTGGTATTTCTGTTATAGCAGCGCTAGATAACTAAGACAGTTGCTAACCAAAAGGTCGGCAGTTCGAATCCATCAGCTGCTCCTTGGAAACCCTATAGAACAGTTCTACCCTGTCTTATAGAGTGGCTATGAGTCAGAATCGACTTGACGGCGACAGGCTTTGGAGTCCCTGGGTGGTGCAAACAGCTAACACACTTGGCTGCTAACCTATAGGTTAGAGGTTTGAGTCTACCCAGAGATGCCTCAGAAGAAAGGCCTGGTTGTCTACTTCCAAAAAACAAGCCAGCACAGTTCTGCCAGAGTAACACATGGGGTCACCATGAGTTGGAGTCAGCTTGATGGCAACTGGTACTGGTATCTTGCCTTCTTTTTCTCCTCATCCCTTACCACAATCTGTCACGAATTCATTGTATGTATTCCTCACTAGAATTTAAGCTGCTTATGGGCAGAGACTTTGTCTCTGTCACCCCAGTACCTAGAGTGGTGCTTGACACATAGCAGAGACTTGATAAAAAGTAGTTAGAGAAATGAGAAAATGCGTGAAATGCTTCATTTTCCTACGCCATCCTATGATTCCCTTCCCTGGTTTCTCAAAGACTTGGAAGCAGTTTATAAAAAGTACAGATGCTACACCAGGACAAAAACAAAGACATCATGGTAGAGAATAAATCATCTTCTTAAGTGCCTTCTGATTCCTTAGTGGAAAACTATGTTGATGATAGTGAAACATGGCTGCCTGTGGGGAAGTTCTTGGCTCTAGAAATGACTAGAATGTTTGAGTAACCCGGACCCTGCTTTCACAGATTCCAGTAGATGAATGAGAGTTTGCTTCAGGGAGCAAGCGGCCCCTGAGCTGGGGATAAGCATTTTAAATCACCTTCCTCCTTTTCTCCTCCTATTTGAGAGCTTTGAGCTATGCACAAACGCTTGCTTCTTTGGAAGAATGGTTTTAACTGGCAAGGGTGAAGACACCCCCAGCAACTGATGTTGTTAAAGCCCTTTCTTTATGGAAAGGTGCTCTGGGCCCTGAACCTAGAGTTGTGAGCCTATTATGGCGACAAAGTTAGGAATAGAGTTTCCTATTCTTCTGTCTTGGCTGTATTGAAGTTTCCCCCTGTTTTCAAAGCGGTCTGTATGCAGCTGTATGAGACAAAGCTCCTGCTCCAGCCAGAGCTCCAGAATGCCCCGGGGTGTTCGTGGGTATTTGTTTGCTGGTGGTTTTCCCAAGGGTTTTGGACAATGATAAACACAATTGGCTGTTCTCTTTCTCTGCCCCAGACACGTGCATCTACATCACGCCTGAACAGAGGCCCCCTAGGGGAACTGCCCTTCTTGCAGACCTGGCCTGAGCCCCTCAGAAAGCTGGAGGGAGTCACTTCCAAGCATGCTATGCGCAGGAGAGCAGAAAATGTGATGCAGTCCATTTGTGTCTTTTGCTATTGGAAAACTCAAACCTAGTAGAGCAGATTAATTCTGTGACACACAATGGCAGGGAGGGGGCGAGGAGGTTGAGGCAGGGCGGGGTCTTTCTAGAATACAACTTTTTTCTGGAAGCTTTTAGCAGAAGCTGTTCCGTGGAGCCCTCAAAGCTTTGGAAGATTTTTTTTTTGTGAGGACTTTTTGTTTCTGTTCTGGGGACAGTGAGAGAGACCTCCAACTTTCTGGAACCTTCTGCAAAGGATCTTCTTTATCTGAAGGGCTCCTTGCCCAAGGCTAGACTTAGCATTGCCTTTTGGGGACCCAGTATATAAATATGTGCATCCAACTCATCAGGCTGCTGTGCGTGAGGAGGAAAATGCTTCCACAAGGGGAGCATGATATCAGTGGCCTTGCTTCTGGTCCTCTGCTTCTTTTCACCTCCTAAACGGATATAATCTCTCTAACACTAAAGAATACTGTTTTCCTGAACCTATTCCCACTACTCCCCACCCCCGCAGCTAAATAATTATATGTATGAAAAGGGACAGCTCAGTGAGAAAAAAAAAATGGTCACAATGTGGAGTAACTTGTGAGTAGGCAGCAACAGTATTTTAGGAACTGTTGCTTGTAATGATCCACCTTCTGAAATTTAAAACAAAGGCCGCTACAGGCCAGTGTTGTTAGCTAATTGTCAGACAACAGATAAACACACTGCAATCAGAAAAATTCCAACTGAGTTTGGATGGCTGATTTCTCTGGCAGCGAATGAAAGCTTTGGCGATTGCCCCCTGAGGATTAGCTGAGCAAACTAGGCACCAGGGTTCTCAGCATGTGCCCCCCACCCAGACTGTGGGCCCTAGTGGGTGTAAGTGTGTGGGGGAGTGCAGGCACCCTAGCTCACAATTTTAGGCAGCTGCATACCCGCCCAGGGACACCACGCCAGTGTAATTTATACCTGAGCCTCACAGCCAGGGTGAAGCCAGCCTTAATGGACCACAATTTGGAGGCATTGTTTACAAATCAATTTCCCCCTCCCCTAAATAGGCTGTTATAAGAGTGGACCCTTCTGCTTGGCCAGCCTGGGACCACCTGTCACTGGGACTTCCTAGCCAGTGGTCACACTGTATTGATCTTTTTAATCCCCTCTCTTTGTAACACAGAGCCAGCTGATGTGGCGTTCCTTAAAAGAAAGACTCTCCCACTGCCCCTACCTCTACAGGTAGCTGTGTATCCGGGGCCAATTCCCCACGAAAAGTCTTAATTGGCTTATGGGGAGCCTGAAAGATCTTCCTTGTGTTTACAAGGTGAAAGGAAATGATGGATCCCAAATGCCCTGGGCTGCCTTTATCCGTTTCTTGGTGGAAATCAGGTGAGTTTTATTTTTCAATTGTTTTTGAAACAGGACTGGAGGGTTTGGTAGGTTGGGGATAGTGTTTCACTTTAGTGGTTGAGTTTCGGGGTGGGGGGGGGGAGAAAAGGCGCAGAGTCATTGACATTAGGCAAGAAACTTGGTCAGTTTTTTTTTCTTAGTTTTTATTTACATGAAGTATCTGCAGTACAGAAATGTAAACTTTGATAGCTCATAATAATAGAATAAACTCTTTATGTACAAAAATACATTTTCATATGAATGAAGCATCTTGAATAAATTAAAGTACTCTCCAGCCCTGGGCGTGAATAGCTATGCAACAGTCTAGGGCTCTTCCTAGAGAAAGCCTGCAGTGGTGGGGCCTGGAATCCATAATGCATGAAGCCCACTCCTTGTCTCTCCTTTTTAAGCCTTTTCATTGTATTGTCAGCCGGCTCAAACCGAATTTTCATGCTCGTTTTTCTTCATTAGAGTTCTACAAATTGTAAAATTGACTTTTCACCTCGTCTTCAGGGGTTGATCTGTCCCTTTTCTAAATCACACTGAAGTGGTGGCTGGGGTCAGCTCTGAGCCAGTCACAAAGGAGGTTTTGTGGAGTTCAGAAAGTGCAAAAGGAAAGGCCGTCTAGGGGCGGGCGGGAGGGGCCCAGGGCTGAGGGCTGGAGAAACAGACCAAGGGGCAGCGGCGGCGAGGGTGCAGCGACCTAACCAGCGGCTCAGGTATCCTTCCACCCCTTTAAAGCTCCCGCCTCCTCCCTCCTCCTGGAGTGGGGATCCCGAGGCCGCAGCTGGGGTCCCAATTACAACTGTTGACGAGGAAGGGGAAAGTAAAGGTGTCCACAAAGGGCCTAGTGGTAGGGGATGAAACAGGGCGTCGTGTGGAGCAAGTCTTTGGACAGGCCAGGGAAGGGGAAAAGGGGATCGCCGGGGCCATAGGCGAAGTCTTCAGAAGCGGCGGGGCTACTGGGGTCGGAGAGTGGCGAGGTGGCGGCGGCGCAGGGGGAGGCAGCGGCGCCGGAGCCCCAGGACTCGGCGTCGCTGATGGGGCTCGGAGGCCCTGGCAGGCAGGGGGCGCTCTGCGGCGGCAGGAGGCGCTCCCGGGCACCGCCTCCGGGCAGGCCCTGGTCGGCCAGGCGCAGTGTCTCCGCCAGGGCCCAGATGTAGTTGTAGGCGAAGCGCAGCGTCTCGATCTTGGTGAGCTTGGTGTCGTCGGGGAAGGAGGGCAGCACGCTGCGCAGCGCGTCCAGCGCCGCATTCAAGTTGTGCATGCGGTTGCGCTCGCGATCATTGGCCTTGACGCGCCGGCTCCTGCGCAGCGAGTGCAGCAGCGCCTCGGAGCGCACCCGCGCCCGGCCCCGGCGCCGCCGCCGCTCCTGCTCGTCGTCTTGCGCCCCCGGAGCATCGGGCGCCCCGGATATCCCAGGCGCGCCTCTGCGGGGCGGCGCAGACGGCCCTGAGGCAGAGGCTGGCGGTTGGAGCCTGGCACAGTCCTCCTCGTCGGTGAGGAAGCCCGACAGGTCGCTGTTGCTGCTGCTGCTGGTGGTGGAGCAGTCGAGGTCAGAGAGGCAGGTCTCCAGAGAGGCGGGCATCGTTGCGCTCTGCGGGACCGACGCACGCACGGACAGATAGGAGGAGCAGGAGGGCAGGGCCGGCGGGGCGCACTTTCGTTCCGAACGGCCCCTGGCTAATGTGTGCCCGCTGCAGGCGCAAGAGCCTGGAAAGGCGCAGGGGCGCACAGGAAACTTGGCCTCGCTTCCTCGCCTCGCCTGCAGAGGCCACGCGCCCGGCCGGTCTCCCAAGTGATCTTGCCGGCGATCAGATCAGCTCGTGTGAGCACCGAGTGTGGCACACGACTGGCCTCAGGACCCCTTAAGTACCCGGTGCAACAATGGACGCCCCCCTCCCTTGCCGCCTCCGCCCCCGCGGCAGCCCCCGTGAATGGAACAAGGCGGCAGGTCAGCCCCGTGCGGCTTCTTAGTATTTGCATAATTTATGCTTTCGGGGGGGCCGCCTTCGCCCCTCCCCCCTCCCGGAGCGTGCCCGTAATTACCGCCGGCCAATCCGCGGCGCCGCGGGGCCCCGGGAGTCGTCTCTGGGCTTAGCCGGCCCAGGCGTCTCCGGGCAGTGAAACGGAGGCGGGGGCGGCGGGCGATTAGCGGCTGAGGCACGCTCCTCCGGGGGCGGGTCGGGCGCCCCTTGCTGGGGTGGGTATCGGAAGGCGGGGCACTGGCAGGCGAGTGTGAGCCGCGAAGAGAGTTGCAGAAACCTCAAGCTGGCCAGGAGCCTGGGTTCGCATCCCTTCTCCAGCTCTAGGTGACAGCGTGACTTTGGGCCAGCTATTTAACCTCTCTGAATCTCAGTTTCCCCGTCTGTGAAGTGGGACACAAATCTACCCTGTTGAATATGATACGAGATGACGCTCGTGGAGCACTTGCCATGGCGCTTTTGTAACCAACCGAGCGCCGGATAAATGGTTGTGAAATGCAGCGCTATCGGAACCCAGGAAAACCCGTATTCAAATAGACCGAAGAGTAGCCGGGCGAGGGCCACAGAGCAGAGGCAAGGATAGACGTCTCTTCTCCTTCGGGGTTGGTGAAAAAACTGGGGAATGAATCAGCTGACTTTCACCTGGGAGGATGGTTGAGAAAAATAAAGGGTCGGGTGATTTCCTAGGTTGGGTTGGGTATTGACCGCCACCTCCGCCTGAAGCGCTGCGGAAAGACAAAATAACCGCAGCCTGCGAATACCCTCTCCTCAGGGAGCGTGGAGAACCCTCTGAGAACACTCAACTCGGTCTTTGCGCTGTGTCTCTGGGAGCGGTGCTTGCAGCCTCTGCCGCCCACCGGAACTGCGAATAAGCCAGGGCACCGGAGAGTGTGGGACCGCAGAGGGAGGCAAACACTTTCCTCTTTAGTAATATAAACTCGCCTATGCTGTAAGGGTCGTTATGAGTCGGAATCCACTCAACGGCAATGGGTTTAGTTTTTGAGTTTGGAGGCTAGCAGAAGGTCTTTATTCTGCACGTCAGGAGTCGTTTCTCTCTAGTCACCAACTCTCACTCTGGAGCAATAAAGTCCTCGACATCCCCCAGTTTTGTCTTTAGGGGAAAATAGTCAGTAAGGAACAGCACCAGATTATGGGGGTGTTAAAAACAAAGCGAACACATTTCAGTAAAGGTCCGGAGGCCTTCCCATGGTATCCGAGTGGTGGCTTCAGGCCTGCTGCTTGGCTCGCTGTTCTGAGAGGACCCCAGATGAGGCATCTGTCTCCTTCTGGTGGGGTGCTGTACAAAAAGGGGAGACAGTTCCCACCTTGGCTGACTAACCGGTATTTGCCTTCTGGCTCAGAGGGCTCTGCCTAGCCACCCAGGGGCTTTGTATCCCACACGTACCCCCAACCTGGAGGAAGGTAGGACAGGTCATATAAGGGCTTTCTGTTTCTTAGAAGTCACAGAAAGAAGCCTTAACCAGGTTAATCAAGAAAGGGATTCTGGGGCATCTCAAGGAACTCAAGAGCTGCTGAGACTTTTGTGAGCCAGCAGGAGTCCAGGAGTCCTCGCTCTGCTTTTTGCCTTGTTCTCTCCCTGCTTCAGCTTCTATGTGACCCCAATGCACTCCCACCAGCCTTGACTTGATGACATCTTTGGGCCCTTTTCTAAATCCCTGGAGGAGAGAATCTGTTTAGCCAGGGGACAGGGTCATCGGAGTGGACATTTGTCAGTTTCTTGGCTACCAGTACCTCAACAACCTTCCTATTGAGGAATTCAAATGTATGAGTGCCCCCCACACCCCAATTTTGGCAATTAAGGTGTGTCAATGTGACTTAAGTGCAGCCAACCTGATGCCCCACTTGGAGTTTAGGCTCTGAGCTGGTGACAGAGCTTGTGTCATGGTGGTAACCCAGAAGGCCAATGGCCAGTGGTAGAAGAGGTGGCCGTGGGCCAGTGAATGTCCTTATCATACTCTTCCCAGGGCCTGCCCTCAGCTGTGGTTCTGATCACTCTCCCCGCCACTGTCTGCTTTCTCTGCCTGCCTTTTCCTAGGAGATCTTTCTTGCTTGAGTTGGCCGGGTTTGGTGTCTGTGAGCATAGAAACTAATGCTTCTTGGTTTTTCTTTCTTTTTTTTTAGGCAACCCATACACCATATTGAGTCTAGGCCAGGCATTGTGCTAGACCCTGGGGTGACAGGGATGAAAACCTGGCTGATGAGGGTGATAGGTGCTGTGTCTTATAAGCCTAGAATTTAGTGCTGGCAGAATCCTTGGAGATTATTCATCTAACCACTGTACCTCATACATGGGAAACTGAGACTGAAGATGGAGAGGCCCTTTCTCCAGGTTACCCCAGGGATCACTGGTGTTCAAACTAGTGCCAGACTCAGGAGTCCTTTAAGCCCCTCTACCATATTCTTTCATCACAATCCATTGGCAAATACATACTGAGTGCCTGCTGCCCTGTGCCTGAGGACCCATAGGCTTGGAGGAGGGGAGATATGGCCACAGAAAGGTGACCAGCCACTGGCCCAAAGAAGTGCTAGAGCCCACTAAGGGAGCAGATCTGAAGAGCATCATGCATCCTTCAAAGAGAACAGGGAAGTGGTCAGGGAAGGCTTCCTGGAAGAAGGATACTTGAGAAGAATGGATGGAATGTGAATAGACAATCAGAGAGGGGTGGGAGTGCCTGTGGAGGCAATGTCGGGGCTATTCTGGATAAAGCTTCTGTGGAGGCCCCAGGGGAAGAGACTAGGGTACAATTGTTGGGGGCTTTGAATGGCCACGATGACCTTTCCCGCTTACTGTCTGTCTCTTCGTCCTCCTGCTGCTCTCTCTGAGCAGGACAAACATTTGCAGTTGTTCCAGGGGTTCATCACACAGGGGCACCTGGCAGAGGGGACAAGTGGGGGCAAATACCTAGCTCCCCTTCACCACCTGCCAAGCCATGCACCTTGACCCATGGTTGCATCTGCCCAGAGGGCGCCCTTTTCAAATGCACACCAAGGCACTTGAAGAGCTAGCAGTGGCTCTGTGCTCTCTCCTAACTTCATCCCTACCGCCACCCCCACCCGCCTTTGCCTGTGCCTTAGTGGCCTGACCAGGCAGTCACCTTAGCTTTGCCCTGCTGGTCTTGAGCCGTACACTGGCAGCTTCTCCCTAGATATTAGTGCCTGCCCCTTGTACTTTTCATAAATGTATCTCAGGCTTGGGAGGCCCCTCCTACAAGTGATCCACTGAAGATGGAGCTGAGTCCTGGGAGGGTGAGAACAAGGGGGGAAACTTAGGCTCAGGCTTGATTCCAAAGAAGCCTGGAACTTTCTACTCAAGAGGAAAAGGCTGGGCCCTTCTTTGGAGGACAGGTCAAGCACATTTATGTGACAGCTCAGAGGCGCTTCTAGTGATGCCAAGACTGGACTCTTCCTGGGGCTTTGCCTGCCTGTCTGACAACCGGGGCAAGGAGGTGAGGGCAGGGTCTCTGAAATGCACTCGGGGGCCAGAAGGTGCACACCTGTTCCAGGCAGCCCTGGAGATCTAACTCAAGACTGTGGTGAAACTATCAGGGAGGTGATTTCAGTTCCTTATTGAGAGGAGCTTTCTGACACCCAGCACACTGATGAAGGAACTAGCTTTTTCCAGAGATGGGAGGTAGGGACTCTCAGGGACTGAGCAATGCATTGGATGCTTCCAGGGTCTTTTGAGATTCTTGGTGTGTGTGTGTGTTTTTAAATAAAGAAAGGTGAAAATAGGGGGAAATGGTGGCAATTTATAAATGTTTATATATACTAAATCAGTATGATCAACACAAAAATACAAAGCAGTCTAACTGTGCTGTTTACAAGAGTTGACAATTTTAGAATTTAAAATGAACATCAAATCGTAGTGCCTCTATAGGCGTGGAGATACATGGATGGATCCAGATTTAAATTTGTGGTTGAACATCTTGTTCTTCCAGGCCTGTCATGTGTTTCAGTGGCCATGTGCATGACTTCATTTGGAGCCCACAACCTTTGAGACCTTTTGTGGATTCTGAAGCTGAACCAAATGACCTCCCTGCCAACTCCCTCTCAGTTATCAGAAACACGTAAGCCTGAGGCTGAACAAACTATCTTTTTGGGATGCTGTAGTGGGAACTAATAAGGCTAATTGGTTAGAGTCCTGTAATTACAAGTACTGGAATGATAATCTGAATGTGTTGGGTGGGGGGGCACTGTCACATTTCACTTTTGTCCCCCCAAATTGTATTAGCTGAGATTTATCATTCCCTATCCACTCCAGTTGGGTAGATGGAATATTAATTTCAAGAACAGTGTAGCATCTACATGTAGGTCTGAGTTCTGTGGGCTTAAAAGGCTTTTTTTTTTTTTTTTTTTACACAGTACACATGAATTCTCAGATGCAATTTACTAGAGGTAAATGGTGTTGGCATCTTACTCAGACACTAATCCATCAGGGGAACTGGGGACAAGACAATGCATGGTCTTGGGGTTTGTAATGCTGACCAGGCAGTGTCCACAGCGGCAGCCTTGATGGAGGTTTTTGCCCAAAGTAAAGTCGCGTAGAGGGCCACAGCTTCTAAACAAGCCCACTCTACTTCTATCATCATTTTCTTTTTGGAGATACCTAGGGCGAAGGATGGCATTGGTTTCGTGTGTGCTATTTTGGAAAGGAAAAGTTGAAATTTTTTTTAGAATAAAAAGAAAGAAAAAGGGCAGCTACTCAAGAGGAATGGGTGAAGGATGATGTTGGACACAGAGGCACACAGTGTTCCTTCAGTACGTTAAGTATACCCGCAGATATGCAGTTGCGTTTCCATATAAGAGAAGCAGGGTGGGGTTGGGGGAGTGGAAAGGAGAAACAATTCCCTATTTTCTTTACTGATGACCCATGACAGTTGTGGAAAGGGGGTAAAAGGGAGGGGGAAAATGAGGCAGGAGGGGGGAAACAGAGGGGTCTTTCAGTGACAGAGCAAGGAAAATGGCAAATTATCCATGGTTTCCAGAAATCCGTGGAGGCCCCCTCGGCCCCTGCCCTGCTAAATCCAGTGCCGGCTGTATGCATTTCCCACCTCGAAGTTGTCGGCTTGAATATTCTGTGGCATTGTGTACTGACGAGTTTGGCTATATACAGTCTGCGTAAGTGGGAGATGAATCTCGGGTTCCTGTGGAAGTCCTGGTGGAAATCTACTTTGTCCCAGTGTTATGTAAGAAATGCCTTCTACAAAGACGCTGGACAATTCTACTGCCAAATAAATTCTTTGCACAAGAATTTTTCAAGTTGGATTGTGATTCTCAGACCTGTGCTGGTGTGGAAGGACAATCTGCGTGCTTGGGCTGGCCCAGGTCCTCTGCAGGCCCTAGCAGTGGATGGGTTTGCAGTTTGGGCCAGTCTTGGGGGAAACAATGTCCTTTTTGTGCCCAAAGGAGAGTGGGGGAGGCAAAGGGGGTATGCACACTTATGCAGGGGCGCCCATGGAGGTGCAGGCCCTGAACTGAAGAGGGGAGCAGGCAGAAGGTGCTCCCCCCTCCTTTCCCAGCTGTGAGGCCTGGAATCAGTTTTCACATCAGCTGCTAGAGGCTACAAATCAATGCAGAACCTCCTTCAAAGCCTCTGAGTTTTGCCCTGGTGGAAGATTTCTTGAAGTTAAATCATCTTCTGGGCTCAGATTTAAAAAAAAAAAAAAAAAAAAAAAGCCCCGTCATCGCTGTACACAAGGTATGTACAATCTATCTCCCCAAATCCAGACTGCACCTGCCACAGGAAGTTGCTAAAACCAGAGTTAATTTTGCTGAGCAGTTTCGTTTTTGCACACTTCATGTTTTTGAATTCTTAAGACTTCAATGCAGGTCAAAAACATTTTCGCCTCAAATGCTTGTGGGTCAAGTGTGGGAAGATTGAGTGAAGGTGTTTTCTCATGCACGTACTAAAGAAGTCACAGAAATGTAGCCTAATAGAATTCAACTATTGGTTTATGGAAAGAATTCAGAAATAAACCCAGAGAATGGAAAAATAGCTGTTTTCCTTTTGCTTTTCTGTACCTTAACGCTTGGCTACGTAAATTCACGTTGGGTTCGAACACAAGTGCATTTTGTTTGTAGTAATTAAAATGTTTTAATGAGACAACCATAAAATCCACCATTAATTATTTTGTTTCAAACACTTCTGCCTTCTTTTGAACCAGGTCTATTTAGAAATAGTTTAGAGAGTAGCCTGCAGTTTTATTCTTTCCTCTGCATTATACACAGGAGTGGAGAAGTCATTGATAAATAATTACACACTGTTTTGGGTCTTTGGGCTTGTATAATATATCAAAGCGATTAGTACACTTATTGTTCCATTGTAAATGCTTTTTTTCTCCTTTCAGTTTCACTTGCCTTGTCTTCTAGCTAAACCTTTTTCTGGAAATCTTTTGTCTTCTTCATTCTTTCTGCTTGTTACAGTCCAGAAGCATTCTCCTTATTCAAACACTCGCAGCAGGGGCAAAGAAAGCGACTTCGGCCGCATCTCAAGTTTTACCATAACTTTCTGGCATTTTCTTTTCTTCCAGTTTTCCCAGACTACCTAGGGGCAATGAAGAATTATAACGTACATGAATTATTGGTACTCCCCTCGAGTTAAAGGGGAAGGAAAGTGCCTCATTTTCTATGCCCCCAAGGGACGGAGCGAGCAGGCGGCAGCCGAACAATGTATTTATCACTTTGCATCTCTTTGGGACGCCGGCCGCGCCCCGCGCGCCCCCACCCTCGCCGCTGCCGCTGCAGTTTTGCTTGGGCCCGGGAGAGCCGACATTTCTCTGTTTATTTTATGGTGCCACAAATAAAGACTCATTGGCTGGAAGAAGGGGGTCTTCCCTGAGCCTTGCGCAAACGACCCTCGCGCCGCGGCGCTTCCCACCGCGGGGGCCTCAGAGAGCCGGGAGGGGCCACGCGGGGGGCGCGTGGGGGCGCGGCAGGCCCCCCGGGTGGGCGCCCTGACCTCCGCACCCGGGTCAAGCGAGAGAAGGAACTTTGTTGCAAGCTGGTTCCAGTTCACCAAGAGGGCCCGGCCGCCGCCGGAGCCGCGTGAGGGGATTAAGGCCGCACGAGAGGAGACTGCGCCGCGGCCTCCAGCCACGTGAGGAGAGAAGTGGCTTCAAAAGTCCCCAACAAACTAATCCATGTTATCCGGCGGGATGACCGGCCGGGTGCGGCCGCTCCAGAACCGGGGCCAGCCTGCTCCGGGCTGGCTGCGGAAGGGGGCGCGCTCAGCTCCCCGGGCTCTGGGCACGAATTTCGAGCGAGAAGATGACAACTCGTTCTCCTCCCAGTCCCATTTTTGGGACCCCCTGAGGCAAAGTCGGGGCAGTCCTTGGTGACCATCGCGCCTGAGTAAAAGCGACGGGGCACGTTGTAACACTTAGAAAATGTGAGATGCTTCCGTAGAGTTAGGATGGAGAATTAGGATGAAATCTGCGGAAAATCGGGGAATTTAGGTATTGGCCTTAAAATAACGCGTTTCATTAAGAAAATAATGAAAGATAGTTCGAAGAAAAGAGTTTGGGTGACAAAAATCCTCGGGAGAAGTGCAGATATTCGCCTCTGAGGCGTTTTCCAAAGCAGGAGGGCTTTCTGTCACCTCGCCGCCGCCCCCGCGCGACCCCGCCCCTGGGCCGAGGGACACTTCCCAATCTGTCGGGCTCGGGCCAGGTTTCCATTTGAAGGGCCGCGCCGGGCGCCTTGGGAGCGGTGAATGGCCGCTCGCGTTCGGGCAGGCGCGCACGCCTCGCGGCCGGGCTGGATTTGGCCGCATTTGCATAGCAGGTGCTGATGCTTGTCCATTCTTACTTAAAGAAGTTTTAATATGGGATAAATTACCAGGAATTAGGAGCAGGCGTGGGCGGGAATAGAGGAATTGTGTCGTCCGTCTTCTTACAGCCGCCTGGCGCGGAAGGCGAGATGGGGGAAGGAGAGAAATATGAAGTGAAAATCGACTTTGAAAGTCGCCTCCTTAAGAAAATAGTACAGTCTTCTTTGCTCTCTTTATCCAACCCCTCCAAAAAAAAAAAAAAAAAAGAGCAATGAAAAAACAGGAAGGAACTTTAATCAGTTTGATTTTAGAATCTGTTTTGCACCAAGTGCAGCAATAATCCCAGGGATAGTAATGAGATTAGCGAGCGAAAATCTTTGAGTCAGAAAGTCTGGCCGAGTTTAAACTGTTAATCCTGGTCCTAATCCGCCTCCTTGGCGATGTGGAAGCGCGCGCCACGAGAGAGTGTGTTTTCTTCCCATACTCTTAAAAAAACATCGGGTGAAGCCCAAATCGGCCCATTCTTGTGATGACAGCCAATACTTTCCCGCGGGCGCGCTCCCCGGGTGCTTGGACTCTGAGCCACGGGCTCCAGGGCTTCTCCCTGGAGGGGGCAGCATTGGACTCCCTCCCTTCCAGGGGAACCATGTGGCTGCTTGGGGATGACACCGATCTCTGGATTCATTCCATCTGTTTGGAATCTTGCAAAGGCTTAGAACAAAGTGGAATTTCAAAAAGATGGGGTTTGCAGAGATTGGGGTTGGGGGCAGTTTTTCCTTAACCCCCTTTAAGCCTAACCTAAGGGTGTCCTCCTCAAAGGGACAAGGTGGTTTTCAGAAGAAAAGTGAGGAGGGGGTAGGCCCATTGTCTCCCCCCAGTCAGGGTCTTGGGGGCTGGGGAGGAGGCACGGCTGCCTTAGACTCCAGCCGGCCAGATTATGGGTCTCTTCTGCTGCTTCATGGGAGAAATGCTTGGGGTCTGGGGCCTCCTGAAGAGTCTCTAAATACTTGGGGACGTCAGAGGCGTAGCGAGGGTAACGAGCGCCCAGGGGCAGTCTCTAAATTTTCGACCCTCCCCTGCCGACCTAGTCGACGGGTGGGGAGGGGGGGATGGGCGTGGGTTTGATTTTCCAGCTGGCCTGGTGCGGCTTCCCCTTGAACTTGCTCTCGGGGACGAATGCCCCCCTCGCTACACCTCTGGGGGACTTGGGATCGGGCAAGGTGAAAATAGGGTGGACAGGCCCCTCTCTCACCAGAGCCAGGCTCTCCACACAAGATGCTGTCGGACGTAAGGGGACTACAAGCTACCTGAGGGGATCAATGCCAATGCTCTCCTCCCCTCTGCCCAGTGGCGTCGGGAGCCTTTCTCCTTTCCTTCTCGGCCCCTTCCTGTCTGTATTCATTCCAGTTTGACCCCATTTTGAGGCGGGATCGCACCTGAGATCGTGCGGGCAGTCCTCTGGGTCTTCCTAAGCGCTTCCCAACAGCTCGCTTTTCCCGGAAGGCAGTGTGAGATGCCCAAACGGACCATATGGTTTGGAACTCGAGCCTCGGAGCTCGCAGACAATGGGGAAGCGAGAGGCCGAGGTCAGTGGCGGAGCTCCGGCGGCTGCAAACCTCCCTTTCAGTGTAATGAAGCTGTTGTCTGGGGGTAATGATGCAAATGCCTGGGCCCTTTCTCTCCGGATAGTCTAGAACGTGATTTGTCATACAATCTGAATCTTTGGGAGGACTTTAGACAGAACCTCCCCCAAAGATGGAGATGAGCCATATGTGCACTTTGCATCTGAAGTGGGGGTGGGGGCAGAGGGAGGGGGCACTGCCCACCAGCTTCCCAAAGGACAGAGTTCTGGCTGACCTGACAGCAGGGAAGACACAGTCCCTGATGAGTCAAGGACTGCCTGACCCCGGGGGCTCATGAGTGGGTACAGCCACTGCACTATGTAACCACGCATTAGCAGTATGTGTTGGGAAAAAAAATGTGGAGGATCTGAAGCTGCTGAGTGGTGTGGTCATTGCACCCCTCATTCCTTTTACCTGTGTTTAGATGTGAATTGAGAAGGAGCCATTCTGGTGAAATGCCCACTTGATAGAAAAGCTTAGATTTCACTGCTCTGAGTGTCCCAGCAGATGCTAGTTGGAGCCAAGATGGACAATTCAGAGAGTATTTCTGGAGCAGGAATAGTAAAGGAGAAGCAGGGAGCAGATGCCCTGAACCTGGAGCAGGTGGAGGGGGAGAGAGGGAAGACACCAAAGTGAGGAAGAGAGCGGGAAAAGTGAGAAACCTAGCTCTCACTGGGTGGGTGTGATGAAAGCGGAGGCTGATGGATGCTGCTCACAGGAAGAGAGGCATCTCCCCACTGATGCCCTCGGGTCTAATTGCCATCTCCCCACTGCAGCTCCAGGGGGACACTGTGGGTCCGTCCAAAGTCTAGAGGCAGAAATACACTGTTAATTATAAATTTAATTACCAATATTTATTAATTATCAGACCACTATGTAATGAATTGAGCTAATTGCCCCTTTTTGCTGGATGCAATTAAGAAGCATCAGTAGCCCAACATGATCCTAATAATAATAGCAATGACGATTAGGGGTGGAGAGAAGATGTCTGTGGCCTAGAGTCTGTCCTCAATGGGGGCACAGGGGAAGCAGAGATGACATAGTCACATCTGCCTGCAGATGAGGCCTTTCTTTTCTGCCTCATCCTCTTCGGTACCCTCAGTGCCTGGCTTAGTGCCTGGCTGAGCAGAGCTGATGCTCAAAGGGTATTTGTGGAGAGAATGAATTTACGCCTGTGCGCCGGCTCCATGCATGTGTGTATGGCCTGCATGCAGGTTCACTAGCATGTACACATGTCTGCATGCACACAGCCCTTCCCTCGCCTTCAGGGAGACTGGAACAGGGAGCTAGGCTGCACCATTTCTCTGGAATTTTACTCCATTCCCCGTAACCAAAGAATTGATCCACAAGTTGGCACCACAGCCCCAGGCACTGCTGGCTGGCAGAGGGCTTGCTGGGTGGGTATCCCTGTTCCACTGTTCTGTGGTGGTGTAACATTAGGAGATTAAGCGGGTGGGGTGGGAAATAGAGGCACCCTAATCCAAGGAGAAGAGGTCCCTAATTACCCCTGCTGGCTGTGGGTGTCAGGCAAGGGCAGATTGAAACCCAAGTCCTGGCTTCACCTCTGATCATTCCCATGACTACAGGTAAGTTGTTGTTAAGCCCTGTCAAAGCCCTGGCCACATGATACTCTTTCTGCTCCCTCAGACACCCCTAGCCCCCTCTCTTGGCACTGAGGGCAAGAGGAGGGGGCTTACCGTGGTGACAACACCAGCTGTGACAGCCCAAGCCACAAGCTGCTCACTGCAATACCCGTTACTATCGAGAGGAGGGTGTCCAGGAGTGGGAGCTTGGAGGTGGGACTTCTGGAGCAGGTGTGTGTGTGTGCTGGGAACCCAGGGAAACTGGGCTTCTGCTAATTTGGGGGCTATGTAGAAAACTTTTTTTTTTTTTTTTAAAGTGGTACTCTTTCTAAAACATTCCAGTCTTCTTTCTTGCTTTAACCAGTATATTCTGGGTGCACATTTGCTGGGCATGGGGAGTGCTCGGGGTTAGCACGCTCAATATCTGTCCGTCTTCGCTTCTGGACTCCCTTTGTCATCTTGTCATCATCCTTCGTATTGACTTAACTACTACGTATCAGTGAACAATTTGTCGTGTGTATGGGACACTGAGCTTAGCCCTCAATATGCATGATTTTATGAAATCCACACAACCACATATGCACTGTGTATTTTTATCTGCTTCTTAAACAAGGGACTGAGGCTCAAAGAGGTTAAGAGATATGCCCAAGGTCATGCGGCCAGCAGGCAGTAGAGTCAGGACTTGAGCCCAGGTTCATCTGGCTCCAGTGCCCAGGATCTTGACCACTCCTCATTCTTCTTCTAACCCTTCCTCCTTTTATGGAAACGCTCACTCTGCGGCCAGCTCTAGCTAGTGCTGAGGACATAGAGAAGGAAACTACAGCCCTGCTCTGGGGGGAGGATGCTTTATTGTACAGAGTGGTGGCCAGGGTCCAGGTGGACCGGCGGTGGCAGCGGGAGGGCAGCTCTTACAGCTGTGGAGGTGGGTGAGGCTGGGAGAAGGGCTGTGTGTGTCTGCTGGTCGGTGGCTGTTGTGGGGAAGGGCATTGGTCTTGTTTTCTTGTTGAGAATAGAGAGGACTGGGTTCCCTCTGCTACCCTGGGAAAATCCTTTGCCTCTCGGGGCCTCTGCTTCTTCATCTCAAAAAAGGGTGGAGAGGTGTGAGAAGGGGATAAGGTGCCCTAGGAGCTTGCAGACCAGCTGGATATCTCCAGGCTCACTGGTGTAGGGCTGCCCTCACCTGAGGTTTTGGGGAGTCACCTGGATGTGTGACATCAAACTTCTCTCCCCTCCGGTCTCCCTATCTGCACAGTGAGCAGAGCTTTTGAGGGGCCCAGAGAGCTGAGCTGTGCCACATAGCCAGCAGCCTCCCTGAATAGGGGAGGGGACATTCTTTCCTCTAGATTGGGGTGGAATTCATGATCCTAGAGTGTGTGGGCTGCCCTGGGCCTTTTGTCCCCATGTGCCTGTAGAACTCAGCATGACCATGGCACTGAGAGACACTAGGTTACCTATATCCATTGGTTCAGTAGTTAGTTAATAGTTTGTTAATTCATTCATCATTCACTCATTCATTGCCATGACATCGAATCAATTTTCCTGGGTAAAAGATCGCTTGACTTTTGGCTTAAAATCTTTCAATGCTTTCCCATTGCAATTAGAATAAAATACTCCCTCCTTTTTACTTTGACTATTGTTAACAAGGATCTGCATCATCATCTGGCCCCTGCCGGGCTGGGTGTTGTCTCACCTCATGGCCAATTCCTCTCTCCTTTGCCCTCCTTGTTCTGGCAACACTGGTCTCCATTTTGTGCCTTGATCACTGCTCAGAAGCTTTGTACTTGCTCTTCCCTCTGCCTGGAGGACTCTTCCTGACACTCACCCTCCAGGTCTCATGTCAGAGGCCAACTCCTGATGATCCTGAGGAAAGCCACCCTCCCCACCCCACCAGTCACTCTTTATCACTTAGCTCTACTTCCATCAGCATGTAAATCTGCAAGCAGTTTATACGTTTGTTTGTTTGCCTATTTCTTTTCATTTCTTTTTTTTTTAAATTATGCTTTAGGTGAAAGTTGACAGCTCAAGTTAGTTTCTCATACAAAAATTTATACATACATTGTTATGTGACCGTAGTTACAATCCCTATAATGTGACAGCACACTCCTCCTTTCCACCCTGGATTTCCCCTGTCTATTCAACCAGCTTCTATTCCTTTCTGCCTCCCTGTCTTGCCTCCGGACAGGAGCTGCCCACTTAGTTTCGTGAATCTACTTGAGCTAGAAGCACACTCTTCACGAGTACCATTTTATGTCTTATAGTCCAGTCTAATCTTTGTCTGAAGAGTTGGCTTCGGGAATGGTTTTCGTTCCCGGTTAACAGAGAGTCCGGGGGCCGTGTCTTCTGGGGTTCTTCCAGTCTCAGTCAGACCATTAAGTCTGGTCTTTTTACTAGAATTTGAGTTCTGCATCTCACTTTTCTAATGCTTGGTCAGGGACTCTCTGCTGTGTTCCCTGCTAAGGAGGTCATTGGTGGTAGCCGGGCACCATCTAGTTCTTCTGGTCTCAGGCTGATGGAGTCTCTGGTTTATGCGGCCCCTTTTGTTTCTTGGGCTAATACTTTCCTTGTGTCTTTGGTGTTCTTCATTCTCATTTGCTCCAGGTGGGTTGGGACCAATTGATGCATCTTAGATGGCTGCTCGCTAGCTTTTAAGACCCCAGAAGCCGCTCACCAAAGTGGGATGCAGAACATTTTCTTAATAAACTTTGTTATGCCAATTGACCTAGATGTCCCCTGAAACCATGGTCCCCAGACCCCCACCCCAGCTACTCTGTCCCTTGAAGTTCAGGAAACTTCTTAGTTTTTGGTTTAGTCCAGTTGTTGTTTGCCTATTTCTTACCTGTCTCTGATGAAACTGAAAGTTCCATGTGGTGACAGTACCTTGTCTAGCTTATAAACCTGTTTCTCAGTGTCTACAATAACGTTTGCCACATAAGAGGTGCTTGATATGTTTTGTGATTGAATGCAGATATTCACTGAATGTATTTCAGATGGTAAGGCATATGTCCTGCTACTACTTATGTCTTCACTGCCCAGCTCCAGTAAAACCCAGGCCTGGTGAGAGAGTGAAGCATGTGTGAATGATCTAGTTCTTCTTTGGTTGTGTGTGAAGCTGACCACTTCTGATTAGGTTCTGTCCAAGGTTGTTCTCTCTAGACATGGGCGCATTTCCTGATATGGCTGGACAGAACTCAGAAAGTCTGACTCCCCTGGGGTGATTTTGTGCAGGCATGAACCATTGGACCCTCTGAATCACATCGTTTGTGCTGGAGAAGACCTCTGAACCTGTCAAGGTAGAAGACGTCTCTCTTCTTTATAGGAGGAGCTTTGCAAACAACCTTCTCTGAACAGGGTAGTAACGGGGGTCCAGTTCAGTACCTGGGCAGGATGTTCTGTCCAAAACAGAGAACAGACACCCCTGCAACACTCCCAAGGGGCAGGGAAGAGGGAGGACAACTCATGGCAGAGAGGCAGCTGAGCAATTGCTGAGGGCAGGGCACGCCTGGGTGAGTGGCCATCAGCCAGGAGAACTGGGGCTGATTAAAGGAAAGCCACTTGGAGCAGTGAGGCTGTGGGGGTGGAAGCATATCTCCATCATTCCCAGGAATCACCCTCTGGCATGTTTGGGGTGAGAGTGTGTGGGGCCCTCCTACCAAGCCCTCTAAAGCCCTCTGAGTTTCTCTCCAACACTCCCCTAAGTCCTGGACCTCCCACGGAGCACTGGCAGTGGGTCCAGCTGAGGGTTGGGTGGTGGGAGAAGACCCCATTCCTGCCCTCACAGAGCTGGCGGTCTGCCTGGGGACAACACCCAGGCATGCAAAGCAGCCAGTGAACAGAACTCAGGACGCAACTCTGTTTTATCTCCACTCATCCACTTACCCAACCTCCAACCAATCATTTATAGGTGCCTCCCATGTGCTGGGGTCATTGGATGTGATGATGAGAAACCTGAGGGAGCTGCTCTCCTGGCATTTACATTTCAACGGGAAAACAGATGACAGTCATACAAATAAACACAAAGTAAGATAACAGCAGGTGGCGAGTGCTAAATGAGCAGGGTGCCAGTGTGGAGAAAAACAGGAGGAACCTACTCTAGATGAGCAGAGCCATAGCAAGGGTAATGAGCACCCAGGGGCAAACTCTAAGTTTGTGCCCAGCCCCCGCCTCACTGAGGGGGGTAGCGATGGGGTGATTTGCTGCCCAGCCTCATCGGGTGCCCCTTAGACTTGCACCCAGGGGAAAATGCCCCTGTCTAATCCCTCCTTGCTACGCCTCTGTAGATGAGGGAGTCGAGGAAGAACTCTGAGGAGGTAACATCGAGATTGAGGCTTAAAGGAAGAGAAGGAGCCAACCATGCAGAGAGCTAGAGGGAGAGCATTCCAGACAGAGGCACCAGCAAGTGCAGAACCTGGGACAGGAACAAGCTTGTAGTGTGTGGAGAACTGACAGAGCCCCGTGTATATTAAGTAAGCCTCCAGGAGGGAGAAGCAGACTGCTTGTGGACAGACTATGCACACCAACATAATATGAACAAGAGCAGGTATTTACTGAGCACTTACCATGTGCCTAGCGTTGTGCTAGTGTTACACGTAGCACCTTCCTTAATCCTCACACCAGCTTGATGAGGTGTGTGCTATCATACTCTTAACTGTGCAGAGGAGGCGATGGACGCTCAAACAGGCAAAATCAATTGCCAAAGATCACCCAGCTAGCCAATGGTGGAATTGAAATTATTTTTGGTTAATGAACTATGTTCTTTTTTTACTTACTAATTTTTTTTGTGCTAAGTGTGTATATATATATAATATATATATGGAACCCTGATGGCACAGTGGTTAAAGCACTTGATTGCTAACCAACGGGTCAGAGGCTCAAACCTACCAACTGCTCCAAGGGAGAAAGATGTGCCAGTCTGCTTCCATAAAGATTCCAGCCTTGGAAACCCTATGGGACAATTCTACTCTGTTCTGTAGGGTCGCTGTGAGTCGGAATCGACTCAACAGCAGTGGGTTTGGTTTGGTATACACATAACAAAGAATTTTCCATTTCAACATTTTTTACATGCATGATTCAGTGATATTAAGTTCATCATGTTGCACAACCATCACTACTGTTTGTTTCCAAATTTTTCCATCACCCTTGACAGAAGCTCAGTGCCCCCTAAGCAAATGACTCCTTCTTTCCCCTGGAATTGCATTTTGAACATAAGTCTGATTCAAGGGCCCAAGTTCATAATGACTAAGCTAGTCTGTCTCCCAATATACAGGAAAACAATACAAACTGAACTACACATTGGCTACTTGGAAAAGCACAGAGAAAGGAGAGACCAGAGAACATGGTAATCGTGGCCTTGGGCTGTTGGGAGGTCTTGTGAGAAGTGCTTGCATGGCACTGGCTGTTATAAAATATTAAATTTAGTATTGGTTTACATAACCTCCCATGTTACTGTTATGAAGACATAGAGAGACACGTGGACAAGCACATGAAAAGTCAGCTTTAAGCCTTCACTCCATCATCACAAATGTATTATTCTTTCTTGAGCAAGGCTTCTTAGCCATCTAAAGATGGAAGACAGTGCCACCTGTTGGTTAGAAAGGATTGTGGTTGTACGACAACTGAGTAGAGGTGGATCAACAATGACGTGGTTATTAATCATTTACTGAGTGCGCAGGCCTGTGCTGGGCAGGAGGTAGAAGCGTGTTGGACAGGGACGGATTGCCCAATAAGCAAGGTAAGCACGTGTTTAGGGCATCAACAAAACAGGGGCACCAGTTGTCCGAAGCAAAGACCCATAGATGCCAAGCAGACAGGACACAAGGAAAAGCCAGCCCTGCAGTGGAAGGGAACTGGCAGAGCACTAAATGAAACCGATACCAGCTGCAGTGCGTGAAAATGTGCCAGCTGGAAATAAAGTTCCTGCAGGGTCATGAGGGTGCCCATTCTCAAGGTTGTTTAAGCTCTGAGGCCCCTACCACTTCAACACCTTCATTGACATCTGTCTTCTACAGTCTCCTGCTGTGTAATTGAAACTCCTTATCTTGGTGGGTCTCTTGGTAGTATACTATTTCTTACAAATAAACAAGAGTCTAGCTCTTGCTACATTCACTCCCTAGAAATTTTATAATCCAGTTCATCTCATTCTACTAAAATGGCGTACATCGCTTTTGCATTCAGCTGCTGATATTATAGTCTCATTTGAAAAGAAGGTACATCATGGATAGCTAAGACACACACATACACACACGTATATGTAACTGACATATCCCTTTCGAGTGCATGAGTAAGCAGAGGAGGCGGCACCACAGATTATCAGCATTTAGCGTCCTCACATGCCTTAATATGGCCCTGGTGTTGTGAGAGGATTGGGCTGAAGTTAGGAGCAAGGCAGGTAAGGCAAGGCAAGAGAATTTGGAGTCACAGCTCTGCCTTTCCCTTTGGTTATTTCTCATGGGCACAAGAGGATCTCAGAAATAAACCAAGGTGGGATGGGTGGAAGAGCTGAGGGGTCTAGATAGGCTTGAGAAGCTCATAGCCTAAGCAAGCAAGGATTCAGAAAAGTAAAATGGTATTTTTGCATAAATGTGAAATGGTGTATGTACAAGCGATTTGCTGCAGTATTATTTGTAACATAAAAGGTGGAAATGACCCATGTACCCATGAAGAGAGGAGTGGTAAAATAAAGTACATTACATCCTTACAAAGGAATGCTATGTAGCTATAAAAATAATAAACAAAACACTTTAAGTCTTGACATAAAAAGTCTCCAAGATATATTGTTAAGAACAATGTATATATAGTGTGCCATATTTTACACAAAAGGAAGAGGGATTTGTGTCCTCCCAAAAGATATGTTCAAATAATAACCGCCTGTATCTGTGAATGTGACCTCATTTGGAAACAGAGTCTTTTCAGGTGTAATTAGTTAGCATTAGTCGTACTGGAGTAGGATGGGCCCTAATCCAACATGGCTGGTGTCCTTATAAATAGAGGAGAGGAGACACGGACAGACACAGAAGGAAGACAGCCATGTGACAACGGAGACAGAGATTGGAGTTATGCTTCCACAAGCCAAGGAACACCCGGAGTTATCAGAAGCTGGGAGACAAGGAAGGATCTTCCCCTAGAATCTTCTGAGAGAGACTGACTCTGACGACACTCTTAATTCAGGCTTCTAGCCTCCAGAACTGTGAGACAATAAATTTCTGTTGCTTTAAACCACCAGATTGTGGTACTTTGTTATGGCAGCCCTAGGAAGCTAATACAGGAATATCTAAATAAATATTCATCTTTGCCTGTCTAAGCATAAAACTCTGGAACGATGCACGAGAAACTGTCAACACAGTGGTTGCCTGTGTGTGTGAGTGGGCAAAGGCGGGGAGCTGGGTGGAAGGGAGATGGCAGGGGAGGGAGACCATTTATCTTACAACATGCCTTCTTTTATTTTTAAACTAAGTGCATATATTCCATGTTCAAGTTAGTGTTTTAAAACACACACACACACAAAACTAGAAACAAAAGTAAAATTGAATTTTGACCCCATTGCACCTCGGGCTGTTTCTCCCTTCCTGGCCGTTACTTCCTCGGGTCTTCCAGAGGCTAAGAAACCCTCATGGCCATGTGCAGCCCAGAGTTCTAGAATCCAAGACCTGGAAGAGAGCTTTTATGGGGAGATTGCCTGAAAAATTGGAAACTTTGTAAACTTTGTATGTGTAAGATAACTTGTTTCTTAAAAGGACTGCTGTTAGAACTTGTTCATTTATATTTCCTGGTTCCTTAAAATTCACAAAAAAGTTGCATTCATCAGCTTTTTGTACTTCGCTATCATTTAGTGATGATGAGTCCAGGTAGCCATTTATTTAGTTGGTCATCAAATATTTACTGAGTACCTTCTAGGGGATGGGTGCTGGGCTGAGCCCTGTAAGTGTCTCAGAGGTGCTTCAGTCCCAGGCTCTGCCCTTGGGGGCCACAGTCTGGTAAGGAGATGGCCAGGTGAGCAGTGCCCGGCAGAGGAGGGCAGCAGGCCAGTGGGCACACCAAAGGCATTGCTCATCTGCCTGGAAGAACCAAGAAGGCTTCAGGGAGGAAGGAACACTGACGTGGAGATTCAGCGTGGTGCTGAGTAAATACTCCCCACCACCAACACAGAGGGTCGAGAGGGCTCAGTCTGTTTATTACGGCTCAGATTAAGCCTGTTTTATTGTTCAAAAGCTCTATATTCATTTGAAAAAGAGAGACACACCTCTGTTTCTTTCCCTTAAAATTGTTTTAAGAAACCATTTCCTCTACACCTTTGGTTACAAAAACATGGTTGCTGCTTCCAGCTTTATAGGTGGGGAGGTCATAGTGCAGCTGGTTGTAAAGTCCCCAGTCTTCCTAATCATGCCCTCTCTTGTGCCTGTCCCAAGCCTTGCTCTGTGTCACCATAAGTAGCTGTTAGAACTTGTTCATCCACATTTTCTGCCTCACTGATATTGAGATTCACAGTAAAGTTGCTGGGGTGCAAAGAGTGTGGTCGGGCCAGGGCCTCTGTCCCTGTGGAACTCAGCTTCCTGGAAGCCCATGACATAAGGTGCGGTGTGGGGAGCCTCCTGACCCATTACATGCCCTCCTCAAGGTCTCATAACCAGGCTTTGTTTCTTTTGTGACATCAGTTTACCCATTTGTGAAATAAGAGGGCTGGGTGAGGTGACCTTGGACATAGCCGCTTTCTCTCTTTCTGTCACAGTAAGGATCACCTTTCTCTGAGCCTCAACTGCAGACAACGTGGCGCAGTGGAAAGAAACATTAGTCAGGAAAGTGGGGACAGAGCTGAGTCTAGGCTGGGGCTGTCTGGGCTTCATCTCTTCATCTGAGAAGAATCCCTGGTTCCTCGGTGGCAGATGTGGAGGCTGCATTCCTTAGCCCAGCCCCTCCAATCCAGCCTCCCTCCCCTAGGCCCCCAGCATGGGCTTCCTAAAACATCCCTCAGCCATGGCGTGCCCCTGCTTAGAGCCTTCAGGGGCTCCGCGTAGCCTTCAGGCATTGAAGGCTCTTTGTAATCTGGGTCTGCCAACCCCTCCAACATCAGACTCCTCCAACTTCTCTCTGTCTTTCCTTCTCTACCAGCCCTGCCTTGTCCCCTGTGCCCTCGTCTCTCAGGACTATGACTTCTCCCTGAATATACACTGTGCCTTTCCTCCTTCAGGCCTTTACACACATGGGTGCCTCTGCTTGGGATGCTCTTTTCCCACTCTGCCCAGTGAACTCCTACTCACTCTTCAAGGCCCTTCACAAATGTTCTCTCCTCCAGGACTTTGGCCTGGATATCACCATAGAAACTTATGAAAAACAGAGATCTCAAAATTCACATGTTGTTACATAGTAATTGGTGTCCATAATTCACATGTAGTAACTGATGTCCATTTGTTGAACAAACGTGTTTGTTGTTGTGGTTAGGTGCTGGTGAGCTGGTTCCGACTCATAGCAACCTTACGTACTACAGAACGAAAAACTGCCCAGTCCTGCGCTATCCTCATAATCGTTGTTATGGTTGAGCCCATTGTTGCAGCCACTGTGTCAGTCTATCTCTTTGAGAGTCTTCCTCTTTTTTGCTGACCTTCTACTTTACTAAGAATGATGTCCTTCTCTAGGGACTGATCCTTCCTGATAACATGTCCAAAGTATGTAAGATGTAGTCGCGCCATCCTTGCTTCCAAGGAGCATTCTGTTCTTCCAAGATAGATTTGTTTGTTCTTTTGGCGGTACACGATGTATTCAATATTCTTCACCAACATCACAATTCAAAGGAGTCAGTTCTTCTTTGGTCTTCCTTATTCATGGTCCAGCCTTCACATGAGTATGAGGCGATTGAAAACACCATGGCTTGGGTTAGGCGCACCTTAGTCCTCAAGGTGACATCTTTGCTTGTCAACACTTTAAAGAGGTCTTTTGCAGCAGATTTGCCCAGTGCAATGCGTCTTTTGATTTCCTGCCTGCTGCTTCCATGGGTGTTGTTCGTGGATCCAAGTAAAATGAAATCCTTGGTAACTTCAATCTTTTCTTCGTTTATCATGATGTTGCTTATTGGTCCAGTTGTGAGGATTTTTGTTTTCTTTATGTTGAGGTGTAATCCATACTGAAGACTGTGGTCTTTGATCTGCGTCAGTAAGTGCTTCAAATCCTCTTTGCTTTCAGCAAGCAAGGTTGTGTCATCTGCATAACGCAGGTTGTTAATGAGTCTTACTCTGATCCTGATGCCCCGTTCTTCATATAGTCCAGCTTCTCAGATTATTTGTTCAGCATACAGATTGAATAGGTATGGTGAAAGGATATAACCCTGATGCACACCTTCCCTGACTTTAAACCAAGTAAACTGACAAACGGACAGACACGTGGGGGAACACGTGTTTAGAACAAATGTAATCAAAGGAGTGGGTGTACTCAACTCTGCTGCTTTTTAAGGAGACTCTCTGAGCCCTCCCTGTGGATAAAGGGCACTGAGGAAGCAAGACCTTGAGTGGTAGAATGTAGAGGTCAACATTATGGGTTTTGGAATCAGAGATTACTTGATTGGAACCCTGGTACTGCCACTCACTGACTAGGTGCTTGGACAAGTGGATATAATACACCCACCTCCTACGGTGTTTGTGGGGATGAATTGAAACTATGGACATACATGGAGTGTTTTGTGCATGCCTACTACATAGTAAGTGCTCAGTAAAGAGGAACTACGGGGCCATTTGTACTCAAGGGTGGGGCAGGAGGGCCATTTGGCTCTGCCCCACATTCAGGGAGGGGATCCAATTTAAATTTTAACATTATCTCTGGTGAGTTTATAAATAAAAATGACAGGCTGGAGAGAAGACGGACTCATCATACAACCATGACTTTGCCTCTGTTTCTAGACCACACCATATGATATCACACTGTGAATTAATATTTTTAAAAAGTCTATCAAAACCTTAGAAGTACTGTGAAAAAATTTGATCCAATCTTTTTGCAGGGATTAAGAACGTTAATTAATTAAACGTAGACCAGAGATGTTACAGCACTTTGTTTTGGCATTTTGTCATGCTGAGGGCCTCAGTGTATGGAGGTGGCTGTAGTCTACAGTGCCTCTGAGGGGCTCCCTCTTTGCCAGCAGGCCCAGTGCAGGTGGGGCTTTTAGGAGTTGACCTGCAGCTGTGGTCCAGGGTATGACCTAGAATAACCTTTGCAGAGGCAACTCTTCCTCTCCAGACACAGAATTGAAAGAGACTGAGGAAGAGGGAGCGAAGACGTCGGGGTGATCTCATGGATGAAGTCTTTATTTGGAAGCCTGAGCCCTGCCTCACTTCTGGGAATCTTTTGTCACCTCCAGGGAGGTGTTCGAGCAGCCACAAGGTGGAGCTCGGTGCTCCTCCTCCCAAAGCTACACTCAGGGAAGACTTTTCCAGACAGAGAAGGCTGGGACATGGGGCAAAGGACTTGGAAAGAAAAGTGCCCAGAGGATAGCCCCCCTCGGCCCTTGATGGAGACTTGCAGACTCTCTGCCTTGAAGAAAATCCCCTCTTCTGGACACCCAAACCAGCCCCTTCCCACCCTGCCAAGTCAGTGCCACTTCCTTCTGTCACAGTTCCCAAAGCCAACCTGGGGCACAGTCCAACTGCCAAGCCTCCATTGTCTCCTGCTGCGGGTTGTGGTCTGGGTATTTTCCACAATGGTTGCTGCATTGCATAGTTCCAGCAGGCATCTTTCTTCAGCAAATGGTCTCCCTTTGAATCATACAACATGGCAGCCAGCTACAGGGCCACACTTAGTAGGCACCCCAAATGTGTAAGAGAGAAACGCATTGTTATCAACAAAATTTAAAAAAAAAATTTTTTTTTTTTAAAAAAGGAAATATATACATAGGAATAAAAACCAAACAATACAAAAGGAAATTTAATGAAAAGAAAGCCTCTGTTGACCCCAGTAACCCAGTTACCTTCCCTGGAGGTAATTACTGTTAACAGTTACTTGTAGGCTCTTCCAGAAATATATATATATGCTTGATGTGCATAGAGGGTGTGTGTATTTTTTTTTTTAACAATTGGCAGCATATTGTTCTGGATGCAGGGTGCCTTCAGATCCACTCTCTATCCTTCATTTCTCTGCATGCTGCCCCAGAGGCTGATCTATGTGGGTGGGCTCCACTGGAGGGCTCTCCCACCCTCTGCTTTTAAGTGGGTTCAGTCAATGGCAGACACTGGTGGAGATGGTAAGGTGGGAAGGGCGTGAGGTTAGGGTATTTATTCCCTTGTCTCCTGCCATGCTCTCAAAGGCTCCAGCTCCTCTGTCTGGATTTGCTAACCATTCCTTGCTCTTGCCCCTTCAGGGCTCAGGTGGTAACAGCTCCCTGCTGTTACTAACTCCAGGGGACTGCACTATCTTGTTGATTTCCTTTAACTTTGTCTACATCTTTATAAATACTCCCATGAGTGTGTTAAGTAAATGTTTAATAACTGGCTCTCTAGCAAAAACAAACAAGCAAACAAACAAACCAAATAATTGATACAAAATAACAACAACAAAACAAAAAGACCAAAACCCTAACAAACAAACCAAAAAAACCCCCTGATTTACAGTATTTCCCAATTGCTGTGGTGTAAATTCTCTATTCTCCCACCATGCTGATTTCAAGCTACCAGTTTAATAACTGGCTTACAAAATTCCTGAAAGTGTAGCAACGGCTCTCACAGGTTGGTAGAGCTGGCCCCAGCTCACCATTGACTTACTTTCCTTTTATTAAATTATCTGTAATTGCCCTGTCTGAGTGTACCATTCATGTTTCTTGCTGGGATCCTGACTAAGACTCAGACTAGACACACACTTCTGCACCTTAACTGTATGTCCTGAGGATCGTTCCAGAGGATCCTTCCATGTGGTTACAAGCAGATTTACTTCATTTTTTAGTGGCTGAATAGTTTTCCACTATACAAATTTACCATAATTTAACCACTCCCCTATGAATGAGCATTTTAAATATTACAAATATTTTGCTATTACAATTGTATAATACATATATTTATATGTCATGTTACATATGTGCATGTGTAATTACAGGATAAATTCCAGGAAGTAGAATTTCTGGGTCAAAGACGTGTGCATTGAAAACTTTTGATAAGTGTTGCCAAATTCTCCTCCATAGAGATTGTACCAGTTTATTACCAAAGGTGTGAGGAAACACAGCTACCTCTACACTCGCCAACACATTGTAAATATTACTGTTCAAGACAAACATCAGTATTGGAAGACTCGTTAACAGTCTGTGATATGCAGATGACGTAACTTGCTTGCTGAAAGTGAAGAGGACTTGAAGCACTTGCTGATCAAAGACTACAACCTTCAGTATGAATTACACCCCCAACACAAAGAAAACAAAAATCGTCACAACTGAAACTATAAGCAACATCATGATAAACAGAGAAAATACTGAAGTTGTCAAGGATTTCATTTTACTTGGATCCACAATCAATGCCCATGGAAACAGCAGTCAAGAAATCAAGCGACTTATTGCACTGGGCAAATCTGCTGCAAAAGACGTCTTCGAGGCGTTAAAAAGCAAAGATATCACTTTGAGGACTAAGGTGAGCCTGACCCAAGCCATAGTGTTTTCAGTCTCCTCATATGCATGTGAAAGCTGGACAACGAATAAGGAAGATCAAAGATGAGTTGATGCCTTTGAATTGTGGTGTTGAAGAAGAATACTGAATATAGCATGGACTGCCAGAAGAACAAAATCTGTCATGGAGGACATATAGCCAGAATGTTCCTTAGGAGCAAGGATGGCGAGACTTCATCTCACATACTTTGGACATGTTATCGGGAGGGATCAGCCCCTGGAGAAGGACATCTTGCTTGATAAAGCACAGGGTCAGTGAAAAAGAGGAAGATCCTCAACTAGACGGATTGACACAGTAGCTGCAACAATGGGCTCAAACATAACAATGACTGTGAGGTTGGCGCAGGACCGGGCAATATTTCGTTCTGTTGTACGTGGGGTTGCTGTGAGTTGGAACTGACTTGAAGGCACCTAACAACAACAATAAGAAAACAAGCTCAAAGTAAAACCTGACTGTAGGGGCGTCTGCCATGCTCTGACGGGACGCCATAATCCATCTTGCTGGGAGGATAAGTCTACCCATTACTCCAGAGGCCTGTGGGAAAAGAGGCAGGCCAAGGATTATCATGTTAAAAGAGAGATTTTAAAAATTATGAGCCGATAGTCTTTAGCTTGGCAATACTTTGAAGGGTTATTAACTTTGAAAAGACACTTTACAAGATGTGGTCTGAAAGGCAGAGGAGAAAGGCAAAGAGAACCAAGTTGTGGAACCTAATGAAGTCAGGGGAATTCTGAGTTTACAGGACAGTGGCCAGGGGATCTTGGAGCTAGGACAGGAGGAGAGATAGAAGGGATAGTGGCACAGGGGCAACATGGCCACATGTGAGAAATTCCCAGGGAGTGTGCAGTAAAAGGCTTCTGAAAACAGGGGACATGTAGGGGATCCCTGTAATTACTGGGAGGGGTGCACGAGATGGAGACTTGAGTCTATTCTATGGAGCTGGCTACTGGAGGAAAGGCAGGAGGACTGGGAGGTCCTAGGGGGAGGACTTTCGGGTGGCTGGTGCAAATCATGGTGACTTGGTGAACTGTCAGTGCCAACCTCAAATTCTTGTCCCTGGAACTAGAGGCACTGGTAAGGCCAAAACCAGAGTGCTGCTCCTGGGGCCAAGAACCCTGCTCTGATGCTGGGGACTTCTGAGATCCTGGCACAGTCTAAAAGAGGACGGAAACTCTTAATAACATCTTTGAGGAGATTTTATTGATATTTGGCTCTCCAAATGGATGTTCCGAACAAGGCTTATAAGAGGAGAGGAAGGGGGAGGGGGGAGAGGAGAGAAAAAGGGAAGAAGGGAAAGGGGGAGGGAAGAGAAAGGGGGAAAAGGAGAGTGAGAGAGGAGGAGAGAAAGGAGGGGGAAGAGGAAGTGAGAGGGGACAGAGAATCTTGTTTCTTGCTGCTTCAACAATGCAAACTTCAGTCCCTCCCAAACCGAGGACAGCGACAACTCACAGCACCTCCAGGAGAGCCCCTCACCCCCACTGACCTCTGCCGCCTTCACACATCCCTGGAGATACTTTTTATCAGAGCCCTCACCCTCTCCACCTTAGGAGAGCTCATAATCTTGTGATGTTCAGTCCAGTTCTGAGGGTTTTTGTCCCTCCCTCCCAGGAGCCCGGTGGCACAGTGGTTAAAGCACTCAGCTGCTAACTAAAGGTTGACAGTTCCAATCCACTAGTCACTCTACTGGAGAGAGATGTGACAGTCTGCTTCCGTAACGATTACAGCCTTGAAAATGCTATGGGATAGTTCTACTCTGTCCTACAGGGTAGCTATGAGTAGGAATTTTTTTTTTTTTTTTTTTGGTTTGGTTTCCCTTGGGCCCTGAGTTCATCAATCAGATGACCAGTAACACTTTGTCGGTTTTACATACCTGCCAGGACAGATATTTTTCATACTCCACAAGCCCAGAATCACTTGAGGTGCTGGTTAAAATCAGATACTAAAAACCAAACCCAACCCATTGTTGTCAAGTCAGTTCTGACTCATGGTGACCACATATGTTACAGAGTAGAGCTGCTCCATAGGGTTTTCTTGGCTGTAAATTTTACATATTGCCAGGCCTTTCTTCTGCGGCACCACTGGGTGGGTTCAAACAGGGAACTTTTACGTTAGTAGTTGAGTACAAACCATCTGTACCCCCCGGGAACCTCCCCACTCATTAAATCAGCATTTAGGGGGCAGGAACTTGGGCATCTGTACTTTTGAAAAGGATGTTGCTGTCTCTGTCTAGAAGAGTACGCATGCAGAAACGTGAACATTTATAGCTGGCCTGCAGGTTGGTTTTTCTATTTAAATATATGTCTTGGTCAGTACACAATCCTGGGGAAGTCAGCACAACTTGACCAAGGAAAAATCATAGAAGCTTCAAAGCAAAACAAACAAACAAACAAAAAAAACCCTGTTGCTGTTGAGTCAGTTCCGATTCATAGTGACCCTGTAGGACAGAGTAGAACTGACCCCATACGATTCCCAAGGAGTGGCTGGTGGATTGGAACTGCCAACCTTTTGGTTACCAGTCAAGCTCTCAATCAGTATGCCACCAGGGCGCCACAGACACATCCAAACTCCCTGAGGGGCCGAATTACTGGGCTGAGGGATGGGACATGGTCTCAGGGGACATCTAGCTCAACTGGCATAACATCGTTTATAAAGAAAATATTCTACATCCTACCTTGGTGAGTAGCGTCTGGGGTCTTAAAAGCTTTGAGTGGCCATCTAAGATACTCCACTGGTCCCACCCTGTTTGGAGCAAGGGAGAACGAAGAAAACCAAAGACACAAGGGGAAAGATTAGTCCAAAGGACTGATGGACCACAACTGCCACAGCCTCCGCCAGACTAAGTGCAGCACAACTAGATAGTGGCTGGCTACCACTACCGACTGCTCTGATAGGGATCACAACAGAGGGTCTCAGACAGAGCTGGAGAAAAATGTATAACAGAATTCAAACTCACAAAAAAAGACCAGACTTACTGGTCTGACAGAGACTGGAGAAACCTTGAGAGTATGGCCCTTGAACACCCTCTTAACTCAGTCCTGAAGTCACTCCTGAGGTTCACTCTTCAGACAAATATTAGACAGGCCCATAAAACAAACAACAATACACTTAGCTCAACCATGATATGAGACTAAGAGAGCACACCAGCCCAGGGGCAAGGATGAGAAGGCAGGAGGGGGCAGGAAAGCTGGATGAATGGAAACGGGGAGCCCAAGGTGGAGAAGGAGAGAGTGTTGACACATCATGGGGTTAGCAATCACTGTCAGAAAACAGTATGTGTATTGATTGTTTAATGAGAAACTAATTGGCTCTGTAAACCTTCATCTGAAGTATAATTAAAAAAAAAATATGTCTTGGAGATTTTTGCCTTTCAGAATACGTATTTCTACCACATCCATCCAACTGGAAATCGCTGGTATGGTTGCCCCTGGTTTATTGGTGAACATTTCCAGTGTTTCCATGATGGCAGACAATGCTGCACACACATCACTGCACGTGTCTGCTTGTCCTCTGAAGGGAGTTTTTATTTCTCTAGGGAAGATATCGAGTGGAATTGCTGGGTCAAAGAAGATGAGTATTTTTTTTTAAATCTAAAATTTTATTTGTAAAATGCAACTATTATTCAACTTGACTTTAAAACATTTAATTGTCAAATTATTTTAAATAATAGATTTTATTTTTTAAAACAGTTTTAGATTCACAGAAAACTAGAGCAGATTGTACTAAGTTCTCACGTACAAAGTTTCTGCCCCTGTACAGTTTCCCCAATTATTAATATCTTACATTAGTATGGTACATTTGTTACAATCAATGAATCAACACTGATACATATCTTAGGCATCTAGTGCTGCTGTAACAGAAATACCACAAGTGGATGGCTTTAACAAAGAGAAGTTTATTCTCTCACAATCCAGGAGGCTAAAAGTCCAATACAGGGCATCAGCCCCAGGTGAAGGCTTTCTGTCCTCAGCTCTGGAGGAAGGCCCTTGTCATCAGTCTTCCCTCTGTCTGGGAGCATCTCAGCACAGGAACCTCTGGTCCAAAGGACACACTCTGCTCCCGGCGCTGCTTTCTTGGTGTATGAGGTTCCCATGTCGCTCTGCTCGCTTCTCTCTTTCATATCTCAAAAGAGATTGACTTAAGACACTATCTAACGTTGTAGACCTCATCAGTATAACTGCCACTAATCCATCTTATTACGTCATAATGATAGAATATACAACACATAAGGAAATCACATCAGATTACAAAATGGTAGACAATCATATAATACTGGGAATCATGACCTAGCCAAGTTGACAGATATTTTGGAGGGACACAGTTCAATCCATGACAATACATTATTATTATCCTAAAGTCCATAGTTTATGCCTATTCCTTTGTTTTTACTAATGTCATTTTTTTTTGTCCCAGGATCCCATCCAGGGTGCCACATTACATTTAGTTGTCATATCTCCTTAGGCTTCTCTGGGTTGTGACCGTTTCTCAGACTTTCCTTGTTTTTGATGCCCTTGACAGTTTTGAGGAGTCTGGTCAGGTAGTTTGTTGTTGTTGTTGTTACGTGCCATCGAGTTGGCTCCGACTCATAGCGACCCTATGTACTACAGAACGAAACATTGCCAGGTCCTGCACCGTCCTCACAATCGTTGTTTCGGCTGAGCCCATTGTTGCAGCACTTGTGTCAACCCATCTAGTTGAGGGTCTTCCTCTTGTTTGCTGACCTTCTCCTTTACCAAGCATGATGTTCTTCTCCAGGGTCTGATCCCTCCTGACAACATGTCCAAAGTATGTAAGACGTCCTCTTGCCATCCTTGCTTCTAAGGAGCATTCTGACTGTACTTCTTCCGAGACAAATTTGTTCCTTCTTTTGGTAGACCATGGTATATTCAGTAGCCTTTGCCAAGACTACAATTCAAAGGCGTCAATTCTTTTTCTATCTTCCTTATTCATCTTTGCTTTTCAACACTTTAAAGAGATCTTTTGCAGCAGATTTGCCCAATGCATTGCCTCTGTCATGGATTGAATTGTGTCCCCCCGAAATATCTGTCAAATTAACTAGGTCATGACTCCCAGTATTATATGATTGTGTGATCTGATGTGATTTCCTTACATGCTGTAAACTCTATCACTATGATGAGCTTATATGTGATTTCCTTATGTATTGTAAACTCTGTCACTATGATGAGGTTACAGTGATGAGATTTAGATAGTGTCCTAATCCAATCTCTTTTGACATATAAAAGAGAGAAGAGAGCAGAGACACAGGGGAACCTCATACCACCAAGAAAGCAGTGCTGGGAGCAGAGCGCATCCTTTGGACCTGAGGTTCCTGCGCAGAGAAGCTCCCAGACCAAAGGAAGATTGATGACACCGACCTTCCTCCAGAGCTGACGGAGAAAGCATTCCCTTGGAGCTGACGTCCTGAATTTGGACTTGTAGCCTACTGGACTGTGAGAAAATAAATTTCTCTTTGTGAAAGCCACCCACTTGTGGTATCTCTGTTAGAGCAGCCCTGGTTGACTAAGACAGCCTCTTTTGATTTCCTATCTGTTGCTCCCATGGGCATTGATTGTGGATCCAAGCAAAATGAAATCCTTGACAACTTCAATGTTTTTTCTATTTATCATGATGTTGCTTATTGGTCCAGTTGTGAGGATTTTTTTTAATTTTTTTATTGTACTTCAGGTGAAGGCTTACAGAACAAATAGTTTTTCATGAAACAGTAATACACATGCTGTTTTATGACATTGGTTAACAACCCCACAACATATCAACCCTCCAACTTCTTAACTTTTTTTTTGGTGAAAATACACATAGCCAAAGATACACCATTTCAAAAATTTCTACATGCACAGTTCAGTGACATTGACTATGCTCTTACAATTGTGCTGTTATTCTCACTTAAGATGAAGGCTTACAGAACAAAATAGTTTTTCATTTAACAGTTACTACAAATGTTGCCCTATGACAATGGTGAACAATCTCACAACACATCAACACTATCCTTACTCAACCTTGGGTTCCCTATCACCAGCTTCCTTGTCCCCTTCTGCCTTATGGCCCTTGTCACTGGACTCCTGTACCTCATTAGTCTCATTTGGTTTTATGGGGCTGTCCACCCCCAGGCTGAACAGTGAACCTCGGAGGTAATTTTACCACTGAGCTAAAAGGGTGTCTGGGGGCCACACCCTCGGGGTTTCTCCAGTCTCCTTTAGGACAGTAAATCTGGTCTTTTTTTTGTGAGTTAGAATTATGCTGTATATCCTTCTCCAGCTCTGTCCAGAGCCCTCTGTTGTGATCCTGGTCAGAGCAGTCAGTGGTGGTAGCCGGGCACCATCTAGCTGTACTGGACTCAGTCCGGTGGAGGCCTTGGTAGCTGTGGACGATTAATCCTTTGGACTAATCTTTTCGTTGTATCCTGTTCTCTTCATTCTCCCTTGCTCCTGAAGGGAGGAGACCAGTGGAGTATCTTAGATGGCTGCTCACAGGCTTTTAAGACCCCAGACACTACTCACCAAGGTAGAATGTAGAGCATTGTCTTTATAAGCTGTGTCATGCCATTTGAGCCAGAGGTTCCCCGAGACCACGGTCCCCACAGCCCTCTGCCCAGCAATTCAGTCCCTCAGGGAGTTTGGATGTGTCTATGGAGCTTCCATGACCTTTCCTTGTACAAGTTGTGCTTGTTTCCTCTGTATTGTGTACTGTCTCACCCTTCACCCAAGATACCACTTATCTATTGCTATGTAGTATTTCCCCCCCATCCCTCCCATCCCTGGTAACCAACAAAGATTTTTACATTTTGTGTATGAACTTTTTCATGGGTTTTTACAATAGAGGTCTCATACAATATTTGTCCTTTTGTGATTGACTTATCTCACTCAGCATAATGTTCTCCAGTTTCATCCATGTTATGAGATGCTTCACAGATTCATTGTTGTTCTTTCTCGTTGCATAATACTCCATTGTGTGTAAGTTTTCTTTATGTTGAGGTGTAATCCATACAGTCTTTGATCTTCATCAGTAAGTGCTTCAAGTCCTTTTCACTTTCAGCAAGCAATGTTGTTTCATCTGCATAACACAGGCTGTTAATGAGTCTTCCTCCAATCCTGATGCCCTGTTCTTCTTCATATAGTCCAGCTTCTTGGATTATTTGCTCAGCATACACATTGAATAGGTATGGTGAAAAGATACAATGCTGACACAACTTTCCTGACTTCAAACCACTCAGTATCCCCTTGTTGTGTCCAAACAACTACCTCTTGATCTATATACAGGTTCCCCATGAGCAAAATCAAGTGTTCTGGAATTCCCGTTCTTCTTAAAGTTATCCATAATTTATGATCCGCACAGTTGAATGCCTTTGCATAGTCAATAAAATGAACATCTTTCTGGTAATCTCTGCTTTCAGCCAGGATCCATCTGACGTCAGCAATGATATCCCTGGTTTCACATCCTTTTCTGAATCTGGCTTGAATTTCTGGAAGTTCCCTACTAATATACTGCTGCAGCTGCTTTTGAATGATCTTCAGCAAAATTTTACTTGTGTGTGATATTAATGATATTGTTCAATAACTCTGCATTCGGTTGGATCACCTTTCTTGGGAATAGGCATAAATATGGATTTCTTCCAGACGGTTAGCAAAGTAGCTGTCGTCCAAATTTCTTGGCATAGACGAGTGGGCACTTCCAGCTCTGCACCCATTTCCTGAAACATCTCAGTAGATATTTCGTCAATTCCTGGAGCTGTGATTTTCACCAATGTCTTCAGTGCAGCTTGGACTTCTTCCTTCCGTACCATTAGTTCCTGATCATATGCCACCTCTTGAAGTGGTTGAGCATTGACTAATTGTTCTTGGTATAATGACTCTGTGTATTCCTTCCATCTTCTTTTGATGCTTCCTGCGTCGTTTAATATTTTCCCCCATAGAATCCTTCACTATTGCAACTTGAGGCTTGAATTTTTTCTTCATTTTTTTCAGCTTGAGGAAGGCCGAATGTGTTCTTCCCTTTTAGATTTCTATCTCCAGCTCTTTACACATGTCATCATAATATTTTACTTTGTCTTCTCGAGTTGCCCTTTGAAATCTTCTGTTCAGCTCTTTTACTTCATCATTTATTCCTTTTGCTTTAGCTACTCAATGTTCAACAGCAAGTTTCAGAGTCTCTTCTGATATGCATTTTGCTCATTTCTTTCTTTCCTGTCTTTTTAATGACCTTTTGCTTTCTTCATGTATGATGTCCTTGATGTCATTCCACAACTTGTCTGGTCTTTGGTCATTAGTGTTCAACGCATCAAATCTATTCTTGAGATGATCTCTGAATTCAGGTGGGATATACTCAAGGTTGTACTTTGGTTCTGGTGAACTTGTTCTAATTTTCTTCAGTTTCAACTTGAACTTGCATATGAGCAATAGATGGTTTCTTCCACAGTTGGCCCTTGGCCTTGTTATGACTGATATTGAGCTTTTCCATTGTCTCTTTCCACAGACGTAGTCAGTTTGATTCCTGTGTATTCCATCTGGTGAGGTCCATGTGTATAGTCGTCGTTTATGTTGGTGAGAAAAGGTATTTGCAATGAAGTCATTGGTCTTGCAAAATTCAATCATGTGATCTACAGCATCATTTCTATCACCAAGGCCACATTTTCCAACTACCTTTCCTTCTTTTTTGTTTCTGACTTTTGCATTCCAATCACCAGTAATTATCAATTCATCCTGATTGCATGTTCCAGCAATTTAAGACTGCAGAAGCTGGTAAAAATCTTCAATTTAGAGATTACCCAGCAAAATGGTGCTCTAGGCAGAAGCACCACGCCATCGCTTCACAGCAAAGATCCGAAATACTAAGCCGAACAGAGAAAACAACAATCCTGAAACCCTAAAACATCAAATGAAGAGATAAAGAACTCAGCCAAGCACCAAATGGAGTGAGAAAACTGACAGAGAATGGAGAGCGAGGAGAGATTCATGCAGAGGTCCCCTATCAGCTAACACAGCGCGGATCCACCATCTTGGACTCCTATCAGAGACCAGCAAACAGGGGGTACAAGAAAGCAGCTTCATGGAGTTTCCAGCAGGAGACAAAACAACTGATGATTTGTGATATACGCTTTCCCACCCCCCACACTTCTTCACCCCCACTTGGCCTCCTCTGCTTCCTGTGGACACGATGTCTTGTCTGGGAGGCACCGGCTGCTTGGATTCCACCCACATGAATGTGCCGGCTCCCTGAGTGCCGTTTGTTGGCTGCTGGTGTTGCTTTTTTCTGCTTCTTTTGATTTCTTCCTTACCTCTCACCATCTCCCCCTCCTTTCGCTCAAATACCTGGCTCCTTGTGCCATCTTTGCTTCTTCCTGAGGGGCTGCAGAGCTCCGTTCGAGTGTGGAGCTGCTTCTCGGTCTGCGCTGCCTTGCTGGTTGGATCCTGGGGCTTTTGTTTGTTTTGAATTGTTAGTTTGTTTTCTTTTCGTTTTCTTGAGTTGGGAGCCTGTTCTGGCCAGGCAGTGCTGCGTGGCTTGGAAACTACCCCCTGGGCTTGCAAAGATGTGCAGAGGGATCCCTGAGGGCGTTTCTTTTATCGTTGTTCTTTTTTTCTTTGTTTCTGTTTTTTTGGGGGCTTTTATTGTTCTTTTTTTTTTTAAATTCGTTGTGTTT
Organism: Dugong dugon; assembly: GCA_030035585.1. NCBI lineage: Eukaryota > Metazoa > Chordata > Mammalia > Sirenia > Dugongidae > Dugong > Dugong dugon. The sequence continues at coordinate 149,035,401 of CM057460.1, forward strand.
TCTTTTCCCTCTTTATCCCTTTTTGTCTTTCTTCATTACTCAGTTTCTCGTCTCTCTATATCTTCCTTCCCTTTCTGTTCCCTGAATACCTGGCATTCTATACCTCTATGCCTTCTAGCCAGGCTGTACTGCAACACCTGAGAACAACTTCCCCAGACCTCATAGCCACACCAGTGGGATCCCTGGGAACTTTGCTGTTCTTTAACCTTTCTGATTTTTATTTATTCATTCTTTTCTTTTCTTTTTTTTCTTCCTTCTCCCCTTTTCATTTTCCTCCATTTCACAGTCTCTCATCTCTCCACTCCAATGGCAAGAGCCCCTAGCATTCTCTTTTTGTTTGCTTGTATGTTTTTGGCTCCTGTTCCTCTCTCCTCTCTCCCATATCCATCTTAGCTCCACACATAACAGCCTCCACGCTACAACCTGCCTACCTGCACCGTGTGCTTAACAACACACCACCAAGCAGCACAGGCATGGCCTACTGGAACCTGCCCTGCACTGATTACCGACCTGCGCTGGCGGCTGTAGTAAGTGCCACAAACAACCCGTCCCAGTAACGCCTCTTCAGCTAGACCTGCCCTGCCATACCATATCTGAGTGACTGACCCTGCCAATCGGAGAAGGAGGCGAAAAGTATTGTGCCCACAGACAAGCAAACAACAAAGAACACACCCGCCTGCTCAGACATAGCCAATTTTTTTTAAAAAGGACAGAACAAACAAGTCTACAATCAATAAATGAGCAAAATAACTACTGAATGCCCTGAAGACAGCAGACAAGACTAAAATATTTACAAAAACAGGACAGGATGGTTCCAGTAGGCATCCAAATAAAACACTGGATGACTTTCCAGTGGAAGAAAAGGCACTAGAACTACCTGATAGGGAATTCAAATCTCTAATACTCAGAATTCTCCAAGAGCTTAAGCACAAAGCAGACAAAAATGAGGAAAAAATAGACAAATTCATGGAAAATACAGACAAAAAATTGGAAGAATTCAGGAAAATAATGCAGAAACAAAATGCCAAAATAAATTCACAACTACAAATTATAGAAAGACAACAATTAGAAATCCAAAAGATAAACAACAAGATTTCAGAAATGGATGGTGTCATAGAAAGGCTGAGAAGCAGATTTGAAACGGTGGAAGACAGGATCAGTGGAATTGAAGACAAACACTTGGATACAACTCTGTTTGAGGAAAACTCAGAAAAAAAAAAACAAAGAAAAATGAAGCTACACTGAGAGTTATGTGGGATACAATCAAAAGCAAAAATTTTTGAGTGACTGGAATTCCAGAAAAGGGTGAGAAAACAAAAAATACAGAGAGGATCACTGATGAACTGCTGACAGGAAACTTCCCCAATATCCTGAAAGATGAAAAGCCGGCCATCCAAGAAGCTCAAAGAACCCCATATAAGAGAGACCCCAAAAGAAAATCACCAAGGCATATCATAATCACACTTGCCAAAACCAAAGGTAAACAAAGAATCCTGAGAGCAGCTCATGAAAAAAAAGAAATTGCATACAGAAGAGAAAAAATAAGACTAAGCTCAGATTATTCAGCAGAAACCATGCAGGCAAGAAGGCAATGGGATGACATATATAAAATCTTGAAAGAAAAAGATTGCCAGCCAAGAATAATAAATCCTGCAAAACTCTCGTTCAAATATGATGATGAAATTAGGTCATTTCCAGATAAACAGAAATTAAGGGAATATGTAAAAGCCAAACCAAACTTAAAAGAATGATTAAAGGGAGTTCTTCAATCTGAGAACAAACCACTTCACCTCACAGGCAGAATCTATCATGCAGGATCGTACCAGCCAGATACCAATTTAGAAAATGAACTCTCAAGGACTATCCAAAACCAAAAGCAATACAACAGGGAATCAGAGCAGTTAATCAGAAAATGACAACAACTTCAGAACAATAAAAGAGGGAATAAATGGCATAGGTATAGAACCTTGGAATGGAGAGGAAGGCAAGGCAATATCAAGTAATGGTAGACTGCTTCAAACTTAGAAAGATAAAAGTAAAATTCATGATAACACAAAGAAAGTTAACAAACATAGTCATAAAAAAAGAGAAAAACATAAAGTCTCAGCAAAAACAAAACCTACAAAAACAAAAGAAATGAAAAAAAAATCCACAAACAAAAGTAACTCAGCACAAGAGTGTAAGAAGAACAAAGAAAACTTCAGCACCACAAAAAAGCACTACAAAATGACAGCAACAAACTCACATCTAGCAATAATTACACTGAATGTAAATGGACTCAATGCACCCATAAAGAGACGGAGAGTGACAGAATGGATAAGAAAACAGGATCCATCAATATGCTGTCTACAAGAGACACATCTTAGAAACAAATATGTGAATTTATTAAAAGTAAAGGTTGGAAAAAAAAATATCAAGCTAACAACTCCCAAAAAAGAGGAGGAATGGCAATTCTAATCTCAGAGAAAATAGACTTTAAAACAAGATATACCATAAAAGATAAAGAAGGACACTATATAATGAACAAGGGGATGATCCATCATGAAGACATAACCATAATAAAGATCTATGCACCCAATGATAGGGCTCCAAAATACATAAAACAAACTCTAACAACACTGAAAAGAGAAACTGACAGTTCCACAACAATAGCAGGAGAGTTCAACACACCACTCTCAGTAAAGGACAGAACAACTAAGAAGAAACTCAGCAAAGATACAGAAAAACTAAAGGGCACAATCAGCCAACTTAATCTCATAGGCATATATAGAACACTCCATCCAACTGCTGCAAAGTACACATTCTTTTCCAATGCACATGAAATGTTCTCCAGAAGAGACCACATCTTAGGCCACAGAGCAATCCTCAGCAAGATCCAAAACGTTGAGATAATTCAAAGTAATCTCTCTGACCACAATGCCATCAAGGTAGAAATTAACAACAGAAAGAGCAAGGAAAAAAATCAACTACATTGAAACTGAAGAATACTCTGCTTACACGTCACTGGGTAATAAAAGAAATCAGAGACGGAATCAAAAAATTCCTAGAATCAAAAGAGACTGAAAACACATCATACCAAAACCTTTGGGACACAGCAAAAGCAGTCCTCAGAGGACAATTTATAGTAATAGATGCACATATCAAAAAAGAAGAAAGGGACAAAATCAAAACATTAACTACAGAACTCAAACAAATAGAAAGAGAACAGCAAAAAAGGCCCACAACCACCGGAAGAAAGGAAATAGTAAAGATCAGAGCAGAAATAAATGAAATAGAGAACAGAAAAACAGTAGAAAGAATCAACAGAACCAAAAGTTGGTTCTTTGAAAGAATCAACCAAATCAAGAAACAACTGGCCAGATAGGAGAGGCCACAAATAACTGAAATGAGAAATGAAATGGGGGACATTACAACAGACCTAACTGAAATAAAAAGGAGTATAACAGAACATTATGAAAAACAATACTCCAACAAATTTGAAAACCTAGAGAAAATGGATAAATTTGTAGAAACACACAGCCTACCCAAACTACAACAAAGTGATGTTGAAAATCTGAACAGACCCATAAAAAGAGAAGAGATTGAACAGGTAATGAAAACACTCCCAACCAAAAAAAGCCCTGGCCCAGATGGCTTCACTGGAGAATTCTACAAAACATTCACAGAAGAGTTTGTACCAGTACTACTCAAGCTATTTCAGAGCATAGAAAAGGAAGGAACACTACCAAATTCATTCTATGAAGCCAGTATAACCCTGATACCAAAACCAGGCCAAGACACCACAAAAAAAAAAAAAAAAAATTACAAACCAATACCTCTCATGAATATAGATACAAAAATTTACAACAAAATTCTATCCAATAAATTTCGCATCATATCAAAAAAATAATACATCACGACCAAGTAGGATTCATACCAGGTATGCAAGGATGGTTCAACATTAGAAAATCAATCAACGCAATCCACCACATAAATAAAAGGAAAGAAGAACCACATGATCATCTCAGTTGATCCAGAAAAGGCATTCAACAAAGTCCAACACCCATTCCTGATAAAAACTCTCAATAAAATAGGTATAGAAGGGAAATTTCTCAATATAATAAAGGGCATCTATGCAAAACCAATGGCCAACATCATTCTTAATGGAGAGAAGCTGAAAACATTCCCCTTGAAAACAGGAACAAGACAAGGATGCCCTTTATCACCACTCCTATTTAACATTGTGCTGAAAGGTCTAGCTAGAGCAATAAGGCAAGAAAAAGAAATAAAGGGCATCCAAATTGTTAATGAAAAGTCAAACTGTCCCTGTTTGCAGATGATATGATACTATACATAGAAAACCCTAAAGACTCCAGGAGAAATCTACTGAAACTAATAGAAAGATTCAGCAGACTAGCACGATACAAGATAAACATACAAAAATCAGTTGGATTCTTATACACCAATAAGAAGAACAATGAAAAGGAAATCAGGAAACAATACCATTTATAATAGCCACTAAAAAGATAAAATACTTAGGAATAAATCTAACCAGTGATGTAAAAGACCTATACAAAGAAAACTACAGAACACTACTGCAAGATACCCTAAGGGATCTACATAAATGGAAAAACATACCATGCTCATGGATAGGTAGACTCAACATTGTGAAAATGACAATTCTACCCAAAGCAATTTACAAATACAACACAATCATGATCCAGATACCAACAACATTCTTCAAAGAGGTGGAAAAACTAATCATTAACTTTATATGGAACGGGAAGAAGCCCTGAATAAGTAAAGCACTACTGAAGAAGAATAAAGTTGGAGGACTCACACTAGCTGACTTCAGAACCTACTGTACAGCTACAGTAGTCAGAACAGCCTGGTACTGGTACAACGACAGATACATTGACCAATGGAACAGATTGAGAACCCAGATGTAAATCCATCCACCTACGGTCACCTGATCTTCGACCCAGGCCCAAAGTCCATCAAATGGGGAAAAGACAGTCTTTTTAACAAATGGTGCTGGCAAAACTGGATATCCATCTCCAAAAAATGAAACAGGACCCATACCTCACAGTGTATACAAAAACTACTTCAAAATGGATCAAAGACCTGAATATAAAGCCTAAAACTATAAAGTTCATAGAAGAAAAAATAGGACCAACACTTCAGGCTTTAATACATGGCATTAACAGGATACAAACCATAACCATCAATGCACAGACCATAATAGATAAGCTAGATAACTGGGATCTTCTAAAAATCAAACACCTATGCTCTTCAAAAGACTTCACCAAAAGAGTCAAAAGAGAACCTACAGACTGGGAAAAAATTTTTGGACAATACAAGTCAGACAAAAGTCTAATCTCCATAATCTACAAGAAAATCCAACACCTCTACAACAAAAAGACAAATGATCCTATTAAAAAATGGGCAAAGGAAATGAACAGACACTTCACCAAATAAGACATTCAAATGGCCAACAGACACATGAGGAAATGCTCGTGATCACTAGCCTTTAGAGAAATGCAAATTAAAACCACAATGAGATACCATCTCACCCTGGCATTATCGGCCCGAATCAAAAACACTGCAAATAACAAATGTTGGAGGGGCTGCGGGGAGATCCGAACACTTATGCCCTGCTGGTGGCAATGCAAAATGATGGAACCATTTTGGAAAATGATATGGCACTTCCTCAGAAAGCTAGAAATAGACATACCATTCGATCCAGCAATCCCACTCCTAGGAATATATCCTAGAGAAATAAGAGTCGTCACTCGAATAGACATATGCACACCTACGTTCATGGCAGCATTGTTCACAATAGCAAAACGATGGAAACAACCTAGATGCCCATCAACAGATGAATGGATAAACAAACTATGGTACATACACACAATGGAGTACTATGCAATGAGAAAGAACAACGATGAATCTGTGAAGCTTCTCATAACATGGATGAAACTGGAGGACATTATGCTGAGTGAAATAAGTCAATCACAAAAGGACAAATATTGTATGAGGCCTCTATTGTTAAAAACCATGAAAAAGTTCACACACAAAATGTGACAATCTTTGTTAGCTACCAGGGATGGGGGGGTGGAGGGGAGGGGAAATACTAAATAGGCTATAGATAAGTGGTATCTTGGGTGAAGGGTGAGACAGTACGCAATACTGGGGAAACCAGCACAACTTGTACAGGGAAAGGTCATGGAAACTCCATAGACACATCCATACTCCCTGAGGGACTAAATTGCTGGATGGAGGGCTGTTGGGACCATGGTCTCGGGGAACATCTACCTCAATTGGCATAACAGAGTTTATAAAGATAATGTTCTACATTCTACCTTTGTGAGTAGCGTCTGTGGTCTTAAAAGCCTGTAAGTAGCCGTCTAAGATACTCCACTGGTCTCATCCCTTCGGGAGCAAGGGAGAATGAAGAGAACAAGATACAAGGAAAAGATTTGTCCGAAGGACTAATGGAACACAGCTACCAAGGCCTCCACTGGACTGAGTCCAGTACAGCTAGATGGTGTCCGGCTACCACCACTGACTGCTCTGACCAGGATCAGAACAGAGGGTTCTGGACAGAGCTGGAGAAGGATGTAGAACAAAATTCTAACTAAAAAAAAAAACAAAAACCAGATATACTGGCCTGACAGAGACTGGAGAAACCCTGAGAGTATGGCCCCCAGACACACTTTTAGCTCAGTGTTGAAGTCATCTCTGAGGTTCACCATTCAGCCTGGGAGTGGACAGCCCCATAAAACCAAATGGGACTAATGAGTTACAGCAGTCCAGGGACAAGGGTCAGAAGGCAGAAAGGGACAAGGAAGCTGGTGATAGGGAACCCAGGGTTGAGTAAGGATAGTGTTGATGTGTTGTGAGGTTGTTAACCATTGTCATAGGGCAACATGTGTACTAACTGTTACATGAGAAACTATTTTGTTCAGTAAGCTTCCATCTAAAGTGAGAATAGCAGCAGAATTGGAAGAGCGTAGTCAATGTCACTGAACTGTGCATGTAGAAAGTTTTGAAATGGTGTATCTTTGACTATGTTATTTTCACCAAAAAAAAAAAAAAAAAAACGGTTGAGAAGGGAGAGGGTTGACATTTGTGGGGTTGTTAACCAATGTCATAAAACAATATGTGTATTACTGTTTCATGAGAAACTATTTGTTCTGTAAGCCTCCACCTGAAGTACAATTAAAAAAAAAAAAATCAGACTTCACCAAAAGAATAAAAAGAGAACCTACAGACTAGGAAAAAAAAAAAAACACTTCAATTTATTCATCTTTGGACTTAGTGGTTGGTGCGTAAGGTTGAATAATAATCATATTAACTGTTCTTCCTTGTAGGCATATGGATATTATCTTAACACTGATAGGTAGTGTGTAGGATGCTGGAAATAGGCATTTAAAAAAAAATCATTGTACTTTAGATGAAGGTTGACAGAACGAATAGTTCCTCATTAAACAGTCAGTACATATATTGTTTTATGGCATTGGTTAACAACCCCACGACATGTAGAAACTCTCCCTTCTTGACCTTGGAGGACTTTTTTTTTTTTTTTTTTGGGTGAAAATATACATAGCCAAAGACACACCATTTCAAAAATTTATACATGTATAATTTAGTGACATCAGTTACATTCTTCTATTGTGCTGCTATTCTCACTGTGTTTTTTGAAATTATTCCATCACCATTATTTTCAACTCACTGCCCCTTAGGCCTCCCATCAAACCTTTTGAGTTGCTGTTGTCAATTTGATCTCACATAAATAACTCTTTTTTCTTTTGTACTTTAGATGAAGGTTTACAGGACAAATAGTTTCTCATTAAACAGTTAGTACACATATTGCCCTATGGCAATGGTTAACAACCCCACAACATGTCAACACTGTCCCTTCTCAACCCTGGATTCCCTATCACCAGCTTTCCTGTTCCCTTCTGCCTTCTAGTCCTTGTCCCTGGACTGCTGTGCCTCATTGGTCCCGTTTTGTTTTATGGGGCTGTCCAATCACCAGCTGAACGGTGAACCTCAGGAGTGACTTAACCTCTGAGCTAAAAGGGTGTCTGGGAGCCATACTCTCAAGGTGTCTCCAGTCTCTGTCAGGCCAGTAAATCTGGTCTTTTTTGGGTGAGTTAGAATTTTGCTCTACATCCTTCTCCAGCTCTGTCCGGAACCCTCTGTTGTGATCCCAGTCAGAGCAGTCAGTTGTGGTAGCTGGGCACCATCTAGCTGTGCTGGACTCAGTCTGGTGGAGGCCTCTGTAGCTGTGGTCCATTAGTCCTTGGGACTAATCTTTTCATTGTATCCTGTTCTCTTCATTCTCCCTTGCTCCCAAAGGGGTGAGACCAATGGAGTGTCTTAGATGGGTGCTCACAGGCTTTTACGACCCCAGATGCTACTTACCAAGGTAGAATGTAGAACATTGTCTTTATAAACTGTATTATGCCAACTGAGTTAGATGTTCCCCAGACCATGTCCCAACCCTTAGCCCAGTAATTCGGTCCCTCAGGGAGTTTGGATGTGTCTATGGAGCTTCCATGACCTTTTCTTGTACAAGTTGTGCTGGTTTCCCCAGTATTGTGTACTACCTTACCCTTCACTTATCTATTGTCTATTTAGTCCCCCCCCCATCCCTCCTAACCAACAAAGATTGTTTCTTTTTGTGTGTGAACTTTTTCGTGAATTTTTACAGTACAAGTCTCATATAATATTTTTCCTTTTGTGATTGACCTGTTTTACTCAGCATAATGTCCTTCAGTTTGATCCATGTTATGAGATGCTTCACAGATTCATCATTTTTTTATCATTGCATAATACTCCATTGTGTGTATGTACCATAGTTTGTTTATCCATTCATCTGTTGATGGGCATTTAGGTTGTTTCTATCTTTTTGCTATTGTGAACAGTGCTGCAGTGAACACAGGTGTGCATATGTCTATTCGTCTACTTCTCTAAGATATATTCCTAAGAGTGGGATTGCTGGGTCCTATGGTACTTCTATTTCTAGTTTTCTAAGGAAGTGCCATATCATTGTCCAAAATGGTTGTATCATTATGCATTCTTACCAGCGGTGTATAAGGTTTCCGATCTCCCCGCATCCTGTCCAACATTTGTTATTTCCAGTGTTTTTGATTTGTGCCAGTAATGCCGGGGTGAGATGGTATCTCATTGTGGTTTTAATTTGCATTTCTCTAAAGGCTAGTGATCACAAGCATTTCCTCATGTGTCTGTTGGCCATTTGAATGTCTTATTTGGTGAAGTGTCTGTTCATTTCCTTTGCCCATTTTTTAATTGTATTATTTGGCTTTTTGTTTTAGAGGTGTTGGATTTTCTTTTAGACTTTAGAGATTAGAACTTTGTCTGACTTGTAATGTCCAATTTTTTTTCCCCAGTCTGTAGGTTTTCTTTTTACTCTTTTTGTGAAGTCTTTTGATGAGCATAAGTGTTTAATTTTTAGAAGATCCCAGTTATCTAGCTTATCTTCTGGAGTTCGTGTGTTGCTGGCTATGGTTCATATCCTGTTAATGCCATGCATTAGGGCCTCTAGCGTTGATCCTAGTTTTTCTTCTATGAACTTTATAGTTTTTGGCTTTATATTTAGGTCTTTGATCCATTTTCAATTAGTTTTTGTGTATGATGTGAGGTATGGGTCCTGTTTCATTTTTTTTTTTACAGATGGACATACAGTTTTGCCAGGACCATTTGTTAGAAAGACTGTCTTTTCCCCATTTGATGGACTTTGGGCCCTTGTCGGAGATCAGGTGATGCAGGTGGATGGATTTACATCTCGGTTCTCAACACTGTTCCATTGTTCGATGTATCTGTCGTTGCACCAGTACCAGGATGTTCTGACTACTGTAGGTTCTGAGGTCAGGTACTGAAAGTCCTCCTACTTTCTTCTTCAATAGAGCTTTACTATCCAGGGCTTCTTCCTTTCCATATAAAGTTAATGATTAGTTTTTCCATCTCTTTAAAGAATGTTGTTTGTATTTGGATCGGGATTGTGTTGTATTTGTAAATTGCTTTGAGTAGAATTGTCATTTTCACAATGTTGAGTCTGCCTATCCATGAGCACGGTATGTTTTTCCATTTATGTAGATCCCTTTGGGTTTCATGCAGTAGTGTTTTGTAGTTTTCTTTGTATAGGTCTTTTACATCCCTGGTCAGATTTATTCCTAAGAAAATGGTATATTTTTCCTGATTTCCTTTTCATCATTTTCCTTATTGGTGTATAGGAATCCAACTGATTTTTATATGTTTATCTTGTATCCTGCTAATCTGCTGTATCTTTCTATTAGTTCCAGTAGATTTCTCCTGGAGTCTTTAGGGTTTTCTAAGTGTAGTATCATATCAACCACAAACAGGGACAGTTTGACTTCTTCATTACCAGTTTGGATGCCCTTTATTTCTTTTTCTTGCCTTATTGTTCTAGCTAGACCTTCCAGCACAGTGTTAAATAGGAGTGGTGATAAAGGACATCCTTGTCTTGTTCTTGTTCTCAAGGGGAATGTTTTCAGCCTCTCTCCATTAAGAATGATGTTGGCCATTGGTTTTGCATAGATGCCCTTTATTATATTGAGAAATTTCCCTTCTATACTTATTTTATTGAGAGTTTTTATCAGGAATGGGTGTTGGACTTTGTTGAATGCCTTTTCTGGATCAACTGAGATGATCATGTGGTTCTTCTTTCCTTTTATTTATGTGGTGGATTGCGTTGATTGATTTTCTAATGTTGAACCATCCTTGCATACCTGGTATGAATCCTACTTGGTCGTGGTGTATTATTTTTTTGATATGATGCTGAAATTTATTGGATAGAATTTTGTTGTGAATTTTTGTATCTATATTCATGAGAGGTATTGGTCTGTAATTTTTTTTTTTTTTTGTGGTGTCTTGGCCTGGTTTTGGTACCAGGGTTATAGTGGCTTCATAGAATTAATTTGGTAGTGTTCCTTCCTTTTCTATGCTCTGAAATAGCTTGAGTAGTACTGGTACAAACTCTTCTGTGAATGTTTTGTAGAATTCTCCAGTGAAGCCATCTGGGCCAGGGCTTTTTTTGGTTGGGAGTTTTTTCATTACCTCTCAATCTCTTCTCTTTTTATGGGGCTGTTCAGATTTTCAACATCACTTTGTTGTAGTTTGGGTAGGCCGTGTGTTTCTAGAAATTTATCCATTTTCTCTAGGTTTTCAAATTTGTTGGAGTATAGTTTTTCATAATATTCTGTTACACTCCTTTTTCTTTCAGTTGGGTCTGTTGTAATGTCACCCATTTCATTTCTTATTTGGGTTATTTATGTCCTCTCCTGTTTTTCTTTTGTCAGTCTGGCCAGTGGTTTGTCGATTTTGTTGATTCTTTCAAAGAACAAACTGTTGGTTTTGTTAATTCTTTCTATTGTTTTTCTGTTTTCTATTTCATTTATTTCTGCTCTGATCTTTACTATTTCCTTTTTTCGGGTGACTATGGCCTTTTTTTGCTGTTATTTTTCGATTTGTTTGAGTTGTGTAGTTAATGTTTTGATTTGTCCCTTTCTTCTTTTTTGATGTGTGCATCTATTGCTATAAATTGTCCTCTGAGGACTGCCTTTGCTGTGTCCCAAAAGTTTTGGTATGAAGTGTTTTCAGTCTCATTTGATTCTAGGAATTTTTTGATTCCATCTTTGATTTCTTCTATTACCCAGTGATGTGTAAGCAGGGTATTATTCAGTTTCCATGTAATTGATTTGTTTTCCTTGCTCTTTCTGTTGTTAATTTCTACCTTGATGGCATTGTGGTCAGAGAAGATACTTTGAATTATCTCAACTTTTTGGATCTTGTTGAGGATTGCTCTGTGGCCTAAGCTGTGGTTTATTCTGGACGACATTCCATGTGCATTGGAAAAGAATGTGTACTTTGCAGCTGTTGGATGGAGTGTTCTCTATATGCCTATGAGGTCAAGTTGGCTGACTGTGCCATTTAGGTCTTCTGTATCTTTGTTGAGTTTCTTTCTAGATGTTCTGTTCTTTACCAAGAGTGGTGTGTTGAAGTCTCCTACTATTATTGTGTAACTGGCAATTTCTCTTTTCAGTGTTGTTAGAGTTTGTTTTATGTGTTTTGCAGCCCTGTGATTAGGTGCATAGATGTTTATTATGGTTATGTCTTCATAATGGATCATCCCCTTAATCATTATACAGTGTCCTTCTTTGTCTTTTATGATAGATCTTGTTTTAAAGTCTATTTTATCTGAGATTAGTATTGCCACTCCTGCTCTTTTTTTGTAGTTGTTAGCTTGACATATTTTTTCCAACCTTTGACTTTTAAATAAATTCACATCTTTGTTTCTGAGGTGTGTCTCTTTTAGACAGCATATTGATGGATCTTGTTTTCTTATCCATTCTGTCACTCTCCATCTCTTTATGGGTGCATTGAATGCATTTACATTCAGTGTAATTATTGATAGATTTGAGTTTGTTGCTGTTATTTTGTTGTGCTTTTTTTTTGTGGTGCTGATGTTTTCTTTGTTCTTCTTACTCTCTTGTGCTGAGTTACTTTTGTTTGTGGAGTTTCTTTTTCATTTCTTTTGTTTTTGATGAGACTTTATGTTTTTCGTCTTTTTTTTTTATGACTATGTTTGTTAACTTTCTTTGTGGTTACCATGAATTTTACCCTTATCTTTCTAAGTTTGAAGCAGTCTACCATTACTTGGTATTGCCTTGCCTTCCTCTCCATTAAAAGGTTCTATACCTATGCTGTTTTTTCCCTCTTTTATTTTTTTGATGTTGTTGTCATTTATTGATTAACTGCTCTGATTCCCTGTTGTATTTCTTTTGGTTTTGGATAGTCCTTGAGAGTTCATTTCCTAGATTGGTATCTGGCTGGTACGATCCTGTGTCCTAGATTCTGTCCATGAGCTGAAGCTGTTTGTCCTCAGATTGAAGAACTCCCTTTAATAATTCTTGTAAGTTTGGTTTGACTTTTACATATTCCCTTAATTTCTGTTTATCTGGAAATGACCAAATTTCACCATCAAATTTGAAAGAGAGTTTTGCAGGATATATTATTATTACTGGTGGGCAATTTTTTTCTTTCAAGATTTTATATATGTCATCCCATTGCCTTCTTGCCTGCATGGTTTCTGCCAAATAATCTGAGCTTAGTCTTATTGTTTCTCCTCTGTATGTGACTTCTTGTTTTTCACGAGCTGCTCTCAGAATTCTTTGTTTTTCTTTGGTTTTGGCGAGTGTGATTATGATATTCCTTGGTGATTTTCTTTTGGGGTCTATCCTATATGGGGTTCGTTAAGCTTCTTGGATATCCAGATTTTCATCTTTCAGGATATTGGGGAAGTTTTCTGTCAGCAGTTCTTCAATGATCCTCTCTGTGTTTTCTGTTTTCTCCCCCTGTTCTGGAACTCCAATCGCTCAAAAATTTTTGCTTTTGACTATATCCCACATAACTCTCAGGGTCTCTTCATTTTTCTTTGTTCTTTTTTCTGAGTTTTCCTCAAAGAGAGTTGTATCCTAGTGTTTGTCTTTAATTCCACTGATCCTGTCTTCCGTTTCAACTCTTCTCCTCATCCCTTCTATGACACTGTCCATTTCTGAAATCTTGTTGTTTATCTTTTGGATTTCTAATTGTTTTTGTATAATTTCTAGTTGTGAATTTATTTTGGAATTTTGTTCCTGTATTATTTTCCCGAAATTTTCACAATTTTTTGTCTGTACTTTCCATGAATTTGTCTGCCCTTTCCATGAATTTTTCTATTTTTTTCCTCTTTTTTTCTCTCCTTTTGCTTCAACTCTTGGAGAATTCTGAGTATTAGAGATTTGAATTCCCTATCATGAAGTTATAGTGCATTTTCTTCCACTGGAAATCATGCAGTGTTTTATTTTGGATGCCTACTGGAACCACCCTGTCTTGTTTTTTTAAATGTTTTGATATTGTCTGCTGTTTTCGGGGCATTCAGTAGTTATTTTGCTTGTTTATTGATTGTAAACTTGTTTGTTTCATCCTTTTTTTTTATTTGGCTATGTCTTAGCAGGTGGGCTGTGTGTTCTTTGTTGTTTGCTCTTCTGTGGGCAAGATACTTTTCGCCTCCTTCTCCAATTGGCAGGGTCAGTCGCTCAGATATGGTTCAGCACGGCAGGTCTAGCTGAAGAGGAGTTACTGGGACTGGTTGTTTGTGACACTTACTACAGGCATCAGGGCGGGTCAGTAATCAATGCAGGGCAGGTTCCAGTAGGCTGTGCCTGTGCTGTTTGGTGGTGTGATGTTAAGTGCACGGTGCAGGTAGGCAGGATGTACCATGGAGATTGCTATGTGTGGAGCGAAGATGGATATGGGAGCGAGGAGAAAGGAACAGGAGTCAAAAACATACAAATAAACAAAAAAGAGTGCTAAGGGAGCTTGTCATTGGAGTGGAGAGATGAGAGACTATGAAATGGAGAAAAACAAAAAGGGGAAGAAGAAGAAAAAAAAAGAAAAGAAAAGAATGAATAAATAAAAATCAGAAAGGAAACAGAACAGCAAATCTCCCAGGGATCCCACCAGTGTGGCTATGAGGCCTGGGGAAGTTGTTCTCAGGTGTGGCAGTACAGCCTGGCTAGAAGGAGTATAGGTATTCAGCACCAGGTATACAGGGAACAGAAATAGAAGGAAGGTATAGGGAGACAAGAAACTGAGAAATGAATAAAAACCAAAAGGGAAAAAGAGGGAAAAGAATACAAAACAAAATTAAAAAAAAAAAGAACAAGAAAAGCCCCACAAAAAAACAGAAAAAAAAAAAACCCACAAAAAAAGAAATGCCCTCAGGGATACCTCTGTGTTGCGCAAGCCGAGGTGGTAGGTTCCAAGCCGCGCAGCACCGCCAGGCCAGAACAGGCTCCCAACTCAAGAAAACGGAAAGAAAACATACAAACAATTCAAAGCAAAGCAAACAAACAAAAGCCCCGGGATCCTACCAGCGTGGCAGCCCAGACCGGAAAGCAATTCCACACTTGAATGGAGCTTCGCAGCTCCTCAAGAAGAAGCAAAGATGGCACACAGAGCCACGTATTTGAGCAAAAGAATGGGAGACAGTGAGAGGTGAGGAAGAAATAAAAAAAAGTGGAAAAAAAGCAACACGAGCAGCCTATAAATGGCACTCAGAGACCCAGCCAGTGCTAGCGGGTGGGATCCAAGCAGCCAGTGCTTCCCGGACAAGAGACTGTGGCCACGGGAAGCAGAGGAGGCTGAGCAGGTATGAAGAAGGGGGTTGGGGGGTGGGAAAGTGTATATTGCATATTACCAGCTGTTTTGTCTCCTGCTGGAAGCTCCATGAAGCTGCTTTTACATACCCCCTATTTGCTGGTCTCTGATAGGTGTCCGAGATGGTGGATCCATGCTGGGTTAGCTGATAGGGGACCTCTGCATGAATCTCTCCTCACTTTCCATTCTCTGCCAGTTTTCTGACTCCATTTGGTGCTTGGCTGAGTTCTTTATCTCTTCATTTGATGTTTTAGGGTTTCAGATTCCTGTTTTCTCTGTTTGGCTTAGTTTTTCAGATCTTTGCTGTGGCGTGATGCTTCTGCCTAGAGTGCCATTTTGCTGGAAGTCTCCTCCCTTTAATAATTCTTGAAGGTTTGGTTTGATTTTTACCTAGTCCCTTAATTTCTGTTTATCCGGAAATGACCTAATTTCACCATCATATTGAACGAGAGTTTTGCAGAATATATTATTCTTGGCTGGCAATTTTTTTCTTTCAAGGTTTTATATATGTCATCCCATTGCCTTCTTGCCTGCATGGTTTCTGCCGAATAATCCGAGATTAGTCTTATTGTTTCTCCTCTGTGTGTGATTTTTTGTTCTTCTTGAGCTGCTCTCAGGATTCTTTGTTTGTCTTTGGTTTTAGCGAGCATGATTATGATATTCCTTGGTGACTTTCTTTTGGGGTCTATCCTATATGAGCTTCTTGGATTGTCACATTTCATCTTTCATGATATTGAGGTTGTTTTCTGTCAGCAGTTCTTCAATGATCCTCTTTGTGTTTTATGTTTTCTCCCCCTGTTCTGGAACTCCAATCACTCACAGATTTTTGCTTTTGATTGTATCCCACATAATTCTCAGGGTTTCTTCATTTTTATTCATTCTTTTTTTTCTGATTTTTCCCGAAACAGTTGTATCCAAGTGTTTGTCTTTAGTTTCACTGATCCTGTCTTCCATCATTTCAAACCTGCTCCTCAGCCCTTCTATGACACTGTCCATTTCTGAAGTCTTGCTGTTCATCTTTTGGATTTCTAATTGTTGCTTTTGTATGATTTATAGTTGTGAATTTATTTTCGTATTTTGTCCCTGTTTTATTTTCTTGAATTCTTCCATTTTTTTGTCTGTATTTTCCATGAATTTGTCTATTTTTCCCCATTTTTGTATGCTTTTTGCTTCAACTCTCAGAGAATTCTGAATATTAGAGATTTGAATTCCCTATCAGGTAGTTCTAGTGCCTTCTCTTCTACTGGAAGGTCATCTTGTGTTTTATTTTGGATGCCTACTGGAAACATCCTGTCCTGTTTTTGTATACGTTTTGATATTTCCTGCTGTCTTCAGAACATTCAGTAGTTATTTTGCTCTTTTATTGATTGTAGATTTGTTTGTTTCATCCTGCTTTTTTGTTTTATTTGGTTATGTCTGAGCAGACATGCTGTGCATTCTTTGTTGGTTGCTCGTCTGTGGGCATGATGCTTTTCACCTCCTTCTCCAATGGGCAGGGCCAGTCGCTCAGGTATGGTACAGCAGGGCAGGTGTAGCTGAAGAGGAGTTACTGGGCCAGGTTGTTTGTGGCACTTACTACAGCCACCAGGGCGGTTCGGTAATCAGTGCAGGGCAGGTTCCAGTAGGCTGTGCCTGTGCTGCTGGGGGTGTGATGTTCAGCACATGGTGCAGGTAGGCAGGAATGAGGGAGGAGATTGTGATGTGTGGAGCTAAGATGGGTATGCGAAAGAGGTACTTGGCTGAGTTCTTTATCTCTTCATTTGATGTTTAGGGTTTCAGGATTGACGTATGTCTCTGTTTGACTTAGTTTTTTGGATCTTTGCTGTAGAGGGATGGTGTGGTGCTTCTGTCTATAGTGCCATGTTTCCTGGAAGTCGAAATAGGCATTTTTGGTGATAATATTCTGCCAAACCACCCTACAGAGAGTCTGAACCATCATCACCTTTGGCTGCTGGGATCCTCAAGCAGGGTTTTTGGGAAGAGAGTCTGGAATATTATTTCATCTAGGGAAAGAGACCAGAGGACACTTTAACTGAGGACAGCCAGTTTGGGTGGGTCAACTGAAAACCTCTTGAAGAGGAGGAGGAAAATTTCCCACCTCAACATCACAGACTCATTTCCAGGTTTGTAGTAGTCCTTCTCATTAGCTGAGTCAAGGGTTTGGAGATGGGCAGGGCTGCAGACTGTTGATGCAAAAAGAGCTCAGGCTGGGGATTATGACAGCTTTGGCTTGACTCCTGGCTCTGCCACTTGTTAGCTGTGTGGTTCCTTAGAGTCTCTGGGCTTCAGACTCCTTATCTGCAGACTGGGGATGATGATTCCTCTTCTTAAGATGGTTTGAAGATTTGATGAAATTAACTATGTCACATACCTCAGGCAAGACCCAGTACATTTTAGCTGTTCTAGAAATGGCAGTTTTAATGATGGTGATGGTGATGAATGTTGATCCCTTGAATCCCAGGCTCAGAGACGGCATGGTGTGTTTGCGTTTAGAAGCTGTTTATTCTTCATTAAACTAGAAACAGCTCCTTTCCTGCCTGGGAGAGGGTGTCTGGAGACCCGAGGCACCTTCGTCTGCTTCTGGATTTTCTTTCAGGATAAATATGCTCTTTTAAGACAAGCACATTAAGCTACAGTTTCCATTGAGTGGCTTCTTCAGAAACCTACCTGACACCTTATTTTGGAGGAATGTAGTGAGATTTGTTTGTGAAAATACAGTGCACTTATTTCTTTGATTTTTTTAGACACTTGAATTAAAAAAAAATATTTTTGAATGTATTAAGGTTT
Source organism: Dugong dugon (assembly GCA_030035585.1). Lineage (NCBI taxonomy): Eukaryota > Metazoa > Chordata > Mammalia > Sirenia > Dugongidae > Dugong > Dugong dugon. The sequence goes on from CM057460.1 coordinate 149,053,416, forward strand.
TTTAAAAATTAAGGTTTTAGGGTTCTGGAAACCATGCTGATTGTACCAGAATGGGGTAGAAAATGTGGACTGCTCAGCTACTCTTGCAAATGCTTCCACCAGCAGTTTCTGAACTCACAGGAACAAAGTTGGGATGTGGAGGAGAAAAGAGATCCAACGTTTCTTCCGGGGATTAAAAGTGAGTCCGAAATTGCCAGGACTTGGGAGAAAAAGGCTCTTGTTGAGTTCTCCTTTGAATAACCAAGCCCCTTTCTCTCAGAGCTCTAAGTGTTGAGATGCAGCATCCTTACTGCCTAGAAACCCAACAAAGACTGGCTTGGTGGCTGCTTTGAGGTTTCTGTTCCATGTGGAATTTTAACCATGAAAAGACACAAAGATTGGTTTCTTCTGAGTCCTTAAGTGAACACCACAAAGGGGGACAATTAGTGGGGAGCTGGGCTGCTCTCTCCCACCAGCTGTGCTGCTGCCGTTCAGAACGATGGACATCCGAGCCTGCTTGGGGTACACGGCCCAGCCCCTCTCTATCTCCAGCATTTGGAAACACACCACGGGATTCAAACCTTTCAGGTGCAGAGTCCTGGGCTCCAGGGAAGCCACGTACTGTGATGCAGAGAGAGTTTTGTAGCCTAGTTATGACATGTACTGGGTGATGTTAGGCAAGTTATGGAATCTCTCTGAGCCTCAGCATCCTAACCTGTAAAATGGAATAGTAAAAATACCTGGCTGAAGGCACATTACTAGGATGAGGTGAGATAATCCTGCACAGTGTTTGGCATAGAGTAAGAGGTCAATAATGGTAGCTGTTTGTATCATATTGTTGTTCTCACCATTCCACTCCCACTCCTGATTTATAACACAGGTATTTTCTGTCTGACTTTCAAAGCCCCCCAACAACTGGGCCTCCCAGGATGTTCCCAGATTCCTATCCTCTGCTCTGGCTAAGCAGGTCTCCATGGTTTTGCCCATTGCTCTCCTAGTTATACGCATGGGTAAGTAGCCCCAGACCAGCTGGGAGGCCTTGAGCTCAATCTTTCTGAACTCAGCTTTCTTAGAAATAAAAAGGGATTATGACATCTCCTGCTAGGGATCACTGCAAGGATTAATGTAGACAATGGAAACAAAGTATCTAGCACAGTGTTTGACCCCTGGTAGATACGAATAAATGCTCCTTCCTTCACCTCTGCCTGGGACAGGAGCTGGAAAGGATATATGAGTGAACAAAGCAACTTCCACAAAGACCATGTGCTACCCAGACATGTAACTCAGAGACCCTTTCACCACCTTGCCTGGTTCATGGGGTGAGTATAGTGGGTAAGTGTGTAGACTTTGGACTCAGACTATGTGGGTTAAATCCGCCCTTTGCCACTTTCATTAAAATGTTATAAACTGCTCTAAGCTTTAGATTACTCATCTAGAAGAGGGTTTTAAAAATTGCCTAACATTTAAGTTCTCCCAGGATTAAATGACATGAAATGTGTAAAACTTGTATAAAAGCTTATAATAATAACTCAGTAAATTATTGTTGGTGTTCAACAAATATTTGAATGAATATTTCTATAATCTTCATATGAATAGTTTAACTAGCTATGTAATATATAATGAGATTGATGTATCATAATATACTCAATTACATCCCAGATTTTTAGCATTTATTTTTCTTCTCCCTCACACCACGTGATAAATAATGTGCCAGTGAACATTTCCACGCAGGCATCAATTTCCTTGATTGGAATTCTTCCCCTAGGATAAAACCAATCAGTTGCTGTTGAGCTGATTCCAACTCATGGAGACCCAGTATGTGTCAGAGTATAATTGTGCTCCATTGGGTTTTCAATGGCTGATTTTTTGAAAGTAGATCACCAGAATTTCTTTTGAGGCACTTCTGAGTGGACTTGAACCATCAACCTTTCAGTTAGCAGCAGAGTGCATTAACTATTTGTACCACCTAAAGACTCCTCCCTTAGGATAGACTCTTAGAAATGGGATTATTGGCTTAAAGGGTTTATTCAGCAGTTCCTAAAGATACTGCCATGTTGCCATATAGGCTGCAAGTAGATATTTATACTGACAATATGAAACACACAAAGAGTTCTATTATGCTCAGCAAACATTTCTTTTCACCTTTTTGATGGAGATCTTTCTTCTATGCCAGCTTTTTATTTTAATATATTATTAAGTTGAAATCCATAGCTTTAAACCTTATTACATTGTGTAATTATTGCAATTTTAAATTCAATAGAACCATTATTCGTAGTTACTTGTTTTAAAATAAATCTACTTAGTAATTCTCTGCTTTCAGCCAAGATGCATCTGATATCAACAATGATATCCCTCATTCCTTGTCCTGTTCTGAATCTGGCTTGAATTTCTGGCAGTTCCCTGTCAATGTACTGCTGCAACCATTTTTTAATTATCTTCAGGAAATTTTACTTGCATGCAATGCTGATATTGTTAGATGATTTCCAAATTACATTGGATCATCTTTCTTTGGAATGGGCACAAATATGGATCTCTTCCAGTTGGTTGGCCAGGCAAATTTCTTGGTATGAATGAGTGAGCACCTCTAGTGGTGTATTCTTTTGCTGAAACATCTCAATTGATATTCACTTAATTACTGGAGCCTTGTTTTTTGCTATGCCTTCAGTGCAGCTTGGACTTCTTCCTTAAGTAGCATCAGTTCTTGATTATATGCTACCTCCTGAAATGATTGAATGTTGACCATTTCTTTTTAGTACAGTAACTCTGTGTATTCCTTTGATCTTCTTTTGATGCTTCTTGCATTGTTCAATATTTTGTCCATAAAATCCTTCAGTATGACAACTTGAAGCTTGAATTTTTTCTTCAGTTCTTTCAGCTTGAGAAATGCTCAGCATGTTCCTCCCTTTTGGTTTTCTAACTCCAAATCTTTGCACATTCCATGATAATACTTTACTTTGTCTTCTCGAGCTGCCTTTTGAATTCTGTTAAGCTCTTTTACTTCATCATTTCTTCCATTCACTGTAGCTGCTCTACATTCAAGAGCAAGTTTCACAGTTTCTTCTGACATCCATTTTGGTCTTTTCTTTCTTTCCTGTCTTTTTTAAAGACTTTTTGCTTTCTTCGTGTATAATGTCATTGATGTCATCCCACAACTCATAGGGTCTTTGGTCATTAGTATTCAGTGTATCAAATCTATTCTTGAGATGGTCTTTAAATTCAGGTGGGATATACTCAAGGTCATGTTTTGGCTCTCATGGACTTGTTTTAATTTTCTTCAACTTCAACTTGAATTTGCATATAAGCAATTAATGGTCTATTCCGCAAACCTGTGTTTCATTGACTATGCAAAGGCATTCAACTGCGTACACCATAAGAAATTGTGGATAACATTATGATGAATGGGAATTCCAGAACACTTAATTGTGCTCATGACAAACCTGTACATACACCAAGATGCAGTCTTTTGAACAGAACAAGGGGATACTGTGTGGTTTAAAACCAAAACAAGTGTGCATCATGGTTGTATCATTTCACCATACTTATTCACTCTGTATGCTGAACAAGTAATCTGAGAAGCTGGACTATACAAAGAAGAATGGGGCATCAGGACTGGAGGAAGACTCATTAACCACCTGCGATATGCAGGTGATACAACCTTGCTTGCTGAAAGTGAAGAGGACTTGGAACAGTTATTGATGAAGATCAAAGACTACAGCCTTCAGTACAGCTCACACCCCCAACATAAAGAAAACAAAAAAATCCTCACAACTGGACCAATAAGCAACATCATGATAAATGGAGAAAATACTGAAGTTGTCAAGGATTTCGTTTTACTTGGATTCACAATCAATGCCCATGGAAGCAGCAGTCAAGAAATCAAATTATGTATTGCACTGGGCAAATCTGTTGTAAAAGACCTCTTTAAAGTGTTGAAAAGCCAAGATGTCACCTTGAAGACTAAGGTGCACCTGACCCAAGTCATGGAGTTTTCAAACACCTCATATGCATGTGAAAGCTAGACAATGAATAAGGAAGACTGAAGAAGAGTTGATGCCTTTGAATTATGGGGTTGGTGAAGAATACTGACTATACCTTGGACTGTCAGAAGAATGAACAAATCTATCCTGGAAGAAGTACAACTAGAATGCTCTTTAGAAGCAAGGATGGTGAGACTTCATCTTTCGTACTTTGGACATGTTATCAGGAGGGACCAGTCCCTGGAGAAGGAGATCATGCTTGGTAAAGTAGAGGGTGAGTGAAAGAGAAGAAGATCCTCAGGGAGATGGATTGACACAGTGGCTGCAACAATGGGCTCAAACATAGCAATGATTGTGAGGATGGCATAGGACCAAGCAGTGTTTCCTTCTGTTGTACATAGCGTTGCTATGTCTTGGAACCGACTCAATGGCACCTACTAACAACAAGAACATTTTATTAATTACAAAGGTAATGTAAGCATTATTTGCTTTCTGCAACTGGAGCTTGCTCCTTTTCTTACCTTTACTGATATGTTATATCTCTTTTGATTGCAAGTGATAGAGACCTGACTCCAAGTAGCGTAAGCAAAAGCAGAATGAATTGAGTCCCCAAACTGGGAAGAGCTGGTATTGCTTCAAGAAAAGCTAGATCCAGGAGCTAGCCTATATGATCATGGTCCTGTCACTCCATTTCTCTGTTGTGAATCTTTCTGTGTGTTGGCTTTGTCCTCAGGCAAGTTTTCTTCATAGGATACTAAAGATGATCTCTGGTTCCTCAAGTCCACATTCTTTTGGCTTGTCTTCCAGAAGGAAAAGAGATGTCTATCTCCAGCTCCCAGATAGTAAATCTAGTGAAGCTTCCGATTGGCTTTCTTGTGTCATGTGTCCATATCTGAGCCAATCAATGTGCTTGGCGGTGGGGGGTTCTGGGCTCTGATTGGCCAGCCTGGGACATATATGCCCACTCCTATTGCTGGGTTATGAGCTCAAGCATAACAACGTTTGTGAGGGTGGCTCAGGACCGAGTAGTGTTTTGTTCTGTGGTACATAGGGTCGCTATGAGTTGGAACCAACTTGACGGCACCTAACCACAACAACATTGCTGGGTCCAAGCCCTGATGGCGTAGTGGTAAGAGTTTGGCTACTAACTGAATGGTGGGCAGTTCGAATCCACCAGTTGCTCCTAGGAAACCCTGTGGGGCAGTTCTACTCTGTTCTGTGAGTAGGAATTGACTCCACCACAATGGGTGTTTTTTATTGCTGAGTCAGGTAGGAGTGGGCACCATGATTTATAGCCCCTTCGGGCCTTACGGAAACCCTGATGGCTTAGTGCTTAAGAGCTACTGCTGGTAACCAAAAGGTCAGCAGTTCGAATCCACCAGGTGCTCCTTGGAAACCCTATGGGGCAGTTCTACCCTGTCCTATAGGGTTGCTATGAGTTGGAATTGACTTGACGGCAATGGGTTTAGAACAAGTTTTTTTAGGCTTTACAGAAACACAGAAAGTTTCTTTTTTTTTTTTTTTTTTTTGGCGGTGGAGGGGAGGGGGTGGTTCCCAAAGGAAAGAGCCTGATGCTGAGATGGTGTTACTGAAGACGGTGTAAGTCACTCAACTTCTCTGAGTTTCAGTTTCCTTTCCTGTGAAATGGAGATGATAGCAGTGCGCACTTCCCAGGTTGTTGTGAAGATGACATAGATCAATGCCCCTGGCCCCGCACCTGGCATGTTCAATAAATGTTACTTTGAGGACGACCACAATAGTAATAGTTAATAGGATGAAATGAAACTTATTACTATAACAGCACTTAACTCCAGGCACGGTAGCCTTGTAGCTTTCAAAACAGGAGCAGAATCCCAAGTGACATTTCAAATACCTTAGTGGAGGTGCTTGAAAACCCTAAATCCTCCCTGAGCCCCATGGCTGGCACACAGCGGGAGCCTTGCACTCTTCTTCAGGTCTCTCTTTCCCTGTTCTTCACAGCCCTCTGTTCTCAGCTCTGTGGCTGCTTTTCTACCCAGCTGCAGCAGCAAGCTAACCAGCTCCCCCCCAACATTGTGGGGAAATAAGGGCAATTGTGAGTCCCTGGTGCTTGATTACCCTCCCAGATGTGGCACCCATACTTCCCTGGGGGCCCAAGGCAGTGAGTTGTCCATTGAACTTTCTACTTTCTGGAGAGGCATGCTAGCCTTGGGTGTGACGTGGTCGGTCCCCATGGTGCTGCTCAAGTAACTCAATTGTGCTCACAGGGTAGTGAGATCCAAGAGCTAAGACCATCTTCTTCCTATTGTATTTTAACATTTCTGAATCAAGGTATGCCTTCTAATTAGCGTGTATATTTTGAGTATGGACTACCCGCCCCCTCCTGCTCTCCATTGGTGCTAAATTGATGCTGCATCTTACCATCCGTGGCGTCAGAGAATTGAGAAATACAGCAATGCACCTACTGTGGATTAGGGACTGGGCTAAGGATTTATGTGCGTTATTGGATATGATCCTAACAACCCAATGAGATTGGTCTTGTTATCATCCCCACTTAACCGCTGAAGAAACTGAGGGACCGTGACTTGATCAAAGTTGCACAGTTAGTAAGGGCTGAGCCAGGATTCAAACCCAGGTGGCTCTGTCGGCTTCCAGAGCTATGCTTTTACCAGACCCATTATACAGTTTGTTAGTTCGGAGGGACAGATTTTGCAGTGAGAAAACATTCTCCTGTGGTTTTTATGATCAATAATCAAGATGAAAAAGGCACAGCCAGTCACCCTCTTGTCCTAGGCTGCCTTCCCCGCTCCATAGCACCAACTTCAGACTCCTGAGCAGTGTGCCAGTTATGAAGTAACCACAAGATGGCGCTTTCGATCTTTCTCCTTAATGTGAGCTCTGGGCCTGCACTTCTTTCCCTGGGCCTTTCCTTCAGTCTATTAACCCATTCAGGTGTGTTTCCTGGAACCACTGCTTGATGATTTTCAGAAGAATTAAAGCCATGAAGCCTGCAGGCAAAGGAACAGGCCATGGTGAGGGCTGTACTCCATGAGGGGGTGTGCGTAGAGTGGTGCCGTGTGGACAGAATGGGGTCCAACACCCATACGGTAGATTGACACCAGTGTTGGTGTTTGGCATTCCTTACTAAGCCTCTTCTCCTTAGCCTGACTTCATAGCACAAAAGTTCTATGAGTTCACTGAAGAATCTGTTTTATAAAAAAAAGTGTTTGAGTTAGGCAGAAATTTGGGTGTTCCTTCAGGAGCATTTGAGAAATCTCAAGCAGAGGCTTCCTGAACCTTTTCCCTCCCACCATGTAGCCCATGTGCTGAAGAGCCCAGTGGTGGGGTAGCGAGAGGCGGAGGCACACTGGGAGAGTCTACCCACTGGGCTCAGGGAGGTCAGGGGCATGGGAGGGGTGCAGGGCCACCCCTTCAGGGCCAGCTTTCCAGTGACTTAAACCCGTTGCCATTGAGTCGATTCCGACCCATAGCGACCCTATAGAACAGGGTAGAACTGCCCCACAGGGTTTCCAAGGAGTGCCTGGTGGATTCAAACTGCTGAACTTTTGGTTAGCAGCTATAGCTCTTAACCACTACTCCACCAAAGTTTCCTCCAATGACATGGATGAATGAATGTCACCAGCACTATTATCTACCATCTCAGGGCCAGTGTGGTCCTGGGGGCTGGAGATCCATAACCTTCTGGTCATGGGTGGGTGGCAATATACCCTAATGCTGTGCAGGGTAGAATAACTGTTTTGAAGGGAGAACTCGCATATCAAGCCTATAGCTCCAAGAGGCATTCTCTGAGCTCAGTGGCCCACAGTGACCCCTTTTGTTGTTATTTCTCCTCCACGTGTCATAAATCACCTACTCTGTACCAGACACTCACTAGGAGCTGGGATTTGGAGACAAAGCCTATTCACTCTTGCCAGGGATCCCATAGCCTCGTTGGAGAGACAGACACATCTAGAAAACTGCCGTCCAGTGTGGAAACAGTAAGGGTATGGTGAAATAGTGTGGCTCGGACAGGCCTGGGTTGGCTGATTGGTACCTGGGTGTCCTTAAGCAAGTAGTTGAGTTGCTGCCAGACTCATTTTTCTTGTTTATAAAACAAGGATGATAGTATAGATGTCAATGCCTACTTCATAGAGTTGGTGAGAACATCAAATGAGAACGAGTGTAAGGTGCCTTGTACTGAGCTTAACACAGGGAGATCTGTGAGTTGCATTGAGTTCCTTATCCTGTATGAGATTTGCAAGTATCTCAAAGCTGAGAAGTCGAATCAATACTGGGCCACAGAATATGAATTCCAAACACCCCCCAAAGGCTGGGGTGATAGGGAAGAAATCAGTGAGACTTGATTTATTTGGGACAAATAAAGTACTGGGCTTAGGTTCAAAGAATCAGTTTCCCAAACAAGTGATTGGAGAGGAGGCATGAAACTCTGCTGTCATGTGACAAGTCCTTGGGGATCAGTTAAATGCTCACTTAGAAGATGTTATGTGGTGGCTAAGAACATCAGCACAGCTAGAAAGATAGCTAGCTAGCTAGACAGCTAGATAGACAGATAACTAGCTAGCTAGCTAGATAAATAGATAGCTAGATAGCTAGAGAGCGAGATAGACAGACTGATGCTCTCAAATCATCTCTGACTCATGATGACCTTGTGTACAACAGACCAAAACATTGCCTGCTCCTGGGTTAGCCTCATGATTACAGACATGTTTGAGCCCATCATTGTGTCTATTGTGCAAATTCATCTTATGGAGGATCTTCCTTGTCCTTGATGGCCCACTATCTCACCAAATATGATGTCCTCATCCAGTGATTGATCCATCCTGATGCCATGTCCAAAGCAAACAAGTCACACAATGTTCAGTTGTGATTCATAAGGTTTTCATTGACTACTTTTCAAAAATAGGTTGCCAGACCTTTCTTCCTAGTTTGTCTTAGTCTGGAAGCTCTGCTGAGATCTGTCCACCATGAGTGACCCTGCTGGTATTTGAAATACTGGTGACATAGCTTCTAGATCACAGGAATATGCAAGTCACCACAGTATGACAAACTGACAGATGGGTGGTAGAGCACAGGCTTAGAGAGGTGAATAAAAGTACGGGTCCAGGATGAAGGAAATGAGCCACAGCCAACCAGGAGCTGGTTTGGGAAAGGTGACCTGGATGTCAAAGGGCCTGGATGTCATCTGTTAGAATGGCTGAGAGGAGGACAGGGAACGGCTTGCCTGGAGAGGATCAGACTTGTCACAGCGTGGCCTCTACCTTCAAACACGCCAAGGGCTCGCACGTGAAAAAGGTGTTGCATTACCTCTGTGTAGCTCCAGAGATGGGCCACAAGAAGCATGCTTTAGTGTCCAGATATAAGGAAGACTGTAAGAACTTTTTAGCACTTGGACTTTTCCAACCAAAGAATGCTCTGCTTTATGAGTTGTGAGGCCCCAGTTACCCGAAGTATTCAAGCAGCCTCTGGATTCTAGGATCATCTAAGGCAGGAGTTAATTCATACAAGGTCCAAGGAACCTAAGGGTGAACTTTAGGGGAATCCAAGAATCTCCTGAAAGTGCTTGCAAAATAGTTTGTGCATTTTTTCAAGGAAAGGGAAGCATAGCGTTTATCAGCTTTTCAATGGGCCCAAGATCCAAAAGCAGTTAAAAATTCACAGCTTCAAAGTAAATTTTGCTGTTGTTTACAAGACAGGACTAGGGTCTAAGGTTTTCTTTTTTTATTTAAGATGTTTTGGATAGTTAAATACGCTCTTGTGGGTAACATGAAATTATTGCTTGTGTTATTAGCCATCATTTACTGTGTACTTATTTTGTGCCACACAAATTTCTACATATTTCACTTGATTTATCTCATTTAATGTCTCAAAAAAATCCTTGCAATTAAGCACAATTATTATTCCTATTTTACAAGTGAAGAAACTGAGGCATGGAAGTTTGCCCAAGTTCACAGAAGGTTTCAATTTCTTCTCTTGATAGATACATGCCTTAAATTTGTCCTTTTTACGCCTAATAAATGAAATGGTAATTCAGGTAGATCAGCATAGGCTGCAAACCTCCGCAATTTCCCTTGGAAATTTTAAATGCATGATAGTGATAATAAACATAATAACTAACAAGTAACATTTACTGACTGCTTACTTTTTGTGTTGAGCCATTTATCTCATTTAATACTGGCTGTTGTTGTTGTTGGGTGTCATCCAGTCGATTCTAACTCGTAGTGACCCCATGTGACAGAGTAGTACTGCCCCATAGGGTTTCCTAGGCTGTAATCTTTACCGAACCAGATCACCAAGTCTTCCTCCGCGGAGCCGCTGGGTGAGTTCAAACCACCGACCTTTTGATTAGCAGCCGAGCACCAACTTTTTCAAACTATAGCCTATAGAGTAGCCCTGCTGGCACACTGGTTAAAAGCTTGACTGTTAACCAAAGAGTCAGCAGTTTAAATCCACCAGCTGCTCCTTGGAAACCCTATGGGGCAGTTCTACTCTGTCCTATAGGGTTGCTATGAGTCAGAATCAACTTGATGGGGATGGGTTTGGTTTTGGGTGTTATAGCACTATAAAGTTGGGACTATTTTAACCTCATTTTGCAGAGGAGGGCACTGGGGCTGGGAGAAATTAGGCAAGTTGCCCATGGTCACTCTGCTTTTAAGGAGCGGAGTCAGGATTTGAGTTCGGTAGTCTGGCTGCTAGCCTGCACCCTCATCTTTGCAGACATTTGAGGATGGGACATTGAGCTGGGGCCCTGAGCCCCTTCTGTATCTATCCCATGAGGGGCTGTTTGAATAGACTTGGGGGAAGTGCAGAAAACCCCTTTGCATCTGGAGTGGGGTCAAGTCAGACAGAGTAGCCAGTGGGCATGTTCTGAAGCCTGAAAAATAGGGTGTGACCCAAGGTCTAAACACGGAGAAGACAACAGAGTCTGGTGAGTTTGAAGAGTCCAGGGGCACCCAGAGCTGCCCCCAGTCAGTGGGCTTAGCAAGGCTGAGGCACCAGCAAGGCCCCATGTCCTGTGTCTTAGGTCCCTGCCCTCGCTCCCACCACAGCTCCTTCCAGGCCATGGTAGGGAGGAAGTCAGTAGCCTTTTTGTTGGAAAACACTCCAGACTTGACCAAAGCTGTCAGTCCTGGGTGACGTGGGGAAAGAGACCTGACTGTTGGGCATACCCATGGAGCCAAGCCTTTGTGTCTTCATGGATTCCTCAAGCTCCCTGATGTGTTTCAGCCCTCTCGGCTTCCCTAAGTTGGAATAGGATGTCAAAGGCCCATATCCCATTACCACTCTTCTGAAGGAGCTAATCCCCCATGTAAAGCACATGCCAACCAGATCGTCAAGGAGAGGTTTTCCTCAGTCCCCTTGGAAGTGCAGCTGCTCGGCTGACTTTTGTTCTCTTGAAAGCAGAACCTGATACTTTAATTGTCTGGGGAATTTTATGTGGACAGACACATGGAGAGGGGGACAGTGTTTTTGATTTGGGTCTTCCCTCAACAGATGGGTCCCCAAAGTGCCCCGTGCCCCCCAGTAAACAATTGACTGTGTTTTAACCTTTGTTTAACAGGGGAGGCAGGCCAGGGCAGAACAGAGAGACAGGGATTGCCCACGAAGAGTCACCAGGATACTCTATGAGAGTTACCATTACTTCCAAAGGGCCCGGACTCACTTAGTGGGTAGGTTGTAGAAGGGGAGAAGTTGGCTAATCATTGCTTAGGCACCACACAGTTCTACAACCCATGGACGTTCTAGGCTCTCTGCAAGTGAGATGATCATATAATTTATTAGCCATTATGAGACTCTTTGGAGTGTGAAAGGAAACACTCTTCATCATAATGCTGGGACAACTGGCATAAACTAGGACTGTCTAAGCAAACCAGGACACAATGTCACCCTATGTATAAGTGTCCAAAGATTATAACATTGCCCAAGACCCCTTGGTCACTGTGTGACCTTGGAAAAGTTACTTAGCTTCTCTGACCTGCAAGTTGTCCGCCATAAAATGGGGCTAATCATAGAGTTTGGTGAGTGTGGGAAAGCACTTAATATTGTTTGTGGTTGCTGCTATTGTTTTTATTCAACTTCGCTATCCCTCAAAGTAAGGAATCAGCAGGGCCAGTATCTTAGCAGCTGTAAAGGAATTGAAGGATATTTTTTGCTCATAATTTTCTTGGTTAATAATATGTATTTTTAACTATACCAGTGCACATACTTAACTCCAGTCTGCCTTTCAGGGGAATAAAAGCCTTTGTAATTTAGAAAGGATTCTTGTGCTAGGGCTGCCTTTAAGGAAACAATGGGTTGAAAGCAGAAGCCTGTTGCTTCACCTTCCCTTTTGCTCTGGGGAATAACTTTGAATATTCAATGAGAGTCTCATCTGCATCTAATTAGACATGCCTACCACTCATCCCAGAATATCAGCTCTGTCCTCATTGTCAAGAGGATCTGATTATTTTAAACTCAGTTTTGAATTAATTTTTTTTAAACCAACATCTTGATGGGTTCAACTTGTTTCTAACCAAAATGTTGAGTTAAATGTGATGATGCCATAGTCATTGTGTTCATTCAATTAGTTTGGTTTTAAGGGAAAAATTGCTGGCTGCTGCTACTCAAGCAGAGTTTGTATCTTCCAAATGTGGGCCAGAGCAGGGGTTTCATAGTTCTGGGGCCAGCTTCATTTGACCATTGGGAGAAAGCCTAAAGAGACATGTGGACATAAGAGTCTTCTTCCTTTATAAGACAAAACTAGCCAAATGCAAAACACACCTGGTTCAGGCTGGTTGTCTGTGCAGCCCATGTTAACTGAGTGATTCATCTCGTTCTACAAATAGGAGGTAAACAGAGGGTTACTCCCTGTTAGCCAGGGCAGACTGGGTGCCCAGCAGTGTCCTGCAGGCTGGGATGGACAGGAGCAGTAAGACCGCATATACTTCAGAGAACAAAAACCCGCCTCTGGAGCCAGACACATGTGGGTTCAAATCAGGGCTTCTAACTGGTTTGTTCTGGTTCAAACCCCTACTGAGAATTTGCATTTCTACCCCAAACATACTGAATCAGAATCTACAGTTTAACTTGATTCTTATGTATAATAAATTTTGAGAACCACTGCTGTACTAGTGGTTCTCAGAATCCGTCCCTAACCAGCAGCATTAGCATCGCCTGGGCACTTGTTAGAAATGCAAATTCTCAGCAGCGGTTTGAACCAGAATGAACTAGTTTGAAGCCCTGATTCAAAACCTGTCTCCACCACCTACTAGCTGTGTGATATGGAAAATGTGTTAATCTTACCGAGACTCAGTTTCCTCAGCTGTAAAGTGGAGCTAATAATAGAATGTCCCTTGCTGGGTGTTCGTGGGATTCAGTGAGATGAGGCACATAAAGCTTTCAGCACAGAGTCTGGCACACAGTAAACAGTAATTATCATCATCATTGCAGCCACTCTTCTCACGGCCGTGGGGAACTTTGAGAGCCCTTGGCTGAGGCGCTCCAGCTCTTTGCTGCCCTCTGGTGGTGCAGCTCGTGGCAGTCTGCCCTGAAGGAAGCTGGAAGTTGTTACAGAGAAAGCAAGGCAATCAATCATTTTGGGTCTTATCTGTCTTCTTACCGCCTCCAAGAATATCCATTCAACTTTTAAATAATATGGGGGAGAGGAAAACACTCCAGGGGCTCTAGAAACAGTCGATATCTTCCTTGCGAGGGTGGGTGAGCAGGGAAGGATACAGTAGGCTTCTTTGCCTGTTAAGTGGGGCACAGACTAGAGGTGATAATGAAGGAGAGGAAGAGAGATGGAGGAGATGGTGGCAGAGGTTGGAGCGGGAGCTAGTTTCATGGGGCATTCTGTTGGGCCCTGGCTGATGTTTCTGGAGCCTCTAAATTCCTTTAGTACTGTTTGCTTTTCCACCTTGTCACCTTCTGCTCTGTGCTGGCCTGCCTCATTGCACGTGGACCTAGCGGGCCACCAGCCCCATCAGCGCCAGGATGGACTCAGCACTCACCTTGTTTCCTGATAACAACTTGCCATTTTCTGTGAGCCCTCCCAGGATGACCAAGGTTTCAGCTGGGGTCACCTCCTCCAAGCCTGGGTGAGGGCCACTTCTGGGTGCTGGGAGCCTGCTGTGTTTCCGTCTCGCACAGGGCTTGCAGCAGGCAATTTCAATGCAGTGTCTTTGTCTCCCTGTAACTGGAAGCTTCAGGGTGGGCTACCCTCAGAGTCTGCTGCAGTGCTTGGCACATAGTAAATTGTTAGTAACTAAACAGTGACCGGGTGGATGAATGACTGAACGCTGCCCTTGAGGATAAGGGACCACATCTAACCAAATCTCTGTTCCATGGTGCTCAGCACAGGGCTGTTCACATAGCAGTAGCTTAGAGAATGAGCTAAAGACATGTTCTCCCTGCTGCTAGTTCATGACACACTGAACCTGAAGCCAGGGAGTGCCTGAAGGTCCTAATATTCATTCATCCACAGTGTTTGAACAACTCATAATAAAGGCTGTTATAGGTTTTTGGAGGTCTTCACAAAGAAGCATAAGGCATAGTCTCTGGCTTCTAAAAACATATCCTTGTAGATGTTCAAGTTAAAATAAAACTATTAAGTTGTAGTAAAAGTCCTGTAATAGTTCTCCAGGTCAAGATGAGTGTCAGAGTTGATTCCTGAGATAGGGTTGTCTTCAAGGGCATCTAACATGTGCAGTCCCACAGGGCCCTGCTCTCAGCCTTGCATTTGGTTTCATTTTACTCTGCTGCCACCATCTTGAAATTCTTGATTATTTTTCATCAGGCCCTGCACGTTTTGTAGCTGGTCCTGACATGAGGGCCGGGGTGACCAGGAAAAGCTCAGTGGTGGAGGGGGCATCTGAGGAAAGCTTAGCTAGGCAGCGAAGACGGACTGAGGGCTGGGTGGAAGTTCTCTAAGGATGTGGCTGTCCTAGTGTCAAGCCTGGTGTCAGCACCATGGATGTGCTCAGGAGGTGGGGAGACTGGTGGAATCAGGGGAGATGGTATTGGGATCCCGAGGAAGTGGTGGATCTGGAGATGGGGCCCGTGTGGGGGCCTTGCCTGCCCCTTGTGAAAAGGAACAGGGCTCACCCCGCTCCAGGGGAGCCCAGGAGAGCCACAACTGGCGAGCCCACTTGGAAAGGCAGCCTGGCCTTGCTTTGTGCATTGTTGTGCTAGAATTACTCTCCTTCCTGGAATGCAGTGGGTAGACACCTCATAGGGCTGCTGGGAAGCCCAGAGGAGAGAAACTACAGGAAACTGCTCTTTAACCTTGAGAAAGGGGATTCTTCCGTGTGGCCTAGTGTGGTTCTTCCTTTGGGTGGGTCCTCATTTGGTGTTTGGGGAAGTGTTAGGCTCTGGCTAACACTCAGCTGTTGGGGGAAAGGATCCGAGACCTCCACGCAAGGACAGCCCCGCCTCTGTCCTCCAGAGACACCCGAACTCTGTGGGGAAAGTAGACATTTGCACACAGAACCCCCACTCCTCTGCTCTTTGAAAGACTAGGCCTTGTGTCCCAGCTCACCCTCTGATTTACTGCCTGTGCCTCCTGAACAAGCTGCTTAATTTGCCTGAGTACTTACAGTATAGGACTGTTATGAGGACAAAGAGAGAGGATGCAGGCCAAGGGCCCAGGTCAGGCCTGGCATGCTGTCAGGTGACCTGGTTACTATGGTTGTAATCCACCAGGGATCTGGGCCGTCAGAGAAGGGCGGGGACATTTGTGCCGGCAGAGCCAGAGCAGGATGTGCTGGCACTGGGACCACAGGTGGGAAAGAGCCAGGAGGTGTGCTTGGCACGTTTAGCAGCAAGACTGCGAGTGAGTGGAAGGGGTGAAGGTGAAACCAGAAGCGCAGGACCAGCACAGACGTACCTGTGCTTGATGCTGTTGTGCCAGCAAATGAGCAGGCCTTGCAATTGGGAGGAGGGTTTCCTTCAGCCAGTTTCCTTACTGTGGCCCCTCTCTTGTGAGACCCTGTTATGGATTGAATTATGTCCCACATAATTCAATTCCTGGCCCTTGTACCCGTGGATGTAATCCTATTTGGATCACCTCTTTTGTTATGTTAATGAGGTCATACCAGTGTAGGGTGTATCCTAAACCTAATCATGTCTGAGTTATAAAAAGACAAGAATAGACACAGAGACACAGGGGGGGAGACAATGCCAAGGATCACCGCCGGACACCAGAAACTAAGAGAGAGGCTCACAGAAGGAATCAACACAGCTGAGACCCTGACTGGGACTTTTAGCCTCCAGAACAGTGAGAAAATAAATTTCTGTCCTTTAAAGCCACCCCCCTGTAGTATTTCTGTTATGGCAGCACTAGGTAACCAAGACAGGCCCCACTGGTGCTAATCTGCAGCCAAGCAGGGTCAGGGCCCCTGGGGAGAGTGACAGGGCCCTGCTTTCAGTGTGTGCTGGCTGCCATGGCTCTCCTCAGACTGTTTGGTCTCTGGGCTTTTCTGTCCAGTCTCCCTTCTTTCTCGCAATGAAGGGAAAGGCCAGAACACCAGCATTCACGTTCTCCAGCCCAGTGTAGCCTCGTGCAACCCCGTCCTGGACCCTGCAGCAGGAAGACTTACAGGCTCAGCTATTGGAAGCAGTGTGATGAGCTATTGGAAGCAGTGTGATGAGCTATTGGAAGCGGGGTGAGAGCCCTCTGTGACCTTGAGCCACTTTCTTAACCTCTCTGGTCCTCAGTTTCCTCAGGAACACATTGGGTGCAAAGTGGAGCTGCCTGGAGGTCGTGAGACCGTGATGTAAAGGGTATACAATAACACCATGTGGGCAGACAGTAGAGTCCCTGGGTGGCACAAATGGTTAAGTGCAGGCTGCTAAACAGAAAGGTTGGTAGTTCGAAAGCACCCAGAGGGGCCTGGGAAGAAAGGCACAGTGATGTGCTTCCAGAAAGTCACAGCCAAGAAAACCCTGTGGAGCACAGTTCTACTCTGCAACACATGGGGTCGCCAGGAGTTGGAATCAACATGATGTTTGTGGTGTGTATCCTGGTAAGTGTTGGCAGACCCAGGTGTGTTAGGAAACCATCTGCAGAGGTGAGGGACACAGGTGACTGGCTCCTGGTTCCTGGTGGCAGTGACAGAAAGTGAAGATCAGGGTGGACGCATGTCCCCTGAATAGTCCTGCTGAGTGTGGAGGGCCTGGGCGGGCACAGGGGGGCCTGGTGTGAGAGCCCAGCTGTCTCAGAACACTGTGGGACACAGGGACAGGCCCTGGGTAGTTTGTGCTGTGTGAGAGAGAAGTGGCCTGGCCTTGTGCATGTAATAATGGCTCACATTTACCATGTGCTCAGCATGGGCCTAGGTCCTTGGTCAGCTGCTAACTTAAAGATTGGCAGTTAAAACCTGCCTGGTGGTGCTGCGGAAGAAAGTCTTGGTAATTTGCTTCTGTAAAGATTAGAGCCAAGAAAACCCTATGGAGTGGTTCTACTCTGTAACAAATGGGGTTGCCATGAGTTGGCATCAACTTGAGCAAGATGAGTTCTGGCTTTGGCACCACAGGCCTGGCATCCTTATAAGTGCTTTACATGGGTGTCCTCGCTCAGTCCTCAGATGCATGATGAGGCTGCACTACTATCCTCTCCATCTTGCAGAAGCAGACACAGAGCCTCAAGACCTCCCAGGTGTGGCTCCCAGACAGCCTGGCTGCAGAGCCCCACGGCCACCCCAGGTGAGCTTCCTGCTCCTCCACTGCCTGCTCCTTGGGCTCCACTGGAATCTTGGGACCCTGGACCCAGGGCATCTTGACTGGTCTCTCTATCTACTGTCTTCTCTAGGTGGGGACTGAGGCGTGACCCTCCAGTCATGTATGCATCTGCCTGCCCGTTCTGCTGAATTTACAAGACGAAGCATTAGCCTCAGGCCTGGCTTCCTGTCACCAGAACGATAATGACAGTCCCACACATTCCACAGCGGTGATGGAAACACCAGCTTTATTTCCTAATACATTTGTCCCTATTTATTCAGGACATTATTATCATGCTACCCCCGACCTCCCCCCTAGAAAGAAAACAAACAAACAAAAAAAACCCCCAAATCTATTGCTGCCAATTCCGACTGAAGGCCACTCCATTTTTTACAGAGTAGGACTGCTGCATAAGGTTTTCTTGGCTGTTATCTTTACAGAAGCAGATTGTCAGGCCTTTCTTCTGTGGCACCTCTGGGTGGGTTCAAACTGCCAATCTTTAGGTGAGTAATTGAGGGCAAAACACTAGCACCACCCTGGGACCACACTATCATCCTAGCTTAATTAAATGAACAAAAAGTCAGGAGTCTAGAATTTTGATACATTTCAAATATATTTTATTATTTTTCTTTTTGTCTTAGAAAGAATATGAAACCTGCATGCAACACTAATGGTTTCTGACATTTACACAGCATATAACACAGCAGTACGAGGTGACGTACACTGGAGGGGTTGTGTGTGGAGGGGGCCATTCTTAGAGCATATTTACAAAGGAAAAGGTGCTTGGTCATCTTAGCTTTCAAACGAAGACTGCCCTGTTTAACATTGAAGAATTACGTGGGAGAATCACAAATATATTGCTTTAGTACTGCATGTTCCATTGCGGGGCGGGAAAGAGACGCCTTGAAAGTTTTCCCTCGTCAATAGAATGTGTGTCTGTAGCTGTACATTGTGAGCATATTCTTATGTTATCGCCTAAGGTTTTCACTAACAGTGCTGGGAACCTCACATGCTTCTGGAAACATTATATATTGAAGCAGCGAGCCTTTCGCAGCCCTCAGTTTGGAGAAAAGACCCCAAACCTTCCTTAAGGATCATTTGCTTTGCTATCACAGGATCCTGGAAATGTATTTCTGAAGTGTGTAAAAATTAACTGGGGGAATGAAGCACATTTCTCTGGCAGCCAAACTTGAGTTCCTTGAAGAACAGATGCAGAGAGACCTGCTCCCGCTAGCCTGATGATGGGGGCCATTGCGGATTCACACTGCGGCTGTGACCCACCACGAGCCCAGGAGAGCCTGTAGCCACTGTGCTGAGAGACCCCAGGAACTCTGAATGGAAGCTTCCTGGGCTAGGAATGGAGCAACTGTAATGAAGTGCCTCAACCAAGCTCGCTGTTCCTCCCAGGTGCTTATAAAGCTCAGACGCAAATGTAGTGATGTATGGACAAATACAAAAAAGCACTTTTTTAAAAGGAAAGGCATGAGTTTCCCCCTTTTCGGTAAAAAGCAGCCTGTGATGGAGTCTGAAGCTCAAGAAACAAGTCTCACATCTGGAAGCCTTTTGCACACAGCTATGAAATGTAAAAACTGACCCTTGGTAAAAAGTGCTTCATAACAATATATAATTTGTGTCTTATGCCTGTGACAAAGAAAGGTTTGTTTTTGTTTTTAATCTGCAAAGTCCTTTGCTCAAGTCTCCCAAACAGTCTGGAGTTTTCATATTAGGGTTTTTTCATCCTATTCTTCGTAGACCCTGGGAAGGAAAAACAGACGTGTAAGTGGCTCAGGACAGGAACCAGGCAATTCACAAGTGGATGGCTAAGCTCCTCCACATCTGCAGGAGTCGATCCTCTCCTCTCCCAGGGCTGGACAGGAGCCGGGAGAAGTGGGAGGGTCATCCCACGGGATGTGATCACACTGTCACGAAAGCTCCCACAAGTCTGGCTTTGTGCTTTCTAAACAGCTTCCACCTGTGCAATCTCATTTTATCCTCAAAGCCCTATGAAGCAAACCCTCTTTGCATTTGAGGAAACTGGGGCCCAAGAGACTTAAGATTGCCCAGAGAACGTTGAACATTGGTGGCAGGAAAGAGGTTTGTTTCCAGCATGGTGGCTGCTCCCTCTCCCTTTGTATCTCCTTGTAACTCTTGTACAGTTCCTCATCTATGCTTGGCCCTTCTTTTTAGAGAAAGCAGGTGGTGGGATGGGGGATAGCGGAGGGCAAAGCACCCCCTCCCCATGCTTTGGCTCATATCTTTCCATGGTATTTCACCCAAAGAATGCATGTCCTGCAGGAAGACTCCAGTTCGAGAAGCTGCTGCCTCCCCTACTCTCGTCCACGGCTGAAGACTGTGGGGCTGGGACTGTCCCGTTTCCTTTCCCTCACCGTCTCCTCCTCTTGGCTGCCTCGGGCTCACCTCAGATAGTTATATAGGCCCGCATGGATTCACAAGCTGACTTTGCTCTCTCCTCTCCCAAGTCGTGTCCATTCAGGTATTTTAACTCCTTCTAGTTCTACCGCTAGTGTCCCTGGGTGGCACAAATGGTTAAGTGCTTGACTACTAGCTGAAAGGTTGGCAGTTTGAACCCACCCAGGGGCACCTTGGAAGACAGGCCTGGGGATCTGCTTCTGAAAGGTCACAGCCTTGAAAACCCTATGGAGCACAGTTCTACTCTGTGACTCATGGAATCAGCTTGATAGCAGCTAGTAATCGTTCTGCCCAGGGCTGTCCCGAGGGCCACACTTCACAACTCAGACAGCCCATCACACCCTCTGCCTCAGCCCTGTTCCTGAATTTTTGTAAGACCACCTAATTATGCATGGAAATAAAATGCCCAACACTGCTGTTTCCCACGGCAGCCAGAAGCTCTGGTCTCTGAGATGCCTGGAGTCCCCCTGGACCTAGGCCCTCCTTTCTCTTTCCTCCACCTTAGGTTCATCTCTCTCTCTGCAAAGAGGCCTTCAAAACAACTCCTTTATCTCCGCTGTATATTCGTTAAGGCATTTTCAACATTTTCCAGGTGAAAAGGGCGAGGGAGCACCCCTTCCTCTCCCAGGACACGTCTGCACTCAAGACAGAGGGTGAATGAATTCTGGAGTGATGCGAAGGGAGGGTCTGGTAACTGAGATGCTCTCACTGCTGTCATTACTGGAATTTGTAGAAATAAAAACTAGCAGCGTCGTATTCAGGAGACTGGTGGCACAGTGGTTAACGTGCTCGGCCGCTAACCAAAACGTAGGCAGTTCAAATCCACCAGCCGCTCCGAGGGAGAAAGATGTGGCAGTCTGCTTCCGTAAAGATTTACAGCCTTGGAAACCGTATGGGGCAGTTCTACTCTGTCCTTATAGGGTCACTATGAGTCGGAATCAACTCGGTGGCAATGGGTTTGGTTTTGGTTTGGTTAGAGCCATATTCAGGCATCTGCATGCCACCTCTCCATCACCCTTTAGGGCCTGCATCATCAAAAGTGAAAGGCGCCCCAAGCAGTCAGATAAAGACATTCTCAGCCTCCTCCAGGAGCTGGCCCTGGGTTAGGCGCCTTCCACTTTTGTTGGTCCGGCCCTGGAGGATGATGGAGAGCGCATGGGCAGGTTCTGCTTTGCCACATGAGCTGCCTGCCCTGACCAGACAGAGGGCTTCATTCCCATCAGATTTATAGGAAATAATCTCTTGCTCTCATCACTTGTTATTTCAAGCAACTGCAGACGAGACAGTTTTGGAAGCAGCAAAAAAGGCTCAGGTATTGGGGTTGGGCCCAAGTGTCAACTACAGGAGAGCTGGTCACAGGGCTGCGCTTGGGATGGGAGGGCCGGGCCGAGTGGGAGGGCAGCGCAGGCACCCACTGCAGCTGCGTCCTCCACCCAGGGCTGGTGGGGGAGGGGGAATGGCAGTAGATGCCTGGCTTTCTCACCCTGGCCAGTGCTCTAGGCAAGTCACTTCCTACCCCCTCTTAGCCTCTGAAGGATGAGGGAGGCACTGGGCCCCGTCCCAGGGAAGTCACCTGTGTGTGTCTGTTTTCCTGCCATGCTGTGCAGGTACAGGTGTAAACAGGCCCTGACTGTGGGAGGAATGGGCTTGCTCCAGGAAAGGCTGCCTTCCACGTGGTGTGAGGGAGCCAGGAATCTGCCTCCCCCTCCAATTGCAGACCTAGGATCCCAGGAGACCAAAGCTGGGCAGGCACCCTCGATTATCGGGAAGGAGAGCCCCAGAGAGGGAAGGGTCTGGTGCGGGGTTCTTGTCATCTCGCCAATGCTGCTTTTCCAGGGTTAAGAGTGACTCTGATTTAAAGAGTCAAACCTAAGCTTCCTCCCTGCACCTGCGTGGGGAGGAGTTGATCAGGTTTCTGGGCAGCAGGGAGCATGGGCACCTTGGAGGGGAGAACATGCTGTTAGCAAAGAGCTGTCCTCATCAGCTCGTGGTTGTACCTACAGCTTTATAGTTAATAAAGCCAGTCACTTAGATGGTCATATTTCACCCCACAAGAACCACAGGAGACAGCCATGCCAGGTGTGCTCCCAGCCATTTGACAGAGAAGGAAACTGGGGATCAGAGAACTTAAGTGACTTAAATAATAAGAAGAATTAGGACTGTAATATAAACGTGAGAGTAGAACAAACTTTAGTTCACAAAAGGATAAACTTTTGTTGCTTACAACTGTCCAAGAGAGAAACAGCCGGCTTTGTTAAGTGGTGAGTTCCTCATCCCTGGGGGTATGTAAGTGGTTTCTGGGTATCTGCTTGCTGAGGATATTTTGGTGGGTGTTCACACACTGGACAGTGGGCTAATGACCCAGAAGTTGGGTCCCTCTCCATCCTAAGTGGAAAAGTGGGTATAGAAGAGGTGAGACTTACCTGCGCTTCTCATTCCATGCGTTGTACCACTTGATGAACCGCTTGGTGCTCTGCAGCTTGGGGTGCAGGCAGTGCTCTTGACCCCGGTACCTGGACACGGTCTTGGTGGTGATGCTGAAACAGAGTAGGATGGGGTGAAGGGTTGGGGAGCCTGAAGAATAGCTCCTTGTGTGACCTGTGGGTGGGCCCCGTTCTGTCCGAATCAGGGCACTGAGGGACTGTGGCCTCCTCTCTCCACTCCAGGGAGCCTACCCATGTGCTCACTTCCTCTCTGGCTCTTTGGAAGGTTCTGGGTGTTGCTTTAATCTCTGATTCCATGTTAGGGTGTGACCCTGTGCCCCATGGAGCCTCAGAATCTGGGAAAGCCTCCCCTCTCTGCATTCCCTGTGTTGTGCTGTCTACAGGGCTCATGCCTCCTTTGGGGAGTCAAGTGTAGGGTCTCTCTCAGCTCCTTTGAACAGAGCCAGACGTGGGGAGAGCTCATGGTGGTGAGGTGTGTGGGTCAAGACCTCTTTCCTTGGATTCGAGGGGCTCCACGGCAGGGCTAAGACACCCTGCAGACACTATAGTCTCTGAGCCCTAAACCCCAGTCCCTCCACCCTCTGCAGCTTCTCCCAGGGCTGAGCACTTGCTGATCCTGAATCTAAGGCATGTTAGCCTTGAGACCGATTTTGATTTCTGAGCATGAAGTTTTAGTTATTGCCTTGGGCAGAAAAATAAGATCTCACTTCTCCGCAGCACTGAAGATCTCAGGCCTCTATCAGCTATGTTCGAACACCCAGGGGAGACTAAGCCGTGAAGTAGAGAAGCAGGGTAGCATCAAGCAGAGAGCAGGGGCCTGGGTTTGAATCCTGACTCTGTCGCTCATTGGCTGTGGGTCCTTGAGTAGCCTCCCTGAACCCGGTTTGCACATCTGTAAAGTGGGTATAATAATAGGACCTACATCATAGGACTATTAGGATGATTAAAAGATATAATCTATGTAAAGCGCCTAGCGCCTAGTAGGTACACAATGAATAGTGAAGGTTATTAGTAATTAGTTATGGAAGATGCGATGGCCAAGGTGGGCTCCAGACTGGAGGGCGAGGCAAGACTGTTGCCCAGACTGCTGTGCCCCTCTCAGCCAGGGCTGGGCCACGGGGCACCCACCACAAGGGTGGCAGTAGTTATGAGGAAGCTTCTGGGTGGTGGGGGGAGGATGGTGTTCAAGGATGAGGGGCCGCCTAGAGGACTTGGAGAAGCAGAAGGTGAGAGGTGATGATGCCTTTCCCCTAAGGGGTCACAGTGAAAGCAAAGGTGTGGTGAGGCCCGGGGGCTGGTGAATTTGCTGGCAGAGGGTAGAGGGCAAAGAGCGGTGGCTGGAGGTAGGCTGGGAAGGAGCAGTCCAGGGAGGGAGACCCACCAACTAGTTCTCCACAGGTTACCAAAGGTAGGGTCTCAAGGTTCATGGCCCTAGTTCTAGAAGGGGGCAGAGTTGCCATGAACCCTGCATCTTCAATGGATAACCCGCTGCCATCGAGTCAATTCCAACTCATAGTGACTCTATAGGACAGAGTAGAACTACCTCATGGGGAGAGAAAATTGGATCTTGCCACCAGATTAGAAACAGAATGTTTCTGGCCAAGCTGTTCTTTTCCCTTTGGTGTGCTCTGAATTTCCAGGGGTCTCACCAGGGCCTAAACTTCCCAGGGCAGGTGACAGGCCTTCTGCTAATGCCCAGCAGCTGGGCCCTACCTTCGCTGGCCCTCTCTCTCTGAGACATGCGGCTCTTTATCTGCCTCGGTAGCAGCCCTCTGGGTCTCAACTCTAGGTCTTGAGCATGGGGCCAGAATGTAATCTAGATGTTTTCCACCCCCTTGTACCTAGTCACTCTGCAGGAATTTAACAAATGCATTTCTTTCTCTGACTACAGTGCTGCTTTTGCAATCAGAATGAAAGGACATGGTAAAGCCTGATAAAAATCCCCTTTTCCGTTAGTTCCGGGCACAGGCTGCAGGCCACAGACACTGAAGGTCAGGGAGAGCTGGGAGAGGACGCCTCAGACCTCCCACAACAGTGCTCCAACACCCTGGCACAATACTGGAACTATGCATATTGGGTGCTGGGGTGGAGACACGAGGATTCATGCCCCAGCAATTACTCAGAAATTCTGGGTACCGCTTCACTCTCCTCAGTGGGTCTGGGGTGCTGAGGGCTTTGGTGAGACCTCAGCTGACATTTGACACAATTTGCCTCTTCTAGGATCTGGACTTTTCTGGACCCTTCTGGGTGCAAGGACTCTCACTTGCAAAGCAGACCAGTGCTGCCCCCACCCCCCCCAACACTGCTCCAGCTCCCTGGCCTCAGCAGAGATTTCTGGGTAACTCAGGGTGAGCTGGAAAACTTGCTTTTATTCAGCATTTGTGACTGAAAATGTGCTTGGGCAAAAATTGCTGGTCCCTTGTCTGATCTAGAGAGTCTTAGGATCTTGGGCTGGAAGAGGAGCCTCTAGCCCTTCAGGAATGGCAGGGGTGGGGGTGGGGCGGAAGGGGGAATGTTATGGGTTGTGGTGGAGTTTAGGAGAGGCTGACTGTGTGCTGATCTCATGAAGTCCCTGCAAGTGTTCACAGGGCTACATAAAGCCTTCCCATGTACTTTCCCTGTTGTCCTGTGTATTCTCGAAAGTTTAGCCAGGAGGAATACCAAGCCTGCTTACTGAGGGCTCTGATCTTTTGAGATGTCTCTGTAGCCCATACTCCACTTCTCCTGCCCTGCAAGGTCGCAGAGCCTGGGCTTGATGTTTGGAGCATTTTTCAGGACTTTGAGGAGCGCAGACTTAACCTCTGTCATTGCCAGCTCTCAAGCTAGCAGCACTCAGGGGCTTGTAGTCCCTCCTCCCACACTCCCTCAGCTAGTTTGACCATTGGCCCCACCAAAAAGGATTTTCTGGCAGTGTTTCTGAAGTTAGTCTGCAAGGCGAGGGGAAGGACAAAGGAACAGGGACAAGGAGGTTAATTTAGGTGCCTAGAAAGAAGGCAGTGGGCTGCAGCTCAGGCCCGGTAACTTCCCGAATTGCCCCAGTGGTGCAGCTCCCAGGTGGCCGGGCCCTGCCTTCCCAGACACTGTGTGGAGGCCCCTGGGCCGGCAGGGCCAGCGGGCAGGCGGAAGGGACTTGCCCAGACTGAGAATAAAGTGTGTCCTGTTTCTGGGGGAGGGGAAAAGGGGCCAACGGTCCATGGCAGCAGATATTTGGTAGCTGCTTTGCCAAGGGCTCCCTCCCTGGCCAAGAGCGCGTTGATGGGGAAACAGTGGCGCTGGCCTCAAGTGGTTAATTGGGAAGGCAGAGGAGCAAGGAAACGCCGTGTTCTCTCACTCTGCCCCAGTTTTTAAAATATTCCCTACATCCCCACCAAGCAGGGCTCTGGTGGCCTAACACATTAACCCCAGCAGGGCAGGGTCCACAGCCCGCTCAGGCGCAGGGACGCACAAGGAGTCCAGCGGGTGTGGGAAGAGCAAGAACTATCCTCAAAATAAATTCACTAGACACCAACAACTGGCCATCCCAGGATGGTGCCCTGAGTGCAAAAAGGCTCAGAGAGGACTGCAGATTTCAGATAATGCTTGTTTTGATTCTCTCTCCAGTGACAGGGGAGACGCCGGCCTCACAGTTTGCATGCGAGTTGAGTGGTTTGGGATGTTTTGAGTGATTTCAATCTGGGTGTTCTAAGTGGGCACTAAGGAGCCAGTTAACCCTTGTTCTCCCTCAGAGGGGTGGGCAGTAGACCATGCAAATACCGAGGCTACCCATTTGAATCCTAGAGAGGGTGAACTCCCTGGAAAGGCTGTTTCGGAGCACAGGACAGACCCCCTTTCTAGACTGTCTTCCAAATTGTCGCGCTAGCGTCCTAAGGACTCGCTGGGCAGTTACAAAGGCTTTTCAGAGGCCTTGACAAAGGTGGAGAGAAATGCTGGTTAGCCCGACCCAGCCTCAGGCTGTGCCCCCAGCACTCGGTTAAGAGAAGCGCAGCAGCGAGCTCACTGGTGAAGAGCGACAACTCACATAACCATCTTCTCCTCGCAGTGCGGGTACTTTGGCTTCATTTCCAGCTTCTTCACGTCGCTGTATCGGATCTTGGGTCCCTTCCGGGAGCACTTGCATTTAGACCCTGCAGGAGAACGCGCGAGCAACCACTCAGTTGCACGCGTGGCCTCCTGCCCTCAATCGCCTTCGGTTCCCACCCAGACCCCCGTGAACCCAGGATGCCAAGCAATTGGCGCTTGGGTTCCCCAGGACGGGACAGGACGGAGACAAGGGGAACTCCGGGCACTCACCGTCCACACGGGCGGCACACAGCGCCAGGAGCAGCAGGAGCAGCGCGGCCGTCAGGAGCCTCATGCTGGCTGGAGGGGCGCGGCGCGGGAGCAGGGACACGCGGAGAGGGCGCCCGTCCGTCCGTGCGGCGGCGCTGAGACACCGCCCGACTCGGCTCGCTGTGCCCGGAGCGCGTTTCCCGGCCTCGATCGCGCCGGCTGCGCCCGTCGGTGGGTGTCTCTGTTGTCGCGGCACGCTGCGCTCTGCGCTCCCCTCTGCGCTTGGCTCTGCGCTGTCTCCACAGCTTCCTTCCGCCTGCTCTGGCCTCCTTTAAATCCGCTCCTGCCCTCGTAGCGAGCGAGCTCATTAATATGCAGAACCACTTGGTGACTCACTGAGATTTCTCAATGCGGTGGGGGGAGGAGATCTTCCCAGCTAGCCCGCCGCCCGCCCCCCGCCCCAGGACCTCCGAGCGCAGCGGCGCACACTCGGAGCCACGCGCGCACACTCACCCACACACTTACCCACACACTCACATCCTCTACCCTCTCGCTCACACAACATTCTCTCCTTCATACACTTGTACACCCAGACTTGCACACCCACGCACGCACTCACGCACACATCCAGTGCCCTAGGTCTGCCTTGGGGAGACTGAGCAGTGGAGATGCTGCTTAAGCGCAGTGCTTTTGTGATTCGTGTTATTCCTTCTGGCCAGACAGGCCCACTATTCTGAGCCTCTCGGAGACCCAGCTACTCTGACAGACCTGAAAAGGTTTTAGAGGAGATTACAGGTGTGAATGCCAGCAGGCCTGACTCCTAGGGCATGGGCAGCCCCTGTTGGGCCACCAGTCCCACAGGCCAGAGCATAAGGCCAGGTCTGGAAGGGGGCAGATGTTGTAGGCTATGAAGCAGCAAAGCCATCACCTGTGGTCACTGGAGTTGACTCAAAGTGTGTTTGTGGAGAGGTTTGGCCACTCTGAGAGGAAGGCTCTCTACAGTGGGTATGTGGTCTGGGTGGCTGTGTGGGAAGAACTAGACTGGGATTCCTCACTGTCACACCTTCCCCCAAACCCAGGCAGAGGATCTGTGGGGAGACACCACAGTAATGGTCATCTGGATGAAGCCTTCCACTGTGCCAGGCTAAAGATATTGTGTAGTGGTTGTGGGCACAGTTTTGGAAGCAGAAATTCTCATCCCATTACTACTGGTGGGGGACCTTGGGCAAGTGACTTCACCGTTCTAAGCCTTTGTTTCATCATCTGTAAAATGGGGATAGTCATAGTGCCTGTCACAGGGCGGCTGTTGTTATTAGTTGCTGTCAATTTGGTTCCGAATCATAGTGACCCTATGTACAACAGAACGAAACACTGCCCCGTCCTGTGCCATCCTCACAATTGTTGCTATGCTCGAGCCTATTGTGTCAATCCATCTCGTTGAGGGTCTTCCTCTTTTTCACTGACCATCACTTTATCAAGCATGATGTCCTTCTCCAGGGACTGAACCCTCCTGACAACATGGCCAAAGTATGTAGGACGTAGTCTCACCATCCTTGCTTCTAAGCAGCATTCTGGTTGTACCTCTTCTAAGACAGATTTGTTCATTCTTTTGGCAGTCCATGGTATATTCAATATTCTTCGCCAACACCACAATTCAAAGGCATCAGTTCTTATTCAGTCTTCCTTATTCATTGTTCAGCTTTCACGTGCATACGAGGCAATTGAAAACACCATAGCTTGGGTCAGGCGCACCTTAGTCCTCAAGGTGACATCTCTGCTTTTCAACACTTTAAAGAGGTGTTTTGCAGCCAATTTACCCAAATGCAATGCGTCTTTTGGTTTCTTGACTGCTGCTTCCATGGCTGTTGACTGTGGATCCAAGTGAAATGAAATCCTTGACAACTTCAATCTTTTCTCCATTTATCATGATGTTGGTTGTTGGTCCAGTTGTCAGGATTTTTGTTTTCTTTATATTAAGATGTAATCCATACTGAAGGCTGTGGTCTTTGATCTTCATCAGTAAGTGCTTCAAGTCCTCTTCACTTTCAGCAAGCGAGGTTGTGTCCTCTGCGTAACGCAGGTTGTTAAAGAGTCTTCCTCCAATCCTGATCTCTTGTTCTTCTTCATATAGTCCAGCTTCTCAGATTATCTGCTCAGCATACACATTGAGTAGGTATGGTGAAAGGCTACAACCCTGACACACACCTTTCCTGACTTTAAACCATGCAGTATCCCCTTGTTTTGTTTGAACGACTGCCTCTTGATCCATGTACAGATTCCTCATGAGGACAATTAAGTGTTCCAGAATTCCCATTCTCTTCAATGTTATCCATAATTCGTTATGATCCACGCAGTCCAATGCCTTAGCATAGTCAATAAAACACAG
Source organism: Dugong dugon (assembly GCA_030035585.1). Classification (NCBI taxonomy): domain Eukaryota; kingdom Metazoa; phylum Chordata; class Mammalia; order Sirenia; family Dugongidae; genus Dugong; species Dugong dugon. The sequence goes on from CM057460.1 coordinate 149,082,593, forward strand.
GTAAACATCTTTCTGGTATTTTCTGCTTTCAGCCAGGGGCCATCTGACATCAGCAATGATATCCCTGGTTCCACGTCCTCTTCTGAATCCAGCTTGAATTTCTGGCAGTTCCCTATTGATATACTGCTGCAGCCGCTTTTGAGTGATCGTCATAAAAATTTTACTTGCATGTGGTATTAATGATATTGTTCGATAATTTCCACATTTGGTCGGATCACCTTTCTTGGGAATAGGCATAAATATGGATCTCTTCCAGTTGGTTAGCCAGGTAGCGGTCTTCCAAATTTCTTGGCATAGATGAGTGAGCAAATTGGTATTCCGTCAATTTCTGGAGGCTTGTTTTTCACCAATGTCTTCAGTGCAGCTTGAACTTCTTCTTTCAATACCATCAATTTCTGATCGTATGTTACTTCCTGAAATGGTTGAATGTCGACTAATTCTTTTTGGTATAGTGACTCTGTGTATTCCTTCCATCTTCTTTCAATGCTTCCTGCATCGTTTAATATTTTCCCCATAGAATCCTTCACTATTGCTACTTGAGGCTTGAATTTTTTCTTCAGTTCTTTCAGCTTGAGAAATGCTGAACGTGTTCTTCCCTTCTGGCTTTCTATCTCCAGGTCTTTGCACATGTCATCATAATACTTTGCTTTGTCTTCCCGAGCTGCCTTTGAAGTCTTCTGTTCACCTCTTTTACTTCATCTTTTTTTCCTTTTGCTTTAGCTACTCGACATTCAAGAGCAAATTTCAGAGTCTCTTCTAACATCCATTTTGGAGTTTTCTTTCTCTCCTGTCTTTTTAATGACCTCTTGGTTTTTTCATATATGGTGTCCTTGATGTCATTCCACAACTTGTCTGGCTTTGGTCTTTAGTGTTCAATGCATCAAATCTATTCTTCAGATGGTCTCTAAGTTCAGGTGGGATATACTCAAGGTCATACTTTGGCCTTCAAGAACTTGTTTTAATTTATTCAGTTTCAACTTGAACTTGCAAATGAGCAATTGATAGTCTGTTCTGCAGTCAGCCCCTACCCTTGTTCTGACTGACGATATTGAGCTCTTCCATCATCTCTTTCCACAGATGTAGTCAATTTGATTCCTGTGTATTCCATCTGGCGAGGTTCATGTGTATAGTTGCCCTTTACGTTGGTGAAAAAAGGTATTTGCAATGAAGAAGTCGTTGGTCTTGCAAAATTCAATCATGTGATCTCCAGCATTGTTTCTATCACCAAGGCCATATTTTCCAACTACCTTTCCTTCTTCTTTGTTTCCAACTTTTGCATTCCCATCATGCATAATTATCTGTGCATCCTGACTGCATGTTCAATCAATTTCAGACTGTAGAAGTTGGTAAAAATCTTAAATTTTTTTCGTCTTTGGCCTTAGTGATTGGTACATAAATTTGAATAATAGTCTTCCTGGTAGGCGTATGGATATTATCCTATCACTGACAGAGTTGTACTTCAGGATAGATCTTGAAATGTTCTTTTTGACAATGAACGCAATGCCATTCCTCTTCAAGTTGTCATACCTGGCATAGTAGACCGTGTGGTCTGATTCAAAATGACAAATACCAGTCCATTTCTGCTCACTAATGCCTAGAATATCAATGTTTATGCATTCCATTTAATTTTCAATGATTTCCAATTTTCCTAGATTTTTTGAGGACCTTAATTTTCAGTAATTTTGTAGGAAAATTAGAGCAGCTGTGAGGGAGCATTACAAGAGATCATACATATAAAGTGTCTAACAGAGCACCTGATCCCTAGTCAGCACCCAGGAAATGTTACTTACTGGCATCATTATTATATATGTTACTTTAATTCTTACAACTCTTCTTTCAAGTTGGCACATATATATATATTTTATTGTGCTTTAGGTGAAAGGTTACATCCAAATTAGTTTCTCATTCAAAAATTTATACCAAATTGTTTTGTGACATTGGTTGCAATCCCCAAACGGTGTTAGCACCCTCTCCCTTTCCCTTTCCACCCCAGGTTCCCCATGTCCATTTGTTTAGTTTTCCTGTCCCTCCCTGCCTTCTTGTCTTTGTTTTTGGGCAGGTGTTGCCCATTTGGTCTCCTATACTTGACTGAACTAAGAAGTACCTTCCTCACATGTGTTATTGTTTGTTTTATAGACCTGTCTAATCTTTGGCTGAAAGGTGGACTTCAGGAGTGGCTTCAGTTCTGAGTTAGCAGGGTGTCTGGGAACCATAGTCCCGGGGGATCTTCCAGTCTCTATCAGACCAGTAAATCTGGTCTTTTTTTTTCAATTTGAATTTTGTTCTACACATTTTTTCCCCCGCTCTGCCCAGGACCCTCTGTTGTGATCCCTGTCAGAGCAGTTGTTGGTGGTAGCTGGACACCATCTAGTTCCTCTGGGCTCAGGCTGGTGGAGGCTGTGGTTCATGTGGTCCATTAGTCCTTTGGACTAATATTTTCCTTGTGTCTTTGGTTTTCTTCATTCTCCTTTGCTCTGAATGTGCAGGGACCAGTAGATGTATCTTAGATGGCTGCTCAAAAGCTTTTAAGACCCCAGGCACTATTCACCAAAGTAGGAGGTAGAACATTTTCTTTATGAGCTATGTTATGCCAGTTGACCTACATGCCCCTCAAGACCATGGTCACCAGCCCTCGGCCCCAGTAATTCAGTCCCTTAAGGTGTTTGTATGTGTCTAAGAAGCTTCTATGACATTGCCTTGGTTAAGTTGTGTTGACTTCCCCTATACTGTGTGTAGTCTTTCCCTTCACCAGGGTTAACACTGGTCTACTCTCTAGTTAGTGATTTCCTCTCCCCTCCCTTGTAACCCACAAAGATTGTCTTTTTCTGCTTGTAAACCTTTTCTTGGGATTTTATAATAGTTGTCTCATACAATATTGGTCCTTTTGTCCAGTTGGTATTTTCAATGTCTTTATTTGACAAATGTGGAAACACGTTCAGAGAAAAGAAATAACTTGCCCAAGACCACATAGTCAGGAAGTAGGTGACAAGGCCTGGAGTGGCTGTGGTATTTGGCTCCTGCCCCTGGGCCACCCTGCCACTCTGCCACTCTTAGGTCTGTTGGCCCTTCAGATCTTGGTGAGATACTTCCTTGAGAGAGCCAGCAAACAGGGGATGGAGCATCTCAGGCTCCATGGGATCCCTCTGCTAGGCTAAGTGGCCAGAGCTGAAGCCAGGCCAGGGCTGAAGCTGACAGCTCTTGCTGCTCACATGGCACTATGCTGTCAGCCTGACAGCTCCCTGGGGAAGCAAGTGTCCAGAGGGGCTCCTGAGAGGGAGGTGCAGCCTGCTGAAGGGTGGAGTGGGAAGAATCTGTGCCATCTCAAGCCAATCTGACAGGCTTTGCTGCCTTGAGGGGAAACTGAGCCATTTCCCCATCAATAGTAAGCAGCGCCTGTGAGCTGGCTTCAGGCCACATACCAAGCCCTGTGCTTGTCACTGTGCTTTATACTTAAAGCAAGGCTGATAGCTGGGCACTTGGGTTTATGTAGAGGATGAATATGAAGGAGTGTTCTTTGGCATTTATGTTAATTTTTTAAATTAATTTTTTTATTAATTCAAAAACAACACATACTTGTTACAGAAAAATCAGAAAACACAAGCAGACAAAAACATGAAAAAACAACACACAGTTCCACTCACTCAGAGATCTACACCAAGATGCTAACGGTGTTATCTTTCCAAACCGTCCTCTCTTTGCCTTGCATACAATGCGTAAATGGGATCAGGCTGCATGTACTGTTTAAGACCCTGCTTGTTTTACCTATCTGTATACATGAACGTCATTCCATGTGAATAGTCTTGCTTCTACAATACAGTTTTTATCGACATCATTTGAGGCAGGATAGTATAATGATTAAGATCTTGGTCTCTGGAGTCAGGCAGCCTGGTCGTGAACCCTAGCTACTTATTGTGTGACCTTGCGCAAATGAGTTAAGTCTTCTAAGTTTTGATTTTCTCATCTGTGAAATGGGGATGACACTGGTACCTACAGCACAGGGTTATTGGGAGAATTAAATGAGATGGTGCATGTAAAGCTTTTGACGTGGTCTCTTAGCACAGGGTAAGTGTTTAATAAGTGTGACTATTAAGGAGTCTGTGTGGTGCGAGTGGTTTGCTATTGGCTGCTAACCTAAAGCTTGGTGGTTCAAACCCACCTATCCACTTCTCAGAAGAAAAGCCCTGGTAATCTGCTTCCGTAAAGATTATAGCCAAGAAAACCCTGTGGGGCAGTTCTACTCTGTGACACATGGGGTCACCATGAGTCGGCGGCCAACTCAATGGCAGCTAACAACAGCATTATTGTTCTTATTATTCAGGATGCAGAGTATTCCATTGTATGAATGTAATTTATAATATAATTAATTTAATTACTTCCTGCTGGACATTTGGATTGTTTTCAATCATACGCTTTTACAAGCAGTGCTGTGCGGTGAATATTTTTGTAGCTAAATTTTGGGAGTAGCCCTATAAGAATTTCCATTGATCTCAGAAATAGAATCACTGGGCCATAGAGCATGCCCAGTTTAAGTCTTTTAATGCAAATTGCCAAATTGCCCTCCAAAAAAATAATAGATTTTTTTCCACAAAAGGAATTTCTTAAATAGCAAGCTTTCCTAGAGCATTTAAAATATTTTTCTTTACAAAATTTTATTTTTAACGTATTTGTTTCTGCTAGTTACTTAAGTAGGATCTAGCAGCACCAGGGATCATGGGGACTGAGCTTTTATAGGAAAATGTAGTTGTCCCTAAAATATGGGCCAAAGTTCCCCAACTTCCACGACTAGACCCAGGGTCAGACATTCTATTTTTTGTCCCCAGTTATATTCCTCAGTCTATGTATGCTGATCTTTGGTTTGCAAAATATGACCACAGTGTCTTTGCAGACAGAGCTGACCTCTGTTTGTGTGAGCTCTTCTGGGGCCATGTGTACAGGAGAGGATGGGTGGCCCCGCTGCCTGCGGGTTGGTGGGTGATGCTGCTCAACCAGGGAGAGGGAGGAGGCTTGGTCCCTGACATGCCTTCAGGGCACAGACTGTCTGCTGAGCCTGAGCTAGGGGTCTTTGAGTAGGAGGAGGAGGCAGGGTAAGGTGCCCAGTGGCAGTGCCCACTTGGAGGAGACTCCCTGGAGTGCAGTGATGGGAAGTACACAGGACCTGGCCTCTGGAGCTACAGTCTGGTGTGTGTGTGTGTTTGTCTGTATGTGTGTAGGTGCCAACAGCCACTTATCTGCTCCTCCCATAGCACTCAGCGTGACTCTGAGTGGCTGTTGGCACCTACTCAGAGGAGGGTGGAGGTAGAAGCAGAAAACCATTCCTTGAGGGAGTGGAAGCCTGGCTTATTTATTCAGTCCCCATTATTGAGCACTCACTGTGTGCCAGGAGCTGGGATGTTAGGTGAGCAAACGTGGGCCTGCCCCCAAGGAGCTCAGAGTCTAGCAGGGGACACAGACATGAATCAAATAACCACAAAGATAAACGTGAACTTACCCCTGAGGTGGGTGTGATGAAGGGAAGCTGGTGCTATGAAAGTAATCAGGGGACCTGTCGGGGCAGTGGGGGGCGGGGGCTGCTTCCCACAGAAAGTGGCCCCTGGATTGGGATCTGAAAGATGAGGAGGAGCTAACCCAGGGAAAATGTGAGGGAGGCAGCTCCTTGCTCCCACTCCGGCCCCCTGGCAGCCCCTTCTCCTCACACATGATCTCCGTGTAACACTCCTGCTCAAAGTCCCCCAACGGCTTCTAATCTTACCCACAGAGTCAAAACCAAGGTCCTGAGCATTGCCCCAAGGCCCTGCATGATCTGATTTCCCTCCCGAGAGGCACCTACCATTGTTCCTTCTCCCTGCTCCAGTGTCACTGAAAAACAGTTGCCATTGAGTGGATTTCGACTCATGGTGACCTCTTGTATGTCAGAGTAGAACTGTGCTCCATAGGGTTTTCACTGACAGATTTTTCAGAAGTACATTGCCAGGCCTTTCTTCTGAGGCACCTCAGGGTAGGCTTGAACCTCCAACCTTTCAGTTAGCCAAGCACGTTAGTCATTTGCACCACCCAGGGACTCCCCAGCCCCACTGCCTTGGTCTCATCCCTCAGACAGGCCATACCTGCTCCCATTCTGGGATGTGTGCGCTTGCTGGTCCCTCTGCTGAACTGTTCTGCCCCAGAGGTTGGCAGACAGCCTCCTCCTCCGTATTGATGCCACAGCTCAAATATTCACTCTTCAGACCAGACCTGCTCACCAGGCCTCCCCCAGCAGTTACTCTCTATGCTGCTGTTTTGCTTTTTTCATTGTACATACAACAACCTCAAACTGTACTATTTGCATGCTTCTTTTGGGATGTATTTGGATCATCCTGTGGTCTATTGGGTCTATGAAGGTAGGACATGTGTCTGTCCTGTTCATCCTGTGTCTACAACGGTGCTTGGCACATAGTAGGGGGTCATTACATATGTTGGCATAACTAAAACTGTGTTTCAGGCAAAAGCTCAGGGATGCGAGAGAGCACTGCTGAATTCAGGCTGTGAAGACTACAGAGTTATGTGTGTGTGAGAGTCTGTGTATGTGGGGATGGATGGGTGGCAATTGGCAAGGCCATATTCCCAAGAATGCCAGTTCCACCTCAGGGCATTTGCTTTAGAAAAGAGCTCACTGAGAGAAGAAGGTGGTGAATTACCAGGAAAGTGGCTTTCTAGGAAATCCCACAGGCACTACCTCCTTGGTCTGCTTGGAAGTTGGTCCTTGACTGGTCAAGGCTGGTCTCTGGGAACTGGGAGATACCAATTCCTCTCCCACCATCCAGTTATGTGACTGACATACTTGTCAGGAATCCTAGAACCCAGAGCTGGACTGAGGCCCCATCTAGCCCACCCTTTGTTGTGTACAGATGAGGAAACTGAGGCATAGAAATGGGATGGGAATTCACACAAGGACACCCAATGCCTTAATGTCAGTGTCTGAGTAGAAGCCCAGCCTCCTGTCTCTGTGTCCTGCACTCACAGACCAGAGGGATATCCCAGGCTCCAGCGACCTGTTGGGCCTTCTCCCCACTCATTACATGGTGGGTCACCCCAGAATGCCGTTTCCATTGGGTTGTGCAGCTGCTGGCCCTGAGTGCAAGCCCAGCGGGTGGCCCCCACTCTCCAGCCCTTCCCTATCTGGAGGCCTGTGGGCCTCTCTTGAGTGCCCCCCTCCACAGTCCGTGGGACGCCAAGCAGCCAGTGATCTTCTCTTTGCTGGTTCTTCTTTAGCCCCAGACCCCCATACTGACCCCTCTTCCAGGGCCTTGCTCTGAGATGGTGGGGGAATGAAGGGCTGAGGTCTCCCCAGAATAACTCCTGGTTTTGTTCTTTACACTTGGAGTGTTTCAGGATCCTAAACAACTTAAGCCCAGAGGGAATGGCGCAGGGGGCAGTCAGGTGGTGCTGAATTAGGCTCCAGGCAGCTCTGTGGTGGCAGAGGGGCTCCACTGCTTGGATGGAGACCTGAGGGGGCTCAGTTCTCAGAACAGGATTCCCCCAGATGTGGGAGGAAATGTGTGCAGCAAATATGACAGACAAATGATTAGCATTTGTTGAGCCATTCATACATTCATTCATTCACTCAAGAACAACCCACTGCAAATAAGAATCTTTACTACATAAAGAACACATGTGAACATACTTTCAAAGAATGCTCTCAGATACAAATGAGCGAAGAACATCAATGGACAATGCGGGGGGCCACAGGAGGAAAGAAAGAAAAGTAATTATTAACCAATACACAAAAGAATGTTCTTCCTTATTAGCAATCAAGGAAAAGTTCACTAATAATGCAATGCGATGGCCTTTTTTTTTTTTGGTCCTACCCAATAAGGAAATAATTATTTAATTAATTAATCGATTTTTATTTGGCTTTAGGTGAAAATTTATAGCTCAAGTTAATTTCTCATTCAAAAATTTATACACATATTATTTCCTGACATTGATTGCAATCCCTACAATGTGACAGCACACTACCCCTTTCCACCCTGGGTTCCTTGTTTCCATTCGTCCAGTTCCTGTCCCTTCCTGCCTTCTTGTCTTGCTTTTGGGCAAGAGTTGCCCATTTGGTCTCTTATATTTGATTGAACGAAGAAGCTTGTTCCTCATATGTATTATTTTTTGTTTTATAGGCCTGTCTAATCTTTGTCCAAAAAGTTGGCTTTGGGAATGGTTTCCGTTCGGGGTTAACAGAGCATCCAGGGGCCATAGCTTTGGGGGTTCCCCCAGTCTCTGTCAGACCAGTAAGTGTGGTCTTTTTTTGTGAATTTGAATTCTGTTCTACATTGGAAATAATTATTTTAAATAGTCAAATCCAGTTCTGGCAATGGTAAAGTGGAGAGGGACCAGTTAAATATCATTGGCAGGAATATAAATTAGTACAAGGTTTTGGAAAATCATATTTATAATGTGTATTCAGTGTTTGCTACATACTATATCAAAGTTTGATACATACTATATTAAGTGTTTGAAATTTCCCCAAGTTAATTCAGTTCAGCAAATCTATTAAAAAGCCAATAACAGAAAAATGCCACATGCAAAGTTATTTCTTGTTAAAAATAAAGATGTAACCTAAATGCCCAACAATAGGAGATTGGTTAAATAAACAATGGAAGATTTAAATGAAATACTATGCTGGTATGAAGATTCATGATTACAGCTGTGTAATAACATGGAGAAAATGCTTACGCAGTAAATAGAAAAAAAACACAAGGTTGTATAAACACTGGATTACAAGAATGTAAAACAGCAACCACTGTATAAAGGATGGTGAAGAGATGGATCCAAACATCATTCTCTTTGACTGGTGAGTCTTTGGACAGCTTTAAAAAGGTTCTACCTTGCTTTCCGATTTTTCAAAAAGTTCTTATTATAAAAGGAGCACAGGAGCACTCAGTCAAAACAACGAGGTTGTGGGCAGCCTTAACTCCACTTAGCAGTCTGCCTGTGGCTGGCACTGCAGAGAAGGCAAAATCAGGGCCCATGCCCCATCTTCAGAGCCATCTCCCTTCTGCTCAGCACAGCTGGCCCAGGCCTCACCCTGCCTCTTCCTCTCCTGCTGGCCCTGGCTTCAGCGTCCTGGGTCCCTGTGAAGGCCTCCCAAGCCCCTCCTCTGGCCCCCTGGGTCCTTGTGCTACCCTCACTGGCCTGGCCTCCAGTCACTTCCCCGGCTCTCCAGGCTCCAGCCATACCCTCTAGTCTTCAGTTTCTTCTTGCTCCAGGCTGCTTCCTTCCTCAAGGCCTCTGCTGGCTGCTTGCTCTGCCTAGAAGGCTCTTCCCTTGCCCCTTGGCTTGCCTGGGTTGCTGCTTTACCTTCCTGAATCTACAAAGATGTCATTTCCCGGGGAGACTTCCTGGACCAGGCACGCCAGTCCCTGCTCCGCTCGTCTGGGAGAGGCCCCTGCTCTCTACATGGTCCCTAGCTCCTTCTTCTCTCCTTTAGTACTGCTCCTCACACTTGCAAAGGCTAGTTCAAGGTGACAAACACACTTCCCATCAGTCCACGAGCTCCAAAGGGCAGTGGGCTATGCTATGTCTTTCTTGTTTACTCCAGTGCACCCAGCACAAGCACAGGGCCTGATGCACAATCAGTGCTCAATGAATGAATGAATGGATGAGTGAGTGAATTAATGTGGATCAGCTGAGCTCTCTGTAGTTTACTACAGTCTAATGAGTTATGAAATCAGACTTCCTGGTTTAGAATCCTAGCTCACCACTCTGTGCCTCTCTCTACACCGCTGCCTCTTCATCTGTAAAAAAAAAAAAAATCAGTTGCCATCAAGTCGATTCCAATTCACGGCAACTGCATGTGTGCCAGAGTAGAACTGTGCTACATAGGGTTTTTTTTTTTTTTAATTGTACTTTAGATGAAGGTTTACAGAACAAATAGTTGCTCATTAAGCAGTTAGTACACATATTGTTTTATGACAGTGGTTAACCACACCACAGTATGTCAACACTGTCCCTTCTCAACCTTCAGTTCCCTATCACCAGCTTTCCTGTCCCCTCCTGCCTTCTAGTCCTTGTCCCTGAACTGTTGTGCCCCATTAGTCTCATTTTGTTTTATGGGGCTGTCTAATCTTTGGCTGAAGGGTGAACCTTGGGAGTGACTTCATTACTGAGCTAAAAGGGTGTCCTGGGGCCATACTCTCGGGGTTTCTCCAGTCTCTGTCAGGCCAATAAATCTGGTCTTTATTTGTGTGTTAGAATTTTGTTCTACATTTTTCTCCAGCTCTATCCGGGACCCTCTGTTGTGATCCCTGTCAGAGCAGTCAGTGGTGGTAGCCAGGCACCATCTACTTGTACTGGACTCAGTCTGGTGGAGCCCATGGAAGTTGTGGTCCATCAGACCTTTGGACTCATCTTTTCCTTGTATCTTGTTTTCTTCATTCTCCCTTGCTCCCAAAGGGGTGAGACCAGTTGAGTGTGTTAGATGACTGCTCACAGGCTTTTAAGACCCCAGATGCTACTCACCAAGGTAGAATGTAGAACATTGTCTTTATAAACTGTTATGCCAATTGAGTTAGATGTTCCCTGAGACCATGGCCCCCACAGCTCTCCGCCTAGCAATTCGGTCCCTCAGGGAGTTTGGATGTGTCTATGGAGCTTCCATGACCTTTCCTTGTACAAGTTGTGCTGGCTTCCCCAGTATTGTGTACTGTCTTACGCTTCACTATAGTTACCACTTATCCATTGTCTATTTAGTATCCCCCCACCCCTCCCATCCCTCATAACCAACAAAGATTGTTTCTTTTCGTGTGTAAACTTTTTCATGAGTTTTTACAGTAGACGTCTCATACAATATTTGCCCTTTTGTGATTGACTTATTTTACTCAGCATAATGTCCTCCAATTTCATCCATGTTATGAGATGCTTCATAGATTCATCCTTGTTCTTTCTCGTTGCATAGTACTCCCTTGTGTGTATGTACCATAGTTTGTTTATCCATTCATCTGTTAATGGGCATCTAGGTTGTTTCCATCTTTTTGCTATTGTGAACAATGCTGCAATGAATATGGGTGTGCATATGTCTATTCGTGTGACAGCTCTTATTTCTCTAGATATATTTATAGGAGTGGGATTGCTGGATAGTATGGTATTTCTATCTCTAGCTTTCTAAGGAAGTGCCATATCATTTTTCAAAATGGTTGTATAATTATGCATTCCCACCAGCAGTGCATAAGAGTTCCCATCTCTCCACAGCCTCTCTAACATTTGTTATTTCCAGTTTTTTCTGATTCATGCCAATAATGCCGGGGTGAGATGGTATCTCAATGTGGTTTTAATTTGCATTTCTCTAATGGCTAGTGATTGTGAGCATTTCCTCATGTGTCTGCAGGCTGCTCGAATGTCTTCTTTGGTGAAGTGTCTGTTCATTTCCTTTGCCCACTTTTTAATTGGATTATTTGTCTTTTTGTTGTAGAGGTGTTGGATTTTCTTGTAGATTTTAGAGATTAGAACTTTGTCTAACTTGTAATGTCCCAAAATTTTTTCCCGGTCTGTGGGTTCTTTTTTTACTCTTTTGATGAAGTCTTTTGAAGAGCATAAGTGTTTAATTTTTAGAAGATCCCAGTTATCTAGCTTATTTTCTGGAGTTTATGTGTTGTTAGTTATGGTTTGTATCCTGTTAATGTCGTGCATTAGGGCCTCTAGCGTTGATCCTATTTTTTCCTCTATGAACTTTATAGTTTTGGGCTTTCTATTTAGATCTTTGATCCATTTTGAATTAGTTTTTGTATATGGTGTGAGGTATGGGTCTTGTTTCATTTTTTTGCAGAGGGACATCCAGTTTTGACAGGATCATTTGTTAAAAAGACTGTCTTTTCCCCATCTGATGGACTTTGGGCCCTTGTTGAAGATCAGGTGACGGTAGGTGGATGGATTTACATCTGGGTTCTCAATTCTGTTCCATTGGTCAATATATCTGTTGTACCAGTAACAGGCTGTTTTGACTACTGTAGCTGTATAGTGGGTTCTGAGGTCAGGTAGTGTGAGTCCTCCTGCTTTATTCTTCTTCTTCAGTAGTGCTTTGCTTATCCAGAGCTTCTTCCCTTTCATATAAAGTTAATGATTAGTTTTTCCATCTCTTTAAAGAATGTTGTTGGTATTTGGATTGGGATTGCACTGTATTTGTAAATTGCTTTAGGTAGAATTGTCATTTTCACGATGTTGAGTCTACCTATCCATGAGCATGGTATTTTTTCTGTTTATGTAGATCCCTTAGGGTTTCTTGCAGTAGTGTTTTGTAGTTTTCTTTCTATAGGTCTTTTATATACATGGTTAAATTTATTCCTAAGTATTTTATTTTTTCAGGGGCTATTATAAATGGTATTGTTTTCCTGATTTCTTTTTCATCATTCTCTTCATTGGTGTATAGGAATCCAACTGATTTTTGTATGTTTATCTTGTAGCCTTCTACTCTGCTGAATCTTTCTATTAGTTCTACTACATAGGGTTTTTAATGCTGCTTTTTTGGAAGTAGATCATCAGGCCTTTCTTCCAAAGTGCCTCTGGGTAGACTCAAACCTCCAGCATTTTGGTTAGCAGCCGAGCACATTAACCATTTTCACCCCCAGGACTTCATCTGGAAAAAGAAAGAGGGTGATAATAATAACAGGCTGTGGTGAGGACTGAATGAGTTAACACAAGAGAAGCATGCAGCACAGTGATTTGTCACATAGTAAGTGCTCCATAAATGTCCCTTCTCATTTTATCTTATTATCATTAGATCTCCTAGACTCATCTGTGGGCTTTCTTGGCTAATTCCTTTTGCCTTATATTTATGAAATGCTTATATAGCATTTACTACATGGCAAGGACTGTTTTAAGTGCTGTGCAAATATTAATTTATTTACTCCTCATAACAACCATATGAAGTAGGTTATCTCTGTTTTACAGATGGGGAAACTGAGGCATGGAGAAGTAATCTGCCCAAGGTAACTACCAAGTGGCAGAGTTGAGATTTAAACCCAAATGCTTTTGTCCTGGAGTCCTGCTCTGAACCAGCCATATACCACCTCCTAGGAGGAGGGACAGAGGAACACTCCTTCATCTTCTGCTCAGACCTCACCCCTGTTTCTTCCCTCTGTGATGCTGGCATCTGGTTCTCAGCTCTTCTCCTGGGAGGGAATCCCAGAATTCCCAACCAGCTAGGGCTGCCAGGTTTAGAAAGTAAAAATATAGGACACTTATGAAATACTGGGGACATACTTATACCACAGAATCGTTGTTTATCTGATTTTGAATTTAACTGGACATCCAATAAAATAATTGTATTTTTAACTGGCAATCCTACATCCAGCAACTGAGGAGGGCAGTGTATTCTTCAGCCACCCCTCCTTCAAATGGTGATTTGAAGACTCTTCGGTAGTGATCTCAGATACACAAACATGAAGGCCCCCTGCACTTGACTGAGCATGGGGAGGGAAAGGATAGACACACTTATTAACTCTCCAGTAGGGCAGATGAGGCATCCATGCTTTATGGAGAAGGAGTGGGGAGACTTTGACTAGGTAGGTGTTGATGAGGGTATTCCAGGTGGAGCAACAGCTTAAGCAACTTCTCAGGGATGGGGAAGGTCAAGGGCACTCTAGTATCATGGCAGGGGAGAGGGCATAAGACTAAATATGTAGACTGGGGCCAACTGTGCAAGGTGTTGGGTGGCCAAGGAGTTAAACCAAAAAAAAAAAACCCCCAAAACCAAAACTTGCTGTCGAGTGGATTCCAACTCATAGCAACCCTCTAGGACAGAGTAGAACTGCCCCATTGGGTTTCCAAGGAGCAGTGGGGGGATTCAAACTGTGGACCTTTTGGTTAGCAGCCAAGCTCTTAACCACTGTGCCACCAAGTCTCCAGCCAAGGAGTTAGGGCTTCATAATTAGGTAATAAGAATCTATTGGAGGACTTCAAGTGGGAGGGATACATGGTTAGGTTTTGCCTTTAGGATGATGTCTCTGGCCGTTGGGTGAAAGAGAAATGAAAGAGAGTGAGTTGTGAGGCAAGAAAAACCAATCATCTCTAAAACAGGTCAAAGGAAATTCTTGTCCAAAGGTTAGAGGGTAAATACTTTATCTCCTTATTCCTTGAATTCTTTGACTTCTCCTGAGAAACAATGCAGAGATGTAAGATAAAAGATAGTTCTCAGACCTGTTTGCTGTCAAGAGGGAGATGTTTGTGATGCTAGCATTTTTATACTGACCAACCCATCTGTCAGTGGGGTTTCTAGCACCCAGATGAAGGAGCACAGCACAGAGAGGAAGTGATCCAGCTTGGTGTAGGGGTGGGGGGTTGTTACTAATTGCTTCGACTCCACTGCCAGTGTGGAGACAGGGTCAAAGGCGCTGCTTAGAGGATACACTTGCCAGGCAAATACCAGCCTTAATTAATCCTCTATGAAGAAAAGCTTTTCAAACAACCTTCTTAGATATGTGGCAATTTTCTGTCTTAGCAACTGGTTGTTGCTTCTGAACATGACCAGGTTCTTAACGGTGAGCGATTGAAGGTTCTAAAAGAATTGTCATAAACAGCTTCCCAGAGCCAAGTGCACAGCCCAGATTTTAAGCACATAATGGAATCATATCAAAAGCAAGGAGAGGCTGCAGGAACCATAAATGCTCGAAGTGAGAAATCTGTCCATTGTGAAACTTGTGCTGAAGGGAGACCAGATGTGGATGCAGGAGGGAGAGAGGTGGGGAAGGGGACTCTGGGGGAGGAAAGGATGAGAAAGGGCCCCTTTGCAAAAGTGGGTGTCCCCCACTGCGTGTGGGCAGAGGCCTGAATTCATGCAGCTCGGGCCGTGGTGGGCAGGGCAGGCTTGCTCCTGTTTGCCTGGCTTAGGAGGCCCAGCGTCAAAGGGAACAGGCAGAGGCTGAGGACTATACTTGCTTGTTGCTGCTTCCTCAGCTGGACAAGCAGAAGTATTTTAAAATTATTTTCCTGTATTTTTGTCTTTGAAGACACAACATTTGGAGCCATTCTTTAAAAATGCATTTGTGATATTACAAAAAAGTTTAAATTTTTTTATCTTTTAGAGGAAAAAAGTAGCTAACCCAAGTGGAAATCCATTTGGATTAAGGTCAAAGATCTATTTACCCAAGTGGACATCCTAGGTCTGAGATGGGGGGTTTGTTTTACTTTGATGTGCACTCAAAATAAACCCACTGCTGTTGAGTCAATGCCAACTCATAGTGACCCTATAGGACAGGGTAGAACTGCCCCATCGGCTTTCCAAGGCTGTAAATCTTTACGGAAACAGACTGCCACATCTTTCTCCCGTGGAGCAGCTGGTGGTTTCAAACAGCTGACCTTTGGTGAGCAGCCAAGTGCTTTAACCATAGTCCTCTGAAAGATCAAGGTGAGCACTGACTGAGGGCCCACTCTGCACTAGCCCTCTTGCCGGGGCTGTGGGGCTGCCAAGACCTCCCTATGAAGATGTCTGCAGTGAACAGCGTTCTGTGCTGGGATGGGAGCAGAGGCTGGCTGGCTGGGAAGAATACTTCCAAATGAGTTACTGACATGAGTTCTGGGATTTCAGAGGGTGGCTGTGGGCAACCCCATGCAGGGAGAGGGTCAGGAGACTTCCATGGAGCAGGTAGGTTTGAAATGGACCTTGAAAGATGAGAAAGACTTATACAAGTAGAGAAAGGGAGAGAACAGTGATCCACAGGGACAGAACAGTGGGGGTCAGTGCCTGGAGGTCAGAAATGGTGTGACAAGTCAGAGTGCAGCTGTTTTGACCAAAAGCTGAGCATAAGAAGAAGAATTTGGGGGCAACAAGGGGGATATTAGGAGCCCTGGAGGCACAGTGGTTAAGCACTTGACTGCTAACCGAAAGGTTGGTGGCCAGCTGCTTCATGGGAGAAAGATGCGGCAATCTGCTTCTCTAAAGATTACAGCCTTGGAAGTCCTATGGGGGCAGTTCTACTCTGTCCTTTAGGGTCACTATGAGTCAGAATAGACTGGACAGCAACGGGTTTGGTTTTGATTTTAAGGGGGTTTTGGGGAGAGCCTTGAATGTTGGTGTCAGGAACTTGTAATTAATATGACTGGAAAATTGAATTTGATTGTTGTCGTTAGTTGTTGTCAAGTTGGTTCCCACTCAGGGTGACCTTATGTACAACAGAATGAAATGCTGCCTGGTCCTGTACCATCTGCACGATCACTGGTACATTTGAGTCCATTGTTGCTGCTAATGTGTCAGTCCACCTCACTGAGGGCTTCATTTGCTTTTGCTGAACTCTACCAACCGTGATGTCCTTTTCTAGAGACTGGTCTTTCCTGATATGTCCAAAGTAAGCTAGCCAAAGACTCATCATCCTTGCTTATAAGGGGCATTCTGGTTGTATTTCTTCTAAGACTGGTTTGTTCATTCTTCTGGCAATGCTATTTCAACTCTCATTTCTTAGAAACCAACCAACAAAACAACTGCACTCTTTTTTTTTTTAAAAGACCATAATCCTAAGTCTTCAAACCAAGAAAACTAATCCTGTGAGGTGATTGGTTAAGAAGTATCAGCATCTGTAGCTCCTATTTGTTTTATTATATAGTTTTTGGTTGTTGTTGCAAAATTATGTATAACAACATTTGCCAATTCATCCTTTTGCTTGTATACAATTTAGTGGCATCAATCCCATTAGTCAAGCTGTGCAAACTTCACTCACATTTGGTGCCATTTCCCATCACCATAAACAAAGAATGACTATTACCTACAGAATGACTCCCCTCTCCCCCACCCCTGGTAACCACCAATGAATACTGGACTCTGTATATTTACCTATTCTTGTCATTTCATAAAAGTGAGGTCATACAATATTTGTCCTTTTGTGAGTGACTTATTTCACCCAGCATAATGTCCTCCATGTTCATCTATGTTAACAGATGAACAACTATACTCTTTTGTCAACAGTACAGCAGCATAGAAGAGAAGACAGGGCACCACGGAACCTTCCACCTACCAAGAACCAGTCCAGGCTGTGCGTTGCTTTCTTGCCTCTGTGCATGGGCACGCAGCTTTTCACATACTTAGAATCCAACTGTACTAATTCTTGTCTACTTGTCTTTCTTTGGTACACATTATTTCATAAACACCCCTCCCCTATTTAACTCCTCTTTAAATGGCCTAGGGAGGTTTAAGAGGACCCTGGATAAAATACAGACTTTCTGAAATGTGAACAATTCCCAGCATAGTGGTTTTAAGTTGGAGGATCTCAAAAAGGTTTTCTAGTTCCTTCCTGCAGTTGTTTGGGGGAGGACTTGAGACCTTGGTCCCCCATTTCACTGGACTGCATGCCCCCAGAGTGCCTTGAAAAGTGAGTGTGACTGTTTTGATTGATGAAAAAGTTTTGGAGGTGAGTGGTGGTGGTGGTTGCACAGCATTGTGACTGTAGTTAGTGTCATTGAATTGTACACTTAAAAACATTTAGAGTGGCAAACTTTGTGTTACATGTATTTTACCACACACACCCACACACAGACACACACACACACAAAGTGAGCTTGTGTCAAGGCCTGCCCAGGCCCCTGATAGGTGGCTGGTCTGACAAGCCCATACAGCAGGACAGGAATGACAGTGGGGCTCAAAGGGGACCCCTTCCATCCACCAGACTGTGGGCTCAGTCCTATAAGGGCTTGAGCCTAATTCCTCAAATTTGAATTTGCTGTTGTTTAGGAAGCACTGAGTTTCTGTTTATGACAATGGAAAATTTAGCAATGAATATTGGTGATGGCAGCACACATGATTGATGTCATTGGAGTCACTTAATTGCACACGTGAAAGATATTGGATTAGCAAATGTTGTGTTAACAGTATTTTTACAACAACAACAACAGAAAAGTCAATTTGCTGAAGGACCAAGTCAGTTCAGGACAATTTATTTTCTATTAACTGCTAACAAAGTTTACAGGCCCTTGAGTCTTGCAGAGGCTGCCGGTTTTCTGTATTTTGAATTTTGGACGTCCTGTGTGTTTCAAACAAGGACAATTTTATAGATGCCTTTTCAATCCAGTCTATTGGCTTTCCTGACTCTGTAAATGCCCAGATTTGCTATTGTGAGAGGCAGAGAAGGAGCCATGTTCCTGTGAGTGCCTGGAGCACTGGGATTTGGAAATGTTGTCACCTAGGCCTCCCATGTACCCATCCGACATCCGCACAAGGTAGATTGCTTTTAAGGGAAAGGCTATCCTTGCATGTACAAGACCTGAGTGTGAAGGAGTGCTGGAGCTCTAACATGAAAACCCAGGTGAACCTGACTCTCAGCACCTGGGCCTCTCACCTTTCCACCCACCTTACTCTGTAGCCAGGCCCAGCCCTTGGGTGTGCAGTGCAGACGGGTGAGGAGCCTGTTGGGGCCTAGGAAATGCTCCAGGGTCCCCGAGACACTTTTGCTCTGTGTCTGGGCTTGTAAAACTGCCTGGAGCTCACAAGGACACACCACATTCCCCTTGCAAATTCGCCCTTGATTTGCGATTTTTTTTTTTTTTTAATGAAGGCACCTGGCTTGTTCCCTTAAGCTCAGGGCTTCTCAGAGGACTGAGGGCCTGAGCTAGCGGAGCAGAACAGAGACCCTGCTGGGGGACTGTAAAGCTTGAGTGTTTCCAGGGCTGCTGCTGGCCCACACCACCAACACCTGGGCCAGGGCTGCGCTGCTCCCTGTCCTGTGAAGGGGGCTGGGCAGGAAAAAAGTCCTCGCTTTGCAGGACCTCAGATTCACACAGCTCTATGGCCCTCAGGCAGGCCTAGTATCTACTGCAGGCCTACTATGTGTGGAAGGTCCCTGAGTGGTGCAAATAGTTTGCCCTGGACTACTAACCTAAAGGTTGGTGGTTTGAACCCACCCAGTAGCATTGCAGAAGAAAGGCCTGGTGATCTGCTTACAGTCAAGAAAACCCTATGGAGCAGTTCTCTGTAACACATGGGGTCACCATGAGTTGGGAATGACTTGACAGCAATAGGTTTGACTTTTTTTTTTTTTTTTGGTACTATGTGAGGGCTTTGTGTACTGGTTCTTCCCAGACACTATCTCTTCTAATTCTTCACACCACCTAATGTGCAGCACACACCTCATTGGGAGCAATAATCAATAACCTTCCTAAAGTTGCCCAACATCTGGGGGTAGAGTTGGTTGTGACCTCACATCCCCTCAACTCCAAGGCCCATGTGCTTGCCACGGCATCATACTGCCTCCCAGCACTGCCTGACACTTGGGTGGGAGATTTTAGGGTGTTGGGGTAATAAGGATTGCCTTGTCTCCAAAGCTCTCCCCCACCTACTAGGTGCCTGCAGTCCCACTATCCAACTGCACGTCCCTGTGGGAAGGCATGCTCCCCCTGCACCCTACTATGATAAAAGTGGGAAGTGTTGGAGAGTCCGCCAGTGCCCCTCCAGTCATTTTCATGCCACCCTGTGGGGTGGGCATTCTGATACCCCTTTAGAGGATGGAGAGACTAAGCCCTAGAGCAGAGAAGGGACCTGCTCGGGTCATCGGAGTGGGGCAGCTTGAACATTTGCCTGAAGCCTAGCACAGTAGCTGGCATACCACTGAAGTGCTTATGGATTGGTCCTTCTGGGGAGGCTCACACTTGCCTGGCCAGCTGCCTTCCTAGGTCCACCTCTGGTTTCAGTGGAGCTGTGTGGGGCTCTTCCTATTCACTTCTCCCTGCCTCACGCAACTCGGTTGCTCCATGCATCCTCTTCTTTTCTCCAGATCTTTCTCCAGTCCCAAGGAAGCTGCTGTTGCCCTTATACAAGCACAGCCTGGAAGTGTGGAGGAGGTGGGTGGGCATCCAGAATTTACTCCTGTGGGGCAAATCTCAGCCAATGGGGAGCAGAAGCTGGTGGGTTGTGCTGCAGCTCTGCCTGCCAGGGGACTATTTGGGGAGGCACTCTGCATGCTTTCAGAGATCCTGGCAAAATGGAGTCCCCGTTGCCTGTATCAGGGACCTCGACGACACACCTTACAGTCACGTTTTCACCTTCTCATCTTGCTCTCCCCGCTCCCTCGCTCCAGCTTCCTGGGATTTTCTCCCAAATAAACTACTCACTCTCAAGTCCTTGACTCAAACTCTATGAGGGGAAAACTCAAACTAAGATACCTCCATTGACTGGCCTTGTGCCCCACTCTCCAGGGGCAGTGGGGAACTTCTGGGGCCAGAGGCTTGAAGTGTGAAAGGACCCTTGGAAACCACCTGCTGTGTTAGAATGAGAGATGGAGGCCAGGCCAGGGGAAGGGGCTGACTTGCCCAAGGTCCCTCAGCAGGTTAGTGCAAAGGCAGGACTAGAACCTGGCATCTTGGCTCCCAGACTGGGATGGAGACCCAAAGCAGCCCTGTGCCTGCCCCTGGGGCAAGAAGGTGAGGCAGAAAGTGCTGCACACCTGTCCTGTGCTAAGCTCTTCCCCCAACTGCTGTGGTCTCACTCAGGATATGTGGATAAGCCTAGACAATCGGGAACAGACATTGTCTGCTACTCCAGGAATGTGCTTTTGCTTCTAAGCATCTCTGCCTTTGTCCTGTCCCTGAAGTCCATGTTAGATGTTCATGCCTTTGGTATATAGTAAGTGCTCATCAATTAACGCTCTGCACTGTAGCTCTAGAAAGTACATGTAACAGGTGTCCACTAGTAAATGCACATAATCCTGGAAGAACTGTCTTGAAAGACCATTACTACCAATGGGGTGTGTTAAGTAAGGGCTCAGCTGGCAGGATCAGAAGGAATGGGACATGGGAAAAGGAAGTCTTGTGGGAAAGAAGAAGTGCAAGGTATGACGGCATGATTTATTGTCTTAGAAAGACAAGCTGGAAATGATGGAGTGTGTGTGTGAGAGAGAGAGAGAGAGAGAGAAAGAGAGATATAGAAAGACTGACAAAGAGAAAGAGTGAACATACATGTGCCCTGAAATGGTCTAGAGGTGGTCCTGGGAAGCTGGAAGGTGGAATGAAAGCACCGGAAATTTTGGAAGAGGCAGGTTCCCATGGAGGTACCAGAGGGTGGAGAATGGATGTGGCGGGGCGGGGGCTGGTGTTTCTAGGGAAACCGTGAAACCACCTAAAGGATCCCTTTAGGCAGACTCCACTCTGGAGAGGAAGAGAGAGTGCAGGGTGGAGAAGCGGGGGAAGCAGAGAGAAGTCTAGTACATACGCTGTTTGTAGGTGATGGCTGCTATTATTGATGCTATAGCAACAACCCCTCCCAGGCCCTGGGGGAAACTATGCCCAGAACCCAGCAGAACCCTGATTCCCTCGACTCTCTGACTCCTGTTGAACAACTAAGGGCTCAGGTCCAAGGGCTCAGAGCATATTGTCTAGGTTCTCAAGCTTGTATTGCAAGAAGAATTACTCCAGCCCTGCTGTCCCCTCCACCTTTTTCTTTTCTGATTGACCAGTTCCTACCTTTTCTTGTCACTGTTAATGTAGTCATTAGCATCCTTTATTCCTGAGGACAGAAGCCAGGGCTCCTTGATGTTGGAGTGCACAGGGTTAAGCACACAGCAGATCCTCAGCAAGATGCCGTTCACTATGTGAGCCCCACTACTTTGTATCTGGAGAGGCTCCCCATCAGCTGGCTTTCTGCACTGTGAGCCAGAGTGTCAACCTTAGTCACAGCACACGTGCCCTCACTTCAGGTCAACACTCAACAGGTATTTACTGTGTCTAACCTCTAGCGGATTCAATCCATACTAGAAAATAAAAAAGGGGCTTTGATGGATCTGGAGAAGAAATTCCGTTTAATTAAGCAGTGTTTGTAGTTGATTAAGCAGCATCTGCAGTTTCCAGCACCACAGACAACCTTCCAGGGGTTCCCCAATGAGGCAGGTGGAGGACGGTGTCTTGAGAGACTGAGTGATAAGCTAAAGCTATTGCAGTGGCCCTTTTCTATGGGAATCTGACATCCAGGGCTTAGAGTAGTTCCCACTCCACATATCCTATCCTTTTATTAAATATCTGTCAGATCTTGTACCCGGATTTTGGATATGATATGATAAATGTACCTTTGAAGTCTGATCATAGCTTCAGTTACGATAGTTAACGAAGTGAATGTGATGGTTAAGGTTGTGTCAACTTGGCTAGGTCATGATTCTCAGTGGTTTGGCAGATATTATGTAATCATCCTCCGTTTTGTGATCTGATGTGAGCAGCCAATCAGTTGAAAGGGGAATTTCCTTAGGGGTGTGGCCCACATCCGATATATATGAACGTTCTAGCAAAGCTCATTCTCTCTGAATCTTGCATCCGACTTGTCATCCTCTGACTTCCGGTTCTTGGGACATGATCCAGTGGCCTGCTGATCTGCAGATTTTGAAATTCACCAGTTTCTGCAGCCCCGTGAGCCAGGAGCCTGCTGTCTGACCTGCTGATTCTGGGTTCATCAGCATCTGCAACCACATGAGTCAAGAGAAGCCTGCAGCTTGACCCTGGCTCAGCTTCCACAAATGTGTGAGCCATTTCCTTGAAATAAATCTCTCTATATACATATATACACGCTTCACTGGTTTTGCTCCTCTGGAGAACCCAACCTAAGATATTTGGTACTGACTGGTTCTGTAGGAACAAAATTGTAAGGATGAGTTTTCTGAATTGGTTCTCAAGTCTAGCTAATCTTAAAGGCACTGATGACTCTGCCTCCAATTGTAAAGAGGGCACACTGCTAATTCATGGCAATAGAAATATGAAAAATAGAGGAGGCAATAGGAATATGAAAAATATCACCATCAATGTATCAAATATTTGGGAGAGACCAGGCTCTGGGTGATTACATATTTGATCCTTTTCTACAGTTCTGTCAGAATGAGAAGTATAAAGAAGCTGGCTGGTTGGTCTACTTTCACTAGACAAAATGATGAAAGAAAGGGATGAGCCAAAAGCTTCAGAGTCACAGCTCAAGCACTGCATACAAGACCTGAAAGTTGCCACTTGTGCCCTGAAAGAAAGCCTTATTTCTCGTAGTAACAGAGTTGATATTGTCGAAAACCAAACCCAGAGTCTTATCATAAGAGTGGCTGAATTACAATGCCAACTCCATTCTCAACTTTAAATGGTGTCTGAAGTTACAGTGAGAGGGCATCGACTGAGAAGAAATGGGATCCTGAAACTTGAGATGAGGACATATTGGCAGATAATCAGGAAGGTGGGGACACTGAGCCCTTAAATTCCATTGAATTACTCCTGCCAACAGAACCAGCGCTTTTACTCCTATCTGAAGAGACTATTCCATCTTTGTCTGCTAAGCCACCCTTTCCAGTAAAACTGCTATCCCTTCCACTCCCATCTGATGAGACTAACCCAGCTTTGCCTGAAGAGTCTTTGTCTGAGACATTGCCTGATGCATCACCTGCTGCAGATGCCTTATATGACATTGCTGAATGTCCCCAGGACCCACCCCATCACCCATTTTTGCTTCTATATTTAAGTCCTATAACTAGGCTGAAGTCTCAGTGATCCCCAAGAGGTGAAGTACAAAGCATGACTCTCCTTGAGGAGGTACGCTAAGCTCCAAAAGAATTGCTTGATTTTTCTAACATATACAAACAAAAATCTGGGGAATATGTGTGGGAATGGCTGTGAGCAGGGGAGGATTAAGCAGTAAGCAAGGTATGCATGGGCTTACATTAATCAAAGTAAGCACAAGTAAGTCTGTGTGTACCTTCCTTATTGGGTATTCCATCCCTGGCTGTGGGATAGTGGTACAAGGAACATAAAGTTGGATAGGTCTGAGTTTCTTGATAAGTGCCCACTAAACACAGATTCTTCATTCAGTGCTTTAGCTTGAGAAGTTAGAAAAGAATCTAATAGTTCTTTTCGTTAGTTCACGGAAGCATGGATTAACTGGTGGCCTACACTAAATAGGGTCGCTATGAGTCGGAATTGACTCGACTGCAATGGATACACTAAATCAAGTTGAAATGTCAAAACTGTCTTGGTATACTGTAAAAGATGGTATCCAAAGGCTTAGGGAAATAAGCATGTTAGAGTGGATTTATCAGGTTGGACCCACAGACCCAACCCTGGAGTGCCCAGACGACCCATCTTTTACCACAATGATGAAGAACAAATTTGTGAAGGGAGCCCCAGTTTCCTTGAAGACTGCTGTGATTGCTATTTTATGTAAGTTAGATTTGACAGTGGGAACTGCCCTAACTGAATTAAGACATCTAACTGTAATAGGTCTGATTGGACCCTGTGGTGGTAGGGCCAAGTGGCGGCACTTAATCGACAAAGACAAGGTAGGCATGGTTACTGTCGTAGACAGCAGAGTCAAAGCAGTAATCAGAATAGTCTGACTTGTATGGACTTATGGAGTTGGCTACTTAGTCATGGTGTCCCTAGGAGTGAAATAGATGGGAAATATACTGGATATGTATTTGATCTGTACAAGTGGAAGCCTTCAAGATCAAGTGAAAGGCAGTCCCACTTGAATTACCAGCATATAGAGTGATGGCCCCTCAGTCAGTTCCCAGACTTGAGCCAGTTTACAGACCCACAACCTCTTGAATGAAGTGGAGGCTGGGTCCCCTTAAAGAAGGACCCAACTGCACAGCCAAAAATTTATACTGTTATTCTTTCTCCCAGCCTTCTCCAAAGGGATCTGTGGCCTTTTACAAGAGTGACTGTTCATTCGGGAAAAGGAAATAATCAAACTTTTCAGGGATTACTGGATACAGGCTTTGAACTGAGACTAATTCCAGGAGACCCAAAACATCACTGTGGCCTGCTAGTCAGAGTAGGGGGCAAATGGAGATCAGGTTATTAATGGAGTGTTAGCTCTTGTCCATCTCACAGTGGGTTCAGTGGGTCCCAGAACCCATTCTGTACTGTAGTGATTTCCCCAGTTCCAAAATGCATAATTGGAATAGACACACTCAGCAACTGGCAGAACACCACATTGGATCCCTGACATGTGGAGTAAAGGCTATTATGGTAAGAAAAGCCAAGCAGAAGCCATTAGAAATGCCCCTACCTAGGTAAATCATACACCAAAAGCAATACTGCATTCCTGGAGGGATTGCAGAGATTAGTGCCACAATCAACACTTGAAGGATCCAGGGGTGGTGATTCCCACCACATTCCCATTCAATTTGTCTATTTGCCCTGTGCAAAAAGCAGATGGATCTTGGAGAATGACAGTGGATTATCAAAAACTCCAATTGCAGATGCTGTTCCAGATGTGGTTTCATTGCTTGAGCAAATTAATACATCTTCTGATACCTGGCATGCAGCTATTGATCTGGCCAGCATGTTTTTCTCAATTCCAGTTTTGAAGGAACACCAGAAGTGGTTTGCCTTCAGCTGGCAAGGCTAGCAATACACCTTCACTGTCCTATCCCAGAGGTATATCAACTCCCCAGCATTTTGTCATAATTTAATCTGCAGGGATATTGATTGCCTTTCCTTTCCACAATACTAGTTCATTACATTGATGACATTATGCTGACTGGACCTAGTACAGAAGAAGTATCAATGACTCTAGATTTCTTGTTAAGATATTTGTGTGCTAGAGGGTGAGAAATTAATCCGATAAAAATTCAGACACCTTCCACCTAAGTGAAATTTCTAGGGGTCCAGTAGTGTGGGGCTTATCAATATTTCTAAAGTGAAGGGTAAGTTGTTGCATCTGGCCCCTCCTACAACTAAAAAGGAGGCACAATGCCGGATGGGGCTCTTAGGATTTTGGAAGCAACATATCCCTCATTTGGGTGTGCTTCTTTGGCCTATTTATCAAGTGACTTGAAAAGCTGCTAGTTTTGAGTGGGGCCCAGAGCAAGAAAAGGCTTTGCAACAGGTTCAGGCTGCCATGCAAGCTGCTCTGTCACTTGAGTCATATGATTTGGCTGATCCAATGGTGTTTGAAGTGTTGGTGGCAGATAGAATTGCTATTTGGAGCCTTTGACAGACCTCTGTTGGTAAATCACAGTGCAGACCCTTAGGATTTTGGACAAAGCTATATCATCCTCTACAAATAACTACTCTTCTCTTAAAACACCCCTTTTGGCTTGTTACTAGGTCTTAGTAGAGACTGAACACTCAACCATGGGCCACAAAGTCACTATGTGACCCAAGCTGCCCATCATGAACTGGGTGTTGTTCGAACCACAGAATCATAAAGTTGAATGTGCACAGCAGCTCTCTATTATTAAATGAAAGTGATATAATACACAGTCAGGCTTGAACAGGACCTCAAGGCACAAGTCAGTTGCATGAGGAAGTGGCCCAAATGCTCATGGTCCCCACTTCTGTCACATTACCTTCCTTCTTCCAGTCTGCAACTATGGCCTCATGGGGAGTTCCTTATGATCAGTTGACTGAGGAAGATAAAACTCCTTCCTGGTTTACAGTTGGTTCTGTGCAGTATGAAGACATCACTCAGAAGTGGACAGCAGAGGCACTGCAGCCCCTTTCTTGGGC
Organism: Dugong dugon; assembly: GCA_030035585.1. Taxonomy (NCBI): domain Eukaryota; kingdom Metazoa; phylum Chordata; class Mammalia; order Sirenia; family Dugongidae; genus Dugong; species Dugong dugon. Next base: position 149,109,005 of record CM057460.1, read on the forward strand.
CTCCCTGAAGGACAGTGGTGAAGGGAAATCCTTCCAGTGGGCAGAAAGTTGATCAGTGCACCTGGTTGTTTATTTTTCTTGGAAGGAGAGATGGCCAGATATACGATTGTGTACTGATTCATGGGCTAAGGCCAATGGTTTGGCTGGATGGTCAGGGACTTGGAAAGAACGCTACTGAAAAATTGGAGACAAGGACATATGGAGAAGAGGCATGTGGATAGATCTCTTTGAATGGGTCAAAGAAGTGAAGATATTTTTGTCTCATGTGAATGCCTACCAAAGAATGACCTCGGCAGAGGAGGATTTTAACAATCAAGTGGATAGGATGACGTCTTCTGTGGATACCAATCAACTTCTATCCCCAGTCACTCCTGTCATTGTCCAATAGGCTCATGAACAAAGTGGCTATGGTGGCAGGGATGGAGGTTATACATGGGCTCAGCAACATGGAAGTCCACTCACCAAGTTCGACTTGGCTAGAGCCACTGCTGAGTGCCCAATCTACCAACAGCAGAGACCAACACTGAGTCTCTGATACAGCTCCGTTCCTAGAGGTGATCAACCAGCAACCTGGTGGCAGGTTTATTACATTGGATCACTTCCATCATGGAAACGGCAGAATCTTGTTCTTACTGGGTGTCGTGGATTGAATTATGTACCCCCCAAAAATGCGTGTATCAATTTGGCTGGGCCATGATTTCCAGTATTGTGTGGTTGTCTTCCACTTTGTGATTGTAATTTTATGTTAAAGAAGTTTAGGGTGGGATTATATAACACTCTTACTAAGGTCACATCCCTGATCCAATGTAAAGTAAGTTTCCCTAGGGTGTGGCCTGCACCACCATTTATCTTACAAGAGATAAAAGGAAAGGAAAGCAAGCAGAGAATTGGGGGACCTCATACCACCAAGAAAGCAGTGCCAGGAGCAGAGCGTGTCCTTTGGACCTGAGATTCCTGCACTGAGATGCTCTCAGACCAAGGGAAGACTGATGACAAGGACCTTCCTCTAGAGCTGACAGAGAAAGCCTTCCCCTAGAGCTGACACCTTGAATTTGGACTTGTAGCCTACTGGACTGTGAGAGAATAAACCTCTCTTTGTCAAAGCCATCTGCTTGTGGTATTTCTGCTAAAGTAGCACTAGATGACTAAGACACTGGGATAGACACTTACTCGGGATACAATCTGCTTTCCCTGCATGCAATGCTTCTTCCAAAACTACCATCCATGGACTTACAGAATGCCTTATCCACCATCATGGTAACCCACACAGCATTGCCTCAGATCAAGGAACTCACTTCACAGCAAATGAAGTGTGGCATGGGCCTGTACTCATAGAATTCACTGGTCTTACCATGTTTCCCATCATCCGGAAGCAGCTGGCTTGATAGAACAATGGAATGGCCTTCTAAAGACACAAATATGGTGCCAGCTAGGTGGCAACACCTTGCAGGGTTTGGGCAACATCTTAGTTGTATAGGGCTGCGATGACAGAAATACCACAAGTGGATAGTTTTAAGAAAGAGAAATTTATTCTCTCACAGTTTAGGAGGCTAGAAGTCCAAATTTAGGGTGCTAGCTCTAGGGGAAAGCTTTCTGTCTCTGTCCGTTATGGAGGAAGGTCCCTGTCATCAACGTTCCCCTGGTCTAGGATCTTCTCAGCAGGAACCTTGGGTCCAAAGGAGGTGCTCTCCTCCTGCTTCTTCATTCTTGGTGGCATGAGGTTCCCATCCCAAGTTTCAGGATCCCATTTCTTCTCAATCAATGCCCTCACTTTAACTTCAGATACCACTCAAGGTTGGGAATTGAGTTGGCTTTGCAATTCAGCCACTCTTATGATAAGACTTTGGGTTTGGTTTTTGGCAATATAAGCTCTGTGACTACAAGAGAGAAGGCTTTCTTTTAAGGTACAAGTGGAAATTTTCAGGTTGTTTATGTGATGCTTGAGCTTTGACTCTTAAGCCCTAAGCTCATCTCTTTCTTTCACCAGTTTGTCTATTGAAAGTGGGACTAAACAACCAGCTTCCTTATATTTCTTATTATGACAAAATTGTATAAAGGTATCACACATGTGATCACCCAGAGCCTTGCCTTTCTTCAATACTTGATCTATTGGTGGTGATATCTTTTGTATTTGTATTGCTGCCTCATGCCATGGATTAGCAGTGTCATCTTTATTACTGGAAGCAGAGTCATCAACATCTTTAAGACTAACCAGACTTGAGAACCAATTTAGAAAACTCATCCTTACAATTTTGTTTCTCTAGACCCCACTCCTGGTACCAAATGTCTTAGGCTGGGTTCTCTGGAGAAGCAAAACCACTAAAGCGTGTAAATATCTATGTAGAGAGATTTATATCAAGGAAATGGCTTACGTGGTGGTAGAGGCTGGAAAGTCCCAAATCCATGGGTCAAGCTGGAGGCTTCTCCTGATTTGTGTAGTCACAGAGGCTGGTGAACCTCTTTATCACAGGCTGCAAAGACTGACAAATCCCAAGATTGGTAGACAAGACAGCAGGTAAGCTGTTAGCTCAAGTCCCAAGAACTGGAGGTCAGATGAATAGGAGCCAGCTGCAGGAGCCAGAGCGACCAAAAGTCCTGCTGTCTGACCTGCCTGTCTTGGGTTTGCCAGCCCCTGTGGCTTTGTGAATCAGAGGAAGCCTGACCCATGGATTTGGGACATTCCATCCTCTACAATTGTGTGAGTCATTTCCTTGATATAAATCTCTGTATAAATATTTATATGCGTTACTGGTTTTGCTTCTCTGGAGAACCCAGCCTAAGACAGGCAATGTTCTCTAAGAGGCTGTATATGCTCTAAATCTGCGTTCAGTACATGGTGCTGCTTCTCCCATGGCCAGGGTTCATGGGTCCAGAAATCAAGGGGTGCAAATGGGAGAGGCACAACTCACTATTACTATTAGTGACGCATTTGCAAAGTTTTGTTTCCTGTCACCGTGACCCTGGGCAGTATGGGTCTAGAGGTCTTAATTCCAAAGGGAGGAATGCTCCTACCTGGAGACATAACACTGATTCCATTGAACTGGAAATTAAGAATGCCACCCAGCCAGTTTGGGCTCCTCATATCTCTGTATCAACAGGCAAAGACGGAAGTTACCATATTGTCTGGTGTGTTGGATCCTGGCTACCAAGGAGAAATCAGATTGATATTACATAATATAGGTAAAGAAGAGTATGTCTGGAATACAGGGGATACCTTAGGATATCTCTTAGTACTCCTGTGCCCTGTGATTAAAATTAATGGAAAGCTATAGCAACCCAATTCTGACATGACTACTAATAGCCCAGACCTTTCAGGAATGAAGGTTTGTGTCACCCTACTAGGTAAAGAACCACGACCAGCTGAGGTACTTGCTGAGGGCAAAAGAAATATGAAATGGGTGGTGGAAGAAGGTAGTTCTAAATACCAGCTGCAACCATGTGACCAGTTGCAGAAATGAGGACCGTAATTGTTTTTAGTATTTCTTCCTAAATATACATAAGTTATGTGTGTGTGTGTATAATATTTTTGTTTTCTTCCCTCCCTTATTCCATTACTTATTATAAAATGTAAGATGTAAACGGGTTGGTGAGTTTTTGGTTGTACGTGTGTTAATTATATCATGTTAGGTGCCAAGTATGACTTTAAAATTGTCTTTATTGTATGTATGGTTTAAGGAGATGTGTAGAGGTGCCAGGTTGACAAGGGGTGAACAGTGATGGTTAAGGGTATGTGTCAACTCGACTAGGCCATGATTCTCATTGGTTTGGTAGATATTATGTAATCATCCTCCATTTTGTGATCTGATGTGAGTGGCCAATCTGTTGAAAGTGGTGTTTCCTTGGGGGTGTAGCCTGCATCCGATACATATGGATGTTCTGGCAAAGCTGTCTTTCTCTCATCCCTCATAGTACTTGTCATCCCTGCAACTATGTGAGTCATGGGAAGCCTCTAGCCTGACGCCTGACCCATGGATTTGGGACTTGCTAGCCCCCACAACTGCTTGAACCGTTTCCTTGAAATAAATGGCTCTTTCTCTGTATTTATATACATATACGCTTCACTGGTTTTGCTCCTCTAGAGAACCCAGCCTAAGACACTAACAGTTGGTGAAATGATCTGAAACTGGGGAGGAGTAGTTAACAGGGTCATTAATGTTCTTTTTAGAAGTAGGGCCTGGGAGACATGCTGGAGTTGTGACTTTATACCTTCTGGTACCAGTCCCCCTGGCCTCAGCTTGGCAGGACTGTGTGCTTTGTGACTGCAGGGACAGTGTCTGTCTTATTTACTTGGCACAGTGTCTGATACACCTTAGGGGCTCAATAAATAATTACCAAATGAACACATCCCTGGAGAGATTACCCCAGGTGAAGAATGCCAGGCTCAGTCTACAGCAAAAGAGAAACTCATAAGGACTGAGATTTCAGGGGCTGAGGAATTGGAGAGCCTGTGACAGTAACTTAATCTCTGGTTTCTGAGGACTTGAGTTACAAAACACAAAAATAGTTATTTTAAAACTTTGGTGTTTGCAGGAATAGATATCTGTTTAGTTGCAGAGTGCTCTTTGTTTAAATTTTTCTTGGGAGAAAGTGGTTTCAGTTGGAGAGACCTGGATAGAACAAGGGGTTTAGTAAAACCTGATACATCCCAGACCCCCACCCCTAGCCTCCTTTACAATCCTGAGTCTCTGTTACAATCCAGAGTGCAAGAGGCTGCGTGATGTGGTGCGAAAGTCTGGGGTTTGGAGTTGGACAGCTCTGGGTTCAAATCCTGCTCTCTCACTGCCTTACTCTGTGACTTTGGGAAGGTCACTTAACTTTGTGGGTCTCAGTTTCCTATTTTGTAAAATGGGGACACTTCAGGGAGGTCCCTCTTGGTAGATTAGAAAAGTCATCATGTCTCTCACTTTGCAAAGCTCAGAGTGTTGCTGGGCAGGTGTGGCATATACGTTTTTGTGACTGTTGTGCAGGTGGCAGTACAGGCAGGGTGGTGGAGAGAGCAGAGGCTTTGGACTGAGATGAGGTTGGGTGTAAGTCCTGGCTGTACTTCATCTTAACCGAGCCTCCATTGTCTTATCTGTAAAATGGGCCCAATCAACCAAAACCAAACCCGTTGCTATCAAGTCAATTCTGACTCATAGCAACCCTATAGGACAAAGTAGAACTGCCCCATAGGGTTTCCAAGGCTGTAATCTTTATGGAAGCAGACTGCCACATCTTTCTCCTGAGGAGCATCTGGTGGTTCAAATCGCTGACCTTTTGGTTAGCATCTGAACGCTTTAAGCAGTGCACAACCAGGGCTCCTTAAAATGGGCATCATAGTAATTATATCTAGTTCATGGTCATACTGTGAGAATTACGTGAGAAAATGCTTGTAAAGTGCATGACATAGTGGCTGGCACATAGTACACGCTTATGCATTCATATAACATGGGTTTCATCTATTCACACACACATCAGTGTAAGACAGGCTCAGGCAACAAGCACAACAACTAAATGATCACTTTACCTGAATGGTCCCTTTGAGTATTAGTCTCCCCCAGTCCTATCTCCCCAGAGTGAACACTGAACCCTGGCGGAGTAGTGGTTAAGAGCTACGGCTGCTAACCAAAAGGTTGGCCATTTGAATCTACCAGGCGCTCCTTGGAAACCCTATGGGGCAGTTCTACTCTGTCCTATAGGGTCGCTATGAGTCAGAATTGACTTGATGGCAAAGGGTTTGGTTTTCTGGTTGGGCACTGTTATGTCCTTTACCTGTCACTCACCCAAGCCCTGACTGTAGCTAGACCTGCCTTGCTTGTAAGATCTGATGTGCTCATTGCAGGTTAAGGCTGAAAAAGCAAACCGGCACAATCTTTGCATTATTGTTTATAGCCAACATGTTACCTAATTTTATCTATTTTTGTATAGAGAGAGGTTTCCTATAGAAATTTTAAAAAGGCTCTGTGAACAGTCTGTATATTTGATTTCCGTGATTGGAGCCCTAGGGGTATTTTTTGAGAATATTTTATGTAAAAGAGACAAGTGATAATTGTTTATACTTGACTGGTAACCATAGAGATGAAACTCCGCCAGATCAAACTAAGAAGGTAATTAACTTCCCGCAAATTATAGTTGTTGAACTTATGCACACAGACACATGACTTCACTCATGGGCTAAGCAGCTAGGGAAAAACCTTGGGGGGAAGGAAAAGAGTCAGCAAGCAGGGCTTAACGGCAAAACCGTGTCACCTCACCTCCATCAGGAGGAGGGCCTTTGAGGAGCCTTGGGTTTAGCCTAAGGGTTTAGCCTCTGTTGCCCACGAAGTCAAAGATATCTTTACTCTCTCCCCTCACTTCCACTATCTGAGCACTGATCTTTCCTAGACCAGAGCTCATGGAAGTGGGAAGGAAACAACCAGGCATGCTCACTTGTCAGTGGAGTCGCCAAGGAGTGGTCATCAGCCACCTCTTGACCATAACCTCCATTCACATTCCCAACCGTATTCTTTAATATTTGATTATTGTTGTGTGCCGTCGAGTCGATTCCAACTCATAGAACTGCCCCATAGGGTTTCCTAGGCTGTAATCTTTACGGAAGCATATTGCCAGGTCTTTTCTCCAGAGGAGCCTCTGGCAGGTTTGGAACCACTGACCTTTCTGATAGCAGCCAAGTGCTTAACCCATTCGCCACCAGAGCTCCTTTCTTTAATGCTAAAAAAAAAAACCAAACCCGTTATCATTGAGTCGACTCCGACTGATAACAACCCTATCGGACAGAGTAGAACTACCCCATAGTAGGGTTTCCAAGGAACGACTGGTGGATTTGAACTGCTGACCTTTTGGTTAGCAGCCAAGCTCTTAACCTCTGCGCCACCAGGACTCCCCTAGACAAGGATGATTTTCTCAATCCTATGTAAATTGTGAACCAAGCAGAACTTCATGCCCCACTTTTAACTAGATTGACTCCCCTACATCTCCCCCCTACCTATTGAACTATCATTTTGACAAATATAAGGCCCTCTTCTCTCTCCTTTATCTGGCCCTCACCTCACCCACTGGACCCACAGAAAAGATTTTGGGTTCCAAATGCCCACATGACAGCCTCTGGTTGACAGTGTAGCATCTCTGTCCCCACCAATGTAATGTAGTGGTTGGGGGTGCACTTTGAAGAGGGTTGAAATTCCAGCTCTGCCACTTACTAGCTGTGTGACCTCGGGCAAATTACTTAGCATCCCCATAACTCAGTCCTCATTTGAAAAAGGGGTTAATAGTAAGTCTGTTGTGAGGAGATAATGCATGCAACAGCTCCAAGCACAGTGCATAGCACAATAGTACAGGGCTATTATTAACCCCAAGGAGACCTGGTGTCGCAATGGTTAAGTGTAGAAAGTGTGCAGTTGGAACTCAGCAGCCACTCCATGGGAGAAAAGACCTGGTGATCTGTTCTTGTAAAGAAAACAGTCTAGGAAACCCTGTGGGTCAGTTGTACTCTTCTGTATAGGGTCGCTACGAGTCAAAATCAACTCAATAGCACCTAACAACGAGAGCAACGTTATTAACCCCATTTTGCAAATGGAAAACTGGAGCACAGAGAGGTTAAGTGACTTGCCCAAGGTCATCCTTCACCTTATAAGGTTATTTTGAGGATGACATGTGTTAATGTACCTAAAACTCATAGAGGAGTACCAGGCACATACATAACAGTCTAGATTTAATGCAAGAAACAGAAACCAAGCAACACACTTTAAGCAAAAGGGGATTGGAAATAGGGAATGAGGTACTACAGAATTGTTGGAAGGGCTGAGGGAGTGGGCCACTGATGGGCCTCTGGAGCAATTCCCAGAAAAATTCAGAACCAATCCTTCAGAGTAGGGCTAGCTGCTTCTGTCCTTCCTTTAACACTGCAGCTATGAGCTCAGGACCTATAATAGATTGAATTGAGTCCCCCCAAAAAATCTGTAAATTTGGCTATGTCATAATTACCAGTATTGTATGATTGCATACCATTTTGTCATCTGATGTGATTTCCCTATGTATTGTATATTCTATCACTGTGACATAATGAAATGGATTAGTGGCAATTATACTGATGAGGTCTACAAGGTTAGATAGTGTCTTAAGCCAACCTCCTTTGAGCTATAAAAGTGAGAAGTGAGCAGAGAGACCTGGGAGCATCATACCACCAAGAAAGCAGTGCCAGGAGCAGAGTGCGTCCTTTGGACCTGGGATTCCTGCGTGGAGAAGCTCTTAGTCCAGGGGAAGATTGACAACAAGGACCTTCCTTCAGAGCTGACAGAGAAAGCCTTTCCCTGGAGCTGACGCCCTGAATTTGGACTTCTAGCCTGCTGGACTGTGAGAGAATAAACTCTTTGTTAAAGCCATCCACTTGTGGTATTTCTGTGATAGCAGCACTAGAAGACAAAGACAGGACCCATTTTTGTAGCTGGGATCCAAGCACTAGGAAGCCGGAATCAAGAAACCACTGCTGCTGCTGCTGTCACAATCACCTCTCAACCAGGAAGCTGGAGAAGGAACGCTGGAACCCCCTGCACAGAAACCTCACTTTTCCAGGACCCTGCTTGCAGCCTCTGCCTCATTTCTGCCTTCCAAATCTGGCATGAATGCATCTGATTGGTGGAACCTAGTTCACATCCTAAACCCTAGCTGCAAGAGAGTCTGGGAAATGTTTCTAGCTTTCCAATCTCCCTAGGAGGAGGGTGGGATGGGTATTGAGAGAACTAATCCATAGAATCCAATACAAATGGTTACCCATTAGTATTAGCATCATAAGTGCTCAAAATATTTTCACTATTATTGTCATTATTATCCTGGTCTTCCTAGGCAGCCTGGCTACAGGAGGACTCACTGACTTGACCAATCCTTTTAAAAAAATTTAAGGTTTTTCTTCTCTTTGGGGGTCTGTCTTGCCACGTGGCTTTCCCTGATACACCATCTCACTTAATGGTGTCATCATTTCTCCCTCCCACTGCACTGAATGTGCCAGGACCTGGGACCACTCACATTCATCCTTCTCCCTCACTGCCAGTGTGCTTACTACATCTAACCACCAAGCCTTGATCAATATTGGGCCAATGTATCCTACCAACCCAGGCCTGAAACCCCACTGCCACGGCCTTAGGTCAAGTCTTCACCATCATCTCTGGCCTGGAGAGTTGTTGCTGCCTCTTCCTTGCTTCTGGGCTTCCAGCTTGCCCCTCCAGGCCATTGCCCACCTGACAGCCTGCATATCTTTCTAACATGCAAATCTGATCTTTCCACTCCCCCTGCTTTGAGTTCCTCAGTGGCGCTCCAGCCACTGGGTGGCCCACCCTCTGAGCCTGGCCCTAGGGCCCTTTTTGCTGGACACCTCTAGGTTCATGGCCTCTGGCCTCCTTTGCCCCTGATCCACCATGTTCCTCCTTCCAGTGACCATGGTTCCCCAAACACACCATGAACTCTCTCACACCCAAGACTCTGTACTCCGTGTTCCCCCTGCCTTGGCCTCTGGGATCTCTGGGTCATCCTCCAGGACTCTCCTCAAGGCTACCTCCCCAGTGAAGTCTTGCCTAACCTACCTACACCTCTTGTTTTCCTCCCCCTTTACTGAGCTCGCTGCCCCTTAAACATCAAATGTGATTGTCTCCTCCACCGTGAAAGAGGGTTCCTGGGGTGAAGAGACCAGAACTTTCTCATCTTCATCTGCCATCTCCACCTCTCCAAGGTCTATTACTGGCTCAGCCACCCTCCCATTTAAGAAAACTCTTGTGCTGACTTTTGCTCCATCTGTGCTTTTTCTCTGACTGTATGCTGACCAGTTCAGCAAGTGGTCCTTGAGCACCTCGCTCCTTGTGTTCAAGGCTCTGGTGGCGCTGCAGGAAGTGCACCTTTAGGCAAAGTCAATTCCTTGCCCCCTGGGAATTTGCAGCCCAGTAAGGAGGAAAGAAGACAGTACAAGTAGCAGTAAGAGAAAAAGGGGAGAGAAAGATCAGTGCTGAAGTGAGGACTGGCAATTGCCACAGGGCCCACCGTAGATGGGTGACCATGGAGGGCCTCCTGGAGGAAGTGACTTTTTAGGGGCTTTGAAGGGCTCCGTACAATTAGACCTCTGTAGAGCTGGTCCATCCCAATGGGAGACTCTTCTACTCTTGATTCTCCTTGATGGCGGGTGGTCTGCACCAAGTGTGGGCTCCTCTGGCCCTCTCCTGAACAATTCTACTTCCTTGTTGTGCATATTTTCCAGTGACTTTGTAAGCAATAGTTCAATTTCCCTGAATTATTGATGAAAGAACTGCTCTGTTGACATGCAAACCTCATAGACAGTCTTCTTTTCCCATTTGTTTGTTTTTCATGTTCTTCCTTCTGATGCCCAGCGTTTAGTGTTGTGGTTAACAATGGTTGTCAATTATCACTCCATGCCAGACACTGGGCCCCCCATACATGCACTCAACCTAACAGCGACCCAGTGAGGCCAGCATTTGCGTGGGGCCCATTCTGCAGATGAGGATGCTAAAGCCTCAACTCATGAGTGGTAGGGGAAGGAATGCCAGCATAGGACAGGACTCAAGAGCATGATCTTTATTACAGCACATGTGACTTTCTCATCACAACGTTTCAACGATGGAGCCATCATTCCAGGGCGAAGGCTGCTGGGTGGTCAGAAGGCTGAGACAAGGTCAGAAGCGTGGCCATGGGACATGGCCATAGGGGGTTGCCAGTGACCCTGAGAAGAGTAGCTTCAGGCAGTGGTGGGACAGAGCTAGACTGTGGCAGTTGAAGTGAAGGTGGGAGGTGAAGGGTCACAAACAACTGTTGAGAGTAACTTGACTTTGACTGGAGGAGAGAGGGCATCAGGTTGAAGAGAGCTGGAGAAATGGGGTAGAAGGAGAGGTTAGTTTTTTTTTGTTTTCTGATCTGCGCAGGTTTAAGGGAAGGGGAGCAGAGGAAGGATGGGAAATTGGAAGAGTTGCAAGAGAAAGGGGCTAATGAGCAGAGAATGATCCACACCCAGGAGGTGAGAAGAAGGGGACCTGTATCCCACAGGTGGAAATGGCCTTGAGCTGGAGTGGGCTGTAGAGTTTCGAAGGCAGGAGGCCATGAGAACACACAGGCATGACTGTAGGTACCTTCCTAGTGGCAGGCCTGTCTATGAGCTTCTCTTCGCAGCCCTTAGTGCTTTCCCTTAGCACTTGTCACCATCTAACATGCTGATTATTTTATTTGCTTATCTTTCCTATTGATTGATTCTGCCCACTTGGTTGTAAGCTCCAAGAGAACTGGGATTGTGGTCTATTTAGTTCACTGCTGTCTCCCCTGTGCCTAGAGCAGTGAATTGCACATATTTTGAATATTGAATAAATAATTGTTGAATGGATAAATAGACACTTTCTCAATGAAGTGGGGGGTGAATCTGCAGCTGGTAGGAAAGGGGCAGTGGTGTGGGGGAGGTTTAAGAACAGAGGGTTGAAATAGCTGCTGTGGAGAGTGGGACTATGACTTGGGGAGGCCTGGGAGAACTGCAGGGGGGCATGGAGGGATGGGCCCTCACTGGGGGCTGTGGGACTCCCCAGGAGTGCTCTGCGGGAGGGTCCAGGCCAGGAGGGGAACTTGGGTCAGTGCTCTCCTAGGAAGGTGATGGAGAGGGAGCTAAGGACATTGGCTAGAGGGTGGTGGATTCGATGATGGGTTGGAGGCATAAGGTTGACAGGTAGGGTATCTAAGTTGATGACATGGAAGATGGAGCAAGTCTGGGTGATGACCTAGTACAGGTGTGGCCATGGGTGTGGGTGGCTGGCTGGAGTGGGGTGTGGGTGAAGGCCCTTGGTGATGAGGAGGTCAAAAACCTGGGAGACCAGGTGCTGGGTGGGGCATCTGTGGCAGGCCTGGATGCAGAGCTCACCCTGGGTGGCACAGGAGAGGTCAGTGCACCCATGCCAAGTCTTCAGTGAGTGAGGAGGTATGAAGGAAGTGAGCAGATGACCCCACATCGAGGGCTCATCTAGACAGCAGAAGGCTCAAATGAACAGGAGCTTTACATGATGATGGAGAACTCTGAACTGGAAGCAGCTCTGGAGAGTGAAGAAGGCTCTGAAACACCTGCCACCCAGACATGAAGGAGCAGCCTCCACTTGAAAGGGCCACTGAGGAAGTGGCATCCTCAGGGGAAAGCTGGGTCCCAGATGAGGCCCAGGTGGAAGGTAGAAGGTAGAGGCAGAGAGGCGGTGGAGTTTTTATAACCATGATCATTAGTTTAACTCTTAGAACTGTGGTTTCAGAAGGCCCAGTGGGGAGCATGGAGATGGCAGGGAAAAGTCCAGAACAGTGTAAGAAGGGCTCCTTTTCACAGAAGTATGCTTACATCTCATTTTGGGGACCACTGTCTGATTGGGTGGCTGTGCCTGCCCCTCCCTGGGCTGTCTGGCCGAGCTGGCATACCTAAACTCCAAAGAGCTAGGGGTGCTCCCACTGCCAGACTGTGATGGGAGTCCCTTTGGAATTTGCTGTAATCAAGCTCCCCACTACTTCCCTTTCTCCTTTTTCTCCACCATGCACAGGCTACCATGTTGTGCTGGTCTATAGTACCCCAGCCTTTTATCATTCATTAGAGCTCAGAACCGGTAGAGGAAGAGGTGGGCTCCTGGGGAAACTGAGGCTGGGAGTTGGGAATCAGTCGGCCAGCCCTGCTAATGTTAAGGGTGTTCTTCTGCTCCAGCTGCATGTTCCCCACTGCTCCCTTCCCTTTCTAAACCCAGACCAGTTCAATACTTTGCTTGTCATTTGCTCTTTCCCCTCCATTCATCCCCCTATTCATTTCACCCAGCAGATGTTTCTGAGCACCGCCACTGGCCTGGCCCTGGGTGAGGAGCTGGGACGGGGCAGCGATTCCGTCCTGGCCCTGCTGCTCAGGATGGGGCTGCCTGGTGGGAACCTCTTGGAACTTCAGAAACTTTTGGGGGAGCCAGTACATAGCAATAACCTTGGAGAGAAGTCTCTTTCTGTCTGTCCCTGCCATAACATAGCTAAGAAAAAAAAAATCCATTTGTATTTCTATATACTCTTTGCTCCCTTGGCCAAGTCCCTTGGGGCTCAATATAACACTCAGCACTTGTGCCTGGATGAGTTGTTAAGGAGACCTCCGCTGGCCTCATTATAGCTTCTCATGCTGAGAACTGTGTCTTGGGTGGGGTGTTTGATTGGTTAAAAGTAAGTTAAAACAGTAAGGTAGAAGAGGCACTTCAGAACTTACTCAGCTCTGGTGGCGAGTTGGTGAGCCAGTGACGTTCCAAATGGAACAGCTTGGGGAACAGAAAAGTCATGTGCTTCTCCTCCTCTGTGTGGTGCTAGGTCCTCTGAGAGGCTGTATTCTGGGGCCCAGCTGGACATCTCCCACCTGATGTAGTAGTGAGTTGAAAGGGAACACCTCTCCTTCTTCACGGCCCTTACCTGCACAGTCATGTTCCCATGTGATCTCTACGGCAAAGCTTCCGCTCACTGTACCCCTTTGCAGCCCCATCTTACCTCCTGAAGCTGCTCTTTCAAAGGTCACCAGGGACCTGGTGGTCACCACTTCCTTTTATTTGAGGCATTTCCTTCTCCTTCTTCGATTCCTGTTGGTTACTGAGTGGTCAGCTTCTTGGCTGGGCATTCAAGGCCCTCCCAGTATTGGCTCCAAGTGCCCTTTCCAATTGAAGCTGAAGCCCACCTCATGCTCTCAAAACCTACCCTCCTTGGGCTCAGCCCAAATGCACCATGTCTTCCCATCCTTGGGGAATATATCCCTCACAACTAGGGGTACAGGCTCCCGGGATCTGCTTTACTCTGTGTCTCCCCTGTGGTTGTGTGGTGCTTGGTGTCAGCATGAAGTGACCACAGAGAAGTAAATCAGTGCCCTTCAGCTTGTCTCTCTTCATAAAGTGAGGAGAGTCCTTGGGCCAAAACCCACAGAATTCTTGATTCAACTCAACACAGGTATCTTAGAGTCCCTACATGCCTCCTCAAGAGAGACAGCGTTATCCCCATTTTACAGCTGAGCAGACTGAGGCTGAGAGTGGTTAAGTGTTGGGGCCAAGGTAGCAGCTCACTGGAACAGAGCCTGGATGCAAACCTAGGCCTTCCCTTCCAGGCCTGGGCTCTTATCACTGCCCCACAGTGGCCTGTCCTGGGAAGGAAAATTCAGAAAAGGAGGTAATAATATAATACGTGTTATATAGTATGTGTGTAATGCGCTGCTGTTGTCTACTGCTTCCCTGTACGTTCCCACCGGCCTATCCTTGGGCTAGGGTAAGAGGCGGGGCAGGGCAGGGCAGGGAGGACTGGAAACACCCCTATAGGAAGCTGGATGTGAAGGATAGCCTGGGCTCAGGCAGCTGAAGACTAAATGTCTCACTGGGTCTTGCAGTCCCTTCTTGGTGCCTTATTCCTCCTGCCACCAGACCTTTGCACATGCTGTTTTCTCTGGATGCTCTTCCTTCCTCTCTTTGCCTAGCTTACTCCTTCTCATTCTGCAGAGATCTCAGCTCAGTGTCACTTCCTCACAGAAGCCCTCCCTGATTTCCTTGGCAAGGGAAAATCTCTTTAAGATCTCTCAGCATCTCTCCTACACAGCACTTGTACAGTTGTAATTTTGCATTTATTTGTGTGAATATTTGATTAATAACCTGCCTTTTCTATAGACTGGAAGCTCTATGAGTGCAGGGACTGTGTGTACATTTTTCTTTTAACTGTTACTTCCTCAGCACCTAGCACTGTGCCCCACACAAATGCATCTCAGTAAGTGTTTGTTGACCAACTGACTGAATGAATGAAGTGTAAGACCGCTTCCCTGACTTCACAGAATTGACTACCTTGATGGTTAAGTAAGTGTATCAACTTGGCTAGGCCCTGATTCTCAGTGTTTATATGTGATCACTCCCATGATGGAATCTGCTGTGAGTAGCCAATCAGTTGAAAGGGAGTTTCCTTGGGGGTGTGGCCTGCATCTGAATATAAGCAGACATTCTGGCTTTTTCGCTCGTTCTGGATCCTGCAGCTGCCTCCTGTTTGTCTGATCTCCAGTTCTTGGGACTTGAGCTATCAGCTTATCTGCTGATCTTGGTATTTGTCAGTCTTCATGGCCTGTGAGCAGGAGCCCGCTCTCTGACCTGCCAATCTTGGGTTAACCAGCCACTGCAGCTACATGAATCAGGAGAAGCCTTGAGGTCTTGCCTGCCAATCTTGAGATTTGTTGATCTTCACAGCCTGTGAGCAAGAGCCCTGCTGTCCAAGACCTGCTGATTTTGGGTTTGACAGCCCCTGCAGCTATGTGAATCGAGAGAAGCCTCTATCTTGATCCACAGACTTGGGACGTTCCAGCATCTACAATTGTGTGAGCTGTTTCCTTGATATGTTGTTGTTGTTGTTAGGTGCCGTCAAGTTGGTTCCGACTCATAGTGACCCTGTGTACTACAGAACAAAACACTGCCTAGTTCTGTGCCATGCTCACAATGATTATGCTTGAGCCCATTTTTGCAGCCACTGTGACAGTCCATCTCTCTGAGGGTCTTCCTCTTTTTTGCTGACCCTGTACTTTACCAAGCATGATGTTCTTCTCCAGGGACTGATCCCTCCTGACTACATGTCCAAAGTATGTAAGACAAAGTCTTCCTATCCTTGCTTCTAAGGAACATTCTGGTTGTACTTCTTCCAAAACAGATTTGTTTGTTCTTTTGGCATTCTATGGTATATTCAATATTCTTCACCAACACCACAATTCAAAAGCGTCAATTCTTCTTTGATGTTCCTTATTCATTGTCCAGCTTTTGCATGCATATGCTGTGATTGAAAATACCATGGCTTAGGTCAGGAGCACCCTAGTCTTCAAGGTGACATTTGCTTTTCAAAACTTTAAAGAAGTCTTTTGTAGCAGATTTGCCCACTGCAATGCGTCTCTTGATTTCTTGACTGCTGCTTCCATGGGAGTTGATTGTGGATCCAAGTAAAATGACATCCTTGACAACTTCAACCTTTTCTCCATTTATCATGATGTTGCTTATTGGTCCAGTTGTGAGGATTTTTGTTTTCTTTATGTTAAGGTATAATCCATACTGAAGGCTGTGGTCTTTGATCTTCATCAGTAAGTGCTTCAAGTCCTCTTTACTTTCAGCAAGCAAGGTTGTGTTATCTGCATAATGCAGGTTGTTAATGAGTCTTCCTCCAATCCTGATGTCCCGTTCTTCTTCATATAGTCCAGCTTCTTTGATTATTTGCTCAGCATGCAGATTGATTAAGTATGGTGAAAAGATACAACCTTGATGCACACCTGCCGGGCTTTAAACCAAGCCGTATTCCCTTGTTTTGTTCGAATAACTGCCTCTTGATATATGTACAGGTTTCTTATGAGCAAAATTAAGTGTTCTGGAATTCCCATTCTTCCTGGTGTTATTCATAATATGTTATGATCCACGCAGTCGAATGCCTTTGCACAGTCAATAAAACACAGGTAAACATCTTTCTGGTAGTCTATTCTTTCAGGCAGGATCCATCTGACATCAATAATGATATCCCTGGTTCCATGTCCTCTTTTGAATCTGGCCTTAATTTCTGGCCGTTCCCTGTCAATGTGCTGCTGCAATCACTTTTGAATGATCTTCAGCAAAGTTTTACTTGTGTGTGATATTAATGATATTGTTCAATAATTTCTACATTCAGTTATATCACCTTTCTTGGGAATAGGCATAAATATGGATCTCTTCCAGTCCGTTGGCCAGGTAGCTGTCCTCCAAATTTTTTGGCATAGACGAGTTAGTTCTTCCAGGCCTGCATCTGTTTGTTTTAACATCTCAGCTGATATTCCATCAATTCCTGGAGTCTTGTTTTTCACCAATGCCTTCAGTGCAGCTTGGACTTCTTCCTTCGGTAACATCAGTTCCTGATCATACGCTACCTCTTGAAATGGTTGAATGTCGACCAATTCTTTTTGGTATAATGACTCTGTGTATTCCTTCCATCTTCTTTTGATGCTTTCTGCGTCGTTTAATATTTTCCCCATAGAATCTTTCACTACTGCAAGACTAGGCTTGAATTTTTTCTTCAGTTCTCTCAGCTTGAGAAATGCCCAGCGAGTTCTTCCCTTTTGGTTTTCTATCTCCAGCTCTTCGCACATGTTATTATAATACTTTACTTTGTCTTCTCAAGCCACCCTTTGAAATCTTCTATTCAGTTCTTTTACTTCACCATTTCTTCCTTTTGCTTTAACTACTCAATGTGAAGCAGCAAGTTTCAGAGTCTCTTCTGACATTCATTTTGGTCTCTTCTTTCTTTCCTGTCTTTTTAATGATCTTTTGCTTTCTTTGTGTATGATGCCCTTGATGTCATTCCACAACTCACCTGGTCTTCAGTCATTAGTGTTCAGCCTGTCAGATCTATTCTTGAGATGGTCTCTAAATTCAGGTGGGATATACTCAAGGTCGTACTTTCGTTCCCGTGGACTTGTTCTAATTTTCTTCAGTTTCAGCTGAACTTGCATATGATCAATTGATGGTCTATTTTACGGATGGCCCCCAGCCTTGTTCTGACTGATGATATTGAGCTTTTCCTTTGTCTCTTTCCACAGATACAGTTGATCTGATTCCTGTGTATTCCATCTGGTGAGGTCCATGTGTATAGTTGCATTTATGTTGGTGGAAAAAGGTATTTGCAATGAAGAAGTTGTTGGTCTTGCAAAACTCTATCATGTGATTTCTGGCATCATTTCTATCACTGAGGCTATATTTCCCAACTACCGATTCTTCTTTATTTCCAACTTTCACATTCCAATCACCAGTAATTATCAGTGCATCCTGGTTGCATGTTTGGTCAATTTCAGACTGCAGAAGCTGGTAAAAATCTTCAATTTCTTCATCTTTGGCCTTAGTGGTTGGTGCATAAATTTGAATAATAGTTGTATTAATTGGTCTTCCTTGTAGGAGTATGGATATTTGCCTATCACTGACAGAGTTATACTTCAGGATAGATCTTGAAATGTTGTTTTTGACAATGAATTCAACAACATTCCTCTTCAGTTTGTCATTCCCTGCATAGTATACCATATGATTGTCTGATTCAAAATCACCAATACCGGTCCATTTCAGCTCACTGATGCCTAGTATATCAATGTTTATGCGTTCCATTTCATTTTTGATGATTTCCAATTTTCCTAGATTCACACTTTGTATGTTCCCCATTCTGATTATTAATGGATGTTTGCAGCTGTTTCTTCTCGTTTTGAGTCATGCCATATCAGCAAATGAAGGTCTTGAAAGCTTGATTCCATCCACATCCTTAAGGTCGACTCTATTTTGAGGAGGCCACTCTTCCCCAGTTGTGTCTTGAGTGGCTTCCAACCTGGGGGGCTCATCTTCCAGCACTATATCATACAAGGTTCCGCTGCTATCCATAAAGTTTTCACTGGCTAATTCTTTTCAGAAGTAGATGGCTGGGTCCTTCTTCCCAGTTTTAGTCTGGAAACTCAGCTGAAACTTGTCCTCCATGGGTGACCCTGCTGGTATCTGAATACCGGTGGCATAGCTTCCAGCATCACAGCAACATGCAAGCCCCCACAGTACAAAAAACTGACAGACACATGGGTGTTCCTTGATATAAATCTCTCTCTATACATATTTATACACTTTACTGGTTTTGCTTCTCTAGAGAACCCAGCTAAGACAACCACACAGGTGAGAAGTGAAATAACCAACCACAAAACATGCAGGAGAGCAAAGGGCTGACCAGGGGTGGTGGTGTAGGGAATGATTTGGGAAGTTCCAACCTTAGGATCACCCCATCCATTTAATGGCTCTGTGCTAAGGCCTTCATCGGTAATAATAATCTCTGCCTGCCTACTGTCTTTTCAGGGTTCTGATGGGGTCTGTGGCTGTAAAATTTTGTATAATGCCCATGTGAGAGGTTATTATAGTCAAGGGCTGGCTCTTCACACAGGCACAGCCTGCTGCTGCTCCTGAGGAATCTGACTTTTGTTCAATTCTCTGTCTTCCTAAATGTCTCCAGGAAACTTCCAGAGAAATGTTGAGCTGGTCATGTGTGCTTGAAGCCTTTGGTATCTCCTGCCTGGACTGTTGGGAGGGGTCACTGCTCAGCTGCACTTCTTGCCCTAGCCTCTGCACTTGCCAAACCTCCACACAGCTGCAGAGTGAAGGCCTTGCTGGACTGAAGGAGACTCCAAGTTATGGAGTCTCTGGGGATGTCACGTGTGCTTTGGAGTCAGAAAACCTGGGTTTGGATACATCAGTGTGCTCACTTGCTCAGTGACCCTGGGCAGTTACTTATGTCACTGGGTCTTGGTTTCTTCTTTTTGTAAAGCAGGGTAACAATGTTGGAAGGTGCCTGTCACTTAGTAGGACTTCAGTAAAGGACTAGTGCCCCACTCTCTAGCACATAGTAGGCATCATCCCATCCATTTCCTATCTGTTAATTACTTGGATATAAAACAAAACCAGGGCCCATGTAAAAAAAAAAAAATGAGACTCTAATATGCTGAGAAACTACTCTAATGGACAAAATATGATCGTTTGTGTTTATCTCCTTCTGTGCACATATGTGCTGCTAAAAGAATTGGGAGGACTCAGTAAAGCTAAACATTCCCCCCACAAGTGTGTTCACTGGTGCTCTTTTCCTAAACCATTACAAAGGGAAAATTCAGCCATTCCACATTCAAATTATTGTGAATTCTGGAAGAGCGGGTTTTGATCCGCAGAGATTTTAGCATAGGTGTGTAGACTTCTGCACACCAGGAATGGAACCAGCGTTGAGGTACTTTTACACCTCATTCCAGTCACAGGAATGAGTTTATGCACCGTGATTTGATTTCTCTTGTCTTTATTCCCTGGAGGTTTTGAGTTGTGGGGTTTGGGATTTAGCATTTAGCTAAAAAATGGAATATTTGAATTGGAACCCTTAAACATTATTGGTAGGAATGTAAAATGGTGCAGTCACTGTGGAAAAATAGTTTGGTGGTTCATCAAAAAGTTAAACAGGATTATCGTGTTGTTTGTTGCTAGGTGCCGTCGAGTCGGTTCTGACTCATAGGTACTCTATGTACAACAAAAAGAAACACTGCCCCATTCTGCGCCATCCTCACAACCGTTGCTATGTTTGAGCCTATTGTTGCAGCCACTGTGTCAGTCCATTTCCTTGAGGGTCTTCCTCTTTTTATCTGATCTTCTACTTTACCAAGAATAATGTCCTTCTCCAGGGACTGGTCCCTCCTGATAACACGTACTAAGTACATGAGATGAAGTCTCATTATCCTCACTTCTAAGGAATATTCTGGCTGTACTTCTTCCAAGACAGATTTGTTTGTTCTTCTGTCATTCCATGGTATATTCTGTATTCTTTGTCAACACCATAATTCAAAGGCATCAATTCTTCTTTGGTCTTTCTTATTCACTGTCCAGCTTTCGCACGCGTATCAGGTGATTGAAAATACCATGGCTTGGGCAGTGACATCTTTGTTTTTTAACACTTTGAAGAGGTCTTTTGCAGCAGATTTGCCCAGTGCAATAGGTCCTTTGATTTCTTGACTGCTGCTTCCATGGCATTGACTGGGGATCCAAGTAAAATGAAATCCTTGACAACTTCCATAATTTCTCTGTTTACCATGATGTAGCTTATTGGTCCAGTTGTGAAGATTTTTGTTTTCTTTATGTTGAGGTGTAATCTGTATTGAAGGCTGTAGTCTTTGATCTTCATCAGTAAGTGCTTCAAGTTCTCTTCACTTTCAGCAAGCAAGGTTGTGTCATTTGCATATCTCAGGTTGTTAATGAGTCTTCCCCCAATCCTGATGCCCCGTTTTCCTTCATATAGTCCAGCATCTGGAATTATTTGCTCAGCATACAGATTGAATAAGTATGGTGAAAGGATACGACCCTGACACACACCTTTCCTGACTTTAAACCAAGCAGTATTCCCTTGTTTTGTTCAAATGACTGCCTCTTGGTGTATGTACTGGTTTCTCATGAGCACAATTAAGTGTTCTGGAATTCTCATTCTTCACAATATTATCCATAATTTGATGTGATCCCCACATTCAAATGCCTTTTCATAGTCAATAAAACACAGGTAAACATCTTTTTGGTATTCTCTGCTTTCAGCCAGAATCCATCTGATATTAGCAGTGATATCCCTTGTTCCACATCCTCTTCTAAATCCAGCTTGAATTTCTGGTAGCTCCCTGTCAGTGTAGTGTTGCAGCTGCTTTTGAATGATCTTCAGCAAAATTTTACTTGTGTGTGATATTATTGATATTATTTGAAAATTTCTGCATTGGGTTGCATCACTTTCCTTTGGAATAGGCACAAACAAGGATCACTTCCAGTTGGTTAGCCAGGTAGCTGTCTTCAAATTTCTTGGCATAGACCAGTGAGCGCCTCCAGGGCTGCACCCATTTCTTGTAACATATCAATTATTATTCTGTCAATTCCTGGAGCCTTGTTTTTTGCAAATACCTTCAGTGCAGCTTGAACTTCTTCTTTCAGTACCATCGGTTCTTGATCATGTTACCTCCTGAAATGACTGAATGTCTACCAATTCTATTTGGTACAGTGGCTCTGTGTATTCTTTCCATCTTCTTTTGATGCTTTCTGTGTCAGTCAGTATTTTGCCCATAGAATCCTTTAATATCGCAACTCAAGTCTTGAATTTTTTCTTCAATTCTTTCAGTTTGAGAAATGTCCAGTGTGTTCTTCCTTTTTGGTTTTCTATCTCCAGCTCTTTGCACATGTCATTATAATACTTTACTTTGTCTTCTAAGCCACCCTTTGAAATCTTCTGTTCAGTTCTTTCATGTCATCATTTCTTCCTTTTGCTTTAGCTACTCAATGTTAAGCAGCAAGTTTCTTCTGACATCCGTTTTGGTCTTTCTTTCTTTCCTGTCTTTTTAATGATCTTTTGCTTTCTTCATGTATGATGCCCTTGATGTCATTCCACAACTCACCTGGTCTTCAGTCATTAGTGTTCAACATGTCAAATCTATTCTTGAGATGATCTCTAAATTCAGGTGGGATATACTCAAGGTCGTACCTTCGTTCTCGTGGACTTGTTCTAATTTTCTTCAGTTTCAACTTGAACTTGCATATGAGCAATTGATGCTCTGTTTTGCAGATGGCCCATGGCCTTGTTCTGATTGATGATATTGAGCTTTTCCATCATCTCTTTACACAGACGTAGTTGATTTGATTCTTGTGTGTTCCATCTGGCAAGGTCCACGTGTATAGTCGCTGTTTACATTGTCGAAAAAAGGTATTTGCAATGAAGAAGTCGCTGGTCTTGCAAAATTCTGTCATGCGATCTCTGGCATCGTTTCTATCACCAAGGCTATATTTTCCAACTGCCTATCCTTCTTCTTTTCCAACTTTCACATTCCAATCACCTGTAATTATCAATGCATACTGATTGCATGTTTGATCAACTTCAGACTGCAGAAACTGGTAAAAATCTTCAATTTCTTCATCTTTGACCTTAGTAGTTAGTGCATAAATTTGAACAATAGTCGTATTAACTGGTCTTCCTTGTAGGAGTGTGGATATTATCCCGTCACTGACAGCGTTGTACTTCAGGATAGCCCTTGAAATGTTCTTATTGACAATGAATGCAGCGCCATTTCTCTTCAGTTTGTCATTCTCTGCATAGTAGACCATATGATTGTCTGGTTCAAAATCGCCAGTGCCAGTCTATTTCTGCTCACTAATGCCTAGGATATTGATGTTTATGCTTTCATTTCATTTTTGATGATTTCCAATTTTCCTAGATTCACACTTTGTATGTTCCCCATTCTGATTATTAATGGATGTTTGCAGCTGTTTCTTCTCATTTTGAGTCATGCCATATCAGCAAATGAAGGTCTTGAAAGATTGATTCCATCCACATCCTTAAGGTCGACTCTATTTTGAGGAGGCCACTCTTCCCCAGTTGTGTCTTGAGTGGCTTCCAACCTGGGGGGCTCATCTTCCAGCACTATATCATACAAGGTTCCGCTGCTATCCATAAAGTTTTCACTGGCTAATTCTTTTCAGAAGTAGATGGCTGGGTCCTTCTTCCTAGTCTGTCCTAGTCTGGAAGCTCGGCTGAAACCTGTCAGCCATTGGTGACTCTGCTGGTATCTGAATACTGATGGCATAGCTTCCAGCATCATACCAACACAAAAGTCCCCACAATACGACAAACTGACAGATGTGTAGGGAATTTAGTCCATAGAATCAGTCAATATTGCAACTGGAGACCTGAATTTTTTCTTCAGTTCTTTCAACTTGAGAAATGCTGAGCATATTCTTCCCTTTGGGTTTTCTAACTCCTGGTCTTTGCACATTTCATTATAATACTTTACTTTGTCTTATCATAGGATTACCACATGATCCAGCTTTTCCAGTCCTAGGTAGGTATATTCCCAAGAGAAGTGAGAACATTTGTTCACACAAAAACTTATATATATAGTCAAATTATTCACAATAGCCAAAAGATGGAAACAAGCCAAGTGTCCTTGGGTAGATGAATGGATAAACTAATTGTGAGATACACACACACACACACACACATGCACACACACACACACGCACACTGGAATACTATTCAACCATAAAAAGGAATGAAGTAAGGATATATGCTACAACATGAAGGAACCTTGAAACATTATGCTACGTAAATGAAGCCAGGTGCAAAAGGTCACAGATTTTATAATTCCATTTATATACAATATCCAGAGTAGGTAAATCCGTACAGACAGAGAGCAGATTGGTGGTTGCCAGGGGCCGGAGAAGAGGGGAATGGGAGTAACTGCTTAATGGGCATGGTGTTTCCTCTTAGGGGGGGATGAAAATGTTTTGGAACTAGATAGAGGTGGTGGTTGCACAGCGTTATGAATTTACTAAATGACACTGAGTTGTTCACTTTAAAATGATTAACTTCATGTTATATGAATTTCATCTCAATAAAAGTTTTAAAAAATAGAATTTATTTTTTGTTTGACTTGTTGCAAATTATTGCTCGTTTCCAGCTGGGCTTTGTAGCTGTCCAACCCTTGCTCACACTTTTCTGAGCAAAGAGCCATCTCACCCAGATGGCTATGTCTGTCTGTTTGCCAGTTGGTCAGTTACACAAATGCAGACACCACTGTCTATCTGTCCAGCTGGGCAGCTGGAGGCCGGTGCTATGATGAGTGAAACAGTGGAGAAAGTCAACCCATATAAACCTGCGGGAATGTGCATGGGCGTATCTAGTCCTCAGGGGTCCACTGACCAAGTCAAATCAGCTGAGAGGAAAAGCAAGGAAGTCATCTCTGGCGCCAGGGACTAATCACTGAGAAGGTCCTGTTTGGCCTGTCTTGGGCATAGAGTTGGTTGGTCTCCTATGCTCCAGGGCCCTGAGATCACTCTGGAGTCCTCTTAGGAATTCCACAAACCAGATCAGGAAGGCTCCACCTGCACCTGTCCAGCTCCACAGCTGCTCTGGGATTTTTTTTTTTAAAGATGCTTTTAGGAGGTTGAAGGCGAAAGACTTCAGACAGAAGATTAGCTTAATTAAACTTAATGCTTCCTGCAATTACCAAGCTGGCTTTGAGGAGCTCCCTATTTCTCCATTTCAGCCCGAGGGCTGAGTGGAAATATGGATGTGGCAGGATCCAGCAGGCCTTGCCCTGCTTCTGGCCACATCACTCCAAAAGGCCCTTCCCTGGGCCTGGGCCTGGGGCAGGAGGAAGGGCCTGTCTCTGGGGGACACACCAGCTCAGAGCCCTCGGAAGACTTATCATCTGAAGCTGGCAGACTTGAGTTGTGACAGTCAGCTTTCTGCATATCTCACTTAAGATCCAAGAAAGGTGGTGTTGGAAACCAGGTATTTTGGCAGTGGGAGTAGGACAGGGCTTCCAGGACATGCTTGTTGAAAGAAGAAGATGGTTCCTTTGGAAGTAAAATGGTAATGGTTCTCTGGAGCACTGGAAGAAGGCCTATCAGCCCCAATAACGCTCTGTGACCTTGGCTAGGCATATCCATCACTGCAGCTGTGAAGTAGGAGAGGGGATGTGGAGGCTGGCCAGACCTCTAGCTGCTCCCCTGGGCCTAACCCGCTAAGTCATATGTGGCATATGACTGTACATGTATTTATATAAATGTTAATAACAATTATCTCTAGGTTGCTAATTTTAGATAGCTTTCATTTTCTTCTTTATAATATTATATTTTCTCCACTTTCTATAATTAGTGTGTATTACTTTATAATCAAGAAAAATTATATTAGAAAATACAAAAGAAGTCATTAGGGAAATGTAAATCAAAACCATTTCACCCCTACCAGGATGGCTATTATTAGAAAAATGGAAAATAGCAAACATTGGCAAGGATATGGAAAAATCGGAACACTCATTCTTGCTGGTAGGAATGTAAAATGGAGCAGTCCCTGTGGAAAACAGTGTGGCAGTTCCTCAGAAAATTAAATACATACTTACTACATGACCCAGCAATTCCACTCCTAGGTATATGCCCAAAAGAATAGAAAGCAGGGACTCAGACAGATACTTTTACACCAATGTTCATTGCAGCACTATTCACAGTAGCCAAAAAGTGAAACAACCCAAGTGACCATCAACCGATGAATGGATAAATAAAATGTTAGGTATACACATACAGTGGAATATTATTCAACCATAAAGAGAAATGAAGCTCTGATACATGCTACCACATGGATGAAACTTGAAAACACGCTGAGTGAAATTAGTCAGACACAAAAGGACAAATATTATATGATCCCACTTACATGAAATATCTAAAGTAGGCAAATATATAGAGACTAAAGTTTATTAGTGATTACTAGGGCAGGTGGAAGGGGGAATGGGAAGTTAATTGCTTAAATGGTACTGAGTTTTTGTTAAGGGTGATAAAATTTTTAGAAACAGTGGTGACGGTTGCACAACATTGTGAACGTAATTAATGTTACTGAATTATACATGTGAAAGTGGTTGAAATGGCTAATGTTTTGTTATATACACAGTAAAACCTGCAAAAGCTGGAACCTTTGTAAGGCAGAAACCTGTCAGAGAAGAAAAACTCAAGTATTTCCCACTAAAGGGAGCAATAGAAAAGTAGTAAGACTGCACCTTGTCAAAGGTGGAAAATTTACGAGACCCAGGAAAACAAGGCAATCTCGTGGAGTTCGAGCTCTCACAGGTTGCTGTGATTTCACCACAATAAAAATTTATAAACAAAACAAAGACTGCTCCTCCATGTCAGACTTCAGACCCCACAGCCCTACTCCCATTGCAAACTCAGCTCTAAACAATCAGTAGTGTGCCTCTCTGAAAGACTGGGGGTTCCTGTTTGGAAACATCCAGAGGCTTTGTACCTTCTGAATGTGATGATCTGGCTGGGAAGCTTGGGGTCTTGCTTGGTTGACTGTCTTGTCCCTGGCCAGCATGTCCAAGGAGAACCATTGGGCATGGCCTTTCTCTTCCAGGTCTCATCCTTTCCTGAATGGCACTCATCCTGCAGAAATGCTGAAGGGATTCATATAAACAGTGAGTACTATTGGTTAAGCTTCTCTTGGATACTTTCTTCCTAGAAACATGAGCTTTCAACATCTTCTTCACTGCTGTTGATTGGCTTTCTTGCTGGGAGTTTGACCAATCTAAAACACACATCTCTGAATGTGGTAGTGAACTTGAAAATCGTCCCAATGGACAACTTTTGGAGCCAATGGAAAGTCCTGGCTGGCTGAGAATATTTTGCACTGCTTTGACTGCTTCCAGGGCAAATACTGATTTTCCCACAGCACCAGAGATAAGCAGAGAAATATTTGTGTTGTCATAGAAAATGCAAGTTTTTGGAGATGGACATGTGGATTGGGTGGGTGTTGTCAAAGAGAAGTTTGTTGGTTGAAGTCAGCATTTCACAGGTTGCCCTGTTATTTTCAGATTTGAGATTCCATTCAAGAAATGTGTATTGAATGGTTAAAATGGACTAGGTTCTCTTCTATGCAATGCCATGTGTCTTAGTTAGCTAGTGCTGCTATAACAGAAATACCACAAGTAGATGGCTTTAATAGAGATTTATTCTCTCACAGTCTAGTAGTCTAGTATTTAGGGTGCCAGCTCCAGGGGAAGGCTTTCTCTCTCTGTGGGTTCTGGGGGATGGTCCCTTGTGATCAATCTTCCCCAGCCATGATTCTCAGTGTTTTGATGTAATCACTCCCATGATTGGAAAATTGGAGACAAGGATTTATGGGGAAGAGGTATGTGATAGACCTGTCCGAATGGGCCAAAGAAGTGAAGATATTTGCATCTCATGTGAATGCTCACCAAAGGCTGACCTCAGCAGAGAATGATTTTAACAATCAAGTGGATAGGATGACGCGTTCTGTGGAAACCAGTCATCCTCTTTCCCCAGCTACTCCCATCATTGCTCAATGGGCTCATGAACAAAGTGGCCATGGTGACAGGGATGGAGGTTATGCATGGGCCCAGCAGCATGGACTTCTGCTCACCAAGGCTGACTTGGCTACAGCCTCTGCTGAGTGCCTAATCTGCCAGCAGCAGAGACAAGCACTGAGTCACCGATATGGCACCATCCCTCGAGATGATCAGCCAGCAACCTGGTGGCAAGTTGATTACATTGGACCACTTCCATCATAGAAAGGGCAGCATTTTGTCCTTACTGGAATAGACACTTACTCTGGGTATGGAGTTGCCTTCCCTGCACGCAATGCTTCTGCCAAAACTACCATCCATGGACTTACAGAATGCCTTATCCACCATCATGGTATCCCACACGGCATTGCCTCAGATCAAGGGACTCACTTCACAGCAAATGAAGTGCAACACGCATGTTCATTGAATTCACTGCTCTTACCATGTTCCCCATCATCCTGAAGCAGCTGGCTTGATAGAATGATGGAATGGCTTTCTAAAGACACAATCATGGCACCAGCTAGGCGGCAATACCTTGCAGGGTTGGGCAATGTTCTCCAGGAGGCTGTATATGCTTTAAACGAGCGTCCAATATATGGTGCTGTTTCTCCCATAGCCAGCATTCACAGGTCCAGGAATCAAGGGGTGGAAATGGCAGTGTCACCACTCACTATTACCCCTAGTGACCCACTTGCAAGATTTTTGCTTCCTGTCCCCTCGACCTTATGCTCTGCAGGCCTAGAGGTCTTAGTTCCAAAGGGAGGAATGCTCCCACCTGGAGACACATCACTGATTCCATTGAACTGGAAGTTAAGAATGCCACCTGGCCACTTTGGGCACCTTATGCCTCTTGATCAACAGACAAAGAAGGGAGTTACCATACTGGCTGGTGTGACTGATCCTGATTACCAAGAGGAAATCAGATTGATATTACATAATGGAGGTAAAGAAGAGTATGTCTGGAATGCAGGAGATTCCTTAGGGTGTCTCTTAGTATTACCATGCCCTGTGATTAAAGCCAATGGAAAACTATAGCAACCTAATTCCAACATGACTACTGATGACCCAGACCCTTCAGGAATGAAGGTTTGGGTCACCCCACCAGGCAAAGAACCATGACCAGCTGAGGTGCTTGCTGAGGGCAAAGGGAATACAGAATGGGTGGTGGAAGAAGGTAGTTCTAAATACCAGTTATGGCCACGTGACCAGTTGCAGAAATCGGGACTGTAATTGTTATGAGTATTTCTGCTTTGTACGTGTACATCAAATATTTTTGTTTCCTTCACTTATAAAATATAAGCTGTAAACGGGGCTAGTGTGTTTTTGATTGTACGCGTGTTAGTTGTATCATGTTAGGCACAAGTATGACTTCTAATTGTCTTTATAGAGATTATATATGGTTTAAGGAGATGTGTACATGTGCCAAGTTGACAAGAGGTGGACTGTGATGGTTAAGATTGTGTGTCAGCTTGGCTGGGCCATGATTCTCAGTGTTTTAATGTAATCACTCCCATGATTGAATATACTGTGAGTAGCCAGTCAGATGAAAGGGAGTCTCCTTGGGGGTGTGGCCACATCTGAATATAAGCAGATGTTCTGGCTTTTTGCTCTCTCTGGATCCTGCGGCTGCTTCCTGTCACCTCATCTCCAGTTCTTGGGACTTGAGCTGTCAGCTTATCTGCCAAACTTGGGATTCATTGATCTGCACAGCCTGCAAGTGGGAGCCCTGCTCTTCGACCTACCGATTCTGGGCTTGCCAGCTTCTGTGGCTGTGTGACTTGGGAGAGACCTCTACCCTGATCCACGGACTTGGGACGTTCTAGCCTCTACAACTGTGTGAGCTGTTTCCTTAATATAAATCTCTCTCTATATATATATTTATACACTTTACTGGTTTTGCATCTCTAGAGAACCCAGCCTAAGACACCAGTCAAGGAGATTCTCAGCCTGAGGACCTCAGGTCCAAAGGACATGCTGTTCTCCTGGCTCTTGTTTCTTGGTGGTATGAGGTCCCCCGTCCCTCTGCTCGCTTCTCTCTCATATCTCAAAAGAGGTTGCCTTAAGACACAAACTAATCTTGTAGATTGAGACCTTCCACATTAACATAACTGCCTCTAATCCTGCCTCATTAACATCATAGAGATAGGATTTATGACACATAGGAAAATCAGGTGACAAAATGGTGGACAATCACACAATATTGGGAACCATGGCCTAGCCAAGTTGACATATATTTTTGGGGGACACAATTCAATCTGTGACACCATGTGCAAAGGGCTGCAAGAATAATTTAAGCACTAGGAGAAAACAAACAAACAAAAATGACCTTTCAGCAAGGATGGACTGGGAGAAAAAAATCTTTAAACTGGATTTGCATTGACATGCAACTAAGTCTGGCCCAGGTCTGCTTCTGGACAGAAAGCTGGTTATTTGCACTGACCCCCACTTTACCAAGCGTACAATTCTCTTCCACATAAAAGTCCATGTTTTCAGGCCTGAGGGTGGTGGTCCAAGCTATAGGCCTATCTTGACAAGGCAGGGGAATACATAATTTTAGTTAAACAAAGTATCAATTTGAGACCCCAGAAACAATAATAATTTCCTAGGAACTGTCTTTGTGTTTCAATTTTTTATTTTAAACATTTGAGAAGCATTTATCTGCAGACAAACCATATCTGATTTTTAAAACTCTCAATAGACAAATGACACAACTGTACACCTGCATAGCACTCCAAGGTCAAAGTGTCCGTCTGTGCTCCAGGGCAGTTTCTTTTCATCCTTATCACAGCCCCATGACCCAGCAGCACTGTCAGATTTATTTAACAGGTAAGAAGTCAAGGCTTGGAGAAGTTAAGTGGCTTGGCTTGGGGCCCCTGCTAACGAATGACAGACTCTGAATTAGAACCCAATTCTTTTGACTCCCAAATACTCAGGATTCTACTCTCTTCCCTGGTACACAGACTGTGCTGTCTCCCAGGGCAAGTGAAATTTTCTGGGGTGTGTGCTTGACAAAAGACCAGCAAGGGAGGTATTTGGAAAAATAGCATCACCACCTGAGGTGCCTTTGTTTTTCTGGCCTCAGAACAAACCTCCCCAGCCATAAAGGAGAGGTTTTCCAGACCTGGAGAAGCTGCCTTTAATGTGTATTTGGTTTGGTTTTATAGTTCAGAGGAACAATAAAATGGATAAAATTACCACCGCGGCTCATGAGAAGAGTGCATTAGAATTCCTTGCTGGTGGAGCCTGTGATTCTCTTCTGTTCCCCCATGGGCCTCTTCACCATGTGTCCTGCCTTGACCGCTCCCAGGCTAGTCTGGCCCTGAGGAACTCTTACCCAGAGGACTTGGACTAGACCCCAGGACCTCCAGTTGTCCACTGAGTCAGCTTGTCTCCTGCTCCTTCTCAGGCCCTATGGCTGGCTTCCAAAGGCACTGCTTCTCAGAAGCTCAGGTTTCTGTACTCATTAGTTTGGGTCAGAATGTTGTCCAGCCCCTTCCCTTCCACTATTTTCTTGCACTGTGTCACTAAATTATCAATGGGGAAAACAGTGGACATCAAAGTCCAAACTTAACTGTGATCTACTGTCTTAGTCATCTAGTGCTGCTACAACAGAAATACCACAAGTGGATGGCTTTAACAAAGAGAAATTTATTTCTTCACAGTAAAGTAGGCTAAAAGTCCAAATTCAGGGTGTCAGCTCCAGGGGAAGTCTTTCTCTCTCTGTTGGCCTTCTCATCAATATTCCCCTAGACTAGGAGCTTCTCTGCTCAGGGACTCCAGGTCCAAATGATGCGCTCTGCTCCTGGCACTGCTTTCTTGGTGGTATGAAGTCCTCCTGTCTCTCTGCTCACTTCTCTCTTTTATATCTCAAGAGATTGCCTCAGGACACAATATCTTGTAGACTGAGTCCTGCCTCACTAACAGAACTGCAGCCCATCCTCCCTCATTAATATCATAGAGGCAGGATTTACAACATAATAGGAAAATCACACAATACCGGGAATCATGGCCCAGTCAAACTGATACACAGATTTCTGGGGGGACATAATTCAATCCATGACTTCTACTTATCAAGTTCTAAGTAGATCTGTGAATATAACTGATCCCCACTAAAGGAGACTAACCAGTTTCCATCCATCCATGCAACTATCTGTGTATGCCCTTGTCCATCCGTGCATGCATTCATCCATGCACCTATCCATACATGCAATTGTTCATCCATGTGTGCATTCATCCATATCCTTATACAAATATGCACTCATCCATCCATGCATCCATCCATCCACTGGTGCATCTATCCATGTACTCACTGGTCCAACCGTGCATCCATCTATCCAGCACATATCCTTGTATGCACTCCTCCACTCATGTATCCAATCATCCATTCACCCCTCCATCCATTCGTCCATCCATTCATTGACTCTGAGCACCTACTCTGTACCAAGCATTGTGTTAGGAGGTATGGTGATGAAGACAGTCCTGATTCTTACCTCTAGGAGGACAGCGCCCTAAAACCCCCCTAAAACCCACAGTATCGAATGAGACACTTCATGATTAGAAAATTGTATGGTATATATTCTGTTGGTGATTGCCTTCTGAAAAGGAGCATGCATCTCAGAGTGTGTATGTTTCCCTACTTCTATATGAAATAAGTTAAACCCACCTCAAATCATATTAGGTAAAGAAAGAAATTTCTCAGGATTTCTTGCTGAATAGTGATTTTCTAGTTCCTAGTAGAGAATACCAGAAAGATGTTTACCTGTGTTTTATTGACTATGCTAAGGCGTTAGACTGTATGGATCATAACAGACTATGGCTAACAGTGTGGAGAATGGGAATTCCAGAATACTTAATTGAGCTCATGAGGAACCTGTACACAGATCAAGAGACTGTCATTCCAACAGAACAAGGGGATAGTGCTTGGTTTAAAGTCAGGGAAGTTGTGTGTGAGGGTTGTATCCTTTCACCATACCTATTCATTTTGTATGCTGAGCAAATAATCTGAGAAGCTGGACTTTGTGAAGAAGAATGGGGCATCAAGATTGGAGGAAGACTCATTAACCTGCATTATGACACAACCTTGCTTGCTGATAGCGAAGAGGACTTGAAGCACTTACTGATGAAGATCAAAGACTACAGCCTTCACTATGGACTACACCTCAACATAAAACAAACATTCTCACAACTGCACCAATAAGCAACATCATGACAAATGAAGAAAAGTTTGAAGTTGTCAAGGATTTCATTTTACTTGGATCCACAATCAATGCCCATGGAAGCAGCAGTCAAGAAATCAAAAGACTCATTGCACTGGGCAAATATGCCGCAAAGGCCTCTTTAAAGTGTTAAAAAGCAACGATATCACCCTGTAGACTAAGGTGCGCTTGATCCAAGCAATGGTGTCTTCAATGGCCTCATATGCATGAGAAAGCTGGATGATGAATAAGGAAGACCGAAGAACAATTGACGCCTTTGAATTGTGGTGTTGGTGAAGAATATTGACTATACCATGGACTGTTAAAAGAATGAACAAATCTTTCTTGGAAGAAGTACAACCAGAATGCTCCTTAGAAGCAAGGATAGCGAGAGTATGTCTCACATACTTTGGCCATGTTATCAGGAGGGATCAGTCCCTGGAGAAAGACTTACGCATGGAAAAATAGAGGGTCAGCAAAAAAGAGGAAGACCCTCAATGAGATGGATTAACATAGTGGCTGCAACAATAGGCTCAAGCATAACAACGATTGTGAGGATGGTGCAGGACTGGGCAGTGTTTCGTTCTGTTTTATATAGGGTCACTAGGAGTCAGAACCGACTTGATGGCACCTAACAACAACAGCAAAGTGGAAGCTTATTTTGATGACTTCAAAAGGGGCTAGATTTTATTCTGATAGTATGTAAATCAGCAGTGATTTACCTACAGTGAAGGAAGGAGGTAGAATCAGTATTCACTGAAAGGAAGTCAGAAGACTTGCCCTCTAGTCCCATCTCTGCCACTAACTTCTGTAGGGCCTTGAATAAGACTCCTTGTCTTTTGGTGCCTCGGTGTCGTCATTTTTAAAGTGGAGATTATACTTGTTTCCACAGTTCGCAAGAATATTATACGGCTCGGAAAATGCTCAGGAAACATTTTTGTAAATACAAGGCAGTGGAGGATGTGCAGTTGAGTAAGTTTTTTGGCAGATGGCCTAAGCTTGGAGACAAGTTCAGGGCCGTTGGGGCTAGTAGGAGCTGTTGCCTTGGTTAGAGTGACATATACCTGGGTTTCTCAGGAAAGTCCTGTTTCTTGTCTGAAATATTGGCATAAGTATTCATAGTGCTCCCTTGGAGTGCCTGGGTGGTACAAATAATTAACACGATTGGCTGCTAAATAAAAGGTGGGTGACTCAAGTCCACCTAGAGGAACCTCACGTCTGGTAATCTACTTCAGAAAAATCAGCCATTGAAAACTCTATGGAGCACAGTTCTACTCTGACACACATGAGTGTCTTAGTTATCTAGTGTTGCTATAACAGAAATACCACAAGTGGATGGTTTTAACAAATAGAAATTTATTTTCTCACAGTTTAAGAAGCTAGAAGTCCTAATTCAGGGTGCCGGTTCTAGGTGAAGGCTTTCTCTTTCTGTCGGCTCTCGAAGCAGGTCTTTGTCTCTTACGAGCTTCTGCTTCTGGGCAATCTTCATGTGGCTTGGCCTCTCTCTTCCCCCATGTCTACCTACTTGCTTGCCCTAATCTCTTTTATATCTCGAAAGAGATTGACTCAAGTTTCACCTATGCTAATCCTGCCTCATTAACATAAGACAAAAGACAAACATAACCCATTCCCAAATGAGATTATAACCACAGGCATAGAGGTTATGATTTACAACACATATTTTTAGGGGATATAATTCAATACATGGAGTTGTGATGAATTGCAATGGCAATTGTTTTGTTTGTTTGCTGTTGTTGTTTTCATTCTCAAGACTGTCTTGGTATGGACGATAGATCAGATGGTCCCCTTATCTATAGAGGGCAGGAGCCAAGCAGAACATGAACGCCTGCCTAAGTGACAATGAGTTCTTTTGCCGTTATGTTTCAGGTTCATCAAATGATGGTGCCCTGAGTCTGACCAACACTAGCCGGGAAGATCAATGCTTGATTCAAGACAGAGGTAAGCAGCTGTTGTCTATAGAAGTAGCCCTTTTCTCACCATGAGAACTCCATAGTTGACTTGGAATGTCTCCAAATGGGCCAGCTAATGAGGCAGTTCCCAGAAGATGGGCCCATTTGAGGAAGGACATATTTCCACTTGAGGCCACTCCTCTCTTCTCCATCCTCTCCAGTCCTGGAAGGTGGGTAACAATCGGAGGTGCAGTAACATGATGGGGTTGCTCACCATGGCAGCCTGGTTGATGGAAGGGGGCACGAATGGAAAGTGTAAGGTGCTTTCTTCAGTTCCCTCCCTCTTCTTTACAGGCCGACCAAGCAAGTGTGAGAGAAAATTCCTGGCCCCAGAGCTGGACTGAGCTGTATTCTCCTTGGTGCTCTAGGCCCCTGGCATGTGTCGAATGTGAAGAGGATAGTTTGCATCCCTTAAGGGACTTGATGCTTCCGGGGGTGGCCTGGGACACATCCTCAGGTCTTAACTGCAGGAAGGAGCTGTGGGGTGAGGTTGGCCCCTTCTCTGGTGGATATTGTAGAGTTTGGATCCCATTTGAAAACAGGGGCTAGCATTTTGGAAGCTGAGATTCAATCAATATGACTGAGTGTTTCCAGGAGGTGAAAGGGGCATAGGGTCTTGGAATCATAATATCTGAGTTGCAATTTTGGCTCCAGCACTGGCCTACTTTGTGACCTTGGGCAAGTTGAGATTTCTTCCCCAACCTGTTTTTCCATCTATAAATGAGGGATAATTCTTACCCTGATGATCTCATACTACCTCACCTACCCGTCACTCAGGAGGTGAAGGAGTTTGTAAAGTAGTAATGCTATTTTACTTACTCACTGACTGAGCACCTGCCACGTGGAGTGCTGTGGTAGGTGCCAGGGTCACCACAGTGACTGAGTCAAATGAGTTTCCTGGGAAGAGACTAAGGGTGACCCAGTAAATAAAGGGGCAAATAAACAGTTGAAAAGTGTATTAAGTGGAATGAAGAAAACAAACATGTTTTGAGATAGAGAAGAAGGTAAGTGGTTAGGGTAAGAGAGTATTGCTTAGATAAAGTCATCAGAGAAGGCTTAAGGTGACCTTCACACTGAGACCCAAGTTTGAGGAGCCAGCTGTGCGGAGCTGCAGAACACGCTCCAGGCAGAGGGATGCACGCAAGTCCCATCGCCATCCTTAGCACATGGTTTACAAATCACCCTCACTTACAAGGCTTTTAGAGGATCATAGGAGGTAGTCTGAGCCCATTGGTTAAGGATTAACCTCATCTCCGAGACAGACTATTAGGTGAAAAAGCAAGGTGCAGAACAAGTTGTACAGCTTAGGGTTATCTATATAAAAAGGAAGGCTTGTGCATATATATGTACATACTTGTATATATATGTACATGCAAGCATGCTTGTACATATACGCTTGTACATTTTCAGAAATCTCTAGAAGGATACACCAGAAATTGGTGGTCGTACCTGAGAAGGGGACCTGAGGATCAGGGTGAGAGAGACTCTCTTTTAAATGCATATCTATTTTTATTACTGTTTGATTTTTTTTTTTTTTTACCACCTGCCTATATTTTTTTAAAATAAAAACTCAGTTATTTAAAATATGTATACTGACTTAAGGGAAATGTCTGGGGGCCATTTGGTAACAAAAGTAAGACTGGTATATGGCAAGGAGTATGCGGAATGTTCCAGATACCAGAAAAATGAGTCAGGTTTGAACCTAGGATGGGCCTGGCCCTGGGTCAGCTCCAGCATGGAGATCTCAGGAAAGTGAGCGCAATGGCCCCAGGCCTCCATTCACACACAAGCACAGACCAATTTCCATGGCCTTTCTTCTCACTGCACATGATGAGGGTGTCCATTGCTTTCTGTCTGACATTCCTACCTAAATGGGCTGTGTTCCTTTGGGCTTGGAAACCACAGACCCAACCCTTACTCCTGCGCTGACTTTTACTTGTGTGCCTGCTGAATTCTCTTACTGGATTTTCTATCTCCGCAGTGCCCAGCAAGAGCCTCATGTAGTGTTGATACTTTAAGGAGTGTGGAATTTATAGAACAAGGAAGATTTACTTGCCCAATACATTGTCCATTATTCCCCATCCCTGCCTTTCCCAGGGACACTGATAACAATAACTTGCATTATGAAGTAGGATGAAAACTTTCAATAAGCTTATAGAAAGCCTATTGAGTGATTTGCAGAATGAGGTGTTGAAGTTAATTTAATTTCCTGTTTTCCTTTCTGGCTGTCTGTTTTACTCTTTTTTTGTTGTTGAAGTTCTTAAAGCATGGTTACGTTTACCTTCCTGCCTAAGGAAGCAATCATGTTTCAGCTGTCAGGATCACAGCTACCCAGAATTCTCACATCTCCAGGGCAAAGCTGACGACCACTAAATAAGAGGAGAAGATGAACGGACGGCCCGAATGGATGACTCAGGGTTTATGATGTAACAACACTTCCACTCTTTCTCACAAAGAAATTCCTTTCTCAGAGCTTATTCTCACTTTATACATAACTTTAACAAGTGGACTTTTCTAGTTCATGTGTCTACAGAAAATGAGAAGAGTAAAGAGGAGTAAAGACAGATGCTTTAACGTCAGCAAGAAGTGACAGCCTGACAGCACAGACAAGGAAGTGGGAAAAACATTAAATTAAGTCGAGATTTGATTTCAAGAAATATAATATTGAGGGATGTTTTTAGTATGAGGGCAGGAGAACCCCATGTGTCTCAAAACCATACAGTAATGCATATCCAATTGACTCTGAATCTTTAAGGTAAATTATGTTCTAAGTCTTCCGTTTAAAGAAGAACCGAGGCTAAAAAATAAATTTTAGAAGATTTTTATTTGAAATAGTTAAAATTTAAAAATGCTATGGTGCAGATAATGTTTCCTTAGCATGAGGATAAAGAACACGTCTTAAACCAACAGCTAACATTATAGAAAACAATAGATATTCCCATTAAAACTAAGAACATGGTAAGAATATTTCCTCCTGCCTCTACTACTTAGTATCATTCATGCAGTAAGGCATGGAACCGGAAATGAAAGGCATAGCTATCAGAAAAGAAGAAACAAAATCATCATTATTTTAAAATTGTCTAATTACCTTCCAAGAAAACTTAAGCTCATCAACAGAAATATTAGTAGAATTAATAAGATTTCGGTAAGGTGGCCAGGCAAAATAAATGCTATATATGCTATAGATTTCCTATGCCTTAAACAATAGCCATTTGGAAAAGTCTATAATACAAAAGATCTCATTTCAATTGGCCAAACGTATTAAACACCTAGAAATATACTGAATAAGGAATATGCTGGACACATTACAAAAACTGAAAAACATTACTGAAAGCTATTAAAGATGATTTGAATCAACAGAAAAGCATGCCGTGTTCATGCATTAGAAGAGTGAATGTTTTGAAGGTATGTGAGACAGTGTTACATGAAGGTTAAGAGAAAGGACCCTATACTTAAATTGCCTAGATTCCAGTTCAGCTTTATTACTTACAAGCTGTGTAATCTTGGTCAAGTTACTAAAAATATCTCTGGACCTCAATATTCTCATCTATAAAATGGGCATAATAATATATGTCTCAGAAGACAGTTGTGTAAAGTGCTTACAACAGTTGCCTGCCACGTAGGAAAGGCTCAATAAATATTAGCTATTATTTTTATACTAATTTTTCTAAATTAATATTATGGGAATAAAAAAACAAAAACCAAACCCATTGTCACTGAGTAGATTCTGATTCATAATGACCCTATAGGACAAGGTAGAACTGCCCCATAGGGTTTCCAAGGCTGTGAATCTTTACGGAAGCAGACTGCCACATCTTTCTCCTACGGAGCATCTGGTGGGTTAGAACCACCAACTTTCAGTTAGCAGTTGAGCACTTTAACCAATGAGCCACCAGGGCTCCTTCTTTTATGGGAATACCAAATAAAATTCTAAAAGGATTTTTGAGCGAAACTGTATAAAGTTTATCTGCTAATTAATAGGTTGGCAAGAATGGCCAAGGAAATTTGGAAAAATAAGGGTTGTGGAGGAATTTGTATAATCATAAAATGACGGTCCCGACACAAGAATAGAAAGATCAGAGGGACAGAATAAAGCCTAAAAGCAGATCCAAATGAATATAAGAATCCAGTTTTTCATTTAACATTATACAGCAATTGGTAAGGGAAAAGTTATTCAATAAACATCCATAAAAAAAAAGTTAGTTCTTTATTCTGTATCAGTGTTTCTCTAAGTGTGGTCACAAGCATCAGAAGTCCTTGGGGGCACTTCTGAAACTGCAGGTTCCTAAGCTCCACACCCAGGTGGGGAGTAAGGTATCTAATTCACGTTAAATTGTGGGAACCACTATCATATATAGTACATTGAGTACATTCCAGATGAATTAAATGGATAAACATTATCTTACGTATAGTCAACAAAAGATCGTTTACAATTCAACGAGAAAAATAAGAATGCACCAATAGAAAAAAGGGCAAAGAACATGAATAACCAAAACACAAAGGAAGAAAGCAAAAGGCCAATAAGCATTTGGAAAAATGCCAGACTTCACTAACATTCAAACAATGCACATTAAAACAATATGTCATTTTTCGTATTTCAAGAGGGAAAGTAGTTTTAAAATGATAAGACCCAGTGATGCTGAGGATACAGTAAAGTGGGCACTTTGGTATTCAGGTGATGGGTGGGTAAACTGAACCAGCTTTCTGAAAAGCTCTTTGTATCAAGAGCCTGAAAAATATCCATACCTAGGGGCCAAGCTATTCCTCTTCCATGAATTTATCCAGAGGAAGAACCAGAGATTCACATACAGATTTATGTATACAGCTTTATTGCAGCATTATTTTAATCAAAAAAAAATTGGAAACAACCAAAATGTCCAACAATATGGTAACAGTTAACTAAATCATGGCCCATCCATATGATGAATACTCTGTGGTCAATAGAAATCATATTTTTGAAGACTCCTGTCATTAAACTATATGAGAAAATGCTCACAACGTACTAAGTGGAAACACCAGGATATAATCTATATATAGCATGATTCTCTTTTTCATTAAAAATAATCAGAGACGTAGAAAAAAGACACAGGAAAAAGAAACTATGCCAACATGTTAATGGTGCTTATGTCTGGGTGTTCAAACTTGAGCAATTTTTATGTTCTTCTGTATACTTTTCTGATTTTCTAGTTTCTTGAAATGTACATCTATTTATAATGAGGAAAATGTTAGTTAAAAGATAATAAAACAGATGAGACAGGCAAAGAGATTTTTAAAATAAGGGTTTTATTAAAAAACGTCTTAACAAACCAAAACAAAAAACCAAAAAAAATACTGTGGTCCTGGATTTAATAGAAAGATTAGTGAAACAATAGCTACATCTGAATCTGATCTGTGGAGGAGCAGGGGGGCGTGGGGCTGCACAGGACACCAGGGCTTCTCAGAGAGGCAAAGACCCCATTCTGAGGAACCCCCCACTCCAGACTCCTTGGACCTGGTGAAAACACGGCTTCCTAAGGACCTGCACCCACGGGACCCTACTGCAGCATACCCAGTCATGTATAAAAATGCCACTCAGGCAAAGAAAGGCATGTGGTGCCTGGACCACCCTTCTTGTTTCTGGTGCTTTGAAAGGAAACCAAAGCCAACTGCTGTTGAGTCGACCCTGACTCGTGTCGAACCCAAGTGTGTCAGAGTGAACTCTGCTTCATAGTGTTTTCAGTGGCTGTTACCTTTCAGAAGTAGATTGGCAGGCCTTTCTTCTGAGGTGCTCTGGGTGGACTCAAACTTCCAAACTTTCCATTAGCAGCTGAGCACATTGCCATTTGCACAACCCAGGGACTCCTTGAAAGGAAAAGACCTTCAGTAGGACAAGTTACCCTGGGTTTTGCTCTTGGGTCATCCCGAGGTTGCCGATACAATTCCCTTGCTGAACTTTCTTTCCTCTCTATCCCCATCTTAGCACCCAGCCTAGTCCCAGGGTACTAGCTGAATTCTGAAGACAGGTCTGTCCTCATCAGCATGCTGCTCAAGACCTGGGAGAGCGCAGTCCCTCTTGGTCACACCAGGATGGATTGTAGTGTTGGCCTGAGGACACCAACCAGCAGGGGAAGCTTAGTCTCAGACAGGTCTGGAAAAGCAGCAGAAGGTTCATGGGTGTGGAGCCAAGTAGACTGGGTGTGACTTCCCCTGCTCTTGCAACGTTAAGGAGCCATATGACCTTGGACTTCTCTTTTCACTCTAGCAGTGTGAGCCTCAGATCCCCTTCTGTAAAGAGATTCCCTGTTGGGAATAAGCACCTTGAGGAACCATGTAAGGCTTCAGTAAGTGAATGTATACGAAGTGTTTATCCCAGCCTGACACAGTAAATCACAATTCTAGTTATGATGACCCTTCTGTTCTCTCCAGCCTGGCAGTAGGTTAGCTCTGACTTGATGATGTGTGCTGCCAGGTGCTGTGAAAAATGTGCCTGGTACCTGTGCAGCCAGACTTCAGGGAATACAGGTGGTCGTTATTATTACTGCTGCTGCTGTTGCTGTTGTTGCTATGGCCTCTGCCCTTGGAACCTCATGAGGAGATGGCAAGGCTCTCCAGCCCCACCTTAAACAGAACCCATAGCTCTTGGTTCTTTGGGAGAAAACACTTTCCTGCCATGGCTCTCTTGTTTGCCTGAGCAACTTTGAGGATGGAAAGAAAGTGGGTGGAAGCTGGGTGTGGCTTTTCTCTGAAATGAGCACAAAGCCTGGCTTTGTCTCTCTGTCTTCCGCCTTGCAGTGTTTGCAATCTCTCTGCTCAGGGGAACCTCCTCATTGCTGGGCAGGGTCAGTGAGTCACCAGAGAGCCCGGGCACCAGGTGCCGGTAACCGCTGTGCCCCAGGTCCTGATCCCAGAAGTGTAGAAGTATGGACGTTTCAGTCCACAGCTTCCGAAGGCAAATGGAGCAAACGCGCTGACCCCCAAGTGGGATACATGTAGCCTGAGTGGAAGACAAAAAGATTTTAGGTTGTATCAGGCTTTTAGAAATTTCAGTAGTGTTGCGTTTGGTTTAGTGGATATTAGGAAAAAAAGAATGCACTGAATGAGCAGACCTAAGTTTAAATAAAAAGAGTCATTTTCATTTGGTATGAAGGAAAATATAAAGTAAATAATAGCACAGGTGTTTGAACAGATGATGGCAAAAATTGTGGCAGTGGTGTGGGAGTAACCATTTGGGAAATACTATTCCAAGGGAACTGGAACTGCATGCCAACCTTTTGTAAAGTGAATAACGCCTTCTCATCTGCCCATTTTTATGGGTTTTCTTAAGTGAATAGTGCAGGGTTATTGTTATTAGTCATCTTCCACTCATGGTGAACCCATGTACAACAGAATGAAATAGTGCCTGGTCCTGTGTCATCCTCATGATCACCACGTGCTGGAGTCCATTGTTGTCTTCCGATTTAGGAGACTCATCTTCCAGCACTATGGTGAACAATATTCTGTTGTGATCCATAGGGTTTTCATTGGCTAATTTTTGGAAGTAGATCACCAGACCTTTCTTCCTAGTCTGTCTTAGTATGTAAGCTCTGCTGAAACCTGTCTACCATGGGTGACTCTACTGGTATTTGAAATACCTGTGGCACAGCTTCCAGCATCACAGCAACAGGTAGGCCACCACACTATAATAAACTGACAGCCAGGTAGGGGATCCTTTATACTTGTCCCAACCTGGAGTAAGCTTTGTCAAATATTTCCACCTTGGTGCTTGTTTCATGCTTGTTTGAGTCTGTAGATACGTGGA
This sequence comes from Dugong dugon, assembly GCA_030035585.1. Lineage (NCBI taxonomy): Eukaryota > Metazoa > Chordata > Mammalia > Sirenia > Dugongidae > Dugong > Dugong dugon. The sequence continues at coordinate 149,151,344 of CM057460.1, forward strand.
AAAAAACAGTCTGTATTTTTGGCTGATGTGGCTGGGTTGGTATTTTCGTGGCTGGATCAGATGATGAGCAAGATTTCTGTCCTTTTTATGTCTCTGGCCAACAGGCCAAACATATGAAACAGAATTGTCCAGTCAAGCAAGTGGAGAGAGGTTGCTGATATGATTAAGTGATGTGGCATCTCCTTATGTGAACTGAGTTGTAGATTATAAATGCCCTGGGCCCTAATGGTGTGGCCATCCTTGGGCTAGGACATAGCCCTGATCCCTGTCCCACGGGGCTCTCTATCCACTGTGGGAGACAAGCCATGTGCACAAAGATTCTTACTTTTATTTGTGACAAGAGCTGTCATGGCTATGGGGCATCTGAAAAAGAAGAGGCCACCCCAATCTGGTAAAGGGAGGATCTGAGGGGGAGAGGGTGAACAAAGAAAGGCTTCACAGAAGAAATAATTGGGTTGGCCCTTGGAGGTACGGGCTTCCCAGCTGGGGAAAGTATTAAAAGAGAAGGATGGTGTGGGCACAGGCCCAGAGGCCACACAGCATAGGAAGCTCCAGCTATGTGTGGTGAAGGCTGAGGGGTCTAGCGAGAAGGATTGTGGGTGTGTAGTGGGGACAGCAGGAGACAAAGCTGGAAGGGCTGTTGGGACTGGAATGAGTAGGTGTCTTAGTTGTCTACTGCTACTATAACAGAAATACTGCAAGTGGATGGCTTTAACAAAGAGAAATCTATTGTCTCCCAGTTTAGATGGCTAGAAGTCCAAAGTCAGGGTGCCAGATCCAGGAGAAGGCTTTCTCTCTCAGTTGAATCTGGGGAAAGGCCCTTGTCCTCAATCTTCCCCTGGTCTAGGAGTTTCTCAGTGCAGGGACCCTGGTACAAAGGATTTGCTCTGCTCCTAGCACTTCTTTCTTGGTGGCATGAGGTCCTTCTCTCTGCTCAATTCTTTTGTATCTCAGAAAAGATTGACTTAAGATACAGTCTAATCCTATAGATTGAGTACTGCCACATTAACATAACTGCCTCTAATCCTGCCTCATTAACATCGTAGAGGTTAGAATTTACAGCACATAGGATAATTACATCAGAGCACAGAATGAAGGACAACCACACAATACTGAGAATCATGACCTAGCCAAGTTGATACACATTTTGGGGGGATACAATTCAATCCATAACAGTAGGTGAACTTGTTTCTAGGGCAGTTGGCCAGGCAGGGGTTGGTCATGCTCTTTCCTTTCCACCCACAGACTCTGTGGAACATGATGAGGTACACCAGGCCAAATGGGAGGCTCTATGAGCGGTGGCAGGAGAGGATTACCCAATAAGCAAGGTAAGCACCGGCTTGTGTTTACTTACTAATCTGTAGTGAACAATTTTACATGAGTTTTGTCACATGTTTGATAATCTGCCCCTGGGTAAGACATGAGGGTGGGTGGACAGAGCCCTAACATGTACCACACACTCTTGCAATCTCAACCAGGGTGTTTTGCTCTAGGGCCTAAGGTTTAGTTCCCTGTTGATGAGCATCTGATCACAAGATGTCTGATGGCAGTTTTGATGGGATGATTGAGGTCATTTTCAAGGTCTTTGAGGTGCCCCCAGGTAGAACAGGGGAAAGAAGTCATTGATAGGGGAGGCAGGAATGAGAGAGACAAACATCCCCAAACTCCCTCTCCTTCCAGCGCTGGCTGTGGCAATGGCTGAGAAGGGGAGCCTCAGAGTTTCACAAGGTCAGCCTTACCATCCTGGTGAAGGGCAGGGATGGACAAACTCTGGGAATATGTTGAGTTCCATCAATCACCCCACTGGTCCCTGAGAGGATGGTCTCCCCATAGTTCCCAAGGTGTCCCTTGGTGGGAGCTGAGCTGCTACCACTGTCCCATGAGTTTCTAACTACCACATCGCAGTGGATTTGGACACCCCTTGTGTTCTCTAGTCCCTGGGTGGTACAAACAGTTAAGAGCTCGGCTGCTAACTGAAAGGCTGGCAGTTCGAGTTCACCCAGAGGTGCCTTAGAAGAAAGACCTGTAGATCCACCTCTGAAAAATCAACCATTGAGAACCCTATGGAGTGTGGTTCTACTCTGACACACATGGGGTCATCACGAGTTGGAATTGACTCGACAGCATCTGTTTTTTTTTGGGCTCACCAAAGGCCAGTGACAGAACTCCCAAATCAAAACCAAACTTTGATGAGGAGGACATCAAAAAAAGTGCCAGGAGTGGGGCAAGACTGCTGGGGTGGGGAGACTGAGACTTTAAGGGCCAGCATTGGAGGTAGCCAGTTCTACCTGCCCTTGCCAATCCTTTTCCATTTCTCTGATGAAAGTTTGGACAAGGTGGGTGGTAATGAGTTTATTTAACATGCCAAATTCCTGAGGCAGATGTTTAAGTGTAAACAAAGCTTTTAAACAAAGTGCAAAGTGGGATTTCTTCCATGTCTTCCTATACACATTCATGGGAATGTGAGCTCTGCCTAAATGTCAGAATTGGTTGTTCTCAGCATTACTGGTCATCAGCTTCCAGATTTTGATGTGTGTTTCTGGTGAACAGTGGCTTTTTAATGTAAGAACATTGGACCCTCAAGCCAAAGCCTTGACATCTCAAGGCGGAAAAATAACTCAGTTTTAAGGATAACTTTGGGAAAATGCCTAGAGAATTTCAGAATGTGTATGTGTGCTTCTCTGTGTGTGTTTGTGTCTGCAAGGAAGGCTTCCTAATTCCTTCTTCTTGTGGACCAAGCCACTCTGGTGGCTGCCATCAGAATGAATTAGAGAGTGGGGACCAGATCCATGCATTAAAGGCATCCTAACAAGCTTTGAGAGACCAGATCTTCCCTATGGCCCTAAGAGAGTTGACTTGATGGATCCATTGGGCTGTAAGGAGTGGGACACAGCCTTGGGATGGGGTGATGGAGCCGGGCAGTTCTGAGTTCTGTTAGCCTACTACCAAGCTTGAGCCATTCCCTTTGCTTGCACTGTCCCCACCCCCAGACTAGCCAGGCCAGACCTGCCCTGCCAGGACATCTTGATCAGGGCTGATCATCTCAGGTGCAGCCAGCTACCTTTATTGGCCTGGCCTGCTGTCCTCATGGAACAGACTCACAGGGGTAGCCCCTACTCATGGCCTGGCTTGGCATGGGGTGGGGAGCTGGGGTAGGAGAGGTTCAGGGAGAAAGGAGGAGAATCCAGGAGGGAAGGAAGAGGGCAGAAGGAGGGAAGATGCTTGTTGTGGGAGAAAAAAAAGAAGGGTGCTAGTCCTTGGACTGTTCTGCTCAGATCCATTTCATCACCTGCTCTGCTCAGTATCATTGGAGTGGCTGACTGCTACACACTGCATTTCTCAGGCTCCTTTGCCTTTTGGCTTCTTTCTACTTTGGCTAATGGGAGGTACGAATGGGAGGCTGGAAGGAAGGAGGGAGGAATAATCCAGTTATTTCTCATCCTCTCTGTTTAGGGCAGTGTCTAGGACAATGGCTGCATTTCCTCTGTGGGTCCACTTTCTGCAAGACAGCCTCTCCCTCTGTGATTCTTCAAGGCATCCTGGTTCTTGACTGGTGGCTTTGACTCCTGGCTGCCTTCTGGCCTATCGATAGTAGCAACTTTCTGCTGTTACTAGTCTCTAGGTTGCCTCACCTTTCACTGTTTGGCCTTTTTGCTCTTCTAACACCTTTGCAACTGTTTCCCTGTATTAAAACCATTCTATTAAACTACTTCATGTTTTATTGTCTGATTCTTGGTCAATACAAAGACCCTTCTTCTCTCCTTCCCATTACTCTTCCTTCCTTTCTCTTCCCATTTCCATTTTTCTGAAGAGTCAAAATCTGAAGTGAGCTGATGATGGTATAGGCAGAGAGAGTGGTGGCCCCTCCAGTTCCATTTTTATTATACTGTATATAAATACATAGTATATTTTATTGTCCGTATTGGGGGGTGGTCATGAAATGCCACTATTGTCACTGCTGTTGTGGTGGGATCTGAAAGGTCATTCCTTCACCTGCCTATCTCCTTTAACATTTACTGAGCACTCCTTCTTGGCAAGGAAGCTCTACACTGATGTTGGGGGTAGGGACCAAAGCCTGAGATGAAGGGATAGTCTTGATTGCCAGGAACCCACTGCACACTGAAATGCTGGGACATGCACACAATGAAGGGTGACACGAGGCATCACCCCAGGAGGGAAGCTCAGAGAGGTGTGGAGGATGGGAGGCTTCCTTTGACCCAGGGAATTGGGGAGGAATTTTTAGGGAAGGTGGCCATGGGTTGGTTTTCAAGGATGGGTAGGGTTTGGGGAGATGATTGTAGGGATGTTACTCATGAAAGGATATTGCCTTCGGAGGTTAGAGGTAGAGTTTAAGGTGTCCAATTCTTCTTATTAACTGCAAATTTCCCCAATTGCCCATCAGTACTTTAGCAAAGACTTCTAAAAACTTTCTGTGGAAGTACTATAACCACAGATGACGGTCAACCTACACCCCCAGGAGACTGAGGATAATCTCTAAGAGGTTTGGGGCAATAACAGAATTTCTTTAAGTTCTCCGGGAGTGGGTTATCCTCTGATGGAGAACTCCACATGGAATTTAGTTTACTTTCCATATATCTGCTTGGGGAGAAAGACAAAGTTAATGAAAATAGGATAAGGGGAGTAAGACCAGGTTTGGGCCCCAGAGGTGGCCTGGGGAGAGCATCCCAATGGGTCTGAACCAGCTTAAGAGAGCCTGAGGACACAGGGACCAAAAGGAGGTAAAGTGGGCAGATATACATCAGTCAGTGGATGACAGTCCCTTTGGCAGCCCCTTCCCTGGGCTGGGAGAGTTGCCCGAGGTGGCCCATCTCAGAAGACAGGTACCCTTTCACTCTTCCCAGGAATATAGCAGAGGAGTGACTGGTTAATGCACGAAAAACATAAAGGGAACCTCTTTTCCTCTCTTGCTTCCACCTGCCCTCCCTCCCTTCTACTTTGGAGAGATGTCAGAAGCATCGTTACCAAGACGGAGGGTGGGATTTGAAATATATTATGGATTTAATAATGGAGATTTGTGGGATTTCATCTTGCATGCCTCAGGCCCCTGAGTCCACCCCATGTCCAGATGAGCAAACGTGTGAAGACAAGGATATATGTCCACAGTGCTGGGGCCAGGAGGCTGCAGCTGGTGCTAGGTTAATTTCCAAAATTAGGCTGCAGTCTCTTTCATAAAGTCCGCAACAATTAGAACAACCATTAAACTGTGACTTTTTAAGGGGAGGAAATTTCACTAGATTTTCAATTCTACCTTGGGCTGTTGTGGATCACAGAAACTCAGGGCCGGAATGGACCTGAAGAGGCATCCAAGGCCAGAATTCCTACCACTATAACCTCTGTTAAGCAGTCCAGCTTGAAGAAACAAAAACCTCCTGGCTTTTAGATACAGAGCCAAACACCTGGGATGGAATCTGAGTGCAGAAAAACAGGCATGGAATGCCAAGAATGCAACACCTGTGGACAAGTTTTTGGCTCAGAGACCAGTGTGGGCTCTGAAGGCAGGACTCCATAGTGCCCACTTCACTGTCTACCTCAAAGGGGGTCAGGGTGTAGAGGGCCTGGGATGATTGTCAGCCTGGTGTTTGGAAACATCTTGGGCTTTGGAGTCACACAGACCTGGCTTCTAATCCAAAGAGACACTGGGGGCGGGGGGGTGGTGGTAGTGGTAGAGGGGAAGGAGGGAGGAAATAAGAGAGGGAAGGAAAGGAAGCCAATTAAGGGCATGTTATCTAGCAGGTTATGGGCAACCGAGGCTGCACGGGACTTTAGAACTCTGGGAGACAGTGGAGAATGTGCTCAGAGTTACACAACCAAGGAACAAGGGAGCTGGGGTGTTGATCCTCCAACGCCCTATCAATTGTGGGTTGAGGGCTGCTCCTAGTGGTGGTGGGTGTTAACTCTCCAATACTTCTGGCCTGCTCTATGCACAGGCTTAGCAGACTTCACTGGCCAGACAGAGTTTTAGGAGCTTGCAGTTGGCATGAGAATGGTGAGTGTTGGGGGGTACAGGCAAGGCACCAACAGTGACTGCCACAGGTACCAGGACCCCAGAGATTCATGATCTGATCAATTCATTCACATGAACCTGCTAGGAACCCAGTGGATGTTCCTTTTCACCAGAGGTTTTTTTCTTACCTAGGACTTGGGAAAGGACCCTGCTTATCCCAAGGAATGAATGACTCAGGTAGAAAGTGACTGGTTGGCTGAGAGTTTTGGGCAGGCAAGTCCTAGTGATCCTGCTGCTGATGTGGAGCCTGCCTGGGCTTGAGGGTGCTCTTGCGCCCAGCCAGCTCAATCGGGACATACAAAATTGGCCGGCTTCCTCCTGCCTCTGCAGTAGCCCTAGAGGGCCTCCTTAGAAAAGGTCTTTTGCTGCTCTTTCTAATAAAAACAAACAAAAAAACAAACAGAAAACTCTTCCTCAGCTTTGAGAGCTGACAACCAGCCCAATAGGGAAGCTTGGAGAAAACTGCTCCAGTCATGCTCGTTATCATGAGGATGATGAAACCATGACTCCAGGGCAAAGTGGGTAGAACCCTGGCTTGAGCACCCAGGGCTGGAGGGCTTTAGAATGGAGCTAACTGATGGAGTTTTAAAAATTAAACTTCTCTCTTCTGGGGCTGAGGGCGGAAGGGTAAGGGGGGAGGGGAGGGGAAGACAGCTGTAAGGCTGAGCACCATTGCTCTTGGAGTTGGCCTGGTCTGAAGAAGGTAGTACCACCTCTGCACTGTTGCACAGTCTGTCCACACCGGAATAGAATAGAAAACATGGGATATGGGAAGGCTTTGTACCCTTCCCTTCCTGTCCTGACCTTGAACTTCCAGCATGGAGCATCCAGTTAGAGACATACGGATTTTTACTTGGAGAAGTGCAAAGCTTTGTGTCTGGCTTTATATAGCTGTGCCATCAAAGGCCGGTCATGCTGAGGGTGAGATTCTCCAGGTAGAATTTTGGGCATGATCTAGCTAAGAGCACGGAGAAGGGAAAACGAGGGAGGGAAATAGACTGAAAATGGGGCCTCTTCATTTAAAGCACTGAAGGACTCTGAATTGAAAGTCTCAGCTTGTCCATGGGGTTTTCTTTAATAGACTGATGAGTTTCCTGGGAAGTAGGCTTTGACTGCCCACTTTCATGTCCAAGGTATGGAGGTGAGTCCAGGGCTTGTGCCTTTGTGATGTTTGCAGGCTTTGATCTCCACACGGCTTCCAAGTGTTTAGCAGCTCAAGAATTACTCTGTGCAACTGGCACATTTCTGGTTCTCATTTTAGAAAGATTTCAGGCAGACTTAATGCTCCAGGAGGCCAAATACAAAGCTGAAAACTCCAGGGTGACCCTGCAAATGCCTAATTTTCCAGAGCTAATCTGTCCTGTTCGACTTGTCCCCTCTCTTCTCTCTGGATCAGCATAACCGTCAAAGTCATTCTCATATTGTGCAAAATGACAGCTGTAATCACAGATGAATGGAAAGAGGCTACTTCAGACAGGAGGCTCTGTTTTGAGGATGATTCATTTAAAATCTTGTTTTTATGAGGTTGCTTTACGGTTTATCCCTATATGAAGGACAGCCACGTGATTTAAAGAGTTTCTCAATCCGCTCATTAGTGTGAGTTTTAAATGGGTGTAACTTCCTGTGGGGTAATTTTGCTCTTTATCTAAAACACTGTTTGGCAGAGGAACTCCTTTGAAGTCAAATCTATGGAAGAGGGCAGGCTTTGACAATGTCAATCCTCTCCCATCTATGATTTAGATGTCTTCTGCCTAGAGACAAGGGCCTGCATGTCATGTTTCTTAAGATCCCCTCTACCTGTGTGATTCTCGGCCTTTCGAGAGTTAGGATTAAAGCTGTATGCAATGTGACATCTCATGTGGCATGACCATCGTTTTCCATGTCCTCTGGGCGCTTGGTCCATGGTGACTTCTTGAGTTAACAGGGTGATCAGGTCACAGAAGGCCTAATATGCCATGGTGTCCTGAGGGCAATTGAGAGCTACTAAAAGGTTTTATGAAGCAAAAATGGCAAGGAAGCTTTGTGTCTTAGAAGGATGACTCAGGCTTCCGTGTGGAGGATAGATTATAGAAGAGAACCTGGAGGACCGGGTAGCTACTAGGAGGCAGGTGGATTTGCCCGGGTGAGAGAAGACACGGTGGCCTGGACTAGAGAAGAGGTAGAAGGAATGTGGCACATAGAAGAAGTATCTTGGAGGTAAACTTGGCAGAACTCAGGGATTGATTATGAGCTTCAGAAGAAGGAAACTTCTAGTTTTTGTCTTGGAAATAGAGTGGGTGTATACTTTATGGTGAGTGCTGAGGGGTACAGACAAGGAGCAACAGTGACTACCATAGGTACCGAGACCCCAGAGATTGATGACTTGATCAATTCATTGATGTGAACCTGCTGGGATCCCAGTGGGTATTCCTCTTCACCAGAGGCTTTGTTCTTACCTAAGACTTGGTAAGTCTAGATCAACTTTGGCCTTTCTCATTCTTGGGAACATGCCACTGACCATAAGGGTGTCCAAACCATCAGGAGAAAAACATTGTGAAAAACAGACAGAAGAGCCTGAGCAGAATAATGGGAAGAAAATTCAAACCAATATTTTAAACTATTTTTTATCATCGTTTCCCAGATAATGTCATTATACTAATTTGAAAGAAAGCAATCCGATTCATTTTCTATTTGTGGTTGCCAGCCCCCTGAATACTTAATGGTTTTGGATTATAAAGCTTCCAGCGGTGGTTCTCATGCAGTCAATAGGATTGGAGGGCAAGAAGAGGCCTGTGTGGAGGTATTGATAGGCTGTGTACCTCCTAATGTGTCTCCTGCTTCAATAGCATCTATTTTGAGTTGAGTTCTTTCTGAAGCTCTGGCAGGGTGAGGAAAATGAGCATTCTTACTGCTTCCAGGGCTGGCTGTCAGAGTTCTAGAAATGATCTGTTGTGACAAACAGCAATGGCTTCGGGTTATGTGGGAGGACTGGAACTCTCAGATGGGTAATTATTTCTGTGGTTTAATGGTGATTGCAAAGCAGAGGGAAAAGCTGATCTGAGCAATGGGAAGACGACAGACTCTGTGGACCTATTTTTGCAGGTTCCTTATAAGAAAGTGGGCTGCACAGTTTCATCACAGACATGCCTTCCGTGAGAAATGTACCTGGGCTGGAAGAACTTCATACTTGAGGCATAGTGAAACTCATCACAGACATACAGATGTGAGGATGACCTAATTACAGTATTTATTTGAAAAAAAAGTCAGTTCTCATAGTACCAAGTTTGAGTCAGCAATGAAAACTAGTTCTCCCGGATTTAGATTTTTAAAGAACAAAGTAGTAAAGATCTTGTTTGTTTCCTTTTAGAATCTGCATAAACACTTGTTCATTATGAGCTCTAAAAGAAATTTAAAACTCAATTTAAATCTAAAGTTGGCAAATGGCTGACATATTACTCAGGCAACTTTTCCTGAATTCTCTCAGTGACACGGAATATTCTTCCTATAGTTTGAGCAATTTTCTGAGGCTAAATTAGAGTTGGGGAAGTGGCTTTGTGCCACTTTCATTGCTGGTTCTGTGGGGACATTGACCACAGCTTTATCCTTCACATGGTCCAATTTGCTTTCCAAGAACAAGGTAGGGAGGCAGGACTCATTCTGGCCTTACCTGGACAGAGTGGAAGAGCTATGTATGCTTATCCTATGTGCTATGCTGCTTCTTCATCAAGGATGTGGCTGTCATTTCTGCTAACCTCTGGGAAGACCATACAGGTATGGGGTCCATTCTTCAATCCAACATATCCTGCCAAAGACAAAGAATGTGCACTTCTTCCAAAATTACCTGACAGAAGCAATTTATAACAGTTGGGCAAAATGTCTTCTAGAGCTGAGTGTAATCCAGTGAATGGAATTCCTAGCCAATGACCAATCACCATGGGACTGTGCTGCCCTACTGCATACCTAGCTAAAGGTCTCTGGCCTTGGTCAATCATCATGGAAGGACACTAGAGAAAGAGGAAGTTTGGGCCCTATCTTCAAGGAGCTCATGACCTTCCCGAAGAAGAAATAAGAGCTACACACAGGAAGCAGAGATCAACCCAAGTTGAGGATCATAATGGGCTGACTTGCATCAGGGGATTTTGGGAGGAAAAGGGAATAATTTGTGGTTTTGTGATGCCTTAGATGACATGCTTAATTCCTGGGTGTTATGTATTGAATTGTGTCCCTCAAAAACATGTATTGCAAATCCTAAACCCCTGTACCTATGAATGTAATCCTATTTGGGAATAGGACTTTCTTTGTTATGTTAATGGGACCATATCAGTGTAGGGTGTATCTTAAACCAATCATAAAAACAGCAGATTAGGTACAGAGAGGGAAGCACAAATGGGAAGGAAGATACTCACTGCATGAAGTTCCTCAAGGAACCAAGGAACAGAAGCTGAAAAGAGACAAGGACCTTCCCCCAGAGCCCACAGAGAAAGCCTTCCCCCTAGAGCCAGCACCCTGAATTTGGACTTTCAGCTTCCTAAACTGTGAGGAAATAAATTTCTGTTCATTAAAGCCACTCACTTGTGGTATTTTTGTTATAGCAGCATTAAGAAACTAAGACACTGCACTTGGGAAGGCTTTCTGGAGGAGATGGGCTTATTTTGGCCCTTAAAGGAGAATGAAATCTGAGAGGCCCAAAACAGAGCTCCAATGGTGGCCTAGTTTGTTTGCTCACTCAGCAAATGCTCATTCATGGGAGGAAGCCAAGTGTCCCCCAGGCAGTGAGTGCTGCTGTGTTCCAGCTCTGTTTTGTGACAACTGTTAATTGCCTCCATCTGTGCCTTCTCTGACTCCAGGTGCCCATCCCTCTCTCCCAGGCTCCCCACATGACCAGGATTCCTGGGGATGACCTTTGCTGAGGGTGACCTGGTAGGCCTAGCTAAGTATCTGTCCCACAGGGAAGCTATCTGCTGTGTGCAGGAAAACTCTAGTGACTGTGAGCCTGCGCTCCCACCTCTGCTGGTGCATGAGCATGTGGAATCCTGATTTTTTTAGCCAGCGCTGTTCTACATCTGCAGTGGAGCATGTGGAAAGCTCTCATGCCACAGATCAGGAAATAATCCGAAGCAGTCTGCCAACCAGGGACTCTGAGGGGAATTGACTGCAGATGCTGGGTTGCATTTATTGAGCTAGGGTCTCGTGAGAGTGATAGTATTGGTGCTGGGGATCCAGGCCTCTAGTGAAATCCATAAAAGAGTTTAAAGGGGTAACTAGACCTGGAAACCTGGTGGTGGTAACAACGACAACAATAATCTCAGGTTGTAGGTTCTCTCTAGGTGGGACAAGAGATGCTTTTAATACCTTAGAGCTGGAGGAGGCCTTAAAGGTTATCTTGCCAAACAATATTTCAGTGCAGGATCTTACGTACAAATTTCCTCAATACCAGTCAGTGGTGTGCTGCTAAATGTTTAACAACTGGCTTCTGGGGAAAATATGAAAGTCTTGATTTGTAGTGTTTGCCAATTTCCATGGTGTAAATACTCTTACCCTGGTTGATTTCAAGGTATCAACACAACATCCCTGAATGCAGAATTGGGAAGAGAAACTCACAGACCTTGAATACCACTGCCTTTAACAAAATACCTCCAGCCACAGGATAGTCACTGTCTCTTGGGGTGATCCATTCCACTTGCCTCTCACTTGGGGAGTTCAGATTTTATTCCCCTTTGAAAGCCAAAACAAACTTATCTTTAAGTGAATGTTAGAAAATTTTATCAAACTAGAATTTGTCATTCTTTCATATTAATTTTGAAAGGGGATATTTAAGGAACAGGGTGAACTTTAGCATTAGAGATGGATGGCTATAGTAAAAGAAGTAATGGTTATTATTTACTGATCTTGGGTAGCGACCTTCCATTGATCTCCAGATTGTCCACTTTTAGGTCATCTCATATCTAGCACGTATGTTTCCAATTAATTTTATTCAACAAACAGAATAAAGCAACTATTTTGTGGCAGACCCTTTGCTGGGCACTGTGGAGAAATTATTAAAAAAAAAAAAAAGAATGAAACACAGTCTCAGATATTAAGGGGCTTAATATTTACTGAGGAAGAGAGGCAAGTTAATGAGTGCTCTCGAGTGCTTTGTGTTATGACAGGGAGGCAGAGAATGTGTTATGGGGTTTCCATTGTGGAAACATCACTTCTGACTGGATGGTCAAAGAAGATGGCATGACATTTTAAGCCTCCAGGGCAGTCATCAGTGAATTGCTGCAGTGTTTGTGGTTTGCTCTTTCTGGTGTTTCCTGCAATGGAAAGGGAACAATTGGTGTGACTGACTTCTTAGAGTAGAGGGCACCTTCCCCCTGAAGCTCTGGGCAGCCTTTGTCACACACGTGTCTGCAAAGCTTTGCCCATGTTTCAGTGACAGACAGGAGATTTAACAACGCCATTGTTAATCAGATCAATAGCTCGGCATGTGGAATGGAACAAACCCATATTTTTTGTATTAGAAACATCCTCTGTAGCAACTGCACGCACAGTAGCCATAGTCTTTAGATCCTGGACTCTGATGCCAGTTTTCAACTTTCAACTTTGAGCAATGCCATATTCACACACCAAGAAACACGTGGACAGTTGCTAGCCAAGCCAGATCATGTTGTAAGTCTCTGCTGAAGTGTGGTCTGCTTCCCATGTGACTCAGAAAGAATTTTCCAAGTTTCCCACTGCCTGAGTGCAGAGGGAGAGAGTAGAAGAGTGAGAGCATCCATTAGGAGTAGAGCGAAAAGTGTAAAAGATGACCTTTGAAAGCCAGCTCCTATTAACAAACACAGTTACTCGTGGCATCAGTGTTGAGTGGTGTTTGTTTAATAGCCATTTGGACTTGGGTTGATGCAGGCTTAGTTCAACTGACCCCATCTCTGACCTTCAGAATTTGTAATTTATCATCGATGCTGTCAACACAAATAACCAGGTAGAATTTCTATCACTTGACAGTTCTGAAAATGGCAAAACAACCAAAGAAACGTGACAAATGTTTGGTCTAATTCTGCCTATGTGAAACCATTTCCTCATGCTGGAGTTGAACCAGGGAATAAGAGCTATGTAAAGAGGTGGATGCTGTGGGTTCTCAGGATTTCCAGATTCATTCATTCATTCATTTATTCATTCATATTCTCCTCTCTCCCCTGGCACTTCCTGGAAAGGAATATTTAATCAACACACCATGCATGCACTGTGTGTCAGGCACACTGCTCAGTGCTTGCAAATAGTGCTACAAAGAAGAGCAAAAAAAAAAAAAAGCTCTAGTCTTTGAAAATCAGTAAGAGAAAATTGGATGAAAAATTGTTGAGGGGTTCATTTGCTCATGGCCTCTGACTCAGTTTTCTCATGCTAAAGATTAGAGTGAGGAGTGTAGGAATTTTATTTAATCCAAGAGGAATTTTCTTAGGCAAATGTGTTTTTCCATCAGGAGAGCAATACAAGAGTATTAAAAACTTTGGTATGCAGCAAAGCAAAGCAAATTCTTTCCAAAAACAACAGAGACTTTGCCTGATCACAAAGTGGGTCAGAGGTTTTGACCCCTTTGTTTTTAGTTAAGGCAGTATCCTCAGCCCCTGGTCAATTTTAGGGAAACCAGTTGGAGACTCTCCACTGAACGGGTAGGCCACATAAATAAGGACTGCACTGGATCTTTGGATTGTATTTGTTGTTGTTGTAACTAAGTACCTTGATTCCTGGCGCCAGAAAAGCCCAAGTCTAGACCAAGAATGAATATATGTTTCATTACTTACTCTATTTCATCTATTTTAGGATGCCCATTTTTCCTTATTTTCCACGTTTTAACATCTCTGAAATTAATGGTACTGTACAGTTACTTTCAGCCAGAAAGCAGTCATGACATAGTTATCATCGTCTACGCATGCACAACTTGGTCTTAGCTGTTCATGTTTTCACTCAGTTGAGCTATGTGGCTCTATGCATTTTGGTTCTACACATGTTGAGTTTAACTGCCAGTTAGAATGTTCTTAAAAACATTATACTGTGATTTAGCATGAAACAAAACAAGAGCAGAGGTTTGTAAAATTGATAGTCGTGAAGCAAATATTATCACTGGAGGAATGACCAAAATTCCGTATTTTTTCTTGTAAAACAACAACCGAGTACTTTATGGCAATGCTTCTCAAATGTGAATGTGCAAACAGTTTACCTGGGAATCTGGTTAAAGCAATTCAGTAGGTCTAGGGTGGGGCCTGAGATTTTTTTGTTTTTAACCAGCACCCAGGTGATGTCAGTGCTTTAGGTCTGTGGCCCACACTGTGAGTAACAAGGCTTACAAAATCTAACATAGGAAATTAATTCAGCCACAAGTCGATGAAACTGCTCATTTTGTTACTGAGTTGTGTGGAATGGATTGATTATCACTTTCTAAGTCATCCTGCTAAAGGCAGGAGAAAAATCAATTTCCCAAGAATAAGATAAAATAAATTTTAGAGCAGTAATGATTTCACGTGTCTCACAAGACTATTGTTAAAGTATCACGGCATAGTCTAATTGATGTAGCAAGGAAAAATGGTAAGTTTACAATCAAGTACCTTAGATTTAGTGAAATACAGTAATCTTCACATATCATTATCTTTGTCAAATTCGTGAAGCATATTGTTTGAACTGTATATAAGCAATATGTGGACCGTTCCTCTGCATCTTCTCAAGAGAACCAACTACAAGGTATAAACTCGGAAAAAAAAAAAAAAAAACAAAAACAAAACCCACTATGTTGAATATAAATGACTTCAATTTCTTTCTACTTTCTGCTTTTACCTTCCCCTAAGTCTACCCTCTTCTTTTAACAAAAAGTGGTATTAAGATACCAGGCTGTCTGATCAAATACCCAGCTAGAATATGGAAAATGTGGGCTTAAAAAATGATGCTCAGGTACCAACAGGAGTGAAAAATTCATTCAATATGCTCCTTCAGGCAAAAGTTATTTGATAAGGCCAGGAATGTTAACTGTCAACTTTGTTTTCATAATGGTCCTAAGATCTTCAGAAGAAAGTGTGCCACGGACTAAAGCACAGCCAGAGAGATACTAGACAATGAGAGCTTCCAGCTTGTAAGTGCCGCTCAGAAAGCTTTATATTCCACAAACACTCATCACTAGGTTTTGGGTTTTTTTTTCTTTCCTGAATAAAACACAGCAAACCCAGATTGGCAGATGAGGCAGAAATCAGAATTTGGGGACACTTGGTGCAAGGTATTGGAGAGGTGGAAGCTGTGTAGAAACTTAAATTGGAGTCCTAGTGGATCCTTGGCTGTCGGCTGGCGTGTTCATATATAGGGTGGACTCATTAACCTAGCAGAGAGTAGCTGCTCTGAGTGTGAGAGCTGAATGGAAATATCAGAGGTCTCAAAGAGCTGGGATTTGTCAAAGTTATGATAAAACCAGAGTAGAGATAACTCAATGAGTACCTTGAGTATTCAGCTAATATCCTGAAAAGATAATGTCTTAGGAGTAAGGACTATACTCTAGAGTAAGAGCCATACCCCGAGACTAAGGAGTAGGGGGGGACAAACTAAACTAGACCAGCCCTAACAAAGAATAAAACCAAGGTCAACAGAGGACCCATCAGTGATTTAACTATCTTCCAGAACAAATAGCAGTTCTCTTTAGAGGAAGACAATATAGCTTAGACTCCTATAAGAAAGCATCCACAGTGTATAGAATACAATAAATGTTGTTAGACATATAAAGAAGTAGTAAAATGGGACAGCTAATCAAGAAAAAAATGAAGAATACAAGACGACACAGAAGTTGGAATTAATGGTGCAAAGAGTTTATGTACTCAGCTGCTAATCGAAAGATTGGAAGTTTGAGTCCACCCAGAGGCAACTTGGAAGAAGGCGATCTACTTCCAAAAAATCAGCCAGTGAAACACTATGGAGTAGAGTTCTACTCTGACACACATAGGGTCACCATGAGTTGGAATCAACTCGATGGGAACTGTTTTTGTTTTTATGTCCAAGAATTTAAAAGAAAAGATGGACATAGTGAGAAAACAGATGGAAACTATAAAACAAATCAAATGAAAGTTTAAATTGAAAAGCACAATATCTAAAACAAAAAATATAGATTAAGAGTATTTGAGACTGCAGAGAAAAGGGTCGGTGAACTAGAAGAGGGACCAATAGAAATGATTCAGCTGGAAAAATAGAGAAAAGAAAGACTGCAAAAACTAAACAAACTCATTGACCTATAGGACAATAGCAACTAGTCTAACATATGGGTAACTGGAAGCCTATAGGAGAAGAGAGAGAGAACAGGACAGAAAAACACTCTAAGAAATAATAACCCCCCCCAAAAAAATCCCAAATTTGTTAGAAATCATCAGGCTACAGATCCAAGAAGTTCAGCAAACCCCAAATAGGATTAATTAAAAAACAAAACAAAACAAAATATCAAAGCATATCATAGTCAAGCTGCTGAAAACAAATGAAAAAGAAAAGAAAAAAAATTAGCCGGAGAGAAAAAAACCACATTGCATAACAGAACAATAATGTTAGCAACTTTTTTCTCTTAAAATCTTTAAACTATATTTTGCTAGCCTTTAAACTATGTTTGACTACAGTATTTAAATAAAAAATAACATCTATTGTAGTGTTTATAATGCATGTAAAGTTAAAATATATGACAAAATAGCACAAAGGCTGGGAAGTAAAATACAATTTTATATTTTTGTTGAGTTCTCACATTTTTTGTAAAGTGATAAATATTGATCCTAAGTAGAGTTTGATGAGTAAGGATGTGTATTGTAACATCTAGAGCAATCACTAAAATATAAAACATGTATAGCTAAAAACCTAGTAAAGGAAATAAAATTGAAAACTAAAGAATATTTAATTAACCCAAAAGAAAGCAGAAAAGGTGGAACAGAGGAACAAAGAACTGAAATTCATAGAGTATTTTTTCTGACAACAAAAACATTAAAGTGGAAATCAATAGGAATAAAACATCTGGAAAAGTCCAAACAACACACTTCTAAATAACCCATGGCTCAAAAATGAAATCTCAAGGGAAATTAGAAATATTTCAAACTAAATGATAATAAAAACACAAGATTATAAAAAGTATCGGGATACAACTAATGCAGTATTCAGAGGAAAAATTTTAGCTTTAAACATTTATATTAGAAAAGAAGAAAAGTTTAAAATCAATGGTTTAAAATATCTTAAGAAGCTTGGAAAAAGTGAGCAATTTAAACACAAAGTAAATAGAGGAAAGAAATAAAGAGCAGAAATAAATGAAATAGAAAACAATAGATAATATTAAAAGTGTCAAAAATTGGCACTTTAAAGATTTTTAAATATGTAAACTCTTAGTAAGATTGTATTGGAAATCCTAGCCAGTCAGGTAAAGCCAGAAAAAGAAATTAAAGGCAAATAGATTTGAAAAAACTAAATAAAACTATCTTTATTTGCAGGCAACATGATCTTGTATGTAGAAGATCCCAAAGAACCTACAGAAAAAATACTAGAATTAATAAATGAATCTAGCAACATTGTAGAATTCAAGGTCAATATACAAAATCAATTGGTTTGTATTTGAACTTGTCTGGATTTGCATTTGGATTTGGACATGTTTAGTTTGAGATGTCAAGTGGGCAGCTGGACTTGAAATCTAAGGTTCAAGGAAGAGGCCTCTTAGGGAGATTTAAATCAATTTTTGAGGATATTTAAAACTTTTGGATGCATGAGATCCCCTCAGGAATAAGAACAGAGAGAAACAAAAAAAGTTCCGAGGACTCAGGTTATCTTTGTGCAGAAACTCTTGTAAGTTTTACACAATTGCCTCTTCCTCCGGGTCCTACTTGTTAGGTGAGGGGCTTCTGCACTAAGGTGGAGATTCCGTAGAAAACAATGTTTCCTCCAAGGGACTATCATTTGAACAACAATGGTAGGGTCCCAGTGGGTGTTGAAACTCTCTTTCCCACACAGTAGAAGCCTAACTGACTCTAGTGGGTGTCAGTGATGGCCTCAATGGTAGTCCTAAGACACTCAGAGGCTTGTGCCCAGGGGGCATGGATCCTGTCTGGTCTAAGAGAGAGGTCATCTAAGCCATTAAGAGTACAACTCTTCCCTCCACTGATTGCCCAAGAGGAGGTAATAAACTCCAGGGTTGTTCCTTCCTTTGGCTTGTTATGCTTGGACGTCTCATCCAGCCTTTGTGCAGTGTTTGGCTCTGGGGCTCTGTAGAGACAGGAATGCTTCAATACATCATCATCATCAGTGTGCTGCCAGCCTCAGAGCACTCATGTTGATTTCTTGCTTCTGTTCCACCCCCAGATCCGGGAAGATAAAAACTTCGGGCATTTCACATGGCCTCAGGCTCTTCACGACTGTAAAATATGGAGCCAGATGGATTTACTTTTTTTTTCTGAAAACAAAACATAACTTGTCTCTGCTAAGATCTTATCTACTTAATGAGCAGAGGCATATAATTAAGGCCTTTCTCCAATGCTGTGGACGTGCCA
Organism: Dugong dugon; assembly: GCA_030035585.1. Classification (NCBI taxonomy): domain Eukaryota; kingdom Metazoa; phylum Chordata; class Mammalia; order Sirenia; family Dugongidae; genus Dugong; species Dugong dugon. Next base: position 149,169,866 of record CM057460.1, read on the forward strand.
GACCTACTGGAAAGTTTGCTCAGTTTTCATAAATCAAATTGGTTTGGATCTTCACACACTCGGGGCTCAGTCTGACAGTGTGTGATGGCAGCACCCGTCCTTTCTGTTGATGGAGGCTGTCACAGTGGCATTTAGCTGCCTCCTTTCATGAGGAGGTTGCCTTTGTTGAGAAGGAAGCTTCTTGAATGGTGCCGCTGACTATGGCCAGAAGGCTGGCTCTCAAGGCAAAGGTTGAGGCTGGAATGGAGAAGTGTTGCTTTCAAGTGGAAAGTTAGAGAGGTAGCAGGGCTCTAGGTGTGAGTCCATTGGTGAGGAGCAAGTTCTCCTGATCTGGCAGAACCCAGGAAGAGTATCCTGTGTTAGGTAGTCCCTGATCAGTAAGTGGGACCCAAATCACTTACAGCTCGTTCCACTAGCTGTAAGAGGCCTCTAGCATGGTTCCTCCAAGAGCCTGTTGGAATTAGATATATTTGCAATCTGCATTCTAAACAAGCTGTTTGGAATAAATATGCTGGCTGCATTGTTTTCTTGGCTCTTATTCATTGGTTAATAAAGTGTTATTTTTTGGAAATAGCTTTTTCTCTGTTGGCTTGAAAGAGGAATCCAAGGGAAATGTTTTGTTGGATTCTGTGTTAATCTTTCAAAACAACACGTGTGCAACAGTGGTTTGGTCAAACCTGACTAGAATCTCATGGAAACCCATAGCCAGTGGATCCGGAGATGAAGGGGACTGAGGATGAGAGGGAAACTCAGTTGGTGGGTCCCAATTCAAATGTGGCATCGGCTGGGCAATGGATCAAGGATGTGTAGAGGAAAGGGTGGGGCTCAGAAGGCATCCGTGGAACGGACACCTCCCTTATTGCTTCTGCAAAGGTGTTGAGAGACTGTCTCACACACAGGCTCTGAGGATGGGGACTCAGGCCGGGGCAGGGGTGGGCAGAGCAATGGCACAGCAGGTCCTAAACCCACCCCACACAAGTAGGGAGGCAGACAGAGAACAAGACGAGTGGGGGTGCACCAAGTGGACTCACTACCCATCACGTGTATTAGTTGTCCTGTCACCCGGACTGCGGCACACACTTGCTGGACACGATGTATTGTTCTGAAGCAGGTTATTTTACTGCCACAGCTGCTCAATTATGTTTCTGAGTTGTTTCCCGATGGGCGGTGGGGAAAAAGCTAAGAACAGCTGCAGCCTCAGTGAGAACAAGGCCCAGTTCCTTGTGCATTTGTAGCCCTGCCCAGTGTGGGGCTGAACACAGAGGCCCTGTGAGGAGGTGACTGGGCCTAAGTTTCTAGGTCCTTTCATGGTAGCTACCTCAGAATATTACTCAGCTGCTCTAGCATGGAGAAACTTCTCTGGATGAGGGTGGGAGTGGGACTAGAATTGATTCCTCCTGGCTGTGGAAGGCAGAGAGTGAGACTGGAGAGAACCTACAGGACCCTAGTGGGGCTGAGGTGGCCCCATTACTGCAGAGAGGGGCACCTCCTACCATCACCTGTCTCCCATGAGCCTCACTCTCCTGCAATGGTGAGGAAGGATGACTTACTCTCTGCACCTACTCAGCACTGTTCAGAGAGGTCTGACAGACAAACACAGTCTCAACATTCAAAGGGTTAATTCTCACAAGAGAAAGTCCAGTCTTAGCCAACATTTATTGAGCAACTGCTCTTGCCAGGAATTGTGTTCCTTCTGTGGGGGTGATCTAGTTCGTGGCCTTGGGGAGCTTCCAGGGTAGCCGGCCAGCAACCTCCTTAATTTTTAGAGCAGCAACCAGCATTTACTGGACTAATACATGCCAGGCACTTTCACCTGCATAATCACATTTAATCCTCCCAACAGCTCTGCATGTTTGGCACTATGATTATCATCCCCATCTTACAGATGAGGAGACTGAGGCTTAGAGAGTTATGTAACTTCACTAAAGCCACCTGCTAGTAAATTAAGAGCCAGGATTTAAACGCCAGATGCCACACTCTTTACTAGAGCTACAGGACTGATCTAATAGAAAGGAGATATTCTAGTCCAGCTCTTAGGATAAGCAGTTTCTGTTTCACACAAAAACTGTGCTCTGGAGGGCCAAGGTGGTTATTCTATAAAGAGATTACGGCAGGCTCTTCAGAGAAGACAACTCAGGAGCCAGGCTTTGGAAGACAAATGGAATGTCGGCAAGTGTAGATGGGAAGGAGAAATCCCAAGCAGAAGGCCCAGTCTTAGCAGAGTTGTGGCAGTGTCAGTGCTGAGCAGGGCATGCTCAAGGTGAGAAGGCTGATGTGGTGGCAACCTTGGATTTGTAAGTGAAGGTGGTGGAGGATGTCCCTGGACAGTGAAGTCAGGACACATTCTGGAGGTCTGACGTTGTGAAGCAAACAGTGAGAGCCAGGGGGATTTGGGACAGTCACCTATCTGATCAGAGTGCAGATTTGGGGTTGGTGGAGACATATGAGGAACGCCAGGTGCACAGGTTGCAAGCCTCCCTGTGCCAGAGCCACCTGCTAATATTCATGGAAGCCAATGTTTGCTCTATGGGTCTGCATCCCTGCCACCTTGCTAGATGCTTTATACTTGTTAACTCTAATCTTTACCATGGTCTTGCAAATCAGATGAGGAAACTAAAGCTCAGAGAGGTGAAGTCACCTCCCCGAGGATGCTAATGAATTCTGTGTGATTCCAAACCCACGCTCTTTGCACTACACATGGAGAATGTCCCAGGAGATTAGAGGGTGAAATGAAAATCACATTCCTGGGAAGCCACTTTAAAGGTGGGCTGAGGATGAGACTGTCACCTAGCACTGATTTCATCTGCAGGAAGCACCCCACCACACACACACCAGGGCCTTCCATTCTCATCACTGTGGTGGCCATGATGGCAGAAAGGGCTGGGGATACACACAGGTGAAGGCACCCAGCAGAGCATGGTCTCCAAAGGAAGAACTCCTGGGAAAATAACTTGTCTTTGGAGACAATGGAGATAAGCTTCCCTGTTGCCTGCTCCGTCTGTCACCATTCTAAAGCAGCTAAAGGCTCCACACATCCTCATCCACGCTGGAATGAAATCAACTCTTGGTCCATTAAATGGCATAGGGGAGCGTTGATGTAATTCCACCAGATGGACTTGTGGACAGTTTTTCCTTGGGTTGTTCACTTCTTTTGAGTTACGTTTTGAGCTTACAAATGTGAAGCCACAGCTGGTTTCTTCCTCTCCATAAGGACCTTTTGATAGCCAGTCAACTGAGTTTTCCATTGTTATTTTTCACAGGTCTAATAGCTGTTGGCAACCACTTTGTGTTATTTCGTTCACATAATTATTCACTGAGCATGAAATACCCCTGAGCGATGATCAGCGTCTCAGCTGAGGCCTTGCTCACTGGCGTCACCACTAGGAAGTGGTTAAAGCCTTAGCATGAAATGGGGGATTTTTTCTAATGAGTTTGATTCAGCCTCTGAGAGCCAAGCCTGGCACATGCTTTGAGTTTTAATTCATCCTGAGTTGCCATGACACGAATGTCCCATGTCCCCTGAGTTCTGCCCAGCCTGTCTGTGAGCATAACTCTGCTTAGAGCAGTGTTTTCTGGGAAGACAGGCCCCCAAGTCTCCCTTGCTCATCACTGAAATTGAGGGTAGAGGCCACTAAACCCCACAGGGATGCCCCCTCCTTTCTGCCATGGGTTTGTCTGTTCTCCAGAAGTTCACCTTTGACGCACAGCTGGTGAGAATTTGTACTTGCAGCACCTAGTAGAGCATAGAAATGAAAAAGCGAAAACACAGAGACTCATGACCTGCTCCTATCCATGCAGACTAACAGGCTGGTTGGGGAGATAGAACAGAAAATTCCTTCTCCTTCTTCACCTGAGAAGTTCCAGGCAGTGAAGTTCATGGGCTGGGAAGAGGTGACGAGAGTAAGGGCCATCGGAACACATCGATGGGCACGATCAGGCGGTGTGATGGATGCAGAGCCATATGTTTGACCAGATACTCCGGAACAGTTGCAAGTTTTCTGTTTGTGTGAAAAACAGCCCTAGGAAGTGTTTCGAGTCTTGAAAAAAAAGTCTTATAAATAGTAAAAAGAAAGAATTTTTGCTTGGTAAGCTTGTAAGGACTGAGTTCCAAGGCCCTTGAGGAGGGAATAGGAAGGAATTTAATTTCCCCCTGGAAGGATTTGCATGCTGCGGGGAGGGGAGGTGGTTCTCACAGTGGACGCTGTACATGCGGAAGGTCCATCTCAGGCTCTGGAGTGAGTTCAGAAGGCCCAGCATGTGTTTCAGGGTCCTTATGGCAAATTACTCATTTTGACTTGGGCTTAGATTTCCATCTAGCAAGTTAATCTAAAAGGTTCTTCTATACACGAGACTGTATAGGTGGCTGCCTGGTTGCTCTGCTCTTCCAAGTACTGGTGACCGCTGAGCCACCTCCTGTCACCTGTCACCTGCCTAGACCCAGGATTTCTGCCGCTCTGGCCTCAGTTTCCTCTGCTGTTAAATGGAAATTATAATAGCAGTCCTCATATAGTTTTAGGAGGAGTAAATTTGAGTATGCATGTAAATACTCAGTCCACTGACTGACACAAGGTAAACATCAGTGATTTTTTTTCTAAATAAACCTTTTATTTTGGAATAATTTTAGATTTACAGAGAAGTTGCAAAGATAGTATAGAGGGTTTCCATATGCCCCTCACCGAGTTTCCCCCTGTGTTAATGACTTTCATAACCATGGGAAATGTGTCACAATTAAGAAGTCAGTACTGGTACATTTCTGTGAACTAAACTCCAGACTTTATTTGGATTTCCACTTGTGCCCTTTTTCTGTTCCAGGATCCAATCCAGGATCCCATCTTGTATTTGGACTCTTGTTATTTTTATTATAATTCCTTTGTTGGTGTCTGTAAACTTCTGAGGACAGGAGCTGTGTCTTCTCTTGTCTCTAGCACTGCACAGTCATGCATGGGGCCATGAGGATGCTATCAGTGGCTTTGGTCTAAAAGATACCTTGCCAAAAATCCCTGTGACTTGGGGAAACCCTTAGAGCCCAGAGTGACAGTCTTTGGTGCTCCTCCAACCATCAGCTCCCCCACCACTTATGAGGGGCAGAGCCTAGGGCAGTTGCAGAGGGGGCCTCCTGAGTTTTTGGATACAGGACCAGGGATAGGGACAAAGCAGGTTGGGCCACAAAGTCTTTGTGCTAGCTTCCTGAGGCTTCTGAGCCATCCGTTGGCCTTCCCTCCCATCCCAAGCCATTGCCAGTTACAACACACTGCAGAACAGGCCCTGCGGTGGGACTCCCAGAGCCCATAGCTTTCATTGTAACATGATTCCTTGGAGCATAGGCCTTGTTCCTCAGAGCCCTGCTTGGAAATCCCACCACAGAGCTAGAAAGATCTTGATGCAATTTCCTGCTTGGAGGCTGAGGTGGTGGAGAGAGAAAGGTAGTGGCCCAGAGGGCTTAGGGCCGGCATGGTGTCTTCCGGCCTCATGCGTGACCCTTTCACTTCAGGCTCAGGCCTTGTGGAACATTCTGAGGCCTCTAGGAGATGGTCACCAGCTTGTGGGCCTGAGATGAGGACCCTCAGCAGGCATTTCCACTCCTGGGTCTGTTGAGACTCTGATGAGGGGTAGGTAGGCCCAGTTTTCCCTCCTCTGTTAGTGCAGACCCTGGTGGAGGCTTTGATGTGAAGACCCTCAGCCCCTGCCCTGGCTGAAGAGGACAGGTCTGTGTCATCTTCTTTCAGGATCTGCTCTCGTGGCTGCCTCTTGGGTCTGGCACTTTTTTGTGGAACCACCCTGCAATCTGAGTGGCTTCAGGGGCCTGGGCCTTGGAGTTGCCCAGCAGCCACCCCCAACATGCTGAGTTCCAGGGCCTTCACATCAGGCAACCAGCCTGACTGGCACTAGGGAATGGCTGATGCCCAAGAATGTGCACTTCACATGCATTCCTTCTTCAAACCCTAAGCACATAAATATTCTGAAACCTCAAATCAGTCTGTTCTCTTAAAAAGTAGAACCACATGCCCTTGGAGGCAGTGTGCTAATGGGCACAGATGTTCTTCACGTGAAGTGGGAATTGCAGGGCCGTGGAGGCAAGAGACAGTGCTCCAGCCCCAGCTGTGCCACTAGCACTGTGTGAGCTTGGGCAGGTCCTGCCCCGCACTGGGCTTCAGTTTCCCTGGCCATAAAACAAGGACCTGGACCAGAGGCTCTTTAAAGGCCTGCCAGCTATGAGGGTTTATGGTCCTAGCGGGGATGGAGACTGAAGTCGACTGGTTTATAGAAGAGTTTATTTGAAATCCATGAGGGCCTATGATTGCTTATAAATGTTTAAGATGTGTTGTTTAGTAAGTCTAAACACAGACAAAAATGGCAAGAATGTAAACAGCCCTTAAAAAGGCCCTTTCTGCTGGTGATTGTGGGCGAGGAGGAGCAAGGACACTCAGGAGGCAGAGACAGGCAAAGGCAAGGGCGGCCAGCCTGGCCTTCCAGAGAGAGATTCACTGGGACCTGGAGGACTCTTCCATAGCTGCCCAGCACTGGTGCACACAAGCCTGGACAACCTCATCTCTGTTGGTTATGGCAACAGTCCCTCAGCTGTCTTGCAGGAACAAGGCCTTTGGGAAGGGCTCTGCAGACTCCCTATTGCCAGCTCGGAATTCTGCTTTGTGCCAAAAATGATGATGAGGCCCCAAGCTAACCAATCTATGGGAAATGGAACAGAGGCCGAACTCTGGCCTGGACTGGTCTTCACTCTGGGGTGTCTGGCAACCATAGCATCCACAGGAACCACCAAGCAGGGGACCTCCAGACTTCCATAAGGGGAAAAAAGAGTTCTGTGGCTAATGGCACAATTTGCAAAAGAATTGCTGTAAATGACTAGGTGTCAGTTGGGTGGAGAATGCTTCATGAGAGGGACATGAATCTATAAGATGTCATTCTTTTATTCATAAAGTAGTTACTGAATGCCTAATGTGTACTGGGTACTTTGCTGGCATTTGACTTGATGGTGCTGGAACCTGGCAGGTTGTGAGGATGTGATGACAAATGGTGGACAGGGTGCCATGATGAGAATGGAGGAGGGACTCAGACGAGGTGGCCAGGGAAGATCTCTGTAAGGAAGTGACTTTTGCTCTGAGACTTGAGGGTTAGGAGGATCCAGCTGTGCTGAGGGTGTGGGTAAGGAAGTCTAGGTGTCAGCTGCATCAGCAAGGGCTATAACGCTCTAAAGGCAGAAGGGGCTGGGTGTGCCAGAGGGTTTGAGTGCTTGGAGTATGCAGGCATTGAAGATGAGCATGTAGGGTGGCTTGACTATGTGTCTTGGGCAGTAGGGCATGGCTTTGGGGTCAGGATAATTGTGTGGATATAGGAATATGTGTGCATCCTTCAGGGTCCTGCTGCTGTTGGGTGCTGTCAACTTGATTCTGATTCATAGTGACCCCATATGACAGAGTAGAACAGCCCCATAGGATTATCTTGGCTGAAATCTTTGTAGAAGCAGATCGCCAGGTCTTTCTCTTACAGAGCCTCTGGGTGGGTTGGAACCTCCAACCTTTCGATTAGCAGCCTAGCACTTAACGGTTGCACCACCAGAGCTACTCATGAGAAGGGACAAACCTTGCCTGTCAGACTAAGCAGTATATTCATGAAGCTAAATGCCAGAGTCTTGGCTAAGAAGCTGAAAATCATGACTCCACAGGGACTCATTCAAAGAGAGAGTAAATTAATGGAGACTTTCCCACCTCTGGAGTTCCTGGTTAGTGCCAATAGTTAACACGCTCGGCAGTTAACCAAAAGGTTGGAGGTTCGAGTCTACCCAGAGGTGCCTCGGAAGAAAGGCCTAACATCTACTTTTAAAAAATCTGCCATTGAAAACAATATGGAGCACAGTTCTCTGACATAAACGCAGTCACCATGAGTTGGAATCAATTCAATGGCAACTGGTTACTGGTTTCTCACTTCTACCAGCTTCCCTTGCTAGTCATTATCAGAGGCCACACTCATCTTTTGTCTTTCTCCTGTGATTGCTCTATTTTCCCCATACATTCATGTTCATATTTCTTGCAGTCACATTGTTCCAGTTGGTCCATAATTGCTTGAGAAGAGAGTGGGAAGGGGTTTCTCCTGAAGTATCCCTCTCCAGTGATGATGACCATTGCCCTCAGAGTCTAGAGAATGAATCAGAAAGGGAAGAGGAACTTGATTGTAAACACACAGCATGTATTTGATCTGATTCCTGACAGTAGGGCCTGTTCAGCAGAAGGAGGGTATGGATGGGTCAGGCGGCAGGACCTGAGAGAGTGGTGGTTGTGGCAGGAGGAAATGAGGGTGCTTTTCTTCTCCTGAGGATTATTTGGTGCACACCTGCACAGACACCTCCCACCATCCAAAACCTCCTGGTTTTGAGACCCAGCTTCATTGCCAGCAACTCTGTGAAGCTTGGTCCAACTTCACTGGCCTTGCTGAGGCCTGAATTCTCTGAATTTGGGGATTCCCTTATCAACTCTGTTGTCTAAGTTGCATACTTTAGAATCTTGAAGCCCAAGGTGTGGTCCATGCTTTGGCAGCTTTAACATCACCTAGGAGCTTGTTAGAAATGCAGATTCTCAGGGCCCACCCCAAACCTTCCAAGTCACAACCTGCATTTTAAGAAGATTCCAAGGTGACTCCTATGCTCATTATAGTTTGAGAAGCAGGGCCATAGACCTTACTCAGCTGCTGCCCTAGTTTAGAAGCAGGGTCCCAGCAGCCCTTCTTGAAGCTGAGCTGGGAAGAATAATGGCCATCTAGGCAGGATCTCAGTATGTGTTCGATTTGACTTATTTGGAAGAGGTGAGGGTCAAGCCAAACAGAAAGGCAAGGAGGGAAGAACCGAAGAGAGAGCATGTCATTCAGAGTTTCAAGAACCTTGGAGAAGGGTATGGATCTCTTGGAATGGTCCCTGTCCAAGACATGGACAGGGACCATTCCAAGAGATCCATAGACATGTTTCACTTTGCGAGCCCTGAACCGAGATATTTATGAAACCAAGGCCATGACTTGGAGATATTGCAAGACTGAAAGTGCAGTGACCGGATGCAACCAACTTTTTCTTAACCAGAAATCCCTGAGACCCAGAGCGGCTATTTGCTTCTCCATTTCTCTTTCTAAAAGCCTGGCTTACAAAGGGCAAAGATTAGAGAGACTGATATTGTGAACCAGCACCAAGCTATGGCAAGAACCACGCCCCGACCCTGCTTTCCATTACCAGGACACTCCAAGCTCACTTAGTCATAAGGATGGAGGGACTTTGTCAACATAGAAGACATCAGAGATGTGGTGAGAGTGATTGAGGACAATGCTCCCTTCATGTGGGTAGAAGAGGCTTCCAGATACACAACTGAGTTCTCAGAAGCAGCTGGGGTCACCAGGAGGTGCTGCCTAGGAGAAGGAGGACTCGAGTAAAATGCAGTCAAATGCTGTTAGAGTGGAGCTGGAAAACTCCTTCTTTCAAAACAATTCATTGTTGTTAAGCACCTATTGTTAGCCTAGCCCTGGCCAGGTGATGGAGAAATGAGAGAAAGAGCTCAGTTCAGTTGTCAGACCCATAGGAGTTGCTCTGAAAGGTGGTCTGCTTAGAGTTGAACAGAACACAGAACACCCAGTCCCTACCCTTGGGCAGAGAGCCTCATCTTATTCAGAGGGAAAATCTCACTTTCTGCTTCCAACAAGCAACCTTTCCTGATTACTCTAGACCTACTTTCTGTTTAGTTTACACATAGAATAATGCACCCCTGCATATAGGTCTGTTCCTTGCCTTCCTCTCTGATCTCATTCCTAGAATTTCCCCTGTGCCAGGGAGCAATTTATTGTCACTCATTTCCAAATTCACCCTTATTTGCCTGCTCTGTTGTAATGGAGGTGGGCTGTATAAATATTTCTCCTTTGCCAGCTGGTATGATGTTAAGCCTTGTTAATAGAGTATGTTGAAGGGATGCTGGAGAAAGAAAGGGTTTCTCTTCCTGGTTTCTATATGACTTGTTTACCAAGATCCTGAGGGGGACAATTTCTCAGTGCCTGGTTTCTTGTAGAAGGTGGCTTCTTGAGCTCCAGCAGTGCCCAACGGCCAGCAGCTTCCTCCCAACATCTTCTTAGTGAAAGGCCACTAGCAAGGCACTTCCTTGTGAATGGCCTCCCACAGCACTTCCTCAAGTGACTTCACAGCAAGTTTCAAGGTGAAGCATATATCTGTGGACACCTTCTCCTAACTCCCTAGGGAACAGATTTCCAGCAAGCATGTCCCATTGGCAAAGAACTTACTGACTTTTCCACCATCCAGTGAGTCATGGCTATAACCTCTCCAAGATCTTGCTATCAGTCCTGAGTGGGTGAGGTGTCTTCCTTACGACTCTCTGTCTCAGCCCTGGGGGTAGCGGATGTTACCAATATCTGCTATCTGCTATTCCTGTATTATTTAGAATTCTCTTCCAAACTCTTACTAGCCAAGTCCCCATTACTCCAATCCCCTGTTAACAATTCTTTACATTAAGTTTTTTTATGTGTGAAATACTGTGTGATTACTGTCTCCTGATTGGACCCTGTGGGCAGAACTTTTGGCAGCTCATTTTGTTGTCCGCTAGTTAGAAATAAGAGATGGCCAAAAGTATGGATCTGCTTCAATGCATTGGCAGTTGCTATGGTTTGTCTGGATGGTCAGTGACTTGAAAGGAACATGATTTAAAGATTAGTGACAAGAAAGTCTGGGGAAGAGGTATGTAGATGGACTTCTCTCAGAATGGGCACACACTAAAGATACTTTTGTCCCATATGTGATTCCCACCAAAGGGCATCCACTGTAGGGAAGGCTTGTAATAATCAGGTAAGCAAAATGGCATGCTCTGTGACTGTCAGTCAGCCTCTTTCCCCAGTGAACAAAGGGGCCAAGGTGGCAAGGACAGAGGCTATGCAGGGCTTGACAACAAGGACTTCCCTTACAAAGATATTTCCTGTATTTGTTTATGTGTTTCTTATCTGTGTCTTCCATCTAGAATGTAAGTGCCATGAAGGCTGAGCTCTTTTCTGTCTTGGCTCCTACTGTATCCCTAGAATCTACAACAGTACATGGAACATAGTAGGCACTCAATAGATATTTTTCAACAAATAGAACGAATGGGATGGAGATAAGGTACAAATGGGAATCAGGGTATAAGCTGCTTGAGAGAAGGAAAAGTATTTCCTCTAGGAGGGGGACTCTCAACGCATACCACATCTCTTCTGGTAAAATGAAAAATATAAAGCTTAACAACATTACAAAACTATCTGATTAAAAGCTGAAGGAGTGATGTGGACAATGATAGCTTTAAAAATCCTGGGGAAGGAGAGGGCCATTATGGGTGGAAGCTGTCAGGGTAGGCTTCCTAGAGGAGTAAGGGACTGAGTGTGTTGTGTAAGGTTTGAGAAGCCAGTCGCTGTACCTAATGGTGGTCCTGAATTTGCTATAAGTCAGCAGAGCTGGCAGTCAGGAAGAGAAGCTGGACATGAAGTGAGGAGAGCAAGGACAAACTTGAACCCATGAAGATGAACTAGAATCTCTGTGTTCCACATCCTCAGGAACTTGGTTGGCAGAAGGAGCTGGTTTTCTTTTCCGTGTAGCTGCATGTAAAGTAGGCCCAGAACTCAGAGAACCTGAAGGAAAAGATCCTGTGAGATCTGGAGCTGTAGACTTGCTGCTACCCCTATGACAAATGAGCCTCATATCGGCATTGTAACTGAGACTTCAAAAGGCCATTCCACAGTCTGGCAGGCCAGTTGCTTCATGATGATGGAGAACATGATAATACCAGTGAATTCTATGAGCATGATTCCACTGCTGCACTTCCTTTGCTGTAAGATGATTTGGTCAAACCCAGGAGGACAAACTGGAACCTAGGAGGACAAACCAGAACCCATGGATTGGCAGCACCTCCGCAGGCAGAGAAACAAATCTATATGAAGGATAGTGTCTACTGCAGAGAAGGCAAATTGCTGCCTCCTCCATAAAGGAAGAAGTCTTAGGTAATTAACTAGCCTTCCATTAGGTGACTGGTTGGTCCCCCCAGAAAATGATGCCATCCTGTAGGACTAGTGTGGTCTCTGCTGCTGGGAAGTAGGACACTCAGCAGCAGCAGTACCCAGATTAGCCCAAGTGAGGGGAAGTCTGTGCTGTTGAACTCACCTCCATTCCTGCCTTCATGAAGACTTTGGGAGGGAATCTCATGACAGCTTATCTTCTGCTTTCTTCCCTGGAAATCTTTAAGAATATAGTCAAACTACTCAGCCTGGTATACGAAACCTCTCACGCGGTTCATCGTGCCATGCCTTTCCAATCTCACTTTCTAACGTGTGCATCCTTCCCCTATGCTTTGGCCAAACTGGAGAGTTCATGACTTCCTCATATGCTCCGGCCCTTCTTCTGCTGTTCCTCTGTTTATCTATTCCCCCATTTCTCTCCTCCATGCATCATTGAAAGTCCAGTTTTAATACCACTTCCTTCATGAAGTCTTTCATCATCCCTCATCCGATGTAATCTCTTCAACCTTTGACCCTCTAGGCTCTGAGGTTGCCCCTTTCTCAGGATGCTCACCAAGATCACCCTGCCCTGTGTGACAGGCACATGTGAGCTGTCTTACTCCCCTCTGCAACCACTGCTCTCCCACGTGGACTGCAGGAACTCATCATGTCATACTTCTGCCTGTACTCTTAGCAGCACTGTGCACGGGACTTGGCCCAGAGTGGATGCTCAATAAATATGTCCTGTATTGAAACGACATCCATCTGTCTGAGTCGGTGTGAACAGAGCTCTGCCTTGGGGCAGAGGAGGAAGCAGAGGGACTGAGGAGAGCCTTTCCTGTCCTTAGATCCCGTGACAGTGAGTGGGAAGTTCTCCAGATTGTGAATAGGTTGTTGTGAGACAAACTGGGAAGGGAATCAGAGATATAGAAAGGAAAAACGAGAATTTTGGGGGAGGGCTGGAAGCAATGCAAGTTAGAGGAAAGATTCTGAAACTTCAGCTTTGCTGAAGAGTGCTTGTTTCAAGTAAGAACTTATGTGGCTCTCTTGATGGACCAGGCACTTTCCAAGTGCTTTACATACAGTAACTCATCTCATCTTCATAGCTACCCCATGAGATAAGTACTATTATGATTCCTATTTCACTGATGAGAAAAGGGAGGGAAGAAAGAGGTTAAGTAGCTAGAAAAGGATTCGCGTCTCCCCCGGGTATTCTTTCTCCAGGCATGTCCACTCAGGAAAAGGAAGTGGCCCTTTCTTCTATCATGTCTAATGCAGCCAGCTTGCCACTTGTATTCTGTGATGAGTTTGCCAAGAAGGTCCCACGAGGCTGAGCAAGTTTTCTATCTTCTCTGGGACCCCTGCTATGCTGTGCATCAGCACTGGTGGTCTGCACTGTGGGGACAGATTTCTTGTGCAAATCTTTCACTTAGAGCCATAGAGCTGGCTTTGTGGCCACATGTTTGATTCATAAAGTTTGCGTTTTCCACAGGACTTGGTTTTCAGTGTGTTTTGGCTTCAGTCTGCAGAGAACTGCTGTCCACAGATTGCTCAGCTACATACATCCTCCCCACGGCTGTGAAGTTTAGCACTAGTGTTCTATTATTGCTCCAGGATCTGGGTTTGGAGTTTTATTTTATTAATATTCTTTTCTTCAAGAATTGAGGGGGGATGGGAGTCTGGACCAATACTGGTTTCTCCAGGTTCATCATGATTCCCCACTGACATCCATGTTTGGTCTTGCTGTCATTTTGACCCTGTTTGCCACTTTGACTCATGTGTTCCATATCCTCAGGGCTGGGTCCGTATGCAGTGTATGGGAGTAAGAGTGACTCTGTGTGAAGGAGTATGTTTATAGTCTCTATAAATTTGCAACCCCCACATTTGTTGTGTTCAGGAATGCTCTATTTACATTAATATTTTCTAAATCAAAATAAACTCGACTTCAAGCCCAGAGCCTGGTGTTATGGGATTCTATCTCAGTCCCTGTTGGGATTTCTGGCCCCCTGTCTTAGTCATCTAGTGCTGCTGTAACAGAAATACCACAAGTGGATGGCTTTAACAAAGAGAAATTTACTCTCTCACGGTCTAGTAGGCTACAAGTCCAAATTCAGGGTGTCAACTCCAGGGGAAGGCTTTCTCTGTCTGCTGGCTCTGGAGGTAGGCCCCTGAACTAGGAGCTTCTCCACGCAGGAACCCTGGGTCCAAAGGACGCGCTCTGCTCCTGGTGCTTCTTTCTTGGTGGTATAAGGTCCCCACTTTCTGCTTGTTTCCCTTCCCTTTTATCTCTTGTAAGATAAAAGGTGGTGCAGGCCACACCCCAGGGAAACTCTGTTTACGTTGGATCAGAGATGTGACCTGAGCAAGGGTGTCACATCCCACTCTAATCCTCTTTACCCGCAAGCAGAGATGATGATTTATAACACATAGGAAAATCACAAAATGGAGGACAACCACACAATACTGGGAATCATAGCCTAACCAAGTGGACACATATTTTTGGGGGACACAATTCAATCCATGACAACCCCCTACTTCCCCTTACACTGCCCCAGGTAGTGAAAGCCCTCAGGACTGCACTGGCCAGGAAACTCTGAAAAGGTGTACTGGTCTACAGCTACACTGTTCAAGTACTCCTTATCCAAGCCCATGTGGCCTGCGTTGGACAGCTTTCCTACTTCTATCCCTGGCTTGGGTATGGGATAGTTGCTAAGGCAGAGAGCACTGGCATCCTGCACCCTGCCTCCCCACAAAGACATTTGTCTCATAGATCTTCTGTCTTCCTGCTGTGCTCCCAGGACATTGGACCTTGCTAATCATGGAACCCCTAGGTCACCATTTTCTCCTAGTTCTGGGAACCATCCCCCTCCTTCTTCTGGGTCAGCAGCTTCCCTGCCCTTCAAGCACATTACCATACCCCACCCTCCAGGAAGGGCTAGCCTCCAATGAGTATTTGGACTCAAAATATTGAGTGCTAATTTCAGAGGGTGAGGGTTGCAACAGTAATGCTGAGACATACATTTTTTTCCTATTGACCAACCTTGTTATTTATTTATATCACTATTCAGTTCTCAGCAAAGTTATATTGCATAGTAGATGACCACGGTCAGTTAAAGTTTGGAGTCAACGTCCAAATGCATGAATTCTCCTCTTAGTTTACTCTTCCACCTGTAGAGGCCAAGCTGAGACCCTAGGTGATTGAAGATATTTTTCTGAATGCTAATGGAGCAGGGCTCTCTGGTGGGAAATGCAAGACTGGTGGAAGTCAAATATTTGTGAAATGCAAACTTCCATATATTTAGGACACAGGGGCAGCCATCATCAGGATGTGGACTGTGGAATAAAGAGAACCAACAACCAGCTTTATTGTCCTTTATGCATTCAGAGAATAGTGTCAGGACATTATTTCACCTAGCCTTGGGCTGAGTTCCTGGTGTGTAGCTCTGAATTTTGGTCTTTCTCTCCTTGGTGCCCTCTCCCAGCTTCACATCTCTCACTCATGGTCTCTCCACCACCCTCACCATTAGGGCTCCACGTATGGCTGCTCCTCCTGGTCTTTAGAAAATCTATCAAAGACCCTGGTTCTCACCAGGCCTTGGAGAAGGATGGTTTTCAGACCAGCTTTGGCATATGGGGACTTAGCACTGACCCAGGCATGCCTGTTCCTGCTCCTTGAGTTTGGGTGAACACAGGGAGGGCATAGACTGTGAAGAGATGAGGTCCTAGGGTGCTGGAGGGAGAAAGAGAAGAATTTCTCCAGAATGGCCAATGGGCCAATACAAGTGACAGTCAAAGAGCAAAGCTAAAGTAAGGAAGAGAGTAGAAGCTTCAGCTCCGAGAGATTCAGTCTTAGACTTTTGTTTTTTCAACCAATGCTTATTGAGTATATTCTACACACCAGGCTCCATGCACTGAGGAAACAGTGATGAACAAACCAGATTGAAACCCATACTCTCTGGGCTTACATTCAAGTGGACTGAAAGGAGAGAATAAGCAGGGAAACAAGGCAGAAGATCTTAGGCTGGGAGGATCCAAAACAAGTAGGGAAGTGGCCTGTGCTGGGTCAAGGCAAGTGGTCCAGGACAGAAGCAGCACAAAGTGCATGGTTCTGGTGACATGTATTCATATAGGGCTGGTGGCATGCCACTGGGCTGGAGTGTAGCCCCCTGTTAAGACTAGATGGTGGGTGTGGCAGAACTTATGGGAGTATATTGACTACTCTGCTGAAAATTTCCATTGAAGAAGATGGAATTAAATCTTCAGCTAGATAGTATCTTCCCATGAGGTCTGAAGAAAAGGGAGACATGGGAGACATGTAAGAAAAAGGGTGGGGGGGGCAGTGAAAAGAAGAAAAGCTGATACTGGCCTCCCAGCTTTTGTTCCACAGAAGACCACAGTCCCTAGGTGTGGACAAGCAGGGCCTCTTGCTGGGTGCCCTGGGAACAATGATCACTCACACAAAGGCCTGTCTTTTCAGCTGTCTCCTGCATGAGAGCAATGTGGTAGCTTCCTGGGGCCTCACATGTGGGTCTCTGTGTCGGGATGTCTGCGATAATCCAGGTGTTGGCTTTGGGCCATGGTCAGAGATCACAGACCGGAGTGCAAAGTGACTGGGAGGTGGAAGTCCCCAGATGAGATCTTTTGACCCTCAGATTACAGAGTTCTCTCCAACCCAACAGGCCCTGCAGTGTTCTGAACAAATAGCTGGAGGATATGTGTGTCTGGTCTGATTCCCTAACAGGAGTATCAGCAGCAGCTACCAGCCTCCCTCTGTCACACCAAGTTGCCATAGGCGACAGCCAACTGAAGGAATGCATTAGCCTGACGACCCATCCTCCAAGGAAGCCCTCTTTTCACTTCAGAATTGTCAGCCTTCTAAAAAACATCTAACTCAGGTGGCCTGAGCCAACCATTAGTTTCAGTTAGAAGAAAGTGATATGCAACACCATACTACACACACACACACACACAAGAGCTTTGGTTGTCATGCTTAACCTGTTGGCTAAGTGTTATTTACAGACTGTTAATTGATGCTACCGTATCTGCCCCATCTAGCAACCAGATAATTCCCTTCCAACAACATTCTGTAAAGAGCAGGATTCTGGTTTGGCTCTTTGCTCTTAAAAATTAACCCTGGCCAAAAGGACGCTCTTCTCTTCCAATTGCAAGCCTGGAATTACCACATATGGTTTCCCCACCTTGGAGCCCTCATGTTCTGTTCTTTTCCGTCAATACTGTTTTCTGAAATTCTTTCCTCTTAAATGACTCACAGACAGGCTATGTTTGTTCAAGTGGAGGTATGTGTGTACGTGTGTGTGTGTGTTATTAGGTGGGATTCTAGAACTGAAGAGAATTAGGTGTTGAAGCACAAATGGTTTTGGTATATGGCTGCACTTGGTATTGGGGGCCACCCATCATTCTCCAGGCCTTTTTTTTTTTTGCCCTGAGATACTTCTTTTTTTAATTATACTTCAGGTGAAGGCTTACAGAACAAATAGTTTCTCATGAAACAGTAGTACACATATTGCCTTATGACATTGGTTAACTACCCCACAACATGTCAACCCTCTAACTTCTCAACCTTTTTTTTGGTGAAAATACACATAGTCAAAGATACACCATTTCAAAAATTTCTACTTGTACAGTTCAGCGACATTGACTACACTCTTCCAATTGTGCTGTTATTCTCACTTAAGATGAAGGCTTACAGAACAAAATAGTTTCTCATTTAACAGTTACTACAAATGTTGCCCTATGACAATCGTTAACAGTCTTACAACACATCAACAATATCCTTACCCAACCTTGGGTTCCCTATCACCACCTTCCTTGTCCCCTTCTGCCTTCTGGCCCTTAGCACTGGACTCCTGTACCTCGTTAGTCTCATTTGGTTTTACGGGGCTGTCCACTCCCAAGCTGAACGGTGAACCTCGGAGATAACTTCACCACTGAGCTAAAAGGGTGTCTGGGGGCCATACTCTCGGGGTTTCTCCAGTCTCCTTTAGGCCGGTAAATCTGGTCTTTTTTTTGTGAGTTAGAATTATGTTCTACATCCTTCTCCAGCTCTGTCCAGAACCCTCTGTTGTGAGCCTGGTCAGAGCAGTTGGTGGTGATAGCCGGGCACCACCTAGCTGTACTGGACTCAGTCCAGTGGAGGCCTTGGTAGCTGCGGACAATTAGTCCTTTGGACTAATCTTTTCCTTGGATCCTGTTCTCTTCATTCTCCCTTGCTCCCAAGGGGATGAGACCAGTTGAGTATCTTAGATGGCCGCTCACAGGCTTTTAAGACCCCAGACACTACTCACCAAGGTAGAATGTAGAACATTGTCTTTATAAGCTGTGTCATGCCAATTGAGCTAGATGTTCCCTGAGACCATGATCCCCACAGCCCTCTGCCCAGCAATTCAGTCCCTCAGGGAGTTTCAATGTGTCTATGGGGCTTCCATGACCTTTCCTGGTGCAAGCTGTGCTAGTTTCCCCTGTATTGTGTACTGTCTCACCCTTCACCCAAGATACCACTTATCTATTGCCTATTCAGTATTTCCCCCCCACCCTTCCATCCCTGGTAACCAACAAAGATTGTTACATTTTGTGTGTGAACTTTTTCATGGGTTTTACAATAGAGGTCTCATACAATATTTGTCCTTTTGTGATTGACTTATTTCACTCAGCATAATGTCCTCCAGTTTCATCCATGTTATGAGATGTTTCACAGATTCATTGTTGTTCTTTCTCATTGCATAGTACTCCACTGTGTGTGTGTACCATAGTTTGTTTATCCATTCATCTGTTGATGGGCATCTAGGTTGTTTCCATCATTTTGCTATTGTGAACAATGCTGCCATGAACGTAGGTGTGCATATGTCTATTCGAGTGACGACTCTTATTTCTCTAGGATATATTCCTAGGAGTGGGATTGCTGAATCGAATGGTATGTCTATTTCTAGCTTTCTGAGGAAGTGCCATATCATTTTCCAAAATGGTTGTATCATTTTGCATTCCCACCAGCAGTGCATAAGTGTTCCAATCTCCCCACAGCCCCTCCAACATTTGTTATTTCCAGTGTTTTTGATTCGTGCCAGTAATGCCGGGGTGAGATGGTATCTCAATGTGGTTTTAATTTGCATTTCTCTAATGGCTAGTGATTGTGAGCATTTCCTCATGTGTCTGCAGGCTGCTCGAATGTCTTCTTTGGTGAAGTGTCTGTTCATTTCCTTTGCCCACTTTTTAATAGGATTATTTGTCTTTTTGTTGTAGAGGTGTTGGATTTTCTTGTAGATTATGGAGATTAGACCTTTGTCTGACTCGTACTGTCCAAAAATTTTTTCCCAGTCTGTAGGTTCTCTTTTTACTCTTTTGGTGAAGTCTTTTGAAGAGCATAGGTGTTTGATTTTTAGACGATCCTAGTTATCTAGCTTATCTGTTGGGGTTTGTGTGTTGATGATTATGGTTTGTAACCTGTTAATGCCGTGTATTAAGGCCTGAAGTGTTGGTCCTATTTTTTCTTCTATGAACTTTATAGTTTTAGGCTTTATATTCAGGTCTTTGATCCATTTTGAAGTAGTTTTTGTATACAGTGTGAGGTATGGGTCCTGTTTCATTTTTTGGAGATGGATATCCAGTTTTGCCAGCACTATTTGTTAAAAAGACTGTCTTTTCCCCATTTGATGGACTTTGGGCCCTTGTTGAAGATCAGGTGACCGTAGGTGCAAGGATTTACATGTGGGTTCTCAATTCTATTCCATTGGTCAATGTGTCTGTCGTTGTACCAGTACCAGGCTGTTCTGACTACTGTAGCTGTATAGTAGGTTCTGAAGTCAGGTAGTGTGAGTCCTCCAACTTTGTTCTTTTTCTTCGGTAGTGCTTTACTTATTCGGGGCTTCTTCCCTTTCCATATAAAGTTAATGATTAGTTTTTCCATCTCTTTGAAGAATGTTGTTGGTATTTGGATCGGGATTGTGTTGTATCTGTAAATTGCTTTGGGTAGAATTGACATTTTCACAAGGTTGAGTCTGCCTCTCCATGAGCATGGTATGTTTTTCCATTTATGTAGATCCCTTTGGGGTTCATGCAGAAGTGTTTTATAGTTTTCCTTGTATACGTCTTTTACATCCCTGGTCAGATTTATCCCTAAGTATTTTATCTTTTTTAGGTGCTATTGAAAATGGTATTGTTTTCCTGATTTCCTTTTCATCGTTCTCCTTATTGGTGTATAGGAATCCAACTGATTTTTGAATGTTTATCTTGTATCCTGCTACTCTGCTGAATCTTTCTATTAGTTCTGGTAGATTTCTCTTGGAGTCTTTAGGGTTTTCTATGTATAGTATCATATCATCTGCAAACAGGGACAGTTTAACTTCTTCATTACCAATTTGGATGCCCTTTATTTCTTTTTCTTGCCTTATTGCCCTAGCTAGAACTTCCAGCACAATGTTAAATAGGAGTGGTGATAAAGGGCATCCTTGTCTTGTTCTTGTTCTCAAGGGGAATGTTTTCAGCTTCTCTCCATTAAGAATTATCTTGGCCATTGGTTTTGCATAGATGCCCTTTATGATGTTGAGAAATTTCCCTTCTATACCTATTTGATTGAGAGTTTTTATCAGGAATGGGTGTTGGACTTTGTCAAATGCCTTTTCTGTGTCAATTGAAATGATCATGTGATTCTTTTCTTTCTTTTTATTTATGTGGTGGATTACATTGATTGATTTTCTAATGTTGAACCATCCTTGCATACCTGGTATGAATCCTACTTGGTTGTGGTGTATTATTTTTTTGATATGATGCTGAATTCTATTGGCTAGAATTTTGTTCAGAATTTTTGCATCTATATTCATGAGAGATATTGGTCTGTAATTTTCTTTTTTTGTGATGTCTTTGCCTGGTTTTGGTATCAGTGTTATGCTGGCTTCATAGAATGGATTTGGAAGTGTTGCTTCCTCTTCTATGTTCTGAAATAGCTTGAGTAGTACTGGTAGAAGCTCTTCTGTAAATGTTTTGTAGAATTCTCCAGTGAAGCCATCTGGGCCAAGGCTTTTTTCTGTTGGGAGTTTTTTTTATTACCTTTTCAATCCCTTCTCTTGTTATGGGTCTGTTCAGATTTTCAACATCACTTTGTTGTAGTTTGGGTAGGCTGTGTGTTTCTAGAAATTTAGCCATTTCTTCTAGGTTTTCAAATTTGTTGGAGTATAGTTTTTCATAATATTCCATTATAATCCTTTTTATTTCAGTTGGGTCTGTTGTAGTGTCCCCCATTTCATTTCTTATTTGGGGTATTTGTGTCCTCTCCTGTTTTTTTTTGTCAGACTGGTCAGTGGTTTGTCAATTTTGTTGATTCTTTCAAAGAACCAACTTTTGATTTTGTTGATTCTTTCTATTGTTTTTCTGTTCTCTATTTCATTTATTTCTGCTCTGATCTTTACTATTTCCTTTCTTCTGGTGGTTGTGGGCCTTTTTTTGCTGTTCTCTTTCTATTTGTTTGAGTTCTGTAGTTAATGTTTTGATTTTGTCCTTTTCTTCTTTTTTATATGTGCATCTATTGCTAGAAATTGTCCTCTGAGGACTGCCTTTGCTGTGTCCCAAAGGTTTTGGTATGATGTGTTTTCATTCTCATTTGATTCTAGCAATTTTTGATTCCATCTCTGATTTCTTCTATTACCCAGTGATGTGTAAGCAGGGTATTGTTCAGTTTCCATGTAGTTGATTATTTTTCCTTGCTCTTTCTATTGTTAATTTCTACCTTGATGGCATTGTGGTAGGAGAAGATACTTTGAATTATCTCAACGTTTTGGATCTTGTTGAGGATTGCTCTGTGGCCTAAGATGTGGTGTGTTCTGACCTTTGGGGTTTTAAGCAGGAGGTGTCAGAAAAGTTACCACAGGGATAACTGGCTTGTGCATTGGAAAAGAATGTGTACTTTGCAGCAGTTGGATGGAGTGTTCTATACATGTCTACGAGGTCAGGTTGGCTGATTGTGCCCTTTAGGTCTTCTGCATCTTTGCTGAGTTTCTTCTTAGTTGTTCTGTCTTTTACCAAGAGTGGTGTGTTGAAGTCTCCTACTATTATTGTGTAACTGTCAATTTCTCTTTTCAGTGTTGTTAGAGTTTGTTTTATGTATTTTGGAGCCCTGTCATTGGGTGCATAGATGTTTATTATGGTTATGTCTTCCTGATGGATCATCCCCTTAATCATTATATAGTGTCCTTCTTTGTCTTTTACGGTATATCTTGTTTTAAAGTTTATTTTATCTAAGATTAGTATTGCCACTCCTGCTCTTTTTTAGTAGTTGTTAGCTTGATATATATTTTTCCAACCTTTGACTTCTAATAAATTCACATATTTGTTTCTAAGATGTGTATCTTGTAGACAGCATATTGATGGATCCTGTTTTCTTATCCATTCTGTCACTCTCCGTCTCTTTATGGGTGCATTGAGTCCATTTACATTCAGTGTAATTATTGATAGTTATGAGTTTGTTGCTGTCATTTAGTAGTGCTTTTTTTTGGGGTGCTGAAGTTTTCTTTGTTCTTCTTACTCTTTTGTGCTGAGTTACTTTTGTTTGTGGATTTTTTTTTCATTTCTTTTGTTTTTGCTGAGACTTTACGTTTTTCCTCTTTATTTTTATAAGTATGTTTGTTAACTTTCTTTGTGGTTACCATGAATTTTACCCTTATCTTTCTAAGTTTGAAGCAGTCTACAATTACTTGGTATCACCTTGCCTTCCTCTCCAGTAGAAGGTTCTATACCTACACTGTTTATTCCCTCTTTTATTGTTCTGATGTTGTTGTCATTTACTGATTAACTGCTCTGATTTCCTGCTGTATTTCTTTTGGTTTTGGATGGTCCTCGAGAGTTGATTTCCTAGATTGATATCTGGCTGGTACAATCCTGCATCCTAGATTCTGCCTGTGAGCTGAAGCTGTTTGTCCTCAAATTGAAGAACTCCCTTTAATAATTCTTGTAAGTTTGGTTTGACTTTTACATAGTCCCTTAATTTCTGTTTATCTGGAAATGACTGAATTTCACCATCAAATTTGAACGAGAGTTTTGCAGGGTGTATTATTCTTGGCTGGCAATTTTCTTCATTCAAGATTTTATATATGTCATCCCATTGCCTTCTTGCCTGCATCGTTTCTGCCAAATAATCTGAGCTTAGTCTTATTGTTTCTCCCCTGTAGGTGCCTTCTTGTTTTTCACGAGCTGCTCTCAGGATTCTCTGTTCGTCTTTGGTTTTGGCGAGTGTGAATATGATATGGCTTGGTGATTTTCTTTTGGGGTCTATCCTATATGGGGTTCGTTGAGCTTCTTGGATGGCCAGCTTTTAGTCTTTCATGATATTGGGGAAGTTTTCTGTCAGCAGTTCTTCAATGATCCTCTCTGTGTTTTCTGTTTTCTCCCCCTGTTCTGAAATTCCAATCACTCGAAAAATTTTGCTTTTGGTTGTATCCCACATAACTCTCAGGGTCTCTTCATTTTTCTTTGTTCTTTTTTCTGAGTTTTCCTCAGAGTTGTATCCAAGTGTTTGTCTTCAATTCCACTGATCCTGTCTTCCACCATTTCAAATCTGCTTCTCAGTCCTTCTATGACACCGTCCATTTCTGAAATCTTGTTGTTTATCCTTTGGATTTCTAATTGTTGTCTTTGTATAATTTCTAGTCGTGAATTTATTTTGGCATTTTGTTCCTGCATTATTTTCCTGAATTTTCCAATTTTTTGTCTGCCTTTTCCATGAATTTGTTTATTTTTTCCTCATGTTTGTCAGCTTTTTGCCTCAGCTTGGAGAATTCTAAGTATTAGAGATTTGAATTCCCTGCCAGGTAGTTCTAGTGCATTTTCTTCCACTGGAGAGTCATCCAGTGTTTTATTTTGGACACCTACTAGAACCAGCCTGTCTTGTTTTTGTAAATGTTTTGATATTGTCTGCTGTCTTTGGGGCATTCAGTAGTTATTTTTCATTGATTTTTTAAAGAAAATTTGACTATGTCTGAGCAGGCAGACTGTGTGTTCTTTGTTGTTTGCTCGTCTGTGGGCACAATACTTTTTGTCTCCTTCTCCAATTGGCAGGGTCAGTCACTCAGATATGGTATGGCAGGGTAGGTCTACCTGAAGAGAAGTTACTAGGATGGGTTGTTTGTGGCACTTACTACAGCCACCAGAGTGGGTCGGTAATCAGTGCAGGGCAGATTCTGGTAAGCTGTGCCTGTGCTGCTTAGTGGTGTGATGTCAAGCACACGGTGCAGGTAGGCAGGATGCAGCGGGGAGATAGTTATGTGTGGAGCTAAGGTGGATATGTGAGAGAGGAGAGAGGAACAGGAGCCTAAAACATACAAACAAACAAAAAAAGAATGCTAGGGGAGCTTGCTGTTGGAGTGGAGAGATGAGAGACTATGAAATGGAGAAAAACAGAAAGGAGAAGAGGAAGAAAAGAAAAGAAAAGAATGAATAAATAAAAATCAGAAAGGTTAAAGAACCGCAATGTTCCCAGGGATCCCACTGGTGCAGCTTTGAGGTCTGGGGAAGTTGCTCTCAGGTGTTGCAGTACAGCCTGGGTAGAAGGTGTAGAGGTATAGAATGCCAGGTATTCAGGGAACAGAAAGAGAAGGAAGGTATAGAGAGACGAGAAACTGAGCAATGAAGAAAGACAAAAAAGGAAAAAGAGGGAAAAGAAAACAAAACAAATTAAAAAAAAGAAGAAGAAGAAGAAATGTCCCCTAAAAAACAGGAAAAAAAAAAAAAACGAGCAAAAAAAGAAATGCCCTCAGGGATCCCTCTGCATGTCTGTGCAAGCCGAGGGTGACGTCTCCTTGCCACACAGCACCACCTGGTCAGAAAGGGCTCCCAACTCAAGACAAGAAAAAGAAAACAAACAAACAATTCAAAACAAACAAATGAACAAAAGCCCCAGATCCTACCAGCATGGCAGCCCAGACCAGGAAACAGCTCCACACTCGAACAGAGTTCCACAGCCCCTCAGGAAGAAGCAAAGATGGTGCACGGAGCCATGTATTTGAGCGAAAGGAGGGGGAGGTGGTGAGAGGTAAGGAAGAAATCAAAAGAAGCAGAAGAAAGCAACACTAGCAGCCAACAAATGGCACTCAGAGAGCTGGCCCGTTCGGGTGTGTGGAATCCAAGCAGCCTGTGTTTCCTGGTCAAGAGATTGTGGCCGCAGGAAGCAGAGGTGGCTGAGTGGGTGTGAAGAATGGTGGGGGGTGGGAAAGTGTATATCGCAAATTACCAGTTGTTTTGTCTCCCGCTGGAAGCTCTGTGAGGCTGCTTTCTTGTACCCATTTGCTGGTCTCCGATAGGAGTCCGAGATGGTGGATCCGCGCTGCGTTAGCTGGTAGGGTACCTCTGCATGAATCACTCCTTGCTCTCCGTTCTCTGTCAGTTTTCTCACTCCATCCGGTGCTTGGCTGAGTTCTTTAACTCTTCATTTGATGTTTTAGGGTTTCAGGATTATAGTAGTCTCTGTTTGGCTTAGTTTCTCGGATCTGCTGTGGAGGGACGGCGTGGTGCTTCTTCCTAGAGCACCTTTTTTTACTACTAGGTCTGTCTCTGAATTTTTACTATTACAAGTTACAATGAACATTTCCTAGAATAAGTGCCTGAAAGTGGAAGTGCTAAACAAAGGGTAAGTGCATTTACATTTTTGATAGGTGGTACCTTCTAAAAAGATTATAGAAAAAAACAGTTGCCGTCGAATTGACTCTGACTCATAGCAACCCCATGAGTGTCAGAGTAGAACTTTGCTCCATAGGGTTTTCAATGGCTAATGTTTCAGAGGTAGATCACCAGGCCTTTCTTACAGGGCACCTCAGGGTGGACTCGAACCTCCAACCTTTCTGTTAGCAGCCATGCTCGTTAATTGTTTGTACCGCTTACCCTCCACTAACTGTGTAAGTGTGCACTCCACACACCCCTGCCACCATGGGGTATTATCAAGCATTTCCTTTTTTGTCAGCCTGCTAAGGGAAAGATAACACTTCATCCTTGTTTTCAGTTGCATTTCTCTAATGACTAGAAAAGCTGAGCATCTCTTCTGATATTTATTTGCCATATGCATCTCATAGGGTCAGGTTTCTAGGACTCCCCTGGCCAGGGCACATCCCTTCCCAGATCAGCTCTCCCCTGAGAGGGCCCCACGGAGCACTTCTCTGTAGTAGGTAAGCACTATTTATGTGTTTAATGCAAAGACTGTGCTGCAGGAGCAGTCATGGCAGCTCCAGTGGTCTGGCAGCTCATGCTGGAAGAAAGAAGAAAGCTTCCGTGTGACACCAGACTCTGTCTTTTCTGGTAACTGTGAATTGTCATTCTGGGTCTATGACAGCAAAACTCCAGCCAGTCCGCTCATCCAAAC
This sequence comes from Dugong dugon, assembly GCA_030035585.1. Lineage (NCBI taxonomy): Eukaryota > Metazoa > Chordata > Mammalia > Sirenia > Dugongidae > Dugong > Dugong dugon. Next base: position 149,196,228 of record CM057460.1, read on the forward strand.
AAGAGAACCATTCATGGGTCCACACTGTCCTGAGACAGCATGGTGCAGACAGTGGGAAGGGCACTGGGCTGGGGCCAGCAGACCCCAGTTCCAATCCTGGCTCTAGCTGTGAATGCACAGGTGACCTTTCCGCATCTCTCCTCTTCCTCCTCTTTGCCTTCTTGAAACTTTCCATCTGCCCCCACCACTGACCTTAGGTCTCACTGCACCCTGGGGTTCTGTGATACTGTTTTTGCCAGCTGTGCCCATTCTTCTCCTCCATCTACGTTTGAAGGATCCTTGTCTGGGTGTCCTTCTGTTCCCTCACTACACATTCAAGATGTCTCCAGATAGCAACTGCAGGGGCAGCTGCAGTCCGTTGTGATCCAGTTGGCTCCCAGGTGGGAGCTCTCTCCTGGACTCCAGCTCACAGTGTCGCTGCCTTTGGAACAATGCACCTGGTGCTGCGTCCCCAGGAACACTCAGATGTCCATATCTGAACGTGTTTCTCCCTAAATGTTTCCTGTGAATGTGAATGGTGCTGACTAGCCATTCACACCAAAAATTTCAGGAGGCAGTCTTGGGTCTTCCCCTTTCTGTTGCCAGAAATTTTTCTGTGACTACCCATTGCCCACTGAAAGAAATCTTGGCTCTTTGAATTATGCCCTAACTTAACTTCCTGGTTTACTTCCCCTGAGTTCCCCACAAGTATCCTATATTGCGGTCAAATTGGGCTACTTATGATACTACAAATAATACGTACTTTCTGGTTTCTCCATTTAGGGTGGGATTTTTCAATAGCAGCGCAATTTACATTTTGAGCTAGGTAATTTGTTGTGCGGGGCTATACTGTGTGTGCATTGTAGGATATTTAGCTGCATGTCTGGCCTCTACCCACTAGATACCAGTAGCACTAACCCCACCCCCAGACATGACAATCATAAATATCTCCAGACTTTGCCAAATGTCTCCTGAGGGGCAAGACACTCATCCCAATTGAGAACCACTGATCTAGAGTCATATTATCTATCTCACTTGCATGGAAAGCCCTGTCCTATATCTCTCTAACCCTAATTCATAATAGAGAGATAAATTCGAAAAAAAAATTACAGAAGAGTGTACACTGTGATGGTTATGTGTGCAAGTGGATGAGAACTGACACAGAATACGCAAAAATGAAAATAGCTATATAAGCTGTGCTTCCTTGGGCTACTCTTGTCTGGGGCTAAAAATGTGGTCACTTTTTACAGAACCAGCCTGCAAGTGGCTGTCTCTCACCTCCACCTGTTATTGCAGGATCCTGGCCCCAGAAACATCTGGGGGCCCTTTATCTCCCATGCCCTCACAACAGAATCCGGTCACACACAAGTTGCCCCTTCCATCGAATCTGCCCCCAGCCTGACAGGTTGCACAGGCTTGGTGATCCCCATACGTGGGCTCTGCACCAGGCACTGATGCCCTACACCAGACACACTGCCCCTGGAGATATGGAAGTGCCCTGCTTCTGTGGGAGCCCTCATGGTGCCAGGGCTTCTGTGTTCTCTGCAGAAAGATGGACACATGATTATGATGAAACTGCTCATTGCTGCTAGACAGTTATCTACGGGAGGTTGAGCTGGGACTCAAACCCTGACCTGCCCATCATCTGGCCACTTTGGCTTTGATACTGGTTCAGTGTGTCATGCCTGACACTCTCCCAGAAGACTCCTTGGTCTCTCAGGCAAATAGGCTCCTGGTGGTGTGCTCCATAGCCCTCCAGATATGCCCAAACATGTCTGAATTCCATAGGTGAGCATGGACTAACGTGTAAAGGAGACTGCCACAAACAGAAGTGAGATTATAAATGATTTTCTTAAATATCAATTTTTCTTAAACACTATTGTTATTCTTTTTTAAAAAGTGTCTGCTTCACCCTTGAGCCCTGTTTCTAAGACTTTTGAGCTTCCATTAGGCCTCTGTGCTCCCAGTATGATGGACTGTGAACTCTTGCTCTCCTTCAAGCTCCTGCACAACACTCTGACCCTCTCATGGGATTTTTAACAGGTTATATACTGTGTAGAACAGTTATTTGTGTACTCTCCCCACCTTCTAATGTGTACACTCCTTGAAGAAGTAAGAGCCTTAAACCTACTGTACTACCACCACTGTTTGGTGAAACTAGCCATGTGACTTGACTTCCTAAAAATATACCATTCATCATTGGCCATGTGGAACTGGCAAGAAGTGAACTGTATATGATGCGAGGTCCTTCCATGGAATATCCAGGACATCCAGGACACCAGGATCCCTGACCTGCTCTGCCACCACTTCATGTGGGACTGTGGCCATCTATCCTAACTTCTCCATCTCACAGTGTACCATCCATAAAATGGGGAGAAACGGCCCCTACCCTAGGAATCTGGTGAGACTCTGCATTGAAATGCACTGAACCACTGAAAGGAAAACTTTTCCATCTATTAGAGGGCTATTTTCAATAATCTGTGCATTTTGAGACCAGGAAATAATGGTGCGGTTTTTCAGTAAAATACCCCAGTGGTTGCCTGTCTTCATTCAGATAGCTTTTGCATAAAGAGCTCCTGTTCAGAAAGAACTCAGCAGGTTGGAAGAGAGGATTGAAATCCAATTCCAGTCACTCCTGGCCTAGATCCCTTTGCTCCTCAGATGTTTTCCTGTAATCATGGAGGAACTTCTAGAAGCAGTGACTAGCTTACAGCTATGGCCAAAAGCCAGGGCCCTCATTCTAGGGACATGAGAGGTCTGGGAAGATTTGGAAAATTTGTAAAAGAAGCCCATTGTTCAGGGAATGAGAGAGAAAGAGTTTAGGGACAGGAGTCTTTACCTCTCAGGAACCCAACTGAGAGTTGTGAGGGAAATGGGGATTCTAGAAGCAGGTGAGGAGCTGGTGTTTGTTAGGAAAAGGAAAGCTGTTCCCCTCTCTGCCCCTTGCTCATGTTTGAGGACTTAAGGTGCAGAGGGTAGTGACCACAGTGAAGGGAAGAAGGAGTCAGGATGGGAAATATCGGTGTAACAATGCCTCACAAATCCAGAATTATGAGAATAAGGTTTACCATAAGAGTGGATTCCCCAGAATACAGAATACAAGCCCTGTGAACTGATTTTGGAAAAAAAAAACAATAATAATAATAATCTGGGAAGGAAACCGTTCTGATAGGTGTTGCACCTTCTCCAAAAAGAGTACATGAAATGGCACTTTGCTTCTGAATTTCAGTCTTATCCTCCATCCCTTGCAAGCTGAACTGTAGCCAGTCTTATGCATTCTGGAACATGCCCATGCTCTTCCACTGCTAAGCATTCCTTCTCTGAGCATCGCTTGTCCTGAGCCCATCTAATACTCATACTTGTGTCCCACTCTTCCAGACCACAATGCCTCCTTCAACTCCATGTTCTCCTAAAAGCGCCCTGCTTGGTGTCTGACGCACACAATAGGTGCCAAATGTCTTTGAATAAATGACTCAAGGCCATTTTAAATGTCAGGATAAAAATCATTGACATTTAAAAATTCTGTCCATTTGGTAAAGCACTTTCACTGTCTTTTTTGAAACAGTAATGTCCTCAGGGACTTCAGTGAGTGGGTGAGTCCTGCTCATTGTTTTACTCACTCCGCAAACATTTCATCCCTCCTACTTCGTCCTAGACTTGATGCCAGGCATCAGAGGCATAAAGACGAATCAAACCTGATCCTGGCCCTCAAGGAGCTCATGATGAAAAAAATTAACAGAAAGTGAACGCAATTCAATATGGCAAGTGCTCTGTTGAAACACGTCGCAGAACATAGATGTTGTTGACGTTAGCTGCTCTTGAGTTGACCCCTGACTCATGGCGACTTCATGCACAACGGAATGAAATGCTGCCTGGTCCTGTGCCATCTGTGTGATTTGTTGCAGATCCAATTGTTGTGATCCATAGAGTTTTCACTGGCTGCTTTTCAGAGGTAGCCAGGCATTTTTTTTCCTTGTCTGTCTTAGTCTGGAAGCTCCGCTGAAACCTGTTCAGCATCATAGCAACAAGCAATCTTCCACTGACAGATGGGTGGTGGCTGCACATGAGGTGTATTGGCAAGAAATTAAACCTGGGTCTCCCGCATGGAAGATGAGAATTCTACCACTGAACCACCACTGTCCTCATGGTATAGAGAGAAGGGGTGATTCCCCAAGACAATGTCCGAAGACAAAGGCATTTTTAAAATTCTCTCTGATTTCCACTGTTCTTCTCCATTTTTGTCAGTGTCACTTCTTGATATACCTGGGACACCTCCTTCTCGATATACCTGGGACACCTCCTTCTTGATATACCTGGGACACCTCCTTCTCTCTTCTGACTTGCTGCTTCCAATCTACTCATTTCTAGTAAACTGAATGATTGAACTTACTGAATCAGTATCCTTTCTTTGCAGCAGTGGGTTTCCAGCCTGGCTAGCTACACATTACAGATACTGGGAATTCATTTAATGTCCATACTGTGTCCCACCCTCAGAGATTCTGATTTAATTAATGGGTCAGGGTGCATCCCAGACGTAGGCATTTTTTTAAACTTCCGGCTGATTCTAATGTTCATCCAAGGTTTACAACTATTTTTCAGGAAATTCTAAGTCCATAGATTCTGAGTTAGGTTTGGGGATAGCCCTACTCTCCCCATAGAATAAGTGCATGGGCATTGTGACTGTTCTTTTCTAAACATGAAATCTATTTTAAAATCCCTGGGGTGTGAGGACACAGTCTTGGCCTCTCTGCAAGCTATGGCAGCCAGTATAAGAATCAAAATGGCAGAGCTGCCCAGGGCCAAGAAATGGCCCCATTCGTACACCAAGATGTCTTAACACCTCAAAAGCAGTCATGAATGGTGGGTGAGGTAATTCTTAACCAGGTGTTTAAAAAGTCAGCTAATAAATGCTCTTGCTAACAAGAGGCCAGACATTTCATTGTAATGGCCAGATAATCCAAACTCAAATCCTATATACCGAGAAGCTTCAAGACTGATAGTTTGAAAACTAAATATGAGCTATTTATACACCCAGCAAAGTTAAATGTAACTTGACATCAGTAAAATATATCTAGTCTGGCAAAGTTACAAAAGCAGTGACAATCTGCCATCTTCTAATTTCTGAAATGTCTTCTTTCAAACATCAGCCTAGTCCACTCTGGCTACATTGAGCTGTCACTGACATGAGTTCCTATGACTGCTGTCTGGGGTTCTTCTACGTACTCAGATCAGGTCATTTCAGTCAACTGGCAAACATTTATTGAGCACCTGCTGTGGACTTGGCAAAGAGGAACACGGAGATGGATAAACACAGATGTTTGTCTGAGGCACTTGCTTTCTAGTGTTAGACAGACAGAAATGTATGCAAAGTGAACTCTTAATAGGAGCTGGCTCCTCTAGTCCAGGAGTTCTCACAGAGCTGCAAAGAGCTGAAAAGGTAGAACAGACAGGAAGGGCTTTAGGGGCTCTGGTCCCTGAGCCTGCAATGCAGGCTAATTAGCATATCTCCCTTGCTTTCATCCAGGTATAGGTAATGCAAAGATTAAACAAGCAATGTAATGCAACAGATATATTATGAGCATCATCTTTGTGCAGGGCTGTCTTGGGAAGGAAGAGATGAAACACCCAGGATCCAAAAACATAGTTCAGTGAGGGAGAAAGGATAAGTGCTTGGGTTATTTTAATATAAACAGTAGGTCAATAATAATAATGATAATTGTAATAATAATGGCAGCTACACTTTGGTGAGAACTCAGTGTGTGCTAGGCACAGTGCTAAATTTTTGCCACGTACACGTATCTCAGCTGAGTATCACCCCTGTTCTGTGCTGTCAGTGCACTTATCTTCCTCTCACCTTTGAGAGAACTGAGGCTGACCTCGTGCAATTTGAAGATCAGTGCTCTGGGAGTTCGTTAGTAAACAGGTATAGAAGCCTTTGTAGACAAGTTTTTCAAACTGTGCTGGATTTCAGAGCATTAGAACTGAATGTAAGTCTCAGCTTTACCACTTAGTAGCTCTGTGACTTTGGCGGAGTTGCTTAAATTCTCTGAGTCTTAGGCTTTTCATCTGTGAAATGAGAGTATCAAGCAGGCCAGTCTCTCTGGGTTCTGGTTGACTGGCCCACAGCACCCACACTACCATGTAGACCATGGGTGCTCTCTGGGGACCCATTGCGCAACCTCTTCTATAGTTCTTGAGTAGAGCTGCTCCCCCAGGGCCGGTGGCGGGCTCCTAGAGCTGGCTCCCAGACTCCCCCAGCAGTCTTTTCCAGGGATGGACAGTGATAGATGAGAGCATGGGCTTTGGAACCAGTGGGTCTGGGTAGAGTCCTAGCTCTGCTACTTACTAGCAAGAAGGCCTTTCAATCATGTTGAGCCTCAGTTTCCTCATTTGCAGAATGGGGATAAAAATGCTCTATTCTTCTTAGTGGTGTTGTGTAAACTAAATCAGATAGTGCATACAAAGTGCTTGCCGGGTGTGTGGTACATAGCCAGGACTCATTAATGTTAGTCTCTTATTATTATCGCTTTTCCCCAACAGCGATCCCACTCGATGGAGCCGGGAGTGAGCACTAAGGGTGCTTGCGAGCTACCTGGAAGAAGTCCTGACGTCATGAGAGCAGGTGCTGTCTGCCTCTCTCTGTCTGTAATTGTCAGGCTTTGTTCTCTTCCACAATTAGACATATCAAGTTCAAAAGAGACATTGTCTCACATTAATGAACAGATTAATAGCCTCCCTCCCCAGTTGCATGAGACTTTATCAGCCTCTTGAAATGTTGATGACTTCTCAGAGACGGAGCTTGAGGGAGCGGCTCCTACATCAATATAATTCATCGCCGGCAGGCCTACCTGAGCCCTCTCTTGACTGAGCAGGGGCAGCCTGTGGCCAGGGCACAGAGTCTGGCTTGGGGGCCAGCCAGGGGTCACATGTGGTGGGTGCCACAGGCAGACCCCTAACCAGCTGTGCTGGAACAATGAAAAACCTGACTACTATCAGAGGCGAGAATCAGGGCAGAAGGAACTAGAGAAAGGAAAAGTCCTGCCTTTGAGCTTGGGCTTGAGCTTGCAATTCAAAAGTATGCCCAGACAGGCCTGAGTCAAGCTAGAGGATGCCAGCCAACACATGCCCTGGAATTGGGAAGCTGGTCCTCGCTGATGATTGATGGACACTGTGCAGTAGTCTTCCTTCTTTATGCAGGAGCCTTCTAGAAAGTCTTCTTGCCCAGCCATGGTGCCTTTGGCTAAATCTCTCCTGATCTGGGCATACTGCATTTCTCAGCTCTGGTTTGGGGTGCAGACTACATAAATCCATGTGTGCGGAGCTCCTCTTTTGTCTTCCCAAAGCAACACAACTGAAGGCCTGTTTCCTGGTATCATGTTGGGAGCAGACCTTTTTGGACAACAGAGCTCTCTGCTGGTGAGGACCCTCCCCCCACCCCAACCAAGCATTTGCTGAGAGCTGACACTTTCTTACTTTCCCTGTGGGAGGTCAGCAGCCTATGGAGGAAGCAGAACTTACTTAGGAGAAAGATGTTTCTAAAAAATTGAGAAGAATATCAGAGCCTTTTAACAAACAAGACTGAATTTTATATTTATTCTTCTGCTGTCTTAATAGAATTTGACCTATCTAAAAATGAACTAAAATCAACCAGCTCTGGGTGGTGCAAATAGTTAAGTGCTTGACTACTAGCTGAAAGATTGGTAGTTCAAACCCACTCAGACATGCCTCGGAATACAGGCCTGGTGATCTGCTTCTGAAGGGTCACATGAAAACCCCATGGCGCAATTCGACTCTGCACACATAAGGTCACCATGAGTCAGAATCGACTCAATGGCAACTAACAACAACAACAATAGCTCACACAATAGAAGATATTAGATTATTTTTGCCCCCAGAATAAATATTTTAATTTTAGAGAGAGAGTGTTAAAGGAAAAATGCTGAGACCAAGGTATCCTGCCTTTCAAAAGAAAATGGTGAAACCGTAAAACCGGGGAAGCGTACCAGGCCAGGCCCTGTATCCCTGGGTTGGCCAGTTTGTAGGAACTGACCCTCCCAGAGGTATTGGAGGAATGAGAAAAGCCAACCATTAGCTTCCAAACTGATTTTCAAACCCAAATTGGAACAGTTCTCAAATGCTGTCAGGATTTGGGGCTAGTAATACAGAAGAACACCGAGAAGGAAAAAGCGAGTGTGTAAGAGGTGATTTATGACCAAAAGGAAGTTGCGAGATCGGAAACTTGTATGCAACCTAATCGCAGACCCCTCTGGAGATGTTCCAGGGAAGACGTGGAGACTGTAAAGGGAGATGGTTCCCGAGGGATATTAAAGCTTATGAGAGGAGGTAATGTGGGCTTCGGGCCTGAAATGAGCAGCAAGGAGATGATTGTGCTGAACTTCTCATAACCACAGCAGGCTTTTGTGAAGCTGTCATCGGCAGCTGAGACACCCCATGAGCCTCTCCTTTTATTTATTTCTTAGCGTTAGGCCATCACCAAGCAGGTTAAATGGCAGGAAGAGAGTTTTCCCACCAGACCGTGAGACTGTGACCGCTGCTGCTCAGACCCGTGTCAAATCCTCAAGTGTCAAGATCGTGGTTCCAGCTGCTAACCAGTAAGATCAACCACAGCCAAGTCCTACTCGAGGTACACAGGAAGGTGAGGCTGGGCCATTAGATCCTTCCCAGGGGTTCTGGGACGAACACCTAGCCTCACCTTTTTTTCCATACTTTTTACAAAAGTTATTTATTATTATTTACAGCTTAATTGAGGTATGCATACAATTTGATGAGTTTTGGCTCAAGTATATGCCCATGAAAACACATCCATAATCTAGGTAATGAGTGTATCCATCACCCCCTAAAGTTTCCTTGTAAACCCATTCCTGCCTCCCTACCCTGCTCCCCATCCCCAGGCAAATGATGTTCTGCTTCCTGTCACTATAGATTAATTTGCATTTTCTAGGATTTTTAATAAATGGCATCATACAGTATATGCTCTTTTTTTGTCTGGCTTTTCCTTCACTCAGTGTAATTATTTTGAGATTCATTCACATTATTGTATATACCAACAGTTTTTCCTTTTCATTGCTGAGTAGTATTTCACTGTATGAATATACCACAATGTGTTTATCCATTCACCTGTGGATAAACGTTTGGGTGGCTTCCAGTTTTTGGATAAAGTAAAGCTGCAATGAGCATGCATGTGTAAGTTTCTGTGTGAACATGTGCTTTCATTTCTGTTTGGAGAAATACTTAGCAGTAGAATGACTGGGTTGTGTGATAGGTATATGTTTAACTTTTTGAGACACTGACAAACTGTTTTCCAAAGTGAGTATACCATATTGTATTCTCACCAGCAGTGTATTAGTTGCTCCACATGCTCATTAACACTTGATATGTTGTTGTTGTTAGGTGCCACTGAGTCGGCTCCAATTCATAGAGACCCTGGGTATAAGAGAATGAAACGTTGCCTGATCTTGCATCATCTTTACAATTGTTGCTATGTTTGAGCCCATTGTTGCAGCCACTGTGTCAGTCCGCCTCATTGAGGGTTTTCCTCTATTTTGCTAACCATCTACTTTACCAAGCATGATGTCCTTCTCTAGAGACTGGCCCCTTCTGATAACATGTCCAAAGTAGTGAGAAGAAGTATTGCCATTCTCACTTCTAAGGAGCATCTATGGTTGTACTTCTAAGACAGATTTGTTCATTCTTCTGGCAGTCCATGGTATATTCAATATTCTTCACCAACATCATAATTCAAATGCATCAATTCTTTTTTGTTCTTCCTTATTCATTGTCCAGCTTTCACATGCATATGAGGCTTTTGAAAATACCATGGCTTGGGTCAGGTGCACCTTAGTCCTCAAAGTGATTTTTAACACTTTGAAGAGGTCTTTTGCAGCAGATTTGCCCAATGCAATATGTCGTTTGAGTTCTTGACTGCTGCTTCCGTGGGTGTTGATTGTGGATCCAAGTAAAATGAAATCCTTGACAACTTCAATGTTTTCTCCGCTTATCATGATGTTGCTTATATCAAATGTTACAATTTGATTTTTGCCATTCTACACGTCGTGCAGTGGAATCTCATTATGATTGCAAACTGCATTTCTTAATATTTTTTGTTACCTTTTCATATGCTTATTTGATATCCGGATATCTTCTTTGTTAAATGTCTGTTTAAATAGTTTGCCCATTTTTAAAACAAAGTTGTTTGTCTTCTTCTCATTGAGTTGTAAGAATTCTTTATATATTGTAGATACAAGTGCTTTGTCAGATAGATGTTTTGTAAATATTTTCTCCTGGTCTGTGGCTTGCCTTTCTATTTTCATGAGACTGTCTTTTAACAAGCAAAGTTCTACAATTTTGTGAAGTCCAGTTTGTTGGTTTTTTCCTTTATGGGTTGTGCTTTTTGTGTCATATTTAAGAAATCTTTGCCACATCCAAGGTCACTAAGATTTTTCTCTGAGATTTTCATCTATAATTTTAGCTCATACATTTAGGTCTATTATCTGTTAATTTTTATATGTGGTGTGAGGTAAAGGCCAAGGTTCTTTTTTTTTGTTTGTTTGCATATGGCTAGCCATTTATTCTAACACAATTTGTTGAAAGGCTATCTTTTCTCCATTGAATTACCTTGGCAACTTTGTAGAACATCCATTGACCACATATATGTGAGTGTATTTCTGGACTCTCTATTATGTTTTATTCACCTATATATGAAACTTTATGTGAATACCACACTGTCTTAATTCCAGCATTGTATTCATATAAAGATGGATATATAGATAGATAAAACATCATAATACATCCGGAAATCAGGTAGTATAAATCTTCTAACATTGTTCTTTTTCAAACTTGTTTTGACTATCCTAGGTCCTTTACATTTCCATACACATTCAACCTGACAATTTCTACCCAAAAAAGTCTGCTGAGATTTTGGTTAGAATTCTAATAAAACTATAGATCAATTTACCATCAGACTTGGAAAATTTTCAGCCATTATTTCTTCAAATATTTTTTTCTACCCACCCCCTCTCTTCCTTCCTTCCAGAACTCCAATTATATGACACTTGAAGAACTAGGATACTTGAAGTTGTCCCACAGCTCAGTGATGCTGTCTTCATTTTTCTCAGTATTTTTTCCTGTGTTTAATTTTCCATAGTTTCTATTACTAAATCTTCGTATTCACTAATCTTTTCTCTTGCAGTGTCTAATTTTCTGTTATCCTCATCTAATGCATATTTAATTTCAGACATTGCATTTTTTTGCATCTGGAGGTTCAATTTGGGTCCCTTTTATATCTTCCATGTCTCTCCTTAACATACCATGCTTTCCTCTACCCTCTTGAACATAAAGAATATAGTTATAATAACCATTTGGATATCCTTTTTTATTAATTCTATTATCTGTATCATTTCTGGATCTACTTCTTTTTATTTATTTTTCTCATTATGTGTATTATTCTCCTGCTTCTTTGCAAATCTAATAATTTTTTATTAGATGCTAGACATTGTGAATTTTACCTTGTTGGGTGCTGCGTATTTCTGTATTCCTTTAAATATCCTTGAGCTTCGTTCTGGGATACATTTAAGCTATCTAGAAACAGTTCGATCTTTTTGAGGCTCACTTCTGAACTTTTTAAATTGGGATCAGAGTAACCTTTAGTTTAGGGCTAATTTTCCCTGCTAATAAGGCGATACCCTCTGAGTACTCTACCTGATGCCCCATGTGTAATGAGATCTTTTCACTTCTGGCTAGTGGGAACACAAACTATTCCTGGCTCTGTATGATCACTGATGACTGTTCCATCTGCTGCTTTCTAGTGGATTTTTCCTGGCCTCAGGTAACTTCTTCACATGCACATGATGACTGGTATTCAGCTGAAGACTTGAGATTCTGCAGATCTCTGGAGATCTCTGGGCAAGTGGTTCCTCTCCTAGCAGCTCTTTCCTCTCTAACACTCCGCTCACAAATTCTAGTAGCTTTGGCCTCCCCAAATTCTCAGCTCAGGGAGACTGCTGGGTTCGATTTTGATTAACCCTCCTTGCTATCACCTATAAAATGTCTGTAGGCAGTAACCTGGGGTACCAGCTAGGGCTCACTTTGGTGAACACTACCCTGTGCTGCCTATAGTCCAATGTCTATAAACTACTCTTTCATATATTTAGTTTCTTAATGTGGGACAGTAAGTCTGATCCCTGTTACTCTATCATCCCTAGCTTCACCCTTAGCCAAGGCAATCTCTTGGTACTTCCCAACCTGGTCAAGGGTGAGGCCATGTAGGTGTAAGTGTACGTATGTTTATTTCTATATGTATGTGCATGTGTGTGTGCGTGCCTACATGTGAGCACATATATGTGTGTATTTTTGCAGACATATGTACCTTTCCTTGAAGGACCTAATGAGGATCAGCTAATTTGTACAATGCTTTGGCTGTGAGCAGGTCATCCATGTGGGATGTACACCAGTCACATCCCTTTGGAGTAAAACAAAGCAAAACAAAAACAAGAGGAAGAATGTCTTCTGAAAGGGGCTTCCAACTCTTAATACTTGAGAGCCAGGAGGTGTGACCAATTGAAAATATAACCCAAGTTCTCAAAACAGCAAGATAAATGTCTCTTTCTAAAGATTAACAGCAAGTTAATAATCCAGTCTAGGGAGTCATAGCAATACCTTACACTGGTAGTCTTTTACAGTTTTATACTAACAACAATCTCATTGGGAAAGTATGTAATATGTGTATTGTTATTATTACTAATCACCCTTCCCCAGTTGTGCTTCTTAGCAGTTATTTTATGGCTAAATGTGAGAAGGCAGAAGGGATTCATGTCACTGGATAGACTGTGGCTATATCTAAGACAGGAAGTCCCACTGGAGAAGCTTCTAAAGGGTTGACCAGAGCCACTCTCCACTGTTAACACTGCTTCCATTTACAGCATCAAGCTGAACTCTCCACTGACCAGACCACACCTCCTAATAACTCATATTGCTGCCAAAAGATTGAAAATGGAGATAATCCCATGTGTCTATCTGGATTAACCAAGGAGTGGGGTGAGAGGAGGGCAGAAAGGTTTGGGAATGAGGAGAGATGTGGCATACGGAGAAGAGTTAAGCCTCATAAAGGCTTTTTGAGGTATGGCTAGTACCATAGTTGTTGGCATCAAATGTTTACTGGTCCCCCAGGATCAAGAAGCACTGGAAAGTGCCTCCACTCCCAATCTCCCTTTGCCAACAGGCATTCTTGCTGACGTAGCAATTCTTGAGAAATTCACCTTTGATCTCACTTGGAGGATTTCAGTTCTATATTCGTAAATGGGAGGAAGAAGAGATTTCGAAAAGCAAGGGCTTGGCTAGTTGTGGAAGCAGAGGCTCTGGTTTGGAGGAAGCATCTGGAAAAATACAAGCCCCAAGTATGTGTTGAAGAGCTGGGTGGTCAGCAGGGCCAAGGAGGGCAAGGCCAAGCTCTCAGATGTCTTCCCAGAACTGGGCCTTGAGGGCCAGTCAGCCCTTTTGTGCTCACACTGCTCATGGCCAGTGGACAAACACTACCTTGCAGTTCCCAGTCATCTGTAATGGAAATACGGGTTAGTACTAAAGACCTGAGAGTCCTCAATGATGCTTGGACTTTGGAAGCAACCCCATGAAGCAACCAGGCAAGGATACCCTGCAGGAATCATTTCTCAGTCACGGCCAAGCTTGGCTTCAGGATGTCCCTATGGGTTTGGAAATGGGCAAAAAGTAACATCTCCCTGTGATGTTAGCAGGATAGGTGGTGACCATGAACAAGCCTAAGTCACAGCTTCAGAGGCATGACCTAAATGTCATCTCTGGCAGAGACTTCATGCTGAATGCTGGCGATATACAATAGCTGGAAGAGATCTGTTAGGTTTTATTGAACATCCTCTGCCTTTGCTTTTTAAAGGCATTGCTACTTTTATTTATTTTTTGAATAGGTAATATTTGCTTGTAACACAAATTTCAAAAGAAGTTCAAATTCTTTTTAAAAATTCTTCAAATTTGAAAAAATTTCAAAAGGAAAAATCACGAAGTATTTTCCTTCTTCCCCTGACCCCCAGCCACCCAGGCCTCCTCTCCAGAGTAATGCAATATTCCAGATTCTTGCAGGAACTTCTGGAAGTATTTTTTGCACAATTGAGCAAGTATGTAAATGTGCAACTATTTTGTTTTCTATCCCCCAAACCCCTTTTTTCTTATATGAATGGTAACGGTGGCAGATTGATTTTAGAGAAATAGGCTCTGAGATGGAGATTTGCAGGACAGGAGGTTTACCAGGGAGTGCCCCCAGGATCAACGCCCATGAGGGAGAAAAAAAGAAGCAACCAAGGCCTCAGGGAGCTCTGGTGCTGGATGGTCCCTCAGAGTTGTCCCAATCTGGGGAGAAGGGACCAGGTTTTTGTACTTCCACGTTGATCAGTTTTTGAGTATGGGTGTAATCATTGGCAAGGTAGCTCTCTTCAGCCATGGGCAACCCCTGGTGTGGGGCTGGCCTCAGCACCAACACTCCTGGCAGCTGGAGGATCTGGGTGGACCCAGCACAGCACCTACCTAGGTAGCAGACAATGCACATTGTTCTGTGCATTGCTTTCCTCACTTTACAGTAGATCTTAAAGATTGTCCCATATCAGTACATAAATACCTTTCTTATTCCACTTTTAATGGCTGCAGGATGTTCCTTTGTATGTGTATAGCATAATATACTGTCAGTTCCCTACTAATGGACATTTAGTTTGTTACCAGCCTTTGCAATTACATTCAGTTCTGCAGTGTTGATTTGTCCGCACACACAATCAAGAATATCCTTATAGTCAAATTGCAGGGTCAAAGAATATGTGTGCTTTTAATTTGTGGATTAATTTTGAGGTTAATAAGTAATTAATAATTATTTTGGGATAATTACCCAATGCCTTCCATAGAGGCTGTATCAATTTACAGCCACCTTTGCCAACACTATGTCATCAAACTTTATTTCTTTTCTAATCTGAAAGGTTAAAAATAGCATCTCATGGTTTCCATTTGTATTTCTCTTTTTATAAGTGAGATTAAGTATCTTTTTATTATGTTTAAGAGCAATTTGCATTTCCTTTCTTGTAAACTGATTATAGCCTTTGTCCAATCTCTTTTAAGTTCTTAGCCATTTTCTTGTTGATTTGTAGATACTCTATATATACTAAGAAAATTAAACCTTCGCAATACAAATTGAAATTAAATTCACTCTTTAACTAACTTAGGCAGATGTAAGAAGTTATTCTATTGTAAGGACTTTTAAAGTAGTAGGTTGTGTGGCATCTCTGGTTTCTATGCACAGTCTATGCTCTTCTGTACACCACTGAATCCACTGAAGCCAGTCCCAACTGTGCTACCTTCAGTGGTGTGTGCCCTACTTCCTCAGCACAATAAGCCTTGTAGTTTCCCTGGAAATTATTGACCTGGGCTTGGTTTAGTGTAATTGATCCTGGGCTTGTCTGCGGGCTCCAGAGTCCCTGTTCAGTGGGCTTGGTGCTCCCAGTGCAGTGGCCCCATCCATCACCCATCTTTCTGTCTCTCAGAGTGACTGACACCGGAAATTGAACACCTCCTGTGACGTGGTCAATTTCAGGACAGAGTAAATTGAAGTTGAGTGAAGTTTCTCATGGAGAACACTCTTTATTTTTTATAGTCTTTATTATAGGCATTGGAGTTGGTAGACCTAGCTTCAAATCTTCCCTTTGCCACTCAAGAACCATGTTATCTTGGACAAGTTAGTTAACTTCTCTGAGGCACAATTTCTCATTTGTACAAGGGGGAAATAATAAGCATCTCTATGCATTGCTGAAAGGATTAAATGAGATAATGTCCAAGCTACTTAGTACAGTTGACAAGACCCTCACAAATAGGCACCTCTTTGCTCTTCCAGCCTCCTCTCTCCCTGATCCCTACCTTGCTGTTTGCACTCCATCTACACTGAGCCTCTTTCAATTCCTTGGATAACCAGGCTTGGATAACCATGCCCACTTACCTTGCAAGTCTTAGGGTAGTCTCCTCCCCAGGGAAGCCTTCTCTACTCCAGTATATGGTTTAGATGCCTCTTCCATGTTCTACCCTAGAACCCTGTATTGCAGCATTTCTCATGCTTCTCATTTTCTGTGAATCTATTGCCTTCATTTGACTGAGATTTTCGTGAGGGCAGAGGCACTGGATCTTTCCCCTGGGCTTCACCCAATGGCTCACATATATACAGCTAGCATTCAGCAAAGGTTTACTGGAGGACAGATGGTTGATTCAATGGACAGTTGTATGCAAGAACAAAAAGATGGATGGACAGATGGAAGGATGGAAGAATGGAAAGATGGAAGAATGGGTGGATGGATGAATGAAAGGATAAATGGAAAGATGAAAGAATGGATGAATGGATACAAACCCCAAACCAAACTCATTGCCTTTGAGTCAATTCCAACTTACAGCAACCCTATAGGACAGAGTAGAACTACCCCATAGGGTTTCCAAGGCTGTAATCTTTACAGAAGCAGACTCCCACATCTTCCTCCTGCAGAGCAGCTGGTGGGTTCAGTTTGCTCTCTTTTTTGGTTAGCAGCCAAGTGCTTAATCATTGCACCACCAGGGTTCCTTATGATGGATGGATAGAAGAATGGAAAGATGGAAAAATGGATGGATGGATGGATGGATGGACAGATAAGGTGCCTGGGATGTTATCTGATACTCAGGGAAGGGCTTCATTTACTACTGAAGACTCTGACTTGTTAATTTCAAAGAAAGGATTTTTTTTCCAGAGTTGCAGAGACTTGAAACAAACAGCCTTTTCTCAGCCAAACCCAAGTCAATGATGCCTTTTTAAAAATTCACTAAGAAAGCATGGCTGATTGGCTCAGTTCACCCAGTTTCTCCATACTTGAAGGGTATGAAGCTGTGTTCTATTTTGAGTCTCAGTGTCCTTACTAGCCCTTAGGGCACCAGGGAGAATGACATTAAAGAATCTTCTTATTTATTCTTTCAAAAGGTTGACTGCAGACTGAGTGAGAAGATGAGCAATTTTCGTGCTTTGAAAAACCATTAGGTACATCTTTCTGTACAAACCAGTCATAATCTATCAAAAAAATTAATCCTCAAATATTTTACAGGAGCATTTCTAATTGGAATATTATGAATACATGCAGAATGATTCGTTTGTCTGCAAGGTAGAGGAATATGGTGTTCCAGATGAGTAAGATTTCTGTATAACTGAGGCTTGGTTTTTAAATATTAATTTCATTTTTCTAACACTGTTATGGCTCAAAGCATTTTTGAAATCTTTCTTTTGTAATTGTCTTCTAGTCAGGTTAGGGCAAGTCTTATTGTTGTATGTCACTGTTTTTATAAAAATATATGTCTCTAGACACAAGTTACCCATTTCCTGAAGACTTCAGGTTATCAATATAAACAGACATAGTTTTCCTGGGTTCTTGTATTCAGTGGTGTGCTCAGGGACTATTGCAGTAGGCAGGGCTCTTTGCCCTGCAATAAATGGCCTCTAGCTACTCTGTTTTTACTAGTAATTCTTCTCCTCTCCCTTCTTATTTCATGTCACTTCTTGTGTCAACCTGTTATCAGGCCAGCCAACTCCACCACACTTTACCCTACCACAAACCTTTGCTGTTTCTAGTCTAGGAAGTTCTCCAGCAGATACTACCAAAAAACAAAAATCCAAACCTGTTGCTGTCAAATTGATTCCAACTCATGGTGACCCCGTTTGCTACAGAGTAGAACTGTGCTCTTTAGGGTTTTATTGGCTATAATCTTTAGGAAAGCAGCACCAGGCCTTTTTTCAGCAGTGAGGATGGGTGAGTTCAAACCACCATCCTTTAGGTTAGTAGTTGAGAGAAACAATTTGTGCCACCCAGGGAACTGCAGTAGACACTAGGGAAATTCAAATAACCTAGCTAGTTAAATTAGGGCACTTATTTTACACACAGTTCAGAGGTATTGTGCTTTGTCCTGCTGGTGGCTCCTTGCTGTGTGTGGACTTTCTGATAACTGCTTACATCTCTGCAGGCTTTATACAGCTTTTGTGGACATGGTTGAAAGGGTGAAGGTATTAGTAGTCTGGTCTCTAGATAATCTAATGTTCTTCCAGGAGATTATGACTTGGGAACCAAAGTGTTAATTGTGTTTACTTAGGTCTGTATGAATGTCTGAGGAAGAGGTTCAGCAACACCGAAGAAGCCTAGCATGGAACAATCTGTTGCAGCTTTTAAAAATTACCCAATGGAAAGAAATTGCCTAAGAACTGATTCCATTGGGGAACATGGAGATTGTTATCCAGGAAATATTTATTCTGATATTCAGGTTTATTGTAAACATGCTGAAAACAAAGGCTGAAATGCCAGTACTCTCTATGAAAAGCCAACACTCATCCCATGCCATGGCATTTGGTGGGAAAGTAGTCTACACTTGTTGGGCAAGCCTGAGTCCATTGAAAGGCAATTGTATCTGTCACTGGTGCAGAGAGGCAAACAAGAAGTGGGACAGTGGATGGATATCCTCACCATCAGCCTCTCCTACTGACTCTGGCTGAGCCCTCACTGGAGGTCAAGGTCAATGGGAGCCAAGGTATCATGGCTACCCATATGATCCAATAATAATAATAATAATAATAATAATAATAACTGTCATTCTTCGAGTGCTTATTTCGTGTTAACACTTTGCACACATTTCTCAGTGCATCCTCACAACAGTCTTATAAGATGTATTATTATCTCTACTTTACAAATGAGGAAACTAAGACTTAGAGAAATTAGCTCATAAGATCCAGGTCACACAGCCTAGTAAGTTTGCCTAACTCCAGAATCTGGGCACCTAACCCACCATGCTTTGCTGCCTCTGATCAGTAGTCTTAATGAAGTTGATGAGATGAGCCAACACTCTCACTCAGGTCTCTGGCAACAAGAAACTGTGTGTTCCAGAGCCTCCTGGATCTGCTACCAGTCCCATAGGCAGGCCCCACCCAAGTTTTAGGAGGGAACCTACTGGCACCCTCCTAACTATAACCTCTGAGACCTGGGGCAGCTATGTTGTACTTCCCTATATGATAGACCCTCTATCAGCTGTCCATAGTTGTGGAGAAGGGATCTAGGGATAGGTGAGATAAGGTTTGTCCTCAGTATGGATTGTGCCAAGTGAAGCACTACTGGCATCTGGTGACAGCATAACTACATTGTTGAACAAGTGTCTAAACTAAGAGAAAGGGCCTTGAGAGCTAAATGTGCCAGCTTAAGCCCTTTATCACAGAGTCTTACAGTAATAGAAGCACCTTTTCAAAGTTCTATTGTAGGCATTAGCACATTTGGAGCTACAAGAATTGAGCAGAGCAGTAGCTCTTGCTTGGAAATATGAGAGTCACGTTACTCCACCCTGCTGACTAGCTCCCTGTTGATAAGAGAACAGAGGAGAGCTGAGCTGGAAAATGCCTACTCTCTGTAATGTTGAATCTTGCAAAGCATTTCCCTAAAATAGTTTATTAGAGTAGCCCAGTTATTCCAGTAAAGGAAAATTGATCTTCCTGCCATGGAAGTGGAGGCATGATTGTATTCAAATGGGAAAATACTAATCCAGTCTCTCTCTATTCTAGATTCTCTTAAACAGTGAAGATTTAAAACCCAGCCTCTGTCCTGAAGGGGTCTGTGTCTCCTTGGGGACTTGGAGCTGAGGATGGGGTGTGAGGGGAGCAAGGAACACTTGGAAAAGAACATTCATATGGGCTGCTAGACATTTGAATTCAAACTAAGGTGACCAACTATCTAGGTTTGCCTAGGTCTGAGGGGTCTCTTAGGATGTGGGACTTTCAGAGCTACAACCAGAAAAGTTCCAGACAAACCAAGATGAATTAGTCACCCTAATTCAAACCCCAAATATTCGAACCCACCCAGAAGCACCTTGGAAGAAAGGTCTGCTGATCTGCTTTTGAAAGGTCACAGCCACGAAAACCCTATGGATCACAGTTCTACTCTGATGCACACGGGGTCGCCATGAGTCAAAATTAACTTGACAGCATCTGGTGGTGGTGGTGGACCCATCACTTATAAGCTGTGTGACTTTGGACAAGTTACTAAAGTTCCTTGTGCCTCATTTTCCTTATCTGCAAAATGGAGGTAATACCACCAAACTCTCAAGGTTGATGTAAGAGAGTTGAATGTGATTAGTAAAACATGTGGCACAAGGAAGCATCAGTATTTGAATGCTTTAAGACATCATGGAGGGACAAGAATCACATGGAAGTGTAGAACATTCAGGGAAGGACAAAGCAAGCATGAGTCAAAGTTAATTGGGGAAGACTACTTGGGGGCAAGTATGTTCCAGAGGGACCTTGAAGAATCAACGCAATTTGGTCTGAAAGTGTACAAGAGGATTTGATTTTCTTGGAATAAAACATGAGTAATTCTAGAAATACTTCTTCCCTCCTTCCAGCCACTTGTGTTTTGCAGGGTTTAGCTACTGCTCTTCTATGATTCGCAACCCCCTCCATCGCCACTCCCCAACCTGCCCACCCCTTTCCTTGGGATTTGCTTCTGCTGTGCCATAGGCTGAGTTCCCCGCTCCCCAAAAAACCTGCTCATTAACTGGCTACTGGACCCTTTCCCATGAGAGGTGTCTGGTGAGCCAGGATTAGGTGAACTTAAGCTCAGAGAGGTTAAGTGACTTGCCAAGAATCACCCAGCAGATCAATTTTGAATCCAGAAACAGGAACCAGATGTCTGCACCTTACACTGCTTGCTTTGGAAGGTAGAGTGTGGGGCCCAGGAGGCCCCAATAGTAAGGCCGAGTTCCTCTGGGGGAGACCAAGAATTCCAACACTGTCCTGTAATTTATGATCAGGAGTTTCCCCTAGGTTTATAACCATTTATATATATATATATATAAAAATCAGCTTTGAGGTATCCCCTGAGTTTGGCTGTTCTACATATGAAGAAAATTTCTGACTGTCTTTTAGAAAAAAGATGACATAATTAACGAAATTAGTGAATTAAGGGCTTGGCACAAGCTGTATCCAGTAATGAGCTTTTGGTTTCCAGTCACACATCCAGTGCATCTCAGTTTAGCCAAAATTGGCCAGAGCCAAGCTGGTTATTAAAGCAAAACCTGGAAAAAACAATTAAGCACTCCCAGGGTTAAAAGGTTGAATCCAGTGGAAACACAAATCATGAATCTTACTCACAGAAACTCTTGTTATTCAGAGGCTGTAGGTCTTAAAGAGAGCAGTGTGAGAGGAGCAGGGCCCTTCACTCAGGGCTGGGTGATGCAAGGCACCAGTGGTGCCTGCTGGCCTTCCTCAAACCTTGAGTCTGCTTGCAGTGTGTGTGGGTGTGGGTGTGTGTGTGCGCTCACACATGCAAGAGTGTGCATGTGCTCGTCCGGGCTTCAGGAAGCTCCCTGTTGCTCCAGCGGCTTTCCCGGAAGTGGAAGGCATTATCTGAGCCATCTTGTGTGTACTCCTTCTTGGGCACTTAGAAATAGGATGACCAGTCATCCCCATGTGCCAGGACTGAGGCGTGTCCCACGACAAGGGACTTCTAGTGCTAAAACTGAAAAGTTTTGGGCACACTGGGCTAATCTTTTTGCAAGATTGAGAATAACCCTAATCTTTTTGCAAGAAGAGTCCTTATTTCCTGTCCAACAATTTCACCAAATGTATACAACCACAAGTCTTGGGTTTAGACTTTATACATCCACCTCTAGAGCTATAAAATGGGAGTCAGTCAGCATGCTCTGACTACCCAGGGGTATGAGGATTAAAGGAGATAAGGCAAGAGCTCGGACAAAGTCACTGTGTAGAAAGAGAGCCAGTTCCTTATTATCTGCCCCTGTGCTCAGTGTGGCTGGATTAGGAGGTTCCTCTGTTCCATCAGTAGTCCCTGGGTAGTGTAAAAGGTTAGTGAGCTCAGCTGTTAATCAAAAGGTTGGAGGTTTGAGTCCACCCAGAGGCACCTTGGAAGAAAGGTCTCATGATCTAACACACATGGGGTCCAGTGAGTTGGAATGCTCTTGAAGCAACTGGTTTGTTTTTTTTGGTTCCATTCCCCCTGGCAGCAGCTCAGAGGGCAGGCTTAGGAAACATCACGGCTCAGACAAATCCTGAAACCCATCCAAGATCTACTCTAATAGTGTTGTTTAAGATAACATATCTTTGAAAAAGAGGTGGTTGACAGTAGCATGTTTTTCCTTGTTGGACGAGGTGGGCCCCATTTCAGGGTCAGCCTACAAGGAGGGCCAGGGCTCCCCTGAGAGTCAAAAGCTAAGAATGGCTGTATCTGTTTTGTGATTAAGCCTATTTCGAATAGGCTGTGTCTTACAGGTAGAGAAATACACACTCTCAGATGGATTATTGATTTAAGGAAGCTTTTTTAGTGTTAAAGAAATCTACCCACTTCGTCTTTTCAGAGGGTTATTTGCTGTTTAAAAGTGCACCAGGTAAAGAAGTAGTGGGGATAGCCCACAAAGGCCACCTCTCAGAGCCTAGAGGAGCCCTCTTCACATGTTTTTCTCTTTGGAAAAAGTTACATAGCAGAATATATCTTACTCCCAATTGACATGCAATGCAGTCACCCATGGAGATGCTGTCTTTGCGGAGATGCTGTCTTTGCTTATAATCTAGCAATTAAAACGGAATGTGGTTGCTAATTAAACCTGCCACTCAACTGGAGATGCATATTTATTTTCAAATGGAGCTGAATTTGATCTTGCCTGTCTTCAGCTCAAGCTGAAGATGGAAGATTTGGATTAGAATATAAGGACCAAAGAGTAACGTTCCTCTAAATGCCTTTAAAATTTCCTCCTTTGAAGACGGACTTTAAAACCAGTTAAGATGAAATTAAAAGCTCAGACTAAATCATCTTAAATTTTAAAAGTGTTAGTGGTTGGGATGCATTTCATAGTTTTCTTCATTCAACCTACTTTTTTCTTGCTTGATTTGTGGGTGGAATTTTAATCCTTTGAAATGGTCGTAGATTTTAATTTTAAACTTCCTTTAAATTTATGTTTAATTAAAACTCCTGTCATTTAGCTTGGTATATTAGATAGACGGATAGATAGACAGATAGATATATGGATAGATAGATAGCTGCCAATAAGTAGACTCCAATTCATGGCAATCTTATGTACAACAGAACAAAACATTGCCCACTCCTGCATCATCCTCATGATTGCTGGCATGTTCCAGTCCATCGCTGCAGCTATCATGCCAATCCATCTATCCCACTGAGGATCTCCCTTGCCCTTGTGGACCTTCTACTTCATCAAACACCATGCCCTCTTACAACAATGATTCCTCTTGATAATTGTTCAAAGTAAGTGAATTGGACAATGTTCTGTTGTGATCAATAAGGTTTTGAACGGCTAATTTTCGGAAGTAGATCCCCAGGTCTTTCTTCCTAGTCTGTTTTAGTCTGGAAACTCTGCTGAAAGCTGTCCACCATGGGCAACCCTGCTGATATGTGAAATACTGGTAGCATAGCTTCCAACATCATAACAACAACTAAGCCTCCACAGTATGACAAATACCACCACAGATGGGTGGTGGAGCTTGGTATATTATCAGTGATCTAAAGGCTGTGGAGTCTAGTGTGGAGAACGCCTGCCCAAAAGGATTCTGGTTTTGAAATCTGTTTTAGTCTGCATATAATTAGGCTATTTGACTCCAGTCAGGCCAGGTGAATATTTCAGGGAAATAAATGGATCACATCTACGTGGTGCTGAGCCTTTCTTGGTAGAGACTATCCTGTAAGCCCCATACTGAGGTGACCTAACTGGAATATTGGGACTAGTTTTGGCTAGTGACTCGGCAGTCTTTGAGAGGCTCAGCTACACAGAAGAGGAAGATGCAATCATATGCCAGGTCTCCGTCTGACATCTCCAAACTTGCCAGCCCTTGATGTTGTTGCTATCAGGTGCCATCAAGTTGATTCTTACCCATAGAGACCCCATGTGACAGAGTAGAGCTGCCCCAAAGGGTTTCCTTGGCTGTAATTTTTACAAAAGCAGATCGCCAGGTCTCTCTGCCATGGAGCAGCTAGATGGGTTTGAAACTTTTGGCTAGCAGCCGAGCACTTAACCATTTGTGCCACCAAGGCTCCTAGCCCTTGACAATGTTGGCAAATAAATGGCACATGTGCCTCCGCCATCTTCTCCCATATTTAGGGCAGACATCATTAATCTATTACTTCACTCTTTCCTGCTCAACCAAGACGTGCTCTGAAGGCCTGTTAACATCGTTCTCAAAGCAACCACTACCAATCGAATGTAATCGAGGCCCAGAGAAACATAGCTGCCATCCTGGCTATTGGCATCCAGTCTGAGCACCTGCCTTGTGAGAAAGGGGAAGGTCTGAAAGAAGAGGGAAGGAGGAAGGCTCTCGGAGAGAAACTCTGTCCACAACCTGAATGAGACCTGCAATGCCCACTCCCCTCTCCTGGGCGTCTTGCTCTAACTCTCAGCGAGTAGATTGCGTGTGGGGAGATACACCTTCCTAGCTTCCCAGACAAGCGATGAGCCTCGTGTAGGCTTCCGGGGTTGGTGGGAAGGAGTCTTTCCTCACCAAATGGTTTAGGAGACACACTTGAAAGGCCATGAGGAGGGTGTGGTTGGTGAGCACAAGACCACCCGCTCACCTTTTCAGCCGACCAAGGGAAACTATTCTGGGACAGGGTGCCTCACAGGAAGCTGAGCAACCACAACAGTGGGGGGATCGGGGACTGGGCTTCACAGAGACAGGGAGAGACTTTAAAGAAGACTCTTGGCTTTTGGATGAAACGCGGTCTGTCTCTTGGGCGGCCCCATGTGCTGTATTAAACCATTTTTATTGAACCATTGAGTAAACAGATGTGTCCCACCCACACAGGCTTCTAGAGTTCCAGCCCCAGATGCCATGGAGAGAGGGCTGCAGAGGTTAAAACAATTTGAACAGTCTTCACCTTGAGTTATATGAAGGTAAAATAAGTTCCCAATTAAAGAGGACACTACTTAGACATATTTTTTTTAAAAAAAAAACCAAACCAGTTGCTGTCAAGTTGATTTCAACTCATGGCAATCCCTAGTTTGTTGGAGTAGATAGACCGGTGCTCCACAGGGTTTTCAATAACTGATTTTTTGGAAGTAGATTGTCAGGCCTTTCTTCTGAAGTGCCTCTGTGTGGACTCGAGCCTCCACCCTTATGGTTAGCAAGCCTAACGTATTAATTGTTTTCACCACCCAGGGATTTAAATATGTAGATATAAAATGGCTCCAGGAGATGCCTAACAATAATAATATTAAAAGAAGAACAAAATTTGATCCCATCTCCCTGCTTCTTCTTTTGACCTGGAAATCTGTTATCCATCTGGCAGCCAGAATGATTATTTTAGAATTTAATTCATCGAAGTTTCCTAAACCATTTAACATAAAATCCCAACTCCTCACCAAGATGGTGTGCAAAGCTATGTGTGAGCTGACCATTCCAGCCTCATCACCTCTCACTGTCCTCCTCAAAGCCCTTCAGCTTTTCCATTCACATCTTCCTGCTTCTCAAAAGCTCTAAACTTGTTCTGGCCTCAGGGCTTTTGCACTAGCTTTTTCCTGTACCTAGAATGCTCCTCCCCGAGACACTTGCATGGCTGGCTGCTGCTTGCCACTCATGTTTCAATTCAATGGTCCCCTCCACAGAGAGGCCTCCCTGGGCACCCAGTCTATAGTAGTGAACTTTCTTCTCACAAAGTCACTCTGTATCATATCTCCCTGCTCTGTCTTCTTTACAGCACTCATCACTATCAGAAATTGTCTTGTTTATTTGCTTTTTTCGTGTTTATTATCAGTCTCCCCCCATGAGAATGTAAGATTTTGAGAGCACGACCTGGTGGCTGGCACAGAGGATGTTCTCAAGAAGTATTTGACAATGAAAAGATCTTTGCTAGATCTACTGGGACCATAGGATCTTTTTTTCTCGTGTGTTTTCCTAGAAGGCTTGTTGGGGTAGTAAGTTGTAATGGGCACAGCCTCGACCTTCCTGAAACTAGTGTGTCAAAGCAATGAAATATGCAGCCCTGAGTCACCCCTTCCCTTCAGCTTCTGCTCGATGCTGCCTTCCACCCACAGGGGCTTCTCTCTGGCCGCCCCGCCACCCCCCGCCCCCACCTCGGGGCAGCTGTGCTGGCACCTTTCTCCACTGCCTGTGCTGGAGGCGGTTGTGTTTCCTCTTGGACCCCGGCCGGAGGACAGAGACTCCCAAAAATCTCTCCTCTGATACTAGCCATATGTTTTTTTGCTCCTGCCCCAACCTTCTCAGGACACAGGGCTCTTGAGTTCAGAAGTAAACAAACTTCCAGCAACTCTGGGATAGGAGAGAGGCTGGCTCTTAGTCTTACTCATTTGGCAAGAGAGGAAAAGCTGAAGGCTCACCAAGAACAGACGTCTGCCCCTTTCCAACTGAGACAGCTTATTCTAACCCAAGAGGACACAAGTCTGCAGTCTGAACCTCTGCCACGACACAGAGCAAGTCCAGGAAAGAGATGTGCTGAGGAGAGTCCTGGGCCTGCTGCAAGAGCAACCTCTCTGAGCCTCGGTTTTATCATCTGAAAATGGGCATAGTAGCAACATCTAAGCCCGAGGGCAATTGTGAAGAGTAAAGAATGCAACACACGCATGGAAAGTGCCTGGCACCAGCTCAGTGTGGAAATGCCTGGAAATGCCAGGGAGTATTAGGGAAATTATACAGCAGCAAGGCCAGGAAGGACCAGACTGACCTGGCTTACAGGGGACAAGCCAAAGACAGGCGGACAGAGCCCTCCCTCTGCTTCCAGCTGAGGACAAGAAGGGCACATGACATGCGTCATCCAGGGAACAGTTTGATGCTAACACTTAGTGGTACTATTGGAAGTGCAGGATCTCTGAGAGAGAAGGATCTGGGACTCACTTGTCTTAGCTCCCTGGGGCTAAATTCCATCCCAGGTACACAGTATGCGTGAATGAAGAGAGAGATGTGTCTGACAGCGAATTCCAAGAGGGCAGGAGTGCTCAATGAATGAATGAAAATATGGTTTCACTGTCTCCCTGTCCTATCCCTGATGGGCCCCTCCACCTGCATTCTGCTTCAAATCCATGCAATGAAACTAGTGTAGGCCCTGGATTATCTCTAGAAGCAGTTTTTTACACTGGAGGAGACTGATGGAGGGGGGGGGGGGGTCTCTGCTACATTGTCCCAGTACCTATTGGGGCTGCTGCCCCCTGCAAACCTGTGGTGTGGGATATATGCCATTTAAACATGGCTGCACTATTGACAACTGCAGCCCCCACAGGCCTCTGTGCTGTATACAACATGTTGGACTTGTCAGCGATAAGAATGAGATTAGGCACGACTTGTTTCCCAAACCTATTGCCCTGTTATTGATTGGCTTGTTTACCTGAATTCCTTCTCCCTTACCTGAAACTTATTGTTATTCACCCAAAACCCATTGTTCTGTTATTTGCTTCACTGTTTGCTGCATTGACTACAAAATAAACTCCTGGGACTGAAGCCGGGGTCAACTCCTCAGAGTGACCCTCCTGGCCCCACTTCTCTGTAAGAGTTGTGTTTGGTTACTGTCTCCGCCGCCCCGACATTCGCCGCGGCTGTGACACTGTGGGACTTCTCCAGGTATGCTCAGGGCTAGACTAGGCCTTCCATGCTGGCAAGCAGCTCCAGCCAGCTCCCACCTACTGCCTGTCATTATGCCAGAAAGAAGGGGATCTTGTCCCAGTTCATAGCTGACCTTTCCCTGCCAGCATTCTAAGCCAGTTTGGGAGAGTAAAGATGCCCAGCGCAGCCACAGGGGAGTTGGGTGTGAACTGGAAGGGACAGGAGATGGCATAAGGGAGAGGGGCTGGGGCTGAGATACACCACCTGGGGACTAGGCATCGGACTGCTAAAGGCAGAGTCCCATTGCTGAGTGTTTACCTCAAAGAGAAGAGAAAGGTAACAGAGGGGTAATTTGAAGCCTTCTTTTAAAAAAATTTTTTTTTAAAACAAGAAAGAAGCAGAATGCCTAAGCGTGTAAAAAGCTCTATTTAAACTTCTTGTCTGTAGAATATACTCTAACCTATAATTATGGCTTTGAAAAAAATAAAGGATAATTATGAAAATTTCTGGGCTCATTAAAGACATCCAAAATTATTGGAGTTGGAAATGGTGCTGGAACGAGTCTCTTTTAAGAGATCCGGGGGGAAGGAACTTTGCTTTTTAAAAAGTCTAAGTTCTGGATTAACCCAGAGTGTTACAGGTTACCTCAGGTAATTCTTCCCTCCTCAGGGAGGAAGTGACACCGAGGCTGTCTCCTCCATGGTGCCAACTCAGCTCAGTTCTCCAAAGGCCAAGCTTGAAGGGCTTGGTGGGCAGTGACTTTCTGGGACTCCTCACATAAGAGAATCACTGTTTTTTCCGGCCAAGGGCTTTCTGAGAACCCTGCAGTCCATGTGCTTTTCTGAGATACCTGCCTTGCCCCAGGCTTCTCAGGAGACCAAGGAACAATCAGAAACTGCTGGCCCATTGATTTCCTCAGGATATCACAGTGACTTTGGAGTCAGACTGCCCACATTCAAATCCCCATTTCACCACTTACTGGCTGTGTAACTTGGCCTGTCCCTTGGCCTTGATGGAGCAGTTGGCCCAGTGGAAGTGTGGGCAACAGGAAAACCTCCTTGACCGCAGGCTGGACCCTGCCCTCAAGACCTGCCACGCTCTTCCATGAGCCTAGCTGCCACCTCTTCTTCTGTGTGCCTGCACCATGACAAGAGAGCTAGGTCTGACATCATTGGAGGGTAGACGAGATGCATGACAGGTGTGCCAGTAGAGTCAGTGGGGCACTGGAGCTGTAGGTAAGTGCCTCTAGGAGAGACAGAATACTCCAAAGCCTTCCTCAAGGACCTGAGAGAGGGCCACCGTCAGAGTGTCCCCAGATTGATAAAAACATATCCCACAGGCCCCCAGCTATTAGGCGATCTTCCAGGAGCAGGATCACAAAGGGTTGGCTAGCAAGCATTTGTTCCTGAAGATCAAGACTTTTGAGAGCCTCTCCTTCTTGCTGCATGAGGAGCCCACCCCCTCCCCCAGGACCTCCCACTGCCTCTGACCCAGGCTCTCACATCACTATGCCCCTGGACATGCTGCTCCAACTGCCAGGCTGTCATAGCCACACTGGGGACTCTGCAAAAAGTCTCCTGCAAACAGGCCTTGCCACCTTCAGAACTGCTTGCATCCAGGCAGCAGTAGCTGCCTAAACCATGTTATCTTCCAAGTTATCATTGCAGGGAGGAGCCGAAGAACCAACTGAGCCTTAAGAAGGTAGGGCTGACTTGGCATCCTTAGTGTCATCTCTTGGTGGTTGTCATATGGCCCTTACGCTGGGACCTGCTACGGTTCCCAGGACCACTGTAAGTTCAGGCCATTGCTGTCTAAGTTAGTAACTGAAACTCGTGACCCCTGGCTGGACATGGGAAAGTAAAATTAACTTTTTCTTTGACTGGTGGTTCTTAAACCAGCCACCTGTGGTCTGTGATCAGTCAGTAGTGACTCTAGTAGTGGATGGGGCAAAGTTATGAGTTTAACACAAGACTTTGAACCAGCTCTTCTCGGTTCAGTCACTGCCAAGGAAGCAAAAACAGAACAGATGTGAATTTTTTAAATTTGGGTGAAAGATAAAATTTGAAACAATAACCAGAACGGGAAAAATCATGGGTCAAAGCCCTGCTAGAAACCTAATCTCCCTCTTAGAAAACAAGGGCAGTGTATGAGTTGCATAGCAACGAAATCTCTTGCCCGTGGGATTTTGAGCAGAGTTGGAAACAGTGGTGCCCTGCTCAAAGATGGCAGCTGACCAATCTGCTTTGAAAGCGTGTTGCTCTCCACAGTCCTGCCACTAATCCAATCTCACACATCATGATCTTTATAGGGCTCACTATGCCTCTTCTGAGTCTTCTATCCCAAAGCTTCAAACTAATTTTTCCCATTCTGACTATCATTCCGGATCACCCAAATAGTAAAAATTCGAGTCTGTTCTTGTTTTGCTTCATTAACCATGACAGAACCAGTATGAACTGGTTCAAAGCTCTGGTTTAACAAAAGCCCTTTCATAGAACTGATATTATCTCTTTGGCTTGATGGTTAGGTCAAGTTTGATTCTCTAAAGAACTTGGGTATTTCCTTAGTGTTTATGGCATTGATCCACTACTATAATTTAAAAAAATTAGTTTGAGATGAATCATAAACCTAAATGTAAAACCTAGAATCTTAAAACTTCTAGAAGAAAGCATAGGAGAGTATCTTTGCAACCTTTGGGTAAACAAAAATTTCTTAGAAGAGATACAAAAGGCACTAAACATATAAGGGAAGAATAGTGATTGGATGTCACCAGAACTGAAAGTATCCACTCATCAAAAGATGCCGTTAAGAAAATGAGTGGACAAGCCATAGATGGGGAAATCTTTGAAATACATGGATCTGACAAAGGCATTATATCCAGATATACAATGAACGTATAAATAAAAAGACAAACAAGGCATTTGCCCAAATGGGCAAAAGACTTGAACAGAGACTTCCCTCAAGGAAATATATGAATGGCCAATAAGTCCATGAAAAGATGCTCAACATAATTAGTCATCAGATAAATGCAATTTAAAACTGCCATGAGATATTTTACACCCAATAGAATAGCTAAAATAAAAATGTTTGACAATACCATATTCTGGAGAGGAAGTGGAGCAGCAAGAATTCTCATATGATACTGGTGGGAATATAAAATGGTTGGACCACTTTGGAAAATAGTTTGACAGTTTCTTAAAATGTTAAATATATACCCACTCTATGACCCACCAATTCCATTCCCAGGTATGTATGCAAAAGAAATAAAAACATATACCCATACAGAGACTTGCATAAGAATGTTTATAGTAGACTTATTTATACGGGCCCCAAAGTGGAAACAACTCAAATGTTTGTCAATGGGAGAGTAAATAAATAAAACGTGACAGTCATGCAATGGAATATTCCGCAGCAACAAAGAAGAAGGAACTACTGACATCTGCAATGTGAATGACCCTCAAAAACAAGACGCTGAGAAAAAAAAGCCAGACAGAAAGAATACATACTGTATGAGTTCATTGATGTGAAGTTCTAGGATGGGCAACAAGAAGCCCTGGTGGCACATCAGTTAAGCACTCAGCTGCTAACCAAAAGATTGATGGTTCAAATCTACCCAGCAGATTCATGGGAGAAAGGACCTGGCAATCTGCTCCCATAAAGATTACAACCCAGAAAACCCTATGGGGCAGCTCTACTCTGCACGTGGTGTCACAATGAGTAGAAATCAACTCCATGGCACCTAACAACGACAACAGGATGGGCAGTGCTCATCTATGGTGATGGAAATCAGAAAATGGTTGCCTCTGGAGGCAGGGAAGCAGAGATTGACTGGAAAGGGGCATAAAGGAACTTTCCAGGGTGATTGGGGGTGTTTAATATTTATATTTTGTTTTGGATGTGGTTACACAGGTGTATACGATTGGCAAAATTCATCAAACAGAATGTTTAGGATCTGTGCATTTTATTTTACATAAAATTTTACATTTTTGTACATTTTATATCTCCATTTAAAAATAATATCAATATCCCACATTTACTGAAAACTTACTCTATGCAGCTCTGTGAGTGACACTTTATACCAATGGTCTCGGCAATGCTCACAACCACACAGTGGGATAGGCCCGTCCTGACCCCAGTTTTTACCAATGAAGGGTTACAAAGCCAATAAGTGGTGGAGATAAAACCTGAACTCCATGGCTCAAGGCTTTGTCCGCTCTGATTGTCTGTCTGGTTCTCACCGTGTTATCTCTGAGTACTCACCGGCATTTAACACATGGCCTTGCAGGCCCTTAGAAAACAGTATTGGACTGAAAATATAAATTCCAGTCATGGCCAAATATGGATTGAAGGTGTACTAAACGCCAAACACTGTGCTAAGTGCTGAGGAAACAGCAGTGAATAAGAAAGTCACTGCCCGCAGGGAGCGCACAGTCTGGAGAGTTTGGCAACAGAGGACATCTAATGCCACTGGCCTGTTTGCTGCTCCTTGGAGCTCTCCCTGACAGTTTCCCAGCCCAGGCTTAGATTTTATTTTCTGTTGTGTTCCTGAGGGGCACTGGTTGGAAATGCTTCTCTTGATGGCAAATGGAACCCTCCTTTCTTCACAGGCCCTGGTTCCAGAAGCAGGACAAAGCGAAGGCACACTGTCAGAGAGAGAGAGAGAAAGTGTACTGAAATTCCCTGGGGCTCCGGTGCACACCTGGGCCTCTGCAGGGGCTGCCCTGTTTCTGGAGCTCTGGGGGCACGCTCCTGTCAGCACAAGCCGATACTGCTCATGCATGTGCTCTAAGGCCCAGAGGCCAGGCCTGCCCCTTCTTCCAGCTTCTGAAAGCAGATTTAGTGCAGGTTGAAGCATTGTACGCCCCTCCATAAATCACAGAAGGGCTGGGGCCTTAGGGAACACAATTTCCTTCCTTGGAACCAGGAGACAGCCCTGTTGGGACCTGTCCTGCCTGCAAATCTGGTGATGGGTCACCTCCACTGTCATCTGCATAGAGTCACTTTGAGACTTAAGCCCTTCCTTATTTCCAGCACGTTCCCTGCCCCCAGCCTTGGAAGTGGTGGGCAGAGTTGGGCCTACTCGCCTCAGGGCTTGGGCCTTTGGACCCCCAGTCAAGGCCCAGTGACTGGATTCCCTGCTGGCCCACCCTGGTCCACTCAGCCTGGGCTGTGCCTGCCCCCATTCTCCCTGGCACCATCTCCGGCACCTGGAAATCAAAGGCCTCAGCGATACAGGCTGAGGATGGTGTCATCTGCGCCGTCACACACTGAGGTTCTGTTGTTTCCCAGTATCTTCACATCTTGGGGAATTTTTTTTTCTAATAATTGCGTTGAACCCTGTTCTCACCCGCCTTGGTACCAAAGTCAGCCAGACCACCTGAGGGGGAGCACTTGGTGATGTGCATAGAGCAGTATTTTGGGGGATATAACTACCCCCCCGCACACACACCTTGAACACTGAATTCTTTATTACAAAGCTCTTTGCTACGCAGTCTGTCATTCAGTCCCCATGTGATCCTATAAGGGACATAGCAAGGGGCTATCACTCCCACTTTTAGAGGAGGAAACAAGCCCCAAAACTTTGGGTGAATGGCCCATGTCCTGAGGTGGTAGCTGAGCTGACAGACAGATGGATGCAGAACACACACTCCATGTTCCCTGAGCAGAATCTCACATGATTCAAATCTGGGCGTTCTTTGTGTGTATTTTTTATCAAGACCCAATAGCCTGTGTGGGATGTTTGCTTAGATGCACCCAAGATGCTGCCCCGCAAGATCAAGACAGAAGAAGTCTTGCCCCTGCAAACCTGCCTTTCCATACAAAAACTGGAGTGATTATTTTCTTCCAAAAAACTAATCTGACCATGTCGCTCTCCTCCTCAAAGCCCTTATTGCATGCCAAGAACTGGGCTCCGTGCTTTATATATTTATCTCTTTAATCCTCACAATGATCAAGTACAATGTATCAAGATCAATGTACAAGGTAGGTGTTAGGACTTTTACTTATAGATGAGGAAAGCATGCCTAGAGACATTTCCTAACTTGTTCCAAAACACAGTCAGCAGTTGTGGAGACTGGCATTTGATTCTAGATCTGGCTACTAAGTCTGTGCACTGAGCCACCGCGTGCACTGCCTCTGGCTTTTTGTTTCTTCTCTCCCCATCCATCCTATGCTTACAGTGGGCCATGCTGGGTGCTGTCTTCCTCTCCTAAAGACTGTCAGTGCACATCTGCATACAAAAAGCTCTGAGAAGTCCCAAAACAAGGAAACCTGTTGAACTCTTTTCTTCAATTGTATCTTCTTACTTTTTTAGTATGGTAAATATGTATGTGAGGCGCTCTGGTGGCACAGTGGTCAAAGCGGTCGGCTGCTAACTGAAAGGTTGGCGGTTCAAATCCACCAGCGGCTTTATGGGAGAAAGATGTGGCCGTCTGCTTCCGTAGAGATTTACAGCCTTGGGAACTCTATGGGGTCGCTATGAGTCAGAATTGACTTGATGGCACTGGGTTTGTGTTAGGTTTTAAATATACATGTAACAAAACATTTGCCATTTCAACATTTTTACATGGAGAATTCCGTGACATTAATCGTGCTCATCTTGTTGTTCCAGCCATCACCACTATTTGTTTCCAAATTTTTCCATCAGGCTTAACAGAAGCTTAGTGACCCCCAGACAATGATTACCCTTTCCCCGCTTCCTCCTACCCCTGGTAACAGCTAATACATTTCTGTCTTTATGCATTTTCCTGATTTAGGTATTTCATACAAGTGTGATCATATAATATTTGTCCCTTGTCAACTGATTTATTTCACTCAGCATAAGGTTTTCAAGATTCATCCATGTGATAGTATGTATCAGGACTCATTTCTTTTTATGGCAGAGTAGTATTCCATTTTATATGTGTACCACATTTTTGTTTATCCATTCATCTGTGGATGGACATTTACTGATAAACATTTTTAAATTAAGTATTTCCCAAACAAATTAGACCTTGGGACCCCTTTCTCATAGAACACCTCCTGGTGGCACAATGGTTAAGTACTCAGCTACTAGCCAAAAGA
The DNA here is from genome assembly GCA_030035585.1 of Dugong dugon. NCBI lineage: Eukaryota > Metazoa > Chordata > Mammalia > Sirenia > Dugongidae > Dugong > Dugong dugon. The sequence goes on from CM057460.1 coordinate 149,230,900, forward strand.
TTGGCAGTTCAAACCCACCCAGCATCTCTTCAGGACAAAGACCTGGCAATCTGCTCCAGTAAGGATTACAGCCAAGAAAACCCTATGGGGCAGTTCTATTCCATCACGTGGGGTCACTATGAGTTAGAATCTATGAGATGGCACACAGCAACAACAGCAAAGTGGTACAGAGCTGGGGCTGCGAGGAACACACTTTGAGAAATGCTGTTAAACAGCAAACAGGTCTCCTTCGTGGCTAAGGCAGGGATGTGAACAGAGCTACACATAGGGCCCTCTTTAGAAAAACACCTTCTTGATTAAACCTGCCTGAGCTTATTCATCACTTCGGACAGCCCCCTGCCACTTTATCAGCACTGGAAGAAAAAAAAAGACTTCAAGACATTTAATTATTACAGAAACGGCTATGAAAATGCCATTCATAGTGAGCTGTCCAGACAGTGAAGTAGATGATAAATATAATATCAGACAGGGACCCACAGGCAAAAATAGCAGAGGCAGATGCACACGGTTCTGTTGTTCTGTCTGAAGGGTGAAAGATGAGGAGTCTGACATCCTGAGAAGCCCGGTGGGAACCAAGCATTAGCTTCTGCAGAGGAATTTCCCCAAAGGCAAACCTGAAATCTTCAATCCCGGCTCAGGGATGCCTCGGCCTGCCTCCCTCTCGGAGCCAAGAGTATCTCAGAGATCACCCTACAAGGCCATTCTGGAAGGCCTCCCTTTCGTTCCCAGACAAATGGGGTGAAGCAGCATTCTCTCATTCTCTGAGGATGCAGATACCAAAGGCCGAGGGGCACATATGCCACACGCTTGTTCACCTGTGAGGAGCTGTTTCACCGCTTACCACCCCATGCTGTTCCACCTGGATGGGCTGTTTTAAAGCAGGTTCAGGTCATGCACCGGGAAGCCTGCTGTCTGCTGTTCTCCCCACCACCCAGCTCTTCCTGGATAACTTCTTGGCAGAAATGTCACTTCCACCTGGAAGCCTTTCCTGACCCCCCAACCTACTATACGCCCTGCTTTACTGTCTCCAACCACCCCAGCCATCTTCTTCTTCTTTTTTGTTTTTAATTTTTTTGGCTGAAAATATACACAACAAAACATACACCACTTCACCTTCTCCATGTACAGTTCAGTGACATTGGCTACATTCTTCAAATTGTGCTACTTTTCTCAACAACTTTTTCCAAACTATTTCACCATCTTTAATATAAACTCACTGTCTCAACCCCACTTCTCATCTATCCTTCTGAGCAGCTGTTAAACACGTATAGGTAATTCTTAGTTGTTGTTGTTAGGTACTGTAGAGTTGGTGCCAACTCATAGTGACCCTACCTACAACAGAATGAAACACAGCTCGGCCCTGTGCCACCCTCACGAATGTTGCCGTTTGAGCCCATTGTTGCAGCCGCTGTGTCAATCCATCTTGTTGTGGGTCTTCCTCTTTTTCACTGACCTTCTACTTTACCAAGCGTGATGTCCTTCTCCAGGGACTGATCCCTCCTGATAACACGTCCAAAGTATGTGAGATGTAGTCTTGCCGTTCTCGCTTCCAAGGAGTATTCTGGCTGCACTTCTTCCAAGACAGATTTGTTCGTCCTTCTGGCAGTCCATGGTATATTCGGTATGCTTCTCCTAGGTTCATACTGCATACATTCCACGTTCCAATTATTAATGGATGTTTGCAGCTGTTTCTTCTCATTTTGAGTTGTGCCACATCAGCAATTAAAGGTCCCAAAAGCTTGACTTCATCCACTTCATTAAGGTCGACTCTACTTTGAGGAAACAGGTCTTTTGAGTGCCTTCCAGACTAAGGGAGTCATCTTCTGGCACTGTAACAGAGAATGTTCTGCTGCTGTTCATAAGGTTTTCACTGGCCGATTTTTTTTTCAGAAGTAGATCACCAGGTCCTTCTTCCTAGTCTGTCTTAGCCTGGAAGGTCCACTGAAACCTGTCCACCAAAGGTGACCCTGCCGGTATTTGAAATACTGGTGGCATAGCTTCCAGCATCACAGCAACACAAAAGCCACCACTGTACAACAGTACGATGCGTGATGGAATAATTCTTTAAAAAAGTATAATGCTTAATGCAGATTTTCTTTTCTAACTAAGCTAAACTATTATTTGGTTTAAATATGACTTCAGGGGATAGTTTCGGTTCAAGTTCTAAAGATTTCCTCAGTAATAGCTTCCGGGGGTCGTCTGGCCTCAATACCTGGCCATCTTCTTTTGAGGCACTGGCGTCCCACTGGGACTTGCTCAATGACTGTCTGTCTGCCAGACCACGGGCTCCATGAAGCCAGGATGGGCATGTTCCACCACTGTGTCCCCAGCACCCAAAGCAGTGTCGGGCCCTAGAGGGCACTCAGAACATAATTTGTGAGTGAATGTCTGCTCTCTCCTCTGACTGCCTCCTGAATCTCCACGACCATGCCCACGAGCATCCTTTCTCTGGGTATGCCAGCCCCCAGGTTCTGGGGAAAATGTTGGCAGAATCATGAGCACCTTCCAGTTAACTTTAAACAATGCCAGACTCAGTGCTTTCGGTTGATGGCAGCCCCATGCTCTTGCAAAGATTTCCAACCTGAGATGCAGCAAATATCTGTGTTAATTTGCACCGTTCTGCTACTGTTCCAGCTGTCACATTTCATTTTGAACCTGGCTTGAAGTTACGAATATGGCAAAGGTTTCATGATGGGTTTGCGTGCTGTTCTGAGCTGAGGAGGCTTGGGGAGGAAAGGGGCCTCCAGCTGGTAGATGCTGAGGATCGTCAGAGGTCATTTTGCTTTTGCTTTTACTGTGTAACAAACTCTCTGAATGCACATATTGGTAGCAAATCAGGTTAAAAGCAAGTGTGTTTTCTTAACCAGCTCAGCTTCTCAGTTATGCCAGGTGCCCCCAAGCCCAGGCCTGCCTTTCTGGAGCAGGTGGAGTCTGGGTTTGCTATCTGGACAAGGCAGCTTGTAACTCATCTCTCTCCAGGCTTTGGGCTTTCCAGAGATCTTCCCCACACATCAGCAACCTAGATCCTTTTGTCAAATAGCAAGTAGGATGGTTGTGGCATCCCCATTTTGAAGAACAGAAAACTGAGGCCCAGAAATGTATGGGGATTGGCTAAATTCATAGACTCAGAACTTCTGACTTCCAGGCCACTGCTGTTTGGCTACTTACTTTTGGGAACACGTGTAAGGGTCAGACTGGATCAAAATTAGCTAGTTTATTTGTTTTTAGTTTGTTGGTTTGTTTTTAAAGTATTTACAATGTTCCAGGTAATATGTTAAGAGATTTACACACACTATCCCATTTAAGCCTTCTATTAACTCTTTGAGATAGATGTTATTATTACCCCCGTTTTGTTGATAAGGAAACTGAGCGACAGAGAGGTGAAATAACTTACCCAAAGTCACACAGCTAATCATGGCAGAGTCAGGATTCAATCCCAGTAATGGCTGGCTGTAAAGTTTATGTTCTCAACTGACTTTCCTGGCTGCTTCCAAATATTTAGACTATTTCCTGCTGTCAGCCAGGCTACAGTAGGTGGTCTGGTTTGATGATGCAAACCTAGCCCTGTCCTTGACTGCTTTTTGGGGTGTTGGGGGTGGGAGGACTTCCAAGGGTGCCTCTGATGTAGGCAGGCACGGCTGGGACCGCTAAAGCAGGGCTAGGGAGTGCCAGGAGCACTCTTGGCGGAACGAAGACGACCTGGGACTGGGAGGGATTGGCCAGTGTCCTCTGAGCTCTGACTCATTCTGGCCAGGCTCTGAAATGTCTTCCTGTTGACATGACCACCATCCTCTCTGCAGGCCTGTGCTTGGAGTCCTGGACCCCTTGATTCAGAGCTCCAGCATCTAGTTTGGGGCCTGCATTTTGGAGATGTGACTCATAGAATGTCCCAGCCTCTACGATGTCTCCAGCTCAATGCCCAGCCAAGCAGCTGCCTTCATGGCAGTCCCAACATTGCTGCTGCTGGCGGTAAAGTGAGAAGCCTGGCTCTGCACCGAGTAGTCTGGGGCCTTCAGCATAGTCTCAGCTTCTCAGAGCTTTGGTTTCTTCATCCATAAAGTGAGGATATTAACATTTATCTCATGGGGCATTGGGAGGAGTCAATTAGATAATATAGGCAAGGCAATTAGCACACTGTAAGTATCTTGGGTGGTACAAATAGTTCGCTGCTAACCAAAAGGTTGGAGATTTGAATCCACCCTGAGGCACCCTGGAAGAAAGTTCTGGCAATCTACTTCTGAAAAACCAGCCATTGAAAACCCTATGGGGACGCCATGAGTTGGAATCGTCTTAACAGCCATTGGTTATACATAAAGCTTTGATGATGATGTTGGCTACGATGACAATGATTAAGTGCCAGACTACGCGCTAACAGTATTTAGTGCCTACCTAAGTGAGCAACCTTGCTCAGAAGAACAGGTAACAAGACAAAACTGCCAATATATAAAGGTGGTGGGATCACCCTGATAGTTTGTATCTAAGCTCTGACTTTTATAAACAGTGTGAGTTTGAGCAAGTTGCTTAGCCTCTCTGAGTCCATCTGATCAGAAGAAATTTGTCTGCAGCGTGAGGATCACCTTCATGCATGGGCAGACAGAGCTAGGCCTTCCCAAGCCATCTGGGGCTGGTCTGATGGGTACTGGTCTCCATGGCAGAGCCACACACTCCAGCTGCACTGGCAGGGCAGCAGAGGCTGTTCTCGGGGTGTGCTGGCTGGACTGAAACACCGACGGTGAGTGAGGCAGCTGCCCCAGCCTTTGATCTCCAGAGTCTCTGAGCCTGCAACTGCTTTCTTTGAACTTCGTTGTTTCTTCCTGGCTGTCTGTCTGGTCACTAGACCAGCCCTTTCTTTTCAAAGACAGACTATTCCTGTCTCTGAGAGGGTGCCCAGCCTCTGAAGCCAGACCTCCCTCACTGTTACACCTAGCACCTGGGTAAATACGGCCTTTCTGCTGGCTGCTTCCTGGAGGCTGGAGCTGGTTCTGGGCTGGGCTTCCAGGAAGGAGACACTGTGTCCTGGGCCTCCTGGGCCCCTGGTACCTTTTGCTGGTCACTGGGTGTACAAAGGTAATTCAAACCTTCTCTCCTCGTGCAGTGGGGATCGAGGTTGCAATATAGCAAGAGCAGGATCTCGGTACTCAGACAAACTTTGATTCAATTTCTGACTCTTCTACTCATTAGTCTGTGTTTGGGCAACACACGTAAGTTCTCTTAGCCTCAGTTTCCCTGTCCATAAGCTGAGTTAAGAATACTGCCCACCCCAAAGGAATGACGGGAGCATAAAACTGCACTGAGCACAGAGCCTAGCACATAATGAATACTCAGTATACATCAGTCACCATCAATACATTGGTCGTCTTTGAGAAGCCTTAGTTTTAAGGAGATGGACAAGTACACACACAGGCAGCCCCAGTGATGTAAGACAGTGCAGATGTCGTGGGAGCACTGGAGAAGGGGCAGCAAGAGCTGCCTGGATATCCAGAAGGTTCTATTCAAGATGAGGCTTGAAAGAGGAGGAGTCCCAGGAGGATGAGGCATATAAGGGGTACTGTGAATTGACTCTATGGCGATGGGTTTTTTTGGGTCCCTTCCCTAAAGCCACTGATATGTGGACATACGCCCTCCCCCATCCAGGTCCAGGTGACAAGACAGTGTCACAAAAGAGCTGAGGGATGCTGTGTGTCCATGGTGAGGGCAGTGGCCCCTTCTAGTTTCAATGAGCTGGAAAGGCTTCATGGGAGAACAAAGATTTGTGATGGATTCTAAGAATAGGTACTTTTTGAGCATGTAGATCAGGTAGACAAAAGCACAAAGAAAGTGGAGAATGTGGGAGGTGTGGGTGTGTGTACCGTGAATGGGTTCTGGGCTCTGGGATTAGAGGCAGGGGCCCATGTGTTTGTGGAGCAGTGGGGTGGGGGTGATGTGAAGAGTCCAGTCAGGGAGGCTCCAGGATCCTTTAGTCTTGTCCTGTGGGGTATGGCCCTGTATTTGGAGACTCTGAACCCATGGCCCATGGGCTACTGGGGAGGGAGTGTGACAGGTCCCCGAGGCCTGATCCCATCAGAATAACCAGTTCTGCAAACCAAAAAAGAAGCCCTACTGGGGCTGGCACGGAGTTCCTAGGTGGTGAAAATGGTTAAGCACTCAAATGCCAACCAAAAGGCTGGCAGTTCAAGTCCACCCAGAGGTGCCTTAGAAGAAAGCCCTGAAGATCTACTTCTGAAAAATCAACCATTGAAAACCGGATGGAGTGCAGTTCTACTCTGATACACATGGTTGCCATGAGCTGGAATTGACTTGATGGCAACTGTTTTTGTTGTTTGTTTGTTTTGCATTGTTTTGTTTTTAACAGAGGCTAACTCCTGCCAACCTCTCAGCATCATCTTTCATGGCCTCTGCCTTACTCTCTCGCCTTCTTTCCCTCAAATCACTGGCCTCCTCCTTCCCTCAGTGGTTTCTCCCTCAGGTTTTCCCTTCTTATCACTCAGCATCTCTCTTCACCTGGTTCCTCAGTGAAACTAGAAGTCACCCTTGATTCTTTTCTCCCCTAACCACCTACCTTCAATCCATCAGCAGGTCCTCAACCTTCAAAACACATTCCTAGTCTGACTGCTTCCGTCCGTCTCTTCTGCCACCACCCTGGTCCAAACTGCCTTCATCTCTTGCCTCAAAGACTACAGTGTGTCTCTGATCTGCTCCTCCTACCACCACTCCTTTTTTGTTCTTTTAACATTTATTTATTGTTATTATTTTATTGTGTTTTAGGTGAAAGTTTACAGCACAAATTAATTTTTCACTAAAAGATTTTATACACAAAATAGCTTGGTATTGGTACAATGACAGATACGTTGATCAATGGAACAGAATTGAGAACCCAGATGTAGATGAATCCACTTATGGTAACCTGATCTTTGACAAGGGCCCAAAGTCCATCAAATGGGGAAAAGACAATCTTTTTAACAAATGGTGCTGGCGAAATTTGTTGTCCCTGCGAAAAAATGAAACAGGACCCATACCTCATATCATACACAAAAACTAATTCAAAATGGATCAAAGACCTAAATATAAAACCAAAAAATATAAAGATCATAGAAGAAAAGAATAGGATCAACACTACACAGCATTAACAGGATACAAACCATAGCTGACAGCACACAAAATCTAGAAGATAAGCTAGATACCTGGAGTCTTCTAAAAATTAAACACTTCTGCTTATCAAAAGACTTCACCAAAAGAGTAAAAAGAGAACCTACAGACTGGGAAGAAAAATTTGGCTATTACAATTTTGACAAAGGTCTAATCTCTCAAACCTACAGGAAAATCCAACATCTCTACAACAAAAAGACAAATAATCCAGTTAAAAAATGGGCAAAGGAAATGAACACACCCTTCACCAAAGAGGACGTTCAGGTGGCTAACAGACACATGAGGAAATGCTCGCAATCACCAGCCATTAGAGACTTGCAAATCAAAACTTCAGTGAAATACCATCTCACCCCAGCATTACTGCCATGAATGAAAGAAACTGGAAATAACAAATGTTGGAGAGGCTGCGGGGAGATTGGAACTCTTATGCACTGCTTGTGGGAATGCAAAACGGTACAACCATTTTGGAAAACAATATGGCACTTCCTTAGAAAGCTAGAAATAGAAATGCCATACAATCCAGCAATCCCACTCCCAGGAATATATCCCAGAGAAATAAGAGCCATCACATGAATAGACATATGCGCATCCATGTTCACTGCAGGATTGTTCACAATAGCAAAAAGATGGAAACAACCTAGATGCCCATCAACAGATGAATGGATAAATAAACTATGGTACATACACACAATGGAGTACTATGCAATAATAAAGAACTATGATGAATCTGCGAAGTATCTCACAACATGGATGAATCTACAGGGCATTATGCTGAGTGAAATAAGTCAATCACAAAAGGACAAATGTTGTATGAGACCACTACTATAAAAACTCATGAAAAGGTTTACACGCAAAAAGAAACAATCTTTGATAGTTACAAGGGAGGAGAGGGATGGGATGGAAAAACACTAAATAAACAATAGATAAGTCGTAACTTTGGTGAAGGGTGAGACAGTACACAATACTGGGGAATCCAGCCAACTTGTACAAGGCAAGGTCATATAAGCTCCATAGACACATCCAAACTCCCTGAGGAATTAAAAACTAAAAAAAAATTATACACAAATCGTTTTGTGACATTAGTTGCAATTCCCTCAATATGTCAGCACTCTCCCCCTTTCCCTTTCCACCCTGGATTTTCAGTGTCCATTCATCCAGTTTTCCTGTCCCTCCCTGCCTTCTTGTCTTTGCTTTGGGGCAAGTGTTACCCATTTGGTATCGTATACTTGACTGAACTAAGAAGCACATTCCTCACGTGTGTTATTGTTTAGTTTATAGACCTGTATAATCTTTGGCTGAAAGGTGGACTCCAGGAGTGGATTCAGGTTCTGAATTAGCAGGGTGTCTGGTGGCCATAGTCTTGGAGGTTCCTCCAGTCACCATCAGACCTGTAAGTCTGGTCTTTTTTGTGAATTTGAATTTTCTTTTACATTTTTCTCCCACTCTGCCCAGGACCCTCTACTGTGATCCCTGTCAGAGTGGTCGGTGGTGGTAGCTGGGCACCATCTAGTTCTTCTGGACTCAGGCTGGTGGAGGCTGTGGTTCATGTGGTCCATTAGCCATCTGGACTAATGTTTTCCTTGTGTCTTTGGTTTTCTTCATTCTCCTTTGCTCCGAACGTGCTGGGACCAATAACTGTATCTTAGATGGCCACTCACAAGCTTTTAGGACCCCAGATGCTACTCATCAAATAGGATGTAGAACATTTTCTTTAAGAACTGTTATGTCAGTTGACCTAGATGTCCCCCAAGACCATGGTCCCAAGCCCTCAACCCCAGTAACTCATTCCCTCAGTGTGTTTGGATGTGTCTAGGAAGTTTCTATGACTTTGCCTTGGTCAAGTTGTGCTGACTTCTATATTGTGTGTTATCTTTCCCTTCACCAAAGTTACCACTTGTTTATTATCTAGTTAATGATTTTCCCTCCCCACCTCTCCCCTCCCTCGTAACCATCAAAGATTGTTTTTCTGTGTGTAAATCTTTTCCTGAATTTGTATAATAGTGGTCTCATACAATATTTATCCTTTTGTGATTGACTTAACTTCACTCAGCCTAATACCCTCCAGATTCATCCAAGTTGCAAGATGCTACATGGATTCATCATTGTTCTTTATCATTGCGTAGTATTCCATTGTGTGTATGTACCATAACTTGATTATCCCCTCATCTGTTGATGGGCACGTATGTTGTTTCCACCTTTTTGCTATTATGAATAATGCTGCAGTGAAAATGGGTGTGCATATGTCTATTTGCGTGATGGCTCTTATTTCTCTAGGATATATTCCTAGGAGTGAATAGTATGGTATTTCTATTTCTAATTTTTTAAGGAGGTGCCATTGTTTTCCATAGTGGTTGTACCATTTTACATTCCCTCCAGCAGTGCATAAGAGTTCCAGTCTCCCCACAGCCTCTTCTACATTTGCAGTTTTCTATTTTTTTGATTAGTGCCAATAATATAGGGATGAGATGGTATCTCGTTGTAGTTTTCATTTGTATTTCTCCAATGGCTAATGATCTCGAGCATTTCTAAGTGTGTCTGTTAGCTGTCTGAATGTCTTCTCTGGTGAATAGTCTATTCATTTCCTTTGCCCATTTTTCAATTGGGTTATTTGTCTTCTTGTTGTGCAGGCGTTGAAGTAGTCTGCAGATTTTAGAGATTAGAACTTTGTCGGATATGTCGTAGCCAAAATTTTTTTTCCAGTCTCTAGGTTCTCTTTTTACTCCTTTGGTGAAGTCTTTTTATGAAGTATTTAATTTTTAGAGCTCCAGTTATCTAGTTTATCTTCTGGTGTTTGTGCATTGTTAGTTATGGTTTGTATTGTATTTATGCCATGTATTAGGGCCCCTAGTGTTGGCCTTATTTTTTCTTCCATGATTTTTACCATTTTAGGTTTTATATTTAGGTCTTTGATCCATTTTGAGTTAGTTTTTGTGTAAGGTGTGAAATATGAGTCCTGTTTCTTTTTTTTACAAATGGACATCCAGTTTTGCCAGCACCATTTGTTAAAAAGACTGTCTTTTCCGCATTTAATGGACTTTGGTCCTTTGTCAAATATCAGCTGACCATAGGTGGATGGATTTACATCTGGGTTCTCAAGTCTATTCCATTGGTCTATGTGTCTGTCTTTTTACCAATACCATGCTGTTTTGACAACTGTGGCCATATAGTAGTTCTGAGATCAGGTAGTGGGAGGCCTCCTATTTTGGTCTTTTTCTTCAATAATTCTTTGCTTATCAGGGGCCTCTGCTTTCCATATAAAGTTAGTGATTAGTTTTTCCATCTTGATGAAGACTGCTGTTGGCATTTAGATTGGAATTACATTGTATCTGTAGACCGATTTGGGTAGGATAGAAATTTTCGCAGTGTTGAGTCTTCCTGTCCATGAGTATGGTATGTTTTTCCATTTATGTAGGTTTCTTGCAATAGCATTTTGTAGTTTTCTTTGTATAGGTCTTTTATATCGCTGGTTAGATTCATTCCTAAGTATTTTATCTTTTTAAAGGCTATTATAAATGGCATTGTTTTCCTGATTTCCTTTTAGAAGTTCTCTTTATTGGTGTATAGGAATCCAGCTGATTTTTGTATGTTGATCTTGTATCCCGCTACTCTGCTGAATCTTTCTATTAGTTCCAGTAGTTTTCTTGTGGAATCTTTGGATTCTTTATGTATAGAATCATATCACATGTGAATAGAGATAGTTTCACTTCTTCCTTTCTGATTTGGATGCACTTTATTTCTTTTTCTTGCCTTATTGCTCTAGCTAGGACTTCCAGCACAATGTTAAGTAGGAGTTGTGATAAAAAACATGCTTGTCTTGTTCCTGTTCTCAGGGGGAATGCTTTCAGCCTCTCTCTATTGCGAATTGATGTCAGCTGTTGGTTTTGTATAGCTACCCTTTATTATGTTGAGGAATTTCCCTTCTATTCCTTTTTTATTGAGGTTTTTTTTTAATCAGGAATTGGTGTTGGACTTCATCAAATGCCTTTTCTGCATCAATTGAGATGATCATGTGATTCTTTTGTTTTATTTATATGGTGGATTACATTGATTGATTTTCTGATGTTGAATTATCCTTGCATACCTGATTTAAATATCACTTGGTCATGGTGTATTTTTTTTATACATTGCTGAATTGTACTGGCTAGAATTTTGTTGAGAACTTTTACATCTATATTCATGAGAGATAGTGGTCTGTAATTTTCTTTTTTGTGTCTGTGTGCTGTCTTTGCCTGGTTTTGGTATCATGGTTATGCTGGCTTCATAGAATGAATTCAGGAGTATTCCTTCCGTTTCTATGCTCTGAAGTAGTTTCAGCAGTACTGGTGTGAACTCTTCTGTGAATGTTTGGTAGAATTCTCCAGTGAAGTCGTCCAGGTCAGGGTTTTTTTTTGTTGGGAGGTTTTTTGTTTTTGTTTTTGTTTTTTAATTGCCTCTTCGATCTCTTCTCTTGTTATGGGTCTGTTCAGAGTTTCTATCTCAGTTTGTGTTCGTTTAGGTAGGTAGTATGTTTCTAGAAATTTGTCCATTTCCTCTAGATTCTCAAATTTGTTGGAGTACAATTTTTCATAGTATTCTGTTATGATCATTTTTATTTCTGCTGGGTCTGTTGTAATGCCCTCTATCTCATTTCTTATTTGGGTTATTTGCTTCCTCTCTTGTTTTTCTTTTGTCAGTTTGGCCATTGGTTTGTCGATTTTGTTGATCTTTTCTAAGAACCAGCTTTTGGTCTGGTTGATTCTTTTATTGTATTTCTGTTCTCTATTTTATTTATTTCTGCTCTAATCTTTATTATTCCATTCTTCTGGTGACTGTGGGGTTCTTTTGCTGTGCTCTATTTGTTCAAGTTGGAGGGCTAACGTTTTGATTTTGGCCCATTCTTCTTTTTTGATGTGTACGTTTATTGCTATAAATTGACCTCTGAGCAGTGCCTTTTGCTGTGTCCCAAAGGTCTTGGTATGAAGTGTTTTCATTCTCATTTGATTGTAGAAATATTTTTTTATTCCCTCTTTGGTTTCTTCTATTACCCAGTTATTTTTAAGTAAGATGTCATTCAGTTTCCATGTGTTTGATTTTTTTCCCTTGCTCTTCTTGTTGAATTCTACTTTTATGGCGGTGTGATCAGAGAGAACGCTTTGTATTATTTTGAAGTTTGGGATTTTATTGAGTGTTTCTTTGTGGCCTAAAATGTGGTCTATTCTGGAGAATGTTCTATGTGTGTTGGAAAAAAATGTATATTACTTTGCTGCTGGTGAGTGTGTGTTCTATATATGTCTATGAGGTCAAATTTGTTGAGTTTCTTTCTAGATGTTCTGTTCATTACCAAGAGTAGTGTGTTGAAGTCTCCTACTATTACTGTGAAACTGTGTATTTACCTTTTCAGTGCTGTTGGAGTCTGTTTAATGCCTTTTAGAGCCCTGTCATTGGGTGCATAGGTATTTATTAAGGTTATATCTTCTTGATAGATTGTCCTTTTAATCATTACATAATGTCTTTCCTTGTCTTTTATGGTGGCGTTTGCCTTGAAGCCTATTTTATTTGAGATTAGTTTTGCCACTTTTGCCCTTTTTTGGTTACTATTTGCTTGATGTATTTTTTTCCATCCTTTGATTTTTAATATATTTATGTCTTTGTCTCTAAGATGTGTCTCTTGTAGACAGTATATTGATGGGTCATTTTAATCCATTCTGTCACTGTCTGTCTCTCTACAGGCACATTTAAGCCATTTACATTTAGTGTGATTATCAATATGTATGAGACTATTGCTGTCATATTGTTCTGATTTTTTTGTGTGTGCGTGATGCTGACTTTTTCTTTGTTCCTCTTACTTTCCTGTTCTGAGTTCCTTTTGTTTGTGGATTTTCTTCTCTTTTCCTATCTTATTATAGATTTTGTGTTCACTGTGACTTTGTGTTTTACTTCTTTTTTATTCTGATAAGTAGATTTGTTATCTTTCTTTGTGGTTACCTTGAAATTTACCCTTATCTTCCTAAGTTTGAACCAGTCTCATTACTTGATATCACCTTGACTTCTCCCCATTTGAAAGTTCTATACCTATATTGTTTATTCCCCCTTTATTGTTTCAATGTTGTCATCATTTATGGATTGACATCTGTGTTTCCCTATTGTAAGTCTTTTAGCTTTGTTTTATTAATGGGAGTTCTTTACCTAGGTTGTATCTGGCTGATGCTGTCTTGTGTCTTAGATTCCAGTTGTCTGATGTTATTGGTTCTCTAACTGAAGGACTCCCTTTAATATTTCTTGTAAGTTTGGTTTGGTTTTTACTAATTCCCTTAATTTCTGTTTATCTGGAAATGTCCTAATTTCACCATTGTATTTGAGAGAGGGTTTTGCAGGATATATTATTCTTGGTTTACAGGTTTTTTTCTTTCAAGGTTTTCTGTATGTCATCTCATTGCCTTCTTGCTCTCATAGTTCCTGTCGACTAATCATAGCTTAGACTTTTTATCCCCCTTTGTAGGTGACTTTTTGTTTTTCTCAAACTGCTCTCAGGATTCTTTCTTTGTCTTTTGCTTTTGCAAATGTGGTTATGATATATCTTGGTGACTTTATTTTTCGGTCTATCCTACATGGGTTTCATTGAGCTTCTTGGATGGTCAGCTTTTCATCTTTCATAATATTTTGGAAGTTTTCTGCTAGAAAATCTTCAACAATCTTCTCTGTGTTTTCCATTTCACCCCCTGTTCTGGAACTCTGATCATACACAGATTTTTGCTCTTGATTGTGCTTCACATAATTCTTTGGTTTTCTTCATTCTTTTCTCTGACGCTTTTTTCAAACTAAGTGGTGTCCATGAATTTGTCTTCCATCTCACTGATTCTATCTTTCATTGTTTCAAATTTGCTCCTAAAACCTTCTATCAAGTTGTCCTTTTCTGAAATTTTGTTGTTTATCTTTTGGATTTCTAGTTGCTGTTTTTGTTTGATTTCTAATTATTTGTTTATTTTGACTTTTTTTTCTTGTATTATTTTCCTGAATTTCTCTGTTGCTTTGTCTGTGTTTTCCTTGATTTTGTCTATTTTTTTCCTTGTTTTTTTTTTTTTTCTGTGTTTTCCTTGATCTCTTTCCTAATCTCTTGGAGAGCCCTAAATATTTGTTTTTTGAATTCCATATTAGGTAGTTTCACTGCCTTTTCTTCTACCAGAAGGTCATCTGATTCTTTATTTTGATCACTTGCTGGAGCCATCTTGTCTTGCTTTTTTGTATGTTTCGATATTGTCTGCTGTCTCTGAAACATTAAGGTATTATTTTCTTTATTTATTGATTGTATGTTCATTTGTTTGGTCCTGCTTCTTGGTTTTGTTTTGATATGTCAGGGTGTGTGGGCCAGGCATGCTTTGCTGCTTGCTCGTGTGTGGGCACGATAACTCTCACCACCTGTCTGCGTGGGCAGAGCAGCAGCAGACAGGGTGAGCCCACTTTGCTGTATGTTAGTTCGCCCAGCTGGCTCTGGATGGACTGGGTGGGAGCTGTCTGCCTCCTGATGTTGGTCCAGTGGTGTGGGAGCATTCACAGCCCCTCACCAGATAGGTGGGGGTGTCATCCAGGGAGAGGTATGGGCTCCCTTCCCTCTGTTCAGCAGCCGGTCAAGTGGCAGGAGGGGAGGGGCAGTGTGGACTTGGAGTGGTGACAGTCCTGAGCTGAGGATGCTTTAACCATGGCAGCACAGTGCGGGCCAGCAAGAATGAGGGGGTGGGGTACAGGGCTAGGTGGGGAGAACAAAGAAAAGAAAAAAGAAAAAAAAAAAAAAAGGAGGTAGCCAGCAGGTGGAGGCAAGGCAGACCTAGAGGCCAGCGAGAAGGGGGGGTGGCATATGGGGCTAGGTGAGAGGTAGACAGCAGTGGACCTCTCTAGCCAAGGTGTCATGGCATCACCCAGCAAGAATTGGTAGAGGTGGAGTACAGGGCTGGGTGAGATGGAGAAAGAAGAGGAGTAAAGGGAATAAATAAATACATTTTAAAATAAAATAAAATGGCACAGTGGGAACTGGTGGGTTGGGGCAGGGGGGATCCAGGCTGGTGGCAGGCTGGTAGCTCTCTACCCATAGTAGGCCTGGCAAGAAGGGACAGAGGTGGTATATGGGGCTAGGTGGGAGTAAGAAAAGGAGGAAAAAGAAAGAAAAAAATGGCATGGTAGGAGCTGGTGGATGGGGGTGGGGTGACCCCGGGCTGGCATAGGGCTGGTGTCTCTCTAGCCAAGGTGGTGCAGTGTGGCCTGGTGGGAAGGGGTAGCAGTGAGGTATGGGTTGGGTGGGGGGGAGAAAGAAAAGGAAGAAAGGGGAAACATTTTTAAAACGGCATGGTAGGAGTCAGCAGGTTGGGGTGGGGCAGACCCGGGCTGGCAGCAAGCTGATAGCTCACTAGTCAAGACAGCTTGGTGTGGCATATTGAGAGGGGTGGAGGTAGTCTATGGGGTAGAAGAGTGAGGGGTGGGAAAGTATGTTTCTCTGGTTACCAGGTTCTCAGTATCCTGTTGGGAGCTCTATGAAGTTGCCTTTCTGTACTCCCTGTCCAGGGTCGTTGATGGCTGTGCTCCAAGATAACAATGCTGTGCCATGTTAGTTGGCAGGGTACCTCCACTCCATATCTCTCCTCATTCTCTGTTTTCCTTCATCTTCTTCTTCCATTCAGTGTTTGATCTATTTCTTTATACCTTCATTTGATGCTTAGGGTTCCAGAATTGATGTTTGTATCTGTTTTACTTAGTTTTTCAGATCTTTGCTGCAGAAGGATGGCAAGATGTATGTGTTTAGGGCACCATGTTGTCTCTGCCTCCCTACCACCACTCTTGTCTCCTAGACACTCCTCCTCACTGCAGACTAGAGTGCTTCTGGTATTCCCCCCTCCACTCGGAGTAAAATTCACTCCCTATGAGGCTGGAAGGTCCTGTGAGATCTTCCTGGCCTACCCCCTGCTTGATATCCAGTTCTAGTTGTCTCTGCTGCTCAGTGCACTTTAGCCACTTTGGCCACCTGGTTGTTTCTCATATACTCCAAGCATCCTGTGAAATAAAATTACAAGTTTGCTTTATGAAAACAGAGACAGTTCTCTTGCCAGTGACACGAAAGGTCATCTTACTAAAAGTTAGAAACCTAAGTGTTGTATAATCATATATATGATGAACAAAAACCTATTCTCATTGAGTAGATTCCAACTGACAGTGATTCTATAGGACAGAGTAGAACCATCTCATAGGATTTCCAAGGTTGTAAATCTTTACAGAAGCAGACTGTCACATATTTCTCCCACAATCATATATATATGTATGTATGTGTGTATATATATATATATGTATGTGTATATATATGTATGTATGTGTATATGTATGTACGTGTATAAATATGTATGTACATGTATATATGTATGCATGTGTATATATATGTATGCATGTGTATATATATGTATGTGTGTGTGTATATGTATGTATGTGTGTGTGTGTATACATATACCGTCATCCCTAGGTATCCATGGGGGATTGGTTCCAAGACCCCCTGCAGATACCAAAATCTGAGGATGCTCAAGTTCCTTATATAAAATGGTGTAGTATTTGCATATAACCTACACACATCCTCCAGTATACTTTAAATCATCTCTAGATTACTTATAATACCTAGTACAATGTAAATGCTATGTATATAGTTGTTATACTGTATTGTTTAGAGAATAATGACAAGGAAAAAAGGTCTTTTCTTTTCCCCCTCAAATATTTTCAATCTGAGGTTAATTGAATCTGCAGATACGGAACCTGCAGATATGGAGGGCTGATGGTACATATAATTTTTTAAGCTTACAGTTATGCCTTAAACTGTAACTACCCTTTAGAAGCAGCTTGGTTTGTTTCACATAATTGTATTTACATGATCAGGCTTGCTGAAACACTTGAAACTTATTCTTTCAGAAAATAATCAAAGATTAATGAATATGTCCTGTTTCTAAGACTCCAGAGATCTTGCAACCCTAGCTAACTAATCTTGTGATTGTATTAGTAGGGTTCCTATTTAAGCTTTGATAATGTTTGAGTATATACTGCTCTCTTATAAGATATATGTATTCTGACACAATCATCAACCAATCAAGATTTTTTTGTTTAAAGTTCCTTATAAAATTATATATATAAAATTATATATAAGTGCCTTGAAAATCTTAATTAATTGGAGCACTGATTTACTCAGTAATGACATGCTGCCCAGTTTTAAAATTGTCTATTAAACCCACATAGCAATCTGTTAATGATGTTCTGAGTTGTTTATTTTTTATAATCCCAAGTGTACTCTTGCCTCAGGGACTTTGCCCTTGCTCTTCCTTCTGCCTGAGACACTTTCCCCAGATGGCTTTGTGGTTCACTCCTTCACTTCTCTCAGGTCCCTGCTCCAGTGTCACCTCCTCAGAGAACGCTCCCATGACCCCCTTAGCTAAAGCAGGCTCCTCCTCTCTTTCTGATCATCCTGTTTTACTGTCTTATAGCCCTTATCACTCTGAAATGATCTTAATTATTTGTTAACGTGTTTATTTTGTTACCCCCAGCCACTCTGCAAGCTCATGAGGGCAGAGACCATGCCTGCCTTGTTGACTGCTAGACTCCTGCACCTGGCACAGAGCAGGCTTCATGGTAAAACCCATTGCTGTTGAGTCAGTTCTGATTCATAGTGACCCTGTGAGACAGAGTGGAGCTACCCAATAGGGCTTCCAAGGCTGTGAATCTTTACGGAAGCTGACTGCCACATCTTTCTCCCACAGAGCAGCTGGTGGGTTCGAAATGCTGATCTTTTGGTTAGCAGCTGAGAACTTTAACCACTGCGCTACCAGGGTGTCATGGGAAAAGGACAACAAACAGTGTTGAATGATTGATGGGTGGGTGTGGGCTTCACTGCCTGAGGCTGAGCATGAAGCGAGAGGAGCCTAGGCAGTTGGGTATCTGGGGCTGGGATATCCATTCCCTGTTGGCTCCAGCCTCCCAGGCTACAGGGGCTGGGGAAGAAACATAGATTATGTCCATGCACACCCTTTCTTTTTCTTTTTTTTTTTAACATTTTATTATAGAAAATTTCAACCATCTGCAAAAGTAGAGAGACTAGTATAATCACTACCCATGTCATACCCATTGCCCAGCTTCAATCATCATCAACTCCTGACCAATCTTGTTTCATCCATTTGACAACATCCACATCCCCAAGGATAATTTTGGAGTGAATCCAGGGGCCATTCATTTGTGCAGAGATCTCAGAAATATTTCCTGGCAAATGTTTCCACCATCTCCCAGTTTCTCTTCCCTTCCACAAGCATCCTGATTCCTCAGGTGCTCTTGCCTTTTCCCCCACTCAAAACTAACTCTCAACAAGGAAGGTGTAAATGACTGAGATTTGCATAGGCACTGCCACGGTGCTTTCATCCAAACTCTATGTCTTAATCGTGGGGTATTCCAGCCAGGCAGAGAGGGCTAAGTCATCCCAAGGCAACCCCGGGACTGCTGCTGGGTTTAGAGCCTGTAATGTTACTGCAACAGTTCTTTCCAGGTTGGTGCCTCGAGGGAAGTTGGGTAAGGTGAATGGAAGGGAGGTTGGCTGTGAGTTAGCCCAGACCTGAGGTGGGCTGGCTGGGGACACCTCAAGTGTCTCCAGAAATATTCTTAATGACTTCTAGTGGGAAAACACAATTCAGAGAGAGAATACAAGGGCAAACCTGCCAGCTGTGACTCCTAGTGTGGTAGGAGGGGACAGAGGGTGGGGAAGGCTCTGCTTTTGAGAACAGGGCTGACCCGGTAACAGCCATGGATAGCACACACTGCCCCGCTTCCCTTTCCTTCTAGAATAGGACATCTGTTAAATGTTGGTAGAATACCATTTCATTGAATAGTGTTTTCATTTAAGTTGCATGACACTCCTGCCAAGGTGATTTTATTGCTATAAAATATGGAAAACTCCATTTTGACAAGAAAATAATACAAAACAGATATTGTTCCACATACTGAATTAGGTAGTAAAATCTCAACCAACCACTCTTTTCATGCCAATAAAAAAAGATTCTTGGCAACTTCTTGGGTTCCCCAGCCCCTGGGCCCACACCAGGTGCCAACTGTCCTTGTTACGCTACTGCCTGCTGAGTATGCTGAGCTTGAGAACTCATCTGCTTCCAAGTGGGGGCTGAGGGTCAGAGTCTGGACTCCTCAGCCATGGGCTCTCAGGCTAACTCTTCCAACCCCACCCAACTCCTACACCAATTCTATGGCAGGTTTCCCACCTATATTTTGGGATAATGAGGGAAGGCCCTGGGCCAGAGACCTGTTCTTAAGTTGTAGGCCCTTGTTTGCAACCTTTAGTGAGCACAAGAATCAGTCAGAAAGCTTGATAAAAATCCAGAGCACTGGGTCCTACCCTAAAGGTTCTGCTCAGTACATAAGGGTCAGGGCCCTGAAATCTGCATTTTAACAAGCCATCCTGGTGCTTTTGAAGCAGGGGGCCCTGGACCATATTCCAGGAGGCACCACTATGCTGAAAGGTACAGTGAGGTAGTTGAAGGATAGGGTTATTGGAGCTGGAAATTCTGAGTCTGAATTTTAGCTTACTGGGTGTGCAACTTAATCTCTCTAAATTTTCGTTTTCTCACTTTTATTTTATTTTATTGTTGTAGTTTAGATGAAGTTGACATTTCAAGTTAGTTTCCCATACAAAAATTTATACATACATTGTTATGTGACTCTAATTGCTCTCCCTATACTGTGACAGCACACTCCTCCTTTCCACCCCTGATTCCCCATGTCCATTCAACCAGCTCCTAACCCTCTCTGCCTTCCCATCTCACCTTTGGACAGAAGCTGCCTGTTTAGTCTCTTGTAAATACTTGAGCTAAGAGGCACACTCCTCATGAATATCACTTTATGTCCCGCAGTCCAGTCCAATCTCTAGCTGAAGAGTTGGCCTCGGAAATTGTTTTAGTTCTGGGCTGATAAAGAATCCGGGGGCCATGCTTTCTGGGGTTCCTCCAGTCTCAGTCAGACCATTAAGTCTGGTCTTCTTACTAGAATTTGAGTTCTGCACCCCACCTTTCTCCTGCTCCATCAAGGACTCTCTGTTATGTTCCCTGTCAGGGAAGTCCTTGGTGGTAGCCGGGCACCATCTAGTTCTTCTGGTCTTCTCTGGTTTATGTGGCCCTTTCTGTCCCTTGGGCTACTACTTTCTTTGTGTCTTTGGTGTTCTTCATTTTCCTTTACTTCACGTGGTTGGGACCAGCTGATGAGTCTTTAGATGGCCACTTGCAAGCTTTTAAGACCCCAGACTCCACTCACCAAAGTGGGATGCAGAACGTTTTCTTAATAAGCTTTGTTATGCCAATTGACCTAGAAAGCATGGTCTCCAGACCTCTATGTCTGCTACTCTGTCCCTCAAAGTGTTTGACTGTATTCAGGAAACTTCTTAGCTTTGGTTTATTTCAGTCATGCTGACTCCCCCTGTAGTGTGTGCTGTCCTTCCCTTCACCTAAGATAATTCTTATCTACTATCTAGTTAGTAAATAACTCTTACCCTCCCTCCACACCCTTGTAACCATCAAAGAATGTTTTCTTCTGTGTTTAAACGTTTTCTTGAGTTTTTATAATATTGGTCTTATACAATATTTGTCCTTCTGTGACTGACTAAATTCACTCAGCATAATGACTTCCAGCGTCCTCCATGTTATGTTTCATGGCTTCATCGTTGTTATCGGTATGTAGTAATCCATTGTGTGGATGTACCATAATTTGTTTATCCATTGGTCCATTGATGGGCACCTAGGTTGTTTCCATCTTTTGCTATTGTGAACAGTGCTGCAATGAACATGGGTGTGCATATATATCTATTCGTTTGATGGCTCTTATTTCTCTAGGATATATTTCAAGGAGCGGGATAGCTGGATCGGTATGGTAGTGCCAAATCGATTTCCAAAGTGGTTGTACCATTTTACATTCCCACCAACAGTGTGTAAGTGTTCCGGTCTCTCCACAACCTCTTCAGCATTTATTATTTTGTGTTTTTTGGATCAATGCTAGCCTCATCGGGGTGAGATGATATCTCATTATAGTTTTAATCTGCATTTCTCTAAGGGCTAATGATCGTGAGCATTTCTTCATGTGTCCATTAGCCGCCTGAATATCTTCTTTGGCAAAGTGCCTGTTTATATTATTTGCCCATTTTTTAATTGGGTTATTTGTCTTTTTGTTGTTGAGGTTTTTCAGTATCTTGTGGATTTTAGAGATTAGACACTGATCGGATTTGTCGTAGCCAAAATGTTTTTCCCAGTCTGTAGGTTGTCTTTTGACTCTTTTGGTGAAGTCTTCTGATGAGCATAGTATTTGATTTTTAGGAACTCCCAGTTATCTAGTCTCTCTTCTGGTGCTTGTGCATTGTTACTTACGGTTCGTATCGTGTTTATGCCATGTATTAGGGCTCCTAGCATTGTCCCGATTTTTTCTTCCAGGATCTTTATCATTTTTGATTTTATATTTAAGTCTTTGATTCATTTTGAGTTAGTTTTTGTGCATAGTGTGAGGTATGGGTCTTGTTTCAGTTTTTTGCAGATGAATATCCAGTTACACCAGCACCATTTGTTAAAGAGACTGTATTTCCCCCAATTAACGGACTTTGGGCCTTTCTGAAATATCAGCTGCTCATAGGTGGATGAATTTATGTCTGGATTCTCAATTCTGTTCCACTGGTCTACGTATCTGTTGTTGTACCAGTATCAGGCTGTTTTGACTACTGTGGCAGTATAATAGGTTCTAAAATGGGGTAGTATGGGGCCTCCCACTTTGTTCTTCTTCTTGAGTTTTCTCAATTTTAAATGGAGATGATAATAATATCTACATAATAAGGTTTCTATGAATTATATAAGATACATAAGTTCTCTTACACATGCACACACACATACACATATACATATACACACACCGTACTTTATGCAAACAACGCACACCTTCTACATTTGTTTGCCAACCCACTGCCACCATCTAGTCAATTCTGACTCATAACAACATATGTATATATATAGTTGTAGTGTGTGGTCGAGTTGACTCTGACTCATAGCAACCCTATATGACAGAGTAGAACTGCCCCATAGGGTTTCCTAGGCTGAAATCCTTATGGGAGAAGATCACCAGGTTTTCTCTCCCACAGAGCAGCTGGTGGGTTTGAAGCACAGACCTTTCAGTTAGCAGCCGAGTGCTTAACTGTTGTGCCAGCAGAGCTCCATATATCATACATACGTACATATGTATATGTAAGAGCTTGGCACAGTGTCAGGCACATTAGAAGTGCTTAATTCATTTGGTTGCTATTATTATTGTTACTATTTCCATCATCCCTCAGCTGCACATCAGCCTCCCCCCAACACACACTACACATGTTCCCCAAGGAAATTAACAACTGGATCTCTGGGTAAAAAAAAAAAAAAAAAAAAAAATCCCTGATTTGTAGCATTTACGGATTCCTGTGATGTAAATACTCCCACTATGGCCAATTTCAAGCTTACAACATGGCGACATGAACACAGAATTGGGAAAAGACGCACACAATAGGCCTTAGAAGTGGGCTCCCATACACCAAGTCCCTCTTCACTGTGAGCCTCTAGGTGTGTTGCCACTGCCTCATATGGAGTTGGTAACTGCAAAAGGCTATGAGCAGACAGTTTGATGTAATTGCTACCTCCTGCTACAAGGGGCAGCTGGTTTTTGAGCAATTTCGCTTCCTGTATATACTTGTAACTGATGCAGCAAATGGGAATTGTAGCCTCAAATTACTGTCATTGGTAACCCAGAGCAGAAATGATTATCAAAGGGTAGAGATGGCTCCCACACGCTAATATTTACCATTTGCCATGGAGTGCATGAAAGGGCGTGATGCCTCTGATGCCATTGCTGCCTCCCTTGCTGGTTCTGGTTTTGTTTTGATCACCAAGAAAGGCCGGGTTAGGTCATGAAATGAGTGTGGGTCTGGAGCCAGACTGTCTGGGATCAAGTCCCACCGCTACCAGTTCATAGTTGTGTGACCTGGGGTAAGTCATCTAACTTCTCTGGTGCTCAGTTTGGGTCCTCTATAGCGAGTGGCTATTAATGAATACATGGGAGACTGTTAAGAGAGTTAAATGCAATATGCCTAAAATAGTGCCTGGAAGAGAAAAGAAGCTCAGTGAATGGGAGCTATAAAGTTATGATGATTCCTGAGAAGAAGATGCCACCCAAATGGCTTTTCTAAGTCTACCCCTAATCCAAAAGTTTAGAAGCTCACTGAGAATCTAGACTCACTCACATAGCTGAGAAGGGTAGTCAGTTTCTATAATGACAAGCTCAAAAGTTCCATTTCCTCCTCAAAGTGATCTTTTCTACTTAAAGAAATCTTAAGTTATTTTCTGTTAACCTATCATGTGAAAGAAGCTGGATAGATGTTTACCAGATTTGAGGATATATTTGGGATGCTTTGATTTAAAATATAAGTTTAAAGGTTACATGCCACTTACAGGCCACAACATATGCAAGGCTCAAAGATGGTAGAGCCACACAACGGAAGGAACCTGAGTGCCCAAGTTCCCACCTGAGAAGAACCATCCAGAAGAGCTGTCTAACCAGAAATATCCATCTTGGACTTTCTATTAGTGAGAAATAAGCTTTTTCTGTGTTAAGCCATTGATACTTGGGGTGTTTCTGTTAATAGCAGCTAACACTAGCCATCCTTGACTAATACAATGGTATAATCAAAATGTACTTTGAGAAACCGGGGATCCACTCAACCAGTCAATGGTAAGTTATATTCTAGAGCAGCTAAACTGAGGTTTGAGACGAGCTCCCATGTTACTGTCATTGTCTTAGATGTACCTGCGGCAGTCAGGAGACCTGGACAGAGAGAACAATCGGTACATTCACATACGAACCCCAAAATGAGAAGCAAAAGGGTACAAGTTCTTTATTGCAGATGGTTTTCCATGCGCTTTTCACATAGACAACTCTATGTGTCCATTCCAGAATTCATTTATTTAAATACAATTACTGTTTCTCATCAAGCAATTCAGCTAGTTTAGAATAAACAGCGCAGGTCTTTTCATTGTCTTGAGTGTTTCCCTACTCTTCGCTCCAAGGGGAGCTAAGGCGGCCTGGGCAGAGCAAGAGGGATGAGGCTTGGCCCAAGCCTTGTTCAGCTCTTTGTGCGTTGACTTAGTGTCCCCAGGTGGTAGGAGAAGAGCTGCAAACCTCTGCCTCACGGGCTACTTTTGGCCTCATATGTAGATGTGAGCTGATCATGCTGGCCATGCCGTGCGGGACAGATTACCCAATAAGCAAGGTGCACACGGGCTTACTTGTGTTTACTTACTAATCTGCAGTGCACAATTTCACCTGTTGTGTGGTGAAACCCATATGAAATTGTGCACTACATATTAGTAAGTAAATACAATTAAGCCTGTGAGTACCTTCCTTACCATAAGCCTGCTTATTGGTTAATCTACCCCACTGTGATCTACTATTTTCCTGCTATTTTGGAGGAAGGGAAGCTTCAGTGATAAGGCTTATTATAAAGATAGTACCCCCACCTAAAACAGAGTTCCTACCATCTCCTTTAGTTCCCCAGTTCTCTTTTCCTTTACTTTATGTTGTCTCCCTTCCATGAGGAGCCAGGAACATAAAGGACCTGCTTAAGCATGAAAAACTGAGGCCTACTTTCAAATTGCTGATGAACCCACAAAACTCTTCTCAGCACAATAAAATCTGCTGAAATTTTCCCTCTCCTTGTTGGCTGGACTTCATTCTTCAGTCACCTGAGGTTGTACCCCAAGGTTACCTTTGTCCCTGCACCCATGCTCTTTCCGGTTTATCCATTGCCAAGCCCTGTTGGTTCTCCCTATGCACATTTTCACCTGGATCCCTCTTCCCAACCTCCACTGCTGTCACCACTGTGAGCCTTTGAATTCTCCCACAGGGACTGTTGTGGCCACCTCCTCACTGTCCCCTGCCTCTAGCATCCACCTCCCACCTCCTCACACCCAGAGATCCGGCAGGCTTCGTCCTTCATCATCCCCCTGAGGCAGCGTGCTCCCAACCCTTCACAAGTTGCTGGAAAACTTTTCACATCTTTGTTGGCCTTGACCCTGAATTGTCGATGATTTTCTGATGGGATCAGAGCGCCCTTTGTTCCAAAGTTTTCTCATTGTTTTCTTTCCATGGGATTGCAGAAAACATCTCCCGCCAGGCACACCCTACTGTTTTTGTGAAAATTATAGGCTGCAAATAACTGCTTTAAGTCAACTGCCAGATGAGGTATTCTCTTCAGAGGGAAAATTCCAGCTGTTGAACAAGTTTATGGGCTTTATTTTTGGAGTAAAGAGTACATCAAGTGAAAAACAGAATTTTCCAGGTGCCCTAACTTCATTGTTACCATAAAGTGTCAGTATGTTTCTGAGTGGGCTACTTTTTTTAAGGTCATATTTATGACCCCAATATTTACCCCGTCTCTCTGTTGACTTCCCTGGGCCCTTTCTGCAGCCTTACAGCAGACACTTTTGGGAGCACAGAGAAAGGAACAAAGACGAGGTACTGGAGAGAGGGCCTGAGGGAGAGACTAGACTCCAGCCCATCCCCATGAGGCCTGACTGTTTTCCCTGCCTCAGGTTCCAGAGCTGATATTTTGTCCTGAGGATACTTTCTGGCTTAAGCTGGGTTGTTCCCTGAATCTAAAAAGTCTCATCTGAAACCCACCAAAAGACCAGCTTCCTCCACTTGAAGACTTACGAGAAGAGAGTGCCCCAGAAGAAGCTGCCCAAGATCTGTGCTCAAACCATGCCTGCCCCTTGCACTTAGGGAACCCATACATTTCCTCAGAGAATTCTGCACACTACTGAGGAGCATACAAAGTGTATTCACCTGTCCCCTCCTCAAGACTCCACCTCCGTCAAATGACTCCATGCCTCACTTTGTCCTGTAGATGCATAGACCATCCTTGAGGGTCACCATTCAGGGAGGCCCCATATTCTAGAACTTGCCCAGTGCCAACCACCTCCATCAAAACTTATCCATCCTATACCCCCCTTTTACCAAATTCTGCAATTAGCTGATCTGATAAACTAAGTTTTATTTGGGTTTAATAAACAGTAATATCTCAACGCTAACCTAATACCTTGCTATTCAAAGTGTGGACCACAGACCAGTAGCGACAACATCAATTAAGAGCTTGCTAGAAATGCAGACCCACCCCAGACCTTTTGAGTCAGAATCTGCATTTTAACAAGACCCCTAGGTGATTTGCATGCACATTGAAGTCTGAGAAGCACTAACCTAACATGTTATTTTGCCCTTTTCAGCAGTATAATTGATAATTATGTCAGTAGTTTGGCATTTTACACCTTTTACAAAGCTTTAGCACAAATACAAGCTTGTGGGGTTACCACACGGTGAGCTCCTGGAGGCAGAAGGGACTCCAGCTTATTCCTCCTGGCAGCTCCAGGCATTTGTCCACTGTTTAATTAGTAGTTGAACAGATGAATAAATGTAGAGCCCCCAAGGAAGACAGGACAGGGAACATTATCTCCATTTTGCATGTGAGGAAGCTAAGGCACAAATAGATTGAGACTTGCTCAAGTTTAACTCACAAGTGGCAAAACTGAGTTCTAACTGCGTCTCTGTAGTAACTAATGTTGGTTCTGAGGGTGAGGAGGCTTTTTGATGCTCTGTTGCAGGGAGATTTGTGTGGTCCTCCAGTCATACCCTTTGGAGTCTGATTTCAAATTTTAAAGTGAGGCTCTGAGTGGAATGACCTACCCGCTCTGGGGTGGGGGCAGAGAACCCTGTGTGGCACTGCACAGCTCAGGGGCCAGGACCTCCATTCCTCAGGCCCTCTGTCCACGGGATGCCTCCCTCCTCTCAGTCAGCAGTTGCGCTGGGAAACTCCCTGGGGAATTCTTCCTGGAGGACGGGAACACCTGCTCCTCATCCCCACGCGCCCCCATCTCCCAGGACTGCATGACAGGAAGTGGCTCGAAGGCCCACGCCAAGTGTGGGTGAGATTTGAGGGCTTATTTATAATGGTTTCCTGGTTGTGAAGCTCATTAAGTGGGAATAATTTACCCCCGCTCCCCTTCCCCGAGGGCGCTGGGCTCTGGCGTCCACCTGGAGCCAATTAGGTGTGGCCAGAGTGCAGAGAGGCGCATTCGTGGATGAGCTCCCCAGAACCCGCGCTGAGACAGAGGGGCATAGTCATGGGGCGAGGATCTGAGAGGCTGGAACCAGACCGCAGGAATGCTCTGAGCCTCCCTCAGGACCCACTGCAAAGGAAAGCAGATGAGGGCTTGGCTGTTCCACAGATTCCTCCATCCCCAGTCCTGGGCCTGAGAAAAGATGTGCTTTGGTGCGGAGGGGGAACGGAGAGGACAGATGTCTCTTTCCTTGCAGTGCTCTCCCTGCCTTGTTACACAGGGGTAGCCCCATCGTCCTGTGCTTTCCTGCCCATGCATTCAGCCTGTCTGCGGTTTGGAAGCTCGGCCACCGTCTCTGGCTTGCAGTGGAGGCAGACAGCATTGAAGCAATCAGCACAGGGACAGTTTGACCAGGCAGGGTCCAGGATGTATCACCTCCCCCTGCACCTTCAGCCACACTTTGGCTTAGATGCCCTGGCTACCAAAAACACCTGGACAAAAGTAATACTACTAGTGAAGGTTAACACTCATTGAGCACTTCCTGCACCAGGCACTCTTCTAAACACTTGGCATACATTAAATCATTTCATCCCCACCCAAACCCTAGGAGATAGAAAGGCACCGTTTTTATCCTCATTTTACAGATGAAGCACAAAAGGCGTGTAACTGCCCAAGGTCACACAATGGTGAGTGGAAGGGCCCTCTTACCCACCACACTGTAGTCACCTCGGGGAGGAGGGGGTCCTCGTGGCCCTGTACAGGGCAGTAAAAGGATCTGTGTGATGGTGGTATGCAGACCCCACTACGCTCAGGGCTCTGGGCTCAGGCCTAGGGTATGTGGGAATGACACTGAAGAGATGACACTGCAGGGCAGGTAAGGGGGCTTTGCTTTACCCTGTAGACAAAAGGGGGTGTCCTGGGGGCTGGATTTAGAGAGGCAAGACACAGGAGGATGCAGACCCTGAGGAGGCTATTTTAGCAGGGCAGATCCAGGGCGATGAGGGCCAGCCTGGGGCAGAGGCGGTGGGGCTGAGGAGATGGGCCACATCTGAAATAACAAAGGTGCAATGGATAGAATGAGGCTCTGATCTGCTATTTGCAGTGGGTCCCTCTTCTAGACTCAGGTGTCCAGCCCAGAATGGGCACTTCTCTGTCCACCTCTTCTCTGCATGGGCCACGTGAGTCACTTGTGGCAGTGGATAAAGTGGGTCAGGGTCGTGTTCGGGTTCCTGGAATCTAGCCCAGTGGCCCTCACCCAGCCAGGATCTCATAGCTCTTCCCAGCAAGCCCAACGAGGTGGTAGCTATGCCCTGGGATGGCTCCCATTGACTTTAGTGGGCCTTTCCAAGCCCCCAGCATGACCTGGCCATCATTCTTTCGCTGGCTGTCACAAATACTTGTAGCTGCTGTTGTCCAGGAGGGTGTTGGGAGGCTGTGTTTGGTGAGAGGTGACTTCACCTCTCAGGACTCTCTCCAAAGTCCCGGGGGATGGATGAAAGGTGTGGGCACTGGAGTGTTGGTATGTGAAGACATTTGGAGGAGAAAACACATTTCTTAAATTACTAATCCATCAGCTCTGTGCTTATGCCTCCTGAAAAAAACTTTAACTTGGCTGACACAGCCTTTTCTCTCTTGAATAACTTGTATTCATAATTGGGGAACTGTGCCTTATTAAAGCTGTGGCCCTGGATTACAAAGCTGGAAAGGCCCAGCTTGACCAGGGGTGTGGCATTCCAAGGCTAAAGTCAGGTTCACATGCTCTCACCATGATGTAGTCTCCTTGGGCTGCTAGGCTTCTGCTTTGTATTTCCTGGCTTTTACTTGGAACAAGTAGATTCTAGTCAAGCTCTTGATTCTTTTATTCAGAGCACTAATAACAGTGCCAATTTCCCAGAAACAGTTTCCAAGGGCCTGGATGGCAGAAGTCTTCATGGTGAATACAGCTTGGGCCCCTCATTGAGTGGACCTCTTGCTGGACCCCTGGTGGTGTACTTACACCTTGAAAAAGAAACCTTGTTATTGACAAGGCATTTTGGCTGAACATCCATTTCTTCAAGAGGCTGCTTTCTAAAGGGAAAAGGAACTCTCAGTCTTATCTTGTCCCCAGCTCCAGGACATCCAGCAGGATTCTCATCTTGGGAGAGAAGTAGGACTGAGCACAATCACTGAGAAAACAGGGCAAGAGCTACGCAACCCTACAACCCACTTCACTGTGCACATGGTTGGTGTATTGGCTTAGGTGGTTGGGTTTTTGATGATCACCGTTATATGGGCCTGTGGGAGAAGAGAGTGAACCTATTGCTAACCTAAGCTCATCTAGTACTGTTATAACAGAAATACCACAAGTGAATGGCTTTAACAAAGAGAAGTTTATTCTCTCACAGTCCAGTAGGCTAGAAGTCTGAATTCAGGGCACCGGCTCCAGGGAAAGGCTTTTTCTTTCTGTTGGCTCTGGAGGAAGGTCCTTGTGATGCATCAGTCTTCCCTTGGTCTGGGAGCATTTCAGAGCAGGAACCTCAGGTCCAAAGGATGCACTCTGCTCCCAGCGCTGCTTTCTTAGTGTGAGGTCCCCCTGTTTCTCTGCTCGCTTCTCTCTTTTATATCTCAAAAGAGATTGACTTAAGATACTATCTAATCTTGTAAACCTCATCAATATAACTGCCACTAATCCGTTTTATTAGATCATAGTGATAGGATTTACAACCCATAGGGAAATCACATCAGATTACAAAATGGTAGATAATCATACAACACTGGAAATCTTAGCAAAGTTGACAGATATTTTTGGGGGACAAAATTCAATCCATGACACTCACGCAGAATCTCTTGTGCTGCCATAGTCAACCCAAGAGGGTAGAGAAAACTCTCTAAAGGAACCAGTCTTCTCTGATTCCATTGGTTATCATTTCTTTACCTTTAGTGTGAATGTTTGCCACTTAATTTGCATAATAAATTTCTGTCATGGTAGGCCACCGGAGTTGTTTCTTCTTCAAGAGGTTTCAGGCATCTCTGAGTAGGTGTGGGGTAAAGAGGAGAATCTTGCCCTGATAGTGTGACTGAAAGGTAGTCCGTTATTCTGTCTATATTAAAGATCAGTTTGGGGAAGTTGATGAGTCAGACATTTTAATTACAACATGAGCTGGGGGTGCTGGAAGCTCTGGACTAAGAAGGAAGACCTTCGAGACTATTTACCCTAAGCTCTTCCAGTATAGCATTCCCTATATAGACTCTTCCACAAGAAGTCTATTTAGACATTTTTTCTTTTAATCACCCCCAATATGAAATTTCAGTACCACAGATATACTGTATATCTGTTTATGTACTGTGGCCCTTAGAGGGGGCCACAGCATATGAAATTTCTATTACTTTTTGCCTCTGAAGAGCCAGTTTTTGTCCTGTTGGGGGTGATATCATCTTCCTTGAGAAAGCATGTTCTATAGCATCTCTGATTGGCAGCTATCTGGATTCTACTTGGATGTTGTCTTAGGCTGGGTTCTCTAGAGAAGCAAAACCAGCGCAGCTTATAAATATGTGTAGAGAGAGATTTACATAAAGGAAATGGC
Organism: Dugong dugon; assembly: GCA_030035585.1. Classification (NCBI taxonomy): domain Eukaryota; kingdom Metazoa; phylum Chordata; class Mammalia; order Sirenia; family Dugongidae; genus Dugong; species Dugong dugon. The sequence goes on from CM057460.1 coordinate 149,261,768, forward strand.
TCACATGGTTGTAGGGGCTGGAGAGTCCCAAGTTTGTGGGTTAGGCCGTAGGCTTCTCCTGACTCATGTAGCTGCAGGTGCTGGCGAAACCAAGATCAGAAGGTCAGATAGGAGGCCTGTGGCTCACAGGCTGTGGAGGCCGACAAATCCCAAGATCGACAGATAAGACGGCAGGTGAGATGCTAGCTGAAGTCCAAAGAACTGGAGGCCAGATGGACAGGGGCCAGCTGCAGGATCCAGAGTGAGCAAAAGCCCATGAGCCTTGCCGGAAAGTCCATTATATTGGATGCAGGCCACACCCCCAAGGAAACTCCTTTCAACTGATTGGCTACTTACAGCAGATCCCATCATGGAGGTGATCACATTGTATCAGATCTCATTATGGAGGGATTACATCATTACATGACTGCCAAACTATATCATAACTGCCAAACCACTGAGAATCATGGCCCAATCTAGTTGACACACAGCCTTAATGATCACAAATGTCATGAGTATCAGAGAATTCACTACCTTTCTGTTTCTCAGGGCAGCCAAGTCCATCCATAGATGGCCAGATTTGTGGCTAGATATTTCTTAGGATGACAAGAAATGGGTCCTCCTATAGTCTCCACTCACCGGTCCCAGTTCTTATTGGGGCCACAGAAAGTAGGTTACCTGTTCCCTCTGCCCTAACAACCTATAAGCAAGTGGCAGGTTATCTACCAGTGCCACCTCTGTGCCCCATTTGAAGTCGTCACCCAGGCTGCCTTGTACCAGGGCTGGCTCACCCCCAGGGCAGACAGTGAGGTCTTTGTGGGCAGGTAAATGGAAAGATTACGTAAAGGGTTTCTCTCCTCACCACTGATCCTCCAGCATATGTCAAATTTAAGAAGTCAATTTACTGGAACTGAGTTGTGGGCTCTGGGACCCTTCCGAGGAGTAGCCTTCAGGCTTTGAAGGAGAGTGGAGACAGGCTGAATCCTCATAGCTCTCTAACAGGCTTTGCTTCATGGAGCACTCTGAAACCTAAGTTACCCCTTCCCTTGGTAAAAAATAATAACTGGGCACTAGGCTCAAGTTCCGAGTCAAATGAACTCAATGACAATGGGTTTTTTTTTAGGCTCAAGTTACAAAGCTTTATTCCTCCCATCAAACTTGTAAGGCAATCGTGAGGAAATGGGCTCAGAGAGGTGATGTAACTCATCCCAAGCCACACAGTTTACAGTAATCTGGGAGGAAGCTCTTTATTTGAAGATCACCCATGTTAACTTTTTGCCTTAACTTCTTCACCTGTAAAACGGGGATAATAATAATATCCATCTCTAAGCTCATATAAGTATTAAATGCATTAATGCAAGTGAAGAGTTTAGCAAAATGCCTGGCACATAGTAATAATGAATATAAAGGTTTTTGTTATTATTATTGTTATGATTCTTATTGTAAAGCAAAAAATCATTTTGTTAAAGTGAACAGCCTTAGAATACTGCTCAGTAACAAAAGGAATGAACTACTGATACACACAACAGCTTGAATGAATCTCCAGAGACATGCTGAGTGAAAAAAGCCAATGGCAAAAGGTTACATACTATGTAATTCCATTTACATAGCATTTTTGGATATGATAAAATTTTATAAAAGGAGAACAGATTAGCAGTTGCCAAGAGTGAGAGGTGGAAGAGGTACTGGGTGTGGCTGTAACAGGATAACAAGAGGGAGCCTTGTGATTTTGGAACTGTCTTGTGTCTAGACTATGGTGGTTGATACACAAACCTATGCATATGATAAAATTGCATAGAACTAAATATACTGCAAATGGTTAATGTGCTTGGCTGCAAACTGAACAGTTGGTGGTTTGAGTCCACCCAGAGGCACCTTGGAAGAAAGGCCTGGAGATCAGTCATTGAAAACCCTATGGAGCACAGTTCAGCTCTGACACACACGGGGTCACCGTGAGTTGGAATTTACTCAACAACAGTTAGTTAAATATACACACACACAAATGAGTACAAGTAAAACTGGGGAAATCTGAACAAGATCAGCATCCCAGTTCTGATATTGTATGTACTGTAGTTATACAGGAAACCCTAGTGGTGTAGTGGTTAAGAGCTACGGCTGCTAACCAAAAGGTGGCAGTTCGAATCCACCAGGCGCCCCATGGAAACCTTATGGGGCAGTTCTACTTTATCCTATGGGGACGCTATGGGTCAGAATTGACTCGACAGCAACGGGTTTGGCTACAGGTTATAGTTATACAAGATATTATCATTCAGAGAAACTGGATAAAGGGTACATGGGATCTCTGTGTGTCAGCTGTTACAACTACATGTGAATCTATAATTATCTCAAAATAAAACTTTAAAAAATAGTTAACTTTGAAAATAGAAATGTAAACAAAAATAAATTGAACAGTCTGTTTTCTTTTTACAAAGCCAGGGTTGATTTTTCCCTTATGGAGTTTCTTAGGGTCCACTATCTCATTGTATTGAGTTAAATCGACTTAAAATGAAACCGCTTGTATACCAGAGGCAGTGTGTGTGTGCGTATGCATGTATGTGTACGTGAATCTTGTGTGTATGTGAGTCTGTGTGCATGCGAGTGTGTATACATGTGTGTGTGCTTGTATGTGTGTATATGAGTCTGTGTGCGTGTATGTGAGTGTGTGTCTGTGTGTGAATGTGTTGTGTGAATGTGTGTGTGCATGCTTGCGTGCTTGTGTCTCAGGGAGTGGGCTGCGGGCTCCTGAGCAGGCATGCTCGAGAGCAGAGATGGGAGCCGGCTTCTCCACAGGATGAAAACCTGGCTTCCATCCCTCTTCATGTAGCCCCAAGGGAAGGAATGAGGGGGAGGCAATGGAGGGACACAAGAGGATGCAACCCTGGGGATGCAGCTTCAAAGGAGTAGCAGCGACAAGAAGAGAAGGTGACCTCATGCTGCCACATGAAGAGGGATCTGGCTGTAACTGAAAGCCTGAGGAACCTTCAATCAGGGGAATGTGCCCGTGCCTGCTCTGGAATGAGGCCCCAGTACGGGAGGGGTGTGTGGGGGACAAGGTCAGAGCAAACCAGGGGCTAGAACGAGAGGAAGGAGGAAGGTGAAGCGGCACCCATTGCTGGTCCTGTTCAAAGGCTGAGAGTGTTGGTTTTCTCCCCGAGGAGGGTTAGGAAGGGGCTTTCGTCAGCATTTCTGCGGATGGCACCTGCACTGACCCCGCACCTCCTGCACGTCTGGCCCTGGGGGGGCACCACGTCACCCTCCCATCCTTCAATTCTCACGTGGCAGGACATTATCCCATCTCTGCGGTGACTCAATTGGAGGCCATGAGTGCAGGGGCAGAGCCTGGCTGCAGTCTATTCAGAAAGGCTTCCCACGACCCATACTCTGAAGGGGCTCATAGGTCAGCCAGGTATTGTGTCCCCCAAAGGCCATTTGTTTTGAAAGCTGAGTGTACTCCATTCCACTGTTCTCTTAGTCGGTGGAAGGTTGACAAGTCCCAGAAGTGTCTCCTATCCCCACTCATCTTAGTGTGTAACTGAGCTCCTTAAAGGGGGGAATGGCACATTCCCTAGGCCCCCCCACCCCCTCCCTGGGTGGTTCAGACCCATACATAAGGTCCATTCTTGGGTCGGGGGCAGGCTGAGGTGTGTTAGCTTCCTGGACCCTCAGAAAAGATCTGTGTTGTCCATTTGCCCTTCTGCTACCAGGGCCCAGCTGGAGCGCTTTTTAAGCAAGTGTGGAAGCCTTGGTTGGCATGGAAGGGCTGGCTGGCTCCTTTGTGAAAGGAAGACAAGGAGTAGGGTGAGGGGCGCCAGGCCCTGTGCTGACCACTTCACAGAACACGCAGCCCACAGTGTTCATACAGCTGCCCCGCAAGGCGGCTCCTCTCATCTCATGCTGTAGCTGAGGTACACAGAGATGAAGGAAATTGCCAAAGGTCACACGGTTGGCAAGTGCTGTGACTGCACTCAACCCAGGTCTATTCAACTCCAGAAACTGAGCTCCACACAATGCAGCCTTATGCCCCAAAGTACCTTTTCACATTCTTACCTCATTTTACCCCTTCTTGTACCCGGTAAGGTAGGGGAGGTAGGGATTATGATTCTCCTTGATAGACAGAGGAGCCCTGGTGGCGCTGTGGTTAAGCATTCAGCTGCTAACCAAAAGATTGGCGATTCGAATATACCGGCTGCTCTTTGGAAATCCTGTGGGGGCAGTTCTACTCTGTCCTATAGGGTCATTATGAGTTGGAATCGATTTGACAGCAATAGGTTTGGGTTTGGTTTGGTTCTGATAGAAAGAGCTCAGACCACAGAGAGGGTGATGACACGTCCAAAAATGCCAAAGAGTTCTCAACAGAGTATGCTCTCCTGACTCCACTTAGTGTTCTTCCACCTGAACTTCCTGCCCTCTCCCGTGACGTAACCAGCTTGTGTGACTCAGGTTGCATCTTCAGAGGAGTAAAATGACTCTTCACAGGAATCAGTACTCCTTAGTGAAACCAGTATTTGCTGTTGCTAGTACTGAATAACAGTGGGTTCCTCAGAATGGTTTGATGCGCAGTGAGAGTTTGGTAGCCCCCACAGCAGATGTCTGTTTGCCCCATACCCAGCTCAGTCATGGCGGATCCTGGTCACAGGATTCTCTTCCACAATCACACAGAGAGAGATACCGTGGTGGAAAAGAAAGGGAAAGAGGGATATAATCTTTGCCCAGAAACCACTGGATTCACCAACAAAAATCGGGAGTGGAACAGGGTGGTGGAGGGAAGGAAGAAAACTACATTTTTGCTTCTTCCTGGAGGTGGAAGAGGTGAATGTGGTGGTTTGGGCCCTGCCTCTGACACTGGCCTGCCACGTACCTTAGGATTCTTGGTTATATAAGTGGTACAGAAGATGTTGGGAAGAAGGGGTACTCTTAGGGCAGGTAGCTGAGGGGGGCCTGGTTACAGGGCTCTGAGCACCCATGCCCATTGTAACTAGAGTAGCTCCACTTCTGTCTTGTTATACATTGGGGCCCAAATAAAATTGCTTTTCAAAAGGACTCCACAGCTAAAACTGGTTGAAAGCCACCGGCTAGATGATCTGAGCATGGCACAATTGGAACAGATGTCAGTTCTCCAAAACTGAGCGTAAGAGCTGGAGAGATAAGAAGAGGTTTGCTTCTGCAGGAGGGAGAGACTTCTGAAGGGTGTCTGCTGGGGTAAAGGAGAGAGGAGAGCAGAGAGGAACCGCGCATCCACAGCAGGCTGCCGACAGCCTGCCTCACTCACTGGGATCTCGCCAAAGCTCTGGGAAGATTAGCCTGGACACAGACCAAGGAGGATGTGGTTGTGATGCCCTGGAATTCCTCTTCGATTATTATAAGATGTGCTTTTGTGGCAGTGTATTGTTGAAAACTAGAAATGACCAACAGAGAGGCCATCCAGCCCGGGTGCATGGGTCCTGGGGGCCCTGACCTCTTCCAATCCTGCCCCAAAGCAGCTCTGTGAAGAGTTTAGTCTACAGGACTCTGGACTCCATGTTGACGTGAAATTGTATATTGCGGTTTTGCTCTGTTGTCAACAATTTCAGAAGGCCCAGAGCACAGCACAAGTTTAAAATCAAATGTCTTTTCCTTCTGAGTCTGTATAGAAACACACTAATTGAATGGCCATGGATCAGGAATCTGTTATTCTCTGTCTTCTAAATCTAACATTTCTCATTAGTGCATGCTTTACTTAAAAACAGCACTTTACTAGGCTGCCTGGGTCTGTCTGTCCGTCTGAAGTTCCATGCCATCTTCCCCCCAGCTGCTCACAATGTTAGCAGCAGCTGGCTTCTTCTGGGCAGTGCGATGATGCAAACGGGCTATCTGAGTGACCTGGAGACGTGTGTATAGGCAGAGAGAATTTTGCCTGGGATTTTTGTTTTCTTTCTCTTTCCAGGAGCTCAACTACTTCTTCACATTTTTCTTTATGGAAAACAGACAGGAAAAATGGTGCAGGCTTGATTCACACGCTGTTGTTTATTAAGATCTTGGGCAAGCTACTTGTTTTCTTTTGATTTTGAGACTCAATTTCTTCACCTGTGAAGTAAGGTTAATAATAGTGCTTCCTTTATAGCATTGTGAGGATTGGATTAAATAAAGCATGTTTAGAACAGTGCTGGCCCTGTAGTCGGCATTCGTGTGGTAAGAACAAGTTATGACCCGATCATCATCCCAACTGCCAAGGGACCTTGGGGGTGCTGTGGAATGCCAGCCTGTCCCTGCTGTCCCTGGTATCCAGAGCTCTGCTCCTGGGTGGTGTCAGACAGTACCTCAGCTCAACTTTGATGGGGCTCAGGCTCTCCACTTCTTTTGGTCTCTCCCAGGCTGAGTCCATATATGGTCCAGAAGGAATGCAGCTCCCCACCCTGTCTGCCCACAAGAGTGTTGCCCAGATAGGGCCCGACCACATGGACTTGATGTCCTTAAGTAACCATTTTGTTCACTATCTAACACCTATTCTTCCTCCAAGAGGCCTGCATGGCTAGGTGTCTCCTAGCTGAAGAAGTGGCCAGCCCTGTGGGCCTCCCCCGGGGGCTCAAGGATTCTTGATGCATGGGGCTCCTTGCAAGCATATGTTTTCAGGGCCTGGATCCCCTCATACTCTCCATCTACCCTATGTCTCTTTAACTCCCCATTGTGTTGATAACCTTTATGACAAAGCCCAACAACGATTTTTTTAATTGGCTAATTTTTAAAATTAGCTATTCTTTCAAGTATTGTAAGTTTGCAAAAATCCCCCATCAACAGGCCATGTTGGAAGCTGGAGTCATTTTAAATGCTAGTGAGTGGGAAAGACTGAGTATCTGAGAGAAAGAGAGGCAGAGAAGGGGCATTGGCTGGTGTTAATCGCCTGTACCCAGAGTGGTGGCAACTGAAGCTTTCCTTCACCCAGGGGCAGCACTAGGGACCTCCTGAGGTACACACACTCCCCTGCAATCCTCTCTCCCCTTTTTACTTAAAATATGGTACAAAGCACCGTGTAACAACCATAACAGAAATGCTGCTTTAATCACCCCTAATCCTATCACTCAAGCAAATCAGCTGTTTTTAATCTTCCCTTCCAGAGCCTGTCTGTAAGCAGACGTTCTTCTAAATAGCTATAATCATAACACAATTTTGCATTCTGCTTTTCCCCCTTTTTCCTAAGCCTTGCCCCACGTTGCTACGTAGTCTTCATAGGCATCATTTCTAATGGCCCACTCGATTCCATAAGTGGGGCTTCTGGAATTGACTCATCACGCCCTAACAGGGCACCACATCATTACTTGGAAGGGTCAGAATTAGCCAGGAAGCAAGCGTCTAGATAACTTCTGTAATTTCTCAATGTTGTTGAACTCTAGAAATGTCTGGCATTAAAATGTTTCCTTGGGACAGGCATATCACTGTCCCATGGCTGGAGCTCTTCTCCATTCTTCATATTTAAATCAATGCTCCATTTTCTAAGGAGTCTAAAGCCCAGACCCCTTGCAAACATTGTTTCATCTTATCAACAGCACAACCAGAGGTCATTACTTTCATTGCATTTTTCAGTATGAATTCTTCTTTCCCTCCTCCCCTTTTCTTCCTCCTCCTCTTCCATCAGTTTTCAAAATGTTTGCATCATTTTGTTTAATCCCATCAGTTGCTATTGTTATCTTCAGTTACAAAGGAGGAAACTGAGGCCCAGGATGCTGAAGTGGCTTGTCTGAGGTCTTACAGCTCTCAAACATCAGAGGCCTGCCTGCCTGGTTTGGGCCCACACCCCTTGGGGCCACCCCTCAGGTGTGAGTGATGCTTTGTACCATCTAGCTTCTCATATCTGGGCCTTTAGCTTCTCATATCTGGGCCTTTCCTGCAGGACTGAGTTTGGTATAAATGGGCTACTGGGCTCGAGAACACTTACCCACAATGGATCTCTCTCTAGGGGGAGAAGGAGGGCTCCCCCTACTCCATAGGAACCCTGGACAGACTGAGTGAGCCCAGCCGAGATAGAAGCTGAGAGGCCATGTGTCTGATTCGTTTATAGAAATCAGGGCCCAGAAATGGGAAGAGCCTTGACCAAGGTCACAGAGTGAGTCATCAGCACAGCCAGGTCTAGATTCTGCGTCTCCAGACTTGTGACCAGGGCTCTGTCCACCTCACTGGGAAGTGACTCCCACAGACTACATTGGAAGTTGAAGAAGGGACTTTAAAATTGACCAACTGTTTGGTCCCTCGAAAACGCTGGTGCTAACACATAGTCAGACAGCACAGAGAAGGAACAGGAAAGAAGGCAGGGACTAGAGCCTGGCCTGGTGGGTAGAGATTGGAGCAAATAGCATAGACTCAGATATAGAAGAAACACAGTTCAGGGGGCCACTGAGCCTAGCCTCAGCTTGCTGGCTTAGCTTGTTGGACTTACCACAAAAGCTCCTACCAAATGGATTTCCAAAGAAATAGAGGCATTTTGCCCTTTTGAGTCTCCCACTGGCAGCAAAAACCCTTGAGAGGCATCTTTTTTTGACCACATAACCTTTCCTGGGAAGAATCAAAGCTACTACAGGAATAGAAATAGCTTCATTCACCAATTCTTTCAACAAGTATTTATTGAAGCTTTCTGGGTCAGATAATGGGGACAAACTGGGGGACTAAGACAAACAAGCTTATCTTTAAGGAAATTCTACTTCGATGGGGATACTGTGTTATACCAGTTGCCACTGAGTAGACTCCAACTCATAGCAACTCCATTTGTGTCAGAGTAGAACTGTGCACCATTCTAGGTACACTCGAACCTCTAACCAGTTAGCATCCAGGTACAGCATTAGTAGGAATAATAAACTAGTAAACAAGATACTTTCTGAAGATGAGTTCTATGAAGGAAATAAGTGGGGAGGTGTGGTAAGGATTATGGGTGGAGGTGGAGACAGGAAACCAACATGGGGGGAGTGGTCAGGGACGGCCCTTCTGAAGCAGAGGCAGGTATGCTGAGACCCAGCAGAAACTTAGGACTCAGCCAGGCACGGATCTGAGGGCACATCACTCAGGTGGGGAACAGCAAGTGCAAAGGCCCTGAAGTAGGAAACAGCTCAGTGACTTGAAAAAAGCATAAAGAAGGCCAATGGGGCGGGATTTTATTTTAGGTTCAGGAAGTGCTGTTTAGAGCAAAGAGAGAGCTCAATGGGATTCCTGGCCTACATCACTCAGATAGCCTGCCTCCCCTTCCTCAAGTCATCTTGTTCTTGGTGTTAGCTGTCATCGAGTCAGATCCCTACTCATGGTGACACATGTGTTATAGAGTAGACCTGCTCCATAGGGTTTTCTTGGCTGTAATCTTTATGGAAACAGATCACCAGGCTTTTATTCCATGTAGCTGCTGGGTAGGCTCGAACCATGAACCTTTAGGTGAGCAACTGATTACAAACCGCTTACACCACCCAGGCTCCTTCAAGTCATCTACTTGGGCTCTACCCTCTGCCTGGCCTCTGTGATTAATACTTCCCCCTCACAGGCGCCTGTGTTTGCATGCTACAGGGAGCAGAATGTGGCGGGTGCTGGTAAAGGAAACAGTAGCTCTTCCAAATGTAATCCTCCCTCCAAACTCTCAGTACCCTCAGTATGATGGCTTGTTTACACCTCTGATCTCTCTGTTCTCATTAGAGGCAGTTAACAGATCAAAATAGCATTTCTTGGACCTTGCAGAGGGATAAATCATGTTATGTTTACCTTTTGGTTACTAAGGCGGAGTGCTAGGGTCTGTAAAAAACCTGCGTGTGGTTATTTAATTGGAGAGAGCTGCTTTCGTTCTCAACTAAACACACCATTAGCTCCGAGAAAGGCAGCTCTTAACAAGCCACTTCTCATTTGCTGATTGCTGATGGACATTTACCGACGCCCTGATCTCACCTGTGAAGAGACACAGTCACTGTTTCATCCTGCCTCTGGGCGGGGTTGGTGCAGATGTGTACAGCTGCCCAAGGCTCTGTGAGCTGGAGCCTGACCGGATCCTGCACAGCAGCTCAGCCTGGAGCCTGGACTGCCCAAACCAACAGCAGCCTGGAGAAAAAGGGCTCTCACTATCCTGTGTCCTCTTCTCTCCTTCCCCTGAGGGCTGCTGAGAGCACAGGAGGAGGGAGTGCCCTCAGGGGTCCCAGGGGGCCTGACAGGCCTTTGGGACTGTCTTAGTTTCTCTGGGCTGCTATCACAGAAATACCACAAGTGTGTGGCTTTAACAAACAGCAATTTCTTTTCTCATAGATTAGGAGGCTAGATGTCTGAATTCAGGGCACCAAATCTAAGGGAAGGCTTTTTCTGTCAGCTCTGGGGGAATGTCCTTGTCTCTTCAGCTCTTGTTCCTCGGTTCCTCGGCCATCTTCACGTGGCATGTATCTTCCCCTCTGTCTGGGCTTGCTTCTCTGTGCCTAATCTGCTCTTTTTATATCTCAGAGGTGATTGGCTTAAGACCCATCCTACACTGATACGGTTCATTAACATAACAAAGTTCTATTCCTAAATGGGATTATATCCACTTGTATGCTGTTGCTGTTGTGTGCTGTCAAGTCGATTCCAACTCATAGCGACCTATATATAAGACAGAGTAGAACTGCCCCATAGGGTTTCCTAGGCTATAATCTTTCCTGGATCAGATCGCAAGGTCTTTTCTCCTGTGGAGTGGCTGGTGGGTTCAAACCACCAATCTCTGGCTTAGCAGCCAAGTGCTTTAACCATTGCACCACCACGGCTCCTTTCACATGCGTAAAAACCAAAAACCCAAACCTGTTGCCGTGGAGTCTGTTCCGATTCACAGCGACCCTACGGGACAGAGTAGAACTGCCCCATAGGGTTTCCAAGGAGCAGCTGGTAGACTCAAACTGCTGACATTGTGGTTAGCAACTGAGTTCTTAACCACTATGTCACCAGGGCTCCTCATCTGTATAGGGGTTAGGAGTTACAACACATATTTTTTGATGCCACAATTCAGTCCACAACAGGGACTTCCCCCATGGCCCTTGACTCTTGCCACCCAGGTGCCACTTTAAGGCTGAGGCACTCCCTGGCATATACAGTATGGCTGATGACATGCCTCAGGCATTAGACCCCATGTGCAGTGTAAGAGCTCTGATGAAGCCCAAGAAGCACCAAACACAAGCCATATCAGCCAGTTCTCTGGAAACAGTCTCTGGCTCTTTTTTTTTTTTTTTAATTAACTGTTTCTTTTTTTTGTTTTTTTTTAATTTTAGGATCACTAGAGATTCACACACAGTTGTATGGAATAGTACAGGGAGGTTCTGTGTATCCTTTAACCAGTTTCCTCCAATGGTAGCATCTTGCAGCACTACAGCACAATCAGGATGTTGACATGGATACAGTCAGAATGTAGAGCATTTCCATCACCGTCAGGATCCCTAAAGTTGGCCTTTTATAGCCACGCCCATCTCCCTGTCACCCCTAATCTGGCAACCACTACTCTTTTCTCCATTTCTATAATTTTGTCATTTCAAGAATGTTACATAAATGGAATCATACAGTGTGTAACTTTTCAAGATCGGCTTTTTTTCACTCAGCATAATTCTCTGGAGAGTCATCCAGGTCATTACATGAATCAGTAGTTCATTCCTTTTAATTGCTGAGTAGTATTCCAAGGTAGGGTTGGACCACAGTCTGTTTAACCATTTACCCACTGAAAGACAGCTTGGCTGTTTCCAGTTTTTTGCTACTATGAATGAAGCTGCTGTAAACATTCACGTATAGGTTTTTATGTGAACACGAGTCATTTCTCTGAGATAAATGCCCAGGAGTGTGATTGCTGGGTCACATGGTTGTCACATGTTTTGTGTTTTAGTTTCTAAGAAACCGCCCAACTGTTTTTCCACGTGGCTGTGCCATTTTACATTTTACATCCCCACCAGCAATGCACGAACGATCTCGTTTCTCTGCATCCTTGCCAGCATTTGGTATTGTCACTATTTTTTATTTTAGCCATTCTGAAAAATGATAGCTGTTCAAATAATGAACCTCACCCTCCATTTAGGTGTGTAATAGTATCTCATTGTGGTTTTAATTTGTATTTCCCTAATAGCTAATAATGTTGAAAATGGTTCACGTGCTTATTTGCCATCTGTATATCCTCTTTGGTGAAATGTTTCTTCATGTCTTTCGACCATTATCTAATTGCATTGCAGAGGTGTAGCGAGTTTAATGAGGGCCCAGGGGCAATCTCTAACCACCCCCACCCCCCACCCCCGACCAGGGCAGAGGTGTGATTTGCCGGCTGGCCTCATCTGGAGCCCTCTTTGACTTGTGCCTGGGTGCAAATGCCTCCCTCTAGCCCCCCTCGCTGCGCCTCTGTTGGATTGTTTTATTTATTTTTTTTAACTGTTGAGTTTTGAGAGTTATCTATATATTCTACATACTAGTCTTTGTTGGATATGTGGTTTGCAAATATTTTATCCCAGTCTGTAATTGTCTTTTTATTTTTTTAGTAGAGCCTTAAACACAGCAAAAGTTTATAATTTTGATGAAGTCCAATTTATCATTTTTTCCTTTTATGGCTCATGTGATTGATGTCAAGTCTAAGAACTTTTTGCCTAACCCTAGTTCTTGAACATTTTCTGCTGGTTTAGCTTTGTGTGTGTGTGTAAAAGTTTTATAGTTTTACATTTAAATTTATGATTCATTTTGAGTTAATTTTTATATAAGGTGTGAGACTTAGGTCGAGGTTCATTTTTTGCCTGTGAATTTCCAGTGGCCCCAGCACCATTTGTTGAAAAAGCTGTCTTCCATCCATTGATTTGCTTTTCGCATCTTTGTCAAAAATCAGCTGGGCACGTGTGGGGGGGTCTATTTCTGGGTTCTGTCTGCTGTTCCATTGATATGTGTGTTTATCCCTTTGCCAATGCCCGAGTCTTGATTACTGTAGCTATATAATAAATCTTGAAATTAGATAGAGTGGTTCTTTCCGCTTTACTCTTCTTTTTCAAAAATTATTTTAGCTATTCTAGTTTCTTTGCATTTCCATATAAATTTTATAATTTATGTGTATAAACAAATAATTTCTTTTAGAAGGATCGGCACAAAGCTAGTTCCTGTGAAGTGGAGGTTAAAGATGTCCCAAATTTCCAGCTTTTCCAAGCTGCTGTACCACTCCATCATCTCTAACATCAACTACTCCCTTTTGCCTCAGTACTCTCCCTCCTGTCTTTGAGTTCCCTAATTTCTTGCAATGTCTCACAGAACTCACGGACCATATAAAGGAAATGGCTCTCAAGGTTTTGGAGGCTGGCAAGTCCCAGATTCATGGGTCAGGCATAGACTTCTCCCTGGCCCTCAGTCTCTGCCCAAAGGCATTCAGCTTTCTCGCTCTGAGGGCCGAGAAGCGCATTGCGCTGTCTCCTGCAGGTCTCTGCTGCCACTTTATGCTGCGAGTCTCTCTCCTTCTTTGGTGGTGGTGGGCTCTCTCTCCTCTTTGCTCTAGAATTGGCTCTCTTTTAAGGCAAAACTGACCGATCCCCTTGGTAGGTCACAATTACCCTATCACACAATCACCTGGGTAGGAGTTACAAGACCATGGCTAGAAAGACCACACACAAAAGTAATTAATCTACCACAATAAATAAAAAAATCTTGCTGGATTTTCATAGGAATCGAGTATTGGCTTTTTTTTAAATGTAGCTTTTCCATAGCTAGCTTGTGTTTTGCATATTATTTTAATAGGTTGAGAATAAATATTAGCAAAAGAGAACTGAAAGCATCTGTAAGTCTACCAGATACATACATCCTCTACAGGCTGTTTCATAGCCAGCTGTTTTTCACCTGCTAACATATTTGGGTTCTTTTTCCATGGCAATAAACACATTTCTATGTCATCTTTTTAATTGTTTCACAATATTCACTTGTGGATATAGCATCATCTATTTGACCAATCCTCCATTATTGGATATTTAGGTTGTTTCCTTTTTTAAAATGTATTTTTTATTTACGCTTTTGCTGTTATAAAAACACTATGATAAACACCTTAAAACCATATCTCTGAAAATATTTTCAATTCTTTTCTTAGGAAAAACTCTTTCTAGTGAAACTGCTGGTACCTTCTTGATCTTCTGTTTTTATGACCTCCTCGGGAGTCCAGTTCCTTGAATGGAAGCTAGTGTTTGGTTATTAGCTCAAAACAGCATTGACCATCAAATCAACTTTTGACCTCTGGATTGCCTGTCCCTCCAATTCATCCTCTTGGAATGGCTCCCAACCCGGCCAAGGCTTGGAGGGAAGAGTTACGGCAGATGAGAGGTCCACGTTCTCCACAACCCTCTGTTCTTAACATCTTCTTGGAGGCTCTGCTGTAGTTCCGAGCTCTGTGTCCTATTTCACCCCAGATGCAAAACAGATGGGAAATGGATCCTGAGCACTGCTCTTTTTAGAAGATTTCCCCATACCCCCTACACTTGCCTAGTGAGTCTCCAGGGACCACTTTTCCTTTCTGGAAGAAGATCCATGGGGACTCATGGGCCCCTGCTGCAGCGGTTCCACCTTCATTGCCACTTAAACCCCCTCCTCCACACTGAATAGCATGCAACTATTTTAAGAAAATTCTTTAAGGGCTTCAAAGAGAAATAGGATAGTTCTCTTCAATGCTAGTTAAAATTCTTGAATACGCTTAAAGGATTTACATTTTCAAAGAGAGAATGTTTTCTGTTTGATGTTGAGGGAAAAAAAAAAAAGATCTTTCTTTCCTGTGAATTTAACTAATTTGCTTGACTTTCCAGTGGAGAGACCACAGTGTTCTTAGGTTCTGGATGTGGCATTTATTACAATCCTCAATGATTGACTGCAGGGAGAATGTGTGTGTAAATGATTTTGAAATATGTTTTCAAACCAACAGACATCTGTAAGTTGTCAGCGTAAAAAAATGGCATCTTCCTTGCATAGGGAAATTTTATTTCTTTGAAGGGAATAGTCCTAAAAATACAGAAATAGTGGTTCTAAATGATCACTAATGATGGCCCCGTGGATATCTTCCAGAAGAAATGGAATCACTCTTCCCCCTTGTGGATAACTAGGAAAGTACCTTATTTTTCCCCACTAAAATTTACATGTAAGAGTTCTGACGGAATCCTAGGGTATGTGTTATTTTTCCTTCTCATTTAAAAGTGATAAACCAAACCCGTGGTCATGGAGTTGGTTAGGACTCATAGCCACCCTATAAGACAGAGTAGAACTGCCCCACAGAGTTTCCAAGGAGCAGCTGGCGGATTCGAACTGCTGACCTTTTCGTTAACTGCTGAACACTTAACCACTGTGCCACCAGGCCTCCACTGACAGTAAGTACATATTACATAAAATTTGTGTTAACACAAAAAGAAACAATCTTTGATGGTTACGAGGGACGGGAGGAGTGGAGGGGGAATACTAAATAGACAATAGATAAGTGATAACTTTGGTGAAGGGCAAGACACTACACAATACTGAGGAAGCCAGCACAGCTTGTACCAGGAAAGGTCATGGAAACTCCATAGAAACATCCAAACTCTCTGAGGGACCGAATTACTGCGCAGAGAGCTGTGGGGACCATGGTCTCGGGGACTATCTAGCTCAATTGGCATAACATAGTTTATAAAGAAAATGTTCTACATTCTACCTTGGTGAGTAGTGTCTGGGGCCTTAAAAAACCTGTGAGCCGCCAGCTAAGATACTCCTCTGATCTCACCCCTTCGGGAGCAAGGGAGAATGAAGAAAACAAGATACAAGGGAAAGATTAGTCCAAAGGACTAATGGACCACAGCTACCTCGGCCTCCACCAGACTGAGTCCAGTACAACTAGATGGTACCTGGCTACCACCACTGACTGCTCTGACTGGGATCACAACAGAGGGTCCCAGACTGAGCTGGAGAAAAATGTAGAACAAAATTCTAACCCACAAAAAAAGATCAAACTTACTGGCCTGACAGATACTGGAGAAACCCCCAGAGTATGGCCCCCTGGGCACCCTTTTTGCTCAGTAATGAGGTTACTCCAGAGGTTCACCCTTCAGCCAAAGATTAGACAGCCGCATAAAACGAAATGAGACTAATGGGGCACAACAGCCCAGGGGCAAGGACTAGAAGGAAGAAGAGGATAGGAAAGCTGGTAATAGGGAACTCAAGGTCAAGAAGGGAGAGCGCTGACATGTCATGTGGTTGGTAACCAATGTCGTAAAACAATATGTGTACTAACTGTTCAATGAGAAACTACTTGTTCGGTAAACCTTCATCTAAAGTACAACAAAAAAGAAAAAGAAAAATTTGTGTTAAAGTAACTAGAATATCTTTGCAATAGCTGATTGTGTTTGACTGATATTGTAAAATAAAGACATCATTTAAAAAAAATAAGTTAAAAGGATTACGTTTTATATAGATGGAGTAGAACTGGCCCATAGGGTTTCCAGGGAGCAGCTGGTGGATTTGAACTGCTGACCTTTTGGTTAGCAGCCGAGCTTTTGAGCATTGCGCCACTATATATATATATAAATTTTTAGTGTTCCCTGCCCCATGTGCCCAGAGGTATGGGCAACCTTGTTAGGTAAGTCAATCTCAATGCCCCTGTCTAGATGTCCTTAATCGAGAAGCCCAAGTTATATAAGGAGGTGATGAACAAGGAGGTTGTGAACTCACCAGAGAGGTAAAAATTATGAAAACAAAAAACCAGTTGCTGTAGAGGTGATTCTGACTTACGGTGACTCCACTTGCATTAGAGTAGAAATGTGCTCATAAGTTTCTCAGTGGCTGATTTTTTGAAAGTAAATCTCCAGGCCTTTCTTCAACATGGCTCTGGGTTGACTTAAACCTCCAGTCTTTTGTTTGGCAGCCTAGTGTGTTCACCATCTGCACCACCCACAGACTCTGTAACAATAATAATCTCTGTTATTTTGGGGGGTTACCATATTTCAGGCACTATATTCTTATACATTATTACCATTCTCTAAACTAATTCTCATAATATGCCTATGCTTTGATTATGCTCATCTTACAGCTAGGGAAATAGACTCAAAGAGGCTAAGTACCTTGCCCAAATCACACAACTGACAAGGAAAGTCTGAGAGGGGCCTACTACGTCCAGGATGCTGGAGTGGGTGACTTGTTTGAATATTGAAGAGAAGCAGCTGGATTGTAGATGCCTTCAATGCCGGGCCAAAGAGTTTAGATTTGGTTTCCTAGCAAGAGGGGGCCGTAGAAGCTTTTGAGCAAGAAAGCGATGGGATACAATAAGACCTTTAGAAAGAGAGGTCTGGCGGCAGGTGGGGTGGGCGGGAATGTTTGGAGGCTCAGGCCAGGGAAGATGATGCAATTGTCCAGGATCAGAGTTTAAAGGTCAGAATAGAGTGACTAGGAGAGAAGGGTCAGAAGTGGAACCCTGTGAAGTCATGAGCACACAGGTGACACTGAGGCTGTGCACGAGGGACCCAGAGGGATCCAGATGGCACTGTCTGATAGGCATGAGACAGTGGGGCTACAGCTGGGGAGGGAGGTGAGGGTTGCAGAGAGTAGGAGGCTCCAGTAAGAGCTGTAAAAACAAGAGGTGACATCAGTATCATTACGATTACTGGTGTCTGTAAAACCACGTCTTTGATCTGCCAATGTTGAAAAGCAGCCACGACTTCTAAGTGAAAGTTGGTTCTCTGACTCGACAAACGCATCTGAATTGGAAGAAGGGGTTGGGGAAGAGCTCATCTGGCAGTCTGGCAGAAAGAAAAATTAAACACATCATCAATTCACTTAGGAAGAAATAAAAGACATACAAGGTACTGGGTGATTTTTACATCCATAAAAAGCCACAGGAACCTTGGTGTGCTCCTGCTCTGGAATGGTTTGAAATGGAAGTTTGTGAGAGGTTTTCCCTGGAAAACAAGAGAAAATGAGAAAATCCTGGGAGGGGAGGAGGGAGACCCTGGGAGGGAGACTTCCCGAAACGGCAAGAGGAAGAGGGAGGTTCTGCCTCTGATGGACATTGAACCCGTGAATCATGACCAAAGGCACCTGTTTTTCTCCTGACAAAGCAACCACAGCAAACCCTCCCAGCAGCTTTGAGTGATAAACCTCGCACTCCTGGCAGAAGAAGGAAAACACAGAGGGCCATTTTGGACAGCGGCACAAGTGTAGTGCACCCCACCCCCAACAAAGAAAATAAGATTGGCAGTAGAAATGGATTCCACAGTGCAGTTGAGCCATAGGTTTTGAGTCTGGCATCTCATCCTCCTGAGTGTAAGGTCCCCAGCCCACGAGGGCCATTGTGTTCACCATCCCCATGTAGGTCTCTGCTTCCTGGACCGTCTCCGTGCTCTGTCCCCCCTGCTGCCTTTGGTTGGGCATTTGTCCCTTAGCCACATCTCCTGGAGGTGCACAGCCAATCTGGGCCCTCTGCCTCCCACAGGAGGAGCCCGGGTGGCACAGTGGTTAAGCACTCAGCTGCTAACTGGAAGATCAGCAGTTAGAACCCACCAGCCACTCTGTGGGAGAAAGATGTGGCAGTCTGTTTCCATAAAGATTACAGCCTTGGAAACCCTTTGGAGCAGTTCTACCCTGTCCTATAGGGTCACTAGGAGAAGGAATCGACTGCAGTGGGTTTGGTTTCTTCAGCCTCCTGCAGACAGCCTTCCCCCACCACTCTGGCCTTCACTAATCTCTGCTGTCTCAGAACTCCCACTGTACCCAGCAGAGCGGGGACCCCATGTTCCTAGAAAGCAGGACAGTCATAATTCCAAACATCCTGCTTGCACTGCCCTCACCTGCTCCTGCCAGGACTGGTTAGGTTGTCCCTGTCACAGAGAGGAGGGAACAAGGCATAGGAAGGCTAGTGTCTCCTTCTTCCCTGAGCCAGACTGTGCAGCCTGTCTGAGAGAGAGCAGCTCCTCCTGCACAGCAGGGGCTAAATGCGAGGCTCAAGTCACAGGGGCCTGGCTTCATATTCCATCAGCCTTGGGATGAGGGACTTAACTTCACTGGCCTCAATTGCCACATCTCTGGAATGGGGATCCTAGTCCCTGCCTCTGAGATTGTGAGGCTTACCAGTGAGGATATGTTTGAAGTGCTTCCTCAGCACAGTGCCTGGTGGGGTTCCTACCTGACCCCCATTGCAGGACTCCTGGACAAGTCATTCCCCAGTTCCGCCCTGGTCAATAAGGCAGGAGGGGGTTTAGAGATTGCTGGATGGGATAACTAAGGGCTGGTTGTAGAAACCCCAGGAATCTTGACTTTCCCAGCAGCCATGCTAATGAGGCATCTAAAAGGCACCCAAAGTTTCTTGCAGATAAAGAAGAGCCATGACCCCACAGAAAGGACTGAGGGGCTGGTATTAAACTCTCTACATTTACAGGTAAGGGCAAATGTCCATCATATGGTGTGGAATGAAGAAAGCAGGTTGCAATGCATGATTCCCTCTGGGTAAAATTAGCTACATTCATCCACATCTACAGATACACAAGCACACAGGGCCAGCCCAGAACCACATTCACTAAACCAGAAAGGCTACAGCACGGTGCACCTGTCCTATATTGCAGATGTTCTCAGATCACCTGCATGCTCTTGCCATATCTGATTACAACCTGTGCTACAGGTATCTAAGTAGACTCATCTTTTCATTGAAAACAAAATCTACTTTACTCTTGTCCCAAGCAATAATATCTGTGAAATCACAGCTTTGATGTGATAATTATATTTGTTCTAGTACACATTAAATTGAATATATTTGCTGTTAAACTAAAAAATGCTCACCTGTGTGCAAACTAAAATAATTTTTCATACAATGCTCTTAGACAACTGGTAAAGTGATTAAATACTGCAGCTTCAGAGTCTAACGACCAAAATTTGAGTCCCAGCTCTGCCATTTACTCCTGGCCATTTCTTACTCAATAAAATCTTGAACTTCTTTAAGGTGGGAGTCCTGGTGGCACAGTGGCTAAGCGCACGGCTGCTAACTGAAAAGTCAGTGGTTTGAATCCGCCAGCTGCTCCATGGGAGAAAAAGATGTGACAGTCTGCTTCTGTAAAGATTACAGCCTTGGAAGCTCTATGGGGCAGTTCTATCCTGTCCTATAAGATCGCTATTAGTAGGAATTGACTGGACCGCAATGTGGTTTTTTTTTTTTTTTCTTTAAGCTTCATTTCCTTATCTTTACATAGAGATGATAACAATATTACCTATCTGGTGGGGTAGTGATTAAGAGCTCAGGCTGCTAACCAAAAGGTTGGCAGCTCGAATTCACCAGGCACTCCTTGGAAACCCTATGGGGCAGTTCTACTCTGTCCTATGGGGTCCCTATGAGTTGGAACTGACTCGACGGCAAAGAGTTTTTTTGGGGGTATATTTCAGAAACCCTGGTGGCGTAGTGGTTAAGTACTACGGCTGCTAGCCAAAAGGTTGGCAGTTTGAATCCACCAGGTGCTCCTTGGAAACTCTGTGGGGCAGTTCTACTCTGTCCTATAGGGTTGCTATGAGTTGGAATCAACTCAACAGCAAAGGGTTTGGTTTGGTTTTATCTGATGGGATTATTAAGAGGAAATAAAATAATGAAAAATTACCAGTGGTTTTGAGCATAGAGTAAGCACTAAAATAGGTGGACTTTGAAAAGCTTAATCATGTTGAAGTAACTGGTACTAGACTTGCCTCCCACTGGAAGCATATAGAAAACAGGGCAAAAGAGGAAACAGATATGTTTAGGCAATGGAAAGCAAAATACAAGACAGTGATCCAGGAGAGAAAAGGAACAAACGAGGTGAGCCCTAAAGTCAGCCCCACTTTCTGTCTGAAGACCCTGTAGAATACGGTAGGGGAGGGGAAACTCATGCAGAGCACAGGGGTCTCACTGAGTTGAAGAGTAGACATCGATGTTCAAGGAGGATGAGGTAGCTGGAACTTGTGCATGATTTCATTTATGCGACATTTTGGGAAAGTAAAAAAAAAAAAAAAATACAGGGGCAGAAAACAGATCAGTGGTTGAGTGGGACTGAGAGGAAAATTTGTCTACCAAGGGGCAAGATGAGTGGCGTCCCAGAGCAAGGTTGTACCACTTCATGAAAGCCAAATCTGCACCTCTTCCCAATGCTACATTTAATGATGCCATGTTAATAGCTTAAAATTGGCCAGAATGGGAGTATTTACACCACAGAAATTACAAAACACTATAACCAGGGCTTAATTTTTTTAGTTTTATAAAACTAAAACTAAATCACAGGCTCAAGTCAGAGGGACGTGTTCAAATCCCAGCTCAACCTTGGGACGAGGGACTTAACTTCACTGGCCTCCATTGCCACATCTCTGGAATGGGGATTTACTGTTGTTGTTTTATTTTGTTTTTTGAGAGCCGGTTTAATAGCACGCCATTGAACAAAAGGGAATGTGTGATAATTAACTGTTCTTGATCGATGTAGTGGTTAGATGACGGGATATATTTGTCAAAACTCACAAAGATATACCTATACCCTAGAAAGGATAAATTTTGCGGTATATAATTATACCTCAATTATACCTCAAAAAAAAAAAAAAAAAGAGAGAGAGAGAAACATAAAATGCCTAAAGTATTTAGAGACAAGTTTAACAATAGGCACACAAAATTTTTACACTGATATCTACAAAATATTGCTGAGAGAAATTTAAAACTACCTAAACAAACTAAACAACATTTCAAGATCTATCCTGAAGTACAATGCTGTCAGTGACAGGATAATATCCATATGCCTACAAGGAAGACCAGTTAATATGACTATTATTCAAATTTACCCACCAACCACTAAAGCCAAAAATAAAGAAACTGAAGATGTTTACCAACCTTAGAAATCTGAGGAGCACTGGTGCCAAAAGGCTGGCAGTTTTAATCCACCAGCAGCTCCTTGGAAACCCTATGGGGCAGTGTTACTCTGTCTTATAGAGTTGCTATGAGTTGGGATCAACTTGGCAGCAGTGGGTTTGTTTTTTCTCCCCCCTGCAGTCTGAAATTGATCAAACATACAATCAATATGCATTAATAATTACTGGTGATTGAAATGCAAAAATTGGAAAAAAAGAAGGATCTGCAGTTGGAAAATATAGCTTTGTTGACAGAAATGACACTGAAAAATCACGATAGAATTTTGCAAGACTAAGGATTTCTTCTTGCAAACACCTTTTTTCAACAACATAAATGGAGACAATACGCGTGGACATCAGCAGATGAAATGCACAGAAATCAAATCGACTACATCTGTGAAAAGAGACGATGGAAAATCTCAATTTTATCAGTCAGAACAAGGCCAGGGGGTGACTGCAGAATGAACCATCAATTGATCATATGCAAATTCAAGTTGAAGCTGAAGAAAATTAAAACAAGTCCACGAGAGCTAAAATATGACCTTGAGTATATCCCACCTGAATTTAGAGACCATCTCAAGAATAGATTTGATGCACTGAACTCTAATGAATGAACACCAAATGAGTTGTGGGTAGACATCAAGGACATCATACATGAAGAAAGCAAAAGGTCATTTAAAAAACAGGAAAGAAAAGACCCAAATGGATGTCAGAAGAGGCTCTGAAGCTTGCTTTTGAACGTAGAGTAGCTAAAGTGAATGGAAGAAATGATAATGTAAAAGAGCTGAACAGAAGATTTCAAAGGGGAGCTCAAGAAGACAAAGTAAAGTATTATAATGAAATGTGCAAAGACTTGGAGTTAGAAAACCAAAAGGGAAGAACATGTTTGACATTTCTTAAACTGAAAGAACTGAATAAAAAATTCAAGCCTCCAGCTGTAGTCTTGAAGGTTTCTGTGGTAACAGATTTGGTTTGGTTTGGTATGGGCAAAATATTGAACAATGTAGGAAGCATCAAAGGAAGATGGAAGGAATACACAGAGTCACTGCACCAAAAAGAATTGGTTGATGTTCAACCATTTCAGGAGGTGGCACATGATCAAAAACCAATGGTATTGAAGGAAGAACTCCAAGCTGCACTGAAGGCATTGGCAGAAAACAAGCCTCTAGGAATTGACAGAATACCAATTGAGATGTTTCAACAAATGGCTGCAACCTTGGAAAAGCTCACTCTTCTATGCCAAGAAATTTGGAAGACAGTTACCTAGCCAACGACTTGAAAAGAGCCATATTTGTGCCCATTCCAAAGAAAGGTGATCCAACAGAATGCAGAAATTTTTGAACAATATCTTTAATATCACACACAAATAAAATTTTACTGAAGATAATTCAAAAATGAGTGCAACAGAACATCAACAGGGAACTGCCAGAAATTAAAGCCAGATTGAGAAGAAGATGTGAAGCAAGAGATAGCATTGCTGATGTCAGATGGATCTTGGCTGAAAGTAGAGAATACCAGAAAGATGTTTACCTGTATTTTATTGATTATGCAGAGGCATTCATCTGTGTGGATCATAACAAATTATGGATAACATTATGAAGAACGAGACTTCCAGAACACTTAATTATGTTAATGCAGAACTTGCACATAGGCCAAGAGGCAATCTTCTGAACAAAACAAGGGGATACTGCATGGTTTAAAATCAGGAAAGGTGTGGGTCAGGATTGCATCTCTTCACCATATATATTTAGTCTGTATACTGATCATATAATCCGAGAAGCTGGACTATACGAAGAAGAATGTGGCATCAGGATTGGAGGAAGATTCATTAACAACCTGTAATATGCAGATGACACAACCTTGCTTGCTGAAAGTGAACAGGACTTGAAGCACTTACAGATGAAGATCAAAGACTACAGCCTTCAGTATGGATTACACTGTAATATAAAGAAAACAAAAATCCTCACAACTGGACCAGTAAGCAACATCATGCTAAACAGAGAAAAGATTGAAGTTGTTGAGGATTTCATTTAACTTGGATCCACAATCAATGCCCACCGAAGCAACAATCAAGAAATCAAATGAAGTATTGCATTGGGCAAATCTACTGCAAAAGATCTCTTTAAAAAAGCAAGAATATCACCTTGAGGACTAATGTATGCCTGGCTCAAGCCATGATATTTTCAATCACCTCATATGCAAGTGAAAGCTGGACAATGAATAAGGAAGAAAAAGAATTGATACCTTTGAATTACGGTGTTGACAAAGAATATTAAGTATACCATAGACTGCCAGAAATATGAAGAAATCTGTCTTGAAGTACAGCCAGAAAGTTCCTTAAAGGGAGGATGGCAAGACCTGGTCTCACATACTTGGAACATGTTATCAGGAGGGACCAGTCCCTGGAGAAGGACATCATGCTTGGTAAAGTAGAGGGTCAGCAAAAATGAGGAAGACCCTCAACGACATGGATTGACACAGTGGCTGCAACAATGGGTTCAAACATAGCAACGATTTTGAGGATGGTGCAGGACCAGGCAGTGTTTTGTTCTGTTGTACATAGGGTTGCTATGAGTTGGAAATGACTAGACAGCACCTAACAACAACAACAAATAAATTAAGAGATATACCATGTTTATGGATTAAAAGACTCAATGTTGTTAAGACATTGATTTTCTCCAAATTGATCTATGCATTCAACAAAATCTAGTAAAAACATCAGCAGCTTTTTAAAAAATAAAAATGGATAAGTTAATTTTAAAATTTAACTGAAAACACAAAGGGCCTAGAATCGTCAACTATTTTTAAAAAGAACAAAGTTGGCAGACTTAACTGATTTTAAAACATATAGTAAATCTATGGCACTGATTCTAGTGGGAGCAATTTTGCCCCCCAGGGGACATTTGGCAATGTCTAGAAACATTTTTGGTTGTCAGAACTGGGGTGCGGGGGGGGGGGGTGATACTGGCATTTAGTGGGTAGAAGCCAGGAATGCTGCTAAACATCCAACAACGAAATGTCAGGCCCAAAATATTAATTGTGCCGAGGCTGAGAAATCTTGATGTATAGTTATCAAGACAGTGAAGTCTAAATCAGTGGAACAGAACAGAGAGCCCAGGTATGCACCCCACCCCCATATAAGATTAACTAATTTTTGACAAATGTGCCAAGGTATTTCAGTGAGGGAAAGCAAAGGCTTTTCAGTGAATGGTGCTGGAATAACTGGCTATCTAAATGAAAAAAAAAAAAAAAAATCTTGATCCTACCTGAAATCATATCAATGAACTGACTGAAAAAGAACCATAGGCCTAAATACAAAAGCTAAAGTTGTAGAACTTCCAGAATAAAACACAGGAAGAAATTTTCACATTCTTGGGGTAGACAAAGATTTCTTAGACAAAATACCAAAAGCACAAATGAGAACAATTGATAAATTGGTTTCATCAAAACAAAAAGCTTCTATTCCTAGAAAGGCACTGCTAAGAAAATAAAAAGGCAAAGTACATCTGGCAGAAAATATTCACAATAGGTATTTTTTGACAAAGGACTTAGATCCAGCATATATAAAGAACTCTTACAATACAACAATAGGAAGACAAATGACCCTATAAAAAATGGGCAAAAGGAGGTTCCAGCACAAGCATGATAGCATAGTCCATTCTTCTCATTGATTATAACTTTAAAATCTGAACTACAACAACAAATTCCAACTACCTGAGAATTCTAAAAGATAAACAAAAACAGATTATGGAGAGGGTCAAAATTTGGACAGATGACCCACACAGGGTAGAGTTTCCCAGGTTCGCTCTCTCTGTCTGTTTCTCTTTCTCTCTGTTTGTCTGTCTGCCTGTCTGTCTCCGTCTGTCTCCTGACTTTCCCCAGAGAGCAGGTCCCAGTTGCACAGCAGCAAAGCAGTGGTGGCAGGAAGAACGGTTAAAACTCCAGGAGGTACCCCATCTTTCTGGTCAAAGGAAATAGGAATAGGGACCCCTGAAGGACAGAGGGGCTGGGGAGAATCCAGGTGAAAAGATAGCCAGAAAAATGGTCCCCTAATTCTATAAATGCACACAAGTCTCAGCCTAGCCCCCAAGTTACACATGAGTGGGACAGACCTAAACCGGCATAGCAAGGCTTTGGGAACCAAACTGACACTTAAACCACGGAAACACATCTTTTATCCTAATTGCTAAATAATGCATATTCAGGACAGACCCAAACCAATACAGCAGGGCTTAGAGAACTGAACCGAGGTTTGAATTATTACATACAGAAGGCAAGCAAAACTCGCAGTTTGAAGCTGACTTGTAGTTTGTTTGCCTGCTAAAACAAAAACATCTTTAGAAGATTATAAACAGGATCCAAAGTCTATACAACATAACATTTACAGTGTCCGGAAAAATCCAAAATTACCCAACATATAAACAGCCAGGAAAATGTGTCCAACTCTTAATGGAAAAGACAATCAATAGATGCCAACCCGAAGGTGACCCATGTGCTGAGATTATGAAACAAAGTCTTTAAGGAAGTGATTATAACTATGTTCCATGAGGTCAAGGAAAACACTCTTGGAATGAATAAAAACATAGAGGTTCTCAGCAGAGAAATAGAAACTGTAAAAAAGAACCAAGAAAAATACAAGATCTCATGTAAAAAATTCACTGGATGATTTTAATAGCAGAATGGAGATGACAAGAGGGAAAAAAATCAGTAAACCTGAACATAGATCAATAGAAATTATACAATCTGAGGAACAGAAAGAAAAGATTAAAATTAGCAGAGGGACCTATGGGATAATATTTAAAAGATTAACATACGTGTCACTGGAGTCCCAGAAGGAGAAAACAGACTTGGAGAAAAAAAATATTTGAAGAAATAAAGGTCCAAAGCTTCCCAAATTTAGTGAAAGACATAAATTTACACATTTGAGAGACTTTGCAAACCCCAACAAGGCTAAGATCAATGAAAACCATGCCTAGACACATCATAAGCAAACCGCTGAAAACCAAAGATAAGGAGAAAAAAAAGTCAAAACAGCTAGAGACGAAACAACACATAACATATAGGGTAACAATGATTGTGGTATGTCCATAGAAAGGAGCACTAAAACCCAACCAAACCCGTTGCTGTAAAGTTGTTTCCCACTCATAGCAAACCTATAGAACAGGGTAGAACTGTCCCATAGGGTTTCAAAGGCTGTAAATCTTTATGGAAGCAGATCGCCCTATCTTTCTCCTGCTGAGCGGCTGTTGGGTTCTGACTGTCAACCTTCCTGTTAGCAGCTGAGCGCTTAACCACTGCACCACCAGGGATCCTTGAATGGAACACTATTCAGCAATAAACAGGAACAAGCTACTGATACAACAACATGGATAAATCTCAAAAGCATCATGCTGAGTAAGGGGAGCCAGATACTGTATGATTCCATTTACATAAAATTTTAGAAAATGCAAAATAATCTACAGTGACAGAAAGCCAACCAGTGGTTGCCTGTGGATGGCAATGTAGGGAGGGACAAATTACAAACGGGCATGAGGAAGCCTTTGGGGTTGATAGAAATGTCTGATATCCTCAGTGTGGTGATGGTTTTCTCGGGTGTGTATATATTATCAAAACTGATCAAATTGTACACTTTGAATATATGCAGTTTATTGTACTTTAATTATAAACTCAATAAAGTTGTTAAAATGGGCAAAATATTTGGACACTTCACTAATGAAGATATACAAAGCTATACACCCGTGTTGGCAATATGCACATCAAAAGATACTCAACATCATTAATCATCAGGAAGATGCAAAATAAAACTATAATGATATACCACTATACACCCACTGTGGTTGTTCTCTGCCATTGAGAACTGCCCCACAGAGTTTCCTAGACTGAAATTTTAAGGGAGCAGATCACCAGGTCTTTTTTCCTGCAGAGCCGCTAGGTGGGTTCAAACCACTGACCTTTAGGTTAGCAGTTGAGCGCCTAACTATTGCACCACCAGGTCTCCTTATACACCCACTAAAACCAAAAATCCCGTTGCCATTGAGTCAATTCTGACTTACAGTGACCCTATAAACCCACTAGAATGGCTAAAATTAAAAGTGATGGCAAGAACATGGAGCAACTAGAACTTTCAAAATGGCTGTTGGGAACGTAAAAATGGTACTTTGGAAACAGTTTGGCAGTTCCTTGTTTAGTTAAGCATACACCTACTGTATGATCAAGCTGTTCAAATCCTAGATATTTAGCCAAGAGAAATGAAAACTATGTCCACACAAAGACTTGTACGTAACTATGCAAAGCAACTTTATTCATAATGAAAACAATTGAAAAGTCTATAAACAGGTGAACAGATAAACAAATTGTTTTATATCCATACAATGGCATAGTACTTATCAGTAAAAAGGAACAAACAATATGTCACAACACAGATAAATCTTAAAGCATTGTGTTGGATAAAAGATGGTACATACTGCATGATTCCATTTACACGAAATCCTAGAACAGGCAAAGTAAATCAGTAAATCAGTGGTTGCCTGGGGTTGGGAAGTAGTGTGTGTATGTTGGGGAGAGGGAAGGGTCTGCCTATACATTGATTTTGATTTTTGGGGTTTAACATAAGTGTATAGATTGGCCATTTTTTCACGTATGTAAATTGTTGTTGTTAGGTGCTGTCGAGTCAGTTCCGACTCGTAGCGACCCTAAGTGGAACAGAACTAAACACTGCCTAGTTCTGTGCCATCCTCAAAATCCTTACTATGCTTGAGCCCATTGTTGCAGCCACTGTGTCAATCCATCTCATTGACAGTCTTCCTCTTTTTTGCTGACCCTTTGCTTTACCAAGCATAATGTCATTCTCCAGGGACTGATCCCTCCTGGTAACATGTCCAAAGTACATGAGATGAAGTCTCACCATCCTTCCTTCTAAGGAGCATTCTGATTGTACTTCTTCCAAGACAGATTTGTTCCTTCTTTTGGCAGTCCATGGTATACTCAATATTCTTCACCAACACCACAATTCAAAGGCGTCAATTCTTCAGTCTTCCTTATTCATCGTCCAGCTCTCACATGCATAGGAGGCAATTGAAAACACCGTGGCTGGGGTCTGGCGCACCTTAGTCTTCAAGGTGACATCTTTGCTTTTTAACACTTTAAAGAGGTCTTTTGCAGCAGATTCGCCCAATGCAATGCATCTTTTTCTTGACTGCTGCTTTTGTGGGTGTTGATTGTGGATCCAAGTAAAATGAAATCCTTGACAACTTCAATCTTTTCTCTGTTTATCATGATGTTGCTTATTGGTCCAGTTGTGAGGATTTTTGTTTTCTTTATGTTGAGGTGTAATCCATACTGAAGAATGTGGTCTTTGATCTTTATCAGTAAGTGCTTCCAGTCCTCTTCACTTTTAGCAAGCAAGTTTGTGTCATTTGCATATTATAGGTTGTTAATGAGTCTTCCTCCAATCCTGATGCCTCATTCTTCTTCATGTAGTCCAGGTTCTCAGATTATTTGCTCAGCATACAGATTGAATAGGTATGGTGGAAGGATACAACCCTGACGCACACCTTTCCTGAGGTATGTAAATTATACTTCAATAAATTTGATTTTTAATGGTGAATATATAACATGAATTTAAATGATTCATAAAACTAAAGAGAATAAAACAGTATGGTGTTGGTACCAAAAGAGGCAAGGAGATGAATAGAACAATAAATTTTAGAAACTGAGTTGAGTTTGAAATAGTTAAGAATTTAGAACACGGTTATTTTGATATTTCAAATTGGATTGTGGGAGAAATAAATTATTCACAAATGATGTTGACTCAATTGGCTAACCATTCAAAATATAAAATTAGAGCCTTATCTATAACCACTTACAAAAAACAATTTCCACATGGATTAAAAAGTTAAGTATATAAAAAAGAGGAGTAAACTTAAATGGCCCAGCAGTAGATAGGCTCCAGGGTCTGCAGCACAAGGTGGAGAGGTGGAGGGAACCCTGCCTGGGCCCAGAGAACCCCTGCTCTGGGGAAGCCACAGGTCCAGGGATGCCCAAGCCCTGTGGCCTTGATGGTATACTGGGGCTCTCCTGTCTCAGCCCTAAGGCTCTGAAGCCCTCTTCTCCAGTCTGATTCACTTTCCTATCCTAGCTCTGAGCCTCAACTCTCCAGTCTGTAAAATGGCGTAACAGTGGTGCACTCCTTGACTTGGAAGTTTCTAGTGTGGATTGCATGAGATACCACGTGGAAATTGCCCAATCAGTAACTGACACTTAGTAGGTACCAATAAATGATGATCTCCTTTCTTCTGAGCATGAGCACCAGACCTGGGAAGGAGCTGGGGATGGTGGCTCTTAGGGAGATCAGGCATTTGGCATAATTTGTCCTTCCATGATTGGCTTGCTTGCCCCGGCTTCCGGCCTTCTTCAGTGACTGGTGGAGAACCACAGAGGAGAGGCAGCTGAAATGGAAGGGGAGGGGCAGAGCAGAGACCCATGTCTGTGCTGCAGCCCTGAGGGGCCTGAAGCTGACGCTCCGACGTAACGATAGGCCGCCCAACACCAGACACCAGGCAACATGCTCCAGTTCCCCAGAATTATTGAAACAGATCATTGGGACCCCTCTTCACCTTCATCAGAGGTGCAGGGAGATGCAGGGTCACTCTCAGAGTCTCTCAGCAGACGTCTCTAAGGAAGCTCACTGGCCTGAAATCATGGAGAGCTGATTGGATTCCAGAAAATGAATGTTGGCATGCATCTGTATACTTGTGCGTCTCTTGAGGGGATCCGGATTAAGCTGAATTAAGAGGCAGGTGATGATCCCAGGTGTTGGGTGCTCGGGCAGAGGTCTCCATGGTAACAGAGCCATCTGGCTTTCTTGCTGACACCAGATCTTATGATGTCACAGTGGAATCTTCTTCCAACAGGCAGAGGGGGATTTGCCAGGTGAAGAGGAGACAAGGAGAAAGAAACCTGCTGAGGGATGCTTTGTCCTTTCAGCCCAAATTTGAAGATTAAGCTTAATCTTATCATGGCTCGGGGATCCTGCAGAATCCAAACGGGATACCAGAGGTGGCGTTAGCTGAAGAACATGCAAATCATAGTGTATGACCATTTTGCTGGGGAGTTGGTGGAGGAGCACCTGGCTTCCTTTCGCCCAGGACTTGGTGGTGAAGAAGTCAGGGCCTCGTGGGGAAAGCCTGAGGTGTGGGAGAGTGACTGACCACCACAAACAGCGTCTACCCTAGGCCAGCCACTGCTGGATGACTGAGAGGGTAAGGCCTTGGACGGGGGCACAGCCCACAAAGTGGACATGGCCATGGGAATGGGCCTCTCCCTGAAAGCTGCTCACCAGGTGGTACAGGAAGAGTCATGTTGTCTTATGCAGAATCCCTTCATCCACACAAGCAGCCACCCGGCAGAGGCTTTGGAGGGGGCAAACTTGGGTTCAGCCCTGGTGCTGCACTTAGCCTCTTCTTTGCCTCCTCAGCACAGCAGAGTTGGAATGGCAGTTCTGTCTTGCAGGGCCTCCTAAGGATTACATGAGAAAGGACCACAGAGTGCCCAAGGGGTGTTTGGGGAGTGGCAGGCACTCAGTAAAGAGCCATTGTGCACACTTGACTCCGATGGCCTTATGCAGGGCACCTGGGACTCGGAGGAGACAGTGCCTGATTCCTACTCCCCAGAAGCACATAGTTCGTGTGCAGCAGACACTTCCCAGAGGGTTAGGACTCATGATGGGTACCGTGGTGATCACACTACACACAGGGTGTTAGGGGCAAGTACAGACCATGGGCAGATGGGGAGATGACAAGAGAAGGGTTTGGACAGGGGTGGGAAGGGTGGAGGCTCAAGGCCTAGAAGCTCTAGAGGGGGTCAGGAAGGCTGGGGTCCCCAAATGGAACAGCCCCCCGAGTACTCACTCACTCAGGGTCAATTGTCCCCACCACGTACCCATGGGCCCTGTGTCTGGCCCTGACAGGCAAAGGCTACATGTGGGGAATTGGCTGACTTTTCACCACCTGATACTCCTGGTCTCTACAAATTCTTTTGGGAAAGAAAAGTCATTCCTCAACTCCCACCCTTCTGCCCCACCCCAGACATGTCTTCTCCATCTTCTCAACATTAAGTCTGGAAAGAACCTAGTTCCTGGCCAAGCCCAGTTTAATAGTTTATTTATTTCTCCTGCCTTCCTTCCCTCCCACTCTCTTTCCTTTCTTCCAATGTTTAGTATCTACAACATGCCAGGCTTATGGTTCAGTGGTAGAATTCTCACCTTCCATGCAGGAGACCTGGGTTCAATTCCTAACCAATACACCTTAAGCACAGCCACCACCCATCTGTCAGTGGAGCTTCCAGACTAAAATGGACTAGGAAGAAAGGCCTGGCAACCTACTTCTGAAAATCAGCCAATAAAAACTCTGTCGATCACAATTATCTGCAACAATCATGGGGATGGTGCAAGACTGAACAGCATTTGGTTCTGTTGTGCATGAGGTCACCAGGAGTGGGAGGCCCACTCAGTGGCAGCTAACAACAACATTCTAGGCCCTAAGGATATAGACAGGAACTAGAGACATAGATCTTGCTTTGGTGGAGTTTTTGACTAGTGGGGAAAGTAACCACAAAGAGAAGTTTTCATAGCAGAGGAGTGGGTGCTCTGAATGAACAGTATCAAGGTGTGGAAGTAAAATATAAAGTTGTGTTACTAAGCCAAGAAGGTCAGGGAAGTGACATTGAGCTAAGAGCTGAATAAGTCATCAGCCAGGAAAAAAAGAGAGGGAAGAGATTCCAGGTAGAGAACTAGCATGTGCAAAAGCACTGTGGCAGGAGGATGCTTGGCAAGTGAGAAGAGAAGGTCTGGGTGGATGGACAGGACAGAGAGAGGGGAATACAAGATGGGCTGAGAGTCAGCAGATCAGACCAGTCATTTGTTGAAAAAATATCAACTGAGAGCCTCCCATGTGCTCAGCAGCACCAGATAGACAAGACCTCGCATGCATGAAGCAGACAGACATTGGACCAAGAAGAGCATTTTAGTAGAGGAGAATTGAAAAACAAAGTGAAGCAAAATTACCTGGGGTTGGGGGAGACTAGGGGCTGGGGAGGAAGACTCCTGTATGCTGAGACTCAAGGAGAAGATGGGGATAAAGGCTCTGAGGCAGGACGAAGTTTGGCCCAACAGGAATGGCAAGGAAGTCTGCATGTAGGCAACAGAGTGAGCAGGGGGAGAAGCATGCAAGATGCAGTTGTAGTTATTGGCAGGGTCAGAGTAACTGAGGCTCTTGTGTAACCTAACCACAGTAGAACCCCATTGCTGGGTTTTAATAGAGGAGGTCAGGGTTTCAAAAAGACCCCTCTGGCCTCCAGTATAGGCAGGGATTGGGGAGGGAGCTAGAGTGGCTGGGGAGGGTTGGGGAGAGGTGACAGATGGAACACCCTTCTCTTTCCAGATTTCCCAGGAGAGCTTCAGGCCTGAGCCCAGAGCTTCATCCTCTCAGAGCTTTCTGGAGGAGGCCCCAGGGTCTATTCCTCAGCAACCACAGGCCATTAGTTCAAGGGAGGCCCTCAGCTCCCATGGCCTCTGCCATGGGGTCACTGTGGCCTTGGAGTACCTGCCTTTCTTTCGCACCAATGGACCATTGCTGACTGAGGAGGAGAGGATCCCGCAGCCCGAGGCTTGTAGGGACCAAGAAGGAGGCCAGGGAATCAGAGAGGCACACTTTCTGGAAGACTCCACAACGCTCAGTGGGTTCTTCCCTTGCTACCGCTCGGATGAAGAGATTTTTCCCAGTCTGGCCCTTCCTGGCAGGTGCCTCAGAGGCTCTCAAGACACATCCACCAGGAGGGAGGCACAGGCTGGCTGCTTCTGCAGGATGACAGTCAGCAACAAATGCTCTGTGAGTTGGGGAGGCCATGGGAGGGTGTGGACAGCAGCACCAGTCTCTTCCCCAGCATCCCTTAGACTCTGTCCCGGGGCCTCAGACCCGATGGGCCACTGGCCAGTCCCCTGAGATCTGCTAGGGCTCTCAGGACAGTATGTCATAGGACAAAGAGCATAGAGGCTGGAGCCAAAGTGCCTGAGCTCTGTCCCAGCTCAGCCACTTCCTAGTAGAGGGCCTGAGGCATGTGTTTACCCTGAACCTCAGTTTCCTTCAGGGCTTTGAACTGGTTCATCATGGTTCAGTTATGGCCAAGGAAGCAAAACCAGAACAGACCTGAATTTTTAAAATTTGAGTGAACTGGAACAATAACCAGAGTGGGGAAAATTATGAGTCAAAACCCTGCTAGAAATCTAATTTCCCTCTTAGAAAAGGGCAGGGTATGCTTTCAATAGCAACCAAATCTCTTGCCCTTTGGAGTTTGAAGCAGTCAGAAACAGTGGCGCTCCACTCAAAGATGGTGGCTGACCACACCGCTTTGAATGTGTGTTGCTCTCCACAGTCCTGCCAGCAATTCAATCACACACATCAGGTTCCTGAAAGGGCCCACTACGTTGCTTCCCGAGTCTCCCATTCCAGGGCTTTGACTTGTAATTCTCCCCATTCTGGTTATCATTCTGGATCACCCAAATTATAAAAATTCAGGTCTGTTCTGGTTTGATTGGCCATGACTGAACTGGTTCAAACTGGTTCAAAGCCCTGTTTCGTTATTTAAGAGAAAGAATGATAGTAGCTATTCTTAGAGCCCTTGTGAGAACTGCATACACTAATGCACCAAAGGGCTTAGCTCAGAAAAATAAAAGGAGCTCGCACTTGCTGTCTTCATGACTTGCTAGACACCCAGAGAAATGCTTTACAGGTATCTTCTCACTTAATCCCAATATTAATAATCCTATGAGGTGTTGTTGTTGTTGTTGTTAGGTGCCATCGAGTCAGTTCTGACTCATAGCAACCCTACGTACAACAGAACACAAAACACTGCCCGGTCCTGCACCATCCTCATAACTGTTGTTATGCTTAAGCCCATTGTTGCAGCTACAGTGTCAATCTGTCTCATTGAGGGTCTTCCTCTTTTTCACTGACCCTCTTCTTTACCAAGCATGATGTCCTTCTCCAGGGACTGATCCCTCCTGACAACATGTCCAAAGTATATGAGACGCAGTCTCGCCATCCTTCCTTCTAAGGAGCATTCTGGTTGTACTTCTTCCAAGACAGATTTGTTCCTTCTTTTGACAGTCCATGGTATATTCAATATTCTTCTCCAACACCACAAATCAAAGGCATCAATTCTTCTTCAGTCTTCCTTATTCACTGTCCAACTTTCACATGCATAGGAGGAGATTGAAAACACCGTGCCTTGGGTCAGGCTCACCTTAGTCTTCAAAGTGACATCTTTGCTTTTCAACACTTTAAAGAGGTGTTTTGCAGCAGATTTGCCCAGTGCAATACATCGTTTGATTTCTTGACTGCTGCTTCCACGGGTGTTGATTGTGGATCCAAGTAAAATGAAATCCTTGACAACTTCAATCTTTTCTCCATTTATCATGATGTTGCTTATTGGTCCAGTTGTGAGGATTTTTTGTTTTCTTTATGTTGAGCTGTAATCCATACCGAAGACTGTGGTCTTTGATCTTCATCAGTAAGTGCTTCAAGTCCTCTTCACTTTCGGCAAGCAAGGTTGTGTCATCTGCATAACGCAGGTTGTTAATGAGTCTTCCTCCAGTCCTGATGCCTGGTTCTTCTTCATATAGTCCAGCTTCTCAGATTATTTGCTCAGCATACAGATTGCATAGGTATGGTGAAAGGATACAATTCTGATGCACACCTTTCCTGACTTTAAACCACACAGTATTGCCTCGTTCTGTTCGAATGACTGCCTCTTGATCTACGTACAGGTTCCTCATGAGCACAATTAAGTGTTCCAGAATTCCCATTCTTCACAATGTTATCCATAATTGGTTATGATCCACACATTTGAATGCCTTACCATAGTCAATAAAACACAAGTAAACATCTTTCTGGTATTCTCTGCTTTCAGCCAGGATCCATCTGACATCAGCAATGATTATCCCTGGTTCCACGTTCTCTTCTAAATCCAGCTTGAATTTCTGCCAGTTCCCTGTCGATATACTGCTGCAGCCACTTTTGAATGATCTTGAGCAAAATTTTACTTCATGTAATATTAATGATATTATTCGACAATTTCCACATTTGGTTGGATCACCTTTCTTGGAAATAGGCATAAATATGGATTTCTTTCAATCGGTTGACTAGGTAGCTGTCTTCCAAATTTCTTAGCATAGATGAGTGAATACTTCCAGTTCTGCATCTGTTTGTTGAAACATGTCAGTTGGTATTCAGTCAATTCCTGGAGCCTTGTTTTTCACCAATGCCTTTAGTGCAGCTTGGACTTCTTCCTTCAATACCATTGGTTCCTGCTCATATGACGTCTCCTGAAATGGTTGAACATCAACCAATTCTTTTTGGTATAGTAACTCTGTGTGTTCCTTTCTGTTTTATTTTGATGCGTCCTGCATTGTTTAATATTTTCCCTGTAGAATCCTTCAATAGTGCAGCTTGGGTTTGAATCTGTTCTTCAGTTCTTTCAGTGTGAGAATTGCCCAGCGTGCTCTTCCGTTTTGGTTTTCTACCTCTGCACACGTCATTATAATACTTAACTTTGTCTTCTCAAGCCATCCTTTGAAATCTTCTGTTCAGTTCTTTTACTTCATCATTTCTTTCTCTCACTTTAGCTACTCAACATTCAAAAGCAAGTTTCGGAGTCTCTTCTGACATCCATTTTTGTCTTTTCTTTCTTTCCTGTCTTTTAAATGACGTCTTGCTTTCTTCATGTATGATGTCGTTGATGTCATTCCACAATTCATCTGGTCTTCACTCATCGGTGTTCAACATGTCAAATCTATTTTTGAGATGGTCTCTAAATTCAGGTGGGGTATACTCACGGTTGTACTTTAGCTCCCATCGACTTGTTCTAATTTTCTCCAGTTTCAACTTTAACTTGCATATGAGCAATTGATGGTCTGTTCTGCGGTCAGCCCCTGGCCTTGTTCTGACTGATATTGAGCTTTTCCATTGTCTCTTTCCACAGATGTAGTCGATTTGATTCCTGTGTATTCCATCTGGCGAGGTCCACGTGTATAGTCACCGTTTATGTTGGTGAAAAATGGTATTTGCAATGAAGAAATAGTTGGTCTTGCAAAATTCTATCACGTGATCTCCGGCATCATTTCTATCATCAAGGCCATATTTTCTAACAACTGATCCTTCTGTGTTTCCACCTTCGCATTCTAATCTCCAGAAATTATCAATGCATCCTGATTGGATGTTCGATCAATTTCAGACTGCAGAAGTTGGTAAAAATCTTCGATTTCTTCGTCTTTGTCCTTAGTTGTTGGTGCGTAAATTTGAATAATAGTTGTATTAACTGGTCTTCCTTGTAGGCGTATGGATATTATCCCGTCACTGACAGCGTTGTACTTCAGGATAGCTCTTGAAATGTTCTTTTTGACGATGAATGCAATGCCATTCCTCTGCAAGTTGTCATTCCCAGCATAGTAGACCATATGATTGTCTGATTCAGAATGGCCAATACCAGTCCATCTCAGCTCACTAATGCCTAGGATATCAATGTTTATGCGTTCCATTTCATTTTTGATGAATTCCAATTTTCCTAGATTCATAATTCGTACATTCTACTTTCCAGTTATTAATGGGTGTTTGCAACTGTTTCTTCTCATTTTGAGTCATGCCACATCAGCAAATGAAGGTCCCGAAAGTTTGACTCCATCCACATCATTAAGATCGATTCTATTTTGAGGAGGCATCTCTTCCCCGTCATCTTTAGAGTGCCTTCCAACCTGAGGGGCTCATCTTCTGGCACTATATCAATGTTCTGCTGCTATTTGTAAGATTTTCACCGGCTAAATCTTTTCAGAAGTAGACTGCTGGGTCTTTCTTCCTAGTTTGTCTTAGTCTAGAAGCTCAGCTGAAACCTGTCCACCATGAGTCACCCTGCTGGTATTTGAATACTGGTGGCATAGCTTCCAGCATCACAGCAACATGCAAGCCCCCACAGTAAGACAAACTGACAGATACATGGGGTGTCTATGAGGTGGGGTGTCCTATGAGGTAGGTCTCATTATTATCCCAATTTTATGGATGAGAAAAATGAGTCTCAGAGAAGTTAAGTGACTTGGCCAAGGACATATAGCTGGCAAATGGTAAACCTTGGATTTGAGCCCCAAAGCCTGTTCTCTGTAACATTATTAAAAACCACCACCAGTACCTCGAAGCTGGGCACCATTTCCTGTAACTGTAAGGATGTTGGAGAAAGCGAGATAAGTGGGTTCTAGTCCCAGACACATCCCTCCAGCTAGGTGACCTTATTGACATCGCTGAGTACTGTCCCATCTGTAGAACAGGCCCAGGCCCAGGCCCTACTGCTACTGGGGTGCTGTGGGCACAGGCCAGTCCTGGGTGTCTGGGCCATACCTGGGGAGGCAGGGCTGGAACCTGGCTGACCATCTTTCTCCTTCCAACCAGGAGGACTTGGCAGGCCTGCACTTCACTGCCTCTTCCTCACACTCCCTGGCCTGCTGCTCCAGCCTGCTGGTCTCGGCAGAGCACTCCCATGACAGCTGCCTGGACACTCCTCTCTTCAGTGAGGCCATCTTCATGGGCCGTGCCCTTTGTGCCTCAGGATTCATGCCTTATTATAGGACTCCTGAGGAAGGGCTACGCACCAGCCCCGGGCCTCCTACCTCTCCACCAGGGGCCCTGGGGCCTACAGGGAAGCAGCCCAAGCCTGGTGCAGCCACACTGTGAGGGCATCCTCCTGGTCACATCTCTCCTCAGTGAGTCTACACACAGACAGGAAAGAGCCAGGGACTACCTGCCAGGTTGCCCCTGGGCCTACCTCCACCTCTCCTTTTCCTGGCTCTGCAAGAGCCACTGGAGAACTGGTCCCCAGGCCCCACTGATCATTTAAGGGTAAGGGTCCCATACCTCAGGCAGTTCACCTCTGAGGCCTAAGGTGGCCTGGGACACAAGCCTGGAGGCCTTAGTTCTCCCCTGCCTCAGTGCCCTGGTGCTACTCTGAGGGCCATCCCACCTCGCTGCCCAGCAGGCCCTCCCATCCCCTCAGTCCACTGACAGGCTACACCTCAGCTGTCTCACTCAGCAAGCCTGGGGTTTGCCTTTCTTCTTGAGGCACAGAGGGGAGAACTCAGCCTTATGCCCCACTCCCTGTTCAGCCTCGCCCTTCCACCCCCAACTCCTCATCCCACACAGGAAGTGGCCCATCCCAGGCTCCTCCTGCCTTGTTTTCCTAGCTGGGAAAGCTGCCCAATGTGAAGTGGAGAACAGCAGCCCCCAAAAGTGGTTCCACAGAAGGAATGTCTGCTTTGTCCAGCACTCAGACCTTCTGACTGGTGCTTTTGTAGCCTGGCCCAAGCTAGAGAGAGGGAGCAGGGTCTGCCTGAGCAACTGGGGGATGTAAAGGACCAGAGACTGGTTTTGTAAATAAATTGTTATTACAAAAGTTGGAGTTGTTGCACTAATTTGCTGCTTTAGAATAATACTTGCAGCTTCCATTTATTGAACATTTACTATGTACAAAGAACCTTACAAAGATTATATCCATTAATCTTTAGAGGTAGAAACTGGTGTCATCTCCATTCTACAAATGAGGAAACAGGCTCAAAGAGGTTAATCAGCTTGTCCAAGCTCACACAGGTGGCAAATAGTGGAGCTGGAATTCACCACCAGGTCTGTCTGAACTTGGGGCCTGAGTGCTTCTGCACTTCCCCCACAATGCCCCTCCTCAGTGAGTCTACTCAGAAAGAAAAAGGCTAGATGCTGTCTGCCAGGCCTTCCCTGGACCTGCCTCTACTCTCCTCTCCTTTCCTCATTGCCTTTCTGTTCCTTTTTACACCCCTGCCCCTGCCCCCCACCTTATGGAGCAGCAGGTGGGGTACAGTGATACAGCACACATCTGCTGAGACCCTATCTTGTCAGGTTCTGTGGACACAAGTTGTCTGGTGTCCCAGGTCTGACTCCCAACTCCATGCTCCTACTCCACCATGGCAGATGGCCCATGGCTGAGGGCTGACCCCGCCCACTCCCAGTAACTGACTGTGAAAGTTGGCTCCTGCTTGAAAGGACTCTTTAGCAACCAGTCATACACATGTGCCCCCCATTGACAGCCATGCTGTCCTGTGGGGCTGGTTTCATACCCCTTCCTGGGTTTGTTTCTTTGATATACACCCTTCTGATTGCTGGATTCCTGCCCTTCCACCCGGGAGGACTGCTAGTCCAGAATGCTCTCATCTGCTCACCATTCTTTTTCTTGAGCATGGGGGAAGTTGAGGAGGAGGATGGGGAGAGAAATCCCATAACAGTCACCCGCTCATCGATACTCCATTAATTGACTTTCCTTCCTCCCTTGCCTTCTCCACTCCTCCATCACACTACTGGGATAAATAAACTGCTTGCACTCAAATCTCCATCTTATGGACTGCTTTGGGGTAATCCAAATGAAGACAGCTGTCATTTCGAGGACTCTGAGTCCTTTACCTCTGCCA
Organism: Dugong dugon; assembly: GCA_030035585.1. Classification (NCBI taxonomy): domain Eukaryota; kingdom Metazoa; phylum Chordata; class Mammalia; order Sirenia; family Dugongidae; genus Dugong; species Dugong dugon. The sequence continues at coordinate 149,302,071 of CM057460.1, forward strand.
CTGGCCCTGTGATAAGCTCCCAACTGGGCAACCCATTTGGACTTATGGTCAACCAGTTCCTTTGGGCAACCACTCATCCACTATTGCATAATATCCTGATAGGTCCATAACTAACCCCACACCATGGGTCTGTCAAGTAGCCCAGGCCTGGCTAATCAGAGTATTGCATCCTCTGGCCATGGCGATTCGTTCAGTTCCTGAGTCCTCCTCACCCCTCCACCCCTGACTTCCATGTCCTCAGCCCCTTTCTGCTCCCTCACCCACAGAGATTTGGAAACCACTGACTCATCTCAGACAAGGTATGAGGCGAGGGGGAGCACATCTCTTCTGAGGGGCTGTGCTACCACAGGCCTCAGCTTCCCCTCAGTGAGCTCACCAGGTCCTGGTTTGCTAGGAGCCCAAATGCACCTCAGAGTGGACTGTGGAGGTTTGCCCATGCGAGACACAGCCAGGCCCTGAGGTGGGCCTTTTGTCTGCTCATGAAGAGCAGGAGGACTGAGGACAGTCACTGACCTGCAGGCCCCACGGCCCACAGGATCACGGCCTAGCCCCTCACCGGCTGCTCAAGGCTGTCAATAATCAGACTTTGTTTTCGATTGAATTGTATCCCTGAAAATACTGAGGTCCTGGACCCCGTACCTGTTTGGATATAGGGTTTTCTTTTGTTATGTTAATGAGGTCATACCAATGTAGGGTAGATCCTAAACCTAATTATTTCTGAGTAATAAAAAGACCAGAATAGACACAGACACACACATGGGGGAAGACAGACACTAAGTGAGAATTATCTGCAAGCCAAGGACCCAAGGAATGCCAGGGCTACCGATAAGGAAGGAATCGACATGGCTGAGTCCTTGATTCAGACATTTAGCCTCCAGAACTATGAGAAAATAAATCTCTGTCCTTTAAAGCCATATAGTTGGGGTGTTTCTGTTATGGCAGCACTAGCAAGCTAAGGCAGACTCCAGCCCTGCCTCCTCTCCCATAGCTACCGGGCTGGGCTCCAGGCAAGCAACACTGCTCATTACTTCCCTTGTGTCTCCCACCTGACATTCGCTCAGGCTGTTCCCTCTGCCTGCCACGCCCTCTTCACAACCTCCACAGGTCAGAATCCAGCTCAATGCCATCTCCTTCCCAAGGCTTCTGAGTCCTGCCCTCAAGCCTTTCTCTCCGCTGTACCTCTGACCTCTATTCTTTTTAAGGTCAAGGATAGACCCTGGCTCAGCAGCCTGCCCCCAGAGCCCTGCAGCAGGTGTGAGATAACGCATGATGGAGGAGACCCACTGCATGGCAGAGGATGGAGTGAACATTCCCCAACACAAACTCCTCTCACACCATCAGCATCACAAACTTCTCAGTATCCCAGAACGCTCAGACCATAGTAGGTACTCAGCAGGTGCTTCTAGACGTGACTTCGGCAGCTAATGGCTCCACCCTCTTTACATCTCTTCTCTCCCAGAAACCCTTCAGCTCCAGATCCCCCCACCCAAGTTTCCTGGTCTGCTGACCCATCGGGCCTCCATTTGTCCTCAAGACCAGCCCACTTGGGTCCAACAGCTGAGAAGAAAAGGCCAAGGAGGACCAGCCATTTCCTGTCTCAGATGTCAACAGAGCCAGTATTGGCCCACAGGACCCTCTTGGGGAAGAAAGGACACAGGGAATCCCAGGGCGCTCTGAGGAAGATGTTTTTCTCCCTTGATTACTGAGTCATCTGCTCCAGAAGCCCTAAGAAAATGAATGTAGTTGTTGTTGTTAGGTACTGTCAAGTTGATTCTGAATCATAACGACCCCATGTGATGGAGTAGAACTGCCCCATAGGGTTTCCTAGGCTATAATCTTCACAGAAGCAGACGCCAGGTCTTTCTCCCACAGAGCCACAGCGTGGGTTTGAACCACCAAACTTTTGGTTAGCAGCTGAGTGCTTAACAATTGCACCGCCAGGGCTCCTTCTGAATGCAGCAAGCAAATGTTAATACCATCTTGCTGATGGAGGAGAAATTGAGGCAGAGAATTTAGGACATATGTGCTGAGGGTGTGGGGGAAAAGGCTTTTGGGAAAGTCACTTCCACTTTCTGAATCTTGACCAGGTTGTAGCACCTTGGCTAAGAGGTTGGGCTTATGAGTCAAACAGAGTGTGTGAATCCTTAATTCTCTACTTACCGGCTCTGTGACTTTGGAAAAATTACTTAACCTCCCTGAGCCTCATTCTTCTGCCCTGTAAAATGGAGAATTGCCCACAGAATTAAACAAGATGATGTAGGTAGATTATATAACACTGTGCTCGGCTGTGGTGAGACCTTGATAAGTGAAGGCAGGTAAAGAGATCTGGGGTATTACCTCTCATTACTAGGGTGTTTTCCAGTCCATATACACTGTCAGCTCCCAATAAGCATCAGGTGGGTCCCCATCAAGATCCCTCAGAGGCTCACTCTGACATTCCCAGACTCCTCTCTAAGCCTCCCAGTTCAGCCGTCCCTGTCATTCTACAAGTATATACTGAGTCCAACTCTGTCAGCCCAATGCCAGGGAAAATGCATCAGAAAACTCTATGTGTGGGCAGCCAAGTTTGACTTTCTGCTTGAGAGCCCCAAGTGCTATGCAGCAGTGCTCTCTGCTGGCACATCTTAGCAAGACACCAAAAACAGGTGGGGCCTTGGATCTCCATGGCCCGGAAGTCCAGATTTCCTTGGACACCACCTAGGAGATGACCCACTCCTGCCCTCCAAAAGACAGATGAGGGAATTTAAGGCCTGCACTTACCCTAAGTGCCCAGTGCATCAGCAGCAGTACCTCCCAGCTGCTTTGCCCTGTGACTCCATAACCACCTGCTTCTGTCTCTCTGTCTCTTGATTTTCAAGCCTCAAACGGAATAGGGGATAGACCAAACACAGTCTGAATGTGCTCTCACAATATTTTCTAAAGAACTTTCAGTAAAGGAAGGAATATTCCTCCAAATGAGAAGCTAAACTACACCTTGAAAATCACTATATGCTCCTTTTCCTTTCCATCAGAGTCTCTGGAAGGACCTCAAAACTCCCCTCAAAAAATCTGTTGCCGTCTAGTTGATTCTGACTCATAGCAGCCTCAGACCTCCCAGTCCCACAAAACTTCTCCCACTAAACTGGGGGATTGGAACTCTATGCTTAAGGCCACAGGGAGTCATTGAAGAGTCACTAAACGTCGGAGGGGCTTCAGAAGCTAGAATCCCAGAACATTCCCAAACACAAACTCTTCTGTCACTGTCATCGACACAAACGTCTCTGTATCCCAGGTCATTTAGCACATAGTAGGTGCTCAGCAGGTATCTCTAGATGTGACTTCAACAGCTAGAATGGCTCCTTCTACCTCCTTCACCTCTTTTCTCATTCAGAAACTCCTCAGTTCGAGATTCTCCTGCCCAGGTTACTGTCCCCTGACCTATCTTTCCTCCTTTTGTCCTCAGGATCACCCACTTGTGCTCATCAGCTGAGAAAAAAAGGCAGAGGAGAGCCAGCATTCCCTGTCCTCAGATGTTCACAGAGCCAACCTTGGCCCACAGAACCCTGTTGGAGAAGAAAGGAGGCAGGATCTCAATGATGGACAGAGGACTAGGGCAAGGAGACCCTGGGGCCTTTGTCTTCTGTGACCCAGGCTGACAGTACCAGGGACCTGGGGTGAACCACATCAGGAGATATCAGAGGGCAGGGTTTTAGGGTCATTGAGAAGATAGACCTTCCAGAACTTGATGTCTGATGGCATGAGGTGTGGAAGAGGTCTCGTGGGAGAGAGAGAAATCAAGGATGACATCAGGCTGGATGGAGGTACCGTTCCCTAAGTTGAAAGGGCACTGAAGAAGGAGCATTTTTTGGGAGTTACACAGAGTTCATTAAGGGTTGTTGTTATGGATTGAATTGTGTCCCCCCAAAATATGTGCTGTAATCCTAATCCCTAACCTGTGGATATAATCCCATTTGGGAATAGAGTTTTCTTTGTTATGTTGATTAGGCCATATCAGTGTACAGCATGTCTTAAACCTACTCACTTTTGAGATATAAACAGATAAGGCACCAAAACCCATTGCTGTCAAGTCGATTTCAACTCACAGTGATCCTATAGGACAGAGTAGAACTGCCCCATAGGGTTTCCAAGGCTGTAAAACTTTATGGAAGCAGACTGCCACATCTTTCTCCCACAGAGTGGCTGGTGGGTTCTAACCACCAACTTTTCAGTTAGCAGCCAAGTGCTTTAGCAAGCAAACACAAACTGTGGAAAAATAAGTGCCAAGTGGAGATCACCAAGGAACCAAGGAATACTGAGAAGGATGCTAAAGAAGCTGAGACAAGGATTCTCCCCCAGCACGGGCAGAGAGAGCCTTCACCTAGACCAGTGCCCTGAATTTGGACATCTAGCCTCTTAAACTGTGAGAAAACAGATTTCTGTTCATTAAAGCCACTACTGTGGGACTTGTGTTATAGCAGCACTAGGAAACTAAGACAGCCATGATAAATTAGAGATGACAGGGGGCCCGCCATGTTGAGTAGAGAAAAGATTCTGGGCTCAGAAGCGAGGTCTGGGTTGGAAACAGCAGTCTAGGGGTTGTGAGCTAAGTTGGTGGGCATGGGTGGGTCAGGGTCGTGATGCAGGCCCTGAGTAACCCCAGAAAATGAGACACCAAGGGACAAGACTAGAAAAGCTAGAGAAGGGGAGGAAAAACCAGGTGAGAGCAGGCTTCCAGAAGACAAGGAGGAGAGGGCAGGGTCATCTACCACAGGGAGGGCAGGCATGAGAAGTTGGCCCAATGCTTTGCTGCTAGGGAGTAGCAGGTAGGCATGGCTAAGTGTTTATGGGCCTGACCGAGAGAGTGCTTGAACTATTGAGGACCGTGGGACTAGACAGATTCAGGGTGCAGGAAAGGGATTCCAGGCCTTATTCCATCTCTGCTGGGGAGGCTTCCCTGACTGTGTCCTGGCTCACAATAGACTCCCTGCCCAATGGTCTCACAGCCATCTCCATGTGGTATTGACTTCTCTGGCAGAGACCTTCCCAAAAGCAGAGACAGGCACAAACTAGATGCTTAGGAAACTCCTGTTACCCGAGACAGCAAATGAGAAATGAGAAAGTAGTCATTTGTTATCAAATGATATCAGCATATCCCATCTGCATGCCCCCACTGAAGAGGAAAATGCGCTGAGTGGTTGCATTTGGGGAAGAAATGAAGGGAGAAAGGAAATGGGGCTTTTTCTGGTCTTGGCACTAGCTTGCTTGTCTCCATCCAGGGTGTTGATCTCTCCGTGCCTCAGTTTCTTTACCTGTGTAACGGGGAAAATAGGTGTCCTGTTCTCTCCCAGTGGTAGAATACAACTGTGTATGGCAGTACTACAAATGCAAGCCAGAATAAGTAATCGCTCAGACTTTATCTCCAGGAGTCAGCATTCTGCTGGGGCCCACAGCCTGGTGGTCTGGGATTCTCTGACCTGGCCCACAAGTGCCCCTGGACTTGGGTCCCCCCCTAGCTTCCTCAGGTGATGTGTCTCACGTGTAGATTCGTGGCACGCATTTAGGAATGTAGTGCAGTGGTTCATTCTGGAAATAAGCCGTTTCTTCTGCTCTGCTCCAGCTCATTAGCAGTTCAAGCAGCAGCTTTCTGGGCTCTGGAGGCCAACCCAGGGCTGCTGGGGATACTGCCTGCTAACTCAGGACCTCCTTCACTGGTTCTGAGACAGGACTGAGAGGACGACAATCTCCTGGTACCCCTTAGGTGGTCCCCCAAAAGAGTGGGCCTGGGGAAGTGGAGACTTGCTCCTGCAGTAAACCCACTAAAGTGCCACTCTTTGTAATGTTAGAGATCTGATTTTTGTCATTTCTCGTGACTGTCCCAGCATGTGTCCTGGGTGTGGCAGGGCACAGCTTAGGAGTCGGCAATTATGATAACTCTGAAACCTCAAGTCCAAGTGGTCATCATGTGCAGCAGGAAGCTGAGACTCAGGAATGGGCTGTGACTTTTCCATTCCTTCTGAGGGACTTTGAAAGACTCCACCCTTGCCAGGCCTGAGGCTCCATCTGGGGTCTTTCCTCAGAGGACTGGCTTTCTGTGTGTCCAGGGGTACCATGACGTTTTCAGGAGGATTTCTCTCCCCTCGAAGTCCCCACTCCTCAGCAGGCCTCACTGGTCCTTTAAGGGTGAAGCCTCTGTGGTCAGATGCCTTCTTGCTTTGGAAGAAGAAAGCCTGGTCAGCGGCTACTGCACATTGGCCTGAGTGATGTGACATGGAAGTGCCAAGCAGGAGCAGACCAGGTCCAGGAGAGATCCCTTCCTCCAGACCATACCATTCACCATTCTCATCAATACTGGGATGTCTCGGCTGGGACCTAAGGCTGGGTCCCTGCGGGAAACTAGAAGGATGCAACTGAAGGACATCGAGTCATCCTTCTGGAGAGGTGGGGAGGGCTGGGAAGAGAAAGCCAGGAATTTCCCATCAGAACAAAAGCCTCCTCCACACACCAGGCCACATCCTCCAGTGAGGATGTAGCTCCAGCTGAGGCCTTACTGGATGCAGGGTCTGCCTCCAAATAGGGAGTCTGAGGAAGAGAGGACCCTCTCCCTTCTGCTGGCTGGGAAAAAGGGGGGCAGGATAAGAGATGGTTCTGGGGATAGACCAGAGAAAACAAGACCAATTTCTGGATTGTTGCTAAAATTACTCCACCACTTTATGACTGTGGGGATTATACTCCCTAACTTCGGGTCCTATTTAACCTAAGCCTCAGTTTCCTCATCTGTAAGATGAGTGTATCAGTCAGGGTTTAAGCAGAGAACTGGTAAACCAAAACAAAACAAAACAATCAAAGTCATTGCTGTTGAGTCGATTTCAACTCATAAAGACCCTATAGGACACAGTAGAACTGCCCCATAGGGTTTCCAAGGCTGTAATCTTTATGGAAGCAGACTGCCACATCTTTCTCCCACAGAGCAGCTAGTGGGTTCAAACTGCCAACCTTTCAGTTAGCAGCCAAGCACTTAACCGCTGCTCCACTCTATATCATATCTGTAGCTATATCTATGCTGTTGTTGTTAGGTGCTGTTGAGTTGGTTCCAACTTGTAGTGACCTTTATGCACAATGGGACAAATACTGCCCAATCCTGAGCCATCCTCACAATCGTTGCTATTTGAGCTCATTGCTGTAGCCACTGTGTCAATCCATTTCATTGAGGGTCTTCCTCTTTTTTTGTTCACCCTCTACTTTACCAAGCATGATGTCCTTCTCCAGGGACTGATCCCTCCTGATAACATGTCCAAAGCATATGAGACGTAGTCTTGCCATCCTTGCTTCTAAGGAGTATTCAGGCTGTACTTCTTCCAAGACAGAGTTGTTCGTTCTTCTGGCAGTCCATGGTGTATTCTGTATTCTTCACCAACACCATAATTCAGAGGCATCAATTCTTTTTCAGTCTTCCTTATTCATTGTCCAGCTTTTGCATGCACATGAGGTGATTGAAAATACCATGGCTTGGGTCAGGTGAGTTTAGTCCTCAAAGCAACATCTTTGCCTTTTAACACTTCAAAGAGGTCTTTCGCAGCAGATTTACCCAGTGCAATACGTTGTTTGATTTCTTGACTGCTGCTTCCGTTGGCATTGATTAAGGATTTATGAGTCTAAAAGGTTAAGATCTACATTTATATTATATATTATAAAGATGCATAAATATACATGACAAATATTGAATATATAATCATTTTCCTCATCTATGAAGTGAGGATGATGATAGCACCCACCTCCCAGAATTGTTGTTAGGACAAAGTTTAGGCACAGTGAGTAGCGTATTAAGTGCTCAGAAAATGTTGGACATTATTGATAGCTAATACTTGAAGAATAAGGTAAGCCTGATCCAACCCATGGTGTTTTCAATTGCCTCATATGCATGCGAAAGCTGGACGATGAACAAGGAAGATCGAAGAATTGATGCCTTTGAATTGTGGTGTTGGCAAAGAATACTGAATATACCATGGACTGCCAAAAGAACAAACAAATCTGTCTTGGAAAAAGTACAGCCAGAATGCTCCGTAGAAGCAAAGACAACATTTCACATACTTTGAATATATTATCAGGAGGGACCAGTCCCTAGAGAAGGACATCATGCTTGGTAAAGTACAGGGTCATTGAAAACGAGGAAGACCCTCAATGAGATGGATTGACACAGTGGCTGCAACAATGGGCTCAAGCATAGTAAGGATTGTGAGGATGGCTCAGGACCGGGCAGTGTTTCATTCTGTTGTTCATAGGGTCTTTATGAATTCGAACTGACTCCATGGCATCGAACGACAACAATACTTATTTAAGAGCCCTGATGGCACAGTGGTTAAGAGCTCCGCTGCTAACCAAAAGGTTGGTGGTTTGAATACACCAGCTGCTCCTTGGAAACCCTATGGGGCAGTTCTACTCTGTCCTGTAGGGTCTGTATGAGTCATAATTGACTCGATGGCAAGGGGAATACTTACTTAGAGCTGACTTCTAGCCTGACCTTGGGCTGAGTGCTTTCTACACATTGTTTCAATTATCCATTAATAGATAAAGTTCTGAACCTGGGGGCTATAGAGAAACTGGGGATGGGGAAGAGTCCCTAAACTCTAAAACTGGTTTGGAAAATCATGTGTGGTCCGTATTTTATATTGAAACTCTCCACGGCTTTCAGTCAGAAAAAACTTCTGATTTAGACTTTGAGTTAGATTTCTTTCAGTGCTGCTTTAGCTTAAGCTTGCGTGTGTCTTCACAGGTAAATAATCACATCATAGAAAGACCTCAGAATTTCTAATGGAACACTTCCTGACCTTCCTGGCCAAAGCCTCCTTCCCTACCTCCTGTAATGAACTTTGCAAAAATGCCTTTCAGGTGTGGGACATAATGTGAGCAATTACAGGCATAGGCTGGCTCTGACCTCACAGGCGCTGAGACTCAGCAGTGGTCAAGGGAGAGGAAGACAGAGAAAAGGGCTAAGGGAATACCACTTGGTGGCCCCTGCCTCTCTGGGCCTGGAATGTACCGCCCTCGCCGGGCTTCGTGCTGCGCCTTTAAGGTCCACTGGGGGCGTGTTGTCAGAGTCCTGCAGGCACTTCAAGAGGTGAGCACAGCAGCCCACACAGGGGTTGACTGGCTCGGAGACTGGATTTGGAGCAGGATCTGCAGTGTGCCTGAATCCCCACTTTTCTTCCTGGAGTCCTCGGCCCGTGGACCATGTCCAGCAGACACTGAGTGGGCACTGACCCTACTCTCGGGGGACGGGGCACCGGGAGACACCGACGATGGGCAGCTTCCAGCTGGAAGACTTTGCGGCTGGCTGGATCGGAGGTGAGTGCGCTTAAGAGACCCTCCCGGCCAGACAGACACAGAGGGACCGGACCTAATCCTGCGCTGGCCAAGTTTGCACACAGTGCTCTGTGTTAGCAAGCTTTGCACCCCGTGCACTTCCACCACGCGCCCAGGCGTGCGCGCCGCCTGCTGCGGGGAGTCCCCCAAAGCGGCGCGTCCTTTTGGGTGGTCTTCCTAGCTTGCAGCGGGAACTATGAAATTTTCACAGCAATTCGCCCTAAGCTTCCAATTTGCCCCAAAGTTAGGACCCGTGGAACTTGATCTGGTAATGATTAAACTGCCCTCAGAGAAGACAGCCAATGGAGCGTCCAGGCGTGCACACACCCTTCGGTAATGAGGTGCGCAACTGAATTTGGGAACGTGGCTGGCAGGAACTTGTGTGTAGGGGTGACGCTTAGCCGCTGGCCCCAGGGCTCAGGGTAGGGTGGTGGGAGGCCCCTTAGAAGAGGCTCAACGGTTGGGAGCAGAGCGCACTTAGCTGGGAGTGTTAGCAGACTGCTAGCTTGGAGAAACCCTTTCTCTCCCTTTCTTGAGCTGCTGTCATCCATCGCCTTGCCTAAGAGCACTGTTGGCCTGGGCCTTGGATGGGTTTGCTTGGGTAAGAGTTGCATCCATTTTCTGGCTTCTCCAGTCTTCTCTTAACAATACATCTATCCCTCCTCCTTTCTCAGGTATTTATTTGGTGGTGGTGGTGGGAGGGGAGGCATTTGAGGGATTTTGCTTGTCATAAAAAAAGTTATCATTCCTTTGGCCCCATCCAAGAGAGTTGTCGGAAAAGGAATGTTAGCAAATGCAGCCCCTGTCCAAAGAAAACATAAAAATACTGGGGTGCTAAGGCAGAGGCTACTGCTGGCATGTTTGTGCCCCACCAAGTATTCCAGGTGTGGAAGAGGCCCCAGAGATTTCTAAGGGAAAAAAAAAAAAAAACAGCAACAAACCAGATATGACAGGCCTTTCCGCTCTGGTACCCCCTCCCACATAGCAGTAACCACTCCCCAGCCCCCCACCCCACCCCCACAGGAGGCTGCAGGGCTTGGCTCTCACACCTTCCAGGCAGAGAAAAATTCATCAACACATTGTTATTTGACCCTAGTTGCTCACCCTAAACTGTGACAGCAAACTCCTCCTTTCCACCTCGGATTTCCCGTGTCCATTCAACTAGTTCCTGTGCATTTCTGCCTCCTCATCTTGTCTCTGGACGGGAGCTGCCCATTTAGTCTCATGTATCTACTTGAGCCAAGAAACACATTCCTCACGAGTATCATTTTATGTCTTATAGTTCAGTCTAATCTTTGTCTGAAGAGTTGGTCTCAGGAATAGTTTTACTTTTAGACTAGCAGAAACTCTGGGGGCCATGTCTTCCAGGGTCCCCGTCTCAGTCAAACCATTAAGTCTGGTCTTTTTACTAGAATTTGAGTTCTGCACCCCACTTTTCTCCTGCTCCAAAAGGGACTCTCTCTTGTGTTCTCTGTCAGGGTGGTCACTGGTGGTAGCTGGACACCATCTAGTTGTACTGGACTCAGTCTTGTGGAGGCCGAGGTAGCTGTGGTCCATTAGTCCTTTGGACTAATCTTTCCCTTATATCTTGTTTTCTTCATTCTCCCTTGCTCCCGAAGGGGTGAGACCAGTGGAGTATCTTAGATGGCTGCTCACAGGCATTTTAAGACCCCAGATGCTACTTACCAAGGTAGAATGTAGAACATTTTCTTTATAAACAACTGAGCTAGAAAGTCCCTGAGACCATGGTCCCCAGAGCCCTCAGCCCAGAAATTCAATCCTTCAGGAAGTTTGGATGTGTCTATGGAGCTTACGTGACTTTGCCTTGTACAGGTTGTGCTGGCTTCCCCAGTATTGTGTGCTGTCTTACCCTTCACCAAAGTTACCACTTATCAATTGTCTATTTAGTATTCCCCTCCTACCCTTCCCATCCCTCGTAACCATCAAAGATTGTTTCTTTTTGTGTGTAAACCTTTTCATGAGTTTTTACAGTAGTGGTCTCATACAATATTTGTCCTTTTGTGATTGACTTATGTCTCTCAGCATAATGTCTTCCAGTTTCATCCATGTTATGAGATACTTCGCAGATTCATCATTGTTCTTTATCGTTGTGTAATAATCCATTGTGTACATACCGTAGTTTGTTTATCCATTCATCTGTTGATGGGCATCTAGGTTGTTTCCACCTTTTTGCTATTGTGACCAACGCTACAATGAACACGGGTGTGCATACATCTATTCGTGTGAAGCTCTTATTTCTCTAGGATATATTCCTATGAGTGGGATTGCTGGGATGTATGGAATTTCTATTTCTAGTCTTCTAAGGAAGCACCATATCATTTTGCAAAATAGTTGTATCATTTTGCATTCCCACCAGCAGATCTCCCCGCAGCCTCTCCAACATTTCTTATTTCCAGTTTTTTTGATTCATGCCAGTAATGCCAGAGTGAGATGGTATCTCATTGTGGTTTTGATTTGCATTTCTCTAATGGCTAGTGAGCAAAAGCATTTCGTCATGTGTCTATTGGCCACTTGAATGTCTTCTTTGGTGAAATGTCTGTTCATGTCCTTGCCCATTGTTTTAGTCATCTAGTGCTGCTCTAACAGAAATACCACAAGTGGATGGCTTTAACAAAGAGAAGTTTATTCTTTCTCAGTCCAGTAGGCTACAAGTCCAAATTCAGGGCATCAGCTCCAGAAGGCTTTCTCTCTCTGTCGGCTCTGGAGAAAGGTCCTTGTAATGCATCAGTCTTTCCTTGGTCTGGGAGCTTCTCTGCACAGGAATCTCAGGTCCAAAGGATGCGCTCTGCTCCCAGCACTGCTTTCTTGGTGGCATGAGGTTCCCATGTGTCTCTGCTCACTTCTCTATTTTATATCTCAAAAGAGACTGCATTAAGACACTATCTAATCTTGTCAACCTCATCAGTATAACCTCATCACAGTGATAGAATTTACAACACATAAGGAGATCACATGTAATCTCATCATAGTGATAGAGTTTACAACACATAAGGAAATCACATCAGATTACACAATCATACAACACTGGGAATCATGACCCAGCCAAGCTGACAGATATTTTTGGGGGACACAACCCAGTCCATGGCACTCATTTTTTAATTGGATTATTTGGCTTTTTGTTGTAAAGGTGTTGGAATTTCTTGTAAATTTTAGAGATTAGAACTTTGTCTGACTTGCAATGTCCAAAATTTTTTCCCAATCTGTAGGTTCTCTTTTCACTCTTTTGGTGAAGTCTTTTGATGAGCAAAAGTATTTAATTTTTAGAAGATCCCAGTTATCTAGCTTATCTTCTGGAGTTTGTGTGTTGTTGGTTATGGTTTCTATCCCATTAATGCCATCATTAGGGCCTCTAGCATTGAGCCTATTTTTCCTTCTATGAACTTTATAGTTTTGGGCTTTATATTTAGGTCTTTGATGCATTTTGAATTAGTTTTTGTATATGGTTTGAGGTATGGGTCCTGCTTCATTTTTTTGCAGATGGATATCCAGTTTTGCCAGCACCATTTATTATAAAGACTGTCTTTTCCCTGTTCGATGGACTTTGGGCCCTGGTCAAAGATCAGGTTACTATAGCTGGATGGATTTACATCTGGGTTCTCAATTCTGTTCCATTGGTCAATGTATCTGTCGTTGTACAAGTACCAGGCTGTTTTGACTACCATAGCTGGATAGTAGGTTCTGAAATCCGGTTGTGCAAGTCCTCCTACTTTATTCTTCTTCAATAGTGCTTTACTTATCCAGGACTTCTTCCCTTTCCAAATAAAGTTAATGATTAGTTTTTCCATCTCTTTAAATAATGTTGTTGGTATTTGGATCGGGATGCATTGTATTTGTAAATGGCTTTGGGTAGAATTGTCATTTTTACAATGTTGAGTCTATCTATCCATGAGCATTGTATGTTTTTCCATTTATGTAGATCTCTTTTGGTTTTGTTTGGTAGTGTTTTGTAGTTTTCTTTGTACAGGTCTTTTACATCCCTGGTTAGATTTATTCCTAAGTATTTTATTTTTTTAGGGGCTATTATAAATGGTATTGTTTTCCTGATTTCCTTTTCATTGTTCTTATTATTGGTGTATAGGAATCCAACTGATTTTTGTATGTTTATCTTGTATCCTGCTACTCTACTGAGTCTTTCTATTAGTTCCAGTAGTTTTCTCATGGAGTCTTCAGTTTTCTGTGTATAGTATCATATCATCGGCAAATAGGGACAGTTTAACTTCTTCCTTACCAGTTTGGAAGCCCTTTATTTCTTTTTCTTGCCTTATTGCTTTAGCTAGGACTTCCAGCACAATGTAAATAGGAGTGGTGATAACGGGCATCTTTATCTTGTTCCTGTACTCAGGGGAAATGTTTTCAGCCTCTATTAATAATGATGTTGGATGTTGGTTTTGCATAGATGCCCTTTATTATGTTGAGAAATTTGGATGCCCCTATTTTACTGAGAGTTTTTATCAGGAATGGGTGTTGGACTTTGTCGAATGCCTTTTCTGCATCAGTTGAGATGATCATGTGATTCTTTTGTTTTATTTATGTGGTGGATTACATTGATTGATTTTTTTAATGTTGAACCATCCTTGCATACCTGGTATGGATCCTACTTGGTCATGGTGTATCATTTTTTTGATATGATGCTGAATTCTATTGGCGTGAATTTTGTTGAGAATTTTTTCGTCTATATTCATGAGAGATATTGGTCTGTAATTTTATTTTTTGTGGCATCTTTGCGTGGTTTTGGTATAGGGTTATGCTGGCTCATAGAATGAATTTGGAAGTGTCACTTCTTTTTCTATGTTCTGAAATAGTTTAAGTAGTACTGGTATAAGCTCTTCTCTGAATGTTTGGTAGAATTCTCCAGTGAAGCCATTTGGGTCAGGGCTTTTTTTTGTTGGGTGTTTTTTTTAATTACCTCTTCAATCTCTTCTCTTGTTATGAGTCTGTTCAGATTTTCAAAATCATTTTATGTTAGTTTGGGTAGGCAGTCTGTTTCTAGAAATTTATCCGTTTCCTCTAGGTTTTCAAATTTGTTGGAGTATAGCTTTTCATAATACTCTGTTATGATCTTTTTTATTTCAGTTGGATCTGTTGTAATGTCCCCATTTCATTTTTTATCTGTATTATTTGCATGCTCTCCTGTTTTTCTTTTGTCAGTTTGGCCAGTGTTTGTCCATTTTGTCAATCCTTTCAAAGAACCAACTTTTGATTTTGTTGATTCTTTCTATTATTTTTCTATTCTCTATTTCATTTATTTCTGCTCTGATCTTTATTATTTCCTTTCTTCTGGTAGCTGTGGGCTTTTTTTTTTTTTTTTTTTTTTGCTGTTCTCTTTCTATTTGTTCCAGTTGTGTAGTTAATGTTTTGATTTTGTCCCTTTCTTCTTTTTTGATGTGTGCATCTATTGCTATAAATTGTCCTCTGAGGACTGCCTTTGCTGTGTCCCAAAGGTTTTGGTATGATGTGTTTTCATTCTCGTTTGATTCTAGGAATTTTTTTATTCCATCTCTGAATTCTTCTATTACTCAGTGGTTTGTAAGCAGGGTGTTATTCAGTTTCCATGTAACTGATTTTTTTTTTCCTTGCTCTTCCTGTTCTTAATTTCTAGCTTGATGGCATTGTGGTCAGAGAAGATACTTTTGTATTATTTCAATGTTTTGGATTTTGTTGAGGGTTGCTTTGCAGCCTAAGATGTGGTCTCTTCTGGAGAACGTTCCATGTGCATTGGGAAAGAATGTGTACTTTGCAGCCATTGGGTGGAGTGTTCTATATATGTCTATGATGTCAAGTTAATTTGTTGTGCCCTTTAGGTCTTCTGTATCTTTGTTGAATTTCTTTCTAGATGTTCTGTCCTTTACCGAGAGTGGTGTGTTGAAATCTACTATTATTGTGGAACTGTCAGTTTCTCTTTTCAGTGCTGTTAGAGTTTGTTTTATGTATTTTGGAGCCCTGTCATTGAGTGTGTAGATATTTATTACGGTTATGTCTTCATGATGGATTGTCCCTTTAATCACTAAATGGTGTCCTTCTTTGTCTTTTATGGTGGATTTTGTTTTAAAGTCTATTTTATCTGAGATTATATTGCCACTCCTGCTCTTTTTTGGTAGCTGTTAGCTTGACATATTTTTTCCAACATTTGACTTTTAATAAATTCACATCTTTGTTTCTAAGGTGTGTCTCTTGTAGACAGCATATTGATGTATCCTGTTTTTTTATCCATTCTGTCACTCTCCATCTCTTTATGGGTGCATTTAGGTCATTTACCTTCAGTGTAATTATTGATAGGTGTGAGTTTATTGCTGTCATTTTGTAGTGCTTTTGTTGTGGTGCTGACATTTTCTTTGTTCCTCTTACTCTCCTGAGCTGAATTCCTTTTGTCTGTGGATTTTTTTTTTTCATTTCTTTTGTTTTTGTAGATTTTGTTCTTACTAAGACTTTATGTTTTTCTTCTTTATTTTTATGAGTAGGTTTGTTAACTTTCTTTATGGTTACCTTGAAATCTACCCTTATCTTCCTAGGTTTGAACCAGTCTATTATTATTTTGTATCACCTTGCCTTCCTCTCCTTTAGAAGGTTCTATACCTACACGATTTATTCCCTCTTTTATTGTTCTGATGTTGTTGTGATTTACAGATTAACCTCTCTGGTTCCCTGTTGTAATTCTTTTGGTTTTGGATAGTCCTTGAGATTTCATTTCCTAGGTTGGTATCTGGCTGGTAGGATCCTGCATCCTAGGTTCAGCCTGTGGTCTGATGTTTGTTCTCAGATCGAAGGACTTCCTTTAATAATTCTTGTAAGTTTGGTTTGGTTTCTGCATAGTCCCTTAATTTCTGTTTATCTGGAAATGTCCTAATTTCACTATCACATTTGAATGAAAGTTTTGCAGGATATATTATTCTTGGCTGGTAATTTTTTTCTTTCAAAGTTTTATATATGTCATCCCATTGTCTTCTTGCCTGCATGTTTTCTGCCAAATAATCCGAGCTTACTCTTATTGTTTCTCCTGTGTATGTGACTTTTCTTGAGGTGCTCTCAGTATTCTTCTTTGTCTTTGGTTTTAGTGAGTGAGATTATGATATGCTTTGGTGATTTTCCTTTGGGGTCTATCCTATGTGGGGTTCATTGAGCTTCTTGGATGGTCAGCTTTTCATCTTTCATGATACTGGGGAAGTTTTCTGTCAGCAGTTCTTCAATGATATTCTGTATTCTCTGTTTTCTCCCCCTATTCTGGAACTCCAATCACTTGTATATTTTTTATTTTGATTGTATCCCAAATAATTCTCACAGTTTCTTCACTTTTCTTTGTTCTTGTTTCTGAATTTTCCTCAAACAGAATTGTATCCAACTGTTTGTCTTCAATTTTGCTGATCCTGTTTTCCATCATTTCAGACCTCCTTCTCAGCCCTTCTATGACACTGTCCATTTTTGATATCTTGTTGTTTATCTTTTGGATTTCTAATTGTTGTTTTTGTATGATTTCTGGTTGCAGATTTATTTTGGCATTTTGTTCCTGTATTATTTTCCTGAATTCTTCCATTTTTTTGTCTGTGTTTTCCATGAATTTGTCTATTTTTTCCTCATTTTTGTCTACTTTTTGCTTGAACTCTTGGATAGCTCTGAATATTGGAGATTTGAATTCCCCATCAGGTAGTTCTAGTGCCTTTTATTCTACTGGGAAGTCATCTAGTGTTTTATTTGGAAGCCAGCTGGAACCATCCAGTCCTTTTTTAAAATATATATTTTGATATTTTCTGCTGTCTTTGGGACATTCAGTAGTTATTTTCCTCATTTATTTATTGTAGATTTGTTTGTTTTCTCCTGCTTTTTTGTTTTATTTGATTATGTCTGAGAAGGCGAGTTGTGGGTTCTTTGTTGTTTGCTCGTCTGTGGGCGTGAAATTTTTTGCCTCCTTGTCCAATGAGCAGGGTCAGTTGTTCAGTTATGGTGCATCCAGGCAGGTCCAGCTGAAGGGGAGTTGCTGGGATAGATTGTTTGTGGCACGTGCTAGGGCTGATAGGGCAGGCCAGGAATCAGTGCACGGCATGTTCTGGTAGGTCATGCCTTTGCTGCTCAGGGGTGTGATGTTCAGTGCATGGTGCAGGTAGGCAGGAAGGAGGGAGGAGATTGTTGTGTGTGGAGCTAAGATGGGTATGGGAAAGAGGAGAGAGAGGAGAGAGAAACAGGAGCCAAAATCAAACAAACAAAAAAGAGTGCTAAGGGAGCGTGCCATTGGAGTGGAGAAATGAGAGACCAAAAAATGAGAAAAAAAGAAAAGAAAAATAAATTAGGAAAAAAAAGAAAAGCCCCCAGGGATCTCATTGGTGCAGCTGCAAAGACTGGGGAAGTGGCTCCTAGGCAGTGAAGTACAGCCTGGCTAGAAGGGGTAAAGGTAGCACCAGATATTCAGGAGACAGGAAGAGAAGGTAAGTATAGAGAAACAAGAAACTGATAAATGAAGAAAGACAAAAAAGGAAAAAGATAGAAAAGAAAACAAAAAAAAGGTAAAAAGAAATGTTCCCGGGGATCCCACTGCACAACTTCGCCGACTGAGGAAGTAGCTCCCAAGCTGCACAGTACAGCCTGGCTAGAAGGGGCTCCCAAGCTGAGAAAAGAAAAAGAAAACAAATCAAAACAAACAAACAAAAAAAGCCCCAGGGATCCCACCAGCATGGTGGCACGGGCAAGGAAGCAGTCCCACAGTTGCGTGGCATTTCACAGCCTGTCAGGAAGAAATAAAGATGGTACATGGAGCCAGGTATTTGAGAGAAAGGAGGGGGGGGTGGTGAGAGGTATGGAAGAAACCAAAAGAAGTGGAAAAAAGCAACAAACAAATGGCACTCAGGGAGCCAGCCAGAGTGGGCAGGTGGAATCCAAGCAACACAGGGCTGAAGCCGGTGCCTCCCAGCCAAGAGACTGTGGCTGCAGGAAACAGACAATGCCAAGTGGGGGGTGAAGAAGGGTAGAGGGTGGGAAAGCATATGTCACTGGTTACTGGTGGTTCTGTCTCCTGCTGGGAGCTCCGTGAAGCTGCTTTGCCATACTCCCTGTTTGTCGATCTCCGACAGGAGTCCAAGATGGCGAATCTATGCTACGTTAGCTGATAGGGGATGTCTCCGTGTATCTCTCCTTGCTCTGTTCTCTGTCAGTTTCTTATTCGATACGGTGCTTGGCTGAGTTCTTTATCTCTTCATTTGATGCTTAGAATTTCAGGATTGACATTTGTCTCTGTTTGACTTAGTTTTTTGGGTCTTCACTGTGGAGGGACAGCATTGTGCTCCTATCTATAGCACCATGTTAGCTGTAAGTCCACATTGATTGTTTTTCTGATATTGAATCATCCCTGCATACCTGGTATAAATCCCACTTGAATATGGTTAATTTTTTTTTTTTTTATATCAGTGCAGGGCACTGTTGTTGAATTCTATCAGCTAGAAAATTGTTGGATTTTTGCATCTATGTTCATGCAGGATATTGGTTTGTAATTTTCTTTTTTGTGGTGTCCTTACCTGGTTTTGGTATCAGAGTTATGCTGGCTTCATAGAATGAGTTTGGGAGTATTCCATCCTTCTCTATGCTCTGAAATACCTTTACTAGTAGTAGTGTTAACTCTTCTCTGAAAGTTTGGTAGAATTCTCCAGTGAAACCTTCAAGGCCAAGACTTTTCTTTTTGTTGGGAGTTTTTAAATTACCTTTTGAATCTCTTCTTTTGTTATGGGTTTATTTAGTTGTTCTACCTCTGTTTGTGTTAGCTTAGGTAGGTAGTGAGTTTCTAGAAATTTGTCTATTTCCTCTAGGTTTTCAAATTTGTTAGAGAACAATTTTTCATAATATTCTGTTATGATTCTTTTTATTTCAGTTGGGTCTGTTGTGATATTGCCCATCTCATTTCTTATTCAAGTTATTTGCTTCCTCTCCTGTTTTTCTTTTGTCAGTTTGGCCAATGATTTATCATTTTCATTGATCTTCTCCAAGAACCAGCTTTTGGTCTTGTTAACTCTTTCAATTGTTTTTCTATTCTCTATTTCATTTAATTCTGCTCTAATTCTTATTATTTCCTTTCTTCTGGTGCTCAAGGGCTTCTTTTGCTGCTCTCTTTCTACTTGTTTGAGTTGCAGGGTTAATGTTTTGATTTTGGCCCTTTCTTCTTTTTAGATATGTGCATTTATTGCTATAAATTGGCCTCTGAGCACTGCTTTTGCTGTGTCTGAAAGGGTCTGGTAGGATGTGTTTTCATTCTCATTTGATTCTGTGAATTTCTTTATTCCATCCTTAATTTCTTCTATAACCCAGTAGTTTTTGAGCAAGGTGTTGTTCAGTTTCCATGTGTTTGATTTTTTTCCTTGCTTTTTTGTTATTGATTTCTACTTTTACGCTTTTATGATCAGAAAAGACATTTTGTAATATTTCGATTCTTTAGATTCTGCTAAGGCTTGCTTTATGGCCTAATATGTGGTCTATTCTGGAGAATGTTCCATGTGTGTTGGAAAAGAAAGTATACTTGTCTGCTGTTTGGTGGAGTGTTCAGTATATGTCTGTGAGATGAAGTTGTTTGATTGTAGCATTTAGATCTTCTGTATCTTTGCTGAGCTTCTTTCTGGATGTTCTGTCCTTCACCAAAAGTGGTGTGTTGAAGTCTCCTACTACTACTGTGGAACTGTCTATCTCTCTTTTCAATGCTCTTAGAGTTTGTTTTATGTATTTTGGAGCCCTGTTGTTGATTGTGTAAATATTTATTACGGTTATGTCCTCCTGGTGTATTGACCCTTTAATCATTATACAGTATCTTTCTTTATTCTTTGTGGTGGATTTACTTTAAAGTCTATTTTGTCAGAGATTAATATTGCCACTCCTGCTCTTTTTTGAGGGTTGCTTGCTTGATATATTTTTTTCCATCCTTTGAATTTTAGTTTGTATCTTTAAGTCTAAGGTGTGTCTCTGTAGGCAGCATATAGACAGATCGTGTTTTTTTATCCATTCTGTCACTCTCTGTCTCTTTATTGATGCATTTAGTCCATTTACATTCAGCATAATTATTGATAGGTATGAGTTTAGTGCTGTCAATTTGATGTCTTTTTGTGTGTGTGGTTGACTGTTTGTTCCATTTAATTTTCTTTGCTGAGTGTCTTAGGCTGGGTTTTCTAGAGAAGCAAAACCAGTAAAGTGTATAAACAGATATATATAGAGAGATTATATCAAGGAAACAGCTCACGTGATTGTAGAGGCTAGAACATCCCAAGTCCATGGATCAGGGTAGAGGCCTCTCCCAAGTCACACAGCTACAGAAGCTGGAAAGCCCAAGATCGGGAGGCCGGAGAGCAGGGCTCCCGCTCACAGGCTGTGCAGATCAACGAATCCCAGGTTCGGCAGATAAGCTCACAGGTCAAGTCCCAAGATCGGGAGATGAGACGACAGGAAGCAGCCGCAGGATCCAGAGAGAGCAAAAAGCCAGAATGTCTGCTTATATACAGATGCAGGCCACACCCCCAAGGAGACTCCCTTTTATCTGATTGGCTACTCACAGTATACTCAATCATGAGAGTGATTACATTAAAACACTGATCATGGCCCAGCCAAGTTGACACACAATCTCAACCATCACACTGAGTCATTTTTCTTTATGTATTTTCTTTTCATCTTTTTCACTGTTGTTGATTTTGTATTTGCTGGGTCTTTATGTTTTTCTTGTTTTTTATTTTGATGTGTAAGATTGTTAGTTTCCTTTGTAATATTGATCCCTATTTTTCTAACTTTAAACCGGTCTTTTATTTCTTTATATTGCCTTGTCTTCCTCTCCATATGAAAGATCTATGACTATATTTTTTAGTACCTCTTTTTTGTTTTAATGTTGTCATCTTTTACATATTGACATCTCTGTTTCCCTACTTTCAGCATTTTAGCTTTGATTTATTTTTGTGACTTCCCTGTCTGGGTTGATATCTGGTTGTTCTGTCCTTTGTTCTAGTCTTGGGTTGTTATCTAATGTTATTGATTTTCTAACCAGAGGACTCCCTTTAGTATTTCTTGTAATTTTGGTTCGGTTTTTGCAAATTTCCTAAACTTCTATTTATCTGAAAATGCCCTAATTTCACCATCATATTTGAGAGACAGTTTTGCTGGATATATAATTCTTGGCTGTTCCTTCAAGGCTTTAAATATGTCATCCCATTGCCTTCTTGCCTGCATGGTTTCTGCTAAGTAGTCCGAACTTAGTCTTATTGACTCTCCTTTATAGATGACTTTTTGGTTTATTCCTACCCGCTCTTAATATTCTCTATTTATCTTTGGTTTTGGCAAGTTTGATTATAATATGTCTTGGTGACTCTTTTTTGGGATCTACCTTACGTGGGGTTTGATGAACATCTTGGATAGATTTCTTCTCATCTTTCACGATAGCAGGAAGTTTTCTGCCAACAAATCTTCAAGAATTCTCCCTGTATTTTCTCTTATCCCCCTCCCCCCGTTCTGGTACTCCAATCACTCGTAGGTTATTCCTCTTGATAGAGTCCCACATAATTCTTAGGGTTTCTACATTTTTTAAAATTCTTTCACCTCAAATAACTTGGAGTCAAGTGCTTTATCTTCAGTCTCACTAATTCTGACTTCCGTTGCCTCAATTCTGCTCCTATGACTTTCTATTGAGTTGTCTAATTTTGAAATTTTATTGTTAATCTTCTGAATTTTCTGTTTGCTGTCTCTCTATGGACTCTTGCAGCCTGTTAAATTTGTCATCATGCTCTTCTCTAATCTTCCTGCCACGTCAGGTCTGACAACTCCTTGCTGCTTCTGAACCGTCTCTCCCTCCCCCTGCCACTTAGTCTGATTCCTCAACTTTGCATTTGATGTTCAGGGCTCCTAGATTGTCATATATAGTCGATTCACTTGTTTCTTTGGATCTTTGTTATAAGAGGGACCACAGGAAGCATCTGACTACTCCACTATCTTGGCCTCTGTATATTACTTTTTTTAAATTATTAAAACAACTTTAATGAGGTAGGTACTATCGTTACATGACCATTTTACAGATGGGGAAATGGAGACATAGAGAAATGCAGTGACTTGCCTAAGGCCATGCATCTAGCAGCTTGGCACCACAGTCTGCCATCTTTACCACTGTGCTCATCTATAGCCTTTTAGGAGCAGATATTAGCTGTTTTCTTTCTTAATGACCTTGCATGACGCATTTCACTTTTACATCCTCCTCATTTGGTTCAAAATTTTACTAGCGTCTGAGGACCCAAGGTCTGGGAATCACTGATGTGAAAATCCCGTGTTTATCTCGAATCCCTCACTTTCAGATGGGCTGGCTAATGAGCGAGCAGAAAGATAGTTGGCTCCAGGGTGGATCTGGGGCTGCTGCCCTGGGTTAAAGGATGCCTGCATTTACTCTGGGTGAAGCAGTCAGAGCCCAGAAAACCAGAGCTCAGTCCTTCCCTTGCCGTGAGGGGTCCCTCTAGAGTGAGCCTTCTGGCCAGCAGGAAGCTCCAGCTTCCTACTGCCCATCTCCTGTCTACCTCTGCCCAGTTCTGTGGGAAGGAGAGGGTAACAGGGATCTGGACGTTTTCAACCAAGGGGAAATTTGTTCTGAAATTAGCTGGTTTCTTTGTCCCCTGTACATACCTAATATGCCAGGCCCCTTTAGCTGCCCTTGCCTCACTAAATCACCTTTGCCGACAGACATTTCCTTCCTCAAGAGCTAGAAGGAGAATTTTCTTGAAGAGAAGCTACTATTTCTGTCTCACAATCGCTGGCTTCTATAACAAGGGCTTGTTAATCTGGGTGGTGTCTGGGTGGCCTTGCTTCCTTCCAGAATCGTACAGGCTTTGTGAGTACATGTGTGGATGGGCATTTTTGTCTGTGAAAAAATCCAGAGTGTCCATCACCTTTTCCAATAGGTCCTCTTAAAAACAAACAAACCCAGCAGTGGCGGCACCCATTTTTGAGCAACCTATACCTGCCAGGCTCTCCGCTAGGTACTTTACATCCGTTATCTCATTTCATCCTTACAATGGAAAAATGAGGTAGGCACTATTACAATGCTGCCTTCATACTCAATACACACACAGAAGTAGGCATGGAGAAGTTAAGTAACCTGCAGGTAATGGAACAGTTTCTGAGTTTTCTCTTCACTTCCCTCTTTTGGCCTGCTTGCTTCTTGAGGCAGGACCCAGGTTTTACTGGATTTTCTCTACCTTTCTTGGTACCTAGGTTGTTGCCTAGTATGTTGTGGGTCCCCAGTGACTGGCCATTGACTGAGTGAATTAATGGGTGCTCCTGAGTCTTCTGTCCTGTCCCATGAACCAAATGGTGCAAGCCAGGAGGCCAGGGGCTGAGTGACCAAGTGTTCTTCTTTCATCCACAGGTGCAGCCAGCGTCATCGTTGGTCACCCTCTGGACACCGTCAAGGTACAGTACCACATTTTCCATTGCCTCTTAGAAAGGGGCCTGAAGTGATCCTGCCTCCAGGAGTGTACCTGCTGTTTCTGGATCCCCAGAGAGTCTCCAGCCCAGACAGGCTGTCTGTGGCCAGCCCGTGAAGGTCAGGGTGCCAGGAGGCCTGGCTTGGAGTGGCCCTACCTTCATTACTTGGCAGTGATTTTGTTTTTGTGAATGCTCATCCCTGCCTCCAGGTTCTCATGAACTGGTGGGGAGGGGCCAAAAGGCTGATGAGTGTCCTCCTCCAAGTCCCTGTGGAACTCAGGAATCATGAAAGGCTTCAAGTGTGAGGTGGCATTTGAGGCAAAAATTTAAGGCTGGGTGTCAGGTGATAGAAACGATACCCAGGCATGGGGAACAGCATGGGCTAAAGCACTGAGGTGGGGAAGCTGGATGGGGGCCATGCTTGGGATGGGCCAGCATGGCCAGGTTTGCTGAGGTATTGGGTGTCTGACAGCAGCTGTGGGTCAGACTCCAAGAAGTGTCAGTCAGCACTCAGTGCTCAGAGGCCTTACATGTCAGATTAGGAGTTTGGACTTGGGATGGGAATGGGAAGCCATTTCATCTTCTAGTGCTTGGGGTTTGAGTACTTTGGAGCTGACAGGGCCATCTGGCTTTGGGATCACCCATCCCCCTTGTTCTACAGATGTAGAAACTCAGGCCCAGAAAGGGAGAGGGGCTCGTCTCAGATCACACAACAAGTTGAAGTGCTGAGGAGTGGGATGCTGAAAAGGGGTACTTTTTGGCCCCGCCCCCACCCTATGCCTGTTCCCAGTTGTCATCAGGGCTCAGAGCCATATATAGTGCCTCCTCACCACAGCTGACCATGGAGCTGCCCTCCACACATCCACCTCCGTGTGCTGTAGTTTAGCGCTCACACGAGGGCTATTGTTTTTCTAGAACTAAGCTCACTTGGTAAAAGGGAGCCGGTAACAAATTATTACAGAATTAGGTGTGAGAGATTTAACTGTAAACAACTGAGGGGATGTATTCTTTTCCTAGGGTGCCGTAACAAGTTACCACAAACTTTATGGTTTAAAACAATACAAATTCATTCTGTCATAGTTCTGAAGGCCAGAAGTCTGGAATCAGAGTGTCCACAGGATTAGTTCCTTCTGGAGGCTCTAAGGGAGAATCCATTCCATACCTCTCTCCTAGTTTCTGGTGGCATTCCTTGGCATTCCTTGGTTTGTGGCCACCCTCCAGTCTCTGCTTTTTTCTTCACATGGCCTTTCCCTCTCTGTCTCTGTGTCAGATTTCCCTCTCCTTCTCTTATGAGACACCAGTCATTGGCTTTAGGGTCCACCCTAAATCTAGATGATCTCATCTTGAAATCCTTATTTCTGCAAAGACCTTATTTCCCAATAAGGTGACATTCACAGGTACAGGAGGAGTGGGCAGGAGGGTTAGGACTTGGATATATCTTTCTGGGTGACACAATTCAATCCACTACAGAGGGATCAAAATTTTTACTTACGGTCTTTACTTAGATGGCTTCACAAATGACAAATATCTTCTTTTAGTTCTTCCTACTTAACAGGAAAAACTGAGATTAGGCATTGTAAACAATACTTCGTGAGTACAGTTTACCCAAGAAAATCAACAGGGATGTTCCAAGGAAAGGAAGATTAGCAAATGAGTGTACAGTGGTGTTTTTAGGAAAAGGTTTAAGGATTCATGTATCACTTTTCATTTTTCTGCTTTTTCAGTTAACCAACTATGCAGAATGAGTATGTCTTGGATTAGAAATTGATTGCACTAGATAAGAGAGATTCTACTACAATATTACTATGCTTTTTCAAAATGAGGCTACCCAGTTCCCATTTTACCAAGATCTTTCTAGAAATCATGTGAACCAGCAGAGCAGCTTTCATGGTGGGAATTCTAGCTTTTGACAGGACAGTGAAGGATATTCCTAGTTCCTTCTCACCCCTCACACCAGTACAAGTTGCTGTCAAGTCAACTCATGGTGACCCCAGGTATGTCAGAGTAGAACTGCACTCCATAGATTTTCAGTGGCTGACTTTTTAGAAGTAGATTGTCAGGCCTTACTTCTGAGGTGCCTCAAGACTCCAATCTTTGGTTATCAGCTGAGTGTGTTAACTTAGGGACTGCACCCTTCATACAGGCCCTGTCTTTCCCTCATATGATAGAGACATACTGGATGCCTTCTCTGTGCCAGGCACAGTGCAGGATGCTAAGGAGTCAGTGGTGGACAAAGCAAGTTTAGTCTGTGCTGCCCTGGGCCTTACATCCCTGTTTCTGACAAAGACAGCCTTTAGTTCTTCCTGCTAGAGTGTCATTCCCTCATACCCAGCCTGGGCAAGAAGCTGGTGGTGCTTGTTGGAGGCCAGCTTCCTCCTGTGGCTTTAGCAGAGCCCCCTCCCCATGTACACAGGCAAGCCTGGCCACCCAGGGTCTGGCCATCTGAGAAGACTGGGGCTCTCTTTCTTGTATCTACTCTGCCCCCTGAGCCCCTGGAGGGAACACCTCCTGGCACAAAATCTAGTCTCTTTTTATCCTGAGAGCCTTTCTGCTGGAAGCACTGGCCTGGCGATACCAGCTTACAAGGCTGTCCCTTGGGGTCTGGCCCAGGAGTGTGGCCCAAGGGCTTTG
The DNA here is from genome assembly GCA_030035585.1 of Dugong dugon. Lineage (NCBI taxonomy): Eukaryota > Metazoa > Chordata > Mammalia > Sirenia > Dugongidae > Dugong > Dugong dugon. The sequence goes on from CM057460.1 coordinate 149,328,471, forward strand.
GGTCACCCTGGTACATCCTCTTTCTTCCTTCTGGCTGACATTTTTTCTAGAGTCCCTGTTCACTAAGAAAGGTGAGAGCCAGGGCTTTGGAGTCAGAATAACCCAAAGTCCAGGCCCAGCCTCCCAGCCTCACCACTTACTCTTCTTTGACCTACGGCCTAGTACTTAACCTGCCTGAACCTCGGTTTCCTCATCTCTAAAATGGGCAAATAGCACCTACCTGGAGAGGCTGTTGTGAAGACTGTTCACTTAGCATTTTCTTGTGCACATGCTGGGGATAGAACAATGAGCAAGATATTCTTGCCCTGATGAACAGACACTCTGGATTGGGAGGAGGCAGATGAGTGACTTGTCTGAGGTCCCAGGGAACTCCTGTGGAAGAGCCAAGCTAGAAAGACACTGGACTGCTGACCCTGGATCCAAGGCTCCTCCTCTTGCCCTCAGCTGCCTTGTCAGAGGTGGGAGGAGCCAGCCATTGAGTTCCATGGCTGCTCAGTGGCAGGTGATCTGGGGATGAGGATTCTATCCTGGCTCCTGGCACAGCTGCGGCATTTATAGGTTTATGCCTGATGCATACTGATGGTTCAGTGGTAGAATTCTTGCCTTCTATGCAGGAGACCTGGGTTTGATTCCTGGCCAACGTACCTGTCTATCAGTGGTGGCTTGTGTGTTGCTATGATGCTGAACAGATTTTAGCAGAACTTCCAGACTAAGACAGACTAGGAAGAAAGGCCTGGAGATCTCCTTCTAAAATCAGCCAGTGAAAATCCTATGGATCACAATGTTCTGATCCATAAAGATCATGAGGGATGGCGCAGAACAAGGCAATGTTTCATTCTGTTGTGCGTGGTGTTGCCAGGAGTTGGGAGCCAACTCAGTGGCAGCTAACAACAACAACAATGCCTGATTCAGCATGGCCAGGTTTTCTAATCAAGGCTCAGCTGCCTTTGGACCAGCCAGACCAGCCTGCAATGGGCTGGCTTTGTGGAATGTTTGCCTACCTCTCATGACCACCCCAGTGGGGCTTCTAGCCTTAATCCAGCACGATCCCCACCATGTCAGGTTACCCACTGACTGTCCAGTCCAGCCTTGAGCATGCATATTGGCCCATGCCAGCCAGGGCACACCTGCTCTCTCAGCTCACTGGGGCCTATGGGTTGGACCAGGCAGTGGCCCAGCTCTCAGCACTGAGCTCCAGCCGCCTCTCCTACTCTGCCCCTGAGCACTTGTCCTTCGTTTGTAAAGTAGGGAGAGTATCCCTGCCTCATAGCATTTGTGAGATTCAGTGAGGTAAGTTATGTGAGATGCCCAGTGTTTTCCCAAGTATGCAGCAGATATATACTAAATACCAGCTCCAGCTGTGATTGGAAACCCTATAAACAAACAACAGCAACAAAAAACCCTGCTTCTGTTGAGTCAATTCTGACTCATAGTGTCTCCATGCGTTACAGAGTAAAACTGCTCCATACAGTTTTCTTGGCTGCAATCTTTACGGAAGCAGATCACCAGGACCTTTCTTCCATGGCTTCACTGGGTGGGCTCAAACCACCAATCTTTTAGTTAGTAGTCAAGTACAAACTGTTTGCACCATCCAGTCAGCTTATAGGAGACCCTTAGACCTGGGCTTTGCTGCTGGCCTCAGTGCTAGCATCCCAAGGCACTTGGGAAGGCTGACAGACCTTAGCTCTATCACGCTGAAAATTATTCTGTGATCTGGGTTTTGCTGTTGGATTGAGTTCCCTCATGTACCATTTGTTTGAGTGACTGATCATTCAACCTTTGGTGGGAACTTGATCCCTCCTGGGGAGGGGTTAACCATTTTGTAGATTTGTTACCCAGGAGCAGCCCAGACAGAGCTGGGACACAGAGGGAGAGAGTGTTTGGCCTCACACCAGCCTTAAATGGGGCAGGGAGAAAAACCTGCACCACCCCCTCCCCAGGGCCACATCGTTGTCCCAGTTGGGCAACCTCCCCTGCTCCAAGGCAGACCTCTGTGGTTCTGCTTAACAAGGAGACCAGGAAGGCCCCGTTCTCATCTGGCTGCATCTTCCAGGGAGCTTCTCCACCACCCAATTTAAAATCACAGTTTCCTTCCCGCCACCCATCCCTTATCTTCCTCCTTGGTTGTCATCGTCTGATGTATGTATTTACTTGGGAATCATTTCTTATTGACTATCTCACTTGGCCCCCGTTAGGTTGTAAGGACTATGAGGGCAGGGACTTTGTTTGGCTCACAGCTGAATTCTCTGAGCCTGGAACAGTGACTGCTATAAATAGGTACAGACAGTTAATGTGTGCGGCTGTTAACCAAAAGATTGTGGTTTGAGTCTACCCAGAGGTGCCTCAGAAGAAAGGCCTGATGACCTACTTCCAAAAATCAGCCATGAAAACCCTTTGGAGTGCAGTTCTGCTCTGACACACATGGAGTCACCACAAGTCAGGGTCGACTCCACAGCAGCTGTTGTTTTTTTCTTCTTCAATAAATATTGGTTGAATGAATGAATGAGTAAATACATCTCTCAGATTATAAAGGTAATGCTTTTGAGCAATATGATACCATTGATACATCCCACCTATAAAGTACCATGAGCCCTGGTGGCAGTGGTTAAGCGCCCAGCCGCTAACCGAAAGGTCTGCAGTTTGAACCCACCAGCTGCTCCACGGGAGAAAAGACGTGGCAATCTTCTCCCGTAAAGAATACAGCCTAGGAAACCCTATAGGGGCAGTTCTACTCTGTCTTACAGGGTTGCTATGAGTCAGAATTGACTCGAAGGCGCACAACAACAACCTATAAAATATACCCCACATATATTTTCTATGGCTGTATATGTTCATAAACACATTTAGATGGATGCCTATCAAACTGTTAGCCATGCTATTAACCATAGTTAGCTCAGGGTGGGGCAGGTTAAGGGAGAGGGGTTCAGGATCGGGTAATTCAAAGGGGCCTTCAGCCTTATACATAATGCTGAATTTTTTTTTTAATTAAAAGAACACATGGGGAAGTCATTAGTTGAAATCAACTTGATGGCAACTAACAACTTCATTTCCATATTACTTAAGTACTTAAAAATTATTTTTAAAATTATGTAAGGTAAAAATAATAATGAAAGTAACACCTTTTATTATAGGAAAGCTAGGAAATGCAGAAAAGTTCAATACAGACGATCAAAATCACCCATGATGTTCACCTCGAAGACCCTCGTTTTTCTAGTGTGTGCTCCCAGGACCTTCTCCACATGTCTACAAAGTTGAGCTCAGGGTCTCTGTGCCGAGTGTTAGCCTGCCTCTCTGGGCCTTGGCGCCCTACCAGATGCTGGCTTCCGTGGGGCAGGGGCACGTTCTCCCTCCCCTGTGGTTCTCTTGGCTCTTTTGTGCTCAGGCACTGGCATGCTGTGGGTGCCGCGGAAGTGCTTTGCTTTGCTTTATCAGTTATAGGGGGCACATCTCCCCCCCATAACTCCACACCTTTCCTCTCCCACTCCCTGGTAACCACTAATCTACTGTCTGTCTCTATGCTGTTGCATGTTCTAGATAGATAAGTGGGATCCTACAGGATTTGTCGTTTTGTGTCAGAATTCTTTCACTCAGTATAATGTATTCAAGGTTCATCCATGCCTCAGCATATGTCAGAACCTAGTTTTTGTTTTGTTTTGTTTTTTTGCCGAATAACATTCCATTATTTGTATATACCACATTGTGTTTATTCATTCATCTGTTGATGATCCACCTTTTGGCTATTGAGAATAGTGCTGCAATGAACATTCGTGGGCGTGTGTGTGAGCCCCTGCTTTCAGTTCTTTTGGGTATATAACTAGGAATGGATTACTAGGTCCTATGGTAATTTTTAAGGTGCACCTGGTGGTGCAATGGTTAAGCACTCAGCTGCTAAGTGAAAGGTCAGTGGTTTGAACCCTCTGTGGAAGAGAAGACCTGATGATCTACTCCTGTAAAGATTTCAGCCTAAGAAAACCCTGTGGGGCAATTCTACTCTGAAATATAGGGTCACTCTGAGTTGGAATCGACTGGACAGCACACAACAACAACATGGTAACTTTTGTTTACCTTTTTGAAGAACTGCCAAACTGTTTTCCGCAGACACTGCACCATTTTACCTTCCCGCCAGCAGTGCATGAGGGTTCCAATTTCTCCACATTCTCTCCAACACTTGTTTACTTTTTTTTTTAATAATAGAAATTCTAGAGGGTGTGAAGTAGTGTCTCTAATGACTCGTGATGTTGATGGTCTGCACATTTTAAAAGGAAGTGGAACCCCTGAGACCAGGCCAGGGGGATGTTCTAGGCAGTTTTGTGGACTTACTCAGACCCTCTGTGCCTGTCAAAGGCAGTCCCTTGTCACCAAAGCCAGCCTCCGTTACAGGCCTCCACTCGTCCCCATCCAGCCCTCGTTTAGCCAGTCCACAGGGGCCACTGTGCCAGGGGCTGTGTGAGGCTCTGGGGACTGGGGAGACAGATGCCCTGCCCGAGTGGTGGAGCCCCACGAACACCCTAAGTCAACAGACAAATAACCTGATTGCAACATTTAAGCCCAGACCCAAAAGATGAACAGGAGCTGGAGGAAGAGCCTTCCAGGGAGAGGAACAGCAGATGCACAGGGCTGGAGGCAGGAAAGAATTGGTGCTCCAGGGCCTGGGAATGTGCCGTGTGGCAGGCACACAGGGTAAGAGAGGGGAATGGCATGCGGGAGTGAGAGGCAGGCTGGGCCTCTGAACCCTTACGAAGAGTGTAGGTTGTGTTCTAAGTTTAATACGAGGCCACTGGAGGACTTTAAACAGAAGTGATGTGATGGCATTTGTATCTGGGAAAGCTGAGGCTGACTGTTGTGAAGGCACAATGTGAAGAGAGTGAGGGGACCAGGGGAAAGATGACGGTGGCCAGGACCAAGGTGGTAGAGGTGGAGGTGAGAAGAGAGGATGGCTCCTGGGGACGTCAGGAGGGCGGAGTGATGGATAACAGATAGGACAGAGTCATGGCTGCACTTCTTTGGGTTGTGGCTTAGCTTTTTGTACTCGAGAGAATCCCATGCCCCCAAACTACCACCATTTTGCACAACTGACTGGCCTTTGTTCTTCTCTCAGACAAAGAGGGCTTCTGCCGCATCCAGCAGAGTGTGGCTGGGTAGAGGGAGGCCATGCATGCAGAGGACAGAGCGCAGTGTGGCCAGGACAGAAACCTGCCGCCTTACTGGCCGTGTGACCTTCCTTCACAGAGCCTTCCCTTCTCTGGGCCCCACCGCCTGAATGACAGTCAGAGCTCAGCGTCTTCTTGAGTAGTGGGGGTGTGAAAGGTCTTGACTTCCGCTCACCACTCTTGCCTCTCTCTACAGACTCGCCTGCAGGCCGGCGTGGGCTACGGGAACACACTAAGCTGCATCCGCATGGTGTACAGGAGGGAGAGTGTAAGTGCCCCCTGGGTGGGTATGAGTGACAGCTGCCAGGGCCACCCACAGACGGCCAAGTCCACAGCCTTCACACCAGCCCGTGGGCAGGAGGCCTGTTCTTGCGCTCTTATCACGCTTGGCTCAGGTTTCCCTGTTCATCTCACCGCGACTCCAATATTATGTGTTGCCTGAACTTAACCCTGTTACCTACGGCTACGTTATTGAGGGAAAGAAATGGTTTTATGCAACCTCTCTGGAGAAGTTCTGAGGAATTTAGAACCACAGTGTGGAAAATTCCTGCAAAAACAGGCTGACCTGTCAGTTTTTCAAAACTGAATGAGTGGCTGGTAAACTGTGTGCTCACAGGCTTCCCTTTATCTGGGTGAGCGGCCGGGAGGCAGCACTTCCCATCCTAGAAGCCACGTGGACAGCTGGCTTGCTCTACAGCTGACCAGGGAACCCAAAGCTCCTCTGCTCAAAGGCAGAAAAATAACCCACCAGAATACTATTTTGCAGGAGTCCTGTGGGGTGGGAGGTGGGTGGAGTGGGAGGCTGCAAACAGTTAATGTGCTTGGCTGCTAACCAAAAGGCTGCAGGTTCGAGTCCACCCAGAGGCACCTCAGAAGAAAGACTTGGTGATCCACTTCCGAAAAATCAGACCTGGAAAACCCTATCGAGCGCAGTTCTACTCTGACACATGTGCGGTCTCCATGAGTCAGAATCCATTTGACAACAACTGGTTATGGGTTTATTTTGCAGACTATGAATGAGGTCCCTTTCTTGAGAATTAGCGTGTGCTTCAAGAAGACTTTCTAAGGGCACTCTTTTGGGAATTTAAAATGATTGTTAAAATTTGGGCTGAAATGGCCTGCTGATTTTAATAAATGGCCAGGTGTCAGCCCGGTGGCAGATGGCTGTTCCTGGAAGCGTGGCCCCATTGATTGCTGTGTCTCTACAGACTCCGTCCTAAAAAGCGTCTCAGGGCTCAGAAGCCTCCTGCCTGTACCTAGAATGTGTCTTGCTTTAGCTTGTTGTTTTAATTCTATTGATCGCCTGCTTTAAAGTCAAAAGCGAGTGCTGCAAACTTAGGACTTGGTGTTCCAGGGGAATCCTGTGTGATTCTCAGTCCCCTGAAAGGCAGCCATTGATTTCTTTTTTGGCACACATCCCCAGCAGTGTCTGCCAGCCACGTCTCAGCTTTGGGGTTTCCGTAGGCACTGCGGCACTTCTCTGAGACACAGCAGCTCAGGGCTAAGCCATGCCCCAAGTTATCTAAAGGACCTGTGTTAGAGGAAGATCCTGAAGCAGGGTGTGTGTGTGTGTGAGATGTCCTGCCCCTGACAAACAGTGTCACAGCCCACACAGGTTGGGATTAGCAGTTTGTACAGCCTGGAGAATGTGCAGTGACTGGCACAGGGACCAAAGTGTGCATGCTGTCCCGAACTCCCCCAAGGCCTGTGGAATTTTCCAGTTCTCAGCATGCCTGTGGTGTTCACTGAGAAGGCAGTATAGAAAGGACCCTGACCTCAGCCTCCAGCTTCCCGTGTGTGCATAAGCCTCTTCCTGCTTACCTTCCCCAGCTCCCTTCTCCAGCTACTTCAGTCAGGAGATACCCAAGCTCAGAGGCCCCACCTGCAGGCTGGCCCAGGTGTCCCCTTGGGGACCATGGTGTCCTCTTCCCACCCCCACACCAGAGACTTATCAATTGTATTATAATTGCCTGTCAGTTTGTGCGCCCCCCGCCCCCACAGTCCCCAGATTGTGAGCTCAGTGAGGGTGGAGGCCCTCTCTTTACTTTTGTTTCCCAGGGCTTGGCATGTGGCAGGTGCCTGGAGAAGGCTTTTGTTGGAGAGGCAGATGGGGAGGCTGTGTGAGGCACTTGGCCGGCCCATTGCCCCAGTAGGGCCTCCATGGGCTCTCCCTCTGCCAAGAACCCCGCCACTGCATTGGCAAGTCAGGGTTCCAGACGTGATTAAAACACTGCCTGGGCACCTCCCTGCAAGGACCAGAACGGCACGCAGAAGCCAGTTCTTCCTCAGATGGGGACCCCCTGCCGCTGAGTCTAGAGCAGCCCTGACTAAATTCCTAGAGCCGCCACAACAAATCGCCATGACCTAGGTGGCTTAGGAAGGAGTTCCCAGGTGGTGCAAACGGTTAAGCGCTTGAAAGCCTGACAGTTTGAATTCATCCAGAGGCACCTCAGAAAACAGGCCTGGCAATCTGCTTCCGAGAGGTCACAGCCTTGAAAATCCTATGGAGAGATTTTACACTGACACACTTGGGGTCGCCATGAGTGGGAATCGACTTGACAACAGCTAACAACAACTGTTGGCTTACAACAATAGAAATTTATTCTCTCACAGTTTTGGAGGTTAGAAGTCCAAAATCAAAGAATTGGCAGAGCCATTCGCCCTCTGAAGGCTCTAAGGGAGGATTCTTGTCTCTTCCTAGCAGAAGTCGGCAAACCTTGGCATTCCTTGGCTTGAGGCTGCATCACTTCTGTCTCTGCCTGCATCTTCACGTGGCCTTCTTCCCTCTGTGTGTGTCTGTGATTCTGAATCTCTCTCTCCTTATAAGGATGCCAGTTATTGGGTTTAGGGCCCACCTTCATCCAACATGACCCCATCTTAACTTGATTACATCTGCAAAGACCTTATTTCCAGATAAATTCATACTCACAGCTAGAGAGGATTTCAGCATATCTTTTTGGGGGACACAATTCAACTCACAATGAGCTCATTACCCTCCCCCCACCCCCACCCCGGTGTCTCCCTGCCACATCAGCACTCTCTCCTAGTTTACTCACTAACACATTGGCTTCTGTATTCTGGGGTGTCTCGCCACCACCCCGCAGGCTCCAGAAGGCAGGGTCTTGGCTGGGTGCCCTGGGGGAGGGGATGGGGCAGAGGAGAGCTCACACCTGGCCTGTGGGGCAGACGCCCGGCCCATCATTGTAGCAGCCTTAGACCCTCACACTTCTTCCCACTGGGCTTCCCACAGGTGTTCGGCTTCTTCAAGGGCATGTCCTTCCCCCTCGCCAGCATTGCTGTTTACAACGCGGTGGTGTTTGGGGTCTTCAGTAACATGCAGCGGTTCCTCAGCCAGCACCGCTGCAGGGAGCTCGAGGCCAGCCCCTCTCACACCCTGTCTGACCTGCTCCTGGCCAGCATGGTGGCTGGCATGGTCTCGGTCGGGCTGGGCGGGCCGGTGGACCTCATCAAGATCCGGCTGCAGATGCAGACACAGCCGTTTCGAGAAGGTAAGAGGCCAGGGGAGGAGGGGCCTGGTGTCTGGGGGCTTGTGACCCTCTCCTTGTTTGCCTGATCTGGGGTACGGTTGGTAACATTCTTTTTATTGAGCGAGGCACCTATGTTGTCACATAACAGTTTGTAATTATTATTTCATCTGTAATAGTAGCTACCAAGCTCTTTAGAAGCGAGGATGGTGAGACTTCATCTCATGTACTTTGGACATGTTATCAGGAGGGACCAGTCCCTGAAGAAGGGCATCATGCTTGCTAAAACAGAGGGTGAGCAAAAAAGAAAAAGATTCTCAATGAGATGGATTGACACAGTGGCTGCAACAATGGGCTCAAGCATAACAGCGATTGTGGGGATGGCGTAGGACCGGGCAGTGTTTCGTTCTGCTGTTCATAGGGTAGCTGCAAATCAGAACCAACTCAATGGCACCTAACAACAGTAGCTACCATTGGTTAAGTATTTATTATGTGCCAGGCACCCTGCTAAGAGCTTTGCATGTGTTCTCTTAAATTCATCTTCATAATAATTCTTCAAGGCAGATACCTTACTATCTCCATTCTACCTATGAGAAAACCGAGGGTCCCAGAAATTAAGTTATTTACTCAAGGATACACAATTCATGACTGATGAGTCAGATCCAGCTACATAATTTGTGAGATATAATGAAAAATGCAAACGCAAGGGCTGCTTGTTCAAAAATTATTAAAAATTTTAGAACAGCAGCTGCAGAGCCTTAAACCAAGTCTGGGGCCCTAGGTGACTGCACAGGTCTCATCCCCGTGAAGCTTGCTCTGGGCTTCATGGGGACTCAAACCCACATCTCTCTTACCCCAAAGCCTCACACTGGGCTGGCCACAGGATCAGGAAGGGGCCAGTCTTCTCCTCACCCTCCAGTTAGAGCTTCATTTCTTGGTGTGAGACGGAGCTACTCTCTGCACCATCAGCCAAAAAAGAAACCAAACCCATTGTGGTCAAGTGGATTCTGACTTATAGTGACCCTATGGTGACCCTAAAGGACAGAGTAGAACTGCCCTATAGGGAGGGTTTCCAAGGAGTGGCTGGTAGATTCAAACTACCAACCTTTTGGTTAGCAGCCAAGCTTTTAACCACTGCACCACCAGGGCTCCATACCATTAGCCAGCCACGTCCCCATTTTCTCCTGTCTGGGAAAGGGTTTTCCACAGCTTTTCCTGGGAGTGATTTTGATAAAGGAGTATAGAAAGAACGGGAGGGCACCTTCTGTATAGAGGGAAGACAGCCGACTCTAGAGGAAGGGAGAACTGGGGACTTAGAAGATGTGTTTCAATTCCTTGGGATTTGATCTCAGCTCTGCCATTAATTTCCCTCTGTATCCTCAGGCAAGATGCTGCCCCTTCCTCAGCCTTGGTCTCCTTTTGTGTTTAATGGTAGGGCTGGATTCAGGGTCTCTAGGATCCCTTCCTGTCACCTCAGATATCTGAGTGGGGCTAACAGTCTCCTGCTTGCTTCTTGGACGTTGTGAATAAGACTCATGTCACTGGCAGCCCATTGGAATGGCTTCATGTGACCCCTCTGCCCACAGAGGCTGGGGTTCCTGTGCCCCATGGCCAGAGCCAGAAAGCTCACCCAGGAGCAGCCTGGCCCAGCACGCCAGCCCCCGTTCCAGGTGCCTGATTCAGGCTGCACTTCCTCTGAGTTGGTGCTCCCCAGGGCAAACAGAGGGCTACGGGGATGGTGCCTGCTGGAGCACTCAGTACCCAAGGCCACTGCGCTACCTGCATGTGGGGAGATGCAGGACAACACACTGGCTGCTCCTCCAGGGGGTCGCAGAACGCATCCCCTTGAGGGCCACTCGGGGATGCCGGGCAGGGGGAGTCCCACCTTCACCTCCTTAACACATTGAGGAGTAGTGTCTCAGTACGAGTTAATTTGGTCAAAGGGTTACACCTTTGAGTCGTTGGGTGCTGTCGAGTCGATTCTGACTCCTAGCGACCCCATGTGACAAAGCAGAGCTGCCCCATAGGGTGTCCTAGGCTTTACTCTTTACAGAAGCAGATCACCAGCCCTTTCTCCCGGAGAGCCACTGGGTGGGTTCAAACCGCCAGCCTTTCGGTTAGCAGCCAGATGCTTAACTGCTGCACCACCAGGGCTCCTTACAGCTTTGAGAAATGTTTGAAACTTGCCGATCTTCTATCCCAGAGGAAAAGCAAAGATACAGAAAAGTGGAGGGCGTCAGGAGCAGGCTGAGATCCCAGGGGTCCTGACCCCTTTGCTAAGTTCTCTGCTGTATCCTGCCTGCTTCAGAGAATCTTGTCTTAGTCTCTGATGAAGAGGAAATCTGGTCCCAAAAAACACTCTAGGGTCCCGATGTTGGAAGAGGCTCTGTGATGAGGCTCCTCCATTCCTCTGGGCGCCTGCGTCTCCTTCACAGCCTGAGTGCCTCATCCCTGGATGGGGAGGAAATAGGCGTAAGGGTGTGTGTGTGTGTGTGTGTGTGTGTGTGTGTGTGTGTGTGTGTGTGTGTCTGTGGGTGGGGAAGGGGGAGGGGGTCTCACCCAGCCTGGATATACAGGAAGGAGAGAGCCTGGAACATTTGCAGGCAAATTAATTGGTGAGCTTTTTTGACACTGTTTGGCTCCTGCCCTTACCCACCCCCACCTTGCCCTTCAGAGGTGACCGACTTGGCAGGCCAGGCCCTTAGTGATAGGAGGTCCAAGGTCAGGCTGGAAGCCTCTGAAGATTGAAGGGAGAGTGGGAGACAGCCAGGGTAGTAGCCAGACCTAAAAAGGGCCTCAAAGCTAGATGTGCAACTCCTAGCCAATTTGTAGCTGTCACTGCTGTTACATACTCATCGTGTACCAGATACTAGGTGAAGTGCTATTCATGCATCATCTCATTTAATAGCCACCATGACCGTGCAAGGCATGTATGATGGTTATCCCTGTTCATTTATCCAGTAAATAATAGTTATGCACCTACTATGTGCCAGGCACAGGGCCAGGTGCTGGGGACAATGTGGTGAACAAAGACTCAGCCCTGCCCTTCTTCTAGTGCTCCATCCAGCAGATGGACAGACAGGAGCTGGGTCACTGCACACTGAGGACGGGGAAGAGAGTGGAACAGGCTCTCATAGGCTGGGGTCAGGAAAGGTCTGGGGTGGGGCAGGGAGCTGGGGTGGGAGGGGACCAGAGCAGCAGACCCTGAGCACTGAGGGTCACCCAGGCCTCCTCACCTGGGCTGTGATGCCTGGGGCATGGTCCACCCTGGCTGGGACTCTGCAGATCTGCCCATCTGGTAAGTCTGGATCCTTCTAAGTCCTTGTCTCTTTGATAAGCTCTCTGAGCAGTGAAACACAGAGACCAGTGTGCCCTCCCTGCCCCACTCCCTGACACCCTTGCCACTATGGGAGTGATAGCATCTCAGGAGGGACATGATTTCCTGATCCCGCTCCTGGTTTGTATTGACACTGTAACAGAAACAACTGACTCAACAATACCAAGGATCACAATCAGGCAACATTTCGTTCTGTTCTACATAAGGCCACCATGAGTCCAGCCAACTCAACGGCAACGGACTCATTGAGCCTGCCCGTTGCCTCAAGTTGTCAGCTCATCCTCGGTGCCAGAATGAAAACCGGTTCTCTTCAATAGACCCCTTGAGGCAGCAACAGAAAATAAACATGTGTTTTCTCTGTCCTTCGCCAGTATACCAAGAAACTGGCGTTTGGAGAGCGCAGAGAAGGGTCTTAGTGAAAGGCAAACATTTTTCAGTGTTACAAAGCTCAAAGTCATTAGCATCTGGTCCCAGAGGCTTAGTTATGGGAACAAAGACAAAGAAGGTGTACCTGAGTGAGAGAGGAAGGGTGGGAATCCTGACGGGAGGATCCACACACCTTAGTGATAAGGGCCAAGCCACTAACAGTCACACAGTGGGGGCTGAGTAGCAGTATTTATTGGGTCATTATTATATGCCAGGCACTATGCTAATATCTGTACATGTTGTTAATCTTCCCAACAACCTGATTCCTAGACATTACTGAATGGGAGCCTGAGCTCTCTGCCCTAGTGCCAGGTGGACTGAGACTCAGACCCATGTAGTGTGACTCACAGCCCACTGATACTGCTTCTGCCCCAGAATTTTGCAGAAGCTGAGGCTGCAATAACTTTGGTTAGCAATGGACCACCTAGGCCTTTGCACAAAATTATCATGCATAGAAGTGGTTTTTTCCGGACTTTTTTTAAGGGGGAGAGGAGGAGAGTGGTCTGGGAGCAGGTCTCCAAAACGTTGTTCAAGTAATGGGCATGGGTCGTGGGTTCCAAAGATTGGGTCTCAAATCTGTAGCTTTGGGCTGCCCCTCTCTGCATGGTCCACTCCTCCTTACCTCCCACCCCAGCTGCTTGGGGGAAGGTCTTTGGTAACTACAGGCAGGATGAACTACTGGGGAAGGGGCAGCAGCGGGTGGGGCAGGGCAGGCAATGGGTCAACAGGCAGTACTTTCTGCCAGGGAGCTCTCCAGAAAATGAGGAGAAATGTAGTTTTTCTTTAACTTGTTCCTCAGGAACCCTCTAGACCAGAGGTAGAAAACTCAAATACTCATTGGGACCAGGGAGGTAACACAAGTGAGCAGAGTCACTGGAAAATTTACCCTTTCCCAATGCTCTTGAAACCCTCCTAATGTGTTTTGTTTTTCCTGTTTTGATTGAAACATGGACATATTTCACTTTCCGTGTAACTCTGATATTAGAAAAGCAGCAGTAGTCACTAAATACGTCAGCTTTGGTGTCTGGGAGGCAAGAGGGAGTGGTGGAGACTGCGGCAAGCTGTGCCTTGTCCAGGAAGGTGTCCGCAGCTCTGCTCCAGCTAACTGTTGCCAGGTGGCCTGATGTGGTCAGATCTTCTGCTTTTTAAGAAAAGGCAGAAAGCTAGATTTTTCTGTGAGAAGTTTCAATCGGAAATTGTCGGGTAAATCAATTAAAAACAAACAAAACACTGCAGTTCAAAGCTGTGTGGCCTGGACAGAATGTGATGGAGTTGAGTGCAAACTATGGCCTCTGCTGTGGGCCAGGTCCTGAAAAGGCAGCCTCGGGCAGTGTCTGCGGAACCGCTTGCGGCTTGTAGCTTTACCACAGAATTGCCAGTCCACTTCCTGGGTTGTGACCAAGGAGGCAAGGACTGCACCTCGGCTTCTCTGGTTTGAGGCTTGTGACGATCTGAGGTGAGAGCCCAGCTCCTCTGGTTAGGTAACTTGAAAATATAGTAGCAGTGAGTTCATGACGATTGTGCATTAGATGTAATCGGTGTTGTTGTTTTTTTATTATAGTGATATACGAACAACAAAACACAACATTTCATCAATTTGTACATGTACACCTCAGTGACATTGATTGCATTCTTCAAGATGTGCTACCATTCTCACTGTTTCCAAATTATCCCACCACCATAAATATACATTCAACACATTCTAACTAAAAGCTGCCACTTTTCCCCTCCCTCCCGCCCCTGGTAACCACTAGTTACTTATGGTTTCTATGTATTTGCTTATTTCATATAAGTGATATCATACAGTACTTGTCCTTTGGTGTCTGACTTATCTTGTTCAGCATAATGTCCTCTAGGTTCATCCATGTTGTGGCATACATCAAGACATCTTTCCTTTTTATGGCAAGTAATATTCCACTGCAAGTACAGTGAAACCTGTGAGAGCCAGAACTTGTTTTTCCTGGTCTTACAAGTTTTCTGCCTTCAACAGCATGCAATCTTACCACTTTTCTATCGCTCTCCATTCATGGAAAATATTTGAGTTTTCCTTCTCTGACAGGTTTCTGCCTTACCCGGGTTCCGGCTTTCGCAGGTTTTACTCTACTGGCAAAAGCATGTGTCAAGACTTCTTTTCTCCTGCTGGCTGAGTAATATTCCATTGTATGTATGTACCAAGTTTTGTTATCCATTCATCAGCTGATGGACATTCCAGTTGTTTCCACCTTTTGGCTATTGTGAACAGTGCTGCAGTGAACATTGGCATGCATGTGTCTGTTCGCGTCACTGCTTTCGGGTCTTTTTGGAGTGGAATTGCTGGGTTATACGGTAGTTCAACTTTTTGAGCAACCACCAAACTGTTTTCCACAATGGCTGTACCAACTTAAAATCCTGTTATCTACAGTTTTTAAACATTGAGTTTTCATGAAAAAGATTGTTTTTAAAATTCACAAAATATAGAACATTGAAAGAATAGGGAGAAAATGCTTGTCATCCCAAACACAGCCGTCGTTAACACATTGATGTGTGTCTTTTTGCTACCCTGTGTACATAGATGAAAGATTTTAAGAGCTTGTATTCACAGTATATAGATAATTTAATATCCTGTTTTTAACTTAATACTATAACAGAAACATTTTTCATATTATTAAAATAGCCCATAAAATTATTTAAAACAGAAGTATAATGTTTAAAATAGATGTGAAATGTTCCATCAAATACACACACATGCACACACATCAAGATGGTCAATATCATGTGGTTGAGAATTCAGTGTCTGGAGTTAGAATACCTGCTTTAATTTTACTTCAGTTTTACAGCTGAGCAACTCTGAATGACTCACCTATCACCACCAAGCCTCAGTGTAATTACCTGAAAAGTAGACATAGCAATAGTAGCTATTTTGTGGCTAGGATGGAGTGGGTTGCCATACTGTATTCACTCTGTGTTTTTGTATGCCAGGCACTATGCTAATATCTGTACATGTGTTAATCTTCCCAACAACCTGATTCCTAGACATTACTGAATGGGAGCCTGAGCTCTCTGCCCTAGTGCCAGGTAGACTGAGACTCGCTCCTCTTGTGAGTTGTTTTTCACGCACTTTATTTTTTACAGCAGTCTTAGGTTTATAGAAAAATTGTGCAGAAAGTACAAAGAGTTCTCACCTATCCCCTTTTCCCCCCTGCAGTTTCTCTTATGAACATCTTGCATTTGTGCGATACCTGAAGCTCTACGCAGAAAGCCTGGCACATTAAAAACATTAATATTAAACTTATGATTTAATAATCTTCTTGCTGCTGAGCATTTAGTTTGTTTATAGTTTTCTGTCTCTTAAAATAATGATATGATCAGCCACTTTGTCCCTCAAGTGCTGCTTTCTCTCGGGGTTATTTCCCTAACTGCATGAGCACTTTGAGTCATATGTGGCCGGAGGTTATGACTGTTGTATTGGTTTTCTGTGGCTGCCATTGGTGGCTTAAAACAACAGAAATGCACTCTCTCACCATCCTGGAGGAGAGAAGACCAAATCCAAGATGCGGCAGGGCCATGCTCTCCGAAGGCTTAGGGGAAGATCCTTCCTTGTCACTTCCAGATTCTGGTAACCCCAGGTGTTCCTTGTCTCATGGCAGCCTAACTCCAGTTTCTACCTCCGCCTTCACGTGGCCTTCTGCATCTGTCTGTCTCTGTGTCTCTTCTTTTCTTACATGGACACTAGTCCTATTAGATTAGGGCACACCCTACCCCAGTATGACCTCATGTTAATTTAAGGTGCTATTTCCAAATAGTCACATTCACAGGTACCAGGGGTTAGGACTTGGACATATCTTTTTGGGGGGCACAAATTAACCCATAAAACCCATTTTAAAGATTCTTGACATATACTGTAACATTATTATCCAAAAGTGTTTTACCAAATCACACCAGCTCTTGAGGAAGTTACCAGGAATTTCCATTTGGCACTGATAACTATTGCATATTAAATGCCAGTCATCCCTCCTGTAAGCTCTTCCGATTTAACAGAGGATTTCCTCTGGGGCCTCTGCCACTTGGCAAGCAAGGGAGGGCTGGCCAGGGTTCAGTCAGATGTGCCCTTCTCAGTAATGCACCTGTGAAGGTACTCTCCCCTTTTAAATTATGATTGCACTTTGTGTAGGCATAAGTCACGTTCCGCACCCTGCTGGGCCGGAGCTGGACATTGAGGCTGCAGTTCCGTGAGGCTGGCAGGCCGTCTGCTGCCTGGGCCAAGACAAATCCTGGAGGCCAATGGCCAAGACGCGCCTCCTTCTCTGGGAGTTTTCAGGCCTATGTTTTCATTAAAAGCCTAGTTAATGTGCAGATCACAAAGTCCCAGCACAACAGGAGGGCAGAGTTTGGGGACTCAGAGGAGGACTCACCATTAACTCTGTGCTGACTATCCACGTAGTCTCACCGGGCCCACCTTATGCCTATGTGAATTCATTGTGTGGTTTGTTTTCTTGTATTTGTTTTTAATACATTTTATTTTTTACAGAAGTTTTAGGTTTATAGAAAAATTGTGCAGAAAGTGCAAAAAGTTCTCATATATCCCTTCTCCCTCCCTGCAGTTTCTCTTATTAATATCTTGTATTTGTGTGGTACATTTGTTACAATTGATGAACCAATATTGATACATTATTATTAACTAAAGTCCATAGTTTATATTAGGGTTCACTCTTTGTGTTGTACAGCATACTGTCATGTATCCACCACTATAGTATCATGCAGAATAGTTTTGCTGCCCTTAAAATACCCGTTATGTTTTTATTGCCCAGGGAATCAGTTGTGAGGTCCCCTCTAACATTTGTGACATTAGTAATTCGTGTCTTCCCTCTTTGTTTCTTGGTTAGCCTGGCTAGAGGTTTATCAGTTGTATTGATCTCTTTAACAAACCAGCTTTTGGTTTCATTGATTTTTTTCAATTTATTTCCTATTTTCAATTTCATTGATTTCTGCTCTAGTTTTTATTATTTCTTGTCCTCTGATTAGTCTGGATTTTATTTGCTCTTCTCTTTCAAGCTTCCTAAGGTCAAAGCTGGTGGGAATAGTGGAGGCAGGTAGGTTGTATTGGAGGCTGCTACCGCAGTTCAGGTGAGAGGCTAGGAAGCCCTTGACCCAGAGCAGTGGGCTTTGGAGCAGAGAGAAGTGGTAGATTCAAGAGGCATCGATGATATAGAACCACGAGGCTAAGCATGAGAAGCAAGCAGGAGAGACTAAAGGGTCAAAAACGACCCAAGTTTTCAAAGCTGGATGACTGTGAGGGAGGTGGGACTTCTCACCTAGAGAATTAAATGGCAAATGGAGTGTGTAAGACTGGGCTTGGCACGGAGTAGGTGATCAATAAATGCTTATTGTCACTGCTGCCACTGCTGCTTTGGAGCCTGGGTGGAGGGGCAGGCTTGAGTGAGAACATGTGAGTCTGGCTGGGTTCATGTTGTGTGAGGTGCCTGTGGGACTGGAGCTGGAAGTGTCAGAGATGGAGGTATAAACATGGGTGTGATTGACATAGAAGTGACAGTAGTAGTCATGACACTAGATGTGAATGCCAAGGAGAGCTACAAAAAAGAAGAGGATAGACAGCAAGGAGAAGACCCAGTAAAGGAGTCTGGGAAGGAGCAGAGTGTTATCACGACTCTAAAAGCTGTAGCTGACAATGATTGAGTGCTGTGCCATAGGTACTGTGCTAACACATATCCCATTAGTTAATCATCACAACAACCCTATGAAATAGATGCTGTTATTAGCTCCATTGTACAAGTGGGGAAACTGAGGCTTGGCTTATGCTCACACAGCTGTTACACAGTGAGACAGGGAATTTCCTCAGGCCGTCCAACTCTACCACCCCCAGAAACAGAGTCCTGAGAACTAGTGTCACCAAACTAGAATGAAGGAGAGTGAGGAAGGGAGAGTTACTGAAGTTGGGACATAACTGGGGACAGACTAAAGAGGAGACATGGAAGAAGACTTTCTTTTCCACGTTGGGAGAGAAGCAGAAGGAAAGAGAAAATAGAGAGAGATTTTTGAGAGCAAGAGGAAGAAAGTGGAGGCAATTCACATCAGAAAACCTGGCTTCACCGTGTCCAAGGTAATCTAAATAGAATAAAGGGGGCAGAAGCATAGCCAGTTTGAGAAGAAGGAAAAGGTTCTAATTTTTGGACACACCAAGAGGGAACAAGCTGGACTGGATAGTGAGCAGCATGAAGGGCCAGCTGAGGGGTGGATCTGGGCAAGTGGTTGTTGTTAGGGGCCTTCGAGTCTGTTCCAACTCAGAGTGACCCTATGTACAACAGAACAAAACACTGTCCAGTCCTGCATCACCCTCACAAATTGTTGCTATACTTGAGTCCATTACTGCAGCCACTGTGTCCATTCATCTTTTTAAGGGTCTTCCTCTTTTTCGCTCACCCTCTGCTTTACAATGGAAACCCTGGTAGTGTAGTGGTTAAGTACTATGGCTGCTAACCAAAAGGTCCGCAGTTCAAATCCACCAGGCACTCCTTGGAAACTCTATGGGGCAGTTCTACTGTGTCCTATAGGGTCGCTATGAGTCAGAATAAATTTGACGGCAACGGGTTTGGTCTTTTTTTTTTTAGGTTCTTCTTTACAAAGCGTGATGTCCTTTTCCAGGGACTGGTCCCTCCTGATAACATGTCCAAAGTACGTGAGACAAAGTCTCACCATCCTCATTTCTCAGGAGCATTCTGGCTGTACTTCTTCCAAGACAGATTTGTTCACTCTTCTGGAAGTCCATGGTATACAGGCAGTCCCTGGGTACGAACGAATTCTGTCCCTAAGTCTGTTTTTAAATTGAATGTTTATGTAAGTCAAAACAATTAGGTGCGATTCGTATCTAATGTCGATTAGTCAAACGTTTGTCTTAGCATATAGGCAGTCTCTGGGTTACAAACGTAATAGGCTTTACAGGAGTTGGTTTGTAACTATGGGTTGTACGTAAGTTGGATATTCATAAGCCGGGGACTGCCTATATGCAGTATTCTTCACCAGAACTATAATTCAAATGCATCAATTCTTCTTCATTCTTCCTTATACATTGTCCAGCTTTCACATGCATATAAGGCAATTGAAAATGCAATGGTTTGGGCCGGGTGCATCTTAGTCCTCAAGGTGACATCTTTGCTTTTTAACACTTTAAAGGGGTCTTCTGCAGATTTGCCCAATGCAATATGTCATTTGTTTTCTTGACTGCTGCTTCTATGGGTGTTGATTGTGAATCCAAGTAAAATGAAATCCTTGACATCTTCAGTTATTTTCTCTACTTATCATGATGTTGCTTATTGGTCCAGTTATGAGGATTTTTGTTTTATGTTGAAGTGTAATCCATACTGAAGGCTGTGGTCTTTGATCTTCATCAGTAAGTGCTTCAAGTTCTTTTCACTTTCAGCCAGCAAGGTTTTTGTCATCTGCATAATGAAGATTGTTAATGCATCTTCCTCCAATCCTTATGCCCCATTCTTCTTCATATAGTCCAGCTTCTCAGATTATTTGCTCAGCATGCAGATTGAATAAGTATGGTGAAATGATACAACCTGGATGCATGCCTTTCTTGATTTTAAACCACACAGTATCCCCTTGTTCTGTTCGAATGACTGCCTCTTGGTCTATGTACAGTTCTGTATGAGCACAGTTAAGTGTTCTGGAATTCCCATTTTTCAGAATGTTACCCATAATTTGTTGATCCACCCAGTCAAATGCTTTTGCATAGTCAATAAGACACAGGTAAACATTTTCTCGTATTCTTTGCTTTCAGCCAAGATCCATCTGACATCAGCAATGATAGCCCTCATTCCACATCCTCTTCTGAATCCAGCTTGAACTTCTGGCTGTTCCCTGTCAATGTACTGCTGCAACCATTTTTGAATTATTTTCAGCAAAAGTATACTGCATATGATATTAATGATATTGGTCAATAATTTCTGCATTTTGTTGGGTCACTTTCCCTCAAATGGACATAAATATGAATCTGTTCCAGTCAGTTGGCCAGGTAGCTGTCTTCCAAATTTCTTGGTATAGACAAGTGAGCACCTCCCCCGCTGCATCCCTTTGTTGAAAAGTCTCAGTTGGTATTTCGTCAATTCCTGGGGCCTTGTTTTTCACCAATGCCTTCAGTGCAGCTAGGACTTCTTCCTTTAATACCATCAGTTCTAGATCATATGCTACCTCCTGAAATGGTTGAACGTCCACCAATTCTTTTTGGTACAGTGACTGTGTGTTCCTTCCGTCTTCTTTTGATGCTTCCTGTGTTGTTGAATATTTTGCCCATAGAATCCTTCAATACTGCATCTCGAGGCTTGAATTTTTTCTTCAGTTCTTTTCTTGAGAACTGCTGACTGTGTCCTTCCCTTTTGTTTTTCTAACTCCAAGTATTTGCACATTTCATTATAATACTTTTCTTTGTCTTCTCAAGCCGCCCTTTGAAATCTTCTGTTCAGCTCTTTCACTTCATCATTTTTTCTATTCACTTTAGCTATTCTATGTTCAAAAGCAAGTTTCAGAGCCTTTCGGACATCCGTTTTGGTCTTTCTTTCCTGTCTTTTTAATGACCTTTTGCTTTGTTCATGTATGATATCCTTGATGTCATACCACAACTCGTCTGGTCTTTGGTCATTAATGTTCAATGCATCCAATCCGTTCTTGAGATGGTCTACAAATTCAGGTAGGATATACTCAAGGGCATATTTTGGTTCTCACAGACTTATTTTAATTTTCTTAAGCTTCAACTTGAACTTGCTATGAGCAATTGATGGTCTGTTCTGCAGTCGGCCCCTGGCCTTGTTCTGACTGATGATATTGAGCTTCTATCACCTCCCTTTTCACAGATGTAGTCGATATGATTCCTGTGTTTCCCATCTGGTGGTGTCCACCTGTATTGTCACTGTTTATGTTGTTGTAAAAAGGTATTTGCAATGAATGGGTCATTGGTCTTGCAAAATTCTATCATGTGATCTCTGGCTTCATTTCTATCATCACCAAGGCCATATTTTCCAACTACTGATATTTCTTCTTTGTTTCCTGCTTTCAAATTCCAATCACCAGTAATTATCAATGCATCTTGATTGAATGATCATTTCAGACTGCAGAAGTTAGTAAAAATTTTCAATTTCTTCATTTTTGCATTAATGATTGGTGTATAAATTTGAATAATAATCATATTAACGGTTTTCTTTTCAGGAATATAGATATTATCCTATTACTGACAGCATTATACTTCAGAATAGATCTTGAAGTGTTCTTTTTGACAATGAATGTGATGCCGTTCCTCTTCAATTTGTCATTCCCAGAGTAGTAGACTATATGATTGTCTGATTCAAAATCACCAGTACCAGTCGATTTCATCTCACTAATGCCTAGCACATCAATATTAAAGTGTTCCATTTCATTTTTGACAACTTCCAATTTTCCTAGATTCCTATTTTGTATATTCCACATTCCAGTTACTAATGGATGTTTGCAGCTGTTTCTTCTCATTTTGAGTCATGCCACATCAGCAAATGAAGGTCCTGAAAGCTTTACTCCATCCATATTATTAGAGTCAACTGTACTTTGAGGAGGCAGATCTTCCCCAGTTGTATTCTGAGTGCCTTCCAACCTGAAGGGCTCATATTCCAGCACTATATCAAAACTGTTCCATTGCCATTCGTAAGGTTTCCACGGTCATTTTTTCAGAAGTAGTTTGCCATGTCCTTCTTCCCAGTCTGTCTTAGTCTGGAAGCTCTTCTGAACCCTGTCCACCATGAGTGACCCTGCTAGTACTTGAAAAACCAATGGCATAGCTTCCAACATCACAGCAACACGCAAGCCACCACAGTACGACAAACTGACAGATGAGTGGTGGATCTGGGCAGGGGAGATCATCAAATACACACCAGAGCATGAATCCTGTTTCATTCCAAGTATCTAGGTGGTGACGAAATGGGGCAAAACTATTTCTCTGGTCTCCCCAAATCCTCGGACAAACCCAGCTGAGGAGGTCATCAGCTGTGTCTCAGAGGCCCTGAAATACTCAGAGTTTGTCTCTTTGGCAGCATAGTTTTATTGCTAACATAAAGGTTTGTGTCTAGCAAGCAAACCACTCTTCTCCAGGCAAGCTGGCCTTGAGGATGAGCAGTCTTCTGATACAGGGGATTTTCCAGGACTTTGTCAGGATGGGGTAAGGATTACTGATGGTAAGCCCTCTGCAAGGACACGTGTTACTCCATTCTAATGCTGTAAAATCCTACATGGAAAGGCAGGAACTCTTGGAGCATAACAAGGGGCACAGAAATCTGAAGACAAGCCAGACTACTATGCAGACTGAGGCTGCTTCTCAAGCAGGCTGTGAGCTGCCAACCGGAAGTGAGAGCTGGAGCAGTGGCAGCCCAGGAGTGGAGGGAGGCAGTGAGTGGAAAGGCCAGGCATACAGCCATGTAGTTCAGAATGAACCTTTGAGTTCTGGGAAGTTCAACTGGCTCCTTTTCAAACTGTGGCTCCACATGGCAAACAGAGATTAATGAAGGTGCTGCAACATAACACACCATTGTGCAAGTTATCCATTGGTGACACATTCATCTTTTCTGTAAATCAATTCACAAAAGCAAGTCATTGTTCTAATTTCTGGACTTGACATCTGTACCGGCAGTTCTTGGCCCTGAGTGGGCATCACTAGTCATCCATAGTAGGTTTGGCTGCATGCCACAGCTGCCTGAGGCTGGCAGATCTAGCACTTCCAGAATCTGGAGTCATGTCAGGACAGAGCAGTAAGAATAGGAATGATGGCTATTTGTCTTGAGTAAAGCACATTTGCACACCACTCATTTGAGTAAAATACAACAGAAAAGAACAACATCAACATTCTCGTTTTTCCTCAAAGGTCAAATGAGGTGGACAGGCCACTTATACTTCCCATTTTAAAGATAAGGAAATGGAGGCCCAATAAGGTTGAGTCCTTTGCACAGGGTTATACAATAAATACCCACTGAACAAGAACTCAAATCCAGGGCAGCTTCTAGTCCAGGGCCCTTTCTACTAAACCATCTGCCTCTTGAACCCTTGAAGAAACTGTTGGACTATTTAGAAACAGGAACTAGGCAAGAGCTTCCCAGCTGGTAATACCCTGAGGAAGTGAACTGAGGAGCACACCAGCCAGCTCAAACCCAACCCAACGAGGTTACGCCAGTAACCCAGCTGGAGGACTCATGCTACTGAGCTCTTTGGGATGCCCCCATAGGCATCTTAGACCACTGCTGTAGGTGGGACCATGTTTTTGGAGTTTCTTTGAGTATCTAAAGCCTCTGGCACAAGGCTCAAACAGAGCCAGCCTTTGATTAATGCTGAGTGTGAGAGTCTTTGGGAGGCCTAGGAGCTGAGACCTGCCCGGAGCAGATGCTCTGATAGTCATTGAATGGATGTTGACACACACATGAGGCTCAGGCATGGGGTCACAGTGCTCTGGGACAGGCCACAGTGTATGATCCCCACCATCAGGAAACTCACTGCATTGGTTAGGGGGAAAACCACATGCTAGAAAACAGCAGCAACAATAGCAGACTATAATAGAGGGCACAGCCTTTGGCTTTTTCTAGTATTAGGATGCATTTTTAATATATAACATGTGGTTCAACTCATAGAACAGTAGCTGTTTTTTGGGGTTTTTTTCTGGCTCTCCAGACAACACTGCCATCGGTATTGACTGTTCTTGGCCTTTACGCCCAGCACAAACACAAAACACTCCCTGTCAAACAGAAGCCACTCAGATAGGCTCTAGTAAGAAAGAAACAGAAAAGCTCTCTTTTTTCTTTCTTTCTTTGGAGGAGCAGTGAGTAGCTGTATTTTAAGTGTCTACAGATTTAAGAAAACCCACATGACAAGAAGCTACTATGGATTTGTAACATCTTCAAGAAATTTTTTGCTATGTTACTTACAATAACACCTATACATATGAAAGAAGTGGTCATACATGTATGTGTGAGATATTTTAGGAATTCTGTCAACCCGTCATGCTTATGGATTCTTAGGTCCCTTGAAACAGCCCCATGCTCCCAACTTCCAGTTTGAGAGACCACTGGCTTAGACCTATTTGTCCAGGGAACACTTGTTAAACCTGCCCAACACTGACCAGGAACCAGCAGGGCCTTTGTGAATGGCTGATTTGTCAAGGATTTTTTGTTGAAACTGACCTTTTGAGAAATTGCATTATGTTCCCCACTTCACCCCCAGCCACCACCCGCGCCACCACCTGATACACATACACACACAGGAGGCCTGAATGGCATGTTCCCTTTCAGAGAGTGGCCAGGATCTGGCCACTCCTGAGTTCCTGAGGGCTGGGCCTCCTTATCTAGGTGGATCAGTAACCAGCAATTACATTTCAGATGGTTGTTCCATGTCCAAGGTCATGGCCCACTGAAGAGATTGAACAACCTTGTCTGAGAAGGGAAAGAAACAAAATTATTTAATGTTTGTGCTTGAGAAAGGCACAGCAGCTTGTCATGGCTAGGTCCCCAGGTTCTGAGGAGAGGGGCAATGGTGGCACATCTGTGGGGACCACAGCCCTGAGTCTTAGTCAGTTCAGTCCCTCTGAGGTGGAAGTCCCCTATGGGGGTGGCTGCATGGGTACTTGTTAACCAGTTGCCACTGAGTTGATTCCAACTCACGGCAACCCCATGTGTGTCAGAGTAGAACTGTGCCCCACAAGGTTCTCAAAGGCTGGATTTTTGGAAGTAGATCACCAGGCATTTCTTCTGAGGTGCCTCTAGGTGGACTCGAACCTCCAACCTTTCAGTTAGCAACTGAGTGCATTAACCAATTGCACCATCCAGGGGCCTGCAGGTACCTGTTAGGACTGGATAAATCTGGAATCTTTCTCCTTCAAAGAGCCCCCTGCAGAGGCACCTGCCTTCAAAGTGGCCTCCTGACCCAGGCAGGAGGCCAGCTAGCAAGGTGCTGGCCGCTTCAAGCAGAGCAGCAGTGCCTGGTAGGCACAGAATTTGGTCTACAGAGCAATGGCTGGGACTGAACTGGACAAGTCTGAGGGGCAGGGGAGGGGCTGTTTTTAGAATAGTGCAGGCCCTCCTCCACTCCTAGGTAAAGGTTAGGAGCAGAGTGGGGGCCGATTTTATTGACATAGGACAACCTGCCAGTCTGGGTGCAGGAGCTTAAGTTATTCTTAACTGAATTTAGAAAAACAAAGAAAATCACACAGATCTCAAGTTTTTGAGATATCCCTAGGAGACTTGGTGGTGCAATGTTTAAGTGCTCAGCTATTAACTGAAAGGTTGGTGGTTCGAACCTACCCAGTAGCTCTAAGGGAGAAAGACTTGGCGATCTGCTTCTGTAAAGATTACAACCAAGAAAACCTTATGGGGAAGTTCTACTCTGTCACGAGGGGTCACCATGAGTGAGAATCGACTTGGCAGCACCAAACAACAACAATCGTAGTTAAAGGCAAGAAGCCCTTGATTTAGAGAGGGCACCACAAAATGGCCTCAAGGGCAAAGTACTCATGGTAAAAACCAATCAAAATTTGATTCTTATTTTTATTCTCATTATACAACAAAAATTTCTGATTAGAGAAATTAAATAAATTTCACTTTAGAAGAAAATATGTTTAATGTCAGTCCCCTCACACACACATGTACACCCCAAGACCAAACACTGGAGTTTCAGGAGCAGTAGGCTGGGAGTTGGCAGTTCAATGTGAGCTGAGTCATGATACAGCATGTCCTTTCTCAGGTTCCTTGGGCAAATGGCATGCAAGTCCACAGATTCAGTTGTGCATACAACCAAGAGCTACTTGCCAGTAACCTCCCAAGTCAGTTTTTAAGGATTATTAAAATTTGATTTCCATAAACTAAAATTAGTCCACTGCTAGTTGCCAAGAATTGTGATTCAGCACTTTGCAAAGTTTCATTCTGTTACGCTGTGTTTTTTTAGCAAATAATGCACCCACACACATATAAGGTGCAGCATAGCTCGCCTATGAAAATAGCAGAGGAGAGGGTTGCACGGTTGGCAAAAACGAGTAAAGTGCACATTATCTGCATAAAATATGGTACATAACGTCCTCATGTGTCAGAGACCACTGGACGCCAACTAACAACAAGAACAACTTCCCTAAGAAGTCTAGCTGCCACGCGCCTGGCTGCCACGCCCCCAGGCCATGCCACAGAGCGCCTCCTGGCCATGCATGAACAACTGGTAAGAATTTCTGCTGTTTTCTAGAAGAAAACACTATTATTCATTCATTAGCAGTGTTATTTTGAGCTGGTCATTGGTTTTCATTTCTCCTCCTATTGTTGTTCAATTAAAAATAAGTATTAGTTTAGATCCATCATTATCATTTTAGGTTTTTGTGGCTTTTTGGATAACCAATGGTGTTATTTTGATGGATTGTTATATCAGGCATATTTTGGCCAAGAATTGTAATGATAAAACTTTATGACGTGCTGCTTTGTGGTCTCAATATGAATCACCAACAACACTATTTCTAATGCAAATGGACCCTTAACAGCCATTGCCCAAAAGAAAAGATTTGCTTCTCAATAAGTGACACTTTATTGATCTCACCAAGTTCTTTTACCTTGAAAAGCAGGAGCGGGTAGGCGGGCTGTGGACTCTTTGTTCCACCTAAGTGGACTGTGACCATTTTCTCTGTAGGGTTTGATTATACTGGTGCATGCAATTGTTAAAACTAACCATCTGTACACCTAAGAGCTACACATTTTATTGAGTGCAAATTATACCTCAATTAAAAAACAAGCTGACAAAAATGAGTGTAGGAGACCAGAAGAAGAGAAGACCAGAGGCTCTTGAGAATGATCCATCAGACAAACCCAAAATGAGGAAAGTTATAGGAACAAGAAGGGGAGCAGTGGAAATGTTCCAGATTAAAGGACTCTGAAGAGATGTGACAACTAAATGCAATACATAACTCTAGACTGGATCCTGTCCTGGAGGGGAAAATTCTGTAAAGGACATGATGAGATCAAACAATTTGATTATACAGTAGATTAGATAAAAACGTGGTCAATGTCGATTAATGAAACTGATAACTCTGCTGTGCTTATGTAAAATAATATCCCTATCCTTAGAAAATACATGCTGAAGTATGTAAACACTGGGTGGGGAATTACACCTAGGTGGCAAATAGGTCTGTGGTCATAGACACACTTCATGGCCATATGGTAAAGGACCATGATGTGTGCAATTGACCCTCAAATTATTCATAAAATAAAATTATGTGTGGAAAAAAATTATGTGTGTGTGCAAAAGAATTTCCTTTGTGCTTACCCTCAGAAGAAAAACAAAAACAAGTACAAGTAGTCCCCGACTTACGATGTATTCGAGTTAGGATGAACTGCACTTACAACCATGCATTTTTATTGGCTTTTTTGGGTACATCTTACCGTTAGTAATATGCACTACATACAATGTTGCAGTGTGTAATTTACAAATGTTATCATTCTCGTGTCAACCCCCAAAGACAAAAAAAGATTAAATTTATAAAGATATTGATAATAAAAGGCAATAATAATGAAAACTAAAAAAAAAAAAAAAGAAAAAAAGACCAAAATGAGGTATTTGACTTACATCATAACCAACTGTGTTAGTTAGTAGGGCTGCTATAGCAGAAATACCACAAGTGGACAGCTTTAACAAAGAGAAATTTATTCTCTCACAGTTTAAGAGGCTAGAAGTCCAAATTCAGGGTGCCAGCTCTGAGGAAGGCTTTCTCTCTGTCAGTTCTGTGGGAAGGTCCTTGTCATCAATTTTCCCCTGGTTTAGGAACTTGTCATCACAGAGACCCCAGGTCTAAAGGATACACTCTGCTCCTGGCACTACTTTCTTGGTGGTATGAGGTCCTTCTGTCTCTCTGCTCACTTCTCTCTTCTATATCTCAAAAGAGATTGACTCAAGACACAACCTAATCGTGTAGAGTGAGTTCTGCTTCATTAACATAACTGCCTGTAATCCTGCCTAATTGACATCATAGAGGTAAGATTTACAACACATAGGAAAATCATATCAGATGACAAAATGGTGGACAATCACACAATACTGGAAATTATGACCTAGCCAAGTTAATACACATTTTGGAGGGACACAATTCAATCTACAACACCAATTTATGCTAGGGTCATGGAAATGGAACCCCATCATAAGTTCGGGACTACCTGTACGGGTTTAATTCTTATTTGGTTCTTGTGGTTGACAAAGTTGATTCAATGTTTAGCAAGTGTTTTTCCAACATCTGCACGTCTAAACAAGCAGGATTTTATCAGGACACTCTCCTTCAATCAGTAACTCCTGAAAGCCTCATCATACCCATAGGTGATTCATGAAAACTTTGACTCCTGGGGCAGGTCACTGTTACTTGGAAATGAAAGTGGTACAAAGTTTATGCGTTGGTACAATGACATCTATCCAGCCCAATTTCACACACATAATTGAGTGAGAAGGAAGAGGATGGAGGCAGAGACAGAACACACAAATAATAAAGCAAATGAGGTAAAATGTTAACAATCTATGTATCTGGGGAAAGGATATACAAATGTTCTATGTACTATTTTTCATCATGCTGTTTTGCAAGTTTGAATTTACATCCAAGAAAAAAAAAGATTAAAAAAATATATTGGGACTGAGAGAGCTGAAATAAGTTTAAAGCACTTCACTGTATAAACCTGCATCCAGAAGAAGGCCCTGGCACCCAGCTCAGATGGGTGTCAGTGTTCCAGATGATGGTGGTCACTATGACAATTCTATTGCCTTAATAATAATAAATGGGCAATTCTCCAGCAATAAAAAAGCTGAATTGCTTATGTTACAAACCTGGGAGAATGAGAGAGAATTTCCTTATTGCTTGCGCTGAGAGGAAAGGAAAGGAAAGGACAGGTTTGGTTCTTGTTGACAAGGCCAGTTTGAGGTTTGGCAAGTGTTTTTCCAACACCGGCACATCCGAACAAGCAGGATTTTATCAGGACACTCTCCTTCAGTTAGTAACTCCTGAAAGCCTCATACTCATAGCTGATTCATGAACACCTTGACTCCTGGGTCAGGTCACTGTTACCTGGACGTGAACGTAGCACAGACAAGTACCATCTGTTATGTCCAATGGCAAAATTTCAGGATGACCCAAGGCATGTTTAATAGATAACATATTAATATATATGACCAGAGTGATAGCGGGCTTGGGAGAGGAAGCAGTGTCTGCTGACCTCACAGTGGACTGTAGAAAGGCCATAGCATCTGATCTCACTCCCCAGAAGTGCTCACCACCCCTGCACATCACCTGTGGGATCCACTGAGGAACAAGTGACTGGGACTCAGTCTCTTACCCATGCTATGTTCGGTCCGACATGGATGGCAGTGATTTGCTCTCTTTACCACACACAGATGGTTAAGTGTTTGGCTGTTAACCAAAAGGTCAGCAGTTCAAACCCACCAGCCACTTCACAGGAGAAAAGAGTTTGTTCAAGCACACTTCCTGGGCAAATAGAAACCTCTCCCTGGACCTCACCTACTTTCTGGGATGGGTGAAAGTACAGGTTGCACTTTATGGCCAAATCGCCAGTTTGGACTGTGGAGTCATGAAGCTAAGTGTCTTATCTCAATCTTTTATATGATAAAGATGGGGCTGTTTGGGGGATTCAGAAGTTCAACCATGTAATGAAAGTGACCTGCCTCTTTGCCAGCATGCGTAAAACCAAACGGAGACACTGTGTATGGGGAATTAAACTTGAGTGGCAAAACAGGCTTGTGGTCACAGCCAAACTTCATTCTGTTTCTTTCCTCGGCATGCCATAGCAATCCTCCGAGAAGGGAGAGTTGAGAACAAGAGTCTACTCTTTCTGCACTGGAGCTGGGAAGTTCCTCTGGCCATGAGTCAAAGTGGTACTAAAGGGTGGGAAATGGAGAAGAAGAGAGTGTCTGAGAGGAAGGCAGGGGGCAGCAAGTGGAGGACGAAGTAGGAGAGAGAGGAAGTCTCTGCTGGGGACTGTGACCTTGGAAGAAGCTGTCAGCACACAGGGAGTCCCCGACTTATGATGGGTTTCATTCCTATGACTCCATCGTAAGTTGGTTCTGACATAAGTCGAATACCTCATTTTTTTTAGTTTTCATTATTATTGCCTTTTATTATCAATGTCTTTATAAATCCAACCTTTATTTGTCTTCTAGGGTAGAAACATTACATATAAACTTACAGATATATTTCAGTATATACACATGTAAAAAAAACACACAAATCATAAAAATTTACTCTGACAATGTAGAAGAGTTGCATAACGTTGGAATTTTGTCAGTTGTGGTAATAACTCCACTTGAGAAAGGTTCTGGATGATCTGGAATATCCCTGGGATTGGGGATGGCATTTCTAGTCAGAAAGTCAGTGAGCGTTTTCTGTATGGTCCTTTTTTTTCTTTCTTCATTTATTTCGTGGTATCATCTCACGCTTCCTGAATCTGCCTAGCAACTTCAGCAAAGCGATCAACATTTGGGTCCATGTTTTCAAGCAACTGAAGTCCTTGATTTGGCTTAGAAAAAACTTCAGCTAATCCTTTCACTGTAAATTTTTTTGACAATTTCTTTCCTTTCTCTGGTAGATAGTCTTCATCTTATATTATCTGGTCCAGTTCATCACTGAATTTTTCGGCAGCTTCAACATCGGCACTTTCTGCTTCTCCGGTTATGCGCATGTTATGTAAGCCGAATCTGCGTTTGAAGTGATGAAACCAGCCCTTGCTTTCATTAAAATACTTGTGGTAGTCTTCTCCTTGCTGTTCCTTCAGGTTTTCAAAAAGGCTGCATGCTTTCCTTTGAATCGTCGGTAAGCTCATAGGAATCCTCTTTTGGACTTGGTCTTCTATCCAAAACATCAACAATTTCTCCATCTCATGGATTAGCCCTTACCTCTTCTTTGTTACAATTGTCGATTTTATGCCAATCATTTCTTTAACTGCCTCCCAAATCTATTATCTTTCATGATTGTCAAAATGGTAGATGAGACGATCCTTCCTCACCTGCTATTTTGCTGACATTCTTTCCACTGTTATAGGGCTTAGTGATCTTCATCTTTATGTCCATGTCTAGATCTCTCCTCGCCTTCTTTTCTGGATTAGAACTTTCAGTGGCAGGACTTCTTCTGCTAGACATATTGTTGGGGGTATAAACAGTGCAGGTGTTACAGTTAGAGAAACCTGAATAACTCGGCTTCAAGTTAGCAACTGTTGTTTCTTATGGCAGGAAATGCTAAATAAGATCATGATATAGGCCTGGTCTACACTGAAGTCAGCATCAGTGTCCTGACAATGAAGTCAGAGTTGTAACGGCCGTCGTTAGAGTTGAACATTGCCCAACTTTCTATGTGTCACAACTCCTGACGCTGACATCATTGTGGACCGGGCCATAGCCTGCTATACGGCAGTGTTTTGAACAGTAAATATAAAATTGAACATCTGCAAGTGAACATCTGAGAATGATAACATCAGCAAGTTACGTGCTGCAACACTGTATATAGTACATAGTATATAGTACAATGTAGTACATATTACTAACAATAAGATGTACCAAAAAAAAATGGATGATGGAAGCATGGTTCGTTATAACTCAAATATGTCGTAAGTCAGGGACTACCTGTGGACCCATGGAGGTCAGGCAAGTAGACAGCAGGTCCCGATGCTACCCCATAAGCTGGCCAGGGTTGAAGTGAGCCAATGAGAATATGCCCAGCCCTCCAGCCAATGGGTCCTGCAGAGGATTTGTGTTAACCACCTTGTAACAATAACCCTGACAATTACTTACTAGCCTCTACAACCTTCCAAGAACCATGCTGTGCACTTGACATGCATTACCTTATTTAGACTCACAACAGCCTGTCCCCTTTCTAAAGATCAGGAAACAGAGGCTAAAAAAAGTGGCCTGCCAAGGTCAAAACATTTGTAAGTGGTGGAACTGGGATGTGAAATCAGGACAGTCTGACTCCAAATCTTATATACTTTTTTGCCAGGCTGTACGCACTTACACTAAATGAGTAATTTATTTCCTAAGGATCAGCACAAAGCTGGTTCCTATGAGGCAGAGGTTAGAGATGTCCCAAATGTCCATCCTTTCCAAACTGCTGTCCCACTCCATCATCTCTAACATCAACTACTACTCCTCCCCTCCTCCCCTCCTCCCCTCCTCCCCTCCTCCCCTCAGTACTCTCCCTCTCATCTTTGGGTTCCAGAATTGCTGCAAGTCTCACAGAACTCACAAACAATACCAAGGAAACAGCACATGCGGTTGCGGAGGCTGGCAAGTCCCAAATCCATGGGTCAGGCATAGGCTTCTCTCATCCCACGTGGCTGCAGGGGCTGACAAACCCAAGCAGGCAGGTCAGACCACAGAATGCTGGTGAATTGGGTCAGTTGATAGGCCGCCGGCCCATAGGGCTGCAGAATCTGGTGAATCCCAGAATTGGTAGGTCAGACAGCAGGTCCCTGGGATAAGTCCCAAGAACCGGAAGTCAGACACTGATGAACCAGAGGCAGCATTCAGATGCAGAGAGAAAGAGAGCCCCACCAGAGTACCCACATGTATACCTTGGATGCGAGCCACACCTCCTGCAAGGCTCTGACTCAAGATACACCCTACACTAATCCTGCCTCATTAACATATAGAGTTTAGGATTTACAACATGTAAAATGGAGGATAATTACATCAGATCATAAAATGGAGGACAACCTTACAATAGTGGGAATCATGGCCTAATCAAGTTGACACATAACCCCAACCATCACAGGTTACATATACCTGATTTGCATAGTCCCACTCAGTCATTGTGTGTGAGTCACAAAGACCACAACTAGAAGGGCCATGTTAAGCAATTCATCGTACCACATGCACACATGCACGCACATGCATGCAGATTATTTGATTTTACAGCCTCTTCTTCAAAAAAATAGAGGAGCTTGGTCTAGTTTGATGTACTTGTTCCTAGGAAGTCTGCAGCACAGCAGCGAAAAAAGACATAGTGCAGGTTGGCCAGAAACCACTGAGAATCCTAAGGCAAGCGTGTGTTATCACCTGGCCAGGATTAGCTCCAATCTGGCTGTGTATGTTGGCAGGGGATCCTTGTGATGACTTCAGAGTCCTGGTATGAGGTGCCAAAGCGGTCAGAGGGTTTGCTGAAAACCGGTAAGTCACGTGAGTTAGAACTGTCAATGGCAGCCAGGGCCAGGGAATGGCCAGTCTTTTGCCCCCTGGTTCATTTGCTATCTTCTTCCTTTGTCTTTGCAGCCAATCTCCATTTGAAGCCCAGGGCAGTGGCTCTGGGGGAGCAGCCAGCCTATCACGGGCCTGTGCGCTGCATGACAACGATAGTGCGGAGTGAGGGCCTGGGAGGCCTGTACCGGGGTGCCGGCGCCATGCTGCTGAGGGACGTCCCAGGCTATTGCCTCTACTTCATCCCCTATGTGTTCCTGAATGAGTGGATCACACCTGAGGCCTGTGTGGGGCCCAGCCCCTGTGCTGTGTGGCTGGCGGGAGGCATGGCAGGTAAGGGCAGCAGGGCTGGAGCCCATTGCCGCACCAGCTACTGCAGTGGGACAGCCTAGGAGTCTGCCATACCCATCCCAGCCCTGGGGAGGGCAGGACTCACCTGGCCACTCGCTCAACAGTTCTGTGTGCCAGGCCTGTCAGGCAGGTAAGGGGCTGGGAATGGGGAATGTTCCCCCACATTTCCACATTCCCTTCCCTCTGGTAAGGGAAATGGCAAGTCCCTATTTGGGCTCACCCAACTTTCAGTCACTAGATATATTTTGAGCACTTAATCTGTGTCAGGCATTACAGAGCTTTGATAAGGAAATCATGATTCACCTTTTATGAATACATGCTCACCGTAAACATTTCTAGTCTAAGGATTTTGTTAGTCCTATAAGGTAGGAATCAATCTCTTCTATTTTTCAAATAAAGAAACTAAAGTTCAGAGAGTTTAAGTAACTAATCCAAGGTCACACCGCTAGTGCAGACAGGATAATGAGGCTCTGAAGTCAGAAAGATCCAAGTTAAAATCCACATGGATTTGTTTTCTGACCCTGGGATGGCTGCTTAACCTCCCTGTATGTTAGTTTCCTCATCAGTAAAATGGAGCATATTATTAGCTGTGTGGTAGGTTGCTGTGAGAATTCAAAAGGCTGTGTATGATCAAGTGCCTTGATCATAATAAATATGGAATAAATTTATTCATCTATTCATTCAAAAAATATGTAGAGGCCTCCCTAAGATACCATTTGTTTATAAACTTGAAGATTGTCCAGGCAGCAGGAATAGCAAGTGCAAAGGCCCTGTGGTGAGAGAGTGCCTGGCATATTCAAGTTGCAGCAAAGAGTTCAGAGCAGCTGTAGTAGAGTGAGTGAGAGGAGAGGAGCAGAAAAGGAGATCAGCAAGGTAGCAGGGAACCACGTCATGAAGGGCCTTGAAAAGCATTGCAAGGACATTGATTTCTACCCTAAATAAAATAAGAGGTACTGCAGGGCTTTGAGTAGGGGAGTGATTTGTGATTTTAGGATTTGTGTTGTTAGAGGATTACTCTGGCTAATGTGAGGAGAGTCGATGTTAGAAGCACAAGAAACACCAGGTAGAAAGTTATTTCAGTAATCAAAGCAAGAGATGTTGGGTGCTCAGACCCAGGAATTATCTTTCAGTGGATGTGGTGAAAAGCACTAGGTGCATTTTGAAGGTAGAGCCAGCAGGATTTTCTAAAGGACTGTATGTGAAATTTGAAAGAAAAAGAGGAGTCAAGGATGCTTCCAAAAATTTTGGCCTGAGAAACTGGAAAGATGGATTTCCATTAACAGAGATGGGGCTGCATGGGGAGGAGCCAGTGAGCAGCTGGTTTGGGCCACGCATGTTTGAGATGCCAGTTAGACATCCTAGGTGAGATGCTGAGCGGGATGCAGAATCCTGGAGCTCAGCGGAGGAGCCTGGGCTGGAGACGTGTGTTTGGGAGCCGTCAGCATAAAGATGGTATTTAGAGTCACGAGACTGGGGAGATCACCTAGGAGAAGAGGCAGACAGGGTCAAGGACAGAGCTCTGGAGCACTACAGCCTTTAGAGATGGGGAGATGATAAGGCCCCACAAAGGGGCAGATTATGAGTGAGAAGGAGTGGGCAGAGAGAAAGGAAGAAAGGAGGGAGGGAGGAAGGAAGGAAGGAATGAGTGAGGTGTCCTCAAGCCATGTGAAGGAGTAGGAAGAGCTCAACCATGACAAATGGTTGAGAGGCCAAGTAAGGTGAGAGATGAGAAAATTGACCATTGTATTTAGAATGTGGAGTTTGCAAGGACTTTGACAAAAGTCATTTTGGCGGAGAGAAGGATGTGAAAATCTGATTGAAATAGAATCAAGTGAGAATGCCAGTTAGACATCCTAGGGGCGATGTCGAGTGGGATGCAGGATCCCGTTCCTTTCATGCAGGTGAAAGGAATTGGAGAAACCAGGTGTACAAAAACTCCTGCATGATTTTGCTGTAATGGGAACAGGGAAATGAGCTCTAGCTGGAAGGGGAGCTGGACATCAAGAGAGAATTGCTTTTTAAGCAGGCTGATATCATAGTGTGTTTGATGCTGATTGGAAAGATACAGTAGAGAGAAGAAAATCAATATTGTTAGTTCTCCTCCTTCTTCTCCTCTTCTTCAGCTGTGTTTTAAACTCCTAATAAACACATAACAAGGTCCACATGTTTACGGCTAACCAGCAGTGTTCTTGCTCTGCCCCCAGGTTTCTGAAGCCTGAATGGTGCTTGGCTCATAGTGAGTGCTCCATGAGTACTTGTGGGTGGGACGACAAACAAAGCTGCCGGCAGCTCTCATGTCTGCTGAGAGCAGGTGTGGGTGGCCAGGCAGGCAGATCTCATTTGAGGTGCCCTCACCCATGGCTTCGGGGACGGGGGAACATACCAGGGCAGCACTTGGGCCGACTCCTTATCCCTGCAGATAAGGGTGTTGAGGAGAAGAGGGCCTCCCAGAGGGCCGTGGGCAGAAGTCCGAGAGGGCTGGAGGCTGGGATGGGCAGAGGGCCCAGGGCAGGCTGAGGTCTCCTTTGGGAACCCCCGGGCAGTAATTACAAAACCTAGCAAACCAACTGTCCTGGACTTTGGCATCAGTTTGTTTTTCTCTCCCAACCCAAGAATGTGTCAATTTGTGTGTTTACACAATAACCTGGTGCTGTTTTCCTAGAGTCCATGAAAGTCACAAAAGTTTCCAAACTACAGCACCTGAGCTTGTCCTGTGAGGGTGACCCAGTGGCACATGGTCCCAAGGCTTCTATCCCACAAATCTGGAAAAGAGATGTTTAAAGATCTGCCTTTGCTCTTTTTACAGTCTGGCTGGCCCTTCCTTGGCATGCAGCCTGTCTGCAAATATTTGTTTAGCTTTTTTGTGTTCAGGGTAAATCCTGCCTCTGGAGAGCCGCAAATCTTCAGCCTCAGGCTCTCTCTCCTGGCAATGGTGCCACAAAGTATTTGTGGGGCCTGTTATTGTTTCAGAGGAGCCCTGGTGGCTCAGTGGATAAGTGCTCAGCTGCTGATCGGAAGGTCAGCAGTTCCAGCTCACCATCCGCTCTGCGGGAGAAAGACGTGGCAGTCTGCTTCCATAAAGATTACAGCCTTGGAAACCCTATGGGGCAGTTCTACTCTGTCCTATAGGGTCGCTATGAGTCAGAATTGACTTGATAGCAGTAGGGGGAGGGGTTTATTGTTTCTACAGTAAAAACTGCTAATCAAAACTGCCACTTATTGAGCACTGGCTGTGTACCTGCCACTGTGCTAGATGCTTTATGTGCATCATCCGTGTGGCCCTCACAACAACAAGAAGCTAGGTACTGCCGCTCCATCATACAGATGAGGGGCCCAAGGCTTAGAGGAGGCCAGAGACTTATGCAAGTCCTACAGCAAATGGTGGAGGGAGGATCAGGACCCAGCATTCCCAGGTCCTAACCCTGAGTCCAGTCTCTGACACCTGTTTGTCTCTCTCTCTCTTTTCATAGGAGCAATTTCTTGGGGGACAGCCACTCCTATGGATGTTGTGAAAAGTCGACTCCAGGCTGACGGGGTTTATTTCAGCAAATACAAAGGTGTCCTGGACTGTATCTCCCAGAGTTACCGAAAGGAAGGTCTTAAAGTAAGCTCCACAGCAGGCATGCGGGGTCCAGTCCCTGGAAGGTGGTTCAGACATTTGGGGGAGTGTGAGATGACAGAGAAGGGAATCCAGAAACCAAGGGGGGGTGACGGTTATCATTTTCTAACACTACACGTGGGCACTGCAACAAGACCTTCATGTGTGTTACCTGTCTAACCCCACCCCAGGCAGGTAGAAGCGGTATGTGTGCGCCCAACTCACAGAGATTCAGAGAGGACTAGTAACCTGCCCAGGGTCACACAGCTGCTGCATGGCAGAACCAGCTCCTGGACCCATGTCTGTCTGTCACCAAAGCCTTCAGTCTCATCACGATAGGGTGGGACACCCTGCCTACTCACTGCTCACCCTCTCCCCTCCCCCAGATGGGAAGTTCCAGCACCACGTTCCAGCCTTCCTATCCCTCAGGCATCACATCTTGCCAGCGCTGATCTGTCTTCTGCTCTCCCACTCCACCGGAGTCCAGGCCCCATCAGCTCTGGTCTCAGCTATTGAGGTGGCCTCCAAGCCTCCAGCCTGGTTCCTTAGGCCTTGTCTCTTTTCTCTGTCCTCCCCACAGCCGAAGGGCTGATCCTAAACACAAGTCTGATCATACCTCTTCACCTCCAAATTGTTCCTGAACAAAGCAGATTTCCATATCTACTGTCCAAGGGTTATAAATGAGTTCATTTCCGTCTACCTCACCTACCATGACTCCCACTGGCTCCCTCCAGAGAAGCCATGTGGCTCACTCTTCCTCAAATAGTCCCCCTTCTTCCTTGGCATGGCCCTTGGAGGCAGCAGACTTGACTTCAAAGGCAGGCCCAACTACTCACATGTGAGGGACTCCAGGCAAACTGCTTCACCTCTCTGGACCTTGGTTTCTCCAGGGGTAATCATCCCTACCACGAAGGACACGGTTTTGTGTGAATCAAATTAAATAATGCACACAAAAAGTGCTTAGCTTAATGCATAACGCAGAGGAAACATTTGGAAAGAGTTGACCATTTTGTAATCAGTATTAGTATGAATTATTATTAGTTGTTGTTGTTATTGTTAGGTGCCGTCGAGTCAGTTCCAACTCATAGCGACCTTATATGTAACAGAATGAAACATTGCCTGGTCCTATACGATCCTCACAATTGTTGCTATGTTTGAGCCCATTTTTGCAGCCACTGTATCAATTCATCTCACTGAGGGTCTTCCTCTTTTTCACTGACCTTCTACTTTACCAAGCATGATGTCCTTCCCCAGGAATTGGTCCTTCCTAATAACATATCCAAAGTAAATGAGATAAAGTCTCGCCATCCTCTCTTTTAAGGAGCATTCTGGCTGTACTTCTTCCAAGACAGATCTGTCTGTTCTTCTGGCAGTCCATGGTATATTCAGTATTCCTCACCAACATCATAATTCAAAGGCATCAATTCTTCGGTCTTCATTATTCATTGTCCAGCTTTAGCGTGCACATGAGGTGATTGAAAACACCACGGCTTGAGTCAGGTGCACCTTAGTCCTCAGAGTGACATCTTGGCTTAGCAGTAGTACTACTTTTATTGGTGTTAGTGTTACTACTGAGCTCTGAGCCTTTCCTCACATGGCTCCCTCACACCAGCCCTGCCAGATAAATTCTACTCATCCTTCAAGGCCCAACACTGTTCTCCACCTCCTGTCCCCAGAACCCATGTCCTACACTGCTCTTTTCCTGTCCTACCCCTCATGGCACTTTCACACACCACCTGCCACACGTCCACCTCTTGCTACAGCAAGTGCCATGAGGTCTTGTTTTAAGTCTCCCCCTAACTTAGGGAAGGATCCAGAGCTTAGATGACCCAATGTTGAGGAAGACAGTGAATTTGCTGTCTGAAAGAGACAAAATTCAAAATGACCCCCAAAGATAGATCGAAGGGCCAAATCTAAAGGGCAGAACTACAAGAAGTCAATGCATAGTCCTGCCCTTACTATTAAATAATCAATTGCTCTGTACAGTATGGAGCCATCTGATTTTATAATAGTTCCTGGGGAAAAAACACCTGGGGCATTAGTTCTCACAAGCTCAATGTTAATTTGACAAATACTTATTTTTAGAGCACTTGGAACGTGCTAGGCATGGTTCTAGGAGCTGGGGACACAGCAGTAAACAAAGAGACAAAGTCCATGCTCTCATGAAGCTCATGAGCGAGTGAGCCAGCAGTCGGACCTATTCCCAAGGCGACATTAATAGAAATACAGAGGGTATAGTAAGGGAGGTGGAAGTCTCTGCCCTTATCAGATCACGGTTAGAATGTTGCATTTACCTTTGGTTACCATCCATTAAGCAAAACATTGATTGTGCCCCGAGGACGAAGATGAGGACTTGGACATCATATCTTAATGAAGAAAGGCTGAGGGACTGAGATCGCTTAGTATAAAACAACATGATAAAGAGGGGATTTCATTTCTGTCTTCATGTTTTAAGGGTGGATAAGCTTAGAATTTTTCCATTCTCGTTATTTAGTTTTTTTTTTTTTAATAAGAGCTGCTCTGACAGAAACATACAGCCTCAATTGTCCTTTTCTTTTTTTTTTAAGCAGAAACACAGTGATTTAGCCAACAACAGGCACAGAGGGACGCAAAAGAGAGATTCGAACCGGATGTGCTGTTTTTATTTGAGATGTTTTTGTCTGTTTCCCAAAGTATTCATGTGTCATAATTCTAAAAAGCCTGTAGAGACAAATATAGATTGCTAATATTATTTCCTCCCACAGTTAATGTAAAAAACAAAGTTCTAGGAGGAAGCTGAGGTCAGATAATCAACGTCTCAGGTCGGTGGTGTTGGATCTATAGCGAATGTTCAGAGGTAGTTTTCGAGCAGAGATAGCAATGCTCGGCTTGATTGGCCACCTCATTCACTACATGGTTCTCAACTAAGTATATATATGTATATATATAAATTAGTTTAAAAAGTAGATAATAAATGAAAGTGGAAAGCTTCAAAAGGTACAAGACGCTGTACTGTCTAATTGTTCTTCTTGAGGTCTTCACTCCTCTCCTCAAAGGTAATCAATGTTAGTTGTTTCTTACATATTGCAAACATACTCTCAGCATGTGGAAGCATACACGTGTGCGTATGTAGATATAGGAGCCCTGGTGGCGCAGTGGTTAAGAGTTTGGCTACTAGCCCAAAGGTCAACAGTTTGAATCCACTAGCCGCTCCTTGGAAACCCTATGGGGCAGTTCTCCTCTATCCTATAGGGTTGCTATGAGTCGGAATTGACTCGATAGCAACGGGTTTGGTTTTTGGCTTATGTAAATATATGCACGTTTGTATATACGAGTGTATATAAATAGATAATCCATTGCCTTCGAGTGAATTCCGACTTATGGCGACCCCACATGTTACAGAGCAGAACTTCTCCACTGGGTTTTCTTGGCTGTAATCTTTAGAAGATCACCTGGCCTTTCTTCCCTGGGGCCTCTGGGTGGATTTGAACTGTCAATCTTTAGGTTAGTAGCCAAGGGCAAACTGTTTGTGCTACCTAGGGACCCATAAGCATAGATAGTAACATGAAAACATAAAATAAAACAAAAAAACCAAGAAGTCCTGGAAAATAGGGTTTTCTCAAAGGCAGCTTTCAGCAGCAGTGGAGAAGCGCCTTTTCCCAGGGCCCCAGGGACAGCAACAGGCCCCAGCTGGATTGGACTCTGGCTTAAAAAAGCACCTGTTCTCAAATATTTTTTCCTGTGGCTCATTGAAGCAGGGCATGAACCCCTAAGCCTGTCATTACTCAACATGTTCCACTTTCCTATGGAAGAACCTAGTGATCATAAAGAATTGAAAAGGAATAAATTGATGAAAATGATGCCCAGTTTTAATAAACCTTTGTAACACACTTCACGATCACCTGTAAAAAAACCGGTTGCCGTCAAGTCGATTCCGACTCATAATGACCCTATAGGACAGAGTAGAGCTGCCCCATAGGGTTTCCAAGGAGCACCTGGTGGATTCAAACTGCCAACCTTTTGGTTAGCAGCTGAGTTCTTAACCACTGTGCCAGCAGGGCTCCATGATTACCTGTAGAGCAGTCTTTATTCTAGCAGAAACTGAAAGTCCATGGACTTGTGGCCCATTCCTGCACAAACACAGAAGGAAGGCCTGGAAGTTGTGGATCCATTCTGGGCCGACTATGAGGGTCCTCTTGGACCACATGGGTGGTAGGCCATATTTGGGAGAGTTATTATATGAAATAAGGAGTCTGGAGGAGAGGCATGGTGTCCTTTAAGCTCCACAGTGGTGACTGTTGTGAAGGAGCTTGTGATAAGAGGATGATACTGTATGACTCTAGGGAGGGGCCTAGAGGAACATTTGCAGGTGGACAAGCTTCCTGAGGCACCTGGGTCAGCCGCCCTATGCTTCTGCCCCTCAAGGGTTGAAGCCCTCCCCCACCTCCAGGAATCTCCCCTCCACCTCTGGACTGTATCTTTCAGCTCAGAGACTGTTCCTTCTACGTGTCCGGGAGTTCAGTCATCCATCTGCTCATCCAGCTGCACTTTGATTCATTTAACAATGAATCTGCTCTGGGCCAAGTCCTGTGCTGGGTGCTGGGGATTCACAGGCAAACCACACAGACCACCCTGTCTCACTGACCTGACTGCTGTGATTAATGGGAGACAGACAAGCCCTGGGAGAGAGGACAGTGTGGGAAGAGCTATGATGGGAGTGTTCAGAGGTGACAGGCCATATCCGACTTGAGGTGGCATGGAGGGCTACCAGAACCCTCAGGCCAGGTTTGGGGAATATTCCAGGCTGAAGGGATCCAAAGAGGCACAGTGGGAAGAAGCAGGCGCCATAGAGGGATAACAGGCCTCTAGCCCACCCAGCATGTCAGATGGGAGAGATAGCCCGGAGATGGCATGGGGCCAGCACATGGGGCACCTTGCAGACCACTGAAGGGGTATGGACGTGACCCTGGTGCTGGGGAGTCATTGAGGCTTCCGGGAGAGTCTCAGTCTGGTGGGTATTTTTTCCTGAAAATGCAGGGTGATAGCCACCTGGTCTGCACTTTGCTTGCCTTCTTTGGGCCTGGCTGCAGCTGCTGGAAGGCAGGCATGTGGCCGGTTTGAAATGGCCCAGGGCTCCTGCAGGGCCCAGCGTTGCGGGGGAACGAGGCTCACACTCCCAGTGAGGTCCTGCCTGGCTCGGCCTCTTGGAGTGGAGCCAAGCCCAAGCCCACAGGGAGCCTCTGCGGGCAACCCTGTGGAATTTTCCTCTCGGAGCCTGACCCAGTTCCTCGCTGTTATTCAGTCACTCTGGGTGAGCCTGTGGAATTCCAGAAAGGTTAGATGTTACAGAGGGGTGCTAATGTTACAGAGATTCTTCCTGGGCTCTGCCAAAATGACTCCAGGGTTTGGCTGAGCCACTCAGCTCACCTCTGGGGTCCTGGTTCATCAGCTCTCTTTCCTGGAGCCAAGGCTCCTCCCAGGTTCCACCAAGAACCCCCTTTCCTGTTTAAGCTGCGTCTTCGAAGCTGCCACAACTTTCCAAGGTGAAGCCACCTTCCCAAAGAGAGACCACCTGACATCCTGGCCAATGACCCCAGCCAACCCCTGCCCCAACCACACAGTGCCTAGTGACTGGGAAACTGGGGACAGTCGAAGGGCTGGATGTCTACTGCTTTAAAACCACAGCACTTCATCTATGTCTTAAACTTAGTAAATTACACAGGAGTCAGATAACAGATTTATATCTCACATCTGACAGTTCTTGGGTCATTTGTGCTTGAATGGGGACTTGTCTATAGCTTTGTGTTTCTTCCCAGAGAGTACATTGTAGGACAGCCCTTCCCAGCCCCTCCCAAAGCCTTTCTCTGTTTTCATCACTTTCTGGATCATAGTGTAATTCTTCATCGTGGGCTTCCCTCCCCTGATGGGTTATGAACTGCCTGAGGGCAGGAACCACACAGCACATTTGTGAGTGTGCTCCCAGCACCAAGTGGGAAGGAAGCAGGGAGGAGAGGAAGATCATGGGAAGGACTGGGAGGTATCTTTTTCCCCGAGGATGGAAGACAAATGTAGGCTTCTGGTAGTATTGAAGGCAGAATTTAGCTGTTCATAAAGACAGGCAATTACTCCTCAGCACTCATACTAATAATCAAGGTTAAGTTCATATTAATAACTCACAATTCTGCATTTGTTTGCCAACTGTGCCCCCCAAGTATTTTTGTAAATGCACTATATCAATATTTTCACATGCTGCTGTTAAAAAATTAGCATAGCACGCTTATGAAAATACTCCACGAGGGGGTTCGCAGTTGGCAAACAAATGTAGAGCGTGTACATTATTTGTGTAAAAATATTATTTACTTTGATAATAATAATGATGATGGTGGTGAATATTAACAGTTAATCGTGCTTGCTGCGTGTCACAGACTGTGTAGGTGCTTTAAAAGCATCGTCTCACTTATTCCCTCGACAATTTTATCAGGTAAATACTATTATTACGCCCATTTTACAGTTTCAAAAATTGAGGTCCAGAGTGTGTGCCACTCACCCAAGTAACATGGCCACTAGATGGCAAAGCTGTGCCTCAGCTCCATGTCTGCAGAGTCATAAGCACTGCCCAAGTTCTTCCCCATGCTGCTACTTTGGGGATGTACCATGAAGCACCTGTGACAGTGGCTGGTCATGGCTGGCGTGCTGTCCATCATTGCAGAGTGAGTGGAGTGGACAGTTAGGACCTCCAGATTCCAGAGGAGTGTGTGTGTGTGTGAGAGAGAGAGAGAGAGAGAGAGAGAAAGAAAGAGAGACAGAGAGAGAGCAATTAAACATGTGTACATGGGTGTTTGCAAGATTCAACAGTTTGCCTGTAGTAGAGGATGTAGCATCAGAGTCTGGGAGAAAAATTGCCATCAGACATGACATGGGTGAGGGAACGGAACAACTAGGACACTCTGTAGTTCCCACCTGAACAGGTCCTTTGGGTTCTGGGGGTCCAGCCTCAAACAGGGGCCTAGGGTGGGGCAGCCCCCAGCCTTTTCCGCCTTGCAGAGGTGGCCCTGTGGAGTGAGGGCCAGTCCCCTATAATAATCTGGCCTCCTGTGCAAAGGTTTTTTTCAGGGGCATCACTGTGAATGCTGTGCGGGGGTTCCCCATGAGTGCGGCCATGTTCCTTGGCTATGAGCTCTCGCTTCAGGCAATCCGCAGGGACCACACAGTGACGGACCCATGAGCCCAGGTCAGTGTGCTTCCTTCCCGGCAATTGGGGCTCCCAAGGCTTGAAACTCTTTTCTTTGTTGTGAAAATGTTTTGACCTTCTGAAATGTACCTCTGCCATTTGTTTTTGTCTAATCTGT
This sequence comes from Dugong dugon, assembly GCA_030035585.1. Classification (NCBI taxonomy): domain Eukaryota; kingdom Metazoa; phylum Chordata; class Mammalia; order Sirenia; family Dugongidae; genus Dugong; species Dugong dugon. Next base: position 149,373,353 of record CM057460.1, read on the forward strand.
GTTAGGTCTAGGCTAGAATTGCCACCCTGTGGTCATCAGAAAGCACTTCTGAAATGCCCACCTGTGACAGTCAAGGCCATCGGTAACTGAGGCTGGCACAGAACTGACTCATTCAGAGCAAGCTCACATTTTCCCACTCATCAGCTTTAACAGCCCTTGGAGAGAGGTGCTTTTAGCTTTACTGTGCAAATTCAATGACCAAGGCTCAGAAGTGAGGACTCGAGCCAGGGTGCCCACCCACTGCTCTCATAAGGCATCAGAGCCTGAGTCTGAGAGCCACCAACAGGTGCCCAGAGCCTTGGAGGGAGGTCTCTGCCATCATTCCTGCCTCCTACTTTCTTCTTCCTTGCTCTTTGTAGAAAGATCACTACAGCCTGAGGGATCTTCTAAAAGCAGGAATCTGATCAAGTGACTCCCTTGCTCAAAACCCCTCCATGGTTCCTCACTGCTCTCCAGATAAAGCATCAGCCTCATTTCTCACCACCACCCTAAACATAGCATCTTCTTTCTCACCTCTAGGTCTTTGCTCATGCTATTGTCTCTGCCTGACACCCTCTTCTCACTCCTCCTCCCATTATCCTTGGCTTCACCAACTCCTCTTTGTCATCCTTGCCTTAGAAGTCTCCTCCTCCGGGAAGCCTTCCTGGATGCCTCAGCTGGGATGAGTTGTGCCTGCTGTAGACTCCCTCCCACAGCCCACTTTCTTCCTCTCCCATATGACACTGCATTACACCTGCCTGATTACGTTCCAGGAGAGCTGCAATGACTTTTCCTACCTTTGTATGCCAGGTGCCTACCACAGAACCTGGCCCATACATGGCTACTCAGAAACACTAGGGTGTGGCTGGATGATCAACCTCCAATAGCCCCTCAGATCCTCCTCCCCCTCCTCTTGCTTCTTCTCCTTGGTGTCTCCTTCTCTGGCCTCAAACCAGTTAACTGCAAAGCTCAGACAACAAACTGGGGTGTCATTAAATTTTCTAGTCAACCAAGAAACCATTTTGCATCCACCTTGGTACTGCAAATTCTCCCAAAAATTTTGGGGTCCACACCCACCCTCATCGGGATGTCTAAAAACCTGACCACTTCCTTCCCTCTGGGCTGGCAGAGTGTTTGTGGGTAGCAAAGTCCCCCTGAGACTCACGGACGGCGTAGAAGATAGACGTAGGGAAAGGCAGCCCAGAGCAAGCCCAGGACAGGCCCTAGCAGTTGACTTTAAAGAACACGTGTTTAACTTTTTACTAAAGCTCCAAGATTCACAACTTTTCTACTCTTTGCCCTTTCTTATAAAAGGAGAAGGGTAACAACACATTTTACATAACTAAACATCTTGGGCGAAGAGTTAGTGTGTTAGGGTTATGTCCAGGGCAGGGAGAGAAGTTACTTTGTTCTTGAAGCTGTGCTTAGATATCTGCCACTCCCCCCTTTTAATGGATAAAATAATTGTTTTAAAACTTCTGTAATAAAATCAGTGCATTTTATTGTAGAAAAAATAGAAAATACAAATAAACAGAACAGAATAAAAATACATATAGTCCCAATACCTTGTTATTATTCTTCTGAGTGTTTTTTATGTGTGTCCCCAAAATGGGATCCTACATTACATAATTGCCTCATATGCGTGTGAAAGCTGGCCAATGAATAAGGAAGACCAAAGAAGAACTGATGTCTTTGAACTCTGGTGTTGGCGAAGAATATTAAATATACCATGGACTTCCAGAAGAATGAAGAAGTCTGTCTCGGAAGAAGTACAGCCAGAATGCTCCTTAGAAGTGAGGATGGCGAGACTACGCCTCACATACTTCGGACATGTGATCAGGAGGGAGCAGCCCCTGGAGAAGGACATCATGCTTGGTAAAGTAGAGGGTCAGCAAAAAAGAGGAAACCCTCAAGGAGTTGAACTGACATAATGTCTGCAACAATGGGCTCAAACATAACAGCAATTGTGCGGGTGGCGCAGGGCCGGACAGCGTTTCATTCTGTTGTATATAGGGTCGCTATGAGTTGGAATCAACTGGACAGCACCTAACAACAACAACGTCACACAATGTTTTGTAGCCCATTTCTCCCATTTAACAGCTCAGGGCCATTTTTACATGTCATGAAGTCTACGAGATCGTTTTGATGCCCAGAGTTCACTTTCCCAGCAGTGGCTGGGCACTGACCAAGCGGTCGCCCTGATGATTCGCTACTTCAGGAGGAAGGAAGAAGTTTCTAGTAAGCCAGAGCCCTAGATTTGGCCTGTGAGAGCAGTGACCAGTCCCACTGGAGCAGTTTTCTTTCTGAAAGCACTCTCTGCTGGGTCGGGGAGGCTGGTCCCAGCTGGGTGGGAGAAGGAAGAGGTTCTGGAGAGTTTTCTGGACCCTTATCTTGAACAAGCCTCCCCCAAGGTATCCAACCTCTGCTCTAATCCCAGAGCTTCAAGGCTTTGTAGCATGTCTTGGACTTGAATTTACCAAGTGGCTTTGAGACTTTGGGCAGGTCATGTGCTAGGCAGCAGCAACATGTACTCTTTGAAGGTGAGTCCAGACTGAGGACAGCGAGAGGATGCATATTAGAGAACTCAGGAGCCCTGTATTTCCTAAGTAGTGGAGGGTGACTATCTCAAGAGCCCCAGGCAGCATGTGGCAGGGATTATGTGGGAATCCTTTCCAAGTGCCTGCAGAGAATAGAGTGTCTAGATCCTTCCAATACCCGGTACAGAGCTCTCCCTCAGCTCCCACAAAGCCCTGTGGAGGAAGAACAGTTCCTTTTTGTTCATCTACTAAGTGATTTTTCTCCCAGGCTGCACGTGTTAGTGGCCCAAGGACTACTCAAAGCCCAGGAAACATCACATGAGGTTATCATTTCTGTAATTGTGGTCAGTTTTATCAGTTTGCACAGGGAAGCCAGAATTAGGCAATACAAGCGAGGTGGCCTTTGGTGATAGAAGAGAAGCCAGCTGTCAGCGTTCAGGCTTGTCCAAAGCCTGTGAATCCAGATGCACCATCCCTCCCTGCCCACCAGGACCCTGCCCCAGAACTTTCCTGGCATTATGCTGAATTTTTCTCCCCGACGACATTTCCTGCTGCAGACCTCATCGGCCTACTTTCAATTTCAGGAAAATTCATTTCCAAGGACAGAAGATACATTCTTTCTAGACTATTTTTCTGAACATTTTTAAATAACCACAGACAACCCTCACAGCCCTTATCCAGTCTGTGCTCCTGGTGGTACTCTGCCCATTGCTGCTACACAAAAATAGGCTCCAGATGGGTTCTTGCCTCATTGATCTTGCTGACCGATAACGCTGGTCGGATGAAGTTCTTATCTTTCCTCCTTTTTCCCAGGGCTGATGTCACCTGACCAGGACTCCATTCCTCTGATATGTTGATGCTGACTGCGGTGTCTCCAGAACCAGAGGTGGTAAATCCACTGAAGGGAAAGAGGGGCTTCCGTCTCCAGTGAAAGCCCCCACCCGCAGACTCTGCCTTGTGGGCCTTCAGCCGCCCCTGGCTGGGACCCATGAGCTGCTGCCCTTAGAAGGGAGCACGAACCAGTGATGGATCACCACCTAGCTCAGATCTGGACTTGCACCCTGGGGAAAGCAGGTAAAATAGACCCTGCCCCATGACCATTGCACACACACTGGGAATTCACAGAGGCACTGGATTTGTCTCTAAGTTTCCAAATAAAAACACTGAGAACTTCTTCAAGGTTTTTCTGTACCAGATGCTTCTTCCAGGCTTCCGAAAGACACCTGACTGCCCCCTTCGTTCCTACCTCTGCTCAGACCTGTGTAGACATCGCCAGCTCAGACGGAAATCTTCTCCCCACAGAGGAAGAACTAAGGAAGGCAGTCTCCTATGTTTTTTCCCAGATGCCTAAAGTAGGCCGGGGAAGGCCTAATGGTTGAAAAGACCTAGAAGGGAGAGAACACCTTGCAGGAGCTCTCCCCTCCCAGGAACAGCGGCACTGAGCTTGGGTGGTGTGGGCCTTCTCTGGGCCTTATTTTCAAAGCAAATAATAATAATATTTGTCCACAGTCTCATTTCCAGAATGATTGCATTATTTTAATCTCATTTCTCGCTGGAACTGTGTGGGGAGTGCACTGCTATTTTTCTGCTATGTGGCACGTGGCCATGATGTCACTCCCAATGCTGTACCTACAACAGGCTTCCCTAGTCAATCATAGAACCCTTTCCTGATGAGCTGAATGCAGCTTCAAGTCCTACTCGGCATGGCTCACTGGACAGCCACCACAGTCAGAATTGGCATTCTAGGTGAATCTATTTGCCGTTGTTGGCTTAATACCTGGGAGGGGGAAATGTCCTCAAATTATTATTATTTTTCCCTTGAAAGGGTCTTCCTCGGTTTCTCTCCCTCCTGCACAGGTGATTTGGAGTATGTCCGAAAATCGTCTGCTCTGAAAATCCCCACACCAAGACAGAGCACTGTGCTAGCAGAAAGAAAGTGAAAGCATTCATTCTCATCAGTTTAAATCCTGTTACTGTAGCAAAAGGGTCAGTCCTTGAAGAAAGACCCTATAATAAAAAGTATGTATTTTATACATATATGCCCCTCCATATGCCCTCCTTGAAGCTCCTTCTTCTGCACAGCCCCTGGCTCTGCAGGCTGCCATCCAAACTCTCCATCCCTCCTGCAGGGGGATATTCATTTATTCAGGCTTCAAACATTTGCTGACCACCTACTATGAGCATGTGATGCCCTAGGTGTTGGGGACAGGTATGAGGGACTCCAGTGCTACTTCCATGCTGGTGTTTTCCACAGGAGAGGGGGTCGCTTGCCCACACCAGCATCACTAGGCAGGCACTGCAGATGCAGGGAAATGCTGCTCAGTGGTGCCTAGTCGTTCTTGACGGACCCAAGATCCTAGAACGTATTTCTTAAGCCTGCCTCACCTAGGGCATTGTACCGGTGCTGGTCCTGGTTGCTCAGTTTGTTTGGAAGTCTTGTTGTGTTCACAAGGCCTGCTGGGGTCTTCTGCAGGATGCTTCTGATGAGACTGAGACCCGACTACAACCTTAGTCAAGTGTCAGACTCCTCCTAAGGTCTCCTGATGATAGGAGGAAGTAAGCAGAGGGGAGCAGTGCTGGACCCAGTTTACAGACGAGGAAACTGAGGCTTCAACATACCCGAGTTCCTGCTGAGGATTTGGACCACCAATACCATTTGTCAATATTGCTGAGGCTACACTGCCCCCTGCTGTCCAACCCCGGGAATATCACCGGCTGCAATGGTGATGCCCGTTCCGTAGTGTACAAAAAGAAAGTTGCTGGGATACCAAGCATGGAGTCTCAAACCTCCACTGAAGACCTTCGATAATCCACATCAGAGCTGCCCTTCCAGACTCATCTCCCATTACTCTGTTCCAGGGTGCCTGTGCTCCAACTGTTTTATCTCATCCCATCTAGGGCCAAACACAGCCAGAGCAGAAGGGGCACCCAAATGTTTGTTGAAGGAAAGACTGAGTGATTGAACAAACCACACTGAGCCTGTTGCTGCCTGTCTACTACCCTCCAGGATTTCCTTCCTCCATGTTTCTCTTCAGCCTGGACACCCTCACTCCCTTCTCCAGGAATGGGAGCACTCCCTGTTCTCCGAGGCCCAACTCACAGGCTCCAGCCTGCGCCTCCCTGATTCTCCCTCTCTCTCTAGCAACTCCCAGACCCTTTCACCCATATATATACTTGTATAGCACTGTGTCCCACCTCGTGCTGAAGTCATGCCGGTGCCCCTCCTCCATCTCACGTGCCAGGGCCCACCTGTGCCAAGACTGAATCTTCCTCATCTTCAGAACCTGGTCAGCAGCAATCATGGGTAGTGTTTGCAATAAAGGAAACACGAAGGAGGGAGTAAAAATGGAAGCATAACAATGTCAGTTGAGAATTGTTTGTAATAATGAACAATTAGAAACTATCTAAATGCCCAACAACAGAAGAAGGGGGTAAATAAACGGAGGTGCATCCATACCTAGAATAGTATCATGCAGCTACTAAAAAGTATGAGTTAGGTCTACATATATTGTCAGTGAAATAGTATGTCAGCAATATGCTAAGTGAAAAAAGGAAGTTACAAAATAAAACATATGCTTTTTATTTTCTTTCTTTAATATATATTACATATGTGCCTGTTTTTATATATGCATAATTATGTAGGCATTGAAAATAGTCTGGAAGGATACATACCAAACCATTAGTTGTGGCTGTTTCTGAGCTGTGGAATGGAGGGAAGGCTTTCAATGTCTACTCTGATGATGATGATTTCTTTGTGCACCACCATAGTGTTTCAAATGGAGCCCTGCTGGTGCAGTGGTTAAAGTGCTTGGCTGCTAACTGACAATTCAGTGGTTCAAGCCCATCAGCCACTCTTCGAGAGAAAGATGTGGCAGTCTGCTTCTGCAAAGATTACAGCCTTCGAAACCCTATGGAGCAGTTCTACCGTGTCACATAGAGTCACTATGAGTCAGAATCGACTTGGCAGCAGTGGATGATGGATAGTGTTTCGATCTTTTTACAATGAGCGTATATTGCTCTTATAATTTTTTTTTATAAACAACATCATTTTTCAGAGCTGGGGTTCCATATTGGATACTTGCATTCCAGGCTCTTGGCTGGCTCTACCTTGTGGCCGAACTACAGCAAGGCTCTGCTTGCCCCGCCCCCTGCCCACTGCCCCATGCTGGTCATACACAGCTCACTTTCTTCATCCCTGTTATGGATTGAGTTGTGTTCCCCCAAGATATGAGTTGAAATCCTAACCCCTGTACAGGTAAGTATGCCCCTGTTTGGAAATAGAGGGTTTTTATTATGCTAATACAGTCATACTAGAGTAGGGTGGATCCTAAACCTAATCACTTCTGATTATAAAAAGGGCAGACTAGACACAGAGACACACACAGGGGGAAGAAAGGCACCAAGGAACGCCAAGGAACGTCAAGGGCCTCATGGGCTACCGAAAAGGAAGGGCCTCCCCCTAGAGCCATGCCCTAAAGTCAAACTTCTAGCCTCCTGAACTGTGAGAAAATGCATTTCTATTCTTTGAAACCACCTACTTGTGGTATGTGGTAAGGCCGTTATGACAGTACTAGGTTACTAAAATACCCTTCAAGAGCACCTGAGCTGGAAAAGAAAACAATCCAACTTAATGAAGAAACTTTAACACAACTCAGACAAATTTCATGTAGTACCCAGTTGTTGGGAGGGGTCAGCCAGCAGTAGCCCCTGCTTTCTCTCAGGCTTTTCTGGAGAAAATAATCTGGAGAATAGGTAATTCTCCATTAACATATCTTAGCCTTTCTCTCATTCAGCCAAAAGAATATGTGTTGAGTCTGATTCTGTGCCGGGTGCTGTGAATATCTGACAATGATTTCTGTGTCATCATCAGGAATGTCTTAAACAAATAGAACTAAAATTTTAAGAAAGTCTGCAAACAGAACAGAATTGCAAGCCAAGCGTCAGTTCTGGTGTCTGCCTCCTGGTGTTGGATGGCCTCAGACCTGTCCCACCTGCCTAGCAGGGGTGGTGAAGAGAACAGCAGTAACGCTAATCTACAACAGGAGCTCTCAAACTCCTGGGGCTCAGAACTCCTTGACACTCTTGGAAATTACTGAGGCCTCCAAAGAACTTTTGTTTATGTGGTTCATACTCTATCAACATTTACCAGAATTTAAAACTGAGAATTTTGAAAAGTATTTATTCGTTTAAGGTATAAGAATAAACCCAGTACATGTTTACTTCAATAACATATTCTTAGGAAAATAACTATTTTTTCCAAACAAAAAAAATTATCAAAATAATGGCATTGTAATAAATAAGTGGTAACTTTGGTGAAGGGTGAGACAGTACACAGTACTGGGGAAGCCAGCACAACTTGTACAGGGAAAGGTCATGGAAGCTCCATAGACACAACCATACTCCCTGAGGGACTGAATTGCTGGGTGGAGGGCGGTTGGGACCATGGTCTCAGGGAACATCTAGCTCAATTAGCATAACAGAGTTTATAAAGATAATGTTCTACATTCTACCTTTGTGAGTAGCGTCTGTGGTCTTAAAAGTCGTCTAAGATAGTCCACGGGTCTCACTCCTTTGGGAGCAAGGGAGAATGAAGAATACTAAAGATACAAGGGAAAGGTTAGTCCAAAGGGCTAATAGATCACCACTACCACAGCCTCCGCCAGACCGAGTCCAGTACAACTACATGGTGCCCGGCTACCACCACTGACTGCTCTGACAGGGGTCACAATAGAGGATCCTGGACAGAGCTGGAGAAAGGTGTAGAACAAAATTCTAACTCACAAAAAAAGACCAGACTTACTGGCCTGACAGAGACTGGAGAAATCCTGAGAGTAATGTTCCAGGACACCCTTTTAGCTCAGTAATGAAGTCACTCCTGACGTTCACTCTTCTGCCAAAGAATAGACAGGCCCATAAAACAAAACAAGAGTAAAGGAGCACACCAGCCCAGGGACAAGGACTAGAAGGCAGGAGGGGACAGGAAAGTTCGTAATAGGGAACCCAAGGTCGAGAAGGGAGAGCGTTGACATGTTGTGGGGTTGGTAACCAATGTCACAAAACAATATGTGTACTAATTGTTTAATGAGAAGCTAGTTCTGTAGACCTTCATCTAAAGTACAATTTAAAAAAAAAAGTTTTAAACTAAACTAAACTTGGCTCATGGAACTAAGACAGCCCTTCAGAGTTGCCTTGATTTGGGTCAAGAGGGTTGGGCTGTTCTGTCACCTCAACAGTCCAGTCATTAGATTTAACTTGTCCCTTGTTGTTTGCCGTTGAGTCAATTCCAACTCATAGTGACTCTATGTGACACGGTAGAACTTCCCCTTAGGGTTTCCAAGGCTGTAATGTTTATTGAAGCATGTTGCCACATCTTTATCCTATGGAGTGGCTGATGGGATTGAACCACCAACCTTTTGATTAGCAGCTGAGTACTTAACCACCGTGCCACCAGTGCTTCTTAACTTGTCCTAAGGAGGGATTATGATATTGGGCCAGCCTGCTCTTTTCAGTTGAGGGCAGTATCTCAAGAGGGCTGACAGTGAGGGTTGTCAGAGATATCAGCTGGCAACCCTCCCAGAAGCTGGGGAATAAGCACTTCAGTACTGAAAGAGGATTTGGGAAGCACAGCATGGTGTTCAGTACAGGAGAAAATTTGAGATATTCTTTGTTTTTCACTTTTCCTTGTGCTTATGGTAATGGCATGTGCTCTATGTTTGCCCAGTCAGATACGGCCACCCTGCAATTTGAATGAAGAATCAATGATATAGTGAACTACAGGCAGTGGAAAATCTTCTGGTGGTGGTGGTGGCGGTGACATACATATCCAGTTTATGGGTCAACAGGGGCAGCAGGCTGGCATAGGCATCCAGTGTCCAGGGCAGGTAGCATGAGTGCGGTAAGCAGTCAACCCTAAAATGGCTTTGTATGTTGTTTTGGCTATGGTCTGGTTGTGGGTCTCCAAGCCTGGTTTTTTAGCAGTTCAAGCGATTTTATTTAAAAAAGAAAAAAAAAAAAAAAAAAAGCATGTTATTGTTTTACATTTTTTCAAATCTCTGGCTTAATAGATGACAGCCAGATTCCCAAACATACTTCTGTTTTCAGTCGGTTGTGCTCTCACTTGTCATATGTTGTTGTGTGCCATGGAGTCGATTCCGATTCATAGTGACCCTATAGCAACCATTGGAAAATCCCACTGTGACTGCATGATAAAACGAGAGTGAAAAAGGCAAATAGCATCTTAGTGTTACATGAAAATAGTTTTGGCCTATGGACCTGCTTTGAGAACCAGTGCTCTACCAAAAAAAAAAAAAAAAAAATCAGTCATCTAAAGGCCCTGGTAGCGCAGTGGTTAAAAGCATTCAACTGCTAACCAAAAGATCAGCGGTTCAAATCCACTAGCTGCTCCTTGGAAACCCTATGGGGCAGTTCTACTCTGTCGTATAGGGTCCTGAATTGACTCTATAGCAATGGGTTAAAGGTTATCGAGAAAGGTCTTTTGGCTGATAAGCTACAGAATCGCCACTTACGGCAGCAGAGGTCAGCTAAGACCCTACTGGTGCCTGGCTCTGGCAGTTGGTGATGTTGGCCTCAGCAATGAGAACATTTGGAGCCCACGATATTCCTCTTCCCGTTTCCTGGATCACACCTTGTCTCTTTACGTTGTCCATTTCCTTCTCTGTGGGGGAAAAGAACCTCAGACGAGGGAGAACTTCACCTTGGGTTCCAGTCTTAGCTCTGCCATTGGCAACCTGCGTGATTTTGTCAAGCTTCTGCCCCACTGGGCCTGTTTCCTCATCTGTAAAATGGCACTCTGAGCTTCCCCTACATACCTTCCAGGGCTTCCATAGGTTCTGTGAACTGTAAATTGCAAAACATACTAATTGGAGGAAGGAGTGGCCACTGTATGATTTTTCTGGTTTCCGTTTTCTGCTTGCTTTCCTCTCTGTGGGTCTGGGTTGTTTGTGTTTTTTTCGGAGAGTGGACAATGATGGCTGCTGTGGACTTTCCTGGGCCTTATCTCTGCATATCAAAACCACTGAGCCTCCTAGTGGGCATCAGATAAGCTTGCTTGGGAAGGAGTGAATGTGGAAGCTGATGTGACCCTTCTGATGTCCAGGGTGCCTGAGAAGTCATTGATTTAGCTCTCCAGGGCTCTGAGCCCCAATGCCTCTCTGTGCCAAGCTGACATCAAAGTGGTTTCCAGGAAACATTTAGTCCAGCAGAGGAATCCAGCCCAGGAGGACCAGGGAGCCAGAAAAGAAATCCGGAGGAGTGCCGCTTCCCTCCGCTGACTGAGAGTAGGAGGAGCTAGCGTGCTCTGGACTCGGTCACCCCAGCTAGTCACAAGTACCCCTTCTCCCTTTGGGCCTTCTGCCTCCCATGAGTGAAGACCAGGTATCTCGCCCCTCCTGCCCCGCACCTGTGGGCTCTCCGAGGACAGCAGCTGCAACTTGTGCATCATTGCTCTGACTCCAGCACCTGGCACACGCTGAAACTTAATTTATGTTTGTTGAATGAATTAAACCACATCCTCAGGTGTGCAAAAAATAAATGAACCCTTCTTTTTTTCTAACTAAATTTAGTTTTACTGCAAGCCTCCATTCTACCTGATGGCAGAAAAAGTAATTTTGCCATTTCAGGCTAAAACAGAAATTCCCAGTTAAATCCAGTCAGTTCCAAATTTTCCCCATCTCCCCCACCCCCTGGGATGTCTTTACATTCTAGGGGTTTTGGGTATAGAAAGAAACTTCTTGCTCCAGGGAGATCGCTGTCCTGTCCTGGAGGTCTTCTTCTCTAGTCCCGGGACATGGCCTTCCCTCCAAAGGGGCTTCTGCAGAAGCATCTTCATTCCCATCTAGTCCCTGGGCAGATGATCCATGCATACCATATCCGCCAACTCTAAGGTTGCTCTGGCCTTCCAGGGCTCCATGACACTTCCACACCCCTCTTTACCCTGTGGGGAAAATCTTGGCTTTTCATTGGAACCACTAAGTGGCTGCCTTAGGCCCATCTTCCTTGGGGCATCAGGTTGCCCTCCCTACTCCAACCCTTGTGTTTGATGCCAGGGGACTGTCATCACCAAGGCACAACATAGGACATGGGGCCCAGGTGCCCTCCATTCAGAGATCCTCAACACTGCGTGGGAGTTCTGCCACCTGCCTCCCCCAGGCTCAGCTGGGGGCCAGGCAGAGCACCTTCTCCAGGGCATTCCCTTACCAGCCCCTGCTGTCATTCTCCTCACTCACTTCTCCTCCCTCACTTCTCCTCCATAGTTCAAAGAGCTTTTACCTCCCATCCCTGTAGATGTAAGCTCTCCTTTTGGAAATTCAAAAGCCGAGCATTAACCTCTAAATTTAACATAATAAAAAAAACTAACCACTAAATAAATAAAGGGAAAATAGTATGATCATCTCAATAGATGCGGAAAAATTATTTGGCAAAATCCAATACCCTTTCATGATAATAACATTTAACAAGCTAGGAATGGAAGAGAACTTCCTCAAAATCATACTTAATGGCCTAAGACTGAAAGCTCTCCCACTGAGGTCAGGATCAAGATAAGGATGTCTGTTCTCATTGCTTCTATTCAGCAATTTACTGGAGGTCCTAGCCAGGGCATTAGGCAAGAAAAAATGAATAAAAGGCATCCAGATTAGAAAGAGAGAAGTAAAACTCTCTGTATTTGCAAATAGCATGATTTTGTATATAGAAAATCCTAAGGAATCCACTAAAAAACTATTAGAACCAATAAACAAGTTCAGCGAGGTTTCAGGAGGCAAGGTCAATATATAAAAAGCAATTGTATTTCTATACACTAAAAAAAAAAAAAAACCCTTGTCGTTGAGTCGATTCAGACTCATAGCGACCCTATACACTAGCAATGAACAATCTGAGAGCTGCCACCTCCCATTCACTGGATTTAAGAATGTGGCTGTAGCGTCAGTTACCTGAGTTGAAATCTTGGCTCTACCATTTGTGAGCTGTGTGCTCCGGGCCTTAGTTCCCTCATCTGTGCACTGAAAATAACTGTATACCTACCTCATGGGGTTGTTGTGAAGATCCAATTTTATATTCTACAAAACATGTTTAGCAGAGTGCAAAGCAAACACTCAATAAATGCTAGTTCTTCCGCTTTTTCCAAGTTGCCTTCTGGATCAAGCTCAACTCTCCTGGCATATCAAGCAGAGTAATTATAGCCACTGCACCGCAGTCCCCTCGATTCTTCCTTTAAGCTGGTCTGCAGGGGTGTGTGCTGAGGGTTATATGACTTTTGCAGAAAAGTTGAGGGAAACTACCCAGCTACGCTGGTTATTAATCTGTGGTGCTGAGTCCCACGGTTCATCTCTCTGCTCATTTTCTCTGGCAGTGAATTGCGTTCCCAGTTGTATTCTGAAACAATCACCAACCACCAGAATCTGTCTTTGCTGTGATCTCAGGTTAGCATTGCTGAAGTGGGTGTCTTTTGATACTGCTAGCGGTAAACCACATTGAGTAACACAACACAGCTCTGTGTCTGGGGCCACTCATTCAGAAAACCCAGTCGGAGGAGAGGACAGGGAAGGCCCTGTGCTGAGACATGAGGCCTGCCACGTGGCTGTCCGTTGCGGAGCTGCAGAAGGCTCTGTCCTTCCTGGAGATGCCCAGCCTGAGGAACCGGACAGTGCGTTTGGAAGTGAGTGACTCTCCCCTACATTCTGTAAGTGGGGACTGAGTTAGAGTGACGCTGCTTTGTTAACGTGGCCCTCAGTCCCTAATGGCAATTCTGAAATCCAAGACAGAGAGATTGATAGCTGCCATCCAGTCCTCCGACTCCAACTCATTGCGACTTTATATACAATAGAAGGAAACGTTGCCCAATCCTGAGTCATCCTCACAGTTGTCAGCATGTTTGACTCCATTGTTGAGGTTATGTGTCAATCCATCTCACCAGGGGTCTCCCTCACCCTCACCGGCCCTCTACGTCACCAAACATGATGCCCTCCTCCAGCAGTTGATCCCTCCTGATGGCATGACCAAAGCAACCAAGTCGAACAATGCTTTGTTGTGATCCGTAAGGTTTTCATTAGCTAATTTTCAGAAGTAAATCACCAGGCCTTTCTTCCTAGTCTGTCTTAGTCTGGAAGCTCTGTTGAAACCTGTCCCCCATCAGTGACCTTGCTGGAGTTTGACATTCTGGTGGCGTAGCTTCCAGCACCATAGCAGCACGCAAGCCACCACAATGTGACTAACTGCCAGACAGTGGTGGCTGAAATCAAAACAACTCTGAAAACCCAAAGTTTGTTGGAACTCATTAGGCTGCAAAATCTGACCACTTCATGTGTTTTACTGCAGAATGTTAATGTGTTTATTAGAGAATACTGCTATGTAATATATGGCACATGAACTGTGTATTAATTTTCTAAATGGCTAAATAGTTTGAATTCTAAAACCTATCTGGCCCCAAGGGATCTGAAAAAGGGATTGTTAGACTCATATTATTGTGAATCCATTTTACCTTCAGGTTGCAGTCAGAAGAAACACAACATACACACTTGATTGTTGCTGTTGTTGTTAGGTGTCATTGAGTCAGTTCTGACTCATAGCAACCTTATGTACAACAGAACAAAACACTACCCGGTCCTGCGTTATCCTCACAATTGTTGTTATGCTTGAGCCTATTGTTGCAGCCACTGTGTCAGTCCATCTCCTTGAAGGTCTTCCTCTTTTTTGCTGACCAAGCATGATGTCCTTCTCCAGGGACTGGTCCCTCCTGATAACATGTCCAAAGTACGTGAGTTGAAGTCTCGCCATCCTTGCTTCTAAAGAGCATTCTGACTGTACTTCTTCCAAGACAGATTTGTTCGTTTTTTTGGCAGTCCATGGTATATTCAATATTCTTTGCCAACACCATGATTCAAAGACATCAATTTTTCTTCTTTGGGCTTCTTTATTCATTGCCCAGCTTTCCCATGCATATGAGGCAATTGAAAGCTTGGGTCAGGCACATATTAGTCGTTAAAGTGATCTCTTTGCTTTTTAACACTTTAAAGAGGTCTTTTGTAACCGATTTGCCCAGTATAGCGTGTCGTTTGATTTCTTGACTGCTGCCTCCGTTGGGCACTGATTGTGGATTCAAGTAAAATGAAATTCTTGACAACTTCAATCTTTTCTCCATTTATCATGATGTTGCTTTTTGGTCCAGTTGTGAGGATTTTTATTTTCTTTATGCTGAGGTATAATCCATACTGAAGGTTGTAGTCTTTGATCTTCATCAGTAAGTGTATCAAGTCCTCTTCACTTTCAGCAAGCAAGGTTGTGTCATCTGCATATCACAGGCTGTTAATGAATTTTCCTCCAATCCTGATGCCACATTCTTCTTCACATAGTCCAGCTTCTCAGATTATTTGCTCAGCATACAGATTGAATAGGTATGGTGAAAGGATACAACCCTGACGCACACCTTTCCTGAATTTAAACCACTCAGTATCCCCTTGTTCTGTTCAAACGACTGCCTCTTGGTCTATGTACAGGTTCCTCACGAGCACAATTAGATGTTCTGAAATGCCCATTTTTCACAAAGTTATCCATAATTTGTTATGGTCCACACAGTCGAATGCCTTTGCATAGTCAATAAGACACAGGTAAATATCTTTTTGGTATTCTCTGTTTTCAGCCAGGATCCATCTGACATCAGCAATAATATCCCTGGTTCTACGTCCTTTTCTGAATCCGGCTTGAATTTCTTGCAGTTCCCTGTCAATATACTGCTGCAGCCGCTTTTGAATGATCTTCAGCAAAATTTTACCTGCGTGTAATATTATAATGATATTGTTTGATAATTTCCACATTCAGTTGGATCACCTTTCTTTAAAAGAGGCATAAATATGGATCTCTTCCAGTCAGTTGGCCAGGTAGCTGTTTTCTAAATTTCTTAGCATAGATGAGTGAGCACTTCCAGCACTGCATCCATTTGTTGAAACGTCTCAATTTCTGGAGGCTTGTTTCTCGCCAATGCCTTCAGTGCAGCTTGGACTTCTTCCTTCAGTACCATCAGTTCCTGATCATATGCTGCCTCTTGAAACGGTTGAATGTCAACCAGTTCTTTTTGGTATAGTGACTGTGTATATTCCTTCCATCTTTTTTTGATGCTTTCTGCATCGTTTAATATTTTCCCCACAGGAAACTTCAATACTGCAACTCGAGGCTTAAACTTTTTTCTTCAGTTCTTTCAGCTTGAGAAATGCTGAACGTGTTCTTCCCTTTTGGTTTTCTATCTCCAGGTCTTTGCATGTGTCATTATAATACTTCACTTTACTTATGTATACTAGTATACGTATATTCAAACAAACTCATTGCTGTCGAGTTGATTCTGACTCATAGCAACCCTATAGGACAGAATAGAGCTGCCCCATAGGGTTTTCAAGGAGCAGCTGGTGGATTCAAACTGCCAACCTTTTGGTTAGCAGTCAAGCTCTTAACCACTGCACCACCAGGGCTCCGTATGTATGTTATACACACATATATATATATATATATATATATATATATATATATATATATATATATATATCAGTGTACATATATTAGTATATATATAATTAGTATATGTATAATAGTATATTATGTACTTATATATTACTTATATATAATACTTTATATATAATACTTTACATATATATTAGTATATGATATTTGTATATATATTAATATATACTATTACTATATGTATATGTGTATATATATTAGTATATGATATTTGTATACATATACTAGTATATACTATTAGTATATGTATATTAGTGTATATATTAGTGTATATATATATATATATATTAGTATATGATATTTATATACATATATTAGTATATACTATTAGTATATGTATATTAGTATATATATTAGTGTATATATATTAGTATATGATATTTGTATATATATTAGTGTATATATATTAGTATATGATATTTGTATATATATATTAGTGTATATATATGTATATTAGTATATGATATATGTATACATATATTAGTATATACTATTAGTATATGTATATCAATGTATATATTAGTATATATATATATATATAAGTATATATATTCAGTTGGAACCTGAAGTTCATTTCCACTTGTCTTAGATTCCTAGTGCTGCTGCAGTAGAAATTTCCTGAGTGGCTTTAAAGAACAGGAATTTATTTTTCTCACAGTTCAAGAGACTAAACGTCTGAATTCAGGGCACTGGCTATAGGGGAAGTCTCTTTCTCTGTTGGTTCTGGGGGAAGATCCTTCTCTTTCAGCTTCTGTAGCCCTGGTATTCCTCAGTTTCTTGTACATCTTCTTGTGACATCTACCCTTCCCCTGTTTGTGCTTGCTTGTCTCTGTCTAACCTGTTCTGTTATAACGCAGAAGTGATTAGGTTTAGGACACACCCTATGCTGATGTAATTAACGTAACAAAGAGAATTCTATTTCCAAAAAGGATTTCATCCACAGGTATAGGGGTTAGGCTTTCAATACATATTTTGGGGGGAACACAATTCAATCCGTAACATCCACTGTATGGGAGAAGCTCAGAAAATCTTGGCTGAACCTGTGCCCCCCCTGCCCAGCCACCCACCCACCCACCCACCCACCCATCACTGCCTTATAATATTTTATGTTTCTCTTGGGAAGCAGATGGGCCAGCACACTGTGACTACTGTCTATTTGTCTTAAGTCTCTGTCCCATGCCAAAATGCTTGATGGCGTTCAGCACCGAGGGGGTACAAAGTTAACACCTGGAATCCCTTTCTGAAACCCTCTTAACTTAGAAATCCAGTTTGTTGCTCTTTGGTATGTGTGTCTCTATAAATAAATAACTGAGAAACTTGCTGTTCTGTCCCAACGAAGGCTTTAGAAAATTGATTGGATTTCATTGTGGACCCACAGTTTCTGCTCTAGAGAAGATAATAAAACACTCCCTGACCTGAGTCTCCTTTGCAAAATCTCCTCCATCAGCCCTATGCTGGAGGGGGTTTGGTTGCAGACAGTGGGCAAAACTTGTGCCCATCCCATCGTTAAGGGGACATACACCTGCAGAGACCAGGGCTATTTAGGTCATCAGAGAATCCCACCTTTAGCCAAGGACTGTTTGCAGTGCAAGTGACACCTAAATATTGCTTGATGTTGTAACTGAGAGAAAGTAAAAGCCGAGCAAAGCCCTTTGAGGGACTCTGTCTTTGAGCTCTGAACTTTCCATATTATTGTAATCAAAAGTATTCAAGTATAGCCTAGCCCAACAGGCAAGGGAAGCAATTCTAACTTTGACAGTGCCTAAAAGAAATACTGCTCCCCAATAACTTCCTCCTCAGCAGACCTTATCCTATAACAGCAAACACTGTTCCCAAGCCCCTAAGCCTTTAGGTAGTGGAAGAGGGCCATTCTGATGTCAGACCACCCAACACGAACCTCAACCCTGCCTCCACCTGTGCATCACACAGAGACAGGGAGGCCCAACAGGGTGGTTGTGGGCAATCTGCCCCTTCCCAAGTGGCCAGGCCTGCCCTGAGGTGTTTGTAAGGACCTCTCTTTTCTGAAAGCCTGTGGTATGCTCTAGGCACTCTCTCTTCTCCAGGGGTGCACATTCCTGACTTAAACATTAATTTGTACTTTGTTCATGCATCTCAAAGGCCTTCATTCATTCCATGTTTATAGAGCCAGGTGCTGTATAAGCCCTTAGGATGCCTAAATTCTCTGCCCTCAGGGAGATGGCATTTGAGCAAGAGGAAACAGACACCAAACATGATACGTTAATAAATGAGAGAGAATCTTACAAGGTAAGAGGTATTGTGGGAAAGAAGCCAGGAGCACTGAGGGGCAGGTTACAAGGTGAAGGTGAGATGGATAGCTGCAGTCACACTGTGCCAACCAGGCAGCCTAGTTCAAGGATCCCTCAGGTTGTATCCCTCACTTGACACCTGGCATGTGTGGGTGCTCGTGGAACATGTCAGGGGAATAGATGACTGTATTTGATCCCAGTATTTTCTGCTTTGTGCTGTGACCCCAAGGGGTATATTCCAGGACACTGCTCCTGGTTTAGCTTCAAGAACTTTCCTCTCTTAACTGTGAACATGGGCACATTGTTGAGTAGTCTAATCTCCCACCTCCTGGATTTATCAAAGTGCTACTTGCTCCCAGGTCAGGTGCATGGCTGGTTTCTCAGGACTCCAAGCCCTCAGCAGTCCTGTGCCTCCCTCCCCAGCACCCACAGACAGCAAGTCCTCAGACCTGCTCATAGCCTCCCCTAGCTGCAGCCCTCAGGATGCCCCACAACCAAAACCAAACCCATTTCTGTCTGGTTGATTCTAACTCATGGTGACCCCCCATGTGCTTCAGAGTAGAACTGCACTCCACAGGATTTTCTTGGCTGTAATCTTTAGGGAAGCAGATTACCAGGCCTTTCTTCTATGGCGCTGCTGGATGGGTTCAAACCACCAACCGTTCGGTTAGTAGCCAAGTTTGCACCACCCAGGACCCCGCATATACCCTTCATAACTGTGAACCCTGCAACTTGTGCTGCGTGAGTGAGACTTCACATCTGTATGTATTATCATTACAGAAATCTTTGACCCATTATGTCAATTGACACAGTGTGTAGCTTTCTTTGTCTTAGGCAGTAAGAAAAGAAAAAGCTTCTAGAGATCAGTTTTCTTTCTTTTTTTCCTCATATGTATTTATTCCAAAATAAAAACATAAAATTTTAAACAAGTTATTACCATTGGTTTTGATTTAGAGTAGCTTCCTTTGTTTTTTTAAATTGCAATAGCTTAAAGAGGTGGCATTTCAATTCAATAAATAGAATAAATAATATTGCATCTTCATACTGTGCCTCTCTCGGATTCTTTCTGGAAAGCATGCAGGAGACCCTTCAGAAATGTCAGCGTGTTGCCTGTTGTGGTTTGGTTGCATGGCTGTTCACAGGAAAAAGTCTGTGGGAATAAAAGTTGACAAGGACAGAGTGACTAAAATAGTACTGAACCCAGCAGTACTCAACCCAGCAGCCCCAGGAACCACCCTGGCCAGAGCCCAGCAGGGTGTGGACAGTGTTGGTGGAGAACGGAATGGACAGGCAGGGAGGTAGAGACTTAGAACAAACGGATGGGGAGGTCCAGGGCTAGCATTTCATGTAGACAATGTAGGTGGTTGACTTTGTGGTTCTGTTCATACACACACACACACACACACACACACACACACACACACTTAGACATCTGTCAAGTGGTCCTAAATCTCTCCATGAGAGGAAACCTTTCCTTGGAAGTTTTGGAGCTTAACATTGTATCGTTGCCTTTTTGGATTCCCCTTTCAAGGTCACCTATAGCATAATTGCTAAGAGTGGGGACTTTCGGGTCATGTAGGCCCAACCTTAACTCTGCCACTTATTAAGTATGTGGCCTTAGGCAAATCATTTAACCTCACTGAGCCTCAATTTCCTCCTCTATAAAGTGAGGATGATAAACCTAGCAGTGTTCCCTAAGGTAGGTATTCAATGAAACAGTGCAGTAAAATCTGTGAAAGCCAGAACCTGTGTGAGGCGGAAACCTGCCAGAGAAAGAAAACTCAAATAGTTTCCATTAATAGGGAGTGACAGAAAAATGGTAAGACTGTACCCTGTCAAAGGTGCAGACCCAGAAAAACAAGACAGTCCTGTAGAATTGCGGCTCTCACAGGTTTAACTACATATATAAAATACTTCAAACTGAATGCCGTTGGTGGTAGAAATACCATAATGGTAATGTTCACTACTCTCCACGCTGCTAAACAGCTGAGGCCTGTTGGGCTGGTCTCATGCACAGATGCTAATACAGCGCTTAAAGGAGCAGAGGTTAACAGGCCCCTTCTCCTCCAACCAGAGCCAGCGCTGATACAATACTTGCTATAAAGAGGAGAAAAGATGTGCTGGCGGGCATTTAGGGCAAGTGGCAAGCTTCTACCTGTGATCTCTTTACGCACCTTCTTAAAGACCAGTTGCCGTTGAGTAGATTCCAACTAATGGCAACACCATGTATGACACCTTCTTAGCCAACCAAAAAAGGATCCTCTAACTTGCAGGCCACAACATGCATTCAGTAAGCAAATTGAATCTCTAGAATAATTTAGTATTATGGAGCTATAGCTCTGGATTCTCTAGAAGTTAGCTTCTAATTGCAATTAGGGTGAATTTGTTCATTATTCAATAAGTGGAGAGAAGTAAAGGGCCACATAGGTGTGAGCGTACTTTTAAAAGCCTTTTTAAACCAGGGGGAATAATGGGCTCTCTGGGGGCAAATCTCACTTTAGCTCTATTGATTCTGATTAAATTTCTTAGATATCCCTTATTGATCTTGAACTACCAATTCCAACCTCATCATCCTTTCTCATTCAAAAAGAATTGACAGCAACATTCACTTGAAAATTACTAACCATAGCAAATCACATAGAAAAATAAACTCACTTGGCAGTTTTTCCTCTGTCGGTCTTCAACTATTTTTTTCACCCGATTAAAATGCAGTCTGAATTCGCTGTACGTTGTGTTGTTGGTCAACTGGGACAGCCCCTCCTGGAAGCATGGTGTGGTGCAGTTGTCCTGGTAAACGAGAAATTGTGAAAAGAAACATTGAGAGGACAGGCTTTGAGAAGGAATCACAAAGAGAAGGATTTCAGAGATTATTTTAATTTAACCAATGTAACCCAGACTTGCATTATTTTTAGACAGACCCCTTCCCAGTCTAGGAAATAATCTTCAATATTTTAAGATGAGGCAGTTTTCCACAGTGACACTCCCTGTAGGAGGTTTCTAGAATGTTCCATCCAGGGAACATGAGACCTGTGGACTCTGGAAATAGCAGGCTCTGAGTCTCTTTTTCAACTGATGCTCCCGAGTTCTAAGTTTTGTCATAGTGGATTTGAAAATACAGAGAAAGGAACAGCCATTTCATTCCAGCCTGACGAGACATGCCAATTGAACACAGCCAGTGTTTCAGCAGGAGCTAAAATCATGAACTCTAAACCAAGGAGGCTGGGGGTAGGTTATAAATGTGTGCTTCCTCCTCAAAAGGTGCTGTATCCTTATACTCATCTAATGGATGGACTGTGATGGGTACGATCTTTGACCTCAGGTGGGGTGAGAAGCTCAGATCCTTCCTGGCCTTGTTTGAGGGAGTAAAGCACCTGAGATTGGATAAGTGGCTCTCCTTACACTAACCATGCTCCTTCGTCTGTCCGTCCGTCTATGTGGCATTTCAATTAGGAACAACAGAATCAGAACCTTTCTGTCCGCCTTCTTCTCTGCCAAAGTGGGGAGAGGCCCTCTCAGAGCCCTGTTCTCTCTTCCTCCATCCACTATCTCAGAAACTCTGTCCTCCCAGATCACAGCAATAGCAACCCTAAATTATATAGGAAGAGAGAGAGGAAGAGAGGAAGGGAAGAAAGAGGAAAAAAAAGGAGGGAAGGAAAGAAAGAAGGGAGGGAGGGAGAGAGGGAGAAACGGAAGGAGGTATAGCACATAGAAAAGCAGGCAGGCTTAGTTTGCGCTACATGAAAGATAAAGGGTTGGCATTTTATTTACATTGTTTCACAACCCTAGAGTTATTGGCAAATCGATTAGAAAGCAATATGATATGAGCTATATAATTTATCATGTTCTTCATTCCAGTTTGATTTAATTTTGCACATGCCACTAATCTAAAAAGATAGTCAAGCTTCTTTTTAAAACATTGAAAAGTGTTCAAATTTCTCTAGGGGCATAGAAACTTACATAGTCTAGAATTTCAGGAAGCTGATTTTAAAAGAGCATATTAACCTGTAACAGTAACAATTAACACTTTCTTACTTAAAAGAGAAAATAAAGCAATTTATTTTTACTTAAAAACGAGGTCAAGGTTTTATTCTTTTACTATACTTACAGACAGGACGGGAAGACACAAACAATCAGTCACCTGCAAGAGAGAATTTTCAGAATGAAGATTCTAGATGTGAAAATGAAAATTAGTTGGGAAGGTTCTTTAAAAAGGATTTACTCACACTGGTGCTGCAGCTGCATTTGGAAGTCGGATGTTCCTAATGTAGATAAAGAGACAAGGAATCATACTGGGTGATGAGTTTTTCATCCTCCTATATTTCACTTATATTTTCAATAGCTGTCTACCCCAGCCCGCACCACCTCCAAAACCTACTTGCAGCTTTTGGATGAGGTAGTTGACGTCCTTGACCCCCAACAAGCTGAAGCACGTCTCCTCAGCTGTGGAGAAGAGGAACAGGGCAGAAGCAAGGACAGTGGTCAGCAACATCTTTACAAGGGGTTGGAGGTTGACCTGCAGGCACCTTTGAATCGAGCCGTATTTAAAGCTCCTTTACAAACATGGAAAAACCCTAACATCAAATTGATACCAAAGGCCCACTTTTTCTCTGTAAGTTTGGGCCACTTAATATTGAAAAACCAAAAATCAAACTGAGTCACTTGACAAAGACAATTTTACATTGTGCTAGGAAATAACTCAGAAAAGATGCTCTTCAAAAAATACTGACAAGCTGCAGGAAACGTCAAAGATCTTAAAACCATACTTTTTTTAAGGCAGGGATTCTGGTTGTGAGAGTTATTTTCCATGAAAGGCCAGGTCTGTATTTTCCCTCTTGACATGCTGATACAACACCCAGTCATGGGTGCCCATGAAGGGGAGGGCTAGGGGCTGAGGGAGACAAGTGATGTTGTAGGATACTTTTGTCTGTCAGGTTTCTGTTTTAGTAATTGCAACCTCAATCTTACTCTACTTTGTCCCCAAGTCTTAAAAAGACCTTTCATGCCTGGGACCAGTTTCCCCAACTCACGCAAGTGTATCTGTGAAGTAGTCTTTTGTACAAGTCTCGGAAGGAGCAAAATCTTCAACCGTAAGCACTCTGTGGGCAACAACAGTGCCTGTTAAAGTGACCTTGAGGATCCCTTAGGACCATTAGAGAATTTATGGAGCACTGTGTGACATCTGGTAAAAGCTCAGTGCTTGAAATAGGATAACAGCTAACATTTATTAAGCACTTACTACATGTCAGCTACTATTCTACTTACTTTATGTGAATTAACCCAGGTAATCTGTACAACCACCAAATGAGGTAAGTACTGTATGTCATCCCCTTTTTGCCTTTTAAAGCACTCTTTGTATCTTAGCATCTCGGCCCTTTAATGGAGCTATGTTTATCACTATGGACCAGAAAGTGATCTACATGTTGCAGCCCTGATAATAATAGCAGGTGCTCTTATTATCTTCATTTTATAGATGAGGAAATTAAGGCACAGAGAGGTAAATAATTTACCCAAAGCCACACAGCCAAGAAGCAGCAGAATCTGAACTCAACCCCAGAAGTCTGGCTCTCGGGTCCAGCACTTAACCCCCCTGCCCTCCTTCTCTGACTGTTTTTAAAAGTCCACCTCTCCCACCAGGATATACCTCCATGAGTGCAGGGGCCTTGGGAATAAAGTTTAGCCCTAAATTCTCACCACTTAGGAATGTGCCTGGGGCATAGTGGGCTCCCACTAAACGCTTATTGGATTAAAGCATTACCTTGAAGTTGTTTTGAAGTAGTAAGAAAGATACACACAGACTGAGATTTTATAAGGTTTCAAATCGGGCTTGTAGGGTACATATTTGGAGGTATATACAGGTGAGAAAATACATCTTCTATACACTTGAGACAGGAAAGGTGAGGGCTCTTTATCTTAGCCCTTTGAGCTATAGTTGCCAACAGGGACAAGCTCATATGTTTTTCTCACCACTGTGTACGAGTCTGACGATATTACCTTTCCTTGCCTGTTGTTCCTTTGGAGAAAGGATGAATAAGCAGTGTTAGACTGCACTGTTGTGGGCTGTGTGGGGGCAGTGGTGTCTTCGGGCAAAGAAAAGAGAAATCAGCTTGTTGTTAAATTCCCAAAATTATCCAGCAACTCTGCTTCTGCAAAGGCACTGAGGAGAAGACTCAGTGGACTCCCAGCGTATGGCAAACACTTCCTGTTACACAGCCCAAGATCTATGCCCATTTCTGGCTAATAGAACCCTGGTTGGTTCAGGTGAAAATGCACCCAGCCACTTTTTAAGCCTCTCTTGCTGCTGGAGGTGGCCATGTGACATACAATGTATATGGGATTCTCTTGCTTTCCTGATAACAGGGGACAGAAGCGACTGAGACCTGCCCTTCCCCCGTGTCCCAATTTGGGCATGAATGTAACAGTAGCAGCATTAGCAGCCATCTTACAGCTACCAAAGAATGGACTAGAGAATTGTGGCAATGGCAACACTAACATTTTGCATAAATAGAAATCAATCATAAAAACAATAAAAAATAAAGCAACAGCAGAAAGTAACAGGAAGAATACAGCAACCAAAAAATATTGGTTAAATAAAAGAATGATTAATAAATTTAACTTTGTAGAACGTTATTTATTAAATAACTGATATATGTGCCCAGTGGACCATTAACAGACAAAAAGCAGATGTAACATTTAAAAAATTCTAGCTAGCTATCACTGCGTACTGAAACCCTGAGCCTTGATGGCTACCCTTCTCGTAAAAATGGAAATCAGCACATGTCGGAGAGATGTTAAAGATTCCATAGCATCAGACTGAGCCTTTTTCTCTGACATGATTGGAAGACTTGAAAGAGACAAGAAAAGGCAATCATTTTCTCACTGTGTGAATCAATATTCTTTAATTCTCTGTGTGTGAACCATCTAAATTGTGTCACATACCATCAGGTATGTCTCTCCGAAGTAGGAAAACACTTGTTGACTCCACTCCTCTTACTGTGCAGATGGGGGATGTGACCCAAAAAGAGAAATGAATATGTGCAAAGTCATCTCTCTAATCACTAGTGGGGAAAAGTATAGTGTAGTGGTTAAGACCAGTGGCACGGGAATCAGATTACGTGGGTTCAAATCCTGCCTCTATCGTTTGTTAGCCATGTGGCTTTGGATGGGTTACGTGAGCTCTCCAACCTTCCATTTTCTGGCTGCAAGATGTGGATAGGGATGAAAATGGGGATAGGGTGAGGATGGGGATGTGGGTGTGGGTGTGAATGGGGATAGGGATGAGGGTGTGGGTGTGAATGGAGATGGGGATGAGGGTGTGGGTGTGAATGGAGATGGGGATGAGGGTGTGGGTGTGAATGGAGATGTGGGTGTGAATGGTTATGAGGATGGGGATATGGATGTGGTTGTGGATGGGGATGGGAATGTGGGTGTGGGTGTGGATGGGGTTGGGGATGGGGATGGGGATGAGAATGTGGGTGTGGATGGGGATGGGAATGCAGGTGTGGATGAGGATGGGGATGGGAGCAGGGATGGGAATGTGGGTATGGGTGTGGATCGTGATGGAGATGGGGATGGGGATGGGAATGTGGGTGTGGATGGGGATGAGAATGCAGGTATGGATGAGGATGTGGATGCAGGTGTGGGTGTAGATGAGAATGTAGATGTGGATATGGCTGTGGATAGGGATGGGGATGGGGATGGGAATGGGCACGTGGGTGTGGATGGGAATACAGGTGTGGGTACAGATGAGAATGTAGACGTGGATATGCGTGTGGATAAGGATGTGGATGGAGATGCAGATGAGGATGGGAATGTGGATGAGGATATGGATGGGAACGGGAGTGGAGATGGGAATGTGGGTGTGGATGGGATAGGGATGAGGGAGTGGATGGCGGTGTGGGTATAGATGGAGATGTGGGTGTGGGTGGGGGATGCGGATGGGGATGTGGATAGGAATGTGGGTGTATATGGGAATAGAAATGGGAATGTGGGTTTGGATGGGGATAGGGATGGAGATAGGGATGGGGATGTGGGTGTGGATGGGAATGTGGATGGGGATCAGGATCTGGGTGAAGGTGTGGAGGGGGATGTGGATTCAGATAAGAGTTATAGGACTCTTTTAAGAGATTAAAAAGATGTTTACTCAGTGCTTAATGTGGATTAAGGAGCTGTAGTTTGAAGTTTGTCAGAGCAAAGTAGTCTAGTTCAGGGTTCAAAGAATGGTTCTTACATTTTTAAAGAGGTGTAAAAAACAAAAACAAGGAAGAATGTGAGACAAAAACTGTATGTGGCTCAAAAAAAAAACCAAAAATCAAACCCGTTGCACCAACAAGGCTCCTTTTTCCAAGCATAGCGACCCTATAGGACAGAGTAGAACTGCCCCATAGGGTTTCCAGGGAGTAACTGGCAGATTTAAACTGCCGACCTTTTGGTTAGCAGCTGAACTCTTAACCACTGCACCACCAGGGCTCTAGGTACGTAGCCCACAAAGCCTAAAATATTTACTATCTGGCCCTTTACAGAAAAAAGCCTTTGGGCCTCTGACCTAGTTCACACATGCCCCTCCTCATATTCAAAAGACATCATCTATCATCTTTCAGGCCTAGGAAGGGTAGAGCTAGACATTGGTGGATCAAGTGTCTCTTCTCCCATTATCCATCTTGTTATTTAGCTCAGGTCTCTGTACAAAGAGAAAGGAAGTGGGGACTCCGGAGTCATCAGCTGCTAGATTTTCTGAAACAGTGAAGGCCCATCTTTTTCTGCAGTTCTCCATGATGTGAGCTTGATGACCCAGTGAGCCAAAGGCCTTCTCTTAGTGAACCCAGGTACCCTTGGTCAAAGGTATCCCAGGTAGCCACAGTGTACTAGGATTGACATCAGGAGGAAAGTAAGCGAGCTCACATCCCTTTCTACCCAGGCCAGGGCCTAGTCTGACCAGCTGTTCCCAGGTCTCCCACCCTCCCACCCATTCTTACGGGCTGGTGCAGAGAAAGGTAAAATCAGTGGATGCTGGCGCTTTTGGGGCAGGTTTCATAGCTTTTCCAAGCATTGTTGTTATTAGGTGCTGTTGAGTCAAACTCAACTCATAGTGACTCCAGGTGATACAGTAGAACTGCCTGATAGGTTTTCTAGGCTGTAGTCTTTATGGGAGCACATCACCAAGTCTTTCTCCTGCAGAGCTGCTAGATGGGTTTGAACTTCTAACCTTTTAGTTAGCTGCCGAGCACTTAACTGTTGTGCCAAGCATTAATATATACCAGCATTCTCAGCCACCAACCCCACCACCACCCCAAAGAAGAGAAATCTGGGGGATGATCACCCAGCCCTACCTAATGGAATGATAGGATTGTTCCAGCTGGAATATTTGTCTCAGGAATTCTCCACATTTCCATTTGAAAATCTGGTCTGATCTGGTCCCGGCCTTCCTTTCAGACTCATCATGCTCTACTCTCCCCCCTTAACTGCCGCCGTCCAGTCTATTGGTTTCTTTCTATTGCCAGCCCCGAGACTGACTGTGCCCTTGCTAAGCTCTCTGCCTAGAATGCTCTTCCTCGGCTCTTCCATTCTCAACACCCAGGTATCTGCTCAAATGCCACCTCCTCCAGAAGGCCTTCCCTGACCACAGTAACCATTGCAATCTGCATATATTTGTTTACTTCTTTAGTGTCTATTTCTCCTAGTAGAATGTAAGCTCTATGAGGGCAGATAGGATGACTCTCTTGTTCACCATTATATTCCCAGGATATGGTCTATTTTAGGTGCTCAAGAAATATTGGTTAAATAAATGAAAGGCTAATAAATTTAACTTTGTAAAAATTTATTAAATTTATTTATTTATTAAATTACCAATACAGGATTCCAGTGGCTCATTTACCAACAAAAAGCAGATAGAACATTTTAAATAACTGAACAAGGAAAGCCTTTGAAGCGCGATTAAGCAATGAACAAAGTAAATATTTGTGTTTTGTAGTCTTTACACTGGTGCAGCGTTTAAGACTTTCAAAAATCCTTTTCAGTCTATTCTCCCTTTTGATTCTCATAGTAATTTCACAAGGAAGCTATGACAGGTGTGAGAACTCCAACTCTGTAAAGAAGGAAATGAAGACACAGAGAGAGAGAAGTTAGATGACTGATTCTTCACAATTCCTCCCTATCTTCCACCCACTCAGTTATTAAAAAAGAAGAAGAATGAGTATTACACAGTAGCTATGCAGTTCAAAACACCATTTAAACAGCTGATGCTTATCTATGCCAATTTGCTACAACTTTTGAGGCTTAGCTGATAGGATTTCTTTCAACTTCTAAAGTATGCCAATGACGTCCTACAGAGGAAATGCACCAAACCCAGAAATTAATTA
This sequence comes from Dugong dugon, assembly GCA_030035585.1. NCBI lineage: Eukaryota > Metazoa > Chordata > Mammalia > Sirenia > Dugongidae > Dugong > Dugong dugon. Next base: position 149,402,015 of record CM057460.1, read on the forward strand.
CTCATCTGTTTTAAATATCAAAAAGATCAGAGAAGAGGATGCTTTACCAAGATAACACAGATAGTACATTTTACAATAAATGACAAAAGACAACACTCAACCATTTATTTTGTTCTAGAGTCTGACGTTTTTATTTAGTGATAAAAGCTCATGTGTCATGGATTATTTCTCTAGGAATAAAACTAAATGGTTATTTGTTCTAGGAAGACTTAGCACAAAATAACCAAAAAAGCACTGAATTTCTAAGTAAAACCCAACCAAAAAAAAAAAAAAAAAGCACTGAATTTCTAAGTAAAACCCATTCTGCCTTGTACTCTAAACAGCCAAATGATAACTAGTAATGAGAATTCTCCAGCATTAATTTCTTAATAAATAGATATTTCTAGATCTGTATTTTCCAATCAAGTGGGCTGGGGCAAGCCCCACTGGATGAATTGTCCTCTGTGTAAGGGCTTCTCTTGTAAAGAGCGTTATTTCTAGAGGGGTGCCCTGGACCGGACCTCTCCCCCTGTAACCCTCCTAAGCAAATCCCAGGCCTGCCTCTCATGCACACAGGGCTACTCTTCCCAGCATAGTTCCCAAGCACAGTTTTCCAGCACACAAAGTGAAAGGTGTGTGTCTAGACGCTCTAATTTGCTCCCATAAGCTGTCTATTTATACTGATGCTATTCATACTTCATGCTCTTAATTTCTGTAGTTTCCTTATATGTTTTCATATATGCTAGGAAATGTCTTCCTGCCTCTTATAACCATCCTTTTCAGAAGCGTTTTGGACAATTTCAAACATTTATAGCATTAGATTACATTAGAATCCTTTTGATAAATTCCGCCCCCCCCCCCCCAAAAAAAAAGTCCTGTTGGGATTTTATTTGGGATTGCATTAAATTGAAATGTTAATTTAGGGAAAATTGATGTTTAAAATACTGAATCTTTATCTAGGAAGACGATATGTCTCTATATATTCAATCCTTCTTTTATACCATCAATTCAATTTTATAGGTTTGTTTTGTTTTTTCATACAGGTTCTGCCTATTTTTGTGAAATTTATTCCTAAGGTCATCTATTTATTCAACAAATATTTAGTGAGAATTTGTTATATCCCAGGCACTATTCTAGGCTTTTTTGGTAGCATGCAATGTTGTTGTTGTTAGGTGCCATCAAGTTGGTTCCAACTCATAGCAACCTTATGTACAACAGAATGAAACACTGCCTCATCCTGTGCCATCCTCACAAACGTTGCTATGTTTGAGCCCATTGTTGCAGCCACTGTGTCAGTCCATCTCATTGAGGGTCTTCCTCTTTTTTGCTGACCCTCTACCTTACCAAGCATGATGTCCTTCTCCAGGGACTGGTTCCTCCTGATAACATTTCCAAAGTATGTGAGATGACGTCTCGCCATCCTCGCTTCTAAGGAGCATTCTGGCTGTACCTCTTTCAAGACAGACTTGTTCGTTCTTCTGGTAGTCCATGATATGTTCAATAGTCTTCGCCAACACCATAATTCAAATGTGTCAGTTCTTCTTAGATCTTCCTTATTCATTATCCACCTTTTGTATGCATATGAGGTGACTGAAAATACCATGGCTTGGGTCATGAGTGCCTTAGTCCTCAAAGTGACATCTTTGCTTTTTAACACTTTAAAGAGGTCTTTTGCAGCAGATTTGCCCAATGCAATGCATCATTTAAATTCTTGACTGCTGCTTTCATGGGTGTTGATGGTTGATCTAAGTAAAATGAAATCCTTGACAATTTCAATCTTTTCTCTGTTTACCATGATGTTGCTTGTTGGTCCACTTGTGAGGATATATGTTTCTTTATGTTGAGGTATAATCCATACTGAAGGCTGTAGTCTTTGATCTTCATCAGATAATATTATATCAGATAATATATGGCATGCAATAATATTCATTAATTTCACACACATCTATGGAAGTTCACCTGGGTTAGACTGGACAGCTCTGCTGTCCCTGGCTGGGCTTACTTATACATGTACAGCTTTGCTTGAGATTGGCTAATCTAGGTTTGGACCTGCCAGGAGTATCTCAGCTTTCACATGTCATGTCAGTAGGCTAACCCAGGCATGTTCTTTTCATGGTGTGGAGGAAGCATAAGAGCAAGCCCAATGCTCAGGCTCACTCAAAACCTCTGCTTGTATAATATCTGCCAACATCCCAATGGCCAAAGCAATGACATGACTGATCAATGAGCATACTACCTTGCCCATAGTGAGAGGGCGCTGAAAAATTACACAGCAAAGGACGTGGATATGGGAGGATTGAAGAACTGGGACCAAATGATGAAATCTAACACAGCCATCCAGGAGCTATTCTCTTTAGTGCTCCTGGTAATGGCACCGGTGTAAAGAAGCAAGGTTCATATTGGGAGGAGGTGGATGCTGCCCTGGCTGAAACGTCTCATGTCCCACAGGAGCCAATGTCTTTCATATGAGCTCCATAGGCAAAGATTCCAAGGTCTCTGCACTCAGGGCAGCTCAAGGCTGTGGTGTCTCTAAAGAAATCTAGTTAGTTTATAATCCTCCCGGTCCATACATATTTTGCCGATCAGGCTAAGTTGATGTTTTTTCATTATGTGGTTTTCAGGGGAACAGAGCTAAAAAGTTAATGGAAAGATCAAATTCTCAAGCAGAAAGGGGAAGCACTGTGTTAAAACTTTACCTGTATCATAGTTTTTTTTTTTTTTTTTTTTTTTTTTTTTGGTGCCTTCTTTTTTAAGGCTTTGTTCAGGGTTATGCTGTCTTCATAAAGTGAATTAGAATGTTTTCCACATTTTTCTATATTTTAAAAGAGTTTAAGTAGTGTAGAGAATTTTAGGTTTTTCTCACTCAAATGGAAAGCAGGGGAATTTTCTTGTTCATTTCCACAACCCCATAACAAAACAGCGCCCAGAACATAGTCATTAGAATATTTGTTGGATGAATTAAGCTCGGACAACTTGTCCATAAAAGCTGGGTCTGGTGCCTGTTGGAGATTAATTCCCTGGCATTTTCAATTTCTTCTGTGTTTATTGTTATATTATGTTTTCTACTTCTTAATTTGTTATGTGCATTTTCCTAGAAAGTTATCATTTTCATCTAGATTGACAAATTTGTTAGCGTAAAGTTTTACAATTGTGTTAATCTCTTCCATGTCTGTAGTTATGTCCCATTTCTCATTCCTAATATTATGCATTTTACCCACCTTTTCTTCTTGATAAGAATTGTCAGACATTTGTATACTTGACTCATTTCAAAGATTCAAGTTTTGTTTTAATTTATCGGTTCTACTGTGCGCAGTTTTTCTTTTTCTAATTTAGTATTTTATAATTTTGTCTTTATGAGTCCTTCTTCTTACTTAATTTAGACGTATTTCAGTGTTCCTTTTTGTAGCTTCTTGAGTTGCCTGCTTGCTTAATTTGTTAAACAAACAGGTGCTCCAAGGACTGAGTCCACTATACGGCAGGAGCAGTGCTGCACATTTTACATGCATACTTCGCTGAACCCTCGTTACTGCTTCACATAGTCTTATGAAAATCTGTAGCATAGTGGTTATGAGTGCAGACTCAAGCTAGACATTCTCTGCCACCCATAACTCTGCATCCTTGGGCAAGTGACTTTCCTCTGCTTTATTTCCTCATTTGTAAAATAATTAATTATATAATCCGTATCTTGGGTTGTTGTGGGGAATAAGTGAATTAACACATATGAAGTCCCTAGAACAGTGCCTGGCACTTAATGTGTACTGTGAGTAGTTGATATTATTATTTAAAGATGAGAAAACTTGAAGCTTTAAGAAGTTGAAATTAAGAAAAGTTTGCCTATGATCACACAGCTATTACTAGACAGGGAGCCTCCTGTTTTTGAACACAGTCTGGCAGCATCATATAGATTTTGATATGTAGTATGCTCATTCTCAGTAATTTCTTAATAGTCTGTAATTTCAGTTTCAGTTTCTTCTTTGATATGAGAGCTATTTAAAGAAAAAAAAAAGACTCCATAGGAAAAATGTCAAGAAAAAATATTTTGGTTATCCTTTTGCTGTTAATTTTGAGCATTGCTGCATTTGTTGCCGGAGAATATATCCTGTATAGTTTCTGCTTTCTAGAATTGAGGTCTTGTTTGTGGCCTGATATAGGATCTGCTTTTGTAAATAGTACATAGATATTTGTAAAGAATATGTATTGTCTGCCAGATACAATCCTGCAGAAATAATCTTTCTTTAAAAATCATGCATGTTTTGCTGAGTGAAATAAGTCAATCGCAAAAGGACAAATACGTATGAGAGCTCTAAAAACTCATGTAAAAGTTTACGCACAAAAAGAAACAATCTTTGTTGGTTACAAGGGATGGGAGGGGTGGGGGGGAACTAAATAGACAGTAGATAAGTGGTAACTTTGGTGAAGGGTAAGACAGTACACAATACTGGGGAAGCCAGCACAACTTGTACAAGGAAAGGTCATGGAAGCTCCTTAGACACACCCTGAGGGACCGAATTGCTGGTCGGAGGGTAGTGGGGACCATGATCTCGGGGAATATCTAGCTCAATTAGCATAACACAGTTCATAAAGAAAATGTTCTACATTCTACCTTGGTGAGTAGCATCTGGGGTCTTAAAAGCCTGTGAGCAACTATCTAAGATACTCTGCTGCTCTCACCCCTTCGGGAGCAAGGGAGAATGAAGAAAACGACATACAAGGAAAAGATTAGTCCAAAGGACTAATGGATCACAACTACCACAGCCTCCACCAGACTGAGTCCAGTACAACTAGATGATGCCCGGCCACCACCACTGACTATTTTGACTGGGATCACAACAGAGGGTCCTGGACAGAGCTAGAGAAAAATGTAGAATAAAATTCTAACTCACAAAAGAAGACCAGACCTACTGGCATGACAGAGACTGGAGAAACTCCAAGAGTATGGCCCCCGGACACCCTTTTAGTTCAGTAATGAAGTCACTCCTGAGGTTCACCATTCAGCCAAAGATTAGACAGCCCCATAAAACAAAATGAGACTAATAGGGCACAACAGTCCAGGGACAAGGGTTAGAAGGCAGGAGAGGACAAGAAAGCTGATAATAGGGAACCCAAAATTGAGAAGGGAGAGTGTTGACATGTCGTGGGGTTGTTAACCATTGTCACAAAACAATATGTGTACTAACTGTTTAATGAGAAACTATTTGTTCTGTAAACCTTCATCTAAAGTACACTAAAAAAATTTTTTTTAAATCACCCATATTAATATTATTTTCATCCTCTATATCCTTATTTACCTTTATTTGATCTGTTAACTTCTAAGAGATATGCTGAAGTACTGTACTCTGATTGTCATTGTGACAATTTCTTCATCTATGTGTTACAGTGTTTGTTTTGTATATCTCATTGCTGTGTGGTTTTCTAGGTAAAAATTTATAACTTACATCTTTATGAGCGTTATATCCTTTCTCAATTTAAAATACATTTCTTTGTTCCATTTAATGACACTTTGTCTTACTAAGTTTGCCAACTCTGCTTTCTTTTTATTTGCAGTCACCTAATAAACTTAGCCTATTTCTTTATTTGTTTATTTTATTAAACATACTTCTTGTAAAGAGCCTAGAGGTAAAATTTACTTATTAAAGCTGGAGTCATTCTTTTCATTTCACTTTTTATTGCAATAAAACAAACATACAGAAAAATACACAAACCTTATTTTAAAACTCAATGAATTATCGCAAAGTGAATACACCTGTGTGGACATTACCCAGTTTAAGAAATAGAACTTTACCAGAACCTCAGAGACACCACTTTCCCCTTCCAATCACTACTCTCTCTACCTCCTCAAAGGTAGCCAGTATCCTGACTTCTAATACCATAGTTTTTCTTGTTTCTGAGCTTTACATACATGGAATCATATAACATTTATTGTTTTCATCTGGTTTTTTTTGCTCAACATTGTGTTTTTGGGACTCATCCATGTTCTTATGTGTATCTGTAGTTTGTTTTCTTGGCTGTATAGAAGTCTGTTGTATGAATATACAATTATTTACCCACTCTACTGCTGATAACAGCAGTGGTTTCCAGCTTTAGACTATTGTACATAATGCTGCTATTGAACACTTTCATTGAGTTGGTTTGTTGGAGTCTTTGTCTTTTAATATAGGAATTTAACTCACTTGCATTTAATTTGATGACTGATATTTGGTCTTTTTCTTACCATCTTATTTTATACTTTTCTATTCGGTATGCCTTCTTGTCACTTCTTTCTCCTCTCTTTCCTTCTTTTCTGTATTGATGACATTTTCCTTGTTCCTTCAGTTTTTTTCCCCAAAGGTCTATTTCAGCTCCACTAGTGATTATCTTTGCATGTTAAACGCCATCTTTGAACTTACGTCTCTTCAGTATTATCTATAATGAAATAGAGTTTATGAATTTCCCATTGTAAGGTGAGCACTTCAGGATGGTTTCTCTTGTTTCCTTCTTTTATCTCCCCTCACATCTCATATAAGTTTAAAAAAATCTGGAATTACAGGTTCATGTTATTATAATTTTTACATTATGTCTTAGCATCTGTGTGTTATTGTTAGTAATGTTAAGTTTTACTAATTGTTCACCATATCATATCTTTCTCTATCTTGAGTTCTTACTCTGATCTATTTTTCATTTAGCTGGAGTGCTTCAAGTCATTTTTAAAGAATGAGCACATGAAACTCAATCTTCCTGAGTCCTTGCGTATCTCAAAATGTCTTTGTTTTGCTTTTGTGTGAGACTAGTAGCCGATCTAGATATAGAATTATTCGATCACCTTCCTTTTCTCTGAGAACTCTGTAAACATTGTCTCATCTTCTAGAATTTTGTGCTATGTGTCATGAGAAGTTCTTATTGTTTTTTTCCTCTGTAGGAAACCTGTTTATTTCTTCCTATATGCATTATTTTCATTCTTGAAACTGAGAAATTTCAACAGGATAGGCCTTGTTTTGACTTTTTCAATATTATTCCTGACTAGCACATAGTTAGCATTTTGATCTTAAAATCACAGTCTTTTTCTATTCAGCAAAAGATTTTCCTATTAGTTCTTTTATTTTTTTTTTCTCCCTCATAATTCCTACTGTACGTATGTTGAAATCTCCTAAATCTATTTTCCAAGTCTTTGGTTTTATTTTCCTTAAATTTCTTACCCTTAGTTTTTGACTTCTGATTTCTGGGGGAATTTCTGCATCGGGTCTTTTAATTACCCAGTTCAATTATCTGTGGAATTCAGTTTGCTGTTTAAATGCCTTTATTGAGATTTGTTAAAAATTAATGAATATTTGAATTTTGATATTTTTTATTTAAATAAGCATTCCAAAAAATACAATACAGTGTGGTGCAGAACTCAAATCCACATAAAAAGACCAGACTTAATGGTCTGACTGAGACTAGAGGAACCTTCGAAGAGATGGCCCCCAGCTCTCCGTTAACCCAGAACTAAAACCATTCCCGAAGCCAACTCTTCAGACAAAGACTAGACTGGACTATAAAACACAAGATAATACTCGTGAAGCGTGTGCTTCTTACTTTAAGTAGGTACTCGAGACTAAATGGGCAGCTCCTGTCTGGAGGTGGGATGAGAAGGCAGAAAATGATAAGAGCTGGTTGAACGGGCATGGGAAACCCGGGGTGGGAAAGGGGAGTATGCTGTCACATTATCGGGGTTGCAATTAGGGTCACATAACAATATGTGTATAAATTTTTGTATGAGAAATTAACTTGAGCTGTAAACTTTCACCTAAAGCACAATAAATTTAAAAAAGACATACAATACATGCACATGAAGCTCACCTTGTACCATTTTTACAAAAATGGGAAAGATGATATACAAATGACAAAGATTCATCAAATGGCCTTTAATAATCTGTTGTTTCCATTAGAATTCTTCTTCCCTGGATACAGCCATGCAACTTCTCCTTCTTTAAAATGTGATATGCACTGCCAGAACCTAAAATCAATTTTCTGGTTCCAGCCTCTCTTCCTCACACTATGCCTCTGCATCTCTGTCTTGGTCATCTAGTGCTGCTACAACAGAAATACCACACGTGGATGGCTTCAACAAACAGGTGTTTATTCTCTCACAGTCTAGTAGGCTAGAAGTTCAAATTCAGGGCTTCAGCTCCAGGGAAGTCTTTCTCTCTGTGTTGGCTCTGGAGGAAGGTCCTTGTCATCAATCTTCCTCTGGTTGAGGAGCTTCTCAGGTACAGCACCCCACGTCCAAACGATGCGCTGCGCTCCCAGCCCTGCTTTCTTGGTGATATAAGGTCCCCCCATCTCTCTGTTCACTTCTCTCTTTTATATTTCAAAAGAGATTGGTTTAAGACACAATCTAATCTTGTAGATTGAGTCCTGCTTCATTAACAATACTACTGGGCTTGTTTTGAGTTTTTTAGCTCTAAAATCACATTTTTTTGTCTTCAAGAATTGTTCAAAATTGCTTCTTTTCCATGACAGCCTGCTCTTACTTTATTGATGCAATATAAGAATTATAGTTCTCAGAGGAAACCAGGGGGAAACAATTTTTTATTAAGTGCTTTTTCACTCAGGGTCATTTATTCCGAATGCACCATTTACATTTCTGAGTCTTCTAATATATTTGGTAATCTTTTGCTCTTCTGATGCATATGGATAATTGTTCAGAAAGATAATCACTAGTGGTAGCTGAGATGGGCTCCAACAGTCAATGTTTAGTTCTTTCAGTCCCTGACAAAATAGAAGACAAATTTAGATGTATTACACTTTTTTCTTTGTTATCTTAAGAGATCTAATAGTTTTTTCAGGATAGGGATGGTAGTATAGTTTGATGGAATTTCACATTAGCTCAAGAACAATCTTTCATTATTTTCTCTTCGAAGCTGAAGGCCAGTCAGCACAGAGCCTCTCTCTAGGTGACATCCTGGTTGTTGCTGACCGCACAGGATTCTCCTCTACCCAGAAAACAAGCCCTGTATTCTGCAGCCTCAAGGCTAGATTCCACTACTCCCCTCAGTCTCCGGTGCCTGCTGTAGGTACTTGTCATGGATTGAATTATGTCCCCCAAAAAATTGTGTATCAGTTTGGCTGGGCCATGATTCCTGGTATTGTGTGATTTTCCTATATGTTGTAAATCCTGCCTCTATGATGTTAATGAGGGAGTATGGGTGGCAGTTGTGTTAGTAAGGTGGGACCCAATCTACAAGATTGGATTGAGTCCTGAGGCAATCTCTTGAGATATAAAAGAGAGAAGTGAACCAGGGGGACCTCATACCACCAAGAAAGCAGTGGCAGGAGCAGAGTGAGTCTTTGGGCCTGCGTTCCCTGCTCAGAGAAGCGCCTAGTCCGGGGGAACACTAATGAGAAGGCCAACAGAGAGAGAAAACCTTTCCCTGGAGCTGACGTCCTGAATTTGGACTTTTAGCCTACTATACTGTGAAGAAATAAATTTCTCTTTGTTAAAGCCATCCACCTGTGGTATTTCTGTTGTAGCAGCACTAGATGACTAAGACAGTACTTTAGGTGGAAGACTGAAAAATAAGTTGAACTTTGTCTCCACTCACCCTCTTTTCTGTAACCTGTTGTCTCTCTAGTTCCTAGCATCATTGAGAAGTTATTAGTGGTTCCATGGATGTTGGAGGGAGGATGATAGAAATCCTGTCAGTTACCCCAAGCTAAACTTCTTGTGATGTGGTGGCTGATCAGCACCCCCCTTACTCAACTCTTACTTGTGCCATTCCATACTGAAATCTCTTAAAATGACAAGGGTGATGTATTAGTTATTTATTGCTCCATTAAAAATTATCAAAACTTAGCAGTTTAAAATAACACACACTTATTATTGTACAGTTTCTGTGTGTCAGGAATCTGGGTATGGATTAACTGGCTCCTCTGCTTCAAGGTGTTTCACAAGGCTTCAGTCAAAGTGTCAATGAAGGGTCTGTGGTCTCAGCTGAAGGCTTGACTAGGGAAAGATCTGCTTCCAAGTTCACATGGTTTTGGAAGGATTCATTCCTCATGGGTTATTGGACTGAAGGCCTGGGTTCCTCACTGACTGTGGGCTAAAGCTGCTCTCAGTTCCTTGTCGCATGGGCCTCTCCAACATGGCAGCTTGCTTCATCAAAGTGTGCAAGCTAAGAAGGCTATAGAGAGCATCTGCTGATAATACTGAAGTCTCAGTCTTTTGTAGCCTAACCCCAGAAGTGACTTCCTATTACTAGGTCAAGCCCACACTCAGGAGGAAAGGATTACAAAGATGTGACTACCAGGAGGCAGGGATCATCAGGGGTCATCTTAGAAGTCTGCCTATCACAGTTGAGGATAAGACCCCACTCCAGTTGCCAGTTGGGATATATAATTTTTTGTTTGGCATTGGTTGGGTTGTTTCTGTGAGAAAAAAAAAGCACATAAAACAAATGGGTGTAGAATTTTGATAGAAATTATGAATATAATTACTGGTAACGAGTGACTAGTAACAAATAAATATAATCATGACTACCTAAATATTGTGAATTTGGTTTTTAGTACTCTGAATTTGAAACCATGGAAAGAGTTTCAGGTAAAAATGTTCAGTCAGTCTTTGTTTGATAATACTGAAGTCTCAATCTTTTGTAACCTAATCCCGGAAGTGACACCTTTTCTCTGAGGTAGATCTTGATTTACATATTTTACATACATTATCTAATTTAATCTTCAAACCAATGATACAAGGAAAGAATTACTATCTGCAATGTTTAGATGAGGAAACTGAGATATAGAGAAGTTAGGTAACTTTCCAACGTCTGAGCAGCCCAGTACCCTTAGCAGCTCCCCCGCATCCCTGGTATTACCTGACTGGTCCAATTGCAAGCCTCCATTTCAAAGGAGACTGGGCTCTGTATTACCACTTTAGGGAATCACTTCAGGACCCATTTCCTGCACACCCGCTCAGACTTGCCAACTCTATCTTGTTGGCTCCACATGCAAACTATTGGCTTCTGGCTCAGTTTCCACCTCTCTATCCTGCTTCCTTGGATGGGATGCATCATGGTGATTCTCTCTTTGTTTCCTGACTCAGTCTTCTTCGCCTAGTCATGACTAGTTCTACCCCTCCTCCACGATTAGTAACAGATCCTGGAAGCCCAGTCCAAGTTAGAGGGAAGGTTTCTCACTATTTCCCCAACCCAATTACTTGGACTTCCAAAGTCACTCAGCTAGTGAGAGTTAGAACCAGGATCAAAAGCCATCTTTGTACCAAGGGGTAAGTCCAAAGTTGACCATTAAAGCAAACAGATAACTCAAACTCTGAACTCACACACTATTTTTGGATTATTTCCTCCACAGTCATAGGTATCTCAATCTGATTAAATACGCAAATGGAATGAAAGAAATGAATAAATCCCTACTATGGCCACCATTATAATTGCAGGTAAGGGTCATGGCAGAGGTGTTAGGCACCAAGAACTTAGACCAATGGTGGGGAGAGGCAGCAGGACACAGGCATCATGCACATCCTAAGGTTTATCTCACTGATCCTTTTGGTGGAAAAGACTCTACCCCTGGTTACACTTCTACCGTCTCCAGAACACCTGAGAGAGAAAGCATAGAATCCAGCAGAGGCCTTGCCTACAAATCCTTGTGCTTTACTGTTTGCCTGAAAGGATGAAAGACTAATGTGTTTTCCAAGTTGATTTCAGAAAAAGATAAGCAGAAAAAGAAACAGTCACCCTACTCCTCACAATGCTACATAAGAGGCAGACGGGGATCCTGTGGGTACCTCTAAAAGTTCTCAGTAATGCTGGGGGATCCCCAGTAGCCCATATTCATTACTTCAGAAATCCTGATGGGTTTCAGTTTTGCTCAAAGAGCACAGCATTCGCTGAATAGAGCTTCATCTTAATTAAAATGATGATGTGATTTTATGAAGTTGTGATACCAGCTTGCCATCATTATACTTCTAAGAAAAAAGTGAAGGTCAGGGTCAGTGTTAAGGGTTACAGTACTTTTACAGGCTTGACCTGCCAGCAATGTTCTATTCAGTTGAGCACTCCCTCCCTCTGGAAGCCTGGCCCCAGTGAACTCTATTCATTTTCTTCCTATTTCATGCCCTACTTCCTCTCAGTCTCCTTTGCTGGCTCCTTTCCCTTTCTTCAACATCTAAATACTCAATTGCCCTAGTATCAGCCCTAGACTCTGCTCTTCTCCATCGTGACTTATGTCATTCACATGCTGATGATTCCCCAATTGTATATCCAGCACTGACAGCTTCACTGAACTACAAACTCATGTTATAAATGTAATATTTAAAAATATGTCCACTTAAAGCACAGTAACAAATATATATATATATATCCCAGATTTTATTTCCCTTATCAATAATCAGATCACTCTCCGACATGCCTCAGCCATCCAGTTATAGAAGGCTGGAAGAATTTTTAAATTCCTTCAAAGTATTAAAATTCAAATTAAAGAGAAGATTGCCCTCCTGACTCTGAGGGCTGGGTTGTGGTCCAGCTGCCCCAGGGTAAGAGAATGGACCAGGAGGAATATAAAGTTAGAAGCCCATCCCTTCAGATACCAAGGGATCCTGTAGGAAAGAAGAGGGGAAATAGAAGAGGCAGAGGGGAGACATATGGGTGCTGATTGCCCCTATCTGAATGTCTGCTCAAGCGTGGGGGATGTGTGGGGAATGCTGAGAAGAAGGGTTTTTTGTCTGATTTACTTTGGGGACTCTGAAAGGAGATCATCATGGCCCTTATGCCAACCTGGGCTGTGGGTAGGAGGTAGTGGATGAACATATCAGAGTAAAATCAGAGGTCAGCCAGAGAAGGGGCTGGATTTTAGCTTTATGAAGCTAGCTAGTTCCCATGTCTACCACCTGTCAGTTTGTCATACTATGGTGACTTGTGTTTTGTCATGATGCTGGAAGCTACACCACTGATATTTCAAATACCAGCAGTCACCCATGGTGGACAGGTGTCAGCAGAGCTTCCAGACTAAGACACACTAGGCAGAAAGACCTGGAGATCTACTACCAAAAATTAGCCATTGAAAACCTTATGGATCACAACAGAACATTGTGACTTGATTTGGACACGTCATCAGGAGAAATCAATCGCTAGAGGAGCACATCATGTTTGGTGAAGCAGAGGTCCAACAAGGCTGAGGGAGACCCTTGGTGAGATGGATTGGCATAATAGCCCAAGGACAAACTCAAACATGCTGGCAATCATGAGGATGACTCAGGATAGGGCAATGTTTCCTTCTGTTATACATAAGGTCACCACGAGTCAGAGTTGACTCAATAGCAGCAAACAACAATAATTCCCATGTGGTGAGGATGGGACTCAAAAATTCTCACATATCCTTAAAGGGTCCATGGATAGTAGCTGGGTAGAGAAGTAGTGGACATCCACGGGGATTGGGGCCATGAAGAGCAAGGCAGGCCTTTGGGCCAGGAGCTGGCTGGAGAATATGGCAGACACCCAGCGGAATGTACAGGGCCAGCTGACATTAGGCTGAGCCAGCCAGGAAATTCCAGAGCCTTCACCAAGCCCTCAACAAGCCACACTGGCTGTCACCTTCAGCAGTGAATGCCAGCAGGGTGAGCAGTGACCATGTGAATAAGCTGCATTGTTGTGGAGTCCAGAGGAGGTAGAGGACACCAAAAGGATCCAAAACTTCTTTCTAGGTACTGCTGGGAGGGCACTATGGGGTCTCTTCATATACCATCTTGGGAAGAGATGTGAGATGGGAGTGTGTGATCTGACAGATTGAGCCTGTTTAAATTCTTCCCTCAGACTAGGAATACCAGACTGGACAAACACTAGTTTCCTCCTCCTGCACCTGCCCTCACCCTCCAGTGGGTCAGGAATCATGAGGAAGATTCCAGAAAAGGCCATGATTTCTTTGCACTTCTGGGTTATATGGAATAGAATCACAAATTTCCTCAACTTATAAATCTGATTGCTTGACATCTAACATGTACCTTAGACTAAATTTAGCCCAAACTGAATTCTTGATCCACTCTGCCAAAAAAAATAAAAGTTCACCCTCAACTTTCTCTGCCTCAGTGAGTGAGTGACACCACCACACCCTATGTGCTTAAGGCTCACTCTTTTTTTTTTTTTCTTTTAGTTTTATTTTGCTTTAGGTGAAAGTTTACAGTGCATATTAGTTTCTCGTTCAAAAATTTAGGCACAAATTGTTTTGTGACATTGGTCGCAATCCCCACAATGTGTCAGCACTCTCCTCCTTTCTACCCTGGGTTCCCAGTGTCCATTTGTCCAGTTTTCCTCTCCCTTCCTGCCTTCTCATCTTTGCTTTTGGGCAAGTGTTTCCCATTTGGTCTCGTATACTTGATTGAACTAAGAAGTATGTTCCTCACGTGTGTTACAGTTTATCTGATAGGCCTGTCTAATCTCTGGCTGAAAGGTGGACTTCAGGAGTGGCTTCAGTTCTGAGTTAGAAGGGTCTCTGGTGGTCATAGTCTCAGGGGTTCCACCAGTCTCTCTCAAAGCAGAAAGTCTGGTCTTGTGTGTGTGTGTGTGTGTGTGTGTGTGTGTGTGTGTGAATTTGAATTTTGTTCTACATTTTTCTTCCACTCTGTCCAGGATCCTCTAATGTGATCCCTGTTAGAGCAGTCATTCGTAGTAGCTGGGTACGATCTAGTTCATAAGAGCTCAGGCTGGCGGAGGCTGTGGTTCATGGGGTCTATTAGTCCTTTGGACTAATATTTTCCTTGTGTCTTTGGTTTTCTGCATTTTCCTTTGCTCTGAACAGGATGGGACCAATAGATGTATCTTAGACAGCCACTCGCAAGCTTTTAAGATGCCAGACGCTACTCACCAAAATAGGATGTAGAATATTTTTATTATGAGCTATGTTATGCCCATTGACCTAGATGTCCCCCGAGAGTATGGTCCCCAGTCCTCAGCCCCAGTAACTCAGTCCCTTAAGGCTCATTCTTGATTTTTCTCTTCCCCTTATATCTAATCCATCAGTGAGTCTTTCCAGCTCTACCTCCAGACAAATCCTAATTCCATCCACTTCTCTCTACCTCCATCACAACCATCATCTTTTGCAAAGATTATTGCAATATCGTCTTCCCTATTCTCACTCCTGAAGCTACTTCCTGCCATATGGTGCTTTGTATGTGATAGAAAAGGATGCCAATTTCTCCAGGTGAATATAGCCCCATGCTGGACCCAGGGCCTGGCGAGTGGAACAAAGGCTAGATTTCAATCCCTCTTACCCACTCTGCCTGGCATGCTTATGCAGGACCCAACCTACAAAAACACAGCCAATGGTCCTCCTCACTCCTCTGTTTGCCTCCTATAATCCGTCTTCCACCATCAGGCAAGGTGATCTTTTTAAAACATAAATCATACATCACTGACCGGCTTTAGGACCCTCAATGTCTTCCCCAAACCCTTGAAACAAAGTGTCTACTTCCCACCATAGCCTGTGGTTTCCTACAAGCTCAGGTCCCTGCTTCCTTCTCTAGTCTTATCACTTCTTCACAGTTGTTTCTCCCTTTCCTCCTGCATGATGCCAGTTCATTCTTTTTGTTCTTGCTGTTCTCTTGGACTGGAATATGCAGGCTGGCTTCTTCTTGTCATCCAGGTTTCAGCTCAAATGTCACCTCCTCAGTAAGGAGTTTCCTAAATGACCTCGCTGACATTACACTCCTCTCATGCCCTCTATCATATTGCCTGTTTTGTTTTGTTTTTATAGCATTTATCAATCTCTAAAGTCATCTTTTTCATTTATTCATTTGCTTGTTCCTCATCTCTTCCTCTCTCTCTCACAAGAATAAAGGCTCCAAACGCAGGGACCATTTCTGTCTGATCTGTCTCTATTTTCAGAATCTTGAACAGTGAATGGCACATTTTTACTGAATGAACAGTTAAATTAAAGAATCAGTGGTGAAAACTGCATGTGGTGTTACTGTAGGTGTCTCATAAAAGGTCTGTAAATTGCTAACTGGCACAGCCAAATCTTTAGTATTTCTCAGAAAAACAGTGACGTGGGGCTGGAGACAAAGAAAAGGAAGAATAAACACAAGAAACCTAAACGCTGTTTGCCGGATGGTGAACCACGCTCTCAAATTATGCATTTTTCAACAATAAATGACACGGCAAATTGATGCCAGTGCCATTAGTAAATCAAAACAAAATTCATCCTTAAGTGAAGTTGTATATGCATTTTAAAAGTTCAAAGATAGTTACTATGGTGTATGATGCTTGGAATATAAAACTTTTGATGGAAACATCAATAAAATCTATTTATAACTAAAACTAGATCTTAGACTGAAGATTTCTGACCTAAAAAAAACACCTCATTTTAATATAAAATTCACATGGTATACTCTATTTTGCTAACTGAATCTGAGAGTAATAGTGAAATATCTCCCCTTTCCCTTTCTTATAATGTCTAAATTTTAACTAAATATAGCATGATAAAAGATACCTTTTAGTTGTATGATAATGATACTAAGGAATCTTTTGGGGTGTTGCCTTTCATTACTGAATTTCAAACTAGAAAATAGCAAGGTTTAAAGTGGCTAAGCAGTTTCACAAAGCCATGCAAAACAAGTTTTCTTTTGATATCATTGTTCTCTGACTCTGAAACTTTTTTCACTGTTTGTCTACATCCTGTTTGTGGTTTAAGAAATCTTATCACAAAAAATGATACAGCACATACTAACCAATAGTTCAAGAAGAATAATCTTAAAATCGATTCATCACTAACCTCCCAAGTTTACTCAAATATTACTCATTGTGTTACTAAATCCAAGAACTGCCCGTTTTCATACAATTTACTCTCCTACTGATCATGACTGAGCCCTGTGTTCAGGAACTGCCACAGTTAATGCATGTATCAAGTGTTACCATCTTCTGTTACCTCCTTGGCTCCTAATCTATGGCCCTATGAAGAGGGTCTTGTGGTTTAAGGCTCTGACTTGAGATTTCTCTTCTCATAGTTTCTTCTGTTTAATTTAGGGAAAGCAGAGTGGACTAGGTGTAACACATAAGCATATTTTGAGATCATTATAAGATACTAGTTATTGAATATAAGCTCTTTGAACAGTAAAAAAAAAAGTAATTGACTTTTTACTTGAATGCCTTTCAATTTGTTCTTCTTCCTTTCCTCCCTCCTTCTCTCCTTTCTTATTTTCCTTCCTTCCTCCTTCCCTCCCCCTTCCTCCCTTCCACCCTTTCCTTCTGTAAATACTTATTGAGTTTCAACTATGTATGAAGCCCAGTGTGAGACAACTACATATGAACATATTTATGAAAGACTTTATTGCTGTGTCTAGAACATAGCATATGTTCCACTGAACAAAAAATTAGGATCAAGCACGCGGTTTCTGCCTTTAATACTGACATGAATGAATCTTTTATTTGGGCTTCCAAACTCAAAAACCAAACCTGTTGCCATCGAGTTGATTCCAACTCATAGCGACCCTATAGGACAGAGTAGAACTGCCCCATAGGGTTTCCAAGGCTGCAAATCTTTACAGAAGCAAACTGCTACATCTTTCTCTTGCAAAGCCGCTGGTGGGTTCGAACCACCCATGTTTTGGTTAGCAGCTAGAGCTTTAACCACTGCACCACCAGGGCTCCTAATTTGAGCTTACCTAGACACAAATCAATTAGTCTAAGCTCTCTTGTCATATCACATAATCCACAATAAATGGTCTTCCATCTTTTGCTTAAATGATGTAGATTAATTTTGCCATGATACCATACAGTATGAAAATAGACCTGTACTATCATTCAGAAAATGTTGATAATTCACAAGATAGAGTATGCAAAGCACCGTGTGGTTGGAAATGCATTGGGAAAGGAGCCAGTACACCTGATTTCAAGTTCAAATTTTGCTCTCAACATGCTGCATATCCTTATCAGTCACTTCCTCCATATGAGCCTCAGATTCCTCTTTTGAAAAGTTAGAGGATGAATTACTCAAGATTCTTTTAATCAAAAGTGACAGAAATCCAGCTAAAACTAGTTTGGGCAAAAAAGAGAATTTATTGAGTCATACATCTTCAGGCACGGGTGGATCTAGGAACTCAACATCCCTAGAACACTCTTTCTCTTAGCTCTGCTTATCTCCTCTCCTGTAGATAGGCTTTCACCATGGGTACAAGGAAAGCAGTCACTAACAACTTCAGTCTTGCATCATCCCAGTTTAGTAATTCTAGAAGAAAAGACTTCTATTTCCCAAGATCTGTGTATCAGTCTCAGGGAAGAACTCAGATTAGCCCTGCTTTGGTCATATGCCCATCCTTGGGACCTATTGCTCTTGCTAGGGGAGTGGGGTACTGTAATTGGCCAAGTATGGCTCACATGTCTACCACTAAAATTGGGCTGGGGGAGGAGTGTTCTATGATTGACAGGATCACTAGATTTACATGGAGTAATAAATGGTTAACCTTTCCCTCTTAATCTCCCTGCCCACTTTGTTCATTGTGATCCTAAAGTGATCTTCTTTTCTGCTGTCTGCCAGAGGATAAGGTAAATCCTCTCTGGAGAAACATAACATTATTTAGATCCCCTATGATTTTCAAACACTGTCTGGCACTTAATCAAAAGGAAACATGCATGCCAAGAAATAGGACCAAGAGAAAATAGAATAGAGCCTCAGGTGACCCAGATATTAGAACTACCTGACATAAACATTAAAATAACATGGCTTAATGTTTTCAGTAAATGATAAGGTAGAGAAATTGAACAGAGAACTGAGATCTATAAAAATAATCAAATGGATTTTCTATAATTGAAAAATACAATAACTGAAATTAAAAACTCGGTGTGTATGTTCAACACCAAACTGGACATAATGGAAGAAAGGATTGATGAACTGAAAGATATATCAGTAGGAAATATTCAGAATAAATCACAGAGAGCAAAAAGAAAAGAAAGTACAGAAAAGACGGTGAGAGACACAGGGGACACAGTGAAAAGTTCACAATACATGTAATTAACATTCTGGAAGGAAAAATGGAGAGAGTAGGGGCAGAAACAATATTTGAATTTTCCAAAATTGATTAATAAGTTCAGGTACATATTAAAGAAAAGCTAGAAACACCAAGGAAGATAATTACAAAGAAAACCTCACTGAGGCACCCTATAATAAAGCTCCTAAAAACTAGAAACAAAGAGAAAATCCTAGAAACTTCCAGAGAACAAACGTCCTATGACCTTTAAATGCACTTTGTACTTCTGCATAAATTTTAGATTTAGTTCATCAAGTTGCACCCATACACATCTTGGATGTTGAGCCTTCAGGTGACTTCAACTCCAGCCAATGTCTGACTATAACAACATGAAAGACTCTGTACCGGTTAGGAATCAACCAGAGAAAAAGAGCTACTAGGGACTATGTAATAAGGGATTTGTTGCAAGAAATTGGCTTATGTGGTTGTTGGGGGCTGGCTAGGTACGTCCAAACTCCACAGGCAGGTCATCAGGAAGGGCAGGCTGGAACTCTTGGGTGGTTAAGGACTCAGATACTAGCTGAAAGGTTAGTGGTTCAAACCCACCTAAGGATGCCTTGGAAGACAGACTCAGCAATCTGATTTTGAAAGGTCACAGCCTTGTAAACCCTATGGAGTAGTTCTACTCTACACACACGGGCTCGCCATGAGTTATAATGAACTTGACAGCAGCTAACAACAACAACAAGTTTTGGAGTACTTCATCAATAGTAAATGGAAAAATATAGGAGTCTATCTCTTTTTGTCAACTTTGGTCAGTTGCATTTGTCTAGGAACTTATTTGTTTTTATCAGAATTGTCAAATTGTTGACCTAAAGTTGTCCATAATATCCTCTTATTGTCTTTTTAAGGACTACAGAATCTATGATGATAATTCCTTTTTTTTATTCCTGATACTGGTTATTTGTTCATATTCTCTCTCTCTCTCTCCCCCCAGTCTCCCCTCCTTTATAAGCAGTTTATTAATTTTATTAGTCATTTCAAGGAATCAGCTTTCGGATTTGTTGATTCTATCTACTGTATGCTTGTTTTCTATTTTATTAATTTCTGCTCTTAATTATTTCCTTTTATCTATTTTCTTTGGATAAACCTGCTATTTTTCTGGCCACAGAAAGGAACTAAAAAGTGCTGGGATAGCACAGGTATGCCCTCTGCATTTCTAGGTAATCTGTTTCTCCACATCCCTGATAGATTAGGAGACACTGAACCTGAAAGCAAATTTTTTACCCATTGCTTTGTTCATCTATCTGTCCTGTCCTAGGGGGTGAAAACAAGCTTTGTTACTTACTAGGAGGGTTTCTATTTACCAAAGAGATGAAGTTCTTGCCCAAAATGATATGGCTGGTTCATGAAAAAGTCTACGCTAAAATTCTCATCCAAGCTCTCCCATCCAGTGTCTTTTCCATACCACCATGCTTTTGCTGTTAGTCAAAAAAAAAAAAAAAAAACAGTTGCTGTCCAGTCAATTCCAACTCATAGCAACCCTTAGGACAGAGCAGAACTGCCCCATAGGGTTGCAAGGAGCAGCTGGTGGATTTGAACTGGTGACCTTTTGGCTAACAGACAAGGTCTTTACCACTGTGCCACCAGGGCTCCTTGTTGTTGGTCAAGCAGATATTAATTTACCAGTTTGTGTCGGTGGTCATGGGACTACTCCAGTTTAGAGGTAGATGACAAGTTAGTTCCTCCTGGGCCCAACTTGAAAACCTCCTCTGTTAGTCTATATGATTTGCATTCCTAGAACATGGGCATTTTTTAAGCATCTTGGCAGACAAGCTCAGTCAAATATCATTGTTTCAGGCAAAGAGAAAGTGCAGAATGACTATGCTGAGTTACAGTACCTTTTTAAGAAATGCAGTCCAGTCTTTTCCAAACACAGACAAAACTGAGTAAGATATGGAATCTGCTACTGAGGAGCTCACAATCCAACATTAACTTTTTAGAACCTCAATTTCTTCACCTATAAAATGAAAGGATTAGACTAAATTACTTCTACGGTGCTCCAGAAGTCTGCGAATATATGATTTAAGGCCTGAGCCCTGGTGGTGCAGTGGTTAAGAGCTCGGCTGCTAACCAAAAGGTCGGCAGTTGAAATCTACCAGCTGCTCCTTGGAAACCCTATGGGGCAGTTCTACTCTGTCCTATAGGGTCACAATGAGTTGGAATCAACTTGACGGCAATGGGTTTGTTTTTTGGTTGGAATTCCTTTCAGACTTTAGACCCACAGGGCAGAATTTGCTTTAATTAGTAGTACAGCATTTATGTGCTGGAGCTGTTTGTAGTGCGGGGGTTGTGAGTGTCTCTCCTACTTAACTTTACCTCCAGGATATTGGCTGTCAAAATCTGTCCCCTAAAACACAGAGCCAGACCAGGCTTGTTGCTTCCTGAAATTTCACTGTTGGCACTTCGTTCATTTTGGTTCTGATCTTATTCTCTTCAAAAATACACATAATCACCTTGGAAGAGGCAACTTGTTTAAGCTATTATCAGAGGCCTTTCTGTGTGCTAGTTTTGAAGAGTGAAGGTTCTAGGTGTCTGAAGAGGGGATTTAGAGGTGCTAAGAGGCATGTGGAAACCCTGGTGGCATAGTGGTTAACAGCTACAGCTGCTAACCAAAAGGTCAGCAGTTTGAATCCACCAGGTGCTCCTTGGAAACCCTATGGGGCAGTTCTACTCTGTCCTATAGGGTCACTATAAGTCAGAATCAACTCGACTGCAACAGGAGTGTTTGTTTTTATTGTAAAAGGCATGCGATTAGGAGACCAGGGCACTGAAGCCAAACTCTAAACATCTGGCAAATTTGTAAGGGCTCAGTCTTAGAAAGAACACCTGTCTGTATATTCTAGTGTGGTCGAGAGCCCATGTGTCACTCACACTTTGACCTCAGGAAATCACTTGGTTAACCACCAAGAGTGAGGCCCATTTCCCTCTCAGAGCCTCCCCTGAGTCATCTGTTCAACCATGCTGTGCCGGTGTAGAGAGTGAGAACCAAGTGAAGCCAGCTAAGGTAACTGACTGGGCCAAGGTCATCATTGTACTCCGCCGATAATCTACAAGTCATTTCACTTTATTCTCATGCTAATAAGCCATGCAGTAATAGACTTTTCTTGGGCTTAAATGACATACTGTAAATGTCAGCCTGCTACTTGGACTCACCTTGTATTTTCTATTCCAGTACAAATGTGTCAAAAAGCCAGTGAGATCTTCAATCTATAAGCCTTCTATTTTATTTCTACCTCCAGTAGTGAGGTATATAACTACCTGTAATGACAGTACTCTTTTTTCATAATACATTTTCAGGTGTTCAAATGAAAGGTATTATTTAATACTTCACTCTGAGAACTATAAAATGTACAGTGATTATATGCTGTCCTTAGCCTAAAACGGGAGAATTCTGTAAGACTGATGCTTGTGCTGCTTTTCCCGGAGGGAGTTGGCAGGGACAGATTGTACCAATCTATCCATAGGCTTGCAGTCTCTCTCTATGTCTCTCTCCTAACCACTGGAATAATTTTGTGAGATGAGAAGATATTCATTCATTCAACCATAGGCCCACTATGTGTCAGGCACTATTCTAAGTAGTGAGGGTATGACAGGGGACAAAACAGACAAGAATCCTTGCCCATCTGGAGCTTACATTCTAGTGGGAGATAGATAGGAAAAAATATATAGCATATTAGATAGGGATTAGTGTAAGGAGAAAATGATGCAGATGGCATTTGAGTAAAGCCCTGACAGAAGGGAAGGAGTGAGCCTTATTAAAGATAGCTACAAAGGAAGCATTTTAGGCAGAGGGAAAATGGGCACAAAGGCCCTGAGGGAGGAGTGTTTCTGGAAAGTTTGAGGAGTAGCAAGGACGCCAGCATGACTGGAGCTGAGTGAGTCAGGGGAAAGTAGCTGAAGATGAAGTCAGAGATGGGGAGGGGATTGGATGGAGGGAGATTTTGTAAGTTGTTGTAAAGACTTGGCTTTTACTCTGAGTAAGAGGAAGCCATTGGAGAGTTTTGAGCAAAGGAATGATATTAGCTAGCATTTTAACAGGACCACTGTGGCTAGTGTTTTAAGAATATGTTGTAGGGAGCAAAGATGGAGACAGGGAGAGCAATTAGGAGGCTACTGCACACTCCAGGTGAGAATGATGGCGACTTGGACCAAGATAGTGGCAGTCAAGGTGGTAAGAAGGGATTCAGATTCTGGACATGTTTTGAAGGTAGAACTCAAAGAATTTGCTGACAGATTGGATGTGCAATGTGAAAGAAAATAGGAGTCAAATATGATTTCAGTATTTTGGGCCTGAGCACCTGAAATGTGGAATTGCTATTTACTGAGACAGGAAAGCAGCAGAGAAGCAGGTTTTGGAGAAAATC
Organism: Dugong dugon; assembly: GCA_030035585.1. Lineage (NCBI taxonomy): Eukaryota > Metazoa > Chordata > Mammalia > Sirenia > Dugongidae > Dugong > Dugong dugon. Next base: position 149,425,340 of record CM057460.1, read on the forward strand.
ATCTGAAAGTCAACTTGGACATAAGTTTGAGATGACTATTGGAAATTCAAAAGAAGTTGAATAGAGGATTGGATGTAAAAGTCCAGAGTTTAAGGGAGAGGTTGGACCTGGAGATACAGATTTGAGTGTCAATAACTTATGGATTGTGTCTAAACCCATGCAAAGGGATGAGATCTCTAAGGGAGTAACATAGATAGAGAGGAGAAACACTCCTAGGACTGAGCCATGGAGTGCCCCAACATTTAGAGGTAAGAGAGAAGAGAGAGAGCCAGTCAAGGAGAGGAGTGGCTAGAGCAGTGAGGGGAAATCCAGAGACTATGGCCATAGTCTTTTGCCATTAAATAGAACAAAATTAAATAGTTAACAATAATGATAATAATAATTTTACATTATTGCACTACGTTTAGGAAAATGTCCATAATTTAGTCTGGAAGTCAGATAAACCAACGCTACAAGACGAGGATTATTACGTTACCCAGTCACAGAAATCTATTCAGGTATGCCTCTCCATTATTTTTCTTTTTTTACCTTAAAAGAAGTTGCCCAGCTAAGTTTTAAAAACAAAGCATTTGATTTAAAAATTATTTGGGAGTTTTTCTGCATAATTCAGGAGTATAATCACAACAATTCTCAATATATTTCTATAGAATAATAGCAAAAATATATTCTAACTTAAACTCAGTGTACTTGAAAATAGGTTTTATACAACTTCCAGACTTTTAGAGGCATCTGCATTTGTGAAAGGCTCTTTTGCTCAAAGTCATTATTTATGTTTGGCTAAGTTATGGTTGGATAATGCTCTCACTCCAAAATGAGAAGACTGAGGAAAAGTGCTCGGGATGGTATGAATGCTGTATAAGAAACACTGTGATTTATTAATTAATGTTTTTGGCACAACCTTCTAGGTAGGTAATTTAAAGAGGTGCGACTAGATTATTATACTCAGGGATTAAATGAAGTAGTTGCACATCACAGACACCATTTATTAAAAACAGTATAATTAATGTATACATTATCCATCTTGTGTAAATTATTCTACAAGTTTAATGTTAGTGAATATCCCTAGACTGCAAATAAAAGTTCTTTTCCAAAGGGAAATGTGTCGATATAGTAACAGTTTGATTAGATTCTCTTCTAAAGCCCTCTATATTTATCCTGCTAAAGGCGACCAGTGACATCACTGGGGGCGGGGGGTGGTGCGGGGAGTGCAGACCACACCAGGCAACACTGTCAGAGGGGGTAACACCAAAATGACTGCCTATAAAAATTTTTGTGCAGTGTTTCAGTAGAAATTTATTATTTTTATAATAAATAGTTATAAAAACAAAAACATTTTTCATAAGCCCAGCTTACATGGATCAATATACCTAAAAGGTTAAAACGCTATGCTAATTTACTTTTTGAACCTTTTAATGCCCTCTGGTCAGAGCTGTCATCATTACTGAATTACAGTGACACTTCGAATCATGTGGCTTCGTCTGCGTGTGCTATTGTTTTCATTGTTGCTGGTGTTTTTACAGTAACTGATTTTGTCAAATTTTCTGATGTTTTAATACAATCAAACGCTTTGAGGGACAGAGTAGAAGGGGCGGGGGTCTGGGGAATCATGCTTTCAGGGGACATCTAGGTCAACTAGCATGACAGTTTATTAAGAAAATGTTCTGTATCTTACTTTGGTGAATGGTGTCTGGGGTCTTAAAAGCTGGCAAGCAGCCATCTAAGATGCATCAATTGGTCCCAACCACCTGGAGTAAAAGAGAATGAAGAACACCAAAGACACAAGGAAAGTAGTAGCCCAAGAGACAGAAAGGGCCACATAAACCAGAGACTTCATCAGCCTGAGACCAGAAGAACTGGATGTTGCCCGGCTACCACCAATGACCACCCTGAAGGGAACACGACAGAGTCCCTGATGGAACTAGGGAAGAGTGGGATGGAGAACTCAAATTCTAGTAAAAAGACCAGACTTAATGGTCTGACTGAGACTGGAGGAACCCCAGAAAGCATGGCCCCCGGATTCTTTATCAGCCCAGAACTAAAACAATTTCCGAGGCCAACTTTTCAGACAAAGATTGGACTGGACTGTGGGACATAAAATGATACTCGTGAAGGGTGTGCTTCTTAGCTCAAGTAGATACATGAGACTAAATGGGCAGCTTCTGTCTGGAGGTGAGATGAGAAGGGAGGGAGGGTCAGGAGCTGGCTGAATGGACACAGGAAATCAGAGGTGGAAAGGAAGAGTGTGCTGTCACAGGATAGGGAGAGCAATTAGAGTCACGTAACAATGTACGTATAAATTTTTGTATGAGAGACTAACTTGAATTGTAAACTTTCACTTAAACTACAACAACAAAAAAAATCAAAAAAATTTCTGGTGTTTTCACTACAATATTGTGGTAATTAGTATTTGTGAATCTATATCAATAACTTTTTTGAGAATGAAGTAGCAATTAAAGGAAAAGAAGGAGTAACATACCAGATTACAATTTACAAGTAACATTAGTACAAAAAACATTACTAAGGATTCTGTATGGTCTGCTAGCAGAGAAGGTCCATGTGGCGGGAGGAGGGTTGACACCATGAGTTACCACACTAGGTGGCACCAGCCCTAGTAACACCACTCAAAGTAACAACACACTTTCAGACTATGACTCAATAGCAATTTACTCTTAATGAAACATGTTTCATTTAATAGTAGTGTTGTGATTTCCTCTTTAAGATTTGAAAAGTTCCCTAAAGATAAGAATGTGTGATCAGTGTTGGTAAGGGACAATAACAAAATTTTCTCTGAGGAGAAAACCTCCTTAAAAGTAAAAATGCTCAACAAGGATTTGGGGATCTAAAAATATGCTATTTTACTATGATTCAACCCAAACTGAATAGATACGCTGAGAATCATCACTGTGGAAAGAAAATAGCTTCAACTCTCACACATGAGATCTGTTCCCTCCTTTGCGGGAGTATCAATCCCCTAAACACAGAGCTTTGTGCGTTTTCAAAAGACTAGACTTTTCCTCAAAGCCTACCTTAGGGCCCATACCACTGCAAGTGCTGGGTATGCATGTGCTCAGGAAAGTGGTTCCACTTAGATTTTCTCTAGGCATGTTCTACCTACCTACCCCATTTTTGAAAGGCTCAAATAAGAATACTCACATTCTCCTTATCAATGCTGAGCTTTATCATTTTACCTTACACAGGAAGTCCATACAGGGAAAAGTAAAAATATGACATGCCGAGCTCTATTTTAATTTCTACATTTTAAATGGTTTTATTGAACACTGCCACCTAGCCAGCTCAGAGGTAGGTGGACATGTGCTCAGAGGTGACGTGACCAATAGTCAATAGCATTGTCGTGAGCAGCTAGCTATGTTGTAGAGATGAGTGTGTGGCTCACGGTTTGTTCTCTTTTACACTGTTCTCTGTCCTGGATTGGTTGCCATAGTGATTGAATGGCAGACTTTGTTGATGTCTATGAGCCTGTTTTTTTCGAGTCTCCTCAGTATCTTAGCAACAAAGAGCTGCCCTATTTCTCCCCTATTGGGTATTTGATTGGTATGTTTGCTGGCAGTCTATTGCTATGCTATGGTATTTTAAATATTGCTTCTATTAAATATTATAGTATCTTTTTCAATTTCTTCTGACAGTTGTTCCACTTTATAATCTCAATGAAATAGTGGCAATACAGCATATTCTTTATGATGGATAATAATAATTTCAAAAAAAATCACTTTTGAGCTTTTTCTTTCTAAAACCAGTAAGTCAAATTAAGCTATCGCATATCTAATTTTCAATCTTAAGATTTCAGTGTTTGAAGATTGTGAATAAACATAGGAAAGCCTCCCATAAGCAAAGAAATTGAAACTTAGAACCTTGAAAGTTTACTGTTCCTTAATAACGTAAGGAAACTGTTTCAGTGTTAAAAATATCCTTTTGTTTAAAAAATTAAGAAATTTTCATTTTTCTTAATGACTACTGTTTGAAATTCGTTTGAAAATGGTTGACTATCCGGACAGCTATAAAACATGACCTACTGACCTACTTTTATTACATGATTTTGAATGTCTGACCCTGCCTCTTTCAATGATCCCCAGATTTGTGTTGATAAAGTGATAATACAGGGTTTTGTCTTTCATAAATACAATGATTGCAGCAAATCACCTCTATTAACAAAGTATCCCTATGAAGCTTTCAGTTAAACATGGTGTCTAAGGCTGGGTTCTCTAAAGAAGTAAAACTAGTGAAGCATAGAGAGAGAGAGGGAGGAGAGGAAGAGGGGGAGAGGAGTAGAGGGAGAGACAGAGATTTATCTCAAGGAAGTGGCTCACGTGATGGGGAGGCTGGCAAGTCCCAAAGTCTGTGGGTCAGGCATTGGTTGCAGGGGCTAATGAACCCAGAATTAGAAGGTCAGATGACAGGCTGCTGGCTCAAGTCCCAAGAACCGGAGGTCAGATAATGACAAGCTCGAAACAGGATCCAGGGCAAGCAGGTGAGCTTTGCCAGAGAGTCCATATATATATATATATTGAGTACAGGCCACACCGCCAAGGAAACTCCCCTTACAACTGATAGCCTGATCACATCAGATCACATCACGGACGTGATTACTTTACTTTTTGGAGATCACAAAATGGAGGATAATTACATTTGATCACAAAATGGAGGATAATTACATAATACTGAGAATCATGGCCTAGCCAAGGTGACACATAACATTAAATATCACACATGGCAATAATTTCATTTGACAGCTTAGCCTTTTTTTCTGTTCTAAACAAAGTATATGTGCAGAATAATTTTACTCGAGTCACAGCTTTTAAAAAGCAGACAATCTGCACAGCTGGAAAACAAGATTCAATGTTAAATTTTATTTTAAAGACTTGCATCACAAAGGCTTGAGTAGGAAAGCATTAGTGAAAAGCAACAAGTGAAAATTATTTTTCTTCCCTGTTTTAAAGAGTGGTAAGTTCAGTTCCACAAGGCTTTGCAAGAGAAGTTTGCCATAAACCAGATAGAACATGTTAATGAAATTTTGGGCTCCACACAATCCCCTTGACTTTATTCACTTTTTGAAACAGGATAATGGCTTTGAGTCAATGTTGTCAGTGATGACTAAACCTGACCCACATAGAAAAGCTTATTTCATAATTTCCCCTGCTTCATACTGTGTTTGAATGTGGTGCAAACAGCAGCAAGTTCTTCCATGCTTAGAAACACACTAGCTGGCATTTGTGACTTTAAAATTAATAGTCTTAATCTTTGAGTAAGGTTAAATAGTTCCTTTACTAATTTCTTTTAAGAAAAGCTTAATCTAAAAGAAATATGAAGTGAAAGCTGAATCTAAAAAATCTTGAGGAGGAATTTTTGCCTAGACAAATTATCTTGACCTATTTAGGAAATAGATTACCTATCTTTTTAAATAGTAAAAACCAAATTCTTAAAAGGAAAGGCAGGATTGCTCTTAAATTCATGGAAGGGTTTACGTGGAACAAATAATAACAAATATAAATCTTAGAGTGTCTTCTTATGCAAGTAACGTTTGACAACATGCAAGGGGAAAAAATGGGAAATGTATCTGAATTTTTTCTAGGAAATGACCATTTATATATTAAGCCAAATATGGCATTGTCTTTTTCCCATCACATTGCCAAAAAAGGACCCTTTATGAAGTAACAAATATTAGTGATGTATTACAAATATATTTTTCTTCTTAGTAGGATATGTAGACAATTTCATTGTAGAGTTCTGAAATGACATTGAATCAAATACGATTGTCAGTGTTTTGCAGAAAGAGGTCTGGCCTTTTCCCTCGGCTCCTGGGAGGTAAACTCTAAGTCCTTGGAATGTTCTGCCTTTGTTTATCCGGGGGTCTTGGGCCATACCAGATAGACTAACGGTGTGATTAATGGTGGGGTCTTTGGGCCACACAGTATAGTTTAACATCTGGAGGGGCTGGAGACTAAAAGTCAGCCACACAGGCAGCCAACCATGTCTATGTGACCAAGCCCAAATAAAAACTGGGCACCAAGGTTTGAGTGAACTTTCTCAGTTGGTAATATTCCATATGCGTTGTCATATAAAGGAGTCCTGGTGGCACACTGATTAAAGCACTTGGCTGCTAAACGAATAACTTCTTTTATAAGGATCAGCACAAAGCTGGTTCCTATGAGGTGGAAGTTAAAGACGTCTAACTTTTCCAAGCTGCTGTACCACTCCATCATCTCTAACATCAACTATTCCCTCTAGCCTCAGTACTCTCCCTCCTGCCTTTGAGTTCCCTAATTCACTGCAACGTCTCACAGAGCTCATGAACCATGTAAAGAAAATGGCTCACGTAGTTGTGGTGGTTGACAAGTCCCAAATTTGTGGGTCAGGTGTAGACTCCTCTCTGGCCCTCAGTCTCTTCCCAAAGGCACTCAGCTCTCTCTGTGGCAAGTCTCTGTGGCAGCTCTCTGTGGCGGGTCTCTGCGACAGATCTCTCCTTCTTTGGAGGTAGAGGGCTCTTCTCTCTGCTCTAGAATTGCCTCTCTTTTAAGACAAAACTGACCCATCTGCTCGGTGCGCCACAGTTATCTTATTTACACAGCCCCTCCCAATCACCTGCGTAGGAGTCACAAGACCATGGCTAGAAAGGCCTCACACAAAAGTAATTAATCACACCGCAGCTGTTAACCGAAAGGTCAGTAGTTTGAACCCACCAGCCACTCCATGGCAGAAACATGTGGCAGTCTGCTTCTGTAAAAAGATTCACAGTCTTGGAAACCCTATGAGGCAGTTCTACTCTGACTTATGGGTTTGCTATGAGTTAGAATCTACCCGGCAGCAGTGGGTTTGGTTTTGTTTATTGTCATATATCGTTGTCAGGAGAACTTAGTGCTCTCCATGACTCCACTGGGAGAGGACATCTGGAAGCTCCAATGATAATATGAACAATAGCAGCAATGAAAGAGGTGACATCATTACAAATTTTACAGACATTAAGAGGATAGTAGGAGAATATTATGAACAACTTTATGCCAATTTAACAACTTAGATGAAACAGACAAATTTCTTGAAAGACACAAACTACCAAAGTTCATTAAGAAGAAATAAACGGTCTTGTTGTTGCTGTTGTTAGCTGCCATCGAGTCAGTTCTGACTCATAGCAACCCTACAGGACAGAGTAGGACTGCCCCATAGGATTTCCAAGGATCGGTTGGTGGATTTGAACTGCTGACCCTTTGGTTAGCAACCAAGCTCTTAACCACGATGTCACCAGGGCTCCATAGATAACCTTAGTAGCCTTATATCTATAACAGTAATTGAATTTTTAGACAAAAACCTTCCCACAAAATAAATCGCAGGCCCAGATATTGTCATTGGTGAATTCTACTAAACATTTAAGGAATAAAAAATAACTTTTAAACATAAACTCTTCCGTAATATGAAGAGGAGAATATACTCCCCAACTCATTCTATGATGCCAGCATTACCTGATATCAAAATCTGACAGAGACATTACAAGAAAACTGCAAACCAATATCCCCCATGAACATAGATGCAAAAATTCTAAGCAAATTTTCAGCAAATTGCATCTAACAATATGAGGAAAGCATAATGAATCATGTCCAAGTGAGGTTTGTTCCAGGAATGAAAGGTTGGTTTACCATTCAAAAATCAATCAATGTAATTCACCATTTTAGCAAACTAAAAAAGAAAGCCGTAAGATCATCTCAGTAGACGTAGAAAAAGCATCCGGCAAAAGCCAACGTCCTTTTTTTTTTTTTAAGTAGACTCTATTTTCTGGAGTAGTTTTAGGTTTACAGAAAAATTGTGCAAAAAATGCAGTTTCCATTACTCCCTCTCCCCTACACATTGTTTCCCCTAATATTTAACATCTTGCATTCATTGGTACATTTGTTACAACTGATGAACCGATACTGGTATGTTATTATTAACTAAGGTTCACTCTTTTGTGTTTTGCACTTCTACGGGTTTTGAAAAGTGCATGTTGTTGTTGTTAGATGCGTTGAGTCGATTCAGACTCACAGAGACCATATGTACAATAGAATGAAACACTGCCCAGTCCTGTGCCATCCTCACAATCATTGTTATGCTTGAGCCCATTGTTGCAGCTACTGTGTCAATCCATCTCATTGAGGGTCTTCCTCTTTTTCGCTGACCCTCTACTTAACCAAGCATGATGTCCTTCTCCAGGAACTGATCCCTCCTGATAACATGTCCAAAGTATGTGAGACATAGTCTCACCAACCTTGCTTCTGAGGAGCGTTCTGTTTGTACTTCTTCTAAGACAGATTGTTTGTTCTTTTGGAAGTCCATGATATATTCAATATTCTTCACCAACACTGCAATTCAAAGGCGTCAATTCTTCTTCAGTCTTCCTTATTCATTGTCCAGTTTTCGCATGCATATAAGGCGACTGAAAACACCATAGCTTGGGTCAGGTGCACCTTAGTCTCCAAGGTGACATCTTTGCTTTTCAACACTTTAAAGAGGTCTTTTGCAGCCAATTTGCCCAATGCAATGCGTCTTTTGATTTCTTGACTGCTGCGTCCATGGGTGTTGATTGTGGATTCAAGTAAAATGAAATCCTTGACAACTTCAATCTTTTCTCGGTTTATCATGATGTTGCTTATTGGTCCAGTTGTGAGGATTTTTGTTTCCTTTATGTTGAGGTGTAACCCATACTGAAGACTGTGGTCTTTGATCTTCATCAGTAAGTGCTTCCAGTCCTCTTCACTTTCAGCCAGCAAGGTTGTGATATCTGTGTAATGCAGTTTGTTAATGCATCTTCCTCCAATCTTGATGCCCGATTCTTCCTCATAGAGTCAGCTTCTGGGATTATTTGCTCAGCCTACAGATTGAACAGGATGATGAAAGGATACAACCCTGACAACACCTTTCCTGACTTTAGACAACGCAGCATCCCCTTGTTCTGTTAGAACGACTGCCTCCTGATCTGTGTACAGGTTCCTCATGAGCACAATTAAGTGTTCCAGAATTCCCATTCTTCGCAATGTTATCCATAATTTGTTATAAGCCACACAGTCGAATGCCTTTGCACAGTCAATAAAACACAAGTTTCTAGTATTCTCTAGTATATTCTAGTATTCTCTGCTTTCAGCCAGGATCCATCTGACATCAGCAATGATATCCCTGGTTCCATGTCCTCTTTTAAATCTGGCCTGAATTTCTGGCAGTTCCCTGTTGATGTGCTACTGCAATCACTGTTGAATGATCTTCTGCAAAATTTTACTTGTTTTATATTAATGATATTGTTCAATAATTTCTGCATTCAGTTGTACCACTTTTCTTGGGAATAGGCATAAATATGGATCTCTTCCAGTTGGTTGGCCAGGTCGCTGTCTTCCAAATTTCTTAGCATAGATGAGGAGCACTTCCAGCACTGCATCTGTTTGTTGAAACATCTCAGTTGGTATTATGTCAATTCCTGGAGCCTTGTTTTTCACCAATGTCTTCAGTGCAGCTTGGACTTCTTCCTTCAGTACCCTCGGTTCCTGATCATATGCTACCTCCTGAAATGGTTGAACATCGACCAATTCTTTTTGGTCTAATGACTCTGTGTATTGCTTTTATCTTCTTTTGATGCTTCCTCTGTCATTTAATATTTTCCCTGTATAATCCTTCACTATTGCAACTTGAGGCTTGAATTTTTTCTTCAGTTCTTTCAGCTTGAGAAATGCCAAGTGTATTCTTCCCTTTTGGTTTTCTAACTCTAGGTCTTTGCACATGTCATTATAATACTTTACTTTGTCTTCTTGAGCTGCCCTTTGAAATCTTCTGTTCATTTCTTTTACTTCACCATTTCTTCCTTTTGCTTTAGCTACTCAACATTCAAGAACAAGTTTCAGAGTCTCTTCTGACATTCATTTTGGTCTTTCTTTCCTGTCTTTTTAATGACCTCGTGCCTTCTTGATGTATGATGTCCTTGATGTCATTCCACTACTGGTCTGGTCTTCAGTCATTAGTGTTCAATGCGTCGAATCTATTCTTGAGATGGTCTCTAAATTCAGGTGGGATATACTCAAGGTTGTACTTTAGCTCTCACTGACTTGTTCTAATTTTCTTCAGTTTCAACTTGAATTTGCATATGAGCAATTGATGGTCAGTTCTGTAGTTGATCCCTGGCCTCGTCCTGACTGATGATATTGAGCTATTCCATTGTCTCTTTCCACAGATGTAGTCGATTTGATTCCTGTGTATTCTATCTGGTGAGGTCCATGTGTATAGTCACCGTTTATGTTGGTGAAAAAAGGTATTTGCAATGAAGAGCTCATTGGTTCTGCAAAATTTTATCATGCGGTCTCCGGCATCATGTCTATCACCAAGGCCATATTTTCCAACTGCCAATCCTTCTTTGTTTCCAACTTTCACATTCCAATTACCAGTAATCATCAATGCAAACTGACTGCATATTCTATCAGTTTCAGACTGCAAAAGTTCGTAAAAATCTTCAATTTCTTCACATTTGGTCTTAGTGGTTGGTGCATAAATTTGAATAATAGTCGTATTAACTGGTCTTCCTTGTAGTTGTATGAATATTATCCTATCACAGACAGCATTGTTCTTCAGGATTGATCTTGAAATGTTCTTTTTGACGATGAATGCAACGTCATTCCTCTTCATGTTGTCATTCCTGGAATAGTAGACCATATGATTGTCCGATTCAGAATGGCCAGTACCAGACCATTTCAACTCACTAATGCCTAGGATATCGATGTTTATGTCTTCCATTTCATTTTTGACGATTTCCAATTTTTCTAGAGTCATACTTCGTGCATTCCACGTTCCGATTATTAATGGATGTTTGCAGCTGTTTCTTCTCATTTTGAGTCGTGCCACACCAACAAATGAAGGTCCTGAAAGCTTGGCTCCATCCACGTCATTAAGGTCGACTCTACTTTGAGGAGACAGCTCTTCCGCAGTCATCTTTTGAATGCCTTCCAACCTGGGGGGGCTCATCTTACCGCACTGTATCAGACAATGTTCTGCTGCTATTCATAAGGTTTTCACTGGCTAATTCTTTTCAGAAGTAGACCACCGGGTCCTTCTTGCTCATATGTCTTAGTCTGGCAGCTCAGCTGAAACCTGTCAGCCTTGGCTGACCCTACTGGCCCTTGAATACTGGTGGCATATCTTCCAGCAACACAGCAACATGCAAGTCCCCACAGTATGACAAACTGACAGTGTGGGAGAACAGAGCAAAATGTCATGTATACATCATTACAGTATCATGCAGAACAGTTTCACTGCATGTAAAATACCCTGTGCTTCACCTATTCCTCCCTCCTCTCTCCCTTCCCCAAACCCCTAGCAACCACTGATCATTTTACTGTCTCTATAGTTTTGGCTTTTCCAGAACATCATATACTTGAAATCATACAGTGTGTGGATTTTTCAGACTAGCTGTTTTCACTTAACAATATGCATTTAAATTTCCTTCATGTCTTTTTGTTGCTTGATTGTTCATTTCTTTTTATCACTGAATAATATTCCATTATGTGGATGTTCCATGATTTGTTTATCCATTCACCTATTGGAGGATATCTTGGTTGCTTCCAATTTTTAGGAATTACGAATAAAGCTTCGACAAATATTTGTGTGTAGGGTTTTACGTGGGCCTAAGTTTTCAATTCATTTGAGTAAATACCTAGGAAAACAATAGCTGGACCATATGGTACAGCTATGTTTAGCTTTGTAAGAAACTTCCAGATTGTCTTCCAAAGTGGCTGTACCATGTCACATTGTCATGAACAAATGAATGAGGGTTCCTGTTACTCCATTGCCTCCTCAGCACTCGGTGTTGTTAGTGTTTTGGATTTTAGCCATTCTAATAGGTGTATATCTCCTTGTTGTTTTGATTTGCAATTCCCTCATGACACATGATGTTGAGCATTTTTCCATTTGCTTATTTTCCATCCACATGTCTTCTTTTGCACATTTTGTAATTGAGTTATTTTCTCCTTGACTTTTAAGAGTTCTTTGTACTTTTTGGATGCAAGTCCTTTATGAGATATGCATTTTGAAAATATATTCTCCCAGTCTCTGGCAAGCCTTTTTTTTCTCTTACCAGTGTCTTTTGCAAAAGTTTTTAATTTTAACAAAGTTCAACTGAACGATTTTTTTTTTCTTTTATAGTTCATGTTTTTGATGTTGTATCTAAAAAGTCATTCCCAAACCCAAGGTCTTAATTTTCTCCTGTCTTCACTCCTAGAAGTTGTATAGTTTTGCATATTACAAAAACAGGCAAATGTTCCAAAGTTTATTAGCGGTTACCAGGGGCAGGAGAGAGGGGAGAAAGGAGTCATTGTTTATGGGGCACTGAGTTTCACTTTACGGTGATGGAAAAATCGTATTGATTAAGGATAAGGGTTGCACAGCCAATTGATGTCAGTAAGTTGTACACCTATGGAAAGTTGAATTGGCAAACATTGTGTGATAGGTATATTTATAACATCAACAAAAAGGGCAGCTGTTGAGGCTGCTTATGTACAACCTAATACCTCATGGAATTTGGTTTTTTGGTTTGGAGGTTTAGGGTCATGGTTTAATGGGACATCCCAGGTAACTGGCCTAAGAAAGTGTTTAATGCCTCTGTTCCACCTCCTAGTTTATTGCATAGTGCTTGGGGTCTTAAAAGCTTGCCAGCAGACATCCAAGGTACATCAATTGTACTCTATTCACCTTGAGCAACAGAGGAAGAATGAGAATCAGGCATAGGAGAAGAAAACGGAATATGTGACTAATCACATCCATGAACAATTGTCTCCTTTGTCATGAGACCAGAAGAACTGGATGGTTCCCGATGACCATTACTAAATTTTTTGGTTGAAGATTCTGACCAAAAGAAGTAAATGCAGAGGGGAAATGCAGAACAGAATTTCCAATTCTCATGGACTCCTGACTGTCTGGAGCCATGGAGGTTGGATGAACCCCTAAAACTATTGTCCTGAGATAATCTTTAAATCTTAAACCTTAAACCAAACATATCCCCTGAAGTCTTCTTTAAACCAAACAACGGTTTTAGTAAAGAAAATGTCTGCCTTGAGCATTGTGTTCTATTAAGAACTATCTTGATGGGATCAAATTGACAACAACTCAAAACATTAGATCGAAAACTTAGGGTGCAGTGAGTTAATTTTAATGAGGGAGGAACAATTCAGAAAAGGAGGGTGAGAATGGTTGCACAACTTGAAGAATATAATCAATGTCACAGAATTGCACATGTAGATTATCAAATTGGTGTATGTTCTGCTGTGTATATTCTCGACAACAAATAATAAATAAATTAATAAAAATATTTTTTAATAAAAAATTAGCCGTATTTCTATGTACTGTCAACAAACAACTGGAAATTAAAATGTAAAAATGCAATACTACTTATAATAATGTTGTTGTGTGTGCCGTCGAGTCTATTCCTACTCATAGCAATCACATAGGACAGAGTAGAACTGCCATGTAGGGTTTTCTAGACTGAAATCTTTAAGGAAGCAAATTGCCAAGTCTTTTCTCCGGTGGAGCAGCTGGTGGATTCAAACTGTCGACCTTTTGGTTAGTAGCCAAGCACTTAACTGTTGCACCATCAGTGCTCCTTACAATAACATTAAAAACTATGAAATACCTAGGGATATTTCTAACAAAACACGTGCAAGATCTGTCCTCTGAAAACTACAAACACTGCTGAGAGAAATTAAAGAAGGCCTAAAGAAACAGGGGAGGAGTCTTGATGGTGCAGTGGTTAAGCACTCAGCTGCTAACCAAAAGGTTTGCCGTTCGAACCAACCAGCTGCTTCCTTAAAGATTTACAGCCTTGGAAACTCTCTGGGGGTAATTCTCCTCTATCCTACAGGGTCCCTGTGAGTCAGAATCGACTCGACGGCAATGGGTTTGGTTTTCTGGTAAAGAAATGGAAAGGAGACATGGTGACTCAATGGTTAAGCACTCAGCTGCTAACTGAAAGGTCAGTGGTTCAGACTCACTCAACGATTCTGTGAAAGACCTAGCGCTCTGCTTCTATAAAGATTACAGCCAAGAAAATCCTATTGGGCAGGTCTACTCTGTCATACGGGATCACTATGAAAAAGACTCAATGGCACCTAACAACAACACAATGAAATGGAGAGATATATCATGTTCATGGGTTGGAAGAGGCAAAACTTTTAAGTTGTCAGTTCTCCCCAATTTATTTCTAGATTCAAAGCAATACCCATCAAAAGCCCAGCAAGGAATTTTGTAGATATTGACAAGGTGATTCTAAAATTCATATGGAAATGCAAAGAACCTAGAATAGCCAAAACAATTTTGAAAAAGAACAAGTTGGAGAGCTAAAACTACCTGATTTCTACACTTATAAAGCTAGAGAAATCAAGACGGCGTGATATTGGCATACCAAAAAAAAAGAAAAAACCCAAATCTGTTTCCGATGAGTCAATTCTTACTCACAGGGACCCTATAGGATGGAATAAAACTGCCCCATAGTGTTTCCAAGGCTGTAATCTTTATAGAAGCAGACTTCCACATCTTTCTCTCTTGGAGAACCAAAGGCCTTTCAGTTAGCAGGCAAGCATTTAACCACCCAACCAAAAGACCAAACCCACGGCCATCTATTCGACTCATAGCTATCCTATAGGACAGAGTAGAACTGCCCCATAGGGTTTCCAAGGAGCTGCTGATGGATTCCAACTGCCGACCTTTTGGTTAGCAGCTGATCTCTTAACCGCTGTGACCACCAGAGCTCCTTTAATTGTTCATTAGGGAAACATAAATTAAAACTATGATACCCCTAGACACCTATTAGATTGAAAAGACTGGCTATACTAAGTGTGGCTAAAGATGTGGAGGAACTGGAATGCTAATATACTGCTGGTGGAAATGAAAAATAGACCAACCTCTCTGGAAAACTCATCGTAGTTGTGGTTTTGTTTTTACTTTTTAGTTAAATGTAGACTTATTATACAATGCTGCTATTTCACTTCTACCTAGGTATTTACCCAAGAGAAATGAAATCACACATCCATACAAAGGTGTGGACAGGAATGTTCATAGCAGCTTTATTTGTAATAGCCCCAAACTAGAAATAACCCAAATGTCCACCATCAGGTAAATGCATAAACAATTGTGGTATATCCGTACAATGGAACACTACTCAGCAATAAAAAATAAACTGTGATACATGTAACAACATGGATGAATCTCAAAACAACTATGCTTGCTGAGTAGAAAAAGCCAGACACTGCCCCCCGCAAAAGGAGTACAAAATGTATAATAAAATTTATGTAAAATTCTAGAAAATGTAAGCTAACCTACCTTGTCATAAAGCAGATGGGGGAGGAGCCATTATCTTGATTGTGGTGATGGCTTAAAGGGCGTGAAATTGTACACTTTAAATATGTGCTATTTGTCAATTATACCTCAATAAAGCTGTCTGTAAAAATATTATGAGGCTCTATGTGTATTGATAGGAACTGTGTCCATGATGTAACAAAGAAAAGTGGAAGTTCCAGAACAATCCCTGGAGACTGAGGTGTGACATGGACAGGAAGGTGATATATGCATATCAACATTAAGCTGCTATTATTTTTTATACTGAAAAAGTTTCAAGTATTTGTATATTAAATAAAGTCGTGCGCTTCTCAGGGAGGATACGTTTTAGAATCTGGAACTGTTCATTTACCGCGATTTGGAGAGGACAGGCCGTTCGAGCCCGCCGTCTAGGGTGCTCAGCGGCGCCTAGGCGCGCCTGCGGCCGCTCTTCGCAGCCAGCCGAGCGGAGCGAGCTCTGGGCCACCACCCCCGAGGGCAGAGGGCCGAGTCCGGCTGCCGTCGCCCGACCGCGAACGCCTGCCCGGGGCACGCACTAAAACACACCCGCTTATATTCTGAAAGGTAAACTTTCTTTCTGAGGGTCGCGGATGGGCTTTGAGGGATGCGCCTGGCGACGTCCAGAGGAAAGCTGGCTTCGAGGTAGCCGCGGGCTGGCCCCTAGGTTGTGCCTCGCCCGGGTCTTGATGTGTGGAAGGGGAGGGGCCCCGCTGTAAAGGCGATTTCTTCGGGAGGGAGGGGGCGTGGCCTCTCGGCAGTGGGGGTCTGGCTGTCGCGCGCTATTCTGACAGGCTGACCTCGCTCCGCCAGTCCCGCCGTCCGGACGCTGAGGCAGGGGTCCGCCAGAGGTGGCTGCAGACCCCCCGCGCCCCGAGCGCTGCCCGAGGCCAGGATAGCTATTTGGTAGCGAATGATTTGAGGTGCTAAGAGGTTGAGTCGCTGTCTGGGTTTCCAGCCCCCAGTTACGAGTTTCTTACGTGTGGTTTTTCTGCAATGCCAGGCACCGGACCCAGGTTAGCTGAATTCAGTCATTTTGTTCTTTGGAGGGTAATATTAATCTTAAGCTCTTCTCTCAAACGTTGGTTTGTTGGTGTTTTTAATATATGTAGTTGCAGAAAAATGCTGAGTGGTTACTGATAATACGCAGTTGCTTTTTCACGACTACTTGAAATACTGTAGTTTACCTGAATATAGTGTAGGATGACTTATAATTGCCACGAAGAAACGTGGAGGAGAAAAGTAGGCGCAACCCCTTTCTGTGCATTGAGAACATCTATACTGCGCAGAGTGCACTTGAGCCCTGGTGGTGCAGTGGTTAAGCGTCGGGCTGTTAACCAAAAGGTCGGCGGTTTGAATCCACTACTCGCTCCTTAGAAATCTTATGGGGCAGTTCTACCCTGTTCTTATAGGGTCACTACAGTCGGAATCAACTGAATGGGAACGGGAACGGGAAGGATGTTGTCTCTGGCTCTTAAAAAGGTTTTTCTAAAAGCTGAAGTTGAAGAGTAAGTTATTTTCTCTCTCAAAAAATGTTGCAAAAATAATTTATTGAATAATTTGTATTCATTATTAGATCCCTTAGTAACCCCTCCCTTCCTCCAAGCCCCCCAGTTCAAAAGGCTTTTCTTCGGAGTCCCAGAATCAAAAGAGAGGTTGGGAAGATGTGGGGAGGAAATAAAGCACCGCCATTTACAAAATTGCCCACGTTTTGAGTTCAGTATAACTGTCTCCTTGCATCTCAAAAGATGTTCTGAGTCTACATATATTTTGAAAACTTCAGCTTAATTTGATTTATTTGAAAGTAAATATACCTAGTTGAAGATAAAAATTTAAAAAATACCTTCTACAGAAAGTCTTTTGAGACAAGTGTAGAAAATTGCTAAATGGATGATAAAATGTTAGAACAGCAAAAAGCTGGCGATCAGGGCTTTAGGAAAGATTTGTCTGATATATGTACTTATTATCTTTTGTTGTATGTCTTTGATTATTTTAAAAGAAGTGAAACCTTGATTATATTTTAATTTTTATGTTAAAAAAAATTACAACATTCAGTCTTAAAAGGGAGCTCAGAGGTCATATAGACCACAGAACCTCTGCCCTCTTGTCCTGGCGATGCCTTCCTTGTCATTGCATCTATGACTGGGATTCCAGACTCCTCAGCAAAGGCATTGTATGTGGCAGCAATCTGATTTTTCAGTGTGCTGCATTAGCAAGTAACCTAAATAAAGGATGTTTTATGGTTAATTTTGTTCATTTTCATCTTTCTGCTTCCATCCAATTTGTCTAGCCTTTTGAGATGGTTTTGAATCTTTGTTCTGTTATCTGTGGTATAGTCTTTTCTAGTATTATAACAATTGAAATTTTGAAACTTACAAAGCACTTTCTGCGTATTCACTTAACTAATTTGGAAGAACCTGGTAATGATGAAGAAAAAAATTGCTTCCATTGCTGTCACCAGGTTGGCTTTGGATGTTCAATCAGTGTTTTATGTAATCTGTCTTTGATAATCTTATTCTCAAGAATATTGTGGGAGATTTTTAAGATACTTTAAGAGAATCCAAGACACATGGTCTGTGGCTTTACCTGATCCACCAAATTAATAAACATCAAAAAAAGAAATGGGGTTAGGGTGGTTAGTTAACCTAAGTTTTAGTATCATCACATTCTTAATTCTCATAAACCTGTTTCATAGTTTGGAATTGTGCCCAAGAGCAGTGTCAAGCTTGCTCCTCTAAACCTTTTTTGGAAGTATGGCTTATCACTTTATGGGGTCTTATATTTTGGTTTTGTCCTCTGTTATTGTTGTTGTCGTGTGCCATTGAATTGATTCTGACTCATAGCAACCCTATAGGACAGAGTAGAACTGCCCCATAGGCTTCCAAGGCTGTAATCTTTACAGAAGCTGACTGCTACATCTTTCTCCCTTGGAGAGGCTGTTGGATTCAAACTGCTGACTTTCCGGTTAGCAGCTAAGTGCTTAACCACTGTGCCACCAGGGCCCCTTCTTCACCCTCAGCATTCCAGATGGTGACTCTAATATAGCAATCAAATTCATTCAGCACCCGGGGGAGTAATTCATCTGATCCTGAAGACTCCAGTGAATTGACCCAAGATAGGTACTTGTGCACCATCTTCTTATGGGTCTTATGTATCTATTCCCTGTTTATATACCTTACCAGAAAAAAACAAAAACCAAACCGGTTGCTATCGAGGGAATTCTGACTCATAGCAATGCTATAGGACAGAGTAGAACTGCCCCATAGGGTTTCCAAGGAGCAGCTGGTGGATTCGAACTGCCAACTTTTTGGTTAACAGCCAAGCTCATAACCACTGTGCCACCAGGTCTCCCCTTTACCAGATAACTTCAATATTCACTAAAAAGTAGCCTGAAAACACTTAAATTAACTATACTCTTTGTAATTCAGTAGAAAAGTTTCTTCAGTAAGTACAATTGTGTGCCATCTGACTAAGGGGATACAAGTCACTTGACTTGTCTTTCTCTTACTTGTGGTGTTCCTCTGAAAATTTGCCAAGTACCGCCTTTGAGCCTACTTCTGGAGCAGAATGTAAGGAAGAATGAATTAACTAACCTTGGTGCTTTCTGGAAAACTGTGGTTTGAATAATAATAGAACAGCTGGCAGTGAGGAAATCAAATTTCATGTTGAGCCCAAATATACTCTTCCTGTCTGTCCTCCAGAGCTCTACTTTTGAAGCAGAATTGAGAGAGAAATTGAGGGCTGGCAGATGGTAGACAGTAGAGATTTAAAATAATTTTTTAGTGGATTGATAGGTTGCTTCCTCTAGCCTCTCTGTGTAGTTGAGTTTGGCTTACAAAAGCAGTAGCATGTATTTTTATATCTATGTGTTTATTTATTTTTACTTTATGGGATTTATTCATGATGCTAAGGCAGTGAAGTTTATGCTGGTATAGACCTGCTGTCATTTTCTTCCATATTTATAGACCTTGCTCCTAACTCTGGCAAGTCACTTTACATGAAATTGGTCAATTCAAAGAGAGTATGAATGAATCAGTGCCAAATCTATCAATATTACTGAAAAAAGTTTTTTTAACCAGAAACATATGTTCCATACCAGCAGACCGGCCAAACAAACTATATTCGTATGAGAACAATAATAAAAGCTATGTGTCTGCCTATTTAATTATTATAGCTGTAATGGTATTATGTGCTGCTAAAAACTAGAACTGAAAGATGTATATAGCCTATAAACAAATATATATATAGTCGTGGACAACCTTAATTTTTTTTTAATATCCTTCTATACATGTTAATTAAAATGTGAATTTGCAGAACCCTTTGACTGTTTGATACATCTTACTTTTGTTTTAATAGAGCTTCAGTTGTAATTCCTGGCAAGTGTTGCTGTATTTTTCCATTAATCAGCCTAGTTTTTTTGTTTTGGTTTGGTTTTAGACAGGTTTCCTTCTGAGTAGAAAAAATAGTTGGGTAAGCAGTAATTTCCTAACAAAATCTTTCAACTTATATAAAAAACCAAACCCACTGCCATCGATTTGGTGCCAGTCTATAAATATCCTAAGCATAAAAATTATTGGATTTTTATTTATGCATTCTGATGAATTTGTTTTTGTGGTATTTTACCAAGATAGGAAGTGAAATCTAATGTTATTGGTGAGTACCCCATGGCAGCAGTTACTTCACTGCATTCGATCAGAGTGAGCTATTACTTGGAAGCCTTCAGTAGGTAAGAAAATTTGTAGCTTCAAAAAAACGATCAATTTTTTTAATTGATCGTGTATATTTAGGTTGGAAATTTTATATCCAGGTTTTCAGGCTAGTAAAGATCAACTTGTCTTACATTTTAAGATATATATTACTTGTTTACATAGCTATAAAATTACACAATTTATGATTTATGGATAAGTTTCATGCTCTGAAAATTAATGTACACAAGGAAAAAGATAATTAACAAAATGCTATTTTTAATAGAATTATCACTATTAATATAGTATCCCTTTAGTTACTTATGGTGATTCTGCTATCAATAATTGTTAATTTAATGATTTTACTGAATAAACAATTTTAACAAGTACTCCATGTTACATTCTAAGATTTAATATATAGCACAATGCCTTTGTCTAGAATGGTGAGGCCGTTTTCTAGCGTGTAATTTGGGTAAAGTCTTTGTTTTAATTTTGGCTTCACTGTTTTTCTACTGAAGGATTATATTAGGGGTAACTTTTACTGTAATAACCTAGTGAAATTTTAACTATCCATTTTTGTAGGTTGCCAAATAAAACAATAACAAGAAAATGTCAGTCGAATGTTCTCCACATCTGAGTTTAGAATCCAGTGTCCATTCCTTTACCTTGCCTGGGCCATAGTATTTCATTTTAGGGAATTAGCATTAAAGAGTAGATCAGACCCTTTTAATATAGCATATGCTTTGAATTATTGGTAGTCAGCAGTTTTATATATTCTACATTATATTTCTGGACAAGTTCTAAGTTCTGTATAATAACGGGTGTAATCAAACTAAAATATGTGTAGTAGCTCTTTTGCCTGATGCTTAAGATATAGCTTTGTAACTATTTTTGCTTTCCGTTTCAGTTTTCCAAACCCTAAACATGACTTTTCACTTTGTTCAGTGACTTTATAGGTTAGTCCTGCTTCTGGGATCCAACCTTACACTGTGGTTAAGAAATATTTCACATCAGACAGAATGAGTCACAAGACAAAAGATATTTACATATTAAATAAATATTTCATTAGATTTGAAGGTATGTTTCAATTATGACACTGAATCGTCCATATATATATATATATATATGTATAAATATATACATATTCCTAACATATAAGAATGAAAGGAGTGTTAAATAGTCAACCAAAGTAAAATAAAGTTCAGAACCACTCTTACCATTATTTTGCCTCTCAGATAATTGTATCCTTACAATACTTTGGATTCTTACACAAAATATGACAGTAGATACTTGGGTCTGTCCAGGCCTCAAACTTGTTGGAATTTAGTTACGTCTCAAGCTGGCTAATATCTGGAGATTCGTCATCTTTTTTTGTAGGGCAGAATGCTAATTCCCTTGAAATTTTATGTTGGCTAGTGAGGGTCAGGTGTGTTGCTTACGTAAAGAACCTGTCCCTGTCTTATCCACCTTCTCTAGAACTCCTGTGGCCCGGGTATAATCTGAAAATTGTTGCAGATTATTTGACTTTTTGTTAGAATTGTGTTTTGTCATAAGCAATGAAAATGGTTTGGAAAAGTGATTTGGACAATTTAATATAACCGTAACAACTAAAACATTTATTGAACACTCACTGTGTACTGATGCTTCAGAGTACTTTAATTCTCACAACAACCTTACGAGATAGGTGTTGCTATTTTCCCTGCTTTACAGATGAGGAAACTAAGGTTCAGATTAATTTGCTCAGATAAGATCACATGGTTAGTAAGTGGCAGAGCTGAGACTTGTCCACACCTATGCTTTTAATTATGTTTTATTGTCTCCCAGACCTCCCAGGAGTTCTTAGCACAATTGCAATGTGATGCTTCCTCTTCTATTTCTCTGTAGGAAATAATAAGGATACAATAACTGACCAGGAATAAACCTGGAACATACATTGCCCCCTTGGACATTTCCTCTTGGAAGCCTTCCCTAAACACCCCTTTCCCAACACACACGCAATCAGATGCCATTTTCTTATTGTTCCATTGCAGCTTGTCCCAACTTCATAGTATTTATCACTGTATTTCACCCATTTGACTATAGGTCTTTGAGAACACGTTCTCTCTTATTTATCTCTGTATCCCAAGCATACCTATCAGTACATGGAAGTGGAATATAACTATTAAAATTGTATCAATTATACTGTTTTCCGTTTTCTAATGTTGTTTTCCTGTACAAATGAGGCACAAATATTTGATGGAAATGTATAAAAAATTATCAAACACTTAAACATTGTTTTAATGTTTACAGAATGAAGAGGAACAGTTTATCGGTTGTGAATAAAATTGCCCAGTTTTCACCAGCAGTGAAACAGCCAAAACTTGGATTCTACTCTTGTCTCAACCAGGCTCATATGTACACAGTTCTTCTAGACTGGGGGAATTTGCCTCACCATGTAGTATTATGCATTTTTCAGTATCTTTCTTTAATACATCGGGCTCGAGCATCTTCTGTCTGTAGAAGATGGAATGAAGTTTTTCATATTCCTTTGGAGAAAGTTTGAATTTGAATTGAACCAGTCAGCTACTTCATATTTCAAGTCCACTCATCCTGATGTCATTCAGCAGATAATTAAAAAGCATGCTGCTCA
Source organism: Dugong dugon (assembly GCA_030035585.1). Classification (NCBI taxonomy): domain Eukaryota; kingdom Metazoa; phylum Chordata; class Mammalia; order Sirenia; family Dugongidae; genus Dugong; species Dugong dugon. The sequence goes on from CM057460.1 coordinate 149,447,990, forward strand.
TCTACACTACGTCAGCTTTAAAGTAAGAAAAATAAGCATTTAGTAGAAACAATGACTTACATTTTGTTAACACCATTTTTGTATATCTAGGTCCTTATTTTGAGACAGTCAGTGAAATTTGCTGATTTTTCATCCCAAACTATTTCCTATTTTTCTGTAGTTATTTGCATAAACTTGGGCTATCATTGAAGAACTTAGACTTTAGTTTCTTTCATCTGCACACTAGTTCTCTTAGGGTTCTCTAAAGGAACAGAACCGGTGAGATACACACACACACACACACACACACACACACACACACAGAGGGAGAGATTTATCTTGAGAATTGGCTTACAGAGTTGTGGGGCTCACGAGTCCAAAATCTGTAGGTCAGGTGACAGGCTGAAGATTTTTATGTCCCAAGATCTCTAGGAACCGGAAGAGTGGTGGAGTTCTGGCAAGATGCCTGTTTATATTTTGGAGGCAGAAAGCTCCCTAGGGAAAACTTCCAGTTTGCTCTAAGGCTTTCATGTGATTGGTTGAGGTCCAGCCAAGTTATGGAGGGTAATCTGCTTTACTTAAGGCTGTCTGATTTAATCACATGCAACTACTTCTAGACCAGTGTTTGACCAAATAGTTGGGCACCATAGCCTAGGCAAGTTGACACATAAAATTAACCATCACAGTAGTTATTACAATTCAGTTGTTATGTAAGATAAAGATTTGAAAGTATGGAGTACTTGGGAAGTTCATTTGTAATCATCTCTGTTTCTGACTTTATAGTCAGAGACAATTTGTGTAAAGAAAAAATACAAATTTATTTTATAACCTGAAGGAATATATAAAATTTTACAATTGAATTATGTTAAATAGTTATATTGCCACTAACTATCAGATAAAATACATTGAGGAAGTTATTTAAGATTTAAAATTGTCCTTGTAGGTTGACGGTAGTACTGAGTCAGCTGAAGCAGCCTGTGATATACTTTCTCAGCTGGTAAATTGTTCTATCCAGACTTTAGGCCTGATTTCAACAACCAAGCCAAGTTTTATGAATGTGTCAAAGGTAAGGATACTGTGTTTTCTTGTGAGATATACTAAAATTCTTAAATATTACCACACTAGACAAAAGGATTCTTAAAGACAGACCATATTCTACTTGTATTCAAAGTATTTTTTAAAACAGTTTTCTGTTGACTAGCACTTAGTTTTGTCAAAATAGCTTATGCATGTTTTCTTCTTCATATATATCATAGTTTTCAATTTTAGTGATTGTTTCCATAGTAGATGTCATTCATATAAAATTTAGATGTATACCTAAAATTTTCAAGTACCAGTTTACCTAGTTACCTTGAATATAGAGAGTGTAGGGGAAACAATGGATATTTTTCCTGTAATTTTATAGCCTGTCCATTGGAGTGGAGCAACATGGTATTTAACTAAATGAACTATACTACTAAGGACTATGTTTGGATTGATAGAGTAGAAATTCCAAGATAACAGTAGCTTTAAAAACATGATTGAAGTTTATTTCTCCACATTAAAGAAATCCGTAGGTGAGACAATCCGTAACTGGCATGAAGTTGTCAGGAACCCAGGCTCCTTCCAGCCACTATGCTGTCTCCAAGATGTTTTTATTTTTATTGTCCAAGATGGCTTTCTGAGCTCTTTTTCAAGGAGACTACCCATAAGGACCACATAATGCTTCTGTTTATATCTCATTAGCCAAAACTTAGTTCATGGCCACGCCAGATTTCAGGGAAGCTGGGAAAGCCTTTAACTGGATGGCATTGTGCCTAGCTAAAAATCAAGACAGGTTTACCGAAGAAGAAAGGATGAATGGCTGTTAGGCAACCAGCAGTCACTGCCACAGAAATTAGTAAATGTCTTCTCTTCATTCAGACTTCAGCTTGAATGCCATCTCCCCAGAGAGGCCTTCCTTGACCACTTTTGCTAAAACAGCACCTCCTACCCCCATTACTCTCTACTGTATTCCCACATTTTTGTCTTCTTTATATCATTCATCAGTGTCTGAAATGACCAATTTATTTGTTTATTTAGCATGTTTACTGTCTCCCCAGACCAAAACATAAGTTCCTGGAAGGCAGGAATTTTGTCTATTTTGTGTCCATTGTAAACCCATTATAAATTGAATTGACTACACAAAGGCATTGAAGTCCGTGGATCATAACAAATTATGGATAACACTTCCAGAATACTTAACTGTGCTCTTGTGGAACCTGTACATAGACCAGGAGGCAGTTGTTCAAACAGAACAAGGGAATACTGAATGGTTAAAATCAAGAAAGGTGTGGGTCAGTATTGTATCCTTTCACCATACTTATTCAATCTGTATGCTGAGCAAATAATCAGAGAAGCTGGGCTATGTGAAGAAGAATGCAGCATCAGGATTGGAGAAAGACTCATTAACAACCTTTGATATGCAGATGACACAACCTTGCTAGCTTAAAGATCAAAGACTGCAGCCTTCAGTATGTATTACACCTCAGCATAAAGAAAACAAAAACCTTCACATCATCGTAAGTGGAGAAAAGATTGAAGTTGTCAAGGATTTCATTTTACTTGGGTCCAGAATCAATGCCCATGGAAGCAGCAGTCAAGAAATCAAATGACACATTGCATTGGGCAGAACTGCCCGAAAAGATCTCTTAAAAGTGTTAAAAAGCAAAGATGTCACTTTGAAGACTAAGGTGCACCTGACCCAAGCCATGATATTTTCAGTCGCCTCATATGCATGTGAAAGCTGGACAATGAATAAGGAAGACCGAAGAAGAAATGATGTCTTTGAATTATGGTGCTGGCGAAGAATATTGACTATACCAGGGACTACCAGAAGAACAAACAAATCTGTCTTGGAAGAAGTACAGCCAGAATGCTCCTTAGAAGCAAGGATGGTGAGACTGTGTCTCACTTACTTTGGACATGTTGTCAGGAGGAACCAGTCCCTAGAGAAGGACGTCAAGTAGAGGGTCAGCATAAAAGAAGAGGACCCTCAATGAGATGGATTAACACAGTGGCTGCAACAATGGGCTCAAACCTAGCAATGATTGTGAAGGTGGCACAGGACTGGGCAGTGTTTCATTCTGTTGTACATAGAGTCGCTATGAGTCAGAACTGACTCAACGGCACCTAACAACAACATGGTTGTTGGTAAAACTGGCTAATGGAAGCTTTCCTGTGGAAGAGGTTAAAGTAATGGTAGCATCTTCTCTCTCATAAACTGGGTCATGGCTGTCTTAGCAAACATTTCTGCTAGCCTGTTTATCTTTTTAAGAGATATGGTGAAAAAAATGGGTCACTTGGAGATTAGAGTAATACAAGTAATCAGATGAAAGCTTACTACTTCTAGATAGTTATTTTCTTGTTTATCAACTATAAAATCAGATTAGCCTGAAATTCTTAGATTCTAAAAGCTGTCTCCAAGGTGGCACATGAAGTTCCAGTGGCAGCTTCTAGGATAGCTAATGTAGTCACCAGAGCAAGGTACCAGAAATTAGCAGGCTTCGTTTTAAGCTTTGCCTCCACAGTAAAATGAGTTCTGTGGCTTCTGGCAAAGTCGTGGATCTCTCTGAGTCTCAGTTTTTTCATTTGTAACTGAGGAATAAGATAAAAGCACAATCATTTTGCCAGGCGTAAAGTGTTAAACAAATGTTGTTATTATAATGAAATATGTACTCTCATTCTCATACTGAGTTGTGTCCTTCAGGACTAACAGTAGATTGAGAGTTGTTTAAAAGGAAAATAAACTTTATACAGCTAGTCCCCAGGTTACAAACGAGATACGTTCCTAACTGTGTCTTTAAGCATTTGTAGGTAAGTCGGAAAAGGTGCATAAAGTTCTTACTTAGCCTTACTTTTAGTGCAAGAAGAGGCTCGAAGCCTTTTCAGTGACATAAAAGCTGGACATGAAACAGGTGAAGGTGATTGCAGTGAAGAATTTTTTGTGGATGGGGTTGTTCAGTCATTTCAAAATGAGGGTAAACTTATATAACATTAAAGGGCGAGCTATCACGCTAAGGACTAAGGTGCACCTGACTCAAGCCATGGTGTTTTCAATAGCCTCATATGCATGTGAAAGCTGGACAGTGACTAAGGAAGTCCAAAGAGGAACTGATGTCTTTGAATTATGGTATTGGCGGAGAATATTGAATACACCATGGACTGCCAAAAGAATGAACAAGTCTGTCTTGGAAAAAGAACAGCCAGAATGCTCTTTAGAAGCAAGGATGGCGAGACTCCTTCTCACATACTTTGGACATGTTATCAGGAGGGATCAGTCCCCGGAGAAGGACGTCGTGCTTGGTAGAGGGTCAGCTAAAAAGAGGAAGACCCTCAATGAGATGGATTGACACAGTGGCTGCAACAGTGGGCTCAAGCATAACAACCATCGTGAGGATGGTGCAGGACCAGGCAGCTGTTTCATTCTGTTGTACCTAGGGTCGCTATGAGTCAGAACTGACTCAATGGCACCTAACAATAACAACAACAAAGGACAAATAGGAGTTATCTGTAAGTCAGACATTTGTAACCTGGGGTTACCTGTATTTCCTAAGGAAAAAGAATGATGCATTTATCTTTGCCACTATAAAATTTAGTAAAGATGTGTAGCCCCCCACAACTTAAAATTTATTTTTTTGCTATTAACATAAATCAGTAAGTTTCCTTATAAATTAAGTGGCATTTTTAGTCATTCTAATAGGGACAGTTGAATCTCTGGTAGAATCCAAATTGATTTTGCAAAAGGAAAAGTGATCATAAGTGGATTTGGTTTCCAGACTTTTCCATCTTTGCCAAAAAATACTGGATCTGAAAACTTGTAAAATTCTACCATTTTGAGGCCTAACTATAAATAAACTTTAGTTTGCCAATTTTCCAAGAATATGAAAATTTGAATTTACTTTCTCCAGGTAATTTACTAGCAAAAACATGTCACTGAAGATTGTGAAATCACCTCTTCATTCATTAAACAAATATTTATTGACCATCTACTATGTGCCAGGTACTATTTTGGATGCTGGAAATACAGGTGTGAATAAAACAGATAAAAATTCTGTACCTTATAGGGGAGGAGTCAAAAAGTCCAGGTGGTAAATATTTCACGCTTTGTAAACCATAGTCTCTGCCAAAGCTACTCAATTTCGTCATAGTGTGGAACAGTCATAAACCAAACCAAACCAAACCCATTGCTGTCAAGTTAAATTCGGACTCATAGCAACCCTGAAGGACAGAGTCGAACTGCCCCGTAGGGTTTCCAAGGCTATAAATCTTTTCAGAAGCAGATTGCCTCGTCTTTCTCCTGTGGGGCGGCTAGTGTGTTTGAACCACCACCGGACCTTTGTGTTAGCAGCTGAGTGCTTAGCCACTGTGCCACCAGAGCTCTGAAAGCAGACACAGACAGTACATAAATGAAAGAGTGTGGTGTGTTCCAATCAGACTTGTATTATGGACCCTGAAATTTGAATTTCATATAATTTTCACGTGTCAAAAAAATTCTTTTTTTTTTTTGTCATCTATTTAAAAATATAAAAACTATTCTTAGCACGTGAACCATACAAAAATAGGCTGGATTTGACCCACGGGTTTGCCAACCCTTGTTCTAGGAAATTAAGCATAATTATATCCTTTTAACATTGAAAACCAAGTCCTTGAGAGAGAAAATAATTGGAAGACATGCTTTATAAGATTTTTGAAACTTTTTTTCCCACAATTCCATTTGCCAATTATAAAAGTATGAAACTATTCTTTGTTATAAAAATCTTTTCTGCTGGTTAATGGTACTGGGAAAAACAGATACATGTTGATTGCTTTTACTATGTTGTTACTGTTTGTTGATAAATTTTTAGTGAATTATTTGATTAACTGTAGATTTTAATATGTTTGTGTAATTTTTTTTTCTTGTGCAAGTCTCATTTTGTGTCAGCACTTACAGTGGTTTTTGTCAACTCAAAATCATTATCGTCAATCAAAACTGAGGACTCGCCAGTGGATGATCCTTCATTAAAGATTCTTGTGGCCAATAATAGTGACACTCTACGACTCCTAAAAATGAGTAGCTGTCCTCATGTTTCATCTGATGGTAGGTTAGAGTTTTTAAAGGTTGAATGGCTTTTTTTTATTATGGTAATAGTAACAGTGCAGTTTTTATTTGAAAATTACATACTTATGAAATATAATTCATTAATTTTTTTCAAAAAGTCTTAATCTATAAGCTAAATATAGTTTAAACTGCAGCTCATAAAAGTATTTTAATTATGTGTATATTTTGGTGGTTAGCTCCTCAGAAATTGTTAGATGTCTATTTTAGTAAATAATGAATAACATCAAATTTAAATTTACAAAATGTTATGTTAGTCATTAGTATGATTCTTTGTTCTTAAGAATTTTCCCCTGTTTCTCTCAGGAATCCTTTGTGTAGCTGATCATTGTCAAGGCCTTAAAGAACTGACATTAAATCATTACATTCTAAGTGATGAACTTCTCCTGGCGCTTTCAAGTGAGACTCATGTTAACCTTGAACATCTTCGAATTGATGTTGTGGGTGAAAATCCTGGACAGGTTCAGTTTCATTCTATTAAAAAACAAAGTTGGGATGCACTTATTAAACACTCCCCTGGAGTTAATGTTGTTATGCACTTCTTTTTATATGAAGAGGAATTTGAGACATTCTTCAAAGAGGAAACCCCTGTAACTCACCTTTATTTTGGTCGTGCAGTGAGCGTCGTGCAGTGAGCAAAGCAGTTCTGGGACAGATAGGTCTTAACTGTCCATGACTAATTGAGTTAGTGGTATGTGCTAATGGTCTTCAGCCCCTTGATAATGAACTGATTTGTATTGCTGAACGCTGTAAAAACTCGACAGCCTTGGGCCTCAGTGAATGTGAAGTTAGTTGCAGTGCATTGACTGAATTTGTAAGACTGTGTGGGAGGAGACTTACCCAGCTCTCTATAATGGAAGAGGTTTTGATCCCTGATGACGATTATAACCTAGATGAGATTCACACTGAAGTCTCCAAATACCTGGGAAGAATATGGTTCCCAGATGTGATGCCTGTCTGGTAAGTTACTACCAAAGATTCTTAACTTTTTTTTTTTCAACCAGTAAGATTAGCTTTTTTCTGTCTATGCAAATGTAAATTTTAAGATGCATTTTTGAAATATTTGGGGTATATATTTTATCGTTTGCAAGCTGTCATAATGGATTGCTGCAGAAACATGAAAAAATATGAGGAATTTGAAAGGCCATAAATCTCCATAAATAATTATGTCATTTATTTTACAATTTCATGTTGTTCTAATTGCTTTTATTTCATCTAGGTATTAATATATTTTATAAAATATGTAGTATTAAAATCTAAGAGTAAAATCAAAATATAGATAGAGGCTTACTTAATTATACTTGGAAAGTTTTTAGCGCTAAAGAAAATCATCTTATGCTTCGATAAACAACTTCTAATTTCTAATGTACTTTGAATTCTACATTAGTATATTAATGGTAGAAAATGGGAATTAGGTTAAAATTAAATAACACTAATTGATTTTGCAAAGTTACTCACTGTGATTGTCAATTAATTAAATGCACTACCTAGATAAAGAGATCAATTTTGCAGAGTGTGTTTGGGAGGGAATCAGCATTTACGTACGTACTGTGTTTCTAGAACTATTGCACAACTCATCTCATAATTTAATCTGTGACACAGTTATAACTCTTTAGTGGTTACCTATTGCCCTTAAGGGAGCCCTGGTGGCATAGTGGTTAAGAGCTCAGGCTGCTAACCAAAAGGTCAGCGGTTCAAATCCACCAGCTGTTTCTTGGAAACTATAGGGCAGTTCTCCTCTGTCTTATAGGATCGCTGTGAGTTGGAATCAACTTGACAACAGTGGGTTTGGTTTTTTTGGTTTACTGCCTTTAGGATGAGGAAAGAGATATGTAGTCTTAAAATAGGCCTACAAGGCCCTACAAGGTCTGGCATCTCCCTGCCTTTCAGTCTCATTCCCCACCGCCATCAAGCTCCCCTGTGCCCTTGTGCTCCCAATCCTTTTCAGTTCCTTAGAACTGCAGTGTATCTTCTAGTCACAGGGCGTTTGTGGACACATTCTTCTCTCTACTTAGAGTACTCTCTTTGTTCTCTCTGATCCCTTTCTCAAGATGTCGCTTCCTCAGGGAAGCCTTCTGTGACACCGGCCCATCTCCCCTGTCATAGGCCAGGTCTCTGTTGCACATGCTGTCAGCACTCCATGACTTCCCTTTGTGGTACTTGTCACCATTATAATTTGACAATTATTTGTATGATTATCTTCTGCTTAGTCTGTTGCCCTGTAAACTCCATCATGCAAGATCACTGTTGGTTTTTGCACACTGTTATATCGCCAGCATCTGGCATAATATTTAACATACAGTAGGCACTCAACAAATTTTACTTAAATACTTTCTTTTTCACTTGTTTCCCTAAGTCCTCTCCCCAGTATCTTAAATTTCTTTCTAAGAGAACAAGTATGCTAAAAAAAAAAAAAAAATTAGAAATAGAAATATGTTAATTATTTTCCAATTTTGAATATTTTTTTAATTAGGAAAAAAATTTAAGTATTCTTAACTATTAAGAAATTAGAATACATTGTGATTTGTAAGTGGTGGTTTTAAAAAGTAGCACTGTTTTTTAATATCCTTTATTTAGAAACTATACTTGTGCACACAGTCTTACCACTGCACCACATTCTTTCTCACTGTGAGTTGTATAAGAGCAGAGACTTCATCTCGCTCATGTCTGAGTCTGTGCATACTTCTTAGAACAGCGTATGGTACATTAGTAAGTCCTCAATGCTGTTAGCTGCTTTAGAGTTAACTCTGACTCATGGTGACCACAAGGACAGCAGGACGAAATGTTGCGTGGTCCTATGTCATCCGCACAGTTGCTGACATGTTCAAGTCCATCATTGTAGCTGTTGTGCCAGTTCTTCTCACCAAGGACCTCCCACTTCCTCATTGGCCCTTTACTTCACCAAACATGCCGTCCTTTTCTAGTGATTGATCCCTCCTGATGACATGTCCAAAGCAAGTAAGTTGGACAGTGTTCTGTTGTGACCTATAAGATTTTCATTGGCTAATTTTTGGAAGTAGATTTCCAGGCCTTTCTTCTTACAATAATTGTTAGTGGAGCTGATATTACTGGCTCAAAAACTCAATTTCTTGAAGACTAAGTTATCACTATTGCAGACCATATAATTTATACCTTGTTATTTCAGGAGGGTATAGAAGCAGCTTGGATTTGTTAAGGTTGTGGGTCAACTTGGCTGGGCCATGATTCTCAGTCATTTGGCAGTTACAATGTAGTTTCACAGTCATATAATGATGTAATCACCTCTATAATGAGATCTGGTATAATGTGATCACTTCCATGATGGGATCTGCTATGAGTAGCCAGTCAGTTGAAAGGGAGTTTCCTTGGGGGTGTGGCCTACATCCACGATAGGTGGACTTTCTGGCAAGGCTCATAGGCTTTTGCTCTCTCTGGATCCTGCAGCTGGCTTCTGTTCATCTGACCTCTAGTTCTTGGTACTTGAGCTAGCAGCTTAAATATCATCTTGCCTGCTGATCTTGGGATTCGTCTGTTTCTGCAGCCTATGAACCAGGAGAAGCCTCCAGCCTGACCCACAGACTTGGGACATTACACCCTCTAAAACTGTGTGAGCCATTTGCTTGATATAAATCTCTCTGTATATGTATATTTATATTCTTAAGTGTTTTTGCTTCTCTAGAGAACTCAGCCTAAGACACAGCTTATAACAGGGAACTTAAAATCTGATTAGAATAACAGGACAAACAAAAGAAATGACATAACTGAGATGGAGGGGCAGACTGGTTGGAGATCAGAGTAATGTCAGAAATACTGAAGAGAGAAGCCTCTAGTCTCACCTGATCAAGGTGGGGTTTCTCTCTGTAGCCTACTATCTTAGAGAGATAATGAGTACTAGTGGTAACTATTACATTAAGTGAGAAATTTCTACTATGGTTAGTGCTATCTTTAGTATGGCCCAATAATTAAACCTACTGAGCTAGGCACTATAATGAATCTTAGAGCAAGACTCAAAATAAAGTTCATTAAGTCAGTTAAATTACTCTGGTTGTTCTGACTTACTGGGTTGATGAATTGAGGAACAAAACAATTTTAGGACAGCCAAAAACAAGACAGGAAAATATAGAGTATTTTTAATGCTTCACATAATGAAAACATCTCCATTTACTTTGGAAGTGTATAAAAGGTACCGTTTACCTAAGTTTAGAAAATTCTAGATAAATGAACGTGTTTGACATTAGATGAGTTTCAAGTTTCAGGCTTTGAAAAAAAATTTAGTTCTGTAAGCAAACTTGCTCATGTTAAAAAAAAAAATTTGTGCATGTTTTAGAGGCTTCTAGAAAAGTTAGAATAATTCTGTGGGCAAGGTAAATGGAGAGAGTGGAGGAAAAAAGTTCTTTTTGTATGTTGCATTGAGCAAACACAAAAATAAGATTCTAAGATTTTTGCTGTTCCTTATGAACCTTGCTGGCCACATTTGTATTATACTAAATACTGGGGAGAAAGAGTCTGGAGGCAAGCAAATTTTTGAGGATATATATATATAGTGCTGTTAATATGCCACAAAATGTGATGAATGTTGTTACAAGGATGTAAGAATTCTTTCTTTAAGCCTGGCCTCTTAAATTAGCTACTTATCTTATTCTTCCATTAAATTAATTTCCTGCAGATCACTCAGAAACTTTTCAAAATAAAAATTGATTTTTTTAACATTATTTATTTATAGCTGTAGAGCCTGCTGGAATATCTGACACCAAAATTTTTGGCGTATATATTATAGTAACTTTTTACTAAGGCGCGATGGTTAAAGCGATCAACTGCTAACCAAAAGTTTGGCAGTTTGAACACACTACAGGGGAAGTCAGCACAACTGGACTAAACCAAAGCTAAAAAGTTTCCTGAATACAATCAAACACTTTGAGGGACAGAGTAGCAGGGGTAGCGGTCTGGGGACCATGCTTTCAGGGGACATCTAGGTCAATCTGGCATAACAAAGCTTATTAAGAAAGTGTTCTGCATCCTACTTTGGTGAGTGGTGTCTGGGGTCTTAAAAGCTTGCAAGCAGCCATCTAAGATGCATCGGTTGGTCCCAACCACCTGGAATAAAGGAGAGTAAAGAACACCAAAGACACAAGGAAAGTATTAGCCCAAGAGACAGAAAGGGCCACATAAACCAGACTTCATCAGCCTGAGACCAGAAGAACTAGATGGTGCCTGGCTACCACCAATGACCACCCTGACAGGGAACACAGCAGAGAGTCCCTGATGGAGCAGGAGAAAGGTGGGGTGCAGAACTCAAATTCTAGTAAGAACCAGACTTAATGGTTTGACTGAGACTGGAGGAACCCCGAAAAGCATGGCCCCTGGATTCTCTATCAGCCCAGAACTAAAACAGGTTCCCAGGTTCCGACGGATTGGTCTGGACTGTGGGACATAAAGTGATACTCGTGAGGAGCGTGCCTCTTAGCTCAAGTAGATGCAAGAGACTAAACAGGCAGCTTCTGTCCAGAGGTGAGATGGGAAGGCAGAGAGTGTTAGGAGCTGGTTGAATGGACATGGGGAATCAGTGGAAAGGAGGAGTGTGCTGTCACAGTATGTGGAGAGCAATTAAAGTCACATAACTATGTGTAATTTTTTGTATGGGAAAAATAAATAAATAAAAAACTTGGCAGTTTGAAACCCCCGGCAGCTCCATGGGAGAAAGATGTGGCAGTCTGCTTCCATAGAGACAGTCTGCTTCCGTAGAGATTTATAGCTTTGGAAACCCTATGGGGTTGCTATAGGTCGGAATTGACACAACGGTAGTGGGTTTGTGTTTTTTGTTGTTTTGTTTTTAACTAAGGAAAAATAAGTTACTCAGTACTATTACTCCTCTGTTATTTGAGCCTTTACAGTACTTTAACCTAAGCTGAACATTTTAACACCCAAACCTAAAGGATTAGGAAATTAAAAACAAACAAAACCCTCTAATATAATGCACCAGGTGGCGCTCTATTCCATATCTTCCTGAGAAAGAAGTCCTTTCATCCAAAGTTAACATTTCCATTCAACAGGTAGGAGATTTTCTGTCCAGTGCTAGGCAGAAGGCAGCATTCTTGCGCCACCTTAGGGAAGCTCTCAATTCCAGTTCATGAGCCTGGCTTTATTAAAGCAATATCCATATCAAAATGTGTTTTTTCCCCAAATAATCACTTCAGGAGGTTGATTACTCAGAAGGCTAAGTATATATTTCATTGTTAAAACATTTTAGAACTCTGCTTTTAAAATTGCTTTTAAAGCCTATGTGCTTTTTTTTTGTATCCTCAGTATGGGCACAGCCTTTGTCCTTTAAAACAAATTTAATTTCTGGAAGTAACCTAGTTATTTGGCACCAAGGAAGTGAATAAGGTAGATGAGCAAACCACACAGTGCTGGTTATAGTTTTGTTTTGTTTTTTAACTAAAAATAATTTGTTAGTCTTGTGTAAGTTGTTGTGATAGAGTAGAGAATACTATATAACTAGACATAAGGAAGTGCTAATTGTGTGACATAGACTAAACTTTCCCAGAGTCATCATTAACTCTCCCTTCTTCCTGGCTACCACATGCAAGTCTTATTATCTCTTTAACGTATTATTTATAATAATAAATACCCATGAAATCATCTTCCAACTGCAAAACCACTGCATTGATAGTAATTTAAATCTTTCTGTGTGGCCCTGCCCTAGTAACTCCCGAGGTAACTGGTGTTCATTATTTTCTTGCTTTCCCTTTTATATAGTTTTATCACATTCTGAAAAAAAAATTTGGTTTGGTTTCACTAATTTTGATTTTATAAAAATAGTATCATGCTATATGTAATCTTTTAGACTTTTTTTTAACTCAAAATTATATTGCTATGATTCATCCATTTTGTTATGAATACCATAATTTATCCATTTCACTGTTGTTGGGTGTTTGAGTTGTTCCACGTTTTGTTTTGACAAATAGTGATGTCATGAACATTCTTACTCATATGTCCTGGTATACAGATGCAACTGCTTCTCCAATAATAAAGTTCAGTTCATTACATTTTCCTCTAACATATCTACAGATAAGAACAGGATCATTCTGATGGAGTTTTCTACATTCCAAAAGAATTTAAGCAAAAATTCATGAAGAAAGTTCCCAGAATGATGAGTTTAACTTATTTGTTTCTTACTGACTGACTGAAATCTAGGGAGGCATATTATTTCTAATCCTTTGAACATTTGTATTGTCTTATTTCCCTCTTATTACCTGTTGTCAACATAACTGTAACAGAATACTATGGATATGCAGTGATGTGTAGAAAAAAAAAAAAACTGTAGCCATTAAGTCTATTCTGACTCATAGCAACCCTATAGGAGAGAGTAGAAATAATAGCTGTAATATGTATGTGGCTAAATGAGGCAAACTGACCTAGTACCACAAGATATTTCAGATAAGAATAGACCTCTTAGGTTGAGTCAAGGATATTGTTGATGTGTTGTGAGATTGCTAACCATTGTCATAGGGCAACATTTGTAGTAACTGTTAAATGAGAAACTATTTTGTTCTGTAAGCCTTCATCTTAAGTGAGAATAACAGCACAATTGGAAGAGCGTAGTCAGTGTCACTGAACTGTGCATGTAGAAATTTTTGAAATGGTGTATCTTTGGCTATGTGTATTTTCACCAAAAAAAAAAAGTTGAGAAGTTAGAGGGTTGACATGTTGTCGGGTTGTTAACCAATGTCATAAAACAATATGTGTACTACTGTTTCATGAGAAACTATTTGTTCTGTAAGCCTTCACCTGAAGTACAATTAAAAAAAAAAAATTTAAAAAAAAAGAGAATAGACCTCTTTCTGTTTATAATTCTCCCTGTAATACAGTCTTTAGCTAAAATCTGGAATATTATGTATTTGCTTGGACTACCATCATTCATTACCTAGAAAACCTACCACTCTTATAATGTGGGAGAGTGTGAATGAAAAGGCCAGCAAATCCTGTCTTACCCATGCTAGCAGCTCACCCTCTGACCAATTGACAAACGTCTTCACTCACTAGCTTAACTCAAAAGAAGCCACCAATTTATCCAACAAATACGTATTAAGTGTATACTGTGTGTCTAACATTATTCAACACTCAGTATTCCTGCACCATAGAAACAGCTTCAGGCTTTTTCTTATTTTCAAGCAAAAAGGTAGCTAGTTTTAGAGGTGTCAGAAATGCAGTCTGGACCAGCTTGAATGTATTTATTCTATGCCTTCAGGATTGAGAAATTTAAAAAGAAAACACCCTAGATCCCATAGTGACAGAGAAAGATCAGAGAGCCCTGAGAAACTAGCTGACACCCAGACATCAAAGTGACAATTAGCATTGAATTATACGTGTACAAATTGTTAAATTGGCAGGTGTTATATATTTACCACAATAAAAAAAACACACAACAAAATGACAATTAGTTGAAATCAAAATTCCGGTTTTTTTCTTGCATTCATCATGTTTCTGTTTGAATACAAACTTCTTGAAAAGCGAGCTATGCATCCAGGTTTTTAAGAAGATGACTTTGTATTTAGAAGATCTGATCATTTGTTTTCCATTTACGGGTACCTGGTAGGATCACTCATATCACAGTTTTCAATGTGTGCATGGGATTGTATGCCAGGATAAACCTTCTGCAAGGGTAGTAGAGTTCCCAGTTTTTCTCCTTTCTTGACAGAACCTTTATACTTAATTGGCTTAATGTAGAACATTTTGATACAGAAACCTAAAGAAAAGATGTAAAAATTTTCATTATCTGGGCTTTAGTAGCCTTGAATCAGAAATTCAAAAACTAAGAATAGAAATGGAGAAAAAACAAAAAGAAATGAGAGTTGATTGAACTCAGGAATGGAATTGAAGAAAATGGCAAAATCATGTCAGAAATGAAGACTAATTTACAAGATACCCAAGGGAAAATAGATTAAAATGAATACTTAATAAAGTCATTGAAGAATAGCAGGAAAACACTAAGTAGATCAACTCCAAGACATTTGTAATAAACCTATTAAATTTTAAAATAGAGAATAATGGAAATAACTGGAACAAAAAAGATAAGCCTTCCTAAATGCCAAAATAATTTTTATTTTTTTTAAATGACATACCAAATAAACACAGTTAATATGATCAATAAATATAATATGACAGAGTTGGAGCCAAATATATCGGTCATATCAGTAATGTATATGGACTTAATTGACCTATTAAAAATATTCTCATTTTGGCAGGAAAAGCAAAACTCAACTTTATATGGTATACAGTAAAACTCAGTGATTGAAAAAGGCTAAAAATAAAGGGCCGGACAAAGATTTATCAAGCAAATGGAAGTAATAAGAAAGTGATGATTCTGATTCTGTTACCAGAGAATTCATACCCAACGTTATTGAAACAAGATAAAGGAGGACAATTTATAATGCTAAAATCTGTAATTTGCAATGAAGATAGAACAGTTAAAACTATCCATGCACCAAATAACACAGAAAACATCTATACAAAGCAGAAACTATAGGAGATGCAAGGATGGAAACCCACTAATAATTGGAGATGTTCACACAGTACTCTCAATGCAGACAGGTCAAGTGTACAAAAAAATAAGGCTATACAATTATACTGTCCAACGTAATAGCAGCTAGCCACATGTGGTGATGGAGTGCTTGAAATGTAGCTAATCTGAATTGAGATGTGCTTTAAGTGTAAAATACCCACTGGATTTTGAAGACATGTTACAAAAAAATGTAAAATATCCTGTTAATAATTTTATATTAATTACATGTTGAAATGATAATATTTTGGAGATAGTGGGTTAAATAAAATATATTATTGAAATTAATTTCACCTGTTTCTTTTTACTTTTTTTAATGTAGTTACTAGCAATTTAACAATTTTTAAATGTGGCTTGCATTATTTGTCTTTTGGACAGTGCTTCTGTAGAAGATCTAAACAAAACCAGTAAGATACATTTTTTCAATATAAGACAAATGACACGCAAGACTTCTACACTGAAAACTAAATAAAATAATTACTAGTATAACAATGAAAGAAGACCTGAGTAAATGGAGGCTATAACATGTTTATCGTTTAGAGGACTGACTACTTTAAAGATGTAGATTCCTCTCAAATTGATGTATATATCCTTTTCACGATCCGTGAAATATACGGTTGCCCACTCACTTTTTCCAGCTGTCAGGTTTCTTGGGAGCTTACTTTTCCCGCTGAAAGTATCTGCTGCCCTCCAGTGAAGACCTGTGTAACAATGAAAAGGTGAAAGAAACATTCATTGAAGCAAAATAGCTGGGGGATCAGGCTTAAATGTAAGGTGGTGCATCTGGGAAGTGATTGGGTAAAACTGTTGTCTCTTTTGGCTTTTGTACCCCTAGAGAAGCGTTGTAAGTATGTTTATGATTTCCTGTGTGATAGTTAGGGAGCCCTGGTAGATTTTGTTTTGTTTTTGTGTGTGTTTGTCATATTTGGAAAACTGAGGTTCCCCATGTAACCTAATGGAAGGCACAGTACATCCTGCCGCTCATGACCAGTAGGAAAGATGGGCACCCACCAGTCAGTGGTGCCCAAGAACCCCTGAGTTTTGTGGTAACCACATACTCCTACTTAATATTTCTCAAAGCCGTATTACCAACCAAAACTTTAAACATACTCCATGACTCAGTGTGCTTCCATTAATGAAAACACATGGTATCAACAATAAAATAATTTGGTCTTGAAAGGGATATTCAATGCAATTCAATCAAAGTCCTAGCAGGATTTTTAGTGGAAATTGACAAACTGATTCTGTAATTTATTTGGAAATGCATAGGGCCAAGAATTGCCAAGGCATTCTGAAAGAACAGAGTTGAAAGACTAGACTACCAGGTATCAAGATGTATTTTAAAGCTAAATTAATTAAGACAGTGTGGTATCTGTGCAAGATTGACAAACTGACTAATGAAACAGTAAAAACAGACCCATATACAGATCCTGATTTAAGACAAAAAGTATTTCATTGCAGTAGGTTAAAAAAAGGTCTTTTCAAGTGAATGGTGTTGAGTCAGTATGGGAAATAAACACAAATCTTTAAGCCTATTTCATCCCTTACACAAAAACTAATGACAGGTGGGTTATAAATCTAAATATGAAAGGTAAAACAATAAAGCTTGTAGATGAAAACTTAGAAGAATATTTCATGACTTGGGTGAGCAGAGGTTTCTCAAACAGGTCAAAAAGTGCATTAACAATAAAAGAAAAGACTACCAAATTGGACTACATTAAAAATAAGAATTTCTGTTTATCAAAAAACATCAAGAAAGTGAAAAGGTAACCACAAAGTGGGAGAAGATATTTGTAGTATGTATATCTGATAAAAGACTTATATCCAGAATATGTAAAGAGCTACATATCAATAAAAAAATACAAATAGAAAAAATGGGCAAAATACTTGAATAAGCACTTCACGAAAGATTATATCCACGTTATCAAAACTTATGAAAAGGTGCTCAATTTTATTAGGTATCAGGGAAATGCAAATTAAAAACAGGAGCTCCCACTGCACATTCATCAGAATGGCTGAAATTAAAAAGGTAAATAGACAACATCAAGTAATATGTGAGGACCAACTGGAACATCTATTCACTGCTAGTAGAAGTATAAATTGGTACAACTACTTTGGAAAACTGGCAGTATCTACTAAAGCTGAAGATATATATATATATACGATGTGACCCAGCAGTTCCACTCCTACAGCATTCTGCCAGTTGCTAAGTATGTTGATTGCAATTATGCATTCTGGGAAAATAACCACAGGGTAGATTTGAGCATGCACTGGGCGTACTGTAAGATGGACCTGAGTGAAAAACTACCTTGATCACCTGATAATCATAAGTCTCTAGCCTGACTGGAAGACCACAGTGGCCCTTTGGTTCTCTAGGAATTAGTGGCAGTTTTGAGCCAGTGTCCAGTGATCTCTGAAACATCTGATTATTTCTCCTTCCCCAATGTACAGTCACCCTACTGAATGACTGCAGGTCCCTGTGGGGATGACTAGAAGAATTACAGTATGAACCTTTGGCTGTGCAGCAGGGTGCTTCCTCAAAGGAACTTGGTCTCCCTTTTCATTTAAGGGTCTCTGAGCCTGTGAACTGGCTAAGGTCTAGGAATTGGTTGTGATGTTTCTTGTCATTTGTGACCAATAGACAATAGCCAGCATATAACTCCTCAAGAATGTGGACTCCCTCACAAAGTGTTTCTTACAGCCTTGGTGAAGAGGTTGTCCTCTGGACCCAGTCCCAACAGGAACGCATAGATAAGTTTATTGAAAGACATGTACAAGGTCCAGAGCAAAGGAGAAAGAAGGAAACCAAAGACTCAAAGGAAGAAACTAGACTACAGGACAAATGGTCTATACGAACCACAGCCTCATCTACCCTGAGAACAGAAAAACTAGATGCTGCCTAGCTACCACTGCTGACCACTCTAATCAGGGCCACAATAGATGGACCTGATAGAATGGGAGAAAAATGTGGAACAGAACCTTAGATTCCTTAAAAAAAAAGACAAAAACAGATCTACTGGACTGATTGAGACTAGAGGACTCCCTGAGACTATTGCCCTGAAATACTCTTTAAGCTATGAACTGAGACTAACCCCTGAGGTCACCTTGTAGTTAAATAACAGATTGGCTCAAAAAATAACAAATGTCACCCATAACTACTGTGCTTCTTTAAAAATCACCAATATGAGACCAAACAGTCAACAATTAAAAAAAAAAAAAAAGATGAGAGTGTAAAGGGGCAGGGAAACTAGAAGAATGGAAACTGAACAACCAGAAAGGAAATAATGTGAATGTTGATGCATTGTGAAGAATGTAACCAATGTCACTGAACAATTTGTGTAGAAATTGTTGAATGGGAACCTAAACTGCTGTGTAAACTTTCACTGAAGATACAATAAAATATTATTTTGTAAAACGACATGTAAAAGAAAGATCAAAACAGTATTTTCACAATTGCCTAAAACTGGAAACTACCCAAATGTCTATCTAGAGAAGAATGATTAAATAGATGAGGGTATCAGCATATAATGGAATAGTATACATCAGTAAGAATGAGCAAACTAAGACTGCGTTCAAGAATATGGATGCATCTCACAAACATGATGTGGGATGAAAGAAGCCCCACAAAAAGGAGTGCATGCTTTTTAATTTTATTTATATAATTTTCAAAGACAGGCAAAATTAATATTTGGTGTTAGAAGTTGGGATTACCCTGCTGGGAATAGTCACTAAAAGGTGGCACAAGAGATCTCTGGGATTCTGGTACTATTTTTTTTTTCTTGATCTGTGTGCTGGTTACACAGATGTATTCACTTTGTGATAATTCTTTGAGCTGTACACTTACGTTTTGTACATTTTTTTCTTGGTAGGTTACACCTCGATAGAATTAAAACAGATAACAAACTCAATAATTTACCAGGAGACCAAGCTCTACCTAGAACATAGAGGCCTTTGATAATACTTCCCTCTCAATGCTTGCAGAAATGCCAACATTTTCGAATGGGGGCGTTTACTAAATGAAATTAACCACTATCGTTAATATTGCCAAAAGTGATTTTGTTTATAGATTGTTAAGCAAAGCCACATGGGCCACATGAAGGAAGGCATTTAGTCAGCTGTTGAGTTTGGTGAAGTGTGTACATAAAGCAGGTGATTTCAGGAAAAGTGGTGGAACGTCTTTGAAAATTCGTTAGCTATTTTAATTTGGTACTGTCATGGATTGAATTGTGTCCCCCAAAAATATGTGTATCAGTTTGGCTAGGCCGTGATTCCCAGTATTGTGTGATTTTTCACCATTTTGTCATCTGATCTGATTTTCCTATGTGTTGTAGATCCTGTCTCTGTGATGTTGATAAAATGGGATTAGCGGCAGTTATGTAAATGAGGTAAGACTCAATCTACAAGATTGGATTGTGTCTTGAACCAATCTCTTTTGAGATATAGAAGACAGAAGTGAGCAGAGAAACATGGAGACCTCATACCACCAAGAAAGAAGCCCTGGAGCATAGCGTGTCCTTTGGACCTGGGGTCCCTGAACTAAGAAGCAACTTGAGCAGGGGAAGATTAATGACAGGGACCTTCCTCCAGAGCTGACAGACAGAGGAAGTCTTCCCCTGGAGCTGGTGCCCTGAATTCAGACTCTTAGCCTGCTAGGTTGTGAAAGAATAAATTTCTCTTTGTTAGAATCATCCACTTGTAGTATTTCTGTTATAGCAGCGCTAGATGACTAAGACAGGTACCCTCTATCCTTTATGTTCTAGGTTTTACCATTTTGAAAGAAGTATAAAACTTTTGTGTTTGAAACCTGTATTAAATAAATGCGCATTAGCATTTCCAGTAGGTGTCCTAGGAATATACAACTTTCTTACCTCTTCCAGATATCCAAACACCATTATTGACTGCATTTTTGTTTTTATAAGGCTTCTCCTGGCCCACAGTGATTCCAGTGAAAGGTGCATACATAGTAGATCCATCAGAGCACAAGACATCAACACCCTGGTGAGGCCTTTGATTTCTGGAATGTAAATAAGAATGAACACACTGAGGATCTCCCTGGGGAACTTTATTGCCCAGGCATATGGTATTAGCCTACTGTTTCCAGACTAGGGTATCAAACAATGAAGCTGTCAGAACATGTTAGGATGTCCCAGCTTTCCTCACTCTGTTTAGCCCAAATTTAACCTTCCTCCCTGCAGGTTGCTGTATTTTTCTGCAACAAATGTGCCCCCACTTACAACATGTGGCATAGTGCTTACAAAAATAGTGCATGGGCAGGGGGTGGTGGTGGTTGTGCAGTTGGCAAAAAAAGTATAACGTGTACACTATTTGTGTAAAAATATGGTGTGTTGTAAAGAGTAAAGCGTTCACAATAGTACTTGGTACATTTTGTTGCCATTGAGTTGGCTCTGACTCATGGTGAGCCCATGTACAACAGAGTGAAATGTTGCTTGGTCCTGTGCCATCTTCACTGTCATTGGTATGCTTGAGTCCATTGCTCTACCCAGTCTATTTTGAGTGCCTTCTAACCTAGGAGGCTCATCTTCCAGCAGTATATTGTTGTGACCCATAGGGTTTTCACTGGCTAATTTTTGGAAGTAGATTGCCAGGTCTTTCTTCCTAGTGTGGAAGCTCCACTGAAATCTGTCCACCATGGGTTACCCTACTGGTATTTGAAATATCAGTGGCATTGCTTCCAGCATTGTAGCAACACAAAAGCCACCATAGTACAACAAACACACAGGTGGGGGCTTGGTACGTAGTAAGCCTTAAACAAATATTCACTATTATTATATGACATTTTGGGCAAATGAGATTGCCATATAAGTAAATTTTTATAGATACCTGAATCTTGACCCATTTAAGATCCACTTTGAAAAGTTCTCTTTTTATGAGAATTTATCTTTAAAGTATCACATGCTACCCTAGTCTTATTTTCCTCTCAGTGATCCAGAAAAGTCATTATGAACATTACTTATTGTGTGTGGTGTTTTAGTGTAGTGAGTGATACCTCCTGGTTTATTACAGTGTGTAGGACACAAACACAGAATGGTTCCAGACTGTGAGGTTTCTTGCGTTTGCCTTTTACAGTCTCTCCAGTAGTCAGCTTTTGTATTTCACTGCAGTCACTATGTCTGCTTTTACCAGGCTCTTTTCCCATCTAATAGTCTACTACCTGAAAAATCAAATTCACCAAGATTGTTAGAATCGTGTGTAAAGCAACACTGAGCAGGTTCCAAGTGAAGATCCAAAAAAAACAAGTGCATAAACTTTCGGTATGAGCTAATTAAGTCTCAATTTTGACAATTCAAAGACCATTTTTCCACATTTCTTGTCTCTTAGCCCTATTTAAGGTAGTTGAGGTTGCTTTGTATGTGGTATCTGTCTAAGTGAGAGTTTCACTACAATTAGGATGGGGATCAATGATACAATTGGACACATGGCTATTTCTGTAGAGATGGCAATCCCAAGGTGGTGCTGTGTGTTATTAAAACTTCGTAAGTGTGTCCCTAACGTCTAGATAATATTGAGACGCTCTCTTGCCTGCTTTTGGTCGGCCTCCGATGTTCAACTTCCAGAGCCTGCATAACATCATGGTTTGGTGGGAACAGGCCTGAATTCAAGTCTGGCCTTCACCACCTGCCAATTGTGTTTGACAGGTTCCTTAATCCTTTGTTACCTCGGTCAAGTTTCTCATCTATAAAATGGGATAGTGATGCTTGATTTTCGCTACAGAAAAACCCAGTGAACTAAGTCAATGTGTGAAAACATCCTAGTTAGAGTGTCTGCTTCCCTCTCTCTGTTTCTTATTCGTGTTCTCTTCCCAATTCAGAGCCCATACTTGAAGCAGAGTTCTTGGAAGTTGCTCCAAAGACATTGTTATAACTGGTTACATCTCTGAGTTCGTGCTGTCAGAGAGAGATAGTTGTGGGCACTTGGGGAAACATAAGGCTAGGACACTAAAAAGTTAGAAGCTAGAAGAGTTTGTTATTTGTGAACCCGCATAGCTAGGAGGAGTGTACTGTCCACAGACATGGCTATCACAGGTCCTGATTTCATTGGAAGACTTGCCAGCATGTATATTAGCCCATGGCCCAGCCAACACTAAAAAGGAGAGACATGAAAAGCAGATTTCCTGACCCCAGATATTTCCATTCTCCATTTGCCTTATAAGTCTCCCAATGGCTATTTAAAATTCTGTTTCCACTATAATTTATCCCTAACTTTCTGTAGTATAGGGAGCAGTTTTCCTCTAACTCCTGATTCAGATGTAAAATCATTTTTTTCTCTGGCCACGGAATTTTGTTTTATGACATATAGAGTATGTGCAAATGTGTTTTATTTATAAGCAGTAACCTCTATTAATTACAGTTTAAGATTACCCACTAATAAATGGCACACATTGTCCTTTAAAACAATTTTTTTTTTTTGCTCATTATGTGGCATTGGGACCACTATATTTGGGTTTAGCAAAATAATCAAACAGCATGGCTCAAAAAATAATTTTAGAAATGCAAAAATAATGTTTAAATGCTTCTTTATGTTTAGTCCTAAAAATCAAATCCAAGCAAATGTTTGAATTAAAGGAGAAGCAAATTCTGAACTACCAAGTTTGTGTAACGCTAAATAAACTTCTCTCATTTGCAGACATGGAAGAGGAAGATTCTTGGAAAGAAGAAAATGTCAAACCAATTTAGCTAAAATTGTTAGGGTGGGGAGAGAAGGCAGGAAAGAGTAGATAGAATTATATGAGAAATTCTGACACAGTAAAACATAGAGAAGAGCAAGCTCTCAGTGTATTTTGTACAGACTTGGCTTTAGCCACACATTGTCTCTTTAATATAGTAAGCTTTTCCTGCTAAATGTTCAATTGAATTAAATATCCTGGGTTTCAAATTAACATTCATAGAGAAATACAGTTAGCAAACTCCTCCTTTCACTTCAAAACAAATAAAAACAAAAGCACAAGCAGGAACCTGCTAATTTGGTTGTTGGCTTTATTTAAAGACATTTTCCTATTCACTAATATATGTACTATGAAGAGAAGCAAAAGAATATGGCCATTAAGCATAGTCTTTAATTTCGCAAATATAGATGGTTTTCAAAAGTCTCCTACCTTGGGATCACAACAGAGGGTTCTGGACAGAGCTGGAGAAGGATGTAGAGCAGAATTCTAACTCACAAAAAAAAAGACCAGATTTACTGGCCTAAAGGAGACTGGAGAAACCCCAAGAGTATGGCCCCCAGATACCCTTTTAGCTCAGTGATGAAGTCATTTCCGAGGTTCACCGTTCAGCTGGGGAGTGGACAACCCCATAAAACCAGATGGGACTAACAAGGTACAGGAGTCCAGTGACAAGGGCCAGAAGGCAGAAGGCAACAAGGAAGCTGGTGATAGGGAACCCAAGGTTGAGTAAGGATATTGTTGATGTGTTGTGAGATTGTTAATGATTGTCATAGGGCAACATTTGTAGTAACTGTTAAATGAGAAACTATTTTGTTCTGTAAGCCTTCATCTTAAGTGAGAATAACAGCACAATTTGAAGAGCGTAGTCAATGTCACTGAACTGTGCATGTAGAAATTTTTGAAATGGTGTATCTTTGGCTATGTATATTTTCACCAAAAAAAAAGGTTGAGAAGTTAGAGGGTTGACATGTTGTGGGGTTGTTAACCAATGTCATAAAACAACATGTGTACTACTGTTTCATGAGAAACTATTTGTTCTGTAAGCCTTCACCTGAAGTACAATTAAAAAAAAAAAAAGTCTCCTACCTTGGAGCCAAGCTTCAAGCCAACACTTTGATCAGGACATAATACCATAACTTTGGCAAACTAATAATTAATCTTTTGGAAATGAGGCATATATTAACACTATTCATTAATTTAAACATTTTTGTCTCTTACTGTGACTTTAAGTGAGCATTCCTCTTTTGTTTTGTGTCAGGAATTTTCTAAATCAAATGTTTAAGGGCTGCCTGACAGCAAATTTTCTTTCACAAAACCACAAACGTTTTATTTTCTAGTTTTGTTCCAATTAAGCCATTGACCAAAATTGAAGGGCTTTTCTTAACATCCTCCCATTCCACGTTAATATTTTCCTCATTGAAGAACCAAACCATTCAGGTGGAATTCATTGACAAACCTCCCTCACCACCATGTATTCTTCCTATTCCCTTTTGAACAACCTAATAAGCTTCTGTTGTGATTGTGCTATTTAAATTTACTTTTAAATCTATCCCTGAAATCAGTTTTTAAGTATTAGCCAAGATTCTAAAATTGCACTTTTGACTTTCCAGTTGAAATCAAAACAACCAAAAGGAGAACTCTTGTGGAAAACATTTGGGTTTTGTTTCCCCTATGATGGTTCTTCCTCTGATAATTAGAATTGCTCCCAGCACGCTGAAGAATATTCAAGTTTACATCAATATTTTCTAGCTATTTAGCCTTAGAATTTTGCGTCTCTCATTTTTTTCGTTTAGTGTTAGACACAAAAAAATAAGAGAATGAAGCAAGCCAAATTGTAATATTCCAAAGATAGCTATTTGATTCACTTGTAGGAGTTAATAAAGCATTCAAAGCCCTTTGATCTGAAGAGAAAGCCAATTTTAATGGAAAAGCTGACTAAATATTAACAGAAAGTGATAAGACTAGGTGCAGATTGACAGTCTTCTGGGCTGAGGCCGGTAGGAGAATGTTCAAGTGAATAGTGGAATATTAAGTATTATCTGCTAGTAGATTTTTCTTTCATTTCCTGGGTAGCACGTAGTTCAGAAAAGAACTGATCACTACTAGTATATGACCCTCCATAGCATACTCTGTAGCATATCCATCAGGTTTTTTTGAATTATCGGTTCAGCTATATTTCATCTGTGTAATCTTTGCAAATAATTTTAATATTTTGATAAAATTATACTTATTTTCTTTAAATATGCGATTTTAAACATTGGCTTCTTTATAATAATGAAGAATTAGCAACATTCATCAGCGGGGAAAGGATGGCTAAATTATGATATAATCATACAGTAGACTATGATATAGCAGTTTAAATGAAGGCAATCTGTATGTGTGAACATAACTAATCTCCATATATACTGCTGAATAAAAAAGCCATTTTTTAAATGACATACACAGCATTATACCATTTAAATTTTGGAAACAAAAAAGTGTTTTAATCTTCACAAATAGATGCATATATAATAAAAATACAAAAAATACACCGACTAGGTTAGTAGTTATCTCTGGGCAGGGAGAGGAATAGAATTGTCAAGGTGTATACAGAGTACTTAAACTCTATTATACATCTAAAAAAGAAAAAGATCAAAAGTAAATATGTGAAAATATTGAATATTAATTATTGAAGATAGGTACATGAGTATTTATTATACTACTGTCTAATTTTCCAAATATTTAAATGTTCTGTATGTTTCAAACATACATTAGCAGCTCATTCTTTTTATGTTTAATATTAGATGAACTCAACCATTGCTATCGAGTCAATTCTGACTCATAACAACCCTACAGGACAGAGGAGAACTGCCCCATAGGGCTTCCAAGGCTGTAATCTTTAGGGAAGCAGACTGCCACATCTTTCTCTCACAGAGTGCCTGATGGGCTTGAACTGCTGACCTTTTGGTTAGCAGCCGAGCACTTACCCACTGCGCCACCAGGGCTCTTAATATTAGATGAGGCCTAGGAATTTTCTGTGGAAACATCCCTATTTAAATAAATAGTAAATGAGGGAGATTGAGATTGTGCCCCTAGTTCTTCACCTTTCCCAGCATCCACACTCTTGCCATGTCTCACCAGGGTCTAAGGGGATTTTCCCAACTCTTGATTTTGGGTTCAGCTATGTGACTTGCTTTAACCAGTAAAATGAATCAGAAGTGACAGTGCATGAGTAGAGCCTGGGACCTATGGGGCTTGGGTCACTTCACTTGCCTGCTTGTATTCTGCCATCACCATGAGGAGAGTATTCCCAAACTAACCTGCTGGCCCCAAGAAAAGAATGAAAATCACATGGAGCAGAGTCAACCCAGACGAGCCACACCAGCTGAACCCTGACCAGCACAACCCCTAAATGTGTGACAATAACAACTTGTTGTCATTTGAAGCCACTGAGTTTTGGGATCGTATGTTACACAGCAATAACTAAATGACACCAATTAGACCATATACCACTTTTTACTTTACACACAACCTTTCAAGGAGACATCTAATGTGTAAAGTGTAGAATGCCTGTACATTGAGTACATAAAAGAACTGAGTCAACATCCTAGAGAAAAAAAGGAGTGCCAGAAGACCCAAATTGTTGTTTTTAAATTTTTTTGTTTGGAGTTGTATTTGGATTAAATATGTACATGTTTTAATCCATCAAAACGGCATATTAAACACATAGTCACATAAAATGTGTAAAAGCTTGGGTTTGGGGACTATGTGTGGCAACAGTATCACAAACCACAAGGAGATATTAGCTTCATATAAACTTTTTACTCCATGCAATCTCTAAGAACACAATTTGTAAGAAATTAAAATACAGAGGAAATGTGCTTATGTTCCTAATCATACTACCACACACTATATAGTGCCAGCTTACGTGGCAGATACCGTGCTAAGTGCTTATCTTATTTAATTCTCATAGAACTAGTAGACAAAGGAGTCTTGTGTCTCCCAGATATGGGTCTTCCTTAGTATCCACTTCCCACTCAGTCATTGATGGGGAGTAGCCTGGTCTTTGGTACAAATGCAGAGATGGATTCAAGGCATGGAAGCTGGGCTCTTGGTCAATGATGCTTCCTGTAGGAGGTCTATGAGGAGCATTCCCATGATCATCTCAATCGATGCAGAAAAGGCATTCAACAAAGTCCAACACCCATTCCTGATAAAAACTCTCAATAAAATAGGTATAGAAGGGAAATTCTTCAACATAAAGGCATCTATACAAAACCAACACCCAACATCAATCTTAATGGAAAGAGGCTGAAAACATTCCCCCTGACAAAAGGAAAAAGACAAGGATGCCCTTTATCACCATTCCTATATAACATTGTGCTGGAAGTCCTAGCTAGAGCAACAAGGCAAGAAAAAGAAATAAAGAGCATCCAAACTGGAAGCAGTCTGTTCCACAATTGGCCCCTGGCCGTGTTCTGACTGATGATACTGAGCTTTTCCATCATCTCTTTCCACAGATGTAGTCAATTTGATTCCTGTGTATTCCATCTGGTGAGGTCCATGTGTATAGTCGCCGTTTATGTTGGTGGAAAAAGGTATTTGCAATGAAGAAGTCATTAGTCTTGCAAATTTCTAT
Source organism: Dugong dugon (assembly GCA_030035585.1). Lineage (NCBI taxonomy): Eukaryota > Metazoa > Chordata > Mammalia > Sirenia > Dugongidae > Dugong > Dugong dugon. The sequence continues at coordinate 149,475,924 of CM057460.1, forward strand.
CATTCAATCTCCTGCATCATTTCTATCACCAAGGCCATATTTTCCAACTACCAATCCTTCTTGCTTGTTTCCAATTTTCCCATTCCAATCACCAATAATTATCAATGCATCCTGATTGCATGTTTGATCAATTTCAGACTGCAGAAGCTGGTAAAAATCTTCAATTTCTTCATCTTTGGCCTTAGTGGTTGTTGCGTGAATTTGAATAATAGTCGTATTAACTGGTCTTCCTTGTAGGCGTATGGATATTATCCTTTCACTGACAGCATTGTACTTCAGGATAGATCTTGAAATGTTCTTTGTGACGATGAAAGCAATGCCATTCCTCTTCAAGTTGTCATTCTTCCATAGTAGACCATATGATTGTCTGATTCAAAATGGCCAGTACCAGTCCATTTCAGCTCACTAATGCCTAGGATATCAATGTTTATGTGTTCCATTTCATTTTGGACAATTTGCAATTTTTCTAGATTCATACTTCATACATTCCATGTTCTGATTATTAATGGATGTTTGCAGCTGTTTCTTCTCACTTTGAGTCACGTCAGATCAGCAAATGAAGGTCCTGAAAGCTTAACTCCATCCACGTCATTAAGGTGAACTTTACTGTGAGGAGGCAGCTCTTCCCTAGTCATATTTTGAGTGTCTTTCAACCTGGGGGGCTCATCTTCCGGCACTATATCAAACAATGTTCCACTGCTATTCATAAGGTTTTCACTAACTAATTCTTTTCAGAAGTAGACTGCCAAGTCCTTCTTCCTAGTCTGTCTTAGTCCAGAAGTTCACCTGACCCCTATCCACCATGGGTGACCCTGCTGGTATCTAAATACCAGTGGCATATATTCCAGCATCACAGCGACACACAAGTCCCCACTGTACAACAAACTGACAGACACGTGGAGGATGAAGGAAAAGCTCAATATCATCAGTCAGAACAAGGCCAGGGGCTGACTGCGGAACAGACCATCAATTGCTCATATGCAAGTTCAAGTTGAAACTGAAGAAAATTAGAACAAGTCCAGGAGAGCCAAAGTACGACATTGAGTGCTTTGAATTTAGAGACCATCTCAAGAATAGATTTGACGCGCTGAAAACTAATGACCAAAGACCAGACAAGTTGTGGAATGACATCAAGGACATCATACATGAAGAAAACAAGAGGTCATTAAAAAGACAGGAAAGAAAGAAAAGACCAAAATGGATGTCAGAAGAGACTCTGAAACTTGCCGTTAACATTGAGTAGCTAAAGCAAAAGGAAGAAATGATGAAGAAGATTTCAAAGGACAGCTCAAGAAGACAAAATAAAGTATTATAATGACATGTGCAAAGACCTAGAGATAGAAAACCAAAAGAGAAGAATATACTTGGCATTTCTCAAGCTGAAAGAACTGAAGAAAAATTCAAGCCTCGAGTTTCAGTAGTGAAGGATTCTATGGGGAAAATATTAATGACACAGGAAGCATCAGAAGAGGATAGAAGGAATACACAGAGTCGTTATACCAAAAAGAATTGGTCGACGTTCAACTGTTTCAAGAGATAGCATATGTCAGAAACCGATGGTACTGAAGGAAGGAGTCCAAGCTGCACTAAAGGCATTGGTGAAAAACAAGTCTCCAGGAATTGACAGAATATCAATCGAGATGTTTCAATGAACGGGTGCAGCACTGGAGGTGCTCCCTCATCTATACCAGGAAATTTGGAAGACAACTACCACCTAGCCAACCAACTGGAAGAGTTCCTTATTTATGCCTATTCCTAAGAAAGGTGATCCAACCAAATGCTGAAATTATCGAACAATAGCATTAATATCACATACAAATACAGTTTTGCTGAAGATCACTCAAAAGTGGCTGCAGCAGTAAATTGACAGGGAACTGCCAGAAATTCAGGCCAGATTCAGTAGAGGACGTGAAAGCAGGGATATCATTGCTGATGTCAGATCCTGGCTGAAAGCAGAGAATACCAGAAAGATGTTTACCTGTGTTTTATTGATTAAGCAAAGGCATTCAACTGTGTGGATCATAACAAATAATGGATAACATTGCAAAGAATGGGAATTCCAGAACACTTACTTGTGGTCATGAGGAACCTGTACATAGATCAGTTGTTCAAACAGAATAAGGAGATACTGCGTGGTTTAAAGTCAGGAAAGGTATGCTTCAGGGTTGTATCCTTTCACCATACCTATTCAATCTGTATGCCGAGCAAATAATCTGAGAACCTGGACTATATGAAGAAGAACGTGGCATCAGGATTAGAGGAAGACCCATTAACAACCTGCATTATGCAGATGACACAACCTTGCTTGCTGAAGGTGAAGAAGACTTGAAGCACTTGCTGATGAAGATCAAAGACTACAACCTTCAGTATGGACTCCACCTCAACATAAAGAAAACAAAAATTCTCACAACTGGACCAATAAGCAACATCATGATAAACGGAAAAAAGTCAAGGTTTTCATTTTACTTGAATCCACAATTAACACCCATGGAAGCAGAAGTCAAGAAATCAAAAGACACATTGCATTGGGCAAATTGGCTGCAAAAGACCTCTTTAAAGTGTTGAAAAGCAAAGATGTCACCTTGAAGACTAAGGTGCGCCTGACCCAAGCCATGATGTTTTCAATCAAGTCATATGCACGTGAAAGCTGGACAATGAATAAGGAAGACCGAAGAAGAATTGACACCTTTGAATTGTGGTGTTGATGAAGAATATTGACTATACCATGGACTGCCGAAAGAATGAACAAATCTGTCTCAGAAGAAGTACAACCAGAATGCTCCTTAGAAGCAAGGATGGCGAGGCTACGTCTTACATACTTTGAACATGTTATCAGGAGGGGTCAGTCCCTGGAGAAGGACATCATGCTTGGTAAAGTAGATGGTCAGTGATAAAGAGGAAGACCGTCAACAAGATGGGTTGACACAGTGGCTGTAACAATGGGCTCAAGCGTAATAAAGATTGTGAGCATGGGGCAGAGCTGGGCAGTGTTTTGTTCTGTGGTACGTAGGGTTGCTATGAGTTGGCACTGACTCAACGGCACCTAACAACAACAACAACAACAAATTGGAAAGGAAGAAGTAAAACTGTCCCTATTTGTGGATGGTATGATACTATACATAGAGAACTGAAAAGACTCCACAAGAAAACTACTGGAATTAATATAAAGATTCAGCAAAGTAACAGGATAAATATAACCATAAAAATTCAGTTGGATTCAGAAAGGAAATCAGGAAAGCTATCCCATTTATAATAGTCCCTAAAAAAATAAAATACTTAGGAATAAATCTAACCAAGGACATAAAAGACCTATACAAAGAAAACTACAAAACACTACTGCAAGAAATCAAATGAAACCTACATAAATGGAAAAACATACCATACTCTTGGATAGGTAGACTCAACATTGTGAAAATGGCATTTCTACCCAAAGCAATCTACAAATACAGTGCAATCCCTGTTGTCTTAAGCTGGGTTCTCTAGAGAATCAATGGCAGTTAAGTGTATAAATATATTTCGAGAGAGAGATTTATATTAAGGAACTGGCTCATGTGGTTACAGAGGCTGGAAGGTCCCAAGTCCGTGGGACAGGATAGAGGCTTCTCCTGATTCACGTCGCTGCAGGGGCTGGCAAACCCAAGCAGGGCTCCTGCTCACAGGCTGCAAAGATCAATGAATCGCAAGACCAGCAGGCAAGACTTCAGGTAAGCTGCTAGCTTAAGTCTCAAGAACCTGAGGTCAGACAAACAGGAGCCAGCTGCAGGATCCGACACAAGCAAAAAGCCCTCTAGCCTTGCCAGAATGTCTGCTTATAGTCGATGCAGGCTACATACCCAACAAAACTCCCTTTCAACTCACTGGCTGCTCACAGTAGATTCCATCATGGGGGTGATCAAATATCACATCTCAACAGGGAAGTGATCACAACATTATACGACTGCCAAAACACTGAGAATCACAGCCTAGCCAAGCTGACACACAATCTTAACCATCACACTGATCCAAATACCAACAACATTCTTTAATGAGTTGGAAAAATTAATCATTAACTTTATGTGGAAAGGAAAGAGGCCCTGGATAAGTAAAGCACTACTGAAGAAGAATAATAAAGCAGGAGGACTCACACTACCTTACCTCAGAACCTACTATACAGCTATGATAGTCAGCACAGCCTGGTACTGGTAAAACGACAGACACAATGACCAGTGGAACAGAATCAAGAACTCAGATGTAAATCCACCCACCTACGGCCACCTGATCTTTGACAAGGGCCCAAATTCCATCAAATGGCACAACCGTTTTGGAAAATGATAGGGCACTTTCTTAAAAAGCTAGAAACAGAAACAGAAACACCATAAGATCTAGCAATCCCACTCCTAGGAATATATCCTAGAGAAATAAGAGCTGTCACACGGACAGATATATGCACACCCATGATCATTGCAGCATTATTCACAATAGCAAGAGGATATAAACAACCTAAGTGCCCATCAACAGATGAATGGATAAAAAACTATGGTACATACACACAACGGAATAGTACGCAACGATAAAGAACAATGATGAATCTGTGAAACATCTCACAATATGGATGAATCTGGAGGGCATTATGCTGAGTGATGTAAGTCAATCACAAACGGACAAATACTGTATGAGACCACTATTATAAAAACTCATGAAAAGGTTTACACACAGAAAGAAACAGTCTTTGATGGTTACTAGGGAGGGGTGGGGTGGGGAGAGAAAAACACTAACTAGACAATGGATAAGCAGTAACTTTGGTGAAGGGTAAGACATTACACAATACTGGGGAATTCAGCAAAACTTGACCAAGGCAAGGTCATGGAAGCTTAATAGACACATCCAAACCCCTTGAGGGACCAAATTACTGGGCTGAGGGCTGGGGACCATGGTCTCAGGGGACATCTAACTCAATTGGCATAACATCGTTTATAAAGAAAATGTTCTACATCCTACTTTGGTGAGTAGTGTCTGGGGTCTTAAAAGCTTGTGAGCAGACATCTAAGATACTACACTGGCCCCACCCCATCTGGAGCAAGGGGGAATGAAGAACACCAAAGACACAAGGGAAAGAATAACCCAAAGAACTAATAGACCACAACTACCACAGCCTCCACCAGACTGAGTCCAACACAAGTAGATGGTGCCTGGCTACCACCACCCACTGCTCTGACAGGGATCACAATAGAGGGTCTTGGACAGAGCTGGAGAAAAATGTTGAACAAAATTCTAATTCACAAAAATGACCAGACTTACTGGTCTGACAGAGACTGGAGAAACCCCAAGAATGGCCCCCAGACACCCTTTTAACTCAGTACTGAAGTCACTCCTGAGGTTCACCCTTCATCCAAAAATTAGACAGGCTTATAAAACAAACAAGACTTAATGGGCACACCAGCCCAGGGGCAAGGATGAGAAGGCAGGCGGGTACAGAAAAGCTGATAATGGGCTACCCAAGGTCAAGAAGGGGAGAGAGTTGACATGTTGTGGAGTTGCAATGTCACACAACGATATGTGTATTAATTGTTTAATGAGAAACTAATACACTCTGTAAACCTTCATCTAAATTACAAAAAGAAAAGAAAATCACCAGCTCTCGGAATTGTTGAACACAGTAAACTCCATTGTGTTTAAGGAAATATTAAGAAATCAAAGCAAAAATAAGGAGCCTTGGTGGCACGGGTTAAGGCTTGGCTGTTAACCAAAAGGTGGAGGTTTGAACCCCCCAGCCACTCTGCAGGAGAAAGATGTGCAGTCTGCTTCCACAAAGATTACAGCCCTGGAAACCCTATGAGGCTGTTCAACTCTGTCCTATATAGGGTCACTATGAGTCAGAGTTGATTTGACAGCAACATGTTAATGGGAAAGCAAAAACAAGCTAGCTAACAGAACATTTGTTGTGAACATGGCTGGCTAATACCAATTTGAAGTGGTATCCTAGGGCCAAAAGGCACTGTTATGGTTCTTTATGCATGATCAGTGCTTGTAAAGAATGTTTAGAATATTGCCAAGTTACACTGATCTGTTAATGGACAACTTTGAATGTGACCATTATCTTCTCTGAGCCATACTTCCTCATAAGGAAATATATGTGGAAGTACAATTACTTGTTGGGCTACAATTACTGACAGGCATTTAACTTTTGCAATATATAGTCAAGTATCAGTATTGTAAGTTGACCTCTCATTTTTCCCCATGCTCGTGCCTTGACCATTGTGCTTAGCACATCCACCAAGAGGTAGGGAAGACTAGGAGGAGGAGAAATTCACACTGGCTATAGTTCAAGTTTGATGGCAATGATGATAAAAACTTACATATTCAGATTAACTAAAATGACTAGCCTTTTTCAGCACATCATTCTCATTCCTCATTAAAATAAGCTTGAGTGAATAAGAAAAAATAAAATAAGATGATGTAAAATGTCTTATCCAATTGCAAAGACCCAGTTGTTTCCTCCTTTCTTATCCTTACTTCTCTGTATCTCTGTCTTCTGCTTTCTAGGAGGTAAATAATGAGCTGTGCTGAAATATCAGAGTGAGGAGGCTGGCCATATGGCAGGAGTTCATGAACAAGTTGATTCTGATATTTCTGATATGTTAATATTTGTGTTGATTAATATTAAATTGTAAATCATAAACCAAAAATAATGGAGAGAAATATATGATAGAGATGCCTGAGTTATAAACTTCAAGGTGACTTCCCAGCATACAGCCATATTTTCCCTCAGATAAAAATATAAAACTTGAGGGAGAAAAGTTTTAGAGATGTAATAAAATTTGGATGAATAAGGTAGAAAAAGAAAAGACCAGGGAAACCCTGTCTGTGTGTACTGTTTTATATATATATATATGTTACATGTTTTTGTGACACTGGAAGCTTTGTCACCAGTATTCAAATACCAGCAGGGTCACCCATGGCAGACAGGTTTCAGCTGAGCTTCCAGACTAAGACACACTAGGAAGAAGGACCTGGCGGTCTGCTTCTGAAAAGAACTAGCCAGTGAAAACCTAATGAATAGCAGCGGAATATTGTCTGAATTAGTGCCGGAAGATAAGCCCCTCAAGTTGGAAGGCACTCAAAATACAGCTGGGGAAGAGCTGCATCCTCAAAGTAGAGTTGACCTTAATGACGTGGATAGAGTCAAGTTTTCAGGACCTTCATCTGCTGATGTGGCACGACTCAAAATGAGAAGAAACAGTGGCAAACATCCATTAATAATCAGAATGCAGAATGTACAAAGTATGAATCTAGGAAAATTGGAAATCATCAACAATGAAATGGAACGCATAAACATCGATATCCTAGGCATTACTGAGCTGGAATGGACTGGTATTGGCCATTTTGAATCAGACAATCACGTGGTCTACTATGCCAAGAATGACAACTTGAAGAGGAAGAGGAATGGCGTTGCAAGATGTTTCCAGATCTATCCTGAAGTACAATGCTGTCAGTGATAGGATAGTATCCATATGCCTAGAAGGAAAACCAGCTAACATGACTATTATTCAAATTTACACACCAACCACTAAGGCCAAAGGTGAAGAAATTGAAGATTTTTACCAACTTCTGCAGTCTGAAATTGATCAAACACGCAATCAGGATGCATTGATAATTACTGATGATTGGAATGTGAAAGCTGGAAACAAGGAAGAAGGATCAGTAGTTGGAAAATATGGCTGTGGTGACAGAAATGATGCTGGAGATTGCATGGTAGAAGTTTGCGAGACCAATGACTTCTTCATTGCAGATACCTTTTTTCACCAACATAAACAGTGACTATACATGTGGACCTCACCAGATGGGATACCTAGAAATCAGATCAGTTATATCTGTGGAAAGAGACAATGAAAAAGCTTGATATCATCAGTCAGAACAAGACCAGGGGCCGACTGCAGAACAGACCATCAATTGCTCATATGCAAGTTCAAGTTGAAACTGAAGAAAATTAGAACAAGTCCACGAGAGCCAAAGTACGACCTTGGCTCTAGATTCAGGTATCCCACCTGAATTTAGAGACCATCTCAAGAATACATTTGACACATTGAACACTAATGACTGAAGACCAGAGGAGTTGTGAAATTACATCAAGGATATCATATATGAAGAAAACAAGGGGTCATTAAAAAGACAGGAAAGAATGAAAAGACAAAAATGGATGTCAGAAGAGACTCTAAAACTTGCTCTTGAACGTCGACTAGCTAAAGCAAAAGAAAGACATGACGAAGTAAAAGAGCTGAACAGAAGATTTCAAACAGTGGCTCGAGAAGACAAAGTAAACTATTATAATGACATGTGCAAAAGACCTGGAGATAGAAAACCAAAAGGGAAGAACACACTCAGCATTTCTCAAGTTGAAAGAACTGAAGAAAAAATGTAAGCCTCAAGTTGCAATAGTGAAGGATTCTACGGGGAAAATATTAAACGACATAGGAAGCATCAAAAGAAGATGGAAGGAATACAGAGTGTCACTATACCAAAAAGAATTTGTTGACGTTCAACCATTTCAGGAGGTAGCATATAATCAGGAACCAATGGTACTGAAGAAAGAGGTCCAAGCTGCTCTGAAGGCACTGTCGAAAAACAAGGCTCCTGGAATTGATGGAATATCAATTGAGATGTTTCAACAAATGGATGGAGTGCTGGAAGTGCTCACTTGTATATGCCAAGAAATTTGGAAGACAGCTACCTGGCTAACCAACTGGAAGAGTTCCATATTTATGCCTATTCCTAAGAAAGGTGATCCAACCAAATGCTGAAATTATCGAACCATAGCATTACTATCACGTGCAAGTAAAATTTTGCTGAAGATCATTCAAGAGCGACTACAACAGTATATAGACAGGGAACTGCCAGAAATTCAAGCCAGATTCAGAAGAGGACATGGAACCAGGGATATGATTGCTGATGTCAGATGGATCCTGGCTGAAAGCAGAGAACACCAGAAAGTTGTTTACCTGTTTTATTGACTAAGCAAAGGCATTCAACTGGGTGGATCATAACAAATAATGCATAACATTGCAAAGAATGGTAATTCCAGAACACTTACTTGTGGTCATGAGGAACCTGTACGTAGATCAGTCATTCAAACAGAATAAGGGGATGCTGCGTGGTTTAAAGTCAGGAAACGTGTGCATCAGGGTTGTATCCTTTCACCATACCTATTCAATCTGTATGCTGAGCAAATAATCTGAGAAGCTGGACTATATGAAGAAGAACAGGGCATCAGGATTGGAGGAAGACTCATTAACAACCTGCATTATGCAGATGACACAACCTTGCTTGCTGAAAGTGAAGAGGACTTGAAGCACTTACTGATGAAGATCAAAGACTACAGCCTTCATTGGATTGCACCTCAACATAAAGAAAACAAAAATCCTCACAACTGGACCAATGAGCAACATCATGATAACTGGAGAAAAGATTGAAGTTGTCAAGGATTTTGTTTTACTTGAATCCACAATAAACACCCATGGGAGCAGCAGTCAAGAAATCAAAAGACACATTGCATTGGGCAAATCAGCTGCAAAAGACCTCTTTAAAGTGTTGAAAAGCAAAGATGTCAACTTGAAGACTAAGGTGCCCCTGACCCAAGCTATGATGTTTTCAATCATGTCATATGCACGTGAAAGCTGGACAATGAATAAGGAAGACCGAAGAAGAATTGATGCCTTTGAATTGTGGTGTTGACGAAGAATATTGAATATACCACGGACTGCCAAAAGAACGAACAAATCCGTCTTAGAAGAAGTACAACCAGAATGCTCCTTAGAAACAAGGATGGCGAGATTACATCTCACATACTTTAGTTTGGACATGTTATCAGGAGGGATCAGTCCCTGGAGAAGGACATCATGCTTGGTTAAGTAGAGGGTCAGCAAAAAAGAGGAAGACCCTCAACTAGATGGATTGACACAACAACTTCAACAATGGGCTCAAGCATAACAACAATTGTGAGGATGGTGCAGGACCAGGCTGTGTTTCGTTCTGTTGTACATAGGGTCGCTATGAGTTGGCACTGACTTAATGGCACCTAACAACAAGAACAACACATATTTATGTGTGATGTGTATATATATATGCACAGTGGTTTGGCTGCTAACCAAAAGGTCAGCAGTTCAAATGTGCTCTGTGGAAACTCTATGGGGCAGTTCTACTCTGTCCCATAGGGTCACTATAAGTCAGAATCAACTCACTGGCAATGAGTTTGGGGTTGTTGTTGTTGTTGTTATATATATATACCAAAAACCCATTGCCATCTAGTTTATTTCAACTCATATATTATGGAATACAGTATATCATTTGGGGTCATTGCATTGCTAACTACTCAACTTTTATCAAGTCTAGAAATAGGTTCAGAACTAGTTAGACAAGTGTAAGTGAATGTCCTCAGTGTAAGGTATGTAAAACAAAGAAAGAAATAGGCTCAATATACTGGGATAAGAAAACTTCTGCTGCCATACCCCAGCACAAAACCTTGGTAAATGCTCATGGAATTAATTTGAACTAAGCCATATCCCCTTCACAAAATAGAGATCAAAATAGAAATAACCACTTTGCTTTCTACTTTAATAGACTGATAAGGTCAGCAAAAGTTAGCCTCTGTTCGACTGAAAAAGACGGGAATTACTCTAAACGTTTGTTAGTGTGCGTTGCTCCTACCCATAAACAAAACGTGGGGTAGCTCTTCCTGAAAGTCAGTCATTGGCAGTGTTTTTCCAGTTAAAATCAGAACTTTTGTTTTGTCTATTTCTGTCATTTGGTGAGGGCAGTGGGCTTATGAGGCCAGGGTTATAAAGGTGACTGCTATGTGGATCTGTTACCTCTTCCTGTTGTAGGATCCCAGGCAGAGCCCTTCACCCTGGCCTGGCATCACACAGATGGCGTGGCTTACCTACAGAGGGGCTAAACTAGAGCACATGAAGGAATCAGAACAAATTTGATCTACTCATGGACAAACATCTAGGAAAGGGCATGTTGTTGTTGTTAGGTACCTTGAGCTGAACCCCCTCATAGGGGCCTCCATATACAATGAGATTTAATTGTGATCCATAGGGTTTTCGTTGGCTGATTTTTCAGAAGCAGATCACCAGAACTTTCTTCCTAGTCTTTCTTAGTCTTGAAGCTCCACTGAAACCTGTTCAGCATCATGGTAACATGCAAGCCTCCACTGACAGATGGGTGATGGCTTTTCTGAGGTGCATCGGCCAGAAATCAAACCCAGGTCTCCCGCATGGAAGGCAAGAATTCTACCACGGAACCACCAAGAAAAAGAATACTGCTACCAAATACAAGGGGATTTGAAAAATATTCTGTAGTTTGACAGATGTGTAAAACATATTCATAGAAGTTGAATATTTTAATACTACCCTGCACCCAACTTTATTCAGGTCAGTGTTACTGTGAATGATACTTAGAAGTAAGCTAAATATGTCATAAAGCCTTCTCATACACTAGAAAGAGAATAGATCACTGGCACAAAATAGGAAATTTAGAAATAGACACAAATAAATACAATCTTTAGTACATGATACAGGTGCCACTTCAGACCATTAGAAAAATTATGAATCATTCCATAATACTGAAACAACATTTGGCAAAAAATAAAAGTTGAATCTTTTGGCTGATAATTGGCTATATTGGTTGTTCTGATTATATATGTAACACATTCTTCTTGCCAAAATTACTGAAAAATTTAAAAAAGTATAAAATGTGAATCCCCACTACATTTTAGGTGTATATGTTTCTTTCTTTATTTTTAATTAGTCTCTATTGTCAGGAAAATATCAATGTTTTTATTAAATGGTGCTATCTTTAAATGAGTATATCACTAAAAATTAAAGGCAAGAAAAGATTAAGGATTTTAATAGAATATTAAATAACAGAAGAGTTAGCGTGTTGGGCATGTCTGGGTGCTTCCATTTGGATAAACTTTGCATAAAACCCTTTTGGCTTTACTTTACTATGGGAATAATCGGGGGAAAGGGGGTGGAAATCATTTGTTCAGTATCTTTGATCTTTAATTTTTTCTGCAGTTTAGAGGCCTTTATGAAAGGATGGGGCCAATGTACTTTGCAAAGTGTTGTTGGCGTGAGTGACCTGACTAAACACACTGGGCTCCCTCCCTCTCTCCTCTTGCTGTGTTTCACTGGAAAGAACTGACTCAGAAATTGCAGGCCACTGATTTATTAACCAAATGCATTCAGAAACCTGAAATAAGTTCAGACTGCTCTCCGCAAGTCTGAATAGTCATGATCAGAGTCAAGAAGACATTGAATACACACGTTTTGGCTCTTGGAAGTCTTATCTTAATGATGACTCCCCACTTGGTATCTTTCATCTTTGTTTTAAAAATGCTTAGTAAAAACATTTAAATCATTCTCTCTACCTGCCCTAACCCCTCTCCCTTCCAAAAAAAACCAAAGCCATTGCTGTCAAGTCAATTCTGACTCATAGCCACCCTATATAGCTAGAGAATGGAAATAATTAAAAATATGAGAGATTAGTTAGTCACCATAGCTTTGGGATGTAACATAAGCAAGGGAGAGGGTTGACTAAAAAATTATTTCAATGTGGGGAATCATTTCAAAGTTTTCTAGTATATGGGATGGTTGACTTATCCTAGAAGACAGGAACCTAAAGAAGCATTTCCCAATGAGCCATTACCTTTTTTCATTAGCTGACTAATGGAGGAAACGAGTGTAAGGTACTGAAGGTGAAAAACTTTGTCTATTTATGAAATACAACTTTGTATATAATGTGTAATGAAGTACTTCAAGGTTAGAGGGATATTGCCAGGGGGAAGTTTTCTAGCTAGAGGCCATTGAGGAAACATCATCTTTTTTTTTTTCCTTAATTTTTTTAAATTGTGCTTTAGATGAATGTTTACAGAACAAATAGTTTCTCATTAAACAGTTAGTACACATATTGTTTTATGACATTGGTTAACAACCCCATGACATGTCAACACTCTCCCTTCTTGACCTTGGGAGGGAACATTGTCTTGAGTCAGAAATGGCAAAAATACAGTACACATACCATTACTTCCCTGCCTATGCCCAAGGCAGATATTACTAATCAAGCATAATATTCTGTCAAACAACCCCCAGAATGATTTGCTCACCATGGAATCTTTCTCAACTGGTAATGGATTGAAGTTAGGATATGGATTCAAATCTATTTGTCATCCCTGATTGAAGTGAATAATCCAACACCTGACTCTTAGTTTTTTCAGTGTCTCAGACTCAGGGAAAGTGATTCAACTTCATTAAACTATCAGAGGCCACATAAATTAGTACAGAGATAGATATAATTTTCAATGGAGATAATTCATCTCTAATAGGAGGATGCCCCATTATCTAGGGTGCTCTCTTCTTGTTGTTAGAACCCTTGGGAAGGTTGTTTAGTAAGTGTGGAATTAGAACAAAAAGAGGTGAAGAATTTTAAGGGCTTTTCCAACCAACTTTGTAGTCCAGTCTGAAATCTCTTTCCTTACCCATGATTAACTGGCCTGGAAAATGTTCATCACTGGCCCCACGAACCTCTGGCTCTTTGATTCTCTTTTTGGCTCCTAGTTTCATGTTTCTCAACCAAGGATACCTGGAGGTGGACCAGGTTATACAAAAAGCCACAGGATACGGATGGTGACACAGTATGTCAGTTTTTCTTTAGAATTTGGTAATGGAGCCAGAGGAAGAGGTATAAGCATTATTTTATATATGTTCCTCCATTACTGCCTTCATTTGTGTTAAATAGGTATTTTCTATTGTGCCATTTTAATTTCTTGTAATTTCTTTTAGTATATATTTTTGAGTCATTTTCTTAGTGGTTGCTCTGAGGATTTCAATTGTCATTTTAATTTATAACAATATAGTTCATATGAACATCATCTTAATTACAGTAGTATAAAAAACTCTGCTCCTATATAGTTCTGTTCCATCCCCTCTCCTTTGTACTTTTAGTGTCATGTAAAGTATATCTTTATACATTGTTTGCCCGTCAGCATGGAGTTATAAGTATTGCTTTACGCAGTTAGCTTTTAGATCAGATAGTAGGAAAAAAAGAGTTACAAACAAAAAATATATTTATATGTCTTTTATATTTACCTATGTAGTAACCTTTAGCAGTGCTTTTTTATGTCTTCATGCAGATTCAAATTATTGTCTAGTGTCCTTTCATTTCAGACTGAAGGATTTCCTTTAATATTTCTCATAGGATAGACCTGCTAGCAATGAATTTTATCAGCTTTTGTTTATTTGGAAATGTCTTAGTTTCTCCTTAATTTTCGAAGGATAGTTTTACTGGATAAAGAATTCTTGATTGACAGTTTTTTCTTTCATACTTTCAGTACTTTTTCTTTCAGTATGTCATCCCACTGCCTTCTAACTTCCATAGTTTTTTATAAGAAATCAACTGTCTCCCTTGTTAAGGATCCCTTGTCCGTGGTAAGAGGCTTCTCTCTTGCCACTTTACTATTCTATCTTTGTATTTGGCTTTATATAGTTTGATCATGATGTGTCTATGTGTAGATCTCTTAAGTTTTTCCTACTTGGATTTTGTTGAGCTTTTGGTTGTATAAATTAATGTTTTTTAATCATAGTTAAGAAGTTTTCTGCCATTATTTCTTCAAATATTCTTTCTGCCCTTTTCTCTCTGGGGCTTCCATTATGTATTTTTTGGTATACTTGATGGTGACACACAGGTCTCTGAAGCTCTGTTTGTTTTCTTCATTCTTTTTCTCAAACTGGATAATCTCAACTGACCTGTCTTTAATTTGATTCTTTCTTCTTCCTGCTGAAATCTGATGCTGAGCCTTTCTAGTGAATTTTTTATTTCAGTTACTGTGCTTTTTAACTAGAGTTTCCATTTGGTGCTTTTTTGTAAGTTCGATCTTTTTATTGATATTCTTTATTTAGTGAGACATTATTCTCATACTTTCTTTTAGTTCCTTAGACATGGTTTCCTTTAGTTCTCTGAATATAGTTTAATAGTTGATATAAAGTCTTTATCTAGTAAGCCCAGTGTCTGGGCTTTTTAAGGGACAGTTTCTATCAGTTGCTTTTTTTCCCCTACATATGGGCCATACTTTCTTTCTTCTTAGCATGTTTCATAATTTTTTATTGAAAACTGGATATTTAAATAATGTATTGTGGCAACTCTGGAAATCAGATTCTACCACCTCTCCAGGGGTGGTGTTGGTGCTGCTTATTGTAGTTATTGTTGTTTATTTATTTGTGACTTTTCTGAGCCAGTATTTTAAAGTCTGTATTTCTTGTTGTTTGTGGCCACTGAATTACCTGCTCAGTTAGCTTAATAGTCAGTTAGTGATTGAGCAGAGATTTCTTTAAAAGCTTTGAACTAATAAATCTCCTAGTCTTTGCCAAGGAGCTCTGTTTGTTGTGTTTGGGGCATGCCTTCAACACTCAGCCAGGCAATTGACAGCCTGCCTTGGCCTTAACTTTCTGCTTGTTCAAAGCTTCAAGGACAACTTAAAGTAAGAGCTTAGGGTCTTATCAAGTTTTTCCTGAGCACCGTACAACCTGAACATGTGCACAGTGTTATGCATGGTATGGCCCTCTAGGTTCCTAGGAATATGTAGGAGCTTTGCAATGCCCCTATGGACATCTCAGTCACCATATTTTCCTTTTAAGTTTTTTTGGTTAGTCTATTGTTTGCCCCACCTGTTATCCTCATATAGCCCCAAAGTTAATCAATTGCTTGTAATTGTTTTCAATATCTGCCCCAGGGAAAAGACAATTTGCACTGGGTGAACTCTGAGTCAGGTCAAATATGGATAGCTGTGCATGTGGAATTTTCTAAGAAACCATCAGACAGGTCAGATAATGACAGTCCTTGCAAATGAGGCTTTGTAAGTGCCCCAGCCCTGTTCTATTCCCTTCCATGGCTGTCAGGCTATTTGGTTTTCACCAAGAATACAGGATGTTATTTTAGAAAGCTACCCCAGAACTGGAAAGTGTAAGGTGGGACTAGGGCAAGTTAAAATGCTACAAAGCTCACTGTTCTTACCAAGATTCAGATTCTCCCAGGTTTGCTGAATGCCTTTGGTTAATTCTAGAATTCTGTTTAACAGTTTTTCCAGTTTTCTCATTGCTTTTATGGAGGAGAGACTTTTTGGAAGTCTTTGCTCTGCCATTTTTGCTGATGTCCGTAACTGTTGTTTTTATATTAAAATAAACTTATGACATCTTACGGAATGGGATATGCAAAATCCACATAACATTGTAAGGATGAAATAAAGGACTTCGAAGATACTGAGCTTTTCCAGCTGTGTATCTGTTCACTTTCTGTACATAGTTCCTACAAGAAATTGTGTGACTATATCTGGCCATCAAAGCCATGACCCATTGGAAGTGCTTGTACCTATGTAGAATGTAAATGTCCTCCTTCTTTCCATCTACTATGTGCTAAGGGCAGAAGATCAAAGATTTTATTAAATTACAGTGTCTGCCTTCACAGCTTAAAACCATTAACATTTTACCAAAGGTTGCTCTCAGAAACTATTGTAAACCGACTGATTGTCCGTCTGTGGCATATCTTCTTGAGATATAGTTAGCTAAAAGGCACTGGTGGTTGTCTACATTGAGGTCTACACAAAATAAAATACAATCTCTCTAGTGTGATTTTAAATTAGACATGAACTTTTCCAAACAAAGACTTCTTTATCCCATTGGGTGAAACTATGAGATCAGGAGAGAATCTACACCTACTCTTTATTTAAAACCATTCTTTCCAAATGAGAGTCTCTTGGGTTTAAAATTCTGCCTGAGAATTTGGTGTGGGAGCTGACCACTTGCTCCTAAGATTTCAGAATGTACCAAGCCCCAGTCAGTAGACAACCCTCACTCTATCAATTACTTGCAGAACCACAGTGGGCATATTTACTCACTCAGTATCACCATCTGCTAGTACTTTGACCAACAGAAAGCAAACAGCCCAGGGCCACCTAGGGAAAAGCAGACTTAGACTACCCCAAACCATGGTGAACAGATGTATTTGGCCCACTGAGCTTTGGACCCTGAAATCACACCACACATAGACACAGTCAGAGCATTGCCAGAGGTTGCAACACACATATTCTTGGCATCATTGTTCTGATTGACTTAGACCAGCTGAATATCTTCAGCTGAGTGTGAACTGAGCTGTGACAGTGGAAGAAATGATATTCTCTTCTTTGGAGAATATACTGCTTCTCCAGCTACTGACATCACCTTAAAAAAAAAAAAACCTACCAACATGAATAACTTTCAAAGTCAGTTACAATGCTACGTCACTGTTCAACAACTCAACCCATCACATGTGCAGTGCACAGTGTGTGCAAGGTATTGAACTAGGCCCTGTGAGAATATGAAGATGGGGAGGGAGGCAAACAAGCCAGGAAAGTGCTGGCGGACTGAGAACCTGGGAAGGATCAAACCTTAAAGTGAGGAGGACGGTGAACGTGCCCAGGAGGACTGAGAGAGGTGGAAGGAGTCTTGGTTGTCCTGATTCCTCCTGTATCTGGCTGAGCCTGTGAAGCGTTTCAGACGCTAATCGTAAATCAAGCCTAATCCCACCATTAACTCATTTCCAACAATAAACATGGAATTTTTTAACTTGATGAGACTCTGGGGAGATCTGGAACTGCTCCATGAATATTTCTGTTGGATGCTACAGGACAGGATAGGGAAGTAATTATTGAACATTTAGCATCTGTGTGAGGACAAGATACATTTGTGCTTTTTTTTGTGTTTTCAAAGTACTTTAAATTTTTTTATGAGAAAGTATATCAGAGATAGAAAACAGTTTTTTCTGTTATTGCTAAATAGAAAATATCAAGAAAAGGAACTTGGTTGGACCTCTTGGTCTTATGAGAAAGAGAAAATGTGAACTTCAAGATGGATCACCCTGATTGAACTTTAGCCAGACCACAGAGTAAGCCAAAATTTTAGGATCACCTGAACTGAAACTTAGCCAGACCACAGAGTAAGCCAAAATTTTCAGGGAAAGTGATAACAATCCTGGCCCAACAGCACCCTCCAAATTCAGACAATTTCTTTTGGTTGGAGATGTTGTTTTCCTTCTGCAGTTAACAAAAACTACCCATCCTAGCCTTAGCTTCAGGAACCAGAATTTAACTATGCCCTTTGACTTCAAGGGTTGCCCTAGAGCAGAGGCAGAGCTTGGCAGGAAGTGTGCTTCACAACCCCCAAGGGCTTCAGGAAATTCCACTGTGCTGGTTTAATTTATGGAAGCATTATGTACCTAATTACGATCTCATTGAAAACTTTCCTTGTGGTCAATTTAAAACTTTTGATGAAGAGTTAGACAAGAAATAAGACATAATGAAAATATTTGAGCCAAGGAAACATCCCTAATTCCCACATTTCATTAGCATGTTTTGCATTTTGTGAACACTTTGTGTATTTTGTGTTTTACCAGCGCCAAGCCATACAGAAACAGATGGGCTATCAGAGAGGAGCAAAGAGTGGGTGGTGTGCTAGAGCAAGCAGAGAGAGTCTCCCCTGGGGACATGCATTCAGGTTAGCCCCAGGCCCCCATATTTTCAACAGCAAATAGCAGAAGCTATTAGCAACTTATCATTTAAGAGCAATATGAGTTGGAAGAGGGATTTCTAGTCCTCAGGAAACAAAAATCACCTATTAAATGTTAATGCTTTTTGTTGATCAACAAAAAATATTTTGAAACATCTTTTTCATTACGAAAGTCACAGTTTGTCCCTTTCTTCCTAAAACCTTGATGAAAAAGAAAAATGTGAAAACTTTGTTTTGCCAAAAATGGGTGGGTTGCAAATAAGTCTTTCATTTAACAATTCAAGGACTTCATTCCTTGGTGTGTTTCTTTTAAAGAGAACAAAGCATCTCTTTGTTTTTTTGTGTTTACTACCTCATTTGTTCCTGTTCCTTCCTTGTGCCAAAACTGAAGCTCAGACAAGTTTAGGTGTTGACTATTGAACCTTGACTCCTAGGAAGCTCTCGCCCTCATCCATTCTCCCATCTGCAAGCAGGGTCTCTCTGAGATGACTTCTAATTCCCCATCTCTGTCACAGGAGCTCCAAGTCTGAATATGTATGATAGAGACTTTTCCCTTGTATGTTTCATTTTCACCTCAAACACAGAATGCCCAAAAGCATTCTCTGAGAGACTGAAACTGTGAGAGTGAGAGGACCTAATTATAAAGCCTTACCTGAGGAGCCCTGGTGGTGCAGTGGTTAAGCATTGGGCTGCTAACCAAAAGGTTGGCAGTTTGAATACACCAGTGGCTCCTTGGAAACCCTACAGGGCTGTTCTACTCTGTCCTATAGGGTCGCTATGAGTCAGAATCGACTCGAAGACAATGGATTTGGATTTTGGGTTTTTTACCCGAGGAGGTGATATGTGAAGGTGAGGGGGTGATCTGGAACTTTGATAGAAAATAAATGACACAACGAGAAACATTTTGAAGTGGGGATGAGGTATGTTGAGAGCTCATGCTGAGTTGCCTCAGTCTTCTGAGATAAGTACATCTGTGAGTGCTGAGGAAGTGACTATGAGCCTGAGATTAAATATGATTTGGCCTGACCACTGCAGCTGATAAACAGAAAATGAACAAAAGCGTAGCCAGGGCCCTGGGCCCCAGGAAGCCCAGTTCTATGACTCTCTCCAGCAGTACCTTGCTGTCCAGGAGTGGGAGCAGAGGAGGTGACAGTGAGAGGTAGCAAAGTGGCTAAAGCATAGAGTAAACAAGCTTCACTGGAAGGGCTGACCATGAGTTCCAGGCTAGATAGAGAGGCAAGAAAGGAGAAGCGAACTGGGAACATTGGAGAGGTTTGAGAAACTAGTCATAATGAGGTGAACAGTGGCAGGACTACCCTGAAGACTTTTTTCCAGTGTCTTCCTGCATCAGCCATCACCATACATCCTTGTGAGTTTCGCCTACCCTGAACACTCTTTTTCCTTCCTTTCTTTCTACTTAAATGTCCTTCCTGTCCTTTAAGGCTCAGTTCAAGTCCTACCTACTCCATGAAGCTGTCTTCTTAACTGTTCCTAGATTGGTCTATGCTCCTTCTTTAAAATCCCTCATAACTTTTAAACTCCCCCAAATTTTTCTGGGCCACTTAAATTATTTCAGAATTATAGTCTTATGTTGTACCCTTTGTATACATCTCATTTCCTGTGAAGATTCACAACTTCCCCAGGGATAAGAACTAGGTTATAATACATTGCTTTTATTTCCCTAACACAGTTAAACACTGGTTGAACACATAAAATATACTTAATAAAAAAAGTGTTGGTTGATCAGTCAGTAGCTAAATGCCATTACTACTGTACACTCATTTTGTAGCTATTTAGTGGATTTTGTCAGACATTTGATATTTAAGAATTTAAAATATGCCGTCCTAATCACTCATGAGATGTTCAGAATTATTGACATTATTATTTCTGTTACAAACCATTTACTTACAGTCTAATATTCCTGGGAGAGGGAATTCCCAAGCATTAATTCACACAGTTATTAAATTATGACAGAATCGAAAGAATTTCTCCAGACTTTTTTTTATTTCCTTGGATAAAGGATAGAGCAAGTTTACACTTTCTTTCTTTTAACATGATGAATAGCATCTTCCAACAAATAAATAATAAGAGATGGGAGAATAATTAGTGTATTTTATAGCAGATGAGTTCTTCTCCTCATGGACCAAAATGGTTGCCAAGAGGTCAACTCTGCTTCTAAATAGCTGTGGCCTTGGGCAAAGTACTTCCTCTTTCTTCCTCAGCTTCCCCAAATGCAAGATGCAGAGGTGGACTTTCAGCTTAAACAGTGTAGAGCTGTTGAAATCCCTGTGACAAGCAAGTCTGTGTCTCCACATGTGGCCTTCCACTAGTGGGCACCATTGGGCAGACTTCAGAGCCCCTGCCTCTACACTCCACAGCAGACCAAACGTACTTCCAATCCTAATTGACGCATTTGGGCCTGAAATGGCCCAGAATTGTGAAAGTCATTGGAATGCTTCAATTCTATCAGCTATTCTAAAGGTCTGCGCTGGCCCTCTGGTTTTGAGTCATGCCCACACTGGAAGCTTGCAGTTTTGCCACCACAACCTGTTGCCATTGAAACAGAGTTTATCCTTTGTGGAAAATGCTGACTCTTACAATGCGTTGCTCTTTTTCAAACTCAAAAAACCCAGACCTGTTGCCATTGAGTTGATTCTGACTCATAGCAACCCCACAGGACAGAATAGAACTTCCCCATAGGGTTTCCAAGGAGTGGCTGGTAGGTTCCAACTGCTGACGTTTTGGTTAGCAGCCTTAACACTTAACCACTGCTAGGGCAGTTAATCTCTTTCTATATATTTAAGGCAGGTATTGACCTCACTGGGTTCCTGGACCAAAGCTTAGAGATGACTTAAGTTGTAGAAGTTTAGAGCACTGGGAAAACACGGGAATTATTCTAGCCAAATTGTCTCATTTTACTGAAAACTCATGTCCAGAGAGGAGAAGTGATTGGTCCAGAGATACCCAGCCCTTTGATGACTGAGGCAGGCCTGGAACCCAAGGATAGTTGTGAGGCAGAGATAGAACCAAAAGGGACCTTCAACCAGGTGGTCCCCGTTATCTTTCATTACCTTACCTATTCTCTGTGGAAGCTCTTCAGTTCCATCCATGATGTGGATGCTGTGTAAGTTGCAGCTTGTTTTAGTTTGTTTTTGTGTAAGTGTCCTTCATTTACTGGCAGCTCATTATGTGCCAAGCATTGGGCTAAGCTCTTATAATGCATTGTGTCATATTTAATCTCAGGCTGTGTAATGTAGTATTATGAGCACGAGCTCTGGAGCCAGCAGACTTGGGCTCAAGTCCCAGCTCCAGTTCTCAAGAACAATATGAGTTTGGGCAAGTGATGTACTCTTCCTGCACCTCACTTTCCTCTGCTCTTGAAACTGGGGATAATAATAAAACCTCCTATGGAAGTGGAGATTCACTGAGACAAAGCCTGTAAATCACTTAGCACAGGACCTGGCCGATAGGAAGCTTCCCATAAACATTAGCTATTGTTTACTTGGGTCTTAAGCATTCTTTTTCTTCAGATAGATAGGTTGATAGATAGGTAGGTAGACAAATTCAACATAAATCTAACTGTTGAACCATCTAAATGTCCTATTCAACATTAAGAATGTGAATGAACTACAAAAAATGTATGAAGCTGTAAATGGGTTAATAATGATATTGTTTTCCACTTCTTCATATGAATAATGCTTTTGTGAGATGAATGCATAAAACTAAAATGGTATAACTACCCTAAAATAAAATAAGACATTCTTATAAAAACAGCTTATTTTCTTGTGACGCCTCTCTTTGCCCTCAAATTTTAAAAACAAAACAAAAAATACTTCAGATAAAACACAGTATCACATTTCTTCCTGATGAGAGTCTTTTTTTTTTTTTTTTCCTTTTAAAGATTGGCACTCTGTTTATGGCTATGTCCCTTTCTGCTTTGAGATTATATACTTTTTACCCTGTAGGAAATGATTAGTTGGAGTAAATTTTTTTCTTCACAGAAGGGGACAATGAAGTCTTTGATTTCCCACATTGGTTAATGTGGATGTGGTTCTCAGAACCATGCATTAGAGCTCTGTAATAATACAAATACCCACATGCTTGCAAGTTACATAAGTTCCTCCCTTCTTACCAGTCATCAAAGTTAACACATCATACATAGCCTGAGAATTCTAGTGAATTCCCCATGACAGGCCCAGCGTTGAAAGCAATAGGTATTTACAGTTTGGTATGTTTAAACCTACAGGCCAGGGTTCTAGATATAAATAGCATGCAGAGTTGGACAACGGCGTTACCATCAGAGTGAGATCACTTCTATGAAAACACTGAAATGTAGCAATGGGAATAACATCTGGCCTTTAAACAGTTGCATTTGATTTAGACTTGGACATCCTACCTGAAATAGAGGCTGTATTTATTAATGACTTCAGTTTCCATGTAATTCACTCTCATTTTAACTTGAAAAGCAAGATCCCCACAGCCTAATCATTAAACCTACTATGTTTAGGGTATGGATGCAAAACTCACCTGACTTAATTACTTATTTGCCTGTTCCTCCTTGGCCCATCTAGTCTGACTTCATACCACACCAAAAGCATATAGATAAAGAGAAGTCCTAGGGAGGAAAATTGGTCTTTTTATTTGTTAGTGATAGCCTTGCCTGGAAAAAAAAAAAAAGTCCATTAAATAATATCACATCCTTGTAGCCCTAGGATAAGATCAAAATGTGAATCTCTCTCTCCCCGCCACCCCCTGCCTCCCTCCCATCCTTCTTTTCTCCCATTGTCTCTCCCTCCCTTTTTCCCTGTGTGTGTGTGTGTGTGTGTGTGTGTGTGTATTTGTGAGTGTGTATGTATCTGTGTGTGTGTCTCAGAACCTGGATATCACTTTTATTTTCCCTGTATTGCAATGGAAGCTTTTTTTTTTTTTTTTGGCTGAGTACATAGCCTACCAAAATAAAGACTGGATTCCCAAACTTCCCTGGAGCTAGGCATGTAAATTCTGGCCAATGGAATGTAAACAAAAATAGTACTTGCAAATTCTGGAAAGTGTCTTTAAAGGAAGGTGGTGAATCCCTATTCTTTTCCTTTCTGTACTTGCTTGGAGCATGGTTTCAACAGCTAGGAGCTTTAGCAGCCATTTTGGACCGGGGTGGCCTTAGAAATGTAAGATATATATAGTGGAACAAGGTAGAACAAACCTGAGTCTCTGACACCCTGAAGGGTATTAACAGTCATGAACAAAGACCCTCTAGACTATTGTGAAAAATAGCACAAAAACAACAATGTATACAAAATAGAAAGGTACAACTCAATGGTTTTTCAAAAAGGAAAGCTCCGTGTAACTATCATTTGGACACCACCAGTTGCCTTGAGTCAACTTCAACTCATGGAGACTCCACGTGTGTCAGAGTAGAAATGTGTTATATAGGGTTTTCAATGACCGATTTTTTAGAAGATACCTTGGCCTTTCTTCTGAGGTGTGTGTAGGTGGACTTGAACTTCCAACCTTTTGGTTAGCAGCTGAGTGTGTTAACCATTTGCACCACCCAAGGAAATATTCCACATGCACTTGGAAAAAAAATGTTTTTTACAGTTTGGGGATGTAGCATAGAAAATGTGTCCATTCTGTCAATTTGCTGATCATGTTGTTTACGTTTTCTATACCTCTATTGGCTTTTTGTCTGCTTGTTCTGCCAGTTATTGAAATAAGTGTGTAAAAATATTCTATTATGATTGCACATTTCCCTTCCTCTTAGTGATTGATACTTGGCTCATGCATAATGTTTTGAGGCTCTTTTAATGGCTGCATACAATTTTAGAATAGTTATATCATGGACTGCCAGAAGAACAAACAAATCTGTCTTGGAGGAAATACAGACAGAATGCTCCTTAGAAGCAAGGATGGTGAGACCTCATCTTGCTACTTTGGACATGTTATCAGGAGGAATGAATCCCTGGAGAAGGCATCATGCTTGGTAAGGTAAAAGGTGAGTGAAGAAGAGGAAGACTCTCAGTGACATGGATTGACACAGTGGCTGTAACAATGAGCTCAGACATACCTACTATTCTGAGGATGGCACAGGACCAAGCAATGTTTCATTCTGTTATACATAAGATTGCTATGTTGTTGTTGTTGTTGTTGTTGTTAGGTGCCATCAAGTCAGTTGCACCAATTCAGTGGCACCTAACAACAACGAGAACATCACATCTTCTGAATTGAACTGTTTATTTTTTAAAAGTGTCCCTCACACCATGGTCTCAGGTAACATCTAGCTCAATTGGCATGACACAGCTTATAAAGACAATGCTCTACATTCTACCTTGGTGAGTAGTGTCTGGGGTCTTAAAAGCCTATGAGTGGCCATCTAAGATACTCCACTGGTCTCATCCCTTCAGGAGCAAGGGAGAACGAAGAGAACAGGATACAAGGAAAAGATTAGTCTGAAAGACTAATTGTCCACAGCTACCAAGGCCTCCACTGGACTGAGTCCAGTACAGCTAGATGGTGCCCAGCTACCACCACTGACTGCTCTGACCAGGATCACAACAGAGGGTTCTGGACAGAGCTGGAGAAGGATGTAGAGCATAATTCTAACTCACAAAAAAAAAGACCAGATTTGCTGGCCTAAAGGAGACTGGAGAAACCTCGAGAGTATGGCCCCCTGACACCCTTTTAGCTCAGTGGTGAAGCTACCTCCGAGGTTCACTGTTCAGCCTGGGTGTGGACAGACCCATAAAACCAAATGAGACTAATGAGGTACAGTAGTCCAGGGACAAGGGCCAGAAGGCAAAAGGGGACAAGGAAGCTGGTGATAGGGAAACCAAGGTTAAGTAAGGATACTGTTGATGTGTTGTGAGATTGTTAACGATTGTCAACGATTGTCATAGGGCAACATTTGTAGTAACTGTTAAGTGAGAAACTATTTTGTTCTGTAAGTCTTCATCTTAAGTGAGAACAGCACAATTGGAAGAGCGTAGTCAATGTCACTGAACTGTGCATGTAGAAATTTTTGAAACGGTGTATCTTTGGCTATGTGTATCTTCACCAAAAAAAAAAAAAAGGTTGAGAAGTTAGAGGGTTAATATGTCGTGGGGTTGTTAACCAATGTCATAAAACAACATGTGTACTACTGTTTCATGAGAAACTATTTGTTCTGTAAGCCTTCACCTGAAGTACAATAAAATATATTAAAAAAAAAAAGAAAGAAAAAAAAAAAGTGTCTCTCAGTACTTCTGGTAATGCACTGTTCCTTAAAGTTTACTTTGTCTTTGAATATTAATAGAGAAAAATCAAATACATTTAATGATTTCCATGTTTCCTTTTTCAATCCTTTACTTTCTTTTTTCTCACTTAAAGAAATTATTTTGTTGTTGTTGTTGAGAATATACACAGCAAAACTTACACCAATTCAACCATTTCTACATATATAACTCTGTGACGCTGATTACATTCTTCCAGTTGTGCAACCATTCTCTCCCTCCTTTTCTGAGTTGTTCCTCCTCCATTAACATAAACTCACTGCCCCTAAGTTTCCCATCTAAACTTTTGAGTTGCTGTTGTCAATTTGATCCCATATAAACAGTTCTTAAAACAGCATGATGCTCAAAGAAGGTATTCTTTACTGTTTAAGCTATTGTTTGGTTTTAAGAAGACTTCAGGGGATATTCTTGGCTTAAGGTTTAAAGATTATCTCAGGGCAATAGCTTCAGGGATTCATCTAGCCTCCATGGCTCCAGAAAGTCTAGAGTCCATGAGAATTTGAAATTCTGTTCTGCATTTCTCTCCTTTTGATCAGGATTCTTCTATAGAATCTTTGATCAAAATGTTCAGTAATGATGTCTGGGCACCATCCAGTTATTCTTGTCTCATGACAAAGAAGGTGGTTGTCCATGGAGGCAATTAGCCACTTTCAATCTTTCTGTAGCCCTGTGTTTAACATATATCTCTTGTAAATACTATACAATTGGGTTTTGTATTTTTAAATCAAGCCTCACAATTCTCTTTTGATTGAAACATGTTGACTATTGGGGCCACTCTGTAAAAGCAGGATAGTCCCCCACCCAAAATTTGGGTCAAATGGCAAGACTAATGAAAACACACACACACACACACACATACACACCCATACCAAGAGGGAATGCAAAAATTTTTACTTACATAATTGAGGTCTCTGGGGACAACAGAGGAGCCCTGACAGTACCAGGGTTAAAGTGCTCAACTGCTAACCAAAAGGCTGGTGGTTCAAACCCACCAGCTGCTTCACAAGAGAAAGATGTGGCAGTCTGCTTCTGTAGAGATTTACAGCCTTGGAAACCCTATGGGGCAGTTCTACTCTGTCCTATAGGGTTGCTATGAGTCAGAATTGACTCAACGGCAGTGGGTTTTGGGGACGATAGGATAGACCTCCAAGTCAGCCCAAAAAAGCTTGAGAGAGCAAGGAAAGCAGATTGGCTGGAGGGTTTTATTGTGATGAAAGGGTGGAGCCAGAGTGAGTGTTCCCATGCATGGGAAGGGGCTTGCATGATTTGAATCTCCCACTAGTCCCAAAGGAAGGAGCACCTAGACTTTCCTTTCAGCTTTTCCAGATGTGGGGTAGAAGGGGAATAGGGAGGGTGAGGCTTAAAAGCTGTCAGCAGTCAAACACAAAAAATGGTGTCAGACTGTTTACTGTGTAGGCCGATTACATTGAATGTAAAAATCCATATGTTTTCATTTAAATCTATCATCTTCTCAGTAATTTCTATTTTTTCTGCCTGTTCTGTATTCCCTTTTCTCCCCACTCCTGTTTTCTTTTTGACTATTTTTTATATCATATCTCTCCTTCTATTAACTTGAGAGTTTTATATGATTTTTTAAATCATTCTTTTAGTATTTACCCTAGAGATTACAGCATGTATCCTTGACTTATCAAAATCCAATATTAATTAGTGTTTTTGTCTCTTTCCGGACAATGTAATGCTTTTAGAACATTTTAACTCTCTGCTATTGTTTGATTTTAAATTGTTATATCTTTAAACCCCACGATACATTATTATTATTTTATGCAGTCAAAAGTTATTTAGATTTCCCCATATATTTTCCATTTTCACTGTTCTTTGTTTCTTTCTACATCTCTAGCTTCTGTCTGAGATCATTTTCTTTCTACCTGAAAGACATTTTTAAATATTTCCTTTAGTGCAAGTCTGCTAGGGAAAAATTCTCTCATTTTTTGTTTGCCCAAAATGTTATCAAGTTACTATTTCTGGAGTATTCTTTGTGGGAATAGAATTCTAGGTTAGTGGTTATATTCTTACAGTACTCTGGAGATATCATTCCAATGTATTTTGTCTTCCATTATTTCTGTTCTGTAAGTCAGCTGTTAATCTAATAGTTCCTACTTTGAAGATTAAAAAAAAAGGTTGCCATCAAGTTGATTCTGACTTCTGTTTGTTTAAACTACCATTACTTTAGGTTTTTTGCTACTTATGGCTGAACTCTATGCTAATTACAATACTCAACAATTTTGGAGGCCCAAGGTGGAATTATCAGATAATTTGCCTTCAAAGAATTGCTCAGGTTTAACAACAACAACAAAAACCTATAACCATTGCATGAAAGCATATTAAGACAATAGTCCTTTCCTATTTAATCATGGTCATTAGGATAATTCTACTAATATACATCTTTACAGTCTACATTCCTACACCTGTTGGGTTTTGAGGGATGAATCAGTTATATTTTTTGCATACAATAAAATTCTCTAATTTTAAGTGCATATGTTGATGAGTTTTGACAAAAGTATATAATCATATAACCACAGCCACCACCATCACAATATGCCAAAAAGCTCCCTAAAGCCCATTTGCAGTCAGTCCCCTCTGCCACCCCACTGATCTGCTTTCAACCACTATGATTTTGCCTTTTCTAGAATATCATATAACTGGACTCATAGTATGTATTCATTTGTGCCTGGCCTCTTTTACTTTCCTTAATGCTTTTAAGATTCATCCATGTTGTATATAATGCTTTTAAGATTCATCCATGTTGTATATATCACTAGGAGTAGTATTCCGTCGTGTGAATATGCTAAAATTTGTATATCCATTCATCAGTTGATGAATATTTGGATTATTTCCAGTTTGGGACTATTATGAATAAAGCTGCTATCAACATTCTTATACAAGTCATTTGTTTGCATATATTTTCATTTGGGTAAATACTTAGAAGTGGAATTGCTGAGTCTTATGGTAAATATATATTTAACTTTATTAGAAACTGCTAAAATATTTTCCAAAGTGGCTATATCATTTTGCATTCTCATCAGCAATACAAGAGTTCCGGTTGCTCCACATTATCACTAAAACTTGATATTGTAATTCTGTTTAATTTTATTTTTTTCCTTTTTGGTGCGTATGTAGTAGTAGGCTAATAGTTATAATATACATTTTCATAATGACTAATGATTGTGAACACTTTTATGTGCTTATTTATCATCCATACATCTTATTGCTGAAGTATCTGTTCAAAGATTTTTCCCATTTTTTAACTTGAGTTGTTTATTTTCTTATTATAGAATTTGTGAGTTCTTTATATATTATGGATGAGAACTTTATCAGATATAAAAAACAAAAAACCAAACCTATTGCTGTAGAGTTGATTCCAACTCATAGTGACCCTATAGGACAGAGTAGAACTGCCCCGTAGGGTTTCCAAGGAGCAGCTGGTGGATTCAAACTGCCAATCTTTTGGTTAGCAGCCAATCTCTGATCATATATCTGTATGTACTGCAAATATTTTCTCCCAGTCCATGACTTGCTTTTTCATTTTAGAAGTGTTTTGGAAGAACAGATGTTTTTAATTTTCATGAAGTACAATTTATCAATTATTTTATAGTTCATGCTTTTTGTTTACATTTAAGAAATCTTTGCCTTACCCAAGGTCACTATATCAGTGTGGTTTCAATCAGGAGACAGAAGCCAGACAGTAATTTAAACAGGGGAAATTTAATATAAATAATAATTAAGGTCTGTTAAGAAAGTTACTGTAAAGATGTAAGTTTTTCCTTGCAGAATGCAGCCTTCTCTCAATTGTTCTCAACCATGGCTTCAAAGAGAATCACCTGAGGGGCTTTTAAAAAGTACAGATGCCTGAGTCCCAGCCCCAAAGATTCAGGATGGGACTCTAAGAGAATTCTAACAGGTACCCTAGTGCTGAGGGAAAGTACCCAAGGCAGGACAAACTTGGAAGGGAGGTCCCTTCCCCAAGGCTGGGATTCAGGCTTCACTGGAGAAGGTATAGTTGCATTCCACTGGATGGTGGAGAATTTTGCTGGGTTGCCGTAGCCATAACTGGTTCACAGTAAGCAGACAAGCAAGAATAAACCTTCTGAGGCACAGAAGGTTTGAAACCGGTGCTCAAGTGACCAGAAGGAGTTGGGGTACTGCTGCAGATGTAAGGCCCATAGCATATGCCATCCATGTCAGGAGAGCCATGGCAAGGTGATTGTCAGGCCTGGGCCAGGGTTGTAAGGTCCCTGAGGTACTACATACTCTGGGCACCTGCCTGGGACAGATCACAATCAGATGTCCCCACTCAGATGCAATGCTGATAGACTGTGCAGCAGTAACATGGAAAAAATAAAAATGAGGCATCCCAGAACCAGGAAGAGAAGCCCCTTTCTCCTACATTGTCCCTCCATTGCCCTCTGACAAAGATTTAACAATGTGCTTAAAGAGACCATTCAGTTATCACAGAGCAGGTACTGAAGAGTGAATTTGGAGCCAATAAATCAATAACTAGCACAGCCATTAAGACTTTCTCCTGTATTTTATTCTAGACGCTTTGTAGTTTTAGCTTCTACATTTAGGTCTATAATCCATTTCAAGTTAATTTTTGTATATGATATGTCTTGATTACAGTAGTTTTATAATAAGTCTTAAAGTTAGATGATGTAAGTCCTCCAATTTTGTTCTTTTTCCAAATTGTTTTAGCTATTATAGATGCTTTGCCTTTCCATATATGTTTCAGAATCTGATTATCAGTTTTTATAAAAGCTTGATAGAATTTTTATCGGGATTCCATTGAATCTAGAGATTAATTTGGGGAGAATTGACATCTTAATAATGTATCTTCTGATTCATAAACATCATATAGCTCTTCATTTATTTATATTGTTTAATTAGGAATGCTTTATAATTTTTTATCATACTATTTGCATATATTTTGTTAGATTTATCTCTAAGTATTTCATGCTTTTGATCCTAGTATAAATAGTGATTTTTTTTTTTTTATTTCAATTTCCAATTATTCATTGCTAGTACAGCGAAACCTGTGAGAGCAGGAACCCAATGGGACTGCCTTGTTTTTCTGGGTCTCGCAACAGAGTACAGAGTACAGTCTTACCACTTTTCTATCACTCCTTTTTGTGGAAAATATTTGAATTTTCCTTCTCTGACAGGTTCTCCTTACACAGTTTCTGGCTTTCATGGTTTTACTGTATATAGAAATAAAACTGATTTTTTATATTGAGCTTGAAACTTTATAAACTCACTTATTAGTTTAGTATCCTTTTTATAGATTCCATAGTATCTTTTACATAGACAATCATGTTATCTAACAATAACAGTTTTTCATCTTTCCAGTGTGAATACCTTTTCTTTCTTTTTCTTGCCTTATTGCACTGGTTAGGACCTCCAGTATAAAGCTGAATAGAAATGGTAGAAGTGGATATCTTTGCTCCTGGTCTTAAAGGGAAAACTTTCCATCTTTCACCATTAAGTACAATGTTTGCTGTAGGTTTTTCATAGATGCCCTTCATTGGGATTTGCAAGTTCCTTTCTATTTCTAGTTTGCCCAGAGTTTTGTTTTGTGTTTTCTTTATCATGAATGAGTATTGAATATTTGAAATTTTTTTTTTGCATCTATTGAAATGATCATATGGTTTGTCTTTTTTTCTTCTAATATGGTGAATTTGTGTGATTAATTTCTGAATGTTAATCCAACCTTGTCTGTTTTATGTATTGCTGTATCCCCTGCCCCTAAAACACTGCCTGACGCATAACTGTGCAACAAATATTTGCTGAATTAATATAGTGTTCAGTTGGGCTTCTCCATTTCTTTATTTTAATAAAATGCAGTACTTATGCCTATACCTCATAGTCAAGCGTATATGGAGCCCACCTGCCTCCCTTGAATAAGCGAATCAGTAAGACTTTCTTAAAATGACCTACTGCCTATGTAATTGCTGGGATTTTCATCCATAATAGTGCTTCTTCTCCATAATGGTTAATTCCAAGAAATGTAAGTTTTCCCTAGTGACAGACAGAGCTCAGAGTGTGAGAGGTGATAAGAAATACAAAGAAGGAAGCTGTGTTTCTTGTAAGGGAGGCCAGTGATGATGCTAAGAGTTTAGAGTAATGGTTCTCAGCGTTGGCTGCTCATTAAAATCACCTGGGAACTTTTTTTTTTTTTTTTTAAATATTGATTTCAGGCCACTATCTAGACAAATAAACCTGAATCTCTGAGATTGGAATACAGGCATTCGTATTTTTTAAAGCTCCTCAGGTGATTTTATTGTGAAGTCTTGCTTGAGAACAATGAGAGAAGACTGTATTCTACAAGGAAAGACTTAGATACAAAACAGATTTTTATAATGATAATAGAAAAGGCATAAGCTCATTGCTACCTCTAACGTAGAGAATAAAGCAGTGGGTTAGATCAGTTCCACCAGAGGCCACTGAGAAGAATGCCTTTCCCTCATTTAAAATGACTCTTCTAATTTTAGCAATACACTCATTCTCTCCGCAAGTCCTCATAATGTAGAAGTCCCTTTACTCAGCCCAAGAAATGGAAACTTCAACTGGAGCTTCAAGAATACCATGGGCTTCATTCTACACCCTTCCTAAAAAGGTACAAACCCAATTTTAGGAATAAAATTGAAAAGATTTGAGCTTTCAGGGTAGTAACTTAAGTCCATCTATGTGGTTCTCAAATGTTAGTGGACATTAGAAATCTTTGTAAGGTGGTTGAGTGTGCCTTACCTCATTCTTGGTCCCCTCCCCAGAGGTTTTTAGTCAAGGTGTTTTCCAGAAGCTCCCTGGAGTGGTTTTGATGCAGGTAGTTGCTAGACCACACCTTGTGAAGCGCTTTTGTAATTGTGGACAGAAGAAAAGAACCCAGCACTGGCTATAGTCAGAGCATGGTTGTGTCACTGACTTTCTCTTAGAATTTGGGCAATTTTCTGTGTGTCTTTGAGTTTCCAAATTAATTAATCAAGAAGATGGCTTCCTGATTCACCCTCCTTCCCCCAGTTCTCTGTGAATGAATATATGAAGTCAACAGCACTCACTATAACCAGTCCTAGTACAGAAATATCTGCTCTTCTCATTGTGCTTCTCCGCCAGGCAGGTTCTAAGTTGAGACACTCTGGGATTCCCTCTTGTATATTGATACCAATTAGGACTCTTTTTACAATAACATTCTTTATGGCCAAGTGTGGCTTTGAGGTCTCTCATCATTTTTAGCAGGGTCTGCCTGTCCCAGTGCCATGGCTCCTGAGAACATGAATTGCTGGGCAGCCACAGCCCAGAGCCCATTTGCTCGTATCTGGTTTGGAGTTGTGTGAATTCCTCTGGCTGTCCAGGCACAGTGGATAGTCAGCTCTACGTGGCTTCATTGGAATGGGGAGCTTAGTTGAACAGGTTCTGTTTTCTGTCTTGGACCCATTTTGAATTCTCTATGACCTAGCAAAGCCAAGTAGTTCTATTGAGCTGACATAGCAGTTAATGTTAGCCAGAAATTGTTATTAATTTAAGATGACAAATAGAGATAAAAAGATGAAATGATTTTAACTCCTTTTTATTCCTTGTTCTCAGTCTAATTTACCATTAAAGACAGTCATCTATAAAGAAAGCATTTATCTTAATTTTTGATGAAGTCAGCTCTTTGGAGGCAAAATATAAAAGGAGAAAGAAAAGGACAACAAAGGTAAAAGTTAACTGCTCATTGCAGCTGGTTACAGGGCTTGGGAAATTGGTGTATGACTAAGCTAGAGGGCATATGTTGAGATAATGCAAATATTTATCAAGCACCTATTCTGGGCCAGGCACTGTGCTAGGAGCTAAGGATAACATGGTAAATGAAATGCAGTCCCTGCTGTTGTGGAGCTTGCCTTCCAGGGGAAAAGCCACAGCCTCAGAGGTGTGGTTATTTACTTAATGTCTCCTTGCAAACTTGGGAAGAACCATGAAAGAAAAGAACATGGTTCTATTAAAGTGAATAATAAGGGAGCCTGGCCTAGACTGAAGGGTCAGGGAAGACCTCTAAGGAAGTGATGCTTGAGAGGACATGTGAAGGAAGAGTTGGGGGAGGAGGTAGCATGTGCCATGACCCTGCATGGAGGCAGCCAGTGTGTCTTGAAGGAAGAAGACAGGGGGAAAGGCAGCATGAAAGACGTCTGCAGGCAAGGAGAAGCGTGCCATGTAGGACTTCATAGACAATGTGAGGGACTTTGGAGTCTATCTTAGAATCCAATGGGAAACCATCAAAGAGGTTTAAACAGAGTGAAGCCATGATCATATTTGTGTTTTGAAGAGATGACTCTGGCTGCAGTGAGGAGAATGGATTGGAGGGTGGTAAACAAGGACCCAGGAAGAGCAGTGAGGAGACTGCAGTGCTGTCTCCAGCGGCTAGACCTTAGGGTGGCCATGGAAGTTGGAAGAAGAGGACAGATTTCAGTGATATTTAGGAGGTATATTAGAGTCTTAGAACTGCCGTACAAAGGAGCACAAACTAGGTGGCTTAAAACAACAGAAATTTATTCTGTCACAGCTCTGTAGGCCAAAAGTCTGAAATCAGGGTATCAGTAGGGCCATGCTCTCTCTGAAGGCTCTAGAGGGGGCATCTGCTCCATGTGTTTCTCTTAGCTTCTGGTATTGCTAGCAATCCTTGGCATTCCTTGGTTTGTAGACACATCACTTCTATTTCTGCCTTTGTCGTCACCTGGCGTTCTCTTTGTGTGTCTGTGTCTCTTCTCTTCTTATAAGACACCAGTCATATTGATTACGGTCCACCCTAATGACCTCTCATTACATCTGCAAAGGTTCTATTTCCAAATAAGGTTACTCTGGTCCCAGGAATTAGGACTTCAGCATATTTTTGGGGGGAACACAATTCAATCCATAACAGGAGGTAATTATTGGCAGTAAAATAACAGTAAAACCTGTCTTTTCTGTGTGTATTCACTCGTAACCCCTTTGTCACACAGCCCAGGAGAAAGCATCTGAACATCCTTAGTTCTGACAGCCTCTCTGATTAGCCCAAATACACAACTGTCAGTTCCCAGACAGGCCTACCAAAGTGCCTACAGAGAAGATATTGTCCTTGACTTAACACAGGTGTGTGAAGAAGATGAAGGCTGGGCACTGTCCCTCGGAGTGTGGCACCTTAGAGTAGCAATGTGTTGCTGGCTCTTAGCTCCCACATCAGTGTGTGAAGAGAAAGTTGTTCCCCAGCTTCTTCGTGTGCCATACTTCTCTGCCCCTGTCTTAGCCATCTAGTGCTGCTGTAACAGAAATACCACAAGTGGATGGCTTTAACAAAGAGAAGTTTCTTTCCTTACACTAAAGTAGGCTGAAAGTCCAAATTCAGGGTGTCAGCTCCAGGGGAAGTCTTTCTCTCTTTCTTGGCCTTCTCATCAGTGTTTCCCTGGACTAGGAGCTTCTTGGCACAGGGACCCCGGTCCAAAGGACGTGCTCTGCTCCTGGCACTGCTTTCTTGGTGGTATGAGGTCCCCAACTCTCTGCTTGCTTCCCTTTCCTTTTATCTCTTGTAAGGTAAAACTGGTACAGGCCACACCGTAGGGAAACTCCTTTACATTGGATCAGGGATATGACCTGGGTAAGGGTGGTGTTACAATCCCACCCTAATCCTCTTTAACATAAAATTACAATCACGAAATGGAGGCCAGCCACACAATTCTGGAAATCATGGCCCAGCCAAATTAATACACATATTTTTTTGGGGGACATAACTCAAACCATGACAGCCCCTTTGTCAGCTAGCTCAAAGAAATGTATCATCCACCTGTTCAATCTCTTTACACAAGAAATTATTTTGATAAGCTTAAACATGGAGCCTTGACTGAGGTAGGAAAGGGTTAAGTCACCAGCACATTTTCTGAGTCATGCTGTGTGTCTCCACCCTTCCCTGCTCTCCTGTATTTTATGTTTCCTCTCTCTTCCTTGCGTTTTTATGCCACTTTTCCTCTGGATTTCCCATCCATGCTGAGAACAAATGACATGCTAATGTGTTCAATTGGTATCATACATGGTAGCTTTGAGAGAAAGTGCTAGAATGTGTAAGGGAAGTTATAGAGTAGTGGAAAGTATCCATGGTGATGTTACCCTGTTTAGCAAACATATTAAAAAAAATTTGTGCTGAGATAATCCAACCATAACTCAGAGGTACATGTTGACAGGTCCAAGATAGAAACTGGTGTTTTCCACTGGTTGACTGCAAGACAAAAGTAATATTCATACACTTTGTGCGTTATTGAACTTCATGACGATAAAGAGGTGAGGCAGGCTTTCTCAGAATGTGAATAATTATCAAACTGTCAGGTGATTTTAGGGTGTATCCATAACTCAAGACAACATCAAATTTCATTTAGAACAACCCCACATATCTTTTCCCTGCAGTCATATCACCTCTGGGCATCCCTAATTCATGAAATAGCTCATTTTTATTGTCGGTTTTCTTGCAAAATTCACAAGTATGTCAAGTAAAGCATTTACATAAAATCCAAAAATGCTTAATGTAATCAGTGTTTATGAAGAGTTAGGTCCTTGGCCATCACTCACCAGTGATGGGTCCCTAATGCTATTCATGAAATCAGTCCCCCAGTATTCCTAGCAGCAGGTGTCTCTGTATACCTTGGTACATTAGGAATTACCTAGAGTTTATAGCTCTTATCTAAACTTGGCCTAAGAAAAAAGATCACAAGCAATAGTGTCATGCAGTTTTCTGGTGGAAAATGAAAAGTTTGGTTTTTGTGTTGGCTTTGGAATTGGCATAAATTCCATTTTCCTACACATAAAATATTTCTTTAATAATCAGGTGTTGGCATATGGGCTCACTGGAACCTGAACCTCAGGTTGCTCCAAACGTATCCACCTTGGGACTGTGTACTGCAAAGCTATGAAGAAAGCTAAGAGGCTCTAAGTGTGGAAGCCCTAAGAAGAAGAAGTCTGTAGATCAGTCAGCTTCCAATGGCAAAATGTAGTAAGTGACCAGTCTATAAGAGTTTGTGTAGTTATGGCAACAAATAACATGCTGTCATTGATAATCGTAGATGATTCATTGTTGGGAGGACTTTTCCCTGGTAGTGGGGGAGACATATCCTGAGTTAGACACATCCTGAATAGTGGTATATATAGTTTTAAATATCATAAAAGTATAAAAATTGCCCATAATTTCATTACCCAAAAAGCCATATCTAATATTTTGTTGTATGTTATTACAGTCTCTGTGTCTTATTGTGATTCAAACTGGTTTTTTTTTTCCATCTAGCAATATATTATGAAAAATATACAGTATTGATAAAAACAATATGGAGATCTGCATAGTTAGGATGCCATGTGATCGCTGAGCTTAGCATAGTGCTTGGTACATAGTGCTCAACAAAGATGTGAAACAATATATAAAAAGGGCAGCATGGTAATACAGCAAAAGGAGAACAGGATTCTACCTTAGCACTGACGTTTAATAGACATGAAGAAGTGTCTCTATATAAAATAGGTTGATAATCTCTATTCTGTTTTCTGTGATCCTTGAAAATTACCTCAATCAGTGCTATGGCTTGAACTGTGTACCCCAAAAAAGATATGTTGAACTCCCTTGTACCTGTGAATGTGAACTTGTTTGGAAATAAGGTCTTTGAAGATGTTATTTTACTGGTTAAGTTAGCATGAGGTCACACTGGAGTAAGGTGGGTTCTAATCCAGTAAGAGTGATATCCTTTTAAAAGAGAAGAAACACAGACAGATGCACAGAGGGAAGACAGCCAGGTAACAACAGAGGCAGAGATTTTAGGTGGCAGAGCTGTAAGCCAAGGAAAGCCAAGGATTGCCAGGAGCCATCAGAAGCTAGTAGAGAGGCATGGAACAGATTCTTCTTAGAGCCTCAGAAGGAATCAACACAGCTGACACTGATTTGGACTCCCAGCCTCCAGAACAGTGAGACAATAAATTTCTGTTCTTACAAGTCACCTAGTTTGTGGTGCATTGCTATGGCAGTCCTGGGAAACTAATATAACCAAAAGAGTGATTTTCAAATCTAAGGCATTCTTGTCATTGTTCTTTGCCAGGCTGAACCTAGGCTACTCTGAGGTAGCAAGAGCCACGTACTGGGTCTGTGGCTGCCTTTCTAACCACTGGACTTCCTGCAGAAGAGTACTAACAGTGGAGCCTCCTGCAGCGCAGTGCTCAATGCAAGGAGAGAAGTATGTTCAGCAGCCACCCCCCACCATCCTCAAACCCCAACAAGCACTCAGTGGGTGCTTGGTACAGTCCCTCATCTGCCCACCCACCCCAACACTCCCTTAAAATCATGGATAATCACCCAACTGAGAATGGTCTTTTCAACTATTCAGAACACCTAACCCAATCTGAAGTCAGTAAAGTTAAACCATCTTATTCTATGTCAGAAAATGTAATTGAGGCATTGTTTGGGTTAAGTCATTTTCCAATCCATTTATCCACCAGAACTCCCATGTTGAACATTGCAGCTTTACTTCTTCATTTTCCTAATTACAAATAGGAAAAAAAAAGAAAAAGAAAAGAAAATCTGGATTATGGCTCTGCAACACTTCCCTTGGTAACATGAAAGGGGGAAGTAAAAGCCAGAGGCCACGTGAAACAGAACATCACCTACTTTATCTCCGAAACACAGGTGTTTGTCGTCAGAAAGATATTCTTCCTCCCTAGGAAATCATGTCTGGAAAATGATTCCAAACAAAGTTCCAAACAATGACATCAGACTCAAAGGAGTAAAACCCAACAGAATAGAGGATTTCAAAAAATCTTTGTCTGCCTGAATACAGTATTGCCAAAGAGTTGTTTTCTATAATTGCTGGGATCTTCAGTTTAGCTCTTAGGTTTAACACGTTACCACTTCTCTCCTGAACAAAAGTTTCTGAGGCTGCAAACCCATGGGAGGCTACTGTGAAAAGGCCCTGGGAAGGCTTTCCGTTACACAGCAAAAGAAGAACGGGCACAAGACCCTACTTTGACAGACAAGTTACTGTAAAGCTGTCTCCCCTGAGGCCCACTCCCTGCCAGGCTTGCAAATGCTGACACACTCTGCTGTCTGACTCATCTAAGACCACACAATAAAGCGATCACACTTGTTGATTAAAAATCAGCCTATCTAGAATATAAATATTTCTTTCAAGTAGCTATATTACTCTATCTGTGAAGCATGTAGGAAGTCTGTTCTGTGTCATTTGCAATCCTAACAGGAAAATTCCAGTTCCCGAATAACATGTGCTCCAAATTTTCACGTGATTTATGTCACCATGTGGCCAATTCCATATATAAATATAGATAGCTTCTGAGAGGAGATCCCATAGATGGTAACTGTCTGTCCAAAATACAGCAAGTGAAAAGATAGGTATTTAATTACATCATCAAATTTGTTCTAGATCTTACAAGAACATATTGTCAACCAGATGTCCGTATATCCAAATTTATTATTTCCTGTCAGTGAAATGTAAGAGTGTTTTAGATGTATATGTTCCTTGTAATTAATTCTGGATATTTTATATACATTATTCCCATACCAACTGTGAGTAAGAGAGAAGCAGCAGGTTCTGTTTACTCTGCCCTACAGCTGGGGGAACTGAGTGGTCATATAGCAAATCAAGCAGCCAACCCCCAATTCTTTTGACGCTAGGCTTATTCTTTGATGGATATTATATATTGTCATCTCAAGGTTATACAAATTTTTTTTAATAAAATAAAAAAGGAAAATCCTATGGAGCACAGTTCTACCCTAACACATGTGGAGTCTCCATGACTTGACAGCAACTGGATATGCCCATACTTAACAGAGGTGGGGAAGTGACAATGCCACTCAAATGTCAGGGCTTTCCCATGTCAGAGTGGCCCTTTTCTTTGGTTGGGAGTTTTGTGTTAGCTCATTCTGGCTGTTCTGTGGAGAATGAACTGTTGGGATGCAAAGGTGGAAGTGAGGAGCCCGGTGGGGAGACTACAACACTATTCCAGGTAAGAGACTATTAGTTTGGACTTGGGTGTTTGGGTGGTGTATTAGTTTCCTTGGGCTGCTGTAACAAAATGGCACAAACTGGGTGGCTTATTAGAACAGAAGTTTATTGTCTCACAGTCCTGGAGGCTGGAAGTCCAAGATCAGGGTGGTAGCTATGTGTATACCTTCTGAGGCTTTGAGGGAGAATCTGTTCCATGCTTCTCTCCCAACTTCTGGTAACCTTGGGTGTTCCTTGGGTTACAGCTATAGTGCCACATGGCATCCTTCCTCTGTGTGTCTCTCTGTGTCCTTTCTTCTCTATTATAAGGACCCCACTCAGATGGAATTAGGGAGGCAAGGCCAAGATGGTGGAGTAGTCCGATGCTTCCAGTGGACCTCTTACAACAAAGACCTGAAAAAACAAGTGATTCGATTATATATGGCAATCTGCTAGCCCTGAACATCAAAGGCAGAGATGAGTAACCAGACTGAGTGGCAGCGGGAGGGAGAGACGGTTCGGAAGCAGCGAGGAGTTGACAGACCTGACCTGGCGAGAGCCTGAGCTGTTTAGGCCTGATCAGCTCGGGGGTGAGCAGTGAGGCAGATAAGCAGCTGTGCTTGGGTAGCACATTTTCCACACCAGGAGAGACCCAGCCACTGAGAGTCTACATGGCCACCCAGAACCAGTGAGAAGCAGCCCTTGATCTGCCAAAAGATAAGTAATTGCGTACGACCTACCACACAGATAAAAAACACCCCCCTTAGGGAAAA
Source organism: Dugong dugon (assembly GCA_030035585.1). Lineage (NCBI taxonomy): Eukaryota > Metazoa > Chordata > Mammalia > Sirenia > Dugongidae > Dugong > Dugong dugon. The sequence goes on from CM057460.1 coordinate 149,516,507, forward strand.
ACCTCTCTCCCATTTACCTCCCCACTCCCTGCTCTGCACTGGGTCCCAGACCAGCTTCAGCAATTGCCAAGTCCCCTGGGCCGGAAGTAGGATCCATCACATGCCTGGAGTCATTCTCTCTGCCTTGGAGAGTGAACAAATTAACAAACGGGAAAAAATAAACTGCCTGCTCCCCTAAGCCAGGAACGCAGGGTAGGCACAGCTTCTTTGTGTAGGCAAAGGCATAAGGGATCCACGGACTTTGAGTGTCTTTCCCCCCACATAGACTTGTGTTAGCCCATCTCAACAGCGTAGGCCCTCATTACCACAGTACAACAGGGGATATACCAGAATTCTAACTTCAACTGTTTCAGCTGTGAAGTGGCAGGTTCTTGACATTTGACACCACCCTGCCCATTAAGCTGGGTCTTCACCTACCCACATCAGGGGCCTGAGGACTGGTGGCTCCACCCATGCCACCTAGCCACCTGTGATAGGGGCCCATGAATAAGAGGTGCCCCCCTAGTCCTTACAGCCAAGAGCATTAGGTGCCCATAGTGCAGTTGCAAAACCCACCCACCTACCCGATCTAGGGAACAGAGACACGCCTTCCTCCTGGACACTCAGGGGTGGCCATCAGCCCCCTGCCTTGCTCAGAGTGTGTCCCCCTGCTGCAGCCAGATGCCTGTGCCTACACCAACCACCCATGCCTGTCTAAGACTGTAAATGAGAGCCTACACCACACACTTGGTGGCTATCTACCTGGGCACCTGAGCTGAATCCATATAGGAGGAGTGGGCAGACTCCTGAGCTTGTATACCTAGTAACAGATCTAACCACCTGGTGACAGGACAGTAGAGCTTCAAAGGTGCCAATAATCAAACTAGCTCATACAAGCAGCCTATTTGGGCATATCAAAACAAAACAAGAAGCTAGGACACAGTAAGCAAACCTAAAAAAAATAAATATAATAACTCATTGATAGCTCAGAGACAACAGTCAATATCAAATCACATAAAGAAGAAATCCATGATGGCTTCAGCAAGCTCCCAAAATAAAGACTCTAGAAATTTTTCAGAGGAGGAAACTTTCTTGGAATTACCAGAGGCAGAATACAAGAGATTAATATACAGAACTCTTCAAGAAATTAGGAAGGAAATTAAGCAAATCACAAGACACACAATAGAGGAAATTAAAAATATTAGAGAAGAGCATAATGAAAAATTTAACAGGCTGCAAGAATCCATGGAGAAACAGCAATCAGAAATCCAGACGATTAACAATAAAATCTCAGAATTAGACAACTCAATAGAAAGTCATAGGAGCAGAATTGAGGCAATGGAAGGCAGAATTACTGAGACTGAAGACAAACCATTTGATACCGAATTATTTGAGGAAAAATCAGATAAAAGGATTTAAAAAAATGAAGAAACCCTAAGAATTATGTGGGACTCTATCAAGAGGAATAACCTATGAGTCATTGGAGTACCAGAACAGGGGGGGACAACAGAAAATACAGAGAGACTTGTTGAAGATTTGTTGGCAGAAAACTTCCCTGATATGAAAGCTGACGTGATATCTATCCAAGATGCTCATCAAACCCCACATAAGGTAGATCACAAAATAAAGTCACCAAGACATATTATAATCAAACTTGCCAATACCAAAGATAAAGAGAGAATTTTAAGAGTGGCTAGGGATAAACACAAAGTCATCTACAAAGGAGAGTCAATAAGAGTAAGCTCAGACTACTCAGCAGAAACCATGCAGGCAAGAAGGCAATGGGATGACATATATAAAGCCTTCAAGGAAAAAAACTGCCAGCTAAGAATTATGCATTCAGCAAAACTGTCTCTCAAATATGATGGCGAAATTAGGGCATTTCCAGATAAATAGAAGTTTAGGGAATTTGCAAAAACCAAACCAAAATTATAAGAAATACTAAAGGGAGTCCTCCAGTTAGAAAATCAGTAACATCAGATAACAACCCAAGACTAGAACACAGAACAGAGCAGCCAGATATCAACCCAGATAGGGAAGTCACAAAAGTAAATCAAAGCTTAAACACTGAAAATAGGGAAACAGATGTCAATATGTAAAAGACGACAACATTGAAACAAAAACGAGGGACTTAAAAAATGTAGACATAGATTTTTTTTTATCTGGGGAGGAAGTCAAGGCTATATAAAGAAGTAAAAGACTGGTATAAACTTAGAAAAATAGGGGTAAATATTAAGGTAACTACAAAGGAATCTAACAATCCTACAAGTCCAAGTAAAAAGCTAGAAAAATACAAAGACTCAGCAAACCAAAATCAACAACAATGAAAAAGATGAAAAGAAAATACATAAAGAAAAAAACTCAGCACAGAAAATTAAGTGGAACAAAGAAACTGTGAACACCACTCAAAAAAATACATCCAAATGACAGTACTAAACTCATACCTATCAATAATTACACTGAATGTAAATGGACTAAATGCACCAATAAAGAGACAGAGAGTGGCAGATTGGATAAAAAAAACATGATCCGTCTATACGCTATCTACAAGAGACCCACCTTAGACTTAAAGACACAAACAAACTAAAACTCAAAGGATGGAAAAAAATATATCAAGCAAACAACACTCAAAAAAGAGCAGGATCACCGTTCAGCCTGGGAGTGGACAGCCCCGTAAAACCAAATGAGACTAACGAGGTACAGTAGTCCAGGGACAAGGGCCAGAAGGCAGAAGGGGACAAGGAAGCTGGTGATAGGGAACCGAAGGTTGAGTAAGGATATTGTTGATGTGTTGTGAGATTGTTAACCATTGTTATAGGGCAACATTTGTAGTAACTGTTAAATGAGAAACTATTTTGTTCTGTAAGCCTTCATCTTAAGTGAGAATACCAGCACAATTAGAAGAGCATAGTCAATGTCACTGAACTGTGCATGGAGAAATTTTTGAAATGGTGTATCTTTGGCTATGTGTATTTTCACCAAAAAAAAAGGTTAAGAAGTTAGAGGGTTGACATGTTGTGGGGTTGTTAACCAAAGTCATAAAACAGTATGTGTACTACTGTTTCATGAGAAACTATTTGTTCTGTAAGCCTTCACCTGAAGCACAATTTAAAAAAAAATCAAAAAAAAAAAAAAAGCAGGAGTGGCAATATTAATCTCTGACAAAATAGACTTTAAAAGCCACCACGAAGGATAAGGAAGGACACTATATAATGATTAAAGGGTCAATAAACCAGTAGGACATAAGTATAGTAAATATTTATGCATTCAGTGACAGCATTCTAAAATACATAAAACAAACTCTAACAGCACTGAAAAGAGAGAGAGACAGCTCCACAATAGTAATAGGAGACTTCAACACACCACATTCAGTGACGGACAGAACATCCAAAAAGAAGCTCAACAAACACACGGAAGAGCTAAATGCTACAATCAACCAACTTGATCTCACAGACATATACCGAACACTTCACCCAACAGCAGCCAAGTATACTTTTTTTCCAATGCACATGGACTATTCTCTAGAATAGACCACATATTAGGCCATAAAGCAAGCCTTAACAAAATCTAAAGCATCGAAATATTACAAAGCATCTTTTCTGACCATAAAGCCGTAAAAGTAGAAATCAACAACAGAAAAAGCAAGGAAAAAAGCCAAATACATGGAAACTGAACAACACCTTGCTCAAAAACTACAGGGTTATAGAAAAAAATTAAGGATGGAATAAAGAAATTCATAGAATCGAACAAGAATGAAAACACATCCTACCAGAACCTTTGGGACACAGCGAAAGCAGTGCTCAGAGGTCAGTTTATAGCAATAAATGCACACATCCAAAAGGAAGAAAGGGCCATAATCAAAACATTAACCCTACAACACAACTGGAACAGTAGAAACAGAGCAGCAAAAGAAACCTCAGGTGCCAGAAGAAAGGAAATAATAAGAATTAGAGCAGAATTAAATAAAATAGAGAATAGAAAAACAATTGAAAGAGTTAACAAGACCAAAAGCTGGTCCTCTGAAAGGATCAACAAAATTGATAAACCATTGGTCAAACTGACAAAAGAAAAACAGGAGAGGAAGCAGATAACCCATATAAGAAACGAGATGGGTGATATCACAACAGACCCAACTGAAATTAAAAGAATCATAACAGAATACTATGAAAAATTGTACTCTAACAAATTTGAAAACCTAGAGGAAATGGACAAATTTCTAGAAACTCACTACCTACCTAAACTAACACAAACAGAGGTATAACAACTAAATAAACCCATAACAAAAGAAGAGATTGAAAAGGTAATTTAAAAACTCCCAACAAAAAAAATCCCTGGCCCAGATGGCTTCACTTGAGAATTCTACCAAACTTTCAGAGAAGAGTTAACACCACTACTACTAAAGGTATTTCAGAGCAGAGAAAAAGATGGAATACTCCCAATCTCATTCTATGAAGCCAGCATAACCCTGATACCAAAACCAGGTAAAGACACCACAAAAAAAAAAAAAAAAAAAAGAAAATTACCTACCAATATCCCTCATGAACGTTGATGCAAAAATCCTGAACAAAATTCTAGCCAATAGAATTCAGCAACATATCAAAAAAATAATTCAGCATGAGCAAGTGGGATTTATACCAGGTATGCGGGGATGGTTCAACATTAGAAAAACAATCAATGTAATCCATCACATAAATAAAACAAAAGACAAGAACCACATGATCTTATCAGTCGATTCAGAAAAGGCATTTGACAAAGCCCAACAGCCATTCATGATAAAAATGCTCAACAAAATAGGAATACAAAGGAAATTCCTCAATATAATTAAGGACATTTATACAAAGCCAACAGCCAACATTTCCTAAACAGAAAGGCATTGAAAGCATTCCCCTTGAGAACAGAAACCAGACAAGGATGCCCTTTATCACCACTCTTATTCAACATTGTGCTGGAGGTCCTAGCCAGAGCAATTAGGCTAGAAAAAGAAATAAAGGGCATCCAAGTTGGTAGGGAAGAAGTCAAAGTATCTCTGTTTATAGATGATATGATCTTATACACAGAAAACCCCAAAGAATTCACAAGAAAACTACTGGAACTAATAGAAGATTTCAGCAAAGTTTCAGGATACAAGATAAACATACAAAAATCAGTTGGATTCCTTTACACCAACAAAGAGAACCTCAAAGACGAAATCACCAAATCAATACTGTTTACAATAGCCCCCAAGAAGATAAAATACTTAGGAATAAATCTAACCAGAGACGTAAAAGATCTATACAATGAAAACTACAAGACACTACTGCAAGAAACCAAAAGAGACCTGCATAAGTGGAAAAACATACCTTGCTCATGGATAGGTAGACTCAACATAGTGAAAATGTCAATTCTACCCAAAGCGATCTACAGATACAATGCAATCCCAATCCAAATTCCACCACCATTTTTTAATGAGATGGAAAAACAAATCACCAACTTCATATGGAAAGGGAAGAGGCCCCAAATAAGTAAAGTATTACTCAAGAAGAAAAACAAAGTGGGAGGCCTCACACTACCTGATTTTAGAAACTATTATACTGCCACAGTAGTCAAAACAGCCTGGTACTGGTACAACAACAGATACATAGACCAATGGAACAGAATTGAGAATCCAGACATAAATTCATCCACCTATGAGCAGCTGATATTTGACAAAGGCCCAAGGTCTGTTAATAGGGGAAAAGACAGTCTCTTTAACAAATGGTACTGGTGTAATTGGATATTTATCTTCAAAAAACTGAAACAAGACCCATACCTCACACTATGCACAAAAACTAACTCAAAATGAATCAAAGACTTAAATATGAAATCAAAAATGATAAAGATCATGGAAGAAAAAATAGGGACAATGCTGGGAGCCCTAATACATGGCATAAACACAATACAAACCATAAGTAACAATGCACAAGCACCAGAAGAAAGACTAGATAAATGGGAGCTCCTAAAAATCAAACACTTATGCTCCTCAAAAGACTTCAACAAAAGAGTCAAAAGACAACCTACAGACTCGGAAAAAAATTTTGGCTATGACAAATCTGATCAGTGTTTAATCTCTAAAATCTACAAGATACTGCAAAACCTCAACAACCAAAGGACACATAACCCAATTAAAAAATGGGCCAAGAATATGAACAGGCACTACGCCAAAGAAGATATTCAGGCGGCTAACAGACACATGAAGAAATGCACATGATCATTAGCGATTAGAGAAACGCAGATCAAAACTACAATGAGATACCATCTCACCCCAACAAGGCTAGCATTAATCCAAAAAACACAAAATAATAAATGCTGGAGAGATAGTGGAGAGACTGGAACACTTATATACTGTTGGTGGGAATGTAAAATGGTACAACCACTTTGGAAATTGATTTGGCACTTGCTTAAAAATCTAGAAATAGAAGTACCATACAATCCAGCTACCCCACTCGTTTGAATATATCCTAGAGAAATAAGAGCCATCACACAAATAGATATATGCTCATCCATGTCCATTGCAACAGTGTTCACAGTAGCAAAAAGATGGAACCAACCTAGGTGCCCATCCATGGATGAATGGATAAACAAATTATGGTATATCCACACAATGAAATACTACACAATGGTAAAGAACAACGATGAAGCCATGAAACATAACATGGAGGAATCTGGAGGGCATTATGCTAAGTGAATTTTAGCCAGTCACAGAAGGACAAATATTGTATAAGACCACTATTATAAGAACTCAGGAAAATGTTTAAACGCAGAAGAAAACAATCTTTGATGGTTACAAGGGTGGGGAGGGAGGGTGAGGGTTATTTACTAACTAGATAGTAGATAAGAATCATCTTAGATGAAGGGAAGGACAGCACACACTACAGGAGAAGTCAGCACAACTGGATTAAAACAAAGCTAAGAAGTTTCCTGAATACAATCAAATACTTTGAGAGCCAGAGTAGCAGGGGTAGGGGTCTGGGGACCATGCTTTCAGGGGACATCTAGGTCAACTGGCATAACGAAGCTTATTAAGAAAATGTTCTGCATCCTACTTTGGTGAGTGGCATCTGGGGTCTTAAAAGCTTGCAAGCAGCCATCTAAGATGCATCAATTGGTCCCAACCACCTGGAGTAAAGGAGAATGAAGAACACCAAAGACACAAGGAAAGTATTTTAGCCCAAGAGACAGAAAGGGCCACATAAACCAGAGACTTCATCAGCCTGAGACCAGAAGAACTAGATGGTGCCCGGCTACCACCAATGACAGGGAACACAACAGAGAGTCCCTGATGGAGCAGGAGAAATGTGGTGTGCAGAACTCAAATTAATGGTCTGACTGAGACTGGAGGAACTGCAGAAAGCATGACCTCTGGATCCTCTGTCAGCCCAGAACTAAAACAGTTTCCGAAGCCAACTCTTCAGACAGGGATTGGACTGGACGGTGGGATATAAAGTGATACTCATGAGGAGTGTGCCTCTTAGCTCAAGTAGATACAAGAGACTAAATGGGCAGCTTCTGTCCAGAGGTGAGATGGGAAGGCAGAGAGGGTTAGGAGCTGGTTGAATGGACATGGGGAATTAGAGGTGGAAGAGAGGAGTGTGCTGTCACAGTATGGGGAGAGCAATTAGAGTCACATAATAATGTATGTATAAATTTTAGTATGGGAAAAAATAAAGAGAAGAAAAAAAGATGGAATTAGGGCCAACCCTACTCCAGTATGACCTCTTGTTAATTTAACTGATAACATCTTCAAAGGTCCTATTTCCAAACAAGATCACATGCACAGGTACCAGGGGTTAGGACTTCAGTATATCTTTTGGGGGGATACAATTCAATCCATAACAGGTGATGACCATGCAAATGAAGAGCAAGAGACCTAAACGGCAAAATCCAATGACCATGAGAATGTAACACTTACGGAGGATGAGGAGGAAGATGGAGGGAAGGCTGATTCTTAGGTTCCTGGATGGATAGTCAGACTATTGATTAAGATAGACAAGTCAGAAAGAGGACAGGTATGCCAGGAGTCAGATCGAGAATTAAGTCTTAAACAAATTGCCATGGTGTTCAGACTTCAACTAAAGACATCAGCTGAGAAAGCAGGCAGGGTGCTGGATATCACCCCTCCTTACACTGAGTCAGCTCTCCTGCTAACTGTGTGATAGGTTAGTGTTACAAGTGAAAAAAAAAAAAAAATGGAGAAAATAGTTCTATAACTGCAAAAAATATTGAAACACACTATTGTAAGCAGTAGGGACTCAGAAGGATTTTAACAGGTGAATGGGTTAAATGGATTTATATTTAAGAAAGAGCCACCTGGGAGAAGTATAGAGGGTAGATGGAAGGTTTGAATCTTAGTTTAGCCCCTTACCAGCTGTTTGGGTTTGAGAAGGTTAACCAAACCCTCTGAGTCTCAGTTTCTTTGATAGTAAAATGGAGATAGTACTATCTTTCTCCTAGGGTTGTTATGAGGATTATAATTAAAACGTCGAGGATAATAAATAACTTAATATGGGTTGGTTCCTTTCTTCCATGACTGAACTCCTGTTGATGCAGTTCAGCAAGCGGGGAGGCAGGGAGGCTAATTAAGAGGTTCTAGCATTCTTCCCAGGAAGAAAAGTGGGCAGGCTCTGACTTAAGGCAGCAACTGTGGAGATGGGGAGAAGAGAGCATAGTCCAGACTGCTGGGGTATTGAGTGGGTAAGTCAGGGCAGGGTTGATACTTGTCACGCCGGGTAGCTAAGATGGAAGGTAGTACCATTAATCATGCTCAGGAATTCATGGGGAAAGGGGACATTTTGGGGTTTGGTCAGGTAAAGGGGCATCCCTGGTGGTCATTGGTATAAATAGTGCCTGTGTCCCCATTAGACTGCAGAGCTGCTGTGCCACCTGCCCTTCCTCCTTAGGGCCCTGTCTTCTACCTTTAGTCTCTGCTGCTGCTCTTACTTCAAGCCCAAGCCCCATGGCAGCCCCAGATGAGCTTTACTGCTCTCTTCCCTCCTATTCCTCTCTCATTTCTCACTCTCTCCCAAGCCTCTTGGCTTTTCACACAAACATTAGCTGTTTGGCACACTCTGTTTCCTACCTCAGAACTTGGTTTTGCCTCCTCACAGCCAGGGCTGTCGGTTACTGCTGCTCAGGTATGATGTATTTCCTACTGAAGAAGGGAATGTTTTCTTTCTATCTGGCTTTCTCTAGATCTGAAGTCCTGCTGGTTTCTCCACAGCTTTAGAAATCTCCCCAAATGCTCAATGTTCCACCTGCTGCCCCTGCTGAGCCTCATCTCTTGGGCGGTGTCCTGAGTTACAGTGGGACAAAGAGTCTACTCAGAGGCCACACAAGGCAGCATGGCCTGGGCAGAGGTCCTCTGGTGCTTAACCCAGATGAGGGATTCCTTTTCATTGCTCAGAAATCCCATGCCCCCTTTCCAGCACCCAGCTCCCGTGGAAGTTAAATTATATGTGGTGGCTGGGGGAATGGATTCAGAGCAAAGTTAGGCGCTGGTCCTGAAAGCTGTTCCTCCAGGCCATGGTGAGGCTCCAAAAGAGGCCCCACACAGCATGGAGAAGGTTGGGATGGGTGGACACAGGCTATCTTTGAACCCCCAAATCTAGACTCTCATCCAGCACACATAGCCCCTTTGCCCTTCACCCCTCCCCCATTTCTGAGTTTCTGTTACTGAGCAATCCCTTTTTAAGTTCGTTACCTCGACTTTTAAGCCAGGGGCGTCTTTGCTCTCAGCCTGGGAGCTTTTCTCTCTCTGAGAGATGATGGCTCCACCGCATTCTAGGGGCCAGCTGCCTGAACATTAGTCTGTAGGTGGTTTCCTGGGCTCACCCTTTTCAAATCATGCGCAAATCTCCATTTCAGAAAAGTATAGCCTATGGAATTCCAACTCAAAATAGACAAAGAATTTTTTTCTTCTTTTTTTACAAAAAATTTATTGTTTTAGGTAAAAGTTTACAGCACAAATTAGTTTCTCATTCAAAAATTTTATACATAAATTGTTTTGTGATGTTTAGTTGCAATTTTTTTCTTTTTAAATTGACTTTATTGCAGTATAATTTATATATAATAAGATATATCCATTTTAATTCAACAAGTGGATGAGTTTTGACAAATGTATGCATCCACATAACCACAATCAAGATATAAAACATTCCTGTCGCCCCAAAAAGTTCCCTGGAGCCCCTTTACAATCATCTCCCTAACCCCTAGCTCCAGGTGACCACTTATCTGCTTTCTATCATATAAATTAGCTTTGCTGTTTCTAAATTTTTATATAAATGACTCCTACAATATGTAAGCTTTTGTGTTGGACTTCTTATGCTCAGCATAATGTTTTTGAGATTTATCCATGTTATAGCATGTATCTTGAGCCCTGGTGAGCTGGAGTCCCTGCAGGAAATTTTATTTTATTGGGAGAAGCATGATAAATTAAAGCCCAGTCTAATGACCAGGGGCAGTGCCCTAGGGAGCAGGCTGGGGAAGGGGTCAGAGTGGGAGAAATCCTAGCAGGTGAGAGTGGCTTGCAGACGCCATCATACCTGAGATAGAGATTTTGTGTTCAGTAAGAGGGAGAAAAATGGCTGGAAGGCCTGGAGCACTGGGATTAGAAGCTCAGAATTGATGTTCCAGGCAAGAGGGAGTCACTGGAGGGAGTCACTTCCTTTTCAAACAGATGAAGGATGTAGGTGAAAGCAGTGTTTTTAAAAGATTCCCCTGCCATTGATGTTTGAGATGATTTGAATGAAGCAAAGAATGAAAGGAAAGAAAAAATGGTGGCTGTTGATTTGAGCTTGTTTTCTGACCACTTCAAGGGTAAAGTCTGGTCAGCCTCCCGAGCTGCAGAAGCATGCCCAATGGTGCAGTTAGCAGAGAACCAGGAGGGTTGGAAGTCACAAAATCTGCTACTAATGTGGTGTATTCATTTTCTATCATTGCATAACAAATTACCACAAACTTACCAGCTTAATAAAACAGCACAAATTTTCTTATTTCACAGTTTCCGTGGGTCAGGAGTCTGAGTACAGGTTAGCTGACTTCTTGGCTCAGAGTCTCACCAGGCTGAAATCAAGGTGTTGGCTGGGCCTGTGTTCCCATCTAGTACTCAGGGTCCTCTTCCAGACTCATTCAATTTCATTCCTTGCAGTCATAGGACTGAGGTTCCTGTTTTGTTTCTTGCTGTCAACCTAGAGGCTGCCCTCAGGTCCTAGTCGCAGGGCCCCCTCCATAGGCAGTTCACCACATGGCTGTTTGCTTTCTTCCAGGCCAGCAGGAGGGTGTCTCCTGCTGTCTCTTGTCTGTTTTAAGGGTTCATGTGGTTAACTCCAGTTCACCCAGGTTAATCTTTCTTTTGATTAATTTTTAAAAACCTTCTACCATCGAATCGATTCCAACTCATACCAAAAAAAAAGAAAAAAAACAAACAAACCCATTGCCTTTGAGTTGATTCCGACCCATAGCAACCCATTAGAACAGAGTAGAACTGCCCCATAGGGTTTCCAAGGCTGTAATCTTCACAGAAGCAGACTGCCACATCTTTCTCCCATGGAGCAGCTTGGTGGGTTCGAATCACTGACTTTTCAGCTAAACCACTGTGCCACCAGACAGAGTAGAACTGCCCCATAGGGTTTCCAAGGCTGTCATTTTTATGGAAGCAGCCTGCCACATCCTTCTACCACAGAGCAGCTGGTGGGTTTGAGCTGCTGACCTTTTGGTTAGCAACTGAACGCTTAACCACTGCATCACCAGGGCTCTTTTGATTAGTTCAAGGGACCTTAATTATATCTGGAAAAACCTCTTTTGCCATATAAAGTAATATAATCATAGGAGTTATATTCTATCATATTTACAGGTCCCACTTGCACTCAAGGGGAGGAGATTATGCTGGACATGTACACGAGGGGATGGGGACTTGCGGCCCATCTTACAAGTCTGCTACCACATATGAACTCTCTGTTTCTCTACCTATAAAGAGAGGGACTCTGGGCTAGATCCTGTCAGAGGTTCTACTCTGCACTAATATTCTGAGTTTGTATTTCCCTCATTTTATGATTGTGGAGTGAAGTTGGAAACACTGTTACCAATCATCTCATCAAAAATGTGCCTTGAAGGTTGTGGTGACCACGTGGGCAGAGATGACTAAGAATCACTGTGAGGGGTGCAAGCTGAGGAGAGGAACCACCGGAGGACAAGCAGGCAGGCTGACAAGCTTCCACAGTCTGTGGAATGGATGGTCGCTGTAGTCATTAAGGCTGTAAAGGGCCACGTATTCTATCTCTTCCTTTCTGGGCACATGGTAGGACTGTACCTCCCCATCCCCTTTGCAATTTGGCATGGCCATGTGACTTACGTTGGCCAATAAAGTGTGAGCATGTGTGATGTGTATCATTCTGAGCAGAAGTTGTAAGAAGAGTGTGTGATTTGCCTCTTTCTCATTTCTTCTGCTACAGTGACTGGCAAGGTTTGAGATGGTGGCTGTTCCATCAGCGTAGGTTCCTAAGTGAGGGTGATGCAGAGCAAAGCCCCAGCTATCCCACAATGGACATGCAGCGTAAATGAGAAATAAATCTTTGTTGTTTATAGCCACTGAGATTTGGGCCTGTTTGTTACCGCATCATAACCTATCCTATCCTGGCTGATACGAAGAAAGATAGTACCACTGCTACTCTTTCTGTTACCTTCTCTTTTTCTCTGAGAACTCTTATCCAGGCCAGTACTTCTATGATACAGCTATAAGCCCCAATCCAAAACCTGTCATGAAAAATGATTATGTTGCTGTACAGTCATACATTTTTTCTCATTCAAGCAGAGCTACCCACTCACTTACTGAGAAAAGATGCTCTCTCACACCCTAGGATCTCGGCCCTCAAACAAGCTGTTTCAGTTTGAGAACAAATAAACATAATTAGCACATTCAGGGAAAACTGCCAGTCAAATGTATCCTCACTTGATTCAGATGAGCCTTAATACAGTTTACTTGTCTCTGTCTGAAAATCTCAATTCCCATGCAACTGCACAGGGTCCTCATGAGTTTCTCTCCCTGTTGTTGTTGCTGTTAGGTGCCATCCAATCAGTTCCAACTCACAGTGACCCTATGTACCCAACAGAACAAAACACTGCCTAGTCCTGAGCCATCCTCACAATCCTTGTTATGCTTGAGCCCATTGTTGCAGCCACTGTGTCAGTCCATTTTGTTGAGGGTCTTCCTCTCTTTCGCTGACCCTGTACTTTACCAAGCATGATGTCCTTCTCCAGGGACTAGTCCCTCCCTACGCTAGTCTCTCCCTATACCTGTCATTCATTTGGCAGTTGTCTTGGCATCTTTATGATTCTTGTTTTTCCAGACTTTCATGTAGATGGTATCTTTCTCTTAAGGTCTTATTCTTCTGCCACCACATCCAATAGGCTGCTGAACCGTTTCTCCTTCCTGAGCAGTTTTGAACTCTGTCCCTTCTCTAATGTCTTCTCAAATTGCAGCCATCTTCATACTCCGATGCACCTGTCTGCTCCTCTTCCTCTAAGGACCCTTTCACACCTTTCTTCATAGGTATGCCTTTGCAAGCTTCTGCCTGGGCTCTTCTCCTATTGCTGTGTGCCATCGAGTTGATTCCGACTCATAGCAACTCTGTAGAACAGAGTAGAACTGCCCCATGGGGTTTCCTAGGCTATAATCTTTATGAGAGCAGATCACCAGGTCTTTCCTCCCGTGGAGCATTTGAACTGCTGACCTTTTGGTTAGCAGCCAAGTGTTTAACCATTGCACCACCAGGGCTCCTTCTCCTACATGCCCTTATCTCAGGGCTCCAGGGTGGCACTTCTCTACCAGGGTCATCTGCGAGCCATTCGATGGCTCAGGAGACTATTGTCCCTGCTACATTACTGCCTGGTGGGGAAAGATGCCAGGCCATGCTGGACTGTCAGACAGTGATCACACTCTATCATCTGGACTCATCCAAGGACAACAAGCATCATTGTCCAGACAGATGGTGACTGCAGGTGGGGACCCAAGTGTGCTACACAGGCAGAGACCAGTCTCAAGATAAGACTGCAAACAGTTGCTGCTATGAAAGAAATAATGCACAGGAGCATGCCAAGATTTAAAAAGGAGAGAAATAAGATACACAGAGAGAATCTAGCAATTACAACAATGATAAGAGCTAGCGTTACCAGTCACTTCTTATCTGCCAAGCACTGTGCAGACATTTCATATGGATTATCTCCTGCAATCTTCATATTCCCCATGAAATAGTACTCATCTTGTTCCCATCCGTCTGAAGAAGGAACAGCAGCTCAGAGAGCTTAAGGAGCTCCTCTAAGGTAACACAGCAAATAAGCAGAGGAGGTAGGATGGGATCCCAGACAGTTTGGCTCCAAATCTCATGCCCTTACCCAGGAAACAATAGTGTCTCCAGGCAAGGAGAGAGAGGGGTGCCATAGGCAGATGCTACCTCCTGGTTGCCTGTGTTTATAATGAGACCCCAGTGAGGAGAAGCCCCAAGCCTGGACTCTTCCCGACCCACCTGGCTGGGACTTGTTTCATGCTGTCATTGGCTTCAGGATGTGAGGCCTGCACTCTCCACCCTGAGAGAATCGCAGTCCTGTCATGGCTCCTTAGTTCTTCTGCGTTTGGTACTGTTCACCAGGTCCTTCTCTGGAGCCTCCACACAATGCAATCCTGAAAGAGCCCCAGTGTGAACTCTCTTCCCCTGCACGTCCCTAGAGCCCTGGGGTCCAGGTCCACGGGTTCTGGTTCCGGGGTGGTTTGCCTCTTCTGGAGGTAGTGGGAGGTGAGTTTGGGTTTACAGCCCCAGCTGCAGGCCTCATGTGGACTGAATTGCCTGACCTCTCAGAGTGAGGGAGAATTGAATTATTATTGCATCAACTCCCCCGACACCCTGGAAACTATAGCCTCCCTCACTCCTTCCTCTGTGGCTTTTCTAGCTGTAAAATGAAAAGCAGATTGCCTCCCTCTCAGTGAGAAGCAGGCTCTCCATTGGAGGTGTACGAAGGCAGGGAAGTACGCTGTGCTCCCAGCATTCCCTGCCATCTGGTTCTCATTGACTGCAGGAGAGCTGCGGTTAGACAATGGGGCTGTGTGCAGCCTGCGCAGAGAGACTGCAGCAGAGTGACCCCGAGCAGGCTAGGGAGTGGCCCTCCTCCGCACACAAGCTGGGAGGCTGAGGAGCTTGGTTTCCTAGACTGTGGGGGTGGATCCCCCCTCATTTGGCTATTTCTTCTTTCTCTTCTTCCTAGAAAGATGGGTTTCAGCTGTTTTCCCAAGACTCCTGGAAACCTCCTTATAAAAACAGTATTCATTGTGTGTGCGTGTACGTGGTCTTCACATTATAAATGTGAATAGTCAATATATAGTCAATGCAGACAACCTAGAAGAATTTAAAATAATGATAATAAAGGAAAAACTAGTCACAGGCCCACTACCAAGTGTTTCAGCATGTATTCTGCCAGTGTATTTTCCATGGATATTTGTTAGCATTATTTAAAAATACATAATAGCAACTTAATGGGACTTCTGCGTTAAGCACAGTACTAAGTATTTTTCATGGATTATGTCAGTCTGCAGATGTTATTATTAGTTGTTAGTCACCTACTCATGGCAACCCCATGTACAACAGAACAAGACATTGCCCCGTTCTGCACCATCTTCATGATCATTGTCTGCTCAAGTCCACTGTTGCTGCCACCATGCATTTCAAATGCCTTCCAACCTAGGGGGCTCATCTTCCAGCACTATATTGGACAATACCCGGTTGTAGTCCATAGGGTTTTCATTGGCTACTTTTTTGGAAGTAGATCCCCAGGCATTTTTTCTTAGGCTGGAAGATCCACTGAAACCTGTCCAACATGGTTTTTTAAACACCCTGCTTATGTTTGAAATACCAGTTTCATAGCTTCCAACGTCACAGCAATATGTAAGCCACCACAGTACGGCAAACTGACAGACGGGTGTAGATAGTATAATCGATAAGGTAAGCAGGAGCCTTGGTGGAACAGTGGTTAAGCGCTCAGCTGCTAACCAAAAGGTCTGAACCCACTAGCTGCTCCACGGGAGAAAGATGTAGCAATCTGCTTCTGTAAAGATTACAGCCTTGGCAAGCCTATGGGGGCAGTTCTACTCTGTCCTACAGGGTCACTATGAGTCGGAATCCACTCAACAGCAATGGGTATAAGGTAAGCACTTTCGTTAACACCGTTTTTTACAAATGAAGACCTGCAGTTTTCAGAGGCCCAGGATTTCTCAGTGAGGTGTGCTGGTTTCAGGATCCATTCGCAGGTTGGGTAACTCCAGATTCCATAGCTCATAGCAACCCCATGATACACACTATATGTGGAGTGCAAACTAGCTTGTGTCCTGTTTGTCACTAGACAATGCATCAGGACTATTTTTCCATTCAATAAATAGTCCTGCCCACACAATTTTTACATCTGTATATATCCCATTGCATAGACTTACCTTAATCTATTTAGCCAATCCTCTGATTTTGGATTGATTCAAATTTTGCCATTACAAATCTAAACGAATAATTTATTTTATAAGGATCAGTGCGAAGCTGGTTCCTATGAGGAGGAAGTTAGAGGTGTCCCAAATGTCTAACTTTTCCAAGTTGCTGAACCACTCCATCATCTCTAACATCAACTACTCCCTTTTGCCTCAGTACTTTCCCTCCCTCCCGTCTTTGCATTCCCTAATTTGCTGCAACATCTCACAGAATTCACGAACCATATAAAAGAAGTGGTTCACGTGGTTGTAGAGGCTGGCAAGTCCCAAATTTGTGGGTCAGGCATAGACTTCTCCCTGACCCTCAGTCTCTGCCCAAAGGCACTCAGCTTTCTTGCTCCGTGGGCTGGGAAACCCACTGTGCTGTCTCCTTCTGGTCTCTGTTGCGAGTCTCTCCTTCTTTGGTGGTGGTGGGCTCTCCTCTCTGCTCTGGAATTGGCTCTCTTTTAAGGCAAAACTGACCAATCCCCTCAGTGGGCCACAATTATCTTATTTGCACAGCCCCACCCAATCACCTGGGTGGGAGTCACAAGACCATGGCTAGAAAGGCCATACACAAAAGTAATTAATTGCACCACAAAATCATAAGATGATCATTCAATACAGACATCTTTAAGTTAATCTCCAGTGATTTGCTGGAATTGGAATTTCTTTGTCAATGGACATGCATGCTTTAAAAGTTTTAAGAGACATTGGCAAATTGCCTTTAAAAAGGGTCATGCTCTTTGCAACAGTGGGTATTATAATCTTTCATCTATCAAATTGGCAGAGTTTTAAAAAGTCATAACTCATTTTTTAAAAATAGTTAACTCATTTTTTTATGATAAAAGCAAAGAAATTTTCATGCTTTGTCAGTTTTAATTTATTCTTTTGTAAATTCACTGTTCATGCTCTTTACCCAGTTTCTGTTGTGTACTTTTAAATTGATTTGCAAAAGCTTATTATTTTATTAGACCTATTGAGACTGGAGGAACTCCAGGATCTATTGCCCTGAGATAATCTTTACGTCTTGAACAGAAACTCTCTTTGAAGTCATTTTTAAAACAAACAATAGTTTAGCTCAATTAATAAAAAATGTTTGCCTTGAGCATTGAGCTTTTTTCAAGACTTGTCTATATGAGATCAAATTGACTACAGTAACTATAAAGCACAGTTTAGAGGGCAGTGAGTCTTAAGTTAATGGTAGAGAAATAATTTGGGAAGAGGTAGTGAGAATGGTGACACAATGTGAAGAATGTAACCAAAGTCACTGAATTGCATGTGCAGAAATTGTTGAATGAATGTATGTTTTGCTGTGTACATTTTCACCGAAAAGAAAAAAAAGATTGTTATTTTAAGAATATTGATCCTTTATACTTAGGTTGCAAATATGTATCTCAGTTTGTCATTTGCCCTTTTTATCTTGCTTATGATGTTTTTGTATTTTATCAAACAGAGGACTAAAAATGTTAAGCAGCTAACCATCAACAATTACTTTAAAACAAAAAAGAGAATGTAAGGGGGCAGGGAAATGAGATTAATGGAAACAGAACAACCAGAACAGAAATAATGAGACTGTTTGTGCATTGTGATGAATGTAACCAATGTCACTGAATTGCTGAATAGTAACTTAAACTGTTGTGTAAACCTTCACCAAAAATACAATATTATTTTTTTTAAAAAGCAGCTGATCTATCAATCTTTTTCTTTGTACTTTCTTCCTTTACTATTGTATTTTTAAAGTTTCCTCCCATCTCCCCACAAATATTATGTAAACGTTAACCTGTTATTGAACATAGATGTTAGCCTATCCTTTAAAAATTGAACTTGCAGTTATTTTTTAATAAAATAACTGTTAAAAGAAATTTATTTATGTTCATTTTCAATCTGAGTTTTCAAACTTGTAAGAAAGATCTCACCATTTTTTGTCTAATAGAATTCATAGATGTTTTCTTTAAAAAACAATAAATGTTGCTTAATTTTCCTCATAATTACTATAAAGCTAACATTGTATCACTTTAAACATTTTAGCGAAGATAGAACTAAATACAATCTCTAAGTGTTCAAATTTAAGATATAATCTATATTCTGTTGCAGAATTTAGACTCAAGGAGTCCCATCCTCACTTCACTCTCTAATCCTCAATCCCAGACACCTCGCTGCTGCTTTTCAAACTTGAATCTCTAGCCTATCTTCCCCACGGGAGGGACTAGAAGTCCCACAGGTAAACAAGTTTTGAGGGAGATTCTAACTTGTGAAACCATTAGAGATGACATATTTACATATATGAAGAAGAACATCCAAAAAGTTGAAAGGAGTGGTCCACCGCACTGCTGAGGAATACCGCAATGTGCCAATGTTATCTAAACGTTATGTTTCCCTGGTCTCTCTTTCCTCCTACCCTCTGATCTCCTCTAGATATTCCCAATGGCAAAACCCAGTCATAAGCCAGAGGGTAAGACAGCCTGACCAATAAAGAGGTCACAGAGCAGGCACAGAAAGGTGGAGAATAGATTTGTTTGTTTGTTTTGTAGGGTAAGGGTAGGGGGTAAGGAAACAGAGACTAAACCCAAAAAACCTGTTGCCATCGAGTTGATTCCAATTCAGTGTGACCCAATGTGACAGAGTAGAACAGCCCCATAGGGATTCCAGGGCTGTAAATCTTTACGGAAGCAGACTCCCACATCTTTCTCCCATGTAGAAACTGGTGGATTCAAACCACCGATCTTAGGGTTTCTTCATTTTTTTAAAATCCTTTTATCTGGTTTTTCCTCAAATAAGTTGGTGTCAAGTGCTTTATCTTCAATCTCACTAATTCTGACTTCCATTGCCTCAATTCTGCTCCTATGACTTCCTATTGAGTTGTCTAATTCTGAAATTTTATTGTTAATCTTCTGGATTTCTGATTGCTGTCTTTCTATGGATTCTTGCAGCCTATTAAATTTGTCATTATGCTCTTCTCTTATCTTCTTACTTTCCTCTATTGCTTGATCTGTATTTTGCCTGATCTCCTTCCTGATCTCTTGAAGAGTTCTGTATGTTAATCTTTTGTATTCTGCCACTGGAAATTCCAGGAAATTCTCTTCCTCCAGAAAATTTCTTGAGTCTTTTTTTTTGGGAGCTTGCTGAAGCCATCATGGTCTGCCTCTTTACGTGATTTGATATTGACTGTTGTCTCCGAGCCATCAATAAATTATTCTATTTATTTTATGTTCACTTACTGGGTCCTAGCTTCTTGTTTTGTTTTGATATGCCCAAATATGCTGCTCTTGTGAGCTAGCCTGATCACCAGCACCCCTGAAGCTCCAATGTCCTGCCACCAAGTGGCCAGACCTACCACTAAGTATGTTAGCCCAGCAGTCTACCTACTCCTCCTGTATGGATTCAGCTCAGGTGTCCCAGGTAGTTGGCCACCAACTGCATGGTGCAGGCTCTCACCTGCAGTCCTAGACAGGCATGGGTGATTGGTGTAGCCACAGACATCCAGCTGCAGCAGAGGGACACATGCTGAGTAAGGCAGAGGGCCAACGGCCACCCCTGAGTGTCTGGGAGGAAAGCCTGTCCTCGTTCCCTAGAGCACAGGTGGGTGGGTTTTGCAGCCAGACTATGAATACCCAACAGTGTTGGCCATAAGGACTGGGGGGCACCACTTATTCTTGGGCCCCTGTCGCAGGTGGCTAGGTGGCATGGGTGGAACTATCAGTCCTCAGGCCCCTGATGTGGGTAGGTAAAGACCCTGCTTAATGGGCAGAGCAGTATCAAATGTCATGAACCTGCCACTTCACAGCTGAAATAGTTAAGTTAGACTTCAGGTATACACCCTACTGTACTGTGGTAATGAGGGTCTACACTGTTGAAATGGGCCCACACAAGACTATGCAGGGAGAAAGGCACTCAAAGTCTGTGAATCCCTTATGCCTGTGCCTAGGCAAAGAAGCTGTGACTACCCTGAGTTCCTGGCTTAGGGGAGCTGGCAGAGTATTTTTTCCTGTTTGTTAATTTGTTCCCTCTCCAAGGCTGGGAGAATGGCTCAGGGCGTATGACAGGTCCTACTTTAGCCCAGGGGACTTGGCAATCGCTGAAGCCATCCCAGACCGAGTGCAGAGCAGGAAGCAGGGAGGTAAATGGGAGAGAGGTTTTTCCCAAAGGGGGGTGTTTTTGATCTGCACGGTAGGCCAGACGCAAGTACTTATCTTTCGCTGATCAAGGGCTGCTTCTCACTGGTTCTGGATGGCCAAGTAGACTCCCTGCCAGTGGGTTTTTCCCAATGTGGAAAATGCCTCCTGAGCACCACGGCTTGCCTCACCACGTACCATAAGCTGATCAGGCCTGAAGGGCTCTGGCCCCTGCTGGGTCAGGTCTGTCAACTCTTCGCTGCTTCTGAACTGTCTCTCCCTCCCCCTGCCACTCAGTCTGATTCCTCAACTTTGCCTTTGATGTTCAGGGCTCCTCAATTGTCATGTATAATCGGTTCACTTGTTTTTTTGGGTATTTGTTGTAAGAGGGCCCACCAGAAGGGTCTGACTACTCCGCCATCTTGGCCCTGCCTCTCAAACCACCAATCTTTTGGTTAGCAGCCGAGTTCTTAACCACTGTGCAACCAGGGCTTCTCAAACAGAGACTAGCCAGGATAAATAATAGAAGAAAGTTCAAAACCACTTAAAAACTCGCCATCCAGAGGTAATCTTGATTAAAACTTTGCTAGATTTCCTCTATGACTTTTTGTGGTGGTTGTTTATTGTTGTAGTTTAGATCAAGTTTACATTTCAAGTTAGTCTCCCATACAGAAATTTATACATACATTGTTATGTGACTCTGATTGCTCTCCCCATACTGTGACAGCACACTCCTCCTTTTCACCCCTGGTTCCCCGTGTCCATTCAACCAGCTCCTAACCCTCTCTGCCTTCCCATCTCACCTCTGGACAGAAGCTGCCCATTTAGTCTCTTGTATCTACTTGAGCTAAGAGGCACAGTCCTCATGAGTATCACTTTATGTCCCACAGTCAAGTCCAATCCTTGTCTGAAGAGTTGGCCTCGGAAATTCTTTTAGTTCTGGGCTGATAGAGAATCCGGAGGCCATGCTTTCCAGGGTTCCTCCAATCTCATTCAGACCATTAAGTCTGGTCTTCTTACTAGAATTTGAGTTCTGCACCCCACCTTTCTCCTGCTCCATCAGGGACTCTCTGTTGTGTTCCCTGTCAGGGCGGTCATTGGTGGTAGCTGGGCATCATCTAGTTCTTCTGATCTCAGGCTGAAGAAGTCTCCGGTATATGTGGCCTCTTCTGTCTCTTGGGTTAATACTTTCCTCGCGTCCTTGGTGTTCTTCATTCTCCTCTACCCCAGGTGGTTGGAACCAATTGATGCACCTTAGATGGCTGCTTGCAAGCTTTTAAGACCCCAGACGCCACTCACCAAAGTAGGATGCAGAACATTTTCTTAATAAGCTTTGTTATGCCAATTGACCTAGATGTCCTCTGAAACCATGGTCCCCAGACCCCTACCCTGCTACTCTGTCCCTCAAAGTGTTTGATTGTATTCAGGAAACTTCTTAGCTTTGGTTTAGTCCAGTTGTGCTGACTTCTCCTCTAGTGTGTGCTGTCCTTCCCTTCACCTAAGACAGTTCTTTTTTTTTTTTATTTTTTTATTTTATTGTACTTCAGGTGAAGGCTTACAGAACAAATAGTTTCTCATGAAACAGTAGTACAAATACTGTTTTATGACATTGGTTAACAACCCCACAACATATTAACCCTCTAAATTCTCAACCTTTTTTTTTTTTTTTTTGGTGAAAATACACATAGCCAAAGATACACCGTTTCAAAAATTTCTACATACACAGTTCAGTAACATTGACTACGCTCTTCCAATTGTGCTGTTATTCTCACTTAAGATGAAGGCTTACAGAACAAAATAGTTTCTCATTTAACAGTTACTACAAATGTTGCCCTATGACAATGGTTAACATCTCACAACACATCAACAATATCCTTACTCAACCTTGGGTTCCCTATCACCAGCTTCCTTGTCCCCTTCTGCCTTCTGGTCCTTGTCCCTGGACTACTGTACCTCGTTAGTCTCATTTGGTTTTACGGGGCTGTCCACACCCAGGCTGAACAGTGAACCTCGGAGGTAAATTCACCACTGAGCTAAAAGGGTGTCTGGCGGCCATACTCTCGAGGTTTCTCCAGTCTCCTTTAGGCCAGTAAATCTGGTCTTTTTTTGTGTGTGTGAGTTAGAATTCTGCTCTACATCCTTATCCAGCTCTGTCCAGAACCCTCTGTTGTGATCCTGGTCAGAGCAGTCAGTGGTGGTAGCCAGGCACCATCTAGCTGTACTGGACTCAGTCCGGTGAAGGCCTTGGTAGCTGTGGACAATTAGTCCTTCAGACTAATCTTTTCCTTGTATCCTGTTCTCTTCATTTTCCCTTGCTCTCGAAGGGATGAGACCAGTGGAGTATCTTAGATGGCCGTTCACAGGCTTTTAAGACCATAGACACTACTCATCAAGGTAGAATGTAGATCATTGTCTTTATAAGCTGTGTCATGCCAATTGAGCTAGATGTTCCCCGAGACCATGGTCCCCGGAGCCCTCTGCCCAGAAATTTAATCTAAGATAATTCTTATCCACTATCTAGTTAGTAAATAACCCTAACCCTCCCTTCCCACCCTTGTAACCATCAAAGATTGTTTTCTTCTGTGTTTAAACCTTTTCTTGAGTTCTTATAATAGTGGTCTTATACAATATTTGTCCTTCTGTGAGTGACTAACTTCACTTAGCATAATGCCCTCCCGATTCCTCCATGTTATAAGATGTTTCACGGCTTCATCGTTGTTCTTTATCCTTGCATAGTATTCCATTGTGTGGATACACCATAATTTGTTTATCCATTGGTCCGTTGATGAGCACCTAGGTTGTTTCCATCTTCTTGCTATTGTGAACAGTGCTGCAATGAACATAGGTGTGCATATATCTATTTGTGTGATGACTCTTATTTCTCTAGGATATATTCCAAGGGGTGGGATAGCAGGATCGTATGGTACTTCTATTTCTAGCTTTTTAAGGAAGTACTTCAGAGCAAGGAGTGTGGAGGTAAATGGGAGAGAGGTTTTTCCTGAAGGGGGGTGTTTTTGATCTGCACGGTAGGCCAGAAGCAAGTACTTATCTTTTTAAGCCAAATCGATTTCCAAAGTGGTTGTACCATTTTACATTCCCACCAACAGTATATAAGTGTTCCAGTCTCTCCACAACCTCTCCAGTATTTATTATTTTGTGTTTTTTGGATTAATGCTAGCTTTGTTTGGGGTGAGATGCTATCTCATTACAGTTTTGATCTGCATTTCTCTAATGGCTAATGATTGTGGACATTTCTTCATGTGTTTGTTAGCTGCCTGAATATCTTCTTTGGCGAAGTGGCTATTCATATCCTTTGCCCATTTTTTAATTGGGTTATTTGTCTTTTTGTTGTTGAGGTTTTGTAGTATCTTGTAGATTTTAGAGATTAGACACTGATCAGATTTGTCGTAACCAAAAATTTTTTCCCAGTCTATAGGTTGTCTTTTGACTCTTTTGGTGAAGTCTTTTGAGGAGCATAAGTGTTTGATTTTTAGGAGCTCCCATTTATCTAGTCTCTCTTCTGGTGCTTGTGTTTATGCCATGTATTAGGGCTCATAGCATTGTCCCTTTTTTTTTCTTCCATGATCTTCATCATTTTCGATTTTATATTTAAGTCTTTGATCCATTTTGGGTTAGCTTTTGTGCATGGTATGAGGTATGGGTCTTGTTCCAGTTTTTTGCAGATGGATATATGCCAACACCATTTGTTAAAGAGACTGTCTTTTCCCCAATTAATGGACCTTGGGCCTTTGTCAAATATCAGCAGCTCATAGGTGGATGAATTTATGTCTGGATTTTCAATTCTGTTCCATTGGTCTATGTATCTGTTGTTGTACCAGTACCGGGCTGTTTTGACTACTGTGGCGGTATAATAGGTTCTAAAATCAGGTAGTGTGGGGCCTCCCACTTCGTTCTTCTTCGTGAGTAATTCTTTACTTATCCAGGGCCTCTTCCCTTTCCATATGAAGTTAATGATTTGTTTCTCTATATCATTAAAAAATGTGTGTAACCAATCCTACTTCCAGTCCAGGGGACTCGGCAATTGCTAACCCAGTTCAGAGCAGGGAGCATGGAGGTAAATGGGAGAGAGGTTTTTCCTGAAGGGAGTGTTTTTGAGCCGCGTGGTAGGCCAGATGTTAGTACTTATCTTTCGCCGATCGAGGGCTGCTTCTCGTTGGTTCTGGGTGGCTGAGTAGACTCTCTGCCGCTGGGTCTCTCCTGGTGCAGAACACACCTCCTGAGCACTGCTGTTTGCCCACCTCACTGCTCACTCATGAGCTGATCAGGCCTGAGGGGCTCAGGCTTTCGCTGGGTCAGGTCTGGCAACTCCTTGCTGCTTCTGAACCTTCTCTCCTTCTCCCTGTCACTCAGTCCGATTCCTCAACTTTGCCTTTGCTGTTCAGGGCTCCTAGATTGCCATATATAATTGATTCACTTGTTTTTTCAGCTCTGTGTTGTAAAAGGGTCCACTGGAAGCATCTGACTACTCCGCCATCTTGGCCCTGCCTCTCTATGACTTTTTAATACGCATTACATTTATACTGTTGAGATCATACTTTGTAATTACTTTTTAAAGCATAGTTAACAAAGGAACAGTTAGAGGTCAAAATAAAAAATTATTTAAAGAAAGTCTTGATGACAGATAATAACCACAGTTGGTGGTTTATTAACCTTCCCAGCAGTCACATTTTTTCTCATAGAGCTCTAATATGGCTCAGAATTCTGCTCGACACAATATATCCTCAGCAACTCTTACTAATTGAGAGCTTTGCCATCCTTTGTGTTTAGCAGTAATTAAGAATAGAACTACACTGCATAATAATTTGAGTGGCCACCAACCATGGCAAGATATTCCTCTTAAATTGAGGAATGAAAGATGTGGCACAAGAGGTTTATTTCTTCATCTCAATAAAATTGCGGAAGCAGAAGAACATCTGAGGGAGGTAGTTAAGTGCTAATTATAAAGCTGCGGAATACTCAATCCAACTGGACTTCTGAATTTGAGATCTATGCTCTATCAAAGAGCTGCATACCCAGAATTCCCCATTTTCACATTCTTAAACTTTATTCTCAGTCACTACACTAAGTCTACTTTGAGTCTTTGCATATCTAAGAACGTCTGTCTATTGCCTTTACTATGAAGGCTACAAAAATCACTGGGTCCCGACTTTCTCCCTTCAAAGCCCTCTGAATGCTTCTCTATATAGGGTGGCAAAGGAAAAATTCTGAAGCCAATTTTTATGTTCTTTGTAAGAAGTTTTTCTTTCTTAATGCTTATAATACAAAAGTAAATTATTCTTATAATTCAAATATTTTGCTAGAAAGTGTTTTAAGGGAAGCCTCTGTGTCAGGAGTTCCCAAGATCACCTGTATATTTGAATTTTCACTAAAACTACTCACAAAACTCAGCATTTAGTTGAACTCCTGGCTAACATTTATTACAGCAATGTAGTGAGGATACACAGCCAGATCATAAGGGGAAAATATACAGCATCTAGAGGAATCAATGTGCAGGCTTTTTTATGCTTTATCTCTACCATATAGTGGTCACACAGAGCAGACTCTTATCCAAGCAATGAGAATGCAGCAACATGTATGCAATGTTTCTGCCCAGAGAAGCCTAGTGGGAGGCTCAGCACCCCAATTTTATTATTGTGGATGGTCACGTACACACCCTCTGCCTAGCACATAACCAGAATTTCAGACTCCCAGAAGGAACGCAGATGTTCAGCATAAACCACATTTTTTTTGTACAATTTAGGCACAATGAGCCACTCTTATCATTTAGGTAAAATTTTATATCAGTATGCAGCCCATTTTCCAGCCAAGTTCCCAGACACCAGCAAGCACACCTTTAAGGATAGCAGTCTCAGGCCTGCTATGCTAACCCTACTACACATACTCTCTTGAACTTATTTTTACTTAAAATACTATGAGCCCTTCCAATGTGCATACTAAAGTTTTCTTTAATTATACCTTTGATTATTGCTTTTGTTCCAGTTGTATGAGCTTCTTCTTAAGTTCTGTAATTTGTAGATACAGTAGGTCGGAAAATGAGGCTCCGACCTAGCCTTGTCTTCCTCGTCATTTTTATCACTTTGCTCTTCTCTTCTGCATTCTCTTTGAATCTCATGCTTTTCCTCTATATTACCAATTAGAGCTCTGCTCCTGGTTGTCTCTAATGTAGTTTTTCTGTTTGTTGGTTTCCTGTTACTTTACTAAAATTTTCTTTTTAACTGCAAACGTGAAGTGCTCTTTTCAGAAGTTCCATGGTGTCTTAGTTATTTAGTGCTGCTATAACAGAAATACCACAAGTGGATAGCTTTAACAAAGAGAAATTTATTCTCTCAGTCTAGGAGGCTAGAAGTTCAAATTCAGGGTGCCAACTCCAGAGGAAAGTCTTCCTTCTCTGGTTGTTCTGGGGAAGGTCCTTGTCATCAATCTTTCCCTGGTTTAGGAGCTTCTCAGTGCAGGCAACCCGGGTCCAAAGGACACTTTCTGCTCCTGGCTCTGCTTTCTTGGTGTTAGGAGGTCCCCCCATCTCTCTGTTCACTTCTCTCTTTTATATCTCAAAAGAGATTGCCTCAAGATACAACCTAATCTTGTAGATTGAGTCCTGCCTCATTAACATAACTGCCTCTAATCCTGCCTCATTAACATTGTAAAGGTAGGATTCACAAGGTTTAGGAAAATCACATCAGATGACAAAATCATGGACAATCACACAATACTGGGAATCATGGCCTAACCAAGTTGACACACATTTTGGGGGGACACAATTCAATCCATAATACATGGTTATTTTCTTGTTGTTTTCCCCCCTTTGCTGTGGATTGAATTGTGTCCCCCAAAATGATATGTTTAAGTCTTAACCCTGCTCAGGTGAATATGACCTTGTTTAGGGAAACAGAGTTTTTCTTTGCGGATATTATCAGTTAAGTTAATGAAGTCATACTGGAGTAGGGTGGGTCCTAAACCTAAGAGAAGGACAAACACAGAAACAGTCACACAGATCCTCAAACCTTGTGAGGAACCATCTTCAAGCCAAACACCCAGGGCTACCAGAAACTGAAATAGACCAGGAAGGATCTTCTGCTAGAGCCAACAGAGAGAGATCATAGCCTTACTGATGCCCTGAATTTGGACTTCTAGCCTCTAGAGCTGTGAGAAAATAAATTTCTGGTCTTTAAAGCCACCAACTTTGTGGTATTTTGTTATGGTGGCCCTAGGAAATTAAGGTACCCCTCTATTTATCTTCAAACAGAGAAAGCTCTATCTAGACCCATTAATTTCCAATAGAGAGATGTGGGGCTTATGCTTGTTGCCCCCTCTGTCATCTTGGGTGTCTGTCAAAAGCCCTTGTTAAATAAATAGTTGAATAGCAGACTGTGGTACACAGTTTTGAGCCCTGTTGCTAGTGATCAGCAGATTTTCATTTACTGTATATCTGCTAAGATGAAATCCCATCTTCTACCCCACCATATGGTTCTCTGACACACTAAAGAAATGGAGTACATAGAAAGGACAGTGCCCCAGAGTGCCTGCTCTAGGCTCTGCCATCACCTGGGCTACTATGTGAAGCCCCAGATCCACCAAATACACACTTCCCAGAATATCAGAAGAGGGGTGCCCATGGAGGCAGGGAGCATTCTGAGAGCACATTCTAGTCTTTCTGATGGCTCAGCCCTTGCGCTCCTGGTTTTAGGGGCAGGCTCCCTGGCATGGCACACAGTGTGGGTAGTCCAGAAGTGGTATTTTTTGCCAGTTTCTTGCCTGGCATTTGATTGACTATTGATTCTAATTCACAGAATGAGGGTTTTACTTTTTTTTTTTTTTTAATGTCTCCTTGGGTATTTTCATGAGAAATTGAGAGCAGCTTGGCAGGGGCCTATTAACCGAGCATTATTTTAAAATTAAAGCCCTAAGAAACCTTCTAATTAAGGGACTATGTGGGATTACAAAGAATAAAACACTGTAAATGTCCAAGAGAGATTAGAATCCCATGAGGGAGCTAGGACTGATACTCATGGAAAATAGTTAACAATACCAGGACTGCGTGTTATGCGGGTGTGCTGGGAGGGCAGTGGGCTGGGACTCAGGGACTCTGGCTTCCCATTTCTGACTCCAGCATGGACTTGCTGTGTGACCTCAGACAAGGCAGGGCTCCCTTCTGGAACCTCTTGCCTTGTTTCCAAATGAGGGGATTGGACTAGAGAGTTTCCAATATGTCTCCGACTCCAATATTCATCATCTTTTGCAGCTGCTGTGATTCAGCGGGAATACTGGAGAAAGAAGGATTGGCTGACCTTGGTCTGACTGATCAGCTCTAGGGCCAAAGAAATGCTATGGGCAAGCTACACCAGTGCTGGGGGAACAAAGAGGAGACAGCAATCTTTCTACTGGGCACAAGGGATTCAGGATGTGAATCCAACTGAAGATACTCCCCAGTTGCCCAGCCTCAGTGCCAGGGAGGGCCTTGCATCCCACAGAGGGCTGCTGTCTCTTATGCCCAGTTCCAACTTCTCAAACTCATCTCTTAGGCTGCTGGATTTCCTTAGACAAGATGGCCTATAAATTATATCAGTTTCCAGTTTACAAAGGTCTCATCTATTCAGATCATCCCGCCTGTGTCTATGTGTAGGTTTAATGTAGCAGAAAATGGACTTCAGACTTACCTTTGAAAGTGAGAAATCCGTTGTCCCTTTGATGACTCATAACTTAACTATAAGGAGTTGGATGTTGCTTCCATCTGACGATGAGCCATAATCCCTCTGTTAGGCCAAGTTTAGACAAGGGGTCTAAAGCATAAGTGAGTAACTTCTGATGCATCAGGGTGAGCAGAGACTGCTCCAGCCGCAAAGACCCCAGGACCTAGCCTAGGTCCTCCTGTGTACACTAGCAAATTGGGTGGATTTTTTTCTCCATATTTGCTAAGAGTGTCTGACAGGCAGAGGTGAGTCAGCGCCCAAGGTAAAGAGCAGGGTGGCACCCTGCTGTATGCTGGCGCTGGTCTTAGGCGAGAACCCTTTAGGGCAATGGGTTGAAGACCTGGCCCTGGACCTCAGGAGCTCATATGCTCTGTTCTTGCCCATGGGGGCACCTACTAGCTGGCTGTCCTCCCAAACACTCAATAGGCAGGAAGCCCCACTACCCTCTACTCTGTTTCATGTGAAATCTCCTTACCCCAGCACAGGATAGGAGGGACTGTTAGCTAATTAAGTAGATTACAAAACACAGCCAAAACCAGATATTCAGGTTAATGAAAAAGCCACGTGAGGAGCATAAATAATCTAATCAGTGTTGACATGCAAACAGAATAGATCATCACGAGCTCACCCACGTACTGCTGTTCCAGATCTCCCTCCTTTCAGGACAGACTTCTTACATATACTCATGATTTAAGAAGAGAGTAGAGTGGGAAGGATTGCTTTTATAGTTCATATCTGTGAGTCAATTGCAAGTGAGAGGGAAGAATGAATGCTTCCCACATGCTCTTTCTCTGTGGCTTTCCCTGACTTCACTTCCTGAATCCCTCGTGCCCAGCGGAAAGATCACACCGTCTCCTTTTTGTTCCCCAGCACTATGCAGTTTCACCATAGCATAGCCTGCATAGCATCGCCATCTTGCTTTTGTCTGTGTGTCCATCTCTCCCATCAATCTGAACTTCTGGAGGTTAAGAACCATGCCCAGTTATCATCTCACACAGAGCAGAGTGGATGATCAGTGATGTTTTGTTTAGCTGAATGAATAAGTCAGCTCTGATGGTGAAGTGGTTAAGAGCTCAGACAGCAAACCTAAAGGTCGGCAGTTTAAATCAACCAGCCGCTCCTTGGAAACCCTATGGGGCCGTTCTACTCTGTATCTGTCAACAAAAACATCCTGTGTGCATTTAGCCTACGTATTTGATAAACATTTATGGGGCACTTACTATGAGTCAGGCACTGTTCTAGATAACGGAGATATAGAAGAAAACAGACAGATAAGAGTCCTACCCACAAGGAGTGGGGAGACAGATGGTAAACAAAAACAATGATCAAATAGTAGCAGTTTGTAAGGTAATTACAGTAGGGTGATAGAGACTGAATGGAGTCAGGGGAGACCTCTCTGAAGCTACCTCACTTTAAAGTGAGATCTGAATAACAAGAGAAGCCAGACAGAGGAAAAATCATTCCAAATGGAGAGGACATCTAGTGCAAATGCCGTCTTAGTTTCTTAGTGCTGCTATAACAGAAATACCACAAGTGAGTGGCTTTAACAAACAGAAATTTATTTTCTTACAGTTTAGGAGGCTAGAAGTCTAAACTCAGTGCACTGGCTCTAGGGAAAGGCTTTCTCTCTCTGTAGGCTCTGGGGGAAGGTCCTTGTCTCTTTTCAGCTTCTGTTCCTTGGTCCCTTGGGGATCTTCATGTGGCCTGGCATCTGTCTTCTCCATCTGTGCTTGCTTGCTTCTGTGCCTAACCTGTTCTTTTTATATCTCAAAAGTGATTCGTTTAAGACCCACCCTACGCTGTTATGACCTTGCTAATATAACAAAGAAAGCCCTATTCCTGAACGGGATTACATACACAAATATAAGGGTTAGGGTTTACAACACATATTTTTGGGGAACACAATTCAATCCATAACAGGCCCTGAGACAAAACTGGACTTGGTGTGTTACAGAAATAGTAAGAAGTCCAGAGTGACTGAAGAGCACAGAGTAGAAGTGGGTTGTGGATGGCATGAGGTTGAAGAATGCAGATAAGCCAAGGTTAGATCACACAGGGTCTTACAGACCATGGGAGGGAGTGGATTTTACTCTAAATGCATTGGAATCCACTGAAGAGCTTTGAGCTGGGTGAAGGAAGATGGGACATTTCTGATCATAGAGACCTTTTGGAAAGACCTCTTGGTAAAACCAGGGTCCCATCTTTCATGTGTGGGAATGGCCCTCCTCTCCCACCCTCATACTGTTTTCCAGGGAGGGAGATGACTTTTACTGTGCCCACACCCATGCTCACTTAGCTCCTCTGGTGCATGTTCCAACCTGTAGGGGAGAGGTATGTCCTTGGCTATGGGGCTGGGAGGAACGGAATGGCTCCCATGAGGATGGAAAGCACAACTTTGATCTGAAAAGCATTAAGCTACTCTGCACTGGCCAGGGCTCCTTTAGCTGCAAGTGACAGAGACAGAATGCAAATTATCTAAAGTCAGAAAGATAATTGTTGGTGCCAAAATAGATAATTTCAGGGGTACAACTGGCCTCAAGATCTCAATGTCATCAAGACTATCTCTGTTACCTGGTCTCTCCCACTCTACTTCTCTCTTTATCTTAACTTTATTCTCTTTTACTCTAGGAGACCTTCTTCCATTAACACTCAGTAAGTGGGCCTCTATCCTGGACCCCAGACCTCAGGGCCCCATGCTTTGGAGTAACTTCCTTGAAATTTTCTAAGTCTCCTCTGATGTCTGGGACCAGCAGGAACCATCAGTGCCATCCAGGTGGGGTACCCCAAGCCCAGACCAGAGCCCATATGGACTCTAGTCCTTGTTTCTCCCCTTTGGGGTGCTGTTTGACCCTCTTTCACCTGCATAGGGTTGACCAAATGCTCTGGGGAACTTCAGGACTTACATCTATGGGATCATCTTGGAGCTCTGTGCCTGAGACCCTGTGGCCAGACCCCAGATCCAGGAAGATGAGGTGGCAAGTGGATCACTCTCATTGGGTGACACAATATTACTTTCACAGAATCTTATGAAATTGGACCACCAGAATGGTGCTGACATGCTGACTGGGGATGACTCTTACTTCCATCAGACATAGGATGAGCTAGATCTCTGTGCTGCACCAGCCCTTGAGATTAAGCTACATATGAAAGCCCAAGTGTCATTCTCTCCTGTCCACATCCTGACTGTCGTGCTACCTCTGGTCTATAGCACCCAAGGGGTGGTAGCAGGTGTCCTTTATCCTGTGTGCCCCCTGCTGCCACACCCAGGATAATCACCCCATGCTGCACCACATGTCAGGCTCTGTGCCACATATCAGGCCATCCACTGGGGGTCCAAGCGTTTTGAGACTGTTGCTCCATAACACCAACAGGCCGTTCCGATTGATATATTTGACTGATATGTTGACTTCATGCTCTCCTGGTTAGTCGTAATCCATACCAGATGAGGGGCAGACACTCCTTGCCCAGATCTAAATTATAATAGAGTTTTGGCCTTTGTTCATCTTTCTCCTATGGGTATTGGCCCAAACCATCGGTGTCTTTCTACTCTACATTTTCATTTACATATCCTTGGTCCATGATTGGATATATAACCCTTATAAAGCCAGGGCCAAGTGGTCCAGTTTTAAGGTGGTGTTAGTCAAAGAAACACAGTTCATCCACTATTTTGTTTACATTCCTTAGAAATCATTAAAGGGATCTAAGTACATTCTTCACAGCAATTCTATACGTTTACCTGGCAGTTCTCAGCTGCTCCAGCACTTCTCTTTTCAAAATTCTTACCGTTGTCAAAACTTCTGCTAAACTCACAGCCCATGTGGTTTACTTCTTCATTTCTACTCTTCCCTCCCAGCAATTTATTATCTTGATCTGTGCTGTGCCACACAGTAGCCAATAGCCATATGTGGCTATTGAACACTTGAAATGTGGCTAGTCCAAACTGAGATATGCTGTAAATATAATACACACTGGATTTTGAAGACTTGGCATGAAAAAAGGAATATAAAATATCTGACTAATAATTTTTTATATTGATTACCTGTTGAAATGATAATATTCTAGATTTATTGGGTTAAATAAAGTCTATTATTAACATTAATTTTACCTGTTTCTTTTTACTTTAACATGGCTATTGGAAAATTTAGAATTACATATGTAACTCTCATTATATTGCTACTGGACAGTGCTGCTCTGGATCAATTAAAATTCTCTAGAAGTTTTCTTCTTCTGCCTCTGTGGTTCTGTCTTCCTCACCCAAAATCTTGATTTGAAAACAGAAAAGCCCTAGTAACTGGTTTGGCAGAAATGAAACCATCCTCAGATAAGAATGCCAAAAAGAAAAGGCTCTAGACATGAATACATTAATCATTTTTGTCTCATTACACATATTTTAACATAGCCTTTGGATAAAAATACACATTTTAGATGTGTCTATGAAGCTTCTGGGAACCCTGGTGGCATAGTGGTTAAGAGTTTGGCTGCTAAGAAGAGGTTGGCAGTTCGAATCCACCAGGCACTCCTTGGAAACCCTGTGGGGCAGTTCTACCCTGTCCTACAGGGTTGCTATGAGTCGGAATTGACTCGACAGCAAAGGATTTTTTTTTTTTAATGAAGCTTCTATGACTTTGCCTTGGACAAGTTGTGCTGACTTCCCCAGTATTGTATACTGTCTTACCCTTCACCAAAGTTACTACTTATCTATTGTGTAGTTAGTGTTTTTCTCTCCCCACCCTTTCCCTCCCTTGTAACCATCAAAGATTGTTTCTTTCTATGTGTAAACTTTTTCATGAGTTTTTATAACAGTCGTTGTCATAGTTATCTAGTGCTGCTATAACAGAAATGCCGCAAGTGGATGGCTTTAACAAACAGAAGTTTACTCTCTTACAGTCTAGTAGGCCAGAAGACTGAAGTCAGGGTACCAGCTCCAGGGGAAGGCTTTCTCTCTTTGTCGGCTCTAGGGGAAGGTCCTTGTCATCAATCTTCCCCTGGTCTAGGAGGTTCTCAGCACAGGAACCCTAGGTCCAAAGGACACGATCTGCTCCTGACATTGCTTTCTTGGTAGTATGAGATTCCCCTGTTTCTCTGTTGGCTTCTCTCTTGTGTATCTCAAATGAAATTGACTCAAGATACAACCTAACTTTGCAGACTGAGTCCTGCCTCATTAACATAAGAACCTCTAATACTGCCTCTTTAATATCATAGAGGTAGGATTTGCAACACATAAGAAAATCACATCAGGTGACAAAATAGTGGACAATCACACAATACTAGAAATCACGGTCTAGCCAAGTTCACACACATTTTGGGGGACAAAATTCAATCTATAACAGTGGTCTCATACAGTATTTGTCCTTTTGTGATTGACTTACTTCACTCAGCATCATGCCTTCCAGATTCATCCATGTTGTGAGATGTTTCGCAGATTCGTCATTGTTCTTTATCTTTGCATAGTATTACATTGTGTGTATATACAATAGTTCGTTTGTCCCTTCAACTGTTGATGGGCACTTAGGTTGTTTCCATCTTCTTGCTATTGTGAATAATGCTGCAATGAACATGGATGTGCAAATATCTATTCATGTGATGGCTCTTATTTCTCTAGGATATATTCCTAGGAGTAGGATTGCTGGATCATATGGTATTTCTATCTCTAGCTTTTTAAGGAAGCACCATGTGGTTTTCCAAAATAGTTGTACCATTTTGCATTCCCACCAGCAGTGCATAAGAGTTCCAAGCTCCCTGCAGCCTCCCCAACATTTGTTATTTTCTGTTTTTTTGATTCGTGCCAGTAATGTCAGGCTGAGAGGGTATCTCATTGTGGTTTTGATTTGCATTTCTCTAATGGCTGGTGATCACGAGCATTTTCTCTTGTCTATCTGTTAGCCACTTGAACGTCTTCTCTGTTGAAGTGTCTGTTCATATCCTTTGTCCATTTTTTAATTGAATTATTTGTCTTTTTGTTGTAGAGGTGTTGGATTTTCCTGTAAATTTTAGAGATTAGACCTTTGTCGGATTTGTCAGAGCCAAAAATTTTTTCCCATTCTGTAGGTTGTCTTTTTACTCTTTTGGCAAAGTCTTTTGATGAGTATAAGTGTTTAATTTTTAGAAGATCTCAGTTATCTAGCTTATCTTCTGGTGTTTGTGTATTGTTAGCTATAGTTTGTGTCCTATTTATGCTGTGTATTAGAGCCTCTAGCATTGACCCTATTTTTTCTTCTGTGATCTTTATAGTTGCTGGTTTTATATTTAAGTCTTTGATACATTTTGAATTGGTTTTTGTGTATGGTGTGAGGTATAGGTCCTGTTTCATTTTTTTACAAATGGACATTCAGTTTTGCCAGCACCATTTGTTAAAAAGACTGTCTTTTCCCCATTTAATGGATTTTGGGCCTTTGTTGAAGATCAGGTGACCATAGAGCTGGGGACCATGGTCTCACAAGACATCTAGCTCAATTGGCATAACATAGTTTATAAAGAAAATGGTCTATATCCTACTTTGGTGAGTAGTGTCTGGGGTCTTAAAAGCTCGTGAGCAGCCATCTAAGATACCCCACTGCTCTCACCCCTTTGGGAGCAAGGGAGAATGAAGAAAACAAGATACAAGGAAAAGATTAGTCCAAAGGACTACTGGACCACAACTACCACAGCCTCCACTAGACTGAGTCCAGCACAACTAGATGGTACCCGGCTATCACCACCGACTGCTCTGATAGGGATCACAACAGGGTCCTGGACAGAGCTGGAGAAAATGTAGAATAAAATTCTAACTAACACAAAAATGACCAGACTTAGTGATCTGACAGATACTGGAGAAACCCTAAGAGTATGGCCCCCAGACACCCTTTTAAATCAGTACTGAAGTCACAATTGAGGTTCACTCTTCAGCCAAGATCAGACAGGCCCATAAAACAAACAATAATACAAGTAGCTCACCCATGTATATGAGACTAAATGAGCACACCAGCCCAGGAGAAAGGACAAGAAGGGAGGAGGGGGCAGGAAAGCTGGATGAATGGAAATGGGGAAACCAAGGTGGAGAAGGGGAGAGTGTTGACATACCGTGACATACCGAGTGTTGGCAACCAATGTCACAAAACAACATGTGTATTAATTGTTTAATAAGAAACTAATTTGCTCTGTAAACCTTCACCTAAAGCACAATAAATATATTAATTATAATAAAACAGACTTTTTGGGAAACAGCTGATTATCACTGTCAATTGAAATCGCCATCATAAAATTTTACCACACAGAACAACACTGAATGGAAGAGAGTAACTTTTTTTTCCCCTGAAACTCTTACAAGTCCACATTTTACTTTAGACTTTAAATTATTTCATTCATGAGGGAACGCCTCTTTAACAGAACAGAAGTTCTTTCCAGGCTCTGCCACAATCCCATGCTTTTTAGTTGACACAACTCGTATAAGACAATTACCCCCTTTTATTTAAAATTGGCAAGCAACATTTTTGGATTTTGTCTTTCTTTACTTGGAGAAATGTCTAGCTCCTAATCCATCATCACCAATAACTTAAGAATTTTCCATTTATTCTTCACTCCACAGAGACTGTCCTGAGCCATGGGAGTGATGCCGCCATGACTCACACTTCACATAAAATCTGTCTGGATATTTGGGAAACCAGCCAAAAGTACTGCTTAATGTAACCTGTGATAAAAGATAGAAGGTGGTTGGAGATACAACAGGAGGAGTTGTTCTAAGCTTTCAAATATTTTCAATCTGATAATCTTTTAATTTTTTTTTTTTTTTTTGGATTGAAAAACAATGCACTTTGACAGCTAACGGGAAACTTATTCCAGTGTCTAAGTATTGACATATGTAAAATAATTGAACGTGGACTATGGAGGCAGGAGCCTGTGGTTTTGAAAATGGCTCAGAAATGAACTTGAAAATGGTTTCCTAAAATCACCAAGGAAATCAGGGACGGGGGAGGAATCTCTCAGTTATTCAAGCCTTTTTTTCTTATAATACCATATATTTTTCTTTGGTTTGCACAGAAAGATCATATATATATCTATATATATATACAATTTTAGGATTCATTAGTTACTATTTGCTGTGGTTTTGTATATTTAGTATTTCCAACAGTTGCTGTTCATGTTAATTGAGGAAGAGGAAGCAGAGTATTGTGTAATTAAACGGAATCTGGAGAATTAACACTGATATTTGGTAAGCCACGTCCTCTTCTTACAGTAAGTGTCTAATTCATGCTTTTCCAGATAAATGGCAAATTTGCACCTCTCATCAGAAATTTTGAATTCAAAATATAAATCGAGTGAGTAGTAAATTTTGAGGAGTCATGTTCTTAAAGATTTTTTGAAATAAGGGATAGTTCAGCATTTAGATAGTCTACTATTGTGTTATCAAAGAGACAGATGTACAAGCACGTGCCAACAAAAGGTTCTTGGTGTTTGGGCCAGAAAGTTCAATTTTTTTTTTTTCTCATCTGGGCTGAAACTTCTGTGTGAGAGTGAGAGCTCATACGGAGTGTGGAAGTTCCACAGCATGTTGGAAATGTTGAAATAAACAGGCACTGAGCAAAAGCTAGAGAACAGCAACTTAGCCTGGCTCAGGCCTGAGGCCGGCGCCTTTATGTTATGTGTTGTCGAGTAGATTCAGACTCAGAGCGATCATATAGGACAGAGTAGAGCTGCCGCATAGGGTTTCCTAGGCTATAATCTTTACGGGAGCAGATCACCAGGTCTTTTCTCCCAAGAAACCACCGGTGGGTTCGAACCACCGACCTTTTGGTTAGCAGCTGAGCAGTTAACCATTGCGCCACTAGGGCTTCTGAGGCTGGCTGCAGGCATCACAAAATCCACAGGGTAAAAGCAGCCTTCAAAGTCCCTTTCCCACCCCACCCCTTGCCTCTATGCAGGGCTTATCCTTGGCCAACAGTAATAGATGGTTGTATGTTCTTAAAGATCATCTCAGGACACTTCCCAGCAGCTTCTGCAACCACTTCCAAGCCTAACACTCCAGAGGACCTTTTAAGTGTGTAACGTAAATTTGCCTGCTCTAATCCAGAAGCCTTCAGGAGTGCTGGCTTTAATTCCACATGTCTAGGCGAGTCACAGAGAGAGACTGATTTATTTCCATCTATGTTAAATATCTGTTCTCTTAAGTAACGTGTATTAAGGAAGGAACACTTTCTAAATTTCTGTTGAGACCTATGGTTTGTTGCTAAGAGGATAATAATGCAAAATATTGCTGGCTCTTTAATAAATTCTACCATACATCGACGACCCCATCAGTACAAATTCCGATCTCAGCGAACTGAACTGTTAATGTAACCCACACTGATTCCTATCAGAACCCTGTCTAAAAAACAGGCTGACAGAGCTGTATTAAGAAACGGGTACCTGGCAAAGGCAGGAGGCAAAAGTGAAGGAGGCAGCCAACACTAGAAGGAGCAGGAGCTTGGGTTACAAAACTCTGGGGAGGAGTAGCAGGTTGTCAGCCCTGCTTAAAGGCCCATGGATGGCAGTGTCAGCGAGGTGAAGTCCTTCTCCCTGTTTCTAGACGCTAAATATCTGGTTCACGGCCAGAATTTTTAAGGGCAAATTACCAGTTGATTCTCATAGCATGAAGGGGAAGCAGAGGAGTCCAAGCCCAAATGGGAATACGAATACGTGCATTAAAAGAACGTTTATCATAGACTTGAGCTAAGGCCAGGCTCAGGGTGCCAGAGGCAGCAGAAAGGAGCCATTGGGGAATGCTTCCTTTGAAGTTTGGTGGTCAGGGTTCTTCTGGTTGTGGCCATGACCCATCTTGTCCCACCAAAGAGTAAGGCTATTATTTAGAAGGGAGGGGGCCTACATTTGAAGTTCTGTTTTAAAATTGCTACAAATGGCAGAAAACTGCTTTTATTTCTAGGCATCTTTTATGTAGCAGGGACCAAAGCAACTCGTGTAATGTGGGTTTCACCCACTACTCTTAGAGTAGCAATTTTGAAAACGCTTTTATTTAATGAAACAAATCTGATGAACAAATAATCCCCCGTGGAGGTGGAGATGGTCTGCCACATTGCAAGGGATGTCAGATCCCAGCTCTATCTTAAACCAGCTACTGTGGTGTTGATTCCAGCTCATGGCAACCCCATGCCTGTCAACAGAACTGTGCTCTGTAGGGTTTTCAATGGCTGATTTTTCAGAAGTAGATCACTGGAATTTCTTCTGACATACCTCAGGGTAGACTCGAACCACCAATAGTTCAGTTAGCAGCCGAGTGCTTAATCATTTGCACCACCCAAGGGCTCCCAAGTCTTCGTGGGTCTGCTCTTTGCCTGTGGAAGAGCAGGTGGCGGGGGTGGGGGGAGGCAGTTGTGTATGAGCAGCTCCTGTGTCCCCAGCCAAGTGATGGGTCCTTCAGGATAAACAAGGATGAGTGGACCTGACTCCACCCTCATAGCTCTCGGTTTAAGGGGGTTGGGTGGGTGAAATGGAGAAAAAAAAATGCACAAGGTGAATCCAAAGTAGAAATATGAAGGGCCAGAGAAAAGTCTATTTCTGAAAAGTCAGTTCTGAAGAATTGATGCCATTGAATTGTGGTGCTGGAGAAGAATACTGAATATACCATGGACTGCCGAAAGAACGAACAAATCTGTCTTGGAAGACGTACAACCAGAATGCTCCTTAGAAGCAAGGATAGAGAGACTGCATCTTACGTACTTTGGACGTGTTGTCAGGAGGTATCAGTCCCTGGAGAAGGACATCATGTTTGGTAAAGTAGAGGGTCAGTGAAAAAGAGGAAGACCCTCAACGAGATGGATTGACACAGTGGCTGCAACAATGGGCTCACGCATAACAACGATTGTCAGGATGCTGCAGGACCGGGCAGTGTTTTGTTCTGTTGTACATAGGGTCTCTATGAGTCAGAACCGACTCAATGGCACTTAAAAACAACAACAACAGAGAAAAGTCAGATAAAACACTATGGGAAGATCACAACCAGCAGAGAAGAGCTGGTGGAGGAGGTACATTTAAGACAAGCCTCAAAAGATGAGCAGGATTTGGGCAAGAGATGGAGCAGAAGACATCAGAGCAAGGTTGGGCACGTGGGGAACTGAGGTATGCTTGAGGAAGAGGGAGTCACCCAATTTGGCTGGAAAGCAGGAGAGTGTTTGGAGAGAAGGCTGGCAAAGTAGGCAAAGCCATGTTGTGGAGGCTCTTGATTAGAACAGGGAAGGACAGGAGGCCGCCATTGGAGCCCTGATAAGAAGAGACAATCTTGCAGAGAGAACGGGGAAGCGGGAATGCATGGGAGAGCTACTCACATGAGTCTGTGTCAGTGATTCTCAGATTTGGCTGTACACTGCAATTACCTGGGGAGCTTAAAAAACACTGGTGCCTGGACCACATGTTCAGAGATTCTGGTTTAATTGGTGAGGTGTAGCCCAAGCATCAGGAGTTTTAAAAAAGCTCCCTGGAGACCTAAGATGAAGCTAAGGATGAGAATCAGTGTTTTGTAGCAGATTCTGATTCAGTGGCAATGGGGCCTGGGTAAGCTCCCAGGTGATGTCAGTGGTCCATGGACCATTCTTTGAGAAGGAAGTGTCTATAGGACTTGGCTATGCTACATCAGGAGGGTGCCTGCCTGCAATATAACTTCTTTGGGGAGAAGAAATTAAGACCTTTGACCTCTTTTCATCTGGTACGCACTGGGGTGCTGGGCCCTGGCTGAGAGAGGGCAGCTTCCTTCACTGGTGGTTGCTGCCCTTTAAGGACGAAGTGGAGACTTCCAATTAGATGCACATGCCCCTTGGCTACAGGAAGACCTTCCAGGGAAGGTGTGGGCATGCACAGTTTGTATTAGAATCAATTTCCAGCATCCACATTTCCTCTTTCCTAAAGCAGACCTGTCTGAGAGAGTACCTCCTGTCTGCTGACTCCTTTCCCACTTCCTCTTTCCCAATCTCCCGGCTCACACTTTACAAAAGAAGGATTTACCTCTTACCCGTCTTCCCATGAGGCATTGTGCCAGGGTGCAAAAGTCTCCAGGGTACATAACAAAGGGAAATTAGAAAATGCAGGTGCCCCTGGGATTAAAGCACGAAATATTGAAGGCATTGGGCTTGGCTTTCATCCAGGTGGAAAAACTACTGGCAAGGTACTCGCTGAGCCTTATCTATCTCTGCTAGAATTAGAATTCATAAGAAACGAGGTTGTCGGGGGACAGTTAGAATATGTTTATTTGAATTGAAAAAAATGAAATCATGCTTTTCTGACCAAAAGTAAGCCAGCTTTGGCTAATTTTGACAATGAGGATTGGCTTTGCAATTAGATCACATAATAATAACAACAAACACTCATATAGCATTATGGATCCATCTGTCTTCTGAGCACTTTATATATACCAACTCATCTAATTCTCTCAACAGCCCTATATGTAGTATTATTCCTAGAAGGGGCCCTGGTGGTGCAATGGTTAAGTGCTTGGCTGCTAACCAAAAGCTTGGTGTTTGAATCCACCTAGCAGCTCTGTGGGAGAAAGATCTAGTGATCTGCTCCCGTAAAGATTACAGCCTAGAAAACCTTGTGGGGCAGCTCTATTATGTCACATGGGGTCTTCTATGAGTTGAAAATCGATTCTATGACACCTAACAACAGCAACAATAATGCCAGGGTCACATGGTAGCAATGGGTAGAGCTGAGGTCTGGCAGACATTTTCTATAAATTGCAGGAACTAAATATGCAGTTCCAATATTTTGACAAAAATATATATATTCTGGCATCCTTTGCAGTTATTTAAAGATATGATTTAAAAAAATCTTTGAATATCAACTTTAAAATGTGCAATAGGGTCAATTCTTTGAGAAGGTATGTGAGCAAAATGTTTGAAGATCACTGATTTTGAGCTGAACAGCCCTGATTATGACTCTTGGCTCAGTCACTGTGCAGTCGTGGCCAGATCCCAGCTTTCTAAGTCTCAGACCCTCATTTGTAAAAATGAAGAAACCATCTCTACTTAGCAGGGTTATTGAACAGATCAAATGAGAGAGCCTAAGAAGTAGCCTGGCCAGCAGCCAGCTCTGGATGAATGGTATTATTAACAGGGGCTGGCATCTGGAAAACCATCTTGGCATGTGGTAGGAGCTCCATGAACGTGAATGCCCTTCCCCTTACTAGTGGCTCCCAGATTTGATTCCTATGGAAGACCAGACATCTCTTGGGGGGTGGTAGTCAGATGCAGCCAGGTTTGGGGCCTCCCATGGTCTTCCCTCTTCAAATTTCCTCAAAAGCAACCTCAAAGTGCACCTCCCCCAAGATGCCTCTTCCAACTTATAGAGCCTCACAATGACCTTTCTCTGCTTTGATCATTGGACTGACTCACACTAGATACTCTATAAACAAGTTAATGAATCAATGAGTGAATGCTTGGAATGGGGTAGTGAATGAGGCAGGAATTTACTCTTCCCTTGCCAAACTTTCAGTCTAGTAGAAAAGACAGACATGTCACCAGACGATTACAACACTGATAGATGCCATGGTAATAGAAGAATAGGGACCACTCAAAGTCCAGAGAAAGGGCGCCTATCCAAGACTAAGGGCATAAAGGAAGGCTTCTTGGAGGAAGTACTGTCTAGACTACAATCTAATGGATAAGTGGAAGCCAGGAAGCAAAAATAGTGTGTTCATAGGCCTGGAAGTGAGAAAAAGCATGCTGGGTTCTGAGAATTGAAAGGATTTTAATAAACTTGGCTATAGAGATGCATGTTTCCCAGTCTTGAACTTGATTTCTTGCCTTTTCTTGGCCTTGCCAGACTGTGGTATGCTTCTGTAAAAGACAAAGAATCTCCTACATCTTTAGAGTTTACCCCCATATGTCCTCGACAGTACAATACCCACAACTGACAATAAACGCTCATTGGGTTTTGAACTTACTAGAATAGGAGGCCTCTCTGGAGCTTCTCTGAAGCTCCTCTCATACATCCTCTGTACAGCACTGCACAGTACCCAGTCTCGCCAGGAAAGGAGCTAGCAGACCCCATCTGCTGACCTCTGAAACATGAATCCCCAGGAAGCCATGCTCTGAAATATCTTTTTCATGCATCATTCCAAAATCAGGATTATGTGGGACCATTTCACCTGTGAGGGGTGTACACACCCTGTGGTCCTAGGGCTGGGGTCATGGACC
Source organism: Dugong dugon (assembly GCA_030035585.1). Lineage (NCBI taxonomy): Eukaryota > Metazoa > Chordata > Mammalia > Sirenia > Dugongidae > Dugong > Dugong dugon. The sequence continues at coordinate 149,559,975 of CM057460.1, forward strand.
TGTGGGATAGATGAATGGTGTGGCTTATCTCAGCCTGCCTTTCCCGTCCAAGCCCAGGGAGGGACTCAGAGTCAGCAGCAGGGATGAGAGAGCTGGACTGTCCATTCACCCTCAGGCTCTATCACCAACAGGGCAGATGGTCACCAGTAGACAGACTCAGCCTTTCTTACTGCCCCAAAGTGGCCCTTGCCAACCACATGCTCTCCCTCTCTCCCGCACACTCCCTGAGGGTTTCTTTTCAGGTCCATACAATTAACTCCTACAAATGACTCAGGGAAACAAGCTCTGGTCATTGGGAAGTCAAAAACAACTGGGGTCGGGTATTTCTTTTGAGGCATGAAAGCAAAAATTTTTCTGTGATGTTTCAGTGCATTCCCAGTTGTGAGATCTTTCTGGAAATTCACAAGCAATTGCTGTTGTGTTTTAGAGAACTATTACATCCGTTCTTATATCATACCTGCCAACTGAATATTATGGTTTGCTCCAAGGTAGTCAGTGATACCACCACACAGGCAAACTTACTCCTCTCTGTCTGCTGGAGAAGGCCACATTTATGCCAAACTAATTTATATGTTTCCGGTTTTAAAAACTCGGACTTGATTTTCACTACAGTGATGGCAAACAGATTGGCTGGCAAGTGAACATCAGTAGAAGAAAGAGACTTTCCCCAAAGTCAGGAGAGAACTGAAGCAGAATGTAAGAAGCTGGGCCCTGATGGCCTCAAGGCCTTGAGCCACTTGCAGCCCGGCAAACGCACTGACAGAAGTCTGAACTCAAGGCTGAAATTCCCCACTCTCGGAGGCCCCCTTGCGCCATGCCAGTACCCGCCATTTTCTAAGAGCACCTCTTTTCTTTACTGAGAGCAGATCTAACTGCTTTTTATAAGTCGTTTGATACGCATGCTTCTTAAGAAGTCTTCCCTGACAAATCTCACCTGGCTTCAGTCACGCCTCTGGTTTTGTTTCATGGGTATGTAGCCCATCTCAGATTGTAAGTGCCCTGAAGTCAGGAACAGCCATCTCTTCCCTTGCTTCTGGATCGCCCTTCAGGAACTGTAGAGGAAATATGTTGTCAACGATGAGGACAAGAGTCCTGGGGTGATGACTATTTGTGCACCATTTCCTTGTTATGGGGATGCTTTGACCCCCAAATTCAGCCCCAGTCTTGCCCTCATTATTTAGGACTACTGTTTTAAGTGTAAAATTTTCCACAACCCTCTTTTTCAGGAGACACCTTATGCTGAATTTCTTGTATTTTGCTGTAATCAACTCCATGGCTTCTTCAAGATAAACACTTAGGACTGGGCATATGCTTCTACCCAAGTGAATCTTCTGAGATGAAAACACTAACAGGCCATTCTACTGGGACCAGTAGCTGCTTGCTGTTAGCTGAGGAGGAAGGATTTTCATGAGTATTGTCACCAAACTGACACTGTGCCAACCCTCACATCTGGAAACAGTTATGAGGAAAGAAAAGGCATGAAAGCCTAGGCCTCATGACCCTGCAGTCTTCCTTTCTGCTGCTTTATTTATTAATTTGCTGGTTTGGAACGATCATCTTTGGTCCCCAGAGTAAGTTATAGGAACCAAAGTTAAAAATAGGATATGACTGTCACAACACTCTATGAAAACAGGCCATGGTCTTATTTATGAGGTCTTAAATGAATTTTTTATCCAAACAAACAACTTTTGAAGTTGTACATTGTTTTTTACTTTAATCACCAAGCCAAGACTTCATAAGCTCTGCTTTGAGTTTTGTGCCCCTCCCCAACTTGGCAGAACTCTGCCACATCTGTCCTCAAGGGCTTGACAGGATTTGCACACGTTTGATTTGTACACACAGATAGAGTCTGTTATTTGCACATCACAGAGACACACATAGACACACACACACACACTGGTTGGCCTGCCTTGCCTCTTCTAAACTGTAAGCAACTGGAAAGTTAAGAAGAAGACTGGACTGTGTTTTGTTCAGCACCATCAAAATGTAATTTCTCTCGAAATAGTTGTTAGTGGTGCCCTGAAGATGTAAATAGGGCCCACAGGGGCCAGGGACCAGCTTCAGAGGTTATTGGCATTGGAGTTTTAAAAGGGCCCACACAGAAGATTTGGATCCAACTTTGAGAGGGATCAAATCAAGCCTTGGGATATTTGGTAGCTTGTTATACAATGGAGAAAAACTTAAAAAGATGATCTTAAATAAAGTAATTAGGATGACATTTTCCTTGGCCATTATGAGTGAGCATACAGAAAAGCAACTCTTTCGGGTTCTTTCATGTCTCAAGAATTTGAAAGCTCTAACGAGAACCAGAATTCCAGGCCAGCATTCCTGTCTCCGGCACTAGCCCTGTCTCTTGTTTCCGGTTTGATGAGTCACAGTCTACCTTGCGGACTTAGCTGCACTCTCAACCAGATGATGAATCACCTCTTCTGGATTCCCCTCCTGCACCTCCCCACCCACATCCTGTGTGGTTGGATACTTCCCTTTGGAGTTCCTTTTCCATATAGGCATGTATTAGGTATTTATTTTCTATGCTTCTAGCTTCCCTACCAGACCACAAGTGCCTCACGACCAGAGAATGACTTACTCATTCCTAGATCCGCAGCATGTAGCCCACTGCTGGGCTCACAGAATGAGTTTAGTAAATGTTTGTGGAATCAGTCAAGGACTACTTTCTGGAGCAAGATGTTTGTCCGTATGTTGTCAACAGTGTTTTTTAAAATGATGTGGAATAACAGGACTAACTCAACCTCTGGGTCAACTATGACTTCAGAAATGTGCTAAATCTTTTCTATGGACCCCTGGGGTCATTTTAATTCTTTTGTATTCCCAGGATTTTGTTGAATTAAATGTTAATTAAAATGACCATCACAGTGCAACATAAGAAAATCAATCACTATAATATACCACATTAATAGAACAAAGGAAAAGAACCACATGATCATCTTGATTGATGTAGAAAATGCTTTTGACAAAATTCAACACCCTTTCATGATAAAAACACACAAACTAGGCTAGAAGGGAAAATCTTCAGCATCCAAATGAATAATTTATTTTATAAGGATCAGCACAAAGCCAGTTCCTATGAGGTAGAGGTTAAAAATATCCCAAATGTCCAACTTTTCCAAATTGCTGTACCGCTGCATCATCTCTAACGTCAACTACACCCCCTCCCCTCAGTATTCTCCCTCCTGTCCTTGGGTTCTACATAATTCGTTGCAACATCTCGCAGATCTCACAAACCATATCAAGGAAATGGCTCACACGGTTGTGGAGGCTGGCAAGTCCCAAATCCGTGGGTCAGGCTTAGACTTCTCCTGACCCATGTGGTTGCAGGCGCTGACGAACCCAAACTGGCAGGTCAGACCACAAGCTGCTGGCTCACAAGCCTTTGGAAGCTAGCGAATCAGGTAAGATAATAGGCCACTGGCCCACGGGGCTGCAGAAGCTGGTGAATCTCAGAATCACCAGGTCAGATGGCAGGCTGCTGGCTCAAGCCCAAGAACCGGAGGTCAGATGATCATGAAATGGACACAGGATTCAAAGTGAGAGAGGATTCAAAGTGAGAGAGAGTACCTACATATATACGTTGGATGCAGGCCACACCCCAGGGAAGGGCATAACTTCAGTAAGGGCGGGACTTGAGTTACACTCTCCTGCAAGGCTGTGACTCAAGATACACCCCACACTACTCTTGCCTCATTAACGTATAGGGATTAGGATTTACAACACATAAAATGGAGGATAATTAGGATAATTACTTCAGATGACAAAATGGAGCACAACCACACTATACTGGGAATCCTGGCCTAGCCAAGCTGACACATAACCCCAACCGTCACAGATTCCATATACTTTATTTGCACAATCCCACTCATTGTGTGTGAGTCACAAAGATCATGGCTAAAAGGCCATATTAGGTAATTCAATTGCACCACAGCATGATAGAGAATATTTATGAAAAATCCACAGCTAACATCATATTCAATGGTGAAAGATTGAAAGCTTTTCTCCTAAAATCAGGAATAAGACGATGCCCATTTTCACCACGACGATTCAGCATTGTACTGAAAGTTCTAGCCAGAACAATTAGATAAGAAAAATAAAAAATCACCCAAATTCAAAAGTAAGAAGTAAAACTATCTCTATTTGCAGATGATACAATATAGAGAAAATACCCAATAATCCATAAGAAAACTACTAGAGCTAATAAATTAATTCAGTAAACTGGCAACGGTACAAGATCAACACACAAAAAATTAGCTGTGTTTTGCTGAATCGTCTCGACAGCAGTGAGTCTGGTGTTTTTGGTTTATATAACTACAAAGGAGCCCTGGTGGCACAGTGGTTAACTGCTTGGCTGCTAACCAAAAGATTGGTGGTTTGAACCCAGCAGTCACTCCGCGGGAGAAAGATGTGGCAATCCACTTCCATAAAGATTTATAGCCTTGGAAACCCAATGGGGCAGTTCTACTCTGTCCTATAGATTCACTATGAGTTGGAATTGATTTGATGGCAACGGGTTTTTGGGTATACAGCTACAGTAATCAAAACAGTGTGTGGTACTGGTATAAGGATAGACATCTAGACCAATGAATAAAATTGAGAGTTCAGAAAAAAAAACCATACATCTATGACCAATTGATTTTCAACAAGGGTGCCAACTCCATTCAATGGTTAAAGAATAGTCTCTTCAATAAATGGTGCTGGGACAAACGGATCTCCACATGCAAAAGAATGAAGATGGACCAATACTCACACGATATACAAAAAGTAATTCAAAATGGATCAAACTAAAACCATAAAAACTCTTAGAAGAAGACATAGGGGCAAAACTTCAAGACCTTGTACTTGACAGTGGATTCTTAGATATGACGCTAAAAGCACAAGCAACAACAAAAAAAATAGATAAATTGACTTCATCAAAATGAAAGGAGTTTATCAAAGGACTTTATTAAGAAAGAAAAGAGACAATCTACAGAACGGGAGAATATATTTGGGAACCATATATCTGATAAGGCTTTAATATCCAGCATATGTGAAGAACTAGTAGGACCCAACAACAAAAACACAAACAACCCAACTTAAAAAATGGGAAGGGATTTGAATAGACATTCATGTAAAGAAGATATATAAATGACCGATAAGCATATGAAAAGATGCTCAAGGTCGTTAGTCATTGAGGAAATGCAAATCAAAACCACAAGAAGATACCACCTCATACTGCTAGCGTGACTATTGTCAGAAAAACAGAAGTTGACAAGGGTATGGAGAAACTGGAACCCTTGTGCATTGCTGGTGGGAATATAAAATTGTGCAGATGCTGTGGAAAACGGTTTGGCAGTTCCTCAAAAAGTTAAACATAGAATTACTATGTTGCTGTTAGATGCTGTTGAGTCAGCTCTAACTCATGGCAACCCATGTACAACAAAACAAAACGTTTCCCAGTCCTGTGCCATCTTCACCATCATTGGTGTTCTCAGGTCCATTGTTGCATCTACTGTGTGTTTTGAGTGTCTTCCAACCTGAGGGGCTCATCTTCCAGCACTATATTGGACAATATTCTGTTGTTATCCAGAGGATTTTCATTGGCTAATTTTCAGAAGTAGATTACCAAGCCTTTCTTTCTAGTCTGTCTTAGTCTGGAAGCTCTGCTGAAACCTGTTCACCATGGGTGACCCCGCTGGTATTTGAAATACTAGTGGCATAGCTTTCAGCATCACAGCAACACAAAAGCCACCATAGTATGACACACTGACAGACAGTCCCACTCATATATACATAGCCAAGAGACTTAAAAGCAGGGATTTAAACTGGTACATGTACACCAATGTTTAGTGCAGCATTATTCACACTAGCCAAAAGGTGGAAACAACCCAAGTGTCCATCAACAGACGAATGGATAAACACAATGTGATATGCACGTACAATGGGATATTATTCAGCCATAAAGAGAAACGAAGTTGTGATACATGCTATGACATGGATGAACCTTGAAAACATTATTCTGAGTAAAATTAGACATGAAAAGACAAATAGTATATGATCCCACTTATATGGAATATCTAGAATAGACAAATGCATAAAAACAAAAGTTTATTAGTAGTTACCAGGGGTTGTGGGGTGGGGTGGGGTGGGGCGGGTAATGGAAGTTATTGCTGAAGGGGTACTGAGTTTCTGTTTGGGGTGATGTAAAACTTTTGGAAATTATTAGTGATGATGATAGCACTACATGGCGAAAGGAATTAATGTCACTGAATTGAAACTTAAAAATGGTTTAAATGGAAAACTTTTTGTTAAATATTTTACCACAAAAAAATTTTAAAAAAAAACAAAAAACATTAAAACAATGACCAGGCCATTAGTTGGAAAATTCTGACACAGATACTTGACATTTAATCAGTTATTAAACAAGGAATAAAAGTTTTTTGTTTTCTAATGTGCATTGCCTTTTTATCACATGAGGGCTGTGCCAATTACCCCCCCCCAAAAAAAAGATCACTTTTTCACTTACCTTAGACAGTTCATGGTGCTTTAAGAGAAACAATGATTGCTTGCTTAATATACCTGAGTCCATACCCAAAGTGAAATACACTGGGAAAGAAAACGACCTGTTTCACCAGCCAAAGAGTCAGACAGATAATTGAGTACAGAAGGCTGCAAAGAGGAGTCTAGACAATTAAGATGGAATGCCTGACTTTTGCTCCAGTTATATTGCTTCAGCATGCTGAAGATCTCACAGGAACTGCAACTTTAAATTCACACCTGATGGCAAATTAGAGGTGAGGTTTGCTAGGGAGTGTTCTCTTTGGGAAGTCCAGGCCACGGGGAGCCCGAGGTCAGTGCTGCAAACTCCCTTGAGTGTCTTCTACCAGACCTTGGGAAGAAGGCAGGGATGTGCTCACCACAAATTCAAGAAGGCAATTAATTCTCCTCTTGCCTGTGGAAAGTGAATAGCATTTTTATTTGTTTAACTCAAATTCTAGTTTGATTCTGGACTAATAAGCAAGATAAAGGGGTGGGAGGTCTGTGGTCTGGCTATTCTTCAGTGTGTGCTCTTGTTTAGCTGGTTCAAAAATTTTATTGTTGTCTTGGTTTTGTCAAGGAAATCTCTCCCACATTCTTTCCTTCATCTATCATTCTGTGAGGAAGGACAGCACATCCAGGATGGAGGACAAACATGGCTGCCAAAGACGTCTTAGACCAATGAATGAATGAGGCGGGCCGGGCATACATAAGTAACTTGTGTACTGGAAGTTAAGCTTAAGTTGCATTTAAAAAATCAGCTTCTGTCTTCAGTGTCCTAAGTGATTGGCTGTATAAAGGAACTGCATGTAAATCCTTTTGTAAAACAAATAATCAGTCCGGCTGCTAATTTGGCTTCTAAATCTAGATTTTCAACACAGAACTCTATTAGGTTTGTTTGAATCCATAGTATGAATCCCAGAGACTCCAATAGAGTCGCCTGAGATGGGTTGATCTGGAGGAAGCAGAAAGTCACCCTTACAGGAGCAGCGGCAGCACTTTGACTGATAACCCCTCCCTGGGGCAGAAATCATGGCTCCTGGGTCTGGGAGGCTGTGGCTCACTCAGATTCACCAAGCGGTAAGTACAGAGCATTGTTTTTGTAGGCTGGGAGTGGCAACAGAAAGGTTGTTGAAGATTGCTAAATAATTCTACTTGATCCACTCAAAGGAACAGCAATTTCATGATGAAAATAAATAGAGGTGACATTCTGGAAAAGGCAAAACTCTAGAGACAATGAGAAGATCAGTGTTAGCCAGAGGTTTGGGGGGGATAGGGGCGGGATGAATAAGCAGACACAGGGCATTTTAAAGACAATGAAACTATTCTACATGACACTATAACGGTAGACATATGACATTATAAAAAAACAACAACACAAACAAACCCATTGCTGTCAAGTCGATTCCAACTCATTGTGACCCTATAGGACGGAGGAGAACTGCCTCATAGGGCTTCCAAGGGGCACCTGGTGAATTCGAACTGCCAACCTCTTGGTTAGCAGCCATAGCTCTTAACAACTACGCCATCAGGGTTTACTTTTGTCAAAACCCGCGGGACTGTCCAACACAAATTGTGAAACCTGATGTAAACTATGGACTTTAGTAAATAATAATGTATTAATATTGGTTCGTCAGTTATAACACATGCACCACAGGAATTCAAGATGTCGATAATAGGAGAAACCGCGTGCAGGGGGAGAGGGAGTATATGGGAACTCTCTGTCCTTCCTGGACAAGCTTGCTGTAAACCTAAGTCAGCTCTAAAAAGTAAAGTCCATTAATGATAATAATAATAATATTGGTTCCAGCAGTTTAGTTCCTGCCTGTCTGGGAAGGAGATGAGTGCCATGTGCGGGCTGCTCTCCTCACCAAGGCTGCCTCATTCACCAGAATGGCTGCCAGGCACTTGGGAGGTTTGTTCAACGGACGTCTGTGCAAGAGAGAAGTTTGAGGGCTTTTCAAGAGATATGCAGCTACACTGCTGCAGAAGTGGTGTTGTAGCCCGGTGGGGTAGGTGAGGCCAGCACTGAGGGCTGGGCTGCCTCAGTGCAAACGCTGATTTTTCTGCTTCCTAGCTTTGTCACAGTATCACCAAGTCACTTCAACTCTTTTGCTTTCCTTATCTGTAAAAGAGAAAAAAATAACAATAGCTAACTCACAGGATTACTTTAACAACAGAATGATGTAATACCTGGAAGGTACTTAGCATAGCACCCGATGTCAGTAAGCCATTAATTATTCTTTGATAGGCTAGCACTCTGTGTGTGCAAGCACACACACATCTGTTTTTCCTCTTCTGACTGCACCCCCGCCCCAGTCTCAAACCTGCAGCCTTTTCTAACCGCTGCCTCATCCAGAGAAACCTTGGTGGCTAATCCCTGCTTTTGCTCTCTTTAGAAGCAGCAATCCAAAAGTCTTTACTTTCTCTTATCATTCCAAGCGTTCAAGTTCTGAACTACAGGACGCTGTGCAGTTTGGGTAGAGTACAGCGTTCACCTCATTCGTGTCCAGTGATGTATCAGGAGCACTCTGGATGGAAGAAGGAGGAATAAAATGCTGGGATGGGCTTGGGCGGGAGGTAGGCGTTGCAGCTAGCGGAGGCTAACAGATGTCTTGGGCTCTGTCCTCTTGGCTAGGTCCAGGGCCTGACTGCTGAGTGAGAAGGGGTAGAGGGTCTGCAGAAATCCAGGATGGGCAACATGGAGCATTCTGCACAGGGTTTCATTTTGTCCTTTCATCCCAGGGTAAAAGTGCTGATCAGGGTAATGAGCATGTTCTAAAATGTTAAAACCAGCAGGCAAAATTATGTGAGCCTCAACTCACAAGCTCTTCAGCCTGCACGAATTGCCTTCTATACTATGGATTTGAATGTCCAGGATTTTTTTTTTTTTTTTTTTTTTTTGGAGGGGGAGGGCTGCAGGGAATTAGGATAACAGCAGATTCTTAGGAATTTTGAACACTGTGATCAGAATGGCTGCTGTAGTCAGTAGTCCTGCTTGCTTTAACCTCCCTCCCCCTTCCTGCTGGCACAGCTCAGTAGCTGAGGAAGTGAAGGCTCTTTTCACCTAGTATGGGGGAACATTCACAAAGTCGGGATGCCATGTTGGAAGCAGCCAGCTCCAGAGCAGCTAAGACTGAGTGCTTTCCCCCACCCTCACTAGGGAAGCTGAGGCAGGAGCTAGGACCAACATTCTCTAAGGCCCTTCAGAGTCTGCCTGACCTAGAGGGCCACACAGTTCAGTCTAGTCCAAGATGTGCGGTGGAGCACCAGTGAATGTCTCTGTCCACCCTAGACCAATCCATTGCGAATAGGTGGGAATTGCAGCAGGAAGGATTTAGGCTAGACATTTCAAAACACAGAAAGCCAGTCAGTTACTAAATCAGTAAATGTTACCTGGGCTCAGTGCTGAGTTATGATGAGGTTGGAAAAGAAGCATTTGGGCATTAGACATGGAAAAGAAGATGAGGCTCCAGGACGTGGGAAGGCCATGGAAAGGAGACCAGCTGAGAAACAGAGGCCCAGAAAGGTTAAGAAATTTGCCTGAGGTCACAAAGTTTGTCAGCAGCAAAGCTTGTCTTGAGGGAGGCATATTAGCTACATAAGTAGACGCAAAGCAGAGCACAATGCTCTGCACAGGGGAAGCCCAGGAGGGCTGTGCCCAGCTGTGTGTGGAACAGGCGCTGGAGCCAGGCTGACAATGGAGACTGCTTGGAAAGCAAGAGATGGATCAAAAGGGGACTTACAGGTGAGGTACAATAGAAAAGGGACAATACATCAGAGTGTATCTTTTGATGTGGGGTTTATGAATAATTTTTATCCTTTTATCTATGCTTTTCAGTATTTTCCAAGTTTTTTATAATATGCGTAGATTCCTTTTTTTAACCAGGCAAGGGAAAAAAAAAAAAGGAAAGACACAGGCATAGAGTTTTGTATTTTTTCGTAAACAATAGGGAGCCACTGAGAGTTTCCTAGGGGAGCAATGCTTTGGTAGAAGTGGTGTTTCAGGAAGCTAAGACAGGCGTGTTGGGAAAGATGGACACTGGGTCTGGGGGTAGAGGTGGGAGCTAATGTCCAGGAGACTGGTTGGGGACTGTGGTGGTGACAGGGGAGGCAATGGGATCTGGTCTATTCAAGTGTTAGAGCTGGGGAATGGAAACGCCTAGGAAAGATTTATCTGTCAGTGGAGGCTTGAGTGTTGCTATGATGCTGCACTGGTTTCAGCGGAGCTTCCACACTAAGACAGACTAGAAAGAAAGGTTGGAAGAGGCTGCACAGGCCTGGCTCACGATTATTTACTACCCATTGCTAACTGCCACATTGTCTCATGCTCTTGTTTTTCCAGACTCTACAAAAGGTTTAAGATTAACTGATGTTCCTCCCTGGAGGGTGGAAAACAAGTGATAACGATCTAAGGATGAAAAACCAAACAAAGCACCCATCTTGTGACAAGAAAAGAGAAAAAGCAGGATGTCGCCAGATAACCTCTAACAATACCAGTAGAAGATTAACTCATCTAAGACATCACCACCTCAAGGGGAAACTAACACAAACTTCTAAGATCCATAATCCTGTCCCTATAAAAGCCTTCAGCCGATATCCAGTGGGGGAGACGGGTTTTTTGGAGGAATCTATTCCCCTCCGTCTCCTATATATCGATATATAATAAACATCTTGCTGCTCACCTCACCCCGTCTCAGAATTGGCTATTGCGGCAGGCGGCTCCAATCTGCGTTATCACGGTAACAAATTTGGTGGCCTGTACGCAGCAGCCCCAGGGCAGGGCCTGGGACTGATCGACAGCTCTCCTGACAATGGCCACAAGAGGTTTCATTTGCCTCTGGGGAGACTATCGGCCAGACCTGGGTCTGTCAGAGCACCGCTGGTCCCCAACTGCACCAAAAGAGGTGGGTGAAAGAAAAGCAAGACCTGTATCGGAGGGATCCCAAGGTTTAAGTCCACGAGTCCTCTCCCTGCTGCGCTCAGGGCTGGGGCTGATAGGACAGGCCTGAGGTTTCTGGAGCCGGGCCTGAGCCCTTGGTTTCTGGGGTGACAGGTGCCCCCAGATGACCGTCCCCGTGAGTAGGCTTGCCAGTAGGGACTCCTGGTGACTCTAGAGTTCTGGTTCTGGGTGTGTGAATGCTCACAAGTGTGTCTGGGAGATTGAGATTCTCTAAGATAACCTCTGCTGGCAAGCAGGGCCATCTGAGAGGTTGAAGGAGGTCAAGAAAATCTCCATCAGCTTGCGGGATTTATTCGTTTACTGTGGTTTTGTGTCTGTCCTGTCCATTGCCTGTGTGTAACTAGTATTATACCATCTACTTGGGCGCCCTGATTCGGCTATTAAGAGAAAGCTTCAGAAAGAAGGAAACCAAAAGCTTGAACCTTATCGCTTAACGTCTTTGATAAATGAGCCTGGATTTCCCCCCCTACTACTGATTCACTGGTTTGGGGTTCACATTTAAAAACACTATAAACTGAGTATACTAGAAGTAACTTAGAATTTCATTTGTGTTGTCCGTTTTTCCCCTTAGGGAACTTTGCTTGATGCTCAGGTTTTGTCAAGAGGTCTAATATTCCTCCATCTGAGACTCAAGCAAGTTAATAAGTTTTATCTAGAACCTGTTTATGTGGTCTTTCTGTCTCCTTTTGTTCCAAGAGCTTGCTTCTGGTCTAGAGCATTGTGTCTAAGTTTGTCTTGTATTAAATTGGTGGCTATGGCTAAGAATTGCTGTATTTTGTAAGGCTAGTCATAGAGCCTCAGTTCTCTCTTCGTCCAGAAAAAACTGCATCTTGTGTCTGTCTTATGATTTAGATTTTTTAAAAAACCTACTTGGAGAAACTTTGATATAATTTGGTCTGTTTGAGAAGTACCTAAGATCTTTATGTTTTATACTATGTCAGTCTTAAAAGCGAAACCTTTGTAAGTAAATTAAGCTAGGTATGAAATGTGTTTTATTTAAGGAAAAAGGATAGTTTTGTCTTAAAGTAAAAGTAGCAGTTCCAGAACAGTAAAAAAGAAATTAGTCATCTCTTGTCCTTAAATTCCTAGGTCAATTTAAACATATGTAAACGAACTGAGATGTCCCCCAGTCTTGCTAACCAAGAATTGTTGGATTCATTTACAAAATTGCTAAAGAACTTCGGTATTTCCTGGGTAGATAGCCTTTCAAAATGCCTCCATCAACTTAAACATATGTAAACGTCTTCCATGAATCAAGAGAGTGAGGGGAGGGCACAATCAGGCCTCCCCAGCGTCCAGTCTCCGAGGTCATGTAGCTCCAGGAAAGCTTTTGAAAGACCCTTTCCAGCTAGGTGGAGATTCTTTTAAGACAAAAAATAAGAAAACTTGCTGCTTTGCTACAGTTACCAGAAATTGGGCAGAACCTAATCATAAAACTGTAAACAAGTTCTATTATAGGGGAACTTTAAGAAATAAAAAAAAAGAAAGAAAGAAAGAAATCACAATGAGACACACCTGAAGTGGCCTGGAAAAATGTTTCCAGCAGTAGCCAGACAATTAAGGTTACATCCACATCAATGAATCGGTCAACTGAGCAGAGAGACCTTGTGATTTCCAAAGCCAGTTGATACAATCTTTAAGGGCTAAAATTAGATTGGGAAAAATAGAACAAATAGTAAAAGTTGAATGAAATCTTAGAATGTTTAAATAGGCTTTCCTAACAACAGTTACGTTTTATGATATATAGGCTTAAAATAATTTCAACATTTTGGGTAACTTATTGATGTTATTAAGTTAATAGATATTTGTCATAATTTAAGTTTATATACTTTTGCTTTTTCAAGTCTTACCTGACTGAAGTTTACTGGTTTAATTTATGAGATTTTTAGGAGTTTTAATGTTAAGTAACATATAAAACAAAGAATTGGGTTTCTCAATGTTAAAATAACAATTTTCTTTAATTTCTGAGTTAAAGGGTTAATTTATTCTTTGTGTAATCTGCCTGGAAGACGAAGGTTTGGCCTCTCGTTAGAATTAAGATTCCTGAGTCTGAATACTAAGTCACATGGCTTTTAGAAAAGAAAGCTAAGGTTTTTACTTCAAGATCTTTGGTTGAATAACTTAAGTATTGTTTCACACTGGCCTATAAGATTATTATTCCCTTACTGCTAACTTGGTTGCAGCTTTATCTTTCTGAATCTAACATCATCAAAGCCAATGGTTTGATTGGGGAATTCACATCATTTACATATGAAGTTTTTTTTTTTTAATTACAATTCAGTTATTTAGAGATTTGCTAATCTTGGTATATTCTTGGTATATCCTGACTATATGGTATTTTGTCTCAAAATTATTATGTATTACATCTGAAGCTCTTTAAATATGGTTAGTGGTTATATTTAGAAATACTTTTATCTAAAGTCTTTTTTTTTTTTAACTGGTTTTATTTGGCCTTTACGTGGCACTTGTCATTAACTTTTATCAGGTCTTTCACTATTAAGAGTATTATTTTTATAAGTTAATCATGGCCATATTAAGTTTTGTCATCTGCAGAAAGTTTTTACTTTGCTGATTTGCTGAAAATGTTTGACCAAAATATCTCAACAAAAAGATGGACTATGTCGGACTTGCTAAAAGGACTGTGACTAGACTCAATCAAAATTTTCAGAGCTCTTATGCAGAAGCTGATGAGTTCACAGACTGTGACTGATCCAGAGTCACATGGAACAGAAATTAACTACACAAGACTGAGTAAACCAAAGGCAACTATGGGTTTTATGTGAGAATATTGCTGATGTTTTAAGGTGCTACTTTAGATAAAAGAAATCGTTCTCCTTTCTCCTAAAGTATCTAACTAATGGGTTTAGATATCATAACTCTTGAATTAGAAGTTCTGTTGGTAAACTTAGCAAAGTTGTGACTATCATAACCAGAGAAGTATCTGAAATTTGAGCTATGATTTTACAAAACAGAATAGTATTAGCCTTTCCTGTTAGTCTCTCAAGAAACAGTCTGTGCTGCTCTATTTACTGCTATAACAGTAAACGCTGCTATATTTATATTAATACTCAATCTGAGGTTTTGCAAAATGTAGTTGCTGTTGAGGCACATGAAAAGCAGTTACTGATGCTGCTTATGCATAAACAAACACCTGCTATGGGGGGAGGCCCATCTATCCCAGCCAAATCTCCTCTAGGCTGCATTCTAACAAACTGGAGGAGGTATAGCTATAAGCCTATGACAAGAAAGAGAATGAATGATATGCTTATGCAACAATGCATGGCCCCAATACCAGCTGGGGGACCAGAAACATTGTCTCCAAAATGGGTCTTTGGCTTATGGCACGATTTTTCAGCTTGACTTGTTTTGTAAGAAAAATGAGACAAAGTTCCCTATATTCGAGCTTTTCATGTCTCTCTATCAAACTTTAAATCCCTCTAACCAGGTTCCTTTCCAGAAAAAGCTGAAGGCAAAAGTGCTTCCTGAATCCTCACCGGAGAGTCCCCTCTTAGAAGGAATAGCCTCGATAACTGCTTCGGCTCCACCCCACCATATAGGGAAGGGTGCGGTAGAAGCCGACAGGTCAGGCTGAAGAATGATGGCAGAGTCCCCCACAGAAAGGGCTGAGCCTGATTCTAGTCCAGCCAGCTCGAGAGAAACTGACGAAGGAAGGGAATCAGGAATTAAGAGTCCGACTTCATCAGGTATCGTCTTCCCCCTGTACACACACCCGTCAGGGTACTGTTTTCGGTGAGGGTACTGCCGGGGCTCGGGCAGGGCAATTTCCTCTGAGAAAAATTCCAACCAAAGGAGGAACAATGTTAATACATACTCCTTTCTCTACCTCCGACTTGTATAATTAAAGGAATCACAATCCTCCTTATCGGAGTAACCCATATAGGATGGCGGAGTTGTTCCTTGCCGTTTTCTGCAGATCCCACCTGAAAATGCATGTGCCTTGCAGGCGACACTATTGTAAGAAAAAATAGTGATACATAGTGGCGTTCCTTTCCACATTCAACAAAAGGTGAATGCAGAGGTCTGGGCATAAGAAAGGCCTGGATGAGTCCAGTCAGCCGCACCAGCTAAAATTACTTTAAAACCTAGAGCACCTATTATACCAATATCCCCTCTGCAAAGAAGCTTTAGAAGGGATCACACCACTGGTGCATCAATACATAAAACTGGACTTTTAAAATTTTGCCAGTTTCCGTACAACACCCCTATCGTACCGGTGTTGAAACCGGGGACAAGAGAATACTGGTCTGTTCGAGACCTAAGAAAAATCAACCAAATAGTAGACGCCATTCATCCGATTGTGCCAAACCCATATATTCTCTTGGCTACTATACCCGGTCAATGTGCTTGGTTTTCAGTACTAGACTTGAAAGATGCCTTCTTTTGTATTCCTCTACACCCCGAGTCTCAACCTCTATTTGCCATTCAGTGGACTGATATTAAGACAGGGAATTGCTGTGGGGGTACTAACTCAAACCCTGGGACCAGCCAGGTGACTGGTGCCCTACTTGTTAAAACAGCTGGACAACACGGCCTGGGGATGGCCCCCTTGTCTTCCAGCCGTGGCTGCAACATGTGACTTGTTACAGGAAGCCAAGAAATTCACTCTTGGACAAAAGGTAACAGTAAACACACCACATACAGTTTTGCCTCTTTTGGAATAAAAGGGGGGTCTTTTTGGCTCACGGCAGGATGGATGGGAAAATGTCAGGCAATCTTGTTAGACAACTCAAACGTGGTTCTGAAGGCTGTCTCCTCCCTCAATCCCACCACATTGCTGCCTATTTCAGAAGATGCCCCTGTCTGTACATGACTGCCTAGAGATAATTGAAGAAGTTTATTCTAGCAGACCAGATCTCTCAAATGTTCCCTTGACTGACCCAGAAATAGAAATGTATACAGATGGCAGTAGCTTTCTATATGAAGGATGCCACAAGGCGGGATATGCGGTGGTGACATGAACTGAGGTCTTAGAGGCAGCTCCACCTCCTGCTGGCACTTCAGCTCAAAAGGCTGAACTCATAGTCCTCGGGCAGGCCCTGCAACTAGGAATAAGAAGACGCATAACTGTGTATACTGATAATAAATATGCCCATCTGGTCCTTCACTCACATGGTGCCTTGTAAAAAAAAAAAAGAGAACTTCTGAATATGCCAACAAAGAAATAAAACATGTACCAGAAATCCTAGAACTCCTAAAGGCGATCCCCTTCAGGTGGCAGTGGTATAATGCCCCGGACACCTGGAAATTTTAAATATCTGCTGATTTTTGTGGACACCTACTCAGGGTGGGTAGAGGCTTTCCTTTGTCGAACCGAATGAGCCCAAGAAGTGACCAAGGTGTTACTCAAAGAAATCATACCCTGTTTTGATCTTCCAGTCCCAGTACTGAGTGACAACAGCGGAGCTTTTACGGCAACAGTCACTCAAGAAGTCAATAAGATTTTATGTATAAATTGGAAAGTACACTCAGCCTAGAGACCACAATCGACTGGAGAGACCAAAAAGACGAACCATACTCTGAAAAAGGCCTTGGTGAAACTTTGCCAGAAGACAAGCTCCACTTAGATACAAGTTCTCCCCACTGCCCTGCTCAGAATCCGGGTAGCCCCTCTAAGTGGGCTCAAATTGAGCTCTCACAAATTAATATATGGGAGACCATTCTTGAAAAAGTCGACTTTCCCCACCTCAGTGATGACCGAGGTAGAGAAAAGAGACTGGGTCCGTTTTCTGAGAGCTGTCATAAACACTGTTAATCAGTATGCTTCTTCTCATTTGCCTTTTCCTTCTGACACTCCCCTCCACAGGTTCCAACCCAGAAACTGGAAATCAGGTCCCACTGAAAACCTAGAAGAATCAATCCCCGGAAGACCAACTGGTCCCTCAGTGGGAGGGACCTTTTGAAGTTCTTCTGACCACCCACTCTCTGAAATTAACCAGAGTAGCTGCGTGGGTGCTTCACTCCAGAGTAAAAGCATCCCCACCAGAAAAGGAGAAAGAAGCAGAAAACAAAGAGCCACCATACTCTTGTACTCCAATTCAGGGCCTGAAGTACAAGTTCAAGAAGTCTACAGCACAGTGATGTTGATCTTATTTCCCTCTACCTTTCAGTTTTTCCAGGAGACCTGGACAGAAAAGGTGCCGGTGATCCCACAGGCAAAGGGGACATTGACCCTGCAAGCTGGGGACACTCTGACCCTCCCATGTGTAGTCTCAACCCTAACTCCAGTAGGTCGAGTAAATGGGCCATAAAAGAGTCTGAAAGAAGAACCTTAAGAATAGTGATTATTCTAGTTTGTTTTTGTGTTCCCTGTTTTATGAGAATATTAAGAAAAGGGACTACAAATACTCCGAAGGCTAGAAAAATTTTTACCCTGGTAAGTCGGGACACCCCTTTTTCAAGCTCTGAAGACGACTGTCATCTAATTCACCAAGATGCAGCCAATTTCCACTCTAACTCTCCCTGCCCACACACACACATATGGCCCCTAGTCGATACCAGGAGGTTTCTCACCCAAGCGATGCCCCTAAACAGCAGGAAGTAACCAGAAAAGAAGCAACACCCTGTTTCCCAAGATTGAGAAACTTCCAATAAAAAGGGGGTTTGGAAGAGGCTGCACAGGCCTGGCTCACTATTATTTACTACCCATTGCTAACTGCCACATTGTTTCATGATCTTGTTTCTCCAGACTCTACAAAAGGTTTAAGATTAACTGATGTTCCTCCCTGGAGGGGTGGAAAACAAGTGATAATGATCTAAGGATGAAAAACCAAACAAAGCACCCATCATGTGACAAGAAAAGAGAAGAAGCAGGATGTCGACAGATAATCCCCAAGGATGTCACCAGATAACCTCTAACAATACCAGTAGAAGATTAACTCATCTAAGACATCACCACCTCAAGGGGAAACTAACACTAACTTCTAAGATCCATAATCCTGTCCCTATAAAAGCCTTCAGCCGATCTCCAGAGGGGCAGACGGGTTTTTTGGAGGAATCTATTCCCCCTTCCTCTCCTGTATATCAATATATAATAAACATCTTGCTGCTCACCTCACCCCTGTCTCAGAATTGGCTATTGTGGCAGGCTGCTCCTATCCGTGTCACTGTGATAACAAGGTCTACTTTTGAAAATCAGCCAGTGCAAACCCTATGGATCACCACGGTCCAATCCACAACTCATCATGGAGATGGTGCAGGACTGGGCAGTGTTTTGTTCCATGGTGCATGGGGTCATCATGAGTCAGGGGTTGACTTGAGGGTAGCTAACAACAACAGGAAAGATTTGGGAAGATGACTTGTAGGGTCCTGGTGACTGACTGCATGTTGTTGGGGGACAATAAAATGGTTAGAGGCAAAATTGCCTTTGAAGTATCCAGCCTGGGGCAATGCCATTAGCAGGAATGAAGAAATGAAGAAGAGGCACTGGATCAAGGGGCTGTGAGGACTGCTTGACATTGGAATGCATTGCCGCCAGGTGATGTCTAGTTCTCTGGAGGCCTTTTAGAGTTCTGTCTTAGTCATCTTGTGCTGCTACAACAGAAATACCACAAGTGGATGGCTTTAACAAAGAGAAATTTATTTCTTCACAGTAAAGTAGGCTGAAAGTCCAAATTCAGGGCGTCAGCTCCAGGGGAAGTCTTCCTCTCTCTGTTGGCCTTCTCATCAATGTTCCCGCGGACTAGGAGCTTCTCTGCGCAGGGACCCCGGGTCCAAAGGACGCGCTCTGCTCCTGGCACTGCTTTCTTGATGGTATGAGGTCCCCCTGTCTCTCTGCTCACTCTGTCTTTTATATCTCAAGAGATTGCCCCAGGACACAATCCAATCTTGTAGATTGAGTCCTGCCTTACTAACACAACTGCCACTCATCCTCCCTCATTAACATCGTAGAGGCAGGATTTACAACATACAGGAAAATCACACAGTACCAGGAATCATGGCCCAGCCAAACTGATACACACATTTTTGGGGGGACATAATTCAATCCATGACAGATGCCCTCCATGCAAGAAAGCTTGAGGAGAGCAGAGAAAAGATGTGGATAAGCTCTGATCCCCCGACTGACGCTTTTCTGGAGGAGTTACCCACTGTGAGCATCACTCCGCAAAAGTACTCAAGGTCAGACAATTAAAGCAACACTAAAAGTGCCTCTGAATTTCCTCTTTTCAGCTATTTTATCTAAGACAAATCAATGCAACTCTCTTGTGAAAAATCAATTTACCTGGAAAATAAAGTGGGTTCTACCCAACGAGTAGCATCTGGCAAGCCCTGATTAAGAAAACCACTGTTTGGCAACGCTGTGAAAACTGCAAGTCATGGAGGGAAGTAAACACTTTGGATCTAATGCCATTTGAGGGCTGTGACAGCTGTCCTATTTCCATCAGTGGTGAAGCCTTAAGCTCTTGCTGCTACAAACCTGTGAACCACGCCCTCCCTGCCTTTGCAGGCTTTGAAAGGAGAGAAGAATATGGAAGGTGACCGAGGCTGAACCCAATTTCCTTTCCCTGTTCAGTGTGTGGAAGCACCAAATATACAACAACTGGACCAAAAGAAAAAACCACTTGCCAGTCACAGAGGCATCCATGATCCACACGGCCAGCAGCTGAGGAATGACCACCCAGCCTCAGCACAGCTGAGAATTCCTCTATGGTCATGGGATCGGTACCAATTTTCAGGAGTATTTCTTTTTGTCAGTGGCTATATGCCTGAAAAGTTTTACATAAATCAAATCCCATTTTAAACTCATCTGGGCACATAGCTATTTAACATGAAAGCCCTGGTTACGTAGTGGTTAAGGGCTCAGCTCTTAAGCAAAAGTTCAGCAGTTTGAATCCACCAGCTGCTCCTTGGAAACCCTATGAAACAGTTCTACTCTGTCCTATAGGGTCACTATGAGTTGGAATTGACTTGATGGCAATGGGTTTTTATAGGTCTATGCTTCTCAAATCTTGATGCACATACAAATCGACCTGGCAGTCTTGTTAAAATGCAGATTCTGATTCAGTAGGTCTGGAGAGGACCTGAAATTCTGCATTTCTTACAAACTCCTGGGTGATGTTAAGCTGCTATCCACAGATCACATTTTGAGTGTCAAGACTGTGAAAAATCCTTGAAAAACCAAATCCAAAATCCTTTAAATGTCAGTATGTCATTGTTGTTAGCTCCCATCAAGTCAGCTCCAGCTCATGGTGACCTTATGTATAACAGAATGAAAAGTCGCCTGGTCCTGCACCATCTTCATGATTGTTGGTATGCTCGAGTCCATTGTTGTGTATTTTGAGTGCCTTCCAATCTGAGGGAGTTTATCTTCCAGCACTATAGCAAGCAATATTCTGTTGTCATCCATAAGGTTTTCACTGACTAATTTTCAGAAGTAGATCACCGGGCCTTTCTTGTTAGTCTGTCTTAGTCTGGAAGCACCACTGAAACCTGTCCACCATAGGTGGCCCTGCTGGTATTTGAAAAAACAGTGGCATAGCCTCCATAATTATAGCAACACACAAGCCACCAAAGTACAACAAAGTGACAGATGGAAGGTAGAAAAGTGACTATAATAACCCCTTAATTGTAGTAAGTTAGGATGTTTCTTCCACTTTTTTTTTTTAAGTGGAGGCAATACTTGCTGCATGTAAAGTACTGACCTAAGCGCTATGTGTTAGACAAGGAAGAGGATGTAGTAAAAAAATTTTCTAAGAATTTGATTCATGTACTCATTCAATTTGGATATCTCATGCCAAAACCACCCTTCTTCCTCCCTAGAAAGTTTAAGGAAACTGAATTTTCAGAGCTCCCTAATTAGTTACACAGTAGCAAATTAGAAAGGCTCGGTGTCCTCTGGAAACTATTTTGACTGTGTCAGCTATCTCCACTGATGCCCGATCATCACCAAGAGCCTTGGGGAGGGTGGCAGAAAGGAGGTCAGGCTGCAAATGCCAGTGTTCCCACCGACATACCCAGAACCACTTTCTTTCTTAGGTTCCTTTGTGAGAAACTTGTTGGAACTACCAATTTGTCGTGATGTTTAAGCCATGTGTTAGTGCACTACAGGGTTATTTTAAAAAATTAAGCTGTTTTTTGGTGATCTTGTATGTTCCACAGACTGTGAATGTAGTTATTTTTATAAAGTGCCTTAAAAAGTCTAGTAATTATTGTCCTAAACAAGCCTCTCTTTCTCCTTCGTAAATTAACATGGAAAGAAAAAAAAAAAAAATCCTTCCCAAATGAAAGGTCTTTAGCGTGTTGTATTTCCTTGGGTGGGCTCCGGGTCACCTGGGGATGGAGGATCCCTGCTCCTTCCTTCCTCCAGCAACATCACCCCGGCCCTTGTCCTGTGGAACAAAAGCACCCCAAAGAAGCATCAGCCTGGTGGGGAACGGGTTTACATTCACAGTGTTCTGTATTTTATGGTTTTGGAGAGGGGGTGGGTGATGGAGTAGAGAGGTAGAATTTTTTCACATCTAAACAGTAAATGAAGTATTACTGTAATTGCTTTACTGAGCTCATGGAAAAACTCAAGTCATCGAATGTTAGTTTTACAGATGAAGCAAGTGAGGTTCAGTGAGATTATTTGACTTGCCCCAAAGCCCCTAAATCTTGCTAGAGGAAGAGCTAGAGGCTGGGGCACCTCCCAGCCTCTCATGCACAAAGGCCATCTTCCCTAGAAATTGTGATACAGCCAAATTCTCCCTGCCCCAGAGGTAAATTCCCCTAGGATTTGGCCTGAGCATGAATCTCTCTGGGTGCTTTCCAACATCCTATGCCAAGCCACCAGGCTGTAACATGTAAATTATTTTCTTTTAATCAATTAAGTGAACATTTTCAGATAATTACTTCTACAGTTGCTTAACTTACATCTTTTCAGTGACCTGTAATACATGGAAACATTACATTTACTTGAATTATATAATCTACCCTACAGTCCTGTAAGGTCGGTTTTATTATCATCTCAATGTTATAAATGCAGCAATTGAGACTCAGAGAGATTGAACAACTTGCCTAAGGCCACACAATGAGTAAGTAGCAGATTTGAACCCAGGTCACCTGCCTCCAGAGCCTGCACTTAACAACTTTGCCATAGCAATACCATTGCTCAGGCAAGGCTGGCATTTACTTGGTAGACCCTGGCTGGGGGGGCACAAGCTACAAATCGAGACCATCGTGCAAAGTTGTCACACGTGCTTCATCCCATCTCGTCTTATATCCTTTCCAGAAACTTCCTTTCCTTGGTCAGCAGCACCCTGATTTTATAAAGGGGTTGTTTTCACAGCAGCTCGTACTTTGGAACCAACCCACAGAGGTCCGTGTGTTCCGGACCTCAGCCTGGCCAGCCCAGTCTTCCCAGCTCTTGATTTAGGGGCCCTCCATCTGTATTTACTGATTGGGGTCATTGCTCTGGCACTTCTTTTTGCCTGACCAGTAACTGAGCAGAAAGGCAGCAGACAGGATTTTTTTTTTTTTTTAATGTGGAAATCACCAGTTCTTCCTACTCTGTTCCTGAGATTGTCTCCCCTGAGGCTCCAGAAAAAAACAAAAGAATAATAAACACCACAATGAGGAAAATGATTCATAGATAAAGTGAAGCCAAATCCCAGGAGCCTAAACTCAGAGCATGAGCAGCATTCTCTTGCCTCAAAATTTGTTTTTGAGAAAAAGTCCACTTAAATCCAGATTAAAGTATGTGTTTGACAACCCTCACTAGCGAGCAGTTTAGACCTCAACTGGACAGAGAGAGTAAAGGAAAAATTTCCTTCAAAGTAGCAGAAGTCTCCAGCACTGGAGCTGACCCCTACAATCTAGGGTAGCAAGTTTGCATGAGAGAAGGACCTGGCTTTGCCCAAGGTTAGGGTGTAGAGCATCTCCTGGTCTTCACTGCAGAAGATACAGGCTTGGGTTAAATGTTCTAGGAAACTTTCTATAACCTAGTGGTCTTTGGTTTCCTGAGTGCCAACAGACCATTAGAAACCACTCATTGGTATGATCCAGCTGGAACTCTCTGCCCCACCTAGCAATAATGGTGGCTGTCTTTGAACTTCTCTCCTGTGGCCTCTCTGAATCTCCCTGGGCCACTGTGTCCCTTCAGGCTTCCTTCTCTGCTTCTCAGCCTCTCCAGGTTGGTTCTCCCCAGGGTTCTGCCCTGCCATCCTTTCCTCCTCTTCCTTTCACTCCTCCTCCTCACTTTCAACACATGCCCCATGAGGGAGCTCATCTCGTCCATGGACTCAGTCACCACAGCATACTTGTTGCTGTTAGTTGCCGTTGAATGGAGTCTGGAGTCATGGCGACTCTATGTATGCACAGTAGAACTGCCCCATGGGGTTTTTAAGGCTGTGACCTTCTGAAAGCAGATCACCAGGCCTGTTTCCCAAGGCACTTCTGGGTGGATTCGAACCGCGAACCTAGTAGTCGAGCACTTAACCATTTACGCAACCCAGGGACTCCTGACACTAAACAAACAAACCCATTGCCATGGAGTCAGTGCCAACTCATAGTGACCCTATAGGACAGAGTAGAACTGCCCAGTAGGGTTTCCAGGAGCACCTGGTGAATTCAAGGTGCTGGCCTTTTGGTTAGCAGCCGTAGCTCTTAACTACTATGCTGCCAGGGTTTCCAAACCTGTTGCCCTTGATTCGATTCCGACTCATAGCAGCCTGCACACTAGTGACTCTCAGATATGTGTCTCCAGTCTTCACACCTCTCTTGAACTCCAGACCTTGAGTGCAGCTCCCTCCCGGAAATGCAGGTGGCAGAATGCGAACACAACTGAAGGGCCCTCGCGCACCCAGATGTGCACCTTCACCAATGTGCCCTGTCCATGCCTCCAGTCATCCCAGCTGCATGCCTTGCAGTCACCTCTGCCTCCTCCCTTTCCCTTGTCCTCTATAACCAAGTACTTCCCAAGTCTAGTCAGTGCTACCACTAAAATCTCCCTTAAACCTATCTCCTCCTCTCCACTACCCCACCAGTCTCCCAATTCAAGTCCTCAATATTCCATCCCTTTAACTCTGGAAACCCTGGTGGCATAGTGGATAAGAACTACGGTTGCTAGCCAAAAGGTCGGCAGTTTGAATCCACCAGGTGCTCCTTGAAAACCTTATGGGGCAGTTCTACCCTGTCCTGTAGGGTCACTATGAGTCAGCATTGACTCAAAGGCAATGGGTTGGTTGGTTTGTTTTTTCCTCCAGCTCTAAGCTGCTCCGTTTCATGCCCCTCTTTGCTTCTGATCTCCCCTCACTCTACCTCTTCTCTCTTCTATGGCTTTGCCGTCTTCATTTTCGCCTCCTTTCCATCAGCTTTTTAACATATTCAAGCCTCTCTTGGCTTTGTCTTCTCCTGGCTTCCATTCTCACTCACTTCTTCCCTTCTCAGATAAGATTCCTGAAAGAGCTGTCTAGACTACTCGCTGTCTCCATCACCTCATGTCCTGCTCTCCCTCAAGCCACCATCATCTGACTTCAGCGTCCCCACTGCCCTGAAACTGCTCTCTACAGCCAAGTCCCCAGTGATCTCTCTGTTACAATGCAGAAGACCCTCTTCCGATCTGTCCTGTGTATAGCATTATTCACCGTTAACTCTCCTCCCTCCATGACAGCTCCTCACTCCAAACAGAACTCCTCCTACTGACCCTCATTCCCCCTTTGCCCTCATCCTTCCTGTCCATCATCTGTTATCAGTCCACCTCTTGCTCCACCTGCCCTCACTGGGGACTTATCCACTCCCACAGCTTCAGCTTCGTACAGGCCACAGATGACTCCCAGGTCTGAATCGCCATCCCAGATATCTCACTTGAGCTCCAGATTTTTAGAGCCAGCTGCCCACTGGCTCTAAGGACACTCCACCTGGATGGATCACAAGCACCTCAAACTCAGTGTGTCCAAAACCACACACCCTCTCCCAACAAACATGCACCGCCTTCCATGACCTTTGTTCTAAAAATGGCTCCACCATCCACCAAGATGCCTGTGCCGAAAACACCTTAGTCGTCCTTGACTCCTCTTTCACTCCCACTCCCTATATCCAGCCTCCAAATTTGGCCAAGTCTGCTATCTCCTAGACAGCCCTCGAATTTGCCTGCTTTTCTCCATCCCCCCTTCTCCACCATAGTTCAAGTTTTCCATCACTCACCCCCTCATGGTGGCGTGATCCTCCTGCCTGAGACTTGCCTTGTTTTATCTGATGCACTCACAGTCTATTCATGACACTGATCGGCTCACAGCTCACTTGCCTGCTTCTCTATCACCTTCAGGACTCTTAGCCTGGCACCTGGGGTCTTTCAGGGTCTGGGCCCTCCTCCCCTCCCTTTGATCTTGCCTCCCTATGCTTCTGCCAGCTGAATAACTTGAGTTCCCTGAATGCATGCCTTACGTTGCTAAAATAACTCCTTCTCATGCTTCAGGCCTAAGAGCAGATGTTACTTCCCGTAGGGTCAGGTGCCTCCTCTGGGTTCCAAAGCTCCCCAGCCTGACCCTCTCCATGGCACATTGTTGTGGGTGGCGGGGGTGGGGGAGCTGCAAATTCCTCCAACTGTGAATTTTTTCAGAAAGGGCCTGGGTCTCATTTATTTTTGTCTTTCCAGAGCTAGCAGAGCCAAGTAATAGGCAAGTGATTTATAAGTACTTGGGTGAGTACTTACCTTTCAACCATGTGATAATTTGTTTACTTGCTCGGAGCTCCTCCAGGGCAGAAACTTGTCTTTTCAATCTCTAAGCAGCATCTATCTGACATGTGCTCCCAAGATGTTTATTGAAAGCGATAATACGTGAATACCAAGATGATGCACCCCACCCTTCCTGAAGGTTTCCAAGAGTAACTTAGAAGCCTGACAAAACCTGCCCCTCACTTTTGGCTTCCGCCAATCATAAGATGTACTCTTTATCTCTCTTTCAGTCAGCAAGACTGGGAAGTGGAGAGGGCCCCTGGACTGCCAAGGCAAGTCCAATGGGAGGCAGTATTCTGTGGATCAGAATGGCCCCTCTTCCCTCCCTCCCTGCAGCTTCTTACAGCCTCAAGATCAGTGCAGGGTCTTTGGGCTCAGGGCCCTGCAAACCTGAGGACAGTGTTAAGTTTGAGCAGAGCCTCAGAGACCGCTGCCCCTCACTCGAAGACCACTCCACTGGGAAGAGAAGGAGTCGACCTCCCCTGGGGACCAGTTGGCCTTTGAGCCAGGTTGATGAGGAGACGAGGGAGGACGTGGATAAGGAGAGTTCAGTGGTGAGTGAGTGAGCCAAAAAATGAGTGAACGGGTTCTGAGCGGAGCCCGGAGGCCTGGGGTGGGGGGGGGGGGGAGGGGGCAGGGGGCGGCGGGGGTGGGGGGAAGGGGGCAGGGGGCGGCGGGGGTGGGGGGAAGGGGGCAGGGGGTGGCGGGCGGGGGGAACCGCTGAGGCGCCCGGGGACCGCCAGCCCTCCCCGCGCCGGCGGCCGTCTTCCCCGCCCCTCGCAGCCGCTCCCTCCCGCTCGCCGCTTATTTAACCTGGCCGGGGCGGCGGAGGCGCTCTCACTTTCCCAGAGCCGCCCGCTCACCAGTAGCTGGTCGGTCAGTGCGAGCGTCCTTCGACTCCATGGCGCTTTCCGTGCGGCTGTTGCCCCTCGCCCTGGCGCTGGCCCTGGGTCCGGCCGCGACCCTGGAGGGACCCGCCAAGTCGCCCTACCAGCTGGTGCTGCAGCACAGCCGGCTCCGGGGCCGACAGCACGGGTAAGCAGATCCTCCCCGCTGGGGGTGGAGAAGGGACGGGACGCCGGGGCTCGGAGCGCACTCCCGGGGGCATCGCCGCGGGCTGGGGGCGCAGGGGACAAAGCCCAAATGAAAAGCAGGCAGCGTGGGGGGCTCGGAGAGACCAGCCCTGCACAAGGTGGAGAGTAGGGTAGTGGGGGACGATGGAGGTAAAGACAGAGGCAAATGCACAGTAGAGGAAGGGGGTTGGGGGAACTGTGTGGCGACCCACCACTCAAGCAAAGAACATGAAATGGACCGGGCTTTCAGCCTCATCTCTCAGCTGACAGGAGGAAGGGCGAGTTGGCAGCTCTCAGCCCCGAATCACCATGGGAAAGTGGCCAAGGCAGAGAGGAAGCCCACGCAGCAGTGCACACGTTATGAACCGTTGAGGTCCTTGTCCAGCGACTCCAGTATGAGACTAGGAGGAGACCAGGAGGCAGCATCCACCGGTGCCCAGACTTCTGATCTCCTGTCCCTTGGCCTGAGCCCACCACCTGGCACCAGATGGTGCTGCTCTTGGGCACAGCAAGGGTAGTATGGTGCCCTCTCCCCTGCCAGATGTAGAGAAGGGAATTCACTGGGCCCTCACACATTGCACAGATGGGGAAACCAAGTCCAGAGAGGATACACCACTTTCCTATGGTCCTGCAGTATGCACTGAAGCCAGGACTGTAGTCTATCTTAAAGCAATAGCTGCATTTGTAAATTTGGGATATTATCATTGTAGGTATTCCTTTGAGACTCTGAAGATGTGTTGACTTTAGGAGGCAAACCCAGGGAGAAGGTCTGACCTGGTGAAGACCCTAGCATAGACCCAGGCAGAGGTGGGCAATATTTCTACATCCAAAACCAGGTCACTTGCTTTACACATAGCCAGGCTTTCCTGCAGCTTCCAGCCTTCCTGGTTGTACCAACCTTTTTTCATAACTGGGGAAAACTATATGCAAACAGAGTCATGCTCAAATGCCTCTGGGATCTGGCATTCAAACCCAGGCCGTGACCAACCCTCTGTATTTGGGTCAAAACTCACTATGCTGTTGTTAGCTGCCATCAAGTTGGCCCCGACTCATGGCGGCCCCATGCACAAGAGAACAAAATGCCATCCCCATGATTAGTTACTAATCTGACTGTTGTGATCCATAGGGTGTCCTATAGCTGATTTTTGGAAGTAGATTGCCAGCCCTTTCTTCCTAGTCTGTCTTAGTCTGGATGCTCCTCTGAAACCTGTTCAGCATCATAGCAACATGCAAGCCTCCACTGACAGATGGGTGATGGATGCGCAGGAAGTGCATTGGTCAGGAATCAACTTAGGTCTCCTTCGTGGAAGGCAAGAATTCTACCACCGAACCACCAGCAACCTTAAAACTCACTATAGGGGGGTGATCAGAGGACTTTATAGGCCCTTACAGACTGTGGCTCCCTACACCTAGGAGTGCTCAGGGGGCGAGCATAGGCTGCCTCTTCATAGGAAGTAGTTACCCTTGTCTCCTCTGCCTGTGGCTTTATGGCCTTACCTGGCCTTTCAGTTGCTCAGGGCTGGTGGCGGGGGAGGGAGGGCTGTCCTGGGATTAAGTCTGGCCACTCTGCAGACTGAAATCCAGCCAGGCCATGCTTCATTCACAACCTGGAAAGAGGAGAACACTGGGGACTGTCACAGGAACTTAGGGAAGTGGGAGACTCACCTTTGACATAGGCTGTGTGTACTAGAGAGTGATGGGGATAGGTCAGAAAGACGCAAGGGACATGAGACCTGAAAGTCAAAATGTGAGCGACTGCCATTTGTACCATCCCCAGCCCAGCTCACCTTGGTCGCTCTGTCTTCCTTGCCAAAGAAGCTTGTCATATTTGGGTGCCACAGTCTGCCTGGGAGGTTTTTGTTCCTTCTGTGGCTTAGCCACTAAGTCAAGAGAAGACCCCTGTAGCATGCCTTGCAGCACTGTCACCCAGACTGGAGTGTCTGTGCACGCCCACAGTGAAGGTTCCCAAAAGGTGTTGAAGGTCTTCTACCAAGAATCATCTCTATAGCAAGCCTCCTTCCTTTCAGAGCCCAGAAGAGCCAATGGAAAATAGTCCTCTCCCCTTTTCTTAAAATGCAGACACTCTTTACTGTGAGTTTCAGATATCAGATCCACTTCCCCACCACAGCCCTGCAGGTGAATTCTCTTGATTAACTTCTTGCAGTGCAGTTGGAAAGGCCTATCTGTTATGGGCAGAATGCTCTAAGAAATCACAAGTGTACCCCCTCCCCCAGAAAAGCCTGGATCCACAGGCAGAGGGACCGTGACAAAATAATTGCAGGCACAGTTGAGTTTACTCTGAGCTAACTGTCCCTGAAAATACCATGGGGCCACCTGGCCTTGCACATGTGGGTGTGGCACCCTGTGCAAAATGGATAACCTTGTTCACACTCCAACACTTCATTCAAAGCAAGAACTAGTGGAAAGGGAGGAAAAATCTCTTCGCTATTTTAAGGAAGTCAGTGTGCTCCAAGATGTGAAGGAAGAGATGACAGTTGTACCTTGTCATGTGCCAGGCTTTATCACCCAACACCACTTTTGCTTTCATCTTCACAACAACGCAGTGCGATCTATTGTCTGTGTTGTCATTTTATAGACGGAGAAACTGCAGCTTAGTGAGATAGAGGGACTCAGTCCAGACACAGAGAGCTGTTGGCAGAAGCATGACTGCGACGTGGTCTCTTGACTCCCAACAGCGTCTGTGTTGCTATTGAAAGGAAATATAAAAAAGAGAGAAGTAAAAACGCCATCACGCTTCCAAATACCAACAACAAAAGCTGGACAGTTTCCTGAAGCACTTGGTTTTCAACTCCACATTGAACAACACCATTAACCTTGAGGCAGAAGGCCTAGAAATGCCTCCATGCTTTGCTCATTTCGATTAAACTTTGGCATAAATCTCCTATGTACACAGCCCACCCTGATGGAGAGGGAGGAGTCACAGCAGCCCCCAGACTCCACTCCTGTCACAAAGGGCAGCAGCAGCGGTAACTCACTCCGCAAAGGAGTGTTGGAGCTGCATCCCCAAGAGACTCACTGAAGAGTTGCCAGATGCCCACGGAAAGTTGCAGGGAATTCGTCAACGGTAATTGTTTCCTGCTCCATCATATAAAAGAACTTTTGAGGTTGTATAGCAACAAACAGTACCTCAGGTGTAGCATATGGCCAGTAGGGACTCTTCAGAAATTGTTTGAGAGCAATTGTAACCTGTGACTCCCAGGTAGCGAGCAGGGAAGCAAGGTGTATAGACTCAGCTGGCGTGTAGTTTCTTCTCCACGCTTACCTTCTCTCGCTCTGAGGCTCCTGCATCAACTCACCAGTATTTGACTGTGCCTCCTTGGCCCACTCACCTTTGCCTATTGAATAACAAGTTGGACACGAGAGACAGGGCAAAGAAGTAACAGATCAGAAGGACCCCTTGACTTGATAATCTGAATGCATATTCGAGAATGGACCAATTTCCTGCAGCCAACACAATGGGGATGGTAGGTGTAGCTCTCACTGCGGTACAGTGTATTCCTGAAAAATCCTGGGCACATCAAATGATGTCGATTGATAACATTTTTAAAGTACCAGAGGAACTTGGTGTTCAATAAATACTCTACCCTTTGGATCGAAACTGAAATTCTCCTGGCACAGAGGTTTTGTGAAAGCCCTCAGTTCCTGTTGCCTTCCTCTGACTTGTGATTCAGCCAGATGAACTGCCTGCCCCAGGCTCAGCCTGGCTTCCCAACCATTGTCACCACACAGCCAGACACAGCAGCCTCCTTTTGCCAGGGGCTCCTAGTGAAGGTCCTGCCATCACTAGGCCTGAGCATGGCTCAGGTCAGGACTCAGTACAGCAGAATAAAAGGCACAAACCCAAAATCCCCTGGCCTGGGGACTTCTCTCATAGCTGCTTTGCTTGGCAAATGTACCACTTTTACTTTGTTAGTTTTCTCAGTCTGTAACATGCAATCTAAAATTTTTAAGATGCTTTTATTTACACTTATCAATTGCCCAGGTCAAAGAAGCATACGTATATGAAATTATATCGACGTGTAAAGTATACTTTGTCAATTTTCAATTTGTAAGGGCTGATGAAAATATGGGTCGGGGGGCCAAAGTCTACCCCCAAACCACTGCCTGATTACCATCACTAAAATGGTTGTCTCTCCTCCATCTTTAGAAAGTTCTAATGTCCAGGGGAGGGGGGGTGATCTGGTGGAAAGAACATCACAGTGGGGTGGATGCACTGACCGTCTGGCTGACGCTGTTGCTTCTGTTCTTAGCCCCAACGTGTGTGCCGTGCAGAAGCTCATTGGCACCAACAAGAAGTACTTCACCAACTGCAAACAGTGGTACCAGCGGAAAATCTGTGGCAAATCAACGTGAGTATCTAACCACGCAAGACTGCCAGCCACCAAGGAGGCGGTGCTGTGTGCATGCCAGCTGCAGCGCCCTAGGGCCTGGACCAGTCTTCTAAAAAGTCAGGCTGCCTAGGGAGCCATGAAGACGTGTGTGCAGACATGCAAACATGTCAGAGAAATGTGTGCGCTTGGGAGTGGCATTTTTTGTAAGCTGGCCAGTTTTGTTTCACATTTTTAAGGCTGCTGACAAGACCTCATTTGTCAAGGCTGGTTTGGGATTTCACGAAGCATGAAGTGTGTGTGCAAGTGCGTAAGTGCGTATGCGTGTGTGCGCATGCACTTTTTCATCCTCCTTAAATGATACAAATATTCAGTGGAGAAGCCACTAGCTTGTGACTCTGGGAAGGAAAGCCTGTTGTTGAGCTTATACAAAAAAAAAAAAAAAATACCACCCCTACTCTGCAGTGCTAATGTTGTTGTTGTTAGGTGCCTTCAAGTTAGTTCCGACTCAGAGCAACCCCGTGTACTACAGAACAAAACATTGCCTGGTCCTGCTCCATGCTCACAATCGTTATACTTGAGCCCATTGTTGCAGCCACTGGGTCAGTCCGGCTCATTGAGGGTCTTCTTCTTTTTCGCCGACCCTCTACTTTACCAAGTATGATGTCTTTCTCCAGGGACTGATCATTCCTGATAACATGTCCAAAGTATGTAAGACGTAGTCTCGCCGTCCTTGCTTCTAAGGAGCATTCTGCCTGTACTTCTTCCAAGATAGATTAGTTCGTTCTGCTGGCAGTCTGTGGTATATTCAACATACTTCACCAGCACCACAATTCAAAGGCGTCAATTTTTTTTTTTTTTTTTTTTGGTCTTCCTTATTCATTGTCCAGCTTTCGCGTGCGTATGATGTGATTGAAAATACCATGGCTTGGATCAGGTGCACCTTAGTCTTCAAGGTGACATCTTTGCTCTTCAATACTTTAAAGAGGTCGTTTGCAGCAGATTTGCCCAATACAATGCATCTTTTGATTTCTTGACTGCTGCTTCCACAAGTATTGATTGTGGATCCGCGTAAAATGAAATCCTTGACAACTTCAGCCTTTCTTTTCTCTGTTTATCATGATATCGCTTATTGGTCCAGCTGTGAGGATTTTTATTTTCTTTACCATACTGAAGACTGTGGTCTTTGATCTTTATCAGTAAGTGCTTCAAGTCCTCTTTACTTTCAGCAAGCAAGGTTGTGTCATCTGTATAACGCAGTTGTTAATGAGTCTTCCTCCAATCCTGATGCCCCATTCTTCTTCATATAGTCCAGCTTCTCAGATTATTTGCTCAGCATACAGCTTGAATAGGTATGGTGAAAGGATACAACCCTGACGCACACCTTGTCTGACTTTAAACCACACAGTATCCCCTTGTTCTGTCCGAACGACTGCCTCTTGATCTATATACAGGTTCCTCATGAGCACAATTAAGTGCTCTGAATTCCCATTCTTCGCAATGTTATCCGTACTTTGTTACGATCCACAGTCGAATGCCTTTGTGTAGTCAATAAAACACAGGTAAACATCTTTCTGGTATTCTCTGCTTTCAGCCAGGATCCATCCGACATCACACAGTGATATCCCTGGTTCCATGTCCTCTTCTGAATCTGGCCTGAATTTCTGACAGTTCCTTGTTGATGTACTGCTGCAGCTGCTTTTGAATTATCTTCAGTAAAATTGTACTTGCATATGATATTAATGATATTGTTCGATAATTTCCACATTCGGTTGGATCACCTTTCTTGGGAATAGGCATAAATATGGATCTCTTCCAGTTGGTTGGCCAGGTAGCTGTCTTCCAAATTTCTTGACATAGAAGAGTGAGCACTTCAGCACTGCATCCATTTGTTGAAACATCTCAATTGATATTCCATCAATTCCTGGAGCCTTGTTTTTCACCAATGCCTTCAGTGCAGCTTGGACTTCTTCCTTCGGTACCATCAGTTCCTGATCATATGCTACCTGTTGAAGTGATTGAACATCGACCAATTCTTTTTGGTATAATAATTCTGTGTATTCCTTCCATCTTTTTTTGATGCTTCCTGCGTCATTTAATATTTTCCCCATAGAGTCCTTCACTATTGCAACTTGATGCTTGAATTTTTTCCTCAGTTCTTTCAGCTTGAGAAATGCCAAGTATGGTCTTCCCTTTTGGTTTTCTATCTCCAGCTCTTTGCACATGTCATTATAATACTTTACATTGTCTTCTCCAGCTGCCTTTTGAAATCTTCTGTTCAATTCTTTTACTTCATAATTTCTTCCTTTTGCTTTAGCTAGTCAACATTCAAGAGCAAGTTTCAGAGTCTCTTCTGACATCCATTTTGGTCTTTTCTTTCTTTTCTGTCTTTTTAATGACCTCTTGCCTTCTTCATGTATGATGTCCTTGATGTCATTCCACAACTCGTCTGGTCTTCGGTCATTAGTGTTCAACACATCAGATCTATTCTTGAGATGGTCTCTAAATTCAGGTGGGATATACTCAAGGTTGTACGTTGGCTCTGGTAGACTTGTTCTAATTTTCTTGTTTCAACTTAAACTTGCATATGAGCAATTGATGGTCTGTTCTGCACTTGGCCCCTGGCCTTGTTCTGACTGATGATATTGAGCTTTTCCATCGTCTCTTTCCACAGGTGTAGTTGATTTGACTCCTGTGTATTCCATCTGGTGAGGTCCATGTGTATAATCACCATTTATATTGGTGAAAAAAGGTATTTGCAATGAAGAAGTCACTGGTCTTGCAAAATTCTATCATGCGATCTCTGGCGTCATTTCTATCACCACAGTCATGTTTTCCAACTACTAATCCTTCTTCTTTTTTTTCCAACTTTTGCATCCCAATCACCAGTAATTATCAATGCATCATAATTGCATGTTTGATCAATTCCAAACTGCAGAAGCTGGTAAAAATCTTCAATTTCTTCACCTTTGGCCTTAGTGTTTGGTGCATAAATTTGAATAATAGTTGTATTAACTGGTCTTCCTTGTAGGCGTATGGATATTATCCTATCACTAGCAGCATTGTACTTCAGGATAGATCTTGAAATGTTCTTTTTGACAGTGAATGCAATGCCATTCCTCTTCAAGTTGTTATTCCCGGCATAGTAGACCATATGATTATCCAGTTCAAAATGGCCAATACCAGTCCATTTCAGCTCAGTTATGCCTAGGATATCGATGTTTATTATCATAGCAACACACAAGCCTCCGCAGTACGACAAACTGACAGACATGTGGGGGGTACTAAGGTAGACAAACCGAAAAGACAGAAATATACACATTATGAGACAGTATAACATATTAAGAACATAGACTCAAACTTTCTGTTAAGACCCTATTGCTGCTACTTACCTGGGCAAGTTGCTTCATCTTTGGAATCCTCAATTGCCTCATCTATAAAACGGGTATAACATTAGGACCTACTGTATGTGGCTGTTGTGAGGATCGAATGGAAAAAAAAATGCATGTAAGAGGCTGCATACAGTGCCTGACACATAGTAAGTGCTCAATAAATGCTAGCCGCCAAGTAACTAAGAGTTGAAATCGACTCAATGCACCTAACAACAGCAACAACATTGTTATTACCCCAGAATTTGCAAGTCTAGACTGCATCAACAGAATTTAAAGTGCCAACAGGGTGTGGACCAGTATGGTTAAAATAGATCTTGGTACCTCTGTCAGCATGGAGGGAGAGGGCATTCACTGCTGACATCCCTGGTGGAAACAGGGTAGTGTGCATGTTCTAATAGAAACTTTAGAATTCTGGGGAAACCTACTCTGTTTTGGCACCAACCGACAGCAGATTTCAAAGCTGGCTCTCTCCTGCACGGAGGAAGATGAGTTGTGGGAAACCTCTTGAGTCACTTGTGAGGTCTGATCTTCCTCTTGTCTACAGAAGATGGGGATTAAGAGACTCTAAGCCTCTACCTTGAACCCTTTCCAGTGCTGGAGATTTTCAAATTTATTGCTTGTATCATTGCCTTTGAGTGGACATCTCCAACTTAATAATCAACTAAAGGAAGGAAAAACACTCTTTCCTGGTGTATCTTTGGCTATGTGTATTTTCACCAAAAAAAAAAGATTGAGAAGTTAGAGGGTTGACATGTTGTGGGGTTGTTAACCAATGTCGTAAAACAATATGTGTACTACTGTTTCATGAGAAACTATTTGTTCTGTAAGCCTTCACCTGAAGTACAATAAAAAAAAACACTCTTTCCTTCAAATACACATGGAAATAAAATATCCCAATTTGTAGCCTTGATTACGTTAGGTAACTATCAATCCTAGTATACATCAAGGGAAATTAGGAGACATGGCGGAGCTGGGAGAGACCAGAAGAGTCCAAGGAGCCTGCCTAGGGCAGGTCCATGACAGCCAGCCTCCTGCCTGGTTGAGAGCCCAGTCTCAAAGCTAAGAGTTGAGTGAGCTAGGAGGACATACCTCCCAGGTTCAGTGAACAAACACCGGCAGCTATTCTTGCTGCTTTGGACAAATAGAGATGAAGCAAATTTTATGCTACACATCCTGCTATGGTACCCAAATAACAAAAAAAAAAGGAATAACTTTTGTACTGTTTGACTTTTTCCCATGTGCATATATTATCTACTCAAATAAACAGTTAATTAATTACTTAATTAAACACAAAGCCAGGCCCCACATAATTGCTTCTAGAAGGTGGCCAGAGTGCTGGTGGCAAGCAACCAGCTCTTCTACATCTCAGAGCCTTAGGTGTCAAGAAGCTCCGCCTTTTTGTTATTTCAGGTTTCCCTAGAATGGGACTTGCTGGGATGGTAAGCTGGCCAGGGGGTACCATCTGCCATCCTATTTCAGGATACTCCTTGTTTTAAAGCATTTCCCTGACAAGTCAACAGTAGCTTGATAACATTCCCCAGATGTTCCCAGGCTGACACTGTTGTAGATGATAAGTTGCCTTGGCTTATTGGTTCTTGTCACCTGCATTTGTCTCCATCTGTGTACCCGGATAAGGCACAAGCAACACAGCTGTGTGTTGGCAAAATGTTTCCTGCTGACCCAGACTTCCTCTCTGGGGCAGGTTTGGCTCTGAGAGTGTGGTGGTGTGATGGGGCAGCACCCTCGCACCAGTGAGCAGATGGGAGTCCAGGTGCTGGGAAAAGAGAGAAACAGAGGGATGAAGTGTGGACTGGGAAAATGAGGTTTAGAGAGGAGACAAGCAAAGCCCAGTGCCCAGTCCTAGATGTTGGCCTGATCTGATAAAGCCAGAAGGAGCTATTATTCACATTCAACTCTTGAATGTTGTTTTGGGCAGCTTTAAAAAGAGGAAGTAAGGATAGGAAGACATGAGTGGGTATAAAACTTCATGATACAGGGCAAGAGAGGTCCTTCCTGGAACATCACGTGCAGTGTCAGGAAGGTGGAGCTGACTTGGAAAGGATCCAGAGAACTCAGATGGGAAAGAGGAAGAAGCCGAACTCATCTCTAGTGTCCCAGAGCAAGATGAGCAAGAGCAGCCTTGCAGTTCACTTGTGCACCCAAGACAGGGACCTCTGAGGGAGCTGCCACCTGACCACCACATGGCCAGAATTAAGTTCCATGGTGGTCAGGAAGGGAAGGGGAGAGGGCTGTGCTGGCTGGAGCTGACATCATCCTTGTGAAAGTGGATACCTGGATGAATTTATTTGGGTGAGGAACAGGCTGGGAAATGGGAGCTTGATGGTGTTTAGAGCAAAGAGGATCATCTCAGCATTGGGCCAACATGGGCCAACAGAGACAATAGGAATTTTCTTAGCAAGACCACAGAGAAGAGGCTGGTGCAGAGGTGTGTGTTGGGATGAAAGGGAGCAAAGTATCAAGGGGTAGAGGGAAGGCTTAGGTCATCAAGGAACCTAAGACCAGAGGAGAATTTGAACTTGAAAATAGACAAGGGACACCAAGAGCAGTGAGTGAAGACTTGACAGTGTTAGGTCACACAGAGACAACAGGGACAGGCCAGGTGAGGCAGGAGCCTGGAGCCACTTGTCTGCTGCTGTGAGGCCCTGGACTCCACCTCCACGGAAAGGAGAGGACTGGCCACACTCGGCAGTCCAGTCACGTCATCAGGTGACGGTATGCTGTTAACCCTACAACTTCAGGCAGTAACTTCAATGCATTTCCAAAAAGAGAAGAACCTGAGTCTTTGGTGTTAGTTTGTCAAGCCCAGCATATGGATTTGATTACAGAAAAATGGTTATAAATGGACCTCTATTTAGTGACTTGAGTGAATTTTATTACTTGGAAATTCACTTTGGCTTTTATTTCAGATCTTAAAAAGCACCAGAGTGATGCAATAGCTAATCAAACAAAGGGAACTGGGGGGAGACAGCATCCCATTCTGTGATTTCAGGCCCCAGTCTGATTAGTAACCATAATTTTTTTATGTGCAGCAACTTGAGCGATGGTGCAGGAAATTGTGGTCAGGGCGTCTTGCTGCCTCTTGACAGACCACCTTTGTGTGAGCCCCACAGAGATGGAGGCTATTTAATGGCCAAGTTGGAGCTGACATCATGGGGATGCAACAGTCCACAGCAGAAGCTCAGACATCAGAAATGTGGCACAGGGAGAGCCAGTGCAGCAGCTAATGGGGAGGGTCAGTGCAGCAGCATTTGTCCATTTCAAAAGTCTCAAAATTATTTCATGAGCAACACATTTCACAAAAGCAATAGCCATTCCCTGGAGCCAAGATGAGCTGGCAGAACACTTCCTTTTCTCTAGTAGCAACACTGCTTGCTCAAGGCTGATATATTAGTACTTCTTCAGCACTGAGTTAAAGTTTGGAGATTTAACTTTTACCAAAGCCAGCTGGCGCAGAGCCACTTGTTTCCATCATCTGGCAGGGCTATTTCTAGTAGATCTCATTCTGAGCAGAGTGCCCAGAGCCATATGAAGTAAAGTTGAACAAAACAGAGACCACCTCTTCCTCCCTTCCACATATCCCATGTCTTAGTCATCTAGTGCTGCTCTAACAGAAATACCACAAGTGGATGGCTTTAACAAAAAGAAATTTATTTTCTCACAGCATAGTAGGCTAGAAGTCCAAATTCAGGGCGTCAGCTCCAGAAGAAGGCTTTCTCTCCCTGTTGGCTCTGGAGGAAGGTCCTTCTCGTCAATCTTCCCCTGGACTAGGAGTTTCTCGCACAGGAACCTTGGGTCCAAAAGACACGCTCTTCTCCCAATGCTTCTTTCTTGGTAGTTTGAGCTCCCCCTGTCTCTCTGCTCACTTCTTTTTTATATCTCAAAACAGATTGGCTTAAGACACTATCTAATCTTGTAGATCTCATCAATATAACTGCCGCTAATCCATCTTATTACATCATAGTGATAGGATTTACAACACATAGGGTAATCACATCAGATGACAAAATGCTAGACAATCATACAATACGGGGAATCATGGCTAGCTAAGTTGACAGATATTTTTGGGGAACACGATTCAATCCATGACATCCCACCACTCTGGTCCAAGGCAAAAATAGAAGAGGCAGGTGAGAAGTTACCCAAGACAGCCAGCCATCCCCTAGCCCCTCCTTCCCTATTTGATACCCCTTTGGTAGCCATCTGGGACCTTGTTGGTAATCTGCTCCAAGATAACAGATTTGACAGTTAGGCAATGCTTCCTGAAGGTTCTATCCCATTCTCATAAACTCCAAAGAGTCTACTTAGCTTACGTGGAATTTTGTTCTGTTGAGTACTTACATGAACCTTCATACAGTCTGGGGTAAGGTTCTGTGGTAGGCTGAATAATGGCCTCCAAAGATATCTACATCTAATCCCTAGAACCTGTGGATCTGTTACATGAAAAAATGGACTTTGCAGATGCAATTAAATTACGTATATTGAGATGGAGAGATGATCCTGGATTATGCAGGTGAGCCCAGTGTAATCATAAGCTCCTTTTGAGAGGGTCAGAGTGAGAAAAGCTGACATTGGAGTGATGCACCACAAGCCAAGGAATGCAGGCTGCCTGTAGAAGTTGGAAAAGGGAAGGAATGGATTCTTCCCTCTAGGGAAGGCTGTAGCCTGTAGAAGGAATGCAGCCTCTGATTTTAGCTCCATAAGACTGATTTCTGACTTTTGACCACCAGAACTGGAAAATAATATATTTTGTTATTTTAAACCACTAAATTTGTGGTAATTTGTTACAGCAGCAGTGGGAAACTGATACAGGCCCTAACTATTGAGTTATATAGATGTAGGGGATTTATTTATTGCAATGTGATTTGACCTGTGGTCTCATGCAAGACAT
Organism: Dugong dugon; assembly: GCA_030035585.1. Lineage (NCBI taxonomy): Eukaryota > Metazoa > Chordata > Mammalia > Sirenia > Dugongidae > Dugong > Dugong dugon. Next base: position 149,599,857 of record CM057460.1, read on the forward strand.
TGCTTTCAATGAAGTTATTAACCTAACTTTTATTTTAAGGTACATTCTTGGAATCTTGTTAGAAGCAGCTCACCAACTGAGCACTTAGTGCTTTTCAAATGGTAGCTCATTCAATTTTCACAATCACACTGTGAGATCAGTAGATTATTACCCTATTTACAGATGGGGAGACTGAGGCTCAGAGAAGCTGAGCATATTGCTCAAATTTATCCAGCTGGTAAGTGGGGAAGCTCTGCCCACTCTACTATGCTGTCCCCAGGGAGAATCAAGCCTAACAGCTTAGGTCAATGTCATGGGGATGTCCTTAAGTTCCTTAAGTGAGCATCCCTTTATGACCTGGGTGATCTGTAGATCTCTATCTATAGTCCCAAAACCTGTGGCCCTGGGTCCCAAAGATTAGACCTCCTCAGGCTCAGCAGAAACTCTTTGGCCCAGAGTTACCGACCTTCCCCTCACCCCTCATCTGGTGGTCATTTGGATCCCCTGCTGCAAGGGGGTCCCCCAAGCCCCCTAGTCAGATGGAGGACATGGGAACTAGGGAGACACAGTCAGCAACCAGGAGCCCCTAACATGCCCTCACACACCGTACACAAACAGATTGCCACACCAACGTAAGGACATTTTTAAAGACACACTCCTCATCACTAACCAAGCTCCAGACCCTGGTGAATGGGGTAGTGGTTGAAACCTTTGGTGATGGACAGCAGGTTAAAGCACTCCTTGATTTTCCACCTGGAGACCTTGAAGAAACTAAGCTGCTGCGTTCCAAGGCCGGGAGTGCAGACAATGAACCACTCCGGTAGGCAGCCCCTGGGACAGGTCGGATGTCTAGACCATAGCAATCTACGTTTGCTCTGGGATTCCGCTTGGAAACCATGACACACTGAATGGTTTACCCTGTGTCACAAGAGACTGACTCTCAGTCTCTATTCCTTGCCCCACCTACTTCCCAGAGTCTAGTTAATCCCCAAGCATTTACAGTTAGAACCAAGGGCCAAAACCATGAAGTACATTTGGGAAAGAATGATTATTTTAACTTATTAACTTCTTGGAAAATTACTTTGGGAAGTGAAATATAAATACTTCTCTCTTTATCCAATCATGAGCAAAAATGTTAGAGGAGAATGGAGGAGAGTTCCCAAACCAGCTCTATTTTTAGACCTTGGATTGGGACTATCATTTTGCCCCCTCCTTTAAATGCCCTTCTAAATCAGGCACTCTCCCTCACCTTCTTTTTAAAATTGTTCTTCTGTCCTGGGAAGCTGGAACAAGATCATTATTATCTGATTGCCCTAGCAGGGATGCTTTTTCTGACCTGAAGTTTTTATTTATTAGGCTGTGTCTGGCCAAAGAGAAGCCTTTAATCAGAACAGTTTTTGCTGATGAGATTAGATTGAGAGAATCTGAGCAGAGAAGCTTGGAACTGGTGGGACACAGATGGTGGCTCTCCATGGTTTCCATCCTTTCCTGCATTCATCCTAGAGATGACATCAGACCCACGACTCTGTGATTACCCTCCGGCCCCTGTCTCCTCAGCATCTGTATTCTCCTTAGGGTTCAGAACCCAAGTAGAATGGCACACTGGGCAGAAAACTGGGAGGGCTGGGACAGGCCATTGTTGAGACCTCCAAAGCAGCTGCCCTCTGCCTCTCTGGGGCCATACAGACCTATTTGAGAAGGGCTGGTTTTGTTGGGACAGTTGGGAGCAGATAAGCCACCAACTGCCGAACTATCTCAACCCAGAAGCCTGGCTCACACCTGTTGCACAGATGCCAGACCGTGGGCAGCAGGAGTTCAGGGGAAGGGTGGTCAGCAGGGCAGAGGATTGGGAGAAAGCTTCCTAGCAGAGAACTGCAATTGTTAATTATGAAAAAGCCTTTGGCTGTAGAAGGTTTTGCTGCATCAGGGACTAGCCTCTGCTGTGGTTAGCGTGCTGCATAAGCATCCACAGGTGAACGAAGAGAGTGATCCAGCAGCTGTGGGACTCCGTGCAGAGCCTCATGTGGGAGGCACAGTGAGTTCTGACAAGGCTTAGCCCCCATCACCTTGTAGAGACCACCTGTGTCCTCTAGAGGTCAAATTTTCCAAATCTCTCCCCTTTCCCCCAAAATATTTGCATTGTCAAAAGCAATGGAAACAGGATTGGACTTGCAATGGGAGGCGAGTCCTAGGCCTGCCCTACCCAGATGTGATCTTAAGAAACCTCTTCCCCCTCAGAGCCCTTGCAGCTTTCTGATCTATCCTAAGTACACTTCTCCATGCTGAGACTTTTCTGATTACATCTGCCCCTTCAGCCACCCTGGCCTCCCTTTCCCTTGGTGTCATTTCTCCCCTCTGGCCACCAGTAAGTTGACATTTGGGGAGCTGTTTTCTTTTGTCCTCAGATACTTGTGAGGCCAACTGAGCTGTTCAGCTCTTTCACTGTTTTTTAGGATGGAACTAAGTGGCTGGCAGCAAGGAAGAAGAGTCTTGGCCAGCTTGGCTGGGTTCTCTCAGCCATGGTGTGTACAGCACCCATGTGCACAGGGGCCCCAAGAGATGGAGAACTTTGCGGGCAAGACTTATCCTCTAGCTATGCTTCTCCAAACCATGGAATTCCACACAGACACTTTTGGAAACTAAAGTTTTGGTGGCTTGACCTAATCCCACTTCTCCAGGGGGGGCCTGGGATCCTATGCATAGATGTCTCCTGGTCCTATTGGGTTCAAGACTTGGAACTCTCCCTAGGTTTAGCTGGGAGAAGCTGGCAGTCACTCTCTTCCCAGCTGCCCACAACTGTCCCATTAGGTGCTGGGATGCATCATCCAGGGGGAATTTGGTTCTGTGACAGCAGATATTTTTCTGTCCATTGGCTGGAATCATGAAATATGAGTCTGACTTCTCTCATGTCCCAACGTGCATGTCCCTGTGTTAGAAAGGAAGGAAAAGGACACAGCTGTTGGCATCTGTTTCCAGGGCTGCGAAGGAGTGGCTGCTCACACTGTCGGTGCAGTGGTGGCCTTAGGTAGAACTTTGGTGTTTGATTTTAAGCAAGCCTTTCTTAAACCAGTTGCTGTCGAGTCGACCGTGACTCATGGCGACCCTGTGTGTGTCCAAGTGGAACTGTGCTCCATAGTGTTTTCAGAGGCTGATTTTTCAGAAGTAGATCATCAGGCCTTTCTTCTGAGGTGCCTCCAGGTGGACTCAAACCTCCAACCTTTTGGTTAGCAACTGAGCACATTAACTGTTTACACTACCCATCGACTGTAGGTTTTTGGAACATTTGCTTCCTTGCGATGTGATTTGAAATTGTCAGTTCAGTTTTTTTTGGCTTCCCCAGGAGCATTGGGTTAGCTGAGGCTCTGTGTTTCAGACCTCCAGACATGGAAAATGATTCCTCATAGTAAATATTCCACGATGCACAGTCTGAGTTAGGAAAGGAAAAGTATTAAGTGTCCCTGATCAAATGTTTTCGAAGTTTAAAATTGTATAATCAGTCTTATTTCCATCCACATGCAAAGCATCCTGCAGACTGGCAATACTGGTTGCTCCTTAGAAGGGCAACTGGATGGTTGAAGGATGAGGTGGGTGGGGAACTTTTTACCATGCAGTAGTCCCCCCTTGTCCATGGAGGATACGTTCCAAGATGCCCAGTGGATGCCTGAAACCGTGGATAGTACCAAACCCTATGTATACTATGTTTTTTCCTATACTTACATACCTATGATAAAGTTTAATTTGTAAATTAGGCACAGTGAGAATTTCTTTTTCCTTCTTCACAATTTTTCACCATTTCATAGAAGATCATTCTTACTGTAGGTCTTAGCAACCTCAGCATACAATTTTTTTTCTTTCCTTATTGAGAATTTTCACTTTTTCACTTAAAGGAAGCACTTTACGGCTTCTCTTTGGCATATCTGAATTGCCAGCATCCCTACTCTTGCGCTTTGGGGCCATTATTAAGTGAAATAAGGGTTACGTGAGTACAAGCACTGCGGTACTGAGACTATCAATCTGATAACCGAGACGGCTGCTAAGTAACTAACAGGCAGGCAGAGTGTACAGCGTGGATATGCTAAACAAAGGGATGATCCACATCCTGGCGGGGGGACGGAGCGGGATGGCAAAGAAATTTCATCGTGCTACTCAGAATGGCATGAAATCTAAAACTCATGAATTGTTTATGTCTGGAATTTTCCCTTTAATATTTTCAGACCACGGCTGACCGCGGGTAACTAAAACTGAAGAAAGCCAAACCATGGATAAGGGGGACTACTGTATAATCCTCCATATATTTTAAATTTTGGACCACATAAATGTTTTTATGAATTTAAAAATTTTTAGTTAAAGAAGTACAAAAAATGAAAACAAAATCTCTTGGTAGAGGAGCTTGGTTTGATCTCACTTTTTAAAATACTCAGAGTTCACAAATGCATGGAGACCAAAGTTTATTAGTGGTCACCAGGGGCGGGTGGGAAGGGGAAATGGGGCAATACTGCTTAAGGGGTGCTGAGTTTATGTTAAGGGTAATGAAAAATTTGGAAACGGATAGTGATGATGGTTTCACCACAGAATGAACGTAACTAATGGCGCTGAATTGTACACGTAAAAGTGGTTGAAATGGCAAATGTTTTGTTATATCTATTTCATCACAATAATAAGAAGTTCGGTTTTTTTTTTTTTTTTTTTTTACGTGTTAAAGTTTGATTGTAAAGACTGAGAAAAAACTTGATGATTGTATATATGCTGCCCTTCTTCTTGGTCATTAAATCAGAAAGCTAGAAGGGACCTGAGAGATTTACTCCAACGGCTACCTCATGATACATACATATATTTTACAGATGAGGGAACTGAGACCCAGAGACGAGAAGGGACTGGCTGGGGAAGTCACAGTTAGTTAGCGGCAGACCCAGAGCTAGAACTCCTCGTCCAGGGCTCTTTCTGCTCCCATCGCAAATGAACACTAACCGTTGGGTTTCTCATGAATTATCATGGAGATAAATATGCTGCTGTAGTCCTCTGGTTCCCAGTTGGTCTGCTGTAGGTGATGGCAACTGTCTGGAACATTCCACAAAGCTGAGGAGGAATGACAAGTTCCCTGCCAGTGAAAGGCAAATGTATGACTTAGCAGATGAGCTCCTGAGAGCAGGATATCTTAGCTGCATCCTCTTCCTCAGCCATGGAGGCACTTCTTCCTGGAGAGGGACCTGATGAAATGTGAGGCGGGAGCTCCGCCCTACCTAATACCCATGTATGTGTGTCTCTTTACAGAGTCATCAGCTATGAGTGCTGTCCTGGATATGAAAAGGTCCCAGGAGAGAAGGGCTGCCCAGCAGGTGAAGAGCCAGACCTTGCCTGTTGACATAGACGGAGTGGAGAAGTGGGAGAGAGGAGCTCCCACGTGAAAGGCAGCAGTCTGAATGACGGGTCATGGATTGAGGATGTGTTGACATTCTCCCCAAGTGCTCACTGGCCTCTAGGTTCTGTGTGAGGGGCAGAGGAATGGAAGCTGGAAATGAGTTTCTCACACTGATCCTTCCTGTCCAAACTGACCTCCTTAACAAACTGGTGGAACAGGCTCTAATTCTGACCTGCCTGTGTTCTTCTCAGCAGGCACAGGCTCCCTGGCCTCGTTGTCTCTGGCTGGGAGAGGTTCTAAACAGCGGGGTTGACCTGATGGCCCACCGGTTTCTGACAACCCTTCTAGAGAGTAGATGTAATAGGCTTGATGTGTGGCTGGGGTGAGAACCCCAAGCCACCCATCCTCATTCCATCTAAACTTGGCCTGTGGGAGTCCCATGGGAGGAGAGCAGCAGGCCAGGTAGGCTGACCCAGAGCCAACAAAGGGCACCCCACATGGCCATGGTCAGACCAAAGACAGCCTGGCACCTGTGATTTTATCAGAGCCTTTCATTTAGTCCCACACACCACCAGGGATTGTGCAGAAGAGTTTTTGTAACTTCGAAATATTAGCTATTTTATCCGTTGAAAAGGTGAGACTAACACTTAAAAAAAAAGAGAGAGTGGCAATTTGGCTAGTGCCAGGGTCACTAGGAGGGGCTGGGGCCATAGTGTTCCTCACTTAAATGGAAGGACAGGTGGGGGAATGGAAAGGGAAAAGGAGAATGACCTTCAAAGAGGAGCTCAACCTCTGCACCTCCGTTTCCCATCTTTTAAGATACACATTAATCTTACTGTCCGAGGAGAAGGCTCTTCTAAACTTCAGGCTACTTTTAGGAAATAATATTTTATTATTTGCAAATACACAAAGTACCTCAAAGGTTTGTAAAGTCCTTTCATTCCAGTCGGGGCCATTAGGGAACCAGTTTCAATAACTAGATAAGTCTGTAAGACTAGTTTGTAATCCCAATACCTATTTCTGGTGTACGGTCTTGCCTGTATTATCTAAAGGTCTATGAACCAAAGCTTTGCTCTGCTGCGGCCCAAATGATTAAAAATTACCACTTAGTTGAGTTCAAGCAGGGAGGCATTTGACTTATTAAGTTGTTTTAAGATGCATGTGAAAAGCATGAAGCTCCCCAACAATAGGTAGGGCCTTCCTACACATTTCCCCACCCCTCTTTATCCGAAGGTGTACCCTTCTCTCCAGCAGAGAAGGGAAGGTGTGATCTGGTTGGGATGGAACCCAGAGACCCATTCCTCTTTCTGTCCTCTGCTCTTGCAGCCCTCCCGCTCTCAAACCTTTATGAGACCCTGGGAGTTGTTGGGTCAACCACCACTCAGCTGTACACGGACCGCACAGAGAAGCTGAGGCCTGAGATGGAAGGACCCGGCAGCTTCACCATCTTCGCCCCCAGCAACGAGGCCTGGGCTTCCTTGTCAGCTGTAAGATGACCTCCTTCTGCCCAGGGGACCCTTACTGGGGACAGTCCTACTTCCCAGAGAGGTGGGCTGGTGGGCATGAAGAATGGGGATTCTGTAAGTGGTTTACTGATTACCTGCTGTCTCCAGAAACCTTTTTCTTAGCCTCTCAGATAAAGCCATAAACTTGAGCTAAAGTATACCTCACCAGGTTTCTTCCAATGCCCCACTGGCTCAACTGGACAGACAGACCTTGGTGCTCACTGAGGAGGGATCCTTAGCAGAATGGAGGCCTGGGTTCACTGTGGCTTAAGAAGCCTGTTTCCCAGCATCGCAAGGACTCATCTCTTGCCACAGAGCTTGAACACGGGGTCTATAGCTACCTTACCGTCATGCTGTCCTTCCTTCTAGGAAGTGCTGGACTCCCTGGTGAGCAATGTCAACATCGAGCTGCTCAACGCCCTTCGCTACCACATGGTGGACCGACGGGTCCTGACCGATGAGCTGAAACACGGCATGTCCCTCAGCTCCATGTACCAGAATTCAGACATCCAAATCCATCACTATCCCAATGGGGTAGGGGAATCTCCAGTTATACAGTATTGTCCTTGGTCCCCAATGAGTGAACTCCTGGCCCCACAGGTGGGGTGGGTTTGGGAGGTTTTTCCCTCCAGTACACAGCATCTGCTTCTTTGCACCTGCTTCTCCCTGGCCCTCCAGTTCCACAGCTGTGAGACCCACATTTTGCTACTGTGTTCAAAACACCATTAATACTGTTTTGCCTTCCAGGAGCTTCGAGACTGTGCCTCTGATGTGTTGATGGTTTATCTTTGCTTCTTCTCTGAGCAGATCGTAACCGTCAACTGTGCTCGGCTACTGAAAGCTGACCACCACGCCACCAATGGTGTGGTGCACCTCATTGATAAGGTCATCTCCACCGTCACCAACAACATGCAGCAGATCATCGAGATTGAGGACACCTTTGAGACCCTTCGGGTGAGCACTGCTGGGCAGAGGCCCACCCTGGGGACACAATGTCTCTCCAGAGGGCACTAATAGGGCCACTTGTGTGGGAGGAGCCGAGGTTGTCTCTTGTGGGGAGTCATGAAGGAAGTTTCCTTAAATGCCCATAAACATGGAGAATCCACTAACCAGACACTCAGCTTGGCTACAAGGAAGCGTCATCATCATCACCTGTGAAATTCCCTCTGCCTGGCTTCTCCTTTGTAAAGCCTTCCTTTCCTTGGCTCCCTGGAGAGTTCAGTGGTTTGTGGCTGCAGCAGGAAGGGCCCCTTTTAGAAGAGTCCTTTGAGCTCTGGGCTGCCTGAATCTGCACTGTCAGTTCCAGAGGTGGGAGGGCCCTTTCTCCCAGAATAAATGGCCCATGAGGCTGCATGATGCTTCAGGACCACACATTCCCACCAGCCATAGGCATATTTCCTTGGAGCCTAGACCAGCAGAGCAGCCCCCATTGTGGGCACAGCAGCCTGGGGTTGATTTCTGGCCTGGCTTCTGACTGCTCTGTGGCCACAAGAATATGGTTCCTTCCCTCTACGCAGCAGACATGTGTCTTATGACTAGGGTGGCAAGCAGGCGTTCCTCTTGGCAACGGCTGCTCAGGAGGAAGTGAACACAGGCTGCCCCATCAGGGTTTTTGCCCTGATTCAGAAAAGAACTTCCTGACCACAAAGGATACCGTGTGGGAGTGGAGTGGTTCCTCCCCTGGAGATCTCCAACACACAGAGACAAACACCCACAGGCCGGCTGGCATTGATGTGGCCTCAGGAGGTGGAGGGTGGCTCTTAGCTGGCTTTGGAGGGACCTCAGGACCCTGGTTCTCTAAGCTTTCCCCCGCCACTGCATTTCTTCTGGGTCACTCAGAGGTCAGGGGACTGCAAGAAAATCATGTTCCTGCAGTGTTGACACCATATATTTTAATTAACAGCAGTTGAGTCCCATTTAGTAATTGCCTCTTAATGTTTAGGTTTGTAAATATTCCTTCATTCCTTCTTCACCCTTGACCTTCCCTAACTCCCATCTTCCTTCTTCCAACACATAGTTATCAAGTACCTACTATTTCCCAGGTATTATTCTATGTACCAGGGGCATAGAGGTGAGTAAGACAGACAAATGTTTGCCCTCAAGGAGTTTATAGTCAATCTGGGGAGACAGACAATAAACACATACACCACAGATTGTGATGAGCATTATAGAGTAAGTGCTGAGCAAGGAGAGTAGGGGAAGCCAATAGGGACCAAGTGATCAGGGCTTTCTGGAAGAGATGGCATTTGAGCTGAGGCCTGAAGGATGAGAATGGGCCAGTCATAGAAAATGCTGGGGCAAGGGCACATGAGTGGAAGGGAGAGCAAGGGTAAAGGCTCGGAGGCAGGAACAGCAAGGAGGCCAGTGTGGCCCACGTGAGGAGGTGAGGTCAGAGCTACTGGTGGGGTCCAGACCTGCAGGGCCTTACAGACCAAGGAGTTTGTCTTCATCCTGAGAACAGTAGGAAGCCATTTATGCTTTTAAAAGATCATCTGGCTGCCGTGTAGAGAACGGATTGTGCAGATGTGATCCTTAAGCTCATGGGGCTCACATAGATAATTACTACCAAAAACTTCTCACAATAGTGAGAGGGGCAGCAAGCTGTGAAAGTATGCATAACCAAGTTGACTTTCCAGAAAAATAACATTTTAGTCAGGGCCTAAAGAATGAGTTGCAAAGCAAGAGGGAAGAACAGAAGGAACCGCAAGGGCAAAGGCCTGGAGACATGAGGTCATTGTGGCCAGAGCTCAGCCAGGCAAGACTGTGGTGTGAGGTGAGCATTGGATCTGCTTGTCTTTTCATCTTGGGCTTCTACAAACACCTTGAGTCCCCTGAGGGAGGACTGGTGAGGCTGAGTGTGTGTGTATGTAGCTTTTGTCTGCAGAGAATTCCAGAGCCTTCACAGAGCACTCTATCCTCTCCCTGCCACCCAGGCTGCTGTGGCTGCATCAGGGCTCAACACCCTACTCGAAAGTGATGGCCAGTTCACACTGTTGGCCCCGACCAATGAGGCCTTTGAGAAGATCCCTGCTGAGACCTTGAACCGGATCCTGGGCGACCCCGAGGCCCTGAAAGGTGAGCACCCCTCACCTCCTGCTGCCACCTCCTTGGAACAGCCAGACAAGGCCCAAGGCCTGCTCTAGTTCAAGGTGAATACTCCACCCGCCATGAGGTGACTCAGAATGTCCACCACAGAAGTGGCTTGGGGACCATCCCATCCCATTGCTCCCAGCTGGGCCATGTCTCTGCAGAGGCCAAAGCAGAGCCCACCGTGGCTCTGAGGGGTGAGTACAGAATCCAACAGCCTTTAGCTAGGGACACAGCTGAGCTGAGGAGGGAGGCAGAGCCAGAGGTCTGAAGTAGGCCCTGGCCAGACACTGGAAGAGCTAAAGGCTCAAAGGATCAAGGCCAGAGCAAGGCTGTCAGATGCAGCAGCAGCGTGGAGGTGTGGGGCAGGTTGGCGTGTCCTGGCATCTTTGAAATGGAATCATTGGCAGCCCTTTAACTCTTCCTGTGCCTGGCTCGCGGGCCTCACAGATAATCCAAATTAGAGTTAAAAAGTACTAACAGTCTACTCTTGACTCTTCAGTGCTGGCTACATTCTCACCTCCTCAGTGAGCTGCTAAGTTAGGTGGAGCATCTGTTATTGCTGGAGGAGAGGGAAGAGCTGAGCATGTGAGGCACTCTAAGAGGGGAAGCCCAGGGAGCAGGGCTCTATCTCCTCCTCCAAGCTGCCCCCCTTCAGCTCCAGGGACTCTGAGGGGCTTGGCTTTGCTACTCCTGGAGGGGGAATGAGCACTAAGCTGCTTCCTGTGATCTCTGAGCCCCTTGGGAAGTGGAACAGGCTCCAGGTCCCACTGCATCCAAACACACTATTCCTCCCGAAGATAATCCAGGGATGACTTCATTTCTTTTGAATCTATTTAAATCCACCTTTGTAATGTCCTATATAAAGTGCCTAATGCATTTCAGGCACCGCATAAATTTTATATGTTCTCTTTCCAGCTGGCAGGGATGGGAAGGGGCACGTTTCTGACAGCACAGATGGGGACCTGCTGTGTGTCTAGCAGATGATTACTGGGTGACTCCATGTGCCTGTCGTGTGCTGGGTACTGAGGCCACACAAATTAATACAGTATAGCCATCGCCTTCAAGGAAGTTAAATTTTAGTGAGGACGACAGGCTCAGAACAGGTCGTTGGGATCTGAGTTTAGTAAGTGCAGTGACAAGTACTCAAAACACGTCATGGGAATGGTGGCAGGAATTGGGGCACACACAGCCTGAGAGTCCCAGAGGTTTCCTGGAAATGAGACTTAAGTGCGACTCAGCATATTTTGCTTTCCACTTAGAGCTATGTTCCCCCTAAAACATGTTTTGTACAAAGCACATTTTTTATCTTTGTGGATATCAGAACTCCTTTTTATAAAGTGGAAAAAAATGACCCCTGATCTCTCTCTTTTCCTAATCAGTAAACAGTTTACTCAAAGCAGGGGCCCTCTATCTGGTGCTATAGCTGCTGGACTTGAAGGAAGAGGACCTTGGTTCCATCCGGGGAAGTCTCCTTGTCCTCACTAGAAGGTTGGCAGACAGGCAAGACAGCAGCTCTGGCCTGGTGTGCCCCATTAGACAACTGGCACCCAGCCCTGGCCCTGCTCACCCTCTGAGTGGCCTGCCAGGTCACCCCCACCTCCAGGCCTAGATTCCCAGAGCAGCCTCCGGCTGAATCTGGTCAGCGCTGACTTTCAAGGCCATTGACATTTATGCAGGAGCCTGCAGAGCTTCCTCCTGCCTGTGACTGCAGTTTTCGTTCCCACACTTGGGAAGAATTGAAACTCACCTCTCTGGTGAGAACTCAAGGCAAAGGGCCTTGGTGAGCTTGGGGAGCAGCAGTCTGGGAACCTGCTCTGCCTGGGGAGGGTGGGAGGCACATGCTCCTTGATTGGTCCTTGCAGCTTAGGGTGGGGGCACATCCTCCTTGATTGGTCCTTGCAGTTTCCTAAATCCAGCAAGTTTTGGGCTCTCTGAGGTGATGAAATCCTTTGCTGTCAAGTTGATTCTGACTCATAGCTATGCTACGAGATGGAGTAGAACTGCCCCATAGGGTTTCCAAGGCCATAATCTTTACGGAAGCTGACTTCCACATCTTTCTTCCACGGAGCGGCTGGTGGGTTTGAACCACCGACCTTTTAGTTAGCAGCCAAGCACTTAACCACTGTACCACCAGGGCTCCTTCCTAAGGTGATGGGTGCCAGTGAAAGCCATGACTGGATTAGGAGCCCTCCTCTGGGTCCCCAGCCCTTACCTTCCCCCTAAAGTAGCACTTGAACAAGTAAATAAATGATTATAGTATGGGATGGCAGAGACCATGTCTTACCGATCACCATTCCCAATCCCTAAGACAGATCCTGGCAACTAGTAGACCCTTGGATAAAATGAGTGAAAGCCTGGATAAATTATGTACAAATAATTCAAAACTGTCATTTGCTATAGTTTTTATCTTTTCCTCCCACATTTTACATTTTTATAAAGGCCAGTAGATAAAAAGTCCCATAGCAGGCTCATTTTTTCCCTAGTCCCTGAAGTTCAAGTACTAATAAGATTATTCACCTTGAAGTTCAGACAGTAAAAAAGCCGATTGCTGACACTGGTTGAGCATTTCCTCAGCTGTCAGGCACTGTGCTCAGGGTTTCACATTCAGAATTTCATTTCATCCTTACAACAGCCCTAAGAGATGAATGCTATTATTATCTCCACTTGACTGAGAAGGAAGTTGAGACTCAAAGACGTTAAATCACTTACCCAAGATCTCCTGGGTGTTAAGTAGCTGAGCTTCAATTCAAACTTAGGCAGTCTGACCACAGAGCCCAAGCTAGTTTACCAGGACAGCAGGCAGAAGTCCACGCATGCTGATGGTCAGCACTGGAGGGAGTCCTCCCAACATGGGCTGGCTGCGAGCCGGCCCCGAGGTCAGCCCACAGGAGGCACTGACTTAAGCTGTGTCCTGTTTGGCCCCCAGACCTGCTGAAAAACCACATCTTGAAGTCGGCCATGTGTGCCGAAGCCATTGTGGCTGGGATGTCCATGGAGACCCTAGGGGGCACAACACTGGAGGTGGGCTGCAGCGGAGACATGCTCACCATCAATGGGAAGGCCATCATCTCCAACAAAGACACCCTGGCCACCAATGGTGTGATCCACTACATCGATGAGCTGCTCATCCCAGACTCAGGTACGTCAGGCTTTGGGGGGCCTTGCCCCTCCCAGACCCCTATCCCCTCTACCATCAGTGGTGGTGGAGCTGGAGGAATTCAGGGATATTTGAGGTCACTTCCCTACCTAGACTCAGCTCACAGCTACTCAGGAGAGAAGTCCTGGGCACCTGAAGGATTGCAGCCAGGTTGTGGAGAATCTTAAGCCTTAGGCATGGAAGTCCAGACATTATCTTGGAGGCAGTGGGGAGCCATTAGAAGTGTCTGGGAGGAAGTAATGTGATCACAGAGTCCTTTCTGAAGATCTGCCTGCTCTGCTTGGGCAGAGGGCCATTTGCTGACCTCAGAAGGTTTGCTTTCTCAGTGGTGCCCAAGCCGTCCCAGGGTCACTGCCCGAGGGAGAAATAACTGAATGAACTTTGACTACTTGTGTTTCATTTAGCATACAGGCCCCATTCTGGAACTCCAGGCAGGACTACTGCCTATGAATAGAAAAAAGAGAGAAAGAAAAAGACCAACCTTCATTCTATGGGGGCCACTGACATTATCTACTCTTCAGAAGCCATAACACCGAGAATACTGGCTTTCCCCCCAGCATTAGGAGTGCCCTGGCCAAGCTGCCCCCAGGGCTTGGGACAGCACCTCACCTCTCCCTTCTCTCTCCTCTGCTTAGCTGAACTGTACCTCACTTCCTTGACCAGTTAAATTTTCTGAGTGACTGTTCCCCTGGTGACACAAACTTATTGTACCCCAGCAGCATTTAACAGGGTTATTGACTTATGAGATGACATTCCTGCTGATGAATGTCATGCTCTTGGGTACATGAATAATAAATGAAAACAGCACTTTTAACTTTTGAACCCACTTTCTCCTTCCTTGTAGCCAAGACGCTATTTGAGTTGGCTTCAGAGTCTGATGTTTCCACAGCCGTTGACCTTTTTAGACAAGCTGGCCTCAACACTCATCTCTCTGGAAATGAGCGGTTGACTGTCCTGGCGCCCCTGAATTCTGTGTTCAAAGGTAATATGGGGGAAGCACTGCTATTGGTTTGTCTGTGAGGACAGTCATCCCACCCACTGCCACCTCCACAACATCCTCCCCAATTTACAGCACCCCATGGAACATTAGCACTTTCAGCCCAGCTCAACTGAAAGCAGATGTGACTTCACCAGAAACCTCCCAGGCTCTGTTGTTTCATTTGGCAGAGCAGAGAAAGCATTTGGGGATCCATTCCTCAGAATGCAAGGGTTTGCATCTGTCAGGAGATCAGAGCAGGCCCTGCCTTTCTGTGTGCAGGATCCACTGTCAATGTGATAGCAAGGAGGTGAGAGTGAGGATACCACTGAGCTGTGCCACAGGGAAGGCAGAGAAGGTAGTCAAGTTGTGTCCGTGCCTTCCCTTCCCTCTTAGGGCAAAACTCCAAACACCCTTGCTTATCTGGATCTTTTCTTTTCTTTTTTTTTTTTCACAGAAATATGCCAGATGTTAATAAATACTGGCAGCCTCACTTGATTTCTCAATCTACATATCTAAACTCAAGTGAGGATACTCATTTGACTAAATTTGTCTCCCAGATCATTCTCTTCGTTTCAGGAACATTCCCCTCTGGGCCTAAACACACCTTCTCTTGCAGATGGCACCCCTACCATCGATGCACCTACAAAGGATTTGCTTCTGAACCACATGATTAAAGACCAGCTGGCCTCCAAGAATCTGTACCATGGACAGACCCTGGATACTCTAGGTGGCAAAAAGCTGAGAGTTTTTGTTTATCGTAATGTAAGTTCTGCTTCCTAAATCATCCTCCTTCCTTTCAATCAAAGGAGTCCCTGGGTGGCACAGTCGGCTAAATGCATGGCTACTAACTGGGAGGTTTGCTGTTCAAACCCACCCAGAGGCTGCTTGGAAGAAAGGCCTGGTAATCTGCTTATGAAACTCACAACAATGAAAGTGCTATGGAGCACAGTTCTACTCTGCACACACGGAGTTGCCATGATTGGAATCAACTCAATAGCAACTGGTTTTCTTTCAGTCATCACTAAGAAATGGAAGCTGTTGGTGTAAAACATGTTCTCAGTAAGCAGGGGTTTGCATGAGAACTTGTTTCTAATAAAGAAGGAAATAATTTATTGAAAGTATAGCGGGTACCAAAATGGGATCCTGCATAAGGATTAGAATCTCCAGCCTACACACATATCTGACCAGGATGGTTAAGCAACAGTCTGCCTTGACAGATGGAAGGAGAGGTAGAGGTTTTGAGTCCTATTTAACTTCTGTGAAGAGAAGCCCCTGAACTGAAGGCCAACACAGCCCTCCTCGGTCCACAAGGTTCTCTTTTCTCTACTGCTCTTGTCTCTCTTCAAACCCAGCAGTAACCCTGGAATATCAAACAGAAAACACAACATAGCTCTTGACTGGGACCAGCCAGTGCCATTTGGCTAAAGATGGTTGTCATCTATTAAACAAATCATTGGGCTCAATCTGTTTATGTTATGATTGTTGATGAACCTCATGTGTAACGTGGTATCTTCATCACAGGGCTTCTGTGGCCATTCTTTCCTTAAGGACGATTACTTTTTATTTTTTTCTTTCCTGGAGAAAACACATCACTTTATCCTAGTCTTAAAGACCCACCCCAATATATAGTCCTGATCTTTGTGGCTGCTGTCATTAGCACATGCCCCGAACAGCTCAGCAGGCCCCAGCCTGGGAAGATAACCAACCTTTCTCTGCCCCTGTTCTGTGCAGAGCCTGTGCATCGAGAACAGCTGCATTGCTGCCCATGACAAGAGGGGGCGCTACGGGACCCTGTTCACCGTGGACCGGATGCTGACCCCTCCAATGGGGACCGTCATGGATGTCCTGAAGGAGGACCCTCGCTTTAGGTAACTGGCCCCATCCCAGGGTGGGGCTTCTTCCAAGTGGCCATTTGGGGGCCAGACACTGGACTCGACTATTTGTCAAGCTCCCGCTTCCTCAGGAATTCACAGTGCCGTAGTGTGCCCTGGTGTGATCATCCAGGCTTTGAGTGTGGAAAGGTTGAGGGTCACTCTGAAGGCTTAAGTTGGGAAAAAGGGTTACTTCTGGGAGGGTGGTGCTCCCATCCATGGGAAGCTGGGGGAGAGACTACATTTTTGTTTCTGAAGTGCAAAAAACATCCCAGTCTCACTTCGAGGTCCTAGTTGAATTCGGCACAGGTAGTTTTGAGTGTGGGATGAGTCTCTAACTCTCTGTGGAATATCTGCTTATTGCAACTGAGGGTCCCTTGCCACACATTCTAAGCCTTCTCATGTCCGTGTGTTTTCTCGTCCTGCTCTCTCCATTTCTGACTGTCTTGTTCACTACTGGGTGCCATCACACTGAATGTGTTTCCCTATTACTGAGCTCAGCCGCCTGCCCCTCATAGGACCTGGGAGACCACCACACCCTGCCCTTCCCAGAATCGCATCCCCCAGGACCCAGTGGCTCAGCCAGTCTCTGGGTCAGCCATGCCTCTGACCTCTCCTCTTCCTCCTTCTAACGTCTGGCTATTTAACTGCACTTAGCATTTATGCTGGGGTGGAAAAAAGATCTAGACAGCAATATTTTCCTCTATGCATGGGGAGGGTGTGAGAATCACTAAGGGATGTGAATTCCAGCAGTCTGAGCTCCGAGTATCCCAGTGATGAGATGTTTGACGACAGTGCCCCACCATAGGCAGGTGACATTTCTGTGTGCGTGTCCACAGCATGCTGGTCGCTGCCATCCAGTCTGCAGGGCTGACTGAGACCCTCAATCGGGAAGGGGTCTACACAGTCTTTGCCCCCACAAACGAAGCCTTCCAAGCCATGCCAGCAGAAGAACTGAACAAACTCTTGGGTAAGGACCAACCTAAGTACATTTTTCAACTTATATAAAATAGCTGTACCTACCAGGGTCCCAGGATGAAACAGTACATTACAAAGGGTTTAACTGAAAGGAATATAATGACAAGAGTATTTAGAGAGGAGTGGGCAGGATTAAGGGAACCACAAACAGTGACAACACCCAGGAACTATCAACCATGGGAAGCCTGTACCACCCCAGACCTGGGAGAGGTTGAGAGCAGGAGCCAGGGAGAACTTGAGCCTTGGACAAGGGGCCGCAGGACAGCAGCCAGAGTCATAAGCAGCTATTGCGAGAACCATGGCAAGGGGGACCACTGAGTGCCCCAGCCTCTCTCTCCTCCTACCTCTCCCACCCCTAGTTGCTTGTTGGGCCTATTATTCCCTGATTATAGGAGGGCAAGGAAGGCTGGATGATGCAGTTCCTAGAGGCCAGCCTCCCAGGGCAGAGAAGAGGAGAAAAGGGATGGAGGGTGGTTAACAACCAATCCAGTCACCAAGGTCTGTTTTCTACTGAGGACCTATGAGAACAGTGACAGTGAAGCCATTTACCTGCACGAAACACCCCTCAGGATGAAAGCTTTGCAGAGAAGTTAAATGAGACCCTGAGAGATTTAGTCGAGGATGTTTGGGAGGCAGTATAGTGGCTGAGAGCTTGGGCTCCCAGATTATCTGAAGATAGGTTCAAACCCAGGCTCATGAATTTACCAGCTGAATGACCTCTGGCAAGCTGCTTAACCTCTATGAGCCTCAGTTTCCTCATTCAAAAACTGAGGATGCCAAGAGTACCTTTGTCATTGTGTCGTGAGGATGAAATGAGATGGTGCCCACAGGGCTGGACACAATCAATCATAGCTGTGCTGACAGTGAGGTGGGGTGTTTAGCTCAGATGCATGCCCATGAGAGCCCCTTCCAGCATCACAGAAAGGTGAGCCCAGGGAGGAGGAAGGATGTGGGTGGAATCTCATCGCCTGTGCCTCACTTCCTGCACTGGCACGAGGAGAATAGAAAGCTCAGGTTGCAGACAGTTCATAGCTAAATTTGTGTCTTGTTTAATCTTCTTTGCTAAATGAGCGCCTGCGTCTGTGGTGCTGACGCATGTTCCTGACACGAGGGGAGAAATTTATTCTGAACATAAACTTTCCCTCGGAATTTCACCAGGTGGGCTGAGCCTGCCTAGCTTCATTTCATCTTCAGTCGACTGAAAGCAGAGTCCCTAGATGGTGCAAGCAGTTAACATACTCGGCTGTTAACCAAAAGGTTGGTAGTTTGAGTCCACCCAGAGGTGCTTCAGAAGAAAAGCCTGGAGATCTACTTCCAAAAAATCAGCCACTGAAAACCCTATGGAGCGCAGTTCTATTGTGATACGCATGGAGTCACTATGAGTCAGAATCAGTCTGACAGCAACTGGTTTGGCTGGCCTGTAGGAGTAGAGGAGGCAAATGGACAGAAGGTCCCAGACATGCCCTGAGCCAGGCTGCAGGCAGGATTAAACCCCTCAGCACTCCTGGTGGATGGAGATGGGTCCAGTTGTTAGAGATCTCTAGAGAAGGAGGTCCCTCACCCCCAGGGGCTGGCTTGGCTCAGTAACTTCTGGAAGTTTTTTTTTTTTGAAGGGCACTCTCGTGGGTTCTAGAATGTGGATGTCTGTTAATCGCTGGGTGCCTGGTGGCCCCATTCATGGCACTAACTTGGATGTGTTGACAACCAAGTGAGCTCTCCCAAATATTCTGAAACTTACTCTGTTCTCAGTTTCAAGATGCTGGAAATAGCTGTCTGTAAGCCCTGGGGAAATTCAGCCATTTGGCTGGTAATGCGAGTACTGGAGGCAGCCTTGATGGAGATAAGAGGGCAGCTGGCAGCTTTAAAAATTGACTCCCACACTTAATTTGGGAAATGCCTGTGCACCTTTATGAGTAATAGGATGCTTTCCCCAGTTGGTGGAGAGACTGATGTGGGCTGGAAGGAATGCCGAGACGTGATGCGAAGGGAATACCCCAGTCGGCCCTGACTCATCGGCTCCGTGGCTTCTCCATATTGCAGCTGTTGAGTCTTTTAAATTGTCTCTTCAGGAAACAACCATCTCAAACCGAATATGCATTTGAGGGTAGAATGTGTAAATATTTCACTACTATGTTATAACCGTCGGGAGCCTCACTGATGATGAAATGTCCCAGATGCTGGTGCTGGAAAGGTTCCTGGCTTTCCAAGCAAATATTTAGCTCATGGAAACATGAGTCATGCTCATAGAGGAATATGGATTAACTCCTTCTCAGCTGCCAGGGAACGCAGCATCACAGGGAGCAGCCGCTGACTGAAGGGGCAGAGTCATGGCCACGGACATGTGCCTTGTGTCCGCTGACCATAATGCAGGTGGTGGGTCACAGGCTGAGCACACAATGGGTGCTCAAAGACTGCTTATTACCTGGGCAGAGAGTTCTCCATCTTAGGGGGTGACCACTTGCATCTTCACTGAGCCCTCCTTGACCACACCAGTTACCAACCTTGGGATTAACTTTGCCTCCTTTTCCCACAAACCTGCAGGAAATGCCAAGGAACTTGCCAACATCCTGAAATACCACATTGGCGAAGAAATCCTGGTTAGTGGAGGCATTGGGGCCCTGGTTCGGCTGAAGTCTCTCCAAGGTGACAAACTGGAAGTCAGCTCGGTGAGTGGTGCCTGCAAATCAAAAGGCTGACCGTGCCCTGCCACCAGGGTGTCAGGGCACAGCTCGCCCCCCGGATAGCGTTAAGACACACACACAGTCTTTAAAGTGCATCCTGAATCTCTGAGTGCATTTTAGCCAGCAAACTAAAACCAAACCAGTGGCTGTTTAATCAATTCCAACTCATGACCACCCCATGTGTATGTGTCAGAGTAGAATTGCACTCCATAGGGTTTTCAGTGCTACAGAGAAAAAGGACATTATAGGAAACTAAGTGAGATTGTGGTTAGACATGAGTAAGAACTTCCAGATTTTCAGGGGCATAAAGCATCTGATTTGGCCTCTGGGAGAAGCCTTTAGATTCTCCTTCCCTTAAGGAGATAACAGGCAATTATGTGTCATGAGAGATCAGCCCCCTATCCTTACCCCCACCCTAAACCCAGGGGCTCACTGCGCTGAACCAGGCTATCCCAAGAGGCTTTTGTCAGTCTGATGTTTGGTCTGTGAGCCTCCCCTTGCTCTGCACCACGACCCTCCTGTGCAGGGCCCATTCTTCCCATGTGTAGCTGGCTCAGCTTCTGTTCCCTCCTGCTGTCTCCTGACCTTCAGCCATCCATTTGCTCATCAGTTTCTGTAGCATGGGAAGACCTGTAGGGAAGTAGGGATGTGAATGACTTGTTTAATTTCTGCAAGTCACCTGAGAATCTCCTAGCATCTGAGCCTGGGTGTTTCAGTCCTGTCTGTTGCAGGCTTCAGGTCTCATGTAATGGATCTGAGATAAATTTTCCTTGGGTGGGAAAATCTTCACTGGGGCTTAAGGTGAAGTGGAAAGAGTGCTTCACACAGAGCTGGAGGCCTGGCTGCTGTTCCCAACTGTTCCACCTAATTAGAAGGCACTTTGCCTCTCTGGAGCCTTAGTTTCCTCTTCTGTTAATGGGAGCAATAATATCCAGCCTCCTTACCATGCATGTTCTAAGGGTTAAGTGGAGTAACATATAAGAACATTTTGTAAATGGCAGTGTGCTGAATCCACACAAAGGGTTAGAATTAATCTACCACACTGAAGGTCTTGTGAGGGTAGAGACTGTTTTATTCACCAGTGTATACCCAATGCGATGCACAGAGCCTGGCATATATAAGTGTTTGGTAAACGTTCGCTAAATAAATATGCTGTACGTTCATCAATCTCTTTTTCCCTTAGAAAAACAATACGGTGTATGTCAATAAAGAACCTGTTGCTGAAGCTGACATCATGGCCACAAATGGTGTGGTCTATGCCATCACCAGTGTCCTGCAGCCTCCAGGTAAGTTAGGACCTGGTCCCAAAGCACTGCTTTCCCACTGAGTCCTTCTCTGCAGGTGGCAAACACAGAGATAAGAATAACCTGTGATTTTGACATTCAAACTGTACCTACACCGGCATCCCTGTGACTGACTGAAAAGTGAGGGTTAGGAACTGTTGGTTTTGAACAAATTACATTAAGGAACTCGAGGGACAGATCTCTCTGCCCTGAATTGCCTGGGTGTCTTAGCCCCACTCAGACACAGCCCAGTTGTTTGTATTCATATGGATGCTGTTAGTGTGGTTCCAAGCATTCCTCGTAGAGAACCTCACCTGGTGTGTGCTCTCTTTGCTTTGTTGTTGTCGTGTGCTATCAAGTCAGTTCTGACTCACAGCAACACTACAGGACAGAGTAGAACTACCACATAGGGATTCCTAGGCTATAATCTTTATGGAAAGAGCCCTGGTGGCGCAGTGGTTGCGTGCTTGACTGCTAACCAAAAGGTCGGCAGTTTGAACCCAATAGCCACTCCCTAGGAGAAAAGACCTGGCAATCTGCTCCCGTAAAGATTATAGCTTAGGAAACCCTATGGGCAGATCTACTCCATCCTGTAGGGTCGGTATGAGTTGGAATCAACTTGATGGCACACAGCAACAGTCTTTACAGGAGCAGATCGCCAGGTCATTTTTCCCACAGAGTGACTGGTGGGTTTGAACCACCAATCTTTCAGTTAGCAGTAACCATTGCACCACCAGTGCTCACTTTACCTCCCATAAAACTGAACTTCAGGCCAGCCTCTTGCCTCACTTATGCATTTAGCTTTTTTTGCTCTTTCTCTCCCCATGGGCCAATTTCCACCATGAGTTATAAAAAGTTATTGTTGTTAGGTTCCATCGAGTCTCTTCCAACTCATAGCAACCCTATGTACAACAGAATGAAACACTGCCTGGTCCTGCGCCATCCTCACAATTGTTGCTATGTTTGAAACCATTGTTGCAGCCACTGTGTCAGTCCATCTCGTTGAGGGTCTTCCTCTTTTTCGCTGACCCTCTACTTTACCAAGTGTGATGTCTTTCTCCAGGCACTGGTCCCTCCTGATAACATCTCCAAAGTATGTGAGACACAGTCTCACCGTCCTTGCTTCTAAGGAGCATTCTGGCTGTGCTTCTTCCAAGAGAGATTTGTTTGTTCTTCTGGCAGTCCATGGTATATGCAACATTCTTTGCCAACACCATAATTCAAAGGCATCAATTTTTCTTCAGTTTTCCTTATTTATTGTCCAGCTTTCACATGCTTATGAGGCCACTGAAAATACCATGGCTTGGGTGAGGCACACCTTAGTCCTCGAAGTGACATCTTTGCATTTTAAAACTTTAAAAGAGGTCTTTTGAAGCAGATTTGCCCAGTGCAACATGTCATTTGATTTCTTGACTGCTGCTTCCATGGGCATTGATTGTGGATCTAAGTAAAATGAAATCCTTGACAACTTCAGTATTTTCTTTGTTTATGATGATGTTGCTTATTGGTCCAGTTATGAGAATTTTTGTTTTCTTTATTTTAAAGTGTAATCCATACTGAAGGCTGTGGTCTTTGATCTTCATCAGTAAGAGCTTCAAGTCCTTTTTGCTTTCAGTAAGCAAAGTTGTGTCATCTGCGTATCGCAGGTTGTTAATGAGTCTTCTTCCACCCAGGTGGCTTAGTGGTTAAGAGCCATGGCTGCTAACCAAAACGTCGTCAGTTCGAATCCACCAGGTGCTCCTTGGAAACCCTATTCAGCAGTTCTACTCTGTCCTGTAGGGTCGCTATGAGTTGGAATTGACTCGATAGAAATGGGTTTGGTTTTTTGGTTTTCTTCCAATCCTGATACCACGTTCTTCTTCATATAGTCCAGCTTCTCGGATTATTTGCTCAGCATACAGATTGAGTAAGTGTGGTGAAAGAATACAACCCTGATGTACACTTTTCCTAATTTTAAGCCACGCAGTATCCCCTTGTTCTGTTAGGACCACTGCCTCTTGGTCTATGTACAGGTTCCACATAAGCAGAATTAAGTGTTCTGGAATTCCCAGTTATCGCAATGTTATCCATAATTTGTTATGACCCACACAGTTGAATACCTTTGCATAGTCAATAAAAAACAGGCAAACATCTTGCTGGTATTCTCTGCTTTCAGCCAAGATCCATCTGACATCAGCAATGCTACCCCTTGTTCCAGGTCCTCTTCTGAATCCGGCTTGAATTTCTGGCAGTTCCCTGTCTATGTACTGCTGCAACCATTTTTTAATTATCTTCAGCAAAATTTTACTTGAGTGTGATATTATGATATTGTTCGATAATTTCCGCATTCTGTTGGATCATCCTTCTTTGGAATGGGCACAAATATGGATCTCTTCCAGTCGATTGGCCAGGTAGTTGTCTTCCAAATTTCTTGGCATAGACGAGTGAGCACTTCCAGTGCTGCATCTGTTTGTTTGTTGAAACGTCTCAATTGGTATTCCGTCAATCCTGGAGCCTTGTTTTTCCCCAATCTCTCGCTGTAGCTTGGACTTCTTCCTTCAATACCATTGGTTCTTGATCATATACTATCTCCTGAAATGGTTGAACATCAATCAGTTCTTTTTGGTACAGTGACTCTGTGCATTCCTTCCATCTTCTTTTGATGCTTCCTGCTTTGTTCAATATTTTGCCCATAGAATAATATTACAACTCGAGGCTTCAATTTTTTCTTCAGTTCTTTCAGCTTGAGAAATGCCAAGTGTGTTCTTCCCTTTTGGTTTTCTAACTCCAGGTCTTTTCACATTTCATCATAACACTACTTTATCTTCCTGAGCCACCCTTTGAAATCTGTTCAGCTCCTTTACTTCATCATTTCTTCCATTGGCTTTGGCTGCTCTATATACAAGAGCAAGTTTCAGAGTCCCTTCTGACATCCATTTTGGTCTTTTCTTTCTTTCCTGTGTTTTAAATGACCTTTTGCTTTTTTCATGTATGATGTCCCTGATGTCATCCCAGAACTCCTTTGCTCTTTGGTCATTAGTTTTTAATGCACCAAATCTATTCTTGAGATGGTCTCTAAATTCAGGTGGGATATACACAATGTCTCGTATATACTTTGGGGGTAAGATACACTTTGGCTCTCATGGACTTGTTCTAATTTTCTTCAGCTTCAGCTTGAACTTGCATATGAGCAATTGATGGTTTCTTCCACAGTCGTCCGCTGGCCTCATTCTGGCTGATGGAATTGAGCTTCTCCATTGTCTCTTTCCACAGATGTAGTCTATTTGATTCTTGTGTACTCCCTCTGGTGAGGTCCATGTGTATATTCACCTTTTATATTGTTGAAAAAACATTTGCAATGAATAAGACATTGGTTTTTCAAAGCTTTATTATGCGTCTCCTGCCTCATTTCTATCACCAAGGCCATATTTTCCAACTACCAATCCTTCTTCTTGGTTTCCAATTTTTACATTCCAATCACCAGTAATTATCAATGCGTCTTGATTGCATGTTTGATCAATTTCAGACTGCAGAAGTTGGTAAAAATCATCAATTTCTTCATCTTTCGCATTAGTGGTTGGTGTGTAAATTTGAATAATAGTCATGTTAGCTGGTTTTCCTTCTAGGCATATGGATACTATCCTATCACTGACAGCATTGTACTTCATTATAGATTTTGAAATGTTCTTTTTGACGATGAATGCTACACCATTCCTCTTCAATTTGTCATTCCCAGCATAGTAGACCGTATGATTGTCCGATTCAAAATGGCCAATACTAGTCCATTTCAGCTCACTAATGCCTAGGATATTGATTTTTATGCATTCCATTTCATTTTTGATGACTTCTAATTTTCCGAGATTCATTCTTCATACATTCCACTTTCCAGTTATTAAGGATGTTTGCAGTTATTTCTTCTCCTTTTGAATCATGCCACATCAGCAAATGACTGTCTCAAGAGCTTTACTCCATCCATGTCATTAAGGTCGATTCTGCTTTGAGGAGGCAGCTCTTCCCCAGTCATATTTTGAGTGCCTTCCAACCTGAAGGACACATCTTCTGCCACTATATCAGACAATGTTCAGCTGCTTTTTGTAAGGTTTTCTCTGGCCATTTTTTTAAGAAGTAGATCACCAGGTCCTTCTTCCCAGTCTGTCTTAGTCTGGAAGTTCCACTGTAACCTGTCCATCATGGGTGACCCTGCTGGTATTTTAAATACCAGTGGCATAACTTTCAGCATCACAGTAACATGCAAGCCACCACAGTACAACAAACTGACAGAAGAGTGTGGTATGAAAAGTTACAAGGGGAAAATTCATTTGAAAATGTGAGCCAGGGAGCCCAACAGTGCTGCTCAGTCATGGATGTTACGAATGACATGCTGATAGTTTCCCTGTCTTACAAAAACCACCTTTTCCCTTCCCTCCAGCCAACAGACCTCAGGAACGAGGGGATGAACTTGCAGACTCTGCACTTGAAATCTTCAGACAGGCATCAGCATTTTCCAAGGTAAGACGCCTGTTAGGTTTGCCTCTGTCTTGAGCAGCCTTGTGTCCTCTGCTTAGGCCCATGGAGGAGGCTCTCCAGGCCCCTGTCTTTCCTAGACTGCTCTCCCAGGGCTCTCTCAAACCTTCTCCCTACTCCCATTGGGGCATCCTCAGCCATTGCTCACATGGATTTCAGATAGAAGAATCCAGGAAGCTCTTGCTTCCTTTGTGGGTCAAAACCCAGGCCTTCAGACAGAGGCTTCAGAATGGGGAAGCCACTGCTGGTGAGAACAGCTGCGGCTCTGGATTCCATCTGTCCAAGGAGGACAACCCAGCCTGAGTTCCCCTTGCAGTGGCCTGGCCTGCCCGGGCCTGGACCACTGAGTCACCATTCTGTGTTTCATTACATTGTCTGTCGTGAGTGATGCTGCAGCTCCCCTGGGCAGGGACGTGATTCTGTGCAGGCAGGCTGAGGCTGAGCCTGTGCGTATGGAGCCTGCCTTCCTTGCCTCAGCCCCACCTCCTTCCCAGAACCTCTGACTCTTTCTGACTTCTTTTCCTGACCCCCAGCTTGCCCAGGGCCTAGGAGCCCCACTTGTGCATGGGTCCTTTGTGCCTTAGTCCAGGTGGAGCTCCTTGGGAATGCAAAGCACCTTATAGAAGGTTTGCATTTCCAGAGAAGATGCTGCAGCAGGCAGTCTTTAACCCAGATACTTGGAGCTCCAACATGGCACTTCAGGGTTTGGACGGCGGGTGTCTCCTTAGTCACCCTCAAGATGGGGTCTTGGCCTTGAGCTGCTACTACTGAGAGCCACCCCCTGTGCGGTCCCAACTCGGCAAACTCTAGGCTGGTCTGGTCTCTGTGGAAAAGCCTGGCTTTGAGGTCTCCCAGAAATGTCCGTCTTCAACTCAGCTTGGTATGGGCTGGCACGTCACTTAGGGCTGCCAAGGCTGACTGAGGAGCTTCCTAGGCCCACCAGTTCCGCTTTCTCCTTCCTCTTTCTCACCCCTTGTGTTTTTTATGAGTAGGGGTGGCAGTGGGTAAAGCCATCATCATAAGCAAATGCAGGTATAATTTTCACTTGAAAATCTGATAACTTGTGTTTTCTTCCAGGCTTCCCAGAGGTCTGTCCGACTAGGTAAGTCTGGCCTGGTTTTAAGTCCCCATCTTACCTCTAAGCAGGGCCGAGCTTGCCACCTGCGGCACACAGATAAGAACATCCTGGTGTAATAAAACAAGCCTGGCCTTTAGGGTTAGACCAGCTGGATGAGTTCGGTCAGATGCAGACACCCAATTTCCTTCTTCCTTCTCCATAAGGTGAAGGTAATAATAATGAGTTATTGGCTCTGGGAGCCTGGGAATATGGCACAGGGACTTGGCAGGAGCACATGGTGAGGAGCTGGTTCCAAGCTGGTAAATGTAGAAAAATCCCAGCTTAGAGCATCAGATACTGAGTAAGGTATGGAGTTTCACAAACCAAAAAAGCACCTACTATGTGCAGGATCGCATGGCAGAAGGAGCTCTTTGGCCCCATCCTCAAGAGTCTGACAGTCCTAGACAGGCATGAGGAAGTCTGCATCTTTTTTCACCTTTCAAACGCCTCTTTTTCAGCCCCCGTCTATCAGCGGTTATTAGAGAGGATGAAGCATTAGCGTGAAGGACCACAAGAGGAATGCACTTCAGCAGCTCCCAGCCGATTTCTCTGTTTGCTAAAGAGACTGGATGTTTTTTAAACCAAAGATCACACTTCAATGTACATGGGCTGTACCATAATGAGCTCTGAGCCTGGGTGAGGGTGGGGTGGGAGAAAGGAAAAAGATATACTTTTTATTTTTTTCCCCCTAAACATGGCTGTTAACCCACTGCATGCAGAGACCTAGATGTCACTGCCTGACATTCATTTCCATAAAGGACCTGTCCCAAATGTGGGGTTTCTCACCAATGCCAAGCGCTTTAGAAAAGGGAGCCGTGGTTTTGTGGAACTCACAAAACATGAATTTAAGCAATCAAGCATTATGGGAAAGTTGTAGCAGAATTTTTGTAACGCTCTTTCAGTTGGAGAAATGACATCATCATAAGCAATGAGTTGAACTGTTCTGTCAAGCATGTCTGATGTGTACGTACATGTGGCTCGGACACTTCTATGTGGCCTTGTCCAGGTAGAAAAGAAAGGGTATGCAGAGCATGTAGAGGCTCAGTATTTCCCAAAGAGAAGTGTGGCAGAGTCATGGTGTGTTTGTAATAATAAAACCAAAGAAATATCTGCCCGGAGTGGATGATGATTATGTTCTGTGTATTTAAGAGGATGTGTTTCTGTGTCTTACACAGAAACTTGCAGCTGTGTTGGTCCTGCACACATTGATTCCACCCAGAGTCAGCTCAGGAAGGAGATTTGAAGGATGGTTTGTGGGAGATTTCAGCAGCTGGCCCTCAGGCACCCAGATGGCTCATGGGGGCTTGAATCTAAGTCTTTGCTGAACTTGTTTGCATTTCAGCCTCCACTGGCCCTGGGGGATCCAGTCCTTAGTGTTCACCTTGCCCAGCACTTTGCTTCCTCTTTTTGGCTGGAAACATCTTCCTCCCAGCATTATGATTTCCCCACCTTTGTGTTGTACTTTTGAATCCTCAGCACCACCCTATAAAGTGGTCTCCATCATAGTCCCATTATACAGATGAGGAGGCTGAGGCTCAAAAGGGAGAACCTCTGGTAACAAAGGGCTGGGTTAGAACTGGAACCCAAGTCTCCTGTCTCCCAAAGGCCATCATTTAACAAGCAACCAAGTCCAGGTTTTCCAGACTCATGCTCTCTGTGGTACCCATGTTCACATCCTTTCCCCTGCTCATTTAATCTCCACCATTTAAAATGTCTGCAGCACTCTGAGAGGCAGCTTGGTATGCTATGACCTCATTGCTCATTACCTGTGTGGCCTGGGTCAGTTACTTAACCTCTCAGTGCCTCTTTTCCTCATCTGTAATAGGGAGACAACAGTCACATCTACCTCATGAGTCTGTCATGAGGATGAAATTAGATAATCCATATAAAATGTCATCCTTACTGTTAAATCAAGCTGTCTGTGGCTGCTCAGGATCAGTGCAGTTAAGAGCCTTTTCGTGTGTCTTTCCCAAAAGTGGCCCACCTTCCGGGAGAATGGGAGGGTCTTTCCACCCACCCTCCGACACCCAACTCTGCCAAGACTGATTCACTCCAGCAGTCTGTGTTCATTTCACTCCGTGGACCCAACAACCCAAAGATATGTCTGCAGCACTACTGCTAGTCAGTCCATAAGTGCTGGGAATAAACAATGGACAAGACGGGCGGATTTCCTCTCTTAAATAGCCTCCAGTCTGGGGAGAGACAGACATTATGTGCCATCTGTTAAAACCATTCTTTCATTTGTTCCACAAATATTTATTAAGGGCTACGTATGTGCACCCCATGTCAGGCCCCGGGGAACAGACAGGTCTCTATTCTCATGACGCTTTCGTATTGATGCGGAGGAGAATCAGTAAGCAGCTAATCACGCTGCTGACTGTGAAGAGGACTCTGAAGGACAACGCCGTGGTTCTGTGACAGATGATAATGAAGTAGCGGCCTAGGAAGTGGTGACCTAGAGCTCCTGGAAGTGGGCGAATCTGAGAGGAGTTGAAAGAGTTAACCTGGAGAGGGAGGGGTCAGACTAGAGGGAGCTCAGGGAGGTGTCCTGAGAGGTGCAGTTTCACTCTCTGTGTGTGTGTGTGTGCCCCTGGTCCCTGTCACTTCCCATGGTTCTGTCCTGCTCACCCCAGCTCCCCAGGGGGTCCTTGTGAGTCCATCCACAGGCTGATCATGAAGGCCTTGCTCATCTGGGCACACTGTAGCTATGCTTCTCTTTTACAACCCAAAATGCACACACCTAGACTTTGCCAAGACAACATCAGAACCCAAAGTGGTGATGATTATAACTTAAAGAACTTTTCATTAAAAAAAAAAAATCACCACAGGATTCCTTAAAAATGCCAAAACCTTTGTTGTGTTTAAGGTACTTCCCACTTCTGCCCTCATTTGCCCCTGCTGCCCCCACCCCCAGCTTCCCCAACAAGAAGCCACTCTATTCTTTAAACTCTCCCCCTGAAGAGTCCTCTTTGTGCTGAAAACCATGCATGGCTGCTGCCCTGCCCTCCCCCAAAGAGAGGGTCAAGTTCCCTTTTCCTGGGACCTAAACACACCCCCTACTTCTGGTTCTCATGGATACCCAAGCTAAGTGTTGGGTGCTACGGTGTGGAGGACTGACTCCCAGAGCAGAGGGATGTGCCACTGGGTGTTCCCAGGGAAGGGTAGATGCTGGAGGAAGGTGTGTGCCTCTCTGTACCCCACCCCGTCAGAAGGCCAGAGGCAGCCCAAGATGAAAGAAGAGTGCCCAAGCCTAGTCTGAGCCCTGCCTGCTGAGCCCCAACCGAGGAAGAAGAAGGACAGGGAGAAGGGGAAGGGGCTCTGCTGGATCCACTTATCTCTTTTCTGTTACTCGGGGGCTGCAGGGACTTCTGGGCTTCAAAAACACTTAGCATGGGGGTCCTGCAGGCCTCCCAGCATGGAGGCATACCTGTCCCACAACAGAGGCAAGCAGCTGCCTAGATCTGGTCCTGCTGGCCAAATGAGAGGCTAGCCCAGCTAGAGGGCCAGAGGAGGGGGTCACTGCTTTGGGCTCTGTGTTTATTTCTGCCTCTACCAAGAGCACACCTCAGATAAAGCAGCCCCCACACACTCTGTGAGGGTCTCAGCTAGAACCCTCCAGAAAGAAGAACATCCAGGATGTTCTTTTCTCCCACGTGAAGAAAGCCCCCTTCTCCCCAGTGGGAAGGAGATCACTAACTTGAGCCATAGAGGAAGGAGAAGGGGTGAAGGGGCAAGTCTAAACCAAAAACCAAGCCCATTGCCATCGAGTCGATTCTGACTCATAGTGACTCTATAGGACAGAGCAGAACCGCCCTATGTTAGAGTTGCCAAGGAGCGCCTAGTGGATTTGAACTGCCAACCTTTTGGTTAACAGCCATAGCACGTAATCATTACACCACCAGGGTTTCTGGGGCAAGTCTAGGAGTCTGTTATTTACAGTGATGGGATCCCTGAAGAAAAGGAAGAGGCTCCTCAAAAATTAATCCAAGGGAGCTGAATGAACTCAAAGCCTGAGGTTATATCCCATCATCATCCTCTCTTGCCTGAGTCCCAGCAATTTCCATCACTAAGGGTCTTGTTTAGGGGAGAGCCCAGCTGGGTTATGAGAAGTCCCTGAGAATGGCTAGCTGGTGGGAGCAGGCCTCTTCCATCTCCCAGGCCCTCTCACTTACCTGCATTTCTGCTGACACCATTTGAGCGCTGGCCCCACCCTCCCACCGTGTGTGAGGGACTCTGAATTCCCTCTAAGCTCAAGCCTCCTGGCCAATTGTATTTTTGAACAATGTCTCAGCAATGTTGTCAGTCTCACATGCTCTTCCAGAAACTTCTCACTCCCCCAGTAAGAGGTACAGTCTATTTCCCCTTCCCTGGAATCTGGGCAGGCCTCTGTGACTGCTTTAAGAAATATATTGCAGGGAAATCTATTCACTGTGACTTTCAAAACCAGGTGATAAAAGGTAATACAGCTTTCTTCTGGTTCTCTCTCTCTTTGGCATGCCTACTCTGAGGCACATCAGCCACCATGTTGTGAGGAAGTTCAAACCAGCCCAAAGGAGCAACTACAGGAAGCGGCTCAAGTGAAGAGGAACCGAGGCCCCCAGCCAACAGCCTTCACCAACCACCAGACATGTGAGTGAACAAGCCCTCAGATGATTTGAGTCCCCAGCCTTAACTGTGAAACAGAGACAAGTGTCCTCACTGTGCCCTATTCTAATTCCTGGCCTACAGAATTTGTGAGCGTAGTAAATGGTTATTTTACGTTTTTATAGTATTTTAAATTTCGCAGTAATTTGCTCTACCACCATAGTAACTAGAACAGACCTTCCAGGGTGAAACAGCCCCCACTGTAACCTCTTCAGCAGATTCATCCGATCGGGACACATCTATGTGCTTTCTGGGCCCTAGCTCTGAGCTGAGTGCCCTTGGAGATGGGGATAGACTATGGCTTCCTAGTGGTCAGAGACTAGTGAAGGAGACGAGTCAGGTCCATGGGAACCCTGGGCTAGGGACACTCCCCCCACAAAAGAAATAATAGCAGCAGTGTTGTTGTTGTCCGTTGCCGTCGAGTCATCCCTGACTCCTGGCGATCTCGTGTACAACAGAACACAGTGTTGCTCGGTCCTGTGCCATCTTCACAATCATTGGTATGTTCGAGTCTGTTGTTACGGCTATGGTAACAATAGCTGGCATTTACTGCACAATTACGTGTGCCCCATACTGTGTTATGTATGAAAATGCATCATATTTTCTATTCCTTGTATCAGTCTTATGAAATAGGTGAGTATCATTAGAATTTTCAATTCACTGCTGCAGAAATAGAAACTTAGAAAGGTTAAATGGTTTGCCAAAGTCACAGAATAGGAACGGGCCAGAACATAAACCTGGCCTGTGTGACTCTTAACCACTCTGCTCTCTTTTGCCCCACCCATACCAGGGTCTAGTCAGGGGTAAATTGAGCAGTTAGCCCTGGGCAGACGGATGTGGATACCTGGGTGGCCAGAAAGGGTTTCAAACCCCCACCTCTCCTGAGAAGCCCAGCAGCCCTGGTCTCTGTACTGCCAGGACTGTAACTTGTTAACATGCTGCTGGGGTCATGGGCCCGGGGACAGCAGTATCCACAGATGTCCCAGCACCACATGGATGTCAGGAGAAAAGAAAGGGAAAAGGGATTTCTCATCCAGAGGAAAATACCTCTGTGCTTGAAACCATAATTCAATGTTATGCTCTGAGAGGAGCCGCCCAGAATCTTGTGCTCAGAATTCTTTCCAGAAGCCAGGAGAGGAGGCCATGGAATGAGGGATGGGCCTGATGCCCTATCCAGAGAAGTCAAATGGGGCCACCTCTGGCCATCCTTGCCTGGTGAGGAAAGAAACTCCATGGGATCCTTTGGTCAAATCCCTGACTAAGCCCAGCAAGAGAATACATGGTAGGGTAATGGGGAGTCTAGGACAAGCCCCTACAACACACACAAACACACATACACACCCCTACCTCTATAGGCCTAACAGGCCCAAGGCACAGCCCTCAGGCAAAGATGACTTACACCCCATCCCCAGTCATGGGTAGGGAGGGGAGAGGATTCTGAGGCCTGAGGGAGGAAGGCAGCAGCTGAGGAGTGGTTGCCCCACAGGAACCGTCCGGTTCTGACTTCAAGACTGTAAAGGGCAGGGAGGCTCCTCAGAGCCATCTATACCCCAGACAGCTGTGGTGGTCATCTCTGCCATCATGGAGCTTGTCATCGGTGGAGAGGCAGTGGATCTGAAGGACAAGGAAGGTGGAAAAGAAAATTCAGGCTGAAGGAACAGCATGAATAAAAGCTCTGAAGCAAGTGTGTGAGTTTTGTGTGGCTAAAGTGGAAAGAATAAATAAAATTCCTCTGGTGAGTTGTCTAGGAACCAGACCAGAATTTTAGCACTCCTATGTGCATTGCAGCATTATTCACAATACCAAAAAGATGGAAACAACCTAAATGCCCATCAATGGATAAATGAATAAACAAATTGTGTTACATACGTACAATGGAACACTATGCAACTATAAAGAATAGCGAGGAGTCCGGGAAACATCTTATAACATGGATGAATCTGGAGGACATTGTACTGAGTGAAATAAGTCAATCACAATAGGACAAATATTGTATGGTTTCACTATTATAAAAAGTCAAGAATAGATATACACACAGAAGCAATGTTCTTTGGTGGTTACCAGGAATGGGAGGGGGAGGGAGAAAGAATCACTTTTAGATTGCAGATACTTATTATTTTTGGTGATGGGAAAGGCAATACTAAATATGGGTGAAATCTGCACAACTCGACCAAGGTAAATGAAGACCCTGAGAAGTATACACAAAAAAGGGACAATTTCAGTAAATGCTATAACATATATATTTTTGCAACATTAACAACAACCAAAAAATATGTGTGTGGTTATATAGGTAGATATGTATTCATATATGGATATAGGAAGGTCAAACAAACCAAAAACACTGCTATCGAGTCAATTTTGGTCATAGCGACTGTTTAGGACAGAATAGAACTGCCACATAGGGTTTCCAAGGCTGTAAATTTCTATGGAAGCAGACTGCTGCATCTTTCTCCTTCAGAGCAGGTGGTGGGTTTGAGGCACTGAACTTTTTGTTTAACTGCTGAGCATTTGAACCACTGTACCACCAGGCTCCATATAGGAAGGCATACGCAAGTAAATGCACATGCATGTATAGGTGTATCTATAACCAAAAAAACAAACGCATTGCTGTCGAATTGATTCCGACTCATAGCAACCCTATAGGCATATGTATATACATATTTGTGTGTGCTGCATATATATCCCCATATATAACAAAGGGGGCACAGTTACGGAGACCTACTAGACATATCCAAACAACTTGCTGGATTGGAATACTGGCTTAAAAGGCTTAGGACCATAGTCTCATAGGACAACTTAATCAAGTGGCATAATACAGTTCATAAAGATGATGTTCTACATCCTAGTTTGGTGACTAGCATCTGGTGTCTTAAAAGCTTACGAGCAGCCATCTAAGACACAACTATTGGTCTCTACTTGTCTGGATCAAAAGAGAATGAAAAAAACCAAAGACAAAACTAGTCCGTGGGACTAATAGGCCACATGAATGATGACCTCTTCTAACCTGAGACCGGAAGAACTAGATGGTGCCTGACTACCACTACCTACCGTTCCGACCAGGGACACAATAAAAAGTCATGGATAGAGTGGGAGAAAAATGTAGAACAAAATTCGATTTCCTAAAAAAAGGCCAGACCTACCAGACCAAGAGAGACCAGAGGAACCCCAAGACTATCTCCCTAAGATACCCTTTGATTTGGAACTGAACCTATTTCTGGAGGTCACCTTTCAGTCAAAGAATAGATTGGCTTATAAAATAAACACCTGTGAGTAATATGCTTCCTTAAACAATCAACGGTATGAGACCAAATGGTCAACATTTACCCAAAAGCAAAGATGAGAAGGCAAGGAGGGGAACAGAGGCTAGATCAATGGAAACAAAACAGACAGAATGGAAATAATGAGAATGCTGACACATTGTGAGGATTATAACCAATGTCACAGGACCATTTGTATAAAAATTGTTAAATGGAAACCCAATTTGCTGGGTAAACTTTCACCTAAAATACAATAAAATATTTTAAAACAAAAGAAGAAGAAGAAGAATCTTAGGTCAATGAGAAGCCATTGGAGGATTTTAGTTGGGGGAGGAGGGATATGCCATGATCAGACATGTTTGTAAAAGATTGCTTTGGCTTCAGTGAGGAGAATGGATTGGGGTGGAGGGTAAGAATGCAAGCTGGGGAAACAAGTTAGGAAGATGCTACTATCATCCAGACAGGAGACGATGGAGGACCAGGTTGGCGATACTAGAGATGGGAGGATGTGAAGGGACTGCAGATATTTTTTGGAGGTAGAACACACAGGACTTAAAGATGGATTGGAGGAGGGGCATGAGAAAGGGATATTCCAGGATGACTCCAAGGTTTTTGCCTTGAAGAGCTCGTGGAAAGGTAGTGTCATTTTTCCTAAAATGAAGAAGAATGAGGGAGAAGCCACTGGTATAAGAAAACTAAGAGTTCTACTTTGGATATTTTAAGTTTGGGAAGCCAATTCAACATCTAGGTGGGATGTATAAAAGGATGTTACACATTCATGTCTAGAGCTCAGGGAAGAGGTCAGGACTGAGATGGCGTTTGAGAGTCATCAGATAGAGGTGCTATTAGAAACAGTGACTGGTTGAGATTGCCTGGGAGGAGAGAGTAGGAGAAAAGAGTTCCTGGGACGGAGCCCTGACTGCTCCAGCATTTGAGGATTTTGCAGAGGAAGATAAACCTGCAAAGGGGCCTCAGAAGTTGTGTGTGGGGTCCTGGAAGTTAGGAGAGGAAAGCCTTTCAAGAAGAAGTGGATGGTCCACTGTGTTGAGTTATTGGTGTGCCCATTGATTTGACCAAACACAAGTCGTGGATAACCTTGGCAAGAGCATTCTCAGAGGAGGTTAGAGGACTGCGCTGGAGTGTGAAGGAAAAGGGAGAGGAGAAGATAAATTTTCTGGTTTGAATGCTTGAATGGATGCTATTATTTCAGGGACTGAGAACGCTGGAGGTAAAAGAAAAATTGAAAATAGTCTACTTTGTTTCGTCTCATCCTTCACACCTGGATTAGAAGCCCCTCTCCTGTGCACCCATCACCACAGCGCTAACAACTTATTTGGAGTAAGTGCCCTCTTCCTTGTTGGCCTCCCCTGCTAGAGTGTGAGCTGCTCAGAGGTAGGAGATCTGTCCCACCCTTGTGTCCCAGAGCCTAGCATGGGGCCTGGCACAGGGTAAATATGCAGAAAGTATTAACTGAGAGCCTGGTTTCTGGAGAACACATGGCCCCTTCATTCAACAAGGTGGTCTCAGGCCCCTGTTCCTGTCTGAAAAGGAAAAGGGAGCTTCCCCCAGACACTTGGGATATCCTTCTGGAGGGAATCATGTATGTTGGGTGGAGGAAGCCTGCATCCAGAACTCTCCTCAGGCCTCTCATAGGAAAGCAGAGGGTGGACGTGTGGGTATCGCCACCTCCAGGGAAAGTCTAGTTCAGACCATTTTGGCTAAGAAGACTCCCAAGGGTCAGTAGGCCCCAGCTCAAGGGGGACATCTGGGTCTAGAGATTAGACAAATGGCTGCTTAATCTCACCCCAGAACAGGTCAGTTCATGTTGAGCAAGTGACCTGACCCTCTAGACCCTTTTGGGAGGAAGTTTTGTGCTCAGAGAATTTTCCCCCATTCAGGATGCTCTTCCTCAGTTCTGTCAGATGGAAGAAGGTCTGAGAGCTGGGAGCAGCAGACAGACAGAGGGAAAAGACTTCTGATTAAACATCCTTATTTGAGCAGAGATGAGTTTTTGAGTGGACAGATGGAAAACCACTCTCTCCCCTGTCAATGGGGCCAGTGAGTCTCTATGACTTTTTGACAACAGCTCATAAAGAACTTGAGTTTAAGGAAGCCATCTGCATGCAGGGATCTTTCCCTGATGATGGGTTCTCAGGGGAGCTTCCAGAAGTAGAGGGTAAAGGAAACAGCCCTTGTGAAGAGGAGCTGTTTTTAGTCAGCTCTGGAGTGAAGACTGCCTTGCCTATGGTCGGGGGAAGGGAGAAAACGGGAGGCTAGAGTATGAGCTACCCCTGTGGTCCTCAATTCTTCAGTCAGCAGGGGCAGCTCCTCAGAACATGTCTGAGAACTGAGGAAAAACAGGGTCTGTGATCTGCCAAGACACAGGCTCAAATTTGAGTCCTACTTTGAGAGGAAACACCTTCATTTAGATCCTATTAACTTCCAGTCTAGAATAGGGGTTCCAAGTCTTCCTTAAGCTGGGGACGCCTATAAAAGCTATATGGACCTTCTCCTCAGGAAAATGCACAGATACCTACAACACACAGTTTTGATGTCCCTCCCTCACGCTTGAGCCCCTAAATGCAGTCTGTACAGAGCTGAATTCTGCTGTACTACAAGCTTCTTGAGTGCAGCTAGCAAGTCCTCTACCCTCAAAGCCTCTAGCACAGATACTGAACATGGTAGGTCATCACTATAGAACGAGTAGGTCATTGTTATGGATTGGACTGTGTCCCCTAAAAACTTGTGTTGAAGTCCTAACCCCTGTGAATGTGATCTAGTTTGGGGAAATAGGGATTTTCTTTGCAGATGTTATCAATTAGGTTAATGAGGTCAAATGGGAGTAGGGTGGGTCCTACTCCCTTCTGAGTGATATCTTACCAAAGGGGAGACTAGACAGAGAGTGACATAGGGGGAAGACACCATGTGAAGATACATCCACACGCAGGGAAGGAACGCCAAGAATTCCAGCAGTCCCTAGAAGCTAGTAGAGAGGCATGGAGCAGTTTCTCTCTCAGAACACTCAGAAGGGATCGATGTGGCTGAAACCCTAATTTGGACTTGTAGCTTCCAGAACTGTGGGACAAGAAATTTCTACCTTGAAAGCCACCCATTTTGTGGTATTTTGTTACTGCAGCCTTAAGTAGAAACTAAGACAGTCATCAAACAGCAACCCAGATTCTTTGCCTGCAACAGGGCATAGAAGCTGTACCTGACAGCCTGACAAGGACAGAGGAGTGAGAAAAGCAATAAAGCCAAGTATAGTGTGCAAAGACCTTCGGACAGTCCACCTCAGCAAACACATTCTGGTGAGTAACCTTGCCATGTCAGGAAGGTGGGAAGACCTTTACTCAGAGCTCAAAATTTTTTTAACATCTCAGAATTCACACTGGAAACCTGTGCACTAAGTAATGTGGAATACCTCATTCGTGGTTTATAGTTTACATAACTCAAGGGAATTCATCCAGGAGAAAAACTTATAAATCAAGTAAATCTTTGAAATCATCTATCAGTAGCCTATACATTTTTTTTTTTTTTGGGGGGGGGGGGGGTGGCGGGAATCATGGAATTTTTACCAGTGAATGACTGAAAATAAGAGTCCTTTTGCCATCTTTCTAACCATATTCTTAGTGTTAGAAAAATCATATTTGTGAATTTAATTGTATTTCCTAATCTAGCTATCATTTTTTTCTCTAACTTAACATTTTAATCCAGTTTGAATTTGTTTTACTATGTGATGGGAATTCAGGGTCTCAAATAACAATTTCACCTTAAAATTTTTATTCCACCACCAGGAATTCAGTAATTACTTCCTTCCCCATTGCGTTGTTCTGCCTTCTTGGTGAAATGTTTTATTTTTGTTCATATCAGCTTGTATCTTGGGCCACGTTTTCTGTCCTTTTGATCTACATATCTGTGATTGCATCTATACCACACCATCTAAATTGGTGTTAATTTAGTATCTTTTAACATCTTACAGAGTTGTAGCTTTGTTTTTGAAGATAGCTTTTTTCTTTTTACAAGATTAACACCTTTTTCTTCAAAAAAAAGAAAATACAGAGAAGTGGAAAGAAAAAGTGAAGTTTACCTATAATTCTAACAAGCAGTGACAACCATTGTCAAATTATTGGGGCAAATACTTCCAGACTTTGTTTTTAAGGAAAATGTGAGCATACATACTATATTGTAATCTTCGTTTATTGTGCCAAAATAAATTGTTTATACATTTCCAAAGAAAAGCAAAACGGGATTGTGGGTGGCAGAATTTTAAGATGGCTTCCACGACATTTGCCCCTAGTGTTACTCCCACGATGGCAAAAGGGAGATTATCAAGCAGATCAAATCTAATCACATGAACCCTTTAAAAGCAGAGAGTTTCCTCTCTTGACAGAAGAGGAAG
The DNA here is from genome assembly GCA_030035585.1 of Dugong dugon. Lineage (NCBI taxonomy): Eukaryota > Metazoa > Chordata > Mammalia > Sirenia > Dugongidae > Dugong > Dugong dugon. Next base: position 149,638,659 of record CM057460.1, read on the forward strand.
TCAAAGAGATCCAAAGGTTGAGAAGGAGTCAAGAAGAAGTTGCTGGTTTGAAGATGGAGTGACCACGTGAGAAGGAAGGCAGGCAGGAGCCTCTAGGAGCAGAGAGCAGCCTCCACTGACAGCCAGCAAGGAAATGGGGCCTCAGTCCTATAACCACAGGGAACTGGATTCTTCCACCAACCTAAATGAGCCTGGAGACGGAGTCTCCTCTAAAACCTCCAGATAAGAGGCTGGCTGACACTGTGATTTCAACCTTGTGAGACCCTGAGCAGAGAACCCAGTTGAGTCTACCAGAGTCTGACCTACAGAACTGTGAGATTATTACTGGGCGTTGTTTTAATCTGCTAAATTTGTGGTAATTCATTATGCGGCAATAGAAGAATAATAGAGTCATTTCCACCAGTGAATGGTTGAAAATAAAAGCCCTTTCGTCATCTTTCTAACTATATTTTTTCAACATTAGAAAAATTGAATTTTGGGAATTATCCTGTAAACTTAGTTTTATTTTCCTCACTCGGCATCTGCAGAAAACTCTGATTTGCCTTTGCTCCATGGAGAGCCTGGGTCCTGGGCCAGGATGGGGGTCTCTGGGGCTAGAGTCTCGGCCAGGCCTTGTGAGGCCCACCATGCAGGAAAAGCCCTTCTTCCAGGCATCAGATGATTCCCCATCCCTAAAACTATCCCAGAGCCACTGGAGACCTGCTGCAAGCTGGGGGCGTGGAACTCCTGTGGGACTTTGGCCATGCCTCTCCTCCACATCTGTGTCCATGGGCTTCTGCCTTGGTGGGCTAGCTGTCACCCTGAGGATGCACACACACACACACAGTGGGACTACATTTGCCTGACAAACTGTAATCCCTGTCAGCTGAGCCTGTGAGCTTCACAGGACCTGCTGGGAACAAATGCTCACCTTTGCATTTTAACACATTTAAGAGTCTTCTACTTTATGCCCTACACCAGTGAAAAGTGGCCATAAGGCTGGTGGGGGAGAGAGAGATTGTGTCAAAAAGGGCCCTGGAGCTCTTCCACACACACCTTCTGGAGCCAATAATAATAACCAAGTCACTTTTTACTGAAGTCCTCTTTTGTTGAAAGCCCATGCTAGGTATTTTACACTCACATTCTTATCTGTTATCTTATTATTATCCCCAGGTTACAGGGGGAGAAACTGAGGCTCCAAAAGATTAAGTAACTTACCCAAGAAGACATCATGAAGTAAGCAATGGAGCCAGGATTCTGACCCAACTCTGACTCTAGACTCTTAACCACTACCTTGGGTGGCCCGGTGAGGGTATGTGTACAGCACCAACACACAGAGCAGTGGTTCTCAATTCTGCTGCAGGTTAGGATCCTCTAAGGACCTTTTCAGCATCTTAATGCCTGGACTTCAGTGCCAGAGATTCTGATTTAGTTGGTCTCAACGGGTTGCCATGAGTCAGAATTGACTTGAAAGTAATGGGTTTGGTTTTGGTTGGTTTAAGGGAACTCAGGCCCCTAAGTATTTTTAAAAGATCCTCGGGTGATTTTCATGTGCTGAGCAATGGTTCTCAAACATTACCTTGCATAAGAACCAGGCATAGTGTTTAAGAGTTTGGCTGCTAACCAAAAGGTTGGCAGATCGAATCCACCAGGCACTCCTTGGAAACCCTATGGAGCAGTTCTACTCTGTCCTGTAGGGTCGCTATGAGTCGGAGCCCCACCCTGTGAAATTCTGTTTCAGATGGGCTAGGGTGAAGCCCAGAAATTAGCATATTTAACATATACCCTCACCAGTGCTTCTCAAACTTGTTAAAATGAGAATTCTGATTCAGTAGGTCTGGGATAGGGCCTCAGATTCTGCATTTCAAGCAATTTTCCACAGCACTAATGCTGCTGGTCCAGGGACCAGGCAAAAAATTTAGAAGGACTGCCTTAAACCACTATTTCTCAAAGCACAGTCCCAGGATCAGCAGCATCACCCGGGAACTTATTAGAAATGAAAAATTGGGGGGCTTACCTCAGACCTATAGAGTCAGAAACTTTGAAGCCCAGCAATCTGGTTTAACAAGCCCCACAGGTGATTTCGATGGAGGATACAGTTTGAGAACTACTACTAGAGAATCCCCAGGGACAGCAGCTCAGGGCCAGCAGAAGAGTGTGCCTAGCACTCTCAGAAGTCTCTGCCTTGGGTTCCAAACACAAAGCTTGTTTCCCCAGGGGGACAGGTCAAGATCAGCAGGAAGTGACTGTGCCCGCCTGCCACATCTGGAACCCAGCTAGAATTCTGCAATTTCCTGACAAGGTCAGGAACAGCCATGTTGGTATCATTATGCAAATATGCAAAAAAGCAACAGTTCTTTTAAGAAAAGCCATTGACTTTGTGATTTTAATTAGATCTGGCTCACCCTTCTCTCCAGATGTCTTTTTACTGGTTCATCCAACAGCTGCGAGGGAGATGCAATACAGTGATTTTTTTCCCTCAAATTTAATGCATAAAGTAATGGAGCATAAGTACCTATTTTTGGAAAGCAGTGGGATTTCCCTGGTCTGGAGAAACCGGGAAAAAGTTAGCAACTCCCTGAAAGGATGGGGTCAGAATATCATTTTGAACATTCCTTCCTTCTTTCAACAAATAGGTATTGCATGTCTGTTAATGCCAAGCACTGTGTTAAGAACTGAGATGAGAAATGGCAATGTCTTTTATTGTGTTTGTTAATGGTTTCTTTACAATTATTGTTTGCTCACTTTACCTCTGTGAGATAAGTAATATTATCCGCACCCTCCCCCCATTTTGCAGATGAATAAATTGAAGCTCAGAGAAATTGTCACATGCCCCAGGTCACACAGTGAGGGAGTTGTAGAGCTGTGGGCTGGGGATGAGAGTGGGGAACAGGGCTGCTTTACTTGTTACATGTGTCCCTACAAACTGTGGATTGAGGCATTTGGTTAAAGATCCTAAAGGGAATGGCTATTTGCTATGGGAAGGATTAGCCAGTTTGTGTCTGCTAGGTTAGTCCACGCTGATTCCAAATGCCTCCATCCTGCCCTATCCATACCAGCCTTTAGAAGGGGAAGAGCCTTTGGCTCTGAATGTTTTTCTCCTGGGACAAGTGCCATTTGGTGAATAATCTGTACCTTATTCATTTCTTCACCACCTTTTCATTAGCCCTTATTCTGTGCCAGGGACAGTGCTTGTCATCAGGAACATAATGGGAGTGAGGAAAACAAGAAAGGGATCCAGGGGTCAGCTTGGGTTCCCTGGTCCAGCTGTCAGGAATGCTGGAATCCTGCTGTGCCCTCTTCCTCTAGCCTGAGGAGACTCCATCCACTGGCCCCATGCCACCCCAGAGATCAGGTGCCGGGATCCCCTCCTCCACAATGTCACCAGATGCCTTTTGGGGGGATACCCTCCTCTGTCCTGAGGACTATTAGCTTCTAAACAGGGACTTTGAGGGGTTCTGAATGGTCTCCTTCTAACGAAGAGCCTGGAATGGCTGTGCTTCTCTGAGCCAGAGCCTCCTGTCCCCTGAGAGGGTGCTCAGTGCTGCTGAAGGCGAAGGGGAGAAGAATACAGGGTCTTGGGCCACTAGAGGGCAGAAGTGGCCCTTTCCCCCTTCCCCCTTCCCCCTTCCCCCTTCCTGGAAAACAGGCTCAGCCCTCCAGCTCCCCAGCTGCTGGGTTTGGGGAGAAGTCACAGGAGGCTTACTGTCAAAGCCTGGCTGCCCTGCCTGGCTCTGCTATGGAAGCTTCTAAAAACCAGGACACCAGAAAGACAGGCCAAGCACGCAGAAGCGCTGAGCACTACCAGAAAGTTTCTTGGCATCTGTAGGATGGGCCCTTCACAGAGAAGAAAAGAAGCTATGTTTCCGTGATGCTGTGTTCCAGATCCAAAACAAAGGAAGCAACAGAAGCACACACCAACAGCTGGCAGGAAGGCAGCTAGTTAGAGCTGTGCTTGAGCAGAGGAGAGTGCTGTCTTCACTTCATCTTCTGTCAAATACATGCACTTTTCACCACCCAGTGGTTTCCCACCCCAGGCTTCTGCATTGTGATGGGTGTGTCTCCAGCCATCCTCCTCAGGTTTGGATTCAAGGACTGAAGTGGGCTCAGGTCAGGGAAGCATACCTTGTGACCCTTTGGACCAGCTCGCTTCTGTATCCTTCTAACACAATCCCATTAGCTTTGAGCCTTGGTGATGCAGTGGTTAAGGGCTCAGCTGCTAAGCAAAAGGTTGCACTTCAAATCCACCAGCCGCTCCCTTGAAACCCTATGGGCAGTTCTACTCTGTCCTGTAAGTTGGAATCAACTTGACAGCAGTGAGTTTGGTTTGTTTTGTTTTGTTTTAGCATGAGGCTTTGAAGTCTTGGGAGGCAATTGGATATGTGCACTAACTCAGCAAATACTCAATAAGCACCTACAATGGGCTAGATGCTCTTGGGTGGCTTATGTTCTAGAGGGGAAACCTACACTGAACAAGTAAGAAGAAATTACATATCTGTCAATTGTGGAAAGCACTAAGAAGAAAACAAGTAAAAGTTCACAGGGAATAAGAGAAGACTTTTTTTTACATTTTATTTATTTTGTTGTTGGGAATATACACAGAACATACACCAATTCAACAGTTTCTACACGTACAGTCCAGTGACACTGATGACGTTCTTCCAGTTGTGCACCCATTCTCACCCTTCTTTTCTGAGTTGTTCTACCCCCATTAACATAAACTCACTGCCCGCTAAGGTTTCTATCTAATATTTTGAGTTGCTGTTACCAATTTGATCCCACATAGATAGTTCTTAAAAAAGCATAATGCTCAAGGCAGACATTTTTTACTTGTGAAGCTAAACTATTGTTTGGTTTTAAGAAGCTTGAGGGAACTTTTTAGTTTAAGGTTTAAAGATTATCTCAGGACAATAGTTTCAGGGGTTCATCCAGCTGTTATGGCTCCAGAATGTCTGAAGTCTATGAGCATTTGAAGTTCTGTTCTGCATTTTCCCCTTTTTGATCAGGATTCCTTTATAGAATCCTTGATTCAACTTTTGAATAATGGTAGCTGGGCACCATCCAGTTCTTTGCATTAAGGGTAGAGTGGCACAGTTGATTATTGTAATTGCTGTCAAGAAGCTGTACACCTGTAAAAAGCTGAACTAGCAAAAGTTTTGTGACAGATATATTCACAACAATGACCAAAAAAAAAAAAAAGAGTAGCTGCTGAGGATGCTTATGTACAACCGAACACCTTATGGGATTTTGTTCCTTGGTTTAGAGGTTTAGTGTCATGGTTTCATGGGACATCCCAGTTAATTGGCCTAATAACTGTTTAGTGCTTCAGTTCTACCTCCTAGTTTTTTGGTAGTGCCTAGGGTCTTAAAAGCTTGCAAGAGGTCATCCAAGGCACAATTGTTCTCTATTCGCCTGGAGCAACAGAGGAAGAAGGAGTCAGGAATAGGAGGAGGATATGGAATGTGTGGCTAATTGCCTCCGTGAACAACTCCCTCCTTTGCCATGAGACCAGAGGAAAGATATACTTTTGACTGCGAGGCTAAGAGCGCAGGGAGAAGAAGTGTTCCACTTAAGGAGAACAGCACAGGCAAAAGCCAGGAGAAAGGAAGGAGCTTAGTGCATTCAAGGACCTGAAAGAAAGTCTGGGCGGCTGGACTGGAGTATGGAAGGGGAGGGTCTCACAAGCTGTGATCTATCAAGCAGACCCTGAAAACAGTCTGTACGGGTAAAATAGTAAGTGGCAAAGAACACATCGGGTCGCCATAAGTTTGAAACAACTCAACAGCAACTGGTTACTGGTTATTGTTATTAAAGTTCCGGAGGCCCACCCTTGTACTCAGATGAAATCCATACTACTTACCTGGCCCGAATGTCCCCAGTCCTTGACCATGACTCTCCTGCTGTTCCCTCATTTTTTTGCCCCCCATATATCCGATCTTGCAGTAGAGGCCTGTCACTCCACCCCAGGACTAGGCCGACTCTGGGCCATAGTGACCCCCTCCATACTCTCCATCAGGCCACTAAGCCACCTTGCATTGTTATCAATCCATTAATTAAGTAATTTAGCAAAATAAAAAATGGCAAAGAACACATTTAATATCCTCAAAGTGAGGGAATTACACAGAATTCGAAGCAGCCACAAAACAGTCAGAGAGCGCCCGCGGGTTTTGAACTCCCACAACTGGGAGTTAATCCAACTTGGAGCAAAGTAACCACTACAGCTAAACCTGACCCAGAAACTAGTCAGCGACTAGCACCTCTAAACTCTAACTAAGTGACGAGGAGCTGGGGCGGGCTGCATCTGTGCCACGCCTCCGAGTAGCGAGCACCATCCAGCCCCGTCCGCCGCCGCGCTCTGCTTTTCCTGAGTCAGTCGGAGGCCTTTATAGGCCTCTTGGTTCCTTGCTTACTGAGCGCAGAGCAGCAGGAAAGGGCAGGGGTCTGCTGTGGGTGGGGATATGCTGTGCGGGGGGATCCACAGTGCCGCAGCCAAGTGGCAAGGTGTCTGTTCCTCAGGGAAGCTTTTCAGGGTGCCCTCAGCAGATGCGGGTAGCCTGAGGCCCTCCATAAAATCGGCCATAAGCAGCCTGTGAGTTTGACAAGGACAGGGGCAGGTGGTTTCATCTCTGTGCCAGGCCCTGAGCTGGGCCTTGGGGACACAATTAGTGATCAGCGAGTGCTTTTCTGGGATGTCAGTGAATTTATGGGTGTTATCGGGGCACCTGGGCCCAGAAGAGTGAGACCAGGATGGGGCCTGTAGGCTGAAGACTTAAAACCCTCATAACCAGGGCAAAATGGCACTCTAGGCAGAAACACCACGCCGTCCCTCCACAGCAAAGATCCGAAAAACTAAGCCGAACAGAGAATACAACAATCCTGAAACCCTAAAACATCAAATGAAGTGATAAAGAACTCCGCCAAGCACCAAATGGAGTAAGAAAACTGACAGAGAACGGAAAGTGAGGAGAGATTCATGCAGAGGTCCCCTACCAGCTAACGCAGGGCGGATCCACCATCTTGGACTCCTATCGGAGACCAGCAAATGGGGTATGAGAAAGCAGCCTCACTAAGCGTCCAGCAGGAGACAAAACAACTGGTAATTTGCCATATACGCTTTCCCACCCCGCCTCGGCCTCCTCTGGTTCCCGCGGCCACAATCTCTTGACCAGGAAACACCAGCTGCTCGGATTCCACACACCCGAACAGGCGGCTCTCTGAGTGCCATTTGTGGGCTGCTAGTGTTGCTTTTTTCCGCTTCTTTGGATTACTTCCTTGCCTCTCGCCACCTCCCCCTCCTTTCGCTCGAGTACCTGGCTCCATGCACCATCTTTGCTTCTTCCTGAGGGGCTGCAGAGTGCCAGTAATTGTGATATACGCTTTCCCACTCTCTACCCTTCTTTACCCACACTCGGCCCCCTCTGCTTCCCACGGACACAGTCTCTTGTCCAGAAACACCAGCCCACACTAGCTGGCTCTCTGAGTGCCATTTGTTGGCTGTTAGTGTTGCTTTTTTTTTTCCGCTTCTTTTGATTTCTTACTTGCCTCTTGCCACCTCCACCTTCTTTCGCTCGAGTACCTGGCTCCATGCACCATCTTTGCTTCTTCCTGAGGGGCTGCGGAGCTCCATTTGAGTGTGGGGCTGCTTCCTGGTCTGGGCTACCGCGCTGGTGAGATCCCGGTGCTTTTGTTCATTTGTTTGTTTTGAATTGCTTGTTTGTTTTCTTTTCCTTTTCTTGAGTTGGGAGCCCTTTCTGGCCAGGCAGAGCTGTGTGGCAAGGAGACTCCCCTTCGGCTTCCACACATGTGCAGAGGGCTCCCTGAGGGCATTTCTTTTTTTGCTGGGTTTTTTTTTTTTCCCCTGTTTTTTTTTTTTGGAGCCTTTCTTGTTCTTTTTTTTAAATTTGTTTTGTTTTCTTTTCCCTTTTTGTTTTTCTTCAGTGCTCAGTTTTTCGTCTCTCTATATCTTCCTTCCCTTTCTGTTCCCTGAATACCTGGCGTTGTATACCTCTACGCCTTCTAGCCAGGCTGTACTGCAATACCTGAGAGCAACTTTCCCAGACCTCATAGCTGCACCAGTGGGATCCCTGGGAACTTTGCAGTTCTTTTAACCATTCTGATTTTTATTTATTCATTCTTTTCTTTTCTTCCTCTTCGCCTTTCTGTTTTTCTCCATTTCATAGTCTCTCATCTCTCCACTCCAAAGCCAAGCTCCCCTAGCATTCTTTTTTGTTTGTTTGTATGTTTTTGGCTCCTGTTCCTCTCTCCTCTCTCCCATATCCATCTTAGCTCCACACATAACAATCTCCCTGCTGCATCCTGCCTACCTGCACCGTGCGCTTGACATCACACCACCAAGCAACACAGGCATGGCCTACTGAAACCTGCCCTGCACTGATTACCGACCCGCTCTGGTGGCTGTAGTAAGTGCCATAAACAACCCATCCCAGTAACTCCTCTTCAGCTAGACCTGCCCTGCTGTACCATATCTGAGTGACTGACCCTGCCAGTTGGAGAAGGAGGCAAAAAGTATTGTGCCCACAGATGCGCAAACAACAAAGAACACACAGTCCGCCTGCTCACACATGGTCAAATTTTTTAAAAAAAGGAACGAAACAAACAAATCTACAATCAATAAATGAGACAAATAACTACTGAATTCCCCCAAAGCAGCAGACAATATCAAAACATTTACAAAAACAGGACAGGATGGTTCCAGTAGGCATCCAAAATAAAACACCAGACGACTCTCCCCTGGAAGAAAATGCACTAGAACTACCTGATAGGGAATTCAAATCTCTAATACTCAGAATTCTCCAAGAACTGAGGCAAAAAGCTGACAAACATGAGGAAAAAATAGACAAATTCATGGAAAATACAGACAAAAAATTGGAAGAATTCAGGAAAATAATGCAGGAACAAAATGCCAAAATAAATTCACAACTAGAAATTATACAAAGACAACAATTAGAAATCCAAAAGATAAACAACAAGATTTCAGAAATGGACGGTGTCATAGAAAGGTTGAGAAGCAGATTTGAAACCGTGGAAGACAGAATCGGTGGAATTGAAGACAAACACTTGGATACAACTCTGTTTGAAGAAAACTTAGAAAAAAGAACAAAGAAAAATGAAGATACCCTGAGAGTTACATGGGACACAATCAAAAGCAAAAATTTATGAGTGATTGGAATTCCAGAAGAGGGGGAGAAAACAGAAAACACAGAGAGGATCACTGAGGAACTGCTGACAGAAAACTTCCACAATATCATGAAAGATGAAAAGCTGGCCATCCAAAAGCTCAACGAACCCCATATAGAAGAGACCCCAAAAGAAAATCACCAAGGCATATCATATTCACACTCACCAAAACCAAAGGCAAAGAAACTATCCTGAGAGAAGCTCGTGAAAAACAAGAACTCACATACAGAGGAGAAACAATAAGACTAAGCTCAGATTATTCATCAGAAACCATGCAGGCAAGAAGGCAATGGGATGACATAAATAAAATCTTGAATGAAAAAAATTGTCAGCCAAGAATAATATATCCTGCAAAACTCTCGTTCAAATTTGATGGTGAAATTAGGTCATTTCCAGATAAACAGAAATTAAGGGAATATGTAAAAGTCAAACCAAACTTACAAGAATTATTAAAGGGAGTTCTTCGATCTGAGGACAAACAGCTTCAGCTCATAGGCAGAACCCAGGACGCAGGATCATACCAGCCAGATACCAATCTAGGAAATGAACTCTCAAGGACTATACAAAACCAAAAGAAATACAACAGAGAGTCCGAGCAGTTAATCAGTAAATGACAACAATATCAAAACAATAAAAGAGGGAATAAACAGCATAGGTATAGAACCTTCTAATGGAGAGGAAGGCAAGGCGATACCAAGTAATGGTAGACTGCTTCAAACTTAGAAAGATAAGGGTAAAATTCATGGTAACCACAAAGAAAGTTAACAAACATAGTCATAAAAAAAAGAGGAAAAACATGAAGCCTCAGCAAAAACAAAATCTACAAAAACAAAAGAAATGAAAAAAAAAATCCACAAACCAAAGTAACTCAGCACAAGAGAGTAAGAGGAACAAAGAAAACTTCAGCACCACAAAACAAAAAAAGCACTACCAAATGACAGCAACAAACTCACATCTATCAATAATTACATTGAATGGAAATGGACTCAATGCACCCATAAAGAGACGGAGAGTGACAGAATGGATAATAAAACAGGATCCATCAATATGCTGTCTACAAGAGACACACCTTAGAAACAAAGATGTGAATTTATTAAAAGTCAAAGGTTGGAAAAAAATATATCAAGCTAACAACCACCAAAAAAGGGCAGAAGTGGCAATTCTAATCTCAGATAAAACAGACTTTAAAAGAAAATCTACAATAAAAGACAAAGAAGGACACTATATAATGATAAAGGGGACAATCCATCGTGAATACATAACCATAATAAACATCTATGCACCCAATGACAGGGCTCCAAAATACATAAAAGAAACTCTGACAACACTGAAAAGAGAAATTGACAGCTCCACAATAACAGTAGGAGACTTCAACACAACACTCTCAGTAAAGGACAGAACAACTAAGAAGAAACTCAGCAAAGATACAGAAGACCTAAAGGGCACAATCAGCCAACTTGACCTCATAGACATATATAGAACACTCCATCCAACCGCTGAAAGGAAATATTCTTTTCCAATGCACGTGGAACGTTCTCCAGAATAGACCACATCTTAGGCCACAGAGCAATCCTCAACAAGATCCAAAACGTTGAGATAATTCAAAGTATCTTCTCTGACCACAATGCCATCAAGATAGAAATCAACAACAGAAAGAGCAAGGAAAAAAAATCAACTACATGGAAACTGAATAATACCCTGCTTACACATCGCTGGGTAATAGAAGAAATCATAGATGGAATCAAAAAATTCCTAGAATCAAACGAAAATGAAAACACGTCATACCAAAACCTTTGGGACACAGCAAAGGCAGTCCTCAGAGGACAATTTATAGCAATAGATGCACATATCAAAAAAGAAGAAAGGGGAAAAATCAAAACATTAACTACAGAACTCAAACAGATAGAAAGAGAACAGCAAAAAAAGCCCACAACACTGGAAGAAAGGAAATAGTAAAGATCAGAGCAGAAATAAATGAAATAGAGAACAGAAAAACAATAGAAAGAATTAACAAAACCAAAAGTTGGTTCTTTGAAAGAATCAACAAAATTGACAAACCACTGGCCAGACTTACAAAAGAAAAACAGCAGAGGACACAAATAGCCCAAATAAGAAATAAAATTGGGGACATTACAACAGACCCAACTGAAGTAAAAAGGATTATAACAGAATATTATGAAAAAGTGTACTCCAACAAATTTGAAAACCTAGAGGAAATGGATAAATTTCTAGAAACACATGGCCTACCCAAACTACAACACAGTGATGTTGAAAATCTGAACAGACCCATAAAAAGAGAAGAGATTGAAAAGGTAATAAAAATACTCCCAACCAAAAAAAGCCCTGGCCCAGATGGCTTCACTGAAGAATTCTACAAAACATTTACAGAAGAGCTTGTACCAGTACTACTCAAGCTATTTCAGAGCATAGAAGAGGAAGCAACACTTCCAAATTCATTCTATCAAGTCACCATAACACTGATACCAAAACCAGGCAAAGACGTCACAAAAAAAGAAAATTACAGACCAATGTCTCTCATGAATATAGATGCAAAAATTCTCAACAACATTCTAGCCAATATAATTCAGCATCATATCAAAGAAATAATACACCACGACCAAGTAGGATTCATACCAGGTATGCAAGGATGGTTCAACATTAGAAAATCAATCAACGTAATCCACCACATAAATAAAAGGAAAGAAAAGAATCACCTGATCATCTCAATTGACACAGAAAAGGCATTTGACAAAGTGCAACACCCATCCCTAATAAAAACTCTCAATAAAATACGTATAGAAGGGAAATTTCTCAGCATAATAAAGGGCATCTATGCAAAACCAACAGCCAACATCATTCTTAATGGAGAGAGGCTGAAAACATTCCCCTTGAGAACAGGAACACAACAAGGATGCCCTTTATCACCACTCCTATTTAACATTGTGCTGGAAGTTCTAGCTAGAGCAATAAGGCAAGAAAAAGAAATAAAGGGCATCCAAACTGGTAATGAAGAAGTTAAACTGTCCCTATTTGCAGATGATATGATACTATACATAGAAAACGCTAAAGACTCCACGAGAAATCTACTGGAAGTAATAGAAAGGCTCAGCAGGATACAAGATAAACGTTAAAAAATAGTTGGATTCCTATACACCAGTAAGGAGAACGATGAAAAGGAAATCAGGAAAACAATAGCATTTTCAATAGCCCCTAAAAAGATAAAATACTTAGGAATAAATCTGACCAGGGATGTAAAAGACCTATACAAAGAAAACTACAAAACACTACTGCATGAAACCCGAAGGGATCTACATAAATGGAGAAACATACCATGCTCATGGATAGGCAGACTCAACATTGTGAAAATGACAATTCTACCCAAAGCAATTTACAAATACAATGCAATCCCGATCCAAATACCAACAACATTCTTCAAAGAGACGGAAAAACTAATCATTAACTTTATATGGAAAGGGAAGAGGCCCCAAATAAGTAAAGCACTACTGAAGAAGAAGAATAAAGTTGGAGGACTCACACTACCTGACCTCAGAACCTACTATACAGCTACAGTAGTCAAAACAGCCTGGTACTGGTACAATGACAGATACATTGACCAATGGAACAGAATTGAGAACCCAGATGTAAATCCATCCACCTACGGTCACCTGATCTTCGACAAGAGCCCAAAGTCCATCAAATGGGGAAAAGACAGTCTTTTTAACAAATGGTGCTGGCAAAACTGGATATCCATCTACAAAAAAATGAAACAGGACCCATACCTCACACCGTATACAAAAACTACTTCAAAATGGATCAAAGACCTGAATATAAAGCCTAAAACTATAAAGTTCATAGAAGAAAAAATAGGACCAACACTTCAGGCCTTAATACATGGCATTAACAGGATACAGACCATAACCATCAACGCACAAACCCCAATAGATAAGCTAGATAACTGGGATCTTCTAAAAATCAAACACCTATGCTCTTCAAAAGACTTCACTAAAAGAGTAAAAAGAGAACTTACTACTGGGGAAAAAATTTTTGAACAGTACAAGTCAGACAAAGGTCTAATCTGCATAAGCTACAAGAAAATCCAACACCTCTACAACAAAAAGACAAATAATCCTATTAAAAAATGGGCAAAGGAAATGAACAGATACTTCACCAAAGAAGACATTCAAATGGCCAACAGATACATAAGGAAATGCTCGTGATCACTAGCCATTAGAGAAATGCAAATTAAAACCACAATGAGATACCATCTCACCCTGGCATTACTGGCACGAACCAAAAACACTGGAAATAACAAATGTTGGAGGGGCTGCGGGGAGATTGGAACTCTTATGCACTGCTGCTGGGAATGCAAAATGATACAACCATTTTGGAAAATGATATGGTGCTTCCTCAGAAAGCTAGAAATAGACATACCATTTGATCCAGCAATCCCACTCCTAGGAATATATCCTAAAGAAATGAGTCGTCACTCGAATAGACATATGCACACCTATGTTCATGGCAGCATTGTTCACAATAGCAAAACGATGGAAACAACCTAGATGCCCATCAACAGATGAATGGATAAACAAACTACGGTACATACACACAATGGAGTACTATGCAACGAGAAAGAACAACAGTGAATCTGTGAAGCATCTCATAACATGAAACTGGAGGACATTATGCTGAGTGAAATAAGTCAATCACAAAAGGATATTGTATGAGACCTCTATTGTAAAAACCCACGAAAACGTTCACACACAAAATGTAACAATCTTTGTTGGTTACCAGGGCTGGGAGGGGTGGGGGTGAAATACTAAATAGGCAATAGATAAGTGGTATCTTGGGTGAAGGGTGAGACAGTACACAATACAGGGGAAACTAGCACAACTTGTACAAGGAAAGGTCATGGAAGCCCCATAGACACATCCAGACTCCCTGAGGGACTGAATTGTTGGGCGGAGGGGTGTGGGGACCATGATCTCAGGGAACATCTAGCTCAACTGGCATGACACAGCTTATAAAGACAATGGTCTACATTCTCCCTTGGTGAGTAGTTTCTGGGATCTTAAAAGCCTGTGAGCGGCCATCTAAGATATTCCACTGGTCTCATCCCTTCAGGAGCAAGGGAGAATGAAGAGAACAGGATACAAGGAAAAGATTAGTCCGAAGGACTAATTGTCCACAGCTACCAAGGCCTCCACTGGAGTGAGTCCAGTACAGCTAGATGGTACCCGGCTACCACCACTGACTGCTCTGACCAGGATCACAACAGAGGGTTCTGGACAGAGCTGGAGAAGGATGTAGAGCATAATTTTAACTCCCAAAAAAAAAAAAAAAAGACCAGATTTACTGGCCTAAAGAATACTGGAGAAACCTCAAGAGTGTGGCCCCCAGACACCCTTTCAGCTCAGAGGTGAAGTTACCTTCGAGGTTCGATGTTAAGCCTGGGAGTGGACAGCCCAGTAAAACTAAATGGGACTAACAAGGTACAGGAGTCCGGTGACAAAGGCCAGAAGGCAGAGGGGGAGTAGGAAACTGATGATAAGGAACACAAATTGAGTAAGGACACTGTCGATGTATTGTGAGATTGTTGACCACTGTTATAGGGCAACATTTGTAGTTAACTATTAAATGGGAGGCTGTTTTGTCCTGTAAGCCTTCATCTTGGGCGAGAATGGCAGCACAATTGGAAGAGCATAGTCAATATCACTTAAATGTGTAAGTAAAAAGTTTTGAAATGGTGTTAAAAAAAAAAAAAAAACAAATGAGACTAATGAGGTACAGTAGTCCAGTGACAAGGGCCAGAAGACAGAAGGGGACAAGGAAGTCCCCTGGTGATAGGGAACACAAGGTGGAGTAAGGATATTCTTGATGTGTTGTGAGATTGTTAACCATTGTCATAGGGCAACATGTGTAGTAACTGTTAAATGAGAAACTATTTTGTTCTGTAAGCCTTCATCTTAAGTGAGAATAACAGCACAGTTGGAAGAGTGTAGTCAATGTCACTGAACTGTGTATGTAGAAATTTTTGAAACAGTGTATCTTTGGCTATCTGTATTTTCATCAAAAAAAAAAAAAGGTTGAGAATTTAGAGGCTTAATATGTTGTGGGGTTGTTAACCAATGTCATAAAACAACATGTGTACTACTGTTTCATGAGAAACTATTTGTTCTGTAAGCCTTCACCTGAAGTACAATAAAATATAAAAAAAAAAAAAAAGACCAGATTTACTGGCCTAAAGGAGACTATAGAAACCTCAATAGTATGGCCCCCAGACACCCTTTTAGCTCAGTGGTGAAGCTACCTCTGAGGTTCACTGTTCAGCCTGGGAGTGGACAGCCCCGTAAAACCAAATGAGACTAACGAGGTACAGGAGTCCAGTGACAAGGGCCAGAAGGCAGAAGGCGACACGGAAGCTGGTGATAGGGAACCCAAGGTTGAGTAAGGATATTGTTGATGTGTTGTGAGATTGTTAACCATTGTCATAGGGCAACATGTGTAGTAACTGTTAAATAAACTGTTTTGTTCTGTAAGTCTTCATCTTAAGTGAGAATAACAGCACAATAGGAAGAGCGTAGTCAATATCACCAAACTGTGCATGTAGAAATTTTTGAAATGGTATATCTTTGGCTTATGTGTATTTTCACCAAAAAAAAAAGGTTGAGAAGTTAGAGGGTTGACATGTTGAGGGGTTGTTAACCAATGTCATAAAACAATATGTGTACTACTGTTTCATGAGAAACTGTTTGTTCTGTAAGCCTTCACCTGAAGTACAATTTAAAAAAATAAAAAATAAAAAAAGCCTCATAACCAAACCAGCTGGGGTCCAGTGGATTCCCACTCATGGCGATCCCATGTGTGTCAGAGTACAGCTGTGTTTCACAAGGTTTTCAATGGCTGATTTTTTGGAAGTAGATTGCCAGGCCTGTCTTCTTTGTTGCATCTGGGTGGATTTGAACCTCCAACCTTTTGGTTGGTAGCCCAGTGTATCGTGTTAACTGTTTGTCAGGGATAAAGTAGGGTGGATCATTTCTCCTTTCCACCACTTCAGATCCAAATATAGCCCCTCCCCCTCCTTGTCTTCAATACCCTCTTTGCTCTTTGGAGGGGCCTGCACTTCAATGATAATAAATGTTCCCACTTACCAAGCACACACCATGTGCCAGGCTATGGAATAAACACTTACTCATTTAATCTTCAGAACAACTCTGAGGCCAGTAATATTGGCCCCATTTTGCAGATGAGTAAACTGAGGCTCAGAGGAATTAAGTAACTGAAATGTTAGGAGTTACAAAAAGTGACCCAATTATTCAGAGAGAACCAATACTCAGACTCATGGAATGATGAAGAGTTACCTGTAGCCTGACTGTCTGTTGATCTGTCTGTCTTGTTTCAAAGTATTTTGAACAACTAGTGAGCTCCATTAGATAGGGAGCTTCCATTTTTTTCACTCTCTCTCCAGTACCTAGCACGGTACCTGCCCAACAGCAGATAATAATTTGTTAAGTGAGTGCCTGACTGGGGAGAGCATGTCAACATTATACCATAAACTGTGCCAATGGTATCCTGGGTTCAATTCCCAGCTCCCCCACTTTGTAGAGTGTGACTTCAAGCTCCAACTCTTTCTTAATTGTATTTATATTCATTTTTATTAAATAAAAACACATGAGTATGGTAAAAATTAAAATCGGTTTAGTGAAAGCCACCCTTGATCTAACCTGGCTACCAATCCAGATCCCTCCCCAGAGATAACAGCTGTTTAAAAACTTTTTGCTGTGTCTCCTTCTAGTCCTCTTTCTAGAAATTTTTATATAAAGGTAAGTAAAAACATAGAACTTTATTTGGGTTATGGCTTTGATTTTGTTTGATATGATGGGACTGTGCTGTATGCATCATTCTGTACTTGCTTGGTAAGAAATTCCACAATATATCTGGGAAATCTTCCTACAATAACATTTGGAGTTCTATCTCACTATTTTTAGTGGCTCCCAGAGTAGATGAACCACCTGGTACTGGTACAATGACAGACACATAGACCAATGGGATAGAATTGAGAACCCAGAAGTAAGTCCATCCATCTATGGGCAGCTGATCTTTAACAAAGGGTAAAAGTCCATTCAATAGGGAAGAAACAGTCTCTTTAACAAATGGTGCTGGCAAAACTGAATATCCATACGCAGAAAAATGAATCAGGATCCATACTTCACACCATGCACAAAAACTAACTCAATTTCAACTGAAAGATCTAAATGTTAAAGCTGAAACCATAAAGTTCCTGGAAGAAAATACAAGATCAAAACTAGGGGGCCTAATCTTCAGCATAAATAGAATATCCAACGAAACCAAAAATGCACAAACAACAGAAGATAAATTAGATAACTGGGACCTCCTAAAAGTTAACACTTTACCAAAAGAGTAAAAAGAGAATCTACAGACTGAGAAAAAATCTTTGGCAAAGATACATCTGATAAGGGTCTAATCTCTAAAATATGTAGAAAACTTCAACAACTCAACAACAAAAAGACAATCCAATCAAAAAATGGGATCATGGCCTCAGTGCAGAAACGACTACAGAAAGAACGGTTGGCTTTGCAAAATGACCCACCTTCCAGGATGACTTTAAATGAAAAAGTGCTCAAAATTCAATTACACAGTGGATTGTAGACATGGAAGGTGCACCAGGTGCCTTATATGAAGGGGAAAAATTTCAACTTCTATTTAAGTTTAGTAGTCGATATCCTTTTGACTCTCCTCAGGTCGTGTTTACTGGTGAAAATATTCCTGTTCATCCTCCGGTTTATAGTTATTCTAACAGAAAACTGGTCTCCAGCGTTCTCAGTCCAGTTTGTCTTAACATTATTAGCATGCTTTTCAGCTGCAAAGAAAAGAGACGACCACCAGATAATTCTTTTTACGTTCAAACATGTAACTAGAATCCAAAGAAAACAAAGTGGTGGTATCATGGTGATACTTGTTGATGCTGCTGTTATCCTCCTCCTAGCAGAAGATAGTCCTGCTGAGAAAATGAGCGCTTGGATCATTCAGTCTATGAACTTTAACCTTTGACTGGAAGTGACCTATGGACAATGAAGACTACTTCCTTTTACTGCATTTTTACTCGTGTGCATTCCGGGCACACGTTGATCCCTGGTTCAGTCCAGGCAACTGACATGCTTTTATTAGTCATTACAGTATTAATGCGGTGTCAGGAAACGTCAAATATAATTCCTTTTTTTATTTTTTTAAGCTTTTGGAAAATTTCCAGGTCCTAACGTATTGTGCAGTAACAATGACTTCCTTGGCGGTTTTGGGACATTCATTGCTGGCAATGGACGTTGTAAAGGAAAAGTTTTCATTTACTCCTGCCACCAAATGATTAATGCATGATAAGGGCCTATGAAATAAACTTATTGGTTATAATGGGATTATAAATAAAGTGAGAGATCCAACATTACTTTGAAAGTCACCCCAACTGTTTATATTTCGGTTCTATGCACCGTGATCCTACAGTTAGCAGCATGAATTAACATGCGCCTTAAAGGACTGTAATGAAAGATCATTGCATATTTATTGAATTGTTTATATCTTCTGTCAAACTGTTTTGACATGGAAGGTTTTCAAGTAGCATTGGCAGAGAGGTACAATATGTTATCCTTATGGTGAAAATAAACTCGTCGTTGTACATAGTTCCTCGAATCTCTGAAGTAAAGGTATGAATAATATAGGGTATGAATGGTTTAGTCAAGGCTTCATTTTGGGAGCTAAAAAAAAAAGGCAGTGATGATTGAATTGCTGCAGACCATAATTTGGGCTTGTAATTTGTACACTGAAGATTTTTCCAAGTACATTACACTCTGTTACTTCCTGCTAGCCATCAGCATGAACCCTACTGCCTGAACACTATTTCATTTATTTATGTTTGAAAAATCCATAAACATTTTTGTTTGCAATCTTGTTTCTTGTGTTATGTTTTAAGTCAAGTTTGAAGGTTACAATACTTTAATTGAAAATTTTGTCAAGTTTTTTTCTTGTAAATTTTCTTTACTTGTATCATCTTGTCCTTCAATCCTGTACCCTAAAATAAGAAATACATTTTTGACAGAGGCTTAATGTTTTAACAAAAGAGTGTGGACATTTTTATTTTAAAATTTAGGCAAAGGTATACTATAAAATGGTATGTTTGCCTATTTTTCTCACACATTCATACATTTTTTCCCGGTGGGATTTGTTTTATTTAGTATTTTGTTGTTGTCATTGTTTAAAAGACTTTACTTACAGCTAGATAAAATTTTTCTATAGGAAAAAATTCGTTGGAAGGTCCTAAGTATTCTCAGTACTAAGTAATTTAATGATACTGCAACTAGGTTCTCTTTTTAAAAAGCAATGAATGTATTTTATAAATTACCTTTTCCCATATGCAAAATCTGTTTCTATTACAGTGTTATTTTTACTAATGCCTTATTGTTGAGCTCTTTTTGAAATATCCTGCAGTGAATATATTAATCGATTTGGGCTTAAAAATAAAGCTAATTGTCTGAAAGATTTGAAATATGTACCCCAGCAAAACCATCCAATCAATAATTGGCAAAGAATATTTTTAAAATATTGTTTTTAATCTCTATATAGATGACATTTTATAGCTTTGTACATATTGTTAACTAAGGGCATGTAATTTTACACTCTAAAAAAGTATAATTGCTGAACTCAGGGGTGGGTAGACTTCAAAAATATGTCTGCTGTAGAAATAACTTGAAAAAAAAACCATGTCCAGCCACCAAATTGTGGGGACTGTTTATAAAACTACTAGTTAACAACTACCACTTTTTAAAAATTATACACATTTTTGTTCTATCTTGACTAGATATACACAAGTTCTCACAGTGGTCTCTATCAGCCGTATTAGTTGGCCTGTTTAATCAAGACAGAAAATGTTTTTTGGAATACTTTGAACTACTCTTAGTTTTTGACTCCTTTTTAATATGAAATTTGCAGTTGTAAATTATGTATTTTCATATTTTACATGATTGCTCTAAACTACTGATTGATTTGGTCATTTTCCAGTGGGGGAAAAAATCTATCCAGACTGCTGGTCTTCCTACTAAAATCATTTTATAAAGAAATGACCTCTGACATTTATTTACCAAAGCAATTAATATACCAGGTCAAAGATTAATAACGCTCTACTATAGATTAATAGGTCACACGTAGACTTAACTGAGTTTTTTTAAAATAAGAATGACAGTATTTTAACATACCTCTCTCTACATACAGATAGTATAAAACAGGTTACAATGAAGCGAAGTAATGGAAACCAAATAATTTCTGGCACATTTTTATGGTTTAAATAAAAGAAGATAAGACAAGGCATCCTAAATGTAAGAATGCCAAACATTCAACAATTGTAATCAGACAAAAGTTTATTCATTACTCCCTTTGAATTTAGGAATTACTGAAAACTCCTTTGCACTTAGATTGAATTATTAAATTAATTTTAAATATAAGTTATATTATTAAAAGACCTAAGAAGTTTACCTGAATCATTGCTTTAGAAAGGGCAATTAATTGCTTTGTACTAAGAATGTTCTCTGTAATGTGTTGTTCACTGACAAGCAGAATACCAAGAAAATGTACATAGGAACACGCTACTTCCCTTTTTCCTGCATCCCCTCCGTGGGGCACTATTTGCTGCATAGGCCTACAGAATTATACTTTCATGTTTAGAATAATATGTACTCTCTTCCTTTTTATTTATTTATTTATTTATTTTAGGCCATTCTTCTGGTTTGCCAAATTCTGTTAAGACAGCGATATATTCAGTTCTTTATCTATGCATACTTAGATCATGAACTTGGTGCCCTTTCGAAAAAAGAGAATATCGGGTTAGGTGTTAATATTATAGATTTTGAAGGGAGGTTGGATTTAGGTTTTTTTTAAATAATATGTTCTATGGATGTTTTCTTAAGGAATTAATATTCACCTCGAAAGGACTTACTTGTATAATTCCTTATTTTATCTAGCAGGGAAATAAAGCATTTTTAATCACCAGAAGAAAATGCTGAAAATAGCTTTTGTATAGTCAACAGTTCAACTGGAGAAAGATCTTAAGCCTTGTTGTTTTGACTAGGTACATAAATATTCGATATCAAGTAACTAGAATAGTTTATTACTTTTTCCTTTCTGAAATTTCAAATATATGCAAGAAAATATGTATCATTAGATTCCTGTGCTGGACAATAATTTCTTTAGATTCTAAAACAGGTATCTGGCGACTGCTTAGTTGGTTCCCAGATTGCCTCACAGATGAATTGACAAATAATGGAAATGAGTAGTGATAATGGAAATGGTATGTAACTACGTATTTTTTATTTCTGGTAATCAAGTCTTATTTTTTAAAAAAGCCTATAGTTTTTAAAAATTGAGATATTTAAAACTTCTTGCAAAAAAATAGAAGAGGAGGTACTGTGTGTTCAAATTTTTTTTTAAATAAAGAATTCAGTGTCACTAAAAAAAAACAAAACAAAAAAAATGGGCAAATGATATGAACAAATAATTCACCAAACAGGACATTCAGGCAGCCAACAAATACATGAAAAAAATACTCGCAATCATTAGCCATTACAGAGATGCAAATCAAAACCACAATGAGATACCATCTCACCCTTGCAAAAATGGCAATGATAAAACGACAATAACAACAACAAATGCTGGGAAGGTTGTGGGGGGACTGGAACTCTTTTACATTGCTGGCGGGAGTGTAAAATGGTACAACCACTGTGGAAAACAATATGACACTTCCTCAAAAAGCTAGAAATAGAAATACCTTATGATCTAGCAACCCCATTTCTAGAGATTATTTCTACAATAGGATACTCCTATCCTAGAGAAATAAGAGCAGTGACACAAATAGACATACGCACTCCGGTGTTGATTGCAGCATTACTCACAATAGCAAAACGATGATGGAAACAACCAAAGTGCCCATCAACGGACGGATGGATAAACAAACTGCAGGACATACATACAATGGAATGCTACACAGCTACAGAGAATAATGAGGAGTCCGTGAAACATCTTACAACATCGATGAATCTGGAGGACATTATGCTGAGTGAAATAAATCAGCCACAAAAGGACAAATATTGTATGGCCCCACTTTTATAAAAAATCAGGAATAGGTATACAAAGAGAAAACAACGTTCTTTGATAGTTACCAGGGATGGGAAGGAGAGGGACAGGGAATCACTTTCTAGGTAGTAGACACTTGTTACTTTTGGTGATGGGAAGCAATACTCAACATGGGTGAAGTCAGCACAACCTGTCTAAGGTAAATGAAGACACTAAGAAGTGCGAAAGAATAAGGGACAATTTCGATAAATACTATAACAGACAATTTTACAAGAACAATAATAACCAATAAAATATATGTGTGGTTACACAGGTAGACTTGAATGCACACACAGCTATAGGAAGGCATGTGCAAGTATAGGAGTATGCATGTACAGGTGTACCTGCAAGCATATATATACACGTGGTTGTGTGTGCTGCATATATATTCATATATATAATAGAGTACATAGTGGGCAGAGTTAAGGAAACTTTCTAGACATATCAGTCATCTCATGGCACTGAGTAATTGGGTTTGAAGGCTCAGGACCATAGTCTGAGGGGACATCTAGGTCAATCGGCGTAACATAGTTCGTAAAGATAATGTTCTACATCCTAGCTTGGTGAGTAGCGTCTGCGGTCTTAAAAGCTTGTGAGCGGTCATCTAAGATACAACTATGGATCTCTTCCCATTAGGACCAAAGGAGAGCGAAGGAAACCAAAGACTCAAGGAAGAAATTAGTCCACAGGACTAATGGCCTGCTAGAACCATAACCTCTTCTAGCCTGAGACCAGAAGAACTAGATGGTGCCCAGATACCAGTATTGACAGTTCTGACCAGGGACACAATAGAAGAGCATGGTTAGAATGGGAGAAAAAGTGTGGAACAAAACTCAAATTCCTAAAACAGGCCAGACTTACTTGACCGATAGAGACTAGAGAAACCCCCAAAACTATCACCCTAAGATACCCTTTGAACTTGGAACTGAAGCCACTTCCCGTGGTCACCTTTCATCAGAATAATAGATCCGCTTATAAAATATACAGTATCACCCGTGAATACTGTGCTTCCTTAAATTAATCAACCATATAAGACCAAATGGTCAACACTTACCCTAACACAAAGATAAGAAGCTAAGGAGGAGCAGGGGAGCTAGATTAATGAAAACAGAATGAAAATAATGAGAAAGTTGACACGTGTGAAAAATGTAACCAATATCATGGAATAAGCTGTATAAAAATTGTTAAATGGGATCCTAATTTGCTACGTTAACTTTCACCTAAAACACAATAATTTTTTTTTTTTTTTTAAAAAAGAGCAGATGAACCAGAATTGATTTTGCCATCCCCTTGTTAGGACTGGACATCACAGTTGTTTCTGGTTTTTCACTAATTTACAAATAGTGTTTCGTTGAACATCTTTGCATAAGCCTTTTCATGGAAATGTGCAAGCATTTCTTGAGAATAAATTCCCAGAAGTGGAATCGTTGGGCTGGAAAGTATGTGCATTCAAAATTGTAATTGTCAGATTGCCACTCAAAAATGAGGCTAATATCTTGGGGAACATCTAGCTCAATTGGCATAACACAGTTTATAAAGAAAATATTCTACATTCTACCTTGGTGAGTAGTGTCTGTGGTCTTAAAAGGCTGTGTACAGCCATCTAAGATACTCCACTGGTCTCACCCCTTCAGGAGCAAGGGAGAATGAAGAAAACAAGACACAAGGGAAAGATTAGTCCAAAGGACCAATGGACCACAACTACCACAGCCTCCACCAGACTGAGTCCAGCACAACTAGATGGTACCCAGCTACCACCACTGACTGCTCTGACTGGGATCATAACAGAGGGTCCCAGACAGAGCTGGAGAAAAATGTAGAACAAAATTCTAACTCACACAAAAAAGACCAGACTTACTGGCCTGACAGAGACTGGAGAAACCCCGAGAGTATGGCCCCCGGACACCGTTTTAGCTCAGTAATGAAGTCACTTCCAAGGTTCACTGTTCAGCCAAAGATTAGACAGCCCCATAAAATAAAACAGGACTAACGGGGCACAACAGTCCAGGGACAAGGAATAGAAGGCAGGAGGGGATGGGAAAGCTGGTAATAGGGAACCCAAGTTTGAGAAGGGACAGTGTTGACATGTCATGGGGTTGTTAACCATTGTTGTAAAATAATATGTGTACTAACTGTTTAATGAGAAACTATTTGTTCTGTAAACCTTCATCTAAAGTACAATTAAAAAAAAAATTCTACAAATTCTAGACAAAATAAAGATTTCCTAGCTTGATAAAAACAAAATAAATAAATTACTTTTATTTTTTTTAAAAAAAAGGAGGCTAATAATCATTATACTGCAATAATGTGTCTTATTCAGGTCAGGCACATAGCAGGCTCAGTGAACAATTACTATAATTGCCAGCAATCATTCCCCTGCTATCCACACTCAGTCTCTGATCTGCTCAAGCCCTGGTTTGGGCCTGGAGCCTGGGTTTAGGAATGAGACTAGCCAGCAGAAAGGAGAGGATGCAGCGGGTGCGTTCCAGGCACTCCCCCTGGTGGGGAAATGTCCCTAGGCGACAAAAAAATTCCCCATCTTTGTAAACCCTAAGTTAAATCACATTCCTCCTTGCTCAGAACCCTGAAAGACCTGCTCACATTCTTAGAATCAAATCCAGACTCCTTATGCTGGATGACCTGGCACCTGCCTACCTTTGTGACTGTACCTCATGCCCCTCTCCTTTTTTCTTGCTTTGCTGCAATCACACTACCTTCTCTTGGGTTCCTCAGGCATGCCCTTTCCAGCCTGTTAGCTCTTTCTTAGCTATCTCCCCACCCTTTAACCTTATTCTTTAGCACTCAGCTAATATGCCACCTTCTGTCCTGTCTAAAGGGCCACCTGTGACCTTTCGATACCCCTCCTCCACTCTTTGTCTCACCAGGCTATTATATTCCTCCATTAATAAGTGCACACCTATGAGTCGGAGTCAACTCGATGGCAATGGGTTACTGTAAGTGTGATACAGTGCAAGTGTTACGAGGACGGAGACTGTATCTGTCTTACATACTATCTTTCTCTCCCCAGTGCCTGATACTGCACCTGGCAGTAAAAAACACTCAATATTTGTTAAATAAATGGATTAATGAATAAATAAATGAAACAAACAAGCAGGAGTAGAATTAAAATTGAGAGCTGGCAGGGCATGAGGCCAGACACACCTCACAGGGTTTTGTTCCCTTCCCCCTCCAGATGCCCTTCCATGATCAATAAGAAAAATGCTTCCTGGGGTAGCCATGAGGCATTATCTTGAGTCCCCTGGGACAGAAGGAAGGGGGTGGAAGTGCAGCTGTACTTGGTGCCTCCCAGATTTCAGGAGCTTTCCATGCCTTTGCTTTGATAATCCTTACCACAGTCTGCAAGGTAGATCCTATTATTTGCTGGGTAATTCAACTGAGGCTCAGAGAGGCAGAGTAGGATGCACAGCTAGTGTCAGGATCAAAGAATGGGAGTGGCTGGCGAAGGGAAAGGTTAGAAGACAGTCTCTTCTTCTAGTCCTAAAGACACATAGTTCAAAGGGAATACAATCCAGTGCTTACTGGCATGGTGGCCCTTCTCAATGGAGGAATCTATAATGGCTGGAATTGGGTGGTGGGCTCATCCATTCAGCACATTTTTAAAAGTCGTCTAAGGTTTGCCAGGTGCCTCAAAGATAAAGAAGGGGTGATTCCAGCCTTAAAAGCATTACAGTCAAGAGATGTAACAGACCACAGGGTATCAAATGATATAGCTGGAGTATGTACAAGCAGGGCTGCCACACATGACCAAATTATGCCTTGCCCAAATCTGAGCATTGCCATTCAGAATGACTACAACGTGAATGGTGTTCTCTGGAGTTGTACAGTGCACAACCTGATCAAACTTACCTGCCAGCCAGTGTGGTTGAAGTAACTCATTTGGAATCAGGAGCTCAGACTGAAGTGAGAAGAGAAGGGCTCCCAGGTGACTGTGGCAACGAGGAGTTTGTTGGTGACCTGGGCAGGAGCAGTGAGGAGGAGCATCAGATCCTTGTTTGTTGAGAAGTGAATGAGACGTGCAGATAGTGAGGGTATTCAGCTCTTTCTACAAGCTGGGTTGTGAAAGGACAGAAAGAAAAGCGGTTGTAAGGGTTTTCAGGACTAGGAAGTACTTTGGTTTTGGTTTGTATGTGTGTGTGGGGGGGGTAAAATATATATATAACAAAACATTTACCAATTCAACTCTTTTTATATGTACAAAATGACATTATATTCAGAATACTGTGCAACCATTACACTATCCTTTTCCAAATTATTCCATTGCCATTAATAGAAACTCAGCGTCCCCTAAACAATGACTGCCCCTTCCCCTATCCCTCCCACCCTTGGTAGTCACGAATAAACTTTGTGTCTGTACATTGCCCATTCTAGATATTTCATATAAGTGGGATCATGCAATATTTGTCCTTTTGTGATTGACTTATTTCACTCAGCATGTTTTCCAGGTTCATCCATGTTGTAGCATGTATCAGGACTGTCTTTCTCTTTATGGCTGAGTAATATTTCATTTTATGTATATGCCACATTTTTTTTATCCATTCATCTGTTGATGGACATTTAGTTTGTTTCCAGCTTTTGACTCCTGTGAATAGTGCTGCAATGAATACTGGTGTACAAGTTTTTGTTTGTATTCTTGCTTTTATTTCTTTTGGGTATATACCTAGGATTGGGATTTCTGGGTCATATGGTAGTTCTACATTTAACTTTTTGAGAAACTGTTATTCGTCTTTAAGGTAGGGACCTTGAGCATGTCTAAATGCTGATGGGAAGGAGGCAGCAGCAAAGAGAAGTTGAAAACACACTAGAGAGGGTAGGACTGATAGAGGAAGGTTTCTAGGAAAGAAAAGGGGTGGGATTCATCATGGGCAAGGATTGCAAATCATGGCTGGTCAAGATTCCAGAAGGCTTCACAGAGGTGGTATTCAGTACCAGCCTTAGTCCTTGGCAAGAGGGTGTTTTAAAAGCTCCACCACTACCCTCTCCACAGTGTGAGGAGTACGATGACCCCAAGGAAAGTGCAAATCCAGAGCTCTTGTAGTCCACGCTCCAGGTAGCTGGAATCCTCACATCACCTGCCATAATGGCCCTGAGCCTGCTTCCGTTATCTACGTGGTCCTATTTCTCAGGGCATTTTCCCAAGAACAGACCACACACAAGGGAAACTCAACTCATTTTCTGAAGCTAGCATTACTCTAATAGTACAATCAGACAAACTCATTACAAGAACAGAAAGCAATAGACCAATATCCCTCATAAACAGATGCAAAAATTATAAACAAAATTTTAGCAAATAGAATCCAGCAATATATAAAAAGAATAATACATTGTGACCAAGTGCAGCTCAACCCAGAAATGGAAGGTTGATTTAATATTAAAAAATCAATCTAATTCACTATATTAACAAACTAAAAAAAGAAAAACTATAGCATCATAGCAATAGATGCAGAAAAAAGCATTTCAAAAATCCAATATCTGTTCCTGCTAACAACTCTCAGCAAACCAATAATAGAAGGGAATGTCCTCAGCCTAATAATGGGCGTCTACAAAAATACTACGGAGCCCTGGTGGTGAAATGGTTAAGTACTTGGCTACTAACCAAAAGGTTGGCGGTTCAAACCCAGCCAGTCACACCGTGGAAGAAAGGCCTGCGATCTACTTCTGTAAAGATTACAGCCAAGAAAACCCTATGGAGCAGTTCTATTTCACGAGGTCAGCATGAATTGGAATCAACTCAACAGCAAGGGATGAAATGCTTTCCCTCTAAGATCGAAAACAAAACAGCAATGTCCACTCTCACCACGTTAACATTACATTGAAGGTTCTTCCCAGTGCAATAAGTCAAGAAAAAGAAATAAAAGTCATGTAGTTCAGAAAGAAAGACATAAAACTATCCTTATTGGCAGACGACATGATCATCTATGTAGAAAATCCAAAGGAATCAACAAAAAAGAACTAATAAGGGAGTTTAGCAAGTTACGGGATGCAAGATCAACACACAAAGACAAATTGTATTTCTATATACTAGCCAAAAGCTACTAGAAATTGCAATTTTAAAAAATACCATTCAAACATACCAATAGCACCAAAAATTATGAAATACTTAGGGACAGATATGACAAAAGATATGCAAGATTTATACACTGAAAACTAAAAAAAAAAAAAAAAAAATTGCTGACAGAAATGAAAGAAAACCTAAATAAATGGAGAAACATACTTTGTTTGCAGATTAGAAGACTCAATATTATTAAATTGTCAATTCTCTCCAAATTGATCTGTAGATTCAACATAACCCCAATCAAAAACCCAACTGGCTTTTTTGTAAAAAAATTGACAAACTGATTCTGAAATTCGTATGTAAATTAAAGGACCTAAACTAGCCAAACAACTCTGAAAAAGAACAAAGTTGAATTTAAGACTACAGTAATAAAGACAGTATGGTATTGTCATAAAAATGAACAAATAGATCAATGGAACAGAATAGAGACTTAAAAAAAAAGACCCACATATATATAGAAGAGGGTTTGAAACACTTACTGATGAAGATCAAAGACTGCAGCCTTCAGTACGGATTACACTTCAACATAAAGAAAAAAAAAACCCTCACAAATGGACCAATACACAACATCAGGATAAACAGAGAAAATATTAAAGTTCTCGAGGATTTCATTTTACTTGGATCCACAATCAACATCCATGGAAACAACAGTCAAGAAATCAAACAACACATTGCGTTGGGCAAATCTGCTGTAAAAGACCTCTTTGAAGTGTTACAAAGCAAAGATGTCATTTTAATGACCAAGGTGCGCCTGACCCAAGCCATGGTGTTTTCGATTGTCTCATATACATGTGAAAGCTGGACAATGAATAAAGAAGAAATGATGCCTTTGAATTAAGGTGTTGTCAAAGAATATTGAATATACCATGGACTGCCAGAAGAATGAACAAATCTGTCTTGGAAGAAGTACAGCCAGAATGCTCCTTAGAAGCAAGGATCACAAGACTTTGTCTCACATACTTGGGACATGTTATCAGGAGGGACCAGTTCCTGGAGGACATCATGCTTGGTAAAGTAGAAGATCAGTGAAAAAGAGAAAGACCCTTGATGAGATAGATTGACACAGTGGCTGCAACAATGGGCTCAAGTACGACCACAATTGCGAGGATGGCACAGGACCGAACAGTGTCTCATTCTGTTGTACATAGGGTCACTATGAGCTGGAACGGACTCCAGGGCACTTAACAAGAATAACAACAATACAATTTTATGAGAATGGCTAGAATGAAAAAGACTGATGATTCCAAGTGTTGGGAAGGTTGTGGAGGAACTGGAACTCTCATATACTGCTGGTGGGAATGTAAAATGATACAACTACTTTAGAACAAAAAGAGTTTGGCAGTCTCTTAAAAAGCTACACATACACCTATCATATGATCTAGCCATTCCATTACTAGGTATTTACCCAAAAGAAAAGAAATCATATATAGAACCAAAATCTTGTACATGAATATTCCTAATACCTTCATTTGTAATAGTCCAAAACTCAAAACAGCTGAAATGGTCCTAAACAGTCCATAGATAATGAACTGGGTAATGTCTGTACAATGGAATACTTACTGAGCAACAAAAGGGAATGAAATATTGATACATGTGTCAACATAGATAAATCTCAAAATAATTATGCTGAGAGAAAGATGAAGAGCAAACAGTCTTTTCCGAGTGTGTATGTGTGAGTGTACTGTGTTTGTGAGACAAAGAAAGAAAAACGATGTTTTCCTCAATCGCCTAAACACCCAGATGTTTCAAAAAGTCACTGAACACTCCTAAAGAAAATGTTTTACATCTTACTTTGGTGAGTAGTGTCTTGGGTCTCAAGAGTTTTCAAGCGGCTATCTAAGCGGGTCTCATCCTGTCTGGAGGAAAGGAGAATGAAGAAAACCAAAGACACAGGGGAAATATTAGCCCAAAGGACTAATGAACAATAGAATCACAGTCTCCACCAGCCTGAGCCCAGAAGAACTAGATGGTGCCTGGCTATCATCACTGACAGCTCTGACAGGGATCACAATAGTGCATCTGGACAGAGCAGGAGAAAAATGTAGAACAAAATTCAAATTCACACAAAAAGACCAGACTTACTGGTCTGACAGAGACTGGGGGAACTCCGAGACTATGGCCCCAGGACACTCTGCTAACTCAGAACTGAAACCACTCCCAAAGTCTACCTTTCAGCCAAAGATTAGACAGGCCTAAAACAAACAATAACATATGCGAGGAAGTGCTTCTTAGTTCAATCAAGTATGCAAGACCAAATGGGCAACGCCTGCCCAAAAGCAAAGCCAAGAAGCCAGGAAAGGACAGGAAAATGGGATGAATGGATACAAGGAAACTGGGGTAGAAAGGGACAAGGGGAAAGTGCTTGACACATTGTGGGGATTGCAACTAATGTCACAAAACAATTTGTGTATAAATTTTTGAATGAGAAACTAATTTGCACTATAAACTTTCACCTAAGCACAATAAAATTTTAAAAAAAGAAAGAAAAATCAGTGAATAATATAATTAACAGTAAGTATCTATGTAGTGGAGTCCTCGGGTGGTGCAAATGATTAAATACTCAACTAATAACCAAAAGGTTGTCTGTTCACCCAGAGGTACCTCAGAAGAAAGGCCTGGCAATCTGCTTCCGAATGATCACAGCCTTGAAAACCCTGTGGAGTGCAGTTCTATTCTGTACACACGGTGTCGCCATGAGTCTGCATCAACTCAACGGTTATCAGTTTTTATTTATTTAGCAACCACTATGACCCTAACCTTGAGTCGATTCTTGACAAACCTATGCAGTATACAGTAATCCTTTTAATCCTACCAACAACTCATGTTATTACAGTATTTTGACAGCTTAGAAAACCAAGGCTTAGAGACCTCAAGTTACCTGTCCAAAGTTGCACTGCTGGGAAGTGGCAGGGTCTGGTCCTGAGGGGCCTAAAATGGCCAAACATATTTCCTTTCTCTCTGTGGGCTCCTCCCTGCAGGCAGTTCCCAGCTGGGCAGCTGCAGGCCTCTGGCTGCACATGGGTGGGCGTTGACACAATGGAGCAGGCCTGTCCAAGCGTTTAGCCCTCTAAGGTTAAGTATTGTATGTGGAGCTATATATAGCTGACTGTTGGGAAGAAAGAGAAAATAAGATTTACTTTTTGGAGGCTCACAGAATTGTGCAACTTGAAATGTCCTGAAGGCCTTTGTAGATCAGGATTGAGGGGTCATGGTTTAAGCACAGTGGGAGTGGTTTCTTGGCAAAGGAGGAGGTGTCTGGCAGTCCTGGTCCAGGGGGGTGCAACATGTTTCTCTGTTTAAAATAGAGACGCCCCGTTTCCTGAGGGGGGAGTCAGCTGGGAGTGGGAGGGCAGGACTGGCCTTACACCTCTGACCGCTAGAGGGTCTGGCAGTTCTGGTGGAGAACAGAAAATGGGATGACACTCAGGGTGGGGATGACAGACAAGGGCAATGGCAGAGCTGTTGTATTGGTGATGGGGGCGGGGGTATGGGCATGGTATGGGCGGGGTGGGAGGGAGGCCAGGCAGGGTCTCTTAGCAGAGAGGATCATGGAGTGAGACTGAGGACTGAGTAAAGGTGGCTCCCAGGGAAGAACTTTCCAGGGAGAGGCCAGTCCTTGCATATCTAAAGCAGTCACTGGGTGTGGAGGGAGTTGATTGTTCCTGTTCGGGAAGTGACAAGAGAAGGGTCTGGAAAAGGAGGTAGAGGCCAGATGATGACCCTGGTGGTGTGAGTGAGCATTCAAAGGGGATTTTCCCCCTGGGCGAGAAGCTGCAGCAGTGCCCTTGAGTTTAGATCCTGCACAGGATTCACCTTCGCACCTGTTTCGGGATGATAGTGAGCTGGTTTGCACTGATGTGGCTGTCCTGGTGGTTAAATGTGGAAGTACTTCTAAATCAGCTAGTAACTAGCCACTGCCAAAATCCTCCAAAATGAGCCCCCACCGACATCTAGGTCAATTGGCATAACAAAGTTAATTAAGAAAACGTTCTGCATACACTTTAGTGAGTGGCGTCTGGGGTCTTAAAAGTTTGCATGCGGCCAGCTAAGATGCATCAATTGGTCCCAACCACCTGGAGTGAAGGAGACTGAAGAACGCCAAAGACACGAGGAAAGTATTAGCCCAAGAGACAGAAAGGGCCACATAAACCAGAGACTTCATCAGCCTGAGACCAGAAGAACTAGACGGTGCTTGACTACTACCACCAATGACCACCCTGACAGGGAACACAACAGAGAGTCCCTGATGGAGCAGGAGAAAGGTGGGGTGCAGAACTCAAACTCTAGCAAAAAGACCAGACTTAATGGTCTGACTGAGACTGGAGGAACCCTGGAGAGTAAGGCCCCTGGATTCTCTATCAGCCCAGAACTAAAACAATATCCGAGGCCAACTCTTCAGACAAAGATTGGACTGGACTGTGGGACATAAAATGATACTCGTGAAGAGAGTGCTTCTTAGCTGAAGTAAATACATGAGACTAAACAGGCAGCTCCTGTCCGGAGGTGAGATGAGAAGGCAGAGAGGGTTAGCAGCTGGTTAAATGGACATGGGAAATCAGGGGTGGAAAGGAGAAGTGTGCTGTCACAGTATAGGGAGAGCACTTAGGGTCACATAGCAATGTATGCATAAATTTTTTATAAGAGACTAACTTGAAGTGTAAACTTTCACTTAAACTACAACAATAAACGAACAAAAAAAAAAAAAAAAAATGAGCCCTCACCATTACCATTGCCCCTGCCCTTCCCCTAGGATGCTGCCCCCACCTCCCAAAATCTAACAGCCAGAAGGTTAATGCTTAGGGAAGCAGAGAAACTCCAGGGCCCTGCTTAGGCATGGAGTCCCACCTCCCTCTGATTACTGGTACTAGATTGCTAAATATTTTGAATATCACCTTTGCCAGACCCAAAAGAGTAACAGCAATCAATTGATATCTGCTATGTGCAGACAATAGTCTAGGTGCTTTACCTACATTAACAACACCAATAACAAAAAAAAATAGCTAACAAGTGTTGGGTGCTCGTTAGGTGCCAGGCCCTGTGCTAACACTGTTGCACTGATTATGTCATTTAATGCCCACTCATACTCAATAACCCTATGTGGTAGGTTCAGTTATTATCATCATTTTCAGAAGAAAAAAAAACCAAGACCCAGAGAGATTAAGTAACTAGTCCTGGGTCACACAGCAAGGAAGTGGCAGGGCTGGGATTTAAACCCAGGTCATGCTGTCTCCAAAACCCCTGCTTTGGCATGACTCTATACTGTAAGTAATATTACAAAAATGCTCATAAAATTGCCTTGAAAACTACGGTTCTAATATTCAAAGCTCTCCCATCCCTTCTGATCTAAGAGTTCAACTTCTTTACCAGGCAGTTCTCCTGACCTTGTAGACATTTCTAATACATCCTCTGAATTCGATAGATACCATTTTCATACCGTGAAAATAAATTTGATTGTGCAAGGAGTTTCCCGGTTAATCTGATTAAATGGTGGCACCAAAACGCTATGTATAGAGGATGCAGGTGAGTCCTGGCCAATGTCTGCAACGGACTTATGGGAATATGGAGGCTTTCCCCAGCTCCACGCCATCAATTTGCTCTCTAGACTCTACAGCTTTCCTGGAAATTCTCCTTCCTGGTTTTTTGGGTTTTTTCTTTTTTTTTTGTAATTGTTGTACTGAAGTCGGTGCAAAGGCCATTAATCTATGTAGGATCTCATTGGCAAGCCTCATAAAAGATGCTCTGTTCCTGAAAGCAGTCCTCCTCTGACTGTGTTCCAGGAACTGTCCAATGTATTAATAGCTGGTCATGAACATGCACTCATCCATTCAACACATGTCCAGAAAGGGCCAACCATGTATCAGGCACCGCTCTAGCTACTGGGTTAGCGCCATGGAAAAAACAGACCCTGTGCCTGTCCTCATGGAACTCATAGTCTAGGGAAAGAAGGGGATGTTAGACAAATGATTACAGAAATACAGCTAACTGTATAATTATGTTTTGTGATAAGTGCTATGAAAGAAAAATAAAGAGTACAATGAAAGTTGATCTGAAATCTTAGATTGGAGTACTAAAGAAAGCTAGCTACAAGTAATATTTAAGCTGACACATGAAAAGTCTGCCAATTGAAGGAAGGAGGGGGTCTCAAAAGATATTTCTAGGCAGCGGGAATAGCATGGATGAGTGTTGCAGTAGGGTAAGAGTTTAGCATTTTTGAGGTCGTTAAAGAAAACCATTGTGTAGGGAGCTTAGTGAGTAAAGGGGAAAGTGAGAGGGACAGAGGCTTGGGGCAGATCATCTATGAATGAGCGTCTCTATTCAGCAAATTGAGAGAAAGACTTAGTGCCTGAGGTGGGCAGTGGAAGCATCTCAAAACAGTACCATTTGGCAGAAGAACAGACAAACCACTTGATAGAGGTAAGAGGACATCTTTTTATATCTCAAAAGTGATTAAGTTTATGACACATCCTACACTGATATGGCCTCATTAACATAACAGAGAAAATCCGATTCCCAAACGGGATTACTTCCACAGGTACAGTTTTCCCCTGCTATCAAAAACTAGAGCGTTGTTATGAAACCTTTCGTAAGTCAAAATAGCATAACGCGAAAAAGCTGTGACACGCTTAGGAGGTCTCTTAGGCTTTTCTGATACTTGAGGACACATCTTGCTAAGGGATGCAAAAATAAATCGAGATAAAGCAGAGATGCTCGCAGACACAGTCCAAAGCTATGGCGGCTTGGTGCTGAGATGCTGAGTGTAGTTCCCGGGGAAGGCGTTTGGCAACGCCACGCTTACTTCTTGGGGTGTGTGGTACTTCTTTACCCGCTTGCTGCAAAACAAATGCCGACCGCTGTTTTCACTTTTCGTCTGTTTTCTTAAAAACAAAAATCCTCTTCGGATTTCTTTCAGTTAGCAAAAAACAGGTACTAATGTAGGTCTTTCATAAAAGGGAGGTGGTGTAAAGCAACCAGGAAATACTTGTGTAGGCGTTAGGATAGCAACATATATTTTAGAAGAACGCAATTCAATCCATAACATAATCCGGGTGGAGACTGATGGGAATACAGAGCCTTTCCGCAGCTCCATGTTATCCCAGCAAAACTCTCTTTAAGGAGAGTGAGGATGGGCAGTTGCTTTCATAGGAAAGTGTATCTTGAGCTAAAGTCACCTCATACTGTCAAGGGAAGAATTCTTGATTAAATTAAACCCAGAGAGGCCAGGATAGTAAATGTGTACTAAAATTTTAGGAGATACTGCATTGGTCAGGATTCTTTTAGTTAACAACAAAGAACAACTCAAATTAGCTTAAGTGAAAAGAGAAATGTATTGAATTGTTATGTTATGTTATGAATTGAATTGTGTTCCCCCCAAAATAAGTTTTGAAATCCTAACCCTTATACCTGTGGATGTAATCCCATTTGGGAATAGGGTTTTCTTTGTTATGTTAATGAGGTCATATCAGTGTAGGGCGTGTCTTAAACCTAATCATGTCTGTTGATATAGAAAGAGAAGATTAGGCACAAAGACAAGCAGGCACAAACTGGGGAAGACAGAGGCACTTGTGAGGACGACAAGGAACCTAGGAACTCGAGACTTAGAAGTTGAGACAAAGATCATCCCTCAGAGCCAGGACCCTGATTTGGACTTCTAGCCTCCTAAATTGTGAGATAATAAGTTCTGTTCTTTAAAGCCACCCACCTGTGGTATTTGTGTTACAGCAGCATTAAGAAACTAAGACATTCATGCAACAAAATATTATTCAGCCATAAAGAGAAATGAAATTCTGATACATGCTACCACTTGGATCAACTTTGAAAACAGTATGCTAAGTGAAATAAGTCAGACACAAAAGGATAAGTATTGTATGATCCTACTCATACGAAATATCTAGAAGAGGCAAATGCATAGAGACAAAAGCAGATTAGTGATCGCCAGGGGCTAGGAGGAGGGGGAAATGAGGAGTTATTCCTAAATAGGTACATACTGAATTTCTGCTTGGGGTGATGAAAAACTGGAACTAGATAGTGGTGACGGTTGCACAACATTGTGAATGTAATTAATGTCACTGAATTGTACGCTTAAAACGGTAAAAATGCAAAATTTTGTTATATATACTTACCACAACAAAATTAAAAAAAAAAAAGAAAGGAGGTAAGACAGATCAAATGCTCATCCCTAAACCAAAAGGCAGGAAGACAGAGCAGTCTGATTGTCCGGGATCAGTCCCACCCAAACCACATACATCAGACAGCAGGAGTATGGAATGCAAGAAGGTTCATTCCCCAAGGGGTACTGGCAGACAAAAACAGACCCCCTGAGATCTGAGGGGTGTAAAACTGGTTCTGTCTCCACACACAGAATTTTATCGTTCCATTATTTTCATAAAGAAAAGAGAAGAAAATAAGTTACCCATAATCTTACCATTGATTGTTAATATTTTGTTGCATATCTTATCAATCATATACACACTTACATAACATAAACATATATGTAATTTATTGGCTTTGTTTTTGTTTTTATTTTTTAGTAGTCATGTGGTAGGAGAAAGAAATTCCAATAGTAATAACCTTTCACTTTCACAAAGAAACTTAAACTTCTATTTGTCTAACCAATGATGTCCCAAATGAAATTTACTGATCCTCCTCTATGAAAATCTCATTCACAAGCTTTTTATCCTTCCCATCTGTTTTTAACACTTAACATTGCTATCACTATCCCCAGTCACATTATCATCACTGGCTTTAGATTGATTAAATTAACTCTTTGATTCAGTTTTCAACCAATAACAGGATACGGATATAATGCCTAAAGACCCCAGATTCCATGTCCCATGTTTGCGGTAACTCTACGGTGTGTGATACACTGTTTCCCACAGTTTCCCAGCAGGATTGAGCCCCAGTTACCACAATGGGAAATGGTTTGGTAACACATCCTTAGTGCCTTCCTTCGCATTCCTGTCTCCCTTCTCCTCTCCCCTACTTGTAGTTCCTGAGGTACCTCCCAAATAAACTACTTGCACTTGAATCCTCGTCTTAGGGTCTGCTCTTGGGGTTGCCTGAACTAAGACAGTTGGTCTTAGCTGAAAACTGGGCCAAGAGTGCTTGGAATGAAAGGACAAAGCTGAGGAGTTCGTGAGCCTTTTCCCCATTTCCCACTTAGAGTTGTTGAAGAAGTGTCAGTGCTATATCTTGAAATTCCACCCAAAATGTGTATTCCCTTTGGCCCGGTCTTTTCACTCCTGGTTGTTTATCTTACAGAAGGACTCACACTCATGTGCTAAGATAACACAAAAAGATGTTAATTGCCTTTGCTTGTGTTAGAAGACAAACTGGAAATATTTAAATTTCCACAATAGGGTCTCATTAAATGAATTACAGTGCATCCCTACAACATAACACAGTGCAGCTGTTAACAATAATACTATGGGTTTCCATGTACGGATATGGAAAGATGCCCAAGAAGTACTGTTAAGAGAAAAAAAAAATCAAATTACAAAAGAGTATTATAGTCTTTTTTTTCACAAAGAAATATTTTGATTAATATTTATTGAGTGCCTGCTACATGCCCAGTGTTCATCATCCTGGTTTTTTTGTTTTTTGTGGGTTTTTTTTTTTTTTTTTTTGCTTTAATTTTTATCTGTTCTATCACTTCAGTTCAGTGGTTCCAACCTATCAGTTGCTCCGTGGGAGAAAGATATAGCAGTCTACTTTCGTAAAGATTACGACCTTGGAAACCCTATGGGACAGTTCTATCCAGAACTGACTCGAAGGCAATGGGTTTAGTTTTGTTGTTGTTGTTGTTACTTCAATTGTGTTTTGTTTGAAAAATAGCTTCTCTTCCAAATGTATTCATTCAAAGAAAATGAGACAGGGGGATTCAGAGTAGCTTCTGTAAATTGTTTAAAGTTAATAAGTTGAATACTTTATAGAAACTTTTTTCATAAAAGACCTCATTTAAAGGTTGTTGTTGTTGTTAGTTGCCATAGTGTCAGCTCCTACTTAAGAACAAAAGAACAAATTGTTGCCCAGTCCTGTGCCATTGTCCCGATTGTTGGTATGCTCAAGTCCATTGTTGTGGACACAGTGTATTTTGAGTGCATTCCAGCCTAGGGGGCTCATCTTCCAGCACCATACTGGACAATATTCTGTTGTGATCCATAGGGTTTTTACTGGCTCATTTTCAAAAACAGATTGCCAGGCTATTCTTCCTAGTCCATCTTAGTCTAGAAGCTCCAATGAAACCTATCCACCATGAGTGACCCTGTGGTGACTTGCGTGTTGCTATGACGCTGTATTTGAAATACCATTGGCATACCTTCCAGCATCATAGCAACATACACGCTACCACAATATGATAAACTGACAGGTGGTGGAATTTGAAGATAAACATTATACATGTATATATGTGTATAGATAAACAGTTTTCTGGCTGTTATAAAACCTGGATCACCTTATTCCCTTATCTACTGTTTGAACTCCTACCCTGAAAATGAATTACGTTGCTAATTTTAAAAAGTTCTAGTTCTTAAAAAAATTACTCACATACACACACTCCTGCTTTTTCTCTCTAACAGGTCTCCCTCTTTAGTGACTTTCTTCTCTCTGGAAGGCTTGCTCCTTCCTTGCTTCTTCACTGCCAGATGCTTCCACCATCTCCTTTGAGCTGTCACACCCCCACCGGGGCACAGAGCCATAGTCAGCCATCCCGATGTGACTGCTTTCTTTTTTCCAGAGCCCTAACAAGAGTATCTCTTCCAAAGATATTCAAAGAAGACAGGAAGAATGCAGGAGGATTTTTTTTTAGAACGATTCAGAGTTCATAACTTGAATACCTCAATAAAAGCTTTTTAAAAAACTTCTTCAATGAAAGACTTAACTTGAATAAAAACATAATGTGTAATATTTTCCCCTGTGCCCCACCCTGTGCATGACTGGCATAATGAGTTTTTCATTCTAAAGCAATTGGTTATTCTGACTCCTTCCACAAATTAATTTACCTCAAGAGGCCACGTTCCTCCATAAAGAGAGGAAAAACAATGCAGTCTTTTATATTCTCAATAATATGGTGCTCATTAGCTAAATGCTGACTTTGCTGGGCCCTGGAACAGAATAAAATATCCTAAAGCAAGGTCATGGCTGTAACAACCTAGAAAGAAAGGGGGCCCTCACACCTACGTCTGAGTCCTGGGTTGGGAAGGAGCCCAACTGGCCAAGTGTAGGGCAGGAGAGATGCTGCCCAGATAGCTTCCTCCCACTGTCAACATAATGGCGACTATACACGTGGACCTCACCAGATGGAATACACAGGAATCAAATTGACTACATCTGTGCAAAGAGATGATGGAGAAGCATCATATCATTAGTCAGAACAAGGCCAGAGGCCGACTGCAGAACAGACCATCAATTACTCATATGCAAGTTCAAGTTGAAGCTGAAAAAAATTAGAACAAGTCCACGAGAGTCAAAGTATGACCTTGAATAAATCCCACCTGAATTTACAGACCATCTCAAGAATAGATTTGACTCCTTGAACACTAGTGACTGAAGACCAGATGAGCTGTGCGATGATATTAAGGACATCATACATGAAGAAAGGAAACGGTCATTAAACAGACAGGAAAGAAAGGAAAGGCCAAAATGGATGTCAGAAGAGATTCTGAAATTTGCTCTTGAATGTAGGGTAGCTAAAGGAAATGGAAGAAATGATGAAGTAAAAGAGCTGAACAGAAGATTTCAAATGGCAGCTTGAGAAGACAAAGTAAAGTTTTGTAATGAAATGTGCGAAGACCTGGAGTTAGAAAACCAAAAGTGAAGAACATGACAGGCATTTCCCAAGCTGAAAGAACTGAAGAAAAAATTCAAGCCTTGAGTTGCAATATTGAAGGAGTCTATGAGCAAAATGTTGAATGATACAGGAAGCCTCAAAAGAAGATTGAAGGAATACACAGAGTCACTGCACCAAAAAAGAATCAGTCAGCATTCAACCATTTCAGTAGGTAGCAAATGATCAAGAACCGATGGTATCGAAGGAAGAAGTCCAAGTTGCACGGAGGCATTGGCAAAAAACAAGACTCCAGGAATTGACGGAATACTAATTGAGATGTTTCGAAAAACAGGTGCAGCACTGGAGTTGTTCACTCGTCTATGCCAATAAATTTGGAGGACAGCTTCCTGGCCCACCAACTGGAAGAGATCTGTACTTGTACTTTTCCAAAGAAAGGTGATCCAACTGAATACAGAAATTATTGAACAATATCATTAATATCATACACAAGTAAAATTATGCTGAAGATAATTCAAAAACAGTTGCAGCAGTGCATTGACAGGGAACTGCCAGAAATTCAGGTCGGATTCAGAAGGGGATGTGGAAGGAGGGATATCATTGCTGATGTCAGATGGATCCTGGCTAAAAGCAGAGAATACCAGCAAGATATTTACCTGTGTTTTATTGACTGTGCAAAGGCGTTCGACTGTGTGGATCATAACAAATTATGGATAATGTTTCAAAGAATTGGATTCCAGAACACTCAATTGTGCTCATGGGGAACCTGTATATAGACCAAGAGGCAATAATTAGAACAGAACAAGTGGATACTGCATGGCTTAAAACAAGGAAAGATGTGCACCAGGGTTGTACTCTTTCACCCACACGTATTTAATTTATGCTGAACAAATAATTTGAGAAGCTGGACTATATGAAGAAGAATGCAGCATCAGAATTGGAGGAAGAGTCGTTAACAGCCTTCGATATGCAGATGACACAATCTTGCTTGCTGTAAGTGAAGAGGACTTGAAGCACTTACTGATGAAGATTAAAGACTACAGCCTTCAGTATGAATTACAACTCAACATAAGGAAAACAAAAATCCTCACAACTGGACCAATAAGCAACATCATGATAAACAGAGAAAAGACTGAAGTTGTTAAGGATTTCATTTTATTTGGATACACAATCAACACTCATGGAAGTAGCAGTCAAGAAGTCAGACGATATATTGCATTGGGCAAATCTGCTGCAAAAGATCTCTTTAAAGTGTTGAAAAGCAAAGATGTCACTTGGAGGACTAAGGTGTGCCTGACCCAAGCCATACCATTTTCAATCACCTCATATGCATGTGAAAGCTGGACAATGAATAAGGAAGATAGAAGAAGATTTAATGCCTTTGAATTATAACATTGGCAAAGAATATTGAATATACCCTGGACTGCGAGAAGAAAGAACAGATCTGTCTTGGAGGAAGTATAGCCAGAATGCTCATTAGAAGTAGGATGGCAAGACTTTGTCTCATGTACTTTGGACATGTTATCAGAAGCGACCAGTCCTTGGAGAAGAACATCATGCTTGGTAAAGTAGAGGGTTCTCGAAAAAGAGGAAGACCCTCAACAAGATGGATTGATACAGTGGCTGCAACAATGGGCTCAAGCATAACAAAGATCATGAAAATGGGACAGGACCGGGCACTGTTTCATGCTATCGTACATAGGGTTGCTGTGAGTCGTAACCGACTCTATGGCACCTAACAACAAATGTTGGAGTTCCATGTAAGATTTTTTTTTTTTTCTGAAAAAAGACTGTTGAAAACCACAACAGTCATTCCTGCTGGACATTAGGAACTGGGTCATAAGCTATTACAGCAACCTACTCTGCTGGTGAATTTGTGAAAAGTGGGGCTGGAAAATCCACCCACTCATCTTGCCCAGTAGCTCTCTCTTTGTGCAGAGTAAAGTGGGGAAGGGACAATTAAAGCCCTAGTGAAAAATAATCAGTTACCTTCGAGTCAAACCTGATTCATGGCAGCTCCATGTGTGTCAGAGTAAGGCTGTGCTCCACAGGGTTTTCAGTGGCTGATTTCTTGGAAGTAGATCTCCAGGCCTTTCTCTCAAGGTGCCTCTGGATGGACTTGAACCACCAGACTTTTGGGTAGTAGTTAAGCACGTTAACCATTTGCACCACCCAGAGACTTCTTGGTAAAGAATACAGGGTAAGAAATAATATTTTGAGAATTCAGAAGAAGAATATAACAATGAAACTGATTTATGACAAAACCCAGGAGAAATTTTTAGAAAATGTTTGGTACCTTCAATAAATGTAGCTTTTATGAAAAAGAAATAGAAAGCCAAGAGAGAAACTGAAAAGAGATGAAAAAGGACATAAGGGCAAGGAAACTCACATATTAATGGTACGATTAAAATCGTCTGAATCAGAGGC
Source organism: Dugong dugon (assembly GCA_030035585.1). Taxonomy (NCBI): domain Eukaryota; kingdom Metazoa; phylum Chordata; class Mammalia; order Sirenia; family Dugongidae; genus Dugong; species Dugong dugon. The sequence continues at coordinate 149,681,285 of CM057460.1, forward strand.
AATAAAAAGTAGAACTAATGCCCAGAAAATGAAATCATTGACATGGAGGATAAACTTCAGCAGTCTTTATAAAATGCAGAGGGAATGGGAAATGCGATAAAGATATGAGAAAAGAAATGATCTACTTGGGGGATAAATAGTGGAGACTAATTTTAAGAAGGGCAGGCTATCTTGAGTGAGAATCAAAGCAAGTGAGGTGTAGAATCAATAAAGAATAATTGAATAGAACAATGTGATTTTTTTAAAATTATGAGTATGTGAATGAAAATAAAATCATAAAGAATGTAGGTGAGTTTTTACTTAATGTCAGGCTGGGCAAGAACCCCTAAATAAACAGGTATCAACATCAAATATATATACATATATATATATATATATATATATATATATATATATGAATGCATACGTGTGTGTGTGTGTGAATAGATAAACACATTAATATACTTGGATATATACATGTTTTCAGTTTAGAGAGCATGATAACATTGAGGCAAATTATAAATTAGAGGAAATGTCTATGGTAAATATGACAGAGGATTAATATACTCAATATATTAAGTGTTTTTTAAAATAAACAAGAAAAATATTAACACTCCCACTAAGAAAGTTGGGCAAAGTTCATAAATAAAAAAATAAAGATTCGAATGGCCAATAAACATTCGAAAACATACTTAACCTCATTAGTAATCAAAGACGTGCAAATATAAGATAGTACTGAGATAACAATTTTTGATTTTCAGATCTGAAGAGTTTGTAAAAGAACACTTAAGTATCCAAGGGGAGTCTGATATAGTTGTTTCTGTCCCATTCAACCGACTCCTACTTTTCCTTTACGTTTTCGGTTTTATCTACACTTCCTCCAGGGAGTTCTCTCTGACCTCCCAGGCTAGGTTAGATCTTCCTAATACAATTTTCCATTGCATTTTATACTTATCTCAATAATATCATTACTACTTATGTGATTTATTTGTTCAATATCTGGCACCCCAATGTGGCTTAATAACAACTAAAGTTATGTTGAGAATTTACTTTGTGCTAGGCAATATTTAAGTGCTTTTATATGTTTTATCTCACTTAATCCTTCTAATAACCTTATGATATGGAGTCTTTAATTGTGCTTATTTTATAGGAGACCAAAGTTTAGAGGGTTCAGCACATTGCCCAAGGTCACCTGGCTGGTACCTGCCTCCACTGATCAGAGGCTAACGCTCCTGATGTGAGAGCTACAGGTATCTTTTCTAAACTTTTTCCACATAGATTAATCATGCAGAAGCCAAGCCCTGTCTCTCCTGGAAGGGGCTGCATCTGTCGGTCTCTGAGCCTCAGGTAGCACCATAACACTTTCTTCTGAGGCAACACTAGAAGACTAAGGTTACAGCGCAAGGATTTGAAGCAAGTAGTTTAATTAGAGAATACTCCAAGTTTACCTTCATTTCTTTTGTTTGTTTCAGGCAGCAAAACTTTTCGCCAACACAATTATCTCCATATTTCAAGATATCACATCCCACCATAAAGACACAAAAGCAATGCTGGGCCACCAAGGAATTCACAGTTCAAGTGTCCAAATCCTTTCTTGGACCTCCAAAAGGAAATATCTTGCCACCTTGAAATGCTGCTTTGTAAATGCCAAATAGATAATGAGAGAAGCAGTGTTGTTTTGTTTTGTTTTGAGGAAACAGGGTGCATTAGGCCTATTAAAGTTAAATCAGATGGGGACTGGGTAATCTCCCTTTGTTCGCAAGGAGATAGGTGTGGGTCTCCAGTATGGGCTGAGCTGGTGCTGGGGGCTTCCAGTTTGGGGGAGAAGAGCGAATGGGCAGCTGGAAGAGGGAAAGGGCTTTTCTAATGAACACCCATGACTGACAGGGAGCAGAGAGAGAACTAGGGAAGGCGTGCTGGTTTGTAGAATGGAGACACTACCATGAACCTCTGATCTGCCACAACCCCGTTAACACAGGCTTCACAGGTAACACAAAGCAGCCCAGTGCAGTTGTTTAAGAACCTGGGCTTTCGTGTTAGAAAGACTGCATTTGAGTCCCAACTGTAGCTTTCCTGTGTGCCTATGGGCAGGTTTCTTAACCTTTTGAGCCCAACTCTGCCATAAAAATGGAATAATGAAAGGAACTGCTCCGCAGGGCTGTCGCGAGAGTTATATGAGATAAATTTAAAAAGTGCTTAGCCTAAAGCCTGGAATGTTATGAGTTTCCAATACATGTTAAGCATTATTACTTGAGAGAGGCAACTCAACCCACCAGTAAAATGAATCTTTTTCTTTACATCTTAATGATTTACTTTATACCTTAATTGTTTTTAATGGAAATATTCTGAGCAGAAGTGCATATGTTCCAGGCTTATTAAACAGGACATACTAAATATAGTGAACACTTTCGCTTTTGCTTTTGCAGAGCTTTTGTTACGCTTAATATGCCTTATTGTGCAAACGTAAACAATGCAGGAGTATACAAAGTAGAAATTGGAAGTCCACCCAGTCTCCCCCTATTCTCCAGGTAACCACTCTTAACAGTTTGTGGCAGGCCCTTGCTCACTTTGGATTTTCCTGAACGCACCATCAGTGCTGTGATGCAGGGATGCCCTTATCTAGAGCTAGGACAATGCAAGATGCAGTTTGCCCTTGCAATATTTGGCCTCAACCAGTCAATCTCTATAAGTTCGGGGCCTGCTTCTCAGTCTTTCTGCCTCTACCTTAATGTCAGCCTGGGGCCTGCCTCCTGCCCCTTTCCACCTTAGTTGCAATTTCTAGTCTCCTTTGTTTGGAAAACAAAAGATCAAATTGATTATAAGAGTAGGCTATCAGGATAGTCATTTCAGATATTTCAAATATTTCATGTGTTTCTGAGCTTATGAGAAAGAGGGACGGTATCTTAGAAAGAAGCCCGGGTGGTGCAACGGTTAATGCTCAGGGGCTAACCTAATGGTCACCAGTTGGAACCTACAAGGGCCTCCGTGACAGAAAAGACCTGGTGATTTACTCCCGTAAAGATTTCACCCTAGTAAACGCTATGGGGCAGTTATTTCACCCTAGTAAACACTATGGGGCAGTTCTACTCTGTCACCTGGGATCACTATGAGTCAGAATTGACTCAATGGCACCTAATAACAACATTCTAGAAAGAATCCTTGATGAGAAATCTGAAAATCTAGTTTTTAGTCCTGGTCCTCCCAGTGAACACATGTATGAACCTGGAAAACTCACTTAACCTTGCTAAGACTCAGTTGCCCCATTTGTAAAATGAGAGTCATTAATTATTTCATTAATTCATTAAACTCATAGTTGTTGTTGTTAGCTGCCATGTAGTTGGCCTCCAACTTACAGCAACCTCATGCACAACAGAACAAAACACTGCCTGGTCCTGTGCCATCCCCATGGTTGGCTGGGGATCAGACCATTATGATCCATAAGGTTTTCATCAACTGAATTTTTGGAGGTAGATCACCAGACCTTTCTTCCAGGTCTGTCTTAGTCTGGAAGCTCTCCTGAAACCTGTTCAGCAACATACAAGCCTCCACCAACAGATAGGTGGTGGCTGCACATGAGGTGCATTGGCCAGGAATTAAAACCAGGTCTCTTGCATGAAAGGCAAGAATTCTACCACTGAAGTACCAATGCCTGCAGACTCATAGTTACTGACTGCTTACTATGAGCCAGGCATATTGCTAGCTGGTGTGTGCACAGCAGTGAATAAGACAGACACCTCTCCTCAAGTGGGAAAAGAGGTGATAAAAAAATACACTCACGAGTTAATATCAGATAGTGCTATAGATAAGTGCTATGAAGACCATCAAAAGGAGTGATAGGATGGAATAGGCTGCTTATCTCCCAGGGTTGTTGAGACTTCAAATAAGTATCCTCAAAGGATTTTGTTAATTATAAAACATGACATAATATATCATTTAATTCTTAGAAAATAAAAAAGTACTCTTACATTTGCAATGCCAACCACCCAAGATACTGTGATTCTTTAAGGAGGAGTGGTACATCAAAGGAGAAGAGGGCACCTGGACTGGATAAGGTTGTGAAACACTGCTTTACAGGTGATAAAACACTTGTACCAGTATCTTATCTCAGTTTGTCTTCTAAGTTTGCCAAATGTCTCCCAAATATGGAGACAGGGAGTGATATGAGAAAAGAAAAAAAAAATTTTTTTCCTACACTCAAAGGCTAGCCTTGTATAATATTTGAACTAGACTCTTAGTATCAGCACTGGACCACCTGCAGACTAATAGATCAGAGGGAGAAGCGGTGCACAGGACCGAAGTTCTGCAGCATCCTTTTAAGACGCAGCTTCTCAGAGTTTGTTTACAGGTCATTTAGTTCTTCAATGGTGGAAGAAACCCAAAGCAAATTGTTCCAGCCATGACTGATGAAGGACCGGCAAGAAATTACAATGAAGCAGATTGGGTATCTTAATGATTAAGGCATGTTTGCATATTTTGGTTTGGAATTTTCATTTTACTGCTCTGGAACCCGATAATCTCACGAACTCCTGGTGAGGTTGGTAGCATGCTTCCTATTTTACAGATGAGAAAACTGAGGTTCACAGTGAAAAAATACTCCAGACTGTGTTGCTGAATGCACTTCTTGGTTTAGCACCCCCTGGAGAACCAATCTCTTCTTCCCAGGAGCGTGGGTCACACTGGTTTTCTTCTTGAGTTGCCAGGACACGTCACATTGTTGCCTGTCTCAAGGCCTTTGCTCATTGTGCTCTTGTTCCTCACCTCCTTGCCTTCTCCCTATCTCTAACCCCCACCAAGGTAGGTTCTTTGATTAATTTTTCTTTACTTGAGCACACTTTTTTTTTCTTCTAGGCACTTATGAAGACATGTCATTATATTCTCAAACATTTTTTTTGTGTACAGTCATGTGTCACTTAGCGTCCACCACATGTTCTGTGAAATAGGACTTTATGTGATTTGGCCATTGTGTGAACATGCCTAAATCACGAGCAATAGTATTCATGGATTTTCCACCTCCATGTTGCTTAATATTCTCTTCCAAATCGATACTTCTTCTTTCCGTCTTGCTGCTGGTATCACTAACACTGATTTTACTGCTTTTGGGAGCCATGATGCACTTCACGGTAATATTTTCAAAAGAAAATTAAATGGAGAGATAACACTACAACACTCAAGAGACGCACAATACACGAGACTGGATGCTGCTGCCTACGAGTCGATGCATGCAACGTTATATGGTAAACCTTTTATTCGTAAGTAGGGAAAGTTCACATTAAAATAACCATAGAAATACAGTACAGCACATACGTAAGTAAGTATTGTGACTATCAAGGCATATGTATTGTTATTGTTAGGTACCATTGAGTCAGTTCCGACTTACAACAACCCTAAGTACAACAGAATGAACACTGCCCAGTCCTGCCCCATTCTCATGATCGTTGTTATGCTTGAGCCCATTGTTGCAGCCACTGTGTCAATCTGTCTTAAGGTTCTTCCTCTTTTTCGTTGACCCTCTACTTTACCAAGCATAATGTCCTTTTCCAGGGACTGGTCCCCCCTGATAACATGTCCAAAGTATGTAAGACACAGTCTCACCATCTTTGCTTCTAAGGAGAATCCCAGCTGTACTTCTTCCAAGACAGATTTGTTCCTTCTTTTGTCAGGCTACGGTATACTCAGTATTCTTCGCCAAAACCATAGTTCAAAAGCTTCAGTTCTTCTTCGGTCTTCCTTATTCATTGTCCAGCTTTCCCAAGCATATGAGGCAACTGAAAATACCATGGCTTGGGTCAGGCACACCTTAGTCTTCAAGGTGACATCTTTGCTTTTTAACACTTTAAAGAAGTCTTTTGCAGTAGATTTGCCCAGTGCAATGCATTGTTTAATTTCTTGACTGCTGCTTCCATGGGCACTGATTGCAGATCCAAGTAAAATGAAATCCTTGACAACTTCAATCTTTCCTCCACTTATAATGATGTTGCTCATTGGTCCAGTTGTGAGGACTTTTGTTGTCTTTATGTGGAGGCGTAATCCATACTGAAGGCTGTAGTCTTTGATCTTCATCAGTAAGTGCTTCAAGGCCTCTTCACTTTCAGCAGCCAAGGTTGTGTCATCTGCATGATGCAGGTTGTTCGTGAGTCTTCCTGCAATCCGATGCCCTGTTCTTCTTCATACAGTCCAGCTTCTCGGATTATTTGCTCAGCATACGGATTGAATAAGGATGGTAAAAGGATACAACCCTAAAGCACACCTTTCCTGACTTTAAACCATGCAATATCCCCTTGTTCTGTTCTGACAATTGCCTCTTGATCTACGTACAGGTTCCTCATGAGCAGAATTCAGTGTTCTGGAATTCCCATTCTTGGAAATATTATCCATAATTTGTTATGCTCCACACAATCAAATACTTTTGTGTAGTCAATAAAACACAGGTAAACATCTTTCTGGTATTCTCTGCTTTCAGCCAGGATCCATCTGACATCAGCAATGATATCCCTCGTTCCATGTCCTCTTCTAAATCTGTCTTGAGTTTCTGGCTGTTCCCTGTCAATGTACTGCTGCAGCTGCTTTTGAATGATCTTCAGTAAAATTTTCCTTGTGTGTGATATTAATGATTATTGTTCAATAATTTCTGTATTCAGTTGCATCACCTTTCTTGGGAATAGGCATAAATATGGATCTCTTCCAGTCGGTTGGCCAGGTAGCTGCCTTCCATATTTCTGGGAATAGGCAAGTGAGCACTTCTAGTGCTGCATCCATTTGTTGAAACATCTCAATTGGTATTCCGCCAATTCCTGAAGCCTTGTTTTTAACCAATGCCTTCAATGCAGCTTGGACTTCTTCCTTCAGTACCCTCAGTTCCTGATCATATGCTTCCTCCTGAAATGGTTGAATGTTGACCAAATCTTTTTGGTATAGTGACTCTGTGTATACCTTCCATCTTCTTTTGATGCTTCCTGCATCGCTTAATATTTTCCCCATAGAATCCTTCAATATTGCAACTCGAGGCTTGAATCTTTTCTTCAGTCCTTTCAGCTTGAGAAATGCCAAGTGTGTTCTTTCCTTTTGGTTTTCTAACTCCAAGTCTTTGCACGTGGCTAATTCTTTTCAGAAGTAGATCACCAGGTCGTTCTTCCTAGTCTGTCTCAGGCTAGAAGCTCAGCTGAAACCTGTCTGTAATAGATGACCCTGCTGGTATTTGAATACTGGTGGCAAATCTAGCATCACAGCAACATGCAAGCCCCTACAGTACAACAAACTGATAGATGTCTGGGCGGACGTATGTATTATAGGTATATATATACTATAGGTTATATATGCTTGGCAGCGCAATCTTTTTGTATACAAGAGACATGAGATATACATGTTGGGTGCGGGAAGCCGCTGCATTCGTTATGTCTAGTTACATCCACTACACCCCATTTTCCTTATTATAAGGTTATAATACGGATTTCTGGACTCTGTTATAACCTTACGGGACCACGGACGTATATGCGGTCGGACATTGCTGGAATGGACGCTGTGCAGTGTATGACTGTATTGTCATTCATCCCTATCGTGTAGTTAAAGCCCATGCCTATTTGGTTCACTGCTATAACCCTAGCAACAGGAAGAGTGCTCGGTAAATATTCACGGAAAGATGAATGGAAGGAGGGAAGAAAAAAAGGCCAACTCATTGCTTTTGTTTGAAGGTTTAAACATAAAATAAAACCTTTTTTTTCCCCTGACACTGTGTTACGAAAATGTTCAAACATACAGGAAAGTTAAAAGAATTGTGTAGTATTGGTTCAACAATTGTTAACATAAAATGTTTTTAGGTTCCGTGGAGTCAACCCCTGGCTCATGGCCACCCCAAGCACAACAGACCAAAATGCTGTCCAGTCCTGCATCATCCTCATGATCAGACCATTGTGATCTATAGGGTTTTCATTGGCTGATTTTAGAAAGTAGATCACCAGGCCTTTCTTCCTAGTCCGTTTTAGTGGGAAGCTCTGCTAAAACTTGTTCAGCATCATAGCAACTCACAAGCCTCCACTAACAGATGGGTAGTTGCTGTGCATGAGGTGCATTGACCAGGAATCAAACCCAGGGGGCAAGAATGCACGGAGGGCAAGAATTCTACCGCTGAACCACTAATGGACCTCTAACATAAAATGTTGTTGTTATTAGGTGCCAGCGAGTTGATTTTCGATGCACAGCGACATGATGTGACAGACTAAATCTGCCTCATAGGGTTTTCTAGGTGTAATCTTTATGAAAGCAGATTGCCGAGTCTTTTCTCCAGCGGAGCTGCTAGGTGGGTTCAAACTACCAGTCTTTCAGTTAGCAGCCAAGTGCTTAACCATTGCACCACCAGGGCTCCTTTAACACAAAATAAGAACTATTAATTGAAGTTCATTTTAAGAAAAACTGAATTTAAAGTTGAGCCAGTTGGTTGTGACACAAATATTCACCAGACCAGCAACCATTACCAAATGTCAAATGCTTTGGGAGTCTTCATTTCAAAGAATTGGTTCTATACTATGTAGCCCAGATGTAGCACTTTAGACAGAAGACTATAGGGTCCCGCATACAGAGCTCAGTCCTCTTCACGGCAACCGGTGATATGAGATGTTAGTGTGGGCAGGTCTGGGCTTAGAGGCCTAATCAAGGCCTAATGAGACTCTGAGATGTAGGTCAAATTACTTCCCTTTTCTGAGTCTGTTCCTTCTTCTGTGAAAATGGGGATTAATATCCCAGTCCTGTCCACCCTATCCCTTAACAGGGTGGGAATCAGATGTAGGACACTGTCCTTCATAAAAGTACAAAGCACAAAGTCTGTTGAAATGTAAGGGGTTACTGCAGTAGGGCGCGCACAAAGCATCTGGGTATCTGTTTACTTTCTTTCTTGCTAATTTGCACTGCTAATAAAGAATTCCAGGTTGACTCCCAGATTCTGTTATCTGGCAGGACTGTGGATCATAGCCTTGCCACTCCTCCTGAAAACATGAAGTAGAGCCAAGTGCAAACCTGTAAGGGTTCCTCAGATACTGCTCACTCCCTGACTGGATTGCTTTGAATATTTTGCCAAATCTCCATCCCGCTCTTGGAAGATCTGAGCTGAAAGTATAAGAACTGTTGTCCCCGCCTGCCTCTTCCTCCTCCCCCGGATGCAGGATTCCTGTCTCATATCTACCCTCCTACTCCCTTTCTTCTCTTCCCTCCCAGACCCAAACTTGTAGGAGAGCTTTTGCCCTGAATTTCAGCCGGAAACACAACCAGCAGCCAGATGTCTGAGTTTTTCACCCCACGGGCAAGGATTAGCCATCTTCACCGTAAACTTCCGGCCTTTTCTCTTCGATAGCTCTTTCAGCTTCTTCATGCTCCATGTCCTTTAGGTCATCCACATGCACACCCTCCAGCGGAGAAACAAAAGGCAGCTTGCAAACTGCTGCAAACTTGCCTAGTATTTATATGCCGTATTCAGTAAGTCTATTGTTGGTGAATGTTGGAGGGGGTGGGATGGCGAGGTGGGGAAGGCAGCAGTTCAGCTCTTAGATTCATTTGGTCTATCACAAAATTCATCCAGTGAAGAATGGGTGGCCTTGACGATGATCAAAAACAGAAGATAATTAGATAAATTCACAACTTAAAATAACATGGGAAGGAAAATTAACACAAATCCTGTTACCATCAAAGTATTTGAGTGTGAAAAAATAATGGGTGAGTCAGCTTTCCCAGCTTCAGGAATAATGAGAGACCAGCTCTTCTTTGACACAAATCAGAGGATTTGAGGACTGGGAGAGGCCTTAGAAAGCAGCTCATTTAGTCCCTTCACTTTTCAGGTGGAGAAACTGCCCCAAGTCCCTTGAATGATGGCAGAGTTGGGAGTCCTGGCCCTTGGGCTCACACTTCTGGCTTTGATTACACTTCCTCAGAGAAGTTTCTGGAAGAGAAGGATGGCAGTCACAGGTCTGGGTGTGGCGTGCCTGCTCTGCCACCTATCCTTCTGCTTTTGGTGCAGCTGGCCAGGCCTCCCTCTCAGGGGGTCACTCTGATCTACAGCTCCTGGCTAGGAATAGCAAGAGCAGCAGAGAGAGTTTTTATCTCATGTGTCCAGCAGCCATCCAATAAACCCCCAGAGGGGGAAAAGCTAAAGACTTTTTTTTTTTTTAATGTAAGAGAAAACACACCCAGAAAGGACCCTGACATCCAAGACAGCACTCTTGGCCCACCCTACAGGTAATAAAGAGCAAGTGTTTCCCAAAGAAATGCTTGAGAAGCAGGTGGGTCCAACTTGAAGAATGTAATCAATGTCACTGAATTGTATATGTAGAAACTGTTGAGTTTGTATATGTGCTCCTGTGTATATTCTCAAATAAAAAGAAAGAGAAACACAGGTGAGTCATCACAGGAGGCTTTAAAATGGGATTTTAAGGAATTGTCATCAATTGCACTAAGTCCTGTGCCCCCACCGCTGGCTTTCCCGACATAAGCCTGTCTTTACTGGTTTGAATCCCCGTTCTCCCATTCTTACAAATGTGACTTTGGCTCTTTATTGCCTGTAGAGTAGTCCACCGCCCCATTCTGTGCCTCAGTTTCCTCACCTGTAAAATGGGGATAATAGCTCTTATCTCATTTAGTTGCCCCAGGGATTATGTGAGATGAGGGTTAGCATTTAGGAGATGTTTAATAAGCTTTAGTTCTCTTCCTAGTCTCTTCCTTCTGTAATGGAAGACTATAAATGTGTCTTTTAGGCAGTGGATCCCAGGAGGACAGGAGGATGCCTCCTTCATTTGACGGACTCACAGCACTTTGTGCCCTCACTCACCTGCATCTTTGTCCTGCAGCCTCAACTACCTCCAAGAAGAAAGATGGATCCGAGCCTTGAAGGACGTGTTCGGTTTGTCTAAGTGGCGAGGGCACCTCATACTGGCAGAGTCACTATGCGAAATGTATGTCCTCTGTCCCAGGCCTGCAACCAGAGACTCTGTCCCTGGGGTTTGTGTTTGTTCACTTCAAAAAAACCTACATTTCTCTTCTTAAAAAAGAAAGAGAAAAAGAAAACCTGGACCCAACCTTAATGTAAATGAGTCCCAAGGGGCAGGGTCTGTTAGCGTTGGGCTCAGAACAATGGGTTCATTGAAAGCGGTAATGAGAAAAAGCAGCTGACACTCATAAACGCATGGGCAGCTCAGTTGCTGGGGCAGCCGGCCAGAGCCAGACAGCGGGTGAGAATCGGGCTTTCTATCCAACCAAGATGTCAGCATCTTCTGAGAATGATTGCCCAGGCCACAGGTAGGTACCCAGAGTGTCTACAGATCCTGTCAGCTGCCTGGAAGCTGCCTAGGTGGCCCAGTGCCCTAGTGCTTTGAGCCTCAAGAAAACCCTATGCTTTGAGGAAATAGCTCAGACCTACAGACAGACTTCCAAAACAGACACTCAACTGGGGTGCCATGGAAAAACCCCAAAGTCAGAGGACCTGCTTTTCATTCCAGCTCCACCACCCCTCCAGGCTTTGCCTGCCAAATGAGTACGTTGGTACCTGTCCTGTCAGCCTTCTAGCATTGTTTTGTTTGAGGATCAAATGAGATGATGTATTTGGAATGTTGTGTAAAATAAGAGATGTATTGTACAAATAGGAATGCTCAACGGAGTGAACGCTGGGATCAGACTGCCTGGTTAGACTCATCACTTCACCAATTACTAGCTGTGTAACTAGGGGCAGCTTGCTGGGCCTCAGTTTCCTCTACAATAAAATGGAGATACTAATAATTCATACCTTATAAGATTGAAGAGAGAATAAAATAAAACCGTATATATGAAGTATTTGGTATGGTTCTTCATATATGGTAAGAACTGAACAAATGTTAACTATCATTTGTGATGGGTTATTATTTGGGGGGCTCCCTTGACTCGTGGTGACTAATCCAAGCTTATGGCCAGAGCCCCAGATTGGGCGTGTACTTTGCTTCTCTCTCTAATCATTTTTGGTCACACATGTCAAAAACCCAGTCTGCCCATAGCTGTCCTGCATCAAATATAGAGGGGATAGGCTTAGCAGACAGAGCAGTGCAGCATTTTGAAGACAAAACGATTCACAATGTAAGTGAGATCTAACCCACCCAGAGGCCATTTCTTCCCAGGACCCAGCAATCACACTGAACTGCTAACTCATTGCATGCACGTCCATCTTTGGGCCAAGAGAGATTTAATGGAGTCTTTAATGAGCCTGGGACCATTTATCTGGACAACTGATGGAGTGCTGGGCACAGAAAACTGTGGGAAATGTGATTGTGTGTGTATGTGTGTGTGTTGGAGGGGGCATGTGGAACATCCACTAAGAAAAAAAATGAAACACTCTCCTTGGATAAAAGAAAGAATACCTCACACAGGGCATCTCCCCAGCTACCTGTCTGCCCACCTCCTTTATGCCTCTGTCTGTCTCTCAGGGCTTCTCAGAAAGCTGGACATTTCCTTAGATCACCTCATTATTCGCACACAGCCTCAAGTGGGACTTTGTGGCAGGTGCTGAGTGATGCCGACCATACTGTGCTGAGCATAAATCCCACGGCAAGTGCAGGACAGAGTCCATGTGGCTGTGTCTTAGCACGGCCTTCAGTAAAAGCCAAAGGCAACACCAAAGCACAACTGAGTGATTCACACACTGCCAGGAGGAGTGAAAATTGGCACAACCTTTTTGGAGCACAGTTTGGCAGTATTTGTCAAAACTAACGATGCACTTACTCTTTAATCAAGCAGTTCTACTTCAAGAAATGTCCCACAGAAACATGCGCATGCAGGCACAGAGGCATAGGGACAAGCCCGCTAGTAAAGAGAAGAATTGGAAACCACCCAAGTGGACATCCAAATGCCAAAGATGCAAGGGTGCTCATTTCACTACGTGTGTATTAACAAAAAAAAAAAAGAGAGAGAGAGAGAGGATGCAAAATGCATTTTATAAGAGCTATTTACAAAATCAAGGTGATTTGTTATATAGACTACAATGACATGAAAAGGTTCCAAACACATATTACGTGGAAAAAATAGGTTGCAGACTAGTAAATGTAATGGAATCCTTTTTGTTAGTATGTGCTTAGAAACAAGTCTGGATGAGTATACATAGAACTATTAATAGTTGATATCTTGGTGGGGGAGGGACGTGAGAATACAGGAGGCTTGAACTTGCTACATTATTTATTTCTATAATGTTTGAATTCTTTATGATGAGGATATATTAATTTTGAATGAAAAAAATGAGTAAGGATGATTAAGGAATACACATACGCAAATTTGAGGGTAAATAAACTTGAGGGGCTGAGGCTATAGCAGTTCATCCTTCCTTCAGGGGGATACAGCTGGGTTGGAAGACAGAGTTTTAAGGATCCAGAGGGGTGGTTTGATTTGAGCTCTTTTGCGGGATCTTTGGTAGGCAGTGGCCAAGCTTTGCCTGGGGTACTAGCAGATCAAAGCTCTGTTATACCATTGAAGCATTCTGAGCGGCTCGTTGATTAGAGAACTCTGTGTTCCAGGGAGGAAGGGTGGCCATTTGTCAGGTCATCCGGATGCAACAGCAACCCCCCTCTTCTTCTTCCCATGGAGCTGGGATGCAGAGAGGCTGTGGTCAGAGTCTGCCCACCCCCACCCCTCTTGGGAGAAAATTGGGGTCTGTGCCAGCAGGGAAGAAGGGGCTTCTTAGGGCCCTAATCCATCAGCCAGGCTGGGAACTCTGCACAGCAGGCCTTCCCTTCTCCCCTTCTTCCCAGAGACAGCAGAAAAGCCTTCGTGCTCCCCTTATGACCCTCTAACTTTTAAAGTTTTGTTTCTGGGTGAACTGGACAAGGAAAATCTGACTGCATACTGAGAGATGTTAGCTCTGGGAACCAGATGGCTGGCGCAGGATCTGTTCACAGTTCCTCAGGTTTTCCTGGTTCTCACCACTAACGGGGCTGGGCAGAGTCTTCCTCCCCAGCAAGGCATCACCAGTACTCCAGAACTACAGCTTGCTGAGTCTGAGGAACGGAAAACTTGCCTCTCTCAATTCAGTAAAATCAGCTGAACTTATTGAAAGGGTGGTATGGGGCAGGAAGTCTTTGGTCCACTTATTCCTGCCTCTTCTGAGATCCTCTACTATTTTAATAGTGCCTCTGAGGAAAGGACCAAAACTTTCATCTAAGGCTTTTTGACATTGAGAAGATTTAGGGGAGTCATAAACTGCTCTCAAATATTTAAAAGGTTACCCCATGTGTGATGGTTATGCGTTAACTTGGCTAGGCTACAATTCTCAGTGGTTTGGCATGTGCTCTTCCATGATATAATTGCCTTCCATTTTGTATCTGATTCAAGCAGCCAATCAGTCAAAAGGGGAGTTTCCTTGGGAGGTGTGGCCTGCCTCCAGTATATAGATGGATATTCTGGCAAAGCTCACTCTCTCTTTCTCTACCCTGCCTTCTTCTCTTCACCTGACCTCCAGTTCTTGGGACATAAGCCTGCAGAAGCCTCTGGCCAGCCGTCTGACATGCAGATTTTGCATTTGCCAACCCCTGCGACCCTGTGAGCCAGCAGAGGCCTCTAGCCTGCCACCTAACCTGCAGAAATGTGGTTTGTCAGCTCCTGCAACCACGTGAACCAGCAGAGGTCTTTAGCCTGCTGCCTGACCCACAGATTTGGGGCTTGCCAGTCCCCACAATTGCATAAGCCATTTCCTTGAAGTAATTTTCTCTCTATATATATGTTTTCATATGCTTCACTGGTTTTGCTTCTCTAGAGAACCCAGACTAGAACACCATGGAAGAAAGCATGAGAGCCATTCGGTGGATTTCCAGAGCACATGTATCCCTGTCAATAATGAGCATGAGTTACAGGAAAGGGGGAAATTTTTTACTCACTGTAAGGAATCACCTTTCTAAAAAACTGAGTAAAGAAAGGAACGAGCTATTTCCTGCATCAGTGATCTTCCTGACACAGGAAGTATGTAAGCAGGGAGTGGATGACCATTTGCCAGGCTTGTTAGAGGGTGACTAAGACCAAATAGGGAGTGTAGCTTCCTCCTCACATTGTATTAGAGCATGAGTTTCATGAGAACAAGGACCACATCTGCTGGTTGATAGCTATATCCCGAGCACCTGAGCAGGGCTTGCGCACAGGATGTACGGTGCATATTTTTTGAACAGGGGAATAAAAGGATGAAGGAAAGAAGGAAATTGAAATTCCCCGTCTTCTTCGCCCCTTGCACAACCTGCAGCAGAGCAGTGGAAACTTGCCTCTCAGACTGTCCACTTGAACTCTGAAAATTCTCTTCCTTTTTCATAAATCTGAGTTGACCTTCCTACCATCTGGGAACTTGAATGCTCTGTGATCTTCAGAGTTATTCAAATCTGTCTGAATTTCAGAGACAACTATTCAATCTTATTGGTGAACTATGCTTTAAAAAACATCAGATCTGCATTGACAACAGCAACCTGAGATATTAGATAGGAAACTTAGAGGGCAGTGAGTTTATGCTAATGGGAGACAAACAAGTCAGAAAAGGAGGCTGAGAATGGTTGAACAACTCGATGTATGTAATCAATATCACTGAATTGTACATGTAGAAACTGTCCAATTGGTGTATGTTCTGCTGCGTATACTCTCAACAACAAAAAAATAAATTATTTTAAAAAATTCAGACTCGGGCTGTCTTCCGGAAGCACAGAAGCATAGAGAGGTTATCCAAGTCCTTGGTTTTGGATTCAGATAGAGTTGACTGTCACTAAAAGTGTGACCTTGGGCACACGGCTTCACATTGCTCTCAACCTCAGTTTTCTCACTCAAAAGCTGGCTATGACGATTAAATGAGATGCTGCACAGTACAGTGGATAAGCTCAGTGCCCGGCACAGACTAAAAAACCAGTTGCTGTCAAATCGATTCCCACTCATAGCAACCCCATGTTGTCAGAGAAGAACTGTGCTCCGTAGGGTTTTCAATGGCTGATTTTTTGGAAGTAGATCACCAGCCAGGCTTTTCTTCTGAGGCACCTCTGGGTGGGCTCAAACTTTCATATACTTATTCTATCTGTATGCTGAGCAAATAATCTGAGAACTGCAACCTTTCAGTTAGCACCTAAGCACCTTAACCATTTGTACCACCCAGACACACAGTAGTTATTGTTGTTGTTGTTGGGTGCCATTGAGTTGATTCTGACTCATAGCAGCCTCATCTGACAGCGTAGAACTGCCCATAGAATTTTCTTGGCTATCATCTTTATGGGACCCTATCACCAGGTCTTTCTCCTGAAGAGCTGCTGGGTGGGTTCAAACCACCAACGTTTCACTTAGCAGCCAAGCACTTAACCACTGCGCCACCAGGATTCCTTTGGCACAGTGTAGTACTCTAAATCAGTGGGAGTTTGTATCGTTAAAATTACTATTTCATCTGCCCATCTCACAGCCACAAGACAGAGGGCTCTGGATTTCCCTTTATTCTAAGCTGCTGATTTCTCTCAAGCTGTTTTTCTCTGGCTCAGAGCTTGGGTGGCAGCTCAAATTATGAGTCTGTGAAAACAGTTTGGAAAAAGGGTCTGGGCTCATCAGGAAGTTGTCAGGCAGTGAAGGCTGCCTGGACAGGTAGTGGATAAGATTGTCACCTGCTGATAGGAAGCAGATTGAGGGGAAGGGAAGAAATGCTTTCTTGTGTTCAGAACTCCTGTATGGACCAGACCATTGGAGTGAAGGCTACACTGCTCAGAACTTCAGTGGATCCCCAGCCAAAGGAGAATTTTCTTCCAGCGGACAGGGGCCAATGAGATTGTAACCAAGGTGAAGTGTCACTGGACAATTAACTCACAGCTGAGGAGGCAGCAGCAGCCACATTAGCGAACCCAGCAGGCAGGGAAATCCCCCTAATATAGTATGGATAACACTGCAAAGAATGGGAATTTCAGAACACTTAATTGTCCTCGTGAGGAACCTGTACGTAGACCAAGAGGCAGTCACTAAAACAGAACAAAGGGAACTGCGTGGTTTAAAGTCAGGAGAAGTGTGCGTCAGGGTTGTATCCTTTCACCATACTTATTCAATGTGTATGCCAAACAAATAATGGGAGAAACTGGACTGTATGAAGAAGAACATGGCATCAGGACTGGAAGAAGACTCATTAACAACCTGCATTATGCAGATGACACAACTTTGCTTGCTAAAAGTGAAGAGGACTTGAAGCACTTACCGATGAGATCAAAGACTACAGCTTTCAGTATGGAATGCAACTCAACACAAAGAAAACAAAAATGCTCACAATTGGACCAATAAACAACATCATGATAAGCGGAGAAAAGATAGAAGTTGTCAACGATTTCATTCTACTTCGATCCACAATGAACACCCACGGAAGCAGCAGTCAAGAAATCAAAAAGATACATTGCATTGGGGAAATCTGCTGCAAAAGACCTCTTCAAAGTGTTGAAAAGCGAAGACGTCACCTTGAGGACTAAGGTGCGCCTGACCCAAGCCATGGTGTTTTCAATTGCCTCATATGCATGGGAAAGCCGGACAATGAATAAGGAAGACTAAAGAATTGATGCCTTTGAATTATAGTGTTGGAGAAGAATATTGAATATACCATGGACTGCCAGAAGAACAAACAAATCTGTCTTGGAAGAAGTACAGTCAGAATGCTCTTTAGAAGCAAGGATGAAGAGACTTTGTCTCACATACTTTGGACACACTCTCTTAGTTATCTAGTGCTGCTATAACAAAAATACCACAAGTAGATGGCTTTAACAAAGAGAAATTTATTATTTCACAGTCTTGGAGGCTAGAAGTCCAAATTTAGGGGGCCGGCTCCAGAAGAAGTCTTTCTCTCTCTGTCAGCTCTGGAGGAAGGTCCTTGTCATCAATCTTCCCCTGGATGAGGAGCTTCTCAGTGCAGAGACTTTGGGTCTAAAGGATGCACTACGCTCCTGGGGCTTCTTTCTTGGTGGTATGAGGTCCCCGTGTCTTTCTTCTCGCTTCTCTCCTTTATATCTCAAAAGAGATTGGCTTAAGACACAACGTAATTTTGTAGATTGAGTCCTGCCTCATTTACATAACTGCCTCTAATCCTGACTCATTAACATCATAAAGGTAGGATTTACAAAGCATAGGAAAATCACAAAAGATGATAAAATGGTAGACAGTCACATAGTGCCGAGAATCATGGCCTAGCCAAGTTTACACACATTTTCAGGGGACACAATTTAATCCATAACAGGCATGTTATCAGGAGGGCCCAGTCCCTGGAGAAGGACAACATGCTTGGTAAAGTAGAGGGTCAGCAAAACAGAGGAAGACCCTCAACAAGATGGATTGACACAGTGGCTGCAACAATGGGCTCAAGCATAACAATAACTGTGAGGATGTAGCAGGACCAGGTAGTGTTTCGTTCTGTTGTGCATTGGGTAGCTGCGAATTGGAACCAACTTGATGGCACTGAACAACAACAACGTAGTATGGCTTAGCAGGGGTTGGGAGGGTACTGCTTGGGGTGTGGAGGAGACAGCTCTGGGGGCATAGTCCTTGGGATCTAGCTGTCTTCTATCAACCAGGGGTTCTTCCCATAACCATAGCTCATTGGGGCTGGAGAACTTTTAAAGATCTTCTTCATCTCTGCCACCATGAACTAGGGCCAGGACTAGAACCCAGGTTCTTTTTTCCTTTCCTCACTGCCCTCCAATGAAAGCACAAGTATAAAGCTCTGGAGTTCTATGATGATAGGGGATTGTTCACTTAATTCTGGAACATTTATTGAGCACTCACTCTGCCTGACTTGATGATAGGCTTTGGGGATAAAAAGAAGAGCAAAAACATCCATTTACTCATTTAATCAGCAAATGTTGATTGACTGGCTCTGTACTAGGCACTGTGCTGGGTGTTGTGGACACCAAGGCAAGTGACTATTCATTCCTCCTACAAATACATACTGAGCTTAGTTGCATGGCACTGTGCTGGGCACTGGGGACAAAGATAAACCTGAACCCTAAGGGAGCTCACAGTCCATAGGACAGACAGACACACAAATAGAGCAGAATGTAAAAAATGCCATTACAGAAGCATGGGCAGAGCGATGCAGGAGGCAATGAAGGGAGGGATGGATTCTGTCTAGGGTCTCTGAGGCATTCCCCACAGGAGGAGATGCAAGGTGGAGTTGGTGGCTGCTGACTAGGCAGAGAAAGGCCTGGCATGTACAAGAATGGTTTAGGTGAGTCTGAGTGACCAAACGTGTGGTTCCTGGGGAGGCAGTGGTGGGAGATGAGGCTGCAAAGATGGTTTGATGCCTGATTGCGAGGTCTTTGCTAGAGTGTCTGAGGTTGATTCATGGCCAGTGGAGTACTGTTGAGTGGTTTTAATCCAGGAAGTAACATGCTGAGACTGGTTGTTTATGAGGATCCTCCTGGCTGTTGTATGGGCTGTGGAACACAAGGAGGCAAGGCATCAGAGGAAAGCATTGGCTATACAGGTGAGAGAATGAACGCCTATACTGGAGTGGGAAATAATGAAGAGAGATTAGATTCTGAGCTCCCCTCCTCTACCTATTCAGGCTACCTGATACACATGGCTCTAAACATCATTTATATTAACAATTTCTAAAATTTATATCTCCATCCCAGACCACTCCCTGAGCTCCAGATGTGTACTATCTACTTATCACAACAGCTTGAATATCTCATAGGCGTTTCCAATTTAACATATCCAAAACAGAATTCTTGATCTTTTCTCACCAAACCTGCTCTTCCTCTGATTGCTCTCATCTCTGTAAGGGGCACTTTAGCTACCTAGTCACTCAAAGCAGAAATCTGGGAGTCATTCCTGACACATCACTATCCCTCACCACCACCCTAACCCACATCTAGTTCTTCATTTAGTCCTTTTAACTCTACTTAAAAAATTCTTCAATATCTCTTCCTGTCCATCTTCCCTGTGACCATCCTGGTCCAAGGCAAGTGATCATTCTCTTGCAATATAGCCTCCTAATAGTCACCCTACTTCCATTCTTGCCCTTTCCAAACCATTCTCCGTCCAAGAGCCAGCAGGAATCACATCATGTCATCTCACCCCGCATCTCACTTACACCTTTCAATGATTTCTCATTGCACAATGGAGAAAATACAGACTTCTGTTCAGGGTCTCTAAGACCTGAAGGATTTGATCCTGCTTCTCCTTCCAACCTCATCTCTCGCACCACTCTCCATTGCTCTCCTTACTCTTCTCCCAAGCTGGCCTTCTTTCGTTTCTTTGAAATCTTCAAACTTTATCCTACCTCCAGCTGTCATATATGTTGTACCCTTTTCCTGGAATGCTTTTCCCTTCTTTCTTGGCCTGGCTAACTTCTATTCTTTCTTTGGGTGTCATCTTAAATGTCGCTTTTTCAAAAAAGGCCTGTATCTTTTCCTCAGTAGATTGTAAGCTCCTTGAAGACAGAGACCTTGTCTGTTTTGTTCATAACAGAATACACAGGTCCTAGCCCAGTGCCTGGCAAATAGTAGGCACTCAAAATTTTTGTCAGGTAAATGCATGAATACATATATTAATTAATTATATTCATTAATATGTTCACCGTATCTTTCTTGAGTACCTGCTGTAGACTAAGGCCAGTGATAGCTTCCAAGGATATGCTGATGAACATCAACAAACATATCTGACCTCACGTCTAGTGAGGGAGACAACCTTTAATCAAACAATCACCATAAGCCAAAAAACTAAACCCATTGCATTCAAGTCTATTCCAACTCATAGTGACCCTATAGGACAGAGCAGAATTGCCCCATAGGGTCTTTGAAGTTGTAATCTTTACAGAAGCAGACTCACATCTTTCTTCCATGGAGTAGCTATTGGGTTCGAACTACAGACATTTTGGTTAGCAGCAAGTGCTTAACCACTGTGCCATCAGGGCTCTTCACAATCACCATACTGAGTATATAATAGCAAAGGGACACACATGCTCTACAAAAAGTGAAAAGTTCTCTGAGAACCTAGCATGAAGGAATCACTCTAGACTGACATGTCAGAAAAGGCTTTCTTAAGGAAACAATGCTGAGATCTGAAAGATGAGTAGTGAAGTGGACAAAGGTGAGGGAGCTGCGGAATGTCTTACTCTAGGTTCTCTAGAGGAGCAAAACCAGTGAAATGTATATAGCTATATAGAGAGAGATTTACTTCAAGGAAATGGCTCACGCAGTTGTGGGGGCTGGTAAGTCCCAAATCTGTGGGTCAGACTACAGGCTGACAACATCTGCTGTCTCATGTGGGTGTTGGGGCTGATGAACCAAAAATCTGCAGGTCAGGCGGCAGGCTAGAGGCCTCTGCCGGCTTATGTCCCAGGGACCAGAGACCAACGCTCAGAAGATTGCAGAATTGGAAGGGGAGTGAGCTTTGCCAGAACATTCATTTACATCATGGATTCAGACCACACGCCCAAGGAAACTCCTCTTCCAACTGGTTAGTTGCTCACATCAGATCACAAAATGGAAGGTGATACATGGTGTCTGTCAAACCACTAAGAATTATAGCCTAGCTGTAATTGTTAAGGTTATGTGTCAACTTGACTCAGCCATGCTTTTCAGTGGTTTAGCAGTTATGATAGAGGTTGGCAATCGTATAATGATGTAATAACCTCCATAATGAGATCTGATATAATGTGATCCCTCCATAATGGAATCTGCTATGAGAGGCCAATCAGTTGAAAAGGAGTTTCCTTGGGGGTGTGGCCTGCGTCGGATATAAGTGGACTTTTTTGGCAAAGCTGCATCCTTTAGCTGGCTCCTGTTCATCTGACTTCTGGTTCTTGGAACTTGAGCTAGACAGCTTAACTGCAGATCTTGGGATTCATCAGCCTCCACAGTCTGGATCTTGGGTTCGCCAGCCCCTGCAACTACATGAGTTGGGAGAAGCCTCCAGCTTGATGCATGGACTTAGGACTCTCCAGCCTCTATAACTGTGTGAGCCATTTCCCTGATATAAATATATGTGTATATATATATATATATATCAAGAGAGAGAGAGAGACTCTTCACTGGTTTTGCTCCTCTAGAGAACTCAGCCTAAGACGCTAGCCAAGTTGACACATAACATTAACCATCACAGGGAGTAAGTGCACAATTCAAGGTGAGGAACTGGCATGTATAAAGACCTCAAGACGTAGTGTGTATCATGGGAAGAACCAAAGGAAGGCCATTGTGGGAGGATTCAGAGAATGTGGAGGAGAGAGGTAAGATTGGGGCTTGGGAGGTAGGGAGTAGTGAAGGACATAAACCAAATATTTTGATCTTTATTCTAAGAGCAATGGGAAACGCTTTGAAGGATTTTAACTGGGAGGTGGTGAGGTTCTGACAGGATCATATTTCCATTCCTTCTACTGTGTGGAAGACAATTCAAAGACGTGAAGAAGGGATGGAAGAAGCTCTTGCAGACCCTCTAGACAGAGACGATGCTGCCCTGGGCTAGGAGTGCTGCAGTGAAGATGGAGAGAAGTGGATAGAGTTGAAAAGGGGGGCAGTGAGGAAGAGAAAATAAATTATTTTTATGGAGATACACACCACCACCATCACCACTACCCCCAATCCCATACACACAGACACAGAGCCTCTGAATTCTTATTTGTAAACAGACGAAGGGTGAACTTATTGACATTAAAGTATTCCTCACAGGGCAGGATCCCTTTCTTTACTGATAATCCAAAACTTTACCAGGTTAAAACTGATAGTTGAAGTGACCCAAGTCTCTGCTAATTCAGAACCAATTGGAAATTAAAATGAAGCAGATCTGAAATGAACATGATAAAATATACACCTGCCTGTCTAGTTTTAATCTTTTGTCATTTTTACTAGACAGGAATCTAAAATGTCAGACTGTCTGGCTCAATACGGCACACCTGACAATCCTGTCCAAGCTCCTGAGCCTTCCTTCCTCAGGAAAACCAGGCCACTGCCACAGGCTCGGACTTCCTTCTTCCCAAAGAGCTTCTAACTGAAAGCCTGAAGACTTCTCTCTGCCAGGTAACCCAGCCTGCGAGCCCACTGTCTTAGTTATCTATAACAGAACTACCACGAGTGGATGGCTTTAACAAACAAATTTATTTTCTTACAGTTTAGGAGGCTAGAAGTCCAAATTCAGGGTGCCAGCTTTAAGGGAAGGCTTTTTTTCTCTGTCAGCTCTGGAGAAAGGTCCTTGCCTCTTCTGAGCTTCTGCTCCTAGGTGATCTTCATGTAGCTTGGCATCTCTCTTCCCCCATCTCTGCTTGCTAGCTTGCTTATTTAATCTCTTTTATATCTCAAAAGAGATTGACTCAAAATACACCCTGCACTAATCCTGCCTCATTAACATAACAAAGACAACCCATTTCCAAATGAGATTATAACCACAGGCATAGAAGTTAGGATTTATAACACATATTTTGGGGGGACACAATTCAGTCCATAACACGCTCTCAATCCTTTCCCTCACCCTTACAGATCCCCACTCCTTTCACTCTCATTAATTCTCACACCCCTTTCTGAATACCAACTTCTAGCTTCCTCTTTGCAAGACTTGCAGACTGACTCTTCCTCACACTCACCTCAGGAATCCCAAGCCCTCCACTCCCTCACACAGTTCTCCTTCGTGGCCTGACGCTTCACCTAACCATTTATTTTTTCTTTTCTCCTGGATCAAACTTGAAGGCCCCTCTGACCAGACTCCTCAATGCTGGCAGCTATGAGTAAATAAGGATTATAGTGGAAAGGGCTTTGTGAAGACCTCTGGGCCCTGAAAGAGAAGCTACAGACTGCCCACCTCAGGTGCTCCCCCTTTTCTGAGTCCTGAGTCCTCTTTGGTTGCCACTCTTCTTACTAGAACGAGATCTAAAGTGTACCCAGGGTCAAGGAAAGGTTCTGTGAGTATCTGAAGATGCTTCCTTGGTCTAGAATGTTGGAGCTGCTTGGCCTGAAGAGCCAAACAAGGCAGGAGGCTTGGCCTAGAGATAGAAAGTGCCTAGCTGTGAATTCTGCTACACAGGGAACAAATATTCTCCCAGGGAGATCCAGCTTCTAACCCCCCGGGAAGTTTCCCAGTCTGTTACCTCCATTCATCAATTTAGTGGGCCACAGTGTGCCAGTTCTCAAAGAGCCATGTTACTTGTGTAGGTACTGAGATGATTAAACAGGAGTGAGGCCATGGTCAGCTAGGGTTCTGGACAATCAAATAAAATGTAGAGAATTCCCTTTAGATGAAGAGGTTCTCAGCTTCTTGGGGAATCACAAACCCTTTGAAAGGGTGAAGGATCCTCTTACCAGAAAGATGCACATGTGCAAAAGCACACAAAGTTCCGCATACAGCAGCAGGGTCTAGCCTGCTAAAGGCCAGGAGGAGAGCCCTGGCCTCCCAGGTAAGCTGGAAGGTCACGGGTAGGGCAGGGTACCTGAGTGTCCCTTCCCCACACCAGAGAGGCAAAGGAAACTGTATCCCTAGGTCCCAGCCCAGGAAAAGAGAAGGTGAATGAGCACATTTCTCTTCTTTTTAGAGAGGGATGGGGGGTGGGGTCGGGTGGGGGTGGGGGCAGCTTGATTAAATAAGTGCCCTTTCTCTGTACTGTCACTTAAGATTGGGCTCCACAGCAAAAATTTTCCTCCAGCTCCAGAGGTGAGCAAAAGGCTGTTTCCAGGGCTTTTATAAAGAAAAAGTCTGCATAATTCACCCTATGGGCTTGGACCAAATCTGCTGCCTCCTGACCAACCAGTCAGGCCACATCCTTCCTAGGTCACTAGAGAGAAGAGGACCTACACACACACACACACACACACACACACAGAAGGGCCTAGAGATTTGTCTCCACAATGAAAACTTGTCTGGGCTCCAACCTTTGCTGGGGCACTGATCCGGACAAAATAAATACATTCTCTGCAATAAAAACAAAACAAAAATCAGCATCTTATAAGTAAATGAAAGCAAAGTCTTCAGGGCCCCAATTTAGTCCAACATCTCTATCCATTTACACATTTATCATGAATTCACCCTGCCCCTACTTGGGGGTAAGAAATGGGATTGTTTTCTTTGTTAATTTGGGGTATTCCTCCTAGATTTTTTCCCTCAATGTAATGAGAGAAAATAAAACTGCCATTTATAAGTTTTTGCATTATAACTCAATTAATAAGCATCTACCATGGGCCTACTATGCACCACTGTGTGCCAGACAATCATGGCCTTGTGGATACAGCAGAGAACTAGACAGATGCATCTCCACCCTACTGCGTAAATAATTCCAGGTGACATGAATCCAGAGGTCATGGAAAGGTCACCTGGGACGGACATTCAATACCTCCTGGAAGAGTGAAAGTACCATGCGGGTTTCAGTCCTTCTGTGGGGCCTTCCCAGCTCCTCTGGCATTCTTCTCACTCTTGACCTTCCCACCAACAGTACTTAAGTGGCATGGGGCCCTGGTCCCTACAGTTGCTGGGCCACCACACAACAGGGAAGCTGTGGAAGGCCTCTGTAGTGCTGGCTGAGATGGGTGTGCAGTGGCAGAGTATTTCTGGGCTGGTCTTGGATAGATGTCCCAGGAAGTAGTGATGGCGTTCCTGAGTGCTGAAGGAGAACTTGTCCTTTGAGTATCCTTGTGGTGCAGTGGGTTTCTCTTATATATGACCTATCTGGCCTTGGGTTTCTAATTCTGTCAGAATGATTGGCTGGGCTACAATCTTGCAAAGGATTGATCAGTATCCTGAGCAAATAGGGTGCGTAAAACCACCCAATAGGATTAAGTGACCTTGCAGGAATTGGCTGGGACTATGAAAATTGAGTAACTTTGCTCTACTGAGGGATTGGTCAGTTCATGGTCCTAGTAGAAGGACCATGTCTTGAAATTGACTTGGAATAATCCTATAGGGTGGCTATGAGTCAGAATCAACTCAATAGCAACAGCGACAGGTTTGTTTTTGTTTTTTTGTTTGTTTGTTTTAAGCTTACATAAGGGTTAATCCTACAGAGACTGAAAGGGACCTTACTACCATCAAGAAGAGCCTGGCATGGAGCACGTCCTTTGGACTGGGGGTCCCTCTCCTGAGAACCTCCTAGACGCAGGAAAGAGAGAGAGAGAGAGCTGTGACACTGATGATGGCAAGAAGCAGTGGCAAGCACAGCAGAGCCCAGCAGCAGAGAAACAGCAGCCACAGTATGAGTGGCAAGAACCACGGGATTAGCAGATAGCTGCAGTTGGCTTGTCAGCACTGAATGAGAGAGCTGAGCACCTTTGAGCAGAAGTCTTGCTGGCAGAGCAGGATGCCTCCAGGCATTTGTTAGTGGAGCTAAAGAGCAGTAACACTTACCCAAACAAGGCAGAGTCCTAGAGAAGGCCTGGCAGCAGGCATGGCCAAGAAGAAGCTGAGAGCTGTCTTGGTTGGAAGCTGTCCTGACTGACGAACTGTATCCTGTCTCCTGAGTTGTATCCTATTACTTCCAAGTTGATCCTGATCACGAGTTGTAGCGTATTACTTCCCTAACAAGCCACATAATTGTTAGTATAGTCTGTGAGTTCTGTGTGGCCATTTCAATGAATTATCAAACCTAGCAGAGAAGTAGAGAGTGCCATGGAGGGAATGGCTGGTGTCAGAAATGGTGAAAAAGTTGGAAAGTGGAGGTAAGTCTAACATCAACCTCATAGGAATCAGCTTTGTGCTGATCTTGATTCTCATCCCTCCTTGTAGACATAGATGAGGTCTTACATTAGTATATAACAATTCCCATCTTTCTATCCCTGTCCTCTCTGTACTGCCATCTCTCTTCTGACACCTTCAGCCTTCATCCTCACCATGGTGGCACTTTGCCCAAGGCCCAGAAGTACGGGGCAAACAGCTCTGACACGTGATGCGTGGGTAGAATGATGTCAAAACACTAGCCTGGTCTACAAAGCCTGTGACTGTCCCAACCCTACCTACCTCTCCTGGCCCATCCCGCTTTACTTTCTCTGTCCCAAACATATTGGTTTTCATTCGGTTTCTCATTGTCACCACCATGCCCCCTGCCCCCTCCATCACAGGGGTCTTTATATACACCATTCCCTCTCCTAGAAGGCTTCCCCCACCCTCATACCAACCCAAACTTCACACCCCACTTAATTAACTCCTCCTTATCCCTTTAGGTCCAGCTCACGCACCTCTTTGTCAGAGCAGCCCACCCTGCTCCTGGATCTATGCTCTCACTGGCTATGTTCTTTTTTTATACAGTGTGGTTATTTGACTAATACCAGTGTCTCCCACCAGATTATACAATTCATGTGGAAGGGACTGGGTCTGTTTTTGCAGATCTTTGTATCTGGCACCTGCCACAAAACCTGCCATGTAGTAGGCTATCAGCAGAAGTATGACAAGTGTTTGGATGGACAAATGCCTCAATGGATTCCTTGCGTGGGGAAAGCTGCCCATACCAAGCAGATTCCTTGGCCTTCACTGTCTATGCTGGGCTAGAAGCAGTGAAGTCCAGGAAGCCAAGGGTGTCTTCCATGCCCACAGCCACCTTGTAAGGAAAGTGACCTCAGTCACTTCATTCCTGGGTAAGTGGTTTCGGCTTGTGCCATGTGGTTTGAGTAAAAAAAGCAACCCTATAGCCCTGGCCACCATTGCCTAGATGATGACTGATGCCCTTGCCTAACGGCAAATGGACTCAACATGAAAGAAGCCAATACTTTCTAAGAAGGCTTGGCATGAAATTCTACCCAATAGGGGTGCTCCATTTTGGGTGGTGGCATGCTTGAAAGTTTCTCTTCAGAAGTCTAACTACCAGGAGTTCTGGAAAAGTGAAAAAAGAAAGAGTTGCTCTAGCTCTGGCTGTATTCCCAACCAGCCCTGATTTATTGTTCTGGAAGCCTGCTAGGCACTCCAGCTTTGACAGCCCTGGGTCCAGAGTGACTTTATGGCTGAAGAAACCACATTCCTTGCTACCCCATACTCCCAAATATCCTTGCAATATGCCTCCTTTTCCTCCGGTAACCCATTTGCATCCCTTCCTTTCCATTTTAACAAGTCAAAACAATCCAAATGTGAGGATAAGGAATGGGTTTCCCTCTGCGTTCATCCTCTTTGTGTGTCATGGAGAGAAAAAAAGCTATCTCTTTGGTTCCTCTTTGGAGCTGTTAAGAGTCTTTAGAGGTAACTGCTAGAAACCATTCAGCCCACAAGCCTGTGTCTAGTGTCTATTTTCCTGATATGTTCTTTTAGCTGTAGGATATTTGCCTACTGATGAAATTGTTCATGATATCCTAGTAGCTGCAGAACTGTTGGGGTCCTTAAAGTGAAATATCACAGCTAGGTTAAGACATGGCCTGTTCGTGAGTCAGTGTTAATCACCAGCACCCCAAGTGTTAAATCCTTCAGCAGTCAATGCAGGTATGGGTGCTTGGGTGTCTAGGTGCTATAGTTACTCCAATTTGTTTGTGGCTATGTTGATGTTTCAAAAACAACAAAAGCAAGCAAGACATGAGCATATCTATTTCCAAGAGATGGATATAGACCTCAGAAATGAATTCCAAGTATGTGATGAGGAGATAAGTAGAGTGAGGAAAACAAATTATGGTTTAAAAAGTTTAACTCAACCAATATTGCTCAGAAGAATAAAGGAAGTTTGCCATGAGACCAGGGGAGCTGGATGGTGCCCTGCCATCATTACTGAATGTTTTGATCAAAAGTCTATAGAAGAATCCTGATCAAAAGGGGGAAACTCTGAAACAGAATCTCAAATTATCAATGAAGTCTGGACTTTCTGAAGCTATTGAGGCTAAATGAATCTCTGAAGCTACTGCCCTAAAGTCATCTTTCAACTTTAAACCTTAAACCAGAACTATCCCCTGAAGTCTTCTTTGAAGCAAAAATTAGCTTAATTAGTAAAGTACATCTGCTTTGAGCATTGTGCTCTTTTAAAGAATTGCCTGTGTGAGATCAGATTGATAGCAGCAACTTGGAGCGTTGAGTGGGAAGCCTGGGGGGAGGTAGTTTAAGATGGTAGTGGTAGAATGATTTGGAAGTGGATGGCGAGAGCAGGGCATGGCTTGAGGTGTGTGATCAGTGTTGCTGAGTTGTACATGCAGAAATTGCTGAAATGGTGGATCTTTGGCTACATAGACTTTCACCAAAATTTCAAAAAAAATTAAAAAAAAAAAAACATAAGAGAAGTGTCTTGAGATCATGTAAGTTAGGCAGACTGGGTGGGATCTCTTAGGAGGCCAGTGCAATGAGATGGAGCCATCAAGTCCATCTCCCTGACTTGTGCAGGGCCGTGTCTGTTCTCGCTCTTTAGCGCATTCCCACTGTCTAACCTAGGGCCTGGCACCTAGCAAGCACCCAATAAGTTTACTGAGTGAATAAATGAATCCGGAAGGAGATTTCCACCATGAAGCCATAGATGAGAACAGAGATTTGACTAAAGGAAAAGATAGGGAGGGAGGTTCAAGGAGAGAAGTGGGTGTTCTTCTCCACTGATATCTTTATTTCCAAATATCCTTATTTCTCATGAATAAATAAGGAATACATGAGATAATTTCCTTACCAGTATAGTGCCTGCCATATAATAAGAACTCATCCAGCAATCAATTATAAGCAAGTAAAATAAATATTTTAGCTTACATGAGAAATAAACTTCTTTCCCATGGTCCCAGAAACCAGAAGCAATCTCCAGATGGTTTTTGCTCTGACCTCGGAGACATCATAGCCAGGACCACACTGGAGCTCAGACGTCATACAAATTCTCATTTCTGGCAGAATAACTTGGCAGGGGGGTCCGACTATTTCATCCATGACACATTCAGGGCAGGGTACTTTGTTGACTTCTTACCTTGTTTTTACAACATTTGAACTCTGGTTTTCAGTATACAGTGCGATAGTGCTCTTACAAAAATAAGTTTATGAAAGCAACGTAGATGAGATCAACACCCCTGGACTGCTTAGTATGGCTCCTCTCTGCAATGGAAATATTATACAGCATGACTTGGGCAGTCACAGTTGACTTAGAGGAGCTTAACTGATTTGATTCATCAGTTCAAATCACCTTTAATGTGGTACATTAGTAATGCCACCGTATTGTAAATGATACATCCACAGAGGCATTCATTAGTCATTATACAAATAGAATTAATAGGTTTCACTACGCTTCAAGATAAATATGTTGGAACAGTAGTGCCATTCACTGCGGGCCTTTTCAGCTTGCTCAGGGCCCTTACCTGACGGTTCGAATAAATACAAAGTTTTATGGCCTACTTGCTCTGTGTGACTTCACCATCGCCAAATGACACAAATTCCAGCTAGAAATTGCAATCGTGTACATTGACATATTTATTTGTTTGCTGTCTTACTTAGTAACCTATTGTTATCCCGGCTCAGTTCACAGAGTATTGCCACTCGCTGGCATTTATTGTAGGATTCACAAGAACAGTTTTGTTGAATTGCAAAAGTTTAGATTGTTTCTAGGTCTCAATGAGAGTGAGTCAAGAGAGCAGACAGTATCACCTAGTGGTTAGGGTAGAAGTTTGGGATATCACATTGTGATGGTTAAGATTGTGTGTCAGCTTGGCTGGGCCATGATTTCCAGTGTTTTAATGTAATCACTTCCATGATTGAATATACCGTGAGTAGCCAATCAGATGAAAGGGAGTCTCCTAGGGGGTGTGGCGCGCATCTGAATGTAGGCAGACATTCTGGCTTTTTGCTTTCACTGGATCCCGCAGCTGCCTCCTGTAGCCTCATCTCCAGTTCTTGGGACTTGAGCTGTCAGCTTATCTGCTGAACTTGAGATTCATAGATCTGCACAGCCTGTGAGCGGAAGCCCTGCTCTCTGACCTGCCGATCTTGAGCTCGCCAGCTTCTGTGGCTGTGTGGCTTGGGAGAGGCTTCCACCCTGATCCACGGACTTGGGACTTTTTCTAGCCTCTACAATCACGTGAGCTATTTCCTTGCTATAAATCTCTCTCTCTATGTACATTTATACGCTTTACTGGTTTTGCTTCTCTAGAGAACCCAGCCTAAGACACACATAGTGGTTAGCGTAGAAGTCTGGGAGTCAGACTAACCTGGATTTGAATTCTACTTCCACCACCACTGACTATCTTTATAAACTCAAGAATTGACTCCACTTCTCTGAGTATCCATTTCCTTATCTATAAAATGGCTGTGAAGCCCCTCACCTCTTACTATCTCTATGTTGCGTATCTTCTTTCCTCCTTAGGCACTTCCCATAATGCCAAGCATCAAGAAAAGATCCTTGAGGACCAAGCAGGTCCCCTGAAAGAGGAGGAGGAATCTAAATTGGCCTGGGAAATAAAGAGAGGAGAGGCTGCAGGAAGGCACATTTCCTGTAGAGGTTGGGGGAAAGCAAAGATGTGTTGGTGGGAATACAGTGTCAAGTTGGAGTTGGGAGCAGTGGGAATGGCAGAGACCAGTGTAATGACAGGGGAAGGGTGGGCACTATAGGGGGATGGTGGGAAAGGTTGGAAGGGACTGGGTGGTAAAAGGCAGAGAATGCAGGGTTTTATTTTATGCATGAAGTGAGGAATGGGCCTAGAGTACAAAATATTTCAATCAAATTCTGTTATATCCTACAATGATCAGCAAAACATTTTGCAAACAGCAATTCTTAAAAAAGACCTTCTCCAAGTCAGGGTTATAGATACTTCTGGGAGTTATAAACCTACACAAACTATAGAAATATGTACCTTCACAACAGCTAGTTTCTTAATAACTCTGCCTTAGTTTCATCATTTATAAAAAGGAGGATGATAATGTCAGTAACGGTAAGTACACTGTCAGGTCGCTGTGGCATTTAATAACACATATAAAGCCTATTGCTCTATACTCAAAATAAAGTAAGTGTGTAATCAACATCAGCTATTATTATATGCAGGTACTCATAGACTTCTGACAAGATGCTACAGCAACTTATTAACCATGGTTATCTATGATTCATGGGATTTCAAGTAATTTTTACTCTTTTCGGGCTTTTGTCTATAATTTGAATTTTTCTAATACACACACATCATTTTTGTAAAAGTAATGAAGCTATCTGTAAAAACCTATGCTTAGCAATGAGACAGTTCAGAAAATGTCCATAGGGATGCAACCCTGCTTGAAACAACCTTTTAAATTATCATACCATATAGTTTAACTCTTTAGTGCTAAAAACTCAATTTCAGAAAAGGTTCTTTATTTTTCAAAACTACGAACAACCCAATAAAAAAATTGGGCAAAAGCCTTGACTAGATATGCCACTGAAGAAGAAATACAAATGGCTAACAAGCACATAAAAAGATGCTCAGCAGTATTGGTCATTTGTTGTTGTTATTGTTGTTTGTTGCCATCAAGTCAGTTCTGACGCATGGCAGCCCTACACACAACAGAACAAAACACTGCTCAGTCCTGCACCATCCTCATAATCTTGGCTGTGTTTGAGCCCATTGTTGCAGCCACTGTGTCAATCCATCTCGTTGAGGGTCTTCCTCTTCTTCCATGACCCTCCACTTTACCAGGCATGAAGTCCTTCTCCAGGAACCAGTCCTTCCTGATAATGTGTCCAAAGTGTATGGAACGAAGTCTCGCCATCTTCACTTCTAAGCAGTATTCCGGCTGTACTTCTTCCAAGACAGATTTGTTCATTCTTCTGGTAGTCCATGGTATATTAAACATTTTTCACCAACACCATAATTTGAAGGTATCAATTCTTTGGTCTTCTTATTCATTGTCCAGCTTTCATACGCATATGAGGAGATTGAAAATACCATGGTTTGGGTCAGGCACACCTTAGTCCTCAAAGTGACATCTTTGTTTTTCAACACTTTAAAGAGTCTTTTTGCAGCAGATAAGCCCAATGCAACACATTATTTGATTTCCTGACTGCTGTTCCCATGGGCATTGATTGTGGATCCAAGTAAAATGAAATCCTTAACAACTTCAATCGTTTATCCATTTATAGTGATGTTGCTTATTGGTCCAGTTGTAAGGATTTTTGTTTTCTTTATGTTGAGGTGCAATCCATACTGAAGGCTGTAGTCTTTGATCTTCATCAGTTAGTGCTTCAAGTCATCTTTACTTTCAACAAGTAAGGTGTCACCTGCATATCGAAGGTTGTTAATGAACCTTCAATCCTGATGTCTTGTTCTTCTTCATATAGTCCAGCTTCTCTGATTATTTGCTCGACATATAGATTGAATAAGTATGGTGAAAGGGTACAGTTCTGATGCAAAATTTTCCTGGTTTTAAGACACGCAGTATCCCCTTGTTCTGTTTGAATGACTGCCTCTTGGTCTATGTACAGGTTCTTCACAAGCACCATTAAGTGTTCTGGAATTCCCACTCTTCACAATGTTATCATAATTTGTTATGATCCACACAGTCAAATGCCTTTGCACAGTCAGTAAAACACAGGTAAATATGTTGCTGGTACTCTCTGCTTTCAGCCAGGATCCAAACAAACATCAACAAAGCTATCCCTCATTTCATGTCCTCTTCTGAATCTAGCTTGAATTTCTGGCAGTTCCCTGTCAATGTACTGCTGCAACCATTTTTGAATGATCTTCGGTAAAATTTTACTTGTGTGTGATATTAATGATATCGTTCGATAATTTCCACATTCTGTTGGATCATCTTTCTTTGGAATGGGCATAAATATGGATCTCTTCCAGTCAGTTGGCCAGGTAGCTGTCTTCCAAACTTCTTGGCACAGAAGAGTGAGTGCTTTCAGCATTGCATTGGTTTGTTGAAACATCTCAATGGGTATTCCGTCAATTCCTGGAGACTTGTTTTTCACCAGTGCCTTCAGTTCAGCTTGGACTTCTTTCTTCAATATCATTAGTTCTTGATTATATGCTACCTACTGAAATAGTTGAACGTCGACCAATTCTTTTTGGTACAGTGACTCTGTGTATTCCTTCCATCTTCTTCTCACGATTCCTGCATCATTCAATATTTTACCCATAGATTCCTTCAGTATTGTAACTCAAGGCTTGAATTTTTTCTTCAGTTCTTTCAGCTTTAGAAATGCCGAGCCTATTTTTCCCTTTTGGTTTTCTAACTCCAGGTGTCTTTGCACATTTCATTGTAATACTTTACTTCATTTCTTCTATTTGCTTTAGCTGCTCTATATTTAAGAGCAAGTTTCAAAGTGTCTTCTGGCACCCATTTTTGGTCCTTTCTTTCTTGTCTTTCTAGTGATCTTTTGCTTTCTTCATGTATGATGACCTTGATGTCATCCCACAACTCACTGGTCTTCAGTCATTAGTGTTCAATGCCTCAAATCCATTCTTGAGATGGTCTCTAAATTCAAGTGGGATATACTCAAGGTCATACTTTGGCTCTCTTGGTGTTTTAAAATTCTACCATGCGATCTTCAGTATTGTTTCTATCACCAAGGCCATGTTTTCCAACTACTGGTCCTTCTTCTTTGTTTCCAACTTTCACATTCCAATCACCAGTAATTATCAATACATCTTGATTGCATGTTTGATCTATTTCAGACTGCAGAAGTGGTAAAATTCTTCTATTTCTTCTTCTTTGGCATTAGTGGTTGGTGTGTAAATTTGAATAGTT
Source organism: Dugong dugon (assembly GCA_030035585.1). Classification (NCBI taxonomy): domain Eukaryota; kingdom Metazoa; phylum Chordata; class Mammalia; order Sirenia; family Dugongidae; genus Dugong; species Dugong dugon. Next base: position 149,715,785 of record CM057460.1, read on the forward strand.
GTCATATTAACTGGTCTCCCTTGTAGGCATATAGGTATTGTCCTATCACTGACAGCATTGTTCTTCAGGATAGATCTTGAAATGTTCTTTTTGACAATGAATATGTTGCTGTTCCTCTTCAATTTGTCATTCCCAGCATAGTAGACCACATGATTGTCCTATTCAAAATGGCCAAGAGCTTGTCTGGGGTCTTAAAAGCTTGTTAGTGGCCATCTAAGATGCACCAATTGGTCCCAACCACCTGGAGTAAAGGAGAATGAAGAACACCAAAGACACACTGAAAGTAGTAGCCCAAGAGACAGAAAGGGCCACATAAACCAGAGTCTTCATCAGCCTGAGACCAGAAGAACTAGATGGTGCCCAGCTATCATCAATGACCACCCTGACAGAGAACACAACAGAAAGCCCCAGATGAGGCAAGAGAAAGGTGAGGTGCAGAACTCAAATTCTAATAAAAAGACCAGACTTAATGGTCTGACTGAGACTGGAGGAACCCCGGAGAGCATGGCCCCTGGATTCTCTATCAGCCCAGAACTAAAACAATATCCGAGGCCAACTGTTTAGACAGGGATTCGACTGGACTGTGGGACATAAAGTGATACTCGTGAGGAGTGCGCCTCTTAGCTAAAGTAGATACAAAATACTAAATGGGCAGCTTCTGTCTGGAGATGAAATGGGAAGGCAGAGAGGGTTAGGAGCTGGTTGAATAGACATGGGGAATCAGGGGTGGAAAGGAGGAGTGGGTTGTCACAGTATGGGGAGAACAATTAGGGTCACATAACAATATATGTACAAAATTTTGTAAGGGAAAAAATAAAAAAATTTAAAAAACACAAAATGGCCAAGAGCAGTCCATTTCAGTTCACTAACACCTATGACATCAATCTTCAAGCATTCCATTCATTTTTGACAACTTCCAAATTTCCTAGATTCATACTTCGTACATTCCACATTCTGATTGTTAATGGAGGTTTGCAGCTATTTCTTCTCATTTGAGTCGTTTCATGTCAGCAAATGAGGTCCCGAAAACTTTACTCCATCTGTATTATTAAGGTTGACTCTATTTGAGGAAGCAGCATTTCCCTAGTTGTATTCTGAGTGCCTTCCAACCTGAGGGGCTCATCTTCCTGCACTATATAAGACAATATTCCACTGCTATTCACAAGGTTTTCACTGACCAATTTTTTTAGAAGTAGATTGTCAGGTCCTTCTTCCTAGTCTGTCGTAGCCTAGAAGCTCTGCTGAACCCTGTCCACCACGGATGACCCTGCTGCTATTTGAAATACTGGTGGCATAGCTTCCAGCATCACAGCAACGCGCAAGCCACCACAGTGCAGACAAACTGACGAGTGGTGGCATTAGTCATTAGGGAAATGCAAATCAAAACCACACTGAGATACCACCTGATATCCATGAAGATGGCTATGATTAAAAACAGAAAACAGCAGGTGTTGGTGAGGTTGTGGAGAAACTGTAACCCTCATCCATTGCTGGTGAGAATCTAAAATGACACAGCTTCTGTAGAAAACAGTTTGGCAGTTTCTCAAAAAGGTAAACATAGAATTCCCACATGACCCAGCAATTCCACTGCTGGATACATACTCAAAAGAATTGCAAGGAGAAGTAAAAACAGAAACGTATATACCAATGTTCATTGCAGCACTGTTCACAATAGGTAAAAGGTGGAAATAGACTAAATGTCCCTTAACAGATGAATGGATAAACAAAATGTGGTATATACATGCAGTATTACTCAGCCATAAAGAGAAATGAAGTCTTGATACATACTATAACATTATGTAGTGAAATATTGAAAACGTTATGCTGAGTAAAATAAGTCAGTCACAAAAGGATAAATATTGTATGATTCCTCTTACACAAAACAACCAAGCCATTGCCATCAAGTTAATTCTGACTCATAGTCATCCTATAGGGCAGAGTAGAACTGGCCCGTACGGTCTCCAGGGTTATAAGTCTTTATGGAAGCACACTGCCACATCTTTCTCCTGCAGCGCCGCTGGTGGGTTCAAAGTGCCGATCTTTCGGTTAGCAGCCGAGAGCTTAACCACTGCATGACCAGGGCTCATTATGAAATACCTAGAGTAGGCAAATGCATAGAGACCAGAGTTGATTATTGGTTACCAGGGGTGGGAAGGAGGGATAGGGGGAAGGGGACTCATTACTTAGGGAACACTGAGCTTCTGTTGAGGGTGATGGACAAATTTGCAAACACATAGTGGTGATGGTTGAATAACATGATGAATGCAATGAATGACATTGGATTGTACATATATAAATGTTGAAATGGCAGCAGTTGTGTTACGTATATATTTAACACAATTAAAAGAAAAGAAAAGGGCCTTTGTTTTACATTTTTGTGACGGAATATTCCACTATATTTGGGAGTTTTTCACAAAACAAAGGAAGGAACTCCTCAGAGTCAAGAAGAATCTCCTCCACCGAGGATACTTGGGCTTATAACTTTAAAATGACAGGTTTTAATTTGCTAGTTTCTGCCTCTTCTGTCAAGTGTTCAAGGATCTTGAAGACAGAAGAAAACCAAACACCCCCACTAGACTGTGAGTTTTACCAGGGCAGGTGAAAGTCACCTTTGTGTTCCCGGTGCCTGACACAGTACGTGGCTCACTGTAGGTACCTCATAAATATTTGTAGATTGAATGAATAAGTGAATAAATGTTAAATCCAAGAGTTGAGTTTCTGCTTGGGAGGTGAGGGGAATGGCATCATATTGCACACTAAAATTTCATTAGGAAATTTTAAAAAATAAATGGAAAACAAAATGAAGTTGTTGTTGCTGTTGTAGTTTACTGCCAAGCTGATTTTGACTCCTATTGACCCAATGTGACGGAATAGAACTGCCCCATAGGGTTTTCTAGGCTGTAATCCTTATGTAAGCACATTGTGAGGTCTTTTTCTCCCACAGAGTTTCTGAGTGTGTTCAAAACACTGACCTTTGGGTTCGCAGTCGATCGCTTAACTATTGTGCCACCAGATGTCCTTAAAATGAGTTTAACTAGGAGGAAAGCATGAACTCAAAACTGAAGCAGAGAATTCAATGCCTAATATTGAGAGTCTACAGCACTCCAGGCCCTGTTCTAAGTGTTAAGGATTCATTTGTAAAGAGGAGCTTAATTCCAGTGGGGACTATAGAATCTGTCAAGTCATGACATGTGAGAAGAAAGTCCCAACAGGGAAAGAACTGGATGCTTGTGACTATATAATGGGGGGAACCCAATCTAGATGGGGTGGAGGGAGAGGTGGTATGGGAGTGGTCAAGGGAGGTCTTTGAAAGAAAATGATATTTAAGCTGAGACTGTAGGCTGATGAGAAGGAATGAGACACGAGAAGAGTGGTAGGTAAAACATATCAGGGGTTAACAAGAGAGAGAACAAGCAGAGGGAATCACATGTACAAAGACCCTAAGTTGGTGAAGAGCTTGTGACATTCAAGGAACAGCAAGAAGGCCAGTGCGAGCAAGGCATATGCAATGATGCTGACAATGACAGGGGCGATATCACTCAGGGCAGGGCCTTAGAGGCCATGGTGAGAAGTTGGAATTTTATACTAAGTTCAATGGGAAGGAAGACCTTGAAAAGCTCTAATGCAAGAGTGACTATAATCTTATTTACATTTTCAACATGTAATAGCTATTTGGTGATAAAAGAATTGGAGCGAGACTGAATGGAAACAGAAGACAGTCCAGGTGAGAAATGATAGTGACCTGGACTAGAACCTGGACCTGACTATCTGTAGACAGCAGAAATGGACAGAAGTGGATAGATTTGAGATAAGGTTTGAAGGTAGAGTTGATAAGACCTGACGCTGGATTGGAACTAGAAGGGCAACCCTCATGGGGTCCACATGGGGTCATCATGGGTTGGAATCAACTTGACAGCAATTAACAACAATAGCACTCTGTTAAAACAGCATCCATCACTTCTTATTTCCACACTCTCTCCCCTGTACCTGTTCTTGGTTTTATTTCTCTGTCGTTGCTGTTGTGTGCCCTCTGGTCAATTTCGGCTCATAGCAATCCTATAGGACTTCTACAAGGTACTTATTACCGTGTGACATCTATAGTTTACTTGTTTTCATATACATATATATATATATATTACTGCCTGTTTATTAGAGCTGGAATTTTTGTCTGTTTTGTTTAATATCTTATCCCTGGTGTCCCAAGCATGCTTGATACATTGTAGATTTTCAATTGTCACGTTATTGAATGAGGGAATTAATAAATGAATAAATAAATAAAGGTGAGAGATGGGGTAAATGAAGAACGTTTTAGTAGACTATTGCTGCACAAGAACACCATCATAATCTCAGTGGTGTATACCAACACTTATTTTTCTCACTCATAGGTCTTTGTATCAGTTTGGGTAGCTGTGCTTCAGGCAGCAGGTCTGTTGAGCCGGGCTGCAGGCTGTGGGTTGGGATCAGCTCTGTTCTATGTGTATCTTTATCCTCCTTGAACCAATGGCTACCTGGGGTTTATTATTCTAATGGTGCTTGGAAAAAGCACAAAAGACCAAGCTAAACCATCAAGGACATTTAAAGACTATATTCATATCATGTCTACCGGCCAAAGTCAACATGACTAAACTCAACCTCAAAGGGCGAAGGACATATACTCCACCTTCTCTAGTGGAAGGTACTGTAAAGTCACATGGCAAAGGGTGTGGATGTATAATCTTACAGCAGGGAGGCAGTAAAGAATTAGAAACTGATCCAATCTACCACAGATGACCACCAGGTATGGCCGAGCAACTATGTGGATAGAGCTGCCATTTATTGATATGGAGAAGACTGGCACAGAAACAGTTTGGGAAGAGGGTGACAAAGATCAGGAGTTCAAATCTGGACCTGATAAAGACAGTGAGACTTCCAAGGAAAGATGTTGCAAGTGGTAGAAATTTAACTAGTTTAAACAAAAGCAGAATGTATTGGCTAGTATAATTGGGAAAAGTAAGGGGGACCTTTAGAGCTTTAGATGGAGCTGGATCCAGGAGCTCAAAAAATTTTGTCAGGGCCCTGCTTCTCTCTTTTGGCTTCATTTCCAAGCAAACTCCCTCCACTTGGGGGCAAGATGTCCACTGACAGTCTAAATCCCGCTTCTCAGTTTAGCAATGACAATAAGGACTTTTCTCTCTCAACATCCATACATCTATCCAAGAGATGATACATATTATTTTTCTTGGGTCATACACTCATCTATAAACGAATCACAGTAGCCTGGATAGCTGGTGTACTGTGATGAACCCTCCTGGGCCATGTGCCCATCTCTGGGGTGGGCTGTCTGGACACTGTGGTTAATATCAGAAGGGTATGGTACCACAAAGAGGGGAGGATAAAGGAGGTTGGAAAGGATGGGAGGCAGACAAAAACAATAATGACTGCAGTATAATAGAGATATTAAGAAGGTATTTCTTTCATTAGCAAGGGGTCCCTGGGAGGCACAAACAGTTAAGCACTTGTCTACTAATGGAAAGATTGGCAGTTTGAATTCACTCAAAGGCGCCTTAGAAGATTTACTTCCAAAAGATCACGGCCATTGAAAACCCTATGGAGCACAGTTCTACTCGGACACACATGGGGCTGTCATAAGTTGAAATTGACTCAGTGGTAACTGGTTTTTTTTTTTGGTTCATTAGCAAAGTCCGAGATGGAAACAAATTTGGGAATTGTCTGCCGCAGATGATACCAGAGGGTTGGGAGTGAATGAGATCACCTATTAGAGTAAGAAGAGAAGAGGGTCTACTGTTCCGTAAAATGAAAACCCATTTTATGTAATAAATGAAGTTGCTAAGTATATTTTAGAACTTGTTGGTGCATCAGGAGAAAACGCACGTTTTTAAAACAAACACTTGTGTAGCAGTTACTATGTGCCAGGCACTGTTCTAAGTGCCTTGCTAGTCTCTATTCATTTATCCTCATAGCAATACTACTGTGTTATGGATTGAATTGTGTCTCCCAAAAATAAGTGTTATAAATCCTAACCCCTAAACCTGTAGGGTCGCTATGAGTCAGAATCAACTCAACCACGATAAGTTTGTTTTTTTTTTTTCATACCTGTTGATGTAATCCAGCTTGGAAATAGGGTTTTCTTTGTTATGTTAATGATGCCACATCAGCGTAAACCAAAATCAAGCCAAACTGGACCCTATAGGACAGAGTAGAACCACCCCATGTGGTTTCCAAGGAGTGCCTGGTGCATTCAAACTGCCAACCTTTTGGTTAGCAGCCCAACTCTTAACCACTATGCCACTACACTACCAGTGTAGGTGTGTCTAAGATCTAACTACAAAAAGAACAGATTAGGCACAGAAGCAAGTGAGTACAAATGGGGGGAAATAGATGCCATGTGGAGATCTCCAAGGAACACAGAGAAGAATGTTAAAGAAGCTGAGACAAAGATCTTCCCAAAGAGCAGACAAGACAACCCTGCCCCTAGAGCCGGCGCCCTGGATTTGGACTTTTAGCCTACTAAACTGTGAGAAAATAAATGTTTGTTAAAGCCACCCACTTGTGGCTTTAGCGATGTTATAGCAGCACTAAGAAACTAAAACATACTGCTACCCCCATTTTACAGATGAGGAGACTGAGGCACAGATTGCCTAAGAAATTTGCTCAAGGTCACACAAATACTAAGTGAGAGAGTCAGTGTTCAAACCCAGGATGTCTGACTTCAGAGCTTTTGTAACTAAGATTTCATGCAGTTAAAGGGCATTCTAGAGAAAGTCAGACTTTTGTCTCGTTCCCCTCTCCCCAATTCCACAGCACTTTCAAATTTTCACCTGCTGTTCAGGATTTGTGGTGGGATACACATGTGGTTTGGCTCATCTGAGACTATGTCTCTGAAGATGAAAATTGAGAATGTAGAACTGTGGAGGTCAGTTGAGTTAACTTGTGGTGTGTTTGCCGTCAGGAGGAACAGATGCTGTTTAGGTCAGGGAGAAACGAGTGTTCACTCCAAGCCCTGCTTTAGAAAGCCTCTTTGTTTTACGACTCTGGGTGCAAGCAACCCTTTTAATTTTGTGTTTTGGATTCCAGCCATAGGAGGCCTTCTTTAATGTAGCAGATGGCTTAAGACAGACAAGCCAAGTTCCTACACTCTACATCAAGCAGCCTTCCCTAGGGACGAGTCTCATACTTATGTTGCTCTGGAAAAGAGAAGAAAAGAAACCAAGCTAAAAAAACAAAAACTCATTGCTGTCTAGTCAATTCCGACTCATAGTGATCCTATAGGACAGAATAGAACTGCTCCCACAGGGTTTCCAAAGCCGTAAATCTTTACTGAAGCAGACTGCCACATCTTTCTCTTGTGGAGCAGCTGGGAGGTTCAAAACGCTGACCTTTTGGTTGGCAGCTGAGCACTTTAACCACTGCACCACCAGGGCTCCTAAGGAAAGAAAACTTAAAATGGACACATTAAAGTTACACCATGTGTAAAGTAACCACTGCTTTAAGCATCTGCAAACATTTGGAGGTCAAGAAACCTTTTGAGAATCTGATGAAAGCTATGGACTCTTTCTGCAGAGAATTCGTGCACCAGTATCTACACAAAAATGAGCATACTAATTCCAGGGTGCTACAGATACTCTGATATCCATCTCTGGATCCTTATGGAGTCTGTGGCCTCCAGAGTCCTGTGCTTCAAGTGGAAGCAGCTGTCATTCTTTTTCTTTTCTTTTTTCAATACATTAAGATCTTCAGTTTCTAAGTTGTGAAAATAAACTGTCTGTACACTGTTAAGGAGGCATTTCACATTGGAACACTCAAGTTTTACTGGGAAAGAAAATCCTTTCACATATTGGATAAAATCACTTTAATATATTCTCTGATTGACATAGAGCCTTGACTCACTCTGTGAAATACTGACATGAAGGTTGTTTTGAAAATGGAAACATACATTTTTCTCTCTGGATTGTGGGGTGTGTTTTTGTACATCATTTCTTTGGAACCTCACTCTTCTCGGAACTCTTCTTAATTTAGCTCTGGTTCCTGCACTGTTTCCAATATTAAGTATGTGGGGGGGGGGGGGGCAGTCTGCCAACTGAAAAACATACACAGAATTCTCAGAACTTAGAAAGGCAGCTTTATTGTTTCCAAGGACAATGTCTGGGAGAGTCGCATACACTTAGGCATTTTTCCTCTAATGACCACTTGCTATGACCATCTGAGGAAGTAAAAAAATCTTTGAGGCACCTACCAGGACCCTTTGTGGGTCTCTGTGATGTCATTTACTGATCCTCTAAGCTGGGTGACTTCTCCCGACATCCTCACATTCTTGCAATTCTACTGGGTATGCACTAGTTATTTAGGGAGAATCTTCAAAGCTACAGCAAAGTGTAAAATTGAGATATTTATTAAGGATATTCAAATAAAGAACAATTCGCCTTAATTACCGTATATTTAAAAATCAAACTTAAAAAATATGGAAAAAAACCAAACCCAAACCAGTTGCCGTCAATTCCAACTCATGGCGACCGACTCGTGGGTTAGAACTGCCAACCTTTCAATTAGTAGTCAAACGGTTACCGTTTGCACCACCCAGGGACTCAATGTGGAAAGATTCAGCTAATTATTCCAATTTTCCACATTCCATACATGGTCCTAACTTTCCTGAGAATTGCCTCCTTCTTGGATCTGGAAAATTCAATGAGGGAGTAGGTCATGGGCTAAACATTTAGGCTGGTTCTCTATACTAAGTTTAAACAAATATTGGGGGAAGAACATCAACACAATTAAACAAAAACTATTTTGGGCTTAAATCAGGGTTTCTCACCCTTAGCACAATTGACATTTTGTGCTAGATAATTCTCTGCTGTGGGGCTGTCCTGTGCATTGTAGGATGTTTAGCAGCATCCCCGCCTCTACCCTCTAGATGCCAGTAGCATTGTCTTCCAGTTATGACAACCAAGAATGTCTTCAGACATTGCCAAATGTTCCCTGGGGGCACAATGGTTAAGAGCCACTGGTCTAAATTATCCAGATGTAGGTTTATCTACAAGTCAAGTAAAATGAAATTCTTTTATTTGATCTTGGTCGTGTGAACACTAACCTGAGAAATCAGTTCGCCTATTTTGATGCCCCACTGACTATATCTATCTATTTAGGTCATTCTCTTCTACATTTGTTCTTAGATTCAATTTAATTGCCAAAGATAGGGACTTCTTTACTCCATTCCTATGACTCTGGCAGGCCTGTTCATTTGCCGTTTGATAATCATCCTGAAAATAAAGATATTTAGTGATCCTCCTGATTTTCTGTACCCTTTGAGGTCTGGGTAATTTCTCAGTCCTTTGGAAGGCATCTGCTCTGCTGCTAAATCTCTGTTTCCCCCAGAATGTTATCATCTCTTCCGCCTTAGGGCCTATGCTGAGCCCAATGGCAACTAGGAGAGGCTGGCATCTGTGGCTGATTTGATCATTATGTGCACACAAAGCTCAGGAAGCAAAATTGTTGGCTTTAAGATTATAAATGTGATTATTAAAAGGAATTCTATAATTACAAATTATTCCTTACACATTTGCAGTGACTGTAAGACAGTCAACAGTTTATTTGGGGAAGGATTTTACTGGCTGTTTGGAGAGAGAAGTGGGTCTAGTGTACAAAATATTTAAACCAAATTGTTATATTCTATAATGTTCAACAAAACATTCTGCAAACATCAGTTATAAAAAAAAAGGCATCCTCCAAAGCAGAGTTATAGGCACTTCTGGGAATTACAAACCTATGCAGTTTCCAAAAATATGTGCTTTCCAACGGCTGGAAACATCTGAATTAACAACAAATAATCAGTGAGTGTCACAAAGAGCTAAAGTACATGGACTTTAGTTTCATAAAGTTTATGATGTAGTAAAGAAGTTTAAGATGTAGACCTGAGATTGCAAACTGATGGCCAGCAGGCTAAATAGGGACCATGGTTTGTGTTGTTTGGCTTGCACAGGGTTGGCCTCCAGAAAAAAAACAAAGAGAGAAAAGAAAGAGAGAGTGAGAAAGAAGGAAAGAAAGAGTTGCTAAACAGATAAAACAAATTTTTGCGTAAAAATCCATATTTCCAGCTTTTCTTGAAAAGTCAGAAGATGGGCCCTTATTCCCACATCTCCCGTTGTGACAGCTGGCTGGAGTGGAGGAGCAGCTGCTCCCTTTGATTGGACCAGGTGTACTCCGGTCCTCCACCCCAGCCCACTTCACTCCCTCATCAGGCATTTGAGATGGCCAGCTGTAATGCAGAGACTTTTGCACCTTTTACCGAGTCCTCCTCCCCGTGGAAACAAACCGCTGGAGCCTGGAGCAAAATAGCATCTGCCACACATGTATGTCAGGTGAGAGTTGATTCTGGCTCAGGCTACGGAGGCTGCAAATAGAGTGGTGAGAAATGATCAGATCTGGGATATACTTTGAAGGTAGAGCTAATAGAATTTCGAGATGGATAGGACTGGGATAGGAAAGAAAATACTCAAAAATGACTCCAGACTTTTTTAAAACTTAATTGATTTAAAAAGAAAACCTATAGTGGAATGTCAGAAAAACTACTATTGACTTTTAAAATAAAAACAATTATTTAAAAGTTTTTCTTCCCTGTTGTTGTGTGCCACAGAGTCGATTTCGACTCATAGTGACCCTATAGGACAGAGTAGAACTGCCTGGTAGGGTTTCCAAGGCTGTAATCTTTAGGGAAGCAGACTACCACATCTTTCTCTGTGAGTTGGGATCGACTCAGTGGCAGTGGGTGGGTGGTATCACCATCATCTTCTGGGAAATGCAGACTTGGCTGGGACAGTTTTGGGAATTTGGAGGGAAAAGGCACTGAGAAGGACCTCCAGTTTCTAGAGGAAAGTCAAGCTCTAGCCCCAGGAGATGGGGTGGAGGGATTTTAGCCTATGGATGCCCAGATATTAGCCTATGAATGCCCAGATATTAGCCTATAAATGGCCTCTCTGCACCTCAGGCCCCACTTGTCCAGGGGCTGAGTCCCTACCGGGACTCCTTTCCGCCAAGATATGGAGGATGTGTGTTAAACTGCTGGAATCGAGCTCCCAGTGCAGGGACAGCCCTACTGCGGGAACTCCAGGGAACTCCCTCCATCTCCAAAGATCCGCAAAGGGCGTGGGGATAGTATTGACTCCAAGATTTCCATGTGGGAGGGGTAGGAAGATATTCCGGAGCTCGTTTTGAAGCTGCTTTGTACACAGAGGACTCACTTCACTCAGATTTGTTACAAATCAATAAAAATAGTAAAGTCGTATTCGAAGATGCCTTTATTTACTTTACATATTACTGAGAACATCTTTAACTGTCCGTATCAAGGACAATTATTTCACTTTATTACAGTTTGTGTTAATTTGGCAAGTGGAGGCTACTAGTGGTTATTGTGGTGGTAGGAGATAGCCGACTTCCACTCCTAGGCCAGGCAACTGACGCGAGAAGCCTGAGGCTGATCGGAAGCCCGGGTGCAGGCACTAAGCCAAAGACCGAGGCTTTCTTCGGCCGCCTAGGAAGGCGGACCTTCCCTCTGTCAGGCAACGGTCACTCGATCCCTTGCGCGCATGCGCCGACCCTAGCGGGCGTCCTCCCAGTCTCCTTCCCTCCCTCATCCGGGTCCTGGACAAGCGGGCGCCGTGCGCGTGTCCCGCTGCTGAGCTGCTAATAAAGTTGCAGTGAGGGGAAGCGCAGCCAGGGCGCCGGGACAGTGCGCCCAGCCGACCGTGAGTTACTGAGGGGCCCCAAGGTGGGCGTGGGGGACCAGGGACTGCAGGCTTTGCCCGGACGTGGCTCGCCTTCAGGCCCCAGCAGCCGGACTAGGGCCAAGGCGGGGGCGTTCGGCCGCGGGCAGAGCGGAAACGACCCGGGCCTGAGGGGCGGGGGTGTAGGCCGAATCTTGGCCTGCAGGGGTCCCGGCGGGTGGGAATGGCGCGGCCCAACCATTTGCAGGGGCCTCGCTTGCGGCCAAGGATGCCCTGAGGTGGGGCCGAGATTGGCCCTAGTCCCAGTCCAGCCGTTACCGCCGGACTGTGTTGGAAAGTGTTCGGGACGCCCTCCAGGAATTCCCCCGGCCCTGCTTCTGTCCAGAAGATTGGTTTGTTCCCCGTCCTAATCAAAGCACCACCCTCAGTACACACCCCTGATAGGATTGCCGTGCTCGGCCAAGCGGCTTGGTCTACAACATTGCAAAGCTGTCCAATGGCTTGATGAATCCGTGCTGCCGCCGCTTTGTGTTTCAAAGATAAGGATCCACGCTTATCGGTGGGAATTACACTCTGGGCAGTTGTGACCTGCTACTGCGCTCAGCTGGTAGTTAGACCTGGTTTCTGCCACTTGCCATTTCAGTTTTCACCATTGCAAAGATTTTTTCTACTTTGTGTAAACTTGTGCATTACTGCAAGAAGGCTAAAGCAGTGTGTTTTTTCCTCACCATTTTCAGCCCCTCCCCGGGTCCTTCACTTCAACATCCAGATTCATATCCACGGCTCTTCCCTCCCCTCACTTTTTCCCTCCTCTTCCCTTTCAGCTGCTGTTATTACGTGGAGTTTGGAGCCTAAGCTTTAAAAACTCCCATGTGGCGCCTGTCTTAAGTCGGAGCATGCTCAGTAGCCAAAACAGATTTGGGTTGCAAAAAGAGCTGGGGCGAGGATAGTTGGGGTATTTGGATGTTTGCCCGCTTCCTAACAAAATGTTCCAATTCTGGTTTTGATAGCACTGGAGAATGGTGCTGTAGGCCAGCCTGGAGGTGAGGAATGCCTGAACACCCTGGGCCAGATCTCTATCTTGATTGTAGAGACATTGTTTCCTGACCAGCTGGAGGTCTAGAGAGGGGGGGAAAAAAAGCATTCTTGGCTGCTTGTGCGTTTAAATGGGTGTGGTGCTAAGTATATCTTGTTTACCTTATCTTTCTTTGGAAAAAGTTTTGAAGTCTGGTTGGATTTGTCATATCATGCCGGTTGCCTAGCACTACTAAAAGTGTTCTTATCTAGCAACAAAGACTTGGATAGGTGGAGGTGGTGATTTAGCCTCACCAAAGTTTAGAGGAGAGGGTACTTGTTTTTTCTTGTTTTCTTTTTTAAATTAAACTAGAATACCTGGATTTCTTTGAGCTAGAGTACCTGAATTGCCAAGAGTGAGTTTAATTTTTAATTTGAGTGAATTTAATTTTTAATTTTAATTTGAAATCAGGTTGAAAACCTTAGTCCCAAACAGTTTAACATTTCTGCTTAGATAACAATGTGTCAGTGTCTGTTGTGGGGAAAACAATACCTAGACTCAACATGACAGTTTCACATTTATGGATCTGAACAGCATTGTGAAATTAGTGTGTTCTAAATTGAGCAAGTAAGGAGTTACTTGAAGAGCTGTAACAAATTATTTTTATATTCTTTTTTTTATTCCTCTTAGGTAATTTTTTTCTTCTCAGGTGAGCCCTTGAGATCATAAACATACAAAACAAGTCAGCAGAGACAATTTAACAAAATTTAACCTTCATGCATATTGTAGATACTTTGTTTAGATTTTTAAAAAATTAATTTTTGTTTGATTTTTTACATGATTTGTCACATCCTCCTTTCCTTTTCTCTACATTGCTGCTCCCTTAGTGTGCTTTTGCTTTTCACACACCTGCGGCTCTTATCACATGAGCTTTACCTGTATATCTTTATTACAAATATCTATTCGTTTTATTCTTCCATTCTTTTGAGATACAGCTGAAATAGGCAGTAAAAGTTAGATGAGCCTTCTCAACTTTCTTCTTAGGTTCTAAATGCATCCATATGGTATGGTCTTGTTAAAAGGAAGAAGAGAGCAGCAAACTGAAAAAAAAAAAAAGAATAAAATATTTTTGTAGATTCTGTGCAGATCTAGTGGTTTTATCTGCTTGTCTGGTTCACTGTGGTAGGCGCCATAGAAATGGGTAGATATGTGTTGTGTTTTTTCCCCCTCTGGCAAAGTCAGCTATTAATTTCAGTGGGAGACAGTGGCAGAATGTTGTTATTAATGAGGTTTGAATCAGATTGTTGTTTACTGCTGGTTATGTAACGTTGCTGGGAGTATTATTAAAAGTTGCATTCTGTGGCAAGGTAGAGGCAAATAAATTCTGCTTACCCTCTTCACTGGGTTTTAATTCTTGGCTGAACCTGAAGGCACATTAGACTACAACCATAATTATACCTGGGCAGCCTGTCTGTTTCCTGTTTTCATCATGAACCCAAACATTATGATTTGCAGTGATGATCTTTTTTGTCCCTTGCTTTAAACAGAGGCAGCGTGTTTTCTCTCTCTACTGAGAACAGATTTGTAACTTGGTCAAATCAAAGATACTAGCTTCTTGGTGTTTTGAAGACTAGACGGTACAGTACTGAACAGTTTTTCCTTTTGTAGTAACTTAAATTGAAATGCCGTTAGAAAATATATTTCACATATATTCTTTGACTATGTTTTATGTAAATTTTAATGCTGCCGGTAGTTTGTAGGGTCTTTGAATTAAGAAAACCCTTTTTTGTTTATGAATTATCAGTGTTTATTATTACCAGATGTACATGTTGGTTTAGGCAATGAGCCATACATTTGGGGTAATTTTCAGAGCCGACTTGAGTACATTTTAGGCTATAGCTGCCTTTATTCCCCTGGTTTATCAGTCTTCCTTGATCTCTTTACTTCTTGAGGATCTGTGTCCCTTGTCTTTTTGTGCTTCATACTTAGCACAAAGAAGGTGGTGAAATATTTTTTTCAAGTGTTCCTTATTTCCTATGGGTTTCCAGTCTACTCATAAAGTCAAACACATGTGAAAGAATCCCTTTATAAAGGACATTAGCAGCTTGAGGAGTGATTCTTGTCTCCACTACTCTGAATATTCTGTAGAAAGGGTATCTGGAAGGGTAGGACCCAGAAAGGCTGTGGTGCACAGTTAGGGTGCTTTTCCACACAAGAAGATGACGAATGACCCCAGGAACTGGTCCATGTCTTCACACCTTTTTTTTCCACTTCTGAAATTAATAGAATAACAGTAATTGGAATTTTCAATGCTGTATTATCCAGTTCATTGCTACTGTAGCACATCCTTTACCTCTAACTAGAACTCTGAAACCGAAAGGTGTATTTACTAAATGGAAGGTGAAGATTTAAAATTCTTTTGGAAGAATTGTTAAAAGCTAAAGATTATTGCTAGGACCAGCTGATTTCCCAATCTCATAGGTCACCTTCATATTCTAACAGTTTTTATTGTTTCACAACTTTGAAAAGATGAAGTAATTACAAAGTTATTAGGTTTTTTCTAAATAATCAGCCAGTCTGGGCTCTTCATTTAGTTTTGATATTTTTTGCCTTGGGCAACTAGGTGGGGGAGTTTTTGGCTAAATTCTAGGGGCGAGGTGATTTCAGTGACTTTTCTTCAGCTTTTACTGTATCCTAACTTAGTTGAGATAATATTTTGGAAGAAAGAGTTCTTTATTAGGCAGTCGTGCAATACTGTAATTGTAATTAATTTTTGGAAGCTAGGTGTTAAAAGCACATTTTGTAAACAAATTTTGCTCTTGAATCCTTCAGTACAGCAGTCTCAGCCTGCTTTTATACATATATATATATATATATATAATTTACAAACTGATACTCTGTAGAAATTTGAAAATGATTTGCTCTGTTGTGGTGGTGAGATTTTAACTGGATTTTTTCTTACTGTTTTTATATGTTGTTTTGTTATTACTGAAAATAATAGTAAGGAGAAAACCTAGTGGCCCCTTCCTACCTTTTTTTTTTTTTTTTGAGCATAGCAACTAGAGACCTGGGAGGAGGCTTGCACTTTTCAAATTTAACTATGATCTCAGAATGTGGCTGGTGGTTTCAAGGCAAGTTTTGTTTTCATGATGTGTTAGGATCTGTATAGTATCCTGTCTGGTAGGCTGTATAACTTGAGAGATCTAGTTATTTTGGTTTGTGTGTTCCCAGGAAGAGGGGTACTGCAGAAATATTTCAAAGCCAGTTTTCGTTTTCTTCTTCCTTATTTACATCTTCTGACCATTTCCCACTCTTTGGAGTTGAAACTGCAAATTACATGAATGATGACTAAAGCAGAAAAGTTACCCTGAGCCATATTTACTCCCTTTTCTTCTAAGTAGGGGACTTGGACTCTGGGGTGCACATGAGGTATCTGGAGAAAATCTTCATAAAACATTGGCATGTATGTTGTGTACCCAGGCTAGCTCTTTGTGTTCCAGAGGTACCTTGTACAGTGATGATCTGGTATCTGCATTGGACGATTTTATAATTTAAAGGAAAGCACTGTAAGATTGACCAGCTCTGTGTCTATTCCTGTGCCTACAAGCCTATACAAGCATCCTCAAACACATCTGGTAGCAATGTAGGGAATCTCGCAGGCTCTGTGGGGGTGAGTGATACATCTAGATCAGGCTCTGCTTAATTAGAGGACTTAAAGGAGCAGGTGAAGTTTAAAGCATGATTAAAAACTGGGAACCAAAAGTCTGGATGTGAGAGAAAAAAGTAGAGGCTTGTGTGGGCATAGAAAGGGAATAGACAAGATTGTGCTGTGAGAAGTGTCAGGGATCATGAGTTCAGCTCCTGAAGGGCTTTGAAATCCACTATGACAACTTTTGTTGTCTTTGGAAATTGGGAGCCACAATTGGAAAGAGTGGTGGTTTAAGTATTTCTCTAGGAAAATGATTTTGATGCACATGTGATTGTAACCTCTTTTCCTTGAAAATGTTTCCAAAAAACTTAGGATTTCTGAGTCTAGGAGAGCTTGTAGGCAAACTTGCTTTTGGTCTGTTCTTTGCCTGCAGTCATGGATGAACATTACATGTTTTGTAGTAATTGTACACTTGGATCTAGGGTTGGTTTGACATTGGTGGTAGGTGGTTTATTCCTGCTGAAACTTGGTAGTTACTATTGATACTAGAACCACAAAGGTTAAGAGAATTTTAAAGCTTTACCCCACCAACTCCAAAAAGGTTACCCTTTGTTAAAAATCATCAAAACTCAGAGAAATTGAAACATAAGGTTTATTCTGAGCAGTTATTCTAGTTATTCTGTATGCAAATAGGGAGACCATTCTGATTCCAAAAAAAAAAAAAGCAAATGGCTTGAAGTAGGCTGGTTATAGTGAAGCTTATAAAGGGAAGAGAGGGAGAAGAATAGAAGATCAACTGTTGGCTTATCGTAACATGATTGATTGAACCCTCCCCTCCCCCTTTTACTGAAATCTGGTTTGAACCCCTGCTGAGAATTTGTATTTCTAACAAGCTCCCAAGAGATGCTAATGTTGCTGGTCAGGGACCAATTCTGAGAACCACTAGTAGAGCCAAACCAAAACCAAACCCGTTCCCGTTGAGTCAATTCCGACTCATAGCGAACCCTGTAGGACAGAGTAGAACTGCCCCATAGGGTTTCCAAGGAGTGGCTCATGGATTTGAACTGCTGACCTTTTGGTTAGCAGCCATAGTTCTTAACCACTGTGCCAGCAGGGCTCCACTAGTAGAGTAGTGGTTCTCAAAGTTTATTATGCATAAGAATCACCTGGGGATCTTGTTAAACTGTAGATTCTGATTTAGTATATCTGAGGTGGAACTGGTTTGAAGCCCTGACCATGGGTGACCTTGCTGGTATTTGAAATACTGGTGGCATAACTTCCAGCATCATAGCAACATGCAAGCCCCCAAAATATGACAAACAGACAGGTAGTGGCATAATTGGATTACTACCTTGTTTTCCATCTACCATATGCTCTGCTCCCCTAGTTAGTCTTTTCCTTGGTCATGTGCTGCTGCCATTTTTTATTTTTTTCTTCAAATGCTTCTTTGAACATCTCTTTCTCCGTAGACAGGGCTCTACACTACACATAGGATTACTACTAGCAGCCTGACTCCTTAGTAGCTTTACATTCACAGACCTTCCCTCTTGGCCTTCACAGTGTGTAGGTATCTTTTTCTCTGCTTCACATTCAAATTAGCTGATTGTCCCCTTCCAGTCTCCCCTGCTTCATCTGGCTTAGTGATAACGTGGTTTTCCTTGTTCTTGTGCTTTCATATCAACTGGGCTATGAGTTATAGGCTCTTATATTATATTCCTATTTGGATCTTATGGTAGGTGCTCCCAAAATTTGTGCTAATATGATGTTGTTACCTACGCCTCATCCTTAAGGCTTTTATTCACCTATGTGTAGCTTGTGCATGCATGTGTTTGTGTGTGTTGGTGGGGGGAGTCTGTCTGAGCTGGCTTCTTTTGCATACTTGGTAAGCCCTCCACTTTTTGTCTGTTAATAGCCACTTTCAGTACAGTTAATTCCTTCTTAAGCAGTCTTACAAGTACATTGTCCTTTTGCTTTTTTCTTCTCCCTAGTTTTCAGTTATATTTGGATAATTCTTCTTTTCTGTTCTATTTATGGCCCTCTCAAATCTAAGTTTGAAAGTGTTTGATCCCTCAGATTTGATTATATTCAGTTGTATTGTAATATTGATGAGAATTGACTGACTCACTCAACACAGATTGTCCTGTGTGTTTCCTAATGGAATTATTTAGATTCTGGGGCCATCTATGGTTTTTAAGTTAGATCTGTGGTTTTTAAACTAGAAAGATGTCTTAGGCATTATTCAGTTTAGTTTGAGGTTTTTTTTTTTTTTGGTTGTTGTTTGTTTTATTTTTAAGTTATTGGTTAGTTCACTAGCATTATTATAACAAGACTTGTTATGACACTATTTTTCTAAAAGTTGGCTTAGTATGGCATCAGTAAGGGTAGAAAAGAGAAAACAGAATTTGTCTTCTATCCCTGATCATGCTATTGGAATAAGGCTCTAACCTTTATAAATAATGACTTTTATTTAATTTCAAATAGCTTCTTAATGTAGATTTATTGCAAAGGAAATTGTCAATTTAAGTTCCTTGAATCCTACTGATATTTTGGTTTTCTTAACAACTGAATATATCCCCTTTTAAAAACAATACATTGTTATTGTCAGGCTAGTAACCTTGAAATCAGCATGTTCACAAGTTGTGAAATTGCTCCAAGTACTATATTTCATAAATGCCTCTTGAGAAAATAATTATTAACTGGAAACCTGAAGAATTCTATAAATGACTGGTATACATTTAAAACTAGACTTGCTTTTTCTTCTGAGCTATGGGAAGTGGGAGTGGGATGGAAGCCCGGTTTCCTCTTATGTTGTATCTGTAAAGGACTAAGTGCTACTGGTTCTAAGACCTCATGACCCCAAAAGCCCTTTCTAAAAAAAACCCAAAACCAAATCCATTGCCATCAAGTCGATTCTGACTCACAGCGATTCTCTAGACAGAGTAGAACTGCCCCATAGGGTTTCCAAGGCTGTAATCTTTACAGAAGCCGACTGCCACATCTTTCTCCCTTAGAACAGCTGGTGGGTTCAAACTGCCAGTCTTTCAGTTAGCAGCCGAGCGTTTTAACCACTGTGCCAGCAGGGCTCAGAATAGAGTTGTTTTTTTAAGTAGTTTTATTTGCTTATTAAAAAGAATCCTAATAACACAAAAATAGAAATTCCCTAAAATCCCATCTACTACCCATTGATACCCACAGTTAATATTTTGGAAGAATTTTTTTAGATATAGCTCTTGGCATTAATAGGATTAAATTTATGTGTTGTTCTGTAACTTACTTTTTTAAAATTACTTGCTTTAAGAAATTTTACTTAGTATAGATTTTTCTGTGTCCTTTGTAGCTGCCCCAGATTATTTTATAGCATAGATGTACCATAGTTTATTTAACTAATTCCCCTACTGATGGACTTTCAGAGTATTTCTAATTTTTCAACTTTTAAACAATGTTGCCTCGAAGATGTGTTGTCGCTGGGTACTGATTCTTTTAAGGTTTACGTTTCAAGCTTCAGCAAAGCTTCAGGCCTGTATCTTTGCTCACTAGGTTTTTCTAGCAAAATTTGACCTCAAGCTTAGTGTGTCCCAACCAAACTAATTATAATTTCTTTTCCAAAGCAGTTCTATCTCTAACATTGGTATTGTCATTCTTGTAACCACATTAGGTTAGAGTATCTTTATCATTTTGTTTAATTGGCAAAATATGAATGTGTTTGTTTCTTGAGTGTTTTCCCAGTGATGTACTTCAGGATAGTCTTAATGTGTTAGTTGGTCCAGGATTAGGATGGCAGAGATACGTATCTGGGCTGTCAAACGCATCTTCCCTTCAACTCAGAAGGGAAACTCAGAGATAAGCAAGCCCTTGAACTCAGCACTTGAAAGTACCAAAGATGCAAATTACACATTCTGTGCTAACTGGGTCCTTTTGGAGATAGAAGAAAAGTTCATTTAAAAAAAAAAAAAAAGTCCTTGCTGTCAAGTTGATTCTGCCCCATAGGGTAGAACTGCCCCATAGGGTTTCCAAGGAGCGGCTGGTGGATTTAAACTGTTGACCTTTTGGTTAGCAGCCATAGCTCTTAACCACTTTGCCACTGGGGCTCCTCCGTCTCACTAGGTAATTTATATATCGTTATGTAGTAGCCGAGCTTACCCCAAATCAACACTAAGTAATGTGGGAAAAGCTATGAGGGACGGAGAAAGAGGAGACAAAAAAGAAGAGTCAAAGGAATGACAACAAAAGAGGGGGAGCAATAGATATTTGTGAGAAGTGATGGGAAACATCAGAAAAGACTTTGGGAGAGGAGGAAAAAAAAAAGCTGCCATGTTTTTTTTTTTCCCCTATTCTAAGATGTGCATTTTTAAAAGCACTTCTTGAAAGCTCTAAAATTGGGATACATCTTAACAGTCAGTGGCATCTGAGTATTGCTTTTAGCCAGGTGGCAGTTTTGATGTAGTTGTCATTACACATACATAATTTAGCCTTTGTTGTTGATACTGCTGTCATTTTGGACATGTGATGTGTGCCTTATTGTAACTTCCAGTGTTGAATAATTGCTGTTTAAAAATCTCTTTTTGGTTATTGTTTGCAAAAGCAAGCACCGGTGTCAAGACTTATAGGATGAGTGTCACTGGTTTTAAAGAAAATCCTGGAGCAATATTGAAACGCTCTTCAGACCGGCTATATTGATACTAGAAAGAACTATATTGTGAAGAAAAATTTTAAGTGATAAAAGCATCGCATCATAGTTTAATTTGCAGCTTTTTTCTCTTTCAGGGTTCATAAAATAATAGTGCCTTTTAGAGTTGATGGCTTTGTAAATTTTGTTGAAATATAGTTGTTGTGTGCTGTCAAGTTGATTCTGACTCATAGCGACCCTGTAGTATAGTAGCCTAGCTATATATTGAAAACCCTCAGCCTGATACCAAAAGTTTTCTTTCATGCTTATTACAATAGTAATAATTACAGTTCAGTATGCCAGTAACTTAGTTAAGCTTTCTCAGAACCTTTTAGGACCATAGTATTCATTATACAAAAATAGGAAGAATGGAGATTTAGATCCAGAATTTGAACGCAAGTTCATTAGGCTTCAAATCTGTTGTTTTTACAAGTTATTATATATGTTAATACCTGTTAGGATTGACTTACATTCCCCCAAAATATATGTTGTAAATCCTAACCTCTATACTTGTGGTTATAATCCCATTTGGGAATGGGTTGTCTTGGTTATGTTAATGAGGCAGGATTAGTATAGGGTGTATCTTGAGTCAATATCTTTTCATATGTAAAAGAGATTTAACAAGCAAGCAGAGCAGAGATGGGGGAAGAGAGATACCAAGCCACATGAAGATTGCTCAAGAACAGAAGCTCACAAGGATCTTCCTCCAGAGCCCACAGAGAAAGCCTTTCCCTAGAGCTGGCACCCAAAATTTGGACTAGCCTTCTAAACTGTGAGAAAATAAATTTCTGTTTGTTAAAGCCACCCACTTCTGGTATTTCTGTTAAAGCAGCACTAGATAACTGATACAATTTGGTACCAGGAGTGGGGTGCGGCTCTGAAAGATACCTAAAATGTGGAAGTGGTTTTGGAATTGGGTAATGGGTAGAGGCTGGAAGAGTTTAAGGTGCCCAGTAGTAAAAGCTTAGATTGCCTTGAAAAGACTGTTGGTAGAATTATGGACATCAAAGGCGGTTCTGGTGAGGGCCCAGCTAAGTGAGGAGAACCATAGCAAAAGTCTCTGTCACCTTAGAGAATACAGATGGCGCCAGCAACAGAACGTTGCTAGAAATATGGATGTTAAATGTGCTTCTGGTGAGGCTTTAAAAGAAAATAATGAATATGTGATTGGACAATGGAGGAAGGGCAATGATTTTTATGCAGTGGCAAAGAACTTAGCTGAATTATGTTTAAATGTTTCGTAGAGGGTAGAATTGGCAAGTGATGAACCTAGAATTTTGGCTGAGGAGATTTCTAAGTAGGATCTTAAAGGGGCCATGTGGTTTCTCCTTGCAACTTCTAGTAAAATGTGAGAGGAAAAAGGTGGACTTAAAAATGAACTGTGCAAAATGAAAACAGAACTTAAAGATTTGGAAAATTCTGTTGTACAAACTAAGGACACGTGTCCTAGAATGTTCACCAAGGACATGGCTATACAATCTTTTCTTATAAGCCTGTGACTGATGGATCTGACCAACTATCACAGTAGAAAGCCCATCACCTCAGACTGATGGGGACAGAAGAAGAACAAAAGAAAAGAACGTTGTCTGCCTCTTGGAATTTTACAGGCAGGGAACAGGATGGAGGAGCTATGTCTGTTGTCCTCCAAGAAAAGAAAAGGACCATCCCTGGAGTAGCTCAGAGATCAGCAGAACTATTGGAAGGAGCATGGGAAGCAGGGTCTTGGTTTCAAAGGGTGGGGCCACAGCCTCCTAAGTTACAAAGAGTTGGCTTGTCACCACCTCAGTTCTGGAGTGTGGGGTTGCTGTTCAGGTGTGCCAGAGGGAAGAGGCTGCCACCCAAAGCTGAGGGGGTGGGGCTACTGTGCCCAAGGGGCGGAAGAATGGGGCCTACCAGGGCTGAGGGGCTGGGGTTGCCTTGCAGATGGACTAGGAGAATGAGGCCACCCAAAGCCAAGGGAGCAGAGTTGCCGCCCCAGTGGGCCTGGAAGGCGGAGCTGAAGCTCAGGGCTGAGGGTCCTCCACCCAGAATTTAGAGTTCATGGCCACCACCCAGAGTTTGGATGGTGAGGCCATTGCCCAGTTGGTCTCAGAGAAGAGAGGATTATTTTCAAGCCTTGAGAGCAAATGTGATTTGTTCTGCTGGGTTTTGGACTTGCTTGGTGCCGTTATCCCTTCTTTCCTTCCAGTTTTTCCCATTTGTAATGGAAACATCTGTCTTGTGCCTGTTCTACCATTGTACTTTGGAAGCAAATAACTTCTATTTTAGATTTCACAGGTTCACAGATGTAGAGGAATTTTGCCCCAGGATGCAATACACCTAAAGTCTCACCCATATTTGATTTAGATGCTTCAGAAGACGAGATTTTGGACTTGAAGTTGATTTAAGATTGGCAGTGATGTGATGGGATGAATGTGTTTTGCATGTGGGAAGGACATGAATTTTTGGGTGCCAAAGGGTGGAACGTTATGGATTGAATTTGGAACTTTCACTGTTACTGGGATAAATTTAGTGATAATATAGAAGAGTACTATAGACTGTTAGGTAAACAACTGATTGAATTGAAGATGGTGTTCTTAATGTTTTTAAACTTGTCTTCTTTAGAGAATGGCAAAAGAGGCAAGAAAAATTGAACCAACTTTTCAATAAGATACTCATAAAATTAAGTATTTTAGCTACTGGAAAACCTAATCATATTTACTTTCGAAAGTGTTACAAATTCACTTATGGCTTATATTGTTGTTGTTAGCTGCTGTCCTGTTGTTGGCCCCCAACTCATGAAGACTCTATGCACAATGAAACAAAATGCTTCTTGGTCCTGTGCCACCCCCATGGTCAGTTGTGGATTGGACTGTTGTGATCCATAGAGTTTTCATTGACTGGTTTTTCAGAGGTAGATCACCAGGCCTTTCTTCCTACTCTGTCTTATCCTGGAAGCTCCACTGAAATCTGTCTAGCATAATAGCAACAAAAAAAGCTTACACTGACAGATGGGTGGTGGTTGCGCATGAGGTGCATTGGCCAGAGATTGAACTTGGATCTCCCACATGGGAGGCAAGAATTGTACTACTGAACCATGGTTTGTATAGTATATCCTAATATATATAAATCAGAGAAAGTATCTTACTTTTTGTATACATAAGGAGACTTTTTCATAATGAAAGACTTATATGAGGATAGTAAAACAAATCTTTTGGTGTATCCCAAGCGCTCTGATATTTTTATTTCAACTTGTGGACTGAAGTGTTATTTTTGAATATGGTGTGTTCCACAGAAAAGATTACTGGAGAAAATTGGTCCATTGTTTGTGTCCTATAAAGAAGTTTTAATCTCATTATAAAGATTTCATTTTTGCTAGATATTTCATTAGTTTAGAAACCTGAATATTAAATACTAAAGAAATGGATAAGTGAATATGGTTGGTGTAAAAATGGTGTGATGGTGTCTTACCTCCTCTGCTTTCATGAGAGGTAAAAGGGAATCACCATCAGCTTCATAGATTGCTGTGAAGCAGGTGTCAGGCATACCTCCTCTTTCCAACCTTTTTACCAGTTCGGACACCAGCCGTCCCTCCCACAGCACTCTGTTTCTCTGCTGGGTTTGGTAATTCATTGCAATGGCCACATAAAACTCACAGATAATACTCATGATTGTGGGGTTTATTGAGCCCTGATTGCATAGTGGTTAAGAGCTCAGCTGCTAACCAAAAGGTCAGCAGTTTAAATCCATCAGCTGCTCCTTGGAAACCCTATGGAGCAGTTCTGCTCTGTTTTATAGGGTCTCTATGAGTCGGAGTCAACTCCATGGCAGTGGATTTTTTGTTGTCTTTTAGAGAAGTAACAGGTTACAATTCAGGATTAGGAATGACTGAGAGGATACAGTTCTTGGTCAGGACAGCTTCTTGGCTGTGCCTACAAGCAGACCTCTCCCTGGCCCTTGGCCTGTCAGCCCTCAGGCCTCTTGGGCCAGTCCAGCCTCTGCCCTGCTCAGGCAAGTGTTAAACAAAGCTCTTTAGCTCCACTGATAAGTACCCAGAGATACCCCACTCTGCCAGTAAGCCTCCTGCCTGCAGGGGCCCAGCTTTTTTGCTGTCTGGGCTGGGAAGCCCACCATGCTGTCTGCTGCCGATCTCCTGGTGATGCTGGTTCTCTGCTCCATCTTGCGCAGTCTCCAGTGTTACTGCTGTCTCCTGGGTCTAGGAGGTTCTCAGCTCAGGGGCTCCAGGTCCAAATGATGTACTCTGGCTTTTCTTTCTTGGTGCTAGTGACGTCTCCCTCTGCTCTGGGATTAGCTCTCTTTTAAGCCTAACGGGATGGCAAAGGTGACCAATCCCCTCATTAGGGTTCCGTACACATTATTTGCATGGTCTCACCCCCACAGCATTCCATGTACCTTATATGCATTATTAGCAAGCTGTCCAATCCCCTTGGTGGGCCACAGACACCTTATTTGCGTAGTCCCACCCAGTCATTGTGTGGGAATCACAAAGATTAAGGCAGGAGGGGCCATATTAAGTAATTCACTGTACCGCAGTTGGTTCATTAAAAGCATTAAATATGTGTGTGTATGTCTATGTCCAGTGCTTGTGGTGTTAAATGAAAAATGTAGAATACCAAGTAAAGTAGTATCATGATACACCCTCAGTCATGGGCAAGGATTGGGAGACTAAACACACACACACACACACACACACGTACGTACGTACGTACGTACGTATGTATAGAGAAAAAGAAGCATATCAAATGTTAACATTTGTTCCATTTGGATGGAGTGATTATAGGTAAGCATGTTTTATAATTAGAAAAAAAAGTTTTTTGCACAAAGTAGTACATTAAATCTCTTAAATTTTTGAGATAATTATGGTCTAGTGGTAAGTGTGTCAAAAATGTCCTAATGACTAGAAAGGCTTTGGTTTAAGCTGCTGTAATAAAAATAAATTTCTATACAATAATAATAAACATACAGATAGTCCATTTATTTCTACTGACTGATTAGCTGAATGAGAGAAGAGTGGGTTAAAATTGATAAAGAAGTTGATTGTGTTAAGTGGTATAAAAAAATCAACTTGAAATTAAGCACATTGAACTGGATTATCTTTGTTCTCTTAAGCTATGTGATATATAACAATTAGATTGGTTTAGATAAATCAAAGAGAGATGGGGAACAATAGAGAAGATTTTTAAGAGAAGGAAATTTCTTGGCTAGAGGCTTTCTAGGAGATAGTGACTTAACAGTGGTTAGGAGTGTGAGTTCAGGAGCTGTGCTGCCAGAGTTCAGTTTCTTCTATCTATGTAACTAAGCAAGTTACATTTATTTTCCCACTACCTGTTTTCTCATCTGTAAATTGAGGCAATGGAATTTACTTCGTATGGCTGTTTTGAGTTGAAATCTACTTAAAGGCACCTAACAACAACAACAGCAAATGTAAGGTTCTTAACAGTGCTTGACATAGTGTTCAATAAATGTTAGTGGTTTTATTATTGTTGTTATCATTATCGAAGAACAGTGTTATTCTTTTGCTTTAGCTATTGATTTTGTGGAAAAGATGATGTTGAAATCCTTGAAATAGCTATGGTTTTATCAGAAAGTCAGATATCAAAAAATGTTTCTGATGTAAGTAGTTTTCCAAGATTATTCATGCCCTTTTGTTTCTTCAGAAGTAAAAATGCAGGCCATGTTCCATGCTTTCTGTAGAAAGTTTCCAGCACGGCACACAAAGAGAGGTTCATAATGGTGACTGAGTCATCAAGAAATGCTCCTGCTGTGCTTAGGTCCTCATGAACTAATGATAATTGGTCCAGGAAAAAGCCCATTTAAAATGCTGTTGTTGGGTACCTTTGTGTCGGTTCCAACTCATAGTGACCCTGTGTACAGCAAAATGAAACGCTGTAGGGTGCTGCGCCATCCTCACAATTGTTGCTATGTTTGAGCCCATTGTTGCAGCCGCTGTGTCAATGCATCTTGTTGAGGGTCTTCCCCTTTTTCGCGGACGCTCTGCTTTACCAAGCATGATGTCCTTTTCCAGGGACTGGTCCCTCCTAATACCGTGTCCATAGTACGTAAGATGAGGTTTTGCTATCCTCACCTCACTTAAAATGAAGCCACTTAAAATGCAGACCAACATTTCATACTAAGTAGTGTATGAAAGGGTCTGATTGGGAATTTGTCTTAAAAAATGAAACTGAAATTTTGGGAAAACATTTAGGCTGTAATTGTATCTGTACGTTAATTCTTATAATTAGCAAAGAATGAATGAAGTGTGAATGGAAAAGGCTTAATTTTTCTCGCCAAATAATTTGATAGCATGATATGTTATACATGAAGGTTACCTGAAAATTCCAAGCAGCCGTAAGACTGCTTGGATGAAGATTCTACCCAGTGGCATCGGCCATGGGTACTGTGTCTTCTCTAGTCTGATCAAGCTGCACACACAGGACACTTACAAAGTATTGGCAAGTGAAAACCATTTATTATTTATAAGAAACAGCTTACTTTTGTTTGTATATAACATTTACCAAAGTAACCATCCAGAATCAAAGATCAAAATAACCGTCTGTAATTCCACACCTATATGTCCTTTCTTTTCCAAAACCCCATGCTTCCCTGAGTTGGGAGTTTTTACATTGGATCCCACTTTTATTGACACCAATTTGTGGTATCAAACCAGTCCAGGGAAATCCTACCTTCTCCTCCCTGGTCAGTCAAGACCCCAACTGCTCCACGTAGTCCTTTCTGTAACCGGGGGCTAGGTCATTGGGTGCCAGCTGCAAGTTAGGGAGTTCATGTAACTCGTCCTCTCCAGACCAGCAGGCCTCACTGCTCCCTTAGGTCTTATAGTTTGTTGTAGTGACTCACCATTTTCTGGAAAAGAGCCATCTCTAATTCTGTAGAGAAAGAGTACAAACACAAAAAGGATATATGCACGAAGAGATTCTTAGGTGAGGTCAGGAAGGGTCTCCACTGGAGGGCCTTTCGTAGAGATGCCATATCCTCAGAGACACGTGGTCTTCTCTCATACATCATTTTTCCGGAAGCTCCAAGGAATTTCTGCTTCCAAGGCCTTTATTGGCTCAGTGATTAGGGCCTCATTGCATATGTATGATTGATGGAATTAATGAGTATATATGTTTGATTAATTGCCTCATGCCCCCTCCCTTCCTGAAGTTAATCCTAGGTGTGGTCTTTGAGACTTCCACTACATTGGCACATAAAAGCACCTCAGTTACCCTTGGCAGATTCCAAGGGTTATTTTTAAGAAACCAGAGGCAAAGGTCAAACCAAGTTCTTTGTCCCACCCGTTACATTCTTCATGTTTGACATTTGTGCTATACTAACATTGTTTTTTTCTTTGGCAAAAATATTGATAAAAATATGTATCAGTTTTTCCCAAGGACTTCTGTTAATCCTTTGATAAATTATTCTGGCTTGATGAACTAATTGTGTTATATTCAATTTTATTTTCTATCTTCAGTTTTCAGTATTATGACATTTGCTTGCTGGGAGAGACAGCCTTCCTTGGACCTCTTGTGCTGACTGGGTCAAGACTCTGAGGTCCGTCCTGGCTGTTCTTTTACCTAGGTCATTTCTAATGGTTGTTTATGCAGCCCGTACATAACCTTGAGAAATCAAGTAACATCTTCTCTGTCACCACCCCTGCCCCAACACACACAAAGAGTAGGTTTGCTTACTGATTACTGTAAAAGTGGTAGATTCCCCAAACTCAGTGTTACTCAGTGATACAAACCCACTGTAGGAGTACCATTTATCTAGGCCATATTGTGATACCCTGTGGGTTCTGGGGGCAAAGGGAAGCACAAATATGCTGATGTTTATGTTTTTTTGCTGTACCATGAGTAATAAAGTCCTTTGTTTCTCACCCAGTAATCTTGTGTCTTCTGTCGCATCCACCAGACAGTAACAGATTAATTTATTAGCTTATAAGTAGTATAAAATCAAATCCCAGACCCTACATTGTTTGCTATCATTTTTATAAACTTGATGAAATCTTGCAGTTGCAAAATTTACAACTTCACTCGTGACTTATAAGTCATTATGGTGAGCAAGATGGTAGTGAATGGTGACTGATTTTACAAGTGATCAGTTCCCTAGTTAAATTTTTTAAAGTTTTTTATATTGAATTGTAACTTATAGTAAAGCACACAGATCTTAAGTGTACAGCTCAGTGAACTTTTATGTATGTATACACCCACATAGCTACCACTCAGATCAAGATACAGAAATTTCTAGCTCTCCAGAAGGCCCTCTTTTGTTGCTGCTTAGTCCCCTCCATTCTGGCCTCTGTTGCCATAGGTTAGTTTTGTCTTTTTTTTTTTTTTTAATTGAGGTGAGAGTTTACAGAGGAAATCAGTTTCTCCTTAAACAATACACAGATTGTTTTGTGACATTGGTTGCCAACCCTGTGATATGTCAACACTCTCCCCTTTTCCACTCTGGGCTCCCTGTTTCCATTTGTCCAGTTTTTCTGTCCCTTCCTGCCTTCTCGTCTTTGCGCTGGGGCTGGTGTGCCCATTAGTCTCCTATACATGATTGAACTACGAAGCATGTTCCTCATGTGTGTTATTGTTGGCCCTGTAAGAGCTCAGCTGCTAACCAAGAGGTCGGCAGTTCGAATCCACCAGCTGCTCCTTGGAAACCATATGGAGTAGTTCTACCCTGTCCTGTAGGTTCGCTATGAGTTGGAACTGACTCGACAGCACCTAACAACATGCACATTAAACCCATTGCCGTTGAGTCGATTCTGACTCACAGCAACCCTGTAGACCTGTCTAATCTTGGGCTGAAGGGTGAACCTCAGGAGTGACTTCAGTACTGAGTTATAGGGTGTCTGGGGGCCATACTCTCGGGGTTTCTCTAGTCTCTGTCAGAGCAGCAAGCCTGATCATTTTTTGTGTGGGGGTGTGTGTGTGAATTTGAATTTTGTTCTACATTTTTCTCCCACTCTGTCCAGGACCCTCTATTGTGATCCCTGCCAAAGCAGTTGGTGATGGTAACCGGGTACCATCTATTTGTTCTGGGCTCAGTCTGGTGGAGGTTGTGGTAGTTGTGGTCTGTTTGCCGTTTGGACTAATCTTTCCCTTGTGTCTTTGGTTTTCTTCATTCTCCTCCTCTCCAGCTGGGATGGGACCAGTAGGTGTATCTTAAATGGCTGCTAACAGGCTTTTAAGACCCCAGGTGCTACTCACCACAGTCGAATGTAGAACATTTTCTTTATAGACTGTTAGCCCAGTTGAGCTAGATGTTCCCCAGCCCTCAGCCCAGTAGCTTAGTCCCTCAGGGAGTTTGGATGTGTCTGTGAAGCTTCTATGACTTTGCCCTGGTCAAGTTGTGCTGTCTTCCCTATTATTGTGTCCTGTTTCCCCCTTTACCAAAGTTATCACTTAACTACTTTCTAGTTCTATCTAGTTAGTAGTTTTCCCTCATCACCCATGTCCTCCCTTTCAACCATCAAAGATTGTTTCTTTCCGTGTGGAAACGTTTTCATGTTTTTTTTTTTTTTCCATGTGTTTTTATAATGGTGGTCTCATATAGTATTTGTCCTTTTGTGATTGACTTATTTCACTCAGTGTAATGCCCCAGATTCATCCGCGTTGTGAGATGTTTTGTGGATTCATCATTGTTTTTTATCATTGCATAGTATTCCATTGTGTGTATGTACCATAGTTAATTCATCTGTTGATGGGCACTTAGGTTGTTTTCATCATTTTGCTATTGTAAATAATGCTGCAGTGAACATGGGTGTGCATATGTCTATTCGTGTGATGGCTCTTATTTCTCTAGGATATATGCGGGATCGTATGGTATTTCTATTTCTAGCTTTTTAAGGAAGCGCCATATTGTTTTCCAGAACAGTTGTGCCATTTTGCATTCCCACCAGCAGTACATAAGAGTTCCAAGCTCCCCGCAGCCTCTCCAACATTTGTTATTTTCAGTTTTTTTGATTCATGCCAGTAATGTTGGGCTGAGATGTCTCATTGTAGTTTTGATTTACATTTCCGTAATGACTAGTGATCACGAGCATTTCCTCATGTGTCTGTTAGCTGCCTGAATGTCTTCTTCGGTGAAGTGTCTGTTCATATCCTTTGCCCATTTTTTAATTGAATTATTTGTCTTTTTATTGTAAAGGTGTTGGGTTTTCCTATAGATTTTAGAGATTAGATCTTTTCAGATAGTTCTGCCTATTTTTGAACGCTGTATCAATGCAATCATATAATGTGTTATCTTTGGTATCTGACTTGTTTTTCTCAATATTATGTCTGTGAGATTCACCCGTATTGCGTGTATTAGTAATTTTGTTCATTTTCATTGCTTTGAAATATTCCATTGTATGAGTGTATTATCATGATTTGTTTACCGACTCTACTGTTGATGGTTATTTGGGGTTATTACAATAAAGTTGCTGTGAACATGCGTCTCTTGGTGGACATAAGCACTCATTTCTGTTGGATATATAACCAGGAATGGAGTTGCTGAGCCATACGGGTCTATGTTTAGGTTAGAAGATTCTTTTTTTTTTTTTAACCTTTTTTAAAAAAAATTTTTTGATACAGAAACTTATACATACACATTGTTATGTGACTCTAATTGCTCTCCCCATACTGTGACAGCACACTCCTTTCCACCCCTGGTTCCCCATGTCCACTCAGCCAGCTCCTAACCCTCTCTGCCTTCCCATCTCACCTCCGGACAGAAGCTGCCCGTTTAGTCTCTTGTATCTATTTCAGCTAAGAGGCACACTCTTCACGAGTATCACTTTATGTCCCACAGTCCAGTCCAAACCCTGTCTGAAGAGTTGGCCTCGGAAATTGTTTTAGTTCTGAGCTGATAAGAGATTCCAGGGGCCATGCTTTCCGAGAGGTTAGTAAATATTATAAAGCAATTTTCCAGAGTAATTGGGCTAATTTATGTCCCTATCAGCAGTATAGAGCCTTGGTGGCGCGGTGGTTAAGAGTTACAGCGAGCTATGCAGCAAAAAGGTCGGCAGTTATCCACCAGCCGCTCCTTGGAAACCCTATGGGGCAGTTCTGTTCTGTCCCATTAGGTTGCTAAGAGTCCAGATTGGGTTTGGTTTTGGTTTTGGTTTTTGGTATCAACAATATATGAGAATTCCAGTTGTCTGTATTCTCATTAATACTTTGTCTTTTTAAAAATTTTAGGCATTCTGGTAGATATGAAGTGATATCTCACTGTAGTTTTATTTTGCATTATTTGCATTGGTAACTAATTATGTTGAGCCCATTTTCCCATCTTATGGCCATTTTGATATCCTCTTTTGTGAAGTTCCTGTTCAAGTGTTTTGCTTATTCACTAGTGAATTTTTATGATGAGTTTTGCTTACTTTTATAGCTTTGTTAAGTGGAGACTTAGTGAATACTTGGATAACTTGCACATGCCATTTATGCAGTTTGTAAAGTATGTAAGACGTTTTTAGAAAGAATTCCGTCAAATGTGTTTAAAAGTTTTAATTATTCCATGTTTAAACTCTTGAGTGCAGGATTTGTCTCTGCTTCTCTCCCAGTGCTAGTTTTAAGATAATACTAGTATCTAGTCTTAAGTTTTTGGAATCTGACACCCATTGGTCTTTCTGAAGCCATACTCTTAAGTTGAATGACATCACCATTCACCAAAGTGGCTGGCCAATTTTTGTTCTCATTCTCTTTAAACTCTCTCCTATGTTTAATCTTTTGTGCTATCCTTTTTTTTTTTTTTTTAAACAATTCTTTATCATTAACTCTTCCTCCTCTTTTCTAACAGTAAAGGTTCACTAATATTCAGGTATTTACTTGCTGCTCTTTCACTCTGTTAAGAACCTGTTTATTCTTACTGTTTCAGCTCTTTGCAAAATCATAGATGTTTTTCATCTTCACTTTGCAAAACCTGTATCTCTAGTCCATAACCTTTTTCCAGTGGAGCTTACCATCATCTTTACTGACAAAGCTACCTTCCAAGAGTATCCTTAATTCTGTTAGTGGAATTATCGTCTAAGTCACCTGGGTTTACAATTTAAACCAAACCCATTGCCACTGAGTCGATTCCAACTCATAGTAACCCTATAGGACAGGATAGAACTGCCCCATAGGGTTTCTAAGGCTGTAAATCTTTATGGGAGCAGGCTGCCCCATCTTTCTCTCCACAGGTGGGCAGAGGTGGAGGGATTTGGGCTGGAAGGTGTGTCTAGAGGTACAAACCAAAAGACCAAACCTGTTGCTGTCGAGTTGATTCCAACTCATAGCAAGCCTGTAGAACAGAGTAGAACTGCCCCAAGGGATTTCCAAGGAGTGACTGGTGGATTTGAACTGTGGACCTTTTGGTTAGCAGCCGAGCTCTTAACCACTGTGCCACCAGGGCCCCATATTGAGGTGCAGTGGTAGGTAAAACTAGATTGGGACTAGATCCAGCGAGTCAGCCTCTTAAGTCTTGACTCTTCTTCTGTCTAAATACTAATGGTTGGGATTCATGTTTGAATAGCACTATTCAGTTTATAAAACATATGTTTACATTGTTTTGTTTTATTATTTCAACACTTCAATGACTTAGGAACCATGGTCCCTAGTTTACAGAAATATGAATAGGCTTAGGAAGAATAATACCTGGCCAAGGTCATATACTTAGTAAATGGAAGAATCTGATCTTCTATTTCTATGCTACTATTCTTTAAAAACTAAAAATAGTGAATTTTTTGAGTTATGAAATGTTTAAGTACACAGAAAAGTAGAGAAAATAACATCTATGTACCATCACAGATTATTTGCTTCAAATTTTCAAAGAAACATAGTTAAAGCTTTTTCATCGCTTTTCATCCTTCTTTGTTGTTTTTTTTTTTAATTAATATTTTATTGTGATGTTGGTGAAAGTTTACACAGTCAATTAGGTTCCCATTTGATAATTTCTATACAGATTGTTCAGTGACATTAGTTACATTTTTCACAATGTGTCAACATTCACTTTGTGTTTTGGTTGTTCCATTCCCAGTACTCTAGTTTCCCTGCCCCCTTATGTTTTCATCTTTGTTTGAGAGTAAATGTTGACCTTTTGGTCCCATACAGATAGTTTTTTAGTAGAGTACGGTACTTATGGGTAATATCCTTTATTTTGTGTGCCACTCTGTTGTTTCTCTAAAAGATGATCTCAGGATAGTTTTGGTTCAAGGTTTAAAGGGTATCTCAGGGCTATAGTCTCAGGGAGTTCTCTAGTCTCAACTGGTTCAGTCAGTCTCGCCTTTTTTAAGAATTTGAGTTTTGTTCTACATTTCTCTTCCATTCTATTCGGGACCATCTGTTGTGATTCCAGTCAGAATGGTCGGTAGTGGTAGCCAGGCAGCATCCAGTTCTTCTGGTCTCAGGGTAGCTAAGGCCGTGGCTCGTGTAGGCTGTTAACCTTGTAGACTTGTTTCTTCTCTGAGATTTTTGCTCCTCACAACTAGAGACCAATAGTTGTTTATCTTAGATGACCACTCACAAGGCTTTAATACCCCAGATGCTACTCACTTCACAAGGATGTGGAACATGAACTTTCTGAAGTATATTAACCAATTGACTGAGTCATCCCATGAGACTAAGGTCCTAAACCTTCAAACCTAGAAAACCAATCTGGGTTGTGTGAGAGGAGTATCTGTAGTTGTCTTCTATGAATGTACATGCCTACACGTACACATATCTGTATTTGCACATACATATAGATACTTCTGTCTGTGCATACATATGTCTACACCTATAGCTATCCGTATACCTTTTTGCCAGTACAAATGCATATGTGACCATACATTCTTTTTTGGTTTTTGTTGGAGTTGTCAAATTATATATGTCAAATTCTATTTTTTTTGATTAGTGCTGTAATTGAAAGTTTACTATTCAAATTAGTTTCTCATACAAAAATTTATACACACGTTGTTATGTGACCCTAGTGGCTCTCCCTGTAATGTGACAGCACACTCCCCCTTTCCACCCTGGATTTCCCGTGCCCATTCATCCAGCTTCTATCCCTTTCTGTCTTCTCATGTTGCCTCCAGACAGGAGCTACCCATTTAGTCTCCTGAATCTACTTGAGCTAGGAAGCACTCTCTTCACAAGTATAATTTTATGTCTTATAGTCCACTCTGATTTATGTCTGAAGAGTTGGCTTTCAGGATGGTTTCAGTTCTGGGCTAACAGAGAGTCCTGGCGCGATGTCTTCCGGGGTCCCCCCAGTCTCAGTCAGACCATGAAGTCTGATCTTTTCACTAGAATATGAGTTCTGCACCCCACTTTTCTCCTGCTCTGCCAGGGACTCTTTGTTGTATTCCCTTTCAGGGCAATCATTGGTAGTAGCCAGGCACCATCTAGTTCTTCTGGTCTCAGGCTGATGCAGTCTCTGATTTATGTGGCCCTTTATGTCTCTTGGGCTAATATTTTCCTTCTGCCCTTGGTATTCTTCATTCTCCTTTGCTCCAGGTGGGTGGGGAGCAATTGATGCATTTTAGATGGCTGCTCACTGGCTTGTAAGACCCCAGATGCCACTCACCAAAATGGAAAGCAGAACATTTTCTTAATAAAGTTTGTTATGCCAATTGATTAGATGTCCCCTGAAAATTTGGTCCCCAGACCCCTGCCCCTGCTACTGTGTCCTTTGAAGTGTTTGGTTGTATTCAGGAAACTTCTTAGCTTTTGGTTTAGTCCAGTTGTGCTGACTTCCCCTGTAGTGGGTGCTGTCCTTCCCTTCACCTAAGATAATTATTGTCTATTATCTAGTTAGTTGAATATCCCTCTCTCCCTCCTCACCCTCGTAACCATTGAAGAATGTTTTCTTCTGTGTCTAAACCTTTTCTTGAGTTCTTTATACTAGTAGTCTCATACGGTATTTGAACTTTTGCAACTGATTTCACTCAGCATAACGCCCTCCAGATTCATCCATGTTATGAGATGTTTCGTGGATTCATCGTTGTTCTTTATAGTTGTGTAGTATTCCATTGTGTGAATATACCATAATTTGTTTATTCATTTGTCCGTTGATGGGCACCTAGGTTGTTTCCATCTTTTTCCTGTTATGAACAGTGCTGCAGTGAACATGGGTGTGCATGTATCTTTTCCTATGACGGCTCTTAACCTCTAGGATATATTCCAAGGAGTGGGATTGCTAGAGTCTATGGTACTTCTATTTCTAGCTTTTTAAGAAAGTACCAAATTGATTTCCAAAGTGGTTGTACCATTTAAATTCCCACCAGCAGTGTGTGTTTGTCACTCCACAACCTCTCCAGCATTTATTGTTTGTTTCTTGGATTAATGCTAGCCTTGTTGGGGTGAGATAGTATCTCATTGTAGCTTTGATTTCCACTTCTGTAATGGCTAATGATTGTGAGCATTTCCTCTTGTATCTTTTAGCCACCTGAATGTCGTCTTTGGTGAAATGCCTGTTCATATCCTTTGCTCATTTTTTAATTGAGTTACTTGTCTTTTTGTTGTTGAGGTTTTGCAGTATCTTGTATATTTTAGAGATTAGATGCTGATCGGATTTGTCATAGCTAAAATTTTTTTTCCAGTCTGTAGGTTGTCTTTTGACTCTTTTGATGAAGTCTTTTGAGGAGCATAAGTTTTTGATTTTTAGGAGCTCCTAGTTATCTAGTTTCTCATCTGGTGCTTGTGCATTGTTACTTAGGGTTTATATTCTGTTTATGCCATGTATTAGGGCTCTGAGCATTGTCCCAGTTTTTTCTCCGATGATCTTTATTGTTTTAGATTTTATATTTAGGTCTTTGATCTGTTTTGAGTTAGTTTTTTTTGCATGATGTGTGGTGTGGGTCGTTTCATTTCTTTACAGATGGATATCCAGTTATGCTAGAACTGTTTGTTAAAGAGACTTTCTTTTCCCCATTTAATGGGCTTTGGGCCTTTGTCAAATATCAGCTGCTCCTAGGTGGATGAATTTAAATCTGGATTCTTGATTCTATTCCATTGGTCTATGTATCTGTTGTACCAGTACCAGGCTGTTTTGACTACTGTGGTGGTATAATAGGTTCTAAAATCAGGTAGTGTGAGGCCTCCTACTTTGTTCTTCTTCTTGAGTAATGCCTTACTTATTCAAGGCCTCTTCCCTTTCCATATGAAGTTGGTGATTTGTTTCTCCATCTCATTAAAAAATGCCATTGCAATTTAGATCGGGATTGCACTGTATCTGTAGCTTTGGATAGAATAGACTTTTCACAATGTTGCGTTTTCCTATCCATGAGCAAGGTATGTTTTTCCACTTATATAGGTCTCTTTTGGTTTCTTGCAGTAGTGTCTTGTAGTTTTCATTGTATAGGTCTTTTACATCTCTGGTTAGATTTATTCCAAAGTATTTTATCTTCTTATGGGATATTGTAAATGGTATTGATTTGGTGATTTCCTCTTGGAGATTCTGTCTGTTGGTGTAGAGGAATGCAACTGATTTTTGTATGTTTATCTTGTATCCTGATACTTTGCTGAACTCTTCTGTTAATTCCAGTAGTTTTCTTGTGGATTCTTTGGGGTTTTCTGTGTATAAGATCGTATAATCTGCAAATAGATAATTTTGCTTCTTCCTTACTAATTTGGATCCCTTTATTTCTTTTTCTAGCCTAATTGCTCTGGCTAGGACCTCCAGCACAAAGTTGAATAAGAGTGGTGATAAAGGGCATCCTTGTCTGGTTCCCTCTCTCAAAGGAAATGCTTTCAGAGTCTCTCCATTTAGGATGATGTTGGCTGTTGGCTTTGTATAAATGCCCTTAATTATATTGAGGAATTTCCCTTCTATTCCTTTTTGGTTGAGAGTTTATATCATGAGTGGGTGTTGGACTTTGTCAAATGCCTTTTATGTATCAGTTGATAAGATCGTGTGGTTCTTGTCTTTTGTTTTACTTATGTGATAGATTACACTGATTGTTTTTCTAATGCTGAACCATCCGTGCATGCCTGCTATGAATCCCACTTGGTCATGATGAATTATTTTTTTGATATGTTGTTGAAGTCTATTGGCTAGAATTTTGTTGAGGATTTTTGCTTCTATGTTCATGAGGGATATTGGGCTGTAATTTTCTTTGTAGTGTACCTGGTTTTGGTAGCAGGGTTTTGCTGGCTTCATAGATTGAGTTTGGGAGTATTCCATCCTTTTCTATGCTCTGAAATACCTTTAGTAGTAGTGGTGTTAACTCTTCTCTGAAAGCTTGGTAGAATTCTCCAGTGAAACGGTCTGTGCCAGGGCTTTTTTTCCTTGAGAGTTTTTAAATTACCTTTTCAATCTTTTTCTTTATTATATGTTTATTTAGTTGTTTTGTCTCTGTGTTAATTTAGGTAGGTAGTGTGTTTCTAGAAATTTGTCCATTTTCTCTAGATTTTCAAATTTGTTAGAGTACAGTTTTTCATAGTGTTCTGTTATTATTCTTTTAATTTCAGTTGAGTCTGTTGTCATACCATCCATCTCTTTTCTTATTTGGGGTATTTGCTTCCTCTCGTGTTTGTTTTTTGTCAATTTAGCCACTGGTTTATCGATTTTGTTGATCTTTTCAAAGAACCAGTTTTTGTTCTCGTTAACTCAGTTGTTTTTCTATTTCATTTAATTCTGCTTTTATTTTTATTATTTGCTTTCTTCTTTTGCCCGAGGGCTTCGTTTGCTGCTGTCTTTCTATTTGCTCGAGTTGTAGGATTAATGTTTTGATTTTGGCCCTTTCTTCTTTTTGGATGTGTGCATTTGTTGCTATAAATTGACCTCTGAGCACTGCTTCTTTTGTGTCCCAAAGGTTCTGGTAGGACGTGTTTTCATTCTCATTTGATTCTGTGCATTTCTTTTTTCTGTCCTTAATTTCTTCTGTAACCCACTGGTTTTTGAGCAAGGTGTTGTTCCATTTCCATGTATTTGATTTTTTTTCCCTTGCTTTTTCTGTTACTGATTTCCGGTTTTATGGCTTTATGGTCAGAAAAGATGTTTTGTAATATTTTGATGCTTTGGATTCTGTTAAGGCCTGCTTTATTGCCTAATATGTGGTCTATGCTGGAGAATGTTCCATGTGCATTGGAAAAGAAAGTATACTTGGCTGCTCTTAGGTGGAGTGTTTGGTATATGCCTGTGAGATCAGGTTGGTTGATTGTGGCATTTAGATCTTCCGTGTCTTTATTGAGCATTTTTCTGGATATTCTGTCCTTCGCTGAAAGTGGTGTGTTGAAGTCTCCTACTATTATTGTGGAGTTGTCTATCTCTCTTTTCAGTGCTTTTAGAGTTTTATGTATTTTGGAGCCCTGTCATTGGGTGCATAAATATTTATTATGGTAATCTCTTCCTGGTGTACTGACCCTTTAATCATTATATAGTGTCCTTATCCTTTGTGGTGGATTTTACTTTAAAGTCTGTTTTGTCAGAGATTAATATTGCCACTCCTGCTGTTTTTTGAGTGTTGTTTTCTTGATATATTTTTTCCCATCCTGTGAGTTTCGGTTTATGTCTCTAAGGTATGTGTCTTGTAGGCACATATAGACGGATTATGTTTTTTTAATCCATTCTGCCACTCTGTGTCTCTTTATTGGTGCATTGAGTCCATTTACAATCAGCGTAATTATTGATAGGTATGAGTTTAGTGCTGTCATATTTTTACGTCTTTTTTTGTGTATTGTTGACAGTTCCTTTGTTCTCCTTAATTTTCTGTGCTGAGTCATTTTTCTTTATTTTCATCTTTTTCATTTTTGATTTGTATTTGCTGAGCCTTTATGTTTTTTGTTTTGATGTGTAGGATTGTTAGTTTACTTTGTGGTTACCTCAGTATTTATCCCTATTTTTCTTCATTTAAATTAATCTTGTATTTCCTTGTATCACCTTGACTTCGTCTCCATATGAAAGATGTACGACTACATTTTTTTAGTCCCTCTTTTTGTTTTAATGTTGTCATCTTTTACATATTGATGTCTCTGTTTCCATGTTTTCAGTGTTTTAGCTTTGATTTATTTTTGTGACTTTCCTGTCAGGGTTATATCTGGCTGCTCTGTTCTGTGTTCTAGTCTTGGGTTGTTATTTGATGTTATTGATTTTCTAACCGGAGGACTCCCTTTAGTATTTCTTGTAATTTTAGTTTGGTTTTTTCAAATTCCCTAAACTTCTGTTTATCTGGAAATGCCCTAATTTCGCCATCATATTTGAGAGCCAGTTT
Source organism: Dugong dugon (assembly GCA_030035585.1). NCBI lineage: Eukaryota > Metazoa > Chordata > Mammalia > Sirenia > Dugongidae > Dugong > Dugong dugon. Next base: position 149,755,973 of record CM057460.1, read on the forward strand.
TGCTGGATATATAATTCCTGGCTGGCAGTTTTTTTCCGTCAAGGCTTTATATATGTCATCCCATTGCCTTCTTGCCTGCATGGTTTCTGCTGAGTAGTCCAAGCTTAGTCTTATTGACTTCCCTTTGTAAGATGACTCTTCATTTATCCCTAGCTGGTCTTAAAGTTCTCTCTTTATCTTGGTTGTGGCAAGTTTGATTATAATATGTGTTGGTGATTTTCTTTTGGGATCTACCTTGTGTGGGGTTCGATGAGCATCTTGGATAGATATCTTCTCATCTTTCATGATATCCGGGAAGTTTTCTGTCAACAAATCTTCAACAGTTTTCTCTGTATTTGCTGTTATCTCCCCCTGTTCTGGTACTCCAGTCACTCGTTGGTTATTCTTCTTGATAGAGTCCCACATAATTCTTAGGCGTTCTTCATTTTTTAAAAAATTCTTTTATCTGATTTTTCCTCAAATAAGTTGGTGGCAAGTGGTTTGTCTTCAGTCTCACTAATTCTGACTTCCATTGTCTCAATTCTGTTCTTGTGATTTTTTGTTGAGTTGTCTAATTCTGAAATTTTATTGTTAATCTTCTGAATTTCTGTTTGCGGTCTCTCTGTGGATTCTTGCAACCTGTTAAATTTGTCACTGTGCTCTTCTCCAGTCTTCTTAAGTTCCTCTTTGTCTGTGTGTTCTTTGGCTTGGTCTGCATTTTCCCTGTCTCGTTCCTGACATTTTGAAGAGTTCAGTATATTAATCTTTTATGTTTGACCTCCGGTAATTCCAAGAAGTTCTCTTTCTGTGGAAGATTTCTTGATTCTTTGTTTTTGGAGCTTGCTGAAGCCATCATGATCTTTATGTGATTTGATATTGATTGTTGTCTCTGAGCTATCAATAAGTTATTATACTTGTTTATTTTATGTTTGCTTACCATGTCCTATCTTCTTGTTTTGTTTTGTTTTCATATGCCCAAATAGGCTGGTCATATGAGCTAGTTTGTTTATTGGCTCTTTTGAAGCTCTAATGTCCTGTCACCAGGTGGTTAGATCTGTTACTAGGTATGTGAGCCCACAAGTCCTTTTACTTTTCTTGCATGGCTTCAGCTTAGGTGTGCAGGTAATCAGTCATGAAGTGTGTAGTGCAGGCTCTCACCTACCGTTGCAGACAGGCAGGGGTGATTGGAGTAGACACAGGTACCTGGCTACAGTAGGGTGTCACACACTCGGCAAGGCAGGGCGCTGACAGCTGCCCCTGAGTGTCAGGGTGGAAAGTGTGTCCCTTTTCCCTAGAGTGCGTAGGTGGGTGGGTTTTGCAGCCGAACTATGGGTACTCAGTGCTGTTGGCTGTAAGGACTGGGAGGCACCATTTATTCTTGGACCTGTGTTGCAGGCGGCTAAGTGGCATGGGTGGAGCCACCAGTCCTTAGGCCCTTGTTGTGGGTAGGTGAGGACCGTGCAGGTGGACAGAGTGGTGTCACATGTCAAACCTGCCACTCCACCATTTAGCTGATACAGTTGAAGTTAGGCTTCAGGTATATACCCTGTTGTATTGTGCTAATGAGGACGTATGCTTTTGAAATGGGCCCACACAGATCTATGAAGGGGTAAAAGGCATTCAGAGTCTGTGGACCCCTTATGCCTGTGCCTAAGCAAAGGAACTGTGCCTGCCCTGAGTTCCTGGCTTAGGGAAGCTATCAGATTATTTTTTCCTGTTTGTTAATTTGTTCCCTCTTCACGGCCGGGAGGATGGCTCAGGGCGCGTGACAGGTTCTACTTCTGGCCCAGGGGATGCAACAATTGCTAAAGCTGGCCCGGGACCCCATTGCAGAGCAGGGAGGAGCCAGGTAAATGGGAGAGAGTTTCTTCCCAAATGCGGTGTCTTTTGATCTGCATGGTGGGTTAGACGCAGGTACTTATCTTTTGCCGATTGAGCGCCGCTTCTTACTGATTCTGGAGGCTTGAGTAGACTCTGCCACTTGGTCTCTCCTGATGTGGAAAACACGTTCCAAACGCCATTGCTTTCCTCACTGCGCATGCCAGCCGATCTGGCCTGCAGGATGCCAGTTCCTGCACAGTCAAGTCTGGCAACTCCTAGCTGCTTCCTAACCGTCTCTCCCTCCCCCTGCTACTCAGTCCAATTCCTCAACTTTGCCTTTGATGTTCCGGGCTCCTAGATTTTCACATACAGTTGATTCACTTGTTTTTTTACGGGTCTTTGTTGTAAGAGGGACCACAGGAAGTGTCTGACTACTCCACCATCTTGGTCCTGCCTCCCTATGTCGAATTTTTTTTTACAAGTGTCCTTTTCTCTTGAGTGCTTCTCTGCAACATCATTTACTTTGGTCAGACTGTGCTCACTACACCAACACTTGGTGCCACTTTTCCCTTCACTGAAAATAACAAGTGTCTGTGATTTACAGTGTGATTTCCCTCTACCACCCCACCCCTCCCTGTTAACAGTGAACATTGGTGTTTTTATATATGTGTATTCTTCTTTTCTACCACTCATCTGTCAGTTTGTCATACTGTGGTGGCTTGCATGTTGCAGTGATGTCGGCAACTATGCCACCTGTGTTTCAGATACCAGCAGGGTCACCCATGGTGGACAAGTTTCAGCGGAGCTTTTAGACTAAGACAGACTAGAAAGAAGGAACTGGCGGTCTCTACTTCTCAAAAAATTGGCCAGTGAAAACCTTATGAATAGCAGTGGAATACTGATATAGTGCCATAAGATAGCCCCTCAAGTTGGAAGGCACTCAAAGTACAACTGGGGAATATCTGCCTCCTTGAAGTAGAGTTGACCTTAATGACGTGGATGGAGTAAAGCTTTCGGAAGATTCATTTGCTGATGTGGCATGACTCAAAATGAGAAGTAATAGCTGCAAACCACCATTAATAATCGTATGAACTTACGAAAATTTGAAGTCATCAAAAATGAAATGGAACACATAAAGATTGATGTCCTAGGCATTAGTGAGCTGAAGTGGACTGGTATTGACCGTTTTGAATTGGACAATCATATGACCTACTATGCGGGGAATGACAAATTGAAGAGGAATGGTGTTGCAGTTATCGTTGAAAAGAACATTTCAAGATCTATCCTGAAGAAAACACTGTCAGTGATAGGATGATATTGATATGACTACAAGGAAGACCAGTTAATATGACTATTGTTCAAATTTACGTACTAACCATCAGTGCCAAAGATGAAAAAATTGAAGATTTTTACCAACTTCTGTAGTCTGAAATTGATGAAACATGCAATTAAGATGCATTGATAACTGTTGGTAATTGGAATGCAGAAGTTGGAAACAAAGAAAAAGGATCAGTAGTTGGAAAACATGGCCTTAGTGATGGAAATGATGCCTGAGATTATTTGATAGAATTTTGCAAGACCTAACGACTTCTTCATTGCAAATACCTTTTTTTCAACAACATAAACTATGACTATCAAGCCAGCTACTTCAGGATGATGGGGAACATGGTAAGACCAGTGAATTCCATGAGCATGAACCCGTTGCTGCATTTCATTTGCTGTGAAGTGAGTCCTTTGATCCGAGGCGATGCCGTGTGGGATACCACGATGGTGGATAAGACATTCTGTAAGTCCATGAATGGTAGTTTTGACAGAAGCATTGCGTGCAGGGGAGGCAAATCCGTACGCAGAGTAAATGTCTATTCCAGCAAGAACAGAACACTGTCCCTTCCATGGCAGAAGTGATCCAGTGTAATCAGTCTGCCACCGGCTTGCTAGATGATCACTTTAAAGAATTGTGCCATATCAGGGACTAAGGGTTGGTTTCTGCTACTGGCAGATTGAGCACTCAGCAGTGGCTGTAGCCAAGTTGGCCTTGGTGAGCGGAAGTCCATGTTGCTGAGCCCATCCATAACCTCCATCCCTGCCACAATGGCCACTTTGTTCATGAGCCCATTGGGCAGTAATGGGAGTGGCTGTGGAAAGAGGCTGATTGGTTTCCACAAAACAGCATCCTTTCCACTTGATTGTTAAATCCTCCTCTGCCGAGGTCACCCTTTGATGAGCATTCACATGAGACACGTATCTTCACTTCCTTGGCCCATTCAAAGAGGTCTGTCCACATGCCTCTTTCTCATACCTCCTTGTCACCAATTTTCCAATTATGTTCCCTCCGAGTCCCTGACTATCCAGCCATACCATTGGCCACAACCCATGAATCAGTATATAGTCACACATTTGGCCATTTTTCCTTCCAAGCTAAGTGAACGACCGGCTGCACTGCTCGAAGTTTTGCCACTGTCCTTTAGGGAGGTCCTAGCAAGGGGCTGTAGTGCTGCCACTGTCTGCTGTCGAGTGGTATCTGCATATCATGCAGAACTATCTGTAAATCAGGCACAAGTTTTCTCTTTCTCAGTGAACTGATTGTATGGAACTCCACCATGAGGTCATAGGTATGGACTGGGAGATCGCAGATACTGTGACAGGAGTGGAGACCATGGGGATTTGGGCCACTTCCTCATGCAACTTAGTTGTGCCTTCAGGACCCGCTTAGGCCCGGTCTGCTATAAATCACTCCCATTTAATGATGGAGTGCTGCTGTTCACATCCAGCTTTATGACTCTGGGTCAGACAACACACATGTCATGATGGACAGCTCAGGCTGCATGGTGACTTGGTGTCCCATGGTTAAGTATTCAGTGTCTACTAAGACCCAGTAACAAGCCAAAAGCTGTTTCTCAAAAAGAGTAGTTATCTACAGAGAATGGCAGGGCTTTGCTCTAAAATCCTAAGGGTCTGTGCTATGATTCACCAATAGGGGCCTGCCGAAGACTCCAAACAGCATCTCTGTCTGCCACTGACGCTTCAAGCACCATTTAGATCAGCCGGATCATATGGCCCAACTGGCAGAGCTGCTTGCACAGCAGCCTGAACTTGTTGCAGAGCTTTCTCTTGTTCTGAGCCACACTCAAAACTAGCAGCTTTTTGAGTCATTTGATAAATAGGCCTGAGTAGTATACTCAAATATGGGATAAGGGATATGTTGCCTCCAAAATCCAAAGAGGCCCACCAGGCATTGTGCCTCCTTTTTAGTTGTGGGAAGGGCTAGATGCAGTAACTTCTTTTTCACTTTAGAAGGAATATCTTGACATTCGCCACACCACTGGACCCCTAGAAATTTCACTGAGGTAGAAGGCACTTGAATTTTTGCCAGATTAATTTCCCACCCTCTAGCATGCAAATATTTTACAAATAAGTCTAGCGTCATTGATATTTTTTCCTTACTAGGTCGTGTCAGCATAATGTCATCAATGTAATGGACCAGTGTGGTGTCTTGTGGAAGGGGAAAGGCGATCAAGGTCACTGCAGACTAAATTATGACATAGGGCTAGAGAGGAACCCTGGTGGCATAGTGGTTCAGAGCTACGGCTGCTAACCAAAAGGTTGGCAGTTCAAATCCACCAGGCTCTCCTTTGAAACTCTATGGGGGCACTTCTTCTCTGTCCTGTAGGGTCACTGTGAGTCAGAATCGACTTGACAACAAGTTATTGGTTTTGAGGTAGGACAGTGAAGGTTATTACTAGCCTTGCCAGCTGAAGGCAAACTGCTTCTGGTGGTTCTTTGAAACAGGTATGGGGAAAAAGGTATTATTAGCCACATCAATAGCTGCATACCGGGTAACTGACCAAAACAAACCCTTTGCCGTCAGTCGATTCTGACTCATAGCAACTCTGTAGGACAGAGTAGAACAGCTCCGTAGGGTTTCCAAGGAGTGACTGGTGGATTTGAACTGCTGACTTTTTGGTTAACAGCCACAGCACTTAACCACTGTGCCACTAGGGCTCCATACCAGCTTCCGGGAGATGTATTAATTTGCTCAAGCAGTGAAGCCACATCTGGAACAGCAGCTGCAATTGGAGTCACCACCTGGTTAAGTATTTGATAATCCACTGTCATTTTCCAGGATCAATCTGTTTTTTGCACAGGCCAGATAGGCAAGTTGAATGGAGATGTGGTGGGAATCACCACCCCTGCATCCTGCAAGTCCTTGATGGTGGCAGTAATCTCTGCAATCCCTCTAGGAATACAGTATTGCTTTTTGGTTTACTATTTTCCTAGGTAGAGGCACTTGACTTTTCCTACCATAATAGCCCTTACTCCATTAGTGAGGGATTCAGTGTGGGGGTTCTTCCAGTTGCTGAGTATATCTATTCCAATTATGCATTCTGGAACTTGAGAAATCCCTACAGGATGGGTTTGGGAACCCACTGGACCCACTGTAAGCCAAACCCCAGCTAAGACTCCATTGTAAACCTGACCTCCACATGCCCCACTCTGACTGGTGGGCCACAGTGACATTTTGGGTCTCATGAAATTAGTGTCAATTCAGAGCCAGTATCCAGTAATCCCTGAAAATTCTGATTATTTCATTTTTCCCAGTGAACAGTCACTCTCATAAATGGCTGTAGATCTCCTTAGGGAAGGCTGGGAGAAAAATTTACAGTATAAATTTTTGGCAGTGTAGTGGGGTTCTTCCTTAAGGGGATCTGGCCTCCCCTTCATTCGAGGGGTTGTAGATCTGTAAACTAGCTCAAGTCTGGGAATTGACTGAGGGACCAGAGATTCTCTATTCTATTAGTTAGACTGCTGTTCACTTGACCTAGAATTCTTCTGCTTGTACAGATCAAGTAAATATTTAGTAAATTTCCTAATCTGTTTCACTCCTAGGGACATCATGACTAAATAGCCAACACCATTAAGTCCATATGAGTCAGACTATTTTGATTACTGTTTTGACTCCACTGTGCATTATGGTAACCACGCCCACCTTGTCTTTGTTGATTGAGTCCTGCCACTTGGCCTCTACCACCATGGGGTCCAGTCAGCCCCATTGTAGTTCCAAACCAAACCAAACCCATTGCCATCAAGTCGATTCTGACTCATAGCTATCCTATAGAACAGAGTAGAACTGCCCGATGGGGTTTCCAAGGAGTGGCTGGTGGATTCGAACTGCCGAAAAACGTTGCTGGGATTTTTATCGGGATTGCATTGTATCTGTAGATTGCTTTAGATAGTATTGACATTTTCACTATATTAAGTCTTCATATCCATGAGCATGGAATGTCCTTCCATTTATGTAGGTCTCTTTTAATCTCCTATAGCAGTGTTTTATAATTTTCATTGTATAAGTCTTTCATGTTCATAATTAGGTTAATACCTAGGTATTTTATTGTTTTGGGGGCTGTTGTAAATGGTATCTTTTTCTTGATTTCCTTTTCTCAGCCTTCTTTTTTTCCTCATCAGAGTAACCAGTGTTCATTATACTGAGATTGTTATTGTTAGCAGCTGTTTAGTCAACCCCAACTCATGGTGGCCTTATGTACAACAGAACAATGCCCAGTCAGCCCTGCATCATCCTTACAGTTACCAGCATGTTCGAGTCTGTCGTTGTGGTTATTGTGCCAATCCATCTACCTTACTGAGGGTATCCTATGCCCTCATTGGCCCTCTGTTTCACCAGTCATGATGTCCTCCACCAATTGATCCCTCCTAATGACGTGTCCAAAGCAAGCAATTTGGACAGTTTTCTGTTGTAATCCATAGGTTTTCGTTGGCTAAGTTTTGGAAGTAGATCGCTAGGCCTTTCTGCCTCATCTTAGTCTGGAAGCTCCACTGAAACCTGTCCACCATGGATAACCTTGCTGGTGTTTGAAATAGTGGTGGCATAGCTTCCAGCATCACAGCAACACGCAAGCCACCACGATAAGACAAACTGACAGGTAGATCACAAGATTAGTATGCATCATTTCCGTACATAGGTTAATTCTGTTACTGTATCTGTTCATAGCTGTCAGTAACATTTTTTTTGATTGTAAAGTTTATACAGATGCCCTTATAAAGCTAAGTGCATATTTGAAAATTGCTTTTTTAATTCATTCATTCACTTATTTATTTAATAAATAGGCACTGTCTAAGTCCAAGGGATAATTGGTGGTAGATAGGGAAGACAGGCTACTTCTTTAATGGCATTTAACATTTCAGTGGAGAAAGCATATAATAAATAAAAATGATAACATATCAGGTAAGTATAAATGCTGTGAAAGAAGATTGAATAGAGTCGGGATAGGGAGTGATGTGAGAATGAGATGTATACTGTTTTAGATAAAGTAGTCAGGAGGTGATATTTTAGCAAGTGAGATTAAGGAGGTGACATTTGAGCAACTGGGTTAATTTGAGAGGGTAAACTATGTTAAAATCTGGAAGAAGAGAATTCCAGGGGCTGGGAACATCAAGTGCAAAGGATCTGAGGTGGAAATGACCTTGTGGTAATTGAGAAATGGAAGGAAGTCAAATGTGATGAAGTGCCATGTTACCTAGAGGGAGAATGGGAAGAAATGAGTTTGGAGGGGATGCTGAGGGCCCAAAATACAGGTTTTGTGAGATGATATTAAAGAGTTTGGATTTTGAGTGTGATGGAAAGCTACCAGATGATTTTGAGCAGAGGAATGACATGATTTGGTGTACTTTAAGATTACTTTTACAGTATAGAATTCTGTGTAGTGTGTAAAAGAATATGGAAGATCTGCGTTGATATGGAAGGATCTTGAAGATAACATTGTTTGTACAATTTTCTATACCTTGCTTTTTTTTTCTTTTTATGTAAAAAAAAAACCTAAAAACTTTTTTGGTATCTGCTTGTATATGTGTACAATTTCTCTGGAAGGACATGAGACAAGTATCAAAGTGTTTACCTATAAGAAGGGGAACTGATCTTGGGGAGAAGAGTGGGAGGAGAACTGACCACCGTACACTTTTTATGCATCAAGAAAATATTTGAAAACCATACAGAAAAGTACACACACACATAAGTATCCAGACAGGCGAATTTTTACAAACTGAACTCTCCCATGTAACCTGCACTCAGATGAGAAGCAGAGGTTTACCTGGACAACTGAAACCCCTCAATGTCCCTTCAAACGATAACTCTCCCTTCAAATGATAATGCCACCCCTCCCTTCGAACGATAACCACCATCCTGACTTCTAACAGCATAGATTAGTTTTGCCCGCATTTTATGTCAGCTCTCTTAACTCCATTCCACTCAGCATAATTTGTTTTGAGATTATCTATTTTTATTTTCATATTATGCAAGAAATACATTAATACGTTCTGTTTGTTAAAAGGTTCAAACAATACAGAAGTATATAGAACAAAGTATGCAGAACCCTCTTCAACTGCCTCAACTCCCCAGAGGTAACTGCAGTTAATCATTTAGTATGTAGCCATCTAGTCCTTGTTCTCTGTATTTATATATGCAAATAACTTTTTCTTTTTTGAAGTTAGTACATGAAATGGCTAGTACTTAATAATGTTGACAATAATAATAGTGTTAATATTTATTAAGCATTTTCTGTGTACTCTGTATGCTGAGCAAATAATCCCAGAAGCTGGACTATGTGAAAAAGAACAGGACATCAGGATGGAAGGAAGACTGATTCACAACCTGTGTTATGTAAATGACACAACCTTGATTGCTGAAAAGTAAAGAGGACTTGAAAGCACTTACTGATGAAGATCAAACACTACAGCCTTTAGTATGGATTACACTTCAATATAAAGAAAACCAAGATCTTCACAACTGGACCAGTAAGCAACATCATGATAAATGGAGAAAAGATTGAAGTTGTCAAGGATTTCATTATACTTGGATCCACGATCAGCACCCATGGAAGCAGCAGTCAGGAAATCAAACATCGCATTGCATTGGACAAATCTGCTGCAAAAGACCTCTTTCAAGTGTTAAAAAGCAAAGATATCTCCTGGAATACTAAGGTGCTCTTGATGTAAGCCGTGGTTATTTTCAGTCTCCTCATATACATGTGAAAGCTGGACAGTGAATAAAGAAGACCAAAGAAGAATTGATGCTTTTGAATTATGATGTTGGCAAAGACTATTGAATATACATACCATGGACTGCCAGAAGAACGAACAAATCTGTCTTGGAAGAAGTACAGCTAGAATGCGCTTTAAAAGCAAGGATGGCGAGACTTCATCTCACATACTTCGGACATGTTATCAGGAGGGACCTGTCCCTGGAGAAGGACATCATGCTTGGTAGAGAGCAAAAAAGAAGATCGTCAACAAGATGGATTGACACAGTGGCTGCAACAGTGGGCTCAAGTCTAACAACGATTGTGAGAATGGTGCTGTACTGGGCAATGTTTTGTTCTGTTGTACATAGCATTCCTGTGAGTTGGAACCAACTTGAAGGCACCTAACAATAACAGCAATGTACTCTTCACTGTATACTTTTCTATGTACTGTACTAATATATTTAATATATACAAATATATTATTTATAAATAATAACCCATTATTCCCATTTTACAGATGAGGAAACAGAGAGGTCAAGTACCATACATAGTACTTACAGTATCCACCTTATTCTTTTTAATGGCTGCATAGCATTCTTACATCACACTTAAGCCCTGTTGATTACAGTTAGTTAAATTGTTTCTATACTCATAGCTACATTTAGAATGAAATCTGTATTCTGAATTCTCGTCTTCAAGCTCCTTTCCTCCTCCTCCCCCCAGCTGGCCCCAAACATATCTCTCCATTGCTTATATACATTCTTCACACACATGCACTGCCCTGTGTAGCCTCTCTTTTATTCCAGTATTCCTGAATAAGATCTCAGTCAGCCAGGCCTATCTCCTCTCTGTCTTAGGAAATGCTCTGTTGGTGTCTGCCTCCATATTTTTTTGTTCATATCCTTTTACCTTTGAAATTTCCCTTCTTGTGGCAGACAACCAAAATATCCCATTTCCTTCTGACCCAGATAGATTTTATCCTGCCTCCTTTATGAAGCTACAACTGAGATAAACCGTTCTTTCAGTTTGTTTAGCACGTAACACTTAACAGTCTATGACTTGTTACTAAATAATATGCTTTTATTCTCTTGTTATATTTTTCTAGTTTAATATGGCCAGTTTTGCTTGCTTGGCAAAAATCATCCTCCATAGGGTTGGCGAAGGTAAGGCATATGGCCTCCCCACACAAAAGGAATATGTATAGTTTCACTCTCCTGCACCCCACCCCACTCCCCATGGGTGCCAGCATAGTAGTCTCCATAGACACTACTATTTGATCAGCACCCAGAACAGAGCTTGGCACTTGATAGACTCTCAGTAAGTATATGCTGAATGGATGAATCAGTTGGCTCTGAGATGAAACCTATTTGGCAATGAGTTTCTTTTTAAAGCCTCTTCATAACTGTTCACAGTACATGGCATGTAACATGCAATCAATAATTATTTGTTGAATTTAACTCAGTTTTATTTTACTTTATGCTTACCTGAGTTTTAACTGAACATGTATGTTCTTTTCAGGGAAGATACACCCCAATCGAGAATGGTCTTGATGCTAGAATTTGTCAAAGGCAGAACTGCAGTATTATTTGGCAGTTTTAGGCACAAGAAAGGAAATATCTTTGCTACTGACATCTTTTTTCCAAACATTACTCCGGCCATTTCACTAGCTGCTCATTGTCTATAGTTGACTGTCTAGTGACCTGCAGGGGATTTTATCCACACTTATCAGTGGAGCTCCACTGCATATCACTTCCACTTATCATCACCCAGAGTTTCTTAATAGTACAGAGTGCCTGGAGCAGGTTCATTTGGGCAATCTTTGGTCTGTGTTTGTTTCCCCATTAGTAAATGAATATTGTATTCCAAATAACTATAATACTATATATGAAGGAAGTAAATTTATTTAATATAGAAACAAGGCTTAGAAGGTTTTAATGTGTATGATGCAGACAGTAACCTCAGTTTCCAATACATTTAGTGTAAAATAACATGCTTAAAGTATCACAGAAGCCAGTACCAAAAATTCTCTGCTGTCGAGTCGATTCCGACTCATAGCGACCCTTTAGGACAGAGTAGAACTGTCCCGTGGGGTTTCCAAGGAGCACCTGGTGAATTCAAACTGCCGACCTTTTGGTTAGCAGCCGAATGCCTAACCACAGCGCCACCAGGGCTCCACAGAAGCCAATAGAGATTATAAAATTATAAATCATCCTTTGTTGGATTAAGCTATGGTTTTATTTTCTTTAAATCTATTTGATATTCTTTTTAAAATAGATACTTCCCATTTTTCTGGCATTTATGTGTATTATGATTTATTTGAGGGTTTCATGCATTTTATCTCATGACAATCCTCAATACAGTTTGCATCTAATAATGACTTGAATGTTATCAGTGGTTTTTGCTCAAACTTTGTAAGTTTGTGAAACATTTTTTTTTCCTGCTCTCGCTGTTTGTATTTAGTATTGTACTGGAGGTTCTAAACAAGTTGCCATTGAGTCAACTCTGACTCACAGTGACCTCAAGTGTGTACAGAGTAGAAATGTGCTCCAAAGGGTTTTCTTTCTTAAAAAATTTTTCTTTATTGTACTTCAGGAGAAGGTTTACAGAACAAATAGTTTCTCATTAAACACTCAATACACAAATTGTTTTATAACATTGGTTAACAACCCCACAACATGCCAACACTATCCCTTCTTGACCTTGGAGGACCTTTTCTTTGGTGGGGGGTGGGGGGAGCATATGTAGCCAAAGATACACCATTTCAAAAATTTCTACATGTGCAAGTCAGTGACATCGATTATGTTGTTCTTTTGTTGTGCTGCTATTCTCACTGTCCTTTTCCAAATTATTCCATCATCATTGTCTTCAACTCATTGTCCCCTAGGCTTCCCATCAGACCTTTTGAGTTGGTGTTGTCAATTTGATCTCACATAGATAATTCTTTTTTTGTACCTTAGATGAAGGTTTACAGAACAGAGTAGTTTCTCATTAAACAGTACACATATTGCCCTATGACAATGGTTAACAACCCCATCACATCTCAACACTGTCCTTACTCAAACTTGGGTTCCCTATCACCAGCTTTCCTATCCCCTCTTGCCTTCTAGTCCTTGTCCCTGGACTGCTGTGCCTCATTAGTCTCGTTATGTTTTATGTGGCTGCCCAGTTCCTGGCTGAATGGTGAATCTAGGGAGTGACTTCACCACTGAGCTAAAAGGGTGTCCGGGGGCCATACTCTCGGGGTTTCTCCAGTCTGTCAGGCCGGTAAATCTGGTCTTTTTTCGTGTGTTAGGATTTTGTTCTACATCCTTCTCCAGCTCTGTCCAGAACCCTCTGTTGTGATCCTGGTCAGAGCAGTCAGTGGTGGTAGCCGGGCACCATCTAGCTGTACTGGATTCAGTCCGGTGGAGGCCTTGGTAGCTGTGGACAGTTAGTCCTTTGGACCAATCTTTTCCTTGTATCCTGTTCTCTTCATTCTCACTTGCTCCCGAGGGGATGAGACCAGTGGAGTGTCTTAGATGGCCACTCACAGGCTTTTAAGACCCCAGACAGTACTCAACAAGGTAGAATGTAGAGCATTGTCTTTATAAGCTGTGTTATGCCCGTTGAGCTAGATGTTCCCTGAGACCATGGTCCCCACAGCCCTCCACCCAGCAGTTCAGTCCCTCAGGGAGTTTGGATGTGTCTATGGAGCCTCCATGACCTTTCCTTTTACAAGTTGTGCTGGCTTCTCTAGGATTGTGTACTCTTACCGTTCACCAAAGTTACCATTTATCTATTGTCTATTTAGTATTTTCCCCTCACCCCTCCCATCTCTCGTAACCAACAAAGATTGTTACTTTTGTGTGTAGACTTAGAATTTTACAATAGAGGTCTCATACAATATTTAATCCTTTTGTGATTGACTTCTTTCACTCAGCATAATGCCCTCCAGTTTGATCCATGTTATGAGATGCTTCACAGATTCACCATTGTTCTTTATCGTTGCATAATAGTCCATTGTGTGTATGTATCATAGTTTGTTTATCCATTCATCTGTTGATGGGCATCTAGGTTGTTTCCATCTTTTTGCTATTGTGAACAATGCTGCAGTGAACATGGGTGTGCATATGTCTATTCGTGTGATGGCTCTTATTTCTCCAGGATATATTCCTGGGAGTGGGATTGGTGGATCGTATGGTATTTCTATTTCTAGCTTTCTAAGGAAGTGCCGTATCATTTTCCAAAATGGTTGTATCATTATGCATTCCCACCAGCAGTGCCTAAGAATTCCAGTCTCCCTGCAGCCTCTACAACGTTTGTTACTTCGGTGTTTATTCATGCCAGTAATGCTGGGGTGAGATGGTATCTCATTGTGGTTTTAATTTGCATTTATCTAATAGCTAGTGATCGCAAGCATTTCCTCCTGTATCTGTTTGCTCCTTGAATGTCTTCTTTGATGAAGTGTCTGTTCATTTCCTTCACCCATTTTTTAATTGGATTATTTGTCTTTCTGTCGTGGAGGTGTTGGATTTTCTTGTAGATATAGAAATTAGACGTTTGTCTGACTTTTACTGTCCAAAAATTTTTTCCCAGTCTGTAGGTTCTCTTTTTACTCTTAGTGAAGTCTTTTGTTGACATAGGTGTTTGATTTTTAGAAGATCCCAGTTATCTAGCTTATCTTTTGCAGTTTGTGTGCTGTTGGTTATGGTTTGTATCCTGTTAATGCTGTGTATTGGGGCCTCTAGTGTTGATCCATTTTTTTCATCTAGTAACGTTTATAGTTTTCGGCTTTATTTTTAGGTCTTCGATCTGTTTTGAATTAATTTTTGTATATGGTGTGAGGTATGGGTCCTGTTTTCATTTTTTTGCAGATGGACATCCAGTTTTGCCAGCACCATTTTTTAAAAAGACCATCTTTTCCCCCATTTGATGGACTTTGGGCCCTTGTTGAAGATCAGGTGACCGGGCCCTTGTTGAAGATCAGGTGACCGTAGATGGATGGATTTACATCTGGGTTCTCAATTCTGTTCCATTGGTCAGAGTATCTGTTGTTGTACCAGTACCAGGCTGTTTTGACTACCTTAGCTGTATAGTAGGTTCTGAGGTCAGGTAGTGTGCGTCCTCCTACTTTATTCTTCTTTTTCAGTAGTGCTTTGTCTATCCGAGGCTTCTTCCCTTTCCATATAAAGTTAATCATTAGTTTTTCCATCTCTTTAAAGAATGTTGTTGGTATTTGGATCGGGATTGCATTGTATTTGTAAATTGCTTTGGGTAGGATTTTCATTTTCACAATGTTGAGTCTACCTGTCTATGACCATGGTATGTTTTTCCGTTTATGTAGATCCCTTTGGGTTTCTTGCAGTAATGTTTTGTAGTTTTCTTTGTATAGGTCTTTTACACCCCTAGTTAGATTTATTCCTAAGTATTTTATTTTTTTAGGGGCTATTATAAATGATATTGTTTTCCTGATTTCCTTTTCATCGTTCTCTTTATTGCTGTAGAGGAATCCAACTGATTTTTGTGTATTTATCTTGTGTCTTGCTACTCTGCTGAATCTATTAGTTCCAGTAGTTTTCTCTTGTAGTTTTTAGGGTTTTCTATGTATAAGTATCATATCATCTGCAAACAGGGACAGTTTAACTTCTTCATTACCAGTTTAGAAGCTCTTTATTTCTTTTTCTTGCCTTATTGCTCCAGCTAGGACTTCCAGCACAAAGTTAAATAGGAGTGGTGATAAAGGGCATCCTTGTCTTGTTCCTGTTCTCAAGGGGAATAGTTTCATTTTCTCTCCATTAAGAATGATGTTGGCCGTTGGTTTTGCATAAATGCTCTTTATTATGTTAAGAAATTTCCCTTCTGTACCTGTTGAGAGTTTTTATCAGGAACGGGTGTTGGACTTTGTTGAATGCCTTTTCTGCATCAACTGAGATGATCATGTGGTTCTTTTCTTTCCTTTTACGTGGTGGAATATGTTGATTTATTTTCTAATGTTGAACCATCATTGCATACCTGATATGAATCCTGCTTGGTCATGGTGTATTATTTTTTTCATAGGATGCTGAATTTTATTGGCTAGAATTTTGTTGAGAATTTTTACATCTATATTCATGAGAGATATTGATGTGTAGTTTTCTTTTTTTGTGACGTCTTTGCCTGGTTTTGGTATCAGGGTGATGCTGGCTTCATAGAATGAATTTGGAAGTGTCACTTCCTTTTCTATGTTCTGAAATAGTTTGAGTAGTACTGGTACAAGCTCTTCTCTGAACGTTTGATAGAGTTCTCCAGTGAAGCCATCTGGGCCAGGGCTTTTTTTTGTTGGGAGTTTTTTTTACCTTTTCAGTCTCTTCTCTTGTTATGGGTCTGTTCAGATTTTCAGTATCACTTTGTGATAGTTTGGGTAGGTAGTGTGTTTCTAGAAATCCATCCATTTCCTCTAGGTTTTCAAATTTGTTGGAGTATAGTTTTTCATAATACTCTATTATGATCCTTTTTATTTCAGTTGGGTCTGTAATGTCACACATTTCATTTCTTATTTGGGTTGTTTGCATCGTCTCCTGTTTTTCTTTTGTCAGTTTGGCCAGTGCTTTGTCGATTTTGTTGATTCTTTCAGAGAACCAACTTTTGGTTTTGTTGATTCTTTCTATTGTTTTTCTGTTCTCTATTTCATTTATTTCTGCTCTGATCTTTATTATTTCCTGTCTTCTAGTGGCTGTGGGCTTTTTTTGCTGTTCTCTTTCTATTTGTTTGAGTTGTGTAGTTAATGTTTTGATTGTTTCCCTTCTATTTTGATGTGTGCATCTATTGCTGTAACCTGTCCTTAGGACTGCCTTTGCTGTGTCCCAAAGGTTTTGGTATGACATGTTTTCATTCTTGTTTGATTCTAGGAATTTTTTGATTATATCTCTTATTTCTTCTATTACCCAGTGGTTGGTAAGCAGGGTGTTATTCAGTTTCCATGTAATTGATCTTTTTCCTTTGCTCTTTCTGTTGTTAATTTCTACCTTGATGGCGTTGTGATAAGAGAAGATACTCTGTATTGTCTCAATGTTTTGGATCTTTTTGAGGATTGCTCTGTGGCCTAAGATGTGGTCTATTTTGGAGAACGTTCCATGTGCATTGGAAAAGAATGTGTTACTTTGCAGCTGTAGCATAGAGTATTCCATATATATCTGTGAGGTCACTTTGGCTGATTGTGCCCTTTAGGTCCTCTGTATCTTTGTTGAGTTTCTTTATAAATGTTCTGTCCTTTACCAAGAGTGGCGTGTTGAAGTCTTCTACTATTATTGTGGAATTGTCAGTTTCTCTTTTCAGTGCTGTTAGAGTTTGTTTTATGTAGTTTGAAGCTCTGTCATTGGGTGCGTAGATGTTTATTATGGTTATGTCTTCATGATGGATCGTCCTCTTCATCATTATATAGTGTCCTTCTTTGTCTTTTATGGTGGATTTTGTTTTAAAGTCTGTTTTATCTGAGATTAGGATTGCCAGTCCTGCAGTGTTTTGGTAGTTACTTACTTGATATATTTTTTTTCCAACCTTTGATTTTTAACAAATTTATGTCTTTGTTTCTAAGGTGTGTCTCTTGTAGACAGCATGTTGATGCATCCTGTTTTTTTATCCATTCTGTCACTCTCCATCTCCTTATGGGTGCATTCAGACCATTTACATTCAGTGTAATTATTGATAGGTGTGAGTTTATTGCTGTCATTTTGTAGTGCTTTTTTTTTGTGGTGCTGATGTTTTCTTTGTTCCTCTTACTGTCCTTTGTGAATTCCTTTTGTTTGTGGATTTTTTTTTTCATTTGTTTTGTTTTTGTAGGTTTTGTTTTTAATGAGACTTTATGTTTTTCCTCTTTATTTTGATGAGTAGGTGTGTTAACTTTCTCTGTGGTTACCATGAAATTTACTTTTATCTTTCTAAGTTTGAACGAGTCTATTATTACTTCGTATTGCCTTGCCTTCTCTCCATTAGAAGGTTCTATACCTACACTGTTTATTCCCTGTTTTATTGTTCGGATGTTGTTGTCATTTACAGTTAACTGTTCTGATTCCCTGTTGTATTTCTTTTGGTTTTGGATAGTCCTTAAGAGTTCATTTCCTAGATTGGTATCTGGCTGGTACGATCCTGTGTTCTAGATTCAGCCTGTGAGCTGATGTTATTTGTTCTCAGATCGACGGGCTCCCTTTAATAATTCTTGTAAGTTTGGTTTGGTTTTTACATATTCCCTTTTATTTGGAAATGTTGTAATTTCAACATCATATTTGAATAAGAGTTTTGCAGGATAAATTATTCTTGGCTGGCAGTTTTTTTCCTTCAATATTTTATAGTCATCCGATTGCCTTCTTGCCTTCATGGTTTCTGCCGAATAATCTGAGCTTAGTCTTGTTTCTCCTCTGTATGTGACTTTTTCTCTCAAGCTGCTCTTAGGATTCTTTGTCTTTGGTTTTGGTGAGTGTGATTATGATTTGCCTTGGTGATTTTCTTTTGAGGTCTGTCCTGTATGGGATTTGTTGAGCTTCTTGAATGGCCAGCTTTTCAACTTTCATGATATTGGGGAAGTTTTCTGTCAGCAGTTCTTTGATGAGCCTTTGTGTTTTCTGTTTTCTCCCCGTGTTCTGCAACTCCGATCACTCACACATTTTTGCTTTTGATTGTATCCCACATAATTCTCAGGGTCTCTCCATTTTTCTTCATTCTTTTTTCTGATTTTTCCTTAGAGTTGTAGCCTTCTGTTTGTTTTTAGTTTTGCTTATCCTTTCTTCCAGTGTTTCAGACCTGCTCCTCAGCCCTTCTGTGACACTGTCCATTTCTGAAATCCTGTTTATATTTTGGATTTCTAGTTGTAGTTTTTGTATGATTTCTAGTTGTGAATTTATTTTGGCATTTTGTTCCTGCATTATTTTACTGAATCCTTCCATTTTATGGTCTGTATTTCCATGAATTTGTCTGCCCTTTCAGTGAATTTGTCTGTTTTTTTCCTTATTTTTGTCTACTTTTTGCTTTGACTCTTGGATAGCTGTGAACTACCTATCGGGTAGTTCTAGTGCCTTTCTTTCTACTGGAAAGTCATCTGGTGTTTTATTTTGGATGCCTACTGGAACCATCCTGTCGTGTAAATGTTTTGATATTGTCTGCTGTCTTCGGGGCATTCGGTAGTAATTTTCCTCGTTTATTGACTGTAGATTTGTTTCTTTCGTCCTGCTTTTTTGTTTTATTTGGTTATGTCTGAGCAGGCGGGTTGTGTGTTTTTTGTTGTTTGCTCGTCTTTGGGCACGATACTTTTTGCCTTCTCCAATTGGCAGGGTCAGTGGCTCAAATACGGTCTAGCAGGGCAGGTCTAGCTGAAGAGGAGTTGCTAGGATGGGTTGTTTGTGGCACTTACTGTGGCCACCAGGGCGGGCCGGTAATCAGTGCAGGGCAGGTTCCAGTAGGCCGTGCCGGGGCTATTTGGTGGTGTGATGTTCAGCACACGGTGTAGGTAGGCAGGATGGAGGGCGGGAGATTGTGATGTGTGGAGCCAAGATGGGTATGGGAGAGAGGAGAGAGAGGAGACAGGCACAGGAGCCAAAAAGATACAAACAAACAGAAATGAGTGTTAGGGGAGCATGCCTTTGGAGTAGAGAGATGAGAGACTACGGAATTGAGAAAAAAAAAAAAAAGAAGAAGAAGAAGAAGAAGAAAAGAATGAATAAATACAAATTAGAAAGAAAAAAGCACAGCTCCCAGGGATCCCACTGGTGCGGCTGTGAGGTCTGGGGAGGTTGCTTCCAGGCCGTGAAGTACAGCCTGGCTAGAAGGGGTCGAGGTGTCACTCAGCACCAGGTATTCAGGGGACAGGAAGAGAAGGAAAGTTTAGAGAAACGAGTAACTGAATAATGAAGAAAGAAAAGGGAAAAAGAGAGAAAAGAAAACAAATGAAAAAAAATAAGAACAAGAACCCCCCCCCCCCAAAAAAAAAAAAAAAAGAAAAAAAAAACCCTGAGAAAAACAAGAAAAAAGAATTGTCCTCAGGGATCCCTTTGCATGTTTGCACAAACTGAGGGGGTAGGTCCCAAGCCACGCAGTACTGCCTGGCTAGAACGGGCTCCCAATTCTTGAAAAGAAAAAGAAAACAAACAAACAATTCAAGACAAACAAACAAAAAAGCCCCAGGATCCCACCAGCATGGCAGCACAGGCCAGAAAGCAGTTTCACAGTTGAGTGGCGTTTCACAGCCTTTTAGGAAGAAGCGAAGATGGCACATGGAGCCAAGTATTTGAGAGAAAGGAGGGGGAGGTGATGAGAGGTAAGGAAGAAATCTAAAGAAGCAGTAAAAAGCAACACCAGCAGCCAACAAATGGCACTTAGGGAACCAGCCACTGCAGGCAGGTGAAATCCAGGTGACACCAGGGTGAAGCTGGTACTTTCTGGCCAAGAGACTGTGGCCGCAGGAAGCAGAGGAGGCCGAGTGGGGGTGAAGAAGGGTGGGGTGTGGGAAAGTGTATATCCCTGGTTACTTACTGGTTGTTCTTTCTCCTGCTGGAAGCTCTGTGAAGGTGCTTTCTCGTACGCCCTGTTCACTGATCTCTGATAGGAGTCCGAGATGGTGGATCCGTGCTGCATTAGCTGATAGGGGACCTCTGCATGTGTCTCTCCTTGCTCTTTGTTCTCTGTCAGTTTCTCATTCAGTTTGGTGCTTGGCTGAGTTCTTTATCTCTTTGTTTGATGCTTAGGGTTTGAGGATTGCCATTTTCTCTGTTTGGCTTAGTTTTTCAGATCTTTGCTGTGGAGGGACGGTGTGGTGCTTCTGCGTATAGTGCCGTGTTGCCCAGAAGTCCTGTGAAACATTTTTAAAAGAGTAATGACCTTAGGGAAGAGCTAGATTTTTTTCTTAAGTTTTCTGTTCACATTTGAATGTATCACGTTCAAGACTGACTTTGTGGTAATGTGGATTTCAATGAAGAAAATGTATTTGAGAGTCAAATCTAGAAGGCCATTTTAGGGCTTAGTGGCCTTACCAAAGAAATAAAAGTCTAGAGTCTGTTTTTTTGGATAATACATAGGAGGTGGAACAACCTGTTTTTCCTTTTGGTTATCATTTGGAATTGCCAGTGAATTATTTGTTCAAGTTACGAAGAGGGAAGTGAGCAGTCACAGCTTTCATTTGGAAAATTGTGGTAGAGAAAATTTCTTTCTAGATTTGTGTTTTCTTATTTTAGTTTGTAATGGTGTTCTGCTCTTATTAAAAAATAACACACTTTTCAATTAATATTGATTTAAAAGTATGTAACTTGCATTGATTTGAATTGGGGATCTTATCCTTTTTTTCCCCTTTCTCTTTCAGGACTTGAACTAATGAAAGAAGTGGATGGCACTTATGAAGATATATGTCATTCCTTCCTTTTTAATGGGAACATCTGCTTAGGAGCTGTATATGACTTTTCATCTATGATCTTTTCTTTCAATACCCACTGACTTTGAGTTGCAGGAAGGTCTCTGAAGATATATATCAAATGACGTCAATGGCCAGCTTGTTTTCTTTTACTAGTCCAGCAGTGAAACGATTGTTGGGCTGGAAACAAGGTGATGAGGAGGAGAAATGGGCCGAAAAGGCAGTCGATGCTTTGGTGAAAAAGCTAAAAAAGAAAAAGGGTGCCATGGAGGAACTGGAGAAAGCCTTGAGCAGTCCAGGACAACCGAGCAAATGTGTCACTATTCCTAGGTCTTTAGATGGACGCCTGCAGGTTTCTCACAGAAAAGGCCTGCCCCATGTTATATATTGTCGTGTTTGGCGCTGGCCTGATTTGCAGAGTCATCATGAGCTAAAACCATTGGATATTTGTGAATTTCCTTTTGGATCTAAGCAAAAAGAAGTTTGTATCAATCCGTACCACTATAAGAGAGTGGAGAGTCCAGGTAGGTTTTGGTCCCCTGAGAAGGAGAAAAAAATAAATCATCTCTCTTTCTGATTTGCATTTAACTGGATTGAGTAATTAAAAGGTTATATTAGCCTTGTGTTTTCTTTTTAAAGATTTTAATCTTAGAAGGAATTCTAGGTTTTGAATTTAGCTTTTTACATGGAGGTGATATATAACTCCCACATGGCTTATTCTAATTCATTGTTCACTCTAAGCACCCATACATGCACTTTGCCTTTTCTGTGGATGACCTATATGGGTTTTAAGGAAGGCTTAAGGTCCAGGTATATACTCGGTCCTGTTTCTTTTTGCCAAGAACTTTGTTCTACAATTATCACCACTCTCTTTAGCATCATCATATTTTTCCTATTTCTGAAAGCATAAAAACATGCCATAATACCTCCCATCCCAAAATAAAAGTTAAAAAATTTTTTTCTCTCTAACTTCATGAATAATCCTCCCCGCTCCCAAGTTTACTGCACTGTTTCATCTGATCCTTACATAGGATTCTCCATATATATTATCTTCACATCTTTATTTTCCATTCTTTCTTGACAGCTGTCTAGTTAGTCTCTCTTCCTTACCATTTGACTTGTTAAGATGACTTGTGACGGCCTTATAGATCTAGGGATCATTTCTCAGTTCTCATCTTAACTTTCCTTCTCAACAGCATTTACTATAGTTGATCCCCCTCCTGCCCACCTGAAACTTTTTCTTTATTTAGCCCTAAGACACTACAGTCTCTTGGTTCTTCCGCATTGACTGCTCTTGCTCTATTTGCTGGCTCTTTCTCCTGTTTTCATAAGGCTCAGTCATTGGCCCTTTTCTCCGTCTGTATTTTTTCTATATGAGCTCTCATGCTGTCCCAATGTCTATAAGCTGATGCTTACATTTTGGACTCCAGAGTCAACTTTTCACTTGAGTTGTCGACTTGTGTATCCAGTTGTTTATTTGAATTTCTAATAAGCATATAAAATTTAATATGTCTACACAGTAAGTCTTGGTTTTTTCCCACCAAATCAGGTTTTTCTCTAGTTTTCTGTATTGAAGTAAATGATGCTAGCATTCATGTAATTGCTAATGCCCTAGGCCTAGATATCATTTTTAATTCTTCTCTCTCAAGCCCTATATTTGGGCTATGAACAAATGCTGTTAGCTCAACTTCAAAATATATATTTATCTATCATCTCTTACCATGTCTGACACCACTACCCTAGTACAGGCCATCATCATCTTTCACCTTAAGGAGTCTCCTAATTAATCTCCCTGCCTCTCTTCTTCCCCCACCCCCATTTGTTTTCTACACAGCCACCAGAGTGATCTTTAAAAAATATATATGAAATCATGTCAGTCCTTACTCAGAACACTTCACAGGTTTCCTATGATACTTAGAACAGATTTCTACAAGGCCTCTCCCTGAAATGTCCTCTGGCTTCCTCTGTTCCTTGAACTTCCATACTCCTGTGTCCAGGCTTTTCTTCTTGCCGTTTCTACTATCTAGAGTACTTTTTCCCCAGGATCTTTTCAAATACCCTTGTCATAACTTAACTCTTATACTATATATTTATTTTATTATCTGACATGAGCAGGAACTTGCTCTGTTTTGTTCACCAGTGCTTACCCAGTGTCTAGAATAGTATTATTATCTGGGATTTCAGGTGTATGTGTGTGTGTGTGTGTGTATACATATATTTACTTATGTCATGAATGAATTCTATAAGCTGAGATACTAGCTGGGTGTATTAGTTATGTATTACTGCATAACAAATTACCACAAACTTAGCAGTTTAATACAACACACGTTTATTATCTCATAGTTTCTGTGGGTCAGGAGTCTGGGGAGGCTTAGCTGGGCCATTTGGAAGGCTGTAGTCAAGGTGCTGGTCAGGGCTGGACTCTCATCTGAGGCTTGATTGGGGAAGGATCTTGTTTCAAGCTCATGTCATTGTTGGCAGAATTCAGTTCCTTGCAGGCTGTTGGATCCCGTTGCTGGTTGTTGGTCAGAGGCTGCCTTCAGTTGTTTGCCACATAGCCCTCTTCATAGATAGCTTACATTCATGGTAGCTTGCTTCTTCAAAGCCAGTAAGAGAGTCTCCTCATAATAAGGATGTTACAGTCTTATGAAATGTAATCATGTACATCTCGTCACCTTTACTGTATTGTATTGGTTAGAAGCAAGTCACGGGTCTCACTCTCAAGGGGGAGGGGATCATGCAAGGGCATGAACACCAGGAGGTGGAGTCATAGAGACCATCTTAGAGTCTGTTCGGAACATTGGGGTTCATTTGGAGATAATACAAGGCCGAAAACCAACCAAACCCATTGCCGTCAAGTTGATTCCGACTCATAGCAACTGTATTGGACAGAGTAGAACTGCTGCATAGGGTTTCCAAGGAGCTGTTTGTAGATTTGAACTGCTAACCTTTTGGTTAGTAGCCATAGCTCTTACCCACTACGCCACCAGCGGACTGTGAAAATAACATTGAATATGAAGACTAGCAAAAAGAATAGCAATGATGATGGTTGGGCTGTCAGGGAAAGTTCAGTTTAAGAGCTTTAAAATGGCCGATTGGTATCTGACGTGACTGAATTTCTTATTGAGTCCAAGGAGAGCTTTATCCTAAAGGAACTGGTGAGGAAAGGAAGATGTGAGAATTTAATAGAGAAGTGTAATTTGAAAAACTCCCAAGCTTGATATATACTAGAAAGAATGTCTTAAGAATATAGTGTTTTCCCCAGAGCCAGGGTGTAGCTGGTAATCAGTAGGTAGAAATGTCTTATTTTTTTGTAATCCTTTTCCTCAGCTATGATTCATTCTATAGAAAAGACTGGGGCATAGCTCTGATAACTTTTAAATGACTCTGGAAATTGGGCCCAAAATTTCCTGAAGGAAATGCATGTTTTAATGATTTTCTGTCCTTTATTTCTTACATCTACTTGGTTATCAAGACTTTGTTAGTTTTATTTTGAGACTAATGGCATGACTGTATGTTGTTCTTCCACTACCACCATCATAATTTATTCCTTAGATGGATTATCATTGCTTTAAGATAAAGTGTTGCTACAAGCTCATAACTGTATTTTTTTTTGGTATTTATGTTGCTTACTATTCTTTGAACTTCCAGGACGTGTAGGTTGGTGTTTGTTACTAATTTTGGAAAATTCTCAGCTATTGTTACTTCAAATATTTCTTCGTTCTGTCTTTCTGGTATTCCCGTTATGCATGTTACACCTTTTGTAATTGTCCCATCCAAAAAAAACCACAAAAACAAGCCCGTTGCCATCAAGTTGATTCCGACTCATAGCCACCCTATAGGACAGTGTAGATCTGCCCCGTAGAGTTTCCAAGGCTATATAATCTTTACTGAAGCAGACTGCCACATCTTTTTCCTGCCTAGTGCCTGGGTGGGTTTGAACTACTGACCTTTTGGTTAGCAGCTGAGCATTTAACCACAGCACCACCAAACCAAAAAAAAAAAAAAAAAAAACAACCAAACTTGTTGCTGTGTAGTCTGTTCTGACTCATAGCGACCCTACAGAACAGAGTAGAACTGCCCTGTAGGGTTTCCAAGGAGCAGCTGGTGGACTCAAACTGCCAACCTTTTGGTTACCAGCCAAGTTTTTAACCACTGCGCCACCAGGGCTTCTTAACTGTGCCATAGTTTTGAATATTCTGTGATTCTATTTGCCTGTCTGCCTCTCTAGTTTTCAGGGCAGCAGTTTGCCCTGTGACTCAGTTCTTTGATGGATCTAAGAATAATTGTTGATTTTCAGTTTGTTCACTTTTTTTCTTGTCGTGAGAATGGGAGTGACAATTTCCAAACTCTACGTACTGGACTGAAAACCGGAAGTCTCAGACCAGAAACCAGAAACTGGATTCTTTTGCATGTGGTTTATCTAGTGTCTAAAACTGCCAGATTAATTTTCTGAAAGCTTGCTTTTATTATATTAATCTTTACAAACTTAGTTGTTTCCTGTTCATCCAACAGACATTAAGTCCCCTGTATGTAGTGGGCCAAGCTTTGGAGACATAGACTCTCCTTGGAGAACACCTGGTTGACTGTGGAGAGGCAGGCAAGCAAATGGATGACTCTGAATGTGGTGTGAGTGCTTCGATAGACGCATGCATATTATGCTTGATAGCAGAGAGAACAGGTAGTCCATAGTCCTTGGACTGATCAGGATCTCTGTGATCCAGCTCCATCCTCTAATTCATTTAGTTCATGCATTCTCAGTGGGGAGGATATTGTCCCTAAAGGGGCGAAAATTGGTTCTTAAAGGGTAAAAACCTTATTCTTTTATGTATAAAGCACAGATACATATGTAGTACACAAACGCATACAGTATACTGTGGTATTAAAATTTCATCGGTAGGGAAATAAGAAAAAAGTGTCTAAATAGGCTCCTTAGAGAAGATGTTAATGAAAAAAAGACTGAGAAACACTGATATAGTTCAATGCCAGTATAAATCATCTAGTCAGGCATGAGTCCCTGTTGCCACATGATAGTTTCTCATTGCTTGAATTTATTTACATTCTTCCTTGTATCTGGAATTTATTCTTATCCGTTACTGAATTTCTAGACATCTTCATGACCTGATAAGTTCTATCAAATTACTACTTCTCTGACTTTGCTGGCGTTTATTGGTCCTTCTTCCTTATCATTCTAGTACTCGTGCTCTTTTCCCCCTCCCCACCCCATCCCCCATCCCCGCACTCGTTTTCTTTATTTCTTTACATTTGGGTAAGTAGTTATATTCTCTCATTTTGTTTCCAGCTATTCAGACTGATAGCTGTTGCTCGCTCCCTCAAATTCTTTAAATGCAGGGGGCTCTGATACATAATTGTAATTGAAAGAACAATGAGTGAATGAATGAATGAGACCATGTAGGACATTTTCAGTGTTTCAGAGTGTTTAAAGCACTTCCATGTTCATTATCTCATTTGATCTTTACTCAGCCCTATGAGCTAGGCAGGCAGCAGTTGTCATATCACAGATGAGGAATCAGACTCAGAAATGGGAAGAGATTTGCTCAGGATCACATAGCTTATGATAGCAGAATCTAGATTAAGGCCTAGGTCTTTCGTTTTTTAATTCTAAATTCTGTGTGTGTGCAAGCCGTATGATGTGCTTCCCAGTATATACTAAACAAAACATTAAACAGTTTATGTGTAATATTTATTGAGCACCTGATGTATAAAAGAACTGCAGGATTTGGGAAATTATTGGGAAGAGGGATAAAATGAGAAGTAAAATTCGGCTCCTGCGATCAAGGATCTCTTTTATAATTAGAAAGTAAAATGTAAGGTGAGCTGTACTGTAATAGAGGTACCGAGGGGGCAGATAATTGTGAGGATCAGGGAAGACAGCATGGTAGAGGTGTTATTTAATTAGGTCCTTGAAAAAATGACTGATTTTGATATGTAAAGGATGGGGTGGCGGTGTGGGAGGACCTGCCAGACAAAACAGCAAAAAAAAAAAAAGGTATAGCAGTAGTCTTAAATTATATCATCTGTTCATGAATGGTCAGGAGTCTGATGTGTTTAGAGCATAGGATGCTTTGCCTGGGAATTGGGGAGAGTGATAGTGAGGCCAAAAAGGTTGGTTGGGTTATTTCAGAAACTTTGCCATATATATTAAATATGAAGACTTTTGGAGTTTACAAATAACAGAAACCCAATTTGAACTAGTTTAAGCAAAAAAGGATTTATCAGAAGGACATTGGGTGCTTTAAGGAGTCGAAGGAAAGCTTTGTACTCAGGCTGAGGGGAGAAGGGCATGGATATAGCTGGGTCAAGGATTTGAAGTAATACCATCAGAATCCTCTCTTGCTTATTATGTCTGCTATCTCTGCTTCCTCCCCCTTCTCTTTTTGTTTCCTTAAGAATGATTTTTTTCCATTTTTTTCTCCAGAGCTTCCAAATTTTACTTCTAACAATTAAGCTACTTGAAAGAAGTTATTTTTGGTCCTGAGCCCAAATATCCTGGGGGAAGGGACGGAAGTAGTAGTAACAGTAATAGCACCTAACATTTATTGAGCACTTAGGGACTAGGCACTTTTCTAGCCCTATTAAGTTACTTCCTCATAGGGTTAGAAAACAATAGTCACACTTCACAATCCTATGAGGGTACTTTCATTTTACAGATAAGGAAACTAAGGTTTAGAAGTGAAGTAAACTCACCCGAGATCACACAACTAGTATATGGTGGAGTCAGAAAGTATTATAAACAGATAAAAAAAGATGAAAGATGGGAAGTGATAAGGAAGGTAAGAAAATTAGAGGGCCAACCCAGGTGGTTTGATGTTTAATAGACAGTATTGTCTAGTGGTTAACTCTATGGATACTGGAGCCAGACTTCCTGGATTTGAGTCCTGGTTTTACCAATTACTACCCGTGTGACCTCAGACAAGCTACTTGTATGTAGAATGAGAATACACCTACTCCTCACTTACCAACTATCTCATTATACGACATTGCAATTATGACAATAGTAAAAAAACTACCGTCCAACTATTTTGAATATTAATGACAGACATCCAGTAGTAATGAACACTGAGGCGCGAGGTGAGAGTAACGCTGGCTGTGATGGTTAAGGTTATGTGTCAGCTTGGCTGCACCATGATTTGCAGTGGTTTGGCAGTTAGGTAATGATGTAATTTGGCAGTTATATAATGATGTAATTTGGCAGTTATGTAATGATGTAGTCATTCTTCCTTTTGTGACCCTATGTGATCATCCTTCATTTTTCCATAATGCTGATTTTCATATAATGACCTGGTCTTTGGAACCTAACCATGTTGGTGAGTGAGGAGTGGGTGTAATAGGACCTACATTATAGAGTTGTTAACAGGATTAGATGAGTTAATGCATGAAAAGTGCTTAGGTAAAAAACAGTAACTGGCCCTGAATTAAATTTCAAGTTAAATATCAATTCTAATAGAATAATAAATTCTAGAAATATAGCATAAGGAAAAAAATGGCAGAGAGAAAATTACCAAAGAAATACTACTTGAACAATTCCCAGAACTGAAGATTGAAAGGGACCAGTAACTGAGTAACCAGGACAAGGGACAAAGACCCACACATGAAATTTTAGTGTATCTGGGATAAAAAGAAGATTCTAAAAGCTTCCAGAGAGAAAAGACAGAACACACATAAAAAACTGGGAATCAGAGTATTGAATTTCTCAACAGCAATTCTGAATTCTAGAAGAAAATGAAGCAGTGTCCTCAAAATTCTAAGGAAGATGTGTGTCTTAGTCATCTAGTGCTGCTGTAACAGGAATACCAGAAGTGGATGGCTTTAACAAAGAAGTTTATTCTGTCACAGTCCAGTAGGCTACAAGTCCGATTCAGGACGCCAGCTCCAGAAGGCTTTCTCTCTCTGTTGGCTCTGGAGGAAGGTCATTATCATCAGTCTTCCCTTGGTCTGGGAGCACCTCAGCGCAGGAACCTCAGGTTCAATGAACATGCTCTGCTCTCGGCACTGCTTTCTTGGTATGAGGTCCCCATGTCTCTCTGCTCACTTCTTTTATATCTCAAAAAAGATTGGCTTAAGACACTAATCTTGTAGATATCATCAATATAACTTCTGCTTATCCATCTTATTACATCATAGTGATAGGATATACAACACATAGGGAAGTCACATCAGATGACAAAATGGTAGACAGTCATACGATATTGGGAATTATGACCTAGCCAAGTTGACGTATTTTTGGGGGACACAATTCAGTCCATGACGGCATCTGTTGTAAAATTCTGTCTGCAGACCAGACATTTTCACATGTGCAAAGACTTGGAAAATTTATCATCCTTCTCTTTCTTAGGAAGCTAATAGAGGATGAGGCCCAGGAAACAGGATCCAACAGGAGAGAAGGGATGGGAAGTCCAAGGACTTCAGATTTGCAGGAGACTTAAGTAGCAGCCCCTCTAGATTGGAGCAACCATTCTAGATTGGAGCAGAAGTTGGAGGATCCAAGAGGGGGAAATGAAGTCAATAAGTTATTTGATGATTTGGGGGCGCCGGGAGCCCTGGTGGCACAGTGGTTAAGAGCTCAGCTGCTAACCAAAAGATCAGCAGTTCAAATCCACCAGTCGCTCCTTGGAAACCCTGTGGGGCGGTTCTTCTCTGTCCTGTAGGATTGCATGAGTCGGAATCAACTCGATGGTAGTGGGTTTGGTATCATATGTATTATTTTTGATGAAAGTAAAAGAATTTTTAAAAAAATTATGTACGTTGATAATACAAGTAAGAGAGAAGCAAGGAGCCCTGATGGTGTAGTAGTTAAGTGCTTGGCTGCTAACAGAAAGGTGGGCAGTTCAAACCCACTAGCTGCCCTCCAGGAGAAAGATGTGGCAGTCTGCCTCTGTAAAGATTACAGCCTTGGAAACCCTATGGGGCAGTTCTGTCCTGTCCTGTAGGGTCCCTATGAGTTGGAATTGACTCAGTGGCAGTGGGTTTGGTTTGGTTTTTTAAAAGAGAAGCCAGTGATTTTAGCTCTGCCTCTAAAACAGAGGTTACCAAATGAGTTCATAAGTAGTTTCACTAAGTCTTTTAAATTGCTAGCCAGGTAAACACAGAAGTTCTTACTAATGCCCTACTTTCCAGTGGCAGCTGCCCTATCATCCTGTAAGGGGAATGAATAGCAGTTGGTAATAAACAGTATAAAAAAAAGTTGCACAGATTTCAGCCATGTAATTGTAACACTAATTCAATAAAATAAAAGGACAAAAGGTGCAAATGCTGACTTTCAGAGCCTCTGATTCCTCCTGTATATCCCTGCTTAGGGAGGGGAAGTATGACCTGTTGTTAGGTGCCATCGAGTCAGTTCTGACCCAACAACCTTGTGTATAACAAAATGAAACGCCTGGTCCTGCACCATCCTCACACTCGTTGCTGTGTTGGAGCCCATTGTTGCAGCCACTGTGTCAGTCCGTCTTGTTGAGGATCTTCTTTTTCACTGACCTTACTTTAGCAAGTGTGATATCCTTCTCCAGGGACTACCCCCACCCCACAAAAACATGTCCAAGGCATGTGAGACGAAGTTTTGCCATCCTTGCTTCTAAGGAGCAATGTGGCTGTTCTTCCAAGACAGATGTGTTCGTTCCTCTGGCAGCCCATGGTATATTCAGTATTCTTCACCAACACCATAATTATAAAGGCATCAATTCTTCTTTGGTTTTTATTCATTTTTTAGCTTACTTATGCTATGACCTGGTTAACCTAAACTGATTTTGTTGCTGCTGAATGATAACAGAGTCAAAGTGGGATTTTTGGAAGTGAAATTACATCGACAAATATAGAAAAATCTTAAAAGAGATGAATTGGTACAGTAAGAGCTTAAAGAATCAGGGTTGTTTTAGTCTTATAGGGAAAGGTAATTAGATATTTGAATGTGATTGATCACTTGGGTCCTTAGAGAAAGTGAAAGTCTGAGTAAGATTAAAATTTATCCTTTTAAAAACATAACTCTCTAAATTATATAGGCTTTGTTGTATATATTTTCATTATGGTCATGTTTAGAAAACCTACCTTGAAAGACTTCTACCTAGGCAGTACTACTGTTTTCAGTTGGGAAAACCTTATGGAAGAACATAAAATGTGAGATATCTCAAACTAAAAAAGATGAAAGTGTTCAAAATTGGGAATGTGGAGGCTTTCAGGGCATCCATGTAACTGACCTCAACTTCACTCTCTAGTCTTAACCTCCTTGTTCAGTGCCTAGGCCAACTGACTATCCTTTCTTATCTCTTCTTCTGTAGTAACTCCTGTCTCCCTCTTATTCCTTTCTCCATGCCTGGCACTCCTGTGTGAAATTCTTCCAGTTCTTTAAGGTCCAGTCAGATGTTATCTTTTCCACAATACTTAGTTTGATTCCTTGTTGGCTGGGAGTACTCTCCTTGTTGAACTCTCGTTGCATTAACTCCTCTTTGTTATGGTTGTATTTATAACATGCCTGATTTCTCAGAACAGGAACAGCATCTTTTCTGGATTTTCTGTCCTCCAGAGTACGTTATACAGACTAAGTGCTCAGAGAGGTTTTGTGTGTGTATTTAAATTTCATTGTGGTAAAACATAACAAAAAATTAGCCATTTTAACTACTTTAAAGTGTATGATTCAGTGATAGTAATTACGTTCACCTTATCGTGCAAGCATCACCACTATTTCCAAAACCTTTTCATCACCCCAAACAGAAACTCAGTTCTGTTTAAGCAATAACTCCCCATTGCCCTCTTTCTTTGACTCCTGGTGACTACTGTTAACCTTTTGTCTCTCTGCATTTGCCTATTCTAGATATTGCATGCAATATTTGTTTTTTTGTATCACATTTATTTCACTCAGCATAATGTGTTTAAGGTAGTCAACCATGTCAGCATATATGAGAACTTCATTCATCTTTATGGCTGAATAATGTTACGTTGTATGTATATGCCATGTTTTGTTTCTTCATTCATCTGTCGATGAACTCTGGGGTTATTTCTACCTTTTTGCTATTGTAAATAGCTCAGAGAGTTTTTGATTTATTATGTAGATATAGATTCAAGGTTCTACAAAGCAGTCCTTTTTAAAAGTAAATTGTTTTGTTTAATAGATAAGCAATCTTATCTGAATCCTTTTTACCCTCCTCCCCTCCACCACCATGTTAATGTGCATAGGATGTTTGCTTTAGTCATTACTTACAGCTGACGTTTTAATTTTTGTCTTTCAGTCTTACCTCCAGTATTAGTGCCTCGTCATAATGAATTCAATCCACAACATAGCCTTCTGGTTCAGTTTAGGAACCTGAGCCACAATGAACCGCACATGCCACAAAATGCCACGTTTCCAGATTCTTTCCACCAGCCCAACAACACTCCTTTTCCCTTATCGCCAAACAGCCCTTATCCCCCTTCCCCTGCTAGCAGCACATATCCCAACTCCCCTGCAAGTTCTGGACCAGGAAGTCCATTTCAGCTTCCAGGTAAGAATTTATTTTATTGGTATAAAAAACTCATCCCTGAGAGTTAGCAGTTGTTCTTATTGCAGGCCCTCTGGGTGAACTGTTCCATGCCAAGAGCTAGCTATTTCTAACTCTGTTTTCTTTAGTTAATTATTTGATTTCTAGAAGAGTTTGGATTTTATTTTGCTAAGTACGATTTGACTAGTGTATGTGTTTAAAAAATGGTACTAGCTATATTTGATTTAAAGTTAAATATTTTCATATTTTTAAAATATATAACTTAAAATACTAAGTGGCACAAATAGTTAAGCTCACACTACTAGCTGAATGGTTGGTGGTTTGAATCCACCTGGAGGCACCTTGGAAGAAAGGCCTGGCGATCTGCTTTCGGAAAGTCATAGCCTTGAAAACCCTATTGTGCAGTTCTACTCTGCACGCCTGGGGTTGCCATGAGTTGGAATTGACTCAACAGCAACTAACAACAGTAACAATAATATTAAGTGCCATTTATTGAGTGTCTGTTGTGTAATTGATACTGTGATGAAAGCTAGTGCTACAGTAAATCTAATATTCAGAACAACCATGTGAGATAGATAATTATTCCTATTTTACAGATAGAAAAAAGAAATTGATATTAACCCCGAGAGTATAAAGTACCTTGCCTAAAGTCGCACAGCTAAGTAGGGGTTCAAACCCAGGTTTGTCTGACTCTAAAGTCTGTGGTCTTTCAATTTTATTACATTGCTTTTCAAGTCATTTTAGACTTTGGAAGTTTAAAATGAGCCTCAGTTATCTTTAATTAGATAACAAACGGATTTTTCTAGAGGATAGAAGATTAAGTTAATAATGAATAGATATATGAAGTTTCTAAATTTTGTTAATGATGCGTCATGTGTGGACACATCATTATGAACTCTGTCAAGAAATATTTGAATGCCTCCTATCTGTCAGGCACAGTCATATGTAAATATATTCTTTGTGGTTTCTTTACTGCAGCAAACTATCAGTTGATATAGTTTTTACTTTTTTCTTTTTAAGGGGAATTAAATAACTGTTTAACTTGCTGTTAGGAATTTGTTCAAAAACTGATTTCCATAGTTTGTCCTAGACAGTGCAGATTATGACCCTGTCTCAAAATACATCCTATACAAACCTTGGCGTGAAAGACAAATTATATTCAGTATATTATAGTTACTGAGACAAGGAAGTAGAGTTGTAGCTTTTGCAAAGATTTTCAGTGAATGTATGAATGCAAAAGATTTTCTGGTTAACATTTAGTTTCCTAAGAGAATTATCTTAATAAGTACACAACAGCCATTTTTAGAGGTTGTGAAAGAATTAGACAAGTGGCTGCTAGCATTGATGGCAAACATGAAGGGGCATGGTTTTATTTCCAGTTTTAAATAACAGTATACAGTGTATGATGATCTTGATTCTTCAAAAGTATCTCCGTAAATGTATATACCCAAACAAGGATTATTTGTGTCCTTCAAATTGATTTGCACTAGCAGCATTTTCTCCAGGCATATGATTCTAAACAAATAAAGGCAAAATTCTTAACCTTGAGTTCTACTTTTAGCACTGATCCTAGTACCCTGGATTACCAGGGATCTGGGTAAATAAATATTGGCTTGTAGTAGGCTTCCAGTAGATACTAGATGTGCTGTCTTTCTTCTTTTCCGGTGTACTAGGGTAGCATCCTACGTTTTTGTGTCTGTAATGTTCAGTAATGAGCCCTGCTGGTAATCTTATAGATTTCTTAATGCTTTTAGAGTAATAACTTTGAGCAAAATGAAAATTTTAACTATTCTTTTGGGACTTTAACTTGTCTCATTTTCTCCTGTTAGCTGATACTCCTCCTCCTGCCTATATGCCACCCGATGATCAGATGGGTCAAGATAATTCCCAGCCTATGGATACAAGCAATAATATGATTCCTCAGATTATGCCCAGTATATCCAGCAGAGGTAAGAGAAGTACTCACCATATTTATTTTGTTGTTTTTGTTTTTTAAACTTCGTGACCACTTTTAAAAAATGGCTTTATGTACCATAAAATTCCCGTTTTAAGTGTACAGTTCATTGATTTTTAGTAAATGTATAAAGTTCTACATCATTACCACAGTCTGTCTGTAGATTTGCCTTTTCTGAATACGCCATATAAATAGAATCATATGTTGTCTAGTCTTTTGCAGATGGCTTCTTTCATTTACATAATGTTTTCAAGGTTCATGCATGTTGTAGCATGTATCCGTAGTTTGTTCCTTTTTGTTGCTGAATAGTATTCATTGTACAGATGTGTACCACATTTTGTTTATGTTTTCACCAGTTGATGAGAATATGAAATTTCCAGTTTTGGGCTATTATGAACACTTGTGTACAAGTCTTTGTGTAGAGTAGATACCTAGGAGTAGAATTGCAGAGTTGTATGGCGAGTTTATGTTTAAGAAGAACTGCCAACTATTTTCCGCAGTGGCTCCACCATTTTACATCCTCACCAGCAGGGTATGAGGTTTCCTGTTTCTCCATATCCTCCTAACACCTGTTACTGTCCGTCTTTTTGATGATAGCCATTCTAGTGGGTGTAAAGTACTATCCTATTGTGGTTTTAACTTAACGTTTCTCTAATGAAAAACGAAGTTGAGCATCTTTTTTATGTGCTTATTAGCCATTCACGTATCTTCTTTGGTGAAATGTCTATTTAAATCTTGTATTAAAAAAAAATTTTTTTCTATTGTTGAGAATATACACAGCAGAACATACACCAATTCAACAATTTTTACATGTACAATTCAGTGACATTTGCCTATTTTTAAACTGGGTTGTCTGTCTTCTTAGTAAGAGTTCTTTATATATTCTGGATAAACCGATACCAAACCCATTACCAGTAAGTTGATTGCATTCATGACCACCCCATGTGTTACGAGGTAGAACTGCTCCATGAGGTTTTATTGGCTGTAATTTCTACAGAAGCAGATCACCAGGCCTTTCTTCCATAGTGCTGCTGGGTGAGTTTGAACCTCCAACCTTTAGGTTCATTGTTGTTCTGTGCCATCGAGTCGTTTCTGACTCATAGCAGCACTAGAGGACAGAGTAGAACTACACCGTAGGGTTTCCTAGGCTATAGTCTTTATGGGAGCAGATTGCCACGTCTTTTCTCCCTCGAAGCAGCTGGCAGATTCAAACCAGGGCTTCTAACTGGTTCGAGATGGTTCAGTCATGGCCAATGGAAACAAGGGCAGCGTATGCATTGCATAGCAACCAAATCTCTTGCACATTGGATTTTGACCTGAGTAGGAAACAGGCAGTGGTGCCCCACTCAGAGATAGTGGCCGACTGTGCTGCAGCACACATTCAGAGCGGCAGGATCAGCCGCCATCTTTGAGTAGGCCACCGCTGCCTGTTTCCTACTTGGGTCTGAACAACCAAGAAGATTGGTTGCTATGCTGTGCCTGTGTTGCCCTTGTTTCCATTGGCCATGACTGAACCATTTGGAACTAGTTCAATGTCTTGGTTTGAACTGCCGACCTTTTAGTTAGCAGCCAAGCACTTAACCGTTGTGCCACTGTGACTCCTTTTTAGGTTTGTAGTGAAGTGCAACCAACTACTTGCACCACCCAAAAACCATCAAGTTGATTCCAACTCATAGCGACCCTGTAGGACAGAGTAGAACTGCCTCATAGGGTTTCCAGGGAGCAGATGGTGAATTCGAACATGCTGACCTTTTGGTTAGCAGCTGAGCTCTTAACCACTGCACCACCACAGCTCCTTGCATCACCCAGGGACCTCTGTATTCTGGTTACAAGACCTTTATCAGATACATGATTTGTAAGTCTTATATTTAATTCTTTGGCTTGTGTTTTCATTTTCTTTATTGTTACCTTTGAAGCACAAAAGTTTTTAATTTTGATGAAGTCCAATTTATCTGTTTTTTCTTTTGGATCACGCTTTTGGTGTTGCATCTGAGAAATCTTTGTCTATCCTAAGGTCATGAAAGTTTTCTCCTGTGTTACTTTCTAGAAGTTCTATAGCTTAAGCTGTTACATTTTGGTTTATGATTCATTTTGAGTTAGTTTTTATATACGGTATGTGATAAGGATTTACATTAATATTTTTGCATGTGTATATCCAGCACCATTTGTTGAAGAGAGTATCATTTCTTTATTGAATTGCCTTGGCATCTTTGTCAGAGTATAATTGACCATAAATGTGTTTTAGGACTATCAGTTTTATTCCATTAATCTATATGTCTGTTCTTACACCATTATCTCATAGTCTTGATTACTAAAGCTTTATAGGAAGTTTTGAAAATGAGAAGTGTTAGTCTTCCAACTTTTTTTTTTCCAAAATTGTTTGACTGGTCTTTGTCGTTTGCATTTTTATATAATTTTAGCATCATCTTGTCAGTTTCTGCAAAAAACAAAACAAAACAAAAACCCTGCTTAGATTTTGATAGAGATCACATTGAATCTTTATATCATTTTGAGGAAATTTGCCATCTTAACAATGTTGAATCTTCCAATATATGGACATGGAATGTCTCTCCATTTATTTAGATCTTCTCAGTTTTCAGTGTACAAGTCTTAGAATTCTTTTGTTAAATTTATTCCTAAGTGAATGGAATTGTTGTTTTTTGGGTTTATTTTGTTTGTTTTTCTGTGGTGAACTAGACACACCAAGATATTTGCCAATACAGCTTCACATTTACTATTCAATGAAATTACATTTTTATATTGTGCCACCATTATTGTTATCCTTTTCCAAAATATTCCACGACCATTAACATAAACTTCATGCTCCCTGTCTTAGGCTGGGTTCTCTAGAGAAGCAAAACCAGTAAAGTGTATAAGTATATATATATAGAGAGAGATTATATCAAGGAAACAGCTCGTACAGTTATAGAGGCTAGAACATCCCAAGTCCCTGGATCAGGGTAGAGGCCTCTCCCAAGTCACACGACTGCAAAAGCTGGCAAGCCCAAGATCGGCAGGTCGGAGAGTAGGGCTCCCTCTCACAGGCTGTGCAGATCGACACATCCCAGGTTCGGCAGATAAGCTGACAGCTCAAGTCCCAAGAACGGGAAATGAGACAACAGGAAGCAGCCACGGGATCCAGAGGGAGCAAAAAGCCAGAACGTCTGCTTATATTCAGATGTGGGCCACTCCCCCAAGGAGACTCCCTTTCATCTGATTGGCTACTTACAGTATATTCAATCATGGGAGTGATTACATTAAAACACTGAAAATCATGGCCCAGCCAAGTTGATGCACAATCTTAACCATCACACTCCCCAGACAAAAAATTCCCCCCTCCCCGCTCCTTCCCACCCAATAATTTTTGGTTTCTGTATGTTTGTTTATTTCATGTAAGTGAGATCATGCAGTATTTGTTCTTTTATGACTGACTGACTTTGCTCAGCATAATGTTTTCAAGATTCATCCATGTTGTAACATGCATCAGAGCTTCATTTCTCTTTACAGCTGTGTAACATTCCATTGTATGTATACACCACATTTTGTTTATCCAGTTACCTGTTGATGCACATTTTGGTTGTTTCCATCTTCTGGCTGTTGTGAAAAATGCTAGCAGTGAACACTGGTGTACATGTTTCTGCCTTCAGTTTTGGGTATATACCTAGGATTGGGATCGCTGTATTGTGTGATAGTTCTGTGTTCAACTTTTTGAGGAACTGCTAAATTCTTTTCCACAATGGCTGCACAATTTTATATTCCCAGTTTCTTGTTTTCTTTTTTTTTTTTTTTTTAATCATTGCTATTCTAATGGAGGTGAGATGATATCTCATTGTGGTTTTGATGGAATTTGTTTTTAGTTTCTTTTTCAGATTGTTCTTTGTTAATATAGAGAAATAAACTGATTTTTGTAAGTTGATCTTGTAACCTGCAATCTTGCTAAACTTGTTTTATTAGTTCTAGTACAGTAATTTGTGTGTGTGTGTGTATATATGTGAATTCCTTAGGGTTTTCTATATACAGGATCATGTAGTCTATGAATAAAAACAGTTTTATTTCTTCCTTTCCAATCTGGATGCCTTTAGTCAGTCAGTCTCTCTTATTGTTAAAGAGCATCTGTGAAAAATCTACAGTTATTATCATACTTTCATTCTTGTCTCTAGCCTTCCCGACACTATTCTTAATAACGTCCTGCTACTTGTCTTTGTTGGACTCCACCTTGTCCCATCTTTTATATAAACTTCTTTAAAATCTGAACTCTTAGGACATCTATTGCTCTGTGGGTCCACATTAGTTTATTTTCTTCTTTTCCTCCTCATCTGAATTCTTTGTAGTTGAATGTTCAGAATTGAGTTTTAAAAGTTAAGCAGCTCTCTTGTACTGCCTACATAGCCACGAGACGATTTTTAAATTTTTCTCTGACATTTTTAATCCTTGTCTTCCTTGAAAGAAGCTGAGTCCCTGACTCTTCTGACTGATTTCAGCTCTGGGAAAGACCTTATACTAGCACAGATAGAGAACTTTTGTGTTCCTCTCTCACCCTTTGTGTCCATTATGAATTGTTGACCTTTACACTAGTAAGAGTTTGACCTAGTACTTTATATTTTGCTTAAACCTTGTTCCATAGGCAGTTTTGACACTTAACACTTAAATGTATACCACTTTTTATCCAAAGGTTATGCTCACTTAGTTTTTTACTTCAAATTTTTGTTTAGAATAATTTTATTGATACTAGTATAGTTAAATCTTTCAGGTTGCTAAAACAGAGGTTTGCCATCTCAAACTTCTGGATTAGATTCTGCTAGAAAAACAGTTTAAAATGTGATATTGCCTATCCTTGTGTTTCTGTAATTTTTAAATTGTGATATTCAAGGCTATTTCTGGTGTTTGTGTTTTTGGATACAGACCCAAAGCCAGGAAGGACAGTGAGACTGAATGAAATATTAAGTGAAATAATAAAACATTTCTTTTTTGTCTGGATTGTCTGATAATCATTCATTAAGCTTTTTCTCTTGTTTGTTTTGTTCACAGATGTTCAGCCTGTTGCCTATGAAGAACCCAAACATTGGTGTTCAATTGTCTACTATGAGTTAAACAACCGAGTTGGGGAAGCTTTTCATGCATCTTCTACTAGTGTGTTAGTAGATGGATTCACAGATCCTTCAAATAACAAAAGTAGATTCTGCTTGGGGTTGTTGTCAAATGTTAATCGTAATTCGACAATTGAAAACACTAGGCGACATATTGGAAAAGGTAATCTTGTCATTTCCCTACATTCATTTAAATTCAGTCATTTGTTGTGCTTGCTGTGTACCATGCATCTTGTAAGGGACTGAAAGCCTCCAAAGACTCTTAAGGCATGGTTTCTGCCCTCAAATTGTGGATGTTGAATAATGATAGTACTCAATCACTCCCCTTTTCCTTATCCTGCTTTGTTTTTCTTCATAGTACTTAGGATAGGATCTGAAATCATATTACTTCTTTGTTTATTTTTTGAGTGTCTCGCTGATTGGAATATAAGCTTTTGTAAGAGTAGGAATTTGCCTTGTTTACAGCTATACTCTCAGCTGCCAGAACAGTGCCTGGCTCATAGTAAGTACACAACAAATATCTATAGGGTTGCTATGAGTCAGAATCGACTCGACTTCACACAACAGCAACTACAACATTTGTGGAATGAAAAAATGCCCATGAATGGTTAGAACTTTCAAGTTATAGTATTTGTGGAGTATTTGGGGTTGGAATGGCTCCTGAGAATTTCTATAATGTTGGAGGAGCAGAGTTATAGGTAGGAAATCTAGTTTGAAGGATTATAAGTCTCCAGTGGCTTTACTGCCACCCCTCTTCCCTTTTAAATTGAGCTAAGAAAATGTTATTTATAATTCATCCTGCAAGATAGTTGCCACAGCAGACAAGGAACTTTTGACGTTGCAGTGAAATGTAAAGTCATACAAATCAAGTGGTCAGGAAGGAAAGCAGTCCCAGGTTGAGTGTTTTGACTGTCTCAGGAAGTTTTGTTTTTATCACTTGCTGCATTTTGCTTCTTTGATTTGAGAGTCAGTCCAGATTAGGAACAAGAGGTAAGTAGCTGTAATTGTAATGAGATGTCTTATAGAAGAGATACAGGAAAATATTCTGGGCAAAAATCAGTTGAAAAGAAAGGTTTCATTCTCTTTTTACTTTACTGCCAACTTGCTGTGATTTTTTTTTTTTTTTTTTTTTAATGAAATGCCTACTTTTGTGCATTGATTTTCTCTGCTACAGTAGAGTAAGAGAGAGAGCTGTTTGGTGAATTCTGAAATTCTAGAATCAGTTTTCCCTTTTTTTCAAGTATCCAGTTCTAGAACCCTTTCCTCCATGAGTAATTTTTATTTGCTCAGAAATAAAACAGTTTTTAATGTCATAGCCTGCTGCAAATCTGTGACTCACATGTATACAAAGGTACGTACGTACAAGGATGTTCCTTGTAGCACCGTCTGCAGTAGTGAAAAGTTGGGAACGTTCTCAATGTCTGTTGGTAGACAGTCATAAAACATTGTAAATGTCTATTGTTAGTTAAATAAGTTACGGTATACTCATTCCAGATTTATATATAACACTTAGAATATATGTATTTATACATACATATATATACATATATATACACACACACACACACACATACACATACTCGTAGGTCTGTATGTTGGGATATAGTAAAATCTCCAAGATGTGGTGGTGTTAAGTTAAAAGAGGATGTTTCTGATTAACAAGAATATATAATACCAATTACATTAAATGTGCACGCACACAACCTCCCCCCACCCCCACCACGTACACAGCCATATGAAAATGTTCTGTAGGAACATGTATACATAATTAAATGCATGTTAAAAAATTTTACAAGGATGCACACCAAATTGATAACAATTACTAGCTCTGAGGAAGAAAAAAAGAATTTGAGGAGGTGGGGGCATATGTTGGGAAAATACTAGGTGACTTCAGCTTTGGCTTTATATATTTTGAGTTTTTAATATTGAGACGATATTCACATTATATATATGTATGTATATATATTTAAATATAAAATTATATATATTTAAATACTAATATGTGTATTTAAATACAAAAAAAAAATTTGTTTTTAAGGAAAGTAAAATAAATCTGCCATTTAAAGACTATTCCTGTGACCTTTAACTACATATGTTACTTAGGATTTTTAAAATGCTGTTCTCCTCTCCATTAGTAAAAAGAATATAAAACTTTTTGTTTATGGTAGTTGATGGCACCAAACATTCCTTTGAAAGGACTTATTATAAGGTGCTTTTAATTTTTTTTTTTTTTGACATTGTTTTCTTTCATAGGGATAACAGGTGATTGTTTGAAAAGGAAAAAAAAAAAAAAAACTCTAAGAACTGATTACCTAATATGCTGCTGACTTGAGGTGTCTCTTAGTTACTTGAGGACCATTTTATGTTTGTGCAGACATTAACCTCTTGATGATATAGTTGGTCCAGAAGGCCATCTAGTGGTAGCATCTATCTAAAAACTATTGGGAGTTTCTGTGGATTAGTGAGTATTCTTGGTTACTCCTCATACAGCCTCTTTGATTTCATTTTAATGCTTTGTTAAGCTGAATCTTATTATGCCTGCCTTTTTAAGGTGTTCATCTGTACTATGTTGGCGGGGAGGTATATGCGGAGTGCCTCAGTGACAGCAGCATATTTGTACAGAGTAGGAACTGCAACTTTCATCATGGCTTTCATCCCACTACTGTCTGTAAGATTCCCAGCAGCTGCAGCCTCAAAATTTTTAACAATCAGGAATTTGCTCAGCTTCTGGCTCAGTCTGTCAACCATGGGTTTGAGGCAGTGTATGAGCTCACCAAAATGTGCACCATTCGAATGAGTTTCGTCAAGGTGAGTGAATTGTGACCTACAGTTTAACTTGAGCCAATGTAAATAAGTATGTTTGTGTGTTATAATTTAAAAAAAAGATTCTTTGCTAAATGAAAGGTGATAATTATTTTGGACCTGATTTAATAGCTTTTTAATGAAATTCTTGGATTTGTAACTGTAACCACATGATAGTTCTGAGATAACATTTTATAATCCAGGTGTTATAAAATGTGTAATATTGATATTGATTTGTTATTGAGTGGGGCTGAAGAATTTCAGTTAAAGACTAGATTGCTGGAAAGCATTTAATATTAGAATTGCTTTTTGAGTTCCTTAGCCTCAACAGTTTCAGTTGTTTTTAGATTCCATTAGAGCGACCTACAGAATTATTTTGAGTACTAAAATTATTTTAATTGTATCTGAGCTCTGTTATTAAGGGTTCGCAAAGTTCAAAGATGTTTTCAAGTTTATCATTTACTTTCTTGGTTTTATTGGCATTCCGAAGATGATAATTCATGAACAAAACTGGGGAAGAATTTTAGTGATGTATTTAAGCAACCTGAGCCCTGGTGGCACAGTCGTTAAGAGCTTGGCTGCTGACCAAAAGGTTGGCAGTTCGAATCTACCAGCTGCTTCTTAGAAACCCTACGGGACAGTTCTGCTCTGTCCTATAAGGTCGCTATAAGTTGGAATTGACTCGATGGCAACAATTTTTTGTTGTTGTTGTTTTTTAATATTATACCCACATGGTCCTTAAGGACTTAACCAAAGAAGAGCAACTGCCAGATGCTATGTTTTTTTTTTTTTTTTTTTTTACATTCAGTCCTATAGTCCAGTGTTTTCTTGCTCCTTTGCTATAGTTCTGTTGCATGCATCAGTTTATCAGTAGCCATGAAGGCATCTCTCTCCCTTATATAAAAGCATGACTGTTGCATATTTATTTTAATCTCTATTTCTCTTTAACCTCCAATTTTCCTGGGCTGTGATTACTATAAGTAGTAGAGAATTTGATAAATCCAGGCAAATAAAAATGAAAATATTCTATTTTAATCTTTGTCCGAATTTTTAGGTTAAATTATTTTTCAGCTCAATTCATCCCAACAATTTCCCATCCTAACGGGTAATTGATATGTGATTGCCACATTAAATTATACATGCATCACTGATGAAATCTGTAATACTTCATCTGCTATTCCAAAAATAAAAAATGAAAAACCTAAAAATCAAAAACTTTCTTGGTGACAAAATTTGGCCTGAACTTACATGAGGCTATTTATGGATTTTATACAAAAAGAATTCTGAAACATGGAGCCCTGGTGGCGCGGTGATTGTGTTCTTCTGCTAACCAAAAGATCTGCAGTTCGAATCCACCAGCCGGAATCGACTTGACAGCAATAGGTTTGGTTTTTTTGGGTTTTATCTGGCCCGAGTAGTTTTTATTAAGGGAAGTAATGCTATTAAAAAAAAAAAATCACACATCTTTCAATGACACAGGTATTGTGTTTTTAATTCCAAGGTGAATGCTAAGATTGGTTTTGTGATAGTTGTTTCCTTTAAGTACATTCTGTATATCTCTACTGTTAAACCCTTTTTTTGTTATTATGGTAAAATTGATTTAGACTGGCTGACAGTTTGAAGAGAGATTTGCTATGATATTTGTTCATTTTCCTAGGGCTGGGGAGCAGAATATCACCGACAGGATGTTACCAGCACCCCATGTTGGATTGAGATTCATCTTCATGGGCCTCTTCAGTGGCTGGATAAAGTCCTCACACAGATGGGCTCCCCTCTGAACCCCATATCTTCTGTTTCATAGTGCAGAAGTGTTCTTTTCAATTGTATTATCAGTGGACTTGTTTAATTTTAGAGAAACTTTCAGTACAGATACTGTGAGCTTACATGGAAAACAGATATTACAACATATTTTTTTCCTCCATAATTGTGACCAATACATTTGTATTTTGTGATTAATCTACACTTGTTTGTATTCATATTCATGTGATTAACTTCCAAAAGTGTTGTGAAAGATGCAGAGTTAAGTATTATGCCCCAGTTCAGAAGTTTGGCATTGATCTTTAAACTGGAATATGCTTTTGCCTTATTGTCTCATTAGGTGTTGTTTTTTTTTTGTTGTTGTTGTTAAACTTGTTTTTGAAAAGGTAATAAATACATCACATGATGAAAAATTGTAATAGTATAAAAAGGTATACAGTGAAAAGTAAGTCTT
This sequence comes from Dugong dugon, assembly GCA_030035585.1. Classification (NCBI taxonomy): domain Eukaryota; kingdom Metazoa; phylum Chordata; class Mammalia; order Sirenia; family Dugongidae; genus Dugong; species Dugong dugon. The sequence continues at coordinate 149,800,700 of CM057460.1, forward strand.
CCCTCCTATTCTTGATCTCCAGAAGCTATACTTTTACTAGTTTCTTTGTCCCACCAACTTTAAAAAAAGTATAATTCATTGTTTGCAAAGCATATGGTAGGGGCTTAAAGGAAACTATTAAAAAATATTTTATTTGAAGGAACACTGTGCACTGCTCTAATAAGTAGTGTTCAGAAAAAGCGAAATGATACTTTTCTAGATGACATAAAATTAACATTTAATACATCTGAATGTTTGTCAGTGTAATGTGACTTCTCTCAGTATATCTTTCATAAAACATTTCCTTTTTTAAAAAAAATTATTGCAAACAACTGATCTCTAGTATATGTCATTTACTCAAATTCTGTCAAAAGTACTTCTTTATAGCTAGTGACAGTGCATGCGTGGCCTTGTTCAGCTATGTTTGCTGTTTTTGGCCAATGTTGCAGGAACTCTAATTTTGATATGCATTCATCTTTATTTTGCACTTTTATGGGTTACAGTTTTTAGCATAACCTTTGGTGAAACGCACTCAAGTGACTTGGACTTAGATGCTTGTCCTTACTTCCTTGGTACCCCTTTTGTATTAACAAACGCTGCAATTTATAGATTACAGTTGTAGGAAGATAGCTTTTTTCTAGCTTTTGTTTTATTTTCAATCTAGATTATAAGACTGTTATTCTCTAGCTCCAATTTAAGGTGCCTTTTTAATTCCTTACAGTTTTATGGATGTTATTAATGTTGAGAAATATGTGCTTAATTTCATTGCACTTACTGTCATCAGTCTCCCTTGGAGGTACTCATGCACTGTAGCCATGCGAGGCTCTTGGAAGCTGTTTAGTTGGGCCTCAAGGATGAGGCTACTGGTCTGATACTTGAGTCAGTCAGCAGTCGTCGTTGGCATAGCTGATTTTAAAACATTCATGTATCAAAGAATGCATACTGTTCTGTCAGTTACCATGCACATTCTGTCTTCTTCAATTTTTTAGTACCTACGTGTATACTAGTCTCCCAGAACACAATCCGGAGAGGAAAGACATGACAACTCTGAAATATCCATTTAATCAATCATGTTTAAAGGCTTTGGATAAAGGACTCTTAACCACTTTTTCTAAGGAGCAGTCAGATGGATAGTTAGTTAAGGCATGAGCATGAAGACATTATTTTGAGAAGATAAACCTATTTCCTTATCAGAAGAAGCTTTATTTTTTTGGTGCCTTTTTGAAAGTATATGGAGCCATGTCAATCTTCTGTTTAAAAATGTTAGTTTCGTTTGACTGTATACTTAGCCTTTTTATGAAAAGAAAAGTACATTTTCGAGGAAAGGAGAATGGGATACCTTTTGTTTTCTGAGAGATTATTTATTGCTTTTACAGAGTGCAGCCAATGGATGGTTAATTCTTTCAGATGAAGTGCCATATGTGTTTCAGTTCACAGTCCTTTGCTGGATAAAAGGAATCCTTTCTACCAGTCACTGAGCCTTAAACATAACTGTTAACATGACATTACATTCTCGGTCTCCAGAGTTGTGTTGGTCACATGAAAGAAGATTATTTGCTGAGTGATAGAAGAGCTGTTTTCATTGTTTTACTTACCAGGCTTCATGGCAAACTCTTTGGAACAAGTTTGTAGAAAAAGTCACCCAAGTTGAATGACAGATAAACATGTAATCAACTTCAGTGGACTCAAACTGGTGGAAACTGTTGAATTGCTTTTATTGTTGTTTTCAATTGAATTAATTAAAAATTGTTTCTATTTGGAGTCAATATTCAGGACGCTGTCTTTAGAGTAAGCAAGATTGTATGTGATTGGCCTTTTCTTTGTTTTCTCTAAGGAATTGTGTCCCATGAATGATAGTATTGAAGCTATTAACTCTTAAATGTTTCATGGAGAAGTATCAGCCTGTTGTATTTCCCAAAAAAGCTGTCAACTCCACACCCCTGGATTTTAAATAAAAACTGTATTCAATCCAGTTGCTCTTATAATCCCTAAGGCTGCCCACATATCCATGGATGGGAAATAAAAATTGTCAGTAGGATAAGAAACTAAGTAAAATGCTGATCAATGAAAAGAAAGCACCTCTGAAGCCATTTCAGAAAATTTTAAGTTTTTATTTAATCTCCAGCTTGGTTTATAGTCAAATATATGAAAACATTAGCATCACTAGAATAATCACATTATATAGTATGTACAATATATTAATATGTGTCAGCTGAAAAGACAGTTCAGGAATAATAAAATTGCAGCCCATTTGGTAAATGTAAAAAGGGAGATAGAATCATAATGTATTTTAGTAATGAATTAAAACAAAAGATGTTGATTGGAAAAAAGCAAGATTGAAAGGTGGAATTGACTAAAATCTCTAGATAATAGTGTTATGGTCTAGTTCATATTGCCTGGCCAAAGTTCTGGAGTGTAAAATAGTAGGTATGTTACTGATCTACTGAAACTAAGAACACTTTTTCTCTTAGAGAAAATTTAAGGAAGACATCAAACAAAAATGCTATGTATATGCATCAGAATATAAATAATTTTTTTCCATTTCATTGTTGCTGTATAAGAAAACTGTGATAAATAGAATTGGCCAGGTTTTTGAGGTAAAATCTGGAGTAAATTAGGATAGACATTCTACAAGCCACACTTAATAGTACAGAAAAAAGATGTAGCTATTTTATGCTTTTCCTAACATTTGAGAGTTAACACATCATTTTAGAATGTAAAATAATAAGTATGCAACTATGAGTCTGTTGTCAAGGTAAGAACTGGGATTCACATTTGTAGTGAAGCCTGTGAGAGCCCAAAGTTAATGGGACTGCCCTGTTTTCCCGGGTCTTGCAAGTTTTCCACCTTTGACAGGGTGCAGTCTTACCACTTTTCTGTTGCTCTCTGTTAGTGGAAAATATTTGAGTTTTCCTTCTCTGACAGGTTTCCACCTTACACAGGTTCTGGCTTTTGCAGGTTTTACTGTAAAACCATATGTATTACCTTAGGGTAACTGTAGGAAACAGTTATCCTGTAATAGTGTTCTGTTTAAAGAGTTTATACAAAAAAAAAAAAAAAAAATTAAACCCTAGCAGTAGCAGAGAACTCTAAAAACTTTGATAGTGCCTATTAAAGTGCTATACTTCTATAATAGAGAACATTTGTCAGTTTAGGGCAATTTCTTTATACTTTTTCTAATCATTTTCTTAATAGGGCTTTCAATCATTATCACTTTTTTCCACTTAAAATATATAGTACATATCTTTTGTACTTCTTAGGAAGGAAGAATCTTCTGATAATTATTCAGCCTCCAGTGATGACTTACGTTCTGGACTTATTAACCCTTTCAAGGGTCAGAGCCCTTCTTTGCCTTCCTAAAGCCTCAATTTCTCAGATAGGAAAGTGTGTCCTCATTGTACTCATCAACTAAGTAAGCAAGGATTTTGTTTTTAAAACAGTAGATAGCCTGGTGATTTTAGAAGTGTTTGGTGATTTTTATGGGAGGGAGTTGCCCTAAGTATGGTGGTTTATAGGTGATCTCAAATATTAACTAAGGCAGCTTTTTGGGGGATAATCCTAGGTTTGTTGCCTGTTTCCCCCAGAGCAGCAGCATTTTCCTCCCTGATACAGGTGAGGATTATTGGGAGTTTTTCTTCTCATAAAGGATGCATGTATGGAAATTTATATTCAAGGCATTTCTTCTGCATAAACAAAGAATTCTACTTCCTGGACAGAAACTTTGGACAGTTCCTTGGAGTTCACTGGATTGAGTGTAGCATGTCCTGATTACAAGAAGTGATAGTATTTAGCAAGCCTTTATCATATTGGATTGTTCATTCTAGAGGTTTATCTCCTAAAATATAACATCATTGAAGTGACACCCGAAGATCAGATGGTTTACCAAAACTAGTAGAAGGGATTTCACACATCAGTTGTTTTTTTTTTTTTTTAATTTTAGTAGAGCACATGTTATAATATTTGCTGGTAACATTGCTGTAAAACAAGTGGTGAATTGTTTTGTTGAAAAGATCCAGTCCTGGAAGAGAATTCCTTTATCGTTCATGACAGAGTAAAAACAGATTTATGTGGTTCTTGTTCAAATAATTATAAACCATTGTTCTTTTAAGGATTTGTTTGAACATGCTGTTCAAAAAAATGTTCAAGTTACTAACAGTTTAGATCTGTGGCATCCGAAGTTTGTGTACAGGAAGGTTTTTTTCCCCATTAATAGGTGGTGCCTTCTTAATACTAGCTGATATTAGCTATAACAAAGCTCCAGTGAGGCCAAAGAATCCCAAGTTCATTGCAAAGGAAAATGATCCTCCCGAGTCAGATTTTTTCTTCCTAATACCATTGGACATGATATTGCTTTGATTTATTCTTAAAGTCTCTGATTAAATGACTGTTAACTGTAACTCTTGAAGATAATGGTTGGGCAAGTGATTTTCTTTTTAACATGGTTTAAGTTGCGTTTTGAAATTCACTTATATTAAAATTGGATATGATTTGTAATCATGGATACTGAATGTATGTGCCTGCCCATGTCCTCTTAAAAAGATATTTTATATGCAGATGGTAAAGACCAAACCAATGCCTGCACTGTAGGTCTGCTTCTTATTTGTACTTGTTCTGCTTCTGTTTATGTTGTAGAAAATGAAATTCTAGCAACATGCTTCAATTCTGATATCTTTTTGATACTTATAAAAATGTATCAGGTTTTACCATATTGTGCTTTTCAAAGCCATAACTGTTAAAACACTTTGTTTTTGCATATTGTTTGCTAATACTTTATTTTAATAAACCTCAAAACCTGCTTAACATGTCTTTTTTTCGGTACTCTGTTTTGACTTCACACGTTTCACTGAGTAGAGTTTAACCCTGTTGTCAGTTGCTGTGACCTGCTGTGTTATCTGGGTGTGTGCACTGGTGATAGAAAAGGAACGTGTCGTGCCTTTCCACTCATCCTAAGTTTTGCTCAGAGTCATCGATCTTTTTCCATTCTGCTTGTAAGGGAATTGATGTGTTTTTTTGTTTTTGTTTTTGTTTTGAAAAGTGATTTGGGCTAGAGTCTGGGTTTTTTTTTTTTGTTTTTTTTTTTTTTAATTTAACCAGCAATTTCCCCTCTCTGAATGTCAGTATCTATGATTGAGAGTGTTTGACTGGAGGATTGGGAGGCAGAATAGGAGAGCTGGCTCTGGAGCCTACCTGCCTGCGCTCAAGTGCTGGACCTCAGAGCTTCCTTGGCTCTGTGCCTTAGGCGACTTGCTTAACCATTCTGCATCTCAGTTTCGTGATCTGTAAAGTACAAGTCTACTTCATAGGATTTTGGGGAAGATTAAATCAAGTAATACAAATAAAGTATGAAGAGTCATGCCCGGTATGTAAAACTTACATATTTGTTGTTATCTCTTATATTTCTTCTAGTTCTTCGACTCAGAGTAATTATTTCTGATGCTGCTTGACCTTGTTAGATCAACCCTTAGATTAGCTATTTTTCAAATTAGCCTTGTTTTTCTTTCTTATCCTCTTTTGTCTTTTTGTTTGCTTAAATTTTAAATCACAAACTGGCTGTATCATCCCCACCATGGTTCGTAATTTTACCATTCTGTGTTGTCTATGGAAACCGTGGTGGCGAGGTGGTTAAGAGCTACGGCTGCTAACCAAAAGCAGTTCTAATCCACTAGGTGCTCCATAGAAACCCTATGGGGCAGTTCTTCTCTGTCCTATAGGGTCGCTATGAGTTGGAATCGACTCGACGACAGCGGGTTTTTTTTTTGGTGTTGTATATACAAGAAATACAAACTCATTCTAAATTAGGAAGGCATGGTGAAAATTCATGTGCCCCAGTTAGAATAAGTAGAAAAACGCAAATGAAATATTTTAACCTAAAAGAATAAATATGAAAGTTCTTAATTCTTCTCTTTAGAGAAAAGGCTTGCTCAAAAAGAATCCAACTCTGCAAATAAGTTGCTTCATATGCCTTTTTATTTGAAGTCAGGCATTTAGTAAGATATTTTGTAGCATTTTTACTGGCTGTTTCTGAAGCATATTTTCAAGAACATATATTTGTCATAGCAAAGGATTTCAAGTTGCTATAGCTGAAATAGTTTAGGTGATGAGGGGATCAATTTTGACATCTGCTTCAGTTGACTTAGACATGGTACTCAATGACTAATGCTATTCCATATTATAGCATTTTGATACAGTTCGTATTTTATAGATATAAGAAGGCTGTAAGCAGGCTGAGGCAATACTTTTAACAAAGTGCTTATTTAGAGCTCTGTAGTATATAAATGGAGTCCCTGAGTAGTGCAAATGGTTAAGTGCTCAACTACCAACTGAAAGAGTGGTTGGAGCCCACCGAGAGGCACCTTGGAAGAAAGACCTGGCAATCAGCTTCCAAAAGGTCACAGCCTTGAAAACCATTTGAAGCACAGTTCTCTTCTGCAACACGTGGGGCTGCCCTGAGTGAGAACCAACTCGAAGGCAACTGGTAGCATGGACACATATGTGGTTGGAAGAAGGGAGCATTTAAAAAAACACTTCTTCCCATTTAACGTTTTAAATATTACTGTGTGTTTTTGTTGAATTTGTAAGCCTGTCCTTAATAAACTGACTTATAAAAAAAAAAAATTGTGTTGTTTAGTCTTAAATCACCACCCACACCCCATCAAAGAAAGGAGAGTAGGGCTACAGGGAAACTTCTAAAGATTTGTTGGCAGGTTGCTTAGACATCTCCGTCTTATTGAAGTATGTTGAATGGGAGGTGGGAAGGGGGGTTAGAGCTGGTAGTTAAGACTTTTTTATCCATATTAAGGGGTGTGTGTATACTTCTAATGAGGTAGTTCTTTTGATTTGGGGGGATGAATTTTGAAAGGCTCCTTATATTTTGTCCTAATAACCCCTTTCCCCATCCAGTAAAAACCTCAACTCATATTTCATTTTGAATAATACTTTTGTCTGAGATAAATGCTGAAGCAGTATAGAACAGTAAATAAAACTAAAACCCAATAGCTAACCAATAAATGTTTATATGTGTGCCTTTCTAACCTGTTAAGGTAGTCACTCTACATCAGTCCTTTCCTTTCTTTGAAAAAAAAAAAAACATTATGGATGGAGTTATACCTTCTTTTTAGGAACAATTTCTCAGTGAAATAGGTTTGATTCCAGAGCGTTTCTTGAATTCTTTATACCCAAGAGGGCATTGTCCTCTCATCACTCTATTATTTTGTTGAATGGACCTTTACAAAATGTGTAACATCAAGCCTAGCTATCTGGATATTTTAAGGTTATTAAGGATATTTGAAGTTCCTGAAGAGACAAGAAAAATCCGGTTGGGGTTAACCTGGCAAGACTTTAAGAAAGAAGGAAAATAAGACCATGGAAATGAAGGAGAAAGAAAATTAAAAGATCTTTTACTCCATAACATTTATTACAATCCAACATACTGTATATTTTACTGTGTTTATAGACTGTCTCGTGGGAATGTAAGCTTCATGAGGACGGTTCTGTGTTTCCACTCCTAGAGTTCTTAATCTATTGTAAGCACTCAATTATTTGTTGAATAATTGAGAGTACTGAAGCAAAGTGATTTTTTTTAATACTAGACTTTTAAATAATGTAATAATTCTTAGTTGAATGGATGCTAACTCAGCACTTCAGCTATTAGGTCTCTTTCTTGCATGACCTCCGAAGAAAGAGAAACAACTGAGGAATTAGAAGACTCATCTTTTTTTTCTCTTTGAGATTTTTGACCTTTGCCCCAAAGTTATCATGTTCCTGGAATTGTTGCTTAGAGAACCTACAAAATTAATAGTCAAGTTGGAGCTTTAGCCTGTTGACATTTAATATTTTCCCAGAGAAAGTACAAAGGGCACGGTTTCCTTGATGATATTTGACAAGAGTGAATAGCTAGAGAGGGTGTGCTTTTTATCTCAAGAATAGGGATGTTAACCCTGGGGTGGCTTGATTTTAGAGCCCTGGTCTGGACCCCAAAAGATCCCTCCCTAACTGCTGTACATGAGGAGACACATCTTTTGTGCTCAGGTAGGACGCTAAAAGCAATACTTCTGAGAGCAGAACATAAACGACATTTGTATTTAAGGATAAAAGATTAATTGAGATGAAGAGTGTGTGTGGATGAGGTAGGGGGAAAAAAACACGGGTTTGGAGAGCTATGACAGATTTTGCCCACCTCATAGTTTGGCCAACATTAATTCAGAAGCTTAATAGTAAACATTCCCTGATTCCCTTTTCTTTACGTAAAATTCTGTGAAATACGTTTTTCATTAACTTAAAATTGTTTAGGCCAAGTTAATGATGGCAGTGAAGGTGAAGATGGTGATGAATGCAAACCCAAACTAGTAATATATAAATATTAAGGCTGCAGATCTTTGTATGAAAAGAAGATTCTTTCCTTTTATTGTGTTTAATATTAAACAGCTGGAAGTTTGCAAATACCCGTTCTTCCCTTCTTTAATTGTAGAACACCCATGCCCAGCTGGGAACCACATTCTCCAGTTTCCCTTTCAGCTAGATATGGTCATGTGACTAAGTTATGATCAATAGGATATGAGCAGATGTGATATGTGCCACTTCTGAGTTGTGCTCCAAAGAGGAATGCTCTCCTTATTTCTTTCCCCTTCCTGTTGGCTAGAGTGCAGATATGGTGGCAGGATCTAGAGTAGTCACCTTGACCTGGACATGGAAGCCAAAGGATGACAGCTGTGGTGCTTCTGGAGGATTATATAAAAGGGAAACTTTAGGGGGTGGAGGATGTTCTTTGTTGTAACAGCTTAGACTGTAATCTACCTATTATTTGCTCATTCAGTCACTCTCCCAAACCCTTCCTGAGTGCTTACTACTTGTCAAGCGTTATGCTAGGCAGTAGAACTGTAGCAAGGGAGCCATAGTTGCTGTCCTTGTGGAAGGTGAAGTTATGGCATACTTTAGTGTATTCAATCTCTACATGGTTAGATTTATCTGATCAGTTTTGGAGGGTGGAAAAGGAGCAGGAAAGAAGAATGAGGGAGACTTTAAAAAATAGAGTGCTCCTGCTTTTCTGAATATCTGTATTTTTTTCCTGGCCCTGAGCAGTGTTTTGTTAAATTTGTTAATTTATTTGCTCAACCAATATTTGAAGCCTACTAGATGTCAGGATGAGGGTAAACAGTGAACAAAACAAAAATTCTTCCCCTCATGAATCTTCATTCTGGTTGATGGAGATACAAAACAAGGTAAGTAAAATATGTGTTTAGTGGTAAGTGCTAAGGAGAAAAAGCAGTAAAGGGAGATTTGAAACATCTGGGGGTAGGGGAAAGTGGAGGGGGTTAAAATTTTCAATCAAGTAGCCAGGGAAGATCTCACTGAGAAGGTAATCTTTCATCAAAATCCCAAAAGAGGAGAGAGAGTCAGCATGTGAGGGTAGTGATTTAACTGGTTCTTATTCAAGGCACTTCAGAAGGTATATGAGTGATACTGCAAAGATCTGGACTTCCCTGTAGGAAAAGTAGTAATTCAAGCAGAAATGGCTAAAACTACAAACTTAAATTGTATGTTCTTTAGTCTCTGAAGGAGATAAAGTAACCAAAGTGTTACATGGATGAGGACAGGAAATGTCAGTTGCTAACAGTTTAATGGACTACCACCGCAAGAAAAATGGCCACTTGGAGGATCAGTTAATAAGGAGAGTTCCACTCAGTATTCCAGCTGTTATGGATTGAATTGTGTCCCCCCAAAATATGTGTTGTAAATCCTAACCTCTATGCCTGTGATTATAATCCCATTTGGGAATGCGTTGTCTTTGTTATGTTAATGAGACAGGATTAGTGTAGGGTGTATCTTGAGTCAATCTCGAGCTATAAAAGAGATTAAGAGCAAGGTAGCAAGCAGAGATGGGGGAAGCCACATGAAGATTGCTCAGGAGCAGAAGCTCTGAAGAGACAAGGATCTTCCTCCGGAGCTCACAGAAAGCCTTTCCAGAGCTAATAGAGAAAGCCTTCCTCTAGAGCCGGCACTCTGAATTCAGACTTCTAGCCTCCTTAACTGTGAGAAAATGCATTTGTTTTTTAAAGCCATCCACTTGTGGTATTTCTGTTATAGCAGCACTAGATAACTAAGACCGAATTTGATACTGGAAGAGTGAGGTTGCTGCTCTAACGAATACCTACAATGTGGAAGTGGTTTCAGAACTGGGTAATGGGTGGAGGCTGAAAGAGGTTTAAGGTGCCTAATAGTAAAAGCCTAGACTGCCTTCAAGAGACTGTTGGTTAGAATTATGGACGTCAAAGGTGATTCTGACGAGTGCTTAGAAGGAAGTGAAGAGAGTTAAAGAGAAAGCATCATCTTAGAGAATACGTATGATGCCAACAGCAGAATGTTGCTAGAAATCTGGATGTTAAATGTGCTTCTGGTGAGGCTTTAAAAGAAGATGATGAACATGTCATTGGACAATGGAAGAAGGGTGATGCTTTTTATGTAGAGGCAAAGAACTTAATCTGAATTATGTTCAAATGTTTGGTGAAAGGTAGAATTTGTAAGTGATGAACTTGGATATTAGCTGAGGAGATTTCTAAGCAAGATCTTACAGGGGCCATGTGGTTTTTCCCTCCCACTTACAGTAAAATGTGAGAGGAAAGAGATAGACTTAAAAATGAACTATGCAAAATGAAAACAAAGCTTAAAGATTTGGAAAATTCTGTTGTACAAACTAAGGACACATGTCCTGGAATATTCACCAAGGACATGGCTACACAGTCTTTTATTAAAGAGATTAAGCCTGTGACTGATGGATCTAACCAGCTATCACAGCAGAAAACCCATCAGTTTAGACTGACAGGGACAGAAAAAGAACAAAAGAAAAGAACGTTGTCTGCTTCTTGGAATTCTACAGGCAGGAAACAGGCCAGAGGAGCTACATCTGTTGTCTTCCAAGAAAAAAAAAGGACCATCTCTGGAGCAGCTCGGAGATCAGCAAAACTGTTGGAAGGAGCATGGGAAGCAGGGTCTTCTCAGTTCCAAAGGGTGGGGCACAGTCTCCTAGGTTTCAGAGTTGGCTTGTCACCAACTCTGTTCCAGAGTGTGGGGTTGCTGTTGAGGTGTGCCAAAGGGATGAAGCTGCCACCCATAGTTGAGGGGGCAGGGCTGCCATGCCCAATGGGCAGAAGAACAGGGCCCACCAGGGCTCAAGGGTCTGGGGTCACCACTCAGATGGACTAGGAGAATGGGCTGCCCAAAGCTGAGGAATAGCTGCTGTTCCAGTGGGCCTGGAAGCCAGAGCTGAAGCCCAGGGCTAAGGGGCCTCCACCCAGAATCCAGCGGGTGTGACCAATACTCAGTCTGGAGAGTGGAGCCATGCCCCAGATGGTCTTAGAGAACAGAGGATTATTTTCAAGACTTGAGAGCTAATGTAATTTGTTCTGGGTTTTGGACTTGCTTGACACCTTTTATCCCCTTTTTCTCTCCAATTTCTCCCATTTGTAATGGAAATGTCTACCTTGTACCTGTTCTACCTACCGTTGTAGTTTGGAAGCAGATAATTTGTAATCTAGATTTGGCAGGTTCACAGATGAAGAAGAATTTTTCCCCAGGATGGAATATGCCTAAAGTCTCACCCATATTTGATTTAGATAATTCATGAAATGAGATTTTTGACTTGGAGTTGGTTTAGGACTTTTGTGATGATGTGATGGGGTGAATGTGTTTTGCATGTGAGAAGGACATGAATTTTGGGGTGCCAAAGGGTAGAATGTTATGGATGGAATTGTGTCCCCCAAAAATGTGTTGTAAATCCTAACTTCTGTGCCTCTCTTCATAATCCCATTTGGGAATGGGTTGTCTTTGTTATGTTGATGAGACAGGATTAGTGTAGGGTGTATCTTGAGTCAACTTCTTTGAGATATAAAAGAGACAAAGTGCAAGGTGGCAAGCAGAGATGGTGGAAGAGAGATGCTAAGCCACATGAAGATTGCCTAGGAGCAGAAGCTCAGAAGAGACAAGGACTTTCCTCCAGAGCTGACAGAGAAAGCCTTCCCCTAGAGCTGGCATCCTGAATTCAGACTTCTGGCCTCCTAAACTGTGAGAAAATATATTTGTTTGTTAAAGCCATCCTCTTGTGGTATTTCTGTTATAGCAGCACTAGATAACTAAGACACCATCTGATACAAGTTTAGTTTAAAATGGAAAATCAAAGGTGAAGTGTTCAGATGAAGAAAGCACAAGCAAATTTGTCTTAACCTCTAGCTCTGTGTTTGAGACTTGAAGGATGAGAAGGCATTAGCCAGATAAGAGGAGAGACAAACAGCTTAGGCAGAGGGACCTTAGGAAGTGAAAGGCCACTGTGACTAGAGCCTGGAATATAAGAGAAGTGTGAGGAGATAAGCTGGAGAAGTTGGTGGGGACCAGATCATGCTGGCCCTTGTAGGCCAAGGTTAATTCTGTTCTTAATCCTGAGCAGTGAGTAGCCATTGGAATGTAAGGTGTGGCTAGAGGCAGATATTGTAGTCAGATTTGTGTTTTGCTTGGAGAGAGGCAAAAGTGGATGTAGGACTTTGAATTAGGGTGGTGATGGTAAAGATGGAGGGGAGTAGATGTAGTAGAGTGGTGTCTAGGAGGTGATGGATTACATATGGGAGGATGACAGGATTTGAGGTCAAGAATGACCACCATGTTTGTTTTTTCCTTTGGGCAACCAGATGTTGGTGCAATTCATTGAGATGGAGAAAACTGCAGGAGGATCTAATTTAGACAGAAGGCTGATGAGTTTTAGACATGTTGAGTGTGATGTTCCTTATGAGATATCCAAATGGAGGTGTCCCATGGGCTCAGGATAAGGTCTGGAGAGAGTCGTTTGAGAAGCAGCTGAAGCCATGAAAGTGAATGAGATAGCTCAGAGGGAAAGTGTATAGTGTGAAAAGGCCTAGAACAGCTGTTCTCCACTCTCAGAACATACTTGCTGGGCGGTGGCAAACCTCTTCACTGTTCTGTCATAGCACATGCCTTAAAAGAACTCTGAGTCACTGAGGGAAAGTAATTGATATTTGTGCTGCTGCAGGCCCTTCTGAAATGGTCATCCTGGTTAATAACTCACATTCAGAGTACTTACTATATGTCAAACGTGTTAAACCCGTTACCTACAGTATCTCACTGTTTGAAAGTCCTACGAGGCAGGTACTCTATTATCACCATTTTACAGATCAGGAAGTTGAGGCTATCAGAAATTCAAAAATATGATCATGGCATACAGTGGGTGGTCACCTGGCTTCAGGACTTGGGCTCTTGGTCACTACACTATGCTGCTTTTCCCTGGTATCTAGCATCGGCAACCACCTGTCCACCCCAACCCCCTAATCAAAAATGTCTTCCTCAGTCCTCTTTGAAGCTCCCACTGGCTGGTCATGGCAGAGTAGCCCAAACACCTATGACATGGATTCTTGCTATTTTTAGCACCCCATGCCCAATTTTCCAAAGATGGTTGCAAAGCATCATGGGATGGATGGGTCAGCAAAGGGCAGGAAGGTGTGTGTGTGTACACACCCACTTCCCTGATATCCATCCAGTATCCATTTACCCTGGATATTAAAAGGCAGACATGAACTCAGTTACATCCCTGCTGCCCAGAGGAGAAGTTGGGGCAGGGTCTAACAGAGGGAAGAACCCAATACTGTTGAGGTTAACACTGCAAAGAATAGGAATTCCAGAATACTTATTTGTGTGGCAGAACCTGTACATAGATCAAGAGGCAATCGTTCGAACAGAACAAGGGGATACTGTGTGGTTTAAAATCAGCAAGGGTGTGCATCTGGGTTGTATCACCATACTTATTCAGTCTGTATGCTGAGCAAATGATCCCAGAGACGACTGAAGAAGATGAGGAAGAACGAGGCATCAGAATTGAAGAAGACTCATTAACAATGTGTGATGTGCAAATGACACAACCTTGCCTGTTGAAAGTGAAGAGGACTTGAAGCACTTACTGATGGAGATCAAAGACCACAGCCTTCAGTACGGATTACACCTCAGCATAAAGAAAATAAAAATCCCCACAACTGGACCAATAAGCAACATCATGATAAATGGAGAAAAGATTAAAGTTGTCAAGGATTTCATTTTAGTTGGATCCACAATCAACACCCATAGAAGTAGCAGTCAAGAAATCAAAAGATGCATTGCACTGGGCAAATCTGCTGCAAAAGACCTTTAAAGTGTTAAAAAAGCAAAGATGTCACCTTTAGGACTAAGCTGTGCCTGACCCAAGCCAGGGTGTTTTCAATTGCCTCATATGCATGAGAAAGCTGGACAATGAATCAGGAAGACAGAAGAAGAACTGATGCCTTTGAATAGTGGTATTAGCAAAGAACATTGAATATACTGAAGAATATTGAGTATACCGGGGACTGCCAGAAGAACAAGCAACAAATCTGTTTTGGAAGGAGTACAGCCAGAATGCTCCATAGAAGCAAGGATGGCGAGACTTCATCTTACATACTTCGGACATGTTATTAGGAGGGACCAGTTCCTGGAGAAGGACGTCATGCTTGTAAATTAGAGAGTCAGCGAAAAAGAGGAAGATCCTCAATGAGATGGACTGACACAGTGGCTGCAACAATGGGCTCAAACATAGCAATGATTGTGAGGATGGTGCAGGACCGGGCAGTGTTCCGATCTGTTGTACATAGGTTTGCTAAGAGACAGAACTGACCAATGGTACCTAACAACAACAAAACAAAAGGGAACAAAATTGTTCAGGTTCACAGCACTGGCAAATAGCTGAACGCTGGTCTGTTTCCTCTCACTGATTCTACTTGGTTTCTAGATTTCAGCTCTGTGCAGACCCAGTTACCCAGAGTTTGTTTCAGAAATAGATGTTCATTTGACGAGGCCAAGCCTTTGGCTTAAGTGGCTGAGGCTTCTGCAACCCTGTTGAGACATCTGAGAGATGCTCTGTAAGTTGTCTCTATCTTACCACTTTTTGGCTTTAACCCCTTGATGTCTTGGGCCAATATTTTACTAAGGGACCCTGAAGAGCCTCCTGGATCACTTTGGCTGTAGCTGGCTCTGGCTCAGTGACTTCACATGACCTCTAAGCCAGTCATCCACTCATGTTCTTCCCTGCAGGGACCAGCCATTGCATTTGCTTGTGGTAACAGAAGACGGTGGGCCCTAGTGAGAGCACATCCTATTTGTGGGTCAGCTTCTTCTATCAGCAGTGGCTCCTGTTAGAGGCTCACAGATGCTGCCTCAAGCCTGTAGTTCAGGTATACAGGCAGTCCCCAGATTACGAAGATTTGATTTACACCCATAGTTACAAACCAACCCCGTAAAGCCTATTATATTAAAAATTTGGGTACATACAATAGTTCATAGTAATAAACAGGTGCTACTTTGTGACATGCATCAAAACATTATTATTACTGTATTATGTTAAAGATGTTTTAGTGTATCTGGAAGTGTTTCTTTAATTTTTTTTTTTAAATGCATGGAAAGGTACACTGTATATACTATATACTAAGACACACATTTGACTAACCAACATTAGATACGAACTGTAACTAACTGTTCCAACTTCTGCACAAATTCAACTAAAAGACAGGAACAGAACTCATTCATTATCTAGGGGCTGCCTGTAGTAGCTAACATTAGGTGCTTGTTGTGTCTCCATTTTACAGATGAGGAAACTGAGGCTATCAGATAATTCAGAAACGAGCATGTTACATTGGTTGTATTCTGTAACATTCAACCCTGTACTAGGTGATCTAATTCTCATTTTACAGTTAAGGAAATAGGCTTAGATAAATTAACTAGTGAGGAGTAGAGCCATACAGTCGGACTTCAGAGCTTCTACTTCTGACCACTCTGCATACTGCCTTTAGATGAGGCCATCGGGAGATGTGATGGATGAATACATCCATCTACATGTGTCTCCTACCCCTCACACCCCCCCAGACCAAGTATGAAGGGTTCCCCACATCACTAGTGTGCCAGTCAGGGGCCTTCATAGTACGTCACTTTAATTCCCATCTAGCCCTCTTTACAACCAAGGTGCATTGTGGGTTAGCTGAGTTATTGTTTCTGCCAGCTGTAGAGGTTTGGCTACATTTTCAAAGACCAAGCTAAAATGTTCTGTGAAGTCATCATAAAGTTAACACCATTAGGGCCTGACTGCTGTTAACTTTGGAAGGTGTGGCTAATCAAGCCCAGGGACAGTTCCCAGAGGGAAAAGCTGTTTACACCATGTCTCAACTGCTTCGGGGATAGGAGCCACGAGGGAATCTTGGGCAGTGGCTGAGAAGTGAGTGGTAGTGGGGAGGCCTAGGCTGAAACTCTGGAACCCTGGCAAGTGTCTTTTTCCAGACTGAGCACAGGCCTCTGGGATCCTTAGGTTTCAGACTGTCTGACAACCCTAACAGATGGTTTGCAGAACTGTATGCCTGTATGCATTTTGCCAGAGACAAGAGTCCTTAGCATTCTTCAGTTCTCAACTCGAGTGACACCCTCCCCCCACCCCGCCCCCACACCCACACGGTTTAAAACTACTGGATTAGATAACCTGCAAAATCCGTTTTAGTCTAAGCCCTGGTGGCTCAGTGGTTAAGATCTCACTGCTAACTAAAAAAGTCAGCAATTTGAATCCACCAGCCGCTTGTTGGAAACCCTATGGGGCAGTTTTATCTGTCCTACAGGGTCACCATGAGTCAGAATTCATTCAGTGACAACGAGTTGGTTTTTGTTTTTGTTTTTTTTTTCTGTAAGACTAGTGCTCCACTGAGCCAGGTGACTTCTGAAACAATTTTAAACAGTCAAAGAAGACTCCCTAGAATTAGACTAACTTTGAAAATGGTCAAGGTTATCACAGACTTTTCTATTTCCTCTTGGGGTTCTTTGAAATCTTCTCCCCTTAGCTGGTTTATTTATCCATTTCTTTCTGGCTAGGTTCTCCAGAGCTGGCCCTCTGCCTAATTTAAGAAGTGCTGTGAGGCTGATCCTCAGGCCATTTCTTGACCAGATGGTTCTGGTCAAGCAGTGGCTCTTCTGAGGCTTCAGGCCCAGCGTGGCTCTGAGAGTAAAGAGGAGGACGCCAGGTGGAAGGAATTGACCTGCTGGGCGGGCCTCAGTGGAGCCCTGTTACCAGGGACTTATCAGCAGGTCGGGCAGCAATTTCCCCTTGAGACCGCCCTGAGAAAAACTTCCCGGAGCGGGTAACTGACAGTTGGGGAAAAGCCAGAGAGGAGGAAAAATCTATCAAACTGACCCGGGCCAAAGAGAGGGGGCAAGGAGATATTTGGCGGGGGGGAGGGAGAGGGGCGCGGGGGAGGCGGGTGGAGCTCGGGCCTCTGCTTGCTCAGGATCGCCCTGTCCTTACCTTCTTTTCCGGTGTGGCGCAACGAATGACCAGAACGTTCTCAGCACTGAGTCTAATGAGATTTTATTCTAGAAATGCAGCCCCTGGAGAATACGGGGCGCGGCTTTCTGACCTCCAGACGCTGCAGGTACGACCTTGCGCTTCTGCACCGCTCTCTCCCACCCCTCCGCCCGTGCCCACAGAAGGAACTGGGTCCTTGGACTGTGGCGGGACCGACTGTAACCCTGCGTCCTGTCACTTCCCCGGGGGGACACAGCGCTCGAGGACCATCATTTCATAGTCCAGCTGAGTTCACGCTCGGATCCTAGTGGGGTCTTCGTTGCCAGAGTGAGAGGTGAGGTAGCAGCCATGAGGAGACGGCCCACAGTGTCAGGGAGTCCAAACGAGCAGCTCCCGAGTAGTTGTGCGCTTGCCATGCCTACTCTTTCCGCAAAGTGAGAAAGTCGACAGGCGGCAAGGAACGCTTCTGCGCTCGAGCGGATGCATTGTCTTTCAGGAAGCCCCCCTCCCCGGCTGGATTCACTGTGCAGGGGAAGAAAGATTCAGCCAGGGGATCAGAACGTTGGTATCCCCGGGTACTGGGATCAAGATCTAACACCTCCGTTCCCCTTTTGTGCCCAGGTTGCTGCTTGAGCTCTGGAAGGGTCTCTGGGTCAGGGCGCAGTGTTCCCAGGGACCAGCGCCCCCCAACGTCAGGACTGCCTTGCCCGACTCAGACCCGCTGGTCTTGGCGGGTTCTGAACAGGGCGCCTGGCAGCCCGGGCTCAGTTCGCCGCTACACCGGCCGCTTTTTCCAGGGCGCGCGGGTGTCGCGCAGCGAGCGGTCGTGGGGCAGCGCGGCGAAGGCCGAGTGGCGCAGCTGGCAGCCGATGAAGAGGACGACGAGCGCCACGGAGAGCAGCAGCAGGAAGAATAGCAGCAGGTAGGTAGGCAGGTCGGGCTTTGTGGCCGCTCCGTCCCGCATCCCGCGCGCTGTAGCCAGCTCCAGCGGCAAAGCGCCCTCTGCCTTGACCGTGGCTCCCGGGGCCAGCACGCCGCTTACTGCCGCCTCCGGGACGCCTGTGGTGTTGAACACGTCGCCGTACATGGCCCGCAGGTCCTGCTGACCCCGGCCAGACCGCCTCACTTCGCCTTGCGCGGGCTGGCGCCGCACGGCGCGTCCATTGTGCGCCCCTCCTGCCCTGCTGCGCGCAACTCACAGCGAGTCGGTGCCTTCGGGTCAGCCGGGGCGCAGAGACCTGCGACGCGTCCGCTCACTTGCCTCCGTGCTCAGCTACCTTCTCCGCGGGGCGGCGGAACCCAGGGCTCGAAGCTGTACGGCTCCCCGCTCGCGTCCCTCGTGTTTTCCCCGTTTCTCGCTGTCGCCACCCGAGGTACCGAATCACTGAACCGTTCCGCAGCTTTACGGCTGCCCTCTCAGCTCGGACTCCGGGCACAGGTGAGTTCCGGGCGCCGCGGTGCCTCTGGGCTGCGGGGACGGCTGCGAGAAGTGCCTGGTGAGTGCGGCAGCAGCTCGGGGTACCTGCTTAGAGCCGGGACGCAAAGTCAGCCGAGGGCGGATGGCCGGGAGGCCTCCGCATCCTTGGCCGCTACCGCTACTGCCGCGCCTCATGCAGTCCTGCAGCCTCTGTGGAGACACCCAGTGCGCCGCAAGACTGTCGCCACTCGCTCTGGCTGCTGAGCTCCTGTCTTTTAAGCAGGAGACTGAACTCTGATGCTGCTCTGAGAGCGCTCAGGTCCGGGGCAGGGGGGCGGGACTGGCAGCGCGTCCCCCAACCCCCCTCGGGGAATGACTGTAAACCTGTGAGGGAGAGAGAAGACAGGGCCGCGACTGTCCGGCCTGACCGCACATCATTCACAGACAGAGAGACTGAGAGGGAGGGAGGGAGGAGTGAGAGACGGAGGAAAGGGGGAGGAAGAGAGAGAGAAATGGAGAGGGAGAGAAGGAGGGAGGAAGAGAGAACAACAAAGGGTCGCAGAAAGACTGACAAAGGAGAGACACAGAGACCTAGGAACAGAGATACACGCAAAACAGTTGTGGACAGCAAACTGACTCAGAGACCATCTGAGCTGCGACGCCCGTCATTCTCTTCAATACCCTCCAGCCTGCCAACAGCCACCTCCCTCTAGCCATAGCCAGGTTGGCTTGGAGTCTCCAACCCTGTTCTGCTTGGGCTCAGAGTTCAAGAGCAGACTCGCTGGCAGTCGCCCACTAGCTCCTGGCAGCTCTGGCAAAACAAAGGCTTGGTGGCCAGGACAGAGGTGGGCAGTCATCTGGACTGAAGTGGGGGAGGTCCCCTTTTCCAGAAGTCCAGACTCTTCACTTCCTCTGAGGAGTCTTCCAAGCGCCCCCGCCCCAGCCGCCCCCGTGCCCTCCCCCCCCTCCCCCCCCCCCCCCGCCCCGCTAGAATAGGAGCTACTCCCTGGGCACCCACATCCCTTGCACTTCTCAAGAAGCACTTACTGCCCTTGACTGTCATTGCCTGGCAGGGCCAGAACTAGGGTGAGATAAGTGAGGCACCTACAGTGCAAAATTGAAGGAGACACTTGCTCTCCGGGTGCTGCAAGTACAGGCTCAGGAGTGAGGACCTCCTTCAATTTTGCACCATAGGCTCTTCATTCCCTCACCCTAGTCTTGGCTCAGTGGCCTGGTCACTTATCTGAGACCCCCCACGCCGTCAGCCAAGTTCACATTTGTGTCTCTCTCCTCCTTTCTCATTCTCCCGTCGTGGGGTGCAGTGCATGTGAGAGCTTGGTCAGCATTGACTTAATGAACTGGTGAAAAGACGAATTATTCTTTCCACCCCACCCCATACCTGGCCACCAACATAACAAGAACAGCCAAAATATACAAGACTTATCTTGGCCAGAGCTCATGCCCACGAATCCCTGCCCAGCCCAGCAGAAACAACTCTGTGAGCTCTTTGTCTAACTTTGAAATGGTGATCCCAACTTCTGACTCTGCGGAGTGACTGCTGAGTGAGGGGCAAAAATGCTCAGGGAGGTCTTCTTCAGTACTTTCCTCTTAGTCCATAGACAGGCCTATGGGGTGGCCTCCCTAGGCCAGGAGGAGGCTGTGTATGCAGGCATGAGGTGGAGGGCAGGACCCTGCAGGACTCAGGGCTGTCTCATCTATCCAGTCACTCTAAACAGACCCTGCCTTAGTCTCTGAGCTGCCCTCTGAGCTATAAGGGCTACAGGACCCTGGCCCTTAAGCTAGGCTGCTGCTTAGGCTAACACCTTCTTTTCCAGATGGGAAAGCTGGCTCAGAGAGGGGCAAGGGCTTCTCCGTGCTAGCAGAGGACAGCTGCCACTTAACAGTGATGCAGCAGCACCAATGACAATGGGACAGGCAACCGAGGGACAGGGAGTTCCTTTCTCTGTAGGCCTGACCTATTTTGGACAGTAAAATGCTCAGCCAGCAGGATCCTAGGGGATGTTATGTGAAGCCAGAGTAGGCCCCCTACCAACATCTTCAGCCATGGGGAGGTTTAGCATACGAGTTGTATGGAGCAGGTTTTGTCCACCTGAAGCCCCTGCTGTCAGTCACTTCCTGGGTCCCTAGGGCTTGAATGCAGGCTTGAGCAGCTCAGTTTGGGGTTTGGCTTGGAATTTCCTCTTTGGGTCTGTATGGGGAATAACACGGCCCTGCTATTCCATCTCCCCTTAGCTCCACTCAGGCTCAGTTGGGAAGTCCTAAGTGGAATCTGGGGCAGATTTCAGCACTTTGGGTTGTAAAATGAGCGGTTACTGTCAGTGATCTCTGGTCCTGCTCTGGAAATGTGCTGTGACCCATCCAGGAAATGGACCTGGAGCTGGGGGAGCCTGCAAAGGATTTGGTGTTGATGGAGAGCCCCTTCAGCTCCACTACTGAACCTGGAGTCCCTGGAACTGCTCATTTCTTCTCCACAGATGCTGCTTTTAATCATCATATTGCATTTTACGGAAGTTAACACATGGAAGGTCCCACAGCCTGTGAATGGAGGAGCCGGGATTTAAACTTGGGCAGCCAGGCTCCAGAGTCCATGCACTTAACCACTACAGTAAAGTGCCTCCAATGAGAGAGCAGCCCTAGTAGCCTCGATCCATGGCGCTCTTTCCACGAGCTGAGCTCGGGGCTTGGGCTTCAGCGTTACCTCCTTTCTCCTCACAGCAACTTGTGCCACAGGCACTGCTATCATCCCAGTGTTCCCAAGGAAGAAACTGGAACCCAGACTTGCCAAAGTCATTCATCCGGGTCATGGTGCACCTGGGCCTCAAACTCTGCAGCCTGTGCTCCTCCACTTGGTCTTTAAGCCCCTTTTTCTACTGAGAAACTGAACAAAGACCGTGTGGTTAAACTGCCTTCCCTTTTGGTAAAGGCTGAGAAGGTACCTTGTCCTTCTTTGGGATCCTCTGGTCCGGAGGGGAGGCACTGTTTTTTTCCGAAAGATGTTCAGAGCCCCTAAAGGGCGGTCACGTTCCCTGAACACGCTAGGGCAGGAAATTAAACACGACTGGTACTGGGTAAATGCAGAGATGAAGTTTACATAGCTTTTTATACAAGTGAGAGTGCCCTTCCATTAACAAAGCTCTGTGTACTCATACATTTAAGCCCTTGGAAAAGATTATAAAAAGGGGCTTGGAGGTTGGCTTTGACAGGCAGAGGTCACAAGGCTGAAAACTGAGAGCGACCTGTTTCCCATTATATCGTCGTTGAGTGACACACATTCCCTGTCCGTGAGTCTATCTTTGGAGAGATGGAGAGAGGCCATAGCATCTTTCCTGCCACAAGAGTCGTTTGGCATCTGTTTAATGGTAATTTGGGAGACTGGGAGCATTACAGCCCCAGGATTTTGTAAACTGCTCCTGTGGCCTGTGGTGCTTGCTGAAGCTTTTTGTTTCTTCTGTACACTAGGGGAATTATTATTAAACCACTCAGCCTCACACACAGGCTGGGGTTGAAGATCAAGGTTGAAAAGTTCTCTGGGAAGGCTGAAGTTTTTTGCTCCTGGAATGAGTTTTACCTGTGTATCAAGGGAAGGGTGAGCATTTGTCTTGTGGATGGATTCTGTTTCCTCTGTGAATGCAGACAAAAGCCTTTTATTGCAGAAACTATTTTTTTATTTTTATTTTATCACCACCGCTGGTAATTTTTTTTTTTTTTTTTAAACATGATGTCTTTGGCAACCATAGTGATTGGTGATTTAAGGTTGCATTTTAGAATGTCTATTTTAAGAACTAAATAGCAAGTGAGACAAACCCAGTTTCTGAAATTAAACAATTTTTCAAATGAGAATAAGGCAGTAGTAGACTTCAAGAGGAGTCCCTGGGTGGTGCAAATGGTTAATGCACTCAGCTGCTAACTGAGAGGTTGGAGGTTTGAGTCCATCCGGAGACACCTTGGAAGAAAGGCCTGAGGATGTACTTCTGAACAATTAGCCACTGAAAACCCTATAGAGCACAGATCTACTCTGACACACGTGGGATTGCCATGAGTTGAAGTCAGCTCAAAGGCAACTGGTCGGTTGGTTTAGGCTTCAAGAACGGTCATGCCACAACATTGCAAGGTGGTTGTAGTCTGGTTTGTGGAATGGGAGAACTGGAGAAAGGATGGGCATGTAAGGGAAAGAAGTTTTTGTAGGGAGAGAGCTCAAAGAACTTTGTCTCTGGTCCCAGAAAGGGCATATCCTGGCTTTGTCCTCTGATTTCGTGGGCCTGTGGGTCTCTTATCTGGATCAGATGGTGGGATAGAGTCAGTCTCATGATTCATGGGCTTTCTGGATTTGGGAAGGGAGGTACCAGATGAAGGTACAAACCTGAATCTGAAGGCCATAGGTGTTGGCTGATGATGATGTTATGACTTTGGGTATGCCATTTCTTGGACAAAATCTCACCGCTCACTAGTTAGCGCCTCAACATCCTTGTCTTTGGTCACAATGACATCTGGCCTCGCCTACCTCTCTGGGTCCCTTTAGCTGTGTGTCCTGTAGCCAAGTGGACCACAGCACCACAAGGCTTCCAGGAGGCTGTGACTATTAGTAGATTGATTGTCATTTCCTGAGCTAGAC
Organism: Dugong dugon; assembly: GCA_030035585.1. Classification (NCBI taxonomy): domain Eukaryota; kingdom Metazoa; phylum Chordata; class Mammalia; order Sirenia; family Dugongidae; genus Dugong; species Dugong dugon. The sequence goes on from CM057460.1 coordinate 149,824,070, forward strand.
TGCCTAGCTTTCTTTGGGAAGGACAGAGGTTTGCACAGTGGTGAAACTGCACTCCTCCTGCTGCTGGGTTTGACCAGCATTGTTGGAATGGAGTTATGAGTGGAGTCACTGCATGCTTGGGAGCAGACTACCTCTATGGCCAAGAATTGGGAAGTGGGTTGAAGCTGGGATAGAGCCAGCATGTGCCAAAAGGAGCCAGGAAGACTTGGAACAGTGCTGTTTATTTGGGATCAGTAGCTAGGCTCCATGGTACCTGGCTAGGGTCCTCTGGTCCCTGTCCCTGCACCTTCCAGGGGAGGGGGTGCCTGGTCTGTGGGGTTACAGCTGGGGGGAAGATTAGAAGCCAAGGGGGGTGCTTCAGCCCCCAGAATGGAGACAGGTAGCAAGCAAGGGGGCAGTATGCTCAGTCAATTATGAGCCCCCCATCCCAAACTCATTGGTGCCACTGTTGGAGAACTACTTCATGGCAAAGTCTGGGACTTGGCAGTGAGGTCAGGGGCTAAATAACTCATCCAGGAAGAGTTTGTTTTTCTCTAGTATTGCGTTTCCTAAAATCTGGTATGCATTCTTCAGGTGGGATGCAGATGACTGTAGGTAGTGCATGGACATGGCATTAACCATCATTGAATCACACAGAGAAAGTTACTGCCTCTTAATATCTTTTAATTGTTCTGATCATGGCAAGAATCAAAACCCAACTTGATGCCGGGTAAGTTCACGTCCTCCAAGAAGCTCATGAAAGGAATTTGTTGGGGGGAAACACCTGTGATGGGTAAAGGGTAAGGGAGCAGGACTCGATTGGGAGAACCTTCAGTTGCAATGCAGGTCTGACTCCTGTGAAAGGAGAGAGGAAGGGAGGACTTGAGAAAGGAAGAGACTCAAAGAAAAAAGTCTGTCAGGCTGATGGAGAGTCTTGAGCAAAAGTTGCCTGTTAGAAGAGTCCCCTGCTGGGCAGGATGTATGAAGCTGGTGGCAGTGCTGGCCGTGGTAGTCAAGAGTAAGCTTTCCTCTGCCAAGGCTGGGACTGGCAGCCCTTTGCAGAGGGGTTGTTGAGTCGGGGGAAAGGGACAGGTGCCAGGGGCTGAAATCCCCACAAGACTCACCCCTCCTGAGAAGCCCCTTTTCCACCCCCTGCCCTCAGCTAACCTTTTCTGGCCTTTCTCCTAGGGTGGGCAAGACCCAGGTGGTCTCCAGCTGTTTACCACTGGTTTGGACGATGTGCTTCTGATTCAGATTCCTCCGAGGGTGAGAATCATGCCCTTATTACTTGGGTTTTGGCTTCTGAGTCTGGGACTGAGGTCAGAGCTCAGGGTCTCATCCAGACCACACTTCCTGTCCTGCCTCATTTCTGTGGTTGGAGGTGTAAGTCCACGTGTGTACTGGGCTGTGTGTCCTGGCTGGATCTCTGTCTCCTTGCCACCAGTATTTCCACAGGGACTGCTACTGCCCAGGCCAGAACCTCATTGGCAGATGCCAAGAATATAGCAGCCTCCTGCCCTTTCCTCTCCTGTGGCTTTTTCCCCTGAGGTCCATCCTCAGGGGTAGATCCAGGTGTTATGGAGCCTGAAGTTTATACGTCTTCGGGGACTTCTCTGAGAATAAGACCACAAGTGTAGGTTTTAAAGTGAATATTTATTTAGAATGAGAAATAGAATCAAAATAAATCACACTTTAAAAAAAGCTGACAGATCCAAAATACGAAAAATAATGCAGATTGGCTTCTGGCTGTATACATTTCAAACCTCATTTCCCTTCCATACTCACATTCCTTTGGTGCCAGGTGTTTGAGGACACCTTCATATCAGTTCCCCTCTCTCACTTAGCTGGTGGTAGGGGTATCACTGGAAGCCATATTGGGATGGCTAGCAGTACCTTAGGCATAAATAACTGAAAGTCACATAATTACGTCCGCTGACACTCAAACTAAGTGTATCTCCAACTCTACTTCTCCTCAGCTGGATCCCCACAATGCCTGCAGCCTCTTCAGCACGTAAGGAAAAGTGTGGCAGAGGGGAAGTTGTAGTGGAAGAGATAGTAGTTTCAAAAGACCAGACTTACTAGTCTGAGAGAGACTGGAGGAACCCCTGAAACTATGGCCCTTAGACCCCTTCTAACTTGGAACTGAAGCCACTCCCGAAGATCACCTTTCAGCCAAATAATGGACAGGCCTATAAAATAAACAGTAACACCTGTGAGGAAGGTATTCCTTAGAGCAATCATCTATATGAGACCAAAAGGGCAACATCAGCCCAAAAACAAAGACGAGAAGGCAGAAAGGGACAGGAAAACCAGACACATGGAAATGGGGAACTCAGGGTGGTAATGGGGAGCATGCTGACACATTGCAGGGATTGCAACCAATGTCATGGAACAATTTGTGTATAAATTATTGAATGGAAAAGTAATTTGCTCTGTAAACCTTTGCCTAAAGTGCACACACACACACACACACACACACACACACACACACACAAAGAGATAATAGTTTCACCTGCTTGTGGTTAAAATAGCTTACTTTTGTAAATTCTACAAAAATACATGAGAATGTGAACATGAACTGGGATCCTGAGGCTTAAGCTTCATTGGCTTCACGCTAAACTCACCTTCATGCATCCTGGCTGTGTTCGCCTACCAGAGTGAGCCAGAATTATCTTCAGGTCATTGCCTGAGTCAACAATTTGCAATGGCTTCCTATAGACCTTTTAAAATAAAAATAATTTCCCCCTGATTTCTATCCTGGTTATAAAAGGAACATTTGGCCATTATGGAAAACTGGGAAAATGTAGACACAGGTAAAGAAGAAAATAACAATGATTTTGGAGAATTCTGTGAGCAAGCAGTAACAATTTAGAATTCCCCTCTCCCCCAATTCACTGCTAGGGATTTGACATTATGTTAAGGGGGAAAGGTTTGAATGTCCAGAAATCAGCACATGGTCTTACCTTATGTTCCTCCCTTCAGTCTGGCTGGTTGTTCCAGAATGTTCCTGATTGTCAGCCCCCAATATTGTTCTTACCCAGTGCCCTTGTGACTCAAATGAGGGCCTGATCTGTAAATAGGACATAGGTGGGGACCTTTAAAAGTGAGATGCTGGTCTTGGCTCCAGCATGTTTGAGATGTTGGGAAGACGTCCTTTCCTTGCTCGCAGAGGACCTGAGGGTTCCAAGAACAGACTAGCTGAGGGCTTGTTCCTGCTTCAGCCTCTCTCAGGAATGTCTGTTGCCTGAGGTGTGGAGAACAGGAGGGACAGGGGACCTGCACAAAGGAAGGGCTGGGAAGGGCCAGTGGCTCAGCCTTCTGAGGTTCAGGAGCAGGCTTGCTGGGAGGTGAGGGAATGGCCCAGTCAACCTGTAATCCCACCCATGCTGGGGGCAGCATCAGCCAGAAAGGCTTGGTCCAAGTCAGCAAGAAGATCTAGGATTGGGGATGTGCAGGAAGGGGTATCCATCGGTACATCCTTCCCTCTGCCGCCCCCAGTGTCAGCACTCTGGGCTAGACTGTGGGGACCTGTGTCATGTTGGGAAGCTGCTGCAGGTATAGTCTTGAGCTCTCTGCTTCCCAATTCTGCTCCTGAACTGGGGTCCTGGGCTGGCAGTTAGATGCCTGTCTTCCCTCTCAGGGGATTAGACCTGGCCTTGCAAGGACAGGCACCTCCCTTCCCTCCCCAAAGACCAGGCTGAGCTTACAAACCCATTCTCTAGAGAAGAGTCTTCCTTCTCTATGGAGTCCCTGGTGACTGGTTCTGCCTCCACTAGACCCTCGTTTCCTGGGTGCAAATCCCAAGGTCACCACCCAAATTATTGGAAGAATGGGGTAGCAGAGACACTGATCTGACAACATTCACGCTTCTTGCTCCCCCACCTCCCAACCCTGGTCACTTAAAATATAGGGAAAGATTTCCACTCCTGACTAGAAAGAGGAGGAAAGTCCACATTTATAAAATTTGGGACCATATTCCTTTAGGATTTTAAATTATGTTTTCTTTTTCTCCCAAAGGTTAAAAAAACAGAGCAAAACAAACAAACAAACAAAAAAAAAAAAACTTGATGTCTTTCCCGTAAAATTCATGCCCATTGCCATCAAGTCAATTCCAAATCATAGCAACCCTATAGGACAGAGTAGAACTGCCCTATAAGGTTTGCAAGGAGTGGCTGGTGGATTCAAACTGCCAACCTTTTTGTTAGCAGCCGAGTTCTTAACCAGTGAGCCACCAAGTCTCCGTAAAACTCATATGGATCCCAATTCTATTATTTTTGGATAAGTCTCTCTTTTCCACCAATCACCTCCTGGTCTAAAACCTTCTGCTTGGGAACTGTCTATGGGACAGCTCTCATTTCTTTCCTGGTCCTTCCTGTACCTCTGCCACTGGCAGGACCCTCTTCTCCCACAGGGGAGTGGCAGGGTGGCTCTTCATTGGGTGCCCAGATGTTCCCAGGGCAGAAGGGACTATGGTTGTGGAGTATGGGTTGAGAGAGGCCTCCTGACCAAAGAGGTAGCATATCAGTCACCAAAAAATCTGAGAAAGAATATCTTTTTTGCTCTGTCAGTCCTTGACGAGGAATGAGGGACAAATATGCCCATGGTTTGATTCGTGACAAAATGTGATGATTTTCAAAATGTTTTAAGTGAGAGAACTGAAGCTGTCCTTTAGGTGGCATTTTAAAACCTAAATTGGAAACTACATTAGCATTGCCATTTTATGCCGAGGCCATAGAAATTCGACCTGCTCCTCCTCTTGGGCTTTCAGGTCAGAAGTTAGGCAGTCTCCAGTCTCCACAATGGAAGGTTTCCTCCAGGGAGACACACATCGCCTGCACCCCAGTACTGCTGGGGAAGGGGATTTTCCCACCCCTTATGCAAGGAGGGCTCCCTGCGGGTTTATGTCTGGGGGAGGGAGAAGTGGGCTGGGTGACTCCTTGGAGTCATCTGGCCCTTCTTAGAGAAAGCCTTTAACATGACACTCCCCCAGAAATGGTGCTGGCCTCACCAGTGAGCAGATTTTCTCAGCATCTCAGCTAGAACCAAATAGAGAAAACAAGAAGGTGCTTGGGAGTGTTGAGGATGTTTCAAGATATGATAATCCACCATCCAGCCTGTCTTAGTTATCTAGTGCTGCTATAACAGAAATACCACAAGTGGATGGCTTTAACAAAGAAAAATTTATTCTCTCACAGTCTAGGAGGGTAGAAGTCCAAATTCAGGGTGCCAACCCCAAGGGAAGGCTTTCTCTCTGTCAGGTCTGGGGGAAGGTCCTTGTCATCAATCTTACCCTGGTTGAGGAGCTTTTCAGCACAGGGACCCCACCGTCCAAAGTATACACTCTGCTCCTGGCACTTCTTACTTGGTGGTATAAAGTCCTTTCCTTCTCTGCTCGCTTCTCTCTTTTATATCTCAAAAGAGATTGGGTCAAGATACAACCTAATCCTGTAGATTGAGTCCTGCCTCATTAACATAACTGCTTCTAATCCTGCCTCATTAACATCATGTTGTTATTGTTAGGTGCCGTCAAGTAGGTTCCAACTCATACCAGCCCTACGTACAACAGAATGAAACACTGTCCGGTCCTACACCATCCTTATAATCGTTGTTATGGTTGAGCCCATTGTTGCAGCCACTGTGTCAATGCATCTCATTGAGGGTCTTCCTCTTTTTCGATGACCCTCTACTTTACCAAGCATGATGTCCTTCTCCAGGGATTGATCCCTCCTGATAACCTGTCCAAAGTATGTGAGATGAAGTCTCACCATACTTGCTTCTAAAGAGCATTCTGGCTGTACATCTTCCAAGACAGATTTGTTTGCTCTTTTGGCAGTCCATGGTATATTCAATATTTTTCGCCAGCACCATTAACATCATAGAGGTAGGACTTACAACACATAAGAAAATCACATCAATTCACAAAATGGAGGACAGCCACACAGTACTGGGAATCATGGCCTAGCCAAGTTGACACATGTTTTTGGGGGACACAATTCAATCTGCAATACAGCCTGAGCCTCCCAGCCCTGATACACCCACTAGTTTCCTGTCTGCTCCAGGGGGTGAGGCATCCTTCTCCAGCTGTGGCTGTCTAGGGATGAGATCTCAGCTTCTCCTCATGGTTCTGCCTCTACCCTGACCCTTCAGGATCACCAAGGGAGCGTTTTAAAATTCAGGTTCTGGCCCCAATCTCAAAGAGGTCTAGCATTTAGAGGTGCTGTGCACATGCATATGTGTGTATGTGCATGCGTGCATGCGTTCATACACGCACGCATGCTTGTGCATGATCTCATCAAATGTTAACCAAGGCATTCCCCTGCATTTCTGGCACTGTGATCCTTCCCTGAAGGTGGACAGCAGCCAGACTGCCCAACGTTAATAGCCTCAGGGAAGGGCCCTTGAGTTTCAAAAGCTGAGGCCTGGGTGTAACATTTGGAACAAAGCATGATGAGTAGGGACAGCGCTGTTGCTAGCACTTATGGCAACTCTAGGTGAATTATATAAAGGTGACCTTCCCTGTTGGCTGGTAGCACACAGGCAGGATTTTAGTCTCCTCTTGCACCCAGCCCCTTGGCAGGGCACCTTTGTGCAGTGCACACACTGCTCAACCTTATGTGGTAGCCTTGGTAAGAGTGGATTTTCCCATTCCTAAATTAGAGCAGATTTCCCTGACCTTGGGGCAGGGTAGAGTGGGAGGTGAGAAGAGAAGAAGAGAGGAGAGGAGGAGACGGGAGGGGAGGGGAGGGGAATTTGTTGGGAGACAAGGAGGCTTTAGATGTTGGTGGGTCCCTCAGAGGGGGTAGCTGGGTTTCTCTCTGCCTTGGGAGGGATGACAGGAACTCCATGTAGTTTTGGGGACCAGAGATTACAAGTACCTTACTTGCATATAGCCCTAAGGAGGCAGAAGCCCTCAGGGTGTCAATGGCTCTCTCAGCCAAGGGATGTGAGGCAGTAGACTAATTCCTGCAAACTCATTTCAGCATGCAAAAAGTGCAGAGGGGCCACACCAAGCTTCCTCCAACTCCAATGTGGTTTGAAGATGGAAGAAGGGCTTTCAAGAATCAGTGCCTCAAGAAGTGCATGGAAGTGGCAAGAAAGTGCTCTGAGGGCATCTTTTGCACGGGAGTGAGGGTTCATGTAGAAGTGACCTGCAGGATGGCTTTTTAGGAAGCAGCTAGGACCATGGTGCTTGGTGGACGCCAGCAGGGACAGAGAGAGCCACAAGTGGGATGGCCGCCCACCCTGGGGCCTGGTACCGCTTAAGCATGAAGAACTTACTTAGTGCAGAGCTAAGAAAATGGGAGCTGGGGACTCTGAACTGACTGGGTTTAGATTTCTACTGCTTCAGAGGAACAGGGGTCAGAGGGTTCTAACAGAGATTGTTCAGTAGAAAAATAACGTTACTTTTCCTATCCATTTGAGTTTGTGGATTGGGATTTACATAATATGTGAAGAAAACCACAAGTAAATACTCCTTAATACTTATCTCTGGATGGTGAGATTATAGGTGATTTTTATTTTCTTCTTTTTGACTGCCTAGGTTTTCAAAAATCTCTCCAGTGACCATGGTTTACTTTTGTAATGAGAAAAATAATTTTTAAAAAACAGTAGAAAACAAAACTGCAAAAGTAATTTGCCTTTTTATTTCTCTCCCCTCTCTTGGGGTCCTCTTTCCTCCAGTGCCTCATCCTCCAGCCCCCTCCCCCTCCCGATGGCACCCCCTTCCAGCCCTGCCTCAGCACTGGCTGAAGGTGGGGCTGAGGGCTGGCTGAGGAAGGCAGTGAGCCCAGGAGTCCTGGAGCCACGGGCCCTGATTCATGATGACGCTGACAGTAATGGCAAATGCTACGAAGGACAATTTTTCATCCTCTCTGTACCCACTTGAGAGGACAGCCAGGGTGGATGACACTTTCACTATTTTTGGGCTCTGAGGAGATGGTCTCCCCTCTCTCACAGGCTGCTTTCTGCTGAGTCTGAGGGCAGACTCAGGCCCTTTGTCATGGTGAGCGGGCTAGGCTTGTTCACTATCCACGCTCCCAAAACAGCGCCTTTTCTCAGAATCTGCTTCTCTGGCCCCTTAGAGCCTGGCTCAGAGTCTCACCTTGAATCACAGCAGAGGAAAAGGACCACTCTCTTGGGCCCCATTAGGGCTATATGGAAAGAAAGGGAAAAGATGACAAACCTGCTTGGCCCCTTTAAGGACTCCCCACCCAGGAGGGGACAGGGATGAAAATAGAACTGGGGAGCTGGAGGGGGTGGTTTAGTGGGCTGGAGGGAGAAACATGCTGATTATTAAAGAGTGAATTACCTGAGTCTAATTTTGAGGGCACTTAAACAGCACATTTCCTTCTGATACAGATCAGAAGTGGCTCAGTTTCAGTCACAAAGAGTGGGAGAGTGTAATAATGACACAAAAAAGAAAACGTAAATCTCAAATATGAGGAACCAGCCGTGGGTCCTTCAAGTGAGCTTCTCCCTCTCTTCCTTCTCTGCATTAGATGAACTGGTCCTTAAGTTGTGGTGGGAAGAGGAGTGGGCAACTCCCCCTGCACACTCACACATACACCTTCACACACACACACACACACACACACAGTCTCACACACATAACACATACACACACTCATAAACATACACACACACACATATGCACACAACACATACATACACACACACACAACACACTTTCATACTCTCTTTCTCACACACACACACACGCACACACACACACACACACACACCACTCAGCCTGTTTGGAGCTCTTCTTCCTGCTGTCTCTGTCAGTAGAAGCTGCCAATATGGAGGATGAGGGAGGGCCAAGGTAGCTCTAATGCCTGAAGCTCTAGAAGGTTGATATCTCCACTGGGGCTGGTTGTTCACCTCAGGGTTCTGCTCTCTAACTCTAGGTGAGTCCTGATATCCTAGGACAAAGTGAGGAGGGGGCCCTGCCTATGCCCCAATGCAAGAATGATGTTTCTTCACCTTCAAGAAACAGACAGGAGACAAAATCTAAACTATGCTATCCACGAAGAATATTATTACCCCAAGTCCTTTTTAGTGATTTTTGTCCCTTTCCTATGAGTTATTGTTTGACAATGATTCTATTTAATAATGGATATACAGCATAGGATAGAGTGGGATTGAGCTATTCAATTCTATTTTTTTTTCTTAGTGCCTCCAGAGCTTTACCCCCATTTTTTCTCTGTGTATCCAAATCTTACACATCTTTCCAAAACTGAGTCATTCCTGCCTCCTCAGTGAAGATAAGAGAACTGGCTAGAACACTGGACCATGAGTCCTCAGGCTTGGGTTCCAGTAGCATCTCTGTCACTCATCATTCAGGTATCAGGTGATTCACCCAACAGTGTTCAAATATGGCAGACCATCAGAATCACCTGGGAGCATCCTAAAGCTATAGATTACTAAGCCCTACCCCGAGTTGGTGAATCTGCACAATCAACAAACATCCCAGGTTATTGTGAGTCAGGAGGTCCCAGGACCCCACTTGAAAACACCCTGCTGGGTACCTCCTCTTTCTCCAAGATGCCTACCAAGGACAGCATTGCCCACACTTGTCCCACCTAAGGATATTTCTCCCATTCAGTTCTGTTCAGTAGGGACCCATTAGTACCCACTCTAAACCCAGTTAAGTGCCCCAGGGATTGAATTTCCAGTTCTTGGGAGTCTCACTCAATGGGACCCCTACACTACTTAAGCTTGGTGTGCAAAAGGGATAGTACATCCTGCTCTGCCTACCTCACTGGGTTGTTATTATAATTAAATGAGATAAGAGCTGCAAAAGTGCTTTGATAGCTGTAAGGCTGGAAATCTAAGAGAGTGTTATCATTGTTCTTTGGACAATGATTTACTGCCTACCTTGTGACAGACATCTCTTGAGTAATGTCTTACCACTCTTACTTAAATCTCACAAATCTACTTAATTGTTTCCACGCTTACCTCTTCTCTCTCCAATGAAACTGTAAGCTCCTGGGAGCTTGGGTACACTAGAAGGTACAAGAGTTCTCTCATTCTGCAAGATCTCTCTCTACGTGGCCTCTCAACATTCAGTATTCTAGCTGAACTTCTTTGCAGCACTGCAGCTGGCTTCCAGAAGACAAGCCCTAAAGGACATGTGCTTATCAAGCCACTGCTTGTAGTATACTTGCTAGTGTTCCATGGTGTAAAGCAAGTCGCAGGATGAAACTAGAGTTAATGTGAGAGAGGAATAAGCAAGGATGTGAATACTGGGAAGCATGTTTCTTTGGGGGCCACCAACGTTAAGACTTACTACAATCCTATTTCCCTTTTTTGGGAAGACGTCCAAACACTTCCCAGCATAGAACAGCAGCCACCCATTTCAGGCATTTGTGTTTATTGGTAAATGGAAACAACACATCTCCTTCTATTGACGCCTGTTGCTGCTGGCCCTGCTGTTTCCTGTTCTCGGAGGCTTGTGGTATGAAATGGGGAGCTCACACAGAATCCAGGCTCCTCTTTGCTCTGTGCCCCTGGTACTTTATGCACTGGGTGTCCCCCAGCCTGTAAGGACACAGACAGGCTGGGTGGGCAGTCAGTTTCACAATTATTTTCCCTGAAGGAGTAGAGCTCTTTCACACAGATGCTGCCTCTTGCTCATCGGCCTGGCCTTCTCTTCCTGAAGGAGGCCTCCGGATAGCATAGCACTTAGGTGCTATGAAGATGAAGCCATGAATGCCTCCCTCCACATCTTCACATCTCCTTGGGTTTTCTCCAGGTCTCTGTTGGTGGTGGTCCCATATAGGAGCACATTTGGGGTTCCCCGTCCTCTTCCCTTGCATCTGGGTGCTAGATGTTTGGGGCTGTCATAGATTGAATTGTGTCCCTCCAAAATGTGTGTCAAATTGTCTAGGCCATGATTCCCAGTATTGTGTGATTGTCCACCATTTTGCTTTCTGATGTGATTTTCCTATGTGTTGTAACTCCTACCTTTATGATGTTAATGAGGCAGGATTAGAGGTCATTATGTTAATGAGGCAGGACTCAATCTACAAGATTAGGTTGTGTTTTAAACCAATCTCTTTTGAGATATGAAAGAGAGAAGCCAGCAGAGACCCATGGGGGGCCTCATACCACCAAGATAACAGCACTGGGAGCAGAGCGGGACTGAGAAGCTCCTAGTCCAGGGGAAGACTGGTGACAAGGAACTTCTTCCAGAGCCGACAGAAAGAGAAAGCCTTCCCCTGGAGCTGGCGCCCTGAATTTAGACTTCTAGCCTCCTGAACTGTGAGAGAAGAAACTTCTGTTTGTTAAAGCCATCCACGTGTGGTATTTCTGTTATAGCAGCACTAGATAACTAAGACAGGGGCCCAGATCCCATTCTTACCTCCAAATCCCCCTCCTCATCCCTGACGATGCAGTGGAGTACCAAGAATGATCAGCAACACTCTGTGGTCATGGGACACACTTCTGGTCTCTTTAGAGTTACCCAGGTACCTGACCCATGACCCTGTGGGTGGACGCACCTGTAGGCTGTGTGGAGAATGACAATTCCCTTGATTTCCTCACACATCTGTGTTCTTGTCTCAAATAGTTAGTTCTGCTTTCCAGAAGGTGTCCCTTATGTTTCACCTCAGGCTGAATCTTTCATGTCATATGTATGCAGGAGGAGGACAGACTGGAAAGGCTTTAAGAATCAGGAAAATGGTATTTCTACCCTTTGGGAGAAAAATTGAAAATCTTTCCAAAGTGACTAGAATACTGATCTATATCATCCTCTCCCTGCAGGCTCAACACAATGGAAATCATTCACCTCTGAGGTGTTGCTTGGGGACATAAGTTCAGAAGTCCCAGGATGCATCTAAAACGTCAGTGTGTCCTTGAAGGAGAAATGTTATGAGAAGACACCCAGGCCCACGCCCCCATGGCCTTTACGGAAGCACAGAATACACATTTTGTTCACACGACTGGTGACAGACGGTGTTGATGCTGTGAGCATCTTTAAATGAAGATGTGTTGTGTCTGAAAATCCAGCCTTAGTTCTCAATAGAACATTCGCGTTCAGTGGGGCTCAACAGGATTTGGGGGCTTCTGGTTCAGTGCTGCAGATTACAAAGGCACTAAGGGCTATATTTTGCTTGAGTATCCACCCTCTGATTGATCTGAGCTGAGCCTGAGACTCTGGGGCTGTGTTCTGTTTTAGCATTGAAATGACCCAAAAAGTTACTTCCTCTTCCTCCAAGGCAGAGTCAACTCAGGTTTGGGGGGGGTCACTGCTCCCCACTGGCTTCACCAGTCTGAAAACCCTATGAGTCAGTGGTCTGGCTGCTGGGATTCACACTGCTCTCAATGATCTATAATCATGGAAAGCAGCAGAAGACCTAAAATACAATACTGAGCTGTATCTATGTAAATTGAATAGTCTGCTTCACCACCTACCTTCACCACTACCAAAGAAGACTACCTTTCCTCTTTACAGCGAGAACCTCACCTGACAGAAGTTGGTCGCTCTCATGGTGTCTATTGTTTCTTTTTTCTTCTGGGTATCTTCAAAAGGTGAGCCCACAAACAAGAGTGACAACTGCAGTCACCATGTGCTGCCTTGTTCCTCCTCTCTGCTTTGCCTCCCCATTGGCCTCCCCAGAACCTGCTGCCTCCATAGCTGTTGAGAGATGCCCCACTGGGACCACTGTCCATCACAGAATGCTGGTGCTCATGCCCACTGTGCTGACTCTAGATTCTCCCAAAACTGGAGCCTGGGCAGCGGCAGGGAGAAGGCTCTTCTTCCCAGTCCTGAGACACTCCTTCCTGGCCCCAACGCAGCCCTGCTTATGCCCTCCATCTTGTAGATTCTCGCTTGAACAGTTTAACCAGATCCTGGCCCTCACCCATTGTCCCAAATCTCATCAAGTTTCAAGAAAAATGCTCCTGGCAGTTTCTGGACCTCTCTTCTAACCGTAGATACTCAAAACTAGCCCCAGGCGAAGGGTGGGGAAAATAAGTCGTAGCATCATTTCTGTGTTCATCAGAAGTTCTGAGAACGTAAATGACAGAAATCCAAGTCAAACTAGCTTGGACAAAAATGGAATTTGTTTGTTGGTGAAGCTGAGGCAGCTTCTGGATCAGCTCCCAGATCAAGGAAAAGCTGCAGGAAGCAGATGTCAGGGACTGGCTGGACCCGGTCAATCACAAAGCCCCTTCCTCTCCCTCTGCCTTTTCTCCCTTCTCTCCTTTCCTCTCTCCACCCCCTTCTCCCCTGTCCCCTCTATTTCTCATCTCTGTTTGACTTCATTTGCAGACAGTTCCTCCCATGTGGCAGGGAAGTGTCTAGTGGTGTCCCAGATTCACATTCTCCTCTTCAGTGGCTCTCCTGGAAAAAGGACTCCTCTTTCTCACTGTCCACATATAAATCTCAAGGAAGGAATATGATTGTTGCTGCTTGGGTCTGGTGTGGATTCCAGGAGAACTAGGTACTCTGATTGGCTGGGTTGGGGTTAGGTGCCTAGCCCATGCCGGGGTGGGGTGGGGTAAGATCTGCTACCAGCCACAGAGGGGACCACAGTCAGTACCAAGCCTGCACACTCCATACTCCTACCCTTCTCCTCCTCCTCTCTCCCCACTTAGCCTCTGCCCCTGCCATCTTCCTGCTTTATCCTTGGACGGAAAGTCACTGGAGGCAGTGGAGGTGGAAGTGGTGAAGTTAGAAGTGTTGTCTACCCTACAAGTACTTGAACCTGCACTCAGAGACCTAAAATTGTCCTGTGAAATTTGTATTTCAAATATATAAATTGTCTTCTTTTGCCTTTTTTCAGGGTGAGGTGGGGTGTTCACCTGGGTGTGTGTGGAGTTGGTGGATGGCAGCAGGCAGTCTCCACTTGTCAGCCCTATGGGAAATGGACCTGCTCGTCAGTCGGCGGTACTGACGCTGCCTCCATGTCAAGACAAGCAGGCTCTGTGTGACCCATTTGTTTCTGACTCAGACCCACTGAGGAGGTTAAATCAGCACTTTTTAAACTTAATGTAATGAGATTAAATTTTGCCCATGCCTCAGCTCAGGGGAGGCCTCTCCCGTCCTTATTATACCACCCGGGCCCGGGGGAGGGGCTGTCTGCTTGGAAGTCCTCACTGGATTGGGGAGGTTAGGGGAGGTGGTAGCCTTCCCCCGTAGCTCATTCTGTGGGCCTCAGGGGGAGCTTTTCTTCTATGGAGGAGGGCCCCTCTGGATCTGGCCCTCTCTCCCAGGCCGCCTTGGCATCTCTGCACTCATGACCTCACCTCCATTCCTCTCTGAGGGAAGCTTTTCTGGGGTAAGGGAGAGCCCTGTGCTCTTCAAACACCGTTTCTCTCAGACTTATTGACTCTTCTCTCAATCTTCTCACTAAGAAAGGACTCAGGCATTTGGAAATGAAAGCCTGGGACACCTTTGTATTTTTCTGCCTTCCACCATGTGGTGCAGGAGTCCCTGGGTGGCACAAATGGTTAAGCGCTTGACTACTCACCGAGACGTTGGTGATTTGAACCCACTCAGAGGCACTTCAGAAGAAAGGTCTGGTGATCTACTTCTGAAAAATCAGCCACTGAAAATTCTATGGAGCATAGTCCTACTCTGACACACATGGGTTCGCTATGAATTGAAATCAACTCGATGGCAACCGGTTACTGGTACTCTGTGTCATTTCTTCCCTGAAGCAAAAGGCATAGAATATCCTAGCTGCTCAACTGGATTGAGCAAGCAAAGGGAGAAATACCTGGAAAAACTCAGTATTTCTACAGTATGGCCCAGCCCCGTGTGGCCTCAGCTCCCTGAGCATGGGGCCATTGGGTTAACCTCAGGAACTTGCTCGACCTGCAGAACCAGAGTAGGAATGGTTTCACTGCCTGGGTAACAAGCACAAGTTGATTTCCATCTATGTCTCTCTTAGATTTCCTTCCCTCTAGTACTTTCACCCTTCAAGGGATGAAGGGAAGAGATGGGATAAACATAGAATGGAGGCGTGCCTCCCTGCCTCAGCAGATCAAAACTCCTAATTCCTGCCAGCCTCTGAAGGCCCTCAAACTCTGTGCCTGAAAACAGGCATTAATGAGCACTTTGAGGAGTGATGGGGCATATGAGGTCTTTGTTTTTAACCAGATGCTGAGTGCTCCTGAACAGGGCAAGGTGTCTCTGTATCCTTGGGACACGAGGACTCAAAGGTGTCTTGTTACGGCCATGCCAGGCCCACAGCTGCTTGGAGAGGCTTTTGCTTAGTGGACCCTCATTAGGAAATCTCCCCCACCCTGCGTTGTGTTGGCCAATTGTCTTACGGACCTTGCTGGGAAGGAGGGAGGGAGGCAATCACTGACGGGCAGAGGGCAGCTGTGCTTTCTCAAGTGTGTGAAAGCAAGTCCTTTTGGAACAGCTCTGGGGTCTAATTGGGGGTTTTTGCCCGGGGACATGTCACTAGGGTTTGTTGAGTCCTATTATGAGCTATCAGGAGGTGACAAGTCACTGGAGAGCTCACTGTTTAACCACTGGGTACCACAGGACCTGGACAGGGCCTGCCACACCCAAGTCCCACCAGCACCCTCCACTGGTTTCTGCTGGGGTTGTTTTGCCCAGGCACAAAGTCTGAAGAAACTCAGTAGTAAACAGTGTGGTATGTTGGGTAAAAGGCAGCTGGGCATCTCTCTAGGCTGTGAATAGAAAGGAATTGGGGCCACACATTTCAGCTGGGCCTGGGCTGAGGTGCAGCAGGGCATGGCTAGCATTTTCCACAGATTCACCATGGTATTTTAGGGCCTGGGTAGTTAGAAAACTGGGGTCCAGACAGGGCCCAGCAGTGATTCATAGAATGCCTATTATTTGGCCCTGAGCCAGTACACAGTGATGAATAATAGACCTAGATCCCTTCATGGAGCTTTCTCTGGAGCGGTGGAGAAAGAAATTAAATACATACATTAAAGCTATACATGAAATTCTGACAAGTGTGCTGAGTGCTGCAAGGGGATAGATAGGGTGCTCTGGGAAGGGTGTAAGTCTTGGGGGTATCTGTGAAGTTTTCAAGGGGGGGGGGGTCCCTGAGCCCTGCTCAGATTCCATTCCTCATCCTCATGCTTTGTTTCCCCAATGGCTGCTGTCTGGGCTGACTAATATCACCGCCGGAAAAGGAGATGGGGAAGAGTGACTGAGAAAAACGACTGGAAAATCACTAAGCTTGGCTCCAGGCTCCAGGCTGATGAGCTCTGTTAGCCCTCAGTTTTGCGGTCTCTCCACAGCCCTCCACAAAAAGAGGGGCCCTCCCCCTGCCCCCTACTTCCATCTGGCAGTGATGAATCTGTTCCTGGACTACCTTCACCCCCAGATACAGCATCAAAGGCCTGATGGATGGTGCTAGTTTACTTTTCCAGTTTTTAATGACTTCTTTTCCTTTATCTCCATACGGAAGGAATTTGAGACTTAGGCTTGATGGGAAAAGGGTGCCCCACAGCTTGAAAATGGAGTTGCCAGCTCCCTCTGGTTGAAGATAGATAGGGAAGTTGAATAATGCATCTCAGAAGTGTTTATTAGCATCGTGATAAAGATAAGTGAGGGATCTGAAAGGAAATCTTCTAGAAGTATCGATAATTTGTCCCCGGATAAATCCATGGCTCTTCAGCCTCCCTATTCAGAGTCCAGGCTTAAAAAGGAGCCCACTGGACACACAATGAGACAATGTGTATTGTCTCAGCCCGGTGCTTGGCAAAAGCCTTAGTACATATCTGCAGCTTTGTTGGGGGTGGGGGTGTGTGGGTGCTTGTGAGTGTTTGAGGAGAGCTACAGGGGTTCTCGCTGAATAGTTCACCATCACCAGGACAAGCACACCATCGGATGAATAGTTTCAGGACTTGTAGGTTCTTTGAAACCCATACATGGACCCTCACACAGACCCCAGATTAAAAACCTTGGGCCACAGTTTATGTAATCATAGGGGGCGGTCTTATTTTAACACTTCCTTCACTTTTCAAGGTGCGTGAATTGTGACTTTTACCAGCAAATGTTGTTGGTGTTCTGGGGGTTCATCTGACACATCAGCTCTGTGGAGCATCTTGTACACATAGCGAATGTGCCTCATACCCATTGGACCCTCAGCCTGCCTTGGTTTCTGTCTTGTTTGAGCACTGGGTTGTGGTGTCCAGATTGGGCTTTGAAGGCCCAGGTGTGGACCCTCATCTCAGGAGCTTCTTCTTTAGTTGCCCAACTTGGCTGCCAGGGCCTAGCAAATATTGGCTTTTTTTGAAAACTGGGAAGATTTGGCAAAACTGGACCTGTATTCCTTATGGTGACAATTGACTGGGCTGAGTGTCAGCAGTCTGCTTTAGGTAGGGTATGGCTGTCTAGTTTGTCACAGCCCCTCCCACATCCCTCAATGCTGAGACCAACTTCAGTTCTATTATGGCACATTTGATCTGTTGTTTTTCTTATAGCAGAGTTAAGTTAAAAAAAAAAGTCCGTGAAGATATATATCTTGAGACAGGAGTCCCCCACCCCCCGCCGTGTGTGTGTGTGTGTGTGTGTGTGTGTGTGTGTGTGTGTGTGTGTGTGTGTGTGTGTGTGTGTGTGTGTGTGTGTGTGTGTGTGTGTGTGTGTGTGTGTGTGTGTGTGTGTGTGTGTGTGTGTGTGTGTGTGTGTGTGTGTGTGTGTGTGTGTGTGTGTGTGTGTATACAGTCAGCCCTCTGTATCCACAGGTTCAACTAACCACAGATGGAAAAACAAAAACAAAAAAATGTTCCAAAAGCAAAACTTGAATTTCCTGCATGCTGAGCACTATGCTGAATCCACACCAATGAAGTGATATGTAGGCATTCCCCACCGTAGCCTCCCGCCATGTCACAGATCCTCTGTCTCCAGCACTTGTTTGAGCATTGTTCGCTTCACGTTTTGTTTGTTCGCTACTTGTGTTCTATGCACCCTTTGTTTCTGTGAAAAAATGGCTCCTAAAAAGCAATTAAGTGGTCAAAGCAATCCCTCAAAGGCTAAGTGTGAGAGGCTTGAGGCGAGTGAGAGAAAGGAATTTAAGGCTAGTGAGGGATGGCTGGCTAGCTATGTAAAGCGCTACAGTGTCAAGAATTTCAAGGTCATGGGAGAATTGGCATTGGCTAATGACCAGGCAACCTCAGTGTCCCCAGAAGAAAGAGCTCAAGAAACTCAGAGAAGAGAAAGTCTACCTTCCAGAGCAAGTCTTCACCTGTGATGAAACAACTAGTTACATAGCATTTACATTGTATTAGGTATTATAAGTAATTTAGAGATGATGTAAAGTATACAGGAGGATGTGCATAGGTTATATTCAAATACTACATCATTTTATATAAGGGATTTGAGCATCTGCGGATTTTGGTATCTACTAGGGTCCTGGAACCAATCCCCTACAGATACCGAGGGATGACTGACAACTGTATATTATAAAAGTATATATATAGCTCTATTTTCCTCCTTGCATTGTGCCTGCTTTGGTTTCTGTGTCCTTCCAGGGCAATTGCAAGGCATTTGAATTTGTAACCCTGATCCTCCTCACAGGGCTGTCGTGAGGATTCAGTGGACTGACGTGTGCAGAGCCCTCAGCACAGTGCCTGGCACGAATGAAGTGCTCAATACTTTGAGCTATTATCATTAGTGTTTCCTTAGGGCCAGTGGCATCTTCTGTAAGCAACTCAGGACGGCACTGTTTGGTACTGGGCTGCCCTCTGGTGGCAGTTCTCCCTACTCACACCTGGGCCCCTCCCTCAGAGAGGAGATGTGAGGCTCCATTTCACCTGACACTCCTTCCCCCCCCCACCCCCACACACCCCAAACCCCAGGGAAAGGTTTAGCGGTGGGGTGAGAGAAAATTTTCCATTTCCTTTGCCTCTTTCCCGACCTTGGCAAGGTTGGGGGGGTCACAAGGTCTGGGAACAGGAGGGGCCTTGGAGGTAAGGCTGGAGCCAATAACTTCTTGGGGGTCCTGCCTGTGTGATTCCAGGTGGTTGGTACCCTTTCCCCTCACATCTGCCCCATTCTCCTCCCAGAGCCCCTCCTCCCTCACCCCACCCCTCTCCCCAGGACGCAGGGATGGCCTCAGGCAGCACATCCACAGAGGCTCCCCAAGCTATTATGAGGTAATTTTATTTCTTTCCATTTTAGGTAAAAATAGTAAATACAAGATAATCTTAATAAAGGTAAAAATACATCATTTGGATTTTGCTGTTCTCTAAACGGTTCTACCTACAGTACAATTTTTGATTTAAGATTTTGAAACTTTTTTTTTTTTTAAATAAACAAATAGAACTGTGTTGCTATTAGGCTATCTGTGTTCTCATCTGGCACTTAAGAATAGATCACAGGTCACCTCCCGTTTCTGTTTGGATGGTCTGAATCTGTGTGTGTGCACAGACGCTGTGCATCCGTGGCGGGGAGGGAGAGAGAAAGGGGCTGGTGGGATGAGGCAGTTTGTCTTCCCAGGACACAGAGAGCTGCTGCCCCGTGTGCAATGCGAGGGCACGTGTATGCATCCAGGATGGCCTTTGCCTGCTCTGGCCACAGAAATAATTCAATTGTGGCTGGACCGAAGGTCTCACAGGTGTCGACCGGCACTTCCCCCTCTCCTGTGGTAGCTTCTCTTACCAAACAATTTAGATTCACAACACTTCTGGGTCCAGGCAGGCCACTGGGCTGGAGATGCCACAATGCTGCTCGACAATGAGCCAGTGAATCCCCTTAGTGTCCTACAGGAGTGGGCCTGGGACCCCTCTCCATCCGAGCTTGTGGCCAGGCATCCAACCTGGCCTTGGAATGCTGGTAGAAGTCACAGATGCCGACGTGGGCTGCTAAATGTCTTTGCCCTTATTCACCCCCAGATGGTCTTTGTTTAAGTTCTTTCCAAACTTCTCACTGAGCTGTTGGATCAGGTCTGCCAGCTCTCCAGTAGCCTGCGATTTCTCTTCAAGAAGCTCGTAGCGCAGGCTGGAGATGTCTTGCTTGATTTCCTTCAGTTCACCTGTAAGGACAGAGGAGTTTTTGGTGAGTATGGGCAGGTAGAAGGGGCTCATCCTGTGTACATTTGGGGCATTCATCTTTCCAGCAGAATGTTGGGTTGCTGGGCTAGCCCACCAGGGGTGGAGGTGAGGGGGTGAGTGCTCTATTTTGACCTAAGTACTATTCACCTTCCCACCACTAGAGGACATATATATATGTGTATATATATATATTTCCACTTAACACCTGTCTCCCCATTCCTGGAAAACCTCTCTGTTAAGAGTTTCCGGTAGATGGAGGAGTCAAGATCAGGGTCATGAACTGTCTAGCACCTCGTTCATATAAGGATTATTAGACTGTTGGTCTCAGAGCCAAGGAAGGCAGATTTGTTAACTGGAAAATTTATTTTCATGACGCTCATGTTTTGTTCTGCTGTCACTTAAAGAGAGGAGAAACTCTTGGGTGTGTGAAGAGAATGGCTCAAGTATGGTCGATACAGCCACTGAGCTGGCTAGTCTCACTAGAAGCAAGCAGAAGCAGGACTCGTTTAGACCATGCCAGCAACACTGCCTCGGTAATACAAGCTGACACAATGCTTACTGCCTTCTCCTTCCATGACAAGGGACCCCCCAAAGTGGGGACTTTTGCTTTTTGCTTCTACAGTGAACCATGCAGTTAGAAAACCACAAAGGGGAGCTGAAAGGTTCTTGCTTGATGTTTTAGATACTGCATGTGACCCAAGTGAGACTCCACTGCCTGTAGACATGTTGTTCATATAGGTTTTTAAAGAATGATTTACATACATACATACATATAATGCAAACATCTTAATGGTACAGTGTGATGAGCTTTGACAAATGCATCATCCCCTATTTTTTTTTTTTTTTTAATCAGGTGCTTCACTAAGTCCCAGTTTCATGGTGTAATTCTAGTGACATGAAACCTGATAGCTCCACATTCAATCACAATTACACACTGATTGAGGCTTGCTGGCACTACACCTTGGCAATTTTATGTTTGAGACACAAAAGTAGGGGTGGGGAGTGCTTGGTGCCTACACAATGTCACTGTAGCCAGTTTGGTCATTGCAGATGTGCAGGCTGCAGGTTGGATGCCCCAGAGTGAAGCAAAGGGCCATGTTGCAGAGGGGCAGTAAGTGACCAAGCTCTTTTGGTAGCCCCTGTGGCCCAAGTGAGGCGGAAACTTGGTGCCTTCATTCATGCTTGAGGCTGCTCCTAGATAGCATGTATTGATCCTAGGTAGCTCATGAAGATTGGTTAGCTGGCATGAGATAATCCACTTTTTACTTAAGAGTAGCTGCTTTAAACAGACTGGGAAAATAACCCAAATAATGAAAATAATATAGTTCACAAACTTCAGTGTGCCTCAGAATCACTTGGTGCTGCTGCCAAAATGAAGATTCCCAGGCCCACCCCAGTGATGCCAATTCATTAGGTCCAGGCAGGGTCTGGGGAATCTTCATTTTTAACAAGTGATTCTGATTCTGAGAACTTGGAGCTGACGCAGCATGGGGCCAGCTGGAAAGAAACTGGGCTGGCGGCAGAATGTGCAAATGGTGCATGTTCTGCCCACTCCCTGTCTGTGTGCCCACAGAACGAGATGGAGGCAAGGGAATTCTGGGCCATCCTGAACTCAAGGGACATGAGGCAGACTCGATGTAGGCATCACTGTGGTAGGCAGAACAGTGCCCCCCATCCCTGCCAAAGATGTCCATGTCTGAATCCTTGGTATTCTGTCTGTGAACATATTAACATTACATGGAAAATGGAATTAAGGTTGTGAATCAGATGACCTTAAAATAGCGAGATTACTCTGGATTATCTGGATAGATTCACTCTAATCAAATGAGCTCTTGAAAGTGGAAGAGGGAGGCCAGAAGAGTGGGTCAAATATGCAGTGATGGAAGAAGAGGTGACAGAAATGGCAGGGTGAGAAGGACTTGATGCTTTGCTGCTGGTTCTGGGATGTAGGGGGCCACATTCAAGGACCAGAGAGGCTTCTAGGAGCTAAGGGTGGCCCCAGTGGACAACCAGAAAGGAAAGGGGGACCTCAGTCCTACAGCTGCATGGAACCAAATTCTGCCAACCATGTTAGTGAGTCTGGAAACATTCTCCCCCAGAGCCACCAGAGGGGATACCACCAGAAGGGGATGCCACCCTGCCAACACCTTGAATTTAGCCCAGGAATGTGCTCTTGTAAAGATTACAGCCTAGGAAACCCTACTGGGCAGTTCTACTCTGTCGTATAGGGTTGCTATGAGTTGGAATCGACTTGATGGCACATAACAACAATGACCCATTTCGGACTTCTGACTTACAGAACTCTAAGAGAACAGATTTGTGTTGTGTCAAGCCACCATGTTTGTGGTACTTTGCTATGGCAGCAACAGGAAACTAATACAGTCACTTACCTTCATTGACTTCATCATTTTCTCTATCCACCTGGGCCTTCAGGACGTATCTTTTTATGAGCCGTTTCATGATTTTCTGAAATGTGAACACAAGGGATAAAACAACTTGGTCCAACACAGAGGCAACTTACAGGGTGTCTGCATTGATACCCCCACATACAGAGGGCTTGGTCAGCATGGGGATCCTTCCACATCTTTTCAGGGGTCTTCTGCTAGTGGGAACCTGGGCCAGTCTCTCTGCTTAACTCCTTCCCCTCAGGATTAAATATCCACCTGACCAAGAACAGAATACTTCTCAATGACAGAAAGCCAAGCCAAGGAAAGAGAATCAGCTTAGATTCCCAGGCTCTGCTCAAGGGTCCTAGGCCTGGCTCTACCCTGACCTCCTTTGTTACTGCAGCCAGTCACATCCTCTTCTCTGGACCTCAGCTTTGAAACCCTTTCTTCTATTTCAAGAACTGATGCGACTGGGAAGGAATATTGGTGAAGTCTTAGCAGGCCAGCCCACGTGGAACTGCATGCCTTGGGGAGGACAGTGAGAGGTGTGCTTCATGAAAGGAGATTTACTTAGTTCAAAGATCAGGGCCAGGCTTGGAAAATTCCTACCAGAAGCAGAAACAGATATATTCAGGCCTCTGAAGGCTTTGCTGAGACACCACTTCCCATGAAATCCCACACGCCTGACCCTGTACTGTCAGTCACACTGGAGGAGGAGTTGGCCTTCATGTTGCATTTATTATGCAGATACTGCATTCTTTACGAAAACAAGGCATGAATAAACATGTAGGAGACACCAAGAATAGAGCCAAGTGTAAGGAAGACTGCAGGAGGTGAACTTTGGATTTTGCCAGTAGTCGTTCCAAGGCTCCTGAGAAATCACAGGGTTTATAAATATTCTGGTAGCTCAGACTTCTGAGTGTTGCAAGAGATGAGCAGCATGGTAAAGAGGCAGGGATTTCCCTGCTCCTTGGTCATCCCTGCCTATGTCCCTGTAACCTGCTCATACCTGAGGACAGATGGTACAGGTGCAACCCATCCTAGACTGAAGAAGCCTGTAGGGGCCTGAATTCTGTCCTTGGCTTTGCTGTGTGACATCAAGCAGGTTGCTAACTTCTCTCTGACTACATGAGTTCAGAAAAAGCTTTTAGCATGTAAAAGGAAAGTGAACTGCTGGGATGTAAAAGCTGGAGGATGAACTCATTACTGTCACCAACTGGTGGTTCTCTCTGTGCCTTCAATGGTGAAGACCTTACCAAGGAGAAGTGTCCCATCTCTGTGATTCTAAGACTTCAATTAAACCCAGCAAAGCTCTCTGCTCTGAGCCTCTGACTCAGATCATTCGGGCCAGGGCTGCCCCATCCTCAGCCCTCAGGCTCCAGGTCCACTTGGCTCCATGGTCTGTGTGATCTAATTTCAGGCTGAACAGCTAATTACCAAGTTGCCTTCATGCTGCTACTTCTCAGAGAGGCCCAGATTTTATCATATTGTGGCTAAACTGCAGTGCTAGATTTCTCATTGACATTCTTCTGAATAAAACAGGTTACCTAACTTGCAAGGATATATACGTTTCTATGGGACTTTCACTTTGGATAGGAAAGAAAACAAAAACAAAAACAAACAAACAAAAAAAAAACCTTTGTCCTGAAAACTAGTTCTCACGGAACAAAATAAAAACAAACAAATAAACAAAAACCAGTTATCTAAGTATCTGCCATTCTTACTGAATAAGAAATTTAGAAGGATTCTTCCTCTACGAACTTTCAGGCTGACACAAGTTAAGGGGTCTAGTTAAAATTTTGTTATCTTTTCAAGGCAAAACTCAAGAATGAAGGATTCTTCAGTTTCTGGATCCATCAACTGGAGGGACTTTATATTTATGATATAAAATTTTAAGCCAGAGACCAGAAGTGATATGTTCCCTTTTCTGTGGGTAGAATCCTTTCGTAGTTATGACAATAATCACAGTCTCCTGGCACAGCAAATGTATCTTAGTGCAACACAATTAAACTGATTATTTTAGATTATTCCATCGTATATGTGTAGGTGAGATCCAGCTCATAAGCCTTCTTAAGTACAGAGTAGCCCTCTGAGATGAAGGGAGAAAGGTTAAAAAAAAGAGGTAAAGAAACAAATATTTTGCCCAAAGTCCAACAAATGTGGAAAAGACAGTCTTTTTAACAAATGGTGCTGGCAAAACTGGATGTCCATCTGCAAAAAAAAAAAGAAACAGGACCCATACCTCACACCATATACAAAAAGTAATTCAAAATGAATCAAAGACCTAAATATAAAGCCAAAACCTATAAAGTTCATAGAAGAAAAAATAGGACCAATGCTACAGGCCCTAATACACGGCATTAACAGGATACAAACCATAACCATCAACACACAAACCCTGGAAGATAAGCTAAGTAAATGGGATCTTCTAAAAATCAAACACCTATGCTCTTCAAAAGACTTCACCAAAAGAGTGAAAAGAGAACCTACAGACTGGGAAAAAATTTTTGGACAGCACAAGTCAGACAAAGGTCTAATCTCCATAATCTACAAGCAAATCCAACACCTCTACAACAAAAAGACAAATAATCCTATTAAAAATGGGCAAAGGAAATGAACAGACACTTCACCAAAGAAGACATTCAAGTGGCCAACAGACACATGAGGAAATGCTCACGACCATTAGCCATTAGAGAAATGCAAATTAAAACCACAATGAGATACCATCTCACCCCGGCATTACTGGCATGAATCAAAAATACTGGAAATAACAAATGTTGGACGGGCTGTGGGGAGATCGGAACTCTTATGACTGCTGGTGGGAATGCAAAATGATACAACCATTCTGGAAAATGATATGGCACTTCCTTCGAAAGCTAGAAATACCATATGATCCAGCAATCCCACTCCTAGGAATATATCCTAGAGAAATAAGAGTCATCACTCAAATAGACATATGCACACCTATGTTCATGGCAGCATTGTTCACAATAGCAAAAAGATGGAAACAACCTAGATGCCCATCAACAGATGAATGGATAAATAAACTATGGTACATACACACAATGGAGTATTATGCAACGATAAAGAACAACGATGAATCTGTGAAGCATCTCATAACATGGATGAAACTGGAGGACATAATTCTGAGTGAAATAAGTCAATCACAAAAGGACAGATATTGTATGAGACCTCTATTGCAAAAACCGATGAAAAAGTTTACACACAAAAAGTAACAATCTTTGTTGGTTACCAGGGATGGGAGGGGTGGGGTGGGGGGAAATACTAAATAGGCAATAGATAAATGGTATCTTTGGTGAAGGGTGAGACAGTACACAATACTGGGGAAACAAGCACAACTTGTACAAGAAAAGGTCATGGACGCTCCATAGATACATCCAAACTCCCTGAGGGACTGAACTGCTGGGTGGAGGGCTGTGGGGACCATGCTCTCAGGGAACATCTAGCTCAACGGGCATAACACAGTTTATAAAGACAATGTTCAACATTCTACCTTGGTGAGTAGTGTCTGGGGTCTTAAAAGCCTGTGAGCAGTCATCTAAGATACAACACTGGTCTCACCCCTTCAGGAGCAAGGGAGAATGAAGAGAACAGGATACAAGGAAAAGACTAGTCCAAATGACTAACGGACCACAGCTACCAAGGCCTCCACCAGACTAGTCCAAACGACTAACGGACCACAGCTACCAAGGCCTCCACCAGACTGAGTCCAGTACAGCTAGATGGTGCCCAGCTACCACCACTGACTGCTCTGACCGGGATCACAACAGAAGGTTCTGGACAGAGCTGGAGAAGGATGTAGAACAAAATTCTAACACACACAAAAAAGGCCACATTTACTGGCCTAAAAGAGACTGGAGAAACCCCGAGAGTATGGCCCCTAGACACCCTTTTCGCTCAGTGGTGAAGTCACTTCCAGGTTCACCGTTCAGCCAGGGATTGGACAGCCCCATAAAACCAAATGGGACTAATGAGGCACAGCAGTCCAGGGACAAGGACTAGAAGGCAGAAAGGGTCAGGAAAGCTGGTGATAGGGAACCCAAGGTTGAGTAAGGACAGTAATGACGTGTAGTGGGGTTGTTAACCATTGTCATAGGGCAACATGTGTACTGTTTAATGAGAAACTATTTTGCTCTGTCAACCTTCTTCTAAAGTGAGAATAGCAGCACAACTGGAAGAGCGTAGTTGATGTCACTGAACTGTGCATGTAGAAATTTTTGAAATGGTGTATCTTTGGCTATGTATATTTTCACCAAAAAAAAAAAAAAAGGTCGAGAAGGGAGAGGGTTGACATGTCATGGGGTTGTTAACCAATGTCATAAAACAATATGTGTACTACTGTTTAATGAGAAACTATTTGTTCTGTAAACCTTCACCTGAAGTACAATAAAAAAAAAGAAAAAGAAACGAATATTTTGAATGCTTCCTATAGGCCAGAAGTTGTGTCAAACTCTCTTTGACAAAAGTGACCTCACTGAATCCTCCCAGAAACCTGGTGAAATGGAAGTTATCGTCTCCATTTACAGACGAGGACACGGAGGCCTAGAGCTAGCTGACTTCTCCAAGGTCACACAGCTGCAAAGGGCAGATCTGGGAATTAACCAAAATTAAAACCAAAGCTGGGGCTTCATCCCAGCTTCACTAAAAGGTGAAGCACAAGATGTTTTAAGCAGTGAGATGCAGGAAACTGGCTCCCACTGGTCAAAAGGGGCCTGGGATGCTTCTGTGTACTAATTTGTCATTTTAAAAAGCATGAAAGGAGGCAGTGCCAAGATGGTGGTGTAGTCAGATGCTTCCAGTGGACCCTTTGACAACAAAGACCTGAAAAAACAAGTGATTCGATTATATATGGCAGTCTGGGAGCCCTGAACATCAAAGTCAGAGTTGAGGAACTGGACTGAGTGGCAGGGGGTGGGAGAGATAGTTCAGAAGCAGTGAGGAGTTGCCAGACCTGACCCGGCAAGACCCTGAGTGCTTCAAGCCTGAGCATCTTGTGGGTGAGCAGTGAGGCAGGCAATTAGTTGTGTTCGGGAGGAGTGTTTTCCGCAGTGGGAGAGACCCGGTGCCAGAGTCTACACAGCCACCCAGAACCAGTGAGAAGGAGCCCTCATCAGCAAAAGATAAGTACTTGCATACAGCTGACCGAGTGGATCAAAAATACCACCCCCTGCTTAGGGGAAAACCTCTCTCCCATTTACCTCCCCACTCCCTGCTCTGTATTGGGTCCTGGACTGGCTTCAGCAATTGCCGAATCCCCTGGGCCAAAAGTAGGATCCATCACATGCCCAGAGTCATTCTCCCTGCCTTGGAGAGTTAACAAATTAACATAAAGAGGAAAAAAATAAACTGCCAACTCCCCTAAGCCGGGAATCCAGGGTAGGCTCAGCTCCTTTGCCTGGGTACAGGCATACGGGATCCATGGACTTTCCCCCTGCACAGACTTGTGTGGGCCCATCTCAACAGCGTAGGCCTTCACTACCACAGTACAAAAGGGTATATAGTGGAACTCTAACTTCAACTGTTTCAGGTGTGAAGTGGCAGGTTCTTGACATTTGAAACTGCTCTGCCCATTAAGCTGGGTCTTCACCTATGCACATCAGGAGCCTGAGGACTGGTGGTTCCACCCACCCCACCTAGCCACCTGTAACAGGGGCCCATGAATAAGAGGTGCCCCCCTAGTCCTTACAGCCAACAGCATTAGCTGGTCATAGTCCGGCAGCAAAACCCACCCACTTACGCCCTCTAGGGAACAGGGACATGCCTTCCTCCTGGACACTCGGGGGTGGCTGTCAGCCCCCTGCCTTGCTCAGAGTGTGTCCCCCTGCTGAAGCCAGATGCCTGTGCCTACACCAATAACCCATGCCTGTCTAGGACTCTAAGTGGCAGAGCCTACACCACACACTTGGTGGCTATCTACCTGGGCACCTGAGCTGAATCTATACAGGAGGAGTGGGTGGACTCCTGAGCTCACATACCTAGTAACAGATCTAACCACTTGGTGACAGGACATTAGAGCTTCAAAGGTGCCAATAATCAAACTAGCTCGTATGAGCAGCCTATTTGGGCATATCAAAACAAAACAAGAAGCTAGGACACAGTAAGCAAACATAAAATAAATAAATACAGTAACCTACTGATGGCTCAAAGACAACAGTTAATATCAAATCACAGAAGGAGGCAATCCATGATGGCTTCAGCAAGCTCCCAAAATAAAGAATCTAGAAATTTTCCAGAGGAGGAAAATTTCTTGGAATTACTGGAGGGACAATACAAAAGATTAATATACAGAACTCTTCAAGAAATTAGGAAGGAAATTAAGTAAAATGCAGAACACGCAATAGAGGAAATTAAAAAGATTAGAGAAGAGCATAATGACAAATTTAACAGGCTGCAAGAATCCAGAGAGAGACAGCAATCAGAAATCCAGAAGATTAACAATAAAATTTCAGAATTAGACAACTCAATAGAAAGTCATAGGAGCAGAATTGAGGCAATGGAAGTCAGAATTACTGAGACTGAAGACAAACCATTTGACACCAACTTATTTGAGGAAAAATCAGATAAAAGGATTTAAAAAAATGAAGGAACCCTAAGAATTATGTGGGACTCTATCAAGAGGAATAACCTATGAGTGACTGGAGTGCCAGAACAGGGTGGGATAACAGAAAATACAGAGAGAATTGTTGAAGATTTGTTGGCAGAAAACCTCCCTGATATCGTGAAAGATGACAAGATATCTATCCAAGATGCTCATCAAGCCCCACATGAGGTAGATCCCCAAAAAAAGTCACCAAGACATATTATAGTCAAACTTGCCAAAGATAAAGAGAATTTTAAGAGTGGCTAGGGATAAACGAAAAGTCATCTACAAAGGAGAGTCAATAAGAATAAGCTCGGACTACTCAGCAGAAACCATGCAGGCAAGAAGGCAATGGGATGATACATATAAAGCCTTGAAGGAAAAAAAACTGCCAGCCAAGAATTATATATCCAGCAAAACTGTCTCTCATACATGATGGTGAAATTAGGGCATTTCCAGATAAACAGAAGTTTAGGGAATTTGCAAAAACCAAACCAAAATTACAAGAAATACTAAAGGGAGTCCTCCGGTTAGAAAATCAGTAACATCAGATAACAACCCAAGACTAGAACACAGGACAGAGCAACCAGATATCAACCCAGACAGGGAAGTCACAAAAGTAAATCAAAGCTAAAACACTGAATATAGGGAAACAGATGCTAATATGAAAAAGATGAAAACATTAAAACAAAAAAGAGGGACTTAAAAAATGTAGACATAGATTTTTCATATGGAGAGGAAGTCAAGGTGATATAAAGAAATAAAACATGGGTTTAAACTTAGAAAAATAGGGGTAAATATTAAGGTAATCACAAAGGAAACTAACAATCCTACAAGTCAAAATAAAAAACCAGAGAAATATACAGACTCAGCAAACACAAAATCAACAACAATGAAAAGCAAATACATAAAGAAAAATGACTCAGCACAGAAAATTAAGTGGAACAAAGAAACTGTGAACACCACACAGAAAAGACATCAAAATGACAGCACTAAACTCATACCTATCAATAATTACGCTGAATGTAAATGGCCTAAATGCACCAATGAAGAGACAGAGAGTGGCAGACTGGATAAAAAAACACAATCCGTCTATACGCTGCCTACAAGAGACACACCTTAGACTTAAAGACACAAACAAACTAAAACTCAAAGGATGGGAAAAAATATATCAAGCAAACAACAATCAAAACAGAGCAGGAGTGGCAATATTAATCTCTGACAAAATAGACTTTAAAGTAAAATACACCACAAAGGATAAGGAAGGACACTATATAATGATTAAAGGAGCAATACAGCAGAAGGACATAACTATAATAAATAGTTACGCACCCAACGACAGGGCTCCAAAATGCATAAAACAAACTCTAACAGCACCGAAAAGAGAGATAGACAGCTCCACAATAGTAGTAGGAGACTTCAACACACCACTGTCAGTGAAGGACAGAACATCCAAAAAGAAGCTCAACAAACACATGGAAGAGCTAAATGTTAAAATCAACCAACTTGATCTCACAGACATATACCGAACACTCCACCCAAAAGCAGCCAAGTATACTTTCTTCTCCAACACACATGGAACATTCTCCAGAATAGACAACATATTAGGCCATAAAGCAAGCCTTAACAAAATCCAAAGCATCTAAAAATTACAAAGCATCTTTTCTGACCATAAAGCCACAAAAGTAGAAATCAACAACAGAATAAGCAAGGAAAAAAAAATCAAACACATGGAAACTGAAGAACACTTTGCTCAAAAAGTACTGGGTTATAGAAGAAATTAAGGATGGAATAAATAAATTCACAGACTCAAACGAGAATGAAAACACATCCTACCAGAACCTTTGGGACACAGCAAAAGCAGTGCTCAGAAGTCAGCTTATAGCAATAAATGAATATATCCAAAAAGAAGAAAGGACCATAATCAAAACATTAACCCTACAACAGGAACATGTAGAAAGAGAGCAGGATAAGAAGCCCTCAGGTGCCAGAAGAAAGGAAATAATAAGAATTAGAGCAGAATTAAAGGAAATAGAGAATAGTAAAACAATTGAAAGAGTTAACAAGACCAAAAGCTGGTTCTCTGAAAAGATCAACAAAATTGATAAACCATTGGCCAAACTGACAAAAAAAACAGGAAAGGAAGCAGACAACCTGTATAAGAAATGAGATGGGTGATATCACAACAGACCCAACTGAAATTAAAAGAATCATAACAGAATACTATGAAAAATTGTACTGTAACAAATTTGAAAACCTAGAGGAAATGGACAAATTTCTAGGAACTCACTACCTACCTAAACTAACACAAACAGAGGTAGAAAAACTAAATAAACCCATAAAAAAAGAAGAGATTTAAAAGGTAACTAAAAAACTCCCAACAAAAAAAAAAAAGCACTGGCCCAGATGGCTTCACTGTAGAATTCTACCAAACTTTCAGAAAAGAGTTAACACCACTACTACTAAAGGTATTTCAGAGCATAGAAAAGGATGGAATACTCCCAAACTTACTCTATGAAGCCAGCATAACCCTAATACCAAAACCAGATAAAGACACCACAAAAAAAGAAAATTACAGACCAATATCCCTCATGAACATTGATGCAAAATCCTCAACAAAATTCTAGCCAATAGAATTCTGCAACATATCAAAAAATAATTCACCATGATCAAGTGGGATTTATACCAGGTGTGCAGGGATGGTTCAACATTAGAAAAACAATCAATGTAATCCATCACATAAATAAAACAAAAGACAAGAACCACATGATGTTATCAATCGATGCAGAGAAGGCATTTGACAAAGTCCAACACCTATTTATGATAAAAACTCTCAACAAAATAGGAATAGAAGGGAAACTTCTCAATATCATTAAGGGCATTTATAGAAAGCCAACAGCCAACATCATCCTAAATGGAGAGACTTTGAAAGCATTTCCTTTGAGAATGGGAATCAGACAAGGATGCCCTTTATTACCACTCTTATTCAACATTGTGCTGGAGGTCCTAGCAGAGCAACTAGGCTAGAAAAAGAAATAAAGCGCATCCAAATTGGTAGGGAAGAAGTCAAAGTATCTCTCTTTGCAGATGATACAATCTTATACACAGAAAACCCCAAAGACTCCACAAGAAAACTACTGGAACTAATAGAAGATTTCAGCAAAGTTTCAGGATACAAGATAAACATACAAAAATCAGTTGGATTTCTTTACACCAAGAAAGAGAACCTTGAAGAGAAAATCACCAAACCAATACCATTTACAATAGTCCCCAAGAAGATAAAATACTTAGGAATAACTCTAACCAGAGACGTAAAAGATCTGTACAATGAAAACTACAAGACACTACTGCAAGAAACCAAAAGAGACCTGCGTAAGCGGAAAAACATACCTTGCTCATGGATAGGTAGACTCAACATTGTGAAAATATCAATTCTACCCAAAGTGATCAACAGATACAACACAATCCCAATCCAAATTCCACCAGCTTTTTTTAATGAGATGGAGAAACAAATCATCAACTTTAACATGGAAAGGGAAGAGGCCCCGAATAAGTAAAGCATTACTCAAGAAGAACAAGGTAGGAGGCCTCACACTACCCGATTTTAGAACCAATTATACTGCCACAGTAGTCAAAACAGCCTGATACTGGTACAACAACAGATACATAGACCAACGGAACGGAATTGAGAATCCCGACATAAATTCATCCACATATGAGCAGCTGATATTTGACAAAGGTCCAAAGTCCATTAATTGGGGAAAAAGTCTCTTTAATGAATGGTGCTGGCATAACTGGATATCCATCTGCAAAAAACTGAAACGAGACCCATACCTCACACCATGCACAAAAACTAACTCAAAATGGATCAAAGAGTTAAATATAAAATCAAAAACGATAAAGATCATGGAAAGAAAAATGGGGACAATGCTAGGTGCCCTCATACATGGCATAAACAGAATATGAACCATAAGTAACAATGCACAAGCAACAGAAGACAGACTAGATAAATGGGAGCTCCTAAAAATCAAACACTTATACTCATCAAAAGACTTCACCAAAAGAGTAAAAAGACAACCTACATACTGGGAAAAAATTTTTGGCTATGACAAATCTGATCGGCATCTAATCTCTAAAATCTGCAAGATACTGCAAAACCTCAACAACAAACAGACAAATAACCCAGTTAAAAAATGGGCAAAGGATATGAACAGGCCCTTTGCCAAGAAGATATTCAGGTGGCTACAGACACATGAAGAAATGCTCACAGTCATTAGCCATTAGGGAAATGCAGATCCAAACTACAATGAGATATCATCTCACCCCAGCAAGGCTAGCATTAATCCAAAAAACACAAAATAATAAATGCTGGAGAGGTTGTAGAGAGACTAGAACACTTATACACTGTTGGTGGGAATGTAAAATGGTACAACCACTTTGAAAATCTATTTGGCATTTACTTAAAAAGCTAGAAATAGAAGTACCATATGATCCAGCTACCCTGCTACTTAGAATATATCCTAGAGAAATAAGAGCCATTACATGAATAGATATATGCACACCCATGTTCACTGCAGCACTGTTCACAATAGCAAAAAGATGGAAACAACCTAGATGCCCATCAAAGATGAATGGATAAATAAACTATGGTACATACACACAATGGAGTATTATGCAACGATAAAGAACAACGATGAAGCCGTGAAACATCTTATAATACGAAGGAAGCTGGAGGTCATTATGATGAGTGAATTTAGTCAGTCACAGAAGGACAAATATTGTATAAGACCACTATTTTAAGAACTCAAGGAAAGGTTTAAACACCCAAGAAAACATTCTTTGATGGTTATGAGGGTGGGGAGGCAGAGTGAGGGTTATTTACTAACTAGATAGTAGGTAAGAATTATCTTAGGTGAAGGGAAGGACAGCACACGCTACAGGGGAAGTCAGCACAACTGGACAAAACCAAAGCCAAGAAGTTTCCTGAATACAATCAAACACTTTGAGGGACAGAGTAGCAGGGGTAGGGGTCTGAGAACCATGTTTTCAGGGGACATGTAGGTCAACTGTCATAAGAAAGCTTATTAAGAAAATGTTCTGCATCCTACTTTGGTTTAGTGGCATCTGGGGTCTTAAAAGCTTGCAAGCAGCCATCTAAGATGCAATAATTGGTCCTAACTACCTGGAGTAAAGGAGAATGAAGAACACCAAAGACACAAGGAAAGTATTAGCCCAAGAGACAAAAGGGGCCACATAAACCAGAGGCTTCATCAGCCTGAGACCAGAAGAACTAGATGGTGCCTGACTACCACCAATGACCACCCTGAGAGGGAACATAACAGAGAGTCCCAGATGGAGCAGGAGAAAGGTGGGGTGCAGAACTCAAATTCTAGTAAGAAGACCAGACTTAATGGTCTGACTGAGACTGGGGGAACCCTGGAAAGCATGGCCCCTGGATTCTCTATCAGCCCAGAACTAAAACAATTTCCGAGGCCAACTCTTCAGACAGGGATTGGACTGGACTGTCAGACATAAAGTGATACTCATGAGGAGTCTGCCTCTTAGCTCAAGTAGATACAAGAGACCAAATGGGCAGCTTTTGCCTGGAGGTGAGATGGGAATGCAGAGAGGGTTAAGAGCTGGTTGAATGGACCTGGGGAATCAGGGGTGAAAAGGAGGAGTGTGCTGTCACAGTATGGGAGAGCAATTAGAGTAACATAACAATGTATGTATAAGTTTTTGTATGGGGGAAAAATAAAAAAATTTAAAAAAAGCACAAAAGTCTAGGGCAGGAGAAATCTTCAACTAGATTTCAGGGGATGGGTGGTATTATCCAACTGTTATCCCTTGGAGAAGAGACTCATTGATATGTCATTGTCATGAAGGCTCATGTCCTACTCTTGAACACTGGCATACCTGGCTTGAACTGCAGGCTTGCTGCTTAAAGGGTTGAAAAGAAAAGGTTTGTTTTTAAGTCTCTCAACATGTACTAGGATTCTAGAGACTTAATATCAAAGCGGAATTGGCTGAGCTTCCTTTCCACCCCCAGTTCACTCCCAGGAGTGACAAATACCCTAAGGGAGACCAGTGTGACTGCTTGTCAGTTGCTGTGAGATGTCATGCTTCTGATAGGGACCCAGCTCTCTCTCTCTCTGGCATTTGCATGTTACTCAACTTGGGATCTGCAAGAGCAAGATGCCAGTCTTGTCTCCAGGAAGTCTTAAATGGCTGGAAAATACCCCAAAGTTCTATTTAACTTGGATGCCACAGAGGAAATCTGATTCCAGACTTCATGGATATCAAAAGCCTCTCTTCCTTCACTATGTGATGGAAAGTGTTTGAAATATCTCATTGCTGTCTCCCATAGAGTTTCTTCACTTCCTGAAGGTAATAAACTTACCCCAGGTTAATATGCCCCTGTTGGAGGCAGTACTCCCCACCCTGCCCCCATGCATTTAGCAAGTGCTAAGATGAACGTATTTAGGGATATTGTTCGGGCAAAAGAGCTAATACTTGAGTGAATGGGAATGAGATGCACAATGGATAAGAGTGGTCCAGGGAGAAAAGCACACAATTCCCCCAGCCCAGATTCTAAGGGGCCAGATGGCCTCTGGTTGCTGCTGGTGGAGGGGAAAATAGAAAGTATTTCCCAAGTCTTTCTATGGAAGAAGAACTCTCTCGGTGCAGGTAGGGCAGCTAAGGACACAGACAAGAAAGAGAACACATACTGTATGTTGAACATGGCCAAGGAAGTAGAATCCAGAGGGAAGCAATGTTGCCACCTAGGAAAACAGAATTTGAGGAACGTTTGGAAGACAGTGGACAGAATGGATCCTAGGACAAGTTATTTGTTAAAGTGGGGTTTATCAGAAACCAGAATAGAAGAAATAAGCATTGGCAAGGTGCCTATCCTGTTTGCTTTTATTTCTACAGTAAAAGCTATCTGGAAGGTGAAAAAGAGAACTCCCTATTGGGTGTTGGGGAAGGGATTGTATCATAAAGATTGGGGCTTAATTGAATGATGAGCTGTGCCTGGATTCTACAGCTTATTTGGGATACGGCTTGTTTGCTTTGCCCATGAATGAAATGTACCTACCTCCCTGAGAGTAAGTATATGAGGTTTGTGCATACCCCAACGATTTGACACACTGGATCGTGGAACAGATCAGAGGTACCTTTGAAAGGAGGTACACTTTGGCCATCTCACCAATATCATGGTTTTGTCCCATTGTTTGGTCTCATATCCACAGAGCTCAGACTGGGGAAAAAAACTGCAGATGCAAGGAACTTAATTTTGTGAGAAATAACAGTTCAGACACACTGGAATCTAAGAAAAGAAAAGCACAGAGAGCCTCTGAAGTCTGAGGGCACTGTTTTCCTTTACAACAAAGAGCTTAAATAAAGTTGAAGGATTGATAAGCTTAAAATAAACACATAAAACACTAAGTTTGAACAATCAAGGAGATCTAATGAAGAGACAAAAAAAAAAAAAAAAAAAAAACCCAGAAGCTTAAAAACTAAATGTGTATGAACAACGGTGCTTTTGTCTTATCGAGAATGTGACAAAATTCCTCAGAACCATGACAGTATGAGAGGCAGTCAGCATATGTACTCAGGAAGATGCCAGTTCTCAGCATGACCTGGAAGTAAGAAAGAGGGAGTGGATTGGGCTCCTTATGTCCACTGAACTGCTTTGGGAGAAAAGAAATGCAACTTGGAAGGTCACCAGTGGGCCTAAGAAAACAGATGAGCCATTGTCAACCCCCTGCCCAAGTCCATCCTTCTGCTTTGTCTGTTGCTACCAGGTGATAACAAAAGTGCCTCTGCCTGCTCCTTGCCTCTTCACCTCGGGCTTGAAGGGGTCACATAGATCTCTTCCTACTGATGGTAAAACTGGGCAGGCAGGTTCTGAGGAAGGCTCAGGTCCAACACTAGGAAGATGGATAATGAACAAATGCCCAGGCACCATGATGTAGTGGAAAGAGGGGTGCCCTTCTGGTCAGACAGGGCTCCACCAGCTGTGTGACCTTGGATAAGTCACTTAACCACTGAGTCTTAGTTCATCATAGTTAAATGGGGTTAAAGATACTGTGTCTCTCCCAGAAGTAAAGTGAGACTACACCTGGGCTAATGTCTGGCCCGGTCCCAGATGTCCTTTAGTGTCATCTCAAGGTATACTCCTATAATAAGCAGATGATGGCCCAAGAAGATGTCCACACTTAACCTAGCAGGCTGAGTAAAGAGCAAATATGCAAATGCAAGGCGCTCCCCTGCTTCTGTTTGCTGTCCTCTCAATCCTTTACCTCTGGCTCAACTTTTCTTTCTTCTTTTTTTGTGACAACTATTTGAATAAGTAGCCCCAGGCTCTTCTCAGTGAATTCACAAAATACAAGGTAAGCAAAGCTTTCCAAGGTCATCAGGAGCCGGAAGCTGCAAACCGACCAATCTCTGTAATCACAGCAGGAGACTCTTGGGGGAGATTTAAGGCAGGAGGGACTCAGCCAGTGATGATGGAAGACAGAAACGGCTCACTCAGAGACTGATCTGAAAATAGTCTCGTTCATGAAGGATTCATTCTGGGTATGGGCGGGACAGTCACACATCATCAGTCTTCCTTTATCTCAGTAGCAAATTCTGCTCAGAACCCAGAAGAGATTTGGCCCTAACCTGTTAGGGTCTTCTATCCTCTCACTGACATAGATAATCTGTCCTTCTCTCTGAGAAGCTGGGAAATAAAAATCCCTCCCCTGACCAAAGGATTTGGCTTGTGAAATAACTCAAAGCAGGTCAAACTGGTCAGTCTCAATTTTGTGCATGATTAAGTACATGATTTTCCCATTGCCAATTTTCAGCCTGTGTCATCTGATAAAACCATAAATGCTTTGAGGGAAGAGCCATTTCTTAATTGTACAATTAAATCCTCCTAACTGCACAGCTGGCTTCTAAAATACAGACAGAAATTCAATTAGAGACCTGTGTCTGGAAGATGCTAAGTCTGTAATTGCTTGCTTTGGGAAGGTGGCACCAGGGAAACATCACCTGGGCCCAAAGGAACTTTCAGAACAGTTTCAAATTTACATCTGATAAGAAACGATCAGCATGGATACAAATGCTCATCACCAAAAAGTGCAAGGTAGGAAAAGAAGGACCTGCACTTCTATAATCATTACCATTTATCACCTGCTCGTGGGCTGATTTAATCTGATGCAGAGATTTGGCATTAACTTTCAAAAACAACGCACAACTTCAAGCATAAAAGTGCTTTTTCTAATTTGTAATATGAAAGACTTTGCAGGGTGGCAGTCGAAATTAGGTGCTCACTGAAGACACCAATGTCCACTTGGTGGCTTAGGGCAGAAACCTGGGAGTCCACCCCATCAGCACGTCCCACTGGCTATGTCTCCAGAACATACATTGAATCTGTCTGCTTTTCTCGATTGCCCTTCTCATACCCAGATCCAAGCAACCATCCCTTGCACCTGGACGACTGTTACATCTTCCTCACTGGCCTCCCTGCTTCCACTCCTACCCTCACTGTTCTTATTATAGCAGCCAGAGTGGTCTTACAGCAAAAATAACTCCCACCCCCATTAAAACCCTCTACTGCCCTCTTAGAGAACTTAGAATAAAATTTACATCCTGACCTTGGTCCGGCCCCTCTGCCTTCCTCTGTGACCTCAGCTCCCACTACTCTCTCCTGCTCCCTGGGCTCCAGCTGCTCTGGACCTGCCAAGCTTCTCCCTTGGGCCTTTGCTGATGCTCTTCTTCTGCCTGGAAGGCCCCTCCCCTCAGTCCCACATGGCTGCCTCCTTCTCACGTATGAGGTTTTAGCTAACTTGTGCTATCCCTTAAGATGCGCTCTTTGATAACCATATATAAGAAGGAATTCCTTTTTTTTTTTTTTTTTCTATTTCTGTACCCCATTGTTTCCTCCTTGGCACTTTTATCAATTTGTAGTTACTATTTATCTGTGTGTGTATTTGTTCACTGTCAGTCTCCCTCATTAGACTGGAGGTGTCCCTAGGATAGGGACCATGTCTGCATCCCCAATGAGTAGCAAAGTGTCTGGCATATAGTGGGCACTCAGTAAGTATTTGTTGAATAAAGGAAGGAATGAAGCTTTGTTCTGGAAGAATGACACAGGCATGGAACCAAATCCATGCCCAAATGGAATCTACTTCTGCCCATGCTTGGGAAATGGGTGGTAACCTGGTATCTGGTGGGCTTGCTGAAAGTGTTATTTGCTGTCAGGTTTTCAGAAATCCTCATGCCAGGCTGGTAACGAGTCTTCTGGAAAACAAAAACAAACCAAAATATACACACATACATACATACATGCATCCCTATATGGTAGGACTTGAACAGCATGTACATGGGGGCTGTCTCTAAAAGGACACCCAGGAGGCCGATATACCCATTGCTGCTTGGCTTCTGGGAACTTCAGTTCTGTAGGATGTTAACAGAAGTCACACTCCATTGTTTGGTCAAATTTGTTTGGGAAGCATGGGATTATACAAAATCATGGGAGCATCTTTCCCCCACAACTTCTCAGAGGTTTTAATATTCTAATAAACCTTTAGAATCTCCAGGAGGGAGAGATAGTGGGCCAGGAACCTTTTTCTAAGACCATACTCCAGGATACTTTCTGGGAAAAGCTACTCCACCTCAAAGCCTACTAAGGAGTCCCCTTGGCTGGAGTGCTGTCTCAGCCAGGCAGTTTGCTAAGTCCCCAGCAATGCATCTTTCCAAGGAACTGCAGGGAGAAGGGGAAGTGGAACTGCAAGGAGAGAACACCTCAGCTGGTGTTTTCCCTTTGGTGATGTGCCCGGAAGATTCTGAGGAGTCAGAGCCCCTCTAACCCCTGGCCTCCCTTGTATCAGGGGCCTTTATGTGAATCCAGTGCACATCACTCCCCACTACTGCTCCTGCTGCCCTCTCCAGCCCCATAAACCAGACACCACCTACCCTGAATTTGGAATTCAGCATGCCCATTTCAAGGTCATTTTCACAGCTTTTGGCCTTAGATTTGCACAGTTTTATGAGGCACATCTTGATTCTCATTATGAGATAATAAAATGACTTAGGACTTGGCACTAGATTAAAAGGAGCAGGTAGAGTTCTTCCTTCATCAAAGTAAGACAGCCAGAGCTTGGCTCGGGCAAATTTCCACTCCACGTCTGCATCCTCCTGTGGGACAAGGGAAATGATAACACACCATCAAAGGCCATGATTTAACAACTGGAGCTAAATCTGAGGGACAGAGACACAGCCTACAAATCCCAAGAGTGGGTTTCTAAATGGGACTCTGACTGGTGCATTGAGAGTGATGTTCTCCTGCCCCGGAACGGACAGCACAAGATGGGAAGTTCGGTCCTGCTATAACCACCTGACTCCTCTCCACCTAACTCCTCAGGATTCATTGCTGAGAGCCTCAGCCAGTTCATGCTACCCCTCCTTTATCTCCACTAAGTATTTTCACCAACATTCACTACTTGCCACTTATCAAAAAACTTTTGTCACTGTCCCTTCATCTTGTTATCCTTTAACTTTCTACAGCTCTGCTACCTGACTCACCAACTATCACAGCATCGAGGTGTTAATCTTTTAGAGCACTGCAGTCCAGTAGAAATAGAATGTGAGCCACAGTAGTAGTCACATTATAAAAAATAAAATGGCACAGGTGAAATTAATCTCAATGATATATTTATTTAATCCAATATATCCAAAATGTTATCATTTCAACATGTAATCATTATAAAAATTATTTCTGAGGGAGCTTACACTTTTTTTTTTTATACTAAATTTTCAAAATTCAGCATGGATTTAAAGACGCCCCTGAGTGGTGCAAACTGTTCTGTGCTTGACTACTAACTGAAAGGTTGGTGGTTAGAACCCATGCAGAAGTTCCTTGGAAGACAGGCGTGGCGATCTGCTTCCGAAAGGTCACAGCCTTGAAAACCCTACGGAGCAGTTCTACTGTGCACGCATGGGGTTGCCATGAGTTGGAACTGAGTTGACACCAACTAACAACAACATTTTACATTTACAGAACATATCAATTTGGACTAGCCACCTTTCAAGCCCTCAATATCCAGATGTGGCTAGTGGCTACCATATTGGACAGCACAGTGTTAGAAAGTGCATTTCTTATTGGTCAGAGTGCATCCAGGGAGGATGTTACGAGATCTAGCATATGTATTTAAGGGGAACAAAACCTGACTATAGTTTGCAGGAGGTAATCCAGCTGGGTTCTGTCTCCTGGAGGTGGTGTTTGATTTAAACCTCGGACTTATTTACTTCTGACTTGGTGTCAATGCCAGAATGCTGAGTAGGCCCCCTGAGAGGCAGCAGGTATGTTTTTTCTATAGAGAAGCTCCTTGCTACCTCTTAGGGGGCTCACTTGGCATTCTGGCATTGACACCAGGGCAGTCTGAGGCCAGGAAAAAGACATGGGAGTTGGAATCAGTTAGACTTGGGTTCAAACCCCTTTCTAGCTGTGTGATCTTGGGCAAGGGGCTTGGGTTTGCTCATCTGTACAATGGAGTTAAGACTGCCTCCCTCACATAGCCACTGACATTGAGCATGTGCTCAATAAACGGTGGGTTCCTTTCCCCACAGGCAATGGCTACACTCCAAGGGGCTGTGAGCCCAGCAAGGGGCCACACAAGGCTGCTGTGGTGTACCAGGGAAGTATAAGATCAAAATCAGCCAGCGTGATGATTTTGTTTACTTTTGTTGAGACCCCATCGGCCCCTGCCCTGTCCCGTTGGAGACATCCTATACTGGTCTTTCAGACTGGAATCTTTGTGAGGGCAGGGGTCGCTACTGGGCCTCTGCTATGTACCAGAGTTGGAACAGGGACACCCTACCTGAGAGGAAGGGTTGTATAATGTTAAAAGCACAGGATCTGGAGTCTGTCTGG
Organism: Dugong dugon; assembly: GCA_030035585.1. Taxonomy (NCBI): domain Eukaryota; kingdom Metazoa; phylum Chordata; class Mammalia; order Sirenia; family Dugongidae; genus Dugong; species Dugong dugon. The sequence goes on from CM057460.1 coordinate 149,865,945, forward strand.
GTTCAAATCCTGGCGTAGCTCCTTACTAGCTGTGTAACCATGGCAGGTGACTTAGCTGCTCTGGGCCTTAGTTTCCTCATCTGTAAAATGAGGGTAATAATACCTACCTCATAGGTTGTTGTGAGAATTAAAGGAGTTAATGCATGAGAAGCTCTTTGCAGTGTTGGGCACTCCATAAACCCTTAATAAACATTATTTTTATCGCCAAAGCCTAGGACAACGTCTGGTGTTCAAATCGCATTCGTTTAACAGACATCTATTGGGCACCTACTATGTGCCCGGCATTGTGCTAGGGAGGCACTGGGGCGCTAATGGTCAATGTGACATAGACAGTCTGCTGTAGTGGAGCTCACAGTCTGTCCAGTGGTCAATGTCACACAGACAATCCGTGCTGTTGTGGAGCTCACAGTCTGTCCAGTGGCATGAGTGTATGATGCTGCTCATGCCTGTCTTTCACCTAGAGCTGTGCTAAATGGTATAGGAGGGCCCTGGGTGGAGTCCCCTGACCTGGTCTGGGGGTCAGGGAAGGCTGCCCAGTGGCTGGTGTTTGAGCTGAGATCCAAGGGGTGAGCAGTTCTCAACCAGGTCAAGTGGGGGTGGGGGTGGGTGGAGAATGAGTGGGAGTTAATTAGTGGAAGAGATGATGAGCAGCATAAACAAGTCTTTTAAGAAAACTGGCAGTAAAGCGCTGGAAAGAGAGGTCCAGGGAAGATTTTTTTCATTGTTACTATTTTTTTTCCCCCCAAAGATCAAGAGACTTATTTAAATGCTGACAAGAAGGATTAGGTAGAGAGAGAGGGTGAAGATGCAGGTGGACCAGAGATAATGTGCAGTGGCAGCTCCTGAGGAGGCAAGAGAGAAGGGAGCCAGGGCACATGGGTGGGGCTGCCCTATGGGGAATCTCTCCCATGCCCCGTGCGGGGGCGAGGGGGGGCGGGGCGGGACGCAGATGCAGGCGGGTTTGTGGATTTGGACAGTAGGTGCTCAAGATCTATTAACTGCATAAGTAAGTGTTCTCATGGAAGGATTCACAAATACTCACTTCATCAAAATTAGGGGACTTCTCATGGCCCCTGCACATGTATCACCAGTGAGATGGGTGAGGGAGGCATACTCTACCCATTGGAGGAGCAGTCCAGAGCCCAGAGAGGAGAGAGGGGCCACAGCCCATGAGAGGAGGAGTGGTCGTGTACACTCTCCAACTTGTGGCCTCTCTTCATGGTAGATAACATGACATCACAATCTGGGGGTGGGTTTGTCACTCCTGCCCCAGTGAGCCCCTCTCACAGCCAATCACGAGGCTTCCATGCCACATTCATTTGTACCAGAGCATCATCAGTTTGTTAGGATGTGGCAGATCGCCTGGGCTGACTGTTACGGAACCAAAGCCAAACCAGTTGCTGTCTAGTAGTCTCTGACTCATGATGACCCCATGTGTGCCAGTATAGAACTCTGCTCCATAGGTTTTCAATGACTGATTTGTCAGAAGTAGACTGCCAGGCCTTTCTTCCAAGGTTCCACTGGGTGGACTCAAACCTCCAAACTTTCAGTTAGCAGCCAACAGTGTTAATTGTTTGCACGACAGAGACCCACAGAATGTTCAGACACCATCTGGTTTTGTTCTACACAAGTGGAAACTAAGGCCCAGAAGCGCAAGGAGGACTACTTAACAACAGCTCATTATCCACATAGGTGACCAAATATGTAAAATGCCTTTAATATATATACGTATATTGTTTGTTCACTGATGCAGTGCTGCTTTTTTCTGGGGGCAAGAGGCAGTGGTGAAAACTTCACGGCTCCAGCTCACCTCTTGCCTCTTTCTTGCAAAATCTATACTCTTTCAGTGCCGAACATACCACCTTGCTCCACACTTCTTTGCCTTGGCACATGCTTTTTCTACTGCCTGGAAACTTATTTTTTTTTTTGCTGTGTGTCTATTTTTTTCTATTTGAGAAATACACAAAGAACTCTTTCTTATAAAAGATTTAAGGATAGACGTGTACCAAGCAAATGTGAAAGTCCCCTTCCAATCTCCTCCCTCCTTTCACTCCTTTCCCCAGAGGATGCTCAGGACAAGACTTTGGTAGCATCCTTCCAGTTCCCTTTCTCTACCTTCTCTTTCTGTATTTGTATTCTTATGTAAACGAAATTAGTCTAGATGCATTTTTCTACAACTTGCATTTTTTCACTTAACACTATCTTAGGGCTTTTTCTATGTCAGCACAAAAATGGTCTTTCTTACTGTTTTTAGCAGCTGTGCAGTATTCTAATGTGTGACTATATCTTACGAACATCTCTGTAAAATCACATTTATACAAGGATCTATTCCTAGAATTGGGGCTGTTGGGTCAAAGCGTTCATGTATTTTGTTTTAATTTTTAATTGATTTATTTAACATTACAACAGTAAAACATTTACATGATTTATAAAGCATAAGACGGTATACAGAAAAAGGCATTCCTCCCAGCCTGCCCCCACCCCCACCTCTCAACAGTTACCACTGCTATGCACTTCTTGTTTACCCCTTCAGTGTGTGTTTTTAAAAATGCTTATACAATCAAAATGAATATGTATTCCTTTTTCCTCCTCTTTTACACAAAATACAGAGCACTATACACATTGTTCTGAGGAGCCCTGGTGGTGCAGTGGTTAAGCGCTTGGCTGCTAACCGAAAGGTCAGCAGTTTGAACCCACTAGCTGCTCCACATGAGAAAGATGTGGCAGTCTGCTTCTGTAAAGATTTACAGCCTTGGAAACCCTATGGGGTAGTTCTACTCTGTCCTGTAGTGTCGCTATGAGTCGGAATTGACTCAATGGCAGTGGGTATGTGCATTATTCTACATCTTCTTCACTTAACGCTATAACTGGAGGTCTTTCCACATCATTATATAGAGAATATCCTCATCTTTCCTTTTTTAAACAGCTGCATAGCATCCCATTGTTCAGCTGCATCATAGTCTATTTAACTAGATTCCTATTAATGCTCATTTAGTTTCTTTTTAATTTCTTGCTATTTGAAACTAGGCTGCAATCAATAGCTTGTGGTTTGTGTGTACTAGATTTTGATATACTCTTTTGACCTTATCTAGCAAAATTGTATTCACCTTTAAATGGCCTTCAAGCATCACCTCTGGAAGCCACCTCCCTCCCTTCTCCCCCCCAGTAGTCAACTACTCCCTCTGCTTTGCACCTCCTGCCTCTGGTAGGACTTCTCTGGTTGCACTGACCCCCAGGGCATGGTAATTTGTTGATGGACCTATCTGTTCTTCTCAGTGGACTATGAATTCCTCCAGGACAAGAACTGTGTCTTAGTCATCTCTGTATAGCCAGTGCCTAGCACAGGCTTGGCATACAGTAGGGATTTAGTAAATAGCACGTGAGAAGCAGAAAAGGAAGTGGGCTGAAGGATGGTCATTCTAATTTGCTGTGGGCCACCTGCATGATACCTTGAGGGGACATATATAAAAGAGGAAATATTTATGACCCCAGTTGTCAAAAATAAATTAATTTTGTATATATATATATATATATATATATATATATATATATATATATACACACACATATGTGTGTGTGTGTGTGTGTGTTATGGATTGAATTGTGTCCCCCAAAAAGAAATGTGTTAAGTCTTAATTACTATACCTGTAAAATGACCCTGTTCGGAAGTAGGCATTTTCTTTTGTTATGTTAACGAGGCCATATCTGAGTAGGGTGGGTTCTATACCTAATCACTTCTGAGTGGTATCTTATAAAAAGCACAGAATAGATACACACACACATCCATGGGAGAGATGCCATGTAATGCAGATACATCTAGAAGCAGCAAAGGAACACCAAGATTGCAGCAGCTACCAGAAACTGGGAGAGTGGCCCACAGAAGGAATCAGCATGGCTGAGACCCTGCTTTGGACTTTTAGCTTCCAGAACTGTGAGAAAATAAATTTCTGTTCTTTAAAGCCACCTACTTGTAGAATTTTTTGTTCCGGCAGCACTAGGTAACTAAGACTTATATCTATGTTCCTGGGCCATTTTATGTGATAGGGCCCACTCTGCCATGTGGCAGATTGACAGGAGACATTTCTTGAAGAAGCCCAGGAAGAATGCCTATTGTTCTGGCTTCACATTTAATAACACGTGGGCTTTTAACGTCATTATCCTCAATGCTGAAAATAGCAGTGTAAATGAAACCAAGGGAGAGAGAGCACTTTCAATTAACTGGTCTTACCTCAATTTCCTGATACGAGTTGTTGATCATGGCTATTAGCATATTGAGCAGCACTACCACCATGGTGACATTATAAACGCCATAGAGAACATAGCCGATGTTCTCGATGAATTTGTGGTCGTATTTCAGCACCACTGAGATAACTTCAGACAAGCCAAATATGGACCAAAATAAGGTTTTAAAACTTTCTTCAACCCTACAGGAAAACAGACAGTACTTTATGCAACTGCATCAGTTTGAAATGAAAGCTGCCATTACCCAGGCTTTGGTGGTTACCCTGGAGTGGGGCTGAGCTGGGGTGGTTGGTGGTACCTATATCATGAAATAATCATATATTCAGATTTCTAAGAATACTATGAAAGAAGATTATAAATTGCAGGCTCCTTGTTTTTCATTCAGTCCATTTACTGGGACTCCTGGCTGCGAAACTGTTTTTATCTTGCTTTAATTAAACATTTAAAATTAAACATCAGGGCAAATGTTTGTTCTCGTATGGGATTAGCCTCAGAAAGCACACTCTTCCTTCCATAGTCTCTGAAGGGTCTCTCCTCAGACTACACATCCCCATGAGAAGGGGAGCTCTGGCAGTTACCTGGGGAAGTGGGTGGCAATAAAACTGGTGCTCATTGACCAAGCTAGCATCTCCAGTGCCTGGCACTTGCTGGGCACTTGATACAGAGTAGTGCATTTAGGCCTCATAACCATCCTCCATTTACAGATGGAAAAACTGCAGTGCAGAAACTTAAGTGCGTTTCTCAGTGGCAAACAGCTGGGAAAGTAGGGTGCAAATCTAGGTATGCTGAGGTTTCCAAAAGCATGTACTTAAAAAAATTTTTTCTTATGGTAAAATATATATAACAAAACATTGTCATTTTAACCATTTTAAGTGTATAAGTCAGTGACATTAATTACATTCACCATATTGTGCAACCACCACCAGTATTTATTTTCAAATGTTTTTCATCACCTTAAACAAAAATTCAGTACCCCTTAAATAACAACTCCCCATTTCCTCCTCACCCCAGCCCTGGGTAACCACTAATGAACTTTTGTCTCTATGCATTTGCCTATTCTGGATGTTTCATATAAGTGGGAACATATAATATTTGTTCTTTTGTGTCTGACTTATTTTGCTCTGCATAATGTTTTCAAGGTTCACCCTTGTCATAGCACAAAGCATGCACTTTTAACTAGTATGCTTCACCACTTCCCTGGCTCTGGGTAGTGTGGCCAAGCAGAGATACCAAGTCTTCTAGACTGGGGCTGAATTGTCAGGCATGAGAGGGTTGAATCTGGTGTGCTCACATGGTTTACTTTCACCAAGTAACTGACCAAACTTGACCCTGCAGTTCACTCAGGGCAGGCACTGCCATGTGCTTTGCAGGATAATTCAGGTACGATCTGACTTTTAGGACCCTGCTCTTGATTTCGAAACTATGAGTTACCACCCTCAGGCACCAGAAGAAAGGAAATAATAAGAATTAGAGCAGAAGTAAATGAAATAGAGAATAGAAAAACAATTGTAAGAGTTAACAAGACCAAAAGCTGGTTCTCTGAAAAGGTCAACAAAATTGATAAACCATTGACCAAACTGACAAAAGAAAAACAGGAGAGGAAGCAGATAACCCATATAAGAAATGAGATGGGTGATATCACAACAGACCCAACTGAAATTAAAAGAATCGTAACAGAATACTATGAAAATTTGTACTCTAACAAATTTGAAAACCTAGAGGAAACAGACAAATTTCTAGAAACTCACTACCTATCTAAACTAACAAAAACAGGTAGAACAACTAAAACCCATAACAAAAGAAGAGATTGAAAAGGTAATTAAAAAACTCCCAACAAAAAAAAAACCCTGGCCCAGATGGCTTCACTGTAGAATTCTACCAAACTTTCAGAAAAGAGTTAACACCACTACTACTAAAGGTATTTCAGAGCATAGGAAAGGATGGACTACTCCCAAACTCATTCTATGAAGCCAGCATAACCCTAATACCAAAACCAGATAAAGACACCACAAAAAAAGAAAATTACAGACCAATATCCCTCATGAACATTGATGCAAAATCCTCAACAAAATTCTAGCCAATAGAATTCTGCAACATATCAAAAAATAATTCACCATGATCAAGTGGGATTTATACCAGGTATGCAGGGATGGTTCAACATTAGAAAAACAATCAATGTAATCCATCACATAAATAAAACAAAAGACAAGAACCACATAATCTTATCAATCACTGCAGAAAAGGCATTTGACAAAGTCCAACACCTATTTATGATAAAAACTCTCAGCAAAATAGGAATAGAAGGGAAATTTCTCAATATCATTAAGGGCATTTATACAAAGCCAACAGCCAACATCATCCTAAATGGAGAGACTTTGAAAGCATTCCCTTTGAGAACGGAAACCAGACAAGGATGCCCTTTATCACCACTCTTATTCAACATTGTGCTGGAGGTCCTAGCAGAGCAACTAGGCTAGAAAAAGAAATAAAGGGCATCCAAACTGGTAGGGAAGAAGTCAAAGTATCTCTATTTGCAGATGATATGATCTTATATACAGAAAACCCCAAAGACTCCACAAAAAAACTACTGGAACTAATAGAAGATTTCAGCAAAATTTCAGGATACAAGATAAACATACAAAAATCAGTTGGATTCCTTTACACCAAGAAAGAGAACCTTGAAGAAGAAATCACCAAATCAATACCATTTACAATAGTCCCCAAGAAGATAAAATACTTAGGAATAAATCTAACCAAAGATGTAAAAGAGCTATTCAATGAAAACTACAAGACACTACTGCAAGAAACCAAAAGAGACCTGCGTAAGTGGAAAAACATACCTTGCTCATGGATAGGTAGACTCAACATTGTGAAAATATCAATTCTACCCAAAGTGATCAACAGATACAATACAATCCCGATCCAAATTCCAGCGGTATTTTTTAATGAGATGGAGAAACAAATCACCAACTTCATATGGAAAGGGAAGACGGCCGGAATAAGCAAAGCATTACTCAAGGAGAACAAAGTAGGAGGCCTCACACTACCTGATTTTAGAACCTATTATTTCGCTGCGGTAGTTAAAGCAGCCTGGTACTGGTACAACAACAGATACATAGACCAATGGAACAGAACTGAGAATCCAGACATAAATTCATCCACCTATGAGCAGCTGATATTTGACAAAGGCCTAAAGTCCGTCAACTGGGGAAAAGACAGTCTCTTTAACAAATGGTACTGGCATAACTGGGTATCCATCTGCAAAAAACTGAAACAAGACCCATACTTCACACCATGCATAAAAACTAACTCAAAATGGATCAAAGACTTAAATATAAAATAAAAAATGATAAAGATCATGGAAGAAAAAATAGGGACAATGCTAGGGGCCCTAATACATGGCATAAACAGAATATGAACCATAACTAACGATGCACAACCACCAGAAGAGAGACCAGATAAATGGGAGCTCCTAAAAATCAAATACTTATGCTCAGCAAAAGACTTCACCAAAAGAGTAAAAAGACAACCTAAGACTGGGAAAAGATTTTTGTCTATGAGACTATGAGTTACCAGAATACACCAGTTTTAAGAATAAGGCCCAACCACATTTCACATCTATACTTTGTGGCTAGGATCCTATATCATGTTTACAACATGGAATCCAGTCAGAAAGCTGGATTTTGGCCTGGTGGTTTAGAATATGCAGGTGTATCTGGCAACATCTGGATAGTGAAGTGCAGTTCTTTCAGTCTGCATCCAGACTTTTGGTACCATTATGAGAAAGCACTTTTTTTTTTCTTTAACATTTCAGGTTTTCAACACCCACCCACAAATGGCCAGGATTAGCTAGTTCTGAGAAGAAAAAAAAAAAAAAAACCACTGTGTTTCTTAAGGGTTGGTATTTATTTGACAAGATATACAAAAATACTAGTACTCGTCACTTTGGCTAAAAATCCAAGTCTGACTTGCATGAATTCCCAGCTCTCCTGGGTGTGAGCATGTGTGGGTGTGTGTGTGTGTGTGTATGTGTGCGTCAAGCCAGCTGTTTGACTCATTCCCTACACACCCCAGAGTCTGAAAAATTAATATTTTAAGTGGGGTTTTGTTGTCATTATTTGTTTTTGTTTTCTTTTAAAACTGTGAATTTGGTAGATGTAATTCCTTTCAGTGTTAGCGAAAAGGAATTTAGTTCAGTATTTGGAAGAAATGACCAGGTATTGAGCCTTTATTTTAGAGCCCCAGCTCCTGATGTGATCCTGAGGAAGGGAAATTGTTTCGTGCCAGACAAAGCATCCGTTTTGTGTGAAAAGGATGCCATTCTATGTGTGGGCATGACTCCCTTCAGGTATTGTCTTCCACTATCATACATTATTTTGATTATCACTCTAGTGGAAGGGTATAGTGGCAGAGAGAATCCCAAACCACTGGAAGAGCCCCAAATTCCACACTGGAAGGAGAAGGCAGGATGTGATCTCTCTGGTAGCCATTCCCTGACTGGCAGGATCAGGTGAAAACTGGAGGGTGCACTATCTTAGTGAGGGGCTGGGCGGACTCGGGGCCTGTCCAGGATTATACAACTTGGTATGAACAATCTAAGAAATGGAAATTACATGTGACTGAGAGATTTATAGAGAAATTCATCTTCCCTTTCTTACCTTGGAACCCTGGTGGTGCAGTGGTTAAGAGCTTGGTTGCTAACCAAAAGGCTGCCAGTTCAAATCCACCAGCTGCTCCTTGGAAACCCTCTGGGGCAGTTCTACTCTGTCCTATATGGTCACTGTGAGTCAGAATAGACTTGACAGCAATGGATTTGTTTTTTTGTTGTTGTTGTTGGTTTTCACAAACCTTTGACTGACTCTGAATGGAGAGCAACAATTACAGAACACGATCAGGGAAAACCTTCTGAATTTTGGTCAGGGAAAATGGGCCCAGATGCTACATATGTATATATTTTTCTCTTCTGTTTCTTGCTATGAATTTTTTCTACTGAGCTCTGATTTATCTTTGGTCCCTTCACTTAGGTATTCTATGTCAATAATTTGAATGAGACAGAGCTGGCCTATTCAGCAGTGTGTGTTTCAGTATAACAATATTTATCAAGCCCTAAATCTATCCCTTAGCCCCTCATCCACTCGACCAACAAACGATATCTCTGGCCCTGATCCCCTGCTGAGAACAATTAACTTGGCTTGGAATGCTGATCTGTTCAATTTATTGTGTGTAAGTCAATCTTCGTTACTGTACACCTATTTTATTTCTATTCTATAGCTTAAGGATTAACCTCCGGACTTGAACTTGGCCACAATCTCCAGGAAAATCTAATCACAAGAGGCCCTGACTCACCAGGATTGCCATAGTGAAAGCTTCCCCCTACAGAGCAATAACCCACCGCACCAAACTGGGCAGAAGTCTTAGCCAAACTATGCATTTCTGACAATCTCTTCTAAGCTCATTAGGGACAGTGTCTGTAGCCTTTGCATCCTTTTTTAATTGGGCAAAATGAGTTGAGGTTATGAAGTCCTCCTTGAAATAAAAGATGGGTCATTTGGCTTAGATTCACCATTGGATCTCTTGAGCCTTTCATTTGTATCCACCACTCTTGACATGAACATTTAATGGACTAACTAAATAGACTAATTTTGTTGCTGATGTTGTTTTTTGTTAGAGGGGAACTTATGGGCTCATTTATGCCCAATTAGTTGGGCCAAATGGTAAGCAATACAATATTTTATCCATTGCTCAAGCCATGAAACTAAGAAAAGTCCAAACAGAATTGAAGAGTTAAATGTTAAAAAAGATTACATAATCAAAAAACTTGAATAACATATTGGTAAATATTTATATGGAGCCCTGGTGGCACAGTGGTTAAGTGCTACAGCTGATAATCAAAAAGGCTGGCAGTTTGAATCCACCAGCTGCTCCTTAGAAATGCTATGGGACCATTCTACTTTGTCCTGTAGGGTCACTATGGGTTGGAATTGACTCAACAGCAATGGGTTTTTTGGTTTTAAATGTTTATATAATCTTGGCTGGGGAAGATTTCAGAAATTACAAAGGAAAATATTAAGATATTTGACCACATAAAACTTTTAAAATCACATACATCGATAAAACACAATAAGAAAACATATACAACAAAAGACCAAGTTAAGAAAAAAGTGTTGACAACATGAATAACAGACAATGGGTTGATATCTTTCTTACATAAAGAGCTCTTATAAATCAATATGAAAATACAGACATCTTAATAGGAAAAAATACTTCAATGAAAACTTGATGCTTTTTATGGTGACAAGAGCTCCACAATTAGCTTTAGATGGCACACTGGTGTCATCTTCTGGTTTAATATGTGGCAGGAAATAAATTAAACTTGGCCTCACTGCCCTGAGTGGGAACAGAATTGTGTTAAATTGATTTTGGAGGCCTGCAACAATATATTCTTAGAGAGAATGCTGGCCTTGGAAAGGAGCTAACAGCACATTACAGATCCCAATGGCTTGGGCACTGGAGCTGCCGCCAATGTCCTATGAGGTCATGATATCCTCTGAGTCATGTATTAACAATCACTGACAATATCCAGGAGCTGTGGGACCCAAAGCATGGGACAGCAGGCCAGTCACTAGGCAAGTCTGGGGTTGTCTTTCAGGAAGAAAGTAGCATGGAGTTGGCTTAGCTAATACTGAAACTACTTGTCTCGTAAACAGCCCCCACTGTCAACTAGCTGGTGATAAGGCTAAGTTTGATTGAGGTTCTTAACTGATAGGAATGACAGCCATTGGCTCCACAGCTCCCCACCACCACCACTGGGCAGCTACAGAGTTTACCACAGATTCCTTCAGCCATTCAATTCCAGGAGGCTTCACAGAGACAGAAAAGATGAGTAACATGAACAAAGGCACAAACCTGGATTCAAATCCCAGCTCCACCACGTCCTGGCTGTGTGAGCTTGGGCGTTACAAAACCCGTTTAAGTCTCATTTGCTCATATGAAATGGGAATAATGGTTCCTGCTTCGTTGAGTTGTTAGGAAAATTAAATGAGCAACCATATAAAGTAATAGTAAGAGATCAATAATTGGTAGCTACTATTTTTGTTAATTTATTTGCCAAATATTTACTGAACTGTTGCTATTTGCCAGGCACTGTGCCAGATGCTGATGATAGACTGGTGCCCAGAACAAACATATTTCTGTGCTGGTGGAGGTCCCACTCTAAAAGCAAGTCCAGTAAGGTGAGAAGACAGCTACGAGGCTGTAAGCAGGGGTGCCTCTGCCTTACTCCGGAGCACAAACAGCTCCATGAGCCCCTCAGGTGCCCTCCATGCAGGGCTGAAGGGAGTTCATAATTCAGCTGCATATTGACTTTCCTGAGCAAGCCTCATTTTCTTTTCTAACTGCAGAGATGATCACAAGCCCTTGTTTTCAAGCAAATCCTTTCTGATTTCACCAGCCCAAGCTGTCTTTCTATATTCACCTCTTGGCTTGCAGTGGAAGGGACTGAGGTTTAGTCAATAGGCCACCCCAGCACAAGAAGTGCTCCTAATGAAGTAAAAGAGAAAAAGTACCTGTGAGTGATGGTGAATAGACCATGATTCACCCTCCTCTTACTGGGTGGGGGCGTGTGCGGGGGAGAAGGTTTGGGCTGACATGTCATGCAGAAAACAGGGACGAGGTAGGTAATCAGTTCTCTACCAGGTCTGTCTTGCCCAGATAATGGGACTTTAATAACAGGTTGCCTGAAGAGGCAGTTGTGTTTGGGCCTCAGAGAACAAACTGATCAACAAGGCGAGGGTTTGGGGTGATGGTTAGGAGAATTGCTGCCTCTTCAGAATGCCATGACTCCCACCCTGCACCACTGAACAGTTAAGTTCAGTTACCTACTCAAATCTGCACATAGCAGGCTGCACAGAGCAGGCTAAAATTAAACAGGAGGGTTGGATCGTGAAAGCCTGTTTCTCAAGTTCAGAATACAATAGCTGGTGCTGCGCTAGAGTTCAAAGCAGAAGTAATGGCCTGGCTGCCTTTCAAGCTGGGATGATGGAGGAAGGTGTTTGGAATGGAGAAAGATCCTATCAGAGGGCTGTGATACTCATGTCCAGACTCAGAGCTGGAAAGCAGTTGGACCAGGCTTGAGGAAGGTCAGGGGAGATAGTCAAATGCCTGAGGAAGTCTGAACTGCACCCCTGCCATAGTATCCCCTGCAAGTTCTGTGCTCTGAATCACCTCTTGACTCTACCTTGCGTTCTAAATGAGGACTTTGATATAGACAATGCAGAAGTAGAGGAGTCCGTCTGAACCCAGAATCAATGTCAAAGAACTGGAATGCGTAAAGCCTGTCCAATCCGGATTTACTTACACTGAGGTCAGTCTATACTCCTAGCAGCCTGGAGCTCTGTGAGGGCAGAAGCTGTGTCTTCTTCACCCTTGAAACCCCAAATCTAGTACAGAGTCTGGTACACAGAAGGTGCTCAATAAGTTCAATGGCTGTTGAATAAATGAATCCCTGATGTACATTCTGATTTCCTGTTCCCTGAGCCTAGCATTGAGGTAGGGCTCTAGTGTTGTGCTCAGAGTGCAGGTTCTGCAGTCAGGCAAAGCTGGGGCTGAATGTAAGCTTTTGGCTAAATAACTTAGCCTCTCATGCCTCTTCCCCTACCTGTAAAATGGGAAAATAACAATCCCTACTTCATAGGGTTGTGATGAGGATTAAATGAGGTAACAGAGTGCTTGTAAAGTGCACAAAATACTGCCCGGCCATTACCAAATATGCAATAAAAGTTACTTATTTAATTTATTAGAATACCAGTAATACAAAATGAATTCCAAGTTTTTTTTTTTTTGTTATTTTTTAAACTGTAATAAACTCCAGCATCACACTGAAAGAGTCTCACACCCTACAATCAATTCTCAGAATAACCATTTAAAAATACAAACCACATCATGCCATTCTCCTTTAGTGGCTTTCCACACAGTTAACAATCAAAGGCAGTCACCTATCTAAAGCCCTCTGTTCCCTGTGTAATCGGGCTCCTCCCAGCTCATGTAGCCCCTCACTCACTGCTCTGGGCCCCAGCCACCCTGGCCAGGATCTCCCCTGCTTTTGGACCATTGCATCTTGCTCTTCTTTCTGCCTGGAATGACCTCCTCCCTCCTTTTCACATGGTGGGTCCTGATTCCTTAGATTTTAGGTTTATTGGCAGAAGCTCAGAGAGGCCTTCTCTGCCTGCCCTGCCTGAAGGAGGCATTCCCCTAATTACTCTGTGTACAATATTTTTATTTCTTTTCTAGCCCTCAGCACTTAAACTATAATGATCTTATTTGTCTATTTGTTTTTTATTTATCCTTTTTTTTTTGCCTCTTTGCCCCTTTGGAATGTGAGCTCTCTGAGGGCAGGGCCTGCTGACTTGCTGCTCACTGCTGTGTCCTCAGTGCCCAGAACAGCAGGGACTCAGTAAACATTCTTGCCAGTGAACGACTGAATTTTGGGAAACTGAGGCACGAGATGATTTGGAGACTTGGTCTTACCTAGCTTGCCTCACACCTGCCTAAGAACTGTCTCTTCCAATATTATGTCTAGAGCAGACCTTGGGCAGTCCAGCTTCCTACCACTCTGTCACTTAGAGGAATGATGTAGTTTAAGTCTTACGTTGGTCCTTGAATTGAGTTTCAGTGAATCAAAAGGTAAGGATTTTTTCCCTTTAAGATAGCTGTGGTCAGCCTGAGAACAAGATGGACTTGGGGTGCTATGCAGACACCTTCCAAAAGAGAGTTAATCACATTTTCTATGTCTCTTGAAAGCTTTTTCCTCAACACTATGTGGGCTCTTAGCCGGTTCCAGAGGCTCAGAGGCACCAGGCTTTTAAAATTGATTCCATGAATAGACAGGGGGAGAGAGTGTAAATAAATACTGCATGATAGTAGAGTGTCTGTGCTAATAGGCTTAATTATTCTTCTAAAGTAGTCTGGGAAAAGGTCTACATTTTTACCACTTATTGGAGAGTTATGTAAAGATATGAAATAATATTAGACTCAAACTATTTTTTTTTTCTTTATACACATGAAGGTCATTTCCAGATATCCAGCCTCACTGAGCCTGATGCGGGCCCCACCACTGACCTCTACTGACTCCTCCATCAAGCCTCTGAACCTCTTGGGGCTACTTTCTCCATGTGAAAATGGGATAACAAGCTCTCTCTTTCCCCGAAACACCTGTATGTCTGGCTTGACCTTTTAAGAGGAAAGGCAGAGATTATAATTTTCAAAACATGATAAATAAAATATGAGGATAAAATTCAGCCTTGTGGAGCTTCTGTGTCACAGATGCCCATATTTCAACTCTGACCCAGGGTCCTGAGAAAATGGGTTCTGTGAAGTCCAGGAGGCTGACTCCAAGTTCGCCACCTGCAAACACAGTCAGCATACTCCACACACACAAACAATGACAGTCTCCCAAGGTGGCCTTTTCCTGGTTTGTCTTAACAGGCTCTTGGTTATGGTGAGTTTTACAAGGGCATGCAGCACAATGCCACCTTGGCTGTCCTCAGCAGGGCCTCCTCTGTACGCAGATCCTTTTTAGGGGTACAGCACTTTGGTGTCAAGAGGCCCCTCTGGGTCACTGCTCCCTCCTGGATGTCTCTGAGCCTGTGTAGTCCATTCAGCTGTCTCCCTTTCTTTTCCTTGGGCAGGGAAGTCTCAAGTCTTTTTAACTATTGTAAAAAAGTGGCACAGTGGTTAAAGTGGCACAGTGGTTGAAGAGCTCAGCTGCTAACCAAAAGGTCTGCAGTTCAAATCCACCAGCAGCTCCTTAGAAACCCTACGGGGCAGTTCTACTCTGTCCTAAGGGGTCGCTATGAGTCTGAATCAACTCGATGGCAACAGGTTTGGTTTTTTTTTCTTGTTTTTTTACTTGGATACTCCACATTCAGTCAGTCACCACATCTCATAAGATACTCCTAAGTATCTCTTCACCATCTCCCATTCTCTATCTCCACTGCCACTCCCTAAGTTCAGCAGTCCTGGGGTGGGGTGGGATATGTGGGGATAGAGTCTTGAAAAGCCCCTTCTTTGGCCCCAGTGCCCAGTCTAGGATTGCTGGAAGGAGAAGCTGGCTTTTCTATGGCTCAGATGAGCTGGGTGGAGTGGAATCAGTGCCTCCTGCTCCTGGTAGGCATATGCATCCCTCCCTTTATACAGTTTGGGAATTTTCCATAACTGTCTTGGAAAATAGAAGCTTCTAATTTTGCCTTGCACTGCTAAAGCTCCTTCCATTAAAAATGATTCCTGGGGAGACAGAACAACCTTAGGAGAGGTATTATTTTTGATTAGAAAAATCTCAACCCAGCTATGCTATGAAGCTGACTCCTCAGTATTCTATAGAAAAGATCAGCCAGGATCATCTTTTAAGAAACAGAGCCTGCATTTAATCTCCAACCAGAATTAAGTGGAGGGGAAGCCGACTTAAAGAGGAGGCCAGGAGCCCCTGGGTTGTGTTGGAGAGGACTTCATTTCCCTGCTCTGGGCCCCCTTACTGTCCCCAGCCCTCTCACTCTTCGCCATGTCCCCATCTTGCCATAGTCACCACTAGAGAAGAGAGAATGCCACCCTTTCTCTATCCATTCTCACCAGCTGTATTTCATATATGAGCCAAGGACTTTTGTGTCTCGTTTTCTAACCCGGTAACCAGAGTGCCAGGACCCCAAAGTTTCCATATAGGCTCTAAGGCTAAGTCCTTGGTTTATGGAATATGTGTATGTCAGTGAAAGTGACTATAAAACAAACCTCCAAAAAGCAAGTCCTTTTTGTCCACTGACTTCCATGATAAAATCAAAGATATGTTCCCAATCAGAACGAATTCCAAACAGTTGAATGGAAAACTTTTTTTGAAGACTTTCTTAAGGAGAGTGCATTCTCAGGCGATTTTCTCCCTACTTCCTCACCCACATCTTGGGATACTTTGATTTTGAACCCCGAGAGTATAAAACTTGTCTAAACACCTTTCCTTCCTCCCCCTTGATTGTTTGCAGGTTCTAACAGAAGTGGCTGGGAGATAATGAGCTGCCAGCAGGTATACTATCTGCTGTGCCCAGACAGGCCCAGCTCACCGCCCAATGCCCCATGCGCACACGCCCCTGCCCCTCCCCTTCACCAGCCCGACACAGAAGTGGCTGTGAAAAATAACCCAGGCCTTTGAGAGAAACCTTGGTGCTAAAGTGGAAGAGGGCTGAAAAATTGGGAACTGCTCATAGGCTCTGACCCCAGGGCTCACTCCTTCCTTGCTGAATGTAGCAACCTATTCAGTGATTTGGGCTTAAAAAGATCTTCCTGCACAGGGCCTGAGATTCTACCAATAAGACGCTCACTTAGGTTAACAAGCCTCTTTCTAAAATTTTTCTTCAGAAATGCACAGTTGAGAGTGAATGGCCTCAGTCTCCCACCCACTTAATGATGAGGTTGTACCAGATCAGTGTTTCTTACCGAGTGGTCCCAAGACTGCCTGTATTAGAACCACCCAGTGGCCCTGGTGGCACAGTGGTTAAGTGCTACGGCTCCTTACCAAAAGGTCGGCAGTTCAAATCCACCAGCAGCTCCTTGGCAGTTCTATTCTGTCCTACAGGGTCGCTATGGGTTGGAATCAACTCGACGGCAAGGGGTCTCAGTACGTTGTTAAGTGCAGATTTCTGGGCAACTAACCCTGGTGGCACAGTGGTTAAGAGTTTGGCTGCTAACAAAAAGGTTGGCAGTTCGAATCTACCGGGTGCTCCTTGGAAACCCTATGGGGCAGTTCTGCTCTGTCCTATAGGGTCACTATGAGTTGGAATCTAGAGGGCAGTGTTGTTTTTTTTTTTACACTGTAATTAGACCCTCTAAGGGGTGGGGTCTGGGAAGTCACGAAGTTTAGCCACCTTCCCAGGTGATTCTGGTGTAGTTTGAGACCCACTCATCTCAATTAAGGCTGTCTCTGCACACCTTGGGATGAGTTAGCTCAATCTGCCTATTTTCTCCTAACCCCCTCACTGTGTCTGTTGGATGGAGGAGATGAGAATTTGCAGGTGAGGAGGGAAGTATGTGATTTCGAAACTGGAGCACACGGGGGGTTAGGGCAGGGTTTGGTTGAGGGTGGGAGGCTGTAGGTAGTAGAGACCACAGACAAACCTGGCCTTTTTCATCACCAGCACAGACTCTGACAGAACAGGGTTTGAATCTCCCTCTGCCCTTTCTCACTTGCTGGGTGACTTCAGGAAACTTACTTTATCTCTGGGTTTTCTTATCTGTAAAATGGACTGTAATCCTTGGTAGAGTCTTATAAAGTTAAATGAGAAAACATGCAAATGCTTAGTTGGGCTCCCACCACATCCTAAGTACCACACCCTGGCACATGGTTTAAGTACAAAGAAAATGGTAGCTGTAAGAATAATTACTATTATAGTTAGCTACCCCTGAACATAACTTATTTGGAGTATGCTTATTCTAGGAAAAAAGGAAACATTTTCTTTTCCTCTTTTCTTCTGTACCAGAATGTCCTGCCCCTTCCCTTTGGGAAGTACTGTAACTCAGGAGGACTTGGGTGGGGCTGGCTTTTGTGAGCTAGCCAGGGCACCACACCCCTGGGGCAAGCAGGGCTCTTATGAGAAAGTTCTCTCAGGTTCCTAACAGCTGATTTTCAAAGTGGACTCCAAACAGCCTTTAGAAAGTCACTCTGCCCCCGAACACAGCAGTGGTGGGGTTCAGGCATCATAGGTGCAGGGGAGGTTACCTTCAGTGTGCTCCAGCCCAAATTTCCCTTCTGCAGGATTGCACCCTCTGACTCTATAGCAACTGATGAGCGGGCCCATCTTATCCTTCAAGCTCAAAATTCTACGGAGAAACGGCCACTTGTGGGTGGACCAAAGGGAAGATCCCGGACTAGGCAGGGTGACTGGGGAAGAATGCTCTGGAGCAAACCATCACCTCGGCGGGGTCTGGGGTCATTAGACTTCACCATCAGCATAACTGGCACAGAGAACAGCTCTGAGGCCCCTCAGGTGTGAATCTCAGCTATCCTCATGTGGCTTTTTTATTATCAGTGTAGATCTCTTGGGGGTAACACGCTCCAGAGAGCAGTCAAAAGGTAAAAGATGACATTTATAAAAATCCATTCTTTCCTCTACACTTTGCTGCTCCATCGACTGTTCCCGTTCAATCAAATTCTATTCACAGCTGCGCAGCCCATTTCAGGAACTGCCAACACGATAAATATCCTGTCCTTTCTTTACTGCACTTGCCGCCTCCACACCCTTTCTCCCCTTCCCCATCCTGGAGGGCCTGGGGTTCTCTTAGGTTGGATCTCTCATGTCTAGAAACTCTTCATTTGGTTTCCTAGCACGTGGGAGTAGCAAACTGCTTTGCCCTTTTTTCTTGCTTCTGCCTGTTCCCATGACTTCCTGATCCCTAAGACCCCAGCCCAGGCACCCACCTTGCTCCCTCTATAAGGTTAACTGTCAGTGCATCTAGCTGGGTATTGTGGCCAGGTCTATCCTGCTCTCAAGACATGACCTTCTTCATTTTCCTTTGTGTGGTGGCACTGGCCTTCTGAGGACTGTGGGTGGGTAATCCAGGTTCCCTTTAAGGGTAGGAAAGAGGGACTGCACAGAAGACCCAGGGCAGGAGAAATGGGAGAGAGGTCCTCATCCTCAGATTCCCAATCTATGGCTTCGTTCTCCTATTCATTCCCTCATTCTCGTTCATGAAGCATTTACTGAGCAAATCCTGTGTAAGGTAACCATGCTAGACTGGACACACAGGAGGGACATTAGGGCCTGACCACAGAGAATCAGTGCCTTTGTTAACTGGCTGACATCTCTTCCATGTTCAGCATCAATGCATCCCATCCTGAGTCAATACATTCAGATTCACCTCCAGCAGATCTAGAGAAAATTTGTTTTTGGGTAATTCAAGCTTACTCAATTCCTTCAACAGTTAATCACTGGGCACTGGATTGATACCATGTAGTCCAACTGATTCAGTTTTGCACTTGGCCTGAGCTAGTAGACAGTTTGAAAGCTAGGCCACTGCCTAGAAAGGGACCTATAAAGCCAAATCAGTACCCATTGTCTTTTCTTGCAGTTTGTCCTTGCCACTCTTCCTTCTCTTCCTTATTCACCGTCTCCACTATGATCACTACCATTTATTGTATGCCAAGCACTGTATTTGATCCTATTACGTTTCTTCTTACTGGATCTTCACAAGCTTGTGAGGTTGGCTCTCTCAGTACCCTCATTTTAGACCTGGGGACACTGAGGTCCAGGGAGTCTAAATACTTTCCCAAGGCCACATAGGCAGTAGGAGGTGGGAGATGGACTCAGACTGAAACCTCGTCTGTCTGACTCAGGGGGTGCTGCAGAGGAGTAGTGAGGATATAAATTAGAGGTGGGTATTTGCCCCTGGTTGCTAGTCCAAGAGGACGCCATAGGAGGCTGGCCTTGGGGCAAACTATCCCTGCCCCTCAATGAGGCTGGGTTACTCAAAACTTAAGAGATTTCCCTGGGTGCTCATTTACCCTCACTATGCCTCTGGGGTGCTGAGGTTCCAGTGTAGCCTGGAGCTGAGAGGCAGAACCAGACACCCCTCAGGGGAATTTTTCAGTGCTGAGTCAGGCACCTGTTCTCTGTGGATACACAAACCACATCTGCTTTGTCTCAGAGAATAACAGCTTCTGCAAGTCAGCAGCTCCAGGGTTCCTGTTTCCAGGTAGTTTTAGCTGGGTGAGGCAGCCTAGCCCATAGTTTTAAGCTGAGTGGCTCGGGGTTCACTGCACTTGTTCTGGGTTCTTAGAGACAAGAATCTTCCCTTGATGGTTGATTTCTCCAGAAGAAGGATAAGGTGAGGCCCTGCTGCAAGGTGGAAGTGTGCCTGGCTGAGGCTCAGGGCAATTTCCACTGGCTGGAGAACTTAATTTCCAGGTCACTCAGGGATTCTTGAGGACAAATGTCAGGAAGTGCTTAGCCCTGTTGGTCCCAGCTTCTGTGCTTGTGGCTGGAGACCTGGCTCTCCTTCCTGAGCTTTCCAGCTCTCAAGATCCTGCGCAGGGGCTTGATGAAGGCAGGGTGAAGTTCTGGGCCTGGGTAGAAACCTAGACTGAAAACACTTCTGTATTTCAGGCACATTACATAAACTACCTCATTTATTCATGAAAGTACTTATGAATAAGATGGGAAGTATAATTCCCATTTTACAGATAAGATCACAGAGGCTTAGATAAACCAAGTGAGTTGCCTTAAGGTCATCAGCCAGAAAATGCCTGGGCCAGGACATAAACTCAAGTCTACCAGACTCTTCCACTATATACCATTGCTCAGTACTACTGATGACTGTACAAGGGATTACCTGGCATCTACCACAGGGGGAAGGTTTGCATCTTCGTGCAGATAGGTTCAGGGAGCTCTATCTCTACCTTCATGGTGGAGGCTGCATCATTGTGCTGCTCTGCCTGCTTGGCCAGCTGGAGCCCTGTAGCAGCTACTTCTGGGCCCCAAGGTTGGTAGACTCACACTTCACACCACATGCCTCCTGCCTCCTGGCCTGGGACCACCCTGTTGCTGCTGAGGCCCCCCGATGCTACAGGGCTCGTTTGATGCCCATGCATGGGCACTGGCTTGGCCAGCCAGGCACAAAGAGCTGCTGCCCTGCCCCTACTTGCAGATTTACCTCCTGTGCTGTGTGGATACAGTGAATCCAGGGGCTGCCTGGAAGCATGGGTGAGTGAGTTAAGTTAATGTCCTGTGGATGAATTTGACTAACTAGAAGGAGCAGATGGAAAAGATCTGGCAGATAAATTCTCCTCTCATGGCAGATATATTTCTCCCCCTGATGGGCTATTCTGAGATGTGGTATTTCCATATGGTCTTCCCAGAGAAGTCCCTCACGTCCCAGCTGTGTATTCTGGTAGACTGTGGCCAGGTCAGTGACGTACTTTCTACTGCTTTTTCTTCTCCCATGCCTCAAATTCTTTTTTATCTCAGTCTTATCTGCTGAAGATTGCAACACTCTCACCCACCTAAAGTGCTGGCATGAAAGTTTTGTCTGGCAGCCTCTGTTTTCTAGAGAACACAGAGTACTGCAATAATAGTAGTAACCACAACATTTCCTTCCACTTATTGCAAATTTTCTGTAAGGCAGGTCTATCATGTATTTGAATCCTCATAGTATCCCTATGAAGTAGGCACTATTATTATCCCCATTTTAAAGATGAGGAAACTAAGGCTCAGAGGTAAGAAACTCTGTTAAGGAGGTAAGGAACAGTATCATGTTCACACAGCATGTAAGTAGCAAAATGAGGATTTAAGCCAACTCTTCTGTTCTTCCAACTTTGGAACCTGAACTCTAGACCACTTTGAATAAAGTTACCTTTAACCTTGAGGAATGCCAAGGAGATCTGAGTCTTCATGAAGCTACCTACAAGAGATTCCCAGGGAGTCAAGAGGCCCAGAAAGACCCGTGGGATACTCACGTTGTAAACGCTGGGTTGTACTTTGCACCTCGGTAGTAGGAGTACAGGTTGAACATCCCGATCATGAAGGCCACAAATACCATGATGAAAATGACCATGAACTTGAAGATATCTTTCACGGTTCTCCCCAGGGAGATCTGCAGGGGCCCGAAACTCTCGTTGGCTGGCAGGATGTACGCAATTCGAGAGAAGCTCAGCACAACAGCTATCGCATACAGCCCTTCTGATATGATCTGAGGGTCTGAAGGCCACCACTTGTCCCTGGCTAAAAGAAAACAAACTGGGTTACTCACTGGGGGACAGGGTCTGCTCTGGAAGAGAAGCTCGTTCCAACCTCATCACTTGCCATTTTTGCCTTTGTCCTTAAATTAATCCCAGTACCCTGAAGGTGCCACCCTCCCTCTTGGCATGTGCTGGCCCATCTACCAGGAACACCCTTCCCTCATTTCAAGGTCTGCTTCATTCCTGATCTTCCTTTAAGACTACCCAAGTGTCATCTCTTTCAGGAAGCCTTCTATGACACCCACGGGCTGAAGCTGGTTCCCCATTCTCCTCTGTGCTCCCACAGTTTCCTGTCCACACCTGTCGTGGAACTTAATACACTGCTTGCTACTCCGTCCTCCTTACCAGTGTTTGAGCTCCACAAGCAGACCATTCACTAGAGAAACAGCGCAAGGAGGTGGTGGGGAGGAACATGGATTTGGAGTCACAGACCTGAGGTTGAAGGTGGCCTTTCCACTTACTGGCTGTATGACTATGAGCAAGTCAATTAACCTTTTTGAGCCTCCTTTCCCTCATCTATAAATTGGGGATAATATCAACCTCACAGGGTTGTGATGAGGATGAAATGAAATCATGTATGTAAAGAGCTTAGCACAGGGTGTGGCACATTAGGTGCCGAGAAATGTTTGTTAAATGACTGAATGTAATCTTAACCACAAGTTCAGAGACTAGGCCCAGATCGGATCAAGTGAGCTCACGGGGGGGACCAGGAATCTGAGGGGTCTTGGCTGAGAAAATGATCTTGGGGTTTGTTCCTCAGCCAGCATATGTCTAGGAGAGCTGCTCACTATTGAGCTAAGGCCCCCAAATTGGTAACCACTCAGCCAGGTTTGTCAGGACAGCCTTGCTCTACGTGAGCAAGAGTCCTGGGACTGTCCTGGGCTAGGGAGACTCTGCTTGTAGTCAGCAGTGAGGGCCTGAGCTGCTCTGGGGGTATTCCTACAACAAAGCAAACCTACAAAGTGTTCCTACTGCAGTTCTGATGGTACAAGCAGCAGCATCTATTATTAACCAGCTGTCTACTCTGTGTCAGGAGAGAGAGTGATTCTCAAGTGAGGGCAGCCCCTCCCTCCTGGAAAAAGTGTATGTGGGTGTCGGTGGTTGTCACAGTGACTGGGTAGGGATACTACTGGGAGGCTAATGTCTTGCAATGCTCCAGACAGACCCACACCACGAAAATTGCCCTGCTGAAAAGCCAATAGTTTTCCTGTTGAGAAATGCTGAGTGAAACTTAATTGAGAAACTCTGAAAAACCTAAATTAGCCTTTACACTTACATTAGCTGTAATTTTCACAACAGTCCTGTAGAGTAGATATTATTATTGCCATTTTGAAGATTAGATTTGGGGTATGGGGTCCTTTTCAGAGCCTGGTAAATGCAGAGAGCAAGGATATTACATAGCATTTCTTGGCACCCCAAGGGAGATGGACGAGGAAGAATTTTCTTCTTTATTTTTAAAGCTAGACTCTATTAATTATAATAATAGTGACCACTAAGAAGCATTTAGTAAGGGAAGCCAGGCCTCTATTTGCCACAATGTTTCACATAGTGAACTCTAAATTACACTTGGAAATATAATAATATTATAGACTCTGTGCTGGTCTCATCAAGGCTCATAACTCAGAAGTCCATGAAAGACAAGTGAGGAGAACAAATGATGTGTTTTCCAATATATCTGTCGCCCTCTATGGATAAATGACACTTTCGGATAACATGAAATAGGACTTGGCTTCTTCAAACAGATACCAAAAGGGAATTTCTTTCTTCATCCCCCTATAATTTACCATCTTAAATCTCAGCAGTCATAATAAAAGCCGCTCCTATAATCTATTAAGGCAGATTTAGCTGTCATTGGGCCCTGGTGACAAGGTCAGAGCCTTTGGTGAAAAATATTCTACTTGGATGGGCTTGTAAGAGTTGTGATGGGTATAAAGGAAACTGCCCTGTGATGATTCAGACGAAAGGATTTTCTTCTTGGATATGTTCCCATGAGAAAAATCCTCCTTTCATCAACCTGAAAATTTGGTGTCTACGCACTTGGTGCTGTAGAGGTTGGAAGGAACCACTGTTGCGATGCCCACAAGAGGGCGCTCTTCACCTGCAACTGGAGCACAAAGCGCACACCGAGAGATTCAAAATGAGATTTCCAAGGGCAAAGCATGAACCATAAGCAAGGGCAATCGTGCTATCCTGATGAACCGTCAGTAACGAGAGAGAAAAACATACGAGCCCATTTTGCTTTAAGAAAGTCTGAATTTGCTTAACCAACAAATGAGGGAGTAATGATTTGTAATGTTACAGGATTCCCCATTTCTCGGTGGCGGTTTCCCTGCCATATGCACATGTAATACAATCTGCGTTATAAAACTTTGACTTACCAACTTTTGCAGATCACTTCTATACCTGACCATGAAGATTTTGTGGTCACAGGAGCCACGTGGTTTCTTCTAACAGGGACATTTGATACACAAATTCTTCATGATACAGCAGCTTCCATTAAGAAGCACATTAATGAGTGCTTATTAAGTGTCCAGCTACTAATTATTGCTATTATCACTATTTATCTACTGCACTCTCTCCCCTTAATCTTTCTCTTTCAGTAAAGAAAGTACAGTGTTTGAGGATGGAAGTAACCTAAGATGTGGTAGTGATATAAACTGTTACCATTCAGTGAGCATTTAATATTTTCAGAGCACAGTGCAAAACTCTTTATATGCACTGTCTTATTTAAATAAATCTTCAAAATAAACATTCTGACATAGGTATTATTATCCCCATTTTACATATGAGAAAAAGGAGGCTCAGAAAAGTTATGTAAATAAGGTCTCACAGTAAATTATAGAACTAGTACCTCAATCCAGGTCTTTCTAACTCCAAAGCCTGGGGACATAACAACTATGCCATTCTGTACGATTTTCATTCATGTTGGATCAGGATCCCGTGATATCGAGGGCAATCCCTGTATTTCTGGGAACACTAAGAGCCCCGCCATAAAAGCCTGTTTCTTTATCTATAAAATAGGAACAACAAAGACTCTTTTGCAAGGTCATTGCAAGGATTGGAGTTTATGTGTATAAAACGTCTACACAGTTCCTGGCACATGGTAGGTCCTTAATAAATAGATGCTCTAACTATTATTAAAGGAGCCCTGGTGGTGCAGTGGCTAAGTGCTCAGCTGTTAACCAAAAGGTCAGTGGTTTGAACCCATCAGCTGCTCTGAGGGAGAAAGATGTGGCAGTCTGCTTCCCTAAAAATTTACAGCCTTGGAAACACTGTGAGGCAGTTCTTCTCTGTCCTATAGGGTCACTACAAGTCAGAATGGACTCCACAACAATAGGTTATATATATAACATCAGGGAAAAAAAAAAAAAAATCAAACCCGTTGCCGTGGAGTCGATTCTGACTCACAGCGACCCTATAGGACAGAGTAGAACTGCCCCAGTGGGTTTCCAAGAAGAGGCTGGTGGATTCGAAGTGCCTACCTTTTGATTAGCAGGTGAGCTCTTAACCGCTGCCCACCAGGGCTCCCTATATATACTTAGGATACATACATATTTAGATATATGTATATATTTAGGATATACGGGTTATCAACAAATTGAGCACTGTTTGTGCTAGGCAGGGAGCCTTGGTGGCACAATCGTTAAGTGCTCGGATGCTAACTAAAAGATCAGAGGTTTGAACAGACCAGCCATTCTGCAGGAGAGAGATGTGGTAGTCTGCTTCTGTAAAGATTACAGCTTTGGAGGTTTCCAAAATGCCCCCAACAGTCTTTCCAAAATAAAGGTTTCCTACCTAGCACAAGGAAACTCTGGTGGTGTAGTGGTTACGTGCTACGGCTGTTAACCAAAAGGTCGGCAGTTGG
Organism: Dugong dugon; assembly: GCA_030035585.1. NCBI lineage: Eukaryota > Metazoa > Chordata > Mammalia > Sirenia > Dugongidae > Dugong > Dugong dugon. Next base: position 149,891,819 of record CM057460.1, read on the forward strand.
AATACACCAGGCGCTCCCTGGAAACTCGATAGGGCAGTTCTACTTTGTCCTATACGGTCGCTATGAGTCGGAATCGACTCCACGGCAACCGGTTTGGTTTCCCAACACAAAAGGATCTTTTTCACATCGTCACTAATTCCTGTTCTATTCAGCTGGTTGTACTGCAGGGACCAGGACTTTTTGGGGGTGTTCAAATCGGTAGTCGAGATAACCAACCTCCGGATAACCTGCTACAGCGAGCAAACGCTCAGGGCCACATCTAGAAGCGTAATCATCCAGAGCAGGACAAGCCGCCCTCCGACTCACCGTAGGTGAAATACGCCACTTCCGGCGGAAGCGAGATGTTGTGCAGCGTGTCGTCCTGCACGTGCTCGTCCACGTACAGCTGCGCTTCGCTGGCCTTGAGAAAGGCCATGAGCCTCGCGGTGAAGGAGGCCACGAAGATGGACAACATCCCAAAATCCAGCAGGTTCCACAGGTGCAGTACGTACTCCCGCGGCCCCTCCTCCCAGATTTCCTTGCATTCGGACCAGATCATTCCTGTGGGAGAGTGAAAAGGGAGTCTCATTTTTCGGTTCCTTTGGCGTTTGTGACCACATAGGGGCACGAAGGGAACCGTGGTACAAATGTAAATGTAAGCTCTTTGGAGCTTAGATCTCTGATAGCCAGAGGCAAATGGAAACGTTTTTTCAAAGGCAGATTTGAAATCAGGAAACGTTCGAACTGTGAGAAGAGACCTTACCTGCCTCTCTGCTTCCAGAAAAACTGTCTCCAGAAGTGAGGAGAGTTCTCATAACGTTGACAGATGCTTGGAGGCAATGTAAGGGAAATACAGCGGCAGACATTTATACACTTTAAGAACTCGAACGTCTTAAGGAATCACGTAGTTCTAAATTAAATAGAGGGAAACCGAGGCCCAAGAATGGGGTAGTGGCTTTCTGAAGGTCACATGTATGACCTAGAACCCAGTTCTTTTGATGCTTCGCTTCCTTCCCCATTAGATTGCTTTCTCTTATATTTCTATCGCTGTTTCAGTGAGCATTATTTTCAGGATATTAGATTTTTCCTATTCTTATATAAGATTTTATTGGATTTTAAAAACATGGTCATTATTACATAATAAACGGTGTTCTCCTCCCTGTTGTGGTCAAGTTAATTCCGACTGATGCAACCCCATATGTTACAGAATAGAACTGCTCCATAGGGTTATCTTGACTGTAATCTTTATGGAATCTGATCACCAGGTCTTTCTTTTGTGGCTCTGCTGTGTGAGTTTGAACGGCCAACCTTTCGATTGGTAGCCAAGTGCAAACCATTTGTGCCACCCAGCGACCTGTTAAATAGTATAGAGGTATATAAACAAAAATTGTTACTAGTTCCCCCATCCCACCTTTAAGCCAGTCCTGTGAGGTAGCCTAGGCTATTGGTTTGTTGTGTATCATTTTTTTTTTTTTAATTGTACTTCAGGTGAAGGCTTACAGAACAAATAGTTTCTCACGAAACAGTAGTACACATGTTGTTTTATGACATTGGTTAACAACCCCACAACATATTAACCCTCTAAATTCTCAACCTTTTTTTTTTTTTTTTTTTTGGTGAAAATGCTCATAGCCAAAGATACACCGTTTCAAAAATTTTTACATACACAGTTCAGTGACATTGACTACACTCTTCCAACTGTGCTGTTATTCTCACTTAAGATGAAGGCTTACAGAACAAAATAGTTTCTCATTTAACAGTTACTACACATGTTGCCCTATGACAATGGTTAACAATCTCACAACACATCAGCAGTATCCTTACTCAAACTTGTATTCCCTGTCACCAGCTTCCTTGTCCCCTTCTGCCTTCTGGCCCTTGTCACTGGACTCCTGTACCTTGTTAGTCTCATTTGGTTTTACAGGGCTGTCCACTCCCAGGCTGAACAGTGAACCTCGGAGGTAACTTCAACACTGAGCTAAAAGGGTGTCTGGGGGCCATACTCCCAAGGTTTCTCCAGTCTCCTTTAGGCCAGTAAATCTGGTCTTTTTTGTATGTGAGTTAGAATTCTGCTCCACATCATTCTCCGGCTCTGTCCAGAATCCTCTGTTGTGATCCTGGTCAGAGCAGTCACTGGTGGTAGCCGGGTACCATCTAGCTGTACTGGACTCAGTCCGGTGGAGGCCTTGGTAGCTGTGGACAATTAGTCCTTTGGACTAATCTTTTCCTTGTATCCTGTTCTCATTCTCCCTTGCTCCCAAAGGGATGAGACCAGTGGAGTATCTTAGATGGCCGCTCACAGGCTTTTAAGAACCCAGACACTAGTCACCAAGGTAGAATGTAGAGCGTTGTCTTTATAAGCTGTGCCATGCCAATTGAGCTAGATGTTCCTCGAGACCATGGTCCCCAGAGCCCTCTGCCCAGCAATTCAGTCCTTCAGGGAGTTTGGATGTGTCTGTGGGGCTTCCATGACCTTTCCTTGTACAGGTTGTGCTAGTTTCCCTTGTATTGTGTACTGTCTCACCTTTCACCCAAGATACCACTTATCTATTGCCTATTTAGTATTTCCCCCCCACCCCTCCCATCCCTGGTAACCAACAAAGATTGTTACATTTTGTGTGTGAGCTTTTTCATGGGTTTTTACACTAGAGGTCTCATACAATATTTGTTCTTTTGTGATTGACTTATTTCACTCAGCATAATGTCCTCCAGTTTCATCCATGTTATGAGATGCTTCACAGATTCATTGTTGTTCTTTCTCGTTGCATAGTATTCCATTGTGTGTATGTACCATAGTTTATTTATCCATTCATCTGTTGATGGGCATCTACGTTGTTTCCATCGTTTTGCTATTGCGAACAATGCTGCCATGAACATAGGTGTGCATATGTCTATTCGAGTGACGATTCTTATTTCTCTAGGATATATTCCTAGGAGTGGGATTGCTGGATCAAATGGTATGTCTATTTCTAGCTTTCTGAGGAAGCGCCATATCGTTTTCCAAAATGGTTGTATCATTTTGCATTCCCACCAGCAGTGCATAAGAGTTCCGATCTCCCCACAGCCCCTCCAACATTTGTTATTTCCAGTGTTTTTGATTCGTGCCAGTAATGCCGGGGTGAGATGGTATCTCATTGTGGTTTTAATTTGCATTTCTCTAATGGCTAGTGATGGCGAACATTTCCTCGTGTCTGTTGGCCACTTGAATGTCTTCTTTGGTGAAGTGTCTGTTCATTTCCTTTGCCCATTTTTTAATAGGATTATTTGTCTTTTTGTTGTAGAGGTGTTGGATTTTCTTGTAGATTATGGAGATTAGACCTTTGTCTGACTTGTAGTGTCCAAAAATTTTTTCCCAGTCTGTAGGTTCTCTTTTTACTCTTTTGGTGAAGTCTTTTGAAGAGCATAGGTGTTTGATTCTTAGAAGATCCCAGTTATCTAGCTTATCTGTTGGGTTTTGTGCGTTGATGGTTATGGTTTGTATCCTGTTAATGCCATGTATTAAGGCCTGAAGTGTTGGTCCTATTTTTTCTTCTATGAACTTTATAGTTTTAGGCTTTATATTCAGGTCTTTGATCCATTTTGAAGTAGTTTTTGTATATGGTGTGAGGTATGGGTCCTGTTTCATTTTTTTGCAAATGGATATCCAGTTTTGCTAGCACCATTTGTTAAAAAGACTGTCTTTTCCCCATTTGATGGAGTTTGAGCCCTTGTCGACGATCAGGTGACCGTAGGTGGATGGATTTACATCTGGGTTCTCAATTCTGTTCCATTGGTCAATGTATCTGTCATTGTTCCAGTACCAGGCTGTTTTGACTACTGTAGCTGTATAGTAGGTTCTGAGGTCAGGTAGTGTGAGTCCTCCGACTTTATTCTTCATCTTCAGTAGTGCTTTACTTATTCGGGGCTTCTTCCCTTTCCATATAAAGTTAATGATTAGTTTTTCCATCTCTTTGAAGAATGTTGTTGGTATTTGGATCGGGATTGCATTGTATTTGTAGATTGCTTTGGGTAGAATTGACATTGTCACAATGTTGAGTCTGCCTATCCATGAGCATGGTATGTTTTTCCATTTATGTAGATCCCTTTGGGTTTCATGCAGTAGTGTTTTATAGTTTCTTTGTTACGTCTTTTACATCCCTGGTCAGATTTATTCCTAAATATTTTATCTTTTTAGGGGCTATTGAAAATGGTATTGTTTTCCTGATTTCCTTTTCATCATTCTCCTTACTGGTGTATAGGAATCCAACTGATTTTTGAATGTTTATGTTGTATCCTGCTACTCTGCTGAATCTTTCTATTAGTTCCAGTAGATTTCTCGTGGAGTCTTTAGGGTTTTCTATGTATAGTAGCATATCATCTGCAAACAGAGACAGTTTAACTTCTTCATTACCAATTTAGATGCCCTTTATTTCTTTTTCTTGCCTTATTGCTCTAGCTAGAACTTCCAGCACAATGTTAAATAGGAGTGGTGATAAAGGGCGTCCTTGTCTTGTTCCTGTTTTCAAGGGGAATGTTTTCAACTTCTGTCCATTAAGAATGATGTTGGCCGTTGGTTTTGCATAGATGCCCTTTATTAGGTTAAGAAATTTCCCTTCTGTACCTATTTTATTGAGAGTTTTTATCAGGAATGGGTGTTGGACTTTGTCAAATGCCTTTTCTGCATCAATTGAGATGATCATGTGATTCTTTTCTTTCCTTTGATTTATGTGGTGGATTACGTTGATTGATTTTCCAATGTTGAACCATCCTTGCATAGCTGGTATGAATCCTACTTGGTCATGGTGTCTTCTTTTTTTGATGTGATGCTGAATTCTATTGGCTAGAATTTCATTGAGAATTTTTGCATCTATATTCATGAGAGATATTGGTCTGTAATTTTCTTTTTTTGTGACGTCTTTGCCTGGTTTTGGTATCAGCGTTATGCTGGCTTCATAGAATGAATTTGGAAGTTTTGTTTCCTCTTCTATGCTCTGAAATAGCTTGAGGAGAACTGGTACAAGCTCTTCTGTAAATGTTCGGTAGAATTCTTCAGTGAAGCCATCTGGGCCAGGGTTTTTTTTTGGTTGGGAGTTTTTTTTATTACCTTTTCAATCTTTTCTCTTGTTACGGGTCTGTTCAGATTTTCAACATCACTTTGTTGTGGTTTGGGTAGGCTGTGTGTTTCTAGAAATTTATCCATTTCCTCTACGGTTTCAAATTTGTTGGAGTAATATTCATAATATTCTGTTATAATCCTTTTTATTTCAGTTGGGTCTATTGTAATGTCCCCCATTTCATTTCTTATTTGGGTTATTTGTGTCCTCTCCTGTTTTTCTTTTGTCAGTCTGGCCAGTGGTTTGTTGATTTTGTTGATTCTTTCAAAGAATCAACTTTTGGTTTTGTTGCTTCTTTCTATTGTTTTTCTGTTCTCTATTTCATTTATTTTTGCTCTGATCTTTACTAGTTCCTTTCTTCTAGTGGTTGTGGGCTTTGTTTGCTGTTCTCTTTCTATTTGTTTGAGTTCTGTAGTTAATGTTTTCATTTTGTGTTTTTTTTCTTTTTTGATATGTGCATCTATTGCTATAAATTGTCCTCTGAGGACTGCCTTTGCTGTGTCCCACAGGTTTTGGTATGATGTGTTTTCCTTCTCATTTGATTCTAGGAATTTTTTGATTCCGTCTCTGATTTCTTCTATTACCCAGTGATGTGTAAGCAGGGTATTATTCAGTTTCCATGTAGTTGATTTTTTTTCCTTGCTCTTTCTGTTGTTGATTTCTATCTTGATGGCATTGTGGTCAGAGAAGATACTTTGAATTATCTCAACGTTTTGGATCTTGTTGAGGATTGCTCTGTGGCCTAAGATGTGGTCTATTCTGGAGAACGTTCCATGTGCATTGGAAAAGAATGTGTACTTTGCAGCGGTTGGATGGAGTGTTCTATATATGTCTATGAGGTCAAGTTGGCTGATTGTGCCCTTTATGTCTTCTGTGTCTTTGGTGAGTTTCTTCTTAGTTGTTCTGTCCTTTACTGAGAGTGGTGTGTTGAAGTCTCCTGCTATTATTGTAGAACAGTCAATTTCTCTTTTCAGTGCTGTTAGAGTTTGTGTTGTCTATCCTTTTATACATGCATTATCCAGTATGCTACCCAACAGTCATATGTGGATACTAAGCACTTGGAATATGGCTAGTCCGAATTAAGAGGTGCTATACCAAAAGATTGGCAGATCAAATCCACCAGCCACACCTTGGAAACTCTATAGGGGCACTTCTACGCTGTCGTATAAGGTCGCTATGAGTCAGAATCAACTTGATGGCAAGGGGTTGGTTTTCTTTTTTTTTTTTGTATGCATGTAAAATACACACCAGATTTCAAAGACTTAGTAGGAAAAAATGCAAAATACCTTACTAATATTTTTTGTAGCAGTTAGATGTTGAAATTATAATATTTGGATATATTGGATTAAATGAAATATTGAAATTAATTTTACCTGTTTTCTTTTATAATGTGGCTACTGGATAATTTAAAGTTACATATATGGTTTATGGAGCCATGGTGGCACAGTGGTTAAGAGCTAACCAAAAGGTTGGCAGTTCAAATCCACTAGCTGCCCCCTGGAAACCCTATGGGGCAGTTCTACCCTGTCCGGTAGAATTGCTATGAATCGGAATTGACTCGACTGCAGCAGGTTTGGGTTTTGGATGTGGCTTATAGTTGTAGTTTGCTATACATTTCTGGTGAATAGTGTTATTCTAGACTTTATCTTCATTGATGATTAAAACTAAAATGTTTCAGATTATTTAAATTTAAGCATTCAATAACAACAAAATGAGCTCTGTTTGTGCTAGGCAGGGAGGCTTGGTGGCACAATGATTAAGCGCTCTGCTGCTAACCAAAAGCCCGACAGTTCAAACACACCAACTACTCTGCAGGAGAAAGATATGGCAGTCTGCTTCTGTAAAGATTACAGCTTTCAAACCTTATAGGGCAGTTCTACTCTGACCTATAGGGTCGCTATGAGTCAGAATCGACTGGATGGCATTGAGTAGTGTATTAGTGCTAGGCACTGTTCTTACTGTTTTTTATATATGTTAACTCTCAAATCTTTGCAACAATCCTATGAAGTACATTCTGTTAATTATCCTTATTTTACAGCTAATGAAACACAGGCATGGAGGGTTGTATTGTGCCCAGCTAGGAAGCAGGAGAGCAGGAATTCGAACCCAGAGGTATGGCCTTAGAGTTCATGCTCTTGACCACTATCCTTTTCTACTTCTCCAGGAAATAAAACTGGATTTAAAGCAGGGTGGTGCAAACAGTTAATGTGCTTAGCTGCTAATTAAAAGGTAGAGGTTTGGGTCTACCCAGAGGTGCCTCAGAAGAAAGGCCTGGTGATCTACTTCCAAAAAATCAGTCATTGAAAACTCTATGGAGCATAATAATACTCTGACTCATGGGGTTTCCTTAAGTCAGAGTTGACTCCACGGCAGCTGATTTGGTTTTTTGTTTTTAATGTGTAGAAAAGGGTCTTGAACATTTTGTAAATGGTTTCAAAGGGTCTTATAACTACTCAAACCTGGCAAAACTTGATGCAGAACCAGTTCTTTCTATGTTATACCATGCTGCGTAACCAGAATACTTAGGGGAATTACTGTGGTAAGAGAATCACTAACTGGTTGGCTAGTGAAACAGTTCCGGCTTACTGACCACATTTCCCTAAGGGTTAACACTGATAAGCCTCTCTTGGCGCTCCCCCTCTCTTCTGTGTATTGACATGGTGGCCTGCTTTCCCAGGTGACTCCTGCCACTCTGATTGTGTCCTTCTCAGCTTTCTCTGTTGCTCTCATTCCTTCACCCATCACTTAAAGGATGCTATTTTCCAAGTTCTTGACATTCTCATTCTTGCCTCTGTCCTTGAGTAAGTGCATCTACTCCCGAAGCTTTGTCTTTCATCTCTTTGCAAATGTCTCACAGGTGAATATCTTCCTATTTTTTTAAGAGCTTAAAGCCTAATTCCACCTCACAGAAAGACTGCTCTAAATGGATGTCCTACCAGTGCCAGGAACACCACATGTCCCAAGCTGGCTCCCCAGCCCTCCCGCCTCACATTCCACCATTGCCGTGTACTCCCCCTCTGTTACTGGTTCACCCGTCAGCCCAGTCCTGCTGATCCTCCTCTGGCTGACTCTCAGATCTTTCCTGCCCTCTCAGTTTTCCACTCCATCCTTTTACCTCATGAATTCTCTCTTATATCGTGGTCACTTCTCTCTTCAGACCCCTGCAGTGTATTTTCCAAAACCCCAAGATAAAATCCAGACTCCAAAGCAAGGCTGTCAGACCTTCCCACGGTCTCTTGCTGTCTCCATACAACCTGTATTCCAGTGCAGCATGTCCACCCAAGAGTCTCCCAACAGTTATAACCTCAAGCATTTGCTTGTGTTCCTTCTTCCCCCTCCCTCAGACCTCCAACCCAAGCACACTGGCAGATGCCTACGTTACAATCCAGTGGCCTTTGAGGATTCAGCTACTAAAAAGCCTGGAGTCAGGGATGATGCTGGGGCAGACAGACTGTTGTGGGGTCTGGCCAGAACATGGCCGACTTGGTCACAGGCTCTCATCTGGCTGCATTTGAGTGATAAGCTGATCACCTTCATTCCTCTGCCCAGGGCCTCATTTAATCAGAGATTTTCCTTTTCTAGTGAAAATGGCCCATCAAAGGAAAGCAGTTGTAACTAAATGTTTTTCTAAGGAGAAAAGTCATTTGAGAGGAGCTGTTTAGAGAAGTCACGACTTTGATGAAACAAACTCCAAGAGCAGCATAAACCAAACCAAGCCAAACCAAACCCATTGCTGTCAAGTCAATTCCAACTCATAACCACCTTATAGGACAGAGTAGAACTGCCCACAGGGTTTCCAAGGAGCACCTGGTGGATTCAAACTACTGACCTTTTGGTTAGCAGCCAAGTTCTTAACCGCTGCGCCACCAGGGTTTCCTAAGAACAGCATGTCTGTATCAAGTTATAGTCCCTGCAATGGGAAATACCCTAAAACATTGCAGGTTCATTTATAAGAGCCCTCCCTCCCTTTTTTTTTTCCTTAACAAAGGCACACTTCTCTAGCATACCCTATCAAAATTGGGTGGTAACTCAATGAGGTAATAATTTTCTTAATGTACTTTCATCTGGGCTTATTCAAATAGGTATTTAAAAACTGTTATTAGAAAAACCATTACAGACTGGAAAAAAATAATGTTTGTTGTGTCTCTCTACCCTCAAATTAAAATTCCCAATGTTTCAGTGGAGCCCTGGTGGTGTGGTGGTTAAAAGCTTGGCTGGGTAACCAAAAGGTCGGCAGTTGGAATCCACCAGCTGCTCCTTGGAAACCCTATGGGGCGGTTCTGCTCTGTGCTGTAGAGTGTCTATGAGTCAGAAGTAACTCGAAGGCAACAGGTAATGTCTTAGTGGAGCTGCTTTTACCTGGGAACTAGGAGCATCACAGGCAGTAGCCTTGGCGCCATCACTGGCCTTGATTCGGGAATCCTTGGGTTCAAGTTTCATCTTGGCCACCTACTGACTGTGTGACCTTGGAGAGGTCCCTTGATTTGCTCTGGACCTCAGTCTGCATTTGTAAAATGAGTGAGTTGGGGTGTTGCCGTAAATTCTGGCAATAAAGGCTCTATGAATCTGAAATACAAATTATTTACAGAAACTGACTTTTCTCACCAGTATAGTAGCTTACTCATTGGGCATTACAAATCACTTCCTCCACGGTCAAATGCCTATGCCATTCTTTCTAGCTTTTTTAAACTAATTTAAATTATTTCAAGGCTGTAAGAAAAAGTAGCATGAGCCCAATTGTTTGAGCAGCAGGAATGCTTAATGAAAAAAGAAATGTGTGAAATTAAGTAGTTTAGTGAGTGAAATTAGGCCCCCTGCTTCCAAGGTGTCAAGGGTAGTTCAGCATTTTACATCCAAGCTGAGCCCCATGATCTCTTGCCTCTAGCATGCCAGTCAAAGGAGTGTTTAGAGTCCAGAGGATAAGGATGCTGGGCACTTGAGCCTCCTTCAGGCATAGTTTCCTTCACTCGGGGATGCCTGGAGCCCAGAGACAAGGTCATTGATAATTAATAAGGGTGGCTGGCAGAAGAACAGGCTGGGAAGTGCCAGGAAGCCTTGGGGGAAATGAGTAGCTTCATTTGGGCAGGTTCTGACTAATGGTCTATAGGCTGTGGAGATGGAGCTTGACACCTCACAAGACAGGTTCCCTCCCATCTCTGCCTTAGAAGCTATTCAGAAGGGATCCCCCTTTAAAGTCCTGTGAGACTGAAATATGCACTTCCCTTATATGGCCAAAGCCCCTAGAGCTTCTTCTATACTGTCCTTGGGCCCACAGCGAAGCAGCTTTTGGGGGACAAAGCAAACTTCTTCCCAAGCCACCTCCTGGGAGGCCTGTCTGTTCTTCCAGGCCAGTCTCTCACGACTGGTCCAGGACATGGGTCTTCCATGAACTCACAGAGGGAGAATTTGCCTAGAAGTTCTAAACTCGTAAGCCCTAATGTCCCAACACCGATCTCAGAGGCAGGTCCTTTGCAAAAAACTTGGGCCTCAGACACATTCAGGATATCATTTGTTTTCTAAGCAGGAAGATGATATTAATCGATTCAAAAATCTCCCAACAAAGCTCCTCTTTTTGTTCCTCCTTCTCCTCTTTTCTAATTATAGTAGCTAATAATTATTGAGCATCCGCCAGGTGCTAGGCCCTATGCTAAGCACTATTAGTAACTTTAAATCATAATAGTCTGATAGATAGCTGCTATAATTAGATAGCCTCCCACTGTGCAGGCTAAGAAACTCATGTATGAAGATGACAGGTTGCCCAAAGCCATACCGGCAGTCCAGGACGTTTGCTCTCCTCCACAGTGCTGTCTCTTACCAGCCCTCCCCTAGGCACAAGGTTACTCTTCACTGGTCAGGAACTCACTCAGCCACTTAAACATTGTAGAGGGATACTCTGTATCAGGCACCATTCTGGGGATACAACAGAAAAAGCTGACAGCCTTTCCCTAGCCAGCTCAGTCTGGTGTCACAGACAGATGTGTCCACAAACAGCAGTACTACAGATGACGGATGCTGTAAAAAAATGTCCAGGGGACTGTTAGTGGGAGCACAGGTCTAAGAGCAGTCAGCATTATAATCGTTGGACCCAGCTAAGTGCCTGGCCCAGTATATACCTGTTGACCGAATGAAGGGATGAATTTATGGAGGAGGTGACACTTGGGGTGAGGAACCAGGAGCTAGCAAGGTGAAGGGGTGGTGGGGGGTGGCAATGGTTATGGAAGTGAGGGGGAGCAGACCCTTCCATGGAACTGCCAGGGGCTTGGTATGGTTCAAGGCTCAGGGAGTGGGGCTAGGGAGTGGCAGCAGGTGAGGCTAGTGAATAGGCACTATTAAACCATGAAAGGCCTTCCTTTAGGCCATGCTGTGGAGTCTGGGGTTTCTTCTGAGCAGCTGGGCAACTCCTGAAGGTGTAAGCAGGACATAGTCTGATGTGCTGGGAGAAACTTTGGCAAATTGTTCGGGGTAGTCTGCTTGGAAATCTTACCTAAATAAATGAAGAAACCATCAAAAGAATGAATTAGGTGAGAAACTGAGCCACATGATTTTTCAGTTTTAACCTTGGATAAACCTAAGTGTGAGCAACTGGAGCTAAGACTCAGCCTCTGCCCTCAAAGTAGGGTGGGTGAGTGAGGAAGCAGCTTGATTCTCACATTTTACAGATGTGAAAACTGAAATTCAGAGAGGCAAAGCCACCAAGGAGAAAGGGACACAGTCAGGACTGGATTTCCTGACATCAGTTGCCAAGCTCTTTCCTCTTCTCCAGCTCTTTAAATTTACTTTTTTATTATCCTGGGCATTTGCATCTTACTCCACCAGTTCAGTTTTTAACACTGGGGTATTTATTTAAGGAAACACTGCCAGGTTCTCTACAGCAGTGGTGCCGAGAGTCTTCCATGAAATGATTGTATTCCTAGGTGGAGCAATGAGATGCCTTATGGAGAGGCTTCCCGACCTCCCAGCCTCTGGTGACTTTCTGGAAACCACTAATGCTGTTACACAGTCCTCTGATGAGCATCTTTAGAGCCATAGTTGCCAATTGAAAAGCTTTAGTCTAAGTCTCTGAAATACCCCTAGAGTCTCTGCTTGAAATACAGGCAACAAAGATAGGCTCCTATGGCATGAACTGATGCTGGCAAGTCTCCAGGCTGAAAGGCACGATGGACTCTGGTTCATTTAATCCTCCCCAAAGCAGCTCATCTGGCAGCTTTCCAAACCACAGGAGTCTACCAGCAAATGTGCTCTTTAAATCCCTCCCTCCTTCCTCAGTCATGCTCTGCACTTGGCTTTCCCAGTAGTGTGTTCTTCTGGCTTTCCCTTTATATCTCTGTGTCTTCTCAGTTGCCTTCTGGCCTCCACCTCCTTTGTCCATGTCTTAAATCTCCTGGATTGACAATCTAGAATTTTCTCAAAATTCTGTTAGTAACCAGGTCAGTCATCTCTGGTGAAGGAAGAATATATTTCTAATCAAGTTTGACTTTCCTACAGAACTGTATGGCAGAAGAGAAACAACCTACATCCACAACGGATGGGGTTGGGAGGTAGTTTAGAGTGTTTTCACACCATGTGGCTGTTGAAAGAGGTCATTGGGAAGACCAGTTTTCACATCTGTAAAATGTGAGGATCAAGCTGCTCCCTCACCCTGCCCACCCCACCCAGGATTATTAACTCTTGGAGGGCAGACACTGAGTCTTAGCTTTAGTCCCTCATATTTAGGTTTGGTGAAGATTAAAATTGTAACATGCTGTGTGGAGAGAGGGCTACTGTTTAACACAGGATAAAAAGAGTTGAATGCAATTTGTATGTTGATAGGAATATATTAGTATTATTAATATTAATTGAGTAGACAGAGTAAAGCATGTAGTAGTCAGAGGGTGTTAACTGTTCCAAAGACTAATTAGAGAAGGGGAATGGGAGGACGGACAGTGAAGGCTGGCTGGGGGACTTTGAATTTTAAATGGAGTGGTTTAAAAAGACCCCATTTTGAGAAGGAGATTTTTGAGCAAAGACCTAAAACAGGTGAGGGAGTTAGTCTTGTACGTATCTGGAGGACGAACTCTCAAGAAAGAGTGAACAGCTTGAGCAAAGGCTCTGAGGCAGAAACAGTGTGAAGCCAAAGGCGTATGGGACTGAAACAGAGTTAAGTAGGTGGAAGGTGGTAGGAAATGAGGCCGTAGAGATGGGGGTGTGTGGGGAGAGGTGTAGGGCTTTGTAGGCCATTATAATGACCCTGGCTGTCACTCAGTCATTAGAGGGTTCTGAGAGGAAGAGTGACAAGACCTGATTTATAGTATAAATGGATCACCCTGGCTCCCGGGTTGTGAATACACTCTGAGGTTCTGAGGTGGGAAGGGAAAAAGCCGGGAGACCTGAGCAAGGCACTGCACATCTCTGTGGTCAATCTCTCCATCTCTGAAAGGAGCAGGTTGGACTTGTTAGGGCCATAAGAGTCCCTTCAGCTCTAGAACTGCTTCTGATGAAGAAGTAATGGGTTGAGTGTTTTTATAACCAGTCTGTCCAGCTCACTGCACTGATGACATGATACACCATAGGAGAAGAGAACTGTGCTTTGTGTTTTTAGGCTGATACAAGGCCCTTCCCAGCAGTGCCTAGGAATAGAGTGCAAAGACTTCATCAGCAAGGGCCTGATGCCATGTCAAGCCTCTCCATGCCTAAGCAGAGAGTTGAGCTTAGAGAGCAAGACTTCAGTATGCGCCAGCACAAAGAACCTTCTCCCATGTGAACACAGCACCACCAGTCTTTCTCTCAAAGTCTTTTTTCTCCCTAGTAAGTAATTAAAGAACTCCAGAAGGTATTTAGGGGCAAGATTTATTGAGAAAATAGAAACAGTATCAGAAAAGGATTTCCACATGATCTTAAGACTTCATCTACCATTATGCCCTTAACTCTGCCTTCCCTCCTGTTACAATGGATAAAGTGTTCATGTTCCTGCTAAGGTCAAGTCCTCCACTTGTGTACTGAATCATGTCCAGTCTTGCCTACTCAAGAACTCTGCTTCCAAAGCCAGTGGTCCGATTTCAGGTCTCACATTATTTGTTCCCTCAGCAGCATTCAACCTAAGTGATCACTTTCTGGCTCTTGACACATTTACTGTGATTGACTTCTGGGACACTACTCTTTTTGGTTCTTTTACCTCAGTCTCCTTTGCTGGACACTTCTCATCTCCCCATCCTTTAACATTGTTGTGCCCTAGCGCTTGGACCTCAGCTCATCTCTCCGTGCTCACAGGTGAGGCAGTCTCATGTAATTTAGTTTAAATACACTGATATGCTTAGGTTTATATCTCTGACCCCACCCTTGCCTCTGAACTCCGGATATGTGTGTCCAGTTGCTATCTGACATCTCCACTTGGATGTCTGATATCTCAAACTGAGCTCTTGATTTCCATCTCTACTCCCTTCCCAAACTGCTCCTACCCTGGTCCTTCCTATCTCAGTGAATGGGTCTCTATTATACCATTGCTTGAACTAAAACAGTTGGAATTGTCTTTGATTTCTCTCTCTCTCACATGCTACATACAGTTCAGTAGTAACTCTTGTTAATTTTACCTTCAGATATATCTAGTATATGTGTCCACCAGCCACCACCTCAAACCTACCCATTTCTTGTCTGGATTATTGCAGTGGCCTCCTAACTTGTCTACCCGCTTCCACCCATTCCACAAGCACCTGTTTTCTATACAGCAGCCAAAAAACCAATTGCTGTCTAGTCAACTGACTTATGTCAACCCCAGGTGTGTCAGAGGAGAACTGTGCTCCATAGGATTTTCAGTGGCTAATGTTTTCAGAAGTAAATCACCAGGCCTTTCTTTCGAGGCACCTCTAGGCGGACTTGGACCTCCAACCTTTCAGTTAGCAGCCAAATGCCTTAACTGTTTGCGCCACCTGGAACTCCACAAAGCAACCAGTGACCCTTTAAAAATTTAAGCCAGATCATGTCACTTTTCTGCCCAAAACTCTCCAGTGGCTTCCCATTACAGTCAGTAAAAATCTAAACTATAGCATGGCCTCCAAGGCCTTGCCTGATCTGACCCTGCCTACCCCTCTGACTTCTTCTCTACTTCTCTCAGCCTTATTCATGCTACTCCAGCCACACTGGTCTCTTTGCTGTTCCTCAAACATGCCAAGCTTGCTCATGAATCCAGGGCTTTAACCTATACTGCTTCTCTGCATGAAATGATTTTCACCTGGGCATTTGCAAAACTTGCTTCCTCTCTTGCTGCAGTCTCTGTTCAAATTTCACCTTATCAGAGTAGGGGGATAAGAGGGCATACTCTTGACCTGCTCAGCTACTCTGATAAGGTGAAATTTGGACAGAGACCTGAAGGAAGAGAGGGAGCAAGCTATGCAGATATTTATTCAGCTTATCTCTTTCAATTAGAGAAATCTGAATACTGACTGGATACTTGAAGATGTTGAGAATTTATTATTTATTTTTCTTTTACGTTTGATAATAGTTTTGTTCTTCTGTTTTAGAAAAAGAGTCCTGATTTCTGTTGCCAGCCATAATGAAGTAACAATTATTTTAAGACAAACAACTGTTTTCAGACCCTGGAAACAGGCAGTACAGATCTGTGATGCTGGAGTGAAGGGAAACAAGTAAGGTAGGCCTTTGACTACACTGGCTTTCTGCCTGCAGCGCATTCCAGTCTGCAGTGCACAGAGAGGCATCCCAAGAGCACGGCAGTCTCTGAGTTGAAGAGACAGACATTGGATCTCAGGGAGGCTGAGGTGATTAGATGTTGTTGTGTGGCAGAGTTCTGGAAAAAAAGGTACTATGTTAAAAAAAAAAAAAAAAGCCCCAGAAATTTGCATAGAGATCATTTTACATGTTTGCTGAATATTAAGTCATGCGGCATAGAATAGAGTGAAACTCCACAGAGGCTAACCAGGGAGCTTTAAGCTGAACAATTCTCAGAGCTCACCCAGAGTGGGGAGATGTTTGAACTCTGACCAGCCAGAGTGGAGAGTCCTTATTGACTACCCAGGACATTTAGTAGAGACCCCAGAAGGGTGTCTCCATAGCATAAAGATAATCCCTACAGTAAAGCTCCATACTCTTTCTAAGAAAGCTTGAAAAAGATCAAACTGATCTGCAAGTAACTTAACCGCCTGTGAGTATAAAGCCAAAAACTGTTGAAAGAAAGACAGCAAAATACAGATGCTCGATACAATATTTAAAATGTTCATCATTCAATTAAAAAAAACAAACTACCAAACGCACCAAGATACAGAAAAATGTGATAAATAACCAGGAGAAAGACTGGTCAATTGAAACTAATCCAGAAATGACAGAGAGGATGGAATTAGCAGTCAAGGAGTTTAAAACAGTTGTTATAAACAGTATGTTCAAGAATTTAAAGGAAAACACAACATGATGAGGAAGGAAATAGAAAATATAAAAGAATCAAGTGGAATTTCAAAGATTGAAAAATATAATCTGAAATGAAAAATTCACTGGTTGGGGATTACAGTCATATTAGACACTACAGAAAAAATATCAAGTTGACTGATAAGGTTTAGAAAAAGGATTTAAAAAAGGAAAAGGAGACCTTAGCTTTTAGTGATACACACTAAAATATTTATAGGTGAAATTTTATGATGCCTGAGATTTGCTTCAAAACAATACAAGTCTGGGGAAAAGGGAAGTGGGCCATGAGTTGCTTATTGAAGATAAAGTACAGGTTCATGGGAGTTCATTATGCTTTTCTCTTGATTTTTCCATATTCTTGAAATTATTCATAATGTTTGAAAAAACGTCGCTGTTCTACTCTGTCACATGGAGTTGCTGTGAGTTGAAAATTGACTTTATGACACCTAACAGCAACTAATAAGACAAAGTAGTTAGAATGTTTCTTTTTTTCCTGTCTGAATCTGAAGACGAAATAGGTCAGTGAGGTAGGTCGTCTTCTCTCCAACACTTCTGATGTAACAGTCTTGAAAACTCAGCTCTGCTCTGACAGGTAGAAGCTGAGACCAGGCTAAAAAGTTGGGGCCCCTGTAGCTGGAGATACATCCCTGTTATTAGGATACTGCTCGGAGATCCAGGGTGAGAAAGGTGAGGACCCAGGAGGAAGTCTTGGTCCAGGAGGAGCCATTAACATATGGTAGCTGCACCCATTCAAGGGGAAGCAGGGTTGCACTCACCAGAGTTTTCTACCTGGGTCCAGGTGGGGAAATGGGGTGGCTGAGTGATTGGTGCCATAAATACTTTTAATTTTTATCCGTAAAGTCAACACGTGAATTTTTTTTCCTTAAAGTGCCTGGTGTAAAGTGGTTAATTTAGTTAAAAACCATGGGGTATACTAGGAGAGGGTTGGAATAGACTCTGAAAGTTAGGCCACAGAATTCCATCTACAACTGACCTCAATGTCTCTTTCCAACTTTAGTGCCAGTGACTCCACTAAATGAGCCTTTGGCTATGACATGCTGGTAACACCCCTGGGAAGGATGGTGTGCTTTCTTGCCTCTGCGCTTTGGATCAAACCATTCTTTTCATCTCCCTCAGCCTACTTATAAGATCCATCTTAGTGACCATATTCCCAGTTGTTTTCAGCTCGGGCATCCATAGAATGCTCTCCAATCATTCAACTCTTGTAGCTCTCTAAGGTGATATTTAATTATGACAGGCTAGGTGTAGGGTTATCTTTTCAAGTATTTGTTCTTTTTGATTTTGTTGATTGATGATAAAGACACTTAGACCCTGAATACATTTCGATGCTAAGTCTGTGAACATAAACATAATTAAAATTATACCAATGCTGAATTTTTCTCAAGAAAACAAAGTCTGGGATGAATGCCATCAGGCCAACTTAACTAACTGATCAAACTTGGTATTGCATAGTTAATTTTTTCGGTATTTTCTAGCTTCAGTTTTGTTCTCAAAATAGTCCCATCAAATTCAAATCTTTTTGATGTAAATTTATGATTTATTGACCAGATTTTGCTTAAATGGAATATCACTAATTATAGCTTTTGAATTTTTTATTTTTTTCCTACCAAGTATAATTTTTTAACCAATTTTTCAGTTTCCAGTGTCAGAAAAATATAACACATTTTACCGTGCACAATTTTAGCTATTTCAAGTTTTATTTTATTTTATTCCTGCTATTAATAATTCTTATGAATTGGATAAAAGAGAGAGCCTTTTTTAATCAATGAGAAAATTTGGGAACAGTTTTCTTGAGCTCTTCCAGAGGCACAGCCTTGGCAGCACAAAGAGGAGTTTCAGTAATTTTATGAACATAAATAATGAGAAAATGTTTTAACTCCCTGAACTTTTTAGATCTGCATTTATTATTACAGTCTACTGTATATCAGTATTCAATGACAACAAAAATATCTTCTAAGCTATACAATTTTATACTGTTTTTTTAGAGACAGAACTTGTGATTTCCTAATGGTTTCATGTAGGCTATAATTGAATGATTAAAACCATTTTTCAGTACATGTGTTGTTAGGTGCCCTCGAGTCGGTTCTGACTCATAGCTGCCCTATGTACAGCAGAATGAAACACTGCCCAGTCCTGCGCCATCCTCACAATCGTTGAAGTGCTTGAGCCCACTGTCCCAGCCACTATGTCAGTCCATCTCATTAAGGGTCTTCCTCTTTTTTCCCTGACCCTCTACTTTACCAAGCATAATGTCCTTCTCCTGGGACTAGTTCCTGCTGATGACATGTTCAAAGTACGTGAGATGAAGTCTTGCCATCCTCGTTTCTAAGGAGTATTCTGGCTGTACTTCATGACAGATTTGTATGTTCTTCTGGCAGTCCATGGTATATTCAGTGTTCTTTGCCAACACCATAATTCAAAGGCATCAATTCTTCAGTCTTCTTTATTCATTGTCCAGCTTTCCCTTGCGTATGAGGAGATTGAAAATACCATGGCTTGGTTCAGGTTCACCTTAGTCTTTAAAGTGGTATCTTTGCTTTTTAACACGATAAAGAAGTCTTTTGCAGCAGATTTGCCCTAATGCAATACGTTGTTTGATTTCTTGACTGCTGCTTCCATGGTTGTTGATTGTGGATCCAGTTAAAATGAAATCCTTGACAACCTCAATCTTTTCTCCATTTATCATGATGTTGCTTATTGGTCCATTGTGAGGATTTTTGTTTTCTTTTTTGTGTTGAGGTGCAGGCCATACTGAAGGCTGTAGTCTTTGATCTCCATCAGTAAGTGCTTCCAGTCCTCTTCGCTTTCAGCAAGCAAAGTTGTGTTATCTGACTATCACAGGTTGTTAATGGGCATCCAGTCCTGATGCCCATTCTTCATATAGTCCAGCTTCTTGGATTATTTGCCCAGTATACAGATTGAATAAGTATGGTGAAAGGATACAATCCTGACACACACCTTTCCTGACTTTAAACCACGCAGTATCCCCTTGTTCTTTTCGAACAACTGCCTCTTGGTCTATGTACAGTCTCCTCATGAGCACAATTAAGTGTTCCGGAATTCCCATTCTTTGCAGTATTATCCATAATTTGTTATGATCCATACAGTCAAATGCCTTTGCATAGTCAATAAAACATAGGTAAATATCTTTCTGGTATTCTGTGCTTTCAGCCAAGATCCATCTGACATCAGCAGTGATATCCCTTGTTCCACGTCCCCTTCTGAATCCATCTTGAATTTCTGGCAGTTCCCTGTTGATGTACTGCTGCAACCACTTTTTGAGTGGTCTTCAGCAAAATTTTACTTTGTGTGTGATATTAATGATATTGTTCGATAATTTCCACATTCTTGTGGATCACCTTTTTTTGGAATGGGTACAAATATGTATCTCTTCCAGTCTGTTGGCCAGGTAGCTGTCTTCCAGATTTCTTGGCATAAACGAGTGAGTTCTTCCAGTGCTGCATCTGTTTGTTGAAACATCTCAATTGGTATTCTGTCAGTTCCCAGAGCCTTGTTTTTCACCAGTGCTTTCAATGCAGCTTGGGCTTCTTCCTTCAATACCATCGGTTCTTGATCATATGCTACCTCTGGAAGTGGCTGAATGTTGACCAGTTCTTTTTGGTACAGTGACTTTTTGTATTCTTTCCATCTCCTTTTGATGCTTCCTGTGTCATTTAATATTTTCCCTGTAGAATTCGTCAGTATTGCAACTTGAGGCTTGAATTTTTTCTTCAGTTCTTTCAGCTTGAGAAATGCTGAGCACGTTCTTCTCTTCTGGTTTTCTAACTCCAGGTCTTGTACATTTCATTATAATACTTTACTTTGTCTTCTCTAGCTGCCCTTTGAAACCTTCTGTTCAGCTCTTCTACTTCATCATTTCTTCCTTTTGCTTTAGCTACTCTATGTGCAAGAGCAAGTTTTAGAGTCTTCTGACATCCATTTTGGTCTTTTCTTTTTTTTCCTGTCTTTTTAACGATCTCTTGTTTTCTTCAGGTATGATGTTCTTGATGCCATTCCACAACTTGTCTTGTCTTCGGTCATTAGTGTTCAGTGCATCAAATCTATTCCTGATGGTCTCTGAATTCCGGTGGGATGTACTCAAGGTGGTGTTTTCACTCTTGTGGACTTGGTCTAATTTTCAGTTTCAGCTTGAACTTGCATAGGAGCAGTTGATGGGATGTTCTGCAGTTGGCCTCTGGCCTTGTTCTGACTGATGATATTGAGCTTTTCCATTGTCTCTTTCCACAGATGTAGTCGATTTGATTCCTGGCTAGGTCCACACGTATAGTCACCATTTATGTTGTTAAAAAAGGGAATGACAGATTACAGAGGAATGGCGGTGTATTCATTGTCAAAAAGAACATTTCAAGATCTATCCTGAAGTACAAAGCTGTCAGTGATAGGATAATATCCGTACACCTACAAGGAAGACCCGTCAATGTGACTATTATTCAAATTTACGTACTAACCACTAAAGCCAAAGATGAAGAAATTGAATATTTTTACCAACTTCTGCTGTTTTTCAATACATGTATAATGAAAAATAACAAATTTCTCCCCACACATTTCCTTTCAAAATTGGGATTTATATTACGTGTGTGTGTCTTATACACCAATACCTGCAGAAGTTAACTCTGACTTTCGTGCTGGTCTTTTGCTCACCATTCTGTCAGCTTAGAGTGCATTGGAGAGGAGAGGAAGAGGTTTAGCAGTCAAGGCTTAATAATGTCCCATTATAATTAGGAAAAGAAGCCCTGGTGGCACAGTGGTTAAGTGCTTGGCTGCTAACCAAAAGCTTGGTGGTTTGAACCCGCCAGTGGCTCCCCAGGAGAAAGATGTAGCAATCAGCTTCCATAAAGATTACAGCCTTGGAAACTATGAGTCAGTTTTACTCTGTCCTGTAGTGTAGCTATGAGTTGGAATATACTCCATGGCAACAATTTTTTTTTTTTTTTTTTTTTTTTTAATAATTAGGGAGGAGAGAATAAAAGAGTGACTTGCTTACCTAAGACCCACTTCATGATTAGCATTTCTGTCCAGGAAAACTGTGTGGTTTTCACTCTGAAGATTTGTTTCGGGTAGTCTGTGAAGGTTTCGTTTGGCAGCATTTTAATGCCTTCAAAACGGTCTGATGCATTCACAACTAACAATCCCAAGAAGATAGTAAAAGAAACTGCATGGGCTACGAACTTCATGAAAGGGCTCCTCAGGGTTAGTCCTAGCTGGAAAGAAAACGTGTACAAGATATGTTAAACTTGTAGCTCTAGATGGGTGCAGTTCTCTAGTTGAAACATTGCTTTTTCTGAAAGTTTAACGAGATAATTCTCTGTCTTGGATAAAACTGCTGACTGAACCCCCACACTATTTTCTTTTATACTTTTTTGTTAGATGCTTGACCAAATGTATTTTCTACTGACTTCAGTTTTTCATATTTAGAAGTCTTAGTGGGAATGGCTAAGAGAAAGGAGTAGAATACACTGATACCATGTACACTTGACTGTACCATTAGTTACTCCCAACCACCTGCATGTGAATTTTATGCCCTTGAAATCTGGGGAGAAAAACTGTCTCAATAAAGTTCAGAATTAAAAAAAAAAAAAAATTACTCTTTGAATAAGTTCTGTTATGCTTTTTTTTTTTCATTTTCTTGAGTTTTAGGCTTAGATTACTTGTTTTCAACCTTTCTTGTATCTTTGTAAGTTTATTTAAAGCTATGCATTTCCCACTAAGTACCTCATCAGCTGTGTTCCATAAATTTTGACATGTAACATTTTCATTGATATTCAGTTTTGATTATTTTGTTATTTCCCTTTTGATTTCATTTTTAACTCAGGGGTTATTTAGTATTCTATTATTAGGCTCCAGACATACAGGACTTTTTTCCTGCTTTTAAAAATTCTAATTTTATTGTAGCATGCTTAGAGAACATAGCCTCAGTGATACTCCTCTAAAATTAATTGACGTTTTCCTTGTGGGCTGCACATAGTTAATTTGTGTAATTGTTCCATGTGAGCCTGAGATGAGCCAAAAGATGCCCCTGTCAGGGAACAAGTACTGATCACATCTTTTCTATCTCATGGCGTTCTATCCAAAGGCTACTTAGATGCCTGAGGACTAAATTGGGGATTGCACAGTGAATCCTTGCTGATAGCCTGTTGATGAACTCATGGGCCTCCTCCAGGGTACTGCCATCACCCTCTGCCAAAGCACAAAGTGTACTCCTTACCCAAGTGTACTAATAAGATGAGATCAAAGAAGGAAACCTTTTCTGAAGCTTGGTTTCTTTTCCAAGGCAGATGTTCAATAATAACCAGTGTCTGATTAATTGATGTTCACATTCTGCCATATTCAGGAGTCCTAGAGTGAAGTGTCACCCAGGAGAGAAAGTATTGGTTTAGCAGAAAATCAGTAACAAGGGTTTCTCCAGGTAAAATTTCCCTAGTTTTGACTGTGCTCAATATAACATAAATCAGATAGCTTGAGGAAGTTCTTTTAATATGCTTTAGTATGGTTATTAGTATAAAATGATTTGTTATGATTCATATGCTATAGAACCCACCTATTTTTTTTTAAAGCTAGTTTTTATCTTTCTTTAAGATCTCCATCTCAGGTCCAGTCATTGAGAATCCTTGATTGTGTAAGAAAACTTACTTGGATTTACCTGCATTGTCAAATTGTCGTATGACACTACAAGAACTTTAGAAATGGGAAAACCGTGGGTCCCACAAACATCTTACAAATGACATTTCTATGTAATGTTTAATTTTATTATTTACAGAAATATGGACTGTAGAGTATTTTTGGCAATGGAGAGATGTGCTAAATTCAGGATGCAGAGATTAAATATAAGGACAAATAAACTCACATAAATTCAGTAAAAAATGGAATTAAACCGTATCTCATTTTGACTTCTGTGATATCAAATAGCTAATCTGAATTTTTCAACATTTTAACTGACTATGTTGTCATCTTGGAGCCTCATTTACCAACCAGGTCCTTGGGGTATTTTGATGTCTCCTGGGCGACATCCTTAAATAATCATCTCATTGTTTCTTGTCACTGTACCCTGATGGAGGTGGTAGTGAGAGGTGAGGAAGGTGGAGAATGACCACAGGTAGGGCTGTGTGTAGTGGGGAGAAGGGAGACTGAGGAGAGAGCAAGGGACACCAATTTTTTGGTTGCCAGAAGTGTCACAGAAGTGTTGGAAAAAGATGGGGGACACTGTGATATACATGAATCTTAAGGGACTGTTGGTTAGTCTTCCCCGATCTTTATCCATGGTGTCTACATAGAGTCTTCTGGTGACCGCCTGGATAAGGATGTGGGGATGTCCCTCCATCTTCTTGCCCAGGTGAGGAACCTGATTATAGTAATCTGCATGCAGCTGCACCCAAGCTGACCTTGGGATTCTCCAGAAGCCCTGATTTGAGGAATTTGATGTTCTTGTTGTTAATCTCCTTCAAGTTTTTAGTCTTCTGACAGAAGATAAGTCTGTAAAAATTACTAGATATACCTCAAACCCTAAGAAAAAAGCCCTGCTAAGGCCATGCAGGAAGGTTACCCTGGGCTCATCTCCCACTTGATCTAGGTCATATGGAGGAAAAGTGAGGTTAGTAGTTGATGCTTCTTTCCTCTTTTGGGCTTGAAAGCATCTTTTTAACTGGTAAAACTTTGATAAAGGTCAGATGAGATCAAATCATTTCAGTGGTTCCCTATTTCTTTTTTTGTGACATTCCCTATTTGGATCACAAAGATAATTTTTGAAGCAAATTGCACTTGGGAAAAACTTCCTCTTGTTACAGAGGCTACCAGGTAAGGCAAAATAAAGAAGAAAAGTCAACCAGTGTATGCCAGCAGTTCTTAGAGAATCATTAAAGCTGGTTCAGGTAACACACTGAGGTGTAAAAAGAGATTGTAGAGCTTTGGGAGATGTAGGCTTTGGCCTACTCTGTTTGGAGTGCACAAAAGGAGAATCTGAAAACATAGGCTAAAGGCAACTCTCATTAATTTGACCTGAGGTGCTGAGGACATAGTCAGGAAATGCAAGCTTACAGCAACTAAGTCCCTGGCTCACTCAAAACTTCCTGGGCTCTCCTGCCTGTATCAGTGTGAGAGCAATTAAGTAATTCAGTAGAAATCAGTTCAGTGCCCTGAATTAGCTCCAAACGCGCTGCATTGACAAGCCCTCAGGGGTGGGTGCTTGCATTTACTGGTTGGCACACGTCTGTGTGTAAGTGCCTTACAAGTGTAAGTACCTAACTTGGACTGGGGTGGCCTGTGAGTCTCCACATCCCCATGGCCATGACTGCAGTAGATCATGCAGAGAATGTTTCCAGCTTCTCCCCCCAGTCTTTTACCACCAGAGTCCCCTTCACCAAACGCCATCCTCACTTTCCTCTAGGTGCCGTGGTCTCAAGCAGGGGTTCAGTTTACAAGGTGGAAAACTGAACGGAGGCAAACTTTGGATGAAACTTTTAAGAGACATGTACTTCTTTAAGGCCAGAGTGGTTCTTACATGTTAGAGAGATTCCTAGGTATGCATCCCCTTCAAATTCTTATTCAAAATGTCTAACATATGGCTCAAAAATCTGCCCTTTTTTGGGGGGCAGTTCACTAGGTATCTCTAATCTCACATTGCAGTTGGAATCCTAACTTTGTCCTAAGGGCTGGAGAGGTACTGAGTGATAGTAGGATTTAGAAGGCAGAGTTTCTAATGAAAGAGAAAGGGTTAGAGTTTATCATATGGTGGTTTTGACTCCTCCCTTCTAGAAAAGTACTGCCAACTCAGAATACCTAGATCAAGCCCATACCAAAGTCAGTTAGCACTAAGATGTTTACGTTCTGCGCACTGAGGGCTGTAACGCTGCTCACAGAACTAGAGAGGTGGGAGGTGCCGTGGTTAAGGCACCACAGATTTTTGTCAATTTCTTAATTTTTTAGTTTCTCAGTTCCTTTATCTGTAAAATGGGAATAAAAATAGTACCTATTGCATACGGTTGATGTAAGGGGTAAATTATTTAATATGTGCAAAGCACTTAGAACAGTGCGTGGTATATAGGAAGTACTCAATAAGTGACACTGGCAGGGACTCAGGAAATTCCCCTAAGGGGGAACTTAAAAGAAACTACAGACTTCTGAAATCCTGTATGCAAGAGTTCACAAAGTTATGTATTTATGCCATGAGCCCGTTTAGGGTATTGCGTGCAATAACATGGTGTTGGGTACTGGAGGCGATGGAGATAAAACAAGCTATAAGAGCTGATCCTTCAAAGTTGCGGATTTTCTAGTGGGGAGAGAGACAGGCTAAAAATTGTGGAAGGAAGTAGATGGAGAGATGGGGAGAGAAGGTTGCAGGGCTCAGATTGGGCTAAGTATAAAGCGATCAGCTTTATGGGACTCTTAAATCCTTCTCCAGCTGGGTGATGGGTGCTGGATTATTCTCTTGGATGTGGAGGCAGAAGCATTTGTAACATAAGACCACTGATGCTGTATTTTCTGGTACAGATTTCCCCTCCATGGCAGTGCTGCAAAAATTGCATCATGATTTTTCTTTAATCTAGTGTAGCTCTCTGGTACGGGCAGATGTGGAGGAAACAGAGGTCTTTGGAGACACTTCCCTCCTGGTTGGTCCCTGGACCACATGGTTTGAGGACCCCTGTTTTAAGCCATTTCAGCTTTGGCAAGGCAAAGTAGAGATCTTCAGAAGCTGCAGAGTCACTGCTTCGTCACTAGTTTCTGTTTGGGAGCAGGGTTGACGACTCACACTTTGATATTTTTCAAAGTAAGTTATGTGGCAGTAAAGACTGATAGATTGCACACTTCAAAGACATCGGGTAGGATTCTGAAGTTGTTTACAGCTCTCCCTGCCTGAGTCCTGGGACTAATTTATAAGGATAATTAAACAGCAAAGGTTAACAGGTAATAGAGGAAGTCAGCTTCTCCTCTCGCACTTCTGTAATTAGAGCTTGTGCAGTTCCTCAGCATTTTCATGATGTTGACTTCTGTTCCAATCCACCTGTTGTGGAGACACTGTTTGAACCCTTGAGGGAGACTTATTCTTTTGGCTCTTAGATTTTCACAGGCAAACAATCTAAATTATGAATCAGAATGGAATAGCAAAGGATGGAAAACAGCTTAATCAGCTGTTAAAGGCCCTTTGGCATTGGAGCCCTCGTAGAGAGGATAAAGAACTCTCTAGGAAAAGACCTAACTGAGAGTATACATGCATATAAGAACTCATCAGCCTCCCGGGGGGCTGGATGACCTCAACCATGTTGGTGATGACAATGAGAAATGAGAAATGAAAAACAAAATTCCTGTTCTTATTGACCCTGACAGACCTGTTCCATGCACCTGGCCTACGGTTATCACCATATTAACACATCTGTGACATGGTTACCTTCTTAATCAATGTTAGTAAGCTGAGCTTCTGTTGACACCCTTAACTTTATAATATTCTTATTTAATCATCTTTCTTAGGGATCCTCAAAAGTTAAAAGAGTGAAAGTAGAATTGACAGCCTTGGGAATTCAATAGGAAAGAACTGATGAGGTCATTTTGGCAGGCTGATCGAGTAATTTTGGTGTTCCTGATAGTCCTGGAATTAGGACAGCAACTACTAGGAAATAAATGCACTGTTAGGTTGGGAACAGAAATCTCAACATTTACTAGATATTGATGGATATTAGCCAGTCGATGAGGTTTAGCAGTGACGTTTTATGAATACATCTTCTAAAAGAATATCAAGATCTAATTTTTTTTTTTTTGAGGGGAGTATGTCATTAGAACATGAAATCACTGGAATGATGTTTGCATTTTCATGGAGTTACTAAACAGATGTAAGGGCAGTGGGCTCCTTGGCAAGAGGGATACTAGCACATTAACAGATGTCTCACTTTGCAACTCTTCTTGAGAGGACAGTGTATTCTGGGCATTGGGAGCCCTTAGAGAGGGCTGGTTGCTTCACATGGCACATCTGACCCCTCTGCAATCCCCAATAATATCTCTCCAAACTTGAAAAGATTTCTTTCTAAATGGTGACAGAAAAGACTAAAAATACCTTGACTGTTTTATCTGTCCTTTGGCTGCCTCAGACCAAGTTTGACAAGCTCTTTAATGAGGGAATCTTTCCTGGTAATGAGGGAGCCACCAGGAGTCTTCTCATGCCACAGACTAAGTACTTGTCACTCAGCTATCAATGCTTCCTCCACTGTATAAAGCTCAGACTTGGAGCCCAGAAAGTGCAGAGATATGACAAGTGGCTTAATAATCAGCTCATGTTTATCATTAGTGCTTTACTTTTTAGTCCTATTGAACTCTCAGATGTGTACCTGAACAGATGAAAGGAAGTCCTAGCCATGGGATCAATGTCTCCTGCAACTGTTTGTATTAGAATGTTCCAGAAGCTTGCTATAGGTGTGATCCCTGTGTCTCATGGAGACAGTAGCCCCTGTAGACCCAAGAAAGCACAGAATTTCCTTAAAAAAAAAATTTTTTTTTTTTTTTTAATACATCTGTCTGGTATTGGTCAAGATTCTTTCCAGACCTACCAAAAACTAAAAATAGTATCTGGCATAAAATCTCTTTCTATATCTTTTCCTGGGTCACCAGGCAGTCATAGGCAAACCAAGACAATTTACTGGTGTTGGCTAGTCCCATATGCCTGGAAGCTGTCACATTTAGTTTTACAGCAAAACCAAGGATTGGCAGCATTTTCTCCACCAAGTTGCTGTTGTTTTAATGGTGAACAGCCTAGAATTAATTTGGAGCTCAGAAAAAGTGGAGGTGAGGTTCTCTATCCACTGAGGCTCTGGGTAACAATCCAATTTACAGTATAGACTAGATAATATTTGCCTAATACTGATGACCAGCTCCAACCCAGCTTTAAATCTTAGTTTTTTTTTTACTCACTGTGCTTTTTTCAGCTCATAATGAAGGACAGAAAAAATTGTGTTCACCTACATATGTATCATTTGAGAAACTGTGATTTAAAAATCCATGGCATGATAGACAAGCTCCTCAATAAATGTAAGGTTGAACACTCCAAAGATTAAGCCTAAGGGCTTTTGTTTTTAATACCATTCTGTAGGGAAGGAGTTTGAGTCCTGATCTTTCTCTATGACATTCCTCCTCTGAGTCAGTCAGTTGATTGTCATCCTGGTTAGGTGGCCTCATCAACTGGCCTGAAGTCTCAGGGCCTATCATTCTGGCATGAGTTTTCTTTAGTGTAGTTGACGAGAGGGTAGGTTTGCTGATGACAGTTTTATTAACTGCATTAGCTGATCAAATTCCCTGTGGAACTCATCTCCCTGTAGTCATATTTCTTCTACTGAATATTGATTACCTAAGCTTAATTCCTTTTTCAGTATATCACTAGGTAAATGCAGCTTTGGAACCTTTAATGTCAATGAACCCATGAAGCATATTTCAAAATGACTGCATGGTTTGGTCTTACAGGTGCTAACTTGCCTGAAGCTGGAGTGACTGCTGGTGCTTTCTGTGGCTTCTGCCTAAATGGCTGGGCTGGGGGTATGGTGGAGCAGACAGCATGGCAGCTCGGCCCCTGTGGGTTCCACTCTTTCCGTTAACAGCGGGCACCAGACACTCCCTCTTCCTTATGAGGAAAGAACCCAGTCCTGCATCCTTTTTAGCTCTCCCTCTCTTTTCTTTGCCTTTCTCCTTCTTTTAGCCTAATTTTCTATCCATGTGGGTCAGTGCCCCGTCAAGGATGCCAGGCAGACTAGGAAGATGGGGAGATGGGTCTGTAGTGGCCCGTCATGAGCACGTTTGACTCTCAGCTTCACCACCTACTAGTTATTTCTCTGAGTCGTTAAGCATATATGTCATAAGGCAATTGAGGGAGTAAAGTGAGATATTTGGTGAAAAGGGGTTAGCGAAGAGAAAGTACTCAGTAAATGTCGGCTATTATTACTACCATTATTGTAATTATTATTACTGTGGGTTTGGAGAACACGTTTAGGACATTTACATAATTAAAAGGGAAAAGTGCCTTTATTCTCTCTCTGTTCCATTATTGATCCTTCAAGATTATGCCTCACATGTTTAAAATTTCCCATTCTATCTCTTATCTCTCTTTTTTAATGCTGATTATAAAAGAAAATAGGGTATTAGCATTTTCCCTCTTACGTGGTTTTCCACTTAGTGAGAGGTATTTCTGGGCTATTTTCTTTAAATGTGGGAAAAGATCAGCTCCTGATTTGAACAAAATGCCTTCGGGTAATGCTAAGATGAGAGAAGAAATAACCGCAAACGACATGCACCTTAAGCAGTCTGTACCTTGCTGCACGGAGCAATCCAATAGGCTATGGCGAGAAAAGGGAGGCCTATGGAGACTCCAAAGACAGCCAGGAATTTCACAGCGATAGACTGTTGACGTAAGCCTGAGAGATTTTCATACCACATGGTAAGCAATTGCTGCTGACAGTTAGGATGAGCAACGAACTGTAAAAACAAAACAAAAACAAAAACAAAACGCAAACAGGAAAATGGCATTGGTAGCACTTGAACAGTATATGACCACCTGAATCGTTCCACCTAGAGGGGGCAAGGGGGTGGCCTGAGTGTTAGAGCTCGTGCGACTGGGTCAGGTACCTACTGGGCCCTTTTGACTCGGGGATCTGGGACCAGTTACATCAGTGCTTGATAAACTGAGGACCCAGAGAAGTCTCAGGCCACAGAGAATGGCAGCCAGCTTCTGGGTAAAGGCTTATCTCCAATCTCAGCTGTTTGGCTGATCAGAGGAAGCTTATTTCTGGGCAGGGTTCATTTGGGAGGTAGCACAGAGCATGGATGGAGCATGGGTGGGGTTTTGGAGTCAGATAATCAGTTTGAATTTTGTTCTACCATTTATCAGCTAGGTGACCTTGGGCCAGCTACTTAACCTGTCTGAGCCTCGATGTTCTCCACTGCAGAATAGAGCCTATCACATTATCTTGGAGGATTAAATGAAGTAGTGTAGAAAGGTTTTTCTCTCTTTTCCTAGTAGCCTCACAAAAAATGCTTTATGTGTTTCTAGAAGACTTGCAAAAACTCCTCTATTTCCCCACTGGATCTCAGTGGTATTCGGCTTGGATTCATGGAGGTTTTTGTGGTAGGATGGAGCACTGACGCATTGTATCCTCCAAGTGTCCCTTCCTTCCGGGTGAGTAGCCATCTCACCACCACCTCCCTCTCTTGGAACTGCACTGCCCTAATGCATAGGTCACAAGTTGGGCAAGATGGGCCCTTGGTGGCTATACGTGTACTGGGTGACGTGGCTTCCTGGATATGGCTTATTGGACTAGGAGTAAAACCTTAACATTAATTGGGCCAGTGAAGTTTTCTCTCCTGGGTATTTGGGGCTGGGATTGAGAGAGGCAGTCTCTTTATTTAGTAGGGAATTAGCATGTAAACTTGGGAGATCTGGGCAGTCATCTTCCACCATGTAGGCTAAGTAGCAAAATAAGCCAGTTAAAAAGAGAGAAAGAAGAATGAAGAGATAGGCTGAGAGCTGAGATAGTGCCTGACCCTCTCTGGGACCCAGCTCTACTCTGTCCATGTGGTCCATGGCACGGGCCACTTCTACAGAATTCTCTACTTTCTGCTTCATTCAGCAAGTGGGCTTAAGTTGCTGTAACCCAAACATCTTTTTTCTGAAAATATTTGTTGCTACTTGTCATTTGTTTAGTTGACTCAATGTCCTGGCCAGGAGAAACTGGTAATAGGAAATATTTAAAATTTAGGAGAATAAAATTTAAATTTGAGAAAATTATACTCATTAGCTTATTTTTTTCCTCTGTGACATGAGGAACCATTATTTCTTTTGGTAGCCCTGCTCAGGGTACCCGTTTGCCACAGGAGTGTTGCTGGGACCCCTGGGTGAGACGCAGATAGAGACTGACTTCATCTGATTACACTGGAGGATAAGATGCAAATTTTTATCTCATTTGCCTCATTAAGTATTAAGGTGACATGTACAAGAATTCCTGGGAAACGCCGAACATTTCCTTTTCACTGTAAGAACAATACACATAGACCTGTTTTTAAAAAATTCTCAGTGCCGACAGCAACATGTCCTCATTTTCATTTTCAGGAACTCACAGTAATAGCCAAGTGATCTATGAGGACACCATCAAAGGTGTATCGGGCCATGCAGCCCCTGCCAATATTATTACTTGAACATTAGATGCAAATGAGACTTTTTGTAGCATTATTGGATTCATAACCATTGTAGTCTTTCCCTCAGAGAGTAAAAGCAACAGACTCTTATCAACCCAGGGAGGAACCCCCAGGCCAGCAGGTTATATGATTTCCTGGCCCCTTTCCAGCTTAGAATAAGTGGAGCAAGTGACAGGGAAATTATGCAAATGTTTCAGTAATTCTCAGAACCTGGCCATACCACACAGGTCCCAGAGTGGGATGGCATATGGGAAGGGGCCCAGGCAAGTTAGCCTTCTTTGGGTGCTGAAATGGCCCTGCTGTGGAGAAACTCTCAGCTTGTTTAGAAGGTGGGACATATGCACATGAAATAGCAGAAGACGACCACACAGCTCACCCAGTGGCTTCCTGCACTGTGGCTGCTTTTGGAAGGACTCCAGTCCCAATCCCCCTCTTTGTCTATATCTAAGGGGAACCCATCCCATGCTGCCTCCTGCGGACAAGTCAGCACAACAGATTGAGCAGCAGAGCCTCCGGAGGGGAAGAAGTTCTCAGAGAGAACATAGTGGGGACTATTCCCACTCTTCCTTGCCCCCCTCAGAGCAAGACAATGGTCCTGACTGAAACAAGGGGGGCTCTCTTGGGACTCTCTCCTCCTCCAAGTACTGTGCTTTTATGCAAATAATGCATGCCTTCTATGTTTGTTTGCAGACTGTGCCCTCCCTCCCTTGAGGTATTTTCGTAAGTGTGCTATGTGAATTTTTTTTTACTGGAAATGTGAAAAGAAATTGACATAGCCACTTAATTGCCACAGCTGTAGTTATTCCTCCATGATAAAAGCAACCTAGCTTCAAATATGCTATTTATTTGTACATAAACAAAAAACAAAACAAACCTGATGCTGTTGAGTCTATTCTGACTCACAGTGACCCAATAGGACAGAGTAGAACTGCCCCATAGGGTTTTCAAGGAGCTGCTGGTAGATTCGAACTGCTGACCTTTTGGTTAGCAGCTAAGCTGTTAACCACTGCACCACCATATAATGCTTCTAGAAATAGCCAGTAGTAGTGTGTATTCCAAAAAATCAAACCCAGTGCTGTCTAGTAGGTTCCAACTCACAGTGACCCTATAGGACAGAGTAGAATTGCCTCATAGGGTTTCCAAGGCTGCCACATCTTTCTCCTGCAGAGCAGCTGGTGAGTTCCAACCACTGAGCTTTTGGTTAGCAGCTGAGTGCTTAACCACTGAGCCGCCAGGACTCAGCAGTGTGTATTGAAGAAGTCCAAATAGGTGTTTACCTTAATATGGGCTCTTTTTTGTAGTTGTAGCAATCCATCCAAGACAACTTTGTGATATATAGTTCAATATGTATCAAAGGATTTTTTCCACTGTGCTTTTGAAGCACAGAAAAATATTATTCCTGAGCCAAGGAAGATGAGAGTAGTAAATGAGGCACACCAATAGGACACAAAGAAAACTCTTAACCAAAAGGGTACACAAGGAACAAAGGCAGGAGGAACTTGGCGTGGGAGAATTTGCAAAAGCAGGGTCAGAGAGGAACCTATGGGAGAAAAGCCCATGGCTAGAATAGAATGGAACTCAGGATATCAGTGTTGTCTTGGGCCTGCCTCTCTCAAAAAATGATGGAATGGTCAAAGGACAGTTGTCACTAAGAGCTTTGCGTAGGCCATTTCTGCTCCAGACTGTTCTGACCCAGAGCATGGCACACTTAGGAAAGTTACTCAAGGAAAGAATTGATGTGACTACCTTGGTTTTCCCAGTGACATGACTCGAACACTTGATAGCAGGGAGTTTGTAATGGCTGGAGCTGAGGCTCTGTTGTGTTTACATGGGGCTGAGCAGCCTTTTGGGAGAAAAGAAACCAAACAATATCTACCAATTGGGATGGTCTGTCCAGCAAACTAGGTGGAGGAGGGTGCTAAGACAAGTTAAATTGCAAGAAGAGGCAGGAGGGGGCTCTGAAACAGAATTCCCTGTAATAGAAAAGGAGACTGGTGGGGTGAGCCAAACTGGGAAGTAGGATCTGAGGGTCAGGAGGGACCATAGTCCATGTGATTGCTGGTTCTGGAATCTGTCCCAAGCCAACTGTCATGGTGCCATGTTTCCACCAACTTTCATGGTTAATGTAGCAGCATTTGTACCCAAAGCTAGTTTGTGCTTACATCTCACCTAAACGTCTTCTTGCTCCCAGTCCCAGCTGACAGCTGAGAACATACTTCTGGCATATGGGGACTCTTGGGCATATTAGCCAAACCTTGTCTTTTGTTTGCTTTTAATTCGTCTGTGAGTGTGGTGTAATGAATTACTACAGCCTTTCTCGCCATGGTCTTGTAACTCCCACCCAGGTGATTGGTTGGGATTGTGCAAATAAGAAACTGTAGCCCACCAAAGGTCAGTTTTGCCTTAAAAGAGCCAATTCCAGAGCAGAGAGAAGAGCCCACCACCACCAAGGAAGGAGAAACCGGCAGGAGAGACTCACAGGAAATTGCGCAGTGGGCTGTCTCGCCCACGGAACAAGAAAGCTGAGTGCCTTTGGGCAGAGACTGAGGGCCAAGGAGAAGTCTGTGCCTGACCCACAAATTTGGGACTTGCCAGTGTCCACAACTGCATGAGCCATTTCCTTTATAGGTTTCATGAGTTCTTTTAGATGTTGCAGTGAATTAGGGAACCCAAAGATGGGAGGGAGAGTACTTAGGGGAGAGGGAGTAGTTGATTTTAGAGATGATGGAATGGTACAGCAGCTTGGAAAAGTTGGACATTTGGGACATCTTTAGCCTCCGCCTCATAGAAACCAGCTTTGTGCTGATCGTTAGAAATTATTTTAGTTGGTGTCAGAATGGTGGGTTTTGTTGCAACAGCCCAGACTCACTGGTTTTGGAAAAAATGATAAATGGGAGAATGAGAAACCTTTGGTTTCTGGATAGGATAAAAAACACCCATGGATTGGAGCCGCTGTTATGTTGCAATCAGTTACCCAAGACAAAAGCTATTCATGGGATTTGGGAAGGGTAGATCTAACTCCTGAGGAATTGGCTAATTGGATGCATATGGAAATAAAGGGTGATAAGGAAATTGCCAGACATAAAATTCCTTGGTTTCTATTATCTGTAATAGCTGCAATGGCAGGGAAAAAGAACGTAGGGGCTGATTTTAGCCCTGAACCCAAGCTCAGATCCGGTCCTAGTCTCAGAGCCAACCTGGAAAGGAAAAATTGGGTTGGAAAAACAGGAACTTCCTCTGTGACCATTGGTCACCAAGAAAGTAGTCTGGGAGGGAAATGGGCAAATCCAAGATACTGTAGCAACTGGGGGGTATAGTGTAAAGGACTTGCCTCAATTTGTAGATCAGTATGGTCAGCTTCCTGAGGAACCATTACTAAAATGGACTGTGAGAGTGATTAATTTAGGGGCAGTGTCTTTAGTTCTGAATACAGCAGAATGGAAGAGACCTTCTTGGGGCTCTTGGACACAGGAGCTCAATGTACTGTAATCCCAAAACCTGTCAATAAAATCTTGAAGGGGCCTAAGGTTAGACTGGGGGGTGGGTATAGGGATGCAGTAGTTGATGGGACGAGAAGTTGGAGGATTTAAACAGATTTATACAGATCTTATATGAAGTAGTTGCATCTCCCTTACCTGAATGTATTATTGTCATGGATGTTGTCGTTGTTAGGTGCTGTCCAGTCGGTTCTGACTCATAGTGACCCTGTGTACAACAGAACGAAACACTACCCAGCCCTGCGCCATGCTCACAATCGTTATGCTTGAGCCCATTGTTGCAGCCACTGTGTCACTCCATCTCGTTGAGAGTCTTCCTCTTTTTTGCTGACCCTCTGCTTTACCAAGCATGATGTCCTTCTCCAGGGACTGATCCCTTCTGACAACATGTCCAAAGTATGTAAGACGTGGCGTCACCAACTTTGCTTCTAAGGAGCATTCTGGTTGTACTTCCAAGACAGATTTGTTCATCATTTTTGGCAGTCCATGGTATATTCAGTATTCTTCGCCAACGCCACAATCCAAAGGCATCAGTTCTTCTTCTGTCTTCCTTATTCATTGTCCAGCTTTCGCACGCATATGATGCGATTGAAAATACCATGGCTTGGGTCAGGTGCACCTTAGTCTTCATGGTGACATCTTTGCTTTTCGACACTTTTAAGAGGTCTTTTGCAGCAGATTTGCCCTAATGCAATACGTCTTTTGATTTCTTGACTGCTGCTTCCATCGGTGTTGATTGTGGATCCAAGTAAAATGAAATCCTTGACAATCTCAATCTTTTCTCCATTTGTCATGATGTTGCTTGTTGGTCCAGTTGTGAGGATTTTTGTTTTCTTTATGTCAAGGCGCAGTCCATACTGAAGCCTGTGGTTTTTTATCTTCATCAGTAAGTGCTTCAAGTCCTCTTCACTTTCAGCAAGCAAGGTTGTGTCATCTCCATAACACAGGTTGTTAATGAGTCTTCCTCCAATCCTGATGCCACATTCTTCTTCATATAGTCAGCTTCTTGGATTATTTGCTCAGCATACAGATTGAATAAGTATGGTGAAAGGATACAACCCTGACGCACACCTTTCCTGACTTTAAACCACGTGGTATCCCCTAGTTCTTTTCTAACGACTGTCTCTAGGTCTATGTACAGTCTCCTCATGAGCACAATTAAGTGTTCTGGAATTCCCATTCTTTGCAGTGTTACCCATAATTTGTTATGAGCCACACAGTCAAATGCCTTTGCATAGTCAGTAAAACAGAGGTAAACATCTTTCTGGTGTTCTCTGCTTTCAGCCAGAATCCATCTGATATCAGCAATGATATCCCTGGTTCCATGTCTTCTGAATTTGGCCTGAATTTCTGGCAGTTCCCTGTCAATATACTGCTGTAGCTGCTTTTGAATGATCTTCGGCAAAATTTTACCTACGTGTGATATTAATGATATTGTTTGATAATTTCCGCATTGAGTTGGATCACCTTTCTTGGGAGTAGTAGGCATAAATATGGATCTCTTCCATTCAGTTGGCCAGGCAGCTGTCTTCCAAATTTCTTGGCATAGATGATTGAGCACCTCCAGCACTGCATCTGTTTGTTGAAACATCTCAGTTGGTAGTCTGTCAATTCCTGGAGCCTTCTTTTTCACCAGTGCCTTCAGTGCAGGTTGGATTTCTTCCTTCAGTGCCATCGGTTCCTGATCACATGCTGCCTCTTGAAATGGCTGAAAGTTGACCAATTCGTTTTAGTATAATGACTGTGTATTCCTTCCATCTTCTGTTGATGCTTCCTGCGTCGTTTAATATTTTCCCGGTAGAATCCTTCACTATTGCAACTCGAGGCTTGAATTTTTTCTTCAGTTCTTTAAGCCTGAGAAATTCTGAGGGTGTTCTTCCCCTTTGGTTTTCTATCTCCAGCTGTTTGCACATGTCATTACAATACTTTACTTTGTGTTCTCAAGCTGCCCTTTGAAATCTTCTGTTGAGTTCTCTTACTTCATCATTTCTTCCTTTCGCTTTAGCTACTTGATGTTCAAGAGCAAGTTTCAGAGTCTCTTCTGACATCCATTTTGGTCTTTTCTTGCCACATCAGCAGATGAATGTCCCGAAAGCTTGGCTCTATCCACATCATTCAGGTTGACTCTACTTTGAGGAGGCAGCTCTTCCCCAGTCATCCTTGGAATACCTTCCAACCTGGGGGCTCATCTTCCAGCACTGTATCAGACAGTGTTCTGCTGCTATTCATAAGGTTTTCACTGGCTAATTCTTTTCAGAAGTAGACTGCTGGGTCCTTCTTCCTAGTCTGTCTTAGTCTGAAAGCTCAGCTGAAACCTGTCCACCATGGGTGACCCTGCTGGTATCTGAATACCGGTGGCATAGCTTCCAGCATCACAGCAACACGCAAGGCCCCACAGTACGACAAACTGACAGACATGTGGGGGTATTGATATGGATATTATGTCTAATTGTGGAACTCTCCCTCTACCTGATATTGCAAAACTGAAGGCATGTAAGTCAGCCCTTAGACCAGTGTTGATTGGACATGCTAAATGGGAACCATTAGAATTGCCTAAACATACTCAGGTTGTTAATTTGAAACAGTATAGGATATCTGATGGAAAAAAGGAGGTTACTGCCTTGATTAAAGACGTGCTAAAGGCTGGGGTTTTGGTGCCAAACAAATTCTCTGTATAACAGCCCTGTCAAAAAAAAAAAAAAAAAAAAAAAAGAAACAAAACCCGTTTCTGTAAAGTCGATACCAAGTCATAGCGACCCTGTATGGCCTGTGAAAAAGGCAGATGGCTCATGAAGGCTGACAGTAGACTATCAAGGCCTAAATAAAGTGGTTCCACCTGTGGCTTCATCTGTTCCAGACATGGTATCAACGGTGCAGAAAATACAGCAGGCTAAGGGAGACTGGTACTCAGTGATCTTGCAAATGCGTTTTTCTCCATATCAGTCTCTGGAAAGAGCCAGTCATGGTTTGATTTCATTTGGGAAGGATCTCAGCTTGCTTTCACTACATTGCCACAGGGTTACCCAAATTCACCACCCTACTTTCATAGTTTGCTTAGAAGAGACTTGGAGTTGGTGAAGATCTCAAGTGTAATGATACATTACATTATGATATTATGTTAATATCAACCACTGAAGAACGGGCTAGGGCTGAGTTAAGTACAGTGGTGGCCCACATGACCAACAGAGTCTAGTTAATAAATCCAGCAAAAATCCAGGACACTGCCCAAACAGTGAAATTCTTGGGAATAATTTGTGCAGGAGCCACCCATGACATTCCGCAGGCAACTAAGAATAAGTTGTTGTTACTACCTGCCCCCAAGACTAAGCAGGAGGCCCAATGTTTGGTTGGTTTATTTGGATTTTGGAGAATGAATATTCCACATCTGGGAATATTGCTGGCCCCCATCCATAAAACCACTCGGAAAAAAACTGCATTCAAATGGGGGCCAGAGCAACAGCAGGCTATGTCTAA
Source organism: Dugong dugon (assembly GCA_030035585.1). Classification (NCBI taxonomy): domain Eukaryota; kingdom Metazoa; phylum Chordata; class Mammalia; order Sirenia; family Dugongidae; genus Dugong; species Dugong dugon. The sequence continues at coordinate 149,930,448 of CM057460.1, forward strand.
ATTACAAAAAGTGATTTCACTTTCCCTGCCTTTAGGCCCTTATGATCCACATTCAGACATGATTTTGTAAGTGTATGCCACATGTGTTTATGCAGACTGGAGCTTATGGCAAAAACCTGAGAATGCTGCCCTACGGCGACCACTGGGCTTCTGGACTAGAAAGTTTCCAGATGCTGCAGCATGGTACATGCCATCTGAAAGGCAATTACTTGCCTGCTATTGGGCATTGATTGAGACTGCCTCAATGACAGAAGGACATAAAATCATCATGAGACCTAAAACACCTACAATGTCTTGGATGATGTTAGAGAAACACTCTAATAAGGAAGGTGGTGCCCAAAATAATTCCATAATAAAATGGAAATGGTTCATACAAGAACAAGCTACTGAAAGAATGCAGGGAGGCACCCACTGTATCCACTTTTCCCATAGATCCTACCCTGGAACCACATGAGAAGCTGCCAGAGCCCATTGCTCCATGGACAAAGCCCTATGAACAACTTTCTGCTGACAAGCAGAAGGCTGCTTGGTTTAAGGATGGCAGTTCCTGGGTACATGGACAACATGTGATGTGGAAAGCTGTTGCATTAAGACCAGCAGGTGGAAAGACTCTGATTGAAGAAGGTAAGAACAGGTCAGCTCATGGGCTGAATTCCATGCTGTCTTCCTAGCTGTGATGGAAGAATTGTACAATGTTGAGAGCCCATATGTTTGGATTTCTGCTGATTCATGGGTAGTGGCCAATGGCCTAGCTATATGGTCAGGAAAATGGGTGATGGAAATTTGGACTATTAGGGTGACACCCATGTGGGGCATGGACCTATGGAAAGCACTGTAGGAACTTAGAGGGTGTATCAGAGTAGGACATGTCAATGTCCATCAGAAAACCCCCCTTCCTGGATTAGAAGGTGATTGGGACCAGCAAGTGTACCTGTTGGTACACTCACTTGAGGTGGCCAATTGGGTCCATGAAATGAGTGGACATGGGGGTGCTGCATCAATGCAGAGATGAGCTGCATCTAGACACATTTCCCTTGCACCTTCTGAGGCACAAAATGCCAAGAAGGACTGCTCTGTCTGCCAGCAAGAAAGACCGAGGTTGCAGATGGCTGTGGGGGCAGATTCCCTGGGTGGAAGACCCTGCACATAGCTTGCAAGTTGATTACATTGGACCAATGATGCCAGTGGTACTAGGTGGCTACAAGTAGGTCCTCACAGGAATAGATACCTACTCTGGACTGGGCTTTGCATATCCTTTGTCAGAGCAAATGCCAAAAATACCATTAAGGGATTTGAACAAAAGATACTGTACCAATCTGGGCCACTGAGTTATACTTCATTAAACCAAGGAACATGCTTTACAGCCCACAGGGTGCAGCAGTGGGCCAAGGAACATCATATTAAATGGACATACCATGTTGCATATCACTCTTAGAGTAATGGTTTGATAAGAGGACTGGAATGGGCAATTGAAACATTTGCTATCTAAAACGAGGGGAAATGAAGGCATGAAGGGTTGGCTTACATGCCTTCATGAGTGTGTGCTCACACTCAACATGAGGGGGACAAAGGGAGGATCACCATTGGACAGATTCCTAAACTTCTCTGTGGGATCTGGGGAAGAAGGGGTGGGAGAGGGTGCTGGTGCCACTGTACCGTTCTTCCCCACGTGAGCTAAAATTAATTTTTTCCTGCTGGATGCTGCGGTTCCAGGACCAGGGATGCAGCAGCGGGTGCCAGAAGCAGGGGTGATCCTTAAGCAAGAGAGTGTAACTACACCCCTGAACACGTATGCCAGAATTCCCAAGGGCCTGATGGGATGCATTTTACCTTCCCCCCGTCTGGCACAATTGGAGTTGATAGTGAATACTACCGTAGTGTTATACCTGTGTAACCCTACCCAACATGAATGGGAGTGAACTAAGGGGGAAGCACTTGCTAGACTGGTCTTGCTACCAGCAATCTGGACTACCACAACAGCTGAACCTGCTGTTCCCTCCCAAGGTGGAAAAGTATGGGTAAAAATAAATGACAGAAAGAAGAAGTAATAGCTGAAGGTAAAGGAATGAAGAAATGGGTTATGTAGTGTGAGAAACCTAACACTATGCTCATACCTCAAGAGAGACTCAGAGCAAGGGAATAATCTTCTCTCAGTTGAATTTTGGGAGGCCGGAAAGGGGGAAGACGAGATGACTTTTGGAAAACCTGACCAGATCAGATGGAAACACGCAGCAGACCTGAATGGCTGGTACCTGTGTAAACTCACCCTTTGGACTCTTTGCCCTATTGAAGGACTAATTGTTAATGACTGTTTTGGACTGGTAAAATGATTGGGAGGGGAAAATTAGCCTCCAAATATGAAAGAACCATGGCTAGAAAAGCCAGGTGGTGGCCTGCATTGTAATGAATTACATAATATGGCCTTTCTCACCATAGTCTTGTAACTCCCATGCAGGAGATTGGGCGGGACTGTGCAAGTAAGAAATTATAGCCCACCAAGGGGATTGGTCAGTTTTGCCTTAAAAGAGGGCCAATTCCAGAGCAGAGAGAAGAGCCCACCACCACCAAGAAAGGAGAGACCGGCAGGAGAGACCCGGCAGGAGAGACCCACTGGAAAAGGTGCAGTGGGCTTCCTGGCCCATGAAGCGAGAAAGCTGAGTACGTTTGGGCAGAGACTGAGGGCCAAGGAGAAGTCTATGCCTGATCCACGAATTTGGGACTTGCCACCCTCCAGAATTTCACAAGCCATTTCCTGTATAAGATTCGTGAGTTCTGTGAGACGTTGCAGTGAATTAGGAACCCAAAGACAGGAGGGAGAGTACTAAGGGGAGAGGGAGTAGTTGATGTTAGAGATGATAGAGTGGTACAGCAGCTTGGAAAAGTTGGACATTTGGGACATCTTTAAACTCCACCTCATAGAAATCAGCTTTATGCTGATACTTACAAAAGAAATTATTCCTTTAGTGAGCTGCTTTTTTTTTTCTTTATAGCTCAAGGGAAAACCGTCTCCTTCACTCTTTTCCCTGCTTTATATTCATCTATAAGGAAAAGGCTGGTGTTTTAAGAATAGATAGTTGTTGAGGATCTATAAACATTAAAAAAAAACCTAATTATTGAGTATTTTTAGGGCTGTTTTATGAGATGCTAACACCCATGAGCCAGATACTCATATTACAGCAGGGTGTAATACTTTTCTGATGGTGAATGGTTAAATGCATGGACTGGGGCAAGACTGCTGGATTCCGGTACTGGCCTTGCCACTTGCTGGCCCTGTACACTGAGGTCAGTGTTTGACTCTTCCATGCTTAGCTTTCCTCTTCTGTAAAATAAGGCTAATAATGAGAGTTAAGTGAGTTAATATTTACAAAGTGCTTAGAACAGTACCTGGCAAATAGTGAGCACTGTATAACGTATTGGATAAAGATAAGCCCATGCCTCTCATTTCCTATCCCATCCCACCCTACCTATTTCTCTCTTCATCCCAGTCCCTTCAGCTCTACCCACCCCTCCCCCTTCTTTATTGCTGACCTCCACGTTGATTCAGCAGACATTTTCCCTAAGTGACGGTGCCTTTGGAAAGGTACACATAACCACACTCACCCACCAGCTGGGTTAGGCCACTCCTTCTCTATCCAACCCCTCCCTGAAGGTGCAGCTTGATGTACCTAGGCATTTAGCTCAAAATGGGCTAGGACAGTCATGGTGACCATCAAGTCTACTCATCAGACACATCGGTATTCACCCCTCTACCAGTCATGTAGTCCTCCATCAGCCAGGAGCAGTGTGGGTTACTGAATCTGCAGAAAGTGCTTTTCCTTCCTCCCTTAATGTCCTTCCAGTCTCCCATCTTAAAAGCTGTTAAATCCTGCATTTTGACCTTTTTAGGGGAAGGGGAAGGGGGTTATATTTGTGCTCAGAGACTTTAAGGCTATGTGATTTCTGTTTCCCGTAAACACAGATTTTTCTAACTCTAGACCTCATTTACACAGTAATGAGATGTGGCAATGAGTGATTTGATAAGCTTAAAGATAACTTAGCTGAAGAGAAATTTCGTAATATCCAATGCTTATAGAGAAAATGACTTCCTTTATACAGATAAACCATCAAAGGCCTGATGTGACAGTGGTCCAGATTTTCCACCTAGCTAATCACCAGCATTTGCTTACAGAAGTCTTTTGTTCTTGTTATCTGTCTGCGTAGGCAAAAGGAGACAGACGCTGCAGCAATCATCAAGTGGCTATCCTCAGTGTAGGCGTTTGATCTGAATTAGAATAATGTCTAGTATCATTTCCTCTTTGGGGCATTTTATAGGATTGGGTTCAATGGTGCTAATGTTCTTCCCTTCCATTTTATCTTGGCAAAGCTCTCAGGTTATAAAAGGGAAAGGAAGTAGAGAAATGTAAAGGTCAGTTTGTTTACTAGTTTAGTTTGTTGGTTTGTTCATTCATTCACTCACAAAGCTTTCCTCAGTGCTCCCTCTCACCAGGATCAGTGCTTATCAGTGGGGATACAGAGGGAAGTTGCAGTCCTTGTCTATTGGAGCTCTCAGCTTTTTACTCTGGAAATGGAGTGGGGCTTAACAGTAACACCCTCCCATTCCCGAGTAGGACCTCCATGATGGGTGAATGAATGAACATCGAATGCTCATCGAACATGAACCATCAGCACTGTCTCCTGGGTGGTTCCTCTTTATCTGTGAGAACTACTATTATTCAGTCTGCATCCCTGGGGCAGCCAGTTGCTTTGCCTCCATTGATAACCTACCATTTAAGTCATTCTTCTGTATGGTAGCAGTTAGCAGAGTTAACACTTATCACAGGCTCTGAGGTTGGACAACTCAGGTTCAAGTCCGAGACATGCCATTTCCTAGCTGGGTAACCATGGGCGATCACTTCATTGCTCTGAGCTTCATGATCAGTGGGAGAGGAACATGTGTGTCAGGTGCTCAGTACATGGCTTGGTACTTAGTATTTAAGGCGGGCATTGGCATTACTGCTGTTGCTGTTTGTACTACCGCTTCTTCTAGCCCCACTCTAGGGTTGATGGGCTGTCTAACTAGTTCTTTTTCCTCTTACCCTTGCTGAGCAGAGAGTGTTGGGTGGCCATGGTGTTTGTAGAGTTAAACATTCCTGGAGAACTTAGTGTGCTTGTTTACAATTAAAAAAACAAATTCCATTGTTTTATTAAATTTTAAATCAGTGGAGCATTCTGCTATGGGACCAACATTTTCACCATGATCATCCTCACCAATTTATTTAGCCATGCAGCTCCTGAGTTGCCACTATAAGAGGATAATCCATGATAGTCCTGGGAGGGTGGTGATGGTGAATGGGAAGAAAGAGGTGTGGGGCTTGGAGCTTTAGGTGGGAAGCTTATAAGATCATGCTTCTTTCAAGGAGTCCCTAAATGTGGACACCAGGCAAAATGATAGGTTTTATGTTTCTGCTGTTACTTGAGGACCTACTATATTATGGCACTTTACTTAACATTGTCTATAATCTTCACAATAGCCCTCCAAAAATGTTTTATTGTCCCCATCTTGCAGTTGAGGAAGGTGAGGCTGGGTCAGATCAAGTTTCTCACAGTCCCACAGCTAGTGATTGGTGCAGTCAGAGGGCCCAACTTTGGTCTGTCTGACTCCAAAGACTGAGCTCTTTACATTTCACTAAGTTCCTGCTTGCATTCTTTTGATTTGATTGGTTTTGACTTCAACTCTTCCTGGTCTTCGTTCCTTATTATAAATAAAACATCAAAAACCAAACTTTTATTGGGCACTCACTGTGGATCAGACCCTGTGCTAAACACATTGCAAACATTATATCATTTGATCCTCATTACACCATGAAGGGGAAACTATTACTATGCCCATTTTAAAGCTGATGGCTCTGTGACAGTTACTAGGTAGTACAGCCAGAATTCAAGTTCAGATTTGACTCCAGAGTGTATATTCTTAACCATTTCCTCTCTCAACCAAAGGTTCCTGTATCTCTTCTGGGTCATGTTACTGTCTCATTCTGTCTACTAAGCAGGAGGGCATCTCCATGAGCCTGCAGATTTCACATGTGCCACAGAGATACCTGTGTGGTTTTGCAGTCAGAGTTCTGGGTGCCTCCCTTTACCTTGTGATGGTGGGCTGTGTCCTCTTGGGAAGGACAGTTGATCTCTGACTTCCTTCTCCAGGCAAGTAGAAGTTGCTGTGCTAATCCCACATCTACTCCATTTACACTGTTTGGGTTAGATGGAAAGATGGATGTATGGATGGAAGGGGATTTTAGCTGGGGAGGAAGGAAGCAAGTTAAAGGAAGGAAAAGAAGGAAAAAGGAGAACAGAACGAAGGAAGGGAGAGTACTAGGAGATAGGGTTAAAAACCTGACCTCCAGCTGCTGTTCCAATGTGGGTCTGCTCTTTTCCTTTTTATCCTTATTCTCTGGACAAACTGCAACAAAGCTATTCCCAGAGTCTTCAAAGCTTTACCATTTCTGAGCTTCTGCTCAAGGTATTTCTGCTAACTGGACAGCCTTCCCTCTTCATCTCCACTCATCCAAGTCCTGCCCAGCTCAATAACTACCTCTTCCATGATGCCTTACTCTACCCCCTAACATGAGACTCTCACTCTCTCTCCTCTCATGCAGCTCTTAGTCTCTCCCTTTATCGTGGTTATTTGCTTGCATGATCCTCTACTGAGGAACAAACTTCTCCTTGAGGGCTTCTGTGGTCCTTAGAATAGTGCTTAGGCAATGCTGTTTGAATGGGTAATTAACACAGGTAGAAGCTCTCTGCCTTCAGACTGAAAACCTGGTGCCATCTACAGGGTCAGGGTAGCCTTCCTTAGACATCTTCCCTGAGACACATTCTCAGCACTTCTGGCTATGTCACACCACCTGGAAGAGGCACACATATATGTAAGACTGCCAGTTTGCTTGCTTTCCAGGAGACATGATGAACAGATAAATGCTTGAATTTATACCTCCACTGAATGGAGATTGAAAAACAAAACAAAACAAAAAAACTTAACCTTAATCCCCAAAGGCAGTTGAGCTAGAAGTTTAAAGATCGTACCAGGAAAAAATTCATACATCATCTAGAGGGGGTGTCCCAAGAAATGAGTCAAGGAAGGGGACAGAGATTGGAGCTCAACTCGAGGATTTTTGGCTACAACTCAAGGTTCCTTATTTCATACACAAAGTGTAGGCAAGCTTCCACATCTTGCCCCACCCCACTCTTTTTAGCAGCACCACCTTCAAAATTATCTGTTTTCTGAACATCTGCCTGGTGCCCCCTTCATTGCTGGGAGATTCTGTCTGGATGCCTGTACACATACGTGTCTCACTCAGTTCCAGCTTCCCCTGCTTCTTCTACAGAGGCTTCCCTGACCCCAGCCAACCATGGCATGCTTCTTGGTTATTTCCACAGCTGAGGGTCCTGACAGGCACCTGCTCACTGGGCCATTCTGGAAGTCTACCAGCCAGCAAGAAGAGATGAGCAGTTCTGAAGGCCCCTCATACCCACAGAGATTTGATGCCACCTGTTCGTTTGAGCGGTTTGTTCCATTGTTCTCAAAGACAATTCTCTGTTCCTATTTCCCAGGGACAGCAGAATGTGAAAAAATGTCTCCTACCTCTCCTTAAGCAAACCTCCAATTTTCTGGACTTACGGTATTACTTATACAGTGTCCCAAGTTGGTGGGCTGCTCTGAGGACAGTCCTTGTGACTCAGCAGCATCTCTTTTATCAGAGAAGGGGTGATTTTCTGATGAAAATAGTGGTTCCTGAACCAGGCTGTGCCTCAGGCTCTGGGGTGCAGGGATGAAAGAAATGGTGCTGTACTTCTCCCAGAGCTGTGGGTGAGCCATATCCTGGGTGCAGGCACAATGGCAGGAGACCTTGGCTGGCCTGCCTGGAGGTGAATGCTAAGTGCTGTGATTTTCCATTGCTCACTAGGTTTCCTCCCCACAGCAGTCAGCTCAGAGAGTGCTGAGAAGGTGACTTGGTTTTCAGTCTGGCTAAGTTGTCATGGCCAGAGTTCCACTGAGGGCTCAGAGTGAGCTTCTAGCTGGCTCTAGATGATTGTCTCTGCTCTTTCACAGTGTCACAAAGAAGTCACTTTCCATACCTGGGTAGTGACTCTCCCTAACCCACTCCACCCCACCCTACCTCACCCCAGGGCTATGGCCTAGCCTGAAACCAGAGAAGTGGAAGCTACTTCTAGTAAATCTTCTTGGATAGTCTTCAACTAGTCTTCCTGAGTCTTCTTCTCTAGCCAGGCTGCTCTATATACTCTTTTCAACATGGCATGTACACCCACCTCCCTGCCTGTGTTCAAGAAAGGCCCATCCGGCTCCTCTCTGGTTCAGTTCATAACCAGCATTCAAGACCCAACTTCCTTTTCACCTTCAAGTCCTACCAAGTTCCTTATCCCCTTGAGAAGTCTTGGACTCCTGTGGGTCTTACTCTGTGGCCCACTCACTTGTTATTAATCAAGGCTCGTGGTCAAGTTGTGAATAACTGTACTATTCTGTTTATATTCTATACCTTCTGCTATTTTCAAGCTCCTCGAGGGTACCAAATGTCTTTGTACCCTCAGAAGCGTGCAGCCTTATGTTTTGCACATAGTAGGTGCTCAGTCAACATCTGTTGAATGATTGATGAATTGAATGGTCTTCCAAATCCTTTTAAATTTGCTCTTTGATTTTTTTTCTGTGACTCATCACCCCAGAATAATTTCTAAGTAAAAAAATCCTCTGTTACTCGGGGTCTGATGAGCACTTAGGCATTTTCACATCTTTACCAAAGGGCAGACAGGGAGAGGTGCTGAAAACTAAACTAGGCTCTTGTCTTCTTGTACAGGAGAAGACTGAAACGTGAGTCTAAAATAGGGTTTGAGGATTATCTCTTAATTTCATTTCTATGTGTACCTCCTGCCAGCCATGTAACACTGCAAACTGACATCAATCTGGAAAATATTTATATATAATAATTACACTAATAAGGATTAACTGATACTTATTGAAGGAGCCCTGGTGATGTAGCAGTTAAGCACTCGGCTGCTAACCGAAAGGTTGGTGGATCGAACCCACCAGCCACTCTGCAGAAGAAAGATGTGGTAGGCTGCTTCCGTAAAGATTACAGTGTTGGAAACCCTACGGGGCAGTTCTACCCTGTCCTCTAGGGTCATTATGAATCAAAATAGACCTAACAGCACACCACCACAACAATGCTTATTGAGCACCTACTCTTTGTCAGTCCCTGTGCTTAACAGTCATTACTTTATTTAACCCTCACATCAGTTCTTTGAGGTGGGTATTGTTAAGCCTCTATTTTAAATATGGGGGCATGAGACCCAGAGAGATTAAGTAACTTGCCTACAGTCACATAGGTAATTAGTGACAAGGTCTGGATTTGAACCCAGGTCAGTCTGATTTCAAAGATAATGTTTTAAACTGTTTTTCTGTATTTTCACAAGGTAGATTTAAATCAGGCAGGCATACCAAAGTGCAAGGGACTGTGGTGAGTTCTCCAAGTCCACAAAGGCCAGAGGACCTCACCATTCCAGATGCTGTTAGAACTCTCATCTTCCTCTCTCTGCTCTGTCTGTTGGTCAGCCAAGTCCCAGTGGAGATAAAAATCAGGAATACACAAGGGGAAGGGCTGGAAGACAGTTTCCTCAACAACTTCATATGCCTAAAAAAGAGTGAGTCCTCATGCTAAGGATGAAATCCTAAGCTCTCACTCCTGTGACCAAATAAGGGTAGCAGCAGCCTGATTCCACGATGGCTCAATTTTTCATTGCTTAGCTGGGAAACAGGTTAATGGGGAGGCCACTTATGCAGAGTCATATTTAAGGTATGGCAGGTATGGCCTGGGCACCACAGTTCCTAAAACTAATACTTTTTTATTTGAGAGCCTCCATGGCTCAAGGCAGACTGTGTGGTCTTGCTCAGCTGAGTGTAGAAAGAGAAGAAACTGGAAAAAAAAAGACTTTGATCACATCATAGATGTGCTTTCATCAGTGAAAGCAAGGAAGGTGCAGTTGTAATTTTCATGTAGTGCCATAATGTGTTAAGTAAAAGATTAATGAGCTTGACTTGTATTTTTGAGCTGATACTATGGTAGTTATCTAAAAGATGGGTGTCAGATGTTTGGACAGGGCACAATTTCAGTGCTTGCCATAGGAGCTATTTTCTGTAGATAAGCCTCTGCACCTATGCCCAGATTTACAGCCTTGAAAAGTGCAGACTTGAGTCAAGAAACCACTTTGCTGAAGGACCTAATTAGGATCTCAGGCCCTTTGCCAAATTCTGTCTGACACTGACATCTTACTAGGAAGAGGTGCAGTTCTAGACAGTTTCCTGAGCCTGAGAACTGACTGGGTTTGTTCCCAAGCTGGTTTCATGACTCTTCAGACTTTCCCTGGTGGGCTGTGCTGTTGCTGGAGTGCAAAGATTCATGGGGGTCATAGAACATGTGTGGACTCTGGGGTCGGCCTGCCTGCGTTCCAGTCCTGGCTCCACCACTGATGAGTGATTGACAGAGTAACTTCTCATCTAAAAATGATCGTAATCATGACTAACTCAAAGGAAAGTTCAAGGGTTTAGTTCCAGTTTTTGGTTTATGGTGAAAATTTTAAGGACAAAATACTCATCTTTGTTGGTATAATGTTTTATTTCTATAATAAAAGTCAAAACTATAAATCTTAAGTCCTGTCCAAAGAGTTATACCATGCATTAAAATTTTTAATCAAACAAAGATGAATTTATGTAGAGAGTGTTATTCCATACTTTTGTGGCCCTTGAGATAGAAACTTAGCAATCATTAAAAGGAAATTTTTTCTTGCAAGAATAATTCTTACCCTCGTTTAAAGACTTTGTCAACAGGCAAATATAAACCAAGTGTATTGATACTGATAAAGGAAATCCGCATCTGTATTTAATTAAAGAAAAGAAGACAGAGACAAACTAGAAACGCTTTCTTGAAATACAAATCACAGCTTTCAAGCAATACAAAACTGTAGTCCTAGGTTGGTGGGGCTGATGGTGGGGTAGGGTGTGATAGATTTTTCAAAAAGATCTGAAATGATGAAATAAAAGATTACATCAGTCACAGATGAAGGAATCAGAGGAAGATATTTGGAGTTTCTTTATAAACTGTCTCTTTATGATTCAAATGAATAGACTAGTCCAAAAGAGTTAACTTCAGCAGCTGAAAATTTTGCACAGAAATGTGCATGTAACTCAGCAATGATGTATTTGATACCCTTTATTTATTTAAAATCACACTTATGTATTATTTTTTGAATAACAGCTTAAAATTAACTTTATCTCCTACTAATCTATGTTATGCCATGCAGACCCTCATGTGGGTGGTGGGTGCTAAATTCCTCTGGATCTTTAATGCTTCCTTGGCCTGTGAGATGTCTACTTTCTCTGCAAATGCAGCCACCTGCTCTTCATTTTTCCTATCTCCAGATCTCCATCTATTCATCCCTCTCTCTGACAGGTGGAAAAATGCCTGTCTCTTCTTGTGCCTTTTTTTTTTTTTTTCCCTAAGGGGCAGTACCCCCAACAGAGTTGCTGGAGCCCAGGGTGAAGCAGACATTGTTCAAGTTCTTTCCTCTGTGGTTCTGGGTCCCATGTAAAACAATACGGTATGCCTATTGGTGACCACCCACACCCCACCCCAATAGCCACCATTATTCTTCTCATCCAGAGCCCACAGAGAACTTTTAAAAGGTGTTCCTAATTCCATATGTCACACTGCCCATTTCTACCCTCTGATACTTTAAGGGATATTGTTACTTAAGACAATGATCCTGGCACATACCTAAGCCAGATACTTAGTAAACGTTGGTTTCTTTTCTTCTGGTGGTATCTGTGCCCACTTTGCCACTCAATGCTTCCAGTCTGGTCATCCTCAAACTGCTCTTTTCACTTGTCTAGGAAATGTAAGAATTCATCACACTGAAAACACAGGGAAAAACCAGCATTTATTTCTAGAGGGGCCACATTCTGGGCATGCAGGTGGCTGCTGGCTCCCTGTTCTTAGATGTCAAATGAGGGATATAAATATTCAGCAACCAGTATGAAGGTCCCTTGACGCTTGTGTCTGCTATTTGAAGAGGAAGTAGCCCTTTGTCATTCATGGGTCATCCTCCAAGCCATGACACACACACACGTATATATAATTTCTTGATGGGTTGGATCAATATTGGTCATACTTTGAATGCTGGTGTGATGGTTAAGATTGTGTGTCAGCTTGGCTGGGCCATGATTCTCAGTGTTTTAATGTAATCACTCCCATGATTGAATATACTGTGAGTAGCCAATCAGATGAAAGGGAGTTTCCTTGGGGGTGTAGCCTGCATCTGAATATAAGCAGACGATCTGGCTTTTTGCTCTGTCTGGATCCTGTGGCTGCCTCCTGTCGTCTCATCTCCGGTTCTTGGGACTTGAGCTGTCAGCTTGTCTGCCGAACTTGGGACGTCGATCTTCACAGCCTGTGAGTGGAGCCCTGCTCTCTGACCTGCCAATCTTGGGTTCACCAGCCCCTGCAGCTATCTGAATCAGGAGAAACTTTGTGGTCTTGCCTGCTGATCTTGGAATTTGTCAACCTCCACAGCCTATGAGCAGCAGCCCTGCTCTTCAACCTGCTGATCTTGGGCTTCCCAGCCTCTGTGGCTGCGTGACCTGGGAGAGGCCTCTACTCTGATCCACGGGCTTGGGACGTTCTAGCCTCTGCAGTCGCGTGAGCTGTTTCCTTGATATAGGTCTCTCGCTCTATATATATTTGTGCGCTTTGCTGGTTTTGCTTCCCTAGAGACCCCAACCTAAGACAGCTGGTTTTTATTAACCTATGGCAAATAAAATCTCTCATATGCATATGTATATTCTTTAAAAGTAGAAACTTATTTCCATAAGACATTGTGATATATTAAGGTCACATCTACCTACACGTAAATTTATCTACCCACCCACCCACTCACCAATCCACCCACCATTTATCTATTTATTCCTTCATTCATTCCTTCATCAAATGCCTACTTGGCCAGAGACCAGGAACACAAAGATTGATAATAATAATACTAGCTCCCATGGCCCCCAAAGTCTAATTAGGGAGACAGACAAGTAAATAGACAAATCCAGTCAGTGCTATAACGGGTTAGCTCAGGTTACCATAGAGGAGGGGCACCCAGCCACAGCTGGGACATTGGGGGACAGTAAAGGAGGGCTTACCAGAGGAGGGATTCTTGAGCTGATCCATGGAGGCTATAATTGAGCCACTGAGTCAGGAAGGACATGCTGAAGAGGAGCTGCAAAGTGTTAAGAGCGTTGGCTTGAATGTCAGACAGATCTTGGTTTGAACCTTGACTCTGCCTCTTACTGGTTGTGATTATTGGGCAGGTTACTTCACCTCTGAGTCTCATCTATGTTGTCTGTGAAGTGAGGATTAAGCACTTAATAAATTGTTGTTATTATTGACACATCAGAGCCTGGTGTGTCAGAAGAGGTATGGGTAGTCAGGGTGGCTGGACCATTGGGGAGTGAGTGATGGGAGATGGGGCTGGAGAGAGAGGGCCTGAAGGGTCTTGTGAGCCATGCTAAGGTGGAGAATGAACATGACCCTGAAAAGTAGAGTGTCTTGGGAGCTAGAGGGAGTTGTGATTGACATTTATTTTTAGATATATAGGCAGATATTCATAGTGTAGTTTGTATGTGCACATACACTTGCCCCCCACCCCCTGCTCCTGTCTCCACGTTTACTAAAGGACAGAATAATATCCTCCATTGAAATTACAGCATCAGACAATCTCGAAAGGCTCCAGAGGCACCTGAATCATGGAGTCTGCCCAGTGGACAATGATAATTTATTGCAAAGTCTAGAGTTCTGTTTGCAGCCTGTTTAAATGTTAATGATCCACTAATGTAATTACCATAGGGAAAGTTCCTGGGCCAGTTGTGGATTTAACTTAATTTACAAAGCCATCTGGAATTAGGCAGACTTCTTAAAAAAAATTTTTTTTTCCAGACCAAATTTGGATGGCTTCTGATCACTATAATGTTAAACCTATAGTAAAGGCTCTGAGAATCCAGAAGGGAAGCCTAGTGCCCTGAGGATGAGCCAGAGACTATAAGGATGGTGGTGGATTCTGTGATCTCCCCTTCCCCCACTTCTCCGAGAGCAGGAAGGGGCATTAGCTGGCTAGTGAGGATGGGTTTCTGCTAAGAACTGAGCTGCATTCAGCTGGACAAGAGGCAGAGCAATGGTCAGGCCCCCCTGTTGCACTCTTTCCCTTCTCTGCCTCACCCTTACTACCCACCCTTTGTGTCCATGCAGCACCAGCTCCATGACCAGGCTGTTTGCATATGTGCCTCCAGCCTCAAGACTTAAATTTGTCCTGTCATTTTCCTGCTCAGAATCCTTCAGTGGCTTCCCACTATGCTTAGAAAAAAATCCACATTTCTTTCCGTGTCTGTAAGGCTTTTGATGACCTGCTCCTTGCCTGAGTCACATCCCATCACTGTTCTCTTTGCTCACTGGCCCTACTATTCCTAAAACTCAACGTCGGGGCCTTCCCTGACCCCTCTGTCTGAAATAAAAGTGTCCCTTCTGCCCCTTACTCTGTGCCTTGCTGTCCTGTTACCCTGCTTATTTATCTTTATATCACTTAGTAACCACCAGATTTTATTTATGTATGTATGTACGTATTGTCTGTTGCTGTACTAGAATGCAAGCTCTATAAGGACAACGACTTTTTTCTCTGCATTGTATCCCTGCTACCTAGAACAGAGTCCAGTACATAATAGGTTCTCAATATTATTTGCTGAATGAATGAATTCATGAATGAATCCTTTGGCTCATCTCCTTGACTCCACAGTGCGCCTGTATAAGTAGGAACTATAAACCCTTCTCTTAGGGTAGATTACATTTCCAAAGATGATGGCAACAATCTTTTCCATCTCACATGCTCTGCAATATGGACTTTATACTCTCCCATCAAGAGATGGAGTCTATTCCCATGTCTCTTGAATCTAGGCTAGCTCTCAGTGACCATTTTGATGACTAGAATATGGCAGAAGTGATACTATGAAACTTTCCAAGACTGAGCCTTAGAGATCTGCAGCATCTGCCCCACCTCTAGGAAAGCTCCCTCTTGGAAAGTAGCTGCCATGTGGGAATCCAGTTCCCTTGAGATCATCATGCTCTGAGGAAGCCTAAGATAGCAATGTGGAGTGAGAGAGGCCGTATGAAGGAGCACTGAGGTGCCAGCCATGTGAGTGAGGCCTTCTTGCATCTTCCTTCCCAGTCTAGCCACCAGTTGAGTACAGTTGAGCGAATGACTCCAGCTGATACAACATAGCACATAAGAACTTCCCAGCTGAGCCCTGCCTGATTTCCTGACCCACAGAGTTGTGAGCAAATAAAATGATTTTTTTAAGCCACTAAGTTTTATGTACCAAAAGATTAGTTGAACAGCTCTTTTCAGTTTCCAGCCCCTGGCACTCAGTGTTGGCTCTTTCTCTGTGAGGCTGTTTGGGAAGAGCTCCCTCCTCTGTCCTCTCATCTCTGCCTTGATGCTCATCCTCCCCACCCTCCACTCCCTTCTCAGAGGAAGAAACATCCCTCCTCCTAATCACAGCTAGCTCTCCACCTGTGTTATTCATCCTCCCTTTGGCCTCCCTACCATGTGAAATCTGACTCCTGAACTCTGCTGAAACTACTGTCTCAAAATTTCATTAATTTTCCTCTGGTCAGATCCAGGAGTATGTTCTGTGTCATCATTCGCTGTGACAGCCCTGCAGTCCAGATGCAGCCTACCACCCCGTTAGCCATACATGCCCTCCTCCCTTGACCCCATCAGGGTTATTGGGAGGCTGAATAAGCTGCCTGGAAGATGAGCCTGTCTTGTTTTCTTGACTGAGGGCTCATCGTGGGAGAATGAGTGGCATTTTACCTTCTACAGAAGGGCCCGGGCTCTATGCTGTGGTGATCCTGGCTCAAGAGGAAGTTATTGGTTACTGGGGGTTTTAGAACTTGTTCTGAAGACCACATGCAGGCCTTTTTTAGGGGGATTGAGGCCCAGTGAGGGGTAGGGGCAGGAGGATAGCACTTGGTGTTGGAGAGGGGGAATGGCTTCCTAAGATTGGGAGAGGGGAACTGGATTTGGGAGTTTTCTGTGGGATTGATAGACACCAAGTTCCACTTGAACTCTTTGCCCTGGAGATAGAAGGATCCCTGAATGGGAATTATTTCAGAGTGCTGACGAATTGATCAATGCCAAGGTCTTCTTTGTGGGAGTTTAGGGGAGAGTCCCCACACCAGTCTGGCCCAGAGAACTTGCTTCATTTAAAGCACTATGAGGATAGAAAGTCTTGACTGTTTTGTTTTTACTGTTCTATTCCAGCACCTAGCATAGTGCCTGGAACACAGTGGGTGCTCAGAAACATCTGTTGAATGAGTAAGATGGAGCCATACTTGGGACAGCTAATGGGGATCAGCCCTTGTTAGTGGCTTCTGGTATCCTTAAGGAGATTGGCAAAGACCAAGAGCCTTCCTTGAGGTATACAATTGAGTCTCCAGGACTGTGGTGTGACACAGAGGAGGGAGAAGATGCCCTCAGAGTAACTGAGACAAGATCTTCTCGTAACCTGGGCATAAGAATATAAGCCAGATTTCACATGATTTAGAAAAATCAGCATTTATTGAACATGACAATGTTTTAAATTATTTTAATGTATTATTTAATCCTTCCAACAATTCTATGACATAGGCACAATTATTAGCTCTTTTTTTATAGGCAAGGAAACTGATGCACTGAGTGGTTAAGTAACTGGTCCAAGGTCACACAGCCAGGATGTGAACACAGGTTCTCTGGTTCCAGAGCCTGCCTTATACAAAGTAGCAGTTAGGATGTGAGATTTCTTACCCCGAGAGTCTTGAAGCAAATTCATGCTGGTTCTACCTGTTTCTCCACTAATTATATATTTAATAGTATATACACATAACATATGAAATTATATATAATATTTTATATACATATAAAATAATAATTCTGACAGCATAGATTAAGGTTAGAAATAGAGAAATTTTTTCTAGTAATAGAGTATAACAACTCGTAGTGGGCTGCGCCTTGCCTGCCACCCAGATTATATAGAGTTGGTTTCTATAACTACTACCAACTATGGAGCAGAACAGTTTCTGAAATACAATATTTGTAATGTGCTAGTAGCCTACATTTATCCTGTACTTATTATGCACCAGAACTTTATAAGGCAAGTATTGTTATCCTCACTTTAGAGATGTGGGAAAAGTAAAGTTAAGGAATTTGTCTAAGTTGACCCCAGGCTGTCTCACTCCAGAGCTTATGGTTTTAACCATTACTCCATACAGCCTCTTATTTCCACATCATGTTGATAGGTCTGTTTTTTCAGCAGAAACACGTCTAGGAGGGAGTAAATTATTTCAAGAAAAAGTCTATAACGACCATGTAAAGAGCCTTCAGGATATTTGTGCACTGTTTATAATCATAGCAATAATTTATAATAGAAAACCCTGGTGGTGCAATGGTTAAGCACTTGGCTGCTAACCAAAATGTCAGTGGCTTGAACCCACCAACAGTTCCTTGGGAGAAAAGACCTGGCAATCTGCTTCTGTAAAGATTACAGCCTTGGAAACCCTATGGGGCAAGGGTCCCTATGAGTGAGAATCAACTCGATGGCACACAAAAACAACACATTCACCCCCTCCTCCCCCAGTAAGTACAAAGCCAGATTTCTCTGGGCAGTGGTCTGTTATCAACTAAAAATCAATAATTGGTGCTAATGAACTTGGTGGTTGGAACTTTGTCTTTAGAAATCCTCCTAATGGGTCTAAATCTCAGCCTAATGGTCACTGAAAGCGGTTTCCAAATTAGCTAACACTTTTAACTTCTTTTTTGTTCATTGAATGAAGGTCCTTATTAGGAAAACAAGTACTATTTTGCTTCCACTTAAAAGAATCCAGAGAAATGGGGTAAGAAGGGGTAGCTCAGGATCTGGAGAGAGCTTTAGTGTCTCTGAGGATCCTGGGCTGCCTTAGTTCACAAAGCCAGAGCCGTCCTCCGTTCCTTGCACTGCTCTGCCCTATCAGCAGGGCTTGCAGATGAAACAACAGCACCCTGGTCTGCGGGTTCATCGCCCCCTGGAGAATTTCTCTGACAAGGGAGCTTGTCTTAGCACCTTTGGCTCCAGCAGAGTGTGAGCGTTAAGAGCAGAGGCTTTGGAATTATGTGGGTTCGAGTCCCTGCTCTGCTTCTTACCAGTTGTGCAACTTTAGATGACTTGCTTTCCCTCTCTGGCCTCTGCTCCTTCATCAGTAAAATGGAGAAAACATAATGTGGTTGATGTGAAGAACAGGGGACATGGCCGGCACTGAACAAGGAGAGCTGCTCTGCTCTCCTTTCTTTCTGAGCATTTCTCTTAAGTCCTGATTCTTGCTCCTTGCCTCTCCTCACCCGTCACTGTGGGCCCAGGGCCTCTTCTGGCTGTTCACAGCTTTCTGCTACCCCATCCTACCATACAGCCCTCCATGATCCAAAATGGCCTCAATTTCCTTCCTTACCTAAATTCAGTCTCTGTTAGGGTAATTTAGGAAGCTGAGTTAAGTAATTTCTCCTGTGGTGAATGGTTGGGAGGCCAAACTCTCACAGAAGCTTTTATGCTGGATTTGTTCCATGGTTTGCAAAATCCTGTTTTCTACCTTCAAAATAGCAGTTGTACACACCCCTTCCCTTCTGTGAACACAGCCATTGCCTTACTTTAGGCCCTCATCACTTCTCACTGAACTCCTCCAGTTGCATCTTAGCTAGTTCCATTCTTGTATGTGATGTAGTGTGTTGGTAATGATGGGGCAGATTCACATGGAACAATGCTCATCTGCCTAAGAATCAGAGGAATGCATTTTAAAATATTCAGAAGATAGTATTTCACCTATTAAATTAGGGAAGCTTCCTAATAATAACCAGTGCTTGAAAAGTACTGATGAAACTGGTTCAGTTGTATAACTCTGGTGGCATTAAAAATAGTGTAGCACTTTCAGGAAATAATTTTGCAATGTGCCTCAAGAGACATAGTAAATATTTATGTCCTTTTACCCGGTAATACCACTCTCAGAAATTCAATTTAAGGAAATAACAGAAAAGAAGAAAAGAAAGCTATATGTATGGAGATAATAGTAAAAATATATATGAGAAAAGTGAATGTACAATAGAGAAAATAAACGGTATATCGATCTTTTGCTAACAAAAAATAATAAGTATAGAAAACACAGAAAAATGTTTACATTGTAATGCTAGGGGAATCAAATCACAAAATTATTCACCCTATAGTTATAACTATGTAAATGTATGTCCACATATAGGAAAGAATTTGAAGAAGTCAATGTAAATGATTGACATTGTCAGGCATATAATTGTAGATTATTGTTTCCTTTTAAATATTTTCCTATTGTTTTAGTGTTGTCTGTACAATACATAAAATAAGTAAAATTGTAAGTACAAACTGCAAAGACAGCCTGGACGATTCCCTTTCTGTTGTGGAATGAAGGCCATACCTTGAACACATCTTCACAGCCCATCACAGCTGGCCCAGCTTCCCCAGCCAGTCCTATTTCCTCGTACCCCAGACTCCGGATCTCCTACCTCATTTTGTCTCCTGCTTCCCAGGCTCCTTTCTTTCAGTCTAGCCACACCCAGACCATCTGCAATTCCCCAAACATTAACATACCTTTGTGCTTTCCTCTCACTGTTTTCCTCCATCTAGAATGTCCTTACTCCCTTTCCCCCTTTTCTGCTGAGTTTGGACCCACCTTTCGAGGCCTGATTCAGAAACTACCTCCTCTGTGATGGTTTCCTAGACCAGTTTTGCCTTTTCCTTACTTATTTGATAAAGGGCTGGGTTCAGATCTATGTCACCCTTTTATCAGCTCCTGAAGGTAGGAGCTGGGTCTTAAGGATCTTTTTTATTGCCCACACAGTTAGCCTGAGTCTGCCTGTTGAGCAAGAGCTAACACCTACCAGCAGGAGAGCAGGTAAAGCAGTCAGATGATGATACATCAGATGGGCTCATTATGGAATAATAATTAATGAGGTTCATTAATTTGTAATTTCATTAGGTTGTAATTTAGTGACCAAATTATTATGAATTTTATTAAGTGACAGTGTTTTGTGTCTAAATAGCCTTCCTTTCTTTTTTGTTGTTTTTAAGTAAAATAATGTCATCAGTCTTGATCTGAGTTTCTATGGGCTTGGTTACAATAGTTGTAGGAGTTCAAGAGTGAGAAAAATAATATGTAATATCTAGTAGCTCATTATGGACTACTTCCATATTTATTATCTCATTTTGATCCTCAAGAGAACCCTGTGAATTTCATCAATAGCTTTTAGGAATGCATTTCACCTTGAATTTGGGGTTTGTTTGATTTTTGTACTGGAGGAAACCTCAGTGTATGGAATTAAACAGTAGATATGTTCAATGAATCATTCACTTATTCTTTTTTTTCAACAAATATTTTTGAGAATCTTCTCCTTTGCTTAAGGCTGCTCTAGACTTGGAGTACAGTGGTGAACTGCCACCATGGAGTCCCAAGGTTACAAATGTCCGACTTACGTACAACCCATAGTTACGAACCAACCCCTATTATATTAAAAATTGGAGATGTATACAATGGTTCATAATAACAAACAGGCGCTACTTTGTGAAACATTATTATTATTACTGTATTATTCTGTTAAAGATGTTTTAGTGTATCTGGAAGTGTTTCTGTAGTGTTTTTTATGCATACAGAGGTATACTATATACTGTATATTAAGAGGAACATTTGACTAACTGATGTTAGATACGAACCGTACCTAACTATTCTGACTTACGTACAAATTTAACTTAAAGATAGACTTAGGAACGGAACTCATTCGTAATCCGGGCACTGCCTGTAAATAAATGATAATTGTTATAAAAGAGGGTCCTGGGACAGAGAGTGGCTGGTGAGGGAGGGGGCAAAATGGTGACAGACTTCAGATAGGGTGGTCAGGAGGGCCTCTCTGAGAAGGAGACAGTTTATCTGAATCTTCAGCAATGAGAAGTATTCAGCCAAGCAGAGATCTGAGGCAAAGGACCAGCAACTTCCCTAGGGTGAGGATAGTGGGGAGTATTTGAGCAACAGAGAGGCAGGATGTGTGGCTAGAGATCATTGAGCAGGAGGGAGCTTGGTACTAGATGAGTTTGGAGAGGAAGGCAGGGGCCAGGTCACATAGTGCCTTGTAGCCACAGTTAGTGGCTTCAGGGGCATGGAAGATGTTGGTGGTGTCCTGCCAAGATTCCCCTTATCAGGATGATGCATCATCAGTCCCCAGCTGCTGGAGCTGTTGGCAGCTAAGGGCTTACAGATGTCCTTCTCCAGAAATTCCCCTCGGCCAGTGGGAGCCACCTCACCCAGAAATGCATGTGAGGTTATGTTCTCCCCTTAGAAGTAGCCTGAAACTCATGGCTGGCACAAGTGTACGAAAGGTTAGGCTCCTGGCCTGAAGGCGGCATAGTGGCAGCCACACTCTTGAGCCCCCCATAAGATTGAGCTTAGGTTAGGCTTCAGGGAAACACACCTTTGCTTAGCTTCCTCTCCTGCTTCATCCTGCTTCTGCCATTTCATTGCAAGTTTCTCCTGAGATCACTCCTTTAAAAAATCACTTCCACGAGAGCCCTCGTCTTGGGCTCTACTTTTAGCAGTGATGACTACTAGACTACAGGCTCCCTTAGGGTAGGAGCTGTGCCTGTCTTACTCACTCTTGGGTAGGAACTGTGCCTGTCTTGTTCACTCTTAGCTGGAAGGCTTAAGTAGGGGAATGATATGATTGGATAACTTAAAAAAAAATTTCTCTGCTGCATGTGTAGGGCATGAGAGTGGAGGGACTAGGGCAGAGGTAGGTAGATCAGTTAGAGGCTATTGTAATCATCCAGGCAGGAGACAACAGTGGCTTGGATTAAATACATTAAAGCATCCCTATTAAGCCAAGACTGTCATCCACAGTTATACTTACAAAACTCGCCTTCCATCAAGAAAATTTGCAAGAGACCTTAGGCAGATGAATGTTAATGAAAGAGTAATGCATTATGGTACATAATGGGAGGAATATATGAAAGATCAAATGCTCATTAAACTCTGAATCCATATATGAGCATTTAGTACTGAAATAATGAGATACAAATGCATAGTTGGTCTTTTGCTTAATTACTAGAGTTAGTCACAGATCCTTGGGGGCACTGTGATTTCTCAGATCTGTTTGACTCTGGGAGAAAAGTGACAATATTTGAAAATGACTCTTGTTCTTTCCACTTTGGGCTAGCAAATGCATGTGATTTCAATCTATATTTTGGAGCTGTCGGAGCCCTGGTGGTGCAGTGGTTAAGAGCTACAGCGAGCTATGGCTGCCAACCAAAAGGTTGGCCGTTTGAATCAACAAGCTGCACCTTGGAATCCCCATGGAGCAGTTTTACTCTTTCCTAGAGGGTTGCTATGAGTTGGAATCGACTTGATGGCAACGGGTTTAGTTTTTTGGTTTTTTGCAGATATTGGGGTTTATTTTCTTCCCTTGAATGCTCCTCACCTTCCTTCCTTCTTGTTAACCCCCAAATCAGGATGTAATAACAATCAGGCTCTATCTTAAGAAATCCAACACATGATGACTATAATGACAGCTACACAAGCTAAGGCTTCATAGCTTAGCAGACATGATAAGCAAGAAGAAAAATGCTTTAAAGGATTATCCTTTCACACAAATATTTATGTATTGAAAAAGCTGAATGAAAGTCAGCAAAATAACTAAAAAGACAATAGTTTTCTGCCCTGTTATGACAACCTTTCTTTTGAGGATCTGAAATCTCTTTTGCAAACACCCAGTAGTGTTTTTGCTTTAGAGAAAGTGGTGTGTGATGATTCACAGCATGCCTTAGGATGGACCAAGATGGGGCACCCCGCGTTCTGCTTTTCCTTCTTAAAGCTGAGCCAAGTGGGGGTGGGGTAGCAAGTCAGGCTAGTGAGTGGAGAGAGCACCCCTGAGACCCACTGTGGAGCGCTCAGTGATCTCTGCTCACCTCTGGAGGACAAAAGCCACATTGTCTCTGCCTGACTGTGTAGGGCCATTCTGGGAGCTATTCATCTCCATCCATAAGACTGGCAGGCCAGAATCAGTGTCCAGTGTTGGGGCTTTTCTTGATAGTAAGAGCCCTCTTCCAGAGTTACAAACCCAAAAGGGACACAGGGCCAGCAATAGAGAGAGAATTGAGATGATGGCCCCACAGTCTGGGGACAGGCTGGAACATCATCTGAATTCTGTGACATGGATTTTTAATCACTGATATTTACTGATATTTGGAGAAGCATTAATGCCTATGGCTTCCCATTGAACACACCTGTTTTTTCATGTACTTAACAATATGCAGGGTAACTGCTATGCTCGGCCTTCAGAGACCAGGAGCTCAGTCTTTAAAAACACCAATCCCTGGCCTCCCACACAGACCTATTGGATTAGAAACTCTGTGGGTGTTTTTTACAAAGCTCCAGGTGATTCCATTATGCAGCTAAATTTTAGAGAAAGGTATCTCTGGAGAGATACAGTGCATCCTTAGATAACTACAGTCCCTACCCTCAGGGGCTTCCAGTTTAGAGGATATGGCCTAGATCCTGAAAACTAGTCCAGTAGTTCTCAACGGGGGGTGATTTTGCCCCTCCTCTCCAAGGGACATTAAGCAGTGTCTGGAGACATTTTGTATGTCACAACGGAGGGGCTGCTACTGGCATCTAGTGGGCAGAAGCCAGGGATGCTGCAAACGAAATGCACAGAACATTCCCCAACAACAAAGAATTATCCAGCCCAAAATGTCAATGGCGCTGAGGTTGAGAAACCCTGGTTAACCTTATGTTAGTTCTTATAAAATCAACATGACACATAGCTTCTATTAGTTAACATTTACTGAGCACTTACTATGTTCCAGGTATATTACATGTGTTAATAAACATTGGCTATTTGGGATCCAAACCAAAACTAAACCCACTGCTGTCCAGTAGATTCCAAGTAGAACTGCCCATAGGGTTTCCAAGGAGAGCCTGGTGGATTTGAACTGTTGACCTTTTGGTTAGCCGCCGAGCTCTTAACCACTGCTATTATTTATTCCTGTTATACACATGAGAAAACTGAGGTCCAGAGGTTAAATAACTCATCTAAAGCCACACAGCTAGTAAGTGGAGGATCTGGGACTTGAACATGGGCAGAAAGGCTCCTGGTGACAGCACTGTATGGTTACCTAACAGGTTCTATTTTTCTTCTCCTAAGAGTTTTTCCAGGCAGAAAAGGGATCATGACTCATATTTACCAGCTGCATTATTCCTTCTCTTCTCAAGATATGCTGCTTGTGAAAAACAAAACTTCCTCATGTGAAAGGTAGCCCTTCTGAGATTAATGGACACTGATCACATTTGGACCATGTGGCCAGTCTAGAGCCATGGAAGTGCTTTGAGGAATCCCCAAAGAGGACGATAATTGATGCTTTTGACACCAATGGATTCTAACAGCTTTTGGCAGCTAACGGACATCATGCAGCTCGGTTTGGGGAAGTGCCTGTCCAACCAGTCAGTGTTTGTGACAAAGCTGATCTTCTTAACTCTGAACATCTGTTAAAACTGTGTCAGCAAGAAAACACGGTGGGAGAATGTCTGCTCAGAGCATGTGACTGGCCTCTCAGATGTCCTCTAGAAAGCCCTGATGTCCCCAGGTCCCCTTTACTCGTGCTTTGTGCAGACAGAGGAAATGAAACAGAACCCCAGCAGAGGTCATCTGCCTTCTCTCTAGTGTCCCTACCTGTGGTCACGGCACTAAAACCAAACCTGTTGCCGTCGAGTCAATTCCGACTCATAGCAACCCTACAGGACAGAGTAAAACTGCCCCATAGGGTTTCCAGAGAGCAGCTGGTGGATCCGAACTGCCAACCTTTTGGTTAGCAGCAGAGCTCTTAACCACTGTACCACTAGGGCTCCAGTAATGGCACTAGGAAGAGGGATTTAAGCCAAATTATGTATCCACTTCTGGGTGTCATTCTCCTTCTTAGCACACATTTAGAGCAGGAGGCTTTTGAGGGTTAGGATAGTATCCACCTTACCTGTGCGGCCCCAGCAGGCCAGCAAACTAAGTAAGTTGTCTAAAGCCATATATCTAGTAAGTGGAGGACTTTGGCAGTCAGGCTCTGTACACTGTAACACTGTACTGTTTACCAACAGGTTCTATTTTCTTCTCTTGGGCGTTTTTCCAGGCACAAAAATGGGCTCATTCATTGCATGACTGTAAAGACGTGTACAAGATGGTCAGTTCTGGAAAAAAGAAGCCAAAGGACTTCTGATGGGGTTACCGACCCTGGCCCAGTGTTAGGCAGAGTAGTGGTGTGGGTGGAAATGGTCCTCCCCTCTCCCTCTCTTCTAAGCTGGCCCCTCCCTCTTGGGGGTAGGTCCTCATCTCTAGGCGAAGCCTCTGCTATGCTGTGTTTTGTGGGCACAATGTATGTGTCTTTGGGCCCTGTGTGTAAGAAACAATCTTGAAATAAAGTTGACACCAGGGAATTGAGGTGCATGGAAGGCACTGGATTGGTGTCGTACCACCCTTTGTGGAGATTGACTTTTTTTATTAACACAGGCTACTGTCAAAGAATGTATGATCCCCAGTCTTGGCTGAATTATTGGGTCTACTCTTCAGCTCCCTCTCTCATCTCCCACAGTATTGGTCCTAAACTTTTTTTGCTTTCCTCAGGCTGCCTTATACTTCACAGAGGGTGATTTCTGCTTCCTCTTTACACAGACAGATACAGGTTATCAATACGAACTTCTTCAACTTTTCTTCAGTGGTATTCTTTATGTTATTTTGTTGTTGTTGTTAAAAGCCACTAAGACTTTGGTTTTGCTTGTCAACACAGCATAATTTAGCCTATCTTAACTAATAATCTATCCCTTTTCCAAACAAATATGTTGCATCCATACCCATAATTTTTGCCTTCTAGCCTTTCTCAGAGAAAAAGCTATCCCTCCAACTGTCCTAATCTTTACAAAGACTCCTGATTAAAGTCCTCTAGTGGCTTCCTGTTGCTCTTAAAAAAGAAAGATCAAAATCCGTTAGCATGGTCACAAGACTCTTCATGGTCTGGCCCCTGTCTGCTTCTTTAGCCTCATCTCATACTCCAACACCCTCGTGTCCTCTGACTTGGTCACATTTACCTTATTCCGGTTCTTCTTCTTCTTCTTCTTCTTTTTTTTTAAGTAATACTTTATTGTGTTTTTGGTGAAGGTTTACACAGCACTTTAGGCTCCCATTCAAAAATTTCTACACAAGTTGTTCAGTGACATTGGTTACATTCTTCACAATGCATGGACAAACATTTTCCTTATTTCTGTTCTGGTTTTTCCATTTCCATTAACCTAGTTTCCTTGCTCCTTACATTCTCATCTTTGTTTTAAAGTAATTGTTGGCTGTCTGGTCTCATAGAGATAATTTTTTTAAAGGAGCATAAAACTTACAGGTGATATTCATTATTTTTTGAACCAGTTTGTTATTTAGCTACAAGGTGATCTCGGGTTAGTTTCGGTTCAAAGTTTGAAGAGTATCTCAGGGCAATAGTTTTGGGGGGTCCTCCAGTCTCAACCAGTTCAGTAGGTCTTTTTTTTTTTTAAGGAATTTGAGGTTCTGTTCCAATCAGGATCCATCTGTTGTGGACCTGATTATTCCAGTTCCTCTTGTAAGCCATGTTTCTTCTCACTACGGAGCCTTTGAACATGCTGTTCTCGCTGCCAGAAACACCCTCCCATCTCTGGTTGACTTTTTTCCCCCCACTCTTTTGCTCTCAGCACAAGCATCAGATCCTCAAAGAAGCTTCCCTGACCTCTCTGATTTGGTCACATCTACCTTTAGAAGTTCTCATTCTATCATGTTTCTCTCCTTTATAGCACTCACTGCATTACAACGGTTTATTTTTGTGATGTTTTGATCAATGTCTGTCTTCCCCATTAGACTACAAACTCTATGATGGATGAGGTCACGTCATATTCTTTCGCCACCATGTCTCCAGTGATTAGCACAGCACACTTTATAGTCACTCAGTGAAAGCTTTTTGAATGTATAATGAAGGTATATAACCACCATCCAATATGAATTTTATCTATTAAAGATTTTTTAAAAATTAAAAATTCAGTTCCTTCATCACACTAGCCACATTTCAAGTGATAATTAGCCCCATGTGGCTAGTGGCTACCATGTTGGACAACAGAGAATAGAACATTTCCATCATCACAGAAAGTTCTAATGGATAGAGCTGGTAGTATAGAATCCAAGTGCCTATTCATGACATGTAATGCCCTTTGGGGCCTGGCTCTTGACAACCTTCTCAGTCTGTTTCTTTCTCAACAATGATACAGCCACGGGAAACATTCATAACATTGTAAATATATTCCCTGAATATGCTACTCTTCCTTGGGTATCTGTGACTTTTCACTTTCATCTCTCTCCCTAAATTGTCTACCCTCACCTTTTTCCTCTGCCTCAGCTGTCATCCCATAAAGCGTTGTCTGATCCTTTAAGCCCCATCACAAGCATTTGTACTTCTGGGGAACTTCTCCTGAGTTCCCAGACAGAGATGGTCAGTGCTTCCTTTGCCCTCCAAGCTGCCCCTCTCCACTCCTGTGTGCCCTGCTCAGGCAGCAGTGTAACCCTTTGTTCACACATCTTTCTCCATTGCTACATGAGCCCCTCAGAGCAAGGCCTGGGGCTGCGTCTTGATCTTGGTTTTCTCAGTATCCCTGGTGCTCAGCACAGAGCTAGTGTTGTGGGAGGCATCAATGAATGTTTGGTAAATGATGAGTGTATAAATTAATGAAAATCATAAGTGGTTTCATTTCCTTAATACAACAGCATGAGGAAAAAGAGAACTATGTTACTTAGGGCTAGTGACAGTTGCCCCCCCACTCCACACTTTTCCCCTCTCTCTGGTCCTGTCCTAGGTCTTTATTTCATGTGAGACTAGTTTTCTTAGGAAAAACCTAGGGAGCTTGGCAGAGACAGGTAAGGGCAACTCAGAAGTTCCAGGGTCCAGAACGCTGGAGGAGTGGAGCTACTTCCTGAGGAGAGTGGGGGTCTCATCAGTTGGCTGGCACCATGACTACAGTCCCCCAAATCAAGAATGGGGTGAAAAGGGCAACAGACTCAAACCATATCCCAAGATGCTAGAACTAGGGACCTCCTGAGAGTCTGAAAGAGGTAACTGCTATGAGATCTCCTTTGTTCAGCTAGTGAAGTACTTTAAGGACTCTCCCCTGTGCAGAGCTCCCTCTGTTACAGTTGTGGACACCTGCCCCCAGCTCACCCACTACTGCATCTTTGGGTGCCTGGTAGGCTGAGCTCTGTGTCATAACTGGTGGTTAAAACAATTTGTCAGATGGAACTAACTGCCCTTGTTGGTGACACTGCCTGATCACAGACATATAGATACACTTTCTGCAATGGGGGAAGTATATTTTGAAAATAAAAAAAAATGTGTTTTTCTCTTTGCCTTTTTTTAGTACCAAACCTTTGCTTAGTTATGTCCAAGGGAGCCCATCTGCTTTACAGGTGGAGTTAAGGCCTCTATCATGCAAAATGGGACTTTCTGGGTCTCTTTGCCCCATTCTCTTTTGGCAGTTAAACTTGGAGGACTCATGTAAAGTTCTCCTCCAGAGAATATAAGATTCACCTGAGCCTGGTAAAGTCACCTGATCCAGGCAGACCTGGAGTCAGGAAGAAGGAAGAGATGATGTAGGAGAAGTAAAGGAAAAGACCACCTCTGTAAGTCTCAAGAGAGGAAGGGGTGAGGTTGAAGATCTCAGATATGTGTCTTCTGTTAGATAAGGTGAGTGCAGCACTAAGGGTTGGGGACTGTGTTTGGGTCTCTGTTACTGATCACTAAGCACTGACCAATGGGTGCCAGACACTGGGTTCCCTTTATAGGTGCATCCTGGGGCCCAGCTGAGCCTAAATTGGGATTCAGAGACTGGTTGGGTCATCCCATTTGGTGGAGCTGGAAGACCTGGGAGCATTTATTTAGAGTTGGTGCGAGAGGGGAGAAGAGGGCCTTTGAGAAGGATGTTTAGGCATGATTCCCTGGGAGACAGAAAGAGATGGAGAAGACAGCAAGGTGTCTGTTATCTAAACAGGCCCTGGAGGAGAAGACCAAGGCCTGTATATATATATATATATATATATATATATATATATATATATATATATATATACACACAGAGGCTGCAGACCAAGGCTGGAGGGATTGCTTTCTTTAGCAGTGGGGTACCATCAGATTTACTTCTAAGCCTAGATATTTGTTACTCAGCAAGGAGGAGAGTGTCTTATCCGTGTTTCTTCATGAGTCAAGCTTGGCTTCTGAAAGGACTGTGAAGACCTGGATAGAGTGAGAGGGGTAATAGAAATGTCCTGAGGTCATGTGGGGAGAGACTGTAAACCAGTGAAATGTATATATTAATATCGCCTCATTTATACCATGGTTAGTCCTGAGGATGAGACGCATATACTTTATTCCATTTGATTCTTATCCTAATCCTATGAAGACATTATTATCCCAACTTTACAGGTGAGGAAAGTGAGACACAGAGACACGAAATGACTTGCTCAAGTGACCCCATGAATAAGTGATGGAGCCATGGTTGAAACTCAGAATTTTCTTACCTACATCTTCAACACTGACTCGGAAGCATCATAGTTAAGATTTCAACTGACACATCCACCTGCATTATCAGGGAGGCTGAGTTCTTAAAGCAGAGGTCATGGAGAACAACCATACTCTCACACTTTGGACTTTCAGGGAGAAATTTTAGGCTATATGGATGGTCCTTACCCCGGGGCACAGTTCTAGCATTCACTGGAGAGATAACAAAGAAAGACAAGCTAAGTAATATCTCTGGGGGCTAGAAAGATTCCCATAGTCCCAAGGAAGGAAGAGATCATTGAATGACAGCAATGATGTTAACCCTTGGAGCTGCACAGAACCTTACAGTCTCCCGAGCATTTTCTCTCATATCATTTCATTTGAAAGTTCACAAAAAACTGTAAGCAAGAGCTTAAACGCTCATTTTACAGATGGGGAATGAGGCCCAGAGAACTTCAATGACTTTCCCAAGATCATATAGCTAGTAAGTGTAAGAATCAGACTAGAAGTCTGGTCTCCTGACACCCAGTCCAGGATTCTTTCCCCTTTACCAGGTGGTCTCTTTTGTGCTGGTGGGATAGTCATCTTTACCTAATACAGGCTGGTGTCATGACTGAGCCAGGCAGAGGGCCAGACATTAGGGTGGTGCCTGAAGAGAGGCAAACATTCCAGTGAAGGACATGGTTCAGGGTGCTGGACCAGCCACAGAGCTGTACCCACCTTATTTAGATCTGTTCATTTCATGGGCATACAGGCCAAGTCTACATTAGAATTTCCTAAATAGTGACACATGGAAAACTAGTTTCACTAGATGTTCCGTGAGGATAATAGTTCTATGGTTAAGTGATACATATTGTACCCTTCTTCTTTCAGAGTATCAATACATGTTAAAGACTCTAAAATATCTTTCAGCAAAGAAATCTATTTGACTCTTCTTAACTCAGGGTCTCCAAATTTATTTGAACACAGAGTCCTGTTTTGGGTAACACCTATTAATAGCCTGTGGAACTGCCAAGAACAACTAGTTTGCTTTAGTCACTGAATTAATGGGTTTATTTGACATCATGTGGGCAGAGCCTTAGGGATTTTTTATGGTTTTATATTCCCGTCTTAAGACTCATGTATATATATATATCAGGTCTAAAAGGCAATATATCTGTAAATAGGACTTGGTGCTAGTCACTTCATACTCGAAGACCTGGGGTTAGCATGGGCCCATGTAAGCATGCTTATGCTTATAAATTAAAAATGAAAGTCTATCATAATATTAATAAGGCCTTTTTAATATTAGGTATCTTCACTGGTAATTTACGATAAATGCCAAAGAAAACTATCAGTATGTCTGCTGTTGCATGATAGCTTACCCAGTTTGAGAGAATTTATCCATTAGAGGTCTTTGAAACGAGCCAGGCTGACATTTTATGCAGATTGTTTATCATCTTCCTACCTATGGATTACAGCAGACACTTGACATTCATGATGAGTATTTCCTGAGACCTTTATGACACCCCTAAGTGGCAAATACCACTAGAGCAGATAATTTTCCTTCATAAAACCTTTTTATTCTCGCCCAACCCGTCATGTTCATGCAGTGTTCTTTTTCTTCTAATTCATTACCAGGGCTGTTTTGTACTTGGTAATTGACAATGAGAGGCAACATGCAGCTATGTGATGGCAGCCAGACTTCTGGACTAGTTGAGTGACTTTACCCTTAATGACAGTTTTGCTAGGAGATTTGAATTTATGTTTCAGAAAAATGATGAATGCCTACATGTTATGGACTGACCTTTGGAAGTGCTCAATGAATAGCCAAAGCTGTGAATGTAAAATCTGCAAATGCTAACTAAACATCTCCTGTTCTTTGGGTTTTCAAAGACATCTTCACCTTTCACTCCATGCTGGGAGGTAGGAGGATACTTTGGATTGGGGAAGGAAGGAAGGAAATGCTTGTGGTTCTTGGAACTCAGACTCATCTTTACCATTGCCATTCTCTTACAGCAGGGTTCCCTGGAACACCAAGGCCATGGATATCTGAGCAGCTTCAGGAAGTGATTGCTGTGCTTTGGGGAAAAACCTCAGTGAGCTCTTGGGTTAGGCTGAAAACTGAGTTTCCCAGAGTTAAGAAAACATGGTTGTAATTGCAGTTGCATCCTGGTTCCCCACCCCAGCAACTCTGTGCTTTCTAATATTAATCTCTGAGGTTACCTTTTCAGTGTTTCATCCATTTTATCTTTGGGACTCAGAGTCTTAGAAAAAAGCTATTTTTCTTGAAATCTGTGATTATTATTGAAACAAAAAGGGTAGGAATAGTCTATCAAACTTGGAATCTCTCTCTAGATGAATTCCACAGATATATGTGGTTCATTGGTAGTTGGTTTACCCCACCCAAAGTAAGATAATCAGGGCAGGCAGGAAATGGCTCAGAGGCTAATTTGGGGGCATTAAAAATATCATTCCATTTTGACTATGTGAAATAGCTGAGGGAGAAAAAACAAAAAACCCTCAAAGATTGATCAGCCATCTTGCTTATATAAAAAACACATTGATATTTAAAGACATGAATCTTTGAAGCTCTCCAGTTTTTAGCAGGATAAATGATATCATCTAACATTAGAGCAGATTCTAAAGACTCCAGAGTAGATCCAAAGTGGAAACATAATTGAATTTTGCTCTTTAGGACTTCAACCTGACCAGCCGCTGGGTGTCTGAGGACTACTGAGTGCCAGTGGCCATTAAAGACGCCTTGATATTGATGGAGAAGGTGGGACAAGCTTACTCTTGAGAAAGTCTACTTGAGCTTTCTACCAGGGACTTTTATATGCCTTTGGAGTGAAATTTCTCTAAGCCTCCCAGGACCATGGGTCCACAAAGCCTCTACACTAAAACATTTTCTGCCTAAATAGTTCCCAGGAACAGAGAGAAGCTCAATAAATGCTATTGAAAGACCTGAGTAATGTGTATCTCATGAACACTTGGGAATTGGCACTCTGTGACACTGTCCCTGCCAGTGATTTGGAGACCAGAGTCTCTTCTGTTCTCCAGGCCCAAGACCTATTCATGAATTACTGCCATTGTTCCTCTCTTTCTCTCCTGCTGGGCTGGGAATGGAGGTGGGAGAGAGTGGTGAGAGGGACTCTGAGCAGTCCTGTAAAGCTGCCTAGAGAGAAGTAGGATAACTGGTGTCATCACAGTCACCTTGTGGGGACATAAAATATGAATGAGCACAAAACAAGGCCAGCAGCCCTGTGCGGCCGGAAGGCCAGGACAAGTGGGGAAGCTTACCTTCTTGACTTCGTATTTAATGGCGAGTTTAATCCTGCTCAGACTCGGACGGTGGTGGTCAGACCAGACTTGGAAGTTCACGTCACCATTTAAAATCGCTTCCACCTCTTCTGTGTCTCGGCACAGGTCCAGCACGCCCACCACAAAATCCTTGCATTGCATAGATAACTTCCTGTAATCATTCTAACAGAATAAAGAGAAATCAGGGGTGTGTCACACCAAGTCCCACAGATCGGCTTGTCCAGCACAGCAGGGTCGATCATCAACTGTCCACCAAGTGTGAGCTTACTGAGTGCATTGTAACCAACAGGATGTGGTTATACAACAATCTAGAGGACCATCTTCTCTAGGCCAGTATTTGTCAAGGTGTGTCCATGGGCTATCTGCATCGGGGTTACCTTGGGTATGTGCTAAAATTGCAGATTCCCAGGCCTTACACCAAGCTTGTTGAATCAGAATTCCTGGGAGTAGGGCCAGGAATCTGTCTTTTAACTTTGCTCTCAAGGTTATTCTGATGCCTACCAAAGCATCTCCAGGGCTCTCTCAAAGCAGCCATTCTCTGTGCCCAATTCTGAGTCATGGGATGGAGCAGTAATAAGGACATGAACTTCTAAGACTGATGGAGATAACACTTCACTTGTTTACTACCAACCTATAATAGTGACTGTTTCACACAGGAAGTTTACTAGAAAGATATGCCTGATATGCTAAAATCGGGGAAAACAAAGAAAAAGACCTATGCATGTTTTCCTTTTATGTTCCAGAAAATCTACTTATAAGTTACAGATTTAAAAATCAAACACAATTTGAACCTAACAAGATCTTGTCTCACCACAAAGCCTTTTGTACAGCGAATGATTAATTTATCTGTCTGCTGAGTAAACATTTTTAGACCTTGACCTTTTTTATTTATTTTTTAAACGAGTTGTCCTTGGATTTCCCTCTTCCCCTCTCTACACATACCTTTCTGAATTATCTTTAAGAAGCTGACTTCCTTTTCTTGTGATATGCCACATCTCTGACCTCCAGACAGACTGCTTAAATTCCAGATAATGATCAACAATGTTGGCCAAAAGAATGTTTCTTGTCACCGTCATACTACTACTCCCCCAAAATATTTCCCCCTAAAGGTTTCCGTGCTGGTTTCTTCATTGAAATAAGTCTATCAGAAACTACACAAAAGCCAGATGTCACTTTAAATGTTAAATGGTAGTTGGCAAAAAGGAGTGCACTTGTGCTGGATTCCTCAGCAAATAGGCGGGAGCTTGGCAAGCTGCAGAAGCTCAATCATTTTTATGAATTAGTGATTCTTCTTGTAGAGCTACTGCATCAAAATGCCACTTTACATTAGAGAAAAGGGTAAGTAAATGTATGCTAGGACAAGGAAAAGGAGCAAGAAAATGTTTTCAGATGTGAGTGGCTGCCCTTAAATGTTGTATACAATTTAGGTAGAAGGGGTTTTCAGAAATTCTGGATAGAAGAATCAGATCAGGCAGATTGTCATGGAAAAAAAATTGCCGGTAGGATATTAGGAGCCTTCTAGATCTTGGCATCTAGCTCAGGGCTGGGTGGTGACGGAAGAGTTATGCTTCGTGTGCCCTCCATCCCTAAAAACCGACCATCTATCTACCCATCATCCAGCCTTCCCTTCCTTCCCTTCATTCCTTCCTGTCTAGCTCACTTCCTCTGGGATACTACTGCAGCAATCCTTTGATTCCACCAGACCTACAAGCCATTTAACACACTGCCTTTTCACTAGTTTCCATCTCCCTTGGATCCCTGTCCCTCCTTACAGAGCTTAAATTCCATGGTCAATCGTTATAATGATCCCTGCACATGTCATTAACTCTCTTGCTCTCTTCTTATTTCACTGTCCTCACTGGATGAAAGCCCCACTCGGTTGAGGCTAACTCTCGACTGCTCTGCTCCTGCCATTGCACGGTAAATGTGGCTAGAGAACACACAACTGCACTGACTGGCCATGCTCTAAACTCATTAGCACTAACCTCACGTGGTCCTTAGTGCTCCTGGGAAATTTTCTCTTCTACTCTTCCAAACAAGTGTTTCATACCTTTTCTTATCCTCAGTCTTCTAACACTTCCTCCCCCTCCTCATTTTCAGATGAGGACCTTGTGTCTTATTTTATTGAGAAATAGAAGCCATCAGAAGAGAAACTCTGTATTCTCACATCATCATATTTGCCTTCATGCATTTGTGCTTATGTACTCTGCTTCCCTCTTGCTACTTTGGATGAACTTTCCCTGCTTCTATCTAAGGCCAGCTCCTCCACTTGTGCCCTGGATATCATCCCCTTATGTCTTCTCAAGGACATGGCTCCTGCAATCTTCCTTTCTTTCTACTGCATTGTCAATTTCTCCCTTTGTCCACTGGCTCAGCATACAAACATGCTGTTATTTCTCTTGTCTTAAACAATGAAATTTCTCTTGACCCCACTTCTCCCTCCAACTGTTACTCATTTTTTGTTCCTTTTTATAGCAAAACTCTTCAATACAGTTGTCTACACTTATTGTTTCCAATTGCCTTTTTGTCCCATTCAGTAAGGCTTTCAGACTTATTGACTCCACTGAGACTGTTCTTGTCACGGTCACAGATGACTTTCATGTTACTAAATTCAGTGGTTGGTTCTCAGCCCTCATCTTACGTGACCTATCAAGTGCTTTGACTATAGCTGATCATTTACTCCTCCTTGATACACATTCTTCACTTGGCTTTCAGCATAGTGTACTGTGTTTTTTATTCCTGAATGACTACTCTTCCGAACTCTTTGTTGATTAATTCTCTGACCTCTTAATGTTCTAATACTCCAAAGACATGCCCAGTCCTTGGAATTATCCTTTTATCTATTTACACTCAATCCCTTAGTGATGTTTTCTGGTGCAGTGGCTTTCACCATTATCCATATGCTGGTGACTACAACATTTGTATTTCTAGTTCAGACTTTCCCTTGATCTTCAGGATCATGTATCCAACAGTTGACTTGATATCTCTACTTGTATGCATAATAAGTGTCTTAGTTACCTAGTGCCGCTGTAACAGAAATACCACAAGTGGATGGCTTTAACAAAGAGAAATTTATTTCTTCATAGTAAGGTAGGCTAAAAGTCCAAATTCAGGGCATCAGTCCCAGGGGAAGGCTTTCTCTCTCTGTTGGCCTTCTCATCAATCTTCCCCCAGACTAGGAGCTTCTCCGCACAGGGACGCTGGGTCCAAAGGACACACTTTGCTCCCAGCACTGCTTTCTTGGTGGTATGAGGTCCCCAACTATCTGCTTGGTTCCCTTTCCTTTTATCTCTTGTAAGACAAAAGTTGGTGTAGGCAGGCCACACCCCAGGGAAACTCCCTTTACATTGGATCAGGGATGTGACCTTAGTAAGGGTGTTACAGTCCCACCCTAATTCTCTTTAACATAAAATTATAATCACAAAATGATGGACAACCACACAATACTGGGAATCATGGCTTAGCCAAATGGATACACTCATTTTTGGGGGGACACAGTTCAATCCATGACAATAAGCATTTCAAACTTAAAGACTACTCTGGATCTAGTCTTCTTCACCTTATTTAGTTTCCCTATCTTTTTGGTTGCTCAGGTTAAAAAAAAAAGTCTTAGATTTATCCCTAAATCTCTTCTTATCATACCCTCCATGTAATTTGGTAGCAAATCCTGTCAGTTCTGACATCCAAATATATTCATAATATGATGTCTTCTCACCAATTCATTGTTTCTACTTTGGTCCAAACCATCGTCATCTCTTGCTTGGACTAACCAAGAACATTCTAACTGGTCTCCTTGATTCTGCCCTTGATCCCTATAGTCTGTTCTCCATACAGTAGTCAGAGGGGTACTTTGAAAAAAAATTAGATCATAGCACTGCTCTGCTCAAATCCTCCAATTGTTGCTCAGTCACTCAAATAAAAGCCAAGACATTATACTGGCCTACAAGGACATACATTAACTAGCCTCCCCATTTTCTCCCTGATTTATTTTCTATGGTTCTCCTCTTCAGTCTACTCCAGCCACTCTGGCCTCCCTGCTATTCTTCAAACACACTTGGCATAGACTGGGCCTTTGTATAACTGTTGCCTTTGACTGGAATGCAATTTTCCCAGATATCTGCACGGACAACTCTCTCAACTCCTTTAGGTCTTTGCTCAAACATAATTTGCTCCGTGACACCTTCCCTGACTATCTTTAAAAAATTTATAACCCTCCTCTGCTCTCTCTCACTCGTCCTTGATTTTTTTTCTTCCTAATACTTAGGACCATCTGATGTACTATATATTTTTACTTTATTGTATTTATTGTACTTGTTGACATCTCCCACTAGAATGTAAGCTTTCTGAGGGCAGGGATTTTTTTTTTCTGTTTTGTTCACAGATGTATCCCTAGATCCTAGAACATTCCCTAAAACATGATAGGTGCTCAATAAATACTTTCAGTCAATCAGAACAGTGAACCTGTCTAAGATGACATAACTACTAAGTGGTAGAGCCAAGATTCAAAACAGGTTGGTCGGACCCAAATTCTGTTCTTTCCCCTCACATACTTTGGCTTCTTGGCGAGCACACTCTGAAAACTAAAGGCTTAGTTGGGGCTGACTGTTAGTTAACTGGGAAAATAAAGATTGGCAGGTATATGGATATTGAAACCCTGGAAGACTCTTAGAGTATAGTACGTAAGCACACAGGTGTTGCAGTTAGAAGGACCTGGGGTTTGGACTCCTATTTTACTTGCCAGTTATGGGAAATTGAGAAAACCATTTTAACTCTTCTGCATTTCAGTTTCACATCTGTAATAATATATGCATCATAGAATCATTGGGAGAACTCTATACCAAAATAATGTAAAATGCTTAGTTCAGTGCATAATAAAAAAAATACAAATAAAATAAATCAAAACCTAAATCATGATAATAATTGACAATAAAAATAAAAGCAGTAAGTGGCTATTTTTGTAACTGTTGTAGCGTCATTTTGATTTTAAACTCCTGACCTCTTGTGTTTTGTGATTTTTAATTAATAGAGTGGGAGCGAGACTGGTCCATGAGTAGGAGAAGAGAAAACACT
This sequence comes from Dugong dugon, assembly GCA_030035585.1. Classification (NCBI taxonomy): domain Eukaryota; kingdom Metazoa; phylum Chordata; class Mammalia; order Sirenia; family Dugongidae; genus Dugong; species Dugong dugon. Next base: position 149,968,570 of record CM057460.1, read on the forward strand.
GGCAAAATCCAGTAAACACTGGAGAAATTTTGATTCCTCTTTCTCTCACATGCCAGATCTAATCCATATTTTAAAAATATATTCTAAATCTGTTCACTTCTCTTTCTCTCGGCTACCACCAGCCCAGTGTAAGCCACTATTCTTTCATTATATCTTTGCTGGAAGACCCGCTTCTACGCTGAGGCTACACTATAGTCCAATTTCTACTTCATAGCTAGAGAGCATTTTTTAACAGCTTTCTTGAAGTGTAAGGACCCTTGGTGGTACAATGGTTAAGTGCTTGGCTGCTAACTAAAAGGCTGACAGTTTGAACCCATCAGTGGCTCTGCAGGAGAAAAGACTTGATCTGTTCCTGTGAAGATTACAGCCTAGGAAATTCAGAGGGCAGTTCTACTCTTGTCACATGAGTTGGAATTAACTGGATGGCACCTAACAACAACAGCACTGAAGTATACTTGACATGTAGTAAACTGCACATATTGAAAGTATATGATTTGATAATATGTATATACCTCTGAAACCATCACAGAAATGAAGGTAATGAATCTATCCATCATCCCAAAAGTTTCCTCATGCCCCTTTGAAATTCTTCTCTTCTGTTCCTCCCTGTATCCCCCCAACCACTGATCCTTCTCCCTAAACATATGTTTATTTCTTTGTTCTACTTTACATTTTTTATTAATATTAACAAATTGCCCTCCCCAACTTTATATGCATCTTTTCACCCTCCACCAACAGTTTAACGCACTGCCGTGGAGTCGATTCCGACTCATAACGACCTTATAGTAGGACAGAGTAGAACTGCCCCATAAGGTTTCCAAGGCTATAAATCTTTACAGAAGCAGATTGCCACAAGTTTCTCCCATGGAGTAGCTGCTGGTTTCGAACTGCTGATCTTTTGGTTAGCAGCCGAGTGCTTTTTTTTTATTTTTATTTTTTCCCATACAAAAATTTATACATACATTGTTATGTGACTCTAATTGCTCTCCCCATACTGTGACAGACCACTCTTCTTTTCCACCCCTGATTTTACCATGTCCATTCAACCAGCTCCTAACCCTCTCTGCCTTCCCATCTTACCTGTGGACAGAAGCTGCCGGCTTAGTCTCTTGTATCTACTTGAGCTAAGAGGCACACTCCTCACGAATATCGCTTTATATCCCACAGTCCAGTCCAATCCCTGTCTGAAGAGTTGGGCTCGGAAAGTGTTTTAGTTCTGGGCTGATAGAGAATCCAGGGGCCATGCTTTCCGGGGTTCCTCCAGTCTCAGACCATTATGTCTGGTCTTACTAGAATTTGAGATCTGCACCCTACCATTCTCCTGCTCCATCTGGGACTCTCTGTTGTGCTCCCTGTCAGGGCGGTCATTGGTGGTAGCTGGGCACCATCTAGTTCTTCTGGTCTCAGGCTGATGAAGTCTCTGGTTTATGTGGCCCTTTCTGTCTCTTGGGCTAATACTTGTGTCTTTGGTGTTCTTCATTCTCCTTTACTCGAGGTGGTTGGGACCCATTGATGCATCTTAGATGGCCGCTTGCAAGCTTTTAAGACCCCAGACGCCACTCACCAAAGTAGGATGCAGAACATTTTCTTAATAAGCTTTGTTATGCCAGTTGACCTAGGTGTCCCCTGAAAGCATGGTCCCCAGGCCCCTGCCCCTGCTACTCTGTCCGTCGAAGTGTTTGATTGTATTCAGGAAACTTCTTAGCTTTGGTTTAGTCCAGTTGTGTTGACATCCCCTGTAGTGTGTGCTGTCCTTCCCTTCACCTTAGATAATTCTTATCTACTATCTAGTTAGTAAATAACCCTCACCCTCCCTCCCCACTCTCATAACCATCAAAGAATGTTTTCTTCTGTATTTAAACCATTTCTTGAGTTCTTAAAATAGTCATCTTATACAATATTTGTCCTGTGACTTACTAAATTCACTCAGCATAATGACCTACAGCTACTTCCATGTTATAAGATGTTTCAAGGCTTCATCGTTGTTCTTTATCGTTGGGTAGTATTCCATTGTGTGGATATACCATAATTTGTTTATCCATTTGTCCATTGATGGGCACCTAGGTTGTTTCCATCTTTTTGCTATTGTGAACAGTGCTGCAGTGAACATGAGTGTGCAAATATCTATTTGTGTGACGGCTCTTATTTCTCTAGGATATATACCAAGGAGCAGGATAGCTGAATTGTATGGTACTTCTATTTCTAGCTTTTAAGGAAGCACCAAATCGATTTCCAAAGTGGTTGTACCATTTTACATTCCCACCAACAGTGTATAAGTGTTCCAGTCTCTCCACAACCTCTACAGCATTTATTATTTTGTGTTTTTTGGATTAATGCTAGCCTTGTTGGGGTGAGATAGTATCTCTTTTAGTTTTGATTTGCATTTCTCTAATAGGTGACGATCTTGAGCATTTCTTCATGTCTCTGTTAGCTGCCTAAATATCTTCTTTGGTGAAGTACCTGTTCGTATCCTTTGCCCATTTTTTAATTGGGTTGTTTGTCTTTTTGTTGTTGAGGTTTTGCAGTATCTCATAGATTTTAGAGATTAGACGCTGATCGGATTTGTCATAGCCAAAAATTTTTCCCAGTCTGTAGGTTGTCTTTTGACTCTTTTGGTGAAGTCTTTCGATGAGTGTTAAGTGTTGGGTTTTTAGGAGTTCCCAGTTATCTAGTCTCTCTTCTGGTGCTTGTGCATTGTTACTTATGGTTCATATTGTGTTTATGCCATGTATCAGGGCTCCTAGTATTGTCCCTATTTTTTCTTCCATGATCTTTATCGTTTTTGATTTTATATTTAAGTCTTTGATCCATTTTAAGTTACTTTTTGTGCACGGTGTGAGGTATGGGTCTTGTTTAAGTTTTTTGCGGTTATGCCAGCACCATTTGTTAAAAGAGACTGTCTTTTCCCCAACTGACGGACTTTGGGCCTTTGTCAAGTATCAGCTGTTCATAGGTGGATGAATTTATGTCTGAATTCTCAATTCTGTTCCATTGGTCTATGTATCCTTCGTTGACCAGACTGTTTTGACTACCGTGGCAGTATAATAGGTTCTAAAGTAGGTAGTGTGAGGCCTCCCACTTAGTGCTTCTTGAGTAATGCTTTACTTGTTCGAGGCCTCTTCCCTTTCCATATGAAGTTGCTGATTTGTTTCTCCATCTTATTAAAAAATGTTGGTGGAATTTGGATCGGGATTGCATTGTATCTGTACATTGCTTTGGGTAGAATTGACATTTTCACAATGTTGAGTCTACGTATCCATGAGCAAGGTATGTTTTTCCATTTATGCAGGTCTCTTTTAGTTTCTTGCAGTAGTGTCTTGTAGTTTTCATTGTATAGATCTTTTACGTCTCTGGTTAGATTTATTCCTAAGTATTTTATCTTCTTGGGGACTATTGTAAATGGTATTGGTTTGGTGATTTCCTCTTCAAGGTTCTCTTTGTTGGTATAAATGAATCCAACTGATTTTTGTATGTTTATCTTGTATCCTGAAATTTTCCTGAAATCTTCTATTAGTTCGGTAGTTTTCTTGTGGATTCTTTGGGGTTTTCTGAGTATAAGATCATATCATCTGCAAATAGAGATACTTTGACTTCTTCCCTCCCAGTTTGAATGCCCTTTATTTCTTTTTCTAGCCTAATTGCTCTGGCGAGGACCTCCAGCACAGTGTTGAGTAAGAGTGGTAATAAAGGGCATCCTTATCTGGTTCCCATTCTCAAGGGGAATGCTTTCAAAGTCTCTCCATTTAGGATGATGATGGCTGTTGGCTTTGTATAAATGCCCTTAATTATAATGAGGAATTTTCCTTCTATTCCTATTTTGTTGAGAGTTTTTATCATAAATAGGTGTTGGACTTTGTCAAATGCCTTTTCTGCATCGATTGATAAGATCATGTGGTTCTTGTCTTTTGTTTTATTTATGTGATGGATTACACTGACTGTTCTTCTAATGTTGAACCATCCCTGCATACCTGGTATAAATCCCACTTTATCATGGTGAATTATTTTTTTGATATGTTGCTGAATTCTATTGGCTAGAATTTTGTTGAGGATTTTTGTGTCAGTGCTCATGAGGGATACGGGTCTATAATTTTTTTTTTTTTTTTTTTTGTGGTGTCTTTACCTGGTTTTGGTATCAGGGTTATGCTGGCTTCATAGAGTAAGTTTGGGAGTATCCCATCCTTTTCTATGCTCTGAAATACCTTTAGTAGTAGTGGTGTTAAATCTTCTCTGAAAGTTTGTAGAATTCTCCAGTGAAGCCATCCGGGCCAGGGCTTTTTTTTGGTTGAGAGTTTTTTAATTACCTTTTCAATCTCTTCTTTTGTTACGGGTTTATTTAGTTGTTCTACCTCTGTTTGTGTTAGTTTAGGTAGTGTCTTAGTCATCTAGTGCTGGTATAACAGAAATAACACAAGTGGATGGTTTTAACAAAGAGAAGTTTATTTCCTCAGAGTCAAAGTAGGCTAAAAGTCCAAATTCAGGGCGTCAGCTCCAGGGGAAGGCTTTTCTTTCCGTCGGCCTTCTTCTCTTTGGTGTTCTCCTGGACTAGGAGCTTCTTTGCACGGGAACCCCGGTCCAAAGGACACACTCTGCTCCGTGCACTGCTTTCTTGATGGTATGAGGTTCCCAACTCTCTGCTTGTTTCCCTTTCCTTTTATCTCCTGAAAGATAAAAGGTGGTGCAGGCCACACCCCAGGGAAGCTCCCTTTATATTGGATCAGGGATGTGACCTGGGTAAGGGTGGTGTTACAATCCCACACTAATCCTCTTTAACATAAACTTAGAATCACAAAATGGAGGCCAACCACACAATTCTGGGAATCATGGCCCAGCCAAATTGATACACACATTTTTTGGGGTACATAATTCAATCCATGACAGGTAGTTAGTGAGTTTCTAGAAATTTGTCCATTTCCTCTAGGTTTTCAAATTTGTTAGAGTACAATTTTTCATACTATTCTGTAACGATTCTTTTAATTTCAGTTGGGTCTGTTGTGATATCACCCATCTCATTTCTTATATGGGTTATCTGCTTCCTCTCCTGTTTTTCTTTTGTCAGTTTGGCCAATGGTTTATCAGTTTTGTTGATCTTTTCAAAAAACCAGCTTTTGGTCTTGTTAACTCTTTAAATTGATTTTCTGTTCTCTATTTCATTTAATTCTGCTCTAATTCTTATTATTTCCTTTCTTCTGGCGCCTGAGGGCTTCTTTTGCTGCTCTCTTTTTACTACTTCTAGTTGTAGGGTTAATATTTTGATTATGGCCCTTTCTTCTTTTTGGATGTATGCATTTATTGCTATAAACTGACTTCTGAGCATTGCTTTTGCTGTATCCCAAAGGTCCTGATAGGATTTGTTTTCATTCTCGTTTGATTCTATGAATTTCTTTATTCCATCCTTAGTTTCTTCTGCAACCCAGTAGTTTTTGAGCAAGGTGTTGTTCAGTTTCCATGTGTTTGATTTTTTTTTCCTTGCTTTTTCTGTTGTTGATTTCTACTTTTATGGCTTTATGGTCAGAAAAGATGCTTTGTAATATTACAGTGTTTTGGATTTTGTTAAGGCTTGCTTTATGGCCTAATATGTGGTCTATTCTGGAGAATGTTCCATGTGCATTGAAAAGAAAGTATACTTGGCTGCTTTTGGGTGGAGTGTTCGGTATATGTCTGTGAGATCAAGTTGGTTGAGTAGAGCATTTAGCTCTTACGTGTGTTTGTTGAGCTTCTTTCTGGATGTTCTGTCCTTCACTGAAAGTGGTGTGTTGAAATCTCCTACTACTATTTTGGAGCTGTCTATTTCTCTTTTCAGTGCTGTCAGAGTTTGTTTTATGTATTTTGGAGCCCTGTTGTTGGGTGTGTAAATATTTATTATCGTTGTGTCCTTCTGGTTTATTGACCCTTTAATCATTATATAGTGTCCTTCCTTATCCTTTGTGGTGTATTTTACTTTAAAGTCTATTTTGTCAGAGATTAATATGGCCACTCCTGTTCTTTTTTGAGTGTTGTTTGCTTGATATATTTTTTTCCATCCTTTCAGTTTTAGTTTGTTTGTGTTTTTAAGTCTAAGGTGTGTCTCTTGTAGGCAGCATATAGACAAAGAGTGGCAGATTGGGTAAAAAATCTCTTTATTGGTGCATTTAGTCCATTTACATTCAGTGTAATTATTGATGGGTATGAGTTTGGTGCTGTCATTTTGATGTCTTTTTTTGTGTGGTGTTCACAGTTTCTTTGTTCCACTTAATTTTCTGTGCTGAGTCATTTTTCTTTATGTATTTTCTTTTCATTGTTGTTGATTTTGTGTTTGCTGAGTCTTCATATTGTTCTAGTTTTTTATTTTGACTTGTATAATTGTTAGTTTTCTTTATGGTTACCTTAATATTTACCCCTGTTTTTCTAAGTTTATACCAGTCTTTTATTTGTTTATATCACCTTGAGTTCCTCTCTATATGAAAAATCTATGTCTACATTTTTTAAGTCCCTCATTTTTGGTTTAATGTTTTCATCTTTTATATATTGACATCTGTTCCCCTATTTTCAGTGTTTTATTTTTGATTTCCTTTTGTGACTTCCCTGTCTGGGTTGATATCCGGTTGCTCTGTCCTGTGTTCTAGTCTTCGGTTGTTATCTGATGTTACTGATTTTCTAACTAGAGGACTCCCTTTAGTATTTCTTGTAATTTTGCGTTGGGTTTTGCAAATTCCCTAAAATTCTCTTTATCTGGAAATGTCCTAATTTTGCCATCATATTTGAGAGACAGTTTTGCTGGATATATAATTCTTGGCTGGCAGTTTTTTTCCTTCAAGACTTTATATATGTCATCTCGTTGCCTTCTTGCATGCATGGTTTCTGCTGAGTAGTCGGAGCTTATTCTTATTGACTCTCCTTTGTAGATGAGTTTTCATTTATCCCTAGCTGCTCTTAAAATTCTCTCTTTATCTTTGGTTTTGGCAAGTTTGACTACAATATGTCTTGGTGAGTTTCTTTTGGGATCTACCTTATGTGGGGTTCGACAAGCATCTTGGATAGATATCTTGTCACCTTTTATGATATCAGGGAAGTTTTCTGCCAACAAATATTCAGCAATTGTCTCTGTATTTTTTATTATCCCCCCGTTCTGGTACTCCAATCACTTGTAGGTTATCCCTCTTGATAGAGTCCCACATATTTCTTAGAAGTTTCTTCACTTTTAAAAACCATTTTATCTGATTTTTCCTCAAATAAGTTGGTGTCAAGTGCTTTATCTTCAGTCTCACTAATTCTGAATTCTGTTGCTCCAATTCTGCTCCTATGATTTTCTATTGAGTTGTCTAATTCTGAAATTTTATTGTCAGTCTTCTGGATTTCTGATTGCTCTCTGTATATGGATTCTTGCAGCCTGTTAAATTTGTCATTATGCTCTTCTCTAATCTTTTTAATTTCCTCTATTGCGTGTTCTGTGTTTTGCTTAATCTCCTTCCTAATTTCTTGAAGACTTTTGTATATTAATCTTTTGTATTCTGCCTTTGGTAATTCCAAGAAATTTTCCTCCTCTGGAAAATTTTTAGATTCTTTATTTTGGGAGCTTGCTGAAGCCATCATGGATTGCCTCTTTATGTGATTTGATACTGACTGTTGTCTCCAAGCCATCTATAAGTTATTATATTTATTTATTTTATGTTTGCTTACTGTGTCCTAGCCTTTTGTTTTGTTTTAATATGCCCAAATAGGCTGCTCGTATGAGCTAGTTTGATTATTGGCACCTTTGAAGCCCTAATGTCCTGTCACCAGGTGGTTAGATCTGTGATTAGGTGTGTGAGCTCAGAGTCTGCCCAGTCCTCCTTTATGGACTCAGCTCAGGTACCCTGGTAGATAGCCACCAAGTGTATGGTGTAGGCTCTTACTTGCAGTCATATATGGGCATGGGTGATTGTTGTAGGCACATGCATCTGGCTGCAGCGGGGGACACCTTCTGAGCAAGGCAGGGGGCTGACGGCTGCCCCCAAGTGTCCAGGAGGTAGGCATGTCCCTGTTCCCTAGAGTGTGCAGGTGGGTGAGTTTTGCAGCATACTAGGCGCACCTAATGCTGTTGGCTTTAAGGACTGGAGGGCACCTGTTATTCATGGGCCCCTATCGCAGGTGGCTAGGTGGTGGGGGTGGTTCCATCAGTCCTCAGGCCCCTGATGTGGGTAGGTGAATACCCTGCTTAATGGGCAGAGCAGTATCAGCTGTCAAGAACTGGCCACTTCACAGCTGAAACACTTGAAGTTAGAGTTCCAGTATATACCCTGTTGTACTGCAGTAATGAGGGTCTACGCTGTTGAGATGGGCCCACACACATCTATGCAGGGAGAAAGGCACTCAAAGTCCATGCATCCCTTATGCCTCTGCATAGGCAAAGGATCTGTGCCTACTCTGGGCCCCTGGCTTAGGGGAGCTGGCAGTTTATTTTTTCCTCTGTTTGTTAATTTGTTCACTCTCCAAGGCAGGTAGAATGGCTCCAGGTGTGTGATGGATCCTACTTCTGGCCCAGGGGACTCGGTAATTGCCATAGCTGGTTCGAGACTCATTGCAGAGCAGGGAGCAGGGAGGTAAATGGGAGAGAGGTTTTTCCCTAAGGGGGGTGTTTTTGATCCACGAGGTAAGCCGTATGCAAGTACTTACCTTTCGCCGATGAGGGCTGCTTCTCACTGGTTCTGGGTGGCCGTGTAGACTCCCTGGTGCTGGGTCTTTCCCAGTGTGGAAAACATACCTCCTGAGCACCACTGCCTGCCTGCCTCACCGCTCACCCTCGAGCTGCTCAGGCCTGAAGGGCTCAGGCTCTCGCCAGGTCTGGTGTGGCAACTCCTCGCTGCTTCCGAACCGTCTCTCCCTCCCCCTGCCACTCAGTCCGGTTCCTCAACTCTGCCTTTGATGTTCAGGGCTCCCAGACTGCAATATATAATTGAATCACTTGTTTTTTCAGGGCTTTGTTGTAAGAGGGTCCAGCGGAAGTGTCTGACTACTCTGCCATCTTGGCCCCGCTTCCCCACTGATCTTTTTGTTGCAGTAGATTATTTTGTATTTTCTAGAGTTTTAAATAAATGGAATCATACAGCATGTAGTCTTTTTTTTTTTCTATAGCTTTTTTCATTCAGCATAATTATTTTGAGATTTACCCATGTTGTTATATCATATATCAATAGTTCATTGCTTTTTTATTGCCGAGTAGTATTCCTTTAATGGACATATCACAGATGGATATTTGAGTTGTTTCCACTTTGGAGGTATTATGAATAAAGCTGTTATGAATATTTGTACTAGTCTTTGTATGGAGATAAGCTTTCATTTCTCTTGAGTAAACATCTAGGAGTGGAGTGACTAGGTAATGTGGTAGGTGTTTGGTCTACCTTTTAAGAAACTGCCGAACTGTTTTCCAAAGTGATTGTACCATTTTACAATTTCCTACCAACAATACATGAGAGCTCCAGTTCCTCACATCCTCACCAAACTTGGTATGATCTCTCTTTAATTTTAGCTATCCTACTGGGTATGTAGTGGTATATCCTTGTGGTTTTAATTTGCATTTCTGTAGTGGCTAATGATGTTGAGCATCTTTTCATGTCTTTGTTGGGCATCTCTATGTATTCTTTGATGAAGTGTCTGTTCTTGTGGCTCACTGAGCTTCTGAAACTCTGGGTTTATAGTTTTTATCAAAGTTAGAAAAAAATTCAGCCATTAATTTTTCAAGTTGTTTTTGTTTCTACCTCCTCTTTTTTATGGTCTCTAATTATGCATGTTAGGCTGCTTGAAGTCATCTTGCAGGTCATTGGTGCAGTGTTCTTTTTTATTAAATTTATTTTTCTGTCTGTGCTTCATTTTGGATAATTTCTATTCCTATGCTTCAAGTTGACTAATTTTTTCTTTTGCAGTGGCTAATCTGCTGTTATTTCCATCCAGTGTCTTTTTCATCTCAGACATTGTAGAGGTGCTTCCCCCTTAGTTCCCTGGTTTCAAAGCTGTACCACTCCATGGCTTCAGTTCCAGGGGTGCTCCATCCCCGGCTGTGTCTTGCCCACCTTGTCATTTCTTTTCAGAGTCGTTTGCACAGAATCTATGCCACCAGCTGTGCTCTCTTTGTGATTGGTTTCCTGGGTTGTTGTTTAGTGCTGTCCTAAAATGAGCATTTGGCTCTGCGCCACCAGGCAGGGCGCAGTTGATCTGTGAATCTGTTTTCCTGCCGGCCTCATTCTGCTTCTCCTTCCAGTCGGTGCTCAGTCTGTTTCTTCAGCTCTCTGTTTGATGCTCTGGGATCTGAGGTTGTTTTTTGTGTCTAATTTAGTTTGTTGAGTGTTTGTTGTCAGGGGGTTGTTACAGTACGTGTATCTAAGGCACCATGTTGACCAAAACTGCTATTTAACATTTTAATATATGGAGTACAGTCACAATAACTGTCTTAATGCCCTTGTTTGCCAAGTCTAACATCTATGTCAGTTCTTGGTCTGTTTTTATTGATTTGTTTATCTCCTTATTATGGTTCATATTTTCTGCTTCTGCATACTTAGTTAAGGGTGGAGAAAGATGGTTTGTTAACAGTTCTTAATGGAAGTTCTGATTGAGACAAGCCAATATGAAAACCGGAGGGTGGTTTGGTAAATAATCCATATAGACAGACCTGGAGAGGAATCAGTCTCACATCCTTCATGAATTGATAAGCATGAAACAATCTCTTTTTCTCATTCCTCTCCTCCTTATCGTCCTCGTTTTTTTCATTTTCTATTCAAGTCTTAGTTCTAGGTACTATGAAGGACATAGTAATTATTTTTAGTAGGATGTTTTCTGTCCTCAGGGAACTTCCAGCCTACAGAGGAGGACACGAAGGGGTCCCCACTAGTATAACAGAGGACAGAACTCTATAGAGGGCATACCATATAATTATCTGCTTCAGTTTTCTATAAACGAAGACAGTAGTTATCCAGATAAAAGGCTATCCAGCTAAAAGTTCCCCATTCTTTAGTAAAATGACTCCAAACCCTTAAAAAAGTTGTAAATTTGACTCTCCTCAACTAGATCATAAATATCTAGAGGCCAGAAATCTCTCCTTTTACACCTCTGCAGTCAGCTCAATTTAACACATGTGAGATGCTTTAAAACAACAAACACTAACATTTCGTTGAGTGCTCACTATATGTCAGCGACCGTGCCAAGCACTTTGCGTTCATGATCTTATTTAATCTTCCTATGGACTTGTTGTTATTGACTCCATTTTACAGATGAGGAAACTGGAGCTCATTTCTCAGGAGGAAGCTTATCCTACACAACTGTACCATGTCTCTAGAAAAGCTTGTTGACTTTTTTTTTATGCTGTTTTCTTTTTTAACTTTTTAATTTATATACATTAAAATTAATTTTTTTGGCAAATAGTTCTATGATCTTTAACACATGCATAGAATTGTGTTGTTCTTTTGAAATCAAACCATATCCCCACACTTAATCCCTAGCAACCACTGATCTGTTCTCAGTCCCTAGAGTGGTTTTTTTTTTTTTTTCATTGTATGTTATCTGTAGTCACAGAGAGCTCTCCATGTGTATCGCCTAGAGATAATTTCTGCGTGGTTTAAAGTCAGGAAAGGTGTGCATCAGAGTTGTATCCTTTCACCATCCTTATTCAGTCTGTATCCTGAGCAAATAATCCGAGAAGCTGGACTATAGGAAGAACAAAGCATCAGGATTGGAAGAAGACTCATTAACAACCTGCGTTATGCAGATGACACAACCTTGCTTGCTGAAAGTGAAGAGGACTTGAAGCACTTACTGATGAAGATCAAAAACTACAGCCTTCAGTATGAATTACACCTCAACATAAAGAAAACAAAAATCCACACAAATGGACCTATAAGGAACATTATGATAAACAGAGAAAAGATTGAACTTGTCAAGGATTTCATTTTACTTGGATCCACAATCAACACTCATGGAAGCAGCAGTCCAGAAATCAAAGGACGCATTGCATTGGGCAAATCTACTGCAAATAGACTTCTTTAAAGTGTTAAAAGGCAAAGATGTCACCTTGAAGATTAGGGTGTGCCTGACCCAAGCCATGGTGTTTTCAGTTACCTCATATGCATGTGAAAGCTGGACAACGAATAAGGAAGATGAAAGAATTGACACCTTTGAATTATGGTGTTGGCCAAGAATATTGACTATACCATGGACTTCCAAAAGAACGAATAAATCTGTCTTGGAAGAAGTACAACCAGGATGCTCCTTAGAAGCAAAGATGGCAAGACAACATCTCACATACTTTGGACATGTTATCAGGAGGGATCAGTCCCTGGAGAAGGACATCTTGCTTGGTAGAGGGTCAGTGAAAAAGAGGAAGACCCTCAATGACATGGACTGACACAGTGGCTGCAACAGTGGGCTCAAGCATAATGATTGTGAGGATGGTACAGGACCAGGCAATGTTTCTTTCTGTCATACATAGGGTTGCTGTGAGTCAGAACCAACTTGAAGGTACCTAACAACAACAGAGATCTTCACCAACTGCTGTATTTGGATGCCAGTTTCTTGTTTCTCTTTAGCAATTGTGAGACAGATGCCTTTTCCTCAGGGAAGAGAAATCTAAGGTTTGTTGCCTTTGCCAACAATGAAAACGTTGGAAAGCCAGATGGCAAAGCTGTGGCCATTAGCATCTTTCACATGAACCAAATCAAAAGAATGGAAAAAGCCAAAATTGGTGGTCACACCAAATCGTTTCCATGTTAGCACCTCCAGTCACTATACACAGGTTACCAGTGTTGAACTTGTTGAAATTGATAATCTGACCCATCTCCAAATCAATCTGAATGGTGGTGTTCACTTTGATGAGGGGATTAATCAATGGTGCAAACATGACTCACCAGATGAGAGATTCCTTTTGTGCCTATAAGAGCTTTCTCATTTTCTAGAATTATACTTGGCCTCCTCAGGCATAATATGGTAAACAGCAAAGTGACCCTTGGTCTCATAGATTAAACACAAGTTCTCTCTGGTCTTTTAATGCTGATGGCATCCATGAATTCAGCAGAATAGGTCATATCAGTGCAGACCTCGCTATCCATCTTTTTTAAATTTTTTACTGTGTTTTAGGTGGAGGTTTACAGTTGAATTTAATTTCTCATACAAAAACCCATACACACACTGCTATGTGACCCTAGCTGCAATTCCCACAATGGGACAGCATACCTGCCCCACCCCCACACTTCCACCCCGTGTTTCCCATGTCCATTCAACCAGCTCCTGTCCCTTTCTGCCTTCTCATCCTGCCTCCAGACAGGATCTGCCCATTTAGTCTTGTGTATCTACTTGAACTAAGAAGCACACTCTTCACGAGTATTATTTTATGTTTCATAGTCCAGTCTAATCTTTGTCTGAAGAGTTGGCTTTGGGAATGGTTTTAGTTCTGGGTTAACAGAGAGTCTGGGGGCCATGTCTTCTGGGGTTCCTCTAGTCTCAGTCAGACCATTAAGTCTGAACTTTTTACAAGGATTGAGTTCTGCACCCTACTTTTTCCTGCTCCATCAGGGACTCTGTTGTGTTCCTTGTCTGGGTGGTCATTGGTGATAGCTGGGCACTGTCTAGTTCTTCTGGTCACAGGCTGATAGAGTCTCTGGTTTATGGGGCTGTTTTGTCTCTTGGGCTAATATTTTCTTTGTATCTTTGGTGTTCTTCATTCTCCTTTACTCCAGGTGGGTTAGGACCAGTTGATGCATCTTAGATGGCCTCTTGCAAGCTTTTAAGACCCCAGACGCCCCTCCGGAAAGTAGGATGCAGAACATTTTCTTAATAAACTTTGTTATGCCAGTTGACCTCGATGTCCCTGAAACCATGGTCCCTAGTTCCCCGCCCCTGTTACTCTGTCCCTCAAAGTTTTGGTTGTGTTCAGGAAACTTCTTAGCTTTTGGTTTAGTCCAGTTGTGCTGACTTCCCCTGTATTGTGTTTTGTCCTTCCCTTCGCCTAAGGTAATTCTTACCTACTATCTAGTTAGTGAATTCCCTTCTCCCTCCTTCCCCACCCTTGTAACCATCAAAGAATGTTTTCTTCTGTGTTTAAACCTTTTCTTGAGTTATTATAATAGTGGTCTTATACAATATATGTCCTTTTGAGACTGACTAATTTCACTGAGTATAATACCTTCCAGATTATTCCATGTTGTGAGATGTTTTGCGGATTCATCATTGTTCTTTATTGTTGTGTAGTATTCCATTGTGTGTATATACCATAATTTGTTTATCCATTTGTCTGCTGATGGGCACCTAGGTTGTTTCCATCTTTTTGCTATTGTGAACAGTGCTGCAATGAACATGGGTGTGCATATATGTATTTGTGTGATGGCTCTTATTTGTCTAGGATATACTCCAAGGAGTGAGATTGCTGGATCGTATGATACTTCTATTTCTGTCTTTTAAAGGAAGTGCCAAATCGATTTCCAAAGTGGTTGTACCATTTTACATTCCCACCAACAGTGTATAAGTGTTCCAGTCTCTCCAACGTTTATTATTTTGTGTTTTTGGATTAATGCTAGCCTTGTTGGGGTGAGATGGTATCTTATTGTAGTTTTGATTTGCATTTCTCTAATGGCTAATGATTGTGAGCATTTCCTCATGTATCTGTTAGCCACGTGAATGTCTTCTTTGGTGAAGTGCCTGTTCATATCTTTTGCCCATTTTTTAATTGGGTTATTTGTCTTCTTGTTGTTGAGGCTTTGCAGTATCTTGTAGATTTTAGAGATTAAACCATGATTGGATACGTCATAGCCAAAATTTTTTTCCCAGTCTGTACATTGTCTTTTTACTCTTTTGGTGAAGTCTTTTGATGAGCATAAGTGTTAGATTTTTAGGAGTTCCCAGTTTCTAGTTCTCTTCTGGTGTTTGTGCAATGTTAGTTATGTTTTGTATTCTGTTTATGCCATGTATTAGGGCTCTGAGCATTGTCTCTATTTTTTCTTCCAGGATTTTTATCATTTTTGATTTTATATATAGGTCTTTGATCCATTTTGAGTTAGTTTTTGTACATGGTGTGAGGTATGGGTCTTGTTTCATTTGTTTGCAGATAGAGATCCAGTTATGCCAGCACCATTGTTCCAGAGATTGTCTTTTCCCCATTTAATGGACTTTGGGCCTTTGTCAAATATCAGTTTCTCATAGGTGGATGAATTTACATGTGGATTCTCAATTCTGTTCCGTTAGTCTATGTACCTGTTGTTGTACCAGTACCAGCTGTTCTGACTACTGTGGCAGTATAATAGGTTCTAAAATCAGGTAGTGTGAGGCCTCCCACTTTGTTGTTCTTCTACTTATCCGCAGGTACCCATCTTAATGAATTGCTACATGCAGATCTTCTTTACTTCATCTCCTTTCAGAGCATATTCAAGTCTGTTCCTTAAGAAAATGATGAAGAGGAGCCATTATTTCATCTTGTGGCACCTAGTGGATGTACGAGGAGGAAACACATAAGTCAAAGCTTGCTTTGTAGCTGTTATACCCTCCGATGCATCTTGCCACCATGAGGCACATGCTGGTCATGGAAAGAAAAGGCCCTAGAATTTTGTCTTTTCCAGAATGTCATATAAATGAGACAAACGGGATGCAATGTTTTGAGACTGACTTTTTTTCACTCAGCATAATGCCTTTCAGATTCATCTGTGTTGTTGCATGCATCAGTAGTTCATTTCTTTTGATTTCACTTGCATTGTATGGATGTAGCACAGTTTGTTTATCCGTTCATTCACTGAAGGACATTTGGTTGTTTCCAGTTTTGAGCAATTATAAATAAAGCTCCTACAGACCTTCACATGCAACTTTTTATGTGAAAATAAGTATTTCTTTAAGGTAAATACCTCAAAGTGGGATTGCTTTGTAAGAAGCTGCCCATCTGTTTCTGGAGTGGTTATACCATTTTACATTTATACCATCAAATTATGAGGGTTCCAGGTGCTCCACATCCTTGTGAGCATTTGCTATTGTCACTTTATTTTCTGTGTAGTGGTTTCATGTTGTGGTTTTAATTTGCATTCCCTAATGGCTAATGGTGTTGAGCATTTTTTCATGTGCTTATTTGCCATCTGTGTATGTTCTTTGGTGAAATGTGTATTTAAATTCTTAACTAATTGTCTTTTAAAAGTTAGGTTGTTTATTTTCTTATTATTGAGTTTTGAGAGTTCTTTATATATTCTGGATACAGTTCCTTTTCGACATATAAAGTTTGCAAATATTTTCTCAGTCTGTGGCTTATCTTTCCATTATCTTAACAGTGTCTTTCAAAGATCAAAAGTTTTTAATTTTGATCAGTTCAATTTATCATTTTTTTCCTTTATGGTCATACTTTTGGTGCCATAGCTAAGAAATCTTTTCTTAACCAAAGGTCACAAATGTTTGCTCCTATGTTTTCCTCTGGAAGTTTTATAGTTTAGGTTTTACATTAGCGCTATGGATCATTCCGTGTTAATTTTTGTACAAAGTATGGTATTTATTTGTTCTAGTTCCATTTTTAAAAAGATTATCCTTTCTCCATTGAATTGCTTTTTCACTGTTGTCAAAAATCATTGACTATATTTTAGGGGCCTATTTCTGGACTTTCTGTTCTGTTTCCGTGATCTATGTGTCTATCATTTTACTAATACCCACTGTCTTAGTTTTTGCAGCTTTATATTAAGTCTTAAATTAAATATTGTGAGTCCTCCAATTTTGTCCTTTCTCAAATTGTTTTGGTTATTCACATTCCTTTCCTTTTTACATAAATTTTAGAATCAGTCTATTCATTTCTTAAAAATGTCCTGCTGAGATTTTTTATTGAAATTATGTTAAATAAAATTGACCTCTTAACTATGTTGAGTCTTCCAATTCATGAACATGGTATATCTCTCCATTTATTTAAGTCTTCTTTGATTTCCTTCATTAGTATTTTATAGTTTTCAACATACAGGTCCTGCATTTTTTTGTTTTTTTTAGATTTATACCTAAGTATTTTTTTTTTGAGCATTTGGAAATATTTTAAAAACAATTTGGTTTTAATTGTTCATTACTATTATATTAAAATATGATTGATTTTTATATGTTGACCTTATATCTTGTGAGCTTGCTAAACTCACTTATTTGTGCTTTGTAGATTCCCCAGGATTTTCTACATAGACAAGCATGTCATCTGTAAATAAGGATTGTTGACGAACACCTAACTCAGATACATTTATTAAGATGACTGATACAATGCTCAGGAACATGCTTTTATATTGCTTTGAAGATTTAAAAAGTATTATTCTAGGAAAAAACTGTTGCCAACAAATTTTTTGCTGGCTTTCACATTGTGGTTTTAATTTGTGTTCCCCAGTGGCTAATGAGGAGCCCTGCTGGTGAAGTGGTTAAGAGCTGAACTGCTAACAAAAAGGTCAGCAGTTTGAATCCATTAACCACTCCTTGGAAACCTTATGGGGCAGTTCTCCTCTGTCCTGTATGGTCGCTATGAGTCAGAATTGACTTGATGGCGACGAATTTTCACAGGTTTTAGTGGCTAATGATGTTGAGCATTTTTTCATGTGCTTATTTGCTATCTGTGTGTGTTCTTAATTGACTCAGACATTTTTATTTGGTCAGTGACTCAGACATTTTTATTTGGTCAGTATATTGGGCAGTTTTTAGAATATTCATCCACTATTTATTTCCTATGCTCTGCTCAACACATATATTAACTGAGATTCTTTGGTTCTCAGCTAGCCCAGAGCTTCTCCTCTTTCTTTCTTTTTTGTCCATAGATCTTACAAACTCATTTATTTTTTAAAATGTATCTCTGGAGAGGCATGGCCAAGATGGCAGAGTAGTCAGATGCTTCCTATGTCCCTCTTACAACAAAGACCTGAAAAAACAAGTGAATTGATTGCATATGTCTATCTAGGAGCCCTGAACATCAAACACAAAGTTGAGGAATTGGACTGAGTGGCGGGGGGAGGGAGAGACGGTTTGGAAGCAGCGAGGAGTTGCCAGACCTGACCCAGTGGGAGCCGCAGCCCTTCAGCCCAGATCAGCTGAGGGTGTATAGTGAGGCGGGCAAATAGCTGCACTCCAGAGGCATTTTCCGCATTGGGAGAGACCCACCAGCAGAGTCTAGTCGGCCACCCAGAACCAGTGAAAAGCAGCACTCAAGCGGCTAAAGATAAGTACTTGCATGTAGCATGGGGATTAAAAAAAAAAACCCATTTGGGAAAAACCTTTCTCCCATTTACCTCACCCGTCCCTGCTCTGCACTGGTCCCGGCTGGCTTCAGCAATTGATGAGTTACCTGGGCTGGAAGTAGATCCCTTAAGGCATCCTGAACCATTCTCCTGGCCTTGGAGAGGGAACAAATTAACAAACAGGGAAAAAATTTAAGTTACTGGCTCTCCTAAGCCAGGAACTCAGGGTTGGCACAGCTCCTTTGCCTAGGCATAGGCATAAGGGGTCCGCAGACTTTGAATGCCTTTCACCCCTGCATAGACTTCTGTGGGCCCATTTCAACAGCGTAAGCTCTCACTACCACAGTACAACAGGGTATATACCTGAAGTATTACTTCAACTGTTTCAGCTGTGAAGTGGCAGGTTTGTGACATTTGACACTGCTCTGCCCATTAAGCAGGCTCTTACCTGTCTGCATCAGGGGCTTGAGGACTGGTGTCTCCACCCATGCCATCTAGCCACCTACTACAGGGGCCAAGAATAAGTGGTGCCCAAACAGTGCAGGTGCTCATAGCCCAGCTGCAAAACTCACCCACCTACTCGCTCTAGGGAACAGGGACATGCTTTCCTTTCAGACACTCAGGGGCAGCCGTCAGTCCCCTGTGTTGCTCATACATGCCCCCTACTGCAGCCAGATATCTGTGCCTACACCAATCACTCATGCCTCTCTAGGACTCTAGGTGAGCGCCTGTACCACACACTTGGTGACCGACTGCCTGGACACCTGAGCTGAATCCATACAAGAAAATTTAATGGACTCCTGGGTTCACACACTTAGTAACAGATCTAACTACCTGGTGATGGGATGTTAGAGCTTCAAAGTCGCTAATAATCAAACTAGCACACATAAGCAGCCTATCTGCGCATATCAAAACAAAATAAAACAAGATATAAAATAAAAAAATTATAATATATTGATGGCTTGGAGACAACAGTAAATATTAAATCACATAAAGAGGCAGACCATGATGGCTTCAACAAGCTCCCAAAAATAATCAATAAATTTTCTGGAGGAAGAGAATTTCTTGGAATTACCAGAGGCAGAATACAAAAGATTAATATACAGAACTCTTCAAGAAATTATGAAGGAAATTCGACAAAATGCAGAAACTTCCAAAGAACATACAGATAAAGCAGTAGCAGAACTTAAAAAGGTTATTCAAGAGCATAATGATAAATTTAACAGCTGCAAGAATCCATAGAGAGACAGAAATCAGAAATCCAGAAGATTAACAATAAAATTTCAGAATTAGAACTCAATAGAAAGTCATAGGAGCAGAATTGAGGCAGTAGAAGTCAGAATTAGTGAGATTGAAGATAAAGCAGTTGACACCAAATTATTTGAGGAGAAATCAGATAAAAGAATTAAAAAAAATGAAGACACTCTAAGAATTATGTGGGACTTCAGCAAGAGAAATAACCTACAAGTGATTGGAGTACCAGACGGGGGGACAACAGAAAATACAGAGAAAATTGTTGAAGATTTCTTGACAGAAAACTTTCCTGATATCCTGGAAGATGAGAAGATATCTATCCAAAATGGTCATCGAACCCCACATAAGGTAGATCCCAAAAGAAAGTCACCAAGACATATTATAATGAAACTTGCCAAAACCAAAGATGAGAAAATTTTAAGAGAGGCTAGGGATAAAATGTATCTCTGACTCCAACACAGAGGATAAGCCCAAACCATCAAACATGGTATGTTGATACTCTGAACTTTTGGTACTGAAGCTATTGTTTTGACAACATCAATTTCAGGAAATTATTACTTCACTTGACTTTGGTTGAAAACTTCAACTCTCCAACTTTATCAAAGCTACTGACAAACTTAAATCAGAAGAGAGAGAGAAGCTCATTACCCTGGTCAGTCAAAAGTTAAATGAATTTCTCAGACTGATGCTCTGGAGTCACCCATATAATATGGGATAATTAACACTTATTCCTCAATGGAGACCTTATAAATTAAGAATAAAAGAGTGTGGGCCTCAAACCCACTTCCCCCTCCCCTCTCTTCAGGGACTCAGTTATGGGGGAGGAATGTTTATCAAAAGCTCCAAATATACAAACAGGGATACATCAACAGACTGGTGCATGCCATAAACTGGGGAAGTATTTCTGCTTTTGACATGTAGGCTGAGTTTGTTTAAGAAATGATTACAAATATACTTACAATAAAAGTGTTCTGAGCATTTTATTATCTAACTAAATGGTCACAACTATGCTATAAAGCTGATGGTATTATTATCCCCAAATAAGAGGAGCACTGAGAATTGACCATTAGATTTAGCAACTTGGAGGTCATTGGTCACCTTCATTGGATCAGCTTTGGAAGAGTGGAGGATGAGAATAGAGAGGGTTTATAGAGAGTGGGAGTAGAGAAATTGAAGACAATGATATAGACAGTTTTTTTTTGAGGATGTTTACTGCAAAGGAGAACAGAGAATTGGGTCGGTAGCTGATGTGAGAAGTAGGGTCAAGAGAAACTTTCTTTTATCTTGTTCCCTCCCTCCCTGTTTCCCTTCTTTCCTCCCTCTTTTCTTTCTTGTTGGGACAAACCATAACATGTTGCATGCCGACAGAAATTTTCCAATAGATAATTATGTTTATCATTGTATATAATATCAGTAGTTCATTATATTAGTACAGTAGTTAAGTAGTACACGTAGGAGGGGATTAGATATTAGTGAACAATTGGATAAATGAATTTAGATAAAACACATATGGTTTATTTATAGTAACAGGAGGAAAAGTTGAGTAGATGGGTGAGGATTCTAGTAGGTGGGTGCATTGGAGGTAGGGATCTGTAGACATTTTCTTCCTATGCTTCAATTTTTTTCAGTAAATAGGAATAAAAATTACCAGGTGAGGATAAAAATGGGGGAGGGAGGTGATGAAAGTTTGAGGAGAGGAGGTTTCAAGTAGTTTTTTAGGAGAATATAAGGATGAATGGATTAGAGAGGCAGGATATGATTGATGGAGAGTAATAAGACCGCACTTGAGGTCCATAGTCATAAATGTAAAATATTTTTCTCTCCCGCATTCACCTCTCTGGGAACTGGCAAGGAATAGGTAGAGTTAGATTTTACCAGGGTTGTGTTTTTGCCAAGTGAGTACAAAAGATGAAGAGAGAGGCAGAGAAGTTGAAGGTGTATGCAAGCCAATGGTTATATTGTACATGGAATTAAAGCGTTACTGTACATGGAATTAAAGTTTTACCAGGGTTGTATGAAGGGAAGAGAGGACATGCAGGGAGTGAGGAAAAGTGAAAAGATGGTTAGATGAGTGAGTTGGAGGTCCTGGGGAGAGGCAAAAGATTGTCAGAGTTTGGGGATACTGGAGGAAGATGGAAAAAAAAAAATGGAGCTGCTGGTCACAGAGTGGGATGTGTGAAATTTAGATTACGGAGGAGTCGCATTTATTGGTTATGATGAGTATAGGCTCAGGTAGACTTATGGGAATGGAAGGCTAAGGCGGGATAGAGGATAAGCTCACTGAGGATGGGAGTCCAATGAAGGATGATATATTTAACATATATTAAAGTACCAAAATTTTAAACGTCAGAACTGAAATCATGGGGAAATGATGGACACAGTGACCCACTGGTACAGACTGCAACAATGAGGGGTAGTAGGTGATACAGCCTGATTAAGTATGATTCAAAGCTGGACATTCTTAGGGAGGAGAGAAGGAGAAAGTTCTTCAAATGGTGAGGACAGCAAGGGGACACAACCCATCTCCAGGCCCAGTGGTATGAGGGTGGTGGGAGAAAAACAAGCCCCCACTTGAGAGGGCTGCAGGGACAGCTGTGTCTGAGGAAGAGCCCATATTTAGTCAGAGCGAGAAAATGAAGCAAGAAGGGGTCAAGGACATGGGAGATTTTGCTGAGGTACTGTGAATTCAAAAGGGTGAAGTGGAAAGTATCTGGAGATGAAGGAAGGGGAGAATGAGGATAGAGTTGGGGATACAAGGAGCCTTGTAGGGATTCGAGTGTGAATTCTCAGGGGTTACATGAGAGACAGTGGCTTCCTATAGGACTTACATAAGGAGGGATTAAAACATGTAATTGCATTATGTTGTGATGATTCAATGAGGAAATGCAGGTGGGGCATATAGGACAGTGCTGAGCACATAGGTCCTATTCAGTACTTTCAGTTAAGAAAGGACCTCAAAGTTGCATCCTTCCCTACTCCATTCCTTGCTGCACATCCCTTTACTTGGATGATGGATGAGAAAACTGTGAATGTTAAGATTTAACACACATCGCTGCATTCTTATTAATTGTAACTGGAATCACTGAAATATATAATGACTGTGAAATGCTGGGGAAGAGCCTGAGCCCTGGTGCTCATCATTGCAGATGAAAATTGAAAAGCTTCAATCCATGTTTTAGCTTTCATGCATACAATTAACTATTTCATTAACCTTCAACATATCAGTAAGCTTATGCTCCAAAGGATCAAAAAAAGCCGGTGTCCTTCAGCATTTAATCTCCATTTAGGAACTCAGATCCAAGGAAGGTGATTCAAGTCCAATACATGAGACAGCCAGCATTTCTCTCCTTAGCTTTCCTAGGTCAATATAGACAGCCCCTTGGTCCTCAGAGTCTAGGATTTTGCCCCCAGGATGGAGTGGGGTGGGACAGGGCTGGCTCCCTGCCCAGTGACCCTCTTAAAGATCCAACTCCCTAACTCTGCCAGTGGTAACCTGCTGCCTCCCTGAGTTTATTATCTGCTCTCTGCAGGAGGTCTTCCTTCATTCATCCCAACCTTACTCCCCACATTTTCCAAAGGGGTCTCTGTCATAAGTGTTTCAGGATTTGGGAGAGATGATTTTTTTGTGTGTCGTTGGTGATCTCAGAATTTTTCATCATGGGCCTGATCAGTTTTTGCATGGGAAGGATGACTGAATGATTAACACTTGTGCTGTAGAATCTGAGTGCCTGGGTTGGAATTCCAGCTCTGCTGCGTACTGGCTATGTGATTTTGGGGGTATAACTTAATCACCTCTGTGTTTTAATTACATTGTATAATGAGGTGATAATATTCTTTATTTTAGAGTTGTTGCAAGGAGTAAATTAAATAATACTATCTATATATTATTTATATAGTTGTTTAACACAGTACATGGCAAGTATTAACTAGTATTATCATGACCTGTGCCTTGTAGGTTAGTAGAGAGCATAAAAGTGGTTAACTTAACTGTTTGGGGGTTGATCTTCCAGGGCCTCAGCTAATAAAGCTGACAGATTCCCTCATAGGATTAAGTTCCGCAGCTTCACCCTGCGTGAGTCCTCAGGTAGGGGATGCAAGCAGCAGGACAAAATCTGCAGGTGACTGTGCATCACTCCCTTAGCCAGGTGTTGTTGACAGTACCTCAGTTGCCACTTGGGTTTCCAGCCTGATTTTTGGTTTACTTAATTGGCAGCTACTAACATTGTGAGGGGCTCTTAGGACATCAACATGACATTTGTGATGTCCCAGAAGTAACAGATTTCTTTGCTTGTTGATTTTTTAACAGCTCCCTTCTGATGGATTCAGAGGCTTGCCTAAAGAGGATAGGGTCTATCTTTCAAAGAACCACATTAGCAACTCAAAGATTATATTAATTAACTCAACAAATATATTTGAGCACCCACTGTGTGTCAGGCACTGGGAATACAGACCTTTGAGTGGCTGAATAAAATACAGCCATTGCCCTTGAGGAACTTAAGGTCTTGCTAGAGGGAATGACAAGTAACCAGGTGAGGACCACAGTATGGTGTAGGTGCCCTGGGGTGATCTGTGGCAAGCCCTCTTGGTTACAGATACCAGGGAGCTTCCAAGAGAATGAGTATTAGCTAGCTGGGGGAGGCAGATGTGGAGGTAGTGGTGGGAGAAGAGGCAACAGGGCAAGGACATCCAGAACAAGGGACCAGCAAGTGCAAAGGCCCATAGAGGAGAGAATATTTACCAATGTATGGACGGTGATGGGTATTAGCTAACTTAACCATAACATGGTTATGTGCATATGTTATGCACATTATTCAATGTTTTACATAATTTTTCATAATTAAATAAGCATTCATATACTTGTTTATCCAGAGGGGAATTCTCATACACTCTCTGTACACCCTTGTTCAGATCAAAGATGCTGTTTGGTTCTCTTTTGTTTAGCTCCCAAAAGAGCCTCTCCTCAGCTTTCTGCTTTTCCTGCTGAAATTGCAGCCAACTAAGACTGGGAGGCATGTCTGCCTGTGTGAGCCTGGGGCCCATATCATCACCTCCTGGCCTTCCTGGGAGGTTCTGGGGCCTTCACCAGCTCTCTCTTTCCTCTCTACACTCTCTCTCTCTCACACACACATCACTCCAGCAACCATAGGTCAGTGCTCCATGGCAGAATGATTGCTCCAAGCTTGGCCAGGCAGTGACTCAGGAAATCAGTTAGGAGGTGTGTGTTGGAAGAGAAAGAGGGACATTCAGGAAACCCCTTGGTTCACTCACATAGAAGCAGCCCCCTGACCTGTCCCCTGCCTTCTTGCACTCCTGCTTTCCTATGCTGCCCCACATCTCTGGTTGGCCTAAGCATGACTGGTTTATTTCTGTACCCCTTGGAATGGGAGATAATAATAAAACATATGACTATCGCTGTTATTACTATCAAAGTTATTGCTACTATTAGTACTACTATAAGTTATCATTTATTTAGTGCTTACTGTGTGCCAGGCCATGTGCTGAGTGCTTTACATATTTAGCCCATTGAACTCTCATGACAAACCTAGGAAGTAGATACTATCATCATTCTTCCTTCATAGAGTGGGGAACTGAGGCCCAGAGACATCAGTGGCAGCTGGAATTTGAACTCAGGTATGACTGCCTCCCAAGCCCACGCTCTTAAGCACTGGAAGTACTCATTTGATACAAGTGCCAACTGCCCTGACACATGTTCTCAAACCCTGAGCACAATCTTGAAGGAACAGGGTGTGTGGGGATGTTCAAGGTCCTTCCTGGTGATAAAGAAGAGAAAGATGAAGGTCTGTTGGTAAGAGACAAAGGTGCTGAAACAGAAGAAAGCAATGCCCTGTGTTTCCACACCCAGGGGAAGGCCAGGAAGGTGAGACTGGCTGGGCTGAGTTTACCCTACACTCTAAGTTACCAGCAGGTGTGTCGACAATCAGAAAGTCAGAACTTTCTGGTACAACTAATGGGATAAGCCACTCCTATTGCTTCTCAAGGCCCTGAGCCCCTTATCAAAATGCCAGTCTGTTTAGTCTCCTACCTCTTTTTTGGTCTCATAACTCCGACCAGGAAGTTGTCACTTCCAGCCTGTAAAGGGTCCCCCAGTCTCAACCAGAATCCCTATCTTCATGGTGAGAAGTTATGAGGATGGGTGGGAAAGGAGAGGGCATGCAGTTTCTCCACAGCAGTGACTGGGGGGACCTTGCAGCTCATTCCTCAGATGCAGAGAGAAACAGACTGGTAGGATGAGGTGGCATTGCTTGTGCCAGCTGAATTCCAAAGGGGGCAGTACAATTACTGCTGTTCACAGTGCACTCACTATAGCAGTCATGCTTTTTGAGTCTCTTTGCCCTGTTTGAGCCAAAGTACAATGATACAGCTGCAAAGTACTAAATTAAAGACTCCCTCTTCCTGGACCCTTCCAAAGCTTTCATCCACAAAACACACCTAAGCCCTTTTGGCCCATGGATTGGCTTATGGAAGACCTCATTTATTCATTAATTTATTCACTTAATCAAAAAAAATGAATGGAGCATCTACCATACGCTGAGGACTGTGTTAGCCTTGGAGATATAATGGAGAGTGAGGCCTGAGACTTCTCTGCCCACACGGAGACAACAGGCTAGAGGAAAAGATAGATAGTGAAGATCCTGCAGTGAAGTGTGATGAGAATTTCTCAATTTTTTGCAAATTAGATATGAGTTCCTTTGCATTTAGCCTTGTAGTAACTCCTGGGAAAATATTTCCTACCAAATAAACACAACTGGTAAGCTGTAGAAAACAGAGTATGAGACTGCTAGCTCAGAAGCGTGAGTGATTTCCAACAATCCATCCTTACAAAGATGTTCCACCCAGTTCAACATATACTATTGGGCCTCTGTGTGCGAGAAGCTGTGCCCAGCCCTGGAGATATGGGGGGAGTGAGATGTGATCACTGCTCACCATGTGTGAGATGACACACAAGCCAATCATTTTAATATTATGTGGTGAGTGCTAGTCATTGATTCGACAAATGTTCATTGAGTACCCCTTCTTTGCTAGATGCTAGATGCTGTTCTAACTCTTTGAGATACAGTCATAAACAAAATAGAGTTTCTACCCTCATGGAGCTTATATATTACTGGGGAACAGGCACTCTGGAAGGGGAATTGCTATTTTATACAGATGGTCAGGCAGGGACTCTGAGGAGGTGATTTTGAAGAGAGACATGAAGGAGGTGAGGGAGACTGTTATATGAGGAAACAGTGTTCTGAGTAGAGAGTCAGCCAATGAAAAGACCAGAAAAGAGTATCTGATGTTTTTGAGGAAGAGCTGTCTGGTGTTTCTGAGGAAAAACCAGGAGACCAGCTACTGGAGCAGAGTAGGTGAGGAGGAGGAAAGGAGGAGATGAGGGGAGGCAGCAGGGGACATGGTAAATGCCCTAATAGGTACTTGTCAAGACTGTGGCTTTTACTCTGGAGAGATGGGGAGTCATTGGAGGGCTTCAAGAGGTGGAGTGACATGGTCTGATTTATGTTTTAAGAGGATCACTTTGGCTCTGGGTTAAGAATATATTGCAAGGGAGGGGTGAGCAGAGTGGAAGCAGGAAGACCAGTTATGCTATCACAGTTACTCATGGGAAATGAAGATGGCTTGGATCAGAAAGGTGAATAGTTAAGAGACTGAGAAGTGTTGAATTCTGGATGTCTTTTAAAGACAGAGCCAAGAGGACTTACTTATGGAATGGATATGAAGTAAGAAGAAGAGAAGAGACAAAGATGACTCTGAGGTTTTAGTCCTAAGCAACCAGAAGGATAGAGTTCCCATTTATAAGATGGACACTATGGTAGATTAGATCATTGTTGAGTAGGTATTTTCTCCCTCCCACCCCATCTCCATGAGAAGAGGACACTTCATGCCCTATTGATGTTGGATTTTGTCATAGAACTTGCTTTGGCCAATGAAATGTGGGCAGAAATGACAGTGTGTGAGTTCTAAACCTAGGTCTTAAGAGCTATCATGCATTTTTACTTGGCCTTTGGGAGCTTCTGACCTCTACCATGAGAAGAATGTACGCCAGGAAGTCACTACCTCTCCAACCTAGAATGAGATTTGTGGAGCCTGCTCCTCCTCCACAAACTTGCAGACTTGTGAGCATGACAATAAATGTTTATTGTATAGACTGTTGAGTATTGTGGCAATCACTGACTGATATAGGGACAGAGGCAGGCTCAGTGCTTTGGAACATCAACATCAAACGTAAGCTTTTATCCATGTCTGGATATTCAGGGAAGTTTCCTGGAGTAGAGAAGTCATAGCTGAGTCTTGAAGACAAGAATCACCCACTTCAAGAAGTGGAGGAAGGGCATTCACAGCTGAGGATATGGCATAAGCAAAGGCATGGAGGCACAAAACATATGATGTATGAAAATGCAGAGAAGTGTGCAAGTAGAGGCAGAGGGTGGCAGGAGAAGGAGACAGAAGCCTGATTGTGAAGGGTTTTGCATTCCCCAACAAGGAATATAGACTTTATTCCATAGGCACTGGGGAACCACTGAAGCCTTTTTAAGTGGGAAAGTGCCATGGTCTGATTTGTACCTATGCGCGATCCTTCTGGCCCTGTGTGGTGGATAGTGTTGTGTATGGGGGCCTGGGAGTAGAAGGATTCAGGTAGGAATCTGTTGTAATCATCTGGTCTACTGCAGTGTGGTAAGTATGGAGGGAATGGAAATGGATTGGAGAAACATTTAGGTTTTATATCAGCAGGATTTAAGGTACAGAGAGAAAGAGTGGTCAGTATGTGGCATGCTTGGGACATCAAACACTGGAAGAAAATTTACTAACATGGGATGATAGGTGATTTTTTTCTTCTACGTGAATTTATTTTCTACATTAATCATGCACTGCCAGTATAAGCAGAATTTTTTTTTTTTATTTTTAGTATTTTACAGTATTTAAATCCACCTGGTTCATTTGTACCAAGTTTGCTAAACTCTAAAATCTCAATGTTGGAAAGGGGTATCCACCTTTATTGCTCTCTTGGCTAGACTTGCCGTCTTCTCTGACAATTTGTTTTTTTAATAACAAACTAATTGAAGATCCAAAAAAGAGGTTCAGAGCAAATGTGATACATGCATCTTATTTGTACTAACTGTGTATTTTGAAAACATTTTACAGAAACATTAATTTCTATTTGGTATTACCAGATGATATATTTCCAGAGGATTATGTCATGACTCATCTGGTTATGAATTCAGAATAGTAAACGTGCATGAGACTTGTTGTCAAAAGTAATTAAAGTGCAGTATATATATAGAAGTAATTCTTTAAAATTTGCTGGTGATTGCTGAAAATGCTATTAAGAGGGGCGAATAGCAAAATAACCAAGTGCCAATTTAAAAAAAAATGTAGAGCTCTGCTAATTAAAAAACAAAAACCAAGTTAGGCAAGTCAGTACTTGTCTGTTCAAGGAGCACATTGCATGCTTTTCACCTCGGTGCCTCTGTGCCATTTCTGAGCCGAGACTGACTCTCCTCTTTACCACCTCTAGGAACCCTCCCTCTCTCAAGACCAGTTCAAATGTTACTCCAGGATGGCTTTCCTGTTACACCTGGAAAAATCCACCATTTCATGCTCTGGGATCCCACTCCATTTATTCTTAGGGTCCAACAGCCCTGTCAAAGTGCTTTCTGTATTTTTGATACTTTTGTACTTACTAATTTCAACTTCATTCATCTGTATATGGCCGGAGACACCATGGCAGGGCATGTCATGTTGTAGGATTGATAAACGTGGCATAAATGACTCAATACATATACTTTGATTCAAGAATTTTATTTTGCTTTAATTAGTAAGTGCCGGTGGTAGACATTAGGGAATTGATCTAGGAGCAGTGAGGGGGCATACTTGACTCTAAGAGATGGTCCTGAAGCCAAAACCAAATGTTAAAGGCCCATTATCTCATGCCTAGACAATTGCAGTGATTTTCTAAAAAGGCCTCAGAAGAGTAAATGATGAGTAAGTGATTGAACTTAATTTCTAATCAGGAAAATCAGATTCCAGGTTTTTGCTTCAAACTGATTTATTGAATGAATGACTGAATAACACTTGGGAGTAGGACTTATTATATCTGTTTAGTAAATGAAAAGCCTGAGGCTTTGGCATGATTTCATTTACCTCTATAGCTTCAACTGTCACCTATGTGCTGATGATTACCAGGCTTTTACCTTCAAGCCAACCTGCATTCTAAGGAGCAGACTTAAGTATTCCACAGCCAAGAGGTCATCCATACTGGTAAGACCCTCAGACACTTCAAGCCTTGCATGTTCCAAACTGAACATGTGGGTCTTCCATCTGATACCCAAACTTGATCTTCTGCTTTCTGTTTCAGGAAATAGAGTCCCCATATACTCAGGTCTCTTGAGGTAGAAACCATGGGTTCATCTTTGTCTCTGCCAATTACCAAGATCTATAAATTCTGATCCAGAGTATCTCTGTCTGACCCCTACCTTCCATACCTACCTTCATGGTCTTAATTCAAGTCCTCATCATTTAGTGTATAGAATTTTTGCACTAGCCGCCTAATTTGTCAGTTTACCAACAGTTCCTTCTTCCACCCAGATGCCAAACCATCATTCCTTTGGCTGAAAAGCTATAGGGTAAATTCCAAGCATCTTTATTATCATACCTCAACATAACTCACTAGCATTAATTCTGCCCCCCTTCCCATCAACCCACCTCCATTCGATCTACAACTATCTACCAAGTACACCGAGCCTGTTCATGCCTCTGCACATGCTCATTCCTTTGTCTCTGTGCCTTTGTTTTCTCCGTTTGTCAAACTCCTGCTCATCCTTCAAGACTCACTTCAAAATACCATCTTTTCCGGGAAGCCTTTTCTCACATTACTGGGGCATTTGTTGCTCTCTTCTCTGGGTTCTCACAGCACTTCGCTCATACAACTGTTTAGCATATACTCCATTACTTTGTGATTATTTCTTTACGGTGCATTCTCTCCCATTGCTTTAAGGACAGGAACAGAATCACATTGACACTTGTAGCCATAGTACCTCGTACAGTATCTGGCTCACGTAAGGAAGACTACTCATTTGCTGAGAAATCATTTAACCACTCTCAGTCTGTTTCCTCATCTGTTAAATGGGAATAATAATCTCCTCTTAAATCTCAATTAAAAAAATATTTCAATTTTGATGTCATTTGTAAAATGCTCTGTAGATATGAGAAGCAGAAAGGACTAAAGCAGTGAGAAGAATCATTAAGGGAATTATTTAGTCCAAGCAACTCACTTTATGAATAAGGAAAATGAGCTGGGGAAATGGTATAATGACTAAGCCAAGGTCTCACAGCAGTTAATGGTAAAGCCTGAGTCTCCTGACTCAGTGCCCTTCCCTTTCATCTCTCTGCTTCTGGAGCTTCACCTTTTAAGGCCCCACCCCACTATTGCTCCAAAGGGCCTTCTTTTAGGTACTGTATCACCTGTGTTACCCATATTCTTGCTCAGGGGGGGTGTGACCACCAGGCTTCAAGCTATTTGGTTCCCTCAAGTAATCTCCAAATGCTGAGTACCATGAGAACACACCTCAAATGTTGCTTTGGGTGACGAACAGACCCATCTCTGTGTTTAGAATCTGATTTTTAAATTTGTAGTCTTAAAGGAGATATCACTTAGAGAAATAAACTCTTACTCCTGATTTTTTCAGTCCAATTAAAATACTTTTTCTTCTTCCTGCACATTTCTTAGAGCTTATTTCCATGTTTATGTTAAAATATCTGTTTTAAGCAGACAAAATGTCAAGTTTTCTGATGTGCTGTGGGAAATTATTGGGTGAATTCTTTAGAGTATGAACTTAAGCAAAATTAATAATCACATGAGAAGAGAAATTGTCATCTGAAAGCCTCTTGGCTTAACATCCCTAAGTGAGATGAAAAATGCCCAAACCACTATTTTCAAAGGTGAACATGTAGGAGAAGCTGGGGGAGAGCTCTTAAGCCAACAAGAATAGCTCTGGTTCTCATTATGTAGGCCAGTGGCTGTGTGCTACAGCTCCCAACAATGCAAACATGTGCTCTGACCTCCCAGGTCCAAGCGATATGCTATGAATAAGTGTGCTATATTTCTAAGACCTGATAAAGGGAGCAGAAATGCTTAGCATTTCATTGTGGTCCTTCTGAGTTTTCAAGGCATTTGTCCATCAGTAATTAGCAAGCCTGCTCTGGAGCCCAGAAAAACAAGCCATTATTATTAATTTCACAAGGTAGGTATAGGACACTGAGAGATCAGTGAAAGAGATAATATGAATGATCATGCTACCAAGTATTTGGAGGACAGCCCTTTTATGTTTGAGAATTAATTTTAGAAAATTTTAGCTCAATCATCTTCCATCACTGTAATTTAAGTAATAGGTATACAATTTTAGTTTTATTAGTTCTCCTGGATCTTATGATACTACCTCTGTGGTAACCAGAGCCTATACCCTCTACTTCTCCAGACTTGTGGCTATGTAAGGGTTGGCAAAAGAGTGTAGATGGAGCATACCAATTATACCATTTTATTGAGAGCAGATGGAAAAGTACATGGCCTTCCATTGCTCAGGCAATATGTAATATGAAAGAAAGCTCGTGCCAGGACACTCAAAGAATATTTATTGCAGGATTCCTTATCCTGTATTTGAGTGTATAACGTCTATGATAGGTAATGTTCACATAATTTTTAAATGGAAGAGGAAGAAAGAGACATTTAGTTCATTGATACCAAGTGAGATTTCTGACTCATTACATCTTGAGTGATGGAGATTTTTTTCACTTTGCCATCAAATGCAGTTCTCTCAGTTTTCTCAGTTGGCATTAAACGGGACTCTGTCTTGGATCCAGGCAGGGCTTCAAACTGTTCTTCCTGGTTCAGTCATGGCCAAGGAAGTGAAACCAGAACAGACTCAAATTTTTTAAATCTGAGTGAACCAGAATGATAACCAGAATGGGAAAAATTATAAGTTGAAGCCCTGCTAGAAACCTAATCTCCGTCTTAGAAAACAACGGCAGCGTATGTGTTACGTAGCAACCAAATCTTTTGCCCCTGAGATTTTGAGCACTGCAGGGCCCCACTCAAAGATGCTGGCTGACTGCACTGATTTGAGTGTGTGTTGCTTTCCACAGTCTTGTCAGTAATCCAGTCTCATGCATCAGGCTCCTGAAAGAGCCCACTACGCCTCTTCTAAGTCTCTCATTCCAGGGCTTTGACCCGTAATTTTCCCTGTTTTGGTTATCGTTTCAGATCACCCAAATTGTAAAAATTCAGATCTGTTCTGGTTTTGCTTCGTTGGCCGTGACTGAAATGGTTCTAACTGGTTTGAAGCCCTGGATCTAGGGGATGTGATGGCATTTGCTAGCTTCTTACAGTTCATGGGCTAATGGGAGAAGAGAAAGAACAGCAATGACCTTTTTTTTTTTTTTTTTTTTTTTTTTTTTACCATTATCGAGCCTAAGAACCAAAACTAAAATAATCTAAAACCTGAAAAAAAGCTTTTTTTAAATTAAAAAATTAACTGAATGTGACATTTAGCTGTTTCTTTTTAAACATTATGGCTGAAATATACGTATCTGGGGTTTGATGGGTAAATGGGTAATCACTTTCACTGGCAGCCACCTTCATTCTGCTTAATTACACTAAAGTTCCCTTGATTGATATTTTCAGAGACATGAGTCCTTGAATATGCAAATGAATCAAATCTTGTCAGCCGGCTGAAAGGAGCAGAAGAATGTTGCTATTAAGAAGGTGGGAGGTTTTTCTCCTTACACCAGCATAAATTCCAGGTGGACTAAAGAGTTAAATACACAAAAATGAAACCATAGACGTACTAGAAGAAAATATAGGTGCATTTAAAAAAATAATCTTTGATTAGGGAAGACCTTTCTAAGCATGACATGAAATCTAGAAACCATAACTGAAAAGACACATGCTATTTTATCTAGCAATTCCGTTTTGAGTTTAACCTACAGATGTGCTCACAGAACTGCATAAAGTTATATGTACAAGGATGTTCAATGAAGAACTGTGTATTAAAACAAAAAACTGAACTAACCTAAATGTTCACCCATAAGGGAATGTTACATAAATTATTGTTCATATATGTGGTGGAACACTCTAAAACTGTTGGGGGAAAAGGAGTAGACTTATAGATACTGATAAGGAAAGATGTTTTTGCCATATTTTATTAAGTGAAAAAATCAAGTTGCAGAACTGAATGTCAAGTATGTTTTGATACATTTAAAGCAAAAAAGTATGTGTATGTATGTGTGTGTGTGTGTGTATGTATACATATATAATACCAAAAATGCCAGTTGGTGTTGAGTTGATTCTGATTCATGGTGACCCCATGTGTATCAGAGTAGAACTGTGCTCCATAGGGTTTCCAATGGCTGATTTTTCAGAAGTAGATCAGGCCTTTCTTTGGAGGTGCTTCTGGGTAGACGTGAACCTTCGATCTTTTGGTTAGCAGTCAAGTGTGTTGACTGTTTGCAACAATATACACATACATATACATATGTATGCCTATCTGTGTATATAAGTTTTATGCCCAGACATGAAATAAGTTATTAATAAGACTGAGACTGGATCAAGGGAAAGTGTGAAGAAAGGGGAACTTACTTTTCACTAACATTGTTGGGTCCCGTCTGAATTATATTTCACAACATGTAAACCTTTGATTAACACATCTGAAAAGAAGATGAGTAATTTCCTTATTTGTACTTATTCCTGCATGCTGCTCATTATAAGAGGGAAACCTTCAAGGAGAAACCAAACTCTTCACTGCTCCAGGTTTACCTCCTGCATTTAACATGGAACTCTTCAATCAATTTCAGATCCAGCAGCTCATCAGGACTACAGATTATTATCAACGTTTAGTTGTCCATATTATGGTTTAATTCAGGCAAAATAGATTTAGCATATCTGGGTCATGTTACTGAAGCCATTTTAAAATCAAATCTCTGATCTTAGCTCTCGTATCATTGATTTTTAATTCCAGCTCCCTCTTGTTGATCCTCAAGAAATATAGAAAACAGCCCTCACCATTCTTTCCTAATAGGCTTTCGGGTAATTATTCATATTCTGTTAGCTTCTCCACCTCCAACTCTACCACTTCCTCCTTTAACCATAATGTATGATTTCCTGGGGTCCTCTAAGAATCTTTAAAACATGACCTCAACAAAGAATGGCAACAATTCCACCCAGGGACAGCTGACATTGAGCTGGATGTGCCTCTGTTCTGCCTGGTCTACCCACAGCTGAGTTGGGCTGGTGAGTGGATGTGGTGGGCTCACATGCTTCCTCCTGCTCACCAAGTCTGTTCTAAAGGGAGGTCAACAGAGTATCAAGGGTCCCAGAAATCCATCTTCTAATTCTGCTTTGAGCTGCCAACTTCTGGGTTTGTGAGAGGAGACTTTTGAAAAATGAGAACACCCTTCTCCTTTCTAAATGGATTGTCACCAGCCCTTGGGAGTGGTGGGTCCTGTTTTGGAGAGAAGGGCTGAAGGTGACACTGCAGAAACCAAGTCTCAGTCCACACATCATCCAGTAGCCCTCCTGTCTGTCTCTCCATGGCCAGGGCCCAGAACACCCCTTTCTCACCCCAACCTGTAGATTTGACAATTTCCTTAGTCCTGAGGCCCACCCTCACCCTAAACTGGGCTGTAGAAGTTGCTCTATGCTGGGAACTCACTAAACTGTCAGATATTTAGCTTTATTGATTGTGACACTAAAATTTTCCAGTAACTGATATTTATGAGGAGTTGACATGAGAGAAATAACAATATCAAAATATTCAGGAAAACCAGGATTCCAAATTGCATATGCAATCTTGTCACAATTGTCCACAATAAATAAATCTATACAAAGAAAAAAAAAATAAAAACAAAACTAGATCTTCCTACCAGATAATAGGTCATAGAATAAAGTGAATTGGTAGTGCCAGAGGGATAGTCAGAATGTTAGAATAGAATAAAAAGCCCAGAATTGCTATATGAGAGAGGTAGTATAACAGATTAGTGGAGAAAGGTTAGATTATTTAATAGGTGATGCTGGGAAACTAACACCATATGGAGAAAAACAAAATCTTACACAAACTCATCCTATATACAAAAAAAAAAAAAAACCCAAAAAAACCCCTACACTTGGAGTAGAGACTTGAAATCAATGGTAAATCTCTGAAGATAATAGAAGAAAAAAATAGATTATGAGAATATCTCTGTGATCTTGGGTAGGGAAGGATTTCTTAAGACTAAGTGCACAAACTATAAGGAGAAACATTGATGGATTTGACTACTTCAGAAATAAGGATTTCTGTTCAACAAAGGATGCCACAGATAAATTTAACATGAGTGCCAGACTGGGAGAAGTTATTTGCAATGTCTAAAATAGACAAAGAACTAGTATTTAGAGTATATCAGGAACTCCTGGAAGTCAACTTAAAAATATGCCAAAATAGAAATCTACTTTAAAAGTGGACAAAGGACTCTTTAACAAATGGT
The DNA here is from genome assembly GCA_030035585.1 of Dugong dugon. Classification (NCBI taxonomy): domain Eukaryota; kingdom Metazoa; phylum Chordata; class Mammalia; order Sirenia; family Dugongidae; genus Dugong; species Dugong dugon. The sequence continues at coordinate 150,004,503 of CM057460.1, forward strand.
GCTGGCATAACTGAATATCCATCTGCAAAAAACTGAAACAAGACCCATACCTCACACCATGCACAAAAACTAACTCAAAATAGATCAAAGACCTAAATATAAAATTGAAAATGATAAAGATCATGGAAGAAAAAATAGGGACAATGCTTAGAGCCCTAATACATGGCATAAACACAATACAAACCATAAGTAACAATGCACAAGTACCAGAAGAGATACTAGATAACTGGGAGCTCCTAAAAATCAAATACTTACGCTCATCAAAAGACTTCACCAAAAGAGTCAAAAGACAACCTACAGACTGGGAAAAAATTTTTGGCTACCACAAACCCGATCAGCATCTAATCTCTAAAATCTACAAGATACTGCAAAACCTCAACAACAACCACACAAATAACCCAGTTTAAAAAAGGGCAGAGGATATGAACAGCCACTTCACCAAAGAAGACATTCAGGTGGCTAACAGACACATGAAGAAATGCTCAGGATCATTACCTATTAGAGAAATGCAAATCAAAACTACAGTGAGATACTATCTCACCCCAGCAAGGCTAGCATTAATCAAAAAAACACAAAATAATAAATGCTGGAGAGGTTGTGGAGAGACTGGAACACTTATACACTGTTTGTGGGAATGTAAAATGGCACAATCACTTTGGAGATCAATTTGGTGCTTCCTTAAAAAGCTAGAAATAGAAGTACCATATGATCCAGCAGTTCTGCTCCTTGGAATATATCCTAGAGAAATAAGAGCCGTCACACGAATAGGTATATGCACACTGATGTTCGCTGCATTACTGTTCACGATAGCAAAAAGATGGAAACAACCTAGGTGCCATTAACAGACAAACGGATAAAAAAATTATGGTACATTCACACAATGGAATACTGTGCAACAATAAAGAACAACAGTGAATGCGTGAAACATAATATGGAGGAATTTGGAGGGCATTATGCTGAGTGAATTTAGTCAGTCACAGGACAAATATTGTATAAGGCCACTATTATAAGAACTCAAGGAAAGGTTTAAACACAGAAGAAAACATTCTTTGATGGTTACAAGTATGGGGAGGGAGGGGGAGGATTATTCACTAGATAGTAGACAAGAATTATCTTAGGTGAAGGGGAGGACAGCACACACTACAGGGAAAGTCAGTACAACTGGACTAAACCAAAGCTAAAAAGTCTCCTGAATATGATCAAACACTCTGAGGGACAGAGTAGCAGGGGCGGGGTCTGGGGACCATGGTTTTAGGGGACATCTAGGTCAACTGGCATAACAAAGTTTATTAAGAAAATGTTCTGCATCCTACTTTGGTGAGTGGCGTCTGGGGTCTTAAAAGCTAGCTAGCAGACATCTAAGAGTTATCAGTTGGTCCCAACCACCTGGACTAAAGGAGAGTGAAGAACACCAAAGACACAGGGAAAGTATTAGCCCAAGACACAGGAAGAGCCACATAAACCAGAGACTTCATCAACCTGAGACCAGAAGAACTAGATGGTGCCTGGCTACCACCAATGACCGCCCTGACAGGGAACACAACAGAAAGTCCCTGATGGAGCAAGAGAAAGGTGGGGTGCAGAACTTAAATTCTAGTAAAAAGACCAGACTTAATGGTCTGACTGAGACTGGAGGAACCCCAGAAATCATGGCCCCCAGACTCTCTGTCAACTCAGAACTAAATTCCCGAGGCCAACTCTTCAGACAAAGATATTGGACTGGACTGTGGGACATAAAATGATACTCGTGAAGAGTGTGCTTCTTAGCTCAAGTAGATACATGAGACTAAACGGGCAGTTTCTGTCTTGAGGTGAGATGAGAAGGCAGAGATGGTTAGGAGCTGGTTGAATGGCATGGGAAATCAGGAGTGGAAGGAGGAGTGTGCTGTCACAGTATAGGGAGAGCAATTAGGGTCACATAACGATATATGTATAAATTTTTGTATGAGAGACTAACTTGAAATGTAAACTTTCACTTAAACTACAACAATTAAAAAAAAAAATTGCAATTAAAAATGCTTCGCTAGCCAAAAAAAAAAAAAAGTAGACAAAGGATAACCAGTAACAAAACCTGTTGCCGTCAAGTCTATTCCAACTCATAGTGACCCTACAGGATAGAGTAGAACTGCCTCATAGGGTTTCCAAGGAGAGGCTGGTGGATTTGACCTGCTGTCCTTTTGGTTAGCAGCCAAGCTCTTAACTACTGTGCCACTAGGGCTCCAGGCAAAGGATAAGAAGATGCAGTTCACATAAAGGAGAAGCCCACATGGCTAGAAAGTACATGAAGCACTCAGCCTTGACAGCAAATACGGAAATGCAAATTAAAATAACTTCACATCCCTCATACTGGCAAGCACCAGAAAGCAGGATAACACCTAGAGCTGACAGCACATGGAAAACCAGAACCCCTGAGGGAGTGCAGGCTAGGACAGGCCTACGGGAGAGCAATCTGAGATGCTTGGTGAAATTAACCATGGGCATTCCTTCCTGGGTAGGTAACTCAGTAACCTTTAAATAGGATCATTTGTAGTAACAAGAAGTTAGAGGCAATCTAGGTGTCTCACTGTGGGACTGAATAAGTGAAAGGCTGTAGATGCAGAGAATGGAATACTAGGCAGCAGACAGAAGCAATGAACTAGGTTTCACGGTGCCAACAGCACCATGAAGAGACTAAAAACATGGTGTTGAGTATAAAAGTGTAAGAGAACATATTTTTTTTAACCACAATCCTTTTTATGTAAATTATAAATATAAACCAAAAAAACCAAACCCATTGCTGTCAGTTCTGACTCATAGCAACCCTAATATACACACACATAAATCAATTGTAAATTTTTTGGAGAATGTATGCTACATGAAGGCAGGGATTTACAGGGTTTTGATGGCTCCTATGTATTCTCAGCCTCTAGAACTTTGCACATAGTAGGTACAAAAGAAATATTTCTTGAAAGGATGATACATACATGTATACCTATATGTCTAAATACATTAAATACATTGGAGTGGGTGTATTTTTTTGGGGGGGGGGGAGAATGGGAATGAGGATAAAGCAAGAAAGAAAGGAAATAAAAATACAATAATAATGTTCCATTAACTGAGTCATAATATTAATTCAAATTTTTGCACCTGGAGGTAGGGCCCGGGAGGGGCGTAGTAGGAGGAAACACGCATACCAAAGTGTTAATTATTCCTTGATGGTGGCATTAATGCTGATTTTTTTCATTCTGTCTAATCTATCTTCCAAAAATTCCATAATGAGTATGTGTAATTTTATTATTAAGAAACCCAACACTTCAACATTTTTTCTCATACTTGAGAGGGGCAGTGCCCTAATACCAAGTTTCCTTCCATTGCTTTTTCTGCTGCCCTCCCACCCCTTAACCACCCGCCTCTTCCAGACATCACATACACACACGAACTTTTGCAGAATTCCCACTTGTGCCTTCGTCAACAAAAAACATCAGCTATCTCTCCTTCTTCCTCTAGACAGACCTTCTAGTTTTAGGACTACCTTTGGCTTCCCAGAATAACTGACCTTTGGCCCTCCATCCTGCCTTGCTCTGAGGGTCTGCCTGGATTCCTGTCCTCAGGCTTTCCTAGTTCATCTCAGCCCGGTGCTATCCCCACCTAGACTCAAAGAGCCTGAAGAGAAAAGAACCAAGCGACTCTGGCAAAACTGCAACTATTTTTAGCAAAACTGGGTGTCCACCCCAGGGAGGACTTCTGATGCCCAGAAAAGCGTTGCTTCCAGTCTCCTCTTGGCCTGGCATTATCAATACCCAGAGCTCCAAGAGAGGGAAAGGAGAAGGAGAGGCCTACCTGGTGCCTTTATTTATGCTGAATCGAGCTCCAGTTTAACAAAAAGCATTTTCATAAGATTCAGCTATTTTCCTCTCCTTTAATGAAAAGTTTACTTGCACCACACAACCAACAGAAGTAGAAAGTTACCCTCAGAATCTGGAAGATGCAGTAGAAAGATTAAAATCAAATGAAATCCCTCCTATTCTGGAGTTATCACTTCTGAACCCACTTTCCAATGCCTCTGCGCTACCAGTGCTTTGCAGTGAACAGTCTGACCAAGCCTGGGACACACTCTGTCTACCTTCAGAAGTGGAAAATGGAATCTACATCACTCTCTTGCCCTCCTCCCACTCCACTGGGCCTCTGCCTTGGAGGAGAAGATACAGAGCTGTCTCTATTCTGCCTCCTCTTCCTGTGCCTCTCCACTGCCTGGGGCACCACTGTGGCTCACTGAGAGGCCCCAGAGGGAGAAGAATTAGGGTCCTGGGAGGTTCACAGACAAGAAAGCTGGCCTGCAAACAGCTTATCACCTTCTCTGACTGCTGTGGCTCCAGCTAGTCCTTCTCCTTTCCTCTGAGAAAGCTTTAAAACATAGGTTTTAAAGCTAAGAAGTAAAAGTGCAGTTTTAAAAGAGTTGATCTAGTTTGACAGCTGACTGTGTGGTGCATGTGGTGTAGTGTGGTGTGAGGTGTGTGTGTGCGTGTGTTATTATATGAAGAATGTTTATCTCCTCCACGAGACTATAAGTTCCTTGAGGGCAGGAACTTTATCTTGTTCATCATTTTATCCCCAGAACCTAACCCAGTGCCTCATATAAGAAACTGAAGTGTTTGTTGCGTGAATGACAAATTTTCATATAGCTCTATAACTAGCACTATAACCTCATGTGTCTGTTAGTTTGTTGTACTGTGGTGGCTTTCATGTTGCTGTGATGCTGGAAGCTATGCCACTGATATTTCAAATACCAGCAGGGTCACGCATAGTGGACAGGTTTCAGCTGAGCTTCCAGACTTAGACTAGGAAGAAGGACCTGGCGATCTACTTCTGAAAAAAACTAGCCAGTGAAAACCTTATGAATAGCAGTGGAACACTGTTTGATATAGTGCCTGAAGATGAGCCCCTCAGGTTGGCACTTGAAATATGACTGGCACCTGAAATATGAGCCTCCTCACAGTAGTTGTTGTTAGGTGCTGTCTAGTCGGTTCCGACTCATAGCAACCCTGTGTACAACAGAATGAAACACTGCTGGGTCCTGCACCATCCTCACAATCGTTGTTATACTTGAGCCCATTGTTGCACCCACTGTGTCAATCCGTGTTGTTGAGGGTCTTCTTTTTCGCAGACCCTCTACTCTACCAAGCATGATGTCCTTCTCCAAGGACTGGTCCCTCCTGATAACATGTCCAAAGTATGTAAGACAAAGTCTTGGCCATCCCCACTTCTAATGAGCATTCTGGCTGTACTTCTTCCAGGATAGATTTGTTTGTTCTTCTGGCAGTCCATGGTGTATTCAGCAATCTTCGCCAACACCATAATTCAAAGGCATCAATTCTTGGTCTTCCTTATTCATTGTCGAGCTTTCACATGCATATGAGGTGATTGAAAACACCGTGGCTTGGGTCAGGTGCACCTTAGTCCTTAAAGTGACATCTTTGCTTTTTAATGCCTTAAAGAGGTCTTTTGCCCAGTGCAGTGAGTTTTTTTTATTTCTTGACTGCTACTTCCATGAGCATTGACTGTGGGTCCAAGTAAAATGAAATCTTTGACAACATCAATATTTTCTCTGCTTATCATGATGTTGCTTATTGGTCCAGTTGTGAAGATTTTTGTTTTCGTCATGTTGAGGTGTAATCCATACTGAAGGCTGTGGTCTTTGATCTTCATCAGTGTTTCAAGTGCTCTTTGGTTTCAGCAAGCAGCACTGTGTCATCTGCATATCAGAGGTTGCTAATGAGTCTTCCTTCAATCCTCCAGCTTCTTGGATTATTTGCTCAGCATACAGACTGAATAAGTAAGGTGAAAGGATGCAGCCCTGATGCACACCTTTCCTGTACTTTAAATCATGTATATCCCCTTGTTCTGTTCAAACGACAGCCTCTTGGTCTTATGTACAGGTTCCTTATGAGCACAATTAAGTGTTCTGGAATAAGAGCCAATCTTTTTTTTTTTTTAATTGTGCTTTAAGTGAAAGTTTACAATTCAAGTTAGTCTCTCATACAAAAATTTATACATAACGTTGTTTTGTGACCCTACTTGCACTTTCTATACTGTGACAGCACACTCTTCCTTTCCACCCTGGATTTCCCGTGTCCATTCAACCAGCTCCTGACCCTCTTTGCCTTCTCATCTCACCTCCAGACGAGAGTTGCTCATTTAATCTCATGTATCTACTTGAGCTAAGAAGCACACTCTTCACGAGTATCATTTTCTGTCCCATAGTCCAGTCCAATCTTTGTCTGAAGAGTTGGCCTCGGGAATGGTTTTAGTTTTGGGTTAACAGAGAGCCCGGGGGCCACGTCTTCCAGGGTACCTCCTGTCTCAAACCATTAAGTCTAGTCTTTTCACTAGAATTTGAGTTCTGCACCCCACTTTTCTCCTCCATCAGGTACTCTCTGTTTTGTTCCCTGTCATGGCAGTCATTGTGGTAGCCCGGCACCATAAGAGTCAATCTTAATGACATAGATGGAGTCAAGCTTTCAGGACCTTCATTTGCTGATGTGACACATCTCAAAATGAGAAGAAACAGCTGAAAAGATCTAGTAATAATTGTAACGTGTAATGTAAAAAGTATGAATCTAGGAAAATTGATAATTGTCAAAAATGAAATGGAATGCATAAACATCAATATCCTGGTCATTAGTGAGCTTATATGGACTGGCATTGGCCATTTTGAATTAGACAATCATATGGTCTACTGTGTCAGGAAGGACAAATTGAAGAGGAATGGCATTGCGTTTATCATCAAAAAGAACATCTCAAGACCTATCCTGAAGTACAAAGCTATCAGTGATGGGAAAATATCTATACATCTACAAGGAAGACCAGTTAATATGGCTATTATTCAAATTTACACACCAACCACCAAGGCCAAAGATGAAGAAACTGAAGATTTTTACCAACTTCTGTAGTCTGAAATTGATCAAACATGCAATCAAGATGCATTGATAATTACTGGTGATTGGAACGCAAAAGTTGGAAACAAAGAAGAAGGAACAGTAGTTGGAAAATATGGTCTTGGTGACAGAAATGATGCTGGAGATCGCATGATAGAATTTTGCAAGACCAGCGACTTCTTCAATGCAAGTATCTTTTTTCAACAACATAAACGGCAGCTATACACGTGGACAATTGCCATATGGAATGCACAGGAATCAAATCGACTACATCTGTGGAAAGAGATGATGGAAAAGCTCAATATCATCAGTCAGAACAAGGCCAGAGACCAACTGTGGAACAGACCATCAATTGCTCATATGCAAGTTCAGGTTGAAACTGAAGAACATTAGAACAAGTCGACGAGAGCCAAAGTATGACCTTGAGTATATCCTACCTGAATTTAGAGACCATCTCAAGAGTAGATTTGACACATTGAACACTAATGACTGAAGACCAGATGAGTTGTGGAATGCCATCAAGGACATCATACACGAAGAAAGCAAGAGGTCGTCAAAAAGACAGGAAAGAAAGGAAAGACCAAAATGGATACCAGAAGAGATTCTGAATCTTGCTCTTGAATGTAGAATAGCTGAAGCGAAAGGAAGAAATGATGAAGTAAAAGAGCTGAACAGAAGATTTCAAAGGGGGCTCAAGAAGACAAAGTATTGTAATGAAATGTGCAAAGACCTGGAGATACAAAACCAAAAGAGAAGAACACACTCAGCATTTCTCAAACTGAAAGAACTGGAGAAAAAATTCAAGCCTAGAGTCGCAACAGTGAAGGATTCTAAGGGGAAAATACTGAACGATGCAGGAAGCATCAAAAGGAGATGGAAGCAATACACAAAGTCACTGCACCAAAAAGAATTGGTCGACATTCAGCCATTTCAGGAGGTAGCATATGATCAAGAACTGATGGTACTGAAGGAAGAAGTCCAATCAGTGGTACTGAAGGAAGGCACTGCTGAAAAACAAGGCTCCAGGAATTGATGGAATACCAATTGAGATGTCTCAACAAATGGATGCAGCACTGGAAGTGTTCACTTGTCTATACCAAGAAGTTTGGAAGACAGCTACCTCCTGGCCAACCAACTGGAAGCGATCCATATTTGTGGCCATTTTGAAGAAAAGTGATCCAACAGAATGCAGAAATTATTGAACAATATCATTAATATCACACACAAGTAAATTTTGCTGAAGAGCATTCGAAAGTGGTTGCAGCAGTATATTGGCAGGGAACTTCCAGAAATTCAAGCTAGATTCCGAAGAGGAAGTGGAATGAAGGATATCACTGCTGATGTCAGATGGATCTTGGTTGAAAGCAGAGAATACCTGAAAGATGTTTACCTGTGTTTTATTGACTATGCAAAGGCATTCGACCGTGTGGATCATAACAAATTATGGATAACATTGCAAAGAATGGGAATCCCAGAACACTTAATTGTGCTCATGAGAAACCTGTACATAGACCAAAAGGCAATTGTTAGAAGAGAACAAGGGGATACTGCATGGTTTAAAATCAAGAAAGGTGTGCATCAGGGTTGTATCCTTTCACCATATTTATTCAGTGTGTATACTAAGCAAATAATCTGAGAAGCTGGACTATTTGAAGAAGGATGGGGCATCAGGATTGGAAGAAGATTCATTAACCACCTTCGATATGCAGATGACACAACCTTGCTTGCTGAAAGTGAAGAGGACTTGAAGCACTTACTGAAGAAAATCAAAGACTACAACCTTCAGTGTGGATTACACCTCAACATGATGAAAACAAAAATCCTCACAACTTTACCAGTAAGCAACATCATGATAAACAGAGAAAATACTAAAGTTGTCAAGGATTTCATTTTACTTGGATCCACAATCTACGCCCACGGATGCAGCAGTCAAGAAATCAAACGTTGTGTTGCATTGGGTAAATCTGCTGCAAAAGACCTCCTTAAAGTGTTGAAAGGTAGAGATGTCAATTTGAGGACTAAGGTGTGCCTGACCCAAGCCATGGTGTTTTCATTTGCCTCATATGCATGTGAAAGCTGGACAATGAATAAGGAAGACCAAGGAAGAACGGATGCCTTTGCATTATGGTGTTGGCAAAGATTACTGAATACACCATGGACTGCCAGAAGAACAAACAAATCTGTTTTGGAAGATGTACAGCGAGAATACTCATTAGAAACGAGTATGGGAAGACTTTGTCTTACATACTTTGGACATGTTATCAGGAGGGACCAGTCCTTGGAGAAGGACATCATGCTTGGTAGAGTAGAGGATCCTTGAAAAAGAGGAAGACCTTCAACAAGATAGATTGACACAGTGGTTGCAACAATGGGCTCAAGCATAACAATTGTGAGGATGGTGCAGGACCAGTCAGAGTTTCATTCTGTATGAATGTTTCATTCATACACAGGGTCACTATGAGTTGGAATTGACGTGATGGCACCTAACAACAACAAAAGCAACAACTATAACTAGGGTCCATCTAGTTTTGATACTCTGAGTCTACAGACCATACCACCATCCTATCATCCTGACATATATTTTTGCCATTTAATCTGAATGTAAATTTACTGCTAATAATACACATACTTTCATGTTGATGGTGCATGCAGCATAGTTGATTAATGCTACCCTAGTATGATTAATTTATATAGTATTGTAATTTTTTTCAGAGAAAAATCCGCCAATTTCCCTTTTATTTCATTTGTGCTAGTATTTATTGGCTAATATTTTTTAAGAGCTGTCTCCATTTTCTCCGTATCTCTGATATTTCAGACCGGTACCTGTATTCTCCCAATTTTTTTGTGTGTAGTGATGAATCTTTTCCACAGAGATGCTTTTCAAAACAGAATCTCTGTCTGTATTTGGCAGGAGCTCTGCCTGCCCATTTCCTCACTCCTTCTCCTTTGCTCCTGTATCTTTCCAGCCCACATCACTTCTTTTCACAGCAATATTTTAGCAGCACTATAGGCTTATTCAGTTTCAGTGGTCTGCATTTTTCCAATTGAAAAATATTCCCTTGGACTGTTTTTAACCATGGAGCTCAGAAGCACACCCTGGTCTTTTTCTTGTTCTGGAAAGATCTGCTGAGGAACTGGGGATCTTACCAGAAAGGAGGAAGACCCCGGAATAGAGGAGGTATTGGTCTGAAACTTAGACTGTGTCTATTGGGATGAAAGACTGCAGTGCTGACAATCCAGTAGGCTTTGGGGGAACAAAATGTGATATTCACTGAGCTCTCTGGGAAATAATTAATAGTGCTCATCATGTGTCAGGTTCTATGCAAAGAGTTTTATATTCTGCATCTCATTTAATCCTCACTAACACCTATAGGGTCAGTATGAGTTGGATTCGACTTGACGGCAATGGGTTTGGTTTTTTGGTAACACCCTGGGAGGTTAATTATTTAATTCATTCACTAACTCATTTATTTACTCACTAAACTAATATTTATTGAGCACCTAATACGTGTCAGGACTTCTGGAGGTTAGATGGGATGAGGCATAGAAAGATCTTAGCAACTGGGTGTATCATGGTGTCATTTACAGAGGTGGGAAAATTAGGGTAAGATCAACCATTTCATTTTTGACATGTTACAACTAAAAATGCCTACTATTTTTCCCATTTTTCAAGTAAACTAACTTCCATAGACACCCAAGATTACATGGTTGGTAAGAGATGGAGCTGGGAAGAACCCAGGTCAGTCTGATTCCAGAGCCAAGTTCTGTGCTCTCCACTACACAGCTTTGAGGAAATGAAGCATGTTGCACTGGGTACTCACTAGAGCCTGTCCCCTGCCCTTGTCCTCTTCTAGCAAAGTGGCCTTCTTTATCCCACCTGAATACCTGTCACCCAATACACACTGTCTGCCCATATTTTAGAGGTTGATACTCCTGCCTAAAGCCCTAGAAGAGGAACATCTAACTTTAAGTATTTGTTGTGACCCAACAAAAAATTGTCATTGAAGGACACATCAGCTAGCTTATTTTCCTGTGGTGCCTCATTAATGAATGCTCTGGCAAAAGTGTTCCCCCATATACTTGGGTAGGGGGAAAAAAGGACAAAGCTAATGTGGGTAGAAGTCGCTTATGTCCCTTTTCCTGCAACAACCAGTCCCTGGCTGTTGCCCTCTCAGGTACTGGGGCCTGTGACCCTGGCCTCAGTGTGGACATGTCGACAGATGCAAATGCTCTGACCACACACCCCCTGTGCCTGCTTAGTGAGGGGCTGTCATGTCACAGCTCATCACCTGCTGTCTAATATTTTTCGTCTCCACCTGCATGCAGCATCATCAGATGTTAGAGCAGAGGGCTTTGGGTGCACAGTCTGATCCCTGAGGATATTGGGGATGATATTTAAGTGAGTGCCTTTGAGGAATTTTCTGCCAGAATCTCTTAAAAAACAACGAAATTTAAAAACTTGCTTTCAAAATCAGCAGCCTCCACAGCTTAAAATATATTTTCCCAATGGAAAAGGAAACGATTTTCAAGTCATTTCCTGCATGTTAAACAGACATTTGTTTATACTACCAGCCAGGCTTTCAAACTTCAGGGAAATACATTTTCTCAGTGTGTTGGTCTATAAAATTTAAAAATCCTAAAAATAGGCAAAGCATGTGAGAAACTGGTACAAACACAGATTCCACTCGAGGCCGGGGGGCTACAGGCTTGTTCAAAAGTTGATACTGCCCCAGGCCCAGGGTAGATCTTTATGGAAGCTTCCTGTCTCCCAGGATCCAGAAAGCCAGAGTTTGCATGTGTTCCGAGCTCTTGGCACCACAATAAAAACCCATTCCTCCTCCTTCTCCCCTCCTCTTTCCTCATCCATTTTGATAAGTTTGCAAGCAGATTACAAACTGTCATCTCAACATCTTTACTTTCCACAATGAGATCTCACTAGAGATCATAGCAGGTGGCAAATTGGTCTGGTTTATCATTATTTGCATTTTTAATATGTGGTATTTTAGGCCCAGAGAGTCTTCATGGTTCTTAAAATGGCAGCACCAACATTGATACATAATTCATAATCTATTTTTCATAATGCATGTGGTTAACAATTCATTGACAAACATAAAAATCATTAACATTTTAAGCAGGATGAAGTAACAACTTCAGCTTTCTTGCCCCTGCTCTTCCCCTCTGTGGTCTATAAGAATAAAGTGCTTGTGCCTAACGGTCAGTCAGCAACCTCCATGCTGACATTTTATCAACAGCAGAAGCCTTCTCAGTTGTAGCTTTGCTGTACTTAAGAGTGACTGAATCTTAAAAAATAAGATAAAGCATTTATTGGGTTTCCACAGTTCTCTGACTTGGGAACATTGGATGCTTTTAAATTTAAACAAAAGGTGAGAGTGCTAGAGATACTTCCATCCTTACCCTGCTTTCTCTGTCTTTCCAAAGCCCTAAGCCTCACTATATCCCATTGCATTCACCACCCTACCCTGCTCCAGGCACTGCTGCTGTGACTCTGAGTTGGAAGACAGTTTAACTCCTGTAATCCTTTTGAAACAGTGAACAGCTCCACAGATAAGCAACACATAGGTGGTATGTCCAGGCATTTGACAGGGAAGACATCAGTAAAATTAAGGGGAGCAATTTTATCAGGAGGATAATCAGTGAAGAAAACCAAGCAGACTAACTCAGAAAAGATGCAGAGATCTCATTGTGGCAGGAGTTCTAACCTCAGTGAATTAAGCAATTTTTCTGTTTACATGCTACTCCAGTTGCCTCTACACAGAGAAAGCCAGGTCCATTGAGATGAAGCCCCCTCAATAGTCCAGCCCACGCTGATCTTCCCCTTCTCTGGCTCCTATTGCGCAGATAAACAAATTGACCAAAATGTCATTTGTGGACTGTGTTCCCAGGCCCCATGTTAAACGCTGGGGGAAAGACCATGAAAACACACTCTGCTCTCCAGGAGCTTAGTGGTCACTGGCACTAGACAGCACAGCGTGTGATTGGTCCTCAGTTGTTTAATGTGTGTTGGTTTTATATCCCCAACCAGCTTGTAACCTTCTTTTAGAGCATCTCCATTTCATTATGTACAGCACATACCTCTGTTAAATCCATGTTTAGGAAGAATTTAAACCAGAGATTAATCACTTGCTTCTCTAGTTGAAATGATTATCCTTTTAGAATTTCTTTCATTCCCTTCATCAAATATTTATGGAATGCTTACTAGGTTACTGGGCACAGTGACCACACCAAGTTTTAGACCCAAGAAGATTAAAGACTAAGAAGATCCTTAAACAGCTGTATAATTTCCACACCAAAAATAATGGCTCTTTAGGAGGCATCTGACACCAGCCACAATTTACTGGAGACCTTGACATTGGCTGCACATTTGTAATGACTAGACTCCATTCTGGTGATAAATTAAAATGACTGTGAAACAACAGCCTGGGCAACTGAATCCAGGTTTTCATGGATGATGTTTCCTAGTCAAGAAGAGTCACTCCCAGAATGAGTCCTTTAGAGGATGTGGAGGATGACATATGACCTTTACAATGAGAATCTGATAGCTTGTTACACAGTTTATGATACTGGGTCATCTTCATAACATATAGCTACCGGCAGCAATTCATAGTTCCTTTAAAGCAGAACAGACTCATAAAGAGTGTATTTTAGACCACATACACTTGCTGTTTATTCTTTTATTACAATTTGACTTTTCTCCTGCTAAGCTGCTCTCTTCTCTGAGAAAATGTATAATGTCAGGAATGCACAAATACAAAGATAGATGAATAAGTAATAAAGTTCTAAAGGAACACTTATGTTAATCTATAATGCACCATTTGTCGACAATCTGAAAGACATGTCAAACAAAGGCAACTAGGGGGATGTTAATAGCCAGTGGATGTATTTATGCTCTTATTCTGAATAAATCACTGCATTGTAGAAAGGATTTGTTATCATGTTAGTAGTGTTCTTAATTCTCCACAATTTCCATAATTTACTTTTAAAATCAAAATATCATAGTAGATGCTTTCAACACACTTCCAGTTTTAGATATTATGCTAGACTTTAGGTTTTAGTAAAGGAAACAAATGGCTCAGATGTAGTTCCAAATGTTAGTCTAGCATCATTTTATTTAGTAAGGCTGGCATGCTCCCAGATGCCACATAAGTAGAGAATTGTGCAATTATCCAGCTAATCTGATCCAAAAACTTTTTTTTTTTTTTTTTTTTTAATCTGAATTGCCTTTTTTTTTCCTTGGCCAGAAGTATCTGAGTTAATTGGGTTGGCCATTCCTTTCACAATGCCTGTACAGACTCTGTCTGGAAACCAGGCAACAAAGCAAAGTTCCACCAAGCGTCCTTGGGACATCCTTGGCCTTTATACAGGCAGATGAATTTTATTCTACAGAAACAAGGAAAGACATAATAATTAAATTTCTTGGGAACCTCTTCGAGTAATCTCTGTGTATACATTTACCATTTTTTTTCTAAATGAGGCCAGGAGCAATACAAAATTTAGGGAAGTGGCTCTAATTCAGTGGAATGGTCTGAGATGGAGGGACAAAATGGAATAAAATTTGTTTAATTATAGGATTCTTCATATATTCACAATTTGAGTGCCCTACTGTTTCCTGCAAGCCTGGTCCTTCAGTTCTGGCTTGTGAGTGATCCATTCCTATAGAGAGGCTTCCATGGCCCCATGGATGCACAGCTAAAATCCCTATGCCTCCCACTCTAAGTCCTCCAATTCAGCTTACCCACCACAGTTAAGTAAATCTCTAACACTGTAGTTTTCATTTATTCCCCTTATCAAAAACTTCTAGTGGCCCTCCATTTCTTTCAGGATAATATCCGAAGTACTCAACCTGACACACAAGACCCCCTGAGATCTGCCCCAATTCATCTCTTCAGCATTCCACCTGTGTATCCCCACAGGAAGTATGTGTTCTTATCACATGGAGCTTCTCATGGGTCCCCTCCCTGCCCTGAGCCATGCTGGGCCTTACCTTTGTTTGCCTCCTCCAAATGCCAGTTTCTCTATTCCCACTGATCCAACTCCTCCTGTTCAGTGAGGCCCAGCCCCATTCTGCTCCTCCTTTGAGGCTTCTGTGAACACCATGGCCTGTGGCATTCTCCCTTGCTGTGAGCTGATACTCAGTGTTGGCCACCCGATTGTGTCCTGGGCAGGGACAGCTCTTGCACTGATGTCTTGTTTGGATAATAAACTTTTCACTCACCAGTGACATGCTGTCTCAGATCAGTTGTCAGCCCTGAGTGTGACACTTCTTTGCATGTCCCATGGTACTACCATATAGTAGGCTCTGACTGAATATCAGGGTGAGAAATTCTGAGCTCACTTGTGGTTCCTACTTTTCCTGCCACACCTTCATAGTGAGGAATCCCTTCATCATACAGATAAAGACAAGTTAAACTCTGACAGGCTCAATACACGGACGAACAAGGCCTCTGCTTGCAGCTTCCGAGAGTGGCTAACAGTTGTCTCTGGGGTCAGAGTGTCTGGATTAGAACAATGGTTTTACTATTTGCCAGTTGTTACTGAGCAAGTTATTTAACCTCTCTCTACCTCTGCCATCATATAAAAATGGGGATAATAATAGTATCCATGTCATATGGTTATTGAGGCGATTAAATAAGATCACAAGGCAGTTAGTGCCTGTCACATAGTAAGTGTCACTAAATGTTTGCCATTATTATTATTAAACATTGTGTCAATAGAATCTCCCCATCCCTTGCATTAGGTCCCAGTCTCCTCTTTCAGGGGGAGTCAGTTGACAACAGAAGCACAGAACCACAATTGAATAATGGATTTGGGGGATAGGTCTCCAGCCTCCTGGGCTGACCTGGTAGGGACTGGTGTCTCAGGGTGGATAAATTACAGAGCTTTGCTCTGGGCCCATCTACTGGGGTGAAAGCTCAACTCTACAGAGATGATTTTATTTCCATTCCCATTTCCCTGCTCCTCGGCCCTTTGATGGGGCAATAGCATTACCCTTCTAGGTTTCAGAAAGGCTGCAGCCAAGTCTTTCTAGCATTAGTCTGTGAGACTGAAACTAAGACCAGCACGGTCCAGGATGTGGTACAGATGTGAACAAGACAAAGCAAAACCACGCAGGTGAGACAACCAAGAAATCTAAGAGTCAGGCTAGGAAAGAACCACCAGGTATACTAGGCACTCCTGAGCAACTAGGAGCAGAGGTTCAGGCATTTATACCAGAACCACAATATCATCAAGCCTATAGGTTGCTTGTCCTTTCTGTATAGATTTGTGCTTAAGTCACCTGTTGACGCATTTATATGGTTTAAAATATTCCACCCCAATGGGCTGCTCTTTCCTCAGGCCTACATCCTGACACAGACTGAGGAAGTTCTTTTTCTTCCTGTGAGCCTGAACTGCAAGACCCCGGGGCTTTCACCCCTTTTGAGACCAGAAAACAACCCATTTTGCTACTGGACACACATGGGAGAGCCCACTGGGCCATCTGTATGTGGGAAGGTGAGTGGGAGTTACCTTGAATTCAGTCTCAATGTTGGCTAGTCTGGCTAACTCGTTGCTTAGCTCCAGGGCAGTGAGGACAGGGTCTTCGCTGGACAGAGACAAGTAGGCTGCGCTTGCCAGTCCTTTGTAGGCGTTCATGCGGGAGCGTGAGTGGCTGAAGGAGTCTTTCCGCTGCTTCTCGGTGCACTCGGTGCACTTGCAGAAGTAGTCGTGGGGCCGCTCGATGCGGGCTCCCTTGAGCAGCAGGATGTGCACGATCTCATACTCCTGGCAGTGCGCCGCCAGAATTATGGGAGTGATGTCGTGGGAGAAGCGCGTGCCATCCTCGTCATAGGCATAGAAATCATCGTCCCTCAGCTCCTGCTCCAGCGGGCTGAGCGTCAGGCGCTGGCCTTGCGCGAAGGCCGGGTGGTTCAAGATGGCCTCCACGATGCGCACGTAGCCCTTGCTGATGGCCAGCAGCAGCGCGTCCCCCACACGCGCCAGGTTCTCCTTCTTGAGCAGCAGCTCCGTGACCTCCAGGTGCTCATTACCCACCGCCAGCTGCAGCGCGTTCTGCCCCATGTAGTCCACGCAGTTGAAGTTGAGGGTCTTGGACTCCTCCAGCATCTTCCTGACCACGGGGATGTTGCCATACTCCGCTGAGTCCAAGAAGCGCTCTTCCTCAGGCGTCAGGCTGGTGCCCTTCTCGTTGAACATGTAGGCGGGACCCCGGATGGCCTGGCGGCGGCCCTTCTCTCTCAGCGTTGTGTGCCGGCGCTGCATGTTTTTGAAGGTGCTGCTTCCCAACCTGTGGGGCAACAAGGAGGAGATACTCAGTTACTTTCTGGGGCAGGGGGGCTTGCAGATTCTGCAGGCACAGAGCAAACAAAAATTGTCCAGAACACATTCAGGATAAAAAAAGAATATCATGATTGGAAGCTTAGGAGAAATTATGAAATCTTATTAGAAATCATTTCTTAATCACTGAGATGAAAACAAATTGGATTACCTGAACTGATCTTTTTCAAATGGAAGAATATTGACTTAGTTAATTTGTCCTCTGTTGGGTGGAGGAGTGGCAGCAGAGCTGAACCATGGGTTTAGGTGAAGTGTAATGGGAGATGGAGGTGGGTGGTGTGGGGTACAGCTGTGGCTAAAACAGGCAGACAACCATTGGCTTTATTCCTATTTCTATTTGTGCAAATGTAGCAAGTTGCATAACTTCTCTAAACTTTAGATATTCTCTTGTACACTTGTACAACACGGATAACGTTCTGTAGGCCGTAAGGTCCACAGGAGGATTAAGTGAGGTAACTTGCATATAGAAGGTACTCAGTCAATGTTGGTTTTATTCTGTTCCCTCTCACCTCTTGTTATGCCCAGTGCTCCAAAGGCTGTGCCATGGAGCAGAGCACCACAGAAACTGGTTCTCTTTGGTTCAGGTGTATCACCCTCTAATGATCTTCCATGCTATGAAAAAACTACAACAAAATGCAAGTGTGGCCACACAGGTCTGTTTCTACATTCACTGCTGTTCTCTGTGGGCACTGTGGTTTCTGGTCCCATGCAGTTTAACCACCTACTGAAGGGCAAGATGTGGCAAGTAGCAGATCTTGAATCATTGCCACTTACCGAGGGGTATTAAAGCAGCCCCCCTGAGGGAATTCAGCCATAGCCTCTAAGACTGAACCTGGATTTTTTTTCTTTCTTTTTTTTAATTGTACTTTAGATGAAGGTTTACAAGACAAACTAACTTTTCATAAAACAGTTGGTTAGTACACATACTGTTTTATAACATCGCTTAACAACCTCAAGACGTCAACATTCTCCCTTCTCTACCTTGGGTTCCCTATTACCAGCTTTTCTCTCCCCTCCTGCCTTCTAGTCGTTGCCCCTGGGCTGGTGTGCCCCTTTAGTCTCATTATGTTTTATGGGCCTTGAACCTGGATTTTTATATAGATGGAAGGAACAGGTCAATTTTTATGCCAAGGTCACATCTAACTTGTTATCCTTTCTCTGTGGCATCGTGTAGTGGTTAATATTAATACCAATGCTAATACTACTACTACTACTAATAGCAGTTAATGTTTATTGAGCTCCTATTATATGTCAGACACTATACTAAGAGCTTTACATATATAAACATGTAATCCTTGCAACAACCCTATGAGGTAGGTGCTATTATTATCTTCATTTCATATGATGATCAAAGACTACAGCCTTTAGTATGGATTACACTTTAATATAAAGAAAACAAAAAGCCTCACAACAGGACCAATAAGCAACATCATGATAAAGGGAGAAAAGATTGAAATTGTCAAGGAATTAATTTTACTTGGATCCACGATCAACACCCATGGAATCAGCAGTCAAGAAATCAAATGACATATTGCGTTGAGCAAATCTGCTGCAAAAGGCCTCTTTAAAGTGTTAAAAAGCAAAGATGTCACTTTGAGGACTAAGGTGTGCCTGACTCAAGCCGTAGCATTTTCAGTCACCTCATATGCGTGTGAAAGCTGGACAATGAATAAGGAAGACTGAAGAAGAATTGATAACCTTTGAATTGCAGTGTCGGTGAAGAATATTGACTATACCACGGACTGCCAGAAGACCAAACAAATCTATCCTGGAAGAAGTACAGCCAGAATGCTCCTTAGAATTGAGGATGGTGAGACTTCATCTCACATACTTTGCATGTGTTATCAGGAGGGACCAGTCCCTGGAGAAGGACATCATGCTTGGTAAAGTAGAGGGTCAGCAAAAAAGAGGAAGACCCTCAACGAGATGGATTGACACAGTGGCTGCAACAGTGGGACTCAAACATAGCAACAATTGTGAGGATGGTTCAGGACTGGGCAGTGTTTCGTTCTTTTGTACATAGGTTCTCTCAGAGTCCAAACCATCTTGACAGCACCTAACAGCAACAGTAAGAGACAGGCTTTGAAGTCAGAACATCTAGAGTAGGAATCCTAGCTCCACCATTTACCAGCCTTGTGACTTTTGACAAGTTACCTAATCTTTAGTTTGCCAAAATTTTGAAATGCATTTTAAGAAACAAGAGCGAATAACAACTATAGTGTCATTTGAGTTTGAGTCAGGGTACTCCATCTCCAGCTAGCCTTTCAACTTTGAGCAGGTCTCCAGCCTCTAGGTCTCAGATGTCTTAACCATAAAATGAAGGGCTAGACCAGATGTTCCCTAAACCTCTGCCAACTCCAGCATGTTAAACTTATTTGAATCTCCAGTGGGCCTATCTGAAATTTTCTATTCTTCTTTTCTAGTCTACCCCCACATACATTATTCAAATAATATTGGAATGGAATACATTTTAACAAGAGAGTATTTGTTCTAAAGAGTGAGTACTTTGGAATTTGTTTTTAACTATTTTCCAAGTTACAAAGAATTGTCTTTTTGTTATTGTTTATGTCTTCATACATAAAGATTACTTAGCATTTCACTTAAACCATTTTGTTAAATAGACAAACAAAAGTAATCACACAGGAAGGCTTTCAAATTAAACTGAGCATTTTGAGATTAAAAAATTAGTGGTAATTAATGTTGTGTCTATTTGAATTTTGAGCTCTATTTAGTTTTCTGCTTGTTTTACCTTTTGACCTGTTGAAACTCCTTTGGTTTTAGCTCCTTTGGGGGACCATATTTCTAGTATACAGCAAAGACTGGAGAACAGAGCTTGGACTCTAATCCTCCTGTAGCTGAGTCACACTTCCCTCGAGAAAAAGCTGCTAAACTATTCAGTGGCGCAGCTTCTTCATCTGCAGAAAATAAAAGGAATAATTGTGGGCAACTCCTTCAAAAGATGATTGTGGGTGATAAATCCTAGTAGAGAGCTCTGTACTTGTTTAGGAACGGCATCTGAACTGCCATCCACTTTTCTAAAGTGCACTTTGATAAGAGATTTCTAGGGGAAAGATTCTTGGGATTCAAGTTCATGAGCTCCTTCTGAGCCCATTTCTGTCAACAGTGCCATCATCCCAGGGAGAGGGGCTGCTCGTTGATGCCAAAGGCACACTCAGAGTACAGCAGAGTCCTTGACAAGAGAGAGGGACTCACAAATAGGCATTTTTTATTATAAGGTTTTCAGAAGGAAAGGAAGTGACCGAGTTGAAAGCTAAGCAGTCACCCCATTTGTATCCCCCAAAGACCTTGTTTGAGGGGATCTGATAAACTCAGTTTCAAGGCCTGTCATCTGAGTGCACACACAAAGGTGGGAGTTGAGCCCACAAAAGAGTAATAATCTTTCTCAGGGAATTACTTGGCCTGGCCTATTGTAAGGCTTCTGTCCCTGTCAGGAGCAACTCTCTGGGCTTAGCCATCACAACTCAACCTGAGAAACAGCAGTTTCCACTCAAGAGGATCTGAACAATGCATCAGAGATGAAATGGCAGCTGTCCTGGAAGGAGCAGGTGCTATAGCTTGATTCCACCTCACTTTTCCATTAGAGGTCCACTCAAGAGGGAGAATAGGTCCGACTACAAGGTCAAGGATACCTAACTATTACACAGCAACAAACCATGGAGATATTAATTCAAAGGAAATATAATCACTACTGAACCAACTGAGAGGAGAGAAATATTTCACAAGGAGCGTATAAGTACCCAATCTAAATTTAGAGTCCATCTGAATATCATAGAACGTGCAGTCTACAAACTTAAAGGATATTCAGGCATCATTTCTTAATTCTCCTCATTTATACTAAAACACACATACACACACAAAAAGCAAGATATTCACATTCTCACATTTTAGGTGGAGAAACTGAGGTAGGTGAAGCAAAAAGACTAAATTGCAGGGCAAATAATTTCTGTGCAAGAGTAGGGCGTCATATAGATCTTGATGTAATATCAAAGAAAATTTTCTTTATCAAAGAAAAAATATATGTGTATAGCTAGAACTTGACAGAAGTTAAAATGTCCTTATATTTGACATGCATTTTTTTTCTGTATGACCTTGAAGCAATCACCCAGATGTAGTAAGAAACAAGCCCTCTTTTCCCAACCTTTAAAACCTCAACTTTGAGACACTCACTTGGATGCTCACTAAATTGTCATTTCTTTTTCTTTCCTAGAGAATCTGGCATTGATGAAACCTTATGGGCCTACCAGTAAAGTATGCATAGCAGCATAGTGAGAAATGTTACTCAGGGAGATTGCTTTCAATACAAGGGGTTTGACAACAGACCTAGAGCCACATGAATTGATTCTGATATTGATGGAAGCCCTTTAACCTTACTGTGGGCTTCTGATTAATTCTGACTCCCTCTTACTCTGATTATCTTGTAATGATGCTTTTAAAACATTATACATCTATGAGTATATTTAACCACCATATCCTTGCCATTTAATATTAATATCATAGATATTCATGCTTTAGCCATATGTATCATATGGGTTGGAAAGAATGCACAAAAGATGATGTGTCAGAAAGATAAAGCCATTAGGTCCACAACAGCTGGTGACCAAAACCCACACTCATGACTTATCAGACATGTTGCCCTACTGGGCTCAGGGGACCTTGTCACAGTTTTAGGACCAATAATGAGCAAAATTATTCCCCATAAAATGCAAGTGGCACTTGATTGCCTGTACTTTAATATTTTTCTTAAAACTGAACTTTGAATGCAAATGAATTTTTATTTGCATATATTATCAAGATAATGAGTGATCAAACTCATCAAACACCTCAGTTAAGACACTGTGGTTTTCATTATCCAGAAATGCATACGTTGATATTTGATGTCATTGAGAAGAAAGGTTCTAGTGGAAACAAAACTGTATTTGAGAGGAGGACTGATTATTAAACTCTCTTGATCCCTTGGTTGCAATTTTTATCAAGCTGCTTTTACAGATGCATCAGCCAGTCTAAAGGAAGCCAGATGTCAGTGATTCATGAGAAGTATGAATTCTGTGCCCTAAGTCCAGCTGTAAATGAGCATGTCCAAAAAGCTGTTTGGAGACTGGGATTGTGGTTAACTACAGATAAAGAAAAGTCCACTTAATCAAAATGTCTTTTTAGAGAGATTTGTTATATATATATTTAAATTGGCACATGCCCAAGAGGTCCTTGTGGAAATTATCTAAGCCTGAAACCAATTCAGTCTGTAATGGATAACTGGACATAGAACAAAACAAAATCTAAGAGTCAGGTCAGACACCTTGGAAAACCCAGCTTCGGGTCTGTGCATCCTCTCCCAAGTGCACATATTCTGAAGTCTAGTCCAGGGCAACAGGGATGAAATAGTCAAGTGATTTCAAGTCTTCTGTACCTCATTTCTCTCACCGATATAAAGGGACTGATAAAATTCACCCCCCTGTGCCTCTCAGGACCACAGTGAAGATTAAGTGAAGTGTACTAAATGCCCTGGATACTGTAAAGCCTTATTCAAATGTACATGACAATAATGATCAAAACCTTACATATCAATATACTTAAATAAATGATTATTGAAATTGGCTCACATTTTATCAACACTGATATATTCGGCTTAGTTATTCTTCTAAATGACTATATAATACTAATAGCCTATATTACACATTTACCATGTGCTAGACACTGCTAAGTGCTTTATATGCATTATCATTTTAAATTCACACAAATCATCATATGATGAGCTTAGTCATTTTCCTAAATGACTATTTAATCATAATGATTAACATTTATTACACATTAACCATGTGCCAGCCATCATGCTGAGTACTTTACATGGATTATCATTTTAAATTCTTACAAACTAATTATGATACAGGTGCTGTAATCATTCCCACTTAACAGATGATGAATTGAGGCTCGGACAAAGTAACCACTTTTACCAAGGGTACATGACTTGGGAGTGGTAGAGCCACTATTAGGAGTCCAGTCTGTCTGATTTCAAAACCCATGTTTCTGGCTAGTACGTCATTGCCATTCATCTTCCCCCTGCATTTTTCCCAAGTTTCTTTAGACTGTAAGTTTTTCCATTGCAGTGGAGGATCCTTGAGGGAAGCTATATTACTTGTTTATATGGTATATGCACCTGGGGCTTAGCACCATTGCTGTCTGGCAGGTGGTGCATGGTTAAATAACTGAACCAATTCTTAAATACGTGATCTGGGTATAACCCTATATAGCCCTGTAACTACTATTTCTTACTTGTAACTCTGAAAAATTTTAAAATAAGGTATGAGTTCCAAAGCAATATCCATTTCCAATTAGCTGCACTACAAATGATGGCCCATGTATTGTTAGATAAGATAGCTAATATCAGAAGATGTAATAAGTATCTTGGGTGGCGGGGACAGAAAATACAGACATTCCTACTCCTTCATAATCCTCCTGAATAATTTTACGTATTTCCAAAGGCACCCAACTTATTTCTAAGTTTCACCTTCCTTATTCTGTTGAAGTGAGACAGTACATATAAATTACTTATTAGTGCCTAGAGTACAGTATATGCTCTATTAACGTTAAATGTTATTAATTCTATTTTAACTCCATTTCTTTATTTCACTCCATTTTAATTACAGTAATTCTGCATTCAGGTTTCCTAAGATAGTGACAATAATTTGATTGTATAACATATATATTTTGAATAAAAGGAAAAAAATATCTACTTATTCACCCCATGACATACATGAGTTCATATACCTTACTGGTCAAGTCCTATAGGAAACACACAAAGTATTCCTTTGCTACTTATTACAATCCATTATGTTAAGATACGCTTTCCAACCAATTCTGCTAATGTGGAATATTTTTCCCATTGCATCTTGGATTGAAAAATACTATCTGGTGATTCCCAAGGCTAATAAATGATTCTATAAATGATTTATTTTTTCACCAAATAACATCATTTGGACAAGACGTTATTCTCAGTATTTTCGCATTACCCTATGTATTAGCCATCCAAATATAACTAGTAATTTGTGTGTGCTTCTTTAATTCTTCTTACTTTTTAAATCCTTATTTGTCTACTTGGAATTGCATAATGAAACTGAATGTCTGTATCTCATTGCTTATAGCTCCAGATAGAGCTGGAACAAGAAGTTCTAATAGTTAAACATATTTTTTTCCCAAAGATTTTTCTTGGAAAAAATATATATGTGTAGCCTGTTTATGGTTTCATTGACCTTTGTGTCAAAAGAGTGAAATGAACCACAACTACCAGGAAAGCAAGAGAGGCCCTTAAATCATGAAATGATAATACTGGAAAAATCACATGCTGAATATTTATCTGTGGGGAGTGTTGATTGCTCTTACTAAGCAAGAGCTCCTGGCAGCTCTCATCGAAGGTACCACATGCATTCTGCAATTAGCCTCAATGACGCTCCACATAGTTCTGATTTTTCTGGATTACTTACTGCCTAAAGGAGTTAGCTAGTCTGCTTGCCTCTAAGCTTAGGAGCACGTGATTTTGGAAATAAATGTTTACGAAACTATAATTGTGACACAGAATTTTGGTACGTTGTTAAATAATTGAAACAATGTCATTGTTAAAAAGACCTTAGAGAGTGGGTTTGAATCATATCCATAATGAATATTCTGGACTTAATATAAGTTCATTCATAAATCTGGTTAAGTGTGCCCAAATGCTTCAGAAGTAGGACCCGCCAGCAGGTGGCATTCTGAGGCAAAAATTCACTGAATGCCACCAGACAGGGTCAGTCATTATTGCCTCTTTCAAATCTATCCTGAATCCATTAAGCCTTTAAATTACAGTCCATGGCAGTAGCATCCTGATTGTATCTACTCAATCATATGTAAGTGAATTTATAACTTCAAACTTAAAAGGGAGGTTCTGTGCTCCAGAGTTGCAAAGCTTGTGTATAAGCCCTGCCCATATTACATCTCTTTTATTAGTAGCATATTAATTATTTTGAAAGGGATGTCTAAAAGTGACATATAGCTCAGACCGTATTTTCAACAAAGCAAAGGAAAGAAAATAACAATCTCTTTCTTCCTGCCACCTGTAGTTCTTTAATGTTGGCTACTTATTTTCAATATAGCCTTCTTCTTCCTTATACTCCTATGTGTGTATTAAAATAAACACAACAACAAAGAACTGCAAATTAAAAAGCTGTCAGTAGTGAAATAGAAAAAGAGACAATGCACATACTCTTTTCTAGAAATAAAAGTACACTTCACAGAAGGACTGGGCTACCAGGATGAGTTGTCTATTTCTAAATCTCTTTGCAAACTTAGACTTTCAATAAAAAGTAAACAAAAAATTAAAAAAAGATCCCCCTACCAATCCAACAAATAAGAAAGATTTCAGGGCCAGATTTGCATCTAAACATTCAAGCAATGTATTAAAGGGACAGGATGAATAAATAAAAGTTTAATTCCATGTTTCAGGAAGAAAGAAACCTCTACCAGAAAAATCATTATGAAAGAATCACCATAACTTACATTGAGGATAAAATACGCAGGCTTGTCTCTCCTCTAGATGACCGAAATCTGGTGTTGAGTCCCGGGAATCTGGCTCCCCATGGGTGGTAGGCAAGGAGGTGCTGCTCTCCGTGGTGCTGAAGTAAAGAGCTGGCTGAGTGAGTGGAGTTGCGAGGCTGTGGAAGCGCGCTTCGCTGTCTTTTGTGTTGCAAAGGTAAAGTCTCGCTTTCCGAGGCAAACCCGCGTTATAGTCCCTTTTCTAATTTGGGGGAAATTTCCTAGGGAATATGACGGAGAAGCATCCGTGTGTGAGACTGGCATATGGCGTGGTGATCGGTTAGTATAGTCCCCACCCCCTCTCCCAGACAGTAGCTTTTAAAAGGGGAGAGCAAGTCTGTCTTCCTACCATAGCCCCTCAGAATTTCTACCTGGCCCCTCCTCTGCCCCAGAACAGCGCATACACACACACACACACACACACACACACACACACACACACACACACACACACACACACACACACACACACACACACACACACACACACACACACACACACACACACACACACACACACACACACACACACACACACACACACACACACACACACCACACACACACACACACACACACACACACACACACACACAGTCTCCTCATTTACTTAAGGCAGCAGATTTCTGGCTCCTGAGGCAGAATATTCATTGGCTTAAACATGAGAAGTGAAGAATAAGCTGGCTTCCTACGTTGTGTCTGTGTGTATTTACAGATGGGAGGGGGTTGAGGAGAAAACTAAAACCAGAGGATCTTGAAGAGTGACAGAAGTAGTTTCCTTTAATAAGCTTTAAGGCCACACCCCACTTTGTCTCCTGTGATTGATGCATTTTCTAACTATACTCTCGTTTCATGACCTGTTAGCATTGTCTAGGATTAGGAAGAGATCGTTGGTGTAGATCAAGTCTGATGTTAGTAACAGGATTAGTTTTGATTTGTAAGTTTCCCTTTTCGTGAAAGGAAATTCCCAGTGCGAAAATCCATTCCCCACACAGTCCCTACCCTGACCAATTGTTATGTTACCAAATGGTATATAAATCTCAAGCACTAAGGTATTTTGATGGCCTCATTGGAGAGAAACATCCTTAACTGAAAAATTGCCCAGGTAAGAGAAACCAGGGTTGTTCCCAGAATCTACAATAAATCAAGAGTGCTTATTCTTTGAAACAAACTCACGTATTAATAACTGATACTGTGTAAAGACTGCCTCTGTGTGCAATGCAATGTTTAGGATTAAGAGTTGACTTAACAATGTATTTTGCAAACTGCCATTGTAGGTTTATATGCAAATAAGGTTGCACTGGGTCCTTAGTATGCTGCTGACATTTTCACTGGAGACAACATGGAATATGGGGAGACACTGTAGGATCTGGATTCTCTTGCTAACTATGTGACCTTGGACATAATACTTAGCCTTATTGAGTCTCAGTCTCAGATATAAAATGGGGGGTAATATTAGGGGTAGTTATGCTTTCTTCCATTGGTTTTGGTGAGAATTAATTGAAATAACATATACAAAGCACCCAGCACAGTTGGCATTTAAGAATTACATAATAAGTTTGAGTGTTCTTCCTCCTCTCCTTGTTCAAGAGAAGTTTAGATAGTTCTCTGGTTAAAACTCTCTAAAAAGATTGATAACAAATTAATTTTATCAGTATAAACCTTCACACAGCTTTGCAATGTTAATTATTGTGCTTTATTGAATAAAATACCTTTTCAAAAAGAAATTTTCTTAAAAATAAGACTTTTTCTTTAAAAAAATTACAAACTTGAAAGACAAGGGAATTTTATTTTTCATTAGAATCAGAGACAACTGGGTCTAACTCATTTGAATAAAATGCTAATGAATTAAGAGTTTAGTATTACACTGAAATGTAGAATAAAGTATAATATGTGAAGCCAAAAAAATTGTCTTACGCAGCCAAAAAGTTAGGAAATTAGCTCTGACACTGATAATATCCTTTTGATTGGGATCCTCATCAACATGATTAGTAAAACAGTATAACAGTACAGAACAAAATACTCTTAATTGTAAAATGCTTTCTTAAGAATACTGAGTTGTTGCTTTTAGTTGATAATGATGGAGATGAAGTGTCATTATATTCTGTTTTTAATAAATAACAAAGAGCATATTTTCATGAAATCCTGACATGAACTATATTCTTGTTTCCCTTATGATGAGCTCATTAAAAAAGTCTTAAAAAAGTGTGCCAGTTAATCACATACAGAGGAAATAAATTAATTATTTTTATAGATATGTTAACTGAATACAGATCAGAATCAGGCCCGACAGCTATTCAAAAGTGATAGGATAAGATGACATTTTGTGAAGGATCCAGCCTCCAGGGTCCTCATTATTAGAATGCTCTATCACTTCTAAAGGATATCATGCACAACCATTTGGTTCAACAGGAAAACACTTGTGATCTGAAAAATGTTACATCCATATCAAAATTCATTTCCAGTATATAAAACATTGAAGTAATTAGGTGCTCACTGTCAACAATGAAAGATCAGAAGACATCTTGGACTAGAAGATGTCTAAGGTCCCTGCCCGAAGTCCTGAGCCTTGCTTTCTCCCAAAGTTCAGGGAGCTTAGTGGGTAACAGTGCATATGACTTCTAGTCAAACTTCTTGTGTTTGAATTCCAAATATTCCGTTGCCCAAGTGTGTCCCTCAGTTTTATCATCTGTGAAATGAAAGCAGTAACAGTCCATCGCTTGTAGAGTTACAGTGAGGATAAAATGAGACAATCCATGTAAAGTGCTCAGAGCAGTGCCCGACACATAGCCAGAGCTCAGTATATGTCAGCTTTCATTACTGCTTAACAACTTACTCTGTGACTGAGCAGTGGGCATACTATTGATCTATGGTTCTCAGACTTTATGTACTTCATCATCACCTACCCAGCCTGTTAAAAATATAAAAATACAAATTCCTGGTGCTCATTTCTCAGAGGTTTTCTTTTCTTTTTTTTTTTTAACCTGAGAGCCTCAGGTGATTTGTTGCAGGTGGTTTATAAATCACACTTTGAAAACACACTGTTCTTGTGTATTGGAAGACTAAGTTGTTTTAGAAACTAATCATGAGTATGAAAGTCTCTTTCCAGTGGCTGATTTTATTTGGGATACTCATTCTCTCTCTCTTTTTTTCCCTTCATCTCAAAGTATTCCTTAATAGTCTATGTTATTTGTTTGGTTACTGGGCAGAACTGTTTTTCCTAGATGGAAACAGAAATACACTGAGCAGACTTCTTACACTTCTGAATTAAGAATGTGATGTAAATCAGTTCCCTTAGGGGGAAAAAATTCTGGTTGAAATTGCTAAAAGCCACCATGTTGAGCCCATTTTTAGAAAGAATAGGGGGATCCCCCTCATCTTGGTTGATGGAAACATCACTGTAAAATTTCTCCAGAGTAAGAACAAGATCTGGTAGAAATCCTGTGCTCTGGACTGCTCTAAAATCATGAATAATTGTATCTGTATTCACAAACAGGTGGGGAGGGACCGGAAATGGCACTGTGTCTCAAGTGATAATAAGAATAATGCTAACAATAGGATTGATTTTTATGCATTTTATAGAAAATTATTGTTGTAGTTTGGGCTGTTATTTTGTGAATTTCAGTGGTTGTGTTTTCACACAACCTGTAATTAGGTTTTTGGCCTATTAACCTATTATTTTTTTTTTTAAAAAAAGCAAACAGAAACAAATGTGAAATCATTAGTTTCTGGTGATGCAGTGGTTAAGTGTTTGACTGCTAACAGCAAGGTTGGTGGTTCGAACCCATCAGCTGCTCCTTGGGAGAAAGATGTGGCAGCCTGCTTCTGTAAAGATTTACAGCCTTGGGAACTGTATGGGGGCGTTTTACCCTGTCCTGTAGGGTCATTATGAGTCAGTATTTACTCGACGGCAATGATATGGGCCTTGAAAAGAGATTTAAGGAAGGATTTGCTGCCCTATTACAGGGATAATAATCAGCTGCAGCCTTCAGCTGTCATCTCATTCAGGGTCTATCTCAGCTGCAAAGAGCTGCCTTACCTGAAGTTACACTCTTTTTGTTGTTGTTGGCAAGTTGATTTCGACTCATGGTGACCTTATGTATGCAGAGTAGAACTGTTCCATTGGGTGTTAAGAGCTAAGACTTTTTGGAAGCCGATTGCCAGGCCTGTCTTTTGAGGCACCTCTGGGTGGGTTTGAACCACCAACCTTTTGGCTAGTAGTTGAGAGCTTAACCATTTGCGCCACCCAGGGACTCCACACCCTTCCTGGGGAAGCCTATATCCAGTGACTGAGCAACGTGGAAATATACAGACCATTTCAGGGATACTCTTATCGGCAATACTCATTCCAGAATTCTCTGCCTTGTTGGCCAAACTCTATCAGTTTGATTTCTTCTTCTGTCCAATCCTGGTTCTTCTGCTTTCTTCATAAATGTTGATCCCTAAAAAACATCTTTACCTCAGTCTCTGTGTCTGCTTCCAGAGAGCCCAACCGACTTTAATTGGTACCAAGAGTGGTTTGATAAAATAGGTGATAAGATGCTGGAGCTGAATCACAACTATCCAGCTGGCAACGAGGAACCCATTATTGATTATAGGTGGAGTACAGACAGCTTCTGCAACAGGTGATGGTCCAGTTATTAAACTTTTACCTGTGGTGAATTGGGTAGGGGGTATTTTTGGAAGGGAATGCATAGGCAGATGTGATGTATCATGCATTTGAAATGTATGGGAGAAATAATAACTACAAGGACAGTGGGATTGGATGGCTGTTGCTAAATGCCACTAATGTTCAATAGATAATGAGTAGCTGAGGGGGAGTAATAGGGAATTGAAAGCCAGGTGTAAAAGCCAGAGAACCTCTTTGGCTGTATACAAAGAAACTCTCATCTCCTCTAGTAGGAGGGTAAAGAAAGTCAAGGTCTAAGCCTGGGAACTAATATTCAGAGTAACTGAATTTCACAGATGATTAAATGGCCAGTCAAACTAGGTCTGTCATGCCAAGGTTAGCACTCTAATTGGAAAAATCCGAGACTCTGACACATGGGACGAAGATATTTCGGTGGGCATCTCTGAAGATTTTTACTTCTTATACACTTCTGAACCCTCTGAGCCTGCAGACTTGGCCCGCTCATCCCCATTAAGAGCTAGCACCCACCCCTTCCCACTGGAAGACATTATATAGGCCTCTCTCCCAAGGTAGCATGGGCCTCCCTCCAGAACTTAACACCACCTCCCATGCTGTCATAAGATATATAAATATGATTAAGTCAGAGCATAATACAACAGAGGATGTACTGAGCCTGACAAGGCAGAAAAGAGACTGTATCCTGAAGGAGCTACAAGTACTAGCCAACATGTACTGGAGGAGCTAGGGGAGTATGCAATAGAAAAATCCAACCAGGACTGGATTCTGAAAATGCCTGATAGAGGGGGCTTGAAATAAAAATTGGATAATGAAGAATTTATTGACTTAGAAACAGGGCTTGGAACCGGTTCCTCCAGTTTGAACCCCTGCTGGGAGAATTTGCATTTCCACTCCAGATAAACTGAGTCAGAATCTACAGTTTAACAAGATCCCCAGGTGATTCTTATGTATAGAAAATTTTGAGAACCACTGCTCTACTAGTGGTTGTCAGAACTGGTCTCTAACCAGCAGCTTTAGCATCACCTGGGAGCTTGTTAGAAATGCAAATTATCAGCAAGGGTTTAAACTGGACCAGACTGGTTCAAAGCCCTGCTTAGAATCATTCTCTTGAATTATAAGACTTAACACCCTGCAAGTATCCCAGGAGGTGATATAAACTCACTATTAGGATGGCCCCTAGAAACATGAAAACAGCAATGGCCCACATTAAACACAGTTGTAATGACAAAATTGCCACGTCAAAAGTTGGAGGAAGAGAGTAAAAAGTTTATGGAAGTGGACATGCTGGAATAAATATATTATGTTCAGCCAAAAATCTCCTGAGGTGATAATGTTCATAGGGCATAGAGGACATATCTTTTACCAAGGCTAAATGCACAGGTTAGAGGAGTACCGTCATGACTTAAAACTTTCAGCAGTAGTTCTTCTCCGTAGGCCAGGGCTGACAGTAAGGCGGTCTGTTACAAAACTTGGTTCACTGATAGCAATGTGAATGATAGAACCCTGGAACATTAGAGGCCAGGTGGTAGCACTTAACTACTATAAACTAGGCAGTTAACAATTACTGTAACAATCAGCAAGATTGGAGTGGTAGTCAAGGGAACATAACAAGCAGAGAATGGAAATGGTTAATAGAACATGGTGTCCCTAGGGTCAAAATAGATGGGTAGCTGATTAGGGTACTATTCAGCTTGTGCCTGCAGAAAAATAAAGGATGACTGGTAGGCTGAGAGTGGTTACTCCAATAAAAAGGCATGATCTCTTGCCCAATTTCTGGACCTGATTCAGTTTTCACACTTGGAACACACTGAGAGGTGGGCCAGTTCCCAGGACAAAAAATTCTGCAACATCATAACCATTATGATTACCCTAGTCCTTCTCCAAGTGTCTTATGATCATTTACTTGAATAACTGCATTGGGAAGAGGAGAAAGTGGACTACCCAGATATTTTGAGGTCTGTTGGACACAGGATCTGAGTTGACATTAATATTCAGAGACCCAAAGCCTCAACCTGACCCTCCCCCTCTTAGAGTGGGGACATATGGTGACCAGGTAATAAATGGAGTTTGGCCACAGTCAAGCTTACAGTGGGTCCATGGACCCACTTGATGGTCATTTCCCTGGATCCAGGATGCATAAGTGGGTTCGGCATACTCGGCAGTTGGTTGCAGGCTCTAAACTGGGTCCTAGTTATGTGGAGTAAGAGCCATCACAGCAGGGAAAGCCAAGTGGAAGCCTCTAAAACTATCCCAACCCCAGCCAAGATAATAAAGTAAAAAACAGTATAGCATCCTGGAGAAGGAAAGTGCTGGAGATCAGTGGCACCCTTGAGGATTTAAAGGATACAGGGGTGGTGGTCTCCAAAGATATCTCCATTTAATTGGTCAGCCTGGCACCTGCAGAAGCCAGTGACTCCAGGGTGATAACTGTAGATTACTGCAAGTTCAACCAAATAGTAGCTCTAATTATAGCTACTGTGCTAGATGTAGTGTATCTTTCTTGGGGTAGATTAATACATTCAGGTATGTAACCATTGTTTTGGAAAATATGTTATTTTCTATCCCAAATCATGAAACAGGATTAGATGTCATTCACATTTGCATGGAATGGACAACAACATACATTTAGGGTTTGGCTTCAGGGCTTGTGTTAACTATCCTGCCCTCTGTCATAATATAGTACCAATAAATCTGGACTGCCTGAGCATATTGCAGAACATCATACTGATTTATCACATTGATGATTTTATGTTGATTGAGCCAGATAAGCAAGAGATGGTCAGCATGCTGGAGGTCTTGGTAATCCAGTGGATGGGAGATAAAACTTGTGAATATTTAGAGTCTTCCATATCTGTAAAATTTTTAGGGCTCTAGGAATCAGGACCAAGCTGGGACATCCCCTCCAAGATTAAAGACAAATTATAGTGTTTTGCATCTTCCAGCGTGAAGAAAGAAGCACAATGACTGGTGGGTGTCTTTGGGTTCTAGAGACAGCATATTCTATACTATGAATTCTGCTTCAGACTGTATACTAGGGAGCATGAAAGATTGCAAGCTTTGAGTGGAGCTCAGAGCAGGAAAAGTAACTCCAGCAGGTCCAGTTGCCACTCAAGCAGCCTACTGGTTGGGCCACACAGTCTGGCATGCTTTTTGAAAAACAACTTCTGGCATGCTGCTGGGCCCTGGTAGAGACTGGCTGTCTGGCCATGAGAAACCAAGTGACCGACCATATGTCAGAACTGTCTATCATGAGCTTGATCTGTCAGATCCACCAAGTCATAAGCTCACATGAACCTGAGAACAATTCATTGTAAAATGGAGGTGGTGCATCCAGGACTGAGCACTAGTAGGACCAGAGAAAGAACCTTGGTGGTGCAATGGTTAAGCACTCAGTTGCTAACCGAAAGGTCAGTGGTTCGAACCCACTAGCCGCTCCACGTGAGAAAAGACCTCGTGATCTACTTCTGTAAAGATTACAGCCTAGGAAACCCTATGGGGAAGTTCTACTTTGTCTAGTAGGGCACACAACAACAACAGGACCAGAGAGTACCAGCAAGCTGCATGAGCAGGTAGCTCCAATCCTCAGGGCACCCACTATTATGGCATCATTGTCTCTCTCTCAGCTCTTACCTGTGGTTATATGGAGGATTTAATACAACTGGTTGAAGGGAGAGGAGAAAGCATGAGTTTGGTGTATAGATGGGGAGCTTGGTATTTGGGTATAAGTCAGAAGTGTATGGCTGCTACATTGTAAGTTTATTCAGGAATGGCCTTGAAAGACAGTGATAAGGGAAATTCTTCTAGTGGGCAGAGGATTAGTGAACCTGGTTGTCCCTTTTGCAGGGAAAGGGAACAAACCTGAAGTTAAATATATGTGAACTTTGACAGCCTGTGTCTGGTTACTGGACAAGATGGTGGTATACCAGCTGTTTGGGCTTGACACAGAACACTCACTTCAGAGCACCCTGCCGTGTCGGCAGGGCTTTATCAGGCCCACATGCTCTATCTACCCAGTCCTGCTTCTTCCCTCTTTTTGTCACCAGTGTTGATTACAAATAAATATCTTGCACCTCAGACTCTATATCTGCACCTGTTTCTAGAGAGCTTAATCTGCAGAGATGGCTTTTAGGAATATATAAAATACAAAATAAATTAGAAGTAGGTAGAAGAGAATTCGGAAATAATAAGAGTTATATCATAAAGCTGCTTGGTTTAAGTTAACATGAAATATGTCCCTGAGTCTTAACCACAGGCTGCAGTCAGGCTCCAGGTTTTCTAGAAGCTATAGTGAAACAAAAACAAGCCAGGTGGCCAGTGGAAACCATGTAACCAGGTGAAGGACAACAATTCCTCATCCTAAGAGCAAAAAAAAAATTTTTTTTCTGAGAAAGGACACTGTGTAATGAAATGATCAACCTTAACAATTACAGTTGTGCGCATGGTTAACTAGATGGCTTACTGCCATTTGTTACATTTATTTCAAATGGAATTACAATCAATAACATTATACTAAGCTGGTTTATTTTTTGTCAGTCACACTGGATCAATGGGTATGTGTTAGTCATTGAAACCAATGATCCAAGGGTGTTTGGTTAAGATGATTTTATTGGAGATGGAGAGTGCAGAACCACGGTGACTTATGGTGCCCACATAGTCACTGTTGTTTAGTTCATCTTCTTGTGCACTGACTTTTTTCCTGAGCCGACTTGTTTCTCCTTTTGATATTCCTTCCCCCAAATGATGAAGTTTTTAAAAATCAAGAGAAAACCTCAAAAATGTGATATAAAAATGGGCAACAAACAAAAAAAACCCCAAATAGCTCACACACATACACACACTCACAAGAAAAAATGGCCCTTAAACACAATAAAGGATATTCAGCTTTACTCATAATGAAGTTCAAATTAAAAGTTTGTAGACAGACCTTTTTTCACCTACTAGATTGACAAAAACTTTAAAATCTAGACAACATATTTTCTTGTGAAGGATGTGGAAATCCAGATACTTGCATACATTTCTGGTGTGAATGCAAAATAATACAGTACCTATGGAGGGGATTTGTTGATGTCCAACAAAATTATATACCTTTTGACCTAGCAATCTCATTTCTAGAAATTTAGCCTGAACACACCACTCCACAAATGAAACGGACTAAGTGGAAGGTTATTCGTTAAGAAATTATTTGCAGTTACAAAATATTTCAGCCAGTCTAAACGGTCACCCAAAGGTGAATGATTGAATTAAATATAGCACTCCACACAATGGAGTATGTTGCAGCCAAAGAGCAAGAATAAGGAAGATCTCTAAGAATCCATGCTATGTTGTTTAATGAAATAAAGCAAGTCGCAGTGGAGTGCATATAGCCCTGGTGGTGCAGGGGTTAAGAGCTCAGGCTGCTAACCAAAAGGTCGGCAATTCAAATCCACCAGCTGCTCCTTAGAAACTCTACAAGGCAATCCTACTCTGTCTTATAGGGTAGCTATGAGTTGGAATTGACTCGACGGCAGCGGGTTTCGTTTTTTGGGTTTTATCATGTAAGAAAGAAGGGAGAATTCCTCACTTTTGCAAAACAAAACATAAGAAAGATCAAGCAGAAACAAATGAAAATGTTTACTTATGGAGTAACGTATTGATGGTGTGGAGGGTATAGGGATGCATTTGGGATTTCTCTTAGTAGCCTGTTTTTATACAGTTTTAATTGTGTAAATATTTAAAATATTCAAAATATAATAAAAAGATGAAAGAGACAGACTTTAAATTTGAATATAAACAAAATTCAACTGCATATCAAACTGATAATAATCACAGAGAAAAGAATTAAGTCAAGCAACTTTTGAACACAGGGCTTTGTATATCCTAAATGGAATATATTTTATAAACTCGAACTGAAAAGAACTATTGATATTTACTTACTAGCATTTGTTCTTGGTAGTGGTATTGGTGATACAATTTTGAATCTATGTTGTGTGTATAATAGGATAGAGTAAATGAGTAAATATATTGATGTTCCTGGGAAGCAGGGTTTTTACTTTTGTAGATGAGGACAAACTGTAGAGCTGAGTGTCAATCAGAGGTATTAGGATGAGCACATCATGTAGAGGTAGATGGGTGACACAGACGTACGTACATGCACACTTCTGGCTCTATCTACTGAAAGGCTTATAAGCAATGCCACTACAGTAGCAATGAGCGCAGTTGGCACCTAGATCTGGACTTCTAAATACCAGTCACCACTAAAAAGCTTCTTAGAGAAATGACTATTTCCAGGCCTAGAGCAGGGAAAAATCTTGTATCAAAAAGCAAGTGAACACCCAAAGGTTGATGGGTTAATTAAAAAAAGAAAGAAAGGAAAACTCAAAAAAGCTGGCTTGAGACAAGATAAGCATCCAAAAGAATGATGATAATTGATTAAAACACATTGAGTAAAAAAATGATTTCATGAATTTATAGTGATGAAATAAAGAGAGGAAGAGGGAGAATGAGGCAAAGTGAGAGCAATTGGTGCAGCTAGCTAAAGGGAATGTGGTTATTCATTCTCAACTTTTGTTGTTGTTAGGTGCTGTCGAGTTGGTTCTGACTCATAGCGACCTTAGATACAATGGAAAGAAACACTGCCCTGTCCTGAGGCATCCTCACAATCACTGCTATGTTTGAGCCCATTGTTGCAGCCACTGTGTCAGTCCATCTCATCCAGGGTCTTCCTCTTTTTCTGTAACCCTACTTTACCAAGCATGCTGTCCTTCTCCAGAAACTAGTTCCTCCTGATAACGTGTCCAAAGTACATGAGACGATGTCTTGCCATCCTTCCTGCTAAGGAACATTCTGGCTGTACTTCTTCTAAGACAAAGTTTTTCGTTCTTCTGGAAGTCCATGGTATATTCAGTATTCTTTGCCAACACCATAATTCAAAGGTGTCAGTCCTTCTTTGGTCTTCCTTATTCATTTTCCAGCTTTAGCATGCATATGAGGCAAATGAAAATACCTTGGCTTGGTTCACCCTAGTCCTCAAAGTGACATTTTTGCTTTTTAACGCGTTAAAGAGGTTATTTGCAGCAGATTTGCCCAATGCAATATGTCATTTGATTTCTTGACTGCTGCTTCCATGGGTGTTGATTGTGGATCCAAGTAAAATGAAATCTTTGACAACTTCAATCTTTTCTCCATTTATCATGCTGTTACCTATTGGCCCAGTTGTGAGGATTTCTGTTTTCTTTATGTTGAAGTGTAATCCATACTGAAGGCTGTAATCTTTGATCTTCATCAGTAAATGCTTCCAATCCTCTTCAGTTTCAGCAAGCAATTTTGTGTCATCTGCATATTGCAGGTTGTTAATGAATTTTTCTCCAATCCTGATACCCTGTTCTTCATATAGTCTAGCTTCGTGGATTATTTGCTCAGCATACAGATTGAATAAGTGTGATGAAAGGGTGCAACCCTGATGCACACCTTTCCTGATTTTAAACCATGCACTATCCTGTTGTTCTTTCCGAACGACTGCCTCTTGGTCTATGTACAGGTCCTGATGAGAACAATTAAGTGTTCTGGAATTCCCATTCTTCACAATGTTATCCATAATTTGTTATGATCCACACAGTCACGTGCCTTTGCAGAGTCAATAAAACACAGGTAAATGTCTTTCTGGTATTCTCTGCTTTCAGCCAAGATTCATCTGATACCAGCAATGATATTCGTTGTAAATAACTTTTCTTTAGGCTTGAAATACTTCAGAATAAAAATTGGGGAGAAAAAACTCCCTCTGTGTAAATAATTAGGATAATTTTTCATTACTAGTTAAACCCTATTCATACAAATTTCAGGTGTACTCATTTCATTCTCAAAGCAACCAGAACTTATTGTCATGTCTGTGTCACTATGCCATGAAGAAAAATAATGTTACATAATGTTCTTAGTCACATCAGAGTTAACAGGTGCATTTAGTGGTTCTACTCCAGTTTGCTTAACTCCAAATCCTGTGTTTTAAATCTTTTTGCTGTCTGTCTCTTAGTTTGACCCACCTGAGTGCTTGAGTTCCTCATTTTCTGCTTGATGTTATTACCTTTCTTTGCATAATAAATGTTCTCTCCATAGATACCAGTCCAGTTGCCATAGAGTTGATTCTGACTCATGGCAACCCCATGTGTATCCAAGTAGAACTGTGTTTCATAGGGTTTTCAATGCTGATTTTTTTTGGAAGCATATTGCCAGCTCTTTCTTTAGAGGCACCTTTGAGTAGACTCGATTCAACAACCTTTCAGTTAGCAGCCATGTGTTAACTGTTTTCACCACCCAGGACTCCCTTCCCATAGGTAGGCCAAAGTTATACTTTTGCCCATTCCATATTGGGCTTGTGACAAATGCAGGTTTACTGAGGTCTGACTGAGTGGCATACAACTCCCCGCCACCCTATAAAATTCCTGACCTGTCCTTGATCTGATTATGACTGCAGACCAAAAAAAAAAAAAAAAAAAATCCTTTTGAAAATGCTTGTATTCTTTCCACTGTCTGCTCATACGCCTTTCTTCTTCCCACCTTAGTTGTGTTGAATATTCCCCTTATGGACCTATGATTCTCCTCTCTCATTTTTTTCCTGGACCTTTTATCCTCTTCTCTTCTCTTTTCCACTCCTTGTTTCTGGGAGTAGAGCCTATCTCATCTCCCTTCCAGTTCTAATTCCCTACAGGTCTCGGACTCTCTACCAGGCTTATCCAGGAAAAAATGTTTCTACACCAATGTAACCAAGAAGAGTCTTGCTCATCTCATATTTCTGTGAAAGTTGATGATCGAGAAGATTTTCTGTGATCAGTGCCCCCAAGAAGGAATTGTTGAAGGGCAGGAGCAGGAGTTACAGAATCCAAGAGACCTCAGTGCCAAGGTTGCAATTTACAATGTGACTTTGAGTAAACCAGTTAACTTCTCTAAGTTTCAGTGTATTTGTTTGCAAAATAGGGGTAGTAAAGATCGTACTAATTTTAAGAATTAACTAAGGCAGTGAATGTGAAGCAGCTAACACAGTGCAAGGCATTTTGTTACCGATCAGAATTTCTTTGAAAAAACTCTCTGCCTCCATAACGCCAACAGTTGCTTTGAGCAAATCTTGTTTCTGTCAGTTGCTGTCAAGTCATTTCCAACTCACAGTGACCTCATTGTGCAGAATAGAACTGTTCCATAGGGTTTTCAAGGCTGTGACCTTTCTGAAGCAGATTGGCAGGCCTGTCTTCCAAGGCACCTCTGAATGGGTTTGAACCCCACCTTTCCCACTAGTAGTTGATTGCTTAACAATTTGCACCACCCAGGGACTCCTTGAGCAGATCTAAGGTGGCATTTTCTCAGACAGAACATCTGATCACTTCTTCTCATGCTAGATCTACTCTGAAGAATAGGCATGGTGGATTTATATTGTGTCAGCTGAACAGGGACTACATTTCTCAGATTCCTTTTCTTGCATAAGTCTGTCAATTGGGCCACAAGAGGCATTCTGCAGGAGATGCGAAGGTGAAAGTGATGCAGCAGCCATTTTCTTTTATCTTCTTTTATGAGATGCCGCTGCACTCCGCAACCAGTTGTCACTTGTGGCTAATCTGCTGGCTCACTCCCAGCTCCTGCTGCACTTCTGCCTTCAGCTTCTCTGGTTCTTGGACGAGGTGGATGTTTATCTCTGTGATAAAGGGTGCCAGCTTCCCCTGCAGGAAACCTCCATCATCCAGA
Source organism: Dugong dugon (assembly GCA_030035585.1). Classification (NCBI taxonomy): domain Eukaryota; kingdom Metazoa; phylum Chordata; class Mammalia; order Sirenia; family Dugongidae; genus Dugong; species Dugong dugon. The sequence continues at coordinate 150,044,703 of CM057460.1, forward strand.
TAGGAGGCTTGGGGGCAGTGAAAGACTGCGGTGGGTACTAGTCCTTTCTAGCTTATCTTTGCAGGTTCCAGTTTTCCCTTGCTTCTTCTATTTCACATCCATCTTCTCTTCCTGATGGCCTTATCTGTGGACTTTAGGCTCCAATCCCAGGAACAGGAACAGTAGCTTTCCTAGACTATTTAACCATCTCCACCAGTTGTATAAGGTCAAATCCCTATAACAACCAGTTGTCATTGAGCACATTTTGACTCATGGTGACTCCATGTGTGTTAGAGTAGAACCTGTACTCCGTATTTCAGTGGTTGATATTTTGCAAGTAGATTGCCAAATAGGTCTTTATTCCAAGGCATGTCTGGAAGGAGTGGAACTGCCAACTTTTCAGTTAACAGTTGTTAACTGTTTACACCAACCAGGGACTCCAAATCTGTATAATATATCTTAATGTATCTCTTCTCTTAGTGATTTTGTTCTCTGATCAAACCCTGACGGATATAACAGGTAATGAGTTTGATCAGAGTATCTGGATAGCTCAAGTTGGACATCTCCCAGTTATTCGGATAATTCTAGTTAAAACTGATCATTTCCCAGGGAATAAGAAATGAGGTTCTGTGCCTGGGCCTTCAAGTTCTCCTTCCTAGGGGAGCATGTATATATATTCCCTATTTCTAACTCCTTTGAGTCAGACTAGTTGTAGGATGGTGTTTTCACAACGATTACAAGCTATAATGATAGGCTTTCCTAATGTGGTGACAAAATATTACATAGCTTTGCAAATATTACTTTGGTAATTCTAATACAGACATTGAGTGATTTATAGAATCATTGTGTGCCAAACTGCCAATTTTCACATTTTTAACATAATATGCAAAAATAGTACCTTTTAAAAGGTAATATATGCAATATAAAATATAATACAAAATGTAAGTAGGAATACAAGCTCAGAATGTAGTGGTAAGAAATGCAGAGCTTGCTGCCTGGTGTTTTGAGTGTTAGTTCTGAACCTGCTAATTATGTGATCCAGGGTAGTGCTTGACCTCTCTGTGCTTCAATTTCCTCATCTAGTGTAATGGAGATACAGTAAGGTTTGGTGATGAGGTAGTACATGTCAGGTGCTTGGAGTAATGCCTGGCATAATGGAAGCAGAAGCTTGGGTTTGGTTTGGTTGCACTGGATTCTCCCTTTGTAAAGTAGAAACTGTTGATTTTCTCACTCCATGAGAGCAGGTAGCAGGTCTGCTTACCATTACATACCTTACTTTCCATTTAAGATGAATGCTGTGGTGCCCCACCCAGTTTTCCATTGCTTCTCCCATTTCACATCCATCTCCTCTCCTGACAGCCTTATCTGTGGACTTCACAGGTACTTACTCCCACAGCTGCTGGGAGTGTTGCCCACTGAAGTTCACAGCTGAATCCTTCCCCAGAAATGGCCTTGGGCCAAAGGAAGCTTCCACAATTATACCTCTCCTTTGGGGCAGCCCATATCCAGTGACTAGTGGATGTGGATGTACAAAGGCCCGGAATCCCTTGTCTCACTCAATGCAGGGCAACTCTGAAGAGTAATGTAGGCTCCAGAGCTCCCCATGGTGTTGGCTAGGCTGAGGCCTCTGTTGTATCTGCATGGAAGTTCAACTCCAACTCCTCCCTCTCCCTTGTCCGGCCAACTCCCTCACAGGTGTTGTTCCTGAGGGCACTCCCAGATAAACCTGCCCACAAATCACCATCTCAACATCTATTAAAGGGACACAAGGAGGAAACTTTTGGGGGTGATGGGTATGTTCATTATCTTGATTGTGGTGATGGTTAAGTCGGGATGTAACATGTCAAAATTTGTTAAATTGTACAATTTAAGTATTTGCAGTTTGTTGTATGTCAATTATACTTCAATAAAGCTGTAAAAAGGAAAAAGAGAAAAATTAGAGGGTCAGTGGTAGGAAAAAAATAGTGTTTTTAGATTACATTCCACTATTACTGTTCATCTAAGGTATTGTCTACATTCTTAGTACACTACTGTCTTGCTTATGGACCAACCAACAGTGGCTCCTTATTGCCCACAAAGTCTGAATTTCTTTTCACTCCTTCCTTTATTCATGTATTTCTGTATTCATTCATTCTCTTGGACAGACATTCCCTGAGCAACCTCCATGTATAGATCCTGTTCTAGGCACTTGGGAGAAAAAGACAAATTAGGCACAATCTCTCTCCTCAATGAGTTCAAGGCCCTATGAAGACTGAACCAGAAGCAATTCCAGTGTTTAACGTTGTCATTCACGGCCCTGCATAGCTTAGAGCTTACGACTCTACAACATGTTTATGGTATAAAGTATCGTGAGTACAAATACAACTTTAACAGCATCCCACAAATTCTAATATGTGGTTTTTTCATTTTAATTCAGTTAAAATACTTTCTAATATCCTTTCTTCTTTGATTCATGCGTTATTTAGAATTGTGTTATTTAGTTCCCAAATGTTTGGGGATTTTCCAGAGATCTTTCTGGTATTGATTTCTAATTTAATTCCACTGTGAGCAGAGGACATACAGAAATCCTTTTAAATTTATTGAGACTTTCTTTATGACCCAGTATATAGTCTATATCGGCAAATATTTTGTGTGCACTTGAGAAAATATGTATTTTATTGATGTTTGGTAAAGTGGTCTATAAATATCAAGTCAAGTCAGTTGATAATGTTGTTCAAGCCCACTATATCCTTGATTATTTTTTTCTGTCTACTTGCTTTTTTTTTTTTTCCCGAGAGGGAGGATTAAAATATCTGACTATAATTATGCTTTTGTTTATTTTTTCTTTCATTCTATCAGTTTTTGCTTCATATATTTTGAAGCTGTGTTATTAGGTGGATAAGTGTTTAAGATAGTTATGTCATCTTGATGTATTGACTTCTTTATCATTATGAAATTGCCTTCCTTATCTCTAGTAATATTCTTTTCTCTCAAATATATTTTGTCTGATATTAATATTGCCACTCCAGTTTTGATTAGTTTTATCAAAGTACGTGTTTTCCTATTCTTTTACTTTTAACTTACTTGTGTCTTTACATTTCTTGTAAGCAGCATATTACTGAGTTTTGCTTTTTAATACATTCTCACAATTTCTGCTTTTTAATGGGGGTATTTATGTTTAATTTAGTAATTGATATATTAAGTTTTTCATATTGCTGTTTGTTTTCTGTTTGTCGCCCTGTGTTCTTTCCTCCCTTTTTTTCTTTTTCTGTCTTCTTTTGGGTTGAGTAGTTTTTATGATTCCATTATATCTCCTTTGTTGGCTTGTTAGCTATTATGCTTGCTTTGTTACTTTAGTGATCACTTTAGGATTTATAGTGTACATCTTTAATTTTACACATTTTACCTTCAAATGTTATTGTACCACTTCACAGAGAGTATAAGAACTTTACAGTAGTATACATTTCTCACCTTTCAGTTTTTATGTTATTATTGTCGTATGTATGTATAAATTTTCCAATACATTATTACTATTTTTTAAAACAATTATTTTTTAAATGGATTTAAATAATAGAACTTATATATTTACCCATGTAATTTCCATTGTGGTATTCCTTATTCCTGAGTATAGATTAAAATTTCCATTTGATACCATTTTTCTTCTCTCTGAAGGACTTCTTTCAGCATTTCTTGTAGTGCACATCTGCTGGTGATGAATTCTTTCAGCTTTCATATTCCCTAAAACATCTTAATTCTTCTTCATTTGTGAAGTATAGTTTTACTGAGTATAGAATTCTAGGCTGACGGTATTTTTCCCTTAATACTTTAGAGATGCTGTTCCACTCTTTTCTCTTTTGCATTGTTTCTGATGAGAAATTTGCTGTCATCCTTACCTTTATTTCTCTGTACAAAATGTCTCATTTTTTTCTGCTTTTAAGTTTTTCTTTTTATCAGTATTTTTAGAAATTTGATTGGTATGTTCCTTGATGTCATTTTATTTACAGTTCTCGAGATTGTGGTTCATTGAACTTCTTGGAACTGTGGTTATTTCATGAGGAATACCTAACTTGGAGTTAAAAATGAAAAAATAGTCTGCATGACTCAGAAGATATTAAAAAAATAAGGCAGCTTGTAACTTACCGACAGCCAATCTTGAAAATTTTCCTTTTTGGCCCTTCTTTGCCAAAGACTAGAATTAGAGATGGTACCAGGCAAATGGACCTTGTGCATATGTATCTCAAAACTTTAACTTCTGTCATTCAAATACCATAAGGATTTCTATTAATGGGAGATATCTCAGGCAGATTCTTGTGTTCCATCAAAAAAGACAGGTTGGAGTAAAAGATAGAGACTGAGAGTAGGGAAATGAGGGTGTTCCAGCAGTTTGGCACACCAGATGGAGCTTACGCTCTCTAAGGTGTCTCAAAATTGTTTCCCCATACTGGCTAAATTTACATAATTCCTAGGTGGATGTGTTCTGTGGCCCATCCCTTTTTAAGAGCTTTAGAGTGAACTAAATGATCTTAAAGCCAAAAAGAAGAAAAAAAGTCCACAAGTTCAGGCCTATGACTATGTTCTAAAATCTTGGTTTTGCACATTTAACTTAAGAATACTTCTGCTGTCATTCTTGTTCTCCTTTCACAAGTCTACAGTCACTCCTTTAGAACAGCTGAAAATTATTCCTCAGATCCAGCAGCATAGTTTACATAAGAAAAGACTTAAAAATACTTTTGTCATGGTAAGTTAACATACAGACTGGTATGGAAATAACAGAGCTAGGTATGAAAGAAAAGGGAAATAATTACATTTCTAAATTATAGGATTTTTCTATGTCCTTCTGAGCAAAAGGAACCAACTTATAAATAAAAGGTAAATCTAAAAAGATTGCATGAATAACATATTCCTGTATGCTGGCAGGGACAGCCGCTGAACTTGGGCAAAGCAACATGATTTTGGCAAAGCACTGAATCTTGGAACAGGGAGAATCAATACAGATGGGAGGCAGTGGCTTCCTGTGACACTGTTGATGCAGATAGACCTTCTCCTGCTGTATACTTATAGAAATACTTGATAAAACATTCTTCACAAATGTAAAATTTAAAGCTAGATGTGAAACAAAGGAAAGGAAATCCCTAAGTGCTTGACATGACTAGGAAGAGAAGTAAGGGGAAGCTACTGCCATGGTGGATCAAGGAAGTATGTGACCAGATATAGGCTCTAGGGGCTGGAAGTTGAGGTTTTAAGACCGACACAAGACCCTAGGATCACATAGGACACATTCATCACAGGAGTACAGTATTCCATGAGACACAGCTGTCACAGGTATATAGGATCACACAAGACACACCCATCAAAGAGACAGAATTCCTGCTGTATAGTATTCCATTGTATAATTACACTAAAAGTTTATTTGTCTATTCTCAAGTTAATAAATATTTCAGTTATTTATAATTTTTATTACTACAGACATTGCTGCTATGAAAAGTCTTATACAAGTCACCTGGTGCACAGAAACAAGCACTTCTTTAGGGTTTATGTCTAGGAGTGGAATCCTGGGTCACAGATATTACAGGTTGGTTACAAAATGTGATCATTTCAGATGTTTTACTTTTTACTCAGTGATGGGTATAAAATAGTATTTCATTGCAGTTTTTAATTTGCAATGGTTTGATTACTAATGAGGTTGATCATTATTTCATATGTTTATTGGCCATTTGGGGTTCCTTTCTGATGTACCAATTTATCTTTTGTCCATTTTTCTATCGAGTTTTTGAAAGGAGTTACTTAAATATTCTGAATACTAATCCTTTGTCAAGTATATGTGTTGCAAATATCTTCTCTCAATTTCTGGGTGTATTTTTACTTTATAGTAGTTTTTGAAAAAAAAGAAAGCCCTGGTGGCACAGTGGTTGAGTGCTTGGCTGCAAACCAAAAGGTTGGCAGTTTGAACCTACCAGTTGCTCTGTGGGAGAAAGATGTGACAGTCTGCTTCTGTAAAGATAACAGCCTTGGAAACCCTATGGGGGCAGTTCCACTCTGCCCTATAGGGTCGCTATGAGTTGGAATTGACTTGACAACAGTGGGTTTGGTTTGGTTTTAGTGGTTTTTGATGAACATGAGTTTTTAATTTTACTGTAGTTAAATGTAACAATATTGCCTTTATGGTTTAGGATTTTTGCTACCATTTTAAGAAATCTTTTCCTACCCCAAGGTACCAACATACTCCATAGTATGTTCCCCTGTATTGACTCCTAAAGTTTCATGGTTTGGACTTTCACCTTAATTTCTTGTCAGATTTTAGGAAGTAATCCAGTTATGTATTTTTTCATATATAAATTGTCCCAGTACCATTTACTGAAAAAATCTACTCTTTCTCCACAATTCTGCAATGCTAGTTTTCTCTGAAATCAAGCTTCCATGTATGTAGAGTCTATTTCTGGGTTTTCTATTCACATCCATTGGCCTATTTTTTCTATCCATCACCTCACTGAGTTACTTATTATAGCTTTAAAAGAAGTCTTAATAACTTCTAGGCCAATCCCCTTTACGTCCGTAGTTTAGCTATGATTGGCCTTTTGCTGTTCTGCATAAATTTTAGAAATAACTCAATATCCAAAGCCAAACAAAACACACAACATACACATACATAGAGACACACACAGCTATTTTTCTGATTATTTTTAAAAAATTTGTTGAAGAAATATGAAGCAAAAAATTAGCAAAAAGAAAGGTGATATGATAATATTAATGATATAAGTTGAATTATACTAAGGCAAAATGCTTTGCTGGGGATAAATTAGGTCTTCCATCATGATTAAAAGGAAAAAAAAAAAAAACATCACCAGGAAGATGTAACAATCCTGGACCAGTACAAATGCAACCACACAGTCTCAAAATTATACACAAAAATAGATAGAATTAAGAGGAGAAATTAACCAAACAATTAACATGGAATATTTTAACACATCTCTCTCAGAAACTGAGAGATGAAACAGGCCAAAAAAATAAGTCGATAAAAGATTTAAACAACAAAATAAACAATATTGATCTAGCAGACATATCCTACAAATAGAGTAAACACATTCTTTTCAAGCACATATGGTTAATTCACAAAAATTGGCCATGTTCTAGACCATAAAAGAAACTTCAACCAAGCAATCGATACCAAACATTGAATTCTCTAACTACAAGACAATAAAATTAAAATCAATAACAAAATGACAGCTTTTAAAAGTCCATACATTCAGTTCTCACAGGGTTTTTCACAGCTTGCCAGCTCTTGGAATGAGCCCCAGCAGATGGCCATAAGAATAAAGGAAAAAGATTTAACAATGAAGGTTTTAGAGTCAAGCAGACGGCTATGGGGATTCCAGCCCCATTATTTACCATGGGCAGTACCTTATGCAAGTGACACATCTTCTCTGAGACAGTTTCCTCACACTTAAAGTGGAAAGCACATTTCTTATAGAGCTATGTGCAGATTTAATGACATAACACATAGCACTTTAATATAGAGTAAGGCCACATAGAAAATTCTAATGTTGTTATTATTGTTATATTAATATTTTCTTCTCCACATCACAAAGTGAAATTCTCTTAGGCTTTCTATCCTGGCACAAGGCACCCCTTTTCAAATATGAATCATTGACTTAGGTACAAACAAGACATTACAGCAGAAGAGGCCAAGCAATGTAACTAGCTTCTATGGTCTCACAGTTGGTTTCTCTGGGTGTTCATGGCCCCCAAGAAGACTCCCTTTCCAGTTTCCCTATTTAAAACATCCAAAGAGGTCATTCAGGTTTGACCACCTTTTACCAAACAGATGGACTGATGATTTTTTTTTTTCTCTATTGTCCTTGTCATTTCTTCTTTGAAGTCCTTTGTGGATAGGTATAAAGCTGTGGATGTAAATGCTGATGAACTAGCAACAAAGTGACTTGGGTTGGAAATCCTTTCATGTCTCATTTAATCACTTTGCGACCCTAAAGAAGTAATTTAAAAGCAAGCTCCTCTTTTCCAGTGATATGTTGAGCATTACTGAAGAGCAGATGGATCTTAAAATAACATTTGTATGCAGTGTTTGAGGTCTTCAGCTTCTCTTTTTCCCCTCTGGCCTGCATAGCCCCCAAGTGTGCATTTGAGCTCCCTTCACATTTTGTCATAAAAATGGAAAAGGAGAGAGGGAAAGTGATGTTTTATCAGAGCAAAGTTTAAGAAGATGTGGGAAGTGTTGCATAAAACCAAGGAATTGTGGAGAAGAGAGAGGGTCCAGGGAACTTGGAAGGTGGGCATGGATCACTGAATGTACCACAGGACTTCTCTAGGCATATCTGACAATAGTGCCAAAGAGTCTCAGCTGATGCGAAATACAGAAGCCTCAAAACGGATACCACAATGAGAGAATGATTAAAACATAATGTACATATTCATATAATAAAATTTTGCTGGTAAAAATCATGTCTTCAGAGATTTTGTGATATGTGGAAAAGATTGGAATAAAATGATAAATAAAATAGGAATTATATTTGTATACTAATGTTCATTGAGGAATTATTCACAGTAGTCAAAAAGTGGAAACAACCCAAGTGTTCATATGTACAATAGAATATTATTCAGTCATAAAGAGAAATGAATTTCTGATACATACTATGACATGGATGAACCTTGAAATATTATGCTGAGTGAAATAAGCCAGACACAAAAGGACAAATATTCTATGATCCCACTTATATGAAATATCTAGAATAGGCAAATGCATAGTGACACAAAAAAGATTAGTGATTACCCTAGGCTGGGGGTAGGGGAAAATGGGGAGTTACTGCTTAAGGTGATGAAAAAGTTTGGGAAATAGTGATGATGGCTATACAACCTTGTGAGTGTGATTAATGTTACTGGATTGTACACTTGAAAATGGCCAATTTTATGTTGTCTATATTTTACCACTATAAAAAATTATAAGTGTGCATGTGAGCATGATCTTTATTTTGTTTTTAATTCTGTTCTATATCAGTCTCATTTTGTGCCATACTCACGAGTAAATGACCTCAGTTTCCACCTTAAAAAAATTGAAAAAGGAGAGCAAATTAAACCAAACTAAGGAGAAGAAAGGAAATAATAAAGATTAAAGCAGAAATCACTGAAATAGAAAACAGAAAAAAGTAGAGAAAAATAAAAATGAAATCAAAAGCTGATTCTCTGAGAATATAAAAAAATTTAACCCCTAGCCAGACTGATCATAGGAAATTAACAATATCAGGAATGAGAGAGGTGACATCGCTATAGATTCCACAGCTACTAAAAGGATTATAAGGAAATATTATCAACAACTTTATGCCTTATATTTAACAATTTAGATGAAATGAACAAATACCTTAAAAGACTCAAATTACTAAAATTTATTCAAGAAGAAATAGATAACTTGAATAGCCCTCCTCAAAGTATTGAATTTGTAGCTTAAAAATTTCTCATCAGAAAAGTCAATGTTCAGATGGCTTTCCTGGTGAGTTATACCAAACATTTAAGGAAGAAATCATACAAATTTTACACAAACTCAGAAACAAATTTCAGAAAATTGAAGAGAAGGAAACACTTCCCATCTCATTCCTTTGGGTCAGCATTAATCTTATAAAACCAGAGAATGTCATTACAAGAAAATAAAAACTACAGACTAACATACCTTATAAACAAAGATACAAGCATTTTAAACAAAATTTTAGCAAATTGAATCCAGAAATATATAAAAAGAAGAGTACATTATGAACAAATAGGCTTTATATCAGGAATTCAAGACTGGTTTAACATTCAAAAATCAACAAATGTGATTCATATTAACAAACTGAAACAGAAAAACAATATGATCACTTCAAAGGATAAGTTAAAAGCATTTGACAAAATCGAAATCCACTCCTGATAAAAAAATTTCAGGAAAGTAGAATTAGAAAACAACTTCTTCATCCTGAAAAGGTAACTAGGAAAATACCTACAACCAGCAAAACACTTGTCATGGATTGAATTGTGTCCCCCCAAAATATGTGTCAACCTGGCTAGGCCATGATTCCCAGTATTGTGTGGGTGTCCTCCATTTTGTGATCTGATGTAATTTTCCTATGTGTTGTAAATTCTAATCTCTACCTGTGGTTAATGAGGCAAGGTGTTAGGTTATGTTAAAGAAGATTAGGCTGAGATGAAACACCCTTAGTCAGGTCAGCCCTGATCTGATGTAAGGAGTGTTTCCCCAGGGTATAGCCTGTATCATTTTTTTCTTACAAGAGGTAAAAGGAGAGAGAAGTGAGCAAAGAGATAGGGTACCTCATGCCACCAAGAAAGAAGGACCAGAAGTGGAGTATGTTCTTTGGACTTGGGGTCCCTGGACTGAGGAGCTTCTAGACCAGGGGAAGATTGATGACAAGGACCTTCCCCCAGAGCTGACAGAGAGAAAACCTTCCCTGAGAGGTGGCACCCTCAATTTGGACTTCTAGTCTCCTAGATTTTGAGAGAATGAATTTCTGTTTGTTAAAGCCATCCACCTGTGGTATTTCTGTTATAGCAGCACTAGATAACTAAGACAACACTTAATGATGAAAGACTGAAAACTTTCCCCTAACATTAGGAACAAGTCAAGGATGTCCTCTCATACCACATCTTTTCAACATTGTACTGAATGTTCTAGACCATGAAAACAGGCAAAAAAACAAAAAACAAAAAACAAAAACTATCCATATTTGAAAATAAATAAAACTGTATTTCAGATAACATTATCATTGTAGAAAATCCCAGGGAATATACAAACAAAGGAGTTTAACAAGATTGCAGATACAAGATCAATATATAAAAATCAATTTTACTTCTGTATACTAGCAACAGGCAATTGGGAATTGAGATAAAAAAACACTATTTACAATAGCATCATAAAGTATAAAATACTTAGGGAGAAGTCAAAAAAGATATGAGATATCTATACACTGGGAGAAGTTAAAGAAGACAAATAATTGGAGAGATAAACTATATTCATGGGTTGGAATATTCAGTGTTGTTAAGATAATACCATTGGTTATCAGATATTATTGTTAAGATGACAGTTCTCCCAAGTTAATATACAGATTCACAGCAAAGTCAATTATAATCCTAGCAGGATTTTTCTTTTTGGTAATATTGACAAACTGATTTTAAAATTCAGATGGAAATGTAAAGACCCTAAGATAGCCAAAGCAACTTTGAAAAAGGTAAATTTGAACACTACCTGATTTCAAAACTTAATTATAAAGCTGCTGTATTTAACACAGTGTGGTATAGTGCAAAGACAGACAAATAGAAAGATGAAAGAGAATAGAGAATCAAGAAACAGACCCACACATAGATGGAAAACTGATTTTTGACAAAAGTGCAGAGGCAATCAGTGGAGAAATACTTGTCTTTTCAACAAATGGTTCTGGAACAATGGAGATTCATATTCAAAACAAACAGTGGATTTTGATCTTACTGCATACATATGCAAAAATTAACTCAAAAAAGGATCATAGACCTAAATGTAAAACCTAACTCTTTAAAACTTCTACAAGAAAAAAAAAAAAAGGAAAAAAGTTTTGTGGCGTAGAATTAAGCAAACATTTGTTAGATACAACACCAAAAGTATGATCCATAAAAGAAAAAAAATGATAAATCTGAACTTCATCAAAATTAAAACTTCTTTTCTTTGAAAGAGGAGCCCAGGTGGTGCAGTGGTTAAGCACTTGGTTGCTAACCAAAGGACTGGCAGTTCGAACCCACTAGCTACTCTTCAGGAGAAAGATGTGGCAGTTGCTTCCATAAAGATTTACAGGCTTGGAAACCCTATGGGGCAGTTCTACTCTGTCCTATAGGGTCGTTATGAGTCGGAATTGACTCGACGGCAATGGGTTTGGTTTGGATTCTTTGAAAACACTGTAGGAGAATGAAAAGATAAGCCACAGTCTGAGAAACTATATATGAAAAACGTATCTAACAAGGAGTTTGTGTCCAGAATATATAAAAAATTCTCAAAACTCAAAAATAAGAGAACAACCCAGTAAAAACATGGGCAAATGATTTGACCATACACTCCAAAAGATTTGATTATACACTTGAAGATATGTAGATGGTAAACAAGTACCTGAAAAGCTGGTCAATATGATTAATTAGGGAAATGCAAATGAAAACCACAAGGAAATACCACTACATACCTATTATAGTGGCTGAAATTAAACAGTCTGACCAAACTAAATGTTGGTGAGGATGTGGAGGAACTGGAACTCTCATATACTGCTGGTAGGAATGTAAACTGGTACAATAACCTGAGAAAATAGTTTAGTAGTTTGTTCAGAAGTTAAAATTATGTATACCGTATGATCCAGCCGTTCTGCTCTTAGTAGTAGAATGTATCTAAGAGGAATGAAAGCATATGTCCATACGAATAATTGTATATAAATGTTCAAATCAACTTTATTTGTAATAGCTCCAAACTGGAAACAATGCAAATGTCTGTCAACAGGTGAATGAATAAACATACTGTGGTATAGCCATACAATGGAATACTACTCAGCAATAAAAATAAACTAGATACTCACTACAATGTGGGTGACTTTGAAAACAATTATGCTGATTGAAAAAAAGTCAGACAAAACTAGAGTACGTACTGTATGATTCCGTTTGTCTAAAATTCTAAAGAAATTCAACTTACTGTAGAGTGACAGAAGTCAGATCAGTGGTTACCCAGATTCATAGGTGGTGGTTGGATGGGAGGAGCAGGAGAGACAGACCAACAAGACGCATTAGGAAACTTTTGAGGGAGATGGATGTGTTTGTTGTCTTGATTGTGGTGACGGTTTCGTGATTATATACATATGTCAGAATTTATCAGATTGTACACTTCAAATATATGCAGTTTATTGCATGTCAGTTATGCCTCAGTGAAAGTGTGAAAATAAAAAAAACTCTAAGAGATAATTTTAATCCTCCTTATATTGATGAGAAAATTGATGTTCACAGGTTAATTTGCTATTGTCACACAGGAAAAAAAACCAGTGTAAGTACTTCACATATTTTGATTTAATCCTTATAACAATTTACAAAGGCATGTATTGCTTGTCCCATCTTACAGAAGAGAAAAATGAGACTTATAGAACGTCAGTTACTTGCCTGTGTCACACTTGTGATTAAGCTGGGTTCTGAACTCAGATCTGTCTGATTCCAAAGCTTGTGTCTTCTTGCTGCTGAGCATCCCGACTTCTTTGGGCTCCAGACATGATCTCTGAGTTCTTATGATTAAAAAAAAAAAAAAAAAATCACCACTGAGCCTTAAGAACTCTACCCTGGAGGAAATCCCTCTGGCTTTACTCAGAAGAGCAGGTTTCAGTTCCGTTCCTTCCCCTCACCCCCGACATAATATGAATGACGTTTCTGTATGCAACACACCCTATTTAGTATTCCTGAGATTGTGAGCAACTACAACTAAAATTCCACCCTTTCCCCGTCATTCCAGAAAGCGTATTAGAATGCCGGTCAGTGAGAGTGAAGACTTGTTAATTTATCTTCATGAAAGAAAATAATTTATAAACCCCTCTAATTAAAAGTAATAGCTGGCATTTATTGAGTGCCAGACATTCTCTGAATGCTATACATATATTTTTTCTATTTAATCTTCAAAACACCCTAAGAGGTAGGTATTAATATTATTATTATTATTATTATTATTTAGTGAGGATACAGAAGCTCAAAGAGGTTAATTCATTTCCCCAAGGTCACACAGCAAGTCAATGGAGAAGCTGGGAATAAAAATTAGTCTTAATTCCAGAATCTTTGCCGTCTAGTATTTTAGCTTATTCAGATCATTTCTGGTATCAAATTATTTGAAACATACCTGACAATAGATCATGAGAACACATGGTCCTTAATATCTACCATGGAAAGAACTCTGGATGGCCCACAACCCCCAAGGACCCTCAAATGGGACTCCACAAGCTAAGCAGAATACTGCAGACTTCTTAGAAAGAGGAGTTATTTAACAGCAGCTGGATTAAGAAGAGCTGTCTCAGCCCTGGTGGTGCAGTGATTAAGTACTTAGCTGCTAACCAAAGGGTCAGCGATTGAACCTACCAGCTGATCCACGGGTGAGAGATGTGGCAGTTTGCCTCCATAAAGATTACAGCCTTGGAAACCCTATGGGGCAGTTCTACTCCATTCTTCATGGTCGCTATGAGTCCGAATCAACTAGACAACAATGGGTTTGGTTTTTTGGGTATCTCAGCGAGGGTAGGTGAAACATCAGTGACTCTTTTGGGAATACTAATCTTATCAATGTCAGGATGGATTAGGGGAACAGAGCCGATGGACATCATCTCTGTAAAAACTTTGAAAATGATAACATCTTTCCTTCCTTCTACCCACGCTCCTCAGAAGTGAACAGCTCCAATTCCTCAAATTAGAGAAAGGCTAGGAGAGTGGGAACTCCTCTTTCAGAATGACAGAACCCATAGGTTCAATTCCCTGCTGCTTCTAGAATTGAACCCAATTTTCAGAACATCACATATCCACATATTTTCATATCCACAACAATTGATAATACCATTGGTCATTAGATTTTGAGGAGTGACGGTATAACAACATCATATATTCATTAAGCGTTAATTACCAGGTGTGTGATATGAAGCAGTTCCTTTCACAATTGTGAGTTTTTGTTTTGTTTTGTTTTCAGCAATAGGGCTATGTTCAAACAAGATCTCCTGCATTTTAAAATGGATAAGAAAGTAGACTTCTATTAATACAAATGGACTTAACTGTGAGTTGAAATTGATTTGATGGCAACAGGTTTTTCTTTCTATTTGCACCATGCATTTATGATGATGCAGTTAGTCAATGTGACTGCTCTAATGAGGGTATATATTTGAAACTGGGTGTTATGGGACTGTTATGGATTGAATTGTGTCCCCCCAAAATGTGTGCCAAATTGATTAGGCCATGATTCCCAGTATTGTGTGATTGTCCACCATTTTGTCATCTGATGTGATTTTCCTATGTAAACGCTACGTCTGTTATATTAATGAGGCAGGATTAGAGGCAGTTATGTTAATGTGGCATGACTCAATCTACAAGATTAGGTTGTATCTTAAAACAATCTCTTTTGAGATATAAAAGAAAGAATCGAGGAGAGGGACGGGGGACCTCATGCCACCAAGAAACAAGAGCCAAGAAAATAGCATGTCCTTTGGACCCAGGAGATCAAACATCATCAACAATAAAGCAATAATTGAATATTTATTAAACATATAATATTTGTCAAACACTGGGTTAAGAAACATAATATTCATAATCTCAATTCATTCTCACAGAATCTTAAGAGGTAATCAGTGCTCTGCCAGCTTATACAATGGTTTTGGGGAATTAGAAAGTGGCGCCTCTTGGGGAGACACACCTCCATGGGAGCCTGGCTTGGAGCAACTCAGCAACTTTGTACAGTGTACAACCTTCAAACTGTACATGGTGGTAGAAAAAAATAGCATTTACCAAGCATAGACCATAGGCCAGGCTTTTTGTTAAGTGCTTCACACATGTATAAACTTTCTCACTCCTCATTCCAGAAAACAAACCAAACCAGTTGCTGTTGAGTCAGTTCCGACTCATAAGGACCTTATAGGACAGAGTAGAACTGCCCTGTAATGTTTCCAAGTCGAACGCTTAACCACTATACCACCAGGGCTCCCACTCCTCATTAGAGTCCTGGATTAGTGATCTTTGAATTTGGACTTCTAGCCCTTAGAACTGTGAGAGAATAAATTTCTGTTGTTTTAAGCCACTGAGTTTGTGGTAATTGGTTACAGCAGCCCCAGGAAGCTAATCCATTCCAGTTTACTGCTCTAGATTAGCTTCCTAGGGCTGCTGTAACCAATTACCACAAATGAGATGGCTTAAAACAACAGAAATTTATCCCCTCACAGTTCTAGGTACTAGAAGTTGGAATTCAAAGATTACTACTACTTTAGCATGTCATCCATGCTCTCTCTGAAGGCTCTAGGGGAATCCTTTTTTGTCTCTTCTAGCTTCTGGTAGCACCAGGCGTTTCTTCGCTAGTGGCAGCATAACTCCCATATCTGCCTCTGTTGTCACATGGCCATCTTCCCTGTGTATTTACCTTCTCTGTGTCTCTTTACTTTTTATAAGGACACCAGTCATACTGGATTTGGGCCCACCCTACTCCAGCATGACCTCATGTTGATTTAACTAATTATATCTGCAAAGATGCTGTTTCCAAGTAAAGTCACATTCACAGCTACTTGGGGTTAGAACTTCAGCATATCATTTTGGGGGACATAAATCAACCCATAACAAATTCCATGAAGTAGGGAGAGTCCTGGCTTGAGCTAGAGTCTTGGCTAAGCATTCATTGCCCTGTACCAAATTGCCTCCTCCTTAGTTTATAATGTCACTAGAGAGCAATAGCTTTAGGACAATCTGAATAAATGACTACATTTGATTTTAGAGAACACTGTTGTCTCAATACTCCAACTGGAAGCTGGGGAACAGTGCATCTGTGATTTACATGATACTTGTCTAAGGCTGGCTTCTCTAGAGGAGCAAAACCAGTGAAGTGTGTATATATATATATATTAAAAAAAAACAAACTCTTTGCCGTCGAGTCGATTCCAACTCATAGCGACCCTATAGGACAGAGTAGAACTGCCCCACAGGGTTTCCAAGGAGCACCTGGTGGATTTGAACTGCCAACCTTTTGGTTAGCAGCTGAACTCTTAACCACTGTGCCACCAGGGTTTATACACACACACACACATATGTATATATAAACCAAACCAAACTCATTGCCATTGAGTCAATTCTGACTCGTAGGGACTCTACAAAACAGAATAGAACTGCTGCATAGGGTTTCCAGGGAGAGGCTGGTGGATTCAAACTGCCAACCTTTTGGTTAGCAGCCTGAGCTCAACCACTGCACCACCAGGTATATATATATATATATATATATATATATATATATATAGAGAGAGAGAGAGAGAGAGAGATTTATTTCAAGGAAATGGCTCACACAGTTACGGAGGCTGGCAGGTCCCAAATCCATGGGTCAGGCGTCAGGCTGGAGGCTTCTCCTAACTCACGTGGTTGCAGGGGCTGATGAACACAAATTGGCAGGTCAGACGGCAGGCTGCTGGCTCATGTCCCAAGAACTGAAGGTCAGATGATGACAAGTCAGATGGAGGATCGAAAGAGGGCAAGTTTTGCCAGAACATCCATATATACTGGATGCAGGCCACACCCCTAAGGAAACTTCCCTTTCAACTGATTGGCTGCTCACATCAGATAACAAAATGAAGAATGATTATATAATATCTGCCAAATCACTGAGAATCATGGCCTAGCCAAGTAGACACATAGCCTTAACCATCACAATATATTTTCCCTTTAGAAGTAAATAGTTAACTCATATATGAGGTTGCCTCCTGGCATACACATTTTCATTTTGCTATAAAATTTTCATGCCATGTATTTAAGCTGTGCTGAATGGAAAGTCAAATTATGAGCCTCAGGGCAAATGCATAATGAGGTTTTCAAGAGCCTCCCTGGAATTATTAGCAGTTTCCCCATATTAACTTTCATAAATTTATCTCAGTGCGAAAGTTGATAATGCAAAGCATGAAATGAAACAACAAATATGCTCCCAGGTTTTTCATTTGCAGATATAATATGGTCAGTGCCACAGATGCTGGAAAATATATTCAGTTTCTGTAACATCCCATGCCCCCTGACTCACTGTACCTGAACTGATATACTTTTGAAGTTGGTGGCCATCCTATGAGGAGAGACAGTTGTCCTGCTTTTTAGTGAGAAGATTGATCCCCAAACACTAGGAGTCTTGTTCCCAGACAATTCCATTTTCTCATCTTTAAGATGAGAATTAAAGAGTCCCTGGATGGTGGAGCCTTCGGTGGCATAGTGGTTAAGAGTTTGGCTGCTATCCAAAAGGTCTGCAGTTCAAATCCACCAGCTGATTCTTGGAAACTCTATGGGTCACTTCTACTGTGTCCTGTAGGGTCACTATGAATTGGAATTGACTCGATGACAAAGGTTTTACAGTGGATGGTGCAAACGGTTAACACGCTCAGATGCCAACTGAAAAGTTAGAGGCTCTAGTTCACCCAGAGGCACATTGAAAGAAAGGCCTGGCAATCTACTTTAAAAAAATCAGCCATTGAAAACCTAATGGAGCACAGTTCTACTCTGACACACATGGATCATCATGGGTCGGAACTGACTCAATGGAATAAAATGAGATAACGTATGCAAAATGAGAAGAAAAAGCTGCACACATCTATTAATAATAGGAACATGGAATATACAAAGTATGAATCTAGGAAAATTGGAAATTGTGAAAAATGAAATGGAGCGCATAAACATCGATATCCTATGCATTAGTGAGCTGAAATGGACTGGCACTGGCCTTTTTAAATTGGACAGTCATGTGGACTACTATGCCAGGAATGACAAATTGAAGAGGAATGGCATTGCATTCATCATCAGAAAGAACATTTCAGGATCTGTCCTGAAGTACAGCTCTGTTAGTGACAGGATAATATCCATACACTTACAAGTACAACCAGTTAATGACTATTACTCAAACTTATGTACTAACCACTAAGGCCAAAGATGAAGAAGATTTTTGCCCACCTCTGCAGTCTGAAATTGATCAAATATGCAGTCAAGATGCATTGATAATTACTGGTGATTGGAATGCAAAAATTGGAAACAAAGAAGACGGAACGGTAGTTGGAAAATCTGGCTTTGGTGATAGAAATGATGCCAGAGAGCATATGGTAGAGTTTTACAAGACCAACAACTTCATTGCAAGTACCTTTCTTCAACAGCATAAACAGCAGCTATACACATGGACCTTGCCAAATGGAATACACAGGAATCAAATCAACTATTTCTGTGGAAAGAGAGGATGGAAAAGCGGAAGGCCAGGGGCCAACTGTGTAACAGACCATCAACTGCTCATATGCAAGTTCAAGTTGAAGCTGAAGAAAATTAGAATGAGTCCGTGAGAGCCAAAGTCCAACCTTGAGTATATCCCATCTGAATTTAGAGATCATCTCGATAATAGATTTGACATGTTGAACACTAATGTCTGAAGACCAGACGAGTTGTGGAATGGCATCAAGGACATCATACATGAAGAAATCAAGAGATCATTAAAAAGACAGGAAAAAAAGAAAAGACCAAAATGGATCTCAGAAGAGACTCTGAAGCTTGCTCTTGAACGTCAAGTAGCTAAAGTGGAAGGAAGAAATGATGAAGTAAAAGAGCTGAACAGAAGATTTTATATTGTAGCTCGAGAAGACAAAGTAAAGTATTATGATGACATGTGCAGAGACCTGGAGTTAGAAAACCAAAAGAAAGAACACACTCAGCGTTTCTCAAGCTGTAAGAGCTGAAGAAAAAATGCAACCCTCAAGTTGCAATATTGAAGAATTCTAAGGTGAAAATATTAAACAATGCAGGAAGCATCAAAAGAAGATGGAAGGAATACACAGTCACTGTACAAAAAAGAATTGGCTGGCATTCAGCCATTTCAGAAGGTAGCATATGATCAAGAACCAGTGATGTTGAAGGAAGAAGTCCAAGCTGAATTGAAAGCACTGGCAAAAAACAGTGCTCCAGAAACTGACAGTATACTAACTGAGTTGTTTCTACAAACGGATGCAGCATTGGAGGTGCTCACTCATCTATGCCAAGTAATTTCGAAGACAGCTACCTGGCCAACCAACTGGAAGTGATCCATATTTGTGCCCATTCTAAAGAAAGGTGACCCAAGGGAATGTGGAAATAATCGAACAATATCATTAATATCACATGCAAATAAAATTTTGCTGAAGATCATTCAAAAGCTGTTGCAGCAGTACATGGACAGGGAACTGCCAGAAATTCAAGCCAGATTCAGAAGAGGACGTGGAACAAGGGATATCATTGTTGATAATGCATCTTGGCTGAAAGCAGAGAAACCGACAAAGATGTTTACCTGTGTTTTATTGACAATGCAAAGGCATTCGACTGTGTGGATCATAACAAATTATGAGTAACATTGCAGAGAATGGGAATTCCAGAACACTTCATTATGCTTGTGAGGAACCGTACATAGACCAAGAAGCAGTCATTTGTACAAAACGAGGATACTGTGTGGCTTCAAGTCAAGAAAGGTGTGGGTCAAGGTTGTATTCTTTCACCATACTTATTCAATCTATATGCTGAACAAACAATCCAAGTAACTGGACTATATGAAGAAGAATGGCCACATCAGTATTGGAGGAATACTCATTAACAACCTGCAATATGCAGATGACACAACCTTGCTTGGTGAAACTGAAGAGAACTGGAAGCATTTACTGATGAAGGTCAAAGACCACAGCCTTCAGTATGGATTACACCTCAATATAAGGAAAATAAAAGTCCTCACACCTGGACCAATAAGCAACATCATAATAAATGGAGAAAAGATTGAAGTTGTCAAGTATTTCATTTTACTTGGATCCGCAATCAGTGCCCATGGGAGCAGCAGTCAAGAAATCTAACGAAGTATTGCTTTGGGCCAGTCGGCTGCAAAAGATCTCTTTAAAGTGTTAAAAAGCAAAGATGTCACTTCAAGGACTAAGGTGCATCTGACCCAAGCCATGGTGTTTTAATTGCCTCATATGCATTTGAAAGGTGAAAAATGAATAAGGAAGACTGAAGAAGAATTGATGCCTTTGAATTATGATGCTGGTGATGAATATCGAGTATACCACGGACTGCCAGAAGAACAAAGCGTTCAGCTGCTAACCAAAAGGTCAGCAGTTCGAATCCACCAGCTGTGCCTTGGAAAGCCTATGGCGCAGTTCTGCTTTGTCCTATGGGGTCACTCTGAGTCGGAATCAACTTTATGGCAGTGAGTTTGGACAGAAGAATGAACAAATCTGTGTTGGAAGAGGTACAGCCAGAATGCTTCTTAGAAGCAAGAATGATGAGACTTTGTCTCACCTACTTTGGAGATGTTATCAGGAGGGCTTGGTCCTTGGAGAAGGACATCATGCTTGGCAATGTAGTGGGTCAGTGAAGAAGAGGAAGACCCTTAATGAGATAGATTGACACAGTGGCTAAAACAATGGGTTCAAGCATAGCAACGATAGTGAGGATGGTTTAGGACCAGCAGTGTTTCATTGTGTTGTACATAGGGTTGCTATGAGTCAGAACTGACTCGAAGACACCTAACAACAACAACAACAATGTATGCCAAGCATCTAAAAGTGTGTGACCCATAGTAACTGCTTAGTTAATGCTGGGGGAAAAAAAGAAGTCATGCAGAAGAATGAAGAGTAGCTATTCTGCTGGTTTCACCATTGTAATACATTTTCCAGGAGCTTTACTCTTTTGTATTATTTATCCAAAGTCCATTTCATAGTCCATTATTTTGTTTATTTCTTGAAATTACAAATACTAGAGCAGAAATCAGTCATGTTTCATTCATTTATTTCTCCAACTAACATTTATTGAACACATAGTAAGCATTAGTGAAGGATATTAAATAATTGCTTTCCAAGAGTCAGTCTAGTGGAGAATCAGACAAACAAAAATAAAACCCGTTGCCATTGAATCAATTCTGACTCATAGTGACCCTCTATGAAAGTAAAACTGCCCCATAGGGTTTCCAAGGCCGTAATCTTTACAGAGGCAGACTGCCACTTCTTTCTCCCGTGGAGTGGCTGGTGCTTTTGAACTACTGACATTTTGGTTAGCAGCCAAGCACTTAACCTCTGTACCACCAAAACAAAACAAAACCCACTGCCTTTGAGTCTATTTCGACTCATGGTGGATTCGACCTGCCCACTTTTTGGTTAGCAGCCAAGCTCTTAGCCACTGTGCCACCAGGGCTCCAGGGCCCACTAGACAAAAATAGTAGTATACTATTTTGATATATTTACTACTGTGTTTGGGTTCCTACTAATCTTCTGTTTTGGTGTTGAAGGCAATGAGTTTGAGGCATTCTTTGCCTCAGGGAAGGGTTGTTACAGCAGAATACAGAAAGACAAAATCAAGTTTTGGTTTTTGAGTTTCAAAATACATTTTGAAAACTGATGGCAGAGACAGTAGTTTGAAGGAAAGACTTATGGATTCCAAAAGCATACGCATTTGGTGTTCCAGAAGTCCTAGCTTTGAAGAGATTGAGTTTAGGGAATATAAAATCAATCAGAGGTTCCTCCTCCCCTCTGCTCCATAAAAATAAAGATTCTCTGGGCTGAAGGAGGAGAGCTGGAGTTTTCTGACTTAATCTACTTGAATGAGAAAAACTGTATATTGGTTTCTTTTTCATGCACTGAATTGGGAGCATTCATGTCCAGGTAACCCAAGATTTACTTGGAAAACCTAAAATGGTTTGGCTAGTATGTGCTTGAACGGAAATAACTGTATACTGTTTTCTCCTTCAGAGACTGTATAGAGAATATTCACGTCCTGGTAACACAAAGTGCAGTTTGAAAACAACTCAAATTCTGGTGGTTTCACATACGTGAATGCAATGGAAAAAAACACTGGTACTGTTCCCTTAAAGAGCCCTGGTGGCACAATGGTTAAGCGATTGACTGCTACCCGAAAGGTCGCTGGTCGAATCTACCAGCTGCTTCAGAGGTGTAAAGATGTGGCAGCCTGCTTCTGTAAAGATTGCTGCTTTAGAAACCCTGTGGGGCAATTCTGCTCTGTCCTATAGGGTCTCTGTGAGTCAAAATCAATTCATTTGCAGTGGGTTTACTGTTTCCTTAGAAAAGGCCCTATGACTCTCAGGGATAAGTTCTAGGAATGACGGGTAATGAGGTTGATAGAATATCCGGTTAGGTTTGAGGACAACCAAGAGCAGAGGGTATCTGCACTTTAATTTCTGGGTGGAGCCTTGGGAGATAGCAAGACTCCACTGAGTTGTCCTTTGTTTATTCTGGCACATAGGGGCAATGGAGATAGGTATATGGAGTGTCTAGTGTCTTGAGTCATCCTCTTAGAGCTCAGCATTGCATGAAACACAGGTAAATGATACCCATTTGCCAAAAGAGGCATAGAAATAACCCGGTTAATGCTGGACTTAGAGGGGCTTGATGATGTTAACAGAGGATCAGAGGGGGTGGACTATATCTCAGCCAATGCCAGCATGGGTTAAAGACGACAACTGAGAAACAGGTGCCTCATCCATCTCCCTTCCCATCCACCAGTGCTACAACATTGTAAGAAGTCCTCTTAGCCCAAGATGGGGAAGGTGTGAAGATTGAGGTTGGGGTCAGATTGGCTAAGAAAGGCTTAAATTAACAGGTATTTCTTAGAATGATTGAGATTATGATTTGGAAATTCAAAATGGAAGTTATATTCAGTTATTGAGGAACTAAGGATGTTATTTTGTGTGTGTATATGCACAATTTAGATTGTAGACTAAGTGACTATTACACAGGACATCCAATTCTGCATAATACAGCGATGATGGGAGAAGGACAGGGTGCTGTGGAGGCTCATAAGAGGTCACTTGACCCAGTTTGGGGTGAGAGGAGGTGTCAGGTGAGGTTTCAGACAAAGTGACGCTTGAACAGAAAAAAATAGAAATGAGTTAGCCCAAAACGCTGTGCTAGGGTATTCCAGAGAGAGGAAAGAGCCAATGTAAGGTACAGAGGCATGAAGCAGTACCAGTTGTTTGGAAAAGTGCAACTAGTCCTGTGGAGTAAGAGCTAAACCTATATATAGTAGGGACAGAGAATGCATCAGATTGGCAAATGTCTTGTGTGTTATGCCAAAGAGGAGGCACTTGCTTAGGGAGAAGAGGAGGGTTCTATTTTGGATGTTTGAGACTGAGGTATCTGTACTCGTCACTTGTTAAGTCATCAGCCTATATGTACCTTGCATAGTTACCAACTAACATGTAATGAACAGTTATCAGTTGTGCTAAGTTCTTGGTGTACATTAAATCATTTAACCATCTTAACTACTCTGGGAGATAGGTAATATTAATCTCTGTTTTACAGATAAAGAAACCAAAACTCAGAGGGACTAAGCAACTTGTTTGAGGTCACACAACCAGTACATAGCCTACCTGGAATTAGAACCTGGCTTTGTCTAGTTTCAAAACCCATGCTCTTAACCCTACACCACCCAACCCCAGGGCATTCAAGGAGAGGGAGCAAGGAGGGAAGATGTCAGCTCCAAGGGAGAGGAGGAGGCTAAACCTGTAGCCCAGCCACAGTTCCATCTTTGAGAAGCTGAGCAGACTTGTTTCCATCTACTAGTCCACTCCTTGTTCCAGAGGAAAATCGAGCCTATCATAAACAACTGCACACTGCCACCATCCACAGGATGGATTGTGGGACTGAGCTAGACCATCCAGTTCCAACCATACCATGCAGAGGGGGCCATGCTATGGATACACTGGCTGGACTCTGCCTTAGTATGCCCAGGAAAGCCCTGGACAGAAATCTCTCCCTATGGAGCAGCTTAAAGAAAGGATGAAGAGTCTACAGCATAAGCCAAGACTGTGCACTGAGAAAGCCGAAGGTGTAAACTTTATTAGTGATACGCCTCTCAGTCCAGGGTCCACAGCAAGGTGCAGAAACCCTGATGAGGCACATTTGGGTAATAGGCAAAATCACTCAAGAAGAAGAGAGGCAGGCATGTTACAGAGCAGCAGGATTATACCTGATTGCTGAGCTTGCAAAGCTCAGCTAATGTTCTCCAGGGGAAGCTTTAATACAATCTCTAGCTTTGGAACAGACTCATTTATTTATGGAGATGATCTCTGAAACATTATTTGCATTGGAGACTCCGTGCTTTGTTCAGATATGCTCCAAAGAATTCTTGGGTAATTTCAACTTGGCCAGGAAAAGACATGGGGTGGGGGATGGGAATGGAGGTGGAACAGAGAAACAAACACATTTCTTAGAAGTTGGATCTGCAGAGCTAAGGGAGAAATGGACTTGTGGATACGTCTGTCCAGTTCTCCAGGAACAGAGGAAAGAAACTCGCAGACTCTGCAGTCAGACCCTGCACTTTACCCTGCTGTGCTGCTCACTAGCTGTGGGACCTTGGTCAAGTAACTTCCTCTTTATGGTTCTGAGTTTCCACATTTGTAAAATAGGGTTATTAATAATGTTTAGGGTTGTTGTAAAAGAAGCCTTGGTCATGCAATGATTTGCTTGACTGCTAACTCAAAGGCTGGTGGTTCAAACCTACCCAGTGGCTTAACAGGAAAAGATACCTAGAGATCTGCCCCCATAAGATTACAGCCCAGAAAATCCTATGGGACAATTCTTCTCTATCACATGGGGTCTCTGAGTTAGGATCAACTTGTGTAACAACAACAGGGTGGTTGTGAGGAGTATATGAGACTGTGTGTAAATTGCTCAGAATAGCACTCTGCACATAGACATGCATCAGTTTCGTGTTGGTTACTATTTCTATGTATAATAACCATTGCATTATTATTATATTTACTATTCTTATTGATGATCCTCAAACAAGTTATGGTGTTTGGTTGGGGAACCATCTCGTTCTCTGTCCTGGCCTGAGTCAAAGGTGGCTCTCCTCCCCTGGGGAGCAAGGGCTGGCCAGCTGGGAAACGGGCTCTGGCCACCTAAGGTTCTCTCGGTCACTTGGCAATGAGGATGCAGAGTGCTTTCCCAGGGAACACTCTTGTGAGTTATTACCAGGGTGGCTGGAAGGGAGCAGATTGTTCTAGCAGAAATGACATTACTGGCTCCCATGTGAGCACTCAGGCCTATACTGATGATTAGGCAACATGGTCTGACCTGAGACCCCACCTGTAAGGGACCCAGGTGGAGGCTATGACCCTCTCCAGATAAACTAAAGTTCCAGAGGTTCTTGTGAGACACAGTCCTGGATTTCTGGGGGACTTCTGAGGGAGGTAGTTCCTTAAGTGAGGGACTTAGTCAAACTCTCCAAGGGATAGTTCTCTAAAACTTGGTTTGGGAAGTCACGATGGCAAAAAGAGCCAAGAGCATGAGCTTTGAAGTCAGACAACCTATCAATCATGTGGCCCGGAATGAGTGATTTTTCTCTCCGAGACTCAATTTCACTGATTGGAAATCAGAGATAATTTTAAACTGCCTGCCTTTTGGAACTGTTGTGAGCATACTGCTTGGCACAAAGTTAGCAGAAATTAAATGGTACTGGTTATGATAAAATCATTAAACAATGTGATGCTTACTATGTATCAGGTACTATTCTAAGAACTTTGCAGCTAGTATCTCATTTAATTCTTTTAGCAACCTTATGAGGTAGAAAATATTATTGTCTGTTTTTCAAAGGTAGAAACTGAGACACAGACAGGTGAAATAATTTGGTCACAATCCCACAGCTAGTTAATGGATTCACACCAGGAAGTCTGGCTCCAGAATCCAGGCTCTTAAATAGCAATCTAAACAGCTTCATGAGTGTAACGATGTCCCATAAAGGACATTGGCAAAGGGCCCTGAAAAGTATTAACTATACTGTAAAGGGTCCCTCCCACCACCAGTATGATTCTGGAAGTTACTATAGTGAGATCCTATGTTCCTTTAGGCACAGAATTAATCACATTTCTAGTGACCAAAGATTCACTGCAGAGCTAGCAATCCCTGCCCCCGATTCCCCCTTTAAAAAGCTATTTTTCTTGAGTGGTTCAGAAAATAGAGCACTGTGGGCTTGGTTTATTCATTTCACTTTGTTTTCAAGTTCATTTGTTTGTGCGTTGGGTGGATGCAGCCTTAAAGTCCCTCTCCCAGTTAGAGCTCCTCTGGATCTGGAACCCCAAAGCTATAAGATAAAGCCTGCTTTGTTCTTGAGCCAAGCACCCACCTCTGTGGCCACACACCTCCCTGTGCACACATTATCCTCATCACAGCACTTACCAGAGCAGTTTGAAATGATTTGCTTGTATGAGTGAAATGAGGTGGAGAATTTCTTGCAAGAAAAGCAGTCACAGTGAGAAAAGAACTTCACTTCCCAGGGGCTCCTCTCTGGGAAGAGAAGGAAACTGGGGCTATAGAGTTGCTGGTTCCCCCAGGCTTCTTGGAATGGAAGGGAGGAGGCGTGGTCCTGGAAGCCACTTTAGGCAGGAAAATAGTGATGCATGTTGAGGGAAGAGAAATGAAGAAGATCCTTTGCAAGCAGGGTGCCGGGGACACATCAGAGGGAGCTGAGGGTGAGGACAACCCCAGAGGCTCAGGCACACTGCAGGACACAGAGATTTGGAGATGTGATGAGAAAAAAGGGGATTTTTTAAAAAAGAATAATGTAGGTTATGAACAGGATCTCCTTTAATATTCTTTGAGAGACAAATAGATATTAGAATTGCATTTTAATTACATTTTTAAATTGTGGTAATTATGTATGTAACAAAACATTTGCCATTTCAATATTCTTCACATGCAGAATTAATTCATTGACATCAGCTCTGTTCATCATGTTGTTCAACCATCACTATTATCCATATCCAAGTAGTTGTTGAACTTATTTCTTTGAATTTACTATTTAATCAAAACAGGGCTACCTGGAGACCCCAGAATTTATTTTGGTTACATGTTTATCTTTTTTATTAGGCTATGAAATTCTTGAGGGCAGAAACTGTGCCTTATTCATCTCTGTGCTCTTGGCTCCTAGCCTAGGGCCCAGCTCAGAGCAGATGCATTTATATTGAGCTAAACAAGGGTGACCCAGGTTGTCCAGGTTTGTCCAGGACTTTCCTGGATTTTGCACTTAAAGTACCATGTTCCAAGAAGCCCTGATTTCCAAGCAAACTACCAGGGTCATCCTACGCTGAACTGACATAAACCAAATTCTAATCCCAATTCACTTCCTTGCTCATAGCTATTAATAGGTTGAGAGAGGCTAATTGGATAGCTCAGTGGAAACAGTCCCACCTCTGGCCAAACTATCCAGCAGGAAGTCTATTGGTGGCACCACCTGTGTGAATGCTGTCTTTTTTCCTACGTGGCTCATTCTCCTTGTGTGGTAAATGTGAGACTTATTCCAGTTACCAGGCCCAGGCCTGTGGATATTTTTTAAGGCCCTTGCTATGTTTTACACAAACCCCAACAGTTGTTGGGTGCTCATGATTTCTTTCTCAAATGTGAGCCTAAATCTACAAGGATGGTTCTTCCACTTTGAAAAAAAAAAAAAAAACTGTCTTCATCTCAAACCCAAAACCACACCCCTTGCTGTAGAGTCAATTCCAACTCATAGTGATCGTATAGGACAGAGTAGAACTTCCCCATAGGGTTTCCAAGGAGCAGCTGGTGAATTTGAACTGCTGACCTTTTGGTTAGCAGCTGTAGCTCTTAACCACTGCGGCACCAGAGCTCCAGGGCTTTATCTCAGTGAAGCATAAAACAACCTCCTTTTGGTATCAGGGTGTTAAGGAAAAACAAGAAGTTTTCTTAATCCAAGATGCAAAATTTTATTGAATGTCCACCAGGTCCAGAACCTCACAGAATTTAAATTCACATTTGAGGGTTCATCTGTATTGAGCATTGATTCTGAGAATGGTCTTGAGGAGGATCCAAATATGGCCCTGGATCCAAAAGACATGGCCCTTGCTTTAAAGAGCTAACAATTTACCAGGGGACTGAAAACCAGGATATTAATACAGTTGTCCCTCAGTATCCACAGGGGTTGGTTCCAGGACCCCCCTGTGGATACCAAAATCTGCAGATGTTCAAGTTCCATATATAAAATGGCATAGTGTTTGCATATAACTTATGCACATCCTCCCATATACTTTCACATCATCTCTGGATTACTTATAAAACCTAATACAGTGTACATGCTAATAACTATTATACAGTACTATACTGTTTAGGGAATAATGACAAGGCTTGAGGGGAAGAATGGTCAAACAATGAGTGCTGGAGAGAGATTGAGGATCTGTGAAATGGTGGAAGGCTACAGCAGGGAATGCCTACACATCACTTCATTCACGTGGATTCAGCGGAGTGCTCAACACACGGAAAATTCTAGTTTTGCTTTCTGGAACTTTTTTTTTCTGAATTTTTTCCATCTGTGATTGGTTGAGTCTGTGGATGCAGAACCCACCGATATATGGAGGGCCGACTATAAATATCATACAAGAGAGAAAATGTTCAGTGTACAGGAGAGGTTTATATTAATGCTTATAGGGGTTTAGAGAAGGATGGATAAAGGTTTCATGGAGGATGGGCCACTGAGCTGGCCTTAAAGGATGGGTAGGAATGGCGCAGGTTATTTGGAGCATTAGATGGGAGGTTACTCTAGGCACAAGGAGGTACAGGGAGAAAGTCATGGAGATAGGAAATAGCAGGAACTCAGTTCAGTGAGAGCACAGTATTCATGAACCAAAGAATGGCTCAAAAAGTGGTTTGGACCAGGTGGGTGAAGGCCTCATATGTTGAGCAGGTCAAGAAATTTGACAGGTAACACCGAGCCATTGAAGATGCTAAATAAGGAGAGAGCTGAAGTGTTGAGGACATTGAGTGACCATTTGAAACTATTAGAGCCGATAGAAGGAGGAAGACATCTGAGAGCTAAGTGGGAGGATAGATAGGTGGGGCATTTTCCCTCCCAAATTGACTCCATCAAAAATGTGTGAAACTCTCTGTTAGACTGGTCTTCAGCAGCCCAAATTTTAAGCCCCTGTCTTCCCCATCACCTATTCTTCTTAAGGATGGCATTCTCTCTGCTTAAAACCTGTTAGTGGTGTCCCCTTTCTCTTAGAAAAAAAGTCCAGATTTCCTAGACTGTGTCTGAGATGCTCTCCTGTGAGTCAGATTAGCCATATGGGTAGTATAGTGAGCCCTGAACGAATGGCAGGACAACTTTGGAACATGCCATATCTCAGAGAACTCTATCTGTTGAATTACCTGGAAATGAGTTTGCCAAAGATTATTATGATTTGAACAGAAGCTTTGGCTGAACATGCACTACGAATGGATGATGGAAATGCAAGAAGAGAACAGCTGATTTATCAGAGGGAGCTTAGAGTCCAGAAATCAGATTACTAGCTGGTACAAGATTAAAAACTCCCTTGACGCCTGTCTTTGGCTGATCCACTATTATTCTTTCATTTTGTGGTGATGGAAGAAGCAAGCTTTGCTTATGGGGCCTTTGCTTGTTACATAAACATGCTGTTTGTATACCTTTCCTTCTCTAAGCACAAGCTAGAAAGGGGCTAGTTGGAGGTGTGGTTATCATATGCCCAGCAAAGTCCTAGAGGAAAGAAAGCAATCACATAGGTCTTTGTGCAGAAAAAAACACTGCAGAATGAGCCAGAAGGTCTGGATCTTACAGCTGGCTCTGCAGCCATACTATCCTATGACCTTGAGTAATCTTGTCTCCATGCTAACAATATTCATTATGTGTGCTAATCATCTCACATTGTTTATCTCATTTATTATTAAAAAAGAAAATATCTTGATAAAGTACAATAAAAAAAGAAAAAAGTTAATACGCAAAAAAAAAAAAAAAAAAAAAAAATCTTGAGAAGTAAATTCTCCCCATTTTATAGACAATGAACCTAAGGCTTAAAGAGGTTAAGTGACTTTCTAACCAAGGTTCAAATCCATGGTCACAGAAGTAGTATATGAAAAGTCAAGATTCAAATCCAACTCCATTTGACTCTATAGCTGAGACTGTTAAATACCACATGACATTTTTGTGTTAAATGAGGTCTCTTTTGAGGCATGGGGTCTTTTTCTTGGATTATGAGGACAAATATTCTCCATGTTTGTAGCCATACTTATACATGGAAACCCTGTCAGGAAAGAAATACTACACATACGCATTTTCAGTTGGATGTTTTATGGATAAAGGCTTAGAATAACACCTTTCTTTCTTCCTCTAAACACATCCAAGATTTAATCTTTGCACATATCATTACTCAGCCTGATGAAAAAAGGAGTCAGCAATGTAGTTCTGAGACATCATAATGAAGTCACTGAAATAGACACCTTGAAAATGAAAAGGCAGCATGTGGGGAAGTAGAGATAATAAAATTTTCAAAGATGATACCCCTTCCTCCAAAGGACTGATCTTTTGGATGAAAAAACTATTCCTTGAGTGTTCACTGGGGATCGCCAAGGTTGCATCATTGCCAAGCAGGCTGTAGCACTCAGCTTTTTGATGGCATCCAAAAAACCTGAAAGGATTACTCAAAGCCCAGTAGAATATGATGATTAAAGCACAGATTCTGGAGTCTGACAGAGAGGGGTTTAGATCTTGGATTCTATGGGTTAGTTCTCAGAATCAGCTCTATCCTTCTAGGCCAATGATAATTAACATTTCTGAGCCACAGACCCTTTCAGTAGGCTGGTGAAGCCTAGGGACCCCTTTTAGAATAATGTTTTTAAATGCTGTCTTAGTTATCTAGTGCTGCTATATCAGAAATACCACAAGTGGGTGGCTTTAACAAAAATTTATTCTCTCATAGTTTAGGAGGCTAGAAGTCTGAATTCAGGGTGCCAGCTCCAGGGGAAGGCTTTCTCTCTCTGTCTGCTCTGGGGGAAGGTCCTTGTCATCGATTTTTCCCTGGTCTAGGAGCTTCTTAGCACAGGGACCACGGGTCCAAAGGGTGTGCATGCTGCTGGCTCTACTTGCTTGGTGGTAATGAGGTCCCCTTATTTCTCTGCTTGCTTCTTTTATATCTCAGAAGAGATTGACTCAAGATACAATCTAATCCTATAGATTGAGTCCTGCCTCATTAACATAACTGCCGATAATCCCACCTTATTAACATCATAGAGATAGGATTTACAACACATAGGAAAATCGAATCAGATGACAAAATGGTGGACAATCACACAATACTGGGAATCATGGCCTAGCCAGGTTGACACACATTTTTGAGGGATACAGTTCAATCTATAACAAATGCCTAAAATCTGTAAGGTTTCATAGGAAACATTGGCTATGAAAATATATTAAAAAATTAATTGGAGTCCCTGGGTGGTGCAAATGGTTAATGTGCTTGGCTGCTAACCAAAAGGGTGGCAGTTTGAGTTCACCCAGAGGCACCTTGAAAGAAAGGACTAGCAATATATTTCTGAAAAATCAGCCATTGAAAACCCTATGAGCACAGTTCTACTCTTAACACATATGGGGTCACCATGAGTCAGAAACAATTTGATGGCAAACTGGTAATATATATATGTATTTTTCTTTAATAATACATTAAGTACACCTACTACTCACTTACCGACATAGCTAGGTTCTAAAGACAGGGTTGTTATGTGAAAATCAGCATTATGCAAAAATGGAGGATGACCACATCAGATCCCAAAATGGAGGATGACTATATCATTACATAACTGCCAAATTGCATCATTACATAACTGCTAAACCTCTGAGAATCATGGCCCAGCCAAGCTGACACATAACCATGACAGCCAGTATTACTCTCACCTTGCACCTTGGCATTTTTTAGTGCCAGACGTATGTCATTAATGCGCAAAATTGTCAGATAGTAGATTTTTTAATATTGTCATAAATGCAAAACTTTGAATAATGAGATAGTCGATAAATGATGAGTAGGTATAATGAGATCTCATGATGAATCTAATAACCATGGTAATTTTGATGTAGGGTAGGGATAAGTTCTTGAGATATAGAAACTGCAATGTGATATGAAAATCTATCATTTCTACTGGTAAAAAGTCTGTTAACTCTTCTGTGGATAGTTACCTATACTCATAACTGAAAGACATGCTAAATTTCATTAAGAGGTTGGTGAAAGTGGTGACGTACTTATTTTTCTCATCCAATTTCATGAGCCCTGCGAATTTGATCCACAGGCCTCTTGGTCCTCTGTATCACAGAGTCTATAAACTACATTTTCCAGACTCACTTTTCATCAGGTATCTCATTTAAGTTCTTCTACTAAGAGAAAACTTGAGAAATTAGGTGGAGGCAGAGAGAAATAGACTTCATCGTCTAGCCCTGGCAACAGTGGCATCAGTGGGTGGCTGCAGCTCCTGTGGAGGCAGCAGCAGAGGTCTGTAACCTTCTGCAGCAGCTGTAGTGGCTGCAAGGAAGGGGCCCAGGGGCATGGATCAGGAAAGTGAGGGCTCTGTAGTTTCTCATATTTAGATCACACCTTGACCCTCCTTTTGCTCCTCCAGCCTTCTCAATAATTTTAAATGTAATTCTCTGTATTGAATTCTTCTTTACTTGAAATACCTAGAGAGACTTCTGCTTTTCAGTTTGAATTGTGACTCCAGAAAATCCCAGCACTGCCTGTTACTAGTTCTGGTCCATGGGTAAGTTAATGGACCTGTCTGTGCCTTATCAGCATAATACTTACCTCAAAAATTTGTTGTGGAAACTTAACGAGGCAGTACATATAAAGCATTTTGCACATGGAGAGATCTCTCCCAGTGTTAGCCATGAACCTTTTACCTGCTCATCTATACTTACGTTAGCATGACATTTCAGAACAAGGGGATTTGTTGTCTATACTTTCCAAGGGGCGGGCCTGATTAATTATCTGGCTTGAAGTACTCCTTGGACCTAATTAACCTGAATCACCTGTTTATAAAAATTAAAAAATGTCATTAGAAAAACATAATGACAACTAATAATACTGTGTTTCTCAATTGCTTTGGTTAATCTCAAATGTGGTCTCTTGGGCAGTTAGTTATGCTGTAACAACTCATGATCAGCCTGGGCAAACCCAAACTCTCAAAAGATTTCATATAATATAGACTGTATTTTGAAGTCACCTTAGAAATAAGTCATTGTGGATGATTTCTTCCACACTCCATTTGAAGTAGAGGTGTTCAAACTCAAGTGAAAATTGCCTTCATCAGATTCAGAAAAGAGAATATTTTATCACACTACTAAGAACTCCTGAAATATATCTAGATTGAATTCTTTGGATAATTCTACAGATATCCAAAAAAATTTTGTGGGCAAAAATTTTTATCAGTAAGGAAACAAAAATTTGTCAGTTAAGAAATATAGTAAATTCATGGGGCCTGTGTTGTTGTTAGGTGCCGTTGAGTCGATTCCGACTCATAGTGACCCTATGCACAACAGAACGAAACACTGCCGGTCCTGTGCCATCCTCACAATTGTCGCTGTGCTTGAGCCCGTTGTGTCAGCCACTGTGTCAATCCATCTGATTGAGGGTCTTCCTCTTTTTCACTGACCCTCTACTTTACCAAGCATGACGTCCTTCTCCAGGGACTGATCCCTCCTAACAACATGTCCAAAGTATGTGAGACTTAGTCTCACCATCCTTGCTTCTAAGGAGCATTCTGGACTTCTTTCAAGACAGATTTGTTCATTCTTTTGGCAGTCTGTGGTATATTCAATATTCTTCAATACTACAATTCAAAGGCGTTAATTCTTCTGTCTTCCTTATTCATCGTCCAGCTTTCGCATGTATGTGAGGTGACTGGGAACACCGTGGCTTGGGTCAGGCGCACCTTAGTTCTCAAGGTGACATCTTTGCTTTTCAACACGTTAAAGAGGTCTTTTGCAATAGATTTACCCAATGCAATGCATCTTTTAATTTCTTGACTGCAGTTTCCATGAGTGTTGATTGTGGATCCAAGTAAAATAAAATCCTTGACAACTTCAATCTTTTCTCCGTTTACCATGATGTTGCTTACTGGTCCAGTTGTGAGAATTTTTGTTTTCTTAATGTTGAGGTGTAATCCATACTGAAGGCTGTAGTCTTTGATCTGTGTCCAGTCCTCTTCACTTTCAGAAAGGAAGGTTGTGTCATCTGCATAACACAGGTTGTTAATAAGTCTTCCTCTAATGCTGATGCCCAGTTCTTCTTCATATAGTCCAGCTTTCGGATTATTTGCTCAGCATACAGATGGAATAGGTATGATGAAAGTACACAACCCTGACACACAATTTTCCTGACTTTAAACCATGCCGTATCCCCTTGTTCTGTTTGAACGACTGCCTCTTGGTCTATGTACAGGTTCCTCATGGGCACAATTAAGTGTTCCAGAATTCCCATTCTCTGAAATGTTATCCATAATTTGTCATGATCCACACAGTCGAATGCCTTTGCATAGTCAGTAAAACACGGGTAAACATCTTTCTGGTATTCTCTGCTTTTAGCCAGGATCCATCTGACATCCGCAATGATATCCCTGGCTGCACATCTTCTTCTAAATCTGACTTGAATTTATGGCAGTTCCCTGTTGACATACTTACTGCTTCAGCCACTTTTGAATGATCTTCAGCAAAATTTTGCTTGCATGTGATATAATGATATTGTTCGATAATTTCCGTATTTGGTTGGATCACCTTTCTTGGGAACAGAGATAAATATGGATCTCTTCCAGTCAGTTGGCCAGGTAGCTGTCTTCCAAATTTTTTGGCATAGATGAGTGAGCACTTCCAGTGCGGCATCTGTTTGCTGAAACATCTCAATTGGTATTCCATCAATTCCCAGAACCTTGTTTTTTGCCAGTGCCTTCAGTGCAGCTTCTACTTCTTTCTTCAGTACTGTCGGTTCCTGATCATATGTTACCTCTTTAAATGGTTGAACATCGACCAGTTCTTTTTGGTATAGTGACTCTGTATTCCTCCCATCTTCTTTTGATGCCTCCTGTGTCATTTAATATTTTCCTCATAGAATCCTTCAGTATTGCAACTTGAGGCTTAAATTTTTTATTCAGTTCTTTCCACTTGAGAAATGCTGTGTTCTTCCCTTTTGGTTTTCTATCTCCAAGTCTTTGCACATGTCATCATAATACATGGTGACATCATAATTATGATGACATGGGATCTGTAGCGACCACCAGGAACTAGGAAGTGAAGGAAGTAAGAGTATATTGAGAGGTAACTATTATGATTAAGGCATGTTGGTCATAACAGAGATAGAATAAGGGAGCTGGAGGAGAAACAGTGGCTTTCCATCTTGAAAGGTCATCTAGAATTTGTTCTATTTATTAACCAAAAAGAAAAGAAAGACAGAGAAGAGCTGTGGAAGGGTGCATAAGCAGTTCTCATCTGACCAGAATAGAAGCCTTAAGCAGTGGACTTAGAATATTCTGGTCCCACTGATAAAACCTTTCCTATAAAGAGATGAGGACACCAGGCTGACTTGGCTGATGCAGACCACATGCTCACTGTAAAAATGGCAGCATTGCATATGATCCTGAGGGGCGAGAATCATCAGCTTCAGCCCAAGGCTGATTTCTATGAGGTGGAGGTCAAACATACCTCCACCCTCCAACTTTTTTTTTTTTTTTTTTTACCAATTCTGACACCAGCTCTCCCTCCCACAGCACTCTCTACTTCTCTGCTGGGTTCGATAATTCATTGCAATGGCCATACAGAACTCACAGACCATACTCACAGTTATGGGGTTTATTAGGGAAGAAACAGTTTACAATTCAGGATCAGGAAAACGACTCAGGATACAGTTCTTCGGTCAAGACAGCTTCTCAGCCATTCCTGCAGGCAGAAACATGGTGGTCTGTAGGCCCCTTGGCCCCTAGCCTAGCCTCTGTCCTGCTCAGGCAAGTGTTACAAAGTTCTTTGGCTCTGCCAGTAAGTGCCCGGAGGCACCCCGCTTGCCAGGAAGCCCCCTGCCTGAAGGCACTCAGCTCCTTTGTTCCGTGGGTTAGCACATCCACTGTAGCTGCCTAGCTCTGTGGGCTGGGAAGCCGACACACCATCTTGCACTTGTCTCCTGGTTCTGCTGCCACCATTTCTCTGCTGCTGCCTCCCCATCTTACACTGCCTCTGGTGTTACAGTGCTCTCTCTTTCTCTGCGTCTCCTGGATCTAGGAAGTTCTCATTGCAGGGACCCCAGGTCCAAAGGATATGCTACATTCTTGGCTCTTCTTGTTGGTTGTGAGTTTCCCCCCTTCTGCCTGTGTAATGGCTCATTTTAAGCCTACAGGATGGCAAAACTGACCAATCCTCTCGTTAGGGTTCCATACTCCTCATTTGCATGGTCCCACACCCACAAGAGTACCATGCACCTTATTTGCATTACTAGCAAGCTGACCAATCCCATTTGTGGGCCATAAGCACCTTATTTGCGTAGTCCCATTCAGTCATTTTGCAGGAATCATAAGACCATGGTGAGAAAGGCCATATAAAAGCAATTCATCACACTGCACTCACCAAGCAACATTGTGATTATGGTGGGGCTCTTCCGTGTGAATTTGCCTTCAGAGACAGAATGGGATGATAATAAAAGTAACAACAACAGCAGCTTATATTTACTGAGTGCTTTCTATGTGCTAGGAACTGTTCTAATGTATGATCTTAATCCTTATAGTAACCCTATGAAAAAGATTATATTAATAACTTCCATTTTACAGATGATGAAACCAAGGCATAGAGCAGTTAGATAACAAAGCTGAAGTCCCACAGCTAGATCCCAGAGTTTGTTAACAGGACAATAAAGGGTGTTGCTGATATTGGCCAGTTGCTTTTTCCTTCATCCATCTGCATGTTGTTGGGTTTTGATCTCAAATTGCTTTACTGTTTGTTGTGGATTGAATTGTGTCCCCCCAAAAATGTGTGTAGCAAGTTGGTTAGGTCATGATTCTCAGTATTGTATGATTGTGTAATCTGATGTGATTTCCTTATGTGTTGTAAACTCACTATGATGAGGTTATATGTGATCTCCTTATGTGTTGTAAATTTTATCACTGTGATGAGGTTATGCTGATGAGGTTTACAAGATTAGATATTGCCTTAATCCAATCTGTTTTGAGATATAAAAGAGAGAAGCAAGCAGAGACACATGGGAACCTCATACCACCAAGAAAGCAGCGCCGGGAGCAGAGCGCATCCTTTGGACCTGAGGTTCCTGTGCTGAGATGCTCCCAGACCAAGGAAAGACTGATAACAAGGACCTTCCTCCAGAGCCAACACAGAGAGAGAGGCTTTTCCTGGAGCTGATGCCCAGAATTTGGACTTGTAGCCTACTGGACTGTGAGAGAATAAACTTCTCTTTGCTAAATCCATCCACCTGTGGTATTTCTGTTAGAGCAGCACTGGATGACTAAGACAGACACTCTTTTTCACACTGTAGCATGTGTGGAGACACTAAATCACCAAATGTGAGTGATGAAAGCTGATTTTGCTTTCTTGAAATACAGATTACGTTTCCAGTTGACTGCTTCAGAAATCCATTTAGTCAGTGGCAATGGTGAGTGGAGGGAGCCCATACATTCTGTATTTTGAAATTCCCTTATCTGTAATTCCAAAAGCAAATCCAACAGGCTTATTTTTGTTTCTAATTAAGGTTTACTTTTATCCAATTTGTGTGACCTTCTTTAGCCATATCTTACCTTAGATGATGTCACCTCCTTTAGAAGACAACCATCCATCTTTGTAGCCATGGACCTGGGTTCTGCCACGCTACAGATGGTTAACTTTGGAGCCAGGCAATGTTCTCAGTGTGTACCTATCATGAGAAGAAGTTTAGGCTGGGGGGTTCCAAGGATGGGCAGATCTTTAACATCAGTTCCCACCCAGAGTCCTGGATTTCTGAAGATGCACACAACCATTAGCTGTTCACTAAGAGGCAGGCAGAGCTGGGGAGAGAAATTGATCAAGAATGAGGAGTCATGATGCCCACAACCAAAGGTACTTGCTATGCGTTATTTGCTATGTAACTAGACAGTACAATTTGATTTTCTTGCCCATTTCCCAAAGGTTAGAATTGATATTGTTCCAAGTCAGTTTAAAGACTTGGTAAGCATGCCACAAACAAGGAAAGTATAATGCCTTGGGTTCTATGGTGATAGACCTGCCATAATTAATAAAAGTTGTCCCTAACTCTTCTGAAAAGACTAGAATGGCTTAACACCTAGATGAGGGAGTGTGAGACGGATGGAACAAGAGGAGCAAAAGGAATGAGAGAGAAAATACCACGTGCATCTGCCTAAGTGGTCTGAAGAAAGCACACACTGTCTTATCACAGTAGCACTCCTGTGGTAAAGACCTCTGCATTCCCAACAGAGTTTCTAAGTCCACTTACATTAAATCAACTTCTATTCAATAGAATTCCATGGGTACCAAATAACCTGAGGGCGCCTTAAGTGTTCACAGTTGTGGGATTTCATCTCTGTATAAATGCTCCAAATAATTTGCCCACGCAGGGCAACGTGCACACTCCTGAAAATTGAACTCAATTTTCAGCCATTTAAGCCTTTTGTCTCTGTCACCACTCTGACATGTTTTTAATGTCAGCATGCTTTTAGTAGACTGGAAAATTCTTACCTTGCGGCTCATAGTCAGAGACCAAAAACATAGCAATGGGATTTTTCATTGGGTGGTGGTGTAGCTATGTCAGTTAGTTTGCAGCAGCTTATACCCACCTCAGACAGGTACATCGTGTCTTTGGAAGTGTTGTTTGTTTCACTTTTCATTAGTTTGTTTGCTTTTTAAACTAAATTGAACAAAAATAAAGGTTAATCTGAAAACCCTCATTAGGTTAGTTCTTGGAAGTAATAGACACCTGGCAAGGAAGGATCCTGGGATGGGAGCTAGTATATGTCAGTTTTCAATCAAGGAGCTAGTGTGGAGGATAATTAGGGAAAATATGTAGGGAAGCCCATCTGCAGTTGGTGACTGTCAATATGGGGACAGTAGATTTTTTATTATTCTCATAAATGTGAAATGTCTGATAATGAGATAGTCGATAAGTGAGGAGTAGGTGTATTGACATAATATGTGTCAAGGTCCTAGGCCTGTACCTGGCAAGGGGGAACCCTTGACACATGGCAGTCTCTTTTGTTATCAAGTTAATTGGGGGGGGGGGGGGGACAAGGCTGGACATCATCACCAGAAGGAACTTGGGACTATTTAACTTAGGAAACCAAGAACAGGATTCGTTCCTGACCATCTCTGATTCACTTCAGCAATTCCCTTCCCCATCTGGGCCTCAGTTTTCCCACCTTTAAAGCAAAGAGATCGACATAGGAAAACTAATGGCTCTTCCAGTGTAACTGGGAAATTAATGAAACAAAATGGAGCCC
Organism: Dugong dugon; assembly: GCA_030035585.1. NCBI lineage: Eukaryota > Metazoa > Chordata > Mammalia > Sirenia > Dugongidae > Dugong > Dugong dugon. Next base: position 150,084,674 of record CM057460.1, read on the forward strand.
TACTGGGATAAATCACTCATTTTCACTAGCAAAGTGGAGCGTCAAAGTGATGAAAAAAGTAATGATAATTCTAGTCCTAAGCCTTGCTATTAAGGTAAAGATGTCTGTGTGTGTTGTGTATGAGTGTGTATGTATGTGTGTGTCTGTGTCTATTTGTGTGTGTGTGTATATCTATTATATATATGTGTTGTTGAGTGTCTAGGTGAGCCTCTGTGTATCTGTATCTCCCTTTATGTGTCACTGAGAGTAGAAGGGGGAGAATTAAAGGAAACAGTTGGAGAGGAGGGGCCATGAGTATTGTGCTTCTCCTCTGTGCCAGATGCTGTGTAATGGGCTAGGGTTTCAGCAGTGATAAACGTCTTAACCCTTGTGGAAGTTGACTTAGTGGTCCTGGTCACTGCTCCATTTTGCACTCTCAGAAATAGAGGGGCCCTTAGTTTCATTCTCCTGAAATGGAGTTTCCAGAGCCCATGTTTTAAATGTTGATTGTGAAGTCAAGAGCTTCAGGCACCTGGAGAAGGTAAGCTTTTATTATTCTTCTTACTGGGAATCAACTAGGACTAGAGGCTATAATGATTGATGTGGCCTAGGATTATGGGGCACATGGTGCCATACCTACAGATGGACCAATTAAAATTTTATGTCCCATCCCCATTCAAAAGGCAATACTGGCTCAAAGCCAAACCTTCCAATTTTGCCATCAATAAATTTAGTGACATTGGCAAGAGATGCAAAGGTTGGCAAGAGAGTATTTGTTTTGCCTGAGCTCTGATTTTCACCTCCACCCTTTATCACTCCTGGTGGCAGATCCCTCATGGAACATTTGAGGAAAAATAGGAAATAATCATTTAATGGTCAACAATGGAGATTGTTGACTTATAAACCCAACATATGTTTTCATATGTACTTTCTTTATTAGAAGATTACAACCACATCAGCTTACTTCCTTGTCAACCCAGGCAGGAACTGAAGGGGACCAGACTCCATCAACAAAAGGCCAACATCAAGTTCACCTATGAAGTGGTCATGCCCAGGACAGTGCCCACTTCTGGTGCCAAGGAGAACATTCTGGCTGCACTGGAGGTTGCTTCTTTTGAAGATGTCTTTCTGATGTTTATATGTACTTGCAAGGCTTTGTCTATGGTATTTCTAATATTCTAAGTTCAGGCCGGGACTGTGTGTGTGATATGGTACTCTGTGGGGTCTTAAGAAATGCAAGAGATATCTGAATGAGTGGACATGTTGGAGCATAGACATGTTTGGGTCAAGACTTGTTATGTGCTAGCACTGTGCTGGGTTTGTTAATTGTAGTATCTCATTTATCTCTTCCTGAGGCAGCCACCAGGGTAAGGAGTGGCCAACAAGGAGTCAGCAGAAAAGAGGAAGGGAGGTAAGACCTGTTCCCACCCCACCTCTGCAGGATCCTGAGGAAAGCAATACCAACCCCGGGCAGAAAGGACATCCCAGCAGCCAGTCATCCCTCTTCCCCACTGTCTTGAGTGTATAGTCTGGACTTCTCTGTTAAAGAGCAATCCATTCAGCTATATGTAAAGTCCTGAGATAGAAATGAGCACTAAAGTTAACAGTGGGAGGCTGATGAGCACAGGCACATTTGGATGAAAACAAGGGGCAAACACAGCACTTCCACCTTCCACACTGGTGTCATATGTAAGATGTATCTGTGAGAGGTGGGGAGTTTTAATGTCAGTGGGCATCAGACTTGTTGCAGCATGTCAGTTAGATCAGGAGGTGAACCAGCTGAAACTCTTTCTTTGTGAAGGGCTAGGGAGCTTCCTGGAGAGAACTCATCCTAAAGGAAGAAGGAACCAAGCAGAGCAAACTTAACCTAGGCATCAGAGAGCAATGTGGGTTGTCATACAGTGAGAGGCTTTCTCCTGTGTTTCTCTCTTGGCTCAGGCCTCCATTTGATGTGTGATTAAGTTCTGTGGTTGACAGGGAACTGGAGGTGGGCCTAAAGGAGGTGACCCAGGAGCACCGTTTCCAGACCCCTCTGAGAGAATGTGACACAAAGCGGCAGAATGCAGTTTCATCAATTTCATAACCCCTGTGTCATTTTGGGGAGTCCTTGGGTGGTGGAAATGGTTGGAGGTTCAAGTCTACCCAGAAGCACCTCAGAAGAAAGGCCTGGCTATCTACTTCTGAAAAATCAGCATTGAGAACCTTATGGAGCAAAGTCCTACTTTGACACACGTGGGTTTGCTATGAGTCGCAGTCGACTTGATGACAACTAGTTTTTGGTGCCATTTTAAATTGACTTGACAGTAATGGGTTTGGTTTTTTGGGGGGTTTGAGATCCCCAGGGACCTCTCAGAGGGCAGCATGCACTGAGAAATGTCAGCAGGTCCTAGATGAGGAAGTGAGACCCGCAGAGACCACAGCTGTGTCCAGCAAAGGTGACAGTTCCCAGGGGGAATAGTGGTCTGCAGGGGAAATTGAAGTGGAGCTCACAGGATGCCTCTTGGCCCAGATCACAGTGTTGTCTGGGCCATATGGTGAGTTATGACTCTCCTGTGCCTCTAAACTGAGTGTCTTCCTAACATCCGCAGCACTGTTGAATCCTGATCTCCCCCTTTCTTTGGCTATCCATGTAAATGTAGAATATTAGTTCCTTGTTTACTTGCTCATTTAGCTCCAAAAGTTTACTTTTTTGCTGGGGGGTGGGAGGGCGGGCAGAAATGAAGCATTTTCAAGGAACTGATGCACCAAATTGGGCCATCATGTTTATTATACCATTTTTCCTTAAAGGCTTTAATTTACCAAAAACTGTACTTTACTAACTGGTTATGCAGTGTCCCTGCAGTCTTATGACCTCATTTTTTTTTTTTTTTTTTTTGACATAAAAGCTGCCTTTCAGCAACTCTTTGTGGATTAAAGTGCCTAGAAACTTCCATGTTGGTATCGTCATGTGAACAGTATTGAGGGTGTCATCTGAATGTAACAAGAAGTTAAGTAGATACTAAAATTTTTTAGAAGCTAGAAATTCTGCCATTTGAGTTGTTGAAGGCAATTTCAACATTTCCAGACAAACATTGTAATTTATCTTTGGGATAGAATCTCATAAACTTTTGATGGGGGCCCTTGAAGTCATGGAGCTTTTAGTACAATTAATAACCCCCTCCTTTTTGTTGGGGAAGTCCTAAGTGTACTAAAGAAAATAAAATGGAAGCACTTTAGGCTATTTTAGGTGTTGTATTCTGACAAGTCAGCAGGCAGTGCTGGCAGTTTGTGTTCCCTCAGGGTTAGAGACCTGTTTTCTTTAGTTTTGTTCTTAGGCCTGCCCATGCCCGTTGTTGGAAAACGTGAGTTTTCTTGCTCTGGCATCTGCTCACAGAAGAAAGGGAGCCAGGACCAACCCTAAGCAGGGGGGACACAACCTCAAGGTATCTTTTTCTGGTGAAGAAACATTGTGAAGGAGACCTGAATCAGAACAGGACAGATTGGACCAGACTTTTGGTGTATTTCTTGTGCTGTTTTTTTTTTTTTTTTTTTTTTTTAACACACAGTATATACAGTGTAGTTAGGTTGAAACCCTGGTGGCACAGTGGTTAAGCATTCAACTGCTAACAAAAAGTCGGTAGTTCAAATCCACCACCTGATCCTTGGAAACCCTATGGGACAGTTCTGCTCTGCCCTATAGGGCACTCTCAGTCGGAATTGACTCGATGGCAATGGGTTTGGCTTTTTTGGTTATAGTTAGGCTAAGATCCGTGGTGGTGCAGTGGTTAAGCACTACTAACCAAAAAGTTGGTGGTTCTAAACCACCAGCCTCTCTGTGGGAGAAAGATGTGGCAGTCTGCTTCCATAGAGATTACAACCTTGGAAACCCTTTGGGGCAGTTCTGCTTTGTCCTATAGGGTCACTGTGAGTCAAAATTTACTCAATGGCAGTGGGTTTAGTTCTTGGTTATAGTTAGACTATATCTAGGAAGTTAGGCTTCTTTGAACTTGTGACACTTGTTAACATCCCAACCTATTCTCAGCTGTGCTCTGGGGAATAGGAAAGCACAGTGCTCCCTCCCCAGAGTTGGGGTGTTGTGGTGATCACTAGCAGAGACCAGGAGGAAGAGGCAGCTGCATCTGGCCAGACAAGGAGGGCCAAGAGAAAGAGCTTGGAGATATGACTAGGGCACATGCTCCCAATTCCCAGTTGCCATGGAACCAGTTCTGACTCATGACAATCCCATGTGTGTCAGAGTAGAAATGTGCTCCGTAGGGTTTTCAATGGCTGATTTTTCAGAAGTAGATCACCAGGCCTTTCTTCCAAGGCACCTTTCAGTTAGCAGCCGAGTATGTTAACTGCATCACTGAAGGAGGGACTTATGTAAGTGGTGATTATACTTTGTAGTAGAGCTCAAAAATCACAACTTCGGGCACAAAATATGTTGACAAGCTAAAAATCACAAAGTTTATTTAAATTAAAAGCAAGAGAGTTTTTATTGATGATAAAGAACAGCCATGGCCATAGAGCAGCCATAGCTGGGGAAACACTATGCAAGGTGCTGAATGTTCCCTGTTAAGTGCTCCCAAGGGATGGGAGTTGTACAGTGTCTTTTATACAGATGTGTTGTCATTAAAAAAAGCAATTACAGGATATGACTAATGTTGTAATGATGACGAGTCTTGGCCATAAGACCTCTATACATGATTACTCACAGGAACACATTTCATGTATGAACACATCTTTCTGGGGGGGGGGTCTTAGCACAAATAATCTTAAGTAAAACATGGTCTTATATATGTACTTTCTGAGAACAAAACAATTATAAGAGAAACATGGTTTCATCATGTACTTTTTGAGAACAAAAACAATCTTAAGCAAAGCGTATTTTTTCGTATATTTCCTGGAACATTTTCTCTTGGCTTAAGCATAATTATATTCTTGCTACCCACCTTCTGTTACTTGTGAAACCAGTATAGAGGTTAATTCTAAACAAAGAATAAAAGTGGAACAGAGATAAAATGGAGTTTTAGCCGACTCCTTTGTCAGACCCTTCAGTAATGCCAAGTGCTTTAAAATTTTAAGTGATCTTTGTCAATTTTAATAATTTGGGTATAAAAAAGATGGTAACTTTGTTTTGTAGTCACAGGCTGGTAAGGATAGGGACTATGGTTTTCATGGGGATGCCAGTACATTTCAACAGTAATTTTCTTCATAAAATTCAAAATTAAAATTACATTAGCGTGTGTGGGACTCATGCCAGGGCTCTGGAATAGAAAGCACAGGGGAACCATCTTTGAACCAGAAAGACAGAGGCTGAGAGGGGTTAGGACTGATGTGCACAGGGTCAGACCCAGGCAAGTGTAGATGAGGGGAAACAAGTTTTTTCCCCAAACTGAAACCTTCTGGAGGGTAATAGGCTGGCTCTGCCATGCTGCATCACTGCTAAACCACTGTTCATGCGTGAGAGCGGTAAGTGCAGTGCTGACCACCAGGTTTTGAAAACAGAAAAGAGAACCCAACAGTGTGGTATTCTTCAAAATGGGGTTTTGTGGAAAGTATAAGAGATGGAAAACATGACTGTATGGACAATTTCATAAGCATTTTGCCTTTTCAGAGACTCTGATGTGAAGAACCAGTATGAAAATAGAAATAATGGGTTTCCAAACTTAACCACTGAACTTAGCGTGTTGAGGTCAGATTCTAGTCCAAGGTGAGATGCCAATGCTCTATGGTCTTGAGGAGGGCCCTACCCTTCTCTGGACCTTAGTTTCCCCCAGTGGAACTAGAGGCGAGGCTAAGCTAACACCTAGTCCTTTCCAGCCGTGATGCTCTAGGCCTTTGGGATGGGATGACTCCTTTTCCAAGACCTGGACTCTTTCAAATTGAGATGTTCAGAGCACTCCCCTTGGCTGCACACTGATGGCTTAAGTGAAGGAAGGCTGGCTTTCAGGTGCTCATGAATAACGAAGTGAAAAGGCCTTCCTTACAGGACAACCTGTACTGCCTGATGGTTTTCTCTCTGCAGTGCCCCCTGGTGTTTCTGGACATTGCACTTAAGCACTGATTAGCATCCTTTGCATCCTCCTGGGTCATTCGGGGAAGCCAGGAACCTATCGTACACAGGGAATTCATCTTGAGGGTGTCAGGATTGCTGGGTCATTTCCCTGTGTCCGTTTGGATACCAAATAGCAATATTAAAATGCTGATTACTTTCAGTAGGAAACCAGAAAGGAGCATAAAACAGCAGTGCAGTCATACTCCATTGCTGTTTGATTCTGAATCCAAAGCAGGGATAGGGTCAATAGGAAAGCACACAAAACATGGGCGGAACAGAACTACTTTCTCATCAGCTTTAAATTAAAAGCATGTGCCGGGCAGCCCTTGGCCCTCGACAGGCTGTTTTCATATCACCTTCTGGTTTACAAGTAGCTGATGTGTGATTCCGGGTATAACAGTTATCTGTAATAGAAATCATCATAAAACAAATCCCTCATGCGCTGGCTGAGACAGTAATCAACATCAAGAATGCTGTGTATACAACATTCAGGACCCATAAAATACACAAGATTAATTTACTGAACTTCATTCAGGCTTCCAGCAGCGCTGTCACCTGGGGCCAGAGAAGCAGCAAATTAATTCTCAACCTCCACTAGTTTCAAAACACCAAGAGTGGCCTCCTTCATGCCACTGTCTTCTGCAGTGCTTCTCTGCCCTTGCAGTTGCTTTCTGGAAAAATCAAGCAGACTGCCAAAATTCTGTTTCGGCACGGAAGGTACCCAGTGCTCCCCCCAGTTTCCAAGACCCCTTTTTACCTTCCCATCTCAGTAACCCTCATTTTTTTCTTCAGTCCCTAGAGCCCCAGACTCAGAAAAATAGAAAAGACTGACTTTGGTCAGCACACGGGAAACTTCACCTAAATATCCAAGTCACGGAAGAAGAAATGCCATTGGCAAAGGATTTGAGTTAGGAAGTGCAACTAGTCCCGGCTCTGCCACTAAATGCCATGCCTCCTTGGACAAGTTGCTATCCTTCTTTGGGCCTTAGTTCCATATATTAAAAAAAGAGAACTGAATTGCTAAAATTCTAGTTCTTTCATGCTTTGATTTTTCAGGGACGGCTAGGTAGATTCTTTTAGATTTCAGCTTCCTCTGTTGAGTACAATCTGTTAACTTTTCTTCAGCAGTTTCCTGTTTTCTAAAAACATTGCTGATGTCTCTCCCCTTTTGTGTTCTCTCTGTTGTTGGCCTTGTATATCATACTTTTTTTATTCAATAACTGTCACTTAATAAAATTTTGGGAGAAAGTAGAGATCAATGGACTGCTCAATCCACCATGCTTATTTTGAAATCTCCATGACATTTCGTTTTCCAAATAAGGTGGTCCTATTCTAATCTAACTACTATAGATGAGAAAACAGAGGTCCAGAGAGGTTCAGAAATTGCTCAAAGTCATATAGTATGAGACAGCAGAGGGTTTGAACCCAAGGCTGCCTTTTAGCAAAACCCTTACTCTTAGCTCCCAAGCTGTCTTGGCATCCTGGGTTCATTCATCAGTGTTGTGGATTTGGCTCCTATGTGTCCAGCTCTGGGCGCTAAGTCAGTTCTTGGTGCACTGACAAGATCAGAGTTCTGAGCTGCAAAACTGAGAAAGATCATGGATGAAAGCAAAGGATACCCTGACAGGCACTTGGGGGACTGTTTGCTGGCCTTTCCCTCTGTGCATCACCACATGTATAAATAGAAATATGCCTTTTATCATAATTTTAATTTCTACATATAAAATATATGCCCATCTGTCCCTGCCTGCAATGGTGGCTGGAATCACAGTGTTGAAGACAATGGACAATGCATGGTTTTCTTTCTTTTTTATTATTATTTTTTAATTAAAATTTCTATCGAGATAATTGTAGATTTTCACACAATTGTAAGAAATAATATGGAGAGATCCTGTGTACCCTTTACTTAGTGTCACCCCATGGTAACATCTTGAACTTTATTATATTTTTTTATTTTTGTTGAAAATATATATAACAAAACATACAGTTCAACAATTGCTACATGTACAATTCAGTGACATTGATTATATTCTTCAAGTTATGAAACCATTCTTATCCTCTTCTGAATTGTTTCTCCCCCATTAACATAAATTCACTGCCTCCTAAGCTTTCTATCTGAGCTTTCAAGTTTCTATTGTCAATTTCATCCCATATAGATAGTTTTTCAAAACAGCATGATGCTCAAGGAAAACATTCTTTACAGATTAAGCTAACCTATTGTTTGGCTTAAAGAAGACTTCAGGGAATATTTTTGGGGTAAGGTTTAAAGATGATCTCAGAGCTACAGTTTTAGGAGTTCTTCTAGCCTCAATGGCTCCAAAGTATGAATTCCATGAGACTTTGAAATTCTGTTCTACATTCTCTCCCTTTTGATCAAGATTCTTCTATGGAATCTTTTCATCAAAACATTCAGTAATGGTAGCCAGGCAGCATCCAGTTCTGTTCTCATGGTAAAGGAGATATTTATTCATGAAGGCAGTTAGCCACACATTCCATTTCCTCCTTCTATTCCTGACTTTCCCTCTTCCTCTGCTGCTTCAAATGAATAGAGACCAATTGTTGTACCTTGGATGGCGATTTATAAGCCTTTAAGACCCCCAACACTATGCAACAAACTAGGAGGTAGAACAAAAGCACTAAAAATGGCCTTAGCCCCATTACCTGGGATGTCCCATGAAACCACAACCCTAAACATCCAAACCAAGAAACCAAATCCTATGACGTGTTTGACTGTACATAAGCAGCCTCAGCAGCTGCTCTTTTTTTGGTAAAAATACATATCACACAACATTTGCCAATTTAACTTTTTGTAAGTGTACGACTTACTGCCATCAATTACATTTATCAGCTGTGCAACCATTACCCTTCATCAGTGAGAATTTTCCATCACCTTAAACTGAAACTCAGTGCGCCATAAGCAAAAACTTCCTCTTTCCCCTTCTCTCCCACTCATAACCACCAGTAAACTTTGGTCTCTATACATTTGCCTATTGTCTTTTTACATAAGTGAGGTCACACAATATTTGTCTTTTTACATTTATTATTTTTAACTACTTAAGTAATATATTAATATATTTTCATTGTCATAAATGCAAATAATGCTGAAGTCTGTAGAACAAAATATGACAGTCCCTCTCAAACCCTACTCTCCTCCTGGGCTTTGTCTCCTCTACCCTAGCTCCCACTTTAGTTTGCTGTGCCTCCTCCTTCCTTCATGCTTCTTCCTTATCTTGTTTTAATGGGGAAGGTGATCCTGGGCCTTTATCTCCCAGGAAAATGGAATTTCAGGATTTCTGGCTTACTCATCTTCAACATACAGTGGAACCCTCTTTTCAGTGTTGATTGTAGGTGACATCAGCCCTAACTGGTCTTTCTTGATCTCAGCTCTTCTTCTAATTGTTTGGAATACTCTCAATTCCTTCTTTCCATCCTTCTCTACACACCCAGTCAGAAATAAATAGTATGTATTCTTTATCAATACAGCTAGACTTATGAGGAGAGATTTTATTTATTTATTTTATTCAACATACACTACCAGGCACTATTCTAAGTACTTTACAAATATTCACTCGTTTAACCCTTATAGTAATTCTATGAGGAAGGTATCATTGTTATTTTTATTTTACAGATGAGGCTATAGGGTACAGAGAGGTTAGGTAACTGGTTCAAGGTTGTACAGCTAGTAAGTGGTGAAGACAGGAATTAAACCCAGGCAATTTGGCTCCAGAGTCTGTGCTCTTAATCACTGTGTGACTTATTGATAGATGCATAGTTTACCTCCTTTCCTCCTCTTTTCTATTATTTACATTTTCCCTCTGTACTGGCTCATTTTTGCAGGCTATAAATGTGTTGTAATATTTAACGCCTTAAAACACACACACACACACACGCACACACCCCTCTTCCTTTGTCTCTATGCCTTTGTCTCAAGCCACCACCTCATCTTTCTGTTTCCGACACTCATTTGTACCAAGCCTCCAAAGACTCTCCTATAGCTGCTGTCTCCATGTCCACGTCTAATTCACTCATGGATCCAGGGACAGATTAACCAGTAAGCAAGGTACACACGGGCTTAATTGTATTTACTTTCTAATCTGTACTGCATAAGTTCACATGGATTTACCACATCTTGTGGTGAAATTGTGCACTATGGATTAGTAAATCAGTACAAGTAAACCCATGTATACCTTGCTTATTTGGCAACGTGTCCCTGCTTGTACCCACTGCAGTCAGATCTTCTGTCTCAACCACTCACCAGAAATTGCTCTGGCATGATCGAAACAGCCACTTCCTTTTTGTCCCTCGATACATAGATGTGATGAATTACATTAATACATTTCCTAATATGGAACTGTCCTGGCACCGTTGGAATAACATCCTTGGCCATTAGTTTTCATTCTTTAAACACAGTGCTGGATCTAATTTGCTAATATTTTATTTATGACTTTGGTTAGTATCAGATGGATAGACTATTTCCTTAAAACACAGGGGAACACAAGAAGTTCTTTTCAGTTCATTTAATCTCCTTGTTAATTTATAGAGGCCAGTTTCCTTGTATAAATAGTTTTACTCCTTATGTTGTTCATGTTCCTTCCCTTGGGATACCTTTAAATGGACCAGTTATAAGGGAAATAAATGTGCTTTCTAATTATCAATGAAATGGTCACATAAGGGCATACCTTTTCACTGAGGCATGAATTAGCAAAGATAGAATAATCTGATCGGCTTTTACAGGAGGCTATTTTTCAGACCTAAGAAAATGCACAGCCCTAGGAAATGACAAGAATATTTAAAGTCCCTTTTCCAAATTTCCTGACTAGTTCTCAAAGATAAACATTATCCAAATAAGCTAATTTTTTCTCACTGTGATAAATACAGAGCCATTCAACTTGGTCAGAATAATCTGTCATTCTCTTGATAGAAACAAAGGAGTAATAATGATGATAGTGACAAAAAATAGAAGAAAGAGCAGCAATAATATTTTGAGGGCTTATCCTAGCCATTGAGCCAAGCATTTTACATGTATTATTTCCTAGAATGCAAAGTCTATGAGGGCAGGACTGTGTGTATTGTGTTTGTTATCATTGAGTTCACAACTCTATGAGGTAGGCACTACTATCATCTCCATTTTACAGATGAGGAAACCGGGGGTTGGAGAGGTGAAGTAACTTGCCATGGCTTACACAAAAAGATTCCAGGATTAGTTGTTGGTTGGGTCCTAATAAGGATTAAACATTATGTCTAACAGGTCCTAACAGAATAGTCAGGCCCCTTCCCTCCTTGCACTCCTCATGCTTCTGCTACTCCAGACAAGTGGAGCAACCTACATTTGGCAGTTGTGACCCATTCACACCCCGCCTTTTTGTACATGTTGTTTTCTCTCTCTGGAATGTCTTGTACCCCTGCTCACCTGCCTCACTTCCACTTGCCCTTTGAGGTTTAGTTCAAGTGTCAGCTCTTCGTTGTTCCTTTTACCCCGCCTAGCTCTCCCTGATCCTGGAAGAGGGGCTCTCCTATTGTGCTCCTGGCACCCTGTGCTCATTTCTGTCATGGCCTTCAGCATAGTGGAGATCCTCCAGGTCCTTGTCTGTCTCCTGAACTAGTAAGGGCACTTGTTTGTTCCCCTTTGGGGCCAAAGGCCTCTAGGACCATGCAAAATGTATTTGTCGGGTACACAAAGGATGAGAGTCCCTTCTTGGTTCCTTCTACAACCTGAGCCTGGCCTGGTGACTGGCAGTGGTTTCTGAGATCTAACTCTCCTACCTCCACCTTCAGCAGTGTTGGCAAGGTCGGGATTCTGGACTCATGGACCCACAGCCTCCGACCCGCTGGCCATTCTTTGACCCTCCAGGGAGCTGCCCATTGTTTCAAAAGCCATCATACATTCCTCCAAAGAAAATTACATTTAATTCATTTATTTGAAAACTAATAAGCCACACAACTGGCTGAACGGGAGGCTGAGAGCAGCTGTAGCAAAATCAAGCTGAGGTTTCAAAACCTTCCAAATTTGGGGACCACAGCCCTAGGAAACAACATGAATATTGAAAATCCTTTTCCAAATTTTCTAACTAGGTCTCAAAAGTATGTGTTACCCATACAATCTTATTTCTCTCACTGTGTTAAGTACTGTGGCATTCAACTTGGTCAGAATAATCCAGCTCATCTGTATTTCCAGGGGAAATGTAACTGATCAGGAAATTTTTCTTTTAGAAACAAATGTTTCTTTCTCTGGGGAAATAAATGAAAAAAAAAAAAATTGAGAAAAGTACATGCCTTTGTTAGCTCTAACGATATAAAATTTCTAAGATTCTTATCCAGCTTATAGCAAGAACAGAAAGGAAAAAGCCTTATTTGTATATAAAAATAAGATAGAGATTGTGGTTCTCTCTGCTTTATGCAAATCCCTGTAGGGTTTTGCTATTAATCGACTATAAAATCCTAACTCTCTTCCAGAGACTGAACCAGCAGGTCAGGTTAACACAGAATCTACAGTTTCCAACGCAGTCTATCGCTGTTTTCTGAAAGTGAGCGTGTTCATGGGAGAGAGACCAGCACTTACTCCTAGACCATCCTGGGTTGGCCAGGACCACACCTATCAGGGTCCCAAATGAATTCTCAGCATTGAGCACAGGGCCTGGCTCCTAGTCAGAGCTCAATAAATACATGTTGAATGAATAAGTAAGTGAATGACTGCATTCACCCCTCCAAGATTACACACTCTAACATCTTTTGTATGCACAATTCTTCCAGAATCCTACCTATTCATTCTTTAAGTCCAGCTCCCATGCCACCTCCTCCTCCATGACATAAAGGAATTGTGAAAGCATAGAGGGAGGAGTATCTAACTCCAGTTTAGGTAATCAGGAAAGGCTTCATGGAGAAGGTGCTGTTTGAGTTGGGTCTGGGTGGATAAATAGGCAGAGAAGAGTGGGAGAAGTCTCTAGGAGGAAGAAGAGCACTCAAATAGGTGAAGATGTGCAGGAGAGGGGGAATTGCCTGCTCAACATGCCACTCCTGTTGGCCTCCTCCCAGAGTCCAGGAGAACAGAGGCTCAGGGTACAATGATTCGCCTCCGCAGCAGCTCCCGGAGAGCTGAAAGCCTCTTTGCTCCCCACACCAACATACATAGGGCATCAGAGTCTCTGAGCTGAGCATCTCTGCCCACCCTGAGTGCCAGAGCATCTGTCATTTCTCTGCTCTTGTGTGCCTCACATGTTACAGCCAGATTCACGTTCCACAAGAGGTAGGGAGGCACCTGCTGTGCGTTCAGAGGGCTTTGATGGGAGCCTGTGAACTGGCTTCTTCTTTTTTCTTTCTTATTATTTTTAAATAATATTTTATTGTGTTTTTGGTGAAAGTTTACACAGAAAATTAAGTTCCCATTTGACAATTTCTACACATATTGTTCAGTGACATTGGTTTCATTTTTCACAATGTGTGAACATTCTCTATAATTGAATTCTGATTGTTCCATTTCCAGTACTATAATTTCTCTCCCCCCTAGTCTTCTCATCTTTGCTTTAGAGTAGTTGTTGACCTTTTGGTCTCATATAGATGGATTTTTAATAGAGCACGATACTCACAGGTAATATCCTTTGTGTGCCAATCTGTTATTTCTCTAAAACGTGACTTCAGGGGATAGTTTCGGTTCAAAGTTTCAAGAGTATCTCAGGGCAATAGTCTCAGGGAGTCCTCAGTTTCAACTGGTCCAGAGGCCTGAACTTTTTAAGAATTTGAGTTCTGTTCCACATTTTTCTCTCATTCTATCAGGGTCCATCTATTGTGGCCCTGATCAGAATGATTGGTAGTGGTATTGGGCACCATCTAGTTGAAGTGGCTTCTGATGTCCCCTAGTGATCTACCAGGAGCCTCCTGAAAGCAAAGGTGGCTTTTTACTCTCATCTGGTGGCCCCAGAGGACGCAGTAGAGGGCCTATCACCTAGCAAGCTCAGTAATTATTTCTTGGATAAATGAATACTTGAAACTTGGAGGTGGAGTCATTACCAAACTCCCCATCTAAAATAATCCTGGATCGTTTCTTCATTATCAGAAGTCTCAGTGGAGGAGTGATTTAGAACAGTTTCATCCCCACTAACTATTTAGAGAGTGAGTGACCTGTCTGCTTTTCCTCTTTCTGTCTGAGTAGTTAAACATGCCGTGACACTGGGGGATAACCTCTTGTCCAAGCTGCCACCAGATCCTAAATAGAGTGGTATGGTTTTGCAATACAGATCTCATTAGGATAAAGAGAATTAGCCTGGTCCCAGAGATGTGGAAGAAAAACAAATGGCAAGATTAGGTGTAAACTCCAGATTCATGGATAACTACAATGTACACAGGAATTTCAACCCAGTGCGAAGATGGACCAAGCAGCGTGGCTAAAAACGAGCGTCAGCATCCAACATGCCAAGGAAAGGCAATCTGTACCCGGTAACATGAGGTGGGCACTATTTTGAAACTCCTGCCAGGTGCGTTGGTAGTAAAGGGGAATTTGAATGAACTAATGCTTGGAGCATGTATCCTTTCCCTTCTAATCACAATTAGGTCGAGAGCTACTTAATGGCTCTATAGCTGGATGCATTAGTTTTTAATAGCTAAAAGAGGTTGAGCTGTTAGGACAAATTGCATTCTGAAAGAGATAATGGTCTTGAATTTGTGACCTACTTCAGGTGTTTTGAGCAGGTGCTAAACCCTCTCCCTTCTCCGTTCATCCCCTCCTCGCCAACTCATGGTTCTAGGTTATCTCTTGCGTATGTTACTGTCCCCGTCTCCTATGGCCTCTAGTTTCTCACCTTTTGCCTTATCTAATCCATGCTCTACAGTTCTGCCAGAGTGAGCTTTCCAAAATTAAAACCGGATCATGTTCTTCTCAGCTGAGTGCCTCCCAATCACCTACCCATATGGTCCTTGTTCACTTCCCCTCCTATTCCTACCTCAGCCTTCATCCATCTTAAACTTCTTTCTGTTCCCAAAACACACTATGATATCTTCTGCTCTCTTGCCTCTGCCAGTAATTTTCTTCCTCACCACCACTTACCCTTACTTCATCTGGTATATCTGATTTTTTTTGTCAAAACTCTGATTGTCACCTCCTCTGTGAAGCTCTCTTATTGACAGAGTTAGTTACCCCTCCTCTGTTCTCATAACACCTAGGCAAATGCTTTCAGACATTAGCAGAGTACATGGGACATAGGAGGAGATAACATTTTGCTGTCCCCATGCATTTCCCTCCATCTGATAGTGTACCATCACTATCCTTCTCCTAACCTCAAGTATATTTTTTAAATATTTGTTTACCCACTCTTTAGGCATAAGTTACATACATAATGTATATGTATTTTAAGTGTAGAGTTAGATAAGGTTTGACACTGTATATACCAGCATAACTGCACCCCAATTAACATAGAACATTTTTATCCCAGAAAGTTCCCTCAGGTCCCTTTGTAGTCAACTCCTCACCCTCCTCATCAGTCAAAAACTGATCATTTATCATAAAGGGTTAGTTTTGCCAGCTCTTAGACTTCATAAAAATGAAATCATACAATATGTACTCTTTTTGTGTGTCTTTTTACACTCAGCATGCTTGTGAGATTCATCTATGTTGTGTGTATCCAGTACTTTGTTCCTTTTTCTTGCTGAGTCATATTCCATTGCATTAACATACTGCAGTTTGTTTATCCACTTACCTATTGATGGACATTTGGGTTGTTTCCAGTTTGGAGCTATTATGAATAAAGCCAATATGAATATTATTGTGCAGATCTCTTTGTGGATGTATATTTTCATATCTCTTAGGTAAAATACCTAGGAGTAGAATTGCTGGGTCATATGGGAAGTGCATATTTAACTTTCTAAGAAGCAGCCAAATTGTTCCCTATAGAAACAGTACCATTTTACGTTTCTAGCAGCAACGTATGAGAGTTGTAGTTGCTCCACACCTTTGTCAATGCTTGATATTATCAGTCTTTTTAATTGTAGTCATTCGACTGGATGTGTACTGGTGTCCCATTGTGATTGTAATTTGCTTTCCCTATGTTGTTGAAAATCTTTTCATGTGTTTGTCTATTTGTATATCTTCTTTTTGATGAATCTTCTTTAAATCATTTGCTCGTATTTTATTGGATTATCTATCTTGTTATTAATGTTTTGTGTAATGCATAAAATAATTTTGACTACCTCAAGGTCATGAAGATTTTGTTCTTTGTTTTCTTTTAAAAATTTTATAGTTTTAAAAAGTTTTATAGTTTTGGATTTTATATTTAGGTATTTGACTCATTAATTTTAGTACATGGCATAAGGTAGGGATTGAGGTTCATTTTTTTCCCGCATGTGAATATCTAATTATTCTAGCTCTGTTTCCAGCCTTTATTACTTCAGCTATTTCTTCTGCTTTATTCTCTCTTTCTTCTCCTTCTAGTATTCCAATTATGCATATGTTACATCTTTTTAAATTGTTCCACAGTTCTTGGCAGGGGTCTTTCTTGGATATTTCCCATAAGAACCTGATGGGGTTCCTGGAGATAAAGCTCATGAAAGAGTAGAGCCCCTTGTCTTAGTTATCTAGTGTTGCTATAACAGAAATACCACAAGTGGATGGCTTTAACAAAAAGAAATTTATTCTCTCACAGTCTAGGAGGCTAGAAGTCCAAATTCAGGGTTCCAGCTCCAGGGGAAGGCATTCTCTCTCTGTCGGCTCTGGAGGAAGGTCCTAGTTCTCAATCTTCTCCTGGTCTTGGAGCTTCTCAGGCACAAGGACTCCAGGTCCAAAGGATGCCCTCTGCTCCTGGTCTGCTTTCTTGGTGGTATGAGGTCCCCAACTCTCTGCTAGCTTCCCTTTCCTTTTACCTCGTGTAAGATAAAAGGTGATGCAGGCCACACCCCAGGGAAACTCCCTTTAAATTGCATCAGGAATCTAACCTGAGTAAGGGTGTTACATTCCACCCTAATCCTCTTTAACATAATCTAATATTGCCTCATTAACCACAGGCAGAGGTTAGGATTTGCAACACATAGGAAGATTACAACAGAATACAAAATGGAGGACAGCTACACAATACTGGGAATCATGGCCTAACCAAGGTGACATATATTTTTGGGGGATACAATTCAATCCATGACATACCCTAAGACTGCAGTCTCCAGACTTTGGAGTGGTGGTTTCCCATGAAAATTCATTTCTCTGGTGAGTTCAAGAAAAGTCATTGATCTTTAGTTGATTCATTTTTTTTTTTTTTCTTGTAAGGACAATAGTGATGACATCTCAGCTTTTTACATGTTGGAACTGAAACTGGTATTGATTTTTAAATTTCAAATTTGAGTTGTTTGTTGCTACATAGAAACTTAATTTCTTTTTGAATATTTACCTTGTATCTTGTTTTCTCACTGAATTCACCTATATTTTCTAGTAGTGCAAGCATGTATGTGTGTGTGTTTATGTTATCTCTAGACAATCATGTTACTTGCAAAAAGATACTTATATCTCTTCTTTTCTAATCACGCTTTCTTTTATTTTTCTGCCTTACTTCAGTGACTAGGACCTCCAGTACAGTACTGATTTGAAGAAGTGAGAGCAGACATCCTTTTCTTTCTCCCAGTTTTAGAGGGAAGCATTTAAGTTTTCAACATTAAATGTGATGTTAGTTGTAAGTTTTTTTGTAAACCCTCTTTATCAGTTGAGGAAGTTTCCTTTTAATCCTAGCTTGATAAATATTTGCTTTTTGGTATTATGAAGCTTTTTTTAAATTGGCATAAAGTGACTAATAATATCATCTTGCTTTCATTTTATTGTGTTTATGATCTGTTGTTATGTTCCCTCTTTCACTTCTCAAGTGTCTGTTTTTTTTCTTTTGTTCTCTTTTTTCTTTAATTAGCATTGCTAGGTTTTTATGAATTTTCATTAATCTTCTCAGAGTCAAGTTCCAACTTTAGTTTTATCTATTAACTTTGTCTACTGTTTGCTCTTTTTCAATTCCATTGATTTCTACTTTTATTTGTATAATTTCTTTCCTTCTTTCTTCATGTTTAATTTGCTCTTGTTTTTCTAGTTTCTTAAGAGGGAAATCTAGATCATTCATTTTTAAAGCTTTTTTCTTTTCCAATATAAGCATCTAAAGCTGTATATTTTCTACTAGCACTACTTTAGATACATCCTTCAAATTTTTATGTAAAGTGTTTTGTGTTTGGTTTATCATTCATTTAAAAGACATTTTCTATTTTTCCTTGTGATTTTTTTCTTGACTCATGGATTGTTCAGAGGTGTGTTCTCTGATTTCCAAATAATTGGGATTTTTTTTGATATCATTATTATTAATTTTTATTGTAGTTCATGGCTTTTCTTTTATTGAGGTAAAATTCACACAGTATAAAATTTACCATTTTAAAGTATACAGTTCAGTGGTTATTAGTATATTAAAAATGCTGTTCAACCATCAGCACTACCTAATTCTAATACATTTCCATTACCTCAAAAAGAAACCCTGTCTCTCCATATTCTCCCCATCCCCTTCAATTATCAAGGAAATGGCTCATGAGGTTGGAGAGGCTGGAAAGTCCCAAGTCTGTGGGTCAGGCTGGAGGCTTCTCCTGACTCAGATAGCTTTAGGGACCTACGAACCCAAGATCGGCAGGTCAGATAGCAGGCCCCTGGCTTACAGGCTGTAGAGACTGATGAATCCTAAGATTTGCAGATAATATGGCAGTCCACTGGCTCACAGGCTGTGGTGGCTGACGAATCCCAAGCTCAAGTCCCAAGAACCAGAGGTCAGATGAACAGGAGCCAGCTGCGGGATCTAGGGCAAGCAAAAGCCAGTGAGCTTTGCCAGAAAGTTCACCTATATTGGATTCAGGCCACACCCCCAAGGAAACTCCCTGTCTTAGTCATCTAGTGCTGCTGTAACAGAAATATCACAAGTGGATGGCTTTAACAAACAGAAGTTTATTCTCACGATCTAGTAGGCTAGAATCAAGATTCAGGGTGTCAGCTCCAGGGGAAGACTTTCTCTGTCTGCTCTGGGGGAAGGTCCTTGTCATCAATCTTCCCCTGGACTAGTTGCTTTTCAGCCCAGGGACCCTGGGTCCAAAGGACGCACACTCCTGCTCTTCTTTCTTGGTGGTATGAGGTCCCCCTGTCTCTCTGCTCCCTTCTCTTTTTATATGTCAAAAGAGATTGGTCTAAGACACTGTCTAATCTTGTAGATCTCATCAGTGTAACTGCAGCTAATCCATCTCATTAACATCATAGTGATGTGATTTCCCTATGCATTGTAAATCCTATCAGATGACAAAACAGTGGACAATCTTAGTCATCTAGTGCTACTATAACAGAAATACCAAAAGTGAATGGCTTTAACAAAGAGAAATTTATCCTCTCACAGTCAGGTAGGCTACAAGTCCAAATTCAGGGCATCAGCTCCAGGGAGAGGTTTTCTCTCTCAGCTCTGGAGGAAGGTTAATGTTATCAGTCTTCCCTTGGCCTAGGAGCTTCTCCACACAGGAATCTCAGGTACAAAGGACGCGTGCACTGCTCCTGGCACCGCTTTATTGGTGGTATGAGGTTCCCTTGTCTCTCTTCTTGCTTCTCTCTTTTATATCTCAAAAAGATTGACTTAAGACACTATCTAATCTTTTAGATCTCATCAATATAACTGCCCCTAAGCCATCTCATTACATCATAGTGATAGCATTTACAACATATAGGGAAATCACATCAGATGACAAAATGGTAGACAATCATTAAATACTAGGAATCATGACCTCACCAAGTTGACAGATATTTTTGGGGGACACAATTTAATCCATGACTCTCCCTTTCAACTATTTGGCTGATCATAACAGATCTCACCATGGAGGTGATTCCATTTATCAGATTTCATTATGGAGGTGATTGTATCATTACATAGCTGCCAAACTACATCATAAGTGCCAAACCACTGAGAATCATGGCCCACATGGCCTACTTTCTTTCTCTATGGATTTGCCTATTTGGGACATTTCATATAAATAGAGTCATACAATATGCTTTCTTTTGTGACTGGCTTGTTTCATTTAGCATAATGTTTTCAAGATTCATCAGCATTGTAGCATGTCTCAGTACTTCATTTCTTTTTATGATCCCAAAATATTTCATTGTGTGAATATAACACCTTTGATTATTCACTAATCAGCTGATGGACAGTTGGGTTATTTCCATTTTTAACTATTGTATATAATGCTTCTATGAACATTTGTGTATAAGTTTTTGTGTGAACATATGTTTTCATATCTCCTAGGTATAGGTATACCTTGTAGTGAAATTGCTGGGTCATTTGGTAACTTTAACTTTATGAGGAACTTGTAAACTGTTTTCTACAGCACTGAACCATTTTGCATTCCCACCAGCAATGTATGAGCATTTCAGTTGTTCCACATCTCTCTTAGTTATCTAATGTTGCTATAACAGAAATACCACAAGTGTATGGCTTTAACAAAGAGAAATTTATTCTCTCACAGTTTAGGAGGCTAGACGTCCAAATTCAGGGTGTCAGTTCCAGGGGAAGACTTTCTCTGTCAGCTTTGGGGAAAGGTCCTTGTCATCAATCTTCCCCTCGTCTATGCGCTCTACTCTTGGCTCTTCTTTCTTGGTAATAGGAGGTCCCTCTCCTCTCTGCTTGCTTCTCTCTTTTATATCTCAAAAGAGAGTGTCATAGCCTGTATCTGTACTTCATCAGTACTACAGGATACACCCTAATCCTGTAGATTGAGTCCTGCCTCATTAATGTGACTGCCTCTAATCGTGCCTTATTAACATCATAGACATTAGGATTTACAACACAGGATAATCATATACCATCACAAAATGGTGGACAACCACACAATACTGGAAATCATGGCCTAGCCAAGTTGACATGCATTTTTGGGGGATACATTTCACTCCATAACAACATCCTTGCCAACCCTTGTTATTTTCCTTTTTTTAAAATTATAGCCATCCTAATGGGTGTGAAGTGGTATCTGATTGTGATTTTGATTTGCGTTTCTCTAATGAGTAATGATGTTGAGCATCTTTTCATGTGCCTGTTGGCCATTTGTATATCTTCTTTGGAGAGTTTTTTATGCATATCCTATGCTCATGTTTAAATTAGGTTATTTGTTTTTTTATTGTTGAGTTGTAAATATTCTTTACATAACCTGGATATTATATCCTTATCAGAAACAAAGATTTGCAGATATTTTCTCCTGTTCTGTAGCTTGTCTTTTCTCTGTCTGGATAATTCCCTTTGAAGCATAAAAGCTTTGGATTTTGGTGTCCACACTACATAAATGTAATAATGTAAATAACCTTAAAACCAGTTGCCACTGAGTCGATTCCAACTTGTATAATCCATGTGTGTGAGTAGAACTGTGCTCCATAGGGTTTTCAATGCGTAATTTTTTGGAAGTAGATTTCCAGGGTTTTCTTCCAAGGTGTCTCTGGGTAGACTCAAACCTCCAGTCTTTCGGTTAGCAACCGAAAGCGTTAACCATTTGCAGCACCCGTTGTTGTGTGACATCAAGTCAATTCTGACTCATAGTGACCCTATAGGTCAGAGTAGAACTGCCCCATAAGGTTTCCTTGGCTGTAATCTTTACAGGATCAGATAACCAGGTCTTTTCTCTGGTGGAGCAGCTAGTGGGTTTGAACCACCGACCTTTTGGTTAGCAGCCAGGTGCTGAACTGTTGCACCACGAGGGCTCCTGATTTGCACCACCTAGGGAGCCTGAGGGAAACACTGGTGGCGTAGTGGTTAAGAGCTATGGTTGCTAACCAAAAGGCCAGCAGTTCGAATACAGCAGGTGCTCTTTGGAAACTATATGGGGCAGTTCTACTCTGTCCTATAGGGTTGCTATGAGTCGGAATCAACTCAATGGCAGTGGGTTTTGTTTTTGGGTTAGGGAGTCTTGGCTCAGTGGTTAAGAGTTCAGTTGCTAACCAAAAGGTTGGCAGTTTAAATCCACCAGCTGCTCCTTAGAAACCCTATGGGGCAGTTCCACTCTGTCCTATAGGGTCTCTATGAGTTGGAATGGGCTCGACAGCAATGGGTTTGGTTTTGGGACTAAAAATATAATTCCATTTACCCCATAACCCTCTCCTTTGTGCTACTATTGTCATGTTGTTTACTTCTACGTATAATTATAAACTTTACCTTGTAATGTATTTTATTTTTGCTTTAAACAGTTAGTTGTCTTGTAAAGAAATTTGAGAATTGAAACAGTCATAGCTTTTTATATTTACACACTTATTTGACATTTCCAGTGTTCCTTTCTTCTTGTACTTCTAAGTTTCCATTCGGTATCATTTCCCTTTAGCCTAAAGAACATTTTTTTGGCATTTCCTATAGTGCAGGTCTGCTGGTGCTGAATTCTCTCAGCTTCCATTTCCCTGAAAATCTTTTTCCTTTAATTTAATTTATGTTTGATGAAAATATACACAGCAAAACCTGCAAAACCCGCAGCAAAATTCCACAGTTTCTAGACATAATGATCAGTGACATTGGTTACATCTTCACAGTGTGTCAACAGTCTCATTATTTCTGTTCTAGTTGTTTCACTTCCATTTACTTAATTTCCCTGTCCCCCAACCTTTTCATCTATGCTTTAAAATAGCTGTTGACCCTTTGGTCTTATATAGATTTTTTTTTTTAAGCACAGTACTTAAGGGTGACAATCTTTATTTTTTGAGCCAAACTGTTCCTTAGTTTAAAGGTGTCTTGGGGGGATAGTTTCAGTTCAAGACTTGAAGAGCAACTCAGGGCCATAGACTCAAGGACTCCTCCAGCTTCAATAGGTCTGATAAGTCTGGATTCTTTAAGAATTTGAAGTTCTGTTCTACATTTTTCTCCCTTTTTATCAGGATTCATCTATTGTGTTCCTGATCAGAATGCTCAGTAGTAGTAGCTGGGCACCATCTAGTTCTTCTGATCTTCCCTGAAAATCTTTATTATACTCTTGTCTTTGAAGGCTATTTTATCTGGATATAGAATTATGGATTTTTATTTTTCTCTTAGAACTTTAAAGATGTTATTCATTGACTTTTGGACTCCTATTTTTTTTCTGATGAAAAGTCAGTGATCATTTAATTTGTTTTTTTCCTTCACGCATGTCTGTTTTCCTCCCTTTGGCTATTTTCTAGCTTTTCTTTTATATTTTATTTTCAACATTTTGACTGTGATGTGCCTAGATATGATTTTTTTTTTTTTTTTGTATTTAAACTTCTTGGGGTTTGGTGAGCTTCTTAGATCTGTAAGTTGATTTTTAAAACCAAATTTGGATGTATTTCAGCCATTATTTCTTAAAATATTTTTTTCTGCCACATATTTTACTCTCTTCTCCTTTGGGACTCCTATCATCCATAAGTTAGAACAGTTCATATTATCCCACAGGTTCCTGAGTCTCTGTTCACTTTTCTTCAATATTTTCCCCTTTGTTCTTCATGGTGAATAATTTCTATTGCTCTGTATTTAAGTTCATGGAATCTTTTTTAAATAATATTGTAGTAAAATATATATAACCAAAATGTTGCCATTTTAACCATTTTTAAGTGTACAATTCAGTGACAATAATTATATTCACCATGTTGTGCAACCATCAACACCACTATCTTTTCCCAAACAGAAACTCAGTACCCTTTCAGTAATAATTACTTTCCCTTTTGTCTCAATGCATTTGCCTATTCTAGATATTTCATATAAGTGGAATGATACAATATTTTCCCTTTTTCGCTGAATCTTTTTCTTGCCCCAATCTTCTGTTAAGTCCATTCAGTAAAAAAAATTCAATTTATTATTGTACGTTTCAGTTCTAGACTTTCAAATTTGTTTTTCTTAAATATGATTTTTATTTCTCTAATGAGATTTCTTATCTGCTCATGCATTAAGACAATATTCCTTTAATTATTTAAATGTATTTTCAATTAATTCTTTAAATATATTTATTATAAATGCTTTAAAAATCTTTGCTGAATTCAACACAACATCTAGACCATCCTGGAACTGATTTTTACTAGTCTTTCTTAAATCACATATTCCCATTTTTTCCTCTCTCTCCTCTTTAATGTGCATATCCAGTGATTTTTGCGTACTGGATATTGTTAATGATACATTTAAGACACTCAGGGTTCAGTTATCTTCCTCTGGAAGACAGTTAATTTTTGTTCTGTTTGGCAGCTCAGTGTTCAATTACTAATTGCCTTGAATCTGTGTAAGCTTGGTTTTATTATTTAGTTAGGATGGATTGGCAAAAAGCCTTAGCTGTTTTTCTAGCCTCTCTAACTTGGCGGGACTCAGCCTCCAAATTTTTTCTTCCTTTCCAGATCTTTTCAGGGCTTGGTGTTAGGATTTTTAGGGTAGCTTTAGAGTAGGTCTTATTTTAAGGAATGGTCTGTACTCCTCAGGCTCAGCCTTTCTGGTGTCTCAGCTGGATGTCTGGGATGTTAATGAGATGTTAATTAGCTCTAACCCCTCAGGCTGGACTGGACCTCCAATGTCTCCTAACACTGCTTGACCTCTGTTGTCTTTGTCGTAATCTCAATTCTATAGCAGCCATTCTACACAATTGCAGCCCAGTTCTCAGCCAAAGACTTGTGGGTCATTATATTATAGCTAATGACTCATGTCTTTTGGTATGACAGGATTGGGGTGGGGTTGTCAGAGTTTCTGGTACTGCTTTCATGATCAGTGACCATCAGGATTTATTTCCGAATGCTGCATGTTTCTCTCTCCCATTAAAGGTAAGCTCCTTGAGAGGAAGGACTATATATTTTTAGTCTTTATTTCCCCATCGTTATGCCTAGCATATGAAGAAGAATGTGACATCGGGATTGGAGGAAGACTCATTAACAGTCTGCGATATGCAGATGACACAACTTTGTTTGCTGAAAGTAAAGAGGACTTGAAGCACTTACTGATGAAGATCAAAGACTACAGCATTCAGTATGGATTACAGCTCAACAGAAAGAAAACAAAAATCCTCACAACTGGACCAATAAGCAACATCATGATAGACAAAGAAAAGATTGAAGTTGTCAAGGATTTCATTTTTCTTGGATTCACAATCAACGCCCATCAAAGCAGCAGTCAAGATATCAAACGACATACTGGATTGGGCAAATCTGTTGCAAAAGACCTCTTTAAAGTATTAAAAAGCAAAGATGTCACTCTGAGGACTAAGGTGCACCTGATCCAAGCCACAGTGTTTTCAGTCGCCTCATATGCATGCAAAAGCTGGACAATGAGTAAGGGAGACCGAAGAAGAATTGATGCCTTTGAACTATGGTTTGGTGAAGAATATTAAGTATACCATCAACTGCCAGAAAAATGAACAAATCTGTCTTGGAAGAAGTACAGTCAGAATGCTCTTTAGACACAAGGATGACAAAACTTCGTCTCACATACTTTGGACATGCTATCAGGAGAGACCAGTTTCTGGAGAAGGACATCATGCTTAGTAAAGTAGACAGTCAGCAAAAAAGAAGACCCTCAACAAGATGGATTGACACAATGGCTGCAACAATGGGCTCAAGCATAACAACAAGTGTGAGGATGGCGCAGGACCAAGCAATGTTTCATTCTGTTGTACACAGGGTCATTATGAGTCAGAACTGACTCGACGGCACCTAACAATGACAACAACATGGCTAGCATGGTGCCTGACTCGATGATGATGATATTAACAATAATATAAAGCATTTGTTGAATGATTTCTACATGCCAACACTATGCTAAGCATTTGATTTAATGATCAAGCATTTATATGGTCTTTACAACATGCTAAGCATTATTCTAAGCATTTACAAGTATTAATTCATGTGCATGAATTATCTCATTTAAGCTACACAAGAACCTTAAAAAATAACAAGCTTTATTATTATCTTCATTTTATAGACTAGGAAGGGACAATGTTAGTTCGGTGTGGTAGAATTCTCATCTATCATGCAGGAGACCCAGGTTTGATTCTGGCCAATGCACCTCATGCACAGCCACCACCTGTCTGTCAGTGGAGGCTGTGTGTTGCTATGATGCTAAACAAGTTTCAGCGGAGCTTCCAGACTAAGATGGACTAGGAAGAAACGCCTGGTGATCTACTTCCAAAAATCAGCCAATGAAAACCCTATGGATCACAAAGGTCTGATCCACAACCTATCATGGGGATGGCATGGGACCAGGCAGCATTTTATTCCATTGTGCTTGGGATCACCATGAGTTGGAGGCTAACAACAATATAGATGAGGAACCTGAGGCTTAGGAAAGTAGGTAACTTTCCCAGATGCTTACACATCTAGTAAGTAGCAAAATGAAGCTAGTAGGCAATTGTCCGATATTTAATTGCATAATATTTACAGTTCTACCTTTATGGTGTATTTAACCAATGGACATAATGTTTGCCTGTCCTGTAGGGATTTGTCTGGTAGTGCCAGATGGCTGCATACCAGACCCTGAACCAAGACTTTAGTGTCAAGACTGAAAATTGATGGAAAAGGAAGCCCTGTAGAGATTAATGGCCACCCTTCCACATCCTTCCATTTGACGGCTGCTGAGCTGTCAGGGTGAGCTATGGCTGTGTGGCTGGACTCAGAACCACGCAGGCCCAATTCTTACCAATCGTTTGTGATTGCTGCTTCCAGACTAGACTTGGGGCAAAACAGCAGTCTTTTGAAATGACCAGGAAAAATGTGCTTGTCCATGAAGATGGATCAGGTAGTGAGCAGGCAATACTCACACTTCAATTCAGGTTTTATGCAGTTGTAAGATTCAGTAAGACATTTCAGCCTAATGTATCAAGAAAATACCGGTACAATATTTCTCCAAAGAACTTCATATCCTTCCTGCCAGTGGGGAAAACAGAAGGGTGGGGGGAGGTATTCCTTTTGTCAAAACAGACATTGCTGGGCTCCAAATTGATGGAGGTTCAGCACACGAGAACATCTTTTATTTTCCATTCCTTACCAGTGATAAATAACAGCATTTTCCCACTGTAGGAGAAAGATCACTCCTTTTCATTATCCTTCAATTTGTTATTCCTCCTAAATGCTGGAGCATTTGTAGAAAAAGCTTAGCAATTTCTAGGCTCCTGCAAGGGATTGCACTAGTTCTTGAAGGCACCATTGCCCATGGGTTTAGTCAGATCTGGGTCCCTCCACTGTGGAGGAATGCATCCTGGTGCTACCCTGATTTTGAAAGAGGTACTGAGACTCTTGACAGCTCCACCCCACCTGGCCAGAATAGTCTATCTGTAAAACACTGATGGTTAACTTCATATACTCAGACGAAGGGGTGACACGTCCTTTATATTTAATATTGTGATGATACTCAGGGTGAGAAAGTCCTGATGCATCCCCTGCCCTGACAGTCCAAAGAGTCATACTGGATCAGGATGAAGAAATTTCATAGAGGATACATTTAGAGAATTAGTCAAATGTCTAGTGAATCTACTATTTAGACACTGAAGTGAACTGTGACCAGTATTGGTTAAGAGTCCGGGGGGGTGGTATAGGCATGTGGTAATGGATAGTGGCCTTTGGAGTCAGACAGAATGGATTCAGTTCCTAGTTTTGGCACCTATTAGCGGTGTGACCTTGTACAGCTAACAGGTGACTGAGCTTCCATTTCACTTTAAATTTGGTATAATAGTACGATGGTTGAAAAAATTGAAGAAATAATGCAGGTGTGGCTCTTACCACAGTGCTAACAAAAGTTGACAAAAGAGCTGAATAAAATCTAACAATATTATCACTGTTCTAAGTTCTGTACATGCATTATCTCAATCAGTATTCATAGCATCTCTCAAAGGCTTTCTTCATTTTGCAGATGAGAAGATCTAAACTTTAGAGAGTTTCAACGACCAAGGTCTAGAGCTCGTAAGTTACCAGCAGCAATGTCAACCTAGTTGGTGCCACAATGCCTTTCAAATGCTGGAGGCAGCTCTCCATAAAGTCAGGGAACATTTATAAGACCCTCAGTCAGGAAGTTCATCTTGTCCAACCACCTGGTTCTGGCCATATGAATGCCAACCCGCTGGTGTTTCATGAATACACCAGCTGGATAACTGATGTAACCAACCTGGTATTAACCAACCGTGTAAGCAAACAAACATATGGCGTTTATTGAGCACTTACCACATGCTAAGCAGTGTGTTTCCCTTATTACCTCATCCAATCCTCATAGCAGCCCTGGGATACTACCATTATCATCCCCATTACAAGTATGGAAACTGACATTGAAAATGTTTATTTACTCAAGGTCACACAGTTACACAGGTAGTAAATGCCACAGTCAGGACTGGAACCCAGGATTGTTTAACCACAGGATACTCTGTTTACTTCCTAACTAGGTTAACAGACCAGGTTAAGAAGGCACCTACACTGTCTGCAGAGTGCAGCGCAGGGATCTTGAGCTCCACAGTCAACCCTGGCAGCCGCCTTCATGTTTATCCTGTTTCTGTG
Source organism: Dugong dugon (assembly GCA_030035585.1). NCBI lineage: Eukaryota > Metazoa > Chordata > Mammalia > Sirenia > Dugongidae > Dugong > Dugong dugon. The sequence goes on from CM057460.1 coordinate 150,113,143, forward strand.
TTCCTTGTGTTTTCCTGGTGAAATAATGACAAGTAACTTGATACTTGCTAAAATATTAGGCAGTATAAATTTACTCTATTTCAGGAGCAGGTTTGGGAATCATTTAATTGAAATTTAATAAAAATCTGAAACATAGCTAGCTTTTTTTTTTCTGTAGGAAATAAAAATGTTCCACATACCTACATTCGCACTGAAGACAAGGTACTATTCCATGAATAATGCAAATAACAATTACACTTCATGTTCATCGTATGACTAATAAACTGAAGCAAGTGGGAGATGACATACCTCAGCATCCTGAGAGTAAAGAAGAAAACATTTTTAATATAGTAATTTATATATTATTTTTTCTTTTTAAAAATGCTAGGTTGACTTTTTAGTCTGAAAAAATACTGGGAGCATACGGTAAAATATGTGCTTATACTTGTCTACAATTCGGATGTATCAGCAGGTGTGACAGGACAACAGGTGGACACAGAGTCTGGAGACATGGGTACTAATACCAGAGATGCCACTCACTAGCTGTGTGACTACAGGAAGCTGCTTGGGTTGTCAGAGTCTTGACGAGCACCCCTGTAACAGGAGAGGCCCAGACACTGCATTGCTTCATTTAATACTCGTACGAGTTTTATAAGGTTATGTGGGTCCCAATTCACAGAAGAGAGTATCGAAGCATAGAGCGTTCAGATTCCTTGTTCAAAGCTCTGTTGTAGTTTAGCACCCATAGCATAAAGAAAATTTGCCCTTGATGTTGGTTCCAGGCACTAGAAGCAAATGCATGCAGGTTGAGAGGCCTAGCTTTGTCCTAGACATGCACATATAAGAACTAATCTGTCAGAGGGTCAGTCAACTCTGGTCTTTTCTGCAGTCCTTGGGTGGGGTTTTGAAATAAAGTCTCTTAATAGAAATTGCATAGGGTTGGATTTCCAATGAAGTTGCTCAGAGGGACTGCTGTTGGCATAGTTTAAATTGAATTGGGAATATGCTAAATTGGAGACTGACAAAAACGTTAAACCACTTCACTTGAACTGTATTCAAGGACAGGGCTGAAATAAAAAGCGTAAGCCCAACTGCAGAGGAGGAAGACATCAGGTTGCTTGCATCAGCTGATGGCAGTTTGCCCTGATCTCAACTCTGCTTGGCAGCTCTCCTGTCCCAGTGGGCAGCTGCAGTGAGCACAGGTGAAGGTCTGAATGGGCAGCCTCAGGAGACAAAGAGCCTGCAGGGGCAGCACATTCTTGCTGCTTGTAGCCAGGAATCACCCCTCCAACCAGAGTGAATATTTCTCTAGCCATGTCATCTTTTAACAAGTAATTATGTTTTTGAACAATAGTGACATGTCTGTATACTGTCACTCTGAACACCTTGCAAACCAAGATACAGACCACCCAATTTTAATGATTCAGTCTTCAATATCTGTGAAGACTTAGCTCAAGCAGAAAGACTTAGGTTTTTGATGTTTCCTTGCCACTGTGACTCTGTCTTGATAAATGCATTTCCTCATTCATTCAACAAATACTGAAAACCTACTGTGTCTACAGAACTATTCTATATGCTTGGGATATACCAGTGAACAAGCAAGGATCCTTCCTGTCCTAGAAATTAAATTCTAGCAATTTACATAATGGAGTCAGTGTGTAAAGTGGGAAGAGCATTGGCTTTGGAGCCAGCCAGCTCTGGGTTCTAAAGTTAACTCTACCACTTCTTCACTGTATGAAAAGAACCTTCCTGAGTCTTTATTTTCTAATGGGTAAAATGCAGACCATAATTCCAGTACACGGATATCTTGTGAGGCTTAGAACACATAATGGAGGAAGCAGTGCTTGGCATATGGAAGGTCTTCAGTAAATGCTACTTCTTCCTACTTTATCCTGGCAGTGGCTTCCTTCCTCACACATGCCTCTGTCCTCCTCCTGGGCACCAACCAGCTCCACACCCTGCACTTTGTCCTGTTTCTCTCTGCACCATCAACATTTATCCATCTCTTTTCCTCAGAGTAGTCTCTACAACTACAGCTAGCTAGAAACAACTAGCAGAAAGCAAGGATGAACTTGGTGCCAACTGAAAAGAAAGAATGACCGTTGGTGCTGACCATCCATTTCAATCATTTGAGCACAGTAATCCTCCCAGACAGTCTCAACATTTTAATGAGGGTCTTTGCAGCCATGTCTCCCCTCCAAAGGGATGACTCAGTAAGCAGGGACTTCAGACCCTAGCAGACCATCGCTGGTGTTCTCAGAACATGATACGCAAAAGAAGTCTCTTCCCTTCCCCAGAGCACTGTGCTATGGTCAGACATTCCTGTGTTTGATTCAGTTGTGGTTTATTATTAATGTTTTCCAATGGCACAAAAAATTATAATTCACTTTGGAAATACACCATCTCTTCATGCAATTTAAAACATCTTCCCCTTTGGACCTTTTTAACACTCTGAGACTTTGAATTTTTCTCCTTTCTTTGCATTTTTGTATAAATTAAACTAAACAGAAACTAATAATGACCAAGGAGTTTACTAATGACCTGAAGTGCAGCTTAATATATAAATATATAGACTAAACTTTTGTCAGGAATTTCAGGTACCATTGTGTACTTTTCAGGTGAGAGAGAGAGGTTGTTGTATTTTTAATAATGTCTTATCACTAAAAATATAATGCACATTATAGATGGGAAATAGAGAATAAATAATAATAAGGAAATAAAATTATTTACAATTTTCACGACCCTTTGATAAATGCTATAGTCATTTTTGATAACAGTGCAGGGATTAAGAGGTCAGCTGCTAACCAAAAGGTTCAGCAGTTCAAATCCACTAGCCGCTCCTTGGAAACCCTATGGGGCAGTTCTGCTCTGTCCTATAGGGTTGCTATGAGTTGGAATCAACTAGATGGCAATGAGTTGGTAATCTACTTTTTTATTTCTCAACCCGTCAAGATCATCTTTCCCTGTCCTTAGATACTTTTACATATCAACACTATTTTAATAGTTTCTTAATACTCCATTAGATCAATATACCATAATTTAACCAATCCCCTTCATCTTTTTTGTTTTTTCTCCACCTTTTTTGGCCATCACTAAAAACATCATGATGAGACTCTATAGAGTTAAAACAATTTTTTATTTCATCCATGTTTATTTCTTTAGAATAACTTCCAAAAGGCCATGGGTGCAAAAGTATGGCCAAATTTTCATTAACTCATGTATTCAGTTAACAAATATTTTTAAGCATCTATTATTTTCCAGGCAGTAACATGCATTAAAGGAGCCCTGGTGGTGCAACAGTTAGGTGCTTGGTTGCTAACTGAAAGGCTGGAATTTCGAACCCACCCAGTGCTCTGAGGGAGAAAGACCTGACAATATCCTCTTCTAAAGATTACAGCCTAGAAAACCCTATGGGGTAGTTTTACTCCATCACATGGAGCTGCCATGAGTCGAAATCAACTCAGTGGCACCTAACAACAACAGCAAGAGACATGGAGAAAAATCATGTGAACAAGGCATATGGTCTCCATTCTCACAAAGCTTAGTCTTGTGAAGTTGTCCAGTTTATACTCCCATCAGGAGAATATGAGAGTGTCCTTCATCTGGGAGAGAGCACCTGATATGAACTGGCTTCTTCCAAAATGCCTTTAAAAGTGTTTCATATACATTTGTTGAATTGCAAAATAAAAATTTTCCCAATGTTTCAACATTGTCCTATGTAAGATGCAAATTGTAGCGGTGTATTTGGATCGCTGTTTGCAAAACGATGCCCTTTTACCTTAGTTCTTGGAAGTGAGCAGAAAGAATCATGGGCTCCTTAAGATCGACGAACTAGTATTTTTATACCCTGACTTGACATATACCTCATGTTCAAAACCTGATGTGTCCCTCGTTTTATCACCTCTGGTGTCAGGAGCGACCCAGACTTGCATGTTCTGTTTGAATGTCATGGCATTGGTGTCCAAACAAATTAGTGTCTGAAATAGCTCAAATGGAAATATGTTCCCACTTGGGGCAGGGTCCTGGACAAGATGGCTTTGAAATGCCTTCCAGTCGTACTTTTTTCTCTTCTGTTGTCATTTTAAGGAGAGAAAATGGTCTTCAAAAAGAACAAAATCTGTTAGAACTCAGATAAAAGTAATTCTAAATCATTAACAAACAAAGAAATCTATCTTCCCTTAACACAAAGAGATCCCAAAATGTCATACTCAAATCTGCAACATGGAAAATCTGAACCATTGAAAATCATGCATTAACTATGGTTATAAGATAGTCATCTCATCTCGACAGCTAAAAATACACAGGGACAGTCAGAAATATTGCCTTTTTTTATATTCAGTGAAATAGCTTCATTTTTACTCCACAAAGAAAAAGGCTCCTTTGAACACTGAACAATATTAAATTTACTGTTAACTCCCATTATGCCACATTCTGTCTTAAGGTCAAAACTCCCAACTCTGCCCTCCCCTCCACACCCCATCTCTGCCATATCCTTCCCTGGCCGTAGTGTCCACCGCTTCTCATTCCGGGTCAGCTCCAGCCCATACCCCCTAAGACTCAGGTCCTCCCTTCTTTCTTTTAGTCTCTCACAGCTTCTAAACATCCCCTAATGGCCGTCCAGGCTTATTTAGTGGTTAGCTAAGCCAAGATTACATGATTGAGTTAAAGACAGTCTCTTGAATATGTGACGTTTGCTATGAGAGAATAGACCAACACATTTTCCTGATGCTTTCCAGTAATCCTCTGGGCAAAAAACAGAACAAAACAAAACCCGACATTGAAAAGAAGAGGTGGGAAGTCAGTAACCTCAGCATCAGAAGTGAGAATAGTGAGGGTGGGAGAAGTAATATGCCAAAAGATTATTTAATTTGGCAAAATAACACCAGCTTTCGTTGCAGTTATTATAATAGCTTCAGAGCCTCACGTTTTGGGGAACTATAAACATCTATTTCTCTGGAACTCCTAAATCACCTTTACTTAAATTGGAGCCAGTCACCTTCAAATACTTCTGATATGATTACTCTTTCCATAATATTGCCTAAAGCTAACCCAGTTGGTTGCACACAGCAATGAGGTTAAAAACTTCCTAGGGACCTTGTTAAAACGCAGATTCCCAGGCCTTATCCACAGATCATTCTTAATTCAGGAGGTGTGGAGTGAGGCCCAGGTAATCCTAATGCAGGTGGTCTAGGAATAGAATGCTTGGACCTGGTGTATGGCTTTGGATATATTGTGGAGAAAGCTGGACTCCTATTTGGTGAAATGTTTGGAAATCATGCCAGATTATGGCACAGTAGTCCTTAAAATGCATTATTGGTTGAATTTCAGGCAAAAGAAGGGAGATAGATCTCCATATTCCATTTGGCTAAACGGTGGAACATATCATCATGCAGGAAAGAAAGGATTTGGTTCTGAGCCAATGAAATATCCTAGACAATTAAAAACATAGGAATCTCAAGTAGGTTAGATATGACAGGAACAAGTGAATGGGAAGTGAAGTATAGGTATTGAACACATTTGGTGCTTGACAAGAATGTTTGCATACCTAGAAGTAATTTTTATTGCAAAATAAAAAATCTGCAGTCTGTTGGATATAATATGTGAATTAACGGGTAAATTCTGGGCTGTCTTACCCTTCTGAATCCTTTCACTGGGCTCCCATCACCTGTAGAATAAAGTCCAAACTTCCCAGCCTAGCACATAAAAGCATTCATAATCTGACCCCTGTCTACGTATCCAGCCTCCTGTTCCTCAGTGCTCTCCCTCACACTCTGTGCTTTAGTCCCATCAACTGTTTGAAGTCCCTCAAATATATTCTCCTGGAGAACAAACTTTGCCCTTATCCGCACTATACTACCACCTGAACCCTGTTTCATGGCAACCATTATCATTTTTCAAATATTAGTTCTAGGGCCACGTCCTCTTTGAACCCTTTCCAGATCTTCTCAGCCACTCGGGTTGAATTTCTGATTTTTCCTAATGGTTCCACAGCAACCTAAACCCATCTCTAATGGTTCCCAGCTCAAATGATGGCTTTTATTTTTTCACTTGTCTGGCTCTTCTTACTAGACTGACAATCCCTCCTGGACAGGGGACAGCTCTTGTGAATGGTGTCATTACAGTGCTTGGACTTTGGCAGATATTTAATAAATATTTGATGAGTGTTTTTAATGCAAAACACCAAGATCACCAAGTTTCTCGTGTGGATTCAAGAGCAGTTGTGATCATAGAGGTAGATTTTTAAGTTTAGGTTTCTTTTCTAATAATTTTCTCTGGAATGAGAAAAGATTGTGTGCAGAAGTCCCTATATTTCACCAAGTAGTTTGTGTCTTTCCCAATCTTAGTGCGTGTCCTCCGAGTGCACCCTCTCTGGCCTCAAGTGGCTGCACTGAGTCTGATCACCAGCCACCATGGGCTTTCAGATAGAATCTCAGGTTTATTATTTATTTTTCAAGGTTTTTATTCTTAACCTGAAGTTAGTAATTTTCACAGTCCTACATTTGAAATTCTGTTATTTTGTATATTTGATCATTTTTATCAATCTAGTGAAGATTTAGATGTACAATTTTTTTTTGGCGGGGGGTGGGGGGCAAACAAAATGGGATTACTCGGTTACCGCAGATTGAATTCCATTCTGTTTTACAAATTAGCTTTTCCAATCCCATGCAGAAATCTGAGTTCTGGTTTGTTCCACGGTCATGGAACCCTCCCTGAGAGCAGCTTCAAACGTGGTCCGCCTGGTTCTCAGGAGAATGGTAAGAGATGGTGGAGTTGCAAGTCCTTAATTGCCCAAAATAAACACCCTAAACCATTTTTACCTCTAAGAAGTCAAGGATGAATGCCAATTTAAGGAAGGCTAAAGAGAAACTAAAACTTTTTTTTTTTTTTAACAGAGTTTGAGAAGTTATTCACTTATTTCTATTCACTGATTCGTTCATTCATTCAAATAGTGATTGAGGCCCTCTCTGTCAGATAGGAGCCCTGGTGGCTAAGCACTCAGCTGCTAACTGAAAGGTTAGTGGTTTGAACTCAGCAAAAAGATACGGCAGTCTGCTTCTGTAAAGATCACAGCCTTGGAAACACTATGGGCAGTTCTACTCTGTCCTGTAGGGTCACTATGAGTTGGAATTGACTTGATGGCAATGGATTTGGTGTTTGGTTTTTCTGTGTCAAGTGTTAAATGCTGCACCTTGGAATGTATGTGGGGGTAACCGTCCCCAGTCTCATGGAGAAACATTACAGGGCTGTGCAGGAACTTGAGTTCTTAGGAAATGGTAGGCACCAGGGAACAATGACAGGGAACAAAGAATTCTGATTGGGGAGGTCAGGATGGCCTCGTGATAATAGAAGTGCACCAGGCAAGACAGCATGCTGTTGGGTGGGAAGGAGGGTAGGCAGTAGAGGGAACCACTGTTAAAAGTCTTGGAGAGCTTGGTTTATTTTGACACCCATAAACTCGCCAGCCTGGCTAGAGCATAGGGTACAGATATGAGGTAAATACAAGTGACCTTCAAGTGGGAGAACAGTCCTAGATCTGGACGGCCTTGCTGCCAGATTAATTAAGGCCCCCAGGAGATGAATTAGAATCTGCTTCTTTGTGGCTTATATCCACATCAGCACACAAGTACATACCCAAATAGTAGATAAAAATAAAAATGAAGAGAGATGGATAATAAAAATGATGAGACCACAATTAGCTATATCAAAACCAAACTCCTTGCCGTTGAGTCGATTCTGACTCATAGCAACCGTGTAAGACAAGGTAGAACTCCCCCATGTAGTGCATTTAAAATAGTCCCATATCAACTGATTTGATCACTATTTTCTCCCCCCATCAATGTGCTCCTGCCACATGCCTTTGAGGACGGGCCATCTCTATAGCACCCTAAATGCTGCAGTTTCCCCGGGCTTCCCCTTGAGTGTACCTAAAACAGATGAACATGCTTGCCAGAGTCATCTTTGTTCTCTCTACAAAGACGAGCTTCTTTCAGCCCTTTACTGCTATCGTCTCACTCTATTAGACACTTTCTGTTGGGTGTGGATTTTGCCGTGATGGGTTTCTTTAACAGCCCTTGCTGTTGCTTTTTATCTGAAAGAAAGGGCTGCAAGAATTCAATGGAGTATTTATTAAACAGGAAGTCCTGCTTTGAGAGACTTTTTTTTTTTTCTTTTTCTTTTGAGTATTTAATAACGATTCTCCTCTTGGATGCTCTCTGCGTAAAAGAAGTTAAACTACTGAAGAAATCATTTAACCATTTTCAAACTAATACACTTTAGAATTCTGATTTGAGATAAAGTAGACTTTCAGTAACAAAAGACACATCTCATTTTCACAACGTTGAAGTGTGTTCCAACTGCGGGGACAGAACCAAGAGATAAACTTTGAGAGTGGGACTCAGGTGATCAACAATCCCAGGTGAAATGAATACCACTCTCAATGTCCTGCTCACTAAACCCACAAAGTTCTTCTTGCCCTCTGGCCCTAACAAGAAATTAGAAGGACCCAGAGAAAAACTTAAGCAGCAAAGCTGATACCTTCTATATGGCCATCTCCTTTTGTAAATGAGCAGATACGTTATTTATTTATAATATCAGCTAGCATGCATTAAGCATAGGGACCATGCAAAGCATCTTACAGCTGATACTGCCTTTTCCTCTAAACAGCTTTATGGGACAGATATTATTTTCCTCATTTTACAGATGATCAGAAAGGTTGAGTAATTTTCCCAAGGTTAAACAGCTTCAGCTAGTAAATGTCAGCGTCAGCATCCAAATACTGGTGTGCTTTGAAAGCACAGCCTTTTAACAACTATACGTGACCTCCGGATATTTGTATTAGTTTCTTTGAGAAAACTGTAGGGATTGTACCATTAATTATCAGTCCTAAAAGAACTGACAGAAAATAGGCTTTTTGTATTTTATGAAAATAAGAAGAAACTTCTTTAAATCAAAGACTTGAGTTCCTAACAGTAACAACAACAACAATAATAATGGTATCATGAAAACTACCCATTTCTTATAAAACAATACAAAACCCCCATGTGGAATCCCAGCACTAAAATAATCGTGTAGTGATTGTTAGGGCCAGAAATAAGCATTTGCTGTAAACTCAGCTCTCTTATAGGACATTGGTGAAGAGAATTGTTTCTATCACTTTACAAAGGATGGAGAAAAACAAGAAGTTTAGAAATATGCCACCTAGGAAACTACAGATCTCCTTGAGAATCATAGCTTTTGTAAAAAGAAAAAAAAAAAAAAAAATGGAGTCAAGCCATTGTACTTTATTCAGTACAGAACACTTAAACTGGTTGTCCCCAGAAATAGTGTCCATTCTTCTTAAGGTAAATACTTTCAACATCTGGGTTAAAAATGGACAAAGCTTTTAATTTGTCTTGTAGTCAACATTTGGATGGTGATTTTTTTTTTTTTTTAATGTTATTACCCATTGCCGTCAAGTTGATTCCGACTCATAGCAACCCTATAAGACAGAGAAGAACTGCCGCATAGGATTTCCAAGGAGCAGCTGGTGGATTCGAACTGCCAACCTTTTGTTTAGCAGCTGTAGCTCTTAACCACTGCACCACCAGGACTCGGTTACAGCCTATACAGGGTGTAAAAACCTCTCCTGCTGTCATTTTCTTTTAATTTCCCTCTCATCATCATGGATTTATTTTAGGTGTTAAGAATACTGTGAAGACCCTTTCAGCTACTAAGCCTGTGTGCTCTTGCTGCCCCTAGAAAATGCCAGGCACACTTCTGCCCCAGGGCCTTTACATCTGCTATTGCATCTGCCTGGAAGCTCTTAGCCAGATACCTGCACAACTCCCTTCCTCATCAACTTCAGGCTCTTATTCATGTATTATCCTTCACTGAGTTCTTTCCTGACCGCCCTATTATAATGACAACCTCCACCACTCCCTATTTCTCTTTCCCTTTTCTTCACAGCACTTACCTACCTCTGACATGTTTTACTTGTTTATTTGTTCATCACTAAATGAAAGTTCCATGAAAGTAGAGATTTTTGTCAGTTTTATTTACCATTGTATCCTTAGCATCTGAAGCTGTGCCTGGCACCTAGCATAAATATATGGAACATATTATAAATATATATGCGTTTTATGAAAAGGATAACCAAAGTGACATATGTACTTATTAGAATGTAATTTCCATGAGGGCAGGGCCAGGGTTTGTTCATCATGGTATCCTCAGTGCCTAGGAGATGGCCTGCTATATAGTAGACAGTCAGTATATATTTATTGATTGGATGGATCAGAGCTCTTTCCTATAATTATTGGAAAGATTGCTAGATTTTTAGAAGTGAGAGGAAGAGAGGGAAGGAAGAAAGAGAGAAAAAACAAGAATTGATATTTCAGAACTTACTCCCGTTTCATATTGGTTTTACAGAGATTATATGTGGTTTATTAGGTTAAAGCTACAATTTCAGATAACATTTACAATTCCCCAAGAAGAGAAAATCAAATTGTGAATAAATATAACTTATCATGAAAACTCATATTGACTCCCTGTCAGCTGCCTTCTTACTTCGGCATCAGTCACTCTGAAGTGAGGGAGTGCATTTGATGGGCATGTAAGACTAGGCTGTACTAATCATATCCTCCTGTCTGTAGGTATATTGGATTCGTATGTAATCCAACAACCATTTAGTCAGCAGGAAAATAAGATTACACTTGCCAAGTTCATTCTTCGTGGGCCCAGGGTCAAAACAGACACTTCAGCTCTACGACAAATGAACCATCACCTGGGAGGGTGCAGGGAAAGGGCAAAATGGAAGCTGAATTTTAATGATGAACAGGACACTGACATTTAAAGTGCTTGTTTATTACGAAAATGGGAAAGCTTGGAAGTTATTCTATCTGCTGGTTGGGAACCAGAACTAAACAGAGAGAGGAGAATTGCCTTTGATTGAAGCATGTGGCCAGCTGCCACTGACATGCTCCCAAGGCAGAAATAGACATTATGAAATAGAGAGGATCACCATTTGACCCAGAGTTAGCTTTAAATATTTTAAAGAACATTTCTGGACATGAAGAAATATTAACAACATGAAGGAATTTTAAGATTTGAACTTGTGTGTTTGTTTTATTATATGTTTAAATTATCAAAAATGTATAAGTACAAGACAACACGAAATAGAAAACACGTTGCCTGAAAAGGAGAGTTAAATAAAGAATGGAAGGAAATGATGGTGGCAAAATATTAAACTTAGCCGGTGAGTAAGTAGTTAGAAGAAGGAATCTTGGAAAGCCCAGGGGAAATGGGCAGTTAGACCCATTCAGGATGGCAGGTAGGGCCTCTGTGGTTCATTATTATCATGGAAAAAAAAAAAAAAAATCACTGGCACTGCTTCCAGTCCACCCTTTAGGGAAGATTCCTGACCCGTTGGAGGCAGGCTTGGGCATGTGAGTTTCTTGGGTCAATGAAATGTAAGTGGAAGTTACATATGATACTTCCTAGCAAAAGCTTTAAGAGCCATCGTGAGATTCTGTCATCACTCATGAACCAAGAATGTTCCAGATAAGGGCTGCCTCTTCAGCCCAGGTCCCAAAATAAAATGAGCATGTCCATTCATGATGGACTAAATCTGAGCCAATGAATCGACCTTTGATTCTGTGAGCCTCTAAGATTTGGGAATCATCTATTACTATTTTATCATCTATTACATTTTAGCCTAAGCTGATCAGTAGAGTCTCAGTATCAACAGAACTATTGAGAAAATTGTCTTCTCAGAGGAGTGGTGGCATGACTCACAGAACAACAGAGGGTTCCAAGAATTTAAGGTTTCTCCAAGTCTGGTGCCACCTCAGAATCAACTGGGGAGCTCGTGAATCATGCGCATTCCCAGGCCTCATCCCACACTTAGAGAATTTGAATCTCTGGAGGAAGAGTCTCTCTGGAGTGAATCTGCATTTCCACAGGCTCCTCAGGTGATTCTCATACAAACTAAAGTCTGAGAAATGCTGGCCAAGATGTTTACTGAAGACTAATATGCAAGAGTAGGGAGGCAGTAAACCAATTGGAAAACTGATCTTTGAAAGTTTTGGTTGGGTCCTGCCTCTTCCACTCATTAGCTTTGGAATCCTGTGGTAGTCACTTCAGTTCCAGAGTTCCAGAACTCAGATTTCTCACAGCTTCAATGGTTCTGATGACAGCCATCCCAACTCCCTCCCAGGGATGTTGTGATATAATGACTTGAAAGGTGTTTTGTAAACTGAAAAGAAGTTTGCATATCAAGATATTGTCAGTCTTGTCAAGATGAGGGATGAGGGTGGTTGTTCTCTAGTGACATTGGGAACCTCTGAGGCCATGGATTGAATGAAGATGGAAATCAGCAGCTTGGCATTGGAAAGCAGACTCAGCCTAGTCAATGTTAATTTTATTTTGTTCTTTTAATAACCAGTAAGAAAATGAATTAGGGATTATTCATGCCTAAGAGATGGCTTAATGTCTAGAGCCCATTAGGTTTAAGCTGCAGAACTGAGAAGGCAGACATATCCCTGCTGTTTCAACTGAAAATCCCAGGTAGTTGAGAAGGCAGGAGGGGAGAACCTGCCAAGTTGTTATTGGATAACTCAGTAAAGGACAGATAAAAGCTCCTTCTCATCCTGACTCATTAGGTGCTATGCATTGTGCTAAGCACTTTAACTGAGGCTTCACAATAATCTCAAGACACAGGTGTTACCAGCCCACTTTTACAGATGAAGAAATGGAAGTTTAGCAAGGTACAGTCATTTGCCTAATGAACAATGGGGGCAGGGTTTGAACTAAGTTTTTGCCTGACTCCAGGCCTTTTGTTCTCAATCACTATGATTACTTTTCTCTACAATGTAGATACATACAGTTACTGCAGGTGAAAAGATGAACACATATTGTGAGCATGTATTGCTTTTATAACCAGGAAAAAAAAAAAAAAAACTGACATTTGGAACTATTGCAACTCACTGTCCAAACACCTAGGCATTGGACTAAGCTAGAATAAATGAGAAACTACAGTACATACAATATACATTGTAAAAATCCAGTAACTCTCATATATGCCATCTTCTTATACCATATTTTAAAATTAAATGCAGAAATGCATGGCTATTGTACAGCTGTCCTTAGATTTTGAGAAGTGAAAAGAAATAAAAAATGTTGTAGTCCTCCAGATTTTTGTCATATGGACCTAGACATATCTCTGATAATGAAGGAAAAGAAAAACACATCCAGTGGACCTGACGTTGTTTCCTCCTGCAGTCATAAGCCTTTTAAAATGGGCATTCTGTGTCTTCTTAAAATACTTTCTTTGATTTGCTCATCACTATCACACAAAATAATTTCTTACTCAAGAAAGGCATGCCAAAGAAAGAATGTTCTTTTAGTCAGAGAGTAAAAATATTTGTATTTATATTTTCAAATTGCAATGTATGGGATTACAGTTAAGCACTTAAATGTCTAATAATTTGGTATATTATATACCTAATACAGGACCAGGGGAAAAGGAGCTTCTCTGCAATAAAAAAGCCTCCACATACTAATATATTAAAATATAATTAATAAACTATGAATCTCTTCTCCATGATCTAATGTGCCTAAAGCATGGAAGGAAATGATGGCAGCAAAACATTAAACTCAGCTAGTAAGTAATTAGTTGGAAGAAGGAATCTTGGATAGTCCAGGAAAAATGGGCAATTAGACCTGTTCAAGACAGCACGTACGGTCTTGTAGTATCCTCTGTCCACCAAAGCTCCTATGGCTCTAAATCTTTAAAAAGCTATGTAAAACAGATCTAATACACAGCACAAGCTACTGTGTGGAACGCTTTGTATTTTCAGAACAAATGGGTGCATAAAGAGAAGTAATGAGGCCAAGTATGAGCTTTATGGGACTTTAATAAATCCAAACCCATAATGAATAGTGGCAGTTTGAGTTCTTGGAATTACTTAAGAATTCACTTAACTATTTTATTAGTCATTCTCTTAGACATATTTCAGAGCACGTGGAAATTGCCTTTCTTTTCCTTTCCCCATCTCATGTTTCATCCACTCATTCCTCCCTCCCTTCCTTTTTTTTTTTAAATTTTATTGTGCTTTAGGTGAAAGTTTACAGTGCAAATTAGTTTCTCATTCAAAAATTTATACACAAATTGTTTTGTGACATTGGTTGCAATTCCCACATTGTGTCAGCATCCTCCCCTTTTCCATTTCCACCCCAGGTTCCCAGTGTCCACTCATCCAGCTTTCTTGTCCCTTGCTGCCTTCTTGTCTTTGCTTTTGGGCAAGCGTTGCTCATTTGGTCTCATATACTTGATTGAAATAAGAAGCACCTTCCTCACTTGTGTTATTATTTGTTTTATAGGTCTGTCTAATCTTTGGCTGGAAGGTGGACTTTGGAGGTGGCTTCAGTTCTGAGTTAGCCAGGTGTCTGGGGGCGGTACTCTCGGGGGTTCCTCTAGTTTCCGTCAGACCAGTAAATCTGGTCCTTTTTTGTGAATTTGAATTTTGTTCTACATTTTTCTCCCACTCTGTCCGGGACCCTCTATTGTGATCCGTGTCAGAGCGGTCAGTGGTAGTAGCTGTGCACCATCTAGTTCTTCTTGGCTCAGGCTGGTGGAGGCTGTGGTTCATGTGGTCCATTGGTCTTTTGGACTAATATTTTCCTTGTGTATTTGGTTTTCTTCATTCTCCCTTGCTCTGGACGGGATGGGACCAATAGATGTATCTTAGATGGCTGCTCACAAGTTTTTAAGACCCCAGATACTACTCACCAAAGTAGGATGTAGAATATTTTCTTTGTTAACTATGTTATGTCAGTTGACCTAGATGTCCCCCGAGACCATGGTCCCCAGCCCTCAGCCCCAGTAACTCGGTCCCTCAAGGTGTTTGGATGTGTCTAGGAAGCTTCTATGACTTTGCCTTGCTCAAGTTGTGCTGACTTCCTCTGTATTGTGTATTGTCTTTTCCTTCACCAAAGTTAATGCTTATCTACTATCTGGTTAGCAGTTTTCCCTCCCACCCCTCCTGTCCCTCTTAACCATCAAAGATAATTTTTTTCTGTGTGTACACCTTTTCTTGGGTTTTTATAATAGTGGTCTCATACAACATTTGTCCTTTTGTTGTTGACTTATTTCACTCAGCTTAATGCCCTCCACCTCAATTCCTTTTGGATCTTCCATATTGTCTTCCTTCCATCCTTTTGAATTTTACCAGCAAAGGAGAGAAAGCATGATTTCTTTGGAAACTATCACAGTAAAGATAAAATACAGTTATATAAACAATTAATTCCTTGTCAGACTAGGTAATAAATAAACAATTCTGAATTCCCACTGTTGCTTAAAAAAAGGAGGAAAGGGGCACAGGCTTATTACTCATTTAATCATCATTTGTGAAGCCCCTATACTAAGCTAGGAGCCCTGGTGGCATGTGGTTAAGTACTTGGCTGCTAACCAAAAGGTCAGTGGTTTGAACCCACTAGCTGCTGTGCAGGAGAGAGATGTGGCCATCTGTTTCCGTAAAGATTACAACCTTGGAAACACTGTGGGACAGTTCTACTCTGTCCTATAGGGTCACTAAAAGTCGGAATCAACTTGACAGCAGTGGGTTTGGTTTGGTATACTAAGCTACAGGTACTTTGCCCTTCATATTCAAACCAGGAGGGAGATGGAGCTTTAGAACAGGCAAAAAGTACCCCTGGACTCTGCGTAGGTTAACTCTGACTTCAGCACTCTCTTCCCTGCTTCTCTGCTGAGTGGGGTTAGGGCAAGTCCCTCAAGGGCAAGGCAGCTAAGGGTTCACCTGTCTTTCCATTTTACTCAGGTTCACTTACAACACTTCTGCAAATTCATGTCCCTTGCCTGGACATTGCTGAACCTGAATACTTCTGGAAATATGTGACTCAGCCACTTGTCTTCTCTGAGTTGGTACCTGGTCAACCAAGTGCTGCTGGAAGAAATTATACCATCTGGAAAATTGGTGCCATTATAAATTCATGGTCCCAGCTTCAACTAGGCCTTTAGTGTGGACCTATCTTGGTTCATCTAGTTCTCCTAGTATCCTCAGGAGACCTCTAAATTTCCTTCTATCCCCTTCACCCTCTAAGCAGATGAACTTCTCTCAAAGACAAAGTAGAAGGCATGTGAGAGGACTTCCTGTCCCCTTATCTGTAAGCATCTTTGCCTTCCTCCCCTCAACCCCATTTGTACTCTGGATCTTCTCCCTTTCATCTTCTCAGGAAACTTATACTATTTATTATTGACTCTTTCTCTTGTATCATCCCTTAAAAAAAAAAAAAGAAAAACAGTAGCTGTCAAGTCAGTTCTGACTCATGGTACCCCGTGTGTTTCAGAGTAGAACTATGCTTCATAGGCTTTTCAATGGCTGTGATCTTTCAGAAGTAGATCGCCAGGCCTTTCTTCTGAGGTGTCTCTGAATGGGTTCAAAATGCCAACCTTTTGGTTAGTAGATAAGCGCTTAACTGTTTATGCCACCGACTTGTCTGTTTGATCCCTATGAGTTGGAATTGACTTGATAGCAACAGGTTTGGTTTGTTTCGTTGATAATACTTAGCCATGTTCCAGTTCCTCCCGTATTAAAAATTACTCTCCCTGTACTCTCTTTAGCCTCACTACTCATCATCTATTTTACTACAACACCCATGTAATGGACAGTGTTGTTGAGATACCTAATGCAAGCTGGACTCTGAGGACAATGTGTCTTTCAGCCTTATTAACTCCTATTAAGAACTATAAGGCTCCATGGACTGAGATTTACACAAAATGTTTGCTAATATTTACTGAAATGGCCCTTCTGGTCTCTATTACTGAAATTAACAAGCTCAGCAAATTAAATGGAACTTGACCTTCATTTAAGGCATATCTTTCTCTATTTCTCCTCAATGGTACATGTTTGAATAGAAATTATTTACTCCATCATGGGGGAAAAGTAAGAATTTAAGCTAAAGAATGGGCAGGCAAATCTATGTCAGAGTCCATGGTGGGCAGCCAGCTTGGATTTAAAAGAGTTGAGGAGTAAGATTCTTTGAAACCAGTTTCCATGAGCCGGTGAAATCACCCCTTTGTCTCTCTTCTCTGGATTGTGTTAAAAGTTTACAGCTAATTTCATGAAAATAGTTCCAGTGAAGACAAATAAATAAATATGAGAAGAAAAAAAAAAAAAAAAAAAAAAAACCCTAGCACCAAAACAAAACCGGTTCTGGTTGTTTGGGACTATGCATTAGATATGTTTTGATATTTTGTTCATTGGTGTAACATGTTCAGTTTCTGCATATGTATCATGTGACTCCACCTCACTGAGAAAGGTGTGGCTTCCAGCCCTGCACAACTTCAGTGGTCTCAGCTGCAGAAATTCCATGTGCCAGGGCTCAGTTGTGAAAACTCTTCCCTGCTCCCTCTCCATATACCTGAGGCTGGGAGCTGATGGCATATGAAGAAGATGGATGTTTATAATTTGAGGCTGAACTCCCATTCCACAATGGACAATCAGCTTTTTTTGGTTATCAATATCAAAGACAGAATAAATGGTTTCATAACAATTTCAATATTGTTAATGGTAGTAATAAATCTGGATTTTATACTGACCTCTGTCCCAAAGCACTTCACAAGCATAAGAGAAATATAAACTTCCCATAAAGATTGCTTTATACAGTCAAAAGCCATTTCCTGTGAAATGAAAGGCACTTGCTGTTTAACAATCCAAGGATACATTAGACAACAGTTTAAGGCAGGAGTGTCCAATTGTAACCAAAGGCAAAACTGATTTAGGTACAATGCAATTACAGTACCTTAAACGCTCCTGATCGCCATTTTACATCCCATGTGAAGGGACATTAAGAGGAATCCAGTTATTCTGTAAGTCTTTTGGCTTTCATCATACCTCTTTTTGGGACAAAGCAGGTGGGTGCCAAGTCCCTGCAGGGGAAAGCTATTTGGTTGACCTCAGGGCACAGTCTGTCTTAGCAAACCAAGAAACAACACCCTCATTAATCAAGAAATGCTTTTGTCAAAAGGTGGGATTTCTTTCATTGGGCCTCAAGGCTCTCCTTGTGAATTTTTCTCTTTGTTTTTGTCTCATTTTTCTGGTCAAGTCTGTTTAGAGGTGCAATTAATTTGACTGTCTTTCTCTTTTCCAATTCCCAGCTTTCTCCTGAAGTAATTCCTTTATACATGGACTAAAGCAACAGTTCCTTTGCTCAGCATTTTTCACCATACACAGTACTGAGAAGCAGTCCATGGTAAACAGTTCTGATAGTGAAATTCTTCACTGTATTCTCCCTTCTGCAGAGTTTCAACATCTGTTAACAGATTAAAAGCTCTGAGAATTCCTGTGAAAATATACTTGTTGGAATTTGCTTAATTTAGCATTTCCCAGACTAATTTGATAACATTCCTTTTTTCCTCTTTTGCAAAACAAGTATTAACATTTCACTAAAGGAATATTTTTTCAGATCTGCTGTATCATGGAGTGTCTCACAGATTGTGTTATAACCACTTCCAGGTTTCCTCATCTGTAGAATGAAAAGCTTTTCGTAGACCAGAAGCTTTCTGAGAGCCCCATCAGTTCTAAAGCAATATATACATGTGTGGAATATACTGCTGGAGGATGTCATTCTCAAGGTGACCCAGAGTCTATAAAATAACAGGATTCTTCTCAACCCACCCTTCACAACAGAGTGTCCCTTGTCCCAGGGCACTATCATACTCCACATGTTTAAAGAACTGGAACACTATTGTTAACAAAGCCTAGGCATTATTGGAGAGGGTGGTTTCTACTAGTTGGCAAACATGGGAACCAGAATTCACCTGAGGAGATAATTTTTTTTAGATTCTCAGAGGTGGGAATAGAAGTGGGAAGATCAGATAGGGGGCTTTGCAGTTGTCCAGGTGAGAGCTGGTGATGGCCAAGGGATAGAGAACTTTTATGTAATAAATTGACAGGACCTGTTGATGAATTTGGGGTCCTGGTGGTACAGTGGTTAAGTGTTTGATGGCTAACCAAAAGGTCAGCAGTTCAAATCCACCAGCTGCTCCTTGGAAACCCTATGAGGCGGTTCTGCTCTGTCCTGTAGGGTCACCATGAGTCGGAATCAACTTGACGGCAGTGGATTTGGTTTTTTTTTGGATTGATGGATTGGGGAAGAAAGATGTGGCTGTCTGCTTCTGTAAAGATTTACAGCCTTAGAAACCCTATGGGGCAGTTCTACTCTGTCCTATAGGTTCACTATGAGTCAGAATCAACTTGACGGCATTGGGTTTGGTTTGGATTATTGATGGATTGGGTATATGGGGAAGGGTAGAGGAAATTGTCAAGGATGTAATTCTTTGTAAAGGATTTGTTGTAACCAGATCAATTTGCAGTGATTTAAGCAGAACCAGTAGGTGCTCTGCCCATATTGCCCCCAATTCCTTCTACCATTTCTATGCATCTAGAAACCCCCTCCCAACCCTAACTTCTGTGTCCAGTTTTTGTGTGAGTTTGCTTCTAATGACTTACACCTACGACTTTCTTCAGAGACTGGCATTGGGATTTTGAAGCCCACATGCACAGAAAGCCAGAAGTACCTGGCTTCTGCCCCCCGATACCCCCAGTCAAGGCTTCAGACCTATTTGTTCCAGTTTGAACCCCTGCTGAGAATTTGCATTTCCACCCCAAATATACTGAATCAAAAAAAAAAAAAACAAAACCCCAATCTGATGCCCTTGAGTTGATTCCGACTTACAGTGAACTTATAGGACAGAGTAGAACTGCCCCATAGGGGCAGTGGATTCAAACTGCCAACCTTTTGGTTAGCAGCCAAGTTCTTAATCACTGCAGGACTAGGGCTCCTACTGAGTCAGTATGGACATTTTATCAAGGTCCCCAGGTGATTCTTACGTATAACTTCCTGGGAACCTGTTAGAAATGCAAATTCTCAGCAGGGGTTCAAACCAGAACAAAACAGTTCAAAGCCCTGCCCTAGCTAATGCCTGGCTTGTGAGGGAGTGAGAAGAGCCAAACCCTTGCCTCCAGTGGGGACAAATGCCAAGGTGTAATTCATACTCAGTGATTTATACTGAGGGACCAGGCTAAATCTTTGACTACCTGAAATTGTGTGCTTGCTTGGCGTTTTTTTCCTTCCCTGTCCTCCTTGCCCTCACTGGTTCTTCTAGAAGCCTATCCTTAATAAATAACTTGTGTCTAAATCCTTATCTCAGAGTCAGCTTCTAGGAGACCCACCTAAGACAGTTACTATGGTCACAAAGCAAAATGTGGAAATAGTTTTTTTTTTTTTTTAAAGCAAAAAGAAAGTTTTATTCAGCATATATTCAAAAAGGGCAGAAGTGGGAAGCGGACAACCATGTGGAAATAGGTTTTTGTTTTTCTTCCTTGTTTTCCCAATTTGATTTGTCTTTAAACAAAGAAGTTCTTGCTCTGATGGCATATCATTAATTCATTTGTTTTTTAAAATTAATTTAACACCCACTTACTGAGTATCTGTCATGTACCAGACACTGTGCTAAAGGTTGAGATTACAGCAGTGAACATCAAGGACCTCACAGTGCAGAGAGAGAGAGAGAATTGTAACCAGTGTGGTGAGTACTTTGATGCACAGAATAAAGAATAATTTTTTTGGTGGAGAGTCCAGTAAGACAGGGCCATAGACATCTCAGATAGGGTTTTTATGGATGAGTAAGAGTTTCTGAAGTTGGAAAGAATTTCCCGACAAAAGAAACAGTATGGACCAAGTTGCAGTGGCATGAAAGATGCTCACAGCGTGTGTAAAGGATAGCGCATTGTTGGTGGTATTTTTTGGTCATGTGGTTCTTAGAAACTGAGAGAGAGGACAGAGAGTAGTTGGAGAGGGAACTGGAAAAGCTGGGATGTAGATTAAAGTAGTACATATATTCCAGGCTGAGGAATAGCTACATGCTGCAATTTTTACATCCAGTGTCCATGACAGATATTCCTAATCGATTATAGGAGTCTTTACTCCAGAGCCCAGAGTCCAAAGCCCAGAAATCTCAACCTAGAAATCTACTGCCAATGATTTGGAATTGCTGCATAACCTGAAGCCCATCTACCACTCCTGCTGTAGACAATGTGGGGAGATTATTGTTTCTTAAGCAATGTAGGCATATGATTAACTATGTTTTAGAAGGATCTCAGTGACTGGAGGATTGACCGTAGAGGAAAGGAGTAGGAAGACCATTTAGGAATATTCTCTAATAGTTCTGTTGTTTAATTATTGAGTCACTATGATTGAATGTTCATGTATATTTATGGATAGTAATTCATACTTCCTCACAACATCAATGAGATAGATACTATTATTATTATTCCTATTTTGTAGATAAGGAAACTGAGCTTCATAGAGGTTAATTAATTTGACGTTGGTCACATAGGTGGTAAGTGGAAGAAGTAGATCTTGAAATGTTGTAAGGCTGGGAATTGCCTGGCCCTTGCTCACTTACCTGGCTTCATTTCACTCCACTTCCTCCCTCTCTCTCTGTGTTCTAGGCATGCTGGACTTTCTTTCAGCATATTCTCCCTTACGACCAGGCCTTTGTACACACACACACATTTGCTTTCCCTGAAACAACTTTTTCCCCCTCTTCACTTCCTTAACACCTCATCACCCTTCTCAGCTCAGGCATCACTTCTTTTCGAAGCACTATATTCCCTTTCTCAGGCTCTCACCTCCCTTCATAATAAACACATTCACTCATGTCACTGTTTGATTAATCTCTGTCTACCTCAGTGGTTACACCCCATACAAACAGGGACCGTGGCTTCTTTCTCTGACCACTGCATCCTAAGAGCACAGGACCTGGTTCAGGGTCACCATATATACTTATTGGATCAATCACTCAGATCTCCCTCATTTTCTAGTTAACCAATATACCTTCTACTCTGTTAAGAAGGAAAAAGATGAGGACTGGCAAATTGTTGCAGTCAGTGGGCCCAGAAAAGGGGAGAAAAAAGTATTGGGTAAACTATATTGATTTTCTTCTGTTTAAGAAAAACAAAAAATAATCATCTGGCTGCTCCTGGCATCCCATAAATAAGGAAAGGCGCTGTTATACTCAGGTGATAAAAGGAAGTATTCTGTCCTATTATTAGAATAATTGAATTATGCTAGCTCTCCTTAGGAAACTATCAGATAAATTAGATCACTTTGTAAATTTACTAAATGAAAGGGGAGAGAGACATTGGACAGTTCTTAAGCAAAAGAAACCAACCTCAATTTTTTAATTCAAGGAGATAAAAGGAATAAAAACAAGCAATATGAGTCCAAAAGACCAGAGGGGGCTACCATAGAGAACCAAAACAGTTGTTTCAAATGACACTTAATGCTATCTTTGATCTCCCCTGTCAGAATATCAGCTTGCCACTTCAGTACCTCTAATTCTTAGCCATGAAGGGTAAAAATACAAGTGTTGTTGTATGAATGTACAAGAAAATTTTTATATTTGAGTATGTAAATACGTTTCTAAAATACAGTACCTTTAAAGCAGCTTAGAAAATCATATATTGTGGACATCTCTCTGAAGCACAATACCTGTTTGGGTGGTGTCTTAGGCTGGGTTCTCTAGAGAAACAAAACCAGAAAGGTGTATAAATATATATATATATAGAGAGAGATCATATCAAGGAAACAGCTTACGTGATTGTAGAGGCTAGAACGTCCCAAGTCTGTGGATCAGGGTAGAGGCCTCCCAGGTCACACAGCTACAGAAGCTAGCAAGCCCAAGATCGGCAGGTTGGAGAGCAGGGCTCCCGCTCACAGGCTGTGCAGATCAACGAATCCCAGGTTCGGCAGATAAGCTGACAGTTCAAGTCCCAAGAACAGGAGATGAGAAGACAGGAAGCAGCCACAGGATCCACAGAGAGCAAAAAGCCAGAACATCTGCTTATATACAGATGCAGGCCACACCCCCAAGAAGACTCCCTTTCATCTGATTGGCTACTCACAGTATATTCAATCATGGGAGTGATTACATTAAAGCATTGAGAATCATGGCCCAGCCAAGTTGACACACAATCTT
Source organism: Dugong dugon (assembly GCA_030035585.1). Taxonomy (NCBI): domain Eukaryota; kingdom Metazoa; phylum Chordata; class Mammalia; order Sirenia; family Dugongidae; genus Dugong; species Dugong dugon. The sequence continues at coordinate 150,136,160 of CM057460.1, forward strand.
AACCATCACAGTCCACCCTTTGTCAATGTGGCACATGTACACGTCTCCTTAAACCATACATAATCTCTGAATAAAGACAATTAGTCATACTTGCGCCTAACATGATACAACTAACATGCGTACAATCAAAAATGCACTAGCCCTGTTTACAGCTTATATTTTATAAGTGAAGGAAACAAAAATATTTGATGCACACATACAAAGTAGAAATACTCATAACAATTACAGTCCGCGTTTCTGCAGCTGGTCACGTGGCTGTAACTGGTATTTAGAACTACCTCCTTCCACCACCCATTCTGTATTCCCTTTGCCCTCAGCAAGCACCTCGGCTGGTTGTGGTTTCTTGCCCGGTAGGGTGACCCAAACCTTCATCCCTGAAGGGTCTGGGTCATTAGTAGTCATGTCAGAATTAGGTTGCTATAGTTTTCCATTGACTTTAATCACAGGGCATGGTAGTACTAAGAGATGCCCCAAGGAATCTCCTGCATTCCAGACATACCCTTCTTTACCTCCATTATGTAATATCAGTTTGATTTCCTCCTGGTAATCAGGATCAATCACACCAGCCCATACGGTAACTCCCTTCTTTGCCTGTTGATCCAGAGGCATAAGGAGTCCAAAGTGGCCAGGTGGCATTCTTAACTTCCAGTTCAATAGAATCAGTGATGTGTCTCCAGGTGGGAGCATTCCTTCCTTTGGAACTAAGACCTCTAGGCCTGCAGAGCATAAGGTCGAGGGGACAGGAAGCAAAAATCTTGCAAGTGGGTCACTAGGAGTAATAGTGAGTGCTGCCACTCCCATTTCTACCCCTTGATTCCTGGACCTGTGAATCCTGGTTATGGGAGAAACAGCACCATATACTGGACACCAGTTTAAAGCATATACAGCCTCCTGGAGAACATTGCCGCAACCCTGCAAGGTATTGCCACCTAGCTGGCACTGTAACTGTGTCTTCAGAAAGCCATTCCATCGTTCTATCAAGCCAGCTGCTTCAGGATGATGGGGAACATGGTAAGACCAGCGAATTCCATGAGCATGGGCCCACTGACGCACTTCATTTGCTGTGAAGTGAGTCCCTTGATCTGAGGCAATGCGGTGTGGGATACCATGACAGCGGATAAGACATTCTGTAAGTCCATGGATGGTAGTTTTGGCAGAAGCATCGCGTGCACGGAAGGCAAATCCATATCCAGAGTAAGTGTTTATTCCCGTAAGGACAAAACGCTGCCCTTTCCGTGATGGAAGTGGTCCAATGTAATCAAATTGGCACCAGGTTGCTGGCTGATCACCTTGAAGGATGGTGCCATATCTGGGACTCAGTGTTGGTCTCTGCTGCTGGCAGATTAGGCACTCAGCAGAGGCTGTGGACATGTCAGCCTTGGTGAGTGGAAGTCCATGTTTCTGGGCCCATGCATAACCTCCATCTCTGCCACCATGGCCACTTTGTTCATGAGCCCATTGAGCAATGATGGGAGTAGCTGGGGAAAGAGGATAAGTGGTTTCCACAGAACGCATTATCCTATCCACTTGATTGTTAAAATCATCCTCAGCTGAGGTCACCCTTTGGTGAGCATTCACATGAGATACAAATATCTTCACTTCTTTAGCCCATTCAGAGAGGTCTATCCACATCTCTTCCCCATAAATCCTTGTCTCCAATTTTCCAATCATGTTCCTTCCAAGTCCCTGACAATCCAGCCAAACCATTTGCCCATGAATCAGTATATAATCACACATCTGGCCATTTCTCCTTCCAAGCAAAGTGAACAACCAGGTGCACTACTTGAAGTTCTGCCCATTGAGAGCATTTTCCTTCACCACTGTCCTTCAGGGAGGTCCCAGAAAGGGGCTATAGTGCTGCCGCAGTTCACTTTTGAGTGGCGCCTGCATATCGCACAGAACCATCTGTAAACCAGGCACGAGTTTTCTCTTCCTCAGTCAACTGATCATAAGGAACTCCCCGTGAGGCCATAGGTGCAGACTGGGAGATGGAAGGTAATGTGACAGGAATGGAGACCATGGGCATTTGGGCCACTTCCTCATGCAACTTACTTGTGCCTTCGGGTCCTGCTTGGGCCTGATCTTGAATATACCACTTCCATTTAATGATGGAGTGCTGCTGTGCACATCCAACTTTATGGTTCTGTGGGTCAGACAACACCCAGTTCATGATGGGTAGCTCAGGCCTCATGGTGACTTGGCGTCCCATGGTTAAGTGTTCAGTCTCTACTAAGGCCCAGTAGCAAGCCAAAAGTTGTTTCTCAAAAGGAGAGTAGTTTTCTGCAGAGGATGGCAGAGCTTTGCTCCAAAATCCTAAGGGTCTGCACTGTGATTCACCAATAGGGGCCTGCCAAAGACTCCAAACAGCATCTCTATCTGCCACTGACACTTCAGGCACCATTGGATCAGTTGGATCATATGGTCCAAGTGGCAGAGCAGCTTGCACAGCAGCCTGAACCTGTTGCATAGCCTTCTCTTGTTCTGGTCCCCACTCAAAACTAGCAGCTTTTCGAGTCACTCGATAAATAGGCTGGAGTAGCACACCCAAATGAGGAATATGTTGCCTCCAAAATCCAAAGAGGCCCACTAGGCATTGTGCCTCCTTTTTAGTTGTGGGAGCAGCAAGATGCAATAACTTATCCTTCACTTTAGAAGGAATGTCTCGACATGCCCCACACCACTGGACCCCTAGAAATTTCACTGAAGTGGAAGGTGCCTGAGTTTTTGCGGGATTAATCTCCCACCCTCTAGCATGCAGATGTTTTACCAATAAGTCCAGAGTCATTGACACTTCTTCCTTACTAGGTCCATTCAGCATAATGTCATCAATGTAATGGACCAGTGTGATGTCCTGTGGAGGGAAAGGCAGTCAAGGTCCCTGCGGACTAAATTATGACATAGGACTGGAGAGTTAATGTAGTCCTGAGGTAGGCAAGTGAAGGTGTATTGTTGGCCTTGCCAGCTGAAGGCAAACTGCTTCTGGTGGTCCTTTGAAACAGGTATGGAGAAAAAGCATTAGCCAGATCAATAGCTGCATACCAGGTACCAGGAGATGTATTAATTTGCTCAAGCAGTGAAATTACATCTGTAACAGCAGCTGCAATTGGAGTCACCACCTGCTCAAGTTTTCGATAATCTACTGTCATTCTCCAAGTTCCATCTGTTTTTTGCACAGGCCAAATAGGCGAGTTGAATGGGGATGTGGTGGGAATCACCACCCCTGCATCCTTCAAGTCCTTGATGGTGGCAGTAATCTCCACAATCCCTCCAGGAATGTGGTATTACTTTTGGTTTACTATTTTCCAAAGTAGGGGCAGTTCTAATGGCTTCCACTTGGCTTTTCCTACCATAGTAGCCCTTACTCTATTCGTCAGGGATCCAATGTGGGGGTTCTGCCAGTTGCGGAGTGTATCTGTTCCAATTATGCATTCTGGAACTGGGGAAATCACTACAGCATGAGTTCAGGGATCCACTGGACCTACTGTGAGATGGACATGAGCCAAGACTCCATTAATAACCTGACCTCCATATGCCCTCACTCTGACTGGTGCGCCACAAATTACATTTTGGGTCTCCTGGAATTAGTGTCAGCTCAGAGTCAGTATCCAGTAACCCCCAAAAAGTCTTATTATTTCCTTTTCCCCAGTGAAGTCGCTCTCGTAAAAGGCCGTAGGTCCCTTTGGGGAAGGCTGGGAGAAAGATTAACAGTAAAAATTTTTGGCAGTGTATTGGAGTCCTTCCTCAAGGGGACCTGGCCTCCCCTTCATTCAAGGGGTTGTGGGTCTTTAAACTCGCTCAAATCTGGGAATTGATTGAGGGACCGTGACTCTCTATTCTGGCAATTCAAGTTAGACTGCTGTTCACCTGACCTAGAATTCATCCATTTGTATAGCTCAAGTAAATATTTAGTAGATTTCCTATCTATTTCACTCCTAGGGACACCATGACTAAGTAGCCAACGCCATAAGTCCATACAAATCAGACTCTTCTGATTACTGCTTTGACTCCTCTGTCCATTACTGTAACCACGCCGACCTTGTCTTTGTCGATGAGTGCAGCCACTTGGCCCCTAGTACCACGGGGTCCAATCAGCCCCATTGTAGTTAGGTGTCTTAATTCAGTTAGGGCAGTTCCCACTGTCAAATCTGACTTACATAAAATAGCAATCACAGCAGTCTTCAAGGATGCTGGAGCTCCCTTCACAAATTTGTTCCTCACAGTTGTGATAAAAGGTGTGTCCTCTGGACACTCCATGTGTAGGTCTGTGGGTCTAACTTGATAAATCCACTCTACCATGCCAATTTCCCTAAGCCTTTGGATACCTTCTTCTACAGTATACCAAGGTGGGTCTGGTACTTCAACTTGATTTAGTGTCGGCCACCTCATAATCCATGCTTCAGCAACCCAACCAAATAAACTATTAGATCCTTTCCTAACTTCTCTAGCTGAAACACTGAAGGAACAGTCTGTGCTCAGTGGACCTATATCAATAAACTCAGACTGATCCATCTTTATGTTCCTTGAAGCATTATCCCACACCCTTAATATCCATTCCCACACATATTCCCCAGGTTTCTGTTTGTATATATTAGAAAATGCAAGTAGTTCTTTTGGAGTATAGCGTACCTCCTCCTGGGTCACACTCTGTACTTCACCTTTTGGGGCTTGCTGGGACTTAAGCCTAGTTACAGGTCTAGAAGCAAGAATCGGTAGTGTGGAATTGTTTTGAGAATATTCAGCATTATCTTGTAAAGCATCTGCCTCAGGCGATGCTCCAGGCAATGACTCAGGCAAGTGCTCTTTAGAGGCAGCTGGGGTAGGGCTTATCTCCTCAGATGGGAGTGGAGGGGCTAATGGTTTTTCTGGGCAGGGTGGTTTAGCAGACAAACATGAAGTAATCTCTTCAGATGGAACTGGTTCTGCTGGCAGGAGTGATTCAACGGAATTTACAGGCACAGTGTCCCCAGCTTCCTGATTATCTGCCCATATGTCCCCATCCCAAGTCTCAGGATCCCGTCTCTTCCCAATCAATGCCCTTACTTTAACTTCAGACACCTCTCGAGGTTTGCAATTGAGCTGGCGTTGTAATTCAGCCACTCTTACATTAAGACTCTGGGTTTGGTTTTCAGCAATTTCGGCTCTGTTACTACAAAAAATAAGGCTTTCTTTCAAAGCACAAGTGGAAGCCTTGAGGTCAAGTATGCAGCACTTGAGCCTTGACTCTGAAGCCCTGAGCGCATCTCTTCTTCATCAGTTTGTCTAGCGAAAGTAGGACAAACCAACCAGCTTCCTTATACTTCTCATTCTGACAAAGCTGTAGAAAGATACTGCACATGTGTTCACCCTGAGCCTTACCTTTCACCAATACCTGATCTACCAGTGGTGATATTTTGCATATTTGTATCGCCACCTCGCTCCGTGGACTAGCAATGACCTCTTTACTGCTGGAAGCAGAGTCATCAATGTCTTTATGACTAACTAGACTTGAAAACCAATTTAGAAAACTCATCGTTACAATTTTGTTTCTCTAGAACCACTCCTGGTACCAAATGTCTTAGGCTGGGTTCTCTAGAGAAGCAAAACCAGTAAGGTGTATAAATATATATATATATATATATAGAGAGAGAGAGAGAGAGAGAGAGAGAGAGAGATTATATCAAGGAAACAGCTCACGTGTTTGTAGAGTCTAAAATGTCCCAAGTCTGTGGATCAGGGTAGAGGCCTCTCCCAAGTCACACAGCTGCAGAAGCTGGCAAGCCCAAGATCGGCAGGTCAGATAGCAGGGCTCCCACTCACAGGCTGTGCAGATCAACGAATCCCAGGTTCGGCAGATAAGCTGACAGCTCAAGTCCCAAGAAAAGGAGATGAGAAGACAGGAAGCAGCCACAGGATCCACAGAGAGCAAAAAGCCAGAACGTCTGCTTATATACAGATTCGGGCCACACCCCCAAGGAGACTCCCTTTCATCTGATTGGCTACTCACAGTATATTCAATCATGGGAGTGATTACATTAAAACACTGAGAATCGTGGTCCAGCCAAGTTGACATACAATCTTAACCATCATATGTGGTAAGATTTATTCATCAGAAAAGGCACATCAAATGTGGTGTGTTTTTAAATTAATTAAAGTTTTAAATCAAGAAGTCATATATACTCATTGTAAACATTTAAATGATACAAACACGTACAAATTGAAAACAAATTTCCCCACACTTCCCTGACCCACCTCCAGTCTTACCCCCTGTGATGGTAACCTTGACAGTTACCATTGTTAAAAAGTTTTCTGTGACCCCAACATTTGTGGTCAATTGATTTTCAACCAGGACACCAAGACAATTCAATGGGGAAAGAATAGTATTTTCAACAAATGGAGAAAGGACAACTGGCCATGTGGGAAAGAATGAAGTTGGATTCCTTTATTACACCCTACATCAAAATTAACGCAAAATGGATCACAGGCCTAAATGTAAGAACTAAAACTATAAAACTCTTGGAAGAATATATAAGAGTATATCTTTATGAGCTTGGGTTAGACAAAGCCTTCTTAAATGACACAAAAAGTACAAGCAACAAAAGAAAAAAATAGATAATTGGACTACATCAAAATTAAAAACTTTTGTACTTCAAAGACACAATTGGACAGCGAAAAGACAGCCCACAGAATGGGAGACAATATTTGCAAGCAAAATATCTGATAAAGGGCTTGTGTCTAGAATATACAAAGAACTCTTATAACTCAATAATAAAAAGGTAAGTAACTTAATTAACCACCACTCATCTGTCAGTTTGTCATACTGTATCAGTTTACATGTTACTGCAATGCTGCAAACTATGCCACTGGTATTTCAAATACCAGTGGAGTCACCTATGGTGGACAGGTTTCAGCAAAGCTTCCAGACTAAGACAGACTAGGAAGAAGGATCTGGTGGTCTACTTCTGAAAAAAATTGGCCAGTGAAAACTTTATGTATAGCAGCAGAACACTGTCAGATGTATTGTCATAACGTGAGCCTCTCAGGTTGGAAGGCACCCAAAATATGACTGAGGAACAGCTGCCTCCTCAAAGTAGAGTTGACCTTAATGATGTGGATGGAGGCAAGCTTTCAGGACCTTCATTTGCTGATGTGGCAGTCCTCTAAATGAGAAGAAACAACTGTAAGCATCCATTAATAATCGGAACATGGAATGTATGAAATATGAATCTAGGAAAATTGGAAGTCTTCAAAAATGAAATGGAACACATAAACATTGATATCCTAGGCATTAGTGAGCTGAAATAGACTGGTATTGGCCATTTTGAATCAGACAATCATATGGTCTACTATGCCAGGAATGACAAATTGAAGAGGAATGGTATCACCTTAATCATCAAAAGAACATTTCAGGAACTATCCTGAACTACAGTGCTGTCAGTGATAGGATCATATCCATATGCCTACAAGGTAGACCAGTTAATGTGACTGTTATGCAAATTTACACACCAACCAGTAAGACCAAAGAGGAATAAATTGAAAATTTTTTTACCAACTTTTGCTGTCTGAAATTGATCAAACATACAATCAAGATGCATTGATAATTACTGATGATTAGAATACAAAAGTTGGAAACAAAGAAGAAGGATCAGTAGTTGGAAAACACGGCCTTGGGAACAGAAACGATGCCAGAGATGGCATGATAGAGTTTTGCAAGACCAACAACTTCTTCATTACAAATACCTTTTTTAACAACATAAACGGTGACTATACACATAGACTTCACCAGGTGGAATACACAGGAATCAAATTAACTACATCTGTGGAAAGAGGTGATGAAGAACCTCAATATCATCAGCCAGAACAAACCCAGGGGCTGACTGTTGAACAGACCATCAGTTATGCATATGCAAGTTGAAGTTCATGCTGAAGAAAATTTAAACAAGTCCACAAGAGCTGAAGTAGGACCTTGGGAATATCCCACCTGAATTTGGAGACCATCTCAAGAATAGATTTAACACTGAACACCAATTAGCAGAGACCAGACAAGTTGTAGGATGACATCAAGGACATCATACGTGAAGAAAGCAAGGGTCATTAAAAAGACAGGAAAGAAAGAAAAGACGAAAATGGATGTCAGAAGAGACTCTGAAACTTGCTTTTGAACGTTGAGTAGCTAAAGCTAAAGGAAAAAATGATGAAGTAGAAGAGCTGAACAGAAGATTTCAAAGGGTAGCTAGAGAGGACAAATTAAAGTATTATAATGAAATGTACAAGACCTTAGAGTTAGAAAACCAAAAGGTAGGAATACATTTAGTATTTCTCAAGCTGAAAGAACTGAATAAAAAATTTAAGCCTCAAGTAGAAATATTGAAGAATTCTCTGGGCATAATATTGAATGATACAGAAAGCATCAAAAGAAGATGAAAGGAATATGCAGAGTCACTTTACCAAAAAGAACTGGTCAGTGTTCAGCCATTTCAGGAGGTAGCATATGATCAAGAACTGATGATACTGAAGGAAGAAGTTCATGCTATACTGAAGGCATTAGCAAAAAACGAGGCTCCAGGAATTGACGGAATACCAAGTGAGATGTTTCAACAAACAGGTGGAATGCTGGAAGCGCTCACTTGTCTATGCCAAGAAATTTGGAAGACAGCTACTTGGCCAGCCAACTGGAAGAGATACATATATGTGCCCATTCCAAAGAAAAGTGAGCTGACAGAATGCAGAAATTATCATACAATATCATTAATATCACACACAAGTAAAATTTTGCTGACCATAATTCAAAAGCTGTTGCAGCTGTACATAAACAGGGAACTGCCAGAAATTCAAGCCAGATTCAGAAGAGGATGTGGAACCAGGGATATCATTGCTGATGTCAGATGAATCTTGGCTGAAAGCAGAGAATACCAAAAAGATGTTTACCTGTGTTTATCGACTATGCAAAGTAGTTGACTGTGTGGATCATAAGAAATTATGGATAACATTGCGAAGAACGGGAATTCTGGAACACTTAATTGTGCTCATGTGGAACCTGTACGTAGCAGATCAAGAAGCAGTCATTTGAACAGAACAAGGGGATGTTGTTGTTAGGTGCCATCAAATCGGTTCCGACTCATAATGACCCTATGTACGACAGAACGAAACACTGCCTGGTCCTTCTCCATTCTCACAGTCATTGTTATGTTTGAGCCCATTGTTACAGCCACTGTGTCAATCCATCTGATTGAGGGTCTTCCTCTTTTTCACGACCCTCTACTTTACTAAGCACGATGTCCTTCTCCAGAGACTGGTCCCTCCTGATAACATGTCTAAAGTATGTGAGATGAAGTCTCACCATCCTTGCTTCTGGCTGTACTTCTTCCAAGACAGACTTGTTCTTCTTGGGATAACACATGGTTTAAAATCAGGAAAGGTGCATGTCAGGAGTGTATTCTTTCACCATACTTATTTAATCTGTATGCTGAGCAAATAATCTGAGAAGCTGGACTATGTGAAGAAGAATGTGACATCAGGATTGATGGAAGACTCATTAACAACCCGTGATATGCAGGTGATAACAACTTTTCTTGCTGAAAGCAAAGAGGTCTTGAAGCACTTACTGATGAAGATCAAAGACTGCAGTCTTCAGTATGGATTACATCTCAACATAAAGAAAACAGTAATCCTCACTGCTGGACCAATAAACAACATCAAGATGAATGGAAAAAAGATTGAAGTTGTCAAGGATTTCATTTTACTTGGGTCCACAATCAACACCCATGGAAGCAGCAGTCAAGAAATCAAATACCATATTGCATTGGGCAAATCTGCTTCAAAAGACCTCTTTAAAGTGTTAAAAAGTGAAGATGTCACTTTGAGGACTAAGATGTGCCTAGTCCAAGCAGTGGTATTTTTAATTGCCTCATATTTGTGAGAAAGTTGGACAATGAATAAGGAAGACTGAAGAAGAATTGATGCCTTTGAATTATTGTATCGGTGGAGAACATTGAATATAACTTGGACTGCCAGAAGAACAAACAAATCTGTCTTGGAAGAAGTACAGCCAGAATGCTCCTTAGAAGCGAGCATGGCGAGACTTCATCCCACGTACATTGGACGTGTTATCAGGAGGAACCAGTCCCCGGAGAAGGATATCATGCCTGGTACAGTAGAGGATCAGTGAAAAAGAGGCAGGGCCTCAATGAGATGCATTAACACAGTGGCTACAACAAGAGGCTCAAGCATAGCAAAGATTATGAGGATGGTGCAGGACCGGGCAGTGTTTCATTCTGTTGTACATACGGTTGCTGTGAACGGGAACCAACTTGACGGCACCTAACAACGACGTAACAATCTTTACGGAAGCAGACTGCCACAACTGTCTCCTGTGGTGTGGGTGGTAGGTTTGAACCACTGATATTTTGGTTAGCAGCTGAGCACTTAACCACTGCAACACCAGGTCTCCTTAATTTTTTTTATTGCATTTTATTTTGGGGAGTTTAGGGGAGCCAAAAAAGTGAAACTGAAAATGTTATAAAATGTTACACAGGGACTTCTGATACCAGCCAAGATGGAATAAGTCCACTACAGCCTGTCTCTCCCATTGATCACAATTATAATAACTCTGGAGAACATGCAAGAAAGAATTACCTGAGGACTCTGAAAAGTAAACAAAAACAGGCAGGTTGGGGAAATTGCAGTAGTGACTTGTGGAGGGGTGAATTCCCTGTTTTTTCCCCTATTTCTTGTGGCTTTGATTTAAAGGTTTGTCCCCGTTGGAGCTGCAGCTGTAGAGTCATAGGCATCTAAACACTGAGAGAAATCTCTTTTCTGGCAACAGGAAGCAGGAAAAAGGCCCTTCTGATCCAAAGAGATTCATGTTCTTTTTTGTTCTCTCTGTCTCCTGTATTTGCTTTGCCTCAAAGTCATGCTCCAGCTATAAAACTGCATCTGTGGTGGTGGCTCAGATAGTGAAAACTTAGAGAAATCACATCTTCTGGCCAAAGGAGTGGGAAAAATGGCTTCCATGAGCCAGAAAGTGTGTGGGGAATTTCAGAGAGGAGAGACTTGGAGACGGGAATCCTTTAATTCTGTGTACAAGCCTTCACGAGTTCTGAGCTCACTTTCGTGGTGTACATTTGTGAGAAAATGCAAAGTAGCGTAGCTATTTGAGAATTGAGCTACAATAGAAAGACAACCACTTGATGACTGGATAAAGACAATTTAAAAAATCACCCAAGTTTCAGACTGTTGAGTGGCACGCGAGCAGGACAGGCCCTCGGTAGTAAAGCAAAGACTGGAAAACTGAAGTGACACATGAGCCACTGCTCAAATAGTGATCTGAACCAAAATGAGTTAATTGGATGTTAAAACAACACCAACAAAAACAATATTGACCAGATGATTTTAATAAGATTCAGTGTCATGGATTGAATTGTGTCTCTGAAAAATATATGTCAACTTGGTTATGCCATGATTCCCAGTACTGTGTGGTTTTTTTCCCTTTTGTGATTGTAATTTTCCTGTGTGTTGTAAATCCTAATCTCTGCCTGTGGTTAATGAGGCAAGATTAGATTATATTAAAGATTAGGGTGGGATGTTAACACACTTATTAAGGTCACATCCCTGAATCGATGTAAGCGGAGTTTCCCTGGGGTGTGGCCTGCACCACCTTTTACCTTACAAGAGATTAAAGGAGAGGGAAGCGAGCAGAGAGGGGGGACCTCATACCACCAAGAAAGCAGCTCAGGGAACAAAGAGCATCATTTGGATCCAGGGTTCCTGCACAGAGAAGCTCCTTGTCCAGGGGAAGATTGATGAGAAGGACCTTCCTCCAGACAGAAAGAGAAAGCCTTTCCCTGGAGCTGGCACACTGATTTGGACTTCTAGTCTACTAGACTGTGAGAAAATAAATTTCTGTTTGTTAAAGCCATCCACTTGTGATATTTCTGTTCCAGCAGCACTAAATGACTAAGACACTCAGAATCTATACAGCATATTAGAAATGTTCAGTGTGTTCAAAATTGTTGTTGTGTTGTGTGTTGTCAAGTCCATTCTCACTTACAGCAACCTTACTGGACAGAGTAGAACTGCCCCACAGGGTTTTTTAGGCTGTAATCTTTATGTGAGCAGATCACCAGGTCTTTTCTTCACGGAGCTGCTGGCTAGGTTCAAATCATGGACCTTCCGGTTAACAGCGAGCACTTTAACCATTTTGCCACTATGCAGGGTAAGCCATTAATGGCACATAATCAGACTTTACAAATATGTGCAGTTTCATTTAAAAATGCCTACAAAGGTAGGAGAACGAGAGAGAAGCAAATTCATTAACTGGAGGCAATAATAGTGATGGACTGAAATTTCTTAGGGCAGTTGAATGCCTGTCTTTGACTCTGTAGCAACTGTGTACCCTAAAATGCCTCCTTTTGTTGTGAGGTGCTGCCAAGTCAACTCTGACTCATGGAGACCTTGTGTATAACAGGACCAAACGTTGCCCTGCCCACTGCCATCTTCATGATTATTGGTGTAGTTGAATCCATTGTCATGGCTATTGTGTCAATCAGTAGGCTTCTCTTGAGGGCTTCCCTCATTGAGAGCTTCCCTCGTTTTCACTGACCCTCTACTTTTCTTCATTCTGGGCTCTTTTGCGTCCTATTCAAACTCTCCTAGGAATCTTGAACACGTAAGGGGAGGGGTGGTGGTAGAAGAGAAAAGAGGAGACAGGGAGGGAAGGAGGAAATGAAATCAATTTTGTGCTGCCACAGATCAAATAAAATTATGACCAGTGTTATACAGTATACATAGTTGATTTCATGTACTCTTGAAAACTCTATGAATTTATTAACATACTTCAAAATACTCTCTCACATAATGTTTTTGATGGCCATCCTGAGTCATCTACATGTCCCTACTTATATTATTTTGGGGATGGAACATGCCTGTTTATTTAATTCTGAGAATGTGTCCAAAATGCCACTTCAGGCTGCCAACCCAGATTTCTGGAATAGGGTGACAGTTGGATTGCCTTGGGGGTGGTGATACAGTCTACCTTTGTTTGCCTTTCCATCTGGAAATCGATCACTAAAATCTCAAAACTCATTCTTAGCCACCCACACATAGACCATATGCTAATGGAATGTTTTACTCCTGCAGGATATTGGAATGGAATAGGGGGGATAAAATGAAATGCCTCATTTGCAGAATATTTCTGAGATGGGATTTATTAATTAAGCCACTCTGGAGGAATATAAATTTTCTCTAATAGACTCCATTCTGGCTCACTAGGTAAACAAAACACTTTTCAAAGCAATTTATGCATTTACACATAGGCTGGAAATAAAATTATTTTTGAAATCCACTACTTAGACAGTGAACAAGATAGAGCTCCAGTTCATTCTAGATATAAAACTTAGAAAAGTCCTGGAAAGGAAATTGATGAAGGTTCACTTTTTTCATTTTTAAGAGGAAGCAGACAGGGAAGACTCTCAGATTGCCTTATTGTTGTTTCTGGTTTACCTAGACTAATTTCTTCCTCTGCTTCTCTGTCTATACCCTTTCTAAAGCACCAAGGTTTTGTTGTTGTTGTGTTAAATAAGCAGTAGTGAACTGTAGCAATGGACTGCCTTATAATTTTTGAATTTAAAAAACAAAAAAGCTATAACTAATGTGACTACTTGGCACATACCAAACATGTTATCATCCTAGCTTTTCAAATTATTCCGTCACTCCTGAAATAAAGGTCATTTGTTGCAATCCAAATGTTTCTTGAGTATCTACCACATATGGGCACTATGCTAGGTTTTCACAACTGTGAAGTCATTGGTAACATTCTGAATGCAGTGAGGCAGCAACTGCTAGAAGGGGGCACCTTTATAGGGACTACTTTGTTATTGTTAGTTGCCTCAAGTTGGCTCTGAATCATGGTGACCCCATGTACAGCAGAAGGAAATGTTACCTGGCCCTGTGCCATCTTCAGAATTGGTATACTTAAGTTTATTGTTGCAGCCACTGTGTATTTTGAGTGACTTCTAACTTAGGGAACTCATCTTCCAGCATTATATGGGACAATATTGTGTTGTGATCCATAGGTTTTCATTGACTACTTTTCAGAAGTAGATTACCAGGCCTTTTTTCCAAAGCTGTCTTAGTCTGGAAGCTCTGCTGAAACCTGTCCATTACAGGTGATCCTGCTGGTATTTAAAATATGAAATACCTGTGCCATAGCTTCCAGCATCATAGAACATGCAAGACATCATAGCATGAAAAACTGGCAGATGGGTGGTGGAGGGACTACTTTAGCTCATATAAATCCTTTACATGACTGAAGACTTTGTTTCTAAAAGGGAAGCCTGATGGATTCAGTCTTCAGGCCATGGTTCGCTTGCTGAAAAGCTGGGGAATGATGGTTTTTATTGCCTTGCTGTTTGTATAGCACTTGGTTGTCCCTCAGCTAGTTGGATTAATGGTAGACTGTTCATTATATATGCTTAATGGAACAGGAAATTGATACAATTGAAAAATATGTATTGCCACCCAATCTCTGAGAGTGCTGTATTTTTAACTAAGCATGGAAAGAAAATATATTATTTTATAATGTTTTTTATTACTTAAGCAATACATGTTTACTGTAGAAAAATTAGAAAAATACAGATAAGCAAAAAAGAAGTAATTAAAAGTCATCCTCTATACCTGGAAATAACTATTATTAATTTTTGGTATATATATTTTCAGACTTGTTTTTATGTAACATGTATTAATTGTTTAGATTAGATCACACCGTTCACATTGTTTAACAAGATTTTTCTTTGACTTAATAATATATGATTAAAAAAATTCTCTGTCAGTAAATATCCTTTTACAGCATTTTAAAATGGCTATATGGTTGATAAAGTATTTTATGTACCCTGTTCATTTAATTGGAATCTTTATTGGTAGACATTGTAGCATTTCCAGTTTTTTTTTTATTATGCTTAGATGAAGGTATACAGAGAAAATTAGTTTCTTATTAAACAATTAAAACACATGTTGTTTTGTGAAATTGCTTGCCAACCCCACGACATGTCAACACTCCCCCCTTTTCGACCTTGTGTTCCCCATTGCCATCTTTCCTGTCCCTTCCTGCCTTCTCATCCTTGTCCCTGGGCTGGTGTGCCCATTTAGTCTCATTTTGTTTTATATGCCTGTCTAATCTTCGACTGAAGGGTGAACCTCAGGAGTGACTTCAGTACTGAGTTAAAAAGGTGTCCAGGGGCCATACTCTAGGGGTTTCTCCAGTCTTTGTCAGGCCAGTAATTCTGGTCTTATTTTGTGAGTTAGAGTTTTGTTCTACATTTTTTTCCAGCTCTTTCCAGAACCTTCTTTCATGATCCCTGTCAGAGCAGTCAGTGATGGTAGCCAGGCACCATCTAGTTGTGCCGGACTCAAGTCTCGTGGAGGCTGTGGTAGTTGTGGTTTGTTAGTCTTTTGGACTAATCTTTCCCTTGTGTCTTTGGTTTTCTTCATTCTCCCTTGCTCCAGATGGAGTGGGACCAGTGGAGTATCTTATATGGCCGCTCACAAGCTTTTAAGACCCCAGACGCTACTCACCAAAATAGAATGTAGAACATTCTCTTTATAAGCTATGTTATGCGAATTGAGCTAGATATCCCCTGAGACCATGATCTTCAGCCCTCAGCCCAGTAATTTGGTCCCTCAGGGAGTTTGGATGTGTCTATGGAGCTTCCATGACCTTGCCTTGTGCAAGTTGTGCCGACTTCCCCAGTATTGTGTACTGTCTTACACTTCATTAAAGTTAGCACTTATCTATTGTCTAGTTAATGTTTTTCCCTCCCCATCCCCACCCCTCATAACCATCAAAGATTATTTCTTTCTGTGTGTAAACCTTTTCATGATTTTTTGTAATAGTGGTCTCATACAGTATTTGTCCTTTTGTGATTGACTTATTTCACTCAGTGTAATGCCCTCCAGATTCATCCATGTTGTGAGATGTTTCACACATTCATCATTGTTCTTTATCATTGCATAGTATTCTGTTGTGTGTATGTACCATAGTTTGTTTATCCATTCATCTGTTGCCAGGCACTTAGGTTGTTTCCATCTTTTTGCTGCTGTGAACAATGCTGCAGTGAACATGGGTGTGCATATGTCTATTTGTGTGACTGCTCTTACTTCTCTAGGATATGTTCCTAGGAGTGGGATTGCTGAGTTTTATGGTATTGCTGTTTCTAGCTTTTTAAGGAAGCGCCATATTGTTTTCCAAAGTGGTTGTACCGTTTTACATTCCTACCAGCAGTGCATAAGAGTTCCAATCTCCCTGTAGCCTCTCCAACATTTGTTGTTTTCTGTTTTTTTGATTCGTGCCAGTAATGTTGGGGTGAGGTGGTATTTCATTATAGTTTTGATTTGCGCTTCTCCAGTGGCTTTGATCATAGCATTTCCTCACATATCTGTTAGCCGCCTGAATGTCTTTTTTGATAAAGTGTCTGTTCATATCCTTTGCCCATTTTTTAATTGGATTATTTGTCTTTTTGTTGTAGAGGTGTTGGATTTTCCTATAGATTTTAGAGATTAGACTTTTGATGGATTTGTCGTAGCCAAAATTTGTTCCCCATTCTCTAGGTTCTCTTTTTACTCTCTCGGTGAAGGCTTTTGATGAGCATAAGTGTTTAATTTTTAGAAGATCCCAGTTATCTGGCTTATCTTCTGGTGTTTGTGTATTGTTAGTTATGGTTTGTATCCTATTTATGCTGTGTTAGAGCCTCTAGTGTTGACCCTGTTTTTTCTTCTATGATCTTTGTAGTTTTTGGTTTTATATTTAGGTCTTTGACAGCATTTTAAATTAGTTTTTGTGTGTGGTGTGAGGTGTAAGTCCTACTTCATCTTTTTTACAGATGAACATCCACTTTTACCAGCAAACTATTTGTTAAAAAGACTGTCTTTTCCCTATTTAATGGATTTTGGGCCTTTGTCAAAGATCAGATGACCATAGGTGGATAGATTTACATCTGGGTTCTCAATTCTGTTCCACTGGTCAGTATGTCTGCGTTGTACCGGTACCAGGATGTTTTGACTACCATAGCTGTGTAGTAGGTTCAGAGGTCAGGTAGTGGGAGGCCTCCTATTTTATTCTTCTTCAGTAGTGCTTTACTTATCCAAGGCCTCTTTCTTTTCCATATAAAGTTAATGATTAGTTTTCCATCTTGTTAAAGAATACTGTTTGTATTTGGATTGGGATTGCATTGTATTTGGAGATTGCTTTGGATAGAATTGACATTTTCACAATGCTGAGTCTCTACCTATCTGTAAACATGGCATGTTTTTCCATTTATGTAGGTCTTTTGGTTTCTTGCAGTAGTGTTTTGTAGTTTTCTTTGTATAGGTCTTTTACATCCTTGGTTAGATTTATTTCTAAGTATTTTATTTTTATAGGGGCTGTTATAAATGATATTATTTTCCTGATTTCCTTTTCATAATTCACTTTATGGGTGTATAGGAAGCCAACTGATTTTTGTATGTTTATCTTGTGTCCTGCTACTCTGCTGAATCTTTCTATTAGTTCCAGTAGTTTTCTTATGGAATCTTTTGGGTTCTCAATGTATAGTGTCATATCATCTGCAAATAAGGATAGCTTTACTTCTTCTTTACCATTCTGGCAGCGCTTTATTTCTTTTTCTTGCCTTATTGCACTAGCTAGGACTTCCAGCACAATGTTAAATAAGAGTGGTGATAAAGGGCATCCTTGTCTTGTTCCTGTTCTCAGGGGGAATTATTTCAGCTTCTCTCCATTAAGAATGATGTTGGCTGTTGGTTTTGTATGTTGTTGTTTCGTTATGTGCCGTCAAGTTGGTTCTGACTCGTAGCAACTTTATGTACAACAGAACAAAACAATGCCTGGTCCTGCGCCATCCTCACAATCATTGTTACACTTAAGCCCATTGTTGCAGCCACTGTGTCAATTCATCTCCTTGAGGTTTATTCCTCTTTTTCACTGACCCTCTACTTTACCAAGCATGATGTCCTTCTCCAGGGACTGCTTCCTCCTGATAACATGTCCAAAGTATGTGAGATATAGTCACACTATCCTTGCTCCTAAGAAGCATTCTGACTGTACTTCTTCCAAGACAGATATGTTCATTCTTCTGGCAGTCCATGGTGTATTCAATATTCTTCGCCAACAGCGTAATTTAAAGGTGTCCATTCTTCTTCAGCCTTCCTTATTCATTATCCAGCTCTCGCATGCATGTGAGGTAACCGAAAACACCATGGCTTGGGTCAGGTGCACCTTAGTCCTTAAAGTGGCGTCTTTGCTTTTAATTAATTTATTTATTTTTTACTGTGGTTTAGGTGAAAGTTTACAGTTCAAGTTAGTTTCTCATACAAAAATTTATACACATTGTTATGTGACCCTAGTTGGTATCCCTATAATGTGACAGCACACTCCCCCGTTCCACCCTGGACTTCCTGTGTCCATTCAACTAGCTCTTATCCCTTTCTGCCTTCTCATCTCACCACCAGACAGGATCTGCCCATTTAGTCTCATCTATCTACTTGAACTAAGAAGCACACTCGTCACGAGTATCGTTTTATGTCTTATAGCCAGTCTAATCTTTGTCTGAAGAGTTGGCTTTGCAAATGGTTTTAGTTCTGGGTTAACAGAGGGCCCGGGGGCCATGTCTTCTGTAGTTCCTCTAGTCTCAGTCAGACCATTAAGTCTGGTATTTTTATATGAATTTGAGTTCTGCACCCCTCTTTTCTCCTGTTCCATCAGGGATTCTCAGTTGTGTTCCCTGTGAGTGCGGTCACTGTTGGAAGCCAGGCACCATCTAGTTCTTCTGGTCTCAGGCTGATGGAGTCTCTGGTTTATGTGGCCCTTTTTGTCTCTTGAGCTAATATTTTCCTTGTGTCTTTGGTGTTCTTCATTCTCTTTTGCTCCGGGTGGGTTGGGACAAGCTGATGCATCTTAGATGGCCACTCGCTAGCTTTCAAGACCCCAGATACCACTCACCAAAGTGGGATGCAGAACATTTCCTTAATAAACTTTATTATGCCAATTACCCCCAAAACCATGGTCCCCAGGCCCCCTGCCCCTGCTACTGTGTCCCTCAAAGTGTTTGGTTGTGTTCAGGAAACTTCTTAGCTTTTGGTTTAGTCCAGTTGTACTGACTTCCACTGTATTGTGTGTTGTCCTTCCCTTCACCTAAGATAATTCTTGTCTACTATCTAGTTAGTGAATTCCCTTCTGCCTTCCTCCCCACCCTCTTAACCATCAAAGAATGTTTTCTTCTGTGTTTAAACCTTTTCTTGAGTTCTTATTATAGTGGTCTCATACAGTATTTGTCCTTTTGAGACTAATTTCACTCAGCATAATGCCTTCTAGATTCTTCCATGTTATGAAATGTTTCGTGGATTCATCGTTGTTCTTTATCGTTGTGTAGTATTCCATTGTGTGAATTTATACCATAATTTGTTTATCCATTCGTCCATTGATGGGCATCTAGGTTGTTTCCATCTTTTTGCTATTGTGAACCGTGCTGCAGTGAACATGAGTGTGCATATATGTATTCACGTGACAGCTCTTATTTCTCTAGGATATATTCCAAGGAGTGGGATTGCAGGATTGTGTGATAATTCTATTTCTAGCTTTTTATGGAAATGCCAAGTCAATTTCCAAAGTGGTTGTACCATTTCACATTCTTACCAGCAATGTATAAATGTTCCAGTCTCTCTACAACCTCTCCAGCATTTATTATTTTGTGTTTTTTTGATTATTGTTAGCCTTGTTGGGGTGAGATGATATCTCATTGTAGTTTTTATTTGCATTTCTCTAATGGCTAATGATGGTGAGCAACATCTTTGCTTTTTAACCCTTTAAATAGGTCTTTTGCAGCACGTTTGTCCAATGCAGTGTGTCGTTTGATTTCTTGACTGCTCCTTCCAAGGGTATTGATTGTGGATCCAAGTAAAATGAAATCCTTGACAACTTCAGTCTTTTGTATAGATGGCCTTTATTATGTTGAGTAATTTCCCTTCTATACCTATTTTATTGAGAGGTTTTATTAGGAATGGATGTTGGACTTTATTGAATGCCTTTTCTGTGTTCATTGAGATGATCATTTAATTTTTTTCTTTTGTTTTATTTATGTGATGGATTACATTGATTGATTTTCTAATGTTGAACCATTCTTGCATACCTGGTCTGAATCCTACTTGGTCGTGGTGTATTATTTTTTTTTTTATATGATGCTGAATTCTATTGGCTAGAAGTATGTTGATAATTTTTGCATCTGTATTCGTGAGAGATATTGTTCTGTAACTTTCCTTTTTTGTGGTGTCTTTGCCTGGTTTTGGTATCAGGATTATGCTGGCTTCATAGAATGAATTTGGAACTATCCCTTCCTTTCTATCTTCTGAAATAGTTTGAGTAGTACTGGTGTGACCTCTTCTCTGACTGTTTGGTGGAATTCTCCAGTGAAGCTATCTGGGCCAGGCTTTTTTTTTTTTTTTTTTTACCGTTTAGATCTCTTCTCTTGTTATGCGTCTGTTAAGATTTCCAACCTCAGTTTGTATTAGTTTAGGTAGGTAGTGTGTTGATAGAAATTTGTCCATTTCCTCCAGGTTTTCAAATTTGTTGGAGTATAGTTTTTCATAGTTGACTCTGTTATGTTCCTTTTTATTTCAGTTGGGTCTGTTGTAATGTCCCTCATTTTGTTTCTTATTTGGGTTATTTGTATCCTCTCCTTTCTTTCTTTTGTCAGTTTGGCCAATGGTTTGCCAATTTTGTTGATCTTTTCAAAGAAACAACTTTTGGATTTGTTGATTCTTTCTACTGTTTTTCTATTCTCTATGTCATTTATTTCTGCTCTGATCTTTATTATTTCCTTTCTTCTGGTGGCTGGGGGCTACTTTTGCTCTTCTCTTTCTATTTGTTTGAGTTGTATAACTAATGATTTGATTTTATCCCTTTCTTCTTTTTTGATGTGTACATCTATTGCTATAAATTGACCTCTGAGCACTGCCTTTGCTGTATCCCACTGGTTTTGGTCTGATGTGTTTTCATTTTCATTTGATTCTAGGAATTGTTTGATTCCATCTTTGATTTATTCTAATACGCAGTGATTATTAAGCAAGGTGTTACTCAGTTTCCATATATATGATTTTTTTCCTTGCTCTTCTTGTTATTAATTTCTACTTTTATGGTATTGTGATCACAGAAGATGCTTTCCATTATCTAAGTGTTTTGGATTTTGTTGAGGGTTGCTTTATGGCCTAAGATGTGGTCTATTCCAGAGAATGTTCCATGTACGTTGGAAAACAATGTGTACTTCGCTGTTGCTGTTGTGTGGAGTGTTCTGGATATGTCTTTGAGGTCAAGTTGGTTGATTGTGACCTTTAGATCTTCTGTATCTTTGTAGAGTTTCATTCTAGATGTTCTGTCCTTTACTGAGAGTGGTGTGTTGAAGTCTCCAACTATAATTGTGGAACTGTCAATTTCTTTTTTCAGTGCTGTTAGAGTTTTTTGTATGTATTTTGGAGCCCTGTCATTGAGTACATAGATATTTATTATGGTTATGTCCTCGTGGTGGATTGTCCCTTTAATCATTATATGATGTCCTTCCTTGCTTTTATGCTGGATTTTGTTTTAAAGTCTATTTTATCTGAGATTAGTATTGCCATTCCCACTATTTTTTTGTAGCTGTTTGCTTGATATATTTTTTTCCATCCTTTGATTTTTAATAAATTTACATCTTTGTTTCTAAGGTGTGTCTTTTGTAGACAGCATATTGATGAGTACTGTTTTTTTTTTTTTTTAACCCATTCTGCCACTGGTTGTTTCTTTATGTGTACATTTAAGCCATTTACATTCAGTGTGATTGTTGATAGATATGAGTTTATTGCTGTCAATTTGTAGTGCTGTTTTTTTTTGTGGTGCTGACATTTTTTGTTCCTCTTACTCCCCTGTGCTGAATTCCTTTTGTTTGTGGATTTTTTGGTTTGTGTCTTTCATTTTCGTAGTTTTGTGTTTACTGAGGCTTTATGTTTTTCTTCTTTATTTTGATGAGTAGAGGTGTTAACTTTCTTTGTGGTTACCTAAAATTTATCCCTATCTTCCTAGGTTTAAACCAGTCTTTTATTACTTGCTATCATCTTGACTTCCTCTCCTTTAGAAAGTTCTATACCTATACCATTTATTCCCTCTTTCATTATTGTCATTCTTGTCATTTACAGACTGACCTCTCTGGTTCCCTGTTGTAAATATTTTTGTTTTGTTTTATCCTTGAGAGTTCATTACCTAGGTTGGTAACTAGCTGATGTTCTTCTGTGTCCTGGATTCAGGTTGTTGTCTGATGTTGTTGGTTCTCCAACTGAAGGAATCCCTTTAATAATTCTTGTAAGTTTGGTTTGGTTTTTACATATTCCCTTAATTTCTGTTTATCTGGAAATGTCCTAATTTGGCCATCATATTTGAGTGAGAGTTTTGCAGGATATATTATTCTTGGTTGGCAATTTTTTTCTTTCAAGGTTTTATATATGTCATCCCATTGCTTTCTTGCCTGCATGGTTTCTGCTGAGTAATCAGAGCTTATCTTATTGTTTCGCCTTTGTATGTGACTTTTTGTTTTTCTAGAGCTGCTTTCAGGATTCTTTCTTTGTCTTTGGTTTTTGTGAGTGTGGTTATGATATGCCTTGATGATTTTCCCTTGGGGCCTATCCTACGTGGGGTTCGTTAAGCTTCTTTAATGGTCAATTTTTCATCTTTCATGATATTAGGGAAGTTTTCTGTCAGCAAATCTTCAGTGATCCTCTCTATGTTTTCCATTTTCTTGTCCGGTTCTGGAACTCCCATCACACCCAAATGTTTTGCTTTTGATTGTTTCCCACATTGTTCTCAGGGTTTCTTCATTTTTCTTCATTCTTTTCTTTAATTTTCCTCGACACAGTATTTGTCTTCAATTTCACTGATCCTGTGTACCAAGTTTCAAATTTGCTACTGAAACCTTCTGATTGTACTGTCCATTTCTGAAATCTTGTTGCTTATCTTTTGGATTTCTAACTGCTGTTTTTGTATGATTTCTAGTTGTTTATTTATTTTGACATTTTGCTCCTGTATTATCTTCCTGAATTCTTCCATTGCTTTTTCTGTGTTTTCCCTGATTTTGTCTGTATTTTCCATGATTTTTTGTATTTTTTCCTTATTTTTGTCCACATTTTCCTTCATCTCTTTCCTAATCTCTTGGAGAGCCCTGAATATTAGACTTTTGAATTCCCTATCATGTAGTTCCAGTGCCTTTTCTTCTACTGGAAGGTCATCTGGTGTTTTAGTTTGGTCACTTTCTGAAGCCATCCTTTCCTTTTTTTTTTTTTTTTTTTTTAAAATATGTTTTGATATTGTCTGCTGTCTCTGGGATATTCAGGAATTCTTTTTTTGTTTTATTTTAGATTTGTTTATTTCGTTCTTCTTTTTATTTTATTTGGTTATGTCTGGGCAGGTAGGCTGGGCATGTTTTGTTGCTTGCTTCTCTGTAGGCACAATACTTAACACCTTGTCCAGGTGAGCATGGGTGATCACTCAGCTATGGTGCAGTAGGGCAGGTCCAGTGGGAGGGGGCAAGGATGGGTCATTTGTGGCACGATCTGGGGACAATAAGGTGGGGCCAGGGGACAGTGCAGGGTGGGGTCTGGGATCCTAGGGGTCTGCACCAGTGCCACTTGGGGGCGCAGCACTTGGCACATGGTGCAAATAGGCAGAAGGGAAGGGAGAGGATGTGATATGTGGAGCTAAGTGGATGAGAGAAAGAAGAGAAACAGAAGCAAAAAAAAAAAAATCAAACAAATAAAAAGGAAAAAGAGAGAAAAGTAAATAAAATCTTGGCAGAGTAGGATTCAGCAGGTGGGGTGGGGCAGACCTGGCAGTGTGCTGGTGGCTCTGTAGCCCAGTGGTGGAGTCTGCCCTGTTGAGAAGGGGTGTGGGAAGTGCATGGGGCTAGGTGAATGAGTGAAAGAAAGACATAGAAGAAACAAGAAAAAGAAGAAACAACAACAACAAATAAATATGGTTCTGGGGTAGCTGGTCTTTAGGGATGGGGCAGAATTGGTGTGGTGGCAAGCTGATGTCTCTTTCTCTGTGTGGCGCAGCATGGCCTGTCAGGAAGGTGTGGAGGCAGTGTAGGGCCTAGGTGGGAGGGAAAAGGAAAAGCGAGAAAGATTTAGATAAAGAAAAATAAAACTACAGTGCTGAGGGAGCTGGCCTGTAGTGGCAGAGCAGACCTGGGGAGGCTGTGTAGCAGAGGCTGTCTAGCTGAGCGGTACTGCCTATCCTGTCAAGGAGTGGGGGACAGTGCATAGGGCCAGGTGGGTGGGAGAAAGGAAAGAAGGGAGAGGGAGAGAAGAAAAAACAGCAAGAACAAAAGAAACAAAAAACAAAAGTGGTACTGAGGGAGCCAGTTGGTGGTGGTTGTGCAAACCTGGGTAAGGCGTGTGCTGGTGACTCTATACCGAGCAGTGCAGTGCGGCCTTGTGAAAAGGGGCAGGGGCAGCATACAGGGCCAGGTGGACAGGGGGAAAGGAAAAGGAGGAAGGGAGAGAGAGAGAGAAGAAGCAGAAAAAAGTGAACAAAGCGAACAAACTAAAAAAATATGGCATTAAGGGAGCCTGTTGGGGGTGGTTAGTTTAGATCTGGGGATTCTTTGTACCAATGACTCTCTAGCACAGTGCTGCAGTAAGGCCCTTCAAGAAGGAGTGGGAATAGTGCATGGGGCTAGGTGGGTGGGAGATAGGAAAGTAAGGAAGGGAGAGAGAGTGAAGAAATAAAAAAGCAAAGTGTACGAAACAAAAACAAACAAAATATGGTGCTTAGGTAGCCAGCTGGTGGTGTTGACATGGACCTGGGGAGGCCATGTGCCAGTGGCTTTCTGGCCAAGTGGTGAAGTATGGCCCATCAAGAAGGGCAGAGATGGCACATGGGGCTAAGTGGACAGGAGAAAGGAAAGGAAGGAAGGGATAGAGAGAGAAGGAAGAAAAAACAAAACAAAAAAATAAGATGCTGAGGAAGCCAGTCGGTTGGGGTGGCATGGACCCAGGGAGGCTGTTTTCCAGTGGTTCTCTAGCTGAGCAGTGCAATACTGCTTGTCAAGAAGGGGCGGGGGCAACTCACGGGGCTAGGTGGGCAGGAGGAAGGAAAGGAGAGAGAAGAAACTGAAAAAAAAAATGGTGCTGAGGGAGCGTGCTGGTTGGGGCGGTGTGGACCTGGGGAGACCATGTACAGGTGACTTTCTAGCTGAGTGGTGTGGCACAGCCTGTTAAGAAGGGGTAGGGATGGCACATGGGGCTAGGTGGGCATGAGAAAGGAAAGGAGAGAGAGAAGAAACAAAAAAAGCCAAAAAACCCCAACGAAATGGCACTAAAGGAGTCAGCTGGTGGGGGCGGGGTGAACCTTGGCAGCAGTGAGCTGGTATCTTTCCAGCTAAGCAACTGTGGCCCATTGGAAAGCAGCAGAGGCCTTGTACAAGGAAGAAGGGTGAGGGTGGGAAAGCATTCATCCCTGGTTACTGGGTGCTCTGTCTCCTGTTGGGAGCTCTGTGAAGTTGCCTTCTTGTACTCCCTGTGTTCCTTGGTGGCTGTAGTCCAAGAAGGCAAATCCGTGCCATGTTAGCTGGTAGGGGACCTCCACTCCATAGCTCTCCTTATTTTCTCTTCTCTGTTAGTTTCCTATTCCATTTGGTGTTTATTTGGGTTCTTTATCCCTTCATTTGATGTGTAGGGTTCCAGGATTGACGTTTGTATCTGTTTTACTTAGTTTTTTGGGTCTTTGCTGCAGAGGGACAGCATGGTGCTTCTGTCTGTAGTACTATGTTCAAATCATTGAGTGCATTTCCAATTTTTAGATATTACAGGTTGCTGTACAGTAAACATACGTCAAACTAATTTTTCTGCACATTGATGATTATTTCCCAAGTAAAAATGGCTTGAAGTTTAATTGTTTTGTCAAAGAATATGCTTATTTTCTGTATTTTGATATATATTGTCAGATTGTCTTCTAGGAGAGTTATACCAATCACAATAACTTTGTATAGGAGTTCTCATTTCCCCACACTTTTGCCAATCTTAGGTGAGAACTAGTATCTTATAGTTTAAATTGAATTTCTTTGGTTACTAGCAAGGTTTAGCAATAACTTCGTTGGCCATTTTTAGTTTTTCTTTTGTGAAGTAGCTATCCATGTCCTTTAACCATTTTTTTTATTTTTGTGTTCATGTGTTCATTTTGCATTTATTGAAACAGTCATCATTTTTTGGGATGACAATAAAGAGTGATTTTCTAAACAACATTCGTGGGTAGCTGAGTTATATTAAAAGAGGACACCATGGGAGCCAGCTATCTTGGACTCGTGATTAATAAACACTAAACATGTTTATATCAATACTTGGATTTTAATACCTGCCCTTTATTAAGAAAGTTTGTAAATAGCTCTGCACAGCTTTCCAGCCCAGATGTGAGTCACTAGGAGTAAACAGTATGGAAGCCGGCAGATAGGTCCTCAGAACAAGTAAGGGCTTCCAAGGGGTTCTGGGTGTGTCAGCTGCCAGATTAGGGCAGCAGCGAAGAGGCTTAACCATGCCACATGTGCAGGGGAGTTTGGCTGTCTTCATTTCAAAGATGTCCCTGACAGTTGCCAGCAGCCTGTGGACAGTTAGGGCCCCTGGGCAAGTCAAGGTGTGAGAACAGGAGACTGCAATAATGCCATGGGTCAGGGAGAAAACAAAGAGCATCCTGTTGGTTTGGCTGTGAGCAAGAATGAGTGGCTCTCTGTGTTGACTTTCTTTGGGGTAACAAAAGCAGAAGTGACTTCTGTCCTCTTATAGTTAATTATCTTTAAACAGGCAGTTGGCAGTATAGGGTGAAGGGGCAGAGTATCAGCAGAGATTCTGGTAAGCAAATTTTTAAGCAAGAAGAAACAGTACTGTCCGAGGACGGCAGGGATGGTGGTAGTGGAGGAATTTCAAAGAATATATATTATCCTATAATGGAATAATCACATGTCAAAGTTCAATTTAAACATGTAAATGCTCCAAGGAAATTGTACTACAGGTCTAATGTGGGTCCAATCTTAAAAACTTCAATATGTATCACACTTATGTAATGATATAATCATCCCCCATAATGTGATCTGAGATCTGATGTGATCATCCAAACAGTTGTAAGGGGATTAGGGTGCAAAACTCTTACTAAGGTCGCACCCCTGATCTGATGTAAGAGGAGTTTCCCTGGGGTGTGGCCTGAATCACCTTTTATCATACAAGAGATAAAAAGTATGAATGTAGTGGCCAGACAGGATGAAACCACAATGAAGAATTTTTCAAGTGTTCATTTAAACCAACACTGCTGTGTTTCGTGATCACTGCTTTACAATAACTATGATCCATCAGTTTAATAGTTTCATGAAAAATTTAATAAATCATGACTAAGTCACAATTGATAAGACATGAATGGAATCCTGGGCTATGTACTGAGTTCCACTAATTTATTAGTCCATTTCCTCTCCGAATGTTGGTTAAGTGGCTTTGGGAAGAATTCTGTCCAGTGCTCAAATAAGAAAATCCATTTCAGGGTGACCTTGAGTTTAAGAGATTTTATTTTGAAACTCTTGTCCTCTCCAGTGCTTATGAGAGGTTTGAGGACCCCAAGACATACCCTGTAATGCTCCCATCATCTAGACTGTGTATTTTGCATCCCTCACTGTACCCAAGTACCTCTTACCTAGGCTACCCCAACTCTAAATCCTTCAAGCATTTTCAAGTTCAAAAGTCCTTTGGAATGACATTTTCAAAATTAAATAGATTGACTCAAAGAAAATAAATTAGCTTTTAAAAACGATTTATTAGAGTTAAAAAGATTTCTCTCAAGCAAAAAGGAACCAAAAATGTTGGCCACTTTTCTAGAAGTCAATTTCCTAAACTGGCTTCTTAATCAGAAACTTTGGTTCTTTATTATATGAGTTATTATTATTTCACAAGGCAAGATGTTCAATGGAACAATTTTTGGTTGATGACAAACCATTTCATATGCCTATCATACAACATACTTTTCCTTTTTCTTACTTCTACAGTTGGATTCATGCAACTGGCTCATTCAAGAATGGTGTCAAATAATACAGTATGTGCTTAAAACATGCAAGTTAGTTATGTTTTTAAATCAATAAAATTGACTGATAAACCCATGAAAAAACTCTCAGTCTTACTGGGTATACTATAAGAATATTTATTAAAGTAATAATTAGATGCTTTAAAAGTCTGACAGTGCTGGCAGTGGTCAAGGATACACAGAGACAGGACTTAGCAGTCTTCCCATCCTCCTTCCGACACACACCAGAGTGAAAATCCCATGAGGCCAGGGCCTAGCCTGCTGAATGGCAGTGTGAATTTCTACAAGCAATTTGACAGTAGCTAGTAAAGTTGAAGACAGTAAAGCCTGTAACCCACGCACTGTACTCTTAAAGATTTATCATAGAGAAATTCTTGCACATATGCACCAGGAGAACAGGATGAGGATCTGTTCATTACAGAATTGCTTACTTCAGCAAAACAAAAACAAAAACCTGGAAATAACCCAAATATCCTTTGGTTGGAAAGGAAAAAGTTCCTATGGTATATCATAAAATGAAATACTATTATGCAGTAAAAAAAGAAGGAATCTATTTGATAAACATAGGTGGATCTCAAAAACATAATGTTAGGTTAAAAAATTAAAAAGCAAATTGCCAAATACTACGTGCAGTATAATATATTTTTGATAAAAACATTATATATTACTAATTTAGGCATATATACATAAAGTTTAAAATAGCCTGGATACATATAAAATTTATTACAGTAGTTACCTCCAGGAAGGGAGAACTGGAAATGGTAGTAGGGAAGAGGGAGGTGGGTGAGTGCATACTCATTACCTTTAGAGTTTTCTTTTAAAAATCTAAAGTAAATATGACAAAAATATTAGCATTTGCTTCTCTCAGTGGTAGGTACATAGATGTTTTCTGTCTTCGCACTATTATGTATTTCTAAAATTTCATGGAAAGAATACACAGAGTCACTGTACCAAAAAGAATTGGTCAATGTTCAACCATTTCAAGAGGTAGCATATAATCAGGAACCAATGGTACCGAAGGAAAAAGTCCAAGCTGCACTGAAGGCATTCGCAAAAAACAAGGCTCCAGGAATTGGTGGAATATCAATTGAGATGTTTCAACAAATGGATACAACGCTGGAAGTGCCCGCTCGTCTCCATCAAGAAATTTGAAAGACAGCTACCTGGCTGACTCACTGGAAGTGTTCCATATTTATACCTATTCCCAAGAAAGGTGATTCAACTGAATGCAGAAATTATCGAACAATATCATTAATATCACATACAAGTAAAATTTTGCTGAAGATCATTCAAAAGTGGCTGCAGCAGTATATTGACAGGGAACTGCCAGAATTTCAGGCTGGATTCAGAAGAGGACGTGGAACCAGGGATATCACTGCTGATGTCAGATGGATCCTGGCTGAAAGCAGAGAATACCAGAAAAATGTTTACCTGTGTTTTATTGACTATGCAAAGGCATTTGACTGTGTGGATCATAACAAATTATGGGTAACATTGCAAAGAATGGGAATTCCAGAACATTTAATTGGGCTCATGAGGAACCTGTACATAGATCAAGAGGCAGTCATTTAGATAGAACAAGGGGATACTACGTGGTTTAAAGTCAGGAAAGGTGTGTGTCAGGGTTGTATCCTTTCATCATACCTGAGCAAATAATCCAAGAAACTGGACTATATGAAGAAGAACAGGGCATCAGGATTGGAGGAAGGCTCATTAACAACCTGCCTTATGCAGATGACACAAACTTGCTTGCTGAAAGTGAAGAGGACTTGAAGCACTTACTGATGAAGATCAAAGACCGCAGCTTTCAATATGAATTACACCTCAACGGAAAGAAAACAAAAATCCTCACAACTGGACCAATAACCAACATCATGATAAATGGAGAAAAGATTGAAGTTGTCAAGGATTTCGTTTTACTTGGATCCACAATCAACACTCATGGAAGCAGCAGTTGAGAAAACAGAAGACACATTGCATTGGGCAAATCTGCTGCAAAAGACCCCTTTAAAGTGTTGAAAAGCAAAGATGTCACCTTGAAGACTAAGGTGTGCTTGACCCAAGCCATGATATTTTCAACGGCATCATATGCATGTGAAAGCTGGACAATGAATAAGGAAGACCGAAGAAGAATTGATGCCTTTGAATTGTGGTGCTGGTGAAGAATATTGAATATACCATGGACTGCCAAAAGAATGAACAAATCTGTCTTGGAAGAAGTACAACCAGAATGCTTCTTAGAAGCAAGAATGGCCCGACTATGTCTTACATACTTCGGACATGTTATCAGGAGGGCTCAGTCCCTGGAGAAGGACATCATGCTTGCTTGGTAAAGCATAGGGTCAGTGAAAAAGGTAGAGGTAGACCCTCAGTGAGATGGATTGACATAGTGGCTGCAACAATGGACTCAAGCATAACAAAGATTGTGGGTATGGTGCAGGACTGGGCAATGTTTCATTCTGTTGTACATAGGGTCGCTATGAGTCAGAACCTACTTAATGGCATCTAACAACAACAAAATTTCAAAAAGATGTGAACAGGGAATTCTTAATGTTGCATAAAGAAATACAAATTTAAAAAATATAAATATTTCCCATGTGAGACTGGCACAGATTAACAGGAGTAATAATATTCAAGGCTATATTAAATATACTGAAGTATAAACTCTCAAACCTCACTAAAAGGAAGATGATGCAATATTTCTATAAGGCAATTTATGTATTAATGACAAATAGGTAGATATTTAAAACTGAGCAGTCACTTTGATATAATAATTTTTCTTTTAGGAATTTATTTTATAAAATACTGAAAAGGATGCTCAGAAATGTATCTATGCCATTATATATACTTGGAAGTGCAGAGAATATGTACTGAATGAATAAAAGAAAATAGGGAATGTCTGCCTCTAGGAAAGGGAATGGGGCAAGACAAGTTTGGGATGAGAAGGGGACTTTTCATTGTATATATTTTTGTGTGGTCTGATATTTTAAACCAAGTGCATGCATTAAGTTTTAAAAATTTTACTGTGGTAAAATATATATATATAACACAAATTTGCCATTTTAACATTTTTAAGTGTACAGTTCAGTGGCATTAGTTACATTCACAATGTTGTGCAACCATCACCATAATCTATTTCCAAAACTTTTTCATCATCCAGAGACTCTGTACCCATTAAGCTATAACTCCCCGTTTTACCTTCCCCTAGCCAGTGGTAACCACTAATAAACTTTTATCTGTATGCATCTCCTATTCTGGATATTTCATATAAATGGGATCATACAATATTTGTCCTTTTGTGTCTGACTAATTTTACTTAGCATTATGTTTCAAGGTTAATCCATGTTGTAGCATGTATCAGAACTTTATTTCTCTTTATGCTGAATAATATTCCGTTATATGAATATACTACATTTTGTATGTTTGTTCATCTGTTGATGGACACTTCTTTTTTCTTCTTTTCCACATTTTGGTTATTGTGAATAGTGCTGCAGTGAACATTAGTGTATAAATATCTGAGTCCCTGTTTTCAGTTCTTTTGGTTATATACCTATGAGTGGAATTGCTGAGTCATATAGTAATTCTGGAAACCCTGGTGGTGTAGTGGTTAAGAGCTATGGCTGCTAACCAAAAGGTTGGCAGTTCGAATCCACCAGGTGCTCCGTGGAAACCCTATGGAACAGTTCTACTCTGTCCTATAGGGTCGCTATGAATCAGAATCGACTCGACAGCAACATGTTTGGTTTTTTTGTTTTTTTAATGTCTAGGAAAGTGATCTTCAAGCATTCTATTTCATTTTTGACAGCCTCTAATTTTTTTATTCATATTTCTTACATTCCATGTTCCAGTTACTAATGGATGTTTGCAGCTGTTTCTTTTCATTTTGAGTCATGCCAATGAGCACATGAAGATCCCGAAAGCTTTACTCCATCCATATCATTAAGATCGACTCTACTTTGAGGAGGCAGCTCTTCCTGGTTGTATTTTGAGTGCTTTCCAATCGGAGGGGCTCATCTTCCAGCACTATATCAGACAGTGTTCTGCTGCTATCCATAAGGTTTTCACTGGCCAATGTTTTTCAGAAGCAGATCACCAGGTCCTTCTTCCTATTCCACCTTAGTCTGAAAGCTCTGCTGAAATCTGTCCTCTATGGGTAACCCTGCTGGTATTTGAAATAGCAGTGGCGTAGCCTCCAGCATCACAGCAACATGCAAGCCACCACAGTATAGCAAACTGACAGACAACCAGTGTACAGAGAGCAAGAGGCAGTCAGTTGAACAAAACAAGGTGTACTGCATGGTTTAAAATCAGAAAAGTATGTGTCAGTGTCTTACTTACCTAGTGCTCCTATAACAGAAATACCACAAGTGGCTAGCTTTAACAAACAGCAATTTATTCTTATACAGTTTAGGAAGCTAGAAATCTGAATTGAGGGTGCCAGCTCTAGGGGAAGGCTTTCTCTGTCACCTTACAGTTTAGGACAAAGGTCCTTGTCTCCTTTCAGCATGTCACCTGGCATTCCTTGAGATGACCTTGTGTTTTGGCATCAATCTTCCCCTGGATTTAGGAGCTTCTCATTGCGGGGACTCCCAGTCCAAAGGACATGCTCTGCTCCTGGCTCTTCTTTCTTGGTGGTGGGAGCTCCCTTTCTCTCTCTCCTTTTATCTCTTGTATGATAGAAGGTGATTCAGGCCACACCCCAGGGAAACTCCTCTTACATCAGATCAGGGATGTGACCTGAGTAAGAGTGTTGCACCCTAATCCCCTTACAACTGTTTGGATGATCACATCAGATCACATTATGGGGGATGATTATATCATTACATAAGTGTCAAACCACTGAGAATCATGGCCCAGCCAAGGTGACACATTTTAGAGGGAAATAGTTCAATCAATGAGAGTCAGGGTTGTATGCTTTCATATACTTATTCTATCTGTATGCTGAGCAAATAATCTGAGAAACTGGACTATATGAAGAAGAACATGGCATCAGAATTGCATGAAGACTCATTAACAACCTGTGATTATGCAGATGACACAACCTTGTTTGCTGAAAGTGAAGAGGACTTGA
Organism: Dugong dugon; assembly: GCA_030035585.1. Classification (NCBI taxonomy): domain Eukaryota; kingdom Metazoa; phylum Chordata; class Mammalia; order Sirenia; family Dugongidae; genus Dugong; species Dugong dugon. The sequence continues at coordinate 150,169,327 of CM057460.1, forward strand.
AGCACTTACTGATGAAGATCAATACTACAGCCTTCAGTATGGATTATACCTCAACATAAAGAAAACAAAAATCCTCACAACTGGACCAATAAGTAACATCACGGTAAAAGGAAAAAATATTGAAGTTGTCAAGGATTTCATTTTACTTGGATCCCATGGAGGCAGCAGTCAAAAAAATCAAATGATGTATTGCATCGGGCAAATCTGCTGTCAAAGACCTCTTTAAACTGTTAAAAAGCAAAAATACCACTTTGAGGACTGATTTGCACCTGACCCAGCCACAGTATTTTCAATCGCCTCATGTATACGAAAGCTGGACAATGAATAAGGAAAACCAAAGAAGAATTGATGCATTCAAATTATGGTGTTGGCGAAGAATATTGAATATACCATGGACTTCCAGATGAATAAACAGATCTGCTAGGAAGAAGTGCAGCCAGAGTGTTCTTTAGAAGCAAGGATGGCAAGACTTTGTCTCACGCACTTTGGACATGTTACTGGGAGGGACCAGTCCCTGGAGAAGGACCTCATCATGCCTGGAAAATTAGAGGGTCGGCGAAGAGGAGGAAGACCTTCAATGAGATGAATTGACACAGTGGCTGTAACAATAGGCTCAAACATAGCAACGATTGTGAGGATGGTACAAGACCAAGCAGTGTTTCATTCTGTTGTACATAGGGTCGATATGAGTCGAAACTGACTCGACGGCAGCTGCTAAGAACAACATACTAATTCTATGTTCAACTTTTTGAGGAACCGCTAAACTTTTCCACAGCAGCTGCACCATCTTACATTCCCACCAGCAATATATGGGGGTTCCACTTTCTCCAAATCATTGCCAACACTTGTTATCTTGTTGTTGTTGTTTTTTTTTTTAAAATAAAAACCATCTTAGTGCATGCAAAGTGGTATCTCATTGTGGTTTTGATTTGCATTTACCTAATGACTAATGGTGTTGAGCATCATTTCATGTGCTTATTGGTCATTTGTATATCTTCTTTTGAGAAATGTCTATTCAAGTCCTTTGCCCATTTGTTGATTGGGGTGTTTGGCTTTTTGTTGTGGAGTTGTAGGACTTATTTCACTTCCTCCTTTCCAAGCTAATCTAATTTGTTGGCATACAGTTGTTCTTATTATTCACTTATAATACTTTTCATTCTATGAGGTCAGTATTAATATCCCTTATTTCATTCCTGATTAGTAATTTGAGTCATCTCTTTTTTTCTCATCCAGTCTAGCTAAAAGTTTGTCAGTTTTGTTAATCTTTTTAAAGAATCAACTTCTGGTTTCATTGATTTTCTCTATTGATAAATTCTCTCTGGGAATGTGTTAATTTTTCCTTAATTTTTTAATTGTATTTTTGGTGAAAGTTTACACAGCAAATTACATTCCCATTTAAAAATTTCTACACATATTGTTTAGTGTCATTGGTTACATTTTTCAGAATGTGTCTGCATTCTCATTATTTCCATTCTGCTTGTTCTGATTCCATTAATCCAGCTTCCCTACCCCTCCTTACCTTCTCATCTTTGCTTTAGGGTAAGTATTGACGGTTTGGTCTCACATAGATGATTATTTAAATCTATTATTTAAAGCTATTATTTGGTGACCTCCAGGAGTGGGTTCAGTTCCAAATTTAAAGGGTATCTTAGAGAGATAGTCTCAGGGGATTCTCTAGTCTCTACCAATCCAGTAAGTCTGGCTTTTTTTTATTTTTATTTTTTCCCACAAATATGAGGCTTGTTCTACATTTTTCTCCCATTCTATCCAGGACCATCTATTGTGTTCCTAGTCAGAATGGTTGTTAGTTGTAGCTGGAGACCATCCAGTTCTTCTGGTCTCAGAATAGAAGAGGCTGTGGTTTATGTGAGCTGTTAGTCCTGTTGACTGGTTTTCTTCTTTGAGTCTTTGGTTTCCTTCTTTCTCTTTTTCTCTAGATGAGTACAGACCAATAGTTGTATCTTAGAAGGCTGCTTGCAAGTTTTTAAGACCCCAGACTCTACTCACCAAACTGGGGTGTAGAACAATATCTTTATGAATTATGTTATGCCAATTGACTGAGTTGTCCCCTGATACTATGATCCTAAACCTCCAAACCCAGTAAACCAAACCATGAGATGTTTGGTTATATCTAGGAAGTATCTGCAGCTATGCCACCTATGTGCTTTATTATATTTATGAATATATATAGCACCTTGTCATGGATTGAATTGTGTCCCCCAAAATATCTGTCAACTTAGTTAGGTCATGAGTCCCAGTATTGTATGATTGTCTACCATTTTATCATCTGATGTGATTTCCCTATGTGTTGTAATGTTTTGTAAACTCCATCACTATGATGTTATAAGATGGATTAGTAGCAGTTATGTTGATGAGGTCCACAAGATTAGATGGTGTCTTAAGCCAGTCTCTTTTGAGATAGAGAGAATCGAGCAGAGAGACATGGGAACCTCACACCACCAAGAAAGCAGTACCAGGAGCAGAGTGTGTCCTTTGGACTTGAGGTTCCTGCGCAGAGAAGCTCCCAGACCAAGGGAAGACTGATGCATCACAAGGACCTTCCTCCAGAGACAACAAAGAGAGAAAGCCTTCCCGTAGCTGATGCCTTGAATTTGGACTTGTGGCCTACTAGACTGTGAGAGAATAAATTTCTCTTTGTTAAAAGCTATCCACTTGTGGTATTTCTGATACAGCAGCACTAAATGACTAAGACACACACAGAGAGACATGTATATATATACATGCCTACAGATACACCTATACACGCACACCCATATACTCACATGAGCCTTCTTATACACATATACGCATACATCTCTACCTATGTAATGACACTCATTGTTTTGATTTACTGTTTTTGTAAAATTGTGTATATTATAGCATTTACTAAAATTGTTCCTTAGTATTGTGTTCTTAGTATCATCATTTACCTTGGTCAGGTTGTGCAGACTTCACCCATATTGGGTATTACCTTTCCTATCACAAGAAATACCGTATGTCTACTATCAAGAAAGTGATTTCCCCTCCCTTACCCTCCCAGCCCCGGTAAACATCAAAGAATTTTTTTTTCTGTGTATATTTGTCTCTTTATAAAAGTGAGACCATGCGATATATGTTCTTTTGTGATGACTTATTTCACTCAGCATAACGTCCTCCATATTCATCCATGTTATAATATGTTTCGAGAACTCATCATTATTCTTTGTAGTGTAGTATTCCATTTTATGTATGTACCACAATTTTTTTATCCATTCATCAATTGATGGGCACTTAGGTTGTTTCCATCTTTTTGCTATTGTGGATAATGCTGCCGTGAACATGTATGCATATGTTTATTTGTTTCACTGCTATTAGATCTCTGAACCTAGGAGTAAGGTTGCTGGATCATAAGGTATTTCTATTTCTAGCATCATGAATACGCACCATATTGTTTTTCATAGTGGTTGTACCACTTTACAATTGTACCAGCAGTGTATGAGTTCCAATCTCCTAACAACCTTGCCAACATTTGTTATTTTCTGGTTTTTTGACTAGTGCTGTTTTTGCAGGGGTGAGATGGTATCTCATTGTAGTTGTGATTTGCATCTCCTAATGACTAATGATTGTGAGCATCTTTTCATGTATTTGTTGGCACCTGAATGTCCTCTTTGGTGAAGTATCTGTTCATGTTCTTTGCCCATTTGCTGATTAGATTATTTGTCTTTTTATTGTTAAGCTGTTGAAGTTTTCTACATAGTTTGGAGATTAGACCCTTATCAGATATGTCATTCCCAAAGATTTTTTTCCAGTCTTTGGGTTCTCTTTTTACTCTTTTGTAAAGTCTTTTGATGAGCATAAATATTTAATTTTAGGAGGTCCCAGTTATCTAATTTGTCTTCTGTTTTTTTTTTGTAAATTTGTAATTGTGTTTGATAGTCTATTTATTCAAAAAATTAGGTCCTGTAGTTTTGTCCCTATGTTATCTTCCAGGAACTTTATAGACATGTCATTAACATTTAGGTCTTTGATCCATTTTGAGTTAGTTTTTGTGTATAGTTTGAGGTATGGATCCTGTGCAAATAGATGTCCAGTTTTGCCAGCACCGTTTGTTAAAGAGACTATTTCTTCCCCATTGAATGGACTTTGACCGCTGGTCAAAAATCAGCTGCCCATAGATAGATAGATTTACTTCTAGCTTTTCAATTCTATTCCATTGGTCTGTGTGTCTCTCATATACCAGTGCCAAGCTAGTTTAATTATTGTGGCTGTATAGTATATTTTGAGATCAGGAAGTGTCTTAGTTATCTAGTGCTGCTGTAACAGAAATACCACAAGTGGATGGTTTTAACAAAGAGAAGTTTATTTCCTTACAGTAAAGTAGGCTAAAAGTCCAAATTCAGGGTGTCAGCTCCAGGGGAAGGCTTTCTGTCTCTTGGCCTTCTCATCAGTGTTCCCCTGGACTAGGAGCTTCTCTGCGCAGGGGCCCCAGTCTGAAGGGTGCGTGCTGCTCCTGGCACTGCTTTGTTGATGGTATGAGGTCCCCAGTTCTCTGCTTGCTTCCGTTTCCTTTTATCTTTTACAAGAGATAAAAGGTAGTACAGGTCACACCCCAGGGAAACTCCCTTTACATTGTATCAGGGACATGGCCTGAGTAAGGGTGGTGTTAAAATTCCACTCTAATTCTCTTTAACATAAAATTATAGTCACAGAATGGAGGCTGACCACACAATTCTGGGAATCATGGCCCAGCCAAATTGATACACACATTTTTTGGGGGATATAAATCAAACCATGACAGGAAGTGTGAGGCCTCTGACTATGTTCTTCTTCAATATTGCTTTAGCTATTTGGGGCTTCTTTCTTTTCCATATAAAGGTGGTGATTAGTTTTTCCATTTCAGTAAAGAAAGTTGTTGGGGTTTGGATTGGCTTTGCATTATATCTATAGATCACTCTGGGTAGTGTTGACATTTTCACAATGTTAAGTCTTCCAATCCATGAGCATGGAATGTTCTTCCATTTATTTAGGTCTCCTTTAGTTTCTCACAGTAGTGTTTTACAGTTTTCCTTGGGTAGGTCTCTTACATCCCTGGTTAGATTTATTCCTAAGTATTTTATCCTTTTGGGGGCTATTGTAAATGGTTTTTTTTTTTTAATTTTCAGAGTTCTCTTTGTTAGTGTAAGAAACTCAACTGATTTTTGTGTGTTGGTCTTGTACCCAGCCACTTTTCTGAACTCTTCTATTAGATCCAGTAGCTTCCTTGTGGGATCCCTGGGGTTTTCTATGTATAGGATTATGTCATCTGTGAATAGGTATAGTTTTACTGTTTGCTGTCCAATTTGGATACCCTTTATTTCCCTTTCTTGCCTTATTGTTCTGGCTAGGACTTCCAGTAAAATATTGAATAAGGTGATAATAGGCATCCTTGTCTCATTCCTGTTCTCAAGCGGAAGGCTCTCAGTCTTTCTCCATTGAGAATAATGCTGGCAATTGATTCTATAATTTTTGAAGGATAGATATGCTGGATATAGAATTCTAGGTTAGCATTGTTTTTCTTTTAGCACTTTGAATATGCCATCCCACTGACATCTGGCCTTCATGGTTTCTGATAAGAAATCAGCTATTAATCTTATTGAGGATTCCTTTATGTGATAAGTCATTTCTCTCTTGCTGCTTTCAAGAGTCTCACTTGGTCTTTTATTTTTGAGAGGTTGACTATGGTGTGTCTAAACCAAAAAAAAAGCAAACCCATTCCCATTCCCGTTGAGTTGATTGTGACTCCTATCAACCCTATAGGAAAATGTAGAACTGCTCCATAGAGTTTCCAAGGAACAGCTGGAAGATTCGAACTGCCAACCTTTTGGTTAGCAGCTGACCTCTTAACCACTGTGTCACCAGGTCTCCAGTGTGTCTAGGTGTGGATTTCCTTTTAGTTTATCCTACTTTTTTTTTTTTTTTAGTTCACTGAGCTTCTTAAATGTGAAGATTAATGTTTTCAGCCATTATTTATTCAAATATTCTTTCTCCTTCTTCTCTCTCTCCCTTCCTTCTGTGACATCCATTATGCGTATGTTGGTACACTTGAGGGTATCCCACAAGTCACTAAGACTCTGCTTATTTTCCTTAATTATATTTTCTTTTTGTTATAATAAACTCAGCTGGCCTATGTTCAAGTTTTCTTATTTTTTCTCCTGCCGGCTCAAATCTGCTGTTGAGCATCTCTAGTGAAATTTTCATTTCAATTATTGTACTTTCATAATCCAGAATTTCCCGTACATGTCTGTCGATTTGTGGGGGCTTGCGTGTGGCTGTGATGCTGGAAGCTATGCCACTGGTATTCAAACACCAGCAGGGTCAACCACGGTGGATAGGTTTCAGCTGAGCTTCCAGACTAAGACAGACTAGGAAGAAGGACCTAGCAGTCTAGTTCTGAAAAAAAAATTAACCAATGAAAACCTGATGAATAGCAGCAGAGCATTGTCTGATTGCGTGCCAGAAGACGAGTCCCTCAGGTTGGAAGGCACTCAAAATAAGACTAAGGAAAAGCTGCCTCCTCAAAGTAGAGTCAACCTTGATGGCATAGATGGAGTCAAGCTTTCAGGAACTTTATTTGCTGATGTGGCACCACTCAAAATGAGAAGAAGCAGCTGCAAACATCCATTAATAATAAAAAAACCAAACCAAACCCGTTGCTGTTGAGTTGATTCCAACCCATAATGACCCTATAAGACAGAGTAGAACTACCCCATAGTGTTTCCAGGGAGCAGCTAGTGGATTCAAACTGCTGACCTTTTGGTTATAGCAGCCATATCACTTAACCACTGTACCACCACGTGGAACGTGGCCAAAGATGAAGAAATTGAAGATTTTTACCAGCTTCTGCAGTCTGAAATTGATGCAGTCAGGATGCATTGATAATTACTAGTGATTTGAATGCAAAAGTTGGAAACATAGAAGGATTGGTAGTTGGAAAATACAGCCTTGGTAATAGAAACGATGCCTGAGATTGCATGATATTTTTGCAGGACCAACGACTTCTTCATTGCAAATACCTATTTTCAACAACAGAAATGGTAGCTATACATGTGGACTTCACTGGATGGAATATATATGAATCAAATCGACTACATCTGTGGAAAGAGACTATGGGAAAGATCAATATCATCAGTCAGAACAAGGTCAGGGACTGACAGTGGAACAGATCATCAATTGCTCATGTGCAAGTTCAAGTTGAAGATGAAGAAAATTATACCAAGGCCACGAGAGCCAAAGTACAACCTTGAGTATATTCCACCTGAATTTTGAGACTATCTCAAGAATAGATTTCATGTATTGAACACTAATGGCTGAAGACCAGACGAGTTGTGGAATGACATCAAGGACTTCATACATGAAGAAAGCAAGAGGTCATTAAAAAGACAAGAAAGGAAGAAAAGACCAAAATGGATGTCAAAAAAGACTCTGAAACTTGCTCTTAAACATCGAGTAGCTAAAGTGAACAGAAGAAGTGATGAAGTAAAACAGTTGAACAGAAGATTTCAAAGTGTGGCTCAAGAAGACAAAGTAAAGTATTATAATGACGTGTGCAAAGACCTGGAGTCAGAAAACCAAAAGGGAAGAACACAGTCAGCATTTCTCAAGCCAAAAGAACTGAAGAAAAATTCACGGCTTGAGGTGCAATAGTGAAGGATTCTGTGGGCAAAATACTGAACGATGTAGGAACCATCAAAAGAAGATGGAAGGAATGCACAGAGTCACTGTACCAAAAAATTTGGTCAACATTCAGCCATTTCAGGAGGTAGCATATGATCAAGAACCAATGAGGAGGTGAAGCCAAGATGGTGGAGTAGTCAGATGCTTCTGGTGGACCCTCTTACAACAAAGACCCCAAAAAACAAGTGATTCAATTACATATGGCAATTTAGGAGCCCTGAACATCAAAGGCAGAGTTGAGGAACTGGAGTGAGTGGCAGGGGAGGGAGAGATGGTTCGGAAGCAGCATGGAGTTTCCAGACCTGACCTAGAGACAGCCTGAGCCCTTCAGGCCTGATCAGCTTGGGGGTGAGCAGTGAGGCAGACAAGCAGCCGTGCTCAGGAGGCACGTTTTCCGCACTGGGAGAGACCTAGCACCAGAGACTCTACACGGCCACTCAGAACTAGTGAGAAGCAGCCTTCCACAAAATATAAGTACTTGCATACGGCTTACCTCGTGGATTAAAAACACCCTCCTTAGGGAAAAACCTCTCTCCCATTTACCTTGCTGCTGCCTTCTGTACACTGAGTCCTGGACCAGCTTCAGCAATTGCTGAGTTCTCTGGGCCGGAAGTAGGATCTGTCACACGCCCAGAGCCATTCTCCCTGCCATGGAGAGTGAAAAAATTAACAAATAGGGGAAAAAATAAACTGCTGGCTCCCCTAAGCCAGGAACCCAGGGTAGGCATAGCTCCTGTGCCTAGGCACAGGCATAAGGGATCCATGGACTTTGAGTGCCTGTCTCCCTGCACAGGCTAGTGTGGGCCCATCTCAACAGCGTAGGCCCTCATTACTGCAGTACAACAGGGAATATACTGGAACTCTAACTTCAACTGTTTCAGCTGTGAAGTGGCAGGTTCTTGATATCTGACACTGCTCTGCCCATTAAGCAGGGTCTTCACCTACCCACATCAGGGGCCTGAGGACTGGTGGCTCCACCTATGCCACCTAGCCACTTGCGAGAGGGGCCCATGAATAAGAGGTGCCCTCTAGTCCTTACAGCCAACAGCATTAGGTGCTCATAGTCCCACTGCAAAACCCACCTGACTGAAGATGAAGCACTTGACACCAACTTATTTGAGGAAAAATCAGATAAAAGGGTTTTAAAAAATGAAGAAACCCTAAGAATTATGTAGGACTTTATCAGGAGGAATAACCTACAAGTGATTGGAGTACCAGAATTGGGGGGATAACAGAAAATACAGAGAGAACTGTTGAAGATTGGTTGGCAGAAAACTTCCCTGTTATCATGAAAGATGACAAGATATCTATCCAAGATGCTCATCAAACCCCACATAACATAGATCCCAAAAGAAAGTCACCAAGATATATTACAATCAAACTTGCCAAAACCAAAGATAAAGAGAGAATTTTAAGAGCAGCTAGGGATAAATGAAAAGTCATCTACAAAGCAGAGTCAATAAGAATAAGCTCAGACTACTCAGCAGAAACCATGAAGGCAAGAAGGCAATGGGATGACATATATAAAGCCTTGCAGGAAAAAAACTGCCAGCCAAGAATCCAGCAAAACTGTCTCTCAAATATGATGGTGAAATTAGGGCATTTCCCGATAAACAGAAGTTTAAGGAATTTGCAAAAACCAAATCAAAATTACAAGAAATACTAAAGGGAGTCCTCTGGTTAGAAAATCAGTAACATCAGACAACAACCCAAGACTAGAACACAGGACAGAGCAACCAGATGTCAACCTAGATAGGGAAGTCACAAAAGTAAATCAAAGCCAAAACAGTGAAAATAGGGAAACATGTCAATATGTAAACGATGACAACATTAAAACAAAAAAGAGGGACTTAAAAAATGTAGACATAGATTTTTCATATGGAGAGGAAGTCAAGGCGATATAAAGAAATAAAAGACTGGTATAAACCTAGAAAAATAGGGGTAAATATTAAGGTAACCACAAAGGAAACTAACAATCCTACAAGTCAAAATAAAAAGCTAGAAAAATATAAAGACTCAGCAAGCACAAAATCAACAACAATGAAAAAGATGAAAAGAAAATACATGAAGAAAAACGACTCAGCACAGAAAATTAAGTGGAACAAAGAAACAGTGAATAACACACAAAAAAAGACATCACAATGACAGCACCAAACTCTACCTATCAATAATTACCCTGAATGTAAATGGACTAAATTCACCAATAAAGAGACAGAGAGTGGCAGATAGGATTAAAAAACAGGATCCAACTATATGCTGCCTACAAGAGACACACCTTAGACTTAAAGACACAAAAAAACTAAAACTCAAAGGAGGGAAAAAAATAAGCAAACAACACTCAAAAAAGAGCAGGAGTGGCAATATTAATCTCTGACAAAATAGGCTTTAAAGTAAAATCCACCACAAAGGATAAGGAAGGACAAAATATAATGATTAAAGGGTCAGTACACCAGAAGGACATAACTATAATAAATATTTATGCACCCAATGACAGGGCTCCAAAATACATAAAACGAACTCTAACAGCACTGAAAAGCTAGATAGCTCCACAACAGTAGTAGGAGACTTCAACGTACCACTTTCAGTGAAGGACAGACCATCCAGAAAGAAGCTCAGCAAAGACACAGAAGAGCTAAATGCTACAATCAACCAACTTGATCTCGGAGACATGTACTGAACACTCTACCCAACAGCAGCAAAGTATACTTTCTTTTCCAGTGCACCTGGAACATTGTCCAGAATAGACCGCATATTAGGCCATACAGCAAGCCTTAACAAAATCCAAAGCATCGAAATATTACAAAGCATCTTTTCTGACCATAAAGCCATAAAAGTAGAAATCAACAACATAAAAATCAAAAACATGGACACTGAACAACACCTTGCTCAAAAATTACTGGTTTATAGAAGAAATTAAGGATGGAATAAAGAAATTCATGGTATCAAATGAGAATGAAAACACATCCTACCAGAGCCTTTGGGACACAGAAGAGCAGTGCTCAGAGGTCAGTTTATAGCAATAAATGCACACGTTGAAAAAGAAGAAAGGGCCATAATCGAAACATTAACCCAACAACTGGAACAAGTAGAAAGAGAGCAGCAAAAGAAGCCCTCACGCCAGAAGAAAGCAATAATAAGAATTAGAGCAGAGTTAAATGAAATAGAGAATAGAGAAACAATTGAAAGAGTTAACAAGACCAAAAACTGGTTCTTTGAAAAGATCAACACAGTTGATAAACCATTGGCCATACTGACAAAAGAAAAACAGGAGTGGAAGCAAATAATCTGTATAAGAAATGAGATGGGTGATATCACAAGAGACCCAACTGAAATTAAAAGAATCATAACAGAATACTATGAAAAATTGTACTCTAACAAATTTGAAAACCTAGAGGAAATGGACAAATTTCTAGAAACTCACTACCTACCTAAACTAACACAAACAGAGGTAGAACAACTAAATATACCCGTAACGAAACAAGAGATAGATAAGGTAATTAAAAAACTCCCACCAAAAAAAAAAAAAACAAAACCCTGGCCCAGATGGCTTCACTGGAGAATTCTAACAAACTTTCAGAGAAGAGTTAAGACCACTACTACTAAAGGTATTTCAGAGCATGGAAAAGGATGGAATACTCCCAAACTCATTCTATGAAGCCAGCATAACCCTGATACCAAACCAGGTAAGGACACCACAAAAAGAAAATTTTAGACCAATATCCTTCATGAAGATTGACGCAAAAATCCTCCACAAAATTCTAGCCAATAGAATTCAGCAACATATCAAAACAAAACAAAAAAAAATTCACCATGATCAAGTGGGATTTATACCAGGTATGCAAGGATGGTTCAACATTAGAAAAACAATCAATGTAATCCATCACATAAATAAAACAAAAGACAAAAACCACACGATTTTATCAATCGATGCAGAAAAGGCATTTGACAAAGTCCAACACCCAGTCATGATAAAAACGCTGAACCAAATAGGAATAGAAGGGAAATTCCTCAATATAATTAAGAGCATTTATACAAAGCCAACAGCCAACATCATCTTAAATGGGGAGAGACTTTGAAAGCATTTCCCTTGAGGACAGAAACCAGACAGGGATGCCCTTTATCACCACTCTTATTCAACATTGTGCTGGAGGTCCTAGCCAGAGCAATTAGGCTAGAAAAAGAAATAAAGCACATCCAAATTGGTAGGGAAGAAGTCAGAGTATCTCTATTTGCAGATGATATGATCTTATACACAGAAAGCCCCAAAGAATCCACAAGAAAACTACTGAAACTAACAGAAAATTTCAGCAAAGTTTCAGGATACAAGATAAACATACAAAAATCAGTTGGATTCCTTTACACCAACAAAGAGAACTTCGAAGAGGAAACCACCAAATCCATACCATTTACAATAGCCCCCCAAAAGATGAAATACTTAGGAATAAATCTAACCAGAGACTTAAAATATCTATACAATGAAAACTACAAGACAACTACTGCAAAAAACCAAGAGAGACCTGCTAAGTGGAAAAACATACCTTGCTCATGGGTAGGAAGAATCAACATTGTGAAAATGTCAGTTCTACCCAAAGCGATCTGCAGAACAATGCAATCCCGATCCAAATTCCACTGGTATTTTTTAATTAGATGGAGAAAAAAATCACCAACTTCATATGGAAAGGGAAGAGGCCCTGAATAAGTAAAGCATTACTGAAGAAGACGAACAAAGTGGGAGGCCTCGCACTACTTGATTTTAGAACCTATTATACTGCTATGGTAGTCAAAACAGGTGGGTACTGGTACAACAGCAGATACATAGACCAATGGAGCAGAATTGAGAACCCAGACATAAACTCATCCACCTACAAGCAGCTGATATTTGACAGAGGCCCAAAGTCTGTTAATTGAGGCAAAGGCAGTCTCTTTAACAAATGGTGCTGGCGTAACTGAATATCCATCTGCAAAAAACTGAAACAAGACCCATACCTCACACCATGCACAAAAACTAATTCAAAATGGATCAAAGACTTAAATATAAAATCAAAAACAATAAAGATCATGGAAGAAAATTTAGGGACAACGCTAGGAGCCCTAATACATGGCATAAACAGAATACCAACCATAAATAACAATACACAAACACCAGAAGAGAGATCAGATAAATGGGAGCTCCTAAAAAATCAAACACTTACACTCATCAAAAGACTTCACCAAAAGAGTAAAAAGACAACCTACAGACTGGGAAAAAATTTTTGGCTACAACAAATCCGATCAGCATCTAATCTCTAAAATTTACAAGATAATGCAAAACCTCAACAACAAAAAGTCAAATAACACAATTAAAAAATGGGCAAAGGATATGAACAGGTACTTCACCAAAGAAAATATTCAGGCGGCTAACAGACACATGAAGAAACGCTCACAATCATTAGTCATTAGAGAAATGCATATCAAAACTACAATGAGATATCATCATATCCCAACAAGGCTAGCATTAATCCAAACAACACACACACACACACACACACACACACACACACACACACACACACACACACAAAAATGCTGGAGAGGTTGTGGAGAGACTGGAACACTTACACACTGTGGTGTGAATGTAAAATGGTTCAATCACTTTGGAAATCGATTTGGTGCCTCCTTAAAAAGCTGGAAATAGAAATACCATAGATCCAGCTATCCTGCTCCTTAGAATATATCCTAGAGAAATAAGAGCCATCACAGGAATAGATATATGCACACCCATGTTCATTGCAGCACTGTTCACAATAGCAAAAAGATGGAAACAACCTAGGTGCCCATCAGCGGATGAATGGATAAACAAATTATAGTATATCCACACAGTGGAATACTATGCAACAATAAAGAACAACGATGAAGCCGTGAAACATCTTATAATGTAGAGGAAGCTGGAGGTCATTCTGCTGAGTGAATTTAGTCAGTCACAGAAGGACAAATATTGTATAAGACCACTATTATAAGAACTCAGGAAAAGGTTTAAACACAGGAGAAAACATTCTTTGATGGTTACAAGGGTGGGGAGAGAGGGGGAGGGTTATCTACTAACTAGATAGTAGATAAGAATTATCTTAGGTGAAGGGAAGGACAGCACTCACTGCAGGGTAACTCAGCACAACTGGACTAAACCAAAGCCAAGAAGTTTCCTGAATACAATGAAACACTTTGAGGGACAGAGTAGCAGGGTTAGGGGTCTGGGGACCATGCTTTCAGGGGACATCTATGTCAATTGACATAACAAAGCTTATTCAGAAAATGTTCTGCATCCTACTTTGATGAGTGGTGTCTGGGGTCTTAAAAGCTTGCAAGCAGCCATCTAAGATGCATCAATTGGTCCCAACCACCTGGAGTAAAGGAGAATGAAGAACACCAAAGACACAAGGAAAGTATTAGCTCAAGAGACAGGAAGGGCCACATAAATCAGAGACTTCATCAGCCTGAGACCAGAAGAACTAGACGGTGCCTGGCTACCACCAATGACCGCCCTGACGGGGAACACAACAGAGAGTCCCGGATGGAGCAGGAGAAAGGTGGGGTGCAGAACTCAAATTCTAGTAAGAAGACCAGACTTAATGGTCTGACTGAGACTGGAGGTACCCCGGAAAGCATGGCCCCTGGATTCTCTATCAGCCCAGAACTAAAACAATTTCCAAGGCCAACTCTTCCGACAGGGATTGGACTGGGCTGTGGGACATAAAGTGATACTTGTGAGGAGTGTGACTCTTAGCTCAAATAGATACAAGAGACTAAACTGGCAGCTTCTGTCCGGAGGTGAGATGGGAAGGCAGAGAGGGTTAGCAGCTGGTTGAATGGACATGGGGAATCAGGGGTGGAAAGGAGGAGTGTGCTGTCACAGTATGGGGAGAGCAATTAGAGTCACATAACAATGTATGTATAAATTTTTATATGGGAAAAAATTAAAAAAATAAAAGAATCAGTGGCACTGAAGGAAGTAGTCCAAGTTGAACTGAGGACATTGGCTGAAAACAAGGCTCCAGGAATTGATGGTATATCAACTGAGATGTTTCAACAAGCAGTTGCAGCACTGGAATTGCTCATTCATCTACGCTAAGAAATTTGGAAATCAGCTACCAGGCCAACTGACTGGAAGAGATCCATATTTATGCCTATTCCCAAGAAAGGTGATCCAACCAAATGTGGAAATCATTGAACAATATCATTAATATCACATGCAAGTAAAATTTTGCTGAAGATCATTCAAAACTGGCAGCAATACATTGATAGGGAACTGCCAGAAATTCAAGCCAGATTCAGAGAGGACATGGAACAAGGGATATCATTGCTGATGTCAGATGGATCCTGGCTGAAAGCAGAGTTTACCAAAAAGATGTTTACCTGTGTTTTATTGACCATGCAAAGGCATTTGACTGTGTGGATCATAACAAATTACGGATAACATCATGAAGAATGGGAATTCCAGAACACTTAACTGTGCTCATGAGGAACCTGTACATAGATCAAGAGGCAGTTGTTCTAACAGAATAAGGGGATACTGCATGGTTTAAAGTAAGGAAAGGTGTGCGTCAGGGTTGTATCCTTTTGCCATTCTTATTCAATCTGTATGCCTGGCAAATAATCCTAGAAGCTGGAGTATATGAAGACAAACCGAGCATCAGGATAGGAGGGAGACTCATCAACAACCTGTGTTATGCAGATGACACAACCTTGCTTGCTGATAGGTCTTTTGCAGCAGATTTGCCTACTTTAATAGGTAGTTTGATTTCTTGACTGCTGCTTCCATGGGTGTCGATCGTGAATCCAAGTAAAATGAAATTGTTGACAGCGTCAGTATTTCCTCCATTTATGATGATGTTGCTTATTAGTCTGGTTGTGAGAATTTGTGTTTTCTTTACGTTGAGGTGTAATCCATACTGTAATCTTTAATTTTTATCAGTAAGTGTTTCAAGTCCACTTCACTTTCAGCAAGAAAGGTTGTGTCATCTGCATAGCATGGGTTGTTAATGAGTCTTCCTCCAGTCCTGATGCCTGGTTCTTCTTCATATAGTCCAGCTTCTCAGATTATTTGCTCAGCATAGAGTTTGAATAAGTATGGTGAAAGGATATAACCCTGATGCACACCTTTCCTTATTTTAAACCATAGAGTATCCCCTTGTTCTGTTTGAATGACTGACTCTTGGTCTATGTATAGATTCTTCATGAGCACGATGAAGTGTCTGGAATACCCATTCTTCACAATGTTATGCATAATTTGTTATGATCCACACAGTGGAATGTCTTTGCATAGTCAATAAAACACAGGTAAACACCTTTTTGGTATTCTCTGCTTTCAGCCAAGATCCATCTGACATTAGCAATGGTATCCTTCCTTCCACATCCTCTTCTGAATCCCGCTTGAATTTCTTGCAGTTGCCTTTCATAAGTTAGCTTATGGTCAGTTAATTATTTGACATGAATTTTTTGTATATATCTTGAACTAATATGTCACCCTGCCTTTGCTGAGAGGCTTTGTATGTGTGTTGGGGCACACCTTCAACACTCAGCACTCGTATTGTTGCAAGTCTTTAATTCCCAGAGCTCTAAAAAAAGTTGATTTTGACAATTTTTGCCAGTGTTCTTGTTCATTTTATGCAGGAGTGAATTCTGGAGGTCCTTACTCAGCAATTCGAAAAGTACATCTCTACATGCATTACTTTTGCAATGGAAAAAAGGTACTTAATTTTTAAAATGTTTGTACAGGATAATTAAGAGTTACTTATAATAGCAATCAACTGGAAACAATCTAAGTGTTCAAAAATTGTTTTAAAAAGAATGATATATCCATTGCATTTAGAATATGTGTGTGTGTATGTAATATGTTAAATAACAATAATAACTTTACATATGTCTAGAAAAAGTGACAGATAAATATATCCCAACATATTAACAATGATTATTTGAGGTAGAGCTGGATTATGGGTGATTTAATTTAATTATGGGTGATTTGTTAGTTTTTTTTTTTTTTAAACTTTGTGTTTTTTTATGTGTGTCTGTATGTTATCTAATTTTTTGCATTAAGGATGATTTTTTCAATTAATAATATTATTAAAAACATCCAAGATACAATTTACTTACCAGTTAAGAGAAAACATTCTCTCATGCTGTAGTTCTTTTAGAATAAATGTGATATAAACTTGCCAGGTATCTGTAGGCCATAAATGGACATATATCACTGATAGGAAATTTTCTACCTATTTTGTTACTTTGAAAACCTGTGTCAGAATGAAGAAGAGTTAAAAAGATGCTGCCTCTTGGCTATTGGGTAGAGTATGTCACTTTCTTAGTTTTGTTTAATCGAGTTCCAGAGACACTAATGCCAATTAACTACTTTTGCTTTTAGAATCTGCACAGATCCCTGGGAATGTATAATTGCACCATTGCTTAGCAACCATTCCATTATTTTCAGGAACTTGTTAAATGAATGAATGCATTTTGATGACAAGACAGCTTTATTCATGCCATGCTCTGGGCCACCATGTAATAATAAGAGATAACGAAATGAAATATTGCAAAGATCATGTCCTTAGTCATTTCTTCTCACAAAAACCCTCAGAGGAGCTGGGTTGAGAAAGAAACTTTTTACATAAACAGATTTTAAAAGCTAATAGAAAAAGCATATTGGTTCTGAAATAATTATATTGTGTATATACTCATTCACATTTTCTCTTTTCAGTAGTTGGATGACCTTCCATGCATAAATTATAAACAGAAGTGCTCTATAGATGTTCATCTTTGACTGTTTCAAGACCCCTAAAATGGCTCTGGCTCCCCATGTACCAGTGCATGATATAAACTCATACCTGCATTACAAAGCAACTGCTGGATGATCAAGGTTCCCAATTTAAACAAGCTCAAACATCTGGCCAGGAAAGATTGCAGACTGGAATAACACATCATATGGGACCAGTTCCTTTGTAACAACAAATGCTGTGTGTTACCCATAAACGAATTGCCATGAGTCAATTCCCACTCATAGTGAGACAGAGGTCCCCAGGTTGCAGAAAATTCCACTGCCTCAAGCAGCTTGCTTGACATGCCCCAGACTTCACATTAACATCCTGGTTCCCCTTTCCTTAACTGCTGCCCAGAACTAGATGAAATCAGCTGAAACCAGTTTAAGGGCTGTCATGGATTAAATTGTGACCCCCCAAAAAATACGTGTATCAATTTGGCTAGGCCATGATTCCCAGTACTGTGTGATTGTTGACCATTTTGTCATCTGATGTGATTTTCCTACATGTTGTAAATCCTGTCGCTGTGATGGGATGAGATAGGATTAGCAGCAGTTATATTAATGACACAGGACTCAAGTTACAAGATTGGATTGTGTCTTGAGCCAATCTCTTTTGAGATATAAAAGAGAGAAGTGAGCAGAGAGACCTATGGACCTCTTGGCAACGAGAAAGTAGTGCTGGGAGCAGAGTGTGTCCTTTAGACCCAAGGTTCCTGTATTGAGAAGCTCCTTGGCCAGGGGAAGATTGATGACAAGGACCTTCCTCCAGAGGTGACACAGACAGAAAGCCTTCCCCTGGAGCTGGCACCCTGAATTTGAACTTGTAGACTACTAGACTGTGAGGGAATAAACTTCTCTTTGTTAAAGCCATCTGCTTGTGGTATTTCAGTTATAGAAGCACTAGATAACTAAGCACCATGTTGACATTCTCAATGACCTTTTAGCTCATTAAGTACCTCATAATAGTAACTTTCTCACCTTTTGGGCAGAGACGGGCCACCATTTTTGAACACGTGATGTATGAAGTTATATGTTACACTTACTGCACCTACTTAGCATGATTAAGAATGTTGCTGATGTAATTTACATTATCTCCTTGCTTGTAAACTCCATAAAAGTGACCTCCCTAAGCCCTATCCTTGAGCAGCCTTGGAGGCACCAGTCCTGACTGTTACTTTCCTTGCACAACAAAATAAAGTTGCCTTTCTGATCTCCCACCTCAGCCTCTTGTTTACTGGCTGTGATGAGTCTCACTGAGCAGGACTTAGAGTTTCCAAAAATAGTAGTGACCCTATAGGACAGAATAGAACTTCCCCATAAGGTTTACAAGGCTGTAATCTTTACGGGGAAAATATTAAATGACGCAGGGAGCATCAAAAAGAAGATGGAAGGACTACACAGAGTCACTATACCAGAAAGAATTGGTTGATGTTCCACCATTTCAGGAGGTAGCAAATGATCAGGAACCAATGGTACTAAAGGAAGGGTCCAAGCTGCAATGAAGGCTTTGGTGAAAAACAAGGCTGCAAGAATTGGCGGAATCCCAACTGAGATGTTTCAACAAACAGATGCAACACTGGAAGTGCTCACTTATCTATGCCAAGAAATTTGGAAGACAGCTACTTGGCCAACCGACTGCAAGAAATCCATATTTATGCCTATTCCCAAGAAAGGTGATGCAAATGAATTTGGAAATTATCGAAGAATATCATTAATATCACACGCAAGTAAAATTTGGCAGAAGATCATTCAAAAGTGGCTGTAGCAGTATATCAATAGGGAACTGCCAGAAATTCAGGCTGGATTCCGAAGAGGATGTGGAACGGAACCAGGGACGTCACTGCTGATGTCAGATGGATCCTGGCTGAAAGCAGAGAATACCAGAAAGATGTTTACCTGTGTTTTATTGACTATGCAAAGGTATTAGACTGTGTGGATCGTAACAAATTATGGATAACATTGTGAAGAATGGGAATTCCAGAACACTTCATTGTGCTCATGAGGAGTCTGTACATAGATCAAGAGTCAGTCATTCAAACAGAACAAGGGGATACTGCGTGGTTTACAGTCAGGAAAGGTGTGTGTCAGGGTTGTATCCATTCACCATACCTATTCAATCTGTATGCTGAGCAAATTATTAGAGAAGCTGGACTATATAAAGAAGAATGTGGGATCAGGATTGGAGGAAGACTAATTAACGGCCTGTGTTATGCAGATGACACAATTTACTTGCTGAAAGTGAAGAGGACTTGAAGCACTTAGTGATGAAGATCAAAGACCACAGCCTTCAGTATGGATTACACCTCAACATAAAGAAAACAAAAATCCTCACAACTGTACCAATAAGCAACATCATGAGAAATGGAGAAAAGATTGAATTTGTCAGGATTTTATTTTACTTGGATCCAAAATCAACACCCACAGAAGCAATAGTCAAGAAATCGAAAGATGCATTGTACTGGGCAAATGTGTTGCAAAAGCCTTCTTTAAAGTGTTAAAAAGCAAAGATGATACCTTGGGTGCACCTGACCCGAGCCAGGGTGTTTTTGTTCACCTCATATGCATGCAAAAGCTGGACAATGAATAAGGAAGACTGAAGAAGAATTGATGCCTTTAAATTGTGGTGTTGGTGAAGAATACTGAATATACCATGGACTGCTGGAAGAATGAACAATTCTGTCTTGGAAGAAGTACCACCAGAATGCTCCTTAGAAGCAAGGATGGCAAGACTACGTCTCATGTACTTAAGACATATTATCAGGAGGGATTAGTCATTTACCAAGGACATCGTGTTTGGTAAAGTAGAAGGTCAGTGAGAAAGAGGAAGACTGTTGTCTTAGTCATCTAGTGCTGCTATAACAGAAATAACACAAATGAATGGTTTTAACAAAGAGAAATTTATTTTCTCACGGTCTAGTAGGCTAGAAGTCCAAATTTAGGGCATCAACTCCAGGGGAAGGCTTTCTCTTTTGGCGCTGGAGGAAAGTCCTTTGTCATCAATCTTCCCCTGGACCAAGAGCTTCTCCACGTAGGAACCCCAGGTTCAAAAGACACACTGTGCTCCTGGTGCTGCTTCCTTGGTGGTATGAGGTTCCCATTCTCTGCTTGCTTCCGTTTCCTTTTATCTCTTGTAAGATAAAAGGTGGTACAGGCCACAGGTTAACTCCCTTTACATTGGATCAGAGATGTGATCTGGGTAAGGGTGGTGTTATAATCCCACCCTAATCCTCTTTAACATAAAATTACAATCACAAAATGGAGGACAACCACACAATACTGGGAATCATGCCTAGCTGACACGTATTTTGGGGGAACACAGTTCAATCTATGACAACCCCAACAAGATGGATGGACACAGGCTGCAACAGTGTTCTCAAGCATAATGATTGTGAGGAGGGCACAGGATTGGGTAGTGTTTTGTGCTGTTGTACATATATAGGGTCACTATGAGTTGGAGCCAACTCAGTGGCACCTTACAACAACAATCTTTATGGAAGCAGATTGCCATATCTTTCTGTGATGGAGTGGCTGGTGTGTTTGAACCACCAACCTTTTGGTTGCCAGCCAAGTGCTAAACCACTGTACTACCAGAGCTCCTCTGCTATGTGTTAACATCCTTTAAATCAAAATAACAATTCTAAACAATTATGGCTTAATATATTACTTTTTTGTTTTGATCCTCTGAAAGCTCAGAGGAAAATTTTAGTGTCTAAATTCCAGTGAATTCTAAATTTTCCCTCAAGCTCCTGGCAGATCTTTTCTCCTCTTAAGCATATCTGAGGAAACAAATACACACATACACCCACAAACACATGCATATATTCAGTGACTTTGAAAACAAATGTGAAATAATGAATTTTTGAGAACTTATTAGGCTTAAAGTCATGGAACAGGGCAAGACTTTATAGTCTCCCTGTCCTTCCGTTTGTCCCAGAGAGGCTTTAAGACTCATCCAAGGTAGAACTAACACTGGGATCAATACCTTCTACTTTCAATTCATGCTTTTCAAACTCACTGCCCCTCTTCGTGCCAGAAACTTTAAGCTCAGAGTTGAAAACTAATTTTGCATTTTATAAGTAAAGTTTGTTGTAAAAATCTAAATAATACAAAAGTATCTAGAGTAAAAATTGAATGCCTCTCTTCAGTCCTTCACATTTTTATGTATCTAGTCTTGCACTTGGTTAAGAAAATATCAAGAATATACATTTCAGTTAGGTGATTCAGTTCAACAAGTATAGTTCATACCATGTGTCTACAAGCATCACCATTCAGGAAGTGAGGTGGGATGGAGGTTGTGCAGACCTATATGCTACAACTGTTGTCTTCAATAAGGCTGTTTTGAGAGCAAAATATAGGCAGGATCACAAATTATGTGAATAAATAATGTCAAAATGTATAGTTTGAAAAGAGTATTATCTAATTCAGAGAATAATAAGTCTACCTATGAAGAAGGCTTCATGGAGGATGTGGGATTTTATCCAGGTCTTGAAAGATGAGTAAGATTTAGAGAAGTAAAGGGAAGAAAGAAAAACTCTGAGATTAATTTTAATTTGCACACTACATTGTTCCCAAGAGTACTGTAAAGTGGTTTATAAGCTATGTAACCCCTCAAGGAGCCCTGGTGGTGCAATGGTTAAGTGCTCAGCTGCTAAGCAAAAGGTCAGTTGTTAAACCTACCAGCCACTCTGAGGGAGATAGATGTGGCAGTCTGCTTCCATAAAAAATTACGGCTTTGGAAACCCTGTGGGGCAGTTCTACTCTGTCCTATAAGGGTCGCTATTAGTTGGAATCTACTTGACGGCAATAGGTTGTGGTAACCTCTCTGTGTCTTACTTAGTTTTCTCTTTGGTAAAATAGGATAATAAAAATAGAAACAACTTCATAGAGTTGTTATGAAGATTAATTGAAATGCTATACCTAAATAGCTTAAAATAGTGCCCGGATTCAAGGGCTCAATCAATGTTTACTACATGTTCTACTATTATATAGAATGATTATATAGTATATAGCTTCTAAATGGTTTCATTTATGCCTGTCCTCTACCACCAAGAACAACAGGACTAAGTTTGGTTTGATCAGGAATATTCCGCAGAAGTTATATTTCTCAAGGGTGATGTTTCTCAAACTGTCTGCAATGAAAAACTAGTTTCTTTTTTCCTCAGCCTATCATGGACTGAATGGATGAATAAAATGTATATACATACAGTGGGATATTATTCAGCTATAAAAAGGAATGGAATTCTGATACATGCTACATAATGAATGAACCTTGAAGACATTATGCTAAGTGAAAGAAGCTAGACACAAAAGGATAAATATTGTATGATTCCATTTATATGAGGTATCTAGAAGAGGCAAATTCATAGCAACAGAAAGTAGAATATAGAGGTTACCAGGGGCTGAGGGGAGGATAGAATGGGGAGTTATTGTTCAATGGGTATAGGGTTTCTGTTTGGGTGATAAAAAAAGATCTGGAAATAGGTAGTGGTGATGGTTACACAGCATCGTGAATGTAAGTAATGCCACCGAATTGCACTTAAAATGGTAAAATGGTAGATTTTGTTATGTATATTTTGCCACAAAAAGTTTTGAGAAAATACAATAAAAATAAATACCAGAAAAATAAAATGGAAAAGACATATACAATAAGTCCCATTTTAAAAATTATTATCCTCAATAGACATAACATTACTCTGTCAAATTACTATAAATGCCTATTCTCCCTCTGGACCTATCTTTTTACAGATGGGCCACAGTTTGAGTAGACCACTACAGGGCACTAGGCCAATAATTCTAGTAACTTTCACCATTAGATTGAACAAGCTGCCAAGTTTCACTAAAATCCCAAGCCATTTTTTGAACATATGTACCATCTGGCCCATAAGTGAATAGCACCTTTTCCCTCCCCCAATCACCTTTGACTCTTTCCTTGGCCTTCATTTCTGCTAGATACAAGCCAGAGCATCTTTGAGTGAAAAGGTGACTGCTAACAGATGAAGAGTGTGAAAATCACACTCAAAATAGCCAGCTACTTTGAATAACAAGAGATAAGTAAGAGCTTCTTAATACCACTTACTTTTCTTTGTTGTTGAACTTGGAGCCCAAAAACTCCTCAGCATGTCTTGAGTTCTCTTAGTTTAAAAGGTTGTGTCCTTCTGAATGAAGAGATTAGGGCCACCCCAACTAAATATCAGAATTTGATATGCTGCCTACTTGGACCTTTGAAATGTCCAGGAGTTGAGCTCTGACCCACTGCATGCTCTGGCCTGAGGTATGTGAATTGATTGCTTGTCTGGACTGGACCGCGCTTCTCCTTGTACCCCATCCCCATCTCTATCCAAGCGTCTTGCCCAGGATCATGGATGTCTGTGTTTCCAGCTCTGACAAGCTTTTCTTCAGATGTATTCATTAAAATAGTAAACTTTGTTGTGCCCATTTTCCAAATGTCAAGGCATCCGTGAGTCAAGGGTGACTCAAGTTTCTCATGGTTATTTCTGCAAAAGCAGTGCAGAAAAATTGATTATTTCCTTCTTAGAGAAAAAACACTTGAGTGTAATCACTTACAGTGTGAGCAAGGAAACATTTCTTTAACAAGAAAAATATAAATGATGAAAAAGGGTGGGAGTGGGGGAGTTTCAGATCAGCAAAGAGGGTGGAAGTGACTCCAGAGGTGGCAGATCCTGCCAATTAAAATGTGTCCTAACCTCCCTGACAGGGAACACAACACAGAGTCCCTGGCGCAGCTGGAGAAAAGTAGGGTACAGAACTCAGATTCTTTTTAGCAGACTTAATGGTCTGACTGAGACTAGAGGAACCCCAGAAGACATGGCCCCTGCACTCTCTGTTAACCCAGAACTAAAACCATTCCTGAAGCCAACTCTTCAGACAAAGATTAGACTGGACTATAAGACATAAAATGATACTTGTAAAGAGTGTGCTTCTTAGTTCAAGTGGATACACAATACTAAATGGCCAGCTCCTGTCTGGAGGTGAG
This sequence comes from Dugong dugon, assembly GCA_030035585.1. Lineage (NCBI taxonomy): Eukaryota > Metazoa > Chordata > Mammalia > Sirenia > Dugongidae > Dugong > Dugong dugon. The sequence continues at coordinate 150,193,797 of CM057460.1, forward strand.
ATGAAAAGGCAGAAAGGGATAGGAGCTGGTTGAATGGACATGGGAAACCCAGGGTGGAAGGGGGAGTGTGCTGTCACATTACAGGGACAGCAACTAGGGTTACATAACAATGTGTATATAAATTTTTGTATGAGAAACTAACCTGAGCTGTAAACTTTCACCTAAAACCAAACCAAACCCATTGCCATCGAGTTGATTCCAACTCATAGCAACCCTATAGGATGGAGTAGCACTGCCTCATAGGGTTTCCAAGGAGTGCCTGGTGGATTTGAACCGCCGACCTTTTGGTTAGTAGCCATAGTTCTTCACCACTGTGCCACCAGAGTGTCTAAACCAAACCTGTTGCAGTAGAGTCAATTCTGACGCATAGCAACTGTATATATAGGACAGAGTGGAGCTGCCCCATAGGGTTTTCAAAGAGGGGCTGGTGGATTCGAACTGCCAGCCTTTTGGTTAGCAGCCTGAGCTCTTAACCACTGCACCACCAGGGCTCCACCTGAAGCACAATGAAAAATTAATTAATAAAATGTGCCCTAAAATGGGCTGTTTACTAGATGCTGTAGATGGAATTTTAAAGTCAAAGCCCAAAGTGAATTTTTTCTTTTTTTTTGCCTTTTTCTCCCTTAATTTTTTTTTAGGCAGTTTCTATTGTAAGGTATTACATACATGCAGAAAAATGCATAAATATACATGTTTGGTTTAATAAATTGTTATAAAGGAAACCACATGTAACTACCTTCTCAGGCCAAGAAGCAGAACATTTACAGCACTCCAGAAGCCTCTGCCATGCCTCTCCTCATTACAACCACTTTTCTCCCCCTCCCTACCTTCCTGGCTTTTGTGATGATCTCTTCCTTGCCTTATGTTATAATTTTATCCCCAAGTTAAGAATCTCTAAGAACTATAGTTTAGTTTTTTCTGTTTTTGAAGTTTAAATAAATTGAATGGTATGTATGTATTCTTTTGTGTCTTTCAAAGCTCAACATTCATCCATGCTGTTGTGTGTAACTGAGTTCGTTAATTTCCATTGCTGTATGGTATTCCATTGTGTGAGTAGACAACATGCCCTAATTATGTATCCATACTCCTGTAGACGGACATTTGGGTTATTTGCAGTTTAGAGGCTATTACAAATAATGCTGCTATGAACATTCTTGTACATTTCTTCTGCTGCACACGTGCATGCATTGCTTTTGGGTATATACTCAGGCTTACTGGATCATAGAATATGTGACTCTTCATCTTTAGTAAATAATGCCAATGGTTTTCCAAAGTGATTGTCCCAATTTATACTCTACTAACAGTATATGAATGGAAACTCTGGTGGTGTAGTAGTTAAGAGCTATGGCTGCTAACCAAAATGTCAGCAGTTCGAATCCACCAGGCGCTCCTTGGAAACCCTATGGGGCAGTTCTGCTCTGTCCTAAAGGGTCACTATGGGTCAGAATCAACTTGACAGCAACGGATTTTAACAGTATATGACATTCTCCTCTTTAGTTTTATATTAAAAAATATTTAACTGCATGAAATCCATACACTTGCTTATTGCAAAACAAGATGAATTTCATGGACTAAGTTTCTATAGATGGTTTGAATGGAGTGCTCTTACTCTGGACTCTGACAGACCTGGGTTCAAATCCTGGCTCTGCCACTTATTTGCTGTGTGACATTTAACTTTTTAACTTTTCATTGTGTTTTCTCATTTGTAAAACAGGAGACAGTAGTACTTAGTTCATACAATTGCATTAATTTAATGAGTTAAATATTTAATGTACCTAGTATATTATCTGGCACATAGTAAAACTTCAATATGATAGTTAATATTACATCATCATCATCATCATTATTTAGCACTTAAGATTTCTTTTTTTAACCACAGCAGGAAGAAAGATTAGGAAGCAGAAAGTTAGGCTTGGCTATTTGTATTTGTATATTTTTCAGTAATATCCAACCTCAGGGAATAGCCTTAGAAAAGCAGAATCATGAGGATGTTTATGAACTAGGACACAGTTTTGCTTAAGTGTCGTCAGCCAGATGAGCAGATATTTGTCAAGAGATTGTCCCCCAAGTCACCCTGACACTCCTACATTACCTGGCACCTCAGAGAAAAAATAGATGGGACCCTGAGCTCTCTACCACCTGGCCAGGGAGCCAAAGTGCTCTGCCACTCTCTTTCTAGGGCAGCCACCTGGCCTGCTCCTGACTCTCAAGACCACAGCTGCAGGAACAATATGGCAGCCACATCCAGTTGGGCCTCTGTTCACCATAGTTCGGGGATGCAGCTGCCAGGAGCAGCTCCCAGAGGACCATGGTGACTTGTAGCCAGCAACACTGAGAAATAGGGATCACAGAATCCAGGATACAGGATGGAAATTATTGTAAAATATCCTACAGTGAGTGAGTGCATGGGAATGCTGCCAGTGCAATTCTGGGCTGAGCCCAGCTGATCTCACAGCAACTTTTCTCAGCACCTGCTCCTTTTGTCCACTTCTCCAGGAAGGTAGCCAGTGGGCATCAGGAAGACTGCATGGTCTAGAAATGGTGTTCTGATAGCCCTCTGCATGAAAGACATATTGCAGTTCCATGGTCAAGGTCCTGGAATGGAACTCCTAGAGGGAACAGGTGTGTGACGCCACCAAAGGGCACAGGTTGAAATGGGATAAGTTCTTTATCGGCAGGAGGCATCCAGATATGCTTTTGATGGGGGAAAGAGGTTCAGGGTGGATTATGATTTTTAAGATTGATTTGGTGAGACCACTTATTCAGTGATGCCAGTGTCCGTTCAAGGTCAAGCTTTCCCACTCTTGATTTCTTTCTTGTAAAACAGTAGTTTGATATATTTGGGAAGATTCAAGTGTCTGCTGGGTAGGGAATTTGAATGTGAGTTAGCAAAAAATTTGAATCAAACTACTTTAGGTGACTGTGCACGCGCACGTGCGCACACACGTGCACACACACACACACACACACACACACACACACACACACACACACATACATTCAATGGCTCTAAATAAGTTAACTGGGGTCTTGTATTAGAGAACCTGTACTAATAAATCTTGGAATTACTCTCAACACTCATTCTTTTGATGCTGTTGGAATTGACTTGATGGCACACAAGAACAATCAGTTTTCTCTTTGAAATATTTCCCTCTTATGTTTTCTCTTCTTCTCACTTTAAGTCTTGCCAACTTTATGCTTTTATTATTGTAAAGATCTCTCATTCCAATCAATCCTTCATAGATCGATTAAAACAATTCTTTCATCATACTATTCCCTCCTCAGAAAGGCTCCCAGTTACCTGAGAAATAATGCCAAAACTCCTCAGCCTGCATTTAAGGTCCTTCACAATTCATCAATTTTTTCAATTCTCATTTTTCACTGAATTCTTTTCTTTGTTCAGATTGGGGGACTCATTGGCCCTGTACATGCTACATTCCTCTGCTGTTCCATGGCTCACCTTTAACACCATTCACTTTCCTTCTCTCTTCTTCAGTCAAGCCCAGTATTGCCAAAGTGTGGTATGTGTATCTCTGGTGTAACACAATATAATTAGGTGGTAGACCTAAACATTATTATTATTTTTTGCTTTAATATGTAGGACTTTAAAAAATATTAGGAAATAGACTATCTTACCGCACTCATGGCTTTATGGATATCATTGCCTGGGATGAGCTAGAGTAGATAGTGCCATAGTATCCCACTTTTATAGACTGCATAATTATAGGTGCTTTGCACAATCAGGATCTGAATGGAGTAGTTCTACTCTCTTGGCCACACTGATTGGTTTAGGAATGAGCATGTGGTTCAGTTCAGTCCAATGAGAAGAGGTCTACCAAGGACTTTGATAAAGAAATTTCCTCACTCTTAAAAGCCAGCCATCAGGAGTGATACCCCCTCTTTCTGGATGTAGAGACTGCAGATTTGAAGATGGAAACTGCTACCAACGCTTTGATATCATAAGAGGAGCAGCCTGAGAACAAAGTCAGCCCATAAAGGAGGACAAAATCAAAAGAATTTCAAAGAGGACTCTATTAAACTACATTAAACCAATTCTAATTGGACGTCATTTACATGAGCTAATGCATTTCCTCACAGTTCAAGCCAGTTTGAGTTGGGTTCTCTACCACTTCAGCCCAAATCCTGACTGATTCAATAGGAAAGATATAGGTTGTTAATATGGATCCATGCTTCCCAAACATTTTTTATCTAATGGCCCTAATAGGAAAATTGGAATAATTATAATACGCTGGGGTAAATGGATAAGATGGCTCATGGTCAGAGCCAAGCAGCCCAGGGACTTTGGCTGTATCAACATTGCCGAGGGCTGAGGGGTTAATATCTTGGGAACTTGCAATCCACTTGTGAGTGCAACAGCTCAGTAATTGGGAGGCTCCATGTCTATGGTTATTTCTCTTCAGAAAAGTATGGAAATTTCACTTCTGGAAGCTGTCATTCATTTGGTAAGTAAAATATAAACACACTAGAATTGGACTTTTGCTTTTTGTTTTTCTCTTATGTTGGGCCCGTTATGAAACAGTGGTTAAAAATAAGGTTTTTACTATGTAAATGTGATGGAAATGTGAATACTAGTGGTGACTATTTTTCTAGTAGTTGCACTGGAAACTAAATCTACTAATCACTGTACTCTGGCAGGCTTTGTGGAAAGGTGGGTAGACACTAAAGTACTTCTGTTTTGTTCTAATGTTCTTGGGCTTTTGGAGAGAAAGGTCCTGGTCATCTGTGGGGATTCTGAAAAGAATGTTAATGTTTTTCTGATGAAATCTTCTGTCTGTGAGGTCCTGTGTGTGATTGTAAATGGCTTTTCAAATTGGCATACTTCTATTCATTTGATCTGCTTTAAAGTATCCTTAAAAAACAGATTCGCACCAGTATTTCAAATGCACAGCAAGTGAACACAAGGGGTCCAAATGGAGCTATAGGGTTTATGCCTCAAGTAATGAGACTTGGGATTTCTTCATTGTGCAATTTGATTATTAACATTACTGAATACCCACTACACAAGTTTTGCATGTTACAAAAAGCACTTGGATAACTTGATATATGTTCTTCAAAATTATTTTCCAAATGAGATTCTAAGGAATAAGGGTATAAACAAATAAACAATCAACCTTTTCCCTTGATTTGAGGACATTGGCAAATAATATATTCAGAAAATCAGTCTGTAGCTTGTTTCAGGCGTCTTTTTGAAATAGAAATTTATTGGAAAATATTTTTTACATCATTTTGGTTAAGAATTAATTCTCAGAGGATCTCATACCATCAAGAAAGCAGTGCCAGGAGCAGAGCACGTCCTTTGGACCGGGGTCCCTGCACAGAGAAGCTCCTAGTCCAGGGGAACACTGAAGAGAAGAAGGCCGACAGAGACAAAAAGCCTTCCCCTGGAGCTGATGCCCCGAATTTGGACTTTTAGCCTACTTTGACTGTGAGGAAATAAACTTATCTTTGTTAAGAAAAAAAAAAAAAGAATTCTCAGGATGCAATTTTTTCAGAAAATATAGTGAATTTTTTTTTCATTTTTTCCTCTATTCTGTTTCCATATCCATGAGAGGTAGAATTTGGTTAAATCCTAACAAACACTGAAACCATTTTATTGATGATGGACTTCTCTTCATCTGAAACTAAGCGGCTTTGAGCCAATTATAGCTATTGATTGAGTATAAACATTTCCATTCTTCTCACTTAGAAATGTATTTTTAAAGCGGCACTTCTACATATTAATTACATCGATTATTATTCATTTTGTTGTTTAATTTTTATTTTTGGATTTAATTTTTTAATTCAATAATATTGTTTTATTTTTTCTTAGTATGGGTTTCTCTAATTGTGGTAGTGATAGAAGATTTTACTCATAAATGCATTTTAGTGAAGAAAATCAGTTGGTTTAAAGAAAAACTTAATAGTAGCACATATTGTATGCAGTTACAACCCAGATTTTTGTCATGTGGATAACTGAGGCTTTGGAAACACTCAAATAGCAGAGGGCTGTTTCATTCAAGGCCAGGATAAATGTGTCCCCCTCTTCCCTGACCATTCAAGCCCAATCAGGCTCTCTTTCTTTTTAGGGTTCTTAATTTTATTTTATTTTTTGTGCACCAGTCCTAAAAAGCTCCTAGTTTTACTCTTCCAGATTCCTGGGGTGGTGCAAACATGCTAGCTGCTAACCAAAATGTTGAAGGTTCATGTCTACCCAGGTGCCTCAGAAGAAAGGCCTGGTGATCTACTTTTGAAAAAACAGCCATTGAAAACCCTGTGGAACTCTGATACGCAGTGGGTGGCAATGAGTCAGAATCTCCTCCACAGCACCTGGTTTTACTCTTCCAGTTAATTGACAAACACGGACTCCTGGTGGTGCAGTGGTTAAGAGCTCAGCTGCTAACCAGTAGGTCGGCAGTTCAAAACCACCAGCAGATCCTTGGAAACCCTATGGGGCAGTTCTACTCTGCCCCATAGAGTTGCTATGAGTCGGAATCGACTCTATGGCAACGAGCTTTTTTTTTTTGGTTTGCATTTATGGCATGGACGTGGATGCCTGTAATAAACCAATAACATATAAAGCACAGGAAGATGGAATTAGTCTGCTGTAGATGTAGGCAGTAAGGGATGTGCTGACTTTAGCAAATTTAAAAACAATAACAAAACCAACTGAAATTCAGTCCGCTTTTTATTATCACTATGTGCCAACAATTCTGAACAGTGTCAGTAATAAAATAGTACTCTCTAAAAAAAAACTTTTATTAGTCCAAGTTGTCTAAACAATTGTTACAGTTACAGTTGGGTTTTACTAATATATGTAGGCTTCAAATTAGCACATTTTTATTACTTATCCTTCGATACACATTGTATTGTGCATGAAATAATTTGGAGAATGCCTGACTATACAGTTAGCTTCCAACACTGGTGGATTCAGCTGTAGGTATTCATTTCAAGAGTAACATAGTTCAAGTTCATAGCAATATGTTCATAATGGTTTGGAATCATTGGCACTTGCTTTGGGTGCAGTTCAAGCCTCCAACCCTGTGGTACTGCATATTTGTGTGTTTAAACAGTAGATGTGAATTAACAATGCTAGCACAGTGATTATAAATTACTTCAAACCTGCCATTCCATGTGACCACTTGGAGTTTTTATGTTTAAAAATTTAAATTAGTGAAGCAGTATGAACTGAGAGGTACAATATTTTAGTTTAGCTACTGCAAATTTTAGATCATTCTAAATTTCAGTAGTATCTTTAAAATTGAAACATATTTAAAAATTGATTTTTGTTTTAAAACTAAAAATGCAACAAGAAAATAACAATTATTTCGGATTATACCCATTGCCGATGAGTCAATTCTGATTCATAGCGACCCTGTAGGATAGAGTAGAACTGCCCCTATAGGGTTTCCAAGGCAGTAAATCTTTACAGGAGCGGACTGCCTCTTCTTTCTCTCCAGGAGCATCTGGTAGGTGAGAACCACTGACCTTTCAGTTAGCAACCTAGTGCTTCACCACTGTGCCACGAGGGTTCCTTTTGTTAAACTCAAGAACTGTACATTTTCAAAAGGGTAACTTTTACTGTATGTAAATTATACATAAAGTTTGAAACAAAATATCTACTCTGGGTAGAGAAAACTAAGTACTCCACTAAAATGAAGAAAAAAGTGGGTGAATCATCAACAACCAATGCCTAATTGATGGAGGGGGTGGCTGGAGAGGTATTAATGGTGGTCCCTGAGGCCCTCTGACATACAGGATCCACACCATACAAGAATTGGTATCTGTTCTTGGCTGGCGCAAGAGATAGACTTAGTGAAGGGTGATGTGAATTGCTCACAAAACCAGCAACTTTAGAAATCTGTTGTTATCTGGGGTTAGAATACAAATAATCATTTCCTTTCACACCTCCTGGCACCTATCTTCTCTTAAACCCCAGGGCTGGTTATCTAGCATCCTATCAATGACTGGAAGTCCATCAGGGAGCCTTCTGCAAGTCTAGGATATGTGGATGATACCAGGCACATGGGTGAGGTCACAGAAGAGCCACCATGGAATGAGTCCTTATGTTTCTTATCACTAGACATTCTTTTCCTTCTCTTGATTTCCATCAGGTGTTTCCATGTGAACTTTTATCAGTAAATTTGATTAGACAAAACATTCCATTAAGCCAGATATCTTTCTACCAACTCTGAGTTGACTATGCTTTGTTTTTTATTGATTCAGAAGTCTAAATATCCTGTTAATTAAATGATGGCTGCCATTGTCGTTGTGTGCCATCGAGTCAATTCCAACTCATAGTGACTCAAGAGGATAGAGTAGAATTGCGCCATGTGGTTCCCTAGGCTATAATCGTTGTGGGAGCAGATTGCTGGGACTTTTTCTCCAGTGGCTAACCCTAGATGGGTTCTAACCTTTTTGGTTAGCAGCCTAGTGCTTAACTGCTGCACTACCAGACCACCTTCTTCTGCCAGTCTAAATCATTTTAAGCTTGATTTTTAAAATGTCTAGCCTGATCCACCCACCCCCTGGCAAACAGAACCAATGCAAACCATTGCAGGGCGTTCATCTGAGCACAGATCACAGCACAGGACTGGCAGATCCTCACCCTCAAATTCATGATCCTGGAGAGACAGTGCTAGTGCAGGCAACCCTGGAGGGCTAACAGCAGGTGACTGGGGTAGCATCACATGTTTCCACAGAATTTTAGAACTGGAAGGGCCCTTGTTCTTGTAGGTTGCCTCAAGTTGATTCCAACTCTTAGAGAATCGCTCGTGATTTTTATTTAACTGATGACTAAAAGGAGGCCTGGAGAGTGAATGAGGCTTGTTCAGGGCACATAGCTAATTGGAGGCAAAAGTAAGACTGCAAATCAAGTCTCCTTATCCACAGCCCAGCACTCTTCCCCAATCAGTCTGCCCCTACAAATAATGAAATGTGTATGTTTGGGGCAAGCCATAAACTGCATTTATTTCAAAGGTTCTGGTCAGAAAGAGGACCAAGAATTGGGTGGTAAGTTACATCTGAGAGAAATTTATCATCTCTTTCAGCTACGGAGATAATTCACTCCAGGAAATAGGTAGGATCCCATATAACTGTGAATGAGTTCACCACTCCTTTGGAATGGATTATTTAAATAAACCCTATTTAGAATTCTTTTGCACACATAAACATTTTTTGGAATATATATGATTGTTTTCTATAAATTTTAGAGCTTTTACCTTTAGCTTGTTTCACATGCAGTGAACACATAGAGAAGTCTGACTAGAAAAGGTCATGGTTCATCAGGGAAAATACTATTTAGCTCTATATTATTAAGAGCAAATAACTTCAGCTGCTGTGACAGATAACCCTGAATTTTCAGTGGCTTTACACAGTACAATTTATTTCTCTCCTGTGTCATGGAAATAAGGGCTGGGTTGAAAGTGCACATATCACTTCCACTCACTTTCTGTTGGCCAGAACTTAGTCAGATTTGCTTCAAGAAGGCTAGTAAATGTGGTCAGGCTTTATGCCAAAGAAGTCAGGAGTTCACAGATGCTGGTGAGCACTAGCTTTCTCTACTCAGGTCTGACTGAATGGCGTCTGCACAGTTAACCAAATTAGCTAGAAGAGCCCAAGCCCTAGTGCATATTTACCATGAAAATGCTCTAGAGACCCCAGCATGCTGTTTGCAGCTCCCACTACAAAGTGGCAGGCCAGGATCCAACAGCATCACAAGCAAGTTCCTCTTTGGGGAATGAAGGCCTCAGATATGGCACAGCTCTTGAGCACTGGGTTCAGGTTGTGCCTTTCCAGGCACAATAAAAGTTGTTAGAAGTCATACATGAGAAGACTAAGAACCCAATCTGTCTTTAGAGTATGAAACATTAGAAGAAGGTGTAGTCTCTCGGGAGTTTTCCTAAGGCTGTTGGAGAGATCATGGGGTTTAAACACTATTAAGGGGTATTTGGCTAAGAGAGCCAGAGGAGCCTGAATTCTATCTCTGGAGAGCCTTAAGAGAAGAATATATACAGGAAACAAGGGCAAGTGAGTAATAATGAACTGCTTTCTTATCTATTTATTATTGGCGGCCTCAAATGAAGGGCTTTCTAGTATGCTGTGCTGTGCTTGAGCATCCAATTTAGCCTGAAAGCCTAATGAGGTCTTCAAAATTCTCAGCTGAAACCTAAATTCCAGAATCTACCCACCCTCTAGCCAGACACATGGGATAGGAGACAAACACCTCAGACCTGAGTGTCTGAAGAAAAGAGAGAGCCGCATAATAGGGCCTCCTCCCATGTGGGAATGGACCCTGGCTTACTTGGCCACCTAAGCCATAGGAGGGAATGCAGAAAGAAAGAGAGCCCCTTGGAAGTTCACAGTGACCCCACCCATGAGTAAACATGGTCAGTCAGTATCTTGGAAAGCTATCCAATCAGATTAGTATTTCCTCTTCTCTGGAGAAGAGAGAGGAGGGAATTGGGAGGGGCATATACTTATATTCATACTACTAATACTGTTGGAAACGCTAGTGGTGTAGTGGTTAAGAGCTTGGCTGCTCACAAAAAGGTTGGTAGTTCAAATCCACCAGGCGCTCCTTGGAAATTCTATGGGGCGGTTCTACTCGGTCCTATAGGGTCTCTATGACTTGGAATCAAATCTATGGCAATTGGTTGGTTTGGTTTTGTACTATTTAGATCTTACTAAAATGCACATTAATGAGCTAGGAGCTCTGTGTGTGTGTGTGTGTGTGTGTGTGTGTGTGTGTGTGTAAAGGAGTCCTATGAGAGGCAGTCATATCCCTAGAGGAGTTTTAAATTTTAGTGGGTAATATACGTACATATAGACTAAATATATACAGGGCAATGAGATGATAATTCAGAGGTTGGTTCTGTGGCTTTGAGGTTCTGACAAATGGGATGGGTGGGAAGAGTGTGGGCAGGGCTGGTCAGCCTGAGCTTCCAAGAAAAGTTAGACATGAGCTGGACCATGCAAGCTGCACCAGGGTCTGAGAGGTGGCAGGAGAGTGCAGTGGTTAAGTGATCAGGTTCTGGCGTTCAAAACCTGGGCTCAAGTCCTTCTTCCATGTCTTGTGAAGTTTGCCAAATTCCTTAATCTTGCTTAGCCTCAACTGCCTGATTTGTAAGATAGGTAAAATCCTACACAACAGGGTGGTTGTGAAGATTAAATGAGATAAAACATGGGAAGTGCTCAGCACTCGTGGTAGATGGGTGAGCAGTGAATGCTGGCTGGTTACCACAGTTGGTAGAGATGAGAGGGAACTCCAGGTGAGAGGAACAGCAGCAGCAGGGATGTAAGTGGGGGACAGAAAGGAGATCAGCTGGTGAGAGAGAAGAATGTAGTTTGCATGGTCATGGGGAATCAAGCTGGTTGATGTGATGGGCCTGGATAAAACAGAGCCATGTAAGGCTGGCTAATGCTCCAATCTGATGCAGAAGAAATAAGGAGACAGAGAAGATTTTCCAGTAAAGGGGCAATTTGGGTGGGTGTTTAAATACTTAAATTCCTGGGGACCCTAGGGTAAAAGGGTTCAGGATGGACTTTTCTTGTGAGAAATGAGGCTGCCTTCTTCTGAGGGTCACAGAGGATCCGTGATATGGAAGAGAAGATTACATTTCCTCACCTCAAACAATCAAGGATGCTGTTAAGAAAATGTTCAGAAGGCCAAGTGGAGGGTTTTCTTGTAATACCAGTTGCTCTCAGAATTGTGTTAATATCCCACAGCTGTGGCTGCATACATAAATAAGATATGTAAGGAAATTAAATGCAAAGTGACAGTGTAGAGTCTTACTGAAAAAGTTATTTCTCAACAATTTACAATTTACATTTTTTTCGTCAACCACAATAAACCCAGATAAAAGGCACATGGCCTCTAATTTGTATTCCTATTTCATCACAAAATGACTAATTTGTTTACTGAGCTTTTTCATCTTTATTCATATTTCCATCTTCCCCCTGCCTGTTGATTCGAATACACTTTCAAGCCCCTTGTTTGGTTTTCAGACCTACATGGATGTAAATTTCTATGCCATTTTCACGTTAAGTTAAATACTGCTGGATCCCTATGGCCTTTTCCTCCACTGGTTTAATCTTGATCTTATTCCAGACTCAACTTGCACGGCTGTATGTCTTTAATATGATATTTTGGTTTTCCCCAGAAAATAAAAAGTACATCAATGTAACCCACTGGGATTTAATCACAGCAAAAAACGGCAGTAGGATTAAAGACTCATAACTTGTGAATAAGCACCCCCAAGATTCATTTCAGCCAAGGAACACAGGCCATATGATTGGCCAGCCCCACATTGTTTCACCAACCATTAATTTCCATTACGCTCCAGTTGCCTTGGCTCTGGTCTAGTGGAGAGAGTAATGTCTTTAAGCCCCTATTTTTACTCTGCTTCCACTATATTCTGGCTAAGTCCAATTCTGAGTCAGTAAGATGGTTCTAGAAAACTCTGTGGTTAAACTTGAGGATCAAATGTCTTTCCTGTTCATCCCAGGCTAAAGCCCTAATACTGCTCCTTTCTCTACAACCAAGGATTTCCTGATCCCAGTGGCATCACTAGGAGGGTGTGGACTACACCGGTGACACTGTCAGAGAGAGAGATACCAAAATAACTGACTATAAAAATGTCCCTGTAGTTAGTTATGACAACCGAAACACTTTTTGGAAGCCCACTTTACATGTATCAATATACCTGTTGTCGTTGTTAGGTGCTGTAAAGTCGATTCCGACTCATAGTAACGCTGTGTACTACAGAATGAAACACTGCCCGGTCCTGCGCCATCCTCACAAATCATTATTATGCTTGAGCCTGTGGTTGCAGCCACTGTGTCAACCCATCTCGTTGAGGGTCTTCCTCTTTTTCCTGACCCTCTACTTCACCAAGCATGATGTCCTTCTCCAGGGACTGGTGCCTCCTGATAACACGTCCAAAATATGTGAGATGAAGTCTCGCCATCCTTGCTTCTAATGAGCGTTCTGGCTGTACTTTTTCCACGTCAGATTTATTCATTCTTCTGGAAGTCCATGGTATATTCAATATTCTTCGCCAGCACCATAATTCAAAGGCATCAATTATTATTCTTCATCTTCCTTATTCATGGTCCAGCTTTCACATGCATATGAGATCATTGAAAACACTAGCTTTCACATGCATATAAGATGATTGAAAACACCATGGCTTGGGTCAGGTGTATGCACCTTAGTCCTTAAAGTGATGTCTTTGCTTTTTAACATTTTAAAGAGATCTTTTGCAGCAGATTTGCCCAATGCAGGGCATCATTTGATTTCTTGACTGCTGCTTCCATGGGTGTTGATTTTGGATCCAAGTAAAATGAAATCCTTGACAACTTCAATGTTTTCTCCATTTATCATGATGTTGCTTATTGGTCCAGTTGTGAGGATTTTTGTTTTCTTTACATTGAGGTGTAATCCATACTGAAGGCTGCAGTCTTTGAACTTCATCACTAAGTGCTTCCAGTCCTCTTCACTGTCAAGCAAGCAAGATTGTGTCATCTGCATATTGAAGGTTGTTAATGAATCTTCCTCCAATCCTGATGCCTCATTCTTCTTCATATAGTCCAGCTTCTTGGATTATTTGCTCAGCATACTGATTGAATAAGTATGGTGAAAGGATACAACCCTGACCCACACCTTTCCTGACTTTAAACCATGCAGTATCCCCATGTTCTGTTCGAAAGGCTGCCTCTTGATCTATGTACAAGTTCCTCATGAGCACAATTAAGTGTTCTATACCTATAAGGCTAAAAGTCTACGCTAATTTACTTTTTGAACCTTCTAATGCACTCCAGTCAGAGATGCCATTATTACCTAATTATAATGACACTTTGAATCACATGGTTTCATCTGCATGTGCCACAAGCATGTGCTGTTATTTTCGTTGCTGCCAATGTTTTTATAGCACTGATTTTGCCAAATTTTTGGTGTTTTAGCTACAATATTGTGGTAATTAGTATTTGTGAACCTATATCAAAAACTTTTTTGATAATGCAATAATAATTAAAGAAAAAGAAAGGGTGACATACAGGAATTACAATTTATAGTAACATTAGTGCAAAAAACATTACTAAGGATTCTGTAGGGTCTGGGACGGGAGGAGGTCCGTTGGGGTGGGGGCAACAACATGAGTTACTGCACTGGGTGACACCCCTCCTAGTGACACCACTGCCTAAGCCAGGAGAGTAACAGAGGAGGCCCATGGATTCATTGTACATCAGGGGCAGCTGGCATAACAAAGACATCAGGATTGATGCAGCATGTTGTATGAAGACTGTTTTTGGGGTCCATCCTCAGCATGCATCAGAATGCTTGGGGATAACCATGCACCAGTATTGCTCTATAATTTGCTTTCCAAGTGCTCATGAGGAAGGAAAGGGCTCTGTGGATACTACAAGGAGTGAGTAACTTGCTTTGATTACTAACCATTCCGAAGATTTATTGTGGCTTCTCTGAGCACCCAAACAGGCTTATGGAGGATACTCTACAATCTTAGGAGCTCCCAGCAGAGAAAATCCATACCCAGAAGCAACTGTGTGCTAGGAGAGGAAAAGAAATGCAGAGAAAACAGAATGGCTGGGTAATGAGAATATGAAGGGAAAAAAGGGAGACAAATAAGGGAAGAAAAAGATTCATGTCACAGGGGAGGGTAAGGAAGGGAATCCAGGGGTGTCCATGACTGCAACCCTAACTAACCTAACCAGGTATACTCTGGATTTTCAAAGAAAAGAATTTTATTTCAAATCATCTTTCTTATTTTCAGGCTAGGATCTTAAATTTAGATTCAGAAAACATGTCTATCAGAAGGAATATGCATAAAAATAAACGTCTTCCCAGTTACATGGAAACCACAGGCATATTTAATAATCAACTTCTGGTTCTTGTAAGCGTATTGAATATAACCTATTGTTGAGGGAAGGTGACTTAGATACATTACAGTAGATAGTGTTAGCTCTGCTGATTGCTTTTCTGAATTATTGACAGCAGGAATTTCTTGGAACTGACTTTTGTTGTATTCACATTTTGTTGTCTTAGGGACCATGTGAGCTTTATTTATCTGACATTTGTAGAATGTTTTTAAAGTTTTAAAAGTTAGCTACTAGTAATATTGAGCTATTACTGGCACTTAGCTATTGGTGCTTCTGGTTTTAATCTGATAGATGCCATTTAAAGAATAACATTTTTTTTTTAATTTACAGAATGAATAATTGTTTATAGTAGAAAAATTTAAACATTCAGAAAAGCACAAAGGAGAAGATAAATATTACCAGTAGTCCACTCAGGAGTAGTAATTACTAATATTTTGGATTTTTATTTGTGACCATCTAGCCTTTCCTTACAGAGTATGTATGAGTGTAGGTGTGTATGTGTGCATGTGTATGTATGTGTACATGCCACTTCCATGACTATAAAAATTAAGATCACATTATGCAAACTACTGTTTTGTGGTGCTGTTTTTTTTTTTGCTTAACATTGCCATGAATTCATTTACTTTGTCTTCTACAGCACATTTTTTAATAGTGGCATTTTATTTGATAAGGATATACTATAATTGATTGAAACAATTCCCTGTCATTTGATATAAGATAATTCCCAGATTTTTGTTTAAAAAAATGTTGTTAGTTGCTGCTGAGTTGATTTTGACTCATGGCAACTTCATGTGTGCAGAGCAGAACTGCTCCATAGGGTTTTCAAGGCTGTGACCTTTCGGAAGCAGATCACTAGGCCTGCCTTCCAAGGCACCTCTGGGTGGGTTTGAACTTCCAACCTTTTGGCTAGAAGTCGAACACTTAACCATTTGCGCCACCCAAGGACTCCTATTTTTTAAAAATACTGATATAGAAAACCCATTCCATCAATTTGGGTCACAACTATGATGATTTCTTTAGAGAAAATGCCTATGATTGGAATTTCTGTGTCAAAGAATATGGGCATTTTAGGGGTTTCTGACATGTATTGTCTAACTACCCTCCAGAAAGAGAACTTAATGTTTCACACTCACAGCAGTATAAGCAATTGCCTATTCACTGAACCTTTGCCAACACTAAGTATTGACCATTGGTGCATTTTTCTCATGTCCATTTTGAAGTCATATTAATTTATTCATACTGGAGAATTATGAAATAATAACAGCTATATATTGGACTCTTCCAAAAGCTAGACCCTATGCTGAGCACTTTACACATAATTATCTTCCTTAAAAATCCCAGCAATCCTAGGAGGTTGTGTTATTAATATCCCCATTTTTTCGACAAGAATGGTTAAATAACTTGCCCAAACACTCAGAGCTAGTAAGTGGCAAACTTGAACCCAGGATTTTCTGATTTCAAAGCTTGAGCTTTTTACTGACAAAACCATCCTGCTTCAGTAGTGGATAAATCTTAGGACTTTTAAGTTTGCAGATGCTATATAAACTCTGTCTTAAGTTAGTTTCCCAGAAGAGATTTCTGAGACTTTTGAGATTTGAAAGCAGGAGGTTTATTGGAGAGTGCGCTTGGGAATAACCTCTATGGATGGGGGCAGGGATGGAGAAGCAGGATGAACAGAGGGAGAAGTTAAACAGCAAAGCTGTTGTGACAAAGGCCTCAGTGGATTCCATGGTGTATTCTGGAGCCAGAGCCAGGCCTTTGTACCCCAGTCATTGAATGTAGGCTGTACCTGAGTGGTGGCTTACCTTGGGTGAGGTTGCTCCATTTGACCAAGGGCAAGTCCCAAAGAGACTCACTTGTGAGATGTTGGGAAGGCAATAGTGACATCTGGGGAAATAAGTGCCTTGGTACTGAGGGGGAATCCGGGCAGCACACTATGTTGTTGTTAGGTGCCCTCGAGTTGGATCTGACTCATAGCGACTCTGTGGACAACAGAACAAAACACTGCCTGGTCTTGCACCATCCTCACAATCCTTGCTATGTTTCATCCCATTGTTGCAGCCACTATGTCAAACCATCTCATTGAGGCTCTTCCTTTTTACACTGACACGCTACCAAACATGATGTCCCTCTTCAGGGACTGATCCCTCCTAACAACATGTCCAAAGTACATGAGACAAGCCTCACCATCCTTACTTTGAAGGAACATTCTGGCTGCACTTCCAAGACAGATTTGTTCTATATCTGGCAGTTCGTGGTATAGTCAATATTCTTTGCTAACATGATGATTCAAATGTGTCAGTTCTTCTTTGGTTTTCCATATTCATTGCCTAACTTTCACATGTATATGAAAATAACATGGTTTGTGTCAGGTTACACCTTAGTTCTCAAAGTGACATCTTTGCTTTTGAACCGTTTAAAGAGGTATTTTGCAACAGATTTGTCCTATGTGATACATGATATGATTTCTTGACTGTTGCTTCCATGGGTGTTGATTTTGGATCAAAATAAAATTAAATACTTGACTTCAATCTTTTCTCCATTTATCATGATGTTGCTTATTGCTCCAGTTATGTGGATTTTTGTTTTCTTTATGTTGAGTGTAATCCATACTGAAGGCTGTGATCTTTGGTCTTCATCAATAAGTGCTTCAAGTCCTCTTCACTTTCAGCAAGCAAGGTTGTATCATCTGCATATGGCAGGTTGTTATTGAATCTCCCACAAATCCTGATGCCAGGTTCTTCTTTATATAGTCCAGCTTCTGGGATTATTTGCTGAGCATACAGATTGAATAAGTACGGTGAAAAGATACAACCCTGACCCACACCTTTCCTGATTTTAAACCATGCAGTACCCCCTTGTTCTGTTCGAATGACTGCCTCTTGATCTATGTACAAGTTCCTTATAAGCACAATTAAGTGTTCTGGAATTCTCATTATTTGCAATGTTATCCATAATTTGCAATGATTCACACAGTAGGATGCCTTTGCATAGTCAATAAAACACAAGCAAACATCTTTTTAGTATTCTCTACTTTCAGTCAAGATCCATCTGACATGAGCAATGATATCCCTTGTTCCATGTCCTCTTCTGAATCCGGCTTGAATTTCCAGCAGTTCCCTGTCAATGTACTGCTGCAGGTACATTATCCAGTATATAGCATGGGTATTGATGACTGGCTAGGAAGATGTGCTCCACTGTGTGCTGGGAGGGATATAAAGATGAATCATTCATTGACTCTGGCTTAGGAGCTACTGTCACAGTTTTTTTTTCTTAAACTTGATATATTTGAAGTAGAACTGATAAGAGTTGAGTATCAAAGGAATGTGGAAGTGAAAAGGATGCTGGAACTAAAGGCGACTTTAGCTAAAATGATTAATTAAAGTGGGGAGGAGAGGAGAATCTGATTAACTGAACTCTAGTTAACTGAGGCTTAATCATATTGAGAAGAGGAGCTGTTGAGCCATGCACAGATTTTATTTTAAATACCAGGAGTAGACATTTGTGAGGTCTGAGAGGTCAGGATTAGGAATGCAACATATGACAGTGGAATGGTAATGCCCCAAACTGTCGACTGTGCTAGATTCCAGGAATAAAATAGTGTGTGTTTATACTGATTCCAAATTCCTTATGTTCATTTGCTTCTTCATCCCTTCCCATTTTAAATGAAAGAACCACTTAATGTGTCAAAGATTTTCCTCAATATATGCCTCCCATTTTACCAGACTGTCCATCTCCTCTCTTCTCCCCTGTTCCCTCTACTAAAAACCAAAAGTTGATAAGAAAGTGAATAGAATTTGTGTTCTAAACACGCTTAAATGTTGTGTTCATTTTTTTCCATTTCCTAAATTGTCCAATTTCATCAGACAATGACCTCAATCTAGCCTAGAATAATAAAAGCAATTATCAGCTACTCTGCTACATGAATAAACCCAAGTTCTACTCTGCCAAGCATCCCATTAAGTGTTTGCTGGATTCTTCTATTTTCCTTCTCTATGTCGGAGTCAAGGCAAGCATCACATGCCAACTCAAGTAGCCATACTGCTGCCTGGAAAATAAGTGAAGAGCCAAACAAGGAAAACAGACTCAGATACTATCAATTTTCCCTGAACTAGAACAACCTATTCTGATCACAGAAAATGAGCATCACTTAACATTTGACAAACCATTGTCCATGCTGCAAGGATGGTGCTGAACATTAAAAAAAAAAAAAAACTCCCTCCAAGTCCCTCATGTGCTTCAGTTTACGCTGCAAGGAAATCATGTTAGTCAGCACAGGGTACCATTTCTTTACAGCTTGGGATGTGTTCTAAGATACTGACAATGACTTGCGTTGATAAGCACAACTTTTGATTAGAACAAAGCATTCCAGTCAGTCCCATCTGGTGGTCATTGGTCACATTGTGTGCCATCTGACACTGTGGATTTGAACAATGTGTAAGCATGTGGTGAACCTCATCATTGCTCAATAGGATTTGGACAAAACCCAGCTATGTTTTCAATTCAGAAAGTACCTTAGTGATAAGATTAAGTATAAATGTAATTATATTCCCATGTCCAGAAACTATTTATACAAGTATCCATTTAGAATGGGACGCAGCACACATCAGACTTAGTCCTGATCTTCCAGGGGGTCCACTTCAGCCTACTGCACAGAGATGCATCCAAAATACCAGTGTGGATATAGACATATGTTTAACTGATGACACAGTCAAAGAAAACACTGTGGAGAAAAGCCAAGCCAAAAGAATCCTTCCAATTCAGGCATGTATTATTCACAGGTAGACCTATCAGTTAATATGCCTTGTGACTATTGAATGGGGAAGGATCCTTAAACTAGACTGACATCCATGAACCTCAAAAAGCTAGAAGAGTACTGAATAACACTTGCCAAATAACATTACTTTCACAGAAATTCACAGAATTTACTAGTAATCAAAAATTCCTATCAGGAGTTCTATACTTGTGGGGCTTTGCCAGCTACTACTATTCAGTGTTTATTGAGGACTCACCATTAGCCTAGCACTCTGCCAAAGATTTTTTTTTTAATTGTTGTGCTTTAAGTGAAAGTTTACAATTCAGGTTAGTCTCGTATACAAAAATTTATACATACATTGTTTTGTGACGCTAGTTGCTCTCCCTTTACTGTGACAGCACGGTCCTTTCCACCCTGGATTTCCCATGTCCATTCAACCAACTCCTGACCCTCTCTGCCTTCTCATCTCACCTCTGGACAGGAGCTGCCCATTTAGTCTCTTCACAAGTATCATTTATGCCCCATAGGCCAGTCTAATCTGTCTGAAGAGTTGGCCTCGGGAATGGGTTCAGTCCTGGGCAAACAGAGAGTCCAGAGGCCATGTCCTTTAGGTTCCCTCCAGTCTCAATTAAACCATTAAGTCTGGTCTTTTTACCAGAATTTGAGTTCTGCACCCCACTTTTGTTCTGCTCCATCAGGGACTGTCTGTTGTGTTCCCTGTCAGGCACTCTGCCAAAAATTATACAATCATTATCTCATTAAAACTATCTAACAACTCTATGATATAGTGTGTTTCACAGAAGGGAAAACTACAGCACAGAGTGGTTAATTAACTTGGCCAGGGTCACACAGCTATGTGGTGGTAGAACTCAAGCAGTCTGACCCCAGAGCCTATGCTCTTATGAGCTCTGATTTGCTGCCCCAATGTGGTCATATACCCTGAATAAATCCCCCAGCTTCTTTAGTTGGCAAGGAAAACTATGCCAAACTGTGTACATAGACAGTAGGCCCCACACAGAAACAGCTTCTCTAGGTTTTATGTTTATATTGTTCCCTTTGCCTTACCAGAATATAAATGAGAGAATAACCCTAGTGAACCATGTCCTTGTATCATTTGTGGAACTATGGTAAAAGATATTTGTTCTCCGTTATTCACTATTCTAATACAAGGATTCATGAGATTCATTTCTAAATAATTTTACAAATTAATTTGTAGGCAGTGTACCACAGTGGTAAAGACCACAGCATCTGGAGTCAGACTGCCTGTGAGAAATACCAGCCCTATCTTTTATAGCTAATCTGCCTGACCCTTAGCTTCTTTATCTGTAAGGGTCATAATAATTCTCACTTTATATAGTTTTTGTGACAATTAAAATTAAGGTCTTTGAAACATTCTGGGCACAGAGGAAGCCCTCAGTAATCGTTATCTATTAGGATTATTGCTCAGCTTACTGTTTTCACAAAGTTAAGTACAGCTCTGCAATCTCTTACCTAAAATTCTTGGGGACAGGTAACGTGTGGAATTTTCTCTGGATTTTAGAAAGGTAACAGGGTGTCTATACTGTGTACATTCTATGATGTAACTTCTTCTGTGGGGCCTTGGACAGCACACTATAATCAAAAACAGGGACATTTCTGCACCAAAATGCATGAATATTTCCTCTGAGTGGGGTAAGTAGAGACAATAAGAAACCTCATATTAGGTTTGCAGTCCAGTGAGTTTGCCTGACACTACAAACGAATGAATGAATGAATGGACCTCCTTTCAGAATGCTGTACGTTTCAGAATTATGAATAAGATACTGTGGATCTGAAATAAAGAACAAAAGTGACACTGGGCAGCAAATCTCCACTCCCAGCTTCAGCCATGTAATGAAATGAACCCCTCATCAGCCTTTCCAAGATTCACTCATCCCTGTATGTCCAGCTGCAGAAAGGGACAACTCCCTGCCACTTCTTGCTGACACCTCAGACCTGACTTACCATTTTTTCCCCACCAGACCTGCTCCTTCTCCCATATTTGCTCATTGCATTGATGGCATCCTAAATTTCCGGTTACCTTAGAATCCTACCTCTCCAGCCAGTATGCCACTCAGCCTATCATTGGTGCTTTCCCAGTCTTGAATCCATCCCCCAGTGTTTACACTTATTGGCTGGGACGCTAACCGTTGCTCTCCTAGGTAATCTTCCCACCCGGCCCTCTCTCACACACCGTTAGATTAATCTTCCCTGAGTGCCGCTCAGACTATGGTCCTCCCCACTTCAAAAACTCTGGTTGCTTTCATGATGAAGTCCTAGCTTGCCAGTAGCACTTAAAAATCTTTGATATCTCCTCTCAATTTCTATCTGCCCTCACTCTACCACACCTAATGATTTGCTGTTTGCCTCATGCCCTGTGCAGCTGTCTCTGTGTGTTCATGTATACCATGCCTGTGCCTAGATTACCCTCCCCAACCCCCCATCCGCACCCCGCAACCTTTGAAATCTAACTCATTTTCCAAGGACAAGGCCAATTCTGCTTCTTTCTTGAAGGTTGCTTGGATTGTTCCTGCAATAAGTGTTCCCCTCCTCCCCTGAAGTTCTTTAGCTTGTTGTGCTTCTTATACACCAGCTCCTGTATTCATCATGGCTGTGTTAAGGGAGGCTATGTAGCATCATGGCCACGAGTCCAGGCATACATCCTGGATCCAAATCCTTCCTCTAGCTCTTGCTAATGTGTGACCTTGGGCAAATGCTTAAACCTCTTTATAAGCCTCAGTTTCCTGATCTGTAAAATAAAGGTACTGAAATTATCTCCCTCATTAGGATGTTTTAAGAGGGTTCCATGACCTGCTGTATGTAAACCATTTAGCAGAATTCCTGAGGCAGAGTAAGTGCTCTACCAATGTTCAGTATTATTTTCAATGTTTTTATTATTCTATACATGAGGTTCTCAATGGAAGAAGCACGTCTCTTTCATTGTTAAGATCTGTCACAATGCTTTTCATAATCTCTCACACATCATGTGTATAATGAACATCTATGACATGGTATTCTTATACCTTCGTTCTCTACCTTAATATTTAAGTTGCTTCAAATGCTCTTTAGAGTATAGGTCTCAGAAACTTAAAGTAATTAGAAAATGTAGCCAGAGTAGGAAGGTAGGGTTCTCAGAATATATCTTAGTATTTTTGTTTAAATACATAAGTTCAACCTAAATAAAATCTGAAAGAGTCCATATCTATCAGTGCTACTGAGGAATAAATCAGTCTGGAGAATGAGAGAACGACCATCTGGTAGAGGCAATGGGAAGCTTCATTAAAGCCTGTTAAGCCCCAAATACTAGGTCAATAACAGAGGGATTTGCTTTGAGCTCTGTAAAACTGTTAGTATGCATAATTGCACTGTGTAATCCAGCCAAACCTTTGACCCTTCAGCGGTGCTCTCTGTCATCCATCCAGCTGCTGTTCCAGATATTTCCCTTCATCCCAAGGCTGATCCGCCTGGTTAAGGTGAGCCACAGCAGTTGAGAGCATCCTGACGTCTGTGCTAGCACAGTCAAGCCTCCTTTGCTGGAATCACTGTTGGGACAGGATTCTTCATGAATGGGCCCCCTTCCTGGGCCACCCCAGAGAAGCGAAGGTGTATGGTGTGTGCATTCTCTTACCTTTTTCTATCATTTGGGAAACCACAAGAGAGGATCAGCATCACTGGCAGTTGTGAGAAACCTGACTCAAGGCACACCTGTCAGAGAGGTCCCATCCTGTCCAGGTCTCTGGATTCCTGTCATCGAGACAAGCTGGGGAGATAAAAACCCTTTCACCAGAATTGGATGCCTGTATGACAGATCCCTCTGCCACAGCCATGCAGTGTATGACCAGATCACTCTCTGCCGTGGCTGTGGGATGGGAAGTTGGGCAGATGAAGGCAGAGGTATAATCAAAACAAAGAAACTACATCTCATCCCAGTTTTTAGATATAAAAGGAAATAAGCCTTTTACAAATAAACAGGGATTGTGGGCATACAGTTGAGTGCAATGCGAAACCTACAGAAGGGTAGACAGAGAAGAGGGAGTCTAATTTTACCCAGTATCTCCAGTTCTGGTGGTAGGTGCACACTGCCAGGAACCCCTTCAGGATTCCAAACTGGACACACTGGGGGCCCAAACATGCAGTCCTGCACATGTGGGACCTTTCTGGGCTTTTTACTTATAATCCATATCAAAGAGTACCTCAATTTCTTCTGGGGTAATAACCACATCCCACCAGATGGGGGTAAATCCAGGGCATGAGTCCTCCCGTTTTGCAGTTGACTATTCCAAGCCAATCCCTTCAGCCTTTGCTTTCATCCTGCAAGCATCCCCCTATCCTTCCGGCAAACTCCCTTTCTGCTGACATTTGCCAGAGTAGGTTTCTATAGCTTTCAACCAAAGAGCCCAGACTCAGACCTCATCTGACCTGATGAGCATTTGAAACAAGGTGTTGATCTTTGCCTTTTTACAAACAAAACGTTCATCCCTTTTCCCCTCTCTTTCCTAGTAAGCTTCCAGGGATAAGAGAGCATTCTCCAGAGAAGCAGAGAGAAGCAAAAGATTCCCTAAGCAAATAAGCCAGGGAGCCAGCTGCCTGCCATCTGAGGAGCAATCTGGGCTCAAGGTCTCTGAAGCAGCCCCACCTGGCTGGGACGTGGTGGGAATGTGTGGGCTGGGCTGACCAGGTCTATCACTGAAGGCTCACCAAGCTAAGCATTCACCCTGCATTTATGCTGTTTGGTTGACAACATTTTCTAAAATGTACTGATAATTTTAAAATTTCTATACCACAAGACACATGGAGATGTATGATTCTGTACTGATTGCTGTACTGCTTGAGTGCCTGTGTGCCTTTCATCTTTTTTTCCCCCCATTTCTTCCTTGCTTTTGAATAGTTAACTCTCATTTCTCACCACTAAAAATGTGTCTGCACATTGTATCCCTTCCTCATCTAATTTTCTACTGGTTTAGAAACCAGAAGATCAAGCTGGTTAAAAGTAAGTGTAAAGTAAGGGTGAAAGGGGCTTTGCCTGTGAGTGAAACACAAAAGTCTCAGTGCATGGACCTTGTGGCACCCACCTTCCTTCTATAAAATGAGTTCTCTCTGGTATTCTGAAGAGACAAGGCTGTCGGAATTGGACTCCAGATACAGGAGGTATTACTCTGCTGAGGTATGAGTCTCATTTCTTTCAAATTTTACTAACCTTCCTCAGCTGCTTTTTTTCTCACCTCTCCCATGAACTACTAATCATCTCAGCGGAAATCACTCATCAGAAATTGCTGAGTTCTTACCAGGCTGCTTTTACATATATATATATATTAGAGTCCACTATTATGTATCCATTAGCTTTCGTTATATAACAAGCCACCCTAAAACTTAGAAGTTTAAAGTAACAATCTTTATTATTTGTTTATGATTCAATGAGTCAGAAATTAGGGATGGCTTATTCCTGCTCTACTTGGTTTCACCTGGGGTTCAGCTGGGAACCTGGGATGGCTGGGAAGGCTGACCATCTCTCACCTCATAGTCTTTCATCCTCTAGGAGGCTAGCTCGGACTTCTTCCCATCGACACTGGGTTCCAAGAGGGTGAGAATGGAAGCTATAGTGCTACTTATGACCTATGCTCAGAAGTCTCATACTGTCTCCTCTGCCATACTCTGTTGATCAAAACAAGTCGTAAGATTGGTCCAGACTCAAGAAGTGGAGAAGTAGACTTCACCTCTTGATGAGAGAAGCTTCAGAGAATTTATAGCCTTTTTCAGTCTACCACAGCAGGCAATCCCCAAATTCATTATTTTATAAAGGACTGGTTAGGTATACAGAGCCCTGGTGGTGTAGTAGTTAAGAGCTCAGCTGCTAACCAAAAGGTCGGCATTTCTAATCCACCAGCCCCTCCTTGGAAACACTATGGGGCAGTTCTTCTCTGCCCTATAAGGTTGCTGTAAGTCAAAACTGACTTGACTGCACCTAACAAGACAACAACAGTGTGGTATAATGGAGCCCTGGTGGCACAGTGGTTAAGTGCTATGGTTGTTAACCAAAAGGTCAGCAGTTTGAATGCACCAGCTGCTCCTTGGAAACCCTATGGGGCAGTTCTACCCTGTCCTATAGGATTGCTGTAAGTCAGAATTGACTCAATGGCAACGGGTTTTTTTGTTTTTTTGGAATTAGGTATAAAGTCTTCTAATTCTAAAATAATCATCCTTCCCGTGCACTGTCCAGCCTCTCATTTGGTTGGTGCTTATGAATTAACAAAGCACTTTCACATTCATTATTTCATTTATCCACATGACAGACTTTTGAACTATGTCACCTCCTCCTTTCAGATAAGGGATTGGATGCCCAAAGAGGTTAATGACTTATTCAGGGTCCTACAGTTATGAAAGGGGGACACCTCAAATCCTATGCTTGTCCTATATACTCCTCTTATAAGAAATTCCATTTATTTCAAGATCTGCTTACTTTTTATCATGTTCAAGATCAGAATTAAAGTTCTTCCCTCCAGGTTTAAAATTGCTGGCTCAGGGCTGCGTGTTAAAGGGGAGTATACTGTTTGCCTGGGATGGACTTTTTCCTAGCCATGTAGCTATGTTACAAATTCCAGATACCCTTCCCAGAAGGCTTTTTTACACGAGTTACTGGGTCAGAATTACGGACAGTGGAAGGATATCAGTTTGAATATCAGTCATTCCCAAAACCAAACCCACTGCTGTCGAGTTGATTTCAACTCATAGAGACCCTATAGGATTGCCCCATAGGATCCCTAAGGCTGCAAATCTTTGCAGAAGCAGACTGCCACATCTTTCTCCCGCAGAGTAGCTGGTAGGCTTGAACCTTCCATTAGCAGCCGAGTGCTTTAACCACTGTGCCATCAGGGGTCCTTGTATAGTCATTACTCCTTACAAAAGAAGGGCTAGCAGAGCCATCTCACTAAGAAAAGATAGCAACAGATCAGGAATTTTTATTGCTTCTAAGCATATATAGTGAAATTCTCTCAACCTATTTTCTTCAGAAATCTACTTTATCTAGCTATCCCCTTATATGGGATAGGTATGCCATGGTTTTTAGTACAACTAAAGTTTGTATTCAGCTGGAAACATGTTTGAGCTGTCCAATACTCATCTAAAAAATAAATAAAAGCTCTCCTCAACCTCTTGAGAATCCTTACTAAAGAGATGATTTAAAAACAAAACATACATAAATTAAATCATTGAAATGAGCTGCCACACTGGACAAAAAGTTCAGGAATATGCAGAGGGATCAGAGATCATTATGACCAGCTGAGAAGGAATGTGAGTTAGCCTTCAAACGACTACACTGATACATTGTTTACCTACTGCATTTCCATGCTTCCTCCAGTTTTTCATCTTAGATGCTAAGGAATCAGAGGGTAAGGCTATTGGAAAATCACTAGTTTTTGTACCATAAGACACGTAGCAGTGCACTGTCATTGATGCTGTTTTTGGTGCTTTATGTTTTTATTGTATGAAGCATTATTACTTGTAACTTCTCTCTTTAGTCTCAGCTCTGTGAGGGAGGCAAAGTAGTTTCCCCAATGTTATGAGTGAGGAAACCAAAACTGAGAAGTTAATTGGCTACTATAAGTTTATAAATCTAGCCAAGTGAAAGGTGAAAGTAATTTATGACTCCTTCCATCTATCATGTTGCTGGCTTAAAAAATAGTTTATTGATTTTTTTCTGAATATAAAATAAATGAATGCAAATACAAAGAAAAGTCTAAACCAGAAAAGAAAATTTTTCTAAGATTCCATCACCCAGAAATAACCAGTTAACATTTGGCTCTATTTCCTTCCTGTATTTAATATTATACTGGAATTATATGCATATACAAATTTTTATCCTGATTCCTTGGTTTTGTTTTTATTTGCTTAATCTTAGATCCAAAGCATTTTTCCATGCTAATGCAAAATCTTTGAAAACACAAGTACTGTATAAAATACTGCAGTGACCTTACATTATATGCATATTCCCATAATTCATTTAATCAATGCCCTGTTGTTTGACACTTAGGTAATATCCTACTATTTATTTTGTTACAGCTAATAACAATGTGATAAAAGTTTATATAAAATTCTTCTTTTATATTTCTGGATTTTTCCTTAGGACACATTTCTTTAAAAATATATAAGGCTTTTCTTTCTTCCTAGGATGGTGGTGTTACTAGACCTGTATGGGATTACAGGGTCAAAAGCTATTATGATTTTTAAGGAACCTGACATTTCTTAAATATTAAATCTCCCCTTTAGGTTCAAGTGAAATGCAGACTGTGCAAGAGGCCATCTCAACAGTAAACAGGGTTCTCTCCACTGGAAATTCTCTTCCAGGAGATCCAGGCACACATTCAATGGATGGTTGCTTCACCTCACAAGCAGATACTCCATGTTGTTGTTATCAGTTGCCATCCAGTCAGTTCTGATTTGTGGTGACCCCATGGGTGCAGAGTAGAACTACTCCATAGGGTTTTCAAGACTGTGACCTTTTGGAAACAGGTCACCAGTCTGTGTTACTCAGCATCTCTAGGTGGGTTTGAACTGCCAACCTTTTGGCTAGTAGTTGAGCGCTTAACCATTTGTGCCACGATTGATAATAACTACTTTAATGGGCTTTGCACTCTTACTTCTTCTCTGTGTCCCTGTTCTAAGGTTCTGCTATTACTAGTAGACTTGATGAGACACTGTTAAAGCAGATCACTGCTATACCAAAAGCACTTCCTCTGCTTTTACATAATTCATTTCTTTGCTCACTGCTCTGTTAGATGCTACTGAAAATGTTGCTTGTTTGGAGACTATTGTTGTCTGTACCTTCCTTGCTATAAAACTGCATAACTAGTAGTTCATTTTAGGATTTCATCTAATTGCTTATTTTCAAAAGGGGGAAAATATTTCATTTTATCTAGTTTGGAGAAAAGCAGAGGATCACTGGATAAAGAGGAGAGACAATGTTGTGATAAATGCTGCTCCATGGTTTGTAACTTTTGATGACTCCTCTTTCCCTTATTTGCTTTCTTCACTCCTTTCTACAAATATTTATTAAGTTAATAGTATGTGAGTATCATGTTGTGTTTTGGACCCTGAGAATAGAGCGTTGAATAAGACAGACACCGATCCTATGCTCTGGGATCATATACACAAGTGAAGGTGATAGTTAATTAAAATGTTACTCCAACTTGCCCTTCAAACATCAGCTCAGTCTTTGCTTACTCTGGGAGGTTTACTCTTTTCCTCTCTCCATTAAACCTCATCTACTGTGTCCTGTAGGGTTGCTATGAGTCGGAATCGACTCGACAGCAACAGGTTTTGGTTATAGCCCCGATGGTGCAGTGGTTAAGAGCTCGACTGCTAACCAAAAGGTCAGCAGTTCGAAGCGACCAGCTGCTCCTTGGAAACCCTATAGGGCAGTTCTACTCTGTCCTATAGGGTCACTACGAGTCAGAATCAACCCGACAGCAGTGAGTTATAGCTTCATAGTATTTACTGCTTAATTGTGGCATTTATCACATTTGAGATTTTACATTAATTTGAATGCTTATTTGGTTAGTATCTGCCTAATCCACTAGATTGTGAAGTTCAGTAATATCTGATTTTTACACATTACTCTATCACCAGTGTTTAGCATATAGGTTCTCAATAAATATTCATTGAATAAGTGAGTAAGGGAATGGATGAATGAAGGCAATTCTGTATAAGCATTAAAAAAGAAGTCAGGGGTCAGGAAGGGAGGTGGATATGGCTATAAAAGGGTAATATGCAATATCCTTATGGTGATGAAAGGCTCTGAATCTTGACTGTATCAATGTCAGTATCCTGGTTGTAATATTGTACTAATTTTGTAAGTTTTGTAAGATGTTGGGAGAAACTGAGTAAAGGGGACACAGGAACTCTTTCTATTATTTCTTACAACTACATGTGAATTTACAATTATCTCAAAATAAAAAGTTAAAATTAAATTAAACTAAAAAAAAAATAGAAGTAACATTCAACCTGTGGAACTTAGTCTAAAACTCTTTTCTGTCCATTTAGTCAAAAGATGAAGAAAGTCCCAAACAATTTCATATGACTGCTGGTAGAATTCCCCACTAAATGGTGCATGTAACAATAGTTGAATCACTATGCACCTGTGCATGATCCTCCTGTAAATGCTTGGCCAGAAAAAACTCAGATGTGTAATCTCTGAGACATATAGAAAAACAAACCCATTGCCATCAAGTCGATTCCAACCCATAGTGACCCTATGGGTCAGAGTAGAACTGCCCCACAGTGTTTCCAAGGAGTGGCTGGTGGATTTGAACTGCTGACCTTTTGATAGCAGCCAAATGCTTAACCACTGGGCTACCAGGGCTCCCTGTATCAAATTTAAATAGAATTTTCCATAAGCTTTCAGAGCTATAGCTTTGGTGGCCCTTTACAGGATGATGTACGCTGTGTGGTCATGGATTAGGAGGCATTGCTGACCTTGTAAGGTATGAAGCTACTATTCAGACCTATCTTTAAGTACCCTGGAGGAAAAAATCTTCTCTTCATGCTTTATTCAGCAGAAATTTTTAAGTATGCGGTAGAAATGACTGTTACTGGGCTTTGGACAGAAAGTTGCCTGAGATCTACCAAAAGCAGAGTATTTGCCATTGTCTTACAGAACTGGGAGAAGAGAACTTTCAAGATGTCCATGGTATTTGGGCTGTATCCCCATGAGGAGGGAAAAAAATTATTGCAAAAATCTCTTAGTAAGAAAGCTGTTTGGGGACAGATAAAATGGTACATGAAGCACCTTGGAGGAGAAAGACCTTATAAATATCAGAGTTATATCCAGAGATTATCTTTTTTCCATAAAATTGCCTTCCTTTAAAAATATATAGGAGCGAGGCAGGGCAAAGATGGCGGAGTAGTCAGACACTTCCTGTGGTCCCTCTTAGAACAAAGACCCAAAAAAACAAGTGAATCAATTATATATGACAATCTAGGAGCCCTGAATATCAAAGGCAAAGTTAAGGAATTGGACTGAGTGGCAGGGAGAGGGAGAGGGAGAGATGGTTCAGAAGCAGTGAGGAGTTGCCAGACCTGACCTGGTGGGAACCAACACCCTGCATCCAGCACATGCAGTGAGACAAGCAGTGGCACTTGGGACACGTTTTCCACATCGAGAGACCGAGCAGCAGAGAGTCTACTCAAGCCTCCAGAACCAGTGAAAAGTGATGCTCAGTCGGCAAAAGATAAGTAGATGTGTCCAACCTACTTCTCTCCCATTTACCTGCCCCCTCCCAGCTCTGCACTGGGTCACCAGCCAGCTTCAGTCATTGCTACACCCCCTGAGCCGGAAGTAATGACCTGTCACACCCCTGAGCCATTCTCCCAGCCTTGGAGAAGGAACAAATTAACAAATAGGAACAATCTGCAAGCTCCCCTAAGCCGTCTGTATGCTGCCTACAAGAGATACACCTTAGACTTAAAGACACAAACAAACTAAAACTCAAAGGATGGAAAAAAATAATATCAAGCAAACAACACTCAAAAAAGAGCAGGGGTGGAAATATTAATCTCTAGAAAAATAGACTTTAAAGTAAAATCTACCACAAAGGATAAGGAAGGACACTGTATGATGATTAAAGGGTCAATACGCCAGGAGGACATAACCATGATAAATATTTACGCACTCAATTTACACATAAAACAATCAGTAACAGCATTGGAGAGAGATGGACAGCTCCACAATAATAGTAGGAGACGTCAACGTACCACTTTCGGTGAAGAACAGAACATCCAGAAGGAAGCTCAGTAAAGACACGGAAGATCTAAATGCCACAGTCAACCAACTTGATCTCATGGACATATACTGAACACTCCACCCAACAGCAGCCAAGTATACTTTGTTTTCCAATGCACATAGAACATTGTCCAGAATAGACCACATATTAGGCCGTAAAGCAAGTCTTAACAGACTCCAAAGCATCGAAGTGTTACAAAGCTTGGTTTCTGACCATAAAGCTGTAAAAGCAGAAATCAATAACAGAAAAAGCAAGGAAAAAAAATAAACACGTGGAAACCGATCAACACCTTCCTCAAAAACTACTGGGTTATAGAAGAAATTAAGGACGGAATAAAGAAATTCATAGAATCAAACGAGAATGAAAACACATTCTACCAGAATCTTTGCAGCACAGCAAGAGCAGTGCTAAGAGGTCAATTTATAGCAACAAATACACACATCCAGAAAGAAGAAAGGGCCAACATCTAAACATTAACCCTATGACTCAAACCAATAGAAAGAGAGCAGCAAAAGAAACCCTCAGGCACAAGAAGAAAGCAAATAATAAAAATTAGAGCAGAATTAAATGAAATAGAAAATAAAAAAACAATTGTAAGAGTTAACAAGCCCAAAAGCTGGTTCTCTGAAAATATCAACAAAATTAGTAAACCATTGGCCAAACTGACAAAAGAAAAACAGGAGAAGAAGCAACCCCTGTCATGGATTGAATTGTGTCCCCCAAAAACATCTGTCAACTTGGCTGAGTCATGATTCCCAGTATTGTATGATTGTGTACCATTTGTAATCTGATGTGATTTCCTTATGTGTTGTAAATTCTATCACTATGATGTAATAAAACAGTTTAGTAGTGGTTATACTGATGAGGTCTACAAGATTAGATAATGTCTTAAGCCAATCTCTTTTGAGATATAAAAGAGAGAAGCAAACAGAGACCCATGGGGATCTCATATCACAGAGAAAGCAGCAGCAGGAGCAGAGTGTGTCCTTGAACCTGAGATTCCTGCACTGAGATGCTCCCAGACCAAGGGAACACTGATGACAAGGACCTTCCTGTGGAGCCGACAGAAAGAGACGTCTTTCCCTGGAGCTGATGCCCTGAATTTGGACTTCTACCCTACTAGACTGTGAGAGAATAAATTTCTCTTTGTTAAAGCCATCCACTTATGGTATTTCTGTTAGAGCAGTACTAGATGACTAAGACAAATCCGAATAAGAAATGAGATGGGCAATATCATAACAGACCCAAATGAAATTAAAAGTATAACAGGATGCTATGGAAAATTGTACTCTAACAAATTTGAAAACCTAGTGGGAATGGACAAATTTCTAGAAACTCACTACCTACCTAAACTAACACAAACAGAGGTAGAACTAAATAAACCTATAACAAAAGAGATTCAAAAAGTAATTTAAAAAAATCCCAACAAAAAAATGCCCTGGCCTAGACGGCTTCACTGGAGAATTCTACCAAACTTCCAGAGAAGAATTAACACCACTACTAGTAAAGGTATTTCAGAGTATAGAAAATGATGGAATGCTCCAAAACTCATTCTATGAAGCCAGCATAACCCTGCCTGATGGTAAAACCAGGTAAAGACACCACAAAATAAGAAAATTACAGACCAATTATCCCTCATGAACATAGATGCAAAAATCCTCAACAAAATTCTAGCCAACAGAAATCAACAACGTATCCAAAAAATAATTTACCATGGTCAAGTGGGACTCATACCAGGTATGCAAGGATGGTTCAACATTAGAAAAACAATCAATGTAATCCATCACAGAAATAAAAGACAAGAATCACATGATCTTATCAGCTGATGCAGAAGAGGCATTTGACAAAGTCCAACACCATTCATGATAAAAACTCTCAACAAAATAGCAATAGAAGGGAAATTCCTCAATATAATTAAGGGACTTATACAAAGCCAACAGCAACATCATCCTAAATGGAGAGAGTCTGAAAGCATTCCGTTGAGAATGGGAACCAGATAATGATGTCCTTTATCACCACTCTTATTCAACATTGTGCTGGAGGTCCTAGCCAGAGTAATTAGGCTAGAAAAAGAAATAAAAGGCATACAAATTGGTAGGGAAGAAATAAAAGTATATTTGCAGATGATACAATCTTATACACAGAAAACCCCAAAGAATCCACAAGACGACCACTGGAACTAATAGAAGATTTCAGCAAAGTTTCAGGATACAAGATAAACATACAAAAATCAATTGGATTCCTTTAAAGAGAACTTTAAAGAGGAAATCACCAAATCAATACCATTTACAATAGCCCCCAAGAAGATAAAATACTTAGGAATAAATCTAACCAGAGACATAAAACTCCTATACAATGAAAACTACAAGACGCTACTGCAAGAAACCAAAAGAGACATTCATAAGTGGAAAAAAGTACCTTACTCATGGATAGGAAGACTCAACATCGTGAAAATGTCAATTCTACCCAAAATGATCTACAGATTCAATGCAACCCCGATCCAGATTCCTCTGGCATTTTTTAATGAGATGGAGAAACAAATCACCAATTCATATGGAAAAAGAAGAGGCCTCACATAAGTAAAGCATTACTGAAGAAGAGCAAGGTGGGAGGCCTCACACTACCTGATTTTAGAACCTATTAAACTGCCACGTTAGTCAAAACAGACTGATACTGTACAACAACAGATACATAGACCAATGGAACAGAATTGAGAATCCAGACGTAAATCTGTCCACCTATGAGCAGCTGATACTTAACAAAGGCCCAAAGTCCGTTAAATGGGGAAAAGACCGTCTCTTTAGCAAATGGTGCTGGCATAACTGGATATCCAACTGCAATAAACTGAAATAAGACCCATACCTCACATCATGCACAAAAACTAACTCAAAATGGATCAAAGACCTAAATATAAAATCTGAAATGATAAAGATCTAGAGGAAAAAATAGGGACAAAGCTAGGAGCCCTAATACATGGCATAAACAGAATATGAACCATAAGTAACAATGCACAAGCACCACAAGAGAGACTAGATAAATGGGAGCTCCTAAAAATCAAACACGCTCATCAAAAGACTTCACCAAAAGAGTAAGAAGACAACCTACAGACTGGGAAAAAATTTTGGCTATGACGAATCTGATCAATGTCTAATCTCTAAAATCTACAAGATACGGCAAAACCTCAACAACAAAAAGACTAATAACCCAATTAAAAAATGGGCAAAGAATATGAACAGGCATTTTTCCCCAAATAAGACATTCAGGCAGCTAACACATAACATGAGGAAATGCTCATGATCATTAGCCATTAGAGAAATGCAAATCAAAACTACAATTATATACCATCTCACCCCAACAAGGCTGGCATTTGTCCAAAAAACACAAAATAATAAATGTTGGTGAGGTTGTGAAGAGACTGCACCACTTATACAGTGTTGGAGGGAATGTAAAATGGTACAGCTACTTTTGAAATGGATTTGGCGCTTCCTTAAAAAGCAATCCCACTCTTTGGAGTATATCCTAGGGAAATAAGAGCCATCAAACAAATAGATACATGCACATCCGTATTCATTACAGCACTGTTCTCAACAGCAAAAAGATGGAAACAACCTAGGTGCCCATCAAGGGACGAATGGATAAACAAATTATGGTGTATTCACACAATGGAATACTACACAAGAATAAAGAATAACAATATCCCCTTAAGTCCTCTTTAAACCAAAGATAGTTTAGCTTAAAAACGAGTAACAAATGTCTGCCTTCAACATTAAGCTCTTTTAAGAACTATCTATATAAGATCAAAATGAAGACAGCAACTTGGAAGATTAGATAGGAACCTTAGGGGACATTGAACTTACGTTAATAGGGGAGGAACAACTTAGAAAAGGTGGATGAGAACGTTTGCACAACTCTAAGAATGTAATCAGTGTCACTGAATTGTACACATTGAAATGGTTGAATTGTATGTTTTGCTGTGTATATTCTCAACAATAACAACAAAAAAATTAAACATTAAAAAATATATATAGGAGCTCTAGTGGCTCAGTGGTTAAGAGCTTGGCTGCTAACCAAAAGGTCAGCAGTTCGAATCCACCAGTCACTGCTTGGAAACCCTATGGGGCAATTCTACTCTGTCCTATTGAGTGGCTATGAGTCAGAATCAACTTGACGGGAAGGATTTTAAAAATATATGAGACCTTTTTTCTTCCTAGGTTGGTGGTGGTAGTTGTAGGAGGATTCTTTTTAGATTTGGTCAGTGTTCGGTTACTATAAATGTGCATGTTTGTTTTCTAAAGGACAAAGAAAATTTTTATTTTCAGTTCTTTTGAACTACATTTCAAAGAAAAAAATTGACTGTGTCTTTCTTATATAGTTGAGTACTTCTTTTGACTTTGCTCCTGATTCACACCCTTCCCCTTTCTTTCTTCTAGTTTCTCTGATTACTATTCTCCCATAGAATTTGTAAGACAAAATAACGCTGCAATTATATATTGTAACTGCTCAATAATTGCAAGCATGATGCTTGAGCGCTTCAAACAGTGGGCTAGTACGAAGACAAGACTCCTTCAGATCTCTGCTGGAGATATTGATCATCAGACAAATGTGAATACAGTCATCTTGGAAAATGTTTTTTTGAAAAATGAATTCAAAGGATGTTAGTGAGAATGGCCAAAATTTCATGGTTCACAAACCCACTGGTAAATGAGAACAACAGAATACAGAAGGCGTGTAAAGAGCATTTGATTGATGCTGAAATGAAAGTAGATTTGTGGGAAGGAGGCATAGGGTAGGGTCAAGCCTTGTTTGGTAACCTGATTACTAAGAAATAAGAGGGAGTAAACAGCCTGTTGGATTAAAGGACTGGTGAGAACCAATCAGCCATTCTCTGAGCAGTCACAGAGGCGGTAACAAAACTAATGAAATGTGCAAAGAGATGGACATAGTCTTCTCGAAAGGGAAGCAACAACAAAGGTGAACAACCTCATATGGAGGTGAGTTTGGCAAGTATTTTCCTGGAAAAATGCAGAGCTCTTTTCTTTGCAAGTAGTGTGTAACAGGTTAGTCTGTATAAAGCTGAGCCCTAGGTAAATTCTCTTTTCCTTATTTTATGAGTGTCTCAGAAGATGTGACTGGGCAACAAATCATCACTAAGAAAAGGACATGAAAAACTTTAGGAGAGTACTTCAGAGGTGAGTTGCTTGCATTTTTATTGAAAATCTGCAGAAATAAACAGAAATTATGATTAAGAAAGCAGCAGTCAAGAAATTAAATGACACATTGCACTGGGCAAATCTGCTGCAAAAGACCTCTTTAAAGTTTTAAAAACCAAAGATGTTACTTTGAAGACTAAGGTGGCCTGACCAAAACCATGGTCTTTTTAGTCACCTCATATTCATGTTAAAGCTGAACAATGAAAAAAAGAAGTCAGAAGAATTGAAGCATTCATGTTGTGGTGTTGGCAAAGAATATTGAATATACCATGGACTGCCAAAAGAACGAACAAATCAGTCTTAGAAGAAATGCAACCAGAATGCTCCTTAGAAGCCAGGATGGCAAGTGCTATGGATTGGATTTTGCAACCCCAAAAATATGTGTTGTAAATCCTAACATCTATGGGCAAAATACTGAAAGACTCAGGAGACACCAAAAGAAGATGGGAGGAATACACAGTCACTGTACCAAAAAGAATCGGTCAAAGTTCAAACATTTCAGGAGGTAACATATGATCAAGAACCGATGATACTGAAGGAAGAAGTCCAAGCTGCACTGAAGGCATTGGCAAAAAAGGCTCCAGGAACTGATGGAATACCAATTTAGATGTTTCAACAAATTGTTGCAGCTCTGGAGGTGCTCACTCATCTATGCCAAGAAATTCGGAAGACAGCTACCTGGCCAAGTGACTGGAAGAGTTCCATAGTTGTGCCCATTCCAAAGAAAAGTGATCCAACAGAAATGTGGAAATTATCAAACAATATCATTAATACCACATGCAAGTAAAATTTTGCTGAAGATAATTCAAAAATGGTTGCAGCAGTACATAGACAGGGAACTGCCAGAAATTCAAGCAGATTCAGAAGAGGATGTGGAAGGAGGGATATCATTGCTGATTTCATACAGATCTTGGCTGAAAGCAGAGAATCCCAGAAAGAGGTTTACCTGTGTTTTATTGACTATGCAAAGGCATTTGACTGTGTGGATCGTACACATTATGGATAACATTGCGAAGAATGGGAATCCCAGAACACTTAATTGTACTTATGAAGAACCTGTACATAGACCAAGAGGCAGTCATTCGTACAGAACAAGGGGATACTGCATGGTTTAAAACCAGGGAAGGTGTATGTCTTGGTTGTATCCTTTCAATATACTTATTCAATGTGTATGCTGATCAAATAATCTGAGAAGCTGGACTATATGAAGAAGAATGCAGCATCGATATTGGAGAAAGACTCATTAACAACCTGTGCTATGCAGATGACACATCCTTGCTAGCTGAAAGTGAAGAGGACTTGAAGCACTGACGGATGAAGATCAAAGACCACAGCCTTCAGTATGGATTACACCTTCA
The DNA here is from genome assembly GCA_030035585.1 of Dugong dugon. NCBI lineage: Eukaryota > Metazoa > Chordata > Mammalia > Sirenia > Dugongidae > Dugong > Dugong dugon. The sequence continues at coordinate 150,231,805 of CM057460.1, forward strand.
CACAAAGAAAACAAAATTCCTTACAACTGGACCAATAAGCAACATCCTGATAAACAGAGAAAGTCTTGATCATCAAAGATTTCATTTTACTTGAATCCACAATCAACATCCATGGAAGCAGCAGTCAGGAAATCAAGTGATGTATTGCATTGGGAAAACCTGCTCCAAAAAACCTCTTTAAAGTGTTGTGAAATGCAAAGATATCACTTTGAGAACTAAAGTGCACCTGATCCAAGCCATGATATTTTCGGTTGCCTCATATGCATGCAAAAGCTGGACGATGAATAAGGAAGACAGAAGAAGAGTTTATGGCTTTGAATTATAGTGTTGGCAAAGAATATTGAATATACCATTGACTGCCAGAAAAATGAACAAGTCTGTCAGAAGAAGTACAGCCAGAGCACTTCTTGGAAGAAGTACAGCCAAAGCACTCCTTGGAAGTGAGGATGGCCAGACTTCGTTTCACATGCTTTGGACATGCTATCAGGAGGGACCAGTTCCTGGAGAAGGATATCATGCTTGGTGAGGTGGAGGGTCAGCAAAAAAGAATAAGACCCTCAACAAGATGGACTGATATAGTGGCTGCAACAACGGACTCAAACAGCAAGGATTGTGTGGGTGGTGCAGAATCGAGCAGTGTTCTGTTGTACATAGGGTCTCTATGAGTCAGAACTGATTCGACGGCACCTAACAACACAACAACATAATATGTCTTGGTGCTGAGTGTTCTGTATCATCTTTTACTAGCACACAGTGTTCTCTCTCAATCTGTAGGTATAATTCTTTCAGGGAAATTTCTTTTGAATTTATCTTTTTTTCCATTTGTCCCTACTTCAGGGACACGAGTATTTCTTAAATATCATCGTCTGTCTTCCATATCTGTTGGCTTTTCCCTATATGCTTTAATTTCTTTGTATTTTGTATCTGAATTCACTTTGGTTAACTCAAGCTTTTTCTTTCTGTGTAATAGTGATTATTTTAATGGTATTTTTTCTGTTCTTTGCTGTTTTTAATTTATTTACTGGTTTCATTATGATGTTATTTTTGTCTTCAGTTTATTTCCTTATGTCTGCAATTTCCTTCTTCATTTTATTATGAATGATATCTTATTATTTCATCTTTAAATTCTCGATTTATTCAATTCATGTTTTTATGAGGTTGCTTTATTGTATGATCAGTGCTAATTTCTTCTAGGTTGGGCTTTTTTCAGTATTTTAATTCTGACTTCTTTATTCTCTCCCTCACTTCTTGTCTTCTTTTTTATTTTTACCCCTCTGTAGTATGTTTCTATGCCAATATTTTCAAATTACTTATGCTTAGGTAGCTCTGTCCAGACATTCTATTTGGCCTGAGATAGTATTTGTGAATACTAGGTTCTCTCCATATTATGTTTCAATCAGTTTATTTTTCCCTCTAAGCCACAGCATAGGGCTGGGCATTTTGTGTTCTTTCTGCTTTTCTGTAGCCTAAGAAATTGGTGGGGTGTTGGCAGGATGGAGCTCAGCTAAAATAGTGTGCAGTCTTTGCTAGAACCCTTGTGCTTTATTCTCTCTTCTGAGATTTTAAAACATCTTATGAGATAAGAATTTGGTTAGGCTGAATATTACAGAAAATTCAAAATCATGGTACCTTAATCCCTTTAGAACTTCATATATGTTTTATGTAACAGAAGTTTGGAAGCAGAGACCCTGGGATGCTGTGGTGGCTCCTTGGTATTAAGGTCCATGCTCCATCTGTTTTGCTGCTCAGTTATTCCTAGCTTCATGGTTAAAGTTGGCTGTTTGAGCTCTAGCTGTTACATCTGCATTTTAGGCAGCAGAAAGGAAGAGTGAAGAAAAGCAAGCCCTCCCTGGGAAGTTCCACATCCTTCTACATAGATTTGATTGGCCAGAATTTAATCACATGACTACATGTAAGTGTGAAGGATGCTAAGAAATGTAGTTCTTTAGATGAGCATATTGCAATTCTAAATAAATTCTGGATTCTGTTACAAGGGATTGAGGAAGAAGTAATGTTGAATGGCGAATGGGCAATCACTGCTACATCTTACATAAATTTAGCTGGTTATTGAATATGTTGATCTTTCAGTTACATCCAACTTTTCTTTGTTTTTATATTTTGGGTGAGTCTCATAAACAACAGATAACTGTATTTTGAAAATCCAATCTGATAATCTCTGTCCTTTAGCTATCATGTAACATTTAATGTATTTACACTGAAATTATACATATTTTTGGACAACTTGTTTTGTGTTTTTGGTTCATCAGGCTTTACCTTTGCTTCCTCTTTGCTTCTTTCCTGCTTATATTGGGTAAGTAAACTTTTCTTTATTTTCCTTATCTCCTCCACTAATTTGAAAGTCGTACATCCTGTTTACATTTGTTATTCTTAGACCTTAAAAATACTTTAGTTCAATTCTAAAGACCCTCAATTTTCTACTGTTGTCTAAATTTTAGTTCCATTCAGTTTTAAGAAAGAGTTTTGTTGTGGTTTGCTTACTTGCTTGCTTGTTTTTTATTAGTACTTATTTAAATCTACCAACATGATTATCAGTTTCTTTGCTTAGTTTTCAGTCTTACATCCACCCCTTCATTTTAGTTTAATTTTCTTGTGGTACATCTTTACTAGGGATTCAGCAAATATCTGCGAGTGATAAACTCAGTGTGTGTGTGTGTGTGTGTGTGTGTGTGTGTGTGTGTGTGTGTGTGTGTGAGTGAGATCTCTTCACTCTTGAGTTATAGTTGAACATGAAATTCTAGATTCACAGTTGTTTTACGCTAGCACTCTGAAGATACCATTCAAGTGTCTCTTGGCCTATATTACTGCTGATGAGAAGTTAGCTGGAAATCTGTTATCAATTCTTTCTAGGAAATTTGTCTTTTCTCTGTAGTGCCATTAATTTTTTTGTTAGTTTTTGTTTTCTGTTGTTTCAGGGTGTCTATGTATGAATCTGTCTTTATTTTGTTGGAAACAAGTATATTTATCTTTTCAAACATTGATTTTCCCCATTTTCCTCTAGTCTCTCTTTCTGGAACTCCTATGCATTTTATGCCAAACATTGTTTTTCTGTATTCTGTGTTCTACCTCTTGTAATATGTCCTTTTAAACTAAATGTACTACATACTAGGTAATTTTCTCAAGCCTGTTTTCTAGTTCATTAGATCTCTTTTCACTTATTCCTAATCTGCAACTTAAGTAATTCAATAAGTTTTTTATTTCAATTATTATATTTTTTTATTTTTAGAATTTCTATATTTTCCCCTAAATATAGCAGTCTATTCTTTTTTCTGTAGTGTCCTCTTTCATAATTATGATTCTAGTTATTTCCTTTATTTAATCATTTAAAATACTTATTTTATTATTTCTGTCAGATTGTTTTATTATTGTCAGTGTTTTTTAGTGATGGTTCTCCAGTATTTGATGTCTCGGCCAACTTCCCTTCATAGTAGCTCATTTTCTCCTATGGTTTTTTTTTTTTTTTGACAACACATTCAGCAGGATTGGTTCATTTGTGGTGGTTACATCTGTCCTGGCTTGTGGCCATGTCCCTGGTGGATTCTCACATCATGTTTATCCACCAAGCTACTGGAATTTGTCTGGCAAAAGTTCTATCAATTCTTCAAGCCTCATTTCACCTACAATGTCTTCTGAGAAGCTTTGTCCAGGTTTCCAAGTTAGACTTAAGAGCACCCCATTTGTGCTTCAAAAACTTGATTCATACCTCTATTTAATTTTTAATTCACTCAGTAAGTATAGGTTGTCTTTTTGTGCCAGGCATTGTACTAGGTGTCTGTACTAGGTGTACCAGGTGCTTGTCTCAACCCCTTGTTCCTTGTGGGAAAAGGTTTGAGTGAATTGTCCTGGACGTCTCTATAATGCTAGTACTAAATGACATGTGTTGTATGTGGCCTATCTGACTGAATCATCAGAACTCACTGTATGCCACATCTCTATCAACAACATTCAGAGATCCTTACAGTCAGTTATGGCTCTCTGGGTAATAATGTCAATAGGTAGCAATTATTGAAGACCTTCTAAATGATAGACTGTACCTTGTCTTTGATGTTCAGAGGAATTTTGCAGAAGATGTCAGTTATTACCCCTTTTTATAAATGAGGAATCTGAATACTGAGTGTCTAGGTTGAGGACACAGTAATACGCATGCTAGGGTTGGGTTTTGAACCAAAGCCTATAGTACTGTTCTCACCACACCATACTAAATACTAAAGTAAAGGCCTCATTTGCAATTGGACAGACTTTTATGTGCCAATAAATGCTAAAGGCATCTGTGCCACAATGTGCTAACATAAATGACCTCTGACAGCAGCTGTCCAGGTAGGTGGAGCTGTCTTTGAGGCGTGCTGAGGAAAGCTTGGACTGTAGCTGCTGCCTTTTGTGGACAGTGGGCTTTCAGGCCTCAATGCTGAGAGCCATGTAAAGCCTTCCAAAATTGATTTTTTCCTCCTTCTGATGGCTTTTGTACCCTTTAGCAACACAAGTTTAGTATTTGATTGAACTAGACCCTAGTAATTTCCAGAGTAAATGGATTTCAGAAATTCTGAAAGGCTGAACCATCTGAAAAAATACATGGCCTACATGTGGCCTCAGAGGGACTCTTCCTCTTGAGCCAACTGCACTGTAAATATTAAAATGCCATTTTCACGGCTAAGGCAGTTTTTTCCAGAGGAATTATCTTTCAGAATTGGTTGACATAGTGGAAATATAAGTTCTCGTTATTCAAACACACGCGCACACACACACACACACACACACACACACTTCTTTGGGTTTTAAATGAACCAATGTTAGAAATAAATGTTCTGTGAATGGAAATATGAATTAACCTATCTCTAATGACATTAATACCTGATGCAGTTTTTCCCAAGAATGTTATTAGAAATGTACTGAGGATCTGTTGAGTAAGTGCTAGTAGTCTTTCAGAGTTAATTCCGTAAGAGACAGCCAGTAGGTCCCTTTTGACTAATAGCCACAATGTATCGTAGTCCTGTGAAGTAATTTCCCTTCAGGTTGCAGTCAGTGCTTCCACCTGGAAGACAAATTTGAAAGCTAACTTCTGGATAGTATCTCTACTGATGTCTCATTTTGTGATGACCTGTGGTCTACTACCAAGTGTCTATGTCATATTTTCTTTTATCTATTTGTTTTTAAAAATTTTGTTGAGGTATATATACACAGGGTATATACATTTTAAGTGAACAGCCCAGTAAATGTTCACGTATATATACACCCATGTAACCACCATCCAGATCAAGATAGAACATTTCTGAACCCGAGTTCCATTTTGCCTCTTTTGAGTCAACAGCCTCTTTAGAGATAACCACTATTATAACTTGTCACCATATATGAGTTTTGTATGTTCATTAGCTTCATAACCATGGAATTATACAGTACGTATCCTTTTGTTCTCCTTGCTTTTGCTCCATATTCTTTTGTGAGATTCATCCATATTGTTGCATGTAGCAGTAGTTCATTCTTTTTGTTCTCTGTGGTATTCCACCACACCGCATTTCTGTTTAAGAATCATAGCCAAGATGACCACAAATTAACTCAATGAGATGTGCAAAAAACCCATCCATCACTGTCAAAGATGAATTAAAAAAAAAAAAGATCTAGTGATCTTATCTCCTCCTATAGAGAGGGGGAGAACTGCCATCATCTACACAGCAAAATTTCATCTCACATAGTCAGACAAGTCAGCCGTTTACTGTACCAGGGCAATTTCACTTGTCTGTTTCCATTATGGTTTTTAATATCCAGGGATACCTGATAAGAAGTTTGTTATAGATTGAATTCCTCCCCCTGCACCCCCCAAAAAAAGATATGTTGAAGTCCTAGCCCCTGTACCTGTGAATATGACTTTGTTTGTGGAAATAGAGTCTTTCTTTGAAGATATTATCAATGACATTAATGAGGCCATACCTAAGTAGGGTGGGTCCTAATCCTATATGATTAACCAAAAAAAAAAAAAAAAACTCACCATCAAGTCGATTCCAACTCATATCAACGCTATAGGACAGAATAGAACTACCCCATAGGGTTTCCAAGGAGCGGCTGGTGGATTCGAACTCCTGACCTTTTGGTTAGCAGCCTGAGCTCTTAACCACTGTGCCACCAGGGCCCCCCTATATGATTAATGTCTTATAAAAGAAGAGGATAGACACAGATAGAGTCATACAGGCAGAAGACGCGATATGAAGATACATCCAGAAGCAGCAAAGGAGAGCCAAGGATTGCCAGCAACTGCTAGAAGCTAGGAGAGAGGCATGGAATGGTTCCTCTCAGAACCCTGAGAAGGAATCAATATGGCCGATACCCTGATTTAAACTTCTAGGTTCCAGAACTGTGAAACAATAAATTTCTGTTCTTTAAAGCCACTCATTTTATGGTATTTTAGTATGGCAGCCCTAGGAGACTAAGACAAAGGTGGTATTGTTAATTGACAAGCATGGAAGAAAATATATGTTGCCTGTTTGATTCATAATCAATATAATCATATTTAGTCATTTAAACATCATTGGCAGTTTTAAGAAGGGGCAGTTTCTAGGAGTAGTTCATATGGGACAAGAATTGATGGTGTTGAGGCTTGAATCATGCTGACACTCAGTACAGAGATTCAGCTGGTGTGTACGGGGCCCATGAAGAAAGATGATCTATAGGTAGTGCTTATGACAAACATAAAAAGGCAGAACAAAGTGAAATCAATGAGATTTAACAGAATGAAACCTTATGACTAAGGGTGATTTTTATGTAGAAATGCAATAGTGCTGTATATTTAAACACATATCTAGTGATATGGGGGTGGAGACTAGTAGAGAGGACAGGGCCCTAGAACATCTCATAACATTTGAGGCTTACTTTTATAATCTTGCAGGAGTTGGAGCATTCTGGTGTCAGCTGAACATGAAGTGTGCAGGAGTCCAGACCTTGTCAGTGCATTGTTGTGGTTTGAGCCAACCATTTAAGTTGTCACAATAACTAGAAGCAGAGGGGCATTTGATGGAATATTAAAAAGAAAAAGTTATAGGATTCACAAGTCATGAAAGAATGAGTCTGAGAAGAAAACATTATTTTTAAGCTATTTAAAGTCCACCATTGCAATTTCATTAATAAAATAGTTAATGTGTTTTCAATTCATGTATTCATTTGTTAATTCTTTCAACCAGTTTTTATTGAGCTCCTACATGTGCCTACCCATTGCCGTCAAGTCGATTCTGACTCATAGCAACCCTATAGGACAGAGTAGAACTGCCCCATAGGGTTTTCAAGGAGCCGCTGGTAGATTTGAACTGCACACCTTTTGTCTAGCAGCCTGAGCTCTTAACCACTATACCACCAGGGCTCCATTATGTGCTAGGATATAGAAAAATGTTGTAGGTAGCAATGCCCATTGCCAACAAGAGCTACCCTGAATCAGCATCCCAACTATTTTCTAAGGGCATTTTATGCCACAGCTGTTTTTGCTGCCTCACTTTCAAGTCTGTAACTATAGTTAGAGTTTTCTTTTGCCTTCAACATTTGCACTTCTCTACCCAATACTTTGGTAACTCTCCATGCCCTTTACATATCCTGCAGCTAATAACTACTCTGCTTACTTAAGAAAAATCACTACAGCTCGAGTTGGGAAAGCTTTGGAAAATATGATCCAAGAAATCCTGTATTCTGACTATGCATTTTCTGGGCATGGTTTACAAGGGAATTGCATCTGGGAGTTGCTTGAGCGTAGGGGGAAAAGAAAAAGAGGCATCTGGCTGAATCTTGGAATCCCTATAATGAAGTCCTTGGACTTTCAGGGACTCCTGTTATAAGAGGGAAACCTAGTATTCTTCATCCTTTTACTCTAGATGGTCTGGGAAGCTTTGTCTGCTGTACAAGTTACTCAGTGCCCAGGACAGGAAACTCAATAAGAGGCATGGTTCTGGAGTTGAACTGGGTTCATTCTGGCTTAAAAGGCCTTAGGGGAAGGCATAGAGAAGATAGAATGAACCAAGAGAACAAATCTGGGAAAAGGAGAGAAAGTATCAGACCTGAGTTGAGGCTACAATATTAATGGTTCCATTTGTTGAGCACTTATGTGGCAGGCCCTGTGTTACTCCCAGAACATGCAGTATCTAGTTAATGCTTCCCAACAATTCTATCTGGTAGCTACTATTAATTTTGTCATTTTAAAGTGGGGAAACTAAAGCTCAGATACTTTCACATCATTCATTCATTTATTCTTCTGAAAACAGCAGAGCTGGGTTTCAAACTCAGGCCTAAGCGACCCCAGAACTCATTTTAACTACTATGATATGCTGTCCCCCATCTCTGTCCCTGGGTTGAAATAATGGAAGGGACACTGGGACAGAGTGGTTTTCACTGGGAGGTGGTCAAGGGAGGGGGTACTCTGCATATCTGAAGATGTCAACATCTGTGTGACACTTTACTTTGGGGGTATCACTGCTAGTCAAAACCTGGTATATATCCTTCTAAGGAACCCTGGTTTTCTCTATTCTTCAAATCAATGCAAATCAATGACCTCTACAACTCAGAATAGCTCAGTGGCCTTCCAGGGATCACCCTTATTCATGGTGTCTCATTTGCATCTCACAATACAGCTGTGAAGTATTGAGCAAATGATATTACTCCCTTTTCACAGATTAGAAGACTGAACCACAGAAGAGCACGTGAAATCTGGACTAGATGGATCCCTGCTCTCTACCTCTTCCCTTCAGGCTGGCTCAGTTGTTTTTGCTACAGTCTGTGTAACTGAACCAGTGCAAATTCTTGTCAGAATTTAAAGTAAATTCCAAACGCTTCACAACCTTTCCCTTTCGCCTCCTTTTTTTTGCTTTTTATTTTCTTTTTAGGAAAATAGTCTCAAAGCCTCAATGTATTTAGTGAGCAGAGTCCTTCCTACTCTAGAAATACTCTAGAAACAGCTCCGCATGTTGTTTTGGGGAAAGGCAGGGAGAGGCTCACCCAGCTCAGCCGAAGCCTCAGGCTGCACAGAGTAGCAAACGCACCGCAGGGCTGGAGTCACTAAGAAAAGCGGTCTTCACAACGGCTCTATCCACGAGAGTTGGGCTGTGGGTCCTGTTCTGCCTCTTAGAAAAGTCACCTCTTTCTTGAATGTCTACTTTATGCCAGATATTATGCTCAGTGACAGGGATTTGGAGTTAAATGAAACAATGCCATTATCTGAAGGAGCACAGAGTTCAGGCGAGGGTGTGTGTGGGAGTAAATGTCAACAATGCTACTTTAATGAATCATGATTAAGTGTAAAACCAACCACCTGAATAAGGTGCTACAGGATTGCTGAGGAGGAAGGAATTAATTCTGCTTTGGGGTAAGGAGAAGAATCCGAGGAAAGCTATGTTGGTTGGGCTTTGTAGCACAAATGGAATTTTACAACAGGGACGTATAAGCAAATGTAAGAAAACAGAGGAATTGTTTGAAAATAATAGTGCCAAAGATAGTTCTGTGATTTTAACTGCTTAGTAAAGCATTATTCATTCATTCATTCATCCAGTATTTACTGGGCTGCTAACTTGTGCCAGGCCCCGGCCATCCCTGAGGATAGAGCAGTGAGCAATGCTGGCCAGTTCCCCACCCTATGAAGGAAGAAAGTCATAAGGAGAGAGACAAAAGCCGGTCATTTACACAGTCATTTCTGTAGAAGAAAAAAGGGAATCACAACATGCCTTAAAACGAGGCTTGACCTTGTCTGCGGACAGTAGAGAGGCAGTCAGAGTCATCTTCTTTAAGGAAATGGTATTTAAGGTGAGATCCAGAAAATGATTAGGAGTTGGTTAAGCTAAAGGGGAAGAGCATTCCTGACATAGGGAGTGGAGTGTGCTGAGGCCCTCCGATGGGAAGGGGCTGTATTTGAGGGTCAGAAAGGCAGTTGATGTGGCCAGTGACACTTGTTTGCTACATGATCTGGTCATTCTGTCCTTTCTCTTGGGACTCAAGGTTTTCTCCTATAAGACAAAGGTCGTGGACCGATCCCCCCATCCCTGAGGGTCCTCCTAGATCTGCACTGCTATAAATTCAATGCCCTTAAGCCTTATAATCCAGAGCCCTAGAGAAGAAATAGACAAAGTGATTATTTGGGAATCTCTCAATGAAACAGAATACTTTGGAAAACATTCTTAATTCATCAAGTCTAACAATAGGTGGTCACCAAATGTTTTTTGAAAGGATGGGTAAAAACCAAAACCAAACCCGTTGCTGTCAAGTTGATTCCAACTCATAGTGACCCTATAGGACAGAGTAGAACTGCCCCATAGTGTCTCTAAGGAGCGGCTGGTAGATTTGAACTGCCAACGTTTTGGTTAGCGCCGTAGCTTTTAACTACTGCGCCACTAGGGATCCAACATCTATCCAATGATTGAAAGATGGCTAAAGAGAGAGAGAATTCTGATGCTAATGCACAGAAAAAACAAAACAAAACAAAAAAAAAAACCCCACTGCCATCAAGTTGATTCTGACTCACAGCAACCCTGTAGGGTTTCCAAGGCTGTAAATCTCATATCTAGGGAAGTAGACTGCCATATCTTTTTCCCAGGGAGCTGCTGGTGGTTTAGAACTGTCTACCTTTCGGTTAGCAGTCAATGAATTTAACTACTGCACCACTAGGGCTCCTTTAATGTACAGAACAGTAAACTATTAATAATAATAGCTGAACGTTATTTAGAATTGCTCTTTGCCAGCTCAATACTAAGTGATTTATATTCGGTATGTTATGTTCCTTTAATGTAGACCAAGAGGCAGTCATTCGAGCAGAACAAGGGGATACTGCGAGGTTTAAAGTCAGGAAAGGTGTACGTCAGGGTTGTATCCTTTCACCATACTTATTCAATTTGTATGCTGAGCAAATAATCTAAGAAGCTGGACTGTATGAAGAAGAATGCAGCGTCAAGATTGGAGGAAGACTTCGTGAACAACCTGCGAAACGCAGATGGCACAACCTTGTTTGCTGAAAGTGAAGAGGACTTCAAGCACTTACTGATGAAGATCAAAGATCTCAACCTTCAGTATGGATTGCACCTCAACGTAAAGAAAACAAAAATCCTCACAACTGGACCAATAGCAACACCATGACAAATGGAGAAAATATTGAAGTTGTCCAGGATTTCATTTTACTGGAATCCACAATGAACACCCATAGAAGCAAGAGTCAGGAACTCAAATAACATATTGCATTGGGAAAATCTGCTGCAAAAGACTTCTTTCAAGTGTTAGAAAGCAAAGATGTCACTTTGAGGACTAAGGTGCCCCTGACCCAAGCCATGGTATTTTCAGTTACCTCATATGCATATGAAAGCTAGACAATGAATAAGGAAGACTGAAGAAGAATTGATGCCTTGGAATTATGACATTGGCAAAGAATATTGAATATACCATGGACTTCCAGAAGATGAACAAATCTGTCTTGGAAGAAGTACAGCCAGAATGCTCTTTAGAAGCAAGGATGGTGAGACTTTGTCTCACGTACTTTGGACATTTTAACAGGAGGGACCAATCTCTGGAGAAGGACATCATGCTCGGTAAAGTAGAGGGTCAGCAAAAAAGAGGAAGACCCTCAATGAGATGGATTGACGCAGTGGCTGCAACAGTGGGCTCAAGCATAACCATGATTGTGAGGATGGCACAGGACTGGGCAGTGTTTTGTTCTGTTGTACATGGGGTCACTATGGGTCAGAATCAACTCAATGGCACCTAACAACAACAACATGTTATGTAATCTTTATGTTACCTTTTTAACTTAAACATCTTATAAGTAAAGAAACTGAGACACAGATAGGTTAACCACTTCCAGAGTCCTCCTGCTGGCCCCCAGACACCCTTTTAGCTCAGTGGTGAAGTTATCTCTGAGGTTCACCATTCAGCCTGGGAGTGGACAGCCCCGTAAAACCAAATGAGACTAACGAGGTACAGCAGTCCAGTGACAAGGGCCAGAAGGCAGATGGGGACAAGGAAGCTGGTGATAGGGAACCCGAGGTTGAGTAAGGATATTGTTGATGTATTGTGAGATTGTTAACCATTGTCATAGGGCAACATTTGTAGTAACTGTTAAATGAGAAACTATTTTGTTCTGTAAGCCTTCATCTTAAGTGAGAATAACAGCACAATTGGAAGAGCATAGTCAATGTCACTGAACTGTGCATGTAGAAATTTTTGAAACGGTGTATCTTTGGCTATGTGTATTTTCACCAAAAAAAAAAAGGTTGAGAAGTTAGAGGGTTGACATGTTGTGGGGTTGTTAACCAATGTCATACAACAGTATGTGTACTACCGTTTCATGAGAAACTGTTTGTTCTGTAAGCCTTCACCTGAAGTACAAAAAAATAAAAAAAGGAGTCCTCCTGCACTTGCACTCAAGGAGAGCAGAGATGGCTGATAACCCCAAAAGAGAGACCCAGTCAGCTTAGTCCTGGGCCCAGTGTGACTGCTCTGTAGTGAGGCCTGTAAGATCCCCTGAATGTGGTAGGCTCTCAGGGTCTTGTGAGTTTGCTTTCACATGTTCCTCAACTTCACTCTTTCCACACCTAATAAAGGCTGCTTCTGGGTGACAGAGCAAGGTAGTCTATTTCAGAACAGACTTGACAGTGTCTAGATATTTCCCAGATGAGCAAAGGATACACTTGATTGAATAAACTACCCAGTATGCACTGGAAGTCTTGGAGCGCCTTTGTATAACTCTGTGTGAATTCATCTGATTCTATACAGATACCACTACCCTCGCAGACCTACAGGTTAACGTTCAATGGCCTTGCCCACTTCTTAGTAGCCTGACTAGAGTTAGTAAAAATTTCTCTTCATTAATGACCTCATGCCTGAGGATGATATATATGTGTATATATATGTATATATGTGTATGTAATTGAGGTGAAATTCACACGCCATAAAATTAATCATTTTAAAATGAACAATTCAGTGGCATTTAGTACATTCACAATGTTGTACATCCACTGCTTCTATCCATTTACAAAACATTTTCATCATCCCAAAAGGAAACTTAAGCAGTTGCTCCCCATTTCTTCTACTCCCAGCCCCTGGCAACCACCAATCTGCATTCTGTCTCTATGGGTGTATCTATTCTGAATATTTCATATGAATGGAACCATATGATATATGACCTTTTGTGTCTGGATTCTTTCATGTAGAATAATGTTTTCTAGGTTCATCCATATTGTAGTATGTGTCAGTGTTTCATTCTTTTTATGGATGAAGAATATTCCATTGTAGTAGTTGTTGCTGTTAGGTGCCATCAAGTCGGTTCCAACACATAGCAACCCTATGTACAACAGAATGAAACACTGCCCGGTTCTGGGCCATCCTCACAGTCGTTGCTATGTTTGAGCCCATTGTTACAGCCACTGTGACTATCCATCTCATTGAGGGTCTTTCTCTTTTTCAATTCATCTGCTGGTGGACATTTGGGCTATTCCATCTTTTGGCTATTATAAGTAGAACTGCTATGAGCATGTGTGTATACATATTTGAGTATCAGTTTTCAGTAATTTGGGGGATATACCTAGAAGTCATGCAAAAGATGGACAATGAATAAGGAAGACCAAAGAAGGATTGACGCCTTTGAAATATGGCATTGGCAAAGAATATTGAGTATACTGTGGACTTCCAAAAGAATGAACTAATCTGTCTTGGAAGAAGTACAGTCAGAATGCTCCTTAGAAGCAAGGATGCTGAGACTTTGTCTCACATACTTTGGACAGGTTATCAGAAGGCATCAGTCCTTGGAGATGGACATCACGCTTGGTAAAGTAGAGGGTCAGGGAAAAAGAAGACTCTCAACGAGATGGATTGACACAGTGGCTGCAACAATGGGCTCAAGCATAATGATTGTGAGGATGGTGCAGGACCAGGCAGTATTTCGTTCTGTTGTACATAGGGCCGCTATGAGTCAGAACCAACTCAATGGCACTTAACAACAACAACCTAGGAGTGGAATTACTGAGTCATATGGCAATTGTATGTTTAACTCATATTTTATGTTTATATACAATGTGATACTCCCATCAATCCCCTGAAATAGCTCTCAGTATCCCCATCTTATAGGTGAATTTAATTATTCACAGCAAGCCCATCAAAGCAAATTGCAAAATTTAACTGTGATTTAGGCAATCTCACAGGAACTACTTCTTCCCGTAGATTCTAGTCTTCCCATCATATATGTCCTTGCCTCCAAACTCTTGTATGCCTTGTCTTTGATACTAACTTCTGGCCCCCTGACTTAGTGATATCTTAGACTGTTTCTGGTATGGATCTTGGATATCAATGCTTCTATAGAGTTTTGGTATTTTCCCTCCAAAAATAATAAGTAACATGTATTGAGCATGCACTTTCTCCAGGCTCTGTACAAAGTATATTATGTCCATTTTATATTTTACCAATGGGGAAACTGAAGAACTAAGAGGTTAAGTAAATTGTCCAAGGTTCCACATCTTTAAATACAGGAGCATGAATTTGCTTCTAGGCATCCTGTCTCCACAGACCATACTTTTAACCCCTATTATATACTGTTGTTGTTACTTGACGTTGAGTCAGCTTGACTCATGGTTTATATATAACAAGTGAAACATTACCTGGACCTGTGCCATCTTCATGATTGTTGGTATGTTTGAGTCCATTGTTGTAGCTAGTGTGTCAATCTATCTCATTAAGGGTTTCCCTCATTTTCGCTGACCCTCTATTTTCACAAACATGATGTCCTTTTCTCTGGATTGGTCTTTCCTGATGACATGTCCAAAGTAAGGAAGGTGAAGTCTCACTATCCTTACTTATACTACCTCCTATGTAACTATGGTGCTTACTTCTCAGAGATGCTATAAGGATTAAATTGATTGGAGACACTTATTTTATTATTATTAAATAAATCATTTTCAAGGGTCTTCTATCATGCATAATGCCCATGTTTTAACACAGAATAGACAGTGACAAATACAGATTCACTGACAATCCAATGTCTAAGGAGGGTAGAAGAATGTGTGGCACTGAATTATGAGGGGCTAGGTAGGGGGAGACCTTGAAGGCCCCATGGAGAGTTGTCTACTTTGGTGAGAAAGACTAGCAGCAGGTGTTTCTGACTCCAGGCACCTTCAGGAGGCCATTTCCTGGTCTTGCCTAGATTCTGCAGGCATAGGTTCCATCTCTGACACCACAGTATGGTTCTCTAAAGTGTGCCTGGCTTGGGTAGCCTGCTCAGGTAGCTTCCCAGACTCCTAAGCACCTTTCCACCGTATTTGAATGACCCTGCTATGCTGGAGTTACGTAGTCCCTCAGCCCAGCCTGTGAAAATGTCATATGTGGACAGGGACCTGTCTGTGTGGAAGCCTCATCCTAAAGCTGCCCACTAGACCCTCAAGCTGTTTTAGCTTTTGCAAAGATTTTTATTTTTTAACTGGTTTCAAGTTGTAGAATTTCCAGGGACTGCTTTAAGGGGCCAGTTCTGGAGAGTGAAAAAACACTTTCATCTCTTTATAGCCAAAGGAATTTAGGACATGACGTATGAAAAATTTATGGTCTACAGTGTTCTGCTTTCTCCACATGTTTTATTTAATACGTGATCCTCACTTAAAGAGCTTTCCTGGCCGATAGAAAATCCCATAATCCTGGACACCAGCAGGAGTCCTAAGAGCTGCAGTGGGAGCAAGATTTTCCCAGGACACCACCTTATTCCAGTGGACAGAGCCCAACAAATCCCATTGTCAACTTTATGAGAAGGCAGATTTTCTGAAGGAGAAAGCTTAAAGTCTCATCCCTCTAGCCTGGATTATGTGTTTTGAAAAGTGGCATTTAAATCAATGATCTGGAGAAGGGTTTTAGTTGGATCAACTCCTCCCAGATCTGGAGACCAACTCCTATCAAGTGCCAGGAATCAAGGTCCCAACAAAGAACTTTCCAGCCAGTCCTCTGTTGACAACACATGCAGGGTATTGTGTGAGGCTGCACCCTGGCGTGGGTCTGTCTCATACGCTTTCAGTAGGTGGCCCCATGTTAGGCAAGGCCATCCCTACTAGAGGGCAAATCTTTTCTTGAAGGGCTTTCACATTTATTCTCCAGCATCATGAGTTCCTGGTTTAGGTAGCAGAGACCAAGTTGATGAGGGGACAGATACAAACAGGCTAAGTTCAATTTGAGAAGGAAGAGAGAATAAGGGAAAATGGATTCATTTATTTACATCATTTGCTCAACAAATACTTACTGAGGGCCTGTTATGCACCACCTTGTGGTAAGGGTGTTGCTGAAGGCATTGAACACCCTGAGAAGGAAAAGAATGATGTAATTATCTTTTTTGAGTGATTTCTTTCAGAAAGGATCTCTAGAAAGTCATTCCTGCTGGGTCAATCTACAGGATGGGTTAGGGGCCCCTCTGCTAAATCCATGCGTACTCTGTATTTATCACCTTGCTAATCTGTCTGCCTCCCTCACTGGTCTCTGAATTCCGTCAAGCCATAGAATGTCTCATATTCAACTCTGAGCTCTCAGTGCAAGGCATAGTGTCTACGTATCACAGGTACTATGTAATACAAAGTTTATTTTGTTGTTTTTTAAGGCAACGTATTGTTTTTACTAAATTACTTATTTTTAAATTAGGAGTTTTTAAACAAAAAAAAATACATGTATTCTTAGTTATTAGAGAACTGCAAATCAAAACCACAATGAAATACCACTTCACACCCAATTTGATGTTGTTTTTAGGTGCCGTCAAGTTGGTTCTGACTCATACCAACCTTATGTACAACAGAATGAAACACTGCCCAGTCCTATGCCATCCTCACAATGGTTGTTATGTTTGAGCCCATTGTTGCATCCACTGTGTCAGTCTATCTGGTTGAGAGTCTTCCTCTTTTTCCCTGACCCTCTACTTTACCAAGCATAATGTCCTTCTCCAGGAATTGGTCCCTCTTGATAACATGTCCAAAGTACGTGAGACCAAGTCTGGCCATCCTTGCTTCTAAGGATCATTCCAGCTGTACTTCTTCCAAGACAGATTCTTTCTCTTGGCAGTCCATGGTATATTCAATATTCTTCAGAAACACCACAATTCAAAGGCATCAATTCTTCTCCAGTCTTCCTTATTCATTGTCCAACTTTTGCATGCATATATGCAATTGAAAATATCATGGCTTGGGTCAGGCACACCTTAGTTTTCAAAGTGACATCTTTGCTTTTCAACACTTGAAAGAAGTCTTTTGCAGAAGATTTGCCCAGTGCAATGCGTCTTTTGATTTCTTGACTGCTACTTCCATGGATGTTGATTGTGAATCCAAGTAAAATGAAGTCCTTGACAACTTCAGTCTTTTCTCCATTTATCATGATGTTGCTTATTGGTCCAGTTGTGAGGATTTTTGTTTTCTTTATGTTGAGGTGTAATCCATAGTGAAGGCTGTGGTCTTTGATCTTCATCAGTAAGTGTTTCAAGTCCTCTTCACTTTCAGCAAGAAGGTTGTGTCACCTGCATAACGCAGGTTGTTAATGAGTCTTCTTCCAATCCTAATGCTGTGTTCCTCTTCATATAATCCAGCTTCTCAGATTATTTGCTCAGCATACAGATTGAATAAGTATGGTGAAAGGATATAACCCTGATGCACACCTTTCCTGATTTTAAACCACACAGTATCCCCTTGTTCTGTTTGAATGACTGCCTCTTGGTCTATGTACAGGTTCTGCCTGAGCACGATTAAGGGGGATTCCTATTCTTAGCAATGTTATCCATAATTTGTTATGATGCACACAGTTGAATGCTTTTTCATAGTGAACAAAACATAGGTAAACATCTTTCTGGTATTCTCTGCTTTTATCAGTGATCCATCTGACATCAGCAGTTATCCCTCGTTCCATGTCCTCTTCTGAATCTGGCTTGAATTTCTGGCAGTTGCCTGTCGATGTACTGCTGCAACCACTTTTGAATGATTTTCAGCATAATTTTACTTGTGTGTGATATTAATGATATTGTTTGATAATTTCCACATTCTGTTGGATCATCTTTCTTTGGAATAGGTATAAATATGGATCTCTTCCAGTTGGTTGACCAGGCAGCTGTCCTCCAATTTTTTTTGGCATAGGTGAGAGAGCACCTCCAGCGCGGCATCCGTTTGTTGAAACATCTCGATTGGTATTCCATCAATTCATGGAGCCTCATTTTTTGCCAATGCCTTCAGTGCAGCCTGGACTTCTTCCTTTAGTACTATTGGTTCTTGATCATATGTTACCTCCTAAAGTGGTTGAATGTTGGCCAATTCTTTTTGGTACAGTGACTGTGTATTCCTTCCATCTTCTTTTGATGTTTCCTGAACTGTTCAATATTTTCCCCATAGAATCCTTCAGTATTGCAACTCGAGGCTTGAATTTTTTCTTCAGTTCTTTCAGCTTGAGAAATGCTGAGCATGTTCTTCCCTTTTGATTTTCTAATTCCAGGTCTTTGCACATTTCATTATAATACTTTACTTTGTCTTCTCAAGCTGCCCTTCGAAATCTTCTGTTCAGCTCTTTTACTTCATCATTTCTTCCTTTTGCTTTAGCTGCTCTGCATTTAGAGCAAGTTTCAGAGTCTTTTCTGACATCCATTTTTCTCTTTTGTTTCTTTCCTGTCTTTTAATGATCTCTTGCTTTCTTCATGTATGATGTCCTCCCACAGCTCATCTGGTCTTCAGTCATTAGTCTTGTTCAATGCGTCAAATCTTTTCCTGAGATGGTCTCTAAATTCGGTGGGATATACTCAAGGATGTATTTTGTCTCCTGTGGACTTGCTGCAATTTTCTTCAGCTTTAACTTGAATTTGCATATGAGTAATTTATGGTCTGTTCTGCAGTCAGCTCCTGGCCTTGTTCTGACTGATGAGCTTCTCCATGGTCTCTTTCCACAGATGTAGTCGATTTCATTCCTGTGTATTCCATCTGGTGAGGTCTATGTGTATAGTCACCATTATGTTGTTGAAAAAAGGTATTTGCAATGAAGAAGTTGTTGGTCTTGCAAAATCCTGTCATGCAATCTCCAGCGTCCTTTCTATCACCAAGTCCATATTTTCCAACTAGTGATGCTTCTTCTTTGTTTCCAACTTTTGCATTCCAGTCGTCAGTAATGATCAGTGCATCTTGATTGCATGTTTGATCAATTTCAGACTGCAAAAATTGGTAAAAATCTTCAATTTCTTCATCTTTTGTCTTAGTGGTTGATGTGTAAATTTGAATAATAGTCATATTAACTGGTCTTCCTTGTAGTCGTATGGATATTATCCTATCACTGACAGCGTTGTACTTCAGGATAGATCTTGAAATGTTCTTTTTGACAATGAATGCGACACCATTACTCTTCAATATGTCATTCCCAGCATAGTAGGCCATGTGATTGTCCAATTCCAAATGGCCAATACCAGTCCATTTCAGCTCACTTATGCCTAGGACATCAATCTTTATGTGTTCCATTTCATTTTTGATGACTTCCAATTTTCCTAGATTCATACTTCATACATTACATCTTTTGGTTATTAACAGATGTTTCCAGCTGTTTCTTCTCATTTTGAGTCATGCAACTTCAGCAAATGAAGGTCCCAAAAGCTTGATTCCATTGAAATCATTAAGGTCAACTCTACTTTGGGGAGGTAGCTCTTCCCCAGTCATATTTTGAGTGTCTTCCAACCTTAGGGGCTCATTTTCTGGCGCTATATCAGACAGTATTCTGCTGCTATTCATAAGGTTTTCGCAGGCCAATTTTTTCAGAAGTAGACCTGCAGGTCCTTCTTCCTAGTCTCTCTTAGTCTAGAAGCTCCACTGAAACCTGTCCACCCAGGGTGACCCTGGTGGTATTTGAAATACTGGTGGCAAAGCTTCCAGTAACACATGAACCACCATAGTACAACTAACTGATAGATGTGTAGTGATCACACCCACTAGGAGTACGATCATAAGAAATGGAAAATAATAAGTGTGGTAGGGATGTGGAGAAATTGGAGCACTTGTACATTGCTGATGGGAAATGCAAAATGGTGCAGGCACTGTGGACAAGTTTGGTGGTTCCTCAAAAGTTAGACATAGAATTACCATGTGACCCAGCAATTTCACTTCTAAGTATATACCCAAAAGACTTGAAAATAGGGGCTCAGACACATGTACACCAATTCTTATTGCAGCATTATTCACAATAGCCAAAAGGTGTGAACAAAGTGCCAATCAACAGATGAATGGATAAACACAATGTGGTATATACATATGATGAAGTATTATTCAGCTATAAAGAGAAATGAAGTTCTGGACAAGCCTAGAAAACTTACGTTAAGTATAATAAACCAGACACAAAAGGACAAATATGGTTTGATTCCATTTATATGAAATATCTAGAATAAGCAAATGCATAGAGACCAAAGTGTATTAGTGGTTAGCAGGGAATGGAGGAAAAGGGAAATTGGAAGTTAAAAAAAAAGACATGTCCATAGTAAAGGAAATTCAAATAATTCAAAAGATTATGTAGTAAGTATTTACCATTACTTGAGACTTCTAATTCCCAGTTCCCCTCCTCAACACAATCACTCTTACTAGTTTTTGGTTTATCCATCCAGGTGTAGTACATTCTTATGTAAGCAAATGTGTGTGTGTGTGTGTGTGTGTGTGTGTGTGTGTGTGCACGCACATATGTGTGTATTAGCAATGATAGTATGCTATGTATACTTTTTTTCACCTTGCTTTATATCTGTTAGTAGTATGCCTTAAATATTCTATATCAGCAAGTACAGATATACCTAGTTATTTCTTAGATAAGTTTCTTGGATGATGAAGGAGTTCACCGGTTGGTCCTGAGCCTGCCAGGGTGAGAGGTCCTGGGTCCACAGTGCCAGCCAGGCATGAAGCTTGAGTGGACTGAGAAATCACAACTCACCTAAGTCCTGACTCTGAAAGTGTTCCCTCAGTGCCTAGATATCACATATCACAACCAAGATCCTCATTCAGGTGAAATGGTGAACTTTGGGTTAGTAGGAGAGTAGAGATGGTAAACAGCTCCTTCTTAGGTACAGGTAGAGAGGGACTTGGAGTCTTTCCTGCCACCAATGACAGCCCTCCATAATTGGTGTGGTCTCATACATGTCTCAGCCATAGGCAATAGAACATTCATTTGGAGTATGCTTGGTTGAAGGTTTCTGAAGCTCAAAAGTAACATACCAAAGGAAGGTGTAGGCTGAATGGAGAAAACGCTAATAAGAATATAAAAGTTCATGCTTCATTTAAATTTGTGATCCCCACCATCACTATATTTTCGCAGCTAGGTTCTAGAAGACAAAAAAAAAAAAAAAACTCCTCAGAGTTGTTCCCATACATGAATAGGACAGAGAACTAGTAGTCAGGGTCTAAAGCATGGCTGCAGCTGCTCCAGACCCCAGAGACTCACAGCAGCAGGGCTGAGGCAACTCACCCCAAATGCAAAAAGAGCCCTCTCTGCCCCAAATGGCTACCTCTTAAGGAAGATGTTCTGAAGTACATTCTTCCATGGGATGATCATAAGTTCTTCTCAAGGAGTGAGAGTGGAACTGGTTTTGAATCCCCTTACATGGACTGCAAATCTAAGACTAGAGACTGATTGGTTCTCCTTTGGATACTTTGCCTGTGTGTTAATGTCACTATCTCTATACTCCACAGAGATCCGAACCCCACTGTCTTCTACCTACAATCAATGAGTCTTTCCTGACCACACTCAAAACCCTCACTGTTGTGTTTGAAAGATTCCCTTTCCTCACTCTGCCAATGCATTAACCTAGTTTCCAAGAGGACATTTTATAGACCAACTCATCAGAATCAACTGGGGAACTTTTAAGATATACTGATTCCAGGCCTTCACTTTGGAATTAAAGAGGTTCTCATTCAATAACTTTGGGGTGGGGCTAAAGAATATTTATCATACTCTCCAATGATATCAAATAATTTGACAAAGCATCCTGAGTGGATAACCAGGGGACTAGGACATTGGCGCAAGGGATGATTTCCACTGTATACCTTTTTCAGTTTTGTCAGTGTATGTATTATTTATTCCGGCAAAATAAATAAAACTCAAAATCAACGCTTAAATAAACAAATACATAAAAACATGTTCCCTGGGTGATACTGCCGCATAGCCGTGTTTGAGATTCATTTGTTAACTCATCACAAGGGAGAAAAATAAATACAAATTGCTTAGCCCATTTATCAATCCTCCAGTGTAGACATCTGCCTTGAATCCCCAGTGGTTAACACACTTCCTGGATGGAGGGTACTCAATAAATATTTGTTGAATTTAAATCCATTTTCATCTGCCCTCTACAACGTGGTCTGTTGAGTACCATGTGTATCATTATATGCCACCTTCAATGCTAAGGACCATATCACCATATCCTGTGCAATAAACTCCAATTTTCAAATGCCTACCACTGAATTGCACTTCATCATGCCTGGCCCCAAGTAACAACAGGGTTAACTCTTTGATCCTATTCTTTCAAAAATGTAAATATAGATCTTTCAAGGTAAATTTGGAAATGGCCTTGGGCCAAGATTTAGAAGAAATCTGTATACAAGGAGTAGTGGGTGTCTAGGGAAGTCTTTTGAAGGAGGGTTATCTTGACCAAGCTCATGAAAATGACTAAGACTTCAATGAAAAGTGCTAACATGAGAAAGTACCCTTGGGGTGGAGAACTCAAGGAGGTGGGTATGGCATAGGAAAAGTCTAGAAGTGGGAAGATGTGCTGGTGTTTGGGGGAAATAGGGAGTAACTAGCTATAGGAAAGGGGAATAGAGGTCAAGGGAGGAGAGAGGGATGGGTCAGGTTGTGAGTGTCCTCATGCAAATAACGCAAACATACTTGACAAGGTATGCTCACATAGGGAATTGTTAAGACCTGGCTAGGGGAATGATGTGGATTATGACCCTGCAGCTAAACTGCACTGCTATTTTAAACAAGAAATTTGCCCCTAAGCTTGCTGCAGAAACTGAACAGTACATGTGCAGTCAGGCTCTCCAGAAAGAGAATGAGTTCCTGGAAACAGATTCAGCCAGGTTTTGATGTTCACCCTGCTGAGAATAATGAGGAAAGAAGAGGTGAGTGGGAAGAATAAGATAATCATTCTTTAAAGAAAGAAATGTAGCAGCAGAGAAAATAACTGTTTTCTCCTCTCAAATGTAACAGGAAAGAAATCCTGAAGTAGGTGGTGATAAAAGGTGGCCAAAAACAAAATGGAGGATGCAAGTGACAGAAAAGAAATCAATTCCCTGACAATTAATATATCCATTCTGGGCTCAGAGGCAGAGCCAACTCGAACTTTTGTTCTATATTCTCAGCTCAGTAAATTCCTCTCCCCTTCCTGACGCCTCTCTGACTGAGTCATTGTTGGAAAGGATGGGGATGCTCTCCATCCAGATCTGAGAGCTGCCAGCCAGCCAGGGTATGAATTGTGTCAGCATGTCTCCCAGCAGATGCCAAGGAACCCCAGGCAGCATCAAGGAGTCCAAGCTGATGGAAAATAAAGCACTTCGTAAGCAAGCACTATTTGCCCACAAATGCTTTGAGGGAGGAAATAGGAAAGAAATCATGTAAAATTATCTTCTTTCAAAGATTCTGTTTCATTCCATCCAGGGCAGCAAAGGAACCCGTTGGGAATGGATCACGCTTACAAATTCCAACCCAAACACAGATACAGTTATTTGCTGGGCAGACAAAGGAAAGATTAAGGTGAGAGTCACTCATGTGGTGCAACCTGATGCAAAATGTTCCCTACTTTCTGACACATCACCCAATCAGTTTCAAGTCTTATTAAATCAAGGCCCATTCCTAACAGGATTTTTTTTCTTTCTCTAAATTTTAACATTCAAGTTCCTATTAAAAGCTCTTTGCATGAGAAATAATGATGGGTTTAGAAAAGGTGCTCTTCAAGGACCAGAAACCCATACTGCCTCCCTGTCTGGGTGAGTAAAATTTCCCCTCAGGCTAACACATAACTAGCTTACTCCAACTTGGTCCCTAGGGGGCTAAAACATGTACTCTTAACAGGGGAAGAGGACCAGGGGTACAACTAGGGGTCAGAAGAGTCCACTTGTTATTGGGGTTGAATAATCAGGCTCAGTAGGAACAAGACTAAGCTGAGGCGAGTGAGGTATTTAAGGAGGCATGCATTCTCAGGATTGTGTAAGTGTAAGATTGGCTCTGAGAGTGAGTTCCTCCTTAAATATTGAGTCTTTGGTGCCTCACTTGCCTCACCTTAGTCCTTGCCCTGATTCTCAGTGTTCCATTCACAAATACCCAGACAGCCATGATTATTTTATACAACAGGACCACTATTTATCCAGATGTGTTTCTGAATATTATTTATAAATATCACGATGTTTCATCTGTTTGTAGTGATCTTTCATTGGCAATGACTCCAGCTGTGTTAACTTTATATTTTCATTGATTCATGCAAAGAACCATAAGTGCACTGTAGGAAGCTTACACTGAATGAGTTGGTAAAGGAAAAATAATCTTGAGGTGTTAGGACCATCTCCCAAATTTACCTGTTTTACAAGTATGTTTTCAGATATTTTGATTCTTAATAGATTGAGACCACCTGTGCTAAATTTGGAATCCTGAAAGTCACTGTCTCAGGAATCAAAAGGCTGAACTAAACAAGAATGACCATTAGAGTAAAAGCTTCTTACTACTGGGACTTCTTTATTGCCTACCCATCCTGCATAAACTCTAGTTCAAAGCTATATGCTATATTTAAGTGTCCTATAGTACCAGATTATGCATCTTCAGGGTTGGATTAATTGGGAATCTTTTATTAATCACCTGGAGAAATAGATTATCTCATTTGCAGGTCCTGATTTAGTACCTTGCCAAACAAGGTGATCCCCATCAATCTGAATAACAGAGGACTCAGATCCTTTGGGTTTAATCTTTTGGCAAATCATGAGGTCAGTTTTAGCCAGTACAAGCCTGAATACACAACAATTTTAATGCTATGGCCAATAGAGGACATCTTCAAGTCACTTCATCCTAAGTATGACAAATGTCCTGATAGCTATATGAGTCATTGCTAAGTGCTCTTAAAATATAACAAAATATCCAAGAGGGATGCTGTTTGTTATATGATCTGCTTTCAATACTTTGTGACTGTTTTCATTGCTGTTATGCTGTTTACTTACATTGCTTTTAATATTAATTTAAAAAATTTAAATATATTTAACTCTTTGATTCTTCTGGAATTTATTTTTGTGCATGTTGTAAGGTAGAGATCTAACTTTATTTCTCTCTGATTAAACAACTTACCTGACACTATTTCAGAGTTTCTCAAGATTTTTGAAACCTGACATAAATGTCAGGCTTTCCAACAGCTGAGGACATGGGCTTAACATTGGACTTAACATATGTTAACAATGAAAAACCAGATACAAAACTGTATATCAATTTAATCCACATATAATGTCCTACACTATATACTTACAGATTGTGCATTATTTGTTTTATTTATCTGTAAAAAAGCTAAAAAATACACTTAATTATTAGTACTTGCACCTTTGATAGAACTATAGTAAATTTTCAATGTTTCCTCTATACTTTTCTGGATTTTCTAAATATTCTAAATGAACATGTATTATTTTTATAACAAAATAAAGATCAAAAATTAACAACTTTTTTGTCTATTATATTAGGAAAGCTAAAAATATATATAGGAGCATGTATGCATGGGAAGATGGCAGAGATGGCGGCAAAGAGTCTCAATCACTCTGAACCCCCAAGTAAAAGAGCAACTGTATGGCAATGCCATGGACGACATTTACAACAAAACTACGTGAGGAAGAATGTGAGATTTATTCTAAAACTGGAGGCACATGGCATGACTGAAATGGCTGACACAGGGTCCTGTATGGACTCCATCTTGTCTTAAAACTTTTACTTCTGCTTTCAGAATACGTGCACCCCCTCCCATTAATTATCTTCCCTTGAATACACAAGAATGCAGTTCTGCTTGTTTGAGAGTATGGGAAAGAATGCTTGCACAGATGTTTTAGACAATGCTCAGGAAGAACTGTTTGGCTGTTCCACTCCAGAAGTCTCTGTTAGAAAATAGATAAAGCTGTCCTTGTAAAAGATTAACTTGTGATTGTCTTACAACTCCTCTGCAACCCCCAGACCCATGCATGTAAAAATTCACCTTGTGACTCTGGACACATACTACCTTCCCCTTTTTACTATATAAAAGCTCCCCTCGGGGCGGGGCCAAGATGGTGGAGTAGTCAGACGCTTCTGGTAGACGCTCTTACAACAAAGACCCGAAAAAACAAGTGATTTGATTATATATGGCAATCTGGGAGCTCTGACTATCAAAGGCAGATTTGAGGAACCAGACTGACTGGCAGGGGGAGGGAGAGATGGTTTGGAAGCAGTGAGGAGTTGCCAGACCTGACCAGGCAAGAGCCTGAGCCCTTCAGGCCTGAGTAGCTTGTGGGTGAGTGGTGAGGCAGGCAAGCACTGGTGCTTGGGAAGTGCATTTTCTGCACTGGGAGAAACCCAGTGCCAGAGAGTCTACATGGACACCCAGAACCAGTGAGAAGCAGCCCTCATCAGCGAAAGAGAAGTACTTGCATACAGCTTACCATTCAGATCAAAAACACCCCTTAGGGAAAACCTCTCTCCCATTTATCTCCCTGCTCCCTGCTCTGCACAAGATTCCGGACCGGCTTTAGCAATTGCCAAGTCCGCTGGGCCAGAAGTAGGATCCGTCACACGCCCAGAGCAATTCTCCCTGCCTTGGAGAGTGAACAAATTAACAAACGGGAAAAAATAAATTTCCAGCTCCCCTAAACCAGGAACCCAGGGTAGGCACACCTCCTTTGCCTAGGCACAGGCATAAGGGATCCACGGATTTGAATGCCTTTCCCCTTGCATGGACTTGTGTGGACCCATCTCAACAGCGTAGGCCCTCATTACCGCAGTACAAGGTATGTACATGAACTCTAACTTCAACTGTTTCAGCTGTGAAGTGGCAGATGCTTGACATTTGACACTGCTCTGCCCATTAAGCAGGGTCTTCACCTACCCACATCAGGGGCCTGAGGACTTGAGGCTCCACCCATGCCACCTAGCCACCTGCAATAGGGACCCATGAATAAGAGGTGCTCCCCAGTCCTTACAGCCAATAGCATTAGGCACTCATAGTCCAGTTGCAAAAAGCACCCACCTACAGGCTCTAGGGGACAGGGACATGCCTTCCTCCTAGATACTCAGGGGTAGCTGTCAACCCCTTGCCTTGCTCAGAGTGTGTCCCCCTGCTGCAGTCAGATACCTGTGCCTACACCAATCACCCATACCTGTCTAGGACTGTAAGTGAGAGCCTACACCACAACTTGGTGGCTATCTACCTGGGCACCTGAGCTGAATCCATACAGGAGGAGTGGGCAGATGCCTGAGCTCACATACCTAATAACAGATATAACCACCTGGTGACAGGACATTAGAGCTTCAAAGGTGCCGATAATCAAACTAGCTCATACGAACAGCCTATTTGGGCATATCAAAAAAAACAAGAAGCTTGGACACAGTAAGCAAACATAAAATAAATATAATAACTTAGTGATGGCTCAGAGAGAACAGTCAATATCAAATCACATAAAGAGGCAATCCATGATGGCTTCAGTAAGCTCCCAAAATAAAGAATCTAGAAACTTTCCAGAGTAGCAAGATTTCTTGGAATTACCAGAGGCAGAATACAAAAGATTAATATACAGAATTCTTCAAGAAATTAGGAAGGAAATTAAGCAAAACTCAGAACATGCAATAGAGGAAATTAAAAAGATTAGAGAAGAGCATAATGACAAATTTAACAGGCTGCAAGAATCCATACAGAGACAGCAATCAGAAATCCAGAAGATTAACAGTAAAAATTCAGAATTAGACAACTCAATAGAAAGTCATAGGAGCAGAATTGAGGCAATGGAAGTCAGATAGTGAGATTGAATTTAAAGCACTTGACATCAACTTATTTAAGGAAAAATCAGAGAAAAGCATTTGAAAACATGAAGAAACCCTAAAAATTAATGTGGGACTCTATCAAGAGGAATAACCCACGAGTGATTGGAGTACCAGGATGGGGGGATAACAGAAAATACAGACAGAATTGTTGAAGATTTGTTGGCAGAATACTTCCCTGATATCATGAAAGAAGACAAGATATCTATTCAAGATGCTTGTTGAACCCCACATAACATAGATCCCAAAAGAAAGTCACCAAGACATATTCTAATCAAACTTGCCAAAACAAAAGATAGAGAGTTTTAAGAACGGCTAGGGATAAGTGAAAAGTCATCTACAAAGGAGAGTCAGTAAGAATAAGCTCGGACTACTCAGCAGAAACCATGCAGGCAAGAAGGCAATGGGATGACATACATAAAGCCTTGCAGGAGAAAAACTGCCAGCCAAGCATTATATATCCAGCAAAAATGTCTCTCAAATATGATGGCAAAATTAAGGCATTTCCAGATAAACAGAAGTTTAGGGAATTTGCAAAAACCAAATCAAAATTACAAGACATAGTAAAGGGAGTCCTTCAGTTAGAAAATCAGTAACATCAGATACAGGGACAGAGCAACCAGATATCAACCCAGATAGGGAAGTCACAAAAGTAAATCAAAGCTAAAACACTGAAAACAGGGCAACAGATGTCAATATGTGAAAGATGACAACATTATAACAAAAAAGAGGGACTTAAAAAATGTAGACATAGATTTTTCATATGGAGAGGAAGTCAAGGCGATATAAAGAAAAAAAAGACGGGTATAAAGTTAGAAAAATAGGGGTAAATATTAAGGTAACCACAAAGGAAACCATCCTACAAGTCAAAATAAAAAATTAGAAAAATATAAGGACTCAGTGAATACAAAATCAACAAAAATTAAAAAGATGAAAAGAAAATACATAAATAAAAATGACTCAGCACAGAAAATTAAGTGGAACAAAGAAACTGTGAACAACACACAGAAAAAGACATCAAAATGACAGCACTAAGCTCATACGTATCGATAATCACACTGAATGTAAATAGACTAAATGCACCAATAAAGAGACAGAGAGTGGCAGATTGGATTAAAAAAACCATGATCCATCTATATGCTGCCTACAAGAGACACACCTTAGACTTAAAGACACAAAGAAACTAAAACTCAAAGGATGGAAAAAATATATCAAGCAAACAACACTCAAAAAAGAGCAGGAGTGGCAATATTAATCTCTGACAAAATAGACTTTAAGGTAAAATCCACCACAAAGGATAAGGAAGGACAAAATATAATGATTAAAGGGTCAATACATCAGGAACTATAATAAATATTTACGCACCCAATGAAAAGTGCTCCAAAATACATAAAACAAACTCTAACGGCACTGAAAAGAAAGATAGCTCCACAATAGTAGTAGGAGACTTTAACACACCACTTTCAGTGAAGGACAGAACATCCAGAAAGAAGATCAACAAAGACACAGAAGACCTAAATGCTACAATCAACCAACTTGATCTCACAGACATATACCAAACACTTCACCCAACAGCAGC
The DNA here is from genome assembly GCA_030035585.1 of Dugong dugon. Classification (NCBI taxonomy): domain Eukaryota; kingdom Metazoa; phylum Chordata; class Mammalia; order Sirenia; family Dugongidae; genus Dugong; species Dugong dugon. The sequence continues at coordinate 150,261,371 of CM057460.1, forward strand.
CAAGTATACTTTCTTTTCCAATGCACATGGAACATTCTCCAGAATAGACCACATATATGGCCATAAAGCAAGCCTTAACAAAATCCAAAGCATCAAAATATTACAAAGCATCTTTTCTGACCATAAAGCCATAAAAGTAGAAATCAACAGCAGAAAAAGTAAGGAAAAAAAATCAAACACATGGAAACTGAACAACACTTTGCTCAAAAACTACTGGGTTATAGAAGAAATTAAGGATGGAATAAAAAAATTCATAGAATGAAACAAGAATGAAAACAAATCCTACCAGAACCTTTGGGACACAGAAAAGCAGTGCTCAGAGGTCAGTTTATAGCAATAAATGCACACATCCAAAAGGAAGAAAGGGCCAAAATCTAAACATTAATTCTACAACTGTAACAAGTAGAAAGAGCAGCAAAAGAAGCCCTCAGGTGCCAGAATAAAGAGAATTAGAACAGAATTAAATGAAGCAGAGAATAGAAAAACAATTGAAAGATTCAACAAGACCAAAAGCTGGTTCTTTGAAAAGACCAACAAAACTGATAAACCATTGGCCAAACTGACAAAAGAAACACAGGAGAGGAAGCAGAGAACACGTATAAGAAACGAGATGGGTGATATCACAACAGACCCAACTGAAATTAAAAGAATCATAACAGAATATTATGAAAAATTGTACTCTAACATGAAAACCTAGAGGAAATGGAAAAATTTCTAGAAACTCACTACCTACCTAAAATAACATAAACAGAGGTAGAACAACTAAATAAACCTGTAACAAAAGAAGAGATTGAAAAGGTAATTTAAAAACTCCCAAAGAAAAAAACCCTGACCCAAATCACTGGAGAATTCTTTCAAACTTTCAGAGAAGAGTTAACATCACTACTACTAAAGCTATTTCAGAGCATAGAAATGGAGGGAATACTCCCAAACTCATTCTATGAAGCCAGCATAACCCTGATACCAAAAAGAGGTAAAGACACAACAAAAAAAGAAAATTACAGACTAGTATGAACATTGATGCAAAAATCCTCAACAAAATTCTAGCCAATAGAATTCAGCAACATATCAAAAAATAATTCACCATGATCAAGTGGGATGTATACCAGGTACGCAGGGATGGTTCAACATTAGAGAAACAATCAATGTAATCCATCACATTAATAAAACAAAAGACAAGAACAACATGATCTTATCAATCGTAGAAAAGGCATTTGAAGAAGTCCAACACCCATTCATGATAAAAACTGTCAAATAAATAGGAATAAAAGGGAAATTCGTCAATATAATTAAGGCTATTTATACAAAGCCAAGAGCCAACATCATCCTAAATGGAGAGACTTTGAAAGCATTCCCCTTGAGAACGTGAAGCAGACAAGGATGCCCTTTATCACTACTCTCATTCAACATTGTGCTGGAGGTCCTAGCCAGAGCAATTAGGCTAGGAAAAGAAATACAGTGCATCCAAACTGGTAGGGAAGAAGTCAAAGTATCTCTATTTGCAGATGATATGATCTTATACACAGAAAGCCCCAAAGAATCCACAAGAAAACTACTGGAACTAATAGAAGATTTCAGCAAAGTATCAGGATACAAGATAAACATACAAAAATCAGTTGGATTCCTTTACACCAACAAAGAGAACATTGAAGAGGAAATCACCAAATCAATACTATTTACAATAGTCCCCAAGAAGATAAAAAAAACTTATGAATAAATCTAACCAGAGACGTACAAGATCTATACAATGAAAACTACAAGACATTACTGCAAGAAACCAAAAGAGACCTGCATAAGTGGGAAAACATACCTTGCTTATGGATAGGTAGACTCAACATAGTGAAAATGTCAATTCTAACGAAAGCGATCTACAGATACAATGCAATCCTGATCCAAATTCCACCAACATTTTTTAATGTGATGGAGAAACAAATCACCTACTTCATATGGAAAGGGAAGTGGCCCCAAATAAGTATAACATTATTCAAGAAGAAGAACAAGGTGGGGGGCCGCACACTACCTGATTTTAGAAACTATTATACAGCCATTGTAGTCAAAACAGCCTATTACTGGTACAACAACAGATACATAGACCAATGGAACAGAATTGAGAATCTGAGACATAAATTCATCCACCTAAGAGCAGCTGATATTTGACAAAAGCCCAAAGTCCATTAAATGGGGGAAAATACAGTCTCTTTAACAAATGGTGCTGGTATAACTGAATATTCATCTGCAAAAAACTGAAACAAGACCCATACCTCACACCATGCCCAAAAACTAACTCAAAATGGATCGAAGACTTAAATATAAAATCAAAAACGATAAAGATCATGGAAGAAAAAATAGGACAGTTAGGAGCCCTAATACATGGCATAAACACAATGTGAACCATAAGTAACAATGCACAAGCACCACAAGAGACTAGATAAATGGGAGCTCCTAAAAATCAAACACTTATGCTCATCAAAAGACTTCACCAAAAGAGTAGAAAGACAGCCTACAGACTGGGAAGAAGTTTTTGGCTATGACAAATCTGATCAGCGTCTAATCTCTAAAATCTACAAGATACTACAAAACCTCAACAACAAAAAGACAAATAACCCAATAAAAAAATGGCAAAGGATATGAACAGGCACTTCGCCAAAGTGTATTCAGGCAGCTAACAGACACATGAAGAAATGCTCATTGATCATTAGCCATTAGAGAAATGTAGATCAAAACTACAATGAGATATCATCTCACCCCAACAAGGCTAGCATGAATCCAAAAAATACAAAATAATAAATGCTGGAGAGGTTGTAGAGAGACTGAAACACTTATACACTGTTGATTGGAATGTAAAATGGTACAACCACTTTGGAAATTGATTTGGTGCTTCCTTAAAAAGCTAGAAATAGAAGTACCATACGATCCAGCTATCCCACTCCATGGAATATATCCTAGAGAAATAAGAGACGTCACAGGAAAAGACATATGCACACCCATGTTCTTTGCAGCACTGTTCACAATAGCAAAAAGATGGAAACAACCTAGGTGCCCATCAATGGACGAATGGATAAACAAATTATTGTATATCCACACAATGGAATACTATGCAACAATAAGGAACAATGAAGCCGTGAAACATCTTATAACATGGAAGAAGCTGGAGGTCGTTTTGCTGAATATTTAGTCAGTCACAGAAGGACAAATATTGTATACGACTACTATTATAAGAACTCAAGAAAAGGTTTAAACACAGAAGAAAACATTCTTTGATGGTTATGGGGGTAGGGAGGGAGGGTGAGGGTTGTTTACTAACTAGATAGTAGGTAAGAATTATCTTAGGTGAAGGGAAGGACAGCACGCACTAGAGGGGAAGTCAGCACAACTGGACTAAACCAAAGCCAAGAAATTTCCTGAATACAATCAAAGTATTGTATTTGATGGACAGAGTAGCAGGGGTAGTGGTCTGGGGACCATGCTTTCAGGGGACATGTAGGTCAATTGGCATAACAAAGCTTATTAAGAAAATGTTCTGCATCCTACTTTGGTGAGTGGTGACTGGGGTCTTAAAAGCTGGCAAGCGGCTATCTAAGATGCATCAATTGGTCCCAATCACCTGGAGTAAAGGAGAATGAAGAACACCAAAGACACAAGGAAAGTAGTAGCCCAAGAGACAGAAAGGGCCACATAAACCAGAGACTTCATCAGCCTGAGACCAGAAGAACTAGATGGTGCCCGGCTACCACCAATGACCGCCCTGACAGGGAACACAACAGAGAGTCCCCAACAGAGCAGGAGAAAGGTGGGTTGCAGAACTCAAATTCTAGTAAGAAGACCAGACTTAATGGTCTGAGACTGGAGGAACCCCAGAAAGAATGGCCCCTGGATTCTCTATCAGCCCAGAACTAAAACAATTTCCAAGGTCAGTTCTTCAGACAGGGCTTAGACTGGACTGTGGGAGATAAAGTGATACTCATGAGGAGTGTCCCTCTTAGCTCAAGTAGATACAAGAGACTAAACAGGCAGCTTCTGTCTAGAGGTGAGATGGGAAGGCAGAGAGGGTTAGGAGCTGGTTGAATGGACCTGGGGAATCAGGGGTGGAAAGTAGGAGTGTGCTGTCACAGTATGGGGAGAGCAATTAGAGCCACATAACAATATATGTATAAGTTTTTGTATGGGAAAAAAGAAAAAAAAAGCTCCTCTCTCCTTTCCTGAGTTGGAGCACTTTGTAATCACTACACAGTTGCTGCCCAATTTGTGAATCATACTATCTATCCCTTAATAAATTCTTCTGCTTTCACTTTTAATAGAGTGTAAGTGTACCTGTTGCGATGACAAAGGTATTCCCACAAACCCTAAAATATAAGCAGGTAGGGAGAAGCCATCAACAGCCACAAGATGTCCATATTACTCTAATTTTTGTGGAGGAATAAGAATGAACCAATAGGGCAGCATATGATAGATCTGAGAATAGGAGAACCCCCCCCCCCAAATAGCTGGTAGATGTTGACTAGGAAGAACAGTAGACTAATTTGGAACAATAGCTGAAATGGGAGGGTTTTACTCTCTCCAATATGGATAAGTACAACGAGCTCACGGTAAAAAGGTTTGAATGAACAGCAGCAGTCCATCTCCTATGAATTCCCAAAACTGACCAGCCAGAGCTCCTTCTTGGCCAGGAACCCAACCTGAGGACTAACTGCTGGGAGTGGAATCAAAACTGAATAGGACATGGCTAACAGAGACAAGGAAAGACAAAATAGAGGAGGGGAACAGAGCCAGGAAACCTTGGGAAACAGGTGGCCCTACCTTTAATATTACAAGACAACACAAGAGGTAGTTCTATAAAATTATAAAAGCTAGCCTGAGCCATGACTTATAAAAAAAAGTTCAGGAAACCAATTTCACATCATATGAATGACAGAGAAGTGTGGAGGTCAAATCTGTACCAACTTATTATAAGAAAAAAAGAGAATAAGGAGCAAAATGACATCCCTACAGACCATGGAAACATGAGAAAAGGTAGGTTCTCAAAATAGAACAAACTGTAACCTACTATTTCCAAACAGACTAAATGAGACTAAGAAAATGATACAGGACATGAAAGAACAACACAAATCAGATGGGAAAAACTCAGAAATGAGACGACAACACTCAGGAAAGAACTGTGCTCTTCACATAAAATTATTTTCACAAAATTCCTAGAGACTTAGACATAAGGACCAGTTAAAAAACAAACAAACAAAAAAATACAGTTGCCATCCCAGTCAACTCTGACTCAAGGTGACCCAGCGAGCATTAAATATATAGTTACCTGTAGAAATAAGACTAAATAAGACCTAAGGAGAGTATAGTTTATAATGATTATATGCTATGATAATATAGATATAACACAACTCTAATAAATATAGAAGAATGAAGAGCATATGCAAAAAATATTTTGATGTTTTCCATAATTATATTATCACCAACATTAGTATTAATATCAGTATTGTTATTCAGATACTATCATTTGTATGAGAAAAAAACAAATGAGTAATTATGAAATATTCTCATTCTATTATCTGTGTTTTTCTTGAGAACCAAGACTCTCAGTGTGGAAGAAAGAAAGGAGATACATATGTAATAGAAAAGAGGTTAAGTGAAAGTTCTGAAGCTTAAATTTGAATTTGTAAGTAGCAAAATAATCTCATGAAATCCTTTATTTATGTCTGTGTGTCTGTGTGTGTATATGTGTGTATATTTCCTAGCCCTATGTATTGAATGACCTAGGAACAATGACCATCCCAATAGCAATGAGATTCCCTAGCACCCAGATTGTGGTCTTGAAATAGAATTTATTACTAAAAGAAATGTGAGCCTCTTAAATAGGTGATTGCAGGTCTAGGGCAGGAAAGCTGAGCACGGAATACCCTGCTACTCACACCTAGAAGGGATTACATGGAAACTATCAGAGTCTACTAGGGTCATGACAAAAGGACTCAGGAACCAAGCTGAAGAGGCTCCCACTGGCTAAAGATGGGACAATTAGTGTTGCAATAACAATAAAAATCACAGTGGATTGAAATCCATGGAATATGTCCATATCTATATTTAAAGAATAATCATCTTCAGAGGATGATAGGAAACCAATTCATTATCTTGAAGATCACTAAATAAACGAAAAGAATTAAACATTTTCCTGCCTTTTATGAACTGTACCACAAATAGAAGACAAATGTCTCTTTATAAAGTAGTCTAACAAAGAAACTGCATTATTATGTCCGACTCCATTTTTATGTTTGACTGCTGATATCTTTTAAACCTCACCCTTCCGTCTTCCCCTTCTGCCTCACATCTGGGCAAACTAATAAGAAAGGCTGGGTGCTCCCTCCTTTGGCATGATATAAGGTTCAAATCATGTAAGCCCCTGACCTGAACTCAGGAACCCCAAGCCAGTCTCCTTTCTCTACTGTTTCCAGCCGTTTTGGGACCAGCTTGGAAAGCCTGCCTTGTTCTCTCCTAAAAACCTCATTATGTAAGTAATAAACCTTTTCATCCCCTCTTGTGTGTGTGGGTGATGTCATCACTTTTGACATCCAAACTATCCAGCCTCTACATGATGACCAAAACATAAACAAAAATGAAAAGATAGAATATTGCCACTTTGTAACCCCCAGTTAAAAAATCTAGGCATTCAGCATGAAAGGCTGCTAACAACATAAAATGAGAGACAAACCAGACATTGTGTGTCTCTTTAGCTTTGATAGAATCTGAGTCTGATTCATTTTCTGAATCCAGCTACCAATTTGCAGAAGAGAGGAACATGTTGAACTGCACTGTGAGTGTGCCGTCAGCAAAGTCCCAACTTTAGGAAACTCTACAAGTCAAAAGGTTATGTTCTTCAACAGATAAATTGTAAAGAAAAGAAAAAGATGAATAAAGAACTTTTCGGTTAAGAGAGACTTAAAAGACGTACAAAATATTTCAAAAAGCGGAGAAAGCTAAACTGCACATGTATATATATATAAATGCAAATAAATTATTACTATAATCAGGATGATGGTTATCTATGGCAGGAGGGAGGTTGTCAGTGGGACTAGGTACTTGAGGAAGGGATTATGGTGAAGCTGGCTAAATTCTATTTCTTAATCTGGTAGTAGTTACAAGGGTGTATGTCTTGGGAGAATTCATTTTCATACATTGGTTCTGTGTGGTTTTCTGATCCAGGTTTTATTTTGCAATAAAAAGCTCTCTCTTTCTCTCTATTCAGAATAAGTGAAGACATGATGAATCAGGTACTCATACCTTGCTAGTGCAAATGCATATTGGTACTATTTTTATGGAAAGAAATTCAGCAATAAATTTTAAGAGGCTTAAAAACTGTAAAGTTCTTTGTCACATACCTTGTAGAAATAAAATCTAAGAAAATGATTAGTGACATGATTAAAAGCTTATGGACAAAGATGTACAATGTAGTGTCATTCAAAGTAGTTAAAAAGAGGATATCAAAGTAGTTAAAAAGAGAGGATATATAATGTCTAAAAGTAAGGAAAAGCCTGGAATAATATGCAATAAATTATAAGATGCTTTAAAAAATGTAATAAGCATAGATGTCTGAAATACATATCATAGTGTTAAGTTAAATAAATAAAAAAAAGCAAGCAACAAATGAATGTTAAAAATGGTTATATATGTGAATACTAACAAGCCTGGGAGAAAAGACAGCAATGCAAAATATCTGACTCCTCATGAAAACAAGTGTTTGAGCACCATTCTGGAACCACTGGGGAGAAATGAGAGCTCCTCAGCAAAGTCAGAGGCAGCACGCATCACCCACTGAGACTTCCTCTTACACTGTTGACCAGGTCTACAAAGCTCATTGCTTGGTCCAAGTACTCTTGCAATGAGTAGGGAAAAGAGTCTTGACTTACCCTTAACTTACCTTAATGATAATAGGGAATTCCATCACCTTTTCAAATAAAAGATGAAGTTAATGTGTAATAATCATCATCATCATTGATTATGTGCTAGTCAGAGATGGACTCATCAAACACAGAGCACCTGGAGTACTGAAGGCAACTTTCCATATTACACTAGAGCACACTCATGAGAATTTTAGTCTCCCGAGAAAGACTAAGTTCCATGGGGCTGATTCTGTGGTTGCCTTGGTCCCTGCTGGAACCCTGGCTCCCAGCCCAGAGCCTGGCACAGAGAGAGTACTTGATTAATGTTTGTTGAATGAATGAACAAATATTACCATAATGGATGAGCTCCTAGGGGACAGTTTCTCCAGGGTTTTAGCCTTCTGTCTTTAATGAGAGATGGACGGATATTACTTCTAGAAAAGAAAGCTGTACACTATATACCAACATGGTGGATTGCTATTAATATGTGAGAAGCCTACAGTTTCAATATTAATACTATTTACCATTTATTGTACCCTAGGATATATAAGGCATTGTGCTGAGCAGCTCATATTCATTATGTCTAATACTTAAAGCAGGTTATTTCTCTCTTCATTTTGTAGATATGCTCGGAGAGCCTAAGTGACTGGGTCAAGAGCACATACCTAGGAAATGTCAAATCAATATGACATCTGATTTTACAGTAAGGATCAAATCACAAAATGAGAGGAGATGAAAGGTACTTCTTGGTGTAATCAATATCTCCTAAGAAGGGAAAAAACAGGAATACAGTATCATCACAGGCAGTGAGCCCAAGCTGTTGGTAAACTCAGAAAGCTCCCAGATATTTCAGTTGGTTTGCTCGGCTTCTTTTGAAAAGGAAATAAGGAAGAATGGAGTTCTTCAATTAGTTTCCTCAATCCTGTCTCCAGGGAAGGCAAACCATGGCATTAGAAATGAGAGTAGCCTTTTTAACCTATTGAAATTTCTTGAAAAGATGAAACACAAAGGCTGCTGAAGGAAACTAGGCCTCAAATTGGGCAAATACTTTTCAGATTTGTTATAAACTTTCACCATATGGAGATTAATTAATTGGAAGGTGGAGAGGAATAAGTGGTTAGTAAGTATATTAATGAGACTAAAAATTAGCAGAAATGAAAAAAATCAAAATGATTATCAATTTGGACATTCCATCTAGAAATACATAGATATGGAACTTTATATTGATAATTGATGCTAAAAATTGAATTTACAGGATTATTTCTGTTCTTATTAATCATTTAGGAGAAATAACTATTAAATGAGAAATTGAAATGCTTTCATAAATGGGATTTAAAACTAAGAATGAAAGTAAATTTTTTAAGATAAAAATAATAAAAGAACTGGTTGTTAACCAATATTCAGCAAGAGATTAATGATAAAAATAATACAAGAATTTTATAGATGTTGACATTTTAGAAGAATTTTAAAGTCTTTATCTTTGTTAACAGACGTTATTGCACCACCACCCTGGAGACAGAGTATGTTTTGGGTATCTTAAGGCAAGTTAAATAACATCCAACCCAAATTTTTAAGATTCTTATTCAAATTTTGAATGTTATTGGACATTAGTTCTCAATCCTGGCTGTACATTAGAATCACCTGAACAGCTTTAAAAAAAATTATTCTAGGTCCCTATTCCAGACTAAGTAAACCAGAACCTTTGGGAATGGGACTTGGGCATCAGTGTTTTTTAAAAGCTCCCCAGGTGATTGTGCTACCAGGGCGAGACTAATTCAGACACTAATTTAGGCAGTGAAGAGTAGATTTTAAACTTAATGAGGGTAAGAATCATACATGACCTATTCAACACAGTGCCAGGCACAAAATAGGTGCTCAATAAAGACTTTTTAAGTGAATTAAGTAATTTAATAATCTTGTGACTTATCTATAATTATGAAAGCCTGCCAATGCTTCCCATACCATAATGTCATTTTAAAAATTGCCCCTGCTGAGTAATAACTTATTCTCAATTCTCCATAAGCACACATTCAAATTATTTTCTAATCTGTAACCTGAAGAAATGAAAGATCTTTTGAAATGGGACTGAATTTGAGTTGCCTATTTCTTGTCACCTGTGGGAACCAACTACCTGTCTTGTCACCATTATAAACTGTCCCCAGCCACCTCATAGGTGGCAGGATGATGCTGAGGTTCTGGACTGAGAAGCCATGCTTTCACACATTTTTGATGGTGATCTGCTGTAAGATATATTTTGCAACAGAACCAATAGATCCACACGTTTGAATCTGAAACACAAGTCAACACTTACCTTTATGATGTGAGATAATCTTTTGATACTTTTATTCTGTTTTATTCATTTAAAATGTTAGTAAAGACTCACTGAATTGATTTTGTGACTCATTAGGGGATTTTCAAGGAGCCATGGTGTCACAGTGGTTAGGTGTTGGCTAACCAGAAGGGCAGCAGCTCAAACCCACCAGCCACTCTGTGGTAGAAAGATGTGGCAGTCTGCTTCCATGAAGATTACAGCCTTGGAAACCATATGGGGCAGTTCTACTCTGTTCTATAGGGTCACTATGAGTTGGAATAGACTTGATGGCAATGAGTTTGGTTTTTCCCAGATATCATCACCCACAATTTGAAAAACAATGCAACAACTTGGTAGTGCAAACAGCATAGCCAAGGTAAAGCAGTAATGCTCTCCTAACTGTGGAAGGAAAAACAGATTTTCAGTGATCCATTACACTTGCCATAATGTGTATCTTATTGTTTAATGTCTATTTCTTGTGATAATAATGTATGCCTCATGAGAGCAGGACACTCACATGCCTTGTACAGCACTGTATCAGCAACTAGGTATAGGTACAGTGTCTGGCTTATATTAGAAACTCAGTAAATACTCATTAAATTGATAAACACATAAATGAATGAATCTCTACTATAATGATTTCTCAGACACAATAATATTGTATGAGATTTTCATTTATTTTCTAAGTAGCTTACCTTTCTAAAGTACTTGTCATACATTTTTCATCTTCTTGAATACCTATCTGTGGGGTAAAGAATTTAATTTTTTTTTTAAATATGTAGTCTTACTTTTTAGGTCCTGAGAGAGAATCTCTAAAACCTCAGACATTTCCCAATAATTGAGGTGTCTTCAGTGAGGACTCCAGACTATAACTAAAGGTTTATGATAGATGTTGTGTGGAGGCTGACTGTACCAGAAAGACACACTGTATGATATCAACCTTGGGATGCTGACCTTGTGATATCAGCCAATCTCAGAGAATAGAGGCTGAAGTCTGAATTATGTAATGAGACCCCCAATAAAGATTTTGGACATGGACGCTCCAGGGATTTCCTGGTTGGTGAAAGACATCAGTGCTTGTGGGAGGGAAGCCCATCACTTTTTGGGATATGAAAGCTCCACATTGGAAACCCTCACAGACCTCATCTTATGCACCTCTTCATTTATATCCTTTTTGCTATAATAAAACTGTAGTCATAAGTATAGCACTTTCCTCAGTTAAATGAGTTGTTCTAGGGAATTATCAAACCCGAGAGAGTAGTAGGAGCCAGCAGGTCAGAAGTGAGGGGGGCCTGGTGACCCTCAAGCTTATGGCTGGTATCCTGAAGGAGTAGGGGGAACCCCCAGATTTGTAGCCAGCAGATCAGAAGTGAAGGGGGTGCTGGAGATCCCCACATTTTTGGCTGGCATCCTGAAGGGGTAGGCGGGAAATCCATGAATTTGTAGTCAGCATGTCAGAAGTGAGGGGCTCCTGGGGACGTCTTAGCCTGTGGCTGGCATCTGAAATCTTGGACAGACTTGGAAGTCTGGAGGACTGTGTCCTTTAACTTGTGAGCTCTGACCTAGCTGTGGTGGTTAGAGTCAGAGGAAGAAGTACTGTACGTGCAGTTAGGAACACAATGGAATAGAATTGAATATATTAGATTGAATAGATTACATTGATTTGATTTTCACACATCAGCTACATTATTATTATTTTAAAGGAGATTATTATAGGGATCATGTCTGGTGCCCTGGTGGCACAGTGGTTAAGATCTTGGCTGCTAACCAAAAGGTCGGCAGTTCGAATCCACCAGCTACTCCTTGGAAACCGTATGGGGCAGTTCTACTCTGTCCTGTAGGGTCAATATGAGTCAAAATCAACTAAATGGCAATGGGTTTATGATATATTCAGTGGAAAATTTCATGGATCCCCTAGAGCACTAAAGTTCATGGTCCTAAAACCAAGTATAGTATCCGTATGAACTAAGAGAGAGAAAACTTAACTTCTGACAGTTTTTTCTAGGAATACCAAAAAACCAAACCCGTTGCTGTCAAGTCAATTCCAACTCATAGTGACCCTATAGGACAGAGTAGAACTGCCCCCTAGGGTTTCCAGGGTGCAGCTGGTGGATTTGAACTGCTGACCTTTTCACTAGTAGCCAAGCTCTTAACCAGTTCCTAAGTATCTTGGCAGACAGACCTTTAAAGTAAGACAGCCATCAAATCAGAAGGGTGCCATGAGCAGTGAATGCCAGTGAAGCCACAAAATTACAGGAAGATCCTGGGAAAAGCAAAAATGTGCAGTAATAGGCACATGATGGGAGAAATGAAGAAATAGAGGGCTACAGGGCGCTTACCTAGGTAAAGAGCGAACAAACAAGCGGGCTGAGAACATACATCAATAGGTATTCATCCATATGCACACACAGTATCACAGATATTATACAAGCCTATGTAAGCCTGCTCTCATGGAGCTAAGTGACTTATAAGGTTCAGTTCAAAGATTTGTTGCACTTAGAGATTTACAGCCCAAACTTCCAGTGTTGAGAATGAAAATCTATTCATTCACTTAGTCAATAAATATTTATTGAATAACTGTCCTATGCAAGCATTAGGAATAGAATGGCCAGTATAGTAGACACAGAACCTGTCACCATGGAATGTCTATTCTGATGGGGAATTTGTTGTTGTGTGCTGTGGAGTAGATTGTAACTCAAAGCAACCCTACAGAACAGAGTAGAACTGCCCCCATAGGGTTTCCAAGGCTGTAATCTTTATGGAAGCAGATTGCCACATCTTTCTCCTGAGGGGCTGCTGGTGGGTTTGAACCACAGACCTTCCAGTTAGCAGCTGAATCCTTAACCACTGTGCAACCAGGACTCCAATGGGAATTTAGATATAGACATTATTAATAAATTAATTACATAATTATTGATTACAATTTAAAAATTATAAGGGAAACAACCAATGGTACTGTAAGAGGATATGACGTGTGGAACTAGATACTTGAACTATGATCAAAAGGCTAAAGAGGAGCTAACCAGGGCATTCCAGGTAGAGAGAACAGTATTTGCAAAGGCCCTGTGGCAGAGAAAATGTGTTAGATTTGAGGAACTAAAAGGACATAGTGGCTGGAGGCTATCAAGTGAAGGCAGAATTGCTAGGGAAGTAAGCAGGGTCTGAATCATGCAGGGCCTTGCAGGACATGCTAAGGATTTTATATTCTAACCTTAGAGAACTGGAAGTCGTTCAAGGGTTTTGAACAGAGTTCAGAAGGGTAGTTGAGGGGTGTGTGGGGAAGGATTTAATATGAGTGTGTCTGTCTCAGATTGGTCCTGTGGCAAGTGTTTTAGCATAACTGTTGTTACTGTTGTGGGCATCTTATTCTAATTCTGACTGATGAGGTTTTGTTAGCAGCTTTAGTTCTGTTATTGAATGTTCTTTCCAGTGTATCCCAGAATCTATCCAATTTGCTGTGCAGAGAGATATTCCAATGTAAACTATTTCTCATTAGAGAATGATTTAAAAAGAAAAAAATCTTTGCCAGTCTACTACAACTGAAGAAAATGTTCTTGAGAGAGAGACTTGCCTTAATCTTGGGCTAAACTCATGTACTTCAATAATGATTTGAAATAAATCTGCTTAAATCCTCATTGGGTTTCCTTTCTAACCCTCACCTCTTTCCTTACGTGTCAAGCTTGGGAAGGCACAAAATCCCCTCATTTATTAAGAAAAACCACAGCACCATAACCTGAGAGTGCTGCATCCATAAAGGACTGTGACCAAATGCATCTTTGTGAAATTTTAACGGAAATGGATGTCGAAATAACAAAATTCTTACTCTCTTAGGAGCAGAAAAGAAATCAGTTTTATTGAGGAATAGAACAGCTGTAGCCAAGCTGTTGCAGATGTTGTCGACTCATAGCGACCCTATGCGCAACAGAATGAAACATTGCCCAGTCCTGTGCCATCCTTAACAATTATTGCCATGTTTGAGCCCATTGTTGCAGCCACTGTGACAGTCTATCTCATTAAGGGTCTTCCTCTTTTTTGCTGACCCTCTGCTTTACCAAGCATGATGTTCTTCTTCAGGGACTGGTCCCTCCTGAGAACACGTCCCAAGTACATGAGACAAAGTCTCACCATCCTCACTTCTAAGGAGCATTCTGGCTGTACTTCCTCCAAGGCAGATTTGTTTGTTCTTCTGGCAGTCCAAAGTATATTCAGTATTCTTCACCAACACCATAATTCAAAGGCATCAATTCTTCTTCAGTCGTCTTTATTCATTGTCCAGCTTTTGCATGCGTAGGAGGCGACTGAAAACACCATGGCTTGGGTCGGGTGCACCTTAGTCCTTAAAGTGACATCTTTGCTTTTGAACACTTGAAAGAGGTATTTTGCAGCAGATTTGACCAATGCAATATGTAGTTTGATATCTTGACTGCTGCTTCCATGGGTGTTGATTGTGGATCCACAGTTTGCACAAAACCACCTTTAAATTTTTTTCCATTGCAGTGGCTAAAGGTCATGCAGTCAGCAGAAGGCAGAAACAAAATGGAATCTGATTTAGACCTGGCTCAACCATTTTAGTCATGTCAAGTACGTCAGTTTTAGATTACTCAAACACTTGAAACTTCACTTTGCAGACGAGGAAAAAGAGAGCCAAAGGCCTTAGGACTCCAACAGGGTCCTGGCTCTCCAAAGAGCCCTATCTAGATAGCTAGCATGCATCCTTTATGTTTTTAATGCTGCTTTAAGATGAGATCAAAGTTAAATCTTCATATGAACTGTTCTTTTTTAAAAACAATATTCTTGAATGTATTCAAGTGTGAGAAATCTGAACCTACCTGGAAGGATCTGAGTTTAGCCACCAGATCCAGGAGTGAGAAAAGATTGGGAGAAATTTTTATAAACATTTGTTAAGCATTTACTGTGTGCCAGGCTCTTTGCTGAAGCTTCAGATGCACTATCTCATTTTACCCCCATAACTATGCCATGAGGTAAATACTATTATTATCTCCATTTTACAGATGAGGAAACTGAGGCTCAGGAGGATAAGTAGCATGCCTGCAAATGTGGTAGAGATGCGATCTGAACCCTGTCTATAAGACCCAAACACTCCCTCTTTTAATTTCAACACACATATATTATACAATAAGGTTAACATATTTTTACACAGATAACGCACACATTCTACATTTGTTTGCCAACCGAGTCCTCCACCCCTGAAATATTTTCACAAGCGCTGCTATGCCAATTTTTTTACACATTGTTGTGAAATATAATTAGCAATAAGCATAGCATGCTTAACGAAAATACTTCGCAGTGTGAGGGCGTGGTTGGCAAACAAATGTAGAAGGCACGTGTTATTTGTGTAAAAATACGGTAATTGCCTAAAATGTGTCCTTACCAGGTTCCTCATATTGGTTGATGCTGTGATGTTAATAACTCAGGCTAACACCTAGGAAAGATGGTGACAAGCTTAAAAGTTGAACACCTCTCCTCCCCTCCTATAAACTGACAAAAAGTACCAAAATAATCCAAAAATAGGGAGAAGAAAACCTGCATCAGCATTGGAGACTAGAGACGGTGCCATACTTGTGTCAAAAACTTGCAGGAATGTTTGATACGGTGCAGAAATTACATGAAAAAGTGGGGGTGGTCTTGAGGGAACTAAGCAGAAGTGAAGTTGCAGAATACCTAAAAAAGAAAAGAAAACGTAGCTGCCGTGGAATGGATTCTGATTCATAGCGACCTCATGTGTGTCAAAGTGGAATCGTGCTCCATAAGATTTTTAAAGGCTGATTTTTTGGAAGTAGATTGCCAGGACTTTTTTTCCAAGGTACCTCTCGGTGGACTCTAACCTCCAGCCTTTTTGTTAGCAGCAGAGCTATTTGCACCATCCAGGGACTGCACAGAATACCTAAAAACAAAACAAAATCCATTACCATCAAGTCGATTTTGACTCGTAGAGGCCCTATAGGACAGAGTAGAACTGCTCCATAGAGTTTCCAAGGCTGTAATCTTCACAGGAGCAGAATGCCACATTTTTCAGTTAGCCAAGCTCTTAACCACTGGGACACCATGGCTCCTTCACACCTAGCAGCCTTAATTTTGATGCAGATTGGGAGGGGGTGGGGCAGGTGCAGGACCCAGGGGTCTTCTTCTGGGCGCCCTCCTACATGCAGATCGATCAACAGCATGCACACTCGGTGCAGCAGGCACTGTCCTATGGGGGAAAAAAAAGCCTTGGGGAGGTGGACTGCATATTGTGAGGCAATTTAAGAGCAGCTGGGTGAATTTACTTTTTTCTCTCCATCTATGATGACAAGAAGGTAACCAAATGTTACCAACAACGAACATTTCAATTCATTCAGAATACAAGCTGTTCTAAGTAAGACAGATTGCCTGTTCCAAGGAATGGAGCAAGCATTTGTTTATTAGCCTTGGGATTGTACAGGGGAGAGTCCATTTATATTTGTGGTGCAGAGAAAGATGGTATTTGCTGGTTTTCAAAGTGTAGACATTTGACTCAACATTCTACCTTTTCATATGTATTTAAATCCTACCCCACCCCACCGTGTCCTGCAAGACCCAGGTCAAATGCCCATTCTTCCATGAACTTCTTACTTACCTGCACAATTTTCATCTCCATCAACCAGGACTAATACCTCCATCTTTTGTGTTTGCTAATTGTTGTTGTTTACTTTAAGTCATACTCCTATCAGGTAAAAAAAAAAAAAAAAACAACAAAGGCAAATACTAGGAGGTATACGATGAAAGGCTGTCTCCTGCCTCCCCATCCCTCTCAGTTCTCTCCAGAGGCATTTTATGTTTTCAGTTTTTTGAATGTCTTTCCACAGATAATCGTATACTAGCAAACAGAAGTTTCCTCTGCACACCGATCTGCCCTTTCTCTTCATTTTAGAAGATATCTTGGAGGTTATTCTACATCAAACATATGTTTTTATATGTGTTTTATATATGTTTATATGTCTGTCTAGCATTACATTTATCCCTCCTTCTTTTGAATCCCCATGGTGTGCCCTTACATTTGTCTGTCTACTAGACTTCAAACTCATTGATGGCAAAGACTATGCATTATTCTTTATCACATTTCTTTAGGGCTTATCATAATCCTAAGGTAAAAATATGAAACAGTTAAGTTGCAAAGTTCTGTCAAGACACCACGTTGGCATAAAACAGCAGTTTTTTTAAAAAAACTGTGGTATAATTTACCAAAAATAAAATGCATAAATTTTAAGTGTTTAGTTGGATAAGTTTTGACAATTGTATAAACTCATTTAACCACCAGTCAAAACAAGACATGGAATATTTCCACTACTCAGAAAACTCCCTGAAGGACTTTTCCACTCAATTTTTAAACCCAAAGAGGCAATGACTTTCTGATTTTTATCACCATATATCATTTTTCTATGTTATTGTACTTAATTTAAATGGAATAATGCAGTACATATTTGTATGTTCCTTTGTTCCTTTTCATTGCTGAGTAATTTTCTTTCATGAAATTTGTTTCTCTATTCTCTTGTTAATGGATACCCCCCCCCCCGAATTCTTGTCTATTATGGATAAGACTGCTATGAACATCCTTGTACTATTCTTTTTATGAATGTATGTTTTCATTTATCTTGGGTAAATATTTAGGAGTGGAATTTCTGGGTGATGGGGTAGAGGTATGTTTAGCTTTAATAAGAAACTGCCAAACAGTTGTCTAAAATTGCTGTATCATGTTATGCTCCACTAGCAATGGATAGAAGGTCTCATCGTTCCACATATTTGCCAACTCTTGGTATTGTTAGTCTGTTCTTTTTTTTTTTAGTTGTACTTCAGGTGAAGGCTTACAGAAAAAATAGTTTCTCATGAAACAGTAGTACATATATTGTTTTATGACACTGGTTAACAACCCCACAACATGTCAACCCTCTCCCTTCTCGACCTTTTTTTTTTTTTTGGTGAAAACATACATAGCCAAAGATAACACCATTTCAAAAATTTCTACAGGCACAGTTCAGTGACATCGACTACGCTGTTCCAGTTGTGCTGCTATTCTCACTTTAGATGAAGGCTTACAGAACAAAATAGTTTCTCATTTAACAGTTAGTACACGTGCTGCCCTATGACAATGGTTAACAACCTCACAACACATCAACACTATCCTTATTCAACCTTGGGTTCCCTATCACCAGCTTCCCTGTCCCCTTCTGCCTTCTGACCCTTGTCCCTGGCCTGCTGTACCTCATTAGTCCCATTTGGTTTTACGGGGCTGTCCACTTCCAGGCTGAACGGTGAACCTCGGAGATGACGTCACCACTGAGCTAAAAGGGTGTCTGGGGGCCATACTCTCGGGGTTTCTCCAGTCTCCTTTAGGCCAGTAAATCTGGTCTTTTTTGGGGGGGTTATAATTTTGTTCTACATCCTTCTCCAACTCTGTCCAGAACCCTCTGTTGTGATCCTGGTCAGAGCAGTCAGTGGTAGTAGCCGGGTACCATCTAGCTGTACTGGACTCAGTCCGGTGGAGGCCTTGGTAGCTGTGGTCAATTAGTCCTTTGGACTCATCTTTTCCTTGTATCCTGTTCTCTTCATTCTCCCTTGCTCCCGAAGGGGTGAGACCAGTGGAGTATCTTAGATGGCTGCTCACAGGCTTTTAAGACCCCAGACGCTACTCACCAAGGTAGAATGTAGAACATTGTCTTTATAAACTGTGTTATGCCAATTGAGCTAGATGTTCCCCAAGACCATGGTCCCCAGAGCCCTCCAACCAGCAATTCAGTCCCTCAGGGAGTTTGGATGTGTCTATGGGGCTTCCATGACCTTTCCTTGTACAAGTTGTGCTGGTTTCCCCTGTATTGTGTACTGTCTCACCCTTCACCCAAGATACCACTTATCTATTGCCTGTTTAGTAGTGCCCCCCACCCTTCCCATCCCTGGTAACCAACAAAGATTGTTACATTTTGTATGTGAACTTTTTCATAGGTTTTTACAATAGAGGTCTCATACAATATTTGTCCTTTTGTGATTGACTTATTTCACTCAGCATAATGTCCTCCAGTTTCATCCATGTTAGGAGATGCTTCACAGATTCATCGTTGGTCTTTCTCGTTGCATAGTACTCCATTATGTGTATGTACCATAGTTTGTTTATCCATTCATCTGTTGATGGGCACCTAGGTTGTTTCCATCGTTTTGCTATTGTGAACAATGCTGCCATGAACGTAGGTGTGCATATGTGTATTCCAGTGACGACTCTTATTTCTCTAGGATTTATTCCTAGGAGTGGGATTGCTGGATTGAATGGTATGTCTATTTCTAGCTTTCTGAAGAAGTGCCATATCATTTCCCAAAATGGTTGTATCATTTTGCATTCCCACCAGCAGTGCATAAGAGTTCTGATCTCCCTACAGTCCCTCCAACATTTGTTATTTCCAGTATTTTTGATTCGTGCCAGTAATGCCGGGGTGAGATGGTATCTATCTCATTGTGGTTTTAATTTGCATTTCACTAATGGCTAGTGATCGTGAGCATTTCCTCATGTGTCTGTTGCCATTTGAATGTCTTCTTTGGTGAAGTGTCTGTTCATTTCCTTTGCCCATTTTTTAATAGGATTATTTGTCTTTTTGTTGTAGAGGTGCTGGGTTTTCTTGTAGATTGTGGAGATTAGACCTTTGTCTGACTTGTACTGTCCAAAAATTTTTTCCCAGTCTGTAGGTTCTTTTTAGTCTTTCGGTGAAGTCTTTTGGAGAGCATAGGTGTTTGATTTTTAGAAGATCTCAGTTATCTAGCTTATCTTTTGGGGTTTGTGCATTGATGGTTATGGTTTGTATCCTGTTAATGCCTTGTATTAAGGCCTGAAGTGTTGGTCCTACTTTTGCTTCTATGAACGTTATAGTTTTTGGCTTTATATTCAGGTCTTTGATCCATTTTGAAGTAGTGTTTGTATACGGCATGAAGTATGGGTCCTGTTTCATTTTTTTGCAGATGGATATCCAGTTTTGCCAGCACCATTTGTTAAAAAGACTGTCTTTTCCCCATTTGATGGACTTTGGGCCCTTGTTGAAGATCAGGTGACCGTAGGTGGATGGATTTACATCTGGGTTCTCAATTCTGTTCCATTGGTCAATGTATCTGTCATTGTACCAGTACCAGGAGGTTTTGGCTACTGTAGCTGTATACTTGGTTCTGAAGTCAGGTAGTGTGAGTCCTCCAACTTTATTCTTCTTCTTCAGTAGTGCTTTACTTATTCAGGGCTTCTTCCCTTTCCATATAAAGTTAATGATTAGTTTTTCCATCTCTTTGAAGAAAGTTGTTGGTATTTGGATTGGGATTGCATTGTATTTGTAAATTATTTTAGGTAGAATTGTCATTTTCACAATGTTGAGTCTACCTATACATAAGTGTGGTACGTTTTTCCATTTATGTAGATCCCTTTGGGTTTCTTGCAGTAGTGTTTTGTAGTTTTCTTTGTATAGGTCTTTTACATCCCTGGTTAGATTTATTCCTAAGTATTTTATCTTTTTAGGGGCTATTATCAATGGTATTATTTTCCTGATTTCCTTTTCATTGTTCTCCTTATTGGTGTATAGGAATCCAACTGATTTTTGTATGTTTATCTTGTATCGTGCTACTCTGCTGAACCTTTCTGTTAGTTCCACTAGATTTCTCGTGGAGTATTTGGGGTTTTCTATGTATAGTATCATATCATCTGCAAACAGGGACAGTTTGGCTTTTCATTACCAATTTGGATGCCCTTTATTTCTTTTTCTTGCCTTATTGCGCTAGCTAGAACTTCCAGCACAGTGTTAAATAGGAGTGGTGATAAAGGGCATCCTTGTCTTGTTCCTGTTTTCAAGGGGAATGTTTCAACCTCTTTCCATTAAGAATGATGTTGGCCATTGGTTTTGCATAGATGCCCTTTATTATGTTGAGAAATTTCCCTTCTATACCTATTTTATTGAGAGTTTTTATCAGGAATGTTTGTTGGACTTTGTAAAATGCCTTTTCTGTGTCAATTGAGATGATCATGTGATTTTTTTTCCCTTTTATTTATGTGGTGGATTATGTTGATTGATTTTTTAATATTGAACCATCCTTGCATACCTGGTATGAATCCTACTTGGTCATGGTGTATTATTTTTTTGATATGATGTTGAATTCTGTTGGCTAGAATTTTGTTAACAATTTTTGCATCTATATCCATGAGAGATATTGGTCTGTAATTTTCTTTTTTTGTGACGTCTTTGACTGGTTTTGGTATCAGCGTTATGCTGGCTTCATAGAATGAATTTGGAAGTGTTGCTTCCGTTTCTATGCTTTGAAATAGCTTGAGTAGTACTGGTACAAGGTCTTCTGTAAATATTTTGTAGAATTCTCCAGTGAAGCCATCTGGGCCAGGCCTTTTTTTTGTTGGGAGTTTTTAAATTACCTTTTCAATCTCTTCTCTTGTTATGGGTCTGTTCAGAGTTTCAACATCACTTTGTTGTAGTTTGTGTAGGTAGTGTGTTTCTAGACATTTATCCATTTTCTAGGTTTTCAAATTTGTTGGAGTATAATTTTTCATAATATTCTGTTATAACCCTTTTTATTTCAGTTGGGTCTGTTGTAATGTCACCCATTTCATTTCTTATTTGGGTTATTTGTGTTCTCTCCTGTTTTTCTTTTGTCAGTCTGGCCAGTGGTTTGTCAATTTTGTTGATTCTTTCAAAGAACCAACTTTTGGTTTTGTTGATTCTTTCTAATGTTTTTCTGTTCTCTATTTCATTTATTTCTGTTCTGATCTTTACTATTTCCTTTCTTCTGGTGGCTGTGGGCCTTTTTTGCTGTTCTCTTTCTATTTGTTTGAGTTCTGTAATTAATGTTTTGATTATGTCCCTTTCTTCTTTTTTATTGTGTGCATCTATTGCTATAAATTGTCCTCTGAGGACTACCTTTGCTGTGTCCCAAAGGTTTTGGTATGATGTGTTTTCATTCTCATTTGATTTTAGGAATTTTTTTATTCCATCTCCGATTGCTTCTGTTATCCAGTGATGTGTAAGCAGGGTATTATTCTGTTTCCATGTAATTGATTTTTTTTCCTTGTTCTTTCTGTTGTTAATTTCTACCTTGATGGCATTGTGGTCAGAGAAGATACTTTGAATTATCTCAACATTTTATATCTTGTTGAGGATTGCTCTGTGGCCTAAGATGTGGTCTATTCTGGAGAACGTTCCTTGTGCATTGGAAAAGAATGTGTACTTTGCAGCTGTTGGATGGAGTGTTCTGTATATGTCTATGAGGTCAATTTGGCTGATTGTGCCCTTTAGGTCTTCTGTATCTTTGCTGAGTTTCTTCTTAGTTGTTCTGTCCTTTACTAGAGTGGTGTGTTGAAGTCTCCTTCTATTATTGTGGAACCGTCAATTTCTCTTTTCAGTGTTGTTAGAGTTTGTTTTATGTATTTTGGAGCCCTGTCATTGGGTATGTAGATGTTTATGATGGTTATGTCTTCATGATGGATCATCCCCTTAATCATTATATAGTGTCCTTCTTTGTTTTTTATGGTGGATTTTGTTTTAAAGTCTATTTTATCTGAGATTAGTATTGCCATTCCTGCTCTTTTTTGGTAGTTGTTAGCTTGATATATTTTTTTCAACCTTTGACTTTTAATAAATTCACATCTTTGTTTCTAAGGTGTGTCTCTTGTAGACAGCATATCGATGGATCTTGTTTACTTATCCATTCTGTCACTCTCTGTCTCTTTATGGGTGCATTGAGTCCATTTACATTCAGTGTAATTATTGATAGATGTGAGTTTCTTGCTGTCATTTTGTAGTGCTTTTTTTGTGGTGCTGACCTTTTCTTTGTTCCTCTTACTCTCTTGTGCTGAGTTACTTTTGTTTGTGGATTTTTTTTTTCATTTCTTTTGTTTTTGCTGAGACTTTGTTTTTCCTCTTTTTTTATGAGTATGTTTGTTAACTTTCTTTGTAGTTACCATGAATTTTACCCTTATCTTTCTAAGTGTGAAGCAGTCTACCATTACTTGGTATCGTCTTGCCTTCCTCTCCATTAGAATGTTCTATATCTATGCTATTTATTCCCTCTTTTATTGTTTTGATGTTGTTGTCATTTGCTGATTAACTGCTCTGATTCCCTGTTGTATTTCTTTGGGTTTTGGATAGTCCTTGAGAGTTCATTTCCTAGATTGGTATCTGGCTGGTACAATCCTGCGTCATAGATTCTGCCTGTGAGCTGAAGTTGTTTGTTCTCAGATCGAAGAACTCCCTTTAATAATTCTTGTAAGTTTCTTTTGGCTTTTACATATTCCCTTAATTTCTGTTTATCTGGAAATGACCTAATTTCACCATCATATCTGAACGAGAGTTTTGCAGGATATATTATTCTTGGCTGGCAATTTTTTTCTTTCAAGATCTTATGTATGTCATCCCATTGCCTTCTTGCCTGCATGGTTTTTGATGAATAATCTGAGCTTAGTCTTATTGTTTCTCCTCTGTATGTGACTTCTTGTGTTTCCTGAGCTGCTCTCAGGATTCTTTGTTTGTCTTTGGTTTTGGCGCTTGTGATTATGATATGCCTTAGTGATTTTCTTTTGGGGTCTATCCTATATGGGGTTCATTGAGCTTCTTGGATGGCTAGCTTTCCATCTTTCATGATATTGGGGAAGTTTTCTGTGAGGAGTTTTTCAGTGATCCTCTCTTTTCTGTTTTCTCCCCCTGTTCTGAAACTCCAATCACTCACAAATTTTTGCTTTTGATTGTATCCCACGTAACTCTCAAGGTTTCTTCATTTTTCTTTGTTCTTTTTTCTGAGTTTTCCTCAAACAGAGTTGTATCCAAGTGTTTATCTTCAATTCCACTGATCCTGTCTTCCACCATTTCAAATCTGCTTTTCAGACCTTCTGTGACACCATCCATTTCTGAAATCTTGTTGTTTATCTTTTGGATTTCTAATTGTTGTCTTTGTATAATTTCTAGTTGTGAATTTATTTTGGCATTTTGTTCCTGCATTATTTTCCTGAATTCTTCCAGTTTTTTGTTGGTATTTTCTATGAATTTGTCTATTTTTTCCTCATTTTTGTATGCTTTTTGCTTCAGCTCTTGGAGAAGTCTGAGTATTAGAGATTTAAATTCCCTATCACGTACTTCTAGTGCCTTTTCTTCCACCGGAACGTCATCTGGTGTTTTATTTTGGATGCCTACTGGAACCATCCTGTCCTGTTTTTGTAAATGTTTTGATATTTCCTTCTGTCTTCGGGGCATTCAGTAGTTATTTTTCTCATTTATTGATTGTAGATTTGTTTGTTTCATCCCTTTTTTTTTTTTTAATTTGGCTATGTCTGAGCAGGTGTGCTGTGTGTTCTTTGTTGTTTGCTCGTCTGTTGGCACAATAGTTTTCCCCTCCTTCTCCAGTTGGCAGGGTCAGTCACTTACATATGGTATGGCAGGGCAGGTCTAGCTGAAGAGGAGTTACTGGGACGGGTTGTTTGTGGCACTTACTAAAGCCGCCAGGGCGGGTCAGTAATCAGTGCAGGGCAGGTTCCAGTAGGCCGTGCCTGTGTTGCTTTGTGGTGTGATGTCAAACACACAGTGCAGATAGGCAGGATGGAGGGGGGAGATTGTTATGTGTGGAGCTAAGATGGGTATGGGAGAGAGGAGAGAGGAACAGGAGCCAAAAACATACAAACAAACAGAAAAGAATGCTAGGGGAGCTTGCTGTTGGAGTGCATATATGAGAGACTATGAAATGGAGAAAAACAAAAAGGGGAAGAGGAAGAAAAAAAATGAAAAGAAAAGAATGAATAAATAAAAATTGAAAAGGTTAAAGAACAGCAAAGTTCCCAGGGATCCCACTGGTGCGACTATGAGGTCTGGGAAAGTTGTTCTCAGGTGTTGCAGTACAGCCTGGCTAGAAGGCGTAGAGGTATACAGTGCCAGGTATTCAGGGAACAGAAAGAGAAGGAAGATATAGGGAGATGAGAAACTGAGTAATGAAGAAAGACAAAAAGAGAAAAAGAGGGAAAAGAAAACAAAACAAGTTAAAAAAAAAAAGAACAAGAAAAGCCTCCCAAAAAACAGAAAGAAAAAAAGAAAAAAAAAAAAACAATGAAAAAAGAAATGCTCTCAGGGATCCCTCTGCACATCTGTGCAAGCCAAGGGGGTAGTTTCCTAGCCACGCAGCACCACCTGGCCAGAACGGGCTCCCAACTCAAGAAAAGGAAAAGAAAACAAACAAACAATTCAAAATAAAGAAACAAAAGCCCTGGGATCCCACCAGCACAGCAGCCCAGACTGGGAATCAGTTCCACACTCGAAGGGAGCTCCACAGCCCCTCAGGAAGAAGCAAAAATGGCGCACGGAGCCAGGTATTTGAGCGAAAGGAGCGGGAGGTGGTGAGAGTTAAGGAAGAAATCAAAAGAAGCGGAAAAAAAGCAACACCAGCAGCCAACAAGTGGCACTCAGAGAGCCAGCTAGTTCGGGCTGGTGGAATCCAAGCAGCCAGTGCTTCCCGGACAAGAGACTGTGTCCGTGGGAAGCAGAGGAGGCTAAGCGTGGGTGAAGAAGGGTCGGGGGTGGGAAAGTGTATATCACTAATTACCAGAGCTCTGCAGCCCCTTAGGAAGAAGCAAAGATGGCACACGGAGCGAGGTATTTGAGCGAAAGGAAGGGGAGGTGGTGAGAGGTAAGGAAGAAATCAAAAGAAGCGGAAAAAAGCAACACCAGCAGCCAACAAATGGCACTCAGAGAGCTGGCCTGTTCGGGTGGGTGGAATCCAAGCAGCCCATGCTTCCCAGACAAGAGATTGTGGCCGTGGGAAGCAGAGGAGGCTGAGTGGGGGTGAAGAAGGGTGGGGGGTGGGAAAGCATATATCAGTTGTTTTGTCTCTCACTGGAGGCTCCATGAAGCTGCTTTCTCGTACCCCCTGTTTGCTGGTCTCCGATAGGAGTCCAAGATGGCAGATCCGCGCTGCATTTACTGATAGGGGACCTCTGCATGAATCTCTCCTCACTCTCCATTCTCCGTCAGTTTTCTCACTCCATTGGTGCATGGCTGAGTTTTTTAATATCTTCATTTGATGTTTTAGGGTTTCAGGATTGTTTTCTCTGTTCGGCTTAGTTTTTCAGATCTTTGCTGTGTTGGTACGGCATGGTGCTTCTGCCTATAGCGCCATTTTGCTGGAAGCTTAGTCTGTTCTTTTTATTTTAAACATTCTAATGTGTGTGAAATGGTATCCTATAGTGGTTTTAATCTGCATTTCACTGATGACCAATCATGTTGAGAAACTTATTGACCATTTACTTATCTTCTCTTGTAAAGTATCCGTTGTAGTAGGGTTTTGTCCATTTTTTGAGTTGCTTTTTTCATTCTGGATATGAGCCATTTATCAGATGCATGTATTGGGAATATTTTCACTTAGTCTGTGGCTTGTCTATTCCTTTACCTAATGATCTTTTGATGAGCAGAAAGTTTTAAACTTGATAAAGCCTGATTTATCTTTTTTTTTTTTTCTCTATATTTAGTGCATTTTGTGTTCTGGCTATGAAATCTTTCACCTACTCCAAGTCATGATGATATTCTCTCTTATGTTTTCTTCTAGAAGGTTATGCATCTAGGCTTTTAAATTTAGGTATATGACCTAGATGAAATTAATGGTTATGGAGTGAAATAGGGGCCAGATTTCCTGTTTTATTTTATACAATATCTAGTTATTCTTGCAGCATTTGTTAGAAAGATTTTCCTTTCTCCATTGACTTTGTGCCTTGGTTGAAATTTCAATTGTCCAAGTACATGTGGGTCTATATTTAGATTCTCTATTCTGTTCTGTTGATCTGTTTTTCTATCATTATTATACTGTCTTGATTTTTGTAGTTTTATCTTGAAATCATAGAGTGTACATTCTCCAACTTGGTTTTTCCTTTTCTGGATTGTTTTTGTTATTCTAGATTCTTTTAATTTTGTAATTTTCACTGTAGAGGTCTTACCTATCTTTCATTAGGTTTATTCTAAGGTGTTTTGATTGTTATTGTAAATTTAGTTTCCAAATTGTTTATTGCCAGATTATAAAATTTCTCCATGTATATGCTTATTCACCAACCAGTTGCTGTCAAGCTGATACTGACTCATGGTGATCTCATGTGTTTCAGAGTAGAATTGCATGCCATAGCATTTTCATGGCTGTGATCTTTCAGAAGCAGATTGCCAGGCCTTTCTTTCGAGGCACATCTTGTTGGGTTTAAATTGCCAACCTTTCAGTTGGTAGCCCAGTGCTTAATCATTTGCGCCACGCAGGGACTCCTATATTTTTTTATTAGGTGTATGCAATTATGATGGTTATGTCTTATTAATTAATTACCCCTTTTATCATTATGAAACATCCCTTTTTTCCTCTGGTAATTTTCCTTGCTCACTACATAGGGTCCTGGACAGAGCTGGAGAAAAATGTAGAACAAAATTCTAACCCACAAAAAAAAAGACCAGATTTATTGGCCTGACAGAGACTAGAGAAACCCCGAGAGTATGGCCCCTGGATACCCTTTTAGCTCAGTAATGAAGTCACTCCCAAGGTTCACCCTTCAGCCAAAGATTAGACAGCCCCATAAAACAAAATGAGACTAATGGGGCACAACAGTACAGGGACAAGGACTAGAAGGCAGGAGGGGACAGGAAACCCGGTAATAGGGAACCCAAGGTTGAGAAGGGACAGTATTGACATGTCGTGGGGTTGTTAACGATTGTCATAAAACAATATGTATACTAACTGTTTAATGAGAAACTATTCTATAAACCTTCATCGAAAGTACAATAAAGAAGAAAAAAATACATAAATATATTTTACTTCTACATGTGCATTGTTATTAATAACAGTATATTTGGAAATTATAACATTTTATTTTTATTCAGCACATTAAAGATGCTGTCTGTTGTTTTCTGGCAAGCAGAAGTGGCTTAATGGCATATTCTAATGACATTTTCTGGCCTAAATAGCGATTTTTAACCTTAGTTGCTATAGCCAAAGAGATGAATGCAAGGGACAAAGAATAAGCCCCTACGAAGGAAAGGACTTCTTTACACTGGTGGGTAGTCTCCCATATAACACTCAACTTAGAAAATACGACTCCCCACCCAGACATAGAAATGGTGCATCCTTCCTCCTACCATAGCCACAGGGAGCTCTTGTCAAGGCCCAGAGGGCTTTTTGCACATTGCAGGAGAGATATACTCCCTGACTTTAAGCATCAAGCGAATCTGTATAAGAAATCACTGATGGACTCTGTACAACCTCGGCCATTTACCCTTTGCAAAGAAAAAAGAAAAATGGAAAACAGTAGGGGCAAAGAGAATGGGACTTTCCAAAGATGGAGTGTTCTGGTTTATAGGAGTGATTGTCTCCTGGTGAAAATATTGGGACTGGTGCCATTGAAGAGATATTTTTGGTGTGAAGTTATGGAGAATATGGATGAGGATGAGGTGGTTTTTGAAGGTCCTCTATGTCCCACTGAGAAGTCAGCCATTGTGCTATCACACAGCCTTAGGCCCTGAAGCAGAAATGAGGACTGGAGATTGTCATAGAATAACCATTCATACTCTAATGTAAAATTAAGAGATTTTTAGAAATAAAAGAAACAGCTTGAGCTGGAAATAGACTGACCTCCATGCAGTGGAATCCAGTAATTCAAGATGGCAACTCAGCAGGGATGTTTTATACGAGGGGAACAAATGGATATGAAACATGTTATTTGACTGGTAGTTACCAACTTAGATCATTGAAAGACATTACTTGATTGGTAATTATAGGCTTAGATCATTGAAAGACATTACTCAATTGATAGTAGATCATCTTAAGGCAGGACTTCCTGTAGCAAGAACTCCTAATACAGGGCTTCCTGTGGTGGGAACTCGTGAAGCAGGGATTCCTGTAGCGGAACTTGTAAGGCAGGACTTCCTATGGCAAGCTCTGTAAGGCGATTGGCTTAAAAGAGTATATGTCTCTTTCTGATTGCTTACAGTGTGGCAATTACACAGGTATGTGACAGGGAGGGGTCACATCATCATTACTGGAAATTCTTCTCTTAGAAACAGTATGGAAGATGGCTGCCACTAGGGTGGAAATGGAACCAGCAAACAAAGAATCGCACCCAGTCCTCAAACTGGCCATTTCATATCTTATCAGGCCCTCAATTTTTTCTTTAATTCCTGTACACAAGATGTAATATGCAAAGTGTGGGTATCTGGGCTTTAGCGAGGGCAAAGTTTTGTAGGCACACGGTCTCTTTTTGCCTCACATTCCCCCGCACACTACCCAGGCAGTGGTAGTGCCCAGACTGAAGTGAGAATCCTGGTTGAGGAAACCTGAGAGCTCAAATATCAGTCAAAGTTCAACTGCTTTAATGAAAAGTGAGTCGCTAAATTCAAAATGAGACTAAGTAGTGTTAACTATTTTCAGTTGCTTCATATGCATGGTGCTTTAAGATTTCACATATGTGAATGTATTTCAACCAGCACTATTCTAGACATACTTATCTTAACTGATGAACTTCAATTTTTAATATAAAACTTCATTAGAATTTGCCATTATGTAGAAACCATTATGGTCTGATAGATATGACAAGTATTCATGTCATATTTCCAAATATAGACTGAAATTGCAAATATCCATGGTGAATTATGCTTAGAAAATATTATTAGGTATATTTTTTACACAAACAGTTAATACTTGAAGAGAATATTCTCAGGCAAGAATGCACAGTAAGTTCAGGCAAATTAAATGATATCAGAGCCTGCTTATCCATCTTCATGAATTAGGAATTTTTTAATTGTAAGAGACAAAAACAACTTAAACCAAATTACACCAAAAAATGGGGTAAGGAGGGCATTTATTGGCTCACACAACTGAAAGATACAGAAATATCTGTATTCAGGCAAGGTCTGATCTAGTAAATCAAATGTAAGCAGGACCTGAATTTTCTTTTTGCTGCTCTGTCTTCCATAGTTTTGCCTTCATACTCAGACTCTACATACTGCCCCTCCCCGATTCCCAGCCCTCTTCTCTTGTTCACGAATGATGGCTGCCATCTGCAAGCTCACAACCTCAGACCACATCATCCGAGGGAAGAGAAAGTGTCCCCTGTGGTTGTTTCTGCACAAATCCTTAGATATCCTCTCTTATTGGCTCAGATATGCTTATGTGTCCATCCTGAACCAATCATGGTGGCCAGCGGACAGGAGACCATTGTGATTGACTTAAATCAATCAGGGCCAGAGTATGGAGCTTAGGGTGGATCTGCCCCACCTGAACCACACAGTATCAGAGGGAAAGCTGAGGGAGGGATGGTTCCCCAACCACAGTTTGGGAATGCTGGCCTGGGATAGGATTATTATCTTACTAACACTATCTGAGGATGATGACCTAAGGAGCTAAAGTTATATCACACGCAGCTCTTTCCTTGTTTTGGAAACCCCAGGCTTTAGGATTTTCTTATTTTAGAACTGATGTCTCCATAGAAGACATCTGAAGTTATGTTCTACCCTTAACAGGGGCCTCTCCCTCTTGTCAGGGCAAGTTTTCCTTCTAGGTATAAAAATGCTTCTAATTCAAAGGCCTTGTCTTAGTTTCTTAGTGTTACTGTAAAAGAAATACCACAAGTGGGTGTTTCAAAGAACAGAAATGTATTTTCTCATAGTTCAGGAGGCTTGAAGTCTAAGTTCAGGGCACCAGCTCTAGGGGAAGGCTCTCTCTGTGCCCGCTCTATGGAAGATCTTTGTCTCAGTTTCTGTAACCCAAGCATTCCTCAGTTCCTTGGTGACCTCCACATGGCATCCATCTTCTCCCCATTTGTGCTTGCTTCTCTCTGTGTCTAATCTGCTTTTTTTATATCTCAAAAGTGATCGATTTAAGACACACCCTACACTGATATGGCCTCATTGACACAACAAAGAAAACCCTATTCCAAATGGGATTACAGCCACAGGCATAGGGATTATTTTGGGGGGGACACATTCAACCCATAACAGGCCTCTAGGAACAAAATTAAGCAGTATATGGCTCATTTCAAAACACATACTTAGTTTTTTTCATTCCTGGGCACTCTAACCAGGAGTGTACCTATTTATAAGTTGTAGAATTGTCTGATTTATCGTCCTCTCTGTCATCATCATTTTCACTGCAGACACTGCACTAGGCACATTACATACACTGCTCTATTCCAATCTCAGAAGTCATCCCTTCCCTCCTTTCTAAACCTTATATGTATTTCAAGGCCTAACTCCAGGTCTTCTTCCTCCAGGACGTCTCCCATAATCAACCTTACCCTCAAGAATATCTTCCCTGGATGATTATTTTTGTTTCTAAATTATTTATTTTGTTCTGCCTTGATCTGTCTCCCCAACTGGGCTGTTAGTTGCACAAGGGCAGGACCTTTGGCTCCTACCTTTCTGTATCCTCAGAGCCTAACACAGTGATCTTGAACAGCAGGGCTCAATAATTATTGATGGTCATTCAAGACTGGAACTCCTATTTCTCAGAGGAAATCAAGAAACCTTTGTGCCACATGAGAAGCTGTTTGTGCAGGCCACATCCCAGGATGCTCACCTTTGTCTGAGTACTTGTAGGCCTATTCTGCAGAATTACATTGCTCTGAACACTTCCCATACTAAGGAAACTGAAGATCTAGGACCAGAAATGTTTCTTTCAGCAGTTCTATTTTCAGTTCCATTCACTGTTACAAGACTAGGATTTGCATTTGCAATACCTGATCTTTGTGAGCGTTAGAGCAGCTTGGCATAAAGCAGAAAGATCATGAGCCATGGAATCACACAGACCTGGGTTTAAATTCTACATCTGTCACTCACTAGCTGTATTACTTATGGAATTAATGTTTCTAAGCATTAGTATTTTCCCCTATAATGTGGAAAATATAATTCCTACATCACAAAGTTGAAAGATTGTTGTTATTATTGTGTGCCATCGAGTCGATTCTGACTCATAGCAATCCATGTGGTGGAGTAGAACCGTCCCATAGGGTTTTCTTGGCTGTAATCTTTAGAAAAGACCTGGCAGTATGTTCCTTAAAGATTTACAGCCTAGGAAACCCTCTGGGGCAGCTTTATTCAGTCCTATAGGATCGCTATAAGTTGCAGTCGACTCGATGGCACACAAAAACAACAACCTTTACGGAAGAAGATCACCAGGTTTTTCTCCTGCAGAGCTGCTGGTGGATTCAAATCGCCAGCCTTTCAGTTAGCAGCCAGGCGTTTACCATTGTACCACCAGGGCTCCTTCTGGGAAGATTACATGAGGTAATAAATGAAAATGCACTTTTATGTTGAGAGAAAAGTGGACACAAAACTAATTAAAGCACTAAGTGTAGAGACTAAATTTTATGATCATACTGTTAACACTTATCTATCCCTCCTTTTTTTGTGCTCTCCAAAACACTCTTAAGATCCCAGCCATCGAAAAGACCTAGTATATGTACCAGGGAGTGTATTCATGGCATAACTCAGCATCAAAAGATCTGTTATAAGTTATGCTCCAGTTTAATTGATGAAGTAATGGGCAACTTTTGATTAAAGAAAGAGTTTTGGCCACTCTTCATAAATAATGTTTACATAACAGGAAGAACAGAGAGAATGCTGGGTAATCTGCCTAGGCAAACGTCCTGAGGAGGAATAGTGATGCATAAACAGCTTTCTCATGTGGCACAAAGGTTTCTTGATTTCCCCAGAGTTCAGATCTCATTACAATTATAAATATAATGAACACGTATGTTTAAGATTTAGATGTGTCAGAGTAAGAAGCTGTCATCTTCATACCTCACAATACCATTTTGGAGCTGCATCCCAGGAAGAACTCTTCTAAGATTCCACTAGGTCTTCATATCACTAGTGTCCAACAGGCTTTAAAAGTGGGCCAAACTGAGTCCAGTACAGCTAGATGGTACCTGGCTACCACCACTGAATGCTCTGACCGGGATCACAACAGAGGGTTCTGAACAGAGCTGGAGAACAATGTAGAACAAAATTCTAACACACAAAGAAAAGACCAGATTTACTGGTCTGACAGAGATGGGAGAAATCCCGAGAGTATGGCCCCCAGACACCCTATTAGCTCAGTGGTGAAGTCACTTCCGAGGTTCACCGTTCAGCTGGGGATTCGACAGCCCCATAAAACAAAACGGGACTAATGAGGCACAGCAGTCCGGGGACAAGGGCTAGAAGGCAGAAGGGGACAGGAAAGCTGGTGATAGGGAACCCAAGGTTGAGTAAGGACAGTGCTGATGTGAGGTAGTTAACCATTGTCCTCGGGCAACATGTGTACTAACTGTTAAATGAGAAACTATTTTGTTCTGTAAACCTTCATCTAAAGTGAGAATAGCAGCACAATTGGAAGAGTGTAGTCGATGTCACTGAACTGTGCATGTAGAAATTTTTGAAATGGTCTATCTTTGGCTATGTATATTTTAACCAAAAAAAAAAAAAAAGTGAGGAGGGAGAGGGTTGACATGTCGTGGGGTTGTTAGCCAATGTCATAAAACAGTATGTGTACTACTGTTTCATGAGAATCTATTTGTTTTGTACACCTTCACCTGAAGTACAATAAAAAAATTTAAAAAAAAAAGGGGGGCCAAAAATGCTTTGAGAAAGCCTTTGGGTTGGCCCTCCACAGTGAAGCCACTGTGATCTACATGCCATTTCCCAGCCATGAGTTTAAACCAACATTTTTTCTAAGAGTTTTCTTTGTTTTCAGCAACTCAGAGACAATTTCTATCATCCTGAAATGTCTAGATAATCAGAAGCATATAAATGTGTAGAGGCAGCGTGATCCCTGTCCGTATTCTGATGGCAGAGTAAATGGATCAGTTCCATGCTGATCATTCAGTAGCTGGTGAGTGCCTAGAGCACAGAGACCTCTCTTGCTCATCTTCGTGTGTTTAACATTTG
This sequence comes from Dugong dugon, assembly GCA_030035585.1. Classification (NCBI taxonomy): domain Eukaryota; kingdom Metazoa; phylum Chordata; class Mammalia; order Sirenia; family Dugongidae; genus Dugong; species Dugong dugon. The sequence continues at coordinate 150,295,483 of CM057460.1, forward strand.
ATCTCCTGCCTGGCACACAGCAAGTAGCTGATGTCAGGTAGCTGAATAAACACATGAAGGAGGACCTCAATGAGAAGTGGAACCCCCAGTATACTTCATTTCTTTTTTGTATGGGGATCATAACAGGCTCATTCTAAGACTTTTTCCACAATATTCCACGTCACTAGAGTGATGTACTCATTCTTCAGTATGGATTACACCTCAACATAAAGAAAACAAAAATCCTCACAACTGGACCAATAATCAGTATCATGATAAATGGAGAAAATATTGAAGTTGTCAAGGAATTCATTTTGCTTGGATCCACAATCAACACCCATAGATGCAACAGTCAAGAAATCAAACAACGTATTGCGTTGGGCAAACCTGCTGCAAAAGACCTCTTTGAAGTGTTAAAAAGCAAAGATGTCACTTTGAGGACTAAGGTGCTCCTGACCCAAGCCACGGTGTTTTCAATTGCCTCATATGCATGCGAAAGTTGGGCAAAAAAGAAGGAAGATCAAAGAAGAATTGATGCCTTTGAATTATGGTTTTGGTGAAAAATATTGAATATACACGGACTGCCAGAGAATGAACAAATCTGTCTTGGAAGAAGTTCAGCCAGAATGCTCATTAGAAGGGAGGATGGCAAGACTGTCTCGTGTGATTTGGACAGTTATCAGGAGGGACCATCATGTTTGGTAAAGTAGAAGGTCAGAGAAAAAGAGGAAGACCCTCAAGGAGAGGGATTGACAGCATTGCTGCAACAATGGGCTCAAACATAGCAATGATTGTGAGGATGGTGCAGGTCCAGGCAGTGTTTCGTTCCATTGTACATAGGGTCTCTATGAGTTGGAACCTACTTGACAGCACCTAACAACAAGAGAGTGATATATCATTGTAAGGATAGTATAAGACTTCAGAGTGAATGATATAAATATATTTATCATGTTCAGTGAAAAAAGCAGATTACAAAATTAAGTATAAGTGTGATTGCAGTACTCACCTTCACACATACACGCACATGGACATAGAAAAAATACTAGGGAAACATAACAAAATATTAATAGTTTTAAATCTCTAAATAATGACATTACAGTTTATATTCACTCTCTGTTGTTAGCTGCCCTCAAGTAGGTCCCCAACTCATTGTGACCCCACATGTGACAGAGTAGAACTGCTCTATAGGGTTTTCTTGGCTGTAACCTTTACGGAAGCAGTTCTTCAGGCTTTTCTTTTGCAGAGCTGCTAGGTGGATTCGAACCACCACCAACCTTTATTTAGATTAGCAGCCAATCACAAATCACTTGGGCCACCTTGGCTTCTTTCTCTTCAACATGTTTGCAATGCTTATGCATTAGTTTTTGATAATAAAATATTTTAAAACAACACCGCATACTTGTTTATACATTGCCCCACGATTATTTTCAATCTGTTCCCTTTGTATCTGAATGATAATCTTATCTCTCAAAATGGAATGAGGCTCCTGGAATATAAGCACAATGCTTCCCATTTCATTTGTACAATTGCCTTTGTGTTAGGTTCTCACTGTTCATCAGTTTCTGGGCAGACACATTTGCTGCCCAAGTTTGCTTTCTTTGAGCAATTGAAAAAATAGAATCCTAGAGACTAAAATTCAGGATAAGTGTGTAAGTTCAGTGAAAATATTGGTGACCTAATTTTATCTTAAAATTCCATGTAAATCTTCCTCACTCTCTTTCCCAATAAAGTACTGAGGTTTTAGAAAGCCATCCGTTCCTGGAAGTCCCTTGCTCATTCCAGACATGGCATATAGCTTTCCTTAACATAAAGGCTGATGATTCAAACAAAGCACCTTGGAGCAGAATGCAGTTAGAATGGGCTCAGCTCATTTTCAGAAGTGAGCCAAGAGGGAAAAATCTAGGAATGTGTACTGTTTTGTCATCGAATATTACAAAACAAAATATTTCATTGATTGAAAAAATATCATATTAGGAATTTAGGAAGACTATAGTAAGAAAGACAGGATCTTCATTTCATTGAATGGAGCCTCTTGACATGGAGAAAAATTCAGCCAAAATATAACTTAAGGGCATTTTCCCCAATCTCATGATGCTTCATTGTCAATAGGAGCTGAGTATAGAAATAACCACCTTTGAGTTTGCAGGCACCTCATTTTCTCTCTTGCTGCTGGATTAATTCATTAATTTACTCTCTTGTTCATTCAATGAGAAATTTGAAAAATAAGGGGTAACTTCAATGTTGATAACACTGTGCTAGGCATTGGGGGGTGGTTTGGAGAATACTTGGTCCGACATCTTTCTAATGAATATCATCATACAGTAGACATCATGCTTGTGGTTCATGACACATATTACCTGCAATTCAATTTTTGTTCAGTCCTTATAATCCTCAACTTAAAATGGCTAAGTCATTTTTTTCTTCTTTGAAATCTGTTAAATATAAACTTGAACATAATTTAGAATGTATAGATTTTGAATGTGTCAAATTTTAGTACATAGAACTCCTTCTACTCATCAAGTAACTTAGAAATAAGGAAACAAGATTCTCCCCTTGCACGTTAAACTTTTAGTCAAAGTAATGGAGAAGACCTTCCTTCTCTGGCCCATGGGGACTGGCCTTCTGTAGGTAATCACCTGTCATTGCCGTGAATCAAGTCTTGACACAGAAAATTCACCATACCAGGCCAATTAAGGAATTCAGAAAAGTTAACAAAGTAACAGGCTCAAAGGTAAGATATATGTATTATTATGTGAAGACGCAAGTTTCCTAGAGGCATTGTTTGATAATATGCTTTCTTGGTGAGCTCCAGAATTTCTTTGTCTTTGTGATATTAAAAAAGGAAAGGACTTTGGCAGAAGGTCTTGCATCATTTTTTTCCTGCCAAGGAGAATTCTGAAATAGGTATCTTCTAGTAAATGTCCTTGTTTGCAATAATTGCTTCCTTGGCATTGCAGTATAATGCTGCCATTTCCTTTAATCTAAGTCGTATATATTTTCAATATCTGACCATTCAAGTCATTATAACAAGAGACACAAAAAGAAATTACTTTGGCCAGTTTCCTGAGATGTTAGGATAGATGCTGTCATTTACAGCCACAGATTAGGAGAAATCTCTTGAAAGAGCAGGGAAATCTGTTCCTGGAACCTTATCTGTTTTATTGCAACATGATGGAATACCAACACTGTCACATGTTGAGATTTCATCCACTGACTGACTTGGTTTTTAGTCTTGAGTGATAATGACAAATACAAATACTGAATGACTTACCAACAACAGAAAGAGGGATTTTCCATCAATCATCTTATAAAAAGCCCCAAATACAATTTGCAACAGGAAAAAGAAATTCAAGTGAAATAGAAATCCCCCCTGGTGCTCATGGCCCATCCATCACAGCTTTGTCTCCACTGAAAGATATCTCTGCCAGGTGCAGATTAACCAGTAAGTATGGTATGTACTGGCTTGCATAGAGCAAGGTATGCATGGGTTTAATTCCATTTACTTGCTAATCTGCGGTGAGCACTTTCACATGGGTTTCACCACATTGCCGATGTGGTGGGGGACAGGTGAAATTGTGCACTACCAATTGGTGGGAAAGCACAATTGGGCCCGTGTGTACCTTGCTTATTGGTTAATCTGGCCCTGCCTCTGTCACTATAACAAGAAGAACAACTGGCTTATCTAGCAAGGCCCTGGATTCCCTGAACTTGTGCTTCAGCCCCACGTACAGCCACAGGGGTTTCCCTTTCTTGGCAAATGTAATTCCTCCTGAAATTGATCTGGTGCTTCAATAGAGGATTGATACTACTGGTATGCTGTGTTTAAACAACTATGTTATTTTCTCCATTAAGCCAAACAATGGGTCAGTTCAGCAAACAGATCATTTAGGCCAGATGTCTGATCACTATTTATTTAAATTTTGCACTGTTGAAGAAGGGCAGTTCTTTCATTTATAAATATTTACCAAGGGCTTAGTTTATTCCAGGTGACATTCTTGGTTGTTTTTGTGTGCTGTTGAGCTGATTCCAACTCATAATGACGGTATAGGACAGAGTGGAACTGCTTTATGGGAGCAGATCGCCAGGTGTTTTCTCCCACAGAGCTGTTGTTGGGTTCAAACCACCTATCTTTTGGTTAGTAGCCAGGCGCTTAAACATTGTGCCACCAGGGTTCTTGAGGCAACATTCTAGATCCTGGCATTTTAGTGGTAAGAAAACACGGAAGAACTTTCAACCCTTGTGGTATGTATATTCTAGTTGGGAGAGAGCCACAGTAAGTGAATTAACAAATTAAAAAAGAAAGAAGGCGAGGAAGGGATGGAGGGAGAGAGGGTGGGTGAAGGGAGGAAAGAAAGAAGCAGTAGAATTATGAAGGAAATCAACCAGGGACAAGGTTATATGTATGTAAACCATGGTGTTTATATACATCACCCACAACTCTAGCTCAGGGGAACATACAAATTAAAGCCACCTGATTTTAAAAGTCAGAGGCCTCTGCCAACCCAGTAGGTTTCTCATGATTAAAAAAATGACCTCACTGATGGGTCATGTTCGTGTTGGTCTCTGCAGGGTTCCTAAAAGAATGTAACATGGATACAAGACACCCTTCCAACAGAAAAGGAGCTCTGACTTCCAATTTTATACCCTTGAAGAGTCATAAATGATATTATCATATGAAAGATTCTGGGAAGTCCTGTAATACCTGTTTAATCTATTTTTATATGGATACTTTTTTTTTCCTGTCCCATTTATTAACCTCTTCCCTTACTTGTGTTCTGTTGGTCACACATGGGTAGGATAGCTAGTGGAAGAAGCATCATTAAGCAAAAGCATTATAAACCTTGACATTCTGCCCTACTATAGAGTGGCAAAAGGATAGTACAAAAGCAATATCTACTTTCTGGGAATATGTGATCTAAGTATGGATCAGTTCAGTTCACTAGCACCTGTCTGTGCCAGTCCTGGGATCGAGAGATAAGTCAGGCACAGTCTTTGCTCTCAAGAAGGTACAATAAAATAGGGAAGGCATATACATACAAATTACAATTTATGATTCAGTACTACTTGCTACAGTAGAGAGAAAGGTACAGGATACCAGGGAGCATAGAGTGGGAGAACGTGGTCAAGTCTGCAGGGGACATAAGGAGTATCATGGAGAACTTCCTAGAGGAGGAATTACACATGTAACATTACCTGGAGAATAATCCATGACAGTACATGATCAATAACTGGATCATGTGGTTCAGACGGTATATCCTGCATGAATTCCAAAACTGGAAGAAAGGCTATGGGCCACTTGGTTGGGTGTGGGTTTCTACGTGATAGTGGAACGTGAGCAAGATCTGGAAAGAAGTGATGTTATATATTCAATCCAAAAAAGTTATGTTGAAGTTCTAACCCCTGTACCTCAATATTCAATATTTCCTGATATGGAAATAGGGGCTTCCTTTTGTTATGTTAATGAGGTCATACTAGAGTAGGGTGAATCCTAACTGCAATCCCTTCTGAGTGATACCTTATAAAAGGGAGTATGGACCTAGAGACACAGAGGGGAAAGAGACCATATAAGGCACTGTCAACAAGCCAGGGAATGTCATGGAACACCCAGGGCTACTGACAAAGAGAGATCCTTTCCTAGAGCCAGTGCCCTGATTTGGACTTCTAGCATCCAAAACTATGATTCAATACATTTCTGTTCTTTAAAGGCACCCATTTGTGGTATTTTTTTATGACAGCACTAGGTGACTAAGACAAGTGGGGCTACTACTCATCTATAATTAATAATAATAATATTACTATGCTAGCTACCATTGCTTGGTAATTGAGGACCTTCTCTGAATCCCATATTGTGCAGACACTTTACATAGTACCTTATCTGCTCCTCCCAACAGTCCTCTGACATAGGCATCACTGTTATGTTATTCTGCAGATGAGGAAAAGGAGCCTTGAGAATTCAGAGGATTTGCTCAAGGTCAGGGAAGGGCCAGGATTTCAACCAGGCCAGATGCTGATCACGTTATCTCAACACAATGTATAGTAACAGGTGACTGACATTTAGAGAGTATTTTGAGTTATATAAAAGATAGGTTAAGAAATACTCATTACCACTAAACAGCTTTGATGTAACATGCTTAACTACACCATGATCACTTTGGGTTCCTGATACACCAGGATTTGACAATAAAAATATACAAAAATATTCAATAACTGTGAATTACAAGAGGTGGGGCCAAGATGGCAGAGTAGTCAGACGCTTCTGGTGGACCCTCTTACAACAAAGACCCGAAAAAACAAAAGATTCGATTATATATGGCAATCTGGGAGCCATGAACATCAAAGGCAGAGTTAAGGAACCAGACTGAGTGGCAGGGGGAGGGAGAGACAGTTCAGAAGCAGCGAGGAGTTGCCAGACCTGACCTGGCAAGAGCCTGAGCCTTTCAGGCCTGAGCAGCTCGTGGGCGAACGGTGAGGCAGGCAAGCAGCAGTGCTCGGGAGGCATGTTTTCTGCACTGGGAGAGACCCAGTGCCAGAGAGTCTACACGGCCACCTAGAACCAGGGAGAAGCAGCCCTCATCAGAGAAAGATAAGTACTTGCGTACGGCTTACTGCACAGATCAAAAACACCCCCCCCCACCCCAGGGAAAAACCTCTCTCCCATTTACCTCCCCACTCCCTGCTCTGCACTGAGTCCTGGACTGGCTTCAGCAACTGCCAAGTCCCCTAGGCCGGAAGTATGGTCCGTCACATGCCTAGAGCCATTCTCCCTGCCTTGGAGATTGAATAAATTAAAAAACAAGGCAAAAAATAAAATGCCAGCTCCCCTAAGCCAGGAACCCAGGGTAGGCACAGCTCCTTTTCCTAGGTGCAAGCATAAGGGATCCACAGATTCTGAGTGCCTTTACCCTGCATAGACTGGTGTGGGCCCATCTCAGAAGTGTAGGCCCTCATTACTGCAATACAACAGGGTATATACAGGAACTCTAACTTCAATTATTTCAGCTGTGAAATGGCAGGTTCTTGACATTTGACACTGCTCTGCCCATTAAGCAGGGTCTTCACCTACCCACATCAGGGGCCTGAGGACTGGTGGCTCCACCCATGCCACATAGCCACCTGTGATAGGGGATCATGAATAAGAGGTGCCCCCAGTCCTTACAGCCAATAGCACTGGGTGCTTACAGTCCACCAGCAAAACCCAACATCCTACTCACTCTAGGGAACAGGGACATGCCTTCCTTCTGGACACTTGGGGGCAGCAGTCAGCCCCCTGCCTTGCTCAGAGTGTGTCCCCCTGCTGCAGCCAGATACCTGTGCCTACACCAGTCACCCATACCTGTCTAGGACTGTAAGTGAGAGCCTACACCACACACGTGGTGGCTATCTACCTGGCCACCTGAGCTGAATCCATACAGGAGTGGGAAGACTCCCAAGCTCACATACCTAGTAACAGATCTAACCACCTGGTGACAGGACATTAGAGCTTCAAAGGTGCCAATAATCAAACTAGCTCATATGAGCAGACTATTGGGTATATCAAAACAAAACAAGAGCCTAGGACACAGTAAGCAAATGTAAAATAAATAAATATAATAACTTGTTGATAGCTCAGAGACAACAGTCAATATCAAATCACATAAAGAGGCAATCCATGATGGCTTCAGTGAGTTCTCAAAATAAACTAGAAATTTTCCAGAGAGGGAAATTTCTTGGAATTACCAGAGGTAGAATACAAAAGATTAATATACAGAACTCTTCAAGAAATTAGGAAGGAAATTAATCAAAATGCAGAACATGCAACAGAGGAAATTGAAAACATTAGAGAAGAGCATAATGACAAATTTAACAGGCAGCAAGAATCCATAGAGAGACAGCAATCAGAAATTCAGAAGATTAACAGTAAAATTTCAGAATTAGACAACTCAGCGGAAAGTCACAGGGGCAGAACTGAGGCAATGGAAGTCAGAATTAGTGAGATTGAAGATAAAGCACTTGACACAAACTTATTTGAGGAAAATCAGATAAAAGGATTTAAAAAAATGAAGAAACCCCAAGAATTATGTGGGACTCTATCAAGAGGAATAATCTACGAGTGACTGGAGTACCAGAACAGGGGGCGATAACAGAAAATACAGAGAAAATTGTTGAAGATTTTTTGGCAGAATACTTTCCTGATATCGTAAAAGATGAGAAGATACCTATCCAAGATGCTTATTGAACCTCACATAAGGTAGATCCCCAAAGAAAGTTACCAAGAAATAATCAAACTTACCAAAACCAAAGATAAAGAGAGAATTTTAAGAGCGGCTAGGGATAAAAGAAAAGTCATCTACAAAGGAGAGTCAATTAGAATAAGCTGGACTACTCAGCAGAAACCATGCAGTCAAAACGACCGCACTAAACTCATACCTATCAATAATTACACTGAATGTAAATGGACTAAATGCACCAGTAAAGAGACAGAAAGTGGCAGACTGGATTAAAAAACCATGATCTGTCTATATGCTGCCTACAATAGACACACCTTAGATTTAAAGACACAAAGAAACTAAAACTCAAAGGAGGGAAAAAAATATATCAAGCAAACAACACTCAAAAAAAGAACAGGAGTGGCAATATTAATCTCTGACAAAATAGACTTTAAAGTAAAATCCACCACAAAGGATAAGGAAGGACACTATATAATGATTAAAGGGTCAATACACCAGGAGCACATAACTATAATAAATATTTATGCACCCAATGACAGGGCTCCAAAATGCATAAAACAAACTCTAAGAGTACCGAAAAGAGAGATAGACAACTCCACTATAGTAGTAGGAGACTTCAACACACCACTTTCAGTGAAGGACAGAACATCCAGAAAGAAGCTCAGCAAACACACAGAAGAGCTAAATGCTACAATCAACCAACTTGATCTCATAGACATATACCAAACACTCCACCCCAAAGCAGCCAAGTATACTTTTCCAATGCACATGGAACATTCTTCAAAATAGACCACATATTAGACCATAAAGTGAGCCTTAACAAAATGCAAAGCATCGAAATATTACAAAGCAACTTTTCTGACCATAAAGTCATAAAAGTAGAAATCAACAACAGGAAAAAGCAAGGAAAAAAATCAAACACATGGAAACTGAACAACACCTTGCTCAAAAACTACTGGGTTATACAAGAAATTAAGGATGGAATAAAGTATTTCATAGACTCAAACGAGAATGAAAACACATCTGTCTTAGTCATCTAGTGCTGCTGTAACAGAAATACCACAAGTGGATGGTTTTAACGAACAGAAGTTTATTTCCTCATAGTCAAAGTAGGCTAAAAGTCCAAATTCAGGGCATCAGCTCCAGGGGGAGGCTTTTTCTCTCTGTCAGCTTTCTTCTCTTCAGTGTTCCCCCGGAGTAGGAGCTTCTCTGCGCAGAGACCCCGGTCCAAAGGACGCGCTCTGCTCCCAGCACTGCTTTCTTGATGGTATGAGGTCCCCCTGTCTCACTGATTACTTCTGTCTTTTATGTCTCAAGAGATTGCCTCCAGACACAATCCAGTCTTGTAGATCAGGTCCTGCCTTACTAACACAACTGCCATCCATCCTCCCTCATTAACATCATAGAGGCAGGTTTACAACGTACAGGAAAATCACACAGTACCAGGAATCATGGCCTAGACAAATTGATACACACATTTTTGGGGGGACATAATTCAAACCATGACAACATCCTACCAGAACCTTTGGGACACAGCAAAAGCAATGCTCAGAGGCCAGTTTATAGCAATAAATGCACACATCCAAAAGGAAGAAAGGGCCATAATCAAAACATTAACCCTACAACCGGAACAAGTAGAAAGAGAGCAGCAAAAGAAGCCCTCAAGTGCCAGAAGAAAGGAAATAATAAGAATTAGTGCAGAATTAAATGAAATAGAGAATAGAAAAACAATTGAAAGAGTTACAAGACCAAAAACTGGTTCTTTGAAAAGACCAACAAAACTTATAAACCACTGGCCAAACTGACAAAAGAAGAACAGGAGATGAAGTAGACAACCCGTATAAGAAATGAGATGGTTGATATCACAACAGATCAAACTGAAATTAAAAGAATCATAACAGAATAGTATGATCTACAATCATACTAAATAGGTATAGAAGGGAAATTCCTCAACATAATAAAAGACATTTATACAAAGCCAACAGCCAACATCATCCTAAATGCAGAGAGTCTGAAAGCATTCCCATTGAGAATAGGAACCAGACAAGGATACCCTTTATCACTACTTTTATTCAGCATTGTGCTGGAGGTCCTAGCCAGAGCAATTAGGCTAGAAAAAGAAATAAAGGGCATCCAAATTGGTAGGGAAAGAGTCAAAGTATCTCTATTTGCAGATGACATGATCTTATACACAGAAAACTCCAAAGAATCCACAATAAAGCTACTGGAACAATAGAAGATTGCAGCAAAGTATCAGGATACAAGGTAAACATACAAAAGTCAGTTGGATTCCTTTACACCAACAAAGAGAACCTCGAAGAGGAAATCACCAAATCAATACCATTTACAATAGTCCCCAAGAAGATAAAATACTTAGGAATAAATCTAACCAGAGACGTAAAAGATCTATACAATGAAAACTACAAGACACTACTGCAAGAAACCAAAAGAGACATGCATAAATGGAAAAACATACCTTGCTCATGGATAGGTAGACTCAACATTGTGAAAATGTCAGTGCTACCCAAAGCGGTCTACAGATACAATGCAATCCTGATCCAAATTCCATCAGCATTTTTTAATGAGATGGAGAAAGAAATCACCAACTTCATATGGAAAGGGAAGAGGCCCCAAATAAGTAAAGAATTACTGAAGAAGAACAAAGTGGGAGGCCTCACACTGCCTGATTTTAGAACCTATTATACCACCATGGTAGTCAAAACAGCCTGGTACTTGTACAACAACAGACACATAGACCAATGGAACAGAATTGCAAAACCTGACGTAAATACATCCGCCTATGAGCAGCTGATATTTGACAAAGTCCCAAAGTCCGTTAACTGCAGAAAAGACAGTCTTTTAACCAATGGTGCTGGCATAACTGGATATCCTATGCAAAAAACTGAAACAAGACCCATACCTCACACCATGCACAAAAACTAACTCAAAATGGATCAAAGACTTAAATATAAAATCGAAACGATAAAGATCATGGAAGAAAAATTAGGGACAATGCTAGGAGCCCTAATACATGGCATAAACAGAATACTAACCATAAGTAACAGTGTACAAGCACCAGAAGACAAACTGGATAAATGGGAGCTCCTAGAAATCAAACACGCTCATCAAAAGACTTCACCAAAAGAGTCAACAGACGACCTACAGACTGGGAAAAAATTTTTGGCTACGACAAATCCGATTGGCGTCGAATCTCTAAAATCTGCAAGATACTGCAAAACCTCAACAACAAAAAGACAAATAACCCGATTAAAAAATAGGCAAAGGATATGAACAGACACTTCACCAAAGAAGATATTGAGGTGGCTAACAGACACATGAAGACATGTTCACAATCATTAGCCATTAGAGAAATGCAGATCACAACTACAATGAGATATCATCTCACCCCAACAAGACTTGCATTAATTCAAAAAACACAAAATAATAAATGCTGGAGGGTTTGTGGAGAGATTGGAACACTTATACACTGTTGGTGGGAATGTAAAATGGCACAATCACTTTGGAAATCGATTTGGCGCTTCCTTAAAAAGCTAGAAATAGAAGTACCATATGATCCAGCTATTCTGCTCCTTGGAATATATCCTAGAAAAACAAGAGCCGTCACATGAATAGATATATGCACACCCATGTTCATTGCAGCACTGTTCACAATAGCAAAAAGCTGGAACCAACCTAGGTGCCCATCAACAGATGAATGGATAAACAAATTATGGTATATCCACACAATGGAATATTATGCAATGATAAAGAACTACAACGAAGCTGTGAAACATCATATAACATGGTGGAAGCTGGAACTTATTATGCTGAGTGAATTTAGTCAGTCACAGAAGGACAAATACTGTATAAGACCACTATTATAAGAACTCAAGAAAAGGTTTAAACACAGAAGAAAACATTCTTTGATGGTTACGGGGGTGGGGAGGGAGGGTGAGGGTTATTCACTAAGTAGATAGTAGATAAGAATCATCTTAGGTGAAGGGAAGGACAGCACACACTACAGGGGAAGCCAGCACAACTGGACTAAACCAAAGCTAAGAAGTTTCCTGAATTACAATCAAATACTTTGAGAGAGTAGCAGGGATGGGGGGTCTGGGGACCATTCTTTCAGGGGACATCTAGGTCAACTGGCATAACAAAGCTTATTAATAAAATGTTCTGCATCCTACTTTGGTGAGTCACGTCTGGGGTCTTAAAAGCTTGCAAGTGGCTATCTAAGATGCATCAACTGGTCCCAACCACTTGGCATAAAGGAGAACAAATAACACCAAAGACACAAGGAAAGTATTAGCCTAAGAGACAGAAAGAACCAAATAAACCAGAGATTTCATCAGCCTGAGACCAGAAGAACTAGATGGTGCCCGGCTACCACCAATGAATGTCCTGACAGGGAACGCAACAGAGGGTCCCTGATGGAGCAGTAGAAGGATGGGCGCAGAACTCAATTTCTAGTAAGAAGACCAGACTTAATGGTCTGACTGAGACAAGAGGAACCCTGGAAGGCATGGCTCCCGGATTCTCTATCAGCCCAGAACTAAAATAATTTCCAAGGCCAACTCTTCAGACAGTGATTGGACTGGACTGTGGGACATAAAGTGATACTCGTGAGGAGTGTGCCTCTTAGCTCAAGTAGACACAAGAGACTAAACAGGCAGCTTCTGTCCAGAGGTGAGATGGGAAGGCAGAGAGGGTTAGGAGCCGGTTGAATGGACATGGGGAATCAGGGGTGGAAAGGAGGAGTGTGCTGTCGCAGTATGGGGAGAGCAATTAGAGTCACATAACAATGTATGTTTAATTTTTGTATGGGAAAAAATTAAAAAATAAATATATGAATTACAACTCTGTTTAGGCCTGTGTGGCACATTGGTACCATAGGAAATTTCATTTTATGTTCTAAGTCTATGGTGCACTTGTAAAAGCTCTCCGCAGTGCTGCTGTGTTTCTGAAAAATGAGCACTCAATATTGAGCCCAGGTCCCTGTCTCCTGAAAGAGGAGGACACATGGAAACTATAGGAAAAAATAATCTGTGCTTAACAAGACATCCTTGAGTTGGAGTTAGAGTTGTTGTGCTACTGGTATTACATGTATTTGTGAGTCTTCTCACTCTTGGAAAAATAGAGGTTGCAGGTGGAATCTCAATGTTCTAGATCCTTGGGAATTTTCTCGTTATATCACAAGATTTTCTCGGTAAAGATGAGAGCTAGTTCATCTTATGTATGTCTGTATTTGATTGGGGTCTTTTTTTTTCATGTTCTTAAGAAATCACACATTTTATTTATAAGTTCCTCATTTCACTTTTCTAGAAAGTATTTTTAAAAGAGAAAGGTTACACTTGTCACAGAGATTCAAGAATGCCAAATATGTGCAAAAAAAAAAAAAAAAGCCTAAATTTTTTATGAGATTATTAATTACATTCTGTGCTAGATGTGCTAATGCTAGTTTGATTCTTCCAGTTAGGAGATATATGACATGCATGGTTAAGTTATTCTACAGGAATGTGGGGCAAACTGGCACATGCTTTGCCTTTTAATGCTACATATTATAGTAGTAGATCAACAATATTTAAAGGAAAATATCAAGGGTGGAGTTTAACTCGTCACCAGAGCCATGGTTTCTTCATTTCTAATAGTGGGTAAAGGAGCCCTGGTGGTACAATGGTTAAGCACTTGGCTGCTAATGGAAAGGTTGGCAGTTTGAAACCATCAGTCACTCTGTGGGAGAAAAGACCTGGTGATCTGCTCCTGTAAAGATTTCAGCCTAGTAAACCCTATGAGGCAGTTCTACTCTGTCCTATAGATAGGGTCACTAAGAATTGGAATCAACTAAATGGCACACAACAACAGCAATAGTGGGTAAAATAGGTAGAAAAAAATATATCACCTGGATAAATAAACCCCCCCTCTTCTTTAACTCAAACCTGTGCTCCTTCCTCGGGACTTGCTTCTCTTGCAGCCCTGTTAAGAGGTCGTTAGTTCTCTTTCTCCACCCAGGTACTCCAGTGTCAGCAGGTGGAGTGTGCATGCTCCTTGCTTTTCCACTGTCATCTCCAAACCATTTCCTCCCTCCTATCTACCTGGAAAATGAACATCAAACAAACACCTCCTTTAAGCCCTATAACATTCAGATTCCCCACTCCTTGCTTCTTAAATGCCTCCTCATTGCTGTCACCCTTCCTCTATCTATCAAAGAAGTTGGCCTCTGGCTTGTGGTCTTCCTCTCCACTTAGAGCTCTTCTCTTGTGCTGGGTGACTTCAACAGGCACAAGGACAGCCCATCTAGTAACCCGGCCTGTCAGCTCCTTGGCCTCTGAATCTACCTCAGACTTATAGTCTGGTCCTTATCATCATCTAAAACTGCCATTTTTCAAACCTCACAAGTTCAACCATCTTCTCTCCTGGCTACCCATGCTCCTCCTTCCATCTTGGCTGCTCACCTATGGCCACCTCAACTCTTCTTCAACAACAGTTACACCTTTTTTCTTTTCTCCAGCTTACATTCCATCATCATTGCAATAACTCTTTTCTCACTGTCCTAAACCCCTTTGCCCCTCAATCTTTTCAAAACACCTATCTGGCAAAATCCCCATTTGGGAAGAAACTAAATTATGTTTTTTCCATGCCTGCCCTGAACATCTGTGCAGAGATGAGCAAAATAACACAGTGAGGCAGATTTATTCCACTAAAAATGAGGCGTCATAAAATCAAATGGACTTTTCAGTGTTTCCATAATCCTACTGTGTCTCTCTAGTTAACTTTGAGACTTCTGACAGCTGATCTTTTCTCCCCACTCCATCTCAGTAATTGAGAAAATTGAAGCCATCACATGGGAAATGCCCTTAGATTCCCAACTCTAAGTCTCCAGAACCTATTTATACCTTCCCTCACCCTCTCCTCCTTCTCTCATATTACCTTTCATCTTATTTACATGGACTGTATATCCTCCTTCTTTGTCTCTCTTCAGTCTTTTTCTGGAAACCAGTTCCTCCCCATCAGTATCTAAACATGTGCAAGCCCTCGGTATTAAAAAAAAGAAAAAAAAAATGCAGAATCAATCCTGCTTAACTAAATTTTTCTCCTGATACCATATCCCTCTCCAGTTACCTCCCCTTTATAGTCTACCTTTTTGAAAGAATTGTTTTTACTCTGTCTGCATTTCCTCACAACTTATTCTTCAACCTACTCCAAACTGACTTCTGATCTTACCAAGCTAGCAATACAGTGCTTGCTAAAATGATCAGTAACTACCTCATTTCTTAACCCAGTGGCCATCTTTCCATTATTTGACTTCTTGGTTTCATTTCTTGGTGTTGACTGACTACTCCTCCCTTCTTGACACATTCTCTCCCTTTGGCTTCTATGACATGATATCTTCCTGATATCCCTCCAACATTTCTGTGTCCACTACCTCTTTGGCTAGGTAAATATTAGAATTATTGAAGGGTTAATCATAGGCCCCCTCTACTTTTCACTCTGTACTCTTCCTACTCCATACTTTCTGCCTAGGCTATCTCATCCATACACATGGCTTCAACTATTTATGTGTATGATGATTCATCAATACAGATCTTCAGGCTAGCTACCAACACATAGATGCAACTGACTATATGACATCTCCACTTAGATGCATCTAGGAACCTTGATCTTAACATATCCAAAATACCCAATTCTGTTCATTTTCAGTGTCCTCTGTCTCAGTGACAGTTTCATAAGCCAGAAACTTAGACCCCCTTCTCCCTCATTTCTCCATATCCGATCTCTCAGCAAAGTTTCTCAACTTCTAAATCTGTGCACATCTCTCCACTACTACAGACTTAGTCTAAGTGGCCAACATTTGTTAATTTGTCTTCACTTTTCAGTTTGTCAAATATTTTCAAAATGCATACTGGCAATACCTCCTGCCTGCTTTTAGTCTGCAAGACCAAAATGTTTAACATGACCTAAAAGGCCCTTCTTGTGTTTAATCATGGATTTTTTCATTCTTTTAAGAAATATTTATTGAATTCAATATTCAAACAACCAGTGGTGAACAGAAAAAACAAAGCCCCTGCCCTCATGGAACTGTAAAACTTATTTTCTACAGGGAAAATATTAAACAACTAGGAAGCATCAAAAGAAGATGGAAAGAACACACAGAGTCACTATATCAAAAAGAATTGGTCAATGTTCAACCATTTCAGGAGGCAGCATGTGATCAAAAACAGTGATATTGAAAGAAGTCCAAGCTGCACTGAAGGCACTGGTGAAGAACAAGGCTCCAGGAATTGACAGAATACCAACTGAGATGTTTCAACAAACAGATGTAGCAGTGGAAGTGTTCACTTGTCTATGCCAAGAAATTTGGAAGGCAGCTACCTGGCCAACTGACTGAAAGAGATTCATATTTGTTCCTATTCCAAAGAAAAGTGATCCAACAGAATGTGGAAATTATCAAACAATATCATTAATATTACACACAAAATAAAATTTTGCAGAAGGTCATTCAAAAGTGGTTGTAGCAGTACATCAACCGGGAACTGACAGAAAGTCAAGCTGGATTCTGAAGAGGACATGGAATGAGGGATATCGTTGCTGATGTCAGAAGGATACTGGCTGAAAGCAGAGAATACCAGAAAGATGTGTTTTATTGATTATGCAAAGGCATGCGACTGTGTGGACCATAACAAATTATAGATAACACTGCAAAGAATGGGAATTCAGAACACTTAACTGTGCTCATGAGGAACCTGTACATAGACAAAGAGGCAGTCATTCCAACAGAATGAGAGGATACTACATGGTTTAAAATCAGGAAAAGTGTGTGTCAGGTTTGTATCCTTTCACCATACTTATTCAATCTGTATGCTGAGCAAATAATCCAAGAAGCTAGACTATAGGAAGAAGAGCACAGCATCAAGATTGGAGGAAGACTCATTAACAACCTACCATAGGCAGATGACACAACCTTGCTTGCTGAAAGTGAAGAAGACTTGAAGCACTTACTGATGAAGATCAAAGACCACAGCCTTCACTATGGATTACACCTCAACATAAAGAAAACAAAAATCCTCACAACTGGGCCAATAAGCAACATCATGATAAATGGAGAAAAGATTGACGTTGTCAAGGATTTCATTTTACTTGGATCCACAATCAACACCCATGGAAGCAGCAGTCAAGAACTCAAAAGACACATTGCTTTGGGCAAATCTACTGCAAAAGACCTCTTTAAATTGTTAAAAAGCATGAGGAAATGCTCGCGATCACTAGCCATTAGAGAAATGCAAATTAAAACCACAATGAGATACCATCTCACCCCGGCATTACTGGCACGAATCAAAAACACTGGAAATAAATGTTGGAGGGGCTGCGGGGAGATCGAAACTCTTATGCACTGCTGGTGGGAACGCAAAATGATACAACCATTTTGGAAAATGATATGGCGCTTCCTCAGAAAGCTAGAAATAGACATACCATTCGATCCAGCAATCCCACTCCTAGGAATATATCCTAGACAAATAAGAGTCGTCACTCAAATAGACATATGCACACCTATGTTCATGGCAGCATTGTTCACAATAGCAAAATGATGCAAACAACCTAGATGCCCATCAACGATGAATGAATAAACTATGGTACATACACACAATGGAGTACTATGCAACGAGAAAGAACAACAATGAATCTGTGAAGCATCTCATAACATGGATGAAGCTGGAGGACATTATGCTGAGTGAAATAAGTCAATCACAAAAGGACAAATATTGTATGAGACCTCTATTGTAAAAACCCATGAAAAAGTTCACACACAAAATGTAACAATCTTTGTTGGTTACCAGGGATGGGAGGGATGGGGGGAAGTACTAAATAGGCAATAGATAAGTGGTATCTTGGGTGAAGGGTGAGACAGTACACAGTACAGGGGAAACTAGCACAACTTGTACAAGGAAAGGTCATGGAAGCCCCGTAGACACATCCAAACTCCCTGAGGGACTGAATTGCTGGGCGGAGGGCTGTGGGGACCATGGTCTCAGGGAACATCTAGCTCAATTGGCATGACACAGCTTATAAAGATAACACTCTACATTCTACCTTGGTGAGTAGTGTCTGGGGTTTTAAAAGCCTGTGAGCAGCCATCTAAGATATTCCACTGGTCTCATCCCTTCGGGAGCCAGGGAGAATGAAGAGAACAGGATACAAGGAAAAGATTAGTCCGAAGGACTATTTGTCCACAGCTACCAAGGCCTCCACCGGACTGAGTCCAGTACAGCTAGATGGTGCCCAGCTACCACCACTGACTGCTCTGACAAGGATCACAACAGAGGGTTCTGCACAGAGCTGGAGAAGGATGTAGAACATAATTCTAGCTCACACACACAAAAAAAGACCAGATTTACTGGCCTAAAGGAGACTGGAGAAACCCCGAGATTATGGCCCCCAGACACCTTTTTAGCTCAGTGGTGAAGTTATCTCTGAGGTTCACCGTTCAGCCTGGGAGTGGACAGCCCCGTAAAACCAAATGAGACTAATGAGGTACAGTAGTCCAGTGACAAGGGCCAGAAGGCAGAAGGCGACAAGGAAGCTGGTGATAGGGAACCCAAGGTTGAGTAAGGATATTGTTGATGTGTTGTGAGATTGTTAACCATTGTCATAGGGCAACATATGTAGTAACTGTTAAATGAGAAACTATTTTGTTCTGTAAGCCTTCATCTAAGTGAGAATAACAGCACAACTGGAAGAGCGTAGTCAGTGTCACTGAACTGTGCATGCAGAAATTTTTGAAATGGTGTATCTTTGGCTATGTGTATTTTCACCAAAAAAAAGGTTGAGAAGTTAGAGGGTTGACATGTTGTGGGGTTGTTAACCAATGTCATAAAACAATATGTTTACTACTGTTTCATGAGAAACTATTTGTTCTGTAAGCCTTCACCTGAAGTACAATAAAAATTTTTAAAAGATTGTTAAAAAGCAAATATGTCACTTAGAGGATGAAGGTGTGCCTGACCCAAGCCATGGTATTTTCAGCCACCTCGTATGCATGTGAAAGCTGGATAATGAATAAGGAAGGCCGAAGAAGAATTGATGCCTTTGAATTATGGTGTTGGTGAACAATATTGAATACACCATAGACTGCCAGAGAATGAGCAAATCTGTCTTGGAAAAAGTATAGCCAGAATGCTCATTAGAAGCAAGGATGGCTAGACTTCATCTCAGATACTTTAGACATATTATCAGGAGGGACAAGTCCCTGAAGAAGGACATCACAGTTGATAAAGTAGAATGGTAGCAAAAAGGAGGAAGATCCTCAGTGAGATGGGTTGACAACAGCGGGCTCAAGCATAGCAATGATTGTGAGGATGATGCAGGACTGGGCAAGTGTTTTGCTCTGTGGTACATAGTGACGCTATGAGTTGGAACTGACTCGACAGCACCTAACAATAACAACAACTGGGTGGAGATCAGTCATTAAAAAGAATAAAAAATAGAGATTTGCTTACGGGGAGTAATAAGTGTTATGATGAAATACTAAGCAGCCTAAGGGGTTAGGGGGTAACTAGAAAGGATTAACTTTAGAAGAGGAGTGGGGAGGGCGAGGAAGCCACCCTGATGAGCGCACTCCCACACAGAGAAGTAAAGCAGGTGAGGGTCTGCTTGGGCTCTAGCTCTCTGATCTCCCTTGTTCTCTGTGCTCTAGACTCGCTGACTTTCTTTTTAATATTTCCCAATATCTAAGGCTACCCCAGGGCCTTTACACATGCTCCTTTTTCTTCCTTCTCCTCATAGTCCTCCTTTTTCTACACTTGGAATGCTCTTCTCCTCTCCCCATCACAGACCTAGTTTTCTCCTAATCTTCAGATCCAGTCAAAAATCATTTCCTCAGGGAAAGCATTTCTGGACCTCCAGACCAAGTCAGATGCTGTTATTCTGTATTCTTATTGACCATGTCCTTATCTTCATGTTGCCAACTAAGTATGGTTTTGCATTAGGGGAGAGGGCAAATTTTACACACTCAGTGCAATCTTTACCATTCCTTGTATTTTCACTAACTAGAATTTCAATTTAAAAAAACTAGTTTCTCTTAAATTTTAAGCTCAATTGATGAGTCATGCTCTTTTAATTATAAATCTAGTTATTTTCTGTATAAAGTTAGAAATATTTCATTTTCTATTTGATTAATGTTCAGTCACCTCATAAACTTAACAGATTAAATTCTTCATAATATTTAACATCACTTTCTTACAATAATTAATATAAGAAATTACGTCCTTCAATGTTTCAGATTACAATCACAAATGTAATAGATCTGATCCTCCCAAGGCACATTGAATACCTCAGAAAGCTGATCTACAACTCTAACACAATTCTTGTAGGCACTTAGACAGTGCTTTCAAAAGTAATAAATCTAAACTTTCAGATATAGTGGATCATGTTATCAAATAATCAGTGCTTATAAAATATTTCAAATTAAAATCACAAGTATGATACCAATTAAACATTTAAAATTAAAATAATAAGCCTAGTGGGTCAGATTAGCTTACCTATTTCATATAGTAAATTGAAGCTTCTCCACCAGTGTGTCTCAAGCCATTGATGTCCTCAACCTTTGAGCAGGCAGGTGGGGCTTGAGGTGGCCAGAGCCCATGGCTGATTGCATCCTGTCACAAGTAGCCTCATGTAGGGCTCTACAACCCTCCAGTTAACCACCTGAGTATTTTTTAGAAATAGAATCTCTGCCATGACACGGTAAAGGGTGGGAAGCACTGCCATAAATAGACAAACACACACAAATTGCAAAGCTTTCCAAAGGCAAATACAAAGATGTTAATACTATGAGGTTGTTTTGTGTAGTGTACTAACTCTGGGCTTATTTCTGTACTTCCCAAGGTGCAAAGGTACTTCCTCAAGTAAGGAGAACAGAACGGCCATCTCTGGCCAGCTGAGGTCACTGTTCTCAGGCATGGGATACTGATGGATTTGGCTACATGTCCAGAATAATTCTACCTAGCTTCAGATTTAAAAGCTGAGCCCTGTTTTATAGTCAGACTCTGCCTGCTTTCCCAGATTTTAAAAAGCTGTAACCTTTTTTACAATTTATCCTGCCTGATTGGAGTTGGTTCTGCTTACCCTGCCTAGACTGAAACTAACACCTTTCCTACCACATGGAAAATGTCTGCGCTCCTTATATTTAACTGCTGCTGCTTCTCCTTCTCTTTCTGTTTTTTTCTTCCCTCTCTCTCTGTCCCCCTCTCACCACCGTTATTCTAAAGTCTTTTATTTATTTACACAGAGCATTGTCACAGTTTTAATGGTACATATGAGTCCTTGCTTATTTGATTATTATTTTTCTTCCTTACTAGACTGTAAATTCAGTTAGGGCCAAGATTTTGTCTGCCTGTGGATTACCATTTTATCTGTACTATGTGATACAGGATAGCTATATGATAAATTTACAAGTAGGCAAAGGAAGAATGAGTAATTGTCCAAGGAAAATGTAGGATCCACTAAAATACAAGAGAAATACATGTAATGAGCCTGTTACATTTCACTGGTCTTCACACTTGGGGGAAGAAAGTCTTCCTTGCAATTAAAAAAAAATCATCATATAGGTAATACAAAGGGATTACACCAAGGCTATGTCCCTGCAACAAAATCTTGGCCATAATAAATATCTAAGTGCCCTCCAAGAAATGAACAAAACACCAAAACATAATGGGTCAAGGTAGATAGGTACAAAGTCAAGGTCAGAAAATATTCTAGGCCAGCCAGGTTGGTTTGATTTATCAATATAAGCATGCCACTCAATATAATGCTAAGTGTACTAGTTTCCAGGCCCTGCCATAAAAAATACCGCAAATTGGGTGGTTAATAGGAGTAGAAATTTATTGCCTCACAGTTCTGGAGGCTAGTAGTCTGAATTCAAGTTGTTGGCAGGTACATGTTCTCTCCAGAGTATCTAGGGGAAGATCCTTTCTCATTTCTCTCAGCTTCTGGTAGCCGTAGGCATTCCTTGGAAGGTAGATGCATCGTAACATGACCATCTTTCCTCTGTCTTTCTGTGTCTCCTCTTCTTTTATAAGGACACCACAATGATGAGATAAGGACCTGTCTTACTCTGGTATGACCTCTCAGTAACTTAACTCATAACATCTTCAAAACCCTATTTCCAAACAAGGTCACTTGACAGGTACCAGAGGTTAGATCTTCTTTTGGGGGTGACAATTCAATCCATAACACTTACCGAAAGAGACACTGACATTACCTATCTGTTATGGGTTGAATTGTGCCCCCAAAAAAGATATATTCAAGTCCTAACCCCTGGTACCTGTGGATGTGACCTTATTTAGAAATAGCATCTTTGCAGGTGTAATTAGCTAACATGAGGTCATACTGCAGTAGGGTGGATCCTTAATCCAATATGACTGGTGTCCTTATAAAAAGAGGAGAAGTGATCCAGAGACACAGACACTGAGGGAAGACAGCCATGTGAAGACAGAGGCAGAGATTGGAGCTATGCTGCCACAAGCCAAGGAACTCGTGGGACCACCAGAAGCTAGAAGAGGCAAGGAAAGCCTAAAGCCTTCAGAGAGAGCACGACCCTGCTGACACCTTGATTTCAGACTTCTAGCCCCCAGAACTGTGGGATAATAAATTTCTGTTGCTTCAAGCGACCCAGTTTTTGGTACTTTGTTACAGCAGCCCTAGGAAGCTAATACACCTTCCTAGCAATGTCCAGAGGAAAAGGTGCCCAGTGACACCTGGTCTAATGTCTAAAGAAACTACATGTCTACTGTGGAAATAGCATCCAGCTTCAAATATTCCCCTAGAGAGGAAATGGCATATGGCTCTCTGTGCCAAAAGAACCAGAATCATAGAACATGCTTCCCTGCTTCCTCCTTCCCCTTCATCCCCGCTCCCACCAGCCTTCTCCTCTCTTCATTTGCTACCTTTTAGCCATCCTTTGGGCCTTAGCTTCAGCATCACTGCCTCCAAGTTTTTCCCAGCTCCTCCCTACCCCCTCCTCTCGTACTGGGATAGATGCCTCTGCTCCAGGCTGTCATAGCGTCTTGCACTTTCCATGTCACATTATACAGCATGATTTGTTCACCATTCACAGTGCCTGTACATAAAGCCAGACTCACAGCAGCTGGTCAGTAAACAGTTGTCGAATGAATGATTTGTTCTGATCCCAACTAGGAAGCCGCTTTCTGATTATCATTGGTCTTTCTAGCCTATGCAGAGAGGGTACACAGAGGGAGAGGTGCAGATCAGAAGAGAAACATATATGATCCCTTCGGAGTTTCCAATTTTCACTGGAAAGTGACAAATTGGTGTTCTGGTTTATACATCAATCTCTGCGCACTTAGCAAACACGAGTCCATTCCTGAGGGAGAAGTGAGGTTTGAGCCAGGCTCTACCTGGAGCTAATGTTCCTAATCTCATCAGCAAACACCCTCTCCATCTGCATCTTTCCCTGACCCCAAACTTTGCTTTTGAAATGTTCATACATGGGAGGAAAAATGATTCAAGACTGTACCTGAAGGCAACTCTATTCTGAAAGAAATGAGCAAGCAAATGATAAAAAGCCATTTGCACAGAGACTGCATTCATCCCAGGTGCCCTGACATTAGATTTTTATTCAATTTAGTAGCTGTATAGCTATTTAGCTATTGAATGTTATGATCTAAATTTATTCTACATTGAATCTGCAAACAGTTTAACCAAAGATAAGAAAGCATCTTCTCTTACTGGTTTCATCCCAGGAACCTATTTTCACCTTAGATGAAATACAGGGCTTTATTTTCCTCTTTTTCTAGAAGCCTTGGGGTTTAGTGAAAAGATAAAGCAGAGGTAGGGGAAAGTATGGCAGGGGCTCTCACTGCCGTCTCAGAGGGTGGTGCCTAAAGAAGAGGGTGTTTTCTACTTGGGGCCAAACCCATATCTCTAGGTTGCTTGATTCTGTACCTAACTTCCATATTAATCTGCCAACAAAGAAGAAGGAATAAAAA
Source organism: Dugong dugon (assembly GCA_030035585.1). NCBI lineage: Eukaryota > Metazoa > Chordata > Mammalia > Sirenia > Dugongidae > Dugong > Dugong dugon. The sequence goes on from CM057460.1 coordinate 150,319,673, forward strand.
AGTATTAGGTGACTGGAGCCATTTAAAACACTTTGTACTGTGTTTATTTCAGGAATGGTCCTTGGCTATAGTCACTTTAACTTGTACTTACGATTTGAGTAACTTGCATGTTTTCAGTGTTCCAGACCCTGTGCTAAACCCTTGCTGTGCATTTAATCCTTGCAGTGACCCTGTAAGTTTGGCACTCGCTCCATTACTTTCTGAGGGTTAGGGAAGTTCAGCGACTTGTCCAAGGTCACAGAAAAGGAATTGGCAGAGCCAGGAGTTAAACCCGTGTCTGTCTAATATGAAAATTCACATTCTTTACCACAAAAGCAAGATAAATATCACGTGCTAAGCACTGGCACTTGTGTCTCAGGCCACTTCCACCAACCTGCCTCAGGATATAGTCTGCTGTGGTTTCTGTAGGGAGCCCTGTACGCACAGTGGTTAAGCATCCGGCTGCTAAATGAAGGGTCAGTGGTTCAAACCCGCCAGCTGCTCTGCAGGAGAAAGCTGTGGCAGTCTGCTTCTGTAAAGATTACAGAAACGCTATGGGGCAGTTCCACTCTGTCCTATAGAATCGTTCTGAGTAGGAATCAACTTAAAAGCAATGGGTTTGGTTTGCTATGGGGGTTCTGTAGCTCTTTGAGGCCACAGTCTCCAAACATGACAATGATGCATCAGAGTGATCATTATTGTAAGTCAGGCATGATAAAAAAAATAAGTTAGATACCAAGAATACCTCCTAGGCAAACCAGAGACAAGAACCACTCCAAATTAACTAGGAGAAAAAATGCAAAATATTTCTCTGCTTTCCAGGTTAAGTCTTTTAAGCAGCTTGATAACGTAAGGAAGAGATACATGTGAGAGAGCAGATAACACTCATATAGAGCAGATAATCTGTGGTATTCAGTAGAGATAAAACAGGTAGCATTTAGTAAAAATAACCCAGTCACATAAAATCAGTGTACGTGATTTCAGTCTTTTATTCAATAAATATTTATTAAGTGTTTAGTTTACTCTTTGGAAGGCTCTGTCCTACATGCTGGGGAAATTTTTCCTCTTGTTAAGCTTTTGTTATGGATCTCAAATCATAAAAGAATTAAAGATAAATGGGAATGACCAAAAGATGAGATGAGATCCAAGCCAGCTTCCCCGCAGAGCCAGGTACAAAGCCTCCCTCGTTAAGGTTTGGAGGTGCTCAGTGGACTGATCACACTGTGAGCCAGCCCAAAACAAAACCAAAGCCAAACCACTCTGACTCATGGTAACCCCATGTGTGTCAGAGTAGAACTGCGCTCCATAGGGTTTTCAACAGCTGATTTTTCAGAAGTAGATCTCCAGGCCTTTCTTCCTACCTGCCCTGGGTGGACTCAGACCACCAACCTCTCGGTTAGCAGCGAGCATGTTACCCGTTTGTACCCACAGGGGCTCCTGTCAACAGCAGCTCTGCCTGAGATGTATGGACCTGCAGAGAGACCCCTTCTGCACCGGATCATTGCCAGGACACAATTCTTCCCTCTGAATGAGGAGTTGGGGGAGGAAAGAAAATGGTTTCTGAGTAACATTCAGCTTCTTATTGAGCATTATCCCAGGGTGTTTTCCATACATCTTGAAGGAAGCATTTTAGGATCTAAAGAGGATACTCTGAATATGCTTTTTGTTTGTTTATCTTCTAAAACAGAACTTCTTAGAGAAGGTCAGTTGAAACCCAATGTTTATTTTTCTCAAGTTTGCGTGTCTCTAACATATATACAATCCTCCCTCCACACAAGTAGACTTTGGCTACTCCTTTCTTTTCAAACATCTAAGAGGATTTGCCTAATATAAAATATATGATGTAATAGCTAACATTTTACTGAGGACTTATTATGTGCCAGGCCCTGTAGTAAGCATTTTATAGAAGCGATTTCAGGCTAGTTTTCTTATTAACCTGTTGTATAGATGAGGGAATCTGAGACTTAGAGGGTTTAGGTAATTTGTCCAAGTAAGTCACAGAGCTGGGATCAAATTCAGGTCTGACTTCAGTGTCCCTTAAGTTAAACAATTAATATATCCACCACTCAACAAATATTTATCGAGTGCCTACTGTGTGCTAGATACTCCAGACACTGCGATATAGAGGGGAACAAAATGGACATAATTCCTGTCTGTATAGATTTCATCCTTTGGAGGTATTGGGGGAACAATAATCAATAAATATGAAACATAATAGTAGGGAATGAGAGTTGCATGGACAACATGATCCCGTACTGATAAATGCGTATGTGCACGTGTTTATTAGATTTATGCCTAGAAAAAAAGGCTAGAAAGATACATACTGTGAGAGTGATTATCTCTGGGTGGTCACATTTGTATTTTCTTCTCTAGACTTTTTTTGAAACTTTTCCAATATTCTGCAGTGGCCATATATTTCTGATATAATCAGATAAAACATACACATATTATTAAAAACTGAATTTAATCTCAGAAATTCCTGACAAACTGTGTAGGGTTTGGCTCTCTCCTCCTACCCTCTATCATTTCAGTTCTTTATATTATAAAAAAAGTATGGTTTGTTTTTTTTCTGGGATGTGACAACGTCTGAAATATTTATTGCTCCACAGCAGCTTTGCAGACTCCTCCGCACCAGGCTTTCTGAGTTCCTGCTTAACAGGCCTTCTGAAGCCTGGCTGCACACTGGAATCTCCAGAGGAGCAGTTTCAGATACTGAGGCCAGGGCTTTACCCACAGTCCCTCCAAAGCAGAAGCTCAAGGTGGGGTGTCGCTGCAGGTTGATTTAAATCTCCCCAGGTGACTGTATTATGCAGCCAGAGCTGAGAATTCCTGAAGAACGGGCTACCACCCCCTGCTCCTCAGAGCCCCCAGACTGGTTTCCTGGAGGAGCTGTCAGGGCAGAGAGCTGCTCAGTGCCTCCTCAGCCCCCACCTTCTGCTGTGTCTCACTGTGGTCTGGGATGGCCAGGGAGAAGGAGGAGAGGAACCGTCCAGAGCTTTGTGGCAGAGCCAGGGCAGGAGATGGGCAAATCCTAGCTTCATCCTCCCTCCCCTGCCTCCTGACCTACTTACTGTGGGTACTCATGCAGCAGTGTGAGGGACTCAGTGCTGGAGGAAGATGGTAGAAATTGTTAACAAAAGCAAAACCCTGTGCAGATGGAGAGTAGAGGGCACACTCCAGCCCCAGTAGAATTTTCCCTGTTCCGGAACACAGCACTCACTGTCATATCTTTGGGTCTTTGCCCTTGCTGTCCTCTCAGACTGAAATGTCCTTTGGTGCCAACTCTCCTCTCCCCTGGGTCCTGAATTCTACTCATCCTTTAAGGCTAAGCTCTGTGAAGTCTTCCCTGACTCTCTCCTCTCCTGACAGGAGGAATCCCTACCCCCCATCCCTTGACATCCACTCACAGAAGTTTGTTCACACTGTTAATGCAGCACTTAGCACATTTTATTGCTTGCTGGGTGTCTGCCTCCAGACCAGGCTGGGAAATCCTCAAGGGCAGCACCCCCGCCTGGCTCATCACGGCACCTTTCACCAGGCCTGGCAAGTAGATGGGCGCAGGCCTAGGAGTCAGACGGGATGGGATTCAATCCCAGCTCTAACCCCTATGGGTGATTAAGTTGGCAACCACCCAGCAGGGGCCCACATTTAGGGGTCTGGGGTCGGCCACAGTGAGCCCTGGGCACTGTAGAGGAGCAGGCTTAGCAGCCCATCAGAGGAGAGGAGGAGGGGAGGGGAAGACAGAGTCTGGACCTAGGCTTGAGTTTTAGTAGGGCCTGTGGTCTGCTGTGCTTTTTAAGGGACCTGGATCCCTGCAAAGAATAAGTGTGTCATGACCTGAAATACACCCGGCCTTCCTGAGCCAGCCAGCCAATGACAGTGGTGTTGTCAAAGCCCCCCAGGGTCTCCTCACTTTATAAAATTCATTGACTGAACTGAGCTAAATTCCCTTGAGAATCCCAGAGGGCTCCAGGCAATTTATGCATGATCAAGCAGTGGAACAGGAAAGTGTAGGCTATTTGGATTGGGAGTTTTAAAAATTAATTAGACATTAATGCTGACTAATAATTCTGTCCAACACCAAACATTTCACTTCATCACACATTTTCAAGGACTTTCTTTTGAATCTACCATTTCATTATATATTGTCATCTTTAGTATTTGAGAATCACGATGAGAATCTATGCAGAGAACAGCTTTGGGGGAGAAATCAGTGCTTCAGCAAGATAGTTGGGGAAACACTGTTCTCATTTGGCAGTGTCTTTTCCCCTTGGAATTCCCCGATGCAGTTGTCTGCTGGAGAGAGAAAGCTGGCCACATATCCACCTGGCCTGCAAACTGCCTCTCTCTGGTACAGAAACAGGACTGAGACGTCTCTGTTTATCTAGGCTCTGCTGGCTTTAGATCCTGCTAGAAGGTAAGAGCAGATAACCAGGGTTCAGTGACACTGGCTTTAATTTTTAACCTTCAGACCTGGTTCCCAGGCAATTGCATCAGGGTTGCTGCTCAAGCTACCCTCACGGACATGGTGGAAAAGCTTTACCTGGAAGCCAACAGAAGCCCCAGGGGAAACACTGACACTTACTGGCAAATGGCCTGTGAGGCCCTCAGTGACATGGCCTGAGGTTGGCTTAGTCCAGGACTGAGACTGGGGACACAGGCAGTAGACAGGCATCTCTGGCAGGGCTAGGGGCCAGCTGCTGAGGCGGGGTCAGGCTGGCTTCTGATTATGTGGTGTAGACTTGGGACACACTGAATACAGATTAGAGTTGTCAGTAAAATGGCAAATCAGGGAGCAGGAAGCCAGCAGACGCCGTTCTTGGAGCAGTCTCCGCCCCAGGGGAGTATGACGATTTACCTTCCAGGACTTTATAATCTAGTAAGAGAGATTAGACTCCAAGCTACAAGGAGTTCAGATAAATGCAGTTGCTGCCAGTCAGCATCAGTTCCAGCCTTAATTCTCAGAGCGGGGCATGGAGGTAGTGCAGAGTGAAAGAAACCACAAAGGTGATGTGTTGAATTCTTCAAAGTAGCTTTATTGAGAGATATGTGACACACAATAACCCGCACATATTTAAAGTGTACCATTTGTTACATTTTGTCGTATATACAGCCCTGAAATCAACACCACAAACAAGATAAAGAACATATCAAATACCCCTAAAAGTTTCCTGTTACCCCTTTGTAAATCCTTCCTTCCATCCCTCCTGGCCCCCATCCCACAATCCTAGGCAAACCACTGATCAGTTTTCTGTCACTACTACAGACTAGATTGCATTTTCTTGGATTTTACGTCATAAATGGAACCATACTGCATCTGCTGTCTTGCCTGACTTCTTACATAGCGTAATTATTAGAGATTCATCCATGGTGTTGGATACATGAACAGATTATTCCCTTTTATTACTGAGTAGTATTCCATTATATGGATATACCACAGTTTATTTATCCATTTACCTAATGATGGACATTTGGGTTGCTTTCAGTTTTTGACAATTAAAAGTAAAGCTGCTATGAACGTTCATGTACAAGTCCATGTATGGCCATATTTCTCTTGGGTAAATACTTAGGAGTGCACCATATGGTATATGCATGCTTAACTTTGTAAGAAATTACCAAACTATTTTCCAAAGTGGTTGTATCATTTTATATTTCACAAGTAAGGTAGGAGTGTTCCCGTTGCTCCACATCCTTGCCAGCACTTGACATTGGTATGGTCGAGTCTTTTTTTATTTTAATCATTCTAATAGGTGTGCGTGTTATCTCATTTTGGTTTTACTTTGCAGTTCAAATCCACCAGCTGTTCTTTCAAAACCCTGTGGGTCAGTTCTACTCTGTCCTATAGGGTCACTATGAGTTGGAATTGACTCGATGGCAACAGGCTTGGTTTTTTGGGTTTTTTTTAATGACTAATGATGTTGGGCATATGTTCATATAATTATTTGCCATCCAAATATCTTCTTTGGGGAAGTAGCTGTTGAAATATATTGTCCATTTGTTAATTGAGTTTTTGTTTTCTTATTTAGTTTTGAGAGTTCTTTATAAAAATATTTATATCTAGAATCCTGTATCAGATATATGACTTGTAAATATTTTTTTCCAGTCTGTGGCTTTTTTCTTCATCCCTTTAACAGGGTCTGCCAAAGAATTGTTTTTGTTGTCGTTACGTGTCCTCGAGTCGGTTCCAACTCATAGCAGCTTTATGTATGACAGAATGAAATACTGCCTGGTCCTGTGCCATCCTCATGATCGTGGTTATGCTTAAGCCTATTGTTGCAGCCACTGTGTCAATCCATCTCCTTGAGGGCCTTCCTCTTTTTCGCTGACCCTGTACTTTATCAAGCATGATGTCCTTCTCCAGGGACTAATCCCTCCTAATAACATGTCCAAAGTATGTGATATGTAGTCTTGCTGTCCTTGTTTCTAAGGATCATTCTGGTTGCATTTCTTCCAAGACAGATTTGTTTGTTGTTTTTGCAGTCCGTGGTATATTTAATATTCTTCGCCAACACGGTATTTCAAAGGTGTCAATTCTTCAGTCTTCTTTACTCATTGTCCAGCTTTTGCATACATGTGGTGCGACTGAAAACGTCATAGCTTAGGTCAGGTACACCTTAGTCTTCAAGGTGACATCTTTACTTTATAACCATTTTAAAGAAGTCTTTTGCAGCAGATTTGCCCAGTGCAATGCGTCTTGTGATTTCCTGACTGTTGCTTCCATGGGTGTTGATTGTGGATCCAAGTAAAATGAAATCCTTGACAACTTCAATCTTTTCTCCATTTATCATGATGTTGCTTATTGGTCCAGTTGTAAGGGTTTTTGTTTTCTTTATGTTGAGGTGTAATCCATACTGAAGGTTGCGGTCTTTGATCTTCATCAGTAAGTGCTTCAAGTCCTCTTCACTTTCAGCAAGCAAGGTTGTGACATCTGCATATCACAGGTTGTTAATGAGTCTTCCTCCAATCCTGATGCCCCTTTCTTCTGCATATAGTCAGATTATTTGCTCAGCATACAAAGAGTAGAAGGTTTTAATTTTTGAAGTCTCATTACCAATTTGTTCTTTTATGGATCATACTTTTGGTGTCCTATCTAAAATACCTTCACCTAACTCAGTATCACAAAGGTTTTTTCCTCTGTTTCATTCTAAAAGTTTTAGTGTTTTAGGTTTTACATTTAGGTCTATAAGCCATTTTGAGTTAATGGTTGTATATGGTGTAAGATGTTGGAGGTATTGACTCAAGATGGCTTCCAAGTCCTGAGTTACTACATCATTAAGCGTAGGCACAAAGGTGGAAATTGGTTCAGATTAGGAGTGTAAAATGATGATGTCCTTTATGCAAAGGTCCTTTTTCTTTGCTCAGAAACTAAAAATGCGTTAAATAAATCCCATTAACCTTATTCCCATGTTGCCATCCCCCAGGTAGAGTTGATTAGACTAATGCTCACTCCTCCTCCTTTCCCTCTGGGCAGGAAAATGAGCATAAATTAATCTAGACAGGGCAGTGCAGTATAGTTCTTTACTATAAAGGAAATTATTCTACACAAAGAAAAATAAATTAAAGCAGCCAACCATATTTCCTTTTGACTAATTCCCCTTCCCCTGCCCTCCAAATGCTTCCAACCCTGGCAAACAACAAATATGTCAAAATGTTGTAAGTATGAGGAAGGAAAACATGAAAATTCATTAAATGCCTATTCTCTCACGAAGCAGCTTCAATTAAGGTTTTAGATGCTATTATTTCTGCCTTATAGTTATTGACTTGTTTTATTTAGTTAAGAACAAGTGATCAAAGGGCTTTGGGCAGAAGCTTTCAGTCTTATTTCTTCTTCAAAAAGAGTATTATAAATTAGTTGGCAAAATGAGATGTCCCTTTCATTAGGGGGACTGATGGGTGGATCAGGAAGGAGAAGTGCTTGGGTCAGCCCCAACAGAAGAAAAAAGCAAATAAGAAAACCTAGACTCTGGGGAAAATAGCAGTTCTCTTGCCTGCCTTCAATATTACTTTGAACATTCCATCAATTTGAAAAGGCAACTAAGAGACCAGTAATTTGGCCCCAAGTTAACTAAGCAGTTGTGAACAGGAGCTCACAGGCAGGGAGGAATAAGGCCAAGAGCTTGGAAACTGTTTTGGCAATACTTTACCTGGCGTCATAAAGTGCTTTACAACTTTTAGTTCAAAAGAGGAGGAAGGACCAGGAATGCTTCCAACCACCTGCAGATCCCTTCCCAAAGTCTCTTTTTTGAAACACCTCAGGTGGGTAATTTTCCTCTTGAAAACTCAGTAAGTATGAAGGGATGGAAAATTTTAAAAAATATATGTATATATAAACATGAAAAGAAAACTAAATGAAGTTATCCATGGAGAGAACGTGCTCACGTTTGCAAATGAAGGTGGTATTTGTTGAATCTCTCCCAGTAGGATATTTCTGCAAAATGTTTTCTATAGTGGAAATACTCCCACTTTTTAAATATTTGCCAGTTGATAGTCCAGAGTTAGTGCAGCTGTCTTTGAACAGATGATCTGCTTAAAAGTAAACCTAGCATCCAACAGAGGCCTGGTTCATACATAGGATGTAATAAGTATTTGTGAATTAATCAAAATGCTGACCAGTTTCATTCTTAGGGTTTACTATGTGTTGTATATACTCACTTCTAAGAGCTTAAAAAAAAAAAAAATTGCAGTCAAATCTATCCCAACTCATGATAACCCTATGTGTACCAGAGTAGAACTATGTTCCATAAGGTTTTCAAGGGTGATTTTTCAAAATAGATCACCAGGCCTTTCTTCCAAAGCACCGCTGGTGGACTCAGACCTCCAAATTTTCTGTGGCAGCCTAGTACACTAACCATTTGCACCACCCAAGTGCTTTACATACTGTGATATATTCCTCACAAGAACCCGTTGAGGGACATATCATTTTCCTCAATTAATAGACAGGCTGTATTGAAGGGTAGAACAATTAAGTAATTTACCCTAAGGTGACACAGCTGGTTAGTAAGCAAGTAGGGATTTGAACTCACATACTTCTAGTTTTATCTTGTCCACACATTTTTTTATTCTGGTCAGTTTCTACACAACTGAGCATACAACAACTGAGTAGCTGATAAGAATAATAAATTGCATGAAAACTTTTTTATCCCAGTTTATTTTCCTACTACCTCAACAGAGCATAATCATTGTAAACAACTTCAAAAATATTGATTTGTAGAAATCATCAAAATCATCACAGTAAGACTTTGCATATTTGGGTGCTAGTATTTAATTTACTGGAAAAATGCAAAGATTCTTCTGCCCAATTCTCTTGGGGTCTAGAAACAGAATAGTGGTCACCAGCAAGGGTTCTGACTGAGACAAATCCAGACTCTACCTCTTGCAAATGATACAATTTTGGGAAAGTCTCATTTCCCCTTTGTAAGGTGGAGATAACAATGATATCTATTTTGAAGCGTTGTTGGATAGGATGAATAATTATGAAAACCTCTGCCTATTCCTGGAACATAATAGGCATTCATTGAACTTTATTTTTCCTTCCTGCTTTCCTTCTGGTCTTGTTTACCTCAATTTCTTGGCTCCTGTTTGATAAATATGACGGGCAAATGTGCACACACCCCTGCTTAATACCCTGAAATGCATGGATTAGAGCCACCATGTGGACTCGTCATTATAATAAGAGTTAAATTATTTCATTCACCTTTCGATCATTTTTTTTTCCATTAAGAGTGCTGTCATTTTAATCCATTCTGCCATTTTTTGAGGAGAGAATCTCTCTCCAAATATTTCCTCTTTTAGCATTTCTGTCAACAAGACAAATAGACCAAGGAGATGGGAGCCAAAGAAAACACCAGGGAAGGTGGTGTACATCACTCAAAAATGGAAAGAAGGAACCTTGTCCATCATAGAGCCCCTAAAATCATCCTTGAAGATTCTTTCAAAAAACAAACAAAAAATAGCCCACCTTTTTCATTAAGAAAGCAGGAGAGCTTCCCATGACCCCTGCAGTCAGATACAGAACCAGCATATGCTTGAGAGGCATTGTTAACTGAGAAAGCAGCACTTCACATACGGCCCAGATGAACACTTTTCAGGTTTCCAGAAGCCTTCCGCCCACTCCCTGGCTCCCCTGCCCACTGGCACCTGCCGGATCTCAGAAACAAGGCTCAGCTCAGCTTCGCTGGGAAAAGCTTTAAGACTGGCATCTTTAAAGATCCCACCTATCTTCAGGGCTTCTCATGTGATCTTTCTTCTGTTACCCGAGTGACTTCATTCTCTGAAATGGAGCCCTTTCCCAGCAAAGTCTTTTCCTTTTTTTAGGAGGAGGCTGCAGGGGGAGATTTTGAGCTTGCAGTGATAAGGTACTCTTTGGAGAGTTGGGGCGAGGTGACAGCAATGAAAACCCCACACTACGAGTTAGTCATTAATCTTTGTATCTTCATATATAACAGCTCCCACGTAGTGGGCATCAACAGATGGGGCTCCCAGCACTTTATATGCACTAGCTCATTTGACCTTTATAGCAACCGTTACGATTCTTACAATCTCCATCCTACAGATGAACAATTAGAGGCTTAAAGAGGTTAGATTACTTTCCCAGAGGCACACACACAGTCAGTAATTGGTATGGCTAGAGTTTACTCCCAGGTTTGTGCCTTTTATTCACTAAGTCCTAAAGGAGGAAAGCAGAGGTGTAAATACATAGTAGTCCTACCTGTAGATGAGTCACAGTTTCACCATTAGTCTAGGTTCATAGCTTATTGTGAATGGAAGTTGGGTAAGAAGATGAACTATCGTCATCTGATTTCATATGATTTTAGGATAGATTCATGGTGGAAGAGAGAGTTAACATTTACATCAACTCTCCCCTCTGCTTTCCACCTCTCCGCCTCCTGGACATTATTGTTGTTGTTGTTAGGTGCTGGTTCCGACTCATAGTGACCCTATGCACAACAGAACGAAACACTGCCCGCTCCTGCCCCATGCTCGTAATCCTTGTTATCCTTGAGCCCATTGTTGCAGCCACTGTGTCAATCCATCTCACTGAGGGTCTTCCTCTTTTTTACTGACCCTCTACTTTATCAGGCGTGATGTCCTTCTCTAGGGACTGATCCCTCCTGATAACATGTCCAAAGTATGTGAGATAAAATCTCACAATCCTCACTTCTAGGGAGCATTCTGGCTATACTTCTTCCGAGACAGATTTGTTCATTCTTCTGGCAGCTCATCGTATATTCAGTATTCTTTGCCAACACCATAAGTAAAAGGCATCAGTTCTTCCTTGGTCTTCCTTATTCATTGTCCAGCTTTCACATGAATATGAGGTGATTGAAAACACCATGGCTTGGGTCAGGCACACCTTAGTCTTCAAGGTGACATCTTTACTTTTTAACACTTTAAAGAGGTCTTTTGCAGCAGATTTGCCCGATGCAGTGCATCTTGATTTCTTGGCGGCTGCTTCCATGGGTGTTGATTGTGGATCCAACTAAAATGAAGTCCTTGACAACTTCAATATTTTCTCTGTTTATAATAATGTTGCTTATTGGTCCAGTTTTGAAGATTTTTGTTTTCTTTATGTTGAGGTGTAATCCGTACTGAAGGCTGTGGTCTTTAATCTTTTATCAATAAGTGCTTCAAGTCCTCTTCAGTTTCAGCAAGCAAGGTTGTGTGATCTACGTAACGCAGTTTGTTAATGAGTCCTCCTCCAATCCTGATGCCACATTCTTCTTCATATAGTCCAGCTTCTCAGATTATTTGCTCAGCATACACATTGAGTAAGTATGGTGAAAGGATACAACCCTGATGCACACCTTTCCTGACTTTAAACCACACAGTATCCCCTTGTTCTGTTTGAACGACTACCTCTTGGTCTATGTATAGGTTCTGCATGAGCATGATTAAGTGTTCTGGGATTCCCATTCTTCACAATGTTACCCATAATTTATTATGGTCTACACAGTTGAATACTTTTGCGTAGTTGATAAAACATAGGTAAATGTCTTTCTGGTATTCTCTGCTTTCAGCCAAGATCCATCTGACATCAGCAATGATATCTCTCATTCCACATCCTCTTCTGAATCTGGCTTGAATATCTGGCAGTTCTCTGTAGATGTACTGCTACAGCCGCTTTTGAATGATCTTCAGCAAAAGTTTACTTGCATGTGATATTAATGATATTGCTCAATAATTTCTGTATTGGGTTGGATCACTTTTCTTTGGAATGGGCATAAATATGGATCTCTTCTAGTCAGTTGGCCAAGTAGCTGTCTTCCAAATTTCTTGGTATAGACCAGTGAGTGCTTCCAGCGCTGCATCTGTTTGTTGAAACATCTTGATTGATATTCTGTCAATTCCTGGAGACTTGTTTTTTTTTGCCAATGCCTTCAGTACACCTTGGATTTCTTCCTTCAGTACCATCGGTTCTAGATGAGTCACAGTTTCACCATTAGTCCTTTCTAGCTCTGACATTTCAGAGAAGAGTTTTCATGGAAGGTATTGGACTTCCAGACTTGAACAACGGTAAGATCCCACAGTGCTGTCCTCATATGTGTATAGTGTGGAGTGATGTGAAACATCTCATAACATCTCACTTGAGTGTTGTATGGGGAGGACACTGAAACTTTGATCACATTGTTAGAAAGGGAAACACTGATGTTCAAGCCCATTTTATCATAAAGCTGGGACATTTGGATGAAGGTGGGAATAGAGTGGTGGAGTTTCTTCTTGACACTGCAGGAAAGGAAACTAAAACAAATACAAGGTAATAAGAGGCTCCCACCAACCAGAGATTTACTTCTGAGGAAATACCTCTCATTTCTGGACATTATAGAATCACCTGAACATGAAATTTTCCAACCATGAAACAGAAAGATTTATCAAGGAAAGAACAGCACCTCCAAGAGCATGGACTTTTGAGACAGACAAAGCCACAGCAGCTGGAATAGGATTTTGCCACCACCTTCGTGTAGGCTTAGCGCTCCTCATGAAGTTATTTGCTGAAAATAATTAATATTGAATTGTACATGTAAAAAATGTTGAAATGGCAAATGTTTTGTTATATATATATTTTACCCACCCACACACACACACACAAAGATGTTGTTGATATCTCTTGAGCAGGTTGGCCAAGTCTCTTCAAAGTTAGTTACATCTGGTAAAGGCAGCCTTGGGTGGCAGAGAGGATAGACCAGGAGAACACCTAGAAGATATCACTTAATGTTTAAATGAAGAAAAAAAAAAAATGCATGCTATCATTCTGTTGTGTTTGAGAACCATTTTATAGTTTTCAAAGAGCCACACAGGTAATTATGGGATTCAGTCATACCTCTGAAGGAATCCCCACATGGTTTAATGATGCCATGGGAGCAGGGTTGATTTTTTATCTTATTTGTGAAGTTTACACCTTCCATACCTTCCTTGCTAACAAGCAGGTTAGAAGACCATTAGTTCTGTCAACATTCTCTTGGAGCTCTGTGTCCCTACTGCCTAGTAGGAAGTCTGGCACACACCTTGCACTCAATACATGTTGATCGTTGAATTAAATTGATTAAACCCAGTAGTTCCATTCTCATTATGGGACTCCTTGCCTATCCCAGATTCCCAGATCTAATAAATCATTAACACTAAGGAGTCCTCCTCAATACCACTGATGTGTGCAAATTTCTAAAAAGGTTTATATGGGGGCAGATCCACTCAGCACCCTGACCACACATGCTTGAGCTCCAGTGGGTAGCAAAGGCCTCAGACTATTCCCCACCCAGGATGAGTTGCCTATTCTAAAGTACCTTTGACAAAATTCCTCTGCACTTGGATTCCACCATCTGTTAAGTGTCTTCCATGCTCCACTGATGTCTAATCATAGGCCAGACCTGGCTGGGTGAGGAATGAAAATTCTGATTAACATTAGGCAAACATGCGATTCTATTCTAGATGCTTGACTTGGCTCCTCAGTGGACTCATGACAGAGCTGAAGCCAAATGGTATTTGTCAGCAGCAATTGTCCAGATGAACATGTGCCCTGGAGCCTCTCTTGGGAGGTAGAGGTGCTAATGTGGCCCCAAGCCTCATGCCCCCCTGTTCAGTCCTTGAAGGGTTTCTCCATTTCTCTGCCTACACGTGGCTTGATTGGAAGAGGCTGATAGGACTTACTAATAAAGAGTGGAAAAAAAAATATTACTGTCGAGTCGATTCTGACTCTTCAGCAATTTTTATAGATTGAATTGTGCTCCCTAAAATGTGTGTCCACTTAGCTAGGTCATGATTCCCAGTATTGTGTGATTGTCTACCATTTTGTCATCTGATGTGATTTTCCTATGTGTTGTAAATCCTACCTCTATGATGTTGACTAGGCAAGATTAGAGTCAGTTATGTTAATGAGGCAGGACTCAATCTACAAGATTATGGTGTATTTTGAGTCAATCTTTTCTGAGATATAAAAAAAGAAAAGTGAGCAGAGAGATGGCGGACCTCATACCACCAAGAAAGTAGTACCAGGAGCAGAGCGTGTCCTTGAACCCAGTATCCCTGAGCTGAGAAGCTCCTAGACCAGGGAAAGATCTGTGACAAGGACCTTCCTCCAGAGCCAACAGAGAGAGAAAGACTTCCCCCGGAACTGGCGCCCTGAATTTGAATTTCTAGCCTTCTAGACTGTGAGGGAATACATTTATCTTTGTTTAAGCCATTCGCTTGTGGTATTTCTGTTATAGCAGCACTAGATAACTAAGACAGTGACCCTATAGGACAGAGTATAACTGCCACATAGGGTTTCCAAGGAGTGGCTGGTGGATTCGAACTGCCGATCTTTTGGTTAGCAGCTATAGCTCATCGTAGCTCTCAACCACTGCACCACCAAAGAGTGGAACGGGGATCCTTGTTAGCTGTGCTAACAGTAGCTTCTCTGATTACTCTTGCACTGAGTTTGAGAACCTGGAATGGTGAATCTTAGTTTGCATAGTTTTGTTGCTCGGCTTCTGACAATGGCATTTACCACCCTGGTTTCGTTGGACCACAAGGAACCTCGATTATCTCAAAGGCAGTAGAAGAGGGAGTAGAAGATTGCCAAAGAATATAAAAAAGAATTAAGGTTATTTGGAATGGTCATATTAAGTTGCATATCACTGTCCCACCTATGTGCTGAGGACTGTTTGCTGTATGCGTGTGAAGCCATCATCCTGACATCTCATTATGCCCCTACCAATCTAAGCCAGTCAGGGACTTAGAGTCAAGTAGCAATTCAAAGTCACCTAAATGTATGTCAAATGAGCAAAGGAATCCCCAGGAGTTCCTGGTGTGGTCAGGAGAAGTGATACTTGATTTGGGGCTTGAAGGAAGAGAGCTTAGACAACGTAAGGAAAGAAGGGGTAAAGTAGCCAGGGGCATTGTATGAGCAAAAGCACAGGGACTGGGGATAAGTAGGACAGGCTGAGACCTGGGACGGGTCCCTGGAGTGACTCAGCTGTCCAGAGAGTATACACCTTTGGCCACCTGGGCACTGTCTGTAGAATCCCAGAGACTGATTTGCAAGGTACCTCAGAGACTACACAGTGCAACATCCTCCTCCTCCTCTAGGGATAGAGGGCTTGTGATCCCTGGCTCTGGAATCTGCTTCTGGACCAGCCACTTACAGGCTGTGAAACTGAGTGATCACTTCCTCTCTATGGACCTCCTTTCCCTTCTGTCAAATGAGAGAAATGATTGACTGTGCCTCAAAGCATGGTTGTAAGGATTAAATGAGGTGACATTCTGTGGAGTGCTTGGTAATGGTACAGTAAATGATTATTGTTGTTGTTGCTAATTTACTGATAGACCAACTGAGGCACAGAGAAGTTGAACAACTTGCCAAGGTTACACAATTTAAAGGCTATGTCAGGACTTGAACCCAGGTCTCATGAGAGCCAGCCAGACACTCCATCTCTGGGGAGAAATAGACTTTGTGATGGGAAGTAGAGTTGCATAATGTTGAAGGGGCGGCTTTGCTGTTGGAGGGCTCTGCCCTCAGGGACTATGTGACAAGGCAAATTACCCTCCCTCTGTGAGTTTCATCTTCCTCACCTGTGAAGTGGAGTGCTCTCACCTGCCTCATAGAATGCCATGAGGATGAAATGAGGTAACACATGGGCAGGCTTAGCGGAGAGCCAGACACACAGTAAGTGCTAAGTACATGGACTACTTATCAGCCCATCTTTAGACATGCCGACGATCGCTCTGTCTCTAGGTGCAGCATTAGTGTGGAAAAACTGAGGTCTCAGATTTACTATTTGACAGAAGGTTGCTTCCAGGGCATTTCCATTCCAGATATACTGAATCAGAATCTACATCTTAACAAGATCCCCCGGTGATTATTATGTGTAACTTCCTGGGAACTTGTTAGAAATGCAAATTCTCAGCTGAGATTTGAACTGGATGATCTGGTTCAAAGCCCTGGTTGCTTCATAGCATAATTGGAGACAGAGCGCACAAAGGTGGCAAAACTAAATGAGCTTCTCTACTGCCTGAGAAGCTTTCGATCTTGTGGCATCTCTCATGAGAGAATAAAGAAAACATCCATCTCCTGGAGATAGCGGAGCATTTCTGAGAGAGGACTCAGAAAGCTGCCATTCAAACTCAACAGAGCCTACGTGTCAGCTAAAGCCTTTGAGATTTACTCAGAGAAGAGGGAAGTGAAGTAGCTGTTCCATTATGCAGCTGCTCTGTACTGCTCCTACCTTTTCATTTTGGTTGGTACTGTCCATCTGCTCACTTGGGAAGAAGCCAAGTCAACTCAACAAACATATATTGAGCACCTTCTGTGTGCCAAGTTCTGTGCTTACCCATATACCCTTGCTCCCTCAGCTCAGGACATGAGCTAGTGAGGTTTACAGTTTCCACAGAGTCACCAGCCTGAACCATGAGAAATTATTAATTATTTTATTAGTAGAAACTATTTAATAAGTGGAAACCTAGGTGGTGTAGTGGTTAAGAGCTATGGCTGCTAACCAAAAGTTTGGCAGTTCAAATCCACCAGGCGTTTCTTAGAAATCCTATGGGGCAGTTCTACTCTGTCCTATAGGGTCGCTATGAGTCGAATCGACTTGAGGGCAGTGGGTATGGTATGGTATTTAATGAACATTTAAAATGTGCCAGGCAATGAGCTCAAGTACATTATATGTGTTGTTTCAGTCAATCCTCCTATTAATTTTATGTGAGGGTCAGAGAGGTGAAATAGCTGGTGGCCATGGAATTAGCAGGTGATGGAACTTGATGTGAATTCTGGCTGTTTGACTCCAAAGTCCACACAATTAACCAGGTCAGAAAGACTATGTGAGCCAAGGGACAACATGAGGGTGAGGAGCAGCTCTCTCTGTCCCTTGAACAGCATCTGGGCAACATCAGGGCAAAGGGTCGATGCCACATAGCTTTCTGGAATGGGACTACAGAAGACAACAGAGGAGAAAGGAAACTGGGGTGACAGCTCTTGCTCAGGAATATCCTACTGGCCTCTGTGCTCTTCCAACTCCAGCTGGGCCATCTCCCTTGCTTGACTCAACCCAGACCAGGAGTTCTGGGATCAGACAAGGCTCTGTTTTGCTGCTTCCTGGCCCAGAGAACCTGGCAGATCCCTTAGCTTCTTTTCTGAGCTTCAGTTTGGTTCTTTATGGAAGGAGATGATATTACCTGATTCTTGAAGTGAGGATCAAATGACTTAACAGTTGTTAAGCGCCTGACCTACTGAGGAAGGGCTTAATGAACCTACTGGGGAAGGGCTTAGTTCTCAGCTCCCTGAGAATTCACCAGACCATCCCCTCTTAATTCAAATGACCCTGGCTGGGCTCTGAGCTGGGACTTACTGTCATTATTTACTTTCACCTCCCTCCTGGGATTGGGCAGAGGACTAACACATTCATTTAATATCATAGTCCTGCCTCTGGTATCAGACTTCATGAGTTCAAATCCTGTCTCTGTCATTTACTACCTGTATGATCTTGAGCAAGTTTCTTGAATTCTCTGAGCTTCAGTCTCCTTATCTGTAAAAAGGACATTGTCATTGTACCTACCACTACCCATCAATCAATTTGTTGTACCGTGGTGACTTGCATGTTGCTATGATGCTGGAAGCTATGCCACTGGTATTTCAAATACCAGCAATGTCACCCATGGTGGACAGGTTTCAGCAGAACTTCCAAACTAAAACAGACTAGGAAGAAAGACCTAATAATCTACTTCTGAAAGTCAGTCAATGAAAACTCTATGACTCAAAACCCAGTATGATCTGATGTAGTGCTAGAAGATGAGCCCCATAGGCTGAAAGGAACTCAAAATACACAGTGGCTGTAATAATGGACTCAAGCATACCAATGATTGTGAAGATGGTGTGGGATCAGGCAGTGTTTTGTTCTGTTGCACATGTGGTCACCATGAGTCAGAGCTGACTCGACGGCAACCAACAACAAATCCTACCTACGCTATAGAGCTGTTGTGCAGAGTAAATGAGATAATTCTTGAAAAGCAGCTGGCAAAGTGTCTGGCACCCAGTAAACATTCTATAAATGCTAAACATTAAAAGAAAGAAAAAGCTATAAAAGTAATGATTAAGCAGTATCTTCTGTGTATCGGACTGAGCACTAGATGCTGGGGATACTGTGGTGAATGAGACCCGCCTGGTCCCAGTCCTCCTAGAGTCCACAGTCCCAGCAAGGAAGACTCATAAACCAAGAAATAAATCTAACATTACAAATTGTGGTACAGTCTGAGGAGGAATGAATATGGTGTGGTGACAGAGAGTAACAGGTAAGACCTATTTTGTGAAGGTCAAGGAAGGTTATGGAGTCTGGAAAGTTCTACATACTATCGTTCCCCTCTTGGAAATTCATAATATTCATTATCATATTAAAGCCTCTGAGAGGTATTCAGTAAAGAAACTGGTTTAATTTTGTTTAACCCAGGTTTTTCCGAATTGTTTTGACTACAGACTATTTTTCCCCTGCAGAATACCGTTTTCTCATCTTTTAAAAATTAGTGTTCAGCTGAACACGTTTGAGAAACCTGAAGTAAGCTAATATTTCTCTGTAATTAGCTGTTCTCAGCAGCCCCAGGCAGGCGTCTTCATTTGGTTATTCTGTAGACTATAATGACAATACTTCCAGTGAAAAATGAGTTTCCAGGTGTCACATTCATCTTGTTTTCCTTTAGTGCTATTGATTCCTTCTCTCTCTTTGAACTTCTTTCTTGATATGTTTCTTCGTGTCTCTTGATTAGCAAATAGTTTTCACCCTGTCTTTTTGCACAGGGGTGAAAAGTAATCTTTTCAAGGGGCAGTGAGTTTCCACAGATGAGCTATGCAGCAGGCATCACAGCATGTAGGTTTGACAGCATTTTCCTTGAGCCAGCTGGAGGCATCTGTACCTGTTGTGGTAATAGCAAATGTCCTCTTTAGAATTCAAAAGTGACACTGTGGCCATGCCATCTGGCAGAGAAGTCCTGGGCATTCTCTGATCAGCACCAGCAGGTGAGAAGAGACACAAAGACTGCAAACTTAAGCACGACTCTTCAAGATAAATGAGGCTAATCCATTGCCAAGGAGCCCTGGGTGGCTCAGTGGTTAAGCATTTGGCTGCTAACCAGAAGGTCAGTGGTTCAAACCCACCAGCCACTCTGTAGGAGAAAAGACCTGGAGATCTGCTCCCATAAAGATTACAGCCTAGGAAACCCTATGGGGCAGTTCTACTCTGTCCTATGAGGTCTCTATGAGTCGGAATCGACTCTACAGCACACAACAATCCACTGCCCAGAATTATTGGAGTAGAGAATGGAGAAGGCAAAGGGTGATCATGAGGGCACAACAAATGGCCTTGAACACAAAATATTACACACTTCAAGCCTGAGAAAGAGTCAAAAATTCTACCATTGTGCCTGCCATTGTGAGGGCTTAGTAAAATACAACTATTTCCTGAAATTAAACTGCAAATCTTTCATGAACTTGGGAGTCAGATGAACCTGAATTTGAATCCTGACTCTGGTACCACACAAGCTCTGTGACCTTACTTAACTTCTCTAAGCCTCAGTTTCCTCATCCATAAAGTGGGCCTATTGCCACAAACCTCATATGAGGCAGGCATCTAATTGAGTATTTTAAAATGTCATTTTGACTCTCCCGTTCCTGTGAGCCACAGTCAGTGGTTAACACCTTGGGAGGAGTTATTAACTAGATTTAGTCCTATCAGAGAGCTGAGGGAGGGATAGAAAGAAGGATTAGAAAATCCAGGAGGACTAAGCAATGTCTGGAGCATGGGCGCCCTGGAGCCTGCAAGCTGTTGGCTGCCAGCAATGAAGTGTGGGGCCCTGGAAGCACACAGAGAAGGATAAAAGCACCGAGAGGATTATGGAAGACCACAGAGACAATGTTGGCTTCCTCATACCATTGCTCAGATAAGATGCACAGTGAGTGCCAAGAATTAGTTATGTGAGTGTGGCAAATAATGTTCTGCTAATGCCCCAGATGGCCACGTCTCCCTCACGGGGATGCCAGGAGTAATTGTCATAGAAAAGTATGCAGGACCAGGCTTAAAAAGATCATCTAACTCAATATCCTCATTCCACATGATCTAAGATACCCGATTTCTTAACTAGGTTCACATTTCTTTCATAGACCCAGTATTACACAACAGGAAAAATAGTCCTGGAATGGGAAAAGCTTCCCCATTAAGCTTTTGCTTTTGGGACTAGAACTGTTTCAGTACCTGGTGTGGCAGGTGGTGCATTTGAACTCAAGTGTTAAGAAGGCATCTAACATGTATCTTTTATTCCTCCCTCTTGCTCCCTCCTCCTTTTGCCTTCTTGGAGTGTGGTCATGCTACAGCAGCCGTCTGTGATCATGAGGATAATTTGAGGATGGGAGCCAAGTGCCAAGGAGGCAGGGCAAAAAAGTTGAGGGAGGTTGAATCATTGAAGGCATCATAGAGCCACTATAGTTGCCTGGATTGTCAGTTATGGGCTTATTTTATATGAGAAAAACGAATCGATGGATGGATGGATAGGTAGATAGATTCATGTAAATACATACATACGTATCAGTGTCAGACAAGATTGACTTCAAATCCCAGCTCTGTATGACTTTAAACAACCTAGTAATTTCTCTGAAACTTTCATTTCTTGGTAATTACATAAATAATAATTACCAATTATTAGACAGTCTGTGCCAGGAGCTGTGCTACCTGCTTTACATGCATCATAGAGTAGGTGTCACCTCCATTGTACAGATGAGAAAACTGAGTCTCAGATTGGTAAGTGTCTTGAGTAAGCAAGCATTCAGACCTAGGATTATCTGACTCTGAAAGACTATTTTTCTAGCCATGTCCATATAAAATGGATGGAATAATATCTACCTCACAGACTTGTTGCGAGGATTATGTAAGTTTATGTACTGAGTGGCACATAAGAGACACTCCTTAAATGGTAGCCATTATAACAATAATGTTTAGGTAAAGTTCTGTTGCTCAGTTCTTTTTGTTTTTTTAATTTTATTTGATTAATTTACATGACCTAGCAAAAACCTGTGGACAAAAAAAAAAAAAAAAAAAGCAATCCCGAGAGGTAAAGGAAAAGGATGAGAGGGATTTCCTTTTCCCTCTACTAGTCCTGGTAGTGGCCAGTTATTTGTAAATAAGAATTAGACACCAGTACTTTGTACTATCTCAGAAGAAAGACCTGGAGATCTGGTTATGAAAAAAATCAGCTGCTGAAAACCCTACGGAGCACAGTTCTACTCTGACATACATGGGGTCGCCATGAGTTGGAGTCAACTCAACGGCAGCTGGTACTTCTACTTTACCTAGAGACCACCCAGAATAGGCCTTGGACTGGGGATAGGGGTAAACTTGTATTCTAGTCCCAGATGTATTTGTAACTCACTGTGTGATTCTAGGCACATCCCTTCCATTTTCTGTAGCCCAGTTCTCTCCTATGAAAGGAAATGGTTGGGTTGGATTATCTCTAAGGACCCGTTCTCCCTGCTCCTCTAATAATTTCAAGCCCACACAGAATGGGCATGCCCCCATAGAGTACTCAAGTCAGTGAGGTCTTCTTTCAGAGTCTTTTCAGGGGCTACCACTGCTCAGGACATATGTTAATTTTAGCCTTTTTTCACCAAATCATTTTTCCTTAAGACATACACTGTAGTTACTCGAAAAGATTATTTTAAGACGTTAGAATTAAGGAAATTTTATAGATAAAATCAAAGTATCAGTAATCCTCAAATCTGACTTCCTTTCCAAATTATATTTTGTTCAGGCTGCTATTAAAAATGAGTTAGTATTTCCTGTCTAACAACAAAATGAGGTGCTTACAAGCTTTCAGGATGAAGAGAAAGCAACCCAAATTACATATGAGTTCTTGGACGTGCCATGAAATCACTTGAGCGGCCCTGGCAGCTATCCTAATAAAGGCTGTGTAGGACAGTCACTCTGAGACCATCTATACTGTGGCTGCCAAAATGTCACCAATGGGAATTATTGTGAGGGGGATTCAGAGATAGTCTTGGGGAAGACACCTATTCAGGAGATTGCAAGGAATTGATGTTATCTTCTCAGCAACCAGCCCTATGTGCCCATCAGCACCCAGAGGGCAGAACAAGAACCAACAGTTAAAGGTATTTAGGAAAATATAGCGGAGAACTTCCTGGTGACCAGCCACTTATAAGCAGTGACCTCCTTGTCACTGGAAGAAAACAAGTCTAGGCGAGGTAACCTCTTAATGATAGTGCTGAGGATATCAAACTTTTGGTGGAGGCTGGCCTTGATGAATGTCATCTTCCCTTCCATCAACGCTGTTGACTAGATGTGTGAGAAGTTCCATCGGTTTAATCCTTTACTTTTTCTTGGCCAAACCTCCTATTAACATTCATTTTTAAAATTCCTATGGGGCAATCATTATGGCATTTTACAAGGCAGTTTAACTGCTCACTACTGCCATTGTTTTAGACACAGACATCACACTTCCTTATGCCAGACACAGGTCAAAAGATTATGGTCTCTGACTTGCTGCTGGTCTCACAAAATCTTATTACAAGATCCAAATGCATGCTTCCTACCCCAAGCCTGCAAGCTAACTGATGCAAGCCAGACAGTCATTGGGATGAGCAGCAGGTTCTGGGGCTGGAGGACTATGGGGATAGGTTTTATTTCCTATCACTTATTTTCCATTTCATTTTCTATACACTGCCAGTGCCAGCATGGGCAGTGGACTACTAGAGTTCTTTGCTCATGGCCCTGCTTTCAGCAACATTTTCCTAAAATTAATAGTGGAGCTTTGTCTCAGTATAAGCAATGCAATTATGCTTTAGTTAAGATGCTTTTATTAAGGCATAGTCCATTCCCTCTAGAAACTTACAGCCTAGAAAGGAGGATAAGAATCTAACACATGAAGCTGTTAGAGGACCATATAACAGAAAACACAGTCAAGGGATAGACATAGGATAATATGGAAGAAATTTCCATTGAATCTCAAGGAAGGGTACCATCTTGGCTCAGTTGAAAATTACATCTGGATGGCCCTTGCACTTTGTTTTTGCTGCATACAAGTTTATCTTTTGGCAAATTACTGAATTTTGAGAAAAACTAAATCCCAATGTTCAGGAAACACTCTCACTGAGAAATTTGTGAGAAGAGTATAAATATAGAAGGCTGTAGTCAGGAAACAAGGACCTGGGAATGGGAGTAGAGATTGCATAAGACAATACAGATAATTTCTTTGATTTTTGTTATCTGCTCCATTTACTACATTGAACACTTCCTAAGATAAAAGATTGAGCTTTATTATTACCCAAAGGTGGTTTAGTCCCTGGGTGTGCAAACAGTTAATATGCTTGGCTGCTAACTGAAAGGTTGGAGGTTGGCGTCTACCCAAAGGTGCCTTAGAAGAAAGGCCTGGTGATTTACTTCCAAAAAATCAACCATTGAAAACCCTGTGGAGCACAGTTCTACTCTGACACACATGGGGTCACCACGAGTTGCGGTCTACTTGATGGCAACTGGTTTTAAAGGTAGTGTACCAAGTAAAACAAAACAAAATACACTTACCCAGAATTATGGTTTCTTATTTGTCCAGAGTAGAAAGAGAAGAAAGAAACCACATCCTCAATGCCTATGGGCTATTAATAGATTAATTTCACCTGTAGGAGAAATGTGGCCCAATAACTGTTACCCAATAACCGGTAATTCCCTTTTCCTCCATGGGGAAGACTGAGAAGGGATGGGGCAGGAGGCCAGGAATATAACTGGTAGAAGACTTGCAAAGTGGGAAGTAAGCTTCCCCCTAGTTGTGTACTCTGTGGCAATGAGGACATCACAGCTATAACATATAATCCCTTCTTGGAAATGCTCAGTGTTATAAAACAAGCATTCTATCTCCTGTGCTCTGAGGTCTGCCTCAGGCTGGCCTTGACCTGCTTTTCCATCTTGCCTCATGCTGACCCCACTCACATCCTCTGTCCCCACCAAACTGCACCCTTCACATGTCTTCTGACAGGCTTTGGGCTTTCCTTCTTCTGTGTCTTTGCTCACAGTTTCTCTGCCTTCCTTTTTTCCCCTCCACACGCCTAAATCCTCTTTATCCTTCAGGCTTATCTCACGGCCCGGCTTCCTTGGGATACAATCCTGACCGTACCTCTGCCCACCTCCTCTTATAGCCGTCACTGTCCACAGGGATGCAGTTGATGCTGCAGTTCCTGAAGCCTTGTACATCAGCCCTTGTCCCTACACATATGTTGCTCGCAGGCAGGCTGTGAGTGTCTGGCAGGCTGCAACTTGGACTCACTTGGATGCTTCCAGGACCTACTGCCATAGCCTGGGCTTGCCATGGGTGGACAGATTTTAATGAGAGACTCACAACATGGCCAGACCATTCTAAGGTTTCTGTCTCTCTCTCTTTCACACACACACACCTCTGTCACCCTGTCTCCTGGCTATCTACCACACTCAAGTTACTGGACATCCCAGAACAAGCAATATTATTCCCTCAGGCTGCTTGTCTTTACACTCCGGACAAGAGGAATAAAATAATTCGATGCCAAGGAGTCAACTCAAGAAAACAGGCACAGCTCAGACCAAGGGAAGGGAAGGGAAGCAGGCTACTTGGATTGGTCAGAAAACTGGGGCGAAGCTGACCCCACCTTGGCTCAAGCTCGTGTCTTGTGACTGCTGTTCCTTTAGCCATCTGGTGGACCCTGGGTGCAGGTGGGGACTTGCTTCCGACCATGATAGTCGCGTAACACTGGCCTGGGTCTGTGTGGACCCTGGGCTAGAAATAAGGGAGCCTGGATTCTGATTCTATCACAATCTTACTGTTTGACTTGGGGCAAGTCCCTTCTTCTCCGGACTCAGTTTCCCTTCTTTAAAATGAGGGTGAGCTATCATCAAAGGTACCTGTGAGCTCTGAGTCTATGAATAGTAACACATCACTCAGCCCACTTTGTTTTACCTCTATCACCTGCCTTATTGGGGTTAAGTTTAATCAAGACCCTTAATAAATCCATTTATTTTCTAGAGCACTATTGCCCTCTACACATACACTTGCTCTGTATCTCCCTGGACACATTCCCATCAGGCCCGGCTTTAGGGTTCAGGTACTAGTTGCAATCAGGACTGGTACAACACAGACCCAAGTCTGCTTTACCTCTTTTTGCATGCAGCATTGATGCTGTCTTCTGTGTTTTTAAAACACAGATCTAATCATACCACTTCCCTGCTTTTGAAAGCCTTTGATGGCCTGCCTCAGCTTTTGTCAGTCTAAGTTCCTCTAGAGTATCTGGGTTTTTTTTTTTTTTTTTTTTTTTTTCTTTTCTTCATTGAATAGCTGTTTGAGGACCACTCATTATCCTGGGATGTATATGTTGGAATGGAAACTAACTCAATACTGAGGGATTGGCTGAAGGTTCCCCCCTCCTTCTTGTTTGCTTTTTATTGACTCCATGTATATATTTTATTTTATTTTTTTATTATACTTTAGGTGAAGGTTTACAGAATAGTTTCTCATTAAATAGTAGTACACATATTGTTTTATGACATTGGTTAACAACTCCATGACATGTCAACATGCTCCATTCTCGACCTTTTTTTTTTTTTTTTTGGTGAAAATATACATAGCCAAAGATACACCATTTCAAAAATTTCTACATGCACAGTTCAGTGACATTGACTACACTCTTCCAGTTGTCCTGCTATTCTCACTTTAGTTGAAGGTTTACAGAACAAAATAGTTTCTCATTAAACAGTACACATGTTGCCCTATAAAATGGTTAACAACCCCACTACAGGTCAACACTGTCCTTACTCAAACCTGGGTTCCTTATAACCAGCTTTCCTGTCCTCTTCTGCCTTCTAGCCCTTATCCCTGGACTGCTGTGCCTCATTAGTCCAGTTTTGTTTTATGGGGCTGTCCAATCCCCGGCTGAATGGTGAACCTCGAAGTGACTTCACCACTGAGCTAAAAGGGTGTCTGGGGGCCATACTCTTGGGGTTTCTCCAGTCTCTTTTAGGCCAGTAAATCTGGTCTTTTTTGTGTGTGTTAGAATTTTGTTCTACATCCTTCTCCAGCTCTGTCCAGAACCCTCTGTTGTGATCCTGGTCAGAGCATTAAGTGGTGGTAGCCAGGCACCATCTAGCTGTACGGGGCTCGGCCTGGTGGAGGCCTTGGTAGCTGTGGTTCATTAGTCCTTTGGACTAATCTTTTCCTTGTATCCTGTTCTCTTCATTCTCCCTTACTCCTGAAGGGGTGAGACCAGTGGAGTATCTCAGATGGCTGCTCACAGGCTTTTAAGACCCCAGACTCTACTCACCAAGGTAGAATGTAGAACATTGTCTTTATAAACTGTGTTATGCCAGTTGAGCTAGATGTTCCCCACGACCATGGTCCCCACAGCCCTCTTTCCAGCAATTCAGTCCCTCAGGGAGTTTGGATGTGTCTATGGAGCTTCCATGACCTTTCCTTTTACAAGTTGTGCTGGTTTCCCCGGTATTGTGTACTGTCTCACCCTTCACCCAAGATACCACTTATCTACTGTCTATTTAGTATTCCCCCCACACCCTTCCCATCGCTGGTAACCAATAAAGATTGCTACTTTTTGTGTGTAAACTTTTTCATGAGTTTTTACAATAGAGGTCTCATACAATATTTGTCCTTTTGTGATTGACTTATTTCACTCAGCATAATGTCCACCTTCCAGTTTCATCCATGTTATGAGATGCTTCACAGATTCATCATTGTTCTTTATCGTTGCAAAGTACTCCATTGTGTGTATGTACCATAGTTTGTTTATCCATTCATCCCTTGATAGGCATCTAGGTTGTTTCCATCTTTTTGCTATTGTGAACAGTGCTGCCATGAACATAGGTGTGCATATGTCTATTTGAGTGACGACTCTTATTTCTCTAGGATATATTCCTAGGAGTGGGATTGCTGGATCGTATGGTATTTCTATTTCTAGCTTTCTAAGGCAGCGCCATATCATTTACCAAAACGGTGGCATCATTTTGTATTCCCATCAGCAGTGCGTAAGAGTTCCGATCTCCCCGCAGCCCCTCCAGCATTTGTTATTTCCAGTGTTTTTGATTCGTGCCAGTAATGCTGGGGTGAGATGGTATCTCATTGTGGTTTTAATTTGCATTTCTCTAATGGCTAGTGATAACAAACATTTCCTCATGTGTCTATTGGCCACTTGAATGTCTTCTTGGGTGAAATGTCTGTTCATTTCCTTTGCCCATTTTTTAATTAAATTATTTGCCTTTTTGTTGTAGAGGTGTTGGATTTTCTTGTAGATTATGGAGATTAGACCTTTGTCTGACATGTACTGTCCAAAATTTTTTTCCCAGTCTGTAAGTTCTCTTTTTACTCTTTTGGTGAAGTCTTTTGAAGAGCATAGGTGTTTGATTTTTAGAAGATTCCAGTTATCTAGCTTATCTTCTGGGGTTTGTGCATTGATGGTTATGGTTTGTATCCTGTTAATGCCGTGTATTAGGGCCTGTAGCGTTGGTCCTAGTTTTTCTTCTATGAACTTTATAGTTTTAGGCTTTATATTTAGGTCTTTGATCCATTTTGAATTAGTTTTAGTATATAGTGTGAGGTATGGGTCCTGTATCATTTTTTTGTAAATGGACATCCAGTTTTGCCAGCACTGTTTGTTAAAAAGACTGTCTTTTCCCCATTTGATGGACTTTGGGCCATTGTCAAAGATCAGGTGACCATAGGTGGATGGATTTACATGTGGGTTCTCAGTTCTGTTCCATTGGTCAATGTATCTGTTGCTGTACCAGTACCAGGCTGTTTTGACTACTGTAGCTGTATAGTAGGTTCTGAGGTCAGGTAGTGTGAGTCCTCCAACTCTATTCTTCTTCTTCAGTAGTGTTTTACTTATTCAGGGCTTCTTCCCTTTCCATATAAAGTTAATGATTAGGTTTTTTTGAAGAATGTTGTTGGTATTTGGATCGGGATTGCGTTGTATTTGTAAATTGCCTTGGGTAGAATTGTCATTTTCACAGTGTTGAGTCTACCTATCCATGAGCATGGTATGTTTTTCCATTTATGTAGATCTTTTTGGTTTTCTTGCAGTAGTGTTTTGTAGTTTTCTTTGTATAGGTCTTTTACATCCCTGGTTAGATTTATTCCTAAGTATTTTATTTTTTTAGGGGTATTATAAATGGTATTGTTTTCCTGATTTCCTTTTCATCATTCTCTTTACTGGTGTATAGGAATCCAGGTGCAAAAATTCTTAACAAAATTCTAGCCAATAGAGAAGTGGAGCCAAAACGGTGCTATAGACGGAAGCATCACACCATCCTTCCACAGAAAAGACCCAAAAAACTAAGTAAAACAGAGACAAACACCAACCCTGGAACCCTAAGCATCAAATGAAGAGATAAAGAACTCAACCAAGCACCAAATAGAATAAGAAACTGACAGAGACTAGAGAGCGAGGAGAGATATGGAGCAAAGGTCCCTATCAGCTAACACAGCACAGATTTGCCATCTTGGACTCCTGTTGGAGATTGGTGGATGGGCAGTACAGGAAAGCAGCTTCATGGAGCTCCCAGCAGGAGACAGAGCACAAGGTAACCAGCAACACATGCTTTCCCACCCCCAATCCTTCTTCCCCCTGCGCGGTCTCCACCACTTCTCAACAGGCCAAGTATCCGTGGCCAGGGAGTCGCTGGCTCCGTGCCACTTAGATTCGCCTCTCCCACACTGGCTGGCTCCTTCAGTGCCATTTCTTTGTTGCTGGTGTTGCTTTTTTTGGTTTTTTTGGGGGGTTTCTTCCCTGTCTCTCACCTTCTCCCTTCCTTTGTCTTGAACACTTGGCTCCCTGTGCCATTTTTGCTTCTTCTTGACAGGCTGTGAATCACTGCTTATCTGGGAAACTGCTTCCTTGGTCAGTGCTGCCACATTGGTGGGATCCCTGGGGCCTTTTTTTTCTTTCTTTTTTCCTTTTTGTTTTTCTTCATTTTTCGGTTTCTCATCTGTCTCTACTTACCTTCTTTTCCTGTCTCCCGAATACCTGGCACTATGTGCCATCTCCAACCCTTCTATCAAGGCTGTACTGCATGGCTTGGGAGCCACTTCCTTGGTCTGTGCAGCTGCACTGGTGGGATACCTGGGGGCATTTCTTTTTTTATTTTTACTTTTTTTTCTTTTTGTTTTTCTTCATTTTTCAGTTTCTCATCTCTCTCTACTTACCTTCCTTTCCTGTTTCCTGAGTACGTGGTTCTGTGTGCCATCTCCTCCCCTTCTAGGGGGGCTGTTCCCCAAGGCCTAGGAGCCACTTCTCCAGTCACCGGTGGGATCTCTGGGGGCATTTCTTTTTTCTTTTCTTTTTGTTTACGTGTTTATTTTTAATTGTTTTCTCTTTTTGTTTTTCTTCACTTCTCAGTTTCTCATCTCTCTCTACTTTCCTTCTTTTCTTGTCTCCTGAATACTTGGCACTGTGTGCCATCTCTGCCCCTTCTAGACAGGCTGTATCCCGAGGCCTGAAAGACACTTCACTAGTCACTGGTCGGATCCATAGGGGCATTTTTGAAAATTTTCATTTATCTTTTTTGTTTTCTATTTTTCTTCATTTCTCAGTATTTCGTCTCTCCACTCCAATGGCAGGCTCCCTAGCACTTTTTTTTTTCTGGCTCCTGTTTCTCTCTCCTCTCTCTCTTCTTTCCCATACCCAATTTAGACCAACATAACACAACCTCCCCCCCCCTTCTGCCTACCTATCGTGTGCATTGAACATTCCACCCCAGAGCAGCACAGGAAAGGCCTACCAGAACCTGCCCTGCACTGACCCCAGCCAACCGTGTTGGCCCCAGTATGTGCTACAAACAACTCAGCGCGGCCCCTCCCATTAAGCTAGACCTGCTCTGCAGCAACAAAGCTGAGCGACTGACACTGTCCATTGGAAAAGGAGGTGAAACGTATCATGCCCACAGATGAGCAAACAACAAAAAACTCACAGACCACCTGCTCAAACATAACCAAATAAAACAAAAAAGCAGGATGAAACAAACAAGTCTACAATCAGTAAACAAAGAAAATAACTACTGAAGGTCCTGAAGACAGCAGACAATATCAAACATATAAAAAAAAAGACAGGATAGTTCCAGTAGATGTCCAACATAAAATACCACATAACTTTCCAGTAGAAGAAAAGGCACTGGAAGTGCCAAATCTCTAATATTCAGAGCTATCCAAAATTTGAAGCAAAAAGTAGATTAAAATGAGGAAAAAACAGACAAATTCATGGAAAAGGTAGACAAAATCATAGAAAATACAGACAAAAAAATGGAAGAATTCAGGAAAACAATACAGGAACAAAATGTCAAAATGAAGTCACAACTAGAAATCATACAAAAACAGTTAGTAATCCATAAGATAAACAACAAGATTTCAGAAATGGACAGTGTCATAGAAGGTCTGAGGAGCAGGTTTGAAACAATGGAAGACAGCTTCACCAAAATTGAAGACAAATACTTGGATACCACTTTGTTTGAGGAAAAATGAGAAAAAAATGAAGAAAAATGAAGAGACCCTGAGAATTGTGTGGGATATAATCAAAAGCAATAATTTGTGAGTGATCGGAGTTCTAGAACAGGGGAGAAAACACAGAGAGGATCATTGAAGAATTGCCATCAGAATACGTCCCTAATATCATGAAAGATGGAAAGCTGACCATCCAAGAAGCTCAACAAACCCCATATAGTATATATCCTAAAAGAAAATTACCAAGGCATATCATAACCACACTTGCTAAAACCGAAGACAAAGAAATAATCCTGAGAGCAGCTCGAGAAAAACAAAAAGTCACACACAGAGGGAAAACAATAAGATTAAGCTCTGATTACTCGGGAAAAACCACGCAGGCAAGAAGGCAATGGGATGACTTATATAAAACCTTGAAAGAAAAAAAATTGCCAACCAAGAATAATATCTCCTACAAAACTCTTATTCAAATATGATGGTGAAATTAGGACATTTCCAGATAAACAGAAATTAAGGGAATATGTAAAAACCAAACCAACTTACAAAAATTATTAAGGGAAATCCTTCAGTTTGAGAACAAATAACATCAGGCAATAGCCTGAATCTAGGACACAAGATCGCACCAGCCAGATACCAACGTAGGAAATGAACTCTCAAAGACAATTCAAAACTAAAAGATTTACAGCGGGGAACCAGAGAGGTTAATCTGTAAAGGACAACGTCAGAACAATAAAAGAGGGAATAAACAGTGTAGGTATAGAAATTTATAATGGAGAGGAAGGCAAGGCGATACCAAGTAATAAAAGGCTGGTTCAAACCTAGGAAGATAAAGGGAAATTTCAAGGTAACCACGAAGAAAATTAACAGACCTACTCATCAAAATAAAGGTGAAAAACATAAAGTCTCAGTAAAAACAAAATCTACAAAAAAAAAAAGAAAGAAAAAAAACCACAAACAAAAGGAATTCACAGGAGAGTAAGAGACAAAGAAAATGTCAGCACTACAAAAAAAGCACTAGAAAATGACAGCAGTAAACTCACACCTATCAATAATTACACTGAACATAAATGGCCTAAATGTACCCATAAAGAGACAGAGAGTGACAGAATGGATAAAAAAACAGGATCCATCAATGTGCTCTCTACAAAAGACATACCTTAGAAACAAAGACATAAATTTATTAAAAATCAAAGGATGGGAAAAATATATCAAGAAAACAGCTACCAAAAAAGATCAGGAGTGGCAATACTAATCTCAGATAAAATAGATTTTAAATCAAAATCCACCATAAAAGACAAAGAAGAGCATTATATAATGATTAAAGGGACGATCCTTCATGAATACATAGTCATAATAAATATCTATGCACCCAATGACAGAGATCCAAAATACATAAAACAAACTCTAACATGACTGAAAAGAGAAATTGACAGTTCCACAATAATAGTAGGAGACTTTAAAACACCACTCTCAGTAAAGAACAGAACATCTAGAAAGAAACTAAACAAAGATACAGAAGATCTAAAGGCCACAATCAAGCAACCTGACCTCATAAACATATATAGAACACTCCACCCAACAGCTGCAAAGTATACATTCATTTCCAATGCACATGGAATGTTCTCCAGAATAGACCACATCTTAGGCCACAAAGCAACTCTCAACAAAATCCAAAACGCTGAAATAATATGAAGTATCTCCTCTGATCACATTGCCATCAAAGTAGAAATTAACAACAGGAAGAGCAAGGAAAAAAATTAAGTACATGGAAACTGAATAATACCCTGCTTAAAAAACACTAGCTAATAGAAGAAATCAAAGAGGGAATAAAAAAATTCCTAGAATCAAATGGGAATGAAAACACATCATACCAAAACCTTTGGGACACAGCCAAGGCAGTGCTCAGAGGTCAATTTATAGCAATAGAGGCACACATCAAAAAAGAAGGGACAAAATCAAACAAATAGAAAGAGAACAGCAAAAGAAGCCCACTGCTACCACAAGAAAGGAAATAATAAAGATCAGAGCAGACATAAATGAAATAGAGAATAGAAAGAATCAACAAAACCAAAAGTTGGTTCTTTGAAAAGATCAACAAAATTGGCGAACCACTGACCAATCCAACAAAGGGAAAACAGGAGAGGATGCAAGTAACCTAAATAAGAAATGAAATGGAGGACATTATAACTGAACCAACTGAAATAAAAAGGATCATAGCAATGTATTATGAAAAACTATACTCCAACAAATTTGAAAACCTAGAGGAAATGGACAAATTTCTAGAAACACATTACCTACCCAAACTAACACAAAATGATGTTGAAAATCTGAGCAGACTCATAACTAGAGAAGAGACTGAAAAGGTAAAAACAAAACAAAACAAAAAAAAACCTCACAACAACAACAAAAAGCTCTGGCCCAGATGACTTCACTGGAGAAATCTACCAAACATTCAGAGAAGAGCTTATACCAGTACTACTCAAACTATTTCAGAACATAGAAAAGGGATACTTCTGAATTCATTCTATGAAGCCAGCATAACCCTGATACCAAAACCAGGCAAAGACGCCACAAAAAACGAAAATTACAGACCAATATCTCTCACGGATATAGATGCAAAATTCTCAGAAAAATTCTAGCCAATAGATTTCAACATCATATCAAAAAAATAATGTACCATGACCAAGCAGGATTCATACCAAGTATGCAAGGATGGTTCAACATTAGAAAATCAATCAATGTAATCCACCACATAAATAAAAGGAAAGAAAAGAATCACATGATCATCTCAATTGACCCAGAAAAGGCATTCGACAAAGTCCAACACCGATTCCTGATAAAAACTCTCAAAAAATAGGTATAGAGGGGAAATTTCTCAGCATAATAAAGGGCATCTATTCAAAACCAACAGCCAACATCATTCGTAATGGAGAAAGGCTAAAAACATTCCCCTTGAGAACAGGAACAAGACAAGGATGCCCTTTATCACCACTCCTATTTAATATTGTACTGGAAGTCCTAGCTAGAACAATAAGGCAAGAAAAAGAAATAAAGGGCATCCAAATTGGTAAGGAAGAAGTAACACTATCTCTACTTGCAGATGATGTAATACTATACGTATAAAACCCAAAGGACTCCACAAGAAAACTACTGGAACTAATAGAAAGATTCAGCAGAGTACCAGGCAACAACATAAACTTTAAAAAATCAGTTGGATTCCAATACCCAATAAAAAGAACTAAGAAAAGGAAATCAGGAAAGCAATACCATTTATAATAGCCCGTAAAAAAATAAAATACTTACCAGGATTGTAAAAGACCTATACATAGAAAACTACAAAACACTATTGCAAGAAACCAAAAGAAATCTAAATAAATGGGAAAACATACCATGCTCATGTATGGGTAGACTCAACATTGTGAAAATGTCAATTCTACCCAAAACATTATACAAATACAAAGCAATCCCAATCCAGATACCAATAGCATTCTTTAACGAGATGGAAAAACTAATCATTAACTTTATATGGAAAGGGAAGGGGACTGGATAAGTAAAGCACTATTGAAGAAAAAGAGTAAGGTAGAAGGAATAGCACTACTTGACCTCAGAACCTAATATACAGTACTCAGAACAGCCTGGTATTGGTACAATGACAGATACATTGACTAAGGGAACAGAATCGAGAACTCAGATGTAAATCCATCCACCTATGGCTATCTAATCTTCAACAAAGTCCCAAAGTCTATTACTTGGGGAAAAGGTGGTCTTTTTAGCAAATGGTGCCGGCAAAACTGGATATCCATCTGTGAAAACATGAAACAGTACCCGTGCCTCACATCATACACAAAAACTAATTCAAGATGGATCAAAAACCTAAGTATGAAACCAAAAACTATAAAGACTATAGGAGAAAAAATAGGCTCAATGCTAGAAGCCTGTCTTAGTCATCTAGTGCTGCTATAACAGAAATACCACAGGTGGATGGCTTTAACAAAGAGACATTTATTCTCTCACAGTCCAGTAGACTAGAAGTCCAAATTCAGGGCACCGACTCCAGGGGAAGTCTTTCTCTTTCTGTCGGCTCCGGAGGAAGGTCCTTGCCATCAGTCTTCTCTTAGTCTAGGAGCATCTTAGCACAGGAATCTCAGGTCCAAAGGATGCGCTCTGCTCCCAGAACTGCTTTCTTGGTGGTATGAGGTCCCCATGTCTCTCTGCTTGTTTCTCTCTTTTATATCTCAAAAGAGATTGGCTTAAAACACTATCTAATCTTGTAGATCTCATCAATATAACCGCTGCTAATCCATCTTATTAGATCATAGTGATAGGATTTACAACACATAGGGAAATCACATCAGATGACAAAATGGTAGACATTCATACAATACTGAAAATAATCATGACCTAGCCAAGCTGACAGGCATTTTTAGGGGACACAATTCAATCCATGACAAGGCCCTACTACTACTACACAGCATAAATAGGATACAAACCATAACTCACAATACACAAACACTGGAAGATAAGCTAGATAACTGGGATCTTCTAAAAATTAAACACTTATGCTCATCAAAGACTTCACCAAAAGAGTAAAAAGAGAGCCTATAGACTGGGAAAAACATCTTTGGTTATGACAAATCCAACAAGGGTCTAATCTCTAAAATTTACAGGATAATCCATCACCTCTACAACAAAAAGACAAAATATTCCAGTTTAAAAATGGGCAAAGGATATGAACAGACACTTCACCAAAGAAGACATTCAGGCAGCTAACAGACACATGAAGAAATGCTCTCAATCACTAGTCATGATAGAAATGCAAACCAAAACTACAATGAGATACCACCTCAGCCCAACATTACTGGCAAGAATAAAAAAAAAAAAAAACCAGAAAATAACAAATTTTGGAGAGGTTGTGGGGAGCTTAGAACTCTTATGCAGTGCTGGTGGGAATGCAAAATGGTACAACAATTTTGGAAAACAATATGTCACTTCCTTAAAAAGTTACAAATAGAAATACCATACAATTCAGCAATCACACTCCTAGGAATATATCCTAGAGAAATAAGAGCCATCACATGAATAGACCTATGCACATTCACGTTCATTGCAGCATTATTCACAATAGCAAAAAGGTGGAAACAACCTCAATGTCTATCAACAGATGAATGGATAAACAAACTATGGTACATGCGTACAATGGAATACTATGCAACAATAGAGAACAATGATGAATCTGTGAAACATCTCACAACATGGATGAATCTGGAGGGCATTATGCTGAGTTAAATACGTCACTCACAGAAGGAAAAATACCATATGAGACCACTATCATAAAAACTCATGAAAAGGTGTACACACAGAAAGAAAAAATCTTTGATGGTTACAAGCGGGTAGGGTGGAGAGGGAAAAACGTTAACTAGACAATAGATAAGTTGTAACTTTGATGAAGGGTAAGACAGTATACAATACTGAGGAAGTCAGCACAACTTGACCAAGGCAAGGTCATGGAAGCTTCATAGACGCATCCAAACTCCTTGAGGGACTGAATTACTGGACAGAGGTTTGGGGACCATGGTCACAGGGAAACATCTAGCTCAATCGGCATAATATAGTTTATAAGGAAATGTGTTCTACATCCTACTTTGGTGAGTAGCATCTGGGGTCTTAAAAGCTTGTGAGTGGCCGTCTAAGATAGTCCACTGGTCCCACGCTGTCTGGAGGAAGGAGAATGAAGAAAACCAAAGATACAAGGGGAAGATTAGTTCAAAGGACAAATGAACCACAACTACCACAGCCTCCACCAGACTGAGTCTAGTCCAGCACAACTAGATGGTGCCTGGCTACCACCACCGACTGCTCTGACAGGGATCACAATAGAAGTTCCCTAACAGAGGTGGAGAAAAATGTAAAACAAAATTCTAACTTCCAAAAAAGACCAGACTTACTGGTCTGACAGAGACTGGGGAAACCCAGAGAGTTTGGCCCATGGACACCCTTTTAACTTAGTAATGAAGTCACTTCTGAGGTTCTTGAGCCAAAGATTAGACAGAGCAATAAAACAATACAAGACTAAATGGGCATACCAGCCCAGGGGCGAGGACAAGAAGGCAGGAGGGGACAGGAACCCTGGTAATGGGGAACCCAAGATTGAGAAGGGGAGAGTGTCAACGTGTCCTGGGATTGGCAACAAATGTGTATTAATTGTTTAATGAGAAAGTTATTTGCTCTGTAAACTTTCGTCTACAGTACAATAATAAATAAATAATCAAGGGAACCACATTGCCCTTAACTGCTATATCTCCTTAGTCTCCTGGAGTCTGTTGTCAGTTTCTTAGTCTTTCCTTGTTTTTCATGACTTGAACAGTTTTGAAGATTACTGGCCAGGTATTCTGTCAGTTGGTAGTACTTGTGTGATGCTGGGATAGTGGAAGTTATGCCACCAGTTTTTCAAATACCAGTAGGATCACCCATGGTAGACAGGTTTCAGGGGAGCTTAAAGACTAAGACAGACTAGGAATAAGGACCTGGCAGTCTACTTCTGAGAAAAATTGGCCAGTGAAAACCTTATGAATAACAGCAGAACATTGCCTGATACAGTGCCAGAAAATGAGCCTCTTTGCTTGCAAGGCACTCAAAATACGACTGGGGAAGTTCTACTCCCTCCAAGTAGAGTTGACCTTAATGACATGGATGGAGTAAGGCTTTACGGACCTTCATTTGCTGACATGACACAATTCAAAATGAGAGGAAACAGCTGCAAACATCCATTAATAATCAAAATGTGGAATGTATGAAGTATGAATATAGGAAAATTGGAAGTCATCAAAAATGAAATGGAACACATAAAGATCAATATCCCAGGCATTAGTGAGTTAAAATGGACTGGTATTGGCCACCTTGACTCAGACAATCATATGGCCTGCTATGCCAGGAAAATGACAGATTGAAGAGGAATGGCATCATATTCAATGTCAAAAAGAACATTTCAAGATCTATTCTGAAGTACAAGGCTGTCTGTGATAGGATAATATCCACACATCTACAGAGACAACCAGTTAATATGACTATTACTCAAATTTATGCACCAACCACTAGGGCCAAAAATGAAGAAATTGAAGATTTTTACCAACTTATGCAGTCTCAAATTTATCAAACATGCAATCAAGATGCACTGATAATTACTGGTGATTGATGTGAAAGTTGGAGACAAAGAAGAAGGATCTGTAGTTAGAAAATATGACCTTGGTGATAGAAATGACACCAGAGATCACAGGATAGAATATTGCAAAACCAATGACTTATTCCTTGTAAATACCTTTTTCAACAACATAAACAGCGACTATACATATGGACATCACTGGATAAAAAACACAGGAATCAAATCAACTACATCTGTGGAAAGAGACAATGGAAAAGCTCAATATAATCAGTCAGAATAAGGGTAGGGGTCAACTGCGGACCAAACCATCAATTGCTCATATGCAAGTTCAAGCTGAAGCTGAAGAAAACCAAAACAAATCCATGAGAACCAAAATATGACCTTGAGTATATCCCACCTGAATTTGGAGACCATCTCAAGAACAGATTTGAAGCATTGAACACTAATGACTAAAGACAAGACTAGCTGTGAGATGACATCAAGGACATCATACATGGAAAAAGCAAAAGGTCATTGAAATTACAGGAAAGAAAGAAAATACAAAATGGATGTCAGAAGAGATTAGAAACTTGCTCTTGAACATAGAGTAGCTAAAGTAAATGGAAGAAATGATGAAGTAAAAGAGCTGAACCATAGATTTAAAAGGACAGCTCGAGAAGACAAAGTAAAGTATTATAATAACATGTGCAAAGACCTGGAGTCATAAAACCAAAAGGGTAGAACATGTTCAGCATTTCTCAAGCTGAAAGAACTAGATAGAAAATTCAAGCTTCAAATTGCAATTCTGAAGGATTCTATGGGCAAAATATTGAACAATGCAGGAAACATCAAAAGAAAGATGGAAGGAATACACAGAGTCAGTGTACCGAAAAGAACTTGTTGATGTTCAACCAATTTCAGAAGGTAACATGATCAAGAACCTATGATACTGAAGGAAGAAGTCGAAGCTGCACTGAAGGCATTGTTGAGAAACAAGGCTCCAGGAATTGACGGAATACCAAATGAGATGTTTCAATAAATGGATGCAGCGCTGGAAGTGCTCACTTGTCTATGCCAAAAATTTGGAAGACAGCTACCTGGCCAACCAACTAGAAGAGATGTATATTTGTGCCCATTCCAAGGAAAGATGATTCAACAGAATGGGGAAATCATCAAACAATATCATTAATATTACACACAAGTAAAATTTTGCTGAATTATCTTTCAAAACTGGTGACAGCAGTTGGTCGACAGGGAGCTGTCATAAATTCAAGCCAGATTCAGAAGAGGACGTGAAACGAGGGATATCATTGCTGATGTCAGATGGATCTTAGCTAAAAGTAGTGAATACCAGAAAAATATTGTTATGGATTGAATTGTATCCCTCAAAAATCTGTGTCAGCTTGGCTTGTCCATGATTCTCAGTGCAGTGTGGTTGGCCACCATTTTGTGATCTGATGTGATTTTCCTGCGTGTTTCCTACTTCAATGATGTTAATGAGGCAGGATTAGAGTCAGTTATGTTAATAAGGCAGGACTCAATCTACAGATCTATAGGATTAGGTTGTGTGCTGTCTTAGGCTGGGTTCTCTAGAGAAGCAAAACCAGTGGAGTGTATAAATATATATATAGAGAGAAATTATATAAAGGAAACAGCTCACGTGACTGTAGAGGCTAGAAAGTCCCAAGTCCATGGATCAGGGTAGAGGCCTCTCCCAAGTCACACAGCTGCAGAAACTGGCAAGCCCAAGATTGGAAGGTCAGAGAGCAGGGCTCCCACTCACAGGCTGTGCAGATCGACGAATCCCGGTTTGGCAGATAAGCTGACAGCTCAAGTCCCAAGAATGAGAGATGAAACAACAGGAAGCAGCTGCAGGATCCAGAGAGAGCAAAAAGCCAGAACATCTACTTATATACAGGGCGGGCCACACCCCCAAGGAGACTCCCTTTCATCTGACTGGCTACTCACAATAGATTCAATCATGGGAGTGGTTACATTAAACCACAGAGAATCATGGCCCAGCCAAGTTGACACACAATCTTAACCATCACATATGCCGAGTCAATCTCTTTTGAGCTATAAAAGAGAGAATGGAGCAGAGAGGAGAGGGACCTCATTATCACTAAGCAAGAAGAGCCAGTAGCCTGAGTGTTCTTTGGACCTGTGGTCCCTGGGGTGAGAAGCTCCTAGACCAGGGGAAGCTTGATGACAAGGACCTTCCCCCAGAACTAACAGGGAGAGAAAGCCTTCCCCTGGAGCTAACACTCCGAATTCAGACTTCTAGCTTCCTAAACTGTGAGAAAATAAATTTCCGTTTGTTAAAGCCATCCACTTCTATTATTTCTGTTACAGCGGCACTATATAACTAAGATAGATGTTATCCTGTGTTTTATTGACTATGCAAAGGCATTCAACTGTGTGGATCATAATAAATTATGGATAACATTAGGAAGAATGGGAATTCTAGATTATTTAATTGTTCTCATAAGAAAGCTATACATAGACCAAGAGGAAGTCGTTCAAACAGAACAAAGAGATCAGGAAAGGCGTGCGTCATGGTTGTATCCTTTCACCATACTTATTCAATCTGCATGCTGAAAAAATACTCCCGGAAGCTGGACTACATGAAGAAGAATGGGATCAGGATTGGTGGAAGACTCATTAACAACCTGTGGTATGCAGATGACACCACTTTCCTCGCTGAAAGTGAAGAGGACTTTAAGCACTTACTGATGAAGATCAAAGACCACAGCCTTCAGTATGGATTACACCTCAACAAAGAAAACAAAAATCCTCACAATTAGACCAACAGGCAACATCATGATAAATGGAGAAAAGATTGAAGTTGTCAAGGATTTCATTTTACTTGGATCCATAATCAATACCCATGGAAGCAGCCGTGAAGAAATCAAACAACGTATTGCATTGGGCGAATCTGCTACAAAAAGCCTTTCAAGTGTTGAAAAAGCAAAGATGTCATTTTGAGGATTAAAGTGTGCCTGACCCATGCTGTGATATTTTCAGTCATCTTATATGCATGCAAAAGCTGGACTTTGAATAAGGAAGACTGAAGAATTGATGCCTTTGAATTATGGTGTTGGCAAAGAATATTGAATATACCATGGACTGCCAGAAGAAGGAACAAATCTGTCTTGGAAGAAGTACAGCCAGAGTGCTCCTTGGAAGCAAGGATGGCGAGACTTCATCTCATATACTTTGGGCGTGTTATCAGGAAGGATCAGTCCCTGGAGAAGGACATCATGCTTGGTAAGGTAGAGGGTCATCAAAGAAGGGGAAGACCTTAGATGAGATGGATTGGCACAGTGGTTGCAACAATGGGATCAAACATAGCAACAATTGTGAGAATGGTGTAGGACTGGGCAGTGTTTCATTCTGTTGTACGTAGGGTCTTTATGAGTCGGGATCAACTGGATGGCACCTAACAACAACAACGATATTTTGTAGAAGTCCCCCGATTTGGGTTTGTCTAAAGTTTTTCTCATTATTAGACTGGTATTTTGGGTTTTTGGAAAGAATAGCACAGAGATCAGGTCCCATCATATCAGTGGGTACGTGATATTCACATGATAACAATGGTGAAGTAAACCTTCATCGCTTGGTTAAGATATTATTTGCCAGATCTCTCCATTGTTAAGTTACTTAATTTCTGTTTGCCTTTATTTTTTTGATACGAGGCTACCCTCAATGAGGGGTTAGAAATTAAGCATTAAGCCCCATAAATAATACCTTTTTAAATTGCATTTTTGAACTTTTTTTCCCAGTATTTAAAAATACAATTGATTTTTGTATTTTAACCTTGTTTCTAGTTGTTGTTAGTTGCTGTCAAGTCAGCTGTGACTCAATGGTGACCTCATGTACAATAGAACAAAACATTGCCCAGGCCTATACCCTTTTAATGATTATTGGTATGCTCAAGTCCATTTTTGGGGCCGCTGCATATTTTGAGTGACTTCTATCTTGGGGGGGTCATCTTCCAGAGCTATATTGAACACTATTCTGTTGTGATTCATAGGTTTTCCTTGACTAATTTTCAGATAGTGATCACCAGGCCTTTCTTCCTAGTCTGAATAAGTCTGGAAGTTCTGCTGAAACCTGTCCACCATGGGTGATCCTGCTAGTATTTGAAGTACCAGTAGCATAGCTTCCAGCATCATAGCAAAACACAAGACACCACAGTACAACAAACTGACAGACAGGTGGTGATTGTATCTAGCAACCTTGCTAATTCGCTTATTAATCCTAACGACTTTTCTGTGGTTTCTCTGAAAT
The DNA here is from genome assembly GCA_030035585.1 of Dugong dugon. Lineage (NCBI taxonomy): Eukaryota > Metazoa > Chordata > Mammalia > Sirenia > Dugongidae > Dugong > Dugong dugon. Next base: position 150,362,061 of record CM057460.1, read on the forward strand.
TTTTATGTATCAAATCATATCTCCTGTGAAAAATGACAGTTTTGCATCTCCTTTTCCAATCCTTATACATCATATTTTTTCCTTGCCTCATTATACAGACAAAAAATTTCCAGTATAGTGTAAACTAGATGCAGTTATGGCAAACATCATTGTATCTCATTCTCAGTCCCAGGCGGAAAGCTTTTAACATTTTACCATTAAGAATATCGATACCCTGTCTGACATTAAGAAAATTCCCTACTACTTCTAGTTTGCAAAAGTTTTTATTATAAATAGATGTTAGCTTTTAACATATCTTTTACTATACTCATCAAAATGATCATATGATTTTTCTCTTTTATTTTGTGAAGGAGATAAAATATGTAGATCAATTCCAAATGCTAAATCAACCTTGCATTTCTGGAGTAAATGTGATTAAGGTGTATTATTTTTGTATATTGCTGTGTTTTTTTTTATACTTTTTAAAAAATGTTTTATTGTGGTTTTGGTGAAAGTTTACAGAGGAAATTAGGTTCTCATTTAACAATTTCTATACATATTGTTCAGTGACATTGGTTACATTCTTCACAATGTATCAGCGTTCTCATTATTTCCATTTTGGTTGTTCTTTTTCCATTAACTTAGCTTCCTTGTCCCCCCTTACCGTCTCATCTTTGTTCTAGGGTAAATGTTAACCATTTGGTTTCATCTAGATGATTATTTTAAGAAGCACACGGGTGATATTATTTATTTTATAGGCTAATCTGTCATTTGGCTGAAAGATGACCTCTGGGGGTGGTTAGAGTTCCAAGTTTAAAGATTATCTCAGGGCAACAGTATTGGGGGTTCATCTAGTCTCTATTGGTCCAGTAAATCTAGCCTTTTTTTTTTTTTAGGAATTCGAGTTTTGTTCTACATTTTTCTCCCATTCTATCCAGGACTATTTAGAGTCCCTGTTTGGAAAGGTTGGTAATGGTAGCCAGGCACCATCTAGTTCTTCTGGTCTCAAGGTAGGTGATGTTGTTCTTGTAGACTATTGGTTCTGTAGACTAGTTTCTTCTTTGACTTCTTTGGTTTCTTTCTTTCTCTTTAGCTCCGGAGAAGTAGAGACCAATAGTGATATCTTAGATGGCTGCTTGCAAGCTCTTAAGACCCCAGATGTTACTCACAAAACTAGGATGTAGGCATTGTCTTTATGGACTTTACTATACCAACTGACTGAGTTGCCCCACAAGGCTATGTTCTTAAGCCCTCAAATCTAGTAAACCAATCCTGTGGAGTGTTTGGTTGTGTCTAGGAAGTTTCCATAACTGTGTCCCCCATGTGCTTTATTTTATACTTGAAAATATATGCAGCACACATAAACACGTAAATATATTGCTGTATTTGATTGGCTAATATTTTGTTTGGAGTCCCTGGGTGCACAAATGGTTAAGTGTTCAACTATTAGCTGAAAGATTGGAGGTCTGAACCCACCCAGAGGCACCTCAGAAGACACCTTGGCAATCTGCTTCTGAAAGATAACGGCCTTGAAAACTCTATGGAGCAATTCTGCTCTGCACACATGGGCTCACCATGAGTTGGAATCAACTCAACGGTGACTAACAACAACAACAATATTTTGTGGAAAATTTTTGCAACTGTGTTTGAGTTATTCTAGTTTCTTAAATGAGATATGAAGTGTCTCTTCATTTATTATCATCTGGAAGAGTTTGTCTAAAATTGTGTTATTCTTTCCTTAATTGATCTGAGATAGAATTCACCTGAGATGCCACTTGAGTTTGGATTTTTTTGGTGGGGGTTGAGTGGGTAGGAGTCTTTAATTACAGATTAATTTTAATTAATTAATAGTAATAAGAGTATTCAGATTTCTGTTTCTTCTATCAGTTTTTAAAATTTTTGCTTTTCTAGGAATTTAACTATTTCATTTAAACTTTCAAATTTATTTGCACACTTCTGTTTATAATTATCCTTATTTTGGGGTGTACCTCTTTTCATTTCAGGTGGTTATTTGTATCAGCTCTCCATTTTGTTTTTTAACTTGGTCTACCTTCTTACAGTTTGTTATGGATTGAATCATGTCCCCAAAAAGATATGTTGAAGTCTTGTACCTCTGAATGTGACCCTGTTTGGGAACAGGATATTTCTTGTGTTATGTTAGTGAAGTCATACCAGAGTAGAGTGGGTCTTAAACCTAATCCCTTCTGAGTGGTGTCTTATAAAAAGGGAAAACAGACACAGAGAGTGGCACACACAGGGAGAAAACACCAGGTGAGGATCAGTCTAAAAGCCAAAGAATGACAAGAAACACACAGGGTTACAGAAGCTGAAAGACATAAGGATCTTCCAGAGCTGACTGAGAGAGAGTGTGTCTAGCCCTACTGAAGCCCCAGACTGAGACTTCTAGCCACCAGAATTGTGAGAAAATAAATTTCTGTTTTTTAGAGCCTCCTACTTTTGATATTTTTGCTACAGAGTACTAGGAAACTAAGACATGGTTTATCTAGTGTATTAGTCTTTTTATAACACCATTTTTTACCTTCATTGGTATCGAGTATTCTCTATTTCATTGATTTCTGCTCATATTGTTCTCATCTGCTTCTTTTTACTGTCTTTGGATTTAATTTACTTTTATTTTTCTAATTTTTTAAAATGAATGCCTAGATCACTGAATTTATACCTTTCTTTCTTTGTTTCTTGTTTTTCTTTTCCTTCTATACATTTCAGGCCATAACTTCTCTTCAAGCACACTGTTAGTTTTATTTTATAATTCTGTTAGTTTTATTTTCATTATTGTTTATTTTAAATATTTTCAAATATCTATTATAATTTCCATGTTGATCCATGGTTTACATAGAAATGTGTCTCTTAGTTTTGAAACATACAAGGATTTTCTGGGTAACACATCATCATCATCATCATCGATCTATGTTGCCTTTCTTTTCTGGTTGCTCTCAGTGGGTCAGTTGGTCTGAGATACTTAGTCTCCCATTATCAGAAGTAGAACTTCCCTTGCTTTTGTGTCTAAATACTCCATAAGTACTTATTACTCCATGAAGATTTCCCTGATTATCCCCACTCCATTCTCTTCCTATCCAGTAGATCCTATCCAGTTGCGTACAGCTCAGTTGCCTGCTGTATTTCTGACAATGGGGGTTATGTTCTTGCTTCTTTTATGCTTGTATTTGTGTTCCCTCCCACTGCTACTTACACCAAGAACATTATTTTTCAATTCATCCATGTCTCACCTCAGCACCTCACACATAGAAGGACACTCCAGGGGTGTATTCTAACACCTAGCTGACAGGTTAGCCTGTCACCAACCACTGTTTGACTAGCATAGATGGTGCATGTCTTGCCCCATAGGTCAGTGACTGACTTTGATGTGTTACCCCAGCAAACACATGGCTGGCCACTCTCCCAGGAACAGGAATGCTTACATTTCTACTTGGCCTCTCCTATTTCTACTTCCTCTCCTAACCTGGTGTTCTGACTGTGTTGTTTGAGGTCAGAAAGTCTTGAGAAGTGCTGGATGAGTCTAAATCAAGACTTGGCCCTTCTGGAACTCAGGTGAGGCACTCTGAGAAGATTCCGTCAGTTCAGGCTCCTATCACAATTGTTCAGTGAAAAAATGAGGATACTTGGGAGTGATTTGATTATACAAATTGCAATGACCTGCTCTGTTATTGATTTTATATATTCAAGGAGTCTTTAAAGTGATTATTCTAGGAATGGGCAACCACCACCACATTGATTTCTGTGAAGTTGATGGTACCTGGAGAGGAGCCAATTCTGCTGGGCAGAACACATTGGAAGTGAAGTGACAGACCCTTTCTAATGAGGTTCTTAGAGGAGAATGTTGAATATGGATGAGTGCACAAGATAGCTGACTCAAAGACGATTGCTTCAAATGTAGCTAGCATGGTCTACTTATGCCTGCTCCCCCCCAGCCCCCCACCCCCCGCTTCCTTCACATTCAAATCCTATCCTGTCCTTAGCACGGGACATTCAACTTCCCACCTACTTACCCTGGGGATTGTGGAGGCTAGGATAAGAGGGACATCAGAACATGTTAATATAAAAGATAGCCACTTAGACATAATACTATCAGTATTTCGGTTTATATTTGCACATGAAACTATATGTATAGATAATAAGGGCTAAAATATTAACATTATCTTTCAGTGGAGTCCCTGGTGGTGCAAACAGTTAATGTGCTCGGCTGCTAATCAAAAAATTGTAGGTTCAAGTCCACCCAGAGATGCCTCAAAAGAAAGGTCTGGTGATCTACTTCCAAAAACAATCAACCATTGAAAACTCTATGGAGCACAGTTCTACTTTGACACACATGGGGTTGCCACAAGTCAGAACTGACTCAACTACAACTGATTTTCAACTGGTTATCTTTTGGCAGAGAAGACACGTGTTATTATAATTTTCCATAATTCATTTTATATTCATAAATATATTGCTATAGTAAAAAATATTTCAAAAAAAGGAATATATCCTCTGATACAGTTTTCTCACTTCTAGGAATTTATCCTAGGAAAGTAATTTGAAACACAGAAAATATATTTATGTACAAAAACCATGATATATAATAAACTATTTATAATAGTGAATAAATTACACTTCTTAAAAATAATATAAATATGCAGTGATAAGGGTGTATTAAGGATTAAATACATTCTGATACAGTTATAATGTTGGATATTGTGTAGCCTTTGAAAACATTTACAAAAAGATTTCATGATTTTGGAGAAAGGACAGTAAATATTGTGAAAAGAAAAATGCAAGTTACAAATTTTGTTTGCTATATAATCTTAATTATGTAATTTATGTGTGTGTGTATATATGTATATTATATATATGTGTGTATGTATATATGTAATATGTACATGTATGTGTATATATATATATGCAGAGCCTTGGTGGCACAGTGGTTAAGCGCTGGGCTGCTAACTGAAAGGTTGGTGATTTGAACCCGCCATCCACTCTGCAGGAGAAAGATGTGGCAGTCTGCTTCCATAAAAATTACAACCTTGGAAACCCTATTGGGCAGTTCTACTCTGTCCTATACGGTCCCTATGAGTCAGAATCAACTTGATGGCAATGGGTTTGGTTTAGTTTATATAAATATGTACAGTAAAACCTGTGACAGCTGGATTCTGTGTAAGGCGAAAACCTGTTGGAGAAGGAAAACTCAAATATTTTCCACTAAAAGGAGCGATAGAAAAGTGGCAAGACTGCATCCTGTCAAAGGCTGCATCTTGCGAGACCTGGAAAACAAGGCAGCCCGGATGAGTCCTGGCTCTCACAGGTTTCACTGTGCGTGTGTGTGTATGTGTGTGTATATATATGTATATATATATATGTGTGTGTGTGTGTGTGTGTGTGTATATGTATATATATATACACGTGTGTGTGTATATGTATGTATATATATATACGTGTGTGTGTGTGTATGTATATATATATACACGTGTGTGTGTATATGTATGTATATATATATATACATGTGTGTGTGTGTGTGTGTGTATATGTATATATATAAATGTTCCCAATGGTTAGTTTTAGATGGCAGATTTTCAGGTGACTTTTCTTTCCCATATTTTTACTTTTCTATTTTGTCCAAGTTTTCTTTAGTGAACTTGAATCATATTCACACACACACACACACACACACATACACATACACATACATATATTCATTGAAAAATTCACGTCAGAAGGAAAATGGGATCCTGGGAGTTAGAAATTTGCTTATTTAAACTCTGAAGAGATTCGAGGCTTCAGTGAACATAAAGTTATATATTCATCTAATTTTCTCTGTAAATTCATGCATAAATGCTTATGCAATTATTGAACCAATATCTAGAATAAGTTCACCAATTATTTGAAAGTCACGCTAGATGTAAATGCAAAGGCACACAACTGAGTGAACAGAGGGTCTAAGGTCAGATGTTATTCTATTTTTCAGAAGATGATACTCTGGTATGTGCATTAATCAACCTCTGTATTTCTCTAAATATCCTTTTCCTTAACTGACCTTGGAGAAATAGTTCATACTTTGCTATTCTACTCAGAGACCATGGCCCCATTTAATTCATTTACATTTGGGGATGGGGTCTTGGAAGGGGTTGGAATTTTAAATTCACTATGGGTTTTGGATCATCTGTACATTGCTCACAGAGACACCAAACTATACAGCTATGAAAGGCAACATTCTATGTGTACAGCATGCCCTTGGAGCACAGTATACATGGTATCTCAGGGAATTTTCCTCCAGAAAGCACATTCTGGTGGGTGCTACCCGCTGGAGTATCAGGGGTCCTGAATTTTACACAAATTACTGATCTACTTGACTCCTCCCCCCTCTCATTCTACTGAAGCTTTATAATTTGGTTGGGTTGAATTGTTTATAGTAACCAGGAATTAGAATAAGGGTCAGATAGTCATCATGGGAGAAAAAGCAGGTGGTCAGGAATGTGGGGAAATTTGAGAAAACTTGCTTAAATCAGATTCTGTAATCCTTAAAATAATTCATTTTAAAAATATTTAACTTCCTTAATAGAAGTCTACTGACTCTACTATTATGGGAAATGGTGATAAAATCAATACTGTATATTGCTAATTTTATATGGTGATGTGCCAAATTTGAATTGAAACAATAGGTTTAAAGCAGGGCCATTAGTCTCATTGACTAAATCATTTAAGTAGTTGCCCATTATGATTATGCATTGAGATTTAATCAAAGCTGAGCTCCCTCTCAAAAAATGAAAAAAAAAATGATAAAATTAAATTTAAAAAAAGACAAAAACAAGAGACTGTAGTAGTCAGAATTGCTAGCCTACACTGCAGTAAACACCCTCAAATCTCAGGCTTACAATAACAAAAGTTTATCCCTTACTTACACACATCTCTCATGGATTGGGAGCTTTCCTGTGTGATTTTCCTCCTGGGAGTAACTCAGGGATCCAGGCCACTTACATCCTGCTAGTCCACCATCTTGGAGTTTTTTGCTTCTGACTGTGCACATAGATGACAGATAAAAAGAGAAAACATTCCTATTCTTAATTGCTTAGGCCCAGAAGTGACAGGTCTGTTAGTTCAAGTTCCTTTGGCAAAAGTTAGTCACATGACTCCAAAGAAAGATGCATAGAGACTGGGAGACATAAAGGATAGTTGCTGAGCATTAACAGTCTCTCCTATAGGCAGTAAGTGAATTGTTGCATCCTGGCTGGAAAAGTTTGCTCCCGTCAGAGAGCTCACACAGCTTGGGAGACAGCCTGGTGCCTGGTGGGCTCCTGTGTGAGTCTCCATGCAGAACAAATCTGTCTACAGGGCCAGTGAGTTCCTGACATCGAACTCTGCCATGCCTTCAACCGTATATAACTTTGGTCACATTTTCTTTAAAAGTAACACGTTTATTCTTAATTACTCTGAGACAAGTGTGATTCTGCCACTCCAGCTTCCTTGAGAATTGAGCCATCCACCTCTGCGCTTTCATTTCACCCTGTTCCTGTCTCCCATAATGCCCCCTTCACTCGAACGCCAAACACCACTTGTTGAAATCCTTACTGTTGTCTCTTAAGACACAGTTCAAATCGTGCCACTTTTATGAAGGCTTCTCTGATCCTGTCAACTAAATGTTCATTCATTTAACAGGTGTTTGTTGACCATCCCTGCCAAGCACTGGGTTAGTCCCTGAAGAAACAGCTGCAAACAAAGTAAAGTCTCTGGAAGTTTACCTTCTAGTTGGAGCAGACAATAGTAAAGAAAAAGTTCTAAAAAGAAAAAGAATCACCAACTGTGATAACAGCTATGAGGAAAATAAAAGTGTGTTGTGATAAAGGGAGAGGGCCTAGCTTGGGCAAGGGCCTTTTGGAGAAGGTCATGTTGGACTAAGAGGTGTATGTGTGCTCTTTTCCTCGACTGACAATGTGTTATACAGCTGATAAAACACTTTCCATAGTCCACATGTTATTAATTTTGCTTCTACCTCCTGGCCCAGTTTGTTAGACCGTGAGCTCTTTGGGGACAGGAAATATGTTTTATGTATTTCTTAAATTTAAATAACTTTAAGTTTTAATTTTTATTATACCATTTTCTTAAATGATTAACACATAAAATAGTACCTGACACTTAGTAACTGCTCAATAAATGGAAACTGTTAATTTACTGAACACACAGAATAATCTTTCAAAATGTGGCTGTAGGATTGAAGAGAATTGAATTGACTAGACATCGTCAGAAGTAACTCACAATTTTAAAAACAGACAGTTTCTTCATGTCTGGCTTGACAGTGAGTCAATCTCTCTGCAGCTTCTCTCAAGTGAGATAACACATTGACAGCCATCTCCACTTCATCCGAACGTCACTCTGTGCACATACCTAACCCAAAGGATTTTCTTGGTATCCAAGCACATTTCCTCATGTAAGTCACTAGCTAGGACTCATCTTTAGAAGAACAGGAAAAAATATCTTCTACAAAACATGGCATCTTGTCAAAGACCAATTGTGGAGCAAGCTGGACTGCTTTAGCTATTAATCAGCACAGTCATGACCAATTTCCTGGTACTGAGTGTAGAAGGCCATGCTGGACTCAGTACCCTTGCTATTGCAGGGAAATGGTAGAATGCTATTATTGCTATTGTATGATTGTAAAAATGGCATGGGAGCAATGTCTGACCTCCTCTAACTTCCCAAAGGGAAAGGAGAAGCAAGATCAACAGCTCAAGGCTGATTCCTATGAAGTGAGGGCCAGACCTGTCTCCTCTCTCCAAAGCTCTTTTAGCCCCTGCCAATAAGTGCCCAGTGGCATCCTACTGTGCCAGTAAGCCTCCTGCCCAAAAGCAGTCAGCTTTCTTGCTCCATGGGCCAGGAAGCCCACTGAGCCATCTCCTGCCAGTCTCTTCTATTGGTCTCTCCTGCCACCATTTCTCTGCCACCACTTCCTGCTGTCTTCAGTGTTACAGCTCTGTCTCCTGGGCCCCAGAGCTTCCCACTGCAGGGATCCTGGGTCCAAAGTATATGCTGTTTGCTCCTGGCTGTTCATCCTTAGTAGTAGTGGGATCTTCTCTTCCTTGCCTCTGGGGTGGCTCATTTCAAGGCCAGCAGGATGGCGAAACTGACCAATCCCTTTGGTAAGCTACAGTTATCCTATCTTCACAGTCCTATCCAATCACCTGGGTTGGCATTACAAGACCATGACAAGAAAGGCCACACAAAAGTGATCCATTGCACCACAATGATCATTCTGCCCCAGGCACTGAACAAAGCCCTTGGCACGTTTTATTTCATTTAATCTTTCCAACAGTCTTATGAGATATTATTACCTCCATTTTACACATGAGGAAATTGAGGCTTCAAGAAATTAAGAAACATGTCAAGGTTACACAGATGACATGTGGTAGAGCCATGGGATGTTGGAATTTGAAGTCTGACTTGTATCAGTCAGGGTTCTACTAAGTGAGTGTTTTTACCAGAGAAACAGAACCAGTAGGATATTTATTGCTATCTCTATCTCTATCCTACTGGTTCTGTTTCTGTTATTACAAAGAATTGGCTGTAGTCCACAGGCAAAATTTATTCTTTTCTGGGAAAACTCAGTTTTTCTTCTAAGGCCTTTCAACTGATTGGATGAGGCCCCTATGGTTCCAAATTAAGGTCACTAGGGGAACTTGTGCTACATTCAAGAACTGAGAATGAAACAGAGGTTATTATTCTCATAGGTTGGAGCAGTCAGGCAAGATGATGACCAGATGCAGAGGTGCCTGGTGAGCCTCCATCAGTCCTTACTCTCTTCCTGTTGTGCATGCAGTTCATCTTCCAGACTGATGGCTTTGCCAACCAACAGCAGCCTTGGGCCCACTCCAAGTGCTTGGCTGTAGGCTGCAGAGGGCAAATTCCAAAGAGGAAACCGATTTCACAAAGGCAGGATTTTCCAAGGCCTCTCCAAGAACTTTCTCTTTGTGATTCCATTTTGGCAGCCAGATGTGCACAGCTTCTTATATTTTCCTGCAAGCTCCAGCTTGTCCACCCACACCAATGCCTGAGGTGGATGTGGCTGGTGACTGTTTCTCTGATTCTCCAATGCCCACTTCAAAATCTTCACTTTCCCACATGCAACATTCGTATAAGCAATAATTCTTCTATTAAATCCCTTATTCTCATCCATCTCATCATCTACAATATCTATCGTGGCTCTGTGTTTCCTGATTGACAAACATGTGAAGTGAAAATGATAATAAAAATAAATGATGAGTACCCTGCAGCTGGCGCACCCCTTGAGGCAAGCAGTGGCCCTCAGGACCTGTTTTCCGCATTGGGAGAGATCAAGCGGCAGGGAGTCTACTCAAGCCTCCAGAACAAGTGAAAAGCAGCACTCCATTGGCAAAAGATAAGTACATGTGTCTAACTTACTGCACAGATCTAAAAACACCCCCTTTGGGGAAAACCTCTCTTCCCTTTACCTGCCCCCTCCCTGCTCTGCACCAGGTCCCTGGCCGGATTCAGCCATTGCCGTGTCCCCTGGGCCATAAGTGAGGAGCCCTCACATGCCCTAAGCCTTTCTCCCAGCCTTGGAGAGGGAACAAATTAACAGGAATAAATAATCTGCCAGCTCCAACTAAACTGGGGATTTAGGGTAGTCGCAGATCCTTTGCCTAGGCACAAGCGTAAGGGGTCCACGGACTTTGAATGCCTTTCACCCCTGCATAAACCTGTGTGTGGGCCCATTGCAACAGCGTAGGCCCTCATTAGTACAGTACAACAAGGTATATACCTGAAGCCTAACTTCAACTGTCAGCTATATGGTGGAGTGGCAGGTTCATGACATTTGACACTGCTCTGCTCATTAGTAAGGGTCCTCACCTACCAACATCAGGGCCCTGAGGACTGGTGGCTCCAACCACACCACCTAGCCACCCACACCAGGGGTCCAAGAATAAGTGGTGCCTCCAGTACTTAGAGCCAACAGCATTGGGTGCCCATAATCTGGCTGCAAAACCCACCCACAATGCACTCTAGGGAACAGGGACACACTTTCCTCCCAGACACTGGGGGGCAGCCATCAGTCCCCTGCCTTGCTCAGCGTGTGACCCCCTACTGCAGCCAGATACCTGTGCCTACACCAATCACCCCTGCCTATCTAGAACTGTAGGTGAGCACCTGCACCACACACTTGGTGACCGACTACCTGGATACCTCAGCTGAATCCATACAAGAAAAGTAAATGGACTCCTGGGCTCACATACCTACTAACAGATCTAACCACCTGGTGACAGGATGTTAGAGCTTCAGAGGTGCCAAACATCTAACTAGCTCACACGAGCAGCTTATCTGGGCATATCAAAACCAAATAAAACACAAAGCTAGGATACAGTAAGCAAACATACAATAAATAAATATAATAACTTATTTATGACTCAGAGACAACAGTCAATGTCAAATTATATAAAGAGGCAGACCATGGTGGCTTCAGCAAGCTCCCAAAACAAAGAATCAAGAAATTTTCCAGAGGAAGAAAACTTCTTGGAATTACTGGGGGTAGAATACAAAAGATTAATATACAGAACTCTTCAAGATATCAGGAAGGAGATCATGCAACACACAGAACAAGCCAAGGAACACATAGACAAAGCAATAGAGGAACTTAGAAGATTAGAGAACAGCATAATGACAAATTTAACAAGCTTCAAGAATTCATAGAGAGAGAGCAAACAGAAATCCAGAAGATGAACAATAAAATTTCAGAATTATACAACTCAATAGAAAGTCATAGGAGCAGAATTGAGGCAGTGGAAGTCAGAATTAGTAAGACTGAAGATAAAGAACTTGACACCAACTTAGCTGAGGAAATATCAGTTAAAAAGATTTTAAAAAAATGAAGAAACAGAATTATGTGGGACACTATCAAGAGGAATAATCTATGAGTGATTGGAGTACCAGAACAGAGTGGGGGGGGATAACAGAAAATACAGAGAGAATTGTTGAAGATTTTTTGGCAGAAAAGTGTCTTGATATTGTGAAAGACAAGAAGATATCTATCCAAGATGCTCATTGAACCCCACACAAGGTAGATCCCCAAAGAAAGTCACCAAGATATTATAATCAAACTTGCCAAAACCAAAGATAAAGAGAGAATTTTAAAAGAACAGCTAAGGATAAATGAAAAGTCATCTACAAAGGAGAGTCAATAGGACTAAGTTTGGACCACTCAGCAGAAACCATGCAGGCAAGAAGGCAATGGGATGACATATATAAAGCCTTGAGGGAAAACAACTGCCAGCCAAGAATTATATATCCAGCAAAACCATCTCTCAAAAATGATGGTGAAATTGGCACATTTCCAGATAAACAGAAGTTTAGGGAATTTGCAAAAACCAAACCAAAATTACAAGAAATACTAAAGGGAGTCCTCTGGTTAGAAAATCAATAACATCAGATAACAACCCAAAACTAGAACACAGGACAGAGCAACCAGATAGAAATCCAGTTAGGGAAGACAAAAAAAAAAAAAAAAAAAAAAAAATCAAAGCTAAAATGCTGAAAATAGGGAAGTAGAGATGTCAGTATGTAAAAGGCAACATTAAAACAAAAAGGAGGGACTAAAAAATGCAGTCACAGATCTTTCATATGGAGAGGAAGACAAGGCAATGTAAAGAAATAAAAGCGTGGTTTAAACTTAGAAAAATACGGGTAAATATTAAGGTAATCACAATGGAAACTAACAATCCTACACATCAAAATAAAAAAAAAAAAATACAGACTCACCAAATACAAAATCAACAACAATGAAAAACATGAAAAGAAAAAACATTTAAAAAATGACTCAGCACAGAAAATTAAGTGGAACGAAGAAATTATGAACAACACACACACAAAAAAAGACTTCAAAATGACAGCAGTAAATGCATACCTATCAATAATTATGCTGAATGTAAATGGACTAAATGCACCAATAAAGTGAGAGTGAAAGAATGGATAAAAAAAACATGATCCATCTATATGCTGCCTACAAGAGACACACCTGAGACTTAAAGACACAAACAAACTAAAACTCAAACGATGGAAAAAAATATTACAGCAAACAACACTCAAAAAAGAGCAGGAGTGGCAATATTAATCTCTGACAAAATAGAGTTCAAAGTAAAATCCACCACAAAGGATAAGGAAAGACACTATACAATGATTAAAGGGTCAGTACACCACGAGGACACAACCATAATAAATATTTACACACCCAACAACAGGGCTCCAAAAGACATAAAAGAAACTCTAACAACATTGAAAAGAGAGAGAGAGAGCTCCACAATAATAGTGGGAGACTTCAACACATCACTTTCAGTGAAGGACAGAACATCCAGAGAGAAGCTCAGTAAAGACATGGAAGATCTAAACGCCACAGTCAACCAGCTTGATCTCATGGGCATATACCAAATACCCCACCCAACAGCAGCCGAGTATACTTTCTTTTCCAACGCACGTAGAACATTCTCCAGAATAGACCCCATACTAGGACATAAAGCAGAATCCAAAGCATCAAAATATTACAAAGCATCTTTTCTGACCATAAAGCCATAAAATCAATAACAAAAAAAAGCAAGGTAAAAAAACAAAATACGTGGAAACTGAACAACACCTTGCTCAAAAACTACTGGGTTATAGAAGAAATTAAGGACAGAATAAAGAAATTCATAGAATCAAATGAGATTGAAAACATATCCTACCAGAACCTGTAGGACACAGCAAAAGCAGTGCTCAGAGGTCAATTTATAGCAATAAGTGCATACATCCAAAACGAAGAAAGGGCCAGATTAAAACATTAACCCTATAACTTGAACAAATAGAAGGAGAGCAGCAAAAGAAGCCCTCGGTAAACAGAAGACAGGAAATAATAAAAATTAGAGCAGAATTAAATAAAGAATAGAAAAACAATTGAAAGAGTTAACAAGACCAAAAGCTGGTTCTTTGAAAAGATCAACAAAATCGATAAACTGTTGGTCAAACTGACAAAAGAAAAACAGGAGAGGAGGCAGATAATGCATATGAGAAATGAGATGGGTGATACAACAGACCCAAATGAAATTAAAAGAATCATCACAGAATACTATGGAAAATTGTACTCTAACAAATTTGAAAACATAGAGGAAATGGACAAATTTCTAGAAGTACACTATGTACCTAAACTAACACAAACAGAGGTAAAGCAATGAAATAAACCTATAACAAAAGAAGAGATTGGAAAGGTAATTTAAAAACTCCCACCAAAAAGAAAAAAGAAAAAAAAGCCCTGGCCCAGACAGTTTCACTAGAGAATACTATCAAATTTTCAGAGAAGAGTTAACATCACCACTACTAAAGGTATTTCAGAGTACAGAAAAAGATGGAATACTCCCACGTTCATTCTATGAAGCCAGCATAACCCTGATACCATAACCAGGCAAAGACACACAAAAAAAGGAAATTACAGACCAATATCCCTCATGAACATAGACCCAAAAATCCTCAACAAAATTCTAACCAATAGAATTCAACAACATATCAAAAAAATAACTCTCCATGACCAAGTGGGTTTCATAGCAGGTATGCAGGGATGGTTCAACATTAGAAAAACAATCAGTGTCATCCATTACATAAATAAAACAAAAGACAAGAACCACATGATCTTATCAATTGATGCAGAAAAGGCATTTGACAAAGTCCAACAACAAGTCATGATAAAAACTCAGCAAAATAGGAATAGAAGGGAAATTCCTCAACATAATAAAGGGCATTTATACAAAGCCAACAGCCAACATCATCTGAAATGTAGACAGTCTGAAAGCATTCCCCTTGAGAACAGGAAACAGACGATGATGCCCTTTATCACCACTCTTATTCAATACTGTGTTGGAGGTCCTAGCCAGAGCAATTAGGCTAGAAAAACAAATAAAGGGCATCCAAATTGGTAAGGAAGAAGTAAAAGTATCTCTATTTGCAGATAATATGATCTTATACACAAAAAATCCCAAAGAATCCACAAGAAAACTACTGGAAATAATAGAAGATTTCAGCAAAGTTATCAGGATACAAGATAAACATACAAAAATCAGTTGGATTCCTCTACACCAACAAAGAGAACTTCAAAGAGGAAATCACCAAATCAATACCATTTGCAATAGCCTCCAAGAAGATAAAATACTTAGGAAAAAATCTAACCAGAGTTGTAAAAGTTATATACAAAGAAAAGTACAAGACACTACTGCAAGAAACCAAGAGTCCTACATAGGTGGAAAAACGTACCTTGCTCATGGATAGGAAGACTCAATATTATGAAAATGTCAATTCTATCCAAATTGATCTACAGATACAATGCAATCCCAATCCAAATTCCAATGGCATTTTTTAAGAAGATGGAGAAACAAATCACCAACTTTGTATGGAAAGGGAAGAGGCCCCAGATAATTAAAGCATTACTCAAGAAGAAGAACAAAGTGGGAGGCCTCACACTACCTGATTTTAGAACCTACTATACAGTCACAGTAGTCAAAACAGCCTGGTACCAGTAGAACAACAGATACGTAGACCAATGGAACAGAATTGAGAATCCAGATGTAAATTCATCCACCTATGAGCAGCTGATATTTGACGAAGGCCCAAAGTCTGTTAACTGAGGAAAAGACAGTCTTTAACAAACGGTGGTGGCAATCCGTCGGCAAAAAATTGAAACAAGACCCATACTTCACATCATGCACAAAAACTAACTCAAAATGGATCAATGATCTAAATATAAAATCAAAAACAATAAAGATCATGGAAGAAAAATTAGGGACAACATTAGGAGCCCTAATACATGGCATAAACATAATACAAAACATTACTAACAATGCAAAAGCAACAGAAGAGAAACTAGATAACTGGGAGCTCCTAAAAATCAAACATTTATGCTCATCAAAAGATCTCATCTAAAAAGTCAAAAGACAACCTACAGACTGGGAAAAAATTTTGGCTATGACAAATCCAACCAGTGTCTAATGTCTAAAATCTACAAGATACTGCAAAACCTCAACAACAAAAAGACAAATAACCCAATTAAAAAATGGGCAAAGGATATGAACAGGCACTTTACCAAAGAAGACATTCAGGTGGCTAACAGATACATGAGGAAATACTCACAATCATTAGCCATTAGAGAAATGCAAATCAAAACTACAATGAGATACCATCTCACCCCAACATTAATCCAAGAAGCACAAAATAATAAATGTTTTAGAGGTTGTGGAGAGGCTGTTGGTGGGAATGTAAGATGGTACAACCACTTTGGAAATCAATTTGACACTTCCTTAAAAAGCTAGAAATAGAAGTACCATATGATCCAGAAATACCACTCCTTGGAATATATCCAAGAGAAATAACAGCCATCACGTGGATAGATGTACGCACACCCATGTTCACTGCAGCACTGTTCACGATAGCAAAAAGATGGAAACAACCTAGGTGCCCATCAACAGACAAATGGATAAACAAATTATGGTATATTCACAGAATGGAATACCATGCAATGATAAAGAATAATGATGAATCCGTGAAACATCTCATAACATGGATGAATCTGGAAAGCATTATGTTGAGTGAAATTGATCAGTTGCAAAAGGATAAATATTGTATGAGGTGATTATTATAAGAACTCAAGAAAAGGGTGAACACAGAAGAAAACATTCTTTGATGGTTATGAGGGTGGGGAGGTAGAGAGATGGTATTCACTAACCAGATAGTAGACAAGAATTATCTTAGGTGAAGGGAAGGACAGCACACTCTACAGGGGAAGTCAGCACAACAGGACTAAACAAAAAGCTAAGAAGTTTCCTGAATACAACCAAACACTTCGAGGGACAGAGTAGCAGGGGCAGGAGTCTGGGGACCATGGTTTCAGGGGACATCTAGGTCAATTGGCATAACAAAATTTATTAAGAAAATGTCCTGCATCCCACTTTGGTGAGTGGCGTCTGGGGTCTTAAAAGCTATCGAGTGGTCATCTAAGATCTATCAGTTGGTCCCAGCCTACCTGGAGCAAAGGAGAATGAAGAACACCAAAGACACAAGTAAAATATTAGCCTAAGAGCCAAAAGGGCCACATAAACTGGAGACTCTATCAGCCTGAGCCTAAAAGAACTAGATGGTGCCCAGCTACCATCAATGACCGCCCTAACAGGGAACACAATACAGAGTCCCTGATGGAACAGGAGAAAAGTGGGGTGCAGAACTCAAATTCTAGTAAAAACCCCTGACTTAATGGTCTGTCTGAGACTGGAGGGACCCCGGAGGACATGGCCCCTGGATTTTCTGTTAGCCCAAAACTAAGACCATTCCTAAAGCCAACTCTTCAGACAAAGATTAGACTGGACTTTAATACATAAAATGATGCTTTTGAAGAGTGCTTCTCAGCTCAAGTAGATACATGAGTCTAAATGAACAGCTCCTGTCTGGAGGCCAGATGAGAAGGCAGAAAGGGACAGGAGCTGGTTGAACGGACAAAGGGAAATCTGGGGTGGCAAGGAGGAGTCTGCTGTCACAGTATGGGGAGTGCAGCTAGGATCACACAGCAGTGTATGTATAAAGTTTTGTATGTGAAACTGTCTTGAACTGTAAACTTTCATTTAAAGCACAATAAAAAAAAATGATGATAAAACCACCACTCCTATGATGTATCTAATGCTTCTGATGTTCCAGTCTCACACTAGTGTCTCTATATGCATTTACCTGGTGGTTGTCCAGAGTCACTCTTTTTTTTTTTTTAAATAATATTTATTGTATTTTCAGTGCAAGTGTACACAGCAAAACAGGTACCCATTCAACAATTTCTACACGTATTATTCAGTGATATTGATTACATTCTTTATATTGTATCAATATTCTCATTATTTCCATTCTAATTGTTCCATTCCCATTAACTATTCCCCCAGTCCCCTAACCTTCTCATCTGTGCTTTACAGTATTTGTTGACCATTTGGTCTCATATAGATAATTTTTTTAAAGTGCTCAGTACTCAAGAGTGATGCTTATTACTTTGTGAGCTAACCTGCTATTTGGTTAAAAGGTAACTTGGAGATAGTTTTGGCTCAGGGTTTAAATAATCTCTCAGGGCAATAGTTTCAGAGATTCCTCCTGTCTCAGTGGTCCAGTAAGTTTGGATATTTTGAGAATTTGAAGTTTCAGATTCACTCTTACATGAAACCATTTCTGAGTTAGCGTGGCCACTGCTTTAGGGAAGGAATGGGTCAATTTTGTAAGAAGTAATTTGTGACTAAAAAGCTCTGGCAAGGTGACTTTATCAAACATGTAGAACTTTAACGCTAGGAACCTGCCTGTTTAATTGCTCTCTTTAGTGCTATAGTCTTTCCAGATGATTATTTTCGTGAGTCATTAGTAAATGGTGATGTGTATCTCTCATTTGTTACAACCGAAAGGCGTTAATCAGCACCCTTACAAGATGAATCATGAGGTATGTTCTTGCCAAACAAAGATTTGGTGTTTTAGGTAGCCTCTGTGTCAAAATGAATGTAGACTACAAATTTCATTTCACATCTTTAGCAATCATTTTCCTTTTAACAATCGCTCTCCAGCTCCAGCTTTGCAAACTGTGTTATAAATATTTTTTATACAAAATATTAGGCTTGCAAAAAGCACGAGTTGTCATCATTTCACAAGGACATGCACAAATGTTACATTCAAGAACGTTGAAGCTATTGGTGCCGTCATTATCAATTAGTTGTGATTGGTTTAATGACCATGCCAGGCTGTGTCCTTCACATACCAGCACCCTGTTCCCATCTCTCAAGAAGCTGACAGTCTCCATGTGTAGGGTTGTATATCACCACAGGTCCAGAGGCCATGAAGCTATGTACAACTCTTTTTTATTCAAACACTGCAATGAATCACATTGTGTGAACCAACAGGCCTTCAAACCCTTGCATGCAAATTAACTGTCAATTCCCAATAAGTGAGTGCCATACCCTCCAGAACATTCCACTTGAGAGGCTAAATATCCTACCTGTGAAAACACCTAACCCTCATCTGACCTCATAGAACAAAGGAATGCAGGGCCCAGGCCCAGGGCGTTCATAAGGAGCCACATATGGTTATAGGCAAAAGAGAAACCAATGATTCTAAAAGAGGGCACCCCACAGCCCATCTGGAGGGAACAGTATAGTGAAGTTTCCCCTGCCCTGTTGCCCCAAATGAATCCTTGATGATACTCTTCTATCACCATAAGCCCATAGGCCCCAAAACTAGCTTTCTACCTCACCCAAAGTAAATACTCAGTGAATGACAGATAAACGAATGGCAAACAAAAAAAGGTTGATGTGAGTCCACATCTGAGAGGACTAAGGTTTTTTCTTAAAGGGATAATAACTTTGATCACAACATAGCAATAGGCAGACTTCTGAGGGACTTTGGTGCCTATTTATAAATTGTGTCTTCTAAAGCAAGCTCTTCTAGTCATTTACATCAGGTGAAATATGACGTCCGAGACTTCCTTCATCCAGAAGTATGGACAGATGGATGGTCAGGGTGTCCAACGAAGTCACTTATCTGATTTCCCAATATCAATTAATATACTACCTGAGACACAAGCATTTTTTCAGGCAGAGGGATGTGGGTTTGAATGTCAGTATCATGACCTTCCCCAGACCCTTATATGACCAGAGGTATATGTTTCCACAACACCTCCCTGAGATTAAATGTGCTGTATATTGCATCACCTGCCGAATATGGATCTTGTCTCATCATCCCAACCCTCTAACTAAGGGAGTTTCCATAGCATACCATTCTAATGTTCCTTGACTTCAGTGTTTTCTACAAGTACATATGGTTGAAATAAAAAGTGGCAATAACAACGGTGATGATGATGAAGATGATGATGATGAGCATTTGAGGAGTGCTTGCTACATGCCAGACCTTTTAAAAATTGAATCTTCAGGTAGTAAGGGCTATTATTCTCATTTTACAGGTTAAAAAATTGTGTCTTAGGGAGACTAAATACCTTGCTAACGTTAACTAGAGTTTAATTTGCTTACTTGGTTGATCCTTTGCATTCTTAAGGGGGCAACCTTACTTCTTCCGATTGTTCTAATTGAGAATCAACACTTTATACCAAATTCCTACAGATACTTATTTTATATCTCCTTCATGATCCATAAGAAAAACGAACTGAAGTTTATTAAATTCTATTCTAGTTTTCCTCAGCATAATTCAGATTGCTTCCTTTGGTCGTGCTGGTCAACAGTGGAGTACAGCGGTCCTTAAAGCCATAAAGAGGGCTTTATAACAGCAGTCACAGAGCCAGGCACATGAAGCTATCTTCAAGTGTTTAAAGCACTTCTTACATTTCTAAAATCTAAATTATTCAAACAGCATCATTAAGAAAGAAGGAAAACAAAATGTGCAAAATTAAAGTGATTTTTGGAATGGCATGCATGGATTTTGTGACAAGCTGTGGGCTGTGTCAGAAAAGGATCATTCTCTGCTTCTTTTCTAAATGATGCTGTTTGGGAATTCTTCCCAGGGTTGTTAGAGATGGATGCAGAGCATCAGTTCCTAGTCTGTGTCTCTTTGCCAATCCTGTGAACAGCCAGCTACATTTCTTCCCCAGTAGACCATGGATTTGAGCTGAAGCTGGAGAATTTTGTCACCCCATCTTATATGCCTTTCCTCCTTGACTAACCATATGATGGGGACAACCCCTGCCACTAGTGGTATGAGGCGCTGGTTTAAGAAGAGAGAACACAGAAAATGGGAGCATGGCATGGCAATGCAATACCAAGGGGGGTTGTCAGGCCTGGAGCTCCCCACAAAATTTGGCCAGCAACCTGATCCCTGACCCAACTCCCATGCCTACTTCTGTACCTGGCCCAGACCTGTGGACTTTCAGAGAAGTAACAGGACTCAGGGCCTTCTTAGCTTTAGACTGGTTGTTCTGGTACCAAAAAATCAAAGCAAATCAGTTGCTGTCAAGTCAATTCTGATGCATGGTAACCCCATATATGTCAAAATAGAACTGTGTTCCATAGAGTTTTCAATGGCTGATTTTTTGGAAGCAGATCACCAGGGCACTTTTTTTTTTAAAAATTTTTTTATTGTACTTTAGATGAAGGTTTACAGAACAAATAGTTTCTCATTAAACAGTCAGTATACATATTGTTTCATGACATTGGTTAACAACCCCACATCATGTCAGCACTCCCCCTTCTCAACCTTGGAGGACCTTTTTTTTTTTTTTGGTGAAAATATACATAGCCAAAGTTACACCATTTCAAAAGTTTCTACATGTACAATTCAGTGACATCAATCACATTCTTCCAGTTGTGCTGCTATTCTTACTATCCTTTTCCAAATTATTCCATCACCATTAACTTCAGCTCACTGTCCCCTAGGCTTCCCATCAAACCTTTTGAGTTGCTGTTGTCAATTTGATCTCACATAGATAATTCTTTTTTTTTTTTTTTTGTACCTTAGATGAAGGTTTGCAGAACAGTTTCTCATTAAACAGTTGGTACACATATTGCCCTATGACAATTGTTGACAACCCCATGACATGTCAACACTGTCCCTTCTCAACCTTGTGTCCCCTATCACCAGCTTTCTGGTCCCCTCCTGCCTTCTAGTCCTCATCCCTGGACTGCTGTGTCTCATTAACCTGTTTTGTTTTATGAGGCTGTCCAATCCCTGGCTGAACTGTGAACTTCAGAAAGGGCTTCACCACTGAGCTAAAAGGGTGTCCAGGGGCCATAATTTCGGGGTTCCTCCAGTCCATCAGACCAGTAAATCTGGTCTTTTTTTTGTGAGTTAAAATTCTGTTCTACATCCTTTTCCAGCTCTGTCCAGGACCCTCTATTGTGATCCCGGTCAGAGCAGTCAGTGGTGGTAGCCGGGCACCATCTAGCTGTACTGGACTCAGTCTGGTGGAGACCATGGTAGCTGTGGTCCATTAGTTCTTTGGACTAATCTTTCTCTTGTATCTTGTTCTCTTCATTCTCCCTTCCTCCCAAAGGGGTGAGACCAGTGGAGTATCTTAGATGGCTGCTCACAAGCGTTTAAGACTGCAGACGCTACTCACCAATATAGAATGTAGAACATTGTCCTTATAAACTGTGTTATGCCAATTGTCCTAGATGTTCCCTGAGACCATGGTCCCCACAGCCCTATGCCCAGCAATTCAGTCCCTCAGGGAGTTTGGATGTGTCTGTGGAGTTTCCATGACCTTTCCTTGTACAAGTTGTGCTGGCTTCCCCAGTAATGTGTACTGTCTTTCCCTTCGACAAAGTTACCACTTATCTATTTAGTTCCACTCCACCCCTCCCATCCCTCGTAACCAACAAAGATTGTTTCCTTTTGTATGTAAACTTCTATGTAAGTTATACAGTAGAGGTCTCATACAATATTTGTCCTTTTGTGATTGACTTATTTCTCTCAGCATAATGTCCTCCATGTTATGAGATGCTTCATAGATTCATCATTGTTCTTTATCTGTGTATAATACTCCATTGTGTGTATGTACCGTAGTTTGTTTATCCATTCATCTGTTGATGGGCATCTAAGTTGTTTCCATCTTTTTGCTATTGTGAACAGTGCTTCAATCAATATGGGTGTGCATATGTCTATTCGTGTGATAGCTCTTATTTCTCTAGGATATATTCCTAGGAGTGGGATTGCATTTTGTAGTGCTTTTTTTGTGGTGCTGACATTTTCTTTGTTCCTCGTACTCTCCTGTGCTGAGTTCCTTTTGTTTGTGGATTTTTTTTTCATTTCTTTTGTTTTTGTAGGTTTTGTTTTTACTGAGACTTTATGTTTTTCTTCTTTATTTTAATGAGTAGGTTTGTTAACTTTCTTGTGGTTACCATGAAATTTACCCTTATCTTCCTAGATTTGAACCAGTCTATTATTACTTGGTATTGCTTGACTTCCTGTCCATTAGAAGGTTCTATACCTACACTGTTTATTCCCTCTTTTACTATCCTGATGCTGTTGTCATTTACAGATTAACCTCCCTGGTTCCCTTTCGTAATTCTTTTGGTTTTGCATAGTCCTTAAGAGTTCATTTCCTAGGTTGGTATCTGGCTAGTATAATCCTATGTCCGATATTCAGCCTGTGGTCTGATATTGTTTGCTCTCAGATCAAAGGACTTCCTTTAATAAGTCTCGTAAATTTGGCTTGGTTTTTACATAGTCCCTTAGTTTCTGTTTATCTGGAAATGACCTAATTCGAGTTTGGCAGGATATATTATTCTCAGCTGGCAATTTTTTTCTTTCAAGGTTTTATATATATCATCCTATTGCCTTCTTGCCTGCATGGTTTCTGCTGAATAATCTGAGCTTCGTCTTATTGTTTCTCCTCTGTATGTGACCTTTAGTTTTCCTGAGCTTCTCTCAGGATTCTTTGTTTGTCTTTGGTTTTAGCGAGTGTGATTATGATATGCCTTGGTGATTTTCTTTTGGGGTCTATCCTATATGGGGTTCGTTGAGCTTCTTGGATGGTTAGCTTTTCATCTTTCATGATACTGGGGAAGTTTTCTGTCAACAATTCTTCAATGATCCTCTCTGTGTTTTCTGTTTTCTCCCCCTGTTCTGGAATTCTGATCACTCACAGATTTTTGCTTTTGATTGTATCCCACATAAGTCTCAGGGTTTCTTCATTTTTCTTCATTCTTTTTTCTGATTTTTCCTCAAACAGAGTTGTATCCAAGTGTTTGTCTTCAATTTTGCTGATCCTATCTTCCTTTGTTTCAAACCTGCTCCTCAGCCCTTCTGTGGCACTGTCCATTTCTGAAATCTTGTTGTTTATCTTTTGGCTTTTTAATTGTTGTTTTTATATGATTTCTAGTTGTGCATTTATTTTAGCATTTTGTTCCTGTATTATTTTCTTGAATTCTTCCATTTTTTTGTCTGTATTTTCCATGAATTTATCTGCCTTTTCCATGAATTTGTTTACTTTTTTCTCATTTTTGTTTTTTGCTTCAACTCTTGGATAATTCTGAATATTAGAGATTTGAATTCCCTATCAGTTAGGTCTAGTGCCTTTTTTTTTACTGGAAGGTCATCTGGTGTTTTATTTTGGATGCCTACTGGAACCATCCTGTCCTGTTTTTGTAAATGTTTTGATATTGTCTGCTGTCTTCGGGGCATTCAGTGGTTATTTTCCTCATTTATTGATTGTAGATTTGTTTGTTTTGTCCTGCTTTTTGGTTTTATTTGGTTAAGTCTGAGCAGGCAGGCTGTGAGTTCTTTGTTGTTTGTTCATCTGTGGGCACGATAGTTTTCACCTCCTTCTCCAATGGGCAGGGTCAGTCACTCAGGTATGGTACAGCAGGGCAGGTCCAGCTGAAGGGGGGTTGCTGGGATAGGTCTTTTGTGGCACGTACCAGGGCTGACAGTGTGGACCGGGAATCAGTGCAGAGCAGGTTCCAGTAGGCCGTGCCTGTGCTGCTTGGGAGTGTGATGTTCAGCGCATGGTGCAGGTAGGCAGGAAGGAGGGGGTAGATTGTGATGTGCGGAGCTAAGATGGGTATAGGAAAGATAGGAGAGAGGAACAGGAGCCAAAAACATACACACAAACAAAAAAGAGTGCTAAGTGAGCTTGCTGTTGGAGTGGAGAGATGAGAGACTGAGAAATGGGGAAAAACAAAAATAAAAAAAAAGAAGGAAAAAGGGTAAAAGAAAAAAATGAATAAATCTAGAACCTGGAAATGAAGAAAGGGAATAAGAGAGAGAAGAAAACTAATCAAAGAAATGGAAAAAAAAAAAAAACCCAAAAACAAACAAACAAACAAACAAAAAGAAATAAAGAAATGCCCCCAGGGATGTCCCTGTGTGTCCGCACAGAGTAAGGGACTAGCTTCCAAGCCGCGTGGTACTGCCTGGCTAAAAGGGGCTCCCAAGCCGAGAAAAGAAAAAGAAAACAAACAAATAAAAACAGAACAAATCAGAGCAAACAAACAGAGAAAAAAGCCCAGGGGCCCAACCAGCATGGTGGCACGGGCCGGGAAGCAGTTTCATAGTCGAGCAGTCTTTCACAGCCTTTCAGGAAGAAGCAAAGATGGCACAGAGCCAGGTATTTGAGAGAAAGGAGGGGGAGGTGCTGAGAGGTAAGGAAGAAATCTAAAGAAGCGGAAAAAAGCAACACCAGCAGCCAACAAATGGCAGTCAGGGAGCTGGCCAGGGCGGGTGGGTGAAATCCAAGTGGCATTGAGGGGAAGCTCAGGCTTCCCGGCCAGTAGACTGTGGCTGCAGGAAGCAGAGGAGGCTAAGTGGGGGTGAAGAAGGGTGGGGGGTGGGAAAGCCTATATCATGGGTTACCGGTTGTTCTGTCTCCTGTTGGAAGTTCCGTGAAGCTGCTTTCTCGTAACTCCTGTTCGCTGATCTCGGATATGAGTCCAAGATGGCAGATCCATGCTGCGGTAGCTGATAGGGGACCTCTGCATGTATCTCTCCCCACGCTCTGTTCTCGGTCAGTTTCTTATTCCATTCGGTGCTTGGCTGAGTTCTTTATCTCTTCATTTGATGCTTTGGGTTTCAAGATTGACGTGTGACTCTGTTTGACTTAGTTTTTCTGATCCTTGCTGCAGAGGGATGGTGTGGTGCTTCTGACTATAGTGCCATGTTGCCCAGAAGTCACCAGGGCACTTTTTTAAAGTGCCTCTGGGTGGACTCAAACTGCCAACTTTTTGGTTTACAGACAAGTGCTTAACTGTTTGCACCACTCAGATTTTGTTCCAGTACAAGCACCACACAGGTAGAACTCAGGAAACTGAACAATTACAGAACTGCCAGGGCACATGCTGGGAAATAAGGCTACCCTTCTTGTATCATTTCAAATCAGGTCCTGGGGGTGGGGGCAGGTTCTGTGGATGCCAAAAGACATCCACAAAATGCCATACCTAGCACAGCCCTGGGAATGATCAGCATCAGAGCCTTTCCTCCTGGCTTTGCCAAGCTATTTCAGGACTGGTGGGCCTTCCTTCTTCCTGGTGACAGACGCTGGTTTTAAGGCAGCCTATCCAGATTGCTACTTGCCCCTACCTGGATTAATAATGGATCCCTGCAGGGCAAGCCTGCAAAGTGCTGACAATGCATCAAGTCGCTGGGGACCACCTCACTAGATCAGTGGGCAATCAGGCAGACTCTCCTGGGTTTCCTGTATTTCTCCTAAGTCATTTCAGAGAGGTTTATTATCCTATTTATTTCACTGTGCCATCCTTATTTCTGCCAGATATTGTGAGTTAAGCTTTGAATCTAGGAAGCAAATGGTTTTCATGCTAATTTCTCCCCTAAGGATCCTTAGACAATGCATAAACAAATATTTAATTTGCTCTAAGTTAGAAGAATAATGATACTTATGCAAAATGCATTAGCTTCATTGGGCCTCTTTCTTATTTCCAAGATGCATGTTCCTATAAACACATACCTAAAGAATCTTTGACAAAAGGATCCCTTTTCTGCTTTGCTCACTAGATGTCTTTGACTGGGTTTGCAACCTTAACCATCACCCTAGATCTTTAACAGATTATCTGTAATAAAATATTCAACTGACTTTCAATCCCCAGAAGAGGAAACAGAGAAAGTAGGAGTGCTTTGGGAGAATAAAGGTCTTGCAGGGTCAATGAGAGGATTGCCTTGAAGATTCCTTGTGCTACGACAGCGGAACTGTGAGTACCAGGCCGTCTTACAGAGACGTTATGTCCAAAGGTGTAGAGATGGATAGAGCTGGATTTCAGTGTCTGCTCTGACCCTTTCTGCCTATGTCACCTGGACAGGTTTCCTAACCTCTTTGAAGCTTGAGTCTTTTCAACAATAAGAGGATTGATTGTACCTAGATCAGAGGGGGAAACCCTGGTGGTGTAGTGGTTAAGTGCTATGACTGCTAACCAAAAGGTTGGCAGTTTGAATCCACCTGGCCCTCCTTGGAAACTCTATGGGGCAGTTCTACTCTGTCCTGTAGGGTTGCCATGAGTCAGAATCAACTCGATGGCAATGGGGTTTTTAGATCAGAGGGTTAGTTAATGAAAGGACTTTTATGAATTTATACAAAAAGGTAGTTAACACTGAGCACAGAATATATTAACTATAAGATAGCTTTTATTAATACAAAGGACTTCAGACAGGGTGCTGGCCAGTCTCGTAGGTTATTATAGGCTGAGACCCTGACATTAGGACTTGTGTGAACCCATATTTGCATTTTAGAATTGCAGGAAATTAGATCAGCTTTCCACAAGACATTAACCAGATCACTGAAGTTACAGAACAATCAGTTATTTTAACACAAAAACTGTGCCACAAAATAGCATTTTTGGCCTTATAGCTTTCCTCAGTCAATTCTTAAGTCACTTCTAATACTACTACCAGGAGTGCCAGGGGTAATATTGTAGCATCTTTTCTCTCCCTTTCTCGCTCTGCCGTGTGTGTGCATATATATTTGCATATACATATATATGTAGTTATACACACACACACATATACATATATATAAACCAAAACCAAACCCGTTGCTGTTGAGTTGATTCTGACCCATAGTGACCCTATAAGACAGAGTGGAATTCTCCCATAGGATTTCCAAGGAGCAGCTGGTGGATTTGAATTGCCAACCTTTTGGTTAGCAGCCAAGCTCTTAACCACTATGCCACCAGGGCTTCCCATATATATATTTATATGTATATAATGTGGAGTCTCTGGGTAGAAGAAAGGTTAATATGCTCGGCTGTTAACTTAAAGGTTGGAGGTTCAAGTCCACTCAGATGTGCCTTGAAAGAAAGGCATGGCAAGCTACTTCCAAAATATCAGCCGCTGAAAACCCTAGGGAGCACAGTTCTGCTCTGCCATTAGTAGGAATCAACTTGACAGCAACTGGTCCTGGTATTGGTATATATATAATTTAGTGCATAAAATCAAATGGAATAATAACATGCCTAATATTTTATAGCCTTTTTTTCCCACTGAGTAGAATATTGTGAATATTTTCCATTTCAGTAAAGATGATTCTACCTAATTATTTCAATAGTTATATGGTGCCAATATTGACTTCATCCATTGTTTGAAATTTATTTCCACTTTTTAAATATTCTAAATGACATTTTGATAAAGATCTTGAAATATATATCTGTATATATATTGCTATTATACAAAATTCTACATGTAGAAGCTTTGGGTCAAAGTACATGCTCATTTTTTAGGGCTTTTGTTACATCTTGTCAAATTTTGCTTTGGAAATTCTGGACTCAGTTACACTCCCAGCAGCAGAGTGCTGGTTTCCCCTCACCCTTGCCAACCAAGGCATTTTCATTTAAAAATATTTACCAATAATATAGATAAAATGGACACCTCATTTTTCTTTTGATTTACATATTTATGAACATTTTCACATATCTATTCTCTTTTCTTTAGTAAATTGCCTTTTCTAAACTTTTTATTTATTAAAAAGTGATGAACTGTGGAATGAAGATGAAGATATAATTCCTCTTAAAATGTTTTGTTGGATTGCAGGACAAAGGTAAACTAAATGCAATAGCGATCACAGACAATTTCTTTTTCATAGCAAGAATCACACCCAGTAAAACACAGCAAGCCCTGGCTAGACCAGGAGTGCTATGGACACTGATGACAGTTACTACAAGGTTTTCTAATAGTAAACATGCTGATAATTAAGGTATCAGGAGAAAATATAGGGAAAGCCCTTCCATTCTAAAATATGATGATTTATTACAGCTCACCTAAGAATGCTACCTGGACAAGTTTCCAGAATTTTTGAGGCAATTCATAAAGAAATTTCTATAAGTCATACTCATAGAATACTAAGTTAGTATTTATACATTTCTCCAAAATAATGATACAAATGGACGACAAGCACATGAAAAGATGCTGGGTGTCTTAAGTCATTAAGAAAAACGAACCCGTTGCTGTCAAGTCAGTTCCAACTCATAGTGACCCTATAAGACAGAGTAGATCTGCCCCATAGGGTATCCAAGGAAGTAAATCTTTATGGAAGCAGACCGTCACATTTTTCTCCTACTGCCACGTCTTCTTCTGCGGTGCAGCTAGTAGGTTCGAATCATCAACCTTTAGGTTAGCAGCCAAGCGCTTAACCACTGCACCACTAGGGCTTCTTTAACTAGTCATTAGGGAAATGAACATCAAAATCACAATGAGATATTACTTCATATACACTAGGATGACTGTTATCAGAAAAATGAAAAAATAATAAGTTTTGACAGGGATGTGGAGAAATTGGAACTCTCATCTATTGCTTGTTGGAGTGTAAAATAACGCTGCTGTTGTGGAAAACAATGTGGTGGTTCCTCACAAACATAGAATTACCATATAACCCAGGAATTCCACTCCTACTTATATACCCAAGAAACTTCAACGCAGGAATTCAAACAGATACTTGTACACCAATGTTCACTGCAGCAAAAGGATGACACCCTATATTTGAATATATTTGCTATATTCACAATAGCAAAAAAGATAGAAACAACCCAAATGTCTGTCAACAGATGAATGGACAAACAAAATGTGGTGTATACATACAATTATTCAACCATAGAGAGAAATGAAGTTCTGGTGCATGCTATGACATGGCTAAACCTTGAAAACATTATGCTAAGTCAAATAAGTCAGAAAATATTATTCTGAGTGAAATGAGTCAGACACAAAAAGACAGATATTGTATGATCCCACTTATATGAAATACCTAGAATAGGTAAATGCATAGAGACAAAAATTTATTAGTGGCTACCTGGGGCTGAGGAGAGGGGAGAATGGAAGTTACTGCTGAAGGGGAACTGTTTCCATTTGGGATGATAAAAAAACTTTCGGAAATGGATGGCGGTGATAGTTTCACAACATGGTAAATGCAATTAATGTCAGTAAAGTGTACATTTAAAAATGGCAAAATTTTTGTTATATATATTATATATAATATTTATAATATATATAAGTTATGTATCTATTTAACCAGAATTATATATATACATATACATACATATTATGATACATAATATATAAATATATATAATATACATATAATTCAGTCTCAGGGGATAATCTTGGCTAGTTTAAGCCAATCGTAGTAATTTTATACCCTTTGCCAGTGATATGTGGGCACATGACATGATCTGGCTAATAGAACCTGAAAGGAAGTATCGCTGAGGGCTTCTGGGAAATGGGTTTCTCTTTGATTTAAAGACACACACAAGGAAAATTGTCCATTTTTCCAGATCTTGAAGTGGATGTGATGCTTAGAAAGAGCTGCTGCATCCACCAAGTGACAATGAGGAGACATGCATGAGGGCTAAGAGCCAATGTGCGGAGGATGGCAGAGAGAAAGAGCCTGTGTCCTTGATGGTGTTGCTGAGTTGCTATATTAACCAACCATCCAGGGCCAACTCCAGACCAGACTCTTTTCTGTGAGATAATAAATGTCCTTATTTCCTAAGCACTTTTAGTCAGGTTTTCTATAACTTGCAGTGTAAAACATCTTACCTGATACACTGGGTAATAACAAAAGTGGTATATAATGATTTTAATTTCCATTTCTTTGATTACAGAGAACTTGAACTTTTTTTTTTAACTTGGCCACTTACATTGCTTCTTTTGTAACTGCCTTTTATGTCCATTGGCCATTTTACTGCAGGGGTATTGCCTTCATATTGATTTACAAAAATACCTTTATATTTAAAATATTAACTCTATTATAAACGCTACAAATATCTTCCTATTTTTAAACTTTCTGACATGTAGAGGCTTTAAAATTTTCTTTACTTATATATGAATCTCTTTTTTTCTTCCTGGTTTCTTCATTTGCTTTTATGCTTAGTAAGTACTTTGCCATACAGAGAACAGAGATTCAACTATACTTTGTTCTGGTTCTTTCATGGCTTTATTTTTTTATGTTATTTTTAATCTATATTTTGGTGGATAGTAAAGATCTAGTTTTAAAAATATTTAAGTAAGTTTTACTATTATTTACCGAAAAGGACAAGATGTCCCTCATTGAGTCAAATTATCTTTACCTGTATTACTATACCAGAGCCTGGTTTGGCGTTTTCTTACTTTCTTTCTTTCTTTTTTAATGAGTATTTAACTGTTTTCCCTTATACCATTATCATACTGCTTTATTACTAGTAATTATTTAATATATTTTATTATTTGGCAATGTAAGCAAACATCACTATTTTTTTGTAAACTCTTTTGATTATTATCACTGATTTCTTTTTTATACGTGATTTTTAAAATTATTTGTAAATATCCCCCAAATCCTGTTAGATTTTCCTTGTAATTACATTAAAATTATTTCTAAAATTTAAAGAGAATTAATATCTTTATAACATAGAGTCTTTCTATTCAGGAATAGTTTGCATCTGTCATATCCTTTAAGTCTCACTTGATTTTTTCCCAGTATTCTCTGTATATAGTTTCTATATACTCCTTTTTCCTTTTTCCTTAAATGATTAGATTTTTAGGAAAGAGATGAGTTTTTCTCTATGGTTATGGGAGAAACAGCCATTGCTTTTAAAACTTTTATCATGCAGTAGCAACTCTTCAGTTAATAATATAGTCAGTTAATCATGCAGTTCTCAGTCTTTCAAAAAATATTAGTACATATTAGGCAGGAGCAGTATCAAAGCAGACACTTAATTTTCATAAGTGTCCTCAGTGTTATGAACTTTCTGCCGATGCCAAGGTGGTGAACAATTTTATGTTAGAAGGAAGGAAAACTAACATTATCTAATAAACCTAAAGCTCCCAAAGGCTGGACAGGTGAAAACTATCATACTAATTATTAGATAAATGCAGCATCTCCCTTTTACATATTTAACTTCAAATAAATACAACATAAATAAAACTATGTTTACCAGATTGGAGCCCTGGTGGCGTAGTGGTTGAGAGCTCGACTGTCAGCAAAAAGGCTGGCAGTTCAAATCCACCAGTCGCTCCTTGAAAACCCTATGGGGCAGTTCTGCTTTGTCCCGTAGGGTCACTATGAGGTGGAACAGACTTGAGAGCAACGGGGTTTTTTTTTTTTCTCACTAAATTACTTTGAGTATTTATAAATTAGTCCCTCAATTGGCATTATTTACGTAAAAATAAGACTATTTCATAGACAAGATAAAAGGGCATGGTTTAGAAAAACTTTGAGGTACTACAGACTTAAAAAATGTGCTCTCTTGGGAGAGACTTAATCATGTTAAGAGGAGTTGCAGCCTCTTCCTGCTCTCTAAAGCAAACTCCCTAAAGGTTAAAATTGACATTACTCATTATCTGTTTTAAAGCTATATCACTCCCACGTTATAAATCACAAGTAGCATTCTAATTTTTTTAGTGATATTTTCATTATATTTTTTGAATTTTTTTTACCGGTTATTCTGGGGTTTATTATACACATCTTAACTTAGCAGAATCAATTTAAGATTTATACTAGCTTAATACCAGCGATATGTAGAAACATTATTCCTACATAGCTCTATCCCATTTCCTCCATTTTTGTAGTTTTATTGGTATACATCCTACATCTATTAATGTTACAAACTCAATAATACATTGTTATAATTATTGCTTTACCACATGTAGTCATTTTTTTAGTCCTATATAGCTTTATTCACAACCACATCCTGTGCTGTTATTAGTAGTCAAGCACAAACTCTTTGTATCACCCAGGGACCTAATATTACATTTCTATGTTATAGGTCCAACCTATAATATTTTTACATTATATAAATATTATTTTCTACAATTTCTTTTTAAATCATTTATGAGAAGAAAAGAGAAAAAAGAATGCATTTATACTTTTTTTTATAATTATATTATTATCTTTACCATTGCTCTTTGTTTTTTCACGTGGATTCATGTTGCCATCTGGGATCCCTTACCTTCAGCCTAAAGAACTTCCTTAGAATTTCTTGTAAGGTGGGCCTGCTAGCAACAAATTATTTGTGTTTGTTTACCATGGAAAGTTTTTGTTTTGCCTTCATTTTTGAAAGCCATCTTTGCTGCATATAAGATTCTTGGTTGATAGTGTTTTGTTTTGTTTTTTCCTTTTCCTAAAGCACTTTGAATCTATCATCCATCATCTCCCTACCTTATGGCTTCCGTTGTTTCTGCTGAGAAGTCAGCTGTTCATCTTACTGGGGTTCACTTGTAAGTGACAGTTTGTTTTTATCTTAACTGCTTTCAATATTTTCTCCTTATCTTTGACTTTCAGCATTTTTATTATCATGTGTCTATGGATCTCTTTGTGTTGATTCGTTGAGCTTCCTGGATGTATAGGTTATTTTTTTTCAATAAGTTTGGGAAGTTTTCTGCCATTATTTCTTCAGATATTTTTTTTCTGCTCCTCTCTCTTTCTCCTTTCCTTCTGGTACTCCCAGTATGCATATGTTGGTGTGCTTGATGGTGTCAGACAAACCTAGGTTTGAATTCTGTCTGTGCAGCTTTAGAGCAGTGTGAACTTAATTCAGTTGTGTTCAATTTTCTTGTCTGAAAAGTGAAGATAATAAGTAAAACAGTTAAGAATATCTGGTTGCAAGTGTCAGAAAACCCAATCTCATTTTGAAAAGTACACATATACATACATAGAGCTTATTGACTTTCATAAAGAACTCTGAAGTAGGGCCAGACTCAGGCAGAGTTGAATCTAGGAATTCAAATGAAGCTATCTGAACCTATTCACTTTTCATCTCTTGGCTCTATGTTCATTCCATTCTCAAGCTTTATGTGGCAGCTACCAGAATTTCTGTATATACCTCTGTCCTCGCAGGTTAATGTCCAATGGTAGAAAACAAATGCTTGTGCCTCTCTCTGAGCAATGTCAGCAAAAGTCTCATTGTAAATGATTCTTTTTGACTGGGTCAAATGCTCATCCCTCAACCAATCACCATGACCAGGGAAATGAGATGTTCTGCTTGTCTAGGACTGGGTCACATGTCTCTTTGTAGCTGATGACATATCAACTTCATAGGCAGTACATGGACTGAGAATAATAAACAGAATAGCCTTTAGAGGAAAATTGGAATGCTGCTACCAGAAGAAGCAAGAGATAATACAGGGCCCCAAACTATTATTGTCTACTACAGTAAGATTTACTTCATAGGTATTAAATGAGATAATTCTGATAAATAACCTACCACACAACTTGGCACATAATAAAGCCTCTCAATAAATGGTAACTATTTAAGAAAGTAAATAATTTCTTAGAATGAGCTGAACTCTCTCTTTATCATAAGCTGTTTCCTGTGAGGAGCATCATCTCCTATGGGATCAAAAGATGATCTGAGATTAATTTTATCCCCGAAGTCTAAAAAAGGAATAAGGGTCTTAGAATCTTAAGTCCTTTAAGGCTGAATTCCTGTAGAGCTAGGCCAAGGTAAAACACAGGAGGAAAGTGGGAAGACGAAGCAGGGAAGGAGGCATACCCTCACCCCTGGCACATGAAGAGAGCTGGCTTTGAATCCTTGTTCCAAATTCAAGTCCCTTCAGCTCTCTGAGCCTGTGGTTTTTTTCATCTGTGTAATAGAAATGATGAATATTGTCCACGTGGTTCTACATTGGGGATCAAACAAGATAATGGCTGTGAAAAATTTTTTAAATCATTGAATTACTGTGAAGAGAACAATGCCTATCTCCTATTGAACATCTTTTAGGTGCCTGGCAGTGTGCTGAGTTTTACATATATCATCTCATTTAGTAGTTGCAACCATCCTGTTGTATCTTTGCTTTACAAATGAGGAACCCGAGGCTCAGAGAGATTATATAGCTCGTTCAAGATCACACAGATTATAAATGGCAGTTTAACTTAAGTCTGGCTAGTTTTGTCCATTCAGCTTTACATCCAGGCTATTATTTTTAGTCTGTTGAACTTATGAATGTGCTAGGACAGTTGTAGCTAGCTAGTTACATCTTTCACACCTAGCTATCTCCAGTCTAAACACACACACACACACACACACACACACACACACACACACACATACACACTCCCTCCTTCCCTTACGTTAGCACAAGCCCCATCCTTCCTTCCCCTCCTCACTGGAGGCACTTTCTCCTCCACTTCACACTCTATTAGTCAAAAGTTTCTCCAGATGAAAGAGACAGTTCTGGAAATCAGAGTCAGGGCTTAGAACTTGTTAGTTCTGGTTCAAACCTCTGCTGAGAATCTGCTTTTCTAACAAGTTCCCAGGTGATGCTAATACTGCTGGTTAGGGACCAGTTCTGAGAAACACTAGTAGAGCAGTGCTTCTCAAAGTGTAGTATACATAAGAATCACCTGGGGATCTTGTTAAAATGTAGATTCTGATTCAGTATATCTGGGGTGGAAATGCAAATTTTCGGCAGGGGTTCAAACCAGAATGAACTGGTTCAAAGCCCTCATCAGCATATGCTCAGACTACCTTCTTTTGGCAGTCAGGATCTTGGTAGCCTCCTGGGATCAGGGGCCTCGAGGAGCAGCTCACTCACCAGTCTCTGAACCGCATTCATAGGTTCAGGTTTCCTTGCCAACCTTTGAAGAGCCACTGTGTATCTGTGCTTGTGTCCTGGCTACCAAAGGACCAACTTATTAGAACCTCAATAGCCATAAAGAGAGATTGACAATGACATGAACCATGGAATCTGGACTCAGATTCGGAGATTCAGAACAATTCAGAAAGATAGGAAGGGAAGGGAAAGAACCCACCTTCTGTGTGCCAAGCTCACATGTAGAGCTTGCACAGTCACACATTGTATGTGTTTCAAAATGACACTCTGTAACTTCACATACTTTCCTTGTCTGGAAGAGGCATGTAGTCTGTTGTTAGTCTAGTGCAGGTTATTAATTCCAGTCTAATCAAAACCTTAATTCAATCCAAGACCCCATGCCATTGATTTCCCAGGTAGTTCCCATGAGAGTACTTAAACTTCTTATCCATGTGCCCTGATTTTTGTTCTTTGTGCATTTGGGCCTCCCTCCCTGCATCATGTGGAGCAGATATAGGAGTACTTGGAGGTACACTTTTGCTTTGAAGCAAAACAAGCATGGCAGAGGCACCCACAAGCAGGTCAGAGGGGAGGACCGTGCAGGGGGAAGGGCAAGGAGAGGGGCTGGAGAAGAGGCAGCATGCATGTCTGAGGAGGCAGCCAAGCCAGGGGCTGCCCCAAATCGCAGCTCCTGTCACATAAGACCACTTTTTTTTTAAGTCTTGTCACACTTTTCTTCCCACTAACCCCAATGACTTGCTCACTCAGCAATACCTGTTCTCATGCAGACTCTTGTAGGAGCAGAACTGGAAAGGTAAGTGACATCAAGCTCTGCCTTTTCAAACATAGATGCACAAAAAATTTTAATATGCAAGTGCCACCATGACTATAGCATCAACCAAGGGAATAATGTGGTAAATCACAAAACACACACACACACACACACACACACACACACACACCAGCCTGGATAACAAAGTCCCAAGTACAGCTCTTGGCACATAATAGTAACAGCTCAGACTTACTGAGAACTACGTGCCAGGCACCATCCTAAATGCTTTACATGAATTAATTCACTTAATCCATACAACAACACAATGAGGTAGGATTACTATTATCGCTATTTTAGCACAGAAATATAGCACAGAAGGTTTAAGCAAGTGGCCAAGGGTCACACAGCTGGTGAGTGGAAAAACCAGGATTTGATTCTAAGCAGTCTGTCCCCAGAGTCGGTGATCTCAGCTACTACCCGTTATTGCCTCGCATAGCAAGCGTTCAAACAGTGCCAGTTCCTCTTTCTCTCCTTTTCTATAATAGGCCTAGTCTCTACAGGCAATGTGGCCTTGACTTATCTTTGGAGTCATGAAATACCTGACTCATTCAGGACACTCCTCTGAATTTCAAAATCCTTTACACACGGATTCTCAAACATGGCTGCCCATTGTAATTACCTGGGAAAGTTTACAAAATGGCGATTATCTGCGTCTCATCCCGAGGATTCTGAGGAAGTTGTTCTGGGATACGTCCTGGGCATTGGCAAGTCTAAGAGCTTCACAGGTTGTTCTTATGTGCCAAAAGGAACAAACCTGAGCATCAGCTCATTCACTTGGAAGGTCTCACTCCATCTAACCTGTTTGATTTCCAGGTGTTGGCGACATAAGGAAACATACAAAATGTATCAGTTTAGCCACACCCTCAAAGTGAAAATTTAGTTTGAATTACATCACAGTTCCATAACACAGCATCACACACACACACACACACACACACACACACACACATCTATCCTTTAGCTGCCTGGATCCTATTTTTGCTTGTCCTTCACTGCTGGCCTCTTGAAAGGCATGTGTTTAGGTATAATAGCATGGTGCCATGTTTCAGACTATTTAAACTAATCCCTACAGCTGTTGAAGCTGTCACTTTGTAAATGTTATTATAATATGAAGGGCTCTCCTAAAAATAGAGTGTTTTTATCTTCCAAAGTCTGTGCTAACTAGGACTATGGAATACACACAGCTCCTATGCAACTACAGTAAAAATAAAAGCCCACTTACTTATCTCTGTTTTATACTCGCCGTTCCTTCTGGGAAGTCTGTCTCACCTAACAGGGCCAGGAAAATATTTAGCGTGGAGTTTTTCACATTTGCAGGTAAAATCCCAGTGGAGTCACATGAACTCAGTCTTGTAAGAATATTCAGCCACTCCCAGTAAAATGACCAGCTCCTACCTCCTGGAAGTACACCCCCTTTTGATAAAAGAGTCTGAAATGACAATCGGTTTCAATGAGTATCTGAAATGATGTTTGATGGGCTGACAAAAGAGGTGAAGCGGCCATAGGAAGCCAAACCTTGGATGTACTCACTCATTTATTCCACTAACATCTGCTGAGCACCTGACACAGCCTCTGCAAATTCCTGCAGACCAACAGTAAACAAGGCAGAGGTGGCCCCAGCCCCTAGGGAGCTCACCCTCTAATGAGAAGGATGGATGTTAAATGATTAAAGTCAAATAAATAAATAATTTGGATTAATGCTGCAAAGGAAAAACTAAAGATGATATGAGAAAAAAATAATAGTGGGAATCTCTTGGAGATTGGGTAGGGAGGGGCTGGGCAGACAGCCCAGGCCTTAGATATTGTTAGGCAGATGAGGAGTATTCCAGGAAGAGGATGCTATATGACAATGGCTAGCATGTTCCTCAAGGAGTTAGCCTGACCTCAGGCAGTGAGCAAGGTCAAGAAAGACAGTAGAAGAGGTAGGGGAAGGAGGTCAAGGCCAGATCACTCAGGGCTTTGGAGGCCAGGAGGGGCATTTAAGATTCTATCCTGAGCCCACTGGGAAGCCTTCAAGGTGAGGGGTTTAAAGTAAGAACCCAGGTGGTGGGGTATGTAGGTTACATGATTATAGTTGACTTCCTGGAGGAGAAGGATTGAAGAAACTCAAGTGGAGTGAAGATACCAGAGACCAGGTGAGGGTCTATTGCTCCAGTCATTGTAGCACATTGTCTTAGTTATCTAGTGCTGCTCTGACAGAAATACCACAAGTAAATGGCTTTAACAAAGAGAAATTTATTCTCTCATAGTCTAGGAGGCTAGAAGTCCAAATTCAGAGTGACAGCTCTAGGAGAAGGCTTTCTGTCTCTCTTGGCTCTGGGGAAAAGTCCTTGTCATCAATCTTCTCCAGTCGAGGAGCTTCTCAGCACAGGGACCCCATGTCCAAAGGTTGCACTGTTCTCCTATCTCTCAGCTTGCTTCTCCTTTTATATCTCAAAAGAGATTGACTTCAGACACAACCTAATTTTGAAGATTGAGTCATGCGTCGTTAACATAACTGCCTCTAATCTCACCTCATTCGCATCATAAAGGTAGAATTTATATCATAGGAAAATCACATCAAATCACAAAATGGTGGACAACCACAGAATTCTGGGAATCATGGTCTAGCCAAGTTGACACATATTTTGGGGGGACAAAATTCAATCTATAACACCCATCCAACCAACCTTGTCTTTCTCTTGCCTGTATCCTCAGGGTGGAGGAGCAGCAGATGCATCCACTGGGCATCAGTGCCTGTTTTTTCTGTGTCTGGGGGAAGGAGGCTGCAGTGATGGAGTTTGGCTGTGCCATTGTATCACTCATTCTCATACACACTATCCTCTGGGGACATAGCAGAGCTGGAGATTTTTGTTTCAAGGTTGACCACTCAAGATTCTTGCCCTTGGAAAGATGCTGAATATCTCTGTCCTTTAGCGATGAATGAGTCTTGGGCTTTTTTATCTTCAGTATCTCTCCCATCTCTCTCCTGCCTCTCTGCTGATGCCTAAGTTTGGCCCTGACCGCCTTACACCTAGCTTGCTGCAGTGGATTTCAATCTGTCCTCCTAACTGGTTTTATAATCGCCGATGCCTTCTATTCAGGCATACCTTGAAATTTGACTCATCTTTCCAAACCACAGTTTCCGGGGCACCACTCCCCTGATTTTTCCTCGGCTCACCATTGCAGAATGAATTTAACTGAAGTTCTTTCATTTGCATTCAAATCTCCAAAGTAACTCCACCTTCTTCTTCTCCCTTGGATTATCAACCAAACAGGACCACTTTATTCTGGGGCGATGGCCTTTGAACTCCTATCTCCTGCCTTTCCTCATCTTACCCTTTTCATTAAAATGGGCCCCTGCCTAACAGAATTGAGTGATTTTTCCCTTCTGTGAATGCCAAGAGCATATTCCTGATGCTATTTCCCACCTGGCCCTGATTGTTATCGTTTCCATCCATCTATCCCACAAGTTCTGTGAGAGCAGGTATTGTAGCTTATTCCTTAGTATCACTCCCTCAGGGATGGATAAACAGTAGATACCCAATGATATTGTCTTCACTGCTGTGCTACTGAAGGCAAGTGTCTCCACTAGAGTGATGGGAATAGAGATTAATTCATCCAGTTCTGGAAGGTGTTCCTAGTTAGATTCCCCGCCCCACCCTCCACCCCCCACCCCCCGCCCTGCGCCAGGCTTCATCCGATGAATGATCTCTCTCTGATGGACAACAGGTGATTTTTGTGCCATCAAATAAAAGCTCTCATCTTAATCTTAGCCATTCTTTCTGCTCAAACTTTCCATGAGTAACAGGGTGAGTCATAAAAGAAAGTGTGTGTTTTGGGGAAGGGGTGTTTTACAGCTATAAAATAAGTAGGCAAAATATAAAAGTTAATTTTTTCTTAGGCTAGAAAAGCATGTTTCTGAAAGTCTAACTGAGTACCTTACCTTGGCCTGACCCCTGAACACACTCATACATAGGAAGTAAACTGCTTTATGTTTCACTCCTCTGAGGAGCTTGGGCCATATTGTTAGAGAGGGAGGGTCTCTGGGGGATCAAGGAAGAGACAAGGTTGGAGAACAGTGGCAGTTCTGCAGGTGGTGAGGCCCTATGCCAGCCCCTACGCTGTGGTAGGCTCTCTGTGGGTGAATGCTGGCTAAGCCCCGTGACTCAGGAGCCACCATCAACTCTCCCAGAGCTCATGCTCAGTTGAAGGGTGGTGTCCCCAGCATCCCAACAGAATACTCCAGTTTAGACAATGAATTTCCCCATGATGACTATAACGAACTGAAGGCCAAATCCTGTCTCTAAGTTTTCTGGACTCTGAGTTTCCTGGGACTTTGCTATAAAACTAGGGAGTCGGGGGCAAGCATCCCACTAACAGTAACCAGTAGCAAATGAGGTTTAATTTGATAAAGAAAAAGTAAAGGAGCATTTTTTACACCCAAACACTGTAGGGGAAATTCATAGTAGTTACATGGAGCCTTGGTGGTGCAGTGGTTAAAAGCTTGGCTGCTAACCAAAAGGTTGCCAGTTCAAATCCACCAGCTGCTCATTGGAAACCCTTTGGGGCAGGTCTACTCTGTCCTGTAGGGTCACTATGAGTCAAAATTGACTTGACAGCAATGGGGTACATGTACACAGGAAGTTAAGAGACTTCTCACTAGAAGTCCTCCATCCACCTGAAGATAGCAATTTAGTCACTAGAGGTCCTTTCTTCTCCTGGAATAGTCCCCATTATACCCATTACCCCATCGTTATCAAGTTGATTCTGACTCACGGCGACCCTATAGGACAGAGTAGAACTGCCCCATAGGGTTTTTAATGCTGTAATCTTTATGAAAGCAGACTGCCACATCTTTTTCCTGTAGAGAGGCTGGTGGGTTTGAACCACTGACCTTTTGGTTAGCA
This sequence comes from Dugong dugon, assembly GCA_030035585.1. Classification (NCBI taxonomy): domain Eukaryota; kingdom Metazoa; phylum Chordata; class Mammalia; order Sirenia; family Dugongidae; genus Dugong; species Dugong dugon. The sequence goes on from CM057460.1 coordinate 150,403,245, forward strand.
GATGAGGGCTTATCCCCTGTGCCACCAGGGCTCCTGGTCCCCATTATAGACACCCCCAAATGGCCTGGGATTACCCAAATCTGGACGTACATTTCCTTATGTGTGAGTGAGAGGTTGGGAATATGGGAATCTCTAGCGGTCCTTCCCAGTTCACCGTTTTAAGCACCTCTTATTGGCACAAGGCACCATTCGCAACCATTATCCCACCTGGGAACTAATGGCTGCTCCCTACTTCCTGTGCTGTTCATCTCAGTCCTGGGGACAGGAAACACTGAGCACAACTTGGACACATGCACCTGAAATTTTCTTCCCCTTTGCTCCATTTGCAGGGAACACTACCAGTTGAGCAGTGAATTGGAGCTGAGAAATACCTCCATTCCTGAAGTTCAGAGGCTTATCTCTTTCAGCAACAATCATGCCAGCCAGTATTTCCTTTTTTTTTTTTAATTTTTTTTTAAATTGTACTTCAGGTGAAGGTTTACAGAACAAATAGTTTCTCATTAAACAGTAGTACACATATTGTTTTATGACATTGGTTAACAACTCCACGACATGTCAACCCTCTCCCTTATTGACTTTTTTTTTTTTTTTTTGGTGAAAATACACATAGCCAAAGATACACCATTTCAAAAATTTCTACATGCACAGTTCAGTGACATCAGCTACACTCTTCCAATTGTGCTGCTGTTCTCACTTTAGATGAAGGTTTACAGAACAAAATAGTTTTTCATTAAACAGTACACATGTTGCCCTATGACAATGGTTAACAACCTCACTACACATCAACATTGTCCTTTCTCAACCTTCGGTTCCCTATCACCAGCTTTCCTGTCCCCTTCTGCCTTCTAGCCCTTGTCCCTGGACTGCTGTGCCTCATTAGTCCAGTTTTGTTTTATGGAGCTGTCCGATCCTCAGCTGAATGGTGAACCTCGGAAGTGACTTCACCACTGAACTAAAAGTATTTCCTTCTAAAGGGAGAGGGCTACATAGAGTGTTTTTATCTAAGTCAGTGTAACAGTATTTGCAATAACCCCTCCCCTACTGCCAGCTGCCCAGTTCCAAAAGTCCCTTCATTGGTAATGTGAAGGTAGAAGGGGGCCAGTTCCATTCTCACCTGTTCTACTTGGAAATGGCTGCAAATCCAGAGTGTGAAGCAGCTTTTAGTGGACTCATTCCCATCGAAGAGAGCTGGGAGTCTGTGTTTGCATGCCACCTTCTCCAGATCCCTGAAGGGTTTGCAGATCTAGAGTCTGTAGACTAGCATTAAGTGGACGTGTCACAAGACATCAGCAAATCCTTAACTGATGCAGAAATTGCCCTTGATGGAGTACTTGGAAAGCATAACAGTGACCCCTGAACGGCATGGCTTCCAACACTATAGCCTCTGCTTGCTAACTTCTCAAGTACCTTTACTGGAGACCAGGCACGTCACAGCTCTTAAATGTCAAGGAAAAGGGGATCAATGCCACTCTGGACTAATTTGGAAAATTTATGATAGCAACTTGAAGTCTTGAGGCAATGTTCTTCAAAAACTGTTTATAGTCCCTGCTGTCCTGCCTTTTCTCCACACTCACCTTCTCTTTCAAACTCAATTCAAAAACAAATTAGAAAAGACTGACAACACCAAATGTTGATGAGGAAGTGGAACAATACATAGTTGGTGGAAGTGTAAAATGATACAACAATCACTTTGGAAAAAACGTCTGGCAGTTTCTTATAAAATTAAACATTCATCTACCCTATGTTCCACTCTTAGGCTATAATAGTCAAGAGAATAAAAATATATGTCCATACAAAGACTTCTGTCAAATGTACATAGCAGCCCAAGGGCCTATAAATAGAAGAATAGATAAACATACAGTGTGTCAAAATCCTAAATGCACAGAGAAACACCAAAACTTAGTGTAACTGAATATATTTATTGTGTATAGGTACTATTTGAGCTAGGCAGCGTCAAGCCAAACTTATTGGGAAGGTGCTCCTAAGAGGGGATAGTGAAAAAAGTTTATGTAGGTCATTGTTATGTTAATTTCTCAGGAGATGGCATCAGAATACATGCAGGGTTCCAGGACACATCGTACGTTTTCCAGTCAGACCCTGGGATTCCTGCTTCTTGGAACTGGCTGCACATAGGTAATTCTCTAAAAAAGTCTAATGCCTAAGGCAAAAATGATCTCCTCTAAGCTGCTTACTAGGCTTTTGTTTGACTTGAAGGTGCCTTTAGGAAAATAGTTCCTTAAAAGCTCAAGGTTCAAAAGGATACCTAAGGGCAGATGGCCTGGGTGTTATTGTTGTTAGGTTCTGTGGAGTCCATTCCAACTCATAGTGGCCCCGCCTACGCACAACAGAACACTGCCCAGTCTTGTGCCATCCTCACAATCTTTGTTATGCTTGAGCCCATCATTGCAGCCACTGTGTCAATCCATCATGTTGAGGGTCTTCTTATTTTTCTCTGACCCTCTACTTTACCAAGCATGATGTCCTTTTCCAGGAACTGGCCCCTCCTGATAGCATGTCCAAAGTATGTGAGATTAAGTCTCACCATCCTTGCTTCTAGGGAGCATTCTGGCTGTACTTCATCCAAGATAGATATGTTTGTTCTTTTGGCAGTCCATAATATATTCAATATTCTTCATCAACACCATAATTCAAAGGCATCAATTCTTCTTTGGTCTTCCTTATTCATTGTCCCACTATCGCATGCCTATGAGGCAATTGAAAACACCATGGCTTGGGTCAGGTGCACATCAGTCTTCAAGGTGACATTTTTGCTTTTTAACACTTTAAAGAGGTTATTTGCAGCAGATTTGCCCAATGCAGTATGTCATTTGATTTCTCGACTGCTGCTTCCATGGGTGTTGATTGTGGATCCAAGTAAAATGAAATCCTTGACAACTTCAATCTTTTCTCTGTTTATCATGATGTTGCTTATTGGTCCAGTTCTGAGGATTTTTGTTTTCTTTATGTTGAGGTGTAATCCATAGCGAAAGCTATAATCTTTGATCTTCATCAGTAAGTGCTTCAAGTCCTCTTCACTTTGAGCAAGCAAGGTTGTGTCATCTGCATAACACAGGATGTTAATGAGTCTTCCCCCAATCCTGATGCTCCAGTCTTCTTCATATAGTTCAGCTTCTCAGATTATTTGCTCAGCATACAGATTGAGTAAGTATGGTGAAAGGATACAACCCCGACGCACACCTTTCCTGACTTTAAACCATGCAGTGTCCCCTTGTTCTGTTCGAATGACTGCCTCTTGATCTGTGTACAGGTTCCTCATGAGCACAATTAAGTGTTCTGGAATTCCATTCTTTGCAATGTTATCTATAATTTGCTATGATCCACACAGTTAAATTACTTTGCATAGTCAATAAAACACAGGTAAACATCTTTCTGGTACTCTCTGCTTTCAGCCAGGATCCATCTGACATCAGCAATGATATCCCTTGTTCCATGTCCTCTTCTGAATCCGACTTGAATTTCTGGCAGTTCCCGGTTGATGTCCTGCTACAACCACTTTTGAACGATCTTCAGCAAAATTTTACTTGCGTGTCATATTGATGATATTGTTTGATAATTTCCACATTTGGTTGGATCGCCTTTCTTTGGAATAGGCATAAATATGGATCTCTTCCAGTCAGTTGGCCAGGTAGCTGTCTTTCAAATTTCTTGACATAGATGACTGAGCACTTCCAGTGCTTCCTCCATTTATTGAAACATGTCAGTTGGTATTCTGTCAACTCCTGGAGCCTTGTTTTTCGCCAATGTCTTCAGTGCAGCTTGGACTTCTTCCTTCAATACCATCGGTTCTTGATCATATGCTATGTCCTGACTCCACTTCCATAAACCCAGAAATCTGGAGTTCAGGAGAATCAAAACGGTTTTGTCATGTGGTATATTCATACAATGGAATATCAAGTAGCAACAAAACAAAATTACTGAAACATGCAATAGCATGAATGAATCTCAAAACATTATGCTGAGTAAAAGAAGCCTTACACAAAAGAGTACATATTGTATGACTCCATTTATATAAAATTTTAAAATAGGCAAAACTAATTTATTAATTTAAAAAATCAGAATAGTGATTGCCTTGAGGGAAGTGAAGACAAAGATAGGCTGGGAAGAGTCATAGGGGAACTTTATGGGGTGATAGTAATGGCCTAGTTCTTGATAAGGGTTTGGGCTACTAGGGGCATATAGTTGTCAAAACTAAGCTAATGTACACTTAAGACTTGTGCGTTTATTTTATGTAAATTTTAAATCAAAAGAAAAAACTATAAACAAATATTAAACCTTACTTAATGATTTGCTTGCTGAAGTATTTAGAGGGATGTGTACTGTTGTCAGAGTCCCTAGGTGGTGCAAATAGTTAAAGCATACGCCTGCTAACCAAAACATTGGAGGTTTGAATCCACCCAGAGGTGCCTTGGAAGAAAGGTCTGGCAATCTACTTCCAAAAAATCAGCCAGTAAAAACCCTATGGAGCACAGTTCTACTCTGACACGCATGGGGTCAACATGAGTTGGAATCAACTCAAAGGCAAACTTTTTTTTGTGTGTGTGTGTGTGCTTTTGTCTGCCATTTACTTTGAAATGAAAAAAATAATATGGTAATGGATGAATAGAGGGAGAGTATAGATGAACAGATACGTGATAAAATAAGTATAGTAGAAAGGCAGTGCTAGAATTTAGGTGGTATATATATAAAACCAAACCACACCAAACCCATAGGACAGAGTAGTAGAACTACCCCTTAGGGTTTCCAAGGCTGTAAATCTTTATGGAAACAGAGTGCCACATGTTTCTCCCTAGGATTGTCTGGTGGGTTTGAACCGTCAACCTTTAGGTTAGCAGCCTAGCACTTTAATTACTGTGCCACCAGGGCTCCAGTGGATATAATCACTGTAAAATTCTTTCAACTTTGTTGTATGTTTGAAAATTTTCATAATCAAATACTACAAAAATACTTATCTTATGGTGCTACAAAGGAGAAAGTATTGCTTCTAATGTTTTTTTGAGCTTTTAGCTTAGTTAGGAAGATACTAAATGGTATTAAATCACATGTTGGGCACTTAAATATGGTACATACTATACCTGCTCTCTATCATTCGATGCAGACTTGCCCAGGGTCACACAGTGAGTGGAACAGTACAAGAACTCATATACCAGAACACAGTGACCTGATGCCATTCAGAGTAGAAAGCCCTCCACCACTTACTAGTCTTGTGACCTTTAGGCACATAACTTTCTCTGGATCTCAGTTCTCATCTATAAAAATGAGTGGTTGCTGCAGTTCACCCTTCTAGCTCTAACAGTTTATGGTCTGAAGATATGTAATTTTTAAATTAGCATAAATTACTGCACTAATAATTACCTTATGACAGGAAAAGGAAAGGGGCATCTTATTTCTGGTTCCCTAATTCCTGGTCTGTCACTCATTTGGGAAACAGTTTACTCCAGTGCAAACATGCCCCCTAATTTCCACCTAAACACAAGGCCCCATAGAGCAGGGATTAAACTTCAGTGGAACTCATGGTTTTGGATTTGCACATTAGCCAGAGAAAAGGGCTTTTTGTTGTTGTTGTCACGTTAATACTTCTATTACGAGTTGAATAGTCAAACATTTCAGCCCAGCTTCCTTCTGGACAATCCTTCAGAGGTGGGCCCTGGCTTCCTCTGGCTCACTGGCAGGTTGGTTGGCATGAGGCATTCATACAAGCGGCAGGTTGCATCCTTGCAGTGAAGCAAGTGTGTAACTAAGCTATCTGGATGTGTGGATTAAAAATGATGCACGCAGCCAGAACAGATTCACTGCACGCCTGCAGAGATAACAATTTTTTCCTTTTCTTTTTCTCAGGCCTCAGCTCTCTGAAGATTGGCAAAAGATGATGGCTGATCAGGGGCTGATTCGCCAAGGACAAAACAAGTCAGATTATGCTTTGGAGACATATTTCCAGGGGTACATTAAAATTTAGTTTAAAGTTTGTGGGAGAAAGGACAGAAAGTACCTATTATCTGTGGATACACACCTCCCTCAGCCTGTGAAAATGCATCCAGTCACATATCACCAATTCGAATTTTTCCCCCAGCGGGAGGAATGAGCTTGCTCTAAACCAGGGTTTCTCAACAGTAACACTTCTGCACTGTGTATGGGATAATTCTTTGTTCTAGGGGCTGTCCTGTGCACTGTAGGATGTTTAGTAGCATCCCTGGCCTCTATTCCTCGGCAGACATCAGTAGTACCTCTCTAGTCATGACAATCTCAAATGTTTCTAGACATTGTAAGTCGTCCCTTAGGGGTACAAATTCACTGCCAGTTGAGAAGCATTTCTTTAAATCAGTCACACTCCCTTAACTAGTCTCCCTGGCAGCCAAGCTAAATATTCATGGAAATGTTGCTGGGTGGAAACCCCAGGTTCTGCTTGGTGTGACTTATCTCAGCCAATAAACCAGAGACTGAGGTGGGAGAGTAGAAAGGGGCCTTTATTTCATTGTGCAAGGAAAGGAGACAGTCGGTGCTGCTGCCACCAAGACTGCTGAGCGAGGGCGAGGGGAAAAGTTACTTTTAAGGTATTTACAAGTAGGAAGTTCATACAAGTTATATCAGCAACATTCTTAATCATACAACGCAGGTGTGATGGGGTTTACCTATGACTTCATGCATCCCATATTCAGAAAATGGCAGTTAAACTCCACCTAGAGGTGGGGAGGTTACTATGCATGAGGTATTTAATGAGCTAAAAAGTTTTCCTGAATGTCAGCTTGGCACCTAAACCAGTTTCCACTAATTTCCTCTAGTTTTGGGGCAGCAGTTAAGGAGAAGGGAACCAGGATTTTAATATAAGGTTACAGGGCATGTCAAGCAAAGGAACCAGGATTCTAATGTAAAGCTATGGTGTGTGCCAAGCAAAGGAACCAGGATTCTAATATAAATCTACGGGGTGTGCCAAGCAAGCTGCTTGAGGCACTGGAATTTTCCGCAGCCTAGGGACTCTGTCTTACAAAGGCTGGGTAAGGTGAGGGAAATAGCCTATGGCCCACCACCCTGACCTCAGATGTCAGTGAAGAAACCTTAGTCTTCCACATAATGCGGTCAAATCAGCACACACTTTTATAATTGCTATCATCATGGGTGGTGCAAACAGTTAACACATTCCGCTGCTAATCAAAAGGTTGGAGGTTTGAGTCTACTCACAGGTGCCTCACAAGAAAAGCCTGGTGATCTACTTCTGAAAAATCAGCCACTGAAAACCCTATGGAGACAGTTCTGCTTTGACACACACAAGGTCACCATGAGATGGAATCTACTTGATGGCAACTGGTTTTACTGGTATGACATAGTTCCCTGAGGCTACCAGGCCTCACCTGGTCACCCACGGAGTCATGGTAACAGTGATAAACTACTTTCCCAGACACTTTCTCCATCTTGCTCCAGCCTCCTGGAAAGTTCCTGATAACGTTCCTGGGAGTACCAGGGGGGACATTACATGTGCTCATAGGCAAGTTCAGTCAACCAGTGAGTGCTAACTGCCAGATATAGTCATCCTTTTAGCTGGGTGCCACCATGTACCATGAATGGCATTGCCTTGTCCAGACTTTTCTGTCATCTCCGTCCAGGCATGCCTCTACTTTTCCATTAAACACTGCAGATTCCCACAGTCACTGCTGCCACCTTCTCCAGCTTGCCTGGGGATCACCACTATCCTGGACCTCTCAAGGAGCCAGAGCCATGTGGTAACCTGGATTGACATGAAGGGGCATGCCTTTGCCTACCACTATTATTATTTTTTACATTATCTTAAAGGGGCTACATATTTTTTATTTTGTTTCTTATTTTATATATAGCAATACAGCACTTTCAGTATTTGCTGACAGCATCCACCCTGCCTAAAACCCAGACATGAGTCCATGGGGTGAGGCTGAGCTCCAGACACATGGAGTGGCAGCCACCAAGCCGTGCTCACGCAGAGCACTCCACTCCGCTCTGATATAGTGGCTTCCTAACTGCGCAAAGCTGATGGAGCCTTGCTCCCTACCTTGGGAGGAGTGCTTTCCCATAAGCAGCCTCAGTCACTCATGCAAATAGACTTTTGTCCGCCTTTCCCTTCCATACCCCAGGTTACTGTTCTGCTGAGACCCCAACTCAATTACAATAGAGCAATTGTGAGCTAGGAGAACTGCCTGCAGCCTTGCTGAGGATCTGCTGTGAGTTAGTCATGGCACTAAATAAAGCCCCAGTGTAGGATGTGCCCAAGCAGATACATGAATCTCATCTATTTGGCACTAACGAAGAATCTCCATTCTTTATTTAGAGTGGATATTTATCGTATTCCATCCAATATTTATGAGTTAATTTGAATCCCACAGTAAAACAAAATACAATATCTAACCAGAAATCACTAGTAATCCTCCAGTATGCATCGCTGTTGACACACTGTTAATTTCATTCTAATCGCACAGTCTTACTACTGAAACACTGACGTCTGTGTGGCGATAATTCAAAACGCGCCAGCTGTAGGGGATTGGAAAATCAGCACAAAATAAGCCAGCAGCGAAGCTCGGGAAGAAACATAACTAGGAATTGCAGCATCTGGTTGCCAGTGGGCTTGGTTTGATGAGGCATGCGGAAGGGTCAAGTGGTACCAGCAGCTAGAATTTTCTCTTGCTCGCCTAGAAAATAGGTTCTCTAAAGCTATATGTATAACTAACGGTTGCATAGTTAGTGAGGGGTTGTGAAGATTTAACAAGATGGTGCAAGGAAAGCACTCAGCACAGTCCTGGGCACATAGTTCAGTAAATGGCTGTTTAAAAAATAATTTTCTATTCCTTTTAACGAGTCTCTGGATGGTACAAATGGTTAATGTGTTTGACTGCTAGCCAAAAGGTTGGAGGCTTGAGTTCACCCCGTCATGCCTCAGAAGAAAAGCCTGGCAATCTACTTCTAAAAAATTAGCCATTAAAAACCCTACAGAGCACAGGGTCACTGTGAGTTGGGGTCAACTTGATAACCACTGTTTTTATTCCTTTAAAAATGTACACTGAAGGCATAGTGTGGTATAGGAGAAAAAATATGGGCTTTGGAGCCCCACAATTGTGACCCGGCAACACTACTTAATGGTTATATGACCCCCTTAAATTGTCCTTGGATCCTCAGCTTTCTCATATGTAAAATGGAGACACCATCACCTATTTCAAAGAATTGTTGTCGAGAGCAACTGAGATAATAAAATGCCCAGCAGTATGCCTGGATCATCAGCAGTGTGTAGAAGTAATAATAGTTACCACCTATTGATCACCAACTGTATCCAGACATTTAGCTTACCTTTGTAAGTAGGTGCTTTCATTATATCTATTTGATAAATGAGGAAAACTGCAACTCTGATAGGTTTGGTAATTTGCCCAAGGTCACGTAACTAATAAATACTCATTTTTTAATGGAAGCCGTATCAGTTTGATGCCAAAGCTCATGGACTTAATCACTGTGCCATACTGACATGTACCTTTGTTGCAGGGTTTTCTCCAGTAATTCTCAGTGGCTTGGGATTAGAGAATCCAGACAGGGGATGTTCATGCAGGGTAGATGAAGCAGAAAGATGGGAGAGTGAAAGGTTAAGGGTGCCAGGGAGGGCTATGTTGAAATGACTGTCCATGAAATGGCTACAGACTAGAGGGTGTGTGTGTGTGTGGCAGGGTATGGGGCAGGGGAGGGGGACAAGTGTTAGGAAGCTGACATGAAGCCAAAAAGGAGGGATGGACTGAGGAATCTGAGCAAGCCAGATGATTAGAAGTCAAGACGAAGCCCCCAGTATTCACCCAAGAGGTCTCTTCTGCAAACAGCTATTGATCCAGTGGCTTCTAACAGCTCTTGAAAGAGAAACGGAATGGAAGCACCCCTGTGTTGTGGCAAGCCTTGATTCTAACAGATGTATGATAGTGTTATAATGAAACCACTCCAGGAGGAAGAAAGCCAGGGAAATCCCAGCACCACTCACCGTGTAGAGATCCTTCTCTTAAAACTTTTGGTTGAAGAAGAATGCATGGTGAAGGAGCTTAAGACCATAGGAAAAACAGAGTTTGGAGGACCAAGGTCACCAAAAACCCTATAAACACCTTTATAAAACTTTCACAAAATAATAAAACATTCAATTAAAAGACTATCAACTGCATTTAATACATTTAAAATTAACAGTAACAGGTACTATATAATTAATGAATGCTTCATGGAAAAAAATTAATATTATCTTTCCTTGCAGTTTTAGGATACTTGGAAATTCATTTTGCAATCATAGCAGTTTTTCCTATTTAATTTTCAATCTAAATATTTAATGCCTTTTTGATTAGGTTCTTGACTCCCATCTCCCTGGTCTTGCTGAGGTCCCAGAAGCTGAGCCCTAAGCACATACCATCAGTATCCTCTTACAGATTTGTGCATCTCGAAACACACTTCCCAACAGATGTCAAGGTGTAGCTCTGAGTCTTGGTTCACCTCCCTCAGCTTTTGTTCTCCCTCCCAAAGTTTAATCATAAAAACCTTCATTCCACTTCTCTCTTCCGTATTCCTAAACCCTAGTTTCTTCTTTTTATGACTATGCATAAGAGGAGCGACTCATATGCTATAACTCAAGTACTTGTGAATATGCAAACGCTAACACAAATAAAGCTAAGTGCTCCAGTATTTCGAGCATAGGCTGTGCATGTCACTGGGGAAGGATTACAACCTACTGCTTTAGAGTTCATTTTCTCTGGTAAAAAAGTTTCTCTCCAAATTTAGCTTAGGGACGTCCAGGGTACTCTCCCTCAGATAATACTCTGAAGGTAAATCCTATTCAGTTGTCTTACTGTGGAGCCTCACAAAGACCCCAATAGCTTGTTCGTTAAAACATTGTTTGAAATTGATTGATGTGTCACTTTTAATACACCCAAAAGACTGAAGGAGCATTTCAGAGGAGCCAATTAAAATAATAAGAGTCAATATTTTGTCTTCAAATTAGCTAAAAATATATACATGGTAACCAGTATTAGAGAGTGTGTTAAAATGAGCACTGATATGCAGCCAGTGAGATTGTAAGTTGGTACCCCCTTCCTGGAAAGAGACTTGACAATATGTTTTAAGAGCTTTTAATCTTGATTTTATATGCACCAAGCAACTTCTAATTTTAATTTGGATTCATCTGTTTATCTATTTTGGGAAGAGACAGCACCAGTCGTGACACTAGGAAAGTGGTATTTTTCACCGTGAACTTAGAAGTTGGCCTTATGAATCTACTTCAGGCTATCAGAGCCAGAATGATGTGAGTCTGTCCTTCAGTGGCAGCTCTCTTTTGGGGATTCTGGCAAAATTGAGCTTTTGAACCAATAAGGTGAAGGCCAGTCCATGGACTATAGTCAAATAGATGAAGTAAATGCCCTATAGTAAATGTCTCTTAATAGCAATGCAGTTGGCCATCCCTTTTCAACACTATTCCTTCACAATGCAACAGAGAACATAGATCTAATTTACTGTTTGGAAAGGAGCTAAGAGAATGGTGTGTGTCAACACTTGGAAGGGAAGGAATGGCCTGAGAAAGCAAAGCAGAAGCATGAGCAAAGGGTAGGGTTGCGGTAGACAATCTGATGTAATTGCTGGTTTTGAAGCCTAGGATGAATTGTTTAGGGCATGGGTGACAATAAAAGTGACTCAGTAACCAGTAAAAAATGTCTGCTTTGAGCATTGTACTCTTGTGAGAACTATCTACATGAAATCAAATTGACAACAGCAACTTGGAAGATTAGAAAGGAAACGGGGTGGTGAATTTATGTTAACGAGGGAGGAACAACTCAGAAAAGGAGGGTGAGATTGGTTGCACAACTCAAAGAACGTAATCAATGTCACTGAATTGTACATGTAGAAATTGTTGGGTAGTATTTCATTGCGTGTATGTACCATAATTTGCTTATCCATTCATCTGTTGATGGGTACTTAGACTGTTCTTCCATCTTTTTGCTAATGTGAATAATGCTGCAATGAACATGCACGTGCACATGTCTGTTCTTGTGATGGCTCTTCTCTAGGATATATCCTAGGAGTAGTATTGCTGGATTGTATGGTATTTCTATTTCTAGCTTTTTAAGGAGGCACCATATTGTTTTCCATAGTGGTTGTACCATTTTACATTCCCACCAGCAATGCATAAGAGTTCCAATCTCCCTGCAGCCTCTCCAACATTTGTTATTTTCTTTTTTCTTGATTTGTGCCAGTAATCTTGGGGTGAGATGTAATCTCATTGTAGTTTTTATTTGCATTTTTCTAATGGCTAATGATCGAGAGCATTTCATCATGTGTCTGGCTAAATCTCCATTTGAATTCAGATTTCAAACACACACACACACAGTATTCCTATTCTGCTATAGTAATTATTATACCATTTATTGAGTGCTGCTTATGTGTTAAGGGCTCTGATAACACATGAATTATTTCAATAAATTCTAACAACAATCCTGTGAGGTGGAGACTTCTTCTATCTCCATTTTCAGATAAGGAAACTGAGACGTGAAGAAGTTATATACTTGCCCAAAGTCATACATTAAAGCAGGGAAGCCAAGATTCAGACTCATCTCTGTGAGTCCAGACTCTGCAGTGGTAACCAATATGCTATATAACTTCCTCTTCTTGTGAAATAGAAATTGTACTTTCTGGAATCTTTGCTAAAAACATAGAAATTCAGAAAAAGATTTATGCACACGTATGTGCATTTCAAGGAGCCCTGGTGGTGCAGTGGTTAAGCGCTCAGTTGCTAACTGAAAGGTCGGTGGTTCGAACTCACCAGCCACTCCACGGGAGAAAGATGTGGCAGCATGGCTTCTGTAAAGATTTACAGCCTTGGAAACCCTAAGGGACAGTTCTATTCTGTCCTACAATGTTGCTATGAGTTGGAATTGACTTGACTGCAACAGGTTTGGTTTTTGGTTTTGGATGTGCATTGCACCATTATAATCGCTAAAGATTGGGGACATGGTTAAATAAATAATGATACATTCTATGATAGACTCTTCTGTGGTTTTGAAAAAATTTTTCAAATTAAAAGTATTTAATATCATGTCAAAATATTAAGCATAAAAGCAGAATATAAAAGTGCGTATAAAATAGGATCCAACTTCATGACTATATTATGTAAATGAGTAACTAGAAGGAAAACAGTCTTGTCTGATCCTCCCAGCATGGCTTAATCCAAAGAGAATAAGGATGACTTACCTATTGTTTTATATGAAAAACCCACTGCTGTCCAGCTGATTCCAACTCATAGCAACCCCATAGGGTTTTCAAGGCTGGAGCAGTTGTTAAGAGCTTGGCTGCTAACCAAAAGGTTGGCAGTTTGTAGATGGTGCCCGTCTACCACCAATGACCGCCCTGACAGGGAACACGACAGAGAGTCCCGGATAGAGCAGGAGAAAGGTGGGATGCAGAACTCAAATTCTAGTAAAGAGACCAGACTTAATGGTCTGACTGAGAATGGAGGAACCCCGGAAAGCATGGTCCCCGGATTCTCTATCAGCCCAGAGCTAAAACAAATTTCGAGGCCAACTCTTCAGACAAAGATTGGACTAGACTGTGGGACATAAAATGATACTCGTGAAGAGAGTGCTTCTTAGCTCAAGTAGCTACATGAGACTGAACGGGCAGCTTCTGTCCGGAGGTGAGATGAGAAGGCAGAGAGGGTTAGGAGCTGGTTGAATGGACATGGAAAATCAGGAGTGGAAAGGAGGAGTGTGCTGTCACAGTACAGAGAGAGCAATTAGGGTCACATAACAGTGTACGTATAAATTTTTGTATAAGAGACTCTTGAAATGTAAACTTTCACTTAAAGTACAACGGTAAACAAACAGGCAAACAAACAAACAAAAAAAAAAAAACCAAAAGGTCGGCAGTTCCCACCAGCCACTCCTTGGAAACCCTATGGGACAGTTCTACTCTGTCCTGTAGGGTCGCTATGAGTTGGAATACACTCAACGGCAATGGGTTTAAATCCTTAGGGAAGCAGACTGCCACATCTTTCTCCCTCCGAGACACTGGTGGTTTTGAACTGCTGACCTTTCGGTTAGTAGTAGAGCACTTTAACCGCTGCAACTCCAGGGCCTTATATGAAAGGCCTTGGAATAATTTCTTTATCCATTATTTACTTGGAGTTGGGGTGGAATAAAAGAGGACAATAATAGATGTTAATAACAAAGGAAGAGACTTCAAGGAGACATGAGGTAGAATCTCCTGGAAGCCATGAGGTAGAATTCTGGAAATGATTGCTGCCGAGACGAGAGATTTCCATCCTTGGAAATTTCCAAGGAGAAAAACTGCCGTACCACCTTTCTCAGCTAGCTTAGCCAGATGGAGACCTGGATTTTGTGATCCCTGGGGAGTCTGATTCACGTCTTAAATGCTCAACCATGATTATAGGGAAAGCAATTTGCTTTCATGCTCCTTCAAATGCCTCAGTCCTCAGCTCCCTATTTCTGCCCCAGATTATCTGGGAACTCACCAACTCTGCAGGATCTGGCTGTTTGCGTTTTTCAGAAACAATTTAAGGGAAATTGATCATTAGATTGAGTGTGAATTGCTTAAATCTCTCACAACATGTAATCTTACCTCTGATGTAGTTACGAAAACAATGATGAAGACTTCTTTCTTTAGAATATTTTTTTAAAAAGTTAAAAACAAAGACTCTGGTTTTTTTTCAGAAAATAAACATTTTTATTCAAGTAAGTTTGAAAGTGTGTAGCAGTTTGAGTTGCTGTGAAAAATGATATAAATAAGCATATTACTTGCTTAAAGACCAAAAAGATGGTGTGTGCAATAAATTATGAACACTAAACCAAGAATTATCAAGATGTAGAGAAATATATATGCTTTCAAAGCTACAAGTTATAAAAGCAATCGTTATCATCACAAATAGTATAACAGTGAAATAGAGCATCTAATTTAGCTAAACATGTTTAAGAGAATATTGTAAATTTCCCACATGGTATAGTTTATAGAAAACAAGCTGACAAGAATCTTGATATGTAGAATTTAAGCCAGACACTGTATCAGTTAAAATGCTTTTAAATGCAGGAAATACTAACTCAACGCAAACTGATTTTAAAAATAAACAAATTAACTTGCGTAACAGAGGTTAGGAGGTAAGGCAGGTTTCAGCATTGGTGGAGTCAGGGGATCAAGTATATCATCATAGAGCCATGGTTTTTCCATCTGTCTACCCTGCCATCATCATCAGCTTCATCCTAAAACTGGTTCATCTCATGGTCCTGTGATGACTGCCAGCTTCTTGAAAAAACAAGCTTCTTTTTTCATATCCAGTAGGGGAGAGCACTCTACCCAAGGCATGAATGTAAACCCTTCCCTTCTCTCTTTATGTGCCCACTTTCGAAGCACAACAGTGGGTTTAGGGATTAAGCATGCAGGCCTTCATCAGCCAGCCCAGGGCTTCCTTTGGCAGTAAACTTGTAAACTTAGTTGTTTTCAGTCTATTCACTTCTAGTCAATTCAGAGGGCACTCAAGTATCCAAAGTCAGATATTCCATCTGCCACTGTGTCTTGGTCATCCCCTGGCCTAAAGTTTAGCTTCCTCACCTTGAATCATTTCAAACCAATAACCTATTTGGAAAAGCAGCCAACAGTATCTTAGCTGCTCTACTCCCTGCACGGGGGAGAAGACAACCCTGTATTTATCACTATCTGGCCATCCCCTTTAGGCTGAGAGTGGTGGGGCAGGGAGGAACTGGGAGTGGCAAGGAGCTGTACGGGTTGAATTGGTTCAAGTGCTCCTCTGTGACCAAAGCGAGACACCAGACTGCTGACCTTTGCTGTCACCTAGGTCTAAATGGTCTTTATTCCTTATATATTTGGTGAATTCACCCTTCACGACTCTAATTCCTTCTCCATGAAGTGTTTCCTGAGCCCCAGCACCAAACTGAATTTTCTTCCTTCCTTCAATTCATCTCTGTATCCCTTCCAGTCTCTACAAAAGCACCTTTGGAAATCACTTACCTATACTTTGGGCTCTTTGACTTTCACAAGGTGTTTGAAATCATTGCTATATCCTCAATGCCTCATCCAGCACAGAGGAAGAGGCTCTGGAAATATGTTTTGAAAGGAAGTTTGGAGAGAGTATGAGCTGATGTTAACATACTTAATAGTACCATCATCACCATTATCATCTTCACTGTCATCAATAATGTCAACAATAATAATGGTTACAAGTTTTGAGTATTTACAATTTGGCAATCCACTTTATAGTCATTGTCTCATGTAGTCCTCATAACAGCCCTATGAAGTAGGTGCAATTATCACTTTTGAAGTAGTCACCTAGCTAGTAAGAAGCAGAGCCAGGATTTTAACTTAAGTCTGTATGATTCCCCAGGCTCATAAAGAACGAATTCATCTCTTATACTGAGATCACCAAGGCTGACCTTATAAAGATTATACAGTCAAGGAAAGACAAATATACTGTGACAACACTAATTGATAAGGACAACTTTGCACTCATTTTGGAAGTGACCTCTGCATCCACTCCTAGGTAGCTACTCCCGAACACTGGAGAAAGGACAGGAGTTGAACCTATTTTTCTTCCTGGACTTACTCCATCACCTCTATTGAGAGAAGCAGAGGAATGAGGTGCAGAGAGACGGCACTTGTTCAGATTTACAAAAGGAATTAGTTGTAGGTCTGTGTCAAGGACCGAAGTCCCTACTTTCCATCCAGCAGTCTTTTATCTACACTGTGTGGCCACTAACCTCACTTCTGGGTAGTCTACTGTTTATATTGGGGTGTGAAATTCACTAGAACATATTCCCAATGAGTTAGCATGATTTAGACAAGCTATCATAGCTGATCAAAAAGTCAAGGAGCACTGGTGGCGCAGTGGTTAAGCAGTGGGCCGGTAACCGAAAGGTTGGTGGTTAAAGTCCACCTGCTGTTCCATGGGAGAAAGGTATGGCAGTCTACTTCCATAAAGATTACAGACTAGGAAACCCTATGGGGCAGTTCTACTGTATCATATAGGGTCACTATGAATCGGAATTGACTCAACAACAACTTTTTTTTTTTTTTAATCAAAGCTGATTGAGAAATTAGGTCTTTCTGTAAAGAGCTACACTGAGGATTCTTTCCAGAATCTTTTTATTCTGTAATTCATCTAAATATATTATATATATATATATATATATATATCTCCCCAGTAAGTATGACTGATAAACATATCAACTTACTGAGTTATAATTTGGCTTCTTGCTCTTCTTTCCTCTTTCAAGGAAAATATTTTATCAATTTTGTGGTGATTCATACTCAGCCAATCTTGTTAAATCTATCAATGGTAGAAACTAATACATTATGAATGTTGAAACCTGAACTTGGTAGACAGTTTTCTTCTCGGAGTACTCCAACTCAATTTACATAAAAATATAAAATCCATTTGGGCCTGAATGGAATTAAATACACCTAACTTGAACTGATATACAATAAATGCATCACTGAAGGCTTGAGGTGTCTGTCAGAAGAAATGAGCAAGTGACTGACCAAATTAGAAACTCACACCCTGGCTGGCATTCTATGACTGCCTCCTGTGCCTCTAGAGCAGAGAGGATCCAGCTCCTCAGGGCCCTCCTTAGGCACTGTTCCCAATCCACCCCAATGAATCCTACCACTTCCCTCAACCTCTCCTTTCCCAGACTCAAGCAATGTATCTTTTCTTCATCACCGAGTTCATATTTCACAGTTGTCTTACTGTTTCTTCTTCCCACCCCAAGACAATTTTAATTCATCCATCTATTCCTCCATCACATCCTGAAGTGTCAAGTTGAGAGATTACTAACATCCTAAGAAAAAGAGTAGACCAACCAGAAGTGAAGTTAGTGGTCACATAGTGTGGGTGAAAGACCCAGCTGTAAAATGGAGTCTTGGGTCCTTGACCCAGACTACAACAAGTTCCTTTTGTAAACCTGAGCAAGTCCCTTTGTTTTCCCCTTAAAGATAAACACGTGTCTCAGAGTCTCGAGAGACCAAACAATATGCTAGCAAACACAGAGCCCCACTTCCTATTTGAAGTCTACATGTTCCCTCTAGATCCAAAGAGCCCCCCTACCTCAACTTTGAGCATCCCATTGTGGAGTTCTAGCCCTCTCTACTGTCAAATCCTAGTACAGTCGATTCTTGTTATTTGCAATAGTTATGTTCTATAAAGTCTTTCAAGAACGCTGAATTAGCCAACACTAAACCAACCTTGTTCAACCTCAGCTGGGAATATGTGTCCCACTCTACACATGCCCATGCCTAATGTTAGGATTCAATTGTGTCCCCCAAAAATGTGTGTCAACTGGGCTAGGCCATGATTCCCAGTATTGTGTAGTTGTCCTCCATTTTCTGATCTGATGTAATTATCTATGTGTTGCAAATCCTAACCTCTACGATGTTAATGAGACAGGATTAGAGGCAGTTATATTAATGAAGCAGAACACAATCTACAGGATTAGGTTATATCTTGATTTAATCTCATCTGAGATATAGAAGAGAGAAGCCAGCAGAGAAGAGAGGAACCTCCTACCACCAAGAAAGAAGAGCCAGGAATGAAGCGCATCCTTTTGTCCTGGGGTCCCTATGCTGAGAAAGTCCTAGACCCAGAGAAAGATTGATGACAAGGACATTCCCCCAGAGTTGACAGAGAGAAAACCTTCCCCTGGAGCTGGTGCCCTGTATTTGGACTTCTAGCCTCCTAGAATGTGAGAGAATAAATTTCTGTTTATTAAGCTATCTACTTGTGGTATTTCTGTTATAGCAGCACTAGATAACTAAGACACCTGCGAATGACTGAAAGTACCACAAGTGCTGGTTTTGAGGTTACAAATAAATGTTAGCAAGTAGGTGGATTCGCAAATATGCAATTCATAAATAATCTGTATTGACTACCTCTATCCCCCTCCTCTAAACCCTGATTTCTCCTAGTTCTTGTCAGTGGATACTAATCTCTTATCTCTGCCTAATAAGAAAGTTGAATTTCAATGACAGCCTTTAATTCACTTCAATGCAGCCCACATTCAGGGTCTTTAAAATCCAAAGTGTGATTCTGAATTTCAGGCCAGTGGAAAAGATACCCTGAGACTGATCTTAATAACACAGCAGGTGTTGACAAGTGTCGGGTGAGCTGAACTGAACTGAGAAGTGAGCCTTATGGTATCTTTTGAGTCTGACTTTGGTTATCCTACTACCTTGCTGCAGGTGGAAAGATAAGATATAGAACAAGAAACAGATGAGAGCTAGACAACACCTCAGAAAGGCAACAAACAAGTCCATCCCTGTGACTTTTGGAATATATAGAAAGGGAAAGTATACTAATGTGTATTAAGTACCTACTGTGTTTCAGGCAGAAACCCTGGTTGCATAGTGGTTAAGAGCTATGTCTGCTAACCAAAGGTCATCAGTTCGAATCCACCAGGCACTCCTTGGAAAGCATATGTGGCAGCTCTACTCTGTCCTATAGGGTCAGTATTAGCCAGAATTGACTTGACAGCAATGGGTTTGGTTTGGTTGTTTTGGTGTTTCAGGCAGTATTAAGTGCTTTCCAGACACAGGCTGACTGTGCTCAGCTTTCTAATAGAATAGAAGACCCTTCATATTCCAGTAATACCACTGACTCACACTTGTAAGGTTTGGCTTTGAAATTTTTCATTATTGAATACCTCGAAAATTCATCAACTTCTCTCATCGTCCCTGGTACTGCCCTAGTCCAAGCTACTCAGGTCATGGCAACAGCCTAAATATCTCCCACTTTCATTCTTTCTCCCTATAACTCATTCTCAACACATCAGCCACACTAAGAGTTGAAGATGTGAAGTCAGATTACGTATTTCCTTTATCTAATGGTTCCTCATCTCATTTAGAATAAACTCCAAGGTTCTCACTTTGTCCAACAAGACCATCATGACCTGTATCCTATCTACTCCTCCAAGTCATCCAGTGCCTCTCTCCGCTACCCTCACTGCACTCCTCATATGTCATCCCAGAGCCACTGTACGGAAGGTCATTCTAGGCAGAAGACACAGCATGCAGAGTGCCCAGTGCATAGTATCTTAGTTATCTGCTTTAACAGAAATACCACAAGTGAATGGCTTTAACAAAGAGAAATTTATTCTCTCACAGTCTAGGAGGCTAGAAGTTCAAATTCAGGGCACCAGCTCCCCGGAAGTCTTTCTTTCTCTGCCGGTTCTCGGGGAAGGTCCTTGTCATCAATCTTCCCTGGTCTAGGAGCTTCTCAGCATAGGGACCCCTGGTCCAAAGGACGCACTGTTCTCCTAACTCTTCTTTCTTGGTGGTATGAGGTCCCTCCCCTCTCTGCTCACTTCTGTTTTTTATAGCTCAAGAGAGATTGACTCAATATACAACCTAAGCTTGTAGATTGGGTCCTGCCGCATTAACATCATAGAGTTAGGATATACAACACATAGGAAAATCACATCAGATGGCAAAATGGTGTGCAATCACACAATACTGGGACTTATGGCCTAGCCAAGTTGACATATACTTTTGGGGGACACAATTCGATCATTAACACATAGTAACCACTTGATAAATATTAGTGTACAGGGGTAAGGGAAAATGTTAGCTTATTAGCCGATGGCAGAATTATTCTTGGAGAAAAAAATGTTATAGTTTAGGAAATAATGGTTCATTTTGAATTTTGGAAAGGCATAGTTAGGATGGGATAGAAATGAGACAGAGAGCTACCTGAAGTGCCCTGCATAAAAAATGAAGAATTGGGAGGATTGGAGGCTAGTACAGAGGAGGAGGTGAGAGAGTCTATGGGTAGAAAAGGGGCCTAACAACAAGGTGGGAGGCTGGTGCTCTGTGTGGAGGGATGGTAGCTCTCTATCAGGGAAGTGAGCAGTTGACTTTTTTTTTTCCCACTTTTATAGTTTCCATTATTTTATTGGTTTAATTAACACACTGTCTCATAAAAAATGAGCACGTTTGTCCAAGTTAAAAAGTTGATTT
This sequence comes from Dugong dugon, assembly GCA_030035585.1. Classification (NCBI taxonomy): domain Eukaryota; kingdom Metazoa; phylum Chordata; class Mammalia; order Sirenia; family Dugongidae; genus Dugong; species Dugong dugon. The sequence continues at coordinate 150,424,257 of CM057460.1, forward strand.
TTTAAATAGAATTATTATGCACTTAAAAAAAATAATCTTTTTACTTTAGAACAGTTTTAGATTTACAGAAATACCACAAAGACAGCACAGAGTGTTTCCATATATCCCACAGTGTTTCCTCTATTTTTAACATCTTAAACATTAGTATGGTACATTTGTCACAAATGAGTCAATATGGACATATTATTATTATATGAAGTCCACACTTTATTCAAATTTCCTTAGTATTTACCTAATGTCCTTTTTCTGTTCTAGGATTCCATCCAGGATGCCACACTGCGTTTAGTTGTCATGTCTCTTTAGACTCTTCTCAGACTGTCCGTATTTTTTAATGATCTTGACAGTTTCAAAGTATACTCGTCAATTGTTTTGTAGAATGTCCCTCAACTGGAATTTGTAAGATGTTCTTCCTCATTATTAGAGTGGAGTTATGTGTTTCTGGGAGGAAGACTGTAGAGGTAAAGTGTCATTTTCATCATATCATTTCAAGGGTATGTGCTATCAATATGATTTATCACTGTTGATATTGACATTGATTACCTGGCTGAGGTAGTGTTTGTGAGGTTGCTTCACTGTAAAGTTACTCTGTTTCCCCATTTCCTTATTGTATTCTTTAGAAAAAAGTCACTGTGAAGGTTAATGTTATGTGTCAACATGGCTAGGCTGATTCCCGGTGATTTGGCAGACACTGGGCTGGTTGCTCTTCCGTAATGTAGTATAATGCAATTACCTTTCATGATGTGGTCTGATGTGATCAGTCAATCAGTTGAAAAGGCAGTTTCTTTCGGGGTATGGTCTCCAGTAAATAAATGGATGTTCTAGCAAAGCTCACACTCCCTTGACCCTGCACTGTTCTCATCCCCTGACCTCTGGTTCCTGGGGCATAAGCCTACAGAAGGCTCTGGCCTGCTGCCTGACCTGCGGATTTTGGATTTGCCAAACCCCACAATCTTCCGAGCCAGCACAGGTCTCTAGCCTGCTGTCTGACCTATAGATTTGGTACTTGCCAGCCCCCACAATTGTGTGTATATACGTATATATGTGTGTATATATGTATATATATATATATATATATATATATATATATATATATATGTATATGTCTCACTGGTTTTGCTCCTCTAAAGAGTGCACACTAAGACTGTCACTCTGCACAGCCTGCATGTAAGGTATGAGGAGTTATGCTCCACTACCTTAAGGGCCAAATATCTACATAAATGATTTGGAGGTTTATTCATTGTCCTCCATTTATTTATTTATTCATTCATTCATTCATGCCAGTATGGACTCATGTATATTTATTTCATATTTTGTGTTAAATTTAATACTACATTTATTTTCTTGCTCAAACTGTTCTAGCTCTGACCATTGGAAGCTTTGTCATCTGGTTCCTGTGTCCCTTAGAAATACCTTCATCAGCATGAATACAAAACTCAAGAGAGGACTTCTGGCAAAATGACGGTCTAGGCAGAAGCACCATGCTGTCCCTCCACAGCAAAGGTCTGAAAAACTAAGCCAAACAGAGAAAACAGCAATCCTGAAACCCTAAAACAGCAAATGAAGAGATAAAGAACTCAGACAAGCACCAAATGGAGTGAGAAAAATGACAGAGAATGGAGAGCGAGGAGAGATTCATGCAGGGGTCCCCTATCAGCTAATGCAGTGCGGATCTGCCATCTTGGACTCCTGTAGAGACCAGCAAATAGGGGGTATGAGAAATCAGCTTCACGGAGCTTCCAGCAGGAGACAAAACAACCGGTAATTTGCAATACACCCTTTCCCACCCCCACCCTTCTTCACCCCCACTCGGCTGCTTCTGCTTCCTGTGGCCACAGTCTTTTGGCCAGGAAGCACTGGCTGCTTGGATTCCACCCACCCACACTGGCCAGCTCCCTGACTGACATTTGTTGGCTGCTGGTGTTGCTTTTTTCTGCTTCTTTTGATTTCTTCTTTACCTCTCACCACCTCCCCCTCCTTTCGCTCAAATACCTGGCTTTGTGCGCCATCTTTGCTTCTTCCTAAGGAGATGTGGAGCTCTGTTCCAGTGTGGAAACTACTTCCTTGTCTGAGCTGCCAAGCTGGTGGGATCCCAGGACTTTAGTTTGTTTTGAATTGTTTGTTTGTTTTCTTTTCCTTTTCTCGAGTAGGGAGCCCATTCTGGCTGGGCAGTGCCACATGGCTTGGGATCTACCCTGTCAGCTTGTGCAGATGCACAGAAGGATCCTGAGAGCATTTCTTGTTTTGTGGGTGTTTTTTTTTTTTTTTTCTGTTTCTTGGGAGGCTTTTCTTTTTCCTTTTTTTAATTAAATTTGTTTTGTTTTCTTTTACCTTTTTGTCTTTCTTCATTACTCAGTTTCTCATCTCTCTATACCTTCCTTCTCTTCCTGTTCCCTGAATACCTGGTGTGGAATACCTCTATGCCTTCTACCCAGGCTGTACTGCAATACCAGGGAACAACTTCCCCGGACCACATAGTCACACCAGTGGGATCCCTGGGAGATTTGCTGTTCTTTTTTCTTTCTAATTTTTATTTATTCATTCTTTTCTTTTTTTTCTTCTTCATCCCCTTTTTGTTTTTCTGCATTTCGTACTCTCCCATCTCTCCACTCCAATGGCTAGCTCCCTTAGCACTCTGTTTTGTTTGTTTGTATGTTTTTGGGTCCTGTTCTCTCTCCTCTCTCCCATACCCATCTTAGGTCCACACATCATAATCTCCCCTCTCCATCCTGCCTACCTGCACCGTGCACTTAACATCACACACCATGCAGCACAGGCATGGCCTACTGGAACCTCCCCTGCACTGATTAACCACCGGCCCTGGTGGCTGTAGTAAGTGCCACAAACAACCCATCCCAGCAACTCCTGCTAGACCTGCCCTACTGTATCATATCTGAGTGACTGACCCTGACAATTGGACAAGGAGGCAAAAAGTATCGTGCCCAGAGACGAGCAAACAACAAAGAACACAGCCCTCCTGCTCAGACATAGCCAAATTTAAAAAAAAAAGGACAAAACAAACAAATCTACAATCAATAAATGTGAAAAATAACTACTGAATGCACCAAAGATAGCAGACCATATCAAAACATTTACAAAAACAGGACAGGATGGTTCAAGTAGGTGTCCAAAATAAAACAGCAGGTGACTTTCCAGTGGAAGAAAAGGCACTAGAACTACCTGATAAGGAATTCAGATCTCTAATACTCAGAATTCTCCAAGAGTTGAAGCAAAAAGCAGACAAAAAGGAGGAAAAAATAGACAAATTCATGGACAATATGGACAAAAAAATGGAAGAATGCAGGAAAATAATGCAGGAACAAAATGCCAAAATAAATTCACAACTAGAAATTATACAAAAACAACAGTTAGCAATCCAAAAGATAAAGAACAAGATTTCAGAAATGGACAGTTCATAGAAGGGCTGAGGAGCAGATTTGAAACGATGGAAGACAGGATCAGTGGAATTGCATACAAACACTTGGATACAAGTCTGTTTCAGGAAAACTCAGAAAAAAGAACAAAGAAAAATGAAGAGACCCTGAGAGTTATGTGGGATAAAATCAAAAGCAAAAATTTGCAAGTGATCAGAGTTCCAGAACAGGGGGAGGAAACAGAAAACACAGAGAGGATCACTGAAGACCTACTGACAGAAAACTTCCCTAATATCATGAAAGATAAAAGCTGAAAATCCAAGAAGCTCAACAAACCCCATATAGGATAGACCCCAAAAGAAAATCACCAAGACATATCATAATCACACTCTACAAAACCAAAGACAAAAAGAATCCTGACATCAGCTTGTGAAAAACAAGAAGTCCCATACAGAGGAGAAAAAATAACACTAAGCTCAGCTTATTTGGCAGAAACCATGCAGGCAAGAAGCAATGGGTTGACATATATAAACCCTTGAAAGAAGACAATTGCCAGCCAATATCCTGCAAAACTCTCCTTCAAATATGGTAGTGAAATTAGGTCATTTCCAGATAAACAGAAGTTAAGGGAATATGTAAAAACCAAACCAAACTTAAAAGAATTATTAACAGGAGTTCTTCAATCTGAGAAGAAACAACTTCAGCTCACAGACTGAATCTAGGATGCAGGATCATACCAGCCAGATACTTATCTAGGAAATGAATTCTCAAGCACTATACAAAACCAAAAGAAATACAACAGGGAATAACAGCAGTTAATCAGTAAATGACAACAACATCAGAACAATAAAAGACGGAACAAACAGTGTAGGTGTAGAACCTTGTAATGGAGAGGAAGGCAAGGCGTTACTAAGTAATAATAGCCTGCTTCAAACTTAGAAAGATAAGGGTAAATTTCAGGGTAACCACAAAGAAAGTTAACAAACATACTCATAAAAATAAAGAGGAAAAACATAAAGTCTCAGCAAAAACTAAACTTACCAAAACAAAAGAAATGAAAAAAAAAATCCACAAACAAAAGCAACTCAGCACAGGAGAGTAAGAAGAACAAAGAAAACGTCAGCACCACAAAACAAATCACTACAAAATTACAGCAACAAAATAACATCTATCAATAATTACACTGAATGTAAATGGACTCGATGCACCCATAAAGAGATGGAGAGTGGCAGAATGGATAACAAAACAGGATCCATCAATATGCTTTCTACAAGAGACACACCTTAGAAACAAAGATGTGAATTTATTAAGAGTCAAAGGTTGGAAAAAAATATATCAAGCTAACAACTACCAAAAAAGAGCAGGAGTGGCAATACTAATCTTGGATAAAATAGACTTTAAAACAAAATCCACCATAAAAGACAAAGAAGGACACTATATAATGATTAAGGGGATGATCAATTATGGAGACATAGCCATAATAAACATCAATGCACCCAATGACAGGGCTCCAAAATACATAAAACAAACTCTAAAGACACTGAAAAGAGAAATTGACAGTTCCACAATAATAGTAGGAGACTTCAACACACCACTCTCAATAAAGGACAGAACAACTAAGAAGAAACTCAGCAAAGATACAGAAGACCTAAAGGACACAATCAGCCAACTTGACCTCATAGACATATATAGAACACTCCATCCAACCGCTGAAAGGAAATATTCTTTTCCAATGCACGTGGAACGTTCTCCAGAATAGACCACATCTTAGGCCACAGAGCAATCCTCAACAAGATCCAAAACGTTGAGATAATTCAAAGTATCTTCTCTCACCACAATGCCATTGAGGTAGAAATTAACAAGAGAAAGAGCAAGGAAAAAAAATCAATTAAATGGAAACTGAATAACATCCTGTTTACACATCAATGGGTAATAGAACAAATCAGAGATGGAATAAAAAAATTCCTAGAATCAAATGAGAATGAAAACACATCATACCAAAACCTTTGGACACCTCAAAGGCAGTCCTCAGAGGACAATTTATAACAACAGATGCACACATCAAAAAAGAAGAAAGGGACATAATCAAAACATTAACTACAGAACTCAAACAAATAGAAAGAGAACAGCAAAACAAGCCCACAGTCGCTGGAAGAAAGGAAATAGTAAGTATCAGAGCAGAAATAAATAAAATAGAGGACAGAAAAACAATAGAAAGAATCAACAAAACCAGAAGTTGGTTCTTTGAAAGAATCAACAAAATCGACAAACCACTGGCCAGACTGACAAAAGAAAAGCAGGAGAGGACACAAATAATCCAAATAAGAAATGAAATGGGGGACATTACAACAGACCCAACTGAAATAAAAAGGATTATAACAGAATATTATGAAAAACTATACTCCAACAAATTTGAAAACCTACAGGAAATGGATAAATTTCTAGAAGCACACTACCTACCCAGACTACAACAAAGTGATGTTGAAAATCTGAACAGACCCATAACAAGAGAAAAGATTGAAAAGGTAATAAAAAAAACTCCCAACCAGAAAAAGCCCTGGTCCAGATGGCTTCACTGGAGAATTCTACAAAACATTTACAGAAGAGCTTCTACCAGTACTACTCAAGCTATTTCAGAGCATAGAAAAGGAAGCAACACTTCTGAATTCATTCTATGAAGTGAGCATAACCCTCATACCAAAACCAGGCAAAGATGTCCCAAAAAAAGAAAATTACAGACCAATATCTCTCATGAATATAGATGCAAAAATTCTCAACAAAATTCTAGCCAATAGAATTCAGCATCATATAAAAAAAAATCATACGCCACGACCAAGTAGGATTCATAGCAGATATGCAAGGATGGTTCAACATTAGAAAATCAATCAACGTAATCCACCACATAAATAAAAGGAAAGAAAAGGATCACGTGATCATCTCGATTGACGTAGAAGAGGCATTCAACAAAGTCCAACACCAATTCCTGATAAAAACTCTCAATAAAATAGGTATAGAAGGGAAATTTCTCAACATAATAAAGGGCATCAATGCAAAACCAATGGCCAACATCATTCTTAATGGAGAGAGGCTGAAAACATTCCCCTTGAAAGCAGGAACAAGACAAGGTTGCCCTTTATCACCACTCCTATTTAACATTGTGCTGGAAGTCCTAGCTAGAGCAATAAGGCAAGAAAAAGAAATAAAGTGAATCCAAATTGGTAATGAAGAAGTTAAACTGTCCCTGTTTGCAGATGATATGATTCTATACATAGAAAACCCTAAAGACTCCACAAGAAATCTACTGGAACTAACAGAAAGATGCAGCAGAGAAGCAGGATACAAGATAAACATTCAAAAATCAGTTGGATTCCTATACACCAATAAGGAGAACGATGAAAAGGAAATCAGTAAAACAATACCATTTATAATAGCCCCTAAAAAAATAAAATCTTAGGAATAAATCTAACCAGGGATGTAAAAGACCTATACAAAGAAAACTACAAAACACTACTGCAAGAAACCCAAAGGGTTCTACATAAATGGAAAAACATACCATGCTCATGAATAGGTAGAGTCAACATTGTGAAAATGACAATTCTACTCAAAGCAATTTACAAACACAATGCAATCCCGATCCAAATACCAACAACATTCTTCAAAGAGATGGAAAAACTAATCATTAACTTATATGGAAAGGGAAGAAGCCCTGAATAAACAAAGCACTATTGAAGAAGAAGAATAAAGTTGGAGGACTCACACTACCTGACCTCAGAACCTGCTATACAGCTACGGTAGTCAAAACAGCTTTGTACTGGTACAACGACAGATACATTGACCAATGGAACAGAAATGAGAACTCAGATGTAAATCCATCCACCTACAGTCACCTGATCTTCAACAAGGGCCCAGAGTCCATCAAATGGGGGAAAAGACAGTCTTTTTAATAAAAGGTGCTGGCAAAAATGGATATCCATCTGCAAAAATATGAAACAGGACGCATACCTCACACCATATACAAAAACTACTTAAAAATGGATCAAAGACATGAATATAAAGCCTAAAACTATAAAGATCATAGAAGCAACAATAGGACCAACATTACAGGCCTTAATACACGGCATTAACACAATACAGACCATAACCATCAATGCACAAACCCCAAAAGATAAGCTAGATAACTGGGATCTTCCAAAAATCAAACAGCTATGCTCTTCAAAAGACTTCACCAAAAGAGTAAAAAGATAACCTATGGACCGGGAAAAATTTTTTGGACAGTACATGTCAGACAAAGGTCTAATCTCCATAATCTACAAAAAAATCCAACACCTCTACAACAAAAAGACAAATAATCCTATTAAAAAATGGGCAAAGGAAATGAACAGACACTTCACCAAAGAAGACATTCAAGTGGCCAACAGACACATGAGAAAATGCTTGCAGTCACTAGCTGTTAGAGAAATGCAAATTAAAACAATGAGATACCATCTCACCCCGGCATTACTGGCACGAATCAAAAACACTGGAAATTACAAATGTTGGAGGGGCTGCAGGGAGATCGGAACTCTTATGCACTTCTGCTGGGAATGGAAAATGATACAACCATTTTGGAAAATGATATGGCACTTCCTTAGAAAGCTAGAAATAGACATACCATTCGATCCAGCAATCCCACTCCTAGAAATATATCCTATAGAAATAAGAGTCGTCACTCAAATAGACATATTCACACCTATGTTCATGGCAGCATTGTTTACAATAGCAAAATGATGGAAACAACCTAGATGCCCATCAACAGATGAATGGATAAACAAACTATGGTACATACACACAATGGAGTACTATGCAACGAGAAAGAACAACGATGAATCTGTGAAGCATCTCATAACATGGATGAAATTGGAGGACATTATCCTGAGTGAAATAAGTCAATCACAAAAGGACAAATATTGTATGAGACCTCTATTGTAAAAACTCATGAAAAAGTTTACACACAAAAAGTAACAATCTTTGTTGGTTACCAGGGATGGGAGGAGTGGCAGAAATACTAAATAGGCAATAGATAAGTGGTATCTTGGGTGAAGGGTGAGACAGTATACAATACAGGGTAAACCAGCACAACTTGTAAAAGGAAAGGTCATGGAAGTTCCATAGACACATCCAAACTCCCTGAGGGACTGAATTGCTGGGTGGAGGGCTATGGGGACCATGGTCTCGGGAACATCTACCTCAATTGGCATAACACAGTTTATAAAGACAGTGTTCTACATTCTACCTTGGTGAGTAGCATCTGGGGTCTTAAAAGCCTATGAGCAGCCATCTAAGATACTCCACTGGTCTCATCCTTTCGGGAGCAAGGGAGAATGAAGATAACAGGATACAAGGAAAAGATTAGTCCAAAGGACTAACGGACCACAGTACCAAGGCCTCCACTAGACTGAGTCCAGTATAGCTAGATTGTGCCCAGCCACCACCACTGACTGCTCTGATCAGGATCACAACAAACGGTTCTGGAGAGAGCTGGAGAAGGATGTAGAACATAATTCTAACTCACAAAAAAAAAAAAAAAAAAAAGACCAGATTTACTGGCCTAAAGGAGACTGGAGAAACCCCGAGAGTATGGCCCCCAGACACCCTTTTAGCTCAGTGGTGAGGTCATTTCTGATGTTCACCGTTCAGCCGGGGAGTGGACAGCCACATAAAATAAATCTGACTAATGAGGCACAGCAGTCCAGGTACAAGGTCCAGAAGGCAGAAGGGGACTGGAAAGCTGGTGATAGGGGACCCAAGGTTAAGTAAGGATGGTGTTGATGTGTTGTGAGGTTGTTAACCATTGTCATAGGGCAACATGTGTGCTAACTGTTAAATGAGAAACTATTTTGTTCTGTAAGCCTTCATCTAAAGTGAGAATAGCAGCACAACTGCAAGAGCATAGTCGATGTCACTGAACTGTGCATGTAGAAATTTTTGAAATGTATCTTTGGCTATGTATATTTTCACCAAAAAAAAAAAAAGGTCAAGAAGGGAGAGGGTTTATATGTTGTGCGGTTGTTAACCAATGTCATAAAACAATATGTGTACTACTGTTTCATGAGAAACTATTTGTTCTGTAAGCCTTCACCTGAAGTACAATTAAAGAAAAAAAAAAAATGAAACAGGACCCATACCTCATGCCATATACAAGAACTAATTCAAAATGGATCAAGGACCTAAATATAAAGCCAAAAACTGTAAAGTGCATAGAAGCAAAAGTAGGACAAATGCTACAGGCCCTAATACATGGCATTAATAGGATACAAACCATAACCATCAACACACAAACCCCAGAAAATAAGCTAGATAACTGGGGTCTTCCAAAAATCAAACACATATGCTCTTCGAAAGACTTCTCCAAAAGAATAAAAAGAGAACTTACAGACTGGGAAAAAATTTTTGGACAGTACAAGTTAGACAGCGGTCTAATCTCCATAATCTACAAGAAAATCCAACACCTCTACAACAAAAAGACAAGTAATCCTATTAAAAAATGTGCAAAGGAAATGAACAGTCACTTCACCAAAGAGGACATTCAAGAGGCCAACAAACACATGAGGAAATGCTTGCGATCACTAGCCATTAGAGAAATGCAAATTAAAACTACAATGAGATACCATCTCACTCCAGCATTACTGGCACAAATTCAAAAACACTGGAAATAACAAATGTTGGAGGGGCTGTGGGGAGATCGGAACTCTTATGCACTGCTGCTGGGAATGCAAAATGATACAACCATTTTGGAAAATGATATGGTACTTCCTTAGAAAGCTAGAAATAGAAATACCATTCGATCCAGCAATCCCACTCCTAGGAATATATCCTAGAGAAATAAGAATCGTCACTCGAATAGACATATGCACACGTATGTTCATGGCAGTACTGTTCACAATAGCAAAAAGATGGAAACAACCTAGATGCCTATCAATGGGTGAATGGATAAACAAACTATGGTACATACACACAATGGAGTACTTTGCAATGATAAAGAACAACGATGAATCTGTGAAGCATCTCATAACATGGATGAAACTGTAGTACATTATGCTGAGTGAAATAAGTCAATCACAAAAGGACAAATATTGTATGAGACCTCTATTGTAAAAACCCATGAAAAAGTTTACACATAAAAAGTAACAATTTTTGTTGGTTACCAGGGATGGGAGGGGTGTGGGGGGAATACTAAATAGACAGTATATAAGTGGTATCTTGGGTGAAGGGTGAGACAGTACACAATACAGGGGAAACCAGCACAACTTGTAAAAGGAAAGGTCATGGAAGCTCCATAGACACATCCAAACTCCCTGAGGGACTGAATTGCTGGGCGGAGGGTTGTGGGGAGTATGATCTTGGGGAACATCTAGCTCAATTGGCATAACACAGTTTATAAAGACAATGTTCTAACATTCTACCTTGGTGAGTAGCATCTGGAGTCTTAAAAGCCTGTGAGCAGCCATCTAAGATACTCCACTGGTCTCATCCCTTTGGGAGCAAGAAAGAATGAAGAGAACAGGATACAAGGAAAAGATTAGTCCAAAGGACTAATAGACTACAGTACCAAGGCCTCACCAGACTGAGTCCAGTACAGCTAGATGGTGCCCAGCTACCACCACTGACTGCTCTGACCAGGATCACAGCAGAGGGTTCTGGACAGAGCTGGAGAAGGATGTAGAACAAAATTCTAACTCACACAAAAAAAGACCAGATTTACTGGCCTAAAGGAGACTGGAGAAACCCCAAGAATATGGCCCCAGACACCCTTTTAGCTCAGTGGTGAGGTCACTTCTGAGGTTCACCATTCACCCGGGGTTTGGACAGCCCCATGAAGCAAAACGGGACTAATGAGGCACAGCAGTCCAGGGACAAGGACTAGAAGGCAGAAAGGGACAGGAAAGCTGGTAATAGGGAACCCAAGTTTGAGTAAGAACAGTGTTGATGTGTAGCGAGGTTGTTAAGCATTTGTCATAGGGCAAAATGTGTACTGTTTAATGAGAAAACTATTTTGTTCTGTAAACCTTCATCTAAAGTGAAAATAGCAGCACAATTGGAAGAGCATAATCGATGTCACTGAACTGTGCATGTAGAAATTTTTGAAATGGTGCATCTTTGGCTATGTATATTTTCACCAAAAAAAAAAAAAAAAAAAGTCGAAAAGGGAGAGGGTTGACATGTCGTGGGGTTGTTAACCAATGTCATAAAACAATACGTATACTACTGTTTAATGAGAAACTATTTGTTCTGTAAGCCTTCACCTGAAGTACAATAAAAAAAAAAATTAACAAAAAAAAAACAACTCAACATAAAGTTACCTCTAGGGAGAAGGAGGAGGATATGATCTAACAAGGGTATCTAAGGCATTGAAACTGTCCTATGAAAGTGAGATAGTATATATAAAGATGTTCGATGCATTTTTCTTACACTATTTTAAATGTCTGAGCTCTTTGATAATAAAACATTTTAAACAGTCAACTGCTTGTAGAAGAAACACAGGAGAAAATCTAGGTGATCTTGGTTTTGATGATGAGACTTTAAATACAACATCAAAAATATGATCTTTGAAAGAAAAAATTGATAGGTTGGATTTTATTAAATTTAAAAAATTCTTCCTGCAAAATACAATGTTACGAGAATCAAAAGACAAGCCACAGAGTGGGAGAAAATATTTGCAAAACACCTATCTAATAAAGGACCTGAGTCTGAATTATATAAGGAACTCTTAAAACTCAACAATAAGAACATAAACAACCCGATTAAAAACTAGACAAAAGATCTGAACAGACACCTCTAAGGATGATATATAGATGAAAAATAAGCATAGGAAAAGATGTTCAACATTACATGTCACACGGAACTGCAAATTATAACAAAAATGAGATGCCACTACACATCTATAAGAATGGCTACTATCAAAAAAAAAGAACAATACCAAAAGCTGACAAGGAAGTGGAGTGAACTGTCATTCATTGATGGTGGGAATACAAAATAGTACAGCCACTTTGGAAGACAGCTTGACAATTTCTTACAAAGCTAAACATACACTTACCTTGTAATTCAGCAATTGTGCTCCTAGGTATTTATCCAAATGAGTTGCAAATTTATGTCCACACAAGAATCTGTTCATGAATGTTTACAGCAGCTTTATTCACAATCACCCAAAACTGGAAGCCACCAAGAGTCCTTCAATAGATGAACGAACAAACTGTAGTACTTTTCATACAATGAAATATTATTCAATAATTGAAAGAAATGATCAAGCCACAAAAAGATATAGAAGAACCTTAAATGAATAATGCTAAGTGAAAGAAGCCACTCCCAAAACCTGTATGATTCTGACTATATGACATTCTGAAAAAGGCAAAACTATAAAACTATACAGTTGGCAACCAGATCGGTTGTTACCAGGAGCTGGGGAGAGGGCAGAGGAGGAAGGATGAATGGATAAAGCACAGGAAATTTTCAGGGTGGTGAAATTGTTCCATATGTTAGTGTAATGGTAGATACATACATTATGTGTTTGTCGACACCCATAGGACTCCACAACACAAAGAGTAAACCCTAATGTAAACTATGGACTTCAGTTAATGATAGTGTATCAATATTGATTCATTAATTGTAACAATGCACCACACTAATCAACTATACTAATAATAGGAGAAGCTGGGGGGGGGGGCGTGTATAAGAACTCAGTACTATATGCTCAAATCTAAAACTGTTCTAAAATAGTCAATTAATTTAAAAAAAAACCAAACATGCAGAACTTGGTGTGTTGGTGGTGTTTGGGGTAAATCAGGTTTAACGTTTAGTGATAAGATGGTTGCTGCTATGAGATGCCAGAAGTGAACTGATAGTTAATTCAAAGAAAGTTAAGAGATTGTAACTGGAGGTGGCCAGATTCAATCCAGTGCTTCCGAAGACTCTCTAGATGAATTGGTAATGATGGTGGGGGTGGTAATAGAAGTTGTAAGTTTCCTATCACACATAGGCTGGTGATCTGAACCGATTTTAAGTACATTTTAAAGGATTACATGACTTGGAAGGGTATTGTTCTACCTGCAAGGTCTGAAATGGCAGGTAGGTGCCCCTTCATCAAAAAGAAGAGTAGCTTAAACACACTTAGTTCAGATATTGCTGCAAAGTATCTGTTAAATTTCCCCCTGATTCATCTTGCAATATAAATAAAATCTACCTGGGAGGAATGTTCTCCGTGTTTCTCCACTCGCCTTGCATTTGTATCTTTTCTATCCTGTCCAAGGAAGCCTCAGTCCTCTGTTCAGGACCCTCAGTTTCATCTAAGAGGTGTGCTAGAAATTCTCTGAGGTCACTTTGAGCTTTCTTCCGAGTTGTCTGCGGTGGCTCTTTTAGCTACTTCAATGTAGATGCCTCTCAGATGCCTCTTCAGTGTAGATGCCTGTGAATCTTTAACCTAAACCTGTATTTCTTTAGGTTGTCTTGTAAAAGACACCCTCCTCACCAGGGAGGTAATGGGGAAGGAAAGAAGAAAAGAGAATGAAAGGAAACCCTATCTTGCCACAGTAGCTATTATTATCATTCTCATTATTATTGCTGGCACCTAGAATAGCCTGCTGCTCTACTGCTTTTCCATCCCTGCTCCAGGTCCTGGGTATCCCAGCAACAAACCTCTCTTGTTCTTGAAGTAACCTGAATGATCCTCTAGCCAGGACACCAGCTGATCTCCAAGCCCTGGACCTTCTTCACACAAATGGGGCAGGGGCTGCTTATGCTGCAGGAGGTGAGAAAGAACCACCATTTGGTGCACATGTCTCCAAAGCTAGAAGAATCTGACATCCATCATCTCAGTGACTTATCTTTTAATGAGAAATACTTGAGGAAGCAGGCAGCTCTGATGGGTCTCTGCTGGAAAGGACCTGGCCGAAAGGCATGAGGTATAATTATTTGGAACATGCTCAGAACTGATGCAGAAGCTCTGACTGCTGCCACATCTTTGCAGCCATCATCCCCTGCTCCTGCCCTTTCTGTTCTATTCACAGGCTGAAGGTTAGCTCCTCTGACTGCAAGCTGGCCTGGCCCAGGGGACAGGGGCCAGCCTGCCCTTCCAGCATCCCATTTAGATACATCAACCTTGCCCAACACAGGAAGATGAGCAATTCTACTTCTGCCCTGAAGGCCAAAATAAGCAGACATCATAACAGCAGCCTATAGGACAGGAGGACAGAATGGGAGCCCTTTTATCCAATTCCTCTATATTAACATTTCAGATGCAGAGGACTGGATGCCTTTGTTCATAAAAGGTCACAAGAAGAGCAGGCTGACTCCAGTCAGGATCCCTAAGCAGTCCCGTGGGTCAGGCCATTCCAGAAGGGACAGCGTTTGGAAAGTAACACCACATGATGACAAGAAACACAGAGTGGGCAGAGAGGACTCACACTCAAAATTCATTCTCTAATTGCTCAAAGCCCACCCTGCTCCACTGGCAAGGACATCGAGCCCTGGTACTATGAGGCCACATACCGGGCAGGTAACTCCTCTTCTGGAGCCTCAATTTTCTCATTCTGCGAACTGAGAGGATAGATTAGACTAGAACCACCACCCCCTTCACCTTAGAATTACCTGAGAAGCTTTTTATTTCTAATTTAATGAATACAGATTCCTGGGCCCAATGCCAAGTTTACTAAATGGGGACCTCTAGGGCTGTGGCTGGAAAACTTCATGAGTTTCCCTGGTGATGCAGGGATGCAGTCAGCTGAGTACTCGGCAAAACCATGTTCGGGACTCACTGAACTAAATGACCTGTAATAATCTTTTCCCACATGATTGTCTTAAAATAGTCCATTATATTTTACCAACACAAAATATAGGCACTTAGAAAATTGAATTTTTAATGCTATCATTTGTCCCTACAGATTAGTTTCTGGGATTTTTTGTTTTGTTTGCGTACTTATAACCACACTACAAATACAAATCTGCATCTTGCTTTTTTCACTTCACATTATCTTGTAATCATTTTCCCAAGTTTTTATGTAATTTTCATAGCTAACATTTTCAAAGGAAAATTACATAGCCTGAGAGCATTGACCCTAGTTTACCTGTCACTCCCTTTGATTGGACCCTTTTAACTAAATGAATCCAGTGGCTTGCTTTGTTGTAGAGTCTCTAACGAGACAGATGCGAGTGAAGAGGCCTGGCCATCCATTCTCCTTCCCTGGCCTGTGAGAACCCTGATAACCCATGTTCTGCCCACAAACTGACCTACTTTGGCCTTTGTGTCACATGAGGACCAATTCACTGAGCCAGACGCTGCTATGGAGAGCCAGCACCAACTCTTCTCCATCGCCCTTTGACCCCTCTGCCTGAGAGCCCTGTGTTATTGCTGCTGATGGGACAGATTAATGGAGAAGCTGATGGATCTGGCCTAGAAAACTTCTCTCTGATCATTCCCAGTCAGTTCTCATTTGCTATGGCTTGTTTGGCCATTTTAAGAGCTGCAATGAGCTTCAATATAAACTGGTGAAATTTCAGGCCTGGGAAGCTCATTCATCAAGTCAATCACGAGCCGTCTCAGGCTAAGTAACAAGCACTCAGGGCTGGGCACTGGGCAGAGAGGCTGCCTGGGGACTACAGATCAGGGACATCACTGTTCTCACTAACATCTCCTCACAGATGGAAGAAGCCAGGGAATCCAGTGAAAACCACATATTTTCCAAAGAGGAAGTTGAGGCTCAGAGAGGGGAAGAGACTTGTCCAGGGTCTCATGGTGAGTATGGCAGAGCCTGTTGGCCAGGACAGGGCTGCCTGCCCTTGACTTCCTATTCCTCTACACCAGACTGAAGTGCTGATATAGACATCTGACTGCTCCTCCATTTGGATGCTCCAAGAGCTAAGAATGGTCTCGCTCCTCCTTTGTATTTCCCAATGACCACTTTGCCTCCAAGCCCATGTCAAACTAAGGTCCTTATGTTCATCCTTCCTTTTTCTTTCCTCCATCCTTCCCTCCTTCCCTCCCTCCCTCCTTCTCCCCCTTCCTTCTACATTTTCTGAGTGTTAACCAAATGCAAGGCACTCTGTCAGACATGGAAGATTCAATGAGTTCATCAACTAGTGGGAGTGACAGGCCAGTCAACGAGCAGTTCATCGTCTGTGCGATAAATGCCGTGATGTACTGTGGCAGCACCGGGAGGAGGCCCAGTTCCAGACTTGCCGGGGCAGGGGCTTCCTAGAGAAGGTGACCTCTAAACCCAATCCTGGAAGCTGAGTAGGAATGGACCTGGTGAAGAGTGACAAGGGAGGGACACATTCCCTCCTGGCAGAGAGAATGGCATGTGTAAAGTCTGTGGGTAAGAAAGCATATGACACTCACGAAGGGCTACAAGTTATTCTGTATTTAGGGCCCAAAGAATGCACAGGGGAGTGTGTTTAGGGGATCAAGGTGAGGATCACAGCAATATGAGCTGTAGACAACGTGAAAGGCTACAGGTCCTCAGTGACCTTAGGCATAGCAAGTGATTAAAAATTATCCTAAGCAATGACTCCCTGTATACATTTACCTATTCTAGATATTTCATATCAGTGAGATCATGCAATATTTGTCCTTTTGTGACTTGTGTCACTCAGCATAATGTTTTCAAGTTTCATCCATGCTTAGGCACGCACTGAGCTTCTGTTAAGGGTAATGGAAAAATCTGGAAATGGATAGTGGTGATGGTTCTACAGCATGACGAATGTAATTAATGTCACTGACTTGTAGACATAAAATACATTGAAATAGCAAATATTTTGTTTTATATATATATATATATATATAAAGAAATCCCAACCTGTTGCCATCAAGTTGAGTCCAACTCATGACAATCCTCATGTTTTACAGAAGAGAACTGCCCCATAGTGTTTTCTTGGATGTGATCTTTAAAGAAGCAGATCACCAGGCCTTTCTTCTGTAGTACTGCTGGGTATGTTTGAACCACCTACTTTTTGGTTAGTCATCAAGTAAAAATCATTCATGCCCCTCAGGGACCTCTGTGTATAGATATATAAAAGTATATATGTATGTGTGAATGTGTGTATTTACCACAATAAAAATATATGTATAGTGATATATATATATTAAAATAAACAAATTTGTCCTAGGGACAATGGAGAGGGCCACAGTGTCCACCTGGGATGTTTCTGTGGCTTTAGAGCAGAAAATGGAATGGGGAGATGGAAATCCAAGTGAGAACAGTGGTGGCCTGAGCTGAGGCTGGGCTGTGGAGAAGGCAAGAAGTCCAGGAATTCCCTGATGGAGCACTTCCTGCCACAGGGCTTCAGGGTGCTAAGGGAATGCCCACTTACTGCTTCCAGGCTTCCCCCATAGAGTCCCCAAAGCAGACAAAAAACTACACAGCTCAGAATGCAAAGCCATAGCCTTCTCTGGTCCCCCAATCTGCCCACTGATTTCCTGGGACAACCAAGCTAGCTTCAATAATGGAGACACCTCCACCGAGCTCTCTACTGGGCGGAGCCCTACTGCCAGTCCATTCAGCCTTAGAGAGTGTGCGTCCCTGGGCACTGCTAGAATAAAACATATGCCTCTCTGATAAGGGCTAATTGAATTTTTGTGTCTGTAAATTTATTATTAGAGGTCAAGAAAGGAGAAACAGTGGTGTTTTATTCTCCTTTGTTATCTAAATAGAATAGACTTTTGTGAAATACAGTCCTTTGAGGATATGGCCAGTTTTTCTTTCACCTAAAAAAGTATCCCGGTACAGAATGACTTTGTAACTTATTCATACTTAAACATTGCATTTTATTGTTATTTATTTCTTATTCCCCCGACCTGGAGATGCTGTCTTATTTCACAGTGAGAGATGAGGGATAAGGGACTTTTAGGAATGGCAAATGGTATGTTCCTGAACTGAGGTGAGGAGTGGGGACTTGTCCCTCAGTAGGAGGGGGTCCCCTGGACCACCGATGGAGCTTGGTAAGTAGTAGGCATCTGCTCCAACTGGCAAGAGCTATGGCTCTGTGCACTCGGGTTACCCAAAAGGTCCCACTGATCCATGGAAGGGAGAGAAGTCTACTTTGATGGAATTATACTGAAGACCCAGTAAAGTGCAAGTGTAACAAGGAAGAGGGTAACATATTTAGCTGTTCCCCTTGATTTACACCTTAGTTCTTTCTGTACCTCATTAGGCAGGTACCCAACTGGGCACTGAGGTGATAGAACACAGGAGTGACACGTATTGTGAGGAAGAATTGGATAATGTAAAGAGTAGAACGTGCCCACGTGGGCACCAGTATGGAGGTCCCTGGGCAGCTGGGTGAGGGAATCAGCACAAGCAGAAGACACCTGCAGCTAGGATGGCCCAAGACGGATAGATGATGGGGACTGGCTCTGCCTTATCTGCCAGCTGCATCCTGAAAGCCAACAGCATCCTTATCGCTGGGCTCCTTTCTGCCAACAGCATCTAGTTTATTGAAATCCAGGTTGCATGGATAAGAAGTTTTTCTGTTGCTGTTGTTTTTGTATTTGTCTTAACAAGACAAATGCTAATGATATAAGCCTTTTTCAGGAGAAATCTTCTACCTGGTGGTGCCTGGGTTTCAATCTTTATAAAATCATCTCCACTTGGGTTATAGGTTAATCCTAGGTGATCTTAGATATTACTACCATCCAAAAAGCAGGTCACTGGGAATCAGTTTGTCTTTTATATCTGCATTTATTATTAAGCATTGTATAGAGTCATATTTTAGGCACACAGTCCATCTGGTATCTGTTTTCTGGATAACCTGGGAACATTTATGATGCAGACAATCCAAAAGTAACAGGAGGAAGGAAAGAGACCTACCTTCAACAAGTAGTTCTTTTACATTTGTTATTTAATTTAATGCTCACCACTACTGTGCAAGACAAGCTTATTTATCTCTGCTTTACAGCTAGGGAGAATGACATTCAAAAGGGGTAATGTAGCTTGAGGAGGTGTGGTAGGCAGAATTCCAAGATGACCCCCAATGACTCTCACCCTTGTATTATTTCTTGCCTTTGAGTGTGGGTGGAAACTATGGCTATCACTCTTGTAATTAGGTTATGTTACTTGGCAGATGGGATTGTGCAGATTGGAATGTTGTTGTTGTTGTTAGGTCGTCGAGTTAGTTCCGACTCATAGCAACCCTACTTAGAAAAGAATGAAACACTGCCCTGTTCTGCACCATCTCACAATCCATGTTATGTTTGAGCCCATTGTTGCAGCCACTGTGTCAATTCATCTCCTTGAGGGTCTTCCTCTTTTTTGATAACCTTCTACTTTATCAAGGATGATGTCCTTCTCCGGGGACTTGTCCCTCCTAATAACAAGTTGAAAGTACATGAGACAAAGTCTCGCCATCCTCACTTCTAAGGAGCATTCTGGCTGTACTTCTCCCAAGACAGATTTGTTCGTTCTTCTGGCAGCCCATAGTATATTAAAAATTCTTTACCAACACCATAATGCAAAGGCATCAATTCTTCTTTGGTCTTCCTTACTCAATGTCCAGATTTTGCATGCTTACAAGGTGATTGAAAATACCATAGCTTGGCTGAGGGGCACCTTAGTCCTCAAAGTGACATCTTTGCTTTTTAATACTTTAAAGGGATCTGCAGCAGATTTGCCCAATGCAATGTTTCCTTTGATTTCTTGACTGGTGCTTCCATGGGTGTTGATTGTGGATCCAAGTAAAATGAAATCCTTGACGACTTCAATCTTTTCTCTGTTCATCATGATGTGCTTATTGGTCCAGTTGTGAGAACTTTTGTTTTCTTTATGTTGAGGTGTAATCCATGCTGAAGGCTGGAGTATTTGATCTTCATCAAAGTGCTTCAAGTCCTCTTTGCCTTCATTAAGCAAGGTTGTGTCATCTTCATATCGAAGATTGATAATGAGTCTTCCTCCAATCCTGATGCCACGTTCTTCTTCATATAGTCCAGCTTCTCAGATTATTTGCTCAGCATACAGATTGAATAAGTATGGTGAAAGGATAAAATCCTGATGCACACATTTCCTGATTTTAAAACACATAGTATCTCCTCGTTCTGTTCGAATGACTGCCTCTTTGTCTATAGACAGGTTCCTAATGAGCACAATTAAGTGTTCTAGAATTCCCGTTCTTTGCAATGTTATATATAATTTGTTATGATCCACGCAGTCTTCGAATGCCTTTGCACAGTCAATAAAACACAGGTAAACATCTTTCTGGTAGTCTCTGCTTTCAGCCAAGATCCATCTGACATCAGCAATGATATCTCTCCTCCCATGCCCTCTGCTGAATCCAGCTTGAATTTCTGGCAGTTCTCTGTTGAGGTACTGCTGCAAGTGTTTTTGAATTACGTTAAGCAAAATTTTATTTGCCTGTGATATTAATGATATTGTTTGTTAATTTCTGCATTCTGTTGGATCACCTTTGGAATGAACACAAATATGAATCTCTTCCAGTTGGTTGGCCAGGTAGCTGTCTTCCAAATGTGTTGGAATAGTTGAGTGAGCATCTCCAGTACTTTATCTGTTTGTTGAAACGTCTCAATTGGTATTCTGTCAATTCCTGGAGCCTTGTTTTTTGCCAATGCCTTCAGTGCATCTTAGACTTCTTCCTTCAATACCATTGGCTCTTGATCATATGCTACCTCCTGAAATGTTTGAACGTTGATCAATTCCTTTTGGTACAGTTACTCTGTGTGTTCCTCCCTTCTTCTTTTGATGCTTGCTGCGTTGTTCAATATTTTCCCCATAGAATCCTTCAATATTGCAACTCGAGGCTTGATTTTTCCTTCAGTTCTTTCAGCTTGAGAAATGCCGAGTGTGTTCTTCCCCTTTGGTTTTCTACCTCCAGGTCTTTGCTTATTTCATTATAATACTTCGTCATCTTGGGCCACCCCTTGCAGTGTTCTGTTCAGCTCTTTTACTTTATCATTTCTTCTGTTTGTGTTAGGTACTCGACATTCAGGAGCAAGTTTCAGAGTCTCTTCTGACATGGATTTTGGTCTTTTCTTTCTTTCCTGCCTTTTTAATGGCCTTTTGCTTTCTTCATGTATGATGCCCTTGATGTCATCCCACAGCTCATCTGGGCTTTGGTCATTAGTGTTCATTGCATCAAATCTATCCCTCAGATGGTCTCCAAATTCAGATTGGACGTACTCAAGTTGTATTTTGGTTCTCGTTGACTTGTTTTAATTTTCTTCAGCTTCAACTTGAACTTGCATATTAGCAATTGATGGTCTGTTCCACAGTCACCCCTTGGCCTTGTTCTGACTGATGATATTGAGCTTTTCCATTGTCTCTTTCCACAGATGTAGTGAATTTGATTCCTGTGTTTTCCATCCAGTGAGGTCCACATGTATAGTTGCCATTTATGTTGTTGAAAAAAGGTATTTATAAAGAAGAAGTCATTGGTTTTGCAAAATTCTATCATGCAATCTCTGGCATCATTTCCATCACCAAGGCCATATTTTCCAACTACAGAATCTTCTTTTTTGTTTCCAACTTTCCCATTCCAATCACCAGTAATTATCAATGCATCTTGATTGCATGTTCGATCAGTTTCAGACTGCAGAAGTTGGTAAAAATCTTCAATTTCTTCTCTTTGGCATTAGTGGTCAGTGTGTAAATTTGAATGATAGTCGTATTAACTGGTCTTCCTTGTAGTTTTATCGATATTATCCTGTCACTGACAGCATTGTACTTCAGCATAGATCTTGAAATGTTCTTTTTGACAATGAATGTGATGCCGCTCCTCTTCAATTTGCCATTCCCATTATAGTAATCCCTATGATTGTCTGAATCAAAATGGCCAGTACCAGTCCATTTCATCTCACTAATGCCTAAGATATTGATCTTCAAATGTTCCATTTCATTTTTGACAACTTCCAATTTTCCTACATTTATACTTCGTATGTTCCACTTCCCAATTATTAATGGATGTTTGAAGCTGTTTCTTCTCATTTTGAACCGTGCAGATGTAACAAATGTTACTAATCAGTTGACTCTGAGTTAATCAAAATGGAAATTATCCAGGTGGGCCCAACCTAATTATATGAACCCTTTAAATCTGTGTCTAGAGGTCAGCGATAGAAGAGAGTCTAAGCATTAGAGAGATTACACATGAGGGAGATTTTCTGCTGCTGGGTATGAAGCTGGAGGAGGCCACAAGAGAGGAATGAAGGTGGCCTCTAGGAGTTAAGAGCCTCCCAAGCTGACAGCCTGCAAGAGATAAGCGTCAGTCCTACAATCAAAGGAACCGAATTCTTCCAACAACCACATGTGCTTCCAAGAGGTCCTGGAGCTTCCAAAAGGAAAGCAGCCCAGGTGGCATCTTGATTTCAGCCTTGTGAAATCCTGAGCAGAAAAAGCAGCTTAGCTGTGGCTAAACTTCTGCGCTAAAGGAACTGCAAGGTAACTACGGGGTATTATTTTAAAGTGCCTGATTTGTGATACTTTGTTACCCAACAAGGGAAAATGAATACAGGAGGTGGCTAAGCCAGAATTTCAACTGGAGGCTCTCTGGATCTAAGACCATGCTCCTTCCTCTGCAGTAGCAGCCTCTGCCTTCGGCTCCATCAGGGAATAGCGGGCAAGAGGTTTACTGGACAATTAAATTCTACAAATTTTTATTGAGGGCCATTATGTGCCTAGCCCTGGGCTTGGCAGTAGAGTTTTACAAGGCAATTAAGGTGAATAACATCCTTCAAGGGGCTCGCTGTCTAGTGTGAAAGACAGACAAGTAGCAGATGGCGATAACAATGTGAGGGCCTATAGCAGACATAAGAGCACTGTGCTGCCAGCATGGGGCTGGGGAAGGCTCTAAAGGAAAGGTGGTTTTGAGCTTGGAGTTGAATACTGGGTAGGGAGCCATGGAGGACAAGGTGGAAAGTGCAACAGTGCAGGCAACAGCAGAGACAGAACACACAGAATACATTTAATGTCTAATACGCAGTCCATGGTATCTGCACTGCCAGGTATACAGGGAAGAAAGAGGTGGGAGAGTGGGCTGGAAAAGTGGATTGGGCTAGACTGACAAGGGTCGGTCTTTTATGCCATGTTGGTAGTTGGGCCATTTCCTCTAGGTGACGAGAATAACCTCTTTGTTCTGCCAGCTCTGCCTGCACAGGGATCCCATAAAGGCAACTTACTATTCAACATTCTATACTGTCTTAATAGGCATTAATATCAAACTCCTAAGAGCTCAAAAGGAGTCCCTGGATGGCGCAAACTGTTCGGTGCCCCACTACTAGCTGAAAGTTTGGCAGTCCAAACCCACCAGAGGCATCTCTGAAAACAGCCTGGTGATCTGCTTCTGAAACGGCACCTTGAAAACTCTATGGAGCACCTCTATTTCCCACACGTAGGGTTGCCACAGTTGGAACTGACTCTGTGGCAACTAACAAGACCTCAAATAACTTTCATTCCTTTGGTCAACTCCTTTTCACTTCATTGAATCAGTGATTCATTCCACAAACATAAACTGTGCAACTCTTCTCGCGGGACTTTGCGTCGGGCCCATAGGGTACAGCAGAGAACCAAATGAGGCCCTTGCCCTCAAGGAGCTGCAGTGTTCAGAGGCTGCATTGATCCTACCTGGGGGTGGGGGGTGGCATGAGCCAGAGAGCAATTGTATCAAGGATTAAGAATGTGTTTTCAGAAGGAAGAGAAGGGAATTTGGCTCCAGGAAGGTGAGGGCAGAAAAACAGTAAAAGATTTCCTTTTCCAAAACATTCTGGAATTCCCTCTGCCCAGAGGACCTGTTGCTTCTGACGGCTAGCTGTCTCAGGCTTCAGCTGGAAAATTTATGTAGGTTATCAGAACCAGTTGGTTGCTGGCTACTGTGCCCAGTTTAATTGAATGCTCAGGGCTGAATTACCATGAATTCTTTGGCTTAATTGCATAATGGCTTCTTTTCTTTATTAAAATCTGACATAATGACCTAATAGGCAACAAAACATTTCAAGGGGCATTTTGGAAAGGATTATTATTATTATTATTATTATTTTTTCCCTACAGCAGACATAGCCCCACTCTCAAGGTTAGAGTTTTCAAAGCCTATTGTAAAAAGAAGAATAAAATTGGGGGTGGTGGTGGTAGCATAATTGTTTGTATCTTGATTGGGATAGTGGCTTCATGGGCATATAAATCTGTCAAAACTCATCCAATTTTATGATTTAAATGGGCACAGTTTATTGCACATAAACTATACCTCAATAAAATTGTTAACACACACACAGAGGAAAAGGCCAGAAACAACCAGGACTTGGCTCTGTAGGTTTGTTGCTGTTGTCAGCTATCATTGAGTTGGCCCCTGACTCATGACCCCATGCACAACGGAACTAAATGCTGACCCGTCCTGTACTACCCTCATGATTGGTTGTGGATTGGACCATCGTGCTCCATAGGGTTTCAACTGGTTGATTTTTGGAAGTAGATTGCCTGACCTTTCTTCCTAGTCCATCTTCATCTAAAAGCTCTGCTGAAACCTTTTCAGCATCATAGTAACACACAAGCCTCCACTGACAGACAGGTGGTGGGTGCGCATGAGGTGCATTGACCAGGAATCTAACCTGGGCCTCCCGCTTCGAAGGCAAGAATTCTGCCACTGAACCACCACTGCCCCCATAGGTTTCATACATAAAAACAAACGAACAAAAATGTCAGATTAGTTCTCCCTCTGAGAATGACTAAGTCACTTGCTGCTCAGGGGAACAGTTGGAACAGGAGCCACACCCCATTACACTGGGCTTACATGTACCCCTCTGTGACCGGGACCCAGAGGACAGAACAGGCCTGGACAGAGGAGGCTGCCTCTATGTCTGCTGAGCACAAGCTGGCTCCTCCTCTTCCTCAGCTTTGGGCACTGGTAACCCACCTGTACCCCACTTGGCCTCAGAGTCTCTCAGGGACTAAATAAAAGACTGGCCTACCACTGCTTTAGAGAAACAGGTTCATTTTACTGCCTACCCTTCGCGATAAGGTGCTGAATAAGGTCTTGAAATGAGAGAGAAGACATTCCTGGTAGAGGAAACAACATTGAGTAAAAACATGAAACAGTGTAGATACGCTTATCCCTACTTTACTTATAAGAAAGCTGAGACTCAGACAGGTCAAAAGATTTTCCCATGACTGTATTACTAGTAAAAGCTTCTACTCTGTACCAGGTATGATTCCAGGTGCTGGGAATGCAGCAGACAACAAATTCAAATGTAAGTACAGGACTCTTTTCCACTACTCAACGCTGCAACCTCGTCTTCAATTTAACAATTGCTGTCGAGCACGTTTACTGTGCACCAGACATTTTGGGCAACACAGAAATCAATTTTACAATACTGCCCCCCCCTCATATACATAATGTAGGAAGGGAGATTATATACAGGCACAAATAATTATGCGATCTTTTCAACTTTGCAATCATATCCTGAAAAAAAAAAAAAGAAAAGAAAAGGTCATTGCTTTATTTCTGTTTGTTTTATTTTCCCAATGACAAAGTACAAACATTACAACAAAACCAAAGTCTTATTGACCCAGTACTTAGCTCTTGACCAAGATTTTGATTTATATGTTCTCATAAACAAAATAAAATAAGCCCTGGCCTATAGGTATTTGGGGCTGTTCTATTTGTACTCACACTTAGGCCATGAATTGCCATTCTGAGCGAGGTCAGTCTTAGCAATTAAGCTGTTGATCTGCCACGTAGGCTCCTTGTGCTATTTCCTGGCGGGGAGGGGAACCCCTGAATCCATAAATGAGAGTCAATACTCAATCCACTTTTATGCCAAGAAGGTTTTCACACGGATGCCTGAACATCTATCTCTGGCTGTCAGAGGGAAAAGCAGTGATTAGATCCAGATAGATAATGCCAGCATTCTCCAAATGACTCTTGTGTGTTAAATGAAGGTGAATCATATCATATCAACTCAAGTCTTCGATTCCTGTAGGCCCTTCTAGCCTGGGCCAATGGTACCCAGGATCGGTGATGTGCTGGACCAAGGGACCAGGAACTTGAGCATTGCTTCTCTCAGGCAGGAGGAGAGCAGCAGCCTGAGGATAGTTCTTGTTCACTAAAGCCCACTCAGAGGACCCATCCCCACCCTAATCCCAAGTAGCTAACAAGACCTCTGTAAGGCCTATCTGGCCCTACATGGGAAAATTTTAGATCCTAAATTTCAAAAATAGCTATCTGCACATAGTATTTTGTCGATCAAGAGCAGGTCCTATTAGATATTTTTATTGCCAGGGAATCCAGAAACAGCTCCTACCCATGAGGGATTGCCCTCCCCATGAGTCCACAAAGATGACAATGTACAGAGCAAAGGTAAGAGACAGACTCACTTTAGTGTTAGCTGTGGCTTTGACCCCAAACCCAAATAGAAGAATTCCGGTAAGCTAGACTGGACCACAGTCTTTCTACTGTGTTAGTTGAGCTGCTCTCCAACCCTGAATCTGTTCCAGACATTGCTAATCAATTACAATGTTCTAATCAATTATGGTGTTCTAATGCACAGCTGGAGCCCTGGTGGCACAGTAGTTAAGAGCCATGGCTGCTAACCAAGAGGTCGGCAGTTGGAAACGCTAGGGGGCAGTTTTACTCTGTCCTATAGGGCTGTTATGAGTCAGAATTGACTCCACGGCAATGGGTTTGGACTGCACAGCTACCATGCATCTGTCAGTGGAGGCTTGCATGTTGTTATGATGCTGAACAGGTTTCAGCAGAGCTTCCAGACTAAGACAGACTAGGAAGAAAGGCCTAGTGATCTACTTCTGAAAATCAGCCAATGAAAACTCCATGGATCACAACCGTTCAATCCACAACTGATCATGGGGATGGCACAGGATAGGGCAACATTTCATTCCACTGTCTGTGGGGTTGCCGTGAGTCGGAGCCTACTACACAGCAGCTAACAACAACTGTTGATCCCAGATATAGCTTCAGACTACTTTTTAATATAAAGTTTTAAGAAGCCATTCCTAATTCATAAAATTAGCTCAACAGTTAAGCCCATTTGCCATTTTTATCTTAGAGGATGAGCGAATGCTTGCTTTGCACTGTCCTTGTCTTGCTGCTTCCCACTGGATTCCCCCACTGTTTGAAGCTTGACTACACTCTCATAGATTTCCAGCAGTTTAGAAAGATGTCACATACTTGGCTTGGGTCTCTATAGCTCTGTCATACATCCTATCTCCTTCTTCCCTCTTTTTCCCTTAACTCCTCCCAACCTAGTGACGGAAGAACATTGTTCTTTTTCTTTCCCCAGTTGTTTTTTTCCATCACTCCGATTTGAGTCATGCTCCTCTGCTTAGGTTACCATTCGTTGGTCCACTCCTTACCAGCTCATATTCTCTGACTAATATTTTTCATAAAAATTGAACCTTGGAAAGTTTAAACAATTTCAGTATTTTAAGTCTTCTCTCTCATCGTTACTAACAAGGAGATGCTTGTGTGCCAAATGCGCTGGTTCCTCTGACTCCGATATCTCATAATTTGTGACTGAAAATGCTGTTGCCTACTGTCTCAAGAAGATTTTTTGTTTCTCCATTTCATGGTGTTTCTGGGGCTCTTTGTCAAATAATATTTCTGAAACTTTTCTATCTCCTTTAGTAAACTTCCTTTCTCTTTACCACATCTCCCCTTGGTTTCCCAGGCTGGGACTAAAATCTCCCTTTACTGTCCTCGTAGGAAGTCAGGGGAAGATACCAGTGAAGCAGCATAAGTGGCTTCAATTGCTCTTAATCCCAAAGGCTCTTAAGGACTGACTAATAATTTCTGCTTCCTTTTGAGGAGGGAATTCAAATCAGTTTTTCTCCATGACTCCTTTAATTTCATTCTACCAGTTGCCTTGGAGTCGATTCTGACTCGTGGCAACCCCATGTGTTGTAGAATAGAACGCACTCCTCAAGCAAGTGCTAATCTGATTGGTCAGATTGCAGGGCCTCATTCTCCAGTGAGGGTCAAGACTTAAGGGCATAAACAAGCCTGAGTGGAGAGGTAAACTCTCTCTTTGATCCTATCTCTTCTGTAGCTGGTAATCATCTTTCCTTGCATAATAATAATAAGATTCAAGACTTAAATTGGGTGCTCGGAGAGTGGAAGATAGAGAACAGGTTGCCTGTCCTGATGGCCTGCTTTAGTCTCAAATCATTGAGGCTCAACTAACTCATCATAAATGTTCAAGGACAATAGGTGACCTCAGTGTGCTTTATCAGGACTCTTACGATGACTTCTTAACTAGTCTCTAGGTCTCCAGCCATGCCTTCCTGTGACCCATCCTGTATCCTAAAGCCACAGTGATTTTATAAAATGAGAATCTCAACACATCTCTACTCTTGGAAAGGTGAAACATATTCCCAGCTCTGGGACAAGGATCAGACAAGTGATACCTGAGGGAAAAGTGATAGCTTTGTGCCCACAAGCCATGACTTATTAGAGATGCAGGTTCTGACAAGGAACCACGTGCACCTTGGTCTCTCCAGTGTGGGCTGTGATGGTGAACAGAAAAATTAAAAGAGATAGAAAACAAATAAAAATCTAAGGGTTTTGCAAAATAGGTAAGCCCTTGCAGGATGCCACATCATGAATCTTCTGTAAGTGCACACGTGGTCTCCTGCCAAGCAGAGAATTCTAGTTCTACTTTTGAACAGAATCATGGGGCTCCAGGCCCAGCAGGGTAGGCTGGTCTGTTATCTCATTTCTGCGTGAGTCCAAGAGCACAGCTTGGGTGTGGAATGCCCCCACCTTTCCTTGCTAATTGAGAAGCAACATAGATGTGCCCAGGTGGGAAGTGACCTCTGTTCCTTAGCAGTTGAATTGGAAGCAGTCACAGCCAGCTGTCAGCAAAAAGGCAGGAGAAACCAAAACAGGGGCAGCCAAGGGCAGGTGTAGGGGGTAAGAGGGTGGGACGGCATGTCAGGCCTGGGAGTGTGAAATGAGGCTGAGCTGGGACACGGAGTATGGAAGGGCCTGGAGTCTGATGCTGGGTCAGCTCCACAGGAGACATCTAACCTGAAGAGTGTGTGAAATGTGGGGTTTGGAGTCAGATTCAAGGGCAAGTATAGCCTGTGAGGAAGTCAGGGCCAGCATCCAAGATAAATCCTTGGATCCTTTCCAGCTGGAAAAAAAATCACTTCCAGGATGTGGAAGGCCAGAGGAGCACCAGAGAAGCCAAGTTTCTCTCAATCTCCCCCTTCTCATGAGAGTTTCCACCTCCTCTGATCTTAAAGGCACAGTCATCCAAGCCTAGTGTAGGCTTTAGGTTGAGGGGCTGACCCCCATTACGGAATCAAGAGATGTCAACAGCATGCGGGGAACCAAGTGGAGCCCACATCTTGGCCGGGAAAAGAACCTGCACTCCCTACCTTGATGTTTGGTGCTGAGCAAGGGTACACTGGGCACCTCAGGCCCTCTGTGAACCTAAGGCATGTGTGTTAGCAAGTGCCTTTTACTTCAAGGACATTTTAAATTTTTGGTGATGAATTTTGAAATAGTCATTCATCCAGAAGCATTGTATAGCTGGATTTGAAAACCATAAACATGACCAGTATCCAGGTAGCTGTAAGACTAGAACAGGGCCAGCGCCACGTGCTTCTCTTTCCTTCCGTCTGTCCTCCGCAGGATTGCGGGAACACCTCTATGTGCTGGAAGCTGAGCTAAATGCTAAGGAGACAGTAAGAAATAGAAAAACATGTCCTTTCCCCCAGGGGACACACACTTTGAGATGAGCTTCTCAAAATACTCTGGCCATTCTCTTTCCACTCTTCCAGCTCTCCAAAGACCTATATTGCTGACCAACCTTTTATATACTCATTGTGTAGGTTAGGAACAGAAGCTACAAAAATGGGCTTTATTAGGGTCAAAATTTAGGGCTCAAAAAGGAAAGATGGTCGTCTGCATGACTCAGGAATGCTGGATAGTAGCCATAGTGTTCATGACTTTTTTTTTTTTTTTCCTCTCCATGATGTCTCTTTGTGTAAAGGAGAACTTTCATTTAATTCCTCCATTTTAAAATGATATGTGATTCAACAGAAAAAAAGAGGTCAGCAGTTCTAGCTTCCCACCAAGTAATCTGACTCATCCTCATAATTCTAATGGCCTTTATTTGCAATGCCTATACCTGGTGGCACAGGGGTTAAGAACTATGGCTACCAACTAAAAGGTCGGCAGTTCAAATCCACCAGCCACTCCTTAGAAACTCTATGGGGAAGTTCTACTATGTCCTATAGGGTCCCTGTGAGTCGGAATCAACTATACGGCAAAGGTTTATACCTTACCTTGGATATCGGTGGAAAGGATTCTCTTATCAGTCACAGTGTTTGCAGCCTAAGCTTGGAACTATCCGTCATGATGATTACACAGGAAATGCCCTGGTCTCTGGTTCTGGGAGGACATTCATTAAAGTCTCTGTTCGTTTTATACACGCACTTCCTTCCTGACATATCCTTCCATAGCCCTGTACCAATCATCCCCCATAAGGAGCTTCGTGAGGGCGAGGCCCATGTGCCTCCCACTCTGCTTTCCCGACCGCTCTCCTCACAAGGTGCTCAGATGTGTGCTGAGTCCAACCTCAATTCAGCACAGCGTCACTGCCTCTAAGAAGCCGCCTGCAAGCCCACTCCAATCATTCTTTGCTGGAAGAACAGTTTACTGTTAAAAGCGCCACCTTTGGCAATAGAAAGACTCAGAATCAAATCCTGCCACTGATATGTGCCGGCTGTGTGGCTTTAGGTAGATTCATGTCACTGAGCCTGTTACTTTGTTAGGAAGATGCAATGATAAAACAAAAAGAACACAAATCATGAAACAAGTTGAGCCCTGATGGCTCAGTGGTTGAGAGCTTGGCTGCTAACTGAAAGGTCAGCAGTTTGAACTCACCAGAGGCGCCGCAGGAGAAAGATGTGGTAGTCTGTTTCTGTAAAGATTATGGCCTTGGAAACCCTGTTGGGCAGTCTTATAGGGTCGCTATGATTCAGAACTGACTCGACAGTAGTGGGTTAACAGGTATTATGAAATGAGTTCCTGGGTTGTGCAAGCAGTTAACGCACTTGGCTGCTAACTGAAATGTTGGAGGTTTGAGTCCACATGTAGGTGCCTCAGAAGAAAGGCCTGGAGATCTGCTTCCAAAAAACCAGCCTTTGGAAACTCTCTGGAGCACAGTTCTACTCTGACACACATGGGGTCACCATGAATTGGAATCGACTCGACACCAGTTGGACTAGATCATGAAACTAAATTTGAAAAACATAAATGTGTATGAAAGTAGTCTCGAGGGTAAAAGAGCAGGACCAATGTCACGTGCAGCCCTCTTACTTTTGTCCTCCACAAGTATCGAGTGAGCACCATTATGTGCCAGAAGCTGAGCTAAATGCTAAGAATATAGCAATAAATAAGAAAACATGTCCTTTCCCCATGGGGCATGCACTTTGAGACAAGCATCTCAAAAAATACTCTGGCCTGTGACATTGTAAGCCCTGAAAAACGGTTGGTTATTGTTAATTTAATTATTCTATGTCTTGGCGACATATTATGTTCTCTTAGTTGTGTGTTGATTCACTCTTTTTTATCCATTCCCTTCCTTTACTTTGGCTTGGTCTTCGGTAGCCAAGGAGAGAGCAGGATCTTTTTTTCTTTTCTCTGTAATTAGTGCAATGTTCCAAGGAGGAGCTCAATCAAATGTTCATTTTTTTAACTAATTACTATTAGCAAAAGGAGCCCTGGTGGCACAACAGTTAAGCACTTGGCTGCTACCCAAAAGGTTGGCAGTTCGAACCCACCCAGTAGTTCCTCAGGAGAAAGAAGTGGCAATCTGCTCCTGTAAAGATTTACAGCCCAGCAAACCCTATGGGGCAAGTCTGCTCTGTCACGTGAGGTTGCTGTGAGTCAAAATCAACTCAGTGGCACCTAACAGCAACAGTAACAACTGTTAGCAAAACCCAGCTTCCAGGAGGGAATTATCTGAACAGCATACAGTTAGCTAGAGTGGTATATTGAAAATCACCTCTTAGACTTGGAGCTCTGGGTAGAGACACGGAAAATAAGAAGAAAGGTATTTGCCCTTCTGCAGTCTGCTGGGTGAGGCAGGGTAGAATCAGAGTCATCTAAAGCTAAATCACGTCAACACACCACCACTAGTGGAGAGTGGGCAGAGAGAAACACAGATGCTAAGAGAAATAGGCGAAAAAGAGAAAGACCCTCAACAAGATGGATTGACACAGTGGCTGCACCATCGGTTTCAAGCATAACGACGATCATGAAGACAGCGCAGGAGGGGGCAGTGTTTTATTCTGTTGTACATAGGGTTGCTGTGAGTCAGAACCAACTCCATGGCATCTAACAACAAGAGAAATATAGCTTTGCCAGGTCACACTAATCCCTTATGCATACGTTTCCCATTTTGCAGTTGAAAACAACCCGCTGAGGGTATGTGAGGAGAAAAAAAGGAGATGAGCCCACCAAATGTATTTTGTTAATCAGCACTGCAGAATGCAGATATTTTAACAGCAGGTAGAAATAAGCTCCTTCGGTAAATTAATTCGATTGTATTGACAAAGCATCCTTAAACCAGAGAGGCTGCTACTGGCAGTAGAACCTAGAAACCTCAAAATCTCATTTCCTTAGTAGCAGTGCTTAAACCCAGCTTTGTGTAATTAAAATAAAGGAACCTCCGTTCCAGAGGAATGAGCCAGGAAAAACAAACAAAATAACAACTTCTCAAACTGATTTTTTTTTTTTTTCCCCTCCTAGTTCAAGATGCTGATCAGATGAAGCAGAGAAAATTAATTGTATTTCTAAGATCAGAAAGCTGGTGTATCAGACAGGGGAGGTCAGCTCTTATGCCCTTGACTGTTAGTATGACCCTCTATATCTCTCAGGTCTCAGACCCGGAACCAAGCCCCTCCTCACCATAAAACAAGCACAGCAAAACCACCTCAGATTCACTGCTCTGTTCTCTCAGAAGTGTGATCACAAGGACCATCTAGAAACCCAGATAGGAGAAACGTCGGATGGTTTCTAGTCTAAATTTGTTTTTGTTGTTGTTGTTAGTTCTCACCCACAGGGACACACACATCACACAACTTATTGCAGTTTTGCACAAGTGTTAGACAATGGCTGGGTAAGTGGAAGCGAAAGAAGCAAGGTGACCAGTGTACCTACTGTGCCCAGGGCTGGGGGACGCCCTGGTGTAGTCCTGCTTAAAGCCTCCAGTGGACCATTCTCAGAGTAAACAGCCCTCTAATGTCCGTCTCTTGCCTACCTCTCTGGCCTCGTTTTGCTCATTTTGAACTGATTTTGCTGTTTCCCAGCCCCATGCTTTTTGCTCTCTCTTCTCTCTGCTACAGTGTTTTTCTCCCATTTCTTCTACTTGGAGAAAATGAGAAATCCCCACACTTCTCTCAGACCTGGCCCCCGAATTTTCTCTTCTATGAATCCTCCCCTGACAATGCTCTCCTTGCTCACAGCTAGCCTGGCTGAGCCCCACCTCAGGGCCTCTTCTGCACCTGGGCAGGTCTCTTTGCATGTACCGCCTTACTTTATATGGGGTTTGGTTTTTGGTTGTTTGTTACTCTACCTGTCCATCACAGTCCTGAACTCAGAGCTCCTCAAGGGCAGGGACTGTGCTGATAGTTGTTTGAATCTCCCACAGCCGGGAAGTGCCTAGAACACAATAATTCGGCAACAGGTGGAGGACACAAGGAGGGGGTGGAGGCAGTGAGAACCCCTTGCCCTCCGGTAGATCAGAGTCATTCTGTGGTGCCAGGACACAATGAAAATAGTCACTCAAGAAGACCTGGGGCAGAGAAAGAAGGAGGCCACCTTGTGTGCTGCAGAGGCCAGTGGTAATAGGGTGAGACCAACGTGGCCATTATTAGAGGCAGCTTCCCAAAGAAAATTCTATTTGTGACTTTGGACATGTTGCCTCTCATTTCCAAGTCTCAGTTTCACCATGGCTAAAAGTCTCTTACAGCAAAAAAAAAAAAAAAAAAGAGGATTTTAGGAATAGAGCAATACAAAATAGCTAGAAGCAATGATAACTACAACAACAAAAAAATAAAACTTTTTATCATTATTATTCAATACGCACAGTCATTGAATGGATTTATGACATGTAACATATCTACGTTGTAATCCTAAAATATGAATATGGAAACCATAATTAGCACTGTTCTTATTTGGTGAACATTATTCAAAAGCAAGCATGTTGTTGTTGTTGTTAGGTGCTGTCGGGTTGGTTCCAACTCATAGCAACCCTGTGTACAATAGAATAAAACACTGTCTGGTCCTGTGCCATCCTCAAAATCATTGTTATGCTTGAGCCCATTGTTGCAGGCACTGTGTCAATCCATCTTGTTGAGGATCTCCTTCTTTCACTGACCCTCTACTTTACCAAGCATGATGTCCATCTTCAGGAACTGATCCCTCCTGATAACATGTCCAAAGTATGTGAGATGTAGTCTGGCCATCCTTGCTTCTAAGGAGTATTCTGGCTGTACTTCTTCCAAGACAGATTTGTTCATTCTTTTGGCAGTCCATGGTATACTCAATGTTCTTTGCCAACACCATAATTCAAAGACATCAATTTTCCATCAGTCTTTCTCTCAGTCATCTAGTGCTGCTCTAATAGAAATACCACCAGTGGATGGATTTAACAAAGACGGGTTTATTCTCTCATAGTCTGGTAGGCTACAAGTCCAAATTCAGGGCATCAGTTCCAGGGGAACGCTTTCTCCATCAGCTCTGGAGGAAAGTCCATGTCATCAGTCTTCCCTTGGTCTGGGAGCTTCTCTGCTCAGGAACCTCAGGTCCAAAGGATGCGCTCTGCTCCTGACACTGCTTTCTTGGTGGTATGAGGTTCCCATGTGTCTCTGCTCGCTTCTGTCTTTGATATCTCAAAAGAGATTGCATTAAGACACTAATATTGTCAACCTCATCAGTATAACCTCACACAGTGATAGAGCTTACAACACATAAGGAAATCACATCAGACAACACAATCATACGATACTGGGAATCACGACCTAGCCAAGTTGCTACACACAATTTTTGGGGGACACAATTCAATCCATGACAGTCTTCCTTATTCATTGTCCAGCTTTCGCATGTATGAGGTGATTGAAAACACTATGGCTTGGGTCAGGTGCACCTTAGTCTGCAAGGTGACATCTTTGCTTTTTAACACTTTAAAGAGGCCTTTTGCAGCAGATTTGCCCAGTGCAATGTTTCCTTTGATTTCTTGACTGCTGCTTCCATGCGTGTTGATTGTGGATCCAACTAAAATGAAAACCTTAACAACTTCAATCTTTTCTCCGTTTATCATGATGTTGCTTTTTGGTTCCGTTGTGAGGATTTTTGTTTTCTTTATGTTGAGGTGTAATCCATACTGAAGGCTGTGGTCTTTGATCTTCATCAGTAAGTGCTTCAAGTCCTCTTCACTTTCAGCAAGCAAGGTTGTGTCATCTGCGTGATGCAGGTTGTTAATGAGTCTTCCTCCAATCCTGATGCCCCATTCTTCTTCATACACTCCAGCTTCTTGGATTATTTGCTCGGCATACAGATTGAATAAGCATGGTGAAAGGATACAACTCTGATGCACACCTTTCCTAACTTTAAACCACACAGTATCCCCTTGTTCTGTTCGAATGACTGCCTCTTGATCTATGTACAGGTTCCTCAGGAGCCCAGTTAAGTGTTCTGGAATTCTTATTCTTTGCAATTTTATCCATAATTTGAGCTTTAGGTTATCAGAAATTGTCATTCCCTTCCCTGCTTTGGGATAATAATTCTAACAACCTTGTTTATAGTTCATTCTTCTTGTGAACAATTTTAAACAATTTTCTTCACTTTGAAAGATTGCTTATTAAGGTTGGAAAGCCTACTAGCTTGTCAGAAATATTTTCAACCCCTCATGTGAAATGAAAAAGCCTCTGTGGCTAAAACAGAGTTAATTAGAAAATTCAGTTCAGAAAAATACTGCATTCACTGGGATTTCTGGTAACTCAACATTTTATTATGTTTTGTATTCAAATGAAAGATCAGCCATTCACTAATTGATGAGACACTGCCTGGCATAACAGTGTGGGCTGGAAAAAAACCAACTTGCCTTTGTTAACCCTCTGTTGTGAACTAGCCTGGTAGCTTAGGGAAATTATCTAACCTCTCTGAGGCTCAGAATGCTAAACTGCAAAATTAAGGTTTCAAATTAGAGACTATCAAAAGTCCCTCCTGGAGTCCCTGGGTGGTGCAATTGGTTAATGTACTCAGCTACTAAACCAAAAGTTGGATGTTGGGGTCTACTCAGAGGCTCCTCAGAAGAAAGGCTTGGTGATCTACCATCAAAATGTCAGCTATTGAAAACCCTCTGGAGCACAGTTCTACTCCAACACACATGGGGTTGCCATCAGTTGGAATCAACTCTATGACAATTGGAAAGTTCCTCCTAGTGCAAAAGCTTTGTAGTTCTAAGTGCCATGTACACACTGAATCATTTAGCAGGTACCACAGGGGAAGCCAGAGACACCAGCTGTGAGTTATCTTCATGAAGCTCAAATCTGATCACCCCAATTGCTTCTCAAAAACTGTCAATCATTTCCCAATTCCTGTTGAACCAAGTCCTGAGAATAATGTTGAAAGCTTTCTAATCTATAAGGATAAAGGAAATGGACTATCTCTGCCTCCGGGATTAGTACATGAGAAATACAGTCATTTTCACCATTATGCTTTCTGAAATAGCAGTTGTTGCTGAGCCTGCAGCTCAACAGAATGATGCAAGCTTTTAGACAGACATCACATCTCCCTCAATTCTAGAGACCTCCAGGCTCAAGGGCTGAATGGAATCTTGGATTCTGGGTACTAGAAGCCATGGCAGACACTCAATAACTGTTTACCAATGCCATTTCCTTTTTCTTCTGGGAACACAGCTAAACTAAATTTCCCAGCCTCCCTTGCAGGTAGACGTGGTTTGTCACTCAGTTCTGTTCTATGCAATTGGGTGTAGGCTATGTCTTCAGGCCTGGTCTGTGAAAACCTCTCACCCAGTGCTTAATTTTTTCTCTCCACCCTGGACCAGCTGGATGCCCAGGGCAACTTTAGAAGAAGGCACACATTGAAGATGGCAGAGAATGGCCCGGGCCGCTGAATGAATACCTCCTTACCTCAGATAGGATTCTACCAGAGTAAGAAGTAAATTTCTTTTGTGTTCAGTTGTAGAAATTTTGGAGTTCGTTTGTTATCATAGCAGCTAGATTCATATAGAAATGCCTGTCTTCATACAAAATAGTATTTGCGTTATTGATTAGTTCATGGCATACAGTTGGGTTAAATGGCAACTTTTGAGGTTGTGCCTAATTAAGTCAATGAACCATCCATTGTGGTTCTGAATCACCTTCTGAGATCTTAATGAATGAATCATTGGAGAAATATTAGTGTCTTTCTCAGGAGTGGGTGCCCTGGGAGGTAGCATAGGGAGGTACCCACAAAGTAAGGATACCAAAACCAAACTCACTACCATCAAGTTGATCCTGACTCATAGCGAACTTCTTCCCTGTGCGTTTTTATCCATGTTTGGGCAGCTTAGCGACATCACTGACTTACTCCTTGAGAAGTGAGACACAGATTTGAAAGCAGTCAAAGTACTCTGAGAGGCGGTTTTTGTTGCTGTTATTGTTGTTAGGTGCCGTCAATTCAGACCCATAGTGACCTCATGTGACAGTAGAACTGCTCCATAGTGTTTTCTTGGCTGTAATCTTTATGGGAGCAGATCACCAGGTCTTTCTCCAAAGGAGTTGCGAGATGGGTTCGAACCACCAGCCTTTTTTGGTTAGCAGCCGAGCGCTTAACTTGTTACACCACCAGGGCTCCTTCAGAGGCAGTTAACAAAAGTTAATTTTTTTTACACTAAACAATAACCTCAAAATAGAGGAGAGTTAAGTTTTCTGTTGGGATACAATATGCAACTGTTTCATAAGAATTCTGTCAATGTTCCCCCTGAGGGCAATGACAGCATTGACAAGTCTCCCAGGTTTCCCAATCCTTTGTGTAAAGTGTACAATCACTGAAACATTTACGTTAGTAACATTTTCCGATACAAAATTATTCTTGGAGTTGACAACTCTTCTCATTCAGCTTTCACAACTGTATTGAGATAATTAAGAAATATGGATCGAATCAAACATACCTTATTATATCTAGCGTTCTTTTTTTGGATGAAAAAATAAATCTTTGTGAGTTCCCATGGGACCTCTGGGAAACCTCAAAGAATTTTAGGTGTAAAAGACATTCGAAATACTTTCTTTTCTAAATTATGGTCTGCTCTTGGAATGGCAAAATCAAGAGTTACAAGAGGAAATTTTAGCACTTGATTGTGATAGGATTATGGTACTGAGATATAACAGCTTGGCTACTTACTAATTAAAGTGGGGTGCAACATTTTAAATAAACATAGAAGGTAACACAACTTCATGGAACCTTAACTATTTAAGAAAAAAAGTCAGCAAAAAGCTCAAGAAATTATTCTGGTGAGATTTGGAATCCTTGCTATACAGACAGATAACATAGAATGTAAAGAATAAACTTTTAGACTAAATGCTGTACAACAAATTTATCATTTTAAAGGAAAAAAAATCAAATTCTAGCTTTGCATTAATATCATATTTGGCAGTAAAGGTTCTCAAACTTCTCCCATCCCAACTGTCTTTTTAAAACATTTTATGAATAAGCCCATCAAAATTAAGCCAACTTCTCCAAAATTTTAGCACATTTCTTTGCTTTTTTCAGAGTTATTATTTACAGGTATTATAAACCAAGGCGAATAGACTTTACTTTCTGCAAACCTTCTACAACTTTCTATAGCTAAGTTTTGGCTTTCATTAACCGTTTTCACATTCTGGAACAAGACTTTCCACTTGATCAAAACTGCCCTCTTTTTCCCTAAAGAGACGCATGCCGTTATCTAGTAAACAGAGTTGGATGTCTTTGCCATTATGTCTAGTATATTTTTAAATATTTGTGTTAATTATAGCTTCTAACTAAAGTAAACTCGTTGCAATAGAGTCAATTCTGACTTATAGTGACCCTATAGGACAAAACAGAACTGCCTCATAGGGTATCCAAGGCTGTAATCTTTACAGAAGTAGACTGCCACATCTTTCTCCCGGAGAGTTGTTGATGGGTTCCAACCACTGACCTTTCAGTTAGCAGCTGAGTGATTAACTACTGTGACACCAGGTATCCTTCTAACTAAAGTAACTAAATTCTATTTTAAAGGGGGAACCAAAAGGTAGATAGCTAATTGAGAACTACCTGTCATACAAAGCATTTTAGCAGACCGAAAAGCTCACATGAATATATATGATTCCCTACAGCTACCTACATGCCATGTACACCTTCTTAAAGTGGCAAAAATGAACACTTTTATTATCATGACCCACAGATACAGCCACTCTGTAACACATAAAAATAAGAAGCAAAAGTATATGTATTTATATATTAAGACTACGCTCAGTAACCAAGGCATCTTATTCTATCTTAGAAATTATCCAGGTATCCAAAGATTATCTATTAATTGAGTCAATTTAATATTAGTCTAAGGTTTTAAAGTTAACTTAAAAAAAAAAAATCCATTGCTGTCGAGTTGATTCGGACTCATACCGACCCTATAGTTAACAAAGGGTCTTGGAAATTATGCTCAAAACAACACACTGTAAGCATAATTTCTCTTGATATAAATTTTTGTCAGAATTATAATTAAATTTAGTCAAAAATTTTACATTTTTCATAATCTTAAACATTATGTAGGAGTAATATTAATTTATCTGATCAGTAAGTTTGTATAAAAAGTTTAAGAAGTTCAAATTAACTACTCTTTTTGTGAAAATCCCACCCAAACCTTAATTTTAAAAATCTTGTATTATATGGCATACTGATAAAACCAGAGAAAAGACATATAATAACAATTTTTAAGCCCAAATTGTTAAACCAAACCTGATTTATTCAACAATTTACCTTTACTACTTGAACTTTTTATTCTTATATAAAAATGCTTCTTAGATAATATTTTCTTTAAGAAAGATTTTTTTTTTTGTAATTCAATCTATTTACAACAATAGAAATTCAGTTTCTTTATTTTGAAGGAATTCTGAGGCTATTAGATTTATGTAGTGCTTAAAAGCTCTGTAATTATAGCTTCTTTAATTTAAGAGATATTATAATCTAATTTATTAATACCCTTCAAGAGGAGGAAAATACTTCACATTCACACAATAAGAAGTAGAAGCTTTTCTTTTTTTTTTAAATTGTTGCAATTAAATGACTTTTACATTTCAAGTTAGTCTCCCATACAATTTTTTTTTTTTACATACATTGTTATGAGACCCTAATTTCTCACCCCATTCTGCAACAGCACACTCCTCCTTTCCGCCCCTGATTCCCCATGACCATTCAACCAGCTCCTAAC
The DNA here is from genome assembly GCA_030035585.1 of Dugong dugon. Lineage (NCBI taxonomy): Eukaryota > Metazoa > Chordata > Mammalia > Sirenia > Dugongidae > Dugong > Dugong dugon. The sequence goes on from CM057460.1 coordinate 150,465,066, forward strand.
TCTCTCTGCCTTCCCACCTCACCTCTGGATAGAAGCTGCCCCTTTGCTCTCTTGTATCTACTTGACTAAGAGGCACACTCTTCAAGAGTATCACTTTATGTCCCACAGTCCAGTCCAATACCTGTCTGAAGAGTTGGCCTCGGAAATTGTTTTAGTTCTGGGCTGATAGACAGTCCAGGGGCCATGATTTCCAGGGCGCCTCCAGTATCAGTCAGACCATTAAGTCTGGTCTTCTTACTAGAATTTGAGTTCTGCGCCCATCCTTCTACTGCTCCATCAGGGACCCTCTGTTGCGTTCCCTGTCAGGACATTCATTGGTGGTAGCCGGGCACCATCTAGTTCTTCTGGTCTCAGGCTGATGAAATCTCTGGTTTATTTGGTCCTTTCTGTCTCTTAGGCTGATACTTTCCTTGTGTCTTTGGTGTTATTTGTTCTCCTTTATGCCAAGTGGTTGGGACCAGTTGATGCATCTTAGATAGCCACTTGCAAGCTTTTAAGACCCCAGACGTGACTCACCGAAGTAGGATGCAGAACATTTTATTAATAAGCTTTGTTATGCCAGTTGACCTAGATGTCCCCTGAAAGCATGGTCACCAGAACCCCACCCCTGCTACTCTCTCAAAGTATTTGATTGTAATTCAGGAAACTTCTTAGCTTTGGTTTAGTCCGGTTGTGCTGGCTTCCCCTGCAGTGTGTGCTGTCCTTCCCTTCACTTAAGATGATTCTTATCTACTATCTACTTAGTGAATAACCCTCACCCTCCCTCCCAACCCCCGTAACCATCAAAGAATGTTTTCTTCTGTGTTTAAACCTTTTCTTGAGTTCTTATAATAGTGGTCTCATACAGTATTTGTCCTTCTGTGACTGACTAAATTCACTCAGCATAATAAGTTCCAGCTTCCACCATGTTATATGATGTTTCACAGCTTCGTTGTAGTTCTTTATCATTGCATAATATTCCACTGTGTGGATATACCATAATTTGTTTATCCATTCATCTGTTGATGGGCACCTAGGTTGGTTCCACCTTTTTGCTATTGTGAACAGTGCTGCAATGAACATGGGTGTGCATATATCTATTCGTGTGACAGCTCTTGTTTCTCTAGGATATATTCCAAGGAGCAGGATAGCTGGATCATATGGTACTTCTATTTCTAGCTTTTTAAGGAAGCGCCAAATCGATTTCCAAAGTGATTGTGCCATTTTACATTCCCACCAACAGTGTATAAGTGTTCCAGTCTCTCCACAACCTCTCCAGCATTTATTATTTTGTGTTATTTGGATTAATGTTAGCCTTGTTGGGGTGAGATGATATCTCATTGTAGCTTTGATCTGCATTTTTCTAATGGCTAATAATCATGAGCATTTCTTTATGTGTCTGTTAGCCACCTGAATATCTTCTTTGGTGAAATGCCCGTTCATATCCTTTGCCCATTTTTAAATTGGGTTATTTGTCTTTTTGTTGTTGAGATATTGCAGTATCTTGTAGATTTTAGAGATTAGACACTGATCAGAATTGTTGTAGCCAAAAATTTTTTCCCAGTCTGTAGGTTGACTTTTTACTCTTTTGGTGAAGCTTTTGATGAGCATAAGTGTTTGATTTTTAGGCGCTCCCGTTTATCTAGTCTCTCTTCTGGTGCTTGTGCATTGTTACTGATGGTTCGTATTGTGTTTATGCCAGGTATTAGGGCTCTTAGCATTGTCCCTATTTTTTCTTCCATGATCTTTATCATTTTCGATTTTATATTTAAGTCCTTGATACATTTTGAGTTAGTTTTTGTACATGGTGTGAGGTATGGGTCTTGTTTCAGTATTTTGCAGATGGATATCCAGTTATGCCAGCACCATTTGTTAAACAGACTATCTTTTCCCCAATTAATGGACTTTGGGCCTTTGTCAAATATTAGCTGCTCATATACCTGGGTTCTCAACTCTGTTCAATTGGTCTATGTATCTGTTGTTGTACCAGTAATAGGCTGTTTTGACTACCGTGGCAGTATAATAGGTCCTAAAATCAGGTAGTGTAAGGCCTCCCACTTTGTTCATCTTCTTGAGTAATGCTTTATTTATTTGGGGCCTCTTCCCTTTTCATATGAAGTTGGTGATTTGTTTCTTCATCTCATTAAAAAATGCTGGTGGAATTTGGATCGGGATTGCATTGTATCTGTAGATTACTTTGGGTAGAACTGACATTTTCACTATGTGGAGTCTACCTATCCATGAGCAAGGTATATTTTTCCACTTATGCAGGTCTCTTTTAGTTTCTTGCAGTAGTGTCTTGTAGTTTTCTCTGTATAGATCTTTTACGTCTCTGGTTAGATTTATTCCTAAGTATTTTATCTTCTTGGGGGCTATTGTAAATGGTATTGATTTGGTAACTTCCTCTTCAAAGCTCTTTTTGTTGGTGTAAAGGAATCTAATTGATTTTTGTATGTTTATCTTGTATCCTGAAACTTTGCTGAAATTTTCTGTTAGTTCCAGTAGTTTTCTTGTGGATTCTTTGGGGTTTTCTGTGTATAAGATCATATCACCTGCAAATAGAGATACTTTGACTTCTTCCCTACCTATTTGAGATACCCTTTATTTCTTTTTCTAGCCTAATTGCTCTGGCTAGGACCTCCAGCACAATGTTGAATAATAGTGGTGATAGAGGGCATCCTTGTCTGGTTCCTGTTCTCAAGGGGATACTTTCAAAGTTTCTCCATTTAGAATGATGTTGGCTGTTGGTTTTGTATAAATGCCCTTAATTATATTGAGGAATTCCCTTTTATTCTTATTTTATTGAGAGTTTTTATCATGAATGGGTGTTGGACTTTGTCGAATGCCTTTTCTGCATCAATTGATAAGATCATGTGGTTCCTGTCTTTTGTTTTATTTATGTGATGGATTACATTGATTGTTTTTCTAATGTTGAACCATCCCTGCCTACCTGGTATAAATCCCAGTTGGTCATTGTGAATTACTTTTTTGATACGTTGCTGAATTCTATTGGCTAGAATTTTGTTGAGGATTTTTGGGTAAATGTTCATGAGGGATATCGGTCTGTAATTTTCTTTTTTGTGGTGTCTTTACCTGGTTTTGGTATCAAGGTTATGCTGGCATCATAGAATGAATTTTGGAGTATTCCATCCTTTTCTATGATCTGAAATACCTTTAGCAGAAGTGGTGTTATCTCTTCTCTGAAAGTTTGATAGAATTCTCCAGTGAAGGCATCTGGGCCAGGGCTTTTTTTTATGGGGAGTTTTTTGATTACCTTTTCAATCTCTTCTTTTGTTATAGGTTTATTTTGTTGTTCTACCCCTGTTTGTGTTAATTTAGATAGGTAGTGAGTTTCTAGAAATTTGTCCATTTCCTCTAGGTTTTCAAATTTGTCAGAGTACAATTCTTCATAGTAATCTGTTATGATTCTTTTAATTTCAGTGGGGTCTGTTGTGATATCACCCATCTCATTTCTTATACGGGTTATCTGCTTCCTCTCCTGTTTTTCTTTTGTCAGTTTGGCCAATGGTTTATCAATTTTGTTGATCTTTACAAAGAACCAGATTTTGGACTTGTTAACTGTTTCGATTGTTTTTCTATTCTCTATTTCATTTAATTCTGCTCTAATTCTTATTATTTCCCTCCTTCTGGCATCAGTGGGCTTCTTTTGCTGCTCTCTTTCTGCTTGTTCCAGTTGTAGGGTTAATGCTTTGATTATGACCCTTTCTTCTTTTTGGATGTGCGCATTTATTGTTATAAACTGACCTCTGAACACTGCTTTTGCTGTGCCCTAAATGCTCTGGTAGGATGTGTTTTCATTCTTGTTTGATTCTATGAATTTCTTTATTCCATCCTTAATTTCTTCTATAACCCAGTAGTTTTTGAGCAAGGTGTTGTTCAGTTTCCATGTGTTTGATTTTTTTCCCTTGCTTTTTGTGTTGTTGATTTGCACTTTTATGGCTTTATGGTCAGAAAAGATGCTTTGTAATATTTCAATGTTTTGGATTTTGTTAAGGCTTGCTTTATGGCCTAATATGTGGTCTATTCTGGAGAATGTTCCATGTGCATTGGAAAAGAAAGTATACTTGGCTGCTGTTGGGCGCAGTGTTTGGTGTATCTCTATGAGATTGAGTTGGTTGCTTGTAGCATTTAGCTCTTCTGTGTCTTTGTTGAGCTTCTTTCTGGATGTTCTGTCCTTCACCACAAGTGGCGTGTTGATGTCTCCTGCTACTGTTGTGGAGCTGTCTATCTCTCTCTTCAGAGCTGTTAGAGTTTGTTTGATGTATTTTGGAGCCCTGTTGTTGGGTGAGTAAGTATTTATTATACTTATGTCCTCCTGGTGTATTGACCCTTTAATCATTATATAGTGCCCTTCCTTATCTTTTGTGGTGGATTTTACTTTAAAGTCTATTTTGTCAGAGATTAATGTCGCCACTCCTGCTCTTTTTTGAGTGTTGTTTGCTTGATATATTTTTTTCCATCCTTTGAGTTTTAGCCTGTTTGTGTCTTTAAGTCTAAGGTGCGTCTCTTGTAGGCAGCTTATAGATGGATCATGCTTTTTTATCCTATCTGCCACTCTCCATCTCTTTATTGGTGCTTTAAGCCCATTTACATTCAGTGTAATTATTGATAGGTATGAGTTTAGTGCTGTCATCCTGATATCTCCTTTTGTGTGTTGTTCACAGTTTCTTTGTTCCCCTTAATTTTCTGTGCTGAGTCGTTTTTCTTTATGTATTTTTTTTCATCTTTTTCACTGTTGTAGATTTTGTGTATGCTGGGTCTTATGTTTTTCTACTTTTTTATTTTGATTTATAGGATTGTTAGATTCCTTTGTGGTTACTTTAATATTTACCCCTATTTTTCTAAGTTTGTACCAGTCTTTTATTACTTTAAATTGCCTTAACTTCCTCTCCATATGAAAAATCAATGTCTACATTTTTTAAGTCCCTCTTTTTTGTTTTAATGTTGTTCTTTTTTTTTACGTATTGATATCTGTTTCCCTATTTTCAGTGTTTTAGCTTTGATATATTGTCGATTTCCCTATTGAGTCAATATCTGGTTGCTTTGTCCTGTGTTCTACTCTTGGGTTGTTATCTGGTGTTATTGATTATCTAACCATAGGACTCCCTTTAGTATTTCTTGTAATTTTGGCTTGGTTTTTGCAAATTCCCTGAACTTCTGTTTATCTGGAAATGCCCTAATTTCGCCATCATATTTGAGAGACAGTTTTGCTGGATATATAATTCTTGGCTGGCAGTTATTTTCCTTCAAGGCTTTATATATGTCACACCATTGCCTTCTAGCCTGCACAGTTTCTGCTGAATAGTCCGAGCTTATTCTAATTGACTCTCCTTTGTAGATGACTTTTCTTTTATCCCTAGCCACTCTTAAAATTCTCTCTTTATCTTTGGTTTTGGTATGTTTGATTATAATATGTCTTGGTGACTTTCTTTTGGGATCTACCTTATCTGGGGTTTGATGAGCATCTTGGATAGATATCTTCTCATCTTTCATGATATCAGGGAAGTTTTCTGTCAACAAATCTTCAACAATTTTCCCTGTATTTTCTGTTATCTCTGTCTGTTCTGGGTTATTTCTCTTGATAGAGTCCCACATGACTCTTAGAGTTTCTTCATTCTTTTTAATTCTTTTATCTGATTTTTCCTCAGATAAGTTGGCATCAAGAGCTTTATCTTCAGTGTCACTAATTCTAACTTCTACTGCCTCGATTCTGCTCCTATGACTTTCTGTTGAGTTGTCTAATTCTGAAATTTTATTGTTAATGTTCTGGATTTCTGATTTCTGTCTCTCTGTGGATTCTTGCAGCCTATTAAATTTGTCATTATGTTCTTGAATAACTTTTTTAAGTTCCACTACTACTTTGTCTGTGTGTTCCCTGGAATTGTCTACATTTTGAAGAATTTGCTTTCTAATTTCTAGGAGAGTTCGGTATATTAATCTTTTGTATTCTGCCTCTGGTAATTCCAAGAAATTCTCTTCCTCCAGAGAATTTATTGATCCTTTATTCTGGGAGCTTGCTAAAGCCACCATGGACTGCCTCTTTATGTGATTTGATATTGACTGTTGTCTCCAAGCTGTCAATAAGTTATTATAATTTTATTTTATATTTGTTTAGTGAGTCCTAGCTTCTTGTTTTGTTTTGTTTTGATATACCCCAATAGGCTGCTCGTGTGCGCTAGTTTGATTATTGACACCTTTGAACTCTAATGTCCTGTCACCAGGTAGGTAGTTCTGTAATTAAGTATGTGCCCAGGGGAGTCTGTGAAATTTTTCTATATGGGCTCAGCTCAGGTGACCAGGCAGTCAGTCACCAAGTGTGTGGTGCAGGCTCTCACCTACAGTCGTAGAGAGGTATGGGTGATTTGTGTAGGCACTGGACTCTGGCTGTGGTAGGGGATCACACGCTGGGCCAGGGAGGGGGCTGATGGCTGCCCCTGAGAGTCTCTAAGGAAAGCATGTCCTTATTCTCTAGGGTGAGTAGGTAGGTGAGTTTTGCATTCAGACTATGAGCACCCCACTCTATTGGCTGTAAAGACTCGAGGGCACCACTTTTTCTTGGACTCCTGTAGCAGGTGACTAGGAGGTTTAGGTGATACCACCAGTCCTGAAGCCCCTGTTGCGGATTGATAAAAGTGCTTACTTAAGGGGCAGGGCTGATTCGAGGGTTACAAATCTGCCATTTCACAGCTGAAACAGTTGAAGTTAAACTTCAGATGTTTTCCCTGTTGTACTGTGGTAGTGAGGGCTAACCCTGTTGAGATGGGTACCCATAAGTCTATACAGGGGTGTAAGGCACTCAGAGTCAGCAGACCCCTTATGCCTGTGCCTAGCAAAGGAGCTATGCCAACCCTGTGTTCCTGGCCTAAGAGAGCCAGTAGCTTATTTGTTCCCTCTCCCAGGCCAGGAGAATGGGTCAGAGCACCTTTTGGGATCTACTTCTGGCCCAGCGGACTCCTGGTGCAGAGCGTGGAGGGATGAGGTAAAAAGGAGAGAGGTATTTCCCAAATGGGCTTTTTAAAAAAAAATCCCCATGAAAGGCCACACACATGTGCTTGGCTTTAGCCACTTGGGAGCTGCTTTTCACTGGTTTGGAGTGTCCAAGCAGAATCTCTGCTGCTGGATCTCTCTCAGTGTGGAAACTGCTTTTCGAGTGCATACACAGCTGTTTGCCTGCTTCACTGTGGACCTGGCATGGCTGAAGAATTGCCATCGCACTGCTGCCACTCTGGTGCTGCTGGCTTCTTCCAAACTATCTGCCTCTGCTCCCACCACTCAGTCCGTTTCCTCAATTTTGCCTTGATCAGGGCTCCTAGAATACATATGTAATCAAATCACTTGTTTTTCCAGGTCTTTGTTGTAAGAGGGATATAGGAAGCGTCTGACTACACCGCCATGTTAGCTCTGTCCCAGGCTTTTCTTAATCACAGGTACACAAAGCTACAGAGAGATGGAAGCCACAGTTCTATAACTCAGTCATGTGTCAAGAATAGATATAGAAAGATAAAATTTGACTGATCCAGCTCTGAAAGGGCTGCTCTTGTTTCTAGGGATCACAAAATATTTTCTTAGTTGGCGTGAGCTCAAGAATGGGTAAACAAGCAGAAAAGGCTAACACGCTGGATTTTCTGTTGTTTCTCATCTAGCAGAGAATAGATCATCATCATTCTGTTAAAGATCACCAAATGATTAGATCATACAACCAAATCCCTAATCATTGCAATCATCCGTGGTGAATAACTGATTGGCCCCACATAAGTGAGAACTAAAACTAAACTTGCCCTAGGACCATAAATAAATAATAAAAAAAAAAAACACACAGGGGATATAGATAGACAGACAGATAGACAGATACATAGATAGGTAGAAAGAAAGAAAGAGCTAGTGAAGATGAAGGATTATTATTACTTGGGATACGTTCCATTCCAGGAGATAAACTAGTGTGCCTGGGCTAAAACAACCCATGAGATGCACTTCCTATGCAACACAGTTTAATGGGTTCTGGCAAGTTAGTTGATTTGGCGATCTCAGTGAAGCCCCCAAAACTAACAATTGTTATTTTCAAAAAGTTGAAAACATACAAATATAGAACGAACATGTGTCAAAATTCTATGGACTCATTAACAAGAGAGCCAGTAAGACAGTAAAATTAGTTAAAAGAGCATTTTGAGGAAAAGAGGTTAATATTATTTATCAAGACAGGCATTCAGTAATAAGTTTGTTCTCTGGGGTAGGCTGAAAAATCGTCCCCCTAAGATGTCCATACCCTAATTCCCAGAACCTATGACTATGTTAACCTACTTGGCAAAGGAGACTTTGAAGATGTAATTTAGGCTAAGGATCTTGAGATGGGGAGATTTTCCTGGATTATTTGGGCTGGCCAAACCTAGTCACATGAGTCCGTAAAAGTAGAAGAGGAAGGGAGAAGAGTGGGCTAGAGAGATGTGATGTGAGGACTCCACTCGCTGTTGCTTACTATGAAGTTGGAAAAAGAAGGCCATAAGCCAAGAAATACGATGACCTCTGCAGGCTGGGAACAGCCCTCAATTTACAGTCAGAGAGAAAATGGGACCTGAGTCCTACAACAGCAAGGAACCAAATTCTGTCACAATCAGAATAAACAGAAACAGATTCTCCCCTAGAGCCTCCAGAGCAGAGCGCAGCCTGCTGATGCCTTGATTTTAACCCAGTGAGACCTGCACCAGACTTCTGACCTACAGAACTGTGAAGTCATAAACTGGTGTTGTTTTAAGCCACTATAGCTGTGTAATTTGCTATAGCAACAATAGAAAACTAACACACTGAGGTAGAGATAAAACTTGTTAATATCCTATAGGACTGTAAAACTCTCATCTTTTCTACCAGACAAACCGTAGTACTTTAAACATCAACTCTGAAGTCAGATTGCCTGGGTTCAGATTCCAATTCTGTCATCGACTAGTTGTATTATTTTAATCAAATTAATCTTTCGGTTCCTCAATTTTCTCATCTATAAAATAGGGATAATTTTAATACATCTACCACATCAGGTTGTTGTGAGAATTAAATGTAAAGAGATTAGGACAGTGTCTGGTACATAGTAAGGTATTGTAGTTTTTAAGTACCTTGAAATCAGAACCACCATCTTGGTCACCACTGTCCTCAGCTTCTGATACAAAATACCGGACATAGAGTAAGGGCTCAGTATCCTTTGGTGACTTGAATAGAATTGCGATCCAATGAGGAACATCCTTGTGTGGGAGCAGAATTGGAGATAAAAAAGCAATGTCTTGGTAGTTAGATAAGCTACTGAAAGAAGTCCAGTTTCAAAGCCAATAAAGCCCTCCTACCCTCTAAAGGAAACCCTGGTGCCATAGTGGTTAAGTGCTGCGACTGCTAACCTAAAGGTCAGCAGTTCAAATCCACCAGGCACTCCTTGGAAACTCTATGGGGCAGTTCTACTCTGTCTTACAGGGTCACTATGAGTCGGAATCTACTCGACGTCAATGAGTTTGGATGTTTTTTTTTACCCCCTAAATATCTGGAATTCAAATACTGGCCCTCCTACTTGGAGTTAGCTGTTGACTCAAGCCTTCTGGGACATTTGCCTCATCACACCACAGGAGAAAGCAAGCTATTCCCCAAAAGACCTTGGATTCTCAGCAATGGCAGAACCTCCCTTCTCTAACACACACACACACACACACACACACACACACACACACACACACACACACACCACCTCCAACCCATGCTTCCTGGTTCAGGAAATTCTCCAGCAGCCACTGAGAGCCTTTACATGGACCCTAGGAATCAGCCTTTGAAATTCCCAACAGCTTGCTGAGGCACAGGGTGTCTCCTGGAGGAAAATAAAAAAGCTTGTTCTGGCTAAGGGAATGCAGTGCCACTCTTTTCCCTGTTTGGTTCTGGGGATTGCTAGCTTACCCATCCCTCCCCTTTTGGTGCACAGGCTGAGAACTGTCCTCCTTGTGCCCTTCTGCCCAGATGGGGAGGGGGAGAGGCAGGAAACACCAGCTCAGCCAGGGACCCACTGAGCTGCCCACATGGACTAGAGCCTATTGATGACTTAATCAAACTCACTCCTGCAGGCATCGAGTTCGCCCCCCACCCAGAGTGAAAAGAGAACACAAATTATGAGAAAGCCACAGCCAGTTTGCAGAAATTACCCCGAGCCAGCATGGAATTTGTACCTGGACAGAAACCATGAGATTTCGTATGAGCTTTTAACGGCCTGGTCTTATTACATGCTGAACCGGTGCCGGCTGCATCCAAAGGAGCTGTGAGGAAACGTCACCGTCAATTGTCTACCCTCCTAGTTCCTGTCTGCTACTGAAGAAGGCTTTAAAACCATTACCGTTGAGATTATCATTCTGATGCTTTTATTACCCATATCACTGAAGGGCTGAAAACACTACATAAACATAAACAAATTTAAACCCTCCTGAATTATCATTTTTTTCTTTAAAGAAAAGTGAGCCACGAAAGGCTGCATATAGCCAATAGCCACAGAGACCAGACACCTGGGTTCTGGATTTCTAGGGCTCAGAACTCTAGGAATATTGTTGCTGTTAGTTGCCATCGAGCTGATTCCAACTCATGGCAATCCCACTGTGCAAAGTAGAACTGCTCCACAGGGTTTTCTTGGCTATAACCTTTTGGAAACAGATTGCCAGGCCTGTCTCCTGAGGTGACTTTAGGTGGGTTTGACACCAACCTTTCAGCTAGTAGTTGAGTGCTTAACTATTTGTGCCACCCAAGAACTCCTCAAGGAACAGTACCTCATGTAATCCTAATCCACACAACACTTAGAGTTGTGTACTATCACTCTCCCCATTGTACAGATAAGAAAGCACTGACTTGCCTGGGTTGAGACTGGATTATGAGATCAGATATTTGATGGAAAAAAAAAATATAGTTAGATTTTTGACCAGCTGGATAACTGAGAACTTTATAGCTGTAAATAAGGCCATTCAATATGCTTAGCTGTACTGGTAAAGGGAGTTCCAAATGCCATCCCAGACTGATATTCTTCCTCCTGTCTCTCTGGGATAGAGCTTTGTCGACATTTGAAGCATTACTGCCCCAGAAGGCGGCTTGCCTGTGAACACAGAACTGCCAGAAATCACAAGACCAAGCTGAAAAGACAGAAAGAAGTGTTCCTTTGGCTCCAGGTGCCTCGTGGAAATGACATCTTAGGAACACTACAGTGCAATTTCAAAGAATAGGTTTGCATCAATCCTTTGAGAAATATCACCCTGGGTCCCTCTTAGGAAGGAATAGGAAATATAGTTCTTTTAAACGTAATCCCTATTCTAGCACTTCCATCCTCTGGGTCTACCAGAATCTGGAAGCTCTCCCCAGGTGGGTCATGGGTGGAATGGCAGAAACTCAGATGCTGTTATTGGGACAAGGCCACACCTTGATACAATGAAAAGAATAAATTTGCCAGAGGCCTTCTGCCCAGGCTCTGTCCTAGAGTTGCCTCCTTGCCCCTAGGAGTGTCTTGCTGGGCAATGCCTTTGCCATTGTCAGCACCTCCCTCCCAACTTTCACCTCCAAGAAAGCTCCACCCTGGCTTCTATTTCTTCAGAATGTTGAGCAGATTTCTGGTAGCAGGTGAGTGACCTCCTGCCAATTGTAAACAGCTGGTATTGGTTAATGTGTTCTATCTCCCAGGTAACATATTCCAGTTTTAACAGGGGACTTCTTGAGATAATATCTTAACCCAAAAGTGACATGGTAACCAGAGGGAAGATGTTTTGGAGGGTTCTTGAACTAGCCCTAGACAATATCCAATAATAACTTTCTCTGGCATTTGTTAAAATGTGATTATTTTTTATTTTTTTCTTCATTGTTTGACTGAGTCCTCTGGACTGGACAAGGAGGAGATGAAAGGACTCAAAGAGGAGTGTATATCGAAGCCTGGCTGGCTGACCAGCAATGCCTGATCCTCTCCTGCCTACGAAGGTAGACAAGTCTCTAAGGACCCTCTCAGAAGCTCCACATCTGTCTACCTGTTACCTAGAGATCAAAGGTTCCAGCATCACTGACAGGCATAGACCAACCATATTCATGCCCATGCATGGGTCTTTACTGCAGAGGAAGGAAAGATGGGATGATCAAGATCATCAGTAACTCCAGGAGATAGAGAATAAAGTCAATCCATGAGCTCTGAAGACCTTTATGATGCATAGTGGCAGAAAATGAACAGACTTTAAAACACAGTAGATGTTTATGGTACAAAGAACTTGGGAGCTTAACACACAGAATTAAAAATCACACAACCGAATGAGTGCTGTTTTGCAAGCAGTTCCCTTGGCAGACTTGATACTTATTTTAAAAAAGACTTCATTGCTCAAAATGTTTGGCCAACTTCAGCTTCAAAATTACCTCCCAAGCTTAGGACACATTCTTTTGAAATCTCTTTAGTGATGCCAGACCTTTGTCTTTTGAGGATAGATTTCAATTTTGGAAAATAACCAGTTTCATTAAGAGTCTAATCCAATGAATGAGCAAGTTGAATTATACTGACCTACTCCCTCTCCCCCCAAAAAAGAACTGTAAAGTAATGAGGTTAAATTTCTTGTATGATTTGTAAAATGACCCTGAAGACCATTTTCAAAGAAGAGTTACTGAAAGGTCTGTTTGGAGCAACCAAAGCATCTTCGAATATATGTAGATCCTTCCAACTCATGCTTGGAAGTGGGTAACACTCATTAGGATGTATAGGTCTGAGTAAGATTCCTTTAAAAAATGCAATCAATCACCATCTATCAGAGTCACAATCTAACAAGTAGTATTTTTTTTTTTTTTGGAGGTCAAGTGTCTTTAATCTGAATAAGTGATCATTTTGTAGTATTATCTAACAAGAGGATTTTCTCGGCATGGGAGAGTAAAGGGAGAGAAAGTTACATTTATTGACTCACCACTGTATATGTCCAGCACCACATCATGTGCTTCCTTGTGGCATGTAAATTAATCCGGTAATGAGTCTTTTATCTCATAGTAAGGAACTTTACAGAAGCCCCAGACAATATTGACAAGAGATGGAACTGTCAGATGAGGCTTTTTTTAACTGCTTATTTGTAATACTCTTTACGGTCTGATGAGGGCAAAATGGAAAGAGCTCTAGAGTTGGACTCAGAAGCCCCGAACTCTATTTTTTGATTTTTAGGGGTTTTTTTTTGAAATTTTTTTTATTGTACTTTAGGTGAAGGTTTACAGAATGAATAGTTTCTCATTAAACAGTCACTACACATATTGTTTTATGACATTGGTTAACAACCCCATGACATGTCAACCCTCTCCCTTCTCGACCTTTTTTTTTTTTTTTTTGGTGAAAATATACATAGCCAAAGATACACCATTTCAAAAATTTCTACATGCACAGTTCAGTAACATTGATTACGTTCTTCCAGTTGTGCTACTATTCTCACTTACGATGAAGGCTTACAGCACAAAACAGTTTCTCATTAAACAGTACACATGTTGCCCTATGACAATGGTTAACAACCCCACTACATGTCAACACTGTCATTATTCAACCTTGGGTTCCCTATCACCAGCTTTCCTGTCCCCTTCTGCCTTCTAGTCCTTGTCTCTGGACTGCTGTACCTCGTTAGTCCCATTTTGTTTTATGGGGCTGTCCAATCCCCGGTTGAACGGTGAACCTCAGAAGTGACTTCACCACTGAGCTATGAAGGTGTCTAGGGGCCATACTCTTGGGGTTTCTCCAGTCTCTTTCAGGCCAGTAAATCTGGTCTTTTTGTGTGTGTGATAGAATTTTGTTCTACATCATTCTCTAGCTTTGTCCAGAACCCTCTGTTGTGATCCCGATTAGAGCGGTCAGTAGTGGTAGCTGGGCACCATCTAGTTGTAGTGGACTCAGTCTGGTGGAGGCCTTGGTATTTCTGGTCCATTAGTCCTTTGGACTAATCTTTTCCTTGTATCCTGTTCTCTTCATTCTCCATTGCTCCTGAACAGGAGAGACCAGTGAAATGTCTTAGGTGGCTCCTCACAGGCTTTTAAGATCCCAGATGCTACTCACCAATGTAGAATGTAGAAAATTGTCTTTATAAACTATGTTAAGCCAATTGAGCTAGATGTTCCCTGAGACCATGGTCCCCACAGCCCTCTGCCCAGCAATTCAGTCCCTCAAGGAGTTTGGATGTGTCTATGGAGCTTCCATGACCTTTCCTTGTACAAGTTGTGCTGGCTTCCCCTGTATTGTGTACTGTCTAACCCTTCACCTAAGATACCACTTATCTATTGTCTATTTAGTATTTCCCCCCCACCCCTCCCATCCCTCGTAACCAACAAAGATGTTACTTTTTATGTGTGAACTTTTTCATGGGTTTTTACAATAGACGTCTCATACAATATTTGTCCTTTTGTGATTGACTTATTTCACTCAGCGTAACGTCCTCCAGTTTCATTCATATTATGAGATGGTTCACAGAGTCATCACTGTTCTTTATCGTTGCATAGTACATTCAGTGTAATTATTGATAGATGTGAGTTTATTGCTGTCAGTTTGCAGTGCTTTTCTTTTTTCTTTTTCTGTCATCTTTTTTTTTTTTTTTTTTTTTTTACTGTACTTCAGGTGAAGGCTTACAGAACAAATAGTTTCTCAAGAAACAGTAGTACACATATTGTTTTATGACATTGGTTAACAACCCCACAACACGTCAACCCTCTAACTTCTCAACCTTTTTTTGGTGAAAATACACATAGCCAAAGATACACCATTTCAAAAATTTCTACATGCACAGTTCAGGACTACTGTACCTCATTAGTCTCATTTGATTTTACGGGGCTGTCCACTCCCAGGCTGAACGGTGAACCTCAGAAATAAATCCACCACTGAGGTAAAAGGGTGTCTGGGGGCCATACTCTCAAGGTTTCTCCAGTCTCCTTTAGGCCAGTAAATCTGGTCGTTTTTTTTTTGTGACTTACAATTATGTTCTACATCCTTCTCCAGCTGTGTCCAGAACCTTCTGTTGTGATCCTGGTCAGAGCAGTCAGTGGTTGTAGCCAGGCACCATCTAGCTGTACTGGACTCAGTCCGGTGGAGTGTAGTGCTTTTTTTTTGTGGTGCTGACTTTTCCTTTGTTCTTCTTACTCTCCTGTGCTGACTTCCTTTTGTTTGTGGATTTCTTTTCATATCTTTTGTTTTTGTAAGTTTTGTTTTTACTGAGACTTTATGTTTTTCCTATTTATTTTTATGAGTATGTTTGTTAACTTTCTTTGTGGTTACTATGAAATTTACCCTTATCTTTCTAACTTTGAAACAGTCTATTATTACTTGGTATCGCCTTGCCTTCCTCTCCATTAGAAAGTTCTATACCTATACTGTTTATTCCCTCTTTTATTGTTTTGATGGTGTTGTCACTTACAGATTAACTGCTCTGATTCCTTGCTGTATTTCTTTTGGTTTTGGATAGTCCTCGAGAGGTCATTTCCTAGATTGGTATCTGGCTGGTAAAATCCTGCATCCTAGATTCAGCCTGTGAGCTGAAGTTGTTTGTTCTCAGGTTGAAGGACTCCCTTTAATAATTCTTGTAAGTTTGGTTTGGTTTTTACATATTCCCTTAATTTCTGTTTATCTGGAAATGACCTAATTTCTCTACCATATTTGAATGAGAGTTTTGCAGGATATATTATTCTTGGCTGGCAATTTTTTTCTTTCAAGATTTTATATATGTCATCCCATTGCCTTCTTGCCTGCATGGTTTCTGCCAAATAATCTGAGCTTAGTGTTATTGTTTCTCCTCTGTATGGGACTTCTTGTTTTTCTTGAGCTGCTCTCAGGGTTCTTTGTGTCTTTGGTTTTGGCAAGTATGATTATGATATGCCTTGGTGATTTTCTTTTGGGGTCTATCCTATATGGGGTTTGTTGAGCTTCTTGGATGGCCAGCTTTTCATCTTTCATGATATTGGGGATGTTTTCTGTCAGTAGTACTTCAATGTTCCTCTCTGTGTTTTCTGTTTCCTCCCCCTGTTCTGGAAATCTGATCACTCACAAATTTTTGCTTTTGATTGTATCCCACATAACTCTCAGGGTCTCTTCTTTTTTCTTTGTTCTTTTTTCTGAGTTTTCCTCAAACAGAGTTATATCCAAGTGTTTGTCTTCAATTCCAGTGGTCCCGTCTTCCACCATTGCAGATCTGCTCCTCAGCCCTTCTATGACACTGTCCATTTCTGAAATCTTGTTGTTTATCTTCTGGATTTCTAATTGTTGTTTTTGTATAATTTTTAGTTGTGAATTTATTTTGGTATTTTGTTCCTGCGTTATTTTCCTGAATTCTTCCATTTTTTTGTTTGTATTTTCTATGAATTTGTCTGCCCTTTCCATGAATTTCTCTATTTTTTCCTCATTTTTGTCTGCTTTTGTTTTAACTTTTAGATAATTCTGAGTATTAGAGATTTGAATTCCCTATCAGATAGTTCTAGTGCCTTTTTTTCTACTGGAAAGTCATCTAGTGTTTTATTTTGGATGCCTACTGGAACCATCCTGTCCTGTTTTTGTAAATGTTTTGATATAGTCTGCTGTCTTCGGGGCATTCAGTAGTTATTTTTCTCGTTTATTGATTTTAGATTTGTTTGTTTCGTCCTTTGTTTATATTTGGCTATGTCTGAGCAGGTGGACTGTGTTCTTTGTTGTTTGCTTGTCTGTGGGCATGATACTTTTTGCTTCCTTCTCCAACTGGCAGAGGCAGTTGCTCAGATATGGTACAGCAGGGCAGGTCTAGCTGAAGAGGAGTTGCTGGGATGGGTTGTTTGTAGCACTTACTACAGCCACCAGGGTGGGTCAGTAATCAGTGCAGGGCAGGTTCCAGTAGGCCATGCCTGTGCTGCTTGGTGGTATGATGTTAAGCTCATGGTGCAGGTAGGCAGGATGTAGGGGGGAGATTGTGATGTGTGGAGCTAAGATGGGTGTGGGAGAGAGGAGAGAGGAACAGGAGCCAAAAAATACAAACAAAAAAGAGTGCTAGGGGAGCTTGCCATTGGAGTGGAGAGATGGGAGACTATGAAATGCAGAAAAACAAAAAGGGGAAGAGGAAGAAAAAAAAGAAAAAGTAAGAAAATAATGAATAATTAAAAATTAGAAAGAAAAAAGAAAAGGAAAGCTCCCAGGGATCCCACCGGTGTGGCTACGAGCTCTGGGGTAAGTTGTTCCCAGGTGTTGAAGTACAGCCTGGAAGGGGTAGATGTGTCACACAGTGCCAGGTATTCAGGGGACAGGAAGAGAAGGAAGGTATAGAGAGATGAGAAACTGAGTAATGAAGAAAGACAAAAAGAGAAAAAGAGGGAAAAGAAAACAAAACAAATTAAAAACAAAAAAAGAATAAGAAAGCCCCCAGGGGAAAAAAAAAACACACAAAAAAGGAAATGCTCTCAGGGATCCCTCTGCCCATCTGTGCAAGCTGAGTGGGTAGGTCCCAAGCCACGCAGCACAGCCCTGCCAGAATGGGCTCCCAACTCAAGAAAAGAAAAGGAAACCAAACAAACAATAAAAAAAAAAACAAAAAAACCTGGGATTCCACTAGTGTGGCAGCATGGACCAGGAAGCAGATCCACACTCAAGCAGAGCTCCATAGCCCCTCAGGAAGAAGCAAAGTTGGCACATGGAGCCAGGGATTTGAGCGGAAGGAGCGGGAGGTGGTGGAAGGTAAGGAAGAAATCAAAAGAAGCAGAAAAAAGCAACACCAGCAGCCAACAAGTGGCATTCAGGGAGTCAGCTGGGGCAGGTGGGTGGAATACAAGCAGCTGGTGCTTCCCAGCCAAGAGACTGTGGCCATGGGAAGCAGAGGAGGTGAAGAAGGGTGGGGGGTGAGAAAGCGTATATCGGTTGTTCTGTCACCTGCTGGAAGCTCCGTGAAGCTGCTTCTCATACCGCCTTTTTGCTGGTCTCTGATAGGAGCCCAAGATGGCGGATCCGAGCTGTGTTAGCTGATAGGGGACCTCTGCATATATGTCTCCTTGCTCTCTGTTCTCTGTCAGTTTCTTATTCCATTTGGTGTTTGGCTGAGCTCTTTATCTCTTCATTTGATGTTTAGGGTTTCAGGATTGCTGTTTTCTCTGTTTGGCTTAGCTTTTCAGATCTTTGCTGTGGAGGGACAGTGTGGTGCTTCTGCCTAGAGCGCCATGTTGCCAGAAGTCTGGACCACAAGTAGTATTTTATTGCCAGCTCTGAATAAGGGAAAGAAGCCCCTTAAACTCCAGAAACTTCCAGAAAATCCTCTTTTCCTTACCGCTTACCACACACATGCAAGACAGCAAAAGACAGCAAGAGTGAAAGAGCAGAGAGAGAAATAGTGGATTTTGTCAGGAGCATATTATGGTTTCCTTTCCTTATGAGTCAGAACTTTTATCGCTTGATGAACTGCCTAGAGGCTGGGTATCGGGTCTCTTTCCTCCTAAGTCTTTAGATTGAAATTGTAAATTCCACCAATATGTTCACTTAAATCAGATGTGATTATAAACACAAAAAACGATTTGTAAAACACACACACACACACACAGATCGAGTTTGTAAAATACAAACACACACACAT
Organism: Dugong dugon; assembly: GCA_030035585.1. NCBI lineage: Eukaryota > Metazoa > Chordata > Mammalia > Sirenia > Dugongidae > Dugong > Dugong dugon. The sequence goes on from CM057460.1 coordinate 150,483,620, forward strand.
ATATTTCATGTTTAAGGTTCACAAAGACCATGTTGGTGATTGTATAAGCAGAATGCTGAAGAGAATAGAGATGTTGAACACTATAGTTCCTGCATTCAGAACTGAGTAGGAGTTAATTTTATTTGACTATTTTGATCAGATCTGTTAGATTCTATTTCACATGTAACTAGAGCCCAGCCTTCTTCACTTAGGCTGTGAGCTGCAAGAGACTGGCTCTATTTGTCTCTGTAAACCCAACCCAGCCCATCACCAAGGACAGAGTATTCACCCAGTAAACAGTTGTCAAATGGATGGATGAATGGATGGATGAATGAACAAATGGGCTGATGGATGAATGGATGGAAGAAATCTAGGCACACTTTGGCCTGAATTCAACAGATACTGAATGCTTCCTATGTACCAGGCATTTTGCTAATTGCTAAGAATTCAACAGTAAAGCAGACATGGTCCCTGCCTTTTAAGAGCTTCCAGTCTGGTTTATGAGTTTATGAGCTTTCCTTTCCTTCTCCTTGCCTGGAGAATTCCACCTGAGAGTCTCTTTATCAGTCTTTGGGATAAAGCCCCTCCCTTCTAAGCCAGCTTCTCTTGCATGTAGAGGGCAGATCAGGGGGAGGGGCCATATTCCCAGTCCTGCCTGCAGACAGGGTAGTGTGTCTTAGTCATCTAGTGCTGCTGTAAAAAAAATTCCACAAGTGGATGGCTTTTAACAAAGAGAAATTTATTCTCTCACAGTCTAGTAGGCTACAAGTCCAAATTCAAGGCATCAGCTCCAGAGGAAGGTTTTCTCTCTCTGTAGGCTCTGGAGGAAGGTCCTTGTGATGCATCAATCTTTCCTTGGTCTGGGAGCATCTCAGCACAGGAACCTCAGTTCCAAAGGACGTGCTCTGCCCCCGGGATGGCATTCTTGGTGGGATGAGGTCCCCATGTCTCTCTGCTCACTTCTCTCTTTTATATCTCAAGAGACATTGGCTTAAGACACTATCTAATCTTGCAGACCTCATCAGTATAACTGCCACTAATCCATCTTATTACATCATAGTGATAGCATTTACATCACATAGGGAAATCACATCAGATGATAAAATGGTAAACAATCACACAATACTGGGAATCATGACCTAGCCAAGTTGACAGATATTTTCAGGGGACACAGTTCAATCCATGACAGGTAGTGTAAATGCAGATGCAGGTGATGGGCAGCCTGCATCCTCTGGTTCACTGTTCGGAGGCTCCATCTGCCTGTGACAGTCCCTCTCAGGGCCACACTGTGGCTGTCACCCTTCCATTCATCTGCTCTCCTGCTGACCTTCCCAGGCGTGATCCACTGCCACAGAGGCCAGAACTTTGTATCTCCACACATTGCCTGCAAATCACATAGCGTTAAGTAAGACAGACACCAGCCCTGTCTGTCCCCTGTCCTCCGCCCCTCAGCATGTTACTGAGAAGGTGCTCTGTATCAGGCAATTACTTTTCTAAACCCTCATCCAAACTGTAAGATAGGCACTGCTCCTCATTTCCCAGATAAGAGAACTGAAGCCCTCCTAGGTTAGGCAGGCATGCTCCAGGACTTGAACTCAGGTCTTGCTGGATCTATAGCAGGCACTAATCTCACCACATCAAGTTTTATGGAACAAAACAAAGGACTCTATTTTGCAAAACCAGGGCATAATTTGCTGAAATGGCTAAACCTAGATTCTTCGCAGTCCTGCCGAAGGCTATGGTTTTCCTCTGTGGAGCTTCAGTCTTTCTGCTCACGACCCAGAGTGCTAGAAAAAACAACTATCTGTCAGTGGAAGAGAGCTGACAGGAGGGGCTCAGGTAGGCTTACCAGGGTGATGTTAAATCGCCAGTGAACCAGTGAGCTATGGAAAAACCTTCACTCGTGAACAACTTTATAATCCAGCTGAGGGCAGCATGCTGCCTCCCATGCAAATGAGATCCCAGAAAGATGGCTGGGGTCAGGGTAAAATCGGGACTTATTCCCAGGGAGAAGGAAACCTGGTGGCTCAATGGTTAACACTTGGATGCTAAAAAAAGGTTGGTGATTCGAACCCATCAGCGGCTCCATGGGAGAAAAGACCTGGAGATGTGCTCCTGTAAAGACTGACAGCCTAGAAAAAACTCTGTGGCAGTTCTACTCTTTCACATAGGTTCCCTATGAGTCAGAATCGACTCAATGGCACACAAAAGCAACAAGGAGTTTATGAGCTGATTGTTGGGCTGATGTTGAGACCCCTGTGTCTTGTAGCAGGTTTCAGTCATAGCAGCTAATGTGTGTCGGGTGCCAGCTCTGAGCGAGACTCTGGGCTGGGCCCTGAGTTGTCAGCCCTGAAGCATGCAGGTACTCAGAGGCTGATGAAGGGGCAGTCAGACAATAAACCTCATGCAGTGTGAGAAGTACTAAAAAGGAGGTAAGTCCTATGCACCCCTCTGCAAATGTGAATACCAGCCTCTGACCTCCAGGAGCTTCCAGCTGCTGTGGCTTGCGTAAACGAAGGGCACAAGTATCTGACAGCAAAGGACACCTATTCATTCAATGCACACATGAAGACAGCCTCATTGGACCAATGAGAAGACAAAGCTAGCAAGACACAGCTCTTATTCCCAAGGAGCCTGTCTTTTGGGTAATATTATACACATTTTTCAAAAGTGGAAGAAAACCTCCAGAAAGCTTGTGACCTCACCTAAGGCCATGGAGTTGATGTGTGGCAGACATGGGATTTGAACACTAGGACTGTCTGGCCACAAAGACTTTATCTTTCTACAACACAACAGATGCTGAAAGCACTCTGAAATGGCCCTCTAAGTGAATCTCAGATATCTACATGTGTTTGGAAGCATTCTCTGGGGTTTGGAGAGATGCTTTGATCCAAGGCCAGCGGCTTGTTCATGAGCCCACGTCAGGCCGGTTGACTCAGAGGTCTACACAGAGCCAAGCAGTTGCTGAAACCCATCCCTGGAGCCAATTCATATTACAATTCATATTACCTCACCCCATCAGACCTCAACAATTGAGTACCCATAGTAGACACAGAGATGTGCCATCCAGACCTCTTCAGGGAAGGTCTTGTTGCCCAGCTGAGGGAGCATAGTGAGCAGATGTCTCCAGCTGTCAGCTCCTGCAGGACTTGCCTCAGCTGCAGAGAGTCACCTTGTCCAAGGTTACACCCTTCCCACATTCAGTAGCTGAGAAAACGGAGGTATAAGGCCGAGCCATGATATCCCAACATGGGATGAACTATACTTGCTCCAGAGTTTCCACAGCATTGGCCAAGGCTTTGTTGGGCATACATTATAGTTCAACTTCTTTCTCTGCCCAGTCAGCTTCCTCCTTTCCTTTCACAGGCGTTCATCTCTAATAAATGTCTTGTACCTCAAAGTCTGTCTCAGTATCTGTTTTCAGAGACCCTCACCTGCAATGGTATTCAACACCTTTAAGGATGTGATAGTTAATTTTGTGTGTCAGCTTGGCCAGACTATGATTCCCAGTTGTTTGGCCAAACACTAATCTAGTTGCTGTCATGGAGTAATTACATGTAATTAAATCCATTGATCTTGGGCAGAATGAATTACCTTCCATAATGTAATGTAATATAATCCATAATGCAATCTAATGTAATGATGTAATGTACTCAGTCAGTTGAGGCCATATCTGTGCAGTGTGGATCCTAAACCTAATCACTTCTGAGTCATAAAAAGAATAGTATAGACACAGACACACACATGCACACAGGGAAGACAGATGACATGTGAGAGTTATCTACAAGCAAAGGAGCACAGAAGATAGAGTGCAGAGCATAATCCTCCCACCTCAGCTGGAAAGCCAGCACAGCAAGGCTCTCTGGCTCTCAGCCTGGCTGAAGGCAGATCATGAAGAGTTGGGGCCTCAAGAGTTCTTTCTGGCTTCTGGACGCCAACTTCTTCCCGGCTGATCTGACAAAGTACTTTGCTCTCAACCTTCTCTTTATATCCCGTGACACCACCTGCCCCATCCACCAGCATCTTTCCTGGGCTGTTACGCTGACTCTGTCTCTGGTCTCCCCGCTTCTAGCATTCTCCATACCACATCCATAGTAAACTCAAAATACAGAGTAAATCACCCCCTCCACTGCCTAAGACATTCCAGTGGCTTCTTGTTGCTTTTATAATAAAATCTAAATCCTTAACATGGTCCACAATATTCTCTGTTGTCTGGATCCTCCTATGTTTCTGACCTCAACCATTCATTCAATAAATAGTTTTGAGGGTTTGGCACATGCCAGGCACTGTGCCAGGTGCTGAAGTTACAGCAGTGAACAAAACAAAGTTCCTACAACCATGGAGCTCAGATCGCAGTGGAGAGAGACAGTCAATACACAAGCAAATAAGAAATACGTCAAATAATGGTGTCACAGAGAAAAGTAGAAAGTGCCTGCTGTGCGTGTGATTGTGTGTGTGTGTGTGTGTGTTGAAGATCTAGGGTGGTTAGAGGCCTCACTAACAAGTTGACATTTTAGTAGAGACATAAAGGACTTTAAGAGAGCCATGTGGTTATCTGGTGTGTGTGTGTGTTGGGAATGGGGGGAGGAAAAGCGGGGTGGTAGCTGGAGCAGAGTGAGTAAGGAGGAATGCTAGAAGAGCTGAAGAGCTTTAGATTAGACTCTGAATAATGTGAGGGCTGTGGGAGGGTTGGAGCAGAGCAGTGCTGTGATCTGGCTGCTAGGGGTGGGGAGTGAGAGAGGAAGCAGGGAGCCCAGGTAGGAGGCCACGGCTATTCCAGGACGTGGTGGCAGCAGGGGAGGAGGAACAAGTGGCCAGGTTTGAACATACAGCATTTCAGAGGTGGAGTGACTGGACTCATTGATAGGTTGGCAGTGGGGTGTGAGAGAGAGTCAAGGATGGCTGTGGGGTTTGGGACCTGGACAGTGAAAGAGTGGTGTTTCCACTTACTGAGATGGGGACACAGTGGAAGAGTGGGTTTTGGGTTGTGGGAAAATCAACAGTTCAGTATGGACACGTCAAGGTCGGCAACATTTCATCTCATAGCACTCCCCCGGCACCCACTGTGCTCTCATTTTGTTCATCCATATAGTTTCTAGAAAATGCAAGCTTGTCGTACCTCAGGGTCTTTGCACCTGCTGTGTCCTCTGCCTACGCTCCTCTACTCTGCACAGATAATGGGATGCAGCTGTCTGGCAGACAGACAGACCTCTGGCCCTCAGGCACCCTTTTCCTTCAGGTCTTAACATGACTGTCTGCTCCTCAGAGAGGACTTCTCTGCCCATGTGTTGAAAGTAGCTTCCACCTCCCTCTCAATCACGTGAGCCCATTCATTTTCTTTGTAGCATTCACCACTATCCATAACCTTTCTGTTCATTTATTTGTTTATCTGATTATTGTCCACCTTTGCCACTAGTCTGTTAGCTCCAAGAGAATAAGGTCCATGTCTCTTGCTCGCTGACACCCAGCTCAGTGCCTAGTACATGGTAGAGGCTGACTACATGCATTAAATTAATTTAACAGGAAATAGGAGCCACGGTTCTGTGCACCAGGGGCCTGCAGCCAGGTGGAGGAGGAGGTGTCACTGAAGGTTAGTCACGTGTGAGCAAGAGCAAGAAGACAAGGCCAAAGGAACACCTACTGGCCAGGAGGCAGGGCAGGGAGGGTCTCAGCAAGGCAGAAGAGAGAGACAGAGAGAGAGAGAAGAACACTGGGCCAAGAGCTAGAACTGGGCTGTAAGGTGAGATGGAGGGGAGGTGGTGGAGAGCCAGACACAGGACAAGGGAGCCAAGGCTCACCTAGGAAGTCAGAAGAGGTGGCAGGGGGCAGTGCTGGCCACCTCTCTTCTCCACACTGTGAGTAGAGGGGGGTGCACAGGACCAGGGCTGGGAGCCCCGAGAATGGAGATACCAGCAACATCTGCCACAATGTCGTTCCAAAAGCTCCGTTTCCAGGTGGTGAGGGAGACACAGGGACCATAAATCAGAATTAACTGCAGCTGTCATGCAGAGGGTGATTCCCAGCTCATCCTTAAAGACACCAGAGGAAAGAAAACCCATCGGCTCCAGCCACTGGGGCCGTCCACAGTGTGTTCCAACCCCACGCACCCCTGCTTAACCTCCGCAACTGCAATCAAAGCTTCTCTGCTGACGAGACTCTACCCGGAAAATCCTCATCTTAAACACAGCTGGAAATAGCCCATCCCCAAGGTCAAGGCCTAAAGGAAATGCAGACATGGGGGTGGGGGGTGGGGAATGAAATACTTTCTGTACAACGACCCCCTCCAGCCCCACTGTCCTCCACCCCACCACCTCTCCCCAGTCTGGAAGGATTGTCTGAGTTTGTGTGGGTTCCAGGCTGTGGTGAGGGACACAGGCATTTTTGCATTGCCAGCAGAAGGAGGGAGTTTATATCAGCTCAGCATGTGAGCAGGGGCCGGAGGAGTCCAACCCTCTGCGGATGCTGCAGGGATAAAACCCTTTTGGCGCTCCTATGTTGCATATTTTCTGGGAATTACTGAGGAAGCTAGGGCTCTGTTTGGCAGTGGCTTTCAGAGCAAAGCTTGACTGGGCGCCTCAGTTCTTCTGTTCTGGGGTATTTTTCTTGGCCTTCCAGAGAGTAGTCTCTAGTCCCTAGGATGCTGGCGAGGATCTGCGTCAGGGTTAAGCCAGCCGCCCTGAAGGACAGGACCTCATTGCACAAAGCACTGTGCCTGGTACAAATGCGGCACACTTGCCTAGTGTATTAAATCTGATTGGAAAGAGTCCCCACCACCTCAATATTTCCAGGCCCCCCTGCAGCAGCCCCTGGCACTTCAGAGAAGGGGGGGGTGTGGTATGCCCACAGGTATTGAAGGTTTGGAGGATTTTCGCTCTGGGATGTTTTTTCTTCTAGGTTGGCAGCCCTCTGAACCTCACAGGAGGGCCCTGGGTGGCGCAAATAGTTTGTGCTTGACTACTAACTTAAAGGTTGGTGATTTGAACCCACCCAGTGGTGCTGAGGAAGAAATGCCTGGCAACCTGCTTCCGTAAAGATCACAGCCAAGAAAACCCTATGGGGCAGTTCTGCTCTGTCACATGGGGTCAGTATGAGTCATAATCAGCTCGATGGCAACAGGTTTGGGTTTTTTTTGAGCCTTTCCCTAGGTCACCCTGTCTAACGTGGCAAGTTCTCTGCTACCTGATCCTGCCCAGGCTCCTAGTCCAGAGGCCCAGCCACACTCTCAGGTTGGCCTTCACCGCCCCCCAGTGGCAGTTCAGGCTTATCACACCCTGCCTGCTGCACCCACGTTTGTTTATTTCCTTTGTTGTTGTTCTGTACCCTTGAGTTGGTTACGACTCATAGTGACCCTGTGTACAACAGAACGAAACATGGCCCGGTCCTGCGCCATCCTGGACGATAGTTGTTATGCTTGAGACCATGTTGCAGCCGCTGTGTCAATCCATCCCATTGAGGGTCTTCCTCATTTTCCCTGACCCTCTACTTTACTAAGCATGATGTCCTTCTCCAGGGACAGGTCCCTCCTGACAACATGTCCAAAGTATGTAAGACGAAGTCTCACCATCCTTGTGTCTAAGAAGCATTCTAGATTCCTTCTTACAAGACAGATTTGTTTGTTCTTCTGGCAGCCCGTGGTATATTCAGTATTCTTTGCCAACACCATAATTCAAAGGCATCAATTTTTCTTAGGTCCTCCTTATTCTTTGTCCAGCTTTCAAATTTATATGAGGCAATTGAAAACACCATGGCTTGGGTCAGGTGCACCTTAGTCCTTAAAGTGACATCTTTGTTTTTTAACACTGTAAAGAGGTCTTTTGCAGTAGATTTGCCCAATGCAATGTGTCATTTATTTTCCTTAAATATGATAAACACTACATTCCTACCATACGCTTAGCACCCTCCCTGAGCCTCTAAGGGCACGGTTTCTGCCCTAAAAAGAGTATAATCTCCCCAGGAGGTGAAGGCATAACCACAGGGAACAGTGAAACCAAATGAGGTAGCGTGTGCTTTCCGGGGAAGATAAGGTCATAACACAATGAAGAAAAATGTTTGAAAAGGATGTGAAACCAGAGTTGTAGCTGTGTGGTGACGAGGGTGGAGAAAGGACTCCAGGAGGGAGGAATGGCATGGGCAAAGGCTGGCAGGGGAGTAACATGTGTGTTTGCAGAGAGGAAGGCAATAAGGCAGCTTATATGACAGCACCTAACAACAACAGCACATGACTGGAGACTGGAACCCAAAGCCCAGGAGGGAGAGTAGCTCCTCTTTCTAGCCTGGGGAAGAGTGGCTGGGACCCTGGCCAAGTCTTCCTAGCTTAGGAGCTCCTCGAAGGCTAGGCAGAGGATACAGCCTCTCCCCTTCAAATCCCAGGCAGGAATCTCAAAACATTGATGCAAGAAGATGAATCGGACACCTGAGCATGGGGTCAAGTAGACAGAAGAGGCTCCAAAAATAATAAGCATATAGGGGGCACTTCAGAGACCCAGTTTGTCCATCTGTTGAGGTAACTCTAACTATGGAAAAGGGAGGCACTGACACTCACTAGGAGTCCCTGGGAGGTGCAAACAGTTAATGCGCTCAGCTGTTAACTGAAAGGTTGGAGGCTCGAGTTCACCCAGAGGCACCTTGCAAGAAAGCCCTGGCAACCTACTTCCAATAAATCAACCATTGACTATCCTACAGAGCACAGTTCTACTGTGACACACAGGGGCTCACCATGAGTCAGAGGTGACTCAATGGAAACTGCTGTGGTGTGAACACTTGCTAAGTGTCCCCAGTGTGCCTGGTCTACGTGAGATGTCTTATTGCGTGCTCTCTTATTTAAACCCACGGCAGTCTTGGGTGGAAGGCATATAAAATTGTCCCTGGTTTACAAATGAGGAAACCAAGACTCAAAGACGTTAAGTACAAGGTTGCACAGCTGGTAAGTAGCGAAGCAGGACTTCGAGCCCCACCGGTGATGCCACAGCAGCTGCCCTTCGTAACAACCATGACTGTGTGTTTATCATCTACAAAGTGCTTTCATAGGTTTTATTTTATTTCACCCTCATGTCAACCTTATGAAGCTGGAGAGATTATTTCCATTTGACAGATGAGAAAATAAAACCTCAAAAAAATGACTTGCCCCGTGATTCATTATCTAGTCAATGTCTCAACTAAGATTCAAAATCTGAACCCCGTGTGCCTAATAACCCAGGACTCTCTCACGACACCACACTTCGCTCCTCAACATTAAAGTCCAGGAACTTTAATGTTCTGCTCTTTCCCAGCCCAAGCTGTGTCTCACCGAAGCCCTTCCTCCCCACCCATCTGGTCTGTTCTTGCTGCAGCAAGTCAATGACAGACATACATTGAGGACAAGTACCATATGTTCAGCCTCCCCTGCCCTCTCATCAGCAGGCAGGACCTAGACACTCTGCCGGTGTTGTTACCGCTGTCCTTAAACATCCTCATTCCCAGACTCTGTGATGGGGCACTATTAGGAACAAACTTCCCGGGGAATGCAATGAGGGCCCCTAAACCCAAAGCTATGGCCTGGGGTACAAGGAAGGGCTGATACAAGAATGGTTGTGTCGAAATCTCCCCCTGCTACTTTTTTCTAAGAACGCTTTCCTCCAGAGCTGAAAATTTATAGAGGACTACTTCTTTCCATTTGGAGGAACTGCTTGTGGGGGAAAAACAATGCCCAGTGTCTTAGTCATCTAGCGCTGCTATAACAGAAATACCACAACTGGATGGCTTTAACAAAGTGAAATTTATTCTCTCTCAGTTTAGGAGGCTAGAAGTCTGAATTCAGGGTGCCAGCTCCAGGGAAATGCTTTATCTCTCTGTCGGATCTAGGGGAAAGTCCTTGTCATCAACTTTCCCCAGATGAGGAGTTCTAAGCACAGGGACCCTGGGTCCAAAGGATGCGCAATTCTCCTGGTTCTTGTTTCTTGGTGGTATGAGGTCCCCCTGTCTCTCTACTTGCTTCTCTCTTTTATATCTCAATCTTGTAGATTGAGTCGTGCCTCATTAACATAACTGCCTCTAATCCTGCCTCATTAACATCATAGAGGTAAGATTTACAACACATAGGAAAATCACATCAGATGACAAAATGATGGATAATCACACAACCCTGGGAATCAAGGCCTTGCCAAGTTGACACATATTTTCGGGGGGACACAATTCAATCCATGACACCCAGCAACAGGAATGATGTGGAAAGGTAAAGCACACACCCAGAGAAGGGATGGAAATGATTTCCACTACCTAAGGGTGTAGATCATAGCACGACTAAGTAATAAACACAAACTAGTTGCTGTCAAGTCAGTTATGACTCATAGCAATCCCATATGTGACAGAGTAGAACTGGGATCCATCCGGTTTTCGATGGCTGATTTTTCAGAAGTTGATTACCTGGCCTTTTTCCTGAGCTACCTCTGGATGGAATTGAATCTCCAAACTTTTGATTAGCAGCGGGCACATTAACTATTTTCATCACCCAGGGATTCCACAGAAACACAAGAGGCAGCATAAAGCTAGCATCCAAGCAACACAGGATCAAAACAAGGGCTTATGTTTATTGAGACTTTACCTGCTGAGCACTAGACATACACCACCACATATAAACATCTTACCAGCCTAGTGAGGTCAGAATTTTAATATTCTCATTTTACAGATGAGAAAACTGAGGCTCAGTGAGCTTAGGTAACTGACTGAAGGGTTCATAAGCCAATCAGTTTTGTTCCCTTATCTCTATTTATAAACACTCTTGGATGTTGTTGTTGCTGTTGTTAGATACCACGGAGTTGATTCCAGCTCATATCGACCCATATGATAGAGTAGAACTGCCCCAAACCAGTGGCTTTCTAAGTGCATCAGAATCACCTGAAGGATCCCACCTGCAGAGTTTGTAATTCAATACATCTGAGAGGGGAATTTGCATTTTTTACAAGTTCCCAGGTGACCCTAGGACCACACTGAGACCCACTGCTCTAGAGGTTGGATGGCTGATGAATAGTTGGCTCAAAACTAACCCAAGTGTATGACAAAGAAATGTGTTTCCTTTAGTATGTATCATCTGGCATTTGGGGCTGATTATGCCACTGAGCTTATAGACATATAGCAGAAACAGATGCTGAGCCTGATCCTCTCCCTCCCGTGGCTCCCGTGGAGGGGGGTCCAAGAGAGGGCACTTCCTGTGAGTTTTATGGAGCCCAAACAGAGGGTTCTTGAATGCTAATTCCCCGGGCAATGACAGGGCCCGTGAGGAAGACCACCAGTCATGACCCCTGCCTGATCTGAGGATCACCCAGAGCAGCCCGACCCTACTCCCCATTGTGTCCAGCCTGCAAAAATCTGAATTGCACCTCTCTGGAGGTTTGGTATCACTGTCTCAAGATCAAAAAGCAGACATACTTGCTCTGCCTGCCTTACTAGGGTACAAAGCCTCCTCCTGACCTGTGCCACACACAACCCAGCAGGAAATGGTAAAGATTGTCAGGAGGAGGAAAAGGGAGGGGGGGCAGCAGCCACGGGACAGTGAGTGGTTGGAGCTCAGACCACCCCACTCCTTCATGTCCCAGGACGCTGCCCCTGTCTGCTGAGACCTGGCCAAGGTCAAATTGCAGGTGGTGGCAAAGATTTTAATTCGCAGTACAAGAACTGTTCCCACCCCTTCCTGTGCAGCTGCTTCTCCATTCTCCGCTTAAGGTCAGGCTGACCCTTGGCTCTTAATGTGGACAGACAGTCCAAATGCAGATATGCTGTATGTACAAGGAGTTGTTCAACCGGCCAATACACTTCTAGTGACTACACACTTTCCATCTTTGTTAATGAATCCATGCAAAATCAGGCAGCAGGTAATTAGTAGGAGCTCCGTCTGAAAGCCTTTGTTGAAAATTCAGTGCCATGTAGCAGTCACATGTCACAGCTCTAGGGCTGCTCTAAGCATGCTTTCAGGATGAATGTCAAATACAAGCATAACAACTGTGGGGGCATTAAGGGCGTGGCAGAGTGTCCCACAGATTATAACATGTTCTTCAACATCCCAGTATATAAAAAGAAAATATAAATGGTTTAAAAAAAAAAAAAAATGTTTCCATACATGAGATGTGATCTTACATGAAACCAGCTATCTAGATTGGGAAGCAAAAGTCACAGTTCCATTTGTTTTATGTTGGTATAACATTCATGCAAAAAAATGTTTAATCAAAAGATTAAAAAAGAGAAAAAAGAGAGAGAGGGAAGGAAGGAAGGAAGGAAGGCAGGAAGAAAAGACAGAAAAAGGAAAGAAAATGAAAAACTGCATATGCATCCTGTGGAGATGCCCACCTCCTTGTACAGCTGGCTCCTCCCAGCTGTTCTGATCATGCTAAGCATTTGATTGCTCAGATGAAGGGGAAACTCTTGTGAACAAGGACAGAACACAGTTTTTCACAATCCACAACAAAAGGGCTTGGAAGTAATTTCTCTCACTTCTCTGGGCTTTTCCCCCGGGGGATACTGTAAACCTGTAACAAGCACAAGGAGGGGTCGGGGCTCAGGAGGGAAGAGACATCACTTTATGCAGCAAGTCTTCCCTGTCTAGCTTCACTAAGGGGTCCCTGGGGAAAGTCTAGCTTCTAGATTTCCTAGACTTGCTAGAGATTGTGAAGGGATCTAAGGTTAATGCTAATCCACTGCTCTGAACGAGGCTTTTTGGGCAGTGGTTCTCAACCTTGGCTGAACATCAAAATTATTTGGGGAGCATTTAAAAATCTTAATGTCAGACCATACCCTAGACCAATTAAATTAGAATTGCTGAGAACCGGACATCACATTTTTAACTCTTGGGATGACTCAATATGCCACCACTCTGAGAACAGCTGCCCAAGAATGCTCTTGTTGACTGAGTTGAAATCTTAGAGTATGGGCAGACTTTGCTGATCAGCCTTATGCCCATCAGCCATGCAACTGGTTGAGACCTAGCTCCAAGTCCTCCTCACTGACCGGCTCTGACACTCTGTGTCCTCACTTAATTGCACTGATTTCTTCGAAATGGGCATCAATGGGAGTCAAATAATTAATTTCTATTTAAAGAAACAATTGTATAAAATTATGAAAATATTTCCAAGTCCTCCCTATATATATATAATGTCTTCTAAGAACACAATCACATCCAATCCAATTTCTTTAGCCTTAGACAAATATCTTAAGGTTCAAGTTTGCAACATGAATTTTAATCTTGAAACACACCAGCAAGCCAATGGTTTCTTTAACCATTTTCAATCAGTTCCTTGATTTTATCCCCAGCTGCATATAAATAAATAAAGAAAAAAAGAAAAAAAAAAGTTTTGGAAGATCTACCACCTTTTCAAAGATTTTTTTGGGGGGAGGTGGTACATGTGATCATGTGGTAATTCTGATTTTTTTCGTAAGAAAAAATCGTATCTGATAGACAGTTCTTGGGTAATTTTCTCCTGCTTCACTACCCTTCTCTTGTCCTTTTTTTTTTTAAGTCCTTTTAGAAGTGCCTCTTCCAATCAAAGGAAGGGTGTTTATTTCAAGTTCTATAAATAGCTGTGGGTCTTTAAGATTCTTCTAGCGCATTGTATTCCTCTGAGTCTCTGCAGTGTTCATTTTCCTCCCTGTTTTCTTATGCCTACGCAGCCTGAAAAATATTCCCCAGTGGGGAAAGCGATGACAAATGCTCCAAAACAAAACGTGAAGGTACCTATAGGGTACGTAGTAATTACTTCATAAATGGGAAAATAGCAAAGTGTCTTCCAGCCCAGGTATAGATTTTGGCACAGCTAATAGTCACACATCTTTAGATAAGTACATATGTCACATGCTGAAAAACCACCTAGAGAAAATTGTGCTACTAGACACGTTGCCAGTGGCCACCACCAGAAGCCAGAAGGTAGGCTATCCAATCTCCACTTTCATTTCTCCTCAGAATCACCAATGCATCTTTGGGAAAGTCTGTTTGGATTCAGAGCCAAAGGGAAAAGATTGAGATTATTTAGTGACTCTGGGACTTTGTTTATTGCCACTTGAGATAATCAGATTTTTTTTTCATGATTTTCCCCTCTCAGAATCAATTCCTGTATTCATGTTTTTGTCGTAATTCTATCTTTTAAATCATGCATGCATGCTTCAGTAGGACACACTTGACCCTACTTTATAAGTTGTCAAGCTACATGGTCTTTAAGAGTAGTTAAGTAAAAAAAAAAAAAAAAAACCTTCAGGATTTAAGTCAAAGAACAATTCAGTAATATGCCTAGAAGAGAGTCAGCCTCCAGGAACTGGTGCTGAAACCTCTAGTTGACCTATCTTGTCCCCATTCCAAGTCTGGAGTTTGAAGGTCCCATGGAAAGAGCCCTAGATTTTGGAAAGACTTGTATTTCAGTCTGTTCTCTGTTCTTTCAAAAGGCATATTATTTTTTTTTTGTTTTTAAAGAAGAGTAAGAGGGCATTGTGTGGAAATGTAGTTCTCATTTAGGAGAATGGAGTGGAGTTGGTTATCTATCTGATCGTGTAACTGATGGCCTGCCTCAGTTTTCCTGTGTTGATCACTCATAAGGAAACTAATCAATTTAGAGAGAACACACACACACAGAGTCAGGTACAGATTTATCAGTCACCTCTCTGCCAGACTGTGGCACAGTGGTTAAGAGCTTGGCTGCTAACCAAAATGGTGGCAGTTTGAATCCACCAGCTGCTCCTTGGAAACGCTATGGGGCAGTTCTACTCTGTCCTGGGGTCGCTGTAAGTTGCAATCAACTTGACCGCAGTGGGTTTGGTTTTTGGTTCTCTGCCAGACTGTTCCAACGTGCCAATCTATCACTAGTCTTGTCAACTGTGTTTCTGTGCTGGAATTCCTTTCGGCATTTCTCAGGAAACTTACACATTTTTTTTCTGAATCCCCAATTCTGAGAAAAATAAATCAAGAAGTCGGGAAAATGGAAAACAAGTATCAAAAATCTCCTCGGAGAATTAAAGCTGAACAATTAACAGGGAAGTTACTGGCTCGAGGGAATCACTGACTTCTTGCTGAAAGCAAGAGCAGGAAAAGCTGACATGGAGCGTGAGAAGCTAAGGTCGACGTTTCCGGGAACCCAGACGGAAGCCCCTAGGCGGTCACAATCTAATCAGTCAGTTTCACTTGTAGAAGTTGTCATGCTTTTAAGTGTGTGTCCACAGCCCTGTCTGTTGCTAATGATGAGTCATTCTTGCAAATCAAATGAATATTAATAAGCTTATACACATAGTATACTTTATACAAATGTTATGCGTGGTGGTCCAAGAAATAACAAGTTTTAAAAACCAATCAATTCCTTAACTTGGCAATTTTGACATATGATTCTGTGTAGTGCTATTAATCTTACTAGGTGATCTAAATGCTACCTTATTGGAATTAACCAAAAAACCAAACCCACTGCTTCGAGTCGATTCTGACTCATAGCGACCCTATAGGTTTTCCAAGTCTGTAAGTCTTTACGGAAGCAGACTGCCCCATCTTTCTTCTCTGGAGCCACTGGTGGTTTCAAAACACTGAACTCTGGGTTAGCAGTGGAGCCCTTTTAACCACTGTGTCACCAGGCTCTTATCCTTATTGAAATACTGCCCAGTAACGTCTGCTGGCATTGGCTAGTCTTTGAATATTGCTACAGGCTACAATGGGCTCAAGCATTACAACAACTGTGAGGATGGTGCAGGACTGGGCAGTGTTTCGTTCTGTTGTACATACAGTCGCTATGAGTCGAAACCGACTCCACAGCACCTAACACATAACAACAAGAATAGGCTACAGGTCTTTGTAAATATACTAAACTTAAAATTTCTTATTTATTAACAAACGTTTCTAGATATTCATAATAAAAGTAAACAGTATGGAAAGTATTGGAAGTATTTTAAGAAAAATTCACGATTTTGGAAATTCCAGAGAATTCTCAGGAATTCCAGTTTCTGGTTCCCAAATCCTGAACATTGTCAGGAATTTGGAAACACTGTTCTCAACTATAGCTCTTAAATTTTGCCTAATCTGGTGCCCTTACCTTCTCCTGTCACCTGAGCTGCAGTCCACTTTGGATTGGATTACTGAACCAACCTCCCAACTCCACAGTCCGTTCCCTATATCAGAGCCAGACACACCTTACAGAAACACAGATCTGATCATTTCATCTCTTCACATATGTCATTTTAATGGCTGCCCATTGCTTTTCCAGCCCTACCATGCCCCACACCCTGCGGCAGTCTCCTTCTCCCTGTGTGCCTCAGCCCCTGACTCCTCAAGCTCCTGGCCACGGGCCTTTGCTGCTCTGCTCCCTCTGGCTGGAACACTCTCCCACTCCATCTTTGCCTAAATATTGCCATCTCATCATTCCATTCTTAGCTCAGTCACCATTTCCCCGAGGTCCTCTCTCTTAGAAGTTGTCTCTGCATTAAAGAATCTCATAGCACTGTGGACCTCTACTTATCAGAGATGCTATTGTCCCTGCATTGCGGTGATTACTTGATGAACACTTGTCTCATTTGTCTCCTCTAAGAGACTCCCAGCTCCGCGAGGGCAGGGATAGTATTCCTTTTTGCTCACCATTTTACCTGTAAGTTTAACACAATGACAGACAGTTAGTAGGTGCTCAATGCCCATTTGTAGATGAATGAATGGATAAATAAATGAAGGATAATGACATAGTCAAGTGCTCTCATTCTATGATTTGGCAGACGGTGTCACCTATAATCAAATCAGTTGCCACTGAGTTGATTACAACTCATGGCAACACCATGTGTTTCAGGGTAGAACTACGCTCCATAGGGTTTCCGATGGTTGTTATCTTTTGAAAGTAGATTGCCAGGTTCTTCTGAGGCATCTCTGGGTGAATTCAAACTTCCAACCTTTCTGTTAACAGCAAAGCACTTAATCGTTTGTGCCACCCAGGGACTCCTAGGTTCACCCATATACCCTACAAAATAGAGAGTCTTTCCCAGAGTTCCCATTGTCCAAAGTGGCTTTCTCTTCTGGGATGACATTCAAAGACCCTTTCATTTGTCAATAATGTGTTCTCTCATCAAAGTGGTAAAACTGATTCTGATGATTCCAAATTTCCCAACTCGAACATGGGGAGACTGTACAACGGACTTGGGATTTCTTTTCTTCTGAAAAATAATTGAATTATATCGAGTTATATAAAAACCCATTCAAACATAGCCTAACATTAGAAACACCATTTCCTCCTGTTCTGCAGATTGCTGTGAGAAGCAAATGAGATAATTCACATAAAAGTGCTTCATAAAGCACAAAGCGTCACACAACATTAGTATCCAACATTATTAAATCAGCATGTCTCCATTTTACAAGTACCTTGTCCACCTAAGCTTAGAACGTAGGGGCTGGGCTCAGCCTTGAACTTGCCTGGAGGAATCTTCTCTTTATCTGGGAACACCTTCTTTTCCAGTTCTCTCTGCCCTACTCTGGGTGCCCCACATTCCAGTGCCTAACTTCCTTGATCAAGGTCCTCATTCTATCTAGAGAATATGAATTTAGAATCAAACACACCTTGTTTTGAATTTAGCTTTACAGCTTAGGATTTCTTTTAACCTGGACCAGTCTCTTTACATTTCTGAGCCTCAGTTTCTACATCTGTAAAATGGAAATGATAATTTATCCCTAACAAGCATATTTTTGAGGATTGAATAAAGCTACATGCTCAAAATAGCTTCATTACTATCTGGTTAATAATAAGTATAAGACATGTATCAGCTCTCTTCCATTTCTCTCTCTGAGTGATCTCAACTAATTGAAAAGTTCATCTTCCCTAACAATCAAAACCAAAACCCAAAAATCCATTGCCATCAAGTTGATTCTGACTCATAGCGACCTTATAGGACACAGTAGAGCTGCCCCATAGGGTTTCCAAGGAGCAGCTGGAGGATTACAACCACCAACATTTTGGTTTACAGCTGAGCTCTTAACCACTGTGCCACCAGGGGTCCAAAAGCAGGTTCTCTTTGGTAAGATAAGAGGTGGGAATATCAGGCCAGGTCAGATGGCTATTAGCCCCTTAGCAAAGCAAAGAGTGAGATATTTGGTTACACAGAAGCCTACCAGCCTCTCTCAGTGACCACTGAATCTTTTCAGTGATGGAAGGATTGGAATGTACAAGAAAAGGAGCTGACTGTCTTAGTCATTTAGTGCTGCTATAACAGAAATACCACAAGTGGATGGCTTTAACAAAGAGAAATTTATTCTCGCCCAGTCCAGTAGGTTACAAGTCCGAATACAGGGCGTCAGCTCTAGGGGAAGGCTTTCTCTCTGTTGTCTCTGGAGGAAGGTCCTTGTCATCAGTCTTCCCTTGGTCTGGGAGCATCTCAGCACAGGGACCTCAGATCCAAAGGATGTGCTCTGCTTCCGGTGCTGCTTTCTTGGTGGTATGAGGTTCCCACGTGTCTCTGCTCGCTTCTCTCTTTTATATCTCAAAAGAGATTGGCTTAAAATACTATCCAATCTTGTATACCTCATCAGTGTAACTGCCACTAATCCATCTTATTAGATCATAGTGATTGAATTTACAACACACAAGGAAATCACATCAGATTATAAAATGGTACACAATTATACAATACTGGGAATCATGACCCAGCCAAGCTGACAGATATTTTGGGGGGACACAATTCAATCCATGACACTGACCTATCAAGCAAAGACATTCATCTGTAAGCATGTTTTAAGAGTGTGATAATTTTCCATGTCTCAAAATCTGACTGGCCAGCATCGCCACCATTTGGGTTTGAGGGGACCACAACAACACAACCTGGGAACCATGTCAAAAACAATCTGGATACAAGTTGGTGGCCCCCAGATCACTTATTCCTTAAACCTGAACATTCAGCCTAAGAAATTATCATCCTAGACAAAAACTTGGAATAGGGAGGACCTTGTCATCAGCTGACTTGCCTTCTGTGTCCGAGCCTACCGGTCTACAGCTGGGTAGATTGGGTTGGACAATCTAAGGCCCTCCCCAATCTGGCATCCTATTGATCAGTGATACTGGCCTCTGCCCATGGAAATGCACAACTAAAGGTCAAGGAACTTTTCCCCTGTTCTTAAGTCAAAATCATTTTTACTGTATTTGACATCTTCCCTTGCATCTCCTGGCCTTTGAACAGAGAAAGAACAGCTTTTCACTGTTACAAGCTCCAGAACAGTCCTCCCTTTGGATTCTGATTTCTTGTTCCTGCTCACACTGAGGTCCCTGCCTCAGCTCTGTGACCACCAGGGTGTTGGCTATCAGCACAATGGATATCAGGTCATTCCCTAAACACTTTCATTCTGCCACCACCACCACCCCACCACCCGGCACCAATCACTTTAACACAAACCAATATTTGGCTCACAGTATGCAAGTTTGTTTATTTCCACTTTGGCTCCATACATGGGTTGACCCAGAAGGGGTTTTATTTTTTTTATTTTTTTTAAAATATTTTATTGTACTTCAGGTGAAGGCTTACAGAACAAACAGTTTCTCATGTAACAGTAGTACACATGCTGTTTTATGACTTTGGTTAACAGCCCCACAACATTTTAACCCTCTGAATTCTCAGCTTTTTTTTTTTTTTTTTGGTGAAAATACACATAGCCAAAGATACACCATTTCAAAACTTTTTACGTACACATTTAAGTGACATTGACTATGCTCTTCCAATTGTGCTGCCATTCTCACCCAAGATGAAGGCTTACAGGACAAAATAGCTTCCCATTTAACAGTTACTACAAATGTTGCCCTATAACAATGGTTAACAATCTCACAACACATCAACAGTATCCTTACTCAACTTGTGTTCCTTATCATCAGCTTCCTACTCCCCCTCTGCCTCCAGAAGGGGTTTTAATCAGACACAAAAGGCTCTTAGCTATAACAAGTTCATGCCAAGGACTTTCCAGGACAGTCCCAATTTCATATTTTATGTTCTGTTTTTTATTCCAGTTCTAAATTTCAATCGTGAAAATAGTCACTGCAGTGAGTATTTGGAGAAGAAAAAAGGTTATGAAATTGAGCCGTATCACAGATATAAATGATAAGGAAAATCCATACCTGGTAATCAGAGCAGAATCAAGGCAGGCAGGAAGAAAGCATGAATTTAGCAAGTCTTTTTATTGTGATAACCCCCAACAGCATGTGCATTTTTATACATGTGGTTTTTCTGCCCTCTAGTGCCTCAGAGTATTAAGAGCTTGTTGAACCTAAATATTCCTCTTCACCCCTGACCATAGATTATATAGAGCCCAAAACAAACAAACAAACAAACAAACAAAAAAAAAAACCCAATGCTATAGAGTTGATTCTGGCTTATAGCAATCCTATAGGACACAGTAGAACTGCTCAATAGGGTTTCCAAGGCTGTAAATCTTTATGGAAGCAGACTGCCACATCTTTCTCCCGCAGAGCATCTGGTGGATTCAAACCGTTGACCTTTCAGTTTGCAGCCAAACACTTTAACCACTGCTTATAGAGTCACAGATAACAAAATATTATTTCTTAATGAAAAAACCATTACAGATAATCTAGTGAACATCATCATCCTCTTGCATAGGTGAGAAACTAAAGAATAGAGACAAAGGACTTGCTCAACCTGTCAAAATCAGAGACAGCACAGCAAGGACTAATCATCTCCACTCATTCTTTCATTCACTTGTAGCATATGTTAATTTTATCCTATACTATTGTGGAAAACAAGTTATAGTCTTTGTTCTCTGAGACACTGTTCTGATCACTCCATCCCCTCACATATGAAATTTTAATGACTGTCCATTGATTCTCCAGCCTCATTGAAGATAATTTGCTCTGAGGCCCCACCTACCTGATGGCAGGAAGTTACATCTCTCAGAATTCTTAATTCACACTTTTCCCCAAACTCCTTTATATCCCTTAGAAGAGAAGAAAACTTGGATCCTGAATCCCAAGTATCTCATGCAGAGCTTTGTACACGTAAGCATTACATCAATATTTGTTAAATAAATCAATAAATGGATGGGTGGGAGGATAATTCATTGAAATACTGTGTGTATTTCTTATTCTCATTGTTATGTTGTTGTTAGTGTTCACCAAGTTGACTCCAACTCATGGCAACCTTATGTGTAACAGAATGAATCGCTGCCTGCTCCTGTGCCACCTTCATGATCGTTGGTATGTTTGAGTCCACTGTTGAGGCTGTTGTGTCAATTTATCTCATTGAGGGTTTCCCTTGTTTTCTTTGACCTTCTACTTTACCTCATTGCTAAAGATATGCAAATATTTTGTTGAAAGAGCAGAATTTAACAGGGTATAGTCATAAAACAACTAATAGTGTCTTTCCCAACTACTGCCTTTTCACATCTGCTTGGTGGGCTAGTTTTTTCTACACATTGGTTACAGTCTAGGGTGGGTCTCATGAGTTTTTCTGGTCACTTTTAAACACAGAAATGTAATTTTCCAATCACTTGAAGGGGGAATTCTTCACTATTCCAATGACAATCTTGGACATGAGGAGGGGCGATGAGCAGATCTCACTTAACCTGTCAAACTGGCAGATAAAAGCAGATACTAGTGAATTCCTACTTCTGGAAATATCAGGCTAGCATATTTCAGATCAACCCTTTCCCCAAAATCAGAAAAGCTGAAAAAATACTTGAGAAAAAATCCATCTGAAGGTAGTGTGAGTTATAAATATATATATGTATAATATATGACTATGTGTATATTCATTCACTGTACAAAAAGATACATAAGAATATGCAAATAACTGCATTATTCTTGTGACCCTAAAAATCCCCAGCATATTTTTTCTCCTTTTCAAAATGGGTGACTGAAAGCTTGATATGACCAACACCATGATGAACCTATAAGTTTTTTGTTTCTTTTTTCTTTGCCTTCTCCTTTTTGCATACATTTGTTAATGACTTTGTTTTGCTCTGTCTGGCCACCTGTGGCTTATGACATGCCACAGGAATATTAGAGCGCAGATGTCAGATATGTATACCTTTAGCTTGATAAGGAAATGTCCAGCATGTATCTCTTTAGTACGATAAAGAGTCTCTTGTAATTGCCTTGTAATGAATAACAACACTTCTAACCTTTGTAAAAATCATATATAAGCTGTAATGTAAAAATGCGTTTCAGGACTCCATAGAGACAGCCTGTGTTGCTGTCAGATCCCCGGTGGTGGACACGTCCTAAAATAAAACTTTCTCACTCCTTCTGACTTGGAACATGTTTCATTGGCTCAACTGTTCCAAGACACAGACCCTATTCAGGTGACGTTCTTAATAGTCAAAAACTGTAACCAAAGCAAGTGTCCACCAGCAACAGAATGGATAAATACATCACGGTATTTTCATACAATGGAATCTACACAGCTATAAAAATGAATGATCTACAATTACACCCAACACATAGATGAATCTAAAAAACAGAATATTGAGCAAAAGAAGCCAGACAAAGAAAATGGATACTGTATGATTCCATGTGTATAAGGCACAAAATCAGGAAAACTTATCTAAAATCTTAGAATGAAGGATAGTAGTTATGCTTTGAAAGAAAGAGTAGTGACCCGGAGGAACAGGAAGGGAGCTTTCCAATTGCCGGTAGTATGCTATCTCTTGATCTTGTCTAGTGGTTACACTTTACTTCTTTTTTGTTGTTATTGAGAGTATACACAGCAAAACACACACCAATTCAACTGTTTCTACATGTGCAATTCAGTGACATTGATTACATTCTTTGAGTTGTGCAACCATTCTCACCCTCCTTTTCTGAGTTGTTCCTCTCCATTAACATAAACTCACTGCCCCCTAAGTTTTCTATCTAATCTTTCCAGTTGCCGTTGTCACTTTGATCCTATATATATATAGTTCTTAAAACAGCCTAATAATGCTCAAGGCAGACATTTTTTACTAGTTAAGTTAGACTATTGTTTTCTTTTAAGAAGACTTCAGTGGATATTTTTGGTTTAAGGTTTAAAGATTATCTCAGGGCAATAGTTTCAGGAGTTCATCCAGCCTCCACAGCTCCAGAAAGTCTGCATTCATGAGAATTTGAAATTCTGTTATACATTTCCCCCCATTTGATTAGGATTCTTCTATAGTATCTTTGATAAAAAATTCAGTAATGTTAGCCTGGCACCATCCAGTTCTTCTGGTCTCATGGCAAAGGAGGCATTTGTTCATGGAGGCAATTAGCCACACATTCCATATCCTCCTCCTAGTCCTGACTCCTTCTTCCTCTGTTGCTCCATGCAAATAGAAATCAATTGCCTTGCTTTGGCTGGCTGCATTCAAGCTTTTAAAGCCCCAGGCACTAGGCAATGAACTAGGAGGTAGAACAGAAACACTAAACACATTATTAGGCCAATTAACTGGGATGTCCTATGAAACCATGACCCTAAACCTCCAAACCAAGGAACCAAATCCCATGAGGTTTTTGGTTGTATTTAAGCAGCCTTAGCAACTACTTTTTGTTGTTGTTGTTGTTGTACATATATCTATCACACAACTTTTGCCAATTCAACTTTTTACAGGTGTACAACTTACTGACAGCAATTACAATAATTGTCTGTGCAACCCTATCCTTATTCAGTGTGATTTTTCCATCACCATTAACTCTCCCTTCTTCCCTTTTGCCCCTGGTAACCACTAATAAACTTTGGTCTCTATACATTTGCCTTTTCTTATCTTTTTATATAAGTGGGGGCATACAGTATTTGTCCTTTTGTGATTGACTTATTTCACTCAGCATAATGTCTTCAAGTTCCATCCATATTGTAGCATGTATTAAGACTTCATTTCCCCTACTGGCTGAGTAGTATTCCATTGTGTGTATGTACCACATTTTGTTTATCCATTCATCTGTCGATGGGCATTTAGGTTGTTTCCACTTTTTGGCTATTGTGAATAGTGCTGCAATGAACATTGGTGTACAAGTCTCTGAATCTCTGCTTTCAAGTTTTGTGGGTATATACCTAGGAGTGAAATTGCTAGGTCATATGGTAGTTCTATTTTTAGTTTTCTGAGGAACTGCCACTCTGTTTCCCACAACGGCTGTACCATCTTGCATTCCCACCAGCAATGGGTAAGAGCTCCACATCCTCACCAACATTAGTTATTTTATTTTTTTTAATCTTCCCCATCCTAGTCAAAAAAAAATCTGTTGCCGTCAAGTCAATTCCTACTCATAGTGACCCTATAGGACAGAGTAGAACTGCCCCATGAGGTTTCCAAGGAGTGGCTGGTGGATTCGAATTGCCGACCTTTTGGTTAGCAGCTGTAGCTCTTAATCACTGCACCACCAGGGCCCCTAGCCATCCTAGTAGAAGTGAAACGGTATCTCATTGTGGTTTTGATATGCGTCTCTCTGATGGCTAATGACATTGAACATCTTTTTATGTGTCTGGTGGCCATTTGAGTATCCTCTTTGGTAAAATGTGTGTTCAAGTTCTTTGCCCATTTTATGATTGGGTTATTTGTATTTTTGTTGTTAAGTTGTCAAAGTTTCACGTATGTTTTCATTATTAGATTCTTATCGGATATATATTTTCTGAAGATATTTTACCAGTTGGTGGCTTGTTTTTTCACTTTTTTGGAAAAGTTTTTTGATGAACAAAAGTTTTTAATTTTTATGAGGTCCCATTTATTTGTCTTTTGTTCTTTGTATGCTTCGTTATTATGTTAGATATCCATTGATAAAAGCTAGGCCCAACAGTGTTGCCCCTGCATTTTCTTTGAAGAATTTTATGGTTTTAGTTTTCACATTTAGGTCCTTAATCCATTTTGAATTTGTTTTTGTGTATGGCATGAGGCATGAATCCTATTTCATTTTTCCACATGTGGAAATCTAGTTCTCTCAACACCATTTATTGAAGAGACTCTTCTTTCCCCCATCAAATGGACTTTACCCTAGTCAAAAATCAGTTGACCGTAGATGTGTGGGTTTATTTCTGGGCTCTCAATTCTATTCCATTTGTTTACGTGTATTGTGCCAGGCTGTTTTGATTACTGTAGCTGTATAATATGTTTTAAAATCAGGAAGTGTGAGTCCTACTTTGTTATTTTCTTTCAGCATTGCTTTAGCTATTCAGGGCCTCTTGGTATTCCGTATAAAGTTGAGGATTGGTTTTTCCATATCTGTAAAGAAGGCTGTTGGAATTTTTATCAGATTGCTTTGAATTTATAGATTGCTTTGGGTGGTATTGACATCTTAACGATATTAACTCTTCTAATTCATGAACATGAAAGATCTTTCCATTTATTTAAATCTTCTTTAATCTTTTTTAGCATGTTTTATAATTTTCATTGTATGAGTCCTTCATGCCCCTGGTTTGATTTATTCCTAGATGTTTTATTCCCTTAGATGCTATTGTAAATTAAATTGTTTTCCTAATTTCCCTTTCAGATTTCTCATTGCTAACATATAGAAACCCAACTGATTTTTTTTGTTGACCTCATACCCTGAAACTTTGCTAAATTCCTCTATTACCTTTAGAAGTTTTCTTGTGACCCTTTGGGATTTTCTACATATAGGGTCATATCATCTATGACTGGAGATAATTTTACTTCTTCTTTTCCAATCCAGATATGTTTTATTTCTTTTTCTTGTCTTATTGCTCTGGCTAAGACTTCTAATACAATATTGAAGTGGTCAGAGTGGGTACCCTTGTCTTCTCCCAATTTCAAGGGGAAAGCTCTCAGTCTTTCCCTATTAAGTGTAATGTTGCTTGTTGGCTTTTCATATATGCCTTGAATCATACTGGGGAACTTCCCTTCTATTCCAATCTTCTTTAGGGTTTTCATCAAGAAAGGATGTTGGATTTTATCAAATGATTTTTCAGCATCCATAGAGATACGTGGTTCTTTTCCTTTATTCTATTGATTTGGCATATTAGGTGTGTACACTTATGATTTGTTCTCTTTACTTTTAAACATTGACAGTATGGAAAATTGGACATAAACTGATGCAATCAATATCTGAAGGGCAAATTACTGCTCTACATTAAAAGTCATAAAAAATTTTTATACGTTTGATCTAGAAATTCCACTTCCAGCAACTTATACTAAAACAAAATTTAGGATGCATAAAAATATTTAACTACAAAAAATGTTCAAGATGGCCTTGTCTATAATAGTGAAAATATGGAAATTATCTTCTTGTTGTCAGGTGCTTTTAAGTCTACATGACAGAGTAGAACAGCCCTATCAGATTTTCTTGACTGTAATCTTTACAGGAGCAGATCACCAGGTATTTCTCCCAAGGACCCACTGGTTGGGTTTGAACCACCAACCTTTTGATTAGCAGTTGAGCACTTAACCATTTGTGCCACCAGGGCTCCTTGGAAACTACTTTAGTGTCAAACAAAAGAAGATTGGCTTAATAAATTGTGATATATTCCAAAATAGAATAATACAAATATAAACTGAAAAAAGTAAATGAATTTACATAGAAAGCTATAAACGGCAATTTATTGGGTCAGAATTTTCAAGTTCCCAAGCAACATTTTCTTTAGGATTCTAATTATATTAAATAAATAATTCATTGGGCTTACATTCAACAAAATTCATTTTTTTATCTGTAGGTGGTAGAAATATAACCTGTGGCTGTCAAGTCTATTCTAACTCATAGTGACCCAATAGGAATATAGATGGTTTTAATTTTTACATAATGATTATTCCAATTTATATTTTTTTCTCTAGCAATGACACATTACTTAAACAATTAGCTGACCCCTTGTCCAGTGCTTCTAAGGGCAGGGGACCTGAGGATCCTTATAATTGGGATGTATATGGGGCAAAGGGAATAAGGATGGGTGCTACTGTATAGATATCTCCTGTTATTTCACATTGAGGTGGATTGAACAAGCAGATGGATTATTTTATTCTGCCCATCTGGCCATGCCAATCTCATGATCAAAAAGACCTCTGGGTCTGGGGACTAGTAGCTGGAATATGTGTGCAGTGACAGCTTTTCTAAAAGATCTGTTTTCTGGAATAGATTCCCACGGGAAGCAGCGATGGGTGGGAGTGTTTAAGGTATTCTGAAGGTGATCCAGGTGTGAATCTAATCACACTCCTGTGGATCATGTCAAAGCAGCCACTTGACATTATAAACTGCATGATTCTGAATGTGGACATCGCTAATGAACAAAACACGATAAGCGCAGCTCAGGCGAAGTGTCTGTCTGTTTTTTTACATTTAGAGCTATTTGCTTAGCAAATGAAGTAATAGTATGAACAGGAACGTACTAGTAAAGGCAGGGTTTAAACTTTGGAAGAAAAGACTCTGTTACAAAGAGGTTTAGGAACTCGTCATCTGCTGATGGGAAACTCTCTCACTAAAAATAGGTGTATCTACTCAATAAAGTTTTATGCTGTCAACATCAAGTCATCAACTTAAATTTTCACATGTAAGGATTTGGATGTGATAAAGCTGACTCTTTTAAAAATAACTTCCTACTGAGTTCATACCTGGATCAGGCACCACCCTAAACACTTTATATATATATAGATAGATAGATAGATATAGATATACATAGATATGTTGAACCATTTAATCCTCTCTACAACCCAGTAGCGGCATTGGTGATTCAGTGGTAGAATGGGAGAAGTGGGTTCGATTCTGGACCGATCCACCTCATGTATAGCCACCACCTGTCTGTCAGTGGAGGTTTGTGTGTTGCTATGATGCTAAACAGATTTCAGCAGAGCTTCCAGAGTAAGACAGACTAGGAAGAAAGGTCTGGTGATATATTCCCCAAAATTAGCTAGTGAAAACCCTATGGATCACAATGGTCCAATCCACAAGCCATCATGGGATGGCATGGAACTGGGCAGCGTTTAGTTCCGTTGTACATGGGGTCGCCATGAGTCAGGGGCCTACTTGGCGGCAGCTAACAACAACAACACTATGAACTTAATACTTAAACTGATATCTTCACTTACAGGCACAAAAGCAGTTCAAAATGGTTATACCATAAAAGTGTGAAAGCTGGAAACTGTGTAAGGTGGAAACCTGTCAGAGAAGGAAAACTCAAATATTTTCCACTAATAGAGAGCAGGGTCACTGAGTCGGAATCAACTCGGTGGAAATGAGTTTGATTTTTTTTTTTTTTTTTTTTGGTTAATAGAGGAGCAATAGAAAAGTAGTAAGAGTGTACCCTGTCAAAGGCAGAAAACTTTCAAGACCCAGTCCTTTTAAGTTCTGGCTCTCACAGTTTTCACTGTTTAACCTGAAAGGACAAACACCTACTATTTATTAGGGTCTGATCAAAACCCATGTCTTTCTGACACCAAACCTATTATTCTCTTTCCACTGCCCGCCTTCTCCTTTCAATAACATTATTAGTTTAGACTGACCTATTCCACAGGTAGTAAAATGAGTTTTTTAGATGAAGTGGGTGGACTTGACTTTCTTAGCCTGATAAGCCAGTAACATGTTATCCCATTGATCCTAGAGCTACAGCATCTGTTCATCGGCAGCAGGCCCCACCTCTCTCGCTTGGCCCCCATCTTGCCTCTCAGCTCCCTCTGCAAAGCACACATCTGTTGCTTCCATGGGGACTATCACTCTCTGAGTGACTGAAATGGAAAAGCCCAAAGAAATCAAGCTGAGCAGATCTTAATGTTCCTAATTGTCACCACTTATATAGTTACTTTTTCTGTGTAATTAAAATCCTTTTCATGAAAGGAATGAGAGTTCAGCTGCCTTGCAGCACATCCCAAACTTCTCTGTTGGGGTAGTTCTTCAGAATTTCCAGCGGTGACTCCAGTGTGACTTTCCTTATCTTTCCTCATGGCAGTTTGTGGGGAGGCTGTTGAAGTCACACACAGTAACTTCTACTGTTAGTGTCTTCCTTTGAAAGTGAAAACCACCAAAAGGTGAGTCCTCGGAGGGTCTGGCACAGTGCTTGATACATAGTAAGCGACTATTAAAAGCTTATCAAGTAAATTAAAGTGACTTCCCCATTCCTCTTTTCAAACAATTTTCAATCCGTTGTCTTCAAATTATATAGGGTGGCCTTCAGGCTTTGACAGAACTAGAATAAAACATATTTGAACGATGTAAGTAGAAATTTGACTTCTTATTTTACAGGTGAGGAATCTGAGGCGCTGAGATTCTTTTTCTTTTTTTTTTTTAATGTAACATTTTAATTCCTTTATTGATTTTTTCTACTTTTTTATTGTACTTTAGATGAAGGTTTTCAGAACAAATAGTTTCTCATTAAACAGTCAGTACACATATTGTTTTATGACATTGGTTAACAACCCCATGACATGTCAGCACTCCCCTTCTCAACCTTGGAGGAACTTCTTTTTTTTGGTGAAAATATACATAGCCGAAGATACACCATTTCAAAAATTTCTACATGGACAGTTCAGTGACATCAATTACATTCTTCCAGTTGTGCTGCTATTCTCACTATCCTTTTCCAAATTATTCCATCATCATTATCTACAACTCACTACTCCCTAGGCTTCCAATCAAACCTTTTGAGTTGCTGTAGTCAATATGATCTCACACAGATAATTTTTTTTTTTTGTACTTTAGATGGAGGTTTACAGAACAGTTTCTCATTAAACAGTTAGTATACATATTGTCCTATGACAATGGTTAACAATCCCATGACATGTTAACACTGTCCCTTCTCAACCTTGGGTTCCCTATCACCAGCTTTCCTGTTCCCCTCCTGCCTTCTAGTCCTTGTCCCTGGACTACTGTGCCTCATTAGTCCCATTTTGTTTAATGAGGCTGTCCAATCCCCAGCTGAACGGTGAACCTCGGGAGTGACTTTACCACTGAGCTAAAAGGGTGTCTGGGGGCCATACTCTCGGGGCTTCTCCAGTCTGTCAGGCCGGTAAATCTGGTCTTTTTTTATGAGTTAGAATTTTGTTCTACATCCTTCTGCAGCTCTGTCCAGAACCCTCTGTTGTGATCCTGGTCAGAGCAGTCAGTGGTGGTAGCCGGGCACCATCTAGCTGTACTGGACTCCGTCTGGTGGAGGTCATGGTAGCTGTGGTCCATTAGTCCTTTGGACTAATCTTTTCCTTGTATCCTGTTCTCTTCATTCTCCCTTGCTCCCAAAGAAGTGAGATAAGTGGAGTATCTTCGATGACTGCTCACAGGCTTTTAAGACCCCAGACGCTACTCACCAAGGTAGAATGTAGAACATTGTCTTTATAAACTGTGTTATGCCAACTGAGCTAGATGTTCCCTGAGCCCATGGTCCCCACAGCCCTACACCCAGCAATTCAGTCCCTCAGGGAATTTGGATGTGTCTATGTAGCTTCCATGACCTTGTACAAGCTGTGCTGGCTTCCCCAGTATTGTGTACTGTCTTACCCTTCACCAAAGTTACCACTTAACTATTGTCTATTTAGTTCCCCCCCACAGCCCTCATTACCAACAAACATAGTTTCTTTTTGTGTGTAAACTTTTTCATGAGTTTTTACAATAGAGGTCTCATACAATATTTATCCTTTAGTGATTGACTTATTTCACTCAGCATAATGCCCTCGAGTTTGATCCACGTTATGAGATGCTTCACAGATTCATCATTGTTCTTTATCATTGCATAATACTCCATTGTGTGTATGTAGCATAGTTTGTTTATCCATTTATCCTTTGATGGGCATCTAGGTTGTTTCCATCTTTTTGCTATTGTGAACAGTACTGCAATGAACATGAGTATGCATATGTCTATTTGTGTGACGGCTCTTATTTCTCTAGGATATAGTCCTAGGAGTGGGATTGCTGGATAGTATGGTATTTCTATTTCTAGCTTTCTAAGGAAGCGCCATATCATTTTCCGAAATGGTTGTATCATTTTGCATTCCCACCAGCAGTGCATAAGAGTTCCGATCTCCCCACAGCCTCCCAACATTTGTTATTTCCAGTGTTTTTGATTCGTGCCAGTAATGCTGGGGTGAGATGGTATCTCATGTGGTTTTAATTTGCATTTCTCTAATGGCTAGTGATTGTGAGCATTTCCTCATGTGTCTGTTGGCCACTTGAGTGTCTTCTTTGGTGAAGCGACTGTTCATTCCCTTTGATCATTTTTTAATTGGATTACTTGTCTTTTTGTTGTAGAGTGTAGGATTTTCTTGTAGATTTTAGAGATTAGACCTTTGTTTGACCTGAAATGTTCAAAAATTTTTTCCCAGCCTGTACGTTCTCTTTTTACTCTTTTGATGAAGTCTCTTGATGAGCATAAGTGTTTTAATTTTTAGAAGATCCCAGTTTATCTAGCTTATGTTCTGCAGTTTGTGTGTTGTTGGTTATGGTTTGTATCCTGTAATGCTGTACATTAGGCCCTCTAGTGTTGATCCTATTTTTTCTTCTATGAACTTTATAGTTTTTGGCTTTATTTTTAGGTCTTTGATCCATTTTGAATTAGTTTTTGTGTATGGTGTGAGGTATGAGTCCTGTTTCATTTTTTTGCAGATGGACATCCAGTTTTGCCAGCACCGTTTGTTTAAAAGATTGTCTTTTCCCCCATTTAATGGATTTTGGGCCCTTGTCAAAGATCAGGTGACCATAGGTCGATGGATTTACATCTGGGTTCTCAATTCTGTTCCATTGGTCAATGTATCTGTCGTTGTACCAGTACCAGGCTGTTTTGACTACCGTAGCTGTATAGTAGGTTCTGAGATCAGGAAGTGCAAGTCCTCCTGCTTTGTTCTTCATCTTCAATAGAGCTTTACTTATCTGGGGCTTCTTCCATTTCCATATAAAGTTAATGATTAGTTTTTCCATCTCTTTAAAAAATGTTCTTGGTACTTGGATTGGGATTGCATTGTATTTGTAAATTGCTTTGGGTAGAACTGTCATTTTCACAGTGTTGAGTCTACCTGTCTACAAACATAGTATGTTTTTCCATTTATGTAGATCCCTTTGGGTTTCTTGCAGTAGTGTTTTGTAGTTTTCTTTGTATAGGTCTTTCACATCCTTGGTTAGTATTTTTTTTTTTTTTTAGGGGCTATTATAAATATTAGTGTTTTCCTGATTTCCTTTTCATCTTTCTCTTTATTGGTGTATAGGAATCCAACTGATTTTTGTATGTTTGTCTTGTATCCTGCTACTCTGCTGAATCTTTCTGTTAGTTCCAGTAGTTTTCTTGTGGAGTCTTTAGGGTTTTCTATGTATAGTATCATATCTGCAAACAAGGACAGTTTAACTTCTTATTACCAATTTGGATGCCCTTGATTTCTTTTTCTTGCCTTATTGCTTGAGCTAGGACTTCCAGCACAATGTTAAATAGGAGTGGAGATGAAGGGCATCCTTGTCTTATTCTTGTTCTCAGGGGGAATGTTTTCAGCCTCTCTCCATTAAGAATGATGTTGGCCATTGGTTTTGCATTGATGCCCTTTATTATGTTGAGAAATTTCCCTTCTATACCTATTTTACTGAGAGTTTTTTTTTTTTTTTATCTGGGATGGGTGTCAGACTTTGTCGAATGCCTTTTCTGCGTCAGTTGAGATGATCATGTGATTCTTTTCTTTCTTTGATTTATGTGGTGGATTACGTTGATTGATTTTCTAATGTTGAACCATCCTTGCATACCTGGTATGAATCCTACTGGTCGTGGTGTATTATTTTTTTGATATGATGCTGAATTCTATTGGCTAGAATTTTGTTCAGAATTTTTGCATCTATATTCATGAGAGATATTGGTCTGTAATTTTCTTTTTTTGGGACGTCTTTGCCTGGTTTTGGTATCAGTGTTATGGTGACTTGATAGAATGAATTTGGAAGTGTTGCTTCCTCTTCTATGCTCTGAAATAGCTTGAGTAGTACTGGTACAAGCTCTTCTGTAAATGTTTGGTAGAATTCTTCAGTGAAGCCATCTGGGCCAGGGCTTTTTTTTGGTTGGGAGTATTTTTATTACCTTTTCAATCTCTTCTCTTGTTATGGGTCTGTTCAGATTTTCAATGTCATTTTGTGGTAGTTTGGGTAGGTAGCGTGTTTCTAGAAATTTATCCATTTCCTCTAGGTTTTCAAATTTGTTGGAGTATACTTTTTCTTAATAGATTTGTTATAATCCTTTTATTTCATTTGTGTCTGTTGTAATGTCCCCCATTTCATTTCTTATTTGGGTTGTTTGCATCCTCTCCTGCTTTTCTTTTGTCAGTCTGGCCAATGGTTTGTTGATGTTGTCAATCTTTTCAATGAACCAACTTTTGGTTTTGTTGATTCTATTGTTTTTCTATTCTTTGTTTCATATATTTCCACTCTGATATTTATTATTTCCTCTCTTCTAGTGGCTATGGGCTTTTTTTGCTATTCTCTTTCTATTTGTTCAAGTTCTGTAGTTAATGTTTTGATTTTGTCCCTTTCTTCTTTCTTGATGTGTGCATCTATTGCTATAAATTGTCCTCTGAGGACTGCTTTTGCTGTGTCCGAAAGGTTTTGCTGTGATGTGTTTTCATTCTCGTTTGATTCTAGGAATTTTTTGATTCCATCTATGATTTCTTCTATTACCCACTGATGTGTAAGCAGGGTGTTATTCACTTTCCATGTAATTGATTTTTTTTCCTTTCTCTCCCTGTTGTTAATTTCTACCTTGACGGCATTGTGGTCAGAGAAGATACTTTGTATTATCTCAACATTTTTGATCTTGTTGAGGATTGCTCTGTGGCCTAAGATGTGGTCTATACTGGGGAAGGTTCCATGTGCATTGGAAAAGAATGTGTACTTTGCAGCGGTTGGATGGAGTGTTCTATATATGTTTATGAGGTCAAGTTTGCTGATTGTGCCCTTTAGGTCTTCTGTATCTTGCTGAGTTTCTTTTTAGATGTTCTGTCCTTTACTGAGAGTGGTGTGTTGAGATCTCCTACTATTATTGCAGAACTGTCAATTTCTCTTTTCAGTGTTGTTAGAGTTTGTTTTAAGTATTTTGGAGCCCTGTCATTGGGTGCATAGATGTTTATCATGGTTATGTCTTCATGAAGAATTGTCCCCTTAATCATTATATAGTGTCCCTCTTTGTCTTTTATGGTAGATTTTGTCTTAAAGTCTATTTTATCTGAGATTAGTATTGCCACTCCTGCTCTTTTTTGGTAGTTGTTAGCTTGATTTTTTTTTTCCAACCTTTGACTCTTAATATATTCACATCTTTGTTTCTAAGGTGTGTCTCTTGTAGACAGCATATTGATGGATCCTGTTTTCTTATCCATTCTGTCACTCTCCTTCTCTTTATGGGTGCATTGAGTCCATTTACATTCAGTGTAATTACTGATAGATGTGAGTTTGTTGTTGTCATTTTGTAGTGCTTTTTTTGTGGTGCTGAAGTTTTCTTTGTTCTTCTTACTCTCTTTTGCTGAGTTACTTTTGTTTGTGGATTTTTTTTCATTTCTTTTTTTTTTTGTAGGTTTTGTTTTTGCTGAGGCTTTATGTTTTTCGTCTTTATTTTTATGAGTACGTTTGTTAACTTTCTTTGTGGTTACCATGAATTTTACCCTTATCTTTCTAAGTTTGAAGCAGTCTACCATTACTTGGTATTGCCTTACCTTCCTCTCCATTAGAAGGTTCTATACCTATGCTGTTTATTCCCTCTTTTATTGTTCTGATGTTGTTGTCATTTACTGATTAACTGCTGTGATTCCCTGTTGTATTTCTTTTGGTTTTGGATAGTCCTCGAGAGTTCATTTCCTAGACTGGTATCTGGCTCGTACGATCCTGCGTCCTAGGTTCTGCCAGTGAGCTGAAGCTGTTTGTCCTCAGATCGAAGAACTCCCTTTAATAATTATTGTAAGTTTCGTTTGACTTTTATATATTCCCTTAATTTCTATTTATCTGGAAATGACCTAATTTCACCATCAAATTTGAATGAGAGTTTTGCAGAATATATTATTCTTGGCTGACAATTTTTTTCTTTCAAGATTTTATATATGTCATCCCACTGCCTTCTTGCCTGCATGATTTCTGCCGAATAATCTGAGCTTAGTCCTATTGTTTCTCCTCTCTATGTGACTTCTTGTTTTTCCCGAGCTGCTCTCAGGATTCTTTGTTTCTCTTTGGTTTTGGCGAGTGTGAATATGATATGCCATGGTGATTTTCTTTTGGGGTCTCTTCTATATGGGGTTCGTTGAGCTTCTTGGATGGCCAGCTTTTCATCTTTCATGATATTGGGGAAGTTTTCTGTCAGCAGTTCCTCAATGATCCTCTCTGTGTTTTCTGTTTTCTCCCCATGTTCTGGAATGCCAATCACTTGTTAGTTTTTGCTTTTAGTTGTGTCCCACATAACTCTCAGGGTATGTTCATTTTTCTTTGTTCTTTTTTCTGAGTTTTCCTGAAGCAGAGTTGTATCCAAGTGTTTGTCTTCAATTCCACTGATCCTGTCTTCCACGGTTTCAAATCTGCTTCTCAGCCCTTCTATGACATCATCCATTTCTGAAACCTTGTTGTTTATCTTTTGGATTTCTAACCGTTGTTTTTGTATAATATCTAGTTGTAAATTTATTTTGACATTTTGTTCCTGCATCATATTCCTGAATTCTTCCAATTTTTTGCCTGTATTTGCCATGAATTTGTCTATTTTTTCCTCATGTTTGTCAGCTTTTTGCCTCAGTTCTTGGAGAATTCTGAGTATTAGAGATTTGAATTCCTTATCAGGTAATTCTAGTGCATTTTCTTCCACAGGGGAGTCATCTGGTGTTTTATTTTGGACGCCTACTGGAACAATCCTGTCCAGTTTTTGTAAATGTTTTGATATTGTCTGCTGTTTTCAGGGGATTCAGTAGTTATTTTTCTCATTTATTGATTGTAGATTTGTTTGTTTCTTCCCTTTTTTAAAAAATATTGACTATGTCTGAGCAGGCGGACTGTGTGTTCTTTGTTGTTTGCTCGTCTGTGCGCTCAGTAGTTTTCACCTCCTTCTCCAACTGGCAGGGTCAGTCACTCAGATATGGTACAGCTGGGCAGGTATAGCTGAAGAGGAGTTACTGGGATGGGTTGTTTGTGGCACTTACTACAGCCACCAGGGCGGGTCAGTAATCAGTGCAGGGCAGGTTCCAGTCGGCTCTGCCTGTACTGTTTGGTGGTGTGATGTCAAGCACACAGTGCAGGTAGGCAGGATGCAGCGGTGAGATTGTTAAGTGTGGAGCTAAGATGGATATGGGAGAGAGGAGAGAGGACAGGAGCCAAAAACATACAAACAAACCAAAAAGAATGCTAGGGGAGCTTGCTGTTGGAATGGAGAGATGAGAGACTATGAAATGGAGAAAAACAGAAAGGGGAAGAGGAAGAAAAGAAAAGAATGAATAAATAAAAATCAGAAAGTTTAAAGAACCGCAAAGTTCCCAGGGATCCCAGTGATGCAGCTATGAGGTCTCGGGAA
Source organism: Dugong dugon (assembly GCA_030035585.1). Lineage (NCBI taxonomy): Eukaryota > Metazoa > Chordata > Mammalia > Sirenia > Dugongidae > Dugong > Dugong dugon. The sequence continues at coordinate 150,519,926 of CM057460.1, forward strand.
GTCGCTCTCAGGCGTCACAGTACAGCCTGTCTAGAAGATGTAGAGGTATACAATGCCTGGTATTCAGTGATCAGAAAGAGAAGGAAGATATAGAGAGACGAGAAACTGAGCAATGAAGAAAAACAAAAGGGAAAAAGAGGTAAAAGAAAACAAAACAAATTAAAAAAAAAAAAAGGAACAAGAAAGGCCCCACCAAAAAACAGGAAAAAAAAAAAAAAAAAGAAAGAAATGCTCTCAGGGATCCCTCTGCACATCTGTGGAAGCTGAAGGGGAGTTCCTTGCCACACAGCTCCGCCTGGCCAGAAAGGGCTCCCAACTCAAGAAACGGAAAAGAAAACAAACAAACAATTCCAAATGAACAAATGAACAAAAGCCCCAGGATCCCACCAGTGCGGTAGCCCAGACCGGGAAGCAGCTCCACACTCAAATGGAGCTCTGCAGCCCCTCAGGAAGAAGCAAAGATGGTGCACGGAGCCAGGCACTTGAGCGAAAGGAGGGGGAGGTGGTGAGAGGCAAGCAAGAAATCGAAAGAAGCAGGAAAAAAAAAAAGCAACACCAGCAGCCAACAAATGGCACTCAGAGAGCCAGCTAGTGCGGGCTGGTGTTTCTGGACAATAGACTGTGTCCGTGGGAAGCAGAGGAGATTGAGCGTGGGTGAAGAAGGGTAGAGAGTGGGAACCTGTATATCACAAATTGCCGGCGCTCTGGAGCCCCTCAGGAAGAAGCAAAGATGGCACACGGAGCCAGGCACTCGAGTGAAAGGAGGGGGAGGTGGCAAGAGGCAAATGAGAAATCAAAAGAAGCAGAAAAAAAAAGCAACACTAGCAGCCAACAAATGGCACCCAGAGAGCCGCCCGCTTGGTTGTGTGAAATCCAAGCAGCCGGCGCTTCCCAGTCAAGAGACCGTGGCCACGGGAAGCAGAGGAGGCCGAACCGGGGCAAAGAGGGGTGGGGGGTGGGAAAGCGCACACTGCAAATTACTGGTTGTTTTGTTTCCTGCTGGACACTCCGCGAGGCTGCTTTCTCATACCCCCATTTGCTGGTCTCTGATAGGAGTCCAAGATGGTGGATCCACGCTGCATTAGCTGGTAGGGGACCTCTGCATGAATCTCTCCTCACTCTCCATTCTCTGTCAGTTTTCTCACTCCATTTGGTGCTTGGCTGAGTTCTTTATCTCTTCATTTGATGTTTTAGGGTTTCAGGATTGTTGTATTCTCTGTTTGGCTTAGTTTTTCAGTTCTTTGCTGTGGAGGGACAGCGTGGTGCTTCTGCCTAGAGCACCATTTTGCCGGAACTCCTTTCTTCTTTATTTTGATGAGTAGATTTGTTAACTTTCTTTGTGGTTACCTTGAAACTTACCCTTATCTTCCTAGGTTTGAACCAGTCTATTATTACTTGGTATCGCCTAGCCTTCCTGTCAATTAGAGGTTCTGTACCTTCACTGTTTATTCTCTCTTTTATTGTTGTGATGCTGTTGTCATTTACAGATTAACCTCTCTGGTTCCCTGTTGTAATTCTTTTGGTTTTGTATAGTCCTTGGGAGTTCATATCCTAGGCTGGTACTTGGCTAGTAATATCCTGTGTCCTAGACTCACCCTGTCGTCTGTTGTTGTTTGTTCTCAGATTGAAGGACTCCCTTTAATAATTCTTGTTAAGTTTGGTTTGGTTTTTACATAGTCCCTTAATTTCTGTTTATCAGAAATGACTTAATTTCACCATCATGTTTGAACGAGAGTTTTGCAGGATATATTATTCTTGGCTGGCAATTTTTTTCTTTCAAGGTTTTATATATATCATCCTATTGCCTTCTTGCCTGCATGGTTTCTGTCAAATAATCCAAGCTTAGTTTTATTGTTTCTCCTCTATATGTGACTTTTTTTCTCGAGCTGCTCTCAGGATTGCTTGTTTTTGGTTTTAGTGAGTGTGATTATGATATGCCTTGGTGATTTTCTTTTGGGGTCTATCCTATATGCGGTTCATTGAACTTCTTGGATGGCCAGCTTTTCATCTTTCATGATATTGGGGAAGTTTTCTGTCAGCAGTTCTTCAATGATTCTCTCTGTGTTTTACATTCTTTCCCCCTGCTCTGGAACTCCAATCACTTGCAGATTTTTGATTTTGACTGTATCCCACATAATTCTCAGGGTTTCTTCATTTTTCTTCATTCTTTTTTCTGATTTTTCCTCAGTGTTGTATCTAAGTGTTTGCCTTCAATTTTGCTGATCATGTCTTCCACCGTTTCAAACCTACTCCTCAGCCCTTCTATGACACTGTCCATTTCTGAAATCTTTTTGTTTATCTTTTGGATTTCTAATTGTTGTTTTTGTATGATTTCTAGTTGTGAATTTATTTTGGCATTTTGTTCCTGCATTATTTTCCTGAATTATTCCATTTTTTTTGCCTGTATTTTCCATGAATTTGTCTGCCCTTTCCATGAATTTGTCTATTTTTTCCTTCTTTTTGTCTGCGTTTTGCTTCAACTCTTGGATAATTCTGAGTATTAGAGATTTGAATTCCCTATCAGGTAGTTCTAGTGCCTTTTCTTCTACTGGAAAGTCAACTGGTGTTTTATTTTGTACTCCTACTGGAACCAACCTGTCCTGTTTTTGTAAATGTTTTGATATGGTCTGCTGTCTTTGGGGCATTCAGTGGTTATTTTCCTCATTTATTGATTGTAGATTTGTTTGTTTCTTCCTGCTTTTTTGTTTTATTTGGTTACATCTGAGCAAGTGGGCTGTGTGTTCTTCCTTGTTTGCTCATCTGTTGATATGACACTTTTCACCTCCTTCTCCAACTGGCAGGGTCAATCACCCAAGTATGGTACTGCAGGGCAGGTCCAGATGAAGGGGAGTTGCTGGGATGGGATGTTTGTGGCATGTACCAGGGCTGACAGTGTGGACTGGGAATCAGTGCAGGGCAGGTTCTGGTAGGCCATGCCTGTGCTGCTTATGAGTGTGATGTTCAGTGCATGGTGGAAGTAGGCAGGAAGTAGGGGGCACATTGTGATGTGTGGAGCTAAGATGGATATGGGAAAGAGGAGAGAGAGGAGAGAGGAACAGGAGCCAAAAACATACATAGAAACAAACAAAAAAAACAAGAAAGAGTGCTACGGGAGCTTGATGTTGGAGTGAAGAGATGAGAGAATGAGAAATGGAGAAAAACAAAAAGAAAAATGGTAAAAGAAAAAATATGAATAAATAAAAATTACAGGAAAAGAAAAGCCCTCAGGGATCCCACCAGTGTGTTTGCTAGGACTGGGGAAGTTGCTCCCAGGCCATGAAGTACAGCCTGGCTGGAAAGGGTTGAGGTGTCAGACAGCACCAAGTATTCAAGAGACAGGAAGAGAAGGTAAGTATAGAGAGATGAGAAACTGGGAATGAAGAAAGACAAAAGGGGAAAAAGAGAGAGAAGAAAACAAAACAAAGAAACAAACAAACAAGAAAAAAGAAATGCCCCCAGGGATGTCTCTGTGCATCTGTGCAGAGTAACGGAGTAGCTCCCAAGCCACGTAGTATTGTCCAGCTAGAAGGGGCTGCCAAGCTGAGAAAAGAACAAGAAAACAAACAAACAATTCAAAACAGAACAAGTCAGAACAAACAAGGAAACAAAAAAAGCACCAGGGGTCCCACAAGCATGGCAGCACAGGCTGGGAAGGAGTTTCACAGTCAAGTGGTGTTTTGCAGCCTTTCAGAAAGAAGCAAAGGTGGCACACGGAGCCAGATATTTGAGAGAAAGGAGGGGGAGGTGGTGAGAGGCAAGGAAGAAATCCAAAGAAGCGGAAAAAAGCAACACCAGCAGCCAACAAATGGCACTAAGTGATCCAGCCAGTGCAGGCAGGTGGAATCCAAGGGACATCAGGGTGAAGCTTGTGCTTCCTGGCCAAGAGACTGTGGCCACAGGAAGCAGAGGATGCTGAGTGAGGGTGAAGAAGGGTGGGGGGTGGGAAAGTGTATATTGCTGGTTACCGGTTGTTCTGTCTCCTGCTGGAAACTCTGTGAAGCTGCTTTCTTGTACCCCCTGTTCATTGATCTCCGATAGGAGTGCAAGATGGTGGATCCGTGCTGTGTTAGCTGATAGGGGACCTCTGCATGTATCTCTTCTTGCTCTCTGTTCTTGGTCAATTTCTTATTCCATTCGGTGCTTGGCTGAGTTCTTTATCTCTTCGTTTGAGGCTTAGGGTTTCAGGATAGACATGTGCCTCTGTTTAACTTAGTTTCTCAGATCTTTGCGTGGAGGGATGGCATGGTACTTCTGTCTCTAGCACCATGTTGCCCAGAAGCTGTCGGCACTGAGATTCTTAAGCCAAGAGGTACAGAGCAAAACCATGGCAGAGGCAAAGCTATACGAAAGACTATAAAATAACTTCCTGCTCCACATCCTCTTTCCTAGACTCTTCCTGTCTCTCTGGCTGGCTCACTCTTGTTTCCCTTCTTTCTGGTCTTACCTTCTCAAGAGTCTTTCCTCTCTTAATCCAGTGCATGAGGTCAATATTGGAACTGAGACGCCAGTGTAAAAAGCCCCTTCTTTACTAACATCAGAGCAGTGATAGAAGTCAAGCACTGTGATATCCCCTCCCATCTAAGTTCCCAAGGCAGCATCTCAGAAGTCCATGGGTAAAAAGAGAGTGATAAGTGTCACATTCTGTGACCATTGTCTAGTGGCTCATTTGTCTCCCTAACTGGTCACTGGAGGCTTCTGGAGAGACAGCGATGAATCATGGACAGAGTTCAGACTCTGGAGTCACAACCCACTTCTGGGACCTGGACTATGAACTCATTCACTAAACTTTTACTGTCAGAAACCATGCTGGGATTTGGGGACTAAAATGGTGAACATGACAAACATAGTCCCTGCCTTCATGGAGCCTACAGGGTTATATCTAGAAGGTAAGCATTTGATGGCTAATGTTTATGAGTGCTTACCATGTGCCAGACACTGTGCTAAATGCTTTTCATGCCTTATTTGAAGATGAGCTGGTAGGTGGGAGAGCTAGGATTTAAGCTACCTGCATGTCTGTCTGACTCTGAAGCCTAACTTGTGAAAAGAGACTATATGGAAAATATCAGTTAAAATATCTGGCTCTTATTAGGTAACATATTCATGTGGAACGAATCTGGATTTGGAGTGAGATTGATAGGGCTGGAATTCTCCACCAGCCTCCTCTGGTTGTATGTGATGCTGGGCCCCGGGATGAGACCACATTAAGGGAGCATAAGCTCCACGAGGCAGTGTCAAGTCAGGCAGGTCCACTACTTTGTCCTTAGCATCTGGCACATGGAAGGTGCTAGAATTAAATTATATTGGCTTGACTTAAAATGTTCTGGGAAACCAAACACCGCTACAAAAGCTTAGAAAATCCTGTGAGAGGGGCAGACCTGCAAAATACAAATGGGGAAACCATTTCCTGATGACATACTGTGACTGATTAAATAATGATACCTCACTTCACCACTAATAAGAATAATTGCTCCCATTTTCTGAGACACTACTCAGTGTATCTTACTGCCACTCAACATGGAGGCTATTGCTTCTATTTTACAAAGAAGAAAAGCCAAGTATCAGAGAGCATACATGTATTACTCTAGGCTACATGGCCAGTAGTGGGAGATCTTGGATTTGAACCCTGTTTCCAGCAGGCCACACTTCCAGGAGCTTCTCCTCAGGAGAGTGCCCTTAGTCCAGGCCAGACCCTGACTTGGGTAGATTAAAAGCTGCCATTTGAATTTGAGGTTTGATGAGATTCAAAGGTCCCCTGGACCTGAAGACTGTGTTTAGTTTGGAAGCTTTAAAAGCAGTCACAATTAAGATAACAGGAGAGTTCTAATCAGATCCATATGCTGTTCTGAGCCAATCAGACCTTTTGCTAAAAACTATATATGAATTGTGATGCATATGCAATTGGCTTTCTTGAGCTAGAGAGGAAGACCAGCTTTTACAAATGGTCCAGCCCTAAGCTATTACCTACACCCATTGCAGAGGAGGTTGGTGAGGGCATGTGGCTAGACCTTTACTTGGGCAGCTGGAACTCCTAATATCACCAGAACACTGACGACACTAAACAGTGGTATCTGCCCTAAGATAGGGTTTCTCAACTTCGCCACTATTAATATTTTGGGCCAGTGAAGGGCTGTCCTGTACATTGTAGGATGATTAGCATCATCCTGGCCTCTACCCACTAGATGCCAGTAGCACCCCTCTTCCAGTTGTGACAACCAAAATCTTTTCGGACATTTTTAAATCCCCCCTGGGGAGCAAAATTGCCCCCCAGTTTGAGGATCACCGCCCTAAATCGGGAAGGATTAACTAATCCAGGTACTTATTTCTGCTTGGTGTGCTAGCCTTTTTTCCTGCCTCTGCCAACCCTAAAATTCAGGAATGGCACACACTAAATTAAAGAAGGGAGCAGTTACTCTCCCCGGCTTGCCTCACCGCTTTGCCTTACTGCAAGTGGAAGCCACCCTGTGAACTCAAGGCATTTGCAGTGTATTATTCCATGAAATAAATGAATGAAGAAATTAAACAATTGATATTAGTGGTGAGTATCCCGGCCCCAGATAGGCCATTTAAGGGAATTGGCATGGTTCTGGTCCTTCGAAAATCTACCAGCTGGTATCCTGAAAGGTGTCTTAGTGAAGGGAAGTGGCAGGTGTGTCTCAGCACAGTATGCCACACTTGGGAATTTCTTGGCCATGAGCAATGGCCCGTGAGAACTCCCACTCTGGGACCCTGCAGTCTGTCCTTGTGGGGTGGTGAGTATGAGTCAGCTCACAGTCAGGAAGCTGCCCCACCACAGGAAGCTAAACGGCAGAGCTGTTAGCAGTGGGTCAAAGTAAGGTTACAAGCAGCAGGGCATAGATAGGGCTTAGCCTGTCATAACCACTCAGGAAATGCTAGTTGTGAATTTTGTTCTGGATATTACAAAGAAAAAGGCATGGTCTCTGCCAGGTAAGCAAGGACTGCTCTTGGCTTGCCATAGTTTCATAAAACAAAGTCCAGCAGTTTCAGAACAAATGAGATTTGAGAATAACGTTTTCTGTTGGCTTGTTTGTTCATTTTAGACTTTTACTTTTTTTCACAAATTGTAGAGATAACATATATCATAGAAAAAATTAGAAACTACAAAGAAGTGTAAGGGCACAAAAATAATTCACAAATAATCCTACTGCCAAAGAAGCTGAGGCAAGCAATTTTAACATTTTTGTCATAATTCCCTCAAAGTTTTTTCCTGTGATTTTTATTTTTAATTATACAAACGATGCATTTTATTACTCACAGATAGCTGCTGTCGAGTGGACTCTGATTCATGGTGACCTTATGAACAACAAAACAAAAGGTTGCCTGGTCTTGCGTCAACCTCATGATCGCCGGCATGTTTGAGTCCACTGTTGTGGTTATTATGCCAATTCATCTCACTAAGGATCTCCCTTGCCCTCGCCGGCCCTCTACTTCACCAAACATGATGCCCTCCTCCAGTGATTGATCCCTCCTGATGACATGTCCAAAGCAAGTGAGTCAATGTTCTGTTGTGATCCATAAGGTTTTCATTGGCTACTTGTTGGAAATAGATCAACAGGCCTTTCTTCCTAGTCTGGAAACTCTGCAGAAACCTGTCTGCCATGAGTGACCCTGCTGGTGTTTGAAATACTGTGGCAGAGCTTCCAGCATCACAGCAATACTTAAGCCACCACAGTACAACAAACTGATAGATGGGTGGTGGCTATTATTCATAGTCCCAGCAAAAAAATAGATGGTACAGTCAGTCTCCTTGTTATCCATGTCCAGTTTACCCACAACCTGTAGTTACAAACCAACCCCTGTAAAGCCTATTACATTAAAAATTCAAGTTACATAAAATGGTTCATAATAACAAATGGGTGCTACTTTGTGATGTGCATCAAAACATTATTATTATTATAGTATTATTATGTTAAAGATGTTTTAGTGTATCTGAAAGTATTTCTTTAATGCTTTTTTATGTATAGAAAGGTACACAATGTACTATATACTAAGACAAACATTTGGCTAACTGACGTTAGATATGAACCTTACCTGTTTCAGCTTACATACTAATTCAACTTAAAGACAGACTTAGGAACGGAGCTCGTTTGTAATCTGAGGACTGTCTGTACACTCAAATTATGTAACCTGGAGAGAGTTTAGTCAAGTTACTGTGCATAAGGAGTGGTTAGGGCACAAGGAAACTCAAGAGATGGTGCAGCACCCTGAGCCTAGTAATAGTGGGGTGCTATTACCCCCATAAGCCTGAAGGGATAAGGGGAGAAGCCAAGATCAGAACCCGAGGCAGAATATGTGGGGAGGACCTCCTGCTAAGAAAGGGAAGTTGCTGCTATAACATCACCAGGAGGGGAATAAACACCTCATCCTCTTTGCCCTCCCTCCCTGCCAGGGGCCTCCATTAGCCAAACACAACCAGAAACCAGAGAGCAAGGCTGTCCATTGATTCAGGTCAGCCTTCCTGGGTGGAGACTGGAACAGAGTGGAGGAGGGAGAGTCCATCGGGAGGGGCAAACAGAAGACATCCAGCACCCACAGGAATACACTCTGTGGTTTAATATCCAAACAGTAAAGAAAAAGCTATTCCCCCCTCCCACAAGAGGCAACCATTGTTCTAAGTTTGGTATAGACCCTTTCAAACATTTTTCTGGGTAATTACCGGTATAATATATGCCCTTATGAAATGTGCAGTTTTGTTCTGCCCACGTGTATGTGTGTGTGTTTTACAAACGGTGTTATACGGTATGTAACGTTAAGAAACTTGCTTTTTTGCTCAACAATGTGTCTTGGAATTTTTCCGTGTCAGCACACACAGACCTAATACATTATTTTAAATCCCTGCATGATGTTCCATAGTGTGGTCCAGAGGAAGGCTGTTTCCCAATATTCTAGATCTCTCTCTCCTTCTGGGCACAGAGCAGGATTGTAGCTTCCAACTCTAATAAGCTCAAGTGTACTCTTGTGACTTCCTTTGACCAGGGGAATAGCAACCAAAGTGGCATGTGTTACTTTCAGCCAAAAGCTTTAAGAGCCAGCTCAATGCTTTACCATCTCACTTATCTTCTGCCATTGAATCTAGACAGCATTCATATTCTAGACAGCACTCTCTGATGGAAATATAACACAAGCCACACATGTAATCTTAAATTTTCTAGAAGCTACATTAAAAAATGAAAAGAAATAGGTAAAATTAATTTTAATAATATATTTTATTTATTCCAACTATCCAAATGATTATCATTTCAATATGCAATCAATATTACAAATCATTAATGAGATATTTTACATCTTTTCTACTAAGTCTTTGAAATCCAGTGTGTATTTTACATTTATAGTGCATATCAATTTGGCCTAGCAAAATTTCAAGTGCTCAACAGCCACATGTGGCTAGTGGCTACCACTGGGACAGCACAGTTCTACCTGGAGTTTTCAGTGTGGGCCTTCAGGATGATGCAGAGCTAAGCCCCATGTGAGGTGTGATGGGCATATAAAGCCAAACCGAACCCATTGCTGTCAAGTTGATTCTGACTCACAGCCACCCTGTAGGACAGAGTAGAACTGCCCCACGAGGTTTCCAAGGAGTGCCTGGTGGATTTGAACTGCTGACCTTTTGGTTAGCAGCCAAACTCTTAACCACTATGCCACCAGGGTTTCTAATGGGCATATAGTATGTGTAAAAACTAAACCTTTTCGTTTTCTTAGAGTATCAAGATTTGAGTATTATTCGCTCCCACAGCATCTTCTGGTCTATCCACGAAGACACACATTTGCTCGTATACAAGTTTTTCTCTGGGGTAATTGCCCAAGAATAAAATCACGTGTAGGACCCCTGGAGGCACAGTGGTTAAGAGCTTGGCTACAATCATAAGGGCAAAGTTTAAACCCACCAGCCACTCCAAGGGAGAAAGATGTGGCAGCCTGCTTCCGCAAAGATTTACAGCCTTAGAAACCCTATGGGCAGTTCTATTCTGTCCTATAGGGTCGCTGTGAGTAGGAATTGACTTGATAGTAATTTTTTTTGGGGGGGGAAGGAGATTATATTTTTATTTTAATAAATATATCTAAAGATGATAGGGTGACTTAACAAATCTTCACTTCTATCACAGTATGTGCTCTGACCCATTTTCTTCATTTTGTTTTTAGCTGCTGTCACTCATGGTGACCCCACGTGTTACACAGTAGAACCACTCCATAGGGTTTTCTTGGCTGTAATCTTTATGGGTGTAGATTGCCAGCTCTTTTCTTCTGCAGAGCTGCTGGATGGGTTCAGACCTTTCAGGTAGCAGCCAATTGCAAACTGCTTAGGCCTCCCAGGTTCCTATTTTCCCCTTAACCTTACCAATACCTGACATCATCAATTTTTTTCATTTCAAAGATTTTTCTATTTGTTTTTATTTACTTCTCTGAGGTAATACTTGATACATGTTGTTGTTGTTAATTGCCGTCAAGTTGATTCTGACTCATCGTGATCCATGTATGCAGAGGAGAACTGCTCCATAGTGTTTTTAAGGCCGTGACCTTCCGGAAGCAGATTGCAAAGCCTGTCTTCTGAGGAGCCCCTGGGTGGGCTGCAACTGCCAGGCTTTTGGCTAATAGTGGAGCACTTAACTCTCTGCACCACTCAGGGACTCCTGATGTAACATATAGCCTGTTCTTTCTTAACAGTATAAACAATTTAATTCAAAAATTATCATAAACCTTGTTTTTAAATGGCAGCATAGAAACATAGAATGGAATACCAAGTTGATGTAACCATTTCTTTAGTTTTTGGACATTTGGATTATTTCTAATTTGTATTATCCTTAACACCGTAATGACATCTTTTGTACCTACAACTTTTTCCACGTTTCAATTCTTTTTCCTTAGGATACGTTCGAAAAGTCTAATTATCGAGTCAAAAGTCACATAAACTTTGTTTCAGGCTCTCGATATTTGCTAATGGATTTGTTTCCTTAGAAAAGTTGTATGAATCACACTCCTTTAAGGAAACTTCAGATTTTTCTATGACATACATTGAACTTTTACCATGTGCGGTTGTCAGATGCATGATCATAGCCGGTGCTCACAAGGCTCAGTGAGGAGCAAGGGGGAAATAACCTGCCCAGTGTCACATGGTAGGCAAGAGGCAAAGCTGATATCTGAACCCAGCTTCAGACAGTACATTCAGGCTTTTTGTTTGTTTTGTTTAATATTTCAGTTGTCTCCTTTACCTTGCCTATGGAAAAATAAGTCTCCCTTGATCCCCATGTAAGCCCGTTCTCCACAACTCTGGACACCAAATAATTAGTTAATTTAGCTCTGCAGGTAGAGAAAGCAAATTTTAACAATGCTTCTTTCTATCAGAATAACTTCCTCAGTGCTTGAAAAACGAGAATGTCAAACTATAACTTCAAGATGCCAGGAGAGGGCACTGCAGGCCCACAGAGATCTACTTCAGGAACAGCTGGAAAAAGCTTGCAAGAGGAGCCTGACAATTTGTGAGATGGTTTCCCTCAGAGAGACCTCCCACTGAAGGAATACTAAGCTGGTATTTGGTATACAGCGTTGTTTTCAAATGAGACTCATTGGGGTTCTATATTCAGGTGACTTATTCATACAAACAGCCTTGTTTTAAAATGAAAGGGGAACGATGGTAAATAAGATGTTGAATTGTTTTAAGTGGAAACCATTCTGCAGCTATTTCTCAGTAGAGTTCTCACTATTGTGTTGCTGTTGTTAGGTGCCATCCAGTCAGTTCTAACTCATAGCAACCCTATGTACAATAGAACAAAACACTGCCCGGTCCTGAGCCATCCTCACAATCATTGTTATGCTTGAGCCCATTGTTGCAGCCACTGTATTAATCCATCTCTTTGAGGGTCTCTTTCTCTTTTTCTCTGACCCTCTACTTTACCAAGCATGATGTCCTTCTCCAGGGACTGGTCCCTCCTGATAACAGGTCCAAAGTATGTGACAGGAAGTCTCATCATCCTTGCTTCTAAGGGAGCATTCTGGCTCTACTTCTGCCAAGACAGATTGTCTGTTCTTTTGACAGTCCATAGTATATTCAATACTCTTCACCAACACCACAACTCAAAGGCATTAATTTTTCTTAGGTCTTCCTTATTCATTGTTCAGCTTGTGCATGCATATGAGGCAATCAAAAACACCATGGCTTGGGTCAGGTGCACCTTAGTCTTCAAGGTGACATCTTTGCTTTTTAACACTTTAAAGAGTTCTTTCACAGCAGATTTGCCCAATGCAATGTGTCGTTTGATTTCTTTGCTGCTTCTGTGGGTATTGATTGTGGATTCAAGTAAAATGAAACCCTTGACAACTTCAATCTTTTCTCTGTTTATCATGATGTTGCTTATTGGTCCAGTTGTGAGGGCTTTTATTTTCTTTATTTTGAGGTGTAGCCCATACTGAAGGCTGTAGTACTTGATCTTCATCAATAAATATTTCAAGTCCTCTTCACTTTCAGCAAGCAAGGTTGTGCCATCTGCTTAACACAGATTGTTCATTAGTCTTTCTCCAATCCTGATGCCCCATTCTTCTTCATACAGTCCAGCCTCTTTGATTATTTGCTCAGCATACAGATTGAATAAATATAGTGAAAGGATACAACCCTGACACAAACCTTTCCTGACTTTAAACCACACAGCATTCCCTTGTTCTGTTAGAACTACCTCTTGATCTATGTGCAGGTGCTTCATGAGCACAATTAAGTGTTCTGGAATTACTATTCTTCAAAATGTTATCCATAATTTGTTATGATCCACATAGTTCAATGCCTTTGCATAGTCAATAAAACACAGGCGAACATCTTTCTGGTATTCTCTGCTTTCAGCCAGGATCCATCTGACATCAGCAATGATATCCCTGATTCCACATCTTCTTCTGAAACTGGCTTGAATTTCTGGCAGTTCCCTGTCAATGTACTGCTGCAGGTAATTTTGAATGATCTTCAGCAAAATTTTACTTGCGTGTGATGTTAATGATATTGTTTGATAATTTCCACGTTCTGTTGGATCACCTTTCTTGGGAATAGGAGTAAATATGAATCTCTTCCAGTCAGTCAGGTAGCTGTCTTCCGAATTCCTTGGGGTAGACGAGTGAGCACTTCCAGTGCCGCATCCATTTGTTGAAACATCTCAATTGGTATTCCATCAATTCCTGGAGCCTTGTTTTTTGCCAATGCCTTCAGTGCAGCTTGGACTTCTTCCCTCAGTACCTTCAGTTCCTGATCATATGTTACCTCCTGAAATGGTTGAACAGCGACCAATGCTTTTTGGTATAGTGACTCTGTGTATTCCTTCCATTTTCTTTTGAAGCTTCTTGCATTGTTTAATATCTTCCCTGTGGAATCCTTCAATACTGCAACTCAAGGCTTCAATTTTTTCTTCAGTTCTTTCAGCTTGAGAAAGGCTGAACGTATTCTTCCCTTTTGGTTTTCTATCTCCAGGTCTTTGCACACGTCATTATAATACTTTACCTTCTGCAACTGCTCTTTGAAATGTTCTGTTCAGCTCTTTTACTTCATCGTTTCTTCCTTTTCCTTTAGCTACTCGTCATTCAAGAGCAAGTTTCAGAATCTCTTCTGACATTCATTTTGGTCTTTCTTTCTTTCTTGTCTTTTTAATGACCTCTTGCTTTCTTCATGTATGATGTCCTTGATGTCATCCCACAACTCATCTGGTCTTGGGTCACTAGTGCTCAGCTCATCAAATCTATTCCTGAGACGGTCTCTAAATTCAGGTGGGACATACTCAAGGTCATACTTGGGCTCTTGTGGACTTGTTCTAATTTTCTTCAGCTTCCACTTGAACTTGCATACGAGTAATTGATGGTCTGTTCCACAGTCAGCCCCTGGCCTTGTTCTGACTGACGATATTAAGCTTTTCCATCATCTCTTTCCACTGATGCAGCCAATTTGATTTCTATGTATTCTATCTGGCAAGGTCCATGTGTATAGTCATCATTTATGTTGGTGAAAAAAGATATTTGCAATGAAGAAGTCATTGGTCTTCCAAGGCCATGATTTTCAACTACCAATCCTTCTTATTTGTTTCCAACTTTCCCATTCCAATCACCAGTAATTATCAACACCCTGATTACATGTTTAATCAATTTCACATTGCAAGAGTTGGTAAAAATCTTCAATTTCTTCACTGTTATAGACAACAGTAAAATGCAAAAGGGGAAATGGGGCCAAATGCAAAGTCTTCTTTTAGAATTAAATGGAGTTAAGTGTGTCAGAAAAGATTAGAAAAATCTCTCAAAATGATTACATTTTGTTCTTTGGACACTTTTGTTATACTACAAATGGTAACTGAAAACATATTTGCTTGTGCTCTCTCTGAAGATGCCCAGAAGACATCACTCCTCTGCAGTGGTTTGAGCTTATTTCTTACCTGGACCATGGCAGCTGTCTCTTGATTGGTTTTTCTGCCACCATGGATACATCTCCATCCCCCCTAAACCCCCACTCTGCATGCAGAGAAAAGAACTAAATCCCATCACTTTTCTTCTTAAAACTCACCAGTGATTCCCCATCATCCATAAGATAAAGGCCTTCACATGGCTAACCAAACCAAAAAAATTTTAAAAAACCACCAGTTGCTGTCAAGTTAATTCCAACTCATGGTGACCCCATGTGCTTCAGAGTAGAACTGTGCTCATAAGGTTTTCAATAGTTGTAATCTTATGGAGGAACCTGGTGGTGCAGTGGTTAAAGTGTTTGGCTGCTAACCAAAAGGTCAGCGTTCAAACCCACCAGCCACTCCGAGTGAGAAAGACGTGGCAGTCTGCTTCTATAAAGATTTACAGCCTTGGAAACCCTGTGGAGCAGTTCCACTCTGTCCTATAGGGTTGCTATGAGTCAAAATCAACTCGACAGCAGTGGGTTTTGGCTTGGCAATCTCATGGAAGTAGATCTCTAGGGCTTTCTTTTGAGGCACCTCTGTTTGAATTCAAACCATCAGCCTTTCGGTTAGTAGATAGATGAGCACTTAACATTTTGCACCACCCAGGGACTTCTTGTCATATAATAGACCCTCTCTAAACAATTATTATTATTGCCATTATTGTATTTTTATTATTAGCATTTGGATAGAAATGTTTTCCATGAATTTCAGTATTTGGCAACATGCCACATACACACTTCTAAAATTTTTGGAGGTTCTGAGCTATCATTAATCATAATTTTACAATTCACAGTTAAGATGATGCTTGTTTATGCTTATTTTTATCCTTTTCTTCTTCTGGATGATTTGATTTGGGCAAAAGGGTAGGGATATCTGAGGCTGGAATTTGGGCCAAGTCCAGCATGTTGTTGTTGTTATGTGCTGTCGAGTCGGTTCTGACTTATAGTTGAGCGTATAGGACAGAGTAGAACTGCCCCTGTAGGATTTCCAAGGAGCAGCTGGTAGAATTGAGCTGACAACCTTTTGGTTAGCAGCCCAACTTTTAACCATTTTGCCACCAGGGCTCCAGCATAGGTTTCCTGAAACAGATGGAATTTAAATGAGAGGAGAGAGATATTCTAGTGGGTAAGAAGGGAAACATGCTTTGAGCATTTGACAGAAGAAAGCAGAAAGATGTAAGTGGAGAGGGAAGCAAGAATCCTTGAGAACAGGTTTGTCACACTGTAGGGAAGAAGAGATGGGAGAGGACAGGAGTATATTAGGAAGGAGAGAGTGGTTTGAATTTGGGCATTTATTCTTCCCCCTACAATTTCTATTTCTGCCTCCAAAGGCAGGAATTAACACTAGTGAAAGACAATTGTTAAGTTACTACCAACCCCTCCTCCCAATTTTTTCAGATGGTAATGAGTTCTGAATGATCATTACATCTTGAAATATACAAAGTCACTAAAGGGAACATTATTCACTCAGAGATCTATGGAGCTTGTCACTTCACAACTTACTAAATTTTAATGAGTCTTGAAACTATGCAGACCCTGTTTCCACACAGAGATTCCTAACCAGTAATCTCTATAACCACATGCTCGCACATTTATGAGCACACGCAAACCAATTCTGGGGGCTCGCGTCCACTGTCCCATGTGGAGTTGGCTCCATTTCTCCATTTACGAATGGAGCTCTTGGGTTGAGAAAAACCATCTGTCTCCCAAATGGCGTTTCTAGTACTTCAATCACATCTCCAATAATCACTTCCCCTAAACACATTAGTGGGAAATGAAGTAAAAAAATAATTAAGCGTAACTATCCACTGCATTAGAAATTGATGATAGCTATGTTTTGTAAATTAGAGACATGTAGAAGAAAATGAATATTCTCACATCTCATTGCTACAGAAAGATCACTTCGGTGCTGTATAGAATTCATCCTAGTAAGAGGAATGTTTGAGAATGTGGTGGTGCAAGGGAAAGTTGAAGACTTTAAATGAAAGGGAGAACTATTTGGAAAAATGGGAGAAGCAGAAAATACTAGGAAGTTGATGATGGGGAAGAGTTGATAAAAGGGTCATGGCAGTAAAGCTTGCTTCTAACCTTGGAGAAATTAAATAGATTGTAGACTGGATTCACCTAGTCCCTGTGACCCAAGAAAACCAGATGAACATTTTGGTCCCTAGACTGTTAGTTTCTGGCTTAAGAAGAAGTCTTGTAATAGCCTTGGACACAACTTTTCTCATATTTCCACTATCTCACCTATGAAAACCCTCTTCCCGCTCAAAAGGAAGTAGTTAGAACTTTTTTCCATCCCTATCCACCTAGCTCAAAAGCACAACCAAGAAAGTGGAGTGTTATTTTCCATCTGCGTGGTGCTGCTTTTTCAGCCGACAAATGTTTTTCCTTCACTCAAAAAGTATACTCTTCACACACACTTTTTCAGTACATTTTATATTATTCAACTATACAAGCTCTGAGAAAACAACTAAAGAAGACGTATGGAGGAGGAAGAGTGTGTGTGTCTCTGTGTGTATGTGTGCATGTATATGTGTGCATGAATGCAAACATTTTGTCCATGGGAGTTTTTTTGTTTTTGGTTTTGCTTTTTCAATCACGTGTACTTCAAGTATACATGAAAAGAGATGTTCTGGCAATAATGCATGCACAGAATCATAGTTTGTCACATTCTCCATTTCTTCAGAAAGTGAGGAATCCAGGAAGGCAGGTAGATGGTCACCTCAGGCTAGGGACCCACAGTGGTTGAGTGCCTCCTGGAAATAAGTGACTGGGCTGAGAATGATGCATATAATTTTGTTCTTTGGTTATAAAGTATGAGAAGAAAAGTAGATTAGTGTTCAAAGTCACCAAAGACAGATCACACACATAGTAACATTTGGCTCTGGATGAAGCTCACCTTATTTAAGCACATGAGAAAAAATACTACATAGGATCTATGTGAATATTATAAGGGATTGTTGAGATGTAGTATTATTCTGAAGGTGCAGAAGAATAGCAAATCTCTGAAGATAATTTACTATAGGATTCAGAAAAAAAAAGATTAGAAAATTATCTGGACCCTTAATAAGATGCCGGGAGATATGGCCTCTACGAAACAGACACAAAGATTCAGAAGGGGTAGAATAAGCTAAAATGAAAAGCCACCATAATAAGATGGAGGGGAAGATAGATAAAATAAAGACTTCAGGTAAACTAAAAATACAGAATTAAATCTACGTTGGAGGCATTAAAGATCAGAAATTATACAAAAATTCAATTCTGTGATACAAAAACAAACTTTATGTTTAACAATTAAAGAAATAGGACAAGTATAAAAACTGCAGGAGTGATATTATATAGCGAGAATAGTGGGTAGAGATTCCATTTAACAATTCTAAGAATTTTAGAAAAAAAATCTGGAATCATTACTATGAATCAATAACCAAGAACATAATTGAAGTATATTCTGCAGAGTTTTTTTTTTTTTTGTAAGGTGGGATTTTAATAGTAAGATATTGAGGGAAGAACCTCACCACATTTCCTTATAAAATCAATAAAAATGACCCGTACCTAGATACAGATCTGAAATAAAATATTTTAACTAGAAGAAAAAAATAATTCTACAAGCATCCTTTTAGATGACCCACAAATGACCACAAAGAAACATATATCTGACTGGATTCAAACATTTTCTCTGTGATACTAAATTATAAAACATAAGAGCAATCTCGACGGCACCTAATAACAACAACAAGAAAGCAATTGTTTTGAGAAAACAATAATAAATATTAAAAAAAAAAGAATTGTTGCTGTTGAGTCGATTCCAAGTCATGGCAACCCCATGTGTTACAAAGTAGAACTGCTCCATATGGTTTTCTTGGCTGTAATCTTTACAGAAGCAGATCACTAGACCTTTCTCCTGCAGCGTGGCTGAGTGGATCAGAACTGCCATTCTTTAGGTGAGAAGTTGAGCACAAACCATTTGCACCACTCAGGGACCTTGGGTAAAACAGTGTTATTGTTGTTAGATGCCATTGAGTTGGTTCTGACTCATAGCGACCCTATGTACAACAGAACGAAACACTGCCCTGTTCTGCACCATCTCAAAATTGACGTTATGTTTGAGCCCACTGTTGCATGCACTGTGTCAGTCCATCTCGTTGACAGTCTTCCTCTTTTTTGCTGACCCTCTATTTTACCAAGCATGATGTCCTTCTCCAGGGACTGGTCCCTCTTGATAACATGTCCAATGTACATGAGAAGAAGTCTCCCCATCCTCGCTTCTAAGGAGCATTCTGGCTGTACTTCTTCCAAGACAGATTTATTCATTCTTTGGGCAGTCTATGGTATATTAAGTATTATTTGCCAACATCGTAATTCAAACGCATCAATTCTTCTTCAGTCTTCCTTATTCATTGTCCAGCTTTCACACGCATATAAGACCACTGAAAACACCATGGCTTGGGTCAGGCGCACCTTAGTCCTTAAAGTGATGTCTTTGCTTTTTAACACTTTAAAGAGGTCTTTTGCAGCAGATTTGCCCAATGCAATGGGTTATTTGATTTCTTGACCACTGCTTCCATGGACATTGATTGTGGATATAAGTAAAATGAAATCCTTGAGGATAACATTTTCTCTGTTCATCATGATGCTGCTTATTGGTCCAGTTGTGAGAATTTTTGTTTTCTTTGTGTTGAGGTGTAATCCATACTGAAGGCTGTTTAGTATTTGATTTTCATCTGTGTTTCAAGTCCTCTTCACTTTCAGCAAGCAAGGGTATGTTATCTGCATACTGCAGGTTGTTTATCAGTCTTCCTCTAATCCTGATGCCACATTCTTCTTCATGCGGTCCAGCTTCTCAGATTATTTGCTCAGCAGACAGATTGAATAAGTATGGTGAAAGGATACAACCGTGACACACACCTTTTCTGATTTTAAACCACACAGTCAATATCCCCTTGTTCTGTTTCAACGACTGCCTCTTGGTCTATGTACAGGTTCCGCATGAGCACAATTAAGTGATCTGGAATTCCCATTCTTTGCAATGTTATCCAAGAATAGGATCCAAATATGTGAAATATGTGGAAGCAGCAGGGAAATACTTTCAGAAATACTGATGTTAAGTAAATGTACCACCTGCATAAGAGATCCATATTTATGCCTATTCCAAAGAAAGAGGATCCAACTGAATGCAGAAATTATCAAACAACATAGTTAATATCACACACAAGTAAAATTTTGCTGAAGATCATTCAAAAGTACCTGCAGCAGTACATTGACAGAGAACTGCCAGAAATTCAAGTCAGATTCAGAAGAGGACGTGTGTCTGAGTCATCTAGTGCTGCTATAACAGAAATACCACAAGTGGATGGCTTTAACAAAGAGAAGTATATTCTTTTACAGTCCAGTAGGCTACAAGTCCAGGAGAAGGCTTTCTCTCTCTGTCAGTTCTGGAGGAATGTCCTTGCGATGCATCAGTCTTCCCTTGGTCTGGGAGCATCTCAGCACAGGAACCTCAGCTCCAGAGGATGCACTCTGCTTCCGGCACTGCTTTCTTGATGGTGTGAGGTTCCATGTGTCTCTGCTCACTTCTCTCTTTTATATCTCAAAAGAGATTGGTTTAAGACACTATCCAATCTTGTATACCTCATCAGTGTAACTGCCACTAATCCATCTTATTAGATCATAGTCATTGAATTTTCAACATATAAGGAAATCACATCAGATTACAAAATGGTACACAATTATGCAGTACTGGGAATCATGACCCGGCCAAGTTGACAGATATTTTGGGGGGACACAATTCAATCCATGGCAATGTGGAACCAGGAATATCATTGCTGACATCAGATGGATCCAGTCTAAAAGCAGAGAATACCAGAAAGATGTTTACCTGTGTTTTACTGACTATGCAAAGGCATTCGACTGTGTAGATCATAACAAATTATGGATTGTGTAGAATGGGAACACTTAACTGTGCTCATGAAGAACCTGTACATAGATCAAGAGGCAGTTGTTCTAACAGAACAAGGGGATACTGACTGTGTGGTTTAAAGTCAAGAAAGGTGTCTGTCAGGGTCGTATCCTTTCAACATACCTATTCGATCTGTATGGTGAGCAAATAATCTGAGAAGCTGGACTATATGAAGAATGTGGCATCAAGGTTGGATGAAGACTCATGAACAACCTACAATATGCAGATGATACAACCTTGCTTGCTGAAAGTAAAGAGAACTTGAAGCACTTACTGATGAAGATCAAAGACTACAGTTTTCAGTATGGATTACTCTTCAACATAAAGAAAACAAAAGTCCTCTCTACTGGACCAAAAAGCAACATCATGATAAACGGAGCAAAGATTGAAGTTGTCAAGGATTTCATTTTACTTGGATCCACAATCAACATTAATAGAAGCAGCAGTCAAGAAATC
Source organism: Dugong dugon (assembly GCA_030035585.1). Taxonomy (NCBI): domain Eukaryota; kingdom Metazoa; phylum Chordata; class Mammalia; order Sirenia; family Dugongidae; genus Dugong; species Dugong dugon. The sequence goes on from CM057460.1 coordinate 150,540,760, forward strand.
AAAAGACAAATTGCATTGGGCAAATCTGTTGCAAAAGACCTCTTTAAAGTGCTAAAAAGCAAAGATGTCACTTTGAGAACTAAGATGTGCCTGACCCAAGCCATGGTGTCTTCAGTCGCCTCGTATGCATGAGAAACCTGGACAATGAATAAGGAAGAGCAAAGAAGAATTGATGCCTTTGAGTTGTGGTGTTGGTGAAGAATATTGAATATACCATGGACTGCCAAAAGAACGAACAAATCTGTCTTGGAAGAAGTACAGTCAGAATGCTCCTTAGAAGGGAGGATGACGAGACTTCATCTCACATACTTTGGACATGTTATCAGAAGGGACCAGTCCCTGGAGAAGGACATCATGCTTGGTAAAGTGGAGGGTCAGAAAAAAAGAGAAAGACCCTCAACGGCCTGGATTGACATAGAGGCTACAACAACAGGCTCAAGTATAGCAATGATTATCAAGATGGCGCAGGAGCAGGCGGTGTTTCACTCTGTTGTACATAGGGTCGCTATGAGTCAGAACCAACTCAAGAGCACCTAACAACAACAACAACAACAACCACCCACCCAGATATCTTTAAAAAAAAAAAAAATGTTTGAAGAAATAGCTTCAGTAGTCAAAAAGGCCTATAAGTCAAGAAGTTGGATGGTGTGTATAAAAGTTTCTGTCCAGAGGAAATGACTTTATATGCTATGATCTATTGCACAAAGACATTAATTGAAGCATTATTTCTTTTAGCCAAAAGTTATAAACAAGCTGCATGTCTAGCATCATAAAAATATCTAAATGATGGATTGTTCTTTATTTATGAGAAGTGATACGGGAGGGAAATTTTTAAAAATGTGAGAAAGTACTTATGATACAAAGTTAAATGAAAAAAATGATAGAATTTGTTTATATAGAATAATTTTTATTATTTAAAAAAATAGGATCGTAGACTAAAAGGAAATAAAATGAATGTCAACTCATCGCTTCTAAGTAAGATTAGGAGTGAATTTTTTGCTTTTATGAAATTTCTGATTTTCTAGAAAACCTGGAAGGTGGGAATGGAGAAGGCAGGAAGAATTATAGAATGTTCAGACTTGAAAAGACTATGTAGATTATCTAAGACTGTGATTCCCAACTATGAAGCCATTTCTAGAACTCTTCAAGCAATTTTCAGTGTTTCAAATAATAATAAGCTACATTTATTACACATTAGCTTTGTGTTAGGAACTATCATAATTTCTTTACACATACTGCCTCAACATTTAAGAAGAGTCAAACATTTACTCATCAAAAGGCCTAGGAACTACATCTCAGCTCTTCTGATACCTGGTCTTATAGCCTTTCTAATACCCCCTAATTTGTGTGATCTAGAGTGTTCTGATAGGGCTAATGGTTAGGATACCTGATTTTCACCAGAGTCGATTATACTCGACTCCCAGAAGGAGAACATGTAGAATATTTTTGCCCAAGGGAACTTGTAGTGCAAAGCACTTGGAGCCTGGCAGAACTGGTTTTCAGATATGACTCAACAACTTAAAAGCTGGATGATTTTAGGCAAGTCAATTAACCTTTCTGAATCTCTATATCCTCGTAGAAGTGTTCTATGTATTCAATTAGATGACACATATGGAATGCCTGGAACGTTGTCTAGAAGATTAGAACTATTGATTCTCTCCACCTCTTCACAAAGCCTTCAGCATTTGAAGTGATGATCCATTTGACTCTCTGACCTCATAATCTGAAAGGTAGAACACTGTGTGTCCCATTTTCAAACATGATGGAACTGCTTCCACTTGCCCTGCAACTTTCTCCACATGCCTTCTTCCATCACACTTTCTAATTGAACACTGACTGCTGCAGTTCCTCTTGGCAAGGGTTCTAAGTGGCTTCCTGCTTACTTGCAAATCTGCCTCTGATTCAACTTATTTTCTTTGCTTCTCAAAATACCAATGGTAGCCCCTGTGAAGACCTCAAGCAAAGCTGGCTAAGCCTCAAGGAGCAGGCAGCTACCTCATATGGAAATAACTCCCATGTCAGCTTGTCATTGAGGTAGGCATTCCTGCTTTACTCACTTCCTTGGGATAAGTCATGCAAGGTTCAGGTAGGCCGATGGAGGAAGTAGTGTGCAGGACTGACATTTTCTTTTTTTTCTTTTCATCTTAATGGACAGGCCCCAGGGGAAGGGCAAAGGAGGAAGGCTGAATTGGAACCATCCTTCTCTGATCTCCTCACTGACTGGCTCAGACCATCACAGTCTCAACAAGCTTCTGTTCACCTCCCTTCTAGAATATTCTTCATTGTCCTTTGCAGTTCTCCAGATTACAGCCATCCTTTAGACATCAGATACAGTTCTACTTCCCCCAAGAAGCACTCAATCCCTACCGCAGCCTACTCTATTCCCTTCCTCTCCTCAACAGCTGGGTTCTCTCCCTTACTCAACTGTGTTTGAGAATTAAGACTCGAGTTAGATGGATCTGAATCTGAATTCTCATTAGTTATCTCGTGATAATCCTCTTATTAGTGATCTTAAAGTGATTACGCTTTTCTAAATAAAAGTTTCCTCGTTTGTAAGATATGGATACTAATTATATATGTCTCATAGGATTGTTATGAAGATTAAATAAGATAATTCATAAAGAACACTTAGAAAAATGCTTAGCATGTATTTAAGTGTTTAATGAACTTTTTTTAAGTTACTTAAATTTTTCATTGTTAGTTCTTATAGGGAAAGATTGAACATCCACCTGTCCATCCATCCATCCAACCATCCATCCATCCATCCATCCAACCATTCATCCATCCATCTATCCCTCCATCTAACCAACCACCAAACACTTAGGATCCAGAGACTAATCAAACCTATTCTTTGCCCTCAAGGAGCTGGCAGTCTTACCAGGAAGATTAGAAATACAAACAAAAGTTATTATGATGTGGTACATCTTAAATGGCTTGCCAGCTTGAAGCCTGTCAATCTTCCTCAGTCAGTGACAGCTAACACAGACTGTTCTTATTTGACCACACTGTACTGCCTCCTCATTGCTCCTGCCTGCTCATTGAAGCCTCATGGTCCCAGAGAATGAGCTGGAAGCTATCACTACAGAGTGGTCTGGAGGGACCTGTGCTATGTCCTGATTTCACTGCTACAATAACTTCTTCTTTTACTGAATGGGAAATGGATCAGCTTTTTAGTACAGGTGGCTAGACATTCCAGGAACTTTGCCAGGACTTTAGTTCATCCTTACAAATGTTCCAAGCTGAGGGTGAGTAGACCAACTCTCGATATGATCATAGAGTCCAACAGCAAAGGTTGCAGGTCACCTGATGCCCTGTCAGCACCTTCCACCCAGAAGGTATATTCAAACCATCCCAAACAAGGAAGGAGATAAGTCCTGTCTTTGGAAGATTTCCAGGGAAATCAGTTCCCTAGACTCTTCCAGTGAGTTTAATAATAAAACCTCTAAACCATCATACAAAGCTGTGGAAGCACAGAAATATAGAAATAGTGTCCAGTTAGCTCAGGGGATTATAGCCTGTGAGCATGGCCTTAGTCAGGGTTGTGATTCTCACATAAGCCAGCTGACCTCTCTCTGATGCCTGCAGACCTAATGCTGATCAGAAAACATGCACTCTTTGGGGACCAGCTCTGCACAGTTCCCATGACCAAAAATCAAAGGCTGTCTCCTGAATTCCTTCTGTGTGCTTGAACCTAATGTTCTTTCCGTTTGACACCCTTTCCCACCTGGCAGGTACCATCTGTCCTGCAAAGGTATTACTCATATATCCTCTCCTCTGTGAAGTTTCCTTAATACACGGTGAGTCACCTGACACTTTCAGGAGTTCTGTCCAATAGACATTTATGAGGTTCTCTTTTTACTTAGATTAGTACGTGTGTCACTATATTTTATTGCTCATGTACGTCTGTACTCTTCTTATTTTTTTCTTTTTTAACTGTACTTCAGGTGAAGGTTTACAGAAAAAATAGTTTCTCGTTAAACAGTAGTACACATATTGTTTTATGGCATTGGTTAACAACTCCACGACATGTCAACCCTCTCCCTTTTCGACTTTTTTTTTTTTTTTGTGGTGAAAATATACATAGCCAAAGACGCACAATTTCAAAAATTTCTACATGCACAGATCAGTGACATAGACTACACTATTCCAATTGTGCTGCTATTCTCACTTTAGATGAAGGTTTACACAACAAAATAGTTTCTCATTAAACAGTTAGTACACATGTTGCCCTATGACAACAGATAACAACCTCACAACAAATCAAGGCTGTCCTTACTCAACCTGTGGTTCCCTATCACCAGCGCTCCTGTCACCTTCTGCCTTCTAGCCCTTGTCCCTGGACTGCTGTGCCTCATTAGTCCCATTTGGTTTTATGGAGCTGTCCAATCCCCGGCTGAATGGTGAACCTCAGAAGTGACCTCACCACTGAGCTAAAAGGGTGTCTGGGGGCCATACTCTCGGGGTTTCTACGGTCTCCTCTAGGCTAGTAAATCTGGTCTTTTTTTGTGTATGCGTTAGAATATTGTTCTACATCCTTCTGCAGCTCTATCCAGAACCCTCTGTTGTGACCCCAGTCAGAGCAGTCAGTGCTGGTAGCTGGGCACCATCTAGCTCTACTGGACTCAGTCTGGTGAAGGCTGGTGGGGGCGTTGGTAGCTGTGGTCCATTAGTCCTTTGGACTAATCTTTTCCTTGTATCCTGTTCTCTTCATTCTCCCTTGCTCCAGAAGGGAAGAGACCAGTGGAGTATCTTAGATGGCTGCTCACAGGCTTTTAAGACCCCCCAGATGCTACTCACCAAGGTAGAATGTAGAACATCGTCTTTATAAACTGTTATGCCAGTTGAGCTAGATGTTCCCCGAGACCACGGTCCCCATATCCCTTCACCTAGCAATTCAGTCCCTCAGGGAGTTTGGATGTGTCTATGGGGCTTCCATGACCTTTCGTTGTACAAGTTGTGCTCGTTTCCCCAGTATTGTTTACTGTCTCACCCTTAACCCAAGATACCACTTATCTATTGCCTATTTAGAATTTTGCCCCCACCCCTCCCAGCCCTGGTAACCAACAAAGATTGTTACTTTTTGTGTGTGAACTTTTTCATGGGTAGAGGTCTCATACAATATTTGTCCTTTTGTGATTGACTTATTTCACTCAGCATAATGTCCTCCAGTTTCATCCATGTTATGAGATGCTTCACAGATTCATCATTGTTCTTTCTCGTTGCATAGTACTCCATTGTGTGTAAGTACCAGTTTGTTTATCCATTCATCTGTTGATGGGCATCTAGGTTGTTTCCATCGTTTTGCTATTGTGAACAATGCTGCCATGAACATAGATGTGCATATGTCTATTCGAGTGACTACTCTTATTTCTCTAGGATATATTCCTAGGAGTGGAATTGCTGGATCGTATGGTATTTCTATTTCTAGCTTTCTAAGGAAGCACCATATCATTTTCCAAAATGGTTGTATCACTTTGCATTCCCACCAGCAGTGCATAAGAGTTCCGATCTCCCCGTAGCCCCTCCAACATTTGTTATTTCCATTGTTTTTGATTCGTGCCAGTAATGCCAGGGTGAGATGATATCTCATTGTGGTTTTAATTTGCATTTCTCTAATGGCTAGTGATAGCGATCATTTCCTAAGTGTCTGTTGGCTGCTTGAATGTCTTCTTTGGTGAAATGTCTGTTCATTTCCTTTGCCTGTTTTTTAATAGGATCATTTGTCTTTTTGTTGTAGAGTGTTGGATTTTCTTGTAGATTATGGAGAATAGACCTTTGTCTGACTTGTACTGTCCAAAAATTTTTCCCAGTCTGTAGGTTCTCTTTTGACTCTTTTGGTGAAGTCTTTTGAAGAGAATAGGTGTTTGATTTTTAGAAGATTTTGGTTATCTAGCTTATCTTCTGGGGTTTGTGTGTTGATGGTTATGGTTCATATCCTGTTAATGCAGTGTATTAGGGCCTGTAGAGTTGTCCTATTTTTTCTTCTATGAACTTTATAGTTTTGGGCTTTATATTTAGGTCTTTTACCCTCTTTGAATTAGTTTTTGTATATAGAGTGAGGTATGGGTCTTGTTTCATTTTTTTGCAGATGGATATCCAGTTTTGCCAGCACCATTTGTTTAAAAGACTGTCTTTTCCCCATTTGATAGACTTTAGGCCCTTGTCGAAGATCAGGTGACCATAGGTGGATGGATTTACATCTGGGTTCTCAATTCTGTTCCATTGGTCAATGTATCTGTCGTTGTAGCAGTACCAGGCTGTTTTGACTACTGTAGCTGTATAGTAGGTTCTGAGGTCAGGTAGCGTGAATCTTCCAACTTTATTCTTCTTCTTCAGTAGTGCTTTACTTACTCAGGGCTTCTTCCCTTTCCATATAAAGTTAATGATTAGTTTTTCCATCTCTTTGAAGAATGTTGTTGGTATTTGGATTGGGACTGCATTGTATTTGTAAATTGCTTTTGGTAGAATTGTCATTTTCACCATGTTGAGTCTACCTATCCATGAGCATGGTATGTTTTTCCATTTATGTAGATCCTTTTGGTTTTCTTGCAGTAGCATTTTGTAGTTTTCTTTGTATAGGTCTTTTACATTCCAGGTTAGATTTACTCCTAAGTATTTTATTTTTTTAGGGGCTATTATAAATGGTATTGTTTTCCTGATTTCCGTTTCATCATTCTTTTTATTGGTGTATAGGAATCCAACAGAATTTTGTATGTTTATCTTGTATCCTGCTACTCTGCTGAATCTTTGTATTAGTTCCAGTAGTTTTCTCATGGAGTCTTTAGGGTTTTCAATGTATAATATCATATGATCCACAAACAGGGACAGTTTAACTTCTTCATTACCAATTTGGATTCCCTTTATTTCTTTTTCTTGCCTTATTGCTCTAGCTGGAACTTCCAGTACAATGTTAAATAGGAGTGGTGATAAAGGGCATCCTTGTCTTGTTCCTGTTCTCAAGGGGAATGTTTTCAGCCTCTCTCCATTAAGAATGATGTTGGCCATTGGTTTTGCATAGATGCCCTTTATTATGTTGAGAAATTTCCCTTCTATACCTATTTTATTGAGAGTTTTTATCAGGAATGGGTGTTGGACTTTGTTGAATGCCTTTTCTGCATCGCTTGAGATGATCATGTGATTCTCTTCTTTCCTTTTATTTATGTGGTGGATTATGTTGATTGATTTTCTAATGTTGAACAACCCTTGCATACCTGGTATGAATCCTACTTGGTCGTGGTGTATTATTTTTTTTGATATGATGCTGAATTCTATTGGCTAGAATTTTGTTGAGAATTTTTGCATCTATATTCATGAGAGATATAGGTCTGTAATTTTCTTTTTTTGTGACGTCTTTGCCTGGTTTTGGTATGAGGGTTATGCTCTCTTCATAGAAGGAATTCAGAAGTGTTGCTTCCTTTTCTATGCTCTGAAATAGCTTGAGTGGTACTGGTACAAGCTCTTCTGTCAATATTTTGTAGAATTCTCCAATGAAGCTGTCTGAGCCAGGGCTTTTTTTGTTGGGAGTTTTTTTTATTACCTTTTCAATCTCTTCCTTGTTATGGGTCTGTTCAGATTTTCAACATCACTTTGTTTGGTAGGTAATGTGTTTCTAGAAATTTATCCATTTCCTCTAGGTTTTCAAATTCGTTGGAGTATAGTTTTTCATAGTATTCTGTTATGATCCTTTTTATTTCTTTTAGGTCTGTTGTAATGTCACCCATTTCATTTCTTTTTTTTTTTTTTTATTTTACTTCAGGTGAAGGCTTACAGAACAATTAATTTCTCATGAAACAGAAGTACACATGTTGTTTTATGACATTGGTTAACAACCCCACAACATATCAACCGTCTAACTTCTCAACCTTTTTTTTTTTTTTTTTTTTTTTTGGTGAAAATACACATAGCCAAAGATAGACCATTTCAAAAATTTCTACATGCACAGTTCAGTGACATTGACTACGCTGTTCAAATTGTGCTGTTATTCTCACTTAAGATGAAGGCTTACAGAACAAAATAGTTTCTCATTTAACAGTTACTATAAATGTTGCCCTATGACAATGTTTGGGTTATATGAATCCTCTCCTGTTTTTCTTTTGTCAGTCTGGCCAGTGGTTTGTCAATTTTGTTGATTCTTCCGAAGAACCAACTTGTGGTTTTGTTGATTCTTTCTATTGTTTTTCTGTTCTCTATTTCATTTATTTCTGCTCTGATCTTTACTATTTCATGTCTTCCAGTGGTTGTGGGCTTTTTTTGCATTCTCTTTCTATTTATTTGAGTTGTGTAGTTAATGTTTTAATTTTGTCCCTTTCTTCTTTTTTGATGTGTGCATCTATTGCTATAAATTGTCCTCTGAGGACTGCATTTGCTTTGTCCCAAAGGTTTTGGTATGATGTGTTTTCGTTCTCATTTGATTCTAGGAATTTTTTGATTCCATCTATGATTTCTTCTATTACCCACTGATGTGTAAGCAGGGTATTATTCAGTTTCCATGTAATTGATTTTTTTTCCTTGCTCTTAATTTCTACCTTGATGGCATTGTGGTCAGAGAAGATACTTTGAATTATCTCAAAGTTTTTGATCTTGCTGAGGATTGCTTTGTGGCCTAGGATGTGCTCTATTCTGGAGAACGTTCCATGTACTTTGGAAAAGAATGTATACTTTGCAGCTGTTGGATGGAGTGTTCTATATATGTCTATGAAGTCACGTTGGCTGATTGTGCTCTTTAGGTCTTCTGTGTCTTTGCTGAGTTTCTTCTTAGTTGTTCTGTCCTTTAGTGAGAGTCGTTGTTGAAGTCTCTTACTATTATTGTGGAACTCTCAATTTCTCTTTTCAGTGTTGTTACAGTTTGTTTTAAGTCTTTTGGAGCCCTGTCATTGGGTGCGTAGATGTTTATTATGGTTATGTCTTCATAATGGATCATCCCCTTAAGCATTATATATTGTCCTTCTTTGTGTTTTATGGTAGATTTTGTTTTAAAGTCTATTTTATCTGAGATTAGAATTGCCACTCCTGCTCTTTTTTGGTTGTTGTTAGCTTGATATATTTTTTTCCATTCTTTGATTTTTTAATAAAGTCACATCTTTGTTTCTAAGGTGTGTCTCTTGTAGACAGCATATTGATGGGTCCTGTTTTCTTATCCATTCTGTCACTCTCCATTTCTTTATGGGTGCATTGAGTCCATTTACATTCAGTGTAATTATTGATAGATGTGAGTTTGTTGCTGTCATTTTGTAGTGCCTTCTTTTGTGGTGCTGAAGTTTTCTTTGTTCTTCTTACTCTCCTGTGCTGAATTACTTTTGTTTGTGGATTTTTTTTCATTTCTTTTGTTTTTGTAGGTTTAGTTTTTGCTAAGACTTCATGTTTTTCCTCTTTATTTTTATGAGTATGTTTGTTAACTTTCTTTGTTGTTACCCTGAAATTTACGCTGATCTTTCTAAGTTTGAAGCAGTCTATTATTACTTGGTATCACCTTGCCTTCCTCTCCATTAGAAGGTTCTATACCTACACCGTTTATTCCCTCTTTTATTGTTCTGATGTTGTTGTCATTTACAGATTAACTGCTCTGATTCCCTGTTTTATTGCTTTTGGTTTTGGATAGTCCTTGAGAGTTCATTTCCTAGATTGGTATCTGGCTGGTACGATCCTGGGTCCTAGATTCTGCCTGTGAGCTGAAGTTGTTTGTTCTCAGATTGAAGGACTCCCGTTAAGAATTCTTGTAAGTTTGGTTTGTTTTTTACATATTCCCTTAATTTCTGTTTTTCTGGAAATGTCCTAATTTCACCATCATATCTGAATGAGAGTTTTGCATGATATATTATTATTGGCTGGCAATTTTTTTCTTTCAAAGTTTTATATATGTCATCCCATTGCCTTCTTGCCTGCATTTTTTCTGCCAGATAATCTGAGCTTATTCTTATTGTTTCTCCTCTGTGTGTGACTTCTTGTTTTTCACGAGCTGCTCTCAGGATTTTTTGTCTTTGGTTTTGGCAAGTGTGATTATGATATGCCTTGGTGATTTTCTTTTGGGGTCTATCCTATATGGGGTTTGTTGAGCTTCTTGGATGGCCAGCTTTCCATCTTTCATGATATTGGGGACGTTTTCTGTCAGCAGTTCTTTAATGATCCTCTCTGTGTTTTCTGTTTTCTCCCCCTGTTCTGGAACTCTGACCAACCGCAAATTTTTGCTTTTGATTGTATCCCAGATAACTCTCAGGGTCTCTTCATTTTTCTTTCTTCTTTTTTCTCAGTTCTCCTAGAACAGAGTTGTATCGAAGTGTTTGTCTTCAGTTCCATTGATGTGTCTTCCACCATTTCAAATCTTCTCCTCAGCCCTTCTATGGCACTGCCCTTTTATGAAATTTTGTCGTTTATCTTTTGGATTTCTAATTGTTGTTTTTGTATAATTTTTAGTTGTGAATTTATTCTGACATTTTGTTTCTGGATTGTTTTCCTGTATTCTTCCATTTATTGTCTGTATTTTCATGACTTTGTCTGCCTTTTCCATGAATTTGTCTATTTTTTCCTCATTTCTGTCTGCTTTTTGCTTCAACTCTTGGATAATTCTGAGTATTAGAGATTTGAATTCCCTATCAGATAATTCTAGTGTCTTTTCTTCAGCTGGAAAGTCATCTGGTGTTTTATTTTGTGTGCCTACTGGAACCATCCTGCCCTGTTTTAATAAATGTTTTGATATTGTCTGCTGTCTTCGGGGCATTCAGTAGTTATTTTTCTCATTTATTGATTGTAGATTTGTTTGTTTCCTCCTTTTTTTTTTTTTATTTGGCTATGTCTGAGCAGGTGGGCTGTGTGTTCTTTGTTGTTTGCTTGTCTGTGGGCATGATTGTTTTACCTCCTTCTAGAATTGGCAGGGTCAGTCACTCAGATATGTTACAGCAGGAAAGGTCTAGCTGAAGTGGAGTTACTGGGATGGGTTGTTTGTGGCACTTACTACAGCCACTAGGCCAGGTTGGTAATCAGTGCAGGGCAGGTTCTGGTAGGCCTTGCCTGTGCTGCTTGTTGATATGATGTTAAGTGCACAGTGCAGGTAGGCAGGATGGAGGGGGGAGATTGTTATGTGTGGAGCTAAGATGGATATGGGAGTGAGGAGAGAGGAACAGGAGCCAAAAACATACAAACAAACAGAAAAGAGTGCTAGGGGAGCTTCCCATTGGAGTGGAGAGATGAGAGACTATGAAATGGAGAAAAACAAAAAGGGGGAGAAGAAGAAAAAAAAAGGAAAAGAACAGAATAGAATGAATAAATAAAAACCAGAAAGGAAAAAGAACAGCAAAGCTCCCAGGGATCCCACTGGTGCAGCTACGAGGTCTGGGGAAGTTGTTCTCAGGTGTAGCAGTACAGCCTGGCTAGAAGGCATAGAGGTATTCAGCACCAGGTATTCAGGGAACAGGAAGAGAAGGAAGGTATAGACAAGAAACTGACTAATGAAGAAAGACGAAAAAGGAAAAAGAGGGAAAGGAAAACAAAACAAATTAAAAAATAAAAGAACAAGAAAAGTCCCCCCAAAAAACAGGAGTAAAAAAAAAAAAACACACAAAAAAAGAAATTCTCTCAGGGATCCCTCTGCGTGTCTGTGCAAGCCGAGGGGGTAGGTCCCAAGCTGCGCTGCACCTCCCAGCCAGAATGGGCTCCCAACTCAAGAAAAGGAAAAGAAAACAAACAAACAATTCAAAACAAAGAAACAAAAGCCCTGGGATCCCACCAGCCTGGCAGCCCAGACCAGGAAGCAGTTCCACACTCAAACAGAGCTCCACAGCCCCTCAGGAAGAAGCAAAGATGGTGCACGGAGCCAGGTATTTGAGCGAAAGGAGGGGGAGGTGGTGAAAGGTAAGTAAGCAATCAAAAGAAGCGGAAAAAAGCAACACCAGCAGCCAACAAATGGCACTCAGGGAGCCGGCCAGTGTGGGCAGATGGAATCCAAGCAGCCATGCTTACCGGACAAGAGTCTGTGGCTGCAGGAAGCATAGGAGGCCGAGTGGGGGTGAAGAAGTGTGGGTGGTGGGAAAGCGTATATCGCAAATTACCAGTTGTTTTGTCTCCCACTGGAAGCTCTGTGAAGCTGCTCCTTGTACCTGCATTTGCTGGTCTCCGATAGGAGTCCCAGATGGCGGATCCACGCTGTGTTAGCTGATAGGGGACCTCTGCAGGAATCTCTCCTCGCTCTCCTTCCTCTGTCAGTTTTCTCACTGCATTTGGTGCTTGGCTGAATTCTTTATCTCTTCATTTGATGTTTTAGGGTTTCAGGATTGCTGTTTTCTCTGTTTGGCTTAGTTTTTTGGATCTTTGCTGTGGAGGGATGGTGTGGTGCTTCTGCCTAGAGTGCCATTTTGCCGGAAGTCCTGTGCTTTTTTTAGACTTGAACTACGCAAGAGCAGAAACATGTCTTCTTCTCTATTCCAATGCTCAGCCAACAGTTGATATTAGAAGGTACGAATCAATAGGACCAGAAGAATAAGAAGACATGAATCAATAGGACCAGAGGAATTATAAAAATAGGACTCAGATAAATAAGCATATCAGATTTCCAATCACACTAGTGGGTAAAGCATAGGATTTCCATCAGTAAAGAGCTTAGAGGAATGGAAGAGCCTCTGATGGTCTCCCCGGTTAGCGGATGAAATGGGCATTTCCTAAGCTGGGATGGAAGACATCAGTCTTTGTCTGTTTTCCCACAGAGTTTAGCAGTTGTTTAAGCTCTTGGCCACCTGGCTTTCCTGTTTTCTGAAGGGTACTCACTAGTGGTGTACTAGTAAATTTTTAACAACCAGATCTCTGATGTGTGTGTTGTGTGTATGTGTGGGGGTGTGTGTGAGAGAGAGAGAAAGCTTGCACTCAAAAGTTTATTTATTTACTGATATAAAAGATGTGTAACATAAAATACCAAAATCCAAACCCATTGCCATCAAGTCAATTCTGACTCATAGTGACCCTATAGGACAGAGCAGAACTGCCACATAGAGTTTCCAAGGAGCAGCTGGTGGAGTCAAACTGCCAACATTTTGGTTAGCAGCCAAATTCTTAATAACATAATGTAAAATTCACAAATAATAATAATATATGCAACACTCTTAATTATAAATTCTTTACAGCCAATTGATTCTCAAGAAGCCTTTCATGAATTTTTGCTGAACCCTTGCATCTGTAGCCAACTTATGGTTGCAACTGATGAACAAGTGTAGCTCTGACATGAATGTTAGCTGATATTTTCATTTATGTTAATAATCAAGATGAAAATGAAACAATGAAGATGTATGTCAGAACTTCACTTCACCTGTTAATGACGTTGTTTTAGTTATCTAGTGCTGTTATAACAGAAATGCCACAAGTGGGTGGCTGTAACAAACAGAAATTTATTTTCTTACAGTTTAGGAGGCTAGAAGTCCAAACTCAGGATGCCAGCTCTAGGGGAAGGCTTTCTCTCTCTCTGGGTCTGGAGGCAGGTCCTTGTCTCTTTGAGCTTCTGCTCCTGGGAAATCTTTGATCTTTGTGTGGCTTGGCCTCTCTCTTCCTTCATCTCTGCTCCCTCTCTTGTTTGTTTAATCTCTTATATCTCAAAAGAGATGGACTCAAGACACACCCTACACTAGTCCTGCCTCATTAACATAACAAAGACAACCCCTTCCCAAATGGGATTGTAACAACAGGCATAGAAGTTAGGATTTATAACACGTGTTTTTTGGGAACACAATTCAATCCATAACAGATGTGAACAACTTCTTTGCTGAATCATATGATAGTTTTCAAATACAGGGAGATATTTTCTCAAATTTTTATGCTATTTATAATGTAATGACTACAGACATAGCACACCTTTTAGTTTAATCTATATTATTGACATTTTTTCCATCACTTTCTTAAGTCTAGACAATCACCATGGTATGAATGTTCCCATTATATCTGATTTTAAGCTATCAACATGACTTCACTTAACACAGTTAGGAAGAAATGCATAGTTTCACACCAATATATGGTATTTCCACCGTATGATTCAGTAGACATAAATAACCTTAAAAGCACAGATAATAGTGAAATGCAGTAAAATAACTATGAAGTGATGAGTTTTGAGTATTTTTGTCTTGTTTTTAATATAACTTATTTAACTTAAAATTTATATAACAATTTTTAGTATGGTTATGTTTAATAACCAGCTTAAAAAATTCCTGAAAATATAACAATCAGCTTATGCACGTCGCTATGAGCTGGCTCCAGAACACCACTGTCAGGATGACTGGCCCTGATCATTGCCTGTGACCACCCCTCCAGTACGCTACACACCGATGGGGATGCTCGGTAGCGGAATCCATAGCCCCAGGACTGGAGGTTTGGACATCAAACTTGTCCAGACATACACAAAGCAAAGCATGTCTAGACATCAGAAGAACTGCCACCTTGACAGTCAGAGAGACTGGGGATGACTCAGGCTACAAAGCAGACCCATCCTTTCCCAATTTGTTAAATGTTGGGTTCCCTGGGGAGGAAGGGATTCTGAAAGGAGAGTTGTGCTTATTACAGAGTGATATTGGGCATAACACCTGTAAAGGAGTGAGGAAGGCTGGATTGGGCAACGTGAGGTGTTGTACTGTGATGTAGATGCAACAAGGATCTCAGGTGATCCCAGCAGCAGTGTGGATAGGGCTCTTCAGTTATCTCACATTGAGGCAAAGGGGACAGGCTTCATACTCCCACATCAACCAGTCATTAGATGTGAGCTGTCCCTGGAGAGGAGGTGTAACATTGGACAAAGCAGCTCTCTCTGCCCAGGGCAGTGCTTCAGGAGGGACTCAGCTGTGAGTCATCAAGTAGGCAACCCTTTTGGCCAGTGGAAAATACGTACCTTGGTCCTGAAGGGGACATCTGGTCGGCATACCACAGCATCCTTACACCAGTGTGTTCCCTGAATCAGCAGCATCAGCATCACCATCAGCTGGGAACTTGTTAGAAATACAAAAGCTTAGGCCCCATCCCAGACTTAATCTATCAGAGACTCTGGGGGTAGGGTCCAGCAATCTGTTTTAATAAACTACCCAGGTGATTCTAAAGCAGGTTAAAGTTTGAAAATCACTGCCCTATACCAGCAATTCTTGAACTTTTTGGTCTCATAATCCCAAAGAACTGTGGGTAATATCAAAATTTATCATATTAGAAGTTAAAACTAAGATATTGTAGAAATGTTTTATCAGTTTATTTTAAAAAATAGGTCTATTGTTTGTATGAAAAAAGCTATATTTTCCAAATTAGAAAATAATTAGTAAAAAAAAGGTAGCATTGTTTCACATTTTTGCAAACTTCTTCAATGTCTGGCTTAACAGAAGACAACTGGTCACATATCTACTTCTACATTCAATCTGTTTTGACATCATGTGTTGCGTAACTTCTGGGAAACTCAACTGTACACTTGTGAGAAAATCATAGAGAAAAAGGCAAATAGCATTATTAGAAGAGTAGTTTTGACCTTATGGACCCTGAGAGGGTTTTAGGAACCCCCAGATACCCCCAAATCATACTTTGAGAACTGCTGCCCCTAACCATCTCCCTGGAGGTGCTGGACTTTAGATCAGATATTACCTGTTATTCATATGTGAAATCATTTTGGATTATGTCTTGGACATTGCAAATAGTATGTTGGGGAAAGTATGGATTATGAAAAGTGCCTACTTCCCTTACCTCCCCCCCCCCCCCCCCGGAAATTCATTTGGTTGGACTCAGATTTCAACCTTGGTCTTTTGGCCAACATCTTAACATCTTAAAGCTTAACTGCAGTCTGTTCTGTGCCTTCATGGTTAAGGGCAACACCAAATATTTAGGCACAGTTTAAACACAGAATTCTGGTCTCTCCTTCTCTGGTTCTTTCCTTTCTGGGATTCACTCCTCACTTTCCAGCAGCTGTGGTTGCCCCAAACTCAGTCCTTTGGTTTTCAGACCAAAAAGACTATGAGTTTTCTACTGGAGTTTTAGCTGCCCTCCAGAGGCTACCCTTAGGCAAAAACAAAACAAATGAACAAAAAACATTAAGCTCAGGAACTCACATCATGCCATTCCTTCATTCTAAGTGTCTCCATTCAGAATCTGCTTGATTTTGTTCACTCTCCAGTTTCCAATGCCTTCGAGTCATTCGTTTTTGGTATTTTGTTTGGTCTAGTGGTTACTTACAGGAGGGTCTGGTGGTTTGGAGCTACTCAGCCACAGGAGAGTGGAAGAGGCATTCAGGGGGAGATATTCTCAAGCCTCCTTCTTCCCTCCCAAGAGAGAATACTAATTAATGTAGATTCTAGTTCCCTGTGGATAGAATTGCTATGAATTAAACATTTGGTAGGGCTCTGGGTGGTGCAAATGGTTAAGTGCTTGACTATTACCCGAAAAGTTGATGGTTCAAACAAGTCTGGCAATCTTCTTCTGAAAGATTACAGCCTTGAAAACCCTATGAAGTTCTACTCTGCACACATGGGGTCGCCATGGGTCAGAATCCACTAGGTGGCAACCAACAACGACAAACATTTGGTACTTGGGCACTATTCTCTTTTTTGCTTCTTCCCTTCCTGTGGCAAAGAGGCAAGTTGACACAGGTCCACTTCCTCAGCTGACTCAGCCAGTGTCTGTTTCTCTCTGGTCGCTCCTTCCTCTCCCTAGACAACTGGCCCAGGACATCTGCCTCAGCTAAGATCCAGGATTGCTCAGTGCTAGGTGGTACCCAAAACCTTTTCTCCTATTGCTTCTTTGCTCTGGCTACATTCCTCCTGAATCTGATGGGTTTATATTTGATGAACCTTTGGTCCTTGGTTTTTTAGGCATAACTGGCTTAGGAAAATGGTGCTTACCAGCTTACTAGAGTTCACTGCTGTGAGGTATGAGGCAAAAGTCACAGCTAAAAATACATTGTTTTGTTATGTTTGTTGTTTTTTATTTCTGCCAGGTATTTCCCTGGGTGGTACAAACAATTAACATGCTCTGCTGCTAACCATAAGGTTCAAGGTTCAAGTCCACCCAGAGGCACTTCAGAAGAAAGGCCTGGTGATCTACTTATAAAAACTCAGCTGTTGAAAACCTAAGAAGCACAGTTCTACTCTGATACACATGGGGTCACTATGAATAAAAATCAGCTCCGTGGCAACTATTTTTGCCCCCATCTCTCTCTCTCTAGGAATTCAAGGGGAGGAAGATGATTGACAGGGAAGGATTAAGAAGTTCCCAAATGCCTAATAAAAACAGTATCTAACAGTACCCCAAATTCACCGTCAATGCCAACTGGAGACACCATTAAAACATGGCAGGCATTTGTCTTCTTTCCAGCCAGACCCCAAACCACAAGCCTGAGTGACTGAGGGAGGCAGAATCCAGAGACCTACCTGGAAAGAGACATGGATATGGGAGAGAAGGCACCATGACTTGAAGCCTACCCAAGCCACACATCTTTCAGGGCACCTGCCAGGTTGTAGGCACAGCTTGACTTACTATGCCATAGTTGTCTCCTTTCACATCTGTCTCCTCTGCTACTAGGGGGTCCTAGGCATCCAGGAGCTCATCTCCTTTTCCTTTTGTCCTGGCCAGTCTTTCAGCAAAACATTGTTCTATTTCTCTTCTAAGACTTAACATGCCTAGAAGCCAGGCAGATTAGTTCTACTTCAAATCCTTGCCACATAACCTGCAAGGGGCCTGCAACACGGTTCAATATGACCCCTATTCAATTCTAAAGGACCCCATCCCTACAGCACCATTCGAAACCTTTTCACGTGCCTGCTTCATTGTCACCTTTCCTCTTTTCTGTGCCAAACTTGCTGTGTTCTCTGTACTATTCAGGGTCTCAGTAGGAAAGAAATGGCACACACAAGCTGGCTAATGCAAGGAAATTTGATAAAGGAACTGTTTACAAAGGCAAAGTTTAAATTAAAAACAAGAGATGGTGCAGTACTTTGGGACTAAGAACAGAAGTGAATGTTACTGGAATGTGGAGAGAGGGCTCTATGGAGAGGGCTGCCTGATAGAAGCAGAGTCATGTGGTCAAGGGACATGGCCAACCTGCAGCAACCCAGCAGGAAAGGAGGCAAGAAAATAAGTCCCAACACACTGTCCTCTTGTATTTTGATCTCCTGCAGGTGACTTCCACTGGCTGAACCAACCAGAAGCCAGTAGGGAACGGAGCCCATCAAAGTACCACATAGAGGTCAAACTCCTGGACACATGGCCAGGTGGTGAAGGGAGGCAGGGGATGGACCTGGAGGAACAAAGAGGAGATTATATAGAACACTCTTCATCTAGCACTACTTTCTTTCTTACTGACTCTGGAAAAATGAATAGAGCAATTATTTTATTCCAAGGAAAGCAGTGGACAGAATTTTTGGTTTAGCTTACTTACCTGCTGTATGATCTTGAGCAAGTCATTTAATCTGTATGCATCTCAATTTTCACCTCTACAAAATAATGATAGCAATACCTATTTTACAGGTGTTGTTGGGAGGCTGTTCTGGTGGGTCTAAAGCACATAAGGTATGTCCTGGCCAACAGAAAGACCCAACAAATGGGAAATATCCTTATGAGACCAATCTTTCCTCGGGTGCCCTTAATCACATCATTACTTCCGCTCTTGTTTGCATTTACATTCTCTCCAAGGAATTCTTCCCTTCTGTCAATAAACATGCCTGGACATCCTTTACCTAAGTCAACTTTAACCCAGTTCACAAAAATAAGTGCAAATGATGGGCATTTTCTTAGAGCTAGGCACTCCTGGAGGACCAGCCCCTACTCTGGGTGCAGGCAGCAAGCCCTTCATTTGTGGTTAAGCAGGGCCCCCAGCCAGCCAATTATCTCAACCCTCTGCTTGACACAGATTTTGGAAACCTAAGTGAAGGGTGTTTTATTTGTTTGCAAAAACAGCAACAAAAATTAGGCAACAAATCCAATCAAGGAGAGCACTGGTGGTGCAACGGTTAAGCACTTGCGGGAAAAAGACCTGGTGATTTGCTTCTATGAAGATTATCTTATAGGGCCTGGAAAACCCTTTGGGGCACTTCTACTCTGCCACATGGGGTCACTATGAGTCAGAGTCAACTCAACAGCACACAACAGCAACAACAATCCAGCCAGGTCTGGTTGTATGGAGTCTTCAGGTCAGAGAGGGGTAAATTGACAAATCTGAAAAGATTTGAAGGCTATTGCTGCCTTTCTTTTGGTGGTTGTTAGTTATGTAGTATGCAAGTTTATAAGGAGCCCTGGTTGTGCAGTGGTTAAGCACTCGGCTGCTAACCAAAAGATCAGCTGTTCAAACCCACTAACTGCTTTGTGAGAGAAAGATGTAGCAGTCTGCTCCCATAATGATTATAGCGCTGGAAACCCTTCTACTCCTATGGAATTGACTCAACGGCAATGAGTATGCAAGTTTATGGTTCATTGGCCTCTTCCAATTGTGTCCTGAGGAGCCGGGAAAGGTGCCTTACTGTGATACGAAGAAGTCACAGGCCTTAAGGAGACATCTAACTACCTTTAGGATTGCAGCAGGTAAATAATACAAACTGGCAGTATCCATATGCCCTCTAATGGCTACTGAGACAATGGAAGCTCATATAAATAAATATGTCTAGAAGATTCTCAGGTTGGCCACATCCCCATAATTAACTTCCTAAACAACAGCTCTCCTGCCAAGGGCAAACCCTTTTACGTTCTCCTTTGTAATTTCTTTGGCTAGAGCCTGTGTACGCTAAATAGATTAAAGAACTCACACACAGTGCAGGGCTGTTGACCACACTGGCCTCTTCCCTTTGCACAAATCAGAGCAGGTCCCTGGGCAGCCCAGAATGAACTAACTGGCAGAGAACTCTGAGTTTCAGACTGAGCCTGTCTGTTTGCCTGCGTCTCCTCTATCACATCTGAGGTAATGCTGTCTGAGGGCCATTATTTGTTTTGCCAACACAGACCAGGAAAACCACATTAAAACTGAGCTTTACGAAACCTATCTTTTCTGCATCTTATGCTATACATAGTGTCCAGAATCCCAGGGTAACACCTGGCACCTACCCCCAGGGTAATATTTAAAAAAAAAAAACTTTTCTCTCCAGGGCTTGAAATGTTCAGATTGATTCCTCTGGCTCCAAGCTGCTGAGTCTACAGATGTCTACTACAGAAAGCTAATGTTTTTCCAGGGCTCTGAGATGAGGTTGCATCAGAGGCAGGATAGGGAGAATGGGCACTCAGTTCAACACAACTGCATCTGCAGAGAGCTGTGGGTTAGGCACAGGGGAGGTGTGTGACAAAGTCACAGATCTGTTCTTGAAGGACTTAACGACTACTGTAAGAGACTCGGGGCCCTGGTGGCACAGTGGTTAAGAGTGCAACTGCTAACCAAAAGGTTGGCAGTTCGAAACCACCAGCCCCTCCTTGGAAACCCCATGGGGCAGTTTTACTTTGTCCTATAGGGTCACTATGAGTTGGAATTGACTCAACAGTGATGGGTTTGGTTTTTGTTTGGAGAGAGACTTACATGGGCAATCAGCAAATTCAGGCTGGGTTGGGGGTGGGCTGGAAAGGAGATGGCCTGGGTTCAAGTGGCCCTGCCTAGACTAAACTGTTTGGGTCCCACTGAGGGACAGATCTCCCAGGTTCTTCTTGAGCTTGAATGACCCAAACTCTGGAATGTATCAATGCTGGTCTCTTGTATGACTTTAAGCTGAGGCTGTGTGCTGGGTTAATTTGTGTCCCTCAAAAATATATGTTGAAGTCCTAATCCCTGGTACCTGTGAATGTTGACTTATTTGGAAACAGCGGTCTGCAGATGTAATTAGTTAACATGAGGTCATACTGGAGTAGAGTAGACCTTAACCCAATATGAATTCTGCCCTTATAAGAGACAAGGAGACACACGAAGAATGCCATGTAAGGTGTAAGGAATGGAGACAGAGATTGGAGTGATGCATCTTCAAGCCAAGGAATGCCAGGGACGGAAGGAAACCTCTCCAGAAGCTAGGAAAGAGGCTTTAACAGATGCTCCCTCAGATCCCTCCAGAAGGAACCAACCATGTTGACACTTTGATTTTGGACTTTTAACCTCCAGAACTGTGAGAGAATAAATTTCAGTTGTGTTAAGCCATCCAATTTGTGGTATTTTGTCACAGAGCCCTAGGAAACTAATACAGGCCATTAGGGCAGACTGGTGATCAGGTTTCTCCTAGAGGGACTGAGAACATGCACAGTCCATCATCCTAAACCAAACCAAATCAAACCTGTTGCCGTCAAGTCGGTTCTGACTAATAACAACGCTATATACTAGAGAGAGGTTAATCCTGGGCAAGAAATGATTTGGAAGGCAGCCTCTAGAGTTAAGTAAGGCAAATGTTTCTTCCTCTCCCAACATCCACCTTGCCTAGAACCTGAGGCATGAGGGGTCCTGATTTAAGGGTAGGTGGAGAAGATGGTGAACTCACCTTGACACAGGAAAGAGGGTCAGGAATGAGGTAAAGGGACAACTGGATGAGAAATCCCAAGGATGGGGCTTGGCCTGTGAGTATTGAATGTTATTCCTTGGTATTCTTGAAACATCATTCTTGAAATTTCAGTAAAGTGTAAAAGTCGCAGCTGTCTGGGAGCTGAGCTTAGCTGAGCTGAGCTGAGCTGCCAGGTGTCCAAGCAGTTTAATAAGATAAGGAGCCAAAATGAAATAACAGTCCAGCCTTTAATCACTTCCTGAGATAGTATAAGCAAGAGGTTAAGCCTGGAAAGGGCACCAGTTCCTCCTTTCCATATTTCCCCAGGAATGAGGATCGGGTGAATGAGGGTCAGGTGGATCAGTGCACATGTGGGGATCTTGTCACTGCCAACGAAGTCCCAAACAAAAGGTTCCTGCAGTTTCATGGACCTCAGAGCTAGAGGAATGGAGAGAGGGAAAGCCTAGGAGTGGAAAACTAATGAGTACTGAGTCAGAGTGGAGAAAATTGTCTTCAAGTTTCCATCCCCTCTGATAAGGAGGTTTCAGAAGAGATGCCCGAGGAAGGCCTCTGTGGAAGTTCCCCAATAATGAGGTCTCCATAGGGAGATGCCTGGGCTTGGAATGCAGCTATGCATAAGAGCACGAAAGACCAGAGGGGCCTGTGGCCTTGACTAACTGCCCTCAGTTTGGGCAGGCAGCTTCCCCCTGAGGCCTGCCAGGTACAGCCTTTGTCATTGCCAGTGTTCGGGCCTGAAAAATCCCACATAGTTTTTTGGCCGGGTCAGATGCCTCGATAGCCTGGCCCATGCTTGACACTGTGCGTGGTAGACAAGGCTGGAGCAGAGGTTCCTGTGAGGTCAAAGTTGCGGTAGAAGCAGGGGTCATGGCACAGAAGACCCTGTGTGCTCAGACATGAACCCCCATGAGGTGGTCCCTGAGAGATTCTCACTCAGCAGCTTGGGGGTGGGCATGTAGAAGAGGCCATTTCCTAACAGAAGACCTGGTGGGAGGATATGCCATTGTGATTCGAGTTACGTAAGTAAATAGTTTAAACTGGCCTGATAAACCCTGTGAGAGACATCACAACAGGCAAGGAGAACACAGACGCAGTGTAGCCTAGTGGTCAAGAGAATGACAGCATGGCTGGGTGGTTCAGAGTAGTTTAGAGCATGGATTCTGGACTCATACGTCTTGTTTGAGGGTGTTGGCACATTTGCTAGTTGTGTGATCTGGGTGACTTAACTTTGCTAAGCCTTGATTTCCTCGTCTATAAAATGGGGATAATAATAGTAACTTGTAGGATTTTAGTAGGGTTCATTGAGATCATCTATGTAAGGCACTTAGCATCTCTCATTCATTCATTCAGAATTTGAGAGTGTGTACTGATCACTTACAATGTACTAGGCCCTGTTCTAAGTACTGGGATACATCAGTGAATAAACTAGTTGCCATTAAGTCAACCCTGACTCATGGCGACCTCATGCGTATCAGAGTAAACTGTGCTCCATAGGGTTTTCAATGGCTGATTTTCTGTAAGTAGATCTCCAGGCCTTTCTTTTGAGGTGCCTCTGGGCGGACTGGAACCTCCAACTTTTTGGTTAGCAGCCTAGTTCTTAACTGTTTGTATCACCCAGGGACTCACAGTGAATAAAAGCAGACAGAAATTCTACCTTCTTCCCCTTTGTATCCCTTCCCTTCAACACAGTTTACATCCTAGTAGTGTTAGCAGTAAGCCTTCATAAGCATTAACAAAAACCAAAACCAAATCCATTGCCATAGTGTCGATTCCAACTCATAGATACCCTACAGGACAGGTTAGAGCTGCCACACTGGGCTTCCTAGGAGCAGCTGGTGGATTTGAACTGCTGATCTTTTGGTTAACAGCCAGGCTCATAACCACTGCGTCACCATGGTCAACAAAGACAAATTATTCCTCAGGTGGCATTTGGGAAAGAAAGAAAAGGCTGAATGAAGAAATGAGTTAGGAGAAAGATGTTGGAGGCAGAGGGATCAGCATCAGCAAACCTGGGGGTGACTTGAGGCACATAAAGATTGGGGTTTGCATGCCCATTAGGCAGGCCCTACATTCATCAATCACCGCTGCCGGCCATGTCCAGCCAGACCCTGCAGTGGGAGACCGCCTCACAGACTGCAGCTCAGCAGTCCTGTGTCTTAGCGCAGGGATGGCTGCCACACATCTGAGTGCACTTTGAAACCACCCCAAGAAACATGGCTACTGAATTAGGACTGAACTGGACTGAATTCCACAACAAAGGGATTTTTCTTCACTTTCCAAATTCCAGTGGCACAGTGGTAACTGTCCTATTATTTTACGGGATTGAATGGGAAGACCAATTAGAGGATGAGAAAATTATGCGAACTTCAGTCTGAGAGAGCAGAGAAATCAGCAATTGCCTTGTTGTAATAGAAAACGTGACAAGGGGATTTCGAGAATGGTGATACCCTTGCTGAGACAGACAGCCTGAGGAAGATTCTAGAAACACTGTAATAAACCATTTCCTAATTTGACTAAACTAAAGGCTCCCACTGCCTAAGAAAACTGTGCAACCTTCTTTTTCTCTCCTCCTGGGGTCCCCTGCCGTTCTGAGTGAGCTGGTGTCGATGTGATGCTTTCAGCCTCACCCGCAGAGAGTCTCCGTTTGTTTCTGGCTTAATCAATTCTCTGTGTGCCCTAAGATGATCACCACCTGTGGTCTGTGAGTGGGTCATTTGCACATTTACTACACAGGAACATTTAACAGGGTTCTAACACCTGCCTGGATCCCAATACATCCCTGGCAAAAAGCCAGGGGATACAAAGTCTGAGCCTGCATCACTAACAGTCAAACTCTGGTACTGTTAATGGAGCAAAATCCACACGCTAAGTCTTGTGACCTGTCCAGAAGTGATAACTATGAAAAAATAATAACTGCCATTAATTATAATATATGTAATCTTTATAATAAAATACATGAGATAATATATAGTAAATAAAGAACTGTAGACCTTTTGGTTAGTAGCCAAGCTCTTAACCACTGCGCCACCAGGGTTCCAAATAAATACATAAATGTAATGATAACTGCTGATCTTACTTGAGTTCTTGCTATGAATAAGGTACTCTTCTAAGTATTCTATATGTCCAAGTAAATAAATAAATAAATAAGTTGCTGTTCAGTCAATTCCAACTCATGGTGACCCCATGGGTGTCAAAGTCGAACTGTTTTTTATGGATGTGATCTTTTGGAAATAGATGGCCAGGCATTTCTTCCAAGGTGCCTCTGGGTGGATTCAAACCACCAACCTTTCAGTTAGTAGCCAAGTGCTTAACTGTTTGTGCCACGCAGGGACTCCTATATTTATTTATTGTGTTATTTAATCTTCACAAAAACTCTATGAGATAGAAGCAATTATTAATCCTATTTTGCAGATGAGGAAACAGAAACCCTGAGCGTTTAAGTAACTTGCCCAAAATCACTCAGCTGGTAAAGGGTGGGACCAAGGCTTGAACCCAGGCAGTCTGTCCTCAGGGTGCTTGCTCCTAACCACTGCATTGCACTCTATCAAAAGTTTTTCATTATGGTGGGATCAACAGTCATCTGGGACCACAGTCTGCTTAGTCTAAGGTCTACGCAGAATCTGACTCCCACCTCATTTTAAGGGGCTTCGATCTAAAGCCATGCCTTCATCTGTTAGGTCCAATGCCTTACCCAGGTTTATGTACTTTATTATTCGTTCCTTGAGATTCAGTTAGGGTGGTCTGGAGATGGCTCAAACTCAAGATTCAACTGTTTGAACTGAATTGGCCTTTTATTGTGTATCCTTGCCTGAATTGACTCTTACTGAGTCAATCTTAGTATGAGGAATCTGTGTGGGAATACAGCCCAGGAGGCCAGGATCCCTACTCTTCTGGCTATGGAGGATGTTTCTGCTTTATTTTACACATATGTGAGTAGTTATGGTTTGTATTGTTGAAATTGTTCAACGAGGAGGCACTGCTTTATTGGAGAAAAATTTAAAAGCCCAGTTCATTAGTTATATTATTCTCCATGTTCTTCTGAATTTTAAACATTTTAAGAATTATTTAAAATATACATATTATAATAATATATCATAATTATACTAATCTGTATATTTTGTCACAGTAAATTAGGTTGATGTGGACATGGGTGGGGTAGAGGTAGTGTTACATACCCACGCCAACACTGAATGGTGTATAAGATGTGGGATGAGAGTAGAACAGTGGAAGATATCAAGAAAGCAGCTTAGAAAGGGCCAAAGAACAGATATGGCAGAAGGCTAAGTCTTATAAATTCTTACATATCCCTTCCTCAAAATGAAAAAAAAAAAGTTCAAAGGATCTTGGCTAAGAGTAAATTAGCAAACTGGGAAGGAAGTGCAAGAATTGTGTTATGAATTAGGTTAAGCATCAGCAAAGTCACACAGTCCTTTGTGACCATGTGAAGCAGTGGTGACAAAGAAACTGGGTATGGGGAGAGTAAGTGCAGTGACTCAGCAGCCCCTATTTCCTCGGACAAGTTTCAGAGACCTGTACAGAGGGTGTTATGACACCCAGACTTCAGTCTCCTTCCCAGGGCAGAAGTGATGATTTCTGTCAGGCAGTGAGATGTTTCCCTTCATCCACTGCAGACAGCAAGAGGAGCTGAGTCCTCAGGGATGATGCCATCACCAGAGGCTGCAGCCCCAGCATAGTCCCCTTAAAAAGCCAGAATGCCCCCCCTTCCCAGGGTTAAGTCCCTGGATAAAAAGGCCAAGTGTGGTTAAGATGCCCACACTCTCTGACTTAATCTAAAAGTGCCCTGAGATAATTTGTAAACCTTAAACCAAAAATATCCCCTGAAGTCTTCTTAAAACCAAATAATAGTTTAGCTTAACTAGTGAAAAATGCCTGCCTTAAGCATTATGCTCTTTTGAGAACTATCTATATGTGATCAAACTGACAAGAGCAACTTGAAAGATTAGATAGGAACCTTAGGGGGCAGAGAATTTATGTGAATGGGGAGGAACAACTCAGAAAAGGAGAGTGAGAACGGTTGCACAACTCGAAGAGTGTAATCAAGGTCTCTGAATTGTACATGTAGAAACTGATGAATTGGTGTATGTTTTGCTGTGTATATTCTCAACAACAACAACAAAATAAATTTAAAAAAAAGAAAAAAGTTCAGCGAGAAACTGTTTAAAGATGAAGAAGGAGAAGGAGGGGGAAGAGAAGGAGGGGAAGAAAAGGGAGAAGGAAGAGAAGGAACACAAGAAGAACAAGAAAGAGAAGAAACAATGGAACGAGAACAGTGAGGAATACACTTAGCAAGGAACATAGTCGGTCTAACATACATCAAAACATACAATGAAGTTAAAGTAATAAATAAAAAAATCAACAATTAAAACAAGATACAGAACTAGTTCCATGTACATACAGGAATTTAGCTTATGGGAAAGACAGAATTTCATATTGGTAGGAAAAAAATAGACTATTTTTCCCCTTGATGTTTCAACAAATGGATGCAGCGCTGGAACTGCTCACTCATCTATGTCAAGAAATTTGGAAGACAGCTACCTGGCCAACTGACTGGAAGAGATCCATATTTATGCCTATTCCCAAGAAAGGTGATTCAATGGAATGCAGAAATTATCAAACAATATCATTAATATCACATGCAAGCAAAATCTTGCCGAAGATCATTCAAAAGTGGCTGCAGCAGTGTATTGACAGGGAACTGCCAGAAATTCAAGCCAGATTTAGAAGAGGATGTAGAACCAGGGATATCATCGCTGATGTCAGATGGATCCGGGCTGAAAGCAGAGAATACCAGAAAGATGTTTACCTATGTTTTATTGACTATGCAAAGGCATTTGACTATGTGGATCATAATGAATTATGGATAACATTGCAAAGAATGGGAATTCCAGAACACTTTATTGTGCTCATGAGGAACCTGTACATAGGTCAACAGGCAGTCGTTCAAACAGAACAAGGGGATGCTGCATGGTTTACAGTCAGGAAATGTGTGTGTCAGGGTTGTATCCTTTTACCATACCTATTCAATCTGTATGCTGAGCAAATAATCCAAGAAGCTGGACTATATGAAGAAGAATGGGGCATCAGGATTGGAGGAAGACTCATGAACAATCTGTGTTAATTAGGTGACACAACCTTGCTTGCTGAAAGTGAAGAGGACTTGAAGCACTTACTGATGAAGATCAAAGACTACAGCCTTCAGTATGGATTACACCTCAACATAAAGAAAACAAAAATCCTCACAACTGAGCCGATAAGCAACATCATGATAAACAGAGACAAGACTGAGGTTGTCAAGGATTTGATTTTACTCGAACCCACAATCAACAGCCACGGAAGCAGCAGTCAAGAAATCAAAAGACGCATTGCATTGGGCAAATCTGCTGCAAAAGACCTCTTTAACGTGTTGAAAAGCAAAGATGTCACCTTGAAGACTGAGGTGCGCCCGACCCAAGCCCTGATGTTTTCAGTCGCCTCATATACATGTGAAAGCTGGATGATGAATAAGGAAGATGGAAGAAGAATTGATGCCTTTGAATTGTGGTGTTGGCAAAGAATATTAAATATACCATGGACTGCCAAAAGAACAAACAAATCTGTCTTGGAATAAGTACAACCAGAATGCTCCTTAGAAGCAAGGATGGTGAGACTATGTCTCACATACTTTGGACATGTTATCAGGAGGGATCAGTCCCTGGAGAAGGACATCATGCTTGGTAAAGTAGAGGGTCAGCGAAAAAGAGGAAAACCCTCAAGGAGATGGATTGACACAGTGGCTGCAACAATGGGCTCAAGCATAGCAACAACTGTGTGAATGGCACAGGACCGGGCAGTGTTTCATTCTGTAGTGCATAGTGTCGCTATGAGTCGGAACCAACTCAACAGCACCTAACAACAACAACAGCAACATTTTCCCCTCAAATGGAGAGAGGAATGTTCCAACATCATTGATTTAATAAAGGTAGGCATGCCCCAACCCTCCACCCTCAGCATCAAAATATAACTGAGATGGACTAAAGAGCTCTGTTTTCAAGACAATGATAATATTTGATGAAAATGTATGAGAATATTTAGAGGATTTTGAAATTGGTTGAGTCTTCCAACGTAGGCTACAAAATGCCAGAAGTTAAAAAAATTGTTAACAGTTATAGGAAATAAATTTAAACTTCTTATTACAAAAAGCATTATAAGGGAAGTTAAAAAAATAAGCAACATTTTTTCAACTTGTTGAATGTTTGAAAAATTTTCGTAATAAAGTTGGGAAAAAATTAACAACGGATGAAGAAAATATTTACAATACAAATTATAGACAGGATTAATATTCAGAATATATAAAAAGCTCCTATAAATGCCAAAAAAAAATTGATAAAGAATACTAATAGACAATTAACATAAGAAGAAATAACAACAGACTATAAACATATGAACAGTTATTCAACTTGACTAGTAATCAGGGAAATGAAAATTAAATCAACAATTAGCTAACATTCCTTATCCATCACTTTGGAAATAATGAAATCTATTGCTCATATTCGGTGTTGTTAATGAAGCAGACACTCTCATCCACTCTAGTTAGAAGTATTCATTGTAAAGCAGGTTGGACTATAACTTGGCATTATAATCAAAATTTTAAATGTGCACATCCCTTAATCCAGAAATTCTACGTCTCAGAAATTATCCTCAAGAAATACACATGTTCTTCAAGACTTATGTACGAGAACATTTGTTGCATTACTGTTTGTCACGGTAAAAGTATGGAAAAAGACACCTGTAATTAGGAGAGAAATTAAATAAACTGTTGATACACAGAAATTATTGTCATTAAAAAGAATGTGGTAAATTTATATGTACTGACATAAAAATGTTTCCAAGGCATTTTTATTTGTCAGTGAGATAGTCTAATCAGAAAACAATTCATACAGCATCATGCCCATTATACGTACATTACATATACAGAGTAGAACTGCCCCATAGGGTTTCCAAGAAGCAGCTGGTGGACTCAAACTGCCAACCGTTTGGTTAGCAGCCGAGGTCTTAACCACTATGTCACCAGGGCTTCTTATATGTAGGGAAAATAACAATCTTTGTTTATGTACAGGCATATACATAAATGCGTAGCATCACCACAGGAAGGATCACCATCACAGTGTCCCCCCTCACCTTGCAGTCCTGCCCTTCTGATCTCTTTAAACATGCCAGCCTCTTGCTCAGGACCTTTTTTACTTTTCTGAAACACTCTTCCTCTGTCTGACTCTTCAGGAGGCTGCTTCCTTCTCATCCATGAAGTGTGAAATTGTACATCAAGTGGTCCTTAGTCAGAAGTTCACCCCTACACCCTAGCAACTATTTTCCTGCTCCTCTTCCTAATCGGAGCACAATTTTCCTAGCCACATGGTTTTGGTGAATGACTAATCCCATATCTAATTCCTGGAGTGAGTCGTAACTTGCTTAAGCCGTTCGGTGTCTTACATTTACCCGGCCTTAACAGTTGACTCCGGACTTGACCAAGTTAGCCCAATCAGGCCAATGACATTCAATTCCAGAACTATGGTTTGCGCTGTTGCTGAAGTAAGGGCTATGAATGAGAAAAGCTGCAGTCCTGGGAGCTGCTGGAAGACATCTTGATTCTGTAAGAATGGAGTCCACCTGAGAATGGAGCCAAAGCAGAGGGAGCTAACCCAAACACTGGAGAGAAAATCCAGTTCCTTGGTGATGTCATTAAATCCACTGGGTCAAACTTGATTAGAGTGCTTGGGCTTCTATTACTTGCAAAAACATCACCATCACCTATATCTGAAGTAGTCCCTTCTATCCTAACCCTTTTTTTCCTTCTCATGTATGGTCTGTGCACCGCTCTAGAATGTAAGCTGCTGAGGACAGGTGCGTGTCTGTCATCATTACTGCTGGAACCCCAGGGTTTAGCACATAATCAAAACTCAATATTTTTGAATGATTGGTTAAATGAGTAAGTCAAAGTGAAGGGTCCTCTGGAGAGACTTTCATGTTTTGCTCTGTATACTTAACTACTTAACCATTGTTTGAGTCTTTTACCTAAAGGATATATTATGTATTACTTTTGCAATGTTTAGTAAAAAGGTTAAAAAACAAACAAAAACTGAAAGTATATACATCCAACTATTAATAGAAATTTATCTCTGATGATGGAATTATGGTTGAGTTCTTCATACTTTTCTAAGTTTTCCAAAATTTCTGCAATGAACATAGGTTGACTTATAGATTTTTAAGAAAAAGAATATTTTGAAAAGAATTTGCTAAGCTCAATGATGACCATTGCCCCATTGCCCCATAGGGTTTCAAAGGAGCAGCTGGTGGATTTGAACTGCCAACATTTTTTGGTTAGCAGCCAAGCTCTTAACCACTATGCTAGCAGGGCTTCTAAGCTCAGTAATAAGGACCCTGAAGTAAGAATGGTTGTTGTTAGGTGCCATCAAGTAAACTCTGACTCACAGCGATCCCATGTACAACAGAACAAACCACTACTCTGTCCTGCACCATCCTCACAATCATTGCTATGCTTGAGCTCATTGTTGCATCCACTGTGTCAGTCCAATGCCTTGAGGGTCTTCCTTTTTTTCGCTGACCTTCTACTTGACTTTATCAGTAAGTGCTTGAAGTCCTTATCACTTTCAGCAAGCAAGGTTGTGTCATCTTTGTAATGCATACTGTTACTGAGTCTTCCTCCAATCCTGATGCCAAGTTCTTCTTCATATAGTCCAGCTTTTTGGATTATTTGCTCAGCGTACAGACTGAACAGGCATGGTGAAAAGATACAACCCTGATGCACAACTTTCCTGACTGTAAACCATGCAGTACCCCCTTGTTCTGTTTGAAAGACTGTCTCTTGATCCACGTACAGATTACTCACGAGCACAATTAAGTGTTCTGGAATTCCCATTCTTTGCAATATTATCCATAATTTGTTATGATCCACAGAGTTGAGTGCTTTTACATAGCCAATAAAACATATGTAAACATCTTTCTGGTATTCTCTACTTTCAGCCAGGATCCATGTGACATCAGCAATGATATCCTTGGTTCCACATCCTCTTCTAAATTTCCAGAAGTTCCCTGTCAGTATACTGCTGCAGCTGCTTTTTAATGATGTTCAGCAAAATTTTACTTGTGTATGCTATTAATGATATTGTCTGATAATTTCCACATTAGGTTGGATCACCTTTCTGTTGGTGAAAAGAGGTATTTGCAACAAAGAACTCATTGGTCTTGCAAAATTCTGTCATGCGATCTTCAACATCGTTTCTACCACCAAAGCCGTATTTTCCAATTACAGATCCTTCTTCTTTGTTTCCAACTTTCACATTCCAATCACTAGTAATTATCAATGCATCCTGATTGCAT
This sequence comes from Dugong dugon, assembly GCA_030035585.1. Taxonomy (NCBI): domain Eukaryota; kingdom Metazoa; phylum Chordata; class Mammalia; order Sirenia; family Dugongidae; genus Dugong; species Dugong dugon. The sequence goes on from CM057460.1 coordinate 150,572,598, forward strand.
GTTCAATCAATTTCAGACTGCAGACGTTGGTAAAAATCTTCAATTTCTTCATCTTTAGCCTTAGTGATTGGTGCATAAATTTGATAATAGTCATATTAGCTGGTCCTCCTTTAGGCATATGAATATTATCCTATCACTGACAGAATTGTACTTCAGGATAGATCTTATTCTTTTTGATGCTGAATGCACGCCATTCCTCTTCAAGTTGTCATTCTTGGCATAGCAGACCTTGTGATAGTCCAATTCAAAATGGCCAATACCAGTCCATTTCAGCTCACTAATGCTTAGGGTATCAATGTTTACACATTCCATTCATTTTTGACCATTCCCAGTTTTCCTAGATTCATACTTCATACACTCCACCTTTTGATTATTAAAAGATGTTTGCAGCTGTTTCTTCTCATTTTGAGTCGTGTCACATCAGCAAATGAAGGTCCTGAGAGCTTGACTCCATCCATGTCATTAAGGTCTACTCTGCTTTGAGGAGGCAGCTCTTCCCCAGTTGTCTTCTGAGTGCCTTCCAACCTGGGGAGCTCATCTTCTGGTGCTATATCAGACAATGTTGCACTGCTATTCATAAGTTTTTCACTGGCTAATACTTTTTGGAAGTAGACCACCAGGTCCTTTTCCCTAGTCTGTCTTAGTCTAGAAGCTCAGCTGAAACCTGTCTGCCACGGGTGACCTTGCTGGTATTTGAATACCAGTGGCATAGCTTCTAGCATCACAGCAACACACAAGTCCCCACCATAGAACAAACTGACAGTCACATTGGGGGGAAGTAAGAATTAGACATCCTATTATGGGCAAACCAAAACAATATGGATCAAATAGAGAAGATTCCACAGTCTACAAAAACTAATCTCTCAGCTACTCAGGTTAAGGATAACCAAAGTCCCTTAAAGAGGAGGAATAATAGCAGAGACCAGAAACTACTAACAATTCTTTATAGTTATTTGTTACATTTAGCTCTATGCAGCATATCTTCTATAGAGTCATCATTAGGGAGTGTGGCAGAGATTGCTGTCTTCTAATATCTGTTCTTTTTTCTCTTGTAATAAAACCCCCAAATTTTAACCAACCACATGGCTCACTAGAATAAAGACTACATTTCCCAGCTTTCTTTGTAGCTTGTGTGGCTATGTCACTAAGTTTTAGCCAATGGGATGAAAATAGAAATGTAAAGTGTAGTGTTCACAAAGGGATAGGGCTTCATACCTGCTTCTCTCTTCTTCTTTCCTGCTGCCTGGAAAGTGGAATGTGGTCAGCATGGCTAGAGCTGAAGCAGCCATTTTTGAACCTTGAGAAGAAATCCACGTGCCAAGGATGACAAGACAGCAAAAGAGAAGGAGCCTCGGTCTCTGATATCATGAAGTACTACGCCGGCCCTGGGCTGCTCACCTCCAATATTCTTTTACAGGAGAGAAAGAAATTTCTGTCTTGTCAAGCTGCTATTATTGGTGGTGGTGTCATATGCAGTTGAAACAAAATGTAACTGATACATAGAGTGTGGCCGTAGTCATTCTCAATAAATCTCATTATCTTCTTTAGATTACCCCCAAGTTAACGAACTCCACTGAGTATTGTGATATTTCAATACCTGGACCAAGTAGACATGCCCTGAATAAGCTGACGAAAGTTTTATGTGCAAACTATACAAAACGAAGGAGACATCTCCCCCCATATCTCCCCACCCCTTCCACATAAATGCACCCACATACACATGTAACACTTACAGAACTGGGTCCTGATTAGGCTGTAAGCTTCTGTCCCTACTGTGTGTTTTCACAGCACTCTGTACTTACACTTCCGTAATCTTTAACGTCACTGTTCATTTAAACTCTTCTTCTTTTTTTTTTCTTCTTATACTAGACTATGAGCTTCTGGAAGGGAGGGACTATATGTTATAGGCCTAGCACAGTGCTTGACAACTCGCAGGCACTCAAATATTTGTTGAATAAATGTAATTAAAAAAACTTTTAAAAAATCAACATTGAAGTACATTAATAAGTTATGAATAAATAAATGAATGAAGATTCCCTGTATCAGCTGGCTGGAGTCCCAGGGTGGTGCAAGCACTTGATGACTTACTGAAAGGTTGACATTTTAAACCCACCCAGAGGGGCCTTGGAAGAAAGGTCCGGCAATCTGCTTCTGAAAGGTCACAGCCGTGAAAACCCTAAGGAGCGCAGTACTACTCTGCAACACATGAGGTAACCATGAGTCAGAATTGACTCAACAGTCACTGGCATATCAGCTGATTAATTGGAGGAGAATAAGAAGTCCACATGTGACAAATTGTGGGGCTGTTTCATACGAACTCCCTCCCCAAAGGTCTTACGTTATAGTTGTGTTTTCTCTAATTTGCAGTGAGAATAGGTAAACTGCTTTTTCTCATTTTTCATGGACATGAGCACAGGCTTCACCTGATATTCTTTCTAAGCCACAGACATGTGAGATCTCAGCAGAGAAAAGGCAGGCAAGGGGGTGGGAGAAGCTTTTTGCAGTTTATCAAGGTGAATACTGGCACCTCATTTTTCATTACAAAAAGAAAAAAAAAAAAAGCAAGCAAACAAAGATAATGTGGAGTTTGGATTCCACAAAATAGATAACCAATGGGAGAAAATGCAGCAATCCTACAAACACAGATAATGTGTTGTGCCCAGAGAAACCCAGTCTCTATGAGGTGGAATGGATCTGAGAGATTATCCATTCCAGTGAAATTATATTTGTTATAACACATAAGTCTGCAGTAGATAAGTTATCAGCATGAGTGAGTTTTCAGAGAGGAATAAAGTTGTACATGGGTGTTGGGAGGAAGAATAGCATGTGGTAAGGACAGATGCAGCTTGTGGAAAAAATTGGGTAAAACTAATCCTCTTGTCTTTGTGTTGATGTTCAATCCTTCCTCTGGTCACGTTTGAATGTATTTCCAGCCAAGACACCACATTAATGGGCTTTGAGAAAGCTGTATTGAGAGGACTGAGGTGAAATCACCATACAAATGTATAATATCATTTTCATTGCTTGAACTAGAGTTCCCTGGGCACCTGTGTGTCTCACCAGTCTGTGGAAATCTGTTAATTACCTAGTTCTCCAGTGCCAGGTATTGCTGGCATATAGTAGGTGATCAATAAAAGTTGATGTAACTGATAATATTAGATACCCTTCTTTGTTTTTCCACATGGAGAGAAGAAAGTGTTCCTTGATTTGGAAATGATGAGTGGCTTTGGAAGATGGGGAAAAAAAAGACAACAAGTATGAAACTCTCTTTTATGTCTGAATCATTCCTTAACATTTTTTGTGTGAGATTTTTCTCCCTATTTGATAAGATTGGAGATGTGGAAGCTCAATGGAAAGTAAGTCACAGGCTCATTGTTACTCTACTCTTAGAAGATCATTTTAGATTAGTGGCTTTCATTTTGTGTCTTTTGGGAGCGGACAGGTGACCAGAAGGCAGGACAGCAGAAAAGTAACTCGAGGTTTTTTTTGCTTTACACCTTAGATTTTTCTCAATAAGCTTTCTTCAGTTCTGTGGTGACTATTCTGCTCGCAGTCCTATTTTCTGGGAATTTCTTCCATCCATCCATGTTGAAAGGGCAGGTCTGGTCAGCTGTGTCAGTACCATATCAACTGGCTTTCAATCCAATTCATTGCTCAAACAGCAATGAATCAAATTCTCTCTCCTGAGAATTTAAACTGCCACAGAAGCTAAAGCAATCTTTTTAGGGCTCTGGAATTGAAAGGCCATGTAGCCAGTCAGGGTTGGATTCATTGCCAGGAAAACCAAAGCTACACACGAGCCAACGTTAAGAGGCCCCTGAGTAAGCAAAGACAGTCAGGCTTTCAGGGGAGAATGGAGCTCACATTTAGAGAGGAGCTGGGTGAGTGTTCACGGGGTGGGGAGGGGTTACAGGGAGAGAAGGTGAGGAACAAGGAGGAAAAACAAATTCCGAAACTCTGACACAGACTCTATGGCTATAGACAGTGGCATGGCCATGGGTGACTGTGAGATTGCTCCCACACAATGGATGCCCTTAAACTGGTGCTGAATTGAGGGGGTATCTATTTCTTGCTATCATTAACTCCTCACTAAAACACATTTGTTTGAGGAAAGCATTCCATCTTTAACCAATAACCAGTTGCCATCCAGTCGACTCGAACTCATGGGGAACCCATGTATGTCAGAGTAGAGCTGTGCTTCATAGTGTTTTCAGTGGCTGTGATCTTTAGGAAGTATGTTGCCAGCACTTTCTTCCGAGGTGCCTCTGAGTGGACTCGAACCTCCAATCTTTCAGTTAGCAGGCGAGCACGTTGACCATTTGCACCACCTAGGGACTCCTATTCCATCTTTGTCATTGTTGTCATCAGCTGGTGTCAAGTCAGCTCCCAATTCATGATGACCTCATATATTACCGAGTAGAACTACTCCATAGGGTTTTCTTGGCTGTAATCCTTGTGGAAGCAGTTCACCAGGCCTTTATGGTGGAGCTGCTGGGAGGGTTTGAACTGCCAACCTTTAGGTTAACAGCAGATCAGAAACCACTTTTACCACCCAGGCTCCTTATTTTCCATCTTTAGATTGGTGTGAAGGCGTTTGTGTGTCTCTGCATGTGTGCGTATGTTCCTATATCCATCTTCTGTCTTTTGCCCTCAAGAGTTTAGCTACTAGCCTATTCTGGCTTCTGTGTATCCTCCATCAGAAATAAACAAGCAAACAAAAAAAAAAAATGCCCATTACCAGATACCCCGATTTAATTATAGATTTGAATTTATGGAGTAGTTCTTTAAAAGCTGGAGCACTGGTGGCTCAGTGGTTAAGAGATTGGCTGCTAACCAAAAGGTCGGCAGTTGGAATCCACCAGCTGTTCTTGGAAACCCTGTGGAGTACTTCTACCTTGTCCTACAGGGTCACTGTGAGTTGTAATCAACTCGATGGCAATGGGTTTGGTTTTTGGTTTGGTCTTTAAAATCTGAGCTCCGTAAGTACATGTTGCCATGTAAGGTTTATTTACACACAAATTTTTGGGAATGTTCTATATAACAAGGTCACCCTGGACACAAAGCTCATCCTCATCTGTCTTCCTCTGGCCAGCCATCTCATTGCTTTATAACATAATTACACTAAAAGGGACATAGAGACAGTCAGCTATAATCCTCTTCTTTACAGATGAAGAAACTGAGGCCCAAAGGGGCCAAGTGACCTATTTACCCCAGGTCACAAAGTGATCTGGGGACAAAGCTAGGCTGGATCTAACTCAGATGTCCTCAGCACTAAGCACCATAACACTTGCCTTTCAGAGCGGCCTCCTTACCTTACCAAGGTTCAATCCATCCCCTGACTACAGCAGGCCCCTCTTGCCTGGCTGAGTCTAAGCTTAGACAGACTTTCTTTCTTTTCCATTGAAATTTTTCTGTATGGTCCTTTATATAATTGGGCCTCGGTTAGGAGAGAAAACGTATGCTGGTGTCAGAGGGTAAAACCTCCAACCGTTCCAAAGTTAGTTTTCTGCCTGCTACATTTTTCAGCTGCAGAGCCAAGTAAATCTAGGACAAATGCTCTCACAAATCACTAGTGGGGTCTGTAAAGAAGAATTTTCCAAGCCCTCTGAAGCAGGCTTAAGAAATGCAAGTAGTTTTAGGAAAAGAGAAAGGCTGCCACTTTTCAAACCAATACTTTGTCCACCCTCTGTGTCTCTGACCTGCAAGCACAAACATGATCCACTCAGCTTTACCTGGCTTGTCATCTCAAATCCCCAACAGCAGTGCTTTACGTTTGAGGAGTAGGACTGTTTGGAGAAGGAAGGCAAGACTACAAAAGAACTAGAAAAACAAACCTAGGAGAACCCCGAGGGTCAGCAAGGGGAGAGACTGCAATGGCCAGGAGTGCTGAAAGCTACTGGGCAAGAAGTTCAAGAGAGTCAGGAATCCCTACTTCCCGACACAGTCCTGCAGGGACGGTTTACCCAATGAGCAAGGTATGCACAGGCTTACTTGTGCTTACTCACTAATCTGTAATGTGACCAATTTCACCTGTTTTTCACCACATCAAACATGTGGTGAAATCTATGTGGAATTGGTCACATTACAGATTAGTAAGTAAGCACAATTAAGCTTGTGTGTACCTTGCTTACTGGTTAATCTGCCCTTGCTTCGGCCCCTGGCCCAAACGGCCCTGCCAGGTGTTTACTGCCACTAATCTGTGGGGGTTGAAAGAACCAGGAGGAAGAAACTGACAGAACACAACCTGTAGATCCTTGGGATGAAAGAAAAAGGCTTCAGAAACAGGAGCTAATCAGCCACGCGAGGAACACAAGACCAGTCTAAGCCTGTGCTTTGAGCCTGTGCAGAGCCTTCTAAGGGAAATCAGCTCTGCTTGCAAGGGTCATCCAAAGCTGCTCCCAGCCCCATGCTCGCTGCTTTGTATTTGTACAAAGAGTAAAAACCACTCCTACTTGCCATTTTCCTGAGGACTGTGCTGGGCACTATGTGTTGGAGGCATTAGTTTAATCTTCCCCAAAACCTGTTGGGGAGATTATTATTATCCCCATTTTCCAAATGAAGAAGCAGAACTCTACGAAGTTAAATGACTTTCCCAATTTATACATCTATAAAGGAGAAAATCTTAGGTTTAAACCGAGGTCTCCTTGACCCTAGAACCCACAATTCAAATCATTACGCTGACTATCTCTTGCAACGCATTTGCCCTACAAGAACTTGCCAACCCTGTTGGTAACTGTGCTTAGATGATTTCAAAGTAATTCAGAGAGCCCAAACGCTCTGATCAATTTGAAGGACGTTTATGACTTTCTGGAGTGCTATACTTCCTCCTTCCCTCCCTCTCATCCTCTCTCCCTCCCTCCCTGTCTCCCTCCTTACCTCTTTTCCTTCTTTCCTTCCTTCCTTCCCTCTCCACCTCCAGAGAGGCTTTCTGTGACCCCTACCAATATTGTTGAAACTAATATTTAGTTCTCTGCGTCAAATTGTTTCCTATCTGAGGAGAAATGTCATATTCTCTCTTTTCCTTTTGTAATTTCCAACTCTTTCCTTAGCAGAACTTTCTTTCAAGGATCTAAAATTCCTACAGTAAAGTATGAATGGTTGGTGATCCCAACAAGAACTATCCACAAAGAAATATTGCCCAGGGGTCAAAAACCCACAAAATAAATCAGATCAAAATGGAGATTAGGTCATCAAGGAAAAAATCCTTCACCAAGAAGAACTGAAGGTGTCATCAGGGCCAAGAGGAGGGAGGCTTTTCCACTGAAAATGGTGTACAGCGAGTGGAGGTGGTTAGAACACTTAGTCTTTGTGCATCCTTAGTGGACTTTTGCTGAAGATCATTCAAAAGCGGCTGTAGGAGGACATCGACAGAGAATTGCCAGAAATTCAAGCCAGATTCAGAAGAGGCAGGGAACCAGGGATATCCTTGCTGATGTCAGATGGATCCTGGCTGAAAGCAGAGAATACCAGAAAGTTGTTTACCTGTGTTTGATTGACTATGCAAAGGCATTCAACTCTGTGGATCATAACAAATTATGGATAACATTTCGAAGAATGGGAATTCCAGAACACTTAATTGTGCTCATGGGGAACCTGTATGTTGATCAAGAGGCAGTCGTTCGAACAGAGCAAGGAAATACTACGTGGTTTAAAGTCAGAAAAGCTGTGCAACAGGGTTGTATCCTTTCACCATACCTATTCAAGCTGTATTCTGAGCAAATTATCTGAAAAACTGGCCTATATGAAGAAGAACGGGGCATCAGGATCGGAGGAAGACTCAGTAACAACCTGCAGTATGCAGATGACACAACCTTCCTTGCTGAAAGTGAAGAGGACTTGAAGCACTTACTGAGGAAGATCAAAGACCACAGCCTTCAGTATGGATTACACCTCAACGTAAAGAAAATAAAAATCCTCACATCTAGACCAATAAGCAACATCATGATAAACAGAGAAGAAAGTAGTCAAGGATTTCATTTTACTTGGATCCACAGTCAACACCCACGGAAGCAGCGGTGAAGAAATCAAAAGACACAATGAACTGGGCAAATCTGCTGCAAAAGCCCTCTTTAAAGTGTTGAAAAGCAAAGATGTCACCTTGAAGACTAAGGTGTGCCTGGCCCAAGCCATGGTGTTTTCGATTGCTACATATGCATGCAAAAGCTGAACATTAAATAAGGAAGACCGAAGAAGAATTGACACCTTAGAATTATGGTGTTTGTGAAGAATATTAAATATACCATGGACTGCCAAAAGAACGAACAAGTGCGTCTTGGAAGAAGTACAGCCAGAATACTCCTTAGAAGCAAGGATGGTGAGACTTCGTCTCACATACTTTGGACATGTTGTTAGGAAGGATCAGTCCCTGGAGGAAGATGCCATGCTTGGTAAAGTAGAGGGTCAGCGAAAAAGAGGTAGACCCTCAATGAGATGGACTGACACAGTGGCTGCAACAATGGGCTCAAGGATAACAAGGATTGTGAAGATGGCACAGGACAGGGCAGTGTTTTATTCTGTTGCACACAGGGTCACTATGAGTTGGAACCAACTCAACAGCACCTAAAAACAACAATGAACTTTTAAAGCACCATCTGGCAATGCTCCCCCTTCTCTCAAGGCTAACTCCCTGCATCCAAGCTCAGGAGAATGGCCAGGTTGTCTTCTCTCCTTTTCCCAACTTGCTGTTCTTCTTAAACTGACACAGATTCCTGATGCATATCCTGCTTCCTGAGGCAGCCCAGTTCTTCTTGTCTTCGTTGTTGTTGTTGTCAGTTGCTGTTGAGTCAGCTTTGACTCATGGTGACCCCACGCACAACAGAACGAAACGTTTCCCCGACCTGTGCCATCTTTATAATCATTGATATTTTCGAGTCGAATTGTTATGGACACTGTGCGTTTTGAGTGCCTTTCAACCAAGGAGGCTCATTTTCTAGCACTATATTGGACAATATTCTGTTATGATCTATAAGGCTTTCATTGGCTAATTTTCAGAAGTAGATTGCCAGTCCTTTCTTCCTAATCCTTCTTAGTCTGGAAATTCCGCTGAAAACTGTCCACCATGGCTAACCTGCTGGTATTTGAATTACTGGTGGCAAAGCTTCCAGAATTATAGCAACATGGAAGCCACCACAGTACAGCAAACTGACAGAGGGGTAGGTGGTGGCTTGTCCTCTAGCATCACTTATTTATCCAGGCCCTGGAGGAGGAGTCTACATGGTACAACATACTTTATCCTCTACCTTTTTTGCCACCACAAGAAAGTGTAAGGGAGGGGTCACACCTAGATAAGAGTATTCCCAGAGATATTCTCAGAATCCACAGCTTCTCACTGCCTGAGTGAACAGAGCAGCTAAGGAACTATGAAGATGGCCAATTTTACTGAGGACCACCTCTCCCCATTTCTGTGTTTCATTAACTCAGTTTCAACTGACTTAACTAGAACAGGCAAAGGCTCATTAAAATATCATGTTGGATGAGATGTAAATTTCAGCGTAATGTTAACATCAAGCAAGCAATTGGGAGACAGTGTTGCTTCGGTCCTGCAACTGAGGAGGTACTTTGCAAGGTAAGCACTCTTATCTCCAGTGAAGTTTGGGAGCTGCGTGGAAGGAAAATGATTATGGATGAGGACGTTATTGCTATGAGGACAGAAACTCTAGGCTGACTAAACTCACCCTTATCTAGTCAACCCTATTCTCTGAATATTTGGCTTCTCACATTGTAATTCTTTTTTAAATCTAAATCTGCTAATTGCATCTTAATTAAGTTGAGATGAGGTCTTACTGGATTAGGCTGGGCCCTAAATCTAATGACTGGTGTCCCAGTAAGAAGAGGACAGGACATGCAGAGGAGAGAAGGCCATGTGAAGATGGAGTGGGGCAGACATTGTAGTGGTATAACTACAAATCAAGGAACTCCAAGGATTGTTGGAAGCCACCAGAAGCTAGGAAGAGGCAGGGAAAGATACTTCCCTAGAGCCTTCAGATAGAGCGTGGTCCTGCTGATGCCTTGATTTTAAACTTTTAGCCTCCAGAACTTTGCAGAATACATTTCTATTATTTTAAGCCATTTAGTTTTGGTAATTTGTTACAGAAACTTTAGGAAACTAATACAGTCACTAACCAGCTGAGTAAGCTTGGACAAGTTATTTAACTTTTCTGAGCCTCAGATTTTTTGTCTAGATGAGAGTTCAGGCCTATGACTCTAAGTCAGTTATATAATCATTCTATTTTTCTCATCTTAAAGTGATGGTAATGTTACTTACCTTTTTGAATAGAGAGAATTGGAGTTCATATGTGTTGAGTACCTCGCACATCATAAGCATTAACAGGTACCTTGTTAAATATCCATTATCTATTTCCATGTACCCTGCCTCGATCCAAAAAGAAGTTGAGGTGGCTTAGCAAATCTTTGCTATGAAGCATGATACATTTGCACAGAACTTGATGTTAAGTTGTCCAACATCCAATACAAAAAGGGAAGCAAGACCTTTTATGTAAATCATAGTGTCCACAGGGTAAACTATCATTGTTGTATCCTGGCAATCCCAGGGAAGATATTAGTGGGCCAGAATGTAGCTTTCCATAGGTTTTCCTATACATGTTCCAAGATTCAATTAATCTTATACGTTATCAAACTCTCACTGGGTACAAGGTTTACAGTAGTAAAAATAAGGAAAGACCTAATCTCTATCCAGAAAGATCTTCTAATACAATAACAGGGGGAAAAGGAAGGTAGGTGGTGTCATATAAGCCTACAAGGAGCTCTGACATATGGCATAATTGGATCATGTCATCATCTTTTGATTGATAAGATGGGTAAATCACTTGCCATAATATTCCAAAACAATGCAACCCCATGTCCTGTCTCACAACCAGGGAATACGTCTCTCACTAAGCAGTGGCCACCCCGAACCTCAGCTCACCTCCTGCCCCAGCCCTGTGTCTCAGAACAGCTGCCTAAACAGGAGAAGGGGCTTCTCTTTTCTGAAAAACCTACTCTGAGGGTTACCATGCCATTTCCAAGCAAATCACAGTCCAGAAATTAAAGCAAGAAACAGTGTGCTAAGTTCTAGGAATATACTGGTAGGTAAAAACAGACAAGATCCTTGTCCTACAGAGCTTATACTCTAACAGAGGAGACAGACATCAACTGATCATCACCAAAATGAAAGTGAAAATATTCTGTTCTATAAGAGTGGATAATAAATAGAATTGACCTACTTAGGGAGATCAGGGAGGTTGTCCTGAAAAAGTGATGTTTGAGGTGAGATCTGAAGGATGAGTAAAATTTATGTAGGTGAAGAGGGGAGAAGTGAACATTCCAGACAGAATGGACAGCATATGCAAAGGCCCTGGGAAAGACAGAGAAAGACAAGTAGAATGAGGGTCAATGGGGATGCTTTGGCAAGATTAAGGGCAGGCATGGGATGAAGATGAGGCTGTTAGGTGACAATAAGACCATGCAGGACTTGTAAGCCAAGTTAAGTTTTGTGTTTATCCAAGAGAAATGTGAAACCATTTGAAAGTTTAGAACTTTGCTATGCAAAGTGTGGTTCATGGATCAGCAGCATGGGCACCACCAGGGAACATGTTAGAAAAGCAGAATCTGAGGTCCCACCTCAGACCTGCTGAATCAGAATCTGTTCCCTGGCTGATTTGTATGCATTAAAGTTTGAGAAAAACTGGTTTAGAACACTGGGTGGTAGAGGCATTGCCAAGTGTGTAACAGCAACTTGCAACACTTGTGTTATTTTGTGTGTGTGTTTGAATGTGTGTAGACGTGTATGTATTAAGGAGGGACAATAATAAATCCCATCCCAGAAACATGGTGCATGGCAGCACGTCATGTTGTTTCATGTACACTTTCCTTGAGAGCAATAATTTCATTTTCTACTACCTCAGACTTTCTCCATGCATTTGGGATAGTACTCAGCATGTCTTAATATGCTCCATAATCGTTACAGGGCCCAGAGAAATCTCTACCCATGGTGACAAATTCTAGGCACTCAGACCCTAGGACCCTTCTCCATCGTTCCTGACAGACATCTCCAGTCAATCAAGTTTCTCTTTACCCTAAATCCAGACATGGCCTGAAACTCTCTCCACACAGTTCTCCAGTACGTAACAACTGATCTGAATTGACATACAAGATTAAATGAATTTGGCACCCCCCAATTTCTTTGCTCAAGGCATAGAAACAAATCTCATCGACAACTGACATTTCTGAAGCCTCAAATATGTTTGCTCAGGATCTTTCTGGCTTGCAAGCCTAATTCCTGGGAATCCCTTTCTGGGAGGGGAGCAGAATCGTGCCCCTTGGAGGTTAGCCACCAGAGGTAGTGACAGTCACACTACAGGTTCCTCACCCAGCTCTGACAGCCTGCTTCTCACAGAGGTACCAATGGTTCGGGAAGGAACAACAGTCCTTCCTGCCAGGGGTAAGAAATTACTTGTTAATTTTGAAGCCTCAGAGCTGCCTCTAGCTCTGCAAAGAAGGAAAGTTGGAAGCCATTCGGAAAGATGACTTAGCCTTCCCCCTAAGAAGCAACTTCAACTACTACAAGGCTAGACAGAGGTGGATAAGCTGTTAAACACCACAAAATTAATCCTGCATCTGTGAACCAAGCAAGGTTCCCAGCAGCATGAGTAGTCAGCCTCATTTTGCCCTCAAATGGTTTATAAAAGGACAGACAAACCTCCCTCTTTCCCCAACACACCCACAGAGGTGAGTGATAAAACTGAATTTGTCACCAACTGTACCAACTCCACTATCTGGCCTGTCCTTTGAAGTACAATGCATGCATTTTTCTGGGCACACAGGTATATGACTGTAATCATATAAGATTCATAACCAACTTTATTATTTTGAGGGTTTGTTGACTTGGTTTGAGTTGGCTTTTAGGTTGTATCCATTTGGTAGATTCAAAAGGGCTACTGAGTACTCTCATAATTGAGTATCCTTTGAGTTCTAGTGGTAAAAGAGGTACAAGCAAAAACTCGGTCCTGTAAATAATCATCACATAATCAGGTGACATCTTTTATCCACAGGACATCCTCAGAGGTTAATATATGGCTGATTCTAATAAACATAGATAGTGAATAACATCAAACAACAAAACAGAAGGTTTAGGTAAGTGAAGAGCAGTCAACAAAACATCACTATGGGTACAGGGGAGACTGGCGCTGAATGTTATGAGTTGAAAAGGAAAAAGAAAAAAAAAGCTGAACAAGCCATCCAGTAGATATATATGTAGCTTCATCAAGCATGTTCAGAAAAATTTAGTTAACGCTATACCCCTTACATCTAGAGCACTCTTCCAAGGAGAAAGTCAAGCATGGGCCAGGTTGGGAAATCCTAGGAGAAGGATCATTTACACAGGAAGAGGCATCTTCTTTCCAAACACCAGAATTCCCAAGTCACATCTCTACAACATTCAGAAGGGTTTACTCTGGAATACAAAAAGCTAGCAACTAATTCCAGCTTTCATATCTGAATACTATAATTTCTATTTCCCCCTGGGAGTTATTCCTCCATAGTTTTATTTTATTACTATATTTGGTTTTATGCTCGGCATGAGAACCTAAGACTTGGTGCCACCAAATTCCATGAGGTAGATTAAATATTTTGTATACCTCAGTCAATCCCTCTGGGGAAAATACTATTGAGATATATTCCTGTTTGAGAGAGATGTGATTTTGCTAATATATACCAAGCAAGTTGCTTAACAAAGGATACATATTTGAGCATGTTTACTATGTATCCACAGCATGAGTGCAAGCTATCTATACAATAGGGAAAGTGCCAATTCACTCAGAAAATTGGTCAAAGCAATGGTTGATTTCAGTGAGAACATTTTTATCAGTGGAATATGTTTAATGAGGGTTGCTGAGGACGTATAAAGGAGCCTTAATTACACTTATTTTTTTTTAAATGGAGACCTAAAACCAGAGTGACGTGATATATATATGTATTTTAAGCTGTAGATTAAAAAAGCAAATACAATCCAAGGAATGATAGTCTACTTAATTATGTTCAGAACACAGCACAAAAACTATATTTAGATCTGGGGTTGCCATTTTAACAAGCACATTCACAGAAGAGTGTCAAAGGGGGTGAAATATTTAGAAAACGTATCATGTGAGAAATGACAGAGGATATTTAGGCTAATTTTTATCCCCGGTGTCAAGCTTCAGGAAAGTGTCTCTAAATAGCTGAAGAACTACCTTGTAGATGAAAATTAGTTATGTGTTGTTCTAGGAGGGCAGGAGCCATAAACAGGTAGCCATAAAGAGGTAAGCACAATATTACAATTTTCAAGTTATTAGAACTGCCCAGTGATTGAATCAGGGGTGGCAGAAGTAGAACAAGATGAACCATAGCATCAGCATGAGCTACCCAGGACCAAAAAAAAAAAAAAGGAACTAGGTCAGAGTGAGGAGCTGAGTTCTTTTATCTGACCCAAATCTCCTCCACATAAAAAGAATCAGAACTGGCAGAGTTTTGTTATTACTTTTGTTTATTTTCCTAACATATTTTATTTTTAAAACTAGTTTTAAATTTACTGAAAAATTGAGAAGATAGTTGTATGGGGTTGAATAGTGTCCTACAAAAATTCATGTCTACTCAGAACCTCAGAATGTGACCTTATATGGAAACAGAATCATTACAAATGTAATTAGTTAGTGTTTAATGAGAAATATTTTGTTCTGTAAACCTTCATCTAAAGTGAGAATAGCAGCACAATTGTAAGAGCGTAGTCGATGTCACTGAACTGTGCATGTAGAAAATTTTGAAATGGTGTATCTTTGACTATGGATATTTTCACCAAAAAAAAAAAAAAAAAAAAAAGGTCGAGAAGGGAGACGGTTGACATGTCGTGGGGTTGTTAACCAATGTCATAAAAAATATGTGTACTACTGTTTCATGAGACTCTATTTGTTCTGTAAACCTTCACCTGAAGTACCTTAAAAAAAGTTTTTTAAAAAATGTGATTAGTTAGGATGAGGTCCTACTGGAGCAGTGGAATCACTAGGTGGGTATGGGGGTATGGACAGTACTGGCTGACACTGTCAGAGGGAGTGACACCAAAATGATTGTCTATAAAATTTTTGTGCAGCGTTTCAGCAGAAATTTATTATTTTTTATAAAAATATCCCTGTAGTATGCTCATGGATAGGAAGACTCAGCATTGTGAAAATATCAGTTCTACCCAAAGATACAGTGCAATCTCAATTCAAATTCCAGTGGCATTTTTTTAACGTGATGGAGAAATAAATCACCAACTTCATATAGAAAAAGAAGAGGCCCCAGACAAGTAAAGCATTACTGAAAAAGAAGAACAAAGTGGGAGGCCTCACACTATCTGATTTTAGAATCTATTATACCGCCATGGTAGTCAAAACAGCCTGGTACTGGTACAACAATAGACACATACACCAATGGAACAGAATTGAGAACCCAGGCGTAAATCCATCCACCTATGAGCAGCTGATATTTGACAAAGGCCCAAGGTCCATTAGCTGGGGAGAAGACAGTCTCTTTAACAAATGGTGCTGGCATAACTGGATATCTATCTGCAAAAAATGAAACAGGACCCATACCTAACACCATACACAGAAACTAATTTAAAATGGATCAAAGATCTAAATATAAAATTGAAAACAATAAAGATCATGGAAGAAAAAATAGGAATAACACTAGGGGTCCTAATTCATGGCATAAATAGTATACAAACCATAACTAACAATGCACAAACACCTGAAAAACCAGATAACTGGCAGTGCCTAAAAATCAAACACTTATGTTCATCAAGAGACATCACTAAAAGAGTAAATAGAGAATCTACAAACTGGGAAAAAATTTTGGCTGCTACGTATCTGATAAAGGCCTCATCTCTAAAATCCACAAGATGCTGCAACACCTCTACAACAAAAAGACAAATAGATTAAAGAATGAACAAAGGATATGAACAGACGCTTCACCAAAGAAGAGGAAATGCTCGTGATCATTAGCCATTAGAGAAATGCAAATCACAGCTACAATGAGATACCATCTCACCCCAACAAGGCTGGAACTAATCAAAAAAACATAGAATAACAAGTGTTGGAGAGGTTGTGGAGAGATTGGAACTCTTATGCACTGCTGGTGGGAATGTAAAATGGTAATACTACTTTGGAAAACAATATGGTACCTCCTTTAAAAGCTAGAAATAGCAATATCATATGATCCAGCAATCCCACTCCTGGGAATATATCCTAGAGAAATAAGAGCCATCACAAGAATAGACATATGCATACCCATGTTCACTGCAGCACTATTCACAATAGCAAAAAGATGGAAACTACCTAAATTGCCTGTCAGCTGTTGAATGGGTAAACAAATTATGGTACATACACACAGTGGAATGCTATGCAATGATAAAGAACAATGATGAATCCCTGAAACATCTCACAACATAGATGAATCTGGAGGACATTATTTTGAGTAAAATAAGTCAGTCACAAAAGGACAAATATTGTAAGAAATCATTATTACAAGAACTCAAGAAAAGGTTTAAACACAGAAAAAATCATTCTTTGATGGTTATGAGGGTAGGGAGGGAGAGGGAGGGAAAAATAAATAACTGGATAGTAGACAAGGATCAACTTGAAGGGAAGGGAAGGACAACACACAATACAGGGGAAGTCAGCACAACTGGACTAAAGCAAAAGTAAAGACGTTTCCTGGACGTATCCAAACACTCTGAGGGACAGAGAAGCTGGGGCTGGGGCCTGGGGACCATAGTTTTAGGGGACATCTAGGTCAATTGGCATAACATAGTTTATTAAGAAATTGTTCTATATCCCACTTTGGAGAGTGGTATCTGGGATCTTAAAAGCTTGGGAGCAACCATCTAAGATACAGCAATTTGTCCCATCTCACTTGGCACAAAGGAGAATGAAGAAAACCAAAGACACGAGGAAAATACTAGCTCAGAGGACTAAAGGACCAAACGAACCAGAGACTCCTTCAGCCTGAAACCAGAATAACTAGATGGTGCTTCGCTACCACCAATGACTGCCCCAACAAGGAACACAATAGAGTCCTGGACAGAGCAGGAGAAAAATGTAGAACAGAACTCAAATTCATGTAGAAAGACAAGACTTAATGGTCTGACAGAGACTAGAGGAACCCCTGAAACTATGGCCCCCAGATGCACTGTTAACCCAGAACTGAAACTATTCCTGAAGACCACTGTTCAGACGAAGATTAGACAGGACTATAAAACAAAAAATAGTACACATGAGGAATGTGATTCTTAGTTCAATCAGATGTACTAGACCAAATGGGCAGCTCCTGTCCAAAAGCAGGATGAG
The DNA here is from genome assembly GCA_030035585.1 of Dugong dugon. Lineage (NCBI taxonomy): Eukaryota > Metazoa > Chordata > Mammalia > Sirenia > Dugongidae > Dugong > Dugong dugon. The sequence goes on from CM057460.1 coordinate 150,589,955, forward strand.
AAGGCAGGAAGGGACAAGAACTGGTCGAACAGACACAGGGAACACAGGGTGGAAAGCGAGAGAGTGCTGTTACATTGTAGGGATTGCAGCTAATGTTGAAAAACAATATGTGTATAAATTTTTGAATGGGAAAATTAAAAAACAAATAAAATATCATATAATAATAAACAAAAAATAAAATATCCTTATAGTTAGTTATAACAACAAAAAAATTTTTTATAAACCCAGCTTACATGTATCAATATACCTACAAGGCTACACTAATTTACTATTGAACCTTCATTATTACTCAATTGCAATGACACTCCAAGTCACATGGTTTCGTCTGCACACGCTACAAGCATGCTCTGTTGTTTTCATTGCGACCGGTGTTTTTATGGTGGCTGATTTTGTCAAAATTTCTGGTGTTTTAGCTGCAATATTGTGGTATTTAGTGTCTGTAAACCTATATCAATAACTTTTTTGAGAATGAAGTAGTGATTAAAGGAAAAGAAGGACTGATACACAGTTATTATGATTTATGTGTAACATTAGTACAAAAAACATTGCTAAGGATTCTGTATGGTCTGTTAGGGAGAGGATCCATGGTGAGGATGACACCATGAGTTACCCCAATGGGTGACACCAACCCTAGTGATGCCACTGTACTGGAGTAAAGTGGGGCCTAATCCAATGACTGGTATCCTTATAAGAAAACATAGGAGACATACAGGGAAAATGCCATGTGAAGACAGAGGCAGAGAGTGGAATGATGCATGTACAAGCCAAGGAACACCAAGGATTGCTGGGAGATAGGAAGAGGCAAGGAAGGATCCTCCCCTAGAAACACCAGAGAGAGCATCACCCTGTTGACACCTTGCTTTTAGACTGCTGGCCTCTGGAACTGAGAATAAATTTCTGTTGTTTTAAGCCACTCAATTTCTGGTAATTTGTTAAGACAGCCCTAGGAAACTAATTTTTATTTTACTTGGATCTACAATCAAAGCCTGTGAAGCAGATGTCAAGAAATCAGACAATGCACAACCATGATCATGGCAGCATTGTTCACAATAGCAAAACGATGGAAACAACCTAGATGCCCATCAACAGATGAATGGATAAATAAACTATGGTACGTACACACAATGGAGTACTATGCAACGGGAAAGAACAATGATGATTCTGTGAAGCATCTCATAACATGGATGAAACTGGAAGACATTATGCTGAGCGAAATAAGTCAATCACAAAAGGAAAATATTGTATGAGACCTCTATTGTAAAAACCCATGAAAAAGTTTACACACAAAAAGTAATAATCTTTGTTGGTTATGAGGGATGGGAGGGGTGCTAGGGAAATACTAAACAAGCAATAGATAAGTGATATCTTTGGTGAAGGGTGAGACAGTACACAATACTGGGGAAACCAGCACAATTTGTACAGGAAAGGTCATGGAAGCTCCCTAGACACATCCAAACTCCCTGAGGGACTGAATTGCTGGGCAGAGGGCTGTGTGGACCATGGTCTCAGGGAACATCCAGCTCAATTGGTATAACACAGTCCTCCACAGGCCTCCACCAGACTGAGTCCAGTACAGCTAGATGGTGCCCAGCTACAACCACTGACTGCTCTGACCAGGATCACAACAGAGGGTTCTGGACAGAGCTGCAGAAGGATGTAGAGCATAATTCTAACTCACAAAAAAAAAAAGACCAGATTTACTGGCCTGAAAGAGACTGGAGAAACCCTGAGAGTATGGCCCCCAGACACCCTTTTAGCTCAGTGGTGAAGTCACTTCCGAGCTTCACCATTCAGCCAAGGGTTGGACAGCCCCATAAAACAAAACGGGACTAATGAGGCACAGCAGTCCAGGGACAAGGACTAGAAGGCAGAAGGTGACAGGAAAGCTGGTGATAGGGAACTCAAGGTTGAGTAAGGACAGTGTTGACGTGTAGAGGGGTTGTTAACCATTGTCATAGGGCAACATGTGTACTAACTGTTTAGTGAGAAACTATTTTGTTCTGTAAACCTTCATCTAAAGTGAGAATAGTAGCACAACTGGAAGAACGTAATCGATGTCACTGAACTGTGCATGCAGAAATTTTTGAAATGGTGTATCTCTGGCTATGTATATTTTCACGAAAAAAAAAAAGGTCAAGAAGGGTGGGGTTGTTAACCAATATCATAAAACAATATGTGTACTGACTGTTTAATGAGAAACTATTTGTTCTGTAAACCTTCACTGAAGTACAATAAAAAAAAAAAAAAGAAATCAAATGACATTTTGCATTGGGAAAATCTGCTGCAAAAGACCTCTTTAAAGTGTTAAAAAGCAAAGATGTCACTTTGAGGATTAATGTGTGCCTGATCCAAGCCATGGTATTTTCAGTCACCTCATATGCATGCAAAAGCTGGACAGTGAATAAAGAAGACCAAAGAAGAATTGATGCCCTTGAGTTGTGGTGTTGGTGAAGAATATTGAATATACTATGGACTGCCAGAAGAACAAACGAATCTGTCTTGGAGGAAGTGTACCAGAAATGCTCCTTAGAAGCAAGGATGGTGAGATTTTGTCTCACATACTTTGGGCATATTATCTGGAGGGACCAGTCTCTGGAAAAGGACATTTTGTCTCACATACTTTGGGCATATTATCTGGAGGGACCAGTCTCTGGAAAAGGACATCATGCTTGGTGAAGTAGAGGGTCAGTGAAAAAGAGGAAGACCCTCAAGGAGATAGACTAACACAGTGGCTGCAACAATGAGCTTAAACATAGCAGTGATTGTGAGAATGGTACTGGACTGGGCAGTGTTTCGTTCTGTTGTACATAGGGTCTATATGAGTTGAAAGTAACTCAACGGCACCTAACAAAAACAACAACAGGAAACTAATACAGAGTTTGGCACTGGAAAGTGGGACACTGCTCTAACAAACACCTAAAAATGTGGAAGTGGCTTTAGAATTGGTAATGGGTAGAAGCTGGAAGTGTTTAGAGGTGCATGATAGAAAAAGCCTAGACTGCCTTGAAGAGACAGTTGGTGGAAACATGGAGGTTAATGTTGTTTATGGTGAAGTCTCAGACAGTAATAAGGAACATCTTACTTGAAATTGAAGGAAAGGAAATTCAATTGTTCCACACTATTTGTGGAAAATATTATTCTTTCACCATTGAATCACCTTGCTCCTTTGTCAAAGATCAGTTGACTGTATTTGTATGGGTCTATTTCAGAACTTTCTACTCTGTTCCATTGATTTATGTGTCTGTTCTTTCACGAATACTATACTGTCTTGATTACTGTAACCTTATAGTCAATCTTAAAGTTAGATAATATCAGTTTTCTGACTTTGTTCTTCTTCAGTACTGTGATGGCTATTCTGGTTTTTTTGTCTCTCCAAATGAACTTTAGAATCAGTTTATTGATATCTACAAAATAGCTTGTTGGAATTTTGATTGAGACTGCATTGACTCTTTAGATCATTTGGAAAGAATTGGCATCTTTATAATGTTGAGTCTTCCTATCCATGAACATGGACTATCTCTCTCCAGTTATTTAAATCTTCTTTGTTTCTTTTGCTAAAAAGGATTTCTCCTTCCAGTTCTATCAGTTTTTGCCACATATATTTTGATACTTTGTTATTAAGTGCATACACATTCAGAACTGTAATGTATTCTTGGAGAACTGACCCATTTATCATTATGCAATTCTCTTTATCCCTGATAATTTTCCTTGCTGTGAAGACTTCTTTGTCTGAAATTAACATAGCTCCTCCAGTTTTCTTTGGATTAGTGTTAGCATGCTATATCTTTTCCACTCCTTTCCTTTTAACCTATCTGTATCTTTATCTTTAGACAACATATAGTTGAATCTTTTTTAATCCCTCTGACAGTATCTGTCTTTTAACTGGTGTATTTAGACCATTTACATTTAAAGCTTATTGACATAGTTGGATTTAGTTGAAATCGATTCCATGGCAATGGGTTTGGCTTTTGGTTTTCATTATGTTTTTAACTTTTTTTTCTCTTCATTGCACGTGTTCTTTTTTTTTTTTTTTTTTTTTTTTTTTTAGCTCCCCTTTTTATCTACCTCCTTTGGCTTTTATTTAACATCTTATATGATTCCATTTTCTCTCTTTCCTTTCCATATCAATTATACTTCCTTTTAAAATATTTTAGTGGTTGCCCTGAAGTTTGCAATATACATTTACAACTTACCTAAGTCCACTTTCAAATAAAACTATATTATTTCACAGGTAGTGCAGATACCCCGGGTTCTTTCAAGATTTTCCCTTTCCCTTCAGTTTTCTGCACTTTGAATATGCCTAGGTGTATTTTTGTTTTTTTGTATTTATCCTGTTTGGGGTTCTCTGAGCTTCCTGGATCTATGGTTTGGTGTCTGTCATTAATTTTAGCAGGTTCTTGGTCATTATTACTTCAGGTATCTACTCTACTGTATTCTTTCTTGTGGTGTTCCAATCAAGCATATGTAACATCTTTTTCAAATTCTGCTCTTTTTTTATATATAATAGTATATTATTTATATATACATACATATGTATCATCTCACAGGAGAAAGATGTGGCAGTCGGCTTCCTTAAAGATTACTATCTTCAAAACCCTATAGGGCAGTTCTACTCTATCCAATCGGGTCACTATGAGTCAGAATTGACTCAGCAGCAATGGATTTTTTGGGGGGGTGTCCAATCCAATCTACTGATTAGCTCATCAAAGACATTGTTAATTTCGGTTGCTGTATTTTTTTTTATTTCTAGCATTACCTTTTAACTTTTTAAGTTTCCACCTCTCTGCTTATGTTATCCATTTGTTCTTGCATGATATCTACTCTTTTCATTAGCATACTTAACTTATTAATCATAATGATTTTTAATTCCCTATTAATAATTCTAAAATACAGATTATATCTGAGTCTGGTTCTGAGGCTTGCCAGAATGCCTTTTTTTTTTTTTTTTAATTGTGCTTTAGGTGAAAGTTTACAGTGCAAATTAGTTTCTCATTCAAAAATTTATATACAAATTTTTTGTGACATTGGTTGCAATCCCCACAATGTGTCAGCATTCTCACCTTTTCCACCCTGGATTCCCTGGGTCCATTAGTCTAGTTGTCCTGTCCCTTCCTACAGTCTCTTCTTTGCTTTTGGGCAGGTGTTGCCCCCTTGATCTCGTATACTTGATTGAATTAAGAAGCACATTCTTCAAGTGCGTTATTGTTTGTTTTACAGGCCTATCTAATCTTTGGCTGAAGGGTGGGCTTCAGTTCTGTATTAACAGCATGTCCGGTGGCTATAGTCTTTGAAGTTCCACCAGTCTCTGTCAGACCAGTAAGTCTGGTCTTTTTTTGTGAATTTGAATTTTGTCCTACATTTTCCTCCCTCTCTGTCCAGGACCCTCTATTGTGATCCCTATCAGAGTTGTTAGTGGTGGTAGTCAGGTACCATCTAGTTCTTCTGGGCTCAGGCTGGTGGAAGCTGTGATTCACGTGGTCCATTAGTCTTTGAACTAACATTTTCCTTGTCTCTTTGCTTTTCTCATTCTCCTTTGCTCTGGATGGAATGGGATCAATAGATGTATCTTAGATAGCAGCTCGCAAACTCTTAAGACCCCAGATACTACTCACCATAGTAGGATGTAGAACATTTTCTTTATGAACTATGTTATGTCAGTTGACCTAGATGTCCCCCAAGGCTATGATCCCTGGCCCTCAGCCCCAGTAACTTGGTCCCCAAGACTATGGTCCCCAGCCCTCAGCCCCAGTAACTTGGTCCCACAAGTGTTTGGATGTGTCTAGGAAGCTTCTATGACTTTGCCTTGGTCAAGTTGTGCTGATTTCCCCTATATTGTGTGTTGTCTTTTCCTTCACCAAAGTTAACACTTGTTTACTATTTGGTTAGTGATTTCCCTTTTCCATCCTTCCCCTCCCTCGTAACCATCAAAGATTGTTTTTATTCTGCATGTAAACCTTTTCTTGAGGTTTTTGTTTTTGTTTTTATTTTTGTTTATTGTACTTTAGATGAAGGTTTACAGGACAAACTAGCTTCTCATTAAACAGTACATATATTGTTTTACGACATTGGTTAACAACCCCGTGACGTGTCAGTAGTCTCCCTTCTCAAACTTGGGTTCCCTATTACCAGCTTTCCTGTCCCCTCCTGTCTTCTAGTCCTTGCCCCTGGGCTGGTGTGCCCCTTTAGTCTTATTTTGTCCTATTGGTCTGTCTATTCTTTGGCTGAAGGGTGAGTCTCTGGAGTGACTTCATTACTTAGCTAAAATGGTGTCCAGGGGCCATACTCTCAGGGTTTCTTCAGTCTCTGTCAGGCCAGTAAGTCTCGTCTTTTTTTGAGTTAGAATTTTGTTCTGCATTTTTCTCCAGCTCTGTCCGGGACCCTCTATTGTGATCCCTGTCAGAGCAGTTGGTGGTGGTAGCTGGGCACCATCTAGTTGTGCTAGACTCCGTCTGGTGGTGGCCATAGTAGTTGTGGTCTATTAGTCCTTTGAACTAATCTTTCCCTTGTGTCTTTAGTTTTCTTCACTTTCCTTTGCTCCTGAAGAGGTGAGACCAGTGGAGTTTCTTAGATGGCCGCTCACAGATTTTTAAGACTCCAGGCACTACTCACCAAAGCAGAATGCAGAACATTTTCTTTATAAACTGTGTTATACCAGTTGAGCTAGATGTTTCCTGAGATCATGGTCCCCACAGCCCTCTGCCCAGCAATTCAGTCCCTAAGGGAGTTTGGATTTGTCCATGGAGCTTCCATCCTTGCCCTGAACAAGTTGTGCTGGCTTCCTCAGCATTGTGTACTGTCTTACCCTTCATCCAAGTTACCACTTATCTGTTGTCTATTTAGTGCTTTTCCACCCCTACCCCTCCCCTCCCTTGTAACCATCGAAGCTGTTTCTTTTTGTGTGTAAACCTTTCCATGAGTTTTTGTGATTGACTTATTTCACTCAGCATAGTGCCCTCCAGATTCATCCATGTTGTGAGATGCTTCCCAGATTCATCATTGTTCTTTATTGTTGCATAATACTCCATTGTGTGTATGTACCATAGTTTGTTTATCCACTCATCTGTTGATAGGCACTTAGGTTGTTCTCCATCTTTTTGCTATCTTGAATAATGCTGCAGTGAACATGGGTGTGCATATGTCTATTCATGTGATGGCTATTATTGCTCTAGGATATATTTCTAGGAGTGGGATTGCTGAATTGTATGGTATTTCTATTTCTAGTTTTTAAAGGAGATGTCACATAATTCTCCATAGTGGTTGTACCACTTCACATTCCCACCAGCAATGCATAGGAGTTCCAATCTCCCCACAACCTCTCCATCATTTGCTATTTTCTGTTTTTTTTTTTTATTATTATTGCCAGTAATGTCGGGGTGAGATGGAATCTCATTTTAATTTTGATTTGCATTTCTCTAATGGCTAATGATCGCGAGCATCTCCTCATGTGTCTTAGCCACCTGAATGCCTTCTAATTTTTGTTGAAAGTTGGACATGATATAATTGGGTGATAGTAACTGAGGTAAATAAATCTTTAGTGTGAGGTTTTATGTTAGTCTGGCTAGGAGCTAGGCTGTGGTTAATGTTTACTGTAACTGTAGGTCACACCAAAAACAAAACGAAACCCACTGCTGTGGAGATGATTCTGATGCACAGTGACCCTATAGGACAGAGTAGAACTGCCTTATAGTGTTTCCAAGGGTGTAAATCTTTACCGAAGCAGACTGCCACATCTTTGTTTCTCATAGCAACTGCTGGGTTCAAACCACCTACCTTTCAGTTAGTAGCCAAGTGCTTTAACCACTGTGCCACCTGGGCTCCTCTTCTATAGGTGCCAAATGCTTCAAATTCCTTTAGTGTCCTTGCTTTTTTTGACTCCCTGTTGTCTTTAAGTTTACCTAAGAACTCCTTCTTAGATAGAGTTTGCCCTTCGTAGCTCTTTGAGTTACATTGCACGGTTATTATACTGGAGCCCTGTTGATGTGGTGGTAAGGAGTGGGGGAGGTAAAGCATTCATTAATTTTATGATTAAATCTCAGTCTTTTAGTGGGCCTGTCTCCCTGAGCTGTGACATTCACAAGTGTTCCTTACTCCCCACTCCTTCCCCACCCCCAGTTATGTGAGATGGGAAGACTGGAGACAGCTGGAGTTGGGTAATTGCCCTTCTCCTTTCTGCCTATGTGGGATAAGGTGCTGGTGAAATCTTTTTCATTGGACAGTGGGCTTTTGTTTTCAAGAATGATCTGAGTGAACTTCAAAATGGTTATTTTTCACCTTTCTCTGCCAGAGCCATGAGTTGATTTTTCTTGCCTCTGCACCATTAAAACAAAGAACAAAAAAACAAACCCACTGCCTTCGAGTCGATTCCAACTCATAGTGACCCTCTGCACCATGGTCTCTGGAAAATCCACAAGAGTGTGGAGCTTCCACTAAGACTGTGGCCCCCAGATTTGGCTTACTCTCAAGCTAGTCCTTACTTAGCCTCCAATAATTCATCATAATTACCATTTAAGTGTTCCTACCAGTTAATATGGAGCCCTGTCTCCAGGGCGTTCTGCTCTAGGTAAGGTTATCTTGGCTGTGATTCTCTACATTTACCTGTCTCTCCAGATTTCAGGGTGCTGATTCACCCTGAAACCTCAATTCTCTGCTGGGCCCAAGAAAAGTCATTAATTTTTAGTTTGTTCAATTTTTGTTATTGATCTTCCGAGATCTTTACATGTCAGCAGGGCTTTGAACTTGTCCATTCAGGTTAGAACACCTGCTAAGAATTTGTATTTCTCACAAGTTCCCAGGTATTGCAAACGCTGCTGGTTAGGGGCTAATTCTGAGAACCACTAGTAGAGCATTGGTTCTCAAAATTTATTGCACGTAAGAATCACCTGGGGATCTCGTTAGATTCTGATTCAGCATATCTGGGGTGAAAATGCAAATTCTCAGCAAGGGGTTGAACCGGAACAAAGCAGTTTGAAGTCCTGCATGTCAGAGCTGAAATGAGAAGATCCTGGGAGGAGAATGAGGCAAGGAAGTGAGTCACAAGCAAGATGCGAATTTAGAATTTTGATTTTTAGTCTCAAAAATGTGCCCTGCTTTTCTCTCATCAAATGAGGGAGGCTGTGAACATATAGCATAAGATGTTGATGTCCAGCCACAGTGATAGGCAAGACATTCATTCACCCAATTTGAGGCAACTAAAAGTCAGGTAATGTTAAGGCAATGAGGAACTAAACTCTGAGTGTAATAATTTAAGTGTAATTTATCTGTGTGTAAAATTGCATGTCTTTAGATTTTACTTTTCAAGATGCAGGTCTGCAACTGAGAGTAATAAGGAAACTACCCTGGACCTTAAAAGAGCAGAGCTGGGGACCAGCGGGGCTGCCATAGTGCCCACCCTATGGGCCACTATCCATACAGAATACGATTTGAATAGCGTTCCCCTGCAGTTATGGAAAGTGACAGCCCTGGGAATTTGAACTTCAGAGGAGAGAGGCCTGTTCATATCATTGACGTTTGGGCACTAAAGGAAAAGATGTCACTAAGGTCTGGAGAAGTTAGGAGACTCTGGAGCAATGTTTTGGAGCAATTGAATGGATTCAACTTAATTCAATTCACATTTATTTGCCATATACTGTGTACAAAATACTGAAGGATACAGGGAAAGCAAACATACAATGAATACCTATTATATGTCATAGATTGTAATGTTTATGATTTTGGTTTGTGTTAACAAAGGTATAAGGTAGGTATTATTAATATCCCCACTATATAGATGGGAAAAGTGAGATTTAGGGTGTCTCACGTATGTCTGATGAACCAACTTTCAAATCTCAGTTCTTCTACTTACTAGACTTGTAACGTTGGGTAATTTAGCTAACCTGAGAGTCTCCTCACGCATGGAAAGAGGAGTACAATCGGAATACTGCCAACATAGTCTAGCGCACTTTCTCAAAGTGTGGCTGCAGACCAGCAGCATCACCATCACCAGGGAAATTTTTAAGAATGCATATTATAACCTTGGGGAATTTGAGCCCAGCAGTCTGTTTTAACAAGCCACCCAGGTGATTCTGAGACACGCTTGAGTTTAAGACTCATTGGTACAGAGGTTAAGAATATGGATTCTGGAGCCTGACTCCATGGGTTTGAATCTTGGCACTGCTCTACTTATTAGCTGTGTGACCTTGGTTACTTAATCCCTAGTTATTTAATTTATCTGTACCTCAGTTAACTCATCTGCAAAATGGGGATAATAATAATATTTATCTTGTAAAGTTCATTATGAGGATCAGGTTACTAATGCATGTAAAACACAACAGTGCCTGGCACATAGCGAGCGTTACAGTGACTGCAATAGTGAATACTTTATAACTGTTAGTTAAACAGAATAAATAAATATAAGGGTTGTTGTGGGAATTTAGGTAATATATGTAAATTATGCTTGGCACAGAGTAGGTGCTCAACAAATGTTAACAATTTTTATTGTTAGTAGAAATAATGTCATTATATTTTGTTCTAAGGGACAGCACCAGGACTGGAATGATCGATCTGTTCATTTCTAATGTCCATATCCTGACTATAGATTATACTGTGCCCAGCATGAATACAGTCTCAACCTTCATGGAGAGAGAAACATCAGAAGTCCACACTAAGCAGCGGGGGTCATGGCAGAGATAAGCCCAGGAGCTGTGGAAGCTACAAGCAGAGCTGCAGAAAACTCTATGTGGGCCTCAGAGGGAGGCCATCAGTCTAGGGAAAGCAAGGTGGGGAGGAGGTTGATGGCCTGCTGGGTCAGAATTGAAAAGGACACACCATTTCAGCTGGAAACACTCAAAACATCATTATTGCAAAATTGCTGGTATTCAATGGCTGGTATTGCTGTGCTAATGTGTTAATAATAATTTTGCAGTTAGAGACAAGCCTGGGCTGTTAGCATTTAAGGCCACGTAAATTTTTTTTTTCTTTTTTTTTTATTATTGCACTTTAAGTGAAAGTTTACAGTTACAGTTTGTTTCTCATACAAAAATTTATACATACATTGTTATGTGACCCTAGTTGCTATCTCTATAATGTGACAGCACACTCCTCCTTTCCACCACGGATTTCCCATGTCCATTCAACCATCTCCTGACCCTCTCTGCCTTCTCATCTTGCCTCTGGACAGGAGCTGCCCATTTAGTCTCATGTATCTACCTGAGCTAAGAGGCACTCTCTTCACGAGTATCATTTTATGTCTCTTAGTCCAGTCTAATCTTTGTCTGAAGAGTTGGCTTTGGGAATGGTTTCAGTTCTGGGCTAACAGAGAGTACAGGGTCCGTGTTTTCTGAGGTCCTTCCCGTCTCATTCAGACCATTAAGTCTGGTCTTTTTACTAGAATTTGAGTTCTTCACCCCCCTTTTCTCCTGCTCCATCAGTGACACTTTGTTGTATTCCCTGTCAGGGTGGTCACTGGTGGTAGCCGAGTACCATCTAGTTCTTCTGGTCTCATGCTAATGGAGTCTCTAGTTTACGTGGCCCTTTCTGTCTCTTGGGCTAATATTTTCCTTGTGTTTTTGGTGTTCTTCATTTGTCTTTGCTCCAGGTGGATTGGGACCAATTGATGCATCTTAGATGGCCACTCACTAGTTTTTAAGACCCCAGACGCCACTCACCAAAATGGAATGCAGAACATTTTGTTAAGCTTTGTTATGTCAATTGACCTAAAAACCCATCAAAACCCATTGCCATTGAGTCCATTCTAACTCATAGTGACCCTATAGGATAGAGTAGAACTGCACCATAGGATTTCCAAGGAGCGGCTGGTGGATTTGAACTGCTGACCTTTTGGTTAGCAGCTGTAGCTCGTAACCACTGTGCCACCAGGGCTCCAATTGACCTAGTTAGCCCATAAAACCATGGTCCCCAGAACCCCACCTCTGCTACTCTGTCCCTTGAAGTGTTCGGTTGTATTCAGGAAACTTCTTAACTTTTGGTTTAGTGCAATTGTGTTGACTTCCTTTGTATTGTGTGTTGTCCTTCCTTTCACCTAAGATAATTCTTGTCTACTCTCTAGTTGGTGAATTCCCCTCTCCCTCCCTCCCCGCCCTCATAACCATCAAAGAATGTTTTCTTCTGTTTTTAAATCTTCTCTTGAGTTCTTATAATAGTGGTCTCATACAATATTTGTCCTTTTGCTACTGACTAATTTCACTCAGCATAATGCCTTCCAGATTCATCCATGCTATGAGATGTTTCGCAGATTCATCATTGTTCTTTATCATTGCATAGTATTCCACTGTGTGAATAAACCATAATTTGTTTATCCATTCATCCGTTGATGGGCACCTAGATTATTTACATCTTTTTGCTATTGTGAACAGTGCTGCAGTGAACATGGATGTGCATATATCTATTCGTGTGACAGCTCTTATTTCTCTAGGATATTCCAAGGAGTAGAATTTGCTGGATCCTATGATAATTCTATTTTTAAGGAAGTGACAAATCAATTTCCAAAGTGGTTGTATATTTTACATTCCCACCAACAGTGTATAAGTGTTCCAGTTTCTCCACAACCTCTCCAACGTTTATTATTTTGTGTTTTTTTGATTAACAATAACCTTGTTGGGGTGAGATGGTATCTCATTGTGGTTTTGATTTGCATTTCTCTAATGGCTAAAGATCTTGAGCATTTCCTCATGTAACTGGTAGCTACCTGAATGTCTTCTTTGGTGAAGCGCCTGTTCATATCCTTTGCCCATTTTTTAATTGGGTTATTTGTCTTTTTTGTTGTTCAGGTTTTGCAGTATCTTGTAGATTTTAGAGATTAGATGCTGATCAGATTTGTTGTAGCCAAAAAGTTTTTTCCCAGTCTGTAGGTTGTCTTTTTACTCTTTTGGAGAAGTCTTTTAATGAGCATAAGTATTTGATTTTTAGGAACTCCTGGTTATCTAGTTTCTCTTCTGGTGTTTGTGCATTGTTACTAATATTTTGTATTCTCTTTATGCCATGTATTAGGGCTCCTAGCATTGCCCCTATTTTTTCTGCCATGATCTTTGTCATTTTAGATTTTGTATTTAGGTCTTTGATCCATTTTGAGTTAGTTTTTTGTGCATGATGTGAGGTATAGGTCTCGTTTCATTTTTGCAGATGGATATCCAGTTATGCCAGCACCAATTGTTAAAGAGACTGTCTTTTCCCCAAATAACAGACTTTGGGCCTTTGTCAAACATCAGCTGCTCATAGATGGATGAATTTACGTCTGGATTCTTAATTCTGTTCCATTGATCTGTGTATCTGTTGTTGTACCAGTACCAGGCTGTTTTGACTATCGTGGTGGTATAATAGGTTCTAAAATCAGGTAGTGTGAGGCATCCTGCTTTGTTGTTCTTCTTCAGTAATACTCTACTTATTTGGGGCCTCTTTCCTATCCATATGAAGTTGGTGATTTGTTTCTCCATCTCATTAAAAATGCCATTGGAATTTGGATTGGGATTGCATTGTATCTGTAGAATGCTTTGGGTAGAATTGACATGTTTACAATGTTGAGTCTTCCTATCCCTGAGCAAGATGTATTTTTCCACTTATGTAGGTCTCTTTTGGTTTCTTGGAGTCCTGTCTTGTAGTTTCCTTTGTATACATCTTTTACCTCTCTGGTTAGATTTATTCCTAAGTATTTTATCTTCTTGAGGGCTATTATAAATGGTATTGATTTGGCTATTTCCTCTTTGAAGTTCTCTTTGTTGGTGTAGAGGAATCCAACCGATTTTTGTATGTTTAACTTGTATCCTGATACTTTGCTGAAACCTTCTATTAGTTCCAGTAATTTTCTTGTGGATTCTTTGGGGTTTTCTGTGTGTAAGATCATATCATATGCCAGTAGACATACTTTTAATTCTTCCTTACCAATTTGGATGCTCTGTATTTCTTTTTCTAGCCTAAGTGCTCTGGCTAGGACCTCCAGCACAATATTGAATGAGAGTGGTGATAAAGGACATCCTTGTCTGGTTCCCTTTCTCAAGGGTAATGCTTTCAGACTCTCTCTGTTTTGAATGATGTTGGCTGTTGGTTTTGTACAAAATGCTCTTAATCATGATGAGGAATTTCCCTTCTATTCCTATTTTGGTGAAAGTTTTTTTTTTGTCATGAATGGGTGTTGGACTTTGTCAAATGCCTTTTCTGCATCAGTTGATAAGATCATGTAGTTCTTGTCTTTTATTTTATTTATGTGATGGATTACATTGATTTTTTTTCTAATGTTGAACCATCCCTGCATACCTGGTATGAATCCCACTTGGTCATGGTGATTATTTTTTTTAATATGTTGTTGAATTCTATTGGCTAGAATTTTGTTGAGGATATTTGCCTCTATGTTCATGAGGGATATTGGTCTGTCATTTTCTTTTTTGTGGTGTCTTTACCTGGTTTTGGTATCAGGGTTATGATGGCTTCATAGAATGAGTTTGGGAGTATTCCATCCTCTTCTATGTGCTGAAATACCTTTAGTGGTAGTGGTGTTAACTCTTCTCTGAAAGTTTGGTAGAATTCTCCAGTGAAATCATCAGGGCCTGGACTTTTTTTTTGTTGAGAGTTTTTTAATTACCTTTTCAATCTCTTCTTTTGTTATAGGTTTATTTAGTTGTTCTACTTCTGTTTGTGTTACTTTAGGTAGGTAGTGAAATAGGTAGTGTGTTCTAGAAATTTGTCCATTTCCTCTAGGTTTTCAAATTTGTTAGAGTACAGTTCTTCATAGTATTCTGTTATGATTACTTTAATTTCATTTGAGTCTGTTGTGATATTGCCCATCTCATTTCTTATTTGGGTTATTTGTGTCCTCTCCTGGTTTTCTTTTGTCAATTTGGCCAATGGTTTATCAATTGTGTTGATCTTTTCAAAGAATTAACTTTTGGTCTTAACTCTTTCAATTGTTTTTTTATTTCCTGTTTCATTTCATTCTGCTCTAATTTTTTTTTTTTTTGAAGCATTCAGTCTTTTTTTTATTGTGTTTTACATGAAAGTTTACAGAGAAAATTAGTTTCTCATTAAACAATTAATACACAAATTATTTAGTGACATTGGTTGCCAGCCCCACCATGTGTCAACACTCTCCCCTTCTCCATCCCAGGTTTCCTGTTTCCATTTGTCCAGTTTTCTTGTCCCTTTCTGCCTTCTCATCTTTGCTTTTGGGCTGGTGTGCCCTTTAGTCTCATATACATTATTGAACTACAAAGCACATTCCTCATGTGTGCTATTGTTGGCCCTATAGACCTGTCTAATCTTTGGCTGAAGGGTGAACCTGAGACGGCCTCAGGGTTTCTCCAGTCTCTGTCAGACCAGGAAGCCTGTTTTTTTTTTTTTTTTTCTTTTTGGTGAATTTGAATTTTATTCTACATTTTTCTCCCGCTCTATCCGGGAACCCTCTATTGTTATCCCTGCCAGAGTTGTTCTGGGCTCAGTCTAGAGGAGATTGTGGTTGTTTTGGTCCATCAGTCCTTTGGACTAATCTTTTCTTGTGTCTTTGGTTTTCTTCATTCTCCTTTGCTCCAGTAGGGATGGGACCAGTGGATGTATCTTAGATGGCCACTCACAGGCTCTTAAGACCCCAGACTTTACACACCACAGTCGGATGTAAAACATTTTCTTTGTAGACTATGTTATGCCAATTTAGCTAGATGTCCCCCGAGAGGATGGTCCCCAGCCCTCATCCCAGAAGCTCAGTCCTTTGGGACGTTTGCATGTGTCTGTGAAGCTTCTATGATTATGCCCTATTCAAGTTGTGCTGACTTCCTCACTATTGTGTACTGTCTTACACTTCACCAAAGTTACCGCTTATCTACTATCTAGTTAGTGTTTTTCCCTACCACACCTCACCTCCCTTGTAACCATCAAAGATTGTTTCTTTCTGGGTGTAAACCTTTCCTTGAGTTTTTATAATAGTAGTCTCATACAGTATTTGTTCTTTTGTGATTGACTTATTTGACTCAGCATAACGCCCTCAAGATACATCCATGTTGTGAGATATTTCACAGATTCATCATTGTTCTTTATCGTTGTGTAATACTCCATTGTGTGTATGTACCATAGTGTGTTTATCCATTCGTCTGTTGAGAGGCACTTAGATTGTTTCCATCTTTTTGCTTTTGTGAATAATGCTACAATGAACATGGGTGTGCACATGTCTATTCATGTGACAGCTCTTATTTCTCTAAGATATTGCTAGGAGTGGGATTGCTGGATTGTATAGTATTTCTATTTCTAGCTATTTAAGGAGGCGCCATATCATTTTCCAAAATGGTTGCACCATTTTGCATTCCTACCAGCAGTGCCTAAGAGTTCCAATCTCTCTGCAACCTCTCCAACATTTGTTATTTTCTGTTTTTTTTTCATTCTTGCCAGTAATGTCGAGATGAGATGGTATCTCATTGTAGCTTTGATGTGCATGTCTCTACTGGCTGATCATTGTGAGCATTTCCTCATGTGTCTCTTAGTCACCTGAATGTCTTCTTTGGTGAAATGTTTGCTCATATCCTTTGCCCATTTTTTAATTGGATTATTTGTCTTTCTATTGTAGAGGTGTTGGATTTTCCTATAGATTTTAGAGATTAGACCTTTGTCGGATATGTCATAGCCAAAATTTTTTCCCAGTCTGTAGGTTCTATTTTTGCTCTTTTGGAGAAGACTTTTAATGAGCATAAGTGTTTAATTTTTAGAAAATCCTATTTTCTAGCTTATCTTCTGGTAATTTTGTATGGTTAACTATGATTTGTAACCTGTTTATGTTGTATATTAGGGTCCCTAGTGGTGATTCTGTTTTTTGTTCCATAATCTTTATAGTTTTTGATTTTATATTTAGGTCTCTGATCCATTTTGAAACAATTTCTGTGTCTGGTGTGAGGCATGGGTCCTGTTTCATTTTTTTTTACAGATGAACATCCAGTTTTGCCAGCGCCATTTGTTAAATAGACTGTCTTTTCCCCATTTGATGCACTTTGGGCCTTTGTCGAAGATCTGGTGACTGTAGGTAGATGAATTTACATCTGGGCTCTTGATTCCATTCCATTGGTCAATGTGTCTGTTGTTGTAACAGTACCAGGCTGTTTTGACTACCATAGCTGTATAGTAGGTTCTGAGGTGAGGTAGTGCAAGGCCTCTTACTTTGTTCTTGTTCTTCTTCAATAACGCTTTACTTAGCTGGGGGCTCTTTCTTTTCAATACAAAGTTAATGATTATTTTTTCCATCTTGTTAAAAATGGTATTGGTATTTGGATCAGGACTGCATTGTATTTGTAGATTGCTTTGAGTAGAATTGATGTTTTCACAATGTTGAGTCTTCCTATCCATGAGCATGGTATGTTTTTCCATTTATCTAGGTCTCTTTTGGTTTCTTGCAGTAGTGTTCTGTAGTTTTCTATGTATAGGTCTTTTATGTCCCTGGTTAGATTTACTCCCAAGCATTTTATTTTTTTAGGGACTATTATAAATGGTATTGCTTTCCTGATTTTCTTTTTGTAGTTCTCTTTACCGGTGTATACAAATTCAACTGATTTTTGTATTTTACGTTGTATCCTGCTACTCTGCTGAATCTATTATTTCCAATAGTTTTCTTGTGGACAGGTTTTTGGGTTTTTTTTAATGTATAGTAACATGTCATCCGCAAATAGGGATAGTTTTACTTCTTCCTTTCCAATTCAAATGCTCATTATTTCTTTTTCTTGCTTTATTGCTCTAGCTAGGACTTAAACGACACAATCTTAAATATGAGTGATGATAAAGGGCATCCTTGTATTGTTCCCATTCTCAGGGGGAATGTTTTCAGCCTCTCTCCATTGAGAATGAAACTGGGTGTTGGTTTTCAATAGATGCCCTTTATTATGTTTAGGAATTTCCCTTCTATTCCTGTTGTATTGAGAGTTTTTATCAAGAATGGGTGTTGGACTTTATCAAATGCCTTATCTGCATCGATTGAGATGATCATGTGATTCTTTTCTTTTGTTTAATTTATGTGGTGGATTACAATATTTATTTTATAATGTTAAAACATCCTTGCATACCTGGTATAAATCCCACTTGGTCGTGGTGTATTATTATTTTTTTAAATGGTGCTGAATTCTATTGGCTAGAATTTTGTTGAGAATTTTTGCATCTATATTCATGAGAGTTATTGGTCAGTAATTTTCTTTTTTGTGGTGTCTTTGCTTGGTTTTGATATCAGGGTTATGCTAGCTTTACAGAATGAATCTGGAAGTATCCCTTCCTTTTCTATTTTCTGAAATAGTTTGAGTACTACTAGTGTGAGCTCTTCTCTGAATTTTCCTTTTCTTTCTTTCTTTTTTTTAATTGTACTTCAGGTGAAGGCTTACAGAACAAATACTTTCTCATGAAACTGTAGTACACATACTGTTTTATGACATTGGTTAATAACCCCACAACATGTCAACCCTCTAACTTCTCAACCTTTTCTTTTGGTGAAAATACACATAGCCAAAGATACACCATTTCAAAAATTTCTACATGCACAGTTCAGAGACGTTGACTGCGCTCCTCCAGTTATGCTGCTATTCTCACTTACAATGAAGGATTAGAGAACAAAATAGTTTCTCATTGAACAGTTACTACACATGATGCCCTATGACAATGGTTAACAATCTCACAACACATCAACAATATCCTTACTCAACATTGGGTTCCCTATCACCAGCTTCCTTGTCCCCTTCTGCCTTCTGGCCCTTGTCACTGGACTTCTGTACCTCAATAGTCTCATTTGGTTTTACAGGGCTGTCCACTCCCAGGTGGATAACTTTGCCACGGAGCTAAAAGGGTGTCTGGGGGCCATACTCTTGGAGTTTCTCCAGTCTCCTTTAGGCAGGTAAATCTGGTCTTTTTTTTTGTGAGTTAGAATTATGTTCTACATCGTTCTCCAGCTCTGTCCAGAACCCTCTGTTATGATCCTGGTCAGAGCAGTCAGTGGTGGTAGCCGGGCACCATCTAGCTGTGCTGGACTCCGTCCGGTGGAGGCCTTGGTAGCTGTGGACAATTAGTCCTTTGGACTAATCTTTTCTTTGTATCCTGTTCTCTTCATTCTCCCTTACTCCCAAAGGGATGAGACCAGTGGAGGATCTCAGATGGCCTCTCACAGGCTTTTACGACCCCAGACACTGCTCACCAAGGTAATGTAGAACATTGTCTTTACAAACTGTGTTATGCCAATTGAGCTAGATGTTCCCTGAGACCATGGTCCCCACAGCCCTCCGCCCAGCAATTCAGTCCCTCAGGGAGTTTGGATGTGTCTATGGGGCTTTCATGACCTTTCCTTTTACAAGTTGTGCTAGTTTCCCCTGTATTGTGTACTATCTCACACTTCACCCAAGATACCACTTATCTATTGCCGATTTAGTATTTCCCCTCCATACCTCCCATCCCTGGTAACCAACAAAGATTGTTACCTTTTGTGTGTGAACTTTTTCATGGGTTTTTACAATACAGGTCTCATACAGTATTTGTCCTTTTGTGCTTGACTTACTTCAATCAGCATAATGTCCTCCAGTTTCATCCATGTTATGAGATGCTTCACAGATTCATTGCTGTTCTTTCTCGTTGCACAGTACTCCATTGTGTGTATGTACCATAGTTTGTTTATCCATTCATCTGTTGATGGGCATTTAGATTGTTTCCATCATTTTGCTATTGTGGACAATGCTGCCATGAACATAGGTGTGCATATGTCTATTTCAGTGAAGATTCTTATTTCTCTAGGATATATTCCTAGGAGTGAGATTGCTGGATCGAATGGTATGTCTATTTCTAGCTTTCTGAGGAAGCGCTATATCATTTTCCAAAATGGTTGTATCATTTTGCATTCCCACCAGCAATGCCTAAGAGGTCCGATCTCCCCGCAGCCCCTCCAACATTAGTTATTTCTAGTGTTTTTGATTTGTGCCAGTAATGCAGGGGTGAGTTGGTATGTCATTGTGGTTTTAATTTGCATTTCTCTAATGGCTAGTGATCGCAAACATTTCCTCATGTGTCTGTGGGCCCTTTGAATGTCTTCTTTGGTGAAGTGTCTGTTCATTTCATTTACCCATATTTTAATAGGATTATTTGTCTTTTTGTTGTAGAGGTATTGGATTTTCTTGTAGATTATGGAGACTAGACCTTTGTCTGACTTGTACTGTCCAAATTTTTTTCCCCAGTCTGTAGGTTCTCTTTTTACTCTTTTGGTGAAATCTTTTGAAGAGCATAGGTGTTTGATTTTTAGAAGATCCCAGTTATCTAGCTTATCTTTTGGTGTTTGTGCATTGATGGTTATGGTTTGTATCCTGTTAATGCCTTGTGTTAAGGCCTGTAGTGTTGGTCCTATTTTTTCTTCTATGAACTTTATAGTTTTAGGCTTTATATTCAGGTCTTTGATCCATTTTGAAGTAGTTTTTGTATACAGTGTGAGGTATGGGTCCTGTTTCATTTTTTTGCAGATGGATATCCAGTTTTCCACCATTTGTTAAAAAGACTGTCTTTTCCCCATTTGATGGACTTTGGGCACTTGTCGAAGATCAGATGACCGTAGGTGGATGGATTTACATCTGGGTTCTCAATTCTGTTCCATTGGTCAATGTATCTGTCGTTGTACCAGTACCAGGCTGTTTTGACTACTGTAGCTGTAGAGTAGGTTCTAAAGTCAGGTAGTGTGAGTCCTCCAACTTTATTCTTCTTCTTCAGTAGTGCTTTACTTATTCGGGGCCTCTTCCCTTTCCATATAAAGTTAATGATTACTTTTTGCATCACTTTGAAGAATGTTGTTGGTATTTGGATCGTGATTGCATTGTATTTGTAAATTGCTTTGGGTACAATTGTCATTTTCACAATGGTGAGTCTACCTATCCATGAGCATGGTATGTTTTTTCATTTATGTAGATCCCTTTGGGTTTCATGCAGTAGTGTTTTGTAGTTTTCTTTGTATAGGTCTTTTACATCCCTGGTCAGATTTATTCCTAAGTATTTTATCTTTTCAGGGGCTATTATAAAAGATATTGTTTTCCTGATTTCCTTTTCATTGTTCTCCTTACTGGTGTATAGGAATCCAACTTATTTTTGAATGTTTATCTTGTATCCTGCTACTCTGCTGAATGGTTCTATTAGTTCGAGTAGATTTCTCATGGAGTCTTTAGGGTTTTCTATGTATAGTATCATATCATCTGCAAACAGGGACAGTTTAACTTCTTCATTACCAATTTGGATGCCCTATATTTCTTTTTCTGGCCTTATTGCTCAAGCTAGAACTTCCAGCACAATGTTAAATAGGAGTGGTGATAAAGGGCATCCTTGTCTTGTTCCTGTTTTCAAGGGGAATGTTTTCAGCCTCTCTCCATTAAGAATGATGTTGTCTGTTGGTTTTGCATAGATGCCCTTTATTATGTTGAGAAATTTCCCTTCTATACCTATTTTATTGAGAGTTTTTATCAGGAATGGGTGTTAGACTTTGTTAAATGCCTTTTCTGCATCAATTGAGATGATCATGTGATTCTTTTCTTTGCTTGTATTTATATGGTGGATTATGTTGATTGATTTTCTAATGTTGAACAACCCTTGCATACCTGGTATGAATCCTACTTGGTCGTGGTGTATTATTTTTTTGATATGATGCTGAAGTCTATTGGCTAGAATTTTGTTCAGAATTTTTGCATTTATATTCATGAGAGATATTGTTCTGTAATTTCCTTTTTTTGTGACGTCTTTGCCTGGTTTTGGTATCAGCGTTATGCTGGCTTCATAGAATGAATTTGAAAGTGTTGCTTCCTGTTGTATTCTCTGACATAGCTTGACTAGTACTGGTACAATGTCTTCTGTAAATGTATTGTAGAATACTCCAGTGAAGCCATCTGGGCCGGGGCTTTTTTTGGTTGGGAGTTTTTTTTTTGTTTTTTTTTTTTACTACCTTTTCAATCTCTTCTCTTGTTATGGGTCTGTTCAGATTTTCAACATCACTTTGTTGTAGTTTGGGTAGGCCATGTGTTATTGGAAATTTATCCATTTCCTCTAGGTTTTGAAATCTGTTGGAGTATAGTTTTTCATAATATTCTGTTATAATCCTTTTTATCTCAGTTGGGTCTGTTGTAATGTCCCCCATTTCATTTCTTATTTAGGTTATTTGTGTTCTCTCCTGTTTTTCTTTTGTGAGTCTGGCCAGTGGTTTGTCGATTTTGTTGATTCTTTCAGAGAACCAACTTTTGGTGTTGTTGATTCTTTCTATTGTTTTTCTGTTCTCTATTTCATTTATTTCTGTTCTGATCTCTACTATTTCCTTTCTTCCGGTGGTTGTGGGCTTTTTTTTGCTATTCTCTTTCTATTTGTTTGAGTTCTGTACTTAGTGTTTTGATTTTGTCCCTTTCTTCCTTTTGGTATGTGCATCTATTGCTATAAATTGTGCTCAAAAGACTGCCTTTGCTGTGTCCAAAAGGTTTTGGTATGATGTTTTCATTCTCATTTGAATCTAGGAAGTTTTTGATTCCATCTCTGATTTCTTCTATTACCCAGTGATGTGTTAGCAGGTTATTATTCAGTTTCCATGTAATTGATTTTTTTTCCTTGCTCTTTCTATCGTTAATTTCTACCTTGATGGCATTGTGGTCAGAGAAGATACTCTGAATTATCTCTACGTGTTGGATCTTGCTGAGGATTGTTCTGTGGCCTAACATGTGGTCTATTCTGGAAAATGTTCCATGTGCATTGGAAAAGAACGTGTACTTTGCAGCGGTTGGATGGAGTGTTCTATATATGTCTATGAGGTCAAGTTGGCTGATTGTGCCCTTTAGGTCTTCTGTATCTTTGCTGAGTTTCTTCTTGGTTGTTCTGTCCTTTATTGAGAGTGGTGTGTTGAAGTCTCCTACTATTATTGTGGAACTGTCAATTTCTCTTTTCAGTGTTGTTAGAGTTTGTTTTATGTATTTTGGAGCCCTGTTGTTGGGTGCATGGATGTTTATTATGGTTATGTCTTCATAATGGATCATCCCCTTAATCATTATATAGTGTCCTTCTTTGTCTTTTATGGTATATTTTGTCTTAAAGTCTATTTTATCTGAGATTTGAATTGCCACTCCTGGTTTTTTTGGTAGTAATTAGCTTGATTTTTTTTTTCCAGCCTTTGACTTTCAATAAATTCACATCTTTGTTTCTAAGGTGTGTCTCTTGTAGACAGCATATTGATGGATCTTGTTTTCTTATCCATTCTGTCACTCTGCGTCTCTTTTTGGGTGCATTGAGTCCATTTACATTCAGTGTAATTACTGATAGATGTGAGTTTTTTGCTGTCATTTTGTAGTGCTTTTTTTTTGTTGTTGAAGTTTTCTTAGTTCTTTTTACTCTTTCGTGCTGAGTTACTTTTGTTTGTGGATTTTTTTTCATTTCTTGTTCTTGCAGGTTTTGTTTTTGCTGAGACTTTATTTTTTCCTCTTCTTTAGTATGTTTGTTAACTTTCTTTGTGGTTGCTGTGAATTTTACTCTTATCTTTCTAAGTTTCAAGCAGTCTACCATTACTTGGTATCACCTTGCCTTCTTCTCCATTAGAAGGTTCTATACATATACCGTTTATTCCTTTTATTGTTTTGATGTTGTTGTCATTTGCTGATTAACTGATCTGATTCTCTGTTGTATTTCTTTTGGTTTTGGATAGTCCTCGAGAGGTCATTTCCTAGATTGGTAACTGGCTGGTACGATCCTTCGTCATAGATTCTGCCTGTGAGTTGAAGCTGTTTGTCCTCAGATCAAAGAACTCCCTTTAATAATTCTTGTAAGTTTGGTTTGACTTTTACATATTCCCTTAATTTCTGTTTATATGGAAATGACTGAATTTCACCAACAAATTTGAACGAGAGTTTTGCAGGGTATATTATTCTTGGCTGGCAATTTTTTTCTTTCAAGATTTTATATATGTGATCCCAGTGCCTTCTTGCCTGCATGGTTTCTGCCGAATAATCTGAACTTAGTCTTATTGTTTCTCCTCTATATGTGACTTCTTGTTTTTCACAAGCTGTTCTCAGGATTCTTTGTTTGTCTTTGGTTTTGGCGAGTGTGATTATGATATGCCTTGGTGATTTTCTTTTGGGGTCTCTTCTATATGGGGTTCGTTGAGCTTCTTGGATGGCCAGCTTTTCAACTTTCATGATATTGGGGAAGTTTTCTGTCAGCAGTTCTTCAATGATCCTCTCTCTGTTTTCTGTTTTCTCCCACTGTTGTGGAACTCCAATCAATTGCAAATTTTTGCTTTTGATTGTGTCCCACATAACTCTTAGGGTCTCTTCATTTTTCTTTGTTCTTTTTTCTGAGTTTTCCTCAAACAGAGTTATATCCAATTTTTGTCTTCAATTCCACTGATCCTGTCTTCCACCATTTCAAATCTGCTTCTCAGCTCATCTATGACACCGTCCATTTCTGAAATCTTGTTGTTTATCTTTGGATTTCTAATTGTTGTTTTTGTATAATATCTAGTTGTGAATTTATTTTGGCATTTTGTTCTTGCATTATTTTTGTGAATTCTTCCAATTTTTTGTCTGTATTTTCCATGAATTTGTCTAGTTTTTCCTCATATTTGTCTGCTTTTTGCTTCAGCTCTTGGAGAATTCTGAGTATTAGAGATTTGAATTCCCTATCAGGTAGTTCTAGTGCCTTTTGTTCCACTGGAAAGTCTTCCGGTGTTTTATTTTGGATGCCTACTGGATCCATCCTGTCTTGTTTTTTAAATGTTTTGATATTGTCTGCTGTCTTCGGGGCATTCCGTAGTTATTTTTCTTGTTTATTGATTGTAGATTTGTCTATTTCATCCCTTTTTTAAAAAAAATTTGGCTGTGTCTGAGCAGGTGGGGTGTGTGTTCTTTGTTGTTTGCTCATCTCTGGGCACAATACTTTTCATTCCTTCTCCAATTGGCAGGGTCAGTCACTGAGATTTGCTATGGCTGGGCGGGTCTAGCTGCAGAGGGGTTACTGGGATGGGTTGTTTGTGGCACTTACTACAGCCACCAGGGTGGGCTGGTAATCAGTGCAGGGCAGGTTCCACTAGGCCGTGCCTGTTCTGCTTGGTGGTGTGATGTTTAGTGCAGGGTGCAGGTAGGCAGGATGTTCCGGGGAGATTGTTATGTGTGGAGCTAAGATGGATATGGGAGAGAGGAGAGAGGAACAGGAGTGAAAAACATACAAACAAACAAAAAAGAATGCTAGGGGAGCTTGCCGATGGAGTGAAGAGATGAGAGAGTATGAAATGGAGAAAAACAGAAAGGGGAAGAGGAAGAAAAGAAAAGAAAAGAATGAATAAATAAAAATCAGAAAGGTTATAGAACTGAAAAGTTCCCAGGGATCCCATCAGTGCAGCTACGACGTCTGGGGAAGTCGCTTTCAGGTGTTGCAGTACAGCCTGGCTAGAAGACGTAGAGGTATACAATGTCAGGTATTCAGGGATCAGAAAGAGAAGAGAGATATAGAGAGACAAGAAACTGAGTAATGAATAAAAACAAAAGGGAAAAAGAGGGAAAAGAAAACAAAACAAATTAAAAAAAAAAAAGAACAAGAAAAGCCCCCCAAAAAACAGAAAAAAAAATCAATGAAAAAATAAATGCTCTCAGGGATCCCTCTGCACATCTGTGCAAGCTGAAGGTGTAGTTTCCTTGCCATGCAGCACCGCCTGGCTAGAAATGGCTCCCAATTCAAGAAAATTAAAAGAAAAGAGACAAAGAATTCAAAACAAACTAACGAACAAAAGCCCCAGGATCCCACCAGCGCGGCAGCCCAGACCGGGAAGCAGCTCTACACTCGAACGGAGCTCCACAGCCCCTCAGGAAAAAGCAAAGATGGTGTATGGAGGCAGGTATTTGAGTGAAAGGAGTGGAGGTGGTGAGAGGTAAGGAAGAAATCAAAAGAAGCAGAAAAAAAAGCAATACCAGCAGCCAATAAATGGCTCTCAGAGAGCCAGCTAGTGCAGGCTGGTGGAATCAAAGCAGCCAGTGTTTCTCGGACAAGAGACTGTGTCCGCAGGAAGCAGAGGGTGCCGAGTGTGGGTGAAGAAGGGTAGGGAGTGGGAAAGTGTATATTACAAATTACCAGAGCTCTGCAGCCCCTCAGGAAGAAGCAAAGATGGCGCACGGAGCCAGGTATTTGAGCGAAAGGATGGGGAGGTGGTGAGAGGTAAGGAAGAAATCAAAAGAAGCGGAAAAAAGCAACACCAGCAGCCAGCAAATGACACTCAGAAAGCCGGCCCATTCAGGTGTGTGGAACCCAAGCAGCCGGTGTTTCCCGGTAAAGAGACTGGGGCTGCGGGAAGCAGAGGAGGCCGAGTGGGGGTGAAGAAGTGTGTGGGGTGGGAAAGTGTATATCACAAATTTCCAGTTGTTTTGTCTCCCACTGGAAGTTCCGTGAAGCTGC
The DNA here is from genome assembly GCA_030035585.1 of Dugong dugon. NCBI lineage: Eukaryota > Metazoa > Chordata > Mammalia > Sirenia > Dugongidae > Dugong > Dugong dugon. The sequence goes on from CM057460.1 coordinate 150,616,322, forward strand.
TTTCCCATACCCCCTGTTTGCTGGTCTCTGATAGGAGTCCAAGACGGTGGATCCGCGCTGCGTTAGCTGATAGGGGACCTCTGCATGAATCTCTCCTCGCTCTCCTTTCTCTGTCAGTTTTCTCACTCCATTTGGTGCTTGGCTGAGATTTTTATCTCTTCATTTGATGTTTTAGGGTGTCAGGATTGTTGTTTTCTCTGTTCAGCTTAGTTTTTCGAATCTTTGCTGTGGACGGATGGCATGGTGCTTCTGCCTAGAGCGCCATTTTGACGGAAGTCTCTCTGCTCTAATTTTTATTATTTGCTTTCTTCTGGTGCCCAATTTTGCTGCTCTCTTTCTGCTTGTTCTAGTTGTAGGGTTAATGCTTTGACTATGACCCTTTCTTCTTTTTGGATGTGTACATTTATTGCTATAAACTGACCTCTGAGCACTGCTTCTGCTGTGTCCCAAAGGTTCTAGTGGGATGTGTTTTCATTCTCATTTGATTATGCAAATTTCTTTATTCCGTCCTTAATTTCTTTTATTACCCAGTAGTTTTTGAGCAAGGTGTTGTTCAGTTTCCATGTGTCTGATTTTTTTCCTTGCTTTTTCTGTTATTGATTTCTACTTTTATGGCTTTGTGGCCAGAAAAGATGTTTTGTAATATGTTGATGCTTTTGATTCTGTTAAGGCTTGCTTTATAGCCTAATATGTGGTCTATTCTGTAGAATGTTCTATGTGCATTGGAAAAGAAAGTGTACTTGGCTGCTGTTGGGTGGAGTGTTCTGTATATGTCTGTGAGATCAAGTTGGTTGATTGTGGTATTTAGATCTTCTATGCCTTTACTGATTTTCTTTCTGGATGTTCTGTCCTTAACCAAAAGTGCTGTGTTGAAGTCTCCTACTATTATTGTGGAGCTATCTATCTCTCTTTTTCAAAGTTGTTAGAGATTGTTTCATGTATTTTGGAGCCCTGTCATTGGGTGTGGAAATATTTATTATGGTTATGTCCTCCTGGTGTATTGACCCTTTAATCATTATATAGCCTCCTTCCTTATCCTTTGTGGTGGATTTTACTTTAAAATCTATTTTATCAGAGATTAATATTGCCCCTCCTGCTCTTTTTTGAGTGTTTTTTGCTTGATATATTTTTTTCCATCCTTTGAGTTTTAGTTTGTTTGTGTCTTTAAGTGTAAGGTGAGTCTCTTGTAGGCAGCATATAGATGGATCTTTTTTTTTTTTTAATCCATTGAGCCACTCTCTGTCTTTTTATTGGTGCATTTAGTCCATTAGCATTCAGTGTAATTACTGATAGATAAGAGTTTAGTGCTGGTATTTTGATGTCTTTTTCTGTGTGTTGTTGACAGTTTCTTTCTTCCACTTAATTTTCTGTGCTGAGTTGTTTTTCTTTATGTATTTTCTTTTCATCTTTTTCATTGTTGTTGATTTTGTATTTACTGAGTCTTTATGTTTTTCTTGGTTTTTATTTTGATGTGCACAAGTGTTAGTTTCCATTGTGGTTACCTTAATATTTACCCTTATTTGTCTAATTTTAAACCAATCTTTTAGTTCTTTATATTGCCTTGACTGCCTCTAAATATGAAAGATACGTGACTACATTTTTTAGTCCCTCTTTTTTGTTTTAATGTTGTTGTCTTTTACCTTTTGTCCTCTCTGTCTCCCTATTTTCAGTGTTTTAGCCCTGCTTTCTTTGCATGACTTCCCTATCTGGGTTGACATCTGGTTGCTCTGTCCTGTGTTCTAGTCTTGGGTTGTTATCTGATGTTAAGGATTTTCTAACCAAAGGACTGCCTTTAATATTTCTTGTAATTTTGCTTTGGTTTTTACAAATTCCCTATGCTTCTGTTTATCTGGAAATGCTCTAATTTCGCTATCATATATGAGAGACAGTTTTGCTGGATATATAATTCTTGGCTGGAAATTTTTTCCCTTCAAGGCTTTATATATGTCATCCCATTGCCTTCTTGTCTGCATGGTTTCTGCTGAGTAGTCCAAGTTTAGTCTTATTGACTCTCCTTTGTAGATGAATTTTCGTTTATCCCTAGCCGCTCTTAAAATTCTCTTTTTATCTTTGGTTTTGGCAAGTTTCATTGTAATATGTCTTGGTGACTTTCTTTTACAGTCTGCCTTGTGTGGGCTTTGATGAGCATTTTGGATAGATATCTTCTCATCTTTCACGATATCAGGGAATTGTTCTGCCAACAAATCTTTAACAATTCTCTCTGTATTTTCGGTTATCCTCCCCATATTCTGGTACTCCAGTCACTGGTAGGTTATTCCTCTTGATAGAGACCCACATAATTTTAGGTTTCTTCATTTTTTAAAATTCTTTTATCTGATTTTTCCTCAAATAAGTTGGTGTCAAGTGCTTTATGTTCAATCTCACTAATTCCGACTTCCATTGCCTCAATTCTACTCCTATGAATTTCTATTGAGTTGTCTAATTCTGAAATTTTATTGTTAATCTTCTGTATTTCTGTTTGCTGTCTGTCTATGGATTCTTGTAGCCTGTTAAATTTGTCATTGTGCTCTTCTATAATCTTCTTAAGTTCCTCTATTGCTTTGTCTGTGTATTCCTTGGCTTGTTCTGTGTCTTGCTGATCTCCTTCCTGATCTCTTGAAGACTTCTGTGTATTAATCTTTTGTATTCTACCTCTGGTAATTCCAAGAAATTCTTTTCCTCTGGAAAATTTCTCAATTCTTTGTTTTGGGAGCTTGCTGAAGCCATTATGTTCTGCCTCTTTATGTGATTTGATATTGACTGTTATCTCCAAGCATCAATAAGTTATTATGTTTATTTATTTTATGTTTGCTTACTGTGTCCTTGCTTCTTATTTTGTTTTGTTTTGCTATGCCCAAATAGGCTGCTCGTGTGAGCTAGTTTGATCATTGACGTCTTTGAAGCACTAATGTCCTGTGCACCAGGTGGTTAGAAGTGTTAGATGTGTGACTAGGCATGTGAGCCTAGGAGTCCATTTAATTTTTTTTTATGGATTCAGCTCAGGTGTCCAGGTAGTCAGTCATCAAGTGTGTGGTACAGGCTCTCATCTACAGTCCTGTATGGGCAGGGGTGATTGCAGTAGACATAGATATCTGGCTGCGGTAGGGGGTCACATGCTGAGCAAGGCAGGAGGCTGACAGTTGCCCCTGAGTGTCTTGGAGGAAAGCATGTTCCTGTTCCCTAGAGTGTGTAGGTGGGTGGGTTTTGCAGCTGGTTGATGGGTACCCAATGCTCTTGGCTGTAGGGACTAGGAGGTACCACTTATTCTTGGACTCCTGTTGCAGGTGGCTAGGTGGCATGGGTGGAGCTACCAGTCCTCAGGCCCCTGATGTGGGTAGGTAAGGACCCTGCTTAATGGACAGATCATGTCGAATGTCACAAACCTGCCACTCCACCACATAGCTGTTATAGTTGAAGTTAAGCTTCAGGTATATATCCTTTTGTTTTGTGGTAATGAGGGCCTATGCTGTTGAAATGGGCCCACACACATCTTTGCAGGCATGAAAGGCATTCAAAGTCCATGGACTACTTATGCCTGTGCCTAGGGAGCTGTGTCTGCCCTGACTTCCTGGCTTAGGTGAGCTGGCAGATTATTTTTTCCTGTTTGTTAATTTGTTCCCTCTCCAAGGCCAGGAGAATGGCTTAGGGTGCGTGGTGGATCCTACTTCTGGCCCAGATGTTGCAGCAATCACTGAAGCCAACCCAGGACCCAGTGCAGAGCTGGTAAATGGGGAGATCTTCTTCCCAAACATGGTGTTTTTTGATCCGCACAGTAGGTTAGACACATGTACTTATCTTTTGCCAACTTAGCCATGCTTTTCACTTGTTCCGGAGGCTTGAGTAGACTCTCCCGTTTGGCCTCTCCTGGTGTGGAAAATGCATCCCGAATGCCACTACTTGCCTCACTGCTCACGCCAGCCCATCCGGCCTGCAGGGGGCTGGTTCCTGCTGGGTCAGGTCTGGCAACTCCTGGCTGCTTCTGAACCATCTCTCCCTCCCCCACAACTTAGTCCGATTCCTCAACTTTGCCTTTCATGATCAGGGCTCCTAGATTGTCATATATAGTTTATTCACTTGTTTTTTCAAGTCTTTGTTGTAAGAGGGACCTCTTATAACCACTTTGTTGGAAGAGCATCTGACTACTCCACCATCTTGGCCCCACTGCCACTTAAATTTTAAAGAGTGATTTTATGGAAAGTTTTAATTATCTCTGGATTGTAACCAACATTCTCTTTAAAACCGTTTTGAGCATTTGATTAGGGCTGGGTTCCGTTGGATAGAAATTAGAGCTGGATTTTACTCATTGCTCTGCCTTTAGGGCCAAGACAGTTCATCTTCTCTGGGCCTCATTGTGAGTTCTGTGTAGCCAGGCAATGCGCCTGTCAGAGAGTTAAGGCCTATGTGTCCCCTCATCTTCTGTGCAAAAAGGGAAGAGCATCAGGCCCTTCAGGGATAAAGGTTTCTCTGATCACTTGCTATAGCCCCTGCCTCCTTCTGTCAGCTTGCATTCTTCTTCCAAAGCCCAGATGCACTGCCTGGCCCTTGGTATGTCTCCTGAGTAAAGCTGCACGTTCTAGCTTCATGCTGTTCCTTTCTACCTTTCTGACCTACATGTGCAGGCCAAGCTCTGATCACCCTTCTCTTTTGCAGCATGGGCCAGTGAGACCAGCATGAACAGGGCCTAGTGGACTTAGGGTTGAAAACTGGTTTTGCCATGTATAAACAATATACCTTAGGCTTATTAATCTCTCAGACTCAGTTTCCTTATCTATAAAATGGGGATAAAAATACCTAACAGTGTTACTGGAAGGATTGACGATAATCGAGTTGCTGACACATAGTAAGTATTCAATAATCAATTATTATTGTCATCATCCAATTACTTCCAAACACTCTAACATTTAGTAATATTCTGTCTGTGTCCTTCCTGAATTATTTTATGGTGTTCGCCCTTAAACCCCTGAGGACAAAGATCTGACTGACTTCTCTGAAGGCTTCCCCATCCCTCCCCCGCCAAGTCCCCAGCAAAGCGTCCTGTTGGCGGGCAGATCCAAAGGATGTGAGCATGTTTGTTAATGGTGGAATTGGGTTTATTGCAAGTCACCGAGACTCATAATGGAAGAGTATAAAATGGATCTAATGGAGCAGAGCTTAAGTAGAAAAAAAATAACCAACCAAATTTGAGATGAGATCTGGGCCTTGAAGATCCATGCTGACTCTGGCAGTAGAGGAAGGCCAGGTGTGAGGGCTGGAATGTGCAGCCCTACAGCTGTCTGTGCTACTTTAGGGCCAAGGAGGTTTGCAGAAAGTCAAGGGAATCAAAGCAGGGGGGTGGGGGGACAATGAATCTCACCCAGACCTATACTTGGGCAAGAGAGAGCAGAGAGCCAAAGGAAGGAGTAAGTGGGACTCATCCAGCAGAGAATGGTGTGGCCTCAGGCAGCTATCCTGAGGGAGATTCCAGGGCTTTGGCTGGCAGAGCAAAAAGATGGGAAACCAGGATGAGACCAGAAATTGATGAGGGCACGAAAGTTAACCATGGTGGGCCTCTTCGAGGGAGCTGGCCAAGGCTGTGTGTTTGCAATGACCATCCTTGCATTTCTTCTTCACAATATACTACCTCATACCTCATGACTGTCTGTCTTTCTGCCTCCATCTGGCCAGGTGTCTGTTTTAAGGCAGTTGTCTTTCCTACTGGGTATGAGTTCCTTGGGAACTACTGTATTTTTACACAAATAATACACGTGTTATACAACTTTTTGCCTACCGTGCAAATCTCTCATTATTTTTGTAAGTGAGGTATGCTGCACGTTATTGTGTGGATGTGTGTCTTAGTTATCTAGTGCTGCTGTAACAGAAATACCACAAGCAGATGGCTTTAACAAAGAGAAATTTATTTTCTCACAGTCTAGTAGGCTGGAAGTCCAAATTTAGGGTGTCAGCTCCAGGGGAAGGCTTTCTCTCTCTGTCAGCTCTGGAGGAAGGTCTTTGTCATCAGTCTTCACCTGGACTAGGAGCTTCTCTGCACAGGAACCCCAGGTCCGAAGGATGCACTCTGCTCCTGGCACTGCTTTCTTGGTGGTCTGAGGTCCCCCTGTCTCTCTGCTCACTTCTCTCTTTTATATTTCAAAAGAGATTGGCTCAAGACATAATCCAATCTTGTAGATTGAGTCTTTCTTCATTAACATAACTGCTGCCTATCCCACCTCATTAACATCATAGAGGTAGGATTTACAAAGCATAGGAAAATTACATCAGATGACAAAATGGTGGACAATCACACAATACTGGGAATCATGGCCTAGCCAAATTGATACACATATTTTTGGGGGACACAATTCAATCCATGACAGAGTGTTATTTACATGGACACATTATTTGTGAAAAAATACGGTAAGCTCTGATTTATTAGATTCTGACAAATCTGCCTGGAGCATAATAAAGAAGCTAAGTGGAAATGTAAAATGATCAAAAACTGAGTTTGAATTCAGGCTCCAGCATCTACTATCCTATTTATGTTGGACAAGCCACTTTACCTCTCTGTGCTTCAGTTTTTTATCTGTAAAATGGGCAAAATAAGGCTTACATTTCAGCTCTGAGATTTCTCCATTAAGGCACATGTAATAAATTGCTTGTTCAATGAATGGTAGCTATTTGGTGCTCAGTCACATTGGGGCTCTGATAAGGTCTTGACCTAGAAGATCCAATAAATTGTTCAGAGGATGATAAACTAACCTCAAATGGCTAAAGCTCTTCTTTTTTGTAGCTAATTTAGTCCAACCATCTTTAGCTAATTCAATCAGTTCTCTTTCACCAATGGATAAATTGTCCCCGTCATAGGCTTAACCATGCAGTTAATATGGTTTTGAGATAAATTGATTAACAGAGCCCTAATTGAGGCTCAATAAATCAGCTAAATCCAGAAGTCTATAAGAAGATCAACCAGCAGTTCAGAAATGACCAGTGGCAATATTCAACTACCTAATTCATTTAGCAATATCTAACAGATACTTAAAGTGTGTGTCTACTTTATGCATGCCAAGGCTAAGGCTGCCTCTGTCTGCCAAAGTTGTTGGATATTAAGAGACTATTAACTCAGCCATGGTCAGTATGAATAGAATATAACTAGGAAGGAAGACCACTCTGTGGGTCAGAGCTGGAACAGGAAGTTTAAATCAAGTCAGGGGACAGAGGCGAGCTGAGACAGGGACCAGAAGACAAGGCCAAGAATTCACAGGGAGTCAACAGCATCTCCAAACCAAAAGCTCCAGAAGTAGTTGTAGGTCACCAGAACTGGGGAATTGAGCAGGACTAGGAGAAACACCCATCTGTCAGTTTGTGTTACTGTGGTGGATTGCATGTTGCTGTGATGCTAGAAGCTATGCCACCAGTCAGGGATGGATTACCTAATAAGCAAGGTACGCACAGGCTTACTTGTGTTTACTTATAAATCCATAGTGCACAATTTCTCATGGGTTCCACCGCATCATTAGTAAGTAAACACAAATAAGCCCATGTGTACCTTGCTTACTGGTTAATCTGCCACTGCCACCAATATTTCAAATACCAGCAGGGTCACCCATGGTGGACAGATTTCATTGGAGCTTCCAGACTAAGACATACTAGGAAGAAAAGCTTGGTGATCTACTTCTAAAAATTAGCCAATGAAAACTATGGTCACAGAATATTGTCCAAGACTTTGACTCACTTACTTTGGATACATCATTAGGAGGGGCTGATCACTGCGGAAGGACATCATGTTTGATAAAGTGGCAGGCCAGTGAAGAAGGTGAGGGAGACTCTTAATGAGCTAGATTGACACAATGGCTGCAACAATGGACTCAAACATACCAATGATAATAGATGCAGGACTAGGTAACATTTCATTCTGTTATACATGGGATTACCATGAGTCAGAACCAACTCCATAGCAACTAACAACAACAACAACAGCAAGGAGAAGCAGGGATCCAAGAGTGGCCAGGCCAAGACCAACATCTCTCTGCACGTTGGGGGTGAAGGTGAAGATGAGAAGGGGGAAGAGTGAACACACAGTCCTCTTTTATGGACTGGCTGGGCAAAGGTGCATTCATGCATGCTTGGGTGAGTCAATGTGATTTACAGCAACCAAACAGACCACAGATTTGTTAGAATCAATATAAGATGCTACATTTTAGAGTCATATATGAACTGTTGGCTTTATACCTGGGAAATCTATCCTTCCTGCTAAGAGTGAGTAACTGTACAGAAAAGCAAGTATGTGTCTATTTTCCTTTATTTTAATTGTGGTCTCAGCACTAAGTTCATGTCATCTAAATTTACTACACACCATATTCTTTGAGTAGGGCTATCTTACATACTTGCTCAGCTTACCAAAGTTGAATTCCCTGACACTGGCTGTGACCCTTTTCCAATTTATACAAAAACTATGTAGGTAAGAATTCTCAACTCAAGGTCCATTGTATTGTCTAATTCAAATTGGGCTTACAACACTTTTTCCAATAAAATTATTTATAAATCTTCACCCAAATAATGACACTTCTGTTCCCTCTGGCAGCTATGGCTAAAAACAGAGATGGAGCAAGAGACACTTCATCTTCCCTGGATGGTTTTAAACAAAGCCGAGATCATCCCTTTCCACCCCATCCAAACATAGCTCAGGCAAAGCATGTGGGCCTCCATGTATTTTTCCACTGTTGTGAAATCAGTTGATGTTCTCCTACTTCAGCCCACAGTGGGTTTGCTTCTGTCTTAGGCTGGGTTCTCTAGAGAAGCAAAACCAGTAAAGTGTATAAAATATGTAGAGAGAGATTTATATTAAGGAAATGCCTCATGCAGTTGCAGAGACTGGAATATCCCAAGTGTGTGGGTCAGGATGGAGGCTTCTCCTGATTTATGTAGCCACAGGGGCTGGCAAACCCAAAATCAGCAGGTCAGAGAACAGGACCTTTGCTCATAGGCTGCAAAAATTGGCCAATCCCAAGATCTACAGGCAAGACTGCAGGTAAGTGCCAGCACAAGTCAGATGAACAGGAGGCAGCTGCAGGATCCAGAGCGAGCAAAAGCCCACAAGCCTTGCCAGAATGTCCACTTATATTTCATGCAGGCCAAACACCCAAGGAAACTCCCTTTCAACTGATTGGCTACTCACAGCAGATGCCATCATGGGAGTGATCACATTATATCAAATCTCACCATGGAAGTGATCACAAAAAGTGATCACAAAAGCATACAACTGCCAAACCACTGAGAATCACGGTCTAACCAAGTCGACACACAATCTTAACCATCACAGATGACAAGAGCTTTTCTTACCTGTCCCTTGATCTTTAAATCTCAGGTTCTCAGTCCTGCCTCAGAACAATGCCTACTATTAAAGGAAATGATTTGTTACATGATATCAAATTGCTCTTGGTTTTCAGTTCCAGAAATCCAGAAATGTTCCAGAAATGCTATCAGTTTAGGGAGGTCCCAATAAAAGTTCTATGGGGAAATTGAAGTATTCTGCAGCAATATGTCTCTGAATCCAATTGGGCCTTGAATATACCCTAGATTTCTTCTGATGTTTGGCTTGGTTGTAGTTATTTTGAAATGTGTTTGATCAGGGATTATATCCCACTCTTGAAAGGTGAATTTCATTCAGGGAGTTTGTGGGATCCTAGGGAAAATTTTAGAGGTAGTCCTTGGGTAGTGCAAACAGTTAACATGCTTGGCTGCTAACCCAAAGGTTGAAAGTTCAAGTCTACCCAAAGGTTGAAGGTTCAAGTCCACCCAGAGGTGCCTTGGAAGAAAGACCTGATGATCTACTTCCAAAATATCAGCCATTGAAAACCCTACGGAGCACAGTTCTACTCTGATGCACACAGGGCCATCACAAGTCGGATTAAACATGATGGCAACTGGTACTGGTAGAACCCTCTAATTCTTTATACTCTTTTTGTGCTTCTCTTTCCTCATGTAAAAGAGAGATAACGTTACTTCTTGAGTCCCATTTTAGAAATTCCACTTACCAAAGAAAATAATTTTAATAGCAGACCAGTTTCCCACCTAATCGTGTTTATATCTGAGCCAAAGTGAAGGTCAGGAGAGAGAGATCATTAATTTGTGGTGAAATTAGTGTCTTCCTCATGTGGCTTCAGTTCTGAAGGTAACACCAGCCCCAGCAGAAGGTTCCTTAAAGGAACATTTGTATGGTCCCATCACAGATGGTAGATACTGGCCATGGAGCCATTAATGCCACTTATTTAATATTCTGAAATGTGAATGTACTTGCTCTTCTAATTCATCTGTCACATCAAGAGTGAGAATAGAAAACTTTGCAGAAAAATATCTTCTTAATGGTTCTCCCTAGTGGATGGGCCTTTGGCATCCACTCACCCCTTTGCTATGAATTAGAAGGCAATCCTTGCGCAATATTTGTTGAATTTTTTTTAAGCTAATTATTTAAGTTGGCCCCATGACTATTTCCTCTCAATGGCTGAAAACCACTTTTACAATTATGTTTTTCAGCTCTTCTACTTCTAATCTAAATTCTTAGGATGTATTTTTAGAATGAGTATACTTAGAAATAGGTTTTTGACATTTTCAAATATTAAAATTTGGAGCTTTATTTTCTGTATCAAATGCACAATGGTAGAACATACTCTTAATTTCAAGAAGACTCATTAAAAATGTCCAATCTTGATGCATAATTATTAAGAGTCAAAGTGGCCATGATTGTCCAATCTTCACAATTAAAATCCTCTATTTGATGAACTTTTGAAATAAAATGCCATCATCATTTAAAACCTCAATCGTCTATGCTAATGAAGCTCTCAATTCTTGTGTTCTTCACAAAAAGATTAATCATGCTAATTCATGATTTTTTTTAAGTATCAACATCTGCAAGAGGCATACGTATAAACCATATGTAACTAATCTTTTCTAAGGGGAGCAAGAAACAGATTTAAGTATATGTTTTATGGACAGATAATATTTTCCTTCAATAATTGCTCATGCTAATTATCTTTCTTGCATTGATTATGTTTGCAATGAATTATTATTTTTATGATTATTGCTAGCTTCAGGAAAGTGTTCATGAAATAAATGGTGGGTAGTCTAAATGACCTTGCAGAGTTAGTGTTTCAGATAAATGTCACATTAAGTGGATAATTGCTATGATCTGATCCTTGCCCTTCTAATAACTTTTTCTGGTCCAGCTGCTGGTTTAGAAATCTGGAGCACTAAAGCTGAATCCTACAAGTACAGGGACTACATTAGAACCTACTGGATAAGTCTTTGAGTTTGTGTGGAACATGGTCCTGGACATTATCATGACTTTGACTTAGGTAGCTGATTGTGACCATGTTATTGTTTTTAGCTGCCCTTGAGTTGGCAACCCAACGAACAACGAGATTGGACCATTGTGATCCATAGGGTTCCTAGTCTGTCTTAGTCTGGAAACTCTGATGAAACCTATTCAACATCATAGCAACATGCAAGCCTCCACTGGCAGATGGGTGGTGATGGGTGCATTTGAGGTGCATTGGCTGGGAATCAAACCAGGTGGAAGGCAAGAATTTTACCACTGAACTGTAACTTGCTCCTCCCCACCACCTCCACCCATTGTGGCCATAGTGATAGCCTTTACTTGTTTCAAGGTAGTGATCCATCATGAAGACCAAAGACTGAATGGCACTTCATTTGCCTACAGGACCCATAGCTAAAAAGGAGTAAGAGAATGTGAGGTAAGCTGGCAGAAGTCCAGGAAGGCACAGAGAGCATCTGTTCTAGCTTCTGGGGAGTGGGAACATGTAGATAAAGTTCCAAAGGCCAGCAAGAGCACAGTGCACTTTGAGAACAATAGTGGAACTTAGTTCGACATGGCTGGAACATAAAGGGTAGATAGTAACTGAGCCTATGGAGGTAAAAAAGTGCATTTTATGCTGAGGGTAATGGGGAGCTATTACAGGGTGTTAGCAGTGGAGTGATGTGATAAGATGTGCATTTTAAGGAAACACATTCTGGTAGCAATAGTCCATGGGGGCTATGGACTGATGGAGGACAGGAGAGACCCTTAAGGATGCTGGAAATATAATCTCAGACTAAGAACAGGGCCCACTCCAATCACGTTCACTTTTCCACATTCCCTGCAAGTAAGAGCTACTTTGGGAACCAACTCAACAATTCAAGGGTGTTTTTATTCTGCAGCAATAATGTAATCTATTTCATATGAGAAAAATGCTGTTTGCCATAGTTAAAAAATGCTCAATTGATGGTTCTGTGGGAGAAACTATACAGTTTGCTAAAATTTAAATACCCACAGAGTAAAAACAAAGGCAGATAATAAGAGCTGTGTCATTGAAATTGAACAGATGCTAGAGAAGTCCCATTTCTTGTTCTTTTTATCTTTTCAAATGAGTGGCTCCACGGCAATTTAGCCACACTATCATTCATCCTTTGTATCATCAGTATTTGGGAAAATGCCTGAAACTGTCACCAAGAAACAAACAACATGTAGGAACTACAAATGCAGTTTGGGGAAATTAGAAAATAAAACTCTTAAGGGGACTATTGAACGTTTCATTAAACATCAAGATGATGCTAAAAAAAAAAAAAATTCCTTCCTGACTTCAGGAGTTGTTGGCTACTGAAATGGCATCGTCAATTAGACCTTTCTGCGTGCTCTGTGGTGCAAAGCAAATTATCCTGACAGTCCCTGTCCTGGGAACACTGAGGCCACTGATGTGGACAGACAGAGCAAGGAGCAAGTCTGAGCCAAACATATATTAAGGCAGGTACCTGTCTTAAAAAGAAAGTCATTTGTAATCATTTGTTCATTCATTAATTCATGCCAGTACACAGCAAGCACAAAGGGGCATGTGGGTAGGGACCAGAAGACCTTGATGAGGCACAAAGGGGCATGTGGGTAGGGGCCAGGAGACCTTGATGAGAGTCATGCCCATAAGAAGCTTAGGTGATAGTCAGTAGGAGTGTTAAGTCATGGGATTAAAGAGAAAACACGAAGTGGAAAGCATTAAGTATCCATAAAGTGTGATTTCAGTAAACGTGGGTGAGGAAGTTGGAGGGTGGGGAGTAGTGAATAGAAGGAGGAGGAAAATAATAGCAGTTAACACTTTACTGGACCAGGCACTGTATATAGTGTGTAGATGCCTTATCTTAATAATAGATTCCACAAGGTAGGGGCTATAATTAATTACATGTTAAAATGAGTAAATTGAGACTTGTTGTTAGGTGCTGTTGTGTTGGCTGCAACTCATAGTGACCCTATGTGTAGCAGAACAAAACGTTACCGGTCCTATGCCATCCTCACAATAGTAGGTATGTTTGAGCCCATTGTTGCTACACTGTGTCAATCCATCTCATTGAGGGTCTTCCTCTTTTTCTCTGACCCTCTACTTTACCAAGCATGGTGTCTTTCTCCAGGGACTAGTTCCTCTTAATAAGACGTCCAAAGTACGTGAGACTTTGTCTCACCATCCTCACTTCTAAAAAGCATTCTAACTGTACTTCCTCCAAGACAGATTTGTTCGTTCTTCTGGCAGTCAAGGGTATAGTCAGTATTCTTCACCTGCACCATAAATTCAAATACGTCAACTCTCCTTCCGTCTTCCTTAGAGACTTAGAAGGGTTCAATAGTTTACTGGTGCTGTGTGTGCTGGGGATCACTCTGATGCCTGTTGGGCTTCATAGCACATCATCTTTACCTTTAGTCCACACGGGAGTTGAGGTCTCAGGGGGAAAAAATAGTTTATGGGTTTGGCTTTATGATTTCACAGACTTCACTAGGTCAAGAACCTGTTAATATAGGTGTTTTTAATTTTGAGAATTCCATGTATATCCTTCAAATAATAAGTCAAGAAGCAAGAAGCATGAAGTTGATAAGGTATAGGGTGTCCTCTGATGTGATATTGGTATGAGTTTGAACATGTTATCAGTTAAATTAACATGAGGTCATACTGGAGTAGCGTGGGTCCTAATCCAGTATGACTTGGTGTCCTAATAAAAAGAAGAGACACAGAGAGACAGACAGAGGGAAAGTGCCCACATGACTACAGTCATATTGCAGTTGCAAGCCAAGGAACGCTGGAGGCTGTTGGAAGCTGGGAGAGACAGGAACGAATCTTCCCCTAGAGCCTTCAGAGAGAGCATAGCCCTGCTGACACCCTGAATTTGGGCTTCTGACCTCCAGAGCTGTGAGACAATAAGTTTCTGTTGTTGTAAGCCATCCAGTTTGTCGTACTTCGTTACAGCAGCCCTAGGAAACTAATACAACAATTCTGGAATTTTAGAATTGATATTGCAACATGCCAAGGAAAGCTTTCTGGAGGAAGTAAGGCATATGTTTGGTCTTTGAAAATAGGATCTGAGCAAAAGAGAGAATAAAGGCATCCTAGGAAGGAAAGGGAGTCTCCGGATTGTGCTAAACGCTTAACACTCTTGGCTGCTAACCAAGAGGTTGGAGGTTCAAGTCCACCCAAAGGCACTTTGGAAGAAAGGTCCAATGATCTGCTTCTGAAAATTAGCCATTGAAAACCCTATGTAGCACAGTTGTACTCTGGCACACATATAGTTGCAATGAGTTGACTTGGCAGCAACTGTTTTGTTGTTGTTGTCGTTTTAAGAAGGAAAGAGGGCTGAGGAAATAAAACAAACCTGACATCCACTGGAACGGTGATCTTGATTCCAGTTAAGATAGTTGACATTCTCTGCCAGTGTCCAACTTGAGGTAAGGAGACCAAGAAATAACATCATTAAAGTGGTGCACCAGAGGTGACCTGGGAGTGTGGGGAGATATGATGTAGAGAAGCAGTAGTAGGCAAGGGAAGATTGAGCTGCTCCTTTAATTTCTGCTTGCCCTCCCCATCCTTTGATATGTACAGTGGGGAGTTTCTTAGTTTACACAAATGCCCTACCCCCAACTTCCAATCAGAATGTATCCCTGAACCCCTCTAAGAGCCATCACTTCAGAGAAAGGTAAGTCAGAAGGAAGAGATTTGGAGAAATAAGAGAACATCATTGATTCTCTGGATCTCACTGACTCATCCTATGTTCTAGATTTATCTGCCTATTTTGCAGCTTTCCTTCCATCACTGGTTGAAACACCAATACACACATTTGAAGTTGGAGAGCTCAGTTATATCTGAACCTGCCATTCCCCAGTGAGGGTTAGGCCAGTAGCAGGGAGGGTAAATGTTGAAAGCAAGACATGGGTACATTCTGGACATTGGGCTCTATCAGAGGTGAGGCGCAGGAATAAATTTGCTTTTATGAGAACTGAGGTTGGAAGGAATTCCTCTTGTTCTTTACCTTATTAAGACAGCAGGTTGGGTGGACATAAAACTATTATCTTTATTTTCACTAACATCTACCTATAAATTGAAATTTCATTCAATTATGAATGTAGGCAACAAACCACAGTTAGCAGCACCTACAAGTTTGTCACTAATAGAAGAGGCACATGTGTTTTCATACCACATTACAGTTATTTATATTATTTTTTATGTTTATCCTTACTTTGAAATTTTGGTAGTTGTTAGATCTGCCCTTTGGTCTTATTATTTAGTACAGTAATAAAGGAGCACATATGTTATCATATCGTACAGCTGTTTTCTTAATATTTGGATAGCCATATTTCCATGTAATTGGTTTCCTTTGGAATATTATATATTTCAATTTTACATTTTTAAAACATGATTCTGAGAAGTCCATAAACTTCACAAGAAGCATCCATTGCACAGAGTAGGTTAAGAACCTCTGCTCCCAAATCTGTGGATGAGACAGGTGTGGCCCGTTGGAAGACATCTTCAGTTCACTGAGATGTTCCTTGAGGCCTCTTGTCCTAATGCTGAAGGGTGAATCAGAGCTTCTGATTTCAAGAGTGTGAACAAGGGGGCCAGCACTTGGTCGGCACATTAGTCTATGTTCTCTTATCTTCACTCCTTCCTGTTCCTTATCTGCCTCTTTGAGTGGCCAATAGCTATCCATGCCTACAAGCCAGTTATAATATAAAAAATTCATAAATGGCTGTTTTTAAAATGACCATCTGTTTAACTGCATTCAGTGGAGCTATTTTCTAACTGACATATGTGCAAACAAATTATCCATTCAAACATCTGCTCAGTACATACCAGGTACAAGGCTGTTGTAGATTTAATTGTGTCCCCTCCAAAATATATGTTGAAATCCTAACCCCTATACCTGTAAATATGACCCTGTTTAGAAATAGGAGTTTTCTTTTTTGGGTGTGTTATTGAGGTCATACCAGAATAGGGTGGGTCCTAAATCTAATCACCTCTGAGTTATGAAAAGAGTAGAATAGACACAGACATATGCACAGGGGGAAGACAGACACTAAGGAATACCATGAACACCAAGGATATCCAAGGAGTGCCAAGGATCACCAAGGATTGTCTGTAGACACCAGAAACTAAGAGAGAGGCTCACAAGAGGAACTGACATGACTGTAGTCCTGACTTGGATTTTTCAGTAACTGAAAGGTCAGAGGTTCAGATGTACAAGCCACTCTGGGGGAGAAAGATGTGGCAGTCTGCTTCCATAAAGATTTACAGCCTTGGAAACCCTGTGGGCTATTCTACTCTGTCCTATATGGTCGCTATGAGTTGAAATCAACTCAGCGGCAATGGGTTTGGTTTTAAATGCCACCTACTTGTGGTATTCCTGTTACGGCAGCGCTAGGAAACTAACACAAAGGCTCCCTATTGGACCCTTGTCCTCAAACAGGTCATCATATATCAGGAGAGAGATGAAGTGCATTCAATTCATTCTAACAGTAGGTGGACAGTGGAAGGAGCATTTATTTGAGTTTGATTTTTTAGTGCATTACGCATTTATTTCTAGGGTTTCTGCACTTGCCCACTTTCTTCTTTGTAGAGATTTGTTTCCTATTTGAGTTGCTTTTCTGATCTTCTCATTGTTATGTTCCCTTAACTGTCACTGAGCAACACATAGTAGGTGCTCAAGTGCTTTTTATTGATAGATGAAGGCAGCATGCATTCTAGTTTACTAAATGCCTTCACATTCATTGACTTATAGCAGTGTTTCTTAAAGTGTGGTCCAAGAAACACTTAGAGAACTTGTTACAAAGAGACTCCCGGGACTGACCCCAACCTGCAGAGTCAGAATCTCTGAGATTAGGCCCCAGAAACCTGAATTTTAAATAAGTTCCCTTCTCCATTCACTTCTCTGGTGATTCTTATGCCCACAAAAATTTGAGAATTATTATCTGACATGTTTCTCACAATCACCCTATAAATTAGTAGGGCAAAAACCATCAGTCCATTCTAGAAGTGAGGAAAATAAACATAGGAGAGTTTCGTATAAGACGATGTGTCTATAATGTGGCAGCTGGTAAAAGTATAATTCAAGAGGTAAAGCAAAACCCTGTCAGCCAGATCCGGTGAATTTGGGCACAAAGAATGGAAGGTATCAGGTGGACATGGAAACTGTAAGACTGGGAGCAGAAGATTGGCCAGGACAGTTGCTACAGGAAACCTAGGCAAGGGGAAGCAAAGCCTTCAGCAAGGCCAAGGGCGTTGGGTATGGGAAGGAAAAAATAATTCGTGTGGCAAGAACAACAGGAACTATCTACTCTGTACCAGCCCTTCTGAGCCTTAGTGGCAGGACTATTAGCCCTTAAGACACCCTCCAGTGTGTTTATCACGATCTACGTGATAAGGATTAGGAAATGGAGGCTCAGAATTGTTGAGCTGATCTGCAGTCCTCAGTGAGCTAGCTTGTGATAGTTATTTCGGGTTCAGCAGGGCTACTTACTGTTGAGATGGGAGGGTGAGAAAGAAGGAAGTGTTGTAATGATAATCCCAAGATGTCAAGCCCATTGACTAGGAAGATTATGATGCTACTAGGAAGAAGAACAGGCTAAAGAAGAAATATGCACTTGGCATGTTGGATTTTAGGTAGAAGAGTGGGACATGATTTTAGCTATAGATTCAGAAGTCATCCACCAAATGCATTTATAGTCATAGGAGAGGATATGATACCAGCCCACCTCTTGCCAGAGAAGAAAGAGAACTTGAAACATGTTTATGTTAAGAGTTGGGAGGAGGAAGGGAAAGTAAAGGGAACAAAAACCACAACCAGAAGTACGGAAAGAATAAAGAGACTAGAGGATAATGGAAACAAAAACTGATTTCCCAAAAGGGGCAGGGGGTGATCTATGGTACGAGATACTCTGAAAGGTCACACAGGATAAAGACTCTGAAAAGGTCACCACATTTGCTGATTAAATTGTTGCTGGTGACCTTGGGGAGAGCTGTTTCTGTGAATAGTGAGGAAAGAAGGCAGAGTCAGAAGTAGTGACAGATCATTAGGAAATGGTGGTTGCAGATGTGGACTGCTCTTCTCCCAACTGCAAATTTCCAGAGGAATGAGAACGGAGGGTAACTTTAAAAAAAGAGACATAAACAACCCTGGAGACAAGGAAATGGAGTCAATACAAAAATGGAAAGACAAGAGAAAACATGGTTTCAAAGGCACAGAGGGGACTAAGACGAGAGGTGCAAGCAGATTTGTTCTTTGGAAGGAGAAGGAGATATTTCTTCTTCCTGGGAGAGTGTGCAGTTCACATCTAGCGGCCTGTTGTTGATTTCAACTCATGGCAACCTCATGTGTTACAGAGTAGAACTGCCCCATAGGGTTTTCTAGGCTGTAATCTTTACAGAAGCAGATTGTCATATCTTTCTCCTACAGAGTCGGGTATGTTCCAACCATCGACCTTTCAGTTGGCAGACAAGCGCTTTACCACCACCACCATTGCTAGTCTGTAGATACAGAGAAATCTGAAGTTCTCAGGCTAAAATCCAAACCAGTAAACATGTTCCTCCAAAGAGAAAGACATGAATACACTGAAGACTATTGGGACACCTACTATATCCAGGTTGCCAGTCTCAGAGATATTACAGCAATTCTGATTGGAGAATGTCTAGTCATTTAGGGAAATATCATTGCTGAAGAAATTTTGTTAAAGCAGATACAGTTACTGGGTTACTTCTAACAAGTTGTAGCCTAGAAATCTTGCTGATTCTGCTTTTGCCATTAATAATAACTATTTAGGGGATGGCATTTTCAAGCAGACAACACACTTAAGTTCTTTACAAACAAACCCAAAAACCACGTAAATCTCCCAAGTAGGTTAAATGTTTCTCATTCTCACCTGTATGTTTTCCTTATTCATCAAGAATCCTGGCAAACCTTTCATCTACAGATGTTGCACAGGCAAACTTCAGCCAGGCTTATGTTGAATTGTCACAAAACCCCAAATTAATAAGACCTGACTGCCTCACACCCCACACCGGGGTGCCCTCACACCGGCTGGACCTGAATGCCCTTAATTGCCCTGCCCATGGGCATAGAAAAGTGGGCTAGACAATATTACTGCATCTTGGTTAAGCCTCCTTGCTGATGAAATGCTTCCAGACATAGAGTGTGCCAAATAGCTTGTTCCCTGGGAAATGCAGTGTAGAAGCTGATGGGTAATAAATAGCAGCTCGCTCAGCCGAGCCCAGCCATGAGAACAGAGATATTAAAGTTTGACAAGCTGGGGAAGCTATTCTAACCCTGGGTCCAGCTGGCAGCGGTTACTGTCCTGCCCTGCCTCTGGGCACAGAAGGAAATTGCTCACCACCACCTGAGTAAGGCACCGGTCCAGCAGCTTCCTGCTTGACCTCTTGGTGCCTGGCTGCTCTCTAGCTGCACCCCTCCCCAAGGGCTGCCTGGGAATCCCAACTTAACTGTGTTGCAATTTCAGGCAACTTACTAAGCGTTTCTGAGCCTGTAAAAGGAAGGATAGGGTTGTTGTGAGATGTTAACAAGAACGTTTGTGAAGCTCTGAGCAATGGGCCTGCTGCATAATAGGCTGCAAGCACAGTGCTTACTATTATCATTTAGGGCTATTTGTTATTTTAGATGCTAAGCAATTTAATATTTCTAAGTTTTTTATTATTCTTTATTATCTCAGATTCCAGTAATATGTGCTCATTATAACAAGTCAAACAAGACGGGGGGAAGCAAAGAAAACCTTATTGTCCCCTTGCTCCCTTCTGACATTATCATCCTCACTCCCTCAAGAAGCAACAATGACAAGTTTGGAGGGTATCCTTCACATCTTTCTCTCTGCTCACACTGATACACACACACACCCATTGCCGTCAAGTTGATTCCGACTCATAGCAACCCTATAGGACAGAGTAGAACTGCTCTATAGGGTTTCCAAGGAGCACCTGGTGGATTTGAACTGCTGACCTTTTGGTTAGCAGCCGTAGCTCTTAACCACTCTGCCACCAGCGTTTCCCACACTGATATATATACATACATATCAGGAACTTTTTTTCCAAGAGAGTGTGGTGGTATTTTGATGTTGTTTTACAAAGACGGGATCACACTGTCCTCAAACTTAGTCTTTTTACTTTCACAAACATTACTATAGGTCAATGTTACAAATAAACTTATTTTTTTGAAGAGCCACATGATATCCTAAACAGCTGTTAATAATAATAATATGATAAATGCATAATATGATGTACCATAATTTATTCAACCAGTCTCCTATTGATGGAGAGTCAGCCTATTTATAGTTTTGTTCCTCTAGCACATATATTGTCGTTATTCAAATATTATTATTATCCCATTATGGACATAAAGGCGTCCCTGGGTGGCACAAAGGTTAACATGCTTGGCTGCTAACAGAAAGGTTGGAGGTTCGAGTCCAGCCACAGGCACCTCAGAAAAAAGACCTGGCAATCTGCTTCTGAAAAACTAGCCATTGAAAACCCTATGGAGCACTCTCCTACTGTGTAACACATGGGGTCGCTATGAGTCAGAGCCGACATGACATCAACTGGCTTTTATGAACATAAAACTGGGCCTTCTATAATATCACAATTTTAATGGGAGAACAAAAATCCATAATTATGTCTCATATTCTGCACGATTGTCTCTCCCATTGTACCCATTTCTGCCCCCAATGCTTTCTTTCTCTCTTTTGCTCCCTGGCTCTTCCTCCGGCTCTTGCTCTCGCTTGTGCTCCATCTCTCTCTCTCCTCTCCATACAGTTGCTCCTCACAGCCCTGATAAGCCTGGAAGCAAGGAGACACTGAAGGTTTGTCTTCATTTCTGCATTTTATTGGGCCTGACCTTCAGGGAACCCTTTGTCATTTTTATGAAAAAGTATTAGTTGTAAGAGGACTTTGCAATCCCTAAGCAAAGGTCTTATGTAAGTAAATTACCGGGTAGCGATCTATCTGCTCAGTGGACACGCAGCTCTGTCCCTGCTGGGATCGTTCTAATCCATTAGTCTCCTCAGGAAAATCAGAAATATGAGCTTTCCCTTAAACAGAGGAAAGCTCTTATTTAACTCTGGAGAAGCAATGTTGGGCATTTTTCACAATAATTGCCATAAACTGCATTTTTGGACCTATAGGCTCAGATGTGTCAGCTGTTTCTAAGAGCTTAGCTCACGTCCTCTGCCCATATCCTCTGCTTGTGGCACGTGATCCAGAGAACCAAAACCATGCCCCATTTTGCTCTCCAGTGGTGGTGTCCACAGTGGCCAACGCTGGACACATGGTGACACCGGCTAGGGCTGGCCACAGAGGAACAATGGGCTGGTGTCTAAAACAAACCAAAAACCGAACCCGTTGCTGTCGAGTCAATTCTGACTCATAGCAACCCTATAGGACAGAGTAGGACTGCTCCATAAGGCTTCCAATGAGCGCCTGGTGGATTCCAACTGTTGACCTTTCAGTTAGCAGCCGAACCCTTAACCATTACACCACCAGGGTTTCCTGATCTCTAGTAGGGGGCAAATATTGGCTTCTAGAGCAGAGACGAACTGGCTCGGACAAGTCTCCATGACTCTTTTTGGCAAATGTTGTCATTGTTGTTAGGTGCCATTCAATCAGTTCCAACTCATAGTGACCCTAAGTACAACAGAAAGAAACACTGCCCTGTCCTGCGCCATCCTCACATTCATTGCTATGCTTGAGCCCATTGTTGCAGTCCCTGTGTCAGTCCATCACATCTCTAGGGTCTTTGTCTTTTTCGCTGACCCTCTACTTTATGAAACATGATATCCTTCTCTAGGGATTAGTCCCTCCTGATCCAATGTCCAAAGTACGGGAGTCGAAGTCTCACCATCCTCGCTTCCAAGGAGCACTCTGGCTGTATTTCTTCCAAGACAGACTTGTTTGTTCTTCTGGCAGTCCATGCTATATTCAATATCCTCCACCAACACTGTAATTCAAAGACATCAATTCTTCAGTCTTCCTTATTCATTGTCCAGCCTTTGCATGCATAAGAAGCAACTGAAAACACCATGGCTTGGATCAGGAGCACCTGAGTCCTCAAACAGAAAAGTAAATTTTCCGTAATCCAGTATATTCAGTTCAACCTATAGAGTTTTAGTCACTTGTAGTTTAAAAGTCTATACAGGTATTGAGTCAAATTTACATACTGTCAATAACTAGGAACTACTCAGAGTTCAAGCATCCCCGGGTAGTGCAAACGGTTTACATTCAACTACTAACCTAAAGATTGGTGGCACCAGTGGCACCACAGAAAAAAGGCCTGGCAATCTGCTTTCTGTAAAGATTCCCAAAGACCGAAACCAAACCCATTGCTGTTAAGTCAATTTTGACTCATGGCAACCTCATATGTTACAGAGTAGAACTGCTCCATAGGGTCTTCTTGGCTGTAATCGTAACACAAGTAGATTGCCAAGCTTTTTCTTCCATGGAGCTGCTCGGTGGATTTGAACCAAGAAAACCCTACAGAGCAGATCTACTCTGTAACACATGAAGTCACCATGAGTCTGAATTGACTTGATGGCACTGGGTTTGGGTTTTTTGGTTTAATCATGGTTCAGAGCTCTCCCTCCAGGTTTCTCCCCTCCTCCATACACACACACATGATTACAAGCATCTTGAGGCCTCACACCAGGCAAAATGGATGCTAGAGGCCAGGACAGGCAGAATGAGCAATTGAGAGAAGGGTAAGGATTTGGGGAGCTGTCTTCATTTTCTAGTGCTGCTATAGCATAAATACCACAAGGAAACGGCTTTAACAACGAGAAATTTATTCTCTCGCAGTCTAGGAGGCTAGAGGTCCGAAATTAGGGTGCCAGCTCCAGGGGAAGGCTTTCTCTCTCTGGAGAAAGGTCCTTGTTATCACTCTTCTCCTGGTCTAGGAGCTTCTCAGCGAAGGGAGCCCAGGTCCAAAGGACTCACTCCACTCCCGGAGCTACTTTCCTGGTAGTATGAGGTCCCTTTCTTCTCTGCTAGATTCTTTCCTTTCTCAAAAGAGATTGACTCAATATACAACCTAATCCTGTGTATTGAGTCATGCCTCATTAACATAACCGATTCTAATCCTACCTCATTAACATCATACAGGTAGGATTTACAAAGCATAGGAAAATCACATCAGATCACAAAATGGTAGACAACCACACAATACTGGGATTCATGGCTAGTCAAGTTGACACACACTTTGGGGGGACACAATTCAATCCATAACAGGAACCAACCTGGACTTAGCAGGATGAGGAGCTGGAATACCTGCTTTCTTGCAGTCTCCTGGTCTGAGATGCCAAGTGTTTATGTTTGAGTAGACTCTGTCTACCAGTGCAAAGTCCCAGCTGTCATCAATGGCCATTTTCTATACCTTAACTTGGATTGAATTCATAAAGGAAGGGGAGAAAGGAATCTAAATCCCAGTCACTTTGCACTTTCATTTAAAAGGGCTTTGTCTGTGTGCCTGGGTGCACGTGATTAAAATCCGTAAGTGTGACTTCATTTTTATACCAGCATTTGTTATACTTTATGTGGGAGGCAGTATAATATAGTGTTTAAAAAGATTTGAAATCCAAATTCTGCTATTTGTTAACTGTGTGACCTGTTATTAAACTTTGTAGGCCTCAGTTTCCTTATCAGCAAAATGCTGTAACAGACATTCCATACGTGTTAGCATATGTAACAGGCAGAGAAGAAAAAAAAAACAGTTGCCGTCGAGTGGACTCCAGCTCATGGTGACCTCATATGTGCGGAGTAGAACTGCTCCAGAGGGTTTCCAAGGCTGTGACCCTTTGGAAGCAGATCTCCAGGCCTCTCTTCCAAGGTGCCTCTGGGTAGATTCGGTCAGTAGTTAAGTGCTTAACCATTTGTGCCAGTCAGAGACCTCACATATTTGCCTTTCTTGGTCAATTAGTCTCGCAAATATTATGCCAGTTCAATTTCATTTATTCATTTATAAGTTCATTCATTTGATGAATCTTTCTTGAGCCACTGCAGTACACTTGTTAAGGCTGCAGTCTTTGGAGCACCACCATCTGGTTTCAAATTCTTGTTCCAATATTTACTGGCTGGACCACCTTGAGCAAGCTGCTTAACCTCTCTGTGCCCCCAATGTCCCCATCTGCAAAGTAAGTGTACTAATAGTACATATTTCATCGAGTGATTTGAGGATTAATTAAGGTAATGCATAAAGAAGTTGGAAAGTACTCAATAAATGTTAGTCACTATTACGATTACAAGTTGGGCATTGTGCTGGGGGTATGGAAGTAAGTAAAAATAGTTGCAATCCCTGACCCAAAGAATCTTATAATCTAGCAGGAAAGATGGTTAACAAATAATTGCATAATATTCTTATAATTGTAATCATGGTAAGTGCTGAGTGGGCAATGGATAGATGTGCCAGGGACTTGACCTGGAATGGGTGGATAAGGGCCTGAAGAAAGGCCTCCCCAGTGAAGTGATAGTCTGAATGGGTTCTGAAGGACTGGAGGGATTTGGTCAGGCAAAAGGCAGAATTCCAGACAGAGAGAATAGCAAGTACAAAGACCTCAGGGTAGACAAAAGCATGGCATGTTAGAAAATGGAGATAAGGCTGAGTTTTTGGAGGGGCATATAGAGGGTGGCCAGGCTGCAGATGAAGGCAGGCACCAGATGATGCAGGCCTTTGAAGTCAAGGTGAGGATTTTAGACTTGATCCAAAGAGCATCAAGAAGCTATCAAGGGGTTTTAAGCAAGGGAGTGATGTGATAACTTTCTCACTGCCTTGTCCCCTCCTTAGAGCTGTAAGGTGAGATTAGGGAATGGCCCTTTGGCCATCAAGCCATCTTATGCTTTCCTTCTGCACATCTTTGGTTTTAAAGCCAGGGACCAATCTGGGAGAACTCTAGAGAGTAAACAATTTGAGTGCTCAGCCATTCCTCTTTTGCATCCTCTACAAGAGGACAGACTTCTTCTTCTTTTTTTTTTTTTTAAATATTGTGCTTTAGTTGAAGGTTTACAGAGCAAATTAGTTTCTCATTAAACAACTAATACACATATTGTGTTGTGACATTGGTTGCCAACTCCACGACATGTCAACCCTCTCCCCTTCTCGACCTTGGATTTCCCATTACCAGCTTTTCTGTCCCCTCCTGGCTTCTCACCTTTGCCCCTGGGCTGGT
Source organism: Dugong dugon (assembly GCA_030035585.1). NCBI lineage: Eukaryota > Metazoa > Chordata > Mammalia > Sirenia > Dugongidae > Dugong > Dugong dugon. The sequence continues at coordinate 150,641,808 of CM057460.1, forward strand.
GTGCCCATTTAGTCTCATTTTGTTTTATGTTCTTACCTGACTTTGGCTAAAGGATGAACCTCATAAGTGACTTCTGTACTGAGTTAAAAGGGTGTCCAGGGGCCGTACTCTACGGGTTTCTCCAGTCTCTGTCAGACCAGTAAGTCTGGTCTTTTTTTGTGAGTTAGAATTTTGTTCTACATTTTTCTCCAGCTCTGTCCGGGACCCTCTATTGTGATCCCTGTCAGAGCAGTCAGTGGTGGTAGCCGGGCACCATCTAGTTGTACTGGACTCAGTCTGGTAGAAGCTGTGGTAGTTGTGGTCCATTAGTCCTTTGGACTAATCTTTCTTTTGTGTCTTTGGTTGTCTTCATTCTCCCTTACTCCAGATGGTGTGAGACCAGTGGAGTATCTTAGCTGGCTGCTCACAAGCTTTTAAGACCCCAGATGCTATTCAACAAAGTAGGATGTAGAACATTTTCTTTATAAACTATGTTATGCCAATTGAGCTAGATGTTCCCTGAGACCATGGTCCCCAGCCCTCAGCCCAGTAATTCCCTCAGGGAATTTGGATGTGCCTATGAAGCTTCCATGACCTTACCTTGGTCAAGTTGTGCTCACTTCCCTAGTATCTTGTACTGTCTTACCCTTCACCAAAGTTACCACTTATCTAGTGTCTAACTACTGTTTTTCTCTCCTCAACCGTCCCTCGTAACCATCAGAGATTGTTTTGTAACCATCAAAGATTCTTTCTTTCTGTGTGTAAACCTTTTCATGGATTTTTATAATAGTAGTCTCATATAGTATTTATCCTTTTGTGATTAACTTATTTCACTCAGCATAATGCCTTCCAGATTTATCTATGTTGTGAGATGTTTCACAGATTCATCATTATTTTTTATAGTTGTGTAGTATTCCATTGTGTGTATGCACCATAGTTTGTTTACCCATTCATCTATTGATGGGCACTTAGCGTGTTTCCATCTTTTTGCTATTGTGAACAGTGCTGCAATTAACATGGGTGTGCATATGTCTATTTGTGTGACGGCTCTTATTTCTCTAGGATATGATTCCTAGGAGTAGGATTGCTGGCTTGTAAGGAGGACACACTTCTTGAGGAGAATAATAACATATACTTTTTCTTTTCTTGTCACACTCTCAGTGCCTAACACAGCATAAGGCGTGACCTACACTGATCTGTCTAGGACTGGTGGCTGATCAAAACCATCACCAGTATTAAAGTCACCAGGAGCATATTGCACCAAACTCAGATCACTTTTACTCTGGTCTTCATGGCTTTAGGGGGTGAGAATGGTGTAGAGGGCCTGTCCACTGACCTCCTTCCTGGGAACCCAGGCAGAATATGAGTCAAAGTTATTTCTGATTTTCAGAAACTGTGAAGTTTACAAAGGCAAGAGGCTGTGACACCGCTTAGTTTTGTTTCTGTATTTTGCTTTTAACAGCCATTTGTTCCCTCCTCTTGTACTGCTTTGAAAAACTCCTGATTCCCAAGGTGAAGACATTTGCATTACAATACTCCCAGCCTAGGTGTCAATGCTGGTGAAACTTTTTCTTGATCAAACACCATGCCTGCTGTAGAGCATTTGCAACAGAGCAAGGCTTTCTTTGCTCTGCCTGAAGAGTGTGTTTCCAGAAGAAAACACAGCATTCTCTGCATAACAAACCATACCTGTCAGGTAGTCTGCCCATCTGGGGGAGAATTAACTTTGAGGCCCAACACCATGCAGTCTTCCCTGGACTGCAGGTGATTGCTCAAGTACTGATGAAATGTCAGATGCAAATTCCATAGAGACAAATACAGGTCATCCTCCCCTTTGGTGGCTGCATCACTATCCTGCAACTAGAACGGGTGCATATCATGTGACTTCCACAGCTTTGTTTTACTTTCCCAACGCAAGCAGGCTTACAGACCACTCCTGCCACCCATAGAGGCTCATGCCTATAAATTCCGCCTGCACAAATGCACCTCCCCTCCTTCCACAGTCCAGAGGCTTGACCAAGTAAAATAACAGCACAATTCAATTCAGATTCAGTTTAGGGAATATTTTGATTTTCTGGCTGAAAAGTTCTAGAAAAGATATAGGTCGAGTCCTGAGTCCAACTGGCTTATTGGATTTATGTATTTAAAAACAACTTTGATTTGCTTCATAGCTCATTTTAAAAATAACCCAGGCTCAGATCTGATTCAGGAAATGAGTGTGACCTATTCCCGCTTTTTGCTCCGTGCTAAGTTCAAGCCCCTGTGCCTCACACATGAAGCTAAATGAAGCTCATTCCTGAAAAATAAATCTTTCTGCATCCTTGTCTAGCTGCGCTTGGGATCCAAGGACGGTGGAAAAGGCCCAGGAAGCCCCTTTTAGCAAAGAGGTGGTCTACGGCTAATTTTAAAAAAACACCTTTACTTTTCGGCCTTGACCATAGACCAGATTTCTACAGCATAAGAGCAGCCTAACCAACCCCCCAAACAAAACAAAGCAAAAAACCAGAACAAAAACAGTGTCAAGGAGTCAATTGTGACTCATAGTGACCTTATAGAAGAGAGTAAAACTGCCCCAGAAGGGTTTCCTAGGCCGTAATCTTTACTGAAGCAGACTGCTACATCTTTCTCCTGTGGAGTGACTGGTGGGTTTGAATGGCCAACCTTTTGGTTAGCAGCCGAGTGCTTAACCACTGCACCACAAAGGCTCCTAGAGGGTAACAAATACCCTAGAAATGTGGCAGCTGATTTAAGTTTGTCCAAGAAAGAGAGAATTGATTTAGTCCAATTCAAATTGTGATGGGTTGAATGCTTCTCTCTGATTCTGTAGTTTGTGTCTCATTGTTAGAGGAGCCCGCATAATCTGTAAATTCATTATTCCTCTTGCTGTCCCCAGAACCAAGCACTGGGCTTCGTATTTAATAGATGTTTGCTATATGTGAGATAGGAGACCCTGGGTGGTACAAGTGGTTAAAGAGTTCAGCTGCTAACCAAAAATTTGGTGGTTCAAGTTTACCCAGAGGTGCCTTGGAAGAAAAGTCTGGTGATCTACTTCTGAAAGATCTGCATTGAAAACTCTATGAGCACAGTTCTACTCTGATGCACATGGGATAGCCATGAGTTGGAGTTGACTTGATGGCAACTGGTTATAAGTGAGTTGAACTGAATCCAGATCTTACTGTGTATAAGTTAGGATTAGATTTGGCTGCAAGAAACAGAAATACCCCCAAGTAGTGATTAAAACGAGTGTTATAGATTGAATAATGGCCCCGAAAAATGTTTGTCAACTTAGCTAGGCCATGATTCCCAGTATTGTGTGATAGTCCACCATTTTGTCATCTGATGTGATTTTCCTTTGTGTTGTAAATCCTACTTCTATCATGCTAGTGAGGCAGGATTAGAGGCAGTTATGTTAATGAGGCAAGACTCAATCTACAAAATTAGGCTGTATGTTGAGTCAATCTCTTTTGAGATATAAAAGAGAAGCCAGTGGAGAGATAAGGGGACTTCATGCCACCAAGAAAGTAGTGCCAGGAGCAGAGCATATCCTTTGGACCCAGTGTCTCTGCACTGAGAGGCTCCTAGACCAGGGGAAGATTGATGACAAGGACCTTCCCCTAGAGCTAACAGAGAGAAAGCCTTCCCCTGGAGCTGGCACCAGAAATTGGGACTTCTAGACTACTAGACTATGAGAATAAATTTGTTTTTAAAGCCATCGACTTGTGGTATTTCTGTTATAGCAGCACTAGGTAACTAAGGCAACAAGATTGAAGTTGTTTACTCTGTTGTGTAAAAGAAGTTCAGAAGTAGGTAGTCTAGGGCTGACCTGGCGTCTCCATGATGACCTGGAAACCCAGACTTTCCCCTGCCCTATCTAGTGAGCAGCCCTCACGCTCCAGCAAGCGTGAGTACAAAGGGTATGCCTGACATGTTTTTTTAAAAAAAAACAAAGAACTCATTCATCAGGAAATACATCATGTTGTTGTTGTTAGGTGTTGTCGAGTTAGCTCCCACCCATAGCAACCCTATGTACAACAGAATGAAATACTGCCTGGTCCTGCACCATTCTCACAATCTTTATTATGCTTGAGCCCATTGTTGCAGCCACTGTGTCAATCCATCGCACTGAGGCTCTTCCTCTTTTTCATTGACCCTCTACTTCACCAAGCATGATGTCCTTCTCTAGGAACTGGTCCCTCCTGACAACATGTCCAAAGTATGTGAGAGGAAGTCTTGCCATCCTTGCTTCTAATGAGCAGTCTGGTTGTACTTCTTTCAAGACATGTTTGTTAGTTCTTCTGGCAGTCCATGATGTAGTCAATATTCTTTGCCAACACAGTAAATCAAGGCATCAATAATTTTTCTTCAGGCTTCTTGTTCTTTGTCCAGTGTTCACATGCATTGGAGGTGATGGAAAACACCATGGCTTAGGTCAGGCACACCTTAGTCCTTAAAGTGACATCTTTGCTTTTTAATACTTTAAAGAGGTCTTTTGCAGCAGATTTGCCCAATGCAATGTGTCCTTTGATTTCTTGACTTCTGCTCCCAGGGGCATTCATTATGGATTCAAGTAAAATGAAATCCTTTATAACTTCAATATTTTCTGCGTTTATCATGATGTTGCTTATTGGTCCAGTTGTGAAGATTTTTTGTTTTATGTTGAGGTGTAATCCATACTGAAGGCTGTGGTCTTTGATCTTCGTCAGTAAGTACTTCAAGTCCTCTTCACTTTCAGCAAGCAAGGTTGTGTCATCTGCGTAACACAGGTTGTTAATGAGTCTTCCTTTAATCTTAATGTCTCATTCTTCTTCATATAGCCCAACTTCTCGAACTATTTGCTCAGTATACGGATTGAATAAGTAAGGTGGAAGGATACAACCCCGACACATGCCTTATCTGACTTTAAACCATGCAGTATCCCCTAGTTCTGTTTGAATGACTGCCTCTTGATCTATGTTCCTCACAAAAACAATTAAGTGTTCTGGAATTCCCATTCTTTGAAAAGTTATTCATAATTTATTATGATCCACACAGTAGAATACCTTTGCACAGTCAAAAAAAAAACCAGAAGTAAACGTCTTTCTGGTATTCTCTGCTTTCAGCCAGGATCCATCTGACATCTGCAATGATATCCCTGATTCCATGTCCTCTTCCGAATCCAGCTTGAATTTCTGGCAGTTCCCCATCGATGTACTGTTGCAACTGCTTTTGAATGATCTTTAGCAAAATTTTACTTGAGTGTGATATTAATGATATTGTTCGGTAATCTCTTCATTTGGTTGGATCACCTTTCTTTAGAATGGATACAAATATGTATCTCTTCCAGTCGGTTGTCCAGGTAGCTCTCTTCCAAATTTCATGGCACGGATGAGTGAGTGCTTCCAGTGCTGCATCCATTTGTTGAAACATCTCAATTGGTATTCCATTAATTCCTAGAGCCTTGTTTTTCACTAATACCTTCAGTGAAGCTTAAACCTCTTCCTTCAGTACCATTGGTTCTTGATCATATGCCACCTCCTGAAATGGTTGAATGTTGACCAGTTCTTTCTGGTATAGTGCCTCTGTTTATTCCTTCCACCTTCTTTTGATGCTTCCTGCATCATTTAATATTTTCCCCACAGAATCATTCAATATTGCAACTCGAGGCTTGAATTTTTTTCTTAGTTCTTTCAGCTTGAGAAACGCCAAACATGTTCTTCCCTTTTGGTTTTCTAACTCCAGGTCTTTGTACATTTCATTATAATGCTTTACTTGGTCTTCTTGCACCACCCTTTGAAATCTTCTGTTCAGCTCTTTTACTTCATCATTCCTTTCTTTAGCTTTAGTTACTTAACTTTCAAGAGCAAGTTTCAGAGTCTCTTCTGACATTCATTTTGGTCTTTTCTTTCTTTCCTGTCTTTATAATGACCTCTTGCTTTCTTCATGTACGATGTCCTTGATGTCAGTCCACTACTTGTCTGGTCTTCAGTCATTAGTGTTCAATGTGTCAAATCTGTCCTTGAGAAGGTTTCTGAATTCGGGTGGGATATACTCAAGGTCATACTTTCGTTCTTGTATACTTGTTCTAATTTTCTTCAACTTCAACTTGAACTTGCATATAAGCAATTGATGGTCTGTTCTGCAGTTGATCCCTGGCCTTGTTCTGATTGGTGATATTGAGCTTTTCCATTGTCTCTTCCCACAGTTGTAGTCGATTTGATTCCTGGGTATTCCGTTTGGTGAAGTCCATGTGTATAGTCACTGTTTATGTTATTGTAAAAGTATTTGCAATGAAGAAGCTGTTGGTCTTGCAAAATTCTATCATGCAATTTCCAGAGTCATTTCTATCACCAAGGCCATATTTTCCAACTACCAATCCTTCTTCTTTGTTCCAACTTTCACATTGCAATTGCCAGTAATTATCAATGCATCTTGATTGCATGTTTGATCAATTTCAGACTGCAGATGTTGGTAAAAAACTTCAGTTTCTTCATCTTTGATCTTAGTAGTTGATGGGTAAATTTGAATAATAGTCGTACTAACTGGTCTTCCTTGTAGGCGTATGGATATTATCCTATCACTGACAGCATTGTACTTCAGGATAAGTCTTGAAATCATCTTTTTTGCATTGAACACAACGCCATTCCTCTTCAATTTTCATTTCCAGCGTAGTAGACCATATGATTGTCTCATTCAAAATGGCCAGTACCAGTACATTTCATCTCACTGAGGCACAGGATATTGATCTTTAAGCGTTCCTTTTCATTTTTTATGAATTCTAATTTTCCTAGATTCATACTTCCTACATTCCATGTTCCAATTATTAATGGATGTTTGCAGCTGTTTCTTCACATCTTGAGAGGTGTCACATCCCAGATGAAGGTCCCAAAAGCTTGACTCGATCCACGTCATTAAGTGGGCTCTACTTTGAAGAGGCAGCTCTACCTCAGTCTTATTTTGAGTGCCTTCCAACCTGAGAGGCTCATCTTCTGGCACTATATCAGACAATACAACATACATACTGAAAAATTCACAAAAATTTACAACTCACTGCATTATCTTATGGCAAGCAAACATATAAACAATACCCAGGAAAAAAATAGAATATTGCCAGCACCCTAGAAGTTCCCCTTCAGGTTCCCACCTCCTCTGCCCTTGCTACCACCCAAAAAAGGAAACCATTATCCTGACTGTGATGCAATAAATCACTTTTTTTATGGCCTTTCTTGTCATGATCTTGTAACTCCCACTGAAAGACTAGGTGGGACTATGAAGATGAGGTGTTTTTGTCCCATTAAGAGGGTTGCATAACTTGCTAATAATGTAAATAAGGTGCATGGCACATTTGTGGAGATGCGGACATACTAATAAGGTGTATGGAACACTAATGAGAGGATTGGTCAGTTTTGCCATCCTACTAGGCTTAAAAGAGAGCCAATTCTAGAGCAGAGAGGGGGCCTGAGTACCACTAAGAGGAAGACAGGAACAGAATGCATCCTTTGGACCTGGGATCCCTGTGCTGAGACCCTCCTAGATCCAGGAGACAGAGAGAGAGGGCTGTAACCACAAAGACCACAAGACAGTGAGAAGCAGTGGCAGCAGAAGTAGCCAAACCAGGAGACCAGAAGGAGACCAGCAGAAGACAGCGCAGTGGGAATTCCACCCATGGAGCAAGAAAACTGAGCGCCTTCAGGCAGGAGGCTTACTGGCAGAGTAGGATGCCTCCGGCACTTAGAGCTAAGTTTGCCAACCCATGGATCTAGAGCTGAGCACCTTCATGCTGAGGCTTACTTGCAGAGTAGGATGCCTCTGGGTATTTACTGGCAGAGTTAAAGAGCTTTGTAACACATGCCTGAGCAGGGCAGAGGCCAGGCTGAGGGGCTGAGGGTCAGAAAAAGGTGTGCCTGCTGGCATGACTGAGAATAGGCTGCTCTGGTTGAGGAACTGTATCCTGGACATTCCTGAACCTGAATTGTAACCTGTTACTTCCCTAATAAACCGCATTACTGTAAGTAGGGTCTGTGAGCTCTGTGTGGTCATTGCAATGAATTACCGAACCCAGCAGAGAAGTAGAGAATGTCATGGGAGGACAGTGAGTGTCAGAATTGGTAAAGATGGCAGAGTGAGAAGGTGTGTTTCACCTCCGCCTCATAGGAATCAGCCTACAGCTGTTGATCTTGATTTTCCTTCCCCCTTGTGAAGTTAGAAGAGGTCAGACACCTTCACCATACAGTTTTTACACTGACTTCTATGGCTGTCAGTTCCTCACTTTTCCTTATATATATATATTTAATAGTGTTTTAAGTGAAAATTTACAGCTGAAGTTAGTTTCTCATTCAAAAATGTGTACACACATTGTTATGTGACTCTAGTTGCTCTCTCTATAATGTAATAGCACACTCCCCTATTCCACCTCAGATTTACTGTGTCCATTCAGCTAGCTCCTGTCCCTTTCTGCCCTCTCATCTCACCTCCGGACAGGAGCTGCCCATTTAGTCTCATGTATCTACTTGAACTCAGAAGTACACTCTTCACGAATGTCATTTTATGTTTTATAGTCCAATCTAATCTTTGTCTGAAGAGTTGACTTTGGGAATGGCTTTAGTTCTGGGTTAACAGAGAGTCTAGGGTCCATGTCTTATAGGGTTCCTCCAGTCTCAGTCAGACCATTAAGTCTGGTCTTTTTAACTAGAATTTGAGTTCTGCATCCCATCTTTCTCCTGCTCCGTCAGGGACTCCCTGTTATGTTCACTATCAGGGCGGTCATTGGTGGTAACAGGGCATCATCTAGTTCTTCTGGTCTCAGGCTGATGGAGTCTCTGGTTTATGTGGTCCTCTCTGTCTCCTGGGCTAATATTTTCCTTGTGTCTTTGGTGTTCTTCATTCTTCTATGCTCCAGATGGGTTAGGACCAATTGATGCATCTTACAGAGACACTCACTAGCTTTTAAGACCTCACCTGCCACACACCAAAGTGAGATGCAGAACATTTTCTTATAAAATTTGTCATGCCAATTGATCTAGATATACCCTGAAACCATAGTCCCCAGACCCCCACCCCTACTACCCTGTCCCTCGAAGTGTTTGGTTGTATTCAAGAAACTTGTTAGCTTTTGGTTTAGTCCAGTTGTGCTGACTTCCACTGTATTGTGCGTTGTCCTTCCCTTCACCTGAGATAATTCTTGTCTACTATCTAGCTAGTGAATTCCTCTCTCCCTCCCTCCACACCTTCTTAACCATCAAAGAATGTTTTCTTCTGTGTGTAACCTTTTCTTGAGTTCTTATAATAGTGGTCTCATACAATATTTGTAATGCCTTCCAGAATCATCCATGTTATGAGATGTTTCACGTATTCCTCATTATTCTTTATTGTTGCATAGTATCCCATTGTGTGAATATACCATAATTTGTTTATCCATTCGTTCGTTAATGGGCACCTAGTTTGTTTCCATCTTTTTGCTTTTGTAAACAGTGCTGCAACGAACATGAGTGTGCATGTATCTATTCATGTGACAGCTCTTATTCCTCTAGGATATATTCCAAGGAGTGGGATTGCTGGATTGTATGGTACTTCTGTTTCTAGCTTTGTAAGAAAGCATCAAATTGATTTCCAAAATAGTTGTACCATTTTACTTTCCCACCAGTAGTGTGTAGGTGTTCCAGTCTCTCCACAACCTCTCCAACATTTATTATTTGGTGTTGTTTTAGATTAATGCTAGCCTTGTTGGGGTGAGAGAGTATTTCATTGTAGTTTTGATTTGCATTTCTCTAATAGCTAATGATCATGAGCAATTCCTCATGTATCTTTTAGCCGCCTGAATGTCTTCTTTGGTGAAGTGCCTGTTCATATCCTTTGCCCATGTTTTAATATGGTTATTTGTCTTTGTTGTTGAGGTTTTGCAGTATTTTGTAGATATAAGAGATTAGATGCTGATTGGATTTGTCATAGCCAATTTTTTTTCCCCAGTCTGTAGGTTGTTTTTTTACTCTTTAGGTGAAGTATTTTCATGAGCATAAGTGTTTTATTTTTAGGAGCTCCCGGTTATCTAATTTCTCTGCTGGTGTTTATGCATAGTTAGTAATGTTTTCTATTCTGCATATGCCATGTATTAGTGCTCCTAGCATTGTCCCTATTTCTTCTTCCATTATCTTTATCGTTTCAGATTTTATATTTCAGTCTTTGATCCATTTTGAGTTAGTTTCTGTGTATGGTGTGAGGTATGGGTCTTGTTTCAGTTTTTTGCAGATGGGTGTCCATTTATGCCAGCACCATTTGTTAAAGACACTGTCTTTTCCCCAATTAATGGACTTTGGGCCTTTGTGAAATATCAGCTGCTCATAGGTAGATGAATTTACAACTGAGTTGTCAATTCTATTCTATTGTTCTATATATCTGTTTTACCAGTACCGGCTGTTTTGACTATTGTGGGAGTATAATAGGGTCTAAAATCAGGTAGTGTGAGGCCTCCAACGTTGTTCTTCTTCTTCAGTAATGCTTTACTTATCTGTGGCCTCTTCCCTTTCCATATGAAGTTGATGATTTGTTTCTCCATCTCATTAAAAAATGCCATTCGAGGCAAGCTCCACTAGCATTCTTTTTTGTTTGTTTGTATGTTTTTCGCTCCTCTTCCTCTCTTCCATATCCATCTTAGCTCCACACATAACAATCTCCCTGCTACATCCTGCCTACCTGCACCTTGCGCTTAACATCCTACCACCAAGCAGAACAGGCACGGCCTAATGGAACCTACCCTGCACTGATTACCGACCTGCCCTGGTGGCTGTAGTAAGTGCCACAAACAACCAGTCCCAGTAACTCCTCTTCAGCTAGACCCGCCCTGCCATAGCATATCTGAGTGACTGACCCTGCCAATTGGAGAAGGAGGTGAAAAGTATTGTGCCAAGAGATGAGCAAAGAACAAATAACACACAGCCCGCCTGCTCAGACATAGCCAAGTTTTTTTTAAAAAAGGGATGAAATAAACAAATCTACAATCAATAAATGAGAAAAATAACTACTGAATGCCCCGAAGACAGCAGACAATATGAAAACATTTACAAAAACAGGACAGAATGGTTCTGGTAGGCATCCAAAATAAAACACCTGATGACTTTCCAGTGGAACAAAAGGCACTAAAACTATGTGATAGGGAATTCATATTCCTCATACTCAGAATTCTTCAAGAGCTGAAGCAAAAAGCAGACAAAAATGAGGAAAAAATAGACAAATTCATGGAAAATACAGACAAAAAATTGGAAGAATTCAGGAAAATAATGCAGGAACAAAATGCCAAAATAAATTCACAACTAGAAATTATACAATGACAACAATTAGAAATCCAAGGATAAACAACAAGATTTCAGAAATGGATGATGTCATAGAAGGGTTGAGATGCAGATTTGAAATGGTAGAAGACGACATGATCAGGTGAAGACAAACACTTGGATACAACTCTCAGGAAAACTCAGAAAAAAGAACAAAGAAAAATGAAGAGATCCTGAGAGTTATGTGGACACAATCAAAAGCAAAAATCTTCGCATCATCAGAATTCCAGAACAGGGGGAGAAAACAGAAAACACAGAGAGGATCATTGAGGAACTGCTGACAGAAAACTTCCCCAATATCATGAAAGATGAAAAGCTGACCATTCAAGAAGCTCAACGAACCCCATATAGGAGAGACCCCAAAAGAAAATCACCAAGGCATATCATAATCACACGCACCAAAACCAAAGACAAAGAATCCTGAGAGCAGCTCATGTAAAACAAGAAGTCACATACAGAGGAAAAACAATAAGATTAAGCACAGATTATTCAGCAGAAACCATGCAGGCAAGAAGGCAATGGGATGACATATATAAAATCTTGAAAGAAGAAAATTGCCGGCCGAGAATAATATATCCTGCAAAACTCTTGTTCAAATACGGTGGTGAAATTTGTCATTTCCAGATAAACAGAAATTAAGGGAATATGTAAAAACCAAACCAAACTTACAAGAATTATTAAAGGGAGTTCTTCGATCTGAGACCAAACAACTTCAGCTCACAGGCAGAATCTAGAACCCAGGATCGTACCAGCCAGATACTAATCTAGGAAATGACCTCTCGAGGACTATCCAAAACCAAAAAAATACAACAGGGAATCAGAGCAGTTAATCAGTAAATGACAACAACATCAAAACAATAAAAGAGGGAATAAACAGCATAGGTATAGAACCTTTTCATGGAGAGGAAGGCAAGGCGATACCAAGTAATGATAGACTGCTTCGAACTTAGAAAGATAAGGGTAAAATTCAAGGTAACTGCAAAGAAAGTTAACAAACCAACTCATAAAAATAAAGACAAAAAAATAAAGTCTCAGCAAAAACAAAACCTACCAAAACAAAAGAAATGAAAAAAAAAAAATCCACAGACAAAATTAACTCAGCACAGGAGAGTAAGAAGAACAAGAAAACGTCAGCACCAGAAAAAAAGCACTACAAAATGACAGCAACAAACTCACATCTATCAATAATTACACTGAATGTAAATGGACTCAATGCACCCATAAAGAGATGGAGAGTGACAGAATGGATAAGAAAACAGGATCCATCAATATACTGTCTACAAGAGACACACCTTAGAAACAGAGATGTGAATTTATTAAAAGTCAAACGTTGGAAAAAAATATATCAAGCAACAACTACCAAAAAAAGAAAAGGGGTGGCAATATTAATCTCGGATAAAATAGACTTTAAAATGAAATCTACCATAAAACATGAAGAAGGACACTGTATAATGCTTAAGGGGATGATCCATCATGAAGACATAACCATAATAAACATCTACGCACCCAATGACAGAGCTCCAAAATACATAAAACAAACTCTAACAACACTGAAAAGAGAAATTGACAGTTCCACAATAACAGTAGGAGACTTCAACACACCACTCTCAGTAAAGGACAGAACATCTAAAAAGAAACTCAGCAAAGATACAGAAGACCTAAAGGGCACAATCAGCCAACTTGACCTCATAGACATATGTACAACACTCCATCCAACTGCTGCAAAGTACACATTCTTTTCCAATGGACATGGAACGTTCTCCAGAATAGACCACATCTTAGGCCACAGAGCAATCATCAACAAGATACAAAATGTTGAGATAATTCAAAGTATCTTCTCTGACCACAAGGCCATCAAGGTAGAAATTATAACAGAAAGAGCAAGGAAAAAAAATCATTAACATGGGAACTGAATAATACCCTGCTAACGCATCATTGGGTAATAGAAGAAATCAGAGATGGAATCAAAAAATTCCTAGAATCAAATGAGAATGAAAACACATCATACCAAAACCTTTGAGACACAGCAAATGCAGTCCTCAGAGGACAATTTATAGCAATAGATGCACACATCAATAAAGAAGAAAGGGACAAAATCAAAACATTAACTACACAACTCAAACAAATAGAAAGAGAACAGCGAAAAAAGCCCACAGCCACTGGAAGAAAGGACATAGTAAAGATCAGAGCAGAAATAAATGAAACAGAGAACAGAAAAACAATAGAAAGAATCAACAAAACCACAATTTGGTTTTTTGTAAGAATAAACAAAATCGACAAACCACTGGCCAGACTGACAAAAGAAAAACAGGAGAGGATGCAAATAACCCAAATAAGAAATGAAATGGGGGACATTACAACAGACCTAACTGAAATAAAAAGGATTATAACAGACTATTATGAAAAACTATACTCCAACAAATTTGAAAACCTAGAGGAAATGGATAAATTTCTAGAAGCACACTACCTACGCAAACTACAACAAAGTGATGTTGAAAATCTGAACAGACCCATGACAAGAGAAGAGATTGAAAAGGTAATAAAAAAAAACTCCCATCGAAAAAAAGCCCTGGCCCAGATGGCTTCACTGGAGAATTCTGCAAAACATTTACAGAAGAGCTTGTACTAGTACTAGTCAAGTTATTTCAGAGCATAGAAAAGGAAGCAATATTTCCAAACTCATTCTATGAAGCCAGCATAATGCTGATACCAAAACCAGGCAAAGACGTCACAAAAAAGAAAATTACAGATCAATATCTCTCATGAATATAGATGCAAAAATTCTTAACAAAATTCTAGCCAATAGAATTCAGCTTCATATCAAAAAAATAGTACACCACGACCAAATAGGATTCATACCAGGTATGCAAGCATGGTTCAACATTAGAAACTCAATCAACGTAATCCACCACATAAATAAAAGCAAAGCAAAGAATCACATGATCATCTCAATTGATGCAGAAAAGGCATTTGACAAAGTCCAACACCCATTCCTGATAAAAACTCTCAATAAAATAGGTATAGAAGGGAAATTTCTCAACATACTAAAGGGCATCTATGCAAAACCAACAGACAACATCATTCTTAATGGAGAGAGGCTGAAAACATTCCCCTTGAAAACAGGAACAAGACAAGGATGCCCTTTATCACCACTCCTATTTAACATTGTGCTGGAAGTTCTAGCTAGAGCAATAAGGTAAGAAAAAGAAATAAAGGGCATCCAAATTGGTAATGAAGAAGTTAAACTGTCCCTGTTTGCAGATGATATGATACTATGCATAGAAAACCCTAAAGACTCCACGAGAAACCTACTGGAACTAATAGAAAGATTCAGCAGAGTAGCAGGATACAAGATAAACATACAACAAGATAAAAAACATACATAAGTTGGATTCCTATACACCAGTGAGGAGAACAATGAAAAGGAAATCAGGAAAATAATACCATTTATAATAGCCCCTAGAAAGATAAAATACTTAGGAATAAATCTAACCAGGGATGTAAAAGACCTATACAAAGAAAACTACAAAACACTACTGCAAGAAACCCAAAGGGATCTACATAAATGGAAAAACATGCCATGCTAATGGATAGGCAGACTCAACATTGTGAAAATGACAATTCTACCCAAAGCAATTTACAAATGCAACGCAATCCCGATTCAAATACCAACAACATTCTTCAAAGAGATGGAAAAACTAATCATTAACTTTATATGGAAAGGGAAGAAGCCCCAAATAAGTAAAGCACTATTGAAGAAGAAGAATAAAGTTGGAGGACTCACACTACCTGACTTGAGAACCTACTATACTGCTACAGTAGTCAAAACAGCCTGGTACTGGTGCAACAACAGATACATTGACCAATGGAACAGAATTGAGAACCCAGATGTAAATCCATCCACCTACGGTCACCTGATCTTTGACAAGTGCCCAAAGTCCATCAAATGGGGAAAAGACAGTCTTTTTAACGAATGGTACTGGCAAAACTGGATATCCATCTGCAAAAAAAAAAACAGGACCCATACCTCACACTGTATACAAAAACTACCTCAAAATGGATCAAAGACCTGAATATAAAGCCTAAAACTATAAAGTTCATAGAAGAAAAAATAGGACCAACACTACAGGCCTTAATACACGGCATTAACAGTATACAAACCATAACCATCAACTCACAAACCCCAAAAGATAAGCTAGATAACATGGATCTTCCAAAAATCAAACACCTATGCTCTTCAAAAGACTTCACCAAAAGAGTAAAAAAAGAACCTACAGACTGGGAAAAAATTTTTGGACAGTACAAGTCAGACAAAGGTCTAATCTCCATAATCTACAAGAAAATCCAACACCTCTACAACAAAAAGACAAATAATCCTATTAAAAAATGGGCAAAGGAAATGAGCAGACACTTCACCAAAGAAGACATTCTAGCGGACAACAGACACATGAGGAAATGCTTGCGATCACTAGCCATTAGAAAAATGCAAATTAAAACCACAATGGGTTACCCTCTCACTCCAGCATTTACTGGTAGGAATCAAAAACACTGGAAATAACAAATGTTGGAGGGGCTGCGGGGAGATGGGAACTCTTATGCACTGTTGCTGGGAATGCAAAATGATACAACCATTTTGGAAAATGATATGGCGCTTCCTCAGAAAGCTAGAAATAGACATACCATTTGATCCAGCAATCCCACTCCTAGGAATATATACTAGAGAAAGAAGAGTCGTCACTCGAATAGACATATGCACACCTATGTTCATGGCAGCATTGTTCACAATAGCAAAACGATGGAAACAACCTAGATGCCCATCAACAGATGAATGGATAAACAAACTATGGTACGTACACACAGTGGAGTACTACACAACGAGAAAGAACAGTGATGAATCTGTGAAGCATCTCATAACATGGATGAAACTGGAGGACATTATGCTGAGCGGAATAAGTCAATCACAAAAGGAAAAATATTGTATGAGAACCTCTATTGTAAAAACCCAAGAAAAAGTTCACTTACAAAATGTAACAATCTTTGTTGATTACCAGGGATGGTAGGGGTGGGGGGGGAAATACTAAACAGGCAATAGATAAGTGGTATCTTGGGTGAAGGGTGAGACAGTACACAATACTGGGGTAACTAGCACAATTTGTACAAGGAAAGGTCATGGAAGCCCCATAGACACATCCAAACTTCCTGAGGGACTGAATTGCTGGGTGGAGGAATATGGGGACCATGGTCTTGGGGAACTTCTAGCTCAACTGGCATTAACAGTTTATAAAGAGAATGTTCTACATTCTACCTTGCTGAGTGGTGTCTGGGGTCTTAAAAGCTTGTGAGCTGCCATCTAAGATACTCCACTGGTCTCATCCCTTTGGGAGTAAGGGAGAATGAAGAGAATAGGATACAGTGGAAAAATTAGTCCAAAGGACTAATGGACCACAGCTACCAAGGCCTCTGATGGACTGAGTCCAGTACAGCTAGATGGTGCCTGGCTACAACCACTGACCGTTCTCACCGGGATCACAACAGAGGGTTCTGGACAGAGCTGGAGAAGGATGTAGAATAAAATTCTAACTCACAAAAAAAAAGACCATATTTACTGGCTTAAAGGAGACTGGAGAAACCCCGAGATTATGGCCCCCAGACACCATTTTAGCTCAGTGGTGAAGTCATTTCCAAGGTTCACCGTTCAGCCAGGGAGTGGACAGCCCCATAAAACCAAATGGGGCTAATAAGGCACAGCAGTCCAGGGACAAGGGCCAGAAGGCAGAAGGGGACAGGAAAGCTGGTGATAGGGAACCCAAGGTTGAGTAAGATAGTGTTGATGTGTTGTGAGGTTGCTAACCACTGTCATAGGGCAACATGTGTACTGTTAAATGAGAAACTATTGTTCTGTAAGCCTTCATCTAAAGTGAGAATAGCAGCACAATTGGAAGAGTGTAGTCGATGTCACTGAACTGTGCATGTAGAAATTTTTGAAATGGTGTATCTTTGGCTATGTATATTTTTACCAAAAAAAAAAAAAGAAGTCAAGAAGGGAGAGGGTTGACATGTTGTGGGATTGTTAACCAATGTCATAAAACAGTATGTGTACTACTGTTTCATGAGAAATTATTTGTTCTGTAAGCCTTCACCTGAAGTACAATAAAAAAAAAAAATGCCTTTGGAATTTGGATTGGGATTGCATTGTATCTGTAGGTCGCTTTGGGTAGAATAGATATTTTCAGAACGTTGAGTCTTCCTACCCATGAGCAAGGCATGCTTTTCCACTTATGTCGGTCTCTTTTGGATTCTTGCAGTAGTGTCTCGTAGTTTTCTTTGTATAGGTCTTTTACCTCTCTTGTTAGATTTGTTCCTAAGTATTTTATCTTCTTGGGGGCTATTGTAAATGGTATTAATTTGGTGATTTTGTCTTTGAATTCTTTGTTGAAGTAGAAGAATCCAGCTGATTTTTGTATGTTTATCTCATATCCTGATATTTTGCTGAAATCTTCTATTAGTTCCGGTATTTTTCTTGTGGATTCTTTGGGATTTTCTGTGTATAAGATCATATCATCTGCAAATGGAAATACTTTTACTTCTTCCTTACCAATTTTGGATGCCCTTTATTTCTTTCTCTAGCCTAATTGCTCTGGCTAGGACCTCCAGCACAATGTTGAATAAGAGTGGTGATAAAGGACATCCTTGTCTGGTTCCCGTTCTCAAGGGGAATGCTTTCAAAGTCTCTCCGTTTAGGATGATGTTGCTGTTGGCTTTGTATAAATGCCCTTAATTACGTTGAGGAATTTCCCTTCTATTCCTATTTTCCTGAGAGTTTTTATCATGAATGGGTGTTGGACTTTGTCAAATGCCTTTTCTGCATCAATTGATAAGTTCGTGTGGTTCTTGTCTTTTGTTTTATTTATATGATGGATTACACTGATTGTTTTTTCTAATGTTGAACTATCCTTGCATACCTGATACAAATCCCACTTGGTCATGGTGAATTACTTTTTTGATATGTTGTTGAATTCTATTGGCTAGAATTTTGTTGAGGATTTTTGCATCTATGATCGTGAGGGATATTGGTATGTACTTTTCTTTTTTTGTAGTGTCTTTACCTGGTTTTGTTATCAGGGTTATGCTGGCTTCATAGAATGAGTTTGGGAGTGTTCCATCCTTTTCTGTGCTCTGAAATATATTTAGTAGTAGTGGTGTTAACTCCTCTCTGAATGCTTGGTAGAATTCTCCAGTGAAATCGTCAGGGCCAGGGCTTTTTTTTTGTTGGGAGTTTTTTAATTACCTTTTCCGTCTCTTGTTTTGTTATAGGTTTATTTAGTTGTTCTACCTCTGTTTGTGTTTAGTTTAGGTAGGTAATGAGTTTCTAGAAATTTGTTTATTTCCTCTAGATTTTCAAATTTATTAGAGTGCAGTTTTTCCTAGTATTCTGTTATGCTTCTTTTAATTTCAGTTGGGTCTATTGTGATATCGTCCATCTCATTTCTTATTCAAGTTATTTGCTTCTTCTCCTGTTTTTGTTTTGTCAGTTTGGCCGGTGGTTTATCGATTTTGTTGATCTTTTCAAAGAGTCAGCTTTTGGTCTTGTTAACTCTTTCAACTGTTTTTCCATTCTCTATTTCATTTAATTATGCTCTAATTCTTATTATTTCCTTCCTTCTGGTGCCTGTGGGCTTCTTTTGCTGCTCTCTTTCTATTTGTTTGAGTTGTAGCATTAATGTTTTGATTTTGGCTCTTTCTTCTTTTTGGATGTGTACCTTTATTGCTATAAAGTTACCTCTGAGCACTGATTCTGATGTGTCCCAAAGATTCTAGTAAGATGTGTTTTCGTTCTCATTTGATTCTGTGAATTTCTTTATTCCATCTTTAATTTCTTTTATTACCCAGTAGTTTTTGAGCAAGGTGTTGTTCAGTTCCCATGTGTTTGATTTTTTTTCCTTGCTTTTTCTGTTACTGATTTCCACTTTTATGACATGATGATCAGAAAAGCTGCTTTGTAGTATTTTGATGCTTTGGATTTTGTTAAGGCTTGCTTTATAGCCTAATATGTGGTCTATTCTGGAGAATGTTCCTTCTGCATTGGAAAAGAAAGTATACTTGGCTGCTGTTGGGTGGAATGTTTGGTATATATCTACGAGACCAAGTTACTTGTTTGTGGCATTTAGATCTTCTGTGTCTTTATTGAGCTTCTTACTGGATGCTCTGTCTTTCACCAGAAGTGGAGTGTTGACGTCTCCTACTATTACTGTGGAGCTGTGTCTCTCTCTTTTCAATGCTGTTAGAGTTTGTTTCACGTATTTTGGAGCCCTGTCATTGGGTGTGTAAATATTTATCATAGTTATGTCCTCCTGGTGTATAGACCCTTTAATAATTATATAGTGTCCTTCCTTATCCTTTATGGATTTTAATTTAAAGTATATTTTGACATAGATTAATATTGCCATTCCTGCTCTTTTTTTGCTTGTTGTTTGCTTGATATATTTTTTTTCCAATCTTTGAGTTTTAGTTTGTTTGTGTCTTGAGGTTTAAGGTATACCTCTTGTAGGCAGCATATAGATGGCTCTTTTTTTCTTTTTTAATCGATTCTGCCACTCTCTATCTCTTCATTAGTACATTCATTGCATTTACATTCAGAGTAATTATTGATAGGGATGAGTTTAGTGCTCTTATTTTGATGTTTTTTTTGTGTGTTGTTCACAGTTTCTTTGTTCCACATAGTTTTCTATGCTGAGTCATTTTTCTTTATGTATTTTCTTTTAATCCTTTTCATTGTTGTTGATTTTCTATTTGCTGAGTCTTTATGTTTTTCTTGTTTTTTTTTATTTTGATGTGTATGATTGTTAGTTTCCATTGAGGTTACCTTAATATTTACTGCTATTTTTCTAAGTTTAAACCAATCTTTTTTTTTTTTTAAATCTCATGACTTCCTCTCCATATGAAAGATCTATGACCACATTATTTAGTTCCTTGTTTTTGTTTTAATGTTGTCATCTTTTACATATTGACATATCTGTTTCCCTATTCAGTGTTTTAGCTCTGGTTTATTTATGACTTCCCTATCTTGTTGCTCTGTCCTGTGTTCTAGTCATGGGTAGTTACCTGATGTTATTGATTTTCTAACCAGAGTACTCCCTTTAGTATTTCTTGTAATTTTGGCTTGGCTTTTGCAAATTCTCTAAACTTCTGTTTATCTGGAAATGCTCTAATTTTACCATGATATTTGAGAGAAATTTTTGCTGGATGTATAATTCTTGGCTGGCCATTTTTCTTCCTTCAAGGCTTTGTATATATGCCATCCCATTGCCTTCTTGCCGGCATGGTTTCTGCTGAGTAATCTGAGCTTAGTCATATTGATTCTCCTTTGTAGATGACTTTCATTTATTCCTAGCTGCTCTTAAAATTCTCTCTTTATCTTTGGTTTTGACTAGTTTGATTATAATATGCCTTGGTGACTTTCTTTTGGGATCTACCTTGTGTGGGGTTCGATGAGCTGCTTGGATAGATATCTTCCCATCTTTCATGATATCAGGGAAGTTTCTGCCAACAAATCTTCAACAATTCTCTCTGTATTTTCTGTTATCCCCCCTTGTTCTGGTACTCCAATCACTTGTAGTTTATTCCTCTTGATAGAGTCCCACATAATTCTTAGGGTTTCTTAAATTTTTTAAATTCTTTTACGTAATTTTTTCCTCAAATAAGTTGGTGTCAAGTGCTTTATCTTCAGTCTCACTAATTCTGACTTCCATTGCCTCAATTCTGCTCCTATGACTTTCTATTGAGTTGTGTAATTCTGAAATTTTATTGTTAATCTTTTGGATTTCTGTTTGCTGTCTGTCTATGGATTCCTGCAGGTTGTTATGTTTGTCATTATGCTCTTGTTCCTCTATTGCTTTGTCTGTGTGTTCTCCGGTTTTTCTGTGTTTTGCATGATTTCCTTCTCAATCTCTTGAATAGTTCTGTATATTAGTCTTTTTAATTCTACCTCCGGTAATTCCAAGAAGTTATCTTCCTCTGGAGGCTTTCTTGATTCTTCATTTTGGGAGTTTGCTGAAGCCGTCATGTTCTGCCTCTTTATGTAATTTGATATTGACACTTGTCTCTGAGCCATCAATAAGTTATTATATTTATTTTATGTTTCCTTACAGTGTCCTAGCTTCTTGTTTTGTTTTGTTTTGATATGCTCAGATAGGCTGCTTGTGTGAGCCAATTTTATTATTGGTGCCTTTGAAGCTCCAACGTCCTGTCACCAGGTGGTTAGAGCTGTTATTAGGTATTTAAGCCCAGGAATCTGTTTACTTTTCTTGTATGGATTCAGCTCAGGTGTCTAGGTTGTCGGTCACCAGGTATGTGGTGCAGGCTCTCATCTAAAGTCCTAGATGGGCAGGAGTGATTGGAGTAGGCACAGGTATCTGGCTGCAGTAGGGATCATGTGCTGAGGAAGACAGGGGGCTGATGGCTGCCCCGAGTGTCTGAGAGGAATACAAGTCCTTATTCCCTAGAGCACATAGGTGGATGGACTTTGCAGCTGGACTATGGGTACCCAGTGCTGTTGGCTGTAAGGACTGGGAAGCACCACTTATTCTTGGACCCCTGTTGTAGGTGGCTAGGTGACATGAGTGGAGCCACCAGTCTTCAGGCCCTTGATGTGAGTAGGTGAGGACACTGCTTAATGGGCAGAACGGTGTCAAATGTCATGAATCTGCACCTCCACCTTATAGCTGATACAGTTGAAGTTAGGCTTCAGGTATATACCCTGTTGTACTGTGGTGATGAGGGCCTATGCCGTTGAAATGGGCCCTCACATGTCTGTGCAGGGGTGAAAGGCATTCAGAGTCCATGGACTCCTTATGCCTGTGCCTAGGCAAAGGAGCTGTGCCTGCCCTGAGTTCCCGGCTTAGGGGAGCTGGCAGATTAGGTTTTCCTGGTTGTTAATTTGTTCCCTCTCCAAAGCTGGGAGAATGGGTTAGAGCTCATGATTGGTCCTGCTTCTGGCCCAGGGGATGCAGCAATTGCTGAAGTGAGCCCAGGAACTGGTGCAGAGGAGGGAGGGGGCAAGTAAGTGGGAAAGAGTTTCTTCCCAAAGAGGGTGTTTTTTTTTTTTTTTTTTTTTTTTTTTTTTTTGTATCCTCACAGTATGTTAGATGCATGCACTTATCTTTTGCCTATTGAGCATTACTTTTCACTGGTTCTGGAGGGTTGAGTAGACTCTCTGCTGCTCGATCTCTCCCAATGTGGAAAACACATCCCGAGTGCCACTGCTTGCCTCACCACTCACGCCAGCCAATCCAGCCAGCAGGGTGCCGGCTCCTGCCTAGGCAGATCTGGCAACTCCTCACTGCTTCTGAACTGTCTCTTCTTCCTCCTCCCACTCAGTCTGATTCCTCAACTTTGCCTTTGATGTTCAGGGCCCCTAGATTGTCATACATAATTGATTCACTTGTCCTTTCAGGTCTTTTTTGTAAGAGGGACCACAGGAAGCATCTGACTACTTTGTTATCTTGGCCCTGCCCCTCCTTATAGTTTTCTAAGTACAAATATTCAGCTATTACAAAAGCATTTGTTAAAAAGACTATCCTTTCTCTATGAATTATCTTGGCATCTCTATTTAAAATTAATTGGTCATTCAAGTGTGGGCCTAATTCTGGACTTTCTGTTTTGTTCCATTGATCTTTATGTCTATCCTTACACACCAGTTCCACACTGGCTTGATTACATTATAGTAAGATTTATAATCACATAATATAATTCCTCCAAATATGTTCTTTCCTTTCAAGATTGTTTTGGTAATTCTGTGTCCTCTGCCTTTCTATATAAATTCTTAAATCAGCTTCTCAACTGCTTCTAAACAAACCTGTTAGGATTTTGATTGAAATTGCATGGAATCTATAGATCAATTTGAGAAGTATTACCAGTTTAACAAAATTGAGTCTTCCAATCCATGAACATGGTATGTGTCTCCATTTATTTAGTTCTCCCTTAATTTTCCCTTTGTAGTATTTCATAGTTTTCAGAGTACAGGTATTACACAGTTTTCATTAAGTTATTCCTAAATATTTGTATGCTATTGTAAATAGAGTTGTAATTTTTAATTTCATTTTCTGATCATTTATAGCTAGGATAAAAAATGCAATAGGGAATCTGTTATTTTTATCCAATGAATGTTGCTTCCTTTGTCGTAGCAGCTAATTTTCTTGGCTGCTATTTCAGATCTTTTGACTTTAGCTGAGCTGTTTAGGGTCTGTTTTATGCCTGAGTAGTTCAGGTTCATCCCGAGAAATGGGTAAACAGTATTTGGGGATTCCCTCTTTGGCTCTTTCCCTTTTGAGATTCCCTCCCTCACTTCAGCATTCATGATTTCCCAGAATCACTTGTCTGGTTCCCCAGGTCAGGAAGGCTACAGGTTTTTTCATGTACACCTACCAGCCCTTGTGCACGCTGCTTAACCTCAGGCAAAAGGCCTTGGACATGGGAACTTATTTATATAATTTTCTGACTCCCTCCTCCATGCTAGCATGCACTCTGAGCCAGTCTGTCTGCTTCTGTGCACTTTCCAGTAACTTCAGCCTGTTAACTTTTATGTTATGTCCAAGTTTAATAGTTTTCTGCAGGGGGAGGAGTGGTGTCTTAGTCCATGATACCCAGTAGTGGAAGTTGCTTTTTCAGAATTCCATCAGGGAGGTGGGGAGAGAAAGAATCCAGTGGGAATAAGTCAGTGTTATGTATGCTTATAATGTAATGATCTCAAATCATGTATGAGTGAAACATGTAATGTGTGACTTAGACGTTCAGGTTATGTTTTAAAACTGACAAGTAAACTTCTCTGTTCTGTATAAGTTCTAATATAATATCCAGATATCTCACTGTAAGACAACTGCCTCACTCTGATAAGCCTTTAGTTTATCTAGGTTATAAAAACAAAACAAAACCCGTTGCTGTCAAGTCAATTCTGATTCATAGCGGCCCTATAGGACAGAGTAGAACTGCCCCATAGGGTTTCCAAGAAGTGGCTGGTAGATTCAAACTGCCAACCTTTTGGTTAGCAGCTGAGCTCTTAACCACTGTGCCAAAAAGTTGGTAGTTTGGATCCACCAGTCACTCCTTGGAAACCCTATGGGGCAGTCCTATTCTGTCCTATAGGGTCATTGTGAATGGAAATCGACTCAACAGCGATGGGTTTTGGTTGTCCATGAGGAGGCAACCACCTGACCCTGGTCACAAATGTTCCCCAGAGAGAAACCAGACAAAGGAGAATTAATCAGGAGGTGCTGAAAGTTAGAGGGAGGAAGGAAGGACCCACCGTAAAGTTCACATTGGGAAATAGAAACATAAAATAAAAGCACTAGGGATTATTAAGTATTGACTTACTGAGTCAGCTGCTGTCTTAGTTATCTACTGCTGCTATAACAGAAACATCACAAGCGTGTGGTTTTAAAGAACAGAAATTTATTTTCTCACAGTTCAGGAGGCTGGAAGTGCAAATCTAGGGTACTGTCTTTAAGGGAAGGTTCTCTCTGTTGTCTCTGGGGGAAGTTCTCTTTCAGTTTCTGTAGACTGGCTTTCCCTGGTTCATTGACAATCTCCATGTGGCACGTGTCTTCCCCTCCATTTGTGCTTACTTCTTTCTGTGATTTTCTTTTTTATATCTCAAAAGTGATTAACTTTAAGATACCCTACAGTGATATGGCCTCATGAACATAACAAAGAAAACCCTATTCCAAATGGGATTCCATCCAACACATATTCTTGGGGGACATAATAATTCAATCCACTACAGCTAGGAAATAAATTCATGAGGAAAATGTGAGCAGACAAAGGGCCGCTCAGTATGGGTCCATTTGGGGCATTCATTACAAGGGGAGGGGACAGATAGATATGAGTACTGGCCATGCTCTGGGGCTGTGCAAGCTGCTTCATGGCCCCTGTCTTATAGAGAAGGAAGGTGAACCTCAGACCACTTTTATCACTTACCCAAGGTCTCACACCTAGGACACGGCAGAGTCAGATTGTGAATCATGGTCTACTTGGCCTCAGAACATGTAGGTAAATCAAGTGGGGGTGAAACCTTTGAACTGTTCTCTGGAGCAGAGGTTCTCAACCTTTTCCGGTCCTTAAGGCTGTATTGCTCAAGAGAACAAATTCGAAGGCAGACGAACAAGACCAATGTTAAAAAAAATTAACCATGAATCCCAGTTTATTTAAGAAACAAATGATTTCCACATTTCAGCCTTGTGATCATTATTCACAACAAATTACTCAAGACACCGGCTCATAACTTACCCAGACACATCAGGGTAAAAGCGCACTGTCTAGGAAATGACCTGGAGACAGGGAAACGGCCCCTATTTGGAGGCAGGACTCAGCTGGAAAGAGAGCTGAATCAGACAGTTCCCTCCTGGACACTTTCAGCAGATCAGCAAGAGGCAACCAAGCAGGAGCCTGATTCCACTTGCAGCTGCTCTCCAGCTCCTAGCTCACTCCTTGCCTGCAATCAATATGGCCTCTTAGAGCTATTGACCAGTCTGCCTGAAAGTCATTGCCCAAATTCCATCTCCTCTCAAATCCATTTTCCCTGGCTCAGAGAGAGTCAACTGGATTTCTCAATTATCAAAATGTACAGTCATGAGCTTATATACTGCTAACAGGTAATACAGTATAAGTTTCTTTTCCCTAAAAATGTCATATTGGCTCCTTTGGGGAGGGAATGGAATATTTAAAATACTCTTTCAGGCTCTATAGCCCATTAAGAGGAATGCAAAGGTGAAATGTGACTTCGCTGAGGCCGGAATAGAAATCTGTGCTCTCTGAGAAGCTCGGAGGCAGTTTGCTTCACAGATAGCATCGTTGCCTAATCTTATATTAGCTGCTTCCCTTTCTACCTTTCTGCCTGGACTTAAAGAGTACTTAAATGGACAAATGAAATTCTCTCCTAAAACACATCTTTGACACACATAAGCTAATGTTTGCAATGCATTTAGCACCCTTGACGGCTAATTAAATCCTCATTGCTGGTTTATTTTTAAAAATAATAAAAACATCTGTCATTTGTTGAGCATGCACAAATGTGCAGGCAATATTTAGGCACTTTATAAATGCTATATAATTTTTTAAATTGAATTTAAATTTTTTCGGTTACAAAAATAGTATATAAAGAAATTCTCCTTTAAAAAAATCAAACATCTAGCTCAATTGTCATAACAGTTTATAAAGAAAATATTCTACATTCTACCTTGGTGAGTAGCGTCTGGGGTCTTAAAAGCCTGTGAGCAGCCATCTAAGATACGCCACTGGTCTCACGCCTTCGGAAGCAAGGGAGAATGAAGAAAACAAGATACAAGGGAAAGATTAGTCCAAAGGACTAATGGACCACAACTACCATGGCCACCACCAGACTGAGTCCAGTACAACGAGATGGTGCCTGGCTACCACCACTGACTGCTCTGACAGGGATCACATCAGACAGTCCCGGACAGAGCTGGAGAAAAATGTAGAACGAAACTCTAATTCACAAAAAAGACCAGACTTACTGGCCTGACAGAGACTGGAAAAACTGGGAGAATATGGTCCCCAGAGACTCTTTTAGCTTAGTAATGAAGTCACTCCTGAGGTTCACCCTTCAGCCAAAGATTAGACAGACCTATAAAACAAAACGAGACTAATGGGGTACAATAGTCCAGGGACAAGGACTAGAAGCCAAGAGGGGATAGAAAAGCTGGTAATAGGGAACCCAAGTTCAAGAAGGGAGAGCGTTGACATGTTGTGGGGTTGTTAACCAATGTCATAAAACACTATGTGTACTGTTTAATGAGAAACTATTTGTTTGTAAACCTTCATCTAAAGTACAATAAAAAAAATTTTTAAAACTCAAACAACTCAAATAAAACTAAAGTCCAGTTTGCTCTTAGTCTTTGTCCTCCTTCAAGCTCCTGTTGCCCTATCCAAAAGTAACAGCTTTTCAGTTTGGTGTGTTCTTCCAGATCTTTCTATGCATTTACATACATATGTTCCTGTAGAAGAGATACGGTATTGGTTTGTATGTGTGTTTGGTTTATAAATAGAATCATCAGTGCGTTTCATATTGCAATTCAGTTTTCATGCTCAACAATATGTTTTGGAGATTTTCTTATGTTGGTAACAATGTTCTGTTTCATTCTTTTAAACTCCTATGTTGTTTTCCGTAACAGGGCAGCACCAAACTTTATTTAGTTATTCCCCTTTTAAAGCACAATTAGGTCTTTTTTCTTTCCTTTTCTTCCCTTTACCTTTCGCTATTACCTACAAGGGCGAGTTTCTGTATTCTTCAAGGTATTTAAGGTTTGTTAGCTCCTTTGCTACTAATAAGAAGATGCCACAAACGCTTAAGTGGGCCAAGCTGTAGTGTGTGGATTCCACTAACACAAATTTCAAAACCTCAATTCTAATATCAGTTTACTGCATTTTATGATGAGGGTAGTGGAGAGGAAGGGAAATAAAGAGCTGGAAACACAAATAATAGCTGTTGAGATATTCCCTCTGAGATCACTTACAAATTTTTCAGATATTAAAAAGGACAGCCAAACCATAGGAAACATATAGTTATTGCTTTCCTTTTGGTTTCCTTGTGTTTTTAATTAGAAACAAAAGGAACTATCCTGTAGATATGAGGAAAACAAACTCTTAATTAAGAAGAATATATTAAGTGTGTGGAGACCCTGCTTCTTTCCAGAAACCCCTTGTAAACATTGCTTTCTGTAAGCCCACAGGCACACACATCACGTGGTGTGGATGAAGCTCTGGTCGGTACTCTGTTG
The DNA here is from genome assembly GCA_030035585.1 of Dugong dugon. NCBI lineage: Eukaryota > Metazoa > Chordata > Mammalia > Sirenia > Dugongidae > Dugong > Dugong dugon. Next base: position 150,669,877 of record CM057460.1, read on the forward strand.
TCTCCTAGGCTTTGGATCTCAAGTAACTGCACTTCTACCCTGCAGACTTCAGAAGGAAAAAACCCAAATGTTTACGCTTATTTATCTTTTCAAAATTAGTAGCTTTGTGTAGGGGGAGGTTTTATTATAAACACGATTTATTCCCATGTGAAATATTCCAGTATTATGGAAATGTACAAAGACAAAAGGAAAAAATCTCCCCCAGTTTCTATCCCAACAGTAATTAACATTTTGGTCAAGATCTTCCAGACAGTGCATTCCTCCATCTCTCTCTCTCTGAGAAATATAATTTTATGTAAATGGCATTACAGCTCCTTTGCTTTTTTATAACTAGCTTTCGTCACTTAACAATGTTTATTTTTTTTATCTTTCTTTGACGATACTAATAGATGTGATATGTCCTTAATATTGACTAAATCATAAGCATGCTATACTTGGCCATTATTTATTCCCCAAATCTTGGTTTTGCAGTGTTACATGTCAGGCATCATACTAAGCACTGGGAACTCAATGGTGAGCAAGATGGGCATGGTGTGGGGGCCCTAGGAATTTAGTTTTAGTAGGGAAAATAATTATGGAGTCCCTGGGTGGTACAAACAGTTAAAGCACTGGGCTGCTAACTGAAAGTTTGCAGGTTTGAGTTCACCCAGAGACACCTCAGAAGAAAGGCCTGGCAATCAACTTCCATTGAAAACCCTATGGACCACAGCTCTACTCTGACATGCATGGGATCTCCATGAGCTGGAATAGACTCCAAAGAAACTGGTCTAGTTTTCATTTTTAGGGAAAACAAATAAGCAATAATGACAATAACAATGTGTGATAAATCCTATGGCACCTACTTTAGGAGGTGGGATTAGGGGAGGCTGCTTGGAGCAAGTAATGATTGTGCTGAGAAATGACAGGAGAGTGATGGGAGTTTGCAGGCAACAGGAGTGGGGAAAGTGTTTAAGCAAAGGGGAACTGCTATTGTAAGGAACTGTAAGTGAGAGAAATCGTGGCCATTCTGTGGAAATGGAATATTTTCCAACTAGCTGGAGCACAGTGTTTTGGGGGCGTGGAAACAGATGACACTGGGGTTTAGGCAGTAACATTAGCCTTACTCAATGAACCTCTAAACTGAATCAGCAGTTATTTTCTCTGTATGAACATATTCCATCCCTAAATCACCTTGGTAAACTGAAACTGGGCACAACTCCAGAAAGAAGAAGCAACAGGTCAGTTCCATCCATTTTGATATGCTTGTGGAAAACTGTAAATATGACCAATGACTTTCATAAGGAGGCTCACATGAGGCAGAGTACTGTAGCAGTGACAGCATGGGTTGGTTCTTTTTCTGGCACATGGTGTTGTTGAATGGGACTGTAGAGGAAAGAAATTGTGTATGTACAGGAATAATATAGTCCAGCTTCTTGGATTATTTGTTCAGCATACAAATTGAATAAGTATAGTGAAAGGATACAACCCTCATGCACACGTTTTCTGATTTTAAACCATTCAGTATCCACCTGTTCTGTTCAAACAACTGCCTCTTGGTCTACGTACAGGTTCCTTAGAGCACAATTAAGTGTTCTTGAATTCCCATTTTTCTCAACGTTAACCATAATTTGTTACGATCCACATAGTTGAATGCCTTTGCATAGCCAATAAAACACAGGTAAACATCTTTCTGGTATTCTCAGCTTTCAGCCAGGATCTATCTGACATTAGCAATGATATAGCTGGTTCCTCATCCTCTTCTGAATCCTGCTTGAATTTGTGGTAGTTCCTTGTCAGTGTACTGCTGCAAATATTTTTGAATTACCTTCAGCAAAATTTTACTTGCATGTGACATTAATGATATTGTTCAATAATTTCCACATTCTTTTGGATCACCTTTCTTTAGAATGGGCACAAATATGGATCTCTTCCAGTCAGTTCACCAGGTAACTGTCTTCTAAATTTCTTTGCACAGATAAGTGAGTGCTTCCAAAGTTGCATCCATTCGTTAAAACATCTCCGTTGGTATTACAATTCCTGGAACCTTGTTTTTCACCAATGCCTTCAGTGGAGCTTGGATTTCTTCCTTCAGATCCATCTGTTTTTGATAATATGCTACCTCCTGAATTGATTAAACATCAACCTTTTTTTTTTTTTTTTTAGTACAGCTATTCTGCGTATTTCTTCCATCTTCTTTTGATGCTTCCTACATCCTTCAATATATTGCCCATAGAATCCTTCAATATTGCAACTTGAGGCTTGGATTTTTCTTCAGTTTTTTTCAGTTTGAGAAGCTGACTATATGAAGAAGAATGAGACATCAGGAGTGGAGGAAGACTCATTAATAACCTGGAATATGCAGATGATACAACCTTGCTTGCTAAAAGTGAAGAGGACTTGAAGCTGATGAAAATCAAAGACTACAGCCTTCAGTATGGATTACATCTCAATGTAAAGAAAGCAAAAATCCTCACACCTGGAACAATAAGCAACGTCAAGATAAACGGAGAAAATATTGAAGTTGTCAAGGATTTCATTTTATTAGGACCCACAATCAACACCCATGGAAGCAGCAGTCAAGAAATCAAAAGATGCATTGCACTGGACAAATTTGCTACAAAAGACCTCTTTAAAGTGTTAAAAAGCAAAGATGCCACCTTGAGACTAAAGTACACCTGACCCAAGCTATGGTATTTTCAATCACCTCATATGCTTGTGGAGACCTGGTGGCACAATGGTTAAGAGCTAAGCTGCTAACTAAAAGGTCAGCAGTTTGAATCCATCAGCCACTCCTTGGAAACCCTATATGGCAGTTCTACTCTGTCCTATTCAGTCAACTATGAGTCAGAATCGACTTAGCGGCAATGGGTTTGATTTGATTTTTTTGGGTTCATATGCATGTGAAAGCTGGACAATGAATACGGAAGACCTAAGAAGAATTGGTGCATTTAAATTATGGTGTTGGGAAAGAATATTGAAATACCATGGACTGCCAGAAGAAGGAACAAATCTGTCTTGGAAGAAGTACAGCCAGAATGCTCCTTAGAAGTGAGCATGGTGAGACTTCATCTCATGTACTTTAGAGATATTATTAGGACGGACAAGTCCCTGGAGAAGGACATCATGCTTGGTAAAGTAGAGGGTCAGCAAAAAAGAGGAAGACCTTCAAGGAGATGGACTGACACAGTGGCTGCAACAATGGGCTCAAACATATCAATAATTATGAGGATGGCCCAGGACCAGGCAACATTTCGTTCTGTTGCACATAAGGTGGTATAAGTTGGAAACAACTCGATAACATATAACCACAGCAACAACAGGAATAATTTCCCTAGTAGTATGCCTAATTGAGCTGGTTTTAGGAGGAGTGGGTTGCAAGTGCAATAAATCCCATGATGAATCTTAAGGTACTAGCATTACAGTGACGCTTGAACACTGAATTGATTTTTAGCATCAGGAGCAAAGGAAGAGAATAAACGTGAGCGGCCAAGCCATGCTGGCTCGAGGCAGGATAAGACGAAGTCAGCTGTCACATAGACTGGGGACATCAGAGCCAGCCTGAAGAAGAGAAACATCGCCTGAGAAAAAAATAGAAAAAGCAAAGCAACAGCTATGGAACATTTTTGCCCAGGTAGCCAACCAGGAAGCAAGCCAAACACAGGGAGTAGGATAAAACTCAAGGTTTATCCTCTTGGGAGTCCCTTGGTGGCACAAACGGTTAATATGCTTGGCTGCGAACTGAAATGTTGAAGGTTCTAGTTCACCCAGAGGAGACCTGGATGAAAAGCTTGGCAATCTGCTTCTGAAAAATCAGCATTGAAAACCCTGTGGAACACAGTTCCACTCCGACACATGTGGGGGTCACTATGAGTCAGCATTAACTCAACAGCAACTGGCTACTGGCTATTTTCATGATGCAGAGGGAGGACCTATAGCCTCGGTTCTAGGCTGCCTGTGTAAGCCTGATTGTGTGGGACTGTCATTAGAGGTCTACTGGTTAATTCCACACTGAGAGACTGAATATACACACAATGGCCAGACAATATATAAAAATGGAACTCTGACCCACCACCACTGCAGCAAGCAGTCCAGGAAGCCAAACAAGAACTGCAGCAATCAGCCCCTTACAGTCAGAACTTGGTCAATAACTGCCAACTTCCTTGATTTTTGCTCCCACTTCCAATTTAGGACCAGCCAGAGAAAGCTGATTATGCTCTCTTAAGCACTAGGGCGGCTAACCAAGAGGTCAGCAGTTCGAATCCACCAGGCTCTCCTTGGAAGCCCTATGGGGCAGTTCTACTCTGTCCTATAGGGTCACTTTGAGTCAAAACGGACGCAAGGGCAACAAGTTTGGTTTTGTTTCTTTTTTTGTTTTTTTTTAACCTATCACATAGGAGCCCTGGGGGCGCAATGGTTAAGCCCTAGGCTGCTAACTGAAAGGTCAGTGATTCAAACCCAGCCAGCGACTCTGGGAGAAAAGACCTGGAAATCTACTCTTGTAAAGATTCAACCCAAACCCATTGCTGACTCATAGCTACCCTATAGGACAGAGTAGAACTGCTGCATAGGCTTTCCAAGTCTGTAATGTTTACGGAAGCAGACTGCCACATCTTTCTCCTGTGGAGCAGTTGGTGGGTTGGAACTGCCAACCTTTCTGTTAACAGCCACTACACCCCCAGGGCTACTTCTATAAAGATTACAGCCTAGAAAACCCAATGGAGCTGTTCTACTATGACACATGGACTCTCTATGAGTCGGAATTGACTCCACAGCACACAACAACAACCAATCACATAGGATGCCACACTTCTAGCTAGCCCGCATCCTCATGCCAATAGCCTCCAATCAGGGCATACCTGAAGTCTTCCCTTGTTTCCACTACAAAGCTTTCCAATACCCCATCTGTCTTTAAGTCTATGCCAACTGCAGGTGATGGTGGCTGATCTCCTGCTAGCTCTGAATAAAGAGCCTTTGCATGTTCTCCTTTGGGTGATCTTCATTTATTTCCACAGCGTCCTTGCAGTCTTCGGGCTAGAGTTAAAAAAAAAAAAAGCCATTGCCGTTCAGTTGATTTCAACATAGTGACGCTCTAGAACAGAGTGGTACTTCCCCCTAGGATTTCCAAGGAGCAGCTGGTGGATTTGAACCGCTGACCTTCTGGTTAGCAACTGTAGCTCTTAACCACGGCTGCAGTAGGGATACTGAGATCACTGTTTATATAGCTCACAAGGTCCTAGTCTTGGCTGGGCTCCTTACCTATGGTGCGTCCTTCGGTAAGTAACTTCTCTAAGTTTGTTTTTTCCACTTTAAAATGAGCTAATGACACTCCCAAAGAACGCTGGTGGTGTACTGATTAAGTGCTTGGCTGCTAACTGAAAAGTTGTTGGTTTGAATCCAATAGCTGCTGTGTGGGAGAAAGCACTCTGCTTCCGTAGAGATTACAGCCTTGGAAACTGTATGAGGCAGTTCTACTCTGTCCTATAGGGTCACCGTGAATCAGAATCGATGCAGTGGCAATGGCTAATAACAATCCCTACTGCAAGCGGTGGTAGTGTTGGCCATGGCAGTGGCATCCACCATCACCACATCCGTTAGGGGAGAAAACGAGAAACCGAAGGCAAAGAAAAGGTTACTCAAGGAGGGGGTTTCTTCATGGCTTTGGTCTTCTCATTAGCTAAAAAGAGAAGAAGTAGGGAGCAGGAAGCAGAGGATGGGCTTCTCTCCTGTCAAACTACCTTTAGGAGGGAGAAGGAATGACTCTACAGAAAAAGAAGACTTTCTCTTCGCCTGTCCAGGAAAAAGCTGTATCTGGACAGAGCTCCAACTAGCTCCAGCCAGGGGGTAAGGGCGGACCTGCCCTGGAGTGAGGGGCCCACGGAGCGCTCCTCAGTGCCAGAATTACTGGCTTTGAGCAGCCAAGGGAAAATTAAGGAGATTCTGACCTCAAAGACAGGGATGAAAGAGTTAGCACAGGGAATCACAAACTAAAAAATGGTTTGTGATTTTGACATTAAAAGTGCCCCATTTCCTCAAGAGTGGCTTTGAATGAACATTTTTATACCCCCTCCACCATCACCACCACCAAGGGGAATTCTTATAAATGAAAGTAGAGCCACAGTCCAGCTTGCTTTTTATATTCTGTGAGTCCCTGAGCTTTATAGTTAAAATATCCATTTTTCACTTTGTTGAATAAGTGTATTGACCGACTTTCAGGACACTGAGGTAAGTTGGGCACAGCCTAAAGTATCAGGGGAGGGGGAATCTTTGATCGCTTTTGCACCCCAATAGTCAGGTTGGAAGCAAAACATTCCAAGACAGTGGGAAAGGATTTGTGAATGAATTAAATTCCAATGAGTGGTACTACAGGCAACTTGCACATTAGAGGGACATGTTTATTGACTATATATTATACTGAGGAATAGAAACGATAAATATTTGCACTTCCATTGAGACACATTTTAAATTCTCAAATACCCATTATATAACCTGCTAAGCAATTTGCTCAACTGTTCTGCACTTTTTCCTGAACAAGTAATTACAATGATATTTATTCTAGTCTGTGTGGATTTGCTATTGGTGTTATTTGTAGTTGTTATTTATTTATTGTTTGCTTGTTTTTGAGGTAGTGGTAACAAATTAATAGAAATTATATATAAGGTATTATAATAAATCTCTTCTGTTTTTTTTTTTTTCAACCAAAATCAGTTTGTGTCTTAGTTATCTAATATTGCTATAACAGAAATACCACAAGTGGATGGCTTTAACAAACAGAAATTTATTGTCTCACAGTCTAAGAGGCTAAAAGTCTGAATTCAGAGAGTGGGCTCTAGGGGAATGTTTTGTCTCTGCGTTGGCTCTGGAGGAAGCTCCTTGTCTTCTTTCAGCATCTGTGGGCCCAGCATTCCTTAGAGGTCTACATGTGTCTTGGCATCAGTCTTCCCCTGGGTCTAGGAAGTTCTCAGCACAGGGGACCCAGGTCCAAAAGACATGCTCCACTCCTGGCTCCTCTTAGTCAGGTCCAACACTTTCTTCTCCCTTCTCTCTCTTTTTATCTCCTGTAAGATACAAGTTGATATAGGCCACGCCCCAGGGAAACTCCTCTTACATCAGATCAGGGCTGCGACCTGAGTAAGGGTGTTGCACCCCACCCTAATCCCCTTACAGCCGATTAACTGATCACATCAGATCACATCATGGAGGATGATTACATGATTAAATAACTGGAAAATTAAATTATTACATAACTGCCAAACCACTGAGAATCATGGCCCAGCCAAGTTGACACATATTTTAGGGGCACATAATTCAATCCATGACAGTTTGTTGTCTTCATTGCCAAAATATACAAATCCACAATCTTGAAACTTGTTTGTAAAAACAAAAATATTAACTAGGTCGTGTAAACTCTGCTTTCATAGTCAAGGAACTGGGTTTCCTGGTTAACCAAATACACTGATTAATGAAGAGTTAGCACACATATATACAACTAGGATACAATAAAACACTCATTGCTAAGTGGAGAATAGACACCTTTCACTGAAGTTAAGGAATCACCTTGGGATCATAGAATGCCTTGGGGGCTCACCATTCATTATTTCTTACTGTGTAGAAGGCCTGTGGAAATACCATGAGTAGAGACCTCTGATTAACTAGATGCTGACTAGCAACAGCTTGCCTTGCATTTGCCATTTTCTTATTCAGAGAGATTGATTGTTTAGAAGACTAAATGGAATGAAGTATTTTAAGAATATTTGCCTAGCGAGTGTATATATGATAGATTTTATTAAGACGAAATGGGAGTCTTAAAGACCAGTTATGAGGCTCCAGGATAAATCCAGGTAAGAAGTGATGAGGGCCTGGATGAGAATGAGGGCAGTAGAGGTGAAAAGGAACAGATAAAAGTTGTCCAAGGAAGAAGCAAAGAGTAGGAGAAAGGAATCAAAGATGCTCAAGTTTAAGGCAGCAAGAAGGTTTGGGTGTGGCTGATTATTTGTAGAGACCGAGGGCATTCAAACAGATGAGGCTCCAGGCTGCCTGGTTATGGCACTGAGCTATGGTAGCATCTTCTCCTCAAAATGGGCTCAGATCTCCCTGGGCCACCCAATGCTCCCCTGGGTCCTATTGGCATTCCGTATTTGAGAGCTCTGTGGCTAGGAGTTAGATGCTCATAGAACATTTCCTTTTGTATTATAATTGCCATTTGCCTCTTTCTCCTTCCCCAAACCAAGAGCGCTTTGATGTCAGGATCTTTGCCTTACATCTTCATGTTCCTAAAATGCCTAGCACCATACCAGGTACACAATAGGTATTTAATAAATGTTTGAAAAAGGAAGAATGTGGTGAAGAAATGGAAGGAAGTGAGAGGTAAAGCGGGAAAGGACATTGCCATTTGATATTGGTCTCACAATTTAATAACTGGAAGAAACACATTCTAGAGCAGCATCATTCATTTAAGAATGATAAACTGAGGTCCATGTAGGGAAAGAAACTTAGGGGCAGAGATAGCCTAGGGGCAGAAATAACTACATAAAAAATAGCTCTGAATGAACAGAAAGAGGATGTGGACTCTAACAGGGCTACGTGTAAGTACATAATGTTGATCACAGAACACATGGTTAGGTTCTAGAAAATTTAATTGTAAAATTATTAATTTGTTGATAGGTAATTTGATTATACGAGTTCCTGGGTGGTGCAAAAGATTTAGTGCTCAGCTATTAGCCAAAAGGTTGGCAGTTCGAACCCACCCAGAGGCGCCTCGGAAGACAGGCTTGGTGATCTGCTTCCAAAATGTCACAGGCTTGAAAACTGTGTGGAGCAGTTCTACTCGGCACACATGGGGTTGCCATAAGTAGGAAATGACTGACAACAACAGGTTTGGGCTTTTTGTTTGTTTGTTTAATTTGATCATATAGTTTGAAACCTTAAAAAAAAAAAAAGTATAAATAAACAGACACAGTGAGAAGCTCCCTCCCCTGCCTTGCCCTCCTCTAGCCAGTTACCACCCACCCATAGTTAACCACTTTTCTCAGCTTCTTAAGTATCTTTCAGAGTTTCTTTACGGTTATACAGTCAAGTGTGAATAAATATTCTTATTTTCCCCCTCTTCTTATCATACAAAATGTAGCATAATACACATACTGATCTGCACCTTGGTTTTTTTTTTTTTTTTTTTTTAAATTTAAAGTGCATCTTGGAGAACTCTTTACAAAAAGTACTACCTTTTCTCAGTTACAAAGTATTCTATTGGATGAATGTAACATAATTAAATGGCCCCTCGTTGACCGGCGTTTAGGTTCTTTCTAATCTTTTGACGTTACAAAAAAAATTCTTCAATTACCAATATTGTACATACACCAAGGTTCTGTGCATTTGTAATTTTGATACATAGCCAATTCCGTTCTAGGGCATGTACCAATTTACGTTCGTGTCAGCAAAGTCTGAGAGTGCCTGATTCTTCACAGCCCCTCCATCAGAGTGTGTTATCAAACTACAGGACGTTAGTTGGTTGAAAAATGGTCGTTCAGGGTAGTTTTCATTTGCATTCTCTTAGGTGTGAGGTTGAGCACCTTTTAAGATGCTAGAAAATGGAAGTATAGAGTAAAACTAAAACAGGATTTCCTCCTTTTACTGAGACTTAAAACCAGCACACAGCTGGCCTCAAAGAAGGGGATCTCTGTCTGGTCTGGGAGGCAGTTAGGAGCAGATCACCCTCAGTGCATGACTCCTGACACCTACTACTGAGCATTCTACGTAGATTGTCTCTCATATTCACAATATTCTTGAGTGGTAGGCTCTGTTATCCCCACTTTACAGAGGAGGAAGCCAAGGTTAAGAGAGGATAGCTTTCCAAAGATCTGGTCAGTAGCAGAGGTGGGGCTTGAACCTAAGTGTGGAGGACTCCAGACCTCTGGAGCTCCACCACTGCCCTGCACTGTTTAGGATGCTGTATTTATGCAGAGAGTTTGAATTAGGCCATTTGTATGCTGTTCTTCTCCCACTGGATTTATGCTCTTCTTCCTGGCCGAGCCATCTTCCAACTCTGCGCCTGGTTTGAAGGACGTATTTTTCCTTTAATGTAGCTGTGGTTTGCTGCTTTTCCCTGTAGCATTTTGAGATGCAGCAAGTTTACTCTCCAGGAACCTCTCCCTTTTCTGCTGGTATCCTGATAGAAGCCACTGTGTCTGTAGCAAATTATAAATATCGATCTGTTTTCTCTCTCACCTTTATATAAATACGGGACCTGGGGTATTAGGCTGCATAATGATAATAAATTAAAAAAAAAATCAAGATTCAAGTGGGGAAAATTCACTCATAATTTGATTTGATTATATATGAGAGATTAAATCAACAGAATCATGTGAAGACAAAATAATGGAAGACTAGTTAGTTTCCGAGTCCCTGGGTGGTAAAAATGCTTAATATGCTGAGGTTGGGGGTTCAAGTCCACCCAGAGGCTCCTTGGAAGAAAGCCTAGTGATTTACTTCTGAAAAATCAGCCATCGGATGCCCTCTGGAGTACAGCTCTATTCTGACACATGTGTGGTTGACATGAGTCAGAATCTACTCGATGGCAACTAGTGGTGGTAACTTCATTTCTAACCTCCTTGTTAACCACAACTGGACTCTTTCAGAAAGACCTGGGAGAGACTAGCCCCCACCCTACCCACTGTTAGAACTATTACATTGAAAGGAATGGAGAATTTAAAGTCTATTTTCTAGATAACAGACATGTCTATACTACCACAGTCGGAGCGAGTAAGTCATCTTCACTAAGAGGTTCTCACCCTGTAAGAATGGGCTGGGAGCCCTATCAGTCAGTCTGGGAAGGCTTCGCTAGGCTATAAAATAATTAAAGTGTGCTTACCTCTCTCCTCTTGAAGTCTACTTGCAAATCCTTCCCAGTTCCCTTGATCTCGTGATTGCATCTAGGCATCTGCCCTCTTTCCCAACAAAGCCACATTCAGAATCCTCTCTGTGGTAACCCAGGACAGCACTTCTAGAACCAGCTCTCCCCTCCCAGTCTGGCCCTCTCAGTTCCTCCTCCTATCCTGAAGCACAGCATACTTGCTGAAGGAAGGTAAGCTTTACCAAAGCAGGTCCCACCTTACGAAACCTGCAACTGCATTTTATAATCTTGGGTCATAGATGTCCTGGAAACTTAGGACCAGGTTAAGGCTATTTCTAATCAAAATCACCTGGGAAAATCAAATCACTTGAAAATTGCCATGAAGATGCACATGTCAAGGGCCTGACATGTGCTTCTGTTGAAGGAACTAAGGCATTTCAGGAACTGCCACCCCAGCACTGCCATTTACCAGTGGAAAGGTATGCTTTCTCAGCCTTACTTCCTGCCTTCTCTGTTTCCCTCGGGACCCTTTATGCTCACTGTAATGCCCTGCGCTTGCACTGCACCATGACTCAGCATTTTCTTTCTGCCTGGAACGCCTTCTGTTCCTTCTTGCTCTGTTACAATCCTCCTCAACCTTCACGGCTCCATAGAACTTTCCTGGATTCTCTTCCGCATTCCCATTCTTTCTTTCTCCCCTCCCCTAGTCTTTGGAGCCCTTTGCATTGCAGGGTGTATGTTTCACTCATGCTTGAGTCTGATGGTTTCACTCTGGAAAGACAAGGAATTTCCACAGGTCCAAGCATGATACTTGGCTCGGTAAATGATCAATATTTATTATATTAAATTGAATTTAACCCTGACATCACTTCAAAATTCCAGATAAATACATGCAGTGGTCCACATGATATCTCAAGATTTTTCCCCAAACATAAGCGAGCTCTTGATTTTCCCCTGCAGATCTCCTCCTGTCCCACAGTGTCGCCTATCTCAGTAATGGCACCTCTGTCCACCCAACAAATTGCTCAGGTCAGAATCCTGGACATCACTTTTCACACCTCCATTTTCTCACCTCCTACATCCAATCGGAGGAATCCCTGAGTGGTGGAAATGGTTAAATGCTCTGCTACTGACTGAAAGGTCTGCAGTTTGAACCCACCAGCCACTCTGTGGGAGAAAGATGTGGCAGTCTGCTCCCATAAAGATTACAACCTTGGAAACCATATGGGGTAGTTCTACCCTGTTCTATAGGGTTGCTGTGAGTTGGAATTAACTCAACAGCGATGGGTATGGTTTTTTGGGGACTAACAGAAAGATTGGCAGTTCAAGTCCACCCAGAGGTCACCTCAGAAGAAAGGCCTGGTGATCTACTTCCAAAAGATCACAGCTATTGAAAACCCTATGGAGTTGTGTTCTACTCTGAAGCACGTGGGATCTCCATGAACCGGAATACAGTCCATGATGACAAGTTCGTTTGTTTTTTACATCCAGCCAGTCATTACTGCTGTTGTTAGTTGCTGTCAAGTTGATTTTGACTCATTATCATCTGAAAATTCCATCTCCAAGATACATCACAAACCCTCCCATTTTTCTCCATCTTTACTGCCGCCACCAGCCATCATCATCTCTCTCTCTCTGTGGTAGATGCCAAGTGGTCTCACACACCTACCCTTGCCCATTTCAGTTGATTCTCCTCACTGCAATCAGACTGGAGTTTATAACATGTCTGGCTACATTTCTCCACCACTCAAACCCTTTCATTGGTTACCTGTGGCTCTTAACGTAAAGGTCACACTCTTCAATGTGATCTAGAAGGCTCTGCATAATCCAGCTTCTGCCCATGCCTCCTGCCACTCACCCTGTTTTCATTTCCCACTCTGACCACACCAGCCCCATCCATCTCTCTTCTTTACTTCTGGTCTTATGTCTTTTTCTTCCTCAGAGAATTTGCCCGTAATACTCTCTCTGCCTAGAATGGTATCCCCATGTCCCAAGTTCCTATTATTGGCTGCCTATCACTCTTCTTTCAGTCTTTAGCTTAAATGTCACTTCCTCAGGGAAATCTAGCCATCCTCAGTCCAAGTGTAGTAAGTCCCCCGCTTAATTCTCAGAGCACCCTTGATTTTCCTTCTTAGCACATATTACAAGTGTGCTTATCAAATGGTAGTAATGAATTGATACCCCCACCTCATTGGATTTCATCCTTCATTGTATCCCTGGCTTCAAGCATACAGTGAACAACTGTTGAATGAATCAATTCCATCCAATCTGCCTGTATGGATCCTCTTCATTTTTCAGCCACCACTACTTTTCAATCTCAAATTAGAAATATATATATATATATATAATGTATCTGTCACATAATTGTTCTTCTCTTGAGCTGGCCCATGCCAATCATTTAAACAAGAAATGGGGGTGGGTGGCTTAGGAGAGGGAAATTCAGGAGATGCCCCCATAACCATCGTACTCCTCTGAGCTTCACCAGGGCTGCTCAATACAGTTCTGTGGACTCTGGCCACCTACCAGCCAGACTCTAGGCCTAGGGCTGGGAGTTGGGAGGGAGGAAGACCTCCACCCCTTTCTCTCTGTCCCTCCAGGCACATTATCATAGACAAAGGAGGGAGAAGGAAGATTATTTTCTTGTGATGAAAGCTGCATTTTAAATGAAGTTTCTTAGGCATTTAAACAATCACATTTATTCTACAAGCAACAGTAGCTTCATTATATATAGTGAAAATCCTTCTAAATGTTAATGTAACAGAGGTCCAAGGAACCTCACATTTAGAATGAATAAACCAACATATGGTCTCACATAGGTAGAAGCTTGCTGAGCTCAGTTCCCTTTCTCTACTGGACTTGTCTCAGGGAGAAGACAATTTCTCATTGTTGTAAAGAACACAGCCTTTGGAGTCTGAAAAACTTGACTTCCTATCCTAGCTTACTAACCAGGTGACTTTAAGTATTTACTATAGCTGAGCCTACTTTATAGAGCTTTTGAAAGGATCACATAAGGGAATATATATCAACTCATGTATATAGAGCTTAGACTATAGCATGTAGTTATGGTATATCGTATGCATAATACATAGTACAGGTAGTCCCCGAAGTGGTTGCGTTCCTACGACTCCATTGTAAGTTGGTTCTGACATAAGTCAAATACCTCATTTTTTTTTAGTTTTCATTATTATTTCCTTTTATTATCAGTGTCATTATAAATCTGATCTTTGGAGATTGGAAACATTGTCTTTGGAGGTTGGAAACATTACATACAAACTTACAGATGTATTTTAATACATACACACATTAAAAAAAACACAAATCATAAAAATTTACTCCAATGATGAAGAAGAGTTGGATGACATTGGCATTCTGTCAGCTGTGTTAGTAACTCCACTTGTGGAAGGTTTCTGAATCATCTGGATTATCCTCGGAATGGGGATGGTGTTTCTAGTCAGAAAATTAGAGTTGTCTATATGGTCCTTTTCTTTCTTTCTTTCGTGTATTTCACGGTAACATCTTACAGTTTCCTGGATCTGCCTATTGACTTTAGCGAAGTGATCAGCATTTGGGTCCATTGTTTCAAGCAACTGACGCTCCTGATTTAGTTTAGAAAAAACTCCAGCTACTCTTTCACTGTGCATTTTTTTTGGTGACTTCTCTCCTTCCTCTTCCTCATGATTTCTTCCTTCTTCAGCATTTCTTTCCTCTTCAAAATCCATTAAATCCTGATCTCTCAGTTCCCCTTCTTCTTGATCTATGAGCTGTTCCCACTAGTGATATCAAGCTCTAAATTCAGCATTCTTGCCATATGGGTGATTTTTCCACCGATCTCTTCCATCGTATTACCCTAATCAAATGCTTGGAGTGTGTTTGCACAACTCAGCAACTTTTTCCATATCCTCCGCATGCATTTTCCTGTAACTTCCTCATAGGAACGTGTAATGTTTCAGATACAGTGATGGTGATATGTGTGTTTTGTTGTAACTCAAATATGTTGTAAGTCAGGGACTACCCAGGTAGACAGAGACAGATAGCTGCCGTCAAGTCAGCTCCAACTAATGGTAATCTTATGTACAACAGAACTAAATGTTGCCAGTCCTCCCAATTGCCAGCACATTCAAGCCATCATTTAGGCAATTGTGCCAATCTATCTCATTAAGGATCTCCCTCACCCTTGCTGGCCTTCTACTGCACCAAACATGATATCCTCCAGCAACGGATCCCTCTTGATGACATGTCTGAAGCAAGCCAGTCACACAATGTTCTGTTGTGATCCATAAGGTTTTCATTGGCTAATTTTCGAAATTACATTGCCAGGCCTTTCTTCCTAGACCTAGTCTGGAAGCTCTGCTGAAACCCGTCCACCATGGGTGACCCTGCTGGTGTTTCAGCATCACAGCAATGTGCAAGCCACCATAGTACAACAAACTGACAGACAAGTGGAATGTATAGCATAGTCTGTAGTCAATACTAAATAAATGGTAATTATTAGTATTATATGCATGCTACAGCTGGACAGTGAATAAGGAAGACCAAAGAAGAATTGATGCCTTTAGATGATGGTGTTGGTGAAGAATATTGACCGTATCATGGACTGCCAGAAGAACAAACAAGTCTGTCTTGAAAGATGTACAGCCAGAATGCTCCTTAGAAGCAAGGATGGCAAGACTTTGTATTACGTACTTTGGACATGTTATCAGGAGGGACCAATCCCTGGAGAAGGACATCATGCTTGGTAAGGTGGAGGGTCAGCAAAACAGAGGAAGACCCTCAACCAGATGGATTGACACAGTAGCTGAAACAATGGGCTCAAACATAGCAATGATTGTGAGGATGGCACAGGACCAGGCAATATTTCGTTCTGTTGTACATGGGGTCACTACGAGTCAGAACCAACTCAACAGCACCTAATAAAATTAGTATTATAAAGTTTGTACCTTTCAGCTCACTCATAGAGCTTAACTTGGGTCCAATTAAATCTTGCCTATCACCTGTCATTCATTCAATAAATATTTCCTGAGCCCCTACTATGCTTCAAGCAGTGTGCTGGGTACTGGATAGTAGTTTGGTAAATGAAATGAACATGGTTCTGCCCTCCTGGGGCTTAAAGTCCAGTGGGAGACAGAAAAACAATAAGAAAATAATATATAGCTACAAAATGTGGTAAGTGCCACAGGGAAGTAAACTGTATGCTGAGAAGCGGAACCTGCAGAGATGATTAATCAGAGACGTGGCAAATGAACAACAGCTGATGTAAGGCCCTTGTGTATTTGTGCTCCCAACCCCACCTTGTGGTATTACAAGAGGCTTTGCCAAACACTTTGTTTATCCGTGGTGGTATTTTTCAAATCTCCTGGCACAATTCACAAAGCTAGCCGAACTCTTAAGGAATCCTGGTGGTGCAACGGTCGAACACTTGACTGCTAACCAAGAAGCTGACAATTTAAACCCAGCCAGCGGCTGCACAGGAGAAAGACCTGGCTATCTGCTCCCATAAAGATTACAACGTAGAAAACACTACGGGTCAGTTCTACTCTGTCACCTAACAACAACCTAACTCTAATACCCTAATCTGACAAAATAGTGAGTGTGCAACCACACTCAGCCTGTAGGCCAGTAGATCAGAAGAGAGAGAGAAAAAAAAAATCCTTAAATAAAATGCTAGCAAATTAAATCTAGCAACATTTGAAAAGCATACTCCAGCACAACCAGTTGGGTTTATTCCCATCTAAATGTGGATGGCATAAGAGCTCTGCTAATACAATTTATTGAATTAGTCAAAGGAGACTCTATGTCATCTACAAGAGGAAAAATCCTTTCATTTTATTCAACATTCAGAATAAAGCTTTCTATTACTACTCATTGCTATGGTGACTTTGCCTGAAGTCCTAAGGCTTTTGCTACAGTATTAATTTCCTAGGGCCACCGTAATAAAGTACCACAAACTGGATGGCTTATAGAACCTAAACTTCTCACAGTTTTGGAGGCTGGGAGTCCAAATTCAGAGTGTGGGCAGAGATATGCTCTCTCTGAAGGATCTAGGGGAAGATGGTTTCTTGTCTCTCCGAGGTTCTGGTAGCTCCAGGAGTTCTTTGGCTTGCAGCCACAATGTCTCATTGTGTTCTTCCCTCTGTGTGTCCCACTGGGTCTTTTCTTTCATAAACCCTCTACTCAGATTGAAGTAGGACCCACCCAACTCCACTATGACCTGCTGTTAACTGATAACATCTTCTAAGACCCATTTCCAAACAAGGTCATGTTCACAGGTACTCAGAGTTAGGACTTCAGCATATCTTTTCAGGGGACACAATTCAATCCATGACAGATACCAATCATGCTGAGTAAAATAAGTATATCCTCAAGGTTAGCAAAAATGTGGTGTGTGTGTGTGTGTGTGTGTGTGTGTGTGTGTGTGTGTGTGTGTGTGTGTATGTGTGTATGTGTGTGTGTGTGTGAGAGAGAGAGAGAGAGAAGTGGCCATTCGTACCAGGTTAGTTTAGGCTACATCATTATCCACAAGACTTCAAACCAACGTAACCACCAATTCTGGAAAATCCATGGGGTCTGTCCAGTCTAACAGCTGAGACAGGAGTAACAAGCAAAAAATCCCCAAAGGCTGTGGTCGCTCACTAGTGAGATGGTTTATGCCAGCATATAACTGACTGACAGCTTTTTCTGAAATTAATTACTTTCCTTTCAGAGTTAAATTTGCTGATGATGCTTCTCACAAAAATATGAGGTCTTTACATAGCGAGTGGTCTAATTAAATAAGAATAAAGGCAGAAAACTTCCAGACCTAAATGAGATAGATTTATTCTGTGCGTGTTGCTGAATCTTTAATAATTTTAAATGTAACAGTCTCTTCCCTCCTGGGATAGCGATGATATCTTGTTCTTCCCTGTATTTGCATCTCTCTCCCTTCTAATGTTTATTTATGACTATACAAGGAGGAGGGATGCACTCCCTTCCTTCTTAGCCTGCCTCGCCCTTTCCAGTCACCCAAATCCCGGAGAGGACAGAAAGGGGAGCTGTGAGTAAAGCACAAAAAAATAAACCTAGCCTTCTCTTCCTTCTCCCTGGTAAACATTCACTCCTATTTTCAACACTTGGCCCACTCAGGGGAGAATGCTAGCTTACTTGTGTCCTTTGAACTGGCTTCTGGGGAATAAGAGTTTGTGTCCATTTTCCTGCACAGGAACCAGAGGCATCACTGTTGTCTAAGAATCAACGTCTCTTTTCTGCATCCCTCCTCCTCTGTGGGTCAGATCACAGGGAAGATGCATGGAAGGGACCTGGCCTTGTTGGCATGGAAAGTGCACTGGGCACCTCTATGTGCCAGGCACTGTGCCAACCCAGATCCTCTCCCTTTAATCCTCAGAACTGCTGTACTAGGAGAACTACAAGAAAGGAGCCCCAGGTCATACCATCTATAAAGAGCAGAATTGAGATGTGTCTGGCTTTAAAGCAAGTGATTTTAGCACAGTTCTCTACCCTCATCATAATGCTTTCAAGAGCCAGGTATCACAGGAGTCACTGCTGCCAAGAATAGGTGTCATGCAGAGACATAAGCCAAAGTGATTTCCAATGGCCAGGCTAATATCAGCTTCTTCTCTTCCATATCTACCCTTCTCTCCCTTAACCCTAAACCTGGATTTCCTAGAGAAAAGAAAACAGTGAAAAATCTTAGATGTCCCAAGTTCTCAGAGCGCCCAAAGGTTGCTCTGTCATATATTTGGGGAGGTGTGAAAAAAATCAACTAAGAATCATTGAGCCCTGGTAGCACAACGGTTAAGCACTCGGCTACTAATCAAAAGGTCGCAGGTTCAAATCCACCAGCCGATTAGTGGGAGAAAAGACCTGGCAATCTGCTCACAGAAAGATATACAGCCTAGGAAACCCTATGGGGCAGCTCTACTCTGTCACGAGGGTGACTATGAGTCAGAATCAACTCGAAAGCACACAAGAACAACAACAAAGAATCTTTGGGTTACAAGCTAAGTTGGATGGGGGTATGAGAGAGATTTAATGAACGAAGAAAAGTATCTCACAGAACCCCGGGGCAGGAAAGTAGTGGGCCTTGGGAAAAGAACTATCAGAACCAGGAACTATAAATTGGACAGGGCCTTTCCATCCCTTGTTTTCTACCCTTCCTGCTTAAATGCTTCATTTTCCTCTCTCTCCACATACCAACTTTCTTTGACTCTTCAGTCCACAAGGTGGAGTATGGGTGTCCCACATGCTCAAGGTTATGTGTTTTGGTCCCAGTGCGCTATCTTTCAGTTCCATGTACACATCCCTTGGAGAGAGGACCTCACTGGCCCAGCTTGGGTGAGCCTTCCACATTTGGCCCAGTCTGTCGTAGCCAAGAGAGGCAAGATTACAGAGTAAGCAAGACAGTGGATTGGGGACAGAGCAGAACACTACCAAAAAAGTGTAGACCACCGAAAGAGGAGAGGAAGGAGCACAAGAGAGGAGAAAGCAGACTGGCCAGCACTGGTTGAGTCCCTACCAGGTGTCTTACTTTGTTCTAAATGCTCTGATGAAAGCAAGGAGTTGAAGTAAGGCCCTCTCAGGACTCGGAGAGACTAGACTCACCTAGAAGAGACAATTCTTGGTAATACAAAACAATGTGTGCTCAAGGAGTGAACTGTGTGGCCCAGATGCAGAAGCCCAGAGGGCTGGTGTGCAGCATCTGCAGCAGTGAGAAGGAAATGCCAGTTTACTCTGCCAAGCGTCTGCTAGATGTGTTTATATGGTTTACGTGATTCCAGCCTCACAACAGCCTTGTGAGGTAAATGTTATCTGAGAAAACTTCCTGGAGGATGGAGATAAAGGGCACTCCATTGGAGCTAATAGCACAAACAAAGGCTTGGTACTGAGAAAGATCATGGTTTTTGCAGGGATGATTCTGGTGACTAGTCTAAATGGAGCAGAAGATGTGTTGGAAGGGGTGGAATTTGTAGGAAAGATGTATAATAAGAGCACAAACTAAAAAAAAAAAGTCACTGATCATTTCTTCAATTAGCTTCTCGATTGCTACTGCATGCCAAACTCTGGAACTCAGCATTGGGAATGAAGAGATGCAGTTGAGCTTTGAGAAGCCCAAGTCTAACAGGCAATAGAATAAATAATGGACACATCAGGCACAGCCCTCTCTCATTTTAGAGATTACGACATGACTTGTGGATTCTGGTTTCTTAGCATATGAGCCATGTTTTGCCATGGCAAATAGGGAAGGAAGAGATTAAACCTTGTGTCTCTGTCATTTTAAAGGACACCTAAAGTGATTTTTAGGGGTTTCTAGGTGGGGCAAACAGTTAAACACTGGGCTATTAACTAGAAGGTTGGTGGATTAAATCTACCCAGAGTGCCATGGAATAAAAGTCTGGTGATTTACTTCTAGACCACAGCCATTGAGAACTCTGTGGAGCGCAGTTCCATCCTGAAACATATGGGGTCGCCATGAGTCAGACTTGACAGCAATGGTTTGGTTTTTTGGTTTTAAGGAGATTTTTAAGAGAGAGAAATAATCTAACAGCCAAGACTTTGGGGATTTTAGGGTGACCTGGTACCCAGCTGCAGCCCTGGTGGCATAGTGGTTAAGAGCTCAGGCTGCTAACCAAAAGGTCGGCAGTTCGAATCCACCAGCTGCTTCTTGGAAATCCTATGGGGCAGTTCTACTCTGTCCTATAGGATTGCTATGAGTTGGAATCAACTGGACGGCAATGGGTATTTTGGGCTTGGTACCCAAAAGAACAGCATGCTGAAGAAACTAATTTATAATACCAACTATGCATAATAGTCCAAGAAAGTTGATGCCATACCATTGGGCAGCAACTTTGTAACTGTGTTCATATAGAATAAATCTCATTTTTAATAAAAATGTATCTTTAAGATATATACAACAATTACCCTAGAAATAGATTGGACTGTCTATTATATTGATACATACACAATCTCAGAAATTTGTCTCTAGTGCCTGGTTTACTATACACCAACAGAATTTAGAGCCCCATAAAAATACTTTATAGCGTTCAGGCAGCAATGTTCCTATTTCTTATGCGGATACATTGGAAATGTGGTGGAGGTTGTCATTCATGCCTGGCACTTAAATGTTTTTCACAAATAGTTTCTACCTTCAGAAAGTATCACCAAATAAAATGTTTTTATTTGGCTCTTTGGTGATATGTCAGTAGACATTAAAATTAAAAACTTCCCTGTTCTACGGTGCTAAAGCCCCTTCAGGGGGTTTTCAAGGGGAGCCGGAGGGTCTCTAAGGACCAGTCAGTGGGGATGAGAAGGCAGAGCTGGGACATTGTTACCTCTTAAAAGGAAGGCTCTTTCCATTGGCCACTTCACCTTTACTGGGGAGGAGGGAGCACAATAGAATTTTACTAAGATCTACCCTCAATGTCCAGAGGGGAATGGTCATATCCCAGAGCCTCATGTCTCTGCCAGCATGAGGGAGAACGGGCCTGCACAGCCCATGTCCCCAGATACTAACAATACGTAAGTGCCCTTCTCTTCAGGCAAACTCAGTCCATAATGATATCCTTACCCACTGGATATGGTTGGGGAGGAGGATGATATGTAAACTTTACAAAAGGATTCATTTATAATTTATTTAACTAAAGAGTCCTGATAAACCAAAAATCAAAACTGTTGCTGTCGAGTGGTTACAACTCATGGCCATCCTTTACGACAGAGTAGAACTGTCCCATAGGGTTTCCAAGGAGCAGCTGGTGGATTCAAACTGCCGACCTTTTGGTTAGCAGCTGAACACTAAACAACTGTGCCACCAGAGCTCCTCATATGACATTGAAAATGGGCTTTTGCTTCCATAGATTAGATATGACCACCCAATTGCATTGCTTGGAGTAGGTCACAAATACAGGGATTTTGATTCTTAGTCTTTGTTAGTATTAATAGTAATACTATCACTAAAAATAACGATAGCATGCCCTTAAGCCTCCTTCTTTGCTTTAGATTTCTCTAAAGCTTTTATCATCTGATATTTTGTTTATTTGATTATTTGCTTATTGTTTGCTTTCCTCCACTGAACTCTATGCAGGCAAGGGATTTTGCCTCTTTTTTATTTATTTATTTTCACTGTTCTATTCTCAGTGCTTAGAACATAACTGGCTCAAAGCATGTGCTCCATCAATATTTTTGAACAATTGAAAAAGCTAATCTTTATTAAGTCTTAATTATACACCTTAATGTATTTACTTAGTACAACAATATGAATAATACTGTTATTATTCCCATTTTTTTTAACTTAGGAAAGTAATAAATGAGTACATTCTACAAACAAAGAAATGAAATACCACAAGAACCCAGATTATGGTCTTTAAATACCATTTCCCACTAAAAGAATAAACAATGGATGATTCCGATCTGGGGCAGGAAATCCAAAAGATTTAAGAGGTCAGCTTGAAAGCGTTCCCCAAAATGGGTCAATTTGAGTGTAAAAAGAATAACTGCAATGGATTGAAATTTAAAAAATCCATTAATTGATGACAATACTTAAAAAAAAAGAGAGAGGAAAAAAAACCTTTGGAATATGCTCTAGAACAAACTCTTTATTTTGAAACTTGTAAATAAAAGAAAAGCATCAAGATTTCCGGTTTTAGTTCAGAGATATAGAGAGTTGGAAACAACATTGTTCCCACACTTGTAACAAGAAAAAGGCTGAACAAACTGCAAATTAATCACTTTTCTTGAACTTTCAGAGAACTGAGATGACAGGGCAAACAACTAATCTGAAATCTGATGTCAGAGATGCCAGGTGTTGACCAACTAAGGAGATGATTTAGTCATTGTAACCGGAAGAGTACCTCTACTGATATAACACTCTACTGGTAACAGCAGCGAGCCCCTCTACTGATTAGAAATTTATATAAATTATATATATATATATTCTTCAAGTAGTTACCCTTAGATATTTAACACATATTTTTAATTTCTACTTTTTTTTTTTTTCTTTTACAAAGTGTAGATCCAAAGATCGGAGTGTCTCAGCAGGATGGTTCATAGTTCTCATCTTACACTTTTACAGGGAGGAGCAGACAGGTTACAGGTAGGATGATTTACAGATGGGATTGCTTTAGAAACAAGGGAAGTTTCAGTTAGCTGAACTGGAAGTGTTTATCTCTGTGTTTATCTCTGTGTCTATCTAGTTTCAGGGAGACAAATCTTAGCTAATAACTTATGAGAAAGAACAGAAGGTTGGCTATGGGTGAAAAGAGGAAGGGTGGTCTATGTCTGGCTTTGTCATCAGGTTCAGGCAGAAGGGGAAAGATGTGTGTTTAGCCAGTCGCAGATGAACAAAGGAGTCCTTGTGAGTCGTACAGGAGTCAAGAGAAAGCGTGGACAGCAAGTCCTACCTAGATCATATGGATAAGCCTGGTTCTTTACAGTAAGCCATTTCCTGGAACACAAAATGGTTTGGAAAACAAAAAATTGGAGAGGTATTTCTTAACCATTGCTGTTTTCTGGGAGCACAGGGCTCAGATAAATTCAGCATTGTCAGTGGAGACAGACAAGCATCTGTACGGAGAAACAGGACCAGAGTAGTTCCTTTTCTGAGACAGACTACCAGGCCCCATATGAATTTACCAGAAGTTTCAGCTAGAAACTTTTAAATAATTCTTTTTTTTTTTATTGTTGTAGTTTAAATGAAGTTTACATTTCAAGTTAGTCTCCCATATAAATTTTATACATACATTGTTATGTGACCCTAATTGCTCCCCCCATTCAGCGACAGCACACTCCTCCTTTCCGTCCCTTATTCCCAATGTCCATTCAACCAGCTCCTAACCCTCTCTGCCTTCCCATCTCATCTCTGGACAGAAGCTGCCCCTTTTGTCTCTTGTATCTACTTGAGCTAAGAGGCACACTCCTCACAAGTATCACTCTATGTCCCACGGTCCAGTCCAATCCCTGTCTGAAGAGTTGGCCTCAGAAATTGTTTTAGTTCTGGCCTGATAGAGAATCCAGGGACCATGCTTTCCGGGGTACCTCCAGTCTCAGTCAGACCATTAAGTCTGGTCTTCTTACTAGAATTTGAGTTCTGCACCCCATCTTTCTGCTGGTCCATTGGGGACTGTCTGTTGTGTTCCCTGTCAGGGCGGTCATTGGTGGTCTAGTCTTCTGGTCTCAGGCTGATGAAGTCTCTGGTTTATTAGAAACTTTTAACTAATTCTTAAAGCCTGGGTATGGGCTGTGGTGAGCATGTAAAGCCCTTGGGGGCCACAGATATAGGGGAGGTGGATGGTGCAAATAGTTTGTGCTCATCTGCTCAACTACTAACTTAAATGTTGGCCATTCAAACTCACCCAGCAGTGCCATGGAAGAAAAGTCCAACAGTCTGTTTCTGTAAAGACTACAGCCAAGAAATCCCTATAGAGCGGTTCTACTCTGTAATACATGCGGTCACTATGAGTCAGAATCAACTCAACAGCAATGGTTTGCGAACTCTCTAACGAGTGGTTTCCTTCATAAACCCCACCAGGTGCTCAGCTTAGTAATGGCTGGGGGAGGGAAACAGCAGCCCTGTAGAAACTCCACCCAGAGCTATCTCCACTATGAAACAAAAGCCTTAATCTTCAGGAGGAAGAGCAACAAAAACTGTAGTCTTGGGGCACTGGAGGCATCCCATTGCAATTAGCGTTATGAAGAGATAGAGTTCTATCCTCTGGGAGTTCAAGGCTCAGCACTACCTCTGGAGGGACAAGGACACCTTGTGAGACCACACCTCTGAGGCCCAGTTCACAGTGCTTGCTCATGGTTGAGGCTCAATTAGAGCATCAGAGAACACCACCACCACACCAACAAGCGTCAAGAAATGCATTCAACTGTGTAGATCATAACAAATTATGGATAACATTGCAAATAATGGAAATAACAGAACGCTTGATTGTGCTTATGCAAGACATGTACATAGATCAAGAGGCAATCTTTATAACAGAACAAGGGGATACCGTATGGTATAAAATCAGGAGAGGTGTGCATCAGGGTCGTATCCTTTCACCATACCTATTCAATCTGTATGTTGAGCAAATAATCTGAGAAGCTGGGCTATATGAAGAACAGGGCCTCAGGATTGGAGGAAGAGTCATTAACAACGTGTGATATGCATATGACACAATCTTGCTTGCTGAAAGTGAAGAGGACTTGAAGTACTTACTGATGAAGATCAAAGACTACATACAGCCTTCAGTATGGGTTACACGTCAATATAAAGAAAACAAAAATCCTCGCAATTAGACCAATAAGCAACATCATGATAAATGGAGAAAAGATTGAAGTTGTCAAGGATTTTATTTTACTTGGATCTGCAATTAACGCCCACGGAAGCAGCAGTCAAGAAATCAAACAACATTGCCTTGGACAAATCTGCTGCAAAAGGCATCTTTAAAGTGTTAAAAAGCAAAGAGGTCACTTTGTGAACTAAGGTGCACCTAACCTAAGCCATGGTATTTTCAATTGCCTCATATGCATGAGAAAGCTGAACAATGAATAAGGAAGACTGAAGAAGAATTGATGCCTTTGAATTACGGTGTTGGTGAAGAATATTGAATATACCATGGACAGCCAGAAGAACAAAAACCTGTCTCGGAAGCAGTGCAGTCAGAATGCTCCTCAGAAGGGAGGGTGGTGAAACTTTGTCTTATGTACTTTGGACATGTTATCAGTAGGGACTAGCACCTGGAGAAGGACATCATGCTTGGTAAAGTAGAGGGTCAGCGAAAAAGAGGAAGACCTTCAAGGAGATGGAATGACACAGTGGCTGCAACAATGGTCTAAAATATAGCAACGACTGTGAGGATGGCACAGGTCCAGGCAATGTTTTGTTCTGCTCTACACAGAGTCACTATGAAACAGAACTGACTCAATGGCACCTAACAGCAACAACAACAGATGAAGATGTGCAAGAGATAGATTTTCTCTGGGAAGCAGAACAAAGGGAAGACCCAGTGCCAAACAAGGAGATCCAAAGTCATTGAAAAAACATTGTGGCAAATTAGCCTCCCCTAAAACAAGGGTAGCACTATTCATGACTGAAAAAAGGTTTTTACTTGCTCTTCTTCTAATGACGATAAAATTTTTCTTTTTTTATTGTTGTAAAAATATACAAAAACATTTGCCAATTCAATATTTTTCACATATACAATTCAGTGAGATCAATTACTTCAATCATGTTATACAACCATCACCAATGTCCTTTGGCAAATTTTCCATCCCCATAAACAAAAACTCAATGCTTCCTAAACAATAATTGCCCCCATCCCCGCCCGCACCCTGGTAACCATATTTCTTTTTATTTCATCTACTTTTTGTCTTCTATTTTACCTCCCGGTATATTAGCAACTAACTAGTTTTCTTTTTATTATTTGCCCTCTATATCTTCTTCTTCCCTTTATTTTCAAGCTTCTTATATCATTTTGTTTCAGATGTGCCTTTTATAAAAAGAACATGGCTGCTTTTGTGGTTTTGTTGTGGTGGTAGTCATTGTTCATCCAATCTGTAATCCCCTATTGTTTGGGTAGGAGAGTTTAAGCTACTCACAGCTTATGTGACTATTCATAGATTTGAATTTACTTCTGCCATTTCATTTTTATTTTCTATTTGCCATGCTTTGTCTTTTTTCCTTTTCCTTCCCCTTTCCTGCCTTTTGTTAAATTAAGTGGCTTTTCTTTGTTCTTTTTGATTTTCCCCTCTATTGATTTGAAATTTATAAAATATATCTCTATTTTTGAAGTAGTTACCCTTAAATATTTAACGCACATTTTTAATCTCTACTTTCTTTGCAAAGTGTAGAGGTAATAAGTGTTTTCATCCTCCAGATGAACAAGGTAAGAATTCTAGCAAGGTTTTCTTCCTTACATTCTTCTTTCCCCATTGCCCCAATTTTTCATAGTGATTTGTTGTTGTTAGGTGCCATCAAGTCAGTTTTGATTCATAATGACCCTATGCACAACAGAACAAAACACTGCCCAGTCCTGTGCCGTCCTCACAATCGTTGCTATGTTCGAGCCCATCGTATCAGCCACTGTGTCAATCCATCTCTTCAAGGGTCTTCCTCTTTTTTGCTGATCTTCTACCTTATCAAGCATGATATCCTTCTCCAGGGACTGGTCCCTCCTGATAATATGTGCAAAGCACTCTGACTATACTTCTTCCAAGAAAGACTTGTTCATTCTTCTGGCAGTTCATGGTATATTCAATATTCTTCACCAACACCAGAATTCAAAGGTGTCATTTCTTCTTTGGTTTTCTTTATTCGTTGTCCAGTTTTCACATGCACATGAAGCGATTGAAAATACTATGCCTTGGGTCAGGCACACCTGAAGAAGAACATGGCATCAGGATTGGTGGAAGACACATTACCAACCTGCGATATGCAGATGGCACAACCTTGCTTGCTGAAAGTGAAGAGGACTTGAAGCACTTACTGATGAAGATCAAAGACTACAGCCTTCAGTATGGATTACACCTCAACATAAAGAACACAAAAATCCTCACAACTGGATGGAAAAAATATTGAAGTTGTCAAGGATTTCATTTTACTTGGATCCACGATCAACACCCATGGAAGCAGCAGTCAACAAATCAAATGAAGTATTGCATTGGGCAAATCTGCTGTAAAAGACCTCTCTAAAGTGTGGAAAAGCAAAGGTGACACTTTTCATAGTGATATCATCTACAATTTCAATTCCAATTTTACTTATTTGGATATCAAAATGTGTTTAAATCAAAATAAATATTTACTATAACAATAGCTTTTACAAAATTCTTTGCTCATGCTGCTTATTAAATCCTATTTCTTCCTCTCAGATTCATTTTGTTGCTGATGTGGATTCTCTGGTAGTATTTTCAAAGGCCTTCTTTTGGAAGTAAACTTTCCAAATTTTTACGTACAGAGCCATTCCCTATCGTTGTGCAATTTGCGCCTGGCCAAGGAGATAAGGAGGGGTGAGCTGACAGCCAGCTCATGCTCTGAATTGCGTTTGCATCTGCCTGGTAAATAGGCTAGACAGATGGTGCTACTTACGTCTGAATATATATGTGTTGTTGTTCTTACTCCTGAATGATGATTTTACTCTGATTCTTTAATCACTGTACAGGTAGCATTCCATTTTTGTCTTCATCAAGTATTGCACCAGACGGGACACCTAATGTCAACCTGATATGTTTTCATATCCTGCCTGAGTTTTCTAGCAGATTTTACAGAGATCCTGGACTTTATCTTGCTCGGCACTCAGGGTTCTCTTTAAAACGGAGGACTCTTGTCCATCTTCAGTCTTGGCTCTTCTTTCTTCCCATATTGCTATCCCTCCATTATCAATTCTCACACTCTCCAGAACTTTCCTTAGAAGCTTTTTTGTTCTGGGTCTATCCATCACGTCTCTTAACTTATCTTTCCTCCTTCTCACCTTATTATCTCTTTGGCTGCATTCTGGAAGCATCCCTCCACTCAGTCTTCCAGCTGACTAATTCTTTCTCTTTGTGTGTTTATTTGGCTTCTTAGTCCATCTACTGAGGACTTTTCTCACCATATTTATTTTTTATTTTAAGAGGTTAATAGCCTGTTTTCTTTTGAAGATTCTCCGAGTATATTAATTACCTTTTTAAAAAGTCCTGGACATTACATTACTAAGTATGTTTTCTCTGCATTTATTGGTAAGTTCGTATGGTTTTTTTATCTTCAGTTAACATGGTGAAATGAATTACTAGCGTTTCTAATATTAAACAAACCTTGTATTTCTAGAATAGAATTGCTTTACTCCTGTTTATATTATCTTTTTTTTTTTTAATGTTGTTCCTTTTGATTTTCCAGAACTTTTTAAAATAGGAATTTTACACCTCTGTTCATCACTAGGATTGGTTAGCAATTTTTTTTTTTTTTTTAATTTCCTGTAATATCCTTCTCTGGTTTTGGTCAATGTTACGCTTGCTTCATAAAAGGATTCGGGAAGTGTTCCCTCTTTGCTATTCTCCAAAACGTTGGTCTGAGTTTATAATCTGTTTTTCAGTGTTTCATAGAATGTCTCTGTAAAATCATCTGAGCCCGGCTATGCTTAAAAGGAGGCTTTTTTTTTAATTGATTATTTAATTTTCTAATATTTTTCCTTTTTTTCATGAGCCAAAATGCTAATTCGTATTTTTTTCCTAGAATTTTTCCGTTTCTGTAAGGTTCTAAAATTAACTGCTGAAAAGTTTATAATTATTTTTATTGCTTTTTAAATCTCTGTGGCCTCTGTAATTATATCTCCATTTCATTCCTAATATATATTTTGTTTTCTTTTTTTTATTTCTTTGTTCTTGATGGGGATTTTTAAATTTTATGTATTTTCAAAGAATTAACATTAATTGGTCTTTGTTGATCTTTATTTTCTCTATTGAATCTTTTTTTTTTCTTTTTCTATTTCATTAGTTACTTCTAAATTCCAAACATGGATATTTTATATTTATTTTTTAGTTATTGACTTCTGGCTTTGATATCAGGGAATGAGGTCTGTGTGATATTGACTGCTGTTTGAAATGTATTGAGCTTGAGCTGTGCCTTCTGGCCTAGTATACACATGTGTTCTTTCGTGGAGGATTTAGTTCTACACCTGTCAGTTAAATCAGGCTTGTTAATGTTGGCTTTCAATTCTTCGATATCTTTGCTCTTTAGTTTCCTGTTTCATTGATCACTGAAGAAAGGTATGTTAAATAAAAATCTCCTATTACCATGGTGGACTTGTCAATTTCATCTTATGTTGTTGATGTTGTTAGGTGTCGTGGAGTCAGCTCGGACTCATAGTGATGCTATGAACAGCAGAAAGAAACGCTGCCCAGTCCTTCGCCATCCTTATAATCTCTGCCCATTGTTGCAGCTGCTGTGTCAGTCCATCTCATTGAGGCTCTTCCTCTTTTTCACTGACCCTGTACTTTACCAAATATGGTATCAATAGTTCATTCAATATTTTGCTCTTTCAGGTTTGAAGTGTGTTACATACAAACTTAAGGAGTGCTGGTGGTACAATGGTTAAGTGCTAGGCTGCTAACCGAACCATTGGCAGTTTGAACACACCAGCTGTTCCTTGGGAGAAAAGACCTGGCAATCTGCTCCTGTAAAGATTACAGCCTAGGAAACTCTATGGGGCAGTTCTACTCTGCCCTAAAACCAAATCAAAACCTTTTGCCGTTGAGTCGATTCAGACGCCTAGTGACCCTATAGGACAGAGTAAAACTGCCCCATAGGGTTTCCAAGGAGTGGCTGGTAGATTTGAACTGCCGACCTTTTGGTTAGCAGCCGAGCACTTAACCACTGTGCCACCAGGGCTCCTACTCTTCCCTGTAGGGTCACTATGTTGGAATCGACTCGACAGCACACAACTACAACACATACAAACTTAGATTTTAAATTCATTTATTGTGATTTGTTTGTTTTTGTTCACTGCTGCATTCCTAGTGCCTAAAGAGTGGTACTCAAAAAATATTGATTGAGGAAATGAATTTAAATTTTTATTAACATATAGTGATCCTATAAATGTCTAGTAATTTCTTTTTTGTAAATTGCATTGAGTCTGAAAGTAACGTAGCTACAATAATTATCTTCAGTTTAGTATTTACTTGATACAACTTTTTCAACTCTTTTCCTTTCAACTTTTTTATTCTTGTGTTTTAGCTACATCTGACATACAGCATGTCTTAGTCATCTAGTGCTGCTATAACAGAAATACCACAAGTGGATGGTTTTAACAAAGAGAAGTTTCTTTCCTTACAGTACAGTAGGCTAAAAGTCCAAATTCAGTGTGTCAGCTCCAGGAGAAGGCTTTCTCTCTCTCGGCCTTCTCATCAGTGTTCCCCCAGACTAGGAGCTTCTCAGCATAGGGACCCCGGTCCAAAGGACATGCTCTGCTCCTGGCACTGCTTTCTTGATGGTATGAGGTCCCCAACTCTCTGCTTGCTTCCCTTTCCTTTTATCTCTTGTAAGGTAAAATGTGGTACAGGCCACACCCTAGGGAAACTCCCTTTACATTGGATCAGGGATGTGACCTGGGTAAAGGTGGTGTTACAATCCCACCCTAATCCTCTTTAACATAAAATTACAATCACAAAATGGAGGCCAACCACACAATTCTGGGAATCATGGCCCAGCCAAATTAATACACACATTTTTTGGGGGACATAACTCAAACCATGACACAGCATATACCTGAAAATCTTACTTTTTAATCCAATCTAATAATCAATATTTTCACTGAAGAGTTTAGTATGTTAACTATGACTACCAGTGTATTTGGATTCTTTTCTACCATCTTTTTTTTTTTTTTTAAAGCAAAAACGATGTTTTATTCGGCATATATTCAAAAAGGCAAAAGTGGGAAATGGACAAGCACGCTACCAGAGCCATGTCTGACCAAGTTCAAAGAATATTACAGAATAAGCGAGAGTGGGAAAATGGACAAGCGTGCTGCCACAGCCATGTCTGCCCGAGTCCCTCTACCATCTTATGTTTTGCTTTTTGTAATTCTTTCGAAATTTTTTTCCTTTTCTCTCATTCCATACTTTTCCTGTCTGTTAGTTTAGTTATTATACACTCTGTTCTTACAGTGAGTGCACTGGAAATCTTAATATATATATATATATTTAATTTTATAAATCAAAAGATAATATATTTTCTTTCTCCCCAACCAGAATAAGAATCTTAGAATGTTTTAAATTCTGATCACTCCAGTCTTGACCTGTATCGTTTTATATGCCAGGATTTTAATGCTAAATTGATTTTGGTAGCTCTGCAAATTAGACAGTCGTGATTTTGCCTTGCACAGTCAGTATTTGTTTAAATATATCTGCATATTTCCCATTTCCTTTCTTTCTTCCATCTCAGACTTTCCTTCTGGGATGATTTTCTGTCTTCCTAACACACATATTTTAGAAGTTATTTCAGTGAAAGGCAATAAATGCAGTTTTTGTGCAAATATAGTTTTCCTGGATCACTTCTAAATTGACAGTGATTTTTCTCTTGGTACCTTGCAGAAATCGTTCTAGCTAGTGTTGTCTGTCTTCCACTGCTGCTTTTTAGAATGCAATTGTCAGTCTAATTCAGTGGTTTTTCAAAGGCCAGTCCCTAGGCCAGCAGCATCAATATCACTGTCTTAGTCATCCAGTGCTGCTCCGACAGAAATACCGCAAGTGGATGGTTTCAATGACAAGAAATTTATTTCCTCACAGTCAAAGTAGGCTAAAAGTCCAAATTCAGGGCATCAGCTCCAGGGGAAGGCTTTTTCTCTCTGTCGGCCTTCTTCTCTTCGGTGTTCCCCCGGACTAGGAGCTTCTCTGCGCAGGGACCCCCGTCCAAAGGATCCACTCTGCTCCCGGCACTGCTTTCTTGATGGTATGAGGTCCCCGTCTCACTGCTCACTCTGTCTTTTATATCTCACGACATTGCCTCAGGACACAATCCAGTCTTGTAGATCAGGTCCCGCCTTACTAACACAACTGCCACCCATCCTCCCTCATTAACATCATAGAGGCAGGATTTACAACATATAGGAAAATCACACAGTACCAGGAATCATGGCCCAGCCAAACTGATATACACATTTTTGGGGGGACATAATTCAATCCATGACATCACTTTGGAGCTTGTTAGAAGTGCAATGCTTGAGCTTCATTCCAGAACTATTGGATTAAAACTCTGATGGTGGAGCTCAGGGACATATGTTTTCAAAGCCTCTTCAAGTGATTCTGACACACGCTGAAGTTGGAGAACCACTGACCAGATTGCTTTTTCTTTTAGGGTTTTTTTTTTTTTTTTTGGTCTTTGGTGTTCAGCAGACTATGATGAGACTAGGAATGAATTTCTTTGTATTTATCTTGGTTGGGATTTTTTGGATTTCCTGAATCTAAGGATTGTTGACTTTTATTAATTCTGAAAAATGTAACTCATTAGCTCTTTAAATATTATTTTTATCCTATTTTCTCTACTATATTCTTCTGGAATTCTAGTGCATTCAGTTATAGTCCAATTATATTGGACTCCTCCCTGTATCCTCTATATCTTTTAACTATTTCCTCCCCTGTGTTTTCTGTATCTCTGTTATCTATACTGTTTTTGGAGTCATTTCTTCAGCTAAATCATCCCATTCACTAAATATTAACTGTCTCTTATCCATGCATTCAGTGTTTAACTTCAGTTATTCTATATTTATTTCTGGAAGCTCAAACATCTTCAGTAACCCATGGTGTTTTTTCCCCCTCAGGATTCCAGGCCTCTTCCTGGCCTCCCCGGAGCTTCCTGTTCTGAGATGATCTGGCAGCCAACTGGGAGGAAGTGGACTTTTGAGAATTCAGTCCCTTTGTCCCTCCTACTTCAGCTCAGAAGGGGTAGTCCATTAGAGGACCACAAAGGGCAGCAGGCTGCAGGTCAGAAGTGATGGAGTGGAAGCACCAGCACTCTGGGTCTCCTGGATCTGGCAACTGGGGTACCCTCAAATGTGGCCCCAGAGTAGGGAAATTCTTTCTGCTCTGAGTGTCACAGAACCTAAAGTAGAAAAAACCTACCAACTAATACAGTACAAAGTAGAAGCACAATACATATTTGTTGATGGATAAGTTCGCAGGAATTCCCCAGAGGCTTAGAACATTACCAGAGGTTCTAGCCCATGATTGGCTGCAGTTTATTACTTCTGTTCCTTTGTTCTTTCAAGATGAGTTTATATTGCACATCGGTCACATACTGCGTTCTGTGAAAGCTACATAAAAATAGACTTAGTACTTGTCTCTAGGAATTTACAATTTCTTCTGTTCAGAAAACCCTCCCAGAGCATGCGGTAGCTGAAAAGCCTAGGGCTATGCTTTTGTGGGGTGACAGAGAAGGGTCAGACTGAGTTCCTGCCCGCAGGACTCATAGTCTTGGAGAATAAATCGATCAATAACTCAGGTACAAGGCATACATACATTCATGGGGCTTTTAGAAAGGGCCAAATCTAGGGAAGAGGATAATGACTCTTGGGACCCTGTAAAAGGCTCCTTCTGATGGTTCAGGGGCCATGAGAGATGAATAAAATACCACCTAGAAGATGTCAGGGATGAAGTGCTCTAGCCCGGCACAGAGCCAGGGAAGTAGAGAGGGTATTCCAGAAACAGAGAAAACTGCTGTAGGATAGGAGTAGAGCATATTGAAGGAAAATATTAAAATGAAAAAGGAGGTTAGGGACAGTGGTGCTAGGCCTTGTGTACACGAAGAAAAGTTATAGTCAGTGTATTATTTATTTCTCTGTTATTCATTTTTGTAGGCAGAAGGGAGCCATTGGCTTTTTTTTTTTTTTTTTTAATAATCATTCCATAAGATTTTATTAATTGTAAGGGGGAGGGAGAGGAAACTTTACAGGGGGCAAAACTAACAAATAAAACCATAACCAAGGAATCAAATTTAACATCAGCAGTAAAGAGACACTGAGAAGGGCATCCGCCACCTCTGTTATTTCCACCAAAAATGCATCACCAAATTTAATCACAAAGAGACATCAGCCAAACTCAGATTGGAAAACATTCTACAACATGAAATTCTTCAAAGTGGAGCCATTGGCTTTTGATAAAAAATGGCCCAGGGTATTTTTATGTTAACAGAGGTTGTTGACTCAACCTATAGATAGGCCAGGCATTTTATGTTGAGTTAAGAGGAGTTTAGATTCCTGCGTGGAGCAAACGGTTTGCACTTTTCTACTAATGTAAAGGTTGACAGTTCCAACCCACAGTGGCATGGCGAGAGAAAGTCCTGGCAAACTGCTTCTGTAAAAATTACAGTCAAGAAGACCCTATGGAGCAGTCCTACTCTGTCACACGTGGCAGAAGCATAGCTAGTAATGAGTGTCCAGGGGCAATCTCTAAGTTGTACACCGCCACCCCAATTTAAAGATGAATAGATTGATAACAGTGATGAGCAGCAGAAATGCCTTCCCCCCTGTTGTCCAGCTGCCTCATTCAAGCACTTTTCATATCTGTGTTGCCTCAGAATGTCATGCCTCGCTTCATCTGGCATCCCCTTGGACTTGCACCTGGGGTCAAGTTTCCCCCACTAGCCCCCCCCTCCCCAGCTATGCCTCTGACATGTGCGGTCAGCATGAGTTGCAATCAACTTGATGGCAACAGGTAGGAGGATTTCAGGGTTCCTCAGAGTTCCCCAGGGAGTGATCAGTGGGGTTGGTTTTCAGGCTAGGCGGTGCTGCCCAGTGTTAAGAATGGCTGTCTCCCAAGGCCAGATGGCTGTGACATTATGTAGTATCATTACATTAAATGAGATTCTGGAAAGTGGCTTCATTCCTATTGGTTAACGTTAGCCAGATCCTAAATCCTGGCGTGGTGCTCATCCAAAGTGCTAAGTTCCTTTGTTTGTGAACTATTTGCTCAAGTATGAATGGCACAGGAATTATTCTGCACAAAATGTCAAGTGGCAGAATAAATAACCATTCCCCTCATTAATCCATATGGGCAGCGTCTATTCGAGAGCTTTTCTTTTCCATAATGAAAATATGTCAGCAAGGAATATGTATTTGTGCTATTGAGACTAAACAGTGAAATGAAATGAATTCTCCACTCAGCCACAAGTGAAACATGGCTATTTGTGGTGAACGAGGCACCAAGTGCTGTGAAGTCGAAATTTGGACTTTGAGAAACCATGGGGAGGGCAATGTCAAAGGAGAGAAGGGAAAGGGCTGGGGTGTGATTAAAGCGTAAAGCAATTCCCCAGACACAATCTTAATTCACCCGCATTTATAAGGAAAACTATGCCACATTGTACAGCACAGTGCTTAAAAAATATGTCGAGGCTTTGTTGTCCTCAAAGCTGTGGAACTCAGCGGAAAGCCCAGGAGTGAGAGTTCGATGTGCATAAATGGTGTTGCACAGGAAGCAAAGATAGAGCTGCTGGTGAGCCCAGAATCATAGGACCCCAGAGAACAGGAGGAGCAACTCATTCATTTTGGAGATGAGCGACCTGAGGTTCAGAAAGGGAAGAGGCTTGTGCAAGAAAACCCAAGGAGCTAGATTCTTACTCATGAAGTCAGGGACAGATGAGCCAATATGCAAGGTACACACGGGCTCACTTGTGCTTACCGTAGTGCAGTTTCACTAACGTGAAAACTGTGTGCTACAAACTAGTAAGTAAACACAAGCCCGTGCACACCTTGCTTACCGGTTAATCCAACCCTGATGATGGCCTATTCTACAGACCAGGCAGTTCACGCCACACAGGGCAGTCTGCCTAGCTCTCTGCCTGTTCTTTTGCTCTCTCTCTCCAGCAAAGAAATCGGGAGTTCTTTAAAGACAAGGTCTGATTTCCTCATCCCACAGTGCAAGGTACCTGGTAGCTGATAAATGTGAATTTATCCGTTGCTGGACATTTTCCCAGGGTTCAGTTATCTGCTTATTTAATGTATGTGAAAGAGCCGTGGTGGTGTAGTGGTTAAAGCACTTGGCTGCTAACTGAAAGGTGGGCGGTTTAAACCCACTAGATGCTCCACGGGAGAACCATGTGGCAGTCAGCTGCCATAAAGATTTCAGCCTTGGAAATCCTATGGGGCAGTTCTACTCTGTCCTATAGGGTTCCTATGAGTCAGAGTTGAGTCAATGGCAACAAGTTTGGTTTTAGTTTATTATGTATGTGTGTACTTATCTTTTACTTATCTATATTTCATTTTTTAAGTCAGTGCCCACAGCATCAGAGCATACTAGTTAAGAAGATGGATGTGGAGCCAGTCCATTCTGGATTGAAATCCTCGCTATGCAATTTACTAGCTGTGTGACTTTAGACAAGTTACTTAACCTCTCTGGTAAAATAGGAATAGTAATAGTATCTACCTACAGAATGGTTCTGAGGTATCTATGAGGTAATGTAGATGTAGACAAGCAGCTTACATTCACCAGGTTGTTGTCTTTAGATGCTGCCGAGTCAGTTCCCGCTCAAAACGACCCCATGTACAACAGACGAAACACTGCCCAGTCCCACGCCATCTTCACAGTTGTTGTTAGGCTTGAGCCCATTGTTGCAGCCACTGTGTCAGTCCATCTCCTTGAGGGTCTTTCTCTTTTTTGCTGACCCTCTACTTTACCAAGCATGATGTCCTTCTCCAGGGACTAGTCCCTCCTGATAACAAGTCCAAATTATGTGAGAGGAAGTCTCTTCATCCTCGCTTCTAAGGGAGCATTCTGGCTCCACTTCTTCCAAGACAGATTTGTCTATTCTTTTGGCAGTCCATAGTATATTCAATATTCTTCACCAACACCACAACTCAAAGGCATTAATTTTCCTTAGGTCTTCCTTATTCATTGTCCAGCTTGTGCATGCCTATGAAGCAATCGAAAACACCATGGCTTGGGTCAGGTGCACCTTAGTCCTCAAAGTGATGTCTTTCCTTTTTAACACTTTAAAGAGGTCTTTTACAGCAGATTTGCCCAATGAAATGTGTCATTTGATTTCTTGACTGCTGCTTCCATGGGTGCTGATTGTGGATCCAAGTGAAATGAAATCCTTGACAACTTCAATGTTCTCCCCACTTATCATGATGTTGCTTATTGGTCCAGTTGTGAGGAATTTTGTTTTCTTTATGTTGAGGTGTAAGCCATACTGAAGGCTGTGGCTTTGACTTCATCAGTAAGTGTTTCAAGTCCTCTTCACTTTCAGCAAGCAAGGTTGTTAATGACTCTTCCTCCAATCCTGATGCCCAATTCTTGTTCATACAGTCCAGCTTCTCGGATTATTTGCTCAGCACACAGATAGAATAAATATGGTGAGATGATACAACCCGGATGCAAATCTTTCCTGAATTTAAACCACACACTATCCCCTTGTTCTGTTCGAATGACTGTGTCTTTATCTATGCACAGGTTCCTCATAAGCACAATTAGATGTTCTGAAATTCCCATTCTTTGCAAAGTTATGCATAATTTGTTATGATTCACATAGTCGAATGCCTTTGCATAGTCAATATAACACAGGTAAACATCTTTCTGGCGTTTTCTGCTTTCAGTCAGGATCCATCTGACATCTGCAATGATATGCATCATTCCATGTATTCTTCTGAATCTGGCTTGAATTTCTGGCAGATTCCTGTCGATGTACTGCTGCAAAGTCTTCGGCAAAATTTTACTTGAGTGTGATATTAATGATATTGTTCAGTAATTTCCACATTTGGTTAGATCACCTTTCTCTGGAATAGGCATAAACATGGATCTCTTCCAGTCGGTTGGCCAGGTAGCTGTCTTCCAAATTTCTTGGCATAGAGAATTGAGCACTTCAGTACTGCATTCGTTTGTTGAAACATCTCACTTGGTATTCCGTCAACTCCTGCAGCCTTGTTTTTTGCCAGCGTCTTCAGTGCAGCTTGGACTTCTTCCTTCAGTATCACCAGTTCTCGATCATATGCTAACTCCTGAAATGACTGAATGTTGACCAATTGTTTTTGGTATGATGACTCTGTATTCCTTCCATCTTCTTTTGATGCTTCCTGTGTCGTTCAGTATTTTGCCATAGAATCCTTCACGATTGCAACTCAAGGCTTAAATTGTTTCTTCAGTTCTTTCAGCTTGAGAAATGCCAAGCATGTTGTTCCCTTTTGATTTTCTAACTTGAGGTCTTTGCACACATCATTGTGATACTTTGTCTTCTTGAGCCTCCCTTCGAACTCTTCTGTTCAGCTCTTTTACTTCATCATTTCTTCCATTCTGTTTAGCTACTCAATGTTCAAGACCAAGTTTCAGAGTGTCTTCTAACATCCATTTTGGTCTTTTCTTTCTTTCCTGTCTTTTTAACGACCTCTTGCTTTCTTCATGTATGATGTCATTAATATCATCTCACAACTCAGTCATTAGTGTTCAGTGTGTCAAATCTATTCTTCAGATGGTCTCTAAATTCAGCTGGGATATACTCAAGGTCATACGTCGGCTCTCGTGGACTTGTTCTAATTTTCTTCAGTTTCAACTTGAACTTGCATGTAAGCAATTGATGGTCTGTTCTGCAGTCCACCTTTGGCGTTGTTCTGACTGATGATATTGAGTCTTCCATCATCTTGTAGTTGATTTGATTCCCGTGTATTCCATTTAGCAAGGTCCACATCTATAGTTGTCATTTATGTTGTTGAAAAAAGGTATTTACAATGAAGAAGTTGTTGGTCTTGCAAAATTCTATCATGTGATCTCTGGCATCGTTTCTATCACCAAGGCCATATTTTCCAACTACTGATCCTTCCTCTTTGTTTCCAACTTTTGCATTCCAAACACCAGTAATTACCAATGCATCCTGATTGCATGTTCAATCAATTTCAGACTGAAGAAGTTGGTAAAAATCTTCAATTTCTTCATCTTTAGCCTTAGTGGCTGGTGCATAAATTTTAATAATAGTTATATCACTTTGCTTCCTTGTAGGTGTTT
This sequence comes from Dugong dugon, assembly GCA_030035585.1. Taxonomy (NCBI): domain Eukaryota; kingdom Metazoa; phylum Chordata; class Mammalia; order Sirenia; family Dugongidae; genus Dugong; species Dugong dugon. The sequence continues at coordinate 150,709,127 of CM057460.1, forward strand.
AGATATTATTCTATCACTGACAACGCTGTACTTCAGGATAGATCTGGAAATTTTTTTTGATAATGAATGGGACGCCATTCTTTTTCAATTTGTCGTTCCTAGCATAGTAGACCATATGATTTTCTGATTCAAAATGGCCAATACCAGTCCACTTCAGATCACTAATGCCTAGGATATCAATGTTTATGTATTCCACTTCATTTTTGATGATTTCCAATTTTCCTAGATTCATGCTTCGTGCATTCCATGTTCCAATTATTAATGGATGTTTGCAGCTATTTCTTCTCAGAGTCATGCCACATCAGCAAATGAAGGTCTCAAAAGCTTAACTCCATCCACGTCATTAATGTTGACTCTGCTTTGAGGAGGCAGCTCTTCCGCAGTTGTCTTCTGAGTACCTTCCAACCTGAGAGGCTCATCGCCTGGCACCGTATCAGACAATGTTCTGATGCTATTCATAACGTTTCAACTGGCTAATTTTCTTCAGAAGTAGACCGCCAGGTCCTTCTTCACAGTCCGTCTTCGTCTGGAAGTCAGTTGAAACTTGTCCACCATGTGTGACCCTGCTGGTATTTGAATACCAGTGGCATAGCTTCCAGCATCACAGCAACACACAAGCCCCCACAGTGCAACAAACAGACGTGTGGGGGACACTCACCATCGGTATCTAATTAAGGGTGATTATTAGTATTAAGATGGAGCCATGGTTGCACAGTGGTTAAGCACTCTACTGCTAACTGGAAGGTCAGCAGTTGAAACCTGCAAGCCACTCTGCAGGAGAAAGATGTGGCAGTCAGCTTTTGTAAAGATTACAGCCTTGGAAACCCTATGGGGTGGTTCTACTCTGTCCTATAGGGTCATTATGAGTTGGAATTGACTCAACAGCACCTAGCAACCACAACACATCATGGCATTGTCTGGCTTCCTAGCTGGCAAAGTGGCTCCAGTCAGTATTTTTGTCAATGGAAGATGAGTGTGGACCCCTTAGTAGGCTGATGTTTTCTACTGGTTTTTGAAAAGGAGCATGAATGACCAGGAAGTGAGTGAAAGCTGCTGTGAACAGGAGCCCCTGGCCCACAAGCCACAGAAACAGAATCACTCAGGTTCTATTTTAAGCACTGGCCAGATTTCCATAAGAACTAGGATTTGGGTTTTAATTAGTCTTATTGTCTCTTTTGCCAGAATGTGATTAGTGGTACAGCTTTTTAAAACTAAACTTAGATTTATATGAATAGAGTTGAAATTTGTGAAAAATAAGTGGGAAGAAAACACTCTTGGTATACACAATTGAATGGTCTCTAAGTCCTTTTACAAAAAAAAAAAAAGTAAAAAGGATGAAGAAAATATTCTATGGTAGAATAATAAAAACAACAGAAATGTCAGGAAAACAGGATCTTGCTCTGATTTTGGAGAGCATGTGTTGTCAGCTGTTTACAGTGTCAAGCCCTAACGTTGAAAAGATGTGCAAGTCATTATTTGGCACCAGGTTGGCCATCCAGATTTACAGTATACAAACCTGTGAACAATAGAACTCATTGGCATGGCTGATTTGTCATCAATGGGCCAACCCAAAGACCACATGTTGTATGATTTTATTTATATGAAATGTCAGAAAAGGCAACTCTAGAGACAGAAAGTAGCCTGGCAGTTGCCTGGGGCTCAGGGTTGGAAAGGGGCAGGACTATAGCTGGGCATGAGGTTTCATTTGGTGGTAATGGAAATATTCTAAAATTGGATTATGGTGATGGTTGACAACTCTGTAAATTTACTCAAAGTCATTGAACTGTACACTTAACATAAGTGGATTTTATAGTATGTAAACTATACCTTAATAAAACTGTTAAAAATCTCAACTTGTGTCCTTGTATTTGCCACCCTTTCTCAGCCTTGCAAATCCTCCCTGTAGAATGTCACTCCTTCTACGAGTTTTTTTTTTTTAAAAAGAAACAAAAAACAAAAACTGGTCAGTCTTTGGTCTCATTACCATATTTATTTTCTTCAAAAAATTTTGTGATAAAATATATATAACAGAACATTTTTCAATTTCAACTGTTTTTATGTGTACAATTCAGTGACATTAATTACATTCAACTTGCCATTTGCTTATGTTCATTATTTATCCAACAGACAGTAACTGGTTATTGACTGTGTGTTGGGTACTGAAGAATAAGAAGGGGCAAGACTGAAGGGCACTGGACATGAGCAGTTAACTTGTGGGGAACAAGTACTGTGTGGAGGCTATACATAGAGTGCTGGAGATGAGAGTCGGATGCCCGGTTCTGTTGGGCGCAATCTAGAAGTCTTCCAAGGAGAAGAATAATTGAGCTGAGCCCCTAGGGTCTTCCAGGCAAAGGAACCATCTGGAGCACAGGTACAGAGGCTTGAGATGAGCAGAGGTGCCGGGGGTGGGGGTAGGGGGTGGGGAGGAGGAGGAACAATTAGAATTTGAGGAATGCAAAAGCACAAAGGAATCAGTTACAAAGGAGCCTGTTTGCCAAATAATTTGGATTTGGTTCTGAAGGTGATAAGAAACTTTGAACTTAAGTGAGTCAGTGATATGATCACGTTTGCCTTTAAGAATAAATTATTCTGACAGCTGCAGCGTGTAGGATGGATCTGAGCCGGGCAAGGATAAAAGCAGGGAGGGTCCCTAGTTAAGGCATTTACAGGACAGTGGAAAGAGATGATGGTGGTAAGACCCATGGCAGTGGTGGTGGGAAAGAGAGGAAAAAGATATTTAAAAAGAATTAGCAGTGCTTAGTGACTTATTGGAGCCCTGGTGGCGCAGTGCTTAAGAACTCGGCTGCTAACCAAAAGGTTGGCAGTTCAAATCCACCAGCTACTTCTTGAAAACGCTACTGGACAGTTCTACTCTGTCCTACAGGGTCGCTATGAGTCTGAATCAAATCGACAGCAATGGACGAGGAGTGACTTATTATAGGTCGGAAGTGGGGTGAGGAAAGATTTGGGGATGATTTCAAGGTTCTGCCTGGAGAAGGAAATATATGATGGGGGCCATTCCTGGAGTCATAGGCTGCAGGAGAAGGCATTTTGAAGAGGAAGATAATGAATTATTTTTTAATTATTCATTTTTAAATCACAGACTTTATGGTATATTACTTTTGTGATTAAAAAATAAAAATATAATTTACAGATGTGACCAATGCCCCGTTGTCAACAGTCCCAATCTCAATCTTTCCCTCAGAGGTCACCTTTGCTATCAATTTGGTGTGTGTCCTTTCAGGCATTGTTCTGTGCTTTTATATACCTACCCTGAGAAAATGGATAGTATTGCTTTTTAGGTATCTAATTTGCAAATGTCACACTCTATGTATTACTTGATTCCCAGCCTCTTCCATATAACCAATATTTTGGAGATTTTTCCTTTCTCAGTGCACATAAACTTACTTCATTATTTCTGACTGTTGCATAGTATTCCAGAGTAGAGACACACCCAGCATCTCCATTGATGGATGTTAAGTTTTTTTTCTAAATGTCCTGTTCTAACAAACGATGCTGCAATGGATATGCTTTTATGTATCTCTTTGTAAGTAAGTGTGATTTTTCTCTAGCGGTAATTACTTAGAAGTGGAATTACTGGGTCGTAGGATGCACACTTTGGTTTTGGTAGGGATTGCCAAGCCTCCCTCCACGAGGCTGTTCTGATGGCTCAGGATACAAGGGGGCTCACTTCCCCACACTCTCATCAACACGTGATATTATTAAGCTTTTTTTATGAGCGAAAACTGACAGATCCTTGTTTTAATTATTTGCATTTCTCCGATCATAGGTGACATTGGACGTGGTTTCAATGGCCATTTGTGTTTCTTCTGCAAATCTCTTGTTTTCATCTTTTGCCCATTAACCTGCTGGGCTGTATTTTTCTTACAGATTTGCTGGAGTTTTTTAAAAAATATTTCATGCCCTAATCCTTCATCTATTTTGTGTCGCCAGCATCTTCTTAATCTCTTGTTCATCTTTTGTTTATGATGTGTGATTAATTTTGATGGAGGCAACTTTATCAATCTTTCCCTTTATGGCTCTTGCTTGTTAGGACTTGTTTAAGCCTTGCTGATGCCTAAGGTCTTATTCTATCATTTTGACTTTTGAAAGTTTGGAATTGAGTTGTCAATGGGAAATTCAGGAATTATTTAAATGACAGTTGATTGTGGATCAGAAGTTAAAACCTACAGTTGAGATACAGATAGGGGGCTTCTCAGAGTGGCGGAGGTGATTGAACTCATAGGCATAGATGTGAATGTCCATAGAAAGCATGTCAGTTTAAAGAGATGTGGCCCAGGGACACAGATACTTACAGAACTGGTTGAACAAAAGGGTATACAGGAAACCCAAAATGAATGACCAGAGAAGTAGGAAGAAAACCAGAGAATTCTGTGTAAAAGGAACCAAGAAAGGCAAGCCTTAACAAGGCTGGAGTGGTCACTGGCATCAACCTATATTGTAACAGTTATGTATATGTCTGTTTTTTTTTTTTTAGAAGATCATATCTTCACAGGCAGGTACCAGGTCTTATTCACCTTTTTATTTCTAGAACTGAATATGGTGCCATAGGGGCATTCATCCATCCAACATGTATTTATTGAACTTATTAACCTATAAATCTACCTATTCATCTATAAAGGCTTTGTTACAGATTGAATGTGTCACCCAAAAAATGTGTATCAACTTAGCTAGGCCATGATTCCCAGTATTGTGCAGTGGTCTACCATTTTGTGATCTGATGAGTCTCCTATGTATTGTAAATCTAACCTCTATGATGTTAATGAGGCAGAATTAGAGGAAGTTATGTTAATGAGGCAGGACTCAATCTACAGGATTAGGTTCTATCTTGAGTCAATTTCTTTTGAGATATAAAAGAAAGAAGAGAAACATCATTACCACCAAGGAAGAAGTGCCAGGAGCGGAGAACATGCTTTGGACCCAGGGTCCCTGCACTGAGAAGCTGTTAGATCAGGGGGTAACACTGATGACAAAGACCTTCCTCCAGAGCACACGGAGGGAGAAACCCTCCTCCTAGAGCTGGTGCCCTGAGTTCAGACTTCTAGCCTCCTCAACTGTGAGAATATATTTATCGTTGTAAAGCCATCCACTTGTGGTATTTCTGTTATAGCAGCACTATATAACTAAGACAGGCTTACTGAATGAATACATTTTGAAATCTTTCTCTCTCCTTAAATCAACTAATTGAAGTAAATCTTCAAACTGGCTAAGAACTTTGAGAAAGTAGTAAGCCAAGAGTTACATAACCAAAACAGGAAGCCAGGTCTCCTCATAGCCAGTTCTTCCACGGTCCTTTTAAACGACAAGGTGGCATTCACAAAGGTGTGACTTTAGGAGAAATGTAGGGTTTGACCTGTAAAATTGTGATTTGAGAGGAATTTGAAACATGTCCACAAATGTCAACAACTCTTTAATGTACCCCTTTAACTACCTTGAAGCCTTCATATTGGCCATTATTCTCCTGACATTTTGTGGATATACGAAGCATCTTTCCTTGAACTGTCAATCTGTAAATTGTCTGTAAAATCTGGTCCATGGGGTAAGGGAATGGAATTATTCATAAAATAGTTTCTACCTCAGCTTATGGTGAAATTACTCGGGTTATAATTAAGTCATAGACAGATGGCCCAAATGTGGATAAAGGTGGAAAGGAAATAATTCCTTTTCCAATTTGGGTGCTTTCTGATGTTTGACAAGTATCTGGTGCGTTAATTCATGAACTAAGGAGAGCCCAGAGTCCCTATGAGGCGAGAAATATCTTTATTGTTTTGTTTTTTTCTGGGAGAATTGGAGAATAACTGGCTGGGGAAGGAAGTAATAAGCATAGTTGAAAAAGTTGAAGGTTTTAAACAGGACAGCAACAGTGGAATCTGATGGGTAAGGAACAGGTTACAAAGCTAGTGCCTGAAAGAGGTAAAGGTAGTCAAAATAGGGGCCAAGTGGAATAGTTCTAGACTGAGTAGGTAGAGGGCATCTACGTGCCAGGGTGTGATAAGAGGCCAGGCCAGGCTGTATGGCCAGCAGGTCAACCTCCCTACCAGATACAGAAGCCCTGACTATGGCCGCTGTTGGCAATCCCTTTTGTCTGCCCATACTCTTCTCCAGTGATGGTGTGTGGACCTGACCTGCTTAGTTCACATGAAAGCCAACAAAATACACACACTGAGATGTTTCAGACAAAATTTATTGAGACAGACAGAAATGCACCTACTCAAGACTACAGTTAAGCATTTATTATTAACCAAAGAGTCATGTTCACATTCCAGATAAGTATACATGGAAAAGCATTCAAAATTTACTAGGTTTTCCTACTTCACTATTTCATCTACAATAGGGTAAACAAACTGACACTCAGGATTTGGTGGGCTGTTGTTACAATGCTACACATTTGACAGGGACAAACATCAGTGACTTTAAGAAAAAGGTATAAAAAGACCAAAACCACCCACTGTAGAAAGGGCTCTTGGATGTTACTGTACTGTGTGGTCAGGGTAAAAAAAACAAATGTGAACGGCATCCTGGGAAGAGCAGAGAGGCAGACCTGGACAGACATGTTTGTTGTTTGTGCTGGGGGTGGGGAAACGGGCACAAAAGAAGGGGAAACTGACACAAAACCTCAAATTCAGCATATTAAGGAATTCCTACACCTAGAATACTTGTGGAAACTAATGGACATCAGTATGCCAGACAACCAACCATGATGGGAGACATTTCTGGGATTTAAGCTGGATGCCAAGGAAACAATATTAAATAAAAGAGTCATTCATGGAATAAGAATAAACCTATTCACTCAGGAGTTTCCACAAATGAGTTAGTAAGGATTCAACTCAATACCTGTCTCAAACAAGGGATTGGATTATCAGAATACTATTTTTTTTAATCAAGACTTTATGTATACTCAGTCACGGTAACTAAAGGACTCCTCCTAGAAGAGGAAAACAAAAATTCTACTTCTAAGGCTAACTTAAAATTCAATTTATAGTACTTGTGAAAAGTACTAAAGACCTTGAAAAAAACCTAATGCTGCCATGCCAAAGCGAGGCATGAAAAGTGGTGTTAATGTTGTGCCATTGATTTGGGGTCCCAGTCTCAGGAGGGCTTTTTATTTAATATTTTAATGAATCTAAATATCTTTTTGGAATATCTCTGAAAATGGCATCTCATTACTGGAAATTGTCTACTGAGCACTCTTCTTCATAATTAAGCTAATGCTAAGGATCTGTAAGTATCATCTTAATTTGACACTTGTCATAAGATAATTAGGCAAATTAAAATCAGTGGTTCACCCTGTTCCTAGAAGTTTCTCTAAGTGAAATCAATTTGTCGATTTTAATTTGTTTTCGTGTGCATTTTCCAAGCTTGGAGAAGACAGTAACAATGGTTTTCTCTGATGGTCTAAACTGAGTTTAATATGTCTTGAGTTTTTCATATACTCTATTGTCATTTAGCTGCAATCAAGCACCTGTTTTCTAAATTATGATTTCAAAGCTTTGTTCAAGTGAGAAAAAAAAAAAAAATTGAAATAGAGGTTGAGATTCCAATACAGAGCTTGTCTATGGTCTCCCTACAGCGAAAGTAAATATACCTAGGATTCTGGTTGTACTTGTGTTTATCATGCCAAAGAGTTAACTACATCAAATATACTCATTTCTCATCTGAGCCCAACTCTAGAAATAATTGTTTTATCCAGCTAAATGCAAGGGCTGGAAAGTTCCAGTTTGAGGCAGGTTGGTAAGGTACAAATAAATGGTCAATTTGAGGTGGATGGAGTCGGTCAGTTGTTGTTATGATCGTGGTTTGGCTGAATATATTTTTTGCCTGAGTTAATTAATGTGGTCTTCTTGTGGACTGGCTACAGCTAATAGGAAAAGCAAGAGAAAAAAATGTGGGCCAGAGAGTTTTGCTTGGGCTGCTGACTGACTGGAGCATCCAGGTAGGTGGCAACCAGATGGGGCAAGGGCTTAAGGACAGGTACTGAACTGAATGGAGCCACTTTGAAGACTATTCTTTGGTACTTGTATCTGGGCCAGCTTGATAGGGAGAACAATGCTAAAGAATGCAGAGATGACAACCCTACTGAATTTGAACTCAACCCAAAAATGAGTTGACTCCAGGAGAAGAAATGCAGTAGTGAAGGGTTTTCTTCATCAGTATCATCAGTGTCTACACCTGTAGGTGGAGGGATAGGCAGAAGGAGGACTAGCTCTTAAAAATCCAACTCTAGCCTCCTGTGCTACTAAGAAGTACTGTCTAGGCCTCTATCTGGGATTCTTTGCCTACAATGATGAGCGGTAAAAATCTGTACAGCTTTTGTACCTTCATCATGATTTGCGGACAGAAAGGGAACAAAAGCAAAACATTAAGAATCTTAAATTTTATTCTCTTAGGGGAACACTGGGGTACTGCCTTCTCAAGAACAGGGGTATGTGTACATGCCTTAGAAAAAGCCCTTGAGTAGGCAGGGAAGGGAGGAGCCTGTGGCAGACTACACCGCTGCAGCCGAGAAGGTCTTTGAGCGGAAATGAAAGAGATGGCTTGTGAAGCTGCCCATGTGGGAGTCACATGGCTTCTCAAGAAAAGTGATTTAGGCAGACGAAGCCTTATTCGAGTCAAAGAGGCTTCCAGGAACTCTGATGATGCATAGAGAAGAAACCTCCTCAGTCTGCAGGCTACAGGGGCCAACTGTTAGTGCAAAAGAGGACTTCAACACAAACCTTATTCCAGAAGTTGCAATCCAGGTCTGGACAAGCTAATAAATGTATAACTGTTTTTCAAATAAGTTTTTAATGGATACATCAAGCACTTTTTCTAAGAAGTGTGCATACATGTGTGCGCGTGCATACACTCACAGCCGCTTATGTACGCACGTACATATTTATGCATATACAGAGAGAAGCAACCAGACACCATTTTTTAATAAAGAAAATGAATTCCCCAAAGGGACTCTTGACTGAATTAAGGCTGTTGTTTGTGGGAAGCCAGATACAGTTATGTGAAAACGTAATTTTTAATAATAAACACCAGGGGTAGTAGAGGGCAGGGAGGGCAAAGGACAGTGTGGTGTTTTCCATGACATCTACAGGACACAAGAAAAGCACTTAGACACTGTAAGGCCGGGAACCATGCTGTAATAACCACCAGTGTGGGTGATCAAAAAGGGTTTTCGACGTTTAAGAGGGCGGGGGCTCCCTGCACTGTCAGAATTCCACATAAACCACATGCTTGTTGCATAAATCTCACGGGAGGGAAGGAGACTCTTATTAAGCCAGCCATTCCCATGTCGAAAAAAAAACAAAGCACAACACCCTTCCTCCCACACAACCAAATTCAAAATCAGAATGCTCTGGGAACAAGGAGTTGTCTTCCAAACCTCGGGTCGGGTATAGAGAGCAACAGTGGAGGAGACCTTGGTGCCTCAGAGTCTTAGATACAAATGCAGGAGGAATAGGAAGTAACTTGCAATTTTGTGCAAAACCCACGTCCTCTTCCTCATGGGGACTACCATATGTACCCGACGTCATCCTCTTTGTCATCATCCTCATCCTCATCATCCTCTGTCACAGCCCGGGTATGCACCCTAAGCTTCCCTTCTCTGTCATTTGGTCCAAGCTCCTGCTCATCCTCGAGGTCATCCAGCAGGACCACAGAGCCACCACTGCCAAAATCACCTGATGTCTCCTGCTCCTCTTCTGAAATATGTTAAGAAGGGAGAAAAGATTTGAGGTTAGTTTCTGCTTATATGCCATGACCCATGTCAGGGTTCCTCCCTTGCTGTGACCTAACTGTAGGGTAAAACCATGCAATTTACTTTTTGAATGTAGGAGCATGTCACCTCTGCTGCTTCTAAAATAAATCAGGTGGGGTTAGTCCAAGTGGCACGGACCACAAGCATTGTTTTGATTTGAGCCCTAGAATTCTTGACATGCCTCTACCTTCAGGGAGAGGTTTTATAATCCTAAGCAAAAAACAATGGCAGCAAAAGTTTCTCTTTGCTTGCAACAAGTCCCTGACTGTCAAAAACTGTTGTCCAACCCAAGGTCATGGTGAATTCCTGGCATCTGTAAACCTAGATATGCGTAATCTCATGTGATTTCAAGATTACTGTGTCTCCCTTACACACTGGAGACCATAGCTATCTCTTAAAATTCTTCTGCAGATTCTTACATGGTAAGGACCCAAAGGTCACTGGGGGTCATTGTGGGGCTGATGTAAGAAGGCCTTACTCACCACAGATCACAGCACCCTGTTTCCTGGAGCCAGCCAACTCGTTCCCGTATTTATCCACACACCAGCACTGCCCTGTGCTGCCGTGGCACTGTGTGGCTTTGTAATAGCCCTCCTCATTACACCGAGGTACAAATGCCCCTGAGGAACAAAAGGGTCAACTTTAACCAGAGAAGCACGGAGACACTTAGGGTTAATGCCCTCTTTTTTTTTTTTTTGTCTGCTTGAACTGTAAATTTCAAGAAGAGGTATCTTAAAGTCTATGATTATGACTGTGGATCTGACAATTCTTCCTTATAATTCTATTAAAAATAAAAACAAAAAAAACCAAACCCACTGCCATTGAGGCAATTCTGAAACACAATTCTATTAAGTTTTGTTTTATTTTAAAACTATGAGGATACCAATTGATAACATAATATGGTAAAAGGAACATTTCAGCAACATATATCCCTCTTTGTTTTTACAATTCAGAGCAAAGTATTTGCTTTTGTCAGACATTAATGTGGTTATTAAAAAAGACATTTTACCATGTTTTAATTTCAACTTCCCATGGAATTGTTTTATGTGTAACTCTTTCTTTAAAATACCAGTCTATAGTCTCAGTCTCATAATAAGTAAGTTTGGTCCATTCACATTTATTGTGATTACAGATATGTTTGATCTTATTCCTGCTCCCTATTTACCATTTTTCCCATTTCCTGATTTCTGTTGAAATAATCAAGTTTTCTTTATTTCATGTTCTTCTTCTCTAGCTTTAAAAAATATGTATTGTATTTCTAATCTTGTGTTTACTCTTAAATTTTCCACATAGAAGCGTATTTTTCCTAATAACATCTAAAGTTAATCTATATTTTCATTTCTTCCTGAATAAAATCAGAAATTCAACACCATTTACTATCTTTTTCTCCTGCCCCCTGTCGTCTGGAATTTTAATTCTAGCTTGCTATAAAAATATTTTTATAGGTCACATTTATTTAGATTTAACAGTAGGTCTTATTTCTTTTTTACCATTGCATCTCAATAAGTCCTTCTGGAGTTATTTTTCTTCTTGTAGAGTAAATCCTTTAGTGATATTTTTAAAAGAATTCTGTGATTAGTGAAGGTCCGTAGGTGGCACAAATGGTTTGTGCTTGACTACTAACCTAAAGGTTGGTGACTGGAACCCACCCAGGGGTACCACAAAAGAAAGGTCTGGTGATCTCCTTCCGTTAAGACTGCAGCCAAGAGAACCCTACAGAGCAGTTCTATTATGGAACACACGGGGTTGTCATAAGTTGGAATCGATTTGACGGCAATGGATTTGGTCGTTTTTGTGTTTTGGTGGTTAGTAAACTTACTGGATCTTAGATGGTTTTAAAATATCTCTGCTGTCACATTTGAACGATCATTGGAATGAGTTTAGAATTTAGATTCAGTCATTTCCCTTCAGCACTTTGACAAATTACTACATTGTCTTCTTAAATCAGTGCTACTGATAAATCTGATGATGATTTTTATGATTGTTTTTAGTTCTGGTTTTCCTTAGGGTGTGAGTGTGTGTACGTGTGTGCATGTGCATTTGTGTGTTATTTCATGATTGGGTGTTCATCTTCTGTGGGAGAATTCTCCTGAGTGTGACCTGGGTAGTAACATCTTCAACATCAACTTCAGGGCCACAGAGACGCCTACTCAGCACTGTGGCTTTCTATTCCTTTATCTTAGTATACAGTAGTCCCCCCTTGTAGTCCCCTCTTTTCCACGGGGAATATATTCCAAGACCTCCTGTGGATGCCTGAAATGCGGATAGTACAAAACTCTATATATACTATGCTTTGTCCAATACATACATACCTATGATAAAGTTTAATTTATAAATTAGGCACAGGAAGAGATCAACAACAATAATAAAATAGAACAATTATAACAATATACTGTAATAAAAGTTATGTGAATGACGGAGCAGGATGGCATGAGATTTCATCATGCTACCTACTCATTTAACATTTTTGAACTGTGGCTGACCTTGGGTAACTGAAACCTCGAAAGCAAAACCACAGATAAGTGGGGAGCTATTGTAGTACCTCTCTTTTTGTTTGTTTTAGAGAGTGACTATGTTCTTATTAATTTACTTTTTATTTCATGGCAGCAAAAGTCACTGCATGGAGTAATTTCTCCTAATTTGAACCCTTGTCCAGCTGACTCTAGGATCTACCCTCATTCACTCTGCTCACCAGGCTATTCTGAGACACTCTGGTTCCCAGAGATCAAGTGAGATCATGAAGAGGTAGGGTGCCTCTGGAGGCCCCTAAACACTGTATCCATCAGTTAGGAAAGCCTGCTGATACCACAATGAGGGGCTCAGTGATGGCGCCCACACTCTTACTTAGACTCTCAAGCCAGAGCACATTGCCCCTAGTCTGCAGGGAGTGTAAGGAAGGAAAAGAAAAAATAGTTGCTTTCAGCATCCCAGGGGACCAAGAAACAGAGAGATTTGTGAACAGATTCTCAGTCGAGGTTTGCAAAGGAAGAGAACAAGTAGAGACATGGAGAAACGCTGATCCTCTTCCTTGAGTTGCAGTTGGAAAATAGCACTTAAAAGACCAAAAAAAGCATATTGGGCTGATCCCCCAGGTTGGCAAGAAGCAGGTGCTGCTCTAAATCTACAATGTAATAGGATTACCACATTTCTAAGTAGGCAGTAATTATAACTGATTATAATTTGTTGCTGCTGGTTTTATTTATTTATTTTTTAAGTTGAATGCCCCTGAATACACATTTATTATATTAGGAGATTATCCCCATGCAAAAAAAAAAAAAAAGTTTGTAACTAAATAAATGACATTTTTATGAGTCAGCCAGAATAATCTTCATATATGAGGATATGTGATAAAGTGGGCTTTAAAACTAGGTGGGATTCATGGTGGAGCAAAGGTAGGCATTTAATTCATGTGAGCTTGGAAAAATGGAAAATGAGACATCTTATCTCAGGTTGTGCATCTTGCAGATGTTTGATTAATTACTAATCAATGAGGCAGAAATAAGATATCCATATCCAATGAAAAACAACAAAAAAATAGCATTATACTAGTTTTATAACTGCCTGTGGACCTCAGGAACATCATGCGAATACAAGAAAACATTCCACATAAAGGAATATGATCAGTAAGCACAAGTCCTAGCACTGGAAAACTTAACGGAAGAAGATTCCAGCCAGTTTGCCTTCGGATAGGAAAGATGTCTTCGTGTCTTTTTACACGGGGAAGGAACTGAGGGCCAGAGAAGTCAAAATCATGCCAACTTTGGAGTTACTGGTTCTTTCTGAGTTGAATAGGGGTTATTAAAAGCGCAAAGAATGAAGGGGGCCAGTCAAACAAGTAAATTTAAAAAGCAGAAGGAAGAGGAGAGGGCGTATGCACTCTGATGTTACCCAAATATCAGAATAGGAGAAATTGCCAGAGTTCACAGCACCTACTTTCAACAAGTCTGCAAGAAAACTTGCCCATTTCCTTCAAGTAAATAGACTTCTGAAATGGCAGGCTGCTTAGGGGATGCACCTTCCTCTGAATGCTTAACAAGAATAACTTTGAGTTATTGTGTTAGTCTTCAGGTCTCTTTGTAAAAAGCAAGGAAAGCAAGGCAGACTCCTTTCTTCCTCAAAGAAATGAGGTTTACCAGCATCTCAGGCACGGCCTGGTGTAGGAGGAAGGAGGTTTTGGAGGTAAAAGGCAAGCTTTGATGAGTGAGCAGCTGTTATCTTCACCTCTGCCACAGATTCACATGCTTGGGAAAAACACTCACACGACCCACTTGCTTCACCTAACATTTGGACAAAGATCAGAGAAATGGGCAGTGTCTAAACAGCCAAAGCACTGTCCTCCAAGGTTGACATGAAAAACAGAGAAATCTGCTAAATAGAACTCTATCTGATACATTTTGAAGGGAGTATAGCTCATCTAAGGGGCCCTCGTGGCACAGTGCTTAAAGAGCTCGGCTGCGAACCAGAAGGTTGGCGGTTCAAATCCACTAGCTGATCTGTGTGAGAAAGATGTGGCAGTCTGCTTCTGTAAAGATTTACAGCCTTGGAAACCCTATAAAGCAGTTCTACTCTGACCTATAGGGTCGCTATGAGTCAGAATCGACAGCAGTGGTTTTGGCTAGGGTTATAGCTCATCTTCCTCCTTGGATGGACAAACTGATCTGAGAAATACAGGAAATGCTATCATTTATGTTGTTCTTGTTAGCTGCCATCAAGTCGGTCCCTGATTCACGGTGACCCCAAGCACAATGGAAAAAACTGGTGCCCGATCCGGTACCATCTCCGTGATCAGCTGTGGATCCGACTGTTGTGATCCAGAGGGTTTTTCTTGGCTGATTTGCTGAAGTAGATCACCAGGCCTTTCTTCCTAGTCCATCTTAGTCTGGAAGCTCCACTGAAACCTGCTCAGCACCATAGGATTGGCCAGGAATCATTTACAGACTTTATAATTTTAGAGGTGAGAGGGATACTTGAGAATTCTATTCAACGGCCTTACTTTAAAGAAGAGAAAGCCAAGGTTCATTGCAGCCTAAGGTCAGGGAGTAATTAGCAATTGAGATGGTGCTCATTCTAACCCTGCTGGCCTGCCCACTAGTCCTGAGCTGCCTCCTGACCTCTCTTCCTTATGTTGGAGCAGGCAGCATTTCCCAGCCAGCTAACCAATCCTCTGTTTATGTCCAGCTGACTGTGGCATATTTCCAGCTGCCTGGAAGAGCCCTGCCTGGTAGAACAAGGCATTTCTTTCACAAAACACTGGTCCCTAATTGAATAACCATTGCTCTACTCAACATTACAAGAGACATGGATGGTTTAATTAGTTGTTTAAACGAGCGGCAAGAAATTGTACTTACCCAACAGGCTTTTTCCCTTGCTAAGCTTCTGAATCCTGTTCATTTCATTCTGGCAAGGGAGACCTAAAAAATAATTTATGAAAGTCAGTTTCCAGATGGTGTGGGATATAATCTCTAACGATTGGCTTCACTCTTGGCGTGAAATGTAGACAACGACACACCTGGGAGTGGAATTACTCCATATGCTGTTACTATGCAGCAAAACAAATTTAGGCCATTAGTGTTACTAATTAAAAAAACAAAAACCTCATACCATGGGGTACTTAAAATAGTATTTGGGGGCTACTTCCACTGTATGGGAATTTTTCCTCCTACCAACAACTTAAGCAAATAGCAAATACAAGTGTCTGATAGGTGATTTGCTAATAGACTTCTTCCTTTATATCAGGAAGTAAATTATCAGCTAAGGCTTCTCTGAGTTGAGAATTGGGGTCAAGGTTTAGTAGGTTAGTGTTCTAAATCCAAAGACCAGACCAACTAACCAGAAGGTGACAGATGCTGACTCTATCCCAGGTCTTGCTGCAGGGGAGAAAGAGGATCAGAATGCTACTTCAGACCTCACGGCTCACTACCCCAGGAAAGTAAAACCTAGGCCTCGAAGGACAACTATTAAGATAGAGAAGAGACCCAGAGAGGCAGCAAGCGCAGTGGTCAAGAGTGGGACCTTAAATCTCGACTCCGCCACCTACTAGCTGAGTACTTTGGGCAAGCATCTTCACCCCTCTCAGCCGCTGAGCCCTCAGTTGTAAAACGTACGTTGTATGATATGCATGTTGTAGGAACCAGCATGAAACAGCCACACCTCAAAGGAAAGACCTGTTGACACGGAGTGGATTCCGACTCATAGCGACCCTATGGGACAGAGTAGAACTGCCCCATAGGGTTTCCAAGAAGCGGCTTGTGGATTTGAACTGCTGACCTTTTGGTTTGCAGCTGAGCTCTTAACCACTACACCACCAGGGCTCCCAAAGGAAGGACAGATGCAGTGAAAGCCACGTGACTAAGTGGGATGTGTGAAAGCGTGTGGTACCCTTTACCCCCACCCCCTGAGAAGAACTTACTTCCATTTTCAAGCAAAAAGAAATTCTTTAGAGTTTTATCACAATTTGCCTTAGCAGATCTTGTGGCTCCAGAAGGTTCTGCTGTTTGCTCACTGTCCTCCAGGTATTGGAAAAATGTTCTGATTCTCGGGGCTTTTACCTTCAGTTCATACTGCCTCCTTCTACAGCCTCCTCCTCCCCCCACCTCCACCCATCTGAGCACCTATTTACATCCATTGCCCTATGGATTTCACAGTGTCACCTGGTTTTGCTGCCTGTTCCCTGAGACAGACTGGTTGTGAAAGGCATTTTGTTAACTTCTGATTTTAAGATGCTTTCAGAGTAAAGGGGAAACATATCAGTGGAAAATAACAAAGAAAAGGAGAAGCAAACTCTATCTTGATGACTAAAGGTAGCATTTATTATTGTAACTAACATTTACTGATCTCTTAGAAGTATCAAGCAATGTTCTAAAACTTTTGTGTCTTAATTCATTTAATCTTCACAACAATCATATAAGGTAGGTACCAACATTATCCCTATTTTTTAAATGAAAATCTCATCTTTGTAACTATGCAGAAAGATAGAAGCTATAGGCATTTAGAAGACTGTCCAGTGCTGAAGAGAAGGAAAATCAAAAGCACTCCTACAAACACTGTTATCAGACACTTTTACTATGAGGCACATTGACTTCCTGCTAGTTGTTAACCACTGACCCTTCCCTAAAACTATTCTACGGCAATTAAAAACACTCTACTTATTGAAAGATAAAGAAAATGAATCAGACAGAAATCCACTCAAAAATGCTGTCAAAAAAACAAAGGAAAGAATAACACAAACTCCAGATGAAGAATTCGTATAAAAAAAATTTGCTGCTGAATTTTGTAGATGAAAATAATCACCAAAGATTTCTCTAAGAAATCCAAGAATATAATGAAAAATAGTCTGTAAAGACTAGAGTTCAAGGCAGAGATACAAAGGCTCAAGGATAAAAATAATACAGAAAGGGGAAAATGAGTAATTAAAGAAATAAAGGCCATACCCATATGAAATACACGTTATTCACGCTCCTGAGAAGAGACCAATCAAATGGAAGAAAAAAGTTTTCAAAGACATAGTTAATTTAAGAAAAGTTCCTGAAAATTATAATTAAAATTAAAAAACAAAAGATTTCATTCTAAAGCTCAAAAGAGTACAACATGCCCCAGGAAAAAGTGATAACAGACTGAACAAAACTGAGACATGTCCTAGTAAATTAATGTCCTTGAAAAGCAAAGAAAGAATCCTTTGTTTTCTGGGTGAAATGATTACATCACCAATAATGGGGAAAAACAAACAAACATATAAACATTAGAATGGTTTCACATTTTTCTATAGCTCCACCCAGTGCTAGGAAAATAATGTTTAAAAAAATTATCAGAAAAAAAACAGAACCGACTTCTTGGATGTTTACACTTGACAACACTGTTGTTCAGGAATAAAAGAAACAAATATTTTTAAACATTCAAGGACTAATTCAAGGAATATGATTCCCAAGAGAATTTTTGAAAACACTTCTAAAGGTCAAACTTAGCAGTAAAACTAAAGAAAAATATCAAAACCAGTTAACAAATAATCCTACCACACGAAAAGTTTAAAAGTGTTCTCTTAACTCGTTCTTGAGTCAAAACGGCACTCAGAGCCTTAATTACAGAATATACACGTTAACCATAATAAGAATAACAGATACCAATCTCTATGGCCTACAGTTAACGGACTGCCTCAGAGAAAATTTTAGACCGAGATACATTAATAAACAGGAAATACTAAGCATGACATTATCACCCTCCTCACATTTTTAGATACAATAACAATACAATGAATTAAAGACTGGTGGAAGTAAGACAGAAATCCCAAGATTGGTGCTGAGTTGGGGAGGGTGGTGGTGGTGATCTAATAAAAAAGTAAAGGAGCTAACTAACCTCATAAAAAAATAAGTAAATAAAATGAGAAAAAACAAACATTTACTTTGCTCAACTCATCCCAGGGGCCAAGCCATGCCAGGGGATTGGGGTTGGGGGCGGGGGGGCGGTCCTGACAGCCCCAGCAGTTGCTGCAAGGGCAGTCTAGCCAGAGACATCCCATGTGGCCAGGCCACCAGCTCTGACTCAGGGTACTGGCACTGCACCTTAGGGGAAGCGTTGTTGTTGTTGGGTGCCACTGAGCTGATTTTGACTCATAGCAACCCCATGCGACAGAAGACAACTGCTCTACAGGGTTTCCTAGGCTATAATCTTTACAGAACCAGATCACCATGTCTTTCTCCCATGGAGCTGCTGGGTGGGTTTGAACTACCAACCTTTAGGTTAGCAGCCAAGCACTTAACCATTGTGCTACCAGGGCTCCTTAGGGGAAGCATTGGCACTTAGGTTTTGCCTCACTCAAGCTCTAAGGGACTCAGGCTAAGGTCACAGACCTCAAGCCTAAAATTATTGTTATGCTCAATGCTGAATCACTACAAGCATTTCTATTAAAATAAAAAACATGGCTATTGTTTAACATTGATTTGGAGGTACTAGCTGATATAATTAGAAAAGAGAAAGAAATGAGGTATAAAAATTAAAATGGATGAGAAAAAAATGAACACTATTTGCAGATGATATGATTGCACGCCTGAAAAATCCAAGCAAATCAACCAGAATAACTATTATAATCAAGAGGAGAACTTAGTAAGGTGGTTGGGCACAAACTTAACATTGAAACCACCATATATATATGGACATATATGGACATATAATGGAAAAAATCTATAGCATTTATAGCGGCAACAACAATAAACAGGAGCAAAGTACAATATCTGTGAGAACAAAACTTCAAAATATAACTGACTGATAACTGATGTAGCTGTTGTCCTGTTCCAGGATAAAAAGATTCAGTCTTATACAGCTACCAATTCTCCCTGGATTAATCTATTCTTGCCTAATTCTAATGAAATAGCAATCAGATTTTTTTTTTTAATTGGATAAATGGATTCTGAAGTTCCAAGGGGAAAAGAAACATGTAAGAATATGCAGGAAAATGCTTGTAAAAGAAAAGTAATGGAAGGAGATGGTAGCCCTACCAGATATTAAAATATATTGCAAAACAAGTGTAATTTAAACAGTTTGGAACTGGTTTATGAATAGTTACATAAATAGGACAAAGGATTTGGGATTAGACATAAGCACATATAGGGGTTTTATATATAATAAAGGAAGCATTTCAAATCAGAGGGAGAAAAATAGGTTAGCCAATAAATAACAGAGGGCAACTGGAAACCATCTGGGGGTTAGGGGCAGAAACCCTACCATATGCCAAAATAAAATCCAGAGTGATAACAAGATTTAAATAAACAAAGGTGCTAAAAAAAAAAAAAAAAAAAAAAGGAATTATTTTACTATCTTAAAGTGGGAAATACCTTTAGAAGTTTAATATAAGTTTCATGGCTTCTAAGAAGCCACAAAATAAAAGACTGAGAAATACAACTATCTTAAAATTTCAAATTTCTCTCTAGCAAAATTGCAAAGACGAAGTCCAAGTTGGGAAATAAATGTTTGCAACCCTTACCACTGGAAAAGTCCCAAATCCTTAATATAGAGAAAGTTCTTAAAAAATAAAAAATGCAACAACAACCCAAGAGCCTAAGAGAATATGTACAAAGAACATATAGACATTTCAAGGAAAAGGAACAGTCAAGAGTGCTCAAACACATATAAAGTGCTCAGCCTAACTCAGAAGAAGAAAAGAGAAATGATGCCTCTATGGGAATATAATTTCTTGCCCCTGTGCCCCTTTTGACAGTGATCACAAAGTCTGGCAATGCCATGGAGAAGTAGATACTTATACATTTTTGGTGAGAGTATAAATTGGTAATTGGCACAACCTCTTTGAAGGTCAAATTGGCAAAACTGCTTAGATTTTAAAATGGACACTCCCTTTTGGCCTGTAATTCTGCTTCTAGGAATGTATTTTATAATCCTATGTACTTACACACATGTACTTACTTTTCACTGAATGCCCTTTTCAAATGCCTAAAAGTTTTCCTGTGTGCATGTTTTATTTGTACATACATGCATGCGTGCACACATACATACATATACACTTTAAGTGCTTTAATGTAGGTAGCTATCCTTTTATTCCTGGAGGTGGCTTCTGCCAGCCATGTTTGTAGTATGTTACCCTGGATACCTGATCCAGGCTGGACCAGATTTTTCTGGGGCTTGAGACTGGATTTAGATGTAAGCCAGTCTGTGCTGGTCCTATGAATTGTGGACCACCATACTTGGGCACACACCAGGAAGCGGAGGCAGGGGGAAGTAAAGCCAGACTATGCTGCCCACAGGAAGAGTCAGAGCACCAGCCTCTAGGCCCTGAGAATCTTCTAGTTCCTAGTCTGAATCCCCCCTGCAGGCTGCTCCTCCTATCTGACTTCGAGTTACATGAGATAGCTCTGTATCTTTTCTATATACTTACTGCCCAAATCCTGCCTCTCTGTTTCTTAAATTACCTGGAGTTTATCACCAAAATATCCTTGTCTAAGACACTCAGAATAAATTCATACTTATCGTAGAGAAGCTGACAAGTGGCCTTCTCTAAGGAGAACAAGCAGAGTATAAGTTGGTAATTGTGATAATGGTAATTATGACACTTTTATATCTGTACAGTATTTTTCATATTGAGACTCTCACAATAGGAGAAACGAGCCTTTGGATTTGCCATTAAATAGGATGAATTCTTTATTTTCTAGATGTGTCTTTCTGTCTGCTGATGTCTAGCTGCCTCCCAAGTGTGTGATATGTGGTCCTCCCTTGCCCCAGCATGGCTGTCCTAGGCTCTCGACAGCATCCCCATCCGCCTTACCACCAGGCTTCTGGAAGCAGTAGCACCACTCATTGTTAGAAAGCTTGCCATCCTTGAAGGAGTCACAGGAGTTGAAGAGAGGCTTGATGCAGGGCTCGTACTTATCCAGGTAGATGGCATTGATCTCAGAGTGGTCAAGCAGGAGGTCATAGTTCATGTCCAGCTTGTTGAACATCCAGCCAAGGGAGTCCTTGCAGATGGGCAGGATGCTGGTGTCAAACCCTGCAAAGGGAATGGCACATCTTAGACATCACCAAGCTGGCCTTCCCCACCATTCCCAACTCCTCAGATTTTTGCTCCAAGAGAAGACCCAGAGCCCTATTTTTCTCCCAGGGCACAGTCTCAGGGGCACTCTACTGGAATATTGCAGCCTTGTGTTATAGGCTGTTTTGTTTTTTAACTGAAACAATTTAAAATGCACTGGAACAGAAGTCAGAATTTAGGAAAATACATTCTAAAGGAAACAAGTCCCCAGTGCTAATTTATCTGTAATGTAAATATGGATTTTCATTTACTAGACTTGCTTAAAACAAGGTGTGTCTGAAAGGAAGAATACAAACAAGGTAAGTAAGGGGAATAACTTATAATACTGAAATCTATGCCTTCACATTTAGGGGGAAAAAAAACTTATTTGAAAAACAAAAGAAAATATAAAAATATGGCAATAAAATAAAACTACATAGCATCATCCAGCAGTACTGATTATACATATCCCAAAGGATTGTTAAATCCAAGCAGTCTGAACATCAATGGCAAAACTAGTCAGGTACCTGCCTCTGTTCCCCATTTTTCTTTTGTGAAATCCCTTAAAGAGATACATGATATGGAATCCGAATCAACTCAGACAATAATTTCTTTCTTATTTCCCTGGGGAGAGGGGGTAGTTTTCTTAAAGAATTATTTGGTTCAACAATGGAAACCATTTGCACTTGAACTATAATGCTTCACTTACTACTCTGGATTCTGAATCTACTTGCAGGCAAACCCCAGGGAAGACATGGCCCAAATCTAAAACTCTCCTTTCTTTCAGAATCAAAGGTGCTATACAATCCAAAATTATTCCCTAAACCGGATTTCTAGGACTGGTTTTATTTTCCGGGAATGACCATGATAAAAGGTAACTTTTATGCTACATGTGTTGCAATCTATGAGGCGCTCTTCCAAGCACTTTATAATTAATTATCTCATTGAATCCCTGCAACAACCTACCCAATGGTACCATGTCATCTCCACTTTCCAGATGAAAAAATAAGGCTTGAGGCTTAGGTTACTTACTCTAGGTCATACAGTTATGGAGCTGGGATTCAAACCCAGGCAGCCCAATCCTGAGTCTACATTTTCAATTCCTCCTCTACCAGAGCTGCCTTCAGCCATGCATGATCTTCCCTTCTTGAGCATGCAGTTTACTAGGGTGCCATGTTTGGGGATGGGCAATGCAGCGGTCAGGGCAAAGACACAGTGACTGTATCTAGGGCCATGATGGGGCCATTTGAGTGACTGTCCATTTGATTCGCCACGCCTGATCCCATGGCTCAGTCATCAAGTTTGTGTGTGTCATGCCAGTAACTCCTCCTTAGTCAGCAGGATATGAGATACAGCAATGTGTGCCCACCCTTTTTAAAGCAGTGTCTTCACAGAAAGGTCTTAACTGTCCAGAAGCCAGTAAAATAAGTTCAGCACCTCCTCCTCTGAGGAACTTCTTGCTTCCCCTATTGTCACTGCCTGTCCTGTTTCCTTCAGGAACCTCAGTCAGTACAGGTACATGCTGTTGCTGTTGTTAGCTGCGTCAAGTCAGCTCCAGATTCATGACTTACAATGGAAGAATATGCTGCCCAGGCCTGTGCCATCTCCATGATCAGTTGCAGATTGGACCATTGTGATCCACAGGGTTTCACTGGCTTATTTTCAGAAGTAGATTGCGATGCCTTTCTTCCTAGTCTATTTTAGTCTAGAAGCTCCACTGAAACCTGTTCAGCATCATAGCAACACACAAGCCTCCACTGACAGGTGGTGGCTGCACAAGAGGTGCGTTGGCTGGGAATCAAACCTGAGTCTCCTGCCGGAAAGGTGAGAGAATTCTACCACTGAACCACCAATGCCTCACACTGGTATATAAAACCCATCGCCATCAAGTCAATTCTGAATCATAGTGACCCTATAGGGTTTCCAAGGCTGTAATTCTTTATGGAAGCAGATTGCTACATCTTTCTCCCTGGGAGCAGCTGGTAGGTTCGAACCACTAACCTTCTGGTTAGCAGCCGAGTGCTTAACCACTGTGCCATGAGGGTTCCTACACTTCTTGTGTCATCAAGTTGGTTCCAACTCATAGCGACCCTATGTACAACAGAATTAAATACTGCCCAGTCCTGCACCATCCTCACAATCGTTGTTATGCTTGAGCCCATTGTTGCAGCTACTGTGTCAATCTATCTCACTGAGAATCATCCTCTTTTTTGCTGAACCTCTACTTTACCAAGTATGATGTCCTCCAGGGACTGATCCCTCCTGATAACATGTCCCAAGTATGTGAGACACAGTCTTGCCATCCTTGCTTTTAAGGAGCATTCTGGCTGTACTTCTTCCAAGACAGATCTGTTCGTTCTTTTGGCAGTCCATGGTATATTCAATATTCTTCACCAATACCACAATTCAAAGGCGTCAATTCTTTTTCAGTTTTCCTTATTCATTATCCATCTTTTGCATGCATATAAGGCAACTGAAAATACCATGGCTTGGGTCAGGCGCACCTTAATCGTCAAGGTGACAACTTTGCTTTTTAACACTTTAAAGAGATCTTTTTCAGAAGATTTGCCCAATGCAATGCGTCTCGATTTCTTGACTACTGCTTCCATGGGTGTTGACTGTGGGTCCAAGTAAAATGATGGTATATAGCAAATGTTTAATAAAAATATTTGTTCAGAAAAGCTTTCTAGCTGTGGCAAGACTTACTCCTTTAAACATAAAATATTTTGATTTTTTAAAATATATTCATTTTGATAGAAATCTAGGATATCTAACAAAATACCTCCTCTTTCAAGAAGAGAGACTATGAAGCATAATGTGACCTCTTCTTGGACTAATGTCATGGCTATGAAGGATCTCTCTGATGATGATGTCTTCAGGGACTATTGAGTTAGGGAAGATAATTTACTCTGACACTAAATGGTTCTTTACTTTTGTAGAGAATATTTTACATAATATGAATTAATTTTGTAGAATATTGACATTTTAATACATAGGAAAGAGGAGTTTATTGCTGACTGACCACAAAAAAGAAGTGTCAAGCTAGTTGGGCAACAGTAAAAAAGGTCAATTCTCCTCTCCTCCAAAAAAAAGACTCTAAAAAAGAGGCTCCTGCCTCTGTCATCTGTGGCTACCGGGACTCAGGGGGAAGCAGACTTGGCCCCAGGCATGCAGGACTTCCAAGGTTCCATAGATGCCCCTTCAGAACACCTCAACTGACTAAAAAGTCTCCCTTTCCATGGCCTGGAGGCTAACCAAGAGTCATTCCTTGACCTTCCCTTCACTCCAACTGCTTCAGGTCATCAAACCTAAATGCCTCTTTGGGGACACAGTTTGCTTCTGGCCAAGGGCAGGTCTTCCACAGACTCCCTGCTGTCTGCAGAAGGAGCCTCTCAGGACGGGAGGCTGCAAGGAGCAACTCCCCTCACATCAATCTGCACTTTGTTGAAAGGTTGTTCAGAAAATCCAAGGGCCTGACTGCTCCTGGAGGGTCTCAGGGAAAAGTTCCTTTAGACCACCTGTGAATTAACTCTACAAACTCCCAGGGAGGCCTCTGGCAGGAGTGGAAAAAAAACCATCTTGCTTCACCATTCCCATAGATGCCAACCTCCAAGGACCACTCTTTGGATGCTTAGATTCTGGAAGTAAACATTATCTTCACTTAAAGTAACAGATCCCAACTCAGGATGGCCCCTAATATTTGCACTTTAGTGGAGTTTCCCCATACCATTAACTTACAGGTGGTTAAGGGGAGGCTAACTATACCATACTAAGATGGACTAGGAAGAAAGGCCTGGTGATTTACTTCTGAAAGCCAGCTAATGAAGACCTTATGGATCACACAGTCTGATCTGCAAACAATCATGGGGATGGTGCAGGACTCGGCAGCATTTTGTTTCGTTGTGCATGATGAGGTCGCCGTGAGACAGGGGCTGATTCGATGGCAGCTAACAGCAACAACAATCATACCATACCATATACCACCACTCTCCACTGGTACCTCTAGATGTATGGGCAGCAAAGAATAACCAAAGACTAGGAGATAATTTTTATTTTGGCTGAAAACCAGATGCTAGTTAAACTTTGGATCCAAACAGTTGCCAGTTTAATTTCTTACCTACCTCGTTCAATCCAAGAGCATTACTCTCAGAAATTCTATTTAAACAAATAACAACACCTTAGTATAGGGGTCAGGAATGGGTACAAATATACTCTATGTTTTTTACAACAACAATGTATTTTCATATTTTGGCTGCATACAAAAGGCTATAGCACCAAACAAGACATTCATGCAGCCAACAGACACATGAGGAAATGCTTGTGATCACTAGCCATCAGAGAAATGCAAATTAAAACCACAATGAGATACCATCTCACCCTGGCATTACTGGAACGAATCAAAAACACTGGAAATAAAAAATGCTGGAGATGCTGCAGGGAGATAGGAACTCTTACGCACTGCTGGTGGGAATGCAAATTGATACAACCATTTTGGAAAATGATATGGTGCTTCCTTAGAAAGCTAGAAATAGAAATACCATAGGATCCCGCAATCTCACTCCTAGGAATATATCCCAGAGAAATAAGAGCTGTCACATGAATAGTCATATGCGTACCTATATTCATTGCAGCATTGTTCACAATAGCAAAGTGATGGAAACAACCTAGACGCCCATCGACAGATGAATGGATAAACAAACTATGGTACATACACAAAATGGAATACTATGCAACGAGAAAGAACAATGATGAATCTGTGAAGCATCTCATAACCTGGATGAAACTGGAGGGCATTATGCTGAGTAAAGTAAGTCAATCACAAAAGGACAAATATTGTATGAGACCTCTACTGTAAAAACTCAAGAAAAAGTTTACACACAAAAAGAAACAATCTTTGTTGATTATGAGGGATGGGAGGGGTGGGGGGAATACTAAATAGACAATAGATAAGTGGTATCTTGGGTGAAGGGTGAGACAGTACACAATCCTGGGGAAGCCAGCACATCTTGTACAGGGAAAAGTTATGGAAGCTCCATAGACACATCCAAACTCCCTGAGGGACTGAATTGCTGGGAAGAGGGCCCTGGGGACCATGGTCTCAGGGAACATCTAGCTCAATTGGAATAACACAGTTTATAAAGAAAATGTTCTACATTCCACCTTGGTGAGTAGCATCTGAGGTCTTAAAAGCCTGTGAGAAGCCATCTAAGATACTCCAATGGTCTCACCCCTTCTGCAGCAAGGGAGAATGAAGAGAACAAGATACAAGGGAAAGATTAGTCCAAAGGACTAATGGACCACAACTTCCACGGCCACCACCAGACTGAGTCCAGTACAGCTGGATGGTTCACTGACTGCTCTGACCGGGATCACTGCAGAGGGTCCTGGACAGAGCTGGAGAAAAATGTAGGACAAAATTCTATCTCACAAAAAAAGACCAGACTTACTAGCCTGATAGAGACTGGAGAAACCCTGAGAGTATTGCCCCCGGGCATCCTTTTAGCTCAGTAATGAAGTCACTCCCGAGGTTCACCACTCAGCTAAAGATTAGACGGCCCCATAAAACAAAATGAGACTAATGGGGCACAACAGTCCAGGGACAAGGACTAGAAGGCAGGAGGGGACAGAAAAGCTGGTAATAGGGAACTCAAGGTTGAGAAGGGACAGTGGTGACATGTCATGGGGTTGTTAATCATTGTCATAAAACAATATGTGTACTAACTGTTTAATGAGAAACTGTTCTGTAAACCTTCATCTAAAGTACAATAAAAAAAATTTAAAAAAAAAAGGCTGTAGCAAAACCAAATATATTTGAACAATTGTGGTGTTTAGTCATCCATTCTATGCTGGTTGGCGGTACTGTGGAAACGTCTTCCCGTAACTACTTCTGAGTTAAAGGCACCGAGAAACTCCTCAAAGTGCAAATATAAGGGTCTACCCTGAGTTTTCTTCCCAGTTTAAAAAGAGGCTCTGAGTATGGTCTCTGCCAGCTTAGTAGCTGAAGCCAAGAGAGGCTGCTTAGGAATCTGCATTTTAATGGTGGGGGAGGAAGACAATTATCTGGTCATTTCTAAGGAAACCAAAATGCAGTCTGACTCATGTACACAAAGATACATCAAAGATGCTTGCTACAGAGTTATCTGTAATAGCTAAATATTAATAACTACCTAAGTGTCCCCAAATAAAGGTTCAGTTAAATAAACTATGCTATATCCATAAATTGGGATTCTGTGTAGCTATTAGAGGGCAGAATACTACTTAACGATGAACGACATGCGAAGATAGTCATAGTATATTGCCAAATGGTAAAAGCAGGTCATAAAACAAACACACACACACACACACACACACACACACATTCACACACACGTACACATACATATTTTTTTCCCCTAAATGCCAAGGAAAAAGATTAGAAGTATATAGCACAACATGCTTTTACAATTATAACATGGTGGGGTTAGAGTTTTTTGTTTGTTTGTTTTGGTATTTTTCTATATATTTAGTATATTTTCCAAAATGTCTGTGATAAACATATAATATTTCTGCGATCAGATCTTTAAAAATAGAAGTTTTCATATTTTCTTGATTCTAAAGCATTCCAAAATCAGGACATATTTTACTATCAATGCATACATTTAATGCTACTGCAAAGTCAACAACGTCTACTCGCTGTGAAACTATGGGATTTAAAAGGAAATAAATAAGCAAAAGTAAAGTGGTGGTCTTACTGCCTTGGGCTGTGTCGGAGCTGGTGGGCTTGATGACCCTGTTTGCATCCTCATGAAGGGCTCCAAACCAGTCTTTCAGCCGGGAAGCCAGGTTCCTCAACTCCTTGTCTGTGCAGGCTAGAAAAAAGCAAACGCAAGAAACAATGAGCCGGTGGGCTTTCTCCCTTGTTAGCTCCTTGCCCACAATGTGCCCTCATTGGCAAAGCCATCCCCCCAAAAAACTTCCCCCTGCATCCACAATATCACCCCTCACTCTGAAAACACCCCAAAGGATGTTGCTATCACAGGTAAAGAGTATGACAAGGAGAGAGCCTAGACGCCTAAGGCAAGCAGCATTGTTCAGAACTTGCATTTGGACTGCCTCTGAGCTATTCTAAAGCAAGCTGTAATGGCCTCACGGTTGGGCAGCATCCTCCAAAGATGGTCATAGGTTCTTCTTGTTAACTGGATAAAACTTGTTGTTGTGTGCCATCGAGTCAATTCTGACTCATAGTGACCCTATAGGACAGAGTAGAACTGTCCCACAGGGTTTCCAAGGCTGTAATCTTTACAGAAGCAGACTGTTAAATCTTTCTCCCTTGGAGCAGCAGGCGTGTTTGAACCGCTGACCTTTTGGTCAGCAGCCTAGTGCTTAACCTCTGTGCCACCAGGGCTTCTTTTACTAAAGCAAGCTGTAATGGCCTCACAGTTGGGCAGCACATTTCAAAAATGGTCACAGATCTTTCTTGTTAACTGGATAAAACTTGATACTGCAGTTTTGCCAGAGAAGATCACATTTTCCATTAAACTCATGCCAAGAGATTAACACCAGGAATAGTTAATGCTCTTACAGAGAGGCTGCCTAGGACACCAAAAGATTCCAGTAATAGCAAGCTCTCAATTTTATTTTACTCCAAGGTGTACATTTGTGGATTTGGCCTATTTTGCTGGCCTTTCTACAGGCTCATTCTTGACTTTCCGCTATAGACAGACAAATGCTTTCTCCTTGGAAGAGACCTCTTTATAACCCTCCAGCCCCTATTTTAGGGTATGGCAGAGTAATTGGGGCAGACAAATACTCCTGCTGAGACCAAGAAGAAAATCCAGATAGATGGATGGATGGGTGAACAGATGGACGGATGGATGGATGGATAGATGGGAGGTAGGTAAACAGGTAAGGGCAGGCTGTCTGAAGGCCTCCTAGAGTACTGGGGTAAGGAAGACTTGAGGGGAAGAAATCTCAAAGGAAGGAAAACTGCAGAGAAGTGAGCTGACTTCCCAAGTGGTTTTTCCCCTCACGGCACACACTAATTCTGGGGGTGAGGATCCTGGCAAAGGTCCCAGGCAATGTGTTGATACCAAGAGGCAGAAAAACCAGCAATGCATTTAACACCTTAAGGGACAGAAATCTGAGACCTGAGCAGTCAAAATCCCAATGAGTAAGAAAGGGACAAAGAATTGAACCCCACAACTGCCACTTTTGCCAAATTCTAAAGCTGCAGAGAGCTAAGAAGCCAGCAGAATGCCCTACAACTCAGAGCTGAGTTCTGATTGTCTTGTGGTGCTAAGGAGGCACAGATTAGAGTTCCAAACCTGCCATCTTTGAGGGACCCCAGCAGACAACATGGCTGTCCATTGGAAGCCCTGCAGTCAGGGATGAAGAGAAGTAGCGTCTCACAGCTGCGGCCTTCATTTCAGGCCAGGATCCAGACTCAAGTCTGGAAGCATTGAGTGAATGTGCAATCCAGTGTTTATACTCAAGTTGTTAATGATCTCAAGACACCTTTGCTTTTTTTTTAATATTGTATTCTTAGTGAAAGTTTACACAGGAAATTAGGTTCTCGGTTAACAATTTCTACACGTATTGTTCAGTGACATTGGTTACATTTTCCACGATATATCAGCATTCTCATTATTTCCATCTGGTTGTTCTGTTTCCCTTAATCTAGGTTCCCTGCCCCGACTTACCTTCTCATCTTTGATCTAGGGAAAATGTTTACTGCTGAGTTTCATTTGGAAGATTATTGAGAGGAGCACAGTACTCGAGAGTGATATTATTCATTGTATGGGCCAATCTAAGACACCCTTGCTTTTAACAATCAGAGGGTGACTGAATTTGAAAACATCAGCCAGGAAATGGCACTGCGAAACATCTTGACAGGCAGCAGAGTATACCAGCTCTGGAGTCACACTGCCTGGGGTTGAATCCAGCTTTACCACTTACTGGCTGGGTGACTTCAAACAAGTCACTTAACCTCTTACAGCCTCAGTTCCCTAATCTGTAAACTCAGCATAATAACATCATTATGTGATTGTAAATCAGATAATGTGTGCTAAGTGCTTAGCAAGGTGCATGGTATATAGTAAGTGCTCAGTATGTGCCAGCTATGATTTTTATTACATTACCATTATATTATCGTTCTACACAAGTCCAGAGTTTTTGAATTGAAGATTTACAGGTAAACTCAGAGCAAACATCACAACATTCAGAAAGCTAGTAAGATAAATGCATTTGAACAAAGCTGGGTTTGGTCACATAGGAAATAGGTGAAAATGGATACTTGTGCTGTCCAATACCATTATCACTAGCGAGAGGTAGCTATTTAAGTTCAATTAAAACTAACTAAAATTTAAAATTCAATTCCTCAGTCACACTACCCACATTTCAAGTGGTCAGTAGTCATGTACGGCTAACAACTTCCATACTGGACAGCAGAGATACAGAATATTTCCAGCATTCTACTGGATAGCACTGGATGAAGTTAGCTATCATTTGAGGATCTTTAATTTTCAGGAGGTCCATAACGATATTCTGACATCCAAGGTTGTGCCTTTACTCCTTCCCTATAGTCTTTAAAGATAGGCTGAGAAAAAAGACAACAAAACCCCTAACCCCCTCAAGCCAGGAAAAACCATCTCAGGATAAGCCATGTCCACAGACAGGAGGGGAAGTACTTGCTGCTGAAGGCTGAGACTGACGGCCTTTGCAGTCATCAGGAGCAGGTCCACACTAACATGCTGTCTTAGTTTCCTACTGCTGCTAGAACAGAAATACCACAAGAGGGTGACTTTAACAAACATAAATTTATTTCCTCACAGTTTAGGAGGCTGGAAGTCCAAATTCAGTGTGCCAACTCTAGGGGAAGGATTTCTCTCTCTGTGGGCTCTGGGGGAAGGTCCTTGTCTCTTTTCAGCTTCTGTTCCTTGGTTCCTTGAGGACCTTCATGTGGCATGTATCTTCCCCTCCATGTGTGCTTCCTTCTCTATGCCTAACTTGCTCTTTTTAAATATCAAAGGTGAACTGTTTAAAACACACCCTATACTGATATGGTCTCATTAACATAACAAAGGAAGTCCTAGTCCCAAATGGGATTACTTCCATAGGTATAGGGGTTTAGGATTTATAACACATATTTTTTGGGGACACAATTCAATCTGTAACACATGCAAACTGGCCCCAATTCAGAGCCTCTGGGGGGATCCAGTGTCACTCTTGTGACTTCTCTGACAGACACTACACAGGTCTAACTAGGAGAGGACGTGGTCTATTTTTCTGAGGGGAATGGGATGTGGGGTCCATAGTCAATTTTATATTTGAAAATGGAATATTGATAGCATCTATTTCCTCTCTATTGCCATGCATACCATCTATTCGAAATGTCTCTGATCAGAGAAAACTGCCAAGTCAACTTGCAAAGGAAATGAATCCCCATCTCACACTGCAAGATCAATTAGTCAGTCATGTTTAACTAAACCCTGACAGATGAGTAGGTAAGCTGCAACTTTAGAAGACTGCTGAATTTCCCACAGGCTTCCAAAAGTACACAGGCTTTGGAGGGCTGATGGAATCAGGCCCTGGAATCTTGAGTGTGTCTGTCACTCAGGGGCAGGTTTACAAGCAGGGAGCCACTGGCATGGGAGGAGAGAGATCAGAAAGTTGAAATGGAGATCTAACCCAAATCCAACCCACTGCCCTTGAGTTGATTCTGACTCACAGTGACCCTACAGGACAGAGCAGAACTGCCTCACAGGGTTTCCAAGGTTGTAATCTTTACAGAAGCAGACTGCCACAGCTTTCTCCTGCGGAGTGGCTGGAGAGTTCGAACTGCCGACATTTAGGTTAGCAGTTGAGCACTTAACCACTGCCCCACCAGGGTTCCTTGAAATGGAGATCCAAAAAAAACCTAAACCTGTTGCCACTGAGTCGACCCTACAGGACAGAGTAGAACTGCCTGTAGGGTTTCTGAGGAGTTCCTGGTGTATCTGAACTGCCAACCTTTGGTTAGCAGCCATAGCTCTTAACCACTGTGCCACCAGGGTTCTGAAATGGAGATAGGTGGGACTTAATTACTGGGCCCTGTCCACTCACTGTGTCCTCCACTGAGTAATCCTTATGAGGAGAAAGTCAGGCACAATCTGCCTGGCACCCGATACATCCCAGAGGAAAAAAAATAATCAAAGATGACAGCCTGCAGAGAGCTATTTGTTCAGATTTGGTATTCCAGCCACAATAGGCAGGCTGGCAATAGGAGAAAAATGCTTGCATTTTAAGTACTTATCCACCACTGAGAAAGGTATGAACTGGGTATTAATCCTTTCAGAAATGGAGACCCAAGAGGGGCAATCCCATACACTCACTTCTTTCTTGGGGAAAAGGAATTTTTGTGGGAGAAAAATCACAAAGCATATCCACCTGCTATTCTGGCAATCTGCCTTGAGGTGGGTCAATCCTTGTGATATATGACAAGGGGTATCTGATGGCCTCTCCATACCTCCTGGTGAGAGAAGCATGGTGCTCAGGCCACCAGCATCAGGCTCTTCAGCGGAAAAGATGGGGTTTTACTGGAAGAGGAGTTTGGTTCACTCAGGAAGGCTAGGGTCTTGTTTCTTTGCCCCTACATTACCTTTCTAAGTGAGCGAGTGTTCCTCCCATTTTTGGTTATATCCTCTCCTGCCCTCCACCCTGGCTTCAGTTCCTTTTTTTTTTTTTTTTTTTTGAGGGATTTTCTTCATTGCGGTAAAATACATACAGCAAAAATTTGCCATTTTAATCATTTTTAAGTGTACAGTTCAGTAGTATTAATTACATTCACTATGTTGTACAAAGCAGACCTGGTTGCACTCAGGGCTAAGCACTCAGCTGCAAATCGAAAGGTCAGCAGCTTAAACCCACCAGTTACTCCACGAGAGAAATACACGGCAGTCTGCTTCCATAAAGATTTACAGCCTTGGAAACCCTATGGGGCAGTTCTGCTCTGTTCTATAGGGTCTCTATGAGTCAGAATTGACTTGATGACAACGGGTTTTTAAGGTTTTTATGTTGTGCAACCATCAGCACTATTTAATTCTGGAATATTTTCATCACCCTAAACAGAAACCTTGTACCCATTATGCAAAAATTCCCAACCTCCCTTCCCCCTAGCCTATAGTAACCCCTAGTCTACTTTCTGCCTCTAAGAATGGGCTTATTCTAGATATATTAGATAAGTGGGAGTGTACAATATGTGACCTTTTGGGTCCAGCTTATATCATTTGGTATAATGTTTTCTAGGTTCATTTATGTTGTAGTATATATTAGTACTTTACTCCTTTTTATGGCTGAATAATATTCCACCATAAGCATATATCACGTCTTGTTTATCCATTCATCTGTTGATGGGCACTTGGGTTGTTTCTTCCTCTCACTTTTAATTGCTCTCATTCTCTGGGCAGTCTCTGCCCAGCATCCTACTTCTCAGTGATGTTTTCCCATTTTTTCAGGTTATTCTACATCTTATGTACATGACCTCAATATTCTCCAACATGGCTGGTGTGTTGGCAGCATCTTTGAGATTCACTGACCTGCCACCCCTCCATCTGTGCCTCCTCCAGTATTCAGAAAGGGGCACCAGCAGACACCCACTTCCTCAGGGAAAACACTTGGGAACTGTCCTGGATCCCTCTGACTTTTTCACTCTCTGTATCTATTGGCTACAAAAAGTTCTTGGGTCTACCTCCCAAACATCTCTCAAGTCCCTCTGCTTCTTGATAACTCCATTACCTTCATTCCAGTCCAGGTCACTACTGTCACCTCCTACATGAACAACTATATCAGGCTAATTGGTCTCCTATCTTGCTCTCCCTACTCCCTGCTCCATGAAGCAGCCAAGGTGATCTTTCCAAAATGGACATTTGATCAAGTTGTTTTCCTGCTTGAGTCACTTCAGAGGCTCCCAATTACTCTTCAGGAAAGTCTAAAATCTACCACGTGACGTCAGTGCCTGTGGGATCTGACTGATGTGGACCTTGCTGCCTCTTCTCTGTATTCTCTCCTCCAGCATCTATGCTCTGGCCTTATTGTACTTCCCATATACTGTTCCACCTGGAACACATCTCTGCTTCTTGCCTTACTAATGCCAACCTCTCCATCAGGTCTGCCTTAATGTTACTTCCTCTTAGAGGACTTCCCTAACCCTCAAACTAGGTGAGTTTTCCCTTTTATATGTTACCAATGCCTTGGACATGTTTCCTAATAGCTTTTCCTCTGATGGCATCCATTAGACCTGTAATTTCTCATTCAATTCCCATATCACCCTCTAGAACATAGCAGCATAAAACATGTCCTGAGCCTGGCTCAGCACTGGGAGCTTAGCATGTAATGCAGTTGGTTCCTGGCATGAAAAATGCCTCCCATACATACTTATTGACCGCGTATAATAACCCTCATACTACCTTTTGTAAGCTTAAATTTTCCCATCTGCAAAATGGCATGATAAAGCTTAGCTCATAGCATCATTGCATGGAATGCATGAATCACAAATATGTTGATACAAACTATCCAAGTCAAATAGCTATAAAGGGGGAGAGACAAGATTTGAAACCAGGGCTGTATATCAGCGTCCATGTTTGTTATCTTACAATTCCTGCATGCTAGATTGACTCCTTCGATAGACTGGGCTTGTGGGTAGCCAGCAAAACTGATGAACGAATAAAAAAAGAGAGAGGAAAACAAACAAACGAACAGTTGCCATCACATTGATTTGGCTCATGGTGACTTCTAACACACGAGGTGTTAGAGTAGAACTGTGCTCCATAGAGTTTTCAATGGCTGATTTTTTGGAAGTAGACTGCCAGGCCTTTCTTCTGAGGCACCTCTGGGTGGACTCAAACTTCCAGCCTTTTGGTTAGCAGCTGAGCATGTTAATGGTTTTTACCACCAGGGACTCTGCAATGAATACACTTGGTCCATACTCTAGGCTGAAAAAATTCAAACATCAGGCCCTTACATGTAAAGGAAGTTCTGCCATTGATGTAGGCAAGGCAGCTAGTTGAGCTCTATGGGATGGAGAGTGGGAGCAAGTGAGGCTCTTGCCTTCATTAGCTTTGATGTGAGAACAATGGTCCTTCAGAAGGACTGTGTACAGCTTGCTGTGTTCCTGTTCTGCTCCCAGAAGCATATGTCACACGTGCAGCCACTGGGGCTTCATTAGAGAAAAGTATAGTGCCAGTGCACATTACTCCAAAATGTGAAAACAGACAGCTCCTTCCTCCAAGAAAGCAGAGCGCTAGGTCAGAGAAGGGCCCAGGTAATTTGGTGCTCTCCCAATGGACTTTTACTGTCTGTTTGGAAAATATGGAAAAATGCAATGAACAAATGTAAATAAGGCACACACAGCCTCCATGGATGGTCTATAGCCATGGGAAAATAATTTGACTGTTTTTTCCACCTGGAAACCCTCTCTCCCCAGCCCCCAAGGCATGGAGCTTCAGGGGGCTTTAAGCTAGGCTGGATGCAGAGTTCAAAGAAAGCCTAGATTACATTGTGAGTGACCCAGCTAATGCAGAAGGAGAAGCCAATACTGTAGGGCAGAGAAGCCCTTACATGGTTACTGCAGCCCTGATGAGGTTATGGGGTCCCTGAGTGGTACAAGCAGGTGCCAACCAGAAGATTAGTGGTTCGAGTTAGTCCAGAGGCACCTTGGAAGAAAGGCCTGGCAATCTACTTCTGAAAAATCAGCCATTAAAAACCCTATGGAACACAGTTTTACTCTGACACACATAGGGTTGATACGGGTTCGAAATGACTCAATGACGATTATTTTTTTGTTTTGTTTTGTTTTAGGTATGGTTATATGAGACAAGGAGAGGGGCGCTTACCTAATAGGTATTTGTTTATGGGGAAGTTAGATAGCCTAGGTAGTAGCTTTTGGAAAGAGAAGGTTGCTTCTTAACCAAGTAAGTGTTAGTAGCCTGACACCGTGGCTCTGCCTGTCCCCTAGATCCTCATCATCTCATCTTCCCTGGCCCCTCTAGTCTCCCTCAGACAAAGTCAAGGGTTAGTGATAAGCTGTTGAGTAGGTTTCAAAATAGGCTGTGGTTTTACAAGTGGAGAGACAGGAACTAGATAATCTGAACTTGTTTGAAAAGTATTCCTAAGGGCTGGAAATGGTTTTTCAAGCTGGTCTCAGCTTATTGATGACTTTGAGGGCTGACTGACACTATAAACAGTGCTTTCAGGGGGTTAGACAGAAAAAGGGAAGCCAAGGAAACGGTATTTTGAGGGCTTAAATACTTACGAGATTACATAAATGCTGAGAGAGGACAGAGGACAGAAATTCTGTATACAGTATCAATGTCTAGAAGAATGAGACAGTGTGTACAAAAGTGTGTGAGTGTATCTGTGTTAAAAATTCCAAACAACTGAAGTCACATTTGAACACCCACTTGGGGAGGTTTGAAAATGGCAAATCTGACATACAAGCGTTGTAGGACATCTGTAAACCTCTGCTAGGGAACCAATTACTGGTATACCCCCGTAACGCATGAAATTTTTCAGCTAAAGAGCCAAAAAAAAAAAAAAAATTCCCACCTGTCACAGGACCCTACCTCCGTCTTAAGCCCCAGCCTCACCAATGCTTAGCTCAGGGCTCTGGCAGAAGCTTATATGAAAACAATCAGAATTTAATTTAAACTTGAGTGCCTCCGAAGGTAATTAAAGAGTTGGGTCAGACCAAAATTCTCTCTGGGAGCAGGCCAGGAGGCCTCTCAGAAATGGACACCTGGTGCTGGCCCTTTCAAACCAATCTCCTTCAACCCTCCTAGGTGCTGTTGTGAATAACTACTTAATCAGAGCCGTGCTAGATCAACGCGCTCAGTGTTTGCAATTAGCATCTCAGGTAAAAGGTCCAGCTGAACCTTCTTTAGCACAGAGATTAGACACTGGGATAACGCTTCCCAAAGCCTGGATTCCCAGCAAACGCAAGGATGCCTTCCTAAACTGCCTCTTCCTTCTACCATTGCCATCTCATGTTGCTGCTAGCCATTGGGCACTTGTCTGTCTCCCAGCCTGAACTTTAGGCTCCCTCTCACCACCAGGGACTGGATCCCTTGTGTCGGTGACAATCTGGCACACAGCAGGTACTCCAGTGTTGGATGCACGTGCAGGAAAGCTGAGGAGGGGATGCAGCACTCCATGGGAGCTTGAAGGAGAGGGAGAATGAGCAAGTTTATGATTCCCTTAGGAACGTGGGTTATAATAAACCAGAACTTAAGTAGGTAAGGGTTGGTTCTGCTTAGCACAGTTTTAGAAGCAATAATCAGGATCACTCTGCTTTAAAAGGATCCTGGGGAGGCAGGAGAGAGTAATTAGGCTCTGGAGTCAGACAGAGCTGAGCTCAGATCCCAGCTCTGCTGTCCTTGCTGAGACTGTGGACAAGTGACTTATCCAGTCTTCAGTTTCCTCATCTGTAGAGTGAAGTTAATAACAGAACTAGCTTACAGGATTATGGCGATGATTAAACTAGACTGTATTTAAGTGCTTAGCACAAGGCCTGGTTTATTGTCAGTCCTCAGTACCTGGTGGTTATGATATTATTTGTGTTTGTGGACACAGTGCAGGCTAGTGATTGGTCAGATAGAAATGTCCAGGAACCAAGATCAGGCATATGCTATCTTCACACGCAACATCCACATCTAGCCACCCAGTTAGATACTGTTATCCTCTCTCATTTTTCAAAGGAGGTTAGGTGACATCTCCCATGGTACTACAGATGGTAAATGGCAAAACTGGGATTCAAACCCAGGTCTCCTCACTGTCGGTTCACTGATCTGCTCATATACTACAACCCCAGGTTCCCCAAAGGTGCCCACACCCACTCTTCTGCACAGTCCTCATCGAGCACATTGACAGCCTCTCCCACAAGACAAAAATGATGCACTTGAGTGTGGGGGGTCAGAACCACACTCAGGCAATCGGTGCTGCAGTTGAGAGTTCAAGCTCTTGGGTCTGACAGCCCTGAGTTTGAATCCCAGCTCTCAGTGTACAAGTTGTTGTTCTTTAGGTAAGTCATTTCTTTTCTCTGAGCCTCTGTTTCTTCATCTGTAAAATGGGGATAATAGTATCTACCCCATGGGGTTGTGGTGAGGATTTATTGTGAGGACTAAGCACTCAAAAACCAATAGGCAGTCATTATCACTTTCTCATCTGAGAAACTTCAGGAGCTGGAAGCACTTACTCTTGAGAGGCTAATAGATAATAAGCCCCCATTAATAAGCAGTTTTAGTGACAGAAAACATGATTGGGGCTTACTGAGGGGATTTTTAAAGCTACATACAAGGTGAATCTCCATTTCTAACCAGAGATCATCTCACAGAGATTTCAGGCAGGTTATGCCTTCTCAAATTAAATGTAACGGTACCTGTGTTATTATGTGTAATTCCAGTTTTTGCTTCTCAGTCCCTAAAACATCAATATATATGCATGTTCTCTTATCCATAGGGAATGCATCGCTTTATATAAAAACAGGTACAAGCAAAGGAATTAGGGCTCATTATTCAGGAGTTTGCTAATAAAGTCCCTCTTAAAAAGAAATCTTTGGAAGAGCTGAAAATACTGACATTAAGCTTGGGGAAGATGAGTTAAGCTAATTCCTGGTACAGCCTACAAGCCAAGACGGATAAACTTATCTGTTAAACCCATTAAGACTATTCTTGGTAAC
Organism: Dugong dugon; assembly: GCA_030035585.1. NCBI lineage: Eukaryota > Metazoa > Chordata > Mammalia > Sirenia > Dugongidae > Dugong > Dugong dugon. The sequence continues at coordinate 150,748,088 of CM057460.1, forward strand.
CTGATTTGTGGAGACATTAATGTTTTCCTTGATTCCAATGATAATCCTCCATCTGGGAAAAAAAAAAAATCCAGAACTTGCACAACATTTGTAAATATGTATTAGCGGGGTAACACTCTTTTCCCCCTGAATAATCTAGAACAGGAAGGTTAGCTAGATGAAATAAACTTTTGAAAGCTTCTGATAAAATCCACAGCCATCTCCATACTCCAAGGTAAAAATATTACTGAATGTGCAAAATACTGGTCAGAAATGCCAGCTCTTGCTTTAACTGTGTTCCCTAACCAGTGAGTAAGTAATTCTCTACATGGGAGACCTGGAGTAGACGAGCATTGACTGTAGAAGAAGTATCGTAACCAGCATTCTTACTAAAGGGTTTCATGGCCAGGCTTCTTAGATCCTCAAGTGACAAAGGTTTATCTGGGAAAATGACAACTGTTGTTCTCATTTAAAATCCTCAACAGCAGGTGCTGCAGGACGAGATGTGGAAAACAGGTCCAAAGTGGACCCCTGAGAGAGCCAGGGGTGGGCAGAGCCCTGGGAAAGAGGCTGGCTTTGTGATGACTGATCCCTGTATGGGTGATCCCACTGTAGAGAAGCCCATGGTCTTTGGCCCCATTTGTTTCCCATAGCTGATGCTGTAAGTGTCTGAAAGCCACTTTGCATTTTGTTACTATATGAGCTGTGAGTGGTAGATGGCAGTCAGGGAAGGCTTCCAGGAGGAGGCAGGATTTGAACTGAGGTTTCCATGCAGGGATACTTAAAAAGGGAGAAGACATTCCAGGCAAGTCTTAGATATAATAACAAGCCAATTTGAATGAAGTGATTGATTTTGAAAGCTGATTTACCTTATGATTCCCTGTTGCCCTCAAGTTGATCCCAACTCATGTCGACTTTGTGTTTCAGAGCAGAACTGTGCTCCACAGAGTTTTCAATGGCTGTAATCTTACGGAAGTAGGTCGCCAGGTCTTTCATCTGTGGTGCCACTGTGTGGATTTGGACTGCCAACCCTTCAGTTAGCAGCTGAGCACAAACCCAGGGACTTTTATTTAGGATTAGCTCTGCTCAAGTTGAACATACAACTTCAGCATGATTAAATCTAATTCTAAATTAGTTACATATCTATACAAACGTAAGATGTATATATATAACATATATATGTATGTATGTATATATATATCTTTGCATCTTCTGCATATCTGTTAATAAGATATTCCTATACATCACATATTATATATATATGTATATATATGTATATGTATATATACATGCATTCCAAGGGACTTCTTCTGACACAAGTAGGACTAACTTCCAGAACTGATACATAAGCCTATATCTGCAAAAGGTGTGACAGAAAACATATTTTTAGGATACATAGCAGATGAATCTCCATTCATAACTGGCAATTGTATCCAGTTTCACCTGTTCAAATTTTATGTCCAAATCTAGGCATTCTTAAATGTAATTTTATTCTCTCTTTTTTTTGTTTTTAATATCTGAAGCACCCACATATGCAGGTACGTTTTTAGCCTTAAAAATTAAATAAATTGGTATTCTTATTTACTAGCATAGGAAACTACAAAGAATTGGTAGAAGATCATGAATTCCAAGCTCAGGAGTTGAGATCCGATCCTGAGGGCAATGGGAAGCCTACGGGGTTTTTGGAAGCTGGGAATGCATCTTTTATTTGAGGGTGGGAGGAAGGCATCAGTATATTTTCATTTACAGATTAAGCCAGGGACCAGGAATAGATTTGGGCCAAATGCAGAGAAACATTTCACCTTAACTCCTCCCCACCACTCCTCCCTCTCCCTGGTCTAGAGTGGACAATGACATAGGTGCATGGTCTGACTGGAAGGATGGTAGTACCACACCCTTCTTGTGACACAAGTCCAGCGGCATCTCTGGGGAGACAAGGCAAAGAGGGGTGGAGGGTGGAGCTGGGACTGAGAACTCCCAGTTAGAATTGAGACCAAAGCAGAAGAGTCTTGGGATGCCTAAAACATGCTTCTGGTGGACAAAATGATGAAAACTCAGGATAAATAAAGCAGGAACAAAAGAAAAACTGCTTCCTAGAACCACAAAGGTTGTCTCTGACTACTCCTAATCCTGCAGTTTGAGTGTTTGACACACTATTTTTCCTACCTTTCAGGTCAAGCAACTCACTCTACATCTGACCACCCTGGAAGCCTTAGGGCATGGATTATAGCAACTTAACATGAAAAGCAGCTGGCATCCAAGTCTCAGGGGACCACCTCTGGGCACAGAGAAAACCTCATGACTGGCAAAGAGATAAAATGTTAGCTATTATTATTTCTATTTCTAGCAATACTCTTATATTTGATCAAAATTGGCTGTTTAGAGATACAGTATCTAACACGATGGCATGAGATACCTATCAATTTCCCTCCTCCCCTCCTGAATATCATATATAAGCAACAATGTAAACATAAAAAAAAAATCATGAATATTATTTTCTGTAAAACTAAGAGAGATATATAATCCACAGGCTTGAAAAGTACAGCAGAAGTCACCCAGATGGAAAAAGAGTAAAAGGTCCAGGTGGGCCAGTCAAATGAACAGAAAAGAAAATAAAGTGTATGTGTACATTTATACATATATGTTTCCTATAGATAAAAGTTTTCTCCTGAAGTGACAGACCAAAATTTCCTGTTCAGCAAGAACTAAGAGATCTGGATAAAAGGCAGGGAACACATTAAGCAAAAGTTGCTCAAGAAGAAAAAAAAAAAAAAATCCAAGGGCAGGCAGAAAAGAGTGAAGTAAGCTAGTGGCAGCCAAGCTCAGAAAATTCTACTTCCTACAGGCAAGGGGCTTACCCCATAGGGCAACTTAGGCGTAACAACAGAACTCACAGGGTAAGCACAGCTGATGAGAGAAACCCTCTTGGACCTGTTCTGTTTCATAGAAACAAAGAAGATAGAACAACACAGAGGAGACGTTTTAGCAGGAAGCCGCCTGTATCTGGTGTATCACTGAAGCCCAGAGCTTTTGGGTTGCAAATTAGGCAAAGACAACCTGGTTATTCTTCCATCAACAGGAATCTCTTTTGAATAGCTAGGCCAGAAAAATCTAACTCATTCCACTAATAGTAAAAATAACAACAACCACCAAAAAAAAAAAAAAAAGAGCTGGCATGTTGATTGAAAAAAAAAAAGTGTGAAAGAGCAGCAAAACTTACCACGCATACTCAGCAGAAAGATGAAAATGTGGACCAAATACAACATCATGAATTGGAATGAAGTAATAACCTTTGTAAAGAAAGACAATAAAGCAGGAACAAGAACTGAGAGAAGAGGTGAAAGGCAATGGAGGAGATGACACATAAGCTTTTAGACCTAAGGAAAAAAATAGAAGGAAAAACCAAAATCATCATAAACAATGAAGCCAACATAGGAAGAAGCACAAGTGAGAACAGATAGATACCGTGGAAAATACAGTAAGAGAGAAGGACGCCAGAAACGAGAGGAGTGAACAAAATGGAAAGGAAATAAAGAAGGAATTACAAAGAATTAGATAGTAAATGACAGGTACAAAGAACAGGCAAAGAAATGCCACATGTGTGTAATTGAAGCCTCTGAAGAAACAAAACAATGAACAGGACACGTATTTAAAATATAATTTGTTGAACAATTCCTGAAATAAAAAAAGAGTTTAATCTCCATATTGAAAATGCACCATGTAAGCCAAGGGAAACTGACCCAGAATGGTCAGTACTAAGATATAGCCTAATGAAGTTACTGGATTTTAAAAATAAAGATACATCGACTCAGTTGCAGAAAAGACATCCAACTCACTTAGGAGAGAAAAAAAGGAATAAGGCTGTCCTTATATTTTAACACAGCAGTATTCAAAGCCAGAAGCCAACAGAGCAATATCTATAAGAAAGTCAAGAAAGGAAGTTGAACCAAGGATTTTATATCTACCTGACCTATCTTCTGCGAATAAATACTACAGAAAACCAGTTTTAAACACACAGGAACTCAGAGAATATTGCTCCCATGAACCCTGGCAGAAAAGCTAGCAGAGGACTAACTTTAGCCAGTCATAGAGATAACTTGGGAAACGTTTTATTTATGAATGAACAAAGGTGGAGATTGGAGTGACAGATAAGAATACAAATGTTAAATGTCCTAGCAATAAAGAAATGATCCCCACCCCCCCACACACACACTAATGGGAGGGAAAAGGAAGAAGAAGATATAAAGTTTAGGGCGTTTGCTGAATGCCTTGTCTACAATAGTTGGGGGTCAGATAAAAGCATTAAAAGATAACAAATCAAGTAACACAAGCTTGAAGATATTTTACAGCACAAAGGTAAACCCTAAGAGGATAAGTATATTAACTATTATCAAGTGGTAAAAGAAAGGGAAGGGAGGAGAAGAGAGAAAAAAAGAAAGAGGGATCATGTTAATTCCATCACTGCTTAAAGTGGTAACATTCTTAAATATCAGAACTACACATACACATCCTTTCACACACAAAGAAAACAGAACTCACAGTGAAAGAAAAACATAACAAAAATGACAGAGCTTGCAGGACTAAACATAACTTTTACATCAATAAATTGAAATTGATTAAAACTCACCTCTTAAAAGAATAAGATTTTATTTTCAGACTGATCACAAAGCAAAACCTAACTCCACAGTGATTACAGGAGTCGGAATAATGGCATTGTGATTCAGAAAGGTTGCTAGATATGTTCTGACTCCAAAATTCCACTTCGGGACTATAACCTACACATACGCACGCACACACACATGAAATGACATGTACAAGGTTATTCACTGCAGCATTGTTTGAAACAGCAAAACACTGGAAATAATTCAAATGTCCATGGTTAAAACAATTATAGTACATCCACCCAACAGAAAAATATACAGCTATTTATATGTGAAAGCATATAAAAAAGCAAAGTGCCAAACAGTGTGTATCATATTACCACCATCCATTTAAAAAAAAGGGAGGGTGGTGGATTAAAATCTGTATTTGTATTTGCTTCTATATACATGAAGAAACTCTTCAAGGATATAAACAAAACTAATAATAATGGCTTTTGTTTTGTGGAGAGGTAGGAGCTAGACAGATGGTAAACAGAAGTGGGAGGAGAAACTTTTTTTCTGTATTCCTTTGGTACCTTTTAGTTGTAATGTGAATGTATGCCTCTTCAAAAAATCAAAGTCTGTTTCTTTGTCTGTGTCCCCCACTAAACTGTGTGCTCCTGAATGCAAGGTTGTGTTTATAGCTCAGCTGTCTCCTCAGCACTAAGCTGGCAACAACACCGGTGGCTGGTCAATGTTTGTTGAATAAAGGAACAAATGAAAGAAGGAATGACCCAGTGCAGTTCACAGTAAAAGCCAAGAGGCAGCAGAAACCTTGAATGATACAACCTCAAGAGACTTGTTAACTGTGTAACTGAAGACAGTTTGCACCAATCCATCAGTTCTAATGCACATGCTAACATTTTTCTTTTTAACCCAAAAGGGAAAAATAACCCCCAAATGCAGGAATTTTTAATCAGCACAATCTGTGTGCTGTTCTTCCTGCCCTATGACCTTGGTAAGGTCTAAATCCAATTCCAGCACTCCCTGAATTAGACTCTCTGCAGGATACAGAGATGATTAAGACATGGCCCTTGCCTGGTGATCAGTTTCCCCTTATTTGTAAAAGGAGAACGCTTTCCCTCTACCCAGCTGGCGGAATTTTAACAACGAAGACATAGGCAGTTTTTTTCTCCCACAGTGTTCTTTCCTACTTCATCCACATGGAGAATCAAAGCTCAGTTCATCTTCTCTCCACCTACCCAGGAAAATTCTATCTCCTTGGGTGTTCCCAGGACCCCATACTTGCACTTCTGCTTTTCCATGCTATATTATGACCTGTCTTTCCTTCTGGTATCTGAGATCCGATGTAGCCAGGATCCTGCAATAGTCATATCTGTACCCATTCCCAGTACCCGGCCGAGTGCCCGGTCAAAAGTAGGCATTGATATATTTTGTGGAAGGAGCAAAGGAAAAAATATGAATGCTTTGAGCTAAGTGAAAGCACTACTGCCATTACCGGAAAAGAGCCAAGGATAAACATGGTGAACATGTCACACAAGAAAAGTGGCCAGCATTCAAGCATTCAACTTTCAGGATAAGGAAGGGAGTTATAACCACCACCAAGGAATAATTTCCAAGAAGAGAAATGGACTGGGCTGGGGGTGGGGGAACGTTATGTAGACGCATATGCGGGCCAGACGCTATGATGTTGAGTGTATATAAAGACACGCTTGTCTCAGTGGAGCCTCAGAATGCCCTGGGAAGGTGACTCTATTATCTTCGTTTCACATTTGAGAATACCAAGGCATAGGCAGGTTAAAAAGATGGCTGAGTGGCATAGACGATTTGCTCTCAACCACTAACAAAAAGGTTGGTGGTTCAAACTCACCAAGTGGTTCTGTGGAAGAAAGGCCTGGCAATCCACTTCTGTAAAAATTACAGCCAAAAAAACCCTATGGAACAGTTCTACTCCGTAACACATGGGGTCTCCATGAGTCAGAATTGACTCCACGGCAATGGATTTGGTTTGTTTGCTTTTTTTAAGGCAGGTTAGGGACCATTCCCCTGTGCCTCTCCTACCCCTACCCACCCCCACTCCCCAACACATAAAGGTCAAAGCCAACATTTGAACTCAGAACCAAATAATTAAGATCCATACTCTTTATTCCACCTTCACGGACTTTTTTGTGGAACTAACCAGTACTATTTGCCATCAACTCAATGGCAACCCTTGTGTATCAGAGAAGAACTGCTCCACAGAGTTTTCAATGACTGATTTTTGGGAAGTAGATTGCCAGACCTTTCTTGCCTCTGGGTAGAATCAAACCTCCAACCTTTCAGTGCAGCCGAGCGTGTTAATTGTTTGCACTACCCAGGGATTCCTGCCTGTGGAAAGGATGGCCTTATTCTTCTACCCCTGATACCACACTGACTCCCTTCCCTAAGGAAAAATATTACCAGCATGACTGATAACTCTGAGTTCAGTGTCCATAGGCTGAAATCAGGTCTATAGGCCTATACACTGTCCACAGAGTTGCCGTCCACCTTGTCAGCTAACTGGCCCTGCTAAAACCTCCAACCTCACCCTAGCCTGGCAGCAGCCTGGGGGGCCTTGGGATCTCATTTTGTCTCTTTGCACATGTGATTGAGGGATACTAGAACAATTCCCCACACCTGACTTGTTTCAGCCCTGGCTTCTCATTCCTATCTGGATAGTTACCACTATGTAATTTAGTTTATCTATGTCTCCGCAAACTTATTTGGAAACCATAGTGTGCTGCTTACAGAAAATTAAGCTTTATTTTCTTTAAGCATGCAGCCAACAGTGCAGGCAGGAGATGGTGATTTGGAGGTAACTGGCTTATGCATATGTAAACATGATACATTTAGCAAATTATGTAGACTTCACACTTCAGAGCATTGAAGAAAACAGAGATACCTTCCAAGGAAACTTTAGTGCAATAGTGCCATTCTGAAAGGAATACAGAATTATTGATTTGCAGGAATAGTCGAATTCAGATATGAATTCTGCTCAGAAAATAATGGTTTACAATGTGTTCCGTGGGGTGGGCATGAGCAAGAATTTGAACAAATCTAATTTTAAGTGGTGTTAAGGAGTCCCAAAGGACCCCAAGGAATTATAGCCTGTAACGTGCCATAAGATTGAATACATGATGTGATGAGCTTGTATATTTTAAACTCAATTCCACCATGACTCCTCGCGCTTCATACAATTTCCCGGCATATGTTTTTCTCCTTGAGCCCAGAGAGAGAATTCTAGGCCCACCGTGAGCTCAAAAAGCACAGCAGTAGCTAAAGCACCTCTGCAATCTATCACACTTCTTTTCCATTCTCCACTAGAACCTCTTGCCTCAGTCCCTTCTAATATCTCATCAGCAATAAATTGCACTGAAAATGTAATTAAAACTGTCACTCTAGTAAGGGTGACCTTACAAGCCAGCTTTGTGTATTTTAAAACTCCTGGACAGGTCAGGTTAGTACTTGGCTTTGAGGGGTTTCTAATTTGCAGACCAAAATAAAGGGCCCCTAACTTGCAATGCTCAAAATGTCAGTTGTTGACTGCTAGAGTCTAAGTGACATCAGTGCAGCTTGGCTTTATTAAAGACGCAATGTTTATCATGCTACCACTAGGAGTAATACCATGTCACGAGCACTGCTATATATTAAACACCTACTATTGCCAAGAGCCATGCCTAGTGCTTTACCTCTTTTTTTTTTTTCCATCTAATCCTGGTGATAACCTGTTGGAGTCATTATTATTATGTCTACTTTAATGATGTGGAAACTGAAACTTAGAGAGGTTAAGCAATTTTTTCAGGCTGCCACTGACTGCTTATTAGATAACAGTCATGATACACACAAACATGATCTCATTGAATCATCACATCAAGTCTATGAGGTAGGGATTTTAATTAATATCCATTTTATAGACTGTGAATCAGAAAGCAGTTACATAACATGTCTAAGGTCGTGAAACTAGTAAGTGGTAGAGCTTACAGTCTTGACATTCAAGTCACAGCCACAGCCATGTCTGTTCCTAGGTCCTGTTTTCTCACTATCTGAAAAGAGGTTCTTGTTGCCAGAAAAGCAAGAAGAGCTGGGGGAAGAGCTTGGGTCTGCGGAGGTCTGGGTGGTCTCTAGTACCCAATACTTCCCCTTTCTCTTCCTTCCCATCCTCCCAACACACACATGCATGCACGCATGCACACACACACACACACACACACACACACACAATTCCATGTGATAGGCTCCATGATTTTCACAGCTCATTGAGGCAAGTGCTATTATTCTTCCCATTTTATAGCTGGGGAGACTGAGGCTTGGAGAAGTTACATAGCCTACTCAAGTTCAGTGAAATAGTAGCAGAGTCAGGCTTTGTGCCAAGTCTTTCTGACTCACATCCCATATTCTTAACCATGAGACCATACAATAGTTAACCTAATAATAAGAGGTCTGGTACTAATGCCCCCAGAGCTAGTTCTAATTAGGATTCTGTCTCTGGATGAGGGAAAAATCAGTGAAAATTATGACCCGTTAGTAGGTTTCATATGAACCTTAAGTCAAATAAGCACAGATGGCTGCAGAGATTTAGCGGTATTATTACAAACACCCACACTGCTTATAATAGGAAAAAAACAAAAAAACAAAAACACACAACTAGAATCAAATTTCCAATATTAGGGATTAAATTATGGTTCACAAATATGTTTGAAAACTGAGAAACCATTAAATTATGATAAAGAAAGATATTATGACATGAAATATTTTTTTACAATATATTAAGTAAAAAATAACAGGTTATAAAATTACGTATGGTTTTATTTCACTTTCGTAACATGAAATGGGCAGTGTGTATGTACGGAGTGAGAAGAGAGAGACGGAGACCGAAGAAGGAGGGAGACAGGAGAACGTATACTATAAAAGATTAGCAATGCATCTATTACCTGGGAGGATCATGGTTATTATCTTTCCTTCTTTTGTCTGTTGATGTTTTCTAATTTCCTGAAATTCACATAAATCCATCGTTTTGTGATTTTAGGCCTAAGAACTTGCATGTAGGTGTGAATAAGACAAAAACTGTCCAGTGAGACTCAAAAAAGACACTGGAGACCAGAGCAGCATTTCCCGGAGTCCAGTGTGCATGGATATTTCCAGAAAAGAGTTTCATGGTGAAATTCATTTGGCAACATTCTCTTCCTTTAACTTGTACTGCAGAGACTCATGTTAAAGATGGTTTGTTTAAATTTGTTTGACCTAGAGTTTCCCAAATTTACATGACCACAAAACACTTTTCTTTTTTTGTAGAGGATATCAATTAATATCTTACAGCTCTGAGGAACCCAGTTTAGGAAATGTCCAAATACCAACCTCTTCCTCCATGAATTCCCTTTCTCTAACACCTGGGACACTAATGACTTTTCTCCTTTCTGCATCCACCATAAATATGCTCAGAATTTAAATAACAGCAGACAAAGTATTCTTACTCATCTAGACATGGGGTATCTGGATCTGTAGATACAATTTCAAGTCAAAATACTTTGAGAAGCATGAAACATTTTTTTTTTTTTTAACTGCTGCTATTGCTGTTGGCCCCACTAAGGGTGTTAACACTAAGGGTTATACTTTGTGTGAGGGTGTGTGTGAGATTACTCTTGACTATTCTCAGAAATAAGCAAGAACCAGAATATTAAAATGCTTTGGGAGACCTATCAGCAAGCCTGAATGTTACCCAGAGCTCAGCAGGTGGCTGAGACAGTGGCGACCCAGGACCATGGCACAAACAGACAGCAGTGAGCCCAGTTTTCCTTGGCCAAAATGGTCTCAAGTTGGGGTGCAGCCTAAAGACATTTGGGTTCATACATATGTCCTTACTAGTCTATAGGCGGGGAGGGGGAAGCTCTGTGCATGAAGAGTTGCAATCTAATTGGAAATGTGGCTTCAGAAATAATCTATCAGCTAGTTAAGTCTGCTGTGTCCAGACTATAAATGTTCAAGATAGAGGGAGAGGAGACAGATACCCTAAAATCCCTGATATCTGTCTGGAAGAGGGACTTTCTGTGTCAATATGCTTGAGCTTATCACCCATAATGGAATATGTACGTGGCTAAGACTCATTAATCCAATTTTCAATCATGAGGGATATTAAAATACTGACAAGAACAAATTCCTGAGAGGGTCAGAATATATCATCTTTTATTTAGCATGTTTTACTTTTTTAATCCTGTGTAATGATGTGGAAACCCCCAATGACTCAGGCAGAAACCACTCATTTCTCTGACAGTTGTTGTTCTGCATGCGGCGAGGGTCTCGTGGAGAAACCTTGGCAGTGGGAATAAAGGCCAGATTCATTTGGAGGTGACTCTTCTCCAAGATGGATGGGTTCTGCTCCTATGAAATTGGGCTGGAGCAGAATCAAATCACCTCTTTGGGTAAAAGTGAATTCTACAAAGAGGTAGCTTAAGTAGTTATAGAGAAGCAATTGTAGGTAGCATGGTTATCACATTAGTCTGGGGAAGAGGAATTAGACTGCTTTTAAAGAGCAGAAAGCAGAGATTCCGACATAAGTTTTGGTAACATTCACTGTTTGAGGAAGAGCCACCAATTTTTTCAGTACACATTTTCCTACAAGATTCTCTTCTACCGAACAGAAGGCTGAAAGAACCTAAAGATGTGCTGGGGAGAGCACGCAGGGCTTTAGGAAGTTCTGCTTGTGATACTGTCCCCTCCTTGCCAGTTCTCAATTAGAAGAAAAGTGGGGTCTGTTTAATTGTGTACACACACATACAAATGCAATAGGCTATGGAGGAGGAAAGCCCCGACCCACACTCCTATGCTCAAATCCTCACGAGTTGACAGATCTGTTCTGGGTCATGTGTGTGGTCTGCTCCTCTGGAGGTATGCAGTCAATGGGCGGGGAGACTGACTAGGACTGTTGTTAATGTCACCCAGGCCAGGAAACTATCTCAAAAGGCTTTAGCACTTAAGCACACGCCACTGAGCCTAACAACGCACAGTTTGGAAAGAACCCGGCCAGGTCTGAGGGGTATGGAGGGAAAGAGAAATCAAAGTATTTCAAGTCCTGGAGCCAAGATTTGGAGTCTGAAGGATACTCTTACTGAAATGGCTAGAGTTTGGCAGGCCGACTTTACAGCTGAACAGGGAGAAAACAAACATAGTGAAGAGTTATGTGATCAGGATGTAAATGTCACTCTGGAACAAGACCACTGTCCACTGCCAAACTAGGCCACTAACAAACCCCTGGGCATTCCTGCCTCTGGACCTTTGCAAACACAAACTTCACTCACAAGCCGCTGTGCTCTTCTTGTGAGCTCTGAGATGTCGCTCATCTGGATATTGGCAAAAATAATAATAATAAATAATGTTCTCACCTCATATACTGTCATAAAGATTAGCTAAGTATCATGCAAAACCTCAAGCGTGAACAGGGCATCTAGTGAGGGTTTTACAATTCAGGTATTCCTAGAACTCTCACTCTCTGGCCTACTGGCTTAGGACTCTTCATGAATGGGGGAGTTGAATGGACAATTCATTCATATGTTCAAATTCAGATAATATTTCCAAAATAAGCAAACACAGAAAGCTGTGGAAATCAGGCTTGAACCAAAAAGCAGAGCCCAGATTATAAGGACTTGGAAATACCAGACAGGTCATCTTAATAGCAACTGGTGTCTGCAAGCTGTAACAGGAAGGGCTCCTCTCATTCTTACAGTTTTGACCACAGGGGCCTAGCATGTTTTTCTAAACTTTTGGAAGGAAACCAACCAACCTACAGTGTGACTGATTACTTCTGAGTGTGGCCTTTCTAGCCATGGTCTTGTAACTACCATCCAGGTCATTGGGCAGGACTGTGTAATGAAGTAATTGTGGCCCACCAAGGGGATCGGTCAGTGTTGCCTTAAAAGAGAGCCAATTCCAGAGCCGAGAAGGAGGAGCCCACCAACATCAAGGAAGGAGAGACCCGGGAGCAGGAGACAGCATGGTGGGCTTCCCAGCTGAGTGCCTTTGGGCAGAGGCTGAGGGTCAGGGAGAGGCATGCCTGCGAGTACAGCTGGGGAGAGGCAGTCCTGATGGAAGAACTGTATCCTGAGTGTTCTTGAGCCTGAATTGTAACAGTTACTCCCCTTATAATAAACCCCATAATCGTGAGTAGGGACTTTGAGTTCTGTGTGGCAATTGCAATGAATTATCGAACCCAATAGAGAAGTAGAGAGTGCTGTGTAAGGGACGGTTGGTGTCAGAATTAGTAAAAATGGCAGAGAGGAGGCTTGTCTGACCTCCATCTCATGGGAGTTAGCCCTGTGCTGTTGATTTTGGTTCTCCTTCCTCCTTGTGAAGTTAGAGGAGGTTAGACACTGCCTCCACATCATTTTTACATAACCTTAGGGTTTTTGAGAGTTAGGGCAAGGACAGATTGCTCAGGCACCAAATAAGGCTGCCCGGGAACCAAGCCATTTGCTATATTATTATAAGAGAAGAATCAGAAATACCAGCCCAACATGGCCCCAGATAGACAGTATTGCGAGACACTCCTGAGGGAGGTGCTATTGTATGAACAAGTCAAAGATGGCCTTTGTACATCAGCCCCAAGTTGTTTACTTCTTCATAGCAAGCTGGTCCCCCCAAAAAAGCCCATTGGTGTCAAATCTGTACACATCTAATTGTTTGAAAAATAGCCCAAATACGCAGATATTTAGCCATTTAGAACCTGCCAGCTTTATATACTCTGGGAAACTGTGCCCAATATTTGCTAGCCCTAGATAAAGATAACTCCTTGTTATAAGAACTCCCAGCTGTGTCTGTCCTTAGGCGTTCTCTGACCCAGAGACTCCCCTTGTATCTCTCTGGAAGACTTACTGCTATGGGGACCACCCCCTGCATGCAGCTGTCAATGCTTCGGCCCTAGTAAATAGCTCGTGCAAAGCTGCTATCTCCTGGTCATACCTTTTCCTTAATTAGCACCATATTCCCTCAAAATCACCACAGACACTCAGGGGGAACATGGGAGAGGAAAAGGGAAAATAGAGAATGGGGTGGGGGGAGGTGCTTAGTTTTGAGTACAGTCATTCAACCAGTCCTCTGTGCTCAAGCACATCTTGGGGACTGGAGGGTTAGCTCCTCCTGCCAACTCTGGGCAAGCCTGCGAGGCCCTAAATCATGCTGTGGCAGAGAGTTTTCTTCTCCTGTTCTTCTAGTAGGCATTATTGCCTAGGAGAAACAAGAACTGGGAAACAGGAAGACTTACACTGCCAGTACCCTGTGCGAGTCTGTCTGTGATTAGATCTCTCAAGGCTGCTTACCCGGCTCTCCCTACCCAACTGCCAAGGACGTAGGGCCTGCAGTGCCTCTGGAGTGGGGAGTGAAACAGAGAGTCAAGAGGGACCAGATGAGTAGCACATACGATTTTTGATGATGGATCTATAAGACCTTGGCATTACTATTTTTCACAATGCACACAGGATTTTCATTGGCTGATTTTTGGAAGTAGATTGCCAGGCCTTTATTTCTAGTCCGTCTAGTCTGGAAGCTCCACTGAAACCTGTTCAGAATCATAGCAACACACAAGCCTCCACTGAGAGATGTCTGGTGGCTGTGTATGAGGTGCATTGGACCAGAATTGAACTCAGTTCTCCCACATCAAAGTTGAGAATTCTACCACTGAACCACCACTGCCACCCTGGCATTATAGACACTGTTCTGATTTGTTTCTGTTCTTGTAGGATCTTGACATGGTAGGAGCTAAATATAAACTTGTCATTGGTGACCAGTTAAGAGAGGTGAAGGCTTCCATTCTTGCTTCCTTTCTGAGCCAAATCCCAAGGGACAAGTTCAAGTGATTTTATAACACGGAAGAAAACTAGGAACAAATTTTGGGATTATGTTATTTCCAGCACCTAGCTTTGTGCATGTGTGAACACAGAAAATGTGTAAGGCATTTCTTCACTCCAATAATTAAAAAAAACATGATAGTATTGCCAGAATCTTCAGATGAGACTATGAAACAGAATATATGACTCTATAAAAGTGATAACATGATGAATGTTTCAAGGAGCATCATAATGGGATTATTCAACCAATGGCATAATTACATTTGGTATTTTCAAAGAAAAAATAACAAAGTTAAAGGCTCACTTCATAATACACACCAATGTAAGTTTCACAGGGATTAAAGGCTTACAGTAAAAACAATTAACAACAGAAATTATTAAGGGATGAATAAGGAAGGACTTTGTACGTGTTAAAGCAACAAAAGAAATAACAAAGAAAATTATTAATAAAACTGAGTATAAAAATTAAAAGTTTTTGTTTATTAAAAGTCTTGCTACAGCCCCACATGATGGACCAGAGAGCTGAAGACAACAAGCTGCAATTCCATCAAAATGCCATCAAAACAAATTGAGTCTGAATCTTCTGCAAATTACAACTCAACTTAAAGGCCCCAAAAGCTTAAAAGGAAACTTCTAGCTTTCACTGACCTGTGTCAGCGTTAGCCTAGAACAGTAGTTCTCAACCAGGAGCAATTTAATCTTCCGTCGGACATTTAGTAATGTCTGGAGACACTTTGGGTTGTCACAACTGGAAGAGTACTCTGGCTTCTAGTGGATACAGGCAAGAGATGCTGCTAAGCATCCTACAATGCACAGGACAGCCCCCACAACAAAGAATTATCCAACCCAAAATGTTAATAGTGCTAAGGTTGAAAAACCCTGGCCTGGAAGAGAAAATAGGGTTACTCTGTGCTATTCACAACTGAGTGAAGACCATGGTGATATAGAGGAAGAAATGGACACAGGTCCAAACTGCATGACTACTAGCTAAAAAAAAAAAAAAAAAAAAAAAAAAAACTGTTGTCATTGAGTTGATTCCAACTCACAGCGACCCTACAGGACAAAGCAGAACTGCCCTATAGGGTTTCCAAGGAGAGGCTGGTGGATTCAAATTGCCAACCTTTTGGTTAGCAGTTGTAGCTCTTAACTACTGCGCCACCTGGTCTACTGGTATAAAGTGGGAAAATCCCTGGGTTAATTGCTACTATAAAACCAAAAAACCCAAACAGTTGCCAGCAAGTTGGTTCCGACTCATGGCGACCCCATGTGTTACAAAGTAGAACTGCTCCATAGGGTTTTCTTGGCTGGAATCTTTTGGGAAGAAAATCGCCAGGCCTTTCTTCTGAACTGCCAACTTTTAGGTTAGTAGTCAAGATGCATAAATCTTTATTGTGCAAAGTTGTAGTTTGCTGCTGTCTTCCTTTCCTCTCACTTTGTCCACTTCCTTTGAATATATCTTAAAGTGATAATGAATAATTACAATGCTTAGAAAGTTATACTTAATGATAATTAAATATATAGATATAAATGTATGGATCTGTACATTCACAGAGGAGAGGCTGATGGCCCAAATCAGCTCCCCCTAACCCCTAGTCAGTGGAAAACTCTAAAGTCATGCTGTGCCTCCTCCTTTTCTTTTACTTACAGATATCTGAAACTTCTGTCAGAGGTATATTGTACGTACTTTTCTCTCCTAATTAGCAAAATGTATATTAGGATCTTTTTTAATGCATATTTTACCTTGTCCTCTCCCTTTTTTTTCTAAATGCATACCTGAATCATTTTTAAAATTAAAAACAACCAAGTCACTATAAACAACAATAAAAGACAAGTTGGGAAACAGCTTGAAAAAAGGCAGGGTCAATATTCTTAATATATAAAGAGTTCTTTTTAAATCAATAGAAAAACCATTAAGAATGTAACTGAAAAATTGACAATGGGTATGAACAACTGCTCTAGAGAAAGAAGAAATACAAATGGCCAATAAACACACATACACCAGTGTTCAACTTCAACCGTAATAAAAAAAAATAAATTGAAATAACAATGAAATACTACAATACACTTATAAAATTGACAAACATTAAAATATAACTGCTACTCATATACAGCTGGGGTGGGATGTGAGTGTAAATGGGTCAATCTCCCTGAAAATCATTTTGATTATGAGTCATTTTTAAAATAAATAATTTGTTTCTAATTATAAATGATACTTGCCTGTGGGGAAAGTTTATAAAACATTGAAAAGCATAAAAATGAACATCAGAACCATCCTTCACTTCAACTACTGGGAAACATAAGCAATTTTAACCTTTTGCTATATTTTTCCCAATCTCTTTTCGGGGTATTTATGTGTGTGTGTGTATTGTATTGTACGTACAGTTTGGTACCTTGCTCTTTCTTACTTACTATTATATTGTGAGCATGTTCCTACACTATTGTATTATCTTTAAAAACATGATACATTATGGTTGTATAATACAAAATTAAATGGATGCATTTGTAAAATTAACCATTTTTCCACTATTGGACATGTAGGTTTATCACTTTTTTTGTGTGTGTGTCTGTTATAAAGAAGAACATCATTGTGCCTGTTGTGAAGAACATCACTGTACTTCAATATCTGTATCTTCTATGAATGCTATTTCCCTAGGTTATTCCTAGAATAACAGGAAAATAAAGACATTTCAGGCAAACGAAACTGAAATACTTTGCTACCAACAGACGCTTATTATAGCAATTCCCAAAAGATATACTTCAGACAGGAGGAAATGACCCCAGACAGAACTTCTAAAGTGCAAAAAGGGATGACGGACAAAGAAAAAGGCAAATGTGTAGGTAAAATTAAACAGACATTAACTATATAAAACAATGATGACATCTCGTAAGTTTAAAAAAAAAAAAAAAGGAACTCAAACACACCAACAAGAACATATAAGTTGGAACTAAAGTGTCCAAAGGTCTTTCCTTGTGTCTGAGAGGAGGGCAAAGATACGAATTAATTTTAGGCTCTGCTAAGTAAAATATGAAGCCCTGGTGGTGCAATGATGAGAGCTTGGCTGCTAACCAAAAGGTCAGCAGTTTGAGTCCACCAGCGGCTCCCTGGAAATCCTACAGGGCAGTTCTACTCTGTCCTATAGGGTTGCTATGAGTCAGAGTCTACTCGATGGCAATGATTTAGTAGTTAAGTAAAATATGCATGTTAAAATTTCTGAATAATTCACTAATACAATAGAAATAGAGTGATGAACTTCGAAACAGATGGAGAAAAAAATAATCTAAAAGTAGGGAAAAAGAAATGTGGAAAAGGCAAAACAAATAAAAAGCAGAAAATATTAATGAGAAAGTATAATTACCATAAAAATTATGGACTGAATGCCTTTGTGAAGACAAAGAATGGCACGGAATGAAAAAGAAAATCCAGTTATTTGCTTTTAACAGACATCTAAGACAAAATAGAAGTATACTAGGTACACAGTAACTGAAAGAGGGCTGTTGTATCTATGTTATCAGACGTATCAGAACTTAAAGCACAAAGAATTGCTGAAAATAATAACACATCCTCAAAATTTACAAAGCAAAGTTGATCGCTCTGGGTCAACTGGGAGATTTTTTAACAAATCTCTCATGAAACAATAGATTAAGCAGCAAAGAATCAATACAACTTTCAAGATTCGAACACCACAAATAACAAGCTTCATCAGATGGAGATAAAATACATACTCACCCCAATTGCACATAAAGGACATATTCTAAAAATATACCAAGTTTGCCCTTTGAAAATACCAATGAACGTGTTAACTCTTCAGCAAGACTAATAAAGAAAAAAGGAGACGGCACAAATAACCAACGTCAGGAAGGAACACACGGTTATCAATACAGATACTGTAGACATTACAGAGATGAAGTTCAATTGAAATCGGACATTTCAGTAAATGATTCTGGGGCAAATGGTTACTAAAAACACACACAAAATTGGACGTATACCAATATGTGACAAGATATATGTGGATAAAGTGTTAACAAACCCTCATGCCTAAGAATCTGACCTTGGTCTACTTGCTAGCTTTGTTCCCCTGGTATTCCAATCATATGGCATTTCAACTATTTTGCTAGGCTAAATACTTATGGTAAAAATGATCCCTGACTGGTAAATTGTATCTGTACTGAGAAAACTATAAATACTCAAAGGAATGCATAGTTTTGGGCCTCTGCATGTAATGGCTTATAACTGGCATGGTCCTTGTGGTGACCCTAGAAGCTACTCTATATGGAGTTGTTATAAGAGATATAAGCTGATGTAGGGCATGAAGCTTTTAAGACAGACCAAGACTTCCCAATATGGACCTTGTATCCTTGTACCTGAGCCATCATCTGGGGGGCCAAACAATGAAAGCTCCTAAACAACTGTGTGAAATGCTGCCTGGAATGATGTAAAAACTCCTTCAGAGAGGAATGCCTGACGCTGCCCTGCTGTGGAGCTCTGGTTGCTCTGCAATACCTTCTGAGTAGCCTACAACCAGATGGACTTGCAAGTCTAAATGTTTAGTTGAGTCTAAAAAGACCTCCTAGTGGGCTTTGCAATATACAAAAGTCAATTCTAGATATATTGTCAACTTAAATATCAAAGGAAACGTTATAAAGCATTTGGAAGAAAATGATGGAATAACTTTATGACGTCAAGGCAGGGAAGGATTTTTTCAGTAAGACCTGAAAGTGCAAACAATAGGAAAAGGCTGAAAAATTGGATAATACTAAAATTAGTAAGTTCTATGTATTAAAAGATACCATAAAGAGAGTAAAAAAGAAAAAAATCTTACAAATTAGAAGAGGATATTTGAAGCACAGATAACTGAAAAAAAGTTACTGTCCAGAATAGAAGAATAATATTCTATGAATAAATTATAAAAAGGTAACCCAACACAACAAGAAGCAACAACAGGAACTTAATGAATGAGGAAACCAGATTGACCAATAAATGTTTTAAAAAGATGCTCATAAATGCCAAAGAAAACCACAATAAGATATCATTTCATATGTATCAGGTAAGCAAACATTTAAAAAAAAATTTTAAAACAGGAAGTTGATGGGGAAGTGAAATAACCAGAACTTCCATATACTGATAGTACATTTAAGTGTAAAATGGAGCAATCACTGCAGAATGCAATTTGGCATTTCTCGTAAAGTTGAAAGCTAGCATATATTATACCTCAGCAATTTCATTCCCAGGTATATGCCCTAGAAAAACTTTTGCGCATGTATACCTGGAGACATGTATAAGAATGTTCAGATCAGCATTGTTTCTAATAGAAAAAAACGGGAAAAAGAAATCTCCATCAACAATAGAATATATTATTAAATTGTGCATTATTGATAAATTTAACACTATATAACAGTGGATGTGATTGAAATCCAGCTGCATACCACAGCGTGGATAAATTTCAGGAATATACCGTTGAGTAAAAGAATATATATGGTATGATTACAATTACTAATATGTTTTATAACACAAGAAAAACTCAATAAAACATCAAGTCACTCAAATGTGTGTCAAACTATAAAGAAAATCAATGGAACAATTAACATAGAAATCAGGATAATGGTTACTCAAAGTAGGAAGGAAAGGTATTGGGGTCAGGGAGTGACACAGGATGACTTCAAAGCTAACGGCACTGACCTATTTCTTAATGTTTCTGGTAGATACACTGGGGTTCTTTGTATTGTTACTCTTTATTCTTTAAACATGTTTCATAGATAAAAACAGGTTATCCACTCTATATTAAATAAATATAATTATAGTGAATTGAAAATCATAAATATACTAGTTAGAAATGTTTATTCATTAAGGCAGGTCTGGCTCTAACTTAATTTACTACAATATGGTAACCATGAAGGAGCATCTCTCTGTGAATCAGAAAACACCAAAATGAGATGTAGTTATACTACAAATTATTCTGGTTATATTCAACACTCCTGGAATTAGTCTAAATTATTTATGCAAATATTTTCAGTTGATTGGTACTGCTTGAAATGTATACTTGATTTTTTTTAAATACCCAAATATCTCACTGAGAAAACAGCTGATAGCAACAGTAAATTTAAAGAGAAACATTTGTGCTGTCAGTTTAAAGAGAAACATCTATGCTGACAAAAATATTTCCATGATGCAGAAGTTTTAGCTCTAGAAGGAAACAAACATATTTCTTGGAAAAAAAACCTTGTGGTGGATTGATTGTATTTTCCAAAGATGGCCAAAACATGCTCTTCTTATAACGTGTCCTTGGCACAACCTGCATAGAAAATGAGGTCTATAGTCCCTCTCCTGAACTTGGACAGAGTTTTGTGACTGTGTTGACCAACAGAGTATGGAGTCAACAAAGTATGCTCTGTGACTTCTGAGTCCAGGTTCGAGTCTAGGTGAAAGAGCATCTGCTTCTATCTCTGCCTTTCTGCCTCTATCCCTTTTTCCCTCTCTCTTTTTTCCCCTCAGGATTCTTGCCTTTGGAACTCAGCTGTCAAGCTGTCAGGAAGCCCAAGAGAGGCTACATGTAAGTGTTCCAGCCAACAGCCCCAGCTGAGGTGCCAGCTGATAGCCAGCATTAACACCAAATGCATGAGTGAGAAAGCCTTCAAGATGACTCCAGCCCCAGCCACCATCTGACTTTGCAACCACATGGAAGACTCCAAGGGGAACCATACAGCTGAGCCCAGTCAACCCCTAGAACCATGACAGGTAATAACAATAAATGATTGTTGTTATTTTATGCCACCAAGTTCAGAGCAGTTTGTTATGCAGCAATAAATAACCAGGACAAACTATGATTTTAAGCTACCTGAAGGCAAGTGGAGGAAAGATAATATAGAATATTAAACTAAGGTCCTAAACCCAGGGTTTGAATTGCAGTCCTGCCACTATCTAACTATGTACCTAGTTAACCTCTGTGAGCCTCAGTTTCCCCAAGTAAAAAATTGAAGATTAATATCAACTTATATCTTTCAGTTTTTTTTCAAGCATAGAAAATGATATCACACAAAAACCATATGGTACACAGGAAATAATAAATAGTAGCTACTGATCTGCTGCAAAAGCCCTCTTTGAAGTGTTAAAAAGCAAAGATTCTGACTGGTTCCCAGTCTCTTCCAGATCTCATCCATCCTTCTATAAGGCATGGATAGAATTCTCCACTGCTCCTTGACTGGGAACTCATCAGCTGTGTCTGCAACTCTCATATGAGGGATCATTTAGTTCAACTTTTCTCTCAGACCTTTCTCTTTTTCTCCCATTTCTTAAAGATGGTCATGGTTCCCAAATAGCAAAGCCTAGCAAAGAAGAAAAGAAGCACAGTGTAGTGTTTAAGAGCACATACTCTGAAGCCTGACTGCCTAAGTTCAAATCTTAGCTCTGCCTCTTACTAACTTTGTGAGCATGGGCAACTTGTATAATATCTCTATGCCTCGATTTCTTCATGTGAAAAATAGAATTAATAATACTATGTACCTTATAGGGTTATTATGAGGATTAAATTAAATGAATTAACATATATCATGTTTAAAATATTGACTGGCACATAGTACACACTGAGAACTCTAGGTCACTAAGTTGGAAGGAAGTAGCTTATTTTGGTAATGCAATAAGTAGACATCAATACAACAAAACGGTTGGGTTCACTGCTAACCAGTCACCCACCAGAGAGCAGGATGTGTATTTTGGCTAGGGGGCTGTGTGCCTCTGTGGTGACCTCTTGAAAAGAAAATGCGGTAGTCATTCCTTGACAATGACTAGGGACAGATTTGAAGTCAGGATGTGACTCGCTAACTGTTGCTGTACTTTAAAAGTCGGCAACACAAAACATGTCCTCCAAAATAACTGACATTTAAAGTGTGACTCGCGTACCAGACACTGCCTAGAATAGTTTAGAAAATGAGAATCACATTGTGCTACAGATGGAGAAAAGGTACAATGAGGAAGTCACCCTTTCATCTGCAATGCAGTGCCCAGACACATTCAATACCCTAATTATAACACAGGAGAAAGAATGCCAATTCATTGTCATCCTAAGTGATACTCATCCCCTGTCCCTTCACCCTTTCTGTTGTCACAGAACTGAAGGAGAACAGAGCTGATTTCGCTCTTTGAAGGGATTTGTTGTTGTTAGTTACCATCGAGTGGATTCTGACTCACAGCGACCCTACGTACAACAGAACGAAACATTGCCTAGTCCTGCAACATCTTCACAACCATTGCTATGTTTGAGCCCATTGTTGCAGCCACTGTTGTCAATCTATCTCATTGAGGGTCTTCCTCTTTTTTGCTGACCCTCTACTTTACCAAGAATGATGTCCTTCTCCAGGGAATGGTCCCTCCTGATAACATGTCCAAAGTACTTAAGACAAAGTCTTGCCATCCTCCCTTCTAAGAAGCATTATTTTTTGTTCTTTTGGAAGTCCAATATTCTTCACTAACACCATAATTCAAAGGCACCAATTCTTTTTTTGGTGTTCCTTATTCATTATCTAGCTTTTACATGCATATGAGGCAACTGGAAATACCATGGCTTGGGTCAGGGGCACCTTAGTCCTCAAAGTGACATCTTTGCTTTTTAGCACTTTAAGGAGGTCTTTTGCAGCAGATTTGCCCAATGCATACGTCATTTGATTTCTTGACGGCTGCTTCCATGGGTGTTGATTGTGGAACCAAGTAAAATGAAATTCTTGACAACTTCAACACTTTCTCTGTTTATCATGATGTTGTTTATTGGCCCAGTTGTGAGGACTTTTGTTTTATGTTGGATTGCAATCCATACTGTCAGGCTGTAGTCTTTGATCTTCGTCAGTAAGTGCTTCAAGTCTTCTTTACTTTCAGTAAGCAAGTTTGTGTCATTTGCATATCGCAGTCTGTTAATGAGCCTTCCTCCAGTCCTGATGCCACACTCTTCTTCATATTGTCCAGCTTCTCGGATAATTTGCTCAGCACACAGACTGAGTAAGTATGGTGAAATGATACAATCCTGGTGCACACCTTTCCTGATTTTAAACCACACAGTATCCCCTTGTTCTGTTCAAACAACCGCCTCCTGGTCTATGTACAGGTTCTGCACGGAGGTATTCTCCCCTCAAATACATTGAGTATCGTTAGCAGGAAGTGCTTCTACAGCACAATGCAAATAAGGGTCTTATCGTATTCACATAACCATAGCAGGCTACACGGTGAAACTGAAATCTAATCAGCAAGCATTAATACAGTGTTCCTTGCTAATTTAAGCCTTGCAATCTTCACTATTTCAGGAAGTCTTCAGGAGATTTCTGCAGTCAGACATGCAACTTAACAGCTTGTACGTCCTATTAAGTCGCTTTATATTAGTAAGGTAACTTCTCTCTGAAATTCAAGTGCCAGGCAGCTTCCCGAATGACAAGAAAGCGTTTTGAGCAGCAAAATCCTGCAGTGCAGAGTTCCGCTACTCTGATAAGTTTAGCACAGAATGCGAGAGTGCGGCCGAGGGTGACAAGTCTAATTAAAATCATGTTCGGCTGCAGATCCGTCAGACAGATAAATTCCATAAGCACTAAATTGCATCAGTTTACTGAAGAAGTTATAATTCACTGCTCACTTCTTGTTAAATACAACATTGATTTAAAGCTGGGATCCTAGAACTTCATTGTGATTAACGAAATTTCACCAGATCTTTGGAATAAAAGGAGCACCAACATTTGACCCATAGCAATGTTTAAGGTATTAATGCAGAACACGAGAGAAAATGCCCTTCTTACTGCTATCCACCCCATTGTTGTTGGTGGCGGTGTTAGATGCTGTTCAGATGATTCTGACTCACAGTGACCCTATGTACAACAGAATGAAACACTGCCCAGTCCTGCGCCATCCTCACAAACATTGCTATATCTGAGCCCATTGTTGCAGCCACTGTGTCAATCTATCTCGTTGAAGGTCTTCCTCTTTTTCGCTGACCCTCCAGTTTACCAAACATGATATCCTTCTCCAGGGACTATTCCCTCCTGATAACATGTCTAAAGTATATGAGATGAAGTCTTGCCATCCTTGCTTCTAAGGTGCATTCTGGTTGTACTTCTTCCAAGACAGATTTGTTCGTTCTTCTGGCAAAAACCTGTTGCCATCGAATCAATTCCAACTCATAGCCATACTATAGGACAGAACAGAACTGCCCCACAGGGTTTCCAGGGAGCAGCTGGTGAATTTGAAATGCCAAGCTTTTGGTTAGCAGCTGAACTCATAACCACTGTGCCACTAGGGCTCCAGTCTTCTGGTAGTCCATGGTATATATATTCTATATTCTTTGCCAACACCGTAATTCAGAGGCACCAGCTCTTCAGTCTTCCTTATCATTATCCAGCTTTTGCATGCATATGAGGTGACTGAAAATACCATGACTTGGGTCAGGTGCACCTTAGTCCTCAAAGTGACATCTTTGCTTTTTAACACTTTAAAGAGGGCTTTTGCAGCAGATTTGTCCAATGCAGTAAGCTGTTTAATTTCTTGACTGCTGCTTCCATGGGTGTTGACTGTGGATCCAAGTAAAATAAAATCCTTGACAACTTCAATATTTTCTTTATCATGATGTTGCTTACTGGTCCAGTGTGAGGATTTTTGTTTTCTTTATGTTGGATTGCAATCCATACTGTCAGGCTGTAGTCTATGATCTTCATCAGTAAGGGCTTCAAGTCCTCTTTACTTTCAGCAAGCAAGTAGTGTCATCTGCATATTGCAGGCTGTTAATTAGTCTTTCTCCAATCTTGCATTTTTCTTCATATAGCCAGCTTCTCAGATTATATGCTCAGCATACAGGTTGAACAAGTATGGTGAAAGGGTACAACCCTGATGCACACCTTCCCTGATTTTAAACCACACAGTATACCCTTGTTCTGTTCAAAGGACTACCTCATCGTCTACGTGTGCGTTCTATATGAGCACAATTAAGTGTTCTGGAATTCCCATTCTTCATAATGTTATTCATAATTTGTTATGATTCACATAGTAGAATGCCTTTGCACGGTCAGTAAAACGCAAGTAAACATCTTTCTGGTATTCTCTGCTTTCAGCCAGGATCCATATGACATCAGTAATGATATCCTTCATTCCATGTCCTCTTCTGAATCTGGCTTGAACTTCTGGCAGTTCCCTGTCAATGTAATCTGCAACCCTTTTTGAATTATCTTCAGCAAAATTTTACTTGTGTGTGATATTAATGATATTATTAGGTAATTTTCACATTCAGTTGGATCACCTTTCTTTGGAATGGGCACAAATATGGCTCTCTTCCAGTTAGCTGACCAGATAAATGTCTTCCAAATTTCACTGCATAGATGAGTGGACGCTTCCACAGTTGCATCCATTTGTTGAAACATCACAATTGGTAGTTCGTCAATTCCTGGAGAATTTTTTTTTTTTTTTTTTGCAAGTGCCTTCAGTGTAGCTTGGACTTCTTCTTTCAATAACATTGGTTCTTGATCATATGCTATCTCTTGAAATGGCCGAACATCAACCAATTCTCATTGGTACAGTGATTCTATGTATTCCTTCCATCTTCTTTTGATGCTTCCCCCATCATTCAATATTTTGACCATAGAAACCTTCAATACTGAAACTCAAGGCTTGAATTTATTCTTCAGTTCTTTCAGCCTGAGAAATGCTGAGCGTGTTCTTCCCTTTTGGTTTTCTAACTCCAGGTCTTTGCACATTTCATTATAATACATCATTTTGTCTTTTTGAGCCACCCTTTGAAATCTTCTATTCAGCTCTTTTAGGTCATCATTTACTCTTTTGCTTTAGCTATCTACCTTCAAGAGCAAGTTTCAGGGTCTCTTCTGACATCTATTTTGGTCTTATCTTTTTTTCCCCTTGTCTTTTAAATGATCTTTTGCTTCTTCATATATGATATACTTGATGTTATCCCACAACTCATCTGGTCTTCAGTCATTAGTGCTCAATGTGTCAAATCTATTTGTGAGATGGTCTCTAAATTTTGGTGAGATATACCCAAGTTTGTACTTTGGCTCTCGTGGACTTGTTTTAATTTTCTTCAGATTCAGCTTGAACTTGCGTATGAGCAATTTATGGTCTGTTCCACAGTCGACCTGTAGCTTTGTTCTGACTGATGATATTGAGCTTCTTCATTGTCTCTTTCCACAGATGCAGTCGATTTTATTCCTGTGTATTGTGCATATGGTGAGATCCACGTGCATAGTTACCGTTTATGTTGTTGAAAACTGGAAGTTGTCAGAAATGAAATGGAACACTTGAAGATCAATACCTTAGGCATTAAGCAGCCCCGATGACACAGTGGTGAAGCACTTAGCTGTTAACTGAAAGGTCAGTGGTCAAACCCACCAGCTGCTCCTTAGGAGAAAGATGTGGCAGTCCACTTCTGTAAATATTACAGCCTTGGAAACCCTATGGGGCAGTCTACTCAGTCCTACAGGATTGCTATGAGCTGGAATCAACTCAATGGCAATGGATTTTGGGTTAGTGATGCTGAAATGGACTGGTATTGGCCATTTTGAATCAGACAATCATATAGTCACTATTCCAAGAATGACAAATTGAAGAGAACAGTGGTGTATTCATTGTCAAAAAGAACATTTCAAGATCTATCGTAAAGTACAATGCTCTCAGTGATAGAATAATATCCATATGCCTACAAGGAAGTCCAGTTAATATGACTATTATTCAAATTTACACACCAACCACTAATGCCAAAAATGAAGAAACTGAAGATTTCTACCAACTTCTGAAGCCTGAAATTAATCAAACATGCAATCAAGATGCATTGATAATTACTGGTGATTGGAATGAAAAAGGTGGAAACAAAGAAGGATCAGTAGTTGGAAAACATGGCCTTGATAATAGAAACGATGCCAGAGATCGCATGATAGAATTTTGCAAGACCAATGACCTATTCAGTGGAAATACAACAATCTACCCCATTACTACTCTACTGTTTAGACACTTGATTTGTGAAAAAGAATTTTCTGTTGTGTCTATTAGTCCCCATGTAGATGGAGCAGCAGAAAGATGGGGTGCAGAACTCAAATTCTAGTAAGAAGACCAGACTTAATGGTCTGACTGAGACTGGAGATACCCCAGAAAGCACACTATTCACAAGTATCATTTTATGTCCAATAGTCCAGTCTAATCTTTGAAGAGTAGGCTTTGGGAATAGTTTCAGTTCTGAGGTAACAGAGAGTCTGGAGGCCGTGTCTTCCGGGGTCCCTCCAGTCTCAGTCAGACCATTAAGTCTGGTCTTTTTACTAGAATTTGAGTTCTGCACCCCACTTTTCTCCTGCTCTGTCAGAGACTCTCTGTTGTGTTCCCTGTCAGGGCAGTCATCGGTGGTAGCCGGGCACCATCTAGTTCTTCTGGTCTCAGGCTGATGGAGTCCAGTTATGTGGCCCTTTCTGTCTCTTGGGATAGTATTTTCCTTGTGTCTTTGGTGTTCTTCATTCTCCTTTGCTCCAGGTGGGTTGGGACCAATTGATGTATCTTAGATGTCCACTCGCTGGCTTTTAAGACCCCAGATGCCACTCACTAAAGTGGGATGAAGAACATTTTCTTAATAAATTTGTTATGCCAGTTAACCTGGATGTCCCCTGAAACCATGGTCTCCAGATCCTCACCCCTGCTAATCTGTCCCTCAAAGTGTTTGATTGTATTCAGGAAACTTCTTAGCTTTTGGTTTAGTACAGTTGTGCTGACTTACCCTGTATTGTGTGTTGTCCTTCCCTTCACCTAAGTTAATTCTTATCTACTATCCAGTTGGAAACACTGGTAGTGCAGAGGTTAAGTGCTACAGCTGCTAACCAAAAGGTCAGTAGTTCAAATCCACCAGGCCCTCCTTGGAAACTCTATGGGGCAGCTCTACTCTGTCCTATAGGGTTGCGCTATGAGTCAGAATCAACTTGACAGCAACTGGTTTATCTAGTTAGTGAACACCCATCGCACTCCCTCTCCACCCTCGTAACCAACAAAGAATGTTTGCTTTTCTGTATAAACCATTTCTTGAGTTCTTATAATAGTGGTCTCATATAATATTTGTCCTTTTGTGACTAATTTCACTCAGCATAATGCCTACCAGATTCATCCATGTTATGAGATGTTTTGAGGATTGATCATTGTTCTTTATCGTTGCATAGTATTCCATCGTGTGAATATACCATAATTTGTTTATCCATTCATCCGTGGATGGGCACCTAGGTGTTTCCATCCTTTTGCTATTGTGAACAGTGTTGCAATGAACATGGGTGTGCATGTATCTATTTGTGTGATGGCTCTTATTTCTCTAGGATATATTAGAAGGAGTGGGATTGCTGGGTCATATGGTACTTCTATTTCTAGCTTTTTAAGGAAGCGCCACATTGCTTTCCAAAGTGGTTGTATCATTTTACCTTCCCAGTAGTAGTGTATAAGTGTTCCAGTCTCTCCATAGCCTCTCAAACATTTATTATTTCGTGTTTTTTGATTAAAGCTAGCCTTGTTGGGGTGAGATGGTATCTCATTGTAGTTTTGATTTGCATTTCTCTAATGGCTAATGATTGTGAACATTTCCTCATGTATCTGTTAGCCACATGAATGTCTTCTTTGGAGAAGTGCCTGTTCATATCATTTGCCCATTTTTTAATTGGGTTACTTGTCTTTTTGTTGTTGAGGTTTTATAGTATCTTGTAGATTTTAGAGATTAGACACTGATCGGATTGTCATAGTCAAAAATTTTTTACCAGTCTGTAGGTTGTATTTTTCCTCTTTTGATGAAGTCTTTTGATGAGCGTGTTTGATTTTTAGGAGCTCCCAGTTATCTAGTTTATCTTCTGCTGTTTGTGCATGGTTAGTAATGTTTTGTATTCTGTTTATGCCATTTATTAGGCCTACTAGCATTGTCCCTATTTTTTCTTCCATGATCTTTATCATTTTAAATTTTATATTTGGGTCTTTGATCCATTTTGAGTTAGTTTTTGTGCATTGTGTGAGGTATGGGTCTTGTTTCAGTCTTTTGCAGATGGATACCCAGTTACGCCAGCACCATTTGTTAAAGAGACTGTCTTTTCCCCCATTTAATGGACTTTGGGCCTTTGTCAAATATCAGCTTCTCACAGGTGGATGAATGTACATCTGGATTCTCAATTCTGTTCCACTGGTCTATGTATCTGTTGTACCAGTACCAGGCTGTTTTGACTAATGTGGCAGTATAATATGTTATAAAATCAGGTAGTGTGAGGCCTCCCACTTTGTTCTTCTTCTGGAATAATGCTTTATTTATTCAGGGCCTCTTCCCTTTCCATATGAAGTTGGTGATTTGTTTCTCCATCTCATTAAAAAATGTCATTGGAATTTGGATCAGGATTGCATTGTATCTGTAGAAAGCCTTGGGTAGAATAGACATTATCACAATGTTTAGTCTTCATATCCGTGAGCAAGGTATGTTTTTTCCACTTATGGAGGTCTCCTTTGGTTTCTTGCAGTAGTGTCTTGTAGTTTTCTTTGTATAGGTCTTTTATGTCTCTGGTTAGATTCATTCCTAAGTATTTTATCTTCTGTTGTAAATGGTATTGATTTGGTGATTTCCTCTTTAAGTTCTCTTTGTTGGTGTAAAGGAATCCAACTGATTTTTGTATGTTTATCTTATATCCTGATACTAGGCTGAAATCTTCTATTAGTTCCAGTAGTTTTCTTGTGGCTTCTTTGGGGTTTTCTGTGTATAAAATCATATCATCTGCCAATAGACATACTTCTACTTCTTCCTTACCAATTTGGATGCCTTTTATTTCACTTTCTAGCCTAACTGCTCTGGCTAGGACCTCCAGCAGAGTGTTGAATAAAAGTGGTGATAAAGGGCATCCTTGTCTTGTTCCCGTTTTCAAGGGGAATGCTTTCAAAGTCTCTCCATTTAGGATGATGTTGGCTGTTGGCTGTGTATAAATGCCCTTTATTATGTTGAGGAATTTCCCTTGTGTTCCTATTTTGCTGAGAGTTTTTATCATGAATGGGGGTTGGACTTTCTCAAATGCCCTTTTGCATCAGTTGATAATTTTGTGTGGTTCTTGTCTTTTGTTTTATTTATATGATGGATTACACTGATTGTTTTTTCTAATGTTGAACTATCCTTGCATACTTGATACAAATCCCACTTGGTCATGGTGAATTACTTTTTTGATATGTTGTTGAATTCTATCGGCTAGAATTTTTTTGAAGATTTTTGCATCAATGTTCATGAGGGATATTGGTCTGTAAATTTCTTTTTTTTTTTTTTTGGTGTCTTTACCTGGTTTTGGTATTATGGTTATGCTGGCTTTGTAGAATGAGTTTGGGAGTATTCCATCTTTTTCTATGCTCTGAAATACATTTAGTAGTAGTAGTGTTAACTCTTCTCTGAAAGTTTGGTAGAATTCTCTAGTGAAAACTTCAGGGCCAGGACTTTTTTTTTTGTTGGGAGTTTTTAAATTATCTTTTCAATCTCTTATTTGTTATAGGTTTATTTAGCTGTTTTACCTCTGTTTTTGTTAGTTTAGGTAGGTAGTGAATTTCTAGAAATTTTTCTATTTTGTCTAGGTTTTCAAATTTGTTAGAGTATAATTTTTCATAGTATTCTGTTATGATTCTTTTAATTTCAGTTGGGTCTGTTGTGATATCAGCCATCTCATTTCTTATACAGGTTATTTGCTTCCCATTCCATTTTTCTTTTGTCAGTTTGGCCAGCGGTTTATCGATTCTGTTGATCTTTTCAAAGAACCAGCTTTTGGTCTTGTTAACTCTCAATTGTTTTTCTATTCTCTATTTTATTTACTTCTGCTCTAATTCTTATTATTTCCTTTCTTCTGGCACCTGGGGGCTTCTTCTTCTGCTCTCTTTCTACTTGTTCCTGTTGTAGGGTTAATGTCTTGATTATGGCTCTTTCTTCTTTTTGGATGTGTGCATTTATTGCTATAAATTGACCTCTGAGCACTGCCTTTACTGTGGCCCAAAGGTTCTGGTAGGATGTGTTTTCATTTTCATTTGATATTGCAATTTTCTTTATTCCATCCTTAATTTCTTCTATAACCCAGTATTTTTTGAGCAAGGTGTTGTTCAGTTTCCATGTGTTCAATTTTTTTCCTTGCTTTCTCTGTTACTGTTTTCCACTTTTATGGCTTTATGGTCAGAAGAGATACTTTGTAATATTTCAGTGCTTTGGACTGTGTTAAGGCTTGCTCTATAGCCTAATATGTGATCTATTCTGGAGAATGTCCCATGTGCGGTGGAAAAGAAAGCATACTTGGCTGCTGTTGGGTGGAGTGTTCGGTATATGTCTGTGAGATCAAGTTGGTTGATTATGGCATTTATATCTTCCATTTATATCTTCTTTCTGGATGTTCTGTCCTTCACTGGAAGTGGTGTGTTGAAGTCTCCTACTATTATTGTGGACCTGTCTATCTCTCTTTTCAATGCTGTTAGAGTTTGTTTCATGTATTTTGGAGCCCTGACATTGAGTGGGTAAATATATGTTATGGTTATGTCCTCTTGGTGTATCGACTGCTTAATCATTATACAGTGTCCTTCTTTATGCTTTGTGGTGGTGGATTTTACTTTAAAGTCTATTTTGTCAGAGATTAATATTGCCACTCCTGCTCCTTTTTTGAATGTTGTTTGCTTGATATATATTCTTCCATCCTTTGAGTTTTCGTTTGTTTGTGTCTTTAAGTCTAAAGTGTGTCTCGTGTAGGCAGCATATGGACAGATCATGTTATTTTTATCCATTCTGCCACTCTCTGTTTCTTTACTGGTGCATTTAGTCCATTTACATTCAGCGTAATTATTGACAGGTTGAAATTTAGTGCTGTCATTTTGATTTCTTTTTTTGTGTGTTGTTGACAGTTCTTTGTTCCACTTAATTTTCTGTGCTGAGTCCTGTTTACTTATGTATCTTATTTTCATCTTTTTCATTGTTGTTGATTTTGTATTTGCCAACTCTTTACATTTTTCTTGGTTTTTATTTTGATGTGTAGGATTGTTAGTTTCCTTTGTGGGTACCTTACTATTTACCACTATTTTTCTAAGTTTAAACCAATCTTTTAGTTTTTTATAGCATCTTGACTTCCTCTCCATATGAAAGATGTATAACTATGTTTTTTAGCCCCTCTCTTTTGTTTTAATGTTGTCATCTTTTACATATTGACATCTCTGTTTCCCTATTTTCAGTGTTTTAACTTTGATTTATTTTTGTGACTTCCCTATCTGGGTTGATAGCTGGTTGCTCTGTTCTGTATTCTAGTCTTGGGTTGTTACCTGATATTACTGATTTTCTAACTGGAGGATTCCCTTTAGTATTTCTTGTAATTTTGGTTTTTTGCAAATTCCCTAAACTTCTGTTTATCTGGAAATACCCTAATTTCACCATCATATTTGAGAGACAGTTTTGCTGGATATAGAATTCTTGGCTGGCAATGTTTCTCGTTCAAGGCTTTGTATATGTCATCCCATTGCCTTCTTGTTTGCATGGTCTTTACTGAGTAGTCCAAGATTAGTCTTATTGACTCTCCTTTGTAGATGACTTTTCGTTTAGCCCTAGGCACTCTTAAAATTCTCTCTTTATCTTTGGTTTTGGCAAGTTTGATCATAATATGTCTTGGTGACTTTCTTTTGGGATCTACCTTGTGTGTGGGGGGGGGTTGATGAGCATCTTGGATAGATATATCATCTTTCATGATATCAGGGAAGTTTTCTGACAAGAAATCAATTCTGCCAAGAAAACAATTCTTTCTGTTTTCCTGTTACCCCCGTTCTGATACTCTAATCACTTGTAGCTTATTCCTCTTGATAGAGTCCCACGTAATTCTTAGGGTTTCTTCATTTGTAAAAATTCTTTTTCTGATTTTTCCTCAAATAAGTTGGTGTCAAGGGCTTTATCTTCAATCTCACTAATTCTGACTTCCATTGCCTCAATTCTGCTCCTAAGACTTTCTATTGAGTTGTCTAATTCTGAAATTTTATTGTTAATCATCTGGATTTCTGTTTGCTGTCTGTCTATGGATTCTTGCAGCCAGTTAAATTTGTCACTGTGCTCCTCTATAATCTTCTTAAGTTCCTCTGTTGCTTTGTCTGCATGTTCCTTGGCTCGTTCTGGTTTTTGCCTGATCTCCTTCCTGATATCTTGAAGAGTTCTCTTTTGTATTCTACCTCTGTTAACTCCAAGTTCTCTTCCTCTGGAAAATTTCTTGATTCTTTGTTTTGGGAGCTTGCTGAAGCCATCATGGTCTGTCTCTTTATGTGATTTGATACTGACTGTTGTCTCTGAGCCATTAGTAAGTTATTTATTTATTTTACGTTTGCTTACTGTGTCCTAGCTTCTTTGATATGCCCAAATAGGCTGGTCATGTGACCTAGTTTGTTTATCGGCACCTTTGAAGCTCTAACGTCCTGTCACCAGGTGGTTAGATCTATTACCAGGTATGTGATCCCAGAAGTCCCTTTACTTTTCTTGTATGGATTCAGCTCAAGTGTCCAGATGGTCAGTCATGAAGTGTGTAGTGC
Source organism: Dugong dugon (assembly GCA_030035585.1). Lineage (NCBI taxonomy): Eukaryota > Metazoa > Chordata > Mammalia > Sirenia > Dugongidae > Dugong > Dugong dugon. The sequence continues at coordinate 150,782,050 of CM057460.1, forward strand.
AGGCTGTCACCTACAGTCCTAGACAGGCAGGGGTGATTGGAGTAGGCACAGGTATCTGGCTGCAGTAAGGGGTCACGCACTGAGCAAGGCAGGGGGCTGACTGCTGCCCCGAGTGTCTGTGAGGAAAGTGTGTCCCTGTTCCCTAGTGTGCGTAGGTGGTTTGGCTTTGCAGCCAGAGTATGGGCACCCAATGCTGTTGGCTGTAAGGACCGGGAAGCACCACTTATTCTTGCACCCTGCCACAGGTGGCTAGGTGGCATGGGTACAGCCACTAGTCCTCAGGCCCCTGATGTGGGTAGGTGAGGACCCTGCTTAATGGGCAGAGCGGTATCAGTTGTTATGAACCTGCCACTTCACCATCTAGCTGATACAGTGAAGTTAGGCTTCAGGTATATACCCTGTTGCACTGTGGTAATGAGGGCCTACGCTGTTGAAATGGGCCCACACCGGTCTATGCAGGGGTGAAAGGCATTCAAAGTCCATGGACCCCTTATGCCTGTGCCTAGGCAAAGGAACTGTGCCTGCCCTGAGTTTCTGGCTTAGGCGAGCTGTCAGATTACTTTTTACTGTTTGTTAATTTTTTCCTTCTCCAACGCCCAGAGAATGGCTCAGGGTGCATGAAGCTTCCCACTTCTGGCCCAGGGGAGGCAGCAATTGCTGAAGCCTGCCCAGGACAGGGTGCAGAGTGGGGATGGAACAGGTAAATAGGAGAGAGTTCTTCCCAAATCGGGTGCTTTTTGACCTGTGTGGTAGGTTAAACACATGTACTTATTTTTGGCCGATTGAGCGCTGCTTTTCACTGGCTCTGGAGGCCTGAGCCGACTCTCCGCAGTTTGGTCTCTCCCAATGTGGAAAACATGTCCCAAATGCCACTCCTTGCCTCACTGTGCATGGCAGCTGAACTGGCCTGTAGGGCGCCAGCTCCCACTGGGTCAAGTCTGACAACTCCTCACTGCTTCTAAACCGTCTCTCCCTCCCTCTGCCACTAAATCCAATTCCTCAACTTTGTCTTTGATGTTCAGGGCTCCTAGATTGTCATATACGATTAATTCACTTGTTTTTTTGGGTCTTTGCTGTAAGACGGACTACCGGAAGCCTCTGGCTACTCCACCATCTCAGCCCTGCCCCCACTAATAATCACTCTTGAGAGCAATGCTGTCCAATAGAACTTTCTGTGATGATGGAAGTGGTCTATATTTTCACCATCTAGTATGGTAGCCATTAGCCATGTGTGATTATTGAGCACTTGAAATGTGGCGAGTGTGACCAAGAAACTGAACTTTCAGTTTTGTTTAATTTTAATTAATTTCAATAACCATAAGAAATCCAATAGTCATATACAGCTAGTAGTAAAAGGGTATTTTAACAGAATGGGTCTGTCCAAGCATGGCACACTTCTTCCATCAACCTCTATTGAAGCCAGATTAGCTCTTTAGCAGCCTATCTCGCTGTGGTTTCCCCTCCTGCACCAAATACTCACCATCCAATTTGTGCCCCTCATCATCACTTACCACATGATCATCCAGGGAGCTAACCACTAGTGGAGACCTGTGGCTACCCTGTTGATAAGTCAGCTTGGCAAAGAACTGGTAAGGAAAATGGGGTGGGCCGCAAGGTGGCCAATGGGGAAAAATGAATGTCTGTGAAGCTCTGTGGTCAGAATAAACTTATCACCCTGAAACTCATGTCTCCAGGTTTCAGAAAGCAAACCTCTCCCACTTCCTTCCAGAAATGTTATGGTTGAGGGGGTGGGGGTTTTATGTCTTGGGGTACCTACATGTCCTTTGCCCTTTTCCTAAGTCAGGGAGACTCTGACACATCCCAGGGTCCAATTGTCAGAGGACCTTTGTACCCACCTTGGAGTTCTGAATCCCCTCTGTGGGACACAAGCTAGTTTCCCAGGAACAGAGGTGAAGGGCTGAATAAGTGGCAATTACACTGTGAGTACACATGTTCTCCAGCCATGTGAGACAGAGTAGAAAAATAATCTTGGACAGACTCTCAGTGGGCAAAGTGCTATGTCCCAGAGGAAATGTAATTCGTATCAGTACCACTTGCTGACTCTCAATGACAAAATACAGGATGTAGCAGAGAATATGCACTGGTAAAACTTCCATCCAGTATGGTGACAATGGGCTGGTAGCTTTAAGTGTGTTCACAAACATGTTAGAGGCCCCCTTGAACAGCAAGATGCCCTTTAGGTTGCTCCAGGTTCCCTAGGGATGCTAAGACACAATGTACGCGTTGGTGGGGATGTTGTCTTGCCCATCATCATCCCATACTATTTCTTAAGGTAGAAAGGTTGCAGATGGCTCATGAAGTAGAGGGAGCAGTGAAGGATGTACGTCTCACCCACCCACTCAACAGAACTCTAGAAATGAGGCTGATCTCAGAGAGGTGAGTGACAGAATCGATACTCAAATGGACACATGCAAAATCTCTTATGGAAACTTGACTCCAGGATGAGAGAAAGACTTAGTGGTAACTACTAACCTGTTTAAAGACACTGACACACTGGACAGACCATGTGTCAATCAGAAAAGGAAGTGGTCACCGTAGAACCAAGACGAAAATGAGAGCTTGAGAGGAAAATACTGGCGGTGCCCATCAAAGCACTCCTGAAGGAGATGGGAGCTCAGTCCACAGATGGTCATCTAAGCAAGATTAATTTTACAAAAAGAACAGGTCGTCAAGCTATCTTAGCCGGGGGCAAAGGGGTGGGAGACTTCTTAAGATCAACAAAGGCCTCTTACTCCAAAACCCTGATCACCTAACAAACACCAGTTATAATCTGGCACTCATAGAGCTCATCTACAGGGAGAGAAGAGCTGACTTATGGTATGAGTCTCCATCAATTGACAACTGCCCATATTTGATAAGCCATCTTGTATCTGGTTTATACAACAGTTGCCTGAGAGCTCAGTTAATGTGATCACATCCCTGAGAGACTGAGCCACTAAGTCTGTGAAAAGAAAATCAAGTTTCACATCTGCAAAGCTAAGACCCAGATTCAAACTGTGGCAAATTTGTTGAAGTAAAAGCCACTTTGCACGATCTTTTAAGTGTAGGCAGGCTCCTTTAATAATAAATCTACACTAAACCAAAAAGACCAAAACAGTTACCATGGATTCTATTCCAACTTATAGTGACCCCATGTGTTTCAGAGGCTAACTGTGCTCCACAGGGTCTTCAATGGCTATGATCTTTCAGAAGTAGATCACCAGGCTTTTTTTCCAAGGCATCTCTGGGTAGATTCAAACTACCAGTCTTTTTTATTTTTTAATATTTTATTGTACTTCAGGTGAAGGCTTACAGACAAACTACCAGTCTTTTGGTTAGTATCCAAGCACTTAACCATTTGCTCAACCCCGGGACTCCTAAACCTATATTACTTTAATATTAATAATGACAAAACCAAAACCTAACCCATTGCAGTCTAGTCAAATCAACTCATAGTGACCCTATAGGACAGAGTAGAACTGCCCCAAAAGGTTTCCAAGGAGTAGCTGGTGGATTTGAACTGCTGACATTTTAGTTAGTGGCTGTCTTCATCATCTAGTGTTGCTATAACAGAAATACCACAAGTGGATGGCTTTAACAAAGAGAAATTTATTCTCTCACAGTCTAGGAGGCTAAAAGTCCGAATTCAGGGTGCCAGTTCCAGGGAAAGGCTTTTTTTCTCTGTTGGTTCTGGGAGAAGATCCTTGTCATGAGTCTTCCCCTGGTCTAGGAGCTTCTCAGTACAGGAACTCTGGGTCCAAAGAGGGCCCTCTGCTCTCGGCACTGCTTTCTTGGTGGTATGAGGTCCCCATGTCTCTCTGCTTGTTTCTCTCTTTTATATCTCAAAAGAGATTGACTTAAGACACAACCTAATCTTTTAGATTGAATCCTGCCTCATTAACATAACTGCCGCTAATCTCACCTCATTAATATCATAGAGATAGGATTTACAACACATAGGAAAATCACATCAGATGACAAAACGGTGGACAATCACACAATACTGGGAATCATGGCCCAGCCAAGTCCACACATTTTGGGGGGACAAAATTCAATCCATGACAGCGGCTGAGCTCTTAACCAGTATCACTCTGTACTAGATGCTTTAAACCATCATTTCTACTGATTCTTAAAACAACCCTTGGAGGTGATTTTTATTCCACCATTCTAAATATTAAGGAGCTGAGACCTAGAGAAGATAAATAACTTGCCCAAGATTTTCTAAGTGGAAGAGCTGGGATTAGGCCCTGGGTCTGCCTGGCTCTAAAGTCTTTGCCCATCTGACTTCAGCAGAGATTTTCAAACTTGGTTTGGCAGAGAGGTCAGACATCACTCTCCATGGGAAGGTGGAGGGCAAATTCATCAGCTTTTAGAAAAGGTCCTAGAGAAGGTTTTGTTTTGTTTTCTACAAGGTGAATTTGACCTGTTTGGTGCTGAAATTTGCCTCCTAAAGGAAGCATGCAAGAAGAGAAGGGACATGCTCAGAAAGAAGGTGAGCTGGAAAACCATGTTTATTTTCTGTGGGTCAAAAAGGCACCCTTTTCAAGATGGACTTGTGTTTGAAGGTACAAGTACCTTTCCTTTAATGAGTTAGCACATTGTATTGTAAACTCCTCTCCTTTAGATTACAATTCTTGAGAGCAGGAGCTAACGCCTAATACACAGCTTGGCACATGTAAAACATAGATTGGGTAGAATGATGGATGAATGAGCAAATAGATGAAGTAATGTCCTGCCCCTCCTGATGACAACAGCCATTAGCTCTTGGCACTACTGACATCCAACTACTGCATTATGATTCATTTAGCATTTATTCAACAAACATTTATTTTTGGACAAATGGCCAGTTTAAAGATCTGATCCAAGATGACTCAACACAGCTTAATGAACCATTAGTGACTATGCTTCAGCAGTTCAGTGCAGGAGCAAAGATGTTCAACATGTCCTCTAATGATGAAGGACACAAACAGGCAATTTACAAAAGAACTACAGATGGCCAAATTAAAAAAAAACGTTCAACCTCACTAGAACCTCAAATTAAAACAAGAATTGATTTTTTGAGGGTCTAGCAAATAGGAAATGTAAAAAACAAAAACAAAAACAAAAAAAACATATCTTTTAAATAATATTCAGAATTGGAAAGGATGTTAGCAAGTGACTAATATGTGAGAGTATAAGCTGGTACAATAATTTTTGGCAAATAAATTGACAGTATGCCTCAAAGGACCTAAAATCATTTACATTTTGACATAGTAATTTCACTTTCAACCATTTACCCTATCATAGATGTATATAAAAACATGTACAATGATGTTTATTATACATTGTTTAGAATTGTTTAGAATAGCCAAAGAATTGCATACAACTTAAATCTAGGGACTGGTTAAACATAGCATATGAGAGAATGATATGCTGCTATCAAAAATCAATTTCTCAAAAATATTTAAAGCTATGGGGAAAGTTTGATATACCTTTAAGTGAAAAAAAGCAGATTTCAAAGCACTACCTAGAGAATTATTACAGTTTTGTTAAAAAAAACTTCATACATTTCTATATTCTTTCCGTATTTCTCTTCTCTAGTTCCCCAATGTTCAAAAACTAGTATCATTTTACAGTTCTATTTTATAAATATCATAGTCTCACGAATAAAACCAACAACAACCTCTCACAGTTGTGTGCAATTTCATACCATTCCCTAATTTTTCTTTTATTCCCCACACTACCCCTGACTTGGAGAGAGAGGGAAGGATTTATTCAATGCTTCACACTCACTAAATGCCAGGTCTCACACCAGGTACCCTGACTTTGAGAACAGAATTCTTTTCATTACACCAAAGCTGGATATGCCCTTAATCCGTGTCAATTTCCAAAATCCATCAGATCTTATGCTGAACTTCCTGGGGCCAGCACAACCCAACTGAGCCTTGCTTCCTTAATATAAGTTTAGAAGAAAGAGAAAAGCAAATGTAATTATGCCGTATCTCTAGCTGTACATATTCCCCAATGGGAAAACCTAGCAGTTACCATATATCTTTAATTCTAATTCTTCCCAAATCATTTTTTTAAAATTATAATATGTACAATAATGAAGAGTTTTGTTTTGTAAACATTTTCCCCAGAATCATGAAAGCACATTCTTCCTTGTAAATTATACATGGCATAATTACAACAAGATAGGCTGTGTTTTGGGTCTCATTTCAAAGTGATTCCATTTTAAAGCATTCTCCTTAATAAACACAAAACACTTGCAGCCTCCACTGTAGAACTATCAGGAATGAACAGACCATATTTTTAAAGGGTAGGACGACCTGGGTAATGCAAACAGTTAACACGCTTGGCTGCTAACCGAAAGTTTGGAGGTCGAGTCTAATAAGGATCAAAAAGGAGTGCATAGTGAGAACAGGGATGCAGCACGTATATTCTACACAGTGAACTGTGAAGGGTTGGAAGGGACCTGTGAGAATAAGGGTTCTTCAGTAGGCATTAGCTGAGCACCCACTTCCTAAATGCCAGGCCCCATCGTGGGGGCAGTGACATGTGGAGAATGAGATGGCCCCCACCCTCACAGAGCTCTCAGCCTAGGGTAGGAGACAAATGAAAACAAGGCTTTCCAATTCAGTGTGGAGAGTCCTGTGATAGTTTGTACAGGGCAGAGGGGTAATATCTCTAGTTCACTGAGTGCTTACAAGGCACCAAAGCCTGCACAAGCACTTCACAAAGACCATCTCATGTAAATCCTCTTAATACCCCTTAAGTGAGCCAAGAGGTGGAGCTCTCTAGGGTGGGGTTGTAAATCCCTACAGGCAGCTGTTGGTGGTGAGGATGTCGTTAGTAATGAATGATAGGGACGATGATGGCCAATGACACTGTTGAGCACTTACCATATTCCAAACCCCATATTTAATACCTTACAGGTAACATCTCGGAGCCCTGGTGGCACAGCAGTTAAGAGCTCGGCTGCTAACCAAAACATCGGCAGTTCAAACCCGCCAGCCGCTCCTTGGAAACCCTACAGGGCAGTTCTACTCTGTCCTATAGGGTCGCTATAGGGTAACTAAGAGTCGGAGTCGACTCAATGGCAACAGGTAGGTATCATTTCATGGTTTTGTCACACTCCTATGGGCTATGTCTTATCTTTATAATCATTTTACAGCTGAGAGAACCGAGGCTCAGTGAGGCTAAACGATTTGTCCACTCACAGAGCTGGGATGTAACAAAACTAGGCATGAAACCTAGGTTTACAGGACTCTAGAGCTAACTATTATGCTGTAGTTAAGGAAACATTCGATCCCTTGAGGAACCACAGGTGATCACAAATCAAGAGTTGAAAAAGAGCACTGCAGAGGTAGCATCAGGGACAGGGCCTGTATGGCCGATGAACAGGGACGGCACGGACAATAGGCAGCCGTCTTCTCTAGCTGACAAGCCTGCTTGAGAGGCAGGCTCAGTACAGGAAAATCAGATAGTACGAAGGGGTATTCCACAGCCACAGTAGGGGGACGGGGAGAGAGCAATTGCTGCCTCCAGAATGGATTCAGCTGCTGGGGTTGCCCTGCTTGCGTCTTTCCATAGACATACCTTCTCCCCTGCGAGGGAGACCACAAGCAGCTCCTCAGGCCCTGAGCCTGGTGTGCACAAGACTGCCACAAGATAGCACCTGAATTTAAATGAGGCCAAATTAGTGCTCTTTCTGCAGGTGTCTGTGCTGTGACTTTTTCTCTGTCCCTCTGCCAGAAGGAGAAAGGAGAAGAGGGAGGGAGGAGGAAGCATGCCTATCGGCACTGCTGCATCAGGACCAGCACTGTGTGCCTGTCACCCACTAGGCTCTCCCAGGCAGCTGCAGCTGTCAGTCTGAATCAGAGGGCCCCTGGGAAGATACAGGATCTTCCACCTTCAGGAGGCCACTTCCAAGCATAGACTCCTGTGTACAAGGCACAGTCACAGGCACCTCTCTTTGATGTGGCTGCTTTTCCAGAAGAAAAGGGTAGATGGGGAGAAGGGACAGCAAGCCTGGAGGGAGCTGGCAATCCACAACCAAGGGAGTGCTCACCTGGGGCCTCTGCCTTGGGCACTCCTGCTGACGTCTTTGAAGGCTAGCCTGTCTTTTTTATGTCCCATTGGTGGAATTTCCAGTGTTTGTGACTTGAGAGGAGGTAAGCATGGTCCCGAGGTCACCATGTGCCCACACCCTCCCTTGTCACATGAATGAATCTTAACCAGGCTTGCAGGGACCACACCTAAGCCAAAGTGGAGTTGTCTCCTCTGGCAACACCTCACCTCACTGTGCCAAGGGGACCACCCAATTCACCTTCCCTCTTGGCTAAGTCAAACAAGGGGGTTGAGAAATGTTTGGGAAACAGAGCCCAACCACCGAGATATGGGAGCAGGATTGCATTTTCTCACTGCTTGCACCACTTCTACGCATCCAACGATGCTCTGTGCTAGGGAGTGACTAGGGAACAAGTCAGGTGGGGAGTTGCCCTCATGGAGCCAGTTACAGGGTGAGAGTAAAGAGCCTGGTAAAAAGAGAAAGGCACCATGAGAACTGCCCTAGGGAAGCTGGGAAAGAAGGCTGGGTTTACAAAGAAAACGGTACACCCTTGGCAGCAGAAAAGGCCAGGGAGGTTTGGGAGTGAAGGGAAGGGTGGTAACACCCACTGGGCACCAGCACTGCCACATTATTTCTAATTAACCTTATCCATCACGTAACCCTGAGCAGGGGCTGCTCATACAGCCCTAGGTTTCTCCCCTTGCCCATGCTCCAGTCAATTACTTTTACCACAATACACAGCTCTGAAGAAATAGTTTGTGAGTAAGGAGTAGTCAGCAGTGGGAAATCTGAAGATCCACTCCTCCCACACAGAAAGCCCTCTCTGACTATCCGATCTCTCACCCCCAGATTCCTTCTTTGAGCTCCCAAAGCTCTCCCTCCACTATGTCACATATCACACAGCTATCACAATCTGTTCTCCCTTCCCTCTGTCATGAGCTCTTTAAGGGCAAGGATGGGCTGCCCAGTACTCAATACAGCGCTCAGAAAGTATATTGTGGAGTGAATGGATGGGTGAATGAATGAATGAATACTGCCATTCCCTCTTCATTTATGGGCATGCCAATTCACGTGGCAAGCTCAAAGAGCCCCGCAGTGAGACAACCACTGTGGCGAGCAGTAAGACAAGAATGGGTGGCAGTAAAGCCTCTCAGCCTCAGAGGACTCTCCTGCTCCAGGCGGTTCCTGATCCCTGAGCACTGCCCCTAAGCGAAGCTTCTTGGGAATCTGCTTCATAAACACTTCCTTAGCAAGACATTTAAAACGCTATTGATTTCTCTCCTCAAAAGGAGAGGTGAGACAGTGATAGACACGGTGAGCAGTTAGTAACAATAAGTCCCATCCACCTCCCAACCAGAAGTCATTTCCCTTTCAGATTACCAGCCTGGCAGCTGGGAGAGAGATGCAGCGCACTAATGGAGGCAGCCGCTGGAACCAGCAGGTGCTCTGGCTCTGATAGTAGCAATTAGAGGCTTAAGTTCCCTTTTCTACGAGACAATGAAAAATAAAGCTGATTTCAGACAGTCTACTTGCTTGCAAGGCATCTTTCTCCCCTATCTGGGAAAAAAGACAGGAGCCCACACCTCCCCAGGAGCCTCTGATCAATGTAAGGCATCATCGACAACGGTTTTCAGCACTTACAGATGCTGGACACCAAGCTAGGTATCAGGGACATAAAGGTGTATAAAAATGTGGACTTGCCCTCTTGTGGCTCTCTGTGTATGGGTACAGCACAGAATGGGCTGGGCCATGAGAGCAAGCCCTTCCTCTGTCTTGTTCGTGGTTGGAGTCCCAGCACTCAGGACAACTCTTCTCTTATAGTAGGTGTTCAATAAACGTTGAATTAATGTCTCTATGAGTTAGGGTGATGGTGGTTACTATAACAGATGATCTCCAAAATCTAAGTGATATACTTTTTAAAGTGTATAATCATCCACTGTCCTCTGCAACTAAGAGGAGGGAAGAGCAAAACAATCACACGTACACTCGCAGGTCTCATTTACAGATTCCTCTAGGGTGGACGCCGCCCCGTAAACTCATAGGTGTCCCTGGCCTAAAAATGGTTTTCTGATACATAAATACACATTGGAAAAAATAAGTAGACACAGAAATGACATTTCAGAAACCCCAGTCACCTATACCTGGTGTTTGAGGGCTGAGGCACAGCTGAGTAGGGGAGAGGTAACCTGGAGGTGCTGGCCTCATTCACATTGGTGGAGTGATGCCAGCAGCTGCATTTACATATTTTAATGATCACATGAATGGGGGTTTGTAGAGAGGCCACATCAGGTCTGTGATAGAATATAAAAATGCCTTTGGGAAACCAGGAATTTGGGAACAGCAGAAATTTTGACCTAATGGGAAGATGGATTGAAATGTGCTCTCTTGCCTGGGAGTGGGGCTTGTTACTATGGGGGAACACTGGGCAGAAATCCTCAAGATTGGAGGATTGAAGACAAGGATAGAAGACAGAAAAGCCACTGAATTCTCCCTCTCCCCTTTTGATATAGAGAAACTGAGGCAGTTTAAACAGCTATTCTAGATCCACTTTTCTGGCCACTAAACTCTGGGATGCATAGAAGACCTCACTAGATAACAGATTACTCTAAGTGGAAATCTGCACCTCTGGGACCACCCATGGAACTTCCCTTGACACAGGTATCTGGCAGGGAAGAAGCAGGTAGATGACCATGCCCTGAAGTAGGATGGGGAATGGGTGAAGATCACAACAGACCTGTTCTGACCCTTTCCTTCTCCTCTTGCAGAAATCTTTTGAGTGCCAAGGTTTCAGTTGGCTGGGTAGTCTGGGAGTGAACAAGGGAGGGGTGGAATGAAGAGATTCAAGAGGTAGAGGAGGAAGAAAGCAGGAAAAGGGGAGAGGGAATATCTACTTAATGCCAGAACAAAAGAATGGTGAGGAGCTTTCCAGTAACTTTGATTTGCTTCTCTGTCCTCTGACTCACCACATTTTTCCTGAAAACAATGCTTTTGGGACGGAGATTGACAGCAATATGAGCCAAGGAAAGATGGTGTGGGACAGGGCTGCTTGTAACCAGATGAATACCATGACTTTGGTTTTCCTACCAATTAATAATAACTACGTATTGTATTGCTCATTGTTTTACTTTTATTATTAAATGTAAATATATTTATAGATTTATTTATAAATAAATAAGTTGAGACCTGGAACTGTATGTACACATGTCTATGTCTTTTAATGTGTCCTAAATGCAGTAGGAATCAAGAAAAAAAATTGTTTTAAATTTAATATAAGGGATTGACAACAGAAAGTGGAAAGGATGTTGTTACACGGACCTTCCTGTTACTAATAACAATGAAAATGATGATAATGATGGAAATAACACCCTGCATTATAAGGATATAGGAGGCCCCATTCCAAGTGCTCTACTTTCATTATCTCATTTAAACCTCAAAACAACTTCATGAAGAGGTATTGCTATTTGTATCTCCATTCCACCAATGAAGACATGAATTCAAACTGGTTAAAGGAATCGCTGAAAGTCACCCAACTAGTAGATGTCTGCACTGAACTCTGGTCTGTCTGAATGCAGAAGCAGGACTTTTTACCATGCTGCTTTTCTGCATGTGGTAACACCATGGCTTTTCATGTGGTAACACCATGGCTTTTGTAGTGGGACATTCCTCCTATGCTGGTGTCCTCCTACACCCCTAGGAGGACAAGGGTAAACCTGAAGTACGTGCAGACAAAAAAAAAGGTAGATCTTGATCCTTGAAGACTTCAATGTCCATGTCCATGCTGATGGCCCACTGAATTCTTGAATTTCAGTTACTACTTCTCCTCAATACTATTTCACCCTGCATAATGGCCTTTGCAGAAGACCTGAGTTGAGAATACAAACTCAGATCACAAACCCTCATCTACCACTTTTTGACTCCCCCCAAAACCCAGAGCATCACACTTATCAGGGCCCAAGGTCCCCAGGGTCAGGGCCCACATCATCAGTAGGCAACACTTTGGTAATGATGGATCAGAGAGAGAAGCAGCCCTGGCATCAGGGCCCCAGGTATGATTTAGCCTATAAACCTTATGCAGCTGGTACCTTCTACTGGGCCACTACATCGGGCAGGCCCTGCAGGAAATGAACAGAGCAATCCACTCAAAATGTACATCAACTCCTGCCTCCTAGGCATCCATGGCAATGTTGCTTATTTCACAAGTGTACAGGTAGCTGGCTCACCACCCGAACAACAGCTTCCCTGCCATACAAGACTTCCTCAAGTTAGGTTAGGGCCACAGGTAATCCACTGATTGCTTTCATACTTTCAAAAGTAATAAAACCAGCTGCTGATTTGGATCTGCGAAGGCTACTTTCCAGGACAGCTTCTCTGAAGGTTAATGTGGAGCTGTCATGCACAGTTAAATTTTTACGTGAGCTTCTGCCATTCCTCCTGCACTTGTCTCCTTGCTCTTGCTGAATCCAGCAGCTGCCTAGTGCATGCAGGTAGTGGTGCCAGTAGAGACTGGGCTCTGAACCTGGAAAAAAAGGACCATCAGTACTGATTGGCCTCCAGCTGAAGTGGGCACACCCAGCAATCCAAAGAGGCGGGAAGGATGGTGTTAACAGCAGGCTAGCACTTCATGAAAGCTTGGACAACTGTTCTAATGCATCCTGATGAGCTCCATCTGCTGCCAATCCACACTGGGCATATGGCTCCTTGCCTCAGCACTGCATTTTGGCTGGAAAATTCATCACAAAGCGTGTATATGCCTTGCAGAGAGAAGACAAATGCTGGAGACAGTCTCCAAGCATAACTGGAAGGGAGGGAGGACAGGTGGGGAGAATATTCTGCAAATATAACCAAAACCAAACCCATTGGTGTCAAGTCGATTTCAACTCATAGTGACCCTACAGGACAGAGTAGAACTGCCCCATAGGGTCTCCAAGGCTGTAAATTTTTATGGAAGCAGACTGCCACATCTTTCTCCCATCTGCAAATATAAACTCCCAAAATGCACAAGGACTGATAATTCCTGAGACACTCCGCAATTCCCAAATTACTAGACAACAACGGAGCATAAACGTAACCCATAAAGGTTTTTACACTGGCAGGAGCCTTAACTGAAACCATTTAGTAAACTGCTTTTCTTGTTTCTATATGGTGTGATCAATGGTCTCATTTCTGACTCTGAGATCCAGTATATCTCAAATGTCTATTTTGTAGTTAAGAACCATGACTTTGGAGGTGGGGCCAAGATAGCAGAGTAGTCAGATGCTTTTGGTGGTCCCTCTTACAACAAAGACCCGAAAAAACAAGTGAATCAATTATATATGACAATCTAGGAGCCCTGAACATCAAAGGCAAAGTTAAGAAATTGGATTGAGTGGGAGTGGGAGGGAGAGACGGTTCAGAAGCAGTGAGGAGTTGCCAGACCAAACCTGGTGGCAGCCGGTGCCCCGTGGGCCAGATCAGCTAGCATCTGCAGTGAGGCAAGCAGTGGCGCTTGGGACACGTTTTCCATGTCGGGAGAGCCTGAGCAGGACAGAGTCTGCTCAGACCTCCAGAGCCAGTGAAAAGCAGTGCTCAATTGGCAAAAGATAAGTGCATACGTTTAACCTACTGCGCAGATCAAAAACACCCCATTTGGGAAGACACTCTCTCTCATTTGTCTCCTCCCTCCCTGCTCTGCACTGGGTCACAGGCTGGCTTTGGCAACTGCCGATTCCCCTGGGCAGGAAGTAGGACCGATCACATGCCCCGAGCTATTATCCTGGCCTTGGAGAAGGAACAAATTAAAAAACAGGAAAACATAATCTGCCAGCTCCCCTAAGCCAGGAACTCAGGGCAGGCACAGCTCCTTTGCTTAGGCATAGGCCTAAGGGGTCCACAGACTTTGAATGCCTTTCACCCTTGCATAGAACGGTGTGGGCCCATTTCAACAGCATAGGCCCTCATTACCACACTACAGCAGAGTATATACCTGAAGCCTAACTTCACTGTATCAGCTAGATGGTGGAGTGGCAGGTTCATAACAACTGATACCACTCTGTCCATTAAGCAGGGTCCTCAACTACCCACATCAGGGGCCTGAGGACTGGTGGCTCAACCTACGCCACTTAGCTACCTGCAACAGGAGTCCAAGAATAAGTAGTGCCTCTCAGTCCTTACGGCCAACAGTATTGGGCGCCCATAGTCTGGCTGTAAAACCAACCCATCTACACACTCCAGGGAACAGGGACACACTTTCCTCCCAGACACTCAGGGGCAGCCGTCAGCCCCCTGCTTTGCTTAGCGTGTGACCCCCTACTGCAGCCAGATACCCATGCCTAGTTCAATCACCCCTGCCTGTCTAGAACTGTAGGTGAGAGCCTGCACCACATACTTGGTGACCAACTATCTGGACACCTGAGCTGAATGTATACAAGAAAATTAAAGGGACTCCTGGGCTCACATACCTAGTAACAGATTTAACAACTTGATGACAGGATGTTACAGCTTCAAAAGTTCCAATAATCAAACTAGCTCACATGAGCAGCCTACTTAGGCATATCAAAACAAAACAAGAAGCTAGCTCACAATAAGCAAACATAAAAAGAATAAACATAATAACTTATTGACAGCTTGGAGACAACAGACAATAACAAATCACATAATGATGGCTTCAGCAAGCAACCAAAACAAAAAAATCAAGAAATTTTCTGGAGGAAGAGAACTTCCTGGAATTACTGGAGGTAGCATACGAAAGATTAATATATACAGAACTCTTCAAGAAATCAGGCAGGAGATCAGGCAAAACACAGAATGAGCCAAGAAACACGCAGACAAAGCAACAGAGGAACTTAAGAAGATTATAGAAGAGCACAATGATAAATTTAACAAGCTGCAAGAATCCATAGACAGACAGCAAACAGAAACCCAGATGATTAACAATAAAATATCAGAACTAGACAACTCAATAGAAAGTCATAAGACCAGAATTGAGGTAATGGCAGTCAGAATTAGTGAGACTGAAGAAAAAGCACTTTAAACCAACTTATCTGAGGAAAAACTAGATAAAATAATTTTTAAAAAGTGATGAAACCTGAAGAATTATGTGTAACTCTATCAAGAGGAATAACCTACAAGTGACTGGTGTACTAGAACGGGGAGAGAGGGAATAACAGAAAATACAGAGAGAATTGTTGAAGATTTGTCGGCAGAAAACTTCCTTGATATCCTGAAAGATGACAAGATATCTATTCAAGATGCTCATCAAACCCCACACAAGGCAGATCCCAAAAGAAAGTCACCAAGACATTAAAATCAAACTTGCCAAAAAGAAAGATAAAGAGAGAATTTTAAGGGTGTCTAGGGATAATCAAAAAATAATCTACAAAGGAATGTCAATAAGACTAAGCTCAGACTACTTAGCAGAAACCATGCAGGTAAGAAGGCAATCGGATGACATATATAAAGCCTTGAATGAAAAAAATTGTTAGCCAAGAACTATATATCCAGCAAAACTGTCTCTCAAATATTATGGTGAAATTAGGGCATTTTCAGGTAACAGAATTTTAGAGAATTTTCAAAAAACAAACCAAAATTACAAGAAATACTTAAGGGAGTCCTCCAGTTAGAAAATCAATAATATCAGATAACAACCCAAGACTAGAACACAGGACAGAGCAACCAGGTATCAACCCAGATAGGGAAGTCACAAAAATAAATCAAAATTAAAACACTGAAAATAGGGAAACAGAGATGTCAATATGTAAAAGATGACAACATTAAAACAAAAAAGAGGGACTAAAAAATGTAGTCATAGACCTTTCACATGGAGATGAAGTCAAGGCGATATAAAGAAATAAAAGACTGGTATAAACTTAGACAAATAGGGGTAAATATTAAGGTAACCACAAAGGGAACTAACAATCTTACACATCAAAAGAAAAAACAAGAAAAACATAAAGACTCAGCAAATATAAAATCAACAACAATGAAAAGGATGAAAAGACAATACATAAAGAAAAAGGACTCAGCACAGAAAATTAAGTAGAACAAAGAAACTGTCAACAACACACAAAAAAAGACATCAAAATGACAGCATATAACTCATACCTATCAATAATTATACTGAATGTAAATGGACTAAACATACCAATAAAGAGACCGAGAGTGGCAGAATGGATAAAAAAACATGATACATCTATATGCTGCCTACAAGAGACACACATTAGACTTCAAGACACAAACTAAAACTCAAAGGATGGAAAAAAATATATCAAGCAAATAACACTCAAAAAAGAGCAGCAGTGGCAATATTAATCTCTGACAAAATAGACTTGAAAGTAAAATCCACCACAAATTGTAAGGAAGGACACTATATAATGACTAAAGGGTCAATACACCAGGAGGACATAACCATAATAAATATTTACCCACCCAACGACAGGGCTCCAAAATACATAAAACAAACTCTAACAACACTGAAAACAGAAATAGACAGCTCCACAGTAATAGTAGGAGTCTTCAACACACCACTTACGGTGAAGGACAGAACATCCAGAAAGAAGCTAAATAAAGACACCAAGATTTAAATGCCTCAATCAACCAAATGGACGTCAGAGACATATACAGAACACTCCACCCCAGAGCAGCCAAGTATACTTTCTTTTCCAATGCACATGGAACATTCTCCAGAACAGACCACATATTAGGCCATAAAGCACGCCTTAACACAATCCAAAGCACTGAGACATTACAAAGCATCTTTTCTGACCATTAAGCCATAAAAGTAGAAATTAATAACAGAAAAAGCAAGGGGGGAAGAAAACACCAACACTGAAACTGAACAATACCTTGCTCAAAAACTACCGGGTTATAGAAGAAATTAAGGATGGAGTAAAGAAATTTGCAATACCAAATGAGAATGAAAGCACATACTACCAGAACCTTTGGGACACAGCAAAAGCAGTGCTCAGAGGTCAATTTATAGCAATAAATGTACACATCCAAAAAGAAGAAAGGGTCATAATCAAAACATGAACCCTACAACTCAAACAAACAGAACAGCAAAAGAATCCCTTGGGTACCAGAAGAAAGCAAATAATAAAAATTAGAGCAGAATTAAAAGAAATACAAAATAGAAAAACAATTGAAAGAGTAAACAAGACAAAAAGCTGGTTCTTTGAAGAGATCAACAAAATCGATAAACCACGGGCCAAAACAACAAAAGAAAAACAGGAGAGGAAGCAAATAACTCAAATAAGAAATGACATGGGTGATATCACAATAGACCCAACTGAAATTACAAGAATCGTAACAATACTATGGTAAATTGCACTCTAACAAATTTGAAAACCCTAGAGGAAATGGACAAATTCCAGAAACACTCTACCTACCTAAACTCACAGAAACAGGTAGAACAACTAAATAAACCTATAACAAAAGAAGAGATTGAAAATGTAATTCAAAAACTCTCAACAAAAAAAAAGCCTGGAAACCTTGGCGATGTAGTGGTTAAGTGCTAGGATTGCTAACCAAAAGGTCGGCAGTTCGAATCCACCAGGCGCTCCTTGGAAACTCTATTGGGCGGTTCTACTCTATAGGGTGGATATGAGTAGGAATCCACTTGACAGCAATGGGTTGTTGTTTACTGGCCCTGATAGCTTCACTGTAGAATTCTAACAAACTTTCAGAGAAGAGTTAACACCACTACCACTAAAGGTATTTCAGAGCGTATAAAAGGATGGAATACTCCCAAACTCATTCTACGAAGCCAGCATAACCCTGACATTGAAACCAGGTAAAGACACCAGAAAAAAAGAAAATTATACACCAATATCCCTCATGAACATAGACACAAAAATCCTCAACAAAATTCTAGCCAAAGGAATCCAACAAGATATCAAAAAAATAATTCACCATGACCAAGTGGGATTCATACCAGGTATGCAGGGATGGTTCAACATTAGAAAAACAATCAGTGTAATCCATCACACAAATAAAACAAATTACAAGAACCACAAGACCTTATCAATTGATGCAGAAAAGCATTTGACAAAGTCCAACACCCATTCATAATAAAAAAAACTCTCAGCAAAATAGGAATAGAAGGCAAATATGTCAACAAAATTAAGGGCATTTATACGAAGCCAACAACCAACATCAA
This sequence comes from Dugong dugon, assembly GCA_030035585.1. Lineage (NCBI taxonomy): Eukaryota > Metazoa > Chordata > Mammalia > Sirenia > Dugongidae > Dugong > Dugong dugon. The sequence goes on from CM057460.1 coordinate 150,800,232, forward strand.
CCTAAATGGAGACACTCTGAAAACATTCCCCTTGAGAACGGGAACAAGACAAGAAGCCCTTTATCACTACTCTTATTCAACATTGTGCTGGAAGTCCTAACCAGAGCGATTAGGTTAGTAAAAGAAATAAAGGGTATTCAAATTAGTAAGGAAGAAGGAAAAGTATCTCTATTTGCAGATGATATGATCTTATACACAGAAAACCCCAAAGAATCCACAAGAAAACTACTGGAACTAATATCAGATTTCAGCAAAGTTTCAGGAGACAGGATAAACATACAAAAATCAGTTGGATTCCTTTACACCAACAAAGAGAACCTCGAAGAGGAAATCACCAAATCAATACCATTTACAATAGCCCCCAAGAAGACAAAACACTTAGTAATAAATCTAACCAGAGACATAAAAGACTTATACAATGAAAACTACAAGACACTACTGCAAGAAACCAAAAGGGACCTGCATAAGTGGAAAAAGATACCTTGCACATGGATAGGAAGACTCAATGTTGTGAAAATGTCTATTCTACCCAAAGTGATACACAGATGCAATGCAATCCGGATCCATATTCCAATGGCATTTTTTAATGAGAATGAGAAACAAATCAGTAATTTCATGTGGAAAAGGAAGAGGCCCCAGATAAGTAAAGCATTAGTGAAGAAGAACAAAGTGGGAGGCCTCACACTATCTGATTTTAGAACCTATTATACCACCACGGTAGTTGAAACAGCCTCGTACTGGCACAACAGAGACACAGACCAATGGAACAGAGTTGAGAATCCAGACATAATCCACCTATGAGCAGCTGAGTCAAAGGCCCAAAGTCCATTAATTGGAGAAAAGACAGTCTCTTTAACAAATGGTGCTGGCATAACTGTATATCCACCTGCAAAAGAATGAAACAAGACCCATACCTCACGCCATGCCCAAAAACTAACTCAAAATGGATCAAAGACCTAACTATAAAATCGAAAACAATAAAGATTATGAAAGAAAAAATAGGAACAATGCTAGGAGCCCTAACACATGGCATAAACAGAATATCAACCATAAGTAACAATATACCAACACCAGAAGAGAAACTAGATAACTGGGAGCTCCTAAAAATCAAACACTTAGGCTCATCAAAAGACTTCACCAAAAGAGGAAAAGGACAACCTACAGACTGGGAAAAAATTTTTGACTATGACAGATACAATCAGCATCTAATCTCTAAAATCTGTAAGACACTGAAAAACCTCAACAACAAAAAGAAAAGTAACCAGTTAAAAAAGACAAAGGATATGAACAGGCACTTTACCAAAGAAGACATTGAAGTGGCTAACAGATATATGAGGAAATGCTCACAAGCATTAGCCATTAGAGAAATGCAAATCAAAACTATGATGATATACCATCTCACCTCAACAAGGCTAGCATTAATCCAAAAAACACAAAGTAGTAAATGTTGGACAGGTTGTAGAGAGACTGAAACACATATAAACTGATGGTGGGAATGTAAAATGGTACAACCACTTTGGAAATCAATTTGGCACTTTCTTAAAAAGCTGGAAATAGAAGTACCATACGATCCAGCAATCCTGCTCCTTGAAATATATCCTAGAGAAATAAGAGCGGTCACACGAATAGATATATGCACACCCATGTTCATTGAAGCACTGTTCACAATAGCAAAAAGAAGGAAACAACTTAGGTGCCCATCAATGGACAAACAGATAACAAATTATGGTATATTCACACAACGGAATACTACTCAACGATAAAGAACAATGATGAATCTGCGAAACATAACATGGGTGAATCTGGAAGGCATTATGCTGAGTGAAATTAGTCAGTCACAGAAGGACAAATATTATATAAGACCACTATTATAAGAACTCAAGAAATGGTTTAAACACAGAAGAAAACATTATTTGATGGCTACGAGAGTGGGGAGGGAGGGTGAGGGTTATTCAGTAACTAGATAGTAGACAAAAATTATCTTAGATGAAGGGAAGGACAACACACAATACAGGTGAAGTCAGCACAAATGGACTAAACCAAAAGCTAAGAAATTTCCTGAATACAATCAAACACTTCGAGGGACAGGTAGCAGGGTCGGGGGCCTGGGGACCATGCTTTCAGGGCACATCTAGGTCAACTGGCATAACAAAGTTTATTAAGAAAATGTTCTGCATCCCACTTTGGTGAGTGGCGTCTGGGGTCTTAAAAGCTAGCGAGTGGACATCTAAGATACATCAATTGGTCCCAACCCATCTAGAGCAAAGGAGAATGAAGAACATCAAAGACACAAGGAAAATATTAGCCCAAGAGACAGAAACGGGCACATAACCAGAGACTCCATCAGCCTGAGACTAGAACTAGATTGTTCCCAGCTACCACCAATGACTGCCCTGACAGGGAACACAACAGAGGTTCCCTGATGGAGCAGGAGAAAAGTAGGGTACAGAACTCAAATTCTAGTAAAAAGACCAGACTTAATGGTTTGACTGAGACTGGAGGGACCACGGAAGACATGGCTCCCAGACTCTCCATTAGCCCGGAACTGAAACCATTTCTGAAGTCAACTCTTCAGACAAAGATTAGATTGGACTATGGGACATAAAATGATACTTGTGAAGAGAGTGCTTCTTAGATCAGGTAGATACATGAGACTAAATGGGCAGCTGCTGTCCAGATGGGAGATGAGAAGGCAAAAAGGGAAAGGAGCTGGTTGAATGGACATGGGAAATCCAGGGTGGAAAGGAGGATTGTGCTGTCACATTATAGGGAAAGCAGCTAGGGTCACACAGCAATGTGTGTATAAATTTTTGTATGAGAAACTGACTTGAACTGTAAACTTTCACTTAAAGCACAATAAAAAAAAAGAAATGCTTAAAACTTCAGAGAGAACATGACCCTGCCGACATCAAGAACTCTGAGAATAAATTTCTGTTCTTATACAAAAAAAAAAAAAGAACCATGACTTTTACAAACCCCTTCACATTTCTTCATATAATCATTAGCACTAGGAATTGGTTTTCTTTTGGGAACCACAGTGTTTATGACCTCAGGAGAGATGCTGAGGCACAAGAGACCACAGAGAAGGCCGTGGTTAGACTCACTCCCTGGCCAAGGGAGTTGTCCCCATTTTAATGCCGTCAGACCTTCTAGTCAGTCAACAACTGAGAAGGAAGAGCCTACTGTCTGCTTGGCCAGCATTGGGTTACCCAAGTACAGTACACGTTTCAGGCAAAATGGCCAAAAACCAAAACTATTTTCTTTTTATTAATATTTCATATGACAATTAAAAAAAAAAAAAGCACTGAAATACTGAGGTAGAAGAACAGAGTTGGTGGACTCATACTACTTGATTTCAAGACTTACCATAAAGCTACAATAATCAAGACAGCATGGTATTGGCAAAAAAATAGACACATAGATCAATGGAACAGAATATAGAGCCTGGAAATAGATTCACCCAAATATAGTCAACTGATTTTTGAAAAAAGGCACAAAAGGCAATTCAATGGAGAAAGAATAGTCTGTTCAACAAATTGTGCTGGCACAATTGGATGCCTATATGCAAAAGAATGAATGTAGACACAGACCTACAGGATATCCGTATAACGGAATACTACTATTCAGTGATAAAGAGGAATGAGCTATTAAGCCACAAAAAGATATGGATGAATCTTAAATGCATATTGCTAACCAAAAGAAGACAGTCTGAAAAGGTTATATACTGTATGACTCCATTTATGTGATATTCTGAAAAAAGGAAAAACTATAAAGATGGTAAACAGATCAGTGGTTGCCAGGGGTGTGAATTGGGGTTGTTGAGGGTGGAGTGGGGAGGCGAAGGTGAGAAGGAGGTTGAAAACAGGCGATTATTTTAGGATTGTGAAACTATTGGGTATGATACTGCAATGGTGGATACATGACACTACGATTTTATCAAAACTCTTAGATCTTTTACGGCACAAAATGTGAACCTTAACATGCAATTTAAAATACAACCATTTAGGAGGCAGGAGATCCAAGAATGGAAGGCAGAATGTGACAAAACAATCTGACTGCATTACAAATGTATGAAATAACCACACTGAAGGTGGTGAGAGAAAAGATACTGACCTAAGTAGCTTGGGAAATGAGTGGAGACTACAAAACTAAAGGCAAAGTGAAGTGTACAGAAGCCAGCCGTAGCTCTTAACCACTGTACCATCAGGACTCCATGTACAGAAGCATTGTACTCTAATTCATAAAGTTGTTTCCCAGGGAAGTAGGGGTTAACTAATCTGAAACCACTGTATATGTATAGTGGAATTGAAGAATTAAGTAAATAGATGGCAGATGGTGGTGGGAGCCAGGTTTCCCACTGTTGGAATGGGAATTTACAGATGAGCAAGGTGAGGAAGCTAGAATAATCCACGTGGCAATAGATTAGACTTGAAGATATCAGTATGAATGCATGTTTAGCTTACTATAGATACAGATGGACACATATAGAAGAATTTATAGATATATATATATATGTGGTTTAGTATACACACAAAAATTTTCTTGCCCTGTCAGCTGTTGCCTAGAAGCAACAACACCCCAACAGTAATGAGCACACCTAGTGCCAAGCACTTGGTTTCTAACACTATTCTCCAATAAAAGGAACCAGGGCTCCTTGGAGAAGTGGCAGGATTTAGGGCTGGGATGGAGAACAAACAAGATGAGCCTGGAATATTTTATACTGCCAGAAAGTAAAGAAGTGCCCAAAATAAATAAATAAACCACAAGGATAACAGCATGTCAAAGAGACACAGGAGCCAAATAAAAGAGGTCTCAATGGCCAGAACTGGAATAACTTGAGCAACAAAATAAAGGAGAATAGGATTATAATCTCAACTAAAAATAAATGTCCATGAGCTCATATTTATATAAATACATGACTGAATAAACAAATAAGGGGGAAGAAACAAATCTCCCATGTAGAAAAATTCCAAATAATTAATGTAGATACTCTACCCTCAAGGAGGTGGAGCATTAACTCCCCACTCGTTAAGTATGGGCTGAGCCTAGTGACTTCCTTCCAAACTGTGACGCAATTAATTATTTTTGTGTGTGGCTTTTCTAGCCATGGACTTGTAACTCCCACCCAGGTGACTGCGTGATATAGTAATTGTGGCCTGCCAAGGGGATTGGTCAGTTTTGCCTTAAAAAGAGCCAATTCCATAGCAGAGAGGAGGAGCCCACCACCACCAAGGAAGGTGAGACCCAGCAGCAGAAACCCGGCACCAGGAGATGGCACAGCGGGCTTTCCGGCCCACAGAGAGAGAAAGCTCAGTGCCTTTGGGCAGAGACTGAGGGCCAGGGAGAGGCATACGTGTGAGCATAGCTGGGGGAGAGGCTATCCTGATGGAAGAACCAATCGTACCCTGAGTGTTCTTGAGCCTGGCTTGTAACTGTTACTTCCCTAGTAAACCCCATAATTGTGAGTATGATCTGTGAGTTCTGTGTGGCCATTGCAATGAATTATGGAACCCAGTAGAGAGTGCTATGGGAGGGAGAGCTGGTGTCAGAATTGGTAGAGACTGGTGGAGAGAGAAGGCATGTCTGACCTCCACCTCATGGGAATTAGCCTTGGGCTGCTGATCTTGATTCTCCTTTCTCCTTGTAAAGTTAGAGGAGGTCAGACACTGCCCCCATGCTGTTTTTATACAAATAATACAATATGGAAAACAAAACAGAACAAAAGAAACAGTTGTCATTGAGTTGATTCTGACTCATGGCAACCCCATGTGTGTCAGAGTAGAACTACGCTCCATAGGGTTTTCAGTGGCTAAGTTTTCAGAAGCAGAGTGCCAGGCCTTTCTTCTGAGGCACCTCTGAGTAGACTCAAACTTCCAACCTTTCGATTAGCATCCAAGTGTTTGTACCACCCAGGGACTCCACAATATGGAAAGGGAGGGCGAGAGTAATTTTACAGCAGAGAAACCTGACAAACACTGCCTCGGCCAGGTGATCAAGGTCAACATCAACAGGGATAAGTCATGCTGACAGTATGTACCCTTGGTAAGAGGTGATGAAAATGTACTTTACTTCTGCAGTTTTCCCCAAAAAACCTATGACGCCAGTCTAATCACGAGAAAAACTCAGACAAATTCTAATTGAGGGATATTCTCAAAATACGTGACCTCAAATCTGTCAAGATCATCAAAAACAAGGTAAGTTTTAGAGGAGCCTAAGGAGACATAATGACTAAATGTAACGTGGTATTCTGGATGGGATCCTGCAAGACAAAAAGGACATTAGGTAAAAACACAGGAAATGTGAATAAAATATTGACTTTAATTATGTGTAATGTATCAATATCGGCTCATTAATTGTGACAATGTTCCATACCAATGTAAGATGTCAATAATAGGGGAAACTTGATGAGGTATTTGGGAACTCTCTGTACCATCTTTGCAATATTTCTGCAAATCTACAACTCTTCTAAAATAAAACTTTTTGCTTTTTTTGAAGAAAACAAACATTGAAGTAATGCCTTTGGAAATTTTTAGAACTTTATTGGATACCAACTGCAGAAAAGAAGAGACATATGGTACTCTCAATATGAAGAATGGGACTTGACCAAGCCAGGGAAGTGAGGAGAAGCTGCTCTGCAAGTGAGGCACGAAGAGTTAACTAGAGAAATTGGGGAGAGACGAGCTATGCAGAGACTTTCCCAGTCCTGATTCACGTTTATGCCCCAGCAAAATTAAAAATTACCATACCATGAGCTTTTTAGTAAAGGAGTAGTATTATTTACACTATCCGGGAAGTTCTAGCCCAAGCATTAAGACACACGCACAAGAAATTTGATACACATATACAGAGACAGTAGAGTGAAGTACTTAAAAGGTCAGACTTGGGAGTTAGATTGATCTGGGTAAAAATCCTGGCTCTGTCATTCACTAGCTGTGTGACCTTGACCAATTTGAATTAACAAAGTTTCATTTACTCATCTTTAAAATGGAGATAGCAGTAGTACCTCCATCACTGGGTTTTTAGGAGGATTAAATGGAAATATAATACTCAGTGTCTACAATAGTGAGTAACCTATAAATGGCAGCTATTTCTTCCCATTTATAGTGAAGAGCAGAAGAAAAAACACCCATTATCTGCAAATGATATAGTTTTCTACAGAAAATCCAAAATGATATATTAAAAAACTATCAGAATTGAGGTTTTCTATTTTAAAATAATAATTTTAACAAAAATGGAAAGCAGATTTCATTCACAGAAGCAATCACAAACATCAACTACCTAGTCATAAACATAAAAAGAAATATGGGTGCCTACAGGAACAAAAACTGCAGAAGTTCTAGAGGAAACTTGGGTAGAAAGATGGGCCATCTTTTCAGATGAAACAACCTAACTGTAAAGTTGTCTGTTCTTCCCAAATGACTCTGTAAATCCATCTAAACCCCGTTATTTAGAAACTTTTCAAAATGTAAATATCACCTGGAAGAATGAATATGTAAAAATAGCCATGAAAATTCTGAAAAGAAGGAAAGCTTGTTGTTAGATGAAAAGATGAATCACTGAATATCATTAAGAAAGCTGGTTATTTAAAAGGAAAAACAAAACAAACAAACAAAAACAACTATACTTCCATTCACATATTATACCCTGAAATAAGTATTAGATGGATTAAAACCGTATTTTTCCAACTGCAGGCTATAACCTATGAGTAGATGATGAATATAATTTTCTAAAATTGAAGCATTATAGTAGAGAATAGAAAATAGAACATACCACAGAGCGAAGGTGAGCATCACTTGGGGAAGATTGTGAGCACTGGCTGACAGGGTAAACTATTTCTTACTGTTTAAATACCATTGGCCCAATGCATCAAACCTGAAAACTTCAAGCCATGAAAGAAAAGTTGAAAATGTAGATGAATTTTTTTATCTGGCTTTAGAGTGGGGGAGACGTTTCTAAACATACATCAAAGCCAGAAACTATATAAGAAAAGAAAGATAGACCTGCCTGGGTAAAAACCTCAAAACTTTATCACAAAACACCATTAAAAGGCAAATGACAAACTGAGGGAAAAAAAAAAAAAAGTAAAATACATATGATGGATTCATATCCATAATATGAACCAATTAACACCCTAAAAAGGAAAGAATAGGGGATATGAGGCAATTCAAAAAAAGAATTACAAATAGCCAATAAACATATGAAAAAAATGTTAAATCTGCAGTATAATCAAAGAAGTAAAAAATCAAAATGTGACAGTGTCAATTAATTACCTTGTAAGAACTGTTCTTCTGGTTTTCTTTAGTAATAAGTACCCTGATTTTTAGCTAGCTTGGTTGACAGCACCCAACAACAACAAGAGTTGATAAGGACACTGGGTGGTGCAAGCAGTTTATGCTTTACTACTAACCTAAAGGTTGGCAGTTAGAACCCACCCTATGGCACCATAGCAGAAAGGCCTCGGGATCTGCTTCCGTAAAGATTACAGTCAAGAAACTCTATGAAGGAGTTCTCCTCTGTAGCACATGGAGTCACCATGAGTAAGAATCAACTCAACAGCAACAGGTTCAGTTTTTTTAGTTTAGGGCTGACAAGGGTCCTCTGAACAGGCATTCCCATACATTGCTTGTGGTCCACATTTTCTGGAAGAAATTCTGCCAGTATGTAACAAAAGTCTCACATTATACACACTGTTCCACCCAGAAATTCTACTGCTAGGAATGTATCCAATGAAAATTATTAAGATGTGTGCAAAATTAATATACAAAGATGCTCATAAAAGCAGTTCGTAATCATGAAAAATTAGAGAGAAGCTAAATGCTTAATAATAGAGGACTGGTTATAAAAATTTTAGTACATTTATATACTCAAACACTAGGCAGCTGTTAAAAATCAAGTTTTAGAAGAATAATTAATGATATGAGAATATTTTGAAGTATTATTAAGAGAACAATAAAGACTTTAAAATAGTATGTGGTTATATTCAGTTTAGGGGGATGTGGGTATTTAAAAAAATTATTCTTTGCATTTTAAGTGTTCTTAAAGTGTTCTATAACAAACACACATGGTTCTTATAGTTTTTTAATGCTATTTAAAAGATCTGCCTGTGCCTACTGTCTTTCACAGCATACCTGTCTTCTACAGATGGGCTGTTCCTTCTGCTTACCTTTCAGCACAGTGTGCTCTAATCCAACATGCCTTGGTGGTTTGTACCACGGAACATCTTTTCTGCTCCCTTATCAGTAGTCATTACAAGGGATGAGGAACACTTGATACCCAGCCAAACTTATAGGTCAGATGTTCCCTGTCCAGGTCAATCTAAGCCCCTGAGGCTAGTTCTAGGAACTACATGCTCCTGAGACACTCAGAGAATCTTGTGACACTCTGAGAGCTATTCTCAAGGACATCTTGGATCCTGCCCTTCCCTAGATGCCAAGGTATCATTGTCCCTGACGCCTTGGAAGCTCCTGCCTATCTCTCTCTAAGCAAAGGATCTTAAAAAGGCATGTGCTCTGTGCCAATGAGAAAATGCATTTAGTTGCAAACAACAGAAAGCTTAAATTACAGTGGTTTAAAAGTTAATGGGAAGGAGCTCTGGTGGCACAGTTGTTAAGAGCTCAGCTGCTAACTGCAAGGTCGGTGGTTCAAACCCACCAGCTACTCTGTGGGAGAAAGATGCAGCAATCTGCTCCAGTAAAGATTACAGCATTGGAAACCCTGTGGAGCAGTTCTACTCTGTTCTATAGGGTCCCTGTGAGTTGGAATCAACTCGACGGCCCACAACAAGTTCATGGGAGTTTATTTTGTGACACAGAGACAGGCTTTCCTGATGTTGGTTCAGCTGCTCCACAGTGCCAACAGGGACCCAGGTCTTTCTCCACCTCTACTCAGTCATCCTTAATAGGCGGACTTTTTAACCCTTGGGCTTGTCATTTCATGGTCACAATATGGTGGCTGCAGTTCCACACAAACCTCTGCAGGGATGAAGGACAGCGGGTGCCTGTCCCCATTCACCATGAAAGCAAGAGCTTTCTCAGAAACCTCCAGAAGATTTTACTTGCATTTCATTGGCCAGACTTGACTCACAGGCTAACACCCACAGCTGCAAGAGAGACTGGGAAGATGAGAACGCAGCTGGACACATCCTTCCTCAAACAAAACCAGAATTGAATGGATACTGGACAGACAACTCGCAGTGTCTGCTACAACTTGGCAAGACTGAATCTGGATCTCCAATTTCCTTTCAAAGGCAGTGTATAGCCAGCATGCACAAAGGGCAGATCAGGTTAATCACGTGCGTGCATGCGTGCATACATGCGTGTGTGTGTGTTGCCTAAAAAAGGAGATGAGCTAATATTCATTGAGTACTTTTTAGAACTAGCTACTTTCATAATAATCTCACTGAATTTGTTTCATTCTCCTAATACTCTCTCAAGATTAGTCTTAAGTCTTTGTTTTTACAGACGAGGAAACTGAAACTCAGAGAAGTAGATTACCCAAAGCCACACAACTAGAAAGTGAAGGGTTAGACTTCAATCCCACAACTGCCTGACTCCGCAGCCAACGCATTTTCTAGTATATAACACTGTTTCACAACAAGTTCCACTATATGTAACGGACAGGCAAATAATGGAGCAGATGAAATACAAACAAGTTTGCCTCAAAACTTGAAACTACACATGTAAGAGACTCACGGTGCAGTGGCGGGGGGGGGGGGGGTGTCACGTGAAGAACAAAATTCTTATGGAAAATAGATGGCAATAGGTGTGCTAGTGGCTATGACTGTGATCTCTCCCTTAGCTGCTGCTCATAGACAAGGAGGCAACCACCTAGTGCACAGGACCTAAAAGGGCAAAGTATCCAGTTATGGATATCAAAGGAAATGACTGAAGAAAGTAAAGATTTTAGATGCCAACCTGAATTAGAAGCCTCAAGTCAAATCAAAAAGGAGGTCTGTCTCTACCATATGTAGAACAAACAATAACTCATAACAGACAGGAAGCAGAAAGGTACTAAATTTAATCTGGATATTTATTTATCTTAATATTGCTCTAATGAAATGTGTATCAGATATTATACAAATTAAGATTTCTACTTAGTTGTGTCCATTCACTCAACAGACCTTATGCTAGGGATAAAACCCAATGCCATCGAGTCGATTCCGACTCATAGTGACCCTAAACAACAGAGTAGAACTATCCCATAGGGTTTCCAAGGATCAACTGATGAATTCGAACTGCCGACCTTTTGGTTAGCAGCTGAGCTCTTAACCACTAAGCCATCAGGGCTCCATGCTAGGGATAAGTAGGTCACAATCTAGTGGGTATACAATGCCAGTATATCAGAGAGTTCAAAATGTAATAAAATGCCTATATTTTTAAGTTAGTTTCCTTGTCTCAACCACACGAGGTAAAGTACAGCTCTTTGGACCTTAGCAACTACAATGCACAGGCCAGTAGGAGGTCAAAATCATAGCATACTACTCAGAAAACAAAACAGAACAAAAAACCTTTGTAGTCCTGGACTTATAAATCCAACTTTATAAAGAGGTAGAAAACAGCCCAGTTCTAGGCAATCATTACCTTGGGACATAAGTGAACTCTATATGCAGACAAATGAAAAACACATTACCAATGTATTTTGCCTAAGAGTTCTTGGCATTCAACTTAAGGGAGAAATAGCAGAGGACCTGGGCACAGAGTAGGCACTTAATAAGTGCTGAATGAATGAATGGATAAGTGGATGGATGGATGGGTGGAAGGAAACATGGATGAAGAATGTGTCTTCACTACCTTCAGACTCAGTTGCTGTCCTTAATTTCAGGGTGGGTGGAAACAACTGTCAGAGTGTTATGCTTTAAGTTTTAAATAGAGCTTAGAGACCTTCAGAAGTAAGGTATATGAAGTAAAAAAAAAAGATCAGTGTTATTTTAGTTCACTACATTTTTCATGAATAGACAAGTTTCATACTGGGAACAGTGATAATCAGGTTTTAATCCAACTATCTCACAACACAGAAATATGTATGATTCTTATATTAGAATTAGAACAAACTCTTGCTATCACCAGATACTACCTCCTTTGCCTAGAAATGTCCTCTGTTTCTCATGAGGGCCCTAGGAAACACTGGAGTTGACTAGAATGTTCTATTCTAAAGAATACTTACTACACTTCTGTAATCAAGGAAAAATATTTTGTTCCAGAGACAACTTGAACCCTTTTCCTAAGTCAGAGAGGCAGGATATAGGAAGACAGTAGACCCACCTGGGCCCAGTTTGAATGATGGCATCTGTTCCCAATCCTAAAGGATCCAGAAAAACACATGGCAGTTACGTTCTTGCCTGAGGTCAAACCCCAGAATGTTTGATCCAAGGACGGCCAGAGACTGGCATCTTTGAATCACAGAACCTGTCTCTTCAAGTTAGGGACTCAATTCACCCACAATACCCAACCTTCCTAGGGGCTGGGATCTCCACAAGTTCAAGTACATGAAAGTGCTTGGAAAACTTTAAGAGCCTATACATTCTCTCAATTAATTCATTCCACAAATGATCAAAGATGGCCTAATCTGTGCTGTCTGTGTCATGGTGCACACAGCAGTGAACAGTCTTCAGGGAAAGTTAGAGCAAAAGACCCATGGAGAGGATAAACTGGTAGGCTCACATACAGGAGACTGGCAGGTGAAGGGACACTACAGCAGCCATGCTTCAATACCTGGTGGGGAAGGGGAAGGTGTGCAGATGCCAGATCACAGAGGGCAGTGCAAGCAGTGCCCCCATCCTTAACGAATCAGGCCATAGACTGTGATCCAGACCAGATCAGGCCAAGGGAATAAGGAAACCTGATGCCATTCCTCTAAGTTACTTACTGTTCTGGGCTCTGAAAACTGTCCCTGGTGACTATTCTGGCTTAAGACCAAGTCTCTTAAGTTCTAAGATTTAGAGGGATACAAGGCGAGGATCCGGGCTGCTTCAGCTTCAGTAACACCTCTCAGGGTAATAATTCCACAGCTTTTGTAGCCCCTCTAAAAATAAGGGCTTTTTTTTTACTTGCCTTAAAGTACTTTTTTTTTTTTTTAAATAACCCTTCATTGTGATTTTGGTTTACACAGCAAGTTACGTTCCCCTTTGACAATTTCTACACAAATTGATCAGTGACGTTAGTTACATTTTTCATATTGTGTCAACATTCTCATTAATTGTGTTCTGGTAGTTCCATTTCCAGTACTCCAGTTTCCCTGAAGGAGCCCTGGTGGCACAGTGATTAAGAGCTTGGCTGCTAACCAAAAGGTCAGTGGTTCAAACTCACCAGCCACTCTGTGGGAGAAAAGTGTGGCAATCTGCTTCCGTAAAGATTACAGCCTTGGAAACCCTATGGTGCAGTTTTACTCTGTCACATAGGGTCATACGAGTCATAATTGATTTGACGGCAATGGGTTTTGTTTTGTTTCGTTTCCCTGCTCTCTTATCTTCTCATCTTTGCTGTGAATTAAATGTTGACCTTTGGGATTTATATAGTTTTTTTTTTTTAAATAAAGCACCAATCTAATGGGTAATATCCTTTATTTTGTGTGTCACTGATTTTCTGTTAGAAGGTGATCTTGCAATAGTTTTGGTTCAAGGTTTAAACAGCATCTCAGGGAGTCCTCTGGTCTCAGGTGGTCCGGTTAGTCTGGCCATTTTTAAGAATTTGAGTTTTGTTCTGCATTTTTCTCCCATTCTAACCAGGATCATCTAGTGTGCCCCCAGTCAGATCAGTCATTGTTGGCAGCCAGGCACCATCTAGTTCTTCTGGTCTCAGGGTAGTTTAGGTCGTGGCTCATGTAGGCTATCAGCCTTGTATACATGTTTCTTCTCTGTGATTTTGGTTACCTTCTTACTCTTTTGCTCCTGATCAGTAGAAACCAATTGTTGTGTCTTAGATGGCGCTTGCAAGCTTTTAAGACCCCAGATGGCTATTCACCTCACTAAAATGCAAAACATGAACTTTGTGAGCTATATTATGCCAGTTGACTGAGTTGTCCCATGAGACTATGGTACTAAGTCTTCAAACCCAGAAAACTGATCTCAGAAGGTGTTTGGTTATGTCTGAGGAGTATCTGTAGTTGTGCCTTCAATGAATATATGTGTCTGCCTACACAAATCTGTATTTACAAGCAACATGTAGATACTTCTATCCGTTCTCATGTATGTGTACACCTGTACCTACTCGTATACATTATGCCCACACCCATCCTTATGTGATCCTAGACTTGTTTTTTGTGCTTTGTTGGATTTGTTGCCCTCTTACATATGTCAAATTCTTTGGTACAGGCATCCTTTTTTTATGAGCTTCTCAGCTGCATCATGGATTTTAGTCACGCTGTGCTCCCTGCACCCATATTTGGTGCCACTTTTCCCATCACCAAAAATAACAAGTATTTGCAATCTAAAGCATGTTTCTCCCTCCTTTCCCCTCCCCTGGTAACCACCACTGAACCCTGGTCTCTTTATATATGTCTATGCTTGTCTTCTTACAAAAGAGGGATCATACAATATTTGTCCTTATGTGCTTGACTTATTTCACTTAGCATTATTCCCTCCAGGTCCATCCATGGTATATGTTTCGTGGACGCATCACTATTCTTTATGGTTGCATAGTATTTCATTGCATGTATGCACTGCATTTTGCTTATCCATTCATCTGCTGATTGGCACTTCTATTGTTTCCAGTTTTTTTTTTTTTTTTGGTTGCTATTTTGAATAAAGCTGCAATGAACACAGAAGCGCATATATCTGTTTGTGTCACTACTTTTAGGTCTCTAGGATATAACCCTAGGAGAGGGATTGCTAGACTGTAGGATAGTTCTATATCTAGTTTTTTGAGGAAGCGCCATACTGTTTTCTACAGTGGTTGTAGTATTTTACAGTCCCACCTGCAAAGAATAAAGGTCCCAATCTCAATCTCACCACGTCCTCACCAACATTTGTTGTTATCAGTTTTTTTAATCAGTGTCATTTTAGTTGGAGTGAGATAGTATCTCACTGTAATTTTGATTTGCATCTCTCTAATGACTAATAATTTGAGCATCTTTTCATGTGTTTGTTGGCTGCTTGTATGTCTTCTTTGGTGAAAGTTCTGTTCATGTCCTTAGCCCATTTTATAATTGGGTTGCTTGTCTTTTTGTTGTTGAGTTGAAGTTTTCTATAAATTTTGGAGATTAGACCCTTATTTGATACGTTGTTTCCAAAGATTTCGGTTCTGTAGTCTGTAGGTTATTTTTACTCTTTTGATAATGTCTTTTGATGAGCATAACTTTTTGATTTTTATGAGGTCCCCTTTATCTATTTTGTCTTCTTCTATTTGTGCATTTGTTGTTATGTTTGTTGCCTTCTTTTTACAAAAGATCAGGTCCCATAGTTTTCTCCCTGTGTTTTCTTCCAGGACTTTTATAGTTTTAGGGTTAACACTAAGGTCTGATCTATTTTGAGTTAATTTTTGTGTATGCTGTGAGGTATGGGTCCTGTTTCATTTTTCTGCAAGTGGATATTCAGCTTTGCCAGCACTATTTATTAAAGAGATTGTTTATCCCCCCATTGAACCTCTTGTTGATTTTGACCTCTTGTCAAAAATCAGTTGTCCATAGATGACTGGGTTTAATTCTGCATTCTCAATTCTATTTCACTGGTCTATGTGTCTATTATTGAACCAATACCAGGCTGTTTTGATTACAGTTGCTGTACAGTATGTGCTGATATCAGGGAGTGTGAGACTTCCTGCTTTGTTCTTTTCCTTCTTATTTGGCTATTTCGGGTTCCTTTCCTTTCCATATGAAGTTGGTTATTAATTTTTCCATTCCAATAAAGAATGTTGTTGAGATTTGTACTGGGATTGCATTGAACCTGTAGATCAATTTAGGTAGAATTGACATTTTCACTATATTAAATCTTCCAAGGTTGTACTTTGGCTCTTGTGGACCTGTTTTAATATACTTCAGCTTCAACTCAAACCTGCATATGAGTAATTGATGGTCTGTTCAACAGTTGGCCCCTGGCCTTGTTCTGACTGATGATTTTGAGCTTCTCTGTCATCTCTTTCCACAGATATAGTCAATCTGATTCCTGTGTATTCCATCCGGCAAGGTCCACATGTATAGTCACTGTTTATGTTGTTAAAAAAGGTATTTCCAGTGAATAAGTCACTAAACTTGCAAAATTCTATCACGCGATCACCAGCTTTGTTTCTATCACCAAGGCCATATTTTCCAACTACTGATCCTTCCTCTTTGTTTCCAACTTTTGCATTCCAGTCACCAGTAATTGTAAATGCATCTGACTGCATGTTTGATCAATTTCAGACTCCAGAAACTGGTAAAAATCTTCAATTGCTTAATCTTTGGCATTAGTAGTTGGTATGTAAATTTGAATAATAGTCATATTAACTGGTATTCCTTGGAGGTGTATGGATATTATCCTATCCAGCCCTGTATTTCAGGATAGATCTTGAAATGTTCTTTTTGAGGATGAATGACCGTTCCTCTTCAATTTGTCATTCCCGGTACAGTAGACCCAATGATTGTCTAATTCAAAAGGCTAATACCAGTCTATTTCATCTCACTAATGCTTATGAGCTCACAAACAACCTTGAGTATATCCCACCTGAATTTAGAGACCATCTCAAGAATAGATTTGATGCATTTATCACTAATGACCAGACGAGTGCGGGATGATATCAAGGACATCATACATAAAGAAAGCAAAAGGTCATTAAAAAGACAGAAAAGAAAAAAAAAGACCAAAATGAATGTCAGAAGAGACTCTGGAATGTTCTGTTAAACGAAGAGTAGCTAAAGCAAAAGAAAGAAATGATGGAGTAAAAAAGCTGAACAAAAGATTTCAAAGGGCAGCTTGAGAAGACAAAGTATTATGATGAAATGCACAAAGACCTGGAGTTAGAAAACCAAAAGGGAAGAATATGTTCGGCATTTCTTAAGCTGAAAGAAATGAAGAAAAAATTCAGGCCTCGGGTTGCAATACTGAAGGATTCTATAGGCAATATATTAAACGACACAGGAAGCATCAAAAGAAGATGGAAGGAATACACAGAGTCACTGTACCAAAAAGAATTGGTTGATGTTCAACCATTTCAGGAAGTAGCATATAATCAAGAACTAACCATACTGAAGAAAGAAGTCCAAGCTGCACTGAAGGCACTGGTGAAAAACAAGGCTCCAGGAATTGACAGAATACCATTTGAGATGTTTCAACAAAGAGATGTATCACTGGAGATGCTCACTCATCTATGCCAAGAAATTTGGAAGACAGCTAGCTGGCCAACTGACTGGAAGAGATCTATACTCATTCCCATTCCAAAGAAAGGTGATCCAATGGAATACAGATATTATCGAACAATATCATTAATATCACACACAAGTAAAATTATGTTGAAGATCATTAAAAAATGGTTGAAGCAGTACGTCAGCAGAGAACTGCCAGAAATTCAAGCTGGATTCAGAAGAGGATGTGGGATATCACTGCTGATGTCAGATGGATCTTAACTGAAAGCAGAGAATACCAGAAAGATGTTCACCTGTGTTTTATTGATTATGCAAAGGTATTTGACTGTGTGGATCTTAACAAATTACGGATAATATTGCAAAGAATGGGGATTCCAGAACACTTAATTGTGCTCATGAGGACCCTGTACATAGACCAAAAGGCAGTCACCCCAACAGAACAAGGGGATATTGCATGGTTTAAAATCAGGAAAGGTGTGCATCAGGGTTGTATCCTTTCACCATACTTATTCAATCTGAATGCTGAGCAAATAATCTGAGAAGCTGGACTATATGAAAAAGAATGCAGTATTGGGATTGGGAGAAGACTCATTAACAACCTGCAATACACAGATGACACAACCTTGCTTGCTGAATGTGAAGAGGACTTGAAGCACTTACTGATGAAGATCAAAGAGTACAGCTTTCAGTATGGATTATGCCTCAACATAAAACAAAAATCCTCACAACTGAACCAATAACAACATTATGATAAATAGAGAAAATACTGAAGTTGTCAAGGATTCCGTTTTACTTGTATCCACAATCAACATCCATGGAAGCAGTAGTCAAGAAATCAAACGACATATTGCATAGGGCAAAGCTGTTGCAAAAGACTTCTTTAAAAGTGTTGAAAAGCGAAGAAGTCACCTTAAGGACTAAGGTGCATCTAAGACAACCCACGGTATTTTCAATCACCTCATATGCATGCAAAAGCTGGACAATGAATAAAGAATACCGAAAAAGAATTGATATCTTTGAATTATGGTGTTGGTGAAGAATACTGAATATACCATGGACCTCCAGAAGAAGGAATATATCTGTTTTGGAAGAAGTATGGCCAGAATCTCCTTTGAAGCAAAGATGGGGAGACTTTGTCTCAGGTACTTTGGACAAGTTATTAGGAAGGA
Source organism: Dugong dugon (assembly GCA_030035585.1). Classification (NCBI taxonomy): domain Eukaryota; kingdom Metazoa; phylum Chordata; class Mammalia; order Sirenia; family Dugongidae; genus Dugong; species Dugong dugon. The sequence goes on from CM057460.1 coordinate 150,818,672, forward strand.
CCAATCCCTGGAGAAGGATATCATGCTTGGTAAGTAGAAGATCAGCAAAAAAGAAGACTCTAAAGGAGATGGACTGACACAGTGGCTGCAGCCATGGGCTCAAACATAGCAACAGTTGTGAGGATGGCAAAATACCAGGCAGTGTTTCATTCTGTTGTACACAGAGTCACCATGAGTCAGAACCGACTTGACTGCATCTAACAGCAAGTCTTCTAATCCATGAGCACCAGACATCTTACCATTTTTGTAGGTCTCTTTTAGTCTCTCATAGTAGGGTTTTATAATATTCATTGTATAAGTCTTTTATGTCCTTGGTTGGGTTAATCCCTAGGTATTTTATAGTTTTGGGGGTTACTGTAAATGGTATTGTTTTCTTGATTTCTTTTTCAGAGTACTCTTTGTTAGCATAAAGAAACCCAAGAGATTTTTGTGTGTTGATCTTGTACCCTGCAACATTGCTGGATTCTTCTATTATTTCCAGCAGTTTTTTTGTGGAATATTTAGAGTCTTCTGTATAGGATCATGTCATCTACACATAGAGATAGTTTTACGTTTTCCTTTTTGATTTGGGTATCTCTTATTTCTCTTTCTTACCTTATTGCTCTGGCTAGGACTTCCAGTACAATATTGAATAAGACTGGTGATAATGGGCATCCTTGTCTTGTTCGTTTTCTCAGTGGGAAGGCTCTCAGTCTTTCTCCATATATTACTGTTGGTTTTATATATATGTCATTGATAATATTGAGAAATTTCCCTTCTATTCCTATTTTGCTGAGGGTTTTTATCAGAAAAGGGTGTTGAATTTTATCAAATGCCTTTTCTGTATCAATTTATTGATCATATGGTTCTCTTCCTTTGTTTTATTTATGTGGTGGATTATATTGATTGATTTTCTAATGTTGAACCACCCTTGTAATCCTGATATAAATCTTACTTGATTATGGTATATGATTTTTTTGATATGTTGCTAAATTCTGTTGGCTAGAATTTTGTTGAAAATGTTTCCGTCTGTGTTCATCAGGGATATGGGTCTCCAATGTTCTATTTTTGTTACGTATACCTGGTTTAGCTATCAGGGTTATTCTGGCTGCACAGAACAAAAGAGTATGGTAGTGTTCCTTCCTCTTCTGTTTTTGAAGAGATTGAATAGAATTGGTGTCAACTTTTCTCAAATGTTTGGTAGAATTCCCCAGTATAGCCATCTGGTCCTCGACTTTTTGTTGTTGTTGTTTTTGGTAGTTTTTTTGATGACATCTTCAATCTCTTCTTTTGCAATTGGTCTGTTTAGATTTTGTACTTGTGTTTGTGTTAGTTTAGGTAGGTAGTTTTTTCTAAGAATTTGTCCATTTTATTTAAGTTTTCAAATTTATTGGACTACAATTTTTCATTTAAAGTACTTTTTTGCAAGTATGTTTTTGAAAGTATTTCTTGGCCCTGTGCACTGGTGCACCATCAAAATTCTAATCAAACTCCCTGTCGGCATTCACTTTCTGGTCTTTAATATTCATCTTCTAAATCTGGTTTCATGACATCACTATTCCTCACCTGTGTGGTTTCTGAAGCTGGGGCTGTGCTCTCATCCCTTACTAGGATGGGACCCAGACAACACACTTGGTTGTTAGCCTCACCAATCCTCACATATGACATAGTGGTAAGAGCCGTTTAGGAGACTCGAACTTGGACAAAGTGTAGTCAGATCAAGGAGGCCAAAACAAATTGATACTATCTATCCTGGAGTACCCTATGGGAAAGTTCTACTCTGTCCTTTAGGGTCACCATGAGTTGGAATTGACTCCACGGCGGTTTCTATCCTGGAGTGAGAGGAAACAAGCACAGATAACTGTCTTCCTGGAACCCCCAGGCAGATATGCAACAGGTGGGCAGTACTGGTTTCTTTTACACAGATCCTTTTACATGGTAATATTTAGTAAAGCATGAAAGACTTGCCCCCAACAAGACCCGCTAATACTCACCAGGAAATGTGAAAGTGGGATTTTCATGATCAGCAGACCCCCACAATCACTTCTGTTCTCAATATCCCTGTGCCTCTGCCTTCCAGAACTTCCCCAAAACTGTTTTAAAGCTATTTCTCCTTTTAGCTCATTCTAGGTCTTGAAGTAATGAGAATCACAAGCAGAATCCCTGCTGTGTAAGTAGGTCTGCCTTCTCTTACACCAAAGCTCCTTCTTTTTAAGCAAGAGGGGCCTTGGAGGCTACTTTTATGAGATTAGGAGACCGAGACAAGGTTTCGCCTTAATTATACCGTCATGATTTGGAAACATCTCTCAGCTCCCTCTTCTCCCTTGGTCTCTTCACAATAAAGAGATTTGGGTTGTTTTGTTTTTGTTTTGGCTATGTCCCAAATGATCTGAATATTTATTAATATATATTCAACCAAACTGCTTATTTTGAGCTTTGTCTGGCATTGCTGTAAAATCCTCACATTAAATAATTAAACTGACATTTCTGCCCCCTTCCTGTCTAATTGCCACTTTCGGTTTTAAAACAAAATCATCATTGTCATCATTATCAAGATGATGATGAATGACGATGAAGAAAACAGCTACATGTTTTAAACTCCAACTATATATGCCGGGTTTATTAAGCACATTTGAGTCTCACTACTACTGTTAAAGGAGTCCCTGGGTGGCACAAACAGTTAAGCGCTTGACTACCAGCTGTAAGGTTAGTGGTTCGAACTCACTCAGAGGCGCCTGGGAAGACCTTGAAAACTCTACGGAGTTCTACTCTGCACATGTGGGGTTGCCATGAGTCAGAATCAACTCAACGGCAACTAATAACAACAACATCTGCTAAAGAGTGGTGCTTCACCTTCCCTTGCTCCCTACCCTGCCAAGGGCCCAGGCTCCCACTCTGACTTGGATCTAGGAAAGAGATTTTATCAAGCTAGTGAATTTTGGAGTGACAGCCACTTGCTTTCTTCCAATTACAATTTCAATTTACTTTTTATTACAATGCTGTCTTTTCTTTTCAAAGCAATAGATAGCAGGGCAATGGCAAAACAGTCAACTTCAGGACAGATTACAAATGAATTTTTATTTTTAAGGAGCTAGGTTGGAAACTTGTGGATACAAGAAAAGCATAATATGGTGGTGAACGATAAGTCTGTGCCAGTGTTTTGATAAACGTGCTTACAGACAGAAAGAGATGAAAATGAGTGAGGATATTAATTCTCTCACTTTTGAAAAATTCCATCAGAAAGGGATATGATATCACTGAAGGGCTGCATTCTCTGAGTACTGAAAGCATGGGTAAAATTTAGTTTAAAGTGTGCGTTTTTATTTTTCCAAAGGAAACCTGCCTTTTCAATGGACATTCAATTTAGGTTAAGAACACAGCATAATGTTGGGATAAGAGCACAGATTCTAGAAACAACTTCAAATCCCTGTTGTATCATTTATTAGCTGTATGGCTTTAGGCGAGTCACTGAACTGCTCCAAATCTCTACTTTTCACACCAGCAATGGAGATGACACAATTTGGTTGTTAGAGGAATTAAACAATAAATATGAAGTGCTTGTTGTTAGTTGCCATGGAGTCCATTCTGACTCACGGCAACCCCATGTGTGCAGGGTTTTCAAGGCTGTGACCTTTTGGAAAAAGACAACCAGTTTTCCAAGGTGCCTCTAAACAACAACAACAAAACCAAACCCATTGCTCTCGAGTTGATTCTGACTCACAGCGACCCTATAGGACAGAGCAGAACTGCCCCGTAGGGTTTCCAAGGAGAGGCTGTTGGCTTTGAACTGCTGACCTTTTGGTTAGCAGCTGTAACTCTTAATCACTGCACCACAAGATGCCTCTGGGTGGGTTCAAACCACTAACCTTTAGGCTAATAGTCAAGCACTTAATCATTTGTGTGCTGTTTGGGTGAATTATCAAAGCCATGATCTAGCACAGGGACTCTATAAAGTGCTTTGCACAGTACATACAGGGAGCACCTTACCCAAATTATTTCTTGTCACAATAAATCATTTTTAAACTACTTTAAACATTGTAAATTATGGTATATTCATATAATGGACAGCCCTTTAAAAAGAATGAAGCAGATTCATTTAATAATTTGACAAATAATTATTGAGAGCCCAGAGAAAAATCCCTCATTGAACTTCCATGAGAGGGAGCTGGGGAAGGCAGACAATAAATAAAATAGGTAAGCAAATTATCTAATGTGTTAGAAGGTAATAAACACTATGGAGAAAAATAAAGTAGGGAGGAAGGATAGGAAGTGCTGGGAAGGGATACCTGAGAAGGTAACATTTGTGCAGATATTTAAAGAAGTGACTGACAGAGTGAGCCACATGGATGTCTGGGGAAGAATGATCCAGGCTGACAGAACAGCCAGCACAAAGCCCTGAGGCAGCAGTGTGATGGGCGCATTTGAGGGATGCTGCACAAGCCTGTGTGCCTGGAGCTGAGTAAGCAAGGGGTATAGTAGCAAAGATGGGAGCAGAGACATATCAAGGGACCAGATCATTTTGGGCCTCTCCAGGCCAGTGAAAGGATTTTAACTTTTCCTCTTAACAAGGTGAGAAGTCATTGGTGAGCCTTGAACAGGGGTTTACAAAATCTGACTTATACTTTACAGAATCACTTTGACTATGATGCTCAAAAGAGAATGCAGGGGCAGGGAGATCAATTAGGAAGCTATGAAAATAATCCAGGCAAAAGATGAGTGTGTCTTAGACCACTAAGGTGGTTACAAGGTAAGTTGTAAGAAGTTAATATATTTTAAAATAGATTTGAAAGTAGAGCCAACATAATTTGATGATGGATTAGATATAGTATGTGAGACAGAGGATTTTTTTTTTTTTACTTGAGCAAATGGAAGTATTGAGCCGCCATTAGTTAAACTGGCAAATACTGCAAGGGGAAGAAGCAGATTTGAGGGAATGATGAGGAGGTTGATTTTGGACATGTTACTTTTTTATACCGATGGAACATCCAAGTAGAAATTTTGAGTAGTGGTTCCCTAAGTCTGGAATTCAATGGAACATTTAGGGCAGTTGGCTGGTGATAGGTAGATAAATAAATAGACAGATATATAGACAGATCTGTGTATTCTCACATGAAAACATGTCCATGATACATAAAAGAGGCAGTACATACTATGTAGAATATGATTCCAATTTTGGATGAATAAAATTTAAAAGTAAGTTATTATAGGTGTATATAAAGTAACTGGAGGCATGTGCAACAAAATGGTAACAGAATTGGGAATATGAGGCACTTCTGCCATGACATTTAGATTTTATATAAGAATGTGTGTTAATTTGTAATTAAAAAAAAGAAGAAAAGAGTGGGAGAAGCATGCTGTTTGGGTGAATTATCAAAGCCATTAATCTTACCACAAAGCTCTGCCCCCTTTCTCTGGACCCCAATTATGATCCAGGCCACCTTCTGCCTCGGTTTACCCTTCTGTCTCTGTTCACCTTTAGCTTTCCCTCATGAGTTGCTACCAAGCAGGCTTCAGATGACCAGGAAAACCTGTCTGCTTTCTCAAGGCTGAACCCACAGAAGGACCTGAGTTCAAAACCAAACTCAGCAGTTACCTCAGAGTCCTGATGAATGAGTTTTTCTTCTTTAATGCAGTTGACAATTCCATTCTCAAGCTTTTTTTTTTTTCCTAAGGTCATGTAGAATGCTTTGTTGTTGTTGTTAGGTGCCATCGAGTCGGCTTTGACTCATAGCGACACTATGTACAACAGAATGAAACACTGCCCAGCCCTGCACCATCCTCACAATCTTTGCTAAGCCTGAGCCTATTGTTGCAACCACTGTGTCAATTCATCTTGTTGAGGGTCTTCCTCTTTTTCGCTGACCCTAGAATAGCTAGGTGCTAAAAATTAAATGGTCCTTTATACATTTAATTTCTGACCATAATGTCGTACTGAATATTAAGTAAATGAAGCTGAATGGGTGTGGAAAGGTTAATATAAGCTGCTTTTAACTTGTGAGTTTGCAAGCCCGAGGCCTTCATTCTGTTATACAATAGGCATTAAAGAAAAATGTTCTTTCCTGGATGCAAAGATAAATCTCCATTTTGCTCCGGAGCCTCTGCAGCAGGATTCTTTCAGGATTTTTCCATTGAGACATTACAGCGAGAAGGAACTCCTTAGCCCTTGTCTTTTGCACCACCTCCTGTTCCCATTTAAATACATTTCTCCAACTCCACTTGTGGTAAGTAATGGAATTAGACAACCGTCTGTCAACCCAGGACTTTTTTTCCCAGAATCTAGCCCTCAGGTTGAAAACACCATTTGAGAAAAGAAAATCATTTTAGACTATTTTTCTACTGTTCCAAATAGCTCGGCTGGAGGGAAGTTGTTATTTCCTCTTTCGCATGCCCTGCTGGAAGAACCTGTAGCATTCTCTCCTCCCCTGCCTAAACTACACATGTGCCTACCCTACTCCTATCTCCCACACGTCAGGTCAATAAAAGGTACAGTTCACAGACTTCTCCAGAATTTCTTAGCTTGCTTTGCCAGACCCATATCCCCTCCCCAAAAGTGAATCATCAGTGCTAACAGAAGGAAGGATAGCCTTATCTACTCAGCTTCCTCCTCCAGACAATTTGGAAACACTGAGAGGCAGGGGTAGAAGAGATTCATAGAATGCCATTCAAAACACTGCTGGTTGTGAGGAACACAGTGACATTTGCTGCCTGACAGTCGACACATCAAGATTCAGGCAAGTGGCTTCAATCCCAAGAGAACTGAAATCTAATTCCCTTCAAACTCAGCTATAGAGCTTTCACCATCTTCAGGCTGAAAACTCACTGACCGTGACCTGAGGTTGCACACATAGCAGGAACAAAAGCACCAGACAACAAGTCAAGAGACCCAGGCTCGAATCTAAACTCTGCCCTACTCATTCTCTGACCTCAGGCAAGTTTCTTCTTGAAGAAAGATTAATATCTGTATTCCAATTTCATCTTCTTTTTAACTTCCCCCTCCTTTGTTTGGACAATCATTACTTTATACTCTTGAGACAGACTGATGTTATAGAGATAAAAGATAAGGTAATTAAATGACTTGCCCAAAGTCACAAGGTAATTCAGAGGAGTGATGGGAAATATTAGGAGGTATTAAAGGATGATCCCACCCTCCACCATTTCTTCAGGGGACACATCAAAGGAGGGATTCCAGAAAAAACAAAGAGAACAAAAAGTTTACTACTGTATTTGACTTTGACTTCCAAAATATGCTCTTGAAACTTATAGCTGAGACAAAAGACTTTTTATTTACAAGAGCCAGGAATGTCCTAACTCAAAAGACCAAGAACCAGAGGAAGCAGAGCACTCCACAAGATTAGAAAGAGGATGCCTTAAACCCTGCCCTCACAAGCCCTCCACACTCACATTCAGAGATGAGATTTTGGAAGGGAGAAGAATGTGTAGAGGCAGGTGAGTCCCCAAGAAAGGACCTGCTCACCACACTTCTCCCATCTCCCATCTAAGTCTGGGTCCTGGGCAGGGAAGAGGCACTTCTGAAACCCCAGACAGGCTGCACAGTTCCAGCAGCAAAGAAGACCTGTGTTTTGCTCCCATATAAATCCAATTTGAGGCATGACTCATAAAAATGTCTTTCGTATAAGAAAAGAAACGGCTGCAGAGCATGTTCATGGAGAGAGGGTTTAGGATAGCATCTTCACCACTGACTTGCTTGACATCAGAAAGTCATAAAAGGGCATCCTCAAGTTTCCTATGCCCCTCAAGAAGGCCAAGGAAGGGACTGCCAGAGGACTGGTAAACCCCGAAGAGTCTGACAGAGAAGAAAGAGGACCTAGGCCTTTGTCTGGGCTTAATGGACATGATGACCAGCGATCACGGTGGGATCTCTCATTGGATGTAGTGCAGATGAGTACTGCTGGCTAGACAAGTGAAGACTGTAAGAACTGCATATATGTGGATGTGAAAAAATGACAGACAACACCAGGAATCACCTCCCATCAATACCACAACTCCACCATAAGCCCCTACCCTGTGCCTATTTCCTAGAATTTAGATACAACCCTAGAGAGAAGGGAGCGAGGAAAAATCCTGGAATATCAGATTTAAAATCTAAATCACTAAATCAATAGAATTTACCTGGAAGTGACTACATTCATGTTTTAATTACAAGATGGATCAGAGCTTCAAAACAGAGGTAAGGTTGAAAATAAAATAATAATGACAATAATTATACTGCCACATTTTTGGCACTCCTGCATCTATGAGATTATTAAACATCATTTCTGCTATAAATCCAGAAACAAGGCTGCTGCTGAAGCCACAGGTCAGAAGCCATGTTGAGTCTCACAAGGACAAAGAGGCTGCCTGTGGACACCACTCCCACTGCCTGCAGTTTCTGGAAGGGGCTCCTGACAGGTAAGGTAAGGTGGACTCCACGGTCATACTTCCTCCTCCTTCCACCCCAATAGCTAAATTGCCCAGTCCTTTCACTTTACCTCTGATCTCTCTTTTGCACCCATTCCTTCTTCATCCCAACTGCTATGACCTCAGTTCAGCCCTCACTGCCTGCCACAAACTATTCTGAGAGCTGCATGGAAAGAATTGCCAAAGCAAAGGGGAAGGTCAGCCTTCCCTTGATTAACTTTGTCCAGGTAAAACGTTAATTTACATGTTTCGTTTTATAGAACAACCCTAGGGATTTATCAATGCCCTCATTGCCTATAATGTTTTTTTATCCTCCAGGGGAAAACTGATCAAATCCATAGTAAATAGTTAAGCATTATACCTAAGAGGCACCCGAGTGGCACAAATGGTTAAGTGCTCAGCTATTAACTGAAAGGTTGGTACCTGGAGTCCACCCAGAGGCTCCTTGAAAGAAAGGCCTGGTGATCTACTTCCAAAACACCAGCCACGGACAACCCTATGGAGCACAGGTCTACTCTGACACACACGGGGTCACCAGGAGTCCGAATCAACTCAACAGCTGCTGGTCTGGGTTTTTTTTATACCTCTCTACTCTCTTCTATTAGAATATCGTTGAATACTATAATAAATCAACCACAGTCACTCAGTGTTTTCATCAACAGGTAGTTTCTGCTTCCTTTCATGCTCGCTTAAAAATCTTGTTGTGAATCACAGTCTAGAAACTGGGTCTTTAACAAACAAAGACAGTCTCAGAGCCTCATGGAAAGGATGGCATCGGATTTGAACTATTGACACTCCAAGTAATAGACTCATTGGTACAGGCTTGCAAGGTGATATTGCTTAAAAAACTGCCAAACAATACCAGGTACTGAGTCAGTATTTCCGGAATTCTTTTTAGTCCAGAGGCAGATGACTTCATAAAGGCAAACTGTTGACCAAAGATCCAGTGAAAAAAAAATTAATTACATGGGATGGAAGGAACTGATAAGGGAGACTTGTTTTTGGTTATCTGTTTTAGGATATTGTTGGTATTATCTTTTAATGTTCTATTTTCTGATAGGTATATGACAAAGCCCTTTCTCTTTCTTCCTGATCTATCCCACACCATTAATTTAGTAATCTATGCTTTTGCAAACTGAAATGAAACATTTTTAAATGGTAATCTTGTTCTCAGTGACACCTCAGAATTTAGGAACTACACTTTTTTTTTTTCCTATGTCTCTACTTTTAATGACAATGTAGTCATTTACATAAGAATGTGTTCTAAGTTTTGTATATAATTGTACAATTAAATGGTACAACCGAGGCCATAGGTAGAAAGGCATATCTGAGAATAAATGTCATTTAATCAGGTATAACAAGGATTATAATTTACTTAAAGAATCACAAAGCCCTCCCAGGGAACTGGTCTGTTACCTTATTAATGGCAAGCCAGGAAATCTTAGCAGATGTCTTCAGGAGTGATGTCTTCATCTCCGTTTACAGACACTAAAGGCAAAACTGGTAGAGATGACTTTATGGTTTGTTTTCCTAGCCTCAGAATTATTATTATTGTAGCTGCCATTGAGTCATTTCTGACTCATGGTAATCCCATGTGTTATGGAGTAGACCTGCTCCATAGGGTTTTCTTTCTTGACTGTAATCTTAACGGAAGCAGATTGCCAGGTCTTTTCTTCTGCTGACTGGGTCAGAAATGCCAACCTTTAGGGTAGCAGTTGAGCACAAACTATTTGCACTACCTAGGGATCTCAGTCTCAGAATAGAGTAAATAAAGGCAGTAAAAAAATCTGGAATAATCAAGGCTGTTGAAACTTTCTAAGAAGATTCTTAAGAAACCTCTAGACACAAGTTAATTTTCCGGACTTTGTAGTTGCTTAACACCATATGGCTTTCGATTTTTCAACCATACTACAAGGAAGGTTATGCATATTAATTAACATTTCTTGCTGCAGTTACGTCAATGAAGCAGGCCAAAATGCACCAAGACTAGCTTTTTCTGTAATCAAGAATAATCTTTGGAGATTATTTGTGGTCACAGTGGTCTATGGTTTACAATGTCCTTCCACATCCTGAGTTCAACCTCCCAAAAAGCCTTTGAACACAATATTCCTGAAGTCACCATGAATAAATCTAGACTTAAACATCTTCATCTATTTGCCATGGTAAGATGATGCAGCTTAGGAAGCAACAAGTGGGTAAACATTCACATCCTGTTCATTCTCCTTCACTATAAATAGCTGCTAACTTTAGAAGACCCAAGCACGCACATGCACCTGCTCACACACACAAACACACACACACACACACACACAAATCAAAAAAACTAAGCCAGTTGCTGTTGTGACTCATGGTAATCACATGTGTGCCAGAGTAAAACGGTACTCCATGAAGTTTTAAATGTCTGACTTTTTGGAGGTAGATAGCCAGATTTTTCTTCCAACATGTCTCTAGGTGAATTTGAACCACCAATCTTTCAGTTTGTAGCTGAGCACTGAACTATTTGTGTCACTCAGGGACTCCTACAGAAACACACACACACACACACAATTTTGCATGAACTAGCCAGCTACAACTGAGAAAGCCCCAGTTCCACAAAAGCAAAATTCAAACTTCTATCCTAGGACTCATTAAGGAAAGCTCAAAAAGGGCTGAGACCAGTGGGACAACATTACTTTCTCCATCATGAAAACATCCAAATAAGTCCAACCTTTCCTGCCCCTCTTGGCCTTGGTAGAGAAACCACTGCCCCTAGGGAGGCATTCTCCTTTTATCTGTCCCCTGGCTTTGTGCTGAATTCCAAGCAGAATATATTAATAAAGAAATGCTTTTTGGGGAGAATACTCTTCACTGTTGTGACATCTCTGCAGTCTCTGTTTTGAAATTTGGCCTTGAGAAGTTCAAAGGATTTGAGAGATTCAAGTTCAAGGAAGACCAAGATGTACCCCAGGGCAAGCCCTGGTCTCAGATTCTGAAAACCTGCCCCTCCCACTCCATAGTCAATTTGACCTGTAAAAGAACTTAGTGCATATCTTGGTCTAACAGAATTATTTTCAAAGACTCTTAGCTCTTCTTTTTTCTTTTAATGGTTGCTGAAGGCAATTCAGTTTAGAGTCAGTCCCTAGACAAGTGGGAGTACTTGCCAAGCAAGCCCACCTCTACAGAATGGCTCTGAGAAATGCCAGCCCTCTCTGACTACCCACACCTCCTTCAGGGAGTCTCCTGAGATGCCCACTCACCATTCTTTTCCATTTTGTGTTTTGGTGGTTCAGGTTCTGGGAGACACGGACAGGGCCCATCACAGAGGGTGGTGAGGCTTCTGCCAGTAGAACAAGCGTGGAATTCCAACTTGCACTGCAAAAGAGTGACAGAGCAGGCACTTAGAATGTAGCCACAACAGATATCTACTCAGCTTCCCCAGGGAACAGCAGTGTCCCTCTGGCCATAGTTAGGCTCATAGGGACCAAAGTCAGGGAAAGGAGAAGTCGATCTCTGTTAAAGGTCTCATTTACACAATACTGGATAAGACATGACCTTTTGTATTTTCCCAAATGTGTAGGACAACTTCTAAAACACTGTAGAAGCACTGTAAGCCTTATTTTAATACATGATCAACTCAACCAAAACAATTTATAAGCTTATTAGTATGAAGTTTAACATCCCTAGAGTCCTCTGGGTCCCACAAAGCTCTCCCACTTCATAGTAGAAGGCTTCTTCCCCAAATTTCCTCCCATGTAGAGGGAGCTCTAATACTGTAGCACTCCTTGTCCCTCTCAGGCTGCTCTGGCCCTCCTCCTGGGGAGGAAGAACAACAATCTAGTCACTAAGCTTGGATGGTACACATGAGGCTGAGCCCCTTCCCCTTGAGGAGAGCAAAGAGTTAATGTTTGTTCTTCCATTGTCTAAAACCTGAAGTTCACATGAGTCCTTCCCCTGCTGAAGGATGCCTTAGGTAATCTGACTAGCTGGTGACTGTAGAAGTCTATGTAATTCTAGGATTCAGTATTAGAAGCCTATATGCCACATTCACTTATCAACCCTTCATCAGTAACAAAGGTGGTAGTTGAGTCACTTTCTGCCAGCTCTCTACTTGTAAGTCTCAACTGATTCAGAATATAAGCAGGAAAGAGGGATATTATTTATAAGTACAAAAGACCACAACAATTATCAGCATTTTTATTATTCTTACATTATGGAAGAAGAACCTGAGATCCAGAGAGGTTAAATAACCTGACACAGATCATAATGTTCATAAGGGGTGGGCCAGGGCTAAATACCTAATGGTCCCACAGCACGACCTCTGTCATGCTGATGGGGCTTCAGAATATAGTCATCCTGATGCGAGGCTAATTATGCAGCTTTGCTACTCTTTCCCAGTTGTCTGAGAGTTTACTCCTTTTTTGCCTATAAAATTCTCAAGATCAAGCCCTGTGTGTAATCAGTCCTCTGCAAAGGCCCATGGGCCCAGGACCACACTTTGTATCTGGTGGAGATTCAAAGGAAGAGGAGACAGGCAAGATTTACGGAGCCCCGCAGTGCACAGAGCTCTTATCAGGTACTATGGGGAATCACTTAAAAGAATGAAAAGAGGAGATACAGTCCTTGCCCTTGGAAAACACAAATGCATATCTTTGAAAAAGGCCACTAGCATTTGCAAATCAACACACATGAGTGCAGATGAATACTGGCTCATTGTGAGAGGATGAACTATTCAGTCCCTATACCAATTACAAACTGAGGGAAAGAGTGCTTTACACCTGGGTCTAAGTGTACTGGAATCCCTCTTATGTAACTCCAGCTGTGACCATACAGTTTCTAGCTACACTTGCAGAGAGAGAGTGAGAGCAAGCACAGAAGCCCAGAGTATTAGCATCCTCTGATGAAAAACTCCATTTGGTACATATTTTTTAAGTGTCTAGTATGTGCCCAGTGTGGTAGTAGGAGTTGTGGGGACTTCATGAAAAGAAGAAATGACCCATCCTCAAACATCAACTGACTTATTGATGAAGCAAAGAAGAAAGTGTCCTTCTAAAGCCACGTGGGCATGACTATGCTTGAGGAGGTGTGTGATGGGGTAGGGGGCTGGAATGCATCAGAAACACACAGGTATGGAGGTGCTTGCAGACAGCCCAAATGGATGGAAAATAAACCAAGAGGAGTGTTGGAAATATAGAAGCTTCCTCTCAGACAGCACTGTAAATAAACACATGTCCAGCCCCCACCTTCTTCCTACTCCTCTGGGTTAGCTGTCTGGTACAATCCTCAATTTTCAGACTAGTGCTCCTCAAACATATTAGCAACAGAATCTCTGATACTAATTTAGGGGGAAATATATTTCTATATGTAAATTTATTTTAGAAAATCAAAAGTATAATGTTTATTTACTGTAAGGCATGATCCTACTGTTACAATTCCCTGTTCATATCTATAATAAATCTTAATACTTTTACCAGCTATTCTCCATCCCCCTACCCCGAAAGAAAGTCTATGCTTCTGCTCACTGCCCTGTATCTTATAGCACAGTGCCTCCATGTGGGGGAATCTACTTCCTCTCCCCAGTGACATCAGCCTTGGTCACATGACTTGCTCTGGCCAGAGGTCTGTAATTGTTCAGAAGTAGATCACCAGCCTTTCTTCTGAGATGCCTCGAATGAACTAGAACCTCCAACCTTTCAGTTAGCAGCTGAGCATGTCAACCATCTGCATCACCCAGGGACTCACTGTATATACCAAACAAAATAAAACCTGTTGCCGTCTCGTCAATTCCAACTCACAGTGACAGTCGGTATTTAATAAATAGCTGTTAAATGATAAAGGAAGGCTGAAGGGGAAGCTGTCTGCTCAGCTGCTCTAAACCTCTGTTTCAGCCACCAGGAGTTTACCAATCTGCCTACACAAGGAATCTAGGTGCAGGAGCTCAGTATTTGACATGCTGATCCTGAACCACCATTGCCCATATCTGCTTGCAAGTCCTCTCCTTGAGCTCCATTTTCAGCACTCTGCTTTTCAGCCTTCCTGCTCACCAGAGCCTTCTGCTAGTCTGTCTGCTTCTCAGGTGCCCAGACCTGTCTGTATGGGTGACCTCTCCTTGATGAGAAGCCCCTGTGGGCTCTAATTCCAGTAACTCAGCTTCCTTCACTGGCTCACAGCATCCTTTCTCCTGCATAGCCCCTATCAGCAATCTGCGGAGGTCACCAGGCAGCTTCCCTGACTCCAGGAAGGCATTATCAGAAAAAAACAAGATTTTTCTGCACCAATGAAAACCCAAGTTTCAAGGGCAGAGATCTGCTTTTTATCTACCAGGACAATATGTGACATTGAAATTGAAGCTGAAAAGGGTATAAATTCAATTTTATGTAAAACTCACAACATACTACTGAGAAATACATACATATGTGGTAAAAACTACTTTAAAAGGGGGAAAAAGAATGACAAATACCATCGAGATAGGGGTTACCTCCAGAGGGGCGATAAAAGGATAGCATCAGACAGGAACCAGGAACACACAGGAAGCATCATGAAAACTAGTAATACTTTTTTAAGTGATGAAAATTGGTAATGTTTTATTTCATAAGGTGGATGTCAGATTCTGAGGTTTTTGTTTCATTTTTAGGCTTGACAAGTTATATAAACAATACGTATATTTTTAATATAAGAAACACTAATATTTTATTTTATAGATCAAATACTTTGACAAAATACAAAATACAAATACATATTACACATCGTATGATGTTATATAATGTACAATATAGTATATATTTATAATAGAATATGAATATATTATATTTTATGCAATATAAAATGTAAAACAAACTTTATAGGCTTCTCTTGAGGTGACAACCAAGCTTTACCCACTCTTTCTGAGAAATTTCTTTCGGGGGAGTAGGAGAAAGCATGAGTATGGGCGCTTTCTGGGAAGGGTGGAGGGTGCATAGCTTCTAACCTGAAACCCTGTATTCTAACTGGGCCAAGGTATCCTGATGGCCTGTAACTCAGGTACCGCACGAACGCTCCCTTCCTACAGTGTTCCTCTAATTCCCAACCTTGGATGTTTGAGGTGCCAGTCACTTACTGCCATTCTTTCTCTCCCAGTTTCTTACTAATTAACACCAAGTAGGAGCTTTCAAAAGGAGTGCTGGTGGCACAAATGGTTCAGCACTCAGCTGCTAACCAAAAAGGTGGTGGTTCAAACCCACCCAGTGGTTCCACAGAATAAAGACCTGGTGATCTGCTTCTAACAGAGATTACAGCCAAGGAAACTCTATGGGGCAATTCTACTCCATTATATGGGTACACTATGAGTTGGAATTGACTTAATGTCACTTAACAATGACAAAAACAATGGGAGCCTCCAACTTCTTATCCCAACCTGCAGATAACAGATTTCCAGAAAAGCCCTGACCCACCTCCCTGCTAATCACAGGTGGAGAGAACGCAGAGACCTGGTGAGACCTTCAAAGTACGCCCTGGTCCAATTACATGAAGATTCTGGAAACACAGCGCATGTATGCTACACCTTGAGTATAGACCTGCCAAGAGAAAAATGGGCTGCCCATGCTACCTTTCCAATGCAGTGATTCCGCTCCTCTTTACGGACATGTCTTTGGTCCAAGAGATGCTAGGTTCCCCCAGTCAAACCACATATACAGTCTTCCTTAGGAAAGAGGCAGCAGCGAGCAGAGAGAGAGACTGAAAGTGCCCCCTCCATGGAAAAGAAAGTGAAAGGATACTCCTAGGGAGACACTGTTGTTGTTGTTAGGTGCCATCCAGTCAGTTCCAACTCATAGTGACCCTATGAACACAACAAAACACTGCCCAGGCCTGCGCCATCCTCACAATCAATGTTATACTTGAACCCACTGCTGCAGCCACTATGATAATCTATCTCCTTGAGGGTATTACCCTTTTTTGCTGACCCTCTACTTTACCAAGCATAATGTCCTTCTCCAGGGACTGATCCCTTCTGATAACATGTCCAAAGTATGTGAGATGAAGTCTCATCACCCTTGCTTCTAAGCAGCATTCTGGCTGTACTTCTTCCAAGACAGATTTGTTTGTTCTTTTAACAGTCCGTAGTATATTCAATATTCCTCGCCAATACCGCAACTCGAAGTTATCAATTCTTCTTCAGTCTTCCTTACTCATTGTCCAGCTTTCACATGCATATGAGGCAATTGAAAACACCATGGCTTGGGTCAGGCACACCTTAGTCCTCCAAGTGACATAATTTGCTCTTCAACACTTTAAAGAGGTCTTTTGCATCAGATTTGCCCAATGCAATGGGTCGTTTGATTTCTTGACTGCTGCTTCCATGGGTGTTGATTGTGGATCCAAGTTAAATGAAATCCTTGACAACTTCAATCTTTTCTCTGTTTATCATGATGTTGCATATTGGTCCAGTTGTGAGGATTTTTGTTTTCTTTATGTTGAGGTGTAACCCATACTGAAGTCTTTGATCTTCATCAGTAAGTGCTTCAAGTCTTCTTCACTTTCAGCAAGCAAGGTTGTGTCATCTGCATAATGAAGGTTGTTAGTGAGTCTTCCTCCAATCCTGATGCCCTTTCTTCATATAGACCAGTTTCTCAGATTATTTGCTCAGCACACAGACTGAATAAGTATGGTGAAAAGATACAACTCTGACACACACCTTTCCTGATTTTAAACCAGGCTGTATCCCCTTGTTCTGCTTCCCTTGTTCTGTTCAAAGGACTGCCTCTTGATCCACGTACAGGTTCCTCGTGAGCACAATTAAGTGTTCTGGAATTCCCATTCTTCCCACTGTTATCCATAATTTGTTATGATCCACACAGCCGAATGCCTTTGCATAGTCAATAAAACACAGGTAAACATCTTTCTGGTATTTTCTGCTTTTAGCCAGGATGCGTTTGACGTCAGCAATGATATCCCTGGTTCCAGATCCTCTTTTCACTCCAGTTTGAATTTCTGGCCGTTCCCTGTCAATATATTGCTGTAGCTGCTTTTGAATGTTCTTCAACAAACTCTTACTCGAGTATGGTATTAATGACATTGTTCAATAATTTCCAAATTCAGTTGGATCACCTTTCTCGGGTATAAGCATAAATATGGATCTCTTCCAGTTGCTTGGCCAGGTAGCTGTCTTCCAAACTTCTTGGCACAGACGAGTGAGCACTTTCAGCGCTGCATGTACTTGTTGAAACATCTCCTTTGGTATTCCATCAATTCCTAGAGCCTTCTTTTTCACCAATACCTTCAGTGCAGCTTGGACTTCTTCCTTCAGTACTATTGATTCCTGATCACATGCTACCTCCTGAAATGGTTGAACGTTGACCAATTCTTTTTGGTATAGTGACTCTGTGTATTCCTTCCATCTTCTTTTGATGCTTCCTGCGTTGTTTAATATTTTCCCCCATAGAATCCTTCAATACTGCAACCCGAGGCTTCAATTTTTTCTTTAGTTCTTTCAGCTCGAGAAATGCAGAATGTGTTCTTCCCTTTTTGGCTTTCCATCTCCAGGTCTTTGCATTATAATACTTTACTTTGTCTTTTCGAGCTGCCCTTTGAAATCTTCTGTTCAGCTTTTTTACTTCATCATTTCTTCCATTCACTTTAGCTACTCCACATTCAAGAGCAAGTTTCAGAGTCTCTTCTGATATTCATTTTGGTCTTTTCTGTCCTGTCTTTTTAATGACCTCTTGCTTTCTTCATGTATGATGTCCTTGATGTCATTCCACAACTCGTCTGGTCTTCAGTCATTAGTGTTCAATGCTCTATTAGTGTTCAATGTTCTGTTCTTGAGATGGTCTCTAAATTCAGGTGGGATATATTCAAGGTCGTACTTTGGCTTTTGTGGACTTGTTCTAATTTTCTTCAGTTACGGATTGAACTTGCATATGAGCAACTGATGGTCTGGTCAGCAGTCGACCCCTACCCTTGTTTTGACTGATGATGTTGAGCTTTTCTATCATTTCTTTCCACAGATGTAGTCGATTTGATTCCTGTGTATTCCATCTGGCTAAGTCCCCGTGTAGAGTTGCCATTTATGTTAGTGAAAAAAGGTATTTGCAATGAAGAGTCGCTGGTCTGGCAAAGTTCTATCGTGCAATCTCCAGCGTAGTTTCTATCACCAAGGCCATATTTTCCAACTACTGTTACTTCTTTGTTTCCAACTTTCGCATTCTAATCACCAGTAATTATCAATGCATCCTGATTGCATGTTTGATCAATTTTAGACTGCAGAAGTTGGTAAAAATCTTCAATTTCTTCATCTTTTGCCTTAGTGGTTGGTGTGTAAATTTGAATAATATTTGTATTAACTGGTCTTCCTTGCAGGTGTATGGATATTATCCTATCACTGACAGCATTGTACTTCAGGATAGATCTTGAAATGTTCTTTTGGACGATGAATGTGACGCCATTCCTCTTCAAGCTGTCATTCCTGGCATAGACGACCATATGATTGTCTGATTCAAAATGGCCAATACTAGTCAATTTCAGCTCACAAATGCCTAGGATGTTGATGTTTATGTGTTCCACTTCATTTTTGACTAGTCTACTTTTCCTAGATTCATACTTCGTACATTCCATATTCCGATTATTAATGGATGTTGGCAGCCGTTTTCTCTCATTTTGAGTCATGCCACATCACAGATGAAGGTCCTGAAAGCTTGACTCCATCCAGCCATTAAGGTTGACTCTACCCTGAGGAGGCAGCTCTTCCCTAGTCGTCTTTTGAGTGCCTTCCAACTTAAGGGGCTCATCTTCCAGCACTATATCAGAAAATGTTCTGCTGCTATTCATAAGGTTTTCATTGGCTAATTCTTTTCAGAAGTAGACTACCGGGTCCTTCTTCCTAGTCTGTCTTAGTCTGGAAGCTCACCTGAAACCTGTCTGCCATGGGTGATCCTGCTGGTGTTTGAATACTGGTGGCATACCTTCCAGCATCACAGTAACATGCAAGTCCCCACAGTATGATAAACTGACAGACGCATAGGGAGAAATGGGAGAGGGGGGAATAAGTGTTCCCCCAACACAGGGGTATCACAGGCTCCCTCATAACTTCAGGATCAAATGACAAGGGCTCAGAATTCCCATATCTTCTCTCTTATGACGTGCTCAAGGCAGGGGCTAAAAACTGGCAAAATTATTGACGACTGTTTACTTGCAACAAGGGCCTACTCAGATAGTATTTGTGCCCTTCCTCCACATCTGCCCTGCAGGTGGTGAGGATCTAGGCAGGCAGTGAGGGTCTAGGCAGGGAGTAAGGGTCTAGGCAGGTAGTCAGGACCTAGGCAGGTAGTAGGGATCTAGGTGTGCTGGCCAGGACTGTGCTTTGTTGAGCTGCCTCAGAACCCTGAAGGCAGAGCTCTGAGTTAAAGGAGGTTGGGTTGTGAGACTTCCTCTTAAGCATCCACAGACTAGAAGTTGAAAAACAAAGTATAATTTAAAAAATGATATTCTCGGGGTCTGATACAGAGACACCATAACTCCCCACTTAAAAAAAAAATGTTTTTGGTGAATAAAAGAAGAGGAAACAGAGGTATAGACAAAAACTTTTGGACTTCGAGTGAGAGAGCCACTCATTGCTTAAAGCTCACAAAGCTAAAGGTACCCCCTGGACTCCCCCATCAGAGGGGAAAGTGTCTCTTCTGCAGTAAATGTAGATTTACCATCAGATGGTCACTTGCCTAGTGGAGAGGACCCTCTTTCTTCTAGTCCTGGCCAGTACTGAAAGGGGGCCTAAGAGGAATCACTACTGTTCTGGTCCCTACTGACCCGCCAGGAAGGGAAAGCTTTACACTTTTCATTGAGATTTTCAAAAGAGATCATCTCTAAGTGATGCAAGCCTTGTCTTAGGCTTATAAAGTACAAATCTTTGCATAGTTCTCCTGCAAAGAAAAAAAACAAAACAAAACAAAACATGGAACAGAAGTTCTAGGATAAGGGGCAGCTGGACTTAAAGAACTTTGCCAAGATGTATCACTTGTGATTCATTCTCAGAAAAGAGGAAATATTAAAAATTAAAGTTTTTATATGGATTGTATGATCAAACAGTTAAATAAATAATTAGCTCTAAGTATTTAAAGGAGGAGAGTTGAGATGCTGAGAAATAATTTAAGGACATTTAAACATTGTACTAGAACCCATACTCATATAAATATAAATACAGATCTCTGAACCTTCTAGACCCTTGACCTGCTATAACAGAAATGTCTTCCCCAACCATGGCAGAAACAGAGAAATCTGGATGACACCAAAGCTGAAGACTGCAAAAATGGGCAGAAATATTTAAAATGTTGACCTACTTAAAAATAAATGTGGTAGCAGATTTCCCAGGCAATCTTCTCTTCCATTTTGCATAACACACCAATATGTCCGAATGAGTGAATGTTTTCCTGCAAATGGCCTGTAAATCTTTCTCTTCGATGATTTGTAAAGCAAAACTCATAACCTCTTTCTGGTTCATTGCTCACACAAATCTCAACGGAGTGCATTTCTCCACCACACCATACTCTTTGTTTTGCCTTGCATGCTTTGGGTATTATTTTTAACATTTTATTTAAATTGCTCTCTACTGTATTTCACCAACATATCATCTATTTTTAAACCACACTGTTGACAGTTCACAGTTGACAATTTTGTTCACAGTTGATGAATTCTGATTAGCTTTTATTTCCCCCAAATCATATCAAAGTAGAGGGGGAGAATAATCCCACTGCTTTGCTGGCTTTAATAACTGGGCGTGAAGTGAGTGGCTACCGACTGCATGAGCCAAATGCTGCACACACACACTGTCCCTGGCTAGTGGAAGAATAGCCTTTTGTCCTGCACAGGACCTGAGTGGTTTGGTGGTCATCTGGAAGAAGCCATGCAGAGAAACAAGGTCTTTGGTTTCATTCAGAGCCTTACTAAACATACATTCATCTATGTGTTCCTTCTTGCATTGTATAAATATTTATTGAGCACCTACCATGTACCAAACCTTGTTCTGGGCTCTGAACCAATGGTACAGAGGCCCTGTTCCCATGAAGTTTATATGGCAGATGATGATGAGGATTTTGGAGAAAAACAAAGGAAAATAAGAGACAGAGAATAATAAGGAGGAGACTGGGTATTATATGGGATGACCAGGAAAACTTCCGGAAAGATGACATCAAAGCAGAGAATGGAATAAAATGGCCCAGGCAGATATCTGGGCAAAAAGGGTTTTAGACAAAGGGAGCAGCAAGTGCAAAGCCCCTGAGGTGGCAGATGCAGACTACACTTGTACAGGGAATAGAGTGGAAGGAAGCATCTCAACTGATCTGTAGGTTAGTTTCACCCTCCAGAAGGCCTAAATCAAGGCTGATGATGTGACTCAGGTCTTAATCTTTAATTGTCTCACACATAATACACACACACTTTTATGAGTTAAGTGTTCTGAAGAAACTCACTTTTTAAAACCAAATTGCTAAAAATGTGATAAGACAAAATAGCTTATTTATAGAAGAATGCCAGCTAAACAAATTCAGAAGGAATGCCAGAATTAGAAAATCACCATTTTGTAACTTCCAGTGTAATTACTGAGTCAGGAAAGGATCATTTAATCTTTACGAAAAATGTTGGATTACTGGGAAACAGGATATTCACAGTCTCAAAGTGTTACCCTACAGAATATCTAGTTATTATAAAGAAGAAAATGTCTTGTAGTTAATAAATGGACCAAGGGACCAAACTTAGTACTACCCAAAGGGGAAATCCTCTCATTACGTGCCTCCTGAACCTACTCAGTAGCTCTGTGGGAGAAAGACCTGGTGAAGTGCCGCTGTAAAGATTACAGCCTTAGAAAGAATCCTATGAGGCAGTCTACTCTGTCACAGGGGGTCGCCATGAGTCAGAATAGACACAACAGCGCACAATAACAACAATAATGTGATACAAGAAGTCCCTAGGTGGCAAAAACGGTTAAGCATTCAGCTACTAATCAAAAGGTTGGAAGTTCCAGTCTACCCAAAGATGCCTCGGAACAGGTCTGGCAATCTACTTACAAAAGATCACAGCCATTGAAAACCCTATGTAGCACAGTTCTACTCTAAAACACAGGGGTCACCAGAAGTTGGAAATGGCTTGACAGCAGCTGGTTTGGTTTTTGGTTTGGATGATACAAAAAGAATTCTACAATACTACCTATGAAATACCAGTGCCAGAAATGCTTAACCTAAATCTATTCATAAGAAAACAGGCGAATACAAAATTGAGGACTTGTTAAAAGACAACTCCATAAACTTTAAAAAAAGGCAACCGAGAAAAATCAATAATGGGGTAGGTGAGACACTGTTCTAGATGACAAGAAATTTAAAGAGATATAACAAATGCAATGGGTGAAATGTGATTGGATCTTCAATAATAATAATTATACAAAGCTATAAAAGACTTCTGAGGAAAAACTGGAAAGATTTTTAGTGTGACTATATATTAGGTGATTTATGGAATTATTGTTTTTGCTATTGTTGTTAGCTGCTGTAGAGTTGGCCCTGACTCATGGCAAACCCACATACAACAGAATAAAATGTTGCCTAGTCCTGTGCTGTCTCTATGATCAGTTGCAGATTGGACCACTGCGATCCATAGGGTTTTCATTGTCATTTTCAAAGGTAGATCACCAGTCCTTTCTTCATAGCCTGTCTTAGTCTGGAAGCTCCACTGAAATTTGTTCAGTATTACAGCAATACCCAAGCTTCCACTGACAGACAGGTGGTGGCTGTGCATGAGGTACACTGACCAGGAATCAAACCCAGGTCTTCCACATGGAAGGCAAGAATTCTACTACTGCCCCAATTGTTTTTTTAAGAGTCGTAATATATTATGGTTATATAGGAGCATGCCCCTCTCCTTAGGATGAGGGGGCCACAATGTCTGTAAATTACTTCTAACTAGATCAGAGAAAATGCCAGAGGAAAGGAATATGGGACCATGTAAGGGAGTCTAAGAAAAAACTACCTTACCCAAAGGCAGGAGTTCACATAACAAGTTACAACTACGAGCAAACTATACCACCAAGGCTTCCGTCTTCTAACATATCATGTAAATTACTTACTGGTTTTATTTACTATTTTCTATCTGTCTTCTTTGCTAGAATGTAAGTTCCCCAAGACAAGGATCTTAGTTTTTTTCACTGCTATATCCAAGTTGTTTAGAACAATGCCTAGCACGTAGCTGATGTTTGTCTTCGGCTGGGTCCTCTAAAGAAACAAAACCAGTGAAGCGTACATATATGTACAGAGAGAGACTGATCTCAAGAAAATGGCTCATGTGGTTGTAGAGGGTGGCAAGTCCCAAGGCTGTGGGTCAGGTGTCAGGCTGGAGGCTTTTCCTGACTCACACAGCTACAGGGGCTGATGAACCAAGATCAGCAGGTAAGATGACAGGATGCTGGCTCACAAGCAGTGGAGGCCAATGAATCCCAAGACTGACAGGCAATACAGCAGGCCACAGGCTCAAATCCCAAGAACTGGAGGTCACATGATGATGAGTGGATGCAGGATCCAGAGCAAGCAAATGAGCTTTACCAGAACACCCACATATGTATTGGATGCAGGCTACACTCCTGAGGAAACTCCCCTCACAACTGATTGGTTGATCACATCTGATTACATCATAGAGGATGACTATATCACTATATAACTGACAAATTACATCATTACATAACTGCCAAACCACTGAGAGTCATGGCCCAGTCAAGTTGACACACAACCTTAACTACCACAGTGCTCAATAAAAATATGTTGAGTAAAAGAGTGAGTGAACACAAGCAATGACCTTGTGCCGCGCAGAGGTTACCAGAAGACCTGCCCCTCCACCCCTAGCCGCAGTGCTTAGAGTGTAAGAGCTCAGATCCTGCTGGACTTTCCAGCCCACCACCTGGCCTACCAATTTCAGACACCAGACTACTGGAGTTTGGCCTTGCCAGCATGCCCATCTCTCTCTATACACACACACACGCACACGCGCACACACACACACACACACACAAGCATGCACGCATGCACGCAAATACATGGTTTTTTAATACATCATCTTACTGGTTCTGTTTCTCTACAGAACCCTAAGACAGGCTCCAAGTAGAAATTAAACTTATTTACATAAGAATGAAGAGAAACACCATTTCATAGGCATATGAACAGAGATTCAGACCTACTTCTGCCTCCCTTCTTCCTTGCCTGGCTCCAGGCTTTCCCTCTCCACTCAGGCTTCCCTGTGGCCCCTGCCTCTGGGGCCCAGTGCCATGTTCTCTCATTGCACGTATCAATCTGCCCCACACTTATCTGTGTATCTTCTTGTTTTTATATTTATTTTTATTTTTTCCCATACAAAAATTTATAAATACATTGCTATGTGACTCTAATTGCTCTCCCCATACTGTGACAGCACACTCCTCCTTTCCACCCTTGATTCCCCATGTCCATTTAACCAGCTCCTAACCCTCTCTGCCTTCCCATCTCACCCCCAGACAGAAGCTGCCCATTTAGTCTCTTGTACCTAATTGAGCTAACAGGCACACTCCTCATGAGTATCACTTTATGTCCCACAGTCCAATCCAATCCCTGTCTGAAGAGTTGGCCTTGGAAATTGTTTTAGTTCCGGGCTGATACAGAATCCAGGGGCCATGCTTTCCAGGGTTCCTCCAGTCTCAGTCACACCATTAAGTCTGGTCTTCTTACTAGAATTTGAGTTCTGTGCCCCACCTTTCTCCTGCTCCATCCGGAAGTCTCTGTTGTGTTCCCTGTTAGGGCGGTCATTGGTGGTAGCCGGGCACCATCTAGTTCTTCTGGTCTCACACTGATGAAGTCTCCGGTTTATGTGGCCCTTTCTGTCTCTTGAGCTACTACTTTCCTTGCGTCTTTTAGATTCGTCATTCTCCTTTATTCCAGGTGGTTAGGACCCACTGATGCATCTTAGATGGCCACTTGCAAGCCTTTAAGACCCTAGATGCCATTCACCAAAGTAGAATGCAGAACATTCACTTAATAAACTTTGTTATACCAATTGACCTAGATGTCTCCTGAAAGCATAGTCCCCACACCCCTACCCCTGCTACTCTGTCCCTCAAAGTGTTTGACTGTATTCAGGATACCACTTAGCTTTGGTTTAGTCCACTGTGCTGATTTCCCCTGTGGTGTGTGCTGTCTGTCCCTTCACCTAAGATAATTCTTATCTACTATCTAGTTAGTAAATAATCCTCACCCTCCCTCCCCACCCTCGTAACCATCAAAGAATGTTTTCTTCTGTGTTTAAACCTTTTCATGAGTTCTTATAATAGTGGTCTTATACAACATCTGTCCTTATGTGACTGACTAAATTCACTGAGCATAATTACCTCCAGCTTCCTCCGTGTTATAAGATGTTTCACGGCTTCATAGTCATTCTTTATTGTTGCATAATATTCCATTGTGTGGATATACCATAATTTGCTTATCCATTCTTCCGTTGATGGGCACCTAGGTTGTGAGCATCTTTTTGCTGTTGTGAACAGTGCTGCGATGAACATGGGTGTGCCTATATCTATTTATGTGACGGCTCTTACTTCTCTAGGATATATTCCAAGAAGCGGAATACCTAGATCCTATGGTACTTCTATTTCTAGCTTTTTAAGGAAGCACCAAATTGAATTCCAAAATGATTGTACCATTTTACACTCCCACCAACAGTGTATAAGTGTTCCAGTATCTCCATAACTTCTCTAGCATTCATTATTTTTTGGATTAATGCTAGCCTTGTTGGGGTGATATGATGTCTCATTGTAGTTTTGATCTACATTTCTCTAATGGCTAATGATCATGAGCATTTCTTCATGTGCCTGTTAGCTGTCTGAATATCTTCTTTGGTGAAGTGCCTGTTCATATCCTTTGCCCATTTTTTAATTGGCTTACCTGTCTTCTTTTTTGTTGAAGTTTTATAATATCTTGTAGATTTTAGAGATTAGAAGCTGATAGGATTGTCATAGCCAATTTTTTTTTCCCGGTCTGTAGGTTGTCAAAATTTTGACTCTTTTGGGGAAGTCTTTTGATGAGCATAAATGTTTGATTTTTAGGAGCTCCCAGTTATCCAATCTCTCTTCTGGTGCTTGTGCATTGTTACTTATGGTTCATATTGTGTTTATGATATGCATTAGGGCTCCTAGCATTGTTCCTATTTTTTCTTCCATGATCTTTATCGTTTTTGATTTTATATTTAAGTCTGATCCATTTTGAGTTCGTTTTTGTGCATAGTGGGAGGTATGGGTCTTGTTTCAGTTTTTTGCAGATGGATATCCAGTTATGCCAGCACCATTTGTTAAAGAGCCTGTCTTTTCCCCCATTAACAGACTTTGGGCCTTTGTCAAATATCAGCTGCTCAAAGGTAGATGAATTTATGTCTGGATTCTCAATTCTGCTCCATTGGTCTATGTATCTGTTGTTGTACCAGTACCAGACTGTTTTGACTACCATGACAGTATAATAGTTTCTAAAATCAGGTAGTGTGAGGCCTCCCACTTTGTTCTTCTTCTTGAGTAATGCTTTACTTATTCGGGGCCTCTTACCTTTCCATATGAAGTTGGTGATTTGTTTCTCCATCTCATTAAAAAATGCCCATGGAATTTGGATCAGGATTGCATTGTATCTGTAGATCGCTTTGGATAGAATTGACATTTTTACAATGTTGAGTCTACCCATCCATGAGCAAGGTATGTTTTTCCACTTAGGCAGGTCGTTTTTGGCTTCTTGCAGTAGTGTCCTGTAGTTTTCATTGTATAGATCTTTTATGTCATCTCTGGTTAGATTTATTCCTAAGTATTTTATCTTCTTGGGGGCTACTGTAAAATGGTATTGATTTGGTGATTTCCTCTTTGAGGTTCTCTCTGTTGGTGTAAAGTAATCCACTGATTTTTGTATTTTTATCTTGTATTGTGAAACTTTGCTGAAATCTTCTATTAGTTCCAGTAGTTTTCTTGTGGATTCTTTGGGGTTTTGTGTGTACAAGATCATGTCATCTGCAAACAGAGATACTCTGACTTCCTCCCTACCAATTTGGATGCCCTTTATTTTTTTTCTAGCTTAACTGCTCTGGCTAGGACCTCCAGGAAAATGTTCAGTAAGAGTGGTGATAAAGGGTATCCTTGTCTGGTTCCCATTCTCAGGGGGAATGTTTTCAAAGTCTCTCCATTTAGGATGATGTTGGCTGTTGGCTTTGTATAAACGCCCTTTATAATGCTGAGGAATTTCCCTTCTATTTCTATTTTGTTGAGAGTTTTTATCATGAATCGCTGTTGGACTTTGTCAAATGCCTTTTCTGTATCGACTGATAAGATCACGTGGTTCTTGTCATTTGTTTTATTTATGTGATGAATTACATTGATTGTTTTTCTAATGTTGAACTATCCCTGCATACCTGGTATAAATCCCACTTGATCATGGTGAATAATTTTTTTTGTAAGTTGCTGAATTCTACTGGCTAGAATTTTGTTGAGGATTTTTGCATTAATGTTCATGAGGGATACTGGTCTGTAATTTTCTGGTTTTGTGGTGTCTTTACCTGGTTTTGGTATCAGGGTTATGCTGGCTTCATAGAATGAGTTTGGGAGTATTCCATTCTTCTCTATGCTCTGAAATACCTTTAGCAGAAGTGGTGTTAACTCTTCTCTGAAAGTATGGTAGAATTCTCCAGTGAAACCATCCCGGCCAGGGCTTTTTTTTTTTTGGGGGGGGGGGTTAGTTTTTTAATTACTTTTTCAATCTCTTCTTTTGTTATGGGTTTATTTAGTTGTTCTCTGTTTGTGTTCCTTTAGGCAGGTAGTGAGATTCTAGAAATTTGTCCATTTCCTCTAGGTTTTCAAATTTGTTAGAGTATAATTTTTCATAGTAATCTGTTATGATTCTTTTAATTTCAGTTGGGTCTGTTGTGATATCACCCATCTCATTTCTCATATGGATTATCTGCCTCCTCTCCTGTTTTTCTTTTGTCAGTTTGGCCAATGGTTTACCAATTTTGTTGATCTTTTCAAAGAACCAGCTTTTGGACTTGTTAACTCTTTCAACTGTTTTTCTAGTCTCTATTTCATTTCATTGTGCTCTAATTTTTATTATTTCCTTCCTTTTGGCACCTGAGGGCTTCTTTTGCTGCTCTTTGTCTGCTTGTTCCAGTTGTAGGGTTCATGTTTTGATTATGACCCTTTCTTCTTTTTGGATGTGTACATTTATTGCTCTAAACTGACCTCTGAGCACTGTTTTTGCTGTGTCCCAAAGGTTCTGGTAGGATGTGTTTTCATTCTCGTTTGATTCTATGAATTTCTTTTTTCCATCCTTAATTTCTTCTATAACCCAGTAATTTTTGAGCAAGGTGTTGTTCAGTTTCCATGTGTTTGATTTTTTTTTTCCCTTGCTTTTTCTGTTATAGATTTCTACTTTTATGGCTTTATGGTCAGAAAAGATGCTTTGTAATATTTCGATACTTTAGATTTTGTTAAGGCTTGCTTTATGGCCTATTAAGTGGTCTATTCTGGAGAATGTTCCATGTGCATTGGAAAAGAAAGTATAGTTGGCTGCTGTTGGGTGGAGTGTTTTGTATATGTCTATGAGATCAAGTTGGTTGATTGTGGCATTTAGCTCTTCCACGTGTTTGTTGAGCTTCTTTCTGGATGTTCTGTCCTTCACCAAAAGTGGTTTGTTGAATTCTCCTACTACTAGTGTGGAGCTGTCTATCTCTCTTTTCAGCGCTGTTAGAGTTTGATTTATGTACTTGGAGCCCTGTCATTGGTTGAGTAAATATTATGGTTCTGTCCTCCTGGTGTACTGACCCTTTAATCATTATACAGCGTCCTTCCTTACCCTTTGTGGGGGATTTTACTTTAAAGTCTATTTTGTCAGAGATTAATACTGCCACTCCTGCTCTTTTTTGAGTGTTGTTTGCTTATTTTTTCCATCCTTTCAGTTTTAGTTTGTGTCTTTAAGTCTAAGGTGTGTCTCTCTTAGGTAGCATATCGACAGATCGTGTTTTTTTAATCCAATCTGCCACTCTGTTTATTGGTGCATTTAGTCCATTTACATTCACCATAATTACCGATAGGTATGAGTTTAGTGCTGTCATTTTGGTGTCTTTTTTTGTGTGTTGTTTAAAGTTTCTTCGTTCCACTTAATTTTCTGTGCTCTGTTGTTTTTCTTTATGTATTTTCTTTTCATCTTTTTCATTGTTGTTGATTTTGTTTTCTGAGTCTTAATATAATTCTTGTTTTTTGTTGTGACTTGTAGGATTGTTAGTTTCCTTTGTGGTTACCTTAATATTTACCCCTATTTTTCTAAGTTGAAACCCGTCTTTTATTTATTTATATCGTCTTGACTTCCTCTCCATATGAAAAATCTGTGTCTACATTTTTTAAGTCCCCCTTTTTTGTTATAATGCTGTCATCTTTTCCATATTGACATCTGTTTCCCTATTTTCAGTGTTTTAGCTTTTATTTACTTTTGTGACGTCCCTATCTGGGTTGATACCTGGTTGCTCTGTCCTGTGTTCTAGTCTTCGGTTGTTATCTGATGTTACTGATTTTCTAACCGGATGACTCCTTTTAATATTTCTTGTAATTTTGGTTTCATTTTTGCAATTTCCACAATCTTCTGTTCATCTTGAAATGTCCTAATTTTGCCATCAAATTTGAGAAACAGTTTTGTTGGATATATAATTCTTGGCTGACAGTTTTTTTCCTTCAAGGCTTTATATATGTCATCCCATTGCCTTCTTGCCTGCATGGTTTCTGCTGAGTAGTCCGAGCTTATTCTTATTGACTCTCCTTTGTAGATGACTCTTCGTTTATCCTTAGCTGTTCTTAAAATTCTCTCTTTATCTTTGGCTTTGGCAAGTTTGATTACAATATGTCTTGGTGACTTTCTTTTGGGATCTACCTTATGTGGGGTTCGTTGAGTATCTTTGATAGATATCTTGTCATCTTTCATGATATCAGGAAAGTTTTCTTCAAACAAATCTTCAACAATTCTCTCTGTATTTTCTGTTATCCCCCCTGTTGGGTACTCAAATCACTCCTAGGATACTCCTCTTGATAGAGTCCCACATAATTCTTAGAGTTTCTTCATTTTTTTTAACCCTTTTATCTGATTTTTCCTCAAATTAGTTGGTGTCAAGTGCTTTATCTTCAATCTCAGTAATTCTGTCTTTCATTGCCTTAATTCTGCTCATATGACTTTCTATTGCATTGTCTAATTCTGAAGTTTTATTGTTAATCTTCTGGATCTCAAAGTGCTGTTCCTCTATGGATTCTTGCAGCCTGTTAAATTTGTCATTATGCTCTTCTCTAATGTTTTTAATTTCCTCTATTGTGTGTTTTGTGTTTCGCTTGATTTCCTTCCTAATTTCTTGAAGACTTCTGTATATTAATCTTTTGTATTCTGCCTCTGGTAATTCCAAGAAATTGTTCCCCTCTGGAAAATTTCTAGAATCTTTATTTTGGGAGCTTGCTGAAGTCATCATGGATTGCCTCTTTATGTGATTTGATGTTGACTGTTGTCTCCAAGCCATCAATTAAGTTATTATATTTATTTATTTTATGTTTTCTTACTGTGTTCTAGCTTCTTGTTTTGTTTTGGTATGCCCAACTAGGCTGCTCATACGAGCTAGCTTGATTATTGGTAACTTTGAAGCTCTAATGTCCTGTCACCAGGCAGTTAGATTGGTTACTAGGTATGTGAGCTCAGGAGTCTGCCCACTTCTCCTGTATGGATTCAGCTCAGGTGCCCAGGTAGATAGCCACCAAGTGTGTGATGCAGGCTCTCACATACAGTCCTGACAGGCATGGGTGATTGGTGTAGGTACAGGCATCTGGCTGCAGCAGGGGGACACACTCTGAGCAAGGCAGGGGGCTAATGACCGCACCCTAGTGTCCGGGAGAAGGTGTGCCCCTGTTCCCTAAAGCATGTAGGTGGGTGAGTTTTGCAGCCCGACTATGAGCACCTAATGCTGTTGGCTGTAAGGACTGGGCAGCACCTCTTATTCATGGGCCCCTATTGCAGGTGGCTAGGTGGCATGGGTAGAGCCACCAGTCCTTAAGTCCCTGATGTGGGTAGGTGAAGACCCAGCTTAATGGGCAGAGCAGTGTCAAAAGTCAAGAACCTGCTACTTTGCAGCTGAAGCAGTTGAAGTTAGGGTTCCAGTATATACCCTGTTGTACTGCAGTAATGAGGGCCTATACTGTTAAGATGGGCCCACACAATTCCATGCGGGGGAAAGGCACTCAAAATCCGTGGATCCCTTATGCCTGTGCATAAGCAAAGGAGCTGTGCCTACCCTGGGTTCCTGGCTTAGAGGACCTGGCAGTTGATTTTTTCACGTTTGTTAATTTGTTCACTCTCCAAGGTGGGTAGAATGGCTCCAGGCATGTGATGGATCTTATTTCTGGCCCAGGGGACTCGGCAATTGCTGAAGCTGGTCCAGGACACAGTGCAGAGCAGGGAGCAGGGAGGGAAATGGGAGAGAGGTTTCCTCCTAAGGGGGGTGTTTTAGATCTGTGCAGTAGGCCGTAGGCAATTACTTATCTTTTGCTGGATTGGGGGCTGCTTTTCACTGGTTCTGGGTGCCCGAGTAGACTCTCAATGGCTGGGTTTCTCCCAGTGTAGAAAACGTGCCTCCCGAGCACAGCTGCTTGCCTCTTTCACCGCTCACCCCTGAGCTGATCAGGCCTGAAGGGCTCAGGCTTTCACCAGGTCAGGTCTGGCAACTCCGCCCTGCTTCCAAACTGTGTCTCCCTCCCCCTGCCACTCAGTCTGGTTCCTCAACTCTGCTTTTGATGTTCAGGGTTCCCAGATTGCCATATATAATCGAACTACTTGTTTTTTCAGGTCTTTGTTGTAAAGGGGTCCACTGGAAGCATCTGACTACTCCACCGTCTTGGCCCTGCCTCGGTAGCTTTAATTTTTAATTCAGATCCCTCAACTTCTCCCCAATACAGAGCTGTGGGTGGTGATGCACACACTTCTAAAACAGCTCAGGGGTTTGGCAAAGTCCTCCAGGCATCCCAGGACCACTGAATGAAGAGGAAGGGGACAAAGAGAAGAGGGAATGAATGATTCCAGAGCTGGGAAAATGGTGAAGGAAGGGAGGCCCCCTGCTGGAAGCTGCTCTGATGAAGGAAATAAAGCCAGCTGGGCACTTCTCCCTAGATGATGCCAAATGAAAGCCCTGCTTGTCATCTGCACGGGTGATAGTGATTTCATTCACAGTTACTTTAAATCATTGCAATTAGCTAAGACATCTTACAGAAGTGAAGGTGATTAGCCAATAGGTCTGGATAAGATGATGTAGGCACCTTCCCTTCATGGTCAAGAAGCTGATGGCACCCAGACTTAGCCTCCCCCAGAGGCATAACAGCCTGCAACTACTCCATGTAGCCGACTGGCTGTCAAATGTTGTAACTGGGCTCTCCTGAGCAAAGCATTTTCAGAAGCAGGCAGTCAGTAGCCGAGCCAGGGTGCAGAGAGACACTGGGCAGAAATAAAGGGGCTTCAAAAAAAATACTTCAGTTCATAGAATCAGGACTCTGAACTTGACTCCCATGTGATGGTAAGCAACTTGAGGGCAAGAATTGGATGCTGTTCATGCTTATATCTCCCAGGGTCTGACATAAGCCAGTCACCTAGAAAGTGGGTAGAAATGTTTTGCTGAAATTAATTAATAATCTTTCCAGCAACTCTAGGATATTAGGGACTAAAATCGGTTGCCGTGGAGTTGACTCTGACTCATGGAGACCCTAAGTGTGTCAGAGCAGAACTGTGCTCCACAGGGTTTTCAATGGTTGATTTTTTGTGAGTAGATCTGCAGGCCTTTCTTTTGAGGCACCTCTGGATGGGCTTAAACCACCAACCTTTTGGTTAGCAGTCTAAGTGGTGTGCTAACCATCTGCACCACCCTGGGACTCTAGTTATGGACTACCACTCTCACTTTACATATGAGGAGGAAAAAAAAAGATAAAGGAAGGAGCACAAAACAGAATAAAAGGACAGAAGAGGAAATGAAAGCATTAGGATAAACATGGCAGAAAGGGAGGAGGGAAAAAAGTGAGAAGAAATACAAGGAAGGCAATGAAGGAGACACTCAAAGTATAGGAAAAAGTGCAAAAGCCAGGAGAGACTCCCGGAGGTTCAAGAAGCCAGGCTGTGGAGGTGTGGGAACAGGGACCACGATCACATGTCTCTCGCCCAGCCTGCGTGTGTGGGCTCAGGAAGCTCTAGGAGAAAGGAAGAGAATGTTCTGAGGTGCTGGCACCTGCTTAAAATAAAACTGTCTCCATTGCTATAAATGCCCTTGAGATGCCTGCCTCTCTGGCTGTCCCAGCTTACTTGGAGGTGCCCCCACACATGCTAAGCTGCTTCTCCCAGCCGACGGCCCCCCCCACCAGCTGGGGAAGTTTCCCCACAGACAGAATTCACAGAACGTGGAGGGCAAGCCAAGGTGGCACCTAATTTATATCATGACTCTAACCTCTCCAGCTGTGATGAAGGAAGGGAGGGGCTTTCTGCTCTGTGTCTGTCTGCATCTCTCATTGCAAACCTAGAAGAGAATCTGACACCCAGGGCCTCAATGCTTACCGGAGGTGAGAATCTGAGCAATTTGCATAACCTGTTCAAGCTTCAGTTTCCTTATCTTTGAAATAAAGATAATCCTTGCCTTCTATGGCTGTCAGGAGAATAAAAGGGATGACGGGTCTCTGGTGCCTGGCAGCATTGCTGGTGCGTGGAAGACACTCAACAAATCTTAGTTCCTTCCTCCAGCACCCCACCCAAACCTCCATTCTTGCCTCTCTGCCATAGCTTCGCCACACCTGAGTGATCTTTATAAAATGCAAATTTGTTTGTGACATCCCACAATACCTTACAACTATTCCTAGCTCCCTGTCATCTTCAGATAAAAACCAAAGCTTCCAGCCAAGTTGAAAAGGCCCCTGGTAATCTATTCCCAGAAAGCCCTCCACTTGCTTCTCTCTCAAATACATGCCCTCCCTGCTGCAGTTTACCGATCCCTGATTGGACAACCACACTCCACCTTGTTCTTTGCCATGTCCATCTAGGCTCAGTGTGAGACTCCCCTCCTAGACGCCTTGAGCCTGTGGTAGGCATCCCGAAGTGCTCACTGCACATGTACCCACCTCTAGTGCTAACTCTAGCCTTGTATTGCAAGACTATTTGCTTACCTGTCTCTCTTACAAGTCTCACAGAGACTATGTTTTCATTCAGTTGTTTGGCCCCAGTGTCTACCAAAAGATGTAAAAAAGAGCAAACCAAAAAATCAAACCGGTTGCCGTCGAACTGATTCTGATTCTTAGCAACCCTATACAGGTACTAAATAAACGCTGGAGGAATAAACAGAGAGATGGGCGGATGAACCAATCATCTCAATCGCCTCATATGCATACAAAAGCTCGACAATGAATACGGAAGACCGAAGAAGATCTGACGCCTTTGAATTATGGTGTTGGTGAAGAATATCGAATACACCATGGACTGCCAGAAGAACCAACAAATCTGTCTTGGAATAAGTATAACCAGAATCCTCCTTAGAAGCAGGGATGGCAAGACTTTGTCTTACATACTTTGGACATGTTATCAGGAGGGACCAGTCCCTGGAGAAGGACATCATGCCTGGTAGAGGGTCAGTAAAAAAGGAAAAACCCTCAATGAGATGGATTGACACAACGGCTGCAACAGTGGGCTCAAAGATAACAACGACTGAGAGGATGGTGCAGGACCGGTAGTGTTTCATTCTGTTGTACATGGGGTCGCTTTGAGTCGGAACTGGCTCAACAGCACCTAACAACAACACAACAGACAGACCAATGGACATCAGTCCCACCATCTCATTGCCTGCTGAGCAATTCCACATGGCTCTGCTATTGTCAGCTCAGATCAAGTTTCCCAAATCATTTCTCACCATCTGACTCTAGGCTCCTTGGCCCTGTGAACGTATCTCTGCTCTCACAGTCAAGTAGATAAAAAGTTTGAATGGTCACTTCTACTACCCAACCTGATTCTCTCTGCTTGCTGGGGAGTCAGACCAAAGATCCTCAAACGCTAACACTTTCCTCAGATGCCCTGATTGAAACTCAAGTCCTAGTTTTTGAGGTCCATCAGCATCTGGCCCTGATTTTGTGTCTCCAACAACAACATTCCCCTGACTCTTCCAGCATGCCCTAGTCCTTCAACAGTCATTCTCCCCACTACTCCCCAGTCCCTTCTTCACTCTCATGTTCCTCTCATCTAAATGCCTTTTTCTTTTCCCATCCCAAATCCTCCCCACTCAGACCTGTCCTCCTTTGGGATGCTGCCCTAGCCATCCTGTACCTGCAGTTCCCGCTTGACTCCAGCCACATTTCCAACCTACAGCACTCACTCAACCACTCACAGTGCAAGGCCTCCTTCTCTTGTTTGCTCTTGCTCCCTGTTATGGATTGAACTGTGTCCCCCAAAGATATGTATTGAAATCTTACCCCCCTATACCTGTAAATATAATCTTATTTGAAAATAAAGTTTTCTTTGTTATGTTAATTAAGTGATGCAGGGGTAGGGTGGATTCTAAATTGAATCACTTCTGAGTTATAAAAAGAGTAGAATGGACATGGAGACAAACATGGGGGAAGACAGATGTCATGTGAGGATTGTCTACAGGCTATGGAATGCCAATGAACAGCCAGGACTACCAACAAGGAAGAAAATGACACAACCAAGACCCTGATGTGGACTTTTATCCTCCAGAACTGTGAGAAAATAAATTTCTGTTCCTTAAAGCCACTCATTTGTGGTATTTGTGTTACAGCAGCAGTAGGTAACTAAGACATCCCCCAATATTTTCTTCCTAATTACAATTTAGCTGCTGGACTTCAGGGCTTTTGTGTAATACTTCTATGTATGCTTCATGGCACCAAGATGAGCACTATGTATACTATATCCTTCTATAGTGCTGGTACAGTAGCTTATAAAGTCTTAATAATATACAATGTTCACTATAATGGTTAAGCACTCAGTTGTTAACCAAAAGGTTGGCAGTTCAAATTCACTAGCTACTTCATGGGAGAAAGATGTGGCAGTCTGCTTCCATAAAGATTACAGCCTTGGGAACCCTACAGAGCAGTTCTACTGTGTCCTATAGGGTTGCTACCAGTCAGAATTGTAACCAGACCCCAACTCTGTAAGCGTGATAGGAGTCTGCCTGGATGATAACCAGTGATTCTCCAGGAAACTGAGTAACTTCCTTTAAGTTGTTTTTCAGAAATCAACAGATAGACCAAGAAAAAACCGCCAAAAGCCGGTTTTAACAAGATATGATCTCCATCCATATGCAAAGAGCCTCACTCTTCTACCCTTTGCAAACTCAGGTCTGCCACAGTGGAACCTATCTACCACACCCGAGTAGAACTTCCTGGTTCCCCAACGCCTAAACTATGAAACACTTCTGTTGCACTTGTGCAGAAAAATAAAAATTGCCTGGCCCTCTAATTCGAAGCCAGCATAGTTTTAGCCAAACACCAAGTGACATCCAACCCCTTGTACAAATATATATATCTTCCCTTCTCCCCACCTCCATAAAAACCCTGTATACCCACATTTCGGGGAGTCAGATCTGAGGAATCTTACTCTGGGTTCCCTGTTCGGCACCTAACAAACTACTTTCTCAAAGACCGGTGTCCGGTAATTAGATTTCTATGCGCAACGGGCAGGGATCCACATTTGGTTCGATAACAGAATCAACTTGAAGGCAACGGGTTTTATAATTAATCATGAAGTAGGCATTGTGCTAGGAGCTTTACTTACCCTCTCTTGTTTAATTTCTACCTCAATTCCTATGCGATAGGTACTATTATTATACTTATTTTACATATGAAGAAACTGAGGCTCAGAAATGTCATTTGTTCAGTAAAAGCCAGCTCTTAGTTGCAGAGCCTAATTCAAACTCAGGCTATTTGACTCTAATGTCTATGCTCTTTAGAGGTTAATTACATGGCCTCATGTCAAGATGTTTGCTGAGTTCAGAGCTGTGCTAACAATGGTTCTCCCCACCAGTCTATGGTGCCTGCAGCAACTAGTCTCTTTCAAAGAAAGTCAAGAATGTTTCCACTTCCAGTCACAAAACTATGGGAATTCCCTGAAAACTCTACCAAGGTAGCGTGTACTTAGGGTTACATCATTCTTCATCTGGAAGGGCAGAGAGGTGGTGTCCCTCCCAGGTGTTCTTCCAGCATCCAGCCATGGCCCCACTGGAACATGAGCTTCATAAGGGCAGGGATCCTGGTCTTTTGTCTCACTGAAGAATCTCAGGCACCTAAAACACTGCTCAGCACATAGTTGTTGTTGTTACATGCCATCAAGTTGATTCTGACTCATAGTGATCCTATAGGTCAGAGTAGAACTGTCCCACGGGTTTCCAAGGAGCACCTGGTGGATTCAAACTGTGGACCTTTTGGTTAGCAGCCTGAGCTCTTAACCAATTCGCTACCATGGCTCCTTTAATTATTTGTTGAATAATGAGTGAATGAATAGAAGAAAGGATGAATGAATAAAATGGAAACCAAGTCCTCCAAAGCTCTGCCAGACCTATCACCAAAGAGAAAATGAGCTCCTTAAAGGAATGAAGGAAGAGAAACAATGAAATTGTAAGTGATTATAGCAGAGAGAGCACTTCACAGCTACCAAAATGTAGGGGCAGGAAGACTGTGTCATTAATGAAAATGAATGTCAGAGTAGCACAAGTCTACATCTGATTCATAACCCTTACAAAGTGGCCCAGTAAAGGCCTCTTCTGGGGCATCAAA
This sequence comes from Dugong dugon, assembly GCA_030035585.1. Classification (NCBI taxonomy): domain Eukaryota; kingdom Metazoa; phylum Chordata; class Mammalia; order Sirenia; family Dugongidae; genus Dugong; species Dugong dugon. Next base: position 150,856,866 of record CM057460.1, read on the forward strand.
CTAATTTTCTCCTGGCTTTGAACTCGAGAATCCAGGCTTCACAGGTACTTTATCATTCAGAGCTCAGACAATGGTAAAGTCACTCAGTCCTGATCCCCATCAGTGGGAGGGCTTGTCATCTCCTGCGCCAGAGCATCTCTGCAGATTAGCCTCCTGAAGGTCAGGTCAGGGCCTGGGGTCTGCCATCATCATAGTGTCTGGTTTCTTTGTCATCACTAACACACAGTAAAGGACAGGCTCCTGATCTTGGTTTCTTATGCAGTGACCACTCTTACAGTCTCCCATAAAAACCTGTCTCTCCACTTACCTACAGAGACTTCACAGATAAGGGAGAAGTACTGCAGATGGGGAAACAATAACAGCAGATTTTTTAGATGATAAATAGTCTATCCTCTATCCACAGCTGCCCCCAATGTACTCTGAAGAATGAGAAAACAGATGCCAGCTAAGCATACTACCAACTTTTTTCCAAAGCTAACATTTGCCAAGGTCAAAAAAAGCCATTAAAATCTCACCTTGGCTTGACATAAGATAACCATCACCAGCTATTCAGCTTCTCTTGAAGTTTTCTCTTCAGCCCAATTTCTTCCTCACTCCCCTTTACTTGCTCTATAAAATAAGCCCCAAATATCTTCCTGAATAAAGCCTGTATATGTTCCTAAGAGCCAAAAAGAATGAAATTATAGATAAAGGTGACCAAAAATGCCAAAGCAGACTTTTACCAAATGTAACAAGATTAAGGCGATATTTTAAAAGTGAAATAGTAACTTAAACTTTGAATTACTGCCTGATTTTACTGCTTAGAGATGAAAGACCCTGTAGCGCTGAACGAAAAAGCCATATAACTCAAAGACGATTTTCTTTGCTTGGCATCACCTCTGTGAAAAATACATTTAAGTAATGAAATGCCCTTGCAAGAGTCCATTCTCTGATGATGGAGCTGAGTTGTGCAACTGTGGCGAGGGCCGGATAAAAGCTGCCATTTTTCCTTTCTTTTGATTATATGGTTTTCCCTGAATAAGTATGATCTCATTTCTCTCCAAACCTGATGAGAGGTGAGGCAGCTAGACCAGCTGCCCCACAAGGCTGGCTCTTGTAACCATTCTGCCCACGAGACAAGTTGTGCACTGATGTTTCTCATTGCCCACCCTATGGTCAGAAATGTCTAAGTCCCATCATTCATGCTGGCCTCTCCCTTAGTGACCCTGAGATGGCCACAACTTGACAACAGGTAAACTCACAGGTTGGGTGAGAAACAGGCATCTGATGCTGGACTGTAGATACATGGTAACTTCTTGGGATATACAGAAACAAGCAGGTTTGAAACTAGAAGGTCAACCCAGGGGGACAAAAGGAACAGAGGGACATGTCCACCAATGCAAAAGACCAAGTGTTGAGGTGCCAAGGACCTAACCAGCAGGGTAGGGAAGGTTATGCAGATAGATCCAAGGGGTAAGCAATTGGCATGTGCCAGACAGAAAGGCCAGGAATAGGGACCCAGCTACAAGGAGGCAGGCATACAGGAATAAGAGGCCACTGGGAGTCCTTCTAAAGAACTCAGGAAATGGTGAGTTTACAAGAGGATGCAGGACAAGTATCCAGGTGCTGAGGAAGTAAGACACAAGAGAAGCCATTAGTGCAGCTTTTGCTGGTCAATCAGCCTTATATTTCCACCCTGATTGTGTTCCTGGTCACAGAATGGGGCCACGAATGCCCCTGAGTCTAGGCTGGGCCTCAGCCCACAGAAGTCTGAGTAAAGTGGTGCAGCTTCAAAGATCCAGGAACTCATTACACATTCAAGTCCTCAGCTCCAAGCTTTGCACAAGCCTTCCCTTCCTCCTGATTTCAAAATTAGAAAGTTCAAACTAGTCTCCAACCACCCCTACCAAGTTTCCACATGCATATTTTGATGTCAGTCTGAACCCGTGTTAATCAGGCCAAAATTCATTAACGAAAGCCAACTGTGATCTCCAGGAAGCTAGCTGCTCTCCATCTAATATAATTTGTGTTTCATACAGCCGAGTGATTTTTCAAACACTAACACCAAGCTCTGGGAGGGACCCCATGAATGAAATGGAACAGCCTCTGTCTTGCAGTGCCTGTTGCATTGTGTGTGTTCCTGTTGCAGGGAATTCTGTGCTGCAAAGTAATAATGAGCACTCACATTGTGGCACGTCTCATCATGTCATTGCCACAAATAATTAAGCTCATAAATTATCTTCCTCTCTTTGCTGTTTTAGTAGGATGTCACTGTGAGGCTCACAGGGAAGCCAATATATCAGCCACTCAAATCCTGGAAACCTCACTGCTGACTTCCCATAATAACAGAGCAGTTAAAGCAGAGGCTCTAGAATGAACCGACCTGGGTTCAAATCCTCCCTGGCTCTGGCCTTATTAGCTATGGGAAAATTCATTAACCCTCCTGTGTCTTAGTTTCCTCATCTATAAAATGGAGAAAACAATAATCCCTGTCTCAATGGGCTGCAGGCACTACTGTGTGTCAGGCTCTGTTCTAGTTGCTAGGGATACAGCAATGAACAAAACAGGCAAGTCTGCTGTTCTCTTGGGGCTTACATTCTAGAGAAGGAAGCTAGACATGAGAAAAAAATCAACATTTAATGAAATGATGCATATAAAGTGCTTAGCACAATGTCAAGCACAAAGCATGTGCTCTGTAGGTGAGGGTGGGAAAACACCTCTCCCTACCATGACAGCCTGTGGAGGGGATGAGCATTCTTTTAGCCTTCACTTTGGGAAAGCTGGTCAGGTTTCTGTCTCCACTCCTGCAAGGGGCAGCAGTAAACAACATGACAGTGAGAACACCACTGGGGACAGAATTAAGACAATGTTACGAAGAGCAAAAAGTTTGGAGGCAGACAAATGGACTCAAATCCCAACTCTTGCTCATTCACTATATGACCTTGAGCGAGTCACTTAATCATTCTCTGAGGATTCTGTATCTGTAAAATGGGATAATAATGGCACCTCCCTTCTTAAGTTGTTGGGATTAGTTAGGGTTAGGGATCATCCCAGTGCCTGACACAGGGTAAGTGTTCTTTTCCTCTGCCAGCTCATCCCCCACACAGATTCAGGAAGGTGGGCTGTCATGGAACATCCATTCCACTGCTGAGACTGTGCCCAGGATGCCCAAGTCATTTCTCTTGTTACCCAGCAAAGATGCCAAAAATATCACCCCCTCAAGGTGTTTTGTCTCCTTCTGCTCGATGGTAACTGTAGCACTGAGCAGGCAGGGCATGCCTCAGAAACCCAGAGCTGACCAACGGGTCACAGAACATCCTGGGGGACCACAAAGTTGGGGAGCGCATACTGTCCATAACTTCCCATTCAACCTGGAGCTGAAGGCATGGGTGACTTCTCTTCTCTCCCCTGGAGGGCAGAGGATCACTGGGTCACCCTGTGTATCTCAGTGCCCAGTATGTGCTGGGGCACAGAAGATATCTAAGGAATGATAAGGAGATGAAGCAGAACCAAGAGGACAATGGGAAACTACTATAGGAGAGGAACTCATAATTAATTTCCCTTCAAAAAGTCCTCAGTAAGAAGCATTCATGAAAAATGAATGTTCTGTTAAATATTTTGTAGGGCCTCAGAGGAGAACCTGGTCAACTGACTGGAAGAGATCCATATTTGTCCCTGTTCCAAAGAAAGGTGATCCAAACAGAATGCAGAAATTATCGAACAATATCATTAATACCACACACAAGTAAAATTTTGCTGAAGATCATTCAAAAGCAGTTGCAGCAGTACATCGACAGGGAACTGCCAGAAATCAAGCCAGATTCAGAAAAGGATGTGGAACAAGGGATATCATTGCTGATATCAGATGGATCATGGCTGAAAGCAGAGAATACGAGAAAGACATTTACCTGTGTTTTATTGACTATGCAAAGGCATTTGACTGTGTGGATCATAACAAATTATGGATAACATTATGAAGAATTGGAATTCCAGTACACTTAATTGTGCTCATGAGGAACCTGTACGTAGACCAAGAGGCAGTCATTCAAATAGAACAAGGAGATACTGCATGGTTTAAACTCAGGAAAGGTGTGTATCAGGGTTGTATCCTTTCACCATACTTATTCAATCTGTATGCTGAGCAAATAATTCCAGAAGCTGGACTATAGGAAGAAAAACTCAGCATCAGGATTGGAGGAAGACTCATTAACAACCTACATTATGCAGATGACACAAACTTGCTTGCTGAAAATGAAGAGGACTTGAAGTACTTATTGATGCAGATCGAAGACCACAGCCTTCAGTATGGATTACACCTCAACATAAAGAAAACAAAAATCCTCACAACTGGACCAACAGGCAATATCCTGATAAATGGATAAAAGATCGAAGTTGTTAGGGATTTCATTTTGCTTGGATCCACAATCAATGCCCATGGAAGCAGCAGTCAAGAAATCAGACAATGCATTGCATTGGGCAAATTTGCTGCGAGATCTAAAGGATTAAAAAGCAAACATGTCACTTTAAGGACTAAGCTGCCCTGACCCAAGCCATGGTGTTTCCAATTGCCTCGTATGCATGTGAAAGGTGGACAATGAATAAGGAAGACTGCAGAATTGATGACTTTGAATACGGTGTTGGCGAAGAATCTTGAATATCCCATGGACTGCCAGAAGAACGAACAAATCTGTCTTGAAAGAAGTGCAGCCAAAATGCTCTTTAGAAGCAAGGATGGCGAGAATTTGTCTCACTTACTTTGGACATGTTATCAGGAAGGACCAGTCCCCAGAGAAGGATATCATGCTTGGTAAAATAGAGGGTCAGTGAAAAAGAGGAAGACCTTCAGTGAGATGGATGGACACAGTGGCTGCAACAATAGGGTCAAACATGGCGCCGATTTTGAGGATGGTGGAGGATCAGACAGTGTTTCATTGTGTTGTACACAGGGTGGTTATGAGGCAGAAACAAACTTGACAGCAACTAACAACAGAGGAGAAGGTTATATCACAGGGCCCTACTAAGCCTTAAAAAAAAAGAGAGAAAATATCTATTAGATTCTTCATTCCCCAGACAAAGTTCCTCTTCAGCTGCTCACTGCCTAACCCCGTCCTCCAGTCTCCCCGTGATGACCTCATCTCACTGGCTCCAGATGTTTCTCCTCTGGATCCTCACTCTCATATCCCACTAAGGATGCACTATGGGATCCACCACCTGGAGAAGGCAAAGGATTTGTACACAATTTTTCAGTCACATGTATATTCTGTATGCACTCCAAGTATAATCAGAACCAAGCAATAAAACTTGTTAAAAATAAAAATAATAAAATATCCGAGAGTTCCAGCAAAATGGCGCTCTAGGCAGAAGCACCACGCCATCCCTCCACAGCAAAGATCCGAAAAACTAAGCCAAACAGAGAATACAACAATCCTGAAACCCTAAAACATCAAATGAAGAGATAAAGAACTCAGCCAAGCACCAAATGGAGTGAGAAAACTGACAGAGAATGGAGAGCAAGGAGAGACTCATGCAGAGGTCCCCTACCAGCTAATGTAGCGCAGATCCGCCAGTTCGGACTCCTATCGGAGGCCAGCAAACAGGGGGTACAAGAAAGCAGCCTCACGGACCATCCACTGGGAGATAAAACAACCGGCAATTGGTGATACAAGCTTTCCCAACCCCCAACCCTTCTTCACCCCCACTTGGCCTCCTCTGCATCCCGCGGCCATAATCTCTTGACCGGGAAACACCGGCTGCTTGGATTTGACACACCCGAACGAGTGGCTCTCTGAGTGCCATTTGTTGGCTGCTGGTGTTGCTTTTTTCCGCTTCTTTTGATTTCTTCCTTGCCTCTCGCCACCTCCCCCTACTTTCGCTCGAGTACCTCATAACATGCGCCATCTTTGCTTCTTCCTGAGGGGCTGCAGAGCTCTGGTAATTTGTGATACATGCTTCCCACTCTCTACCCTTCTTCACCCACACTCGGCCCCCTCTGCTTCCTGCGGACACAGTCTCTTGTCCAGAAACAGCAGCCTGCACTAGCTGGCTCTCTGAGTGCCATTTGTTAGCTGCTAGTGTTGCTTTTTTTTTTTTCTCCTTCTTTTGATTTCTTACTTGCCTCTCGCCACCTCCCCCTCCTTTCGCTCAGGTACCTGGCTCCGTGCGCCATCTTTGCTTCTTCCTGCGGGGCTGCAGAGCTCAGTTCGAGTGTGGAGCTGCTTCCCGCTCTGGGCTGCCATGCTGGTGGGATCCCGGAGCTTTTGTTCGTTTGTTTGTTTTGAACTGTTTCTTTGTTTTCTTCTCCTTTTCTTCAGTTTTCTGTTTTTTTCGAGGGACCTTCTTGTTCTTTTTTTTTTTTTTTTTTAAATTTGTTTTGTTTTCTATTCCCTCTTTTTCCCTTTTGGTCTTTCTTCACTGCTTAGTTTCTCCTCTCTCTGTATCTTCCCTCTCTTTCTGTTCCCTGAATACCTGGCGTTGTATACCTCTACACCTTCTAGCCAGGCTGTACTGCAACACCTGAGAGTGACTTCCCCAGACCTCATAGCTGCACTGGTGGGATCCCTGGGAACTTTGCGGTTCTTTGACCTTTCTGATTCTTATTTATTCATTCTTTTCTTTTCTTCTGCCTCCCCTTTCTATTTTTCTCCATTTCATAGTCGCGCACCTCTCCACTCCAATGGCGAGCTCCCCTAGCATTCTTTTTTGTTTGTATGTTTCTGGCTCCTGTTCCTCTCTCCTCTCTCCCATATCCATCTTAGCTCCACACATAAAAATCTCCCCACTGCATCCTGCCTACCTGCACTGTGCGCTTGACATCACACCACCAAGCAGCACAGGCACGGCCTACTGGAACCTGTGCTGCACTGATTACCGACCAGCTCTGGTGACTGCAGTAAGTGCCACAAACAACCCATCCCAGTAACTCCTCTTCAGCTAGACCTGCCCTGCCGTACCATATCTGAGTGACTGACCCTGCCAGTTGAAGAGGGAGGCAAAAAATATTGTGCCCACAGATGAGCAAACAACAAAGAACACACAGCCTGCCTGCTCATAGTCAAACTTTCTTTTAAAAAAGGGACAAAACAAACAAATCTACAATCAGTAAACGAGAAAAATTACTACTGAATACCCCGAAGACAGCAGACAATAACAAAACATTTACAAAAACAGGACAGGATGGTTCCAGTAGGTGTCCAAAATAAAACACCAGATGACTCTCCTCTGGAAGAAAATGCACTAGAACTACCTGATAGGGAATTCAGATCTCTAATACTCAGAATTCTCCAAGAACTGAGGCAAAAAGCTGACAAACATGAGGAAAAAATAGACAAATTCATGGAAAATACAGACAAAAAATTGGAAGAATTCAGGAAAACAATGCAGGAACAAAATGGCAAAATAAATTCACAACTAGAAATTATACAATGACAACAATTAGAAATCCAAAAGATAAACAACAAGATTTCAGAAATGGACGATGTCATAGAAGGGCTGAGATGCAGATTTGAAATGGTAGAAGATGACAGGATCAGTGGAATTAAAGACAAACACTTGGATACAACTCTCAGGAAAACTCAGAAAAAAGAACAAAGAAAAATGAAGAGACCCTGAGAGTTATGTGGGATACAATCAAAAGCAAAAAATTTCGAGTGATTGGAATTCCAGAACAGGGGGATAAAACAGAAAACACAGAAAGGATCATTGAGGAACTGCTGACAGAAAACATCCCCAATATCATGAAAGATGAAAAGCTGGCCATCCAAGAAGCTCAACGAACCCCATATAGAAGAGATCCCAAAAGAAAATCACCGAGGCAAATCATAATCACACTCGCCAAAACCAAAGACAAAGAAAGAATCCTGAGAGCAGCTCATGAAAAACAAGAAGTCACATACAGAGGAGAAACAATAAGACTAAGCTCAGATTATTCAGCAGAAACCATGCAGGCAATAAGGCAATGGGATGACATATATAAAATCTTGAAAGAAAAAAATTGCCAGCCAAGAATAATATATCCTGCAAAACTCTCGTTCAAATTTGATGGTAAAATTAGGTCATTTCCAGATAAACAGAAATTAAGGGAATATGTAAACGTCAAACCGAACTTACAAGAATTATTAAAGGGAGTTCTTGGATCAGAGGACAAACAGCTTCAGCTCACAGGCAGAACCTAGGAGGCAGGATCGTACGAGCCAGATACCAATCTAGGAAATTAACTCTCGAGAACTATCCAAAACCAAAAGAAATACAACAGGGAATCAGAGCAGTTAATCAGTAAATGACAACAACATCAAAACAATAAAAGAGGCAATAAACGGCATAGGTATAGAACCTTGTAATGGAGAGGAAGGCAAGGCGATACCAAGTAATGGTAGAACGCTTCAAACTTAGAAAGATAAGGGTAACATTCATGGTAAGCACAAAGAAAGTTAACAAACATACTCATAAAAAAATAAAGGAAAAACATGAAGTCTCAGCAAAAACAAAACCTACAAAAACAAAAGAAATGAAAATAAAATCCACACACAAAAGTACTCAGCACAAGAGAGTAAGAAAAACAAAGAAAATGTCAGCACCACAAAAAAAGCACTACAAAATGAAAGCAACCAACCCACATCTATCAATAATTACATTGAATGTAAATGGACTCAATGCACCCATAAAGAGACGGAGAGTGACAGAATGTATAAGAAAACAGGATCCATCAATATGCTGTCTACAAGAGACACACCTTAGAAACAAAGATGTGAAATTATTAAAAGTGAAAGGTTGGAAAAAAATATATCAAGCTAACAACTACCAAAAAAGAGCAGAAGTAGCAATTTTAATCTTAGATAAAATAGACTTAAAAAAAAATCTACCATAAAAGACAAAGAAGAACACTATATAATGATTAAGGGGATGATCCATCATGAGACATAACCATAATAAACGTCTATGCACCCAATGACAGGGCTCCAAAATACATAAAACAAACTCTAACAACACTGAAAAGAGAAATTGACAGTTCCACAATAATAGCAGGAGACTTCAACACACCACTCTCAGTAAAGGACAGAACAACTAAGAAGAAACTCAGCAAAGATACAGAAGACCTAAAGGCCACAATCAGCCCACTTGACCTCATAGACATATATAGAACACTCCATCCAACCGCTGCAAAGTACACATTCTTTTCCAATGCACATGGAACGTTCTCCAGAATAGACCACATCTTTGGCCACAGAGCAATCCTCAACAAGATCCAAAACGTTGAGATAATTCAAAGGATCTTCTCTGACCACAATGCCATCAAGGTAGTAATCAACAATAGAAGCAGCAAGGAAAAAAAATCAACTACATGGAAACTGAATAATACCCTGCTTACACATCAGTGGGTAATAGAAGAAATCAGAGATGGAATCAAAAAATTCCTAGAATCAAATGAGAATGAAAACACATCATACCAAAACCTTTGGGACACAGCAAAGGCAGTCCTCAGAGGACAATTTATAGCAATAGATGCACATATCAAAAAAGAAAAAAAAAAAAAGACAAAATCAAAACATTAACTACAGAACTCAAACAGATAGAAAGAGAACAGCAAACAAAGCCCACAACCACCAGAAGAAAGGAAATAGTAAAGATCAGAGCAGAAATAAATGAAATAGAGAACAGAAAAACAAAAGAAAGAAGCAACAAAACCAAAAGTTGGTTCTTTGAAAGAATCAACAAAATCGACAAACCGTTGGCCAGACTGACAAAAGAAAAACAGGAGATGACACAAATAAGCCAAATAAGAAATGAAATGGGGGGCATTATAACAGTCCCAACTGAAATAGAAAGGATTATAACAGAATATTATGAAAAAGTATACTCCGACAAATTTGAAAACCTAGGGGAAATGGATAAATTTCGAGAAACACACGGCATACCCAAACTACAACAAAGTGATGTTGAAAATCTGAACAGACCCATAACAAGAGAAGAGACTGAAAAGGTAATAAAAAAAACTCCCAACCAAAAAAAGCCCTAGCCCAGATGGCTTCACTGGAGAATTCTACAAAACATTTACAGAAGAGCTTGCACCAGTACTACTCAAGCTATTTCAGAGCATAGAAAACGAAGCAAGACTTCCAAATTAATTCTACAAAGCCAGCATAACACTGATACCAAAACCAGGCAAAGATGTCACAAAAAACGAAAATTACAGACCGAAATCTCTCATGAATATAGATGCAAAAATTCTCAACCAAATTCTAGCAAATAGAATTCAGCATCATATCAAAAAAATAATACACCACAACCAAGTAGGATTCATACCAGGTATGCAAGGATGGTTCAACGTTAGAAAATCAATCAACGAAATCCACCACATAAACAAAAGAAAAGAAAAGAATCACATGATCATCTCAATTGATGCAGAAAAGGCATTTGACAAAGTAAAAGGCATTTGACAAAGTCCAACACCCATTCCTGATAAAAATTCTCAATAAAATAGGTATAGAAGGGAAATTTCTCAACATAATAAAGGGCATCTATGCAAAACCAACAGCCAACATCATTCTTAATGGAGAGAGGCTGAAAACATTCCCCTTGAAAACAGGAACAAGACAAGGATGCCCTTTATCACCACTCCTATTTAACATTGTGCTGGAAGTTCTAGCTAGAGCAATAAGGCAAGAAAAAGAAATAAAGGGCATCCAAATTGGTAATGAAGAAGTTAAACTGTCCCTGTTTGCAGATGATGTGATACTATACATAGAAAACCATAAAGACTCCGCGAGAAATCTACTGGAACTAATAGAAAGATTCAGCAGTGTAGCAGGATACAAGATAAACATTCAAAAATCAGTTGGATTCCTATACACCAATAAGGAGAACGATGAAAAGGAAATCAGGAAAACAATACCATTTGCAATAGCCCCTAAAAAAATAAAATACTTAGGAATAAATCTGACCAGGGATGTAAAAGACCTATACAAAAAAACTACAAAACAGTACTGCAAGAAACCCAAAGGGATCTACATAAATGGAAAAACATACACCATGCTCATGGACAGGCAGACTCAACATTGTAAAAATGACAATTCTACCCAAAGCAATTTACATATACAAGACAATCCCGATCCAAATACCAACAACATTCTTCAAAGAGATGGAAGAACTAATCATCAACTTTATATGGAAAGGGAAGAAGCCCCGAATAAGTAAAGCACTACTGAAGAAGAAGAATAAAGTTGGAGGACTCACATTACCTGACTTCAGAACCTACTATACAGCTACGGTAGTCACAACAGCCTGGTACTGGTACAACGACAGATACATTGACCAATGGAACAGAATTGAGAACCCAGATGTAAATCCATCCACCTACAGTCACCTGATCTTGGACAAGGGCCCAAAGTCCATCAGATGGGGAAAAGACAGTCTTTTTAACAAACGGTGCTGGCAAAACTGGATATCCATCTGCAAAAAAAGGAAACAGGACCTATACCTCATGCTGTATACAAAACAACTTCAAATGGATCAAAGACCTGAATATAAAGCCTAAAATTATAAAGTTCATAGAAGGAAAAATAGGACCAACACTTCAGCCCTTAATACACGGCATTAACAGGTTACAAACTATAACCATCAACGCACAAACCCCAATAGATAAGCTAGATAACTGGGATCTTCTAAAAATCAAACACCTATGCTCTTCAAAAGACTTCACCAAAAGAGTGAAAAGAGAACCTATAGACTGGGAAAAAATTTTTGGACAGTACAAGTCAGACAAAGGTCTAATCTCCATAATCTACAAGAAAATCCAACAAAAAGACAAATAATCCTATTAAAAAATGGGCAAAGGAAATGAACAGACACTTCACCAAAGAAGACATTCAAATGGCCAACAGACACATGAGGAAATGATCGCTATCACTATCCATTAGAGAAATGCAAATTAAAACCACAATGAGATAGATACCCTCTCACCCCAGGATTACTGGTATGAATCAAAAACCCTGGAAATAACAAATGTTGGAGGGGCTGCAGGGAGATCAGAACTCTTATGCACTGTTGGTAGGAATGGAAAATGATACAACCATTTTGGAAAATGATATGGCGCTTCCTCAGGAAGCTAGAAATAGAAATACCATATGATCCAGCAATCCCACTCCTAGGAATATATCCTAGAGAAATAAGAGTCGCCACTCGAATAGACATATGCACACCTATGTTCATGGCAGCATTGTTCACAATAGCAAAACGATGGAAACAACCTAGATGCCCATCAACAGATGAATGGATAAACAAACTATGGTACATACACACATGGAGTGCTATGCAATGAGAAAGAACAATGAATCTGTGAACCATCTCATAACATGGATGAAACTGGAGGACATTATGCTGAGTGAAATAAGTCAATCACAAAAGGACAAATATTGTATGAGACCTCTATTGTAAAAACCCATGAAAAAGTTCACACACAAAATGTAACAATCTTTGTTGGTTACCAGGGATGGGAGGGGTTGGGGGGAAATACTAAATAGGCAATAGATAAGTGGTATCTTTGGTGAAGGGTGAGACAGTGCACAATAGAGGGGAAACTAGCACAACTTGGACAAGGAAAGGTCATGGAAGCCCCATAGACACATCCAAACTCCCTGAGGGACTGAATTGCTGGGCGGAGGGCTCTGGGGACCATGGTCTCAGGGAACATCTAGCTCAATTGGCATGACACAGCTTATAAAGACAGTGCTCTACGTTCTACCTTGGTGAGTAGTGTCTGGAGTCTTAAAAGCCTGTGAGTGGCCATCTAAGATACTCCACTGGTCTCATCCCTTCAGGAGCAAGGGAGAATGAAGAGAACAGGATACAAGGAAAAGATTAGTCTGAAGGACTAATTGTCCACAGCTACCAAGGCCTCCACCGGACGGAGTCCAGTATAGCTAGATGGTGCCCGGCTACCACCACTGACTGCTCTGACCAGGATCACAACAGAGGGTTCTGGACAGGGCTGGAGAAGGATGTAGAGCATAATTCTAACTCAAAAAAAAAAGAAAAGACCAGATTTACTGGCCTAAGGGAGACTGGAGAAACCCTGAGAGTATGGCCCGCAGACACCCTTTTAGCTCAGTGGTGAAGTTACCTCCAAGGTTCACTGTTCAGCCTGGGAGTGGACAGCCCCGTAAAACCAAATGAGACTAACGAGGTACAGGAGTCTAGTGACAAGGGCCAGAAGGCAGAAGGGGACAAGGAAGCTGGTGATAGGGAACCCAAGGTTGAGTAAGGATATTGTTGATGTGTTGTGATATTGTTAACCATTGTCATAGGGCAACATGTGTACTAACTGTTAAATGAAAAACTATTTTGTTCTGTAAGCCTTCATCTTAAGTGAGAATAACAGCACAATTGGAAGAGCGTAGTCAGTGTCACTGAACTGTGCATGTAGAAATTTTTGCAATGGTGTATCTTTGGCTATGTGTATTTTCACCAAAAAAAAAAGGTTGAGAAGTTACAGGGTTGATATGTTGTGGGGTTGTTAACCAATGTCATAAAACAACATGTGTACTAGTGAAAATAATAATAATAATAATAATAAAATATCCAAGTATCTAGAAGATCCCCAAGTAATGTCATTCTAATGAAAGGCACCCTCAGCACTCAGAGTGACAAACCAGAGCAGTGGTCACTAGCGGCCTCCTGGGCTTGAGGGTTCCCTAAGTAACACCACTGAGACCGTCCATGAACTGCCCCCACCTGATACCACCCCCCCCAATACACATGTAGCGCTGGTGACCAAAAACAGCAATGAATGAAGCCGACCAAATGGTAGCTGTAAGAGAGGGCCCATAAAGTACTAGAAAGAAAAAACCAGATTTAAATTTAGGGCCAGAAAGTGCAGCCAGAACCATATGAACCATAGCTCTTAGGCATTTGAGAGGCAAGAGCAGGAAAGTAACACTTCCCCAAGCAGAAGTTCAGCTCTGGTGAAAAGATCCCACTCATGCACCATCTGTAACAGGATGTAGGGCTGTTAGCTGTCTCTCCCCTCCCAGCTTTCCAATGTCACAAGGAAGGAGGAGGCTACTGATAAAGAGGCTGCGGCAGATGGTTTTAGAGTAAGAGACCAATATTCCAGCCAGCACTGGAAACAGCTTTGGTCTCTGCATGTGGGGAAGAACATTCACCTTTCACAAGGGAACAAAGGAAGGTGAAGCAGCTCCATGTACACACAAAGGACAATGGCCACCCTCACTCTTCTTCAACAATTACTAAAGTAAATGCCTAATGATGATAATAACGATGAGGATAATTCCTAAAATTAGAGCTTTGCATCCATTAGCTCACTTGATCCTCACAATACACTTCTAAGGTAAGCATGCTTGGTTCTTAAAATATTTGCCAATCTGATGGGTGGACAATTGTATCTGATCATTGTTTCCATTTACCTCCTAACCCAACACAAACAGCCCTCCCTTCCTGCTCCAACTCAGGCTGTCCCACTCAGGGGGAGGTGCACAGGCCCCACAGCCAGATAGACCTCAGCTTCATTCCAGTTCTGCCACACACTAGTTGAGTCCTAGTTCTCCTGTCTGCAGACTGGAGATAATAACAGCACCGACTTCAAGGACTGTTAAATTTAGGGTGAATTAAATGGAAAAAAATGCTCATAAAGTATTTAACAAAGACACTCCCCATCTGGCCTTCCTCCCTATTTCTTGCCATGAAAGGCCCCTCAATCTTCCTGTCCCAGTCCCTAGGTAAAACTACTGCCTGATGGCAGAGGACACCTGAGCTTCACTAAGGAGCCAAAGAACTTGTGCCTGAATGGAACCCCAGCTTCTAAAGCTTCCTTCTGCTCCTCTCTGTCATCTGTTCCATACCCTGCCCAAACCACTAGGTTTCTTTTTAGGGGAAATGTAAGCCACCCCAAAGGTTACAAGACATCAAGGGCTTCTCTTCCTCCTACTAGCCCCTATCTGGGTGCAGAAACTAAGCAAGGATAGTTGTGGTGCCTTTGCCTGGGAGACACCTCAGCCCTGGCCACACAGGTGTTATAGTGGAAATATCACAAGTCTGTTTAAATATAAAAACAAAGATTTTTTATTATGGCAAAAAGACTTTTGGAAAATGGAAAATACAGTGCTAGAATAATCTGGACAAAGTGCTTCAGGGGGCTGCAGTAATACAAAGACCTTAAGAAGAAAAAAACCGCAAACAGAAGGTTACAGCTAAAACAATTTTGACTGGTTAATATTTACAAAGTTGCAGGTGGCAGCACCTCAGTTGACCATCCTGGCAGGGGTTGACTTCTTTTGCAAGAATGGCTCCAGGTGACAGGATTCTGGCTGACCACTAAAACCACATGTTTTCTGGCATTTAGACATTTGTAGTCTGTTAATTCGAGTTACTGTAGCATTATGATGGAAAGTTCTTTTGAAATATAAAACAAAAAGTTCTAGGATGATTATAAGTGAAAATGCCAAGTATTCTAATGCTTAAGGAGAGAAAAAGGGTTTTTGATACAGAAAAGCCATAATCAGGTAAAGTTAGTTTATTCTAATTATAAGTTTTAAGGGGGGTTAGGCTGAACAAGGTTATGGAAAAAGTACTGGGCTTTGTAATGACCCAGGCATAAGTTAGAAAAACAGTTTTTGAGGGAGGGCGAAGGGGGCATTTTCTGAGAACGGGCCAACCATGTAAGTCACATATTTAACACTGCTGTCTAACACCTGTGTACGTGTTGCATTATCTGTAACATCAGCCATTCCTAAGCACAAGGTCTTCCTCTAGCAGAGAAGGGTAGGAAAAACTGCATGTACCTAGCTTAGGGTACAGTGGAAAGCTTTGAAAAAATGACAAGATGCATTATACGACAGAGAAGAAATCCAAGATGGAGTCGCTTAGGTCAAGGACGTATTTGGCTCAGATCCTAGCTAGAAGTTCCAGTCACTCCAAGAGTTTTAGCTCTGGAAATGCTCTTCCTCACAGGCTATACAAGGGCAACATCCAGAAGCCATTGGTAAGTATGTCACCTTCCTCAGACATGAGATTCTAAAGGAAGGGCTCACACATGAGGGCACAGGCCCTTTGTTTACTCCAGAGGCTGGCAAAATCATTCTCTAGAGGGCTGGGTACCACGTACAAGGACATGGAGAAAGGCTGCCTGGGAAGGTTGTTGGCTCAGGCTTTCAACACCTGGCTGAGATGACTATCCAAAGGACACTGTGCAGGAATGAACTCACTCATCCCCTCCCTCATCCATGCAGTCACTCAGTCAATCATGCAACTGTTTACTGAGTACCTGTCCCAGTTCTGGCATTGTCAGGTACTGGTGCTACCACAGTGAAAGATGACAACAGACCCAATCCCTGCTCTCATAAAGCTTAAATTCTAGTGGATACATTTCAGTTTAGTAAGATTAAAAGAAACTGTAAAGTGTCTTTCCTTCCATTAATTTTTTGTCCATGCAACAGGCTTTCAAGGCACACAGGGAAGGCATTATCAGCTCCATTTTACAGATGAAACTGAGGCTCAGAGGAATCACAGGGTTTGCCCAAGGTGACATGGATAATATGAGGTAAAGCTGAGGCTTGACTAATGTTTTCTGAGTCCTCATCAAATGATCTTATTTTGTAACAAGTTGTCATTATCCCAGCTGCTGGGGGAAATCCTTGTAGACTGTTGTTGAAATGAAAGAAATCATTACAATTAGGAGCCACCAGAAAAAGTTCCCAAAGAGAACAATGAAGGGAGCAGTCTGTGGCAGGACCAGAGGGCAGAAGGATCATTTGGTGACCTCTCTTCCTCCCTAAAGCTGAAGGCCACATCTGTAGGCTGCACCTGGAATGGGTGACATTTGGAGGTTTCCAGCCTCTCAGAAACTCTTTGCCTTTCACAAGAGGCACCAAACAGATCTGGGTGTGAAAGTTGGCTACATGAACTCAGACAAGCCACTTAGCCTCTCTGAGCTTCAATGTCTTCTCTGTAAAATGAAGATAATACCACTGACTTCTTTGAGTTACCTATTAAGTGAGATAATAGAGGTAAAGCATAGTGCAGTACTCAATAAACGGTAGTTATTACATTATTATTATCATTATTAATATTGTTATTCATGTTATTAAGTTCATCTAAAAGAGGCAACTCTTCAAAATTTCTCATCCTCAAAAATACTGCATGCTTGGCCTCTGGCAGGAAAGCAGGAGATTTTGCTTCTCTGAGAAGCAGCAGCTAGCAGCATCTCTCCCAGGGCATGCTGCAGTGCGTGTGCCAGGGCAGGAGCGAGGAGAGCACCACGACCTGGCACACAGGAGAGGTTGGAGCCAGGAGCCCAGGGTCAGCTTGATCTTTCAAGGGCCCAGAGATGATTCCCCAAGTCCTATGGGAGGGAGAACACTAAATAGCCTCAGAAAGGAGGTCAGGACGCAGACTGTCAAAAATTAAATATGTACATACATACATACATAAATGAAGTATGTGAACCAAGGGAAAAACATGGGTGGCTCTGCATAGCTAGGATCTCCCACCCAAGATTTCTGTAACACAGAGCTGCTGATATTATGTGTTTTCTCTAAGCTTACTGGTAACCCAGAACCACCTACTGCCCTTCCACAAAAGGCTCTTGGCTGGGAGTTGGCAGACTCAGGTTCTAGTCCCAGTTTAGACAATAACCTAACTTCTTGGGTCTCAGTTTCCACATCTGTAAGGACTGTTGGGGGCAGGGGAGTGGGGACTAGGGGAAGTTGGACTACATGGGTTCTAGCCTTCCTCCAGCTCAAATACACTGTGTCTTTATTAGCCAATAGAACATCCTACCTCAAGACTGACCTGGGCTCCTCTCCAGGGAGGGGGCTACATCTTCCATTCTACAAAGTCTCTGTGGAATATGATTGGTCTCTGAGCAGTGGCATGGACTTGAACTCACATCATTGTCTTTCGCATATTAGGTAAACCTAGCTCCCTAGCCCTGTTTGCTTTATCAATGTGAGTTGGCTGTATGTTTTTTATTTGCTCAGTCAGTCTCTCACAGATTTGAAAGATGAGCAGTGTGTGTCTCCCATATTGGCTTGTTTCTACTTTTAGATACAAATCACCTCAGACGCTTGCTCAACAGGGTTTATAAAGAAAGATAAAAAGAGTGATATCAGGCTATCAAATCTATCAAACTCTTAGAGAAAGTTTGCCAATCCCCTGCCTCCTATCTTACCCACCATCACCCCTACCTCTCTGGATGCCATTAGCTTTAATGCCAGTCACCTTTGTCTTGGTGGAGACTGTATTTTGAGAGATATGCAAAGAAGTGACAAGGTTCTGGTCCCTGTCCTCAAAGAGTTTACAAGTAGTTTAACAAATAGATCAACTAGCAGATTATACAAGATATACCAGTCATATGGTCCACCATGCTAAGTGACGTTGAGTACTATGAGGGGTGAGAGATAGCAGAGCCTTGTGGGGAGAAGTCTTTCGGTCTGTCTTGGAACTTGATGCAAGGTGCTGAAAGAAAAGGGGAGGGGAAGCCCAGGAGCAAAGACAGAGATTAGGTAAGGGTCTTAGATCCAAATTAGAGCTTAGTCCTGGGTGGTGGAAAAGGTTAATGCACTCAGCTGATAACCGAAAGATTGGAGATTTGAGTCCACCCAAAGATGCCTTGGAAGAAAGGCCTGGCAATCTACCTTCAAAAAATCAGCCACTGAAAACCCTATGGAGCACAGTTCTACTCTGACATACATGGGGTCACCCTAAGGGGGGAGCAGAATCAATGGCAACTGGTAACTTGTTGTGAGGAACAAGAAGCAGCAAAGGAGAATTACATTCTGTGTGCCAGGAAAGGAGGCCAGGAAGAGCACTGTGACTGGCAAGGAAGATGATCTGGGGGAACTGGGGTGGGACTGAAACAGGAGCCAGCACAGAAGTACAAGCACAAAGAGAGGAGAAAAGGGTTTGTTCTTGATGGGACCAGCATATCCCCACCCTTCCTGGCTTCCCATCCCCTCCTTCTCCCTGCCTGTGAATATCAAAGTCTTTCTCCCTCTGACTCAAATAGAAGACAAAACACAAACAAAACCCTTCAAAGCCATGCTGTCTCAATAGCATCTTCTAATTTTCTGGTTAGTCCTGCTGGGGAAGGCAGGTAGAATGCCTATAGGCTCCCAGACTCCAAATTGTGACAAGCTGGGTTAAATGTACTATTTATCCATCAAGGCCACCATCCTCATCTTTCCACATCTACCACCACGTGACAGCAGAGGGCCCTAAAGCCTTTAACCTGAGGGCAGTGGGACATCAACAAAGACTCCTTCATACCCAGACCCTGCAGCTGCCTCTCAAAGTTTCCTCAGGGACCCAGTCCAGCCAGGCCTGCTTGTGGTTTGAGTCACCAAGGAAACCAGATGCTGATTCGTGGAAGTCATGTGGAGCAGGTAAGACTTTAATAAGGAAATATTCGGCACTAAATGTGAATGTCCCCAAAACCCAAAGTCCGACCGTATGTATCTTCTCATACTGAGACAAAAAGAACATCAAACTCTACACAAATTTGTCCTCTAAATTACTAATGTTAGTTTCTCTGGAATGCACCATTCACAAAGAAGAATGCATTTATTTATTAAAGTCTAAATTTATATAGGTTCTAAATTCATAAAGTTAATTTTTAAAATTTACTGTAGGCTTAATTTTAAAATGTTATTATCCTATAATATCCTCAAGGGCAGAAGACTCTGTCTTTTGCCTTTTCCCAAATCAGCAAGAAGTTTTGTACACTGTGGGTACCTGGTATACGCTGCTGACTGACAATTCTGGAGAGTTTTGCTGAGAACAATGAGGCTTTCTGGACACAGAATAAAGTTTATGTAAGTACTGGAAAGAATGAGCTAAAGCAATGCTATTCAAAACGTGGTTTGTGACTGCCGATCTGTGACAAAATAAATACAGAAATTGAGAGTAAGCTTTGAGAAACTCAGTTTCTAAACACTTTGTGTAGCCCTGGGATACAGAGCTTTGTAACTATAAGAAATATTACCAGTGTTTGACCTGGAACAAGGAAAAGAAGGGAGTCTTCTGAAATACATCAAGAATTGAGCCAGAAATGTCACAGAGCATTCTGAAGAGTTGTCACAAAGGCTACCATTAGGTTGGGGCACTTCACTCATCAAATAACCAGGCTAGGGTTTGAGCACCAGGATCTAGCACCTGGATTCTGGAAACTTTTGTTCTCCAACTTGGTTGGGACCCCATTAAGAAATGGAATCAACTTGGCATGGGCCCATCACTTAGAACAAAAGAAATGGAAACAGTATTTTTCTTTAAGACAACCTGTAAATCCCATGTGAGATAAACTACTAGCTTTCAGATTCTATTTCAGTGAAAAAGGGTTGAGTCTGCCTCAAGAACAAACAAATAACTTTTTGCAAAACGGCAATTCGAAGTTCATCCTTTTGTCAACAAAATTGCCATGTAATTTCTCAACTTCTCGCAAAGAAGCAATTAGCCAGCAAACACACCCACGAGTCGTGACCAAAATGGGAGGAGGAGGAGAATCTCCGCTCTCTAACCCAGTGTACTTTTCTCTTGCCTGGTCCACAAGAGAGAATTTTACCCACTGTGCTCTGAAAACAGTCACGCTTTCCTCTGCCAATTGCCCTATTCAGGTCTTTCTTCCTCTGCAGACCACAGAAATCTGGCATACAAATATAGACTGCTTGGGGACACTTGAACTTCCACTAGAATGGGGCTCACTGTCTAGACAGCATAAGGATAAGCGGGAGCTAAGACTGCCAACCCCTGGAGGGCAGGTGCTGTGTCCAGCCCACCTCCACACTCCCCACAGCAGATCCAAGCATGGAACTCAGAACACAGCAAGCACTTTCGCTGGCTGAAGTTAATGAACAGCAGAATCAGTCAAGTTTAGTTACAAGGTAAGGTTTCATCTTGAAAGTATGAAACACCTCTCAAATGCTCCATAGTCCCCAAGCTGGGAGAGGGAAAAGGTCAAGGCAAAAACAGAATAGGCAGACTTTGCAAAAGGAAAATCCCTTTGTTCCCCTCGGCTTTTAAGCAAGGGGCTTTGAGAAGATACAACTTGATTCTCCTGGGACTCTCAGACACCCGCAGTCATGAAGCAATTTCTCTTTCTTACAATACACTCTGGCTCAGTTTCAAATTCCAGTCTAAATCCTCCCCCCACCCATCTCCTTACATACTAATCCAACCAAGGAATGGACCAAGATCCAGGAAAAAAAGTAGCACAAGAGCAATGAAAATTGGGCCACAGGTTCTCTTTCTACCCCTCTGTGTTCAATGGTGAAGGCGCAAAGGGGAGCAGAAGGAACACAAAAGGAAGGCTTGGTTGAGTTGGCTAAACAGGGTGCAAACACATGTCTAACAAATCAGTATCTGGATGAACTTCACACTTGGCAGCCTGTAGGCCACTTCTTCTATCTCCCCAAGGACTTCCTTCCTTCCACCAACATTTATTAAGCATCTCCTAGCTACTAGGCACTGTAGTAGGCAATGGAGAAATAAAAGTAAAGGCTCTAGGCAAGTAGTGTCAAGCCAAGATGAGAAGACACCCTCAAGGGCTACATTATACTGAAATAACAAAACCCTCCCTATAGCTGAAGCCAAGACACAATTCCTTCATAAAACCATCAGTGCTGGGTGGCTAATGCCCTGGGCTCCACCTGGCGAAGGCCGGAGCTCATCTCCATTGAGAGATGTGCCACTGGCAGCCTTCACATTATATCTTGGCTTCTGGTGGGGACAAATAAAAATAACAGTTCTTTGTACAGCCACACTGAATTTAACTGCTTGCTCCCCTTGGCTCCCAGGCTCTCTGAGCTTCCTCTGCCTCAGCAGTTCAAGTTTCCTCACTGTCAAACCACTATAGGATCATAGATTGGCCTGCTCCTCCAATCGGAGAGCCCCTCCAGGGAGGGGCCTTGCATTTTTTATCATTTGTGTCTGGGCTAGGCACAAAGCCTGGCACCAAGGTACACGTACACTGAATAGCCAATTAAATTTTATTGGCCCCTTTCTCCAGGACTGAAAGCTCCTTCCATGTGGGAGCTCATTTGTCCTTACAGATTCTTTATTACATTTACTCACAAACTTCTTCCTTCCACCAAGACAAAAAACAGTCCCAAAAGTGCTCCATCATGTCAGTTCCTTATATACACAATAAACTCACATTTCCATTATTTTTCTCTCAAGTGCCTCAGTGGGTCACATGGACCCCTTCATGATCTGGCCCATTTACCTCTCCAGCCTCATCTTTCCCGCCTCCCAACCTAACCATCCATCTTCCAATATATAAGTATCTATTGAGTCATTTCTATGTGCCTGGCACTGTGCAAGATGTTGGGGATAAAATGGTGAGACAAAATACACGTGATACCTATTGTAAGTTCGCTACTCATTGGGGAAGAGAGATATTAATTAAATAACCTTACAAATACAAAATTCAATTATAATTATGGTGAATGCCAAGGAGCCCTGGTGGTGCAGTGGTTAAGCACTCGGCTGCTAATCAAACGGTTGGTGGTTTGAATCCACCAGCTACTCAGCAGAAGAAAGATGTGCCAGTCTGCTTCTGTAAAGAAACCCTATGGAGTAGTTCTACCACTCTGTCCTATAGGGTCTCTATGATTTGGAATTGACTTGACAGCAATGGGTTTTTGGGTTTTGGGTAAGGTGAATGCCAACAATAAAAGGTATGTGGTACTGCTGAGAAACAACAAGGGGCCCCGGTCTAGCTGGGAGCATTAGGGAAGTTGTTCTTGAGGAGGTACCAAAGGGCTGAGAGCTGAGGATGAGTAGGTGCTTGCTACAGGCCTATGAAGGGGAGGGAGAAGCATCCAGGGCTCACTCCCACCTCCGTGCCTTAGCTCACACTGCTCTCTCTATCCAACCATCACCTCCTCAGGAAGCCTGCCGACCCAGGTTAGGTTAGATGACCTCCTACTATATGCTCACACAGTGCTCTGTACAAGCCTACATTTACCAGGCCACTTAACACATGGATTTCTCCATCTCCCCTACTAGACTGGGAATACAAAAGGCAGGGACTTTGTCTATTACATTTTTTTATTTCTCTAATATATTTTTATATCTCTAGCACTCAGACATGCATGTGAAAGCTGGACGATGAACAAGGAAGAACGAAGAAGAATTGAAGCCTTTGAATTGTGGTATTGGCGAAGAATATTGAATATACCATGGATTGCCAAAAGAACAAACAAATCTGGACTTCCAGCATCATGGCGCTCTAGGCAGAAGTACCACGCCGTCCCTCCACAGCAAAGATCTGAATAACTAAGCCAAACAGAGAAAACAGCAATCCTGAAGCCCTAAAACATCAAATAAAGAGATAAAGAACTCAGCCAAGAACCAAATGGAGTGAGAAAACTGACAGAGAACAGACAGCGAGGAGAGGTTCATGCAGAGGTCCCCTATCAGCTAACGCAGCACGGATCCACCATCTTGGACTCCTATCAGAGACTAGCAAATAAGGGGTATGAGAAAGCAGCTTCATGGAGCTTCCAGCGGGAGACAGAACAACTGGTAATTTGCAACATACGCTTTCCCACCTTCCACCCTTTTTCACCCCCACTCGGCCTCCTCTGCTTCCCGCGGCCACAGTCTCTTGGGTGGGAAGCACCGGCTACTTGGATTCCACCCACCCACACTGGCCAACTCCCTGAGTGCCATTTATTGGCTGCTGGTGTTCGTTTTTCCGCTTCTTTGGATTTCTTCCTTACCTCTCACCACCTCCCCCTCCTTTCGCTCAAATACCTGGCTCCGTGCGCCATCTTTGCTTCTTTCTAAGGGGCTGCAGAGCTTCGTTTGAGTGCGGAACTGCTTCCCTGTCTGGGCTGCCACGCTGGTGGGACCCCGGGGCTTTTGTTTGTTTTCAATTGTTTGTCTGTTTTTTCTTTTCTCAAGTTGGGAGCCCATTCTGGCTGGGCAGTGCTGTGTGGCTTGGGACCTACCCCCTCGGCTTGTGCAAATGTGCAGAGGGATCCCTGAGCGCATTTCTTTTCTTGTGGGTTTTTTTTTTTTCCTGTTTTTTGGGGGGCTTCTCTTGTTTTCTTTTTTTTTTAAGTTTGTTTTATTTTCCCTCTTTTTCCCTTTTTGTCTTTCTTCATTACTCAGTTTCTCATCTCTCTATACCTTCCTTCTCTTCCTGTTCCATGAATAGCTGGCGCTGAATACCTCTACACCTTCTAGCCAGGCTGTACTGCAACACCTAAGAACAGCTTCCTCAGACCTCGTAGTAGCAGCAGTGGGATCCCTGGGAGCTTTGCTGTTCTTTTTTCTTTCTAATTTTTATTTACTCATTCTTTTCTTTCTTCTTCTTCCCCTTTTTGTTTTTCTCCATTTCATAGTCTCTTGTCTCTCCCCTCCAATGACAAGCTCCTCTAGCACTGTTTTTTGTTTGTATGTTTCTGGCTACTGTTCCTCTCTCCTCTCTCCCATATCCATCCTAGCTCCACCCATCACAATCTCCTCCCTCCATCCTGCCTATCTGCACCGTGCACTTAACATCACACCACCAAACAGCACAGACACGGCCTACCAGAACCTGCCCTGCACTGATTACCGACCCGCCCTGGTGGCTGTAGTAAGTGCCACAAACAACCCATCCCAGCAACTCATCTTCAGCTAGACCTGCCCTGATGCACCATATCTGAGTGACTGACCCTGCCAGTTGGAGATGGAGGTGAAAAGTATCATGCCCACAGATGAGCAAACAACAAAGAACACACAGCCAGCCTGCTCAGACATAGCCTAATTAAAAAATATAAATAAAGGATGAAACAAGTAAATCTACAATCAATAAACGAGGAAAATAACTACTGAATGCCCCGAAGACAGCAGACAATATCAAAACATTTACAAAAACAGGACAGGATGGTTCCAGTAGGCATCCAAATTAACACACCAGATGAATTTCCAGTAGAAGAAAAGGCACTACAACTACCTGATAGTGAATTCAAATCTCTAACAGTCAGAATTATCCAAGAGTTGAAGCAAAAAGCAGACAAAAATGAGGAAAAAATAGACAAATTCATGGAAAATACAGACCAAAAAACGGAAGAATTCAGGAAAATAATGCAGGAACAAAATGCCAAAATAAATTCACAACTAGAAATTATACAAAAACAACAATTAGAAATCCAAAAGATAAACAACAAAATTTCAGAAATGGACAGTATCATAGAAGTGTTGAGGAACAGATTTGAAATGATGGAAGACAGGATCAGCAGAAGTGAAGACAAATACTTGGATACAACTCTGTTTGAGGAAAAATCAGAAAAAAGAATGAAGAAAAATGAAGGGACCCTGAGAATTACGTGGGATACAATCAAAAGCAAAAATCTGCAAGTGATCGGAGTTCCAGAACAGAGGGGAAAACGGAAGACACAGAGAGGCTCACTGAAGAACTGCTGACAGAAAACTTCCCCAATATCATGAAAGATAAAAGCTGAAAATCCAAGAAGCTCAACGAACCCCATATAAGATAGACCCCAAAAGAAAATCACCAAGGCATATCATAATCACACTAGCTAAAACTAAAGACAAAAAAAGAATCCTGAGAGCAGCTCGAGAAAAACAAAAAGTCACATACAGAGGAAAGACAATAAGACTAAGCTCAGATTATTCAGCAGAAACCATGCAGGCAAGACGGCAATGGGATGACATACATAAAACCTTGAAAGAAAAAACTGTCAGCCAAGAATAATATATCCTGCAAAACTCTCGTTCAAAAATGATGGTGAAATTAGGTCATTTCCATATGAACAGAAATTAAGGGACTATGTAAAAACCAAACCAAACTTACAAGACTTATTAAAGGAGGTCCTTTGATCTGAGAACAAACATCAGACCAGAGGCTGAATAAAGGACACAGGATTGTACTAGCCAGATACCACCCTAGGAAATGAACTCTTAAAGACTATGCAAAACCAAAAGAATTACAAAAGGGAACCAGAGAGGTTAATCTGTAAATGACAACAGCAACAGAACAATAGAAGAGGGAATAAACGGTGTAGATATAGAACCGTCTAATGGAGAGGAAGTCAAATGATACCAAGTAATAATAGACTGGTTCAAATCTGGGAAGATAAGGTAACCACAAAGAAAGTTAACAAACCTACTCATCAAAATAAAGAAGAAAAGATACCATCTCACCCTGGCATTGCTGGCACGAATCAAAAACACTGGACATAACAAATGTTGGAGAGGCTGCGGGGAGATCGGAACTCTTATGCACTGCTGGTGGGAATGGAAAATGATACAACCATTTTGGAAAATGATATGGCGCTTCCTCAGAAAGCTAGAAATAGACATACCATTCGATCCAGCAATCCCACTCCTAGGAATATATCCTAGAGAAATAAGAGTCGCCACTCGAATAGACATATGCACACCTATGTTCATGGCAGCATTGTTCACAATAGCAAAACGATGGAAACAACCTAGATGCCCATCAACAGATGAATGGATAAACAAACTATGGTACATACACACAATGGAGTGCTATGCAATGAGAAAGAACAACAATGAATCTGTGAACCATCTCCTAACATGGATGAAACTGGAGGACATTATGCTGAGTGAAATAAGTCAATCACAAAAGGACAAATATTGTATGAGACTTCTATTGTAAAAACCCATGAAAAAGTTCACACACAAAATGTAACAATCTTTGTTGGTTACCAAGGATGGGAGGGGTGGGGGGGGAATACTAAATAGGCAATAGATAAGTGGTATATTGGGTGAAGGGTGAGACAGTACACAATATAGGGGAAACTAGAACAACCTGTACAAGGAAAGGTCATGGAAGCCCCATAGACACATCCAAACTCCCTGAGGGACTGAATTGCTGGGCGGAGGGCTGTGGGGACCATGGTCTCAGGGAACATCTAGCTCAATTGGCATGACACAGCTTATAAAGACAATGCACTACATTCTACCTTGGTGAGTAGTGTCTGGAGTCTTAAAAGCCTGTGAGTGGCCATCTAAGATACTCCACTGGTCTCATCCCTTCAGGAGCAAGGGAGAATGAAGAGAACAGGATACAAGGAAAAGATTAGTCTGAAGGACTAACTGTCCACAGCTACCAAGGCCTCCACCGGACTGAGTCCAGCACAGCTAGATGGTGCCCGGCTACCACCACTGACTGCTCTGACCAGGATCACAACAGAGGGTTCTGGACAGAGCTGGAGAAGGATGTAGAGCATAATTCTAACTCAAAAAAAAAAAAAAAAAGAAAAGACCAGATTTACTGGCCTAAAGGAGACTGGAGAAACCTCGAGAGTATGGCCCCCAGACACCCTTTTAGCTCAGTGGTGAAGTTACCTCCGAGGTTCACGGTTCAGCCTGGGAGTGGACAGCCCCGTAAAACCAAATGAGACTAACGAGGTACAGGAGTCCAGTGACAAGGGCTAGAAGGCAGAAGGGGACAAGGAAGCTGGTGATAGGGAACCCAAGGTTGAGTAAGGATATTGTTGATGTGTTGTGAGATTGTTAACCATTGTCATAGGGCAACATTTGTAGTAACTCTTAAATGAGAAACTATTTTGTTCTGTAAGCCTTAATCTTAAGTGAGAATAACAGCACAATTGGAAGAGCGTAGTCAATGTCACTGAACTGTGTATGTAGAAATTTTTGAAACAGTTTATCTTCGGCTATGTGTATTTTCACCAAAAAAAAAGGTTGAGAAGTTAGAGGGTTAATATGTTGTGGGGTTGTTAACCAATGTCATAAAACAACATGTGTACTACTGTTTCATGAGAAACTATTTGTTCTGTAAGCCTTCACCTGAAGTACAATAAAATATTAAAAAATAAATAAATAAAGAAGAAAAACAAAGTCTCAGTAAAAACAAAACCTACAAAAACAAAAGAAATGAAAAAAATTCCACAAACAAAAGAAACTCAACACAGGAGAGTAAGAGGAACAAAACTGGAGGACATTATGCTGAGTGAAATAAATCAATCACGAAAGGACAAATATAGTATGAGACCTCTACTGTATAACTCCTGTAAAAGTTTACACTCAAAAAGAAACAATCTTTGTTGGTTACGAGGCATGGGAGGAGTGGGGGGGAACTAAACGGATAAGTGATAACTTTGGTTAAGGGTAAGACAGTACACATTACTGGGGAAGCCAGCACAACTTGTACAAGGAAAGGTCATGGAAGCTCCATAGACACATCCAAACTCCTTGAGGGACTGAATTGCTGGGCAGAGGGCTGTGGGGACCATGGTCTTGGGAAACATCTAGCTCAATTGGTATAACACAGTTTATAAAGACAATGTTCTACATTCTACCTTGGTGAGTAGCGTCTGGGGTCTTAAAAGCCTGTGAGGAGCCTTCTAAGACACTCCATTGGTCTCATCCCTTCGGGAGCAAGGGAGAATGAAGAGAACAAGATACAAGGAAAAGGTTAGTCCAAAGGACTAATGGACCACAGCTACCACGGCCTCCACCAGACTGAGTGCAGTATGGCTGGATGGTGCCTGGCCTCCACCACTGACTGCTATGACCAGGATCACAATAGAGGGTCCTGGACAGAGCTGGAAAAGGATGTAGAACAGAATTCTAACCCACAAAAAAAGACCAGATTTACTGGCCTGACAGACTGGAGAAAACCCGAGAGTATGGCCCCCAGACACCCTTTTAGCTCAGTGGTGAGGCCCCTCCCGAAGCTCACCGTTCAGCCGGGGATTGGACAGCCTCATAAAATAAAACCGGACTAATGAGGCACAGTAGTCCAGGGACAAGGATTAGAAGGCAGGAGGGGACAGGAAAGCTGGGGATAGGGAACCCAAGATTGAGAAGGGACAGTGTTGACATGTAATGGGGTTGTTAACCACTGTCATAGGGCAATACATGTACTAACTGTTTAATGAGAAACTATTTGTTCCACAAACCTTCATCTAAGGTACCAAAAAAAAAAAAAATTATTATCCATGTGAGATCAAACTGACAACAGCAACTCAAAAGGTTTGATGGGAAGCCTAGGGGACAGTGAGTTGAAGACAATTGTGATGGAATAATTTGGAAAAGGATAGTGAGAATAGCAGCACAACTGGAAGAATGTAATCGATGTTGCTGAATTGTTCATGTAGAAACTTTCAAAATGGTGTAACTTTGGCTATGTATATTTTCACCAAAAAAAAGGTCCTCAAGGTCGAGAAGGGAGAGTGTTGACATGCTGTGGGGTTGTTAACCAATGTCATAAAACAATATGTGTACTGACTGTTTAATGAGAAACTATTTGTTCTGTAAACCTTCATCTAAAGTACAATAAAAAAATGTTAAAAAAAGAAAAGAACAAACAAATCTATCTTGGAAGAAGTACAACCAGAATGCTCCTTAGAAGCAAGGATGGCGAGACTACATCTCACATACTTTGGACATGTTATCAGGAGGGATCAGTCTCTGGAGAAGTACATCATGCTTGGTAAAGTAGAGGGTCAGCACAAAGGAGGAAGACCCTCAGTGAGGCAGACTGACACAGTGGCTGCAACGATGGGCTCAAGCATAACAATGATAGTGAGGATGGAGCAGGACCCAGCAGCATTTCGTTCTGTTGTACACAGGGTCGCTATGAGTCGGAACAGACTCAACGGCACCTGACAACAACGACAACAGTACTCAGAACCTACAGAGGAAAAACTGAATGGAAGAACAGATAGATGAATGGATGGACTGATGGACAAGAGCACTGCTGGTCACTCCCAACCAGTTCTCCTGCCTCTTTCAGGCATGTATGGCTTGCATATATATCAGTGTTTGAGCAATTACAGCATCTTTATATTTAGCATCATAATTCTGTATTCTCCCTGTCTCTCTGGGTCACTGGAAGAGCAATCAGAAGAGGCTGTCATCCTCATAAGGGGGCTGAAGAAGGGTAGGGTCTTCCCTCAGCTCCCAAGAGATTCTGGACTGAGAGAAGTCCAATCTCCACCCAGCAGCAGCTACATTTTGAGAACTCTTGAAATTATGGAACCTGTGTAAGGCACAAACCTGTCAGAGAAGTAAAACTCAAATACTTTCCACTAATACAGAGTAACAGAAAAGTGGTAAGACTGCACCCTGTCAAAAGCAACAAACTTGTGAGACACAGAAAAACAAGACAGTTCCGTAGAGTTCCGACTATCCCAGATTTCACTGTATGTATATATAATCTGACTCATTCACAGATATTTATAGAGCACTGTCATTGACTGAATTATGTCTCCCAAAAAATGTGTGTATCAACTTGGCTAGGTCATGATTCCCAATACTGTATGACTGTCTACCATTTTATCACTTGCTGTGATTTCCCTATGTGTTGTAAATGCTATCACTATGATGTAATAAGATGGATTAGTGGCAGTTATATTGATGAGGTCTACAAGACTAGGTAGTGTCTTAAGTCAATCTCTTTTGAGATATAAAAGAGAAAAGTGAGCAGAGAGACATGGGGACCTCATACCACCAAGAAAGCAGCGCCAGGAGCAGAGCGTGCCCTTTGGACCTGAGGTTCCTGTGCTGAGATGCTTCCAGAATAAGGGATGACTGATGCCAAAGACCTTCCTCCAGAGCCAACAGAGAAAGCCTTCCCCTGGAGCTGACGCCCTGAATTTGGACTTGTAACCTACAAGACTGTGAGAGAACAAATTTCTCTTTGTTGAAGCTATCCACTTGTGGTATTTCTGTTACAGCAGCACTAGCTGACCAAGACAAGAACCTACCATGTGATAAAACAGTTTTCTAGAAACTCCACAGGAAACAACACAGACATGGTCCCTGCCTTCATGGAGTTTACAGTCTTGAGCTGCAAGTGAAATAAGATGATTTCAGATGCTGATAACTGATATGAAGAAAAGAAGGCAGAGCAACAGGCTAGAGAGTAGCTAAAGGTGAGGCTGGGTCACTTGTGTGGTGGTAAGGGAGGGTCTCTCAGGGCAGGTGACCTTTCAGCTAAGATCTGAATGATGAAAAGGAGCCAGTCATGCAAAGCTGTGGGGGAACAGCATTCAGGCAGAGGAAAAACCATGCATAAAAATCTGATGTGGTCCATAAATCATAACATCCCCCTTTCTTCCTCCCTCCCACCCCTAATAACCACTAATAAACTTTGGTCTCTATACATTTGCCTTTTATTATCTTTTTATATAAGTGAGGTCACACAATATTTATCTTTTTATGATTGGCTTATTTCATTCTGCATAAAGTCTTCAAGCTCAATTCATGTTGTAGCATGTTATCAAGACTTCATTTCTCTTTCTGGTGGAATAGTATTCCATTGTAGGTATATACCACATTTTGCTTACCCATTCATTCATTGATGGACATTTAGGTTTTTTCCACCTTTTGGCTACTGTGAATAATGCTGCAATGAACACTGATGTGCATATGTCTGTGTTACTGAGTTTTGGTTTATGGTGATGGGAAAATTGCATTGATTAAGGGTCAGGTTACACACCATTAACATAATTGCTGTCAATAAGTTGTACATCTGTTAAAAGCTGAATTGGCAAAAGTTGTATGATACTTATATTTCCAACAACAACAACAAGAAGATCAGCTGCTGAGGCTGTTTATGTAAGACCAAACACCTTGTGAGTTTTGGTTTCTTGATTTGGAGGTTTAGGGTCATGGTTTCATGGGACATCCCAGTTAACTGGCCTAATATTGTGTATAGTGCTTCTGTTCTATCTCCTAGTTTGTTGCGTAGGACCTACGATCTTAAAAGCTTGCAAGCGGCCATCTAAGGTATAACAATTGGCCTCTACTCACTTGGAGCAACAGAGGAAGAAGGAGAGCCAGGAATAGGAGGAGGAGTTGGAATGTGTGGCTAATTGCTTCCATGAACAATTGCCTCTTTTGCCATGAGACCAGAAGAATTGGATGGTGCCTGGATACCATTACTGAACATTTTGATCAAAGATTCTATAGAAGAATCCTGATTAAAATGGGGGAACTGTAGGACATAATTTTAAATTCTCATGGAATCCAGCCTTTCAGGAGCCATGGAGGCTGGATGAACCCCTGAAACTACTGCCCTCAGATAGTCTTTAAACCTTACACCAAAATATCCCATGGAGTCTTCTTAAAACCAAACAACAGGTTAGGTTAACTAGTAAAGAATGTTTGTCTTGAGCACTGTGCTCTTTTAAGAACTATCTATATAGGATCAAACTGATAATAGCAACTCGAAAGATTAGATAGAAAATGTAGGGGCAGTGAGTTTATTTTAATAGGGGAGGAACAATTCAGAAAAGGAAAGTGAGAATGGCTGCACAACTTGAAGAATGTAATCAAGGTACTAAATTGTACATGTAGAAATTGTTGGTGTATGGCCTACTGTGTATATTCTCAACAACAAAAAATGAAATAAATTAAAAAAAAAAAAAAAAAAAAAACCTGATGTGGGACAAGCTCAGCATGTTGGAAGGAAAAAGCAAGCCAAAGTGGTTGGGGAAGAGTGATGAAAGGAAAGACAGTCATAAGACATGGTAAGACAGGGTAAGTCAGGGGCCAGGTCACAAAGGACTTGGGGAACAGGGTAAGGAATTTGACTTTATTCTACAAGTGATGAGAAATGACTGGAGGATTTTAAGTGCTCACTCAGCTGCTCTGTGAAGAACATGCACTAATGGAAGCAGAGAGACCAGTGTGGACGCCATGCATGGTCCAGGTACAAAAAGACAGTGGTTACACCAGTGTTGTGGGAGAAGCAATGGTGATGGGCAGTCAAAATCACGATATATTTTAGAGATAAGAGGACAAGGCTTGCTAATGGACTGGCTGAAGAAGATGAGAGAAAGTGAGGAATCAAAGACGACTCTGAAGTCTTTGGCCTGAGTCACTGGGTCGGGTCCAGAGTAGAGTCATTAGCAAACTGGGGATGCACTGGTGGACGAGAAGAATCAGGAATTCTGTTTTGACCATGTTGAATATAAGATGCCCATCAGATAGCTGAGTGAATAGTTCTAGTAGGCCATTAAAAAGCCACTCTATAAATGTACTACACTATTACTATTCATTGCTATTAAGTCCAGAACAGTTGAATATTTCGCAGGTATAGAGAAAAGACTGAAGAGTTTGGGTTCAGACAAATCTGAGTTCAGACTGAGGTTTTGTCACTTAGGGCTTCACAAGCTTAGGCAAGGAACCATATTTTTGAGTGTCAGTTTCTTCATCTGTAAAATGAGGGCAAAAGTGTCGCGCCCCAGGGTTGCTGTGAGGACCAATAGGATAGTGAGCAGCAAACGCCAGGGCAGCCCCTGGCACAGAGTTTAAGCGCCGCACATGGGGCGACTGACACTATTCCTATGAGATCCAGGCCCTGCCAGCAAGGAGCTCGATAAAATCAGCTGTGGTTCTCATTCTTATCATTAGTTATTATTATCCTTAGGTTGATGGAAACTTTATGAAGGAAAAAGGCCTCAGAAATTCCAAAGCAATACAGTAATTCTATTTTGAGTGACTGAAATAGCAGGTCAAGAAAAATGACAGCTACAGGGATAAAAATGTGGATCTACAAAACATGCAATCAAGAAAACCTGTGAGCTGTGAAAACCAAGTAACCTCAGGAACCCCTACTCCCACCCCGCAGCACCAGCTTCCAACAGTACAGAAGAAGCTAGGTGGGTAGGTGGCTGGGTAGGCGGGTGGTAGGGAGGGAGGGGTAGCTGCCCTCACTGAAGGGGTAAAGTCAGCAAGGAGACAAGACTTTGGGAGGCTGTCAGCACTGTCAGCACCAGGAGTGTGTGACAGAAGCACTTTGTTTCTATGATACAAGAACAGAATGGTGTGAATCGGGCCTCCCCGAGGGGCACCACGTGGCCCACCCTATCTTCAGGCTCTGGCCGTCTGCAGCGGTCCCTGAAATTGCTCAGTAATGTGCCTTACTCATTTTCCAGGGGTGGGTACTCTACTCTTTCCAAGTGGTTGCAGTGAAACAATGGCCACTGATACTCATGGCAAAAATAAACACAGTTTCCACGACGACCACTTCTGAGCAAGGTACTTGAGAGATGTCCCTGCACAGAGGTAGTGCCAATGGGGCCAATCATCATCTATGGGGATGAAGCCCTCCACCTCACCCCCACTGGCACACAGACACCCTGGGCTTGTCTTGATAAAGGACTTTGTGAAACACCATCCTGAGCTGTGCTTGAGGTCATTCAACTACCAGCCTGGGAAAGAAAGGGTCCACTCAAGTGGAGGATTTAATGCAGATACAACTGCAAGAGGAACATTTCGACTACTTAGGAAATGAGGTTGCTTTGATAGCTGAGAACAAATAATCATATCAGCAGAAATCGATGTGAGCCAGCCCAAGCCATTATCTGCACTGATTTGCCAAGGCAGGATTAATAGACCCTCAGTCTGAAGCCATATTAGTTCTTGAAAGTTAGGGGAAAAAAAAAATTATTTAAACATATTTAAAATCCAATGTTCTGCCAATTCCAACTGGACTCAATCTCTCCCAGGTTTTTCTGAATTGGAGTAGTGCTATTAGATTGAATTGAACAGTGTGGGGAACATTTGACTACTGCCCGGACGTTGGGAGTCAGAGAGGTATGTGTTGAAGCCCGGCTTCTCCACGTATGAGCTCTCTTGCTTCTTCATTACCTGAATGAGGGGTCTATCTCACAGGGTTAGTGTGAGAATTAAGTAACATCATGTCATATGCTCATCACAGCATGCAGTACACAGCCAACACTCTGTGTGGTACGGGTACTGATGCTCATGAGGGTCACATTTAACAGTGGTCAACTGCAAACTTGGGGGAGCTGAGTATGATGCTCAGGTCGGAGAAGTTGAAGCTGGCTCCTGGACAGGATTCTGGAGCAGACCCTGGTCTCTGGCCTGTGAGCAGAAGTGCTACCTTTGCTTAATTTCTTATGGTGGGGGGCTTCAGAGGCAACAGCCGGCCTAAGCCCTGTTGTCTGCTCCACTTACATATCTAGCAGACTTGGGTAGGATCACATTTCTGTCCATCCCCTCCCGCACGGGAGTAATCAGCCCAACAACCAAAGCTGCCAGTTACTTAGTCCTCCAATAGGGCACTGTCTAAGAGATATGTGAACCCTGGCTTGGGAATCCCAGTTAAGCCTGAATGGCTACCCACAAGATCTAAAAAGTTAGCTAGCTTTGCCCAGTGGCCTCAGCATCTTCTTCAAGTGCTGAGCACATTAGAGGGGGCTCAACAGGCATTTGATGAATGAATGAATAGTGGGGATGGGGTGATCTTGAGGCGAGGTAGGTAGACCAGTGAGTGTGCAAGAAACATTCCTACCTGCAATGTAATGTAGGTTTTTATCCACTTCCCACTACACCTCAATCTGTGGAAGATCATTACAAAGTCAAGCCCACCCTGATTTCACTGACAGGAACTCAGCCACACCTGAAACAAGTACCTGCTTTGGTCTAATGCTCACTACACTACGTGTTGATTGAATGAATTAAAATGAACCTGAGCGCCATTTCACACCATTTCATACCAACAGCTTGAGTGTCTACCATGTTAGATGCTGCCGGCAGACCAATAATGAGTATGAAAAATCTTTGTTCCAGCCAGTGCTTGGTACAGAGAGTGCCCTCAACTAGAGGTACCTGCTCTCATTATCACTGCCACCTCCTCCACAGTTAAGAACATGGAACGATCCCATAGCACTTGTGAGTAGGAGGTAGAAATGACTTCATAAGGAAAATGGAAGGTGTGATGAAAAGATGGGTCACTGGGGCTGGAGGGAGGTCTTCTGGTTTCCTTGGACTTCTTTGCGGGACGAGAAAACAACCAATATTTATAGATAGCTTATCCATGTACCAGATACTGTTCTAAGAACTTAATATGTAATAATTAACCCTTGCAAAAACCCTTTGAACTATGTATTAGCATTATCCCTATTTTGTACACAAGGAAACTGGAGCACAGAGAGGTTACAGAACTTGTTCGAGGTCATATAGCTAACAAGTTGAGCTGAGATTTGAGTCTATGCCATCCAGCTTCAGAGCACAAGCTCTTAACCATGACACTGAGCTGCCAACCCTTCCTCTGTCCTCCCACACACCACCTCACCCTCCCAATACCTCTACCACACCCCTCACCTGGCTGAACAGAAACTATCTATGTTTACATGTCTGTCTTCCTCACTGGGCACAGTCCCAATGTTCAGCACGGTCCTGGCACAAGGGCCACCCTGGAAGAGTGTCCAGAAGCAAGGCACCAGAAAAGCCCATGCTTCTTTCATCTCTGGGGACCTGGAGGTCTGAGTTGAGAATCAGTGAAGGACACCACTGGAAAGTAAAAGAACAAAGCAGCCCCTTCCAATCAGGTGGTCTTCAGAGGTGCCATGTCCCTTTTTTCCCTGCCACCTACAGGATTAATGGCTTTGTCACTATGGGCTGAGAGTCCACATCAAACAAGTCACTATTCTCTCACCTGCACTGACCACTGATTCTTGTCTCCAGAAATTTGTATACTTTTTATAGTTTCTTCTTTCTATACAATGAACCTTAACTGTCCCTCCCACTCAAACAGCCTTTCTCTGAGAGGTAACCAATGCGCACCTCCATGGACCACCCAGGAGTCCTGCTCTCTGCAATCCCAGCCACTATTTAGTGCCCTTCCAGTGGCTGCTTTGTCCCCCAAGACCTCATCTTTTCAAAGAGGGGGCAGGAGGGCAATACCAACAATTGAAAGTAAGTTTTATACCCAAAGGGATATTAAAACCCTTTCATACCTGGTGGTACATACAGTGACCATGAACTTATTCAGCCTCTGGGGTTTATTGGGAAGCTACTGTACCACTGACAATGCACACTGTCACAAGGCGGGAGCCTTTATGACTGTTTGAAACTGAAGAAATGGGCATGTGCCGCAAATTACTGTTTTTACAGGGTATTGTATGAGGTGTCTGAAATAGGGAAAATAGAAATTGTGAGAATTTTTATTTGTTACACATACATACCAATAGACCCCAGTGGGGACTCTGGGGTATAATTAGTGGTATTTCATATGTACCACTTAGGGTAGGCTTGTGGGAGGGGGCAAGAAAAAAATCCATACTACCTACCAAAAATTCAGACAAACTCAATGATTTGGCATGCTTCCATTAATGAAAACACATGGTGTCTTAAAGTCATCTAGTACTGCTATAACAGAAATACCACAAGTGGATGGCTTTAACAAACAGAAATTTATTTTATCACAGTCTAGTAGGCTACAAGTCCGAATGCAGAGCATCAGCTCCAGGGGAAGGCTTTCTCTCTCTGTTGGCTCTGGAGGAAGGTCCTTCTCATCAATCTTCCCCTGGACCAGGAGCTTCTCCATGCAGGAACCCCGGGTCCAAAGGACATGCTCTGCTCCTGGTGCTGCTTTCTTAGTGGTATGAGGTCCCCGTCTCTCTGCTCACTTCTCTCTTTTATATCTCAAGACAATCCAATCTTGTAGATTGAGTCCTGCCTCACAACACAATTGCCGCCCATCCCACCTCATTAACATCATGGAGGTAGGATTTACAACACACAGGAAAATCACATCAGATGACAAAATGGTAGACAATCACACAATACTCGGAATCATGGCCTAGTCAAATTGATCACACATATTTTTGGGGGACACAATTCAATCCATGACACATGGTAACAACAAAAAATTCAAAACAGAAAATAATTGGATCACCAAAAGGTTAAAATCCAGAACCCACTTCAAGTACAGAGAATTCTCCAGGAAAAGAGAACCCAGAGTGAATGAGTGTTCAGGCAATCTCAGGATAACTCTGCATCTTTTTATCCTTCAATTTTTCACTGGAAAAATCTTTGAATAGTGTCAATCTTATTTTCTGACATTACTCAGACTAGATGAGAGAACAAAGTGAGAGCTTTCTAAATGATGGAAGATGCCAGCATCAAAAAAGAGAAACATGGGAACAAATATGGGTAACAGGAAGAATATCCTAACCCCTGTCCATATTCCACAGGTCTGTCCATCTCTTATTTTTTGAAGTTTTTAAATAGCTTTAAAACAAAAATCACACCCACTGCCTTTGTCTGATTCATAGGGACCCCAAAGAGTTTCTAAGGCTATAATCTTTATGGAAGCCTACTACCACATCTTTCTCCCATGGAGCCACTGGTGGTTTCGAACCACTGACCTTTCAGTTAGTAGTTGATCACTTTAACCACTGCGCCGTCAGGGCTCCTCTTAAATAGCTTTATTGAAATATAATTGACATACGATAAATTGTACATGTTTAAAATGTCTAGTGAGTTTTGATAAATGTATTTATATACATATATACACATTGTTGTGTGCCACTGAGTGGATTCCGACTCATAGAGACCCTATAAGACACAGTAGAACTGCCCCATAGGGTTTTCAAGGCTGTAATCTTTCTGGAAGCAGACTGCCACATCCTTCTCCTGCAGAGCAGTTGGTGGGTTCAAAGTGCCAACCTTTCGGTCAGCAGCCAATCACTTTAACCACTGTGCCACCAGATTTCCTATACCACCCCCCCCAAAAAAAAAATCCATTGCCTCTGAGTTGATTCCTACTCATAGTGACCCTATAGCACAGAGTAGAACTGTTCCATAGGGTTTCCAAGGCTGTAATCTTTCTCCCACAGAGTGACAGGTGGGTTTGAGTTGGCCACCTTTCAATTAGTAGCCAAGTGCTTAACCAGTGTGCCACCAGGGCTCCGCATATATAAATATTATATATATATATTATATATATATACGTATATATACATATGGAGCCCTGGTGGTGCAGTGGTTAAGATCTTGGTTGCTAATCAAAAGGTAGGCAGTTCAAATACACCAGCGGCTCCTTGGAAATCATACGGGGTGGTTTTACTCTGTCTATAGGGTCGGTATGTGTTGGAATTGACTTGACGGCAACAGGTTTAGTATTTTGGTTTTTTAAATATGTATATACATATATATGTATATAAGAAGCTATTATTGTAATCAAGATAATTAACATATCCATTATACCCGGAAGTTTCCTTTTGTAACCCTTCTCTCCTACCTGTCTTCACCCGTTGCCCCTGCCCTCCTTAGGCAAGCACTGTTCTGCTTTCTGTTACTATAGATTATTTTACACTTTCTAAAGTTTTATATCAATAGAATCAAACCATATGTTTTATTTTTGATCGGGCTTCTAACACTCAACATACTTTAATATACATTTATGCTGCATGCATAGAGTTCATTCCTTTTACAGCTGAGTAGTATTCAATTGTATGGATATATACCATGCCTGTTTGTTCATTCACTTGTTGATAGGCATCTGTGAGGTTTCCAGTTTTGTGTTATTACAAATAATGTTGCTATATCTGTGATTAAAAATCCTATGGAGCACAGTTCTACTCTGACACACACGAGGTTGCCATGTGTCAGAATCAACTGAATGACAACTGATTTTTGGTTTTGTTTTTTTTTTTTTTTTTTTTGCAGGGGGAGGGACGTGCTGAAGAAATGTTCTCTTGGAAAATGTCATGAAGAAGTCTGACTACTCATTTCAACAGTATATCAACAGGGACTATTTTGTTTCTTTTAAAGAAAAACAAAAGCAACATGATCGTGAAGTTAATTAAAGCTGCTTGTGATGATTTAATTAGATTTATAGCACAGGGCATATTCATTTGGGCCAGGGACCTTTCCATCTTTTAAAGGATTACTAGGCAGAGACCTCACACACTGTGCAGTTTTACCTAAACCTTAATTTCATCTCCCTGATGAGGTGAGGAAGAGCAACATGGTGTTCAGGTAATTGCTTTATCAAAAGGCTTAACTGTGCATTGAACAGAACTGACAGCAAGAAGGTTATTCTTCCTAATACATTTTTAACAAAAGCACTAACTAATTACCTGGTATTCTTCTCAAGGCATTTGAAAAGAAGAAATGAAAGCCTATTCTTCGAATCTTGCTTAAATGCATGTTTGCATGTAGAACATAGAAATAAGTGGTAAAATAATTAGTTGAATTGCTTCCTTCTGCTCTAACTTCATGACTAATCTGCATGTTGAAGTAGTCTGTGTAAATTCTGTGGATGCATTTTTCACCATGGATGGTGTTTGAACATCTGTGCTTTCTGAAAATGTCACAATAACCATTTTGCCTGAAAGTTTATCTTCAGGAGACAAAAAGACTGTCTTACCCTGGCAAGTTTTAAGAAGAAGGAAATACTTACTAGAACCGAGGACAGATGTGCCCCATGATCAGGAGGAAGTGTGAATGCATTAGGCCAAATGGTTTTAAAGAATTCTGAATTAAAGTGACACTTGATCTCCTTTATTTTAGATGAACTTTCTCTTTAACTAGATAGATAGCATGTGTGGTATAAAGATCTTGGCTTATATGCCCCTCTATGCCTGTCACTCCTAAAAACACAGTGTGCTTTAATCTGTTCTTGTCTATTCAAACTGTTGTCATTTAGCTGAAGTCTTTAACGAGGCTAATGTATTTATTTATAAAGATGACTGTGTGGTACATTACTTTTTAGATTTTACTCAGTCCAACATATATGCTTTCCTTCCTTTTCTTCTTCTTCAAAAAAAATATATATAGGGGACATACGGCAAAATGGAGCTCTAGGCAGAAGCACCACACCGTCCCTCCGCAGGAAAGATCCGAAAAACTAAGCCAAACAGAGAAAACAGCAATCCTGAAACCCTAAAACATCAAATGAAGAGATAAAGAACTCAGCCAAGCACCAATGGAGTGAGAAAACTGACAGAGAACGGAAAGCGAGGAGAGATTCATGCAGAGGTCCCCTATCAGCTAACGCAGTGTGGGTCCGCCATCATGGACTCCTATCAAAGACCAACAAATAAGGGGTATGAGAACGCAGCTTCACGGAGCTTCCAGCAGGAGACAGAACAACTGGCAATCTGCGATATACGCTTTCTCACCCCCCACCCTACTTCACCCCCACTCAGCCTCCTCTGCTTCCCGCAGGCACAGTCTCTTGTCCAGGAAGCACCAGCTGCTTGGATTCCACCCGCCCGCACTGGCCAGCTCTCTGAGTGCCATTTATTGGCTGCTGGTGTTGCTTTTTTTCCCGCTTCCTCTGATTTTTTCCTTACCTCTCACCACCTCCCCCTCCTTTCGCTCAAATACCTGGCTCTGTGCACCATCTTTGCTTCTTCCTGAGGAGCTGCGGAGCTCCGTTTGAGTGTGGAACTGCCTCCCTGTCTGGGCTGCCACGATGGTGGGATCCCGGGGCTTTTGTTTATTTTGAATTGTTTGTTTGTTTTCTTGTCCTTTTCTTGAGTTGGGAACCCCTTCTGGCTGGACGGTGCTGCGTGACTTGGAATCTACCCCTTTGGCTTGCGCATACTCGCAGATGAATCCCCAGGGGCATTTCTTTATTCGTGGGTTTTTAGTTTTTTTTCTGTTTTCTTGGGGGCTTTTCTTGTTCTTTTTTTTTTTTTTAATTTGTTTTGATTTCTTTTCCCTTTTTCCCTTTTTGCCTTTCTTCATTACTCATTTCTCATCTCTCCATGCCTTCCTTCTCTTTCTGTTACTTGAATACCTGGCGCTGGATACCTCTAGGCCTTCTAGCCAGGGTGTACTACAACACTTGAGAACAACTTCCCCAGGCCTCATAGCTGCACCGGGGGGATCCCTGGGAGCCTTGCTGTTCTTTTTCCTTTCTGATTTTTATTTATTCATTCTTTTCTTTTTTTTCCTTCTTCTTCCCTTTTTTGTTCTTCTCCATTTCATAGTCTCTCATCTCTACACTTCAACAGCAAGCTCCCCTAGCACACTTTTTTTGTTTCTTTGCATGTTTTTGGCTCCTGTTCCTCTCTCCTCTCTCAAATATCCAACTTAGCTCCACAAATAACAATCTCTTCCCTACATCCTGCCTACCTGCACCGTCCACTTAACATCACACCAACAAGCAGCAGAGGCACGGCCTACAGGAACCTGCCCTGCACTGATTACCGACCAGCCGTGGTGGCTGTAGTAAGTGCCACAAACAACCCGTCCCAGTAACTCCTCTTCAGCTAGACCTGCCCTGCTGTACCATATCTGAGTGACTGACCCTGCCAATTGGACAAGGGGACAAAAAGTATCATGCCCACAGAAGAGCAAACAACAAAGAACACACAGCCCGCCTGCTCAGACATAGCCAAAAAAATAAATAAAAAAGATGAAACAAATAAATCTACAATCAATAAACGAGAAAAATAACTACTGAATGCCCCA
This sequence comes from Dugong dugon, assembly GCA_030035585.1. NCBI lineage: Eukaryota > Metazoa > Chordata > Mammalia > Sirenia > Dugongidae > Dugong > Dugong dugon. Next base: position 150,899,040 of record CM057460.1, read on the forward strand.
AAGACAGCAGACAATATCAAAACATTTACAAAAACAGGACAGGATGGTTCCAGTAGGCGTCCAAAATAAAACAACAGATGATTTTCCAGTAGAAGAAAAGGCACTAGAACTACCTGATAGGGAATTCAAATCTCTAATACTCAGAATTCTCCAAGAACTGAGGCAAAAAGCTGACAAACATGAGGAAAAAATAGACAAATTCATGGAAAATACAGACAAAAAATTGGAAGAATTCAGGAAAATAATGCAGGAACAAAATGCCAAAATAAATTTACAACAAGAAATTATACAAAGACAACAATTAGAAATCCAAAAGATAAACAACAAGATTTCAGAATGGACGGTGTCATAGATGGGCTGAGAAGCAGATTTGAAATGGTGAAGACAGGATCAGTGGAATTGAAGACAAACAATTGGATACAACTCTGTTTCAGGAAAGCTCAGAAAAAAGAAGAAAGAAAAATGAAGAGACCTTGAGAGTTATGTGGGATACAATCAAAAGCAAAAATTTTCAAGTGACTGGAGTTCCAGAACAGGGGAAGAAAACAGAAAACACAGAGAGGATCATTGAAGAACTGCTGACAGAAAACTTCCCCAATATCATGAAAGATGAAAAGCTGGCCATCCAAGAAGCTCATGGAACCCCATATAGGAGAGAGCCCAGAAGAAAATCACCAAGGCATATCATAATCTGACGCGCCAAAACCAAAGACAAAAAAAGAATCCCGAGAGCACCTCGTGAAAAACAGGAAGTCACATACAGAGGAGAAACAATAAGACTAAGCTCAGATTATTCAGCAGAAACCACACAGGCAAGAAGGCAATGGGATGACATATATAAAACCTTGAAAAAAAAAATTGCCAGCCAAGAATAATATATCCTGCAAAACTCTCATTCAAATATGATGGTGAAATTAGGACATTTCCAGATAAACCGAAATTAAGGGAATATTTAAAAACCAAACTAAATGTACAAGAATTATTAAAGGGAGTTCTTCGATCTAAGAACAAACAACTTCAGCTCACAGGCAGAATCTAGGACCCAGGATCATACCAGCCAGTTACCAATCTAGGAAATGAACTCTCGAGGACTATCCCAAACCAAAAGAAATACAACAGGGAATCAGAGCAGTTAATCAGTAAATGACAACAACATCAGAACAATAAAAGAGGGAATAAATGGTGTAGGTATAGAGCCTTCTAATGGAGAGGAAGGCAAGGTGATACCAAGTAATAATAGACTGGTTAAAACTTGGAAAGATATGGGTAAATTTCATGGTAACCAAAAAGAAAGCTAATAAACATACTCATAAAAATAAAGAGGAAAAACATAAAGTCTTATCAAAAACAAAACCTACAAAAACAAAAGAAAAAAGAAATCCACAAACAAAGGTAACTCAGTGCAAGAGAGTAAGAAGAACAAAGAAAACATCAGCACCATGAAGAAAAGCGCTACAAAATGACAGCAACAAACTCACATCTATCAATAATTACACTGCATGTAAATAGACTCAATGCAGCCATAAAGAGACGGAGAGTGACAGAATGGATAACAAAACAGGATCCATCAATATGCTGTCTACAAGAGACACACCTTAGAAACAAAGATGTGAATTTATTAAAAGTCAAAGTCTAGAAAAAAATATATCAAGCTAACAACTACCAAAAAAGAGCAGGAGTGGCAATTCTAATCTCAGATAAAATAGACTTTAGAACAAAATCCACCATAAAAGACAAAGAAGGGCACTATATAATGATTAAGGGGACAATCCATCATGAAGACATAACCATCATAAACATCTACACACCCAATGGACAGGGCTCCAAAATACATAAAACAAACTCTAACAACACTGAAAAGAGAAACTGACAGTTTCACGATAATAGTAGGAGACTTCCACACACCACTCTCAGTAAAGGACAGAACAACTAAAAAGGAACTCAGCAAAGATACAGAAGACCTAAAGGGCACAATCAGCCAACTTGACCTCATAGACATGTATATAACACTCAATCCAACTGCTGCAAAGTACACATTCTTTTCCAATGCACATGGAATCTTCTCCAGAATAAACCACATCTTAGGCTACAGAGAAATCCTCAACAAGATCCAAAACGTTGAGATAATTCAAAGTATCTTCTCTGACAACAATGCCATCAAGGTAGAAATTAACAACAGAAAGAGCAAGGAGAAAAAAACAATTACATGGAAACTGAATAATACCCTGCTTACACATCACTGGGTAATAGAAGAAATCAGAGATGGCATCAAAAAATTCCTAGAATCAAATGGGAATGAAAATGCATCATACCAAAACCTTTGGGACACAGCAAATGCAGTCCTCAGTGGACAATTTATAGCAGTAGATGCACACATCAAAAAAGAAGAAAGGGACAAAATCAAAACATTAACTATACAACTCAAAGAAATAGAAACAGAACAGCAAAAAAAAAAAAAAAAAAAAAAAAAAGCCCACAGCCACTGGAAGAAAGGAAATAGTAAAGATCAGAACGGAAATAAATGAAATAGAGAACAGAAAAACAATAGAAGGAATCAACAAAACCAAAAGTTAGTTCTTTGAAAGAATCAACAAAATCGACAAACTGCTGGCCAGACTGACAAAAGAAAAGCAGGAGAGGACACAAATAACCCAAATAAGAAATGAAATGGGTGACATTACAACAGAACCAACTGAAATAAAAAGGATCATAACAGAATATTACAAAAGACTATACTCCAGCACATTTGAAAACCTAGAGGAAATGGATAAATTTCTAGAAACACACTACCTACCTGTCGTGGACTGAATTATGTCCCCCAAAAAATATGTGTATCAATTTGGCTGGGCCATGATTCTTAGTATTCTGTGGTTTTCCTATAAATTGTAAATCCTGCCTCTATGATGTTAATGAGGGAGGATGGGCAGCAGTTGTGTTAGTAAGGCAGGACTCAGTCTACAAGATTGGACTGTATCCTGAGGCAATGTCTTGAGATATAAAATACAGAAGTGAGCAGTGAGACAGGGGGACCTCATATTATCAATAAAGCAGTGTCAGGAGCAGAGCGTGTCCTTTGGACAGGGGTCCCTGCACTGAGAAGCTCCTAGTCCAGAGGAACGCTGAAGAGAAAGCCAACAGAGAGTGAAAGACTTCCCCTGGAGCTGACACCCTGAATTTGGACTTTTAGCCTACTTTGACTATGAGGAAATAAACTTCTCTTCATTAAAACCATCCACTTGTGGTATTTCTGTTGTAGCAGCACTAGATAACTAAGACAGATTTTGGTACTGAGAGAGTGGGGTGCTGCTCTAACAGATACCTAAAAGGTGAAAGCGGTTTTAAAACTGTGAATGGATAGACAGATAGATGTACAGCAGTGACAGAGGACCAGCAGCAGCAGAGAACCTACAGCAGCAGAGAAGCAGCAGCAGCAAAGAACCAACAGCAGCAGAACTAGGATACTGGTGAAAGACGGCGCTGGAGCCAACCCACAGAGCAAGAGAGCTGAATGCCTGTGAGCAGGAGGCTTCCTGACGGAGTGGGGTGCCTCCGGGCAATTACCAGTGGAGCTAGGCTTGCCGACCCATGGAGCGAGGGAGCTGACTGCCTGTGTGCGGGAGGCTTTCTGGCGGAGTGGGGTGCCTCTGGGCACCTATACCAGTGGATCTACAGAGCTTTGGAACACTTGCCCCAGCAGGGCAGATGTGGGCATGAGGCCCGAGGGCCAAGAGACCACAGAAGATAGAAGCAGAAGCTGAAGAGACAAGGGACACAAGAAGCCGAGCTGTTTCAGCCTCAAAAGGTATGGCCATGGCCTCTGGTGTTTCTAAGGGTGGAGTTGTCACTCTGATGGACTAGGAGAATGGCGAGCCTAAAGCCAAGGGAGCAGAGTTACTGTCCCTGTGGGCCTGGAAGGCGGAGCTGAAGCCCAGGGCTGATAGGCTTCCACTCAGAATCCAGAGACAGTGGCCAATACCTAGAGTCTAGAGGGCAGGGCTATTGTGTAAATTGCCTCAGAGAACAGAAGATTATTTACAATGCCTTGAGGGCTAATATAATGTGTTCTACTAACTTGCTTGGTGCCCGTTATGCCTCCTTTCCCTGCAATTTCTCCCATTTGTAATGGAAATGTCTAGCTTATGCCTGTTCTGCCATTGCACCTTTGGAAGCAGAGAACTTGTATTCTAGATTTCACAGATGAAAGGGGATTTCTGGATTTTGGACTTGGAGTTAAGACTTTTGCTATGATATGATGAGATGAATATGTTTTCCATGTTGCAAGGATGTGATTTTTTGAGGGCCAAAGGATGGAATTTCATGGACTGAATTATGTCCCCCAAATAATGTATGTATCAATTTGGCCAGGCCATGATTCCTGGTATTCTGTGGTTTTCCTATAAATTGTAAATCCTGCCTCTATGATGTTACTGAGGGACGATGGGCGGCAGTTGTGTTAGTAAGGCAGGACTCAGTCTACAAGACTGGATTGTATCCTGAGGCAATGTCTTGAGATATAAAATACAGAAGTGAGCAGTGAGACAGGGGGACCTCATATCATCAAGAAAGCAGTGCCAGGAGCAGAGCGTGTCCTTTGGACAGGGGTCCCTGCGCTGAGAAGCTCCTAGTCAGAGCAACACTGAAGAGAAAGCCAACAGAGAGAGAAAGACTTCCCCTGGAGCTGACACCCTGAATTTGGACTTTTAGCCTACTTTGACTATGAGGAAATAAACTTCTCTTCATTAAAACCATCCACTTGTGGTATTTCTGTTGTAGCAGCACTAGATAACTAATACACTACCCAAACTACAACAAAGTGATGTTGAAAATCTGAACAGACCCTTAACAAGAGAAGTGATTGAAAAGGTAATTAAAAAAAAAAAAAAATCCCAACAACAACAACAAAAAAGCCCTGGCCCAAATCGCTTCACTGGAGAATTCTATAAAACATTCACAGAAGAGCTTGTACCAGTACTACTCAAGCTATTTCAGAGCATAGAAAAGGAAGCAACACTTCCAAATTCATTCTATGAAGCCAGCATAACTCTGATACCAAAACCAGGCAAAGATGTCACAAAAAAAGAAAATTACAGACCAATATCTCTCATGAATATAGATGCAAAAATTCTCAAAAACATTCTAGCCAATAGACTTCAGCATCATATCAAAAAAATAATACACCACGACCAAGTAGGATTCATACAAGGTATGCAAGGATGGTTCAACATTAGAAAATCAATCAACGTAATCCACCACATAAATAAAAGGAAAGAAAAGAATCACATGATCATCTCAATTGACGCAGAAAAGGCACTTGATGAAGTCCAACACCTTTCCTGATAAAAACTCTCAATAAAATAGGTATAGAAGGGAAATTTCTCAACAGGTCACCTATGCAAAACCAATGACCAACATCATTCTTAATGGAGAGAGGCTGAAAACATTCTTTTTGAGAACAGAAGCAAGACAAGGATGCCCTTTATCACCACTCCTATTTAACATTGTGCTGGAAGTTCTAGCTAGAGCAATAAGGCAAGAAAAAGAAATAAAGGGCATCCAAATTGGTAATGAAGAAGTTAAACTGTCCCTGTTTGCAGATTATATGATACTATACTTAGAAAACCCTAAAGACTCCATGAGAAATCTACTGGAACTAACAGAAGGATGCAGCAGAGTAGCAGGATACAAGATAAACATACAAAAATCAGTTGGATTCCTATTCACCAATAAGGAGAACAATGAAAAGGAAATCAGGAAAACAATACCATTTATAATAGCCCCTAAAAAAATAAAATACTTAGGAGTAAATCTGACCAGGGATGTAAAAGACCTATACAAAGAAAACTACAAAACACTACTGCAAGAAACCTAAAGGGATCTACACAAAATGGAAAAACATACACCATGCTCATGGATACGTAGAGTCAACATTGTGAAAATGACAATTCTACCCAAAACAATTTACAAATACAATGCAATCCTGATCCAAATACCAACAACATTCTTCAAAGAAATGGAAAAACTAATCATTAACTTTATATGGAAAGGGAAGAAGCCCCGAATAAGAAAAGCACTACTGAAGAAGAAGTATAAAGTTGTAGGACTCAAACTACCTGACCTCAGAACCTACTATACAGCTACGGTAGTCAAAACAGCCTGGTACTGGTACAATGACAGATACATTGACCAATGGAACAGAATTCAGAACCCAGATGTAAATCCATCCACCTACGGTCACCTGATCTTCGACAAGTGCCCAAAGTCCATCAAATGGGGAAAAGACAGTGTTTTTAACAAATGGTGCTGGCAAAACTGGATAGTCATCTGCAAAAAAATGAAACAGGACCCATACCTCATGTCATATACAAAAACTAATTCAAAATGGACCAAAGACCTAAATATAAAGCCAAAAACTATAAAGTTCATAGAAGAAAAAATAGGACCAGTGCTACAGGCCTTAATGCACAGCACTAACAGGATACAAACCATAACCATCAACACACAAACCCCAGAAGATAAGCTAGATAACTGGGATCTTTTAAAAATCAAACACATATGCTCTTCAAGAGACTTCACCAAAAGAGTAAAAAGAGAACCTACAGACTGGGAAAAAATTTTTGGACAGTACAAGTCAGACAAAGGTCTAATCTCCATAATCTACAAGAAAATCCAACACCTCTATAACTAAAAGACAAATAATCCTATTAAAAAATGGGCAAAGGAAATGAACAGACACTTCATCAAAGAAGACATTCAAATGGCCAACAGACACATGAGGAAATGCTTGCGATCACTAGCCATTAGAGAAATGCAAATTAAAACCACAACGAGATAGATACCATCTCACCCCGGCATTACTGGAACGAATCAAAAACACTGGACATAGCAAATGTTGGAGGGGCTGCGGGGAGATCGGAACTCTTATGCACTGCTGGTGGGAATGCAAAATGATACAACCATTTTGGAAAATGATATGGTGTGCTTCCTTAGAATGCTAGAAATAGAAATACCATATGATCCGGCAATCCCACTCCTAGGAATATATCCCAGAGAAATAAGAGCCGTCCCACAAATAGACATATGCACACCCATGTTCATCACAGCATTGTTCACAATAGCAAAAAGATGGAAACAACCTAGATGCCCATAAACAGATGAATGGATAAACAAACTATGGTACATACACACAATGGAGTACTACGCAACAAGAAAGAACAATGATGAATCGGTGAAGCATCTCATAACATGGATGAAACTGAAGGACATTATCCTGAGCGAAGTAAGTCAATCACAAAAGGACAAATATTGTATGAGACCTCTATTGTAAAAACCCATGAAAAAGTTTACATACAAAAAGTAACAATCTTTGTTGGTTACCAGGGATGTGAGGGGGGAGGGGGGAAATACTAAATTGGCAATAGATAAGTGGTGTCTTGGGTGAAGGGTGAGACAGTACACAATACTGGGGAAACTAGCACAACTTGTACAAGGAAAGGTCATGGAAGCTCCATAGACACATCCAAACACCCTGAGGGACTGAATTGCTGGGCAGAGGTTTGTGGGGACCATCGTCTCGGGGAACATCTAGCTTAATTGGCATAACACAGTTTATAAAGGCAATGTTCTACATTCTACCTTGGTGAGTACTGTCTGGGGTCTTAAAAGCCTGTGAGCAGCCATCTAAGATACTTCAGGAGCAAGCGAGTGTGAAGAGAACAGGATACAAGGGAAAGATTAGTTCGAAGGACTAATGGACCACAGCTACCAAGGCCTCCACCAGACCGAGTCCAGTACAGCTAGATGGTGCCCGGCTACCACCACTGACTGCTCTGACCGGGATCACAACAGAGGGTTCTGAACAGAGCTGGAGAAGGATGTAGAACAAAATTCTAACTCACAAAAAAAAAAAAAAAGGACCAGATTACTGGCCTAAAGGACACTGGAGAAACTCCAAGAGTTTGGCCCCCAGACACCCTTTTAGCTCAGTGGTGAAGTCACTTCCGAGGTTCACCGTTCAGCCAGGGAGTGGACAGCCCCATAAAATCAAATGGGACTAATGAGGCACAGCAGTCCAGGGACAAGGACTAGAAGGCAGAAGGGGACAGGAAAGCTGGTGATAGGGAACCCAAGTTTGAGTATGGATAGTATTGATGCGTTGTGAGGTTGTTAACCATTGTCATAGGGCAACATGTGTACTGTTTAATGAGAAACTATTTTGTTCTGTAAACCTTCATCTAAAGTGAGAATAGCAGCACAATTGGAAGAGCATAGTCGATGTCACTGAACTGTGCATGTAGAAATTTTTGAAATGGTGTCTCTTTGGCTCTGCATATTTTCACCAAAAAAAAAAAAGGCTGAAAAGGGAGAGGGTTGACATGTTGTGGGGTTGTTAACCAATGTCAGAAAACAATATGTGTACTACTGTTTCATGAGAAACTATTCTGTAAACCTTCACCTGAAGTACAATAAAAAAAAAAAATCATATATATACACACATATATATATACATAACCTTTGATCACAAGTAAAGGGGGTGGGAGTGTGGAGAGGGTCATGTGACCAGGGCAGGCCAGTCACAGAACCATATAAGCCTGGATATAGTATCTGGGTAAGGGATGAACATGTGATTCAAAAAGAGCCAACTGGAACCTTTTTCTAGGTAAGGAAACACAGACACTGGTAAAAGGAGGTTTTTCCTCTCATCTGTAGTTTCTAGATTGGGAGCAAATGAATTTGGGCTGTCAAAATCCATATTCCCTGCCAAGGGGAGAAAGCCTCTTTGCAGAGTGAAGCCAAGCAGAGACAAGCAAAGATGAGAGACAGATGGAGTGCTGTCAACACTGAATTTCCTCTCCTATCTCTGAGGCCTGGCTAGTACCCCAATGTACTTTCTAGCCTTGCATGCCAGTAAATTCTCATTTTTTGGTTTAAGCTACACTTGTGTCATGTTTCTATCACCTAAAATCAAAAGCATTCTGATGATACAGCTGGTATTTTACATTACTTTTCTGATGAATTTTCACTCATGGACGTAAAGACTGTGACTCTAGAGTCAGGCCAGGGTTCAAATATCTGCTCTGCTACTAGTGTTGACTTTGGAAATTTTTATAGCCTGAGTTTTCTCATATTTAATTTGGGACCTCATAGGTTTGTTGTGAGAATTTAAAAAAAAATAAAGTACAGGGAAAGGCACTTAGCACCATGCCACAGTACTTAACACATATCCAATAATTAAGTACTGCTGATGTTGTCGTTATTATTACTATTTAAAATATTACTGCGGCAGAGACTACTAGATAATCCTAATATCCATTCTGTCCTTCCTTTAACAATAGAACTCTCAAATTTTAGCTGAGTATATAGCTTTCCAGAATAAAAGTGTATTTCCCAGATTCCTTTACAGCTTGGTATGGCCTTGTGAATCAGTTCTGGCTAACAGGATGTGAGCAAAAGTGACATATGTGACTTCTGGATTGTGCCCCATTTTCTTTCCTCCTTTATGCTGACTGGAGTGCAGCAGCCATCTTGGACCCAGAGGCCAAAGCTCGACAATTCCAATTGCTGAGAATGACAGAACAGACAAGTTAAAAGAATCCTGGTCCTCAACCTTAACGGAGCCAGTGTATCAGGCCTAGGCAGCTTACCTTTAGAATGTCTACATAAGAGAAAAATAAAATTTATTTTATCTGTTTCATTTGGGTTTTGTTATAGCAGTCAGAACATATATTCTAAAACACCATTGATATTGTTAACATTAGTCACACTTGTTCCATCCAACAGCCCTGTGAAGGAGAAAAGAGGATAAAAACAAAAGCTCTGGGAGGCTAAATCATAATCCAAGATAAATATGCCCGATAATAACAAAACTAGGCAAGAACTCTAATTAAACTGATAGTTAAAACTTCTCCTACCATATTAGCTCTCATTATCAAATGATATTTGGCTAGCCCAGAGTGAGGAAACCAAAAACCAAAACCAAAACCGTTGCCATCAAGTTGATTCCGACTCATAGCAACCCCTAAAGGACAGATTAGAACTGCCCCATACGGTTTCCAAGGAGCACCTGGTGGATTCAAACTGTCGACCTTTTGGTTAGCAGCCATAGCTCTTAACAAGTATGCCACCAGGGTTTCGGTTGAAAATGAGTAAGGCCTGAAGGGAAAAGGCAAAGTTGGTGCATCTATGGTGAAGAATTTGCCACAGATCTCAAAATGTTTAATTTACAAGGGAAAATTGCTTAGAGTTGGTTAAATGCTATGGAGTATTTCTCCAAAGTCATAAAACCTCTATTGTTGACTTTTCTTAAGCAACAGAAAATTAAAATAATGAAAGCCAATCTCCTTTCTTTAAAATCATCTAGAATCTACTGCCTGGATCCCTCATCAGACCACTGGTGTCCACTGTGGTCTATGTGTGCATGACTCCTCTTCCCCAACCACTTGACAGCACGACGTGGACAAGGATTTTCACTTCTTGTTATTCCCCACAAGCCTGCACAGATGGGAGCATCCAATGTCTGCCTAATTGCTGCAACTACTATTATTCTTAGTGCCATTACTATTGTTGTTGTGCTCCAGCTTGCTGATGTACAAAATGTGCAAATGCAGGCCTTCCACCCTCAGTTTCCAATAATTTTACTTTCTGTTTAGTCAGAAGCAAGACGCTCACCAATGAGCCATTACAAGTGAAGATAATTCTCACCCTAGAGGTCCAGTGGAGGCAGGACTATCCAAAAATATCTTTGAAAATACTGACTGCATCAACTCTGTCTAAAAACAAAGAAGAGTAGCCACACATAAAAACCTTCCACACCTGTCAAGGTCACAGGGTCATAAAGTCTGGGGGAGATTGAGAAGACACACTGAGCTTGAAGCCATCTTGAGAAGTCTAACAAATCCACACTCTAGATTTGCTGTAACCCTCGGAACAGCCTGTTCTTGGGAAATGCCGGCCAACAGAGACTCCATTTGCCAAGAACTTCAAACATGACCTTTACTTTGTAGCAATTGTTGGAAACTATTAAAACGACTCTGAAAATAATATAATCTGCAGCGACAATATGCTGAAAGAAACGCCAAGCCAGTAAAGCAAGCTCTCTCACTACCCCTCCCTCACGTATGCACACTCAGAGAACAAAAGAGAAACATTTTCCTTCACAGCAGTTCTTAATTCTGCATCTCTCTTCTGCATCTAGACATAAATGAGCCATTTGCTAATTGTTTAACAGTAATTAAAGAAGTAAATGTCCGGTAGAGGGAGCAATGAGAGCAGGCGGGTGTTTTCCTGCTTCTTCCCAAATTACCAACAGCCAGGCTGATGTCAGAGAATGTGGCTGGCTCTCTAGGGCTCCCAAGAGCACAAGGAGAGCCCTCTCCTCAGAGGTCAGGCCGAGCATCTCAGCTTCTGGCTAGGAAATGAGCAGTCACACCCCTGACATCTGAGCTTCCAGGGAGAAGGGAGCATCGAGATAAGTCAAGAATCCTGTTGGAGGCAGCCTGGCAATGAGACGCCACCAGGGCCAGGACCTAGTGCTGCAGTGGGGACCACCTCCCTGCTCCTTCCAGAGCTTCTGGGACCCCAGCACCACTCCAGATTGCCTCGTATTTTTCAAAACTATTCTACCCTCCAACAGGGTAGAATCTGAGATTGCTCACCTGAGCCTGGGCTGACCTGAGACTCTAGTCAGTGCATTAGTCCTCCTTTACTTACAAGAATAAAAGTTGGGAACCAGGTACCAGGTAAGCTTTAATCTTTCTATGTGGATAATAGGGGAGACAGAAAAGGGTTTCAGAAACAAGCTACCAGATAGTCCAGGCCAAAGCCAGGAAGGTGCTGGCAGGAGGCTTTGCAAGTCTAGCCAGGACAAGTATGGTAAAGAAGACCTCCTGCTGAGCTTAGAGCTGAAATGACTTTCTATTTGAAATTCAAACATCACCAAGACTGGCAATGAATTCCTATGCACCTCTTGACTGTTTTCTCCCCATCTTTGCAACCACTACACAAATCCAGGTCTCACTTGCACCCTGACCGGATAATTCCAGCAGGTTCTCACAGTCATTCTGCCTCATTCCTGCTCCCAACCCATTCCCTGCTGTCATGGTTTGAATTATGTCCCCCCAAAAATGTGTGTATCAGTTTGGCTGGGCCGTGATTCTCAGAATTGTGTGGTTGGCCTCCATTTTGTGATTGTAATTTTATGTTAAAGAGGATTAGGGTGGGATTGTAACACCACATTTGCTCAGGTCACTTCCAATGTAAAGGGAGTTTCCCTGGGGTGCAGCCTGCACTTGAGAGATAAAAGGAAAGGGAAGCAAGCAGAGAGTGGGGGACCTCATACCATCAAGAAAGCAGTGCCAGGAGCAGAGCTCATCCTTTGGACAGGGGTACCTGCGCTGAGAAGCTCCTAGTCCAGGGGAACACTGATGAGAAGGCTGTCAGAGAGAGGAAGACTTCCCCTGCAGCTGACACCCTGAATTTGGACTTTTAGCCTTTGACTGTGAGGAAATAAACTTCTCTTTGTTAAAGCCATCCACTTGTGGTATTTCTGTTATAGCAGCACTAGATGACTAAGACACCTGCCCTGCTGCCAGTGCAAGAAAATTAAAAAATACAAATCTTTAAAAGGTTCCCTAATGCTCTTGGTGTATGCTGAGCAAATTACCTGAGAAGTTGGACTATATGAAGAAGAACGGTGCATAGAATTAGATAAAGACTCATTAACAACCTGTGTTATGCACATGACACAACCTTCCTTGCTGAAAGTGAAGAGGATTTGAAGCACTTACTGAGGATGATCAAAGACAACAGCCTTCCGTATGGATTATACCTCAACATAAAAAAACAAAAATTCTCACAACTGGACCAATAAGCAACATCATGATAAACGGAGAAAAGATTGAAGTTGAAAAGGATTTCATTTTACTTAGATCCACAATCAACACCCATGGAAGCAGCAGTCAAGAAATCAAAAGACGTGCCGCACTGGGCAAATATGCTGCAAAAGACCTCTGTAAAGTGTTGAAATGCAAAGATGTCACCTTGAGGACTAAGGTGCGCCTGACCCAAGCTATGGTGTTTTCAATTGCCTCATATGCATGCAAAAGCTGGACAATGAATAAGGAAGACTGAAGAAGAACTGATGCCTTTGAATTGTAGTGTTGGCGAAGAATACTGAAAATACCATGGACTGCCAAAAGAACGAACAAATCTGTCTTGGAAGAAGTACAACCAAAACGCTGCTTAGAAGCAGGGATGGTGAGACTACATCTTACATACTTTGGACATGTTGTCAGGAGAGATCAGTCCCTGGAGAAGGACATCATGCTTGGTAAAGTAGAGGGTCAGTGAAAAAGAGGAAGACCCTCAACGAGATGGATTGACACAGTGGCTGCAACAATGGGCACAAGCATAACAATAATTATAAGGATGGCGCAGAACCGGGCAGTGTTTCGTTCTGTTGTTCATAGGGTATCTAAGAGTTGGAACTGACTCGATGGCACCTAACAACAAAACAATGCTCTTGGGGTAAAGTTCAAGCCCCTACATATGGGCTTCAAGGTGCTACAAGATGTGGACCCTAATTACTTTTCTAGCCACTTTTATTTAGCTAGTTACCCCCGGCCCCACTTCCCACCCAACCCTACATATGACCAAGCCAAACTGACACTGTAAGCCGTTCCTTCAGGATGCCATGCTTTCTTTCATCAATTCAACCCCCACTTCTCCCTGGCAAAATAAGCAGCCCACCTCTCTCCTACTCTTCTTCTAGTTGATGCCTTCCAGCGTTAAGATCTCAACTGAACCATTACTACCACTAAAAAGACTGTTTTCACCTCCAGCCTGGTTGAGGAGGCCTTGTTCTGTGCTCAGTCTGTAGTTGTCTTTTTACTCTTTTGGTGAAGTCTTTTGATGAGTGTAAGTCTTTGATTTGAGCATCCAGTTATCTAGTTTCTCTTCTGGTGTTTGTGCATTGTTAGTAATGATTTGTATGCGGTTTATGTTATGTATCAGGGCTCCTAGCGTTGTCCCTATTTTTTCTTCCATGATCTTTATTGTTTTAGATTTTATATTTAGGTACTTGATCCATTTTGAGTTAGTTTTTGTGCACAGTGTGAGGTATGGATCTTGTTTCCTTTTTTTTTTTTTTTAACAGATGGATATCCAGTTATGCCAGCACCGTTTGTTAAAGAAACTGTCTTTTCCCCAGTTAACGGACGTTGGGCCTTTGTCAAATATCAGCTGCTCATAGGTGGATCAATTTACATCTGGATTCTCAATTCTGTCCCATTGGTTCTGTCCCAGGCTGTTTTGACTACTGTGGTGGTATGACAGGTTCTACAATCAGGTAGTGTGAGGCCTCTCACTTTGTTCTTCTTCTTTAGTGATGCTTTACTTATTTTCGAGCAAGGTGTTGTTCAGTTTCCATGTGTTTGATGTTTTTTCCTCGCTTTTTCTGTTACTGATTTCTACTTCTTTGGCTTTATAGTCAGAAAGATGCTGTGTAATATTTCAATGCTTTGGATTCTGTTAAGGCTTGCTATATGGCCTAATATGTGGTCTATTTTGGAGAATGTTCCATGTGCACTGGAAAAGAAAGTATACTTGGCTGCTGTTGGATGAATTGTTATATATATATATGTCTATGAGATCAAGTTGGTTGACTGTGGCATTTAAATCTTCCATATATTTTGAGCTTTTTTCTGGATGTTCCATCCTTCACCGAAAGTTGTGTGTTGAAGTCTCCTACTATTATTGTGGAGCTGCCTCTCTCTCTTTTTAGTGCTGTTAGAGTTCGTTTTAGGTATTTTGGAGCCCTGTCGTTGGCTGTGTAGATCTTTATTATGTTTATGTCCTCCTGGTGTATTGACCCTTTAATCATGATATAGTGTCCTTCCTTTGCAGTGGATTTTACTTTAAAGTCTATTTGGTCAGAAATTAATATGGCCACTCCTGCTCTTTTTTGATTGATGTTTGTTTGATATATTTTTTTCCATCCTTTGAGTTTTAGTTTGTTAGTGTCGTGAAGTCTAAGGTGTGTCTCTCTTAGGCAGCATATAGACGGATCATGATTTTTATCCATTCTGCCACTCTCTGTCTCTTTACTGGTACATTTAGTCCATTTACATCCAACATAATTATTGATAGGTAAGAGTTTAGTGCTATCATTTTAATGTCTTTTTGTGTGTGTTGTTGACAGTTTCTTCACTCCACTTAATTTTCTTTCTATGCTGAGTCATTTTTCTTTGAGTATTTTCTTTTCATCTTTTTCATTGTTGTTGATTTTGTATTTGTTGGGTCTTTATGTTTTTCTTATTTTTTATTTTGATGTGTAAGATTATCAGTTTCCTTTGTGATTACCTTAGTATTTACCCCTATTTTTCTAAATTTAAATCCATCTTTTATTTCTTTATATCACCTCAACTTCCTCTCCATATGAAAGATCAATGACTACATTTTTTTAGTCCCTCTTTTTTGTTTTAATGTTGCCATCTTTTACATATTGACGTCTGTTTCCGTATTTTCAGTTTTTTAGCTTTGATTTATTTTTTGTGACTTCCCTATCTGGGGTGATATGTGGTTGCTCTGTCCTGTGTTCTAGTTTTGGGTTGTTACCTGATGTTATCGATTTTCTAACCCAAGGACTCCCATTAGAATTTCTCATAATCCTGGTTTCATTTTTGCAAATTGCCTAAACTTCTGTTTATGTGGAAATGCCCGAATTTCGCCATCATATCTGAGAGACAGTTTTGCTGGATATATAATTCTTGGCTGGCAATTTTTTTCCTTCAAGGTTTTATATATGTCATCCCATTGCCTTCTTGCCTGCGTGGTTTCTGCTGAGTAGCCTGAGCTTTTTCATATTGACTCTCCTTTGTAGATGACTGTTCATTTATCCCTAGCCACTCTTAACATTCTCTCTCTTTGGTTTTGGCAAGTTTGATTATAATATGTCTTGGTGACTTTCTTTTGGGAATACTTTGTGTAGGGTTCAATAACCATCTTGGATAGATACATTCTTATCTTTCATGATACCAGGGAAGTTTTCTGCCAACAAATCTTCAACAGTTCTCTCTGTATTTTCTGTTATCCCCCTTGTTCTGGTATGCCAATCACTCGTAGGTTATTCCTCTTGATACAGTCCCACATAATTCTTAGGGTTTCTTCCTTTTTTTTAATGCTTTAATTTTTCCTCACATAAGTTGGTGTCAAGTGTTATTTCTTCAATCTCACTAATTCTGACTTCCATTGCCTCAATTCTGCTCCTATGATTTTCTATTGAGTTGTCTAATTCTGAAATTTTATTGTTAGTCATCTGGATTTCTGTTTGCTGTCTCTGTATGGATTTTTGAAGCCTGTTAAATTTGTCATTATGCTCTTTTATATTCTTCTTAAGTTCCTTTATTACTTAGTGTATTCCTTGGCTCGTTCTGTGTTATGCATGATCTCCTTCCTAATCTCTTGAAGAGTTCTGTATATTAATCTTTTGTATTCTACCTCTGGTAATTCTAAGAAGTTCTCTTCCTCCAGAAGATTTCTTGATTCTTTGTTTTGGGAGCTTGCTGAAGCCATCACGGTCTGCCTCTTTATGTGATTTGATATTGACTGTTGTCTCTGAGCCATCAATAAGTTATTATATTTATTTACTTATGTTTGCTTACTGTGTCCTAACTTCTTGTTTTGTTATGCCCAAATAGGTGGCTCATGTGAGCTAGTTTGATTATTGGCACCTTTGAAGCTCTAACATCCTGTCACCAGGTGGTTAGATCTGTTACTAGGCCTATGAGCCAGAAGTCCTTTTACTTCTCTTGTATGGATTCAGCTCAGGTGTCCAGGTAGTCAGTTACCAAGTGTGTGGTGCAGGCTCTAACCTACAGTCCTAGATGGGTAGGGGTGACTGAAGTAGGCACCGGTATCTGGATGCAGTAGGGGGTTATGTGCTGAGGAAAGCAGGGAGCTGATGGCTACCCCTGAGTGTTTGAGAGGAAAGCATGTCCCCCTCCCCCAGAGTGCATACATGGGCGGGTTCTGCAGCCGGACTATGGGCACCCAATGCTGTTGGCTGTAAGGACTGGGAGGTACCACTTATTCTTGGGCCGCTGTTGCAGGTGGCTAGGTGGTATGGGTGGAGCTACCAGTCCTCAGGCCCCTGATGTGGGTAGGTGAGACTCTGCTTAATGGGCAGAGCAGTGTCAAATGCCATGAACCTGCAACTCCCCCACATAGCTGATACAGCTGAATTAGGCTTCAGGTATATACCCTATTGTATTGTGCTAATGAGGGCCTACACTGCTGAAATGGGCCCACACAGGTCTATGCAGGGGTGAAAGGCATTCAAAGTCCGTGGACCCCTCATACCTGTGCCTAGGCAAAGGGGCTGTGCCTTCCCTGAGTTCCCAGCTTAGGGGAGCTGGCAGATTATTTTCTCTCTATTTGTTAATTTGTTCCCTCTCCAAGGCCAGGAGAATAGATCAGGGTGCATGACAGGACCTACTTCTGGCAAACACTGAAGCTGGCCTGGGACCTGGTCCAGAGTGAGGAAGAGGCAGATAAATGAGAGACAGGTTCTTCCCAAACAGGGTGTTTTTTGATCCATGCGGTGGGTTAGACGCATGTACTTATCTTTTGCCAACTGAATGCCACTTTTCACTGGTTCTGGAGGCTTGAGTAGACTCTCCACTGCTTGATCTCTCTCGATGCGGAAGACGTGTCCCGAGCGCCACTGCCTGCCTCAACGCACATACCAGCCCACCCAGCCTGCAGGGTACCAGTTCCCACCAAGTCAAATCTGGCAACTCCTGGCTGCTTCTGAACCGTCTCTCCCTCCCCCTGCTACTCAGTCTGATTCTTCAAATTTGCCTTTGATGTTCAGGAGTTCTAGATTTTCATATATAATCGATTTACTTGTTTCTTTGGGTCTTTGTTGTAAGGCGGACCACAGGAAGCATCTGACTGCCTGCCATCTTAGCTATGCATCCCACAAGTAAAATTTTGCTGAAGATAATTCAAAAATGGTTGCAGAAGTACATTGACAGGAAACTGTCAGAAATTCAAGCTGAATTCAAAAGAGGATGTGGAATGAGGAATATTACTGCTGATGTCAGATGGATCTTGGCTGAAAGCAGAGAATACCAGAAGGATGTTTACCTGTATTCTATTGACTACGCAAAGGCATTTGATTGCATGAATCGTACCAAATTATGGATAACACTGAGAAGAATAGGAATAAATGGGACTAAATGAAGAAGAACATGGCATCAGGATTGGAGGAAGACTAATTAACAACTTGCAATATGCAGATGACACAACTTTGCTTGTGAAAGCAAAGAGGACTTTAAGTACTTACTGATGAAGATCAAAGACCACAAGTCTTCAGGATGGATTACACCTCAACATAAAGAAAATAAAAACCCTCACAAATGGACCAATAAGTAACACCATGATAAACGGAGAAAAGATTGACGTTTTCAAGGATTTCATTTTACTTGGATCCACAATCACCACCCACAGCAGCAGCAGTCAAGAAACCAAATGGCGTATTCCATTGGGCAATTCTGCTGCAAAAGGCCTCTTTAAAGCATTAAAAAGCTAAGATGTCACTTTGAGAACTAAGGTGTGCCTGACCCAAGCCATGGAATTTTCAATCACCTCATATGCATGTGAAAGCTGGACAATGAATAAGGAAGACAGGAAAAGAATTGATGTCTTTGAATTACAGTGTTGAATATACCATGGACTGCCAAAAGAATGAACAAACCTGTCTTGGAAGAAGTACAGTCAGAATGCTCCTTAGAAGCAAGGATAGCGAGACTTCATCTCACATGCTTTGGACATGTTACCAGGAGAAACAAGTCCCTGGAGAAGGACATCATGCTTGGTAAAGTAGCAGGTCAGTGAAAAAGAAGAAGACCCTCAACAAGATGGGCAACACAGTGGCTGCAACAACAGGCCCAAACATAACAACAGTTATGAGGGTGGCACAGGACCAGGCAGCTTTTCATTCTGTTGTACATAGGGTTGCTATGAGTTGGAACCAATTTGATGGTACCTAACAACACCTTCCTTGTAAGTTCCATAAAAACTGGGACTTTGTCTATTTTGTCCTTTGTCATATCTCAAGTATCTAGTACAATGTATGGCGCAGAGTAAGAACTCAATAAACATTTATTGAATTTCTGGGCAGCACTACTTCACTTTTCCTGGCCAGGAGAATGTGACATTAAGGGTCGTTACGAATGACTAGGCTGATCCTTATCGCCTAGAGGCAGGTTCAAGTGACCTATATCAGACTCTCAAACCAGCTGTTGTATTGGCCTTTCCAATGATGCCCTTCTTTTTGTTATCTTGTATGAGTTATAGAGCCTGAAAAATCATTTATTTCCACACAGCATTCTATCCCTTCATCTCATGACTCTGTGCATTCATTCTTGTGTACTTTTTCTTTGATCCTGGGTGAGTCACAGAGCTCTGAGTGGCATCCCAGGTGCCAAGACACTGGAAGAGACCTGCTTTTGAGAGAAGTTCCTAATGAATTCCCCCAGTTCTAGGAGACTATTCAGGGCCCAGAAGCAGAAGGAAGGCTTGTTTGATGGGACCCTGAGGAAAAATAACTGGAATCAAGGACAGATCTGATGCTCAGACTTATTTGCCTGCTGCTCCTGACAATGCTTCCCATAGCCTCCTGAGCCACCTTCAAAGAAGTAAACCATTCACCTAGATAATAGTGATTATTTATTATGGGGTGTGGATTTTCTGGTGATGATGGGACTAATTTTTTTTTTTTTATTGTACTTCAGGTGAAGGCTTACAGAACAAATACTTTCTCATGAACCAGTAGTACACATATTGTTTTATGACATTGGTTAACAACCCCACAACATGTCAACCCTCTAACTTCTCAACGTTCTTTTTTTTTTTGGTGAAAATACACATAGCCAAAGATACAACATTTCAAAAATTTCTACATACACATAAACTAATTTTTTTAAGTTCGACTTATGACATCAAATTGCCTCCTGTTATATAAGCATCACAGTCTCATCTGTCCTTTGTTCCTGGCCTCAGTGACCTAAAAAAAGCTATAACTTCAGGGGATAGGAAGTGGTTTATTAATTCACTCATTCATTCTTATAAATTGAGCATCCACTGGTGTTCCTCTGCAGCTTTGTCTGTGACACTAAAATGTCATCTTGAACCTCTATAAATAAGCGACCATATATTTAGGAGCAACAACAAAAACATTCCAAGTAGTAAGCCTGACCAGACTGAAATTCCTCCTTGTAAGGAAGCCTTTTTTAATGCCACAGGAGTTTAGAACTGCCTTCTGCTTTAGCAATCAACACAAGTCTTCTGACTGAGTCTTATTTGCTTCATTTCTTTAGGAAAGAGAGAACACAAACTTTCTAGGTCACATATCATAGAAGACTAGGAGACTAACATCAAGAACCAGTTCCCACACCACTTTGCACTATAATGTTGCCTCTTCTACCACCACCCTCTCCCCGCTCCCTTTTTTTAATTTCACAGAGAAGTAGATAGTTCACAGACATCCAGCTGCCTGCCTGGATGTCTAACTCTTCCACTGCCCTAATGGAAAACCTTGGACGAGCTACTCAGTCTCTTTGGACCTTAGTATACCCCATCTATAGAATGGGGAAGATACTATAGTTTCTCATAAGAAGACTTCAGGTTTCTTCTTTTGCCCCAGAGTAACTTGAGGGGAAGACAAAGATCGTTGGGCAGGACCGGGATGCTGAGGACTCAGTCAAGTTGGTGTGGGAATTCAAACACGTAAGGAACTGATTCCTGCATGCTGCTGGGGAAGACTTTTGAGGGCTCTGGCCAGAGGTGTCTAGAGATAACTCTTCTTATAAGAAATCAGGAGTCATTGCAAAGGAGTCTTCCAAATCCTAATCTTACCTCTTAAACAAGCTATTTACCAGACCTGTATTTACCACCTGTAAGCAGACAACTTTCCCAGACTCAAAAAGCAAACCCTTCTGCCCAGGCTGCAGGGGGCCTTGACCATCAAGCATTTCCAGAGACATTCCCAGGGCAACTGACAGTATTTCAAGCCACATCTGACAGGTTACCACTGTTCCTTAGAGCTCAAGGGTCACAGGGAGTTGGCATTTTAAGCTCCTTCTGCAAATGAGAGACAGAGGCAAGCAGGCACATTTTTGCAGGGGTTTGATGTGCAATACACCACTTGCCCAAACAGCCCTGATCGCTCACTGACATTTCATGGCTCATCTCCAATCTCAGGTGTCAGGGATCAGACAGTTCACTCCAGAGCTGGAGGGAATCATTTGAGCAGCACAAACTGGATCTTCACAGAGAGGGAATCATTTTGAGGAGCCTCTAACTCTTTCTGCAGAGCCCCAGGCTGGATGTTCAGCTAAGCACCTCAGCACAGGGTTGGATGGCTTATTTTTCTCAATTGTTAAGCCCTCTCCGCACCATGCACTCACATCCAATATGGGTTATGCAGACTGCACTTTCCCCTTTCCTTCTCAGCTCAACTCCTTGGTCGCTCCTCTCTTGTCTGATACTTACTGAGCACTCACTATCCACCATGCCCATGCCTGCTAAAGGTCGTGGCAGGTGTTGTCTCTGCCTCTAGGAGCGCACATTCTTAAGCGAGAAAGGGCAAGAAGGCAATTACCACACTGAGTATCTCGCAAGCTTGATGGTCTTCTCACCTTCCAGCTTTGGCTAAATGTCACCTCTTAGATCATTCCCAACATATACCCTCTTCTCCCTTGTCATCCCATGTGCCTCTCCCTTCACTATCATGGCCACACGGGCACCCTATCAGTTCTTCAAACACATCATCCTGTCTTAGAGCCTTGGCCCGTGCTGTTCTGTCTGTTGAGAACATTCTGTCATCCACTCTAGGGCCTTCTCAACTTTCACTTTCAGCTTAAAAGACACCTCCTCAGAGGCGCCCTATAAAGCAGACCTTTGTCCACCATTCTCTCTCTCCCAGCACCATGCTTCTTTCCACTGCAGAACTTGCCAAAATTCTAAATTACGTATTTATTTGTTTGGTTACTTATTTATTTCTGTCTTCCCTACCAGACAGCAGCCTCCAAGTGAGCAAGGATGGTATCTATCTTCTTCCCCACTGCACCCCCTATGTTTTGAAGAATGTCTAAAACAACTCTAAGTGTTCAATAAATAGTAATAGTACAATAAGTAGTTGCTGAATGAATAAATGAGTGAATGGATGATCCTTGCTATGATAAATGATTCTGGGAGAAGAAAGGGGCAGACTGCAGAAGGCCTTGCTAGTAACAATAAACAGTTTAATCTTAGTCCTAGAGGCAAGTGGGAATCTCCCAAAGCATTTTAAGCAGGGACGATACATGAGCAGACTTTTACTACAGAAATGTCCCTCCTGCTGTCATGCAGAAATGGACTTTGAGGGTAGGGGAAGGAGTAGACTGGAGGCAGGGAGATCTACTAGGAGGTGCCTATAAAAAATTGAAGGTCTTGCTACTCAAAGTATGGTCCACAGACCAGTAGCATGGCCATGACCTGGAAGCTTGTTAAAAATGCAGAATCTCAGATCTGTTATGCCAGAATCTGGATTTTAGCGGGATTCCCAGGGGATCATATACACATTAAAATTGGAAAAAGCTCAGCTCATTTAGTATATATTCCCCAGTACCTAGCAAAGTGCCATCACGTAGCTGGGGCATGCATGATACTTGTTGAATGAATAAAGGAACTAATCAAGCAATAGTTACGCTACTGAAGTCCTAAAGCAGAGTACATGGGTCTGAATACAAGCCAGACATACCTTTCACCTTCCTCTTTTGTTAGATATACGTGAAAATCTGGGAGGTTAAAGCTCTACTTTCAATGAACAAAAATACATGACCTGTCCAACATAAAATCAACACAGAAGAGTGGCCACAGGTAAAAATAACTCTGAGGACAGCAGGCAGTAAGGGTCCTCCCAAGCCTGTGTAATTTCAATGATGTGAGAGTCAGGATGGTGAGGGGGTCACAGAGAACAGTAGCTGTTAGCAGTCTGTGTGCAGTGGGAGAGCGACAGAGAGGGAGCCCCAGCAGAAAGGCCCGAGCCTCTGAGCCTGAAGAACCATGTGACAATGTTCCTGGGGTGTCACCTAGAGTAACTCTCTCAGCCACAGACTCAATTCTGCCAGTGAAACCTTACACAGAAAAAACAAGACAAACTAAAGCAGTGGAGCTCTGGCTGGAGAAGATGGGGAGAGTCAGAGCCCCGCTCTCCCCACCCCCGCCACAATCTCTTATAGAAAACTCCTGAGATGACATCAACTCCTTCCTGCTTAGCATAGTGTTACGCACTAAGGGGGCACTTCATTTATATTTTTCAATAAAGGCATGAATAAACAAACCCTTGTCAATTCTGTGGTTTTCCTTTCTTTAATTCATTATCCCTGTGAAATGTACCCATTCCCAAACACAAATGGTCAATTTTATCCCAAGGAGAGTGTTTGAAGTTCCAAGGAAAAAAGAAAAAAAATCACCTACTTTCGCCTTCCTTCTTCTACCCCACCCCTGCCTCCCTGCTTGCCTAAATCCTGCTTAAATGTCCCCTAACCTGTGGAGATTTTTTTTCCCATACAAAAATTTATACATACATTGTTATGTGACTCTAATTGCTCTCCCCGTACTGTGACAGCACACTCCTCCTTTCCAGCCCTGATTCCCCATGTCCATTCAACCAGCTCCTAACCCTCTCTGCCTTCCCATCTCACCTCCGGACAGAAGCGGCCTGTTTACTCTCTTGTATCTACTTGAGCTAAGAGGCACACTCCTTGTGAGTATCACTTTATGTCTCACAGTCCAGTCCAATCCCTGTCTGAAGAGTTGGCCTCAAAAATAGTTTTAGTTCTGGGCTGATAGAGAATCCAGGGGTCATGCTTTCTGGGGTTCCTCCAGTCTCAGTCAGACCATTAAGACTGGTCTTCTTACTAGAATTTGAGTTCTGCATCCCACCTTTCTCCTGCTCCATCTGGAACTCTCTGTTGTGTTCCCTGTCAGGGGGTCATTGGTGGTAGCTGGGCACCATCTAGTTCTTCTGGTCTCAGGCTGACGAAGTCTCTGGTTTATGTGGCCCTTTCTGTCTCTTGGGCTAATACTTCTCTTGTGTCTTTGGTATTCTTCATTCTCCTTTACTCCAGATGGTTGGGACAAACTGATGCATCTTAGATGGCTGCTTGCAAACTTTTAAGACCCCAGACACCACTCATCAAAGTAAGATGCAGAACATTAATAAGCTTTGTTATGCCAATTGACATAGATGTCCCCTGAAAGCATGGTACCCAGACCCCTAACCCTGCTACTCTGTCCCTCAAAGTGTTTCACTGTATTCAGGAAACTTCTTAGCTTTCATTTCGTCCAGTTGTGCTGACTTCCCCTTTAGTGTGTGCTGTACTTCCCTTCACCTAAGATAATTCTTATCTACTATCTAGTTAGTAAATAACCCTCACCCTCCCTCCCTCCCCACCCTTGTAACCATCAAAGAATGTTTTCTTCTGTGTTTAAACCTTTTCTTGAGTTCTCATAATACTGATTTTATACAATATTTGTCCATCTGTGACTAGTTTCACTGAGCGTAATGACCTCCAGCTTCCTCCATGTTATGTTTCATGACTTCATCGTTGTTCTTTATCATTGTGTAGTATTCCATTGTGTGGATATACCATGATTTGTTTACCCATTCATCCCTTGATGGGCACCTAGGTTGTTTCCAATCTTTTTGCTATTGTGAACAGTGCTGCAATGAACATAGGTGTGCATATATCTATTCGTGTGACAGCTCTTATTTCTCTAGAATATAATCCAAGGAGCAGGATAACTGGATCGTATGGTACTTCTATTTCTAGCTTTTTAAGGAAGCGCCAAACTGACTTCCAAAATGGTTGTACCATTTTACATTCCCACCAACAGTGTATAAGTGTTCCAGTCTCTCCATAACCTCTCCAGCATTTATTATTTTGTGTTTTTTGGATTAATGCTAGCTTTGCTGGGGTGAGATGATAGCTCATTGTAGTTGTGACCTGCATTTCTCTAATGGCTAATGATTGTGAGCATGTCTTCGTGTGTCTGTTAGCCGCCTGAATATCTTCTTTGGTGAAGTGTCTGTTCATATCCTTTGCCCATTTTTTAATTGGGTTATTTGTCTTTTTGTTGTTGAGGTTTTGCAGTATCTTGTAGATTTTAGAGATTAGATGCTGATTGGATTTGTCGTAGCCAAAAATTTTTCCCAGTCTGTAGGTTGTCTTTTTACTCTTCTGGTGAAGTCCTTTGATGAGCATAAGTATTTGATTTTTAGGAGCTCCCATTTATCTAGTCTCTCTTCTGGTGCTTGTGCATTGTTACTTATGCTTGGTATTGTGTTTATGCCATGTATTAGGGCTCCTAGTGTTGTCCTTATTCTTTCTTCCATGATTTTTATCATTTTTGAATTTATATTTAAGACTCTGATCCATTTTGAGTTACTTTTTGTACATGGTGTGAGGTATGGGTCTTGTTTCAGTTTTTTGCAGATGGATATATAGTTATGCCAGCACCATTTGTTAAACAGACTGTCTTTTCCACAATTAATGGACTTAGGGCCTTTGTCAAATATCAGCAGCTCATAGGTGGATGAATTTATGTCTGGATTCTCAATTCTGTTCCATTGGTCTATGTATCTGTTGTTGTACCAGTACCAGGCTGTTTTGACTACTGTGGTGGTATAACAGGTTCTAAAATCAGGTAGGGTAGGGCCTCCCACTTTGTTCTTCTTCTTCAGTAATGCTTTACTTATTTGGGGCCTCTACCCTTTCCATATGAAGTTGGTGATTTGTTTCTCCATCTAATTAAAAAATATCCATGGAATTTGGATCCAAATTGTGTTTTATCTGTAGATTGCTTTGGATAGAATTGACATTTTCACAATGTTGAGTCTACCTATCCATGAGCAAGATATGTTTTTACATTTATGCAGGTTTCTTTTGGTTTCCTGTAGTAGTGTCTTATAGTTCTCATTGTATAGATCTTTTAGGTCTCTGGTTAGATTTATTCCTAAGTATTTTATCTTCTTGGGGGCTATTGGAAATGGTGTTGATTTGGTGATTTCCTCTTCGAGGTTCTCTTTGTTGGTGTAAAGGAATCCAACTGATTTTTGTATGTTTATCTTGTATCCTGAAACTTTGCTGAAATCTTCTATTAGTTCCAGTAGTTTTCTTGTGGATTCTTTAGGGTTTTCTGTGTGTAAGATTATATCATCTGCAAATAGAGATACTTTGACTTCTTCCCTACCAATCTGGATGCCCTTTATTTCTTTTTCTAGCTTAATTGCTCTGGCTAGGACCTCCAGCACCCTGTTGAATAAGAGTGGTGATAGAAGGCATCCTTGTCTGGTTCCCGTTCTCAAGGGGAATGCTTTCAAAGTCTCTCCATTTAGGATGATTTTGGCTGTTGGCTTTGTATAAATGCCCTTAATGATATTGAGAAATTTCCCTTCTATTCCTATTTTGTTGAGAGTTTTTATCATAAATAGGTGTTGGACTTTGTCAAATGCCTTTTCTGCATCGATTGATAAGATCACGTGGTTCTTGCCTTTTGTTTTATTTATGTGATGGATTACATTGATTGTTTTTCTAATGTTGAACCATCCCTGCATACCTGGTATAAATCCCACTTGATCATGGTGAATTATTTTTTGATACGTTGCTGAATTTTATTGGCTAGAATTTTGTTGAGGATTTTTGTGTCAATGTTCATGAGGGATATTGTTCTGTAATTTTCTTTTTTTGAGGTGTCTTTACCTGGTTTTGGTATCAGAGTATCATGCTGGCTTTATAGGATGAGTTTGGGAGTATTCCATCCTTCTCTACGCTCTGAAATACCTTTAGTAGTAGTGGTGTTAACTCTTCTCTGAAAGTTTGGTAGAATTCTCCAGTGAAGCCACCCAGGCCAGGGCTTTTTTTTTTGGGGGGGGGGGAGGGGGGTTGTTTAATTACCTTTTCAATCTCTTCTTTTGTTATGGGTTTATTTAGTTGTTCTACCTTTGTTTGTGTTAGTTTAGGTAGGTAGTGAGTTTCTAGAAATTTTGTTCATTTCCTCTTGGTTTTCAAATTTGTTAGAGTACAAGTTTTCATAGTATTCTGTTATGATTCTTTTAATTTCAGTTGGGTCTCTTGTGGTATCACCCATCTCATTTCTTATACAGATTATATTCTTCCTTTTCTGTTTTGCTTTTGTCAGTTTGGCCAACGGTTTATCAACTTTGTTCATCTTTTCAAAGAACCAGCTTTTGGTCTTGTTAACTCTTTTGTTTTTCTATTCTCTATTTCATTTAATTCTGCCCTATTCTTATTATTTCCTTTCTTCTGGGGCCTGAGGACTTCTTTTGCTGCTCTCTTTCTACTTGTTCCACTTGTAGGGTTAATGTTTTGATTATAACCCTTTCTTCTTTTTGGATGTATGCATTTTTGCTATAAACTGACTTCTGAGCACTGCTTTTGCTGTGTCCCAAAGGTTCTGGTAGGAATGGTTTTCATTCTCCTGTGAGTCTATGAATTTCTTTAATCCATCCTTAATTTCTTCTATAACCCAGTAGTTTTTGAGAAAGGTGGTGTTCAGTTTCCATATGTTTGATTTTTTTTCTTTGCTTTTTCTGTTGTTGATTTCTACTTTTACAGCTTTATGGTCAGAAAAGTTGCTTTGTAACGTTTCAATGCTTTAGATTTTGTTAAGGTTTGCTTTATGGCCTAATATGTGGTCTATTCTGGAGAATGTTCCACGTGCGCTGGAAAAGAAAGTATACTTGGCTGTTGCTGGGTGCAGTGCTCGGTATATGTCCACAAGATCAAGTTGGTCGACTGTGGCATTTAGCTCTTCCACGTCTTTGTTGAGCTTCTTTCTGGATGTTCTGTCCTTCACTGAAAGTGGTGTGTTGAAGTCTCCTGCTACTATTGTGGAGCTGTCTATCTCTCTTTTCAGTGCTGTCAGAGTTTGTTTTATGTATTTTGGAATCCTGTCTTTTGGTGCATAAATATTTATTATAGTTATGTCCTCCTGGTGTATTGACCCTTTAATCGTTATATAGTGTCCTTCCTTATCCTTTGTGGTGGATTTTACTTTAAAGTATTTTGTCAGACATTAATATTGCCACTCCTGCTCTTTTCTGAGTGTTGTTTTCTTGAAAAATGTTTTTCCATCCTTTGAGTTTTAGTTTGTTTGTGTCTTTAAGTCTAAGGTGGGTCTCTTTTAGGCAGCACATAGATGGATCGTGTGTTTTAATGCAACCTGTCACTCTCTGTCTCTTTATTGGTGCCTTTAGTTCATTTACATTCAGCATTTAATTATCGATAGGTATGAGTTTAGTGCTGTCATTTTGATGTCTTTTTCAGTGTGTTGTTCACAGTTTCTTTGTTCCCCTTAATTTTCTGTGCTGAGTCATTTATCTTTATGTATTTTCTTTTCATCTTTTTCATTGTTGTTGATTTTGTGTATGCTGAGTCTTTACATTTTTTCTAGTTATTTATTTAGACTTGTAGGATTGTTAGTTTCCTTTCTGGTTACCTTAATATTTACCTCTATTTTTCTAAGTTTATACCAGTCTTTTATTTCTTTATATTTTCTTGACTCCCTCTCCATATGAAAAATCTATGTCTACATTTTTTAAGTCCCTCTTTTTTGTTTTAATGTTGCCATCATTTACATATTGACATCTGTTTCCCTATTTTCAGTGTTTTAACTTTGATTTACTTTTGTGACTTCCCTATCTGGGTTGATGTCTGGTTGCTCTGTCCTGTGTTCTAGTATTTGGTTGTTATCTGATGTTACTGATTTTCTAACCAGAGGACTCCCTTTAGTATTTCTTGCAATTTTGGTTTCATTTTTGCAATTTCCCTAAACTTCTGTTTATCTTGAAATGCCCTAATTTCGCCATCATATTTGAGAGACAGTTTTGCTGGATATTTAATTCTTGGCTGGCAGTTTTCTTCCTTCAAGGCTTTATATCTGTCATCCCATTGCCTTATTGCCTGCATGGTTTCTGCTGAGTAGTCCGAGCTTATTCTTATTGACTCTCCTTTGTAGATGATGACTTTTTGCTTATTCCTAGCTGCTCTAAAATTCTCTCTTTATCTTTGGTTTCTGCAGGTTTGATTATAATATATCTTGGTGACTTTGTTTTGGGATCTGCCTTATGTGGGGTTCGATGAGCATCTTAGATAGATATCTTGTCATCTTTCATGATATCAGGGAAGTTTTCTGCCAACAAATCTTCAACAATTCACTCTGTATTTTCTGTTATCCCCCCCTCCTTTTCTAGTAGTCCAATCACTCGTAGGTTACTCCTCTTGAGTCCCACGTAATTCTTAGGGTTTCTTCATTTTTTTAAACCCTTTTATCTGATTTTTCCTCAAATAAATTGGTGTCAAGTGCTTTATCTTCAATCTCACTAATTCTGACTTCCATTGCCTCAATTCTGCTCCTATGACTTTCTATTGAGTTGTCTAATTCTGAAATTTCATTGTTAATCTTCCAGATTTCTGATTGCTGTCTCTCTATGGAGTCTTGTAGACTGTTAAATTTGTCATTATGTTCTTCTCTAATCTTTTTAATTTCCTCTATTGTGTGTCCTGGGTTTTGGTTAATTTCCTTCCTGATCTCTTGAAGAGTTCTGTATATTACTCTTTTGTATTCTACCTCCAGTAATTCCATGAAGTTCTCTTCCTCCAGAAGATTTCTTGATTCTTTGTTTTGGGAGCTTGCTGAAGCCACCATGGATTGCCTCTTTATGTGATTTGATATTGACTGTTGTCTCCAAGCCATCAATAAGTTATTATATTTATTTATTTTATGTTTGCTTACTATGTCCTAGCTTCTTGTTTTGTTTTGATATGCCCAAATAGGCTGCTTCTATGAGCTAGTTTGATGATTGGCACTTTTGAACCTCTAATGTCTGGTCATAAGGGAGTTAGATCTGTTACTAGGTATGTGAGCTCAGAAGTCTGCCCACTTCTCCTGTATGGATTCAGCTCAGGTGCCCAGGTAGATAGCCACCAAGTGTGTGGTGTAGGCTCTCACTTACAGTCCTGACAGGCATGGGTGATTGGTGTAGGCACAGGCATCTGGCTGCAGCAGGGGGACACACTCTGAGCAAGGCAGGGGGCTGATGACCGCCCCCTAGTGTCTGGGATAATGCGTTCCCTTGTTCCTTAGAGCATGTAGGCAGGTGGGTTTTGTAGCCGGACTATGAGCACCTAATGCTGTTGGCTGTAAGGACTAGGGAGCACTTCTTGTTCATGGGCCACTATCGTAGGTGGCATGGGTGGAGCCACCAGTCCTCATGCCCCTGATGTGGGTAGGTGAAGACCCTGCTTAATGGGCAGAGCAGTGTCAAATGTCAAGAACCTGCCACTTTGCAGCTGAAACAGTTGAAGTTAGAGTTCCGGTATACACCCTGTTGTACTGTGATAATGAGGGCCTATGCTGTTGAGATGGGCCCACACAAGTCTATTCAGCAGGAATGGCATTAAAAATCCATGGATCCCTCTTGCCTGTGCCTAGGCAAAGGAGCTGTGCCAACCCTGGGTTCCTGGCTTAGGGGAGACGGCAGTTTATTTTTTCCCATTTGTTAATTGGTTCACTCTCCAGAGCAGGGAGAATGGCTCCGGGCATGTGACGGATCCTACCTCTGGCCCAGGGGACTCCGCAATTGCTGAAGCTGGTCTGGGACCCAGTGCAGAGCAGGAAGTGGGGAGGTAAATGGGAGAGAGGTTTTTCCCTAAGGGGGGTATTTGTGATCTGCCCCGTAAGCCGTATGTAAGAACTTATCTTTTGCCAATGAGAGTAGCTTCTCACTGGTTCTGGGTGGCCGTGTAGACTCTCTGGTGCTGGGTCTCTGCTGGTGCAGAAAATGCACCTCCTGAGCACTGCCACTTGCCTGCCTCACCACTCACCTCTGAGCTGCTCAGGCCTAAAGGGCTCACTCTCTTGCCAGGTCAGGTCTGGCGTCTCCTCGCTGCTTCCGAACTGTCTCTCCCTCCCCCTGCCACCCAGTCCGGTTCTTCAACTCTGGCTTTGATGTTCAGGGCTCCCAGATTTCCATATATAATTGCATCACTTGTTTTTTTGGGTCTTTGTTGTAAGGGGGTCCACTGAAAGCATCTGACTACTCCACCATCTTCGCCCCGCCTTTGTGAAGATTTTCCTGATCCCTCCGCTAAGAATAAATACACCCACTTTACTCTTAGTCCCTTTTTCTATTAAACCATTTTCTTTTCATTTGTTTGAATTAAAATGACTTGTCACCATGTTTGGGATCCCCTGAGAAAAAAGAGTACCTTCATCCCTGTGGCTCCAGGGGCTGGCGCAGTACAGAACACATTCTACATACACAATAAGTGCAGATTAAATGTCTGCTTACATTATACTTCTTTCACTGTGCTGTCTATAAAGCAGGACCCTGGGCCTGGCTCCCTTCTTTACTCCCCATGAGCGGATCCTCATTATTCGAGAATTTCCACTGACTTGCTAAAATTTATTTGTGACCCCCAAATCAATATTCACGGTGTTTTGTGGTCATTCGCAGGTATGTTCATGCCCAGAGTGGTGTGCATGTTCCCAGCTGAAGCTGAACCAGGCTGGTCCCATATTTGTTAATTCAGTGTTCACGAGACTTTGTAGAATACAACTACTGCAAACAATGAGAATCAACTGTATTTCATCTTTTTAATAGCTTGTTACCTCACTGTCTCCAAGAAGCTCTTCACCACTCTCAGAATCACCCTTCCCCCTAACTCCTGAGCAATCCAGTTGCATAGGATGTAACATTTGTATTTCGCTTGTCTCTTTGGTCAGATGTCATTTCTGAGTCTGCTCACATGGCAGTTTCTCAAGAGCAAGGCCTGGAGCCCTGCAAACTTCACAAGACCCAGTTTTAAGAACAAGTAGACAAAGTATTTTTGACAACGTATGAGACAACAAAGTAGACCAACCTTGGATGTATATGTGTGGCCATCAGAGCCGCAGACCATGGTCAACTGGGCCACAGGACAGGGCTTGCACTTGACCAGAGTAGAAGCTCCAACCCAGTGTTTGTGGGCCACATTTCCCTTCTTTTGCCTAAGGGTGAGAAAGAAAGGAGATAAGTTAGTTAAAGCCCCAGTTCCCACAGGTCTTTCCTCTAGGTTCCCAGGATAAAAGGCCCAATAAATGAGAACGAGCTGCCATTGAGTCAGCCCCAACTCATGGCAATTCCACATGCATCAGAGTAGAACTGTTCTCCATAGGGTTTTTGACAATGCTTTTTTAGAAGTAGGTTGCCAGGCCTTTCTTCTGAGGTGTTTCTGGGTGGACTGGAATCTCCAAACTCTCATTTAGCAGCCAAGCATATTAACTGTCTGCAGCACCCAGGGACTCCAATAAATATCTGAAAGGGCTGGTCAGACAGGCAGCGGACTCCTAAGAGCTCTTAGCCAACACTCCCATTTGTTCAAACTCGTTAATGGGAGCAGGGAGATTTTGTTCCAAAACCCCAGGTTCAATCCACCAGAAGGACCAAGGAAAACAATGTAGCCATTAAAATTGTTGTAAAATATTACTTATTGACATGGAAAGACGTTCACAATACATTAAAATAATCAGAGAGTGTGGCTTAATCAACTTTAGTACCTGGTACAGATGTGGCATATACCAGAGAACAGCACCCCAGAGCCCTGAACTCTTCCAGGCCTAAGGAAGCTCTGATGGGCAGCCTTCTGCACGGCTGACACACAGACAACTCAGAGAGCAGTTTAGACAGAAATCCATCTCCAAACATAACCAAACGACTTTATCACTACTGTAGAAAACTATCTCTGGATACATTTTAAAGCGATTTCAGACCAGCTTCCAATTTGCCATTCAATAGAGGCTCTGAGATGATGTCACTTTCAACTGTTAAAATAATCAGAATTCTACTCTTTCATTCCAGCTTGAGTTTCCCCCTATTCTAACCTTTGTCATAATGATAAATGGCGCTATTAGGATGGCTTGTGTCCACTGACAGAACCCCATCAGAGTATCATAAACCACTGAAACAAAGGCCTGTAGTTACTGCCACCCTTTCTCTCTGAGCCGAAGCTGCTTTCCCAGCAAACACATGGAGTGACTCTCAGGGCCATGGGACCAAGTTCTGCGTGGAAGACAAGCATCTCTGGACTGCCAATCAATCAGGCAATTATTGTGCCCTTGAGACGTTCTGCACTAGCAGTACTGCCTAGTGGTTAATATTTGGGTTTGGAGTCAGAAACACAAATTCAAACCTTAGCTCTGCCACTTCCTCTCTGTATGACATTGGGCAGGATATTAAGCTTCTATAAGTGTCAGCTTCCTCATGTATAAGATGAAGGAAAATAGCATTTACTTCAAACAGATGTTACGAGGATTAAATGAGTTGATGTATATAAAGTCCTAGAAAATAAGCAGCAGTAGAAATGGTAGCTGTTGTTATAATTATTATCTGCCCCAGTAGATGGAGTATAGGGAATGAAATTATCATTGCCATAGAAATATGGCTTAACCCTAAGGCCCTAGGTTTGGAATGTCGTTTAATTCCCTAGGAACACTCATTTGGCCAGAGTAAGAATTTGTTTTCTGCAATTTGTGGGAGGCAGTTAGAGGAGAAGGGTGTGTTTGGGAACTACTTGTTCCTTTGAGAGTGGTTTCAAAAAAGGATCACTATGTACCCACAATACAAGCCTTGGGGCCATTAGGGATTCTAGGCTGGATGGGCCACAGGAATGAGCCTACTCCTACCAAAGAACCAGAGAAGTCCTATAAGGTTTTTTTTGACATCATCTACTCCAACTTGCTCATTTTAGTAGTGGGCGGAAACTGAGGCCCAAGCCAGGGAAGAGCCTTGTCCAAAGTCACGCTGATGGTAGACAGCTAGGCCAGCAATGACATTCATGCAGGGAGGGCCCAGGGGTGGATCTCTCCTTTGATCCATCTCAGTCGCAGCTGAAAGACCAACCTGAACATTCTTTCAGGGCAACTACATGTCTGTCGGGGGGGGGGGGGGGGAGGCGGGGGTTCTCTCTCCAAGGCCTCCCTGCTTCCACAACAGCTACTCACCTTGTCCTTCCCTCTATTTCTGGAAAAAAAAAAAAAATCTCTCATTTGCATTTTTAAATTGCATGGACATGAAGTCTCCTATCATCCTTTGCCAAACATACTTTAATCTTTCAAGGTTTATTCTAGATTACTGACAAAGGGATGGTGGGTGGTGTGACTCCATGAAGCAGATGAGTAGGCTGTCAGCACGGGGTTAATCTTAGAGTACATGATTCCTTCGGCCAAACACTGTGCATTTATCACCATTCACAGAGCAGATTGTCTGACACTGATAATGAATCAGCAAATGCAAACAGAAGTCTCAGCGTCTGGCAGGCCCTCTCCTGGGTCAGTCCCCAGTGTGCATGCTCAAGGCTGAAGCAATTCCTATTATAAGTTTCCAGAAAGGGGCTATAAAGCCCAAAGAGTGGGCAGCTTTGCTGGAGCAGACATATCCACATACAATGATGCCCCAGAGGAAAGAGGCCTGAGGGAAGTTTAGCCAAAAGGCAGAGGAGGGAGGAATGAACACTCAGTCAATGGCTTTGGGAGAGATTGAACCAGCCATCAATCACCAGTTAATGACAAGTCATCCCTGTCTCTGGACCTAAACTTCATCATTAAATTACATTTACTAAGGGAAGGTAGAGAGGTGAGCTGGCAGGTGCCACTGGAGCGGCTGATGCCTCAAGAATGTTTTAGTAACTCCCTTTTGAATAGTGGGTGGGCCCCTTTGTGCTAACCACTGCAGTGGTGACTCAGCAGATACCCACAAAATCACAGAACACCAGAACCAGAAAACATCTTAAAATTAATCTGGTCCAACAACTTTATTTTACAAATGAGGAATTGGAGACACAGATGGAAACTGACTTGCCTAATGTCATACAGAATTACGTCAAAGTTACTTGATATGTGTTTGTCTAATTAAATTTGTCCTGAAAAATCACTACACTGCATTTGGACTATTTTAATTCCCTATTTGGTATCTGTATTTTCATTATCAGGGCTCAGTTTTATAAATTAAACTCCTTTGAAACAATGTCCCTGGATCTCCCTTGCAGAGGGGTAGGCTCAGCATACTCAGTGTCAGGTGGTCATGGGCTGTGCCTTGGGGGATCCAGGTGCAAAGGCCAAGCCATTCTGATTTCTCCTGATTCTAATAATAAGCATACCTGTTAGATGGGGGCAAATCTAGGTGCTCCTTACCTCACTAGGACCCTAGTGGAGCTCGTACGAAAACCTATAATCTCTCCAGAGGCCAAGTTATTATGAAGATACACCCTAGAAAATCCTACACGTGAGCCCACTGAGGCATAGTTTCCCTGGCTATTGTATGTGTGTTTCAATTTCCAAAATTCAGTGCAAATCATAAAAAATAACCAACCTAGTTGGGCACTAGGGACTAAGTTCTCTAACTCAAGATATTTCAATTCTTGAGTCAATGAAGAGTGAAATTCGATGAAGGTGTCTTGATGGGATTGCTATGCCCAGTGTCATGGACATTCATCAACTGGGGTGATACAAACAATTTAGTCTTGAAGGCAGGTCCTCCCATCAGCTGCTGAGCCCTAACCTCACCCCTGCTTGGCTGTTGCTGAGGAGCCTCCACACCTCCTACCAGACAGTGTCACACAGAAAATCCCAACCTGCAAACACCCTGCAATGCAGAACATGCAATCAGCAGATCATTGGTGTTATGGATTGAATTGTGTCCCCCCCCAAAATGTATGTCAACTTGCCTAGGCCATGATTCCCAGTAACGTGTGGTTGTCCTCCATTTTGTGTTTTAACGAAAATTTTCCTATGTGTTGTAAATCCTAACCTCTGCCTGTGGTCAATGAGGCAAGATTAGGATATGTTAAACAGGATTAGGGTAGGATGCAACACCCTTACTCAGGTCACAGTCCTGATCTGAAGTAAGGGGAGTTTCTCTGGGGTGTGGCCTGCATCACTTTTTATCTTACGAGCGATAAAAGGAAAGAGAAGCAAGCAGAGAGATGGAGACTTCTTCATACCACCAAGAAAGAAGCACCAGAGTGGAGTGCATCCTTTGGACATGGGGTCCTTGTGCTGAGAAGATCCCAGACCAGGGGAAGATTGATGACAGGGACCTTCCCCCAGAGCCAACAGAGAGAGAAAACCTTCCCCTGGACCTGATGCCCGGAATTTGGACTTGTAGCCTCCTAGACTGTCAGACAATAAATTTCTGTTTGTTAAAGCCATCCATTTGTGGTATTTCTGTTA
Source organism: Dugong dugon (assembly GCA_030035585.1). NCBI lineage: Eukaryota > Metazoa > Chordata > Mammalia > Sirenia > Dugongidae > Dugong > Dugong dugon. The sequence goes on from CM057460.1 coordinate 150,935,373, forward strand.
TAGCAGCACTAGATAACTAAGACAATTGGCGTTACTCCTTCTCTTTTTGTTCAACTGCTTATTCTCAACCTTTTTTTAAAAAGCCTACCCAAATTCCCAGCATTTATGTTTTTGAAGCAGAGTCATGATTCTTAACTACCAATTTGGTCATGCAACTTCCCTTCTTAAAAAGTTCCGCCTTCTCCTCACTTCCTGGCTATAGTGGAAATACCTGGTTTTGGTGTTAAACTGACCCAGCCCACCTTCACAAGTTCACGGTCGGCTCTGCTCCCCTCCCCAACACATACACACACACATGCACGCACGCACGCACGCACACAGTGACTACTATCACCATCACATATTTTCCCTCCCACCACCCTCAGTTGTTTCCCAGAACCCAACAAGGACCTTCATGCCTCTAAACCATCATGTGGGTTTTTCCTTGACCTGACACACACCATTGCTACCCACATTTCTCCCCTCCACCTCTACTCTTCTCTGTCTAGTGAAATTCTAGGCTTCATCAAGGCCCAGCGCAAGACTCCTGGGACTCTTCCGCAGGCAGTCAGGCTGTACTCGCACCCACAATGACCCTGTGATTGCTTCTGGTCAGGCTCCTTGACTAATCTCCAAGTAAGCAACTTTATTCAGCTTGATCAAACATTAAGAGGCAGTTATTATTGCAACAGGACATGGAGTACACCCAGGCTAAAAGCTTGGGAGCCCATCCTGAATGCCTCCCTTTCCTTCCCCCACCACTTCCCCCATCACTCAGACCTGTTAACTCTATCTCCAGCCAACCATATCAGCCACTTACATGTTTCTTATACATGCCATGCAAATTCAAATCTATAGGACTTGACAAATGCTTTCCATCTGCATGGCAAATTTCTACTTCTTGTTCAAGCTGCAAATCAATTGCCTTTCATTAAGTCTTTCCTGGCCCTTGGACCCCCATTCCAAGTAGAGTTAACCATGACAATGTTCTAGCATTATACCCTCTGCAGAACCAACTATGACATTCACTACAGTGTAAAGCAGTTCTTTGTATGTCTATCTCACCCCTTATTCTGTGCACTTCTCAACACTGGTAACCGGGTCTTAATCATTTTTGTGTTCCTGGTACTTGGAAATATGGTTGACCCTCAACACATGGGTTTGCTCGTGAAATAAGTGGATTTATTAACTTGGACATTCAGAATTTCCCCCTTTTATTTCTGGAAATTATTATCACAATTAGAGGGCTAAAAATTTCCTATTGTTTTAAGCAGCAAGAATGTAACAGGCTCTTGTTTGCAGAAATCCTAATTCAGATGCAAAAACAACAACAGTTAGCAACAAATTCTACAGAATACTGAGAGGTGGGTGGAGGAGGCCCTCTTGTGTATCAGAGGGCTGAAGGATCTGCACACTCTAGAGATCAGACTCTTTCCAAAGCTACGTGAGCATGTCTGATGTAGCAGTCTCAAATTGCCAACAGATATTAATCTTCAGGATTCAGGAATGAGAGGTTGAAATTTCCAGGAATTCCTAAAATAATATTTTCTTTCTTATTATGTGCTATTTATTCACAGTGCTTTATTTGTGTGTGTGTATGTGTTTGTTAAAATAAATAAGAAACATTAAGATTAGCAGTGTTTACACAGAAATGTAGCCTCAAGTGAAAATATAAACATTAGAGACTCAGCAAACCCAGTTGGGTAGTATTCGTATGTGTAACATCTGAATCTCCTAACAAGGATCTGGTCTACAACCGATCATGGGGATGACACAGGACCTGGCAGCATTTTGGTCTGTTGGGGACCAACTCAATGGTAGCTAACAACAACAGCAGCAAGTTAACAGCACTACACAGAATCACGTGTTGATAGTGCTAATTTAAAGACTTATTTTGCTTCAAAGCTATTCTTTGGAACACCACTCACAGAGATTCTATAGCGTATACTATGCAAATAAATTTATTAATATTCATTTTATTTGCAAAAACAACTCACCATTAGAAAGCTGACAGGACTATGAACACATTCTTATAACATGGCAGCAGGTATGAGCAAGACTGACTAGACCGTAAGCTCTTCTCTCCTATGTACTCCTGTCCCGGCTCCTGGAAGTGTCAGTCTTAACCTTCCACTCCACATGTCACTATTTCCTAGGCTTGCCTTCCACTTGACATCAGTGAATTCCTTTGAACCAGTGATATCTCTACATTGATCACTAAGCTTTAATTCTCACAGGAGAATTATAATACTTTATCCCGCTTTTCTTATTTCTTGATTGTTTTTTTTCAGGATTCAGGAATTGGAAAAGCATCCAAATTTCCCAAGAAATGTTGGGAAGGAATTCCTGCATGGAAACACTACCCTGATGAGAGTGATCATCCCCAGGGCCAGGGACCCTGCCTGCTCCCCACTCAGAAATCTCTATCCTCACCAACCAAGGAAGTCCATTCCCCGAGGCTTTGCCACAGTTAACACCAAGGGAGTCTCTGATGATGTCAGTGTGACCCAGCATTTCATCTGACCATGGGCAGAGTGAGACTGCGGTCAGGGTCTGCAGCAAGGAGGTGGCAGGACAGAGACTTTCCGAGTACATTTTAAAGCAAGAAATACATGTGCAGATGTAAATTTCATGACACGACATCAATCTCACCATATGAAATTCAAATAATCTATGTGTAAAATACTTTAATAATGGGGTGGGGCGAGGCTGCTAAAAATATAACTAGTTGAACTGTTAATATTTTTTTTCTTTCAGTTTTCAAAGAAGTTGCATTCATTTGACTCAGTACACTTTATTTTCTACCATGTTTGCATAACTTTAGAAGCAGCTATTTAACTTTGCATATGAATAACAGATGGAGAAATAAAGCAATTCCAGCTAATACATAATAGCATCAGCACTCCACTTGTTTTGCGTGCTTACTATATGCCAAACTAAACGCCCTAAATGCCTCATATCCGATTCCTCACACACAAGGACCCTCTGAGGACAGACACTATGATTATCCCCATTTTTCAGATGGAAAAGCGGAGGCTCATGTAATGAGCCCCAGGCACAGGACCTTCTTTTCTGTTCTATTTTTGCTCTCTCTCATTGGGTTTTTCAGATAAACTTGTCAGGTCAGAGGAATTGAAAACCCACCCAAGGATGATCTTTTTCTTTTTCTTTTCTCAGTATTATCAGGTTTGTTTTTGCGCAGCCAAGATTACATGCATTTTATTGTCATGTTAATATCAAACTGCCCATTCAAAACCAGGATTGAATTTGTTTGCAAAATCAAAACTAACTGCTTCTAAAGCAGGGATGGAAGATACTCAGAGAGCTGACATGGTGGCTATTTTGAACCAGAGACAAAATAACGAATGTTAATTGAAATGAAAAACATGCTAACCATTGAAATAATCTGTCATGTAAAATGATGCTATAATTCCTCTGTTGTTAGGGTTATTTGAGTCATTATACTAAGTCATAAAATTACACAGGAAGAGCGTAATGGCCTGTGTCATTTACAAAAGCTGCCTCGATGAAAGACACAGGCTCCCACGTGAGATATTCTACATCCTGGTATACATGGGCTTGCGAGTCTCCTTCCTTTTCCAGATGAAGAAGGTCCCAGACACCAGCTGCTATCCAGAGTCCAATTTTCCAACAGTGCCTGTTAGAGAACTACAGACAGAGCAGTCAGTCTCTATGGAGTAACTACTGTACAGTTAGGAGTTTTAAGTTCTATTGGGCACTCGGATGGTACAGAAGATGCGCTGCTGAAATTTAAAAGGACAAATATGTAACGATGATAACTGCAGCTAAGTATTTATTGAGCACTTACTATGCTGCTGCTGATACTACTACTATTACCACTACTAGTAATAGCTGACATGGTTTGAGTTCTTACATCAGCTGTCTCGTTTATTCCTCCCAACAGTCCCAAGAGGAAGATATGGCGGAGCATGGCGAGCTGTGAGGGGAGTGAGTCGAGGAGACTTCATGGGCAAAGCAGACCTGGGGTGATGGGGAGGGTCCACCCTCACAAGGTATCAGGATACAGGCATCTACTGATCCAAGCTGGGAGTCAACCACAGGGAAGCTAACACAGTTATGCAGCTTCATCCCAACTGGCTTGGCTCAGGTAAGGAAGATAAGGGTCATTATGAATCCCAGGTCAAGGCTCAGACACATCAGAAGAGACAAACAGCCCACAAAACAAGCAGAGAGTGGTCAGCCCGCAGGCATGCTTCCAACCCATCACCAAGCAGGTTTCTAAAGCACCTTCAAATCCAGAGGAAAAGTGCATGGTTTACAAGTGTTAAGGCAAAGTCAGGGTCACCAAAAGATATGCTCCTGACATGGATGCAATTCTAAAATAATGAACGTCTTTCTGAGTCGACCTCTGGACTGCGATTCATTTCAGCTTGGGACTCCATGACTTGCCCTTCATTTGGGCTGTTAATGGCCAAGGCAGCTGGGGAAACATCCACTCTTCACAGATGAGAGGAATCAGCAGCCCAGATGACAGTTCCCAAAAACATCGCCTGTGCATATGTAAGTGAACTGAAAATGATTTAAAAGGACACATACCAACCACATAACATACCCTCAGGGACACAGGACTGAGGATATGAGGAAGGGAATTGCTGTTGTTTTACCTATATGTCTTTCTATCATTTGATTCCCTCACAACCATATATTGTTGGGCCAATTTTTTAATAATCTAAAATATAAATGCATTTTCAGAATTCTAAAAGAAATACATGCTTCCAACCTACATCTGTCTGCCAGCCCCCATTTCTCCAGTAGTGTTTAAAGAAGCCCAGGTCGTCCAGGTCAGTGAATTGAAGAAAGATCTCCCCATGCAGAAAAGAGGGTTAAAACAAAAGACAGGAAGTTCACCTAGATAAAAGCTCCCTGACCAGTCCTCAAAGGTTTCAGTGGAGAGTAGGAAGTGGGATCAATCTGAATTAACTTTCACATTAGCATATTTTGAGGGTCTGTTTAAGCAGAGGTCCCTGGGTGGTACAAACGGGTTGCAGGCGACTACTAACCTAAAGGTTGGAGTTTCAAACCCACCCAGTGGAGCCACAGAAGGAAGTCCTGGTGATCTGCTTCTGAAAGGTCACAGCCTTCAAAACCCTATACCAAACCAAAACCCACTGCCATCAAGTCTATTTCAACTCATGAAAACCCTAATAAGTAGTTCTACCCTGTAACACGCGGTATTTCAAGGAGTCGGAATTGACTCAACAGCAATAGGTTCGGTTTAAGAAAATCTTTCAAAAATGAAGGTATAGACATTGCAAACATTGTTAAAATTCAAGAGACAGTTTTTACTTTTTTCAACGAACAGTTATTAAATACTTACTATGTACGAGAATCTGGCAAAGAATTCAAAGATAATGCTGGCAATATACTAAGGTACTTCTATAACACATACTCCATGTAATGATTATTATTATATGTAATTAGCATACTGAACTATTCCTAATGACTAAATGTATTTGAGGAAGGGCTTACCTTAACTTTTCATTCTCCTTCACATCTTGAGGCATTAAAGGCTTACACAGACTGCTAACTTTTCCCAAAAAATCTCAATGTGGCAAGAACTCTGTTGTTAATTTCAGGAACCTTCCCAAGCCCCTCTACGTTTAAAAGTATCAGGAACAATTTGTGTGGCCAATTGCACAAAAGGCCAAGTGCAAAAGGAACTTGCCAGATCACAAAACCAGACTTCTGGTGTCTCACAGATTTCTGGAAATCACTTAAACCAAGGTTTCCTTAGACTTGAAACCAAATACATACATCCATTATGTCCAGGGATCCTAGTCAAACCTACTTCTAGCCTTAAGCCCAGGATACCCACAGTGTTTTCTGCCCAGATCATGAAGATTAGCAGGCTGATGTGACTAGGTAAATTCCAGTAACTGGTTGGAGACTCTGCCTCTCCAGTTACCTTTTATTACCTGAGTGACAGACTATGATGGCCAGTGGCACTGAGGGGCTCTGTGAGGCACAGACAGTGGGATTGTAACTCAAAGTTAGTTCGCTGAACAAACGGCTAGTGGAGTCTCCATGCAAAAACAGTTTGCACACATACAGGCCCCAATTAGAGCTCTGCTTCATTAATGGAAAGTGTAATAGCAAGCTATTAGGGAAATGCAAACGAACAGTGGAGCTTCTTTTATTCCCTTAGGATAATAGATAGTGGTGTACTCTGTTTGAAAATCCATTTGTTCCTAACAGGGGAGCAGAAAAGAAATTGTTACTTTACCCACCGACCTTTGGCATCCCACTTTGACTTCTTGTTTTGCTGTTCTTCTTTGTTCACTGGCCCAATAAAGAGAGGTCCATCTCTAGCCCTGAGACCTTAGAGGAAATCTTTAGTAATGGACACACTAATTGGAAAAAATCAAATAATAATAAAGCAGGCCCAGGGCCAAGAATCTAATTTGGTCTCCCCTCCCTGCATGTTCATAATACTGCCTCTTCACAGGAGGTGTCAGAGGAGCTGAAAGTTTTGCTAACGCAGCTCCTGGCTAGTTATTTGTAAGCCCAGGTGTGCCCACAAGAGTGAGCGTATGCACATGCAATTCCACTACCAGCTCAAATGCTATCATCTTGGAAAACATTTGCTTGCATTCCTTGGGGGCAATTAATTATTATGGGATGTGTGTGTGTGTGTGTGAGTGAGAGAGTGAAAGTGAGAGAGAGAGAGAGAGAGAGAGAAAAGACACCCACATTTGTTTTCCATTCACCAGCAGCAAAGCACCCCGTTCTGCAAGGGCGGCATTTGATCTGCCTTAAGAAGAGCAAGCCAGCAAAATGAAGTGTAAGTGGGTGTACCACACTGGGGACATGGGTGTTTTCAGGACAGGACAGAGGCAGACTGGAAGTTTATAGAGACATGGCATCTGAGGAGATCATATGAACACTGTCATCCACAAACCACGGACACTATCATTCACCAAAAGCACTGTAGAAGGCTGATGGAGCCAGATGAGCATCATAACTTTCCCCTGCTCCAAAAGCTTTGTTCACAGTCAGTGTCAAAGGATAAAAGACAGAGCCCCTGAGAAGCTCTTTCTTGCCTCTGTGGCCCTCGCTTGTAGGGAATTTTCCGGATGGGTGGCCAAGGACTAAGGCCAGCTGCCTTGGTCCCGTGGTTTCTCCAATGTGTACCCTATCCTGCCAGTATTCTCCCACCCTTTCTCAAGGGTCAGCTCCAATGCCACCCACTCACTCCTACCTCTGGGCACATTCGCCCTGTGCTCCCAGCCCTTTGTCCACGCACTGCAGCTCTTTATCACTGGCTGCTCTGAGCTGCCCTCAGTCACATACTCAGTTGAACCTCTTATCAAGAGACTGTTGGTACAGGGAAAAGTAAACCCATGTGTCCCAGTGCTATTCCAAGGTGGAACCTGGACCAATGGTAGAAGTTACTGAAAAAGTCTTTTGACTCAATATAAGGAAGATAACTCAGACACTAAGAAATGAGTGAGAGCTGTCCGAAGACTAGAGGGGATACCTCAGAAGGCAGTGGGAGGGGGAAGAGTTCAAGCAGAGGCCACCTAACATAGAAGGATTCTATAGAAGAAAGAGTATGATTGATTTAAGCATTCTTCTACAGGTCGACATCAAAGAGGTTGTTTCTATTTCTTTAATATTGTAAACAACAGTACACCGAACATCCTTATCTGTAAGTCTTCATGTGTGTCTCTATTTAATTCCATGAGATGGATTTCCCAAAATGGAGTCATGGGGTTAACAAGGCCAAACTGCCCACTAGAAATGTTGCATCCACAGAATCTGAGAAGGAGCATGACTCTATTACCCCAACCCTCAGTTTTGCTGAGTTTGATCAGGCATTGCTCTGAGTGCTGGTCTGACATAAAGCGTTTGAATACACTATTAAAGGATCATAAATAATCAAGAGGGCCATCAACAGCAACAAACTATTTTCCTCTATAACACAGACTGAAAAAATGACATAACGAGAAACTTTTAAAGTTGGAAAGCAGGTCGTTTAGCAGGAAATCAAATACCACCCCAGCATGTTCCAACATCTTGCAGGTGTATTGTGGGCTCATACATGGTAGAAAGCAGCATCTGTGAGCCTGAGTACCCTCCCAGGGGTTAGGTAGCTCATCGCTGAGGGTCTGCATAGGGCAGAGAAGGACAGAGAAGATGAACCCATGAGAATGCCGCCTGCTGCCTTCCCAGGGCTTCCTTCTGGCTGAGTGGGCACTGTGGGCCTTAGCTAGCCCCGTTCTCTTCTACTCTGAAGGGCAGGAAGGGTGAGTCCCATGAGCCAGGGGGCAGATGAGTCATAACTCAGAGAGGAGAGATCCTGGTGCCCACAGTCCTGGTTGAAGCAGTCCTTAAGGATGAACTTAGACCAATCATGGAGGAGCCTCTGGGGGAGGAGTAGAAGGACAGCCCGTCTTGAGTGGGATGCCAGCAGAGCAGGTGCCGAGCATGTGTCCCCTCCCTTTTTCTCTTCCCCAAGGCAGGTCCAAAGGCCATTCTGTGGCGTTCTGAGAAAGACAGTCATCCAGCTCTGAGAAACTCATAGGGGCAAGGGGACAGATGATACCTTATCACTACCAAGGTCAAACCTATGGCCCAGAGGAGAGCAGACCTTTAGATGTGACTAGTCACATAGCACAGGGAGAGGGAAGGCAAAGAGGCAAGGTTCTAAAGAAGCAGGCCACTAGGTCAGGCAGGGTGCCAAATCTGGGGTCCCCGAGAAAAAGGCCACTTTCACATCATATTGACAGGTTACTTCTACATATATCTGCCTCTAGCTTCCCTGTGGTGTTTCACTGGCACCTTCTGCATATTTTCTGTGTGACCAGGAATGTGATAGGTTCTATGCAGAGAACAAAGGGAGATGAGATACACCTCCAGCCACCATATTACAACACTAACCTTACAGCATCACTTTGCAACCTGGCTGACCTATCAGAGGTCCTAATTAGGCACATGCGCCTGGCACTGCATCCCTAGCTTGTCTCTTGACTTAACTGACTCATTCACCCATTAAACATGTCCTCAACACCGACAGTGCACCAAGCCCCAAGCTAGGCACCAGGGATACAAAGGTCAACAGGTTGGGGCTTACGCTCTAGAGGGAATCTGGGCATTACAAGTAAGTGGGATGAGCAAAACATGGAGGAGGATATGTACTCTTCCAGTAGAGAACTTTTAAACATGACAACTGACACCGTCCAGAACATTCAAAACAACACTGCTTTTTGCACAGATGATCACATGTAAATCTGAGCAAATCTGTGAGGCTGGCAAAGACCGTTATCCCACCTAATTGTTCCTTGAGGAACTAGAGGCTCAGATAAGAGACTAACATTTACTGAGTACCTACCATGTGTCAGCACTTGGCTTACCGCTTTCCTTAAAATAAGGCCATGACATGGGTTTTCGGTTAATTATTTCATAAGCAAGGAAATGGAGATTCAGTGCAGTAATGTGGCTTGAGGACAGAGTGGCTCTTACACAGAAGATGGGCTTTGGTGCAACATTGTCCTGGTCTCCTATCTCTGTCATTTAATGCTGTGCAGTGCTGAGCAAATCACAATGTTTGTGAGCCACAGTGTCTTCACATGCTCTTAAACCGCTAGTGAACACTGGTAAATACCAGAAGTAAATGCTTCCCCTGCTCTGCTGTCTGTTCATGTCCTGAATTCCCCAACTGCAGTAGGAAGTGATAGCTCCTTTCTTGGAACTTTAACTCTCTTTCATAGGGTTTTTCACTTTCTTAGATTACATTACATTTGTGTCCCTAAGTCCCTCTGATAGGCTACAAGCTCAGTGAGCAGATCTTTAGGCTCTTTGCCCCACCCTCCACCCCCAAGCTCCTCCTCTAGCTTCTGTCACACAGCACAGACTGTGGCTTAAAGAACAAGAATTCAAGGAAATTCAGTCCATTCTAAGCCATATGATTCTGTCACTCTCCTGCTTAAAGCCACACAATACGTCCCATCACATCTCATCTGAGAGCCAAAATTGTCCTCATGGCCTTCAAGACTCTGTGGGATCTGCCCCCTCGTTCCTCTCCAGTCTCACCACAGCCACATCCTCCTTGGTCACTGCATTCTCACAGCACAGGCCTCCCTCCTCTTACTTCCTTTAGGACATCAAGCCCCTTGCCGTCCTCCCCAACTGAGGGTCTTTGCAAAGGCTATTCCCTCTGCAGAGTACGCTTCTCTCCACTCTGCCCAGCTGACACCCGCCACCTTCACCTCCCCAAGAGATCTTCCCTATTTAGCCAAACTAAAGTCACTCTCTCACAGCACCCTGCCCTTATCCTACTTAATGCTTATCACAATTTATTAGATGCTTAATTAGATAATTACTTAGAGACTTTTATCTTCACAAGGGTAGACTATGTCCATTCACCACGGAACTCAAAACACAAAGCATAGTATTTTGCATGTGAAAGAGACCCATAAATATTTTTTGAACAAAGATATTATCACAAACTCCAATTTAGTGGAATCTGAATTAACAACCACTTTCCCACCATCACTAGTGCAGTTTTCTAAGTGGTAGACCTGCCAAAGCTGTGACAGGAGCAGTTCAGACCCTAAAGCCCCTTTGTCGCCATCACCATATTCACAGATGGCCTCCCGTGATACCTGCCAAGCGAAGGACTCTAGTCTAGGCCAGAGGGGAGTCCTGCTGCCTTGCCCTCCAGAGAGGAATTCCTCATAGCCATGGGAGGTTTGAGCCAGGGTCTCCTTCTTCCTAACAGGTAAGTGTTACCAACTGTAAGCTGGACTTGCATTTCAGCTGGAAGCATGACATACCAGCACCTCCAGCTGCGGAAGAATCATGGACAAGGCAGGCTGGGAAATGGGCCTCTCATTACTTAGTAATAGAGCAGTATTTGGTTCAATGTGTGCCCATGAAAAACATCATTTAAGAGAGTGTTTTGGAAAGGTCCCCAAACTAATTAACTTTCATTTCTCCTGTCCCTCTGTGCATGGAAGGCCTTGCCCTCTGCCCACCCCCTCCACAATGAACATTAAAGACAAGACATTAGCATAAGAACATTCTATTTAAAGCAAAAGCACTTCTAAAGATAGCCTTGGATGCCCATCTAAATCATCCTGAGTTCATTTTCTGGCCTCAGAACCTGCATGGTCAGTGCCCCAGACAGCCCCTACTATGGTGGCTGATATCCATAAGGAATGTCTTTCATGGTTCATTGGTTGAATTAATCGGATATAAAATGTCTAATTTGAAAACCTGTGGGTTGGGATCTTGACAAGCTTTGGGAGAGCAGCAAGCCAGCAACATCAGATTTATTAAAAACAAAGGAAGAAAGAGGTTTGAAGAAAAAAAAAAAAACCAGAAGTGAAAATGTGAAACTTCGATCTGATAACTTTTGTAAAAGAAGACAGATGTCTTTTGCAAGGGAGCCATGCAGGCCCTGGTCTACCTGGATACTGCAAAGGGTCTCCCAGAACATGTGAAGGTTTCAGGAACCTCCCCCACTCCCTAAATGGGCAACTTAATATCTTCAGTGAATTGCAAGAGGGCTTGATCTTATCTATTGCTGAATGTTTAGGGGCAGATGTCATAACCAGAGAAACAGAACCAAGAGATGGTAGATAGGTAGGCAGGTAGGTAGGTAGGTAGGTAGACAGACAGACAGATAAGACAGATAGATAGATAATTGGGGCATGTGACTGTGGGGACTGGCAAGTCCAAAATCTGTAGAGCAGACCAGCAGGTGGGGACTCACAGGCTGGAAGCAGATTTTTTCTTCTCCAGGAAACCTCAGTTTTTGCTCGTAAGGCCTTACAACTGATTGGATGAGGACCACCCACATTATTGAAGCTTATCTCCTTTACACGAAGTCAACTGTTAATCACAAGTACAAAATACCTTCACAGCAATACCCAGATTAGTGTTTGAATAAATAACTAGCCAAATCAACACATAAAGCTAACCATCACAGATATGCTAATACAGGGATTCACGCCTGTGTGCTATCCACCAAGACCTGATCACTGAGGAAATCGCACTGAGTCATTATCTATTCAAAATGGGCATACCCACCTCCACCTCCTCTTTGAAATCCACTTAAAACTGATACACGAAATATGCCAATCTGTAAATTCCTTAATATGCAAAGACACCAATAAACACAGCAGATATAGCCCCATCATTGCTGGCAGAACCACAGAGCAGTGCAGTGCACTTAATGCTTTCTAACAGAGACGGAGGGAGGAAGTGAGAGGATGGCATTAATCATTCCTTGGACTGGTAAACAGCTATTCCCAGCTCCACAGACACTCAGCTTATTAGCTCTCCAGCAACTTTGCATCTGGGCACATGCACACGCCGGGAATTCAACCAGGACAAAATTCTCAATTTCTTACAGATAGAATGTCATGGATTGAATTGTGTCCCCCCAAAAATGTGTATATCAATTTGGCTAGGCCATGATTCTCAGTGTGGTGTGGTTGTCTTCCATTTTGTGATTGTAATTTTACATTAAAGAGGATTAGGGTGGGACTGTAACACCACCCTAACCCGGGTCACATCCCTGATCCAACGTAAAGGGAGTTTCCCTGGGGTGTGGCCTGCACCATCTTTTACCTTACAAGAGATAAAAGGAAAGGGAAGCAAGCAGAGAATTGGGAACCTCATACCACCAAGAAAGCAGTGCCAGGAGCAGAGCGCACGCTTTGGACCTGAGGTTCCTGCACTGAGATGCTCCCAGAACAAGGAAAGACTGATGCATCACAAGGACCTTTCTCCAGAGCTGACAGAGAGAGAAAACCTTCCCCTGGAGCTGATGCCCTGAATCTGGACTTGTAGCCTACTGGCCTGTGAGAGAATAAATTTCTCTTTGTTAAAGCCACCCATTCGTGGTATTCTGTTACAGTGGCACTAGATGACTAAGACAAAGCACATGGCTCCAAAAAAAAAAAAAAAAAAAAAAAAGATGATGATACACTGCTTTAGGGTCAATTGGAAACATAAACTGCCCCCTCTGAAAGTGGGGCTACTGCAGCAGTGCAGCCTGTGAGTGGGGAGGTACCAGAGAAGGCTCGGGCAGGGCAGAGGCTCTGGTCCTTGAGGAACACATCCAGAAACTTCCCAGCCACAGTTTCCAAAGCTGTCCTTTCAGGCAGGGGCCACTGGATTTACTGGGAGACCTCACCAGGTCACACACACCTCTTATCCCTGCCCCGACTTTGGACACAACACTTCCATTGGCATTGGAAGGATTGAGACAGATAGGGTTAACTGGGCTGGCAGAATAAAAGAGCTGTTAAAAGACTACCACCTAAAAGCTGGGTAAACAGGAACCACATCCTGTCAACATAGAATAAGGTTAAAATAACCCGTGAATTACTACTTCCTCCTTAGTGATTTTCTAGTCCCTTCCCCCTTCTTACAGGCTCCGCATGAGCAGAAGAACAAAGTGTGACCGCTGTTTTGGGCCACCGACGGGGGCGAAGTAGTGCAGAAGATCAGTGCGCCTGTGCCATATCCCATCGTAAGTGATGCCCAAGGGCTGCTGAGGGGACTCAATCTTTAATATTAACGGGTTCCATCTTGGATTTCAGATGCGTGTGCAACCTAATTAGTATGCACCGCTGTTCCGAGAAGTACTCGCCCCTTGAAAGAAACCCACTGAATATTCATGGCTCTATTATCTCCACTGAACCCATATAAGCCCTAGCCTTGCTCCCATCTTTGAGTCAGTGTTTTGGAGAGGCTCGAGCCCCTACTGACTCCTTTTACTTGTCACAAGTAAAATAAACCTGTTAGAGCTGAACTCAAAAAATGTCTCCTCGGTGTATTCTTACAAGAGAAAGACAAGGACCCGTTGAGTCCAAAGGGCCTCCATGCCCTCGGCGGTAATGGGATGGTTAAAAACAAAGGAAGATAAGGCAGGGCAAGATATGGGTCTGGTAATTTTATTGGTAGCTGTGTTTTTGTTATTTTTTCAATGCATTTGTAAAACTAGCCTAGTGAATTTGCCTTACACTGTAAGATCTGCCTCTCACTCTGTCTCCCCTTCAAGAGACTAAAAAATTCTACACAATTGTTCATAGCTCCATTATGATTGCTTTTTACTCTCTGCAGCTCTTGTCATCAAGATTATTACATCAATACCCTCAGTTTCAGACAGAAAAAAGAGAAGAACGAGAAAGTTAAGTGGCTTGCTTGCTTGGGTTAAAAAATCTTAATTAGTGTCATGGATTAAATTGTGTCTCCCCAAAATATCTGTCAACTTGGCTATGATTCCCCGTATTGTATGACTGTCTACCATTTTGTAATCTGATGTGATTTCCCTATATGTTGTTACACTATCATGTAATAAAATGGATTAGCGGCAGTTACATTGGTGAGGTCTACAAGATTAGAGAGTGTCTTAAGCCAATCTCTTTCGAGATATAAAAGAGAGAAGCAAGTAGAGAGACATGGGGACCTCACCACCAAGAAAGCAGTGCTGGGAGCAGAGCACATCCTTTGGACCTGGGGTACCTGTGCTGAGATGCTCCCAGACTGAGAGATTGATGACAAAGACCTTCCACCAGAGCTGACAGAGAAAGAAAGCCTTCCCCTGGAGCTGATGCCCTGAATTTGGACTTGCAGCCTAACAGACTGTGAGAGAATAAATTTCTCTTTGTTAAAGCCATCCACTTGTGGTATTTCTGTTATAGCAGCACTAGATAACCAAGACAATCAGCAAAGGCCCAAACATGAGCTGCGTCCTTATCACCGGTAGAGACATACAGTACTTCTGTTGTTTAACAAAGAAGGCGGCTTGCAGATTTAAAGTAATTAAATATCTTTAAGTGGTATGTGGTTTGAATTAGTGCTTTTGGAAAAACCACAAAGGGAAAAAACAAACCCAGAATTATTGTTTTTGACACATAAGGAAGGAAACAGGTTCAATATCAAGGCCCTGACCAATCACTCTACAAGGGCAGGGGTTAGGAGAGAAGGCCCCAGGCCTTTATGAAGCAGCCCTTTCAAGGACAAAGAGCAGGTTGGCATCTTAGCTGGCAGCTTCAGAACTGCAGGGAAAGGCAAACTAGCTCATGAGAGCTCACACCCATGACTCAGCAGCAGGGGAGGCAGTGTGGCATAGGCAAAGGACACAGAACTGGAGATGGAATCACCTCCATTTTGATTCCAAATCTGCCTCCTCCTGGCCCTGGGCTCTCAGGGGAGTTATCTACAGAACCTCAATAGTCCTATCTGTAAAATGGGGATCATAATACAGACCTAGCTGACTATTACAAGAAATCAGCAAGATCACTTCTGCAAAGTGTACAGCACAGTGCCTAACACATGGAAGGTGGTCAGTAAGCATCATCTCTTAACCAGCCACTCTTCCTCTCATCTTCCTCAGTGCCAAATGGCAGGGATTTACAAAACAGCAGACCAGGGTGATGGGTGATGGTCTTCTGTTTTCAAAGGTGATTGACCAAGAAGTGGGCAAACCAAAAACTCAGCCATAGTAATGCCATAATCAGCCTAGGAATAATGTCAAGCCCACATCAGCACCCTGCCCAGACCCACAGCATGGAAAAAGAAGATCCCCTGAGGTTAAAACAGAACCTAAGGCAATCATGGGCCCCTTAGAGAAAAAGCGTAAGCTACATAAATATAAAATTGCAATAACAGACATGGGCACAATCACATTTGGTAATTGGCAATGCCTTGAGTTGTGAAGCACCAGAAAGCCATCCAGGCTCTTAGGAATTACCCACCTTCCACGTGGCCACATGTCTTCCAAATCTTGACAGATATGATTATGTATAATCAACTGGTTCAAAGCCCCTGCAGCAAGAGGCAGTGCTTTGCTGTAAAACAAAACTGAGATAAAATAACCATCATCCTTTCAAATATCCTCTGAGAGTTGGTATTTGAGGCACATTCTGTGATGTAGTTCTCTCTGACCTCAAACACTTTGATTCTTTTTTTCAAGTTCACATAAAAGACAGAAAGCTCTCAGATTGGTCTACTGCACCGAGAGCGACTGGATCTGAATTCTTCATTGGCACAGAGAATTAGTTGTTATTCCAGATAGTTAGGAAGCTGAGATAAAGGACAATTACATTAGAAAGGCCCAGCCCCATTGGGAAGCCAGACTGTTGGCTCCTTATTTAAAAACAGATTAGTTCCCACTGCTCCCCGAAGGCTTTGAAGGGTGCACTCAAATATTGTAAGTTCCATCCTGACATTCTTTCCTCCCATTCACAATACACTTGCAGAATTTGAGAATGTGGCTTGTCTGGAAGGCTTAAAACAAATGCTTCAATTTTCCATTCTCCAAATGAAAATCAACGGCAACAGAAAGGTAAAATCAATGTTCAGCACTCTGTAGGGAGACCCTCCAATCTGCTGCCCACCCAGAACAATAAATCAAAACTAGCCACTCGACTGGCAGAGAATCCCAGACATCAGGGCCCTCTCTAAGTCGAATGTCTTTCTGTCCATCCCACTCCAAGAAGTTCTAAGAGAATATTTTTAAAACCTAAGTTGGGAAGAATAACACACTGTCATAACAAAAGCCCTTGTTCCCCAAACAAAACTGTTTGCCAGTGGGGTCTTGGCATCTAAGGTCCAGAGTTTGATTTAACTTTTGCTGTAAGAGCCCATTTTACATAATCAACTCTTTAAGAATGTTCAAGTACCCATCTACCACCACTACCACCCCCTCCCTATAGGCAGTCACTGGTCTGCTTTCTGTCACCGTAGATTCATCTGCATTTTCCAAATGGAAATAGAATCATACAGTATATATTCTTTTTATTGTTGTTGCTCTGTTCCTTTCACTCAACATAATTATTTTGAGATTCATCTGAGTTTTTGCATGTATCAATAACTCATTCCTTTTTTTACTGCTGAGTTTCTCCACTCACCTTTTGATGGGCATTTGGGTTATTTCCAGTTTTGGGCTATTACAAATAAAACTGCTATGAATGTTCACGTATAAGTCTTTGTATGGACATATGTTCATATATCTTGGGTAATTACCTAGGAGTGGAATGGCCAGGTCATTTGGTAGGTGTACGTTTAAATTTTTAGGAAACTGCCAGACTGTTTACCAAAGTGGTTGCACCATTTTACATTCTTGCCAGCAATGTATGACAGTTTTAGTTGCTCTACACCCTTGTCAACACTTGGTCAGTCTTTTGAATTTTAGCCATTCTAATGGGTGTATACTGGTTTTTCACTATAGGGTTGCTATGAGTCAGAATCAACTTGACAGCATGGTTTTAGTTTTTTGGGGTTTACTGACTGGTGAGGGATCCCTGGTGGTACAGTGGTTAAACGCTCAGCTGCTAACCAAAAGGTCAGCAGTTCGAACCAACCAGCTGCTCCATGGGAGAAAGATGTGACAATATGTTTCTGTAAAGATTTACAGCCTTGGAAACTCTATGGGGCCGTTCTACTCTGTTCTATAGGGTTGCTTTGAGTCAGAATCGACTTGACAGCAATGGGTTTTTGGGTTGGAATGACTAGTGACAATAAGCATCTTTTCAAATGCTTATTTGCATCCTTACATCTTCTTTGGTGAAGTGTCTATTCAAACTGTTTGCCCATTTTTGAAAATAGGTTATTTGCATTATTGAGTCATTAAAGTTCTTTCTATGTTCTAGATAAAAATCTTTTGTCAGATATCTTCTGCAAATATTTTCTTCCAGTCTGTGACTTGTCTTTTTATTTTTGTAATAGTGTCTTTTAAAGATCAAAAGTTTTTTTAATTTTATGAAATCCAATTTATTGACTTTTTCATTTATAGTTTATGTGTTTTGTATCCTATTTAAGAAACCTTTGCCAAACCCAAGGTCACTAAGATTTTCTCATGTCTTTTCTTCTTGAAGTTTTATAGTTTTAGCACTTACATTTAGGTCTATGAGCCATTTCAAGTTAATTTTTACATATATCATGGTACACAAGCACAATTAAAAATTTTATCTATAAAGAGTTATAGAATCATAAAAATACTCATAAATATTAAGTGGAAAGAACTCAATACACTCATGACTAGGAGAAAGAATGGAAGGGAATATGTTGGAATGTTATAAATATTGTTTAGATAATGTGTTCATTGTCTACTTCCTATTTCCTTCTACTCTTCTATATTTTCGATGTTTTCTGTAATAAACACAAATTATCATTATATTCCACCACCTGTCTGTCAGTTTGTTATACTGGGGTGGCTTGCGTGTTGCTATGATGCCAGAAGCTATGCCACCTGTATTTCAAATACCAGCAGGGTCACCCATAGTGGACAGGTTTCAGTGAGCTTCCAGACAAAGACAGACTAGGAAGAAAGGTCTGGCAATCTACTTCCAAAATTAGTCAATAAAAACTTTATGGATCACAACCGAACAATGTCTGATTGTACAGTACTGGAAGATGAGCCCCCTAGGTTGGAAGGCACTTCCCACTAGTTGCAACAACAGACTCAAACATACCAACGATCATGAAGATGGAGTAGGACCAGGCAATATTTCGTTCTCTTATACATGAGGTTGCCATGAGTTGGAGCTGTCTCAAAGGCAACTAACAATAACAACATCATTATATCAAAAATAAATCAGAATATTAGGAAAAAAAGTCGTCTAAGGGTGGGCTCACTGACTTTCAAGCTGCCTTCACATTGCCCTTTAGTGCATAAACAGTCCCTTCGGAGAACCTGAAAGGTGAACACACTGTCAAGAACCCACCCTCTTCCAGCCCCACTCAATAGTGCTTAACAGCAGTAAGACATGAAACAAAGAATTTCCAAAGAGAATGTGAGTTTAGCTGAAGCCTTTAGATAAAACCAAACACAATGAAACACACAAATATCACTCTTCTAAAGGAGAAGAATTCCAGCAGAGGAGGGCTAGTCATCCTGCTTGGCACGCACTGAAATTGCTTGCCTGCCTACTCTGACACTCTGCAGTCACAGATGTGTGTGTCAAGCAGCTTCTCCACTCGCTCAATCTCCACGGGCAAGAAGAGCTAATGAAATTCCTTGATGAGCTCGCTGTCCTTCTGTCTCAGTATCTTCGCAAAAACAGCCTCCTAATAAGCCCAAGGCTCGCCCGGCAGCCTGTCTGTATGTGTGCACTCCTGACTATCTGGCAGGTGGGATTTGCCTCTAGAGCTGCTACAGAGGCCAGATTTGCTGGCAGGATTGCCTACAGATGTTTCATAGAGAGAAAGATTACTTACCTGATTGATGAATAAATAGCACTGTCAACACAGTCTCCCTGGTTGGAGGGGACCCCTGAAGTATAATATGGAAGGACAGATGTTTCATCTGGGGTGATTTCCAAGGCCTTTAGAAGAGGTATGCACTAAACTGATATTATGGGATGAGTAATTCAGCCCCTAAGAGGGAGAGGAGGAAGGCTGACCCCACAACCACAGCAAACACCATGGCAGGGGTCTCTTTGGTTCCCAAATCCTGATAAGAGAGTGGGCATGCCTTGTCAGCCAGGGCCTCCTCTTTGGGCTGTTTTTCCAATGAATGGGCACTATCATGAGAAAGGCAGCCATCTTCTGAGTCCTTACCTGCTGTGCATCACAAAGGGAGGGCCAGAAATTGCATCGTGATCTTCATACTAAACCTCAAAAGCCTACTCTGGTGGGAACTAGAAAGGCAATCACAATCAAACTGAGGAGGGGACAAGGCACTTGTAGTGAGTTACTTTTTCCTCAGCAGGGTGCAACTTTGGGGTCTTCCAGCTGACCTTCCAGAATGAATCAGACATTAATAAAAACTGTTTTCATAATTGGTCCCTGGGTGGCACAAATGGTTTCCACTCAACTAATAACTGTAAAGGTTGGTGGTTCCAATCCTCCCAGCAACACTGTGGAAGAAAGATCTGGCAATCTACTTCTGTAAGATTACAGCCATTGAAAACCCTATGGTGCACAGTTCTACTCTGAAACATGTGGGACTGCCATGAGTAGGAATTGACTCAATGACTACAGGTATTATTATAATTATTTCAGTAACTGCAAAAATAGCTGCCATTATTTGAATACTTACTATGTTCCAGATACTAGAATATATAATTTAGACAACATTATCTTATTAAACTCTCACACAAAATACCTTATGCATGAATCTGAAAAATTTACTACCCATAAATTCTCTTTGTAAGAATTACTAGAGGATGTATTCCAGCAAAATGGAAAAGAAGAACAGGGCAAGTGCTTTCATTAAACTCAAATCTACAAATGAGGAAGCACAAATTCAGAAAGATGAAGTCACTTGCCAAGGTCACACAGCTACAAAGTAGCCAACTTGGGAACTGAGACTAGAATGGTCTCATTCCAAAATCCATGCTCCATGTTGTTGTGGTTGTTAGTTGCCATCGAATCCATGCTCTTAGCCACTACAACTTTGTGGTCACTAGGAGATGTGGGAGATGAGGATTATACTTTCAACACAATCAAAAAGTGCTCGTGCTTCCAACATAGAAACATGGCATGTGCAGAAAAACACCATTTACACCTGATATGCCTGAATACCAGTGAGGTTGCTGCCTCTGTCTCTAACAGTTTTGAGCTTAAAACTAATAATCTTTTGTCTGGCACTTCCAGAAAGGGCCGTATTCTGAATTCTAGGAGGCGTATCATTTATCCATTCATCACTTACCCCCAAAGTCTTACCACACAGTACTCTCAGGCCTGCCTCTTCCTTCCTTCCTATCCATACCCTCCATGGAAAGAGACCACAGGTTTCCAAAAGCTTCTCAGAAACAACCTTGTGTGTTTTATGTCTGTTTGTTTGTGTTTTAGACAAGCATGCTTTGCCAAAGACTACAACAGTTCTGGGAAAAGTTGGTCTGCAACTAAACTAGAAAGCTAGACGTGATGCATGGGGGTCAGAGGGAGAGGATGGGAGACAGTATCTCCTGCTGTGGACAGAAGTTCTATCCACTTTTCCACTGAGCTGTGAAGCCCTTCTGATAGTGGCTGAGAACAGCCAACACAGGCTACCAGAGCTATATAGCTGTGGCTATATAGATGGTGGCCATTTTGAGGCATAGTTAATAAAGGGGGTGAACCCAGGAGCCCTAACGGGCTTTAGCTACCACTGAGAAGGGTGGGACCGTAGGCAAACTCTGAGCCCTGGCCTGGCCTCTCTGGCTTCTCAGGCATTCCCCATCTGCTCCAGACAGTCAGGCAGGAAAACAGAAAGTGATTCTAGCTATGGGTATGGGTGACAGGCCTGTGACTGACTGGAGAAGAGAATCCTGGAGACCACCTGCTTTCCACTATCTTGCCCACCCCCCACTCTGGGTGAGGATGCTGAGGCCAAGTGAAACGAGGGCCAGTGAAAAGACCAGAGAGGACAGGCTACAGGGGCCAAGAGAAGGTACATCCATTCCTGTGGTTACTACTCCAGTTCCAAAGTTTATCCAGTGCTTGCTCTGAACATAGCACTGGTCTAGGCACTGTGTGCGTGTGTATGCGTGTGTGCATGTGCATGTGCGTTAGAGGTTGTGGGGGATTTATTACTTTGTGTGTGGCCTTTATACCGATGGTCTTTTGTAACTCCCACCCAGGTGATGTGTGATACAGTAATTGTGGCCTACCAAGGGGATTAGTCAGTTTTGCCTTAGAAGAGAGCCAATTCCAGAGCAAAGAGAGGAGCCTACCACCACCAAGGAAGGAGAGACCAGCAGGAGAGACCCAGCAGCAGGAGACGGCATGGTGGGCTTCCTGGCCTATGGAGAGAAAAAGCTGAGTGCCTTTGGGCAGAGGCCGAGGGCCAGGTAGGTGTATGCCTGCGAGCACAGCCAGGGAGAGGCTATCCTGATGGAAGAACTGTATCCTGAGTGTTCTTGAGCCTGAACTGTAACTGTTACTTCCGTAATAAACCTCATAATTGTGAGTATGGTCTGTGAGTTCTACGTGGCCATTGCAATGAATTATTGAACTCAGTAGAGAGTGCTGTGGAAGGGATGATTGGTGTCAGAATTAATAAAGATGGCAGAAAGAGGAGGCTTGTCTGGCCTCCACCTCATGGGAGTTAGCCTTGCACTGTTGATCTTGGTTCTCCTTCCCCCTTGTGGGGTTGGAGGAGGTCAGACACCTCCCCCATGCAGTTCTTACAGGGGTACAGAGAACCATGCAATGAGGACCACGCAATGGACTGTCCATCTTACAAATACACACACACACACAAAACAAAAAAACAAAACCAAAACAATAAGACCATGTGGCTGAACAACGTAGAGCACTATCCCAAAGGGTATTTGAGAATTTGCAGCAAAAGACCGCGAGAGTCAGAAAACGGAGAAATCACGTGTGGCTGGAAAGTCCACAATAGTCTCAGCGGATGTATGCCTTAAAAGGAACTTTGATTCACAGATTTTTTTTTTTTTTTTTTTTTTAACATTCCACTCCTCAATGAACTCCATTTTCCTTGAGAGTAGGAACAGGGTCTCCTGTTTACTTCTATAACTCGGTGCCTAACACAAGCCTGGCACAGAGTAGATACTCAGTACACTTCTGTTAAATGACAGTGAATAAATGGGTACACATGGAAAGGTCAAATGAAGGGCCAAATATCATAGTAATGAAAAACATAATCTTTGGAGCTGACGGTCCCAGGTTTGAATTATGGCTACCCTTTACTACATATAGAAGCAAACTGCCACACCTCTCTGCCTCAGTGTCCTCATTTGTAGAATGGAAACAAAATTATCAACTAAACCAAATGGTTGGAAGAATCCAAGGATGTGGTGCTGAGCACAATGCCTGGCACACACCAAGTGTTCTGGGGATGATCTCTATCTTTCCTACCCGGGAGAATACCCTAGTCTGGGGAAGAGCAAAGCACATCACAGTATCTCACACACTGGTCACATAGAGACAAAAGTTGATTATTTTTAAAGTAATGTTTAAAATGATCCAGAGTAAGATGATCACAGTGGCAAGGTCTATGGCCACGGATGTCATGTTTAGAGAACATGGGGGGTGGGGAGGGGCTCTGCTCTATGCTGTCAGACCACACTGCAGTAGTATTTTCTCTGCTGGGCCACAGTTTCAGAGGGTGGCAGTTTCCCAGGTACATTCAGAGGAAACCACTCAGGGTATTGAAGGAACATTAAACTGTATCCCAAGCAGAGTGTGAAAGGGGCCAGTAATGCTTAGACTTCAAAAACTAAGGAAAGGGATAGACCCCATTATGCATGATTCCAGGAGGTCAAACTGTAGCCAGTAGGCAAAACTGCAGATTTCAGTGGGAATCTGAATTTCAGAAAGGCTGCTTTACTCGCACAAGCTCACAGTGTAGGGGAGTGGCAGAGCAAGCTGCTGAACCCAGAGCTGGGTGTGCATAACTCCAAGACCTTGTTGTTCCAACTCTCAGTTGTACAGGCAGTAGAGGGGGAAGCGCAGAGTATGTACTGAAATCGCGTTTCTCTGTCCCACCCCCATCCGAGAACATTCTTACAGAAAGCCTGCCTCTTCTGTGCTTTCTTGCTTCAGGTATCTTTGCAGGGGTGAAGGCA
Source organism: Dugong dugon (assembly GCA_030035585.1). NCBI lineage: Eukaryota > Metazoa > Chordata > Mammalia > Sirenia > Dugongidae > Dugong > Dugong dugon. Next base: position 150,958,871 of record CM057460.1, read on the forward strand.
GAAGCAGCACATCTCATCATTTGTACAAGCCTAAAGCCACTGGATGGATAATGCTGTGAATGAGCAGAGGGTAGGAGGCAAAGGTTTTTAAGGAATCTAAAAAAGAGGAAGGGGATCTCCCCCTGGACTGGGAAGGAGGGGTTATCAGGTGCCATGCCCTGAGGAAATAGTAAGACAGGTTCTCAGAAGCAATGGTGGTATGGCGGGCCTGGGGAGGCAGACCCAAAAAGCAGGGCAAACAGCCTGGCAGAGACACCCATACCCTACACGGGCGTGGAAGCAGAGAGCCCCGAGACCTCAAGAGACCTCAAAAGATCATCTGAGTGAGGATGTCAGTGGCAACGAGGAGCCTCAAGATTCAGGCTCCATTTTCCTAGCTATTAAGTTTGCCGGCTCCTGAGGTCATACTGGGAGGAGAAGCTCCCATAATGAGCAAGAAGGGATTTTCTGCTTATCGGCTCAGATGGAGGCTCAGGGTCAGAATAAAGTTGATTTTAAGAAATAAAGACATTGACATTCTTTGCACATCTGTGTTTAGGAACTGAGATGCACACCACAGCTGGAATACAGGTTCCAAATGCTATATAAAACAGCAATGCAAACACTATGCTGTCCCTCTGCCCTCTGTCCACTAGTCAGAGGTTTAGACCACCCATCTACCAGTGTCTGTCCCCTCCACCTCCAGCCGCCCCCTTCCTGCCTTACCTGGGAGCCAGGTGCTTGCGGCTGACACACAGGGCTGTCTGGTAGTCCTGGGTCACACATACTTTGTGAGGGCTGCATTTCACCTTCAGGCAAGGGTCCTTGGATGGGTCGAGGGCTGAGGCAAAAAAAAGAAAAAGAGGAGGGTCAGGACCTCCAGGGAAATTTAATTTCTCTTTCTACTCAAACAAACGTGAGAAATCAGCCGACCATATGTTTACATTCTGTGTTACTTTCTTAGGCTTGTGGGGATTGGAATGGAAACCCAAGCCAAGGGGAATTCTGTGTCTATTGTACACATTCTTTTTTAACATTTGGACAGTGATTCTTCTGTGCATTGGGGAGTTTTAATGTCTTCATCTTAGGCAAGAATTACTTATAAAAATCCTTTTGACTCTTGTGTGATCCAAGGCCTAAGAGCTACCTTTGGTTATTTGTCTGTTATTGCTTTATGACTTCATCCATTCGTAATTTACATTATTTCCTGTAATGTAAAAAGTTCTGAGGACAGAGTTTTTTTGCTTTGGTTCAATAAACTAGGCATTGACTATGTGCATAAGCCTGTTTTAAGTTTTGTGAGGAACTTCAAGATATGCAAGAGAGTTTTTGACACAGAAAGTTACAGTGTAATGGGTGGGGGGGGGGAACTTAGGCATAAATATTTATTGCATAAGGCAGAATTAGATAAGGACCATGACAGGCATATAAAATGATAACAGAACTCAAAAGAAAAAAAGAGATCAATTTCTCGGGCAAGGATTAGTGAAGCATTAATATGTGAATGGGAAGTTGAAGGATGGGCAGGAGTTTGAAAAGACAAGATAGAAAGGCAGTCCAGACAGGGGACTAGCCTGAGCAAAGCCAGGGAGGCACTTCCGGGCAATCGTAAGTTAATCAATCTGACTATTAAGTGTGGCTTTGCAGTTGGAGTAGTAAGGGAAGGGAAAAGTTGATTCCACCAAATAACTCCAGAAAGAGTCTCCAAAGATAGCAGCACAGACGTTGCCACATTTTCTAGAAGAGGCTGAGCAGCAGGCCTTTGGTTAATCAGCACTCCGCATGCTAAGGTGTACACGTCTCTGTAAAACGAAAGCAATTGTGCCATCTCCCAATTCCAGGCCCTAAAGTCCATTAGGCAGTAAATCTCTCATAACTGCTCTGCACAGCCAGGAGAGGTGATGATTTTGCCTATCCTCTCCACGCAAACATTTGGTTAAACAAATTGGCATCCCGAGCAGGGACAGCAAAATTGCTATAAGAAATGTCATCGTCCCGTGATACACTGGGTTTCTCAGCTATCACGACTTCACCCATACTTAGAGGAAGTCACAACTTCTCTCATTCTGTTTCAGGTCCAGAATCTGAACACCATTTTCTTCAGATGGCTGCTGGGAATTCCTCAAGGGATCCGAACACATAACATCCAAAGGCATTTCTGCTGCTTGAACGGCTCAGAGCAGCTCCCTCCACTGCAGCAGCTTCAGCAGGGTGGAGAGCTGCTCACTGTACATAGGAAACAGGGTGCATTTTTAGGCTGGTCAAGACAGCAGCAAGACCCAGGTCCTGGTCTCAAAGAAGACACTTGGCAGAGCCCACTTCCCAAGGGACGTGCCCAGGCACTGGGAGCTTAACAAAGGGACACAGGCTGCAAGATGAAAGTGAGGCTGATTGGAGCTCCAGGGACAGGGCACTCACTCCAAGCTCTCAAGCTGAGGCCGCCTCTGGGAGACGCATGTCTGCCCTCAGAGTCTCAAGGCAGGGCCTTCCAGACATTGTAGCAAGAGCTTCCTGATCTCAGGTGGAATCCTCTCGGTTCTTGAGGATAAGCCTCATGAGAAGCCAGGAGGCTAGCGCAGTCTCAGGACAGTGAACTTCTCCTTTTCCACTATCTCCCCATGCCTGGGACTGCAGCACAGCCAACTTTGACTAGCTTCCCAAGAGTCTTCCAGAAGACCCGAAGGCAGACATATATCCTCAAACTTGAGCCAAACATTAAGGATGATTACCACTAATGATGATCATGCCTGTCCTTCCCTGCCGCTTCTCACATTTCCACCCCACCCTACAATGAAGTAAGGAACTTAATGGCTGTCAAGAAATTTAAGGACCAGACCACTGCAGACCATTGGCTGCCCCAGCCACGGTAATCAGATGAAGCATTTTCCCAAGTGCCAACTACCACAGAGATCTTGGGATTTCTGTTTAAGTGGATTTCAGAGACAGAGAATGACATGCTAGCCTAGGAGGATGGATGTCCAAAACTGCCGTACTGCATGGCAGGCTTTATGGCAGACCTTAAGCTTCTTTTTGCTTCTGCAGCCAACTTCAGAAACATGCAACATCCACATAGGCACCCAGTTGGTCTGAACGGACAGTGCAATCACAAGGAAAATAGGTCAGGCGAGCACAGCAGGCAAGAGCAGACTCTGGGGCGAGGTTCTGGGTTTCAATCCTGGCTCTGCTGTTCATTAACCTTTCTAGACCTCAGATTCTTCCTCTGTAGACAGGAAAATAATATTACTTACTATTACTCGTTGATTGTCCTCAGGATTAAATGAGTTAATGTTTGACAGCGCTTAAAACAAAACAGTCCTAGCACATTAAGCACCTCACAGTATGTTTGTTAATTTGTGTGTGTGTGTGTGTGTGTACTTAGTCTCAGAGTGAATAAAAAGCCTCCATAACAACAAGAACAATAGTTAGCACTCACTGAGTGTTTTTGACTTAGACGCAGTGAACTAAGCCCTCTAATTGGATTAGCACGTTTAATCCTCACAATCACCCGAGGAGTGAGGAGCGAGCTACTGTTAACGTGTCCATTTCACAAATAAAGGTCTTAAAGGTAAGTTGCTGGGGAGAGATCCCAAACTCCTCACCTCTATATGGTGCCCCCTGCATCAGAGAATCACCTGGGATCTTCCTTAAAATGTTGATTATGAGGCCCCACTTCACATCAAGTGCTTTGAAGCCCTGAAGTGGGATTCCAGATTCTCATGGGTCTCATTCCTAGCACCTAGATGTCCCACATTTGTGAGAGGCCTTCAGAGGAGAATGAGACTCCATGGAAAAAAGCAAGGGGCACCTCCCAGTGCACCCCACAGGACAGGGGCACCGGCCCCAATACTCCCTCCCCCCAAGGATGAGGCACCCAGCTCTTTGCCTACCCAGTCTGGATGCAGCAACCTCTCAACTGGCATAATAGTCAAGAATAGCAGGTTTAAGAGCACAATTTCAACTCATGAATTCGTATTATGTTTCTGCAGTCTTGTCAATGGTCAGCCTACCATTAAACTATTAAAGTTTGCCCCTCCTCCAATTCTTGAAGTGGACATTTCTTAAAACAAACAAAAAAAAAACAAAAAAACCTCCAACCCAAAATACTAATAAATAAAAATTGCCAGTTATTTAACTCTGTACACATACCTACTTAACAGTTTGCATAAAGAAATCAACTCTGCTAAAAATTAATTACCAGGGTCTGAATACTTCAAACATGTATGTGAATTATTTAGAGTAAAAGAACTTCACAGAACAACAAAACAGTAACGAATCAAGCTGTCAACGTTTATTTAATCACCAGGACACGTTTTATTTTTGAAAAGCAGCAACACTGGGATTGAAAGGGGATGAGGATGGTAAAAGGAATGTGTCATCTCCATTTAAATGCCGGCCTCCCAAATGTGCTTTTCCTAACAGCCCCGAGGCTCACAGTGACACTCCTGAAAAGCACTCCTGAAAGAGGATGATAAGAGATCAGAATAACAAGCAATAAGTGGCATTTGAGAGTCCCCTTAATAAAATGCAGGGAAATTGTGCAGGTGAGAAGGTGGGGAGAGAGAGCTGAGTGTTAGTGATAACCCTGACCAGGGTTAGAAGCTTCCTTGTCATGGTGCTAATGATTTCTGGAAGCTGTGCTCCAAGTTCTTCTCGGCACAACCAGGACACAGGCTGGTCTCTTCTGGTCCTGATCTTGCCTGAGTCCCCAGAGAGTGCAGGGTCAGGCATCAAGGGGGCTGGCAACAGGTCTATGCCTGGACTGCCTCCTGCTGACTCTGAGAAAAGCAGGAAGCAAGAGATCTCTGCCAAATACGCCTAAATGAACCCTTTGCCTATAGCTTCTTGTTGTCGTTACCTGGTGTTGATCTGGCCCCCAGCTCATGGTGATCCCATGCACAACTGGACAAAACACTGCCCAGTCCTGCGCCATCCCCATGACTGGCTGCAGATCAGACTTGTGATTCATAGGGTTTCCATTGGCTGATTTTCAGAAGTAGATCGCCAGGCCACGGGGCTTACCATTTCCACAGGCAGTGATAGCAGGGAGTCATTTCATCTATTCACAATCTTAAGGATGTTTGGACTCCTTTCAGATATCCATGATCTCACTCTTTCCCAAGGCAGGGACAAGCCCACCTTGATGGAATCTCCACCCCACCCCCACCCCAACTGCATCCACCCCTCCTTCTGCCCTCCTGAGTCTCTGTAACCACTGTATTTATTCCAACGTGCCTGTTGACTGCCTGGCATGGTGTTTGAGCTGCACCCTGGCTGTCTCCTAAATGGCCTGCACAGTCCCTTAGGACAGAGATGGCCCTCTGCACAGCTTCCCATATGGAAGAAGCAGCTGTATGGGGGTTGGGAGGAGGATGGTGGCCCTCCAGCGCATCACACAGAGGGGTCCTCACAGCCTGACAGAGACAGAGAACCACACCTGCAGGGGCCAGCAGACTGCTGCCTGCCCTCTCTGACTTCTGAGGTATTCTGGAGAGCAAGAGATCCTAGTGTCACCACCTTTTTTTTGGGTTTTGTTTTATTTTTTTGCCCAGAATTGATTGGACTGGGTCAAAGACTTGGTCAGAATGACCTATATGAAGCTCCCACCTTTTTGTGGTGCCCAGTGATCTAACATCCATCTGTATCATTTGAACTGTTTATTAAAATGCAGATTCCTGGGCCCCAACCCAATTCCAGTGAATGCAGTTCTCTGGGCTTGGGGTTCAGGTATCGGCACTTAAATTTTTTTTTTTTTTTTGGCTTGGTAAAATATATGCAACACAAAACTTGCAGCTCTAACCATTTTTAAGTATACTATTCAATGGCATTAATTACGTTTACAATGCTGTGCAGCCATCACCACTATCTATTAACAAAACTTTTCATCAGAGGCAGGGCCAAGATGGTGGAGTAGTCAGACACTTCCAGGAGACCCTCTTACAACGAAGACCTGAAAAAACAAGTGATTCAATTATACATGGCAATCTGAGAGCTCTGAACATCAAAGGCAGAGCTGAGGAACCAGACTGGCAGGGGGAGGGAGGGAGGGTTTGGAAGCAGCAAGGAATTGCCAGACCTGACCCAGTGAGAGCCTGAGCCCTTCAGGCCTGATCAGCTCAGGGGTGAGCAGTGAGCCAGGCAAGTGGTGGTGCTCGGGAGGTGTGTTTTTTATCACCAGGAGAGACCCAGCGCCAAAGACTCTACACAGCCATCCAGAACCAGTGAGAAGAAGCCCTGGAGGGGCAAAAGATAAGTACTTGCATATGGCTTAATGCACAGATCAAAAACATCCCCCTTAGGGAAAAACCCTTCTCCCATTTACCTCCCTGCTCCCTGCTCTTCACTGGGTCCCAGATGGGCTTCAGCAATTGCCAAGTCCCCTGGACCAGAAGTAGGATCTGTCACACCCCCGGAGCCATTCTCCCTGCCTTGGAGAGTGAACAAATTAACAAAAGGGGGGAAAAATAAACTGATGGATCCCCTAAGCCAGGAACTCAGGGTAGGCACAGCTCCTTTCCCTAGGCACAGGCAGAAGGGATTCACGGACTTTGAGTGCCTTTCTGCCTGCATAGACTTGTGTGCGCCCATCTCAACAGCGTAGGCCCTCATTACCGCAGTAGAACAGGGTATATACAGGAACTCTAACTTCAACTGTTTCACCTGTGAAGTGGCAGGTTCTTGACATTTGACACTGCTCTGCCCATTAAGCAGGGTCTTCTCCTACCCACATCAGGGGCCTGAGGACTGGTGGCTCTACCCACACCACCTCGCCCCCTGTGATAGGGGCCGATGAATAAGAGGTGTGCCCCAGTCCTTACAGCCAACAACATTAGGTGCTCATAGTCCAGCTGAAAAACCCACCCAACTATGCTCTCTAGGGAACAGGGACATGCCTTCCTCCTGGACACTCAGAGCAGCCGTCAGCCCCCTGCCTTGCTCAGAGTGTGTCCCTCTGATACAGCCAGAAGTGTGTGCCTACACCAATCACTCATGCCTGTCTAGGGCTGTAGTGAGAGCCTACACAATGCACTTGGTGGCTACCTACCTGGGCACCTAAGCTGAATCCATACATGAGGAGTGGGTGGCCTCCTGAGCTCACATATCTAGTAACAGATCCAACCACCTGGTGACAGGACATTAGAGCTTCAAAGGTGCCAACAATCAAACTATTTCATATGAGCAGCCTATATCAAAACAAAACAAAAAGCTAGGACACAGTAAGCAACCATAAAATAAATATAATAACTTATTGATGGCTCGGAGACAACAGTCAATATCAAATCACATAAAGAGGCAATCCACGATGGCTTCAGAAAGCTCCCAAAATAAGAATCTAAGAATTTTCCAGAGGGGGAAAATTTCTTGGAATTACCAGACACAGAATACAAAAGATTAATATACAAAAGTCTTCAGGAAATTAGGAAGGAAATTAAGCAAAACACAGAACACGCAATAGAGGAAATTAAAAAGATTAGAGAAGAGCATAATGACAAATTTAACAGACTGCAAGAATCCATAGAGAGACAGCAATCAGAAATCCAGACAGCAATCAGAAATCCAGAAGATAAACAATAAAATTTCAGAATTAGACAACTCAATAGAAAGTCATAGGAGCAGAAATGAGGCAATGGAATTCAGAATTAGCGACACTGAAGATAAAGTACTTGACACCAACTTATTTGAGGAAAAATCAGACAAAAGGATTTTAAAAAAATGAAGAAACTCTAAGAATTATGTGGGACTCTATCAAGAGGGATAACCTACAAGTGATTGGAGTACCAGAACAGGGGGGGATAACAGAAAATACAGAGAGAACTGTTGAAGATTTCTTGGTGGAAAACTTCCCTGATATCGTGAAAGATGACAAGATATGTATCCAAGATGTTCATCAAACCTCACATAAGGTAGATCCTAAAAGAAGGTCAATAAGACATATTATAATCAAACTTGCCAAAACCAAACATAAAGAGAGAATTTTAAGAGCAGCTAGGGATAAACGAAAAGTCATCTACAAAGGAGAGTCAATAAGAATAAGCTCTGACTACTCAGCAGAAATCATGCAGGCAAAAAGGCAATGGGATTACATACATATAAAGCCTTGAAGGAAAAAAAAAAGTGCCAGCAAGAATTATATATCCAGCAAAACTGTTTCTCAAATATGATGGTGAAATTAGAGCATTTCCAGATAAACAGAAGTTTAGGGAATTTGCAAAAACCAAACCAAAATTACAAGAAATACTAAAGGGAGTCCTTCAGTTAGAGAACCAGTAATATCAGATAACAACCCAAGACTAGAACACAGGAGAGAGCAACCAGGTATCAACCCAGATACGGAAGTCACAACAGTAAATCAAAGCTAAAACACTGAAAATACGGAAACAGATGTCAATACGTAAAGGATGGCAACATTAAAACAAAAACCATGGACTTAAAAAATGTAGACACAGATTTTTTCATATGGAGAGGAAGTCAAGGTGATATAAAGAAATAAAAGATGGGTTTAAACTTAGAAAAATAGGGGTAAATATTAAGGTAACCACAAAGGAAACTAACAATCCTACAAGTCAAAAAAAAAAAAAAAAAACTAGAAAAATATACAGACACAGCAAACACAAAATCAACAACAATGAAAAAGATGAAAAGAAAATACATAAAGAAAAATGACAGCTCAGAAAATTAAATGGAACAAAGAAACGGTGAACAACACACAAAAAAAGACATCAAAATGATAGCACTAAACTCATACCTATCAATAATTATGGTGAATATAAATGGACTAGATGTACCAGTAAAGAGACAGAGAGGGGCAGATTGGATTAAAAAACACGATCCATCTATATGCTGCCTACAAGAGACACAGCTTAGACTTAAAGACACAAATTAAAACTCAAAGGATGGAAAAAAATACATCAAGCAAACAACACTCAAAAAAGAGCAGGAGTGGCCATATTAATCTCTGACAAAATAGAATTTAAAGTAAAATCCACCACAAAGGATAAGGAAGAACACTGTATAATAATTAAAGGGTCTGTACACCAGGAGGACATAACCATAATAAATATCTACTCAACCAATGACAGGGCTCCAAAGTACATAAAACAAACTCTAACAGCACTGAAAAGAGAGACAGATAGCTCCACAATAGTAGTAGGAGACTTCAACAAACCACTTTTGGTGAAGGATAGAACATCCAGAAGAAGCTCAGCAAACACATGTAAGAACAAAATGCACAATCAACCAACTTGATCTCACAGAAACACATCAAACACTCCACCCAAAAGCAGCCAAGTATACTTTCTTTTCCAACACACATGGAACATTCTCCGGAACAGACCACATATTAGGCCATAAAGCAAGCCTTAACAAATCCAAAGCATCAAAATATTACAAAGCATCTTTTCTGACCATAAAGCCATAAACGTAGAAATCAACCAACAGAAAAAGCAAGGAAAATAATCAAACACATGGAAACTGAACAACACCATGCTCAAAAACCACTGGGTTATAGAAGAAATTAAGCATGGAATAAAGAAATTCATAGAATCAAACGAGAATGAAAACACATCCTACCAGAACCTTTGGGACACAGCAAATGCAGTGCTCAGGGGTCAGTTTATAGCAATAAATGTACACATTTAAAAAGAAGAAAGGGTCATAATCAAAACATTAACCCTACAACTGGAACAAGTAGAAACAGAGCAGCAAAAGAAGCACTTAGGCGCCAGAAGAAAGGAAATAATAAAAATTAGAGCAGAATGAAATGAAATAGAGACTACAAAAACAACTGAAAGAGTTAACAAGTCCAAAAGCTGGTTCTTTGAAAAGATCAACAAAACTGATAAACCATTGGCTAAACTGACAAAAGAAAAACAGGAGAGGAAGCAGATAACCCGTATAAGAAATGAGATGGATGATATCATAACAGACCCAACTGAAATTAAAAGAATCATAACAGATTACTATGAAAAATTGTACTCTAACAAATTTGAAAACCTAGAGGAAATGACAAATTTGTAGAAACTCACTACCTACATAAACTAACACAAACAGAGGCAGAACAACTAAATAAACCCATAACAAAAGAGGAGATTGAAAAGGTAATTAAACAACTCCCAACAAAAAAAAGCCCTGGCCAGGATGACTTCACTGGAGAATTCTACCATACTTTCAGAGAAGAGTTAACACCACTTCTGCTAAAGGTATTTCAGAGCACAGAAAAGAATGGAATACTCCCAAACTCATTCTATGAAGCCAGCATAATCCTGATACCAAAACCAGGCAAAGACACCACATAACCAGAAAATTACAGACCAATATCCCTCATGAACATTAACGCAAAAATCCTCAACAAAATTCTAGCCAGTAGAATTCAGCAACATATCAAAAAAATTATTCACCATGATCAAGTAGGATTTATACCAGGTATGCGGGGATGGTTCAACATTAGAAAAACAATTGATGTAATCCATCATATAAATAAAACAAGAACCACATGATCTTATCAATCAATACAGAAAAGGCATTTGATAAAGTCCAACACCCATTCATGATAAAAACTCTCAACAAAACAGGAATAGAAGGGAAATTCCTAAATATAATTAAGAGCATTTATACAAAGCCAACAGCCAACATCATCCTAAATGGAGAGACTTTGAAAGCATTCCCCTTGAGAACGGGAACCAGACAAGGATGCCTTCTATCACCACTCTTATTCAACAGGGTGCTGGAGGTCCTAGCCAGAGCAATTAAGCTAGAAAAAGAAATAAAGGGCATCCAGATTGGTAGGGAAGAAGTCAAAGTATCTCTATTTGCAGATGATATGATCTTATACACAGAAAACCCCAAAGAATCCACAAGAGAACTACTGGAACTAATAGAAGATTTCAGCAAAGTTTCAGGATACAACATAAACATACAAAAATCAGTTGGATTCCTTTACACCAACAAAGAGCGCCTCGAAGAGGAAATCACCAAATTAATACCATTTATGATAGCCCCCAAGAAGATAAAATACTTAGGAATAAATCTAACCAGAGACGACGTAAAAGACCTATACAATGAAAACTACAAGAAATTACTGCAAGAAACCAAAAGAGACCTGCATAAGTGGAAAAACATACCTTGCTCGTGGATCGGTAGACTCAACATTTTGAAAATGTCAGTTCTATCCAAAGCGATCTACAGATTCAATGCAATCCCGATCCAAATTCCACAGGCATTTTTTAATGAGATGGAGAAACAAATCACCAACTTCATATGGAAAGGGAAGAGGCCCCAAATAAGTAAAGCATTACTGAAGAAGAAGAACAAAGTGGGAGGCCTCACATTACCTGATTTTAGAAACTATTATACCGTCATGGTAGTCAAAACAGTCTGGTACTGGTACAACAACAGATACATAGACCAATGGAACTGAATTGAGAATCCAGACATAAATTCATCCATCTATGAGCAGCTGATATTTTACAAAGGCCCAAAGTCCATTAATTGGGGAAAAGACAGTCTCTTTAACAAATGGTGCTGGCATGACTGGATATCCATCTGCAAAAAACTGAAACGAGACCCAAACCTCCCACCATGCACAAAAACGAACTCAAAATGGATCAAAGACTTAAATATAAAATCAAAAACGATAAAGATCATGGAAGAAAAAATAGGGACAATTCTAGGAGCCCTAATACATATCATAAACACAATACGAACCATAAGTAACAATGCACAAGCACCAGAACAGAGATTTGATAACTGGAAGCTCCTAAAAATCAAACACTTATCCTCATCAAAAGACTTCACCAAAAGAGTCAAAAGACAATCTACAGACTGGGAAAAAATTTTGGCTATGACAATCCGATCAGCCTCTGATCTCTAAAATCTACAAGATAATATAAAACCTCAACAACAAAAAGACAAGGAACCCAATTAAAAAATGGGGCAAGAATATGAACAGACACTTCATCAAAGAAGATATTCAGGCAGCTAACAGACACATGAAGAAATGCTCAGGATCATTAGCCATTAGAGAAATGTAGATCAAAACTACAATGAGATATCATCTCACCCCAACAAGGCTAGCATTAATCCAAAAAACAAAAAATAATAAATGCTAGAGAGGTTGTGGAGAGACTGGAACACTTACACAGTGTTGGTGGGAATGTAAAATGGTACAACCACTTTGGAAATTGATTTGGTGCTTCCTTAAAAAGCTGGAAATAGAAGTACCATATGATCTAGCTATCCGGTTCCCTGGAATATATCCTAGAGAAATAAGAGCCGTCACACGAATAGATATATGCACACCCATGTTCATTGCAGCACTGTTAACAATAGCAAAAAGATGGAAACAACCTAGGTGCCCATCAAGGGATGAATGGATCAACAAATCATGGTATATCCACACAATGGAATACTATGCAATGATGAAGAACAATGATGAAGTCTGAAACATAACATGGAGGAAGCTGGAGGTCATTATGCTGAGTGAATTTAGTCAGTCACAGAAGGACAAATATTGTATAAGACTGCTATTATAAGAACTCAAGAAAAGGTTTAAACACAGAAGAAAACATTCTTTGAGGGTTACGAGGGTGGGGAGGGAGGGTGAGGATTATTTACTAACTAGATAGTAGATAAGAATTATCTTAGGTGAAGGGAAGGACAGCACACACTACAAGGGAAGTCAGCACACAGGACTAAGCCAAAGCTAAGTACTTTCCAGAATACAATGAAACACTTTGAGGGACACAGTAGCAGGGGTAGGCGTCCGGGGACCATGCTTTCAGGGGACATCTAGGTCAACTGGCATAAGAAAGCTTATTAAGAAAATGTTCTGCATCCTACTTTGGTGAGTGGCGTCTGGGATCTTAAAAGCTTGCAAGCGGCCATCTAAGGTGCATCAATTTGTCCCAACCACCTGGAGTAAAGGAGAATGAAGAACACCAAAGACACAAGGAAAGTAGTGGCCCAAGATACAGAAAGGGCCACACAAACCAGAGACTTCATCAGCCTGAGACCAGAAGAACTAGGAGGTGCTCGGCTACCACCAATGACCGCCCTGACAGGGAACACAACAGAGAGTCCCAGATGGAGCAGCAGAAAGGTGAGGTGCAGAACTCTAATTCTAGTAAGAAGACCAGACTTAATGGTCTGACTGAGACTGGAGGAACCCTAGAAAGCATGGCTCCTGGATTCTCTATCAGCCCAGAACTAAAACAATTTCCGAGGCCAACTCTTCAGACAGGGATTGGACTGGACTGTGGGACATAAAGTGTTACTCGTGAGGAGTGTGCCTCTTAGCTCAAGTAGATACAAGAGACTAAATGGGCAGCTCCTGTCCGGAGGTGAGATGGGAAGGCAGAGAAGATTAGGAGCTGGTTGAATGGACATGGGGAATCAGGGGTGGAAAGGAAGAGTGTGCTGTCACAGTATGGGGAGAGCAATTAGAGTCACATAACAATGTATGTATAAATTCTTGTATGGGAAAAAAATGAAAAACTTAGAAAAAAACTCAAAAAAAAAAAACCTTTCATCACCCCAAACTGAAACTCTGCACCCATTAGCAATAACTCCTCATTCCTCCCTTCCCCCAGTCCCTGGTAACCACTGGTGGATCTACTTATATCTCTGTGCATTTCTAGCACTGGCATTTTAACAAACTCCCCGTGTAATTCTCACATGCACTAAAGCTTGGGAAACACTTAAACTAATGTTCAAGGTAGTCTTGGGGCTCTGCTCCCAGCCAATGCATTTCATGTGTAGCCAACACCCATTTGTCACTGGAGGTTTGCATTTTGCTATGATGTTGAACAGGTTTCAGCAGCACATCCAGACTAAGATGGACTAGGAAGAAAGGCCTGGGGATCTACTTCCAAAAAATTAGCCAATGAAAATCCTGAGGATCACAATGGTCCACTTTGTAACTAATCATGAGGATGACACAGGACTGAGCAGTGTTTCGTTCTGTTGTACACAGGGTCACCATGAGTTGACTCCACAGCAGCTAACAACAACGCAATCTCACACGGCTCTTCAGAGTACACAAGCCCTTCTAAAACAGTGATCCTATCTTTGGCCTATTTTATGTATCTGTTACAGTGTGCACAGAGCCCTGGTGGCGCAGTGGTTAAGAGTTTGGTTGCTAACCAAAAGGTAGGCAGTTCATATCCATTTGCTCCTTGGAAACCCTATGGGGCAGTGCCACTCTGCCCTATAGGGTTGCTTTGAGTTGGAATTGACTTGATGGCAATGGGTTTGGTTTGGTTTGGTTTATGGTGTGCACAGGGCTAAGCACAAGGTAGATGATTATTGTGTCCTTAGTGACAGGATGCAGCAACTCCCAAAAGATGGCAAAGCCTGGTGTCCCCACTACCTCTTCTACCACAATATCTGGGGGACTTACTTGGATTTAAACAGGATAAGTTGCCTGGCATAGAGCAGATACTCATGGAAGGTTAATTTTGTCTTTCTCGTCCATGTATAGAAACAAATCAAGTAACAACTTGCACAGGTCACTTGTCCAATTATTATTATTATTTTTTGAATAATTTTTACAAAAACTTTTGTCAGGGAAATAAATAAGAATGGATTAATTTAGAGAGATATATTGAGCTGAAATGCACTGAATTTAAAAGCAAGTTAATTACAGTCTCCATATAAGTTTTGTTTTTTAATTAATTTTATTTTTTAAGCTCACCGCTTGGTCTCAATTAAGATAGTGATATTTTATTTATCTTAATTGTTTCTGAACTTGTTTTCCAGTTCAATGAGTTATTTTTTTAATTAGCTACATTGATTTTAAAATTCTAAGTCAAGCCTTTTCCCTGTCCTTGGGCATATCCTATAAGCTAACTGGCAAAGAAGTCATAACAGCTGTACCAGCAGAGCCTGGTACCACCTCAGAGGTGCCAAGGTAAGTGGAAGGTTCAATTTTGTGGGTCGATTCAAAGGGTCCCTGAGAGTCATCTAGGGGAGTCACACATGCTTGTGTTTATTTAATAGTTGCACAGCACCTGTGCTGTGTCAGGCACCTCTACAGTGAGTAAGACCTTTGCTCCTGCTCTCCAGAGGCTCATATCCAATAGAAAAGACATGCTATACAAGGGATAAGTTCTGTATGTTACGGGAGGCAGGCGAAGTACCTAATCCAGCCTGTCAGGGGATCAGAACCTGAAAGAGACTGACATTTATGGAAGAGTGCATTTAAGCCAGGTAATGGTATGAGGAAGAATTTGAGAGAAGTTTTCTTGTCGGGGGCAAGAGAAACATAGGCAAGTCTGGGGGAACTGAAGCATTTCATTATGCTGGAAGTAGCTTCAAGCAGGGATGGTGTGTGATAAACTGGAGAGGGTGGCAAGGCATTATCGTGAAGAGCCGTGAAAACACAGACAGGACTCAGGGCACGACACAGAGGACCAGGGGACCCATGGCCTTCAAGTGCCATCGTGTCTACCTGGTGGCCTTTGGCACCTTCTCATACCAAAGTTGCAAGAGAGAACCCTATATATGCACTTTACATGGAAAGTGGCACTTTGAAAAGGAGAGACATGATGTACACTCTCATCCTCCAAGTAAGAGGAAATGTCAGGGTTGGGGTCCTGGTGGTCAACCCTTAGAGCCTCTCCATTTCCTCCTTTGAAGAGCCTCTTTGCCCCGCTCTCTCCAGAAACATTAAGCCACACCAGATTCTGGGAGGCAACAAGTCTACCTGTTGAGACCGATAAGCCAAAGGCTTAGTCTAAAACAGCAGTGTGAACTTGTGGTCTGCCCTGGTGACTCCCAGAAGCTTCCTCGGACAAAACGCCACTCAATTTGCAAAAAGTCCACAAATTAATGACTGCTTGTTCTCTTTGTTGCTTTTAAGGTTGCTTTCTGCCGGAGTCATGCTCATCTAAGGTTCCTCTGAAGAGCGAAGACACTCCCAGTGATTCATTAGGAGTGACTTAATGGGTGATCGACAAAGAAATTACTTCAAACTGTTAAAACCTCATCAAGCTAAGACCGGAACATTTCGTACAGCGTGTCTGTCCCCGTGGTAACCCATGCCTGCACCTTGCTTCCTTCCCCTTTCCAGACAGGTTTGTTTACTAGCCTCACAGAATACAAAACGGAAGATTCTGCCCATGGGATTTTGCTGGAACCAGGGAAGAAATGGTAGCTTGGAAAGCCTCCTTCACCATTCTCAGCTCTCAAACCCAAGGGGTTGGTCAAGTTTCAGAGGTAGAACAAAGGGGCCTGCTGGCCATGTGTCTCAATAGGGTCGACAGCCAAGTGATACAGACAGGAGACTGAACACGCGTGCCCGCGGACTGGGGGATGGAAGGGAGAAGGAGCATGGGATAGACGAGGCCAAAGAGGCAGACAATAAAAAAATGACCAAAGATGCCCCTCCTGGGAAGAGATCTTTTTTCTTCCCTTCAAACTAAGGGCCTGAAGACACCTTTCTTTCTGTGTCAAAACAATAAACATCCTCTCTGTTATTAAAGTGTGTGTGGGAACCCTTGGGTGATGTAAACGGTTAATGCACTTGGCTGCTAACCAGAAAGGTTGGAGGTTTGAGTCCAACCAGAGGTGCCTCAGAGGAAAGGTCTGGCAGTCTAGAGAAAAGGTCTGGCAGTCTACTTCCAAAAAATCAGTCATTGAAAACCCTGTGAAGCACAGTTCAATTCTGACACACATAAGGTCTCCGTGAGTCGGTATTGACTTGAGAGTAACTTTTTTTTTGGTGTGTGTCGGGGGGTAGGGTGTAAATTGCTAACAGCCTTTTTTGGGGGAGAAGAAGTTTCTCAGCCACGCCCTTAAATGTTAGCAATTGTTAATTATAGGTAGATAAGTGTGTGGGAGTTTATTATACTATTCTCTCAACATTTTGGTATATATGAAATTTTTCATAATAAAAAGAAAGGGAAAAGAGATGTCCTATGATATAACAAGTTAATATAGTAAGCAGAAATGTTCATCTTAATCGTTCATAATAAGAGAAAACAATAAGCAACTTGGATGTCCATCTACAGGGAAATAATACCCCAACCCATTGACTTCAAGTCTATTCTGACTCATAGTGACCCTAAAGGACAGAGTCGAATTGCCCCATAGGGCTTCCAAGAAGCAGCTGGTGGATTTGAACTGCCAACCTTTTGGTTAGCAGCCAAGCTCTTAACCACTACATCATAGTTAACTTAATTATAGGATGTCCATTTAGGAAATATCACAGCGATAGTATAAAGGAGGAAGTAGATTTGTATATACTAAGACCAAACAAACAAACAAAACCTGTTGCCACTGAGCCTCTTCAATGTACCAACATAGGTAGATGTTTATGACAGCTGAAGGTAAGAAGACATATTTGAAAATGTAAAGTAACTACCCTATACCACACAACAAATAAATGGCAAAGCCAGTGCTCAAACCTAGGTCTGACTACTTCCAAAGGAGGTGCTCTATTTCCTGTCCTGCTTTCTCTAAAAAGAAACATCCTTCCCCACACTAGCCTCAGCTTCCACTCCACTCATACACTATGGCCCTCAGTTTCTCTTGACTGTCCTCTATTTCTTGGGTCTCTCCCTACAATAACCCATGGATGAATTCAGACTCCCCAAGCCTCCGGGCTGAGGCCGCAGCTGCCTGTCCCTGACCTGGTCTAGGAACACCATCCTCAAAACGCATAGTCTCCTTCTGCTTTCTGGAGAATCCGACCACAAAATCTTGTCTGCGGCAGGGAGACAATGACAAGTCATGACCATTGCCTGGGCCAGAGCAGGTGTTCAGGCCTGCGAGATTTGGGCACTTGCCTCTGAGATCTAGGAGTTACTCATGCCTCACTCATGTCTGGAACTCATGACCGTGGCTGGGAAGAGTTCTGCCCCTCTGCTCGTGTACAAAACAAGACATTATAAGCAACCACTGATAAGGTGAACGTGGCTAATTTACACACCCGGATCATTAGAAAAGAAGGCATTAAGAGGGGTCTACTACTGCAGCTGTGGAAATATACTCCATAAAATCACAGGCCACAAATTTTATTAGCCTGGCCAGCAAATCCTCCCTTGTCAAAGCTATCATCCCACAGCGTCTCCTGCGCCCCAGCTGCCCCAGGATCATGAAGAAAAGGACCTACATCCAGTGTTTTTGCCAAGAAACTGATTTGCATTTAAAAGTGGGGTGGGAGAGGGGAGAAAAAATGGAGAGGAGAGGAGGGAAGGGGCAATCAGCGGAAAGGAAGAGAAGATGGGCATTTTATTACCTAGTGCATTGCCTCATTAGGGGACTGATGATGAAGACGGTAACATCCATGAACCTGTAAAATAATGGATATTATTCTGAGGAAACTGACTCAGAGATGTTAAGTGACTTGTCTGAGGTGAGACAACTGGTGAGTCTGAAATCCAGTCTATGCTGGAACCACTAATAATGAAAACAGCTTATCCTAGCTACAAAGGTGATAACTACAATGCCAAGCAGCAACATACCGAACCCCTCTGTCCACCTTCCAGCAAGAAACACGCCAATCATAAAATCCCAGAAAGCATTTATTACACTATCCCTGGTGGTGAAGAAAACATTGCACCATCAAAAGTCAAAGCCAGATTGTTAGCTATTCTAATAAGCGTGTGTAACTTTTATAATAATACAAAATTCAACATTTATTTTAAAGCCAATTCTTATGCCCTATGAATTTAACTCACTCTCTGACTTAAGAAACAACAGGAACCCGGTGAGCCTTGTGTTCCTTCAGTGACATGTATATGGTCCCCACCCGGAGGGATAGATGCACGCCCCCTGGTGGTGACATGAGACTAGGCAGCAAAATCAAATCAGTTGCTTTGGAGTTGATTCCAACTCATGATGAGCCCATGTGTGTCAGTAAAACTGTACTTTATAGGGTTTCCAGTGGCTGTAATCATTTGGAAGTAGATCACCAGTACTTTCTTCTGAGGCACTTCTGAGTGAATCTGAACCACCAACCTTTATGTTTGTAGCCGAGCAGTTGACCATTGTGCCACCCAGGGGCTCCATCGGGACCTGAGAATGGCCTCAACTCTAAAGTAGAGGGAAAAGACGCCATCCACAAAGAAGTCTTAACCTTCTCGTCCATCAGAATGATCAGAATTTATTAAAATGTTATAATAGTAAGGACACTAGAGTTCTATTTCATTGTAATTGGCATAAATTATTCTTAAGACATTTGTGAACAAAAGAGAGTGAATTACTTAAAATATAAAAGAACCAGTTCTGACCTAGGAGAATAAGAGGACATAAAAAAGCACAATATTTCCAGGAAAACAGTACACTTAGAAGATTGCTGTGGCTCAGATAGTCTATCTTCTGTACCTGTGCTTCACTTTAATGCATTTAAAATTCCTATAAAACACAAAGCTTTTTCCAGACTAAAGGCATCCAGATAGTAACTCTTGGTGGTGATGAGCATGATTCTTCCATTATTATTCAGCACCCATGGTTATGTACCGTGTAAGGAGAGAAGAACTCAGAAACTTCAAGAATTACCACATTTTCTTTAGTGTGTCCCGTAAGTTAAGAGTCCAGAGGTTGGGATCAGAGGGAAGTGGGTTTGAGAGCTGCAGCAATGCCACCTTCTACCCGGGTAATCTTGGCAGGTCACTCAATCGTCTAGGAGTCAGCTGCAGACAGATCTACTTCACTGAGGTGCTGTGAGACTCTGATGAGATAATATGTGAAAGATGGCGCCTAGCACACAGCCTGCAACACGGCATATGTTCCATTAGCATCCTCACCACTCTTAGCAGCTCTTTGTAGCTTGGGCCTGAAATACAGACAGTGGGTATCCACCAGAGGCAATGGACCTTGCCTATTTTCAGAGGCCCAAGGTCCTGGAACCACGATTCCATTCAGCCTTTCAGTCTCAAAATGATAGACTCAGTTCCACAAAAAGAAACATTAAAAGATCTTCTTGAACATCAAGTTCAGGGTCCACTTCATCCAGGAAACTTTTGCTGATTAACCAGACCTACGACACTGCTGAAACCATATGACAGCTGAGGAGATTATACATCTCTACCTACTGTTGTTAGTTGCCATTGAGTTGATTCTGACTCATGGAGACCCCATGGGTGCAGAGCAGAACTGCTCCATAGGGTTGTCAAGGCTGTCACCTTTCAGAAACAGACTGCCAGGCCTTACTTCCAGTGCACTTCTGGGTGGATTTAAACCACCAGTCTTTTAGTTAGTAGTCTATCACTTAACCTTTTGCACCACCCAAGGACTCCTACATCTCTAGTAGGGGAGTGTTTTGCCTTGCCCCATCCCAAAGATTATATGGTCTGGGAATGAAGCATGAAAATTTTTTTTTCCTAAATTCTATGCACCAAGGGTGCATAACAAAGCCTTGTACACAAACCTACAGGGACATATTCTTTTTTTTTTTTTTTTCTGGTGGTGGGGGGAGATAGAAGGTCCTTGGCTCTGAAAAGTCTCAATTAGAGAGTCATGGGATTTGAGTGCTAACGTACCCCAAAGCCTACATTCCAGCACCAGTGGTAAACGGCTAGAAAAAGCAGTTAAGAAGAAGTCTAGCAAACACTGTTGATCCAAACAGACATGGTCTTGAGTTCAGGGAGATTGGTATCATGATGTATGTTGGGGACAAATGGGCAGACAGGGTTCAGCAAGGTAGGTTTGCGTATAAGGTTGGTATTCTCCTATCTGCAGCCAGCGGCTTCCATCTATCTGCTTTCTGCCCTGTTCTATAGAGCCTGGCCGATGCAGGTGTTAACTGAAGCCAGAACAGAAAAGTCTGCAGGTAAAGCCTGGCCCAGATTGAGACAGGGATGCTCAGACGACCTCTCAGAGCCTCAGATGAGACGGCCAACTCCCTAGTGCAGTGTCCTATGGCACAGAACCTCAGTGCAGAGTTCTAGTGAGGCAACACGGTGGGTGCTCATTCCCTGGTCGCTTACCTAAACAAGTCTAAACACCAGCTGAAGAAGGGGAAATAGGCAGTTCTGCACCAAATGTATCCCCCATAGTCTGCTCCATCCACTCCTCCTGTTTTCCATAATCTAATCTAGTCCTTGCTTCTTGGATTGGGTATTGTGGGCCAGGAAATGAAAATTTCCAGTGAATCTTCTTGCAGCATCTCTTTTACTAAATGGTAACAAAACAAATGAACGAACCCACTGTCGCCGATTCTGATAATAAGGACCATATAAGACAGAGTTACCCTATAAAATGGAGTAAACTGCCCCATAGCGTTTCCAAGACTGTTCTTTATAGAAGCAGATTGTCACATCTTTCTCCACAGAGCGGTTGGTAGGTTTGAAGTGCTGGCCTTTTGGTTAGCAGCCAAGCACTTAACCACTGTGCCACCAGGGCTCCCTTTACTAGATGGTAGGTCATTTAAAACTTTATATTAAGGTAATCACTGATATGTTATGGAATAGAATGTAAAATTCCTAAAGTTGTATAAAAGAGACTTCAAGAACGTATATGTTCACCGTGGATTCTGTTCTCTGAACTTCAGAGTAAGCTTTTACTTTTGCTTGCCCTTAGGGGCCCTTTCTTAGAAAAGTTTGAGAAATGTTCAAAGTGTCTACCAAGTTTAAAGGGTCCTAGAAGGAAGCGGAGAGCTCTCCAGGGTACTGATATCTAAGACAGAAAATCAATACCAGTAAAACTACACACACAGAACCTTCATAAGCAAATTGTTCACTCAGTGGACCAGGAAGTAGCTCCGGTTAAAGCAAGTTAATCAAAAATGTATTTCATGCCCTTGGGACAGATTCCCTATGCCATCTCTTCCCAGGGATCTCAGTCACACTGGTGAAAGGTCCAAAGGTTTTTCAAAGAACTGACCTTTTTTGAGAATCTTCTATGTGCCAAGCATTGGGTGAGATGTATATATGGGTTACTAAATGTTTGTGGCTCCCCAGGTATGAATATCAAAATTAAAGTTGTTATTACTTTCATCCTTCCCACTGTTAACTTTTCAGAAACAATTTGCTCTGGATTTATAAATGGGTAATCAGAGACTATTCATTTCCAAGCCCTTTTTCTTTCTCCAATTAGGGCAGATTCATTTCTTCTTCCCTGGGATAGTTCCCAAGGTTATTAAATTCCATCTCTTAACTGATAACATTGAAACAACCATGACAAAGTTAGTGCTGATTGGAGTCTGGGTTTTTCGGGGCATCTTCTAAGCTATTAAAAACCAACCCAAGCTAAGAGAAGAATGGTTGCGTCTCCCACTGTAGGGCTTGGTAAGTGCTGTATCATTTAAGTCATGTGTATTCTTGTTGTTCCTCTGTTTATTTTGTCCCATGCTGTTCAATCAGTGCTAAAATATGTTTCCACATGTAACTAAATAAACTAAGCAAATTACCAATAACCTTGCCAATAACCAACTCTCTTATTTCATGTCTCAATGTGCCAATCAATGGTTAGTTACCTCCCTTACATTAGTCTAAGATAAGCTCTATAGCGATAGTATAAAGCATAAATTAAGTCTTAACTGCACATGGAAGACAGCTGCAACAATAAATAATGGGAAAGTACCTATGGAGTTTCCTAAGACAAACACAGAACCAAATACAAAGAGTAAAACCTTTCCGTTTTGGTCTTTAGCAATAAATGCTGAGCATCCAGAAGGTAAGACAGAGCAGGGAGATGATCATTTTGAGTACTGTAATAGCTTCAAAGTTCTTTCCACGAAAGGAGGAGAACTGATGTTCTTCTGGAAGTTATGTTTGCTATTTTGTTAGTTATGAATTTGAATTTTTTAAAAAAGCCTCATGACTTTGTCTTCCACAGTCTGGCCTCAAACTTCCCTTCCAGAATTTAGTCCTCACCCTCCAACATTTACCTGCCTTCAGTTACACTGGACAACTCCCCAACCCTTTAACATTTGGTATGCTCTCATGCCTCTAGAGCCTAGACTTGCACTTTCTAATACAAAGTACCATTCTATTCTCACAACCACTCTGTAAGGCCACTATCATTGCCATTTGACAGACGAAATAGAATTAACCAAAGATTATGCAACTAACAAGTGCCCAAACTGGAATGTGACTCTAAATATGTCTAAATCCAGTAAAACATAAACCTCAGGAGACCAGAGATAGTGTCTGTCCTCTCTGTCACTGCATGTCCCTCACCTAAAACAGCATCTCAAATATGATGGGGCTCAATAACAATTGTTGAATGAACGCATGAATGACCCCATGCTCATGAGCTTAACCACTACTCTGTCCTCCTCTGTGAAGTCAGGAACCAAGTCATGCTCATCATTTCAGAATCCCAAATCCCCAAAGGGATATGCTTAGTTAATGCTCAGTAAGCTGTCTGTGCAAGGAGTATCTCTGAAAGGATCTTGGAACCTGGGGTTTCTAAGTCACAAAGATTCAGAGCCACAAGAGTCTATGGAACATCTCCAGACCAACATAGGGAGGATTTTAATTTATCCATTCAGCAAACATTTATAAAATTCATTTCATGTGCTCAGCACTATTATAAGCACTATGCATTCAGAAATGGGTAAGACAGATACAGTCCTTGCTCTTAAGGAATCTACATTCTAGTGGGAGGATTACAAGGAAGGAAAGAAAGAAAGGAGGGAGGATGTGGAGAGAAAAGAAGAAATGAAGAAGGGAGGGGAAGGAGGGAGGTAGAAAACATTAGACAGTAATAAGAGATAAGGAGTTGATTTTTAAAAAAATAACTTATTGACATAAAATTCAAATAACATAAAATTAACCAATTTGAAGCGAACAATTCAGTGGCAGTTAGTATATAAGCAGCTGATTTTTCTTTTTTTTAGAGGAGAAAATATATTTTATGCCACAATGCCTACAATTACATAAGGATTTTGTTAGAGCTTGAGATTACAAACACTTGTTTTCTTTTTTAAAATTTTTAAATTTTTTTTATTATACTTTAGGTAGTTTACAGAGCAAACTAGTTTCTCATTAAACAATTAATACACATATTGTTTTGTGACATTGGTTGCCAACCCCATGACATGTCAACATTCTCCCCTTCTGGACCTTGGGTTCCCCATTACCAGCTTTCCTGTCCCCTCCTGCCTTCTCGTCCTTGCCCTTGGGCTGGTGTGCCCATTTAGTCTCATTTTGTTTTATGGGCCTGTGATGGTTAAGACTGTGTCAACTTGGCTGGGTCATGACTCTCAGTGTTTGGGCAGTCGTATAATTTTGCCATCACTTCCCTGTTGAGATTTGATCACCCCTACGATGGGATCTGCTGTGAGTCGTACCAGTAGGGTCGGGTGGCTCACCGCCTTCTCAGCCTTCATCTCTCCACCCTCCTGCTCCCCTTGCTCCTTGCTGGGGCTTTTGCTTGTTCTGGATCCTGCAGCTGGCTCCTGTTCGTCTGACCTCTGGTTCCTGGGACTTGAGCCATCAGCTTACCTGCAGTCTTGCCTGCCGATCTTGAGATTTTTCAATCTTCATAGCCTGTAAGTAACAGCCCTGCTCTCCGGCCTGCCAATATTGGGTTCACCAGCTCCTGTGGCTACGTGAATCAGGAGAAATCTCTTTCCTGCCCCACGGACTTGAGACATTACAGACTCTAAAAACCTTGTGAGCCATTTCCTTGATATAAATCTCTGTCTATAAATGTATATATATACATATACATATATATATATATATATATATATATATATATATATATACACACACACATATATGCTTTACTGGTTTTGCTTCTCTAGAGAACCCCACCTAAGACATTCGGTACCGAGAGTGGCTCTAGAGAAACAAAATTTTAAGGATGAATTTTCTAAATTGGCTCTCAGGTCTGGTTAGTCTTAAAGATGTTAATGACTCTGCTTCCAGTAGTAAAGAGGGCACTGCTAACCCATGGCTCAAGGTGGCAATTCAGAAACACAAAATATCACCATCAATAGATCAGGTGGTGAAAGACGAGGCTTTGGGTGACTGCATGGATAACACCTTTCTATAATTTTGTCATAATAAGCAGTATAAGGAAGCTGGTTGGTTGGTCCTACTTTCGCTAGACAAACTGGTGAAAGAAAGAGATGAGCTCAGGGCCTCAGAGTCAAAGCTCAAGCACTGCATAAATGACCTTAAAGTTTCCACATGTGCCTTGAAAGAAAGCCTTATTTCTTGTAGTAACAGAGCTGATATTGCCGAAAACCAAACCGAGTCTTATTGTAAGAGTGGCTGAATTACTCCAACTCAACTGCCAACCTTGAGAGGTGTCTGAAAGCAGTTGATTTTTTTTTTTTAAAGGAGAAAATATATTTTATGCCACAATGCCGGCAATTACATAAGGCTTTTGTTAGAGCTTTAGATTATAAATATTTGCTCTTTATTTCTTAATTTTTTATTGTACTTTAGATGAAGGTTTACAGAGCAAACTAGTTTCTCATTAAACAATTAATACATATATTGTTTTGTGGCATTGGTTGCCAACCCCACGACATGTCAACACTCTCCCCTTCTTGACCTTGGGTTCCCCATTTACCAGCTTTCCTGTCCCCTCCAGCCTTCTCATGCTTGCCCCTGGGCTGGTATGCCCATTTAGTCTCACTTTGTTTGAGCCTATCTAATCTTTGGCTTAAGTGTGAACCTCAAGAATGACTTCAGTACTGAGCTAAAAGGGTGGCTGGGGTCCATACTATGGGGGTTTTTCCAGTCTCTGTCAGACCAGTAAATCTGGTCTTTTTTTTTTTTTTTTTTTTTTTTTGTGAGTTAGAATTTTGTTCTACATTTTTTTCCAGCTCTGTCCGGGACCCTCTGTTGTGATCCCTGTCAGAGCACTTGGTGGTGGTTGCCAGTACCATCTAGTTGTGTTGGACTCAGTCTGGTGGAGGCTGTAGTAACTGTGGGCCATTATAAGCAGTTGATTTTTAAGAAAGTGATGTGGTAAAGAACTCCTGAGTGGTCACTTTCAATTATGTGGTCAGGGAAGACCTCTCTGAGAAGTGATCGGACAAGTAGGCAGCTTGGTGAATATCAGCAGAGCAACATTCCAGGCAAAGGGAATAGCCATTGCAAAGGCCACAACATGGGAACTGGCCTAGAGTGTTGGAGAAAGGGAGAGATCCTGATAGATTTCATGACTTTTGCAAGGACACACAGGCAGTGGTAGAACCGGGGCTTATCTCCAGAATGGCCAATTCTCAGATTTGTATTCTTACAGCAATGAGTCTCCAGATATCTGATCAATACACTAAGGTCTAATAATGTGCTGCACCAGACCTGGACTCACCTCACAACCACCACCATGTCATGGCAGGCCCAGTGCTCTGCTTTCACATGGGGGTTTTGACTGGCCATTGCTCAAGTTGCCAAAAGTAAAGGTGAACAGGCTACAGAGAACCCAGATGTCAGGCTTCCTGGACACCATCTCTGTTCATATAAATTACCAAGATGTGTGATATAATCCATATAGAAAGGCCAAAGGAAAATGGTCTTTGTGCTCCAGGCAGAGTCAATTCCACACTTGGGCTCAGCATCTTGGGTGCTGTGTGATCTTGGGCAAGTTATACAGCCTCTCTGGGCAGTAAACGGGAGTGGTAACATTCCCCTTACATGGTGGTTAGCAGGACTAGATGAGATGATATGTCAAGAACTTAACATTGATCTTAGCAAGTCCTCAGTAAATGTTTGTTTCAGCTCTTTCCCACATGCTTCCCCTTAAACATTCCTAATAATTTTACCAGTCCAAGCTGAACTGCTTGTTTCCTCTAGGTTTCTCTACCAGGTCATCTCCAAGTTGAAGCACAGCCCTGAAATCATTTTTCTCTAATCTCCACTTTCCCTCCTGGGAGCCACCTCTCCTGCCAACCTGCCCCTGCCCTCCACCACAACCCCTCCTGTGACTCCCCCTCTCAGTAAAGCTGGACCCTATCCTCACAACACCCTCCATCAGAAACCTGATCACTCCATTTAGCTATCTATCCTAGCCAAGGCAGTCAATGCAGGGGAAGGTGAATGGAGGTTTGCACCCTCCACGCAGTGAGGTCAGGCTGGAAATGGATACCTGGCCCTCCACAAACGTAAGGAACAGGGTGAAAGGAGAAGAAAAATGATGAAATAAAGGAGATTACCTTTTTATCAAATATTTCTTCTCTATCTGTGCAAATGTGTAACAGAGATTTTTGGCAACAGATCCCACGGGCTGGGGTTAAACTCACCATCGGGCCTTTTGTGATTCTAAAAAAAGGCTAATGAGAGGATGTGCTTCTGTGTAATCCAAACAGTATCCATTTCATGCCCAGTCGTTTTTTAAATGGGTAACAAATCTCCCTGGCGTGTTTCTTCCTCTGACAAACAAAAACTCTGTCTGGTGCCTTTGTGGGCCCTGTCCAATCAACAAGGGTAAGAGGCCCTGGATGCCAATTCACCGTCCCCTTCACAAAGATAGGTTCACCGGGCCATCTCTCTCCCACCTAACAAGTTCCCCTCACTGAAAGCCAAGTCAAAATCCAGAATTTTGAATTCAGACTAATGAAACAGGGCACGGATTTTTAACTGATTTTTAAAATCCAAATTGACAACTTTGCAGGCTAAGTCCACTACTGCTTCAGGTGGTAGCATTAACAGAGAGAGCATGACAAAGATTAACAGCAACTCCATGATGTAGCTGTTACCATCACCCTTGTTTTATAGCCAAGATAAGAGAGGACATGAACTTGCTCAAGTATCCAGAGCTAGAAGGGGAAGAACAGAAATTCAAATGCAAGTGAACCCAGAGCCAACCTGTATGAGAGGCAACGAAGAGCCTGCCCAAACCCAGTCAGGCCACATGGTGCTTTTGAATTTTTGAATACACTGTGAGCAATGAAAAATTTGGGAATTTTACATACAAATCCAATATAAATTTCTGGATTTTTTTTTTTTAATTGGAAGACTTGGCCACACTTGGGCTTGCATTCCCAAATGGTTGCCTCCTTTGCCTTATCACTGTCTTCTTTTCCCCTTTTAGACTCTGTTTTGCCACAGATCCCTTCCTTTCTCCTTCACCTGTACGTTATTGCCTGCCTGGTCCCAAAGGCACTGGAGTTTGCACCACCTATAGCTCCATAATAACATATCTTTCTTTACAAAATAAACAACCACACAGTTCACAAACCATACTACTGTCACTTAGAGAAGAGTCCCAAGACAATTTGGATGTAAATGCTCCAGGAGGGTTATTCTCTTTAGTTTAATCTTTAGTTTAAAAGCAGTTCCCAATGCTTAGCACTTCACTGTTTGCAAACAACATGATAACTTGTTTTGTTTTGTTTTGTTTTAACATGCTGTGTAATTATTCTACCTTTTAATTTTTGCATCGGCATAATTAATTTAGCAATCCTCTGCCCTGGAGGAGTGTTCCCATCCTTACAGGCTTTACTCTGCTTTTTTTCTTACAGAGTCTTAACTGTGCTAAATACCGGTCTTAGTACTGCTGGATCCCAGAGGTGACTTTATGGCAAGGGAGCAACCTAGGAACCTCTCCCATTGCATATTTGCCCCTGATCTGGGGTTTTACCATCACATATCAAGAGGTGGCAGATGAGGAAGACTTCTATGTGATTTGCCTTTCTGTAGAGTTAGCAATGGTCTCAACCAACAGTCCCAACCCCATGGCCAGGGCATTGACTATTATCTGAAATGACAGAGATTCCTTTGGATGAAAGGTTGTTAACCAGAAGTCTGTGCACAAAAAATTTGATGTGCATTTTTGTGATGCTGGGAACCCAGAGTTGATGTTTACCTAGAATCCTCCAATGCCCCTTCTTAACAGCACCCTGTTTTCCTTATTGAGAATCACCACTCCATGTTGTGCACAGGCTTAGTGGGACAATGGTTCCAGATGCCTACTTCCAACTACAAAGACAGGATGACAGAGGTGCCTGCTGACTCTTCCTCTCTCCACCTATTTCATTCAATTCCATTGACCATCCTGTAATTCTGCCTCTTGAAGTAGGGACCCCAGGGCAAAGAGAACATTGGAAAGTATTCATGGCAGCAGCAACATGTGGTTCTACTACCCAGCCCTCTCATACTCCCGTAGTCCTTTCCCATTCCCAAGCCAAGGTTTTCCAGCTTCTCATTGCCTCTGTGAGCTTTGGATATCCTCCCTGTGATGCTTTAGATAGCCAGAGTCATGCTCTGTTTGCTAACGTCCAAACAGCTCTTAAGCAATATAGGTTCATGGTCTCTAGAGAACTTCCAAGAGGTCTGTGGTTCGGAACCGCAGTTTAGGGCACTGAACAGTCAGTTGAAAGGCAACCACATCTGGGAGAGCCAACACACTGAACCTTAATTGCCGTAAGGGCTCAGAGTGACTGGGGTGAGTAGATCATCCTCAACATCACAGTCCACAAAAAGCTGCTCCCTGGAGATGAAAAATACCATACATATCATGAAACGGAGTCCCCAAATAAAGCTAATTACAGTCATAATCAATCTCCTGATAATTTTGGCAAAGCAAGCTCAGGATATGCCATGTTCCTCAGGAGCCTCTAAACTCTCTCCCCAGGTCATAGTGCATATCATGGAATGGGGGTAGTGAGACTTCACATGGGACCCCACACATGAAGGGCAGTCAGGGGTGACTGTGCCACAGAGGAGAAGGAGTCTTGGAGGCATTGTGACAAAGGAGTGAACTTGTGAACCTGAGCTCACACTTGTATTTCTTTGCACTCCAATGGCAATTATTGGTTATGCTGTAAAACCATCATTGCCTTCACCTACAAATTTAGTAACAATTTATATTTTGATTTATTTTTCTACCAGTTTTTGTCTTGTATTGTCTACCAAATTGTGAGCTCCTGTCTTATAAATATTTTTGATTTCTCTTAGAGCAGCCAGTATCATAATTTAACTGACAAAATATTATCAACAAGTTTATAATAAACAAGTTGTTTATAATATCCTGGCACCACTGAAAATGCTGTTTTGTGTTAACTATTTCTGTACTCAAACATCTCTAGGATTTGCCTACATCTAAGATAGAAGATGGAGGATTTTAAAAGCCTATCTTTTTCATCAGGAATTCAGTGCCACAGCTACCCAATTTCCCTGATGTAAGAATAAGATCCAGTAGATGTCATATTCTCAGTAAGATCTAAGAATTGTCACTTCTGTTCTCATCTTTGGTGATATATTATACATGGAACTATCTCACTGTGAAATCCGGGCCCCTAACACAATATTTCAACTAGCTTTATATTTTTACTTTCAAGCTGGTGAGAAAGTTGTTTTCTTTTCTTTTTTTAACCCTCCATCCCTAGGGGAAACAGAAGTCTCTGATCAATACAGACATCCCCCTTTTACTCTAGTCTCCTGGGAACCACACCTCCCTTATAATGCCAATTGAAATAACATTATGGAAGAATGTGTGCTTACATCAGAGGTTCTCAATCAGGAGTGATTTTGCCTCTTTTCCCCTAGGAAACATTCTGACAATGTCTAATATCTAATAGGTAGAGGACAGGGGTAGTGCTAAACATCCTAAAATCCAGAGGACAGTGTCTCACGACAAAGAATTACCTGGGCCAAAATGTCAATAGTTTCAAGGTTGAGAAGTCCTAGCTTAGATACACAAGGTATACTGGGAGGAGCTAATATTTAAAACCCTGTGTTGGAGTCCATTCTGTACGCGGGCTTGGAAGTAAATGAGTCTGATGGGAACAGGAGGCATAAGAAAGGGAATGCAGAAAACTGGGGTTTGTCCCTAAGGAATCTCCAGAGAACATACCTATCCCATGTTATATTGGAAGGATCCTTCAGAAATTATATAAACCAATTTCCTCATGATCCTGTTGAGGAACTGAGGTCCAGAGAGAGGAGGCAGACTTGTCCAAGGTTCCTAAGAAACTTAGTTGCAGAGCTCAAACTAGAAGAAGTCTGGTCTCATACCCCTAGCCTAGTGTTACTTCTACTCTACCATGCTGATTGCAATGAAAAGAAGAAAGAAAATATAGTTCTAAAACTACCACTGGACTTTAAATTTGTTGAAAGGTAGGAAGTCAGAAGAGAACTTTCTGGTCTAGGAAGGAACTAGATGTAGAATCTAAAGACTGGAAGGCAATGGATTTATTCAACAACAAATATGTATTTAGTATCTACTACATGCTAAGTATGACCTTGAGTATATCTCACCTGAATTAAGACACCATTCCAAGAATAGATCTGACACATTGAACACTAATGACTGAAGACCAGACAAGTTGTGGATTGACATCAAGGACATTATACATGAAGAAAGCAAGATGTCATTAAAAAGACAGGAAAGAAAGAAAAGACCAAAATAGATGTCAGAAGAGACTCTGAAACTTACTCTTGAACATACAGCAGCTAAAGGTAAAAGGAAGAAATGATGACATAAGAGAGATGAACAGATTTTAAAGGGTGGCTTGAGAAGACAAAGTAAAGTATTATAAGGAAATGGGCAAAGACCTGAAGAAAAAATTCAAGCCTCGAGTTGCAATATTGAAGGATTCTACAGGGCAAATATTAAACAGCACGGGAAGCATCAAAAGAAGATGGAAAGACTATACAGGGTCACTGTACCAAAAAGAATTGGTCCATGTCCAACTACTTCATGAGGTAGCATATGATCAAGAACCCATGGCACTGAAGGAAGAGGTCTAAACTGCACTGAAGGCACTGGTGAAAAACAAGGCTCCAGGAATTGATGGAATACCAACTGGGATGTTTGAACAAAGGCTGCAGCACTGGAAGCACTCACTTGTCTATGCTAAGAAATTTGGAAGACAGCTACCTGGCCAACCAACTGGAAGAGATCCATATTTGTGCCCGTTCCAAAGAAAGGTGATCCAATGAATGTGGAAATTATCAAACAATATCATTAATATCACACACAAGTAAAATTTTGCTGAAGATCATCCAAAAGTTGTGGTAGCAGTACATCAATAGAGAACTTTCAGAAATTCAAGCAGGATTCAGAAGAGGGTATGGAACAAGGGATATCACTGCTGATGTCAGGTGGATCATGGCTGAAAGCAGAAAATACCAGAAAGATGTTTACCTGTGTTTTGTTGACTATGCAAAGGCATTCGACTGTGTGAATCATAACAAATTATGGGTAACATTGGGAAGAATGGGCATTCCAGAAGACCTAATTGTGCTCATGAGGAACCTGTGCATAGACCAAGAGGCAGTCATTTGACAGAACAAGGAGATATTTTGTGGTTTAAAGTCAACAAAGATTTGTGTCAGGGTTGTACCCTTTCACCATACTTATTCAGTCTGTATGATGAGCAAATAATCCGAGAAGGTATACTATATGAAGAAGAATGCAGCATTAGAACTGGAGGAAGACTCATTAACAGCCTGGGTAATGCAGATGACACAACCTTGCTTACTGAAAGTGAAGAGGACTTGAAGCACTTACTGATGAAGATCAAAGACCACAGCCTTCCGTATGTATTACACCTCAACAGAAAGAAAACAATAATCCTCACAACCAGACCAATAAGCAACATCATGATAAATGGAGAAAAGACTGAAGTTGTCAAGGATTTCATTTTACTTGGATCCACAATCAACACCCATGGAAGAGGCAGTCAAGAAATCAAATTGCACTGGGCAAATCTGCTGCAAAAGACCTCTTTAAAGTGTTAAAAAGCAAAGATGTCACTTTGAGGACTAAGGTGCACAACACAAGCCATAGTGTTTTTGATTACCTCATATGCATGCAAAAGCTGGACAGTGAATAAAGAAGACCAAAGAAGAATTTATACCTTTGAATCATGGTGTTGGCAAAGAATATTGAATATACCATGGACTGCCAGAAGAACAAACAAATCTGTCTTGAAAGAAATACAGCCAGAATGTTCATTAGAAGCAAGGATGGTGAGACTTCATCTCACATACTTTGCACATGTTATTATGAGGAACCAGTCCCTGGAGACGGACATCATGCTTGGTAAAGTAAAGAGTCCATGAAGATGAGGAAGACTTTCAACAAGATGGATTGACACAGTGGCTGTAACAATGGGCTCAAGCATAACAATAATTGTGAGGATGGCACAGGACTGGAAGTGTTTCCTTCTGTTGTACATAGGGTCGCTATGAGTTGGCACTGACTCAATGGCACCTAACAACAACAACATATGATAAGCACTGGTTAAGATACTAGAATGGGAGAGATAAAGCACCTGCTGCCACATGACTTACTTTCTAGTGCAAAAGCGGCAGACATGATCATGAGCAAGACTAAGGCCAAAGATAAATGGAAGTTTAAGTTCAGTCTGGTACCTTAACAACCCACTGCAAGGTTCAAAGACCTATAAAAAGGCAAACTCTACAAATACCTTTAAAAAGAGTGTTTTAGGATGATGCAACTTTTTGTTTCAGGCTCTAGAAATTCTATAGGTTGCTAACTATTGTATTCCTAGGCAGTGCAACAGCAGCAGCAGCAGCAATAATAACAATAATAATAGTCAACATTTGCTGGGTATACGTCTATGTACAACTATGTACTATCTCATTAAATCCTCATAACAACCTTTTGATGTAAGTGTCATTACCCCAATTTATAGATGTGGAAACTTGAGTTCAAAGATGTAAAATAACTCGGCTAAGGTTACACAGCTAAAGGAATTCACACCCAGGTCTGTGTGTCTACAAACCCTATGCTCTTAATGACTAGGTTCAATGGTATCAAGATCATTTCAGAACTTTCAGAGCAAAGACCTACTAGCCACTCCATGCCAACACATGAGTCTCAATTTCCCTGTTCCTCTACCATGGTTCCAACAGCATGTCTTTAACCATAAAGTTTTACACCAAACAAACAATTATCTTCATCAATATATATTGTATTTCTTCCTGTTTAAAGTGGCTTCTCAGCAAATTTAAGCTGTCGGCAGACTATGTATTTCAAACTCACGTATTTCACACAAACCATAAAAAAGCATACTGCAGTGGGGACCACCTTGTTTGAAATGTAAATGTTTGTACATTGTTAAACTATGAAAAGCAGGGAGGTTATGTGAAGTATTCATTTGCACTTTTGAACACCATCAGGCAAGACAGATTGCTTGATGCCCCCAAAATTTTCACCACTAGATTAAATTTTGTTAATGGGACCAAGAACATTCAAAATAACCCATTTTTCTATATCAATATTCGATATATGTCATTGCTTCCTCTACCAAATTTAGTTTGTTTTTTTTTTTAAATCCCTGTCAAGAATCTCATCAAATGGCTATCTGCCCAGGCACATACTCACTGGGTCTCAAGGCCTACATGGAGGGCACTAGAATCAGGGCAACCTGGGAGTTGAGGCCAAAAGTGGACCAACCCTGCTAGCCCAATGAATACTCCAGATATACATGTATGGGAATCCTAGTCAGCAAACATTTACAGAACACCCATTATGTTCTGTGTAATTGTGTCAGAAAGTACAACTGTTTTCAGACAGGTTATCTCACTTAAGCCCCACAAGAAGTCTGGGAAGTAAGAGTTACTGTTCCCATCTCATCAATCAGAAAAACTGAGGCTTAGAGAGGTTCAAGCACTGCTCTGAGGCACACAGTTAGGACATAGCCAGGCCGAGATCCGTATCTATTATTCTAAATCCAAGTTCTCTGTTCTTTCTCCTCTTTCACTGCAGTTCCCATTATACCAATCACTTAACAGAGGCAGCCACAAATAAAACATAGTCCTGGCCTCAAGGAGCTTATAATGTTATAGGGAAAATAGATGTATTCATATAACCATGGAAGTCAAAATTTACAGAATACTTACTATGTGCCAGGCACTGGAGTAGGCTCTTTACAAACATTACTTCACTTCATTCTCCCAACAACTAGATGAAGTAGGTGCTATTACTATTACCATTTTAAAGATAAGGAAACTAAAGTTCAGAGAGATTATGAAACTCACCCAATGGCAGAGTACTTAGAGGACAAGCTGTGATTCAAACTCTCTCTGTGCTCTAATACTGCCATGTCAACAACAAACCAGAGTTCTATGGAACCCTCCTCATAGCCGTGTGTAAGCTATGTGTGCTGGGGACTCAGAAGGGGAGAGTGTCCTGTGGGGTAAACAGGGAGAACCTCCAATGGAAACTCAAATATGAGTAGGCTTTCAGAGACAGCAAGTGTCCTCAATGCACCTAAGACCCTGTAGGTGCCATCACTTGGTCATCACCAGGTTGTTGCCTCAACAACCCACTCTTCCCCTGGACAATTCCACCTCTAAATTAATGCCTGTCTCCAGACAGCCTTCCATGACCCATATATATTTCACAAGCATGAGAAGTCACATGGTCATATACTTACCATTTTTGCATGTCTTTCTTCCCCATGGTAAGCTCACCAAGGGCAAAGAATGAATCTTAATCCTCTCTGTACACCCACTGACTTTCACTGTTCCTGATACAGAGCAGACACTCAACAAACATTTGCTGAACTTAACTGGGAAGCAACATTCTTGAAATAACCACATGAAAGGGTGAGCAACACTGTGCAACATGAAGGGTCAGAGGCCAGCTCATAGTACGTGCTCTGTAAATGTCTGCTGAATAAAGAAAAAACTATCCATCAGTTTGAAGCAACTGACAGCTAAATGTATTAACATCGAGACAGCTTTAACCAACTGTTGGGCCAAAGTAGCTGCTGGGAAAAAAAATTACAAATGACAAAGAGTAAAAAAACATGAAGACAAGAGAGGAAAACCACATGCTGGCACACAGTAGGCATTCAGTTAGTATTCTCTGTCCTGCTGAACTCATCAGCTGACAATTCCTACAAAGAGAAAATCATACTAGAGTTTGAATTGCCATTTATATCTGAGAGGGCAACATGACAACTATTGTACCCATCTAATAAACGAATGTTACCTGTGTGCCTCCAACTATGAAGGTTACTGTGACTTAAAATCCCATTAAGAGAACCCAGAGCAGCTGCTCCTGTACACATCTTATATATTAAATCACCATGGACAATTTGCCTCCATGGCCAGCAAATGGCCTGAGTACCTGGCCCTTGAATTACAGGTTTTTTCATATTTCATTTCCATAAAATAGCCTGCTCAAGAAAGTCAATGATTATTTCATTTAAACAGCTACCGCCAAACAGTGCAGCCCTGGGCTTCAACACTAAGCCCACAACATTTCTACATTTTCCAGAAAAGTAAAAACAAAATGATACTCTACCAATTTTTAAAGATGATCAGAAGGTCCCTGAAATTTAACCCATAGGAAATGCCCATTCTTGCACGCTGGTTTATGTGAAAATGCCAATACTTCACTGTGCCCTTCCAGCCATTTTAATACCTTCAAGATGGCAGGATAATGAGGATTTGAAAAATAAGAATCACTGAGGTCTATCTCTCCATTAATAGACAGGGTTTGATATGGAGAGGGAAACAGTAATAATATTTCCAAACTATCTTGGTTTCCATGTAGAGAAACCAATTATCCAGAGGCCCCTCTTCCCTGCAGGAAGACATGCTCTCTGTTCATCAATATTTCATGCACTGTCATCTGTGCATTATTTAATAAAGCAATTGAGGGGATGAGTTTCTTTTATTTTCAACCTTTCCACCAGAGACCCTAACCCTACCATACACGTTCTGGAATTCAGTTGGCAATCACAGGAAGATGTATTTGCTGATTTTTTGAGGTCAAGGGACTGTTTCTAGTCTTGAACACACTCCAAGTTTATAATACACACTCCTTACCCCAGGGACACCTGGTCCATGTCTGTTTGTGCTGACTGAGGTGAGCTCACTTCAGAATTCAATACATAATGATGCAGTCGATCAGCAGATCACCAGGTATTTACTGAGTGCCACACAGTGGGGAAACAAAGTTTATAAACCAGAGTCCCTGCCCTCACAACCTAAAGGCTCCCTGTACAGACAAGATGAAAATACATGAATGGGTAAACAATGGAGACTCCACACCAGCTAAGTACATGATTTGGCTATCACATCCATGGTGCAGGGGGCCTGGCAGGTAAAAGGCATGGGAAGTGAAAGTGTCTTTTAAAAAATTTTTCCTGTATAATAGTTAACTCCTTTCCTTCTAGCCCCTAGTCTCCCTTTTATGTATAGTGTGAGTGGGAACATACTTCCCAATGGTGCTTGCCTCACATCCCCGCAGTGAAGGGACCACATACCTCTTTTACCCCAGCTGCAGTATAGCTGTGGGCAGGAGCATGGCCTGATATCAGACACCACACCCCTTTCTGGAACCTCTAAGTCTACAGGGAGTGACTCAAAGAAAATCCAGAGGTCAAAGTCATCACAGCCAAGGTGACAGCACTTGGACTTGGCCATTTCTGATGTCTGGCTTTCAGCAGGGCCCTCAATTCCTACCCATTGTCCAAGCCCACTGGAAGTTCTAAGAGCCCCTGCCATCCTTCAAATAAATCATCTTTTTCTTAAGAGAGCCAGAGTTGGCTTCCATTTCTTATAACGAAGACACTGACTAATTAAGCCCTCAAGAGCTGTTTGTTGAGAGAGAAATCGAAACTTTGATCCAATTGCTGCTCTATCTCATCACAAGTGCTGGATCACACAACCAGCAGGCTGAGCATGTGCTTCGGGTACCAAAATTATTTTTCTAAGACTGTGATATTTTATTTCACAAAACACTGCCAAGCTGTGGACAAGAATCATGATAAACCTCAAACTTCATTGGTTTCTCTTTTATTTTATAGTTTAGTAGTGTTTTTACTTTGAATTGTACACTTTGAACTTAGGAAGCCTGGCTCTGCTCATTACACAAATATCTGTGGGTTTATCAAATGTCCTTAGCCAGGGTACCCTCTCCTTCAGAGGAAAGGCTGGGCGACATTTATTGTCATACTATATCTAGCTGCCATATGTCTCTACTACCTGTCTATCAGTTTGTCGGACTGTGGTGGCTTGCATGTTGCTGTGATGCTGGAAGCTATGCCACCAGTATTTCAAATATCAGCAGGGTCACCCATGGTGGACAGGTTTCAGCGGAACTTCCAGACTTCCAGACTAAGACAAACTAGGAAGAAAGGTCTGGTAATCTACTTCTAAAAATTAGCCAGTGAAAAATTATGGATCACTACCGAATATTGTCTTATATAAGGCTGGAAGATGAACCCCCTAGGTTGGAAGCATCATGACAATGAAGCACGACTGGGCAATGTTTCATTCTGTTATACACAAAGTCTCCATGACTTCTACTTAACAGCAACTATATATCTAGCATTCTCTGTGTATTAAAGAAGAAGCCCAGGTGGCACAGTGTTTAAGCACCAGGCTGCTAACCGAAAGGTCAGAAGTTGGAACCCACTAGCTGCTCTATGGGAGAAAGATATGGCAGTCTGCTTCCATAAAAATTTACAGCCTTGGAAACCTCATGGGGCAGTTCTACTCTGTCCTATAGGGTTGCTATGAGTCAGAATCAACTGGACAGCAAAGGGTTTGTTTGTTTTGTTTTCTGTGTGTTTAGGTAGTTACTAAATTCTGTGCATAGCTGTTACCATTTATTCTTTACAACAATCCACAAGGTATGTATCACTAATACCGCTTTGAGCCTCTGTCTATCCCTTTTACTATAAGTAACCAGTCCTTGTTTAGACAGCTGAAACACAAAGCTGAGATTTGAACCTACTCTAAGAGATTCAAAAGCTTCTGTGTCTAACGTAACCACCAAGTTATGTCATTTAATGGTTACTTACAGGGATATATTACAGTGCTTTTCACAGTTAAATCAAATTACCAAGTCCTGGGGGCGAAAAGAAATATGAGCCGGACCTAAGCCAGCTCCCTGTTTCTGCCTAAGCCTTCCCTCTGGAAAGAGGGACTCCTTCTTCAACTTTGTTAGGAACACTTTTGTGACAACTCATGCCATCAGGCAATAATCCCGCATTTAACTGAAACCCTTCCTCTTCAAGTTTAAACATACTTCTCTCTTCTCCATGGGGAAGAGGCAAGCTGACCTAACTCGGTGGTATAATTGGCTTTCATATGCTTCAAGACAATTACTTAGGTCTCCCTGCAGGCTTCTTTTCCTGAGCTACAATTCCTAATTATTTTTCATACATGCTCTAATTTCCAACTCCACAATCAAATCTGTTGCCCTCCTTTGAACTGTGTCCTGGCTGTACTTTGCAGTTAGTGGTCCTGACACATGGGCACAGTGCCCGGGCTGTCCAGTCTTGTTCACCCTCTCAGGTCTGAGTCACAGAGGCAGAGATGAAAAGGTTCATTCTGGAAGGTGGATAATAGCCCCATTCTAAAGGAGAACATTTGTCTTGATCAGAGACCCTATTCCAAAACTGACTCACTGGCAGCTCTAAGCACCCAGGGGTTGGCATGGGGAGGGAAGAAATAGCACCCCGGATTGACATCAGAGAAGCTCTGGCCTTTCATCAGCCCTGGACTAAGAAATGACAGAGACAGTGAGAAAAGATGGGACCAGCACCTGGATATAGTAAAGGTAGAAGAGACACCAAGTGCCCCGTGGAGAGGGCATCACCCAAGGAATAATCTTGTCAGAGGATGAGGCCAGCACCGCCTTTCACATGTTGTCTCCTCTACATAACAGGCATGTGCATGCTCTCTCAATCTCCCTCCCCTCCCTGGACACACACATACCTTTGCAGAGCTAATTCCTACCCATTCTGTAGATGTCTATGATTCAGTCCCTGACCTCAAGGAACTTACAAGATTTAAAAAAAAATAAAGGTTCCAGGAGTCATAATAGAGAAAAACAACAAATTACTACGGGAATGAATAAGAGTTACGAAGAGAGAGGAATTACTCCCTACACCAGGTATGAAGGAAGGCTTGTAGAAATGGGGACATTGGAAGTAGGGGCATTTGAGCTGGGCTCTGAAAAATGGGTAGATTAAACATGTAAAAATTAGGGGTAGGGAAAAAATGCAGTCAAAGGACCAGAGGTCACAGTGAAGCCCTGGTAGGTTGGACAGGCAGGGGAAATGGAAGGCCTCTGAGCATAATCATGAGATGACTGGAGCTGTACATGATTCAACATGTTTACAAGTGTAAATGTTCTAGCTCTACAATTGACATGTAAACTTCTTAGGGGCAGAATACACGTGTGCCAGGGAACAGTACTGTAGGAGATTAATAAATATTTATTATAATTTGGTCTATTCATTAGCAAGAATTGCTATTTTGTTCTCTTAGGTGTTACTGTCAGCCAGTATACCAGTACCAGTTGCTGTTGATTCCAACTCATGGTGACTCCACATTTGTCAGAACAGAACTGTACTCCATAGGGTTTTCAATGGCTGATTTTTCAGAAGTAGATTGCCAGGCCTTTTTTCTGAGGTACCACTTGGTGGACTTGAACCTGTAATTTTTCAGTTAGCAGCTGAGCGCTTAACCATCAGTCAATATAGCATCACGTTTAGTTAAGAGCTCAGGCTCCAAGCTCTAATCCCAGGTTCACTACTTATTCGCTATGCGACCTCAAACAAATTCCTTAACTTTTATTGACCTCAGTTTCTTTAAAGTGGAGACATAATTGTAGCTATCTCATAGGATTGTCAAATAACAAAGGAGACAATCCATGTAAAGTGCTTGGCAGAGTAACTGGCATATAGAATGTGCTCAAAAAACCTATGCCTACCTACCTTCAACACCACTCCTGCCCCCATAAACTTTACACTTGCTTATGACAAGCAGTAAACAGTGACTCCTTTGCAGAAACTACAGGATTTTTTTTTTCTCCTTCATTTTGTTTTTATTATAGCATGTTTGCTTAATTTACAGCAAGCAGAAAATAAGCTGGGTCTTGTTTTGATCCAAACATTGATGTTTTAAAGTTTGTGCACAATATTTGTTAAAAAGAACATATAAAAATACCTTTTTAGAAGCTTCTATAAGAAAGAAAATACAAAGTTTAACCCCACAACTTTCCTCTTAACTAGAACTGCAAACTACTGCTACAGTTTTAAATAGACTTTTTATTGTTTAAACTATACATCCAGGAAAATCCAAAAAATTAAAGAAACATGCATATAAATGATTGCATAGCAGGACATGAACATTAACTGCAAACAGTAAAGAAAGGAAAGTTAGAAATACTATCAAATATACAAAGGTTCTAGAATCAATCCTTCAGAACACATTCCACAAACAATATTTAAAAATCATCTTTTGTTCTTTACAGGCAGGCCTAGATAACTAAAACCAAAACTGAAAACAGTAATCCTCTAAAAGGAATCGCCCCTCCACAATATTTCTTACTTTTATCTGCAAGCAAGCAATCTGGGATTTTTAAAGATGCTAGCTTTTATTCTGAAATGAAATTGGATGTGTCAAGTCACTTTTACTGCCCCAAAATGAACTTTCAGAGAAATACTAGAAATTATAAATGGTTAATTAAGGGTATCATTTTCCCATTTTTAGGCAGGTAATGCCAGGTCTACATCGATAATAAAAAATTCTTGGAGATGCAACTCTTGCTTAATATTGACTAATTCTTTTTCCAAAATTATTTTAAATTTCATGGCACCACAGAATCACCTAGTAATGGGAGTGTTGTCTTTCAACTTGCCTCACATTAAAGAAACTGAAGTGTAAAGGGCAAGTCTCCTTTGTAAAGAGGTAAGCAGATTTTGATACAAATGCACGAACTGAGTGCGCCATAAGCATCAAAATTCAGTTCTTTTCCACTATCCACACACACACACAAACAAAACCTACTTTGAAGCAATTTACTTGCTTCTAACAGCAGTAAGAAAACTAAACAATATTATGGTCAACAATGTCCTTAAAATTTAGAGTAACTACAAAACAGCATTCTTTCCTCCTAAAACTATTTCTGCCATCATTGATCTGCTCAAATCTGGGTTTTTCCTG
Source organism: Dugong dugon (assembly GCA_030035585.1). Lineage (NCBI taxonomy): Eukaryota > Metazoa > Chordata > Mammalia > Sirenia > Dugongidae > Dugong > Dugong dugon. Next base: position 151,000,639 of record CM057460.1, read on the forward strand.
AAGTTTCTATGTTTCAAATCTTCATAAAAACCAGAAAAAAGCAGTGAAGGCTCCATGTTTCAGTCAAAAACTCAGTCTCTGAAAATGCTACTTCACCCAGTTGGCATCATTTTCCAAGACAAAAGAGATAACAAAAGAATTATTCCACAACTATTATCATGGGCCTAGACCATCTTAACAACTCATAAAGGTCCACCCTGAACCTAAATGTGTCTGAGCTGTGTTGTCCTGTGCCTACAACCTCACTTTTTGTATCATTCTATCTTATTAACAAGCTACATTTCCAGGTTAACAGTTCTACCAAATATGGATATGAAAGTTTATTTTCAATAAGCCAATGTTGCAAATTATGGTCAACCAACATCTTTTCACCAATACTTCAAGCATAAGAAATGAGAATCTTTACAAAAATATACAGAGACACCACAAATTGGTAGCTGCCCATAACATTAAACAAACTGGACTCTTAAGAGTGGCTTCTCAACAGCATATCATTTTAATTATAACCCTTGCCTTGTACAGGGAAAACTAACAAGTGTTTTTTAAGCATCATTGCAACATTGTATTCCTCATAATTTAAGTAAACCAAACTATGAGTAAATGAATGATACATGCCTAAAAATATCATGGTTTATATATACTATTAGTGGCCACTGGACTTAGGACTAGTCCAAGACCTTGATCTAGATTTTGACCTAGACCTAGACTGTGATCTTGACTGAGATTTGGATCTAGGTGGTTCTTTTTTCCTTGATTCCTTTTCATATCTTGAGCCAGACTTATAATGTGTTTTGAATCTGTTTTAGAGGTGCCTCCAGTTTTGGCGTGAGATGCAGACCTAGAACGTGATTTAGCCTTCATTTCTTTCTTGGGCTGGGACTTGGACCGTGATCTTGAATTGGATTTAGGTCTTGAAAAAGATCAATTTCGGGGTTTGAATCTATCATCGTTGGAATGGCTTTTGCTACGCCGCAGTCTTCCAGTCGGTCTACTGCTAAAAAGTATACTTTCTAGGACTATAAGATCTTCTATAGTTGTAATCAAAAGAACGACTTCTTGATCTCCTTCTTTCATAACTTCGGCTTCTAGAACGTCTGTATCTGTCATAATCATCATAGTGTGAAGAACTGTATACATTCCTCCCTTCCTTGGCTTTCATCTGATTTGCTGTCTTCCGATCCCCCTGTGCAAACTGGATTTCAGTTTGACTTCCACAAATCCATTTTCTGTCCAAATTATGTAAAGCATCTTCGGCATCATGAACATCCTCAAATGAAACATAAGCAAATCCTCTTGGACGTCGAGTGTAGAAATCAAGTGGAACATACACATCAACTATAGGACCATAGCGACCAAACTCGACGTAAATCTTCAGACCTGGTGGTGTCAGCCACGTTCCTCACGAACAGAGACGTGTTGAGGGGGCGCAGGTAGCGGGACATGTCGGCGGTGTGAATCTCAGCCAGGAGCTCTAACGGACTCCGCAAACTGTCCGCGGTTCTTACGGAGGATCCTCAGACACACACAGCCAGAAGGGTCCGCTACGGCAACTGCCTCTTCTCCCGAGACCGAAACTACAGAATTTTGTTCAAAACTCACAATAAAATTAAAATCTATTTGCAGTAATAGTAAAAGCAGGAGATTTGCCCTGCTCCACATCTATTTCTGACTACATGTATGCTAAGTCTAACGCTACAGAAAAAAACTTCTGGATCTGAGTATCAAGGCCAGAGGAAAGCCAGCCAGCCACATTAAACTTTTACCCAACCCTCCTAACAACTAAGTGAAACTAAGGAAACAACCATTAAAATCACCAACCCATTGCTCTATAATCCCCTAAAATGAAAAGCACCTAGCAAATCCTGCAAGGAAGTTTTAATTGTCTTTAAAGATGGAAGATAATCAGTCAGGCAGCTTCTGTCTGGAGGTGAGATGAGAAGGCAGAGAGGGTCAGGAGCTGGGTGAATGGACATGGGAAATCAGGGGTAGAAAGGAGGAGTGTGCTGTCACAGTACAGGGAGAGCTACTAGGGCCACATAACAATGTATGTATAAATTTTTGTACAAGAGACTAACTTGAAATGTAAACTTTCACTTAAACTACAACAATACAAAAAAGATGGAAGATTTTGTTGCTTAATCACAAGAAGTGGCCAATATATCCTCAACTATCATAGGTGTTTGCCATCAAGGTCAGCTTGAACAGACTCAGAGTTAGGCTCTCTCCTTAGGCCTCCTTAAGCTATTGGAGGCAGGAACCCTGTTCTCTCCTTGACAGCAAACACAGTAAAGCATGGGGTGGTGACATGAGTTAGCACATCCCCTAGAAGTTGTGAAGATCCTTGGATATCTCAATGGTAAAGTAAACTTGAAATGTTTTAATCAAAAGGCTGAGAATTCTGACAGGCTTCCTTCCCAGTGACTACAAATACCATACATACATTTACAGCCAAACCCAGGAAAGCTAGAACCTGTGTAAGGCAGAAACCTGTCAGAGAAGGAAAACTGAAATATTTTCCACTAAACAGAGAGCTACAAAAAAGTGATGACTGCACCTTGTCAAAGGTGGAAAACCTAAAAGACCCAGAAAAACAAGGCAGTCCCATTGAGTTCTGGTTCTCACAGTTTTCACTGTATATATGTGTGTGTATATGTGTGTATGTATATACACACACACACACATATATACATAATTTCTTACATACACACACACACACGTATGTGCATATACATATATTGTTAGTTGCCATCGAGTTGGCTCTGACTCCTGGAGATCCCATGTATAAGAGAACGGAATGTTGCTCAGACCTGCACCATCTTCACAATTGTTGGTAGGCTTGAGTCCATTGTTGCAGCCACTATGTGTTTTGAGTGACTTCTAACCCACTATCTTCCAGCACTCTTCTGCTGTGATCCATGGGGTATTCATTGGCTAATTTTCAGAAGCAGATCACCAGGCCTGTCTACCTAGTCTGTCTTAGTCTGAAAGCGCCACTGAAACCTATCCACCATGGGTTACCCTGCTGGTATTTGAACTACTGGTGACATAGCTTCCAGCATCATAGCAACATGCAAGCTACCACAATACAACAAACTGACATATGGGTGGTGGTATATGCATATACAAATGTATATGTATATATATATATATATATATATATACACCCAAATGCATATATAACTAATTACTTGCCTTGTTAGGTACATTTTTTCAACAATAATTATAAATGACTATAAGAACCTATCACTCATTAAGTCCTCAGAGAGATGAATCCTTCATCAGAAAAGGTAATAACCCAAAGTGACGCTCTTATCAATACAAATCAGCTGTAAGGGCAGGACAGGCTGATGGCTAGCATGGACAGTAAAGAAAAATGATGCTAACAAACAGTATATAAAGTTAATACATGGTATATGGTTAATGAAATGCAAAAACAGTTGATACGATGCCAAGAAAACCCTAAGGACCCTGCTTCCCCTTTGTGATGGTTAAGGTTGTGTGTCAACTTGGTTGGGCCATGATTCTCAGTGGTTTGGCAGTCGCATGATGTTGTGATCACTTTCATGATGAGATTTGATATAATGTGATCACCTCCATGATGGGATCTGCTGTGAGCAGCCAGTCAGTAGAAAGGGAGTTTCCTAGAGCATGTGGCTTGCATGGCTTATGGGCTTTTGCTCACTCTGGATCCTGCAGCTAGCTCCTGTTCATCTGACCTCCGGTTGTTGGGACTTGAGCTAGCAGCTTACCTGCGGTCTTGCCTGCCGATCTTGGGATATGTCAATCTTTGCAGCCTGTGAGCTCCATGAATCAGGAGAAGCCTATATCCTGACCCACGGACTTGGGATGTTTCAGCCGCTACAACTGCGTGAGCCATTTCCTTGATACAAATCTCTATATATATATTTATACAGTTTACTGGTTTTGCTTCTCTAGAGAACTCAGCCTAAGACACCCTTCTTATGATAATCTCCCAAAGGGGATTCGTGGTGGTGGGCAGAGGTGGGGTGGGGATGGAGATCAGGTCTGACAACAAAGGAGTACAACCACAATTCACTTTGCTTTCTGAAGAAAAGTTCAGATCATGTCCCCCTCTGCCAGATATTTTTTAACAGGACACAAAGGCTGGGACTGCAACTTATAAATTCCTAGAGATGAGAGTAATTAAGTAATAGAAGGCTGGCATACAGTATGTTCAGGCAATGAAAGTTAAATGAATGGCCTCCCAGGTCAGTGCCAGCCCCTAGATAATTGAACACTAGGTGTACTTTTTTTCTTAGTATCTCTAGAAATTCTTACCAGCGAAAATCTACCATGTGGAGTTAAAGACAACATTTGCTTTCTTTGAATCAGGGCAACTTCAGCCAGTGGGCAAAGCAGGTGTCCTATGGCACAGGTCTGCCAGGAGCCAGACCCACATTATCAAAAACATCTTCAAAGGAGTCCTGGGGAGAGGAGGAGACCAGAGGCCCTTCACTAGGAAAACAGCCCCTGGTGGAATAGGTTAAGGAGCTCAGCAAGCCTAGCTTGTAGGGAAAGAAAGTGAGGGCAAGAAAAAAACTAGAAAGGAAAGCATTAGAAGAAGAGGTGGCAATCAAGAGGGAGTGATGAGGAGGAGAATAGAAAAAAATGGTAAGAACAGAAGAAATATTTGAGAAGAGAGGCTTAAGGATGCTAGGGAGGGGAAGAAATGTAAGGGTTTGGGAAAGAGGGAAAAGAAAACAGAGAGCTTGTAAGATAACAAAGTTTAAAATTCCCTTTGACAATAATGCACATTAAAAAAAAAAATCTTCCATGAAAATGCTGTTGGACTCAAAGATAAGAGGAAGGGGAGCCCCAAGCATTCACTTTGAAGAGTCTTTTTAAGAAGAGACGTGTTTGGTGTCAGCCAGTAGAGAGAAATGAGAAGCAGGAGGGAAAGGAGATCTCAGATGGAGGTTTCCAGGGAAAGGGAGGGATAGGGGAATAATCAATCAAAAAACGTTTCTAAATGTGGATTTAAAGAAGAAAGCCAGGCAAGTTCTCATGCTTAACTGCCCTAAGAGGAGCCAATGCAGGTAAGAAAAGGTGAGGCATTCTGGCCAAGAGAGATGGAAGGACTTCAAAGACCACAGGGTGAGAGGGAAATGTACCTGCTCCAGGCTCCCTTCAGGAAATCACCTCTGAAACGCTAGCAGGTGCTCTCAGAGCAGAACAGTAGAGAAGGCAGCAGCCTTGGAGAGATCAGTCTCTGAGGCCATTTCACCCCCATCTCACTGCCTGTCCTCAGCCAAAGGATACTTCCTCCGTGAAGCCTCCCCTGACCAGCCCATGGTTTTGCCATGAAATGCCCTATTTTATTTCTACGTAGGACTGACCACCGTCTGAAATCATCTCATCCATTTTTTTTTTTTTTTGATTGTGTGGCATCTATTCCCCTGCTCGAATGTGAGTTCCATGGGACAGGGAACTTGTTTATCGGTTTACCTCTCATAACCCTGTGCTTGGCAGTGAACACTCACATCCATGTGGAGCAGGTGAAAGAACTTCTCAAATATCCCAATTCTTAATCAGAAGAGTACAGCTCTTGGCACCATCTTCTTAAAGAGGTGAAGAGAGAAAGTGTCATGTTTGTTGACATCTGTTATGCGCCAGACAATCAGCTGTGATTGATCCTTACAACTTCCCACAAGGAAAGCATCACCATCCACGTTTTACATTTAAGGAGACTAAGACTCAGAGAGGTCAAGTGATTTGACTATATTTGCACAACAAATATCACAGCGAGGCTCAAACTCAAAAGCCCAAGTTCCTTTCTCTACTGGGTCCTAGGGAGTGTCAGGGTCTAGTGTCAGGCTAACCAGCTCACCTTCTTCTGAGGAAGGATAGCTGGGGTCATCCTCATACCAGTTGTGCACCCTCAGGGTGGAAAAGGAGCAAAAATAAGAAACATAATTTGTTCACACCCAGACTGCCACTGACCCGTCTAGGCTGTCCTCACAGTGACCAACACGTCTGCCTCTGGATCCAAACCTCCAGTGGATGCACAAACCAACTCTGGAAAAACAGCCAGTTTCAAGTGAGAAGCTTGTGGGAGGGGAAATGGGTGGCACCCTAAGAATGAGGAATATAAAGACTGGAGAAAGGAAAGAAGGTGACCTGGCTTTTAGTGAGTAGACGTAGCCTCCTTGCCCAGGCCTGACCTTTCTCAAGTGCCAGACTAAATGACCGGCGGCCAATCTGACATCTCTACTTGTCCAGTAGGCAAATCGCACTACTAACGTTTCAAAAACAACATTTTTTTAAAACTTTTTTATTGTACTTTAGGTGAAGGTTTACAGAACAAATAGTTTTTCACTGAACAGTCAGTACACATATTGTTTTATGACATTGGTTAACAGCCCCACAACATGTCAACACTCTCCCTTCTCGACCTTGGAGGACCTTTTTTTTTTTTTGGTGAAAATATACCTAGCCAAAGATACACAATTTCAGAAATGTCTACATGTACAATTCAGTAACACTGATTACATTCTTCCAGTTGTGCTGCTATTCTCACTAACCTTTTCTAAATTATTCCATCACAACTGTCTTCAACTCACTGTCCCCTAGACTTCCCATCAAACCTTTTGAGTTGCTGTTGTCAATTTGATCTCACATAGATAACTCTCTTTTTATGGTTGTTGTACTTTAGATGAAAGTTTACAGAACAAAATAGTTTCTCATTAAACAGTGAATACACATATTGCCCTATGACAATGGTTAACAACCCCACGACTTGTCAACACTGTCCTTACTCAACCTTGGGTTCCCGATCACCAGCTTTCCTGTCCCCTTCTGCCTTCTAGTCCTTGTCCCTGGACTTCTGTGCCTCATTAGTCCCATTTTGTTTTATGGGGCTGTCCAATCCCCAGCTGAACGGTGAACCTCGGGAGTGACTTCACCAGTGAGCTAAAAGGGAGTCCAGGGGCCATACTCTCGGGGTTTCTAGAGTCTCTTTCAGGCCAGTAAATCTGCTCTTTTTTTGTGTGTGTTAGAATTTTGTTCCACATCCTTCTCCAGCTCTATCCAGAACCCTCTGTTGTGATCCTGGTCAGAGCAGGCAGTGGTGGTAGCCGGGCACCATCTAGCTGTACTAGACTCAGTCTGGTGGAAACCTTGGTAGCTGTGGTCCATAAGTCCTTTGGACTAATCCTTTCCTTGTATCCTGTTCTCTTCATTCTCCCTTGCTCCCGAAGGGGTGAGACCAGTGGAGTATCTTAGAAGGCTCCTCACAGGCTTTTAAGACCCCAGACACTACTCACCAAGGTAGAATGTAGAACATTGTCTTTATAAACTGTGTTATGCCAGTTGAGCTCGATGTTCCCCGAGACCATGGTCCCCACAGCTCTCCGCCCAGCAATTCAGTCCCTCAGGGAGTCTGGATGTGTCTATGGAGGTTCCATGACCTTTCCTTGTATAAGTTGTGCTGGCTTCCCCAGTATTGTGTACTGTCATACCCTTCACCAAAGTTACTACTTATCTATTGTCTATTTAGTATTTCCCCCCCACCCCTCCCATCCCTCATAAACAACAAAGATTGTTACTTTTTGTGTGTAAACTTTTTCATGGGTTTTTATAATAGAGGTCTCATACAATATTTGTCCTTTTGTGATTGACTTATTTCACTCAGCATAATGTATTCCAGTTTCATCCATGTTATGAGATGGTTCACAGATTCCTTGTTATTCTTTCTCGTTGCATAGTACTCCATTGTGTGTATGTACCATAGTTTGTTTATCCATTCATCTGTTGACGGGCATCTAGGTTGTTTTCATCATTCTGCTATTGTGAACAATGCTGCCATGAACATAGGTGTGCATATGTCTATTCGAGTGACGACTCTTATTCCTCTAGGATATATTCCTAGGAGTGGGATTGCTGGATTGAATGGTATGTCTATTTCTAGCCTTCTGAGGAAGCGCCATATCATTTTCCAAAATGGTTGTATCATTTTGCATTCCCACCAGCAGTGCCTAAGAGTTCTGATCTCCCCGCAGCCCCTCCAACATTTGTTATTTCCAGCGTTTTTGATTCGTGCCAGTAATGCCAGGGTGAGATGGTATCTCATTGTGGTTTTAATTTGCATTTCTCTAATGGCTAGTGATCGCGAGCATTTCCTCATGTGTCTGTTGGCCATTTGAATGTCTTCTTTGGTGAAGTGTCTGTTCATTTCCTTTGCCCATTTTTTAATAGGATTATTTGTCTTTTTGTTGTAGAGGTGTTGGATTTTCTTGTAGATTATGGAGACTAGACCTTTGTCTGACTTGTACTGTCCAAAAATTTTTTCCCAGTCTGTAGGTTCTCTTTTGACTCTTTTGGTGAAGTCTTTTGAAGAGCATAGGTGTTTGATTTTTAGAAGATCCCAGTTATCTAGCTTATCTTCTGGAGTTTGTGTGCTGTTAGTTATGGTCTGTATCCTGTTAATGCTGTGCATTAGGGCCTGTAGTGTTGATCCTATTTTTTCTTCTATGAACTTTGTAGTTTTTAGCTTTATATTTAGGTCTTTTATCTGTTTTGAAGTAGTTTTTGTATACGGTGTGAGGTATGGGTCCTGTTTCATTTTTTTGCAGATGGACATCCAGTTTTGCCAGCACCATTTGTTCAAAAGACTGCCTTTTCCCCATTTGATGGACTTTGAGCCCTTGTCGACGATCAGGTGACTGTAGGTGGATAGATTCTATTCTATTCTGTTCCACCGGTCAATGTATCTGTACCAGTACCAGGCTGTTTTGACTACCGTAGCTGTATAGTAGGCTCTGAGGTCAATAGTGTGAGTCCTCCAACTTTATTCTTCTTCTTCAGTAGTGCTTTACTTATTCAGGGCTTCTTCCCTTTCCATATAAAGTTAATGATTAGTTTTTCCATCTTTTTAAAGAATGTTGTTGGTAGTTGGGTAGAGATTTCACTGTATTTGTAAACTGCTTTCGGTAGAACTGTCATTTTCACTATGTTGAGTCTACCTATCCATGAGCACAGTATATTTTTCCGTTTATGTAGATCCTTTGGGTTTCTTGCAGTAGTGTTTTGTAGTTTTCTTTGTATAGGTCTTTTACATCCCTGGTTAGATTTATTCCTATTTTATTTTTTTAGGAGCTATTATAAATGATATTGTTTTCCTGATATCCTTTTCATTGTTCTCTTTATTGGTGTATAGGAATCTAACTGATTTTTGTGTTTTTACCGTGTATCTTGCTACCCTGCTAAATCTTTCTATTAGTTCCAGTAGATGTCTCGTGTAGTCTTTAGTGTTTTCTATGTGTAGTATCATATCATCCGCAAACAGGGACAGATTAACTTCATTACCAATTTGGATGCCCTTTATTTCTTTTTCTTGCCTTATTGCTCTAGCTAGAACTTCCAGCACAATGTTAAATAGGAGTGGTGATAAAGGGCATCCTTGTCTAGTTCTTGTTCTCAAGGGGAATGTTTTCAGCCTCTCTCCATTAAGAATGATGTTGGCCGTTGGTTCAAAAGCAACATTTTTGATTCCTGATCCAGAGCCCCAAAAACCTGTTCATTATCCAGTCTTTTCCATTTCAGTAAATGACAGCACCATCTACACGGCTGCTGAAGCCACACAGGAGGCCACTTTGACTCCTCTCTTGATCCCTACTCCGACATCCAAATCATCAATAAGTCTTATTGGTTCTACCCTCTAAACATATGCTACTTGTGTCTAAGTCTGTCCATCGCTATTGTGTCTCTGGACAACTGCAACAGCCTCCTAGCTGGATTCTTTCTTCCCTTCTAAGCTCTATAAGCTATCCTCTACGTGGCAGCCAGTCATCTTTTAAAAATGTAGATCCCACTATATCCCTCCCCTGCTCAAAACTTCTCCAATGACTTGCAAGGCTTTTTCACGGCCTACAAGGACTTACATGATTTGGCCCCTGCCTACTTCTCTGACCCTACCTCTGGCCACTCTACCCTCTCTCCACTATGGTCCAGCCACAACAGCTTCCTCCATCTGACCCTTGAACAAAAAGCTGGTTTTAGCCTTACAGCCTTTGCTATACCTAGAGTCCTCCTCCAAATCACTGCATGGATTGCTCCTTCTTGTCACTCATACTCTGCCTGTCTCTTCCCAAGAGACCCTCCTAGATCTAAAGTAGCCTCCTTCAGACCTCCATCATATTACCCAGTTTTTCTTTGGAGTATTTAGAACTGTTTGATACTTTCTTATTTATCTCTCCCAGTAGAATGCGCTGTCATGAAAGCAGCAATCTTTTCTGTTTTGTACATTTCTATACTCCCTGGGCCTAAGACAGTGCCTGGCACATAGTAGGAGCCCAGTATAAACTTAATAAACAGCTCAATGCACCTCTACATCCCCAGGGACTCCCACAGGGTCTGGCATGAAAAAGCAGATGCTCAAAAAATGATGACATGTTGGGTAAGGGATGAGTGACTTCTGTTTCCAAGGTGGTTAATAAGCAACCCGCTGAGAGGCACTTCTAAAGCCATTCAGGCTATTTAGACTTTGGTATTATTTTCCCTCAAAACGGGACTGTACAAGAAGGCAGACTCCATTCCCAGTCTGCTAAGAAATCTGTCCATAAATGGGTTAAAAAAATAAAGGACTAATTCTCTATATCAGTGAAAAAACAAATTTTCTGGCCCCCTTTTCCCATTTGATCTAAAAATAAAGGCACCGACTCTGGGTTCCTTTGAGAGTGTCTGATTTAAGCTCTGATTTTGTCTCAGGAAAGGCACAGCCACTTGCACTCCCCTAATAGGGCATAATGCTGCCAATTAGTTAACTTACACATTTGTCACACAGGGTAAATTATAGGCTCCCAGAGCTGGGCGGATCTGAAGGGGTCATCCTGTTTCCTCTCCTGCTTTATTGGAGCCTCCTGGAGCCCTGGGAACCTCTCAGGCTCTGGATTTTCTTTAGGGAAGGGGATCCCACCACCTTCTCATGACACTTATTTCTCTAACCACCTTTACTGCCAAAAATCCCTCCTAATAGGCAGCCTAAATCCTGCACAGCACCATTAGCTTGATGCCTTGCTCTACCCTCAGCTTCATCCCTGAGGCTGAGAAGCAAGAGTCCAAGGCAGAAGACCTGGTCCAAGCCCTAACTTGGCCACCTGCCAACTGTGAGATCTGGGGCAAGAACCTTAGTTTGCTAAAAACGGGGATTCATAGGACTGTCCCTACCTACTTTATAGGGCTTTGGGGAGGATTAAACATAGATGAGCCCATCTCCTTAGACCATATGCTCCTTGAGGACAAAGGCTCTACCTTTCCCCTACACTGCCACTCACTAACATTTACTGTGCCCTCACTAGATGCCAGGCACAAGAGCATCAAAGGAATCATCTCCTTTCATCCTCTGAATAACCCCTGATTATTAGTATCTCAGTTTTACAACAAAGAAACTGAGGCTCAGAAACATTAAAGCACTTGCCCAAGGTCACACAGCTACTGAGCAGCTAAGCCAGGATCCAGCCAGACCTGGCAGAGGTGAGGGCCTTAGCTTTATCGCCTTCTGCTCCCCTGGCTCTCACTCATCTTTGTCCCTTCATCTCCCCTATGGCCTGGACTGGCAACGAACATCTGGCACATAGCACACTCCAGCATTTACCAAGTTGAGTAGAGGATACTTTGTAAGTCAAAAAGAAAGATGCAAATGTAAGATGCTAAGGTTATTAATTCATATTACCTCCTGTAATAATAATGTTTGTAAGTTTGCCATCAGTAAATTTAAATAAGAGGGTGAGGATTGGGGTGGGCTTGGGGAGAAAGAAGATACATTTGACTCTCTGAAATACCAGGAGCATTACCTGAGTTATCATATTTTATGTTTTCATAACTCTGAGCTATACATTATCATCATCATTTCACAGGAGAGAACACCAAATTCAAAGAAAATTCCAGCTTCCTAAGTTTGAACTCAGTGGGTTTTATTGCCCCAAAGAGAGGCTACCAAGACTCTCAGGGTTTACAATCACTGCTCTGAGGGCCTATTTAATCCCCCTGGCACAACTTCCTTTGCCACCCCATGGACACCTCCCCTGCAGTGAGTCCCTACTGTCTGGCTGAAAGCAAACCAGGTAAGCCAGAAACTCCAGAATATTCAGGTCAGAGTTCTGAGGAGGCCTCCCTCGTTTCTCTTCCTCGGCTCTCCTCCTTCCCACACTCTGACGAATATGGTCTTAAAATAGAAACCCCCAGAATTCATGCACTGGGATAATGGAAAAATACAAAAAAGGCCATGAATGAGCTGTTCATTACCCTGGTCCTCACAATGACAAAATGAAATCACGTGTGACCAAGTGGGCAGCTTGGTCAGGTCTGCCTGTTTGAATCGAATCATACGTGTATATCATGAGCTACCTGTCAAATCTTGGGCTGGGCACTGGGGGAAAGATGGGAATAAAGGTAACCTCAAGATCATAACCTCAAGGAGCTTCCAGATTTGAATATCAACCTCACAAATAACTTTAGCACAAGTCCAAAAGCACAGAGTGGGCAACACAAATGCCAAATGGAAGAAATGAAAAGACTTGATGGAGAAAATATGATTACGTTGGACACTGAAGAACAAATAAGATTTCCAATAGGCAGAAATGAGGCATTCTGGATAGAAGACGCAGCATGAGCAAACACAGAGAGGAGAGGAAGTTGAAGAGTGTGTGAGGATGTTCTAGTCTGGAACTAAAACATAAAGAACCATGAACATTGCTAATAAATTTAGAATTTATTCCATAATTTAGACTGTGGGAGCCACTGTCAGTGCAAAAGTGGCATGGCATCAGACCCTGTCTAACTTCAGGAAGGGGGAGGAGAACCATCAGCAGCAGCAGCCCAAAAGTGATTCCTATGAAGTGGAGTCCAGATGTACCTCCACTCTCCAACATTTTTACCAGTTCTGACACCAGGCATCCTACCAACCTTTTTACCAATTCTGACACCAGCCATCCCTCTCTACTTCTCTGCTGGGTTCAATAATTCATTGCAATGGCCACAGATAACTCATAGATCATACGCATGATTATGGGGTTTATTAGGGAAGTAACAGGTTACAATTCACAATCAAGATCAACTTGGAAGTAACAGGAATGATTTTGGATACAGTTCTTCTATCACTACAGCTTCTTCTCGGGTGTGCCTACAGGCAGGCCTCTCTCTGCTCTTGGCTCTCGCTCTTGGCCTTGTCTCTGCCATACTTGGGAAAGTGTTACAAAGCTCTTTAGCTCTTCCAGTAAATACCTGGATCCACCCCACATCACCAGCAAGCCTCCTGCCTGAAGGCACTCAGCTCTCTTGCTCCATGGGTCAGCAAGCCCACTGTAGCTGCCTTGCTCCGTGGGCCACGAAGCCCACTGCACTATTTCACACTGGTCTGGTTCTTTTGCCCGTTTCTCTGCTGTTGGACTTTGCCATGCTTGCTGCTGCTTCTTGCCATCTCCATCTGTCTCCTGGGTCTAGGAGGTTCTCACTGCAGGGACCCTGGGTCCAAAGGAAGCACTCTATTCTCAGTTCTCCTTCTTGATAGTAGTGAAGTCCCCCTCCAACCTCTGGGATTGGCTCCCTTCAAGCCTAGTGGGATGGCAAAACTGACCAATCCCCTATAAGGGTTTCATGCACCTTATTTGCATTAGCAAAACTGTCCAAACAAGCACCGTATCTGTATAGTCCCATCCAGTCATTTTGTAGGGGTCACAAGGCCATGGCTAGAAGGGCCATATAATAGGAATTCACTGCACTGCAGTCAGTTTCTGGGGAAGGGAATGACAAAAAGTGCTCTGCTTTAGGGGTCCTTCACTCTATCAGTACTGAGTACTGGAGTAGACTAGAAACACTAGTCAACAGGGAACTCAGTTTTGTGGTTCTTTTCATAAAACAGGGTTCTCTCAAATTCCTGCCTTAGAAATGAAAATTCTGGGCTGACTTCAAGAAATGAGAGAAACAGTCATAAGGCAAGACTGGGAAGGGCCCCAATGCCAGCTTTCCAATCCTAGAAGCTTCCAGCTTGCCATCAGCTTTCCCCTCCCTTTTGCTGCATTTGAATAAAACATTAAGCAGAGTTGGAAGCATGGTCCCCATGGAAGCTGGAAACTGGCACATTAGCTGACAAACGGGCTTGCTGCTGTGTAAACTCCCAGGGCAAATGCAAAGTGTGAGCTAATCTAGCCACCATCATAAGTTCTCTGGACTGAGGATAATGTATGATAATCTAAATCAGGTTGGGCAGATGCCTGCCTGGGAAATCTGATTAGGATTTGCTTGATAATTCCCTTTCATCCCCTAGGAGACCTCAGGACATGGCAGCCTGTATCTGGCCACGAAGTCAACATGCCCTCAGTGTTCCAGGGCCTCAAGGCTCTCATCTGCTGAACCTCTGTTGGTGACTAAAAGGAATAAGAGAACAATAATTGGCAAATAATTGTGCATCAGTGGGCTCATGGGAACAAACCCTCCTTGATCAGTACACAGTTAAAGAGTCCAGAGCCTCTCTCTGTGTATAAACCAACCAAACAAACCCAAGCCACTGAGCTGATCCCAACTCATAGCAATCCTATAGTACAGAGTACAGAGTAGAACTGCCCTATAGGGTTTCCATGGCTGTAATCTTTACAGAAGCAGACTGCAACATCTTTCTCCTGCAGAATGGCTAGTAGGTTCAAACCACCCACCTTTCGGTTAGCAGATAAACACTTAACCACTGCACCACCAGGACTCCCTTCTCTGGGTATAGACTGTATATAAAGCACAGGCTCAGCCATGCCACTTCTTTGCTCAACATCTTTCAGTGGATACCATTACTTCTGGAACAAAGTTTAAAATGCTCAATATGGCAAACATCTCCAGCCCTCACCATCTGTGACTCCCGACCTAAAACTTTATGCCCCAGTAATAAATGAACTGCCTGCAGCTTTGCTCACATGTCACACACACCTCCACACCTTTGCTCTTCATCTTGAATCTCTCTCCTCTCCTGGCTAAATATTATTTGTTCTTTAAAACAAAACTCAAATGTCTCCTTCTCTGAGAAGCTATTCCTGAACAGTGTCTCAGCTCTCAGTTATTCAACAAATGCTTCTCAATGTTAGTGAGCACTGCCCAAGTGCTACCATAATCTCCACATTATAATGGGGGAGCCCAGAAAGGTTAACCAGACATCGCTTGGATTCACCCCGCATACCAGTCTGGATTCTGAAGCCCTTTTCTGAGTGGCTTCCCTCCTCACTCTTAACCTCTATATCAATGTTTCTGTTTTCTGGGTCTGTCTTTCCCAATATACTATGAACTCCTTGAGGGCACAGATGGCCTGACCTATCGCTCTGGCCAGCATGGGGCCTGGCCTGCTTCAGGTGCTCAGTGGAGAGCTGCTGAGCTGAAGTTCCCCAGCTGTCACCACGGGTGGCCAACGCACATTCAGGCTAAGCTCCTAATCTCCCAAATGTCTTCCTCTCTAGACCCACATGCTTCAACCCTGGCCAACCACCTTCTAGGCCCATGTCATCAATTTCCATGCATACTTGGTGAAGGGACATGAATGGTTTAGTGGAAACTCACTCCCACTACTTGAAAAACAACTCCCAGTATATATATTAGATACAACACACTATATGAATGGTAACAACTCAAGCATGAGAACCCCATTAAGATGCCCCCGAGTCTCGACTGGGGAATCGTGTATGTAAACATGTGACATTTAATTGGGTATAAATACATCCAGACATTAATTAATTCCACAAATATTTATTGAGCACTCACTATGTGGCAGAGATTATGAATAAAAAGATGAGTAAGGCCCAGTACCTGCCCTCAGTAAGCATTTGGCAAGGAGAGTGAGGAGGTTCTAAGATCTACACATGGTGTGACAGCATCCTGCATGGGGTCACAGAGGAAGAATGGCCAATTCTACAAAGAAGAAAGTCAAGAAAAAGTCCATAAAAGGGTCATGGAAGGTATCTTATACTGCAAACCACTGATGACAGCATAAGTATCTGGGTAGTGGTTCTCAAACCCGACTTCACAACAAAATATGGACTCCTAGGTCCCACCTCCTGAAATCAGAATCTCAGTGAAGCCAAGATTCTGCATTCTAGTTCCTCCAGGTGACTCTGTTGTGGCTGGATTGGTACTGGTCTAGGGATGGAATCTGGAAGCCACTATTTTGGGTCACTGGAGACCTGGAGAACACTGTAGGGTCCTAGAGGCAGCTAGAGAGATGCTGCAAGAGCCTCAGACACTAAGTCAAAAGACTTGTATTGAAGTTCAGCCTCTGTGTAGACTTGGACAAGTCACTTTAGCCTCTTGAAAACTTCCATCCTCATCAGCAGACAGGAAGGCACAAAGGTTGAGAGTCAGATTGCCTGGATTAAAATCCCAGCTCCATTATTTCACAGCTAGGTGACTTTGAGCAGGTCACTTACCCCATCTCTACGCTTTCACTCTCCTTATCTATAACACAGAACTATGAATATTATCTACCTCATAAGAGATAATCCAAATAGCACATTTAGCAGAGTGGGTAACACCTAAAATTTACTGAGCACTTGTCGCCATTATGAGTATCATCAAAATTACCATCTGCTGAAGGTGTGGCCATAGGATTTAGTTCGATGACCACCAGCAGAAGGCCGCCCCAGGACTGGGATAAACTTTATCAGAGTTTTAAAAAAAGCTTTTGCTTTCTTTAATTACTATGTAGAGTAGGTATTCTCCAATGAGGGTTTGGGTTTCAGCTTTCTCCCAAGAGCCTACAGCTGTGTTTAGGAGGTTTGCAAAATAAGCTCACAAGTTGATATGATTTTGATAAACAGAGTCAAAGGAAGCCAGGGAGGCAGGCATTTTGTTTGTCTGGTAGATGGGTGTTTAGGCCAGCCTCCTTGATTGGTCCTAGTGCCCAACAACAAAAAGTCCTTCCTCTCTCCTGGCCCTATGCAAGTTACTCCTGACCTAGTCATGCCACCTCCTTTCCTTGCCTCAGAACAACCCATAAGCTCCGGCATTTGCTGCCTGACATGGCCCATGCTCTTGTCCAGTCTGAGAAAAGTTAAAGAACTCCCTCCCCATGCTACTGGGCAAGTAACAAAGGCTCTGACTGGACCCTGTGGGGTTTCAAGTAAAATCAACACTACATCCACCCCATGAAATCAAACAAGGGACCTCTTGCCCTTCACAACCCAGTGCAGAGAACAGTACGGCAACCACATCAAAACTCAGTCCAGAAGTTCCGGAAAACTGGCACTCTAGGCAGAAGCACCACACCATCCCTCCACAGCAAAGATCCGAAAAACTAAGCCAAACAGAGAATACAACAATCCTGAAACCCTAAAACATCAAATGAAGAGATAAAGAACTCAGCCAAGCACCAAATGGAGTGAGAAAACTGACAGAGAACGGAGAGCAAGGAGAGATTCATGCAGAGGTCCCTTACCAGATAACGCAGCACAGATCCGCCATCTCGGACTCCTATCGGAGACCAGCAAACGGGGTACGAGAAAGCAGCCTCAAGGATCTTCCAGCAGGAGACAAAACAACCGGTAATTGGTGATATACACTTTCCCACACCCCACCCTTCTTCACCCCAACTCGGCCTCCTCTGCTTCCCGCGGCGTCTCTGGACTGGGAAACAGCGGCTGCTTGGATTCCACACAGCCAAACGGGTGGCTGTCTGAGTGCCATTTGTTGGCTGCTGCTGTTGCTTTTTTTCTGCTTCTTTTTATTTCTTCCTTGCCTCTCCCCAGCTCCCCCTCCATTAGCATAAGTACCTCGCTCCGTGCGCCATCTTGACTTCTTCCTGAGGGGCTGCAGAGCTCTGGTAATTTGTGATATACGCTTCCACACTCTCTACCCTTCGTCACTCACACTCGGCCCCCTCTGCTTCCCATGGACAGTCTCTTGTCGAGAAACACCAGCCCGCACTAGCTGGCTCTCTGAGTGCCATTTGTCGGCTGCTAGTGTTGTGTTTTTTTTTTCTTCTTCTTTTGATTTCTTACTTGCCTCTCGCCACCTCCGCCTCCCTTCGCTCAAGTACCTGGCTCTGTGCGCCATCTTTGCTTCTTCCTGAGGGGCTGCAGAGCTCCGTTCGAGTGTGGAGCTGCTTCCCGGTATGGGCTGCCACGATGGTGGGATCCCAGGGCTTTTGTTCGTTTGTTTGTTTTGAATTGTTTGTTGGTTTTCTTTTCCTTTTCTTGAGCTGGGAGCCCTTTCTGGCCAGGCTAAGCTGCGTGGCAGGGAGACTCCCGTTCAGCTTCCACAGACGTGCAGATGGATCCCTGAGGGCATTTCTTTTTACGTTGGTTTTTTTTTTTTTTTTTTCCCCTTCTTCTTTTTTTCTGGGTCATTGCGGGCATTTCTTGTTTTGTTTTATTTTTTTAATTTGTTTTGTTTTCTTTTCCCTCTTTTTCCCTTTTTGTCTTTCTTCATTACTCAGTTTCTTATCTCTCTATATCTTCCTTCTCTTTCTGTTCCCTGAATACCTGGCGTTGTATACCTCTATGCCTTCTAGCCAGGCTGTACTGCAACACCTGAGAGTGACTTCCCCAGACCTCATAGCTGCACTGGTGGGATCCCTGGGAACTTTGTGGTTCTTTAACCTTTCTGATTCTTATTTATTCATTCTTTTCTTTTCTTCTGCCTCCCCTTTCTGTTTTTCTCCATTTCATAGTCTCACATCTCTCCACTCCAATGGCGAGCTGCCCTAGCATTCTTTATTGTTTGTATGTTTCTGACTCCTGTTCCTCTCTCCTCTCTCCCATATCCATCTTAGCTCCACACATAACAATCTCCCCACTACATCCTGCCTACCTGCACCGTGCGCTTGACATCACACCACCAAGCAGCACAGGCACGGCCTACTGGAACCTGTGCTGCACTGATTACCGACCAGCTCTGGTGGCTGTAGTAAGTGCCACAAACAACCCGTCCCAGTAACTCCTCTTCAGCTAGACCTGCCCTGCCGTACCATATCTGAGTGACTGACCCTGCCAGTTGAAGAAGGAGGCAAAAAATATTGTGCCCATAGATGAGCAAACAACAAAGAACACACAGTCTGCCTGCTCAGACATAGTCAAATTTTCTTTAAAAAAAGGGACAAAACAAACAAATCTACAATCAATAAATGAGAAAAATTACTACTGAATACCCCAAAAGACAGCAGACAATAACAAAACATTTGCAAAAACAGGACAGAATGGGTCCAGTAGGTGTCCAAAATAAAACACCAGATGACTCTCCTCTGGAAGAAAATGCACTAGAACTACCTGATAGGAAATTCAGATCTCTAATACTCAGAATTCTCCAAGAACTGAGGCAAAAATCTGACGAACATGAGGAAAAAATAGACAAATTCATGGAAAATACGGACAAAAAATTGGAAGAATTCAGGAAAACAATGCAGGAACAAAATGCCAAAATAAGTTCACAACTAGAAATTATACAATGACAACAATTAGAAATCCAAAAGATAAACAACAAGATTTCAGAAATGGACGATGTCATAGAAGGGCTGAGATGCAGATTTGAAATGGTAGAAGACGACAGGATCAGCGGAATTAAAGACAAACACTTGGATACAACTCTCAGGAGAACTCAGAAAAAAGAACAAAGAAAAATGAAGAGATCCTGAGAATTATGCGGGATACAATCAAAAGCAAAAATCTTCGAGTGATTGGAATTCCAGAACAGGGGGAGAAAACAGAAAACACAGAAAGGATCATTGAGGAACTGCTGACAGAAAAATTGCCCAATAACATGAAAGATGAAAAGCTGGCCATCCAAGAAGCTCAACGAACCCCATATAGAAGAGATCCCAAAAGAAAATCACTGAGGCATGTCATAATCGCACTTGCCAAAACCAAAGACAAACAAAGAATCCTGAGAGCAGTTCGTGAAAAACAAGAAGTCACATACAGAGGAGAAACAATAAGACTAAGCTCAGATTATTCACCAGAAACCATGCAGGCAAGAAGGCAATGGGATGACATATATAAAATCTTGAAAGAAAAAGATTGCCAGACAAGAATAATATATCCTACAAAACTCTCGTTCAAATTTGATGGTGAAATTAGATCATTCCCAGATAAACAGAAATTAAGGGAATATGTAAAAGTCAAACCAAACTTACAAGAATTATTAAAGAGAATTCTTCAATCTGAGCACAAACAGCTTCAGCTCACAGGCAGAACCTAGGAAGCAGGATTCTACGAGCCAGAAACCAATCTAGGAAATGAACTCTCGAGGACTATCCAAAACCAAAAGAATTACAACAGGGCATTAGAGCAGTTAATCAGTAAATGACAACAACATCAAAACGATAAAAAGGGAATAAATGGCATAGGTATAGAACCTTCTGATGGAGACGAAGGCAAGGCAATACCAAGTAATGGTAGACTGCTTCAAACTTAGAAAGATAAGGGTAAAATTCATGGTAACCACGAAAAAGTTAACAAACATACTCATAAAAAAAAGAGAAAAAACATACAGTCTCAGCAAAACCAAAACCTACAAAAACAAAAGAAATGGAAAAAAAAATCTACAAACCAAGTAACTCAGCACAAGAGAGTAAGAAGAACAAAGAAAACGTCAGCACCACAAAAAAAAAAAAAACACAACAAAATGACAACAACTAACCTACATCTATCAATAATTACACTGAATGTAAATGGCCTAAATGCACCCGAAAAGAGACGGAGAGTGACAGAATGGATAAGAAAACAGGATCCATCAATATGCTGTCTACAGGAGACACAACTTAGAAACAAAGATGTGAATTTATTAAAAGTCAAAGGTTGGAAAAAATATATCAAGCTAACAACTACCAAAAAACAGCAGGAGTGACAATTCTAATCTCAGATAAAATAGACTTTAAAACAAAATATACCATAAAAGACAAAGAAGGACACTATATAATGATTAAGGGCATGATCCATCATGAAGACATAACCATAATAAACACTGACGCACCCAATGACAGGGCTCCAAAATACATAAAACAAACTCTAACAACACTGAAAAGAGAAATTGACAGTTCCACAATAATAGTAGGAGACTTCAACACACCACTCTCAGTAAAGGACAGAGCAACTAAGAAGAAACTCAGCAAAGATACAGAAGACCTAAAGGGCACAAACAGCCCACTTGACCTCATAGACATATATAGAACACTCCATCCAACCGCTGCAAAGTACACATTCTTTTCCAATGCACATGGAACGTTCTCCAGAATAGACCACATCTTAGGCCACACAGCAATCCTCAACAAGATCCAAAACGTTGAGATAATTCAAAGTATCTTCTCTGACCACAATGCCATCAAGGTAGAAATTAACACTAGAAAGAGCAAGGAAGAAAAATCAACTACATGGAAACTGAATAATACCCTGCTTACACATGAGTGGGTAACAGAAGAAAGCAAAGATGGAATCAAAAAATTCCTAGAATCAATTGAGAATGAAAGCACATCATCCCAAAACCTTTGGGACACAGCAAAGGCAGTCCTCAGAGGACTATTTATAGCAATAGATGCACGTATCAAAAAAGAAGAAAGGGACAAAATCAAAACATTAACTACAGAACTCAAACAAATAGAAAGAGAACAGCAAAAAAGCCCACAACCACTGGAAGAAAGAAAACAGTAAAGATCAGAGCAGAAATAAATGAAATAGAGAACAGAAAAACAATGGAAAGAATCAACAAAACCAAAAATTGGTTCTTTGAAAGAATCAAAAAAAAGACAAACCACTGGCCAGACTGACAAAAGAAAAACAGCAGAGGACACAAAGAATCAAAATAAGAAATGAAATGGGGGACATTACAACAGACCCAACTAAAATAAAAAGGATTATAATAGAATATTATGAAAAACTATACTCCAACAAATTTGAAAACCTAGAGGAAATGGATAAATTTCTAGAAACACAGCCTACCCAAAGTACAACAAAGTGATGTTGAAAATCTGAACAGACCCATAATAAAAGAAGAGATTGAAAATGTAATAAAAAAAACTCCCTACCAAAAAAAGCCCTGGCCCAGATGGCTTCACTGGAGAAATCTACAAAACATTTACAGAAGAGCTTGTACCACTACTACTCAAACTATTTCAGAGTATAGAAGAGGAAGAAACACTTCCAAA
Organism: Dugong dugon; assembly: GCA_030035585.1. Lineage (NCBI taxonomy): Eukaryota > Metazoa > Chordata > Mammalia > Sirenia > Dugongidae > Dugong > Dugong dugon. Next base: position 151,022,756 of record CM057460.1, read on the forward strand.
TTCATTCTATGAAGCCAGCATAACGCTGATACCAAAACCAGGAAAAGATATCACAAAAAAAGAAAATTACAGACCAATATCTCTCATGAATATAGACGCAAAAATTCTCAACAAAATTCTAGCCAATAGAATTCAGCATCATATCAAGAAAATAATACACCAGGACCAAGTAGGATTCATACCAGGTATGCAAGGATGGTTCAACCATTAGAAAATCAATCAACGTAATCCACCACATAAAGAAAAGGAAAGAAAAGAATGACATGATCATCTCAATTGACGCAGAAAAGGCATTTGACAAAGTCCAACACCCACTCCCGATAAAAACTCTCAATAAAATAGGTATAGAAGGGAAAATTCTCAACATAATTAAGGGCATCTATGCAAAACCAACGGCCTACATCATTCGTAACGGACAGAGCTGAAACCATTCCTGTTAAAAACACGAACAAGACAAGGATGCCCTTTATCACCACTCCTATTTAACATTGTGCTGGAAGTTCTAGCTAGAGCAATAAGGCAAGAAAAAGAAATAAAGGGCATCCAAACTGGTAGTGAGAATTTAAACTGTCCCTGTTTGCAGATGATATGATACTATACATAGAGAACCCTAAAGACTCCACGAGAAATCTACTGGAACTAATAGAAAGATTCGGCAGAGTAGCAGCATACAAGATAAACATTCAAAAGTCAGTTGGATTCCTATACACCAGTAAGGAGAATGATGAAAAGGAAATCAGGAAAACAATACCACTTTCAATAGCCCCTGAAAAGATAAAATACTTAGGAATAAATCTAACCAGGGATGGAAAAGACCTATCCAAAGAAAACTATAAAACACTACTGCATGAAACCCAAAGGGATCTACATAAATGGAAAAACATACCATGCTCATGGATAGGCAGACTCAACATTGTGAAAATGACAATTCTGCCCAAAGCAATTTACAAATACAATGCAGTCCCGATCCAAATACCAACAGCATTCTTCAAAGAGATGTAAAAACTAATCATTAACCTTATATGGAAAGGGAAGAAGCCCCGAATAAGTAAAGCACTACGGAGGAAGAAGAATAAAGTTGGAGGACTCACACTATCTGACTTGAGAACCTACTATACAGCTACAGTAGTCAAAACAGCCTGGTACTGGTACAACGACAGATACATTGACCATTGGAACAGAATTGAGAACCCAGATGTAAATCCATCCACCTACGGTCAACTGATCTTCGACAAGGGCCCGAAATCCATCAAATGGGGAAAAGACAGTCTTTTTAACAAATGGTGCTGGCAAAACTGGATATCCATCTGCAAAAAAATGAAACAGGACCCATACCTCACACCGTATACAAAAACTACTTCAAAATGGATCAAAGACCTGAATATAAAGCCTAAAACTATAAAGTTCATAGAAGAAAAAATAGGACCAACACTTCAGGCCTTAATACATGGCATTAACAGGATACAAACCATAACCATCAATGCACAGAACCCAATAGATAAGCTAGATAACTGGGATCTTCTAAAAATCAAACACCTATGCTCTTCAAAAGACTTCACCAAAAGAGTCAAAAGAGAACCTACAGACTGGGAAAAAATTTTTGGACAGTACAAGTCAGACAAAGGTCTAGTCTCCATAATCTACAAGAAAATCCAACACCTTTACAACAAAAAGACAAATAATCCTATTAAAAAATGGCCAAAGGAAATGAACAGACACTTCACCAAAGAAGACATTCAAATGGCCAACAGACACATGAGGAAATGCTCGCGATCACTAGCCATTAGAGAAATGCAAATTAAAACCACAATGAGATACCATCTCACCCCGGCATTACTGGCACGAATCAAAAACGCTGGAAATAACAAATGTTGGAGGGGCTGCGGGGAGATCGGAACTCTTAGGCATTGCTGGTGGGAATGCAAAATGACACAACCATTTTGGAAAATGATATGGCGCTTCCTCAGAAAGCTAGAAATAGACATACCATTCGATCCAGCAATCCCACTCCTAGGAATATATCCTAGAGGAATAAGAGTTGTCACTCGAATAGACATATGCACACCTATGTTCATGGCAGCATTGTTCACAATAGCAAAACGATGGAAACAACCTAGATGCCCATCAACAGATGAATGGATAAACAAACTATGGTACATACACACAATGGAGTGCTATGCAACGAGAAAGAACAACAAGGAATCTGGGAACCATCTCATAATATGGATGAAACTGGAGTACATTATGCTGAGTGAAATAAGTCAATCACAAAAGGACAAATATTGTATGAGACCTCTATTGTAAAAACCCATGAAAAAGTTCACACACAAAATGTAACAATCTTTGTTGGTTACCCGGGGTGGGGTTGGGGGGGGAATACTAAATAGATAATAGATAAGTGGTATCTTGGGTGAAGGGTGAGACAGTACACAGTACAGGGGAAACTAGCACAACGTGTACATGGAAAGGTCATGGAAGCCCTATAGACACATCCAAACTCCCTGAGGGACTGAATTGCTGGGCGGTGGGCTCTGGGGCCCAGGGTCTCGGGGAACATCTAGCTCAGTTGGCATGACACAGCTTATAAAGACAATGCTCTACATTCCACCTTGGTGAGTAGTGTCTGGGGTCTTAAAAGCCTGTGAGCGGCCATCTAAGATACTCCACTGGTTTCATCGCTTCAGGAGCAAGGGAGAATGAAGAGAACAGGATACAAGGAAAAGATCAGTCCGAAGGACTAATTGTCCACAGCTACCAAGGCCTCCACTGCACAGAGTCCAGTACAGCTAGATGGTGCCCTGCTACCACCACGGACTACTCTGACCAGGATCACAACAGAGGGTTCTGGACAGAGCTGGAGAAGGATGTAGAGCATAGTTGTAACTCCCCCAAAAAAGACCATATTTACCAGCGTAAAGGAGACTGGAGAAACCCCGAGCATATGGCCCCCAGACACCCTTTTAGGTCAGTGGTGAAGTTACCTCCGAGGTTCACGGTTCAGCCTGGGAGTGGACAGCCCCATAAAACCAAATGAGACTAACGAGGTACAGGAGTCCAGTGACAAGGGCCAGAAAGCAGAAGGAGACAAGGAAGCTGGTGATAGGGAACCCAAGGTTGAGTGAGGATATTGTTGATGTGTTCTGAGATTGTTAACCATTATCACAGGGCAACATTTGTAGTAACTGTTAAATGAGAAACTATTTTGTTCTGTAAGCCTTCATCTTAAGTGAGAATAACAGCACAATTGGAAGAGCGTAGTCAATGTCACTGAAGTGTGCATGTAGAAATTTTTGCAATGGTGTATCTTTGGCTATGTGTATTTTTACCAAAAAAAAAAAAAAGAGGTTGAAAAGTTAGAGGTTTGTTATGTTGTGGAGTTGTTAACCAATGTTATAAAACAACACGTGTACTTCTGTTTCATGAGAAACTATTTGTTCTGTAAGCCTTCACCTGAAGTATAATAAAAAAAAAATAATATAAAAAAATTAAAAAAAGTAAAATAAACTCAGTCCAGGAGATGATTATCGAAGGCAAAGAACATTAAGACAATGGACTTCTTCTTTACGACAATAAAAATGGAGGTGAGTTTCCCCAGCCTTTCTCTCCAACTTCCTCAGCCATCTCCTCTCTCTCCTTATCTCCACCCACAGTGCCCATCTTTTAGTTTCTGGAGGATTCATGCTTCAGAGACCTGGGATTGCTGCTCCAGCTACCTGGCGCCTGGTCCCTTGAGATATTCTTATACCCAGCTCCTTCTTGTCCCCAAGACATCATCTTAAGTGCCTTCAATTCAGAGATGCCTTTCATGACCACCCTGCCCCTTTTATTCTCTATTACTGTAATATTCTTAATCCTTTCACATTTGTGATTGTTTTATTTATCTATGTGCTTTTTGTCTGTCTGGTTGACTGCTGTATCTCCAGCACCCAGCACAGCAGACGGCACAGGGTGAATGAATGCAAGGACAACAAAGTGAGGGAGCCAGGGTGAAATCAGGGCAGAAAGAAGAGGAAATGAAGGGGTTCAGTTGGGAAAGGGAGAGAGGAGAAGAACTAGAGACAGCACGAAAGAACAGAAGACAAATAACTGCTCTTGTGTCCTGGGTGGCCAGGGACATTTTTATTTCTTGTTTTCTTTGCCTTGGAGGCCTATGAAGGCATTTCACAGGTTCCACTCAGTCCTTTTAACTTTCCTTGCTCCAGGGCTGAAGCCATCTCCTCTGAAGCCCCTGCTACAAGTTGACAGCCACCAGCTACCCCTCGCTGCCTGGCTGCCACTGGGAGGGGGCCTGAGAGTCCTGAGCCATGGCAGGACCCTGGAATTCCTCATACAGATGACACTGGCTCTGCCACTGATGGAGTCTCAGCAATTATATTAATTTGTTGAGTTTCTCTTTTTCATCCAGGCAATAAAAGCAGACAAATCAGCTACACCTGTATGACTTTCATACCTGACAGCTTTGTAGTAATCACTTTTCGATCCAAGGCCCTCGGAGGCTCCTACGACTTCATAAAATAAAGAAATAAATAAAATGTTCAGAGAGGAATAAGGTGAACACAGTGGGAATTGGTTTGTGATTAGGTGGTGGGCTACATTGGTGCCAGGGTGTCCAGAGGAGGCCATTTCACCGAAGGGGAAGAAAACAGATGGGAGCCAAGCTGGCATCTAAGGAGGCCTCAGCAGGACTATGGAGAAATACTGCACAGGGAAGATGCAAGCTGTGTCTCCTTAGATAAGGCCTTTCAAAGTACATATGGTAATTGAAGACAAAATGAATGTGGTATTGCTACACGACAAGCAGCAACTCCATCCTGATAAGTCATGAGAAATGAAGCCTTCCGAAGGGACAGAAGTGGGAATGGCAATGTAGGGAAGCAAACTTCCTTTAAGACCAAATTTATCTGCACTGAGGAAAACAGGTGATTACTGGGGACCCAAAGTGTCCCTGTCCTTGCAGGCAAGATGCCTCCTAAGTCCAGAGCTGCATGTGGGGCAGCTGAATAGGCTCAATTCACCTCTTTAAAAAAAACAAACGTTATTCCCATGTCCCTCTTCAGTTACTTCCCTCTCTTACTTTTCACAATCCACCTTCTCGAAGGAGTTTATGGAGAAATAATATTGATGATAATACTGAGACCTAGTAAGTCAAGCAGAAAACTTTCATCAGCCATTCTTCCCCCAGGCTCCTCCCAGTGGAATTGGCTAGATGGCTACATAATAGCTGTAACTGCTCTTGCTCCAACTATGCGTTTTGGATAGCACCTGTTGTCACCAGTATTGCTCTGGAAGGACTCAATTCCTCTCCAAGAAAGCAGTTTCAAAGTCCCAGATCAAACTGGACAAGATAACATCAGGGACTCTTCTCCAGACCCACAGGACAATGGGAAAGGGACTGAAGGCATAGAGGATGGGGAGAGGGGAGGCAACAGTTACTGGAAACTTTGTGCTAATAAAACCTTTGTGCGTCTCATTTGCTGGATCAGGCTTGAACCAGGGCAGTACCAGACACATGTGGAGCCAAGAAGAAGCCCAGTCTGTCAGCCAAGTGGTCTCTCTGCATTTGTTTCAGTTATCTCAGAATCCTCAAGGGCCCAGCTTGGGGAGGGGCAAGGCAGTGAACTAAGTCATCACCTCCATCTCGTCTAGTCTCCACTGCCTCATCCCCACTCTGCCTTCCTTCCCTATCACATCACTCCACAAAAACTGTTCTTATTGGGTGACCAACAACCCCCAGGCCACTGAATCCAAAGACCATGTCTGACTCCTCAACTAGCTTGATTTCAGCACTTTTCGGGCCCCCTAAGAATGTCTTCCTTCCTTCCTTCCTGAATCCATCTCTTCCATGGTTTCTGTAACACTGCCCATCCCAATCAACTTCCCTCTCTTCTGGAAGTTCCTCAGTCTCCTTGTGAGCTCCGCTTCCTCTATTTATCCCTTAAATATTGCTGTTCCTTGGGGTTCTGTCCTAGATTCTCTTCTCTACCTCAACCTACTCTCCCTGAAGGGGTACAGCAACACCTTCCCCTTGTCCCATGGCTTCAAATACCCACTTCATGCTGATGACTCCCAAACATTTCTCCAGGCCTAACCTCTACTCTGAGCTCCAGGCTCATCCATCCAATGACCTGCTGGTCCTCATCTCAGGGATGATCCATAGACAATGTGAGTGCAACCCAGGTTCAACACTTACTCATCCTTTTTCTTCCCAAGCCATCTCTTCTTTCTGTATTGCTTATCTAGTCGTCCAAGCCAGAAACTTAGTCATCCATGACACCTTCCCTTCTCTATCCTCCTTACATCCCAAACTCACCATTTATCATTCCCTCCAGTTACCACTCCAATCAGTCCCCTCCCCACCAACCCATCAAAATTCCTCATCTAATCTATAGCAAATACCTCCTTATAAACATTTCGGAGTTCAAGCTTTACCTTCCTCTAATCCACCCTGCCACCGTTATCTATCCCAAATGCAACTATACCTCATACATGTATTGAGCACACAATGTGTACTAGGCACTAAGCTGGACATCATGAATAAAAATTACTCTCACTGAAATTAGTCAGTCACAAAAGGACAAACATTGTATGAGACCACTATTAAAACAACTCAAGAAAAGGTTTAAACATAGAAGAAAACATTCTTTAATGGTTACGAGGGTGAGGAAGGAGGGACAGGGGTATTCACTAATTAGATAGTAGACAAGAATTATCTTAGGTGAAGAGAAGGACAACACACACTACAGGGGAAGTCAGCACAACTGGACTAAACCAAAAGCTAAGAAGTTTCCTGAATATAACCAAATACTTCGAGGGACAGAGAAGCAGGGGCAGGGGTCTGGGTACCATGGTTTCAGGGGATATCTAGGTCAACTGGCATAACAAAGTTTATTAAGAAAATGTTCTGCATCCCACTTTGGTGAGTGGTGTCTGGGGTCTTAAAAGCTAGCGAGCAGCCCTCTAGGATGCATCAATTGGTCCCAACCCACCTAGAGCAAAGGAGAATGAAGAACACTAAAGACACAGGGAAAATATTAGCCCAAGAAACTGCATCAGCCTGATACCAGAAGAACTAGATGGTGCCCAGCTACCACCAATGACCGCCCTGACAGGGAACACAACAGACAGTCCCTGACAGAGCAGGATAAAAGTAGGGTGCAGAACTCAAATTCTAGTAAAAATACCAGACTTAATGGTTTGACTGAGACTGGAGCAACCCCGGAAGACATGGCTCCTGGACTCTCTGTTAGCCCAAAACTAAAACCATTCTCGAAGCCAACTCTTCAGATAAAAGATTAGACTGGACTATTAGACATAAAATGATACTCGTGAAGAGTGTGCTTCTTAGCTCAAGTAGATACATGATGCTAAATGGGTAGCTCCTATCTGGAGGTCAGATGAGAAGGCAGAAAGGGACAGGAACTGGTTGAATGGACATGGGAAAGGAGGAGTGTGCTGTCACAGTATGGGAAGAGCAACTAGGGTTACATAGCAGCGTGTGTATAAAGTTTTGTATGAGAAACTAAATTGAACTGTAAACTTTAAAGCACAATTAAAAAAAAAAAACTCTCATTCTGGTAGTTTTTCTGGTTGCCTGTAAGTTCAAGGCTAGACATTAAATAAACCATTAAAATCAAGTATATTAAAAGCAGAAATCTGTATAGCGATCTGTGGAAGTAGTTGATAAATCCATTCATATCATCTCCTATTAACAATCCTTAGTTACTTCCTGGTGGATGCCCTCAATAGAGCTCCTGATGGTGCAGTCATGAGACATTGGAGGGTAGTGATCCATTGTGACGTATTCCAAGTAAGTAGTTAGCATACATCAGTGAAAGTAATAATGGCTTAAGAATAGGAGTTTTCACCAGATTACCTTTCCATACATTAGAGCAGATACAAGGTTGTCTGCTAGTAACACCCCCTCTTTCTTGGTTGCAGTCTGAAGAGAAGGAGTTACTATTCTATGGGTAAGCGTCGGCCCAGGCAGTCCACAGGACATCCTTGGTCAGGTGAATCACGGCAGAAAAAAGGATGGGAGTTGTTGGCCTCCCAGATACACTCATTATTGTGTTCATGGTCCTCATAACGTGGCCTCATCTTACCCCACTTCATACTTACCCCCAATTTGCACTTTGCTCCAGCCACAGCTGACCATTTTCTGACTCTACTCTGTGCTCCCAAGACTTTGAGACTGTTCTCCCATACCTGAACTGCATTTTTTCCCGTTTACCATTCTTCCAGTCTTTTGGGTCACATGTCACAGCTCAGGAAAGCCTGACCAACTCCCAGGATGACCTGGCCAACCATTTCCCTCCTGCAGGCTCCCACACACCTGTTTGTTACAGTCTTCCTTACCCACTCCTCCATGAGATCCAGGGCAGGTTTGGGTGAGACTGAGGTCTGATCCAGCGCAATATAGATTTCCTGAGCAAACCAAGAGGAGCTCACTGTGGGATCCTCCTGTGACAGAGCCTTAAAAAGCAAGACTTCCCAGGATAAAGAGAAGGGGGCTTTGAAAGAGTTTCCTGTCTGTGTTCCCCCTTTGCATCTGAGGATAGAATACTCTAGGCTGTCTTTTCTCCTCCTCTCCCTTGGTTCTTCTGTCTTATATTCCCACCTAGAGGTTACAGGGCCAGGACCTGGCAGGTCAAAGGAGCAGAAAGACTTCAACTCTTCCTGACTTTGTGATCTTGAGCAAGTTACATAACCTCTCTGAGTTTCCTCACTCCACAAAACATTCCCTCAAATGGGTTTTATGAAGAATAAATGAATTACAATGTGATTTTAAAAAACACATAGTATTGTATTTTTACACAAATAATGCCTGTCTCCTACGTGTGTTTGCCAACCACACCCTCCCCCATGAGGTATTTTCATATGTTCTATGCTAATTTTTTACAGCAACATGTAAAAAAAATTGGCATAGTTGCACTTAGGCACTTAAGAAAATACTTCACTGGCGGAAGGCATGATTGGCAAACAAATGCAGAAGGTGCATGTTCTTTGCATTACAACACGGTAAGTCCTCACTTAATGTTACATTCCTTTTCCCTCATGTCCATTTTTTTCAATCCCCACTAAGGAAACCACTCCTAGTGGCACAGTGGTTAAGAGCTTAACTGCACTTCAAATCCACCAGTGGCAACTTGAAAACCTTAGGGGGCAGTTCTAATCTGTCCTATAGGATCACTATGCATCAGAATCGACTCAACAGCAACAGGTTTGGTTTTTTTGGTTTAAGGAAACCACAGCATCTCACACCCACTAGTGCCCAAAAAAGGTCTGCTCTATAATGAAAACTCTGTTTCAATGAATTCCAAGACATACCTGTGAAGTCTGATGTACTTGGTTTTCGGTAATATAAATAACTTGATTGAAATGAGCTAGATCTCATCTGGCGGTTTAAAATCTTTGCATGAACCAAACTTTCCTTTTCAAAGACAGCAGTATGTGTTAATAGGCCAATCATCCTCCTTCCTGTATCCAGACAGCATTAATGTCTTCTTGGGCAGAATGGGCTTGAAGCTGCCTTTTCATTATGGTAATGGACTTTCTCTAATCTACAACACCATTCAACAGACCTCACTATCTTTTGACAAGGTTATGGTAGACAGTGGACCTGTAAAGTCCATGACCTTTAAAGTTGAGGTACTTAGCTCCAGAAAATTACCTTTGTCTATATGACCTATTCCAACAAACTCAACATGTTTACTTATGGAAGACACATAGGAAAGGATGATCAAAAAAGAACTAGTATGAAAAACAAGCTCTGAGGGACTCCCTCCCAGGGCTGTGTCCCGCTTGGAAGGATGAAGGAGGGATGAGACACAGGAGACATGCCAGCACACAGGAAAGCTTGGCAAAGGAGTACAAGTCCAGCTCTCTAGATGAGGGGCCCAGGGGAATAGATTACAATGTAATTCGTTAGTCTCTCACCAAGACTAAACACTGCCAAGAGGAGATAAGACAGACCTGGAGTTAACCTAAGAGAGAAGGCTGCTATGAAGGATTTCTCACACTCCGAGGCTGCTCTCTTCCAGGTATCTGCCTGTGTTGGGCAGTCAGTAGCGTAGGCACAACCACACGTGGTGGCAGGGACTAGGACAGCCTTCTAACCAGGCCACTGAAGGTAAGCAAGGGACAAACATGATTTGATTTACATTTTGAAAAGAAGACTCAAAATCTATCAACAGAAGGATGGACAAATAGATCACTGTGTACACAACAGACCACATGGCAGCTAAAATGAATGAACTAGAACTCCGTGAATTGGCATGGATAAATCTCAAAAGTATGCTGGAAAAAAAGCACAGTATAGTAACATTTATATGAAGTTTAAAACCTGCAAAACAATAGTACATATGCTTACTTATATGTACACACACACATAGTAAAAATGTAACATGGGCATGAAAAATACCAAATTCAGGATTGTAGTTGCTTTCCTGGAAGGAAGAAGGGAATGGGAACTGGTAAAGGTAGACTGAATAGATCCATGAAGTTTTGTTGCTTTAAGTAAATGATCTGCAGAGATACGGCTGTGTTAAAGCTGCTAGGTAGATACACAGGTGTATTTTTAAATACATCAGTTTGGAGTTTCGGCAAAATGGCGCTCTAGGCAGAAGCACCACGCCTTCCCTCCACAGCAAAGATCTGAAAAACTAAGCCGAACAGAGAATACAACAATCCTGAAACCCTAAAACATCAAATGAAGAGATAAAGAACTCAGTCAATCACCAAATGGAGTGATAAAACTGACAGAGAACGGAGAGTGGGGAGAAATTCACGCAGAAGTCCCCTACCAGCTAATGCAGCGCAGATCCACCATCTTGGACTCCTATCGGAGACCAGCAAACAGGGGTACGAGAAAGCAGCCGCACGGAGTGTCCAGCAGGAGACAAAACAACTGGTAATTTGCGGTGTGCGCTTTCCTACCCCCCACCCCTCTTCGCCCTGGCTCGACCTCCTCTTCCCGGGTCTCTTGACCAGGAAGCGCCGGCTGCTTGGATTCCACACACCCAAGCGGGTGGCTCTCTGGGTGCCATCTGTTGGCTGCTAGTGTTACTTTTTTTTTCTGCTTCTTTTGATTTCTCACTTGCCTCTCACCACCTCCCCCTCTTTCACTCGAGTGCCTGGCTCCATGCGCCATCTTTGCTTCTTCCTGAGGGGCTGCAGAGCGCCGGCAATTTGTGATATATGCTTTCCCACTCTCCACCCTTCTTTACCCACACTCAGCCTCCTCTGCTTCCCGTGGACACAGTCTCTTGTCCAGAAACACCAGCCCGCGCTAGCTGGCTCTCTGAGTGCCATTTGTTGGTTGCTGGTGTTGCTTTTTTTTTTCTTTTCCTGCTTCTTTTGATTTCTTGCTTGCCTCACGCCGCCTCTCCCTCCTCTCGCTCGAGTGGCTGGCTCCGTGTGCCATCTTTGCTTCTTCCTGAGGGGCTGCGGCACTCCATTCGAGTGTGGAGCTGCTTTCCAGTCTGGGCTACTGTGCTGGTGGGAACCTGGGGCTTTTGTTCGTTTGTTCGTTTTGAATTGTTTGTTTTCTTTTCCTTTACTTGAGGTGGGAACCCTTTCTGGCCAGGCTAAGCTGCGTGGCAAGGAACTCCCCTTCAGCTTCCACAGACATGCAAACAGATCCCTGAGAGCATTTCTTTTTACACTGTTTTTTTTTTTTTCCTCTGTCATTTTGGGGGGCCTTTCTTGTTGCTGTTTTTTTTTTTTTTATTTCTTTTGTTTTCTTTTCCCTCTTTTTCCCTTTTTGTCTTTCTTCATTGCTCAGTTTTTCATCTCTCTATATCTTCCTTCTCTTTCTGATCCCTGAATACCAGGCGTTGTATACCTCTATGCCTTCTAGCCAGGCTGTACTGCAACACCTGAGAGTGAATTCCCCAGACCTCATAGCTGCACTGGTGGGATCCCTGGGAACTTTTCAGTTCTTTAACTTTTCTGATTTTTATTTATTCATTCTTTTCTTTTCTTCCTCTTCCCCTTTCTGTTTTTCTCCATTTCCTAGTCTCTCATCTCTCCATTCCAACGGCAAGCCCCCCTAGCATTCTTTTTTACTTGTTTGTATGTTTTTGGCTCCTATTCCTCTCTCCTCTCTCCCATATCCATCTTAGCTCCACACATAACAATCTCCCCACTACATCCTGCCTACCTGCACCGTGCACTTGACATCACACCACCAAGCGGCACAGGCACGGCCTACTGGAACCTGCCGTGCACTGATTAATGACCCGCTCTGCTGGCTGTAGTAAGTGCCACAAACAACCCATCCCAGTAACTCCTCTTCAGCCAGACCTGCCCTGCTGTACCATATCTGAGTGAGTGACCCTGCCACTGGAGAAGAAGGTGAAAAGTATTGAGCACACAGACGAGCAAACAACAAAGAACACACAGTCCACCTGCTAAGACAAAGTCAAATTTTTTTTTTAAAAAGGGACAAAACAAACAAATCTACAATCAATCAACAAGAAAAATAACTACTGAATGCCCTGAAAACAGCAGACAATATCAAAACATTTACAAAAACAGGACAGGATGGTTCCAGTAGGCGTCCAAATAAAACACCAGATGACTCTCCTCTGGAAGAAAATGCACTAGAACTACCTGATAGGAAATTCAGATCTCTAATACTCCAAATTCTCCAAGAACTGATGCAAAAAGCTGACAAACATGAGGAAAAAATAGACAAATTCATGGAAAATACATACAAAAGATTGGAAGAATTCAGGAAGATGATGCAGGAACAAAATACCAAAATAAATTCACAACTAGAAATTATACAAAAACAACAATTGGAAATCCAAAAGATAAACAACAAGATTTCAGAAATGGATAATGTCATAGAAAGGCTGAGAAGCAGATTTGAAATGGTGGAAGACAGATCAGCGGAATTGAAGACAAACACTTGGATACAACTCTGTTTCAGGAAAACTCAGTAAAAAGAACAAAGAAAAATGAAGAGACCCTGAGAGTTATGTGGGACACAATCAAAAGCAAAAATCTTAGAGTGATTGGAATTCCAGAACAGGCGGAGAAAACAGAAAACACAGAAAGGATCATTGAGGAACTGCTGACAGAAAACTTCCCCAATATCATGAAAGATGAAAAGCTGGCCATCCAAGAAGCTCAACAAACCCCATATAGAAGAGATCCCAAAAGAAAATCACCAAGGCATATCATATTCACACTCACCAAAACCAAAGAAAAACAAAGAATCCTGACAACAGCTCATGAAAAATAAAAAGTCACATACAGAGGAGAAACAATAAGACTAAACTCAGATTATTCCGCAGAAACCATGCAGGCAAGAAGGCAAAGCGATGACACATATAAAATCTTGAAAGAAAAAAATTGTCAGCCAAAAATAATATATCCTGCAAAACTCTCGTTCAAATTTGATGGTGAAATTAGATCATTTCCAGATAAACAGAAATTAAGGGAATATGTAAAAGTCAAACCAAACTTAGAAGAATTATTAAAGGGAGTTCTTCAATATGAGGACAAACAGCTTCAGCTCACAGGCAGAACCTAGGACGCAGGATGGTACGGGCCAGATACCAATCTAGGAAATGAACTCTTGAGGACTATCCAAAAGCAAAAGAAATACAACAGGGAATCAGAGCAGTTAATCAATAAATGACAACAACATCAAAACAATAAAAGAGGGAATAAACAGCACAGCTATAGAACCTTGTAATGGAGAGGACGGCAAGGTGATACCAAGTAAGGGTAGACTGCTTCAAACTTAGAAAGATAAGGGTAACATTCATGGTAACCACAAAGAAAGTTAACAAACATACTCATAAAAATAAAGACGAAAAACATAAAGTCACAGCAAAAACAAAACCTACAAAAACAAAAGAAATGAAAAAAAGATCCACAAACAAAAGTAACTCAGCACAAGAGAGTAAGAAGAGCAAAGAAAACTTCAGCACCACAAAAAAAAAACACTACAAAATGACAGCAACAAAGTCACATCTATCAATAATTACACTGAACGTAAATGGACTCAATGCACCCATAAAGAGACAGAGAGTGACAGAATGGATAAGAAAACAGGATCCATCAATATGCTGTCTACAAGAGACACACCTTAGAAACAAAAATGTGAATTTATTAAAAATCAAAGGTTGGAAAAACATATATCAGGCTAACAACTACCAAAAAAAGAGCAGGAGTGACAATTCTAATCTCAGATAAAATAGACTTTAAAACAAAATCTACCATAAAAGACAAAGAAGGACACTATATAATGATTAAGGGGATGATCCATTATGAAGACATAAACATAATAAACATCTATGCAACCAACATCAGGGCTCCAAAATACATAAAACAAACTCTAACAACACTGAAAAGAGAAATTGACAGTTCCACAATAATAGTAGGAGACTTCAACACACCACTCTCAGTAAAGGACAGAACAACTAAGAAGAAACTCAGCAAAGATACAGAAGACCTAAAGGGCACAATCAGCCCACTTGACCTCATAGACATATATAGAACACGCCATCCAACCGCTACAAAGTACACATTCTTTTCCAATGCACATGGAACGTTCTCCAGAATAGACCACATCTTAGGCCACACAGCAATCCTCAACAAGATCCAAAACGTTGAGATAATTCAAACTATCTTCTCTGACCACAATGCCATCAAGGTAGAAATTAACACTAGAAAGAGCAAGGAAGAAAAATCAACTACATGGAAACTGAATAATACCCTGCTTACACATGAGTGGGTAACAGAAGAAAGCAAAGATGGAATCAAAAAATTCCTAGAATCAATTGAGAATGAAAGCACATCAACCCAAAACCTTTGGGACACAGCAAAGGCAGTCCTCAGAGGACAATTTATAGCAATAGATGCACGTATCAAAAAAGAAGAAAGGGACAAAATCAAAACATTAACTACAGAACTCAAACAAATAGAAAGAGAACAGCAAAAAAGCCCACAACCACTGGAAGAAAGAAAACAGTAAAGAACAGAGCAGAAATAAATGAAATAGAGAACAGAAAAACAATGGAAAGAATCAACAAAACCAAAAATTGGTTCTTTGAAAGAATCAACAAAATCGACAAACCACTGGCCAGACTGACAAAAGAAAAACAGCAGAGGACACAAAGAATCAAAATAAGAAATGAAATGGGGGACATTACAACAGACCCAACTAAAATAAAAAGGATTATAATAGAATATTATGAAAAACTATACTCCAACAAATTTGAAAACCTAGAGGAAATGGATAAATTTCTAGAAACGCACGGCCTACCCAAAGTACAACAAAGTGATGTTGAAAATCTGAACAGACCCATAATAAAAGAAGAGATTGAAAATTTAATAAAAAAATTCCCAACCGAAAAAAGGCCTGGCTCAGATGGCTTCACTGGAGAATTCTACAAAACATTTACAGAAGAGCTTGTACCACTACTACTCAAACTATTTCAGAGTATAGAAGAGGAAGCAACACTTCCAAATTCATTCTATGAAGCCAGCATAACGCTGATACCAAAACCAGGAAAAGATATCACAAAAAAAGAAAATTACAGACCAATATCTCTCATGAATATAGACGCAAAAATTCTCAACAAAATTCTAGCCAATAGAATTCAGCATCATATCAAGAAAATAATACACCAGGACCAAGTAGGATTCATACCAGGTATGCAAGGATGGTTCAACATTAGAAAATCAATCAACGTAATCCACCACATAAAGAAAAGGAAAGAAAAGAACGACATGATCATCTCAATTGACGCAGAAAAGGCATTTGACAAAGTCCAACACCCACTCCCGATAAAAACTCTCAATAAAATAGGTATAGAAGGGAAAATTCTCAACATAATTAAGGGCATCTATGCAAAACCAACGGCCTACATCATTCGTAACAGACAGAGGCTGAAACCATTCCTGTTAAAAACAGGAACAAGACAAGGATGCCCTTTATCACCACTCCTATTTAACATTGTGCTGGAAGTTCTAGCTAGAGCAATAAGGCAAGAAAAAGAAATAAAGGGCATCCAAACTGGTAGTGAGAATTTAAACTATCCCTGTTTGCAGATGATATGATACTATACATAGAGAACCCTAAAGACTCCACGAGAAATCTACTGGAACTAATAGAAAGATTCAGCAGAGTAGCAGCATACAAGATAAACATTCAAAAGTCAGTTGGATTCCTATACACCAGTAAGGAGAATGATGAAAAGGAAATCAGGAAAACAATACCACTTTCAATAGCCCCTGAAAAGATAAAATACTTAGGAATAAATCTAACCAGGGATGGAAAAGACCTATCCAAAGAAAACTACAAAACACTACTGCATGAAACCCAAAGGGATCTACATAAATGGAAAAACATACCATGCTCATGGATAGGCAGACTCAACATTGTGAAAATGACAATTCTACCCAAAGCAATTTACAAATACAATGCAGTCCCGATCCATATACCAACAGCATTCTTCAAAGAGATGTAAAAACTAATCATTCACTTTATATGGAAAGGGAAGAAGCCCTGAATAAGTAAAGCACTACTGAGGAAGAAGAATAAAGTTGGAGGACTCACACTACCTGACTTCAGAACCTACTATACAGCTACAGTAGTCAAAACAGCCTGGTACTTGTATAATGACAGACACATTGACCAATGGAACAGAATTGAGAACCCAGATGTAAATCCATCCACCTACAGTCAACTGATCTTCGACAAGGGCCCGAAGTCCATCAAATGGGGAAAAGACAGTCTTTTTAACAAATGGTGCTGGTAAAACTGGATATCCGTCTGCAAAAAAATGAAACAGGACCCATACCTCACACCGTATACAAAAACTACTTCAAAATGGATCAAAGACCTGAAGATAAAGCCTAAAACTATAAAGTTCATAGAAGAAAAAATAGGACCAACACTTCAGGCCTTAATACATGGCATTAACAGGATACAAACCATAACCATCAATGCACAGAACCCAATAGATAAGCTAGATAACTGGGATCTTCTAAAAATCAAACACCTATGCTCTTCAAAAGACTTCACCAAAAGAGTCAAAAGAGAACCTACAGACTGGGAAAAAATTTTTGGACAGTACAAGTCAGACAAAGGTCTAGTCTCCATAATCTACAAGAAAATCCAACACCTTTACAACAAAAAGACAAATAATCCTATTAAAAAATGGCCAAAGGAAATGAACAGACACTTCACCAAAGAAGACATTCAAATGGCCAACAGACACATGAGGAAATGCTCGCGATCACTAGCCATTAGAGAAATGCAAATTAAAACCACAATGAGATACCATCTCACCCCGGCATTACTGGCACGAATCAAAAACGCTGGAAATAACAAATGTTGGAGGGGCTGCGGGGAGATCGGAACTCTTAGGCATTGCTGGTGGGAATGCAAAATGATACAACCATTTTGGAAAATGATATGGCGCTTCCTCAGAAAGCTAGAAATAGACATACCATTCGATCCAGCAATCCCACTCCTAGGAATATATCCTAGAGGAATAAGAGTCGTCACTCGAATAGACATATGCACACCTATGTTCATGGCAGCATTGTTCACAATAGCAAAATGATGGAAACAACCTAGATGCCCATCAACAGATGAATCGATAAACAAACTATGGTACATACACACAATGGAGTGCTATGCAACGAGAAAGAACAACAAGGAATCTGGGAATCATCTCATAATATGGATGAAACTGGAGTACATTATGCTGAGTGAAATAAGTCAATCACAAAAGGACAAATATTGTATGAGACCTCTATTGTAAAAACCCATGAAAAAGTTCACACACAAAATGTAACAATCTTTGTTGGTTACCTGGGGTAGGGTGGGGGGGGGGAATACTAAATAGATAATAGATAAGTGGTATCTTTGGTGAAGGGTGAGACAGTACACAGTACAGGGGAAACTAGCACAACCTGTACATGGAAAGGTCATGGAAGCCCCATAGACACATCCAAACTCCCTGAGGGACTGAATTGCTGGGCGGAGGGCTCTGGGGACCATGGTCTCGGGGAACATCTAGCTCAACTGGCATGACACAGCTTATGAACACAATGCTCTACATTCTACCTTGGTGAGTAGCGTCTGGGGTCTTAAAAGCCTGTCAGCGGCCATCTGAGATACTCCACTGGTCTCATCCCTTCGGGAGCAAGGGAGAATGAAGAGAACAGGATACAAGGAAAAGATCAGTCCGAAGGACTAATTGTCCACAGCTACCAAGGCCTCCACTGCACAGAGTCCAGTACAGCTAGATGGTGCCCGGCTACCACCGCTGACTGCTCTGACCAGGATCACAACAAAGGGTTCTGGACAGAGCTGGAGAAGGATGTAGAGCATAATTCTAACTCCCCAAAAAAAGACCAGATTTACCGGCCTAAAGGAGACTGAAGAAACCCTGAGTGTATGGCCCCCAGACATCTTTTTAGGTCAGTGGTGAAGTTACCTCCGAGGTTCACGGTTCAGCCTGGGAGTGGACAGCCCTGTAAAACCAAGTGAGATTAAAGAGGTACAGGTGTCCAGTGACAAGGGCCAGAAGGCAGAAGGGGACAAGGAAGCTGGTGATAGGGAACCCCAGATTGAGGAAGGATATGGTTGATGTGTTGTGAGATTGTTAACCATTGTCATAGGGCAACATTTGTAGTAACTGTTAAATGAGAAACTATTTTGTTCTGTAAGCCTTCATCTTAAGTGAGAATAACAGCACAATTGGATGAGCATAGTCAATGTCACTGAACTTTGTATGTAGAAATTTTTGAAATGGTGTATCTTTGGCTATGTTTATTTTCACCACAAAAAAAAAAAAGGTTGAGAATTTAGAGGGTTAATATGTTGTGGGGTTGTTAACAAAAGTCATAAAACAACATGTGTACTACAGTTTCATGAGAAACTATTTGTTCTGTAAGCCTTCACCTGAAGTACAATAAAAAATAAAAATAAAATAAATAAATAAATAAACACATCAGTTAAAGAAGGAATCCTCATCTGATGGCTGGATGGCAATTGAACTGGAGGGGAAGCAAGACTGGAGGCAGGTGGACAATTAGTAGGTTCCTACAAGAGTCCAGACAAGAGATGGTGGGTGAGAGTGGCAGCAGTGGAGAAGATGAGAAGCAGACTGATTCAGTATAGGTCTCGGAGTTGACCCAACAGGTCTTGGGTGTTGATGGCATGTTTAGGTGAGTAGGAGTTGACAGATGGGGAGGAGACAGTTGGATGTCCAGCTTTCTCATTAGAGTAACTGGGTACTGGTGGCACTGGAGTAGGCAGAAAGCAATGGAGGAGAAACATCAGGGCACCCCAGGGATGGATCCAGAACCAACTACCCCCAGCACTATTCTCTAGCAAATGAAAAGAAACACAGACATTTTTCCAGACCCATAATGGGCTTTCACCATAGAATATCAGGAGAATTCTTTTATAAGTCATGCCTGGTGCCTGCATTTGATGAAATAACCTAATTAAGCAAGAGTTGGAAAGGACAGAGCTGAAGCCCCAAGCAGTAATGCAGCCCATGCTTAATGCTGCCCTCAAACCTTTGGGTATAACCAGCAGAGAAAAATTGGAGATCTGGATGGTGTCCATGAATACTTGATAGCTCAATATAGCTTTCCGGGTGCAAATGACTGAAATATGAACAATGCCTGGCTGTTCCTGAGAAGTTACATTAGCAGTAATAACACGGAGGTCTATAGGTACAGGATGCTGGTAATTTATTTCCCCTTTAAGGATATGTTAGGAAGGGCAGATTTAATAGTATAGAAATTAGAATGGGTGAGGGATTGCATTGCAATCATGTAGATAATCTATCAGGCTTCCCCAGCCCTAATGTGGCCCTGGGTCTGCTCTCCTCTTAACACAGCCCTCTGAGGCCCCCACACAGCTTCTTTTCTCCTCTTCCCCCAACAGATGTACATATCCCACTCTGTTGGGCAGGATGGGAAAGTCTGTAATTGTTCATTTAATCAGAGGCTGTTCAAGGTCTTAGTTTTCAGAGTGCCAGGTGTGCCAATGTTCCTGCTTCAGACTGAAAATTCCCAGAAAGCAGGGATACAGCCTGGGCCAGCCACTCCATACAATATTACCCACAGATGGAAAAAGAAATGGGTTCAACAACAACTTCTTTTTCTTCATGCTTTGTAGAATCAATACTCCTTTTCTCACCACTGAAGAGAGGGAAGCAGCGTCAAGGCATCAGTCACCCACATTCGTTAATGGGGTATTAAGTACAGACTGAGCCAGGCCCTGTGCGCAGCTGTCTAGGTGTTCGCTGTCCAGGGGGCAGACCAGTGAGCAGGCAATAAAGAACTGTGCAAAGGATGACAGTGCAGGGTAGGCACAGGGTGTTAAGGGAACACCCAAGAGACGAGCCCACTTCATAACCAGGAAGGCTCCTTAAAGGAAGCTGAGATGGGAAGGATGAGAGGGCATTAGCTAGATGAGGGGAGTGGAATAGTATTTCAGGCAGAGGGAATAGCTTGTGCAAAGGCCTAGGAGTAAGAGAACATGTGGCCTGTGAGTGGAACTACAGCAATTGAGTTTTGTGGACACAGATGCAGGTGAAAATGCAGAGGAGAGGTTGGAGGGGTAAGCAAGGGCACCGGTCTTTGCCTTCTTCACACTCAGCCCTGTGCTGGCACATAGAGAGATGACCTGGCAGCCTTGCCTGTCAGGAGGTCACAGAACAGAGTTGAGACTTCCTCCTCTCCTCCTTTCTGTCTCTTATCTTTCCTCCCACTGCCTCCACTCCCCGAGACACTGACTCCGTGCATCAGGCACCACCTGATTTCCCTTTGTGATGGCAGCTCACCTTATGCCTCAGCCCTCCACCCCAGAGACCTTGCTGACCACTGTCCTCCCTGGGCCCTGAGAATAACCAGAACTTGACAGAAAGATCCTCTTTGATCCCTCCACAAACACCATCTCTTGGGCCAGCAGTTATACTCCTCACGTCTGGACAGAGTGTCTGGTAAAGGATGCCAACTACACCGCAAGGGACTCTGGTCCTGTCTGATCAGGGTTGACAGGTTTAATCACAACAAAACAAAATGCTAAGAGCAGCCACACTCTCCCCAGTGCGATTCAGGCTCCCTCCTTATCCAACACATGAATTAGGAAGACAGAACAACCAGACAGTGGGCTGTGATTAAATTCACCATGCAGCAAAGGGGTCATCCATCACTTCTTTCGTTTTCTTCTCACTCTAACAATGTAAAATGACCCTCTTAAAAAACCAAAGCAAATAAGCTCATTTGGCCTCTCCTTTAATTCCCTTTCACGTAAAGCATATTCACCACCTGTGCAAAGGTTTCCAGTAGCCCTCCCTCCAGGTTTTAACTACGCATCTCTCCAACTTTAATGGTTCTCTTTCCGTTCGGTGGTTTTGGATTCCAGGGAAGGCTCTCTCACACAGATACTCTGCCATCTTGCCTAGATGTAGGTCATGGGCAATTTATCTGACTCCCATAGACATTTAAAAAGATAACTTTGCAGGGCTTTGGATTTCCCTAAAATTAAATTCTTTAAGATATCTTAACAAAAAAAGTTTTAATAGATTTTAAGATACCTTTTTTTTTTTTTTTTTTAAGTTGGGCATGGAATTAGCTTCAAGACCCAGCCCCAACATCACTATCATCCTGCCTGGCAGCAGGTGGAGGAAAACGTGGGAGTTGGGACAGTTGGTGAAGGATGGGGCCCAGGCATGACGGCCACCCCAATTGACCACAGGTTGCAGTAGGTTAGCCTTGAGCTTGGACTGCCACTAGTGGGAATAGCATGAGGTGGAGGTGGCCCACAATTCCAGATTTGTGAACTTTATGTTCAAACAGTTATCACCCACACTGCCTACTCCAAGGCAGTTAGCTCAGCGCAGCGAGGTTTGCTGTCCCCTGTGGTTAGAAATTGAAAGAGAATTACAAGCACGTGGTTGGCAGCACCAAGGGTAACATCCCTCCAGGGATCGCTAGTATAGGCTCCTCCAAGCCAAGGATGCGGTGTCAGCACTTTCGGCAGCAGTAAATATGCAGAATTGTATACACTCTCTATAGCCCCACGTTTCTTAGAGAAGGGCTCACAGAACAAACTGAATATAGCACAGAGCCTGGCCCCCAGAGTAATTAAGATGTCACCTGAGAAAATGGCAGACACTGAGGGAACAGAATTACTGTTTCAGGCCACCCAACAGCCTCTGAATCGATCATATTAACATCTACTGTATGCCCAGAATAATCTGAAGTGCTGTGGAGGATCCTAAGATACAGGAGACCAGAAACTCTCCCATACTACCTATTATCTATCATCACCTCAATCCCTCCTGCCCTCCTCTCCCGCTTTGGGTCCATATACCTGTCAGCATCTCCAACGCTTTCTCCTTCCTAGTCCAACCTAAGACCAAGCTATAGCAACAATCTCCCAACTGCAGATCCCAAATACCAGTCCTTCCTGCCCAGTGTTCAACTCATCCTCCACATGGTAGCCATGGGGAGCTTTTCAAAATAAAATCTGTCATCTAACCTTCCACACCCACCTAAATACCCATCAGTGGGTTCCCACTGTTGCCAGATATACAGATGGATGCAGATGAATGGATGCTGTCAAGCTGACTCTAACTCATGGTGACCTTATGTACAACAGAATGAAACGTAGCCTATTTCTGCATTATCCTCACAATTGCCAGCATGTTCGAGTCCATCATTTCAGCTACTGTGTCAATCCATCTCACCAAGGGTCTACCAATGCCCTCACTGGGTCAGTTTTCTCATAAAATCAGGATAAGACTCATAATATCTACCTTCCAAAGTTGCTGTGAGGATTAAATAAGATAATGGGTGTATCATGCCTAGCACAGAGTAGATACTCAAATTCCAGTTTCTGTTAGAAGAGAAAACTCCTCATACTATTTCTCTACAAAAACAGACAAGCATAAAAATCTAATTTGGAAACACATTATATTGTTCAAAATTTTTTTTAAGTTTCCTTTTTTCTGATTATCAGGGTAATGCATTTTCACTGAGAGTCAGTATGGACTAGAAGACAAGAGACCATTAAATGGGTTCAAATCTGGGCTCCACTTCCTACCAGCTGTTTGACTTTGGGCAAGTTACTTAACTTCCCAGACTCCAGGCTCCACATCCATAAAATGTAGATGATAATATTTTCCAACTCATAGTCTAGTTGTGAAAATCAAATGAAATAACCTATATAAAGTTCTTGATACAATGCCTGACACATTGTGACAACTCAGTAAATATCACCATCATCATCATCGCTATTGTTGAGACTTTTTTAAATCAGAAAAGAACAAAAATAAGAAAGGTAAAATAATTTGTAATGCCATCACCCACAAACATTTTAGTGTTTTTGTTCCCCTATACCATATTTTTACACAAATACACGTGCCTTCTATGTTTGTTTGTCAACCGCTCCCTCCTCCCTCGAGGTACTTTCATAAGTGCACTGTGCTTATTTGTTTTGTTTTGTTTTTTTAGCAACAACATGTACAAAAAAATTGGCATAGCAGTGTTTACGAAAATACCTCTTGGGGTGAGGGAGCAGTTGGCAAACAAATGTAGAAGGCACGTGTTATCTGCATAAAAATACAGCAATCATCTGAATATTTTCTTTTGCAATACTGGGTTATACAATATAAACTTTGTGGCAGTCTAATATGAAGTACACAGACTAGGTAATATATACAGATCAGAGCGTAACAGTGATTGTCAGGGTCAGTAGGGAATTATTGTTTAGGAAGCACTGAGTTTTTGTTTATGGGGATAGAAAATTTGGCAAAGGACATCGGCTGATGGTTGCACATGATTAATGTAATTGATCTCATTGAATTGGCAAATGTAGTGCTATCTATATTTTTATAACAATTAAAAATAAAATAATTATTGTTTAAAAATATTATATAAAAGATTTCATAATATTCCACCATGTGATAGTACCAAAACTAATCCATCATCAATAGTTTGTCAGCTAATTTTCTGCTAAATGTGAGTTTTACAAATAATTCTGTAATAAATATATTTCTGCATATGTCCTGTCCTCATTTAAAGTTATTTCTTTAGGACAAATTTCTAAAGGAAATTTTTGAAATTCTCAATTTATCTATTTGCTTTCCAGAATTTATACTTCCCATGTCTAGCACTGTGCCTAACACAATGGGGAGCTGGATAAATAGTTATTAAAAGGAGAGAAGGGACTAAGCATTGTATTTTCAAAAAATCTTGATTAATAGTAAAAAGATTGTATCTTGTTTTATTCTACATTTCGCTGAATGCCTATGAATTTGAACACTTATTCTTGTCAATTATTTGTCTATATTCCTTCCATGAAAACTTTTGCTCATGTCTTTGTCCATTTATCTAGTAAAGTTTTAGTACTGTTTTTATTAATTTGTAAATGCTTTTTCTTTATTAAGCCTGTCATCTCTTTGATTTAGTTATGGAAATAGTTTTTCTTAATTTGTTTTGTGGTTTTTGTTTTATTTTTGATGCAGATGATATTTTAATTTTAGCACAGCCAAACCTGATTTTACTTTTAAGACCTATTGTTCCTACGGTTAGATTAAAATTCAACCATGTCTTTTTCTAATTTTTCTGCATTCTCAATTTTCATGTATGACTCTTTTGAATAAATACTGAACAATCTGAATAAATGTGTTTTGGTGGTTGGCATGAGTTGACTATATAAAGTATTTTACAACATCTTCCGGCACTATTTGTGGAATAATCCTGTTTGTGATGCCACCGTAACCACATGCCAAAGACCTACCAATGACTGTTGCTGTTGCTAGGTGCCATCGAGTTGATTCTGACTCATAGGGACCTCATGTGACAGAGTAGAACTTCCCCATAGGGTTTTCTAAGTTGTAATCTTTTAGGGGACATTGCCAGGTCTTCCTCCCATGGAGCCACTGGGTAGGTTCAAACTGCCAGCCTTTCGTTTGGCATCCAAGCACTTAACCATTGCGCTGCCAGGGCTCCTTTACCAATGACTATCAGGGTTTATTTCTGACTTGTGAATTTGAGTTCATGGTTCTGACTTTTGATTTTTACATCATTCACAGTGAGCTCTTAAAGAGGAAGAAAAAGTTCATTTTCTTCAGAGCCACAGTTGGTGAATTCTGTCACACTGTGACCCAGATGACAAAGGGAGATACTGCCTTCCTTCAGACAACCGCCACCTGCCATAGAACCAACTTGGGCATTAATACAAAGACCCCAGTGCTCCAGAAGAAGAGGGTGTCAGTCTGACAAATGTCTTTGGTACTATTAATACCATTTGGGTCCAGCAATTACCCTCTCTCACCTCACAATTCTCTTTCAAGCTGTGGTTTGGTTTTGTTCTCTGTGTACATTCTGTAAAGTTCAGGCTGGTCAGAGAAAAACCCGCTGGGAGGCTTGAGTCACCACGGAGCTAGTTTGTTGAGCTAAAGTTAACAGTATCAACGATGGTTCTCAGCTTTCTGTGGCCACTACTCCGATCTCATCAGTTCTAAGTCTTATCTTACTTGATCCATCCAGAGCATTCAAGCAGTATTTAACTAAGTTGATCTCTGTCTCCTCCTTGAACACTTTCTTCACTTGACTTCCAGGATACCACAGTCTCCTGGTTTTCCTCTTTCTTTCTGGAAATTTCCTCTCAGCCTCTTGTACTACTTTCTCCTCATTTTACCAACTTCTGAATGGGTGAGCCCCAGTTCTCAGTCATTAGACCTGTTTGCTTTCCTGCTTACACTCACTCCCATGGTGATCTGATCCAGTCTCATGGTTCAAAACACCAACTATACAGACTAACAACTCCCAGATTTTTTACAACCTGCTACCCTCCCCTGATATTTAGATCAATATATCCAATGATCAACACTTAGACCTCTGATACGTCCCAAAATGAACTCGCAATCTCTCCCCAGAAAACCAGCTACTCCTGCCATCTTCCCCATCAGATTCCATCAGCAAACCCAGGGAAATATAGCCAGAATTCAACTGCATCTAACCATCCCCACTATCACCCTGGTCCAAGCCACCATCACCCCTAGTAGGGACTAGAAAAATAGTCCTCTAAATGGTCTCCCTACTTCTGTTCTTTGCTTCCTTTCAGTCAGTTTTCAACACAGCCGGTAGAGTAATTCCATCATCTCACTCCAAGAAAAGTCGAAGTCCTTAGGTTATGTCCCCATTACCTCTTTTATCTTATTTCCTAATATTTTCTCCCTTGTTCGCTCTTCTACAGACTTGCCTGCTGCTCCTCAGACATGCCAGGCACACTCCCTCCCTTGGGCCTTTGTACTTGCTATTCCCTCTCTTCCCGCGGTCCTTTCACACTACTCTCCTCCTTACTTCCTTCTAGTCTTTGCTCATTGTCACCTTCTCAGTGAGACCTTCACTGGCCCTGTCTAAAATGTCAAACTCCCTCCAAAATAAACAAACAAATAAATAAATGTCAACTCCTCATTTTATACCCCTCCACCCTGTCTTATTTTTCCCCTTGGCACTTACACTAACACACTATATTTCACTTATTTAGCTTGATTGTTGACTGGCTCCCTTACCAAAAATTAAACTTAACAAAGAAGGGCATTTTTGTCTGTTTACTGCTGTATCTGTAGTGTTAGAACAGTATTTGGCACATAATGAATGAATGAATTTCTATTTTACAAACAAGGGAATGGGGCTTAAACCAAAAACCAAACCCACTGCCATTGATTGATTCCGACTCACAGTGAACCTACAGGACACGGCAGAACTACCCATTGGGTTTCCAAGGCTGTAAATCTTTACGAAAGCAGACTACCACATCTTTCTCCTGTGGAGTGGCTGGTGAGTTCGAACCGCCAATCTTTTGGTTAGCAGCTGAGTGCTTAACCACTGCTCACCAGGGCTCCTCAGTGGGGGCTTAGAGTAGTTAAAAAGCCTCCAGAACGCTGGAGTTTGAACCCAGAGCTGATTCTAAAAAGCAGCCTCTGTTTATAACATAGACTAGAAGGTTGAGGTGGTGGCACTGTGAATAGAAACTGGGATTAATTTAGCAAGCCCCGCTCTGTTTTACAATGCAGTGGCAACCTGTGCGCTGACATCTTTAAAATGTAGTTTTCTGTGCAAAAAAAAAAAAAAAAATTTTTTAAAAAGAAACAATGTAGACATCAAGGCAACTGTCCTCTTGAGCTGGCCCAGGAAGGGAAAAAGGCACCAACAAAACAATGCCCAGCACTGAGTGACAGAGTGAGTGAAGGATCTGATTGACAGAAAAGGAGAGGAATTAATTCATCAGACCAAAAGAGACCAGAAGGGCTGGACCAGCACTGAGCATGATGCACATCTCGGGACTCCACGGATGGAATGGTGATAACAAAACAAAATGGTCCTAATAAGATTACAGCTGATAATGAATCTGCTGTAAAACTCTGGAATGATGTTAAGATTTTAATAAGCATCCCTCAAAGAGCACTCAGTCAATTTCACAAATGCCCATTCTCATCACTTAATTCTAAGGGGGGGATCATTCTACCTAGCTGTTTCTAAATTAATAATGTGTTTCATTCCTGTTATGCCTCAGAAACAAAGCCACTGTAATATTTCCAGCTGATTTGGGAAGAATTTTAATATTCTCCTTGCTAATATAAACAGAATCTTATTAACTAAGTCCCCGAGATGCCACATTTGGGATGTAATCCAGGCCCTGTCGCCAATTCCAAAGTTAACATTTGAAAATACCTCATGTGCACGCTTCATTTGAACATGTAAGGTGGTATAAGCTTTCCCCTAGAAAAGTGGAGAGAAAAAACAAAAGTAATCCTGTACCCTACTGAGAAAGATCAGTTGATCCCAACTTGGGCAAAGACTACAGTAAATGGTACACACTCTCTTTTTCTTCATCATTTTCATAATATCAACTTTCCGTCAGCTCTAAAGAACTGCTCTATAAACACAGTCAGTCTCCAGGTTACAAACAAGATCCGTTCCTAAGTCTGTCTTTAAGTCGAATTTGTAGGTAAGTCTCAACAGTACATACAGTTCTTATTTAGTATCAGTTAGTAAAATGTTTGTCTTAGTATATAGTATAAGACTGGTTAAGAGTTCAGGTTGTTAACCAAAAGGTCGGCAGTTAGAATCCACCAGCTGCTGCTTGGAAACCCTATGGTACAGTTCTACTCTGTCCCACAGGGCTGCTATGAGTCGGAATCCACTTGATGGCAATAGGTATGCACGTAAAACACTTAAACACTTCCAAACCAAACCAAAATATTTCATGAGTGTCACAAAGTAGTGCATGCATTTGTTACAAACCACTGTATGTATTTAACTCAAATTTTTATATAATAGGCTTTATGGCAGTCCGTTCCTAAGTATGAGACCGTAAATCAGATGTACGTAACTTGGAGACTGCCTGTATAGCCAGCTCCATTCCATGGAGGGGAAAACCCACGTGACTTACATATAGATTGAAACTGCATCACAGCAGGCCACCTAACTTTCAACCCAGTTGAGGCCCAGATGTGGCTGCAGTGCTTCGGTTCCCTGCCCAGTAGCTTCACAGTCTGTGCCTGAACACTCCACTGCACAGGGACACTCAAGGCTTCTAAGGCACAATCTGCTGCCAATCATCCGAGGAGAACATGTGCTTTGCCTCAGTGGATGCAATCATTTCCAAATAATACTGATCCAATTCTATGACTCAGCCTCTAATGACAATCCAGACTCTTGCAGCTGTAGCAAAACCTTACCACTTCCAATATAAGGAAGAGAGGTTAGGATGGTGAAAAGGAGCAACTGAAATAAATGGAGAATGAAAAGCTGGGGCAGGTAGGGTTTGTCTGCTTGTTCATAATCTGTGCAAAACACTTGTCATGTGAATATACTTCTACTATACATTTAGTTTTTTTTTAATGCTCTTTGTAGATTGGAAATAAAGGGAAACCTAGAAGATTTCATGCAATACTACAAACCAGAGACCCTAGACTAATGCTCAGGACAAGCTGGTGTTCAGCTCTGCCTGAGACCTGATTTTATGCATCCTGATATAGACGATACAAGCATATACATATACAAATGCACGTGACACCTCAATTTTGTAGGGTTTCCAGCATGTATAAATGCTTCCAGGAGAACCAGGGAGTAAAGAATGTGTGGAAAAGCACTTAGAGGCTTTATTTGAGCTCAAAAATCATTTTTCTCAGTTTGTAAATGAGTTTGATGTTCACAGGCTGAAGTATCTCCTTTATTTAAGCATCTCCAATTCTGAAATGAAAATAACAGCAAACCATTCTTTTCCTGGAATTAAAAATCAGGTCACAGTAAACTCAAAAATAACTTTGTAAAGGTCCAAGGGTGGAAATAGGAGAGTTTTTCTATAAATAATCACTAGCATCCATATTCATTGCGAGCCTTTTAAACTCACTGGACAAGCAGTTTCAGAAACCGGCGGCTGATCTGAATATGTTGCCTTAAGAACGTCATACATATTCACGTCCTGGATGCACTCTAATCAACAAATCAAAGCACTCGACTAATTAAATGTTGATTGCTTATTGCACAAGGGTGAAAGTCAACCATCTTAGCCAAGGCTTGAGTTATTCTAAGAAATGATGATAGTTAAGCTTTTTCAAGCCATTTTATGCCTAACAAGTACATTACTCTTAATGAAACTTCATTTAGTCTAATGATTACTTTGGTTTAACAAATAGTGAACTGATAACATTCTGTCTTTTAATATACTAACTCTGGTAACTGATACTGTAGACATGGCTGATAAACTTTAAACACTTTTCTGGGCTTGGCCACTGGTAGTCAAAGGATGTTCTGGTACCCTCCAAAGTGATTGCTCAGCCTCATCATTGAGGTAAAAGTAGTACCTTCACTGATCTGGTACCTTCACTGATCAGGGTCATGAAAGCTTCAGCATCACCATCCATTTGGAATGAGAACATTTCCCAAAATCAAGATGGCAAGGCTAAAGGCATGAGGCTCTCTCTCACAGCGTGAAAAGGGCAATGAACAAATTCCAGTGCTTAAGCAACTTCTTGTTACCTCCCCAGGGAAAGCCCATGGAGCTGCTTTTAATTACCAATTCTTTGTATATGATTTCCTTATTATTACTGCTATTTACCCTTTTTTCCTTAGGTTAGCATTACCATGTTTACCTGAAGAGTAATGCATGTGTTAGCTAAATGAGAAAATCACTTTGTCTCTAATTCCTAAGAACTTCGTATACGATGCCGCTGAAATGAATTTTAAGCATCTCACCAAGTCATCAACAGAAATTATTTACTCTACCTGGCTTGCACCTTTTTGATTTACAGGGTGCTTTCAAACGTTGCAAATGTAAACAAGAAACTACTTATATGAGGAGCAATGTCACTCTTGCATAACTGTTTCTCCTTCATAAATTAATCAGGCTGATTGGAGGGACATTATTAAAAACCCCTCTTAAATAATGTGGATTAATGATGTGCTGCCATTTCCAAAGGGAGGGGGAACGTAGAATTCTTCTGAAATATGGAATACTGACAACATGCAAAATAACTCTGGCTAGTGGGTAAGGGCTCGGGCTCTGGATTCTGACAGAGCTGGATTCAAGTCCTCTATTATGCATTTGTTACTTAACCAACACAAGCCTTGGCTTGCTCCTCTGTAAAATGGAAATAACTACCTCTAATTCTTGGTTTGTTATGTGGCATCAGTCAAGATCAAGCCTGCAACTTACCACAATGCCTGAGTTGATAAACGTTCCAAAAAAACTCCACTGCCATCAAGTTGATTCCAACTCATAGTGACCCTACAGGACAGAGCAGAACTGCCCCATAGGGTTTCCGAGGAGCAGCTGGTGGATTCAAACTGCCAAACTTTCAGTTAGCAGCCAAGCTCTTAACCACTGTGCCACGAGGGCTCCAGATAAATGTTGGATGGTAACACTGTTTTTATTTTAATCTTAATATTATTAGTAGTGTCCAGCCACTACCAGTGGCAACAGTTTACAAAGAAGCAGAGATTTTTAATAAACTTGATAGAAAAAATCCTAAAGACCTACATGCATCCCCATGTATCTGGGAGAGAGCACTGTCCTGAAGAAATGGCTCAGCTCTGAACGGGAAGCAAAACAGCATAATGACAAGAGGGAAACATATCAATTGGGTTCCAAGAGTCAATAAAAAGTGTCACCATCACCTACCTCATGGTCAGGGTAGAAATCTAGAAGCCGTGCTTAATTTCACTTCCTTTCTCTCATCCCCTTTGTTCAATCCATCATGCTATGCCATAGAGTCTACCTTTGAAATGTCTCAGGAATCCTCCCACTTCTTTCCTGTCGCCCTTCCAGCACCCTACTTTAGGCCATTATCTGCTCACCTGCAATACTGCACTAGCCTTGAGACTAGTCTCCCATTTCCAATCTTCTAGCAACACCCCCCACCCCCAACTCCCCTAGCTCCAACAGCCAGACTCGTCTGCTTAAAATTCTTTAATGGCTTCTTACAACCTTCAGAATGAAGTTCAAGTCCCAAACAGGCCTCTGCTGACCCCTCCAATCTCATAACCCACTATCACCCCTCGCTCAGTACACCCCAGGAGTACCCACCTCCTCTCTGTTCCTCAAATATACTAAGCTTGTTCCCACCTCAGGGCCCATGTACATGTTTCCTTAGAATGAAAGGCTACTCCCTGCGCTTTGCTTGGCTGGCTCCCTCCTTATCAAGATACAGCTGAAAAATCTCCTCCTCAGAAATGCTAATCCCAATGACTTCAAAGAAGATTTATTCCCTATCATAATACTCTGCTTCTTTACAACTGTTTCTCTGTTTGCAGTGCTGCTTTTGCTTGTTTCCCTGTTTATCTCCTCTACTAGACTGCAGGCCTCACAAGAGCGATTGGGCAACATCTTTTTTACTCACTGCTGCATCACCTGCACTTAGCACAGTGTTTGGCATATAGTAGTATTTGGCTCAGGAGCCCTGGTGGCACAATGGTTAAGCACTCAGCTGTTAACCTAAAGGGTCGGAGGTTCAAACCCACCAGGAGCTCCAAGAGAGAAGACCTGACATTCTGCTCCCATAAAGATTACAGCCGAAAAAGGCCAACAGGGCAGTTCTACTCTGTCCTATAAGGTCACCATGAGTCGGAACTGAGATGGCACCTAACAACAACAACAGCAACAATAACAACAACAGTACTTGGCCAATGCACCTCATGCACAGATACCAGCCGTCTGTCAGTGGAGGCTTGCGTGTTGCTATGATGTTGAACAGGTTTCAGCAGAGCTTCCAGATTAAGACAGACTAGAAGAAAGGCCTGGTGATCTAATTCCGAAAATCAGCCAATGAAACCCTACGGATCACAATGGTCTGATCGGCACCTGATCATAAAGATGGTGCAGGACTGGGCAGCATTTGTTCCGTTGTGCATGGAGTCTCCATGAGTTGGGGGTCGATTAAATAGCAGCTAACAACAATAATACCAACAGTTCTCAGTAAAAAATTAATTAATTCAAGTGTTGTCATGGGGTAGAGAGAAATTTGGACTTTTTCTGCATGGTTTCAGACTACAGAATAAAGCCATGTGAGTGGAAGTGATGAGGCAGCAGATTGTGTCTCAGTGAAAGGAAGGCGTCCTTCTTTCCTAAGGGCTGCCTGCCTTGTGAGTAGTGAGAGTCCCAGCATTGAGAGTGTTCAAGCAGGGACTAGTCAACAGTTCACAGGAAATGACTGACTGGACTACACAACCTGGCAGGTGGCTTTCACCTCTATGACTCTACGAGATGAAAAAGCCTCAGCTCTTGACAATGACGAATCATCTTGGTGGGGTAGCAGGAAAGGAGACAGCAGAACTGTGCCACTTGGGACACAGCATCTCTCTGCTGCTGCTGTGACTGCAAGTGTCCCTGTGTCCTTCGATCCTGAAATGTGGCTTCCTGGCCTCAGCTTCAGAGAAGATGCATAATCAAGTAACAGCCACTGCTAAAGGCAAAACATCTCTCACTTGCTCAGCAAACACAGATAGCACTGTTTCTGTGCCAGGCAAGCCTGGGCTAGACACTAGGGAAAAAAACAGTTAAGCTAACTAAACTTTACAGAGTGCTTACTGTATGGATGCACAGTTCTAGGCGCTCTATACTCATTAACCCTTCTACTCCTCACCACAGCCCTATGAGACAGGTACTATGGCTGCCACCAACAGGCAGATGAGAGCATTAAGATACCAGGAGAAGTCAATGCACGGTGCCCAAGGTCAAAGATCCTGCAAGTGGCAGAGCCAGGACGGGCACCCAGGCAGGCACACCCCAAAAACACACTCCTAACCCTACAAAATATAGCATCTCCTTGCCAGAAAGGAACTCATGATGCACCACAAGAACTCAAAAGGCAAGATTCAATATGTATCATCCTTTTCAATTCCTCTACAAAAAACCATTAGTAGTGTACATAAACCTATTTAACATCCTTGTTAAAGCTGCCAGACTGGGCTGCATTCCAGAAAGCCAACAATAAGCCCAAGTCTGAGCACATTTAAGGTTAGGTTAAAGGAACAAGATTCCTCAGAGTGCAAACACATAGCCAGTGAGTGACTGGAGAGCTCCCTTCAAGCGCCCAAAGCTTCGTTTGCAACGACTGCGCTGGTCTCCCCGACTGCCCACACTGTGTTCACCTATCTGTCCCTGCAAGGGCCTTCAGACGGCACAAGCCTGCCAAACACAGGAATAGATATGTAAGAGTTCTTACCATCTGGAAAAGCCAAACAAAGGTAAATCACTTTAGAAAGGAACACAGCAGAGTGGGAGAAGCTGGGTTGTGACTAGGTGGAATTCTTGGCCCTGCTACTTACTATTCAGGGTGTTATGCAGCAAGCAATCTGTCCCTCAGTGTCTTTGCTTCCTCACTTGTATTACCTGACTGTTTCTTTGGGCTGTTGCATGGAATAAGTTAATAGAAGTATTTAGGATATGATAATATAATCCTTCAATTAAAGTTGCTTTTAATATACTGTAACCAGCATAATTAAGATAAACAGGAGAAACTTCACATAAATATCATCATCCAGTGGTAGTGGAGCTGATTCTGACTCTTGACGACCCCATGTGTGTCAGAGTAGAACTGTGCTCCATAGACCTTT
Source organism: Dugong dugon (assembly GCA_030035585.1). Taxonomy (NCBI): domain Eukaryota; kingdom Metazoa; phylum Chordata; class Mammalia; order Sirenia; family Dugongidae; genus Dugong; species Dugong dugon. The sequence continues at coordinate 151,056,881 of CM057460.1, forward strand.
CCATGGTTGATTCTTCAGAAGTGGATTGCCATGTCTTTCTTCCAAGGCACCTCTAGGTGGACTCGAACCTCTAACCTTTCACTAAGCAGACAAGTGTGTTAACTTTCTACACCACCCACAGACTTCAAATGTCATCGTAGATAAAGATGGATAGCAGCCATCATGTCAACTCCAACTCATGGCAACCTTATGTTCAACAGAATGAACTGTTGCTCAGTCCTGTGCCATCCTCACAATCACTAGCAAGTTCCAGTCCACTGAGGTAGCTATTGGGCCAATCCATCTCACCAAGGGTCTCCCTCAGCCCTGTTGGCCCTCTACTTCACCAAACATGACGTCCTCCTCCAGTGATTGATTCTTCCTGATGTCATGTCCAGAGCATGCAAGTTGGACAATGTTCTGTTGTGATCCATAGGGTTTTCATTGGCTAGTTTTTTGGAAGTAGATCACAAGATCTTTCTTGCTAGTCTATCTTTAGTCTTGAAGCTCCACTGAAACTTGTCCACCATGGGTGGCTCTGATGGTATCTGAAATACCTGTGGCATAGCGCCCAGCATCACAGCAACACACAAGCCACCACAGTACAACAAACTGACAGATAGGGGGTGGAAATATCATCATGGCTAACATTTATTAAGCATTAACTAGATGCCAGGAAATATCTTATGCAATATACTTGGATTTGTTTATTTACTCCTCAAAATGCCCCTTAAAGGTAGGACAATTACTAACCCCATTTCACAAGTGAGCAAACTGAGGATCAGAGAGATTAAAGAACTTGCAAAAGTGGCACATGGCTAGAAAGTGGCACAGCCCAGATGTCAATTCAGCTAGGTGACTCTGGAGTCCATATGCTGACTCCCAGACTCTTCTAGCCTGTCAACAATATGACAGTATGGCATGTTTACCCCCCAATGGTTTTTTGCTGTTATTGTTTGTTTGCTTGCTTTTTAAGTACAGTCCTATGTCCTGAGTGATTTCCTCAGATTTAGTCCCAGGCCTCTGGAATCTCCTCTTGTCCAGGTTCTCTGGTATCCAGATTGGGGACCCTGAAGGGCCTGTCCCTTCTATGTCTGTCACAGGCTAGCACTGCTGTCGTTCTGCCTGGTCACTGACCACCTACATTCCCCACAGTGGGCACCAGCAGGCCTGGGGCAGGCCCACTAGCAGAGAGTCTTTCAAAGGAGGATCGCTTAAAGCTGGAACAAAAATACTGGTACCATCATTCTCTTGAACCGTGTTCCATAGAGTTTTCAATGGTATAAGGGATGTTGAGTAAATGATTTACAGGTATACTTTTATTTCTTTCATGATCTTTTCAATCAAACCTTTTTTTTTTTTTTTTTTTTTTACTGCCAGAAAGAAGTATATGCTCCAGCTGCAGCACTTTCATTTAGGACCGCTCCTGAATGTATGAAGGTTGTATTTGCTTTACCTTTGGGTTACACTAGGTCACCTTGGCTCCCTAACTGCTCTCAGACTCACCCAATGTGAGATGGTAAACAGGGTACCACCAGTGGACTGTGTCAAGGACAGTTCTGCAGCAGGAGTGGGGACAGTAGAGGAGGTGGCTACAAGGCGTTGTGAGTTAGGGATAAAGGAAAGGGGACAGGAATGAACATTTACTGAGCACACGAGATGTGCTGGGCCCTGTGCTCAATGCTTCCTGGGGTTGTTTGGAGAGTTATATAAGATGATGTATGCAAGGGGCTCAGCACTGAGCCTATTCAGCACATGCTGCATAAATACTGGCTATGGTATTTGTAATTCACTATTATCATTGACTGTTAATTTTCATTATTATTATATCCTATGAATGCAAAATTCTAAATGTTTAAAATCAGAGCATGGGCCATCCATTTATTTTTTTTTAAAAAGGATTTTTAGCCTTTAATGTCTCGGAAAGGTATTTTGTTGTTGCTAGTGTTGTTAGTGGCCATCAAGGCAGCCCCCAACTCATGGCGACCCCACGTACAATACAATGAAATGCTGCCTGGTCCTGTGTAACCCCATGACTGGCTGCGGATAAGACTATTGTGATTCATAGGGTTTTCATTAGCTTATTTTCAGAATCAGATTGCCAGGCCTTTCTTCCTAATCTGTAGTAGTCTAGAGGCTCCACTGAAACCTGTTCAACAACATAACAACACACAAGTCTCCACTGACAAATAATGGTGGCTGCTCATGTGACGCATTGGCCAGGAGTCAAACCCAGGTCTCCCACATGGAAGGTGAGAATTCTACCACTGAAATACCACTTCCCCCATGAAAGTCATCTTAAAAGGATCTAAATTCACAGTCCCCAGCAACACTGATCAAAATCCCTTCCTCTCCCATTCATTTCCCTCACAACTCACAGAAGGACCTGACCCATGTGTACTCCCTAAAAAATTCCTCCTTCTCTCCCAGTCTAAATGTTTTTTTTTTTTCCCTTTGCTCTTAATTATTTTGACTGACTTAGCCTCTCTTGCAATCAGAACATTTTCTTTTTCTATTTAAGAAGGAAAAGGAGAGAAAAAATGGGACTGACAATTAGAGGGTTCTCCTTGATAGCTGGCAGAGCAGGGAGCTCTGTGGACATGACCATATTAATAAATTTTCTCTTATCCCATATTATTAATATGGTCAACCATGTGAACTTGGGGATATTGTCCTCATTTTTCTAGATGAAGAAATGAGGCCTGAGAGGAGTTAGGAAAACTTCCCAAAGCCACCCAAGTCCTAGACAGGAGAAACTCCAAGCTCTTCACAACTCCATTCTGCTTCCCTAAAAGAGGCTCTGCTATCCAAAATACTTTTTATGTATCTGTAATGACACTGTACAGAATTCTAGTCTCATGGAGTAGAGGAAGGATCATAGGCCCAGGTGAGAAATCCAGCTTCGTTCCTTCCTGACTGGGTGACCATCAATCAGCAAGTTTCCTAAACCCTTTTGACCTCCATCTCCTCATTTGCAAAATTGGAATAATAATACTTGTTACATGGGGTTATTATGAGGATTCAAAGAATGTACTCAATAAATGTTATTTCCTCCCTTAAACCTGATGAGCCAACTTTAAAACATTTTAAAATTCTGTATGTATTCTCCTGAACATAGCAGGCAAATTTTTTTTTTTTTCTCCTTCCGATATTAAATCACACACCATGCTAGGAATTACTCACAAAGAATGTTTACTATTTCCTGTTTCTAGAATATATTTTCCATTAGATAATTCAAAGTTATTAAGGCTGCCAAAGCCCTAAATAACCAGGCCACATCAGAGCCAGCACTACATGACCGCTCGCTATAAGTGAATTGCTTCTAAATGTAAGTAGATATGGAGGTACTTTGATTTTGCTCCAATAAGACTCAAACTGATAGGAACACTGTAAATATCCTTCCCAAAGTTGGAATCAGGTAACATTACCATTGGCAACAAATGTGAAATCATTTTCATAATAATTTGTTGAGCCAAGAACTAACTGCAAGAGCGGCTCGTGTAACAGATGAGAAGGCACTGGGCTTGATTGAATCAGACTAACCACATATTGCTTGACTGTACTTTGCTTCCATGATGGGCCCCCCGAGAATTCAGTCTCAGTGTCAGTCAAATCAGATACAAAACAAGAACCCAACCCATCAACCTGAGAATGGTCAGCAACGTTATGCTATATTAGAAGGTGGAAAATTGATTCATAGTCAATTAGCATACGGTTACTGCGATCAAGTTTAAAAAGGTGCATATAATACACTTTGTACACAATACAAAACCACAGGAAATGTAGGGAAATAAAAACTCTCCCAAACACTAAATGTAATAAATTCATATTTTATGTTCTTGGGCATTAAGACTCAAGCACTTCGAGTGTTTTCAACGCTCTACTGCAGCCTTTTCAAACTTGTGTTTGCCAATACAACTAGATTTGATATTGATTTTTGGTTACAAAGCCAGGAATTGAAAGAGCCTGGGACCAAATACATGATCTAGAGTAACCGCTTTTTTCTTCTTGCATTTCCAATTCTACAGAATTTTAGGGTGACACTTCCACCCTGATATACATAGGACAATTGAGCAACGTGATGGGGGAGATGTCAGTTAAGTGAGTTTCAATTTCATTCTATGTTCTGTAAGCTTCCCATCTTCTTTCACTCAGGTACCCATGCATACCCTCCCTCTCCCATATAATAGGCCAAAGAACCTGGGCCAAGTTTTCTATGAATTCATCTCTAAGAATCACTGAAAATGGGATGATCTAAAGAAACAAAGATCTCCCTCCCTTGATTTCTTGTTACTTTCTAGGCTAGAATGAGTAAACTGTTTAACTAGGAGATTCTTAAAGCAATATTACATTTTAGTCTTCGGAGAATTAAGAATGAATCACTTGCACTTGTCTCTGAAATGCTTTCGAATGATCAGTTTTGTTTAAGAGTAATTTCATTCTAGTCTTTACAGCCTACTAGCAACCCGGTGCCTCCTGCATTGCAGGGAAGTGCAGGAGAGAACACAGAATGAGACACATTACTAATACAGGCTGGACACCTGGCCTGGGACCAGGAGGCATCTGGAGAGGTAAAAGTGAGTCTTTACCCAGAAAGTCAGCATTGTGAGTCCCAGAGCTTTCATTTTCTAGTTACATCGATCACCAGGCAAGGCATGCAGGAGCAGCTGGGGTGGCAGGAAAGGCTTGCCCAGTGTTCCATTTTACAGTTTTCATCTTCTAATTTTGTTATTTTCCTTCCCCACTCCTGTTTTATGCCAGCTAGGGAAGAGAACTATCTAGACCCAGAACTGCCAATAAGGTTGGCCTGCAATGAATGATGTGACTGGAATCTGTGGGCTTAATTCTAAGGTTATTCATTCCCCTAGTACTCTCTCTAAAAGCCAGTGAGCTATGATTCTCTCTAATGAGCCAAAGCAATACTGAAGCACAGCTCTCATTCTCAGAAGCCAAAACATTCATGCACAGAGAGATGAGCACTGGTTAGCCCTTAGCCCCCAGCACATCTGATGCTCACAGAGAACAAGCATTAGGGCTTGGGAAAGGGCCTGTGAACCCTTCACTCTGGCTATGACCCTTTGCTGTGTGACCTTGAGCAAGTTACTAAGCATGTCTGAGGCTCAGACCCCAAAACTGTAACATGAGGAAAATAATGACACCTACCTCGATAGAGGTGTTGTTAAAAATCCATGATAGTTCATAGAAAGTATTTAGCACAATGGCTGGCATATTATAAGGCACTGTACTAATATAGGGTCGCTACAAGTCGGAATCAACTCGACAGCAATGGGTTTGGTTTTTTGCTTGGTACTAATATAATGATAATGGAGTTATTTCTTAGCATCCCTTCAAACCACAATCCTTTCAGGATTAATTTTACTCACTCAACCAACATATACTGAGCACATACTCTGCCAGGCACTGTGGATTCAGCAGTGGCAGAATCAGGAAGCAGGACTCTCCCACCAACCTTGGCTTGAATTTCTCGCCTGATGCCTGGTTAACAGTCCCATCTCAGTCAGGTGAGAGCCCATGCGGTTACCTGTTTAGTCCACGCCGGACCTAGAAGCCCTGAGTGAGGGGTAAGGAGACTAAGTCCTTTCAGACTATATTTCAAAAATGTCCTGAATTTGTATTTTGTGTGTTGCCAGATTTGCCTCCCCCTGCAGCTGAACTTTCTTGCAGTAGACAAGGTCAGAGGCTCAGGTCCTTGCTTATGGACAACCGCCCCAGGTGGCTGGTAAGACCAAGAATACTGCCCTGCCTGCTGAAGGAGAAAAAGGCGCAGGGGGAGCGGGCATCCACAGCCCCGAGCTCTGCCTCTGACCTACCAGACTCCAGCCCTGCTGGCAGGGAGACTAGTGCTGAGCCGAGGCCTGGGGAAGGTCAAGGCAATGAGTTCTGGTCTCAATGCACTGCAGCCGCCTCTGCAACCGACTACGGGTCATTTCAGGAAAGATAGAGTCTTCTAATATCCAGGCAGAGATCGCAAAATGTGCACACCTGAGGCAAACAGATAAATTCTTGCCCACAGAAGATGCTGCATAAATATTGACTGGGGTGGATGGATGGCAAGGTTTATAATCACAATCAGAGAAACCAACATCTTTGAGCATTAATTATGTGCCAAGAACCAACCTTTCCATATACTAAGACCTAGGGGGAAGCTAGTATTACCCATATAGAAAACAGGTATGTTCCAACCCCATTAATGTCAAAAGCCTAGTTTCCCCCTGAGCAAAGAGGCAAATTGTCTTCTAAATAGCCCTATCCCCTTGATGAACTCACCCTCCACCAGGGTCTGTCCCTGAAACCAGCAAATGGAAAACTATGCTCTGCAGCCCCTGAGATCACATTCTACCCGTCCACCTATTCACATCCACCAGCAAGCTCTGGGGGGAGGAGACAGTTTGCAATGAGAACTGGAGCAGCTATGATGAGAGACCTTCCTGAAACTAAAATTTTAGTGGGTGGTAATTTTACACATTTTCATACCAAAATAAATACAGATATTTTAAGGAGTAGAATCCAAAATGTGCATACATTTTTAAGATGAAATCTAAGACTTCAAAGAAATTTACGGTTTGTAGAAGACTGCTTCAGGCCATACCCCCAAACCTCCCAGCAATATGGTTCGTGACCCCCTACCAAGGGGAGTGTCATGGATTGAACTGTGTACCCCAAAAAATGTGTGTATCAGTTTGGCTAGGCGATGATTCCCAGTGTTGTGTGGTTGTCCTCCATTTTGTGATTGTAATTTTACATTAAAGAGGATTAGGGTGGGATGGTAACACCACCCTAACCCAGGTCACATCCCTGATCCAACGTAAAGGGAGTTTCCCTGGGGTGTGGCCTGCACAACCTTTTATCTCTTATAAGAGATAAAAGGAAAGGGAAGCAAGCGGAGAATTGGGGACCTCATACCACCAAGAAAGCAGTGCCAGGAGCAGAACCTGTCCTTTGGGCCTGGGCTCCCTGCGCAGAGAAGCCCCTAGTCCGGGTGAACACTGATAAGAAGGCCGACAGAGAGCGAAAGCCTTTCCCTGGAGCTGAAGCCCTGAATTTGGACTTTTAGACTACTTTACTGTGAAGAAATAAATTTCTCTTTGTTAAAGCCATCCACTTGTGGTATTTCTGATAGCGTAGCACTAGATGACTAAGACAGGGAGTTTATGGTGGAAAGTTCTGAAAAGCCCTGAATTAGTCAAATCTTGCAAATCAGGAGCCACAAAATATCTTTGGGGTGACTGCACTTTTTTCTGCTTTGATGTGTGAGAGTTCATTTCAGAGTTGAACTCTCAGATGGTAGGTTATTTCTAAGTTCTTAGAACCCATAGCTACCTATTCTAGAGATAAAGAAACAGGCTTAAAGAGGTCAATGGCTGGCCCAAGGTCAAAAAGTGGAAGATCTGGAGCTCAGCATAGGTTCAATTCCAAATTCTGGCCCCTGCCACTCTCTTACAGGAACACATGATCCAGGTGGCACAAATGAAATGTACAGTGAATAGATGGCTCCCTACCACACTCACAAAATGCCCCCTATAACATGAGTTTTAAAGTGAGTTGACAACCACAGGGCAGTCCAACACATGGTAGGGAGAGGGGACACTGAAGAGGACTTTAAAGGACAGAAAGGATTTAGGTGAGGACAATGGGGAATATATTTAGCAGGACAAAACCAAACCGAACAAAGATCATTCACCATTTGTGACATTCATGAACTGTAGCATAAGGAGTAAAGGATCTGATACCTCACAATCTGCACTGAAATCCTGACTCCACCACTTACTAGCTGTGTGTGGTAGACAAGTTATTTATCCTCATTGGCCTCAGTTCTCTCAGCTCTCAAATGGGGACCATAGTTGACACTACCTCACAAGGCTCCCAAGATAATCAAATAAGAAGTTTACAGATGGTCTGGCACAGTGCCGGGCATACAGCAGGTACTCAGTGAGCATAGGCTACTGTAGTTCATTCAGTCAGACATTCAAGCGTGTACTAAATACTTGCTCTATCACAGCCACTATACCAGTGCTAGTAGATAAAGAACTGTATAATACAGCACTCTTTCCTCCTAGGATCCTACAATATATCATCAAATAAACAAGTATGAAATGAGAATAGAGAATAAAGGAGACCAAAACTCTACCCAGCTCTGCTTGGAGGAGTCAGGCACGGAGGAGTCAGGTGGTTTGTGAACCTATCACTTAGAAAGGCTTGAAAAAGTTGGGCTGTCTTTCAGGATGGACAGGAAATCACAATGGAAAGGAGTGGAAAAAGGACACTCCAAGGGAGAGGAAAGCCAGGGCAAAAGCCTGGAGCCTCGAGAATGTAGCCTACAGCAGCCATGTCGCAAGCGCAGAAGGCACTTCATCCTGGAAGTCATGAGGGGCTAACTTTTAAGCAGAGGCATGACGTATTCAGATGTCCCATTTTTAAACTAGGCATCAGGCAGGAGTTTGGAGGCTTGAGGGCAGGCAGACGGAGCCCGGAGGCTGGGAAGTGTGGTAGGAGGCTGCTGAAAGTGCCCAGGAGCAAGATTTTGAATGCCTGAATCAGGAGAAGGGAGTGGAGAGTTCAGACCTGACACCGGCAACAGAGAGAAAACAGGGAGGCTCGTGGAAAGCCATGAGGAATCAAGATAAATCGACAAAGAAAATAAAACTCAGTTGACTGAAGCATTTCTTTCTGGTACTGGAGGCTCTTCTCAAATATACTGAATAAATAAACATGCTTCCAATGACTACAAAGCAGCACTTTGCTTCCATTTAAATTGTTCCCCAGAGCCAGCAACTGTAAGAGCATAGTATGAGCACCCATCACAATGGGGAAAAGAGATAGGAATCATGAGTGTGCTAGAGTCTGAGAACAGGCCCATTTTGCCTAGACCTCCCCCAGGGACCTGGAACAAGACTCGCCCCACCGGGGCCTCAGGTTTCCCATCTCTAAAATATGGACTCTGTGATCCATCCCTCCTAGCACTGCTGTTTTATGAGTCTAAGAATGGGACTTCCTTTCCAGGGATGGGCCATGATATACCTCTGGACTGTTCTGAGGTCATAATGCACATGGTTCAGACACGAAGACTGCTTGGCAAGATCGGCCATTGTACTCAAGGAAGTACCAACAGTACTTGTTATATTATTAATAGCAGCTCAATAACACTTTTATTGAATACCTACTGCAAAGTATGCAAGCCTCATAACACCTTCTGAGGTAAGGACTATAGTATTTTCCTTTTTCTCATGAGAAAATTATAATTTAGAGAGGTTAAGTAATTTATCCAAGGTACTACAGCTAATAAGTGGTGGGGCTGGGATTGAGAACCAGGCCGTATGGCTCCAAAGTCCCACTCTTATCCACTATGCTATACTAGCTCACTCGTACAACCACTGCCTCCATGTTACTATATACGTACAGAACTTCAGAGGTGGAAGGGGCTTTGACTTTAGCTGGCTCAAGGATGCCACCACTGACCCTTTCATTGCCTACAGCAGATGTGGCTAATCAATCCCATTTTCCCTTCCCCACTGACTTCAGCTGTAACCTCAGATTCATTTCTGATTAAACAGAGTTTGAGATGCAACCTGATCCTTTGCCCTCATCTTTGTCTGGGAAAACTGAATCCCATCAGAAGAATGCTTTGTCTAAGGTAACAAAACTTGTTAGTGATAGAATTGGAATTAGAAATCTTGGTCTCTTGAATTCCAGTCTACCAGGTTGATAGTGAGACCTCACTATACAAAGAAGAAACTAGAGATAAAGAGCAGAAGGGATATATCTATGATGACTACATCGAGTGCCAGGAGGAGACTATTCCAAGCCCAGCCCTAACAAGTGGTTCTCAGACATCACAAGTCATCCAACTAATGGCTCCCTATAGAACGGCATTTCTGCTTTGTTGTAATTGAAATTAAGTAATTTGTAAAGCTGAGAAACTAACTTTTTTTTCAAGCTAACAAATATTTGAACTGGGAATCCCACAGAACATGTGAATTAAACATAAGAACAATAACACTACCCATTTAATTCCTTCTGGAGGGACTAGATTTTCCTCAACCTTTGCAGGGAAAATGACAAATTCTATGACCTAGCTCCACCAAAAGGATGAGCCATCTGTTCCACTCCTGGAGCACAGCAGAAGCAAACTCCCAGAACTGAGTCCTGTAGGACCCAGCCAGGCTCTTCTCTTACCCTGACAGCAAAACAAGCACAGGTGGTCCCAGACCTGCCCAAGAAAGGGGTTCCCTATCAGACCACCACATCAGAAGGCGAGATGGAGAGGCCTAAACAACATCACCAAAGGCCAGGAAAGGTAACTAGCTGTCAGGCACCTGGGCAGAGCAGGCAGAGAGAGATGAGAAAATATCATGAACAAGGAATGAAGCAGAGCCAAGGCTGGTTCCATGTGGGCAGAAGTGGGGTGGGCAGAAAATGAAGGGCTTCCACCAGGCACCCTTCTTTACAAGCCCTGGGTGGAAGGAACCTTAAGGAGACACATCAGAAAAAAACTTATTTCATATAATGCCTTCTGCGTTGGAAGCTCACCTGGAATCTCTCCAAATAGGTGACTACTGACAAATTTGCACCCAGGAAGCACTTTCAGCACCCTAGCTATTTGTCTAGTGGCCTGTTGACACAAATACACTGTGTCCTTTGTGTGAATGGGAATAATGATGTTAAGATCATAAAAATCACTCATCCAAAATTATTTGCATAGTGGTAAGCAAGCAGGATTCTGGCAGTGGAAGTCCCAGAATGTCCTTTCATTAACTATTAACTCTTTATTGTGAGAGATGGAGTTGATTGGTGACAGCAGGGATTAGAAAATGTATGAGGATCCCAAAACATGACAGGGCCTGCCCCAGGGAGAGGCATGTATCTCCAGTGCTAGAAGAGGCCTAATGAGCCAGGAATTGGCATTTCTGCAAATATGTTGTTTCTTTCTAAAAGTGGAACTCCTTATTCTAAGAGTAGCTTTTCCGAATTCATGAAGGTAAAATTACACCAATTAAGAATCATGCCTTTTCTTTTCCAAATGAATAGAAGCTCAAAACACTGCCAAACAAAATCCCAGGTCAAATGCCATGAGAAAGTATACCTTGTTACCAGAAAAACACTTAGATGTTAAGAAAAAAGCACTGGTACAGTCCCTTCACCTAACATTCTACAGCCCATCATGATCAAAGCATTCATGCATTCATTCATTCTTGCATGCATGCATTCACTCATCCAACAAATGTTCATCAAGCACAGAGCCTTGTGCTGAGTGCTAAGGAAGCTGAGGTCTCTGCCCTTGATCTTCCAGGCTAGTTTTCTGCAGGTAACCCCACATAGCCTTCTCCTGGAGAAATATGATGATTTTACAGGGCTCAAGTCCTGTCTTTCAGAGCTGTTTTGCATGCTAAGACTGAGAGAGTCCTGAAGAAGTCACTGAAAAAATGTGAACCTTTACAGAACCTCACACTTCAAGATTCTCCTTCCCTAGAGTCTAAGCTCAGGACAACAAACCCAGCCTTTAGTCGGCCTAAGGAGCAGATTCTGAAAAGACAGTCCAGGGTCTCTAGACACCATGCCTACTGCAGTAGGGGCTGCCTGCATCTCCTGATCCTGGAGTCTGGTGTTCTGAGGCAGAGCAGGCAGAGCCAGTGTTGGGAGGAAGGAAGAAGGAAGGTGCACAGATAGAGCAGTGCGGAACAATTATCAGTCGACTTCAAAATCACATCTTCCACATCCCATACCAACAATTCCTCATTCCCCAAAGGAACTATATGGGTATACTTTAGGGAAAAAGAAAATGCTCTTCCCACCTTTTTTCTACGGACAAGTAACTAATTGCTTCACTTGGGCTGCTTTGGCTGGTGGAGCATCCCTGGATGCATTGGGAATCTCCCCCTATAGCACCTGTCTGTGCATCTATAAAATGGATCCTCATTTTCTGAGCATTACCATGAGCCAGGCACTGTACTTTGCCTGGATTAGATCATTTAATACTGAAGGAACCCTGTGAGATTGGTACTGTTTTTAACCCCATTTTACAGATGAGCAAACTAAGTCACAGAGAATATAAGTAATGTGGCCAAAGTCACACAGGGTTGACACTTAAAGTCTAGTCAGAGAAACACCTATGAACTCTACTGTCCTCTAATGTAATTGTTGGACTACATGACAGTCTCTACCAGAAAGGGAGGTTGCCGAAGGCCTGGACAGAGTCAGATTCATCATCTCTGCCTCCCCAGCACCTTACAGAGGGCGGACACATAGGAGGTACTTAGAAAATGGTCACCAAGTAAATGTGTGAGTGAATCAGTGAGTGAGTGAGTGAATAAGCGAACGCTGCTGGCCTCTGTGCTAAATCCTCAGCCTCTCCCAGCCATCCATCAAAGATAGTTTCAGGGTAGAAAATGGTAACATCCAAATGAGACTCAAGTGAAAAAGCCCTCCAACTTCTTTGTTATTATTAATATTCGTGTTGTCAAAGCATTTTTGCAATTACTCTGTTTTAAAATGATTCACTCAGAGAAACACTCTACTACAGTTAACCAACAGCCACAGAAACATGGCCAACAAAAACCCATCTGCTTAGGTAGGTGTGCCTCACTTTGAGAAAACTGTGATATAAAAATCTAAACACGTATGTAGAAACATAAATGGGGAGAGGTATTCAGTTTTAAAAAGGATTCACCATAATTTTCTTCTAAATAGCTTGTTGCCTTGGAGATTTCAGTTTTAAGTGTTTGATTTCAATGCCTTCCGATAAATGAATCTTCTAACTTCTGTCTATCCTAAGGTAAACGATCAATCAGTTACAGTTGCCAAGAAGAGTGTTTGGCTTCATGCTCAGAAGTCCAGGTCAGTATCAGAAACTTACAAATGCATACAGCTGTGACAAAGCTCCGGAAGATGAGACAACTTTCCTGACACCACGAAAATGAGAATTATTACCAGGCAGTAGCTAGGACTCACTTAGGTCTCATTTCAAGGGATCTGCCCCAATAAAGCAATAAAAAATTCAAAGCCTTTTCATTTTCAGTCGACAACTGAGATGGCAATAGATCCCAATTTTAGGGACTTAACTTTATTATTACAGCAATGAGGGTTGAACCATCAGATCCATTCATTATGATATTTGCTTACACTATAATTAAATTCATTTCCCTGGTATGAATATTCATATTTTTTCTTTGTTAATATAAAAGGAAATGTAAATGTCAATCTTCTCTCTCAAAGAAATAAGCATCTGAAATATTCTTGTGGAGAAATAAGGCTACCTAAAATGATGAATGAACACTTCTCCTTATGGAAATGCACACAAACCAGTTATTCCTCCCAAGGCATCTGAAGGGAAGCAGCATCACCCCTCCACAAGGCTTCAGATGCCAGATTCCTGTGTGTCTGACAGGACAGTCTTGGTCAGACTCCAATCTGAGAGGGTCTTCCCGGTGTCTGGCATCTTAAATTACTCACACCCATTGTTCTGCTTCTATTGCTATTCCCATCACACAGGACGGCAAGAAGCCTTGAGTTGTCTCTCTTTCTTTAACGCAATTGAAACGACTTGCTTTTATCATGCCACATACATAGGCTATCGGGAAGGAGGACAGAGTGACTGCAGATTATCAAGTGATATGAAAACATGTAGACTGCCTAAGTAAATCCAGGGCATACTAAGAAACTTTGTTTAAGTGCCTCTGTTTGGTTCCCACCCCAGCCCTTGAGTACATGGGGGAACCACTGTGTTTGGGTAAGGCCATCATCAGGTCCAGTAAAATAGTGTTGGGGGCTCTGCCATCAAATAGTTCGGTTCCAGTGCCACAGCTTAAGTGGAAACAAAGGCTAATGCCAGTAGCTAGTAACAGCATTTAGTAAATGCGTACATTGGCTTTTTGCTTATGTATTGATCATCAGGGAGAACTGTCTACAGGTTTAAATATGACCCTCGATCAAAGCATTCCCTCTCCTGGATGATCACAGACTCTTAAAAGAAGGGGCGCTTGATACAATTAAGGGAGGGACTCACCTCATATACCTATAAAGCAACATTTGCTTGGCCTCTACTGAAAGAAAGAAAGTCTCTGAAATTTAAAAACTAGATAGTTGGAAACTACAAACACATTATTTATTTGTGGGTTTAAGAGCTTTCATGAAGGCCAGACATCCTAGGTAAGTCAAATTAATTAACAAAAATTTTACTGAGTACACATTACATTGCAGGAGCTCTTCTTGGTACTAGGCCTAGAGCGTGCATTCTCAAAGGTGGCAAGGTTGCCTTCCAAACCCAAAAGCAAACCCATCACCATTAAGTTGATTCCGACTCATAGCAACCCTATAGAACAGAGTAGAACTGGCCCATGGGGCTTTCAAGCCTGTAATCGTTATGACAGCAGACTGCCACATCATTCTCCCGCAGAGCCACTGGTGGATTCAAGCCACCAACCTCTCAGCAGCCGAGCACTTAACCATTGCGCAACCAAGGTTGCCCTTCAAGGGGGTGAAAACTGGTTTTGGAGGGATGAAAAAAAATCTTACTCTTTTTATGTATAAGGCACAGATACACACATAGTACATAAATATACAGTATATTTGTGGTATTAAAATTTATGGAAGGGGAGAAATCAGAGGACAAAATTTACTTAGGGGAGTAATAATGAAGAAAAGAAGAGATAAGAAACGTTGGTCCAGAGTAATGAATAACAGAGATAAAAATTCCTATGTTTACAGAGCTAACAGAGTCACTGTACCAAAAAGAATTGGTTGATGTTCAACCATTACAGGAGGTAGCATATAACCAAGAACTGACAATATTGAAGGAAGAAGTCCAAGCTGCACTGAAGGCACTGGTGAAAAACAAGGTTCCAGGAATTGACGGAACACCAAGTGAGATATTTAAACAAACAGATGCAGTTCTGGAGGTGCTCCATCGGCTATGCCAAGAAAATTTGGAAGACAGCTACCTGGTTAACTTGCCCCCATTCCAAAGAAAGGTGATCCAACAGAATGCAGAAATTATCGAACAATATCATTAATATCACACATAAGTAAAATTTTGCTGAAGATCATTCAAAAGCGGTAGCAGCAGTACATTGACAGGGAAATGCCAGAAATTCAAGCTGGATTCAGAAAAGGATGTGGAATGAAGGATATCAGATGATGATGTCAGATGGATTTTGGCTAAAACCAGAGAATACCAGAAAGATGCCTACTTGTGTTTTATTGACTACACAAAGGCATTCAACTGTGTGGATCATAACAAATTACGGATAACACTGCGAAGAATGGGAATTTCAGAACACTTAATCGTGCTCATGAGGAATCTGTACATAGACCAAGAGGCAGTCGTTCAACAAGAACAAGGGGATACTGTGTGGTTTAGAATCAGAAAAGTGTTGTATCCTTTCACCATACTTATTCAGTCTGTACGCTGAGCAAATAATCCGAGAAGCTAGACTGCATGAAGAAGTATTAGAATTAGAGGAAGACTCATTAACAATCTGTGTTATGCAGATGACACAATCTTGCTTGCTGAAAGCAAAGAGGACTTGAAACACTTACTGATGAAGACCAAAGACTATGCCTTCAGTATGCATTACACCTAAACATAAGGAAAACAAAAATCCTCATAACTGGACCAATAAGCAGTATCATGAAAAATGGAGAAAAGATTGAAGTTGTCACAGATTTTCATTTTACCTTGGCTCCATAATCAACACCCATGGAAGCAGCAGTCAAGAAATCAAATGACATACCGCATTGGGCAAATCTGCTGCAAAAGACCTCTGAAGTGTTAAAAAGCAAAGATGTCACTTTGAGGACTAAGGTGCACCTGAGCCAAGCCATGGTGTTTTCAATCATCTCATATGCATGCGAAAGCTGGACAAATGAATAAGGAAGTCTGAAGAATTGATGCCTCTGAATTACGGTGTTGGTGAAGAATATTGAATATACTATGGACTGCCAGAAAAATGAACAAATTTATCTTGGAAGAAGTACAGCCAGAATGGTGCTTACAAGTAAGGACAGCAAGACTTTGTCTCATGTACTTTGGACATGTAATCAGGAGGGGGTCAGTCCCTGGAGAAGGACATCATGCTTGGTAAAGTAGAGGGTCAGCGAAAGAGAGGAAGACCCTCAACAAGATGGATTGAGACAGTGGCTACAACAATGGGCTCAAGCATAGCAATGATTTTGAGTATGGTGCAGGACTGGGCAGTGTTTTGTTCTGTTGTATGTAGGATTGCTATGAGTCAGAACTGACTTGAGGGCACTGTCTTGGCCTGGGTTTTCTAGAGAAGCAAAAGCAGTAAAGCGTACAAATATATATAGAGAGAGATTTATATCAATGAAACAACTCATGGGATTGTAGAGGCTGGAATGTCGCAAGTCCAAGGATCAGGATAGCGGCCTCTCCCAATTCACGCAGCCACAGAGACTAGTGAACCAAGATTGACAGGTTGGGCAGCAGGACTCTTGCTCACAGTCTGTGAAGATCAATGAATCCCAAGATCAGCCAAGTAAGCTTCTAGCTCAAGTCCCAAGAACTGGAGGTCAGACGAACAGCAGGCAGCCACAGGATCCAGACAAGCCAAAAACCTTGGCAAGGCAATTAGGAAGGAAGTAGGTGGCAGAGGGCAGGGCCATTGTGTAAATTGCCTCAGACAACTGAGGATTATTTTCAAAGTTTTGAAGGCTAATGTAATGTGTTCTGCTGACTTGCTTAGTGCCTGTCATCTCTTCTTTTCCTCCAGTTTCTCCCATTTGTAATGGAAATGTCTAGCTTGTGTCTGTTCTGCCATTGTACCTTCGGAAGCAGATAACTCGTATTCCAGTTTTCACAGATGAGGAGGAATTTTTGGATTTTGTATTTGGAGTTAAGACTTTTGCCATGATATGATGGAGTGAATATGTTTTGCATGTTGCAAGGATGTGATTTTTGGGAGGCCAAAGGGTGCAATGTCATGGATTGAATTATGTGTGTATCAATTTGGCTGGGCCATAATTCCTGGTATTATGTGATTTTCTATATATTGTAAATCCTGCCTCTATGATGTTAATGAGGGAGGATGGGTGGCAGTTGTGTTAGTGAGGCAGGACTCAATCTACAAGACTGGACTGTGTCCTGAGGCAATCTCTTGAGATATAAAAGAGAGAAGAGAGCAGAGAGACGGGGGACCTCATACCACCAAGAAAGCAGTGCTGGGAGCAGAGCACATCCTTTGGACCCAGGGTCCTTGCGCAGAGAAGCTCCTAGTCTGAGGGAAGATTGATGAGAAGGCCGACAAAGAAAGAAAGCCTTCCCCTGGAGCCGACACCCTGAATTTGGACTTTAGCCTACTTCACTGTGGAGAAATAAATTTCTCTTTGTTAAAGCCATCCACTTGTGGTATTTCTGTTATAGTAGCACTAGATAACTAAGACAGGCACCTAACAACAACAGGAGACAGACAATAAACAATAAATGAAATGTATAGTTTAGTAGATTGTTACAAGTGCTATGGAGAAAAATAAAACAGGGAAAGGAGATAAAGACTGTCCAGGAAGAGACAAAGAAGGAAAAAGGAGTAAACCACCACTTCCGTTGATTATTTTGCCAATTTTTCTACCAATTGTGGCTTCCAATGAGATCTATGACTGCAGTGTGAGAAAAACTGATTACAAATTAAAAGGGTATCCCCTAAAGCTGTACACAATGTGCTATTATAATACACACACACACACACACACACAAAAGTTAAAACTGTGACAAACAACAGATTTATATATTATAAGGGGGTTGTCTTTTCCCAGGGTGCTAAAAACAGCATAAAATTCCTAATAACTCAGCTTTTTAAGCACAGCCTTTTAGGACATATTTTTAGCATTTTATACATGCTCTTTAATTTTCTTTTTCTTCATAATTGAATACACAGTTGACTGGCTTAATGCCAATTCCCATCCAATTAAGACTAAAGATTTGCCATTTGGGGCATGCTTAATGATTCCCTACATTATCTCCACATTTATGAAATTCAAGCTTCAATGCCATTATTCCCATTTTTCACACTTGTTTATAAAATAATGATCACAAATTGCACTTAAAGTTCAAATACTTGCTCATACGTATAAGGTTATACAGACAAAGGTGATGACCCTGGAACTGTTAGCTGGCAGGTCCTGCCAGAGTTCAGAAGGTCTGTCTGCTAGGGACATCCTAACAAAGACATAAAACAAGTCAACAAAAGGCTGTTCATGGATGTTCATTCAAAATGTAACCAAGCAAGATTTGTATGAAAGTTGAATCTGAAAAAGTAAGGACTACCACAGTGCACACACCTATAATACAAGAAGTTTTAAGAGTCACTTCATGGAGTTTACTCCAAAGGTGTATTTCCAATAACTAATAATGCCACAACTTCTTGTAACACTGCAACATTGTTACAGATCCTAAACAAAGTTATTCTCCAAGGGAGCAGCTGATTATTTGAAAGGAAGAACAGCATAGCTCAGCACTGTTTCTAGGCTAAATTCAGCCTCCCTGTAGCTCTGCCACATCTTTTCTATGGGGAAATTAACAAGAAAAGCTCCCGGCTTATTGGAACTTCATTAAAAGCTAATTGGGAAAGAGAAATCATAGGGAAATGCAGTCCTTTGCTGGGATGTCTCAAATACAAATCTGGAAAATGATGAAACCCTTAGTGAACAGAGGATTACTTACACAGGGTATACAGGTACATGTGACTTAATATACATTTAGCTAGATTATTCCTTGATGTAAGTAACATGTTTTCAAGGTAGCATTGTAAAATTGGGGTCCAGAAGGAGGAAGCAGTCAAAAAGAAACCTTAGGACTTCTGACAAAATGGCGCTCTAGGCAGAAGCACCATGCCGTCCCTCCACAGCAAAGATCCGAAAAAACAAGCCAAACAGATAAAACAGCAATCCTGAAACCCTAAAACATCAAATGAAGAGATAAAGACCTCAGCCAAGCACCAATGGAGTGAGAAAGCTGACAGAGAAGGGAGAGTGAGGAGAGATTCTTGCAGAGGTCCCCTATCAGCTAACGCAGCACAGACCAACCATCTTGGACTCCTATCAAAGACCAGCAAATAGGGGGTATGAGAAAGCAGCTTCACGGAGCTTCCAGCGGGAGACAGAACAACTGGTAATTTGCTATATACCCTTTCCCACCCCTACCCTTCTTCACCGCCACTCAGCCTCCTCTGCCTCCCATGGCCACAGTCTCCTGTCCAGGAAGCACTGGCTGCTTGGATTCCACCCACCCGCTCTGGCCGGCTCTCTGAGTGCCATTTGTTGGCTGCTGGTGTTGCTTTTTATCTGCTTCTTTTGATTTCTTCCTTACCTCTCACCACCTCCCCCTCCTTTCGCTCAAATACCTGGCTCTCTGAACCATCTTGCTCTTCCTCAGGGGCTGCCGAGTTCCGGGAATTTGCGATATATGCTTCCACACCCCCAACCCTTCTTCACCACTACTTGGCCTCCTCTGCTTCCCCCGGCCACAGTTCCTTTTCTGGGAAGCACTGGCTGATTGGATTCCACCTGCCCGCACTCGGTAGCTCTCTCAGTGCCATTTGTTGCTTTTTCTCCACTTCTTTTCATTTCTTACCTCTCACTACCTCCCCCTCCTTTCGCTCAAATACCTGGCCCCATGTGCCATCTTTGCTTCTTCCTGAGGGGCTGCGGAGCTCCGAACCAGCGTGGAGCTGCTTCCCAGTCTGGGCTTCCGAGCTGGTGGGATCTTGGGGCTTTTGTTTGTTTGTTTATTTTGGGTTGTTTATTAGTTTTCGTTTCCTTTTCTTGAGTTGGGAGCCCGTTCTGGCTGTGTGGTGCTGTGCAGCTTGGAGCCTACCCCCTTGGCTTGCGCAGACATAAAGAGGGATCCCTGAGGGCACTTCTTTTATCAAGGTTTTTTTTTTTTTTTCCTGTTTTTTTGGGGGTGCTTTTCTTGTTTGTTTCTTTGTTTGTTGTTGATTTGTTTTGCTTTCTTTTCCCCCTTTTTCCCTTTTTGCTTTTCTTCATTACTCAGTTTCTTATCTCTCTATACATTCCTTCTCTTTCTATTCCCTGAATACCTGGCACTGAATACGTCTACAGCTTCCAGCCAGGCTGTACTGCAACATCTGAGAACAACTTCCCCAGACCTCATAGATGCACCGGGGGGATCCCTGGGAGCTTTGCTGTTCTTTTTCCTTTCTGATTTTTATTTATTCATTCTTTTCTTTTTTTTTTCCTTTTCTTTCTTCTTCCCCTTTTTGTTTTTCTCCATTTCATAGTCTCTCATCTATCAAATCCGACAGCAAGCTTGCCTAGCATTCTTTTTTCTTTGTATGTTTTTGGCTCCTGTTCTTCTCTCCTCTCTCCCATATCCATCTTAGCTCTACACATAACAATCTCCCTGCTACATCCTGCCTATCTGCACTGTGCGCTTAACATCACACCACCAAGCAGCACAGGCACGGCCTACTGGAACCTGCCCGGCACTGATTACCAACCCGCCCTGCTGGCTGTGGTAAGTGCCACAAACAACCCGTCCCAGTAACTCCTCTTCTGCTAGACCTGCCCCACTGTACCATATCTGAGTGACTGACCCTGCCAATTGGAGAAGGAGGTGACAAGTATCGTGCCCACAGATGAGCAAACAACAAAGAACACACAACCCACCTGCTCAGACATAGAAATTTAAAAAAAAAAAAAAAAAGAACGAAACAAACAAATCTACAATCAATAAACGAGAAAAATAACTACTGAATGCCCCAAAGACAGCAGACAATATCAAAACATTTACAAAAACAAGACAGGATGGTTCCAATAGGCGTCCAAACTAAGACACCAGATTACTTTCCAGTGGAAGAAAAGGCACTAGAACTACCTGATAAGGAATTCATATCTCTAATACTCAGAATTCTCCAAGAGCTGAAGCAAAAAGCAGACAAAAATGAGGGAAAAAATAGACAAATTCATGGAAAATACAGACAAAAAAATAGAAGAATTCAGGAAAACAATGCAGGAACAAAATGCCAAACTAAATTCACTAATAGAAACTATTCAAAAACAACAATTAGGAATCCAAAAGATAAAAAAGATTTCAGAAATGGACAGTGTCATAGAACGGCTGAGAAGCAGATTTGAAATGGTGGAAGACAGGATCAGTGGAATTGAAGACAAACACTTGGATACAACTCTGTTTAAGGAAAACTCAAAAAAAAAAAAAAAGGAAGAGGGGGCAAGATGGTGATCTAGGCAGAAACACCACGCCGTCCCTCCACAGCAAAGATCCGAAAAACTAAGCCTAACAGAGAATCAACAATCCTGAAACCCTAGAACACCAAATGAAGAGAAAAAGAACTCAGCCAAACACCAAACGGAGTGAGAATACTAAAAGAGA
The DNA here is from genome assembly GCA_030035585.1 of Dugong dugon. NCBI lineage: Eukaryota > Metazoa > Chordata > Mammalia > Sirenia > Dugongidae > Dugong > Dugong dugon. Next base: position 151,078,239 of record CM057460.1, read on the forward strand.
ATGGAGAGCGAGGAGAGACTCAGGCAGAGATTCCTTACCAGCTAACGCAGCGCGGATCCACCATCTTGGATTCCTATCAGAGACCAGCGAACGGGAGAGCAGCCTTGCAGAGCATCTGGTCGGAGACAGAACGACCGGTAAACTGCGGTGCGCGCTCTCCCACCACCCACCCCTCTCCGCCTCAGCTGGGGATCCCCTGCTTTCCGTGGCCAGGGTCCCTGGGCTGGGGGGTGCTGGTGCTTGGATTCCACGCTCCTGGGCTGGCGGCTTTCTGGGAGCCGTTTGCTGGCAGCTAGCGAAACTTTTTCTGCCGCCTCCCCCTCCTTTTGCCTGGATGCCTGGTTCCGAGTGCCGTCTCTGCTCTCTCCTGCGGGGCTGTAGGGCTGCGTTCGGGCATGTGGCTGTTTCTAGGTCTGGGCTCCCGCGCAGGTGGGATCCTGGGGCCCTTGTTCGTTCGCCCCTCTGCTTTCCGTGGCCAGAGTCCCTGAGCTGGGGGGCGCCGGTGCTTGGATTCCGCACGCCCGGGCTGGCGGCTTTCTGAGAGCCGTTTGCTGGCAGCTAGCGAGCCTTTTTCTGCCGCCTCCCCCTCCTTTTGCCTGGGTGCCTGGTTCCGAGTGCCGTCTCTGCTCTCTCCTGTGGGGCTGTAGGGCTACGTTCGGGCGTGTGGCTGTTTCCAGGTCTGGGCTCCCGTGCGGGTGGGATCCTGGGGGCTTTGTTCGTTGGCCCCTCTGCTTCCCGTGGCCACGGTCTCTTAACCCCGAGACTACCGGCTTCTTGGAATTCGTGCCCCTGAGTGGGGGCTCTCTGGGTCCCATTTGTAGGCACTGACTGCTGGTGTTGCCCTTTTTTTTTTTTTTTTTTTTCAATTTTATTTTTCTTCCTTTTTTGATTAGTTTTGTCATCTTTTACCTCTTTTTCCCTTTTGTCTTTCTTCATTGCTTAATTTCTCGTCTCTCTATCTCTTCCTTCTCTTTCTGATCCCTGAATACCAGGCGATGTATGCCTCTGTACCTTCTGGCCAGGCTGAGCTGTGAAAATTGAGACCGACTCCCCCAGACCTCATAGCTGCATCGGTGGGATCCCTGGGAACTTTGCAGTTCTTTAACTTTTCTGATTTTTATTTGGTCATTCTTTCCTTTTCTTTCTCTTCCCCCTTCTGGTTTCCTCCATCCCATAGTCTCTCATCTGTACATTCCAACGACAAGCTCCCCTAGCATTCTTTTATGTTTGTACGCTTTTTGCTACTCCTCCTCTCTCCTCTCTCCCATATCCAGCTTAGTTTCACACATAACCATCTTCCCGCTGCACCCTACCTACCTGCACCGTGCACTAGACATCACACCACCAAGCGGTGCAGGCACGCCCTATTGGAACCTGCCCAGCACTGACTACCGACCGTCCTGGTGGCTGCGGTGAGTGCCACAAGCAACCCGTCCCAGTGGCTCCTCCTCAGCTACATCTGCCCAGCTGTACCACAAGAACGAAACAAAAAAAAAAATCTACAATCAATAAATGAGAGAAATATCTACTGAATGCCCCGAAAACAGTAAACAATATCAAATCATTTACAAAAACAAGACAAGATGGCTCCAATAGGCATCCAAATTAAAACAACAGATAACTCTCCTGTGGAAGAAAATGCACTAGAAGTACCTGATACGGAACTCAAATCACTAATACTTGGAATTTTCCAAGAACTGAGGCAAAAAGCTGACAAACATGAGGAAAAAATAGACAAATTTATGGAAAATACAGACAAAAAATTGGAAGAATTCAGGAAGATGATGCAGGAACAAAATGCCAAAATAAATTCACAACTCGAAATTATACAAAAACAACAATTAGAAATCCAAAAGATAAACAACAAGATTTCAGAAATGGACGGTGTCATAGAAGGGCTGAGAAGTAGATTTGAAACCATGGAAGACAGGATCAGTGGAACTGAAGACAAACACTTGGATACAACTCTGTTTCAGGAAAACTCAGACAAAAGAACAAAGAAAAATGAAGAGACCCTGAGAGTTATGTGGGATACAATTAAAAGCAAAAACTTACGAGTGATTGGCATACCAGAACAGGGGGAGAAAACAGAAAACACAGAGAGGATCATTGAGGAACTGCTGACAGAAAACTTTCCCAATATCATGAAAGATGAAAACCTGGCCATCCAAGAAGCTCAACGAACCTCATATAGAAGAGACCCCAAAAGAAAATCACCAAGACATATCATATTCACACTCGCTAAAACTATAGACAAACAAAGAATCCTGAGAGCAGCTTGTGAAAAACAAGAAGTCACATACAGAGGAGAAACAATAAGACTAAGCTCAGATTATTCAGCAGAAACCATGCAGGCAAGAAGGCAATGGGATGACATATATAAAATCTTGAAAGAAAAAAATTGTCAGCAAAGAATAATATATCCTGCAAAACTCTCATTCAGATTTGATGGTGAAATTAGGTCATTTCCAGATAAACAGAAACTAAAGGAATATGCAAAAGTCAAACCAAACTTACAAGAATTATTAAAGGGAGTTCTTCGATCTGAGGACAAACAGCTTCAGCCCTCAGGCAGGACCTAGGACCTAGGACGCAGGTTCACATGAACCAGATACCATTCTAAGAACTGAACTACAGAGGACTTTCCAAAAACAAAAGATATACAACAGGGAATCAGAGAAATCAATCAAAGGATGACAACAACATCAAAACAATGAAAGAGGGAACAAACGGCATAGGTATAGAACCTTCTAAAGGAGAGGAAGGCAAGGCGATACCAAGTAACGGTAGACTGCTTCAAAATTATAAAGATAAGGGTAAAATTCATGGTAACCACAAAAAAAGTTAACAAACCAACTCATAAAAATAAAGACGAAAAACATAAAGTCTCAACAAAAACAAAACCTGCAAAAACAAAAGAAATGAACACAAAATCAACAAACAAAAGTAACTCAGCACAAGAGAGTAAGAAGAACAAAGAAAACTTCAGCATCACAAAAAAAAGCACTACAAAATGACAGCAACAAACTCACATCTATCAATAATTACACTGAACGTAAATGGACTCAATGCACCCAAAAAGAGACGGAGAGTGGCAGAATGGATAAGAAAACAGGATCCATCAATTTGCTGTCTACAAGAGACACACCTTAGTAACAAAGATGTGAATTTATTAAAAATCAAAGGTTGGAAAAAAATATATCAAGCTAACAACTATCAAAAAAAGAGCAGGAGTGGCAATTCTAATCTCAGATAAAATAGACTTTAAAACAAAATATACCATAAAAGACAAAGAAGGACACTATATAATGATTAAGGGGATGATCCATCATGAAGACATAACCATAATAAATATCTATGCACCCAATGACAGAGCTCCAAAATACATAAAAAAAACTCTAACAGCACTGAAAAGAGAAATTGACAGTTCCACAATAATAGTAGGAGACTTCAACACACCACTCTCAGTAAAGGACAGAACAACTAAAAAGAAACTCAGCAAAGATACAGAAGACATAAAGGGCACAATCAGCCAACTGGACCTCATAGACATATATAGAACAATCCATCCAACCGCTGCAAAGTACACATTCTTTTCCAATGCACATGGAACATTCTCCAGAATAGACCACATCTTAGGCCACACAGCAATCCTCAACAAGATCCAAAATGCTGAGATAATTCACAGTATCTTCTCTGACCACAATGCCATCAAGGTAGAAATTAACACTAGAAATAACAAGGAAAAAAAAATCAAACACATGGAAACTGAATAATAATCTGCTTAGACATCAATGGGTAATAGAAGAAATCAGAGATGGAATTAAAAAATTCCTAGAATCAAATGAAAATGAAAACACATCATACCAAAACCTTTGGGACACAGCAAAGGCAGTCCTCAGAGGGCAATTTATAGCAATAGATGCACATATCAAAAAAGAAGAAAGGGACAAAATCAAAACATTAACTACAGAACTCAAACAAATAGAAAGAGAACAACAAAAAAAGCCTACAACCACCGGAAGAAAGGAAATAGTAAAGATCAGAGCAGAAATCAATGAAATAGAGAACAGAAAAACAATAGAAAGAATCAACAAAACCAAAAGTTGGTTCTTTGAAAGAATCAACAAAATCGACAAACCACTGGCCAGACTGACAAAAGAAAAACAGCAGAGGGCACAAATAACCCAAATAAGAAATGAAATGGGGGACATTACAACAGACCCCACTGAAATAAAAAGGATTATAACAGAATATTATGAAAAACTATATTCCAACAAATTTGAAAACCTAGAGGAAATGGATAAATTTCTAGAAACATACGGCCTACCCAAACTACAACAAAGTGATATTGAAAATCTGAACAGACCCATAAAAAGAGAAGAGATTGAAAAGGTAATAAAAAAACTCCCAACCAAAAAAAGCCCTGGCCCAGATGGCTTCACTGGAGAATTCTACAAAACATTTACAGAAGAGCTCGTACCAGTTCTACTCAAGTTATTTCAGAGCATAGAAGAGGAAGCAACACTTCCAAATTCATTCTATGAAGCCAGCATAACGCTGATACCAAAACCAGGCAAAGACATCACAAAAAAAGAAAATTACAGACCAATATCTCTCATGAATATAGATGCAAAAATTCTGAACAAAATTCTAGCCAATAGAATTCAGTATCATATCAAAAAAATAATACACCACGACCAAGGAGGATTCATACCAGGTATGCAAGGATGGTTTAACATTAGAAAATCCATCAATGTAATCCACCACATAAATAAAAGGAAAGAAAAAAATCACATGATCATCTCAATTGATGCAGAAAGGCATTTGACAAAGTCCAACACCCATTCCTGATAAAAGCTCTCAATAAAATAGGTATAGAAGGGAAATTTCTCAACATAATAAAGGGCATCTATGCAAAACCAACAGCCAACATCATTCTTAATGGAGAGAGGCTGAAAACATTCCCCTTGAAAACAGGAACAAGACAAGGATGCCCTTTATAACGACTCCTATTTAACATTGTGCTGGAAGTTCTAGCTAGAGCAGTAAGGCAAGAGAAAGAAATAAAGGGCATCCAAATTGGTAATGAAGAAGTTAAACTCTCCCTGTTTGCAGATGATATGATACTATACATAGAAAACCCTAAAGACTCCATTGGAAATTTACTGGAACTAATAGAAAGATTCAGCAGAGTAGCAGGATACAAGATAAACATTCAAAAATCAGTTGGATTCCTATACACCAGTAAAGAGAACGATGAAAAGGAGATCAGGAAATCAATACCATTTTCAATAGCCCCTAAAAAGATAAAATACTTAGGAATAAATCTGACCAGGAATATAAAAGACCTATACAAAGAAAACTAAAAAACACTGCTGCATGAAATCCAAAGGGATCTACATAAATGGAAAAACATACCATGCTCATGGATAGGCAGACTCAACATTGTGAAAATGGCAATTCTACCTAAAGCAATCTACAAATACAATGCAATCCCGATACAAATACCAACAACATTCTTCAAAGAGATGGAAAAAATAATTATTAAATTTATATGGAAAGGGAAGAAACCCCGAATAAGTAAAGCACTACTGAAGAAGAAGAATAAAGTTGGAGGACTCACACTACCTGACTTGAGAACCTACTATACAGCTACAGTACTCAAAACAGCCTGGTACTGGTACAACAACAGAGACGTTGACCAATGGAACAGAATTGAGAACTCAGATGTAAATCCATCCACCTACGGCCACCTGATTTTTGACAAGGGCCCAAAATACATGAAATGGGGAAAAGACAGTCTTTTTAACAAATTGTGCTGGCAAAACTGGATATCCATTTGTAGAAAAATGAAACAGGACCCATACCTCACACCATATACAAAAACTACTTCAAAATGGATCAAAGACCTGAATATAAAGCTCCAAACTATAAAATTCATAGAAGAAAAAATAGGAACAACACTTCAGCCTTAATACATGGCATTAACAGGATACAAACCATAAACATCAACACAAAAAACCCAACAGATAAACTAGATAATTGGGATCTTCTAAAAATCAAACATCTAAGCTCTTCAAAAGATTTCACCAAAAGAGTTAAAAGAGAACCTACAGACTGGGAAAAAATTTTTGGACAGTACAAGTCAGACAAAGGTCTAATCTCCATAATCTACAAGAAAATCCAACACCTCTACAACAAAAAGACAACCAATCCTATCAAAAAATGGGCAAAGGAAATGAACAGACACTTCACCAAGGAAGACATTCAAATGGCCAACAGACACATGAGGAAATGCTCGCGATCACTAGCCATTAGAGAAATGCAAATTAAAACCACAATGAGATACCATCTCACCCCGGCATTACTGGCATGAATCAAAAATACTGGAAATAACATTTGTTGGAGGGGCTGCGGGGAGACGGGAACTCTTCTACACTCCTGGTGGGAATGCAAAATGATACAACCATTTTGGAAAATGATATGGCGTTTCCTCAGAAAGCTAGAAATAGACGTACCATTCGATCCAGCAATCCCACTCCTAGGAATATATCCTAGAGAAATAAGAGTTGTCACTCGAATAGACATATGCACACCTATGTTCATGGCAGCATTATTCACAATAGCAAAACGATGGAAACAACCTCGATGTCCATCAACAGATGAACGGATACACAAACTATGGTACATACACACAATGGAGTACTATGCAACGAGAAAGAACAACAATGAATCTGTGAACCATCTCATAACATGGATGAAACTGGAGGACATCATGCTGAGTGAAATAAGTCAATCACAAAAGGACAAATATTGTATGAGACCTCTATTGTAAAAACCCATGAAAAAATTCACATGCAGAATGTAACAATCCTTGTTGGTTACCAGGGATGGGAGGGGGGGGGGAAATACTAAATAGGTAATAGGTAAGTGGTAACTTGAGTGAGAGGTGAGATAGTACATAGTACAGGGGAAACTAACACAATCTGCACAATGAAAGGTCATGGAGGCCCTATAGACACATCCAAACCCCCTGAGGGACTGAGTTGTTGGACGGAGGGCTCTGGGGACCATGATCTCGGGGAACATCTAGCTCAACTGGCATGACACTACTTATAAAGATAATGCTCTACATTCTACCTTGGTGAGTAGTATCTGGGGTCTTAAAAGCCTATGAGCGGCCATCTAAGATACTCCACTGATCTCATCCCTTCGGGAACAAGGGAGAACGAAGAGAACAGGATACAAGGAAAAGATTAGCCCAAAGGACTAATGGTCCACAGCTACCAAGGCTGAGTCCAGTACAGTTGGATGGTGCCCAGCTACCACCAATGACTCCTCTGATCACAACAGAGGGTTCTGGGCAGAGCTGGAGAAGGATGTAGAGCATAATTTTAACTCCCCAAAAAAAAAAGAAGACCAGATTTACTGGCCTAAAGAATACTAGAGAAACCTCAAGAGTGTGGCCCCCAGACACCCTTTCAGCTCAGAGGTGAAGTTACCTTCGAGGTTCGATGTTAAGCCTGGGAATGGACAGCCCAGTAAAACTAAATGGGACTAACGAGGTACAGGAGTCTGGTGACAAGGGCCAGAAGGCAGAGGGAGAGTAGGAAACTGATGATAAGGAACACAAATTGAATAAGGACACTGTTGATGTATTGTGAGATTGTTGACCACTGCTATAGGGCAACATTTGTAGTAACTATTAAATGGGAGGCTGTTTTGTCCTGTAAGCCTTCATCTTGGGTGAGAATAGCAGCACAATTGGAAGAGCATAGTCAATATCACTTAAATGTGTAAGTAAAAAGTTTTGAAATGGTGTTTAAATAAAATAAAATAAATAAATAAATAAATAAATAAACAAATGAGACTAAAGAGGTACAATAGTCCACTGACTAGGTCCAGAAGACAGAAGGGGACAAGGAAGCCCCCTGGTGATAGGGAACACAAGGTGGAGTAAGGATATTCTTGATGTGCTGTGAGATTGTTAACCATTGTCATAGGGCAACATGTGTAGTAACTGTTAAATGAAAAACTATTTTGTTCTGTAAGCCTTCATCTTAAGTGAGAATAACGGCACAGTTGGAAGAGCGTAGTCAATGTCACTGAACTGTGAATGTAGAAATTTTTGAAACGGTGTATCTTTGGCCATCTGTAATTTTCATCAAAAAAAAAGGTTGAGAATTTAGAGGCTTAATACGTTGTGGGGTTGTTAACCAATGTCATAGAACAACATGTGTACTACTATTTCATGAGAAACTATTTGCTCTGTAAGCTTTCACCTGAAGTACAATAAAATATATAAAAAAAAAAAGAACAAAGAAAAATGAAGAAACTCTGAGAGTTATGTGAGATACAAACAAAAGCAAAAATCTGCGAGTGATGGGAGTTCAGGAACAGGGCAAGAAAACAGAAAACACAGAGAGAATCACAGAAGAACTGCTGACAGAATACTTCCCCAATATCATGAAAGATGAAAAGCTGGCCATCAAAGAAGCTTAACAAACCCCATATAAAATAGACCCCAAAAGAAAATCACCAAGACATATCAAAATCACACTCACCAAAACCAAAGACAAACAAAGAATCCTGAGAGCAGCTCATGAAAAACAAGAAGTCACATAAAGAGGAGAAAAAATAACACCAAGCTCAGACTATTAGGCAGAAACCATGCAGGCAAGAAGGCAGTGGGATGACATATATAAAACCTTGAAAGAAAACAACTGCCAGCCAACAATAATATATCCTGAAAAACTCTCGTTCAAATATGATGGTGAAATTAGGTCATTTCCAGATAAAAAGAAATTAAGGCAATATGTAAAAACCAACCCAAACTTACAAGAATTATTAAAGGGAGTTCTTCGATCTGAGAACAAACAACTTCAGCTCACAGGCAGAATCTAGGATGCAGGGTCGTACCAGTCAGATATGAATCTAGAAGATGAACCCTCGAGGACTATCCAAAACCAAAAGAAATACAACAGGGAATCAGAGCAGGTAATCAGTAAATGACAACAGCATCAGAACAATAAAAGAGGGAGTAAATGGTGTAGTTATACAGCCTTCTAATGGAGAGGAAGGCAAGGTGATACCAAGCAATAATAGACTACTTCAAACTTAGAAAGATAAGGATAAATTTCATGGTAATCAAAACAAAAGTTAATAAACATACTCATAAAGAGGAAAAACATAAAGTCTCAGCAAAAACAAAACCTACAAAAACAAAAGAAATGAAAAAAAAAATCCACAAGCAAAATTAACTCATCACAGGAGAGTAAGAAGAACAAAGAAAACGCCAGCACCACAAAACAAAGAACTACAAAATGACAGCAACAAACTTACATCTATCAATAATTACACTGAATGTTAATGAACTCAATGCACCCATAAAGAGACAGAGAGTGACAGAATGGATAAGAAAACAGGATCCATCAATATACTGTCTACAAGAGACACACCTTAGAAACAAAGATGTGAATTTATTAAAAGTCAAAGGTTGGAAAAAAATATACCAAGCTAACAACTACCAAAAAAGAGCAGGAGTGGCAATACTAAATCTCAGATAAAACAGACTTTGAAACAAAACCCACCATAAAAGACAAAGAAGGACACTATATAATGATTAAGGGTATGATCCATCATGAAGACATAACCATAATAAACATCTACGCATCGAATGACAGGGCTCCAAAATACATACAACAAACTCTAATAACACTGAAAAGAGAAACTGAAATTCCACAATAATAGTAGGAGACTTCAACACACCACTCTCAGTAAAGAACAGAACATCTAAAAAGAAACTCAGCAAAGATACAGAAGACATAAAGGGCACAATCAGCCAACTTGACCTCATAGACATATGTACAACACTCCATCCAACTGCTGCAAAGTACACATTCTTTTCCAATGCACATGGAACGTTCTCCAGAACAGACCACATCTTAGGCCACACAGCAATCCTCAACAAGATCCAAAACACTGAGATAATTCAAAGTATCTTCTCTGACCACAATGCCATCAAGGTAGAAATTAACAACAGAAAGAGCAAGGAAAAAAAATCAGTTACATGGAAACTGAATAATACCCTGCTTACACATGAGTGGGTAACAGAAGAAAGCAAAGATGGAATCGAAAACTTCCTAGAATCAAATGAGAATGAAAACCCATCATCCCAAAACCTTTGGGACACAGCAAAGGCAGTCCTCACAGGACAATTTATAGCAACAGATGCACGTATCAAAAAAGAAGAAAGGGACAAAATCAAAACATTAACTACAGAACTCAAACAAATAGAAAGAGAACAGCAAAAAAAAAGCCCACAACCACTGGAAGAAAGGAAATAGTAAAGATCAGAGCAGAAATAAATGAAATAGAGAACAGAAAAACAATGGAAAGAATCAACAAAACCAAAAGTTGGTTCTTTGAAAGAATCAACAAAATCGACAAACCACTGGCCAGACTAACAAAAGAAAAACAGAAGACGACACAAATAAGCCAATAAGAAATGAAATGGGGGACATTACAACAGACCCAACTGAAATAAAAAGGATTATAAGAGAATATTATGAAACACTATAACAAATTTGAAAACCTAGAGGAAATGGATAAATTTCTAGAAACACACCACCTACCCAAACTACAACAAAGTAATGTTAAACATCTCAACAGACCCATAACAAGAGAAGAGATTGAAAAGGTAATAAAAAAAACTCCCAACAAAAAAAAAGCCCTGGTCCGGATGGCTTCGCTGGAGAATTCTACAAAACATTCACAGAAGAGCTTGTACCAGTACTACTTAAGCTATTTCAGAGCATAGAAAGGAAGCAACACTACCAAATTCATTCTATGAAGCCAGCATAACTCTGATACCAAAACCAGGCAAAGACACCCAAAAAAAAAGAAAACTACAGACCAATATCTCTCATGAATACAGATGCATAAATTCTCAACAAAATTCTAGCCAACAGAGTTCAGCATCATATCAAAAAAATCATACGCCACAACCAAGTAGGATTCATAACAGGTATGCAAGGATGGTTCAACGTTAGAAAATCAATCAATGTAATCCACCACATAAAAAAAAGGAAAGAAAAGACTCACATGATCATCTCAATTGACATAGAAAAGGCATTCGACAAAGTCCAACACCCATTCCTGATAAAAATTCTCAATAAAATAGGTATAGAAGGGAAATTTCTCAACATAATAAAGGGCATCTATGCAAAACCAATGGCCAACATCATTCTTAATGGAGAGAGGCTGAAAACATTCCCCTTGAAAACAGGAACAAGACAAGGATGCCCTTTATCACCACTCCTATTTAACATTGTGCTGGAAGTTCTAGCTAGAGCAATAAGGCAAGAAAAAGAAATAGAGGGCATCCAAACAGGTAGTGAAGAATTTAAACTGTCCCTGTTTGCAGATGATATGATACTATACACAGAAAACCCTAAAGACTCCACGAGAAATCTACTGGAACTAATAGAAAGAGTCAGCAGAGTAGCAGGATACAAGATAAACATTCAAAAATCAGTTGGACTCCTATACACCAATAAGCAGAACGATGAAAAGGAAATCAGGAAAACAATACAATTTATAATAGCCACTAAAAAGATAAAATACTTAGGAATAAATCTAACCAGGGATGGAAAAGACCTATACAAAGAAAACTACAAAACACAATAAAACCAAATACATACATGGAATAATACATAAATGGAAAAACATACCATGCTCATGGATAGGTAGACCCAACATTGTGAAAATGACAATTCTACCGAAAGCAATTTACAAATACATCACAATCCCAATCCAAATACCAACAACATTTTTCAAAGAGATGGAAAAATTAATCATTAACTTTATATGGAAAGGGAAGAAGCCCCGAATAAGTAAAGCACTACTGAAGAAGAAGAATAAAGTTGGAGGACTCACACTACCTGATCTTAGAACCTACTATACAGCTACGGTAGTCAAAACAGCCTGGTACTGGTACAATGACAGAGACATTGACCAATGGAACAGAATTGAGAACCCAGATGTAAATCCATCCACCTACGGTCACCTGATCTTCAACAAGGGCCCAAAGTCCATCAAATGGGGAAAAGACAGTCTTTTTAACAAATGGTACTGGCAAAACTGGATATCCATCTGCAAAAAAAAGAAACAGGACCCATATCTCACACTATATACAAAAATTAATTCAAAATGGATCAAAGACCTAAATATAAAGCCCAAAACCATAAAGTTCATAGAAGAAAAAATAGGACCAACGCTACAGGCCTTAATACATGGCATTAACAGGATACAAACCATAACCATCAACACACAAACCCCAGAAGATAAGCTATATAACTGGAATCTTCTAAAAATCAAACACCTATGCTCTTGAAAAGACTTCACCAAAAGAGTAAAAAAAGAACCTACAGACTGGGAAAAAATTTTTGGATAGTACAAGTCAGACAAAGGTCTAATCTCCATAAGCTACAAGAAAATCCACCACCTCTACAACAAAAAGACAAATAATCCTATTAAAAAATGGGCAAAGGAAATGAACAGACACTTCACCAAAAAGACATCCAAGTGGCCAACAGACACATGAGGAAATGCTCACGATCACTAGGCATTAGAGAAATGCTAATTAAAACCACAATGAGATACCATCTCACCCCGGCATTACTGGCACGAATCAAAAACACTGGACATAGCAAATGTTGGAGGGGCCATGGGGAGATCGGAACTCTTATGCACTGCTGGTGGGAATGCATTTTGGAAAATAATATGGTGCTTCCTTCGAAAGCTAGAAATAGAAATACCATTCGATCCAGCAATCCCACTCCTAGGAATATATCCTAGAGAAATAAGAGTTGTCACTCGAATAGACATATGCACACCTATGTTCATGGCAGCATTGTTCACAATAGCAAAAAGTTGGAAACAACCTAGATGCCCATGAACAGACGAATGGATAAACAAACTATGGTACATACACACAATGGAGTACCATGCAACGAGAAAGAACAACAGTGAATCTGTGAAGCATCTCATAACATGGATGAAACTGGAGGACATTATGCTGAGTGAAATAAGTCAATCACAAAAGGACAAATATTGTATGAGACCTCTATTGTAAAAACCCATGAAAAAGTTCACAGAGAGAATGTAATAATCTTTGTTGGTTACCAGGGATGGGAGGGGTGGGGGGGAAATACTAAATAAGCAATAGATAAGTGGTATCTTGGGGGAAGGGTGAGACAGAACACAATACTGGTGAAACCAGCAGAACTTGTACAAGGAAAGGTCATGGAAGCTCTACAGACACATCCAAACTCCCTGAGGGACTGATTTGCTGGGTGGAGGGCTGTGGGGACCATGGTCTCAGGGAACATCTAGCTCAATTGGCATAACACAGTTTATAAAGGCAATGTTCTACATTCTACCTTGGTGAGTAGTGTCTTTGGTCTTAAAAGCCTGTGAGCTGCCATCTAAGATACTCCACTGGTCTCATCCCTTTGGGATCAAGGGAGAGTGAAGAGAACAGGATACAAGGGAAAGATTAGTACAAAGGACTAATGGACCACAGCTACCATGGCCTCCACCAGACTAAACCCAGTACAGCTAGATGGTGCCTAGCTGCCACCACTGACTGCTCTGACCGGGATCACAACAGAGGGTTCTGGACAGAGCTGGAGTAGGATGTAGAAGAAAATTCTAACTCCCAAAATAAAGACCAGATTTACTGGCTTAAAGGAGACTGGAGAAACCCCGAGAGTATGGCCCCCAGACACCCTTTTAGCTCAGTGGTGAAGTCACTTCCAAGATTCACCGTTCAGCTGGGGAGTGGACAGCCCCATAAAACCAAATGGGACTAATGAGGCACAGTAGTCCAGGGACAAGGGCTAGAAGTCAGAAGGGGACAGGAAAGCTGGTGATAGGGAACCCAAGTTTGAGTAAGGATAGTGTTGATGTGTTGTGAGGTAGTTAACTATTGTCATAGGGCAACATGTGTATTAACTGTTTAATGAGAACCTATTTTGTTCTGTAAGCCTTCATCTAAAGTTAGAATAGCAGCACAATTGGAAAACCATAGTCAATGTCACTGAATTGTGCATGTAGAAATTTTTGAAATGGTCTATCATTGACTACGCATATTTTCACCAAGAAAAAAAGAAAGGTTGAGAAGGGAGAGGGTTGACATGTCATGGGGTTGTTAACCAATGTCATAAAACAATATGTGTACTACTGTTTCATGAGAAACTATTTGTTCTGTAAACCTTCACCTGAAGAACAATAAAAAAAAAAAAAAAAAAGGAAACCTTAAAGAAGGTTAGCTGGGAAAAGAAGTTGGTTTAAAATCAAAAGGTCAGTTCCTACTCAAGTCCCAAAGCACCTACCTACCCGCAGTTTTCAGAGCCAAAAAGAAACTTGAAAAAGCATCACCCATCACCCTGGAAGCAGCAAGCTCGGATTCAGTCTCTGCTAAGCCTAATAAAACAGAACCTCACACATATGCCCTCACAAAGGCTTCTAAATCCCAGCCGTTTTTTTCTTTTTCCCCCTAAATAAATGAAATAGTTACTGCTGCCTATTTAATAACAAGAGGAAACTCCACAGAGAGATGTTCAGGCAGCACAAGATACTTGTCCCTCTTCCAGGCTGCTGCAGTAACCTGGGAAGAAAATTAAGCAGTCCTTCTCCTGCAGCTAGCATCTCATTTTAATGGCCTCAATCACAGGCGGCTGGGAGCACAGGGCCACCCCAATTTAACAGGCAGTTGCTCACATGTGGGGCATTTCAAGTGTAAAAGAGCTCACTTCATTTTCCTGGTCCTTTCTGTAGTTCTACAGTTAATCCTGGAGTTCCTGGATGGTGCAAACAGTGAATGCACTGGGTTGCTAACCAAAGGGTTGGAAGTTCTAGTCCACCTAGGCACCTCAGAAGAAAGGCTTGGTTATCTACTTCTGAAAAACAGCTACTGATGAATCTATGGAGCGCAGTTCTATTCTGACACCCATGCGGTCACCATAAGTCGGAATCAACTCAATGGCAAGTGAATAGAGCATTCCAGCCTTCTCTTCTGTAAAAATTACATCCAAGAAAACCCTATGAAAGAGTTCTACTCTGACCACATGGGGTCATCATGAGACGGAATCAACTCGACGGCAACTGGTACTGTTAAGAGGATTAAGTATAAATTTCGCCCAAGAGCATGAAAGCCCTTTATGTCCAATCCCTTTGCAGGGCTCCATATTGAAACACACCAACCAAGCCAGTCCAAGAGCCATACACAGGAAACGTGTTCCTGAAATCAGCCATGCCAAGAAGAATCAGTAAGTGAGCACAACAGGAGGAAGGTTTTATAGCAGGAATCAAGAGCATAGGCTTTGGAGACAGTGCAAACCTGTGTTCAAGTTTCATGTCTGCCACTTTTTGGTGAGGTGATCTTCAGTGAGTTAATTTTTTTTTTGTCATAATAAAATGGGGACGGTACGGGTAACTACCTCAAAAGGTTACTGTGAGAATAAATAATATCCACAATGCCTTGCAGAGTGACCGGCACACAGTAGGTGCTCAGTAGCTGTTAGCTATCATCATCTACATATTTTGCTAAAGCAGTGGTTTCAACTGAAGCATGCATCAGAGTCACCTAGAGGATTTGTTAAAACACAGGTTTCTGGGCCCCAACTTCAGAGACTCTGATTCCATATGTCTGTGGTGGAGCTTGGCATTTCTAACAAGTTCCGAAGTCAGTCTGATAGTGCTGGTCCAGGGACCACATTTTGAGAACCACTGTACTGTGAGTCAGAATCAAGTCAGTGGCAATGGGTTTGGGGTTTGTTTGTTTGTGCTAAAGGAAGGAGAAAAAGGAGTCAAGCTCAAGAACTAAGAAAGGAATATGTGGAAACAAAAGCCTCCTTTGCAAAGCTCAGAACCAAAGGGAGTACAACCCTTGTCAAAACTAGGAGGAAGCCCCCAAGTGGGTGTCAAGAATGGTTGCCGGCAGGCATCTTCCCGCTGTGGAGGTAGCCTCACCAGGCTCCTGGAACTTGGACTGTGGGCTGACCCAAGACACAGCCCAACAGGGACATCCATATCAAGGCTAGACCCAAAAAGAAGTGGGGGTTTTGAAGCAAGACTATCAGTGGGCTGTATACCACTCTGATCAATTATTGTCTCCTCCCCTGTGTTAGTACAATTCTGCAGCACAATGATTCGTCACTGGGAGATTGGTGGGCATATTTCATGCAAATTCTTTCTGAAGTTGGGAAACCTTTATTTTCCCCATGTCAAGAAGAAAATGATGGCAGATATTTCCAGTAGAAATGCCACTGCATTCTTCATAATGTCATTCAGCTGCTGCCAGAATTAAACTATTGACCAAATTAATCTGTTTACCATACACATTGTGGCTTGATCTTCTCGCCCTGAGGGCTGAAGTGTCATGCTGCAGAGGCATGCACATTTATTCTCAGTAAGTGGACTGGACCACAAGTGCCACATCACATACTGGGTGTTTAATGCTATAGAAGTAACACAGAGGGTCACACCTCCTACTCAACTGTGCCTTGCCCCCTTCAAAGGCTCCCCACCTCCCTCAGGGTTATGCCCAAACCCTTTTAACATGACTTACATGCCCTATATGACTGGGCTCTTACCAGCTGCTACAGCCTCCTACCTGTGCTCTAGGCACAGGGACTCAAGACCCTCCCATCTCTGATAATTTGCATAGGCTGTTCTCTATGCTTGGAAGGGGGCCTTCTCCTGCTTTCTCTATTTGCTTAACTCCTACTTTTCCTTCACTTATCAGTTTAAGTACAACTCTGTGACTAGAAGTACCCTTATACCTCCGTTACCATAACACTCATGTTTCTGATACTTACTTGCATCCTGGTTGTCTTCCCCTCCAGGAGGTAACTTTTGTGAGGTCAAGGGCCACTTCTGTCTTGCTGATCAGTACATCCTCAGCACCCAGCAAAGCATCTGATGTTGCTGTGGTGCTTGATAAATATTTACAAATGAACAGCTGACCCTGAGCAACTCCCTCCCTCTTTCAGAGCATCCCTTTATTCATCTTCAAAATTTGGAACTTTGAGGATTTTTAACAAGATTTGTGACCAAGGGTCACAACAGAGGGCTCTAGGACAACTTCAAGAAATGAAGTTGAGAGCATAAAGGGAATCTGAAGATCTCACTCCAAGCCAATTCTGTCCTTTGTAAGCTACTCACATCTCAGCTTTTAAGAAGAAGGACTCTTAAAGCCAGCAGCCCTCAAAGCAGGGACCCTGAGGCCCTGGGGTTCCAAGAAAGTGCCTCAGAATCTACTGGAGAAGGCAAGGAGTAGGCCAGTCACAGAAATCTTGCTTTACTTGGTTTTATGTTGTAGGTTCTAGCTGAGATTTCATTTGGGAGAAAAACAGATTTTGCTGCCTACATAAAAGAATAATAATAATTGAAAGCTATTGTTTTCTAAGGCTTTAGTCCTATCAGCTAAACTTGTCTTACGGAGGAAGTCTTCCAAGGATAGAAAAAGTTTAATTATTCACCTTATTGTGATTTAAGCCAGATCACTTCACAGGGTTTTGAGATCCTGATGATACTGATACTCTGCTTCTGGTATCATCAAAGAAAATAAGAATCTTTGGAAATTTGCCATCTATTGCAAATTGAGAATTGAGAATTGCAAAGGCATCAAACAGCCCTCCATTCTGGTGAAAACAAACAAAACCAACCCAAGTAGCAACGTCTGCAGAGTGAGAAAACTCAGGCAATGACCCAGTTACATCCTTAGAAAGCAGGCCTGTGGCTTCAGAGCAGACCTTTGGGCTTTGCAAACAGAGCTGAGGGTGAGTTATTATAGGGCTCCTAGAAACAAAGCAACAGCAAATACTACCAGTAAGTCTAGAATACAGGCTACCAAAGCAGAGCTATGCCATACTAACATGTCTCTCAGATCCTTCTATCCTCAGGATCTTAGTTGTCTTATTCCTTGGGGCTTCCATGGATTACAGGGCTGTTGTAAGGTTAATACACCTATGTAAAGGAATCACAAAACTCTGTGTTCATATATTTCCCCATCCATATCCAAAACAGAAAGTATTAACTCCACTTCATTAACAAAGTTGATAAGACCAAAAATGCAATGATGAGCACACCAAGTCTCTTTTCTTCTCCTTCTCCCTTCTTCACTCATCAGCAAGGAGGAAAGCATGGTTGCCTGGCCAATGCCAGTTGAACTGGGAAGCTCTGAATGACTCAAACAAGCTCTGGGACTTACAAATGACACATGGTTGGTGTAAGCTCAGAGAGTGCTCTGGCCAACATCTGTAACTGAGGTGGCAGTAGTTGCATACTCTCTTCGGATGACTCCCAAGCCATAAGGCAGGCACTTGACTGCTCTCACCATCAAAATCAGGAGCCCTGATGGTGCAGTGCTTAAGAGCTATGGCTGCTAATCACAAGGTCAGCAGTTCGAATCCAACCATCAAAATCAGACCTGATACTGAGCATATCCCAGAAGCAGCTCTTTGTAAGACCTCATCCAATATATGACAGGAAAATTAATCATATTCAGAATATTGCTTGCACGATACTCAGGTGGAATTTTAATATAAAAGTGCAACGATTTTAAAAATCCATTCTCTGAACATTTTAAATATATTTTCCTGAGGGGTAGAAAACATGTATAAATATAATATTTTCAGTTTAATTACTACATAGCAGCTGTTTCCCAGATAATGGATTTACCTTGGAGCAATCTCAAAATTTAGGAACAATCTAAATATACTTTCCAAATCACTCCTCATTTTGATACATGAATTCATTAGGACTTGGCCTGGGTGATGACATCAATCTCTTCAACAAGGAGATGAGCTCACACACTGCAAATAAAGGCCCTGAGAGCAGCCTGAGCTGTACTATTCCATGCCTTTTTAGTTCTGATTATGAGGGCTTCTCGATCAGAGTGCTGTTCCTCAGAGAAGTGTCTGACTCACTAGACACACAAAGGGAATCTTAATTGATCTTGTCTGGGACACAGCAGGAAACTTAAAGAACAGAATAAAATGATGCACTTCTTTGGCCTCTTCTTCTATAACTAAGAACAGTAAGATGCAGGGTGAATAAAGAAAGGGGAAAAAATGTATACCTATCTTGGGGAGAGTATGTGAGAATCAGGACAGCTGACCACACATGAAGGAAACTTGAACAAGCTGAGCCAAAGAACCCACCTCACTAGCTCATATAAACAAACAGCTAAAAGGGTGGCTAGTCTCAGGGGTGACTGGTACCAGATCCTGGAATCACAATCTCTGGCAGCTCCCAGGCTTCCGGTGCAGCCCCCTCTGTGGCTGGGAGCCAATTCTATAGGAATCTGAATCAAAAGGTTAGAGTAGATGAAAGATACATCGCCTGGAAAAGTGGATAGCTACTCTTCTGGACAGACAAAACAGCAGATGTCCATGACTGGGAGCTCAGAGGAGAGATGCATTAGGCTGAGAGTGGCCTTGTCACTGTGATGCAGAGTGTTGAACAATAAAGACACCCTATATCTTCTAAAGGAAAGGCAATCTAAGATCTCCTAGTGCTCCCCTCTTAAGGTGAAAGAGAATACGTTCTTGTAAGGAAAAGAGCCTGGTCAAAGTCAGCATGCTGTGCACCCTAAGCTCCTCCTATCTTTCCTTATATACAAACATCTATTGGTACCCCTCACATTACCACCTAATCTCAACTCAGAGAAGCTGAGGGTACATATGAAACATGTCCAATAATAATCTTTTGAGCAGGTAGCTTCTGAAATCTTGTGCAAGAGCCTTCTTTCAAACCAACAGCAGCACTGCAAAAGACCTTTGCAGTGCAATGAATGGCTTTTACATGGCCTTTCTAGCCACGGTCTTGTAACTCTCATAAAATGGTCGGCTGGCCCACAATCTTGCAAGGGATTGATCAGAGTACTATGCAAATTGAGTGACTTACAGTCCACAGAAGATTGGTCAGTTCGTGGTTCTGATGGGAGGACCATGCCTTGAAATTGACAGGGAGAAGACTTACATAAGAGCCAACCCCACAGAGATGTTAGGTGACCTCACTACCATCAAGAAGAGTCTGGAATGGAGCAGGTCCTTTGGACTGAGGACCCAGGGTTCCTGCCCTGAGAACCTCCTGGACCCAGAAGGAAGAGCTGTAACACTGAAGACAGCAAGAGATAGTGAGAGACAGATGCGGTGGGGTTGCTGGCCCATGGAGCAAGAGATGAGCACCCTCAGGCAGGAGGCTTGCCAGTGGAGCTAAATCAGCTGTAACACTTGCCCATGCAAGGCATAGCCCTGAGTGTGCCCTGTGCAGGAGTTGCCTCCAAGGATCCTGTGTAGGGTCTTCCTACTGCAGGGCAGAGCCGGATGCCTCTGGGCAGGAGGCTTGCCACTACAGCTAAGAGTTGTAACGCTTGTGCATGGCAAGAGAGGCCTGAGTGTGCCCTGTGCAGGGGTTGCACACTTCCCCAAGGCAGTGTGGGCCCAGGTAGCATGGCAACAGGAGAGCTCCGCAGTCCTGGGTAGCTTCGTGGAAGCCGACAGCAGAGACCAGCGAGGCCCAGCAGCAGGAGAAGCCTCCGGAGCCGGGCAGGGCCCCCTAGCAGGATGGTGGTAGCTGGAGGCAGCAGTGATATGAAGACAGCATCTGACCTAAACTACAGCTTGCCTTCCCACTGACATAACAATGGACATGGGTAATTTGGGGAAGGGTAAACATCTGCCCTTTGGAAATCTGTTCTTACTGTTTTCTGTTTGCTTTCCATAAATACTAATAATGGCCTTCACTTTGCCAAAATTGTGTGTCTCCTGTGTCCGGCTTGATCACAGATGAATGTAACACCCATAAATGGTTGATGTCAGTGGGTGTGCGTGCCTCATTCCTAGCAGTCTTATGGCGGCCTGGAAGTTTGAAGCACAGCCTGTCTGTGTGTACAATGCAGACAGACAGACATGTACATACAACCTTCATGCCCAAGGACTCCAGATTTTCCTTAGAAAGAAAGAGTGCTCCCACCCACTTACCGCAAAATTAACAACAGGAGGAACCAGTGAAAGCAAAAGAAAACACTGCTGCCTAAGCTGTCTACTAAAAAGAAAATTCAAAATACAGCTAATATTTATTTTATTCTCTGGGTGGGCTTGTTTGGAAATTCTAAATAAATGAACCTTGAGTGTTTTTATAAGAAAAATAAATAAATAAAACTACTTCATTTAAAAAAAATATAGCATCAATTTCACTCATATGGAATATCTAGAACAGGAAAGTGTATAGAGACCAAAGTTTATTAGTGGTTACCAGGGGTGGGAAGGAGGAGGGGAAAGGGAGTCATTGTTTATGAAGCACTGATATCTGTTTATGATGACACTGTACTATATCACTGAGGAAATTTGGCAGTGAATATTGGTGATGGTTGTACAAAACGATGGATGTAACTTACACCAGTAAACCGTACGTATGAAAAATATGAAATTGACAAATGTGTTATATATATTTTTACAACAGTAAAAAGCAAAACACAAAGAAAATAAAAGAACTTAAAATACATAGCAACAACAGATCAGAACTGATATATTTTAAATTAATTTCTGTTACTTTATCACAACTTTGGAATAGGAATTCTAGAAAGCATATTATTGCTCAGTCCTATCCTACACACTTTTCTGAAAATTTCATAGTAGGACCTGTTTGGACATTTTCAATTCTTTCAAAATATATATTAAACCTGATTCTACTACAACAAATATTTTCATTGAAATTTTTTACTGAGATGCTTGTAGGTTCCCAGACAGTGGTAAGAAGTAACACACAGAGATCCTACATAGCCTTTACCCAGTTTACCCCAATGATATAGTACAATATAGTACAATACTACAACCGGGATATTGACATTAATACAATCCGTCCATCTTATTCAGACGTCCCCAGTTTTATTTGTACTCATGTGTGTTTAGTTCTATATAATTTTATCACATGTGTACATTCGTGTCCACAACTACAGTCAAGATACAGAACAATTCCATCACTACAAGGATCTCTGATGTCACCCTTTATTTTGTATGTGTGTGTGTGTGTGTGTGTGTGTGTGTCTGTGACATTTTCATAACCACATCCACCTGCCCTCTTGACTCTCTGCCACCACCACACATAATTCCTATGTATTAATAATCTTCTCCACATTTATAACATTTTGGGATTGACTTTTTCACTTAGCATACTTCTCTGGAAATCCATTCAAGTTGTTACATATCATCAACATTTCATTCCTTTTTTATTGCTAAATACTATGTAAAGGTATGGATGTATCACAGTTTGTTTACTCATCCACCCACTTAAGGACACTGGGCTGATTTCAGTTTTTGGCTATTACAAATAAAGTTGCTATTCATATTCATGTACAGGTTTTTGTATGAAAATAAGTTTTTATTTATCTGGAATAAATGTCCAAGAAAGCAATTGCTAGGCTGTATGGTAGTGGCATTTCAGAGTGGTTGTATCATTTTACATTCCTACAAGTTTCTCTGCATCCTCACCAGCATTTGGTATTGCACTATTTTTCATTTTAGCCATTCTGATAGATGGGTAGTGATATTCTATTATTATCTAAATTTTCATTTCTCTAACAGCTAATGAACTTTAACAGCATTTCATGCACTTATTTGCCATCTGTATATCTTCTTCAGTGAAATATGTCTTCATGCCTTTTGTCCATTTTCTAAATTGATTTTTTTGTTTTATACTGTTGAATTATGAAAGTTCTTTATATATTCTAGAGACTAGTCCTTTGTTGGATATGTAGTTTGAAAAAATTTTCTCCCGATCTGTAGCTTGTCTTTCCAACCTATAATAGGATCTTTCACACAGTTTTTAATTTTTATTAAATCCAATTTATCAATTACTCCTTTTATGGATCATGCTTTTGTTGCCAAGACTAAGAACTCATTTAGCCCTAGATACTAAAGACTTTCTCCTATATATTTTTTCTAAAAATTCTATAGGTATATGCTTTACATTTAAACCCATAAATCATTTTGAGTCAATTTTGAATAATTATTACATAAGGTATGAGGTTTAGGTCAAAGTTTTCTTTTTTTTTTTGCCTGTGGATATTAAATTGCTCCAGCATCATTTGTTAAAAAGACTATCTTTCTTCCACTGAGTTGCTATTCAACGTTTGTCAAAAACAAGTTGAGCCCAACTCGATCTCACAGACATATACAGAACACTCCACTCAACAGCAGCCAAGTATACTTTCTTTTCCAATGTACATAAACATTCTTTAGAATAGACCACATAGTAGGCCATAAATCAAGCCTTAATAGAATCCAAAGCACTGAAATATTACAAAACATCTTTTCTGACCACAAAGCCATGGAAGTAGAAATTAATAACAGAAAAAGCAAGGGAAAAAAATCAAACACATGGAAACTGAACACCTTGCTCAAAAACTACTGGATTACAGAAGAAATTAAGGACAGAATAAACAAATTCACAGGATCAAATGAGAATGAAAACACATCCTACCAGAACCTTTGGGACACAGCAAAGGCAGTGCTTAGAGGTCAATTTATAGCAATAAATGCACACATTCAAAAAGAAGAAAGGGCCAAAATCAAAACATTAACCCTACAACTCAAACAAAGAGAAAGAGAGCAGCAAAAGACCTCCTTGGGCACCAGAAGAAAGAAAAGAATAAAAATTAGAGCAGAATTAAATCAAATAGAGAACAGAAAAACAATTGACAGAGTTAACAAGACCAAAAGCTGGTTCTTTGAAAAGATCAACAAAATCAATAAACCACTGGCCAAATTGATGAAAGAAAAACAGGAGAGGAAGCAAATGATCCATATAAGAAATGAGATGGGAGATATCACAACAGACTTAACCAAAATTAAAAGAATCATAACAGAATACTATGAAAAATGGTACTCCAACAAATTTGAAAACCTAGAGGAAATGGACAAATTTCTAGAAACTCACTACCTACGTAAACTAACAAAAATAGACGTAGAACAACTAAATAAACCCATAACAAAAGAAGAAATTGAAAAAGTAATTTAAAAACTCCCAACATAAAAAAAAAAAAAAAAAAAAAAAACCACACTGGCCCAGATGGCTTCACTGGAGAATTCTACCAAACTTTCAGAGAAGAGTTAACACCACTACTACTAAAGGTATTTCAGAGTATAGAAAAGGATGGAATACTCCCAAATTCATTCTATGAAGCCAGCATAACCCTGATACCAAAACCAGGTAAAGACATCACAAAAAAAGAAAATTACAGACCAGTACCCCTCATGAACATTAATGCAAAAATCCTCAACAAAATTCTATCCAATAGAATTCAGCAACATATCAAAAAAATAATTCACCATGATCAACTGGGATTTATACCAGGTATGCAGGGACGGTTCAACATTAGAAAAACAATCAATGTAATTCATCACATAAATAAAACAAAAGACAAGAACCACATGATCTCATCAGTCGATGCAGAAAAGGTATTTGACAAAGTCCATCACCCATTCATGATAAAAACTCTCAACAAAATAGGAATAGAAGGGAAATTCCTCAAGATAATTAAGGGCATTTATACAAAGCCAACAGCCAACATCATCCTAAATGGAGAGAGTCTGAAAGCATTCCCCTTGAGAACAGGAACCAGACAAGGATGCCCTTTATCACCACTCTTATTCAACATTGTGCTGGAGGTCCTAGCCAGAGCAATTAGGCTAGAAAAAGAAACAAAGAGCATCCAAACTGGTAAGGAAGAAGTAAAAGTATATCCATTTGCAGATGATATGATCTTATACACAGAAAACCCCAAAGAATCCACAAGAAAACTAGTGGAACTAACAGAAGATTTTAGCCAAGTGTCAGGATACAAGATAAATGTACAAAAATCAGCTGGATTCCTTTACGCCAACAAAGAGAATGTTGAAGAGGAAATCACCAACTCAATACCATTTACAATCACCCCCTAAAAGATAAAATTCTTAGGAATAAATCTAACTAGAGACATAAAACACCTATACAAAGAAAACTATGAGACACTACTGCAAGAAACCAAAAGAGACCTACATACGTGGAAAAGCATACCTTGTTCATGGATAGGAAGACTCAACATTGTGAAAATGTCAATTCTACTGAAAGCGATCTATAGATACAACACAGTCGCAAACCAAATTCCAACGGCATTTTTTAATGAAATGGAGAAACAAATCACTGACTTCATATGGAAAGGGAAGAGGCTTTGGATAAGTAAAGCATTACTGAAGAAGAAGAACAAAGTGGGAGGCCTCACACCACCTGGTTTTAGAACCTATTATATCGTCACGGTAGTCAAAACAGCCCGCTACTGGTACAACAACAGATACACAGACCAAGGGAACAGAATTGAGAATCCAGACATAAATTCACCCAACTAAGAGCAGCTGATATTTGACAAAGGCCCAAAGTCCATTGATTGGGGAAAACACAATCTCTTTAACAAATGGTGCTGGCATAACTGGGTATCCATCTGCAAAAAAATGAAACAAAATCCATACCTCAAACCATGCACAAAAACTAACTCAAAATGGATCAAAGACCTAAATATAAAATCTATAATGATAAATATCATGGAAAAAAAATAGGGACAATGGTAGGAGCCCTAATATATGGCATAAACAGAATACAAACCATAAATGACAATGCACAAACACCGGAAGAGAAACAAGGTAACTGGGAGCTCCTAAAAATCAAACACTTATGCTCATCAAAAGACTTCACCAAAAGAGTCAAAAGACAACCTACAGATTGGGAAAAAAATTTTGGCTATGACAAATCCAATGAGTGTCTGATCTCTACAATCTACAAGATACTGCAAAGCCTCAACAACAAAAAGACAAATAACCCAGTTAAAAAATGGGCAAAGGATATGAACAGGCACTTCACCAAAGAAGACATTCAGGAGGCTACCAGATACACGAGGAAATGCTCACGATCATTAGCCATTAGAGAAATGCAAATCAAAACTACAATGGAGATACTATCTTACCCCAATAAGGCTAGCTTTAACCCAAAGCACACAAAATAATAAATGCTGGAGAGGTTGTGGAGAGACTGGAACACTTATACAGTGCTGGTGGAAATGTAAAATGGTACAAGCACTTTGGAAATCGATTTGGCACTTCCTTAAAAAGCTAGAAACAGAAGTACCATACGATCCAGCAATCTCACTCCTTGGAGTATACCCTAGAAAAATAAGAGCCATCACATGAATAGATATATGCACGACCATGTTCACTGCAGCACCGCTCACAATAGCAAAAAGATGGAAACAACCTAGGTGCCCATCAATGGATGAATGGATACACAAATTATGGTATAGTCACACAATGGAATACTACACAATGATAAAGAACAATGATGAATCTGCAAAACATCTCATAACATAGAGCAATCTGGAAGGCTTTATGCTGAGTGAAATTAGTCGGTTGCAAAAGGACAAATATTGTATGAGACCACTAGTATAAGAACTCAAGAAAAGCTTTAAACATAGAAGAAAACATTCTTTGATGGTACGAGGGTGGGGAGGGAGAGAGACGGGTATTCACTAAGTAGATAAGAATTATCTTAGGTAAAGGGAAGGACAACACACAATACAGAGTAAGTCAGCACAAATAGACTAAACCAAAAGCTAACAAGTTTCCTGAATACAGCTAAACACTTTGAGGGACAGTGTAGCAGGGGCAGGGATCTGGGGACCATGTTTTCAGGTGACATCTAGGTCAATTGGCATAACAAAGTTTAAGAAAATGTTCTTTATCCCACTTTGGTGAGTGGCATCTGGGGTCTTAAAAGCTAGCGAGCAGCCATCTAAGACGCATTAATTGGTCTCAACCCACCTGGAGAGGAACACGTCATTTGCACCCAGGGTCCCTGTGCTGAGACCCTCCTAGACCCAGGAGTCAGAGAGCGCTGTAACACTGGAGACAATGGGAGACAGTGCAAGATGGCATGAGATAGTGCAAGATGGTGAGAGACAGCAAGAGACAGCTTGGCAGTAGCACAAGTGGCAGCAGTGCGAGACAGCAGACACCAGGAAACCTGCAAGACACTGGTGTGGTGGGCTTCCCTGCCCATGGAGCAAGGCAGCTGCAGTGGGTTTGCAGGCCTACAGAGCAAGAGAGATGAGTGCCTTCAGGCAGGAAACTTGCTGGTGGAGTGGGGTGCCTCTGGGCACTTGTCGGAGGAGCTAAAGAACTGTAACATTTGCCCCAGCAGGGCAGAGGCTGAGAGGAAGATAGCACTGCAGAAAAAAGGGCTTGCTAACCTGGCCAAGAGCAAGGCCCAGCAGCGGAGGCTAGGCTGAGAGCAAGGCCTGCCTGTAAGCACTTCCAAGAGACAGTTGAAAGCTGTCCTGGTTGGAAGCTGTCCTGATTGACGAACTGTATTCTGTGTCCTCAGTTATTCCTATTACCTCCAAGCTGATCCTGATTCTGAGCTGTAGCCTGTTACTTCCCTAATAAACCAGGCAATCGTGAATATGGCCTGTGAGTTCCAAATACGGCCATTGTAACAAATCATTGAACTTAGCAGAGAACTAGAGAGTACCATGTGGAGCACAGCTGGTGTCAGAATTGATAAAATGGATGGAGCATGGAGGTATGTCTGACCTCCACTTCATAGGAATCAGCTTTGTCCTGATTTTTATTTTCTTCCCCTCTCGTGAATTTAGATGGTTTCTGATGCTGCTACTAGCTTACAATCTTATATTCTATGTTGTCGTTAGGTGCCGTCGAGTAGGTTCCAACTCATTGCGACCCTATGTACAACAGAACAAAACACCGTCTGGTCCTGCACCATCCTCACAATCATTGCTATGTTTGGGCCCATTATTGCATCCCCTGTGTCAATCCATCTCATTGAAGGTCTTCCTCTTTTTCATTGACCCTCTACTTTATCAAGCATGATGTCCTTCTCCAGGGACTGGTCTCTCCTGATAACACGTCCAAAGTATGTGAGACAAAGTCTCGCCATTCTCGCTTCTAAGGAGCATTCTTGCTGTACTTCTTCCAAGACAGATTTGCTCATTCTTCTGGCAGACTATGATATATTCAATATTCTTCACCAACACTACAATTCAAATGCATCAATTCTTCTTCAGTCTTCCTTATTCTTTGCCCAGATTTCATATGCATATGGGTGACTGAAAATAACATGGTTTGGGTCAGGCACACCTTATTCCTCAAGGTGACATCTTTGCTTTTTAACCCTTTAAAGAGATCTTTTGCAGCATACTTGCCCAATGCAACACATCATTTGATTTCTTGACTGCTATTTCCATGGGCATTGACTGTGGATCCAAGTAAAATGAAATCCTTGACAACTTCAATATTTTCTCGATTTTATATACTATGGCCTTGCAGAACTTACTATTAGTTCTAAGAGGGTTTTTGTGTTTTATTTTGCTTTTTAATCCTTGGGATTTTCTACACATACAATCAGGCTATATGCAAACAGGTACAGTTTTATTTCTTCCTTTCCAGGGCCTTTTATTTATTTTCTTGCCTTTACTGCAGTGGCTAGGACCTCCAGTACTATGTTGAGTTAAGGGTAGGGAGAGTTGACATCATTGCTTTTTTCCTGGGCCTAGGATGGAATTATTAAATCTTTCACTATAAATATGACATTAGTTATAGATTTTTTTGGATATGTTCTTTAATGAGTTGAAGTAACACCTTTCTCTGTACCTGAGAGTTTTATTATTATTATTATTATTATTATTATTATGAAGAAATGTTGGATTCTGCCAAATACTTTTTTGCCTAGATTGATATGATCATATGACCTCTTCAGACAGAATGCATCACCTACAGAGACATGGCAGGTGTCTGGGTGTTTGTGTCCCATTACCTTACTACTGTCAATAAACGCAATGTGGTCAGTTTTCATTACAAATTAGTGAGTCATAAAGTAAAATTACAATTAGATAACTGCACCCAAAACCCTAAAACCTTATTTTAGCCACTACTTTCTAAAAAACAACAATAATAGAAATGCCAGACAAAGTAAATGAGGATACATGTTAGAGAAGTGAGTATGGGCAAACAGATGTCTAGGTTTGGAGGGAGACATGTGCACAAGCAAAATGTTTCCAGGTATGCATTTGTGTGCAAGGCTGGTAGACACATGCATGAAGACACTGACTGTGTAAAAATTTATGACAAGTGTCTGCTTATGAGTGCCAGAGTACAGCAACCTATAGGACAGAGTAGAACTTCCCCATAGGGTTTCCAAGGAGTGGCTGGTGGATTCTAACTGCCAACCTTTTGGTTAGCAGCCAAGCTCTTAACCACCGTGCAGCTAGGGCTCCACAGCACAGTAAACCAGTGAAAATTTCTGAATGTGCATGTTTTATATAAGGTAGTGCAGATATGTCTGCTAAGAGTGTAGGAGAGTGCCAGTGTGTAAGTGTGTGTGTGAGTGTGAAGGGTGGAATACGTAAGTACCATCAGTAGTTCACACAGGTGGTTCAGTTTGTGATCATCAGATGGGGATTTGTAAATGTATGTCTGTGTGGGGATATATACATGAATACTAAGCCTGTGCTTAGTAGTCTCGTTTGACTGAGGCCCTGGATAATAAAACTCTGCTAACATTTCACAAGTGCTGCACTATCCTTAGACCCAGGCAGAGAAGCCCCTACTCTGGCCCTCACCTAGCTCTGCCCCTCCCTATGAGGTAAAGCTTCTGTGGGGCTTAGAAAACGTGCCTGTCCATAGCTCATGCTTTCCCTTTGTAGACCATGTTCTTGGTCCCTAGGACTCCAAAATTTCTGGCTCAGATAGCCCTGAGCCAACTTTCAGAGCCTGTCTGGGCCGTTTCTTCAGGTTCATCCTTTTAAGGGAAACTGAGCTGCCACTGAAGGCCCCTAGGTCCAAGTAGAGGTCATAGGGCAACTGTTCGTAGCGGGAGGTAGGTTATGATCAGAGCACAGAAAAGAAAGCGGGTTGTCTACACACATGCACGCAAGGCCCTTCATGGAGTAGGATGAAGCTGAGAGTGAGAAGTGACAGGGAGCTCTCTCCACACGGCCACACCCCAGGTCATTATGAAGGCTAAATTGTCAAGGTAGGAGGATAAAACACATGGCATCATTTAAAAGTGTGTTAGTTTGATTTATAACTTTTAATTATTTACATGTATGATATGTGGACCTCCATTTATACTCTTGCTGCAGGCCCCACAAATGTTAGAGGCAGGCCTGTGCAGAGATGTCCCCGGGCTTCCTTAAACTCTCCCCATCCTATTCTCTGGTCCACATGCCCCAAACAGTGGAGATATGTGCAGGGGACATGGTCCTTTCTGGTCAGGGCCAGAGGGAAGGATTACTTAAAAGTCAACTCACATACAGACTAACACCCTGTCCCTGGAAAGTGGTTCATTTACCACATCAACCTCCCAACCCCCATACACACAGACACACACATCAGGGAAACATCTACTGAGCACAGAAATATGTCAGGCCTGGGGAATTCTAGAACTGGACAAGGTGCCTAAACATAATTAAGAGCTAGTTTCAGCAAACTACACTTGGTCACTGGGAAACCCAGAGTCCTCACAGCCCCAAACTGATGCCACTCAGATCTAATTGCTCCAGGGTGACAACCAATGCAGGGACAAGAGGCACATTATCAAAAACCACTTTAGCACTGTTCCAGCTCACAGCAATGCTGCCCTGTATAATGACTTTACCCAATTAGCTTGCAAGCAGTAATTGGGTAAAAAGTAATTGCCTTTTGTAAATCAGTGATACCAGTGAAATGAACTCTGCACCTGGAAGGGAGGGGAAAACAACTAGCAACTGCATGGAAAACATTAATTGGGTTGAGCCTTTTAGGTTAAGTCAATTACCATTATTTTCTCAGTTTGGTGGCATTGTGTAGAGATAAGGTCAAGGGGGTGGAACCACTATGATTTCACCTTCCTGCTGGCATTCTCTCACTCAGAGAAATAAAATAAAGGCTGTACATGCCTGTTGGGGAGGCCCAGAGCTAAGGCTGTAAGGTCTTTGACATCACAGGTCCCCTAGTTAGTCCCAGGAAGGCACATCATGCATACAAGCTGTATATGAAAATGTACAAATCTTCAAATTGCTTACACTCCTAAAATGAGTTCTAAAATAAAGTCTAATTAGTTTGCTTAAGACCTCTGCCTGGATTGAGGCTGTGAGTAAATGATGCTCTATTGACACTTCACAAGAATATTTAATTCTTACAAGTTTTGCAGGGAGCTAGGCTCAGCAAATATTCCCATTTGTGAACAAACTGTACAGTGTTAAATAAATGATTAGCCTTTATTTCTGAAGAGTAAATGGAGAAAATAAAGACTACATAGTTTGCCCTTATTCACAGAGTAAAACAAACTAATAACTCCTTCTAAAATTCAGAAAGAAAGAGCAGTATGCATCTTTTTTAAGGCAACAGTTCTCAAACTTTAGAGTGCATCAAGAAAACCAGGAGGACTTATTAAAACACAGCTTGCTGGGCCTCATCCCCAGAGTCTCTGCTTTAGTAGATCTGGGAGGGGCTTGTGGGGCTTGAGAATATGCATTTATAACAAGTTCCCAGGTGTAGATGCCGTTGGTCTGGGTACCACACTTTGAGATTACTGATTAAGGAGATAGTTTCCTTACTTCCAGTTACCTAAAATCACTCAAATTTATGTAAAAAGGAATCCATCATGGTGGTTGAGAGTATGGACTCTGGTTTAAAGTACGATCCCATTTCTAACTAGCTGTGTGATCTTGGTCAAGTTATGTTAACCTCTTCAAAGTCAGTTGTCTCTTCCATAACTTGAAAATAACCCTTTACAGGGTTGTAGAGGATTAAAATAAACTAATATCTAAAGCACATCATCTAGTACATAAAACCAAACCCACTGTGGTCCAGTTGATTCCAACTCACAGTGACCATATAGGACAGAGTAAAACTGTTCCACAGGGTTCCCAAGGAGCAGCTGGTAGATTCGAACTGCAGACGTTTTTGTTACAAGCCAAGGTCTTAACCACTGCCACATCAGGGGTCCAACTAGTACATAGTAAATGATTAACTAATGGTTATTATTATTATTAGCATTAAAAGTGTTAACAAATTGGGGGCACGTCCAGCAAAATGGCACTCTAGGCAGAAGCACCATGCCCTCCCTCCACAGCAAAGATCAGAAAAACTAAGCCAAACAAAGAAAACAGCAATCCTGAAACCCTAAAACATCAAATGAAGAGATAAAGAACTCAGCCAAGCACCAATGGAGTGAGAAACCGATAGAGAACGGACAGCGAGGAGAGGTTCATGCAGAGGTCCCCTATCAGCTAACGCAGGGTGGGTTTGCCATCTTGGACTCCTATCAGAGACCAGCAAATAGGGGGTATGGGAAAGCAGCTTCACGGAGCTTCCAGCAGGAGACAAAACAACTGGTAATTTGTGATAAATGCTTTCCTAACTCCCACCCTTCTTCACCCCCACCCAGCCTCTTCTGCTTCCCACGGCCACAATCTCTTGGCCGGGAAGCACTGGCTGCTTGGATTCCACCCGCCTGCACTGGCCAGCTCCTTCAGTGCCATTTGTTGGCTGCTGATGTTGCTTTTGTCCAGTTCTTTTTATTTCTTCCTTACCTCTAACCACCTCCCCTTCCTTTCACTCAAATACCTGGCTCCATGCACCATCTTTGCTTCTTTGTAAGGGGCTGCAGAGCTCCATTCGAGTGTGGACCTGATTCCCGGTCTGGGCTGCCACACTGGTGGGATCACCAGGTTTTGTTTGTTTGTTATGAATTGTTTGTTTTCTTTTCCTTTTCACGAATTGGGAGCCCGTTCTGGCCAGGCAGTGCTACACGGCTTGGGACCTACCCCCTCAGCTTGTGCAGACATGCAAAGGGATACATGAGGGCATTTCTTTTTTTGTGGGTTTTTTTTTTTCTGTTTTTTTGGGGTGCTTTTCTTGTTCTTTTTTTTTCTTTTAATTTGTTTTGTTTTCTTTTCCCTCTTCTTCCCTGTCTTTCTTCATTACTCAGTTTCTCATCTCTCTATACCTTCCTCCTCTTCCTGTTCCCTGAATACCTGGCACCTAATACCTCTACGCCTTCTAGACAGGCTGTACTGCAACAACTGGGGACAACTTCCCCAGACCTCGTAAGCACACCAGTGGGATCCCTGGAAGCTGTGCTGTTCTTTTTTCTTTCTAACCTTTATTTATTCATTCTTTTCTTTTCTTTTTTTTTCTTCTTCATCCCCTTTTTGTTTTTCTCCACTTCATAGTCTCTCATCTCTGCACTCCAACAGCAAGCTCCCCTAGCACACTTTTTTGTTTGTTTATAGGTTTTTGGCTCCTGTTCCTCTCTCCTCTCTCCCATATCCATCTTAGCTCCACACATTACAATCTCCCCCCTCCATCCTACCTAACTTCACCGTGCGCTTAACATCACACCACCAAGCAGCACAGGCATGGCCTACCAGAACCTGCCCTGCACTGATTACTGACCTGCCCTGGTGGACACAGTAAGTGCCATAAACAACCCATCCCAGCAACTCCTCTTCAGCTGGACCTGCCCTGCTGTACCATATCTGAGTAACTGACCCTGCCAATTGGAGAAGGAGGCAAAAAGTATCATGCCCACAGATGAGTAAACAACAAAGAACACACAGCCAGCCTGCTCAGACATAGCCAAATATAAAAAAAAAAAGGACAAAATAAACAAATCTACAATCAATCAACGAGAAAAATAACTACTGAACGCCCAGAAAAGAGCAGACAATATCAAAACATTTACAAAAACAGGACAGGATGGTTCCAGTAGACGTCCAAAATAAAACACAGGATGACTTTCCAGTGGAAGAAAAGGCACAAGAACTACATGATAGTGAATTCAAATCTCTTATACTCAGAATTATCCAAGAGTTGAAGCATAAAGCAGACAAAAATAAGGAAAAAATAGACAAATTCATAGAAAAGGCAGACAAATTCAAGGAAAATACAGACAAAAAAATGGAAGAATTCAGGAAAATACTGCAGGAAAAAAATACCAAAATAAATCCACAACTAGAAATTATACAAAAACAACAATCAGAAATCCGAAAGATAAACAACAAGATTTAAGAAATGGACAGTGTCATAGAAGGGCTGAGGAACAGATGTGAAACGGTGGAATAGAGGATCAGTGGAACTGAAGACAAACACTTGGATACAACTCTTTTCAAGGAAAATTCAGAAAAAAGAACAAAGGAAAATGAAGAGACCCTGAGAGTTATGTGAGATACCATTAAAAGCAAAAATTTATGAGTGATCAGAGTTCCAGAACAGGGGGAGATAACAAAAAACACAGAGAGGATCATTGAAGAACTGCTGACAGAAAACTTCCCCAATATCATGAAAGATGAAAAGCTGGGTGTCCAAGAAACTCCACAAACCCCATATAAGACTACACCAAAAGAAAATCACCATGGCATATCATAATCACAGTCACCAAAACCAAAGACAAACAAAGAATCCTGAGAGTAACTCATGAAAAACAAGAAGTAACATACAGAGGAGAAACAATAAGATGAAGCTCAGATTATTAGGCAGAAACCATGCAGGCAAGAAGGCAATGGGATGACACATATAAAACCTTGAAAGAAAAAAAACTGCAAGCCAAGAATAATATATTCTGCAAAACTCTCGTTCAAATATGATGGTGAAATTAGGACATTTCCAGATAAACAGAAATTAAGGGAATATGTAAAAACCAAACCAAACTTACAAGAATTATTAAAGAGAGTCCTTTGAGCTAAGAACAAACAACTTCAGCTCACCGGCCGAATCTAGGACGCAGGATCATACCAGCCAGATACCAATCTAGAAAATGAACTCTCTCAAGTCTATCCAAAACCAAAAGAATACAACAGGGAATAAGAGCAGTTAATCTGTAAATGACAACAACATGAGAACAATAAAGGAGGGAAAAAACAGTGTAGATATAGACCTTTTAATGGAGAGGAAGGCAAGACGATACCAAGTAATAATAGACTGTTTCAAACTTAGAAAGATAATGATAAATTTCACAGTAACCACAAAGAAAGTTAACAAAGATACCCATAAAAATAAAGAGGAAAAACATAAAGTCTCAGCAAAAACAAAACCTACAAAAACAAAAGAAATGAAAAAAAAATCCACTAACAAAAGTAATTCAGCACAGGAGAGTAAGAAGAACAAAGAAACCTTCAGCACCAAAAAATAAGCACTACAAAATGACATCAACAAACTCACATCTATCAATAATTACACTGAATGTAAATGAACTCAATGCATACATAAAGAGACGGAGAGTGACAGAATGGATAAGAAAACAGGATCCATCAATATGCTGTCTACAAGAAACACACCTTAGAAACAAACATGTGAATTTATTAAAAGTCAAAGGTTGCAAAAAATATATCAAGCTAACAACTACCAAAAAAGAGCAGAAGTGGCAATTTTAATCTCAGATAAAATAGACTTTAAAACAAAATCCACCATAAAAGACAAAGAAGGACACTATATAATGATTAAGGGGATGATCCATCATGAAGACATAACCATAATAAACATCTACGCATCCAATGACAGGCTTGAAAATATGTAAAACAAACTCTAACAGCACTGAAAAGGGAAATTGACAGTTCCACAATAATAGTAGGAGACTTCAACACACCACTCTCAGTAAACGACAGAACTAAAAAGAAATTCAGCAAAGATACAGAAGACCTAAAGGGCACAATAAGCCAACTTGACCTCATAGACATATACAGAATACTCCATCCAACAGCTAGCTGCAATGCACATGGAACATTCTCCAGAGTAGACCACATCTTAGGCCACAGGGCAATCCTCAACAAGATCCAAAACGCTGAGATAATTAGAAGTATCTTTTCTGACCACAGTGCCATCAAGGTAGAAATTAACAACACAAAAGAGCAAGGAAAAAAATCAATTACATGGAAACTGAATAATACACTGCTTACACGTCACTGGGTAATGGAAGAAATCAAAAAATTCCTACAGTCAAACGAGAATGAAAACACATCATACCAAAACCTCTGGGACACAGCAAAGGCAGTCCTCAGAGGTCAACTTATAGCAATAGATGCACACATCAAAAAAGAAGAAAAGGACAAAATCAAAACATTAACTACACAACTCAAGCAAATACAAAGAGAACACCAAAAAAAACCCACAGCCACAGGAAGAAAGGAAATAATAAAGATCAGAGCAACAATAAATGAAATAGAGAACACAAAAACAACAGAAAGAATCAACAAAACCAAAAGCTGGTTCTTTGTAAGAATCAACAAAATCGACAAACCACTGGCCGGACTGACAAAAGAAAAACAGGAGAGGATGCAAAAAACACAAAAAAGAAATGAAATGGGCAACATTACAACAGACCCAATGGAAAGAAAAAGGATCATAACAGAATATTATGAAAAGCTATACTCCAACAAATTTGAAAACCTAGAGGAAATGGATAAATTTCTAGAAACACACGGCCTACCCAAACTATAACAAAGTGATGCTGAAAATCTGAAAAGACCCTCAACAAGAGAAGAGATTGAAAAGGTAAGAATAAAACCTCCCAACAAAAAAAAGCCATGGCCCAGATGGCTTCACTGGAGAATTCTACAAAACATTCACAGAAGTGCTTGTACCAGTACTACTCAAAGTATTTCAGAACATAGAAAAGGAAGCAATGCTTCCAAGTTCATTCTATGAAGCCAGCATAACACTGATACCAAAACAAGACGAAGAGGCCACAAAAAAAGAAAATTACAGACCAATATCTCTCATGAATATAGATGCAAAAATTT
This sequence comes from Dugong dugon, assembly GCA_030035585.1. Taxonomy (NCBI): domain Eukaryota; kingdom Metazoa; phylum Chordata; class Mammalia; order Sirenia; family Dugongidae; genus Dugong; species Dugong dugon. The sequence goes on from CM057460.1 coordinate 151,115,137, forward strand.
CCAACAAAATTCTAGTCAACAGAATTCAGCATCATATCAAAAAAATAATACACCATGACCAAGTAGGATTCATACCAGGTATGCAAGGATGGTTCAACATTAGAAAATCAATCAACGTAATCCACCACATAAATAAAAGGAAAGAAAAGAATCCCGTGATCATCTTGATTAACACAGAAAAGGCATTCGACAAAGTCCAACACCCATTCCTGATAAAAATTCTCAATAAAACAGGTGCAGAACGGAAAATTCTCAACATAATAAAGGGCATCTTTGCAAAACCAATGGCCAAAATCATTGTTAATGGAGAGAGGCTGAAAACATTCCCCTTGAAACCAGGAACAAGACAAGGATGCCCTTTATCACCACTCCTACTTAAAATTGGGCTGGAAGTTCTAGCTAGAGCAGTAAGACAAGAAAAAGAAATAAAGGGCATCCAAATTGGTAATGAAGAAATTAAACTATCCCTGTTTGTGGATGATATGATACTATACAAAGAAAACCCTAAAGACTCCGTGAGAAATCTACTGGAACTAATAGAAAGATTCAGCAGAGCAGGATACAAGAGAAACATACAAAAAACAGTTGGATTCCTATACACCAATAAGGAGAAGGATGAAAAGGTAATCAGGAAAACAATACCATTTACAGTAGCCCCTAAAAAAATAAAATAATTAGGAATAAATCTAACCAGGGATGTAAAAGACCTATACTAAGAAAACTACAAAACACTACTGCAAGAAACCCAAAGGGATCTACATAAATGGAAAAACATACCATGCTCATGGATAGGTAGACTCAACATTGTGAAAATGACAATTCTACCCAAAGCAATTTACAAATACATCACAATCCCGATCCAAATACCAACAACATTCTTCAAAGAGATGGAAAAACTAATCATTAACTTTATATGGAAAGGGAAGAAGCCCCGAATAACTAAAGCACTAGTTAAGAAGAAGAATAAAGTTGGAGGATTCACACTACCTGACCTCAGAACCTACTATACAGCTACGGTAGTCAAAACAGCCTGGTACTGATACAACAACAGATACATTGACCAATGGAACAAAATTGAGAATCCAGATGTAAATCCATCCACCTACGGTCACCTGATCTTCGACAAGGGCCCAAAGTCCATCAGATGGGGAAAAGACAGTCTTTTGAACAAATGGTGCTGGCAAAACTGCATATCCATCTGCAAAAAAATGAAACAGGACCCATACCACACACCGTATACAGAAAATAATTCAAAATGGATCAAAGACCTAAATATAAAGCTCAAAACTATAAAGTTCATAGAAGAAAAAATAGGACCAATGCTACAGGCCCTCATCCATCGCAATAACAGGATACAAACCATAACCATTAACACACAAACTCCAGAAGATAAGCTAGATAACTGGGATCTTCTAAAAATCAAACACCTATGCTCTTCAAAAGACTTCACCAAAAGAATAAAAAGAGAACCTACAGACAGGGAAAAAATTTTTGGACAGTGCAAGTCAGACAAAGATTTAATCTCCATAATCTACAAGAAAATCCAACACCTCTACAACAAAAAGACAAATAATTCAATCTAAAAATGGGCAAAGGAAATGAACAGGCACTTCACCAAAGAAGACATGCAAGCGGCCAACAGACACATGAGGAAATGCTCGCGATCACTAGCCATTAGAGAAATGCAAACTAAAACCACAATGAGATACCATCTCACCCCAGCAGTACTAGCACAAACCAAAAACGCTGGAAAAAACAAATGTTGGGGAGACTGTGGGTAGATCGGAACTCTTATGCACTGCTGGTGGGAATGCAAAATGATACAACCATTTTGGAAAATGATACGGCGCTTCCTTAGAAAGCTAGAAATAGAAATATCATTCGATCCAGCAATCCCACTCCTAGGAATGTATCCTACAGAAATAAGAGTCGTCACTCCAATAGACATATGCACACCTATGTTCAGGGCAGCATTGTTCACAATAGCAAAAAGATGGAAACAACCTAGATGCCCATCAATAGATGAATGGATAAACAAACTATGGTACATACACACAATGGAATACTATGCAACGAGAAAGAACAATGATGAATCTCTGAAGCATCTCATAACATGGATGAAACTGGAGGACATTATTCTGAGTGAAATAAGTCAATCATAAAGGGACAAATATTTTATGAGACCTCTATTGTAAAAACCCATGAAAAAGTTACACACAAAAAGTAACAATCTTTGTTGGTTACCAGGGATGGGAGGGCCGGGGTGGGGGGGAGATACTAAATAGTCAATAGATAAGTGATATCTTTGGTGAAGGGTGAGACAGTACACAATACTGGGGTAACCAGCACAACTTGTACAAGGAAAGGTCACGGAAGTTCCATAGACACATCCAAAGTCCCTGAGGGACTGCACTGCTGGGCGGAGGGCTGTGGGGACAATGGTCTGGGGGAACATCTAGCTCAACTGGCATACCACAGTTTATAAAGATAATGTTCTACATTCTACCTTGGAGTAGTGTCTGAGGTCTTAAAAGACTGTGAGTAGCCATCTAAGATACTCCACTGGTCTCATCTGTTTGGGAGCAAGGAGAATGAAGAGAACAGAATACAAGGAAAAGATTAGTCCAAAGGACTAATGGACTGCAGCTACCAAGGCCTCCACCAGACTGAGTCCATTACAGCTAGATAGTGCCCGGCTACCACCACTAACTGCTCTTGACGGGGATCACAACAGACGGTTCTGGACAAAGCTGGAGAAGGATGTAGAACAAAATTCTAACACACACAAAAAAGGCCAGATTTACTGGCCTGACAGTGACTGCAGAAACCCCGAGGGTATGGCCCCCAGACACCCTTTTAGCTCAGTGGTGAAGTCACTTACAAGGTTCATCGTTCAACCAGAGAATGGACAACCCCATAAAACAAAATGGGACTAATGAGGCACAGCAGTCCAGGGACAAGGACTAGAAGGCAGAAGGGGACAGGGAAACTGGTGATAGGGAACCCAAAGTTGAGTAAGGACAGTGTTGATATGTAGTGAGGTTATTAACCATTGTCATAGGGCAACATGTGTGCTGTTTAATGAGAAACTATTTTGTTCTGTAAACCTTCATCTAAAGTGAGAATAGCAGCACAATTGGAAGAGTGTAGTTGATGTCACTGAACTGTGCATGTAGAAATTTTTGAAATGGTGTATCTTTGGCTATGTATATTTTCACCAAAAGAAAAAGAAAATGTCGAGAAGGGAGAGGGTTGACATGTCATGGGGTTGTTAACCAATGTCATAAAACAATATGTGTACTACTGTTTAATGAGAAACTATTTGTTCTGTAAACCTACACCTGGAGTACAATAAAAAAAAAAGTGTTAACAAATTATTTTCTATATTTTTACTTCCCAAACAGACAAATCTTACATTCATTAATAGTTTAAATTTACACACACACATGAACACAGGCCTAGGCTATTCTTGAAATCACTTGTTCCTTAAAATAAGCAAAGCATGCTCTCAACAATCTTACTTACACTATGAATTTACTTAGAAAAACTTCCTCACACAAAAAGTAAATGCAAATTGTTTAAAATAAGTGTAAAACCGGATAACTATTATACACAAAAGAAAACTTAAGAACAATCTCATTCATGAATATAAATCCAAAAAAAAGCAAACATCAAAAAGCACAATAACAGAGTAATACAGCATAACTAAATGGAGTTTATACAAGGAATACAAAGATTGTTCAATATTAGTAAATCCATCAACCTAGATCATCATATTAATAGTACTCAGGAGTAAAATAATATTTCCACCCCCAAAGACACTGAAAAGACACTGGGAAAAATTCAATGTTCTTGATAAATAAAAACAACAACAACAAAAATCACTCAGTAAAACAGGAACAGATGTATTACTTCTTTGACATGACAAAACACACTTAATCTTAACCACAAATCTAGGATTGTGCTTAATAGAGTAACACTGGAATACATGTCCACAAAAAATCATGACCAAGACAATGGTGCTTACTATTCTTTCACATGAGGGGGAGCCAGGGAAGGTCTGAAGAAGTACTAAATTTAGAAAGGAGTGGATAAAATCATGACTCTTTAAGGACAAGACGATTGTATACTTGTAAAACCCAAAAGAATCAACTAAAAAACTATCATAAAAAAAGACAATTCAGAATGATTGCAAGATACAAAGTTAACTGACAAATATCTATAGCTTCATTATATACAAACCACCACCAATTAGTAGACAGACTTAAAGAAAAAAAATCCCATTTAATATAGGAAAAAATGAAATAAAATACCTAGGAATAAACTAAATAAGAAATGTGCGAGAACTATAAAGAGAAAACTTTAAAACACTTTTGACAGACACAAAAGAAGACTTGAACAAATCTGAAGATATACCATGTTCTTGGACAGAAAGATAAACTCACAGAGATATCAATTCTTCTTAAGGTAATTTAGAAATGTAATGCTATATGCTATCCTAATGAAAATATTGTTTTGACTTTGGGAATTACAAGTTTATTATTAAGTTTATTTAGAAAAATAAATACATGACTAGCAAAAAAGATTAAAACTCTGAAAAGGAAAAATAATGGAGAACAACCACATCATACGATATATTATAAAGCCTGAATGATTAAAACATTGTGGTACTAGAATATGACTATAAAGACAAACAAATGGATCACAATACAAAGTCCAGAAATTAATACAAATACAAATAGGAACTTGGTATACAGCAAAGGGACTTCTCAAATCCGTGAGGAAAAATGTATATTCAACTACTGGTGTAACAACAACTAGATAAAATCTGGAAAAAAAGGGTGGATCTATATCCCACAGCATATACCAGAATAAATTTAAAATGGATTTAAAAAAAAACAAGGTAGGAAAAAAATAGAAACATTTCCATTACTTCACAATATACCATAAGCAAAATCAAAAGACAATTTCATTTCTGCATTCAAATTACAGGCAGGGCTAAAAGTGCAGTATATACGTACAATGGAATACCACGCAGCTATAAAGAGAAATGAAGTTCTGATTCATGCCACAACCTGGATGAATTCTGAAAACATGCTGAACGAAATAAGTCAACCTCAAAAGGAATAATACTGTATGACAGCACTTACACGATACAAGCAAATAAAGTGTATGATCTCATTTATACTAAAAAAGCAAAGATTATTAATGGTTACCAGGAGTAACCACTGTCTGATACAGTGCCAGAAGATGAGACTCTCAGGTTGGAAATACTCAAAATATGACTGGGGAAGAGCTGCCTCCTTGAAGTAGAGTTGGCCTTAATGACATGGAAGGAGTCAAGTTTTTGGAATCTTCGTTGGCTGATCTGGTATGACTCAAAATGAGAAGAAACAGTTCCAAACATCCATTAATAATCGGAATGCAGATGTAGGAAGTATGAATCTAGGAAAATTGGAAGTCATCCAAAATGAAATAGAACACACAAAATCGATATTCTAGGCATCAGGGAGCTGAAATGGACTGGTATTGGTCATTTTGAATTGGACAATCATAGGGTCTACTATGCCAGGAATGATAAATTGAAGAGGAATGGCATTGCATTCATCATCAAAAAGAACATTTCAAGGCCTATCCTGAAGTACAATGCATATGACTACAAGGAACACCAGTTAATATGACTATTATTCAAATTTACACACCAACCACAAAGGCAAAAGATGAAGAAATTGAAAATTTTTACCAACTTCTACGGTCTGAAATTGACCAAACATGCAATCAGGATGCATTGATAATTACTGCTGATTGGAATACGAAAGTTGGAAACAAAGAAGGATTGATAGTTAGAAAATATGGCCTTGATGATACAAACGATGCCAGAGATCACATGATAAAAGTTTTGCAAGACCAACTACTTCTTCACTGCAAATACGTTTTTTCAACAACATAAATGGTGACTATACATGTGGATATCGCCAGACAGAATACAGAGGAATCAAGTCGACTACATCTGTGGAAAGGCACGATGGAGAGGCTCGAGTCAGAATAAGGCCAGAGGCTGACTACTGAACAGACCATCAATTGCTCATATGCAAGTTCAAGTTGAAGCTAATGAAAATTAGAACAAGTCCACAAGAGCCAAAGGACGACCTTGAGTATATCTCACCTGAATTCAGAGACCATCTCAAGAACAGATTTGATGTATTGAACACTAACGACAAAAGACCAGACGAGTTGTGGATTGGCATCAAGGACATCGTACATGAAGAAAGCAAGAGGTCACCGAAAAGAAAGAAAAGACCAAAATGGGTGTCAGAAGAGACTCTGAAACTTGCTCTTGAATGCAGAGTAGCTAAAGTGAATGGAAGAAATGACGAAGTAAAAGAGCTCAACACAAGGTTTAAAAGAGTGGCTCAAGAAGACAAAGTAAACTATTATAGTAAAATGTGCAAAGACCTAGATTCAGAAAACTAAAAGGGAAGAACAAACTTGACATTTCTCAAGCTGAAAGAAATTAAGGAAAAATTCAAGCCTTGAGTTGCAATACTGAAGGATTCTTTGGGGAAATACTGAACAACACACAAAACATCAAAAGAAGATGGAAGGAATACACAGTCAGTGTACCAAAAAGAATTGGTTGATGTTCAACCATGTCACGAGGCAGCATACAATCAAGAGCCAATGGTACTGAAGGAAGAAGTCCAAGGTGCACCGAAGGCACTGGTGAAAAACAAGTCTCCAGAACTGAGATGTTTCAATAAACGGATGCAGCACGTAAGGTGTTCACTCGTCAATACGTAGAAATGTGGAAGACAGCTACCTAGCCAACCAACTGGAAGAGATTCATATTTATGCCCATTACAAAGAAAGGCGATCCAACAGAATGTGAAAACTATTAAACAATATCATTAATATCATGCACAAATAAAATTTTGCTGAAGATAATTCAAACGTGGTTGCAGCAGTACACTGACAGGCTGCTGCCAGAAAGTCAAGCCACATTCAGAAGAGGATGTGGAACAAGGGATATTACTGCTGATGTCAGATGGAACTTGGATGAATACAGAGAATACCCGAAAGACGTTTACTTGTGTTTTATTGACTATGCAAAGGCATTTGACTATGTGGATCACGATAAATTATGGATAACAGGCAGCAAGGCCAAGAGGGCACAGTAGTCAGATGCTTCTGGTGGTTCCTGTTGCAACAAAGACAAGAAAAAAACAAGTGAATCGATTATATATGACAATCTTGAACCCCTGAACATCAAAGGAAAAGTTGAGGAATCAGATTGAGTGGCAGGGGGAGGGAGAGATGGTTCAGAAGCAGCAAGGAGTTGCTAGACCTGACCTGGTGGAAGCGGGAGCCCTTCAGGCCAGATCACCTCATGGTGCGTGGTGAGGCAAGCATGGGCGCTTGGGAGCGTTTTCCACATTGGGAGAGATGCAGCAGCAGACAGTCTATACAGTGATTCAGAACCCGTGAGAAGCAGCCCTTGATCGATGAAAGATAAGTACTTGCATCTGGCCTACCACACAGATCAAAAACACTTTCCTTTGGGAAAAACCTCTCTCCTGTTTACCTCCCTGCTCCTTGCTCTGCACTGGGTCTGGGATGGCTTCAGTGATTGCTGAATCCCCTGGGCCAGAAGTAGGACCCGTCATGCACCCTGAGCCATTCTCCTGGCCTTGGAGAGTGAACAAATTAACAAACAGGAAAAAAAAATCTGCCAGTACCCCTAAGCCAGGAACTCAGGGTAAGCACAGCTCCTTTGCCTAGGCACAGGCATAAGGGGTCCACAGACTTTGAGTGCCTTTCCCCAGGCATAGACTTGTGTGGGACCACTTCAACAGCAAAGGCCCTCATTACCACAGTAAAACAGAGTATATATCTGAAGTCTAACTTCTACTGTTTCAGTTGTGAAGTGGCAGGTTCATGACACGTGACACTGCTCTGTCCATAAAACAGAGTCTTCAAATACCCACATCAGGGGCCTGAGGACTAATGGCTCCACCCATGCCACGTAGCCACCTGCGACACGGGCCAAAGAATAAGTGGTGCCCCCCAGTCCTTACAGCCAACAGCATTGAGTGCTCATAGTCTAGCTACAAAACCCACCCACCTACACGCTCTAGGGAACAGGGAAAAGCTTTCCACCAGGACACTCGAGAGCAGCCGTTGGCCCCCTGCCTTGCTTAGTGCGCGACCTCCTGCTGCAGCCGGATGCCTGTGCCTACACCAATCACCCATGCCTGTCTAGGACTGTGGGCGAGAGCCTACACCACACAATTGGTGGCAGACTACCTGGACACCTAAGCTAAATCCATACAGAAGTGGGCAGACTCCTGGGCTCATATACTTAGTGGCAGGTCTGGCCACCTGTGGGCAGGACACTGGAGCTTCAGGGGCACCAGTGATCAGTCTAGCTCACACGAGTAGCCTATTTGGGTGTACAGAAACAAAACAAAACAAGAAGCTAGGACACAGTAAACAAACATAAAATAAATAAATATAATAACTTACTGATGGCTTGGAAACAACAGTCAATATCAAATCACATAAAGAGGCAGACCATGATGGTTTCGGCAAGCTCCCAAAATAAACAATCAAGACATTTGCTGGAGGAAGAGAATTTCCTGGAATTCCCAGAGGCAGAATACAAAAGATTAATATACAGAACTCTTTAAGATAACCGGAAGGAAATTAGGCAGAATGCAGACAAAGCAATGGAGGAACTACAGAAGATTACAGAAGAGCATAATCACAAATTTAACACACTGCAAGAATCCATACAGAGACAGCAATCAGAAATCCAGAAGATTAACAATAAAATTTCAGAATCACAAAACTCAATAGAAAATCATAGGAGCAGAACTGAGGTAATGGAAGTCAGAATTAGCGATATTGAATAAAGCACTTGACATCAACTTATTTGAGGAAAAACCAGAAAGAAGGATTAAAAACAAATGAAGAACTCCTAAGAATTATCTGGGACTCAATCAAGAGGAATAACTATGAGTGATTGGAGTACCAGAACGGGGCAGGGCGGGGGGCAGGGGAAATAAAAGAAAAAACAGACAGAATTGTTGAAGATTCGTTGGCAGAAAACTTTCCTGATATTGTGAAAGATGAGAAGATATCTATTCAAGATGCTCACCGAACTCCACATAAGGTAGATCCTAAAGGAAACTGAAGAAATATTATAATCAAACTTGCCAAAACCAAAGATAAAGAGAGAATTTTAAGAGCAGCTAATGATAAACGAAAAGTCATCTACAAAGGAAAGTCAATAAGCTCAGACTACTCAGCAGAAATCATGCAGGCAGGAAGGCAATGGGATAACATATATAAAGCCTTGAAGGAAAAAAATCATCAGCCAAGAATTATATATACAGCAAAACTGTCTCTCAAATATGATGGTAAAATTAGGGCATTTGCAGATAAACAGAAGTTTAGGGAATTTGTAAAAACCAAACCAAAATTACAAAAAATACTAAAGGGAGTCCTCCAGTTAGAAAATCAATAACATCAGCTAACAACCCAAGACTTGAACACAGGAAAGAGCAACCAGATATCAACCCAGATAGGGAAGTCACAAAAATAAATAAAAAATAAAGCACTAAAAATAGGGAAACAGAGATGTCAATAGGTAAAAGATGACAACATTAAAGCAAAAAAGAGGGACTAAAAAATGTAGACATAGATTTTTCATATGGAGAGAAAGTCAAGGCAATATAAAGAAATAAAAGACTAGTTTAAACTTAGAAAAATAGGGATAACTATAAAGGTAACCACAAAAGAAACTAACAATCCTACACATCAACAGAAAAAGAAAAATATAAAGACTCAGTAAATACAAAATCAACAACAATGAAACAGATGAAAAGAAAATAAACAAAGAAAAACAACTCAACACAGAAAATTAAGTGGAACAAAGAAACTCTCAACAACACACAAAAAAGACATCAAAATGACAGCACTAAACGCATACCTATCAATAATTACACTGAAAGTAAATGGACAAAATACACAAATAAAGAGAAGAGAGTGTCAGATTGAATAAAAAAACACAATCTATATGCTGCCTACAAGAGACACACCTTAGACTTAAAGATACAAACAAACTAAAACTCAAAGGATGGAAAAAAATATATCAAGCAAACAACACTCAAAGAAGAGCCAAGAGTGGCAATATTAATCTCTGACAAAACAGACTTTAAAGTAAAATCCACCACAAAGGATAAGGAAGGACACTATATAATGATTAAAGGGTCAATACACAAGAAGGATACAACTATAATAAATATTTACACACCCAATGACAGGGCTTCAAAATACATAAAACAAACTCTAACAACATTGAAAAGAGGGACAGATAGCTCCACAATAACACCAGGAGACTTCAACACACCACTTTCAGTGAAGGAAAGAACATCCAGAAATAAGCTCAACAAAGACACAGAAGACCTAAATGTTACAGTCAACCAACTTGATCTCATGGACATATATCGAACATACATCCAACAGCAGCCAAGCATATGTTCTTTTCCAATGCACATGGAATACTCTCCAGAACAGACCACATATTAGGCCATCAAACAAGCCTTAACAGAATCCAAAGCAACAAAATATTACAAAGCATCATTTCAGATCATAAAGCCATAAAAATAGAAATCAATAACAAAAAAAGCAAGGAAAAACACATGGAAACTGAACAACACCGGGATAAAAACTACTGGGTTATAAAAGAAATTAAGGATGAAATAAAGAAATCCATAGAATCAAACGAGAATGTAAACACATCCTACCAGAACCTTTGGGAACACAGCAAAAGAAGTGTTCAGAGGTCAATTTACAGCAATAAATGCACTCTTTCAAAAAGAAGAAAGGGCCAAGACCCAAAAATTAACCGTAAAACTGGAACGAGTAAAGACAGCAGCAAAAGAAGCCCTCAGGTGCCAGAAGTGAGGAAATAATAAGAATTAGAGCAGAATTAAATGAAATAGAGAAAGAACGACAATTGAAAGAGTTAACAAGACTAGAAGTTGGTTCCTTGAAAAGATCAAAAAAATCGATAAACCATTGGCCAAACTGACAAAAGAAAAACAGGAGAGGAAGTACGTAACCCATACAAGAAATGAGATGGGTAATATCACAACACACCAAGCTGAAGTTAAAAGAACCATAATAGAATACTATGAAAAACTGTACTCTAACACATTTGAAAACCTAGAGGAAACGAAAAAATCTCTACAAACTCACTACCTACCTAAACTAATAAAAACAGAGGTAGAACAACTAAATAAACCTATAACGAAAGAAAATATTGAACAGGTAATTAAATATCTCCAACTTAAAAAAAGCCCTGGCCCTGATGGTTTCACTGGAGAATCCTACCAAACTTTCAGAGAAGAGTTATCACCACTACTACTAAAGGAATTTCAGAGCATAGAAAAGGATGGAATACTCCCAAACTCATTCTATGAAGTCAGCATAACCCTGATACCAAAACCAGGTAAAGACACCACAAAAAATAGAAAATTACACACCAATATCCCTCATGAACACTGATGCAAAAATCCTCAACAAAATACTAGCCAATAGAATTCAGTAACATATAAAAAAAAAAAAAAATTCACCATGATCAAGTGGGATTTACACCAGGCATGCAAGGATGGCTCAACATTAGAAAAACAATCAGTGTAATCCATCACATTAATAAAACAAAAGACAATAACCACATGATCTTATCAATTGATGCAGAAAAGGCATGTGACAAAGTCCAACACCATTCATGATAAAAACTCAATAAAATAGGAATAGAGAGGAAATTCCTCAGCATAACTAAGGGCATTTATACAAAGCCAACAGCCAACATCAACCTAAATGGAGAAAGTTTGAAAGCATTCCCCTTGAGAATGGGAACCAGACAAGAATGCCCTCTATAACCACTCTTATTCAACACTGTGCTGGAGGTCCTAGCAAGAGCAATTAGGCTAGAAAAAGAAATAAAGTGCATCCAAATTGGGAGGGAAGAAGACAAAGAATCTCTATTTGCAGACGATATGATCTTATACACAGAAAACCCCAAAGAATCCACAAGAAAACTACTGGAACTAATAGATTGCAGCAAAGTTTCAGGATACAAGATAAACTTAAAAAATCAGTTGGATTCCTTTACAACAACAAAGAGAACATTGAAGAGGAAATCACAAAATCAATACCATTTACAATAGCCCCCAAGAAGATAAAATACTTAGGAATAAATCTAACTAGAGACATAAAACACCTATACAATGAAAACTACAAGACACTACTGCAAGAACCAAAAGGGACTTGCATAAGTGGAAAAACATACCTTGTTCATGGATAGGTAGACTCAACATTGTGAAAATGTCAGTTCTGCCCAAAGCGATCCAGAGATACAATGCAATCCCAATCCAAATTCCACCGGCATTTTTTAATGAGATGGAGAAAAAAATCACCAACTTTATATGGAAAAGGAAGAGGCCCCAAATAAGTAAAGCATTACTCAAGAAGAAGAACAAAGTGGGAGGCCTCACACCTGATTTTAGGACCTACTATGGTGCCATGGTAGTCAAAACAGCCTGGTACTTGTACGAAAACAGATACATAGACCAGTGGAACAGAATTTAAAATCCAGATGTAAACTGATTCACCTGTCAGAAGCTGACATTTGATGAAGTCCCAAAATCCATTAATTGGGGAAAAGATAGTCTCTTTAACAAATGGTGCTGGCATAACTGGGTATTCATCTGCAAAAAAATGAAACAAGACCCATACCTCACACCATGCACAAAACCTAACTCAAAATGGATCAAAGACTTCAATATAAAATTGAAAATGATAAATATCATGGAGGAAAACATAGGGACAAGGCTAGGATCCCTAATATATGGCATAAACAGAATATGAACCATAAGTAACAATGCACAAACACCAGAAGAGAAACTAGAAAACTGGGAGCTCCTAAAAATCAAACACTTATGCTCATCAAAACACGTCACCAAAAGGTAAATAGAGAACCTACGGGCTGAAAAAAGTTTTGGCTATGACAAATCTGATCAGAGTCTAATCTTTAAAATCTACAAGATACTGCAAAATCTTAACAACTAGGCAAATAACCCAATTAAAAAATGGGCAAAGGATATGAACAAGCACTTCACCAAAGAAGACATCAGGTGGCTAACAGACACATGATGAAATGCTCACAATCATTAGCCATTAGAGAAATGCATATCAAAACTACAATGAGATACCCTCTCACCCCAACAAAGCTAGCATTAATCCAAAAAACAAAATAATAAACCCTGGAGAGGTTGTGGAGAGACTGGAACACTTATGCACTATTGGTGGGAATGTAAAATGGTACAACCACTTTGGAAATCGATTTAGGACTTCCTTCAAAAGCTTGAAATAGAAGTACCATATGATCCAGCAATCCTGCTCCTTTGAATATATTCTAGAGAAATAAGAGCCATCACACGAACAGATATATGCACACCTGTGTTCACTGCAGCACTGTTCACAATAGCAAAAAGACAGAAACGACCTAGGTGCCCATCAACGGACAAAAGGATAAACAAATTATAGTTTATTAACACAATCAAGTACTATGCAATGATAAAGAACAATGGTGAATCCGTGAAACATCTTATAACATGTAAGAATCAGGAGGGCATTATTTAGTCAGTCACAGATGGACAAATATTGTATAAGACCACTATTATAAGAACTCAAGAAAAGGTTTAAACACAGAAGACAACATTCTTTGATGGTTATGAGGGTGGGCAGGGAGGGTGAGGGTTATTCACTAACTAGATAGTAGACAAGAATTATCTTTGGTGAAGGGAAGGACAGCACACACTACAGGGGAAGTCAGCACAACTGGGCTAACCCAAAGCTAAGAAGTTTCCTAAATACAAGCAAACACTTCAAGGGACAGATTACCAGGGGTGGGGGTCTGGGGACCATGATTTCAGGGGACATCTAGGTCAACTGACATAACAAAGTTTATTAAGAAAATGTTCTGCATCCTACTTTGGTGAGTGGCGTCTGGGGTCTTAGAAGCTCGTGAGCGGCTATCTAAGATGCATCAATTGGTCCGAACCACCTGGAGTAAAGGAGAATGAAGAACACCAAAGACACAAGGAAAAGTATTAGCCCAAGAGACAGAAAGGGCCACATAAACCAGAGACTCCATCAGCCTGAAACTAGAAGAAATAGATGGTGCCCGGCTACTACCACTGACCACCCTGACAGGGAACAGAACAGAGAGTCCCTGATGGAGCAGGAGAAAGGCGGGGTGCAGAACTTAAATTCTAGTAAGAAGACCAGACTTAAAAAATGGTCTGACTGAGACTGGAGGAACCCCAGAAGGCATGGCCCCCGCATTCTCTGTCAACCCAGAACTAAAACAGTTCCCAAGGCCAACTCTTTAGACAAAGACTAGACTGGACTATAGGACATAAAATGATACTTGTGAAGAGTGTGCTTCTTAGCTCAAGTAGATAAATGACACTAAATGGGCAGCTTTTGTCTGGAGGTGAGATGAGAAGGCAGAGAGGGTCAGCAGCTGGTTGAACGGACACAGGAAATCAGGGATGGAAAGGAGGAGTGTGGTACCACAGTATAGGGACAGCAATTAGGGTCACATAACAATGTATGTAAAAATTTTTGTATGGCAGACTAACATGAATTGTAAATTTCACTTGAAGCATAATAATAAAAAAAATTATGGATAATATTGCAAAGAATAGGAATTCCAGAACACTTCATCGTGCTAATGTGGAACCTGTACACAGACCAAGAGGCAATCATTCGAACAGAACAAGGGCATACCATGTGGTTTAAAGTCAGGAAATGTGTGTGTCAGGGTTGTATCCTTTCACCATACTTTTCAATTTGTATGCAGGGCAGATAATCTGAGAAGCTGGACTATATGAAGAAGAATGGGGCATCAGGACTGGAGGAAGACGCATTAACAACCGGCATTATGCAGATGACACAACCTTGCTTGCTGAAAGCAAAGAGGACTTGAAGCACTTATTGATGAAGATCCAAGACTACAGCCTGCAGTATGGATTACACTTCAACATAAAGAAGACAAAAATCCTCACAACTGGACCAATAAGCAACATCACGATAAACAGAGGAAAGACTGAAGTTCCCATGATTTCGTATTACTGGGATCCACGATCAACATCCACATAAGTGGCAGTCAAGAAATCAAAAAACGTATTGCATTGGACAAATATGCTACAAAAGACCTCTTTAAAGTGCTGAAGAACAAAGATGTCACTTTGAGGGCTAAGGTGTGCCTGACCCAAGCCTTGGTATTCTCAATTGCCTCATATGTATGAGAAAACTGGACAATGAATTAGGTAGAGGGAAGAAGAATTGACGCCCCTGAATTATGTTGTTGTGGAAGAATACTGAATATACCACGGACTGCCAAAAGAACGACCAAATCTGTCTTGGAAGAAGTACAATCAGAATGCTCTTTGGAAGCGAGGATGGCGAGACTGCATCTCACATAATTTGGATATGTTGTCAGGAGGGACTAGTCTCTGGAGAATGACGTCATGCTTGGTAAAGTAGAGGGTCAGCAAAAGAGAGGAAGGCCATCAATGAAGTGGACTGACACAGTGGCTGCAACAATGGGCTCAAGCATAGCAACGATTGTGATGATAGTACTGGACTGGGCAATATTTGTTCCGTTGAACACAGGGTTTCTATGAGTCGGAACCAACTACAGGGCACCTAACAACAACATTAGGAGTGGGAGGGAGGAGGAAAGAGGGATTATTTGTTTGCGGGCTACTGAGTTTATTTAATGGTGGTGGAATGTTTTAGATGAGGATAGCCGGGAAATGGTGGTAACAACATAAAAAACGTAATCAATGTCATTGAGTTGTAAATGTGGAAGTTGTTGTCCTGGTGGATATTCTGGTACATATGTTTTCACCACAATAAAAATAGAGAAAAAAATTATAGGTAGGACTAATATGTGTAAAATATAAAGAGCTCCTAGAATTCACCAAGAAAAAACTAAGTATGTAAGATGTAATCTTGTCATTCTTACTTCTAAGGAGCATTCTGGTTGTACCTCTTCCAAGACAGATTTGTTTGTTCTTTTGGTAGTCCACAGTATATTCAATATTCTTTGCCAACACCACAATTCAAAGGCGTCAGTTCTTCTTCGGTCTTCCTTATTCTTCATCCAGCTTTTGCATGCAGATTATGCGATTGAAAATACCGTGGCTTCAGTTAGGCGCACCTTAGTTTTCAAGGTGATATCTTTGCTTTTGAACACTTTAAAGAGGTCTTTTGCAGCTGATTTGCCCAATGCAGTGTGTCGGCTGATTTCCTGACTGCTGCTTCCATGGGTGTTGATTGTGGATCCAAGTAAAACGAAATCCTTAACAACTTCAATATTTTCTCCATTTATCATGATGTTGCTTATTGGTCCAGTTGTGAGGATTTTTGTTTTCTTCATGTTAAGGTATAATCCATCAAAATTGTAACTGCATATACCTGCTGATCCAGTATTTCCTCTTCTGGGAACCTAGCATACTAAAGAAGTTGCACCTGGTATATGAAATGACACGTACAAAGTTATTCATTACACCAGTGTTTATGATAACAGTAAAAGACTGTAAACAAACCAAATGTCCATCAATAGGGGATGGGTTAAATAAATTCTGGTACATCAGTACAACAGAGTACCATGAAGCTTCAGAAATTTTTTTTAAAAAAGCCCACACTCTATGCACAAATATGGAAAGATCTTCAAGATACAGTATTGCTTAGAAAAAGCAGGGTTCAGAACAATTTTGTATAATATGCTATCTTTTACATTTAAAAAATAAGTAAAAGAATACATATATATCCTAACTAATACAGGTATAAATATATCTCTGGAAGGATACTGTCATGGATTGAATTCTGTTCCCCAAAAATGTATGTCAACTTGGCTAGTCCATGATTCACAGTATTGTGTCATTGTCCACCATTTTGTCATCTAATGTGATTTTCCTATGTGCTGTAAATCCTACCTCTATGATGTTAATGAGGTGGGATTACCGGCAGTTATGTTAATGAGGCAGGCCTGAATCTACAAGGTTAGGTTTTGTCTAAAACCAGTCTCTTTTGAGATATAAAATAGAAAAGTGAGCAGAGACAGAGGGGGACCTCATACCACCAAGAAAGCAGCGCTGGGAACAGAGCGTGTCTTTTAGACCTGAGGTTCCTGCACTGAGAAGCTCCTAGACCAGAGGAAGACTGATGACAAGAATCTTCCCCCAGAACTGACAAAGAGAAGGCCTTCCCCTGGAGTTAGCACCATGAATTTGGACTTCTTGCCTCCTAAACAGTGAGAGAATAAATTTCTCTTTGTTAAAGCCATTCACCTGTGGTATTTCTGTTATAGCAGTACTAGATAACTAAGACAGATACACAAGAAACTAATGCCGGGGTGAGATGGTATCTCATTGTGGTTTTAATTTGCATTTTTCTAATGGCTAGTGATCACAAGCATTTCCTCATGTGTCTGTTGGTTGCTTGAATGTCTTCTTTGGTGAAGTGTCTGTTCATTTCCTTTGCCCAGTTTTTAATAGGATCATTTGTCTTTTTGTTGTAGAGGTGTTGGATTTTCTTGTAGATTATAGAGAGTAGACCTTTGTCTGACTTGTAATGTCCAAAATGTTTTTCCAAGTCTGTAGGTTCTCCTTTTACTCTTGGTGAAGTCTTTTGAAGAGCATAGGTGTTTGATTTTTAGAAA
This sequence comes from Dugong dugon, assembly GCA_030035585.1. Taxonomy (NCBI): domain Eukaryota; kingdom Metazoa; phylum Chordata; class Mammalia; order Sirenia; family Dugongidae; genus Dugong; species Dugong dugon. The sequence goes on from CM057460.1 coordinate 151,132,940, forward strand.
ATCCCAGTTATCTAGCTTATCTTCTGGAGTTTGTGTGTTGTTGGTTTTGGTTTGTATCCTGCTAATGCTGTGTATTAGGGACTCTAGTGTTGATCCTATTTTTTCTTCCATGAACTTTATAGTGTTTGGCTTTATATTTAGGTCTTTGATCCACTTTTAATCAGTTTTTATATATGGTGTGACGTATGGGTCCTGTTTCATTTTTTTGCAGATGGGCATCCAGTTTTGCCAGCACCATTTGTTCAAAAGACTGTCTTTTCCCCATTTGATGGACTTTGGGCTCTTGTTGAAGATCAGGTGACTGTAGGTGGATGGATTTACATGTGGGTTCTCAATTCTATTCCATTGGTCAATGTATCTGTCATTGTACCATTACTAGGCTGTTTTGACTACCGTAGCTGTATAGTAGGTTTTGAGGTCTGGTAGTGTGAATCCTCCTACTTTATTCTTCTTCTTCAGTAGTGCTTTACTTATTCAGGGTTTCTTCCCCTTCCATATAAAGTTAATCGTTAGTTTTTCCATCTCTTTGAAGAACGTTGCTGGTATTTGGATCGGGATTGCATTGTATCTGTAAATTGCTTTGGATAGAATTGTCATTTTCACAATGTTGAGTCTACCTACCCATGAGCATGGTATGTTTTTCCATTTATGTAGATCCTTTGGATTTCTTGCAGTACTGTTTTGTAGTTTTCTTTGGATAGGTCTTTTACATCCCTGGTCAGATTTATTCCTATGTATTTTATTTTTTAGGGGCTATTATAAATGGTATTTTCCTGATTTCCTTTTCATCATTCTCTTTATTGGTGTATAGGAATCCAACTGATTTTTGAATGTTTATCTTGTATCCTTCTACTCTGCTGAATCTATTAGTTCCAGTAGTCTCCTCATGAAGTCTTTAGGGTTTTATGTATATAGTATCATATCATCCACAAACATGGACAGTTTAACTTCTTCATTACCAACTTGGATGCCCTTTATTTCTTTTTCTTGCCTTATTGCTCTAGCTAGAACTTCCAGCACAATGTTAAACAGGAGTGGTGATAAAGGGCATCCTTGTTTTGTTCCTGTTCTCAAGGGGAATGGTTTCAGCCTCTCTCCATTAAGAATGATGTTGGCTGTTGGTTTTGCATAGATGCCCTTTATTATGTTGAGAAATTTCCCTTCTACACCTATTTTATTAAGAGTTTTATCAGGAATGGGTGCTGGACTTTGTGGAATGCCTTTTCTGTGTCAGTTGAGATGATCATGTGATCCTTTTGTCTCCTTTTATTTATGTGGTGGATTACGTTGATTGATTTTCTAATATTGAACTATCCTTGCATAGCCAGTATGAGTCCTACTTCGTCGTGGTGTATTATTTTTTTGATTTGATGCTGAATTCTATTGGTTAGAATTTTGTTGAGAATTTTTGCATCTATATTCATGAGAGATACTGGTCTGTAATTTTCTTTTTTTGTGGCATCTTTACCTGGTTTTGGTATCAGGGTTATGCTAGCTTCATAGAATGAATTCGGAAGTGTCGCTTCCTTTTCTATGTTCTGAAATAGTTTGAGTAGTACTGGTACAAGCTCTTCTCTGAGTGTTTGTAGAATTCTCCAGTGAAGCCATCTGGGCCAGGGCTTTTTTTTTTTTTGTTGGAAGTTTTTTTAATTATCTTTTCAATCTCTTGTCTTGTTATGGGTCTGTTAAGATTTTCAACATCACTTTGTGATAGTTTGGGTACGTAGTGTGTTTCTAGAAATGTATCCATTTCCTCTAGGTTTTCAAATTTGTCGGAGTATAGTTTTTCATAATACTCTGTTATAATCCTTTTTCTTTCAGTTGGGTCTGTTGTAATTTCACCCATTTCATTTCTTATTTGAGTTATTTGCATCCTCTCCTGTTTTTCTTTTGTCAGTCTGTCCAGTAGCTTGTTTATTTTGTTGATTCTTACAAAGAACCAACTTTTGGTTTTGTTGATACTTTCTATTGTTTTTCTGTTCTCTATTTCATTTATTTCTGCTCTGATATTTATTATTTCCTTTCTTCTGGCGGATGTGGCCTTTTTTTTTTTGCTGTTCTCTATTTGTTTGAGTTCTGTAGTTAATGTTTTGATTTTGTAATTTTCTTCTTTTTTGATGTGTGCGTCTATTGCTATAAATTGTTCTCTGAGGACCGCCTTTGCTGTGTGCCAAAGGTTTTGGTATTACGTGTTTTCATTCTCGTTTGATTCTAGGAATTTTTTGATTCCATCTCTGATTTCTTCTATTACCCAGTGGTTTGTAAGCAGGGTGTTATTCAGTTTCCATGTAATTGATTCTTTGTCCTTCCTCTTTCTGTTGTTAATTTCTATCTTGATGGCATTGTGGTCAGAGAAAATACTTTATATCATATGAGCATTTTGGATCTTGTTGAGGATTGCTATGTGGCCTAAGATGTGTTCTATTCTGGAGAATGTTCCATGTGTACTGGAAAAGAATGTGTACTTTGCTGCTGTAGTGTGCAGTGTTCTGTATCTGTCTATGAGGTCAAGGTCGCTGATTGTTCCCTTTAGGTTTTCTGCATTTTGTTGAGTTTCTTTTTAGATGTTCTGCCCTTTACCGAGAGTGGTGTGTTGAAGTCTCCTACTATTATCGTGGAACTGTCAATCTCTCTTTTCAGTGCCGTTAGAATTTGTTTCATATATTTTGGAGCCCTGTCATTGGGTGCACAGATGTTTATTATGGTTATGTCTTCATGATGGATCATCCCCTTAATCATTATATAGTTTCCTTCTTTGTCTTGTATGTGGATTTTGTTTTAAAGTCTATTTTATCTGAGATTAGTATTGCCATTTCTGCTGTTTTTAGTAGTTTGCTTGATATTTTCCAATCTTTGATTTTTAATAAATTTACGCTTTGTTTCTAATATGTATCTCTTGTAGACAGCATATTGATGGATCTTGCCTGTTTTTTATCCATTGTGTCACTCTCCGTCTCTTTTCGGGTACATTTAGGCCATTTACATTCAGTGTAATTATTGATAGATGTGAGATTATTGCTGTCATTTTTTAGTGTTTTTTTTTTTTTTTTTTGTGTGTGTGTGTGTGTGTGTGTGTGTGTGTGTGTGTGGTGCTGACGTTTTCTTTGTTACTCTTACTCTCCTGTGCTGCATTCCTTTTGTTTGTGGATTTTTTTTTTTTTCATTTCTTTTGTTTTTGTAGGTTTTATTACTGAGACTTTATGTTTTTCCTCTTTGTTTTGATGAGTAGGTTTGTTAACTTTCTTTGTGGTTACCGTGAAATTTACCCTCATCTTTCTAAGTTTGAAGCAGTCTATTATTACTCAGTATCACCTTACCTTCCTCTCCAAGAAGGTTCTATACCTTCACCGTTTATTCCCTCTTTTATTGTTCTGATATTGTTGTCACTTACAGATTAACTTGCTCTGATTCCCTGTTGTAGTCCTTCTGGTTTTGGATAGTCATTGAGAGTTCATTTCCTAGATTGGTATCTGGCTGGTACGATCCTGAGTCCTAGATTCAGCCTGTGAGCTGAAGTTGTTTGTTCTCAGATCGAAGGACTCCCTTTAATAATTCTTGTAAGTTTGGTTTGGTTGTTACATATTCCCTTAATTTCTGTTTATCTGGAAATGTCCTAATTTCACCATCATATTTTAACAAGAGTTTTGCAGGACATATTTTACTTGGCCAGCAGTTTTTTTTTCTTTCAAGGTTTTATATATGTCATCCCATTGCCTTCTTGCCCGCATGGTTTCTGCTGAATAATCTGAGCTTAGTCTTATTGTTTCTCCTCTGTATGTGACTTTCCTGTTTTTCTCAAGCTGCTCTCAGGATTTTTTGTCTTTGGTTTTGACAAGTGCGATTATGATATGCCTTGGTGATCTTCTCTTGGGGTCTATCGTATATGGGGTTCGTTGAGCTTCTTGGATGGCCAGCTTTTCATCTTTCATGATATTGGGAAAGTTTTTCTGTCAGGAGTTCTTTAACAATCCTTTCTGTGTTTTCTGCTTTCTCCCCCTGTTCTGGAACTCTGATCACTCATAAATTTTTTGCTTTTGATTGCATCCCACATAATTCTCAGGGTCTCTTCATTTTTCTTCACTCTTTTTTCTGATTTTTCCTCAAACAGAGTTGTATCCAAGTGTTTTTCTTCAGTTTTGCTGATCCTGTTTTCCACCATTTCAATCCTGCTCCTCAGCCCTTCTATGACACTGTCCATTTCTGAAATCTTGTTCTTTATCTTTTGGATTTCTAACTGTTGTTTTTGTATGACTTCTAGTTGTGAATTTATTTTGGCATTTTGTTCCTGCATTATTTCCTGAATTCTTCCATTTTTTTGTCTGTCTTTTCCATGAATTTGTCTGCCTTTTCCATGAATTTGTCTATTTTTTCCTCATTTTTGTCTGCTTTTTGCTTCAACTCTTGGATAATTCTGAATATTAGAGATTTGAATTCCCTATCAGGTAGTTCTAGTGCTTTTTCTTCTACTGGAAAGTCATCTGGTGTTTTATTTTGGATGCCTACTGGAACCATCCTGTCCTGTTTTTGTAAACGTTTTGATATTGTCTGCTGTCTTTGGGGCATGCAGTAGTTATTTTCCTCGTTTATTGATTGTAGATTTGTTTGTTTCATCTTGCTTTTTTGTTTTATTTGGCTATGTCTGAGCAGGTGGGCTGTGTGTTCTTTTTTGTTTGCTCGTCTGTGGGCATGATACTTTTCACCTCCTTTTCCAATTGCAGGGTCAGTTGCTCAATATGCTACAGCAGGGCAGGTCTAGCTGAAGAGGATTTGCTGGGATGGGTTGTTTGTGGCACTTATTATGGCCACCAGGGCGGGCCAGTAATCAGTGTAGGCCAAGTTCCAGTAGGCCATGCCTGGGCTAGTTGGTGGTGCGATGTTCAGTGCACAGTGCAGGTAGGCAGGATGGAGAGGGGAGATTGTGATGTGTGGAGCTATGTTTGGTATGGGAGAGAGGAGAGAAGAACAGGAGCCAAAAACATACAAACAAACAGAAAGGAGTACTAGGGGAGCTTGCTGTTGGAGTGGAGAGATGGGAGACTGTGACATGGAGAAAAACAAAAAGAAGAGGGTGAAAAAAAGAAAAAGAAAAAAATGAATAAACAAAACTTAGAAAGAAAAAAGAAAAGCAAACTCCCAGGGATCCCACCGGTACAGCCGCGAGGTATGGGAAAGTTGCTCCCAGGCCATGAAGTACAGCCTGGCTAGAAGGGGTAGAGGTGTCACTCAGCACCAGGTATTCTGGGGACAGGAAGAGGAAGAAAGTATAGAGAGATGAGAAACTGAGTAATGAAGAAAGACAAAAAGAGAAAAAGAGAGAAAAGAAAACAAAACAAATAAAAAAAAAGAACAAGAGAAACCCCAAAAAGAAACAGGAAAAAAAAAAAAAAAAGAAATGCTCTAAGGGATCCCTCTGCACGTCTGTGCAAACTGAGGGGGTAGGTCTGAAGCTGCGCAGTACTGCCCTGCTAGAACTGACTCCCAATTCTAGAAAAGAAAAAGAAAACAAACAAACAATTCAAAACAAAAAAAAACAAAAAAAAGCCTCGGGATCCCACCAGTGGGGCAGCACGGGCCAGGAAGCAGTTTCACATTCAAGCAGCATTTCACAGCCATTCAGGAAGAGGCAAAGATGGCACATGGAACCAGGTATTTGAAAGAAAGGAGGGGGAGGTGGTGAGAGGTAAGGAAGATATCTAAAGAAGCAGAAAAAAAGCCACACCAGCAGCCAACAAACAGTATTTAGAGAGCCGGCCAGTGCAGGTGGGTGGAATCCAAGCAACATGGGGGTTCAGGCACTGCTTCCCGGCTAAAAGACTGTGGTTGCAGGAAACAGAGGAGGCCAAGTAGGGGTGAAGAAGGGTAGGCAGTGGGAAAGCATATATTGCTGTTTACCGGTTGTTCTGTCTCCTTCTGGAAGCCCCATGAAGCTGCTTTCTCATACCCCCTGTTTGCTGATCTCTGATAGGAGTCCAAGATGGCTGATCCATGCTGCGTTAGCTCATAGGGGACCTCTGCATGTATCTCTCCTCACTTTCTGTTCTCTGTCAGTTTCTTGGCTGAGTTCTTTAGCTCTCCATTTGATGCTTAGGGTTTCAGGACTGCCGTTTTCTCTGTTTGGCTTAGTTTTTCGGATCTTTGCTATGGAGGGACAGCGTGTTGCTTCTGCCTATAGCGCCATGTTGCCTTAACTAAAATTTTTAATATAATAGGCTTTATGGCAGTTCATTCTTAAGTATGAGTTGTCCGTAAATTGGATGTTGGTAACCCGGGGACTGCCTATATTACGAATGAACACGGATGGCCTCAGGTATGAGACCTCCAGTTCTAATCACTGCAGCCACCAGAACTAGTGATTCTGTAATGTCTCATAAATCTGATAAACTATCCGGCCAGACTCATCCACCACACTGTTCTCTGGGTTTGTATTAGAAGCACTGGCAAGGGGAGTCAAATCTATGGGCAATGAACAGGGATTAAAGGATTATCTAATGAGATAAGAGCAATGAAGACGAAACCATTTCTAATACGGTGGCAACAGCACTCCTTCCAAACAGTGGCAGCAATTTCAGTATATATTCCAAAGAAGACAGTTGCAGCTTATGTTATTATTGATGAAAGATATAAGTCTAATAAAAATTCAGTGAATATAAAAAATGTCAGATATGGTTTCATTTCATGTGTAATAAAGTAAGGCACATAAAAATAACATGTTGACTATAAAAAGACTATATTGAGTTCGATACAGGTATGCAAAAGCACAAAGCCAGGGACTTAAAGGAGTCTGCTAGTGGCTCTAGGGATCCACAGAAAACAAACCCCCAAAGTTCAATGAGTACAGTACACAATTCAGATTTAAACGGGGACTAAGAGAGACTCTACTGGGAAACATGCTGTCCTTCAGGTAACTGCAAGCCTGTAGTTTCCACTATGGGATTGACAAAATGAAGGACTTCAGGAGGAAACAGATGTAACAGAATCTGAAAATAAATAAATAAATAAAATTGAAGCATCTGAAAGGAATCAGTATAAACTGGAGCTGAATTCTAGACATCTTCCCAAAAGCCATGGCACCAAAATGGAAAATCTTATTTCTGAAAAAAGGACTAAAAGACGTAGTGAACAGTCTTGAATTAAAATCAGTAGAATGTCAAATCTGTGGGTTCTAATTTAAGGGTGTCCTTCCAGAGTACATGTCACACCTAGCCCTGGTATTCAAGGATCTGTCCCACCTTCCATGGAAGGTGCTCACAGCCAGGGGGAATGAAGTGGGGCTTCTGGACCTACACTCATGACTAAACAATTCCACTGGACCAGGCACTGTGTGACTGCTGGCACCTGCAGGCTTGTCCCTGCAGATGCCCTCTGCTGTGCCAGCATCTGTCACCTTGGCCTAGCGACCTCCAATATAGGAGCTGAAGATCAAACCCCCTACAGAGTGGGAAAGTCAGACTCTTTCAAAGACCACCGATAATTTTTTAAACACAAATTTTGTAACTTACCAACCTCCAAAACAAAATTTACCTCCACCTAATAAGAGAAAGTAGCTCAGAGAAATGGGCAAAATTTTAAACAGGTATGATTTTAAACTTCAAGTAATGCAAAATTATCCTCTAAGGATTTAAATAAGACAATAACCATCCACCGTCCCAGGTTGAGGAGGTATTAGTGAACATGACCACTTCTCCCACTAGAACTAGAAAATAAACATTATTGGTATTAAGCTGCCAGGTGAGAGATAACATAATTAATAGTAAACATGTCACATTTTATTAGGATTCTCCTTGATGCTAGTATTAAAAAAAAGTCGATGATCTTTTCAACTTTATAGCCAATCTGAAAAGCGATTTTAGAAAAATAATTGGTTTCAGAAATGGGAAAAACACATGGACATAAGTGTATCTTTTCATTACTTTCAGAAGCTTTACAAGGCCATACCTAGGGCTCACATAACATTTATAAGAAATAATCATACTTCAAATGATTATTATTCCAATTGTTGGTTCTAATCAATAGTTAAGGACATGATAGAGGAGGGAATTAACCAAACATTCAATATTGTTTCTTAAAAACAAAAGCAAAATTTTTTATTTCGAAAAAACATTGAGGGCAATACAATCAACAAGAACTCGTGGGGTGAGAAAAGCACAAGTTCCACATGAAAGTGTCCCACCTTGGGGAGCTCACACTTGGCAAAGGTGCTCAGATAGTATGGAGTCAGAATCGCAGGGATAGCAACAATCACAGGGGTCAGATGGTCCCTTTGTGAATTCTCTGAAGCATGAATTCTCTCACAGCTGCATTTGTGAAAATCATCTTCTAAGGAGATTTAACCTGCTTAAGATATTCTCAAGAAACAGACCCCTGGTCAAATAAGTTTGGGAATCACTGCGTATTAGACCCCTATTTGGAGAACCACAATGTGCATTAGCATATTAAAAGCTCAGAGAAGTCCAGCCTATATGTATATGCATATATACAGACATACATTCATGCATACATATATACATCTATGCATACACATACATATATATCTTTTAACAATACCTATTAACAGTTCAAGGAACTTCTTTAGCAAAGGTTGTTCTCTGGTTTCCTTCATGATCCCCTGTGTTCTATTTGAACGACGCAGTGACAGGAGCCCACCACCAGACAAGCGGCTCATTCCATCATCAGACAATTCTAATTCTTGAGACAAAACAACATAGTGGACATACTTTAGGTTTTAAAATCAATCTAACCAATATTTGAGTTCACACTCTCCATTTAACAGCTGTGTAACCTTAGTAATCTTTTTAATTAACTCTGAGCATCAGTTCCATCACCCATAAGGTGAAAATAATAATAACTATTTACAGCACTATTGTAAATATTAGAGTCACTATTTACAAAGTGACCAGTAAACTTGCCAGTATCTATTATTACTGTAAGGAGCCCTGGTGACTCAGTGGTAAAGTGCTGGCTACTAGCCAAAAGGTTGGCAGTTCGAACCTATCAGCCGCTCCTTGGAAGAAAGACAGGGCAGTCTGCTTCGGTAAAGATTACAGCTATGGAAACCCTATGGGGCAGTTCTACTCTGTCCTATAGGGTTGCTATAAGTCAGAATCTACTCGACCGCAACAGGTTTGATTTTTTTTAGTTTATTATTACTGTTGTTATAATACACATTTTCCTTATATTGAGCTGAAGGTGACCTCCCTACACCCACTGAATCCAGTTCTACCTCCCGGAATGAAATAGAACACATTTTGTCCCACTTCCATCCATCAAGTTGGCCTTTTCCCAAGTTTAATATCCTCAGTTCTTTCACCTTCCCTCCATGGCTGCAGACCCTCGATTGCTACCTCCACATGTCGCTGCTTCTTTTATCCCCAACTTTGTTATTCACTTTGAAGTAACAGACTCTCTAAATCTGATGTCCAGTGTGGGAGAGTGCGGAAAGGGTGGGTGAGGACAGTGTAATGGGACGGACAGTGCCTTCAAACTTGGAGTCTACCATGTATTACCACATTCACCACTCTGGGGCAAGGGGACCAGTCTCATTCTGTCACATATATACTGCCTAAAAGTGTCCAAGCAAGCTTATCCAACCTTTGGTTGGGGCAAATGGGGAAATAGAAGCAAGAACTTAAGGAGAACAAACCAAAAGTCATAGAGTAGTTTCTGGCAGCTGTACTGAATCACATTATGGAGCTCCTGCTACTGTGGTCCTCAAGATGGTTCCACGGATCTCCTAAATCAGAAACCCCACCCCATACCTACTGAATCTAATCTTTATGGGTGGAGTCCAGGATCTGCATCTTAACAAGCCCCTAAACCAAACCAAGCCAGTTGCTGTCCGGTCAGCTTCAACTCTTGGTCACCCTATATATGTGTCAGAGTGTACTCCATAGGGTTTTTAATGGTTGATCTTTCAGAAGTAAATTTCCAGGCCTTTCTTCCAAGGTGCCTCTGGTTAGACTCAAACTTTTAACCTTTTGGTTAGCAGCTGAGCATATTAACTATTTCACCACTCAGGGACTCCAACAAGCTCCCTAGTATATCTTAAACACACTACAGTACTAAAGTTGGAAAAGGGGAACTGTGGTTCAGTGTTAGAATTCTCACCTTCTGTGCAGGAGACTCCGGTTCAATTCCTGGCCAAGGCATCTCATGTGCAGCTACGACACATCTGTCAGTGGAGGCTTGCATATTGCTGTGATGCTGAACAGGTCTTGGCAAAGCTTCCTGTCTAGGAAGAAAGGCCTGGCAACCTACTGTCAAAAATCAATCAGTGAAAACCCTATGGATCACAACAGTCTGATCCACAGCCAATCATGAGAATGGTACAGGACCAGTTAGCATTTCATTCCATTGTGTGTGGGGTTGCCATGAGCTGGGTGCCAACTTGACAGCAGCTAACAACAGAGTGGAGAACCACTACCCTACAGAAGACATCTGAAGCTGTGAAACTGTCTGAAGGATGAATAGGCATTAACCAGGTAAAAGAGACCGTGGAAGGAAGGGGAAATGTGTCAGGTAGAGGCCAAACCCGGCAAAAGCTGTGAACGAGGCACTGAAATAAGGCCAGTGTAGGAGAATGTGGAAAAGATGGGAGACGGCACTGTAAGGGGAAGCAGTAGATGGGCGTGGGTATCTGGTCCAGGGCCTGGCACATAGCGAGCTCAGTTCTCACACTGTGAGCTGGAGAAGCCCCTCCAGGTCTCTCAGTTTCTTTGAAGGCCATTGGCAAACACACTTGGTCTAGGCTCCTCCTTGGCTTGGGTGCTACCAATCACACAGAAATTTTGGCTCTGCTATAGTCAGGACTCACACCATCTTATGCTTGTGGGATTAATGCAAAGGCACTGCTCATTTTCTATGCAATCTCCCTTCTGCTTATTTACCTATAACAATCCAGAGTGCAGAAAAACTAACAGACATATCTCTTCTTGACCCTAGCTACAAAACCAGTCATCACTATAGATATTCATAAAGCATCTTTAAAAAAGAAAAAGGAAAACAAATTTTTTTAACTAGAAAAAAAGACTTTGTATTAACTCTCCTCATTTGTTTTCCTATATATAACTTGGAGACTAAGAATTAACTACCAAGCAAAGTTTTAACGTATTAAAAATAAAATGTACTATTCTTTTAGTTTCATGAAGGAATATAATAAAATATAAACTTTCTGAGACCTTTTTACCCTTAAAACCTATAGACTCTTAATCTTTATACTACACTACTAAGACTCTGATAATATATAGTCTTAAATTGTCTCTAATTATTTTATGTGTATGTGCCAAATTCATTCATCCATTCAGCCAGCCTTTACTAAGCGCCTTTCTGTGCTAGCATCACAGGTATAAGTAACACACCATCCCATCCACAGAACTCACAGTCTGGCAGAAAAGCCTGTTTCCGTAACCCACTGCGAAGCAGAAAATAGAAGAACATCTAATCCTACGGGCTCCCTTATAACTACTGATTCACCAATCTCTATTGTAGAATGGATAACACTTAGGAAATTTGGGAAGTGAAACAAAGGTTGGAGGAAATCACAGGTGGGAGAATCTAGAGATACTATGTAGAAGAGATGACTAGTGATAGAAGACAGCTTGCTAGACGGTTAAGAATGGGAGTTGTGAAGTCAGCACTGGGTTCAAAGCCTGACCCTAACACTTGCTCACTGTGTGACCTTGTGTCTCTCTGAACCTCATTCTCCTCATCTGAAGACAGGATGAGAATAGTTCTAGTCTTAAAGCGTCACTGGGCAAATTCAAGGACATGATACATATAAAGGCCTTAGAACCAAAACTGGAACACAGTCAATATTCCAAATCAGTAGACACCAATTGATATATTAGCCATTAACAATTCTCCCTTAGGCTTTGAGGAAAATGCATGAAGACTAACCGCAGTTTTCACAAACCACTGTTGATACCTTATCAGAGCATCCTGGCCAGGCAGGTTGAGAGCACATTTCTTACGCTCTTAAAGAAAAGGTGATTGTTCTTTAAATAGATGTCAAAGACCATAATGGTATAGGGATCCCAAAACCTTAGTGCTATCACATTCTAATTCTCTACAAACTCTTTTGAAGATAAAACACAGCCTAGTTCCTCACCAAACAAAAAACAGACAACTGGAAACATCAAAGGGGGCAGGAGGGAATCCATTTGCCCGCCAGGAATGCTGTTCTTTGTGGACATTCTTTGCTCAGGCAAATAACTTGTTTGAAATTTAATATAAGAAAAACATTAATGTATCAAAAATACACATTTCCTTTGATGCGGTGATTTCACTTCTAGGAATTTATCCTATAGAAATATGATAGACTTAATTACAGCCATATTCAATGTACCATTTTTGTTAAAACTGGAGACAACTCAAATTCAACAATGGGAACATGGTTAAATAAATAGCATTACTTCAGGGGTACTTCGCACAAGTAGAACACTATGGAGCTGTGAAAAATAACAGCCACATTGATATGGAGAGCTCTCTAAGATGTGTTACATGAAAACGCAATTATGCAGGTTAAAATGAATATGCATACACACAATATATACATAGTCAATTTCTGGAAAGACACACTAGAAGCTGTTAACAGTGGTTGCCTCTGGCAAGAAGAATTAGAGAATAAAAGGAAACAGAGGAATGGAAGAACTTTACTTTTCATTTTACACAATTTTGAAGTATTGGAATTTTTTATTCTGTTTAGTTTCACTTAAAAAAAAAAAACTTTACATTTTCAAGCTGTCAGTTCAAAAGCTAAAAGCCTTTTCAAATTAAAACTAACACTGAGCTAAGAAGAAACAGTTAAGAAGGAATTAAAATTACACCTTCCTTGAAAAACCTGAAAAACTTTACAATTAAAGCAAACAGTGCTTTCAGTACAGTTTTTGTTTTTGTCTTTCAGAAATAAACAACTTGACAATAGCTACTTCACCTTATTATATGAAGCACAGTATAGTAGAAATTAAAACCTAGCTGTAAAGACACACCTGAATTAGAATCCTGACTCCAGGTGTCATTAACCAGAAGTCAGCAACTTATGGCCCATGGGCCAAATCTACAGCTAAATCTAGCCTACTGCCTGTTTTTGTAAGGCCTATAAGCTAAGAATGATTTTTATGTTTTTTAAATGGCTGAAAAAAAAATTTAAAATAATAACATATGAAAAATATATGAAATTCAAATTTCAGTGTTCATAAATAAAATTTCATTGGAACACAGTCATAACGACTCATTTATTCATTATCTACAGCTACATTCACACTACAAGGCAGAATTATTGCAACAGACACCATATAGACCACAAAGCCTAAAATATTTACTAGCTGGATCTTTTACAGTAGAAGTTAGCTGAGCTCTGCCATATACAACAGATTTAACTGAGCCTCAGTTTCCTCATCTGTAAAATGGGGGTAGTAGTAGCCCCAATTTCAAAAGGCAGTTGTGAGGATTGAATGCGATACTGTGTGAAAGCTCTCAACACTTAGTGTATTTTTCATATTGTTTTTCACATTTCAACACTGAAATCAGAGTGTTTTACCATCAATGAAATGTCAGTTTAATTAGGTTATTTTGTTTTCTGTAATGATATATATAAAAAATAGTATATCTTTTAATCGATGGTATCTTAGATTAGATGCAAAAAGGTAGATGCTGTCAAACGTTGGTTACCTAATACATTTAGCTATAATCAGGATTTTCATTAATTCAACTGATATAAGTCTCCACACCCTAACCTCGAGGTTTGGGTCACCAATCCTTGTAATGACTACCTTCCTTTCTCAGAATCAATCTTTCCAGGTTATTTTGCATGGTTCCTTCAGAGACTCAGGGTCAGCTTCACAGCACAGACCCCCTGGCTACTCCTCAGCCACATCCTCCCCCTTGTCCAGCCAGCAGGAGCTGCTTGCCCCCATGTGCAGAGTCGTGGGGAAGGTGAATCTTAGAGGTCATCTACTCAAATGGAACAACCTCAGCCTTTAGGGTTAGGCCAGATTATTCTACAGAGAAAGGAGGAGAACCAAAGCAGCCTTGAGGCACACCATCAGAAAGAGTAACAATGATCTTTACTGGTCAGGAGGATCAAAGCAAACTCATGTCTCCAGGGTGCTGGCCCTTTTACCGTCAATAAATCAAAGTAAGCTTGATTATTTAGCTGTTGCTGTTAGGTGCCACGGAGTCAACTCTGACTCATAGAGACCATATATGTACAACAGAACGAAAGGTTACTGGGTCCTGCGCCATCCTCACAATTGTTGCTATTGATTGAGTCCGCTGTTGCAGCCACTGTGTCAGTCTATCCCATTAAGGGTCTTCCTCTTTTTCACTGACCCTCTACATTACCAAGCATGCTGCCCTTCTCCAGGGACTGGTCCTTTCTGGTAACATGTCCTAAGTAAAAGATGAAGTCTTGCCATCTTTGCTTCTAAGAAACATTCTGGCTGTACTCCAAGACAGATTTGTTCAGTCTTCTGGCAGTCATATTGAATATTCTTCACCAACACCAAATTCAAATGCATAAATTCTTTGGTTTTCCTATTTATTGTCCAGATTTTGCATGCATATGTGGCGACTGAAAATACCGTGGCTTGGGTCAGGTGCACTTTAGTCATCAAAGTGACAGCTTTGGTTTTCAGCACCTTAAAGAGGTCTTTTGCAACAGATTTGCCCAATGCAATATGCAGTTTGATTTCTTGACTGCTGCTTCCATAGGCATTGACTGTCGATCCAAGAAGAATGAAAATCCTTGACCACTTCAATTTCTTCAACTATTTGACTAACGTACAAATCACATGTACATTATCTCATTGACTCTTCCAACAACTCTGTAGATTATGTATCACCACCTCCATTCTACACACGATGAAACTAAAGCTCAGATAAGTCATGTGATATACTCCAGGTCCCAGCTAATGAAATGGCAAAACCAAGAAAGCTAACCCCCCTCTTCTCTCCATTACACCAGTGATTCTCAAACTTAACCCACATCAAAATCACCCAGAGGACTTGTTACAACACAGATTGCTGGGTCCCACATTCAAAATCTCTGATTCAGTAGGTCTGAGGTCAGAGAATTCGCATTTCTAACAAGTTCTCAAGTGATGCCCATACTTCTGGTACAGGGACCACTGTGAGAACCACTGAATTACACTAT
Source organism: Dugong dugon (assembly GCA_030035585.1). NCBI lineage: Eukaryota > Metazoa > Chordata > Mammalia > Sirenia > Dugongidae > Dugong > Dugong dugon. The sequence continues at coordinate 151,148,088 of CM057460.1, forward strand.
GGAGCCACTGAAAAAGTAAAGGCCTTCATCCCCTCATCATCTTTCCCACCTCCTGCTTCCAGAACCTAATCCTATTTACCTCATCCCTACAAGGAGAGTATTTTCCTTTTCTTTCTGTTTATTTGTGTGCTTGTGTTTGTTTTTAAGAAAAAGACGACTCTTTTCTTCTCATCGCTGTCTTAAAGGGGCTGACGACAAGACCATGAGCCAGGGGACTGAAGTCCAGTCCTAACTGGCCATTACCTAGCTGGGTGATGCTGTTGCTAGGTACCCTCATGTTGTCTTCAACTCATAGTAACTTCATATATGACAGAATGAAATGTTGCCCAGTCCTACGTCATCTTCATGATCCCTGGTATGTCTGAGTCCATTTTTTTGGCTATTGGATCAATCCATTTCATTGATGGTTTTCCTCATTTTAGCTGACCCTCTACTTTACCAAACATGATGTCCTTTTCTAGCAATTAGTCTTTCCTGATAACGTGTACAAAGTAAACAAGCCAAAGTATCGATGTCCATACTTCAAAGCAGCATTCCTGTTGTACTTCTTCTAAGACCGGTTTGTTCATTCTTCTGGCAGTCCACAGTATATTGAATATTCTTTGTCAACAACACAGTTCAAATGTATCAATTCTTTTTCTGTCTTCCTTTTGCACTGCCCAACTTTCGCATGCATACTAGCTGGTAGATTTTGGCAAATGATTTTCCCCTCTCTGGCCTCAGTGTCCCTCTTTTAAGTGAAAAGGCCAAATCAGATGATGTCCAAGAGCCCTCCCAACAGAACAATAAAGCTGATTCCCTGATTCTGGCAAGGTGCCTCCCAGTCCTGAGTGCTCACAATTAACCTAGGCAGCTTGTAGAAAGAATCCTTCTTGGTAATGAATGAACCACCAGAGACTCACTGGAAGAGAATCAGTTAGTCAAACACCAGTGGAACATGCCCCTGATCAGCTTTTAGATGTCTGCAGGACATCTGATTTCAGGTAGTAAATAAGCTTGTAAATAATTAAGGGAGCAAAAGATGGTAGAAAAAAATCCAGACATCATCATCACCCCTTAAAAAGAAAGCTTAGTTTTCCCTTGGGTTGTGCTAAATTAAGTGGAGATTCCCTTCTACCCTTCTCAAGGCCTTTCTCCTTCCTGGTTATCACCTCCCTAAAAGCCCAATTATTGTCTGTTTCTGTCTGTCTCTTAAAACCTGTGATCAGGGACAGGGCCAATACTTCAATTAATGTTTCTGTTTTCACTGGACACAGAAATTACCTGGACTTAGAGCTGGCTCTGTGCCCAGGCTCATTAGGCCAGCACTGGACAATCCCACAGTCACAGTGATGGTCCTGTTGAGGCCCAGGTGCACAGCAAGCTCGCCAGAGAGTCTGGTTAGGGAGGCAGACCTACCGATGAGGTGGGCTGGCTGCCACTATACCATGGTTTCTCAGCCTCAGCACTACTGACATGTTGGGCCAGATAAATTTTTGTTGTGAAGGCTGTCCTGTGCATTGTAGGATGTCCAGCTGCATCTCTGGTCTCTATGCACTAGATTCCAGTAGCACCTCCCTCCCAAGTTGTGATAACCAAAAGTGTCTCCAGACATTGCCAAATGTCCCTGGGGAGGGTGGGGGGAGGGCAAAATCACACTGGTTGAGAACCTTTGCTCTAGACACACAAAGTCTGTCATGAACAGAACACAGGCTTTAGAGTCAGAAGGCCCAAGGCTCAAATCCTCCCTCAGCCACCACACCAGCTGGATAACCTTGGATGAGACCTTTTTCTCCTCTTTTTATTTAGCAAGTAAGAGAGGCTCAACATACACATTTTTTAAATGACAACATATAAATTACAAAGTGGAAAGCAGAATTACTCACACCCCTCCCATCTCATTCTTCAATATAACTGGTTACAATTTCATGTAAGAGCTGATTCAGATATTTTATATTCAAATACAAGCATTTGTCTGATATATACACATAAACATTTTGTTTTACATAAATAAAATCATATCAGGCATACTACTTTGCTTTTTTATACTTATCAGATATTTTTAATATCAGATACTTTTCCAGATGACTACAACGATTTTTAAAAACTGCTCAGTATACCACTCTGAGGATTTGAACCTTAGTATCCCAACTGTAAAATGGGGCAACCATGCTTTCTTCACAGTGATCAATATTAACCAAGATTACATGCGCATACACATGAGTATTTTTTAAGAGAGGTAGATAGTATTGGCACACAGTAGGTGATAAGTAAATGGTAATTATTACTTATCCATAACTGTTAACTCAGCCCTTACTTTGTGTCCAGTCCTACACTGGGCCCTGGAAATATGGCAGTAAACAAGACAGATATAAACCTGCTCCCAAGGAGCTCACAGTCTAGTCGGGGAAATGAACAGTAAATAATTAGTAAAAAGTATTAAATTACAACTGTGTATCAATGCAAAGCACAGACTATTAGGAAAGGCTGAGCTAATCTAGTCTGGGGCAATCAGAGAAGACTTCAAGTAAGAGACATGTGAAGTGAGACTTTGAGGAAGAGCTGGACAGGCCATGTGAAAGGGGCTGGGGAACATGCAAAGCAAAGTGAACAGAGTATGTGAAGGCCCTGGGGCAAGATATGTATGAGTTATAAAGTACTACAGTAAACTCTTATAGAAACACCCAAATAGCTAAGAGATGGGAGAACTATAATCCATTTTCTTAATTACTATTCTTATATCTCCCTTCATACTATTTGGAAAGTTACACCACCAAAATTTTGAAGAAATCAAACTCGTATAGAAAAGCATTGTTCAAATAAAAACAGAAAACACAGAGCAAAGAAGAAAAGCATGGACAACAGAGTCATGAACAAACCCACTACCAAGCATATTCTATAGAAAAGTCCCTGCAGTCTGATTAGCCTGGCAGCAGCATCACTACTTCCTGATCTCCCACCCTGGACAACCATGATTGGTCAGCTTAAATGTCCTTGGAGGCAGAGATGGCCGTTCCTCTTTTATTTATGGCAGAGCAGCTCAGTGTTGACTAGATGCAAATAATAGGCACACACTTTCCAAACACATAATAATCCCTCCAAACCACATTTCTCAAACAACATGAGCTCACTCAGATGACAGGAATTTACAAGAGTATGCCCTTCCGTGCAGCAGGGGATCCATGGACATGGCTCTACCCTGCAAAACTGGTAAACACACACCTTGTAGGGACTGGGCTTTCCTTAAGGGCAGAGACTAGTATAATCTATGCCTCCGGGCCCTCAGTAGCTGCTCTGTAAAGATGATGGCATCTAATGTCCTTCTTGTTTACCAGACCCCCAAGCAAAGACATTTTCTTCTCCACAGGGAACATCAGTCTCTCTACCTAAGTCTCACACTGAGAAATCACACCACATTTGGATATCTAGGCCTGTATCTGCAGCTCTGGCAAGATAAAATGTGGCACTAGAGCCATTTATTCCTCTGACATTCTTGCCAAAGACAATAGAATCCACTCAAAGGAATAGGTTCCAAATGCATGGAACAGAAACTCTAACCTGACTGGATATATTTCTTTTCTTTACTAGGAACATCCAGTAACCCAGCTGTTTTTCGTAGTCCCTTGTATTTGAAATGAATGAGATTTTAATTGTATAAGCACAACCTCCCATTTACTTGCTAGATATCCCTAAAAAACTGCACAGGCATAATTTTGGTAAAGTAAATCTACTTAAAAAACAAACAAACAAACCCCAAGCCCTTTGCCTTTGAGTCAATTCTGACTCATGGTGATACCAAGTGTTACAGAGGAGAACTGCTCCATAGAGTTTTCTTACCTGTAATCTTTATGCAAGCAGATCACTAGGCTTTTCTTCTGCAGAGCCACTGGGTTGGTTCAAACTGCCAACCTTTAGGTTAGGAGTCGAACACAAACCACTTCCACCACTGGGGTTGCCCTGAATCTACCTTAGATGTACCAATTAGACAAGTTATTTTAGGAAATCCTATGGAGAGTCATTTCATAAAGTAAATCATCACCTCATCTCTCAATAGGCCTTCCTTGTCACAGAACTCCATAAGCTCAGGATCCGAAGGAGCGTCAGTGGTACCCCATCCCCGTCTGATGTTCAACCCCCTCTACAGCAAACCAGCCATGTGGCCATCAGTCTTAGATATGTACATCCCAGTGATGGTGTCTCACTCTCCCCCATGGCAGCCCAGCCCATCTCTGTATAGCTTGGGCTGTGAAAACGCCTTCCTTGGACTGAGCCAAAATTTACCAGTTTGCAATCCCATTCACTGGTTTCACGGCTACTCTTTGGAACAGAACAGAATCTTCAACTCTGTCCATGAGAAATCCTGCAAATATCCAAGAACAGCTATTATGTCCCAAGGAACTCAAAATTATGTGCACCATGCTGGCTTTTATTGAAGCTTGCCCTGTGTTTTTATCGTCCCAATCCTATTTTTAAAAGTATACATAAAGCACTTGAAACCATTTCTGGATGAAGAAATCTGTGCCTTGCTATGAAAACAGAACAATGAGTATTCACCCTTTATCGGATAATACAATTTTATCATCACAAACTGGGAATTTCTCCTCCTGCCTCATCACTGATAGAAAAAATGGCTCAGGATGGACCTCACTAAAAGCAAAAATCATAATTATTAGCAGATGCTTGCCAACATTTATATGGGTCATATCCAAAAATTATATTTTTTCCTGAGGGTATATTTTAACAAATAATTTATCTTAGCATGGTCATTGAAAAGAGACATGGCTTAAAATTAGGCATTCTATGAGTTTCTATTGGGCTTTTTTTTAAATGAGTACTTCATAACACCTGCCTGAAAATATTCCAGAAATGAAACTCCTATATCTTTGTGCTGTGGCAATGTGCCTCAATTCTTCTACTATGAGGACTTCTTTTCACTGACAAAAAATATTTATGAACTATATTCTTCCCCTCATTCCTCTAATGCAGTCATTATGTGAATATTTATTCTGATTTCATGATAACAACAACAAAATCTAATATGAATTTGGTAATGACTTTAAATACAATGTAGATTTTATGGAGCATACCAGCAACTGCACACATTTGAGAAATGAGGGTGTAAATATACATGTATGCGTGTGTGGAAAATGTTCCCCATCTATATGAAGTCACATTGCATGTGAAGCTCCACGTACTATCTTTGTAAGCCCTAAGGATCCAGTGGTGTATAGGGAAGAATACTGACATTCTTAATCACCCTTATGTCTGTGGGTTTGAACTGACCTACAACCTTGGCGTGGTGGAAGATGACCATGAATTCAGGTATCAAAGTTTTTGTTTGGATTCTCAAAGTCTGACTGAGGAGACTGGCTCTGCCCACCACTTGGCCGACGAGGAGATTCATTTGTTTCTGTTAATTAGCAGCACAGATCATCTGAACTCCTCATTCCTGCAGGAAAAGCCCAGAACTTTCTGTTCCACAATGTTAATCAGTTACCAGAAACAAAACAATCAGAGTATTCCCTGATGGAGATGCAAGCCATCCATTCTTTCTGATGTTGTCAATTTTATTTGTGCAGCAAGCCAGACCTTTAGAAGATTGTGTACTCTGTATTATGTTGGTCTATTGTTGAATTAATTTATAGATTTGTACTTTGGAACTAAGCCATCAGTATAAGTCTCCAAGAAACCTTGGAGGAAACAATCATAAAAACATACCAGGGTATTTACTGTCAAAATGTTGTCAAGAATGTAGTCCACTCCAACACAACCACCTTTCTGAGAACCCACAGGAGGAAGGCATTTCTGCTCTTAGTACCAAGAACACCTCTGTTTCTCCTGAACAGCTGCCTCTTTTCATCTTCTGAGCACACAGGGTTGTGTGTTTCCTTCCTTGCTTTGGTTGACAGGAAACTCAGCGTCTTGGTCCAGCTCTAGAAGTGCATAGAAACTTACTGTGTATGTGTTTTGAGTACTACCCTTGATGTAGCTTTATTTAGCTTACCTCCTGTATTTTTTTTTCCTTTTACCCAAATTTTATCATCTGTTTGTTTTATCACCTGACACTATAGATTCCCAGAAGCTACCTTTCGGTGAGTGAGGCAGAAAAAGGGGGAGATAGAAATGTCAGGCTATCATTCATTTGGCTACAGATCTGAGGACAGCTGAGTGACATTTCAAATAAGTTTCTGAAGGGAAACTGAGCATTCATGGACCTGAAGCAAATGCAGGAGAATGCAAGCACATTTATCTCCACATCTCAGAGTTAGGGAGGGAAAGCGCAGAGCTGGAGCACAGCACAGGACAAGGGTTTGCAGAGGTGGCACAGACCCTGGGCAAATTTGGGCTAGAATGGCACAGTGGCTCTAGTGGGCTCAGAAAGACAATTTTTCACAAAATTTGGATCATTTTCCCTTAGTAATGACTGCATCTGACAAATTCCACCTTCTCTATTCCTTCCTGCCATTATTTTGGGGCCAAAGAAGAATAGGAGCTGTGCAGGGCCATCTGCTGGCACAGCATCCATCCCTTTTGCCTAACCGTGCCTTTTGGCCAGGGTGCCACTGCACACGGAACTGCCCAAACCCCTCCAGAGAGCAAGGAAACTCAGCTCCTACTGTGCTCACACATGAGATCAAAGAGATTCGACTTATGCTCTTTGGGATGTGGTATATGTTTTTAAATCCCTACGGCACCATATCCTATCTGATTTGTGTATTTGTGAACGAGTGAGCATGTGTAGGTGGGGGATGTTTTCCCTCTTCTCAAGATTAAAATAATCCATCTAAATATGATGTGGGAGGCCACCAAAGCAACAGTAATAACCCAGCACACTGCCTGAGGCTCAGGTCCAGCATTCAAGATTTCACACTCATGATCTTTAAGCACAGTCTCAGCAAAGGCTACCTCCACCTAGGCAGTCTGTCCTCAGCTCTGTAAGGCACTTCCCCACACCTCTGGCTACCCAGTTGCTCCAGGTCAGAGGGACCCAAAGAACTCATCAGCCTCCAGAGCGAACATGGGCAAAACTCAAAATGTGACAATGAGGCTCTCAGCCTTTCCTCTAGGAGAGAAGCCACAAACAGTCCAAAGACACACTGATCGGCTCAAAGTGTTTATTACCATTTACTTATTTGCCAACATTTAATAATTAGAAAATTTCACACACACACACACACACACACACATGCACAAAGACTTCTTCATTTGCAGCTACTCTTGAGAAAGAAGAAGTCCTGGCAGTGCTGGGCCCCCAGCCCTTTCTAACCACAATTGGCTAGAGGTGGGTCATGGCTGCTAGCTGGAGATGAAGTAGGTGCTAGTCTGTCACAGTCCCCACCACCTCCTATGTTCCTGCACTAGGTCCCTGTTTGCAGTCCCGCTCTAGGGGTATTTCAAGGTAGGTGCCCATCAAAATGAGTCTCAACAGGCAAATGAGTAAAACAGTATACCACAGTAATGACTTACATTTTCTTCCTATTAATAAACATATTATTAAAAAAGCATCATATCAACTTTGCTTCCAAAGCAGCTGAATGATCAGCTATCAGAAAACACTTCCTCCCAACAGATGCTGCCCCTCCAGTCTACCTCCAAACATCTACCATCTTTAAAATGGCTCCTGGGTCACTTTCTCTAGGACACTTTTCCTGACCTTCACTCCCACTGTGCAGAATTCTGACAAGGCACCTTAAACACGTCCTCAGGGTTATTTGATTTCACACATCTCTCTCTCTACTGTATAGACTATAAGCACCCTGAGAAGAAGCACCTGTCACATCCCTCCTCACATTCCCTACATGTAACCAACTCAACAGCTAGTAGTTGCTCAGTAAGTACTTGATTGAATGATTAACTGACCAACTTGCTCATGCACTGGATGGAATTAATAGACACATCAAAAACCTTAGAGGTCCTTCCAAGTTTGAGACTCTAGGACTCTGCCTTAGATGAAACATCAGTCCACCATCATTTTTTTTTTTTTTTTTTTTTTTTGGAGTTGAAGTGAAAGTTTACATTTCAAGTTAGTCTCTTAAACAAAAATTTATACATACATTGTTATGTGACCCTAATTGCTCCCCTATACTGTGACAGCACACGCCTCCTTTCCACCCGATTTCCTGTGTCCATTCAACCAGCTCCTAACCCTCTCTGTCTTCTCATCTCACCTCCGGACAGGAGCTGCCCATTTAGTCTTATGTATCTACTTGAGCTAAGAGGCACACTCTTCATGAGTATCATTTTATGTCCCACAGTCCAGTCCAATCTTTCTCTGAAGAGTTGGCCTTGGAAATTGTTTTAGTTCTGGGCTGATAGAGAATCCAGGAGCCATGCTTTCTGGGGTTCCTCCAGTTTCAGTCAGACCATTAAGTCTGGTCTTTTCACTAGAATTTGAGTTCTGCATCCCACCAGTCCACCACCTTTTAGCAACGTTTTACTGCCTTTCATGTTCATTAAAATAAAATTGGATCAGGCATTACATCAGGAGTTTTACAGATCCCTGGTGCTATAGGAGGAGCCCTGGTGGTGCAGTGGGTAAGTGCTTGGCTGCTAAACAGAAGGTCAGTGGTTCGAAATACCAGCTTCTTCAAGGGAAAAAGATGTGGCAGTACACTTCCATAAACATCACAGCCTTCGAAACCGTATGGGGCCATTCTATTCTGTGCCATAGGGTCTCTATGGGTCGGAATCAACTCAGTGGCAACAGGTTTTTAGTTTGGTGCTATAGGTGTTATAAATACGATAATTTATATTTTGCAAATGAGGAAACTAAGGCTCAGAGAAGTTAAGTGCTAGCTATCATATGGAATTGTTGAAACTGAAACCAGGTCTTTAGGACTGCAAAGCTCGGGACCTTTCCATATATAGCACATTACCTCTCATCGTACATGTTATTAGGGCAAAATGAACATTTAATAGGCCTGCAGCAATGAATTGCTACATAATACAACTAAAGGCCTTAACAAAACCAAACCCTCCATCTCAGGCACAGAGGTACAGGGGACACAGGCAATTCCAGCAGTGTTTCTCCAAGCAGCTGTCTCCTTGTTGTGAAAATGCTCCAATCCACTCTACAGTCTCAAATGAGGAAAATTTAAACAGGATTATTGATCGATTTTAAAATTCAGCTGACATTTTTTTCCCTATTGAGAATTTCCTCAAACCAAGACTGGTTCATTAGGACTCAACAAATACAATGTAATTAATTAAAGAGCTGTTGCCATAGCTAGTGAATATCCGGGAAGGTTTTTTGGGTTTTTTTTTTTTTTTTTTTCCTTTTTATAAAACTAACACCACATTTTATGAGGTTGGGGAAAGGTAATAAACATGTCTTTAAAATGGATTTGTTTGTGCTGAAAGACCTCTTAAACACAGTAATAGAAGACCACAGTGCCCAATAACTGCAAGGTAAATTTGACCACCCTTTATGATTTCCTATTATTCCATCCAAATGGTGGAACACAAACCCAGAACGACTTTTGCTTCTTGGTTCTGAAGGCACAGGGTACTGGGAGCCCCTCGAGAAGCCAGAACATACACTCGCATGGCCACCCCCAGCACTCCCTTGTGGAAATGAGCCTACACAGTCGTACTTGACAGAGCTGACTGAGCTGGAAAAAAACTGAAGTTTACTGAGCACATACCACACACCAACTCCTTGGACCTTTGCAAACATGATCTCGTTTAGTCTTAACAAATGCCCTACAAGACAGATACCATAAGGTCCATTGTACAGATAAGAAAATGAAGGCTAACTAGGTCAAATTACTCAAATGTATGCAGCAAGCTAATGGTCAAGACTTGAACTTGAGCCCTTTGAACCCCTTCTCTTTTCCCCCACACCATGTGGTGTCCCACACCATGTGGTGTCCCATAGAACTCTATGAGGAGAAGAGGAAGTACCTCCTACTCTGGCCTTTTTAGAGTTTTATTCTGAGCCTCTCTCCTTACCCCCGATGGTTAAAAGGCTCATTTAATTCCACTGGTTTTATAGAAGTTATAATCATACCTCATTGGTTAAACTAAAACCTTTGAAATAAGAAGAGTCTCATGCTTCAATGTGTTCTTTTTCCTTCTTTTACAAGGAAAACATACCCAGAAAACAATACTGCCTGAAACCATAATGGCTTGACTATCATAGATGGAAGGGACCTCAGGAACCATATAGTGCACTCCCTTTATTTCAGAGATGGGCCAACTGAAGTCAAGAGAAGCCACATGATTTGTCTGAAGCTGCTCATTTTAATACTGGGAGAGCCACGTCCTGCTTCAACCCTCCTCCAGGGACATCACACATTCTAGGTCAAGTGGTCGGGTAGAGGAACAAAGTTTTGCACATTAGTTTTGAAGAGGAAAAAGAAAATGTCAAGGGAGACCAAGAAGGGGCACCCATAGGATTTCAATCTTACATGATATTTTATTTCTTTAAAACAAACAAACAAACAAGCAAAGGCAGCCAGAGGTGAAAGATAAAACTTTAACTTGATGTAACTCCAAAGCAGAGAGACGAATAAAAGCAGGGGTACACCAATATTTGATGTAATAGTTTTCCGTTTCTTCCCTGGCAGAATTGAATTGATATTTTTTTTAAATCAATACTCCCAAAATATTTTAAAATAACTATTTCACTGTCATAATCAAGAAACAGAAGAAGAGAGGGCAGTGGTGAGAGAGGTTAATTTGGCTGAAGCAGGGTGTGAATGTCTGGGGTGGGGAGTTGGTTAAGGTGGATGAGAGGAGGAGTTGCTGCAGGAAAAGGCATACTCCATAAAACTTATGTGAAAAAGGCAAACGTAAGAGGGAGAATCCAACCAGACCTAACATGGAGGAACCAAGAGAAAAGTATTAAGATGCTTCCCACAAACCAGGCCAGCTGCCTCTGCAAATCAGCAGCTCCAGGGATCAGATAAGGTGAATGGATCCTTAAACACTGAAAAATTTTCAAGGCCCTGTGAACACAAATCAGAGGCTTTGTTGAGGGGAGGTTAAATTCCACATCAAGAAGAAGGCTATAGGGACTTAAGATTCTTATCAAGTCTATCATACAGAATTTCAGATTAATCTAGAAGAAGAAGAAAAAATTTCCCTTCTAAAGAACAAGTTTAGAAATAAGCAATCTTGACTCCTCCTGGTGCCCTTTAAGACCTCAGCAAAACATGGATGCTGCTATAATCCACTGGGCTGTGGCTCCAGAAACACAGCTGGAACATGGGAAGAGCTCTTTTCTTTCAAGTTTTAGAATTGTCTCCTCAAAACAGTTGAGGGCTTTGGTCAGGATTAGAGCTTGTCAGGATGTTGGTATAATAGATCGGAAGTCACAGGGCAAGGTTTTTCTTCTTTTCTTCTATTCAAGTGAACAGCATGCGTGAAAGGGGCCCCTGACTTTCTGAGATTTATTTTTACCTGGAGATCAATTTCTACAAGTTCATATTCTGCTCTGAAGATCTCCAGCATCATCTGAGCTTTAGCTACAGCTGGGCTGCTCTGGAAGAACAATTAATATTCACTCCAAAAGAAAAATACTACCCTTAAAACCAATGGCTATATATTTAATCCAAAACATTCATTTATTCCACATTAAAGTAAACTTCTTGTCTCAAAACAATTCTATAACAAATCCTTTCAGCTATTTCTCCTAAAATGGCTTTTCTCATCAAAAGAAACTTCATATCTAAATCAATTAGTTGGTTCTTTGCTGAGTGGACCACTGCTACAGCAGAGAATCTAATTTCTGTTCTATTACTTAGGGGCATCTTCATGAAATCAGAATTTCATCCTAAAGCAATGTTTTGGTTACATACATACATTACCTTCCCAATGCTCAAAAGCTGTGAACAACCTCTTTCATTCAGCAAAAGCATTCTGAATAAGCTTCAATTTTCTTTTTCAAAAAGGAATGGTCAGGCCCTGACAGGGAAGATGACAGAGAGTCTCTGATGAAGCATGAGAAAAGTGGGGTGCAGAACTCAAATTCTAGCAAAAAGAACAGACTTACCATCCTGACTGAGACTGGAGGATCCCCAAAAAGCACTTCCCCTGGACTCTCTGTCAACCCAGGACTGAAACCATTCCCGAGGCCAACTCTTTAGACAAAGATTAGACTGGACTATGGGACATAAAATGATACTTGTAGGGCGTGTGTGTCTTAGCTCAAGTAGATACATGACACTAAATGGACAGCTCCTGTCCAGAGGTGAGATGGTAGGGCAGAAAGGGTCAGGAGCTGGTTGAATGGACACAGGAAATCAGGGTGGAAAGGAAAAGTGTGCTACCACAGTATAGGTAGAGCAATTAGGGTCACATAACAACGTATGTATAAATTTTTGTATGAGAGACTAACTTGAACTGTAAACTTTCACTTAAAGTACAACAATAAAAAAATGAAAAAAAAAAAAAGAGGAATGGTCAGGAAACTTTGAAACAACTTGTTAGAATTCACTTTGCTTCATGTTCATCCTCTATTCTGTGAATCCCCAAATCAACTTATTTTCTTTTTTTACAACGGTATTGTGGTTCAGTAAATTCTTTCTTTCTCCTCCAGGGCCTTTGGATAACCTTTCCTCATCTGCCACCTCACTAAAATGGACAAGAATCTTTGCGACAGCACCTTTATTATTGCATTGAAGGTGATTGTTATCAGCAAAGGTTGGTTGTGTAGCACTGGGGTGCCTGATCTACATATCATAGGCACAGACTAAGACAAGTTGTAGTAAAAAATGTCACCTCAATTAGAATTGACCTATGTCACTTGTCTAAACAATTGACATCTTATGGATTTTCCAATTTCTGAGACCAGCCCACCCTCGCCCCCCACATATCTTGATCTTGCCCCTCTCCCACCATCCCTAGTACTTACACGCACACCATGCCTGAGTAACACTTTGGATGGATGTCTTGTGACTAGATAGCTGGATGTGTCCCACAAGAGAGGTCTTCCCTAGTGTGGTTCCTATTACCCAGTACACTGGGTTTAAACACTGAGCATTTGGTAAATGTTTATGGAATGAATGAATGAACATATGAAGAGCTTGAACTTCTTCAGCCACAATAATGAGGGTCTGAGGGGGCACCACTGCAATGGCCCACTTGGTATAAAACAGGTCAGGGCCATTTTAGCTTAGAGCATTACAACTCTGCAGGCAACAAGAAGGGAATAAAAAGAGAAATAAAAGCTGAGTAGGAAGGGAGGAAAGCAACAGGGAGGCTAATAAATAGGAAAAGGAGGGGATGAAAAAGATCAATTACTTACTAAGCAACACTTACAAAGCACTTACTGTATGCCAGACACATTAACTCATTTAATCCTCTCCATACTATTATTAAAACCAGGAGCTCTGATGGCACAGTGGTTAAGTACTCAACTGCGAACCAAAAGGTCGATGATTCAAACCCACCAGTCACTTTGTAGGAGAAAGATGTGGCAATCTGCTTCATAAAGATTAGAGCCTTAGAAACCCTATGAGGCAGTTCTATTTTGTCCTATAGGATCACTATGAGTTGGAATCGACGCAACGGCAACAGGTTATTATGAACACCAATTTCCAGATGAGGAAACTCAGAATCAGACAGTTAAACAACTTGCCTAGAATCACAGAGACAGTAACTGGCAGTGTCAAGTTCCAAACTCGGGGAATCTGACCTCATACCACAAGAGGCCAAACCACACTTAACCAGCATGCATTTTACAGAATACACTACTTCCTCTGGCTACCTGATAGGTGTGGAGTGAAAAAAAAAAAAAAATGTGGCCAAAGGCAAATTTGGAAAATACTTGGTTAAATAGGTTTCTTTGTTAATAGACTTCCCAGCATTCTTAATTTGCTAGGGAGCATTGGGAATATCCAAGAGAAGAATGAGTACACATGCAACCAAAACTTTTTTGACCAGGGACTATTTTCTTGGGGAAGCATCTTGCTGGACCAGTGTTCCTCAGATTTCACTTTTAAAAGCACCAGCCTTATATCTACCTACTCAAGACCTACTATGTGCTCCCAGGTTTGCTAGGGACTAGTTGAGGGAAAAGGATCCCTGGTAGTACAGTGGTTAAGTGCTCAGATGCTAACTGAAAGGTCGGTGGTTTGAACCTACCCACTGCTCCACTGGAGAAAGATATGGCAAACTACTTCTGTAAGGATTACAGTCTTGGAAACACTATGAGGCAGTTCTCTGTCCTATAGGGTTGCTATGAGTCAGAATCAACTCAACAGCAATGAGTTGGAGTTGAGTGAAGGAGTCCCCTGGTAGTGAAAATGTTTATGCGCTTGACTACTAGCCAAAAGGTTGGTGGTTTAAGCCCACCCAGAGGTGCCTCGGAAAATAGCCCTGGTGATCTGCTTCTGAAGTCACAGCTTGTAAACCTTACGGAGGAGGTTCTGCTCTGCCCACATAGGGTCACCATGAGTTGGAATCGACTTGACGGCAACTAACAAGAAGTTGAGGAAAGGTGCCAAAAAGGGAAAGTGGTAGAGCTAACCTAAAAGTCTGGAATCACACCCGGGCCCCCTACCACACAGGTCCATCAAGGGCCTCTTCTTCTCCTGCCTGTACAAGACAGGAAGCCCATTTGTATTTGTCCATTGTCTCATCAAACTGTGCAGCCTGCCTCAGCTCTCTCTTCAGGGGGTCCTTCCTTGTGGACTTCACAAAGGAAATTACACGCCTGAATTAATAATTGTTCCTTCAATTCTGAACTGTCACCTTTGTGAGGAGATTTTGCATTAAATCATTACAATCAAAAAGGATATACTACTTCACTCAAATCTGATATGAATCTTCTTAGGAAAGCCTGAAGTTGATAACTATCATCCTCCACTGATGGAAGCCTAAATGATTCTCTTAATTTTAACAAGTTAAAGCTCTTCTCACTCCCATCTTACAAGAGTTCCAAGTGAAGCATTTTTCTTCTAACTGCCTTGGAATAATTACACAATTTAAGTGCTTACTCCATGAAGCCTGGTTGTTCAAAGTTCAGTAAATATCTTCAAGTGGAGGGAGCAATTATAGCTAGGTAACTATTTCTTGAATACTTTGCGTCTCCTAACTATTGACACCAATACCTAAGACAATCAGAAGTCACATGGCATTTCAGAGGTCAAGCTAGAGAGATGAACTGATAAGTCTGACCACCTGTGGCAGCCACAGCCCAGGGTTCCAAGGCAGTGAATGATGTGACGGGGAAGTTACCCAAGAGCCCTATAGGAGGGACACCATTTAGCAGCTATTCCTTGAGTTCCTAATGTAAACTGCTGAGTCACCAAATTAAAACCTCTAAAATATTAGCTTCATTATGTCATTCCCTTGCTCAGAAACCTCCTATGGCTGTCCATTGCCAAGAAAACAAAGTTCAAACTTTGTAGATTTGTATGGAAGGTCCTTCACAACCTGTTTCAAATTCACCTTTCTGGCTACACGGTAACAGAATGCCCCATGCCACTCCTTCCCTTCCCTCCTCTCTCTACATTTCAAGCCCACTCCAAACCACCTCCATCACAAGGCCCCTTCTACCCTCATCTCCACCCTAGTCCATATTTATCATATGAAACAAGGCAATGCTTTTCAACAAGTTCCATTTCTACAAACTACAAAGTTTTCTCCAACCACAAAACCACCTTAACCATGTTAGATTTTCCCCACCCTACCCCCATCCAGTAGGAGGGGAAATGGCTTCTCTCTGCAAGAGACAACTTCCACTGGAGTTCAGCAATTCTCCTCTTTTCTGGAAGATGAAATGCTTCACATCTTCCATGCCTGTGGTTTATATCTCACCAAGTGGTGTCAGTGCTGATATAGTAACTTCCCATTTTTATTGAGCAGCACACAATGTAATTGATGACATCTGCTGCGGCTGATATTTTAAGTGAAGGCTATTCTCAGCTCTGCCTGCTCTCACCATGGCTTTATATAGAAATAGCCAACAGCAACTACACCTGAGGTACAAAGCAGGGCTACTTGACTAAGGTCCTCAATTATACCCTATAAAGTCATGAGGTTTTCTGGGAGGATTTATCTAAGCAGATGAGTTTCCAAGCCTGCAGGGTTAGAAAAAGAGGGAGCAGGGGCAGGGCTCTGCTAGATATATCTGCCACTATTCCCAGGAGAGAAAAATCCTTGCTTGGACTTTTTAGCTGAGAAGATTTAAATACCATGTCCTTTTTGGTGCTTGAAAGCTTCTGTTTTAACCCCCAAATGAAAAGAAGCTATCATTTATATTTCCAAGTTGCAAATGATGTCCATCTTCATCTATTAACATTCTCCAATGTGCATTAATAAAAATAAAAATGTCTTTCCCTGGTAAAGTTTTTGTATTTATTTGCAAGTCCTGGGGAAGAGTTAATTTGACAGTCATTTAGGCAACATCTGATCTTTATAGGACAAGAATCTATATTTGGTCCTTGGCTTAAAAAAAAAAAGTTCACTACAATTGTCAGTTGAGTTACCTTCAGAAGCACAAGGCTGGTAGGGCTGCTTGTGGAAGGGCTCATTTATCAGGCACAGATAGGGAATGTGCTGCTCTATATGTATGATTGTTCTTCACAAATGAAGTTATATCTTTCTAAAAGAAAATTTTGATAATTTTTGATGGAAAATTTTTGAACTAAATTATAAATGCCCTCATATTCTTTAATGTGATTTACCATGATGATTCGGTCATTGGTAGAACTGTAAAGGAGTGAGGCCCTCAGAGGCTGTTAAGATATGTATAACAGCCCAGACAGAACCTCCAAAGGAAAGCTTTCCCTGACATTCTGCCCCAATACACACACACACAAACATACATGTGCACACTCCAAAATAAGTCCCCCACCTATACCCTGATATGCTTCCCTGCACACACCTGCATCACAGGCCTTAACACATTTCACTGCAACTGTTAACCCATTTACCTCCTGTATCCCACTCTAAGATCCTTCAGGGCAGCCATCACAGCTTTCTTTCTCTATCCCCAGTACGTGGCCTGGTGCTTGTATACACAGTGGAAGCAAACAGATGTTTGGGAGGAAAGGAAGGAAGGAGGGAAGGAGGGAGGGAGGGAAAGAGAGAAGGAAGGAACGAATGAAGGAAGGAAATGTACTAGTTGAAGGCATGGGCTAAATGCATATGTGGGAATTTTAATATAATTTTTTCTTGTGAGAAAAGAGAGAGTGACTCACTGAAGTGACAAAGCAGAAGCAGAAAGGGACACCTTCCACCATGTTATATATCACTGTCTTGATTTCTTTGTATCAAGTTGACTATCATGATCACATCAAACACCTAAGCTAATTCTCATAAATGTGAACCCCTTGAGATTGGTAGGTGATATTTTTCACCTGAGTTTCAGCATTAATTGTGTGTACGTATTTGAAGTAAAATCTACCATCATTTTCAGCAGCAGGGGTCTGTGCCAACAACAGCAGCACATGGAGCAATGGGAACAGAGACGTTGGCAGGGCTGCATTCTGTCTTCAATAACTCAAAGGAGGATGCTGTTAATGACTTACAACAGCCACCACGAAACTGGTTCTATGTTTGCTGGTGTGAGTGGAAGAGCCCTCTGAGCACAAGTTTAAACCCAAGTGGTTCCAACTCTGAAAGGAGCTTCTACTCAGAAGCCATAAAGAAGTTATTTAACAAAGAAATATCACTGCCCTATGGCCATTAGACACCCTTCAAACTTGGAACTGAAATCACTCCTGGAGATCACATTATAGCCATATAATAGACAGGCCTATAAAATGAACAACAATGCCAGTGAGGAATGTACACCTCAGAACAATCAACTATACGAGACCTAAAGGGCAGCATTTGCCCAAAAGCAAAGTTTAGAAGGACAGTAGGGGCAGGAAAGCTGGGCAAATGGACACAGGGAACCCAGGGAGGAAGCGGGAAGAGTGCTGACACACTCATGGGTTTGCAACCAATGTCATGAAACAAGCTGTGTATAAGTTGTTGATTGGGAAACTAATTTGCTCTGTAAACTTTGACCTAAACAATAATAAAATTTTCAAAAAAAACAAAAATATCACCGCCCTTGAAAGCCTCTCAAGAGTAATCTTTTTCCATAAAGAAAGTTTCATTTTTATGGCTCATGTGAACTGGGTAGCTTCTCCATGCACAGTCTGTTCCATGAATGAACTCATTGGATTCAGTCCCACAATTCCCCCAGATAAGTCTCATAACTATTTTACTTTTTGTCTTTTAACAAAATCAGTCACTGACTGGACTGGCCAATTTAACTGAAAAATATTTAAAAATCTGTCTTAGATATAACATCAGAGAAATAACCAACTTGAAAGAATAATTTCTGTCACCCCAGTTAGTTCAGTCCCCACCTGTCAATCAAATCAGACAGCTAGCTGGCCTTTATGGAAAGATTAACTCAGCACACTAAGGAAGGAAAAGTCAGACCAGCATTTTCCATGGAATATATAGCAGGAAACAGTGCATCCTTTACCTTGGTCAAAGGGCTTGTTGGGATTCCAATTTCTGAAATAATCATCCTATATAAGGAAAAAAACAGAAAACACAGATTAGATTTCAGAAAGCTTCTCACATAACTGCATAAAAACCTACCTATTTCCCCACTCCCAAAACACAAAGGAAAACACTAACAGCTTAGAAATCGTTCCCAGAACAGGCATTCATCTGCAATCAAAAATATCAATTTACTTTTCAATTTCTTGTCTTTCAAACTGTTTATATTAAACACTCGGAATAGTAAAAATATTTCAGCCCAATATGGAGACAGCATTGCTCTTCTTGGTTTGACATATAAGCCGAGACAACTTCTAAGTGCAAGGTGTATTTGCTATCAATTATACTGCAGGTGATGCCTTGCTGCTCTCACTTATGATTAAGCCTCTGTGTTTGCAGCAGCTGATAATTCAACTGCCAATATTTCTTTTATTTCTTTTACATGGAGACATGTAACGAGTGGTGCACAGTTTCAGTCTTCCAACACTCACAAGACCTAAAAACAAAGGGCCATTGAAATGTTAGAATTAATCAGAGGTATACATTTGGCTTAGTACTATTCATTCCAGGTATGTAAAGATAAAAAAATAATAAAAATAAAACAAAGGCTGGCCAATCTAGTCTGTTAATAACCATGTCTTTCTTGCATGAAGCTTACATCAGTTTATGCTGAGGCTAGACACTTCATTGCTTTGAAATTCCAAGGGTCTAGGTCACTCACTTCCTCACAGCTATATTAAAAAAACAAAACAAAACAAACCACTTGCCATTGAGTCAATTCCAACTCATACTGACTCTACAGGGCAGAGTAGAACTGCCCCATAGGGTTTCCAAAGAGCTGTTAGTGGATTCCAACCGCTGACCTTTTGGTCAGCAGCTGAGCTCTTAACCACTGCATCACTAGGGCTCCAATAGCTGTATTACCTCTTTCTAATGATCCTGTCCTTCCAAAAGACCACTGTCTCCTCTATCCCCCCACTTAATGCCTATCGACCCCTATTGTTCCCTGACATACCCACTGTGTCAGCAAAACTGAATACGGTTTGCAAGGTGAAGAGGTATCACCCATGTACATCATCCCCACACCATCTTTAGGGTAGTTGCCCTTTTTCAGTTGATTTCCTCCTGAATACATCCAAATTTATTTTCTGTATGTGTTTTTGGCAGGTACTCTGCATGCTACAGACAGTTTCAGAGAGCTGTCCAAAATGAGGCCTCAATTTGTCTTCTGGAGAAGTTAATTTACATCAAAGTGCACAATTAGTTTAAATTATTGTCCATGATGTCTCCTGCTGCAGTGTATCTCTGACATGATCTCCTCTGAATTTTATTGTTCTCTGTGTCGTTCAATTACCTGTCTTTATTAGATCCTTGTTGACTCCACCTAAGCCCTTAAACAAATTTTAGAAAACTGAATTTAGAGTAAAATCAAAACATATTGCATATTGGGCAGTGATTCCATTTTCCAGAGCATGAATAAACATGAACAGTTTCTTCCGGATCCTGGGACCTCAGTATTAAATTATTTTTAACCCCAAGGAATTAGCCCACTTTGCTTTGGCTGTAATTTTATGGCATAACTGGCCTTCTCACCCATCTGGTTAGGAAGTCTTTGAGGTCTACACCGTGAAATACATGGAGACAGTTTAAAATAATCCCTCTGCAATATCTCTCTCCATTTTTTATTTTAAACACAATCCTAATTAGTTGGAACCCTACTTTCAGAAACTCCACAGCTCATGTTAAATAATTCTAAGTTAAGGTTGGATGGTAGGTGGGAAATTTAGTGCCCAATTTCTTGGTTTTATGACCAATGTGCTCTTAGCCCTAGACAATCATGTTACCAACAGATTCTGATGTTCCCCAAAGCAAAAGAAGAGATAACACAAGACGAACTCATTCTCACCACTGGAGAAAAAAATAATGAAATGTTCATCCTTCCAACTGTGGTTCATCAGTGCCCTCTTCGCAGACGGATGATGGCATCATGTCCAATGGCAATTTGGAATCCTGTGAAATATTTTCTACTTGAACATGCTGTTCTAATACATGGATGCCCTTGGAAGCTTAGGATATGTGTCCAGCAGGGAAGGGCTGGAGCCAAAGACAAGTTCCTTTAATTTCACATGTCACATTCTCTTTGATGTCAAAGAAAGGTTTGAGCAAGTCTCAAGAACTGAATATTCCCTAATGATTTTAACATACTTTATAACCTGGACGGAATCAGAAGCATTCTTCTGGACCTTGTCACTTTTCCAGGTTAACTATAATTGCCATTTTTTACATATTTCTTGGAGAAAATCATAGTTTTAAATATACAGCCCCTGAAAGCACATTATCTACATTAGAATATTTAAAACCCATGTAAAAGCATTAAGACTGCCTAATTGCTGCCAAAATGTGAAAGTACACCTTGAGTGAAAACTTATTATATAAAACAAGTCCTTCAGACAGCCCCCTTGCCCAGCAAGGCCAAACAGGGAAGGAAAATGATTCTCTGTATCTGACTGCCTTTGCCCTGCCGCAGCAAAATGGATTGCCAAAACAGAAACCAATGAGCCAGGAGCTGAAAAAACCTTGGATATAACTGCTTTTGCTATAGCTGAAAGAGAAAACTCCGTATCATAGGAGCCAAAGGTCATGAACATGTATGGAAGTGTTCTAGGCACCAGAGCCCACTTGGGGGATGGTCAATGAGCACAGGGTGGGGGCTGTGGTCTCTTAGCAGGCATTGCTCAGTTGAGGTCAGAGTATGAGATGCTGGAGCACATGTGACTCACTCTCTACACTGCCCTAGCCAGGTCCGAGAGGCCTGCACACACGGTGAGTCCAAGCAGTCTGGGGCTATATGGATTAACTCACCCTGCAGTCTGGGGGAATTGCTGGAGAAGCACCATCCAATTCCATGCAGAAAGAGCCAAAGACAAAGGAATGCCTCTTCTAGAGCTTCACCTCCTGAGAATTTGCTTATCCCTGTGTCCCACTTAGCACTGTGGATGCTCAAAAGATATCAGGACAACTACCTATGGTCCTGAACCAACACTCCACCAATACCAGGGCCGATCATTTTTCCAGACCCTCAAGTCCCTGTGGCACCAACCCAGCTTTTTTTTTTATTTTTTTTAATTTCCTATCTAAATAAAAAATATAGTGTACATTTTATATTGTCTTAAAACAAACAGACCCATGGCTTCCAGTGCTGCTGACAGTTCTATCAGTTTTCTAACAGTTACAATTCCCACCCCGGGAGTACTGTGCCTTCCCCACCCCACACTGATACTGCATTATGTGAATGTGTGCTCTTGATGTGTGTCCTCAGAGTCCAGGCCAGATCCCAGAAAACTGAAGGGCTTTCAGAGCCCTGACCTCTGACCTTTCTTCTGGCCCAATAAAGTTGTGGCCTTTGAAAATTCAGAATGTGGTGAAAGGCATATTGGATGTGTCAGATCAAACTTGCCAGGCGAGGTGTATCTGCCTGAGTTTGCCTCTTGACTGGCAAATTTATTACCTAGTGATGAAGCTTTAAAAAAAAAAGACTTGTAAGGACCACAGCAACAGTTAACTTTTAACACATAAACCTAAATAGAAAGATACATATCTAAAGATGGTCATTTATTAAATTCAGTAACTACCACTAATGTATTATAAAGGCTAAGGAATGAAGGATGGTAGTGTTACTATATACATATATTTTATAGGCTACACTGCAATTAAGTCAGGACTCAACTGGACAGGGCAGAGAACAGACTTGAGGAAGTCCACTTCTCTGTACCATTTTGCAAATGAAAATTATCCAACTCTTTTTAGGGACTCTTAAAATCTGTAAGAACATAAACATTTAAATGAATTTTAGACTTGAGCACATTGGCTTATATCCAAAATCCTGAAGTATTCCAGGGCATCAGAAAATATCATGAAAAGTCAGCATAAATATCATAGTGAGAAACTGACAAATTATCACATGCCCAGCACAAGGAAGAAGGGGGGCTGCTGGTGGTAGGGTAGACACGTGTCCATCAGAAACTGAGCAGATAAAGCTTTACTTAACAGGTACCTAAAGAATCAGAGATTGGGAGCGATCATGGCCCCAATCATTTTTTGCCCTACACAGCTGATCAACATAGATAAAACCATATTTCTTCCCTTATCTCACTAACTGAATATCTCACTAACATAGTATTGAATCCTGTGAAATCAGTGGTGCCCAGTGGCTGGTGGAAAGGATTTTGACTCTTTGGGTTTTCAACTACTTTAGAGATATTCTATTCTTATAAGCATTCATAGGAAAGAAAATGGATTTTAAAATACCTATATATTACCCAAAGAACGTTCTTCTCTACACTGCACCCTCCAGTGAAAGTCTCAAGCCTGCCTACCACGAAATGATACAAAAATATTGCTGCTATAATTTGGATGATTATGTTTCTTCATCATGGATAATCAGAACCAACTGAAAACTCTATGGTTCCATCCCATTTTGAATGGGAACCTGAATATTTCTTCTCCTGTTCCACAGCCCCAAAATGGCTGATGCAATTTAGCTCAAATATTCCCCAGGAACTTGCCTTTTGAGAAATGTATATTTCAGTTCCAAAGACTGTCACAGCAGACTCTGAGGAGGAAATGGGACGGCAGAACCAAACGCAAATCACTTTTGAAAGCCAACTACTCTGCTCCCGATGATGAACGTTATGATGTAATTTATTATATACCTTAAAGCTTCAGATGCTACAGATCAAAGACATTTACCTCACATGGAACTTATAGTTTCTCCCTCATACATATTTTAGCTAAGCTGTTTGAACCCTGCAGTTTCATCTGAGGATTACCTGAGATAATACACATTACCAGCCTATAAAATGAATGGGAGTCTCATCCGCCTTGTCCAGGAGTGAGCAATAGAGACATGAACAGAAGGAAGCAAGGTGAAGCAAGGGTTGTCCCCAGGCCACTGCAGATCAACACAAAAGGAGAAACCCTGCCCCGCAAGGTCAGGTAGTCTCAAGCTGGGCTTGTAGATGCTCCATCCTGGACAGAGGCAGCCCCACTTTACCAAACTCAAAAACCTTTAGAAAGAGATCAATTAAGGAACTGTAACCAAACTGCTCTCAAAGGATTCAGTGCAAACTAGTTTGGTTCATTTTCAGGCTACTTGACTGGGGAGAATAGGAAGGAGGGCTGGTTGTGGGTTGGGTGGGTGGGTGTGAGGGAACTCTCTGAAATGATAATAGAAGTCACTAGAAAAGTGAGATTTCCAGGTTATATTATAGAAGTGCATCAGCTGTATAATGTAACATCTGTGTGTAATTTTAATTTATGTGCAGTGGAAATCCCTGCTAATCAAGCTGATGTAAGGTACAAAACACTTTCATTTATTGGGAAAGGAGCCAGCTTCCCATACGACTACCTCAGAGGTGTTTGTATTCCTATCTCTGGGCAAGCAAAGTGCTATCTCTTCTCACCTGGACTTGCCCCTTCCCATCCTTGGGAAGAACCCCAATAAGAATCCTTCTGAATGAAGTGGCCCAACCAGCTGGCCCCAGCTTGAACAGTGACTTGAGGCCTCCCATCCTTCCCTCTGTAGACACCATTCACGAGAACCCTGCACACCAGGGACTGGGAGCTTTGCTCATTAATACTTCTCTGTGCACATATATCACACACATCCCTGGGCCTAGGCTACTCAGAGAAGGAGGGGGTCTTACTCACCTGCATATTCCCCAAGGCATCACTCAATAGCACATAATAAATCCTTGCCAAATTGTACCAAATATAAATTGTTGCAGATTTATTAACATCCCTGTATCCCTGTGAAATTCCCATGATCGTCAAAGGGGTGTGTGTGTGCATGTGAAATACAGGTAGGTGTCTGTTTATACACCTACTCTAAATCACTTTCATCCTGAATATAGTGATTCTTTGATAAACTGGCCTGACATTTGGTTTAAAGTCCTGCAGGCCTTAGATAAAATGATTTAGAAAATAACAATATCAGTTGCTCTGCTCTTTCAATAAATAACCCACCAGTAAAACACAGATAATAACTGACAATCGTACTTGTACTGTAACTAATGACACAAGATAAAGCAGCAAATGGACTGTTTATACACATTTGATAAATTGCATCCCCTGGATATACCAATGAAAAATAAATATGTGTAGTGCTGGTTCACTGAACTGAAACAAATATTTACCACTGAGATTTAGGATTTAGAATGAAATTTACATTTTATTTGGCAACTATTTTGATGCTATGTCTACATACAGTTGAAAAGTCAAAAACCTACCTCAACTTCCTGAGTACGAAAGCATTATAAATGAGGAAAAAAATAAATAAATAAAAGAATGACATCAAACAGTAGGAAGGAATGTAAACATTTTTGATAACTGCATCAAATTTTCAAATCATCAGAACATTAGAAAGGTCACAGCCAAATAATTTCTCTTAAATCACCTACCATCATCCCTTTGAAAAGGTCCCACCATTCATGAAGTTTATGGGAAAGGACCTTAGGTTACTGGAAAGAATAATCAAGGTGAGGAGAAATCTGAGTGTGCTCTAGTGAGCTATGCCATTACTGCAGAACAGCTAACAAAACCATGATTCCATCTAAATTCTCAGTCATGGTTACTTTCTACAAGAATTTCAGATGAGTAACTGCTTGTGACATTACTCGAAGGGGCTAAATTCAATAAAAATCCCAAAATGATATCAGAGACCAAGAGTGATAGACCTTCTACATTTCTTCAAAGAAAATCTTTTGCTTTGCAGTTCCCAAATAGCTTTAGGAAACCTAAAACCTGAGAAAGACATGGGTTTATGATCTTGGGAAATATGCAAAACAAACAGGATTGTTATGGTCCCTCCAGCTGATTAAAGGATTATAACCATCACTTCTAATTCTATCCAGGTTATAAAGTACCTTGAAATCATTAGGGAATATTCAGTTATTGAGATTTGCTCAAACCTTTCTTTATATCATTACTTTTTGTCTGTCTCTGTCAGTCTATCTGGGTTGGAGTGAAGGGAGATGAACCATTGACTTGGCCTTTCCCAAATACAGAAACTGAGTCTGACGTTCCTTCTCCAAAATACTCTTTGAATCTGGGTTTTTCTTCCAGGGATGTGAATGGGTATATGGTGCTTCATTTGTACTCTGACCAAGACAAGGGGTCTCTCCAGACTCAAAGCCACCCATACCCTTGACTCATTAGCAAAATTATCAAATTGTATGAGCTAACTAGGAACAGCTTCTGAATGTCTAGAAAGGAAAAAATAAACCGGTGCCATGGAGTTGAAGGCAAAGCAGAGAGTATAAACAGGGCAGGCCTTGAAGCAGATGTGGGTTGCAGTTCTGGCTCTAGTGCTCACCAGCTGTGTGGCACTGCACACTCCACTCAGCATCTCTAGTTGCAGTTTCCTTACCCATAAAACAAAATCTCTGCCACCTACCTTGAAGGACGGTTGTAACTATTTGCAATAATGAAGTAAAGTGCCTGGTACATTATCTGGCACAGAGAATTAGTCAATAAATAATAGACATACACTTTGATGTCCATCTCCAGAGGTTTATAACACTAGTATGTCCCAGGAACACTGAGGTAAACATTAGGTTTTGTGGAATAATGATATGTTAAAAATTTCAATAATGTGACTTCTTGCACATTCGAATCTTATCAATAAGCCCCAAGTGAAGAGAGACCAGTTGCAACTAGGAAAACTACGAAATATTTTAAATGCATCTAATTTTATTAGTTTCCAGGGGAAAAAGTTCAATGAAATTTGAAAACTTGAATTACAGACATGTCTCTGTTCTTTAAAGGCTAGATTTGCATTTTCTAAGACTCAGTGGCCCTGTCTATTAAAAGAAGATGATACATACACCATACAGCTGTTTGTACATTAACGGAAATGTTTTGAACCATTGTAAGCTATCACATATCATATAAATATAAACAAATTAATTAAAGTTTAAATTACAATTAACCATATCCTGATGAGGAGACTGGATCTCCTGTAATGTCTGTCTAACCATCAATTTACATGTAGAGAACAGATGGTGACATCCTGAAAGGGTCCATCTCATTGGCACGTCAAACAAGGAAGGCCCTTGCCATCTTGTAGCTTGTAGCATGTAAACCTGTACTTCACAGAAAGTACAAACTATACTGGCTTGAGGCCCAGCCTTGTCCAAGTATCACAAATTTCAAATTAATTAGTTCCCACAATCTTTCTGAGAATGTCAACAACCTCCCCTCCAATAGCTGGCAGGCCTCCATAAGCATCGAGATACTATTCTTTAGAGTGAAAATACCAACTAATAGCTGTTACCTTGCCCCTTCCTTCACACTCATTATCCACGGGAGGTGCCAACCACAGGGACTCGCTAAGGCAGTGGTTCTGGGTATTGGCTTCATCTGTGTGACTTTACAAACACTGATGCCTGGGCTCACCCTAGAGAGGCTGATTTATAGTTTGAAGTGTGGCCTCAGCAATGGGATATTTTAAAGGTCCCCAGTTGACTCAAATGTGCAGTTCCCAGTGGGCTTAAGGAAGCCACACACTAACTTAGTCACAGTGACTAAGTGGCCAGGTGCCCAACATGGATAGCAACCCACGTGCAACCCACCAGAGGCCTTCTCCCCCAGCTTCCAGAGCTCTCCAGAGTTGTTTCCTCTTCCGCCTTCACAGGGTCTGCCCTCGAGGTGTCCCCATCTCAGTACGCAGTATCTCTGTCCACCTGGCTGCCTAGACAAGATCCAAGCCACAGGCTGGACTCCTCCCTCTTCCTTCCGTTCATCACTCAAGCAGTGATCAAGACCTCTCAGTACTCAGTCCTGGATCTCTCTCCCACCTCCCCATTTCTCTGCACTCACACAGCTTCTACCTCAGTTCAGACCTCTACAATGTCTCCTCTAATCACTGTTACATACCCTAACCAGCCTCCCTGCCTCCCTCTACCCTTGCCCAGGCCATTCTTTACACTGCTTCAACAGTGACCCTTCTATGTTTTGTTTCAGCTGTAAATGAACTACTTTTCAGTCCTGGAACACCCCATACCCTCTTTCACCTCTGAACCTTTGCACATGTTGCTCCTGCTCTGCCTGAAACACTCGTCCTCATCCTTCTTTGGCTAACATTTTACTTCTCTATGAAATCCCTGTTCAGACATTGCTTCTTGTGGGAAAACTTCCCTACCCTCCAATCCCACTATATCTAAGATGCCTCTGCTGGGTGACCTATAGCCACCTGTGCTGCCCCCAACTTAACCACCCATGCGGCAGTGGTCTGTCTACTCTTATGTTCCTCAGCTACACAGATGGCAGTCCACAGGCTAGGTCTGGGGATCTTTACCACTGAACCTCCAGTGCCCTGCACAGTGCCTGTTTAACCAGGTACTCAATAAACATCTACCAGATGAATAAAAAGGACAATTCACCTCTACTGGGTATTATGCCAATATCTTGGGCTGCGATTTCCCCAACTTCTTCCCCCTTTGACTTAAAACTGCAGGCTCTATGACCTAGAACTTTCTGAGGGAACTGAAATAGGTGGCTCCCTTATAGCTGCTCCAACTGGGGCAATAACTGGAATCTGGGGCCCAGTGGGGAAGTCATTGGAAAGTATCAGAAGGCTCAGCCAAGCTGTGCAGGAGGAGGGCAGGTGGCTTCCTGCCTGACATCATCACCCACAACTACTGATAGCCTGAGTCGCCGGTACGGACAAACCGTCTTTATGACTTGGGTCACCAGAGCTGAGCTGAAACTTGATGCAAAATTCAGGATGTGCATTGAGTTGAAGTACAAATGAGGGAAAGTAACAGTAATATTAATACTAATCATTACAGTAAATAGCACCTACCATTTACTGAGTGGTTAAAATGTTCCTGGCACTGTGTTCAGCTCTGACAATGTTTTATTTCATTCAATCCTTACAATCACTCTGCAAATAGGTATAATCAATCTATTATAATTGGGGAAACTGTAAGATTAGAGAGATAAAATTACTACATGAGGCCACACTGCTAGTAAGAAACAGAGCCAGGATTCAGATTCATATTTACCTGACTGCAAAGATCATGCTCTAACCACTATACAACATTGCCTTAATGACACCATGTAAAGGGAGGCACAGTGAGGTATGTGAAGATTGGAGACCCTGGTAAGAAGACACAGGGCTGGCTGAGCACAGAGATAGAACAGGAGCTATCAAGGGATGTGAGATGAGTACACACAGCAGAGGCCTCCCAAGAGGCTCTCCTTACCTTTGCCCTGACCCTTAGTGTATATGAAGCCTCAGCTTTCCCACCTATGAGATGACTGAACAGCAAGTTCATTTCCATCTGTCAAGCACCTGGCCCCAGGAAAGGAGTCAGCACACCCTGGCTTCCTCATCTACCCCTAGCCCAGGCCCACCCTCACCAACATGGCTCCCTGGGCAGAATCACGGTCTTCAGCCTTGCCAATGGCAGCCTGCCCAGGCAGGTCCCCATAGTGGTGCTTTGGAGCAGGCCAGCAGGAGAAGAGGAGGCCTCTGCCTTTGTGAGCTCTGACTGAACGTTCACACCTGTCTGCCGCTGGCACGCCCTGGGGCCAAGTTCAAAGTAGATCATCCAACTCCAACATCAAAGCACTGTCTGAAAGATGTGGCTTTGGCACTAGCCATCTCTCTGGAAACCTACAGCTACAGACTTTGCATGAAATTTTCATTAGCTGCACAGCTAGGGCTGTTACAGTTCCTGCTAGCCTGCCATTCAGCCTCTTCTCTTCGAAGGAACATCTGGGAAGGGTAGCAATAAAGACTCCTTTCACTGTTTTCCTAAAACTGTCCTAGCAGCCACCCTGTCAGCCCTCCTCTGTGCCTGGAGGCTTCAGCCCTTGGACCACCTACATAGCAGATGCTTCTCATCAAAGATCCAGAAATAAATCTCTTCCAGGTCTTTTGTCCACTTCAAGCCAATGGTATCAGTCAGAATCTGTGAGTTCTCTTTTGAAATTTGCATTTTCTGAAATGACATTTTCCCTGCAGGAAGAGGTAACCACACTGGGTAAGCCTGCCAAAAATGAACCCACACTCCCAAGCCACAATTCACCTCTACAATCACCGACAAGGCTTCCATAGAGAAGGTAGGCATCCTCTCCCCGAGGTACAGTTATTGCACCATATAAGTAGATCAATCCTCTGATATTGATTGAAGACTCTCCACAGGACCCACACTTCCAAAGGTTGTTGACTCTGATGAAAACTGGATTGTGGAGACCTGAGCTACTTTTTTGTCACCCAACAAGCACTTATACAACTCTGAGATTGATGCAACACAGTCTCCCACCATCAGTACTGCTAAATGAGATGATAAAGATCCAGGAAACTTAAAAAGAAGACCACAAGGCACTTCAGCCAGGCTCTGTACTTGGGAACTTGCTCACCTGGCCCCCTGGAAAGACAGATAATGCACTTATGTCACATGGACAAGATAGACAGCCCACAGAACCTATAAGAGAACTGTCCTCACACCCAGAGCAATATGTGTGAGTGTGAGTGAGTCCCCAGTAGTAATTCAGGTCCCATGGTCAGGGGATCCATGTACTGCTACATGAACATCTTGCTGTCCCATTCCTCTCCAGGGGGTTTCTGGCTACGTGCATTGAGGGCCTAGGACACCCACAGAGATGGAGTAAGGTTAAGTCTGGAAAGGAAGGCTGATGCCAGAAGGTGAAAACCTCAATGCCCAATGAGACATCCACATGTAATTCTGTAGGCATTGGGGAGCCACTGGAGAGCTTAATTGGGGGTGACCCCATCAAACTGAAGCATACTCTCCTCTCTATATGTGGAATAGATTAGAAGGGCCCAACTAGACTAGGAAGAAGGACCTGGCAGTCTACTTCTGAAAAAAATAGCCAGTGAAAACCTTATGAATAGCAGCAGAACACTGTCTGATACAGCACCTGAAGATGAGCCCCTTACATTTGAAGGGACTCAAAAATACAACTGGGGAAGAGCTGCCTCCTCAAAGTAGAGTCGACCTTAATGATGTCGATGGAATAAAGCTTTTGGGACCTTTGTTTGCTGATGTGGCACAACTCAAAATGAGAAGAAACACCTCCAAATATCCATTAATAATAGGAATGTGGAATGTACAAAGTATGAATCTAGGAAAATTGGAAATCATCAACGATGAAATCGACTGCATAAACATTGATATCCTAGGCACTGGTGAGCTGAAATGGACTGGTACTGGTCATTTTGAATCAGACAATCATATGATCTCCTGTGCTGGGAATAACAAATGAAGAGGAATGGCATTGCATTCATCATCAAAAAGAACATTTCAAGATCTATTCTGAAGTACAATGCTGTCAGCAATAGGATAATATCCATACATCCACAAGAAAAATCAGTTAATATGACTCTTATTCAAATTTAGTCACCAACCACAAAGGCCAAAGATGAAGAAACTGAAGATTTTTACCAACTTCTGCAGTCTGAAACTGATCAAGCATGCAGTCAAGACACATTGATAATTTCTGGTGACTAAAATGTGAAAGTTGGAGACAAAGACGAAGGAACAGTAGTTGGAAAATATGGCCTTGATAATAGAAACGATGCTGGAGATCGCATGACAAAATTTTAGAAGATCAACGACTTCTTCATTGCAAATATCTTTTTTCAACAACATAAACAGTGACTATATACATGTACCTCGCTGGATGGAATACACAGGAATCAAATTGCCACATCTGTGGAAAGAGACAATGGAAAAGCTCAACATCATCATTCAGAACAAGATCAGCGGCCAACTGTGGAACAGACCATCAATTGCTCCTATGCAAGCTCAAGTTGAAGCTGAAGAAAATTAGAACAACTCCACGAGAGCCAAAGTACGACCTTGAGTATATCCCACCTGAATTTAGAGACAGATTTGACACATTGAACACTAATGACCAAAGACCAGACAAGTTGTGGAATGACATCAAGGACATCATACATGAAGAAAGATGTCATTAAAAAGACAGGAAAAAAAGAAAAGACGAAAATGAATGTCAGAAGAGACTCTGAAACTTGCTCTTAAACATAGAATTACTAAAGCAACAGGAAGAAATGATGAAGTAAAAGGGATGAACAGAAGATTTCAAAGGGCAGCTCAAGAAGACAAAGTAAACTATTACAACAAAATGTGCAAAGACATGGAGTTAGAAAACCAAAAGAGAAGAAAACGCTGGGTATTTCTCAAGCTGAAAGAACTAAAGAAAAAAATTCAACCCTCAAGTAGCAATACTGAAGAATTCTACATGGAAAATATTAACAGAATCAGGAAGCATCAAAAGAAAATGAAAGCAATACACAGAGTCACTGTATCAAAAAGAATTGGTTGATATTCAACCATTTCAGAAGGTAGCATATGATCAATAACTGATAGTACTGAAGGAATAAGTCCAAGCTGCACTGAAGGCATTGGTGAAAAACAAGGCTCCAGTAACTGATGGAATACCAACTGAGATGTTTCAACACAAGATGCAGCACTGGAAGTGCTTACTCATTCATGCCAAGAAATTTGGAAGACAGCTACTTGGCCAACGACTGGAAGAGATCTGTATTTGTGCCCATTCCAAAGAAAGGCAATCCAACAGAATGGGGAAATTATAAAACAGTATCATTAATATCACACATGAGTAAAATTTTGCTGAAGATAATCCAAAAGGGGTTGCAGCAGTACATTGATAAGGAACTGCCAGAAACTCAAGTAGGATTCAGAAGAGGATGTGGAAAGAGGGATATCATTGCTGATGTCAGATGGATCTTGGCTGAAGGCAGAGAATACCAGAAAGATGTTTACTTGTGTATTATTGACTATGCAAAGGCATTTGACTGTGTGGATCATAACAAATTATAGATAACATTGGGAAGAATGGGAATTCCAGAACAATTAATTGTGCTCATGAGGAACCTGTATATAGATCAAGAGACAGTCATTCAAACAGAACAAGGGGATACTGCATGGTTTAAAGTCAAGAAAGGTGTGTGACAGGGTCGTATCCTTACACCATACTCATTCAATCTGTATGCTGAGCAAATAATCCGAAAAGCTGGACTATATGAAGAAAAATGTGGCATCAGGATTGGAGGAAGACTCATTAACAATCTGCAATATGCAGATGATATCCTTGCTTGCTGAAAGTGAAGAGGACTTGGAGTACTTACAGATGAAGATCAAAGATAAGGGCCTTCAGTATGGATTACACCTCAACATAAAGAAAACAAAAATTCTCACAGATGGACCAACAAGTAACATCATGATAAACAATATTGAAGTTGTCGAGGATCTCATTTTACTTGGATCCACAATCAACGCCCATGGACGCAGCAGTCAAGAAATCAAAAGACGAGGGAATACAACAGAGAGTCCTGGACAGAACAGAAAAAAAAATGTACAACGGAACTCAAATTCACGTAATAAGACCAGAAGCAATGGTCTAAAAAAGACTGGAGGAACCCCCGAAACTACGGCCCTTAGACACACTATTAACCCAGAACTGACAGCATTCCTGAAGCCCACTCTTCAGATAAGGATTAGACAAGACTCTAAAAGAAAAAGTAATACACATGAGGAAAGTGCTTCTAAGTTCAATCAGATACACAAGACCAAATGAGTAGCTCCTGTCCAAAAGCAGGATGAGAAGGCAGGAAGGGACAGGAATTGGATGAATGGACACAGGGAACCCGGGCTAGAAAAGAGGAGTGTGCTGTCACTTTGTGGGGATTGCAACTAATGTCACAAAACAATATGTATATAAATTTTTGTATGAGAAATTAACTTGAGCTGTAAACTTTCACCTAAAGCACAATAATTTTTTTTTACATACCTCAAAAATAAATAAAAAAGAAATAAAAAGACTTACTGCATTGGGCAAATCTGCTGCCAAAGACCTCTTTAAAGTGCTAAAAAGCAAAGATATCACTTTAAGGACTAAGGTGCGCCTAAATCAAGCCATGGTATTTTCAGTTGCCTTATATGCATATGAAAGCTGGACAATGAATAAGAAGACCAAAGAAGAATTGATGTCTTTGGATTATGGTGCTGGTGAAGACTATTGAATATACCACTGCCAGAAGCACGAACAAACCTGTCTTGGAAGAAGTACAGCCAGAATGCTCCTTAGAAACAAGGATGGTGAGACTTCATCTCACATACTTTGGACATGTTATCAGGAGGGTCCAGTCCCTGGAGAAGGACATCATGCTTAGTAAACTAGAGGGTCAGCAAAAAAGAGAGAAGACCTTCAACGAGATGGCTTCACATAGTGGCTGCAATAATGGGCTCAAGTATAATGACAATTGTGAGTATGGCTCAGAACTGGGTAGTGTTTCATTCTGTTGCACATGGGGTCCCTATGAGTTGGAAGTGACTCGACAGCACCTAACAACAACCACTAGAATCATGGACAACAGTGACTAAGTTCACTCTACGTGCGCACAGTCATCACTTACGGAGCTCTTACTATATGCATGCCCTTGTGCTAAGCCAGAAAACAGAGACAAATAACACCTGTCACTTACACTCATGAAGCCCACAGTCTGCCTAGGAAAGAGGGAACCTGAAAGTAAGTGGGTGAATCATAATACTACCCAGTAAGTGTGGTCATAACGTAGCTACAGGAACACAGGATAGGAAGCCACCAACTATTCCAGGGAACCAGAGCAAAATCTACTGAGGAAGTAGCACTCAAGATGGAACTTTTTTTTTTTTTTTTTTTAATTGTACTTCTGGTGAAGGCTTACAGAACAAATAGTTTCTCATGAAACAGAAGTACACATGTTGTTTCATAACACTGTTTACAACCCCACAACATATTAACCCTCTAACTTCTCAACCTCATTATTTTTTTTTTTTTTTTTTTTTTTTGGTGAAAATACACATAGCCAAAGATACACCATTGCAAAAATTTCTACATGCACAGCTCAGTGACATTGACTACGCTCATCGAATTGGGCTTTTATTCTCACTTAAGATGAAGGCTTACAGAACAAAATAGTTTCTCATTTAAGAGTTACTACAAATGTTGCCCTATTACAATGGTAAACAATCTCACAACACATCAACCATATCCTTCCTCAACCTTGGGTTCCCTATCACCAGCTTCCTGGTCCCCTTCTGCCTTCTGGCCCTTCTCACTGGACTCCTGTACCTCCTTAGTCTTATTTGGTTTTACGGGGCTGTCCACTCCCAGGCTGAACCGTGAACCTCGGAGGTAACTTCACCACTGAGCTAAAAGGGTGTCTGGGGGCCATACTCTCGGGGTTTCTAAAGTCTCCTTTAGGCCAGTAAATCTGGTCTTTTTTATGTGAGTTAGAATTATGCTCTACATCCTTCTCCAGCTCTGTCCAGAACCCTCTGTTGTGATCCTGGTCAGAGCAGTCAGTGGTGATAGCTGGGCACCATCTAGCTTTACTGGACTCAGTCTGGTGGAGGCCTTGGTAGCTGTGGACAATGTCCTTCGGACTAATCTTTTCCTTGTATCCTGTTCTCTTCATTCTCCTTTGATCCCAAACGGATGAGACCAGTGGAGTATCTTAGATGGCCACTCACAGGCTTTTCAGACCCCAGATAATACTCACCAAGGTAAAATGTAGACCATTGTCTTTATAAGCTGTGTCATGCCAACTGAGCTAGATGTTCCCCGAGACCATGGTCCCCAAAGCCCTCCGCCCAGCAATTCAGTCCCTCAGGGAGTTTGGATGTGTCTGTGGGGCTTCCATGACCTTTCCTTGTACAAGTTGTGCTAGTTTCTCCTGTATTGTACTGTCTCACCCTTCACCCAAGATACCACTTATCTATTATCTATTTAGTATTTCCACCCCACCCCACCCATCCCTG
Source organism: Dugong dugon (assembly GCA_030035585.1). NCBI lineage: Eukaryota > Metazoa > Chordata > Mammalia > Sirenia > Dugongidae > Dugong > Dugong dugon. The sequence continues at coordinate 151,183,397 of CM057460.1, forward strand.
GTAACCAACAAAGATTGTTACATTTTGTGGGTGAACTTTTTCATGGGTTTTTACAATAGAGGTCTCATATAATATTTGTCCTATTGTGCTTGACTTATTTCACTCAGCATAATGTCCTCCAGTTTCATTCATGTTACGAGATGGTTCACAGATTCATTGTTGTTCTTTCTCGTTGCATAGTACTCCATTGTGTGTATGTACCATACTTTGTTTATCCATTCATCTATTGATGAGCATCTAGGTTGTTTCCATTGTTTTGCTATTGTGAACAATGCTGCCATGAACATAGGTGTGCATATGTCTGTTCGAGTGACGACTCTTATTTCTCTAGGATATATTCCTAGGAGTGGGATTGCTGGATCGAATGGTATGTCTATTTCTAGCTTTCTGAGGAAGCGCCATAACATCTTCCAGAATGGTTGTATCATTTTGCATTCCCACCAGCAATGCCTAAGAGTTCCGATCTCCCCGCAGCCCCTCCAACATTTGTTATTTCCAGCGTTTTTGATTCGTGCCAGTAATGCCGGGGTGAGATGGTATCTCATTGTGGTTTTAATTTGCATTTCTCTAATGGCTAGTGATCACGAGCATTTCCTCATGTGTATGTTGGCCATCTGAATGTCTTCTTTGGTGAAGTGTTTGTTCATTTCTTTGCTCATTTTTTAATAGGATTATTTGTCTTTTTGTTGTAGAGGTGTTGGATTTTCTTGTAGATTATGGAGACTAGACCCTTGTCTGACGTGTACTGTCCAAAAATTTTTTCCCAGTCTGTAGGTTCTCTTTTGACTCTTTTGGTGAAGTCTTTTCAAGAGAATAGGTGTTTGATTTTTAGAAGATCCCAGTTATCTAGCTTATCGTCTGGGGTTTGTGTGTTGATGGTTATGGTTTGTATCCTGTTAATGCCATGTATTAAGGCCTGAAGTGTGGGTCCTATTTTTTCTTCTATGAACTTTATAGTTTTAGGCTTTATATTCAGGTCTTTGATCCATTTTGAAGTAGTTTTTGTATACAGTGTGAGGTATGGGTCCTGTTTCATTTTTTTGCAGATCGGCATCCAGTTTTGCCAGCACCATTTGTTAAAAAGACTGTCTTTTCCCCATTTGACGGACTTTGGGCACTTGTCGAAGATCAGGTGACCGTAGGTGGATGGATTTACATCTGGGTTCTCAATTCTGTTCCATTGGTCAATGTATCTGTTGTTGTACCAGTACCAGGCTGTTTTGACTACTGTAGCTGTATAGGAAGTTCTGAAGTCAGGCAGTGTGAGTCCTCCAACTTTATTCTTCTTCTTCCGTAGTGCTTTACTTATTCGGGGCTTCATCCCTTTCCATATAAAGTTAATGATTAGTTTTTACATCTCTTTGAAGAATGTTGTTGGTATTTGGATCGGAACTGCATTGTATTTGTAAATTGCTTTGGGTAGAATTGTCATTTTCACAATGTTGAGTCTGCCTATCCATGAGCATGGTATGTTTTTCCATTTATGTAGATCCCTTTGGGTTTCTTGCAGTAGTGTTTTGTAGTTTTCTTTGTATAGTTCTTTTACATCCCTGGTCAGATTTACTCCTAAGTATTTTATCTTTTTAGGGGCTATTGCAAATGGTATTGTTTTCCTGATTTCCTTTTCATCGTTCTCCTTATTGGTGTATAGGAATCCAACTGATTTTTGAAAGTTTATCTTGTATCCTGCTACTCTGCTGAATCTTTCTATTAGTTCCAGTAGATTTCTCGTGGAGTCTTTAGGGTTTTCTATGTACAGTATCATATCATCTGCAAACAGGGACAGTTTAACTTCTTCATTACCAATTTGGATGCCCTTTATTTCTTTTTCTTGCCTTATTGCTCTAGCTAGAACTTCCAGCCCAATTTTAAATAGGAGTGGTGATAAAGGGCATCCTTGTTTTGTTCCTGTTTTCAAGGGGAATGTTTTCAGCCTCTCTCCATTAAGAATGATGTTGGCCGTTGCTTTTGCATAGATGCCCTTTATTATGTTGAAAAATTTCCCTTCTATACCTATTTTATTGAGAATTTTCAACAGGAATGGGTGTTGGACTTTGTCAAATGCCTTTTCTGCGTCAATTGAGATGATCATGTGATTCTTTTCTTTCCTTTTATTTATGTGGTGGATTACGTTGATTGATTTTCTAACATTGAACCATCCTTGCATACCTGGTATGGATCCTACTTGGTCATGGTGTATTATTTTTTTGATATGATGCTGAATTCTATTGGCTAGAATTTTGTTGAGAATTTTTGCATCTATATTTATGAGAGATATTGGTCTGTAATTTTCTTTTTTTGGAACATCTTTTCCTGGTTTTGGTATCAGCATTATGCCGGCTTCATAGAATGAATTTGGAAGCGTTGCCGCCTCTTCTATGCTCTGAAACAGCTTGAGTAGTACTGGTACAAGCTCTTCTGTAAATGTTTTGTAGAATTCTCCAGTGAAGCCATCTGGGCCAGGGAATTTTTTGGTTAGGAGTTTTTTTATTACCTTTTCAATCTCTTCTCTTGTTATGGGTCTGTTCAGATTTTAAACATCACTTTGTTGTAGTTTGGGTAGGTAGTGTGTTTCTAGAAATTTATCCATTTCCTCTAGGTTTTCAAATTTGTTAGAGTATAGTTTTTCATAATATTCTGTTACGATCCTTTTTATTTCAGTTAGGTCTGTTGTAATGTCCCCCATTTCCTTTCTTTTTTGGGTTATTTGTGTCCTCTCCTGTATTTCTTTTGTGAGTCTGGCCAGTGCTTTGTCGATTTTGTTGATCCTTTCAAAGAACCAACTTTTGGTTTTGTTGATTCTTTCTATTGTTTCTCTGTTCTCTATTTCATTTATTTCTGCTCTGATCTTTACTATTTCCTTTCTTCCAGTGGTTGTGGGCTTTTTTTTTTTTGCTGTTCTCTTTCTATTTGTTTGAGTTCTCTAGTTAATGTTTTGATTTTGTCCCTTTCTTCTTTTTTGATATGTGCATCTATTGCTATAAATTGTCCTCTGAGGACTGCCTTTGCTGTGTCCCAAACGTTTTGGGATGATGTGTTTTCATTCTCATTTGATTCTAGGAATTTTTTTATTCCATCTCTGATTTCTTCTATTACCCACTGATGTGTAAGCAGGGTATTATTCAGTTTCCATGTAGTTGATTTTTTTTCCTTGCTCTTTCTAGTGTTAATTTCTACCTTGATGGCATTGTGGTCAGAGAAGATACTTTGAATTCTCTCAACGTTTTGGATCTTGTTGAGGATTGCTCTGTGGCTTAAGATGTAGTCTATTCTGGAGAACGTTCCATGTGCATTGGAAAAGAATGTGTACTTTGCAGCAGTTGGATGGAGTGTTCTATATATGTCTATGAGGTCAAGTTGGCTGATTGTGCCTTTTAGGTCTTCTGTATCTTTGCTGAGTTTCTTTTTAATTGTTCTGTCCTTTACTGAGAGTGGTGTGTTGAAGTCTCCTACTATTATTGTGGAACTGTCAATTTCTCTTTTCAGTGTTGTTAGAGTTTGTTTTATGCATTTTTGAGCCCTGTCATTGGATGCGTAGATGTTTATTATGGTTATGTCTTCATGATGGATCATCCCCTTAATCATTATATAGTGTCCTTCTTTGTCTTTTATGGTAGATTTCGTTTTAAAGTCTATTTTATCTGAGATTAGAATTGTCACTCCTGCTCTTTTTTGGTAGTTGTTACCTTGATATATTTTTTCCAACCTTTGACTTTTAATAAATTCACATCTTTGTTTCTAAGTTGTGTCTCGTGTAGACAGCATATTGATGGATCCTATTTTCTTATCCATTCTGTCACTCTCCGTCTCTCTTCAGGTGCATTTAGGCCATTTACATTCAGTGTAATTATTGATAGATGTGGGTTGGTTGCTTTTATTTTGTAGTGCTTTTTTTTGTGGTGCTGAAGTTTTCTTTGTTCTTCTTACTCTCTTGTGCTGAGTTACTTTTGTTTGTGGATTTTATTTTTATTTCTTTTGTTTTTGTAGGTTTTGTTTTTGCGGAGACTTCCTATTTTTCCTTTATTTTTTTTATGAGTATGTTTGTTAACTTTCTTTGTGGTTACTATAAATTTTACCCTTATCTTTCTAAGTTTGATGCAGTCTACCATTACTCGGTATCCTCTTGCCTTCCTCTCCATTAGAAGGTTCTATACCTATGCCATTTATTACCTCTTTTATTGTTTTGATGTTGTTGTCATTTACTGATTAACTGCTCTGATGCTCTGTTGTATTTCTTTTGGCTTTGGATAGTCCTCGAGAGTTCATTTCCTAGATTGGTATCTGGCTGGTGCGAGCCTGCGTCCTAGGTTCTGCCTGTGAGCTGAAGCTGTTTGTCCTCAGATCCAAGAACTCCCTTTAATAATTCTTGTAAGTTTGGTTTGACTTTTACATATTCCCTTAACTTCTGTTTATCTGGAAATGACCTAATTTCACCATCAAATTTGAACGAGAGTTTTGCAGGATATATTATTCTTGGCTGACAATGTTTTTCTTTCAAGATTTTATATGTGTCATCCCATGGCCTTATTGCCTGCATGGTTTCTGGCAAATAATCTGAGCTTAGTCCTATTGTTTCTCCTCTGTATATGACTTCTTCTTTTTCACGAGCTGCTCTCAGGATTCTTTCTTTGTCTTTGGTTTTGGCGAGTGTGAATATGATATGCCTTGGTGATTTTCTTTTGGGGTCTCTTCTATATGGGGTTTGTTGAGCTTCTTGGATGGTCAGCTTTTCATCTTTCATGATATTGTGGAAGTTTTCTGTCAGCACTTCCTCAATGATCCTCTCTGTGTTTTCTGTTTTCTCCTCCTGTTCTGGAATTCCAATCACTCACAGATTTTTGTTCTTGATTGTGTCCCACATAACTCTCAGGGTCTCTTCATTTTTCTTTGTTCTTTTTTCTGAGTTTTCCTGAGAGTTGTATCCAAGTGTTTGTCTTCAATTCCACTGATTGTCGTCTTCCACCGTGTCAAATCTGCTTCTCAGCCCTTCTATGATATCGTCCATTTCTGAAATCTTGTTGTTTATCTTTTGGATTTCTAATTGTCGTCGTTGTATAATTTCTAGTTGTGAATTTATTTTGGCATTTTGTTCCTGCCTTATTTTCCTGAATTCTTCTAATTTTTTGTCCATATTTTCCATTAATTTGTCTATTTTTTCCTCATGTTTGTCAGCTTTTTGCCTCAGTTCTTGAAGAGTTCTGAGTATTAGAGATTTGAATTCCCTATCAGGTAGTTCTAGTGCATTTTCTTCCAGAGGAGAGTCATCTGGTGTTTTATTTTGGACACCTACTGGAACCATCCTGTCCTGTTTTTGTAAATGTTTGTTATTGTCTGCTGTCTTCGGGGCATTCAGTAATTATTTTTTTCGTTTATTGATTGTAGATTTGTTTGTTTCGTCCCTTTTTTAAAAAAAAATTTGACTAGGTCTGAGCAGGCAGACTGTGTGTTCTTTGTTGTTTGCTCCTCTTTGGGCACAATACTTTTTGCCTCCTTCTTCAACTGGCAGGGTCAGTCACTCAGATATGGTACGGCAGGGTAGGTCTAGCTGAAGAGAAGTTACTGGGATGGGTTGTTTGTGGCACTTACTACAGCCACCAGAGCTGGTCAGTAATCAGTGCAGGGCAGGTTCCAGTAGGCCGTGCCTGTGCTGCTTGGCGGTGTGATATCAAGCGCATGGTGCAGGTAGGCAGGATGCAGCGGGGAGATTGTTATGTGTAGCTAAGGTGGATATGGGAGAGAGGAGAGAGGAACAGGAGCCAAAAACATACAAGCAAACAAAAAAGAATGCTAGGGGAGTTTGCCATTGGAGTGGAGAGATGAGAGACTATGAAATGGAGAAAAACAGAAAGGGGAGGCAGAAGAAAAGAAAAGAATGAATAAATAAGAATCAAAAAGGTTAAAGAACTGCAAAGTTCCCAGGGATCCCACCGGTGCAGCTATGAGGTATGGGGAAGTGGCTCTCAGGTGTTGCAGTACAGCCTGGCTGGAAGACACAGAGGTATACAAAGCCAGGTATTCAGGGAACAGAAAGAGAAGGAAGATATACAGAGACAAGAAACTGAACAATGAAGAAAGAGAAAAAGGGAAAAAGAGGAAAAAGAAAACAAAACAAATTAAAAAAAAGAAACCCAATGTAAAAAGAAATGCTCTCAGGGATCCCTCTGCACGTCTGTGGAAGCCGAAGGGGAGTCTCCCTGCCACACAGCTCCGCCTGGCCAGAAAGGGCTCCCAACTCAAGAAAAGGAAAATAAAACAAACAAGCAATTCAAAACAAACAAATGAACAAAAGCTCCGGGATCCCACCAGTGCAGCAGCGCAAACCGGGAAGCAGCTCCACACTTGAATGGAGCTCCGCAGCCCCTCAGGAAGAAGCAAAGATGGCGCACGGAGCCAGGTACTTGAGCGAAGGGAGGGGGAGGTGGCGAGAGGCAAGTAAGAAGTCAAAAGAAGCAGGAAAAAAAAGCAACACTAGCAGCCAACAAATGGCACTCAGAAAGCCAGCTAGTGCGAGCTGGTGTTTCTGGACAAGAGACTGTGCCCGTGGGAAGCAGAGTGGGCCAAGTGTGGGTGAAGAAGGGTAGAGAGTGGGAAAGTGTATATCACAAATTACCAGAGCTCTGAAGCCCCTCAGGAAGAAGCAAAGATGGTGCACGGAGTGAGGTACTTGAGCTAACGGAAGGGGAGGTGGGGAGAGGCAAGGAAGAAATGAAAAGCAGCGGGAAAAAAAAGCACCATCAGCAGCCAACAAATGGCACTCAGACAGCCACCCTTTCGGGTGTGTGGAATCCAAGCAGCCACTGTTTCCCGGTCAAGAGACTGTGGCCGCAGGAAGCAGACGAGGCCGAGTCGGGGTGAAGAAGGGTGGGGGGTGGGAAAGCATATATTACCAATTACCAGTTGTTTTGTCTCCTGCTGGAAGCTCCGTGAGGCTGCTGTCTCGTACCCCCCATTTTCTGGTCTCCGAAAGGAGTCCGAGATGGCAGATCCGCGCTGCATTAGCTGGTAGGGGACCTCTGCCTGAATCTCTCCTCGCTCTCTGTTCTCTGTCAGTTTTCTCACTCCATTTGGTGCTTGGCTGAGTTCTTTATCTCTTCATTTGATGTTTTAGGGTTTCAGGATTGTTGTATTCTCTGTTCGGCTTAGTTTTTCAGATCTTTGCTGTGGAGGGACGGCGTGGTGCTTCTGCCTAGAGTGGCATTTTGCCAGAACTCCCTCTCAAGCTGGATCTTGAAGGAAAAGGAGTTTTCCAGGTAAGGATCACGTAGTGATCTTGGAGAGGGCATATCGTGCAGCAGAACCAGCATGTGCAAAAGCATGGAATCTTTGCTGCAGCAGCTCTCCGTTCAGGCAAATGGTAATTAAACCTTAGCCCAGGTGCAGCAACAGAGAATAAATGACAGCAGACATTTCCAGCTTTACTCAGTGTCTCCCAAGTCTATTACCTGTATTCTTAGTCTGTGCTTTTCTCTGGTACTAGGAAGTGCTGTAGCTACCTTGGCTGAGTTTTGTGGAAAATGCATACAAAAATAATTACAACCAACCTACTTTATCTGGAAAAGCTGAGCAGTGACACTGTCTGGAAGAACTATATTGACCTGTAGTATGCCACCCCAGGGACAAGAGCAAGATCACACCTTGGTCCTCCCAACCCAATCAATAAGTGTCCCAATGCCTCCTGCTAAGAACACGTGTTAGTCATTATGAACCATAACTGGAGCCAGCTAGTGTCTGCCTACTCCCTCCCTACTAAAGAGACAGACTGCCAGCTTGCTACACCTTCCTTGTATTAAATAAACATTTCTCCTTCTCGAGGTGAGCTTCCTGAGAACAAGGTCCAGGCCATGTGACCACTCTCAGAAAACCAAGACCCTGGAGGTTCCCCCTGCCCCAGGTCAGTGATAACAACTAATGGCTTCTTGCTCTCACTCAGCCTTTGAAACTTCTAACTCTTGTTTGCAGAGGACAAGGAAAGGCAGAGGAGACAAACAACCACGGCTCCCTCGTTCCTATCTTTTAAAATGAAAACCCTAAAGGGTAAAATTAGCAGGTTAGATCATGTATATGGCAAATGAAATATGCATCAATAAGGATATTATTTATTTCTTGTAAAGGAGTGCCCAGCCATGTATAGTTTTATTTTTATGCTCTCTTTTCATTTATCATTTGGGAAATAACAGGAAATGGTGATAACAATGCAAGTCCCTTCCAGTCCTAAAATTCTATGATTCTAAGTATGGCAAAAAATAAAATCCAATATGCCTGAAAGCTCTGTGTAAATAAGCTGGAGGAATTTTCACAAAGCCTGCAAGGACTAGACTATACTGGAAGAATCCAAGGTGGACTACAGCAATAGCTGCTTTCGCGTTCTGATTTTTGCTTCTGAATTTTAAGGACCTAACAGGAACACAAACAGTAATTATGTCCTAGGTCTTTCAAATCTTTTTCTTGTTGAATAACTTACAAACATTTAAGAAAGATTCCAGTTTGGCTTTTCACATGATGTCCAGAGCTATTGAGACAAAATCACCTAAAAAGATTTCCAAGACCAAATCCTTTAGCCAAATTGCCCATGCCTGTAAGTTGGAGACTCCTGGTGGAAAGTTGCTTAAGAAGACACGGGAAGAAAACAGAAAACTTAGAAAAAGGAGGACCAAAGATGTAATGGTGACTACTTCACCTACACCATAACCACACCCTCCCTATGCAAGAGCCTACCTCCTTCCAGGAGCTCAAAAAAAAAGAAAAAACACAACAACAACCTGCTGCCATATAGTCAACTCCTACTCATAGCAACCTTATAGGACACAGTAGAACTGCACCATAGGGTTTCCTAGGAGCAGCTGATGGATTTGAACTACTGACCTTTTGGTTAGCAGCCACAGCTCTTAACCACTGAGCCACCAGGGCTCCTCCCAGGAGCTTATAGGTTTATAAAGGAAGAAGGGACAGTGACATCCACTAATATGCTCAAAGCAGGGACAACATGTTACATTGGAACAGTGCTGGTTCCTGTTTATTAAAATTGGTCTTCTCATTTAGTCAGTCACATGGACATATTTTCTAGATATCTCAACTGAAACAGTGCCTATAACCCACTGTAAAAGAAAAAATACAGAAAAGAACTAGAGAAAAATCAAAATGGTAACAATGGCTATCACTGTTTTGTGGCAATATGAAGGTTTTCTTCTGGCTTCTACTCTTTAAATTATTTTTCAGTTTTTTAAAAATTAACATGAATTACTTTATAAGGGAAAAATTAGATACGTATATTTGTATTTGATATTCATTCATTCATTTAAATTTTATGAAATAGGTAAAATGAAGATAGCATTACCCTAATTTTACAGTTGGGGAAACTCTAACCTAGAAAGGTAAAATCATTTTTACATGAATCCACACAGCACTAAAACATGCAGTATAAACACCATGTACACCCATAGCTTAGACTCTGAGAAATGTACTTATATCCCAGACATGGGAAGTAAGAATGAAGAGCTTCTTGGACCATGACCTAGGAAAATGTCTAGGAACGTTTCCAGGCAGCTAAGGAGAACTGCAAACCATTATAATTAGCCTGTTTCCAAAGTGGCAAATAGTGTCACCCATTCATTTCGTCCTTTATTCCTAGCACTTCTGCCACCCTATTAAGGAATGAAAGATCTGAAGTAAGGAGGAGGTGACCCTCAGCTCTTACACCAGTGCACCACCCAGGGCCCCTGCCAGAGCACGCAGGAGAGGGGCCCAGAGCTCACAGCGGCAACCAGACATTTACCCACAAGGTGGTGACAGCTCCTGCCACAAACCCAAATTGTGGCTTGACTTAATCAGGCATCTGAGGCTCAGATACCTTATCTAATTTACCAGTGGGACACACAAATCACAGCTAGAATCAGAGGCACCTTGTCAGGGCTGCCTGCTGGAATTACTGGGGAACAATACCGCCCGGGTTATTTCAGCATTGTCCATCAACACCTCACACGTCCGTTTTTCATGTCTCCTTCACAAAACTCAACTCTTAATCCAGCCTGGAGCTGAAATCAACGGTTCTGCTTCCCAATCTAAAACATGAAATCAATAAATGCCTATGGCAGTTTTTTAACTGATAACGTCTCTTGGCATTTCCATTGCCGTTGCATTGCCTAAATGACCCTGAGCAAAGCAATTTGACCTTTCTGAGCTTCAGTTTCCTCATCTGTAAAATGGGGGCAATGGTGCCTACTCTGTTGGGGTTACTGTGGGGACTACTGGAGATGTGTATGCAAAACACTAAAAAAAATGAGTATGCAGAAAAAAAAATCGTAACTATATATATATTATTTGATCACAGTATATCCTCTGTTCTCAGATGATAACAGTTTAGAAAATAAACTGCTAGTTTCTTCTGGATTAGTACTTTTGTGATGCTGCCATCCTGACTCTGAGATTTTTAAGAAATTAAATCTGGGTGATGACTGCCTTGGAAAGGTAGCAGCCACTGCTCCGTGTGAAAGTGTAAATAAAATGCCACTTAAGTAATCATATTACTCATAGCTTAATGCATGTAATCCAGAGCTGCAAGCAGGCATGCGTGTGTGATGGATTTCTCATTATCTGCTGGCTGCCACTGTAGTCCATCCAACTGACTGCAGGCATCCTGGCTGGGAATGTCTACATTAGCTTCTGATGGGACCTACGCTCCTGCTATCCGTGGGAACAGACCCAGCAGGAAGGAGGTAATGCCTTCACAACAAGGTGATAATACAAACAGAAATGTTTGTTTTGGGAAGAGCTGCCAGGTTCTAAGTCAGTCATTATGGATCCCTTCCTTAGCTCTCAAGGACTCTCAAAATAGTTTGGGCCAGAGGAAATCTCTAGCTTAATCCTCCTAGTTCCTGCCAGGTAGGAATAGAACCTCCTCAGGAGAGGCCTTTGCAGCCTCCTCAGATGCTGGAATGTAGGCTACTTTTCCCTCAGCAGTGCCGAGTGCCAGACCAAGTGCCAGAGAGAGAACGTGGCAATGCTGCATGGAAGTCTAGCTCCTTTCAGAAGAGGGTCTCAAAAATCTCAAGGTTTTCCATTTGACTAGAGCATCCCTGAAAAACTGCTGAGAAGTGATGGGGTATGTGTTAGATCCTTAGATTCTTTATGCTCTGGGGAAATGCAGATCGTCTAGAAAAGCCACTTGAGAATCCAAATGCAAGTGCAGGATGTTGGGTATCTGCAGCAGCACAGGCTGGAACACCCCAAGGGAAGGACCTGAAGGTTAAATCCAGGTTCACCAAGGTACCCATCACCTTTTCTCAGAGACAGAGTTGCCTGCAAATGAGTGGCTCTGAAGGGGGCAAAGCTTGTCCTCAGGGGCTCTATCCTTTCCACCTCCACCTCCCAGCGGGGCTTCTGTGCCCTCATGGTCTTCTCCCATATGCTTGCTCATCAAATCTTGCTCCTGCAGTCTTCCTTCAAAGCCAGGTGAAGATGACTGTAACTGTTCCCAGGCTATTTGCATTTGACAAGGAATCCAAGTCTGAAGTGACAAAATCCTGCCAAAGCATCTGCCAGTGAAAGGGCAGAAGAACATTTTGGAGGAAGATTTACCCTGCCCCCTAAATTTATGGCACATCCAGCAGCCTAGGGCTAGGAAAGACTGGGAGATCAGGAAGATTAAGAACTAATGGGGAGGAGAAAGGGAATGAAAAGAGTCTGCAAATAGCCTGGAAGGAAAGAGATACAGTGACTAGCAATGTAATGCAGTGAGAATATTTGAAATCAACCCAGCAGGCAGCAGAACAAGGACCCACTTCCTAGCAGAGGTATTAGTAGCTTGCCATTTTCTAAGGGGAGATCAAGAAACAGCAACTTAAGCCTGTGTTCAGCCTTTAGTTGGAAGCACATTAATGTTTATTGAACATTCACTGTCTGCCAAGTTCTGTGCTCTGCACTTTGCATACATTTTCTCATGTAATCATCACAATGACTTCACAAGGATGGAGGCATTCTCTACATTCTGCAGTTGAAGAAACTATGGCTCAGAGAGGTTAAGTAATTTGTTCCAGGTCACACAGGCATAATGCAGAGATTCAAAGCCAGCTCTGTCAGATGGCAGAGTACTGGGCTCTGTCCACACTTAGTGTCCCACTGAGTTCTAGACCATGAACTCCTGAAGGGCAGACTCTGTTGGAGCTGACACACACTTAAGCGGAGACTCAGAATCAAAGCCAGTGTTATGGAGAAACTATTACTCTCTTGGCAGCTAGTAATTTAATTATTTTGAAGGAAAAGTCCCACCCTTGATAAAGCCCAGGGAAATTAAACCTCTCAGGATATAATATGGGTGAACCCAGAGTCCAGAAAGAAGAATTAAAATCCTACAACACATCCTGGAGGGAAGGGGAAGGAAGGAGAAGAAATGCATGGCTTGCCACTGCACCAGAGAAGGACAAGAAGAAAATCAGCAAAAGGGAAGGGTCCTCAGGTAGGGGGAGGGGGTAACCTCACGAGAAGAAAAACTACATGCTTCATCAGAAATATTGAGATTGTTTGCTGTGGAGTGTGTGAGGTAAGACCCATCCCCTTGGTCTCCCACACAAAGTATACACGAACACCTTTGTCTTGAGGCGGGTGGTTTAAAGAGGAGCTGAGTTCCGTGGCTGGGTAGGGGCAGAGCAGAGACAGTGAGGGAGGTCACAGGAATCAGAGGATGAGAGGATGCTGGCCTCACTATTATACCTGACCTCTGTGGGACTACTGGGGTGAAGTTGGCACTGAGCAAGGAGGATGAAATTGGAGTCATAAGGGTAAGATAAGCAGCACTAATGCAGGTTCCAGGAAAGGCCAATTCACATTTGATGTGAGGCCATCTTGCTCATTTGCAACTGTGTGTAGTCTGTTCTGTGTATCAGCCTGGACTAATGTGCCTCTTCATCCAGCAGCAGCACAAGCTCAGACCTGGCCTTACTGCCAAGCAGGCCACTGGCAGCATTTAAGCCGGCACTTACGCACTGGTTCGTGTGAGCACACACACTTTAAGAAATCTGGGGCCCACTTAACTAAACTTAGATGAAAATTTGATTTTGGTCATTGCTTGCTTTCCTACTGGTGCCTGCATTCTTCCACAACAATTATGTCTGAATGACAAAACTGGAGAAAATTTTAAATAAACTACAACCACATATTCAACCACAGCAACAAAGACATTTTGTGCTTATTAACACCATCTCTCTATTCTTTAGAGGGCCAAATTATTCTTAAATCTTTCACAATGAAAATCTACCTGGGAACACAAATCTTCCTCACCATAATGTGACCAAGCCCCGTAACAACAGCGGCAGGTCATTACCAAGCCATTTTGGGTTATGTTTTTACAAGAATATAAACAAACAGTTTAAAGACCACCGGAAAAGTGTCCCACTGATACTCAACTTAAACATGATTATTTATTAGAAATTACTGAAAGCCACTCACATCCGTGGTAACTGTAGTCCTTGGTGAGTTTTATACCTAAAGGTGGAAAAAAGACAAAGCATAGAATTGCTACAGATTTCTGTTCTGAATAGATCATTTTAGGCTCACTTTGGCCTTGAGGGTGGGTCTTGGTGAGAGAAGCCCTTTGCCCTAAATGCTCAGGCAGAGAAGAACCCTGTGAACAGATATGTAAGAAGTAGAAGAGGAGAAATTACCATGTACATATAGAGCAGCTACTCTGTGCCACACAGGGCTCAACCTTCCAAACTGGGGGTCAGCAAGCTTTTTCTGTAAAAGGTCACGGAGTAAATATTTCAGGTTTTGTGAGCCACATATGGACTTTGTTGCATATGTTTGGGTCTTTTGTTTGTTTTTGTTTTTGCTCTTAAAAAACCCTTTTAAAATGTAAATGTAAACCAGTGGCCTGGGTCGGATTTGGCCCACAGGCCAATCTCTAACAGTTCTCCACCACCCTATGTGACAGATGTTGTTTTGATCCCATTTTAAAGATAAGGGGATAAGGCTCAGAGATGTTAAGGGACCTGCTTGAGTACACACATCTGGTTTTAGTGTTTGATGACAGAGTCAGGCAGGATCTAAATTCAAGTCCATCAGTCTTCAAAGGTCATTTACTTCCCACTATACCACATGGCCTCAAAAACATTGTGAATTTGGCAACTCTCTTCTCAGTGTAGGAAGGAATGTAAAAGGAACTTACATTTACTGAACACCTACCATGTACTGAGCCCTGGCTACAGACTTTACACATGAGATTCCACAAGGCTGCCACTAATGGTTGTACAGGTTGTTCACTGCACAAGAATGCCAGGTCAAGAAAGGAGTAGGGCTAAGACCCAATCTGCACTGAACGCAGTAACTAAGTACCCTGGAGCAGAGCTGCACCCAACATGAGGGGATACCTCCTCTATTATTCACCAAGGCCCCATGGTGGCTGCAGCAGCCCTGCTAGTATACCTGGGGCAGCAGATGAGATAGGGGTAGCCTTGACAAAGCCAGAGGATCCTGAAGCCTGGACTGATGAAGGGAGACAGAATACAGCCCAGTGTGCGGAATCACAAAGCAGGAGCAGAAGGGCAGGAGGAACTGGTGACAGGAACCCCAGCACTAAATCTCAGTCACACGTGGTCCCCAAGCTGTGGCATGGAGCTTTGTAGTAAGTAAACAGGCCGTCACTGTTTCACATACAGGTAGCTGAAATAATGGACTTCATTATTGCAAAAGGTGATAACAGTGGAAAATATGTATTTTAAAAGGAAGTTTTACACAAATCCTATTCAATTCAACAGGCATTTATTGACTTTCTTGATGATCGCTGCATAAAAGTTTATTAAAGGAAGCCAGGAGCAGTTGCAGAATTTCTTAACATCTTAAAGTTTATACTGTGTATGTGCCATCCTCAACTAAAATAGACTCTTAACCTAGAAGAAAAATGGGTGAGACTCAGTGTGACTGTTTGCAGGTGGCCCTGTGAGCTTCTCCACCATAGTTCTTCTGACCACTGCCTCCAGGGCCATCACCCCTTCCCTCCCCTGCATTTGTTGGGACCTACAAGTGCCCCACACAGCTGTCATGTTTCTGCCCCAAGGTCCCCTGATGGAAAACAACTAGGGGCCCAGCCTCAAGTCTGACCATGTGTTCTGTGCCTCCTACCGCCTTCTGCTGAACTCAGACCTTCTGATGATAATTTCCAGGAGTCGAACTGAGCCAAATGCCACAGGAGGCCCCTCAACACCCAGATATGCTCCTGCCTCAGGCTTTGGTGAGATTTCCTTGGAAAAGAGTCCTTAAGGAGCCCTGAGGCTTCCTTTCTCCCACATCCTACCCAACTGCAAAAAATACTCATGATTGTCTTCCTGAGGCTTCAGTATACAAAGATTTAGTTAAATTGTTGGGAATTAGTTAACAAGGGAAAGAAACTGCAATTTATTTCCTTTTTTTCATCTCCAATTCCAAGGATAAGATTTTTTTCAGATGGCCCTAAAGTTTCTGCAATTGTCTCTAGACAGACATTAGTAAGGAGAGAAAGCAAATTGCTCTCTGCAATTACTAAGCTCTGAATTCACTAAACAGCCAATCTTTATGCTGCCATTGTAGTCACATCTACAGACGACTGGTTCAGGATAGGGCAATCATTCCCAGAGCCGTTCACTACTGCTAAATGTTCAAATGGCAGTGTGGAAAATTACCCAGAAAACAGCTGTTTATGCTTTAGGCGGTACCTACATGGGAAGAGAAGCAATGGGTGGGTGAAGTCACAAGCCATAAAATTGAGAAAATACTATTTTCAAGTTAAATGTGAAGGGAAGTCCCACTGCAAGAGGTAATCAATAGTCAAGAGGAAGTACAATACGACAAGAGAGAAGGAAAGTAGCAAGAGTCACCTCCAAATAACAAATCATTGAGATACAACAGTCCCAGAGAGACTTAACTTTACCACTGTTCTGGTCCCAAGTGCACACATTTCCCAAGCACTTTTCTTGCTTCACCCAGCTAGAGGGAGGCAGATCCAGTCACTTGAGTATGATTTTCTCCTTCCTGGCACGTAAGTCCACAATGTAGAGACAGCTTCTGAATCAATTTTGGTAAAATTGTGTAGCTCAATGCAAGATTCTATTGACATTTTGAAAGAACAGTTAACACTAGCACTCCTATTCCTCCCTTCCAGCCATAAGCCAAGAACCTCAGTACTTGGATACCCTTGCATGTTCCCAGGTCTTGACAATAAGCTATCCACAACATAGAAAGCCCCAGAACAGTGTCCTGAATCTTACTCAATTCTTCCCCTCTGGGGGTTCTATTGTCCCAACCAGCCTATCCTCACTCTCACCTTTGAATCCCTCATGACTGTGAGCACTTGGTCTAGGGCCTAGAATGTAAGGATCGTCAACCAAAGAATAGAGAAAGGGTCTGCAAGCAGCAGAGATTCTAATTATCAGCCTCTCCTGGGTTCCTAAGACAAGTTAATCATTTGCTGCCAAGCTGGGACTCCAGGCTTCATTGAAAAAGGAAAATTTGAACTCACAATGATTTTTACACTCATAATTCTAGACCAGGTTGCTGCCAAGAGTTGAAGTCCACAATGTTGTATCCAAAGGCTCCAGGTCCTCCTGATGTACCAGAGGAACAAGATACAATGCCTTCTGGAACAACCAGAAATTAAAAAAAAAGAAATTCTTTACAAGGCACTAAGGAAACAATCAGCTTCAGAGGTTTGTTTCTGTGACAGAGGGCTGGGGAAAGAAGAGCTATCTAATTTTTCATTAGTAATAAGCTATTCACAACAGAGGGCTTGAAGTATGGTTTGACTGGCCTGATCCAAACTGCAAAGAACAATGATGCATCTTCACAAGCAGAGTAGCATGGGTGGGGCACTGGGCTTCAGAGTCCAGTGAGCCCAGTTTGAATCTTGGCTCCAACATTTCTTGACTGTGTGACCTCAGAAAGGTACCAAGTCTTATTTTTACCATCTGTAAAATGAGCTTATTAACAGGGTCAACTTCATAGAGTTTACAAAGTCCTATTGATTTAATCCATGTAAATGTCTAACAGATGATTAGCACTTATCTGCATTGTAACCTCTAATTCCACTTCTCTTCAAGGTCTGCCTATCATATTACCATTTTGGGGGAAAAAGGTTAAAGGCAATGCCTGATTGACCTATTACCTTTCTTTAAAACACAGCTCACTCTGGCTCTTGGCTCTGTGGTCTGAAGACAGGTCCAAAAAGTCAACGACTTAAAGTCTCAAAAAAAGAAAAAGAAGTAACATGTAAGTCAGAGGCAAAGGTGAGGGAAGGTGGTTCTGTTTTATCATAAAGAAAAGGTAATTCAAGAGGAAAACCACAAGCCTCCCAGCTGGAAATGTGCTGGTTGAAGCCAGAACAAAGTCACAGAGGGCTGTATACTATGCTCAACAAAAAGAGGAAAACCACATTTTCCTAGCTGTTTCCGTGAAATATCTCAGGGAAACGGAGTGCAAATAAAAGTCATAAAGCAACTCCTTCATCCAAAAAAAAAAAAAAAAAAAAAAAAACCCAGCATCAGACTTCCAGGCAACATGGCACTCTACGCAGAAGCACCGCGCTGTACCTCCACAGCAAAGATATGAAAACTAAGCCAAACAAAGAAAACGGCAATACTAAAACCCTAAGCATCAAATGAAGACATAAAGAACTCAGACAAGCTCCGAATAGAAAAAGAAACTGATAGAGAACAGAGAGCAAGGAGAGATATATGCTGAGGTCGCCTATCAGCTAATGCAGCATCTTGGACTCCTATCAGAGATCAGTGAACAGAGGTACAAGAAAGCAGCATCACGGAGCTTCCAGTGGGAGACAGACAACCGGTAACCAGCAATACACACTTTCCCACCCCCCACCCCACCCTTCTTCACCCGCACTGGGCCTCCTCTGCTTCCTGCAGCCACAGTCTCTTGGCCAGGAAGCATTGGTTTCACCCCAGTGTCGCTTGTATTTCACCCACTCACACTGGCTGGCTCCCTAAGTGCCATCTGTTGGCTGCTGGTGTTGCTTTTTTCCACTCTTTAGATTTCTTCCTCACCTCTCACCACCTCCCCCTTCTTTCTCTCAAATACCTAGCTCCATGCACCATCTTTGCTTCTTCCTGAAAGGCTGTGAAATGCCACTCGAATGTGAGATTGCTTCCGGGCCCGTGCTGCCACACTGGTGGGATCCCAGGACTTTTTGTTTGCTTGTTTTGAATTCCTTGTTTGCCTTTTCTTTTCTAAACTGGGAGCCCATTGTAGCCAGGCAGTTCTGCATGGCTTGGGACACACCCCCTCAGAGTATGCAGATACAAAGACGGATCCCTGAAGTCATTTCTTTTTCCTTGTTCTTTTTTGGGGTTTTTTTTTTTCCCTGTTTTCTGGGGTGTTTTTCTTGTTCTTTTTTTGAATTGTTTGTTTTCTTTCGTTTTCCCTCTTTTTCCCTTTTTCTCTTTCTTCATTACTCAGTTTCTCATCTCTCTATAATTTCCTTCTCTACCTGTCCTCTGAATACATGGTGCTGAGGGACACCTCTACACCTTCTAGCCAGGCTGTACTTCATGGCCTGGGAGTAACTTTCCCAGACTTCGTAGCCACACTAGTGGGTATCCTGGGAGCTTTTCTTTTTTCTTTCTAATTTTTATTTACTCATTTTTTTCTTTTCTTTCCTTTTTTTTTTCCTTCTTCTCCTTTTTGGTTTTCCCCATTTCATAGTTTCTCATCTCTCCACTCCAATGGCAGGCTCCCCTAGGACTCTTTTTATTTTTGTTTGTATGTTTTTGGCTCCTGTTCCTCTCTCCACTCTCTCTTCTCTCCCATACCCATCTTAGCTCCACACACCACAATTGCCCCCCTCCATCTCGCCTACCTGCACCATGCGCTGAACATCACACCACCAAGAAGCCCAGGAAAAGCCTACTGGAATCTGCCCTGTACTGATTACTGACCTACCACGGTGGCTGTAGTAAGTGCCACAAACAACCAATTCCAGAAATTCCTCTTCAAGTAGACCTGCCATGCTGTACCATATCTGAGCAACTGACCCTGTTAATTGGAGAAGGAGGCAAAAAGTATCGTGCCCACAGACGAGAAAACAAAAAAGAACACACAGCCCACCTGCTCAGACATAGCCAAATAAAACAAAAACAAGATGAAACAAACATCTACGATTAATAAATGAGGAAAATAACTACCAAATGCCCAAAGACAGCAGGCAATATCAAAACATTTAGGAAAACAGGACAGGGTGGGTCTAGCAGACACCCAAAATAAAACACCAAATGACTTCCCAGTAGAAGAAAAGGCACTAGAACTACCTGATAGGGAATTCAAATCTCTAACATACAGAGCTATACAAGAGACGAAGCAAAAAGCAGACAAGAATGAGGAAAAAATACACAAATTCATGGAAAATACAGATAAAAAATGGAAGAATTAAGGAAAATAATGCAGGAACAAAATACCAAAATAAATTCACAAATAGAAATCATACAAAAACAACAATTAGAAATCCAAAAGATAAACAACAAGATTTCAGAAATAGACAGTGTCATAGAAGGGCTGAGGAGCAAGTTTGAAATGGTGGAAGAGAGGATCAGCGAAATTGAAGAAAAACACTTGGATACAACTCTGTTTGAGGAAAAATCAGAAAACAGAACAAAGAAAAATGAAGAGACCCGGAGAGTTATGTGGGACACAATCAAGAGCAAAACTCTGTGAGTGATCGGAGTTCCAGAACAGGGGGAGAAAACAGAAAACACAGAGAGGATCATTGAAGAACTGCTGACAGAAAACTTCCCCAATATCAGGAAAGATGAAAAGCTGACCATCCAAGAAGCTCAACGAACCCCATATAGGATACACCCCAAAAGAAAATCACCACGGCATATCATACTCACACTCGCCAAAACCAAAGACAAACAAAGAATCCTGAGAGCAGCTCATGAAAAACAAAAAGTCCCATACAGAGGAGAAACAATAAGACCAAGCTCAGGTTATTCAGCAGAAACCATGCAGGCAAGAAGGCAATGCAATGACATATATAAAACCTTGAAAGAAAAAAACTGCCAGCCAACAATAACATATCCTGCAAAACTCCCTTTCAAATATGATGGTGAAATTAGGACATTTCCAGATAAAAAGAAATTAAGGGTATATGTAAAAACAAACCAAACTTACAGGAATTATTAAAGAGAATCCTTCAATCTGAGAACAAACAACATCAGCCCCCAGGCTGAATCTAGGACGCAGGATCATACCAGCCAGACACCAATCTAAGAAATGAACTCTCAAGGACTATCCAAAACCAGAAGAAATACAACAGGGAATCAGAGCAGTTAATCTGTAAATGACAACAACATCAGAACAATAATAGAGGGAATAAACAGTGTAGGTATTGAGCCTTCTAATGGAGAGGAAGGCAAGGCGATACCAAGTAATAATAGACTGCTTCAAACTTACAAAGATAAGGGTACATTTCACGGTAACCACAAAGAAAGTTGACATACCTACTCATCAAAACAAAGAGGAAAAACATAAAGTCTCAGTAAAAACAAAACCTACAAAAACAAAAGAAATGAAAAACAAATCCACAAATAAAAGGAATGCAGCACAGGAGAGTGACAGGAACAAAGAAAACGTCAGCACCACAAAAAAGAAAAGCACTACAAAATGATAGCAATAAACTCACACCTACCAAGAATTACACTGAATGTAAATGGCCTAAATGCAACCATAAAGAGACGGAGAGTGACAGAATGGATAAAAAACCAGGATCCATCAATATGCTGTCTACAAGAGACAAACCTTAGAAACAAAGATGTAAATTTATTAAAAATCAAAGGTTGGAAAAATATATATCAAGCAAAAACTACCAAAAAAGAGCAGGAGTGGCAATTCTAATCTCAGATAAAATAGACTTTAAAACAAAATCCACCATAAAAGACAAAAAGGACACTATATAATGATTAACGGGACAATCCATCATGAAGACATAACCATGATAAACATCTACATACCCAAAGACAGGGCTCCAAAATACATAAAACAAACTCTAACAGCACTGAAAAGAGAAACTGACAGTTCCACAACAATAGTACCAGACTTCAACGCACCACTCTCAGCAAAGGACAGAACATCTAAAAAGAAACTCAGCAAATATACAGAAGACCTAAAGGGCACAAACAACCAACTTGATCTCACAGACATACACAGAACTCTCCACCCTACAGCTGCAAAGTACACATTCTTTTCCAGTACACATGGAACGTATTCCAGAATAGACCACATCTTAGACCACAGAGCAATCCTCAACAAGATCCAAAATGCTGAGATAATACAAAGTATCTTCCTCTGACCACAATGCCATCAAGGTAGAAATTAACAACAGAAAGAGCAAGGAAAAAAAATCAATTACATGGAACCTGAATAACACCTGGCTTACAAACCACTTTGTAATAGAAGAAATCAGAGATGGAATCAAAAAATTCCTAGAATCAAATGAGAATTAAAACACATCATACCAAAACCTTTGACACACAGCAAAGGCAGTCCTCAGAGGACAATTTATAGCATAGATGCACACATCAAAAACAAGGGACAAAATCAAAACATTAACTATAGAACTCAAATAGAAAAAGAACAGAAAAAAAAAAAGGCCACAGCCACCAAAAGAAAGGAAATAATAAAGATTACAGCAGAAATAAATGAAACAGAGAATAGAAAAACAATAGAAAGAATCAACAAAACCAACAGTTGGTTCTTTGAAAAAATCCACAAAACCGACAAACCATTGGCCAGACTGACAAAAGAAAAACAGGAGAGAATGCAAATAACACAAATAAAAAATAAAATGGTATACATTACAACAGACCCAACTGAAATAAAAAGGATCATAACAGAGTATTATGAAAAACTATGCTCCAACAAATATGAAAACCTAGAGGAAATGGATAAATTTCTAGAAACACACTACCTACCCAAACAATCGCAAAGTGATGTTGAAAATCTGAACAGAACCATAACAAGACAAGAGATTGAAGAGATAATTAAAAAAAACTCCCAACAAAAAAAAGCCCCAGCCCAGATGGCTTCACTGGAGAATTCTACCAAACATTCAGAGAAGAGCTTGTACCAGTACTACTCAAAATATTTCAGAACGTAGAAAAGGAAGCGACACTTCTGAATTCATTCTATGAAAGCCAGCATAACCCTGAAACTGAGACCAGACAAAGACGCTTCATAACAAGAAAATTACAGACCAATATCTCTCATGCATATAGATGCAAAAATTCTCAACAAAATTCTAGCCAACAGAATTCAGCATCATATCAAAAAAATAATACACCATGACCAAGTAGGTTCATACCAGGTATGCAAGGATGGTTCAACATTAGAAAATCAATCAACATAATCCACTACATAAATAAAAGAAAGAAAAGAATCACATGATCATCTCAAATGATGCAGAAAAGGCATTCGACAAAATCCAACATCCATTCCTGATAATTACTCTCAATAAAATAGGTATAGAAGGGAAATTTCCCAACATAATAAAGTGCATCTGTGCAAAACCAATAGCCAACATCATTCGTAATGGAGAGAGGCTGAAAACATTCCCCTTGATAACAGGAACAAAACAAGGATGCCCTTTATCACCACTCCTATTTAACACTGTGCTGAAAGTTCTAGCTAGAGCAATAAGGCAAGAAAAAGAAATAAAGGGCATCCAAATTGGTAAGAAGTTAAACAGTCCCTGTTTGTGGATGATATGATAGCATACATAGAAATCCCTAAAGCCTCAATGAGAAAACTACTGGAACTAATAGAAAGATTCAGCAGAGAAGCAGGATACAAGTTAAACATACAAAAATCAGTCGGATTCCTGTACACTAATAAAGAGAACAATGAAAAAGAAATGAGGAAAACAATACCATTTATAATAGCCCCTAAAAAAATAAAATATTTAGGAATAAATCTAACCATAGATGTAAAAGACCTATACAAAGAAAACTACAAAACACCACTGCAAGAAACCCGAAAGGATCTACATAAATGGAAAAAATACCATGCTCATGGATAGGTAGACTCAACATTGTGAAAATGACAATTCTACCCAAAGCAATTTACAAATACAATGCAATCCTGAACCAAATACCAACAATATTCTCTAAAGAGATGGAAAAACTAATCATTACCTTTACATGGAAAGGGAAGAAGCCCTGAAAAAGTAAAGCACTATTGAAGAAGGGGAATAAAGTAGGACGACTCACCCTACCTGACCTCAGACCCTAATATACAGCTACGGTAGTCCGAACAGCCTAGTACTGGTACAACAACAGATACACTGGCCAACGGAATAGAATTGAGAACCTAGATGTAAAACCATCCACCTGTGGTCACCTAATCTTCGACAAGGACTCAAAGTCCATCCAATGTGGAAAAGACAGTCTTTTTAACAAATGGTGCTAGTAAAACTGGATGTCCATCTGCAAAAAAATAAAACAGGACCCATACCTCACACCGTATACAAAAACTAATTCAAAATAGATCAAAGACCTAAATATAAAGCCAAAAACTATAAAGTTCATAGAAGAAAAAAATAGCATCAACGCTAGAGGCCCTAATACATGGCATTAACAGGATACAAACCATAACCATCAAAACACAAAGTCCAGAAGATAAGCTAGACAACTGGAATCTTCTAAAAATCAAACACCTATGCTCTTCAAAAGACTTCACCAAAAGAATGAAAAGAGAACCTACAGATTGGGAAAAAACTTTTGGACATTACAGGTCAGACAAAGGTCTAATCTGTGTAATCTACAAGAAAATCCAACACCTCTACAGCACAAAGACAAATAATCCTATTAAAAAATGGGCAAAGGAACAGACACCTCACCAAAGAAGACATTCAAGTGGCCAACAAACACATAAGGAAATGCTTTCGATCACTAGCCATTAGAGAAATGCAAATTAAAACCACAAATGAGATACCATCTCACCCCTGCATTACTGGCACCAATCAAAAACACTGAAAATAACAAATACTGAAGAGGCTGTGGGGAGATTGGAACTCTTATGCATTGCTGGTGGGAATGCATAATGATACAACCATTTTGGAAAATGACAGGGCGCTTCCTTAGAAAGCTAGAAATAGAAATACCATATGATCCAACAATCCCACTCCTAGGAATATATCCTAGAGAAATAAGAGCCGTCTCACGAATAGACATATGCACACGCATGTTCATTGTAGCATTGTTCACAATAGCAAAAAGATGGAAACACCTAGATGCTCATCAACAGATGACTGGATAAACAAACTATGGTACATACACACAATGGAGTATTATGCAACAATAAAGAACAATGATGAATCTGTGAAGCATCTCATAACATGGATGAAACTGGAGAACATTATGCTGAGTGAAATAAGTTAAGCACAAAAGGATAAATATTGTATGAGACCTCTATTGTAAAAACCCAAGAAAAAGTTTACACACAAAAACTAACAATCTTTGTTGGTTATGAGAGATGGGATGCTGGCGGGGGGGGGGGGGGAACACTAAACAGACAATAGAAAATTGGTAACTTTGGTAAAGGGTAAGACAATACACAATACTGGGGAAGCCAGCACAACTTCTACAAGGAAAGGTCATGGAAGCTCCATAGACACATCCAAACTCCCTGAGGGACTGAATTGCTGGGCATAGGGCTGTGGGGACCACGGTCTCAGGGAACATCTAGCTCAATTGGCATAACACAGTTTATAAAGACAATGTTCTACATTCTACCTTGATGAGTAGCATCTAGGGTCTTAAAAAGCCTGTGAACAGCTATCTAAGATACTCCACTGGTCTCACGCCTTTGGCAGCAAGAGAAAATGAAGAGAACAGGACACAAGGAAAGGATTACTCCAAAGGACTAATGGACCACAGCTACCAGGGCCTCCACCAGACTGAGTCCAATACAGCTAGACGGTGCCCAGCTACCACCATTGACTGCTCTGACCGGGATCACAACAGAGGGCTCTGGACAGAGCTGGAGAAGGATGTAGAACAAAATTCTAACACACAAAAAAAAGACCAGATTTACTGGCCTGGCAGAGACTGGAGAAACCCCGAGAATATGGCCCCCAGACACCCTTTTAGCTCAGTGGTGAAGTCACTCCCGAGGTTCACCATTCAGTCAGGGATTGGACAGCCGTATAAAACAAAATGGGACTAATGAGGCACAGCAATCCAGGGACAAGGACCAGAAGGCAGAAGGGGACAGGAAAGCTGGTGATAGGGAACCCAGGGTTGAGTAAGGACAGTGTTGACATGTAGTGGGGTTGTTAACCATTGTCATAGGGCAATATGTGTACTGTTTAATGAGAAACTATTTTGTTCTGTAAACCTTCATCTAAAGTGAGAATAGCAGCACAACTGAAGATTGTAATCGATGTCACTGAATTGTACATGTAGAAAATTTTGAAATGGTGTATCTTTGGTTACGTATATTTTCACCGAAAAAAAAAAAAAAAGGTCCTCCAAGGTTGAGAAAGGAGCGTGTTAACATGTTGTGGGGTTGTTAACCAATTTCATAAAACAATATGTGTACTGACTGTTGAATGAGAAACTATTCTGTAAACCTTCACCTAAAGTGCAATAAAATAAAATTAAAAAAAGAAAGCATCAGTTCATTGCAGCTTTATTCACAATAGCAAAACAATGGAAACAACTGAAGTGGCCATCAATGGACGAATGGATAATCAAATTGTGATACATACATACGATGGAACACTATGCAACTATAAAGAACAATGAGTCTAAGAAACATAACATGGATGGACGTGGATGGCCTACTCTTAAATGATTAAGTATCTAAGGACAAATACTGTATGATTCTTCTTTTATAAGAAGACAATAACAGATAAATATAGAGAAACCAATGTTCAATGATGGTTACCAGGGAGAAGAAGGGAGGAGGGGTGCGGTGTGATTAATTACTTTTGTGTGTGGTCTTTCTAGCCATTGTCTTGTAACTCCCATCCAGGTGATTGGGCGGGACTGTGTTATAAGGTAATTGCGCCCCACCAAGGGGATTGGTCAGTTTTGCCTTAAAAGAGAGCCAATTCCAGAGCAGAGAGGAAGAGCCCGCCACCATCAAGAAAGGAGAGACCAGCAGGAGAGACCCGGCAGCAGGAGATGGCACAGTGGGCTTCCCAGCCCATGGAGAAAGAAAGCTGACTGCCTTTGGGCAGAGGCTGAGGGCCAGGGAGAGGTATGCCTGCAAGCACAGCTGGGGAGAGGCTGTCCTGATGGAAGAACTGTATTCTGAGTGTTCCTGAGCCTGAATTATAACTGTTACGTCCCTAGTAAACCCATAACTGTGAGTACGGTCTGTGAGTTCTGTGTGACTATTGCAGTGAATTACTAAACCTAGTAGAGAGTGCCGTGGAAGGGACAGTTGGTGTCAGAATTAGTAAAGATGGCAGAGAGAGAAGCCTTCTCTGGCTTCTACCCCATGGGAGTCAGCCCTTTGCTGTTGATCTTGGTTCTCCTCTCCCCTTGTGGGGTTGAAGGAGGTCAGACACTGCCCCTAAGCTGTTTTAGTAGGGAAAGTACATTTTAGAAGTTAGAGACTTGTTTCTTTTTGTGATGGGAAAAACAGCACTGAGTGTGGAAGTAGTGAGCACAGCACAACCATGGTAAAGATGAGTGTTTGAGAACAAATATAAGGGTATAGATACAATTAAAGAGAATGCTGACAAATTGTGATAAATGTAACTAATGTCAATGAACAGTTAGTGTGGAAATTGCTAAAAAGGAAAAAAAAATCATTGGGGGATGTATAGTTTTGCAACAACAGTAAAACAACTAAGAAATATATGTATGATTACATAGATAGGTATGTATGCATATATATGTACAGAAAGGCATATATGAATATACAGAGAAGTACATGTATGGGTGTAACTGTAGGCATATGTATATACGTATTTATGTGTGCTGCATATAGTTTCAAATATAAAATAAAGCATATAGGGGGCACAGTTACAGATACTAGATAAAACCAAACACTTCATGGGATTAGTTTACTGAGTTTGAAGGCTTAGGACCACAGTATCATGGCGCAACTCAGTCAACTGGCACAATATAGTCCATTAAGACAATGTTCTAAATCCTATTTCAGTGAGTAGGTTCTGGGGTCTTAAAAACTTGCAAATGGCCATCTAAGATAAAACTGTCGGTCTCCACTGGTCTGGAGCGAAAGAGAAAGAAGGAAACCAAAAACTCAAAGAAGGAACTCATCTACAGAATTAATAGTCTACACAAACAACGGCCTTAGCTACCTTGAGACCAGAAGAACTAGACGATGCCCAACTACCACTACCTACTGTTCCAACCAGGGACTCAATAAATGGTCCTGGATAGAGTGGGAGAAAAATGTAGAACAAACCTCAAATTACTAAAAAAAAAAAAAAGTCCAGACTTACTGGATCAGTAGAAATCGGATGAACCCCCAAGATTATCACCCTGAGATACCCTTTAAACTTGGAACTCAAACCATTCCCAGAGGTCACCTTTCAGCCAAAGACAGATTGGCCCATAAAATAAATAATATCATCTGTGAGTACTGTGCTTCTCTAAATAATATCTAAATGAAACCAGATGGTAAACATTTTCCCTAGAACAAACATGAGAAATTCAAGGGGGCACAGGGAAGCTAGATTAAGGGAAACAGAACAACCAGAATAGAAATAATGAGAATGCTAATATATTGCAAAACAATGTAACCAATGTTACTGAACAATTTATGTATATAAATTGTTAAATGAGAACCTAATTTGCTGTGTAAATGTTCACCAAAAACATAATAAAATATTAATAAAAAAAAAAAAAGGGCCACATGTAGGTGCTCCCTTTGGCAAATCCAACTACCCAGACTTGGAGTCATCCTATCCCAGATGTCAGCCACATGAGTGAAGAAACCCTCAGATGATTCTGAACTTTAGCCTTTAAATTTCACTCTCAGACGCTGAATCTTCTCAGCTGAGGTACCAGACGAAGGAGAGCTGAGACAAGCCATACTTGCTATGTTCTATGTGGATTCTTGTGAATTCATTTGAACAGAACAAGGGGATACTGTGTGGTTTAAAGTCAGGAAAGGTATGTCAGGGTTATATCATTTCATTGTATTATTCAATCCACATGCTGAGCAAATATTCTGAGAAGCTAGACTACATGAAGAAGAATGTGGTATCAAGATGAGAGGAAGACTCAGTAATAACCTGTGATATGCAGATGACATAACCTTGCTTGCTGAAAGTGAAGAGGACTTGAAACACTGAAGAAGATCAAAGACTACAACCTTCAGTATGGATTACACCTCAGCATAAAGAAAACAAAAGTCCTCACAACTGGACCAACAACATCATGAAAAAAGGAGAAAACACTGAAGTTGTCAAGGATTTCATTTTACTTGGATCCACAGTCAGTGCCCATGGAAGCAGCACTCAAGAAATCAAATGACACATTGCACTGGGCAAATCTGCTGCAAAAGATTTCTTTAAAGTGTTAGCAAGCAAAGATGTCACTTTAAGGACTAAGGTGCACCTGACCCAAGCCATGGTGTTTTCAATCGCCTCAGAGTCATGAGAAAACTGGACAATGAATAAGGAGGACCAAAGAAGAATTGATAGCTTTGAATTACGGTGTTGGTGAAGAATATTGAATATACCATGGACTGCCAGAAGAACAAACAAATCTGTCTTGGAAGAAGTACAGCCAGAATGCTCATTAGACGTGAGGATAGAAAGACTTCGTCTCACACACTTTGGACATGTTTTCAGGAGGGACCAGTCCCTGGAGAAGGACATCATGCTTGTAAAGTAGACGTCAGCAAAAAAGAAGATGATTCTCAATGAAGCGGATTCACACAGTGGCTGCAACAACATAACAGTGATTGTCAGGATGGTGCAGGAATGGGCATGGTTTCATTCTGTTGTACACAGAGTTGCTATGAGTCAGAACCGACTCGACAGCACCTGACAACAACAATTCTACAACTATAGATAGCCGAACAGATATTATAATAATAATAATACTAATAATAATAGCAACAACTAATAATAATAGCAATTTTTAATACCGTATGTTGCTACTTTTTTTTTCTTAATATTCATAATCAAGTCTGCCTAAAGGCTCTGTCTACATTAAGGAGTTGACAGTGCATCATTAACTTTACACTGCTTGAGTTGCCAAAGTAATGGATTATGTTTTTAACCTTTACTTTTTCGTTCATCAGAATTAACTGTTCCTTTGACATGCTAATATTCTTCAACAAAGCTAGTTAAATAATAAGTCATTTGACTTCACATTTCAACAATATGGTTGACTAGGTAAATCACAGACTTTCCAAACAATAACATTTCGAAATTCTATGCACAACACATTCATATATTCAAAGCTGAATGTAGAGCAAAAAATAAATAAATAAAGGAAAGAAAGTGCCAGGTGCAGGAAATGCAGAGGGAATTGAAAATCAGAGGAAGAAGCTTACCTTTGGCAACAACAAGGTGGGTGGAGGGTAGAGGTTATTATCACAGTAACCAAGTAGCTTGGTCTTATGGGGTCTGGAGGTAAGGCCGCTACCTGGGAAAGGTGGGGAGTTTGAACTGAGTAGCCTGAACATAATATGGGGAAATTTAGAGAGTTATAAACTACTGAACATGTTTAGCAGGGGACAGGAAGAAGGAGGGATCTGCCAAATTGCCCAATAAGGGAAAAAAAGAATCTTGTCTATCTCTGCATAGGCTGCAGGTGGAAAAACACAACAAAACAAAAAAAGTTTGTTAGAATTCATAACAATGTTCTGTGTATTACAAACTTTTTCTTTTTGAAATGATTCTATGTGTAACAGTTACAAATCTCCAAACCCAGAAAAGACCATGAAATTGGTCCTGTAGACAGCCCTGAAGTGCCCGGCAGAATGAAATACAAAATTGCTCTGGCCACACAAAATAACTACTAACAAAGTCCAGTAAAGAGAAAGCTCACAATCAAAGTTAACAAGGAAACCACCACCATGAGTGTGACTCTGAGGAACTGTTTTTGTTCTTGTTAGTTGCCACAGAGTCAGTAATCCTCAAACCTTGCATAATAAAATAATCTGTTAAAGAATAAAAAACAAATGTATTAAAAAAGATTAAATAGGGGATTAAAAAAATCAAAAGAATGAAAATGTAAGCCACATAGTGAGTGAAGATACTTGCAATATTTAAAACCAACACAATACCTGCATCCAGAATCTATAATGGAAGTCTACAAATCAATAAGTAAAAGACAGAAAAGCCAATTAAAAATAAGGGACAAGAGGCCACAAGCAGATGAAAAAATGCTCAACATCATTAACCATTCCAAAAACCAAAAAACCAACCAGCTGTCGTCAAGTCGATTCCGACACATAGTGACCCTATAGGACAGAGTAGAACTTCCCCATAGGGTTTCTAAGGAGTGGCTGGTGGATTCAAACTGCCAACCTTTTGGTTAGCAGCCAAGCTCTTAACCATGGCACCACCAGGGCTCCCCATTAGCCACTAGGGAGATGCAAATTAAAACCATGATAAGATATCACCCCACCCCCATTAGAATGGCAATAATAAAAAATACGGAAAATGACAGGTGTTGGTGAGAATGTGGAGAAATTGGAACTCCATTGCTGGTGAAATGCATAATGGTGCAGCCAGTGTGGAAAAGAGTTTGGCAGTTCCTCAAAAAGTTACATAGAACCTCCATATGACCAAGCAATTCCACTCCTAGGTATATACCCAAAAGACTTAAAAGCAGCGACATAAACAGAAAAATGTACACCAATGTCCATTGCAGCACCACCAAAAGGTGGAAACAACCTAAATGTCCATCAATGGATGAATGGATAAACAAAATGTGGTACAAATATACACTGGAATATTACTCAGCCATAAAAAGGAATGTAGTCCTGATCCATGCTACAACACGGATAAACTTTGAAGACATAAGGCTGAGTGAAATAAGTCAATCACAAAAGGACAAATATTGTATGAGCTCAATTACATGAAACACCAAGAATAGGCAAATGTATACAGACCATAGTTTATTAGTGGTTATCAGGGGCAAGAAAGAGGGTGCAAACGGGAGTCACTGTTTAAGAAGCAGTGAGTTTCTGTTTATAGTGATGGGAAATTCAGCAACAATTATGCATGATGACCGCACAACATGACTGTTGTTGTTGTGGTTAGATGCCGTCGAGTTGGTTCCAACTCACTGCAGTCCCATGTACAACAGAACAAAACACTTTCCAGTCTTGTGCGATCCTCATAAACACTGCTATGTTTGAGCCTACGGTTGCAGCTGTTGTCAATCAATCTCCTTGAGGGTTTTCCTCTTTTTCACTGACCCTCTACTTTACCAAGCATGATGTCCTTCTCCAGGGTTTGGTCCTTCCTGATAACATGTCTAAAGCACATGAGACCAAATATTGCTATCCTTGCTTCTAAGGAGTATTCTGGCTGTACTTCTTCCAAGACAGATTTGTTCATTCTTCTGGCAGTCCATGGTATATTCAATATTCTTCACCAACATCATAATTCAAAGGCACTGATTTTTGTTTGGTCTTCCTTATTCATTTTCCAGCTTTCAAATGTATATGAGGCATTTGAAAATACCATGGCTTAGGTCAGGTGCACCTTAGTCCTTAAAGTGACATCTTTGCTTTTTAACACTTTGAAGAGATCTTTTGCAGCGAATTTGCCCAATGCAATGTGTCATTTGATTTCTTGACTGCTGTTTCCATGGGTGTTGATTGTGTAAAATGAAACCCTTGACAACTTCAGTATTTTCTCCATTTATCATGATGTTACTTATTGGTCCAGTCGTGAGGATTTTTGTTTTCTTTATGTTGAGGTGTAATCCATACTGAAGGCTGAAGTCTTTGATTTTCATCAGTAAGTGCTTCGAGTCTTCTTCATTTTCAGCAAGCAAGCTGTGTCATCTGCACACCACTAAAGCAAATGGAAGAAATGATGAAGAGAAGATTTAAAAGAGAGGCTCAAGAAGACAAAGTGAACTATTATAGTGAAATGTGCAAAGACCTGGAGTTAGAAAACCAAAAAGGAAAAATGCGGTCAGAATTTCTCAAGCTGAAAAGAACTGAAGAAATAATTCAAGCCTCGAGTTGTAATACTGTAGGATTCTATGGGCAAAATATTGAATGACACAGGTAACATCAAAAGAAGATGGAAGGAATACACAGAGTCACTGTACCAAAAAGAATTGGTCAGTGTTCAACCATTTCAGAAGGTAAAATACGATCCAGAACCGATGGTACTGAAGGAAGAAGTCCAACTGCACTGAAGGCACTGGCGAAAAACAAGGCTCCAGGAATTGATGGAATACCAACTGAGATGTTTCAACAAATGGATGCAGCACTGGAGATGCTTACTCATCTATGCCAAGAAATTTGGAAGACAGTTACCTGGTCAACTGACTGGAAGAGATCCATATTTGTGCCCATTCCAAAGAAAGATGATTCAACAGAATGTGGAAATTATCAAACTATATAATTAATATCACACACAGGTAAAATATGCTAAAGACATTCAAAAGTGGTTTGCAGCAGTACATCTACAGGGAACTGCCAGAAATTCAAGCCGGACTCAGAAGAGGACATGGAACAGGGATATCACTGCTGGTGTCAGATGGATCTTGGCTGAAAGCAGAGAATACCAGAAAGATGTCTACCTGTGTTTTACTGACTATGCAAATGCCTTAGACTGTGTGGATCATAACAAATTATGGATAACATTGTGAAGAATGGTATTCCAGAACACTTAATTTGCTCACAAGGAATTACAAAGACCAAGAAGCAGTCATTCAAATAGAACCAGGGGATACTATGTGGTTTAAAATTAGGAAAGGTGTGCATCAGGGTTGTATTCTTTCACCATATTTATTCAATCTGTATGTTGAGCAAATAATCAGAGAAGTTGGGCTATATAAAGAAGAACTCAGCAGCTGGATTGGAGGGAGACTTGTTAACAACCTGTGATATGCAGATGAGACAACCTTGCTTGCTGAATACAAAGAGAACTTGAAGCACTTACTAATGAAGATCAAAGATTACAGCTCACCGTATGGATAGCACTTCAACAACATGTTTAATGTAATTGATATCACTAAACTGCACACATGAAAAATGCTGAATTGGCAAATACATATTTTCACAACAATAAAAAAACAATACTTTAACATCATTAAAAAATAGTAAGGGGCAAGAGATTTGAACAGGCACTTTACAATATAGGAGATCCGGAAGCCAGAATATACTAGAGTGGCTAAAATTTTAAAATATGATCATACCAAGTGTAAGAAAATATGTAGAGCAAGCAGAACTCTCATGCACTGCTGACAAGAGCATAGAACTCAAGTGGTACAGCCACTTCAGAAAACTGTTTGACAGTATGAACTAAAGATAAGCACATGTACCCCGTGACCCAGTAAGTCCACCTGAAGAATACACCCAACAGAAATGAGCACCGATATACAAACAGACATTTACAAGAACACTCATAAGCAGCAACAGCCCCACACTGGAAACAACTCAAATAAAATATTCACCAATAGTAAGATAGGTAGATTGTAATATGTTCACACAATGGAATTCTAAACAACAATAAAAACAAATGAACTGCTACACATGACAGCATATATAATAGCACATGTATTAAGACTGAGTAAAAAATAGCCAGACACAAAAGAATATAAACTGTATGATTCCATTTATATGAAGTTCCAAAAAGGACAAAACTTAGGTATAATGAAGCTATAATGGGGTAACCTCTGGGAAAAAGGGAGGGGAAAGAAGTCAGATTAGGAAAACATGAATGAGGCTTCTAGGGTGCTAGTAATGTCCTATTTCTTTATGTGGGTGCTGGTAACATGGGTGTGTTCACTTCGTGGTACTTCATTTCTATTTGTACACTTGGTACACGTGTATATTATAAAAAAACCCATTGTTGTCTAGTTGATTCCAACTCACAGCGATCCTACAGGACAGAGTAGAACTGTCCCCATAGGGTTTCCAAGGCTGTAAATCTTTACAGAAGTAGACTGCTACATCTTTCTCCTGGTGGGTTCGAATCACTGAACTTTCAGTTAGCAGCAGAGCACTTAACCACTGTGCCACTAAGGATCCTACGCATATTATTCTCCCATAAAAAAATTCTTTTTAATAGATGAAAGAGAAAAATAGTCTATTCTGTTATATTTATGTAATCTAGTTGGGTCTACTGATAAAGATCAAAGACTACAGCCTTCAGTATGGATTACATCTCAAAAGAAAACAAAATCCTCACAACTGGACCAATAAGCCACATCATGATAAATGGAGAAAAGACTGACATTGTCAAGGATTTCGTTTTACTTGGATCCACACTCAATGCCCATGGAAGCAGCATTCAGGAGATCAAATGACATATTGCACTGGGCAAATCTGCTGCAAAAGATCTCTAAAGTGTTAGAAAGCAAAGATATCACTTTGAGGGCTAAGGTATGCCTGACTGAAGCCATGATATTTTCAATCACCTCACGTGCATGCGAAAGCTGGACAATGAATAAGGAAGACTGAAGAAGAAGTGATGCATTTGAATTATGGTGTTAGTGAAGAATACTGAATATAGCATGGACTGCTAGAATGAACAAGTCTGTCTTGGAAGAAATACAGCTAGAATGCTCCTTAGAAGCGAGGATGGCAAGACTTCATCTCACATACTTTAGACATGTTATCAGGAGGGACTAGTCCCTGGAGGAGGATATTATGCTTGGTAAAGTGGAGGTTCAGCAAAAAACAGGAAGACCTTCAATGAGATGGATTGACACAGTGGCTCCAACAATAGGCTTAAATATAGCAATGACCATGAGGATGGCGCAGGACCGGGCAGCATTTTGTTCTGTTGTACACAGGGTCACTGTGAGTCAGAACCAACTCAACAGCACCTAACAACAACAACAGCTGAGTCATTGCTTAGTTGGAAATAAACACTCTGAATCAGAAAAAGGCATTTCCAAGGAAACATTCTCATGGCAGAATGGAAAACTTTTACTGACACCGGTGAACTGGTGGGCAGGCACACCCCACCATCAGTGAGAGGCAGGGGCATTGTTCTAGTCTCAAGCTTGACAGGTCTGGGAAGCCAGAAAAGCACAAGGGGAACCAAGTACTGGCACAAATAATAATAAACATTGATCACATAATAAGATCCAGTATTGTTCTAAATGCTTTAAACATATTAACTCACGTGATCCTCCTAAGTCCCTACTTTAGTTTTCAGATGAGGTAATTTAGTACAGAGGAGTTAAGTGGCCTGTCCAAGGTCACACAGCTAGCAAGAGGTGCAGTCTGGATTCTGCCCAAGTAGTGTTGCTCTGTACCCACACACTTAAACATACACTGTACCACTTCCCTAAATTACCTGATCTATGGAAGAACAAGAAATCCAACCACGTGCCTTAGAAGCATTTGTGCCAGTGATGGGGAGAGAGAAGACAGAGGCCAGAGGAGAAGACTCACCATTATGGACACTTACTATGTGCCAGGCATTGGGCTAAGTACTCTCTCCATGTCAAATTTTATTTAATTTTCACAAGAGCCCTATGAAGTAGCTACTGCTGTATTATTATGCCCATAGGAGAGATGAAGAAAGTGGGGCTCAGAAAAGTTAACTAACTTCACATAGCCAGTGAGGGGCACAGGCAGGATCTGAACCTAAAATTCCTTCATCTAAAGATCAGTAAAGACTCCCAGGTCCTACAAGCCAGAATAAACCCTGACATCATGATGTTTCCATGGTAACTCCAGGGAAGGGAGCTGGGGAAGTTCAGAAACCAGAAACATATTTTGTGCAACATCTTTGTGGTTGCCTCATAGCGCCAGGCCAGATCCAAGCCCAGCAGTTAAGGATGGAGAGCCCTGGATAGTGGAGAGAGGTCAGTGGAGGTTTGAAGATCCCTACAGAAACAAAAGCTAGAGTAAGGCCTGAATATGCCTGGCCTGGAGCAGTGGCGTGGATGTCTGTTCTCTCTGTCCCATAGAGTTCCTTCTTCTAAGAGAACCCTTTTTACCTATGGTTCAGGTGTGGCTGACCATACAACCCAGCCACACAAAGGGCCACAAGACTCAGGCCCATCAGAATTCACCCTCCCTGCCACAGTGATTCATCTAGGAATGGATTCATGATCCTTATAGGTCAGTAAGAGTCCTCTCTGGGTTTGCAAATGGATGCCAGAGAAAGAGCGTTCTCTTTCACACAACTCCGTTAGGAGGGGCTGACTTGGAACTGCCAGGGAACATCTTCCAAGTCATGTGAGAAAAGTATGTTCGATAATATAGTCAATATGCCAAACTAACTGCAGCCAAGAGATGAGGAGAAAGTGAGAGTAAGTCCTGGATGCAGCCATGCCTGAAGTCCAACACTGGACTGCCAAATTATTAGCATCAATAACTTGGCTTTGCACTTAAATCAGTCTGAACTGGGCTTCATTCACTTGTAACCATGAGAGTACTAACATGGTAGAGGTATGAATAAGGTATGATATAGGGACATTTTCTAAAACAAGTGATTAAAAACTGCCTGGGAGAAGCCAATGGTCTTATTTATCTCTAAACCAAAACCAGAAACCAACCTGTTGCCAATGAGTTGATGATGACTCACAGTGATCCTACAGGACAGAGTACAACTGACCCATAGGGTTTCCAAGAAGCAGCTGATGGACCTGAACTGCCAACCTTTTGGTTAGCAGTCAAGTTCTAAACCGCTACACCACTGGAATTATCCTAAGATGAACCTCCCAAACCACTCTTGCTCACCAGGGAAAGGAAGGCTGCATAGTTTCACAAGAAAACCTATGCTGTTCCCAGTCACTGGTATGGTTAAAAAAAAAAAAGGCAGCGGGGGATGGGGCAGACCAAGACGCTGGGGCAATGCCTTGCGTGTAGATGTGATCTGAAGCTGGAGAGAGACTCATCATCCTCCAGAGCAAACAGCTGTCAGAATGAAGCTCTTCCTGTGGCAAAACATAACCTACACCCAGGCTTGTAGTCTTTTACAAATGAATCTCTACCATGTAATGAATTGACCCACCTTTAACAAGATTTTCCTGTGATTTTAATTCCACATGGGACTTAGCCAGCGAGAAAAAACAAAATGGTATTTTACTAACTGTAGATATGCACCCTAACTTCTTGTCATGGATTGAATTACGTCCCCCCCAAAATGTGTGTATCAATTTGCCTGGGCCATAATTCCTGGTATTGTGTGATTTTCCTATATGTTGTAAAAACTGCCTCTATGATGTTAATGAGGGAGGATGGGTGGCAGTTGTGTTAGTGAGGCAGGACTCAGTCTACAAGATTGGACTATGTCCTGAGGCAATCTCTTGAGATATAAAAGAGAGAAGTGAACAGAGAGACAGGGGGACCTCACAACACCAAGAAAGCAGTGCCAGGAGCAGCGGGTGTCTTTTGGACCCAGGGACCCTGCGCAGAGAAGCTCCTAGTCCGGGGGAACATTAATGAGAAGGCTGACGGCGAAAGCCTTTCCCTGGAGCTGACGCCCTGAATTTGGATGTTTAGCCTACTTTACTGTGAAAAAATAAATTTCTCTTTGTTACAGCTATCCACTTGTGGTATTTCTGTCATAGCAGCACTAGATGTCTAAGATACTTCTAAATTCACATCTTGAGATAGGAAGCAGGTTGTCAATAAGAGGAAATTAAATCCATAAATTTATCTCTGGACAAACACAGAACTGGCTCCACGACAGTGAACTCTTCAGGCAGCATTCCCCCCAGAGTTGCTGCTGAAAACACAGTGGAAAATCCTCATTCAGAATGAGAAATAATTCCATTTTAATCTTGTTTATCTTCTTGGTTGAGTAATCCCTGGTGACCAGTGCCCATCTGTTACTTTCTTCTAGGAAAACTGTGGCCACTGTCATTTAAATCAATTCTGTGGTTGGGTTGTTGGATTTTTTTTTTTTTTCAATGTATATTTGTAGGCCGTTGGGTATTGGGCTTCTTTTTTTTCTTCTTCTAAATAAATCTAATAAACCAACAAAGAGTACCGTTTATTTCAGGAATATTTTCCAAAGTACAAGTAACGTTTAGGCAGCTTTTATTAGAGCACATGAAATGCTATCTGCAAGGGAGTTAACAGAGCCCAACAAATTAGTCTAATCTCAAGTAGACCATGATGAAGCAAACAGATTCACCAAAGCAATATGCAATTAGTAATAATATTTTGCAATTCTGTAGCCCACATGGTCTGAGCAGCTCAGGATGTGCTACATGCTTTAATTAATTCTGACAATGCGCTTTAGAGCCCAAATCTCAAACCCTAGCCTATATCAGAATCACAGAAGAAATGGTTAAAGAGGCAGACCCCTGGACCTTATCCCCAGAAACTCTGGTTCAAGAAATCCGGCATGGGGCTTGGACACCTCACCCCGCCTCCCCAAAGTGACTCGGATCCTGGGGGTCCAGAGACAATATTATGAAATGCCACTATAAAGAAAGGTATTCTCACTCTCACTATACACACGGACGAGAACGTAGAATAAGTAGGGGTTTTCCACTTGCTCTAGAGCAGTGCTGCCCAATAGTATTTAAGATAATAATGGAAATATCCTATAACCTGCACTGTCCAATACAGCAGCCACTTGTGGCTATTGTGTACTTGGAATATAACTAACATGAGAAATTAAATCTTTAATTTTATTTGATTTCCGTTATTTTTAATTTTACTGGCCACATGTCTATTGTGCTTATAAAAGTTTTATACATCAGGAAACTTAAGCTCAAAGAAGCTGAATAATCTACCCAAGGTCACAGGGCTGGAGATGACAGAGTCAACATTTGAACACAAGTTCAACAGCTCCAACATCCATACTATTTCCATTACAACATGCTGCCTCTGCATATGGGCACCCAGCTTAAAAAACAAATTGTCTCTTCCCTTATCCCAAACTCCTGAGATTTTTCACTACTTTCCACATAACAACTGGCATCCCTATGTGGCTTTGATAAATAAGTATAAACAGTATAACACAGAGAAAGGACATCTACTTGTTCAACAGAATCCATTTACTATGCACCATACGCTGTTTTGGGTCCCTGAGTGATGCAAATAATTAAGGGCTGGACTACTTACTAGCTGCAAGTTTGACAGGTCAAACACACCCAGAGGCACCTCGGAAGACAGGCCTAGCCATCCGCTTCCAAAGGCTCAC
This sequence comes from Dugong dugon, assembly GCA_030035585.1. NCBI lineage: Eukaryota > Metazoa > Chordata > Mammalia > Sirenia > Dugongidae > Dugong > Dugong dugon. The sequence goes on from CM057460.1 coordinate 151,222,668, forward strand.
AGCCTTGAAAATGCTATGGAGTAGTTCTAATTTGCATACGCGGGGTCACCATGAATAGAAGTTGATCCGATGGAAACTTTTAATAAACAACAAAAGCATTACTTCAGGGATTCATAAGCCAATGGATTTTGTGGCAAGAGCTGATTAGTAGCACCAACCACAGGCCATCCTACACCTAGGGAGATCATCACATAAGAGTTAAAGCCCAGACTCTGGAGTGACATGGATTCAAATCCTACCTTCACCTCCTACTAGCTGGGTGACCTTGGCTGGATGACTCAACCTCTCTGAGTCTCAGTGTCCTCTCCTATCAAATAGGGATAATAGGAGGACCTACTTTTCTGAATTATATAAAGATTAACTGAAAATAATATATGTAAGGCACAGCACAGTGTCAGCCACTGAAGTAATTAAAACTGAATAAATGTCAGTTATTGGCAATAAAATAACAGTCATTCTAATCTTGGGTCTGTGGACCAAACTGGGATGCCTCCCACATACTTAACAATGGCACAGTGGTGTCACCTTCCCCAAAGATCTTGAAAAGTATAACAGCATATTACCATCTACAGATGGCTTCAGAAGTCTTAAGCTGACCCCTGATGGACTCTCACCTGCTTATATACCATGTCTAGCCATACATGTGTGTGTTCTGTGAATGTGTGTTTGCGTGTGTATGAGTTTAATCTAAATTTGAGTGCCTCCATATGGTACATGCACTCCCCAGATCTCCACAGGCTCCACCATTCCATGTTTTTCCTAAGGCAGCAGTAGTACTCTGAACGTAATACTACAGGGATGTGCACTTTCAGCCTCTGACTTAGGTGAAACCTGGCCCAGAGGCAGAGAAACAGCCAGTCAGGAGCTATCTCTCCTCAAGGTGCATCTTCCCCCTGGAAAACTGACTGGATAATTTATGCACCAAAACCGTCATGGTTGCTGAGGGAATTTCATCACGTTGCCACCACCACATCTATCAGGTATATGAGCACTTACCCCCTGCCTGCCTTCCTATTAATTTTGGAAGAACTGTCCTTGTACTAAGGTGCATAAAATCCTGTCCCTTCCTCGTCTATTCAAGGACATTGCTCCAACAACATGCATTCTCTACTTTTCATCTTTCCATCAATTTTCCCTCTCTACTTGGTTAATGTCAACATTTACTCATGCTGTAGTATCAACCATCTTCATTTTTTTTTTTTTACTTTACTCCTTATTCCCGTCTAGCTGCCTATTTCTTTGCCTCTCTTTACACTAAAAACAAACAAACCCATTGCCATTGAGTGAATTTTGACTCATGGCAATCCCATGTGAACAGATTAGAACTTCCCCATAGGGTTTTCTTAGCTGCAGTCTTTATGGAAGCAGATCGCCAGGCCTTTCTTCTACAGTGTCGCTGGGTGGGTTAGAACTGTCAACCTTTAAGTTAGTAGCTCATTGAAAACCAACTCCCTGAAAGACCTACTGGCTCCAATCTCTCCCTTCCTGTCCTCCACCCCCTGCCATTCTCTTTTACACTTGCTGTAAGCAGGTGTTCATCCTTTGCACTGCACCAAAACCCCTTGGCAAGGTCATCAATGACTACTACAGGGCCAAATCTAATATTCAGCTCTTAGTCCTCATCTTTCTTGACCTGCCAGCAGCATTAGACACCACCGATGACTCCTTCATCCCTGAAGCATTTCCCTCACTTGACTACCAGAACTTCACTCTGTCTTTTGATTTTCCTTCTACCTCTCTGGTCATTCCTCAGTCTCTTCATTGGCTCCTTATCTCCCCAGCCAGTCACCATTGGAGTGTCCCTTGGCTCAGGCCTCAGAACTTTTCTTTTTCTATATGTAATTGCTCCCTGGGTAACTTCATCTAGTCTTGTGACTTTAAACATCATCTAGATGCTGATGACACCCAATTTTTTGTCTTCCTCCAGACCTCTCCCATGAATTTCACGTTCTTTTATCCATCTGCTTGCCTGACATCTCCATTTCAATCTAAATAACACAAAACAGAAATCCCAATTCCCTCCCAATCCTGTTCCTCTCACGGTCTTCCCCATTTCTGTACCTAGTAACTCCATTCTTCAAGCTCCTCAAGGCAGCACCTTAGTATCACCCTTGATTCTCTTCTCCCTATCTCATACCTCTATCGATCCATCCCCAAATCCTATCAGCTATATCTTCAAAGTATATCTAGAATCTGACCACTTTCCACCATGTCCAGCATACCACGTGGTTCAAGCCCTTGGAATCTCTTGCCTAGAGATTTCCTAACAAGCCTCCCTGCTTCCATCCTTGCACCTACCTCTACAGTAGATTCTCAACACAGCAGCCTTGTTAAAACATACTTTAAATCATCTCACTCCTCTGCTTAACAAAGCCCATTCACTCACCAGCTCATTCAGAGGAAAAGCCAAAGTTTCCAAGGGCCAACCACATACTGTAGGATTTGGCCCCCATTGCTTCTCATACTCTGTCTCTGGCTCCCCACCCCAGTTCACTCTGATCCAGTCACACTGGCCCTCTACTGCAGCAACACATTGGGTACACTTCTGCCTCAGGACCTTTGCATTTACTATTTTCTCCCATGGAATGTTCTTCCTTTAGGGCACACCAGCCCAGGGGCAAAGACTAGAAGGCCGGAGGGGATAGGAAAGCTGGTAATAGGGAACTCTAGGTCAAGAAGGGAGAATACTGACATGTCATGGGGTTAACTAATGTCATAAAACAATATATGCACTGCTTAATGAGAAGCTAGTTTGTTCTGTAAATCTTCATCTAAAGTACAATAAAAAAAAAAGTAAAACATTCTTCCTTTAGATATCCAACATGGCTTACTCCCTCTTTCTTGAGATCTCTGCTCAACTGTCCCTCATCAGTAAGTCCTTCCTTCATTACCTATTATTAAAAAAGCAACACCCCCCTTTCCCACCCCACAAGCTACTACTACTCCTGGCACTGCCTCACTTCCTTTGTTTTTCTCCACAGCATTTATCACTTGTTTACTCTCTGTCTTCCTCTGCCCCTTTTGAAACATAAGCTGCATAAGCAGGGATTCTATTTTTTCACTGATGTCTCCTAGTACCTGGCACACAGGAGGCACTCAGTAAATACTCCAAATAAATATATAAACATAGAACAAAGTTTACTTGCATGGTTGTAAGATGGGTGTTAATTTTTGGTTCTTCATGCTTTTTTGTATTTTCCAAATATGCTACAATAAACTTACATGTTCTTTGCAGTTAGTCGTAAGTAATAAATATTCTTCACATAATGCTACTCAGTTGTCATTGTGTTTGCCTGAATGTTACCACCTCCATGAAGTTCTTGCCTTATATCTGCCCTCTTCTCCACTCTTCCTTCTCTGAGCTCCCCCAGAAATTGGCACAGAGCTAATGTCCCCTTGAAATGCAGGTGGTCATGCCTGTATGTCATCCATCTCACTGGGTCCAAGGAGTTCAATAATAGGGGCCAGCCAGTGAATCATTCTCCACTCTTTTCAGTTAAAAAAAAAATGACTCCATCATTTCTAGCAATTTTACAATTCCATCTGAAGATAAAATTAAAGGTCCTGATACTTCCTAAAGTAACTACACATTTTCCCCCAAAAAGGGCCAACTACAGATACCGTTTATAATGCTGGCATCAGGAATTGGGAGTAACACTCACTTCACTGAGCAACAAGCTTGCAAAATGATTTTCTACTAAAAAAAAAGATTTGTTGGATGTGGCTCTGATTTATATCAATCAAGTGGATTTGAACTTCCAACCTTTTGGTTAGCAGCCAAACTCTTAACCACTGTGCCACCAGGACTCCCAATCAAGTATTAGTGGAGTTAAATTATAACTAAAACAAGAAATGTGAATGGTTTATCACTTAATGCTTTTACAAAATGTATCACCTTATTGAATCTTCTGTACAACTCAGTAAGGTGGGTTTTATTATTATTCCTGTTAAGAAGTTGAGGCAACTAAAGCACAGAAGGCAATATGACTTCTCAAACGTTCCCACCCCAGTTCACTCTGCTCCAGTCACACTGGCCTTCTACTGCAGCAACACACTGGGTACACTTCTGCCTCAGGTAGACACGTACATAGGCAGAGATGGAGCCAGGAGTCAAACCCACAGCTTATGCTGAGTTAATCTTTAATTTTAAGCAGAGTGGCGAGAAAGGGTGCCCAGGCAATCGAGAAGCTTGGGTGGGCAACAACAAAGTGTGGCGTGGCTGATTGAACATGAACTAAAGGAGCAATCTGGCTGGGAAATTGTGCTCCTGGCTCTGCCTATAAGCATCACTATTTGACAAGTGTTGCCCAGTCAATCCGTAGATGGAAAGGCTTTCCCACTGGCCTGACACTAATGCAGTCCTCGTAAGTAAATAGGTCTCATCTGTGACAAGCACAGATAAATCCCAGTTTAGGGCTCTCCTCTGGAAGGGCTGGTGGAGGGGTCCTGACTCTGCTATTACAATTTATCATCCCAGAGAGACAGGTTAAAAGGTGCACTCAGCACCACGCAAAATCTTGACATAGGCTCATACAGGCAGGGAATGGGGAGCTGGGATTTGATGAAGCACAAAGATTGGAGGGCAGAGACCTCCACAGCAGGCTGCCTGACACGAGGCTGCCCAAGCCCTCCAGCGAAAGGGTGAGTGACACAGCCAACCCCATGAACCTTTAATACACTTTGCTTAATAAAGAAGGTTAGCTTGAGTGATGTTCAACAAAAGACAAAAGCTGAGAATATGTACAGAGATGTACATATTCTCATACATGTATACATGGTTCAAGCGGTTGACGTACTCGGCTGCTAATCAAAAGTTTGGAGGTTCAAGTCCACCCAGAGCCACCTCAAAGCAAGGCCTGGCGAGCTACTTTCAAAAAATCAGCTACTGAGCCCCCAGACACTCTTTTAGCTCGGTAATTAAGTCACTCCCGAGGTTCACCCTTCAACCAAAGATTAGACAGACCCATAAAACAAAACGAGACTAATGGGGCACAACAGTCCAAGGACTAGAAGGCAGGAGGGGACAGGAAAGCTGGTAATAGGGAACCCAAGGTCAAGAAGGGAGAGTGTTGACATGTCATGGGGTTGTTAACCAATGTCATTAAACAATATGTATACTAAATGTTTAATAAGAAACTATTTGTTCTGTAAACCTTCATCTAAAGTACAAAAAAAAAAAAATCAGCTATTGAAAACTCTGCGGAGCACAGTTCTACTCTGACACACATGGGGTCACCATGAGTCACAACAGACTCTACAGAAACTGGTTCTTTAATTAAGGCTGATCCTCAAGAACATGTCTACCTTGGAATGACTGAGTAAATTACGATCCATTCACTCAACAGATATAATGTACCCTTTAAAAAGGATGCCTCCAAAATGTCTGCAATAAGGGAAATACTTTATGAAATTACAAGTAAAAAAGAAAAATCAGGATACTAGTTTGTAAGTGTGTACAACAGAAAAACAATGGAAGTAAATACAAAAATAATTCTTAAGAGTGGCTCTCTCTAGGTGATGAGTGACATTTTCTTTTTTAAATAGAATCCTATTCATCCTTTACTCATTTCTGCCAGTAAAATTGAAATGTTTTGTTTTAAAATTGTGGTAAATATATATGTAACAAAACATTTGCCATTTCAACATTCTTCACATAGACAGTTCAGTGACGTTAACATATGTTTATCATGTTGTTCAACTATCACCCTTATCCATTCACAAACGTTTCCATCACCCTTAACAAAAGCTCAGTGTCTCCAAAGTACTTAGACCTTCTTTCTCCCTCCCTTATGCTCTTCTATAACAAGCATGAACTGTTTTAATAATGATAAATATCTATCATATTTTAGGAAGACTACAAGATGTGCTTCCATTTTGAAAGATGAAGGGTGGGTCCCTTCTGGCCTAGTAAAGTGCCTGGTATGTAGTAGGCCCTCAAATTCTTGAGGAACAGGGGATGGAGGATGGGGGGAGAAGGCAGGAAGAGAGTCAGTAAAATTCATGGAAGAAACTGTGAAGCACAAAAATGGGCAGCCTCCAGCTTGTCAGACCTTACCTAGAGAGGTCAGTGGATACCTTCAACTGAGGTGCAAAAGGAGAACTCCTGTGCATACTTAATTTTAGTAAAAACAGAAAAATCATGTGAAACAGAAAAAGTACAGTTAGGGCAGACAATGGAAGACTTCCAACAGAAAAGAGCAAGGTATAGTTACAAACTCTCATCAAGAAAGGAAATGTAACTATGCAAATATGATTAAGAGGCCATACTTCAAGGTGGTTCATAGAAAGGTCTGTGGAGTCAGACAAACTTTGGCCCACCCTCAGCTCTCCTACCCAGTATCTGTGAAATTTTGAGCAAGTCACTTAAGTCTCTTCCAGTTCCTTCAAAGATCTCCTGGCCTCTTTATCAATGCTTTCCCTGGCAGTAAGAATCCTCTTACTATCTTTGATCCCTAAAACTGCCCATGGATATCCCTGACCCATTATTGACTAGTGTTACTCAAAGCAACTTACCAACTAAGACGCATCTATGAAAATCCTATCATGTGCACCTGGGTCAGGCGGAAGGGAAACTATTTGGGCCAGGACCACAGGTGGTAACATTCTCTGCAACACCAGTTGTGAGCTCCCTCTGAAGCAGGAATAGCTCCGCGTGAAACTACCTCTACCTCCACTCTCCGTTCCCCTTGGTATAGTCTGGAACGTTCAGTAAATACTAAAGCAATATCTCCTCGTCTCCTTTTTCTTAGAAACCCTGGTGGCATAGTGGTTAAGTGCTATGGCCACTAACCAAAAGGTCAGCAGTTCAAATCCACCCAGGCGCTCCTTGGAAACTCTATGGGGCAATTTTACTCTGTCCTATAGGGTTGCTATGAGTCGGAATCGACTCGATGGCAACGAGTCTCCTTTTTCTTGGAGTATGGTTGAAACCATTAGGAACTATATAAGCAAACACACTTGTTAAGCATTTTACCATTATTTTTTAAGTGTGTTTTCATTTTTGGCAAGCACTATTTGGAACAAAGAAGAAGGAAGAATCACACAATTCACTAAACTTACGTTGGCAAGATTATTCTGTGCCTTACACAATCTCTTGTACATAAACAGCTAATCTAGAAAATAAAGGAAACTCAGCTGATTTCAGCTGTGTATTCTGACACCTCCAGATTCACAAATTTTCCCTAAACAGTACTGCTTCAGAGCCACAGGTAAATAATTTAAACGCTGGGAGGATGGCAATGGCTCTAAGTACGGTGATCGACATCCACGAGCCTACTGTAGATGGCCCATAATGCTGAGAGTCATGACATTTCTGAAACAATGTGCTTCCAACGGTTAAAAAATTGAATTGGCTCTTGAGGATGCATCTCATAACTGACCTGAACTTACTACCAGATAATACTGCAGGACTTATAAACAGACTTCCATAAACTGAGGCTTGCCTTACTTGATGGAAATGAGACATTTTAGAATCAGAATGTAAGAGGAGAAAATCTTTACATTTTAAATATTTTTTGACAAGGTAAATTAGGTAAATGGACATGCATATCATAGAAGTCTCCTTCACTTTACAAAAGGAATTAAACCTGAGGTTCCTTTAACAGTTTTAGGACCCACTAAAAGTCTAATTAAACTATAGGCTTTCTCAAGAATAAAAAGCACATATCCGCACACACACAACGTGATACAAATAACTTCAGGGGTTTGGTACACCCTCTAACATGTCTACGAACTCTCAAATGCATTAGGGTTCACGACTCAAGGTTAAGGTCCTCTACTTAAAATAGGGATATCTTGTTTCCTACCCCTGACACACCATCCTGGCATATAAAAATGGGGAGTTAGAAGGCTGAGGTTGTTCCATTCATTTTCACCACTGTATTTTCAGGGTCTTGAATAAGTACAAGGATGGCACAGATAGGTGCTCAATAAATACTGGTTGTTGAAAACATTGTTACTGAATCATGAAACAGAAATGTCAAGGAGGAGAGCAAAGAAAATGAAAGTTAAAGAATCAAAAGTTTTACCCACTGAAAACTGAACAGAAAGCATTACTGAAAATAAAAACTTATTAAAATATTTCATATCCATGAGAAACTATATTTTGATGTTCAAAGGCTTGAATCCATATCTAACACTATCTCTGCACTCCCCACAGCACCTAGCACAGGTCCTGGCACACAGTAGGTCTGTAGTAAACCCTTGCTAGCAGCAGTACATAAACCCTGTTCCAGCTGCATTTTCTCTTGGCGTCTCAGACTTCCCAGCACTCCAGCCTCCACAGTCCCCCAGAAGGCCCTGAAAAAGAAGGCACATACTTTGCCAAGTTCAGCAGTTTCAAGTTTCCCCAGTGAGATGTAAATTTAGTTGTGCAGGCCTGGGGGATAGGAACTGCAGAACGTGTGAGGTAGTCAGAAACAGGGTTTTTATAGCAGAAAGTATGAAATCCCATAGAAGGCACTGTGGTAAGGTCTGTGAAATCAAGAATCAGTAATGTTGATGAGGGAAACAGCATCCACCCTTATGGGTGAGCAGGGATGATCGCCTTTGTTGACTGAGGAGCAAAGTTCATATACTGCTCTGAGCCATCGATCCATGGAAGGCATTATCGCTGAAAACCAGCCTTTACTGCATGAGTACCACGAGAACAGCCCCTCCCCCTAGGAGGGAGAGATCCTGACCAAGTGCTACCATCAGTAGCTGTGTGACCTCAACAAGTGACTTAACCTTTCTGTGCCTCAGCTTCCTCATTTGCCAGTAGAAGCCATGATTTTAACTATCTCATATGGTTGTTAGGAGCCCTGGTGGTACAGTGGTTAAACGTTTGGCTGTTAACTGAAAGGTCAGAGGTTTGAACCCACCAGCCACTCCATGGGAGAAAGACCTGGCGATTTGCTTCTGTAAAGATGTACAGCCTCTGAAACCCTATAGGGCAGTTCTACTTTGTCCTATACAGTCACTGAGTCAGAAGTAACTCAATGGTAATGGGTTTGGGTTTTGGGTTATATGGTTCTTAGGGAATTCACTGTGACGGGACTGGGGAAGCACTTAGCCCAGTACCTGGACATAGGAAGTGCTAGCAGGTGCTTTTACTATTATCCATCATCTACTCTACTCCACCTCATGCCAATGCTGCTTACTGATTGCTTAGTCAGGGCTTTCACTATAAAAACAGGCTTCCTCACTTTAGGCTGCTCCCAGTCCTATATCACCTTTGCACCTACCTAAAATCCACTTCCTCCATGAAAACCTCTTCAGGCAAGGCAGCCCAAGGGACCCAGAGTTCTCCGGGCTCAGAGGCAGATGTGCACCAGAAGCTAATAGAGCTTAAGCTTCAGGGCTCCTCCTTTCCCATGAGACAGCACTAGAAATGTGTTCACATGGATCTGTGTGTGTACATGATTTACAAAAGTAAGCTCAGTTCAGACCTCTGTTTCCTTCCATTCCACTTTCCCCTGTCGCGTTCCACCTTATACCAGGTAGTACTGGAATGTATGCAGCCACCTTTGGAAACCAGCTAAAAGGAATTAAGTGGAGTTATATTAAGGATGAGTTTATGTAGTTTACATGGTCCCTTCTATGTACAGCTAAAATTATTGCTAGCCATAGTGGTATGAGAATGGCTTTCAGGACTATTCCTGCTGATTTATGTGTTATGGTACACACAAGAACAGGACCAGAAGTCATATTGCAGTATAAACACATCCGACAGCACCCAGCACCAGAAGTATGTGAGGGTGGAGAAGAAAGAAGGTTTGAAACATATGGAGCTAGAATCTAGGCTGCAGAAAACCCTTTCAGTAATCAGACGTGTAAAACTATGAAGCGAAGGATTCGGTGCTCATTGATGCCTGCTCAAAATGAAGTGCTCTCCCAGCAGGAACAGCCTAAATAATGCAGCACATGCAATTATAAGTGCTCATGCTTTGTTCCTATATTTTTATGGGAATCATATGATATAGAATTAAATAAAATCCCTGTGTTTGTGAGGCACAACATTACAAACAGTGAGTAGAGTACATCTGTGTGTGAAGTGGTATGTCTGATATATCCAGTGATCAAAAATAAAAACAACTTCATCAACCATGCTAGAGGAAAGACTGAATTAGCTTTCTAATCTCTCTGGAGAAGATAATAAAAAATGAATATCACATAAAGAGGCAACCAAAGAGCATGCAGCCAAAAACAGAGAGGGGAAATTTTATTACAGAGGTGTGTCGGACAGTTAACTTACAATATAAACACTTTATTTTCTGGATTGTGTCATGTTTGTAGTTTGTGTCAGCTTTTAAAATTTATAATTTTATGATTATTGATTTTCTCAGCCTCAACAAGAAATAGCTTTATTCTTAAATTTGCATTCATAATTTTGTACTCTTTTTCACAAAGAGGGCCCCAACACTGTAAAAAATTTAAAAAATTAAAAAAGGCAGTGATGATTCAGATAGAATTCTTGCCTTCCATGCAGGAGAACAAGGTTCGATTCCCAGCCAATCACCTCAAGCCCAGCCATCATTCATCTGTCAGTGGAGGCTAGCATGTCGCTGTGGTGCTGGTTTCAGTAGACCTTCCAGACTAAGACAGACAAGGAAGAAAGCCTTGGTGATCTATTTCTGAAATCAGCCAATGAAAACCCTGTGGATCACAATGGTCTTTTTCCATTGTGCATGGGGTCACCATGAGTTGGGGACCAACTCGATGGCAGCTAGCAACACTGTATAAGTTTCAGGCCCCACAAAACCTGGATCCACCCAGGCATGGGCCGCTGCAGATGTCTGAGTTTTCTGCTGTCTCTTGAAAATCAAGTGGTCTTGGAAAATGTGCATATACAAAATTGTCAGGCAGAACCCTCAGTTGTCAACACAGCTTTAGGATCACACAGACCTATACTCTTATCCAACTGTACCACTTAGTTGTTGTTTATCTAACTACTTTAGCATCAATTTCCTTGGCTGTAAAATGGGAATAGTTCTGTTTACTTCATACGGGAGTCTATATATTCAGTCCCAAGCGAATATTTGTTGTGAATGCAAGTACTATAGTAGGAGCTAGAGATACAATGATGAGCAAAAACAACATAAAGACAAAAACAAGCATACAGACTATAACCACATAAACGCTGCGAGAGCTCATCCATTTAGTATCGGCTCTCTCTAAATGTTTTCTAACAATATACATATACATAACCCACAAGTGTACAGTTTTAATATGTATCTATTTTTCTCCAAGAGCTATTTATGCTCTTAGCAAGGGAGAGCAAGCACAGCTCCACCATATAGCTAAGGCTCTCAGCCAGCCAGCATTCTGCCACAGTATCTTGAGTTGATTATATTCTGCAGTGTTTGATTGACTCCAACTGCGGCCTCTTTCTACCATTTACTAGTTTGTGTTCTGGTCAACAATTTTTACTCATTGTGGTAAACACCCATCATGGTTGGCAAAAGGTGCGTGGCTGAGGATGCCAGAATGCAAGTTTTACAGATGAAAACTTCCAGGACACAGAAAGCAAAGCAAAGACCAGCAGACCTTTTGTTAATAGTTAGTTGCTGTCAAGTTGATTCTGACTCATAATGACCCTATGTACAACAGAATGAAATACTGCCCAGTCCTGCACCATCCTCACAATCGTTGTTAGCAGACCTTTAGGGGCTGGTGAATACCTTCATGACTTAAGGAAGACTTCATAAAAGCTGCTGCAGGCTGGGTAGACCAACCATCAACTGGGAGAAACGGGGTGGAATAAAGCACAGATGGAAGCCTGGCATGACCTCTGGGGATTTGCACTGAGGGGTGACTGTTGATATTCGATGGCTAGAACACAGCAGTGCAGGGCTCAGGTGCCATGATCTTGCACGATGCTGAGATAGTGAGCACTTTCATTTCCAGGAAAACATCCTGTACTAAACGAGGTATGCATTTATAAAATGACAAAATGAGGTAAGCATTCAAAAGAAATGGAATACGGTGCTATGAGCCATGAAGATTAAAATGATAATATACATAAAGTGCTGAGCACAGTGCCTGGCAGTTAGTAAATGCTCAACAAACAGTAGCTGTTAGCATTCTTATTATCTCCCCTGCTGATGTTTACTACAGAGCAGAGTAATGTCCTGGAGTTCTTTTTATTCCCAGTGGGACTTCAGCCAGTACAGGGCACACGATAATGCTAAAAAGACATCATTTGATTAATTCTACAAAGTTTTTTCAGACACACCAAAAGCCTTCTGACTAAGCTGGCTAATTTACAGGTTTCCTGATTCCTATCTGTACCAGTCATTCACCTGTAGGATCTCAGACCCATTCTCTGCTCTTCCTCCATTCTGCTCCATTTCAGAGGGAAAGGCACTTCACAAACTCCTTTGACCTCTGGCCACAGCAAGGCAGTGCAGTCCAGCAGGAAATCAGTGAAATACTGGAAGGCAGGAAGCTGAGAGGAGCCAGGGTATCTCTCCCAACCTTCCCCTGCTGCGAGTGGCATCTCAGCAGTGACTGTGTGTCTCTTCCATGTCCCCAGTTCCTGGAGATAGACCTCTCTGTGGTCCCAGCTCAGGCTGGCAAGCCTCTGCCGAGGGTCCAGCTCCCACCAGAAGGCCCTGGCTCCTGTTGTTGTTGTTGTTAGATGCCATCAAGTTGGTTCTGACTCATAGTGACCCTGTGTACAACAGAATGAAACACTGCCTGGTCCTGTGCCATCCTCACAATCATTGCTATGTTTGAACCGATAGTTGGCAGCCACTGTGCCAAACCACCTCGTCGAGGGTCTTACTCTTTTTCACTAACCCTCTACCTCTTGTCGTGTGTCCTCCAGCCCAGGAGTGGCAACTGTTTCCTGCTCCTCTTCTGAGCTTCTCTACCTCCTGTGTAACCATTTCCCTATATTGAACTCTCTCCAGTGAAAACACCTAGAGTGGTTTGAGTTTTCCTGACTGGAACCTGACCAATCCACCATCTGAAGAATTTTTATAAAACCATTTAATGGAGTGCTCAGCAGCCATTAGAAACAATGATTTGTGTCTAAATGTATTGATGTATAAAAATGATTGGAGGCTATGGTTAAGAGAACAAGAAAATTGTGAAGCAGTATTATATACAGAAAACTACAGACAGTGAGAGGTATGTACTTGTATGCACTGAAGAAAATAACAGGAGCAACATACAAAAAATTTTGACTGCGGTTATCTCCAGGTGGTGAGATTATGGATTTTTTCCTTCTTTGTGCTTTTCCAAAGACTTTGATTCTTTTGTACTAAGTACAGATTATTTTATATCATAACAACAACAAAAAAAAAAAATTTGATTTTGTGGAAAAACTCATCTAAAGGGGTTAGACAGCTCTTCAGGAAGCAATGAAAAGTCAATTATTTCAATGTCATCTATCTTTCTCTTCTACAATACCAGAGACTCCTAAGGGAGAACAGTTTCCAACCTTGTTCCTGGCCCAAGGAAAAGGGGAAATGGAGACCCCACAGGAAGAGGTGGTGAGAATGAGAAAGAAGGATGGCAGAGAGTCACTGGAGTTCCTGCTCAGGGTAACAAACCCCACATACGTCCTCTGCAGGCTCCTCCTGGTCACCCCAGACTGGTCTTAAGGGCTTTGTCCTCACCAACCACTTCTCCCCTGACCTACTTCAGCTCAAACTAGATCAAATACCTCCTCTGGGAAGCCTTCCTGACTCTCTCCGCCAGTTGCTGTTACTCTTCCCCATGTGCCAGCTCCTCTTCCTCTTTGGACAAATAGTAACCATCACATAAGTGTTTGCTAAATTAATAGGTCTTCTGTCATGGGCTGAGTATGTTACGGCATGGTTCTCACTGACTGTAATTATTTTTTATAACAAGCTCACAAATGACTCCAAATCCTGGTTCTGCCATTTAAAATCGATAGCAGATTACTTATCTTCACTGAGCTGTAAATTAAGGGTAAAGGCACTTATTACATAGGATTATTAAAAGGGTTAAATAAGAAAGCTTCTGTTAAGTGTCCAGTATCATGTCTAATAACACAGGGTGCCCCTCCCAACTTACAGGTCCAGTCTCCAAAAGAAGACCTGACTCATTGTAGGTATTCCATAAACGCTTGTTGTTCAATGTCCCTTTTTACACATACACATCATTAATCTAATCATCAAGAAATCCATACATGAAAATGCCTGCCTCTATGCACAATAATCCCAGAGGCACAAAAGTCTAGAAAGAGCATAGACTTTGGAGCCAGAGTCCAGTGTCTCAAACTCAGATTCCACCACTCACTAGCTGTGTACCTCAAGCAAGTTACTGAACCTCTCTGAGCCAGTCCTATAAAATGGAGATGGTACTACCTTCCTCAAAATAATCTAATGATTAAATGAGAAATGCGTATGAAGTACTTAACAAAGCTCCCGACACGGGAGGCCTCTACAAATATTAGTCTCTGTCCCCTCATTTAAATGAATGACACCAAACCTTTTCTTAGCTCATGAAAAAAGCAAGCAGACCTCACTGCAATTACAAACACCATAGCATAATGTTATCCAGGTGGAACCACGCTAGTGTCATCTTCATTTAAGAATTTTATATTGTCTACTGATTTATTTACCGTAAGAACCACCTCCCTACGGGAGACTACAGTTGAAATAATTGTTTTGGAGAAGGTGGGGTGGATCAACATGCCAGAATCATTAATCATCAAAACAGCAACATATATTTGATAAGCTAGCTTCCACGGAGCTTTCCCTCTGTGACAAAAGGAGAATTTGCACAAAAATCTATCCCTGTGTCCTCCAACAATTTATTGGCATTTCTCCATCCCTGTCCTGTTTCACTTAACAGCAATGGGATCCTGAGCCTGAGAACAGCAGTTCCTATGGAGGATTGGCCTCTGCCATTAATCACTGCAGAGCAGCAAGAGTTTAATGGGTTTATTAATGAATTAATTATTTAGAGAACATTAACCGGCTATTTTCTACTGAATAATGTCCACGACATACTGCAAAAGCGACCCAGGAAGACACTGAACGTAACAAAAAGCTACCTTATCCAGATGTAGGTAAGACACACAAGGCTTAAAATCAATTTGACTTTTATTAGAGAGGAACAGCAGGTTTGCTCTGCTCCCAAACACAGGCACCTTCTGCGAGAGGACAGGACTCAGGGAACCTTTATCTCTTTCAAGAGCTAACATCCTATAGGCCCGTCTAGAAATCTGGGTTGTTTTCATCTTAACAAGCACATGTTTCAAAGAGGGTACTAATCTCTCTGGCCACAAGATAGAGCCTCTGGTGTTGGTTTAACAAACATGGCTAATCCAAAAGGGATAAATTCAAAGTCTTTTCTTTCAGAATGTCATGGTTTTATTGCAAACAGAAAGAAAACATTGATTTCAGAAAATGTGGCTAACTGTTTTCTGAGCACCTACCATGTACTAAGCATCGCCCTAGATTCTTTTTGGCAGGGTAAGGCCAAAACCAAAAAACCAAACCCAATGCCATCCAGTTATTTCAACTCATAGCAACCCTATAGGACACAGTAGAACTGCCCCATAGGGTTTCCAAGGCTGCAACCTTTATGAAAGCAGACTGCCACATTTATTTCCCACAAAGCAGCTGGTGGGTTAGAACCACCGACCGTTGAGCACTTCAACCAGTGCACCACCAGGGCTCCCCAGGCAGCAGAGAGCAGTGACTCCAAATTCACATCTATTCCTGAGCTGCCATGCTAGGGGTTGGTTTTTAATCCTGGAGGCATATTAAAATCACCTGGGGAATATTAAAAACTATTGATGTCTTAGATTCTTTGCATAGGATATTCTCATTTAATAACTAGAACAAGCCTGCAACAGACAACATTATATTCACTCTGCTGACTCTTAGTTTTTTCATCTGTAAGCATAAGTAACTTGTCCAACATACATTTAAGCTATTTCACAGTATCTATTCCTTTCTTCTTTTTCTTGAGTCTAATCTATACACACACACACATCCACACACACACTTTTATTTCCTTTTCTCCTTTTATTTCAGAAACAAATAATAAAATGTTTTAACTTAAAATATAAAAATAAAAAAATAATAACAATAATCAGAAAGCCGAACTCCCCGGAAGAACTACTGCTAACATTTTGATATCTGCCTTGTCAGTCTTTTTTTATACTTTTTAAATTACCAGAAAATAGGATAATTCTGCTCTCACTCTTTTGTAACCTGCTTTTTACACTTAATAAAGTACGAACTTTCTCCATGTCATTAAATATTCTACAGCATCATTTTAGTGGCTGCCTAGTATTGCAGTGTATGCATGTGCCCTAATTTACTTAGATCGTCTGAATTAATTAGGTTTTACTGTCTGACAAAAATCAGTCTTCCATTTCCATCCCCAAACCAGAAAAATCAGGTACTCAGGTATTTGAAAATGTGGAGACCCTTCATCACTTGGCATGTAGCTCCATTAATATGCCAATTCTCTAGGGTACTTCTTTTTCAAAGGGATCCTAGACCCATCTCATTTCAAAAAAGGCCTGGAACCCCCTTAGGATATGGTTCAATATTCCAACTCAGTTCCCTTAAAGCTCTAGCAGAAGCGCTGCCCTGAAAGAGTCTACAATGCCAGGCTCCACTGGGCAGCCTCCTGTTGGCATTGTGGGGAGGTAGGAGAAGGAACATCCACAGATTCAGAGATCAGGATCGGCTGGTGACCTCAGAGGGTCACTTATCCAATCCAGCTGTGTCCCTGCAGCACTCAGATGAGAGCATCACACTTCGGTCAAGAGATTCCTCTTCTGGGAGGGCTTGAGAATAAAGTAGAAAATCTCCGAGCCCTTCTGGAAAATCATGCCATAAACATTCAAAATCCTTTACTGCGATCTCAGTGAGGAAGGGAGTCCCTGCATAGTATAAACAGTTAACACGCTATGCTGCTAACCACAAGGTTGGAGGTTCGAGTACACACACAGGCACCTCAGAATAAAGGCATGGATCTATTTCTGAAAAGTCAGACATTGAAAACCCTATAAAGCACAGTTCTACTCTGACACACATGGGGTCACCATGAGTCAACTTGACAGCAACTGTTTTTATCTTTGTTGTTGTTGCTGTTTTCCAGGGAGGAAAGAGCAAGTTTTTTGGCTGTATGTTTTGTTTTGTCAATCCAAAACTAAGAATCTAAATTATACAACAGAGTACACCAAGAAGTGCCAAGGCAGGAGCCCACAATGGTTAGAAATCAGGATGGTTTAGGTTGGGAATCTGCTCTTCCAGAAGCTACATGTGTTGGCCTCCTGGCAACCAGTGAATGGGGTAGAGGAAACAGTGAAAACGCCTATACGTTTCAAAGTCTTGAGTACATAAGGAGAAAAGAAATGCTGCCTCTGTTCCAAAATTCTACCCCCATCTCTCTTCTACATCCTCACTGATAAATATTCCACTAACAAGAGATTCACGTGTGTTAGGAGGCCTTCTTTGGAGAGCAAATACCCCTGAAGAAGGAATGCAGACTTATGTGTGAATCTGAGGACTAGAGCCACCATCAGACAACCTGGTAAACCTGGGCAGGCTTGTTTTTCTATCATCACCTAAACATAAATCCCAGCCAGAAGGATCTTGAGTTACTCTTTTCCCCTTCCAGCATCCTAGATTAAGAGCAAGGCTAGTGGAATCCAGGCAACATGAAGCTATAGACAGAAGCACCACACCATTCCTCTACAGCAAAGATCTGAAAAATTAAGCCAAACAGAGAAAACAGCAACCCTGAAACCCTATGCATCAAATGAAGAGATAAAGAACTCAGCCAAGCAATGAATAGAATAAGAAACTGACAGAGAACAGACAGCAAGGACAGATACATGCAGAGGTCCCTTATCAGCTAACATAGCATGGATCCACCATCTTGGACTCCTATCAGAGATCAGCAAACACAGGGTACAAGAAAGCAGCTTCACAGAGCTTCCAGCAGGAGACAGAACAACCAGTAGCCAGTGATACATGCTTTTCCACCTCCCACCCTTCTTCACCACCACTAAGCCTCGTCTGCTTCCTGCGACCATAGTCTCTTAGCTGGGCAGCACCAACTTCACCCCATTGTTGCTTGGATTCCACACACCTGCACTGGTTGGCTCCCTGAGTGCCATTTGTTGGCTGCTGGTGTTGCTTTTTTCCACTTCTTTAGATTTCTTTCTTACGTCTGACCACCTCCCGCTCCTTTCTCTCAAATACCTGGCTCCGTGCACCATCTTTACTTCTTCCTGAAAGGCTGTGAAACGTCACTTAAATGTGAAACTGCTTCCTGGCCTGTGTTGACACACTGGTGGGATCTCAAGGTTTTTTTGTGTTTGTTTTGATTCTTTGTTTGTTTGGTTTTTCTTTTCAAGAATTGGGAGCCCACTCTAGCCGGGCAATACTGCACGGCTTGAGACCTACCACCTCAGTTTGCACATAGGCGCAGTGGGATCCCTGAGAACATTTCTTTTTTCTTCCCACACCCCCCCCCCCACCATTTCTTTCTGGGGTTTCTCTTCTTCTTCTTTTTTTAATTTGTTTGTTTTGTTTTCTTTTCTCTCCTTTTCCCTGTTTGTTTTTCTACATTACTCAGTTTCTCGTCTCTCTATACTTCTTTTCCTGTCTCCTGAATACCTAGCACTGAGTGACACTCTACCACTTCAGGTCAGTCTATACTTCACGGCCTGGGACCAACTTCCCAAGACCTTGCAGTTGCACTGGACGGATCCCTGGGAGCACTGCTTTAATTTTTTCTTTCTAATTTTCATTTATTCTTTTTTCTCTTTTCTTTCTTTTCTTCTTCTCCGTTTTGTTCTTTTCCATTTCATAGTCTCTCATCTCTCCACTCCAACAGCAACCTCCCTTAGCACTCCTTTTTGTTTGTTTCTATGTTTTTTGCTCCTGTTCCTCTCTCCTCTCTCCAATAACCCATCTTAGCTCCACACATCACAATCTACCCCCACCATCCTGCCTACCTGCACTCTGCGCTGAACATCACACCACCAAGCAGCCCGGGAACGTCCTACCAGAACCTGCCCTGCACTGATTCATGGCCCACACGGGTGGCCATAGTAAGTGTCACAAACAACCAATCCCAGCAACTCCTCTTCAACTAGACCTACCCTGCTGTACCATATCTGAGAAACTGACCCTGACAGCTAAGAAGGAGGTGAAAAATATTGTGCCCACAGACGAGCAAACAACAAACAACGCAGAGCCCACCTGCTCAGACACAGACAAATAAAACGAAAAAGCAGGACAAAACAAACAACTCTACAGTCAATAAACGAGGAAAATAACTACCGAATGCCCCGAAGACAGCAGACAATATCAAAACATTTACAAAAACAAAACAGGATGGTTCCAGTAGGCATCCAAAATAAAGCAACAGATGACTTTCCGGTAGAAAAAATGGCACTAGAACTACCTGATAGGGAATTCAAATCTCTAATATTCAGAGCTATCCAAGAGTTGAAGCAAAAGCATAAAAAAATGAGGAAAAAATTACAAATTCATGGAAAATACGGACAAAAAAAATGGAAGAATTCAGGAATATAATACAGTAACAAATGCCAAAATAAATTCACAAATAGAAATTATACAAAAACAACAATTAGAAACCCAAAAGATAAACAACAAGATTTCAGAAATAGACAATGTCATATAAGGGCTGAGGAGCAGGTTTGAAACAACAGAAGAGAGGGTGAGTGACACTGAAGACAAACACTTGGATACAACTCTGTTTGAGGAAAATCAGAAAAAAAGAATGAAGAAAAATGAAGAGACCCTGAGAATTATGTGGCATGCAATCAAAAGCAAAAAATTTTCGAGTGATCGGAGTTCCAGAACAGGGGGAGAAAACAGAAAACACAGAGAGGATCTTGAAGAACTGCTGACAGAAAACTTCCCAAAAATCATGGAAGATGAAAAGCTGGCTATCCAATGAACCCCATAAAGGGTAGAGCCCAAAAGAAAATCACCAAGGCATATCATACTCACACTCGCCAAAACTACACACAAAAAAAGAATCCTGAGAGCAGCTCGAGAAAAACAACAAGTCCCATACACCAAACTGGATATCCATTTGCAAAAAAATGAAACAGGACCCATATTTCACACCGTATACAAAAACTACTTCAAAATGGATCAAAGACCTGAATATAAAGCCTAAAACTATAAAGTTCATAGAAGAAAAAATAGGACCAACACTACAGTCCTTAATACATGTCACTAACAGGATACAAACCATAACCATCAACGCACAAAACCCAACAGATAAGCTAGATAACTGGGATCTTCTAAAAATCAAAAACCTATGCTCTTCAAAAGACTTCACCAAAACAGTAAAAAGAGAACCTACATACAGACTGGGAAAAAATTTTTGGACAGTACAAGTCAGACAAAGGTCTAATCTCCATAATCTACAGGAGAATCCAACACCTCTACAACAAAAAGACAAATAATCCTATTAAAAAATGGGCAAAGAAAATGAACAGACACTTCATCAAAGAAGACATTCAAATGGCCAAGAGACACATGAGGAAATGCTCGCGATCACTAGCCATTAGAGAAATGCAAATTAAAACCACAATGAGATACCATCTCACCCCGGCATTACTGGCACGAATCAAAAACGCTGGAAATAACAAATGTTGGAGGGGCTGTGGCGAGATCGGAACTCTTATGCACTGCTGGTGGGAATGCAAAATGATACAACCATTTTGGAAAATGATATGGCGCTTCCTCAGAAAGCTAGAAATAGACATACCATTCGATCCAGCAATCCCACTACTAGGAATATATCCTAGAGGAATAAGAGTTGTCACTCGAATAGACATATGCACACCTATGTTCATGGCAGCATTGTTCACAATAGCAAAACAATGGAAACAACCTAGATGCCCATCAACAGATGAATGGATAAAAAACTATGTTACATACACACAATGGAGTACTATGCAACGAGAAAGAACAACAGTGAATCTGTGAAGCATCTCATAACATGGATGAAACTGGAGGACATTATGCTGAGTGAAATAAGTCAATCACAAAAGGACAAATATTGTATGAGACCTCTATTGTAAAAACCCATGAAAAAGTTCACACACAAAATGTAACAATCTTTGTTGGTTACCAGGGATGAGAGGGGTGGGGGGGGAATACTAAATAGGCAATAGATAAGTGGTATCTTGGGTGAAGGGTGAGACAGTACACAATACAGGGGAAACTAGCACAACCTGTACAAGGAAAGGTCATGGAAGCCCCATAGACACATCCTAACTCCCTGAGGGACTGAATTGCTGGGCAGAGGGCTCTGGGGACCATGGTCTTGGGGAACATCTAGCTCAATTGGCATGACACAGCTTATAAAGACAATGTTCTACATTCTATCTTGGTGACTAGTGTCTGGGGTCTTAAAAGCCTGTGAAAGGCCATCTAAGATACTCCACTGGTCTCATCTCTTCAGGAGCAAGGGAGAATGAAGAGAACAGGATACAAGGAAAAGATTAGTCCGAAGGACTGATTGTCCACAGCTACAACGGTCTCCACCGGACTGAGTCCAGTACAGCTAGATGGTGCCCGGCTACCACCACTGACTGCTCTGACCAGGATCACAACAGAGGGTTCTGGACAGAGCTGGATAAGGATGTAGAATATAATTCTAACTCACAAAAAAAAGACAAGATTTACTGGCCTAAAGGGGACTGGAGAAACCTTGAGAGTATGGCCCCCAGACACCCTTTTAGCTCAGTGGTGAAGTTACCTCCGAGGTTCACAGATCAGCCTGGGAGTGGACAGCCCTGTAAAACCAAATGAGACTAATGAGGTACAGGAGGCCAGTGAGAAGGGCCAGAAGGCAGAAGGGGACAAGGAAGCTGGTGATAGGAAATCCAAGGTTGAGTAAGGATATTGTTGATGTGTTGTGAGATTGTTAACCACTGTAATAGGGCAACATTTGTAGTAACTGTTAAATGAGAAACTATTTTGTTCTTTAAGCCTTCATCTTAAGTGAGAATAACAGCACAATTGGATGAGCGTAGTCAATGTCACTGAACTGTGTATGTAGAAATTTTTGAAATGGTGTATCTTTGGCTATGTGTATTTTCACCAAAAAAAAAAAAAAAAGGTTGAGCATTTAGAGGGTTAATATGTTGTGGGGTGGTTAACCAATGTCATAAAACAACATGTGTACTACTGTTTCATGAGAAACTATTTATTCTGTAAGCCTTCACCTGAAGTACAATAAAATATATAAAAAAAAAAAAAGAAGTCCCATACAGAGGAGAAAAAATAAGACTAACCTCAGGTTATTTAGCAGAAACCATGCAGGCAAGAAGGCAAAGGGATGACATATATAAAACCGTGAAAGAAAAAAACTGCCGGCCAAGAATAACATATCCTGCAAAACTCTTGTTCAAACATGATGGTGAAATTAGGACACTTCCAGATAAAAAGAAATTAAGGGAATGTGTAAAAACCAAACTAAACTTATAAGAATTATTAAAAGGAGTCCTTCAATCTGACAACAAACAACATCATCTCACAGGCTGAATTTAGGACGCAGGATCGTACCAGCCAGATATCAATCTAGGAAATGAACGCTCAAGGACTATCCAAAACCAAAAGAAATGCAACATGGAATCAGAGCAGTTAATCTGTAAATGACAACAACATCAGAACAATGAAAGAGGGAATAAACAGTATAGTTATAGAACTTTCTAATGGAGAGGAAGGCAAAGCAATACCAAGTAATAAAAGACTGCTTCAAATTTAGGAAAATAAGGGTAAATTTCACAGTAACCACAAAGAAAGTTAACAAACCTACTCATCAAAATAAAGAGGAAAAACATAAAGTCTCAGTAAAAACAAAACCTACAAAAATGAAAGAAATGAAAAAAAATCCACAAACAAAAGGAATTCAGCATAGGAGAGTAAGAGGAACAAAGAAAACATCAGCACCACATAAAAAGTGCTACAAAATGACAGTGATAAACTCACAACTATCAATAATTACACTGAACGTAAATGACCTAAATGCACCCATAAAGAGACGGAGAGTGACAGAATGGATCAAAAAACAGGATCCATCAATATGCTATCTACAAGAGACACACCTTAGAAACAAAGACATAAATTCATTAAAAATCAAAGGTTGGAGAAAAATATATCAAGCAAACAACTACAAAAAAAAAGAACAGGACTGGTAATACCAATCTCAGGTAATATAGACTTTAAAACACAATCCACCATAAGATACAAAGAAGGACACTATATGATGATAAAGGGAATGATCCATCATGAAGACATAACCATAATAAACATCTACACACCCAATAACAGGACTCCAAAATATATAAAACAAACTCTACCGAAAAGAGAAATTGACAGTTCCACAATAACAGTAGGAGACTTCAACACACCACTCTCAGTAAAGGATCGAACATCTAAAAAGAAAGTCAACAAAGATACAGAAGACCTAAAGGGCACAATCAACCAACTTGATCTCATAGACATATACAGAACACTCCACCCTACAGCTGCAAAGTACACATTTTTTTCCAATGCACACGGAACGTTCTCCAGAATAGACCACATCTTAGGCCACAGAGCAATCCTAACAAGATCCAGAATGTTGAGATAATACAAAGTATGTTCTCTGATCACAACACCATCAAGGTAGAAATTAACAACAGAACGCGCAAGGACAAAAAATCAATTACGTGGAAACTGAATAACACCCTGCTTACAAACCACTGGGAAATGGAAGAAATCAGAAATGGAATCAAAAAATTTCTAGAATCAAATGAGAATGAAAATACACCATACCAAAACCTTTGGGACACAGCAAAATCAGTCCTCAGAGGACAATTTACAGCAACAGATGCACACATCAAAAAAAAAGGAAGGGACAAAATCAAAACATTAACTACACAACTCAAACAAATAGAAAGGGAACAGAAAAAAAAGCCCACAGCCCCCAGAAGAAAGGAAATAATAAAAAATAGAGCAGAAATAAATGAAATAGAGAATAGAAAAACAACAGAATCAACAAAACCAAAAGCTGGTTCTTTGAAAGAATCAATAAAATCAACAAACCACTGGCCAGACTGACAAAGGAAAAACAGGAGAAGAGGCAAATAACCCAAATAAGAAATGAAATGGGGGACATTACAACAGACCCAACCAAAATAAAAAGGATCGTAACAGAATATTATGAAAAACTATACTCTCACAAATTTGAAAACCTAGAGGAAATGGATAAATTTCTAGAAACACACTACCTACCCAAAGTATCACAAAGTGATCTGAAAACATGAACAACCCATAACAACAGAAGAGATTGAAAAGGTAATAAAAAAAAAACTCCCAACCAAAAAAAAAAAGCCCTAGCCCAGATGGCTTCACTGGAGAATACTACCAAACATTCAGAGAAGAGCTTGTATCAGTACTACTCAAACTATTTCAGAACACAGAAAAGGAAGCGACACTTCTTAATTCATTCTGTGAAGCCAGCATAACCCTGATACCAAAACTAGGCAAAGATGCCACAAAAGAAAAAAAATTACAGACCAATATCTCTCATGAATATAGATGCAAAAATTCTCAACAAATTTCTAGCCAATAGAATTCAGCATCATATCAAAAAAATAATACACCACGACCAAGTAGGATTCATACCAGGCATGCAAGGATGGTTCAACATTAGAAAATCAATCAATATAATTCACCACATAAATAAAAGGAAAGAAAAGAATCACATGACCATCTCAATTGATGCATAAAGGGCATTGGACAAAGTCCAGCACCATTCCTGATAAAAACTCTTAATAAAATAGGTACAGAAGGGAAATTTCTCAACATAATAAAGGACATCTATAGAAAACCAACAGCCAACATCATTCTTAATGGAGCGGGGCTGAAAACATTCCCCTTGACAACAGGAACAAGACAAGGATGCCCTTTATCACCACTCCTATTTAACACTGTGCTGGAAGTTCTAGCTAGAGCAATAAGGCAAGAAAAAGAAATAAAGGGCATCCAAGTTGGTAATGAAGAAGTTAAACTGTCCCTGTTTGCAGATGATATGATACTATACATAGAAAACCCTAAAGACTCCACAGAAATCTACTGGAACTAATAGATTCAGCAGAGTAGCAGGACACAAGGTAAACATACAAAAATCAGTTGGATTCCTATACATCAATAAAGAGAACAATGAAAAGGAAATCACGAAAACAATACCATTTATAATAGCCCCTAAAAAAATAAAATATTTAGGAATAAATCTAACCAGGGATGTAAAAGACCTATACAAAGAAAACTACAAAACACTACTGCAAGAAACCCAAAGGATCTACATAAATGGAAAAATATACTGTGCTCATGGATAGGTAGACTCAACATAGTGAAAATGACAATTCTACCTAAAGCAATTTACAAATACAATGCAATCTCGATCCAAATAGCAACAACTTTCTTTAAAGAGATGGAAAAACTAATCATTAACTTTATATGGAAAGGGAGGAAGAGCCGATTAAGGAAAGCACTACTGAAGAAGAAGAATAAAGTAGAAGGACTCACACTACCTGATTTTAGAACCTGCTATACAGCTCCAGTAGTCAGAACAGCCTGGTACTGGTACAACAACAGACACATTGACCAATGGAACAGAATTGAGAACCAAGATGTAAATCCATCCACCTACAGTCACCTGATATTTGACAAGGGCCCAAAGTCCATCAACTGGGGAAAAGACAGCCTTTTTAACAAATGGTGCTGGCAAAACTGGATGTCCATCTGCAAAAAAAAGAAACAGGACCCACACCTCACACAATATACAAAAACTAATTCAAAATGGATCAAAGACCTAAATATAAAGCCAAAAACTATAAAGTTCATAGAAGAAAAAATAGGATCAACACTAGAGGCCCAAATATACAGCATTAACAGGATTTAAACCATAATCAACAACACACAAACTCCAAAAGATAAGCTTGATAACTGGGATCTTCTAAAAATCAAACACCTATGCTCTTCAAAAGACTTCACCAAAAGAGTCAAAAGAGAACCTACAGACTGGGAAAAAATTTTTGGATATTACAAGTCAGACAAAGTTCTAATCTCTAAAATCTATAAGAAAATCCAACACCTCTACAACAAAAAGACAAATAATCCTATTAAAAAATGGGCAAAGGAAATGAACAGACACTTCACCAAAGAAGACATTCAAGCGGCCAACAGATACACGAGGAAATGCTCGCGATCACTAGCCATTAGAGAAATGCAAATTAAAACCACAATGAGATACCATCTTACCTTGGCATTACTGGCATGAAACAAAAAAACTGGAAATAACAAATTCTGGAGAGGCTGGGGGAGATCAGAACTCTTATGCACTATTGGTGGGAATGCAAAATGATATAACCTTTTTGGAAAATGATATGGTACACTTCCTTAGAATGCTAGAAATAGAAATGCCATATGATCCGGCAATCCCACTCCTAGGAATATATTCCAGAGAAATAAGAGCCATGCCACAAATAGACATATGCACATCCATGTTCATCACAGCATTGTTCACAATAGCAAAAGATGGAAACAACCTAGATGCCCATCAACGGATGAATGGATAAACAAACTATGGTACATACACACAATGGAGTATCATGCAACTATAAAGAACAATGATGAATCTGTGAAGCATCTCATAACATGGATGAAATTGGAGGACATTATGCTGAGTGAAATAAGTCAAATCACAAAAGGACAAATATTGTAAGAGACCTCTACTGTAAAAACTCAAGAAAAAGTTTACACACCAAAAGAAATAATCTGTTGGTTATGAGGGATGGAGGGGTGGGGGGGAATACTAAATAGACAATAGATAAGTGGTAACTTTTGTGAAGGGTGAGACAGTACACAATACTGGGGAAGCCAGCACAACTTGTACAAGGAAAGGTTATGGAAGTTCCATAGACACAGCCAAACTCCCTGACGGACTGAATCTCAAGGCAGACAGCTGCGGAGACCATGGTCTTGGAGAACATCTAGCTCAACTGGCATGACACAGTTTATAAAGAAAATGTTCTACATTCCACCTTGGTGAATAGCATCTGGAGTCTTAAAAGCCTGTGAGTAGCCATCTAAGATACTCAGATGGTCTCACCCCTTTGGCAGCAAGGGATAATGAAGAAAACAAGATACAAGGAAAAGATTAGTCCAAAGGACTAATGGACCACAACTACCACGGCCTCCACCAGACTGAGTCCAGTACAACTAGATGGTGCCCAGCTAGCACCACTGACTGCTCTGACCAGGATCACAACAGAGGGTCCCGGACAGAACTGGAGAAAAATGTAGAACAAAATTCTAACTCACAAAAAAAGCCCAGACTTACTGGCCTGAAAAAGACTGGAGAAATCCCGAGAGTATGGCCCCTGGACACCCTTTCAACTCAGTAATGAAATCACTCCCAAGGTTCACCATTCAGCCAAAGATTAGACAGACCCATAAAACAAAACGAGATTAAGGGGGCACAACAGTCCAGGGAGAAGGACTAGAAGGCAGGAAGGAAAGGAAAGCTGGTAATAGGGAACTCAAGGTTGAGAAGGGACAGTGTTGACATGTCGTGGGGCTGTTAATCATTGTCATAAAACAGTATGTGTACTAACTGTTTAATGAGAAACTATTTGTTCTGTAAATCTTCATCTAAAGTACAATAAAAAAGGAAAAAAAAAGAACAAGGCTAGACCCAATAGGAAAACATAGTGCCCCTAACTGGGGTAAAAGAAGGCAGGCTTAAGGGTCAGGCCAAAATGTGTCTCTAGCACCAACTCCCAACAGTGCCTGAAATTTCCACTGCTATAATATCTTCTAAGAACCCAGTGTGAACCCAGAGTGAATTTAAAAAGTGTAAGACATTTTGGGGTATATGAAGGGTAATACATAAGCAAGTCCCTGCTAAACTAGTTAATTTAGTCAGTCCACTGGTAGGATACTATAGTCATCTAGTTGTAAGTAGAGATGAGGTATAACCACTCTAACAAGGTAGGTTTTGACAGCAAGACAAGGTGGAAGAGTGAAAGAGCAGAACCTAGCATCTTGCTGCAGAAGATTCCTCACCTGCTCCAAGGGGTCGTCTCTCTGGAAATAATCATAGAGCAGGCTGGGCACCTGAGACATCCATTCAATGGAAAAGACACCAACAGCCTCAGGAGGGACTAGGAGCAAAGTCACAGGCTCCAGCCTCCCTTCTACTTCCCCTTAAAATGAACCTGAGTTCCTCTAAGTTCCCAGAACACATTGCTACACTGCATACATATTGATGCCCTGGAAAAATAAAATTGCCTATCCAAGTTACAATCTGTCACTCGACCAAGAGCCCACTCTGCCCCACCCAGGTGCTCCCTCCAGCTACTTCCAGTTTCCTTGGTCTGAAGGTGTTTGCAGTGGGGCTTTGTTTATGCAAGACAGGAAAAGGAATCATTTCCCTGGCCATTTACAGTCATTCACCAAGACTCAGTGGCTCCACACCCTAGGAAAAAGCAAGAGCCCCTTGTAAATGCTTCCTGTGGATGGCAGCAGAAGCAGAATTGACAGAAGCTCTCCACGGGAATCTATGGAGCTGGTGGATGGATCCTACACCCCACCCCATCCCACCTGCAAACATCCAGGCTCTCTCTCTCTCTCTGACTTTTGAGTTCCTTGTCCCTAGATCATTTCAATTCAGTCTGGCCTCAGGATCTGAGCCCTACCCCTCAGTCTTCTCTGCCCAGGGGCCATATACCTGTTAACCCTCCTTTACCCCTCAGTCCCTTCAAAGCCTGACACAGGAAGCCTATAAGGGCCTCTCTGTCCCCAATAGCCTCTGCAAGGAAGCAGTGTCCACCTCACTCCTGGTTGGCTGGTTTCACCTAACAAGGCAACCAGTCCCATCATTGCTCATCAGTGAATTAGGACAAGGAAACATCATTCTCTCGTGTGATACTGGGATAATTCTATCTTCCCTAATAACAATTAAAACACTTCCAAAATCCATCCTCATCCTTTTCACTATAGTAATTCCTATCAGCTTTGCTGGGCTTGATTTAAAAGTGACACGTGGTACAGTAGAAAGAAGACAGGACTTGGCATCTGACAAACCTGTGTTGGAATCTCAACTCTGCCACTGACCACCTTTCTGAACCTCCCTTTCCTCAGTTGTACAACAGAGATAATAAACATTGCTTTGGGTTTTTTGTTTTTGTTTTTTAATTCATCCGATATACCACATATAAAGCACCCAACACAATGCGCGGATCACACTCTGTTATCCATAAAAGGTAGTTAGTATTAGTCTTTTGTCACATTTCTACTGTTTATCCCTGGTTATTGGTTTCCAGCCTGGCTCTATTTAAAAAGACATAAATGAACCTATCATATTTAAAGTTCTTAGAATACATAGACCATGTTTTCCATTTCCTGTTTACTCCCCCACATCTCATCCTGAGCTCTATACCAAATGGTGCTCCATAAATTAGGCTCGCAGGACAATCCCAGCCAGTTTCACATCTTTAATTGGCTTTAGTGAAATAAGCAACTTTTAAAGATGTCTGTCCACCTACGTTCACAGGCTCCGTCTCAACATCCAGTAGAAATGAGTTGTCTTCAAGAATATTTGAGACAGTTGTTATATGCCCCAAACCCAGCTACCTGAGAAACCCTGTAGCTTCTCTAAAACCAGAACCTTCATCTGTCTGCTTACCCTTGCTACTCCCTCAGGTCCCCATCTTCCTCTTTATGAGTTTGCCAATGACCACATCCAGCTATGATAGGAGCAAAAAAAAAAAAAAAAAATCACAGAAGCTAGAGCTGGAACTATGCCAAGAACTTCTGAATGCATTATCTCAGCTAAAAATCCATCTCCATCTGCTAGGGAGCCTTCCAGGATCCACCCCAGAGAGAATTTAATTCTTATCCCCAGTGCCTCTCCTCCCCCCCATTTGTATTCTATCAAACCCTGTATTCCACTACACAATGATAAAGAACAATGATGAATCCACAAAACATCTCATAACATGGATGAATCTGGAAAGCATTATGCTGAGTGAAATTAGGGGCAAAAGGATAAATATTATATGAGACCACTATTATAAGAACTCAAGAAAAGGCTTAAACACAGAAGAAAACATTCTTTGATGATTACAAGGGTGGGGAGGGAGAGAGAGGGGAATTCATTAACTAGATAGTAGACGAGAATTGTTTCAGGTGAAGGTAAGGAGAACACACAATACAAGGGAAGTCAGCACAACTGGACTAAACCAAAAATGAACTGCACACAACCAAACATTTTGAGGGACAGTGTAGCAGAGGCGGGGGCCTGGACAATGGTTTCAGGGGACATCTAGGTCAACTGACATAACAAAGTTTAAGAAAATGTTCTGCATCCCACTTTTATGACTGCCATCTGAGGTCTTAAAAGCTAGCGAGCAGCCATCTAAGATGCATCAATTGGTCCCAACCCACCTGGAGCAAAGGAGAATGAAGAACACTGAAGACACAGGCAAAATATTAGCCCAAGACACAGAAAGGGCCACATAAACCAGAGACTCCATCAGCCTGAGACCAAGCCTGAGACCAGAAGAACTAGACGGTGCCCAACTACCACCAATGACTGCCCTGACAGGGAACACAACAGAGTTCCTGAAAAACCAGGAGAGAAGGGGGGTGCATAACTCAAATTCTAGTAAAAAGACCAGACTTAATGTTCTGAGACTGGAGGAACTCCAAAAGACATGGCCCCCGGACTCTCTGTTAACCCAGAACTAAAGCCATTCCTGAAGCCAACTCTTCAGAGAAAGAATAGACTGGACTATAAGACATAAGATGATACTCATGAAGAGTGTGCGTCATAGTTCAAGTAGATACACGAGAATAAATGGGTGGCTCCTGTCCGGAGGTGGGATGAGAAAGCAGAAAGAAATAGGAGCTGGTTGAACGGGTACCGGAAATCCGGGGTAGAAAGGAGGAGTGTGCGGACACATTATACAGATAGCAACTAGGGTCACATAACAATGTGTGTATACATTTTTCTATGAGAAACTAACTTGGGCTGTAAATTTTCACCTAAAGCACAATTAAAAATAAATAAATAACCCTGTATTCCATGGGACTGTAATTCCCTCTTCATCTGTCATCCCCACGAGGCCATGAGCTCTAAGGATCTGCTTCAACTCTGCACAACATATGGTGGTGGGTATAGGTGTTTATCAAACTCTTGTTGAATGAACTAAGTAAGCCCTGTGAAGCACATATTACTCATTCCCCATTTTATACACAATAAAACAGTAGCAGAGAGAGTTTGAGCACGTCACCTAGGATCCTCCCCTCTGCTTTACATAGAAAAAAAGGATACACCACAACCCACCCACCCCCCATCCAGGACACTTGCCACCATGGCCTCCCATGGCTCTGACTGCTTCAGGCTCTCACAAACATCCAGTGAGACCAATTTGTCTCATTTTTATGATTATTATTTGCTGTCCTCCCATCTAGACAGCGAGCCCCATGAGACCAATCACAGGGTTTCCCCGCTAGCTATGTCCAGCACTAGCAGGGCAGCTGGCACGTAAGAGGTTCCCATAATGAAATGCTGAAATAATGCAGATAGCTCATCAGATTTAATGTGCACATGAACTTTTGGGGACCATTTTAAAATGGGGCCTGAGAGTCAGCATTTCTAATGCACTCCCAGGTGATGTCTAGGTTTCTGGAAAGCAGACCACACTGAGAGGTGAGGCTCTGGTACTTGGAGGCTTGGCTAGTCAGAGCCACTCCTCTTCTTTTAAGAAAATAGCTTCCTTTTTTCATTCCTGGGCACTTGGAGTTATCCTTTCTTACACCTACATCATGCATCCTCATTTTGGCCCTTGATATGACATAATTCAGGGAATTCAGAAGAAAGCTTCAGTCCTGGAAGAGCTAAGGCGGAGAGCTGCAGAACCCTCCAGATTTCATTCCCTGTCTGCCCACCATCAGGGCTGACTTCATCTGGGCTCTCATAGTTCGTTACTAAAACCTGCCTGTGGTTGCAGGAGCATTAGCAAGATGCCTTTCCTTTTAAATCCCTGGAATACAGAACTGTACATGCAAAGCCTTATTCTAACTACTTTTTTCCCCTGCAAGTTTCATCTCTAACTCCTCTGCCCTCTAAAAATCTCATTCATGCCCAGAACAGAGTCTTAAATTGCAGGAAACCAGAATTCTGCAGATCAGTTAGCCTAACTCACAACATGCAGTTTTTCTCATCTAACAATTAGAATAACACGGTTTCCGTGTTCAGGACTGGCCTGCTGTGTGCATACTGGAGAGAAAAATCTGCCTGCCTTTGAAGAAGATCCATTAAAGAGCCAGAGCTCCCACCATGACACACCATCTAAGATAAGTGACACTTCGAACTCATTTAAGGACAACTGATTTTTCTAAGCTGATGAGGACTTTGAGTGGTCACTCAGCCAGAAGATCAAGCAGCCCACCTTCTTCCAATGGCTCTGGGTATAACAGGACTTGTTCCTACCTTTCACTATTTGGCTGATGCAGAGGGCATCTCTGTTGGCAGAGTTCAGTGCAGGTGTCCCAGGAACGTTCCCATCTAGTCACCAATCTGCAGCCCTTGTCTCCCTCCCAAGTTTTCCCACAGCTAAACACAGTCAAAGGCTTTGTAAAAAAACAAAAAAAAATGTTAAAAGAGGAAGCAGAAAGAGCTTTTGCTCCTACAGTGAAACTGCTGGAGCCCCTTCTTCCCCTGCTCTCCCAGTTCGTGGCCACGGAGTGAGGGTAGGGAGAACCAGTGGTCTCCAACCTCCAGTGGCTCCTGGTGATTTGTCTCTGACCTACCCTGCTGTTGCTCTGGTGCAGTGCAAGATACTGGGAAGAATGTGGGCTTCAGCACATTAGTAACAGGTGAGCTTCTATCTATATGGGATCAAACTGACAGCAGCAACTCAAAATGTTATATAGGAAGCGTAGGGGGCAATGAGTTTATGGGGAAATTTATGTTAATTTTGGAAAAGTTGGGTGAGAATGGTTGCACAACTTGAATAATGTAACTGATGTCACTGAACTGTACATGTAGAAATTGTTGAATTAACATATGCTCTGCCATGTATATTTTCAATGACAACAAAAAAATTTAATTACTAAAAAAAAATAAAAGATGAATGATAGCTTTGTGAAAGTCAGGAGAGACTGTTAAAAAAAAAAAGAAGAGGTGGAGTTTAATGTTGAAATTGAATCTGTAGCAGAGTCAAGTTGTCCTTGTCAAAAGAACGTCTTCAAAACATTTCAGGAAGTGAAGACTAAGTTCAGCAGGTACCATTCTTCACATCTGGCAAACCATCCCTACAAGTCAGCAGGTTGGAGAAAAGTCTTGCAACCACAGAAACATCATTGCAAAGACCACCTCATTCCTCCAGAGGGTGATGCATTTATGACCAAAGAGGTAATTCACCAACCATAATCTACAAATGAAACTAAGTTACAATGGGCATATTTTCTTTTATTTTGCTCCATCACATGAAACTAGCCTCCAAGATCTACATAGCTATAATTCCGCCCCCGTAGAATTATTTTTCTTCCTCTTGGCAGACACTTTATTTTTTAAGTTGTACCCAGTTTTTTGTTTTTAATTGTGCTTTAGGTGAAAGTTTACAAAGCAAATTAGTTTCTCATTCAAAAATTTATACACAAATTTTTTTGTGACATTGGTTGCAATCCCTGCAGTATGTCAGTACTCTCCCCCTTTCCACTCCAGGTTCTCCATTTCCATTCGTACAGTTTTCCTGTCCCTTCCTGCCTTCTTGTCTTTGCTTTTGGGCAGATGTTGCCCATTTGGTCTCGTATACTTGATTGATCTAAGAAGCATGTTCATATGTGTGTTATTGTTCATTTCATAGGCCTATTTTATGTTTGGCTGAATGGTGGACTTCGGGAGTGGCTTCAGTTTTCAGTTAGAAGGGTGTCTGGGGGCCCTAGTCTTGGGGGTTCCTCCAGTCTCTTTCTGACCAGTAAGTCTGGTCTTTTTTGTGAATTTCAATTTTGTTCTATATTTTTCTCCCGCTCTGTCTGGACCCTCTATTGTGATCCCAGTCAGAGCGGTCAGTCGTGGTAGCTGGGCACCATCTAGTTCTTCTGGGCTCAGGGTGGCGGAGGCTGTTGTTCATGTGGTCCATTAGTCCTTTAGACTAATATTCTCCTTTGGTCTACACGGGATGAGACCAATAGACAGATGTACCTTAAATAGCCACTCACAAGATTTTAAGACCCCAGACTCTACTCACCAAAGTAGAATGTAGAACATTTTCTTTATGAACTATGTTATGCCAATTGACCTAGATGTCCCCCAAGACCATGGTCCCTAGCCCTCAGCCCCAGTAACTCGGTCCCTCAAAGCATTTGGATATGTCTAGGAAGCGTCTATGACTGTGCCCCCATGTGTTCTATTATATATATATGAATAAACATGCTATACAAATATGTATGTAAAAATACCCACAATCTAACCAATACATGTACTTGGGTATAATCCTATACACCCTCCTTCCCCTATTCAGTGTACGTATCTGCCTATGTAACTGCTTGCAAGTTACTGTTTGTTTTTACTGTTGTTGTAGGGCTGTATATGTTATAGTATTTACTATGGTTGCCTCTTTTTTTTTTCCTTTGTGTTCCTGTAAGTGTCTTCCTTTGCTTGGTCAAGTTGTACTCACTTCCCCTATACTGTGTACTGTCTTTCCCTTCACCAAAGTTAACACTTGTCTCCCAGTTTTATTTCGATAGCTCACCAGAATCTGGGGTAATAAACACTTTCAATTTATTTTAGAAGTCTCATTAATTTTTCAAGCCACACAACACACACAGGCACATACATACTTGCCAGACATTTGCAACCAGGAAAGGTTAATAGTCATTTAATGTAACTGCATACGTTACAAGCAATCTTCCTGTCCCACTGCATTTTCAAAGAACACATAAATATGTAATCTATTCCTCTCTTTTCCTATCATAACATTCCACTGGGGTGATTCTGATGAGCTGTCCCCCTGCTGCCTCCACGGTAAAGTGCTGCACAGTGGCTGATGGATAGATAATGGGTTTGAGTGAAGAGGATTCTGCAGCCAGCCATAAAACCCAACTCATTTAAATTGCTAGCTGTCGACTACCTGAGAAGAAAGAAAAAGCTGTCTTTAAATAATAAAAAAGTATGGCTCTATTGTCTAGAATGTCAAGCAGAATTCCTATTTCCAGGCAGCAACACTGAGAGACTACCTGATTTTCATGAGGGGCTTTGTCTGTCTTCCCCTCTCTCCTCCCAGGAACCCCTTTCAGTACATGGAGAAGAGGAAAGAGTGCGCAGAGTTCTTTCTCTTATAACTAGATTTGTGGTAGGTGGTGAACCACATAATTGTTTAGATGGCCAAGTGATCTGAAGTGGGAACAGAAACAGATTTGGGATGGGGCTAAGAAAACCATCCCCTGATAACTGGGAATTCAAAGGTGAAATGACTATTGCCATGATTTAATTCTCCTCACTTTACAAGCACCTTACAAGGCTGTTTGGGGGGAAAGCAAGTACTCTAAACACTAGAGCATGCATAACAAAACACAGGGTAGATCCACTTTGGCCACTTCACCTGGGCCAGGTAAATTTTTTTTTTTTTCCTAACATGCTGCCAAGAGCAGAGACACTCAATAATGTGGATTTGCTGACCAATTCATCTGCTTCTCTGCAAGAAATAAAACTTCATTCATTTACAGACTTGCGCCATCACAGACAAGGTTTCGTGGACACCACTTTACGCAAGACATACAATTCACACTTTAGCCCCTGAAATTTGCCAACCAATGCAGTTGCAAGCTAAAAACCATAATAACTCACTTTCTTCATCTCAGCAGTTCAAGTTTGTCCAATCTCTGCCTCAGAGAAAAGAGGAGGTATACGCAGACATATTCCAAGGCCGTATATCACTAAGGTCATGAAGCCTGTTTGAGACATCATGAAAACTGCCCAGCTGAATTTTAAGCTGCCTCTCTCCATAGAACTGAGGATTCATGGGACTCCCAGGGAAACTGCATTTGGAAGAAAATCTCTCTGTAAGTAAAAACCCACAGAGTTCAATAACTGAGCTTTCCTTTGGCTTTTTATTGATTTGCAAGCAACACTCCATGACTAGCTTTGATGAAACACCTATTAATTTAAAGCCATTCTTGCCCCTTTCTTTCATCCAACACATTTTTTTCCAATATGTTTACTGCTCATTATAAGTAATAGATTGACATCCCTGGAAGAGTAAGTCTTTTAAATGCTTGTAAAATTATTTCCTGGAAAGCATCAGCAATGAGACTAGTTATGACACCACCAGAGTAACAGCGGATTATAATGTTACAAGATGCTTTAATAACTATATATCATGTCCAAGCCAGGAGTCTCAGGAGAGTCCAGACCCAAACCATTTCACAGACATATTTCCCCATCACAAAATTTAGCTTCCAAAGAGACAGAAAGCAAAGCACCATGATTACTAAGCTGTATAGATGGGTTTCATGGCTCAAACCCAAAAACAATATAAGAGGTCAGCACTGCCCAATGAAGCTAAACACTTTCTAATCCAATTGCAAATTTTCAGTTTGATATATGTGAATGTAAACGTACAAAAGTATAACAGCCCTGTCACTCCTAGGAGGGGCTGAGCAGGTGAAGGCAAATGGAATTAGAGGTGGTCAAAGATACTTTAGCCTTATGAGTAATATTGGAATCTGTTAAAAGAAAAAATGTTAATGACTTAAGTGTGTAATTTTAAAAAGTAAAATAATGAAAAGAAAATTTCTTGATTAAAAAAGCCTATTTTCCAATCAGCTATGGTATTGTCTCTTAACATATGTCCTTGGCAAATAAAAACACACGAAGTGCTCCTGTGCGTGACACCACTTCTCAAGACAGGGAAATTTCACCCTTCAGTCATCAACAAGCCACACTCCTTATGGTCACTGGGTTCATTGTCCTTTGTGCTTTGAGGCCAGGACAATGGATCCTACCTCCTCCTTGTCAAAGAAGCTATGTGTCATATACAGATGCTTCTCTTAAGGAACCTATGCCTTTGATCAAATTACCCTATTTTTAAGCGAATAGCACACAAGTTCTATTTTTTTTTTTTTTTTGCCAACTCTACCCCCCCCCCCAGGTACTTTCATAAGCACACTATGCTAATTGTTTTTTACATGTTGCTGTAAAAACATCAGCATAATGCACTTATAAAAATACCTGGGTGGGGAGGGCTGGGAAAAAAACATAAAACATGGTTATTTGTGTAAAAATGCACTATACCACATACATGATTCCAAATGCTAACAGCCCAGTTCTCTGGAATTGTTTGCTAAAGCAGAACTTCATCAAGGCAGTAACTTGCAATTATATTATTCAATAATCCTTTATCAAGCACCCACTTTGTTCCAGATACATGTAGCACTACTTTTGTGCTAGGTATGCAGCAGTGAACAGGTACCCTCCCTCTTGGACCTCACACTTGTGGGGGAGATGGGCAAACAAACTCATACGTGGATATCTAACAATGTCAGACAGTAATAAGGGTTATAGAGAAAAAAGAACAGGGTAAATAATCTACAGAGTGATGGGTTAGTGCTAGTTTACACAGGATAGTCAGGTACGACTTTTCTGAGAAAGTCACATTTGAGCTAAGGCCTGACTAAATAAAGAAAGGGAGTGAGCCACACAGACATGGGGTAAAGCATTCCAGGCAGAGGAAACAGCAAGTGCACAGGTCCTGAGGCCTTTACATTTTGATAGATATCAACAAATTGACCTCTAAAAATATTTCACTAATTCACACTCACTAGCAGCATCTCATTTTATCCACTTATCCTTTATTTGCCATAAAAAAATAATAACCATTATGTTTTCTTCAAGAGCTGTGGATAGACGAACTCGAAAGAACTGATGTCAGGAGGAGAGGAGGTGAAAGGAATGAAGCTCCCATTCAGTGCTCCCTGCACCGCACCCTATGCTTCCCAGGTCACCAATGTTTCCATTCATCCTCACACCAACCTTGGAGAGAGGCATTAGGTACCCCATTTTGCATGCAATAAATTTGAGCCTAGAGACTTTAAGAAACCAGAAACCAGTTCAAGGGCACTCAACCCTTAGGAGGCAACTGGAACTGACCCCAGGTGGGACTGACTCCAGAACCTGGGCTTTTTCCATGACTCTCAGTCCAGGGGCATAAAAGAGCTCTCTTGGCCCTTCCATCCAAGGGATGTGGGATCGTACTCACTCCATGTTCTGACCTGAGTGGAGCTGGTTGCCCTGGGTAATTCCTTGCATATGTATTTGATTTTCCTTTCACTGGATCTTTTCAACAGTAGAAGCCAATATTTCCCAGTGCACCAGGAATTTATCTGCAGCTGAAGTAAGTTACTGTCAGAAAGACGTGGATATAAATAATTAAGCCCCTATTAAACATGTACACATCTTGTAATAAATCTCAAATTAGAATGTGCCAAGATCTTGTTAAACTTGCCAACACATATTCTTAAATAAGGTGGGAACATAATTTGGAGCTTATCAAGAGAGTCAACCTTTTGCAAAAGAATCTCTTTGACTATTCAGAATTTTAATCCAGAGATTACCTGAATCCGTCTCGTCTATCATTCCATTGAGTTGATGCCCACTGTAAAAATCAGTCAAGTAATTTCTCTTGGGATGTTCTCAAACGGGATGCATTTTAACACATGCTGCATTAAACCTCATTATTTCTGATGGGATATTGTCCAAAAGAGCCTCACTCTGAATACACTTTCCTTAAATTCTAAAAAGAAAAAGAAAATTCTAAAAAATAATCATTTGCATTCACCGTTGACTTCAATGGAACTTTTGAAAAAAAAGTGTTATGCTTTCTGTCTTGGGGAGGAGTAGAACTCTGTGACTAAGAGCACAAACTGCTGAGTCAGATTGATTTTCTGGCCCAGCTCCACCATTTACCAACTGTAAAAATGGGAATCACAGAAGTGCCTACCGGTTGTTTTAAGGATTCGATGAGTTAATTCACCTAAAATGCTTAGAGCAGTGCCTGCCTCAT
This sequence comes from Dugong dugon, assembly GCA_030035585.1. NCBI lineage: Eukaryota > Metazoa > Chordata > Mammalia > Sirenia > Dugongidae > Dugong > Dugong dugon. Next base: position 151,261,765 of record CM057460.1, read on the forward strand.
AGTAAGTGCTTGGTAATCGTTCACTGCAATGATTATTATTATTTGGTGTATACCAGTAATGCAAATTGATGCTATCTAAAACGCACAACTAAGGGTTTTTAATATTCTTTTATTTTTCTAATGTGAAAATAATGTAGGTTTTATTTTCATAATCTTATAAAAAATCCACAAGAATAAACAAGAAAATAAATCTTAAGTATAATGCAGTGAAATCTTAAATACCCACATGTCACTAGCAGAAGCCAACAATTACATCAATTTTACCTTGAAGAAAACAGACACTTGCCCTCAACTCCTCATAAGAGGGGAAGACAATACAGAGAAAGAACCCAGCCTTTCACAACTCTGTAAGTGATGCCTCAGGAATTTCTATACCAAGCTTTAATCTTACATACAAGCATGTCAACTTGGACAAAACAACCTCTCTGTGCCTCAATTTCCTCATCTGTAAGGTGGAGGATAATAAAAACACACAGCTCCTAGGGTTGCAGTAAAGAAAATGAACTAACACATTATAGTAGACAAGTCCTGGCACGCCCACCTGCCTTTTCTAGAGTAGGTCTTTATAATTCAGGTAAGAGTCCGGAATCTGAAGCCAAAGAAAGAATGGGAAAATGTCTTGGCAAGAAAAAAGAACATGAATTTATTGCTCCTGCAGCTCCTACAGCAACCCTTCAGATTCTTTAGATCATACTTTGGAATTAACCAGCCATTGTCCATGCCCACCTGTGAGGCCATTTAAGGTGGTAATGGCAGCAGCTAATCACAGCCTTTTCTGCTGCCTGACATCCAAATGATGACTGAACTCCTCTTTGCTAGTAATTGGAGAACCAATTGTGAAACATGACTGGACTGACCAATGAACATGTACTAGTGCCCACCTGAAGTATAGCTTTGTGATTCTGCAGAATCCAGAAATTCGACTCTCTGGATGGCAAACATGCTGCAGTCCCTGGGTCAGGGACCTCAGATCCCTAGGCCACGTCACTAGCAAAGCACTCGCCTTCAAGTCCCCATCCTTATCTACACTCTCTGCGGGCAGAGATGGCAGGAAAAGGATAGGGCTTGGGAACACTGACAGTTGGCCAAAGTCATCACAAGGACAACCTATCTCCTCTCCGAAGAAATACATCCCCTCTTGTTTAAATGACAAGATACACACACAAAAAGAAAAAACCAGAAGAGAAAATACAATCCATGCAGGTGGGTTGCTAAGACCTGAACCTAGTTCCTAGACAGACAGGCCACAAGCAAGTATATGCACATAAAGCATTTAACATAGTGCCGAGCACACAGTGTTCACTTCACCACTACTGACCCCAGCCACTGCTCTTCCTCTTCAACGCAGAGCACAGCTACAACAGCCAGTGCGTACCTGCCAAGTGCTATGCTGAGGGCTTTATATGTTATCATTTGCTTTACTTCTCATAACAACACTAAGGAGCAGGTGTTAAGATCATTCACGCTTTCCAGCTAAGAGAACTGAGGCTTTGAGAGGCTAAGAGATTTGCCAGGATCACACAAGTAGTACGTGGTAAAGCTAAAACACCAATCTAAGCCATCGGCGTTACTACCTCTAAACTTTATCATCTCCATATACCACTGGATTTTAAAAAAAAATTGCTACCTGAAAATCTTTTGGGGATTAGAAATGGTAGACGGAGTCATAAATCAGCCCTAAGCTGGTACACTTTCCCCTACCCCAGCGTTTGGCTGCCAAGCATCACAGGAGCCTAACTAATGCCTTCGTTAACAGTGTAGCTTTTTAAGGGCTCGTTTAAATATTAAGCATCCAATAGCCCCATTTTCAAAACTAAACCTTAAGGAAATGTCCTACCTTTAGAAACACTGCTTTCTGAAAATAAAATAGAAGCTGATTTGAAGCAGGGGAGCTGGGGGAGAGGGGGACAATGCAGACAGGAGTGGTGGTCTTGTGCTGCTCCAAAGCCTTTTTACATTAGTGTTGGTTTCTTCAGCTCCTCCAACATACCACATCCCTTTGAGCATAAACGCTATCCCACAGTGAAAGCTTGAAAAGCCATCTCCATGGCCCACTCAACGCATCACCCACAGGTCTCCTTGTCCGAGTCCAGAGCTGGGTCTGGAAGAGTCTGAACAAGCACTGGAAGTCATTGTTGGGTCAGAACCTTCCTAGCAGTTCCTGTCTCTTCCGTTAACAAGACAAACTCCCCTGGCCTTCAAACTAGGCTCAGTGGGGATTAATCTATCACGGAGCTGGAGCCAGTCTGCCATTATTGCATGTTGCATGAAAAGCAGAGCCAGGACCTCACCCTGCTCTGCCAGGCCGCCACTCCCAAAAATTAGCTCTTTCTTCATGACGAGCTGCCCAAAGCACAGAAGCTAAGAGATGACCTGTGGGCCCAATTCATAATATTTACGTTCCTGCCACTTCTCTGCCCTCTATCTCTGCTCCATATCTTTGGCTGGCTGAGTCAGAGATCCCCAGACACTGTTGGGATGGAAATCATAAATGCAATTTGCAGGTGGCCAGTTTTAAGATGAGGGCTGCATACGTACAAGCCTCCTGCGTTTCCCTGCTCCTTCCACCAGCTTCCACCAAAATGCAAACTGACACTGCCTCTTTAGTTAGATTAGGATAAAGCTAGTTCAACTCACTCTTTAAATACATCAGCGCTTATTTTAAAGCCACATATCTCTTAGATCTCAAGACAAGAACCTCTTCCAAACCAATTGCCAGATGCATTGTGAAAATTCACAGGGAAAGCCAGAAGCAAAATTCAAAAACGAATGTAAAGGCCAGGCTCATATTTGGGTAACTTAAGTTCTTGATAGCATGCAACAATTCAAACACATGTTGAGGAACTGCTATGTGCCAGCAACAGGCCATGGAAATAGAGAGATGAGACCCTGCCCGTGAGACCTCACTGTTAACTAAAGCACTTTCACTAGCCTCCCTACCTCCCTCTTCCCCAATTTGCCAAAAAAGTTATTTGAATTTTTGCGGAGAACTGTCCAGCCCAAAATTCACCCTGATAATCACATCTTCATCTATGGGAGGCACATGACAAGTATTACTCAGCCATGGATAAAAGAGTATTTTTATCATTCCATTTATTGAGCATCTATTATGTTAGGCACTGTGGTAAAGTCCTGTGCACATTATAACATTTAATCCACCTGACAACTCTGCAATGTAGGTATTAGTACTACTATTTTACATGTGAGACCCAGAGGGGTTAAATAACTTGCCCATAGTCATATCACTAGCAAATGGGAGCTGGGATTCAAACTCCTAGTCTATCTGATAGCAAAGCTCTGGTCTGCCTACAACATTCACTATGAACCCCAAGGCTTTCTCCTTACTCGGCTGTACAACCTTCACACCACTTTGTCTCTGAGGCTAAGAGACTGGTTATTCCTCCTTCTGAGAAATAGGAAGAGCTACATGAACAGCAAGGCTGTAGCCGTAGGACTGGGTGAGTCTACGTTCCCTCTCTGAGTCTGCTTTGTCATCTGTCAAATGAGGGCATGTTGCTGAGGGCATTAAAACAAGGGGAGCCATAAGATTCTTCCAACCTCAGGGTCTTCTGAATCCCTGCTACTGGAGGACCTGCCAAGGTGTGGCCAAGAGGTTCCAGCTCGCTCCCTGGGCATGCATCCCCCTAATCAGGCCTTGATGGGGACCCCTCAAGAGATGAGCTGGCTCCAAAAGGCTTGCCTCAGCAACATCCCAGTTAGACAGACTTTCACAAGATCTCTCGCTGTCCTACCTGCTCCTCACCTATTTCATCTTACTTGCTGATAAACAGTATTATTTTTATATATTCAACCTTTACATTACTCAGATCACATAACTACCCTGCATTAAAAGTGCCCCCTGCCCACCATTGCTGGTTATAGAAACTACTGAGCAGGGCCTGCAGGGCCCCACGTGGTCTCTCTGGCTCCCGCTATTCTCTCTGGTCTCCCCCAGGCCCAGCCCCCACTGCTCACTACTCCAGCCTCCCCAAGATCTCCGTTCTTCATGCTTTTTCCCTCCTCCAACCTTTGTTCTTCCTCTGTTTGCAACACTCATCCTCTGCCTCTTCACAAGACTGCCTCCATCCTTTAGATCTGGGCTTACTGGTCCCCTCCTCTGCAGGGCCTTCCCACCATTATTCACTATTTCCCACCATTATTCACTATTTCAGCCCTGTTTGGTCCCTCAGACACCACAATTAGTAATTGTTCTACTACGTATGTTTGTCACCCATCACCCTGCTGAGGCCTCTATCTGCTTCATCCACCATTTGCATTGACACCCGGCAGAGTACCTAGCACAAAAGTCAGCACTCAGCAGTACTCAGTAAATGTCTGAAAAAAAAAAAAAAAAAAAACTTTACTTCTCTGGATAGGTCATATCCATTCACTGCAGCAGCTGCCCAACCAACAGCAAGATCCCTGTCAGTGTTATGGGTTGGCAGGGTCGGGGTAGCCGTAGTGCCGAGACCTGTGTAGAAAGCAAGGTCTATGCTCCGTAGGAGCTAAACAACACATCCAAAGGCATTTCAAGTGTTTTCATATCATAAATTGCCATGCAAACAATTTTTTTTTAGCTGTAATTAGTGTGAAAATACATATATGACAAACATTTAAATCATGGTACAAAGCAGACTATGCTAAGTGCAAAGTGAATATCACAAATAATGAGTGCTAAAGAAACGAGGGTAAGAGAGTCCAGGAGGAATTGGGGCCAGTTTCCTAGGGAAACAGGACTTCCATTAGGCCCTAAAGGGCAGCACAGACTTCAGATGTCAACAGCCAAGTAGCTGTCTTAAGTATTCCCCCCTCCCCCACCCACTTGCATCACTTAAGGTACTGGTTAAAAGCACTGATTCATGAGCCTCATCCCAGACCCACTAACAATCTCTGAGGGTTGGGCCTGGGTGTACTTTGCTCCACAACCTCAGGTGATTCTGGTGCATGTTATAGAAAAGTAATCAACTTGAAAGCAAGAAGAGAGGTTCAGCGCACCAGGCAAACGTATGGAGCTAGAATGCATATACACTGTTGTTTGTAGGGTGTTCATTTGTGAGAACAAAGAATAAAGGGAAGGAAAAGCTGGAAATACATGTTAGGGTTAAATGCTGGGGGCTCTGAAAGTCAGGCTGGAGAACTAGGTCTGGATTCTAAAGGTAATGGGGAGACACCACAGGCTTTGAGTCAGCAGAGTGACCTGGTAGATGAGACACTCCAGAAAGTTAGATGAATGACTCAGGACGGATTGGGACGGGAAGCCGTGTGATGGTGGAGAGTAGCCAGGAGGCCACAGCAGCCTCCAGTGGCCACCGATTGCAACAAAGTCCCTCTCCATTCTCCCAGGCTCTCGGGCTCCCATGTTGGATTTCCTGGTGGTGGCCACCATTGGAGACCAAGCACAGATGTGGAAGAGAAGCCTCCCCAGTCTCCTTCATAGGCATCTGCTTTGGTCTTCCTGGTAAGTCCAGGCCTGAGGATGATTTGACAAAAGGAACACACAGGATCTCAAGGCACGGGTGAGAAAATATTATTTGCAAGACAAGACAGTAAGAGATCCTTCAGAATTCAAGTGCTCAGGCATCAGAGTTTGGCAGCGATGTACTGTGTGCCAGGCACCCAAGTTCCTAGAAACAAATAAAGACTAACTGTAATCTGGTCAAAGCTGAGAACATACTTTTCTGGGGAAAACTGGCACGTGCATGTGACATCTAAAAATACACAAAGATTTCTGTGAGCACTAAATATAAGTGCAATATTTTCTAAACAGACGCGTCTGTTGGTTGGGAGATGAATCTCAATGGCCTGTACTGCTCAATAAAAAAAGAAACAGGAGTGGGAGGATATATAAACATCACATCCAAAGCATCACTATTAAAGTGAAGCATGTTGTTGGGTTCTGTCAAGTCGATTTCAACTCACAGCAACCCTGTGTGACAGAGTAGAACTGCCCCATAGGGTTTTCTAGGCTGTAATCTTTACGGGAGCAGGCCTTTCTCCCTAGGAGCCACTGGGTGGGTTCCAATCACCAAAGTTTTCGGTTAGCAGCTGAGCACTGTAGTGTGTATCCTGTTTGAAGAGTTTAAATAATCTACAAGGATCTTCATTCCTTCCAGAGGCAAACTGTCTCTGTCATTCTACAACACTATCATTATTTAATGTCTGCCTGGCATTCTTCTTTTGGAAATCCATTTTATTTGGTCCTGAATAGTCATGAAAATCTCGAGACTACAATTATTACCACCCTCGATGGATATGATAGAGATTGGCTGGGCCACCAAATGAATTTTTTTATTTTCAGTTATTCATGATGATCCATTCCATGGGGTGAGCTGAAAGAAGTGCCCAAGACAGGATATTTTAGCAACATAAGGAATAAAATGCTTCCTAGATTGTTAATTTTATTTTCTTCTGTTCAGAAGAGATTCTTGTTCAGAAAGAAACCTGGGTTTAATTATTGGCACATCTGGGAGGTGGTATACATAGGTGAGGCAGGGACATGGAGATGCTGGATTTTTGTGCCCACAATGAGTCTGCCTCAGACACCATCCTCTACTGTGGTGTTTTTGCAAAGTCCTTTCTGTGGTACACTACCAATTGTCTTTGAGCACATTCTGACCCATGGTGATCCCATGTGTGTCAAAGTAGAATTGTTCCATAGGTTTTTCAGAAGGAAACTGGTAGGCCTTTTATCAAAGGCGCTCCTGGATGGACTGAACTGCCAACCTTTCTGTTTGCAGCTGAGCATATTAACCTTTTGTACCACCCAGAGACTCCATGGAAAACCAGTCCTTCAAAATGGTCTATGGGTAAAAGTTTACCTGATCATATACATTTTTTAAATTGTATTTTTGGTGAAAGTTTACACAGCAAATTAGGGTCCCATTTAACAATTTCTAAACATATTGTTCAGTGACATTGGTTACATTTTTCACAACTGTCAGCATTCTCATTATTTCCATTCTGGTTGTTCTGTTTCCATTAATCTAGCTTCCCTGCCCACCCCCCACCACTTACCTTCCCATCTTGACTTTAGGGTAAATATGGACCATTTGGTCTCATATAAATGATTATTAAGAGGAGCACAGTACTCATGGGTGATACTGTTTATTTTATAAGCCAATCTATTATTTGGCTGAAGGTGACCTCCAGAAATAGCTTCGTTCCAAGTTCAAAGGGTACCTCAGGCCAATAGTCTCGGGGAATCCTCTAGTCTCTACTAGTCCAGTAGGTGGCTTTTTTAAAGGAATTTGTGGTTTGTTCTACATTTTTCTCTCATTCTATCTGGGACCGTCTATTGTGCCCCTGGTCATAACACTTGTTAGTGGTAGCCGGGCATCATCTAGTTCTTCTGGTGTCAGGATAGATGAGGCCGTGGTTTGTATGAACTATTAGTCCTATAGACTAGTTTCTTCTTTGAGTCTTTGGTTTCCTTCTTTCTCTTTTGCTCCAGATGAGTACAGACCAATAGTTGTATCTTAGATGGCCACTCACAAGCTTTTAAGATCCCAGACATAACTCACAAACAAGGATGTAGAACAATTATCTGTATGGACTATGTTATGTCAATTGACCAAGTTGTCCCCAAGGCTATAGTCCTAAGCCTTAAAACCCAGTAAAGCAATCCTACAACGTGTTTGGTTATGCTTAGGAAGTATCTGCAACTATGCCCCCTATGTGCTTTATTATATATATAAATATGTATGCAGCACACTCAAACATGTATATACATATGCCTATAGATACACCTATACGTGCACACCCATACAGTCACATGTGCCTTCCTATACACACATACTGTTTGGTTATTACTGTTGTTGCAAAATTGTATATGTTATAGCATTTACCAAAATTGTTCCTTATTCTTGTATACTTCTCAGTGTCATCATTTACCTTGGTCAAGATGTGCAGACTTCACCCATATTGGGTATTGCCTTTTCTATCACCAGAAATAACAAGTATCTACTCTCTAGAAAGTGATTTCCTCCCCCTTTCCTCCCTAGCAACCACCAAAGAACATTGCTTTCTGTGTGTATACCTATTCTTGTCTTTTTATAAAAATGAGACTATGCAACATTTGTCCTTTTGTGATTGACTTATTCCACTCAGCATACTGTCTTCCAGATTCATCCACATTATGTTTCACCGACTCATCGTTATTCTTTACTGTTGCATAGTATTCCATTGCATGTAAGTACCACAATTTGTTTATCCATTCATTTGCTGATGGGCACTTAGGTTGTTTCCATCTTTTCGCTATTGTGAATAATGCTGCAATGAACATAGGTGTACAAGTATTGATCACATGCATTTTTGCAAACCCTTGCTCACCTGCTAGGGTTGGGTAGGCCCTGTGTGCCCACATGCTGCAGCCTGGTTCCTCCTTGGTGAATCAGGAAGCACATTTGCATGGTAAAGGATCACAGAAGCCCTGCAGTAAAGAAACTGGTTTTGCTAGTTTTAAAACCAGTAATTCTCAATTAATTTGGCCACAAAATCTTTCTGTGACACCTTATTAAAAGGAACAAGTTTTCTGAAATGTTGCTGTATGAAATTATTTTCTCCTGGGATTAGCCCACATCACTGTGAACATGAATCGACTCTATGGCAGCGGGTTTATCTGAGACACTGGCAGGGGATGCAGGGCTTTGGAAGATGCTGCCTCTACTCCAAGAAGGAGAACAAAGGCTGTGTCTCCCATATTTAAGGTTATAGTGTGAGGGTCTGCCTGGCACATAGTAAAAAATTATGGAACAAATGAATAAAATAAGGTCTATTTTTAAATTTCAGTCTTGTAAAACTCTTATGGTTCACATAAATTGTCCTCTGTGCTAGCACGCACAACCTTGAAAACCAAAGAGTTGACACATTTCATTTTGCTTTTTTTGCCACTTTTTCAAACCTGAGACACGATCGCATCCCTCAGGCCTAAGCTGTCTTCCATGCCAGCCTCTTAATTTCCGTTGTATGGTTTTCCACCTGTTCAACCGCTGGGTTTTCTTGACACTTATGAAGAGTAAAGGCTCTGGGGACAGGTTTTGTTTTATTCTAAGCAGACATTAAAATACAGCTACCTTTATAACACGGCTGCAAGGCACCATGAGCAAACACACATATTAGCAGAAGATAGAACTTGCTTCTCGGCTCGGAGGCTTTGCCTCACAAAGCACAGTTTCTGCCAAGAGTGTGCAGAACACAGCGCTTGAAGTTGTTCGCCCTTAAGGAGGCCGTAGCTTGTATGGCACAGCACGTACACGACTAGAGACAGTCACAAGACCATCACAAGTGTCGGTTGTGCACTTTGTCAGAGTGGTGGGGCGCCAGAGGAACCAAGCTTGCAGTTGTGTGGCGGGGTGTAGGGGTAAAGGCTCTGATGTCAGACCTAAATGCACGCGAGTCCAAAATCCTGCAATTATTTGCTGTGGGACTTTGGGCAAGTCATTCAACCACTCTGGGCCTCAGTTTTCCTACATGTAAAACTAAAGTTAAGACTTGCTGCCCACCCAACCAGTAAGTCACTCCTCATTTAATCTTCACAACAATCTTGTGAGGGGGTACTATTATTATTCTTATTTTACAGAATCGGAGGCTCAGAGATGTAAAATGACTTGCTTTAAGTCACAGCAAGTGTCGGAGTCAGGAATCCAGCTCGGACTGCACTGAAGCTACAGAGTGTGGCACTAACCACTATCCTATGTTGCCTCTCAACAAAGGCCTGCTTAGGAGGGAGCTAAGGGCAGGGACACAAGGAAGGGATCAGACGGCGATATCAGGATAATGACACCTTACACCTAGGCAGTAGAGGAGAGAGTCATCAGTGTTCCAAACTTCCTTTCTCTTGTAACAACCCAGCATCAAGATTTTTAGCGGTGACAACTTAAGATAGAAAGTCCCTTACTACCTTCCCCTGTGTGTGTTTTTTACCAAGTATTTTTTTTTTTTAAAGCAACCAGTAAACTGAAATTTATGAGGAGCTTCCACACTGTGTGATCCCAAGAACATGTCCCTTGTAAATGTCACATTAGCTCCCATGTGGAAGAATGAGACAAATAGGAAGCCAAAAGCTGTTATGGCCAGGAGCACAGCACACACATCACATGTGAGCTGGTGAGGGCTTACAGAGTGTTCTCTTGGGGTTAAGAGCACACATCCCAGGGGGTTCTGATTTGCTATCTGTTAGGCATGGCTACTTTTCAGGACATCTTTCCCACAGTCCAAAGTGAATCTGGACTTACAGGTTAGAAGCAGAATCGTGACTCATCCAGCGTAACCTGAGCATCTGTGCTCATTCTCCTTACCTGCAGCCAGCCCCAAACACTAACCATATGTAACAGTTAGGATTTCCCCAGTTGCACAAGACAAAAAACTTATTTCAAAATGATTAGGGGGAAGAAAAGGCATTTTACAATTCAAAACCTGTTAGTAGTTCTAGTGTCAGATTTAGCTCAGTGCAGGGGCTCATAGATGCCACCAGGAGCTGGTTTCCACTTTCCATCTCTGAGCTCTGTTCTCATCTGTGCATTGGGTCAGATTCTGGCCAGGCTGTGTCCTCATCGGAGTGAGTTGGCTGCAGTAGCTCCAGCCTTGTAGCCTCTCACATTTACATTAAGTAGAAAATGCCTTTCTGCCATCTAGGCAAACATCTCACAGCATTTCATTGGCTGGGTCATGTGCCCATTCATGAACCAATCACTACAGAAATGCAATGCATTGGTTTACTTGGGTGTGGATGACATGCTCTATCCTGGAACTAGGGTGGACTCTGGCCCAAAGCAAAGACTAAGTACGGGGGAGAGCTGGTTCCCTAAAGGAACCCAGAGAAGCGGAGATGGATGCTGGTGGTCATGATGCAAAAACGTTCACTCCACTTCCTACTTTCCTATATCTCTTTAGTCCCCTGGTCACTGACTGTATTCTGGGGTTCTGTGTGCTCTTGGGGGTGGGTCTGTATGGGCATTTCTGACTATATTCCAAAAGCAGGTATATTTTTGTGCCCTATGTGCTGCATGATCTGACAATTTAGACTTAGTAAAATCAGTAGTAATGATTATAGCTGCCATTTGTTGAGTCCCTACCATGTGCCAGACACTGTTAGACACTTTGATGTGCTTCTCTGACTTAATCTTTGAAATGATACTCCGAGTTGTTATTAGTTGCTGTCAAGTCTGTTCCGACTCATAGAAAACTTATGTATAACAGAACAAAATGTTGCCTGGTCTTGCTCCCTCTTCATGATCATTGGTATGTTTGAGTCCATAAGGGTTTTATTAGTCCCAATTTACAGATGGAGAAACAGAGTCTGGATGGTGAAATGTCTTACAAAATCACATAGTTAATTAGTGGAGAGGCCACTATGAGAAGTCATTCTGGTCTAACGGCCAGTATTCTTTCTATCAAATCACTCTCCCCTCTTACAGACATACTTATTTGAAAGATAACTGGATGTCTATTAACACCTCTTGCTAAACAAAGAGAGACAGGCAAGTGTCTTCAACCAGGAGGGTCAGAATTCAACACAGTTCTAAAGTAAATTCTACCTCTGTGCATATGTACATTAGTACACATGCGTGTATAAGCATGCTGTTGCCAAGAATGGTGAAAGATGAATCTCTGGTCTTTGTGTGATTTGACATTTGCTCTTTGCTTTTAGTTGGATGGTGGGTGAAGCTAATACAGCGTCTCTGCTCATCTAACTTGCATTATTCGATGCAGATGTCTCAAAAGTGAAGGATGGAGAAAGCTGTGGAGTCTGAGACCACAGATTCAGTATACTTAGTATTTTTGTGGTACACGATACAGAAAGGAAGATGCCACAAAATCTTCTGGGTCAGTAAGGACACACAGAAGGTAGAGTGACAAAGCAGAGTAGGAAGCGTGGCTTAAAGAACTGTGGTGCAAATGTGTTCTAGTCTGTAGAAACATTAGCTGTGGTGTGATCTGACCTGTGGACAAGACAACTTTAGCTTGATACTCAAGGCTCTCTCTTGTAGTCTTATCCTATAGTACTGAAAATATGCTTGGTGTTTCTGCCAAGTGGGGCTCTTTCCTGCTCCCTGGACAGACCCTGTACTTTTCTATCTCCATCTTGTCTTAAATTACTTCTTGAGCCTGTGCCTGGAATGAATTTTTGCAAAAAGCAGATGCTCACTCAGTATTTCAGGATCCATTAGTTCATTCAGCGGGTACTTGTTGAGCTGCCACTATGCCTCCGATGCTGTTCTAGATGTGTGGGATGAAGTGGCTAGCAAGGCAGGTGATGTCCCTGGTCCTTGCCCTTGGGGAACTCTAATTCTGACCTGTTCTTGTTGTTAAGTGCTGTGGAGTTGGCTCCAACTCCTGACAACCTTACATTTAATGCAACAAAACACTGTCTAGTCCTGCTCCATCCCCACAATCGTTGCTATGTTTGAGCCCATGTGTTCAGTCACTGTGTTAATCCATCTCACTGAGAGTCTCCCTATTTTTTTTTTTTTTTTTTTTTTTGCTGACCCTCTTCTTTATGAAGCATGACGTCTTTCTCCAGTAACTCGTCCCTCTGATGACATGTTGAAAGTAAACGAGACAAAGTCTTAACCATTTTCGCTTGGTGAGGGGTGTCTGGGGTCTTAAAAGCTTGCAAGGGGCCATCTAAGATGCATCAATTAGTCCCAACCACCTGGAGTAAAAGAGAATGAAGAATACCAAAGACACAAGGAAAGTATTAGCCCAAGGAAAAGAAAGGGCCACATAAACCAGCCTGAGACCAGAAGAACTAGCTGGTGCCTGGCTACCACCAATGACCGCCCTAATAGGAAACACAACAGAGAGTCCCAGATGGAGCAGGAGAAAGGTGGGTTGCAGAACTCAAATTCTAGTAAGAAGACCAGACTTAATGGTCTGAGACTGGAAGAACCCCAAAAAGCATGGCCCCCAGATTCTCTATCAGCCCTGAACTAAAACAATTTCTGGGGCCAATTCTTCAGACAGGGATTAGACTGGACTGTGGGACATAAAGTGATACTTATGAGGAGTGTGCCTCTTAGCTCAAGTAGATACAAGAGACTAAATGGGCAGCTTCTGTCTGGAGGTGAGATGGGAAGGCAGAGAGGGTTAGGAGCTGGTTGAATGGACTTGGAGAATCAGGGGTGGAAAGGATAAGTGTGCTGTCACAGTATAGGGAGAGCAATTGGGGTTGCAAAGCAATGTGTGTGTAAATTTTTGTATGAGACACTAACTTGAAATGTAAACTTCATTGAAACTACAACAATAAACAAAAATTTTTTTTTTTTAAATTCTCACTTCTAAGGAGCATTATGCATTGAGTGAATTGATCATTCTGGAGACTCCACTGGGCTTCCAGCTTGGACACTGTCTCTAGAAGCCCTTTCCTTAGGAACCTGCATTTGAAGCTCTCCTGGCCTCAGTACTGGGAAAGAAGACATTTCAGTCTTCTGGCTATGCCTTTGCTAATGCTGCCAGTCAGAGAATAGAGGGAAATATTTTCTATTTTCAGAGTGGAATGTGTTTTGTAGGTTGCCTATTCAAGGATCCTTTGGACGTAACTCATAAAAACCCATTCAGGTTAGTTTAAGCCAAAAGGAGGGATGATCAGGAGATCAAGGGGGTAGTTTGTGCAACCCAAGAACTGACCTCACAGGAACTGTTAGAGGACCTAGTGAACTACTGTGAGCCAAGAAAACCACTCTCAGTGTTCTATACCTGTGTTCTATGCTCTGCTTTACCCTGCTCTCTCATGAGCCTGGCTTTACCTATTTTTCCAGGTACATTAGTGAAAAATGGCTGCCCCGCAGCTCCAAGATTTATAGATCCATATTTCAAATGACCAGTGGAGATCAGCAGTATTGAAGATTCCAGTTCTAACCTCACAGAGAGAATCAGTTGGCTCACCTTGGGTCAAGAGTCCCTGAGTGGTACAAATAGTTATGCACTGGACTACTAGCCAAAAGGCTGGTGGTTCAAAACTAACTAGAGGTGCCTTGGAAGACAAGCCTGGTGATCTGTTTCTGAAAGGTCACAGCCTTGAAAACACTATGCAGCAATTCTACTCTGCACATATGGGATTGCCATGAGTTGAAACAGACTCAACAAAAGCTAACAACAAAACTTGGGTCAGGGGTCTAGCCTCAGTCCATCAGCTGTGGTTTGAGAAGGGATAACAGGTTCCATGCTGCAAACAAGACTGCAGGGCCGATCCCTGTGATGGGCAGAGGGGCAGTTCTTAGAAAAATGCTGACAGGTTGAGGATAGCACCTTCAAGGCTTTCTACTAGGGCCAGTCAAGGAAACATGCTGTTTGCTTCAGTTTAGGCCACTTCTTCAAATCAGTTAACTGTAGGAGTGGCCTCAGCTGACCCTTGTCCTCAATCTCAATACCCATGATGGAGAAATTCCTGTTTGGCATGGTACAAAGTATTTATTGTTTTAGAAAATTCTGTATCAGCAAAGTAGCTAGAGATCCAGCGTGTGATATTAATTCTGAAGGATAGAAAATCATTAGTTGGGGTCAGTAAATCCTCTGTTACAGTAAGACTCTGTATTCCAAGAAAATGAAAAGCCCTTCTCATGGACCAAAAAAAAAAAAAGGCATTTGTATAAATGTACTGTCCTGGGTTGGGGATGGGCACCTCGTGGCTCATGCTTGATAATGTAGTTCTAGCTTCTCTCCTCCATATTTAATTGAATTGAACACATTGAAATTTGTTCCAGTGTGTTAACAGGGAGCTGGTGAATGCACGTGCAATATGTGACTTAATTAATGTTTGCTTTCCCTGTGCTGGGCCTAACCCCCTTCTGAGAACACACACAGTGGACCTGCTGAGGAGAAGGGGAATGGTGCTGACCTGACGAGGAAACCTTAACTCTTTCAGGCCCCTGAGTTTCAGCAACAGCCGGGGAATTGAAAATCTGCTCAATTGCTGGGGCCAAAAAGTGGTATCGTCTCAAATATTGTTACTGACTCTTCCAATCATGCACACTGGACTGATTACATCGTAGATACATTACTAAATAACGGTTGCAATTCTTAATTATGAAAGCAGTACCTGTTCTTGACAGAAATTTGGAATATACAGAAATTATACAGAAGAAAATTAAAATCACCTATAATCTCATTATGGAGAGAATCATCACTATAAACATTTTGGTATATTTCTTTCTCTTATGCTTGTGTGTGCTAGTATGTATACTTAAAAGTAAATTAGGAACATATGGTTTGATATTTGGTATTCTGCTTTTTAAAGAGCCCTAGTGGTGCAGTGGTTAAGCGCTTGGCTGCTAAGCAAAAGGTTGGCGGTTCCTCGGAAGAAAGATGTGGCAGTCTGCTGCCATAAAGATTAGAGCCTTGGAAACCCTATGGGGCAGTTCTATTCTGTCCTATAGGGTCTCTATGAGTCAGAATCAACTCAACAGCAGTGGGTTTGGTTTTGTTTATTCTGTTTTTTAAATTTTATTTTTATTTTATTGCTTATCACATTTTCCCATATCATTAACTACTCAATGAATGAATTTTTTTTACAGTTTTACTGAGGTGTTATTTAATGCCACAACATTAGACCATTTTAAGTGCATTTTTAATTCAATTTAAATTTTAATTTTAAATGCATTTTAAATATAAGTGAATTTTAGTAAAATTTTAGAGTTGTGCACTCATCACAACAATCTAGTTTGGGAACATTCCCATTACCCTCTGCACCAAGTTCCCCGAGTCTGTTTGCAGTCAGTTCCCACCCCCATCCCCCAGGCCCAGGCAACCACTGAGCTGCTCTCTGCCTCTTTACATCTGCCTTTTCTGGACATATGATATAAATGAAATCATACCACATGTGGTTCTTCGCATCTGACTTCTTTCACTGAGCATACTGTATGGTATCCCCATCACTGAGGGCATCTCCCTCTGAGGCAACACTGAAGTGTCAACATCGTACCTGTGTTTGGTCTAAATGTTCTTGGAGGCCCATCTCTTTTCAGTGGGCTAGCACTGCAGTGTGAGTGCTGTAAGCATCTCTCTATTCAGAGAAAGGCAGGGCAACACAGGTGTCTGTCCTCAGGATCAGGGTGAAGTCTTGCCTAAGCATCAAGGAGGCAGTGATTACAAATGTTAACAAGACTGTCAGAAGAAAATGAGGTGTTTGTGTCAGTATCCCATTGACCTCAGCAGGGGACCTCATCTTAGGGCCAGGGTTACCGCTTCATTCTGAACCAAAGACTATGTTACAGCTATTGATTTTTACCATGAAGGTTATCTTTAAAACCAGAAGGGCCAGAAAAGCATTGTCTGCTTTGGAAAGAATGGGGGATGACAGGACAAGAAGCACGGAGGCCTGGTTCCATGATAAAATCCTCCCCGTGCCTGGAATTTAAACATTTTTGCTGTCTTTTTACACTCAGCTAATTAGAGAGACCTTTCCCAAACAGCTTCCTTTCTTACACTGAGCTAAAAGGACTCCCAGAAAATCTCACTAGGGTGTTTACAGCCTGTCTACCTTCAGACAAGTGGAAATGATGTAGTTTCTTTTGGCTAGAATCTTGTTCATGCATTTCAAAGAGGAAAGCTTTTTAAAAATCACCTATTCTATTTATCTCAGTAGAAAAGAAAAGCTGTTTGGATGCTCACACACTTTATCATTTTGAGTCCAAGTTATGTATCTACATTGTTTTGAGTCAAGTCTATCTCACAGAATCCATGTTCTCTTGTGAAGACAGTGAATTTTGCATAACTCACTGTTCAAGAGCCGTGTAAACAGGGGGAAGGAGAAATAACTGCGTTGGAGAAGACCCCTGGAGAATGGGGATCCCCTGGGCTCTAATGGGGCATCTTTAAATAAAAATATCTGGTTAGAGTTACAGACTAGAAGAGCAGGTTGCAACGGAAGATGTTTAATTATTCCAGAAAATTACCTGTGTCTGTAGAAGGAGTCAGAGTCAGAGAACCTTGCCCTTTGGCAATAAGGACAGTGGAAAGTTCTTTTCTCAGCTCCAGTCTCCAAGTTCCATTCACTTTTTTGTTTCTCCTAGCCCCTCTTACCTGACCTTCTCAGGAACTCAAAACCTACAGCCTTTCCTCCCAGCAGAATCTAATCTCGGGAAATGAGCTGAACTTCACATTAAAGTGTAAATGCCTAATACCAGATAAATGATTTGATACAGGATTTTAGATATCAAAGAGCTGGTGGATGAGTCTCTTTGAGCAGAACGGCCTTCAATCAAGTACAACTACATCATGATGCTTGTCCACCCCCACAGGTGTCAGAGGAAAAAGTTGCAGTGGTACCAAGGCAAGGAGCAAAAGGGTTGGCAATAACTCACCCAGGTCAAACCTCAGTATCTGTCTATGCTGACAAAGAAACTAGCTATATCTGCAGACTTTCAGGAGAGCAGGATGGGGTAAAAGGAAAAGCAGAGTAGATTTGGCTCATAAATCGTACATCATTTCCTCCCTCTCCCTGCTCAGGGTCCTTTTGTGCAGGCTCATCCAGAACAGAACAGACTCAAAGGCCACAGCCCTTCTCTGCACAAAAGCCACAGATGGTAAAGCTATAGGTGCATGGAGATGTCAAAGTTCAATACCCCCACTCAACAGTAGGAGAAATGAGGCCCCAAGAAGGGCGGGGGCTTCCCTAGGGTCACACAGAGGACAGGCTGAGGAGCTTTGCAGAAAGTACAGTGTTGCTTCTAACTCTCTCAGCTGCCTCTGCTCAAACTCCCCATCACAGCAACCCAGGAAGCTCTAGGGTCTCAGCAGATTCACAAAGACCCTCTTCAGGGTCAGTCCCAAATCTCTCCTTTTAGGGACAAGTCAATCCTTTCTACAACATCCAGGCATTCATCCTGTGACAGATTCCCCGGTATCTGGCAGTTAACCAGGCACCATCCAGGATAAGAAAATCAGAGGATCCACATGACAGTGCTATGAGGAGCATTAAGGTGACCTCCTCAGTTAAGTGACTTCAGTGGAGGTGTTAAGTCCAAGTATTCACCTCTGTGAGAGACATACCAGGTGCTACACAGAAGAATGAGCTCTACCTCAAACAGGCTTTACAATGTTCATTCAACCAGACTGGGATCCACTTGAATGCCCAGTACAGTCTCTTCCCCACAGAGAGCCTCATCTGCAATCCTTCTAGTGTAGAGTGTGTGTCTCCTGTACAGAAGTACCTGCACACAACAAACTGTCCTTTCCCATGACTGGAAAAGCTAAATAATTATTTCAAAGGGATGAAAAAAAAAGTTACTCTTCCCTCCACCCTCCTCCTCCTCAGAGACTTCCGTGCACCAGCAGCCTGAAGCCAACCTGTCAACTTGAGAAAGACACCTGGGTGGCCTCCATGTAGATGATCAGATGCCCCAGCCCAAATGTGAGAAGTCATTAATGCCCACATTTATTCCATCCTTTATGACTCTTTTCTATGACTATTTGAAAATCAAAACAAAGGTCATAAAGCCAGAATGTTTATCCTACTTACCAGCTAAGTCACTTCATATTTGCATTAATAACTGCCTGTTTAAGACAACTGACATATCTTAGCTTTTAATGACCTTGTGATATGTGCTGTCATTGAAATGGGATAGATGTTCAAGGCACATTTTGGAGGAGTGGGTCTCAACTGGGAGTGAATTTGCCCCCCAGAGGACATTTGGCAATGTCTGGAGACAATTTTGATTGTTATGACTGGGGCAGTGGAATGCTACAGGCCATTCAGCGATGCTACTGGTATTTAGTGGGTAGAGGTCAGGGATAATGTTAAACATCCTACAATACACAGGACAGTCCCAACAACAAGGAACTTTCCAGTCCAAAAAGTCAGTAGTGCTGAGGTGGGAAACCCTGCTGTAGAGCAATGGTTCTCAAACAACACTGGGCATAAGGCTCACACAAAGGATTTACAATAAATGTAGCTCTCTGGATCCCACCTCAGATGGTGAAAAAGTTTTGGAAATAGATAGTAGTGATGGTTGCACAACATTGTGATTGTAATTAATGTTATGAATTTTACACTTAAAATGGTAACTTTTATGTTCTTTATATATATATTATATATATATGCACATGTATATACTGCCACAATAAAATTTTAAAAAGAAAATAATTATCTATAAATAAAAAGGAAAACTACCAGGGGTTTGTTAAAAACACAAGCCCCTCCCTCTGGAGATTTCCGTGCAGTAGGTCTAGGGTAGGGCTGGGAATCTGCATTTTTAGCACAGATGCCCTAAATGAGGTAGCTCTTTAGCTCTGGTTCTATTCTAAACTTTCCCAAAATGTGACCCCTGTGAGAATCAACTGAGAGTAATTATAGACCAACCAATCAGACTCTCTGGGCTTTGGACCCAGGAATGTTTAACAAACCCTGGATGATTTTTTTAGCACATTAAGGCTTGAGAACCCTTACACTCTACATGGAAATCATTTATAGCATTACCCTCCCTTGTCTGATAGAAGCAGCATCTCTAGCCACTGGGGTGGGGGCTGGATAGGCACAAATGTGTTAGCACCATTGCAGGCACTCCACCAGATATCGGTGGCCAATGGGAGGCACCTTGCTAACAAACACTCATCTCTGCCTCATCTAGGTGTCACATACTTGCGTTACAGGGACTATCACTGTCATGTTGTGATGAGGAAACAGACTTGGAGAAGTTATGTGGCTACCCAAGGCCAAATGGCTGGTGCGTGGCAGAGCCAGGATTCAAACTCAGGTCTGTTCCACCCAAAACCCTACCCATTCTTCCTTTATACTTGCTACCGCTTAAGAGGCCATTTCAGTAAGGTCTCAAATTTCCTTTTTCCTGCACCAAATTCCTTTTGTCTTCCTCTCCCAGGGCACAACAGAATAGACCAAAAAGAATGGCAAATCCAGGAAGGCTGGGAGGTTGTACTTCCCTGTGGTCTTCTCCTGCCCCAGGATCCAGTTACCTGGGAGCCTAGAACATAGAGCTAGAGCTTTTTCTCCCCCTTCACTTACCCTCCTTTCTCCTGAACGGCTAATTCAAATGGAAAGAATTTATTTGATGAGTCTGCATTGTTTGACCCCAACCTGCTTCCAGCTGCAAGTCCCAAGTCAAAAAGCAGGAAGTCAGAACAGGGAAAAGAAAACGACTGAGATAATCAGCCCTTGATTAACACTGAGCTGTGAACGCACAACCTTTTCTAAAGCTACACAGAGGGTTGATGGGAGGAATGCAAATCCAACGGCGCTTATGAAAATGCTGCCTGAACTGTAAAGCACCATACAAACAGGAGTTATCATTCAAATTAGAGAGAAACAGAGAAACTCAGCATTTCCAGCTGATTCTTCTTCAATGAAATAAGAACAAGTTCACGTGAAAAGTGGTTTGTAGCGTAAGAAGAGGATGTTAGAGTATATCATGTGTCATGCTCTGTACCAGGCACTGGAAGTAAAACAAAGATGTGTAAGATGTGGCCCTGTCTTTAAGAAGCTGACTATCTGGTCAAGAGAGGAAGAGAGAAATACCCGGAACCCACATGGCATGAAACTAGTGGCATAGCCTACAGGATGTGAAAGCCAGAAAAGGTTATCCAGGCCTTCTGCTGGGCACCAGCAAACGGCACCCCTTGTAATGAGATGCCCATCCCAGAGACTGGTTGGCTCTCCTTTGACTCCCTCCAGGGCCACCCTGAGGTCCTCCCAGCTCTACATCCTAAGTATGTGTCAAATGCATCCACATATCTCCTCCTCACTGTCATTTCCTTGGTCCAGGCTGGTCATCTATTACCTAGACAGCCCTCCACTCTCACTTTGCACCAATCATCTTCCACACTGCAACCCAAGTGAGTTTTCTACAATCCAATCATGTTTTTAAATCCAATCATGTTTTAAATGCCTCAGTGACTCCTCATAACGTTCTGGGGAAAATCCATACTTCTTGTCTTGGAAGTTTAGAAGAGCTGAAGCCTTCTAAAATTTCACTGCTGCTCTTCTCTCAGCTTCTAGTGTTGCCCCCTTGCACTCTGAGCTCCAGCCAGGCTATAATCTCTTACCTCAGAGTTTAAACATCCATCTCTGCCTAGAACCTGATCGCTCTCTCTCTCTCACTCACATACACACCTACACACACCCTGTACCCTCCAAATTGGTCTCAGTTGAAACAATCTCTCTCTTCCTTCGGAAGCCTTCCCTGAGCTCCTTCCCTCCTCCCATTCTAGAACAGGATTCCTGCTCTGTCCATTCACATGCCCTACCTGAGAATTTTTACATCATATTATAACTACTCACTGAGTGTGTATTTCCTCTTCTACAGGAATAGGAATCACTTGGCGATCCTGTTAAAATGCAGATTCTGATCCAGTATGTCTAGAGTAGGGCCTGAGATACTGCCATTCTAACAAGCTCCCACGTGATGCCGATGCTGCTGGGCTGTGAACCACACTTGGTGCGTAAAGATCGGGGGCAGGGACCATGCTACCATGCTGCCTTGTTCACCATGTGTCCCCAGCACCATGCCTGGCCCTGGCACATGGCTGACACTCAGTAAAATTTTCAGAATGAATAAATGAGGAAGGTGGAGGGATGGGAGGAGTACTAGGGAATTTGGTGGTTCGGATAATAGTTTCACCAGGGCCACAGGGGATAATGACACTGACAATGTCCACAAAATTAACACTGTCCCTTACCAATCAGAACTTCATGATGAATATGTAAGTATTAATTTATAAAGTTGATTTTTTGCATACATCTAATCCACAAAGCAAGTGCAAGAGCAAAATAGAACATCTGAACCTGGTGATTTTGTGCCCTTTACAAACCTAAACAAATTGCAACTTGCTACAATCCTAGACAGAGGGCCATAGTGCCTGTGCTTAACCGTGAACTATTAATGTGAAAGATGTGCATGTGCTTTTTATGAATACAGCTGACTTTGATGTCTTTGTGTCCTGCTTAGGGCTTCCACACGCAACTATAATTTCTTTGCAAAAGGAAAAAAAAACAATTGGCATAGACCGAGTACAGGAAATGCATTGAAGTAGTTTCCATATAAAATGAAATTGCAACAATTATATTGCTCCTCTGTTGCCAAGGGTAATGCTGATGCTCGAAAGGATGGAGCACAGGGTCTTGTTTAAATCGCCATCAAGAGAAAAATAGCACAACATCTCTTTGGAAACCTGACTCTTAATTCTGCAGACCAGTGATTTCAATATCACTGAATGGGAAAAATGTAGGTAAGCATTTGCAACAACTTCAATAACCGACTGCAGATCAATACAGCTCTAAGACTGCCCTCCTTGCCCTCAGCCTTCTAAAGAGCTCAGCCAAACGTGCAAGATTCGTTACAGAGATCACATTGTGTAACTCAACACACTCGTTCAGGTGGTACACAATGAAGAAGAAACTGGTGAAAAGAACTTTTAGGTTACTCTCCCAAGTCAAAATCAATAGTTCTCTGAGGAACAGAAAGGCAGGGATACTGCTGAGTCCTTACTTACACATATGTGGCTCTCAATATATGCCTGCCCTGCGGCTGAAAAAAGAAATCAATAGTTTCTCTCAGGAAACCTGAAGTACAGAAGGATGGGATGGATATAAAAGATGTTTGGGGGTTGTATCTCTTTTTAATTCCAATTCTGCAGATCCTTAGGGTAATATCTGTAATTTGCCAAAAGACCTGCAATATTTGAGGGCATCTATTTAAACGGTCAATATTATTGAACACTTAACTTCAAACTGGCCTGTTTTTGGGGCTAAGGATACAGGTTTCTGGCTTGGAAAGATGAAACCAGGACCGTATATACACAGAAGATCAAGGTTGCAGCATGGATGGTGTAGGGGAGGTAAGGAAAGATGTTAAGCCCAGTTCTCAGCATGTTGAGGGTGAGCTATCTGTACAAGCATGGGTCCTGAGATGAGAAGAACAATTTGCACTAAAGACACAGAGTTGAGAGATACGTATTTTTGTACTGGTTCAAACAGAAACAGATGTTTGATATCAGGTGCTGGGTGTGAATGGTGTGGATGAAGCCACAAATATGAATGAAATTGCCCAGAGAGAAGTTATAGAGCTAAGGAGAGAAGTTACAGAACTACTGAGAGAAGGGAAGATGAGATTAGGACCATCAGAACATCAGCACTTCAGAGGCAGACAAGGGAAGAGAGACCTGCAGGGGACCATGAGAGGGGTCGGTCAAAGAGGTGGGATAAAAACCTAGGACAGAATCCAAGTGCTATTGCATCCTTCACTCCCTAGGTGGAAGAAGCTCCTGCATCTTGCTGGAGACTCTCCCAGTTCTGTTTCAGGGCCAGCCACCCTCTTTGCAAAAGGACCTGACCGTCAGTAGTGTGACTTTATAACCATGATAGTTCATGTTGTGACCACTTCAGAGGGCAGTAAGTTTACACACACTGCCATAATCATATGGAAATTAAATGTCTCCCCAAAACTCAAAATGTCAGCACCCTTCATACAGGAAGTTTTACCTTCTATAAAACATTAATAGGATACACAATTTTGTCATGTAGATCAGAATATTCTGTGGATCAGAATATTGATAGATATAAATAGGGCCCATCTAAGCCAAAACTATATGACAGACATAAAGGAACCTGAATCATAACTCAGCCTCTAATCAGTCTTGGTCTGGAAGGCAGAATCAAGAACCCTCATGAGAAGCTTCCTTATTTGAGGCTCTGGGAAGAGCTGAAGGCCAATCAACAGCAAGGCCATGTGGAGAGATGCAATCTGGAAACAGAGAGAATGAGGTTAGAATCTGCTCTCTGCAATTTACTGGCTGTGTGTCCTGGAACAAGTCGCTTAACCTCTCTATGCCTTCTCTTCCTCATGAGTAAAAACTCCAGACTTACTGGGTTGTTGAGATTTGAGAAAATGTAGAATAAATATCTAGAATGAAAGTTGATGTACCCCAGGCCAGCAACAAATACCAACTACAATTATTGTGCCAATAAATATTTTAATAGACTAGATTTTTTTTTTCAAGGCACATAACTAAGTTCCATGTAAAAGGACATCTCTATTAATCACTCACTAAATATTTAATAAGCCACTAACAAAGTCAAATATAATGGGGGAGAAAAATAAATAAGATATATGGTATCTCACCTCAATGTGGTTATAATGTAATGTCTGTTGAAGGTGATCCATTCTTGGACACATTTGTAAAGAACTCTATTTTACATTGGGTTATTTCATGCATACGACTGTGGCTTCCACTAAAGGAAAAAGCCTTCAAAGGACAGACCACATCTGTTATAAGGGTAGCAGAGTGCCCAGTACAACACACATAGGAACTCGGGAAATGGCAATCAATGGTGGAGGTGGAGGAAAAGAGAAACAAGAGGAAGAAGAAAAATATATTCAGGTGAGAAAGTCCCTGAAAAGGTATACACACTCAAGGACTGAGAGTCATAGATAGGCAACAGCCAAGGAGAATCTGTCAGTTCTGGTAGATGGCAGTGAAATAACTACTCTAGTTCAAAACAAAAATAGGCAAAGGCAGAGTGGGTGATTCCTTACTTTCAAGAGAGTGCACATGGCAGTGACATGTCTCCATATTCTCTTCTGTTTTCACAAACACACACACACAAACTAAATCACTGTATTTGCAAAGAATGTACAAAGTCCTTTTGAAGGCTGTCTTCTGGCATTTACAGCAAACAGATTTGTAGTTCTGGATTTACTGTAGTACTGGTCAAGTCAGAGAAGAGAGACTGACAGGACAAACACAAAGGATTTTTTGGAACACTTTCCAGGAAGTGACATACAATGAGACCTGGATCCATTGGCTTCTTCCAAATAAACAAGACAGGCATCCTGAATCACAAAGCCTTCTGCTGACCCCACACCTGTCCACAAAAACTTCAACAGTTGGGTTATCTTTACACATCACAAACAAATGTCTCTGATCAGATAACAAAGTGCTCCTGGTCCGATAAGGCAGCCCCTTTAACAAAGACCAATTACTCAGTCCACTGGAAGTCTGTACTGCCAGGTCCCTCCTGGTAACTAACTTTATGATCAGACCAGTAGGGACTGTAGTGATATACAAATCAAAGGTTCCCCAGTACACAGCACACTCCACTAGCACAAACTTATGACCTAAAACCCCTTCCTGGGGGGGAGATTCAGTAGAAGCGAGCATAAATGTCCCCCTCCACAGTTCTGTTCCAAGTCTCTCTCCCTAGCAAGCCCACGTACTTCTAGGAGGGTGACTCCCAAGTTTTTTTTGTTTGTTTGTTTGTTTGGTTTTTTTTTACTTGTACTTCAGGTGAAGGCTTACAGAACAAATAGTTTCTCATGAAACAGTAGTACACATGTTGTTTTATGACATTGGTTAACAACCCCACATGTCAACCCTCTCCCTTCTCAACCTTTTTTTTTTTTTTTGGTGAAAATACACATAGCCAAAGATACACCATTTCAAAAATTTCTACATGCACAGTTCAGTGACATTGACTACGCTCTTCCAATTGTGCTGTTATTCTCACTTAAGATGAAGGCTTACAGAACAAAATAGTTTCTCATTTAACAGTTACTACACATGTTGCCCTATGACAATGGTTGATCTCACAACACATCAACAATATCCTTACTCAACCTTGGGTTCCCTATCACCAGCTTCCTTGTCCCCTTCTGCCTTCTGGCCCTCGTCACTGGACTACTGTACCTCATTAGTCCCATTTGGTTTTACGGGGCTGTCCACTCCCAGGCTGAACGGTGAACCTCGGAGATAATTTCACCACTGAGATAAAAGGGTGTCTGGGGGCCATACTCTCGGGGTTTCTCCAGTCTCCTTTAGGCCAGTAAATCTGGTCTTTTTTTTTTTTTTTTTTTTTTTTTGTGAGTTAGAATTATGTTCTACATCCTTCTCCAGCTCTGTCCAGAACCCTCTGTTGTGATCCTGGTCAGAGCAGTCAGTGGTGGTAGCTGGGCACCATCTAGCTGTACTGGATTCAGTCCGGTGGAGGCCTGGGTAGCTGTGGACAATTAGTCCTTTGGACTAATCTTTTCCTTGTATCTTGTTCTCTTCATTCTCCATTGCTCCTGAAGGGATGAGACCAGTGGAGTATCTTAGATGGCCGCTCACAGGCTTTTAAGACCCAAGACACTACTCACCAAGGTAGAATGTAGGACATTGTCTTTATAAACTGTGTTATGCCAATTGAGCTAGATGTTCCCTGAGACCATGGTCCCCACAGCCCTCTGCCCAGCAGTTCGGTCCCTCAGGGAGTTTGGACTCCCGAGTTTTGATTCCTTGCCCACAACATTCCTCTGCAGACACTCGCTGGTCTCCCCAGCACAATGTGCCAAAGCTGAACATCAAGTCACCCTTCCCAAACCAAGTCTCCCACTTGACTTCCCTACTGTTGGTGTCCTTAGGATCCTCTCTGAAGATCCCTCTCAAGGCACTCATATTCCTTAAAAGGCCTCAAAGATGCCGCCTCTGGAAAGCGCTTGCATCTGCTCTTTTCCTTCCATTCCCACCATCTTCACTCAAATTCTTCCCCTCAGGAGCTCTGAAATCTAATCTGAGTCCAGTAGTGTCCCATTCCCCAGTGCCATCCCCAAACTCATCCTAAAATGTACTTCTAATCCACTGCTCCAGAACATCCAGTGGTTGTTTCCTCACCCCTCACCATATCAAGCACAAACATCTGATCCTGGCCTCTACATTTTCAGTCTCCTACACTCATCTACTTGAATCCTTCACTCCAGCCAAATGTTCACAAAATGCCCACCACGGATTCCTGACTCTACAAGGCCCTCCCCCGACCAATACTCCACCCACTCCTCAAGACTGACCTGCCCAGTGAAGCCTCTTCAAGATTCCCCAGGATGACGCGAGTGCTCTCCCTCTGGCCCTCCACGCAACCCTGTCAGTGCCTCTCTGGAGCCATGTTCCTTCCCTGGGTTGCCGAACTTGTGTACTCCACTTCTCCCTAGGAAATGCACCTCTGAGCTTCCTGAAAGCAGTCTCATTCACCTCTGTGTATACCTCGTATAGGTAGAGAGTTTTGCACTCCACAGGCTTGCTGAATAGACTGTTAATCAATCAATACATCATAATGTTGAATAGTGAGGGCCTTCGCAACAGCTGGAGATACCAGGTATTTCATTTGTTTACAGCTTTATTTATGTCTCCACCAGCAGAAGATAACCATCCTGAGGATGGAGACATGTCTACCTTCTTCTCCACTGTGTTTCAGTGCCCAGGAGAGGATCAGCCCATAAGCACTCAGAAAATATTTTATTAACTGAATGACCTGCTTTCAAATCTCAGCTCTGTGTCTCCCTGGGTAAGTGACTCACACTATGTCTTAGTTCCTACCTCTGTAAAGTGGGAGGACAGTACAATATCCATCTCAAAGAGTTATCATGAGGAGTCAATAAAATAATGCAGGAAGAGTTTTATTTGGTGTGGGGCTGGACATAGTAAATGTTTGCAATGATCACCATGGAGATGTGTTGAAATTGCCTCAATGTTCCCGCCATACTTCTTTCAACCCTCAGTTCTCTTTAAAGGGCAAATCAATTAAATCTAAGATTTAATTTACCTTTAATCACTCCTAAATTTTATTCCCTAACCCCCATTACACTGTTCTTCTCTGACACCTTCTCTTGCCCTGATTCCTCTCTTCTCCTTCCCTTGTTCAGATCACACCCCACCACACCAGGTAAAGGCCTAAAGGCCATGCGATATGCTGTGTGCCTTCCTTGTAGAGTCAAGACTGTTCCCCTTTCCTCAGGGAAGCAGCTGCTGAACAAGACAGGCCAAATGGATCAGAGGCTGGGCCTGGAGAGCTCACTTATCTAGGACACATCCTGCAGGGGGAGTTGCTTCTCCTAGGGAAGTCATGGACAGGGGGAGGGGCACAATTCTGGCTATAATTCACTTCCACCACTCTCAAGTTGGCAGGAATTTGTGCACTCCGAGGACAATAACTGAGGTGACTGGATGTGCCCTGCCCTGTGCTCATCCTCAGAGAAGAGGTTCACCTGAGTCACAGCATCCAAGCTCTTGGGCCTCCTTCCACCAGCTCTGCCTCCTCAAGGCAGACTGTATTAGGCCAACTGTCCCATTTCCATCTGACTAACACTAACTCAGCCCCAATTTAGCCTATCAGGCCTACCACTGTGAAGTCCACTTAACTAAGGTAAACTGCCAGGCGAAGTCAATTTATAATTTAAATCTACACTGCATAATATATATCGTTATAAATTATGCAGCTGCAAATTGCCATCTGGACACTGAAGGAACTTGTGGGAAATTTAAAGGGAAGTCGGCATTTGCCCCACATTCTGTCAGTAAGCAAAGGGCTCTTGCTTTTGTTGTGACTATCGTTTGATGTGGCAGGAACTCTAGCAAATGGATTACACTCACCTCCACCTAAAACCATTTTTGAGCTGTGTGCTGACCATTCTATGGGATGGCTACCCACTCTGTTCCCTCTCCTACTCCAGCTCCCTGAGGCATGCTCCACCTCTGATAGCTACAGGGCCCATTTATCACAGGGTCCTAGCTTGTCGCCCAAGAATGCAAAGGGAAACACCACCCACTACTGACCAGGTAATTAGCAAAGACGTCCTTTCTCCCTCTCTTCCCCTTGTGTAGATAAAAGAAAAAAAAAAAAAAGAACACTGATTTTCATTCACCCACAGCTCAATCTTCCTGATGGAAGCTCCCCGAGCAGGGGATAAGCGTTTACAATGGAAACCAATGAAGGGACCATTCTTTCAGTCTGCCATTTGGCAATAGAACATCCTCCTGTTAGGCCACTCTGCTGAACTCATCCATTCGGTAAATCACAACTGAACATCTATAATTATGATTCTGATACTGTGCCATTTGCTGAGGACACAGATGAATAGAATACACTCTCCGTATTAGGCAGTTCACAGACAAGAAGTGCCTTCTCACGCAAGTAAATCACTACAAAACAAATTAGCTCTGACACCTACTTTGTTCTAGGCACAGTGTGAGGCACTGGAAACATGGGGATGAGAACTGTTACAAATGTACATTCAAGGTCAGTGGGGATACAAAGTAGTCTGTGATCAGCTCTCCCGTTATGGGGAAAGGGTCAAGGAAGGCTGCATAGAGAAACAGAAGCCAGAGCTGGGTCTTAAAGAATGCCTAGGAGTTTGCCAGGCAGATAAGGAAAAGGGGCATCCCAGGAGGAAGTACTAGCATGTGGAAAGGCCCCGAGTCATGTAACACCATGCACATATGGGGAACTGCAAGTGAGTTAGCATATACAAACGCTTTAAGGGACATGAAGCAACCCAGAGTATACTACTAGAACAGGCTTTGTGTCTGTTCTTTTCTTTAAAGAGGTCAGTGTGTTCCCATCTCATCTGTGACTAATGATTCTCATATAAACTTTGAAAAGTTGGAAAGAAATGGAATTTTTCTCATTCTTTTATAACAGAAAATAATTGGAACACTTGCAGTCCCCTCTCCTCACCCTCTGTTAACAATCCACTTCTATCAGAGTAAAAAATTACTACTATACAGTCCCATTCCATTTAAATCGTATGGATCTTCCCGGAAACAAAGAAATCACTGCCAGATTCACCTCATCCCGAGATGCAAACTGAAAAAAAGAAAGGAAGCTTCATCTTCTAACAAGGATTTCCTAAGAACTTCTTCCTTAGGGAATCCTAAGGGGTCCCACTTTCTTCCTGAGGACTGTTGGAGACACTCTGAAAATCCTTAAGATTTTTCTATGAAGAAGTCAGAGAGTAATAAGTAACCCAACTGGGCCTGCTTGGGAGGGATAGGCAGAGGGCAGGGATTCTGTGGCTGGAGGCTGTGTGTCCATGAGAGACATCACTGACCAATGATAGGGCCAAAACCACTTTCCTAAGACAAAAAATATCTTTACTTTCCTTCATACCTGCCAAGTGTGCCTAGCACGAGGCATGGTGTCCAGGGTGAAGTTCACCCACCACCACTGCCCAACTGACAGAAAGGCATACCAGTGCTAACCTAGAGCATCACTCTCTCTGCCCTTTCCATTCAGGTCGGTTCCCATTTAGTTCTGTTCACCTTCAAGAAATAAAGACAGGTAGGTAGGTGTAGAAGTAAAAGGAGAGAGAGATCTGTTTCCTCCTCTTATAAAATATCTCCCCAGACATCCATAACTTTCCACCATCCATGATAAGAAATTGAGTCCATCCAACAGTTCTTCATCTGTTTCCTCCAAAACCTGAGTGCTCCAGGTGGTTGTGTATTTAAGAGAAATTCTCTGTTTTTGACAAACTGTTTATATCAGAGTTTGATGTTCTTTAGCCAAACCCTTTCTGAGACTATGTTCAAACAGATTAAACACTCAAAACTTTGAAGGGTTTCTCTATGTCTCCCGGCCAAAATTTCAAGACTTACACAATCAAATCAAGGATCTAGAAACCCTGAACTCCAATTTAATAGGCACTTTCGGATGGTACTGAAGTAAGAACTCATCACAAAACCTGCAGTATAGGAGAACAGAGGACAGCTTCTTAAGGTATCATTTCTGGGATGAAGGTTAAAAATTGTCTATCACAGTCGGTTAGCCTCAAAGGCAGTCTAAATAAACCAAGCTCAATGGGGAGCCTATGGTATAAGATCTATATTAGGAGCAATCTTTTGAGCATCGTGTCTGTACGAAATAAGAATTCTCCCTCTAAATGGGCCAGTGAGCACCATCGTAAGAATAAAATTTTGGATCACTTTACAGTAATATTGCTGTGTCTTAGAAAAGCAATCTAGGGATTGAACTGGAAATTTAGATAATATTCTCATTTGGTTATAAAATATTTGTCTGTTCATTGTGAAGACAGTAGTGCCGTCAGGAAGGTGAGCAAGGTACAAGAAGGCATTCTCATGGACCGCTCCATCCATGATTAAAGACCAAAACATACAGGTTACCCAGAGCATACAACATCAATTAAGAAAGTTAATACAAGTACTTTGAACACTGAATCAAAATTAAGTATTGTATCAATAAAAATAATAGCTTCCAACTATTGAATACCTACTATATATCAGGCAGTAGGTTAAGGACATCTACTCCCTGATTTAATCCTTACAGCAATCCTACAGGGTAGTGATAAATTCCACGCTTCACAAATGAAGGTGATGAAATGCAAATTTTGTTAGTTTCTGCCTTGCTTGCAGGCCTTTGTTAAATGAAAAGTCTTTTTTTTTTTTTTTTTTCCCTCAAGCACTGCATTCCATACTAAGGAGCTAGGTGCAGTCAGCAATTTTGTATGCTTGCCCAACTTGGATAAAGATAAAAAGCCAAGAAGAAATACACAGACAGATACATTTCCTGAATTAGATTATTTTTGTTTCCTGTGATGGACATAATATAGCTCTGAACCTCCCCCACATCACTTACACATCTATGTGGCTGCCCTGTTCACTGCTGGGAGGAGGCCCTGACCCACAGATTCACCCTGCAACAACTTCAGAGATCCTCAAAGTGACAAATGTACCACTGACAAAGTCCCCAAAAGGCTATCCCTGACCAACTCACGCCCTAACCTCCAAGGAACAAAGAGTCAATTTCCACTGCAACCACTCAGAGAGGATTTCAGAAGAATAGCAATTGCCACCATTATTCCCTCGTTGGAGATGTACAACTCTAGGGCCCAGCTCAGCTGCCGAACATAAACATGCAAGATTCAATCTGTAATCAGTTTGTCATAACAGCCATCTCTCACCCTGTCGTTCCTCAGGGGAAACATGTAAAAACAAACACATACACAAGCCAAAACGCAGAATAAGAAGGCATTTGCATGCTCAGAACATTGGAAGAGCATTAGGTCTGAGCTTTACCCTTGGTAAAATTTTTTGTCACCTTTTACAAGGCTGCTTTCAGCCTCTTCCACATTAATCTAATGATCATCTGGAAACACACGTATCATGGGCACCTCGAAAGTCACTAGGCAGAAGACTGGAGCCATGATTTCACAATAAGATTGCTGAATCTACAAAAGACATGAGCATCTCCTAAAAGCACCCATCCTAGGATGTGCCCTTAAGTCTAGGGAGAAGATGCCCTTTGGAGCATTTCCTCCTAGTTTAGGAACAAGTTTAACATCTCTAAATGAGTCTGCCTGCTTTTATGTCTGCAGCGCCTCACTTTATTTCTAAAGTACCCCCATGCTTGGAAGACACTCTCGATAATAATATAAAACCAAAAAACCAAACCCCTTGCCGTTCAGTCGATTCCAACTCATAGTGACCCTATAGAACAGAGTAGAACTGCCCCACAGAGTTTCCAAGAAGCACCTGGTGGATTAGAACTGCTGACCCTTTGGTTAGCAGCTGTAGCACTTAACCACTACATCACCAGGATTTCCTGATAATAACATAGTAGAGTAATATTTGGTATTCTGCCACTGACAGTAACTACCATATTTTTACACAAATAACCCCTTGAGGTATTTTCTAAGGGCACTATGCTCATTTTTTTTTTTTTTTTAACACTAACATGGAAGAGGGTTGGCATGGCGGCACTTGTGAGGGTGCATGGGCGGGGGGGGGGGGGCGCACAGCAGACAAACAAACACAGAAGGCATGTGTTATTTATGTAAAAATATGGTACTAATTTCCTTTCCTTCCATCCCATTCAAGTGCATATTTCTCAGAAGGCTGTCTACCATTCCAAAGAGAGCTGGTAGATTAGGGACTCCTCAAGCTTCCTGCAAAGAGAAGACGTCAGACATGGGGATTAACTTCCTCTCAGGAACCTTTCCTCACCAACCCAAGGTCAGTGATGGGTCCCTTCTGTATGTGTTCCTACATACCCTATATGTATTTCCCCCACATGAAAGCATTACCACACGATGTCTAGCCCCTACCATACTATGTGCTCCGTGAAGGGAGGGACATAGTCTGTTTTTGCTCACTACTGTACCTGGCATGTAGTACAGGGTTCGGGATGTAGGAGGCACTCAGGAAATATCTGTTGGTTGGATGGATGGATAGATGGTGGGTGGATGCATGTGCACATGCATAGATGAAAAATATGGTTTTGAAGAATGTTCATTGCTAGAGGAAATGGTTACAACATAAAGAGTAAAAATGCAGGAAATAAAATTACATAAACAATGTGATTTCAATTATGTAAACATTTACACATGATTAGGAATCTGGAAGGAAATATGCTAAAAATGCTAATAGTTGTAACTCTGGGTGGTAAGATTAGGATAGATTGCTGCAGTTTTTTTCATTTCCCATGTTTCCACAAATTACACGTATTACATTCATGATCCAAAAATAAGATTACATTTTTAAAAAGGAAATTACTAAAAAAAAAAAGCTCTGTGTTTTAAGAGATTTCCTCCTCTCATACCAGGGCAGAGAGACTCTGGGGGAAGTCAATGCCCTGGGTGAGCTCATGTCTCCAGAGTTGGGCACTCACATCTCTCCAGGTTTTCCAGAAGCATGAGGGAACCTCATACACCCCTTGCCCCCTTTTTACCCAGATGATCATACAGCAGGCTTCCCCATTAAGTGTTCTTTATGCCTCAGCCATTCAGGAGGGGTATTCAGAGACTGAGGTGGAGGAAGTGCCACCATTGAGAACAGACCAAAAACCATGATGAATCATCAGACCAGAAGAAAAAGGCTAGGAGAGAACTTGACCCAAATCTTGAGATCCAGGAAGACCCAAACTAAGGGAAATAGAAATCTGTTCACCAAGCAACTAAAAACTTCCCCCAAAAGCTCAAAATACAGAAGGTCACTGCTTTAAAGGTAACTTATTTAAGAGGTAGAGGGCTGAAGTTATACATAATGATAATAGTAGTAATAACAACTGCAGCTACCAATTGTTAAGGGCTTAACATAGGGGTTGGCAAACTTTTACTGTAAAGGGCCAGAAACTAAGTATTTTCGACCCTATGGTCTCTGTAGCAACTACTTAACTCTGTCATTGCAGTGCAAAAAAAAAAAAAAAAAAGCCATAAAAAATACATGAATGAATGAGCATGGCTGTGTTCTAATAAAACTTTATACACAAAAACAGTCAGTTGACCAGATTTGGCCCAAGAGCCATAGTTTGCCAACTTGTGGTTTAACATGGGTAGGCTTTGTCCCAATCTCTTTACTTACCTCTAATTTAATTCCCACAATCCTTAGACAGGGAAACTGAGGTTCATAGAGATTAAGTCGCTTGTCCAGGCTATACTGTCAGAAAGTGGCAAGGCTCGAGTCAAGGCCAGTTTGTCTCCAAAGCATGCACTTTTTATTATGAGGTTGTTCTGCCCCAGGAGGCCCTCATGAAGACAACACAATCTCCTTCACAGGGTGAACATGTACTGAGCATGTCCTATGCCCAGTATCATGGTGAGCATGAGGATGAAGGAATGAAAGAGAACCAGACCTTGCCTTCCAAAGTTCATCATTTAAGATGTGCTGCTGGCCTACCAGTACCTACCTGGCACTCCCTCCTCAATACAAATATATCCCAACAGAATAAAATAAATCTCAGGAACACTAAAACTCACAGAATGGACAAGCATCTAGTGTACCTAGCTCCTTTACAAAAGTATTTTATGCTCTGCATAAGAATATTGCTAGGCAGTAACCTCCACTTGGGGCTTTTAAATAGTGGTTTGCACAGCTATGAGTCCTGAGAGCAGAAGCCAAGAAACAAAGGTCTAGCATGAGGAGCCCCTACCCAAAATTATACTGTACTGGGTGCAGTGTAGCTTCATGGTTAAGAGCACAAGACTTGTGGTAAGAAAGACCTAGACTGGAATCCCAGCTCTGTGTGAACTTGGGCAAGTGACCTAAAGGCTCAAAGCCTCAGCTCCCTCACCTACAAACTGAAAGTAGGAATCCTTACCTTCGTGCTGCTGCTAGGAGACAATTTGGGGAGCAGGGACTGTATTTGTCTTGTTCATCATCAAATCCACACTGCCAGGTACATAAAACCGGCTGCCATGCAGTCAGTTCCAGGCCTTTCTTCCCAGGCGTCTCTGGGCGGACTCGAACCTCTAACCTTTTGGTTAGCATCCCAGCACATTAACCATTTGCACCACTCAGGGACTCCCACCAGGCACACAGTGGGTGCACAATAAAAAGGGAGAATTTCTGAAATAATTGAAGCCAGGAATATGCTAGTACTTATTTTGCAAACAATAAAAGAATTCTAGCACTGGAAGCTGGGCACAGCTGTCCTGCAGAGCCAGCCTTGAGACACACAAATCTATCCTTGGAGGGAGCCCAAGGGGCCCTTCTCCTCTGGAGGAAGGTGTGGACGGCAGTTAAAGTGAGCAATGACAGCGTGGACTGGGCTCCCGTTTACCGGTCTCAACACAAACAGCCCAGTGCACCCGTTTGCTCTTCTGTGATTCCAGGACACTGGCTCCACCTCCAGCCCCAGCTGCTCATTTATTTCCCTAAGACACCTGCCTCCCGCTTCTGACTCTCAAACTCTGACCTTATCAATCCCCAGCAAACGGGAGTGATCGCCTAGCCTTCCACTACACACCGTCCTCCTCCACAGGCCACCTAATTGGAGGAGGACAGGGATTAAACACTAAGATTTGCAAGCAGTTTTCCCTAATGCCCAACCATCATCTGCTCACCTGTGGCTACTTCAGCAATTCCAAACCTAGAAGTGAGAGAGTGGGGAAGGAAAAGTGATCTTTTATTGCACCTGTACTGTGCCCAGTATCCTGGGGCTAAACATTGAAATTACATGATTTTGACCTTCGAGCAATTCTGTGACGTGGGCATTTTTGTCCATTTGTAAAAGAGGGTGCTTCAGCCCAGAGAGGTTATATCATCAGTCCAAGATCCCACAGCTACTAGAGGGCAAATCCAGGTCCATCAGAGTCCAAAGACTGTGCTCCCTACCTCACCTTCATCTGACGCCCAAGGCACTGGGTGGTCCCTGGCCCCCTCACTATGCTCATTTTATCCCATTCCCCCTCACACATTAGGCAACAGACACAGTGACCTTTCCGCTCCCCTTCCCTGAAATGCTCTTATCCCTTTTCTTTACCTAGCTAACACCGATTCAACCTTTGGCTGTCAGCTCCATTGGCATTTCCTGGGAAGGCCTCCCCAGCTACCACCCAGACAGCAGTCTAGGTTAGCCTTCCACCCAGTCACTCTCTCCTTTATGTGGCTCTAGTTCTGTCCTTCACAGCAGTTATAATCAAATGACAAGGTGGACGATAATTTATGGTTAGTTTCCCAACTAAGACAGTGAGTTCCATGAGAGCAATAATGGTCTTTTTTACCCCTGAACCCTAAATATTTCACACAGGGCTTGAAACATAGTAGATGCTCAACTCACACCAGCTATATCTGCTGAATGAATGAACAAATGGGCAAACTCAGAGATTTCAGGGGGCCCAAAGATCACCTTCCTTTCATTTAGCACAAGCGTTAATCATACATATACACACGCACAGACACAAATTGTTTTGAATATTTTGTTGTGCTTTAGGTGAAAGTTTACACAGCAAATTAGTTTCCCATTTAATAATTTATATACAAATCTTTCTGTGACATTGGTTGCAATCCCTGCAATGTGTCAGTACTCTCCCCATTTCCACCCTGAGTTCCCTGTTTCCATTCATCCAGTTTTCCTGTTCCTTCCTGCTTGCACATTTTTGCTTTAGGGCAGATGTTGCCCTTTTGGTCTTGTATAGTTGATTGTTTTAAGGAGAACATTCCTCGCAGGTATTACTCTTATTTTATAGGCCTATCTATTATTCTGCTGAAAGGTGATCTCTGGGAGTGACTTCAGTTCCAAGTTAGAAGGATGTGTAAGATCCATAGTCTCAAGGGTTCCTCCAGTCTGTATCAGAGTAGTAAGCCTGGTCTTTTTTATGAACTTGGATTTTGTTCTACATCTTTCTCCCACTCTAACTGGGACTTTCTGTTGTCCTCCTGGTCAGAGTGGTCAGTAATGGCAACCGGGCACCATCTAGTTCTGGTCTCAGGCTAGTGGTGGCTCTGGTTTGTGTGGGCCATTAGTCCTTTGGACTAATTGCTTCCTTGAATCTTTTGTTTTCTTTACTCTCCTTTGCTCCAGACAGGAAGAGACCAATAGTTGTATCTTAGATGGCTGCTTGCAAGCTTTTAAGACCCCAGATACTACTCACCAAAGTAGGATGCAGAACATTGTCTTCATAAGCTGTTATGCCAATTGATCTAGATGTCCCCCGATACTATGGTCCTTAGCCTTCAAGCCCAGTAACTCAGTCCCACAAGGTGTCTGGTTATATCTGAGAAGTTTCTATGGCTGTGCCCTCTGTGTGTTCTGTTGTATATATGAATATACATATAGTGCATACAAATACGTATGTAGAAATATCCACAACCTAATCTATATATGCATGTGGGTGTACTCCTATATGCCCTCTCTTATTTATTCAGCATACATATCTACCTATGGATCCACTTGTAAATTATTGTTTATTACAGTCACTGCAGGATTGTGTATGTTGTTGTATTTACCATAGTTGCCTTTTTATTTTTGCCTACCTCCCAGTGTCTTTCTTTGTCTTGGTCATGTTGTGCTGGCTTCCCCCATATTGTGTATTGCCTTTCCCTTCACCAAAGTTAACACGGCAACACACACAATTTAACACCCATGTTGAGTTCTTGAAAAGCAAGATTACAAATCACCCACCACTCTTTTCAAATTATAGCATGGCCCTCCCTGCAGAAAAACGATGGCTGTCTCTCTACTGAATCCTGTGCAATCTCATTTCTAAGTGTTACCACCACTTTGGTTTATCTGCCAATTGCTACCCAAGTGACCGGATAGGAGAATCCACACAAACTAGGAAAAGCAGAATTATTTTTATAAAGCACTTGGAGGGAAGTGGGAGATGGGTGAGCACAAGGCTGCAGAACATGAAGAGGTTTTACACAAGGCTCCCACAGCCCTGGTGATACCTGGCAAACAAACAATGGGCAAATCCACCCATTTATTCAACTAACACCTGTAACAATAATGTATAAGAAGGCCAAATTCTGGACCCTCCTCTCCTGAAGCCTATAATGTTAGGACTGTGCCAAACACTTAGTCTTTATGATCTCACAGCCCTAGTGACATTAGCTACCATTTTATACAAAGGATCAGGCAGAATTTAAGAACCAAGGCTTAGAGTTAAGCAAACCTGGGTTCAAACTGTGGCTCAGTTACTTACTACTTACTGTCTGTGTGGCCTTAAGCCTCATCTGTAAAATGGACCTAACAGTGGCTTCCTCAAGGAAGAAAGATTAAATGACACAGATGTATGTAAAGTGCTAATTAGTGTTCACTGAATGACAACTGTCATCCCTTATCTGTTGCCCCAGATGGAACAGGAGCTCCTTACAGGGGGGAATCGGGTGAGGTATCATTTAGTGTCCAAACATCCCACACAGGGCCTGGCACACAGT
The DNA here is from genome assembly GCA_030035585.1 of Dugong dugon. Taxonomy (NCBI): domain Eukaryota; kingdom Metazoa; phylum Chordata; class Mammalia; order Sirenia; family Dugongidae; genus Dugong; species Dugong dugon. The sequence goes on from CM057460.1 coordinate 151,300,135, forward strand.
AGGACCTCACAACACATTTTTCATGAGGACACTGATCCAAGCTGATAGGTTGCATCTGCAGAGCACACGGCTTTCAGCAGCTGCTCTCCTGCTCTGCTACCCCTCTCCTCCCAGGCTGTAGTTCTCAGACCAGAGGTCTCCGCTAAGACTATCCTTAGGGCAGTGCTCTGGCTGGTGTTCAGGTAGAGAGCCTCAGCCATTCCCTGCATCAACACCTGAGTCTCTGACCAACTTCAATTAATCTTTGTTTCTTCCCAGCCCTCCTCCACACATGCCCCAGATTCAAAGGTTCACTCCCTGCAGGGAAATTCTGATCGTCTCAAATTCTTTCTAGTTGAGTCAGGTTTGGGAGGAATTCTAGAATATATTCCGGAATTGACAAAGGTGGGTAGCTCCCATTCCCTGGGGTAAGTGTTCACTCTTCAATCAATGGGCCTTGAGACGCAGCCTTGAAAGAAACAACAGTATTAGAGCAAATCCCTTTTTTGAGGGTCTTAGACATTTAGTGGAGTCCCTGAATGGTGCAAATAGTTAACATGCTCAGCTGCTAACTGAAGGGTTGGAGATTTGAGTCCACCCAGAGGCTCCTCAGAAGGAAGGCCTAGCAATTTACTTTGAAAAAAATCAGCCATTGAAAATTCTATGGAGCAGAGTTCTACTCTAACACACAGGATTGACTTGATGGCAATTGGTACTAGCAGGTATTTAGCAAGCTAAAAGCCTCCTTAAAAAAAAATATATATATATATGGAGCAACATGCCTCCTAATCCATTCATAAATCAGAAATCCAAGTCTTAGAATAATTTTCCCATAATTCATGTTAATCATTCCACTCTCATAACATGAATCATCTGTTTAATAGAAAACTTTTACCAAGACGGGCAAGAGCCAGTGCATTTTGCGTTTAAAATCTCTCCAGAGCTCAGAAGGTTTTCTATTATTGACAGAAAAGTTACTGTATTTTTAGCAGGCATTTTAAATATTACTCATGCAATCAAAGCTGTTTGCCTAACTCAACTTACATAGTTTTCAAACATGTATTATGGTTGACCTTATTAAATATTCTGTAGTGCCACTTACACACAACGGCACTCAAAAGTACAGTCCTAAAGATTCTGGCAGCACTGAGAAAAAGCAAGTTCACACGAATTGTCCCAGAGGAAGCAGCAAAGGACCTTCAATATGGATGGATTCCCATACAATGCCAGAGGAGGTGAGAAAGGGGGTGGGTCCTTGGAAGAACTCTTGCATCCAAGTTCAGGCATAGGCAAAAGAGACAAAGATCTGGGTTCTCTGTATCTTAAATCAAGAATTTCACTGAGTGCTCTTCAAGAATGCCATGTGCACCAAGGACAAGACAGCGTTTTTCAACCTTTGTAAATGCCACATGGGTAGCAGGACAATTTTTGTTTTCAAAATAGAAAACTTGAAACTGTCTCATCAAAATCTATGAGCTAGATAATAACACCAATAATAGCTACTATTTACTGAGCACTCACTACCAAGCACTATACAGGCAGTCCCTGGGTTAAAAACAAGATTTGTTCTTGAGTGTGTCTTTAAGAATTTGTAGGTAAATCGGAACAGGTGCGTAGGTTCTTACTTAGCCTTACTTTACTGCAAGAAAAGGCTCAAAGCCTTTTCAATTATTTAAAAGCTGCATGTGCACCAACTAAAGGTTATCATGATGAAGAATTCCTTGTGAGTAGGGGTTGGTTCAATCGTTTTAAAGTGAGGGCAAATTTACATAACATTAAAGGGCAAGTACAAGTTGTCCGTAAATCGGACATTCATAACCCCGGGGGCTGCCTGTACTAAAGATATTATAGAGGTATTAAATCTCATTTAATCCTCACAACAACCCTATGAGGAGGTGCTATCATCCTTGTTTTTCAGACAAGAAAAGAAAAAGATATTAACAAACCTGCCCACGGCCACTCCACCAAAAAGTGGCAGAGCCTACTGTGGGCAGAGACCTTTTAGAATCCAATCTCTGTGCCCTAAATCTTCACACCAAACTAGCCTAAAAGCAGGGCTTTGAACCTGTTAGTTTTGGTTCAACCCCCTGCTGATAATTTGCATTTCCACCCCAAATATACTAAATCAGAATCCGCATGTTAACAAGATCCCCAGGTAATTCTTATGAATCCCCATAAGAGTCTTATGTATACCTAAGAATCATCTGGGGATTCATAAGAATCCATATGTGTATATAACAATCACCTGTGGTCCATAAGCAGCCACACGTACATGTAAGAATCACCTGGGGTTCCTGTTAAACTATAGGTTCTGATTCAGTATATCTGGGGTAGAAATGTAAATTCTCAGCAGGGAGCTTAACCAAAACAAACCAGTTCAAAGCCCTACCTGAAAGGTCAAAGCTAGACTGCCTCCCATGTGGGGGCTATGTTCATGTGAAATGAGTTAATGCCATCTACTGGCTAACTGCTCATTAAAATAGTTTGTTGTATAAAATAAAAATAGTTTGTTGTTGTTAGGTGCCATAATTTAGCTCCTTTGAAAGGCAGGTCATTGAGTACTGCTGAGACATAAATGATTAAGTAGGAGTTTAATTAGAAAGGAGCCTTGATGGTATAGTGGTAAAGAACTATGGATGCTAACCAAAAGGTTGGCAGTTTGAATCCACCAGCCGTTCCTTGGAAACCCCATGGGGAAGTTCTACTCTGTTATATAGGGGTGCTATGAGTCGGAATAAACTCAATGGCAATGAGATTTTAATTAGAAACAGCTGGGGCAGGAGAGTCCATCACTGGCCTTCATTGTGAAAGTCAGGAGAAAACGAGAGGGAAGAATATGGCTCAAAGAAAAGGTGAAAGAAAAGGAGACAGACTCTCCAGGCTGTAGGCCAACTGTCAGCAAAACAAGAAAATACCAGACCAAATAAACGAGGAGAATAGTAAACAACCCTGGTTGCAATATTTAAACATCAGACCTCAGGCTGTTCAAATTGCCGAGCCAGAGACCACCGAGAGAGCTGTGACAACTGAGTCAAATGGCAGTGCTCCTGTGCTTCGCATGTTCTTGTTTCTTTTGTTTGATCACCTATTCATATGTTTTAAAGTAGATAAAGAAAAATTACTTGGATTACACTTACTTTATAATAACCCTGGATATAAGGGAGGGGAGTTTGTCTGTAGTTCTTGGTTTGCCTCCATCCGTGCCTTTGCCCGCCTAAGCTAACGCCCTTCCTTTGCTTCCCAAGTGAGTCACTGACAGTCACCTGGTGGCAGCAATTGGCACTAAATGCATGATCCAAAGGAGGAGTCCTGATCTCTCCTGAAGCTCCCTTAAACCTTTAACACTCCTGAATAGTCACAGCCACCAGTGCCATCCACATTCAGCTAGAGAAGTACCACCCCTGAGCACTGTGCATGGGAGAAAATAAAGTTGAGGCATTAAAAAAATCAAGTCACTGGGTATTCTTAGAGCAGCTCCAGGCGAGCATGACCCTGTAAGAGGCACATGGGGGACACCTTCCCTCAAGATGTTTACAACTCAATGGGGGAAAAAAACTATACTAGAGATATGCCCAGCAATATTAATTAGATAATAGGCATACAGTGATTAGAACACAGGAAGTGCCAATACATGTGATCTATTATCACTGTCACTATCCCATGTTAAGCTCCTTCTAGCTCCTCATTTTAATCTACACAGTCCTTCAGTCTAACCCTTATAAACCACACATCCCAACAAAGTTTCTCAAGCCAAACAGTCTGGAAATCCCATATGCTTCTTCTCTCCTCTTTCATACTATTTGAACCAACATCAGTTAAGCACCAACTATCTGCCCTGGTGGCACAAAGGTTAACACTTGATTGCTAACCGCCTGATTGCTAACCAAAAGGTCAGCAGTTTGAACCTATCAGCCACTCTGCAGAAGAAAGATGTGGCAGTTTGCTTCCACAAAGATTACAGCTTTGGAAACCCTATGGGGCAGTTCTGCTCTGTCCTATAGGGTCACTATGAGTCAGAATGGACTCAACGGCAACAGGTTTTTTTTTAATCTGCCAAGAACTGTGCCAAGCTCTTGGGATGCTGACATGCATTGAATTGTGTCCCCCCAAAATATGTCATCTTGGCTAGACCATGATTCCCAGTATTGTGTGACTGTCCACCATTTTGTCATCTGATGTGATTTTCCTATGTGTTCTAAATCCAACTCTATGATGTTAACGAGTCGGGATTAACAGCAGTTATGTTAATGAGGCAGGACTCAACCTACAAAATTAGGTTGTGTCTTAAGTCAATTTCTTCTGAGATGTAAAAGAGAGAAGCAAGCAGAGAGACATGGGAACCTCATACTACCAAGAAAGCAGTGCTGGAAGCAGAGCGTGTCCTTTGGACCTGGGGTCCCTAAGCTGAGAAGCTCTATCAGGGGAAGACTGATTACAAGGACCTTTCGCCCGAACCAACAGAGAGAGAAGCCTTCCCTTGGAGCTGGCACCCTGAATTCGGACTTCAAGCCTCCTAGACTATGAGAGAATAAACTTCTGTTTGTTATCTACTTATCTACTTGTGGTATTTCTCTTACAGTAGCACTAGATGACTAAGACAGATGTTAAGATAAAGAGCATAGTCCTTTCACTCAGTCTAGAGCAGGAGGCAGAGAAGCTATTGCTAAAGCTACAGGGAAAGGGGTATAAAAGAGGTGTAGACAAGAAGAAAGAGGACTCACTTCTAACTAGGCAAATGCAGAGGGACAATCAGCCCATTTGCCTGCCACCCCAAATCTTCCCTGCTCAGTTTAATCTACCCCAACCACCCCAAAGAGCAGTTTAAATAATACATCATCCACTCCTTCAAACACTGTATTGGAATGAACATCTGATCCTAGTAAACACAATAGCTTAAACAGTCCAGTGAACTTCTCTGGCAAACATCCGCACCTAATAATCACAGAGACTGTGGTCAGTTAATGGTGGGCATTTGAACAAGAAGGTGATGTCAAGCCAGAGCTGGGACAATTGATTTCAGACATGAACATACTAACAAACGAGCAGAGAAATCCAGATTACCTAGTGAAGTGGGAGAATCCAAGGCTTCAAACCAGTTTGTTCCGCTTTGACCTCCTAAGAATTTGAATTTCCACCCCAGATATATTGAATCAAAATCTACCTTTTAACATAGATCTTGTTAAAATGTAGATTCTGATTCCGTATATCTGGGGTACAAATGCAAATTCTCAGCAAGGGGTTTGAAGCCCTGGAATAAACCAGGCTAGCAAAAGCAGCAGAGGGAGGATTGTTACAACTGAATGTAAATTGTTGCAACTGTGCTAAGCGCCACAGAAGAGGACACAGGGCCCTGAGAGTGAATAATGGGCACCTGTGACCTGGCCCTGGGTTCTGGGAAGGAAATGAGATCTAAAAGAACATGGGGGTTAACCAGGCAAAGACAGGAGAGGATGACCCAGGCAAGAGCAATGTGTGCAAAGGTCCTGCACAATCCAAAACAAAGGCAGCAGTCAGCAAGGGGGACTTCCAGGAAAAAAGAGTGTGAGGAATTATTTGGCCCCTCTGGCTTCCCAGATCCCAGGTCCTTCTCCAGCTGCCATGAAGCCAATTTCATTCCCAAGGGGCTCCCTGGGCTCCTCTCATGAAAGCTCTATTTTGAGCCAGCTTGTACAGGTTTCTATTCCTTATAGGTAACAAAGCTCTGGCTTAAACAGGCACCACCTGGGAAAAAGGAAGAGGCCCTCACCAGGCAGGCAAAAAAGTGAGGGTCTGGGGTAGGAGGGCACCCAGGTAGTGAGAGTTTCAAGAGCAGAGGTACGACATAGGAAAGAGGCACAGAGACATGCTAGGGGGACAGGTGGAAGCTCAGAGTGGCCAGCATGCAGGTGTGTGTGTGCAGTGGTAAATAGGAGACGGGTTGTGAAGGGCCTTGTTACCAGGGAAGAGGGCATAGTCATGCACCCTGCAGACAGTGGGAAGCCTCAGACCCTCTGATAAGCCTTAAATAAACAGGGCAGTGACAGGAACTTGTGTGTGATAAAGAAAGTGTGCTATGGCTTCTGTGTCAGGCATGCAGCAGAGGGAAACCAGTTAGAAAGCAAGAGACCCTTAGGCCTGTGTACAGTGTAGGAGAGGGAAGCACACGGCCTGAATTGGAGGTAAAACTCATAGGATTTGATATCAGCAGGAGATGGTGGGTGAAGTGTCTGGCTAGGAGTCCCAGGGTTGAGACGAGGATGCACTAATATCCATTCAGACAGGACTTCTCTCTACTGAATTACCTCAGAGCACGATGCAAACTCAGGGTTGAGCCATGGCCTCAGACCCCACGTGAGCCAGGGAACCTAACTCCTCTCTGCAGCAACAAAAGTCCTCACGTACCCTGCCACTCATCTAGGAACTCGCCTGTGGCCACAGGGGAGCTGAGAAATAGGCCAGTCCTCACCACCTTAAGGAAAACAAAAACCTCACTGGATAAAGTTCAACATCAGAAGGCACTTCTTCACCACAGGTGGATGGGCCAGGACCTATTCTGAGTGGTGGATTCCCGATTAAGGATCCCAGGAAAGTGTATTCGGAGCCCTGATGGCACAGTGGTTAAGAGCTATGGCTGCTAACTAAAAGGTCCAGTCTGAATCCACCAACTGCTCCATGGAAACCTTGTGGGGCAGTTCTACTCTGTCCTATTGGGTCGCCATGATTTGGAATCTACTCAACAGCAACCGGTTTGGTTTGGTTTTTTGTTGTACAAATATTCAGGAGTGTCCACTATACACTCCGTCCTGGGGATGTAGGAAAAAGAAACAAAGCTAGCTCAGGCCTTGCCCTCCTGAAGCCTGGAGTCTAGCATAGGAGGCAGACATGATTCATAAATCACACAAGTGAATGTATAAGTACAACTGTGGTAAATGTCACAAGGAGAGGGACATGGGGCCCTGAGAGTAAAATGGGCACCTGTGAGCTAGCCTGGGGGTCTGGAAAGGCTTTCCCAAGGAAATGAAATCTGAAGGAAGAACAGGCATTAACTAGGTGAAGATGAGAGAGGATGATCCAGGCTGGGAAAATGGCATTTGCAACCTGAAACAAAGCTGTCTAGGCTGGAGAGCTGTGTGCAAGGGGAACACACAGAGCATTGCACAATTTCAAGGCATTCTCAGACTCCTAGAAACCCACCCTGACCACAGGTTTAGAAACCATGCCATAAGGATACCCTTCCTCCCAGGAATGCTCTTAGGCTGCCCTTTTCTCTGGGTGCCTCCCTCCCCTACCCTCCAGTCCTTCTGTCCCTGCTGCTTCCATTTCTCCCCTTGTGTCTCCCTTCGTGACTGTGCACAGTACTGTGTGTTCAAGAGGGGCATGTGGCCTGCTCCCTTATTAATCTTGCTGTACTGTGTCTTATTAAAATAGCTTGGTTCCTTCCTGATGTTATTCTGTACAAAGTAGCGGGGTTTGTGCGGCAAGCGGCAGCTGGGCGAGCTGTATTTCATTTCTTTTGTGCTGGAGGAATGACCTAGATGCTGCTCTGTGCAAGAGACTCACACTTGCAGGCTTTAACCCTTTTCTTGCCATCCAGCCCGGTGTTCAGACGCAAGCAGAAGTTCGGCACTCACGAGGTGGTGTCAGCTGAGCTGACAAGTGGCCTGGGCTAGGCCCATTTGGGAGAGAACAAAAAGACACCTCTCAGGGCTGTTTCAGCTGACCAGGGCAATGCCCCCTGGTGGATGGGTGTCTCAGCAGAGGCCAGCTGCTGCAGAGGAAACTTCTCTGGAGACCCTTATTCACACAGACTCATGCACCAGACGTGAGTGACGGGAAAAGGTGAGTGACTCATGGCGTCCCCCATCTGCCTCTTTCTTTACTTGGTTTCCATCCCACGCTGTCATATTCATTCATTCACCCTACTCATATCTATTGATGTCTACCGTGCACATGACTCTGAGGAACCCAGAGATAAATGGCAGGGCCATAGAGAACCTCCTAAGGATAATACAAATAAGCAAAGCTCCAACAGCAACATCCCCACCAAGTTAAAAAAAAAAAAAAAAAAGTCAGGAAGACTATATAGCAGAGGGGTTACACCACACTGACCTGTTTCCCACATACTGAGGAACACAGGTGGTGTCATGGATTGAATTATGTCCCCTAAAAAATGTGTGTATCAGGTTGGCTGGGTCATGATTCCCAGTATTGTATGATTGTGTACCATTCTGTAATCTGATGTGATTTCCTTATGCGTTGTAAACTCTTATCACTATGATGTAATAAAATAGTTTAGTGGCAGTTATACTGATGAGGTATACAAAATTGGATAGTGTCTTAAGCCAATCTCTTTTGAGATATAAAAGAGAGAAGTGAGCAGAGACACATGGGAACCTCACACCACCAAAAAAGCAGTGCTAGGAGCAGAGCGCATCCTTTGGACCTGAGGTTCCTGTGCTGAGATGCTCCCAGACTAAGAGAAGACTGATGCATCACAAGGACCTTCCTCCAGAGCCAACAGAAACAGAAAGCCTTCTCCTGGAGCTGATGTCCTGAATTTGGACCTGTAGCCTACTGGACTGTGAGAGAATAAACTCCTCTTTGTTAAAACCATCCATTTGTAGTATTTCTGTTACAGCAGCACTAGATGGCTAAGACAGAATTTGGTACCAGGAGCAGGGTGCTGCTCTAACAGATACCTAAAATGTGGAAGTGGTTTTGAAACTGTGAATGGATAGATGAGTGGCAGTGGCAGAGGACTAGCAGCAGCAGAGGACCAGCAGCATCAGAGAAGTGACAGTGGCAGAGGATCAGCAGCAGCAGAACCAGAAGACCAGCAGGAGATGGCGCTGGAGCCAACCCACGGAGCAAAGAGAGCTGCATGCCTGTGTGCAGGAGGCTTCCTGGCAGAGTGAGGTGCCTCCAGGCATTTACTGGTGGAGCTACAGAGCTTTGGAACACTTGCCCCAGCAGGGCAGATGCAGGCATGATGCCCGAGGAGCCAAGAGGCCAAGAAACGGGAAGCAGAAGATGAAGAGATAAGAAAAACAAGAAGCTGAGCTGCCTCAGCCTCAAAAAGTACGGCCAGGACCTCTGGGGCTTCAAAGGGTGGAGCGATGGTCTCTGGTGTTTGTAAGGGTGGAGTCGCCACTCAGACTAGGAAAATGGTGCGCCTAAAGCCGAAGGAGCCAAGTTGCTGTCCCAGTGAGCCTGGAAGGTGGAGCTGAAGCCCAGGGCCCAGGGGCCTCCACTCAGAATCTGCAGAGTGTGGCCAATACCTAGAGTATGGAGGGCAGGGCAATTTTGTAAATTGTCTCAGAGAACAGATGATTATTTGCAAAGCCTTGAGAGCTAATGTAATATGTTCTACTGACTTGCTTGGAGCCTGTTATTCCTTCTTTCCTTCCAGTTTCTCCCATTTGTAATGGAAATGTCTAGCTTGTACCTGTTCTGCCATTGTAACTTTGGAAGAGGATAACTTATATTCTAGATTTCACAGATGAAGAGGAATTTTTGTATTTTGGAGTTGGAGCTGATTTAAGGCTTTTGCTACGATACGATGGGATGAGTATGTTTTGCATGTTGCAAGGATGTGATTTCTTGGGGGCCAAATGGTGGAATGTTGTGGATTGAATTATGTCCCCCAAAAAATATGTGTATCCATTTGGCTGGGTCATGATTCCCAGTATGGTATGATTGCGTACCATTTTGTAATCTGATGTGATTTCCCTACATGTTGTAAACTCTATCACTATGACGTAATAAGATAGATTAGTGGCAGTTATACTGATGAGGTATACAAAATTGGATAGTGTCTTAAGCCAATCTCTTTTGGGATATAAAAGAGAGAAGCGAGCAGAGACACACAGGGACCTCATACCACCAAGAAAGCAGCACTGGGAGCAGAGCGTTTCCTTTGGACCTGAAGTTCCTATGCTGAGATGCTACCAGACCAAGGGAAGATTGATGAGAAGGACCTTCCTCCAGAGCCAACAGAGAGACAGCATTCTCCTGGAGCTGATGCCCTGAATTTGGATTTGTAGCCTACTAGACTATGAGAGAATAAACTTCTCTTTGTCAAAACCATCCACTTGTGGTATTTTTACTATAGCAGCACTAGATGGCTAAGACAAGTGGGTAAGCTTCTTAAACTTGTAAACTGGAACTACAACTACCCATCTGATAGGGCTGGTGTAGAATTAACTGGGACTCCATAGGTAAAGCACTTAGCACAGCGCCTGACCCATGTAAACACCCAGGGATGGTCGCTGCTAGTATGTTTGTTGTGGTGGTAGTGGGTGCAGTGAAGGTGCCTCAGGTAAATGGCAGGTGGAATTTGTCTCCCAGGCCCCAGTACAGCACACTCAGAACCAACCGAGTCTGTAAACTAACCCCCACCCCGCCCTTCCCAAGCCAGAGCATGACTTGAAATTGAACTTTTTCTCTCCAAGGGCATGAAAGGAAAATGAAAACATGAGAGATGTGATTAAATACTGAGTTGGTCATCGTGCCACGATCCGATAGTCACACATGGACCAAGTCCGATGATTTTCCACCTCTTAATCACGTCCCTGCCAGATTTAAAATGCAATGAACATCAATGAGAACAGATGCTAATAAGGCTCTAACAGGCTTCGGATGTCAAGAGGTGAGGAATAAGCCTTGCATATTTTGACTGAAAGGAGGTCAAAGAGGAAATAACCGGGATACTAAATAGAAATCTTTTATTCAAGAGGAAAGGCTTCCCTGAAAGGCCGTTGCTCCAATCAGTGACACTCACTCATTAAAGAATGTGCTGGTCCGTATTCTGCGGCAACAGAAACACCCAGCTCCGTGACATGTATCTTCCTGGCATTTAGCTAACATGGTAAAGTCACCAGCAAATGTACATCAGGCCTAAATGAAAGATAAGGTCCTTTTCTAACACATGCTGTCATTAGAGTTTTAGCTGTAGCGAAATTTCTCTAAGAAAACACTGTGGCCTTGGAAACGTTACAGCAGCTTTGGCAAAGTTAATGCATCTGTCGGTGTCTGGAGCTGCATTTCTCTCTACCTCTTCAGGGTCCCAGGAAAGCTGTTCTGGTGAATGGTCCAAGGAGGAAGCATATAAAATCTGCCTAGCTGAGACAGAGGGACAGCCTAGGACCAGGATTGTGCTGCTCTCACTCTGGTCACAGTGCCTGGATTTTGGCCACCTCCTGCCCCTGACTGGCACTTCACTCTGGTTCAAAACTCAGCTCAGTCCTGGCCTGAGGATTCTCATCCACTTTCTGGGCCTTCAGCCTTATGCTCTCTCTGGTGTCTGAGACATTCTGAAAATGCCCAATCTGTTGCCACTTAAGGTTTTCTGATTAACAAAGACTCTCCTTGAGTTCTAATTAGGCAGAAATAAATAGTGCAGTAACGTTTGAATCAGAGCAATCTGGATTCAAGGCCCAGTTCCCTCACTTAACTTCTTAAAAACATTGGGCACACCACTTACCCTAAATCTGACTTTACTCCACTATAAACCAGGGAGGCCAATACTTGCTAACATGAGTATTAAATAAAGTAATGCATGAAAAGCCTTTAGCACAGTGCTAGGCAGATGGTAAGCACTCCATAAATGTTAGCTATTATAACTGGTTTCATTTAAAAAAAAAAAAAAAAACACGATATCATGCCAATACAATAGTCAAAGCCACTGGGTAAATAAATGCCTCAGGGATTCTATAAAACAGTTTGCAGTGAGCAGTCAGTCATTCCTTCTGAAAGTAACAGGATTTACCATGAATTGTACAAACCACCTTTCATTATAAACACAAATGGGAAACCAAGGGAAGTAGGATTGTATATAACACCAGAGAACCCCCAAATCATTTACCACCTCTTAAGAGTACTGAGATAAGTTCACCTCAAACCACAATTTTCTCCTCTTTACTTAGATTTCCACCCTTGATAGTAAGATGATGACGATGATTATCATGATGGCATCTAAGATTTCATGAATGCTTATTTCATGCCAAATACCAAACTAAAGACTTTTCATCTTTTCACCCATTTAATCCTCACAACAACAAATGAAGGGGGCTGTTACCACCCTCAGTCTACATCGGCACATCCGATAGAGATATGTGTGAGCCACAAGTGTGAGCCACATATGTAATCTAAATTTTCTAGTAGCCACATTAAAAAGCAAAAAGAATCAAGTGAAAATAATTTTAATAGTATTTTCATTTAACCCAATATATCTAAATTACTATTATTTCAACATGCCATCAGCAATATTTTAAAATATTAGTCATCTATCTTACATTCTTTTTTTTTTTTAATACTAAGTTTCAAAATCTAGTGTGTAGCTTAACACAGCATATCTCAAATCAGACTAGCCTCATTTCAAGCGGTCAGTGCTGCACATGGTTGGTAGATGCCATATGGGACCATGCAGGTCTAAAGAATGAGTAAACAACATGAAGAAACTTGGCCAGGGCCCCACACAGACACAGGCGCTCTACGTCCAGAGCCAAGCTCTTAACCGACATGCTCTCCTGCCTCTTCTTTGCTAAATCCATTAAACCCCACACTCTGCAGACCACTACCTTTCCCAAGCAACAGGAGCTTCCTTTTAATGAAGATTAGATATAAACCCCTTTCTGCAAGCGGAGGGAAACAAGAGACACCTGGAATTTAACTTTTATTTATTTACTAAATAAAAAGGGGAGGGACAAACTGTTAAGTCTTTATAGATTCTACCCTCTCTATTCTTGTCTCTTCATTTTTATTAATTGTGATTTAGGTGAAAGTTTACATAGCAAATGAGTTTCTCACTAAACAGTTAATACACAAATTGTTTTGTAACATTGGTTGCCAAAACCGTGATGTGTCAACTTTCTGCCCATTTCCACCTCAGTTTCCCTGTTTCCATTCATCCAGTTTTCCTGTCCCTTACTGCCTTCTTGTCTTTGCTTTTGGGTTGGTGTGCCCATTAGTCTCGTATACATGGTTGAACTATGAAGCATGTCCCTCACGTGTGTTACTGTTGGCCCTATAGACCTGTCTAATCTTTGGCTGAAGGGTGAACCTCAAAGAGTGACTTCAGTACTGAGTTAAAAGGGTATCCGAGGGCCATACTCTTGGGGTTTCACCAGTCTCTGTCAGACCAGCAATCCTGGTCGTGTGTGTGTGTGTGTGTGTGTGTGTGTGTGCGTGCGTGCGTGCGCACGTGTGTGTGTGTGTGTGTGGTGTGTGTGTGTGTGTGTGTGTGAATTTGAATTTTGTTCTACATTTTTCTCCCTCTCTGTCCAGACCCTCTATTGTGACCCCTGCCAGAGCAGTCGGTGGTGGTAACCGGGCACCATCCAGTTGTTCTGGGCTTAGTCTGGTGGAGGTGGTGGTAGTTGTGGTCCATTAGTCCCTTGGACTAATTTTTCTTTTGTGTCATTGGTCTTCTTCATTCTCCTTTGCTCCAGCTGGGGTGGGACCAGTGGAGTATCTTAGATGGCTGTTCGCAGGCTTTTTAGACCCCAACACTACTCACCACAGTTGAATGTAGAACATTTTCTTTATGGACTATGTTGGAATTTAACTTGAAGAAAAGACACTGACAAGGCACCACCACAAACTAAAACCTGCTAAAAATGACCCCAGGGTGAAAAACAGCTAAGAAGAGGAGACAACACCCAACTGACGTTAAAGGCTGGTTTCAAAACTGTCAGGAAAGTCCAATCCTGTGTTAGAAATTCCCACAAAGGGAAGAGACAGAGAGTGTTACAGAGGTTAGTTACAATTAGGTAAGAATTCCACATTAAAATAACCACAAAATGATGATGCTAAGTACAGAAGAATATGGAGAAAAAGAAGGGATAAATATATACTTAAATGAAAGTGAGTAAATACATATTTAACTGGAGATACATCAGGGAATGGATGTGTGACAGGCAAAGGAGGCTTGGGGGTGAGCAGCCACTCACTGGCCCGCATCTCACCTCACAGTCTTGAGTTGTCTCCTCAAAGGCATAGCAACTTCCCAGATAGAAACTCTTTGCAGCTGTAATTTTTGGTATATTGGCAAAATGGCAATCACTTGCTGCCAACTGTACTGTGAGTAAAAGTTCCTTCAAGAACGAAGATGGCTTGAAAGGCCTCCATGAGATTGACATGATCAATAGAGAGTTTCCTGCCCAGAGACAGCTACTGGGAATACCATGAGCTTAAAGCGAAAGGAGACGGAAACTCCCAAGTCTGAACTGCTTAGCCTTGAGCTAGGTGAAGGGCTGACCCAAGGTCCCTGTCAGACAAGGTAGGTTTCACATCCCCCATCCCATGCAGCATCCCTCTAGAATGGTCCAGGACAGGAAGTCTGCCAGTGCCTGTAGCTACTGAGTGAAAGGCCAAAACTGAGGCCCCATCATAAGTACTCTGTCCTGCCAAGCTACCTGGGGGCAGCCAAGACTTGGACCCACACATGGAAGAGTCATGAGTGACCCCACCTGGGTGGCAGGTGGCATGTTCTCCCTGAAGCATGCTAGGCTCATTACCACAGATATGTACAAATGCTGGGCTCAGGGTAATCCTTCTGTCCCCTCCCATCCCTGGCCCTCTGTCCTTTGGGGAACTGCCTCCAATTTCTGCATGGGGGGCAGTTACCAGCAGAGCTCTGGCATCAAACAGACCTGGTTCTGCCTCCTACTAACTGTGTGACATTGGCTGAGTTATTCAACTGCTCGGAGCCTCAATTTCTTCTTTTTTAACTGAGAAATTCATTCATTTAACAAGTATTTATTAAGCCCTTACTGTTCTAGCTTCTGGGGATACAACAGTGAACAAAGGGGAAAAATCCCTCCTTCATGCGACTTAATTCTTAATTAATGGGCACCTATGTTGTGAAGATTAAATTAAATAACACATCTACTGCAGACTTACCCACTAAAGAAATGTTAGCTATTGTTATTATAAATAATAACAACAGTAATATCAAATCCTACCAGCAACACCTGGTCCTGGGCCTGGCTCCAAAAGCCCAATTTGGCTGGAGGCCAGGGTAGAATAAAAGCCTGAGAGGGACTCCAGTTTCTCACATCCTAACCTCTTTTCCCACTGGACACACATCACAAGAACATCCTGCCACAAAGACGGAGCCACAGACAGTCTTTGTTTAGCAGACTCCACAGTTCCACCAGATCCCATCAAGCTCAGGCACCCAGTGATAAGTGGGTTTGGGAGGACAGCCCTGGAGGGGGTACAATTCAACTAACAGATGGAGTATCAGCTCCAACCAGGCACTGTGGGGAATGGCCTGCCTGCCTCCAAGGAGCTCAAGCACTAGCAGGGTGAGACTTGGAGACACTACAACTACACGCAGTGTGGTACGTTACATCTTTACAGGACTGGCGTGGACAGTAAGAACTGCAAATCTGCCACTGGCATGAATCCATGGCTTCCCAATGGCACCCCAGGGAGCACTAGGGCTCCACAGAGATGGAAATGATGATGACTACACTGGTAACAGCAGCACTTACCAAACCATTTATTAAGCACTTACTAAGTGTAAGCTATGAGTCAGGATTGACTCCACGGCAATGGGTTTGGGTTTTTAAGCGTAAGCATGTAAGCAAGTGTCCCTTGCACTGTCTTACTTAATGTTTTCGGTAACCCTATGAGGAAGATAATTTTTTTTTTTCCTTATCTTCATTTTGCAGATGAGCAAACTAAGTTTAAGAGCTAAAGTAACTTGTTGAAGGATGCAGAGCTAAGGCAAGGAGAAATCAGGCAGGCAGTCCAACTCCGAAAGCCAGGTCCTGAATCAATAAGCTGAAATTCTTTTCCTGACAAGCCCTGGAGGGCCAACCCAGGGGCAAAAGGAAGGCAAAGAGGCTGGGGCTCCAAGCCACCCACTCCCAACTCAGTTGTAGCAGTTCATATCTGATCTATTTCCCGTGGATGTATTCCACAAAAAATTTCATCTAGAGAAAAAAAAAAAAAGCTCCACTGCTATTTTTTTTTAAAGCATTGGAATATATGATGGCCAATAACAAAAGATGGTTTATATTCAACCTTTAAAAAAAAAGTCAAGAAGTCAAATGCCCACCAACAGTAGAAAAGATAAATTATGGTGAGAAATTCGTATAATGGAAGGCTACACAGCAATGAAAAAAGAACTACTTCGAGACACAACAACATGGATTAATCTCATAGACATACTGAGTGAAAGAAGACAGAGAATATATATTGCACGTGCTCATTTTATATCAAGTTCAAAAACAGGCAAAGCTAATCATTGGAGATAAAAGTTAGAATGGGAGTTATCTTTGGTAAGGGAGTTCTGACTAAGAGGGGTATAAGGGAGGGTTTGGGGATGCTGGAAATGTTCTGTATCTTAATCTTAAATTAATATGTAGATCTTAAACACAGAAGAGTATTAAGAAGTAGAAATGTATTGAGCTGTGCACTTTTCTATATGTATTTTACACCTCAGTAAAAACATAAAATAAAAATCCAAGAATATCTCAGGAAGTTATTTCATACAGCATTCTGTTTTTAAGAAAAGTATGAACCCAGACTCATTTAAGAAAGGAGACAGTTGCCTATTTTTATTTTTTAAAATAAATAAGAATTAAAAACAAAATAAAACCAAAAATTCAGCAACAACAAAACACTCAAGCAGTAGAATCAGCTAAAGGGAGCCACTGCTCCAGGTTAGCGTGGATGATGGTGACCTCCAGCTACTCCCAGTCCACCCGGCTGCGGAGATTCACAGTTTGATTCTCAGAAGATGTGTCTGCAGAGATCAAAGCCCAAGCCTCTCCACTTCAAAGTGGCTTAGAATAATGCCCCCTTCTTCTGGGTCTAGGAACATCTAGCCTTTTAAGAAAGCACCACAAGAAACTCAAAAGCAATCTCAAAAGCACTGAATGCAATAAAACTGTCGCTGGCTATCTCAACAACCAAGTAGTGAGGTAAAATGGACATAAATAACAAAAGGAAACAATAGCCCACCAGGCTTTCAGCACACAGTAGAGGACTCCGGGTACTCTCCTCCAGGCACATTCTCCTCTAATTACTTCCAGGTCTGGGAGAGAGCAAGCTAGGCTTAGACTAGAACCCTGGGGACCTGCCCAGTTACAGCCCCAGAAAGCAGCCCAGTGCCCTGGGCACCACTGGTCCCAGACACAGAGCAGCATAGGGGCTCCCTGGCCACTCTCCTCCAGCAGCCAGCACTGGTCGCTTCTCTCTCCTGCACTAACCTTGCTTATTAAAAGTGAAGTCGGCCTGCCAAGAATCACAAGCGGCGTGTGTAAGGCTTTGCTCACGTCAATGTGAGCAGTTGTGAGGCAAGAGGCAAAGGAGTTACGGGAGTTGCCGGTTTTGATCACAATCACACTCTGATTTGAATTGCAGTTTAGCAATTACAAGGTCATCAGCCAGTACGGCTCCCCTGGGATTTGGGAGAGGGAGCTTTTGAAAAGGAAATTAGACCCACCTACAAACAGGTTTCACTTGCAGAAGAATTTTTTTCACAGAAACCATCTTACGGCACTGGGGGGGGCAAATAAGCCTTATGGGGAAAGGAAATCCTGGATTCTTTTCACGCCTTTGTTTTCCCTTCATCCTAGTATCTTCTTTTTTAAATACTGCTATATATGATATCTCTGTAAGCCTCCCCTAATCTTTCTGGTGCACCTCTGTATATATGTGTAGAAAAAAAGACTGGAAGGTCAATAACAAAATGTTAACAGCAATTAAGCATGGGGGGCAGACTCATGGGTGACTTGTGTCTTCTTTTTGTGTACCTGCACGTTAAAAGAGTAAGTTATTAAGAATTTTACTGGTGTCTTTTTGTTTGTTGAGTGTTTGTTCATTTGTTTGCTTGTCTGTGCTGCAATATTCTCACCAGTAGGAGTCCCTGAGTTGCACAGATGGTAAAATACTCTACTACTAACCAAAAGGTTGGTGGTTCAAACCCAGAGAGAGGTGCCTTGTAAGAAAGGCCTGGCAGTGTGCTTCCAAAAGGTCACAACCTTGGCTACAGCTATGGAGCACAGTTCTACTGTGTAACACATGGGGTTGCCATGAGTCGGAATCAACTGGACGGCAGCTGGTACTGGTATTCTCACCAGTATGGCACCTCACTTCCCTGCCCCATGAAGGAGAGACCAGCTTTGAAGTTCTAAAGATCTGAGTTCTCCTTGCCCCATAGAAGATAACATTATCTGTCAGTTTATTTAGTTACTTCTTGTCTGTCTCAGTAATTGATGTTCAAAGTTGATTCAACATTAGTGAAAATTTTTAATGTGTGATTTCTTGCTCTCCAAGTATCAAAGAACAATTTGTTCCTGTTACTCATTTTTTTAATTTTCTACAAGGAATGTGTATTATTTGTGGAATAATAAATTAAATTTTTGTAACAAGGCAAGGCATAAGCAACTAAATAAACTGACAAATAACGCTGTCAAAAAAAAAAAAAAAAAAACAGCATTATTATTTGTGGGTTTCAGAATGAGAGGGGAGGAACTGAGAGACAGCAGACAAGCCCTACTGCAGTTTCTGTGTTTTCAATTTCTTGGCTCAATGAGGAAAATTAACTGCACTAACATCCCCAAATGGGAAGAGATGAAGGTTTGTGCTTCAAGCACTGAATCGGGGAATGGCCCCACACTGGTTGTTGGACTGGGGAGGAAATGAGTTTGTGGTGGCCTCCAGGGCGGGGGGGCGGGTGCTGATTCCTATGGGACACAGGATGCTGACATGATAGGAACTTGGGTGGGAAAGGTGTGCAGGTGCCCATGAGAAGCGCGCATTCAGCAGCACGGCCTGTAGAGCCTCGAGGCCTCCCTCCCGCCCTCCTGAATCTCACAAGTCCTCCCCAAGGGAAGAAACCTTGAGGAATGCCTGATGCTGGACTTCTTATTTATCCCAGCAAATGATGTTTAAGTTGATTTCACTTTAGGAAAAATGTTTGTTTTATTTTGTTTGTTTAGGAAAATTTGTTAATGTGTGTTTTTTTGCCCTCCAAATATCAAGGAACAATTTGTTCCTGTTACTTTTTTTTAATTTCTCTACAAGGAACATGTATTACCTGTGGAATAATGAATTAAGTTTTTGGAACAAGGCAAGACATAGGCAACTAAATAAGCTGACAGATAAATCGTGGGGAGAGGCGCTACTGTTTATGCTTCCACATGACCACCAGCCGTGGAATTCAGGATTCTCTCAGTGTGTTCAGAAGAAACCCCCTGACATTCTCCACAATGGACAAATTCCAAAGTCAACTAATTAACCAAATAAGTCCTGAAAATAAGTCCTTGTCTTAAAGAGAAATCCAACAGAGCCTGAAAGAAACAGGCAAGACTAAATGAGAATCAGGAGACAGAGCTGAAAGAAATGCAATGCTACCATTTTCTTCCCTTCCATTTTTTAGCTTTGTTCTGCATGGGAATTGGTACCTCACGAGGACTAGGCATGTGACAGTCACAGGTAGATGCTTGGATTTTTGTAGCTTTGTGACTAGAAGAAGAAGGGAAAGAATAGGTATAGGGGGAATACAGGTAAGACTGGCACAGCCACCCCAGCTCCGTAATATGTGGATGAGTCTGTTAGCTCAGTCTTGAAGGCTGAGGTAAACAGCAGCAATTTGTCTCATGCGTGCATGGGTACAGTTTCTGAACTAGAAATACTACTGAACCCAAAGGTCCTTAACACAAACGAGCTTCAAGTCTCCACCTGAGCTTGAGATGAGCCTTAGATGCTGCAAACAGCTTCCATGCTGACAGCTCCCTTTTTGACCAAAGCAGCCTGGACCCTAGGTCAGCATGTTGGGTACCAGGCAATGCTCCCTGGCCACAGCTGGCCAGACCAGGGCTCAGTGGCTGAGGCAAAGGCTGTCTTCTACAGACTAGTCAGCAACCATGAGCACTACAAGTAACTGTTTCCTCTTGGAGAGTTTGAAATGAGGTCTAAAGAAAGAGTCAGCAGCTGAAAAGGGAGTAGGGAGAAGCAGCAGAAAAAAGAAAGGCACCAGAAAGGCAACTGTTACAATCTGAGATGTCCATGAAGTCAGACCCACAAGATTGCTGCTGTATCCTGAGTTACTTCCCAGTTCCACCCAGGCTTGGCTTTTGTACAACTGTTTCTTGAGTCTCCACCAACTCTTGTAGGTGTGCAATATTCCCCAGTTACCTGCAGGAACATGAGCAAGCCTCTGCTCCTTGCAGCCTAAAAGAGACCAAAACAGTCTTCCATCACCATCTGATAGCAAAGGCACGTCTACAGGGTGATTGGGAAGCTATGTAGGCCATCAACAGGACTGATAGTGTCGGTTAGGCTGGAGCAGAATCATGTTTTGAAGCCACTAGAATGAAAACTCATTCTAGCTTTCCATCACAACAAAGACAGACCAACCATTTGAAGAGCATCTCACCATAATGAATCTATTTTAATCTCCTTCAAACACAAGAAAGATAAAACATACACAGATATATCTTTACTGCAAAAAAAAAAAAACAAAACAAAATCCTGAGTAATATGCAGATGCATTTCTGAGCCATCCTGTGGCTTTAACTAACAAAAAAGAAAGGTTTAATGTTCAAAAGACACTGCTCAAATGACAAGGTCTCTTAATACCTTTTCTCCCCCTCCACACTAGCTGCAAATGGTTTTGAGCAGCATCCCTTGCCCACTGGAGGGATTCTGGTATTACTTTAAAATCACACAAGAAATGATTTTAAACTTGTTATTCATTTCTGTGGCTTAATAGCCATAAATTATACATTATACATTGAATCAGCCATGTCCAACAGTCCCATCATGCAAGTCACCAAGGTTGACATGGCAAAAGAAGCTAGAGGTAAGCTGGGTTCAAGACCATCTTCTCCTTTCCAGAGTCCAAATAAACTCATCTTTCAGGTAATTCAGACCTTAGTGGTGGATCAATTCACGAGCCCCAGTGGTGATAGCACTAAAACCAATTCGCCTGCACAGACTGAAGCATCAAACTAAATATTGCCACTTTAACACTTAGTGGGTAAGAATTAGAATGCCAAGGAAGAGCTTTCCAAGCATTCATCATTCTCCTTTTTTCCTCTAAGATATTCATATAGCAACTCCCTAAGACCCACACCATATAAACTCACTAGACCGACAGCTTGGTGGAGCAAATGCTGTGTGTGAATCATGCTCCATCTAGGGTGGAATATATCTCCCCTCTGCCAGAAGGACTCTCTAAGGGCAGGGAGGTAGAAATAGAGTGGATGGGGGAGCTGGGAAGAGGGGAAAATGTGGGGGGTAAGGGTCACGTGACAGGTTAGATAACGCCAAAAGCTAAAAATGGATGTAACTCAACAGAAAACTCATTAATGTAATTTCTTTATTGGTGTGGTCATCACAATAATTTCTGGGTGCATTTTCCAAAGCAATATAAAGGAGACAGCAGGTAATTAAATGGTTTGTGTGCATCTAATATCATGAGTACCAAGCTCCTGAAAGGGGCTGTGGCTTAGGAAGAAGGACCCCAGGGAAGACAAGAAGCACTGCCCAGTGGGGAAAAGTAGCTTGTATATGTTCACCTTAATATGAAAACATGATGTGAAAAGGTCTCAGAAATCTGATAAGCTGCTGGGTCAGGACTCATTAAAATTGTGAAACAAGTGAAGATGGTCCCTTGTCTCTCCATCCCCATGGAGATCACTCACTGGGCAGCCCCCATGGTGCCCCACCTGGCCTGCCCCTCCCAGGCAGCACCTCATGCCCCAGACACAGCTGTTAAGAGCGTGGTCTTTAAAGTCGGAAAGACCCTGGGTTCAGATTCCAGCACTGCCATTTACTGTGACTCCTTGGGTCAGTCACTGAAACCCTCAAGCCTCTTTTTCCCATTTATAAAACGGGGATGTGAGAACTATTGTGAGAACTATCAAAGAGCTATTGTGATGCAAATAAGAACATACAAAAAAATCAATAAATAAACCTCAGAACACTGCCTGACATGTGGCAGGGCTCCATGAACAGTGGTTCCAATTATCCTTCCTCTCCCACACTCTGACCCACCAAGCACTTAGTTTCCACTGCTGCTCTGAAGGACTGATTTGTGTGACAACACCAGCAGCTAATTGGCTGGCTGAGGTTTAACCACCCCCGTACCCCAAGAAGAGGGCATGGAAATGGAGATTTGGGGGGAGCTTTTGGCAGTTCCCCAATCATACTCCTCACCTCCACGAATGGAGGCAAACATCCCGCCAGCCTGTGTGAAAGGTCAGCTTCGCAAAGTGATCTAGTCAGGGCGACTTCACTCCTTCCCTCTGGCCAGTTAAGATGCAGTCCTAGAGCAGTGAGACAGACGCACAATCTAAGAGTGAAGTGGGCAGTGGCACAGCCCAGGTCAGATGGGAGTGTCCTGAGGCTTCGGCAGCATGATTAAGATGGAAATGACTTGACTGGACATGGGAAAGTTCAGCCTGCAGTTAAAATGCAAAGCCCCTGGAGGCCCAGACCCTAGGCCTTGCTATGCCCATCTTCTGTGCCAACAGACATACTCTCTGAGGCCACAGACATAGGGAGAAGTGTCAGCCAGGAGCTTCCTCTCAGGAACGTATCTACCGTGCCAGGTGTTGGTGTCTATTCCACCTCTTTCCTCCCCAAGAAGCACTGAATCACTAGCAATTTTAAATAGTCAAAGCACCCGCTAAAACTCAGCCACTAGCTCCTTCCTCATCAGACAAACCAAGGTCATTGTTCTTTCAAGGACCACAAAATGTTTGTGTCATCCTCCCCAGCCCCTAGATCTAGCATCACTGCAGCACATGCCTCAGAGGCCCAGTCTGGCTCCAAGCCACGTTTTCCAAGGCTGCCCTCTGTCTCTAGCTGGCACATGGGCTCTGTTCCAGGCACAAGGGCCGTGGTCAGAGGCTGTCAACACAGCAGGGACATATGGTCCCACAAGCTCCCCATGGGTATTCTGGCTAGGCCTCTGGACACAGAAGGCACAGGGGTGACAAGCTCTTGGTGTCTGGGAATGAGGCCACTGAGGAATAACCACAAATGTACTGTTCCCTTAGAACCAGCGTCAAAGCTGCCCAGTGAGGATCTGCCCACAACAATAGTTTGCTAATCAGGTTCCACCCTCCTTGAGCCCAAACCTTGCTCCAGTGGTCCAGTCTAGAGACACTTAGGTTTAAGTCCAAACTCCACCACTCACCAACTGTGCCACCCTGGGCAACTAACTCAACTTCTCTGAGAAGGACAATAATCATGCCTATTACACATTCAGACAAAACACGATAATGTCTGCAACATGTTTTGCACAGTATCAGATGCATGGTAAACAATAAATGCTAAAAAAAAAAAACCCTGTTGCAATCGAGTCGATTCCGACTCATAGCAACCCTATAGGACAGAACAGACTTGCCCCATAGGGTTTCCAAGGAGCACCTGGAGGATCTGAACTACTGACCTTCTGGCTAGAAGCCATAGCTCTTAACTACTGTGCCACCAGGGTTTCCAATAAATGCTAGACATTGTTATTGTTACCATCAGCATCTTCATCTACTTCTCCAGGAAGCGTGCCTGACTACACATCTCATTCCAAAAAAAAAACTGAGACAACTCAGACTCCTTCTCTAGATTACAAACCCCGTAAGAGCAAGGACCATGCTTGCTGACACTCACTTCCCAAGCACCCCTAAGAGTATAGGGAACATGGTCTCAGCAGTGAGATCATGGGCTTCAGATTTAGACAGATCCACGCTTGGAACTTAGCCCTGCCACTTTCTAATGATGTGACCTCAGACATGTGAATTAATGTCTGGGCCTCACCATTATCATCTGAGGAACAGGGATATTACTGTCTTTGCATGAATGTTGTAAACACCACAGACAACACACATACAGCACCAAAGACAGTGACCAGTACATGCTCCATAACCAGAATAATGATCAGTCATTGGAGTTCAGCAATTATTTTGTCCAATCTATGTCTGTAACCAAATACAGTGGACACTATCAGCCCTTCCTCTTCACAGTCCAGCAGAGACACTGGATCACTCTAAGGTATCCACATCCCTGCATAAACCTCTTGACCCTCAAAGACCCACATGTATAAGACAGTACTGGGATTAAGTCCACAACCTCACCATCTCCATAGCCCCTAGCAATGAACATCCCACCAGCAGATCAATAAATTGATTCATCCATTCTTCAGGCATTCACTGAGCGTGTACTCTGCCAGGTACCTACCATGTGCCAAGCACCCACTGGATGCTCTTGGGCAGCGATCACAAACCTTTTCTGTAAAGGGTCAGGTAGTAAACATGTTAGGCATTATAGGCCATACGGTCTCTGTCACAACCACTCAACTCCGCTGTTACAGTGCAAAAGCAGTCATAGACAATATGTAAACAAAAGAGCATAGCTGTGTTCCAGTACAATTTCATTTAAAAAAAACAGGCAGTGGCTATAGCTTGCCAACTCCTGCTCTTGAGGATACACAAATGAGTAAGACATGGTATCCACGTGATGACTGCAAAACTCACATGGAGAAGAGAGACAAAGCCAAGAATAAAATCCAGGCCTCTTGTTCCCACCTCAAGTTATTGAACTTTGTCCTACCTTATTCACCCAAGATTGATTAGAAGTACACTTAAAACCAAGAGGAAAAACAGAAAGTTAAACCAAAACTACTTGTCACATACCACAGAAAAAATATGTATAATATAAAATCCAATCAATAAATATGAAGAATCTATTCAAATACACACTCAACAAGTATTCACTGAGCTCCTACTGTGTGCCATGACTCTGCTAGGCATTAGGAATACAACAGCAAGCAAAGCAGAGCCAATTCCTGCCTCATGGAGCCTACAATCTTAACGGATCAAAGTTTCATCTTCTGGGTAAAATCATTGTGCTAGACGCTAATGAAAGCACACAAAATATATAAGCTAATGGCATGTCAAGAAATCCCAATGAGCACTGATATCTTTTTTAAACACTGAGCCAAGTTCTTCCTATGCTCTTTGATGTGATCTTTAGGGACAGGAGGGATAGGGAGAGTTGCTATTGAATTCACAAGATACTGTGTAGGAAAAGCAAGGTCACAAAATTATACTCTTAAAAGAACCACTATTTTTATTGATATGCAGCCAAGTGTCCAGGGTGTGTGGGCCTGTGATGACTTGTGCTATCTCCTGCCCTTCAAGTCCATGAGGTGTGATGGCATCTTAGACCCAGCCTCAAAGACTCCTCACCAGGACTGCTCAGTGTCATGGAGGGCTCCTCTCACCCGCCAGCTCTACATGGATTTGGACCCAGTTTCCTCTTTGGTGTGGCACTCACTCATCACATTGAACTTGATGGTTTCAGCATTTCTGCCAGGACTGTAGATTCTCTTCTGCAAAATCTGCGACTGTGCAACAACCTCTTCAAAACAGTCAAAATTAATTTTAGACATACATTTAAGAGGAAAAGAAAATCTATCTGGAGAACTTACGAACACTCACAGCTGTGACACTGACGAAAAAAGGGCTGCAGAAGAAAGACTTCACCCCAGACCGTTCGCTTGTCATCACAGACTACGCTTTGCACAAATTGGCATAATTTAGGCAGGCAAGAAAATAGGCCAACTACAGTAAAACACCTAAGGCTCATTCCAAAGACCAAGCAAGACAGGATGTAAGAGGTACAAACAAAGCACACTGCCACACACTTCCTGGGAGATGGCTTTTACCACGGCTTACAATGATGATCCAAATAAAACACAGAGTTCCAAGTACATCAGCCCTTTTTAAAATAGCATAAAAGCATCTCCAATTCCTCATACAGTGAAGAGTCACTTAGACCTACCAGAATGGCCAAGAGCTTTCTAGACTTCCAAGAATACTTTGTCCAAGTCCTATCTGCTCCCTTAGAAGCTTATCTGCCCCTGTCCTCTGTTGGACCCTGCCTGCTGCCTTCGAGGATCCCAAACATTTGTTTTCTCATATTCTAATACCACTTTGGTTTGCTTTTCAGTTTCTGACAACAGAGTGAATCACTGCACCACGTACCCTTCATCAAAGTTCAAGCTGTCATTGATGAGGTTCAGCAGGAGGGACCCCTGGCTTTATGATTTAACATTCATGGTACCAACACTTGACAATCAATCCCACAATTGGTGGTGATGGTAACGGCCACCACTTAATGACTACTGGTACGTGCCAAGCTTGCACAGAGCACTTCACCACTGAGTCTTCCCCACAGCAGCATCCCCATTACACAGACTTAGGCTAAATAACTCACCAAAGCCACAAAGCTGACAAGAGGCAGATCTGGGGCTGAAATCCAGGTCTGAGATGCCAAACATCTGCTAAGGAATGGATTTGAATCAAGTCCCTCAAGTCCAGAGTGTGGAAGAGAAACCAGTTGACTACAACATCTTAGTCTCAATGCAGCTTAGCTGTGTTGTCCTAATTGCTAAGAGCACACAAACTCTTGTTAAGGTACGGATAGCGCCATTTAGGTTTCAGTTAAGCTTGATGGCATTTTGTGGGAAAAATCCTAAGCTATAAATAGTATCAACAAATTCTAGGATGTGAGAATGTCAAGGACCTACTCAACATTTGGGGATACCACTACCCTCATCCTACTCCACCCTCCCATCTCCTGCCCACCCAGACCCTGTGTATGTGGGAGAGAGCGGATCTCAACACCCAAGCGACTTCATGCACAATTTTGCATTCTTCTTTGGTCTTATATAAAAACTCCCATGTTTTTGTCTTGCATTCCCGATTAATTGAAGGAGACACTTCCTCCTCTCCTCTCTGCAAGGGACTCTGCAACCGGGGGATACTTACGGATTTGCTATTTAATAAAAAGGGCAAAACACAAGACAAGTTGGCAACAAAAATCCCCTGTGATCTGGAACAAGGTCATGGAGAAGTCAATGTGAGGAATGATACTTGCCTGAAAGCTGTATGTATCTATAGGCAAATAAAGGACATTTGTTCCTGTGGCTGCTAACACAACCACCCCTGGGACCCGACTAGCCTCCCAGCCCAACTCACATATGTATTTTAATGAAAAATTGCAAATTAGATTAGCTTAATTTGACCACATCTGCCTTTTTAAACAAAGGAAATTACCATTTTAATAGGAATACCAGCTATTAATCTAAAGGAAAAAGGTCCTTGTAGGGTCCACATTGCCTGTTTTATTTCCATTTTTAAAAAGAAAAGAGATAAAGGGGACTGCAGGATAGAGAGCAGTTAGTTGGGCTTGAAAAACACAGAGTAGTTCTACTGATGAGCACCACAAAGGAGCTGAGAGAAACACCAGAAAAATCTCCGTTTCCACAGATGTTCTCAGTTACCAGAGGTGACAAGGGCTTCGTCCCGTGTGTTAACACCACCTGTCTCAGTTACCCTTCAGTAAATCTTTACTGAGTCCCTAATGTGTACCAGGCATGGTGCTAGGTGCTGGGGATTCAGTAATGATCAAGGCAGAGACCAGAGGAGAGGTCCAGGAAAGAGGCCAGAGGAGAGCACTCAGAGTCCAGGAGAGAACTAGAGGTCAGCTGTCTGCACTGAGGCCTGGAGTTAGGAAGGAGCTGGTGGGGAGAACAAGAAGCACCCCAGGCAAAAGGAACAGAGAGGGCAGATGTATGAGAGAGAATGTGGCTAGATGATGCTGAAGAGCCAATATGAAGGCCACTTTAAGGAAAGCCAACTTTATCCTGAGGGCAATGGGGAGTATCACTGGGTTTTGTCTTTAAAAGCTCCTCTAGCTGCTGTATGGGGAGTGAATAATTGTGAAAGTTTAAAAACCCCAAAGCCCACTGCCATCGAGTCGATTACAACTCATAGCAACCCTACAGGACAGAGTAGAACTGCTCCATGGGGTTTCCAAGGCTGTAATCTTTACAGAAGCAGACTACCACATCTGCTTCCAGAGAAGTGGCTGGTGGGTTCAAACCACCAACCTTTCAGTTAGCAGCCAAGCAGTTAACCACTATGCTACCAGGGCTCATATGAGAAAGTTTAAGCATAGTGGAAACAAAGCAATGATGCCATTGCCCTGCATGTGAATGGCGCTTACCCTTTCTCCCAGCATTCAGCTGTCTCATAGCGCCACCTTCAACCTCAAATTCACTCACAGTCTTCCTGGATCATTTCCATTCATCTCTCCCTCCACCCATCTGTAGCTAATTCCTCCTCCTCTGCCTGATCTTGATACCCATCCTTCATGTGTCCTTCCTGGAATTTGCTCCTTTAACTAGCCCCCCCCCCTCAGGTGTCCTCCATCATCTCTTGACCTCTGCACCCTCTAAGGGCCCCATCACCCTTGCAATAGTCCTTGTCTTGGCTGCCAAAGCCCTGAGCACAGCCTCTAAATCTGACACCCCCAGTCCTTCTCAGTCATTCCCTCCAAATGGCTATGCAACCTGGCTTCTCTTCCTACAACTTCCCTGAAATTGCTCCCTCCAACGCCGCTGCTGACCTCCACACTTCCAAGTCCTGTAACTCTTCTCAGTTTTCTTCCTGCTAATGGCTTTTGCAATCTTGACCACGTGCCATCCCTCCATCTTGAAACTTTCCTACTTTCATCTGGATGGCACAACTGAATTCCACTAAGTTTCCACTTACCTTTCAGGTTACTCCTTCACTCGCTCTACTTTCTCTTCCTCGCTCTACTTTCTCTTCCTAATTCCCAAATCTCAACTGGCCTCATGGCTCCACTACTAGCCCACTCTGCTTTCTGCATTTTCCTTTCCTTGAACAGATCCCCCATGTCCATGGCTTTACTCATTGCTTCCATCAGCAGTCTATGGATATCTGACATCCAGTTTCACCTCAACCTCAACAACTTTAAAAACGAGCATCTCCTCCAACACAAAAAAAATGATTTTCATTTCTAATTTTTCTACTTCTCTCAAGGGTACTGCTCCTACAGTTGGAATGCTGAGTTATTTCTATAACTTATCTCTTTTCTTCCATAAACTGTTACCAAGTTTATCAAATCTCCGACTACAAAAGAAAAAAGATCTACTACTACCAGGAGTGACTATATCAGAAGACAGATTATATAGGTTCATATCCCAGTACTACACTACTACTAGGTGGCTGTGTGACCTAGGGCAAGCTGCTTAATTAATGTGCCTCAGTTTCCACATCTGAAAAAAGGGACCCTGGCTTACAGGATTGTTCTGAGGATTAAAGGTAATAACACAAAGCATTTAGCCCCATGCCTGGAACACAGTAAGAATTCAACTAATGAAAGCTGCATTTATCAATTTAATTGTCTTGGTCTATCCCTTCCTTTCCATTTCCTTCTACCTTTCAGCCCATATTTGGATTATTCCAATATATACTGACTTGTATCCCTTTCTCTAGCCTCTATTCCCCTAAATCCATCCCAAGTTATCACTCTGAATTACTTTTTAAGGCCCTACTTTTATTGCATTACTCCCTATTACTGACATGATAAGTTCAACCTTTTCTTGGCACATGATGCCCTCTACCCTCTCATTGCTAAGTGACTCCTATGATGCAGGCAGAAGGGCTGACCCAGCCTCTCACTGTCCCTCACATACCCACTGCTGCCTCCACATCTTTGCCAACACATATGTGGGATCTAAAATCCCACTCATCTACATGCACATGATAGAATCCTGCGCAGGAAGTTAAGAAGGATAAAGAAGGTGTATATTGTGATAGATCCACTGCATTAATGGCCTCAATTCTTCACCGTTGATCATGTCACCTTGTAGTTGCTTCACATTCTGCCACTGGGCCAGCCATGTGACTTGTTTTAGCAAATGGGTTGTTAGCAGACATGACACAAGCAGAGGCTTGAAAAAGCACTTGAGCATTTCAGCTTCTGCTCTTGTGTCCTGGATGTCACCACAAGAACATGCCTGAGTTAGCTGCTATAAGATGAGATCCGTGGAGCTGTCCCAGCTGATGCAATCCTAGATCAGCTAACAGCCACCAGACCCAGAGACATGCAAATGAGACCAGTCAAGATGAGTCACCCCCAGCTCACTCCAGACATAAATGTTTATTGTTATATGCTAATGAGGTTCTGTGGCTGTTGGCTATGCAATAGATAACTGATGCATTTATTAAGTGACATGAGAAAAGTTCACAGTACATTACAGAGGGAAAGTGACAGACAGCAAAGCAATAACATAGAACATAGTCCCAGCTTTGTGTGTGTATACTTCTGCTTCATAGTAGGTGACACAGTTGCATCCATATAATTGTTTATCTAGTGCCAGTCTCCCAGTCTAGAGGATAATGTCCTTGAGGAACCATGTCTGCTTTGTTTACTATTATAGACTTAATGCCTAACTCAGGGCCAGGAACGTGGTATTCTCTTAATAAATACTGGTAAATGAATTCATTTCCATGCATATGCATCCATCTACAGGTTTGGAAGCTTTTACACCAAATAATCAGTTGTTCAGATGATGGATGGTATGCATTTTAGGGTTGTTTGTGTTGTGGTTTTTCAACATAAGTAGAATTTTCTACAATTAACATGATTTATGTAATAAGAGTTAAAATAAATCCTTCAAGGTGAAGGTCCGTGGATTCAGGGCAGAGGCTTATTCAGTCAGCTGAACCCTGGGCAATGCTTTCCTTCTCTAAACTGTCAATATGCACTGCCATTTGTTTGCTTTTTTAATTTACT
Organism: Dugong dugon; assembly: GCA_030035585.1. NCBI lineage: Eukaryota > Metazoa > Chordata > Mammalia > Sirenia > Dugongidae > Dugong > Dugong dugon. The sequence continues at coordinate 151,330,726 of CM057460.1, forward strand.
TTAATATTGGCAAAGATCTTGCTTCCAGCAATAGGTTGTAAAACCTGACTTAATAGCAGGAGTTTTTTAGAATTTACCTCCTCTATATACTACATAGGGAGCCCTGGTGGCACAGCCGTTACGCACTCAGCTGCTAACCAAAAGGTCAGTAGTTCAAACCCACCAGCCATTCACAGGAGAAAGTGTGGCAGTCCGCTTGCATAAAGATTACAGTCTTAGAAACCCCATGGGGTACTTCTACTCTGTCCTATAGGGTCGCAATGAGTCAGAATCGACTCAATGGAAATGGGTTTGAATGGTTTTTATAAACTAAACAAGGATCACTGGGGGTGCAACAGTTAAGTGCTGGGCTGCTAACTAAAATATCGGTGGTTCAAACTCACCCAGTGGCTCCTTGGGAGAAAGACCTGGCAATCTGCTCCCATAAAGATTACAGCCAAGAAAACACTATGTGGCAGTTCTACTCTGTCACGTGGGGTTGCTGTGAGTTGGAAAGGGCTCAATGGCACCCAACGATAACAATCACTACACAGTCCGATAGCACAGTTAATAATACTTTTTTTATATTTATACACAAACATATCCAATTCTCATGATAACTCGGAGAAGCAGAAAGTGCTAAGAATTACTGACCCTATTGTACATACGAACAAACTGAGTCACAGTGAATTGCCTAGGATCACAAAGGACAGAATTAGAACTTATCACAGGCTAAAATCAGATCATAAACCCTGACTTTCTCCCAGTGTTGCTCTCAGCACTCCTATGACTGTGATCTACATTAATGCTACTGATCACATCAACATCCTCCCTTAGGATAAGCCCTCCAAAGGCTGAGTACGTATCTCATTCATCTTTGAACTCACTGCATCTGGCATAATGCCTCCAGGGAGAAGGCAAAACTTTTTTTTTTTTTTTTTTTTGGTTCACTGTTGTAGTTTAAATGAACTTCAAATTTCTAGCTAGTCTCCCATACAAAAATTTATATATACATTTTTATGTGACCCTAATTGCTTTCCCTATACTATGACAGCACACTCCTCCCTTCCACCCGATTCCCCATGTCCATTCAACCAGCTCCTAACCATCTCTGCCTTCCCATCTCATCTCTGGACAGAAGCTGACCAGTTAGTCTCTTGTATTTACTTGAGTTAAGAAGAACACTCCTCACGAGTATCACTTTATGTCCCACAGTCCAGTCCAATCCCTGTCTGAAGAGTTGGCCTTGGAAATTGTTTTAGTTCTGGGCTGATAGAGAATCTGGAGGCCATGATTTCCAGGGTTCCTCCAGTCTCCTTCAGACCATTAAGTCTAGTCTTCTTACTAAAATTTGAGTTCTGCAACCCACCTTTCTCCTGCTCCATCAGGGACTCTCTGTTTTGTTCCCTGTCAAGGCGGTCATTAGCGGTAGCTGGGCACCACCTAGTTCTTCTGGTCTCAGGCTGATGAAGTCTCTGGTTTATGTGGCCCTTTCTGTCCCTTGGGCTAATACTTTTCTTGCATCCTTGGTGTTCCTTATTCTCCTTTACTCCAGGTGGTTGGGACCAATTGATGCATCTTAGATGGCCACTTGCAAGCTTTTAAGACCCCAGACGCCACTCATCAAAGTAGGATGCAGAATATTTTCTTAATAAGCTTTGTTATACCAAATGACCTAGATGTCCCCTGAAAGCATGGTCTCCAGACCCCAACCCCTGCTACTCTGTCCCTCAAAGTGTTTGACTGTATTCAGAAAACTTCTTAGCTTTGGTTTAGTCCAGCTGTGCTGATTTCCCCTGTAGTGTGTGCCGTCCTTCCCTTCACCTAGGATAATTCTTATCTACTATCTAGTTAGTGAATAACCCTCACCCTCCCTCCCCACCCTTGCTTGTAACCATCAAAGAATGTTTTCTTCTATGTTTAAACCTTAAGTTATTATAACGGTGGTCTTATACAATATTTGTCCTTCTGTGACTGACTAAATTCACTCAACATAATGCCCTCCAGATTCTTCCATGAGATGTTTCACAGCTTCATCATTGTTCATTATCATTGCGTAGTAGTGTTCCATTAGTGTGGATATACCATAACTTGTTTAATCTATTCGTCCATTGATGGACACCTAGGTTGTTTCCATCTTTTTGCTATTGTGAACAGTGCTGCAGTGAACATAGGTGTGCATATATTTATTCATGTGACGGCTCTTATTCCTGTAGGATATATTCCAAGGAGCAGGATAGCTGGATTCTTTGGTACTTCTACTCCTAGCTTTTTAAGGAAGCACCAAATCAACTTCCAAAGTGGCTGTACCATTTTACATTCCCACCAACAGTGTGTAAGTGTTCCAGTCTCTCCACAACCTATCATTTATTATTTTGTGTTTTTTGGATTAATGCTAGCCTTGTTGGGGTGAGATGATATCTCATTGTAGTTTTGATCTGCATTTCTCTAATGGCTAATGATTGTGAGCATTCCTTCATGTGTCTGTTAGCCACCTAAATATCACATTTGGCCAAGTGCCTATTTATATCCTTTGCCCATTTTTTAATCGGTTATTTTTCTTTTTGTTGTTGAGGTTTTGCAATATCTTGTAGATTTTAGAGATTAGACGCTGATCAGATTTGTTGTAGCCAAAAATTTTCTCCCAGTCTGTAGGCTGTCTCTTGACTCTTTTGGCAAAGTCTTTTGATGAGCAAATAAATGTTTGATTTTTAGGGGTTCCCAGTTATCTAGTCTCTCTTCTGGTGCCTGTGCATTGTTATTTATGGTTCATATTCTGTTTATGCCATCTAGTAGGGCTTCTAGCGTTGTCCCTATTTTTTCTTCCATGATCTTTATCGTTTTCAATTTTATATTTAAGTCTTTGATCCACTTTGAGTTAGTTTTTGTGCATGGTGTGAGGTATGGGTCTTGTTTCAGTTTTTTGCAGATGGATATCCAGTTATGCCAGCACCATTTGTTAAAAAGACTGACTTTTCCCCAATTAATGGACTCTGGGCCTTTGTCAAGCATCAGCTACTCATCGGTGGATGAACTGATGTCTGGATTCTCAATTCTGTTCCATTGGTCTACTATCTGTTGTTGTACCAGTACCAGGCTGTTATGACTACCATGGCAGTACAATAGGTTCTAAAATCAGGTAGTGTGAGGCCTCCCACTTTCTTCCTCTTGTTGCTTTACTTATCCGAGGCCTCTTCCCTTTCCATATGAAGTTGGTGATTTGTTTCTCCATCTCATTAAAAAATGCCATTGGAATTTGACTGGGAATGTACTGTATCTGTAGATCACTTTGGGTAGAACAGACATTTTTACAATGTTGAATCTTCCTATCTATGAGCAAGGTATGTTTTTATACTTATGCAGGTCTCGTTTGGTTTCTTGCAGTAGTGTCCTGTAGTTTTCATTGTACAGGTCTTTTACATCTCTGGTTAGATTTATTCCTAAGTATTTTATCTTCTTGGGGGCTATTGTAAATGGTATTGATTTGGTAATTTCCTCTTTGAGGTTCTCTTTGTTGGTGTAAAGGAATCCAACTGATTTTTGTATGTTTATTTTGTTGCAGTTCTAGTAGTTTTTTTGTGGATTCTTTGGAGTTTTCTGTGTATAAGAGCATATCATCTGCAAACAGAGATACTTTGAATTCTTCCCTATTTGGATGCTCCTTATTTCTTTTTCTAGCCTAATTTATCTGGCTAGGACCTCCAGCACAATGTTGAATAAGAGTGGTGATAAAGGGCATCCTTGACTGGTTCCCATTCTCAAGGGGAATGCTTTCAAAGTCTCTCCATTTAGGATGATGTTGGTTGTTCGCTTTGTATAATCGCCCTTAATTATACTGAGGAATTTCCCTTCTATTCCTGTTTTGTTGAGAATTTTTATCATGAATGGGTGTTGGACTTTGTCAAATATCTTTTCTGCATCGACTGATAAGAATACATGGTTCTTGTCTTTTGTTTCGTTTATGTGACAGATTACATTGATTGTTTTTCTAATGTTGAACCATCCCTGCATACCTGGTATAAATCCCACTTGATAATGGTGATTTTTTTTTTTTTTTTTTTTTTTTTGATATGTTGCTGAATTCTATCAGCTAGAATTTTGTTGAGGATTTTTGCGTCAATGTTCATGACAGATACTGGTCTGTAATTTTCTTTTTTTGTGGTGTCTTTACCTGGTTTTGGTATCAGGTATGCTGGCTTCATAGAATGAGTTGGGAGTATTCCCTCCTTTTCTATGCTATGAAATACCTTTAGTAGTAGTGGTGTTAATGCTTCTCTGAAAGTTTGGTAGAATTCTCCAGTGAAGCCATCTGAGCCAAGACTTTTTTTTGTTGGGAGTTTTTTAATTACCTTTTCAATTTCTTCTTTTGTTATGGGTTTATTTAGTTGTTCTACCTCTGTTTGTGTTAGTTTAGGTAGGTAGGTAGTTTCTAGAAATTTGTCCATTTCCTCTAGGTTTTCAAATTTGTTGGAGTACAATTTTTCATAGTATTCTGATTCTTTTAATTTCAGTTGGGTCTGTTGTGATATAACCCATCTCATTGCTTATATGGGTTATTTGCTTCCTCTTCTGTTTTTCTTTTGTCAGTCTGGCCAATGGTTTATCAATATTGTTGATCTTTTCAAAAAGAACCAGCTTTTGGTCTTGTTAACTCTTTCAATTGTTTTTCTATTCTCCATTTCATTTAATTCTGCTCTAATTCTTATGAGTTCCTTTCTTCTGGCACCAAAGGCTTCTTTTGCTGCCCTCTTTCTACTGGTTCAAGTTACAGGGTTAATGTCTTGATTATGGCCCTTTCTTCTTTTGGATGTGTAAATGTATTGCTATTAACTGACCTCTGAGCACTAGAAGGCAAAACTTTTATCAGATACTCAGATGGAGCCAATAACCTAGCAGAGCTAATGTCCAGCAAGACAAAATGACTTCTGCCCAGTATCAAATGGTGGTCAGTGAGCAGAGCCGGGGCCACAACGGAGGCTTCCTCATTCTACCCTGGGGTTGTCTCCCATGTAGACTGCCCACCATGTGGCATGTTTATGCCAAAGACACGGTACCAGAACACTGCATTTCTGTAGCTCAGGAGGATGGTCAGGAGCTTTATAGCTTTATTGGATTTTGTTTTCCGCAGACCACAATTTTTTGTAATGGTAAAACATTTCTGACGTGATCTGGATCTGTTCCTTTAATTCATCAGCAATCCATACAAATGTCAGGCATGCCAAAGTAATTTTCTTTAAAATGATTTATCAGCCATATAAACACAAGCCATCTCATCTGATCTCTGGAATTAAAACCACATTTCTCTTCAGAAGAGAATGAAAGTGTAGTCTTGACAAGCATGACATGTTTTCGTTGGTCTGGGATAAGCAGGCCAAAGTGAGCGAGCTGCACGGTAAACAGGAGGCCACTTTTTCCAGGCCTGTGTATCTTCCTCACATCCATCAACACAAAATCTGGCACTCAATACCCGGTGACTCATTCCCACCTGACCATGCTTAACTAAATAATTAAAATAATCACCCATCTCCCAGCCAAACTGCAGGTGGCTGATACACTGTGTGTGCGCTGGAGAAAAGGAGAACGCAGGGCGATGGCGAGGTGAGGTGGCTGATGAAGCAGAAATAATGATCCTGCAATGCAGCTTGGAAGTGATACAAGCTCAGACCCTACAAGGCCTAGTACTGTATTGAGAGGTAAGGAGATGGGCCACAGATGCCAGTTCAAAGTATGCTGCTATCCTGGGTAGGATTCTAATCGTGTGTGGGATTCTAATTCTTTGTGTACTTGTCCCCTGAGAGAACCCTGAATAAGAATGTTAACCAAAGGTCATTTGTTTAATTTCTTTCCAGAAAGATCTGAAAGCCCCCAACACCAACAGGAAAGCTATAATTCCATGCTAGTGGCACCCATTTATAACTCTGAATGTCTCCCTAGCAACATTTCTTTGCAGCCCATAACACTCACCAATTTTCAGTGGCTTTATCAAAGACAGCCTTGGATGATACTTTTTGGTTCCACCATCTGGAGAGGGATGGAGCCTTCAAATCTCAGGACCCAAATGCCAAACTGGATTTGAGGTTCACCATTGCAATTCAGTCAGTTCTTTTCCTCAGACCTCATCAGATAAAAACATTCCCCCCACCAACCTACCTCCAAAACACCTCGAGTATTTCTTAATGAGAAATAACAGAGCAAAACCTTCCAGAAGCTATCTCCAAGGGATCTGACTAGCACAGCGTTTTTCAAAGTGTGGTATATACATCACTGAAGATTTTAGGGGGTACACAAATATTTTTCATTTAAATAATTTGTTAATATATATTAAACCTGTGATGTCACTTATATTATTCATTAAGACTAAGTTGGAGGGAAAGGGGCATAGATTTAAAGAAAAATATTTTTTTAAAATAAATTCCAATTTTCAGTATTGTGGCGAGATCAGGATACCACAAGTCTGAGAGACACTGGATTAAACATGAGATCAGAGACTCGTGCCTCACTGCACCTGCAGCCACCTGTGAGTACACACAACATCCAGGTTGTGATTGGGGGAGGAGTTGTGGACTCACAGGTGGGGGAGGCGGCTAACATTCTCGGGGCACCCACTCTTCTTTTGGGGGCCTTTCATGCATTCTCTCATTTAACTTTCATAACAACCCTGTGAGGTAGAACTCAATCTCCTCATTTTATAGTTTGGGGGTGGGGAGGGGGAGCACAGAGAAGTTAAGTAGTTGTCCAAAGTAGCACACTTGTTAATCCTGTGTGTATTAAGTGGCTCATCTAGCTTCAAAATGTGGCTAGGCTGATTCACTGCCACCCACAAGACAGAATTTCAGTGCTCAGTTACCCCTTTCCACCCAGAAGAATGAGCAAGTATTACAAGATTAAGAACTTACTCTGCAAAAAGTCTTATTCTTTTATATATTAAACTTTTCAAAATACTTTCATATCCCTCAACACTTACTTACATTAAGGTAAGTATTATTATTTTCACTTGACAGATGAAGAAAACAGGGCCCAGAGACATTGAGCAAGTTGCTCAAAGCCACCCAATAAGTGAGCAGTAGCGGCAGGATCAGAACTGAGTTTTCCAGATTCCTGGTCCAGAAGCTTAAAACCCTGTTCCATGCTTCTTTCACAGTGCTAGTTCAAAGAACCAGAGCTTTCTCAAAGAACTCCTTCAGGGAGTGGGATGCAGGGAGTTCCATGGATGGCTTGTGACCCTCTAGAACAGCAGTGGCATCCCACCCAGCAAGGGACAAGTCCAAGAGTTGAGGGGAGCAAGCCCTCTCCTTCCCTTTAAAAACAGTCTGAGGACACTGTCCTCATATGGCGTGTGTTGATACCAGTGTTTACTGCCCTGGTCACTGCCATTTCCTCGCATATGACGTCTGGGGCTGTCCACATGGCTGCAGTTCTCTATCAACTAGAGTTTTCCTGTCCTTAAGTGGTACAAACAGTTAACACACTTGGCTGCTAACTGAAAGATTAGAGGTTCCAGTCTACCCAGAAGTGCCTTGGAAGAAAGGCCTGGCAAACTACTCCTGAAAAATCAGCCACTGAAAATCCTACAGAGCACAGGGGTCACCATGAGTCAGAATCTGACACACATGGGGTCACCATGAGTCAGAATTGACTCAATGGCAACTGAATGGAGCTTTCCCAGCCTTCTCTTTATAACTGGATCATAAACTTCTTAAGGACAGGGATCAAGCTCCCCTCCTCTCAAAGAGACAGCCCTGAAGGAGGTTAGGTTTATTCATTTTCATCTCACTCCTCATAACTGCCTTCCTTCTCTTCTTTGCCAACACTGGGTCAAATTGTGAATTTTGCCCTCTGTCCCCAATTGAGGTACAGTGGTTGAGCATCTGGGCTCTGGAGAGACACTTCCTAAATTCACTGATTGGCTCCTTACTTTCAGGTCCTTCTCCTTCAAATGGAAATAGCATTAATGTCTAATACTTATGGCTGTGAGGGGATAATTGAGTTAACCCATGTTAACCATTTCACCTGTCTCTCTTACGCATCCTTCAAGACTCTGCTCAGAAAGGAAGCCTTCTTGGACACAACTACCCTTCTCCCCAGCAGAGCTAGATTATCCAACAGGCAAGGTAAGCACGGTGCTTACCTTGCTTACCAGATCATCTGTAGTGAACAATTTCACATTTTTTCATTGCGAAGATTCTGTCTCTAGATATGGCTGGCATCTGTCTCTCTTCCCAATCCCACAGTGCCTCCCCACAGAATCAAAGCCTCTTTTTAAATTGATCAAAGATGTGGTGAAATCTATGTGAAACTGTGCATTGGTTAACCCATGTGAAATTGTTTACTACAGATTAGGAAGTAAGCACAAGTAAGCCCCTGCTTACCTTGCTTATTGGGTAATCCACCCCTGCTCCCCAGAGAGCCTAGTACTACACCCAGCATACAGCAGGTCCTCAAGTATTTATAAGAGTTATTGATAAGGACTTCCCAAAGAAATGCAAATGATCAGAACTTAAAGGAAGGAAGATGAACTACTGGAATGGCAATCAGTGTTTACCTTCAGGGAACTGGAGACCCTGCCTGGTAACACCCTCTCATCACCACCTCATGTCATACTGGTGGCTGCCTATTTCACCACCATGGGGACCCTTTCTGCTACATGACAGGGCTTTCAATGAACCCTGCCTGTCTGCCTGCCTGCCTGCCATTTCTAGTATGTGGAAACTTCAGTGAGGCAGCCTCATTAGCTGATGTGTTACAACAAGGTGGCACCATGACAATAACTTGTGCCTTTGAAATAACTGGTGCCTAGAGACTAAGCGTTTGGTCCAAGATAAAGTGCCATGAGGCAGGTCCCCATCACCCCAGGAGATGGGCCAGAGAAACCTGAACTGCAATCCACTCACAGCTCCCAGGAAATGCAGAACTTAGCGCAATTGTATCTGGCATTAAGCAATGTATCTGGCCTTGGATCATTAACTTATATGGCTCAAAAAAACACAGTAACAAATCTGAAATATTTGTTTAATTTATCTCTCTGCCCCACTACCTTCAAGTAGCTTCTGATAGGATATGCAGAACACATTCTCCTCTCAGGAAGACAGAAACAAATCTTTGGGGGAATTATGAGAGTAAATAAAGCAGGAGTCACCTGGAGACCTTGGCTAAACAAATACTCAACAAATCTGACTGATTCTCTAATTTGAAAATTTGGCAGGTTAACGTGGTTTTATGGTGATTTTATGGATAATATTTCCATAATTTCTTCCTAGTTAAGTAATTGATAAAATCTAACACTATAGTACCTGTTTATTCCTGAAAATGAACAAGCAGCATGAAAAATAATTAATGGAGGATTCCAAACACACCAGCCTGCCATAGCCTGCAGTCCACAGACAGGGCAGAGACCAACCCAGTAGGTGCAGTGTGCACAAAGCCATGTGGATTTCCTGAGCGCCTTAGACTGAAGGCATCTGGGAAGAACTGAGAGGTGTGTTAGCTACCTAGCGCTGCTATAACAGAAACACCACAAGTGGATGGATTTAACAAAGAGAAATTTATTCTCTTCCAGTTTAGGAGGCTAGAAGTCCAGACTCAGGGTGCCAACTCCAGGGAAATGCTTTCCATCTCTGTTGGCTCTGGGGGAAGGTCCTTGTCATCAATCTTCCCCTGGCCCAGGAGCTTCTCAGCGCAGGGACCCCAGGTCCAAAGGATGTGCATGCCACTGGCTCTTCTTGCTTGGTGGTAATGAGGTCTCCCTGTCTCTCTGCTTGCTTCTCTCTTTTATATTTCAAAAGAGATTGACTCAAGATATAACCTAATCTTGTAGACTGAGTCTTGCCTCATTAACATAACTGCCTCTAATCCTGTCTCATTAACATCATAGAGGTAGGATTTACAACACATAGGAAAATCACATCAGATGGCAAAATGGATAATCACACAATACTGGGAATCATGGTCTAGCCAAGTTGACACACATTTTTGGGGGACACAATTCAATCCATTAAAAGGGGGCAAGAAGAATTTAGCCAAATAAATTGGGTTGGGAAGGAGCATCTAAAGATGCTAAAGAGGGCCCAATGAAAGGCAAGGAGAAGATGTGTGCCCCCTGACAGAGGTGCTCTTATCATTTATATTTTAATATATTTTATTAAATGTATTTTAGTAAGTCCTATCTTTCCTGGAAGTTCTATTTTTCTGGGTCACAGTAGCCCATATATGATGCTGAAAGCGACGCCAGAAAATGTTTGAAATAGGCTAGGAATAGGAGTGTCAAGGAAAAACTGTTTGATGTAAGAGTAATAACTAATTCTTACTGAGGACTGGGCATTGTGAATAGCAAGCTGATGCAAGTATGAACTCATTTAATTCTAAATAACCTATGAACAAGGACACAGAGCCCAGGTTTTTCCACTGCTAAGCTATATTGCCTGCTTAACTACTAAAGTAAAAAAAAACAAAAAACGCGGCTTTGTCTCCATTATTGAAAAATATTTATTCCCTGCAGAAGCCTACCACCCCAGCTCCCAAGCAAATGAGATGTGTAAACCCCCAAGACTAGACTTAGTCTAAGGCTTCAGTAGAGATAAGACGATCTTCACTGTAAAGAGAAGACCCCACCAATGACAAAGAAAAAGCTTTGGGTAGAGATTAAAAGTCAACCTTTTCAAACTGTATTAAAATAATTAATTTAAATCATTTCTATTTTAAAAAAATGTTTTTAATAAACCACTAGTTTCAAAAATCTGGAAGAGTCAACTTCTTTTCTGGATTCACTCTCTGAGGTCAACATTTCCTCAAAAGGAACAGAATTATTTATTAAGCTCTCAAATGTGTCTATCTTTAAATAGGTCTCATCCACTAAACTGAAAATAATCTGACTCATCTACAAAGTCCTGGTTCCCATACAGAGGCTTTAAGATGACTGCTGTCTTCTCATCCCTCTGCAAGCAGCCCATATGTGACGAGGCTGTGGCCACTGGCCCTGCAGCATCTGGCCAGCTCTAGTGACCACCAGGCCACAGCAGGGAAAAGGACAGCATTCTAGTAGAACACCAAACCAAAAACTGAACCCACTGTCACCGAGTCACTTCCAACTTATAGCGACCCTATAAGACAGAGTAGAACTGCCCCATAGGGTTTCCAAGGAGCGGCAAGTGGATTCGAACTGCCGACCTTTTGATTAGCAGCCAAGCTCTTAACCACCGTGCCACCAGGCCAATTCTTGTTGCCTGCCCCCATACCTGAGTATGCATCAAGCCAGCCTACCATGACCCCAGCCAGCCTGCTCAGACCTGCAGACCCCCAGTACAAATTTGAATGAATCAGGGAAAGAACTACACCACTACTGAGTCTCCAAAGAGAAGGGGCTCACGTCAGCTGTGTATGGGAAGACTGGAAAATGGTAAGGAGTCCACTGAGGTCTGTCAGGAAGCTATGGAGAATCCCTACTCCTACCTGTGCCTGAGAGATGCCAGACCCCTCCTTGTCTGCCCTTTCCAGCCAGAACAGCAAATCTGCAAGATACACCACATTTCCTAGAAGAAAGGGCTTGAAATTGAAGTAGATTACTCCTACTTTGGGGGATCAAGAGGAAGCGCTTTTAGCGTTTTCAGAGAGCTGTTGGCCGGGGGGGGGGTCCCACAGTGGCCGTCAGAGTGGACCTTGCAAGGCCCTCAGCACAGTACTCAGAACATTAGAGGGCTCTTGAGAAACATAAGCACTGCTCCCAGCCAAGAAGCTGGGTGCCACATGGGCAAACACCCAAACACCGATGGTCCAAAGAAGAGTTGGCAAGGAGGGAGGGAAAGTATGGATCAAAAGGAGAAAAGGAAGTCCAGCTCCAGGCAAATTATAGGGATAGTTCCAGCTGCCTGGAGGAGGCCCTTCCGCAGCCGCTTTCTCAGATTGACCCAGCAAAGCACCCAGTGGAAACCCCTCCCCTACCGTCCTAAGGTACAAAGAGGGGGCCTCTCCCCTAGCTGCAAGGCATCCTTGCATAAAACCCAACAAACAAACAGGGGCTAGGAACCGGGGTCTGCCAGATAGTTCCAGCAGGTGGAGCTATTGCACACCCAGTCATCAGAGGAGGTGTATACTACCTACCACTCATGGAAACACAGCTAGAGAAAAATAAGTGTTCAAGGAGTTTACATAGTTTCATGGTTTCAACTGGAATAATGAACAGTCTGATGGAGGCAAGTGGACTTTGAAAAATAACAGCTAATAAAAGTCACTATTTATTAAGTGCTAGCTGTGTGCCGAGCCCTGGTGGCACAGTGGTTAAGAGCTACAGCTACTAACCAAAAGGTCAACAGTTCAAATCCACCAGCAGCTCCTTGGAAACCCTATGGGGCAATTCTACTCTTTTCCACAGGATTACTATGAGTTGGAATCGACTCAACAGCAAGGATTTTTTTTTTTTTTTTTAAATGGGAGCCGTGTGCAGCTTTACATGCATTATCCTCTTTAATCCTCAGAATGACCCTATGCAGCAAGGACTATTAATACTCTCATTTTAAAGCTGGGAAATCGAGGCTCAGGAGGTTATGTAACTTGCCCAAAGTCACACACCTAGCACCAAGACAAATCTGTGGTAAACAAGAGCGGGTATGTGTATATGTGCACATACTCCCCTACACACTGCACTCTCACCTGCCTCCCCTTGGGTCCCTGGCTCTCTTTCTGAGGATACACCTAGCTCTCATCCAGGAACATTGTGTCTTCACTCGAAAAAGGCTTCTATTCCATCTGAGACCTCAAGATTTGAGCCTCAGGTTTCTCTGGGAAGAAAGGAGGACTCTGAAGTAGAATGTTTATTAGTTTTATCTCAGGCATTTCTATTTCCCTCCCAAGGAGCCCCAAGGATCCCCAACCGTTCGTGAAGATTCTACCTTGAGGCCAGCACCAAAAAGCCAGGCAAGACAGGTTACAAGGGCAAAGCTGTCGCGGCTTGGAGAAAATAGGCCTGTTTGTTTCAGTTCCCCTGAGTCACAGGGGGTTTTCATTTGTTTCAGTAGAAGCTGTTCAGGTTTCACTCAGAAAAGCTTTTAGGAAAATGTATGACCACTTCAGATATTCTAGTTCTTGTGAGATTAATATGCTTATACGCATTTTAACAAGACACATTTGCACATCTTCCAAAAAATGAATTTAAATTCTGGAAGAAAGCATTTCACAGGCTTGAATTTTGTCAGCATTTTTAAATGTCACTTTTTATTGACAACCATCTGGGGTGCAGATGAGGTATGTTTTATGCTACTTGGCTGAGGTGATGGTTGTCCCATATTATTTCATATTTGACTGTAATTTTCAGTTAATGGAGGTCAAACTCTGGGCAACTACGTTAGACACCACATTGTGAATGCTGGGCTTCCAAACACAGGCCCAGGGCTGTCAGACCTCAGCCCATTCCATCAAGAAAGGGCATTAAAATGATAGTTGGGTAAGGCAGCACTTTGGAATCATGTTGTACTCCATCAAGTAGGGGGAAAAAAATGTCTGAACCTGAAAAGGATGCTCTAATTGAAATTTGGAAAACAGGAAAAAAAGTGTATGTTTAACAGCATGAAACTAGATTTAGAAAACAATTCTGAATCCTACAGATCTGGCAGAAAGTATAAATAATTCTACCTAGAGGATCTCCTACTATATGCCAAATACAGCCAGTGTGGATCAGGACCTTGTTTGAACTATCGATCAATAGCACTAAAGAGCCGTGAAGGACCTCAGAGACGATCTAACGCAACAGGCTCATTTCATAGATGGTAACACTGAAGCCCAAAAACGTGCCTGAGATCACGCAGCTAGATAATTTCAGAACTGATGCCATTTAGACTTGTCCCTTCGCTTTCTCTCCTTCCTTCCTCTCTGCTCTGTTTGACAAATGTGCTGCCAGCTTAACTCTCACTGACAGAGGAAGAGATAAGAGAAGCAAGGAGAGACCACAAAGAACAAGACCCCATGGAATTCTGCCCTGCCTCCTGGTAAGCTTACCTGCTGGGCGATGTACACTGAGATAGAAAAAGAACTCCCAACATCATCATCCTAAGTTTCAAATATCCTGAACCTCTCAGAAAACACTCCATGATTTCAACAACATTCAACAACAGACATTTTTTAATGCCACTGTGCTCCAGGCATTGTTCTAGATGCTTATGCTATAACAGAGAACAAAGTAAAGATCCTTGTCATTGTGGAATTCACATTCTAGCAGAGAGAAGAGACAGGCAATAGACATGATAAAGAAATCATCTTATGTGTTAAAGGTGATATGTCCTACAGAAAAATTAAAGTGTAGAGCAGGATAAGGGGGATGAGAAAAGTAGGAGGTGGGAGCAGGGGTAGGTTGCAGTAATAAGTAGGATGGTGAAGTGAGGTCACATTGAAAAGGTGAGATTTGAGCCAAGACCTGAAGGAAGTGAAGGAATTAGCCAGGTAGATATCTAAGGGAAGAGTGATCCAGGCAGAATGGACAAAAGCCCTACCCTAAAGTTTCACAGGTTTGAGGAACAGAAAGGAAACTGGCATGGCTAGAACAGAGTGAGTGAGGATCAGAGGAGTAGGAGACGAGCTTAGAGAGGTAAAAGGAGGTCAGATCATGAAGGGCCTATAGGACAGTGTGAGAGCTTTGGATTTTCCTCTGAGAGAAATAGGGAGTCATGGCAAGTTTTTGAGCAGAGGAATAACATGGTCTAACTTATGCTTTAGAAGGACTTGTCTGGCTTCTTTGCTGAGCATAGAGTGAGATGGGGGGAGCAGTGGGGGTGCAAAGGTAGAAGCGGGCATACCTGTTGGAAGGTGTCTGCACTAATCCATATAAGAGATGTTGGTGCAAACCAGGATAAGTGCAACAGAGCTGATGAGGAAGGAGTACATCACTCAGCCTATCAATACTCATAAGTACGGACCCAGAGTCACAAACTCAAACGCCAGACGAAGCCAAGCAGATAAATTAAATAAGCAAAGTAAATCAGGTGCAAACAGAGGTGAACTAAAAAGTGCACGCAGCCCCACTCGAGGGGCAGCCACAACTCAAAGACAGTCAACTGTCACCAAAAAGGCTATTAGCCAGTATGCCCATGTCTTAGGATTTTTCAAGAGAAACAGGAAATACAGATATATGAATTCTGGATGACATTTTCTAATTTTTTAACATTAAAAACTAATTCAAAAAAACTTCTAAATATACTTACCAGGTCAAACAAAATACATCTACAGGTCGGATTTAACCTATGGTTTGTCACCTCTGTGCTCTTGTGCTAACAGTTTAATTAATCATTGGAAAACCAGCCACTGATACACAAAGGGTTATACTGCATCAACACTACCCACAAAGTTATATTTCCAGGTTATTTATGGTTTTTTGTCTTCAAGAATACTCCATTGTCCCCTTTGAATTTGGCTGCCAATGTAGCAAATGTTTATAACAGGAGCCAGCAGGCTGAAGTCCTTCCAGGTAATGTTCTTAATAAATACTTAATAATTAGGAAAATAAAGGCAACACAACATTATCAAACATACAGGGGCCTTTGGTCACCCATGGTGTTGGGAGAATTTCATCAGAAACCCCACCTATGACAAGCTTGTTATACAGCAATGGATACAGAGATTAGAAGTTATCCTGAACTGAAGGAACCTAATGTCTAAATTCATCACTGTTTAGGCCAAGAAAGTGAAATCAACCTGAAATGATACTGCAAGCATCCAAGGAAAGGAACAGGGAAATCCCTTCATTAATTTACAGAATTACTGACAACTCACATAATGATCTTATTTTAATTCCACAAATCAGCTGAACTTCGAGTTAGTAAGCCTCTGAGAGGGGAGAGACACTTGAAATGTGCTTCCTGGGTGGCGGGGGTGGGGGCAGGAGGCAAAATGGCAGCTTCTTTTCCCATGTCCTCTCCTCCAGGCAGAAATGAGGGTCCTCCTGTGGACCACATGGGGACAAAGTGCCAGCTCCAGACTACCTCACCCCTACCCCTCTCACAAGGGAACAGACCAAGAAGCTGCCCTAATCCCTGCTGAGCCAGAAGGGACACTTCCTGTTTCTCCTGCCCAGGTCTCTCCAAGGTTCCAGATTGCTCCCAAGTCTCCCAGTGGGAAGTACCACCTAACAAAAAGCAAATTGCAGAGGACAGAGGAAAGAGAAAAGTTTGGGTAGTTCCTTTCCTGGTCTAGCCAAGTTCACTTAAATTTCTATTTGAGAGCACATGTCTTTACTCATGGTTAAAAAAGGAAGCAAGGGCCCCCACAGCTGTGTTGTGGATCAGGCATGCAGCCTTATCACACACCTGGGAACACACACCAGGCAAGCAGAAGCATCCTTCAGGCTTCACAAAACTGGAGCCCCAAACTCCACTGTTTACCAACATGACCTGATCAATGCAGAGGAAAGACCAAAGAGAAGGACTTTGTGCTAGGCAGTAGCCTGACTCTGTCACCCCTCAATTCAGTGTGCCTGGACATGTCACCACTCTCCTGGCTCCTGTCATGATCCCACTGAGAGAATGTTCTCAGTTCTGATGAGACGAAAATGAGAAGATGTAGTCTCCACCTTGGAGGTGCCCGGTGTCCTACAGAATAGGCTTACCACTGGCAGACATCTGCAGCCCAAGGGCCAGGCATGCTGACAAAGGCAGCTGTTTATCAGGACAGTCACATCAAGGTCATCATGGTTTTAACAGACCTGGTAACACAGAAATAGTGTCAGTCCCTAGTGCTCAATTCCTCTTCCAAACCCTGTGGGTGCTAAAGACATGTGAAGGAAGATGTTAATTCTGGGGCTGAAATGGATGCCAATGAGAGAGGACTCCAACCAAAGCAATGAAGCCAGGTGGGAGTAGACATATCTCCCCACTATCAAAGGCAGCCACGTGACTGGGGGTCATGGCAGAACACCACTTCTCAGGCAGCTCTCCCTTATAAACACCTAAAAGCTTAGCACACAATCCATCTTGAGTAGTGGGTGCCAAGAGACCGTCACGGACAGCAGAAAGCCCATCCGGATTCAAAGCTTCTGCCCTTCTACTTAAAAGGCTTCCAAGAGGGCAGCTCTTCAGAATTACAGGAAGACAGATGGGAAGAGCACTATGATAAGCAAAACGCATACATTTTTCCATTTAACTCTCACAGTGACCCTCTGAGAGAGGTTCTACAAAAAGGGTTCGTTAGGTGCTGAGAGCACAGACTCTGTTTCATATTCCAGCTCTTCCACTGCCTAACTGAGTGACCTTGGATCAACGACTAAACTATGCCTTAGTGTTCTCATCTGCAAAATGGAAATAATAATGTACTTATCATATAGAACTGATAGAGGATTAATTAATCAAGTGTTCAGTGGCTTAATTGTGATTGTTAGCTACCATTAGCTGCTGCTGTTAGATCAGTTTTACACTAAAAACACTGACGCTGCAGAATAAGCTAAAGCGCCTAAGGTCAAAATGCCAGCAAATGGCAGAGCTGGGTCTTGAACTGAGGTCTAGATGACTTCAAATCTCTTGCCCTTAACTGCCGTGAAACGTTAACAGCATCCTGGGATGCTGCTAAAATATGGTTCAAATAAACTCAGTGTGAATTAACAGCTTAATTATATCAATGAAATATGTACCGAAGCAGGAAAAAATAGATATAAGATCTTTACTTCCACTCCATAGCTGTCACTTTAAACTGGCTGCTGCCCAAGCAGAACGGGCAATTTTAGAGCAATTGATCTTTTTTTCTCTAGGGAAATGTGACAACACTGTTTTTTTTACTTTAAGTTATATTTCATGATTGGAGAGAATCTTGGGAAGAAGCTGGAGACAGAAAAAGGGCAGCAGCAACAGGCTTAACCCAGAGGGCAGGATGTCATAATAAAAATTACACCAGCCTGGGACATGGAACCCCTGGTTCTCACAGTCACTCACTAGCGGGATATACCTGACAAGGGGAAGATGAGAACTGGGGAAATGTTTGATGATAGTAGGAGATACTAGTAGTAGGAGATGGTGGAGAGGAGACCTAGCCACTTCTGCCTTCAATAATCAATGCTGAATACTGACCAGGAATGCCTAAATTCTGTCCAGATCCATTCTTTTCTCCACCTCAAGGTCCAAGGAGGAAATATGTGCCAAAAGAAGCACAAAGAACTACTTTCTTGAGTCCAGACCCCAACATAAAACACCAATGACCCAGACTAGACCCATAGAGAATTCAGATCACCTAAGCTAACACAAAGAACCTCATTGTTCCTCCAAACCCAAAACTGAATCTCAAATCTTTATGATCTGTGGGGAGAAAAAAAAAAAAACATCATTCCACTGTACATCCACCAGCACTGGAAAAAATGAAGCCAGTGAGACAAGAGAACATGAGAATATTTGAAACATACATCAGGTCACATCACTCCGTAGCCTAACATCCATCAGTGGCCTCCCTCTGTGCTTAGAATGATATGCCAAGTCCTGCTTCCAAGCTACAAGGCTCTGCAGGGTCTGTGTCTACTTACCCCATCTCCTACCACCTTCCCCTTGTTCCCCCTGCTCCAACCATACTGGTCAAGCTCTTCACCACCTCAGTGCCTTTGTATCTTGCTGTTTCATCTCCCTGGAAGGTTATTTTACTTCATCACTGTCTGAAAATCTGATTTTTTTTTTTTCTGGCTTTATCCTACTAGAACATAAGACCCATGAGAACAAAGGCCTTGTCTGTGTTATTCACTGCTGTATCTCCAGCATTCAGCATTGATTATAGAAGGCAGAAGTGGCTAGGTCTCCTCCTGCCCCACCATGAATGGTACAGCCTGGCTACTAGATGGATAGGAATTGGGGTGGGGAGGAGAGAAAGACAGAGACATAAGGATGGATGTCTGAACCTCTTCTCACATGGGCTCAAACATGATCCTCACCCCTCATCCCCTTGATGATGAAGAAGAGGGAAGAGACACCACACCAACTCCTTTGCTGTGAACTCTACCATCCTGTAAGCTCCACTTCTAGAATGTGATACCTCCTAAGTGCTCCTGACCTTAAAACACAACACCTTGCCTTCTTCCTCAGGGATAAAGAGCTTGTCTTTGATCCCAACTCATCCTGAGAAGTAAGAGTAAGGGGGGAAAGTCTTGAGTGCCTAGCTATGGTCAACATGTACGGAAGATAATTATCTTCTCTGGATCTCACTTACTCTATTATTTTTTTTATTTTATTGTTGTACTTTAAGTGAAAGTTTATAATTCAAGTTAGTCTCTCATACAAAAATTTATATATACATTGTTATGTGACCCTAATTGCTCTCCCTATACTGTGACAGCACACTCCTCCTTTCCACCCCTAATTTCCCATGTCCATTCAACCAGCTCCTGACCCTCTCTGCCTTCTCATCTCACCTCCGGATATGAGCTGCCCATTTAGTCTCATGTATCTACTTAAGAAGCACACTCTTCGCTAGTATCATTTTATGTCCCACAGTCCAGTCTAATCTTTGTCTGAAGAGTTGGCCTTGGGAATGGTTTTAGTTCTAGGTTGACAGACCGTCCAGGGCCATGTTTCCTGGGGTTCCTACAGTCTCAGTCAGACCATTAAGTCTGGTCTTTTTACTAGAATTTGAGTTCTGCACCCCACTTTTCTCCTGCTCCATCAGGGACTCTGTTGTGTTCCCTGTCAGGGCAGTCATTCATTGTACCTGGGCACCATCTAGTTCTTCTGATCTCAGGCTGATGAAGTCTCTGGTTTACGTGGCCCTTTCTGTCTCTTTGGCTAATACTTTCCTTGTGTCTTTGGTGTTCTTCATTCTCCTTTACTCTAGGTGGTTAGGACCAACTGATGCATCTTAGACAGCTGCTCACTAGCTTTAAAGACCCCAGATGCCACTCACGAAACTAGGATGCACAACCTTTTCTTAATAACCTTTGTTATGCCAATTACCTAGATGTCCCCTGAAAGCATGGTCCCCAGACCCCTGCCCCTGTTACTGTGTTCCCCGATTACTTTCTATTTTAGACTGCATGACTTTTAAGGTTATTTGTAGCTCAAAAATTCTCTGATTTTATGTTGTGGCAAATCAGCCTCCACCAGGGACTGATTTCCACGGAAAGTGGAACAAGATGTCAAAAGAATACGGTCTCTGGCACAAGACAGACTTGGGGAAATCCCTGCTCTATCATTTACTAGCTGAGTGTTTTTGACCATATTTCTTAGCCTCCCTGAGCCTTAATTTCCTAAACTGTTAAACGGGAGGATAATCCCACCTCCCTCAGTGGGTAGATGGGATGAATGGCCACAGCACAGTGCCTGGTACACAATTTATGTTCCATGAATGTCAGTCCCCAATCCCTTCCTCAAACACATACCCTGGGACACAGCTCATCAGACTACAGAGTAGGAACTTTCAAGGCTAAGGGAATCCAGGCCACCTTTAGGCTACCCACACAACCTCCAAAGTGCAATGACAACTCACCCCCACCTCCAATCAGGAAATACCAGACGTCATCCCCCACCCTCCAATCCTAAAAGGGGATTTTCCCTTTCTTCATTAAAAGCCTAGAAGGAGACGACACTGTTGGATAACCAAAAAGGCATGTACAAGTCCTATTTGCTATGCCCTTCATAGGAGATATGTGTTTCATAACTCTTAGCAGGGGGGGCTTAACAAAAGCCATGGATTTGGGAAATTCTAGAGGCTCAAGGCTCAGGACCATGGCCAATGCACAGGTGAAGAGGAAGGCTGCACTTTCACATGGCATAAGGCTCCCAACCTGCATGGGGTTGGGCTGAAGAGCACCAGGTTCTAGGAAATCTGGAGGAGGCAATCTAACCTAGTGACAAAGAGCACAGGATGTAGATTCAGACAGCATGGATTCAAATCCCAAATCTGCCATGGGCGAACTGGTGAGTCTGTTTCCCTTTCTGTTAAACGGCATAATAAAAGTACCTACCTCATAGGGTGTTGTGTTAACTGAGATAATGCATGTACAACACTCAGCACACAATGATATTACATGGATAAGAGCCCTAGTGGTTCAGTGGTTAAAGTGCTCGGCTGCTAACCAAAAGGCTGGCAATTCAAACCCACCAGATGTTCCACAGGAGAAAGATGGTGGCAACCTGCTTCTGTAAAGATTTACGGCCCTGAACACCCTATGGGGCAGTTCTACTCTGTCCTATAGGGTCACTATGAGTCAGAATCAACTCAACGGCAATGGTTTTTTTGTTTTTTTTTTTTTAATAGCAATTGCTCATTGAAGACTAGCTGTTGTGTTAGCAATTGCTGAGGTGGTAAAGTTAGTTTTTTTGTTTTTTATCCCTATGTTTCTGTCTTAGGTCAAAAGGATATATGTGAAAATTCCCTATTCATTCAATCATTCCATATCTATTAAGTGCTACACTAAGTACTAAGTGCTGAGCAAAATAAAGATCTGGCCCTCCAGGAACTCATGGTTAAGTGAAAACTCAGTTTAGCTGATCTCAACATTTACTAGGCACCTCCTATATTTTGGGCCAGGGCTAGGCATTGGGGGATAGTGGGAAGGAACAACAAGACAAATCAGATGTTGTCTGGAAATGAACGATCATGAGCAGCCTCCTCACACTACCACATGGCTGATGTGGACCCCAGCTGCCCCTGCAAACCCTGAAAGCTTCACTTCTTCCCTCAGCTTCTCTGCATCTTGAATCATTGCACCATAGACCTTATTACTACCTTTTCAAGTCTTCCATTTTATGTCCTTATTATCACGTTTCTGGTATTTGGTGTTCACAGGCACTTAATTAAGGTGCTTTGCTGGTTTATTACAACATCTTCCAGCTGACATATTTCCCCTTATCTGGGAATTCCACCAAAGCACCTGTTAGTGTTCAAAAGGATCTTTCCAAAGTATCATTTGACTTGTTCCTGATGATAATTAATTTTAAGAACTGATCAAGATGTTAGGGGAAACCAGCCTTTGGAAACTGATGGTCATGTAGGTTTATTGTGACTACAGGGCCTTTTTAAGATGTCACAAGCAAGCTGACTGCAAGAAGCAAGGGAAAGGCTGCTTTTTGACAACCATTTCGGTGGCTGCACAGATCATCGCTGTCGATTTCTCTTATTAGTTTCATTATTCCAAGCAAGTTCCATTTTGTGCCCAGTGGATAACTGGCCAGGAAGACATCTCTGCATTTTAATGGTGTCAACAAACATTAGATAGAGACTGAGCCCCATATAGCTGGACAGCTTTGTGTTTGCCTGGGGCACATTACAAAGAGCAGGCAAGCAAGATTGCAGCTGGACTCTATGTGTTCACATCTTCTGAGCTTAAGCCTCTAGTTAGAGGGGAGTGTGCCATGCTGGCCCACTGACGGTGCCACCCAAGGCACAGTAAGACACATCCAGTGCACAAAGGGAAGCTGCTTTCTCTCCTCAGAGGTCCAGATGGAGAGGGAGGCAGCAGTGAGGTAGGAGGAAGATGGGGGTGTACATAGCAGAAAAGGCAGAAATGCCACCTTGAGAAGAACACCAAGCCTCACAGGTGAGCACACTCAGTCTGGGCTCCCCAAGTTTCCTAGCATCACTTTTTGGATAAAAACCAGAGTCAAGTCACATATGCCCATGCTCCTCAGTACAGCAGCAGAATGGATTGCAGCCATGAGGTCTTTTTATCCAGTACCTTCTTCTTGGATGGGCACTGTGCTGGTCTTACTGAAGATATAGTGGAGAATAAGAAAGGCACAGCCCCTGGGCTCAGCATCCAGTGGAGACACATACAGTTATAATATGATGGAAGAAGATGCTGTGTGAGCATCTAAAAGAACTATTTAACCCAGTCTCAGATTTAGTCAAGACTTCCCTGACAAAGATACCTCTGAGATGGGGTTTGAATGATGGGTCAGGATTATCCACAGAAAGGGGTAGGGAAGAGAGATGAGCATGTTTATAGGGCAGGAGGCAAGAAGGAGCATGGTCTATATGTCTGGAGCAAAGATTGTGTGAAGAGGAGAATGCCAGGGATGGAGAAAGACAGAGAGCGAGGCAGAGGCCAAATCACCAAGGGCCTTGCTTGGTATGTTAGAATATGGACTTTACTGTGAGGGCAACAAGGAATCCCAAAAGATTTCAAGAACAAGTAAGACATGGCTAGAGACTGGCATTTTAAGACAATCCTTCAGGATAACCAAGAGAGAGGAACATGGTTCTGCCACTTCCCAAATGTGTGTTTCTGGATGACTCACTTCCCCTCATGAACCCCACTTTATCATATGTAAAATGGGGCTAATAACAACTGGGCCGTGTTGATCCCACACGGGAGTTGGGGGGGGGGGGCTTCAATCATGCAAATGAGAGCACCACAAGCTATAACAAGTTAAACAAATGCAACAGATGATGAGAGGTCCCCAAGACACCAAAATTTCATTTCATCTCATTGCTTTAACTCTCTCCAGAAAAAGAAAAAATCCATTTAGACCTAAAAAATTGTTGAATATGATTTTCCATTCCTCTTTCGCTATCGCCCCCCGCCCCCGGCCCACACCCAACAGGCTCCAATCCACAGTAAAGAAAAGGTTTGGGTAGTTATTGCAGTGGTCAAGGAGAAAGAGGAACGAAGGAAGAGAGATACTCTTGGGCTCTGTGAATCAGAGCCCTCACTCCAGATGACCCTCAAGATAAAGAACCAACTCCAAACAATGAAGAGTTGAGGGAAGTAACAACATGTCATTACGATGGAGTATGTGGGCCCAATGCAACAGTGACCTTATGTATTACTTCTCTCACTAGACATTTTCCAGTACCACAGAGCCCCACTCAACTCAGATGAAATCTCTGCTTGACAGAACACAGTTTTGCACCCTGAAGGCCCATTCTGTCTGCAGGACCTCACTGACAAGTGGTCACTGGATAGCTGATTTTGTCATCCAATTTGGGTCAGCTGGGGTGCCTTGGTCCAAACTGAACAGCTGGCAGCCCTAGAGAAGAAGTTACACAAGAGTGAAAAATTAGCTGGCCTTTCATTCTACAGGTTACAAGCCTGAAAAAAAGCTGACTCATGGGAGATAGCTACATATGAGTAGATGTTTCCCAAACAAAATCTGCCACTTAGATGTTAAGGAATTATAAAACAATTGCATGGATGTCCCCTTTGTTTTAGGGAGGAACACAAGGGAAGAACAAGGTCTCTACCTGGAGAGACCATTAGGGCAACTAGAAGGAACAATGTTGACTCACTCAGAGCCCCTGAAAGAAGTGCAGTCCTCAGGAAAGAAAGAGGAAGGTATTGGGTCCAAGTCCCCAGATCAGAGGAAGACAGAGAACTTCAATTGAGTCTCAACCAGGGCCTGTTACCCAAGTCAAAGAGTGTGCATCGTCTTCTCAAAAGCCTCAAGCACAAGTGGTAGAAACGATATCCTATGGAAGAACTCAGCAAGTACACCAAGATAAAAGTGCAAGAATGTTCTCTACCATACTGTGAGGAAAGACAAGTGGAGAGGATTTAAATTTCCTTCAAGAGAAGAGTTGGAAAATAAATTTGAGTCCAAGCATACTCTGATCATCTGACTAGATCTGTATGTCTGCATGGAAAGCTGGCCAAAATCTAGTGTTAAATGGGAAAAAAGGGTACTTTTCTATAAACAATGTGTATAGTCTGATCCTAGTTTTATAAAATCTTAACAGTTAACTTTTTTAGGTTGTTGTGCTAAGAGCTTACAGGTATCATCTCATCATCTCATTTAATCCTCTATGAGGTAGGTACTACTACTACCTCATTTTATAGATAAGGACGCTAGCTCAAAATTCTTTTATCCTCAGGCAACTCTGCTGAATACAAAACTGTGTTTTGCTTATCATTGACCAGTGCAAGCACTCTTACTCAGTCTGTCTAGATATTTTTTTCCCCCAGGTTTATAGTACATTCTAAACACACACTCTCAAAAAAATATAAAAATACACATACAACACTGATTCTCTTTTGCTTGTGACAAGCAAAAAAAAAAAAAAAAAACCACAAGCAAAAAACAAAAACACATATACACCATAATCCATGATTTTACTAACTTCTCTTATTTCAAAGTTGGGTTTGATACTGAACAGTTTTTAAAATAATAAATTGACAAGTAATGGGTGAGTGAATAGAGGGATGAGACCTATATTCACTTACCTGAGAGGTTTTCAGCTGACCTTGTCCTGCCTTCCCGATGGTTGTTCTCTGGCCATACCTATACCTCCCTAGCTTCTGGAATGCACTCCATCTGAGCACAAGTCGTAAGTCCTTCATAACCCAACCTACCTTCTTGACTTCTCTGAAACCACAAGCTTTGGAGGGGGTTGTACCATGTCTAGATTTCACAACTCTATTTGAAAATCTTCTGCATACAGACAGACTTCAGTCCCAAATGCCTGAATAAACCTTTATCCTTAACAGTCCTTAAAAACCAAAAAAATCATGCTAAGCTCCTACCTGTTTCCATCAAGACCTACTTTGTCAATCACAAGGGTCCAACAGGTGAGTAGATAAAGAGAAGCTGTATTTATTCACCTCTGTACCGTCTTGACAAGCAATCACCTCCACCCACCTGTTATCACCAAAGCCAGACTCCAGTTTGCCTGAAACCAAAATTTGAGCACTTGTAGTCAAACTGTCCATTCCCTACTATCTTAGTTATCTAGTGCTGCTATAACAGAAATACCACAAGTGGATGGCTTTAACAAAGAGAAACTTACTCTCTCACAGTCTAGGAAGCTAGAATCCAAATTCAGGGTGCCAGCTCCAGGGGAAAGCTTTCTCTCTCTGTCGGCTCTGGGTGAAGGTCTTTGTCATCAATCTTCCCCTAGTCTAGGAGCTTTTCAGTGCAGGGACCCCAGGTCCAAAGGACACACACTCCTGGCTCTGCTTTCTTGATAGTATGAGGTTCCCATGTCTCTCTGCTCACTTCTCTCTTTTATATCTCAAAAGAGACTGGTTTAAAACACAACCTAATCTTGTAGATTGAGTCCTGCCTCATTAACATAACTGCCTCTAATCCTGCCTCATTAGTATTACAGAGGTAGGATATACAACACATAGGAAAATCACATCAGACATCAAAATG
The DNA here is from genome assembly GCA_030035585.1 of Dugong dugon. Classification (NCBI taxonomy): domain Eukaryota; kingdom Metazoa; phylum Chordata; class Mammalia; order Sirenia; family Dugongidae; genus Dugong; species Dugong dugon. Next base: position 151,356,735 of record CM057460.1, read on the forward strand.
GTGGATAATCACACGATACTGAGAATCATGGTATAGACAAGTTGACAGGTATTTCTGGGGGACACAACTCAATTCATGACAGCTACCTAATGGTTCAGAAAAAGATCATCTGTAGACAAACTATGACTGAGAGATGATTCTAAATAGAAAGAAAACACAGAAAATGCTTCGACCAAATCACAATGACATGAACAAATTTAGCAAAGAAAAGCAATAAATTAAAATAAGGGGTCAGATAGATTTAACTTCCTTTCTATTCGCTCTCCCTCCTCTGCAACAGCATCTGCAATCACAAGACCTTCCCCTCCCAGCAAGCACACTGACTGGAGGAGAGGGGCACGCAGGTCTGTGCCTCTGGGTGTTGAAAGACAGTGACCAAACATACCTGTCCTTTGTCACTAACCACCTTTCTAGCTTCCCCTCCTGCCAAGCCATCTGCAGGAAAATGTCAACTTGTGCTGCAGGGAGAAAACGTATTTGCTAATTTATGTGCTGTGTAAATTCACTTATTCAGTAGAATAATAAAAATCTGACTGCTCACCACCCTACCCTTTGAAAGTAAAGACATCTTTATTAATGGTTTTAAAGCCTGAAGAAACAGGAAGGCTTTCTCTGTTTACATTTTCCTATATTAAATGGAAGACATCCACTTTCTGGTGGCAAAACATCCAAAACACCCTTCTGGCCATGATTTACTGCTGGAGAAATTTGATTAAATTGGGATGTGACCATGTGTCCAGCTATCAATTACACCACTGCAAAAAGAAAACAAGGAAGATTTACATTTTCAGTAATTCCTGCAATAAGTGCTCTTCGTTCCTGGGAGGTATTAAAAAAATATTTTATAAGACTTCATACTTTAAACCCCTAAAAGGCCCAGAGTTTCAAATGCTCTATATTCTGGGTGCTAAATAGAATCATAGATAATCCCCAAAATTAGCCCCTCTCTTACTAACTGGAAGATATAACATCTTGTTCCCCATGTACTGTATCTTTGTTGATCAAAGCCTATCTCATCACAGACCTCCTTGATTCTGAATTTGGCCTGCATCCAAAAATGAGCACTCAATTTGAACCAGGGAAGGATTCAGATTTGAAAAGCATTCAGATTCAGTTATAAGTGAACCAGAAGAGAATATACAGGGTGACATTTCTATGTCCTACTTAGAGCATATGAGCCATTTTGGAGGTTAAATTCCAAATTGATAAGTAAAAAACATATTTCAGGCTAAATACGTAAATATAAATTTATGAATAATTCCTGGGCTACGAAGGAGAGACAGAACATCCCAAATGTTCTGAGTCCCTATCATAAAGGGCAGTCCCTTCCTATTACAAGCACAGAGATACTTCTGAGTTGAATCAGTGCTGGTAATCCCCTGAACTGACTTTTCAAATAGGATTTGTATGAGAGGAGGAAAAACCCAACCCATTTGTTTGTGTGACTGCTGAAGGCCAGTGGGCTGAGGGAAAAACTGTGGTTTCCATAGGTCCAGGATGGAATGACATGCACCCACAGGTAGTGGGTCCTAGATAATGGGGTCAAGGTGTCTTCTCCTTCCACTGTAAAGAATGGAAATGATCTTGATTCCCATAATGGCATGTGATAGTTAATGTTATGTATCATCTTGGCTAGGTTATGATTCTTAGTGGTTTGGCAAACACTGGACTAAGTTCTTCTTCCATAATGTAATATAATGCAATCACCTTCCATGATGTGCTATGATGTGATCAGCCAATCAGCTGAAAGGAGAGTTTCCTTGGGAGTGTAGCCTGCCTCCAGCATATAAATGAATTGTCATGATTGAATTATGTCCCCCCAAAATATCTGTCAACTTGGCTAAGCCAAGACTCCCAGTATTGTGTAAATGTCCATTTTGTGACCTTATGTGATTTTCCTATGTGTTGTAAATCCTACCTCTATGATGTTAATGAGGCAAGATTAGAGGCAGTTATGTTAATGAGGCAGGACTCAATCTACATTAAGTCAATCACTTTTGATATATAAAAAAGAAGTGAGCAGAGGGACCTCCTATCACCAAGAAAGCAGCACTGCAAGCAGAGCACCTCCTTTGGACCTGGAGTCCCTGAGACTGAGAAGCTCCTAGACCAGGGAAGATTGATGACAAGGGCCTTCTTCCAGAGCTAATAGAGAGAGAAAGTGTTCCCCTGGAGCTGACACCCTGAATTCAGACTTCTAGCCTCCTAGACTGTGAGAGAATAAGTTTCTCTTCATTGAAGCCATCCACTTGTGGTATTTCTGTTATACCAGCACTAGATCACTATGACATGGACGTTTTCACAAAGCTCTCTGTGCGTATGCATGTGTGTGTGTGTGCATGTGTATCTATATAAATATATATCCCTCCACTGGTTTTGTTCCTCCGAGAACCCAGACTGAGACATGGATAAGCAGATAATCATTTCTTGGTCCAGACAAGTCCTTCACCACATCCCAAAAGCTCTATCCCAATTATCATTGAACCAGAAAGCCACAAGTGGGAAATTTCTAACTAGCCAATAGCCCAAATAAATCAAAATTAAAATGAAGGCCCTCATTTTCTTAACCCAGAATCTGGCAGCAAGCCCACTGAAGGTTCCTAGAAATAAGAAATAGTTTTGCTGAACCACATCCACTTATTTCCCTTCTAATTTAACTAGACGAAAACACATTAGTTTGCACATTTTGCTGTTACCATGGCAACCCTAAGAAATCTTATGTTCCTAAATGTTCCAAATCTCAGGTCATCTTCCTAGCTGTCAGAAACCTGAGCAAATAAAAACTATAGATTCATAGATCCAAGAATCTAAATGACCCTCAAGCTCAAGAAACATGAAGAAAACTATACCAAGGTACATCATAATCAAATTGCTCAAAACCAGTGATAAAGAGAAAAGCTTAAAAGCAGCTAGAGGAAAAACAGACGTGATGCATTCAGAGGAACAAAGATAAGGAAAAGAATAGGTTTCTTGATGGAAACAGTGTAAACAAGACGACCAAAGAGCAAAATCTTTAAAGTACTGAAAGAAAAAAAAACTGACAAGCTAAAATTCTATACCCAGCAAAAATGTCTTTCAAAAATGAAGGTGGAGTAAAGACTCTTTCAGACATGCAAAAGTTGAGAGAATTCATCACCAGCCAGCCTACACTGCAAGAAATGTTAAAGGAATTCTTCAGGCAAAAGGAAAATTATACCAGATGGAAATATGAATCTACACAGATATGAAGAGCTCTAGAAATGGTAATTACATGGGATCTCAAACTCAAAATTAGTCATCTATATTATTTTCCTTGTATTAGATATCTTGTTGAAAATATACCTTTTAATTTCTGCCTACATAGTATCGCTTTCTTTGACATTACCTTGAGTTGAACAAAAGAGCAAAAGTAACAGCTTTATATAAACATGCTCAAAGATAATAATTCCCAGGACTTGAGAAAACCTACCCCTCTCCATAAGCAGCTGTAAACTTGGATAAAATAAAATATAAGTGGAGAAAGTGACTTTAATTTATTGAAAAAAATTAGAAGGCTATCAAAATAATATAAACAAGAAACGGTAGACATTTTTCCAAAGTGATTATACCATTTTATATTCCCCACCAGCAATGCATGATGAGTTCCAGGTGTTCCACATCCTCCACAACACTGGGTATTGTCTTTCAAATGTTAGCCAGTCTAGTGGATGTGAAATGGTTATCTTACTGTAGTTTTAATTTGCATTTCCCTGATGACTAATGATTTTGAACATCTTTGTATATTCTCACTGGCCATTTGTTTATCTTCTTTCGTGAAGTTTCTGTTCAAATTTTTTGCTTATTTCTTTATAAGTTTATGGTTACAGCACTCACTGCTAACCAAAAAGGTCAACAGTTCGAATTAACCAGCCACTCCACAAGAAAGATGTGGCAGTCTGCTTCCGTATAGACTACAGCTTTAGAAACCCTACGGGGCAGTTCTACTCTTGGCAATGCATTCGGTTCAGTTTGGTTCTTCTCATTATAAAGTTGTAATATTTCTTTATATATTCTGAATACAAATCCTTTATCACATATATGCATTACAAATATTTTCTCCCAGACTGTGGCTTGTCTTTTCATTTTCTTAATGGTGTCTTTCAAACAGCAGAAGTTTTTAATATTGATGAAGTTCAATATATTATTTTTTTCTTATATGATTAATGCCTTTTGTCTTCTGTCTAAAAAGTGTTTGCCTATTCTAAGATTTTCTCCTATGTTTTCTTATAGAATATTTATAATTTTATATTTTATATTTAGGTGAGTAATCCACTTCAAGTAATTTTTTGTACGTAGTGTGAGATATAGGTCAAAGTTAATCTTCTTTTGGTATGGATATCTGATTGTTCCAGTGCTATCTGTTGAAAAGATTACTCTTTCCCAGTGAATTACCTTGGCATCCTAGTAAAACAATAACAACTTATCATGTATGTGCAGGCCTATTTCCAGACTCTCTATTCTGTTTTATTGATCTATAAATTTAACCCAGCAACTCCACTGCTAGGTATTTATCCAAAAGAATCGAAAGCACATGTCCACCAAAGCCTTCTATATGAATGGTCATGGCAACTTTATTCGTAACAATCCCAATATGGAAATAACTCAAATTTCTATCAACAGATGAATGGATGAATAAATCATCACGTCCATTCAACAGAATACTAGTCAGCAATAACAAAGAATGAATTACTGATACACTCAACAACATAGATTAATCCAAAAAATATTATGCTAAGAGAAAGACACTAGACACAAAAGATTACATACTGTATGGTTCCGTTTATGTGTGTTCTAGTACAGGTAAAAATTAACTGCTGTGACAAAAAGTACATCAGATTTGTTAAAACTCAAACTATATACTTAAAATTGGTGCATTTTATTGCAGCTAAATTATTCCTCAATAAAATTGATTTTTTTAAAACTTACAAGTGATTGGCATCCCAGAACAGGGGGAGAAAACAGAAAACACAGAGAGGATCATTGAGGAACTGCTGACAGAAAACTTTCCCAATATCATGAAAGATGAAAAGATGGCCATCCAAGAAGCTCAACGAACCCCATATAGAAGAGGCCCCAAAATAAAATCACCAAGACATATCATATTCACACTCGCCAAAACTAAAGACAAACAAAGAATCCTGAGAGCAGCTCATGAAAAACAAGAAGTCACATACAGAGGAGAAACAATAAGACTAAGCTCAGATTATTTGGCAGAAACCATGCAGGCAAGAAGGCAGTGGGATGACATATATAAAATCTTGAAAGAAAAAAACTGTCAGCCAAGAATAATATATCCTGCAAAACTCTTGTTCAAATTTGATGGTGAAATTAGGTCATTTCCAGATAACAGAAACTAAGGGAATATGCAAAAGTCAAACCAAACTTACAAGAATTATTAAAGGGAGTTCTTCGATTGGAGGACAAACAGCTTCAGCCCTCAGGCAGGACCTAGGACCTAGGACGCAAGTTCATACGAACCAGATACCATTCTAGGAAATGAACTATTGAGGACTATCCAAAACCAAAAGAAATACAACAGGGAATCAGAGCACTTAATCAATAAATGACAACAACATCAAAACAATGAAAGAGGGAACAAACGGCATAGGTATAGAACCTTCTAACGGAGAGGAAGGCAAGGCAATACCAACTAAGGGTAGACTGCTTCAAACTTATAAAGATAAGGGTAAAATTTATGGTAACCACAAAGAAAGTTAACAAACCAACTCATAAAAATAAAGACGAAAAACATAAAGTCTCAGCAAAAACAAAAGAAATGAACACAAAATCCACAAACAAAAGTAACTCAGCACAAGAGAGTAAGAAGGACAAAGAAAACTTCAGCACCACAAAAAAAGCACTACAAAATGACAGCAACAAACATCCATCTATCAATAATTACACTGAATGTAAATGGACTCAATGAACCCATAAAGAGATGGAGACTGGCAGAATGGATAAGAAAACAGGATCCATCAATATGCTGTCTACAAGAGACACACCTTAGAAACAAAGATGTGAATTTATTAAAAATCAAAGGTTGGAAAAAAATATATCAAGCTAACAACTACCACAAAAGAGCAGGAGTGGCAATTCTAATCTCAGATAAAATAGACTTTAAAACAAAATCTCCCATAAAAGACATAGAAGGATACTATATAATGATTAAGGGGACGATCCATCATGAAGACATAACCATAATACACATCTATGCACCCAATGACAGGGCTCCAAAATACATAAAAAAAACTCTAACAGCACTGAAAAGAGAAATTGACAGTTCCACAATAATAGTAGGAGACTTCAACACACCACTCTCAGTAAAGGACAGAACAACTAAAAAGAAACTCAGCAAAGATACAGAAGACCTAAAGGACACAATCAGCCAACTGGACCTCATAGACATATATAGAACAATCCATCCAACCGCTGCAAAGTACACATTCTTTTCCAATGCACATGGAACGTTCTCCAGAATAGACCACATCTTAGGCCACAGAGCAATCCTCAACAAGATCCAAAACGCTGAGATAATTCACACTATCTTCTCTGACCACAATGCCATCAAGGTAGAAATTAACACTAGAAAGAGCAAGGAAAAAAAATCAAACACATGGAAACTGAATAATACTCTCCTTACACATCACTGGGTAATAGAAGAAATCAGAGATGGAATTAAAAAATTCCTAGAATCAAATGAGAATGAAAACACATCATACCAAAACCTTTGGGACACAGCAAAGGCAGTCCTCAGAGGACAATTTATAGCAATAGATGCACATATTAAAAAAGAAGAAAGGGACAAAATCAAAACATTAACTACAGAACTCAAACAAATAGAAAGAGAACAGCAAAAAAAAGCCTACAACCACCGGAAGAAAGGAGATAGTAAAGATCAGAGCAGAAATAAATGAAATAGAGAACAGAAAAACAATAGAAAGAATCAACAAAACCAAAAGTTGGTTCTTTGAAAGAATCAACAAAATCGACAAACCATTGGCCAGACTGACAAAAGAAAAACAGCAGAGGGCACAAATAACCCAAATAAGAAATAAAATGGGGGACATTACAACAGACCCAACCGAAATAAAAAGGATCATAACAGAATATTATGAAAAACTATATTCCAACAAATTTGAAAACCTAGAGGAAATGGATAAATTTCTAGAAACACACGGCCTACCCAAACTACAACAAAGTGATATTGAAAATCTGAACAGACCCATAACAGGAGAAGAGATTGAAAAGGTAATAAAAAAAACTCCCAACCAAAAAAAGCCCTGACCCAGACGGCTTCACTGGAGAATTCTACAAAACATTTACAGAAGAGCTTGTACCAGTTCTACTCAAGCTATTTCAGAGCATAGAAGAGGAAGCAACGCTTCCAAATTCATTCTATGAAGCCACCATAACACTGATACCAAAACCAGGCAAAGACATCACAAAAAAAGAAAATTACAGACCAATATCTCTCATGAATATAGATGCAAAAATTCTGAACAAAATTCTAGCCAATAGAATTCAGCATCATATCAAAAAAATAATACACCACGACCAAGTAGGATTCATACCAGGTATGCAAGGATGGTTTAACATTAGAAAATCCATCAACGTAATTCACCACATAAATAAAAGGAAAGAAAAAAATCACATGATCATCTCAATTGAGGCAGAAAAGGCATTTGACAAAGTCCAACACCCATTCCTGGTAAAAGTTCTCAATAACATAGATATAGAAGGGAAATTTCTCATCATAATAAAGGGCATCTATGCAAAACCAAAAGCCAACATCATCCTTAATGGAGAGAGGCTGAAAACATTCCCCTTGAAAACAGGAACAAGACAAGGATTCCCTTTATCACCACTCCTATTTAACACTGTGCTGGAAGTTCTAGCTAGAGCAATAAGGCAAGAGAAAGAAATAAAGGGCATCCAAATTGGTAATGAAGAAGTTAAACTCTCCCTGTTTGCAGATATGATACTACACATAGAAAACCCTAAAGACTCCACGAGAAATCTACTGGAACTAATAGAAAGATTCAGCAGAGTAGCAGGATACAAGATAAACATTCAAATATCAGTTGGATTCCTATATACCAGTAAGGAGAACAATGAAAAGGAGATCAGGAAATCAATACCATTTTCAATAACCCCTAAAAAGATAAAATACTTAGGAATAAATCTGACCAGGAATGTAAAAGACCTATACAAACAAAACTACAAAACACTGCTGCATGAAACCCAAAGGGATCTACATAAATGAAAAAACATACCATGCTCATGGATAGGCAGACTCAACATTGTGAAAATGGCAATTCTACCTAAAGCAATTTACAAATACAATGCAATCCCAATCCAAATACCAACAACATTCTTCAAAGAGATGGAAAAACTAATCATTAACTTTATACGGAAAGGGAAGAAGCCCCGAATAACTAAAGCACTAGTTAAGAAGAAGAATAAAGTTGGAGGACTCACACTACCTGACTTGAGAACCTACTATACAGCTACAGTAGTCAAAACAGCCTGGTAGTGGTACAACGACAGACACACTGACCAATGGAACAGAATTGAGAACCCAGATGTAAATCCATCCACCTACAGTCACCTGATTTCCGACAATGGCCCAAAGTCCATCAAATGGGGAAAAGACAGTCTTTTTAACAAACGGTGCTGGCAAAACTGGATATCCATTTGCAGAAAAATGAAACAGGACCCATACACCTCACATCATATACAAAAACTACTTCAAAATGGATCAAAGACCTGAATATAAAGCCTAAAACTATAAAGTTCATAGAAGAAAAAATAGGACCAACACTTCAGGCCTTAATACATGGCATTAACAGGATACAAACCATAAACATCAACACACAAAACCCAACAGATTAACTAGATAACTGGGATCTTCTAAAAATCAAACACCTATGCTCTTCAAAAGACTTCACCAAAAGAGTCAAGAGAGAACCTACAGACTGGGAAAAAATTTTTGGACAGTACAAGTCAGACAAAGGTCTAATCTCCATAATCTACAAGAAAATCCAACACCTCTACAACAAAAAGACAAACAATCCTATCAAAAAATGGACAAAGGAAATGAACAGACACTTCATCAAAGAAGACATTCAAATGGCCAACAGACACATGAGGAAATGCTCACGATCACTAGCCATTAGAGAAATGCAAATTAAAACCACAATGAGATACCATCTCACCCAAGCATTACTGGCACGAATCAAAAATACTGGAAATAACAAATGTTGGAGGGGCTGCGGGGAGATGGGAACTCTTATACACTGCTGGTGGGAATGCAAAATGATACAACCATTTTGGAAAATGATACGGCGTTTCCTCAGAAAGCTAGAAATAGACATACCATTCCATCCAGCAATCCCACTCCGAGGAATATATCCTAGAGAGATGAGTCGTCACTCGAATAGACATATGCACACCTATATTCATGGCAGCATTGTTCACAATAGCAAAACGATGGAAACAACCTCGATGTCCATCAACAGATGAATGGATACACAAACTATGGTACATACACACAATGGAGTACTATGCAACGAGAAAGAACAACAATGAATCTGTGAACCATCTCCTAACATGGATGAAACTGGAGAACATCATGCTGAGTGAAATAAGTCAATCACAAAAGGACAAATATTGTATGAGACCTCTACTGTAAAAACCCATGAAAAAATTCACATGCAAAATGTAACAATCCTTGTTGGTTACCAGGGATTGGGGGGGGGGGGGGAATACTAAATAGGCAATAGATAAGTGGTACCTTGGGTGAGAGGTGAGACAGTACACAGTACAAGGGAAACTAACACAACCTGCACAAGGAAAGGTCATGGAGGCCCCACTGACACATCCAAACTCCCCGAGGGACTGAGTTGTTGGACGGAGGGCTCTGGGGACCATGGTCTCTGGGAACATCTAGCTCAACTGGCATGACACTACTTATAAAGATAATGCTCTACATTCTACCTTGGTGAGTAGTGTCTGGGGTCTTAAAAGCCTGTGAGCAGCCATCTAAGATACTACACTGGTCTCATCCCTTCGGGAGCAAGGGAGAATGAAGAGAACAGGATACAACGAAAAGATCAGTCCAAAGGACTAATTGACCACAGCTACCAACACCTCCACCGGACTGAGTCCAGTACAGCTAGATGGTGCCCGGCTACCACCACTGACTGCTCTGACCAGGATCACAACAAAGGGTTCTGGACAGAGCTGGAGAAGGATGTAGAACATACTTCTAACTCAAAAAAAAAAAAGACCAGATTTACTGGCCTAAAGGAGACTGGAGAAACCTCAAGAGTGTGGCTCCCAGACACCCTTTCAGCTCAGAGGTGAAGTTACCTTCGAGGTTCACTGTTCAGCGAGGGAGTGGACAACCCAGTAAAACTAAATGGGACTAACGAGGTACAGGAGCCCAGTGACAAGGGCCAGAAGGCAGAGGGGTAGTAGGAAGCTGATGATAAGGAACACAAGTTGAGCAAGTTGTGTGTGTTGTGAGATTGTTAACCACTGTTATAGGGCAACATTTGTAGTAACTGTTAAATGGGAGGCTATTTTGTCCTGTAAGCCTTCATCTTGGGCGAGAATGGCAGCACAATTGGAAGAGCATAGTCAATGTCACTTAAATATGTACGTAAAAAGTTTTGAAATGGTGTATCTTTGGTTATGTGCATTTTCACCAAAAAAAAAAAGAAAAGAAAGCTGAGAATTCAGAGGGTTAAAATGTTGTGGGGCTGTTAACCAAAGTCCTAAAACAGCATGTGTACTACTGTTACATGAGAAACTGTTTGTTCTGTAAGCCTTCACCTGAAGTACAATAAAACATTAAAAAAAAAAAAAGCAATATTCCTTGTTATCAATATAGGCTTTCTAGTCTAAAAATTTACCAAAGGATTTGTCTACATTCATAAGTATGAAATATCAAACTTACAGATATAATGATTCTGGGCTGGCCCTTGTTTCTATTGACTATTTCTAGAATGCTTTCACAAGGTTAATATTTTAAACTAACACTTAAGATTGGGCTTAGCACAATGGATGGCCTCACCTAGTGGAGATAAATTTATCTTACTAATGTGCTTATTGATCTGCCCTGGTTGTTTATTTTCTAGATTCCCATAAAAGTCATTGGTATGGCAAAATATTATGACGCTGAGGACACAGCAGAAACATGACACAGATGTATCATATCGCATAACATCTCTTGCTTGCATGTGTATCTTTCATCTGTGCCACCATGCAAACATCCTCTACATCCTGCACTTCAAACGAGAATGGCCTGAAATTCTACTGTCAAGTTCATCTCCAAAAACAGAAATATAGTTTGCATTTTCTGAAGAAAACAACAACTCTAATAAGGCTGATGAATCACAATACAACACACCACTGCAGAGTACAGAGGCTTGTCCGGGTATCCATCTTTGCATCCCAGTTTCCAAAGGAGTTAACACATCTGTAACCTTTGGTTTATCAAACCATATACCCAAGCTTCTCAAGCTAGGGCCTGCTTACTTCCAGCAGTGCCCTGCGTTGTATTAGGGAGCACAGCAAGTCACAAAATAACATGGTGTGTATTTTCTGTAGCATCAATTTCACATGGAAATTTACAAAGAAGAAAATGTTTTTATGGTAAAACTATCACGCTGTATTAAGGAATAGGAAGCAATATCCACATAATTTGTTAATATAAAAAGGACATTTCCAAGATTTTTCCTACCTGCAATAGCTGCTTCAGGCTAAACCCCCAAGCCCTCAAATTACCTTGGAGCATATGGTGCCTCTTCTATACCGTTCTATCCCTCGCCAAAAAAAGAGGTTTCCAGAAGAACCAGAGTATAACCAAAATCACTAAACTAATGGGGATCAGAAAGGCCAGATCCAGGCATGATCTCTGTCTCCCACCAATTCATTCCAGCCCAACGCCTAGTCAAAAATCAGGTGTGTGACTACATCTCCAACAGCCAGGGCTTCAATTCTGGTTTGGTCACGTCTCTATAGTATGACCTCAGAAGAGTTGTTTAATCTCTCTGAATCATAGTTTCTTCATCCATGACAGCTTTTATAGTACTGTGCAGTTCAGATGCCTGACCAATAGTAAGTAATCAATAAATGTTAACTGCCTATTGTCATTGTCTTATTATTGTTTTTAATCTATCTATGCCATATCAACAGAAATGTATTCAATAATAGATTACTGACTGCTCCTTCTCAAATGCAGAGGGAAGTAATGAGAATTCTACAACCACACCCAATCTCAATGCACAGCCTTTGGGAATTCTTACTCACATATGGTATAGTACTCCCTGGATACCAACTGACATCTGCAAAAGAAATAAGGGCTATTTCTGGCTGAGCTTCACAAAGCGACCTGAAGCAAGCTCTGGTCCTCAGTTTTGCAGTGGAGATGGGTTTCAGAACTGCTTCCTTCCTTCGGAAAAAATATAAGACTGATTCACAACTCAGAATGTCCACTTATATATTTATATACAACAGGAATATCTATGCTCAAGAGCTAGTCCACTTCCCAAGGAGGCCTCTACTCACTGAGTGGAGCCTCTCAGGAGACCAAAGCACCGATTAGAAGTTTGCCTTATAAGTTCCATATGAGAGCCAAGACAATGACATGTTTTCAAGGGATATTTCTAACACGTTATGGCAACCTGATTTTCCTACATTCCGAGGACATTTCTATTGAAAGAATTTAGATCGTCTCCCGTAGCTACCCTTTGCATTACCGTCAGGTTGATTCTAACTCATAGTGGCCCTACAGGACAGAGTAGAACTGCCCCATAGGGTTTCCAAGAAGCACCTGGTGGATTTGAAGTGCCGACCCTTTGGTTAGCAGCTATAGCTCTTAACCGCTACGCCACCAGGGTGGGAGACAGAAATTCCCCACTGGAAAATTCTTATTGCATGTAACCTGAGTTTCCTGAAATCTCATCAGCCCGTGAGTCTTTCCCCAGCTCCTGCCCCAACGTGACACAAGACCTCCTGCTCCCAGAAAACTCATCTAGTTATTTCTAGGAGTCCCTGGAAATGAAATACACAACCTCACAAATAATCCTTTCCAGTCTGGCTCCCCTTATTGCTGTGTTCTACCCAAGAAACATCTTGAGAGTGCTGATACCTCTACCAAGGTTGCAGTCTCCAAGGCTTCAGGTCACCAACCCAGAAGGTGCACCACAATATTGCTGCATGTGGCAGAGAGAGCTAGTGGTCCACCAAAGATTCACATTCCCCCTCCATAGTGTAGAGGTGTTTCTGGGAAACAGCTGCTAAGCCAAGGACTTCATTTCCAAGCTCCCCCTTGCATCTAAGTGGGATCACATGACTAATTCTCACTAATGGAATGTGAGAAGTAAAGTGTGTCACTTACAGACTGAATGCATGAGAAGTGAGTAGGTCTCCTCCATGCTATCTTTTTCCCCACTTGCCAGTGGACACATGCTAAAGATGGAAGACTCTCCGATAGCCTGGATCCCTGAATGACTACAGGGAGCAGAGTCTTTCTCTAACCCACTGAGATTTTGAGATTATCTCTTATAATAGCTAGCATTAGCTTAACTAAAACACTGTTCACTGCTGAAGTGGAGAGAAGGTCCTTCTCCCCAACATTACTTGATGCTTTGATACTTAGACCCCAAAGCAGCATGAGTTATGCTCACATGTCTCACCAAGGCCCCCATGAAAACAAGGTTGAGTTTCTTTATTTTGCTTTGGAAGAAACAAATAAGGATAGGAACAGGACAAGGATGCAGGTGAGGCACAAGCTCTCCATTTCCTCCTTTGTTTTCTCTCAGAGGCATATCCAGAGCTTGATGGTCATAGAATTCCCCATGGAAAAGATGCTCACTAGGATAAGGGATCTCAGAACTGTGGTCTCACTACTACTTCAAATGGCATCAGAATGCAGAAATAACTGACATCATCATATAATACTCTGGCTACTCAGTAAGTCATATTACCCCGGCCAGAAGTGTAGGTTCCCTGCACTAAATTTCTGCTAGGGCAGGAGTAAACTCCCCTTAATTCTGCCTACATTGTAGAGCCCAGAAATGGGCTTTGTAGTTTTCCATGGACAAGCCACACCATGACCTACCACAAACCACTCCCTGGGACCACTTTTAGATATACCAGTCTCTTTACAACCTAGGCTGGCCTCAGCATGCAAACAGGTTAGCACACACAGTTGAGGGAGAAAGTGGAGAGGGCAGTGGTAGAAGTGAGGATGAGAAGGTAGGTTGGGTCCTTGAGACAATAGTCTTCAGGAGTTGTTAATCAAGATATTTCTAATATACAGTCATATCTGTGTTTCACTAGGATAGTCATATGGAGAATGGACTTAAGTGGGGAAAACTGAAAGGCATGGAGCCAGTTAGGAGGCTGTTTCAGCCAACCAAGAAAGATGGCCATGTGAGACCCAGTACCCAACCTTTTCCTTAGAGCAACTCCATCAACTCTTCCTGGATTTACTATGGTTTGCTGGGCTTCATTGAATCCATGTTCCCTTTACCCTGTTTGCATCATCCATCCTCATTTTGCATCTTTCCCCAGAAATTTTGTAGATTCTGTCCATTCATTGTGAAGGAGCTGTGTGTTCTCCCTCAAATCAGTTTTAAAGGAGGAGTACTTCACCACTGTTAGATATTAAATCATGCCCTAAGTGTCCTGCTACCCCTTCTGGCTCTCCTCGCTGGCCCCTAACCTACTCCCACCGTCAAAGACAGATGATCAATCAGAATTGTGGGAATCATTCTAACACCTTCCTTTCCCTAACCACCTTGAAATAAAACACCAAATCCTAACTATTCTATCTCCTAAATACCTCTCAATCCCTCCAGCTTCTCTCCATCTCTACTTGTCACTACCATAATCAAAGTTGGTAGCAACTCTCTCAGATGGAGTGATGAATATTCTTCTACTTGGAGGTCCCACATCTTCTCTTGCTCCTCTCCAATGTATTTTCTATACCAGAACCAAAATGGTCTTTTGAAAATTTACATCTGATCATGGTACTCCCTGCTTAAAAATCAGGTTTCCTTTTATTCTTTGGATAAATATGAAAATCTCCATGTGTTATTCATAGCACTGTAATGATCTAGCCCCTACCTACCTTTCCAGCAGTCTCTCAAGGTTTTCCCCAATTCACTCATTCTGTTTCCACTCTATTGATCTCCTTTTAGGTCCTTAAATGCACTAGCATTCTTACTTTGTCAGATTGCCTTGCCTCTGGGAATACTCTTGCAATCCCACCCTTCACTTTCTCTCTTCAGTCCTATATATCCTTTGTCTCTGGTTTGACATGATTTTCTCAGTGAAGACTTTTCCAGCTCACCTCACCTCCAATTAAATCCAGTCTTCCATTTTGTAATCCCATTATTTTGTACTTTTCCTTCGTACCACTCATCACAATTATAATTAAATCATTATTTGGGTAATTATTTAATGCCTGTCTGCTCTGCTAGAATATAAGGTCCATGAGGGCAGGACCAGTTCATTTTATTCAGTGCCATCTCCTTGGCACCCAGCACATAGTAGGCACTCAGTATGTATTATCTGGCTTAGTAAATTCAGCCTACCAACACAATAGACAAAGAAACT
Source organism: Dugong dugon (assembly GCA_030035585.1). Taxonomy (NCBI): domain Eukaryota; kingdom Metazoa; phylum Chordata; class Mammalia; order Sirenia; family Dugongidae; genus Dugong; species Dugong dugon. The sequence continues at coordinate 151,372,383 of CM057460.1, forward strand.
GAAGCCCAGAGAAGGATGGGGCTTTCCCAAAGACTCATGGTATTCGGCGGAACTGTGGCTTAATCCTTAGACTCTTAGTCTATAGTTTAATCCCTAAACCATATCGACACTGAAGTCAGTCTAGAGACTTGATCTCTTGATCAATCTACCCATAACCCAAAGGAGAGGATGGAACTTACAGAGACTAAAGATCTGTGTTCAAATCCTGGATTTGCCACGTAAGCCTCACAAGGTATGATGAATATTTAATAAGATAATACGTACACTGGGACTGACATAGGATCTGGCACGTATCATTTCTGTAGAGATGCAGCTGTTCCTAAGATAGCTCGTAAAGTGTGTTCTTCAATTACTGTGCACCCACCTCAATCCAGGCCAGAATAGCCAAGTCCTTAGTATGGCAGGAAAGCATTTCATAACAAGCGGTCACTGTTCCCCCCAGGCACACAGAAAACAGTGTCCCAGATAAGGACAGTAAACACATGATACCGATCTTACCACACAGAGGTGTTCAACATTCTAGCACACAGAACCATGTGGTGGCAGGTGATCCATCTAAAAAAGTGGCATTGCAGGCTAACTGATTTCTGCCAGCAGTGTATTTATGAGGAATGTAATTTTTTATTTAAATGTACCTATAGTATTCTTATTGAATATACCAAAGGCTTTATTCGCATGTGGGCTAAAAGACAATCCATCACCCCCACTCATACTCAGTCAATACACAGACAGCCTCTTCTTATTTCATCCAGGAAAGCCAGGTGTCCTGGAAGCTTTTCCACCCCTGGCATATCAAAATGATATTTCACCAGATTCCATTCACACCTTTTTTGTGCCCATGTTTCAGGCCCTGTGCTAGACCCTGGAAATTCAGCAATGATAAGACACATCCCCCACGCCAATCTATTAAGTGATTTTACTTAAACCTTTCACCCATCTTTACCTGTATTTTCATTATTATTTTATATGCCCTCCTCAGTCTAAAGATAATTTGACCTAAAATTTGTTTCCAGTTAAAACCAAGCAGAGAAGTTTAATTACCTTCATTTCAGCTTTAGAATCCTAAATAGGAAGGAATAAATTGTGGGTTCCTCTAGAAATTGTACAGCATGGCAGATGGTTGAGTGGCTGCCCAAAAGCCATTACAAACCTTCTTGCCCTTGCGGCCTCTCACTATAGAATTTGAAAAGGCAGAGACTCACTTGCCAGCCTGCCTTTCATGGAGAGTCATCATTTGACCATTTCGAACCACTGAAACATCAGTAACAGGAGCTTTTAGGAAAATGTTTGTTTTCATTTTTAAAAAGAGACAGTCCCAGCTGGCTTGGCCATTATTCCTTCTTTCTGCCTTCATCATAGATGTGATGTTTGGAGCTGTAATGGCCAGCTTATGAACAGGAGGCAAAGAGGGAGTCATAAGAGAAAGACCCAGAGAATCAGAGATGATAGCCCTGCTGTTGTTCAGCCACTGAGCCAATGACAGCAGCTACATCCCTTTAGATTACTCATTAAGTTTAAATCATTGTAGTTGAGTTTTTTTGTTACCTGCAGCCAAACACAGTCCTGGTATACAAGGTAGGATGAAACACATGGCCTTTGAGCTAGACATACTTGGGTCTGTGTGCCAGCTTGGTCACTTATTAGCTACATGAACCTATGCAAGTTTATTAACTCCTCAGAGTTCATTTCCCATCTTCTATGACGTGAAAATACTATAACAGACTTTTTCACTGATTTGCTGTTAGGAATAAGTGAGACGGTGCATGTAGAGTGTGCAGTGTCTAGCTAAATAACTACTAGATGATAACTTGCAATACGGACACTAACACTGATACTAACATTTTAATAAATTCATAGGTTGTAAGACAACACCACTGGCTGAACAATACCATGGGTTGAGTCTTGAACAATACCACCCCCTTGCAGATTTGTCGCAGATCAATATATTTTAAAAGTCTTTTATACATGCAGCAAACATGCACAGTTACTTGTCTCTCTGGGAATCCAAAGATGAGTCAAACGGTTTCCTGCCTTGAGAAAGGCAAAAACATATCTACAAGTAACCATATTACAAGGTAAAATGTAACACTTGCCTTAAAGAGAGCCAGAGACAAGTGGGGCAGTTTCTGGATTTGGGGATTGAGAACAGTTCCAAAGAAGAAATGGCACTGAGCTGGACTTAAAGAATGAGAATATTTATTGCTGACAGAGAAATGGCTCTAAAGAGGTCTCCAGCTAGAAATAACAGCTGTATGAGCAGAAACACAGCATCTGGTTTGGTTGGAGAGAATCATGCATTACGATGAGCAGAAAAGATAACAGTTGTACTAAGTCCCAAAGGCCAGGCAAGAAAGTCATATCTTTATTTCATAAAGGAGAGCAAGGGATAAAGATACACCTTTGTACTTATAGCACCTAAGACTATTCCAAGCACACCACAAGTCCTCTAAAATATGAGCTCACTCAGTACTCAGCAGCATCCAGAGAGGTCCTCAACTGACCATGATCATCTGGGAGGGCAGACCCCACTAGCTGCCAACACCACATTTTATGTGTCGCTGTTGTCTAGGCTACTTCCACATCATACATGCAAACACCCCAAAAAGGCTTTTAATTATTGATGGACACTTTGGGCCAGTCCTAGCCCCCCAAAAGCTTTCATCATGCATGATTCCAGATGAATCCAACCCATGAGGCAGAGAGGGTATCCCTTCTCAAGGGAAACTGAGCCCACCCTCTCTTAGCACATCTCCAAATTTGGGCATCTTATTCTTTTGAGAACATTAGCCCACGTCCCTCTTAATATGGAAAGCAAGTAAACTAGCACAAATAATTGAAAAACAAGAACAAAAATGGATAAGGATATCCAATTTAAAAAAATATTCAATTGAGCCTTATTTTAAGAAATTATTTCAAAGTTCTAATAGCTATAAGTGATGAAACACTTCATGACAGAAATGGAAATTACCAAAGAAATGATCTGTCCTGTGACAGCAATTTTAGTGACATTTATAACACACATGAAATCATGAAGCTTAATTATTTGAATTTACTGGGGCTACAGATGCCATGTTGGAATCTACTTGAATAAATGCACCGAAACTAGCCAGCTGAAGAAATGGCAAAGTTGCTGAACCGTGCACTGGTTTTTCAAAGCAGTCCATGAACAGCCTTCAAACAGGCAGTGAGTAATGATCTTTCTTCTTCAACTGTCATTTGGAAAAAAGACAGAGAGAGATTTCTATACTGGTCTTCAATCCTTCACAACAGAATTTACTCCAACTCCTAAAACACATACTCCTCCATTCCAATGATCTTCGATAGATCTCCAGGATAAATGGAAGCTCTCCCATCACTTACCTTACAGGTCTTACATCCAAACTATATCAGATCTCAAGGAAGTAGGTACCAATCCTTAAGTGATTAAGAAAAAGATTTCCTTCCTCAATTTCTTAAGAATTTTAACTTACAAATACGAAGAAGTTTTGTAATCCCTGAAATACCAATGAATTGCTTATTTACACACCAATCATTCCATAGGGACAGAATTCTGATTATAAAAGTAATAAATGCTCAAAGAAGAAAATATAGAAAATGCATAAAGGTACAAAGAAGAAAATTGCAAAAATCTCAACAATCATATATAAGCATGATTAATATTTTGGTCTTTCCTTCCACTTATTTTTCTAAGCATGTATTTTATCAAAATGTGAACACATTTTACAGTTTCATATCTTATTCTATCATTAAATATTATATCAAGCACATTTAACATGATTTCCTTAAATAATCCCCTATTGCTAAATTTATAGCTTGTTTGCAATTTTTAAACTCTCATTGATAAACATCTCTGATTAATTCCTTAGGAAGTATCCTAAGAAAGAAACTCCTGGGACAACTTCCATTAACAAAAAGATTTCTAATAAGACATGCCAAATTGCTTTAAATAACATTTATACTAATCATTTCTACCAATGGTGTAAAGGACTGCCAAATTGAGAACTTTTTTTCTTTCCAATAGCATTAATATACTCCAAGTGACTTTGTTACTAATTTTGTTTCTGAACACTATTTCTCTTTATTTAACAAATTCTGGATATATTTTGGATATATTTTATCGCCTGTTGTTTTCACTTAACATTACATTGATTTCCTGAGGATATCAAGGGTTCTTTGAAAACATGTCTCTTAATGAGCACTAAATATATCATCATATAATGTGCACTTCTCTAAAAATGGGGAGAGGTGTTGAAAAATCTGGAAAAATTGTTCATGCTTATTTACTATTTGTAGTTCTTCTTCTATGAACTATTTGCTTACATCCTTTGCAAATTAGCCCACTAGGATTTTAGTGTTCTTCTGATTTATTTGTATATTAACAAAATTAATTTTTATATATTTTTACAAGATTTTTTAATCAGCATTTTATTTTCTTGGAGAAGTTTTTGACTTATAGAAATGTTAACTTTATGCAGAGAAATCATTTTTCCCCCTTTGAAATTGTTGTTCCTGTTGACTCCTCTGGTAAAGTTACCTACAATATTTCCTGGTTTTAATTTTTTTCTTATTGTAATGTTTGCATTTAACCTTTTAATATAACCAAAATTCATTTTGGCAAATTGTATAAGAAAAGGTTCTAATCATATTTTTTCCAAGTAACTAATTTAGAATTTATAAATAATTTACCCTTCCCCTTTGTCATACACTAAACCCTCTTTTATATTAGGTTATGTTTCTAGACTATTCTGTTCCATTCAATGGTATGTTTTTGCACTAATAACCGCAAGTCTTAATTAGCATAGATTAAGAGTGTATTTTATAACTGGAAATGCAAATCCCTATTATACATAATTTGCAAAATTGTCTTGGCAATTCCAGCTAGTTTATTCTTCCAGAATTTGAGAATAATTTGACATATTCCAAAAAAAGAAAGAAAGAAAGAAAATGCCAGCTGAGATGTTGAGTGGAATAGGGTGAAATGATACATTATTTTGGAATGAGCTGACATCTTTATCACACTGAGAGAAACTGGCAGCTCACATCTCCATTTATTCAAGTCTTCTTTTATGTCAGTCAGTAAATTTTTGTGATTTTCTTTGCATGGATTCTGCAAAATTTCCTGTTACGTTATTCCTGTGTGTTTTATATATCTTTAAACTACTCCAAGAAAGCAGGTCTGAGATAGTATGCCTAAATCTCAACATCACATTGTGAAATACATGCTTGTCTCTTTTGGGCCTGACAGAGAGGATTCAATGATGTCTCCTGTATGAATGAATGAATGAATGAATGACTGCCCTGGTGTTGGGGCAGAACTGGATTTGCCAGACCATGCAGATAATCCATGATTATTCTCTTATGGTCATTGCCAGCTTTATACTTTCAAAGAAAAATTTAAAAATTATAATCTCAATAAACTTATCTAAAAAAACTTAATTTTCTCCTATGATATGATTTTCAAAAAATCACCTTAAAATAATTATACAACTACCTCTGGTAAAAGGAGCCCTGGTGGTGCAACAGTTAATCACTCAGCTGCTAACCAAAAGGCTGGAGTTCAAGCCCACTCAGCTGCTCTATGGGAGAAGGACCTGGTGATCTGCTTCCGTAAAGACTACAGCCTAGAGAACCTTGCGTTGCATGCAGTTCTCCTCTGTCACATGGGGTTGCTATGAGTCAAAAATCAACTCGACATTACCCAACAACTGCCTCTAGGAGGACTGTCAATCTTGGTACACTCTCCTCACTACACTGATCCTCCACTCCTAACCCAAGGGGTAGGCTCTACCAAGTCAAGGTCTTCCTAGGGAAATTTCAATTTTGAGCAGAATGACACTGGCCTTTGGAACAGAGTCAAGATGGTGATATCTCCTCATGAATATCATCTCTGAGTTTCTATAGAGAAGCATGTGGGAAACAAGAGTCCATCCTGATGGGTATTAAAGCAGTGGTTTGAAATATAGGAGAAAATTAAGTTTTTAAAATAACTTTATTGAGATATAATTCACATACCATACAATTCACCCATTTAAAGCGTACCACTCAATGGTTTTTAGTATATTCATAGAGTTATACAATTATCACCACAATGAATTTTAGAATATTTTCATCACCGAAAAAGAAACCCCATACTAATTATAATCATTTTTTAAGGGAAGAAAAGTAGGGAAGAGATGAGTGGAGAGAAAGAAACAAAAGGGGAGCATCCAGCAGTTGGGAGGCTCCTGCACTAGTCCAGGCAGGAGATGAGAGAGGCCTGGCCTGAAGCCATGGTGGGAGATAAAGAGCAATGGATGGATTCAAGATATATTTCTGATTAATAAAATATATTTTAAAAATAGAATGACAGGACTTGCTGATGAATTTGATATGGGAGTAAGGGACAAGATACTAAAGGATAACACCTTGACTAACTGAGAGAGGGTAGGCTGCAGAGGACAGATACAGGAGGCAGGAAGAAATCAAGAGTCAAGCAGCCCCTGGGTGTTACTGCTAAATAATCCAAAGAAGAAATTTAAGTGCCTCAGTGAGCTCAATGCTGCCCTAGGAGAGAATGTCTAGAGTCAATTTCCCTCTTAAAATGTATCAACTTGTTTACCAGCATTGTTTGCTTTTGTAAGAAAACTTCATTCCTGTGATTTCCTTTTAAGGGATTTACATGCAAGCTTACACATGCATATGCACATACTCAGAAGCCACAAAACTGAACCTCAAGACTGTCTGAATTCTCAACAGTAGATTAAAAAGGAAGGTAAAGAGTTCCTTCTAGCCAAATGAGTCAGAGGACAGGCTGCTGCATCACAGAGAAAGTGGTAAGAGGTAGACTAGGCTGACGATTACTCTACGATTTTAAGGAAAACAGCCATTACTTAGATTTTCCAAGTCAAGGCTAGCTGTAAGAAGCCACCACAAAAGAAAGTAAGGTATACAAGTAGTTTGGTTTTTCAGGCACTTAACTTACAAGGATACAATGTAATAGTTAAGAATATGCACTTTGGAATCAGACACTGGTTCTACCACCAAATAGCTGGGCAGCCACTGGAAAATTATATAATCTCTCTGAATTTCAGCTTCCTTATTTGTAAAATCAGGATAATCATATGATTTATGGGAAGGTTCCATGAAACTGTGTGTGTGTGTGTGTGTGTGTGTGTGTGTGTGTGTGTGTGTGTGTGTGTGTGTGTGTGTGTGTGTGTGTGTGTGTGTGTGTGTGTGTGTGTGTGTGTGTGTGTGTGTGTACGGTCCGTCCCTCTTACACATGAGCCAACAACTGAACATTATCAGACATTAGAGAAAAGCCTTAAACATGAAAGAGAGTCCAAAACACAGAGAAATTTTAAAAAAAGGAAGATAAAAGACTCTATCAGGGAGGAAAAACACCCTAAAAATAATGAATATTAATGTCCTCAGAGAGATAAGATACTGTAACCATGAAAAATAATAGTATAGTATAATAAAAGAACATTCAGAAAACAAAAAAGAGGTCTTGGAAAGTTAAATTTATGTATGTATTCGTGTGTATATGTATTTGTGTGTATGTATACATATATAGAGTCAATTCTTGGTATCTATGGTAGTTATGTTCCGTGAAGTCCTCACGAACACTGAATTAGCAAACACCAAGTCAGCCTTGTTTGACTTTAGCTGGGAACATGCACCTAGGGCAACTCAAATTTTTTACTGCTCCACAAAGTTCACAGATGATCATAAACATGCCACAAGTATTCAGTTGCACATAAATTTTACCAAGTAGGTAAATAATGAAGATCAACTGTGTACATCTTTTTTCACAGATATGGGAAACTTGATAGTTGGAAGATAAACTTGAGAAAATCTAGAAAATGGAGCACAAAGATAAAGACACAGAAAATAGGAGATAAAAGATAACAAAATTAGAAGGTAAATCTGAATAATAAGAGTTCTAAAAAATGAGAAGAAAATGGAAATAATTCAAAACAACTCAAGAAAAAAGTTCAAAAATATCCCCATGCAGAAAGACATGAAATTCCAGATTTAAAAGGCTTTTCAAGTGTTGAGAAAAACAGATAAAAATAAACACAAATCAAGGCACAGCAGCATAAAATTTTAGAACCCTGTGGGGGCCGATAAAGTCCTATATAGTGAGAAAAACAAAAGAGTATCAGAAAGTAGCAAGAACTAGAATGACTTTGACTTCTCAAGAGCAACACTGGACTTCAGAAGAGAATGGAGGAAGGTCTTCAAAATTCTGAAGGAAAACTATTTCCAACCTAGAATTGTGTATACAGTCAAGCTACAAATCAAGTATGAGGGTACATTTTTACTTATTAAAGATCTCAAACATTTACCTCTCGTGCATCCTTTCTTAGGAAACTACTGGCACACTGGCTCCAAAAAAAGGAGAGAGTAAATGAAAAAGAGGCAAAGACATGTTACGCAAGAAACATGAAATCCAGATCAGGAGACAGGTGAAGGAAATCCCCCACTGATAGTGACAGGAGATGTTAGGATGACAGCAGTACATCAGGCCCAAAGGGAAATGAGGCCCACGTGGCAAAGAGGTCCAGGAAAATAGAGCTGATAAATATCCAACTGTATCTGACTATTTTCAGATGAGATTTACCAACCAGCAAAGGGTTGGGGCTTGAATTAGTGATAAATATGTAGAAAATCAAGCAAATAAAAAGACAATGCAATCATTAACAGCAGAGAAAATATAAGTTGTGGAAGAAAGAATAGTAAATATGGTTTGCTATATGGCTCAGGGAGCCCCAGTGGCACAGTGGTTAAGCATTTGGCTGCTATCTAAAAGGTCAGCAGTTCAAATCCACCAGCCACTCCCTGGACACCCTATGAGGCAGTTCTACTCTGTCCTGTAGGGCTGCTATGAGTTGGAATCAACAGTAATGGGATTTTTTGTTTTTATATGGCTCAGTGGGAGTCCCTGGGTGGTGCAATGGTTAACATACTCAGCTGTTAACCAAAAGTCTGGAGGTTCAAGTTTATCCAGAGGTACCTCAAAAGAAAGACGTGGTAGTCTACTTCCAAAAAATCATCCATTAAAAACCCTATGGAAGACAGTTCTACTCTGACACATAGGGGGTCACAATGAGTTGGAACTGACTTAATGGCAATGGGTGGTATATAGCTCAGCCGCGTATAGTATTCACATAGGTACCATGATGCAAACACGACATAGTGATCTAACCAAAAATTGGTATGACTGTATTAGGAGGATAGGGAAGGAAGCACACATGTGGTGGGAAAAAGGAAAGGAAAATCAGTGTGGGGAAACTACACTTTCCTGGGTTTCTCAGTGCTCCTGCAAAAAGCTCTAGCCTCCTAAGACACAGAAATGTACATATTATGTAAAGATAGAGATATTTGCTTCCACTTTCCCCAGAAATATTTTACTTCTCATGTACCATGTAGTCATTTGTCTAGGATGATAAAAATTCTTCTCTCTCTTCTCAAAAGGGACATATGGTTATATCCTGGACTAGATCCCTATGGTAAGCCGAAGGGTGCCAAGGAGACTGGAGTGTTAGAAAAAACCCAAGTGGTCATCTATGGAGGACTAGTTAAATAAGTTATGGTATATTCATAAGATGGGATACAATGCACTGTGAAAAAGAATGAGGAAGCTCTGTATGTACTGATATGGAAATCCAAGATAACATTATGAAGTAAAAAAAGCAAGGTATAAAACAGTGTGTAATAATAGGCTACCTTTGGAATAATAAAAAGAAGGTGGGGGAAGTAAGAATATACATTCATTTTTGTTTTTCATCCTTGAACTCTGAAACTCTGGAAAGACAGGTATACATACTGTCATAGTTATCTAGTGCTGCTATAACAGAAATATCACCAAGGGATAGCTTTAACAAAGTGAATTTTATTCTCTAACAGTCTAGGAGGCTAGAAATCCAAATTCAGGGTGCCAGCTCTAGGGGATGGTTTCCTCTCTCTGTAGGCTCTGGGGGAAGGTCCTTGTCATCATTCTTCCCCTGCTCTAAGAGCTTCTCAGTGCAGGGACCCCAGGTCCAAAGGACGCACTACTCTCCTGGCTCTTATTTCTTGGTGGTATGAGGTCCCCCCCATCTCTGCTTGCTTCTCTCTTTTATATCTCAAAAGAGATCGAGTTAAGACAAAACCCAATCTCATAGATTGAGTCCTGCCTCATTAACATACCTGCCTCTAATTCTGCCTCGTTAACATCATAGAGGTAGGATTTAAAACACATAGGAAAATCACATCACACGGTGGACAGTCATACAATACTGGGAATCATGGCCTAGCCAAGTTGACACATATTTTGGGGGGACATAATTCAATCCATAACACAAACACATGCATTTATGCACACAAACGCAATCTAAAAATGGTCATCTCGGAAGGCAAAAGTGGAAATGGGGATAGGGTGGAAATGAAACTCTCACCTTGGACCTTTTTGAACAATGTAAAGGTATTATCTTTTTTTTTTTTTTCTTTAAAGGTATGCTAAATATCATGGGACAACTCATACCATGCATCCAGCTACATCATGGCTTACTCAGACTCTGAGGACTAGTTGGTAACTTACCCATGCCACAGAACATTATTTCCAAGGCAAACTGCATCCTGGCTGCCTAGCAATTAACTAAACAAATAAAGCTTACTGAAAATAACTTTATAAATAAAGCTTAAGTTTGAACTGCTGACAGGAAATAAGAAGAAAGGAGGAAGGGATGAAGGGGGGAGGGAAACACAGAAGGAAAGTTTGCATGGCCCAAGAATGTGATTACAGAACAGAATATGTACACCCACCTTTGGAGAAATGTTCATCAAAGAGAAAAAACAAAATCAACAGGAATGATCATATAACTGGGACCCTCATAAATGGAATCTTCTAATTATGTGAGGGGTTACCTGTTCAGTCTTTCTTAAACGCCCTCTTCAACCTCCCAAGTATTATCTAGTAGGCATAACTGCACTTTTCCTCACGAACAATCATGTTACAGAACTCAAAATTGAATTTTGAATCTAAACCTCATTATGGTGAAGTGTTGATATAAACAGAAATGGTATGGTGCTTTGGTTTCCTGAAAGTTTCATTTTATTTTTTATACCTAAATCTGATCCAAGCTTTTATTCTTATAATCTGTCAGTTTTATTTTCCCCCAAAATTTTATTGCCCCAAAAGCAAATTCCGGGGGGGGGGGGGGAACCTTACAAAAATGATGCCTATTGACCCAGGTCCTGCCGAGTGAGAAGCAAATCCTTGGGTGCAAATGAGGCACTTATTACTGCCACCCAAGCCTCAGAAGCCTTTATCTATTACATGACTGTTGGAGGGTACTAATAGTTCTTTAATAACCTGAAGAGCAAGTGAGTTTTGTAACATGCAGCTGAGCCTTGTTTACTTGTCTGAAACTTGTTGAGCATTCGTTGCAACTATTCCTGTGATTCTGGATAGAAATAAGTGAAGCAAAATCAAATGGTCAATATCAGCACGTCTGAGAAGGAACCTACCCAACATCCACTGGAAAACTGGTAATATTTCTCCAATCTTTTTATAATTTCCTTTTCTAATTTTCTCAGGCAACAGGATCAGTCTTTGAAGCATCCATCACTGAGATATCTGAAGTGGTAGCATAGAAAAACCATTGGGGTACAAGGCAGAGGGCTGCCTTGGCTTTCACTTCTGAGTCTCCTCAAGACATAACCAAGGATATCATCTCCTTTCCTCAGCCCTTGTTTTCTCAGTTGCAAGATAAAGGGATTGAATCAAGGTTTCTTCCAGCTTCCAAGTCTGTGATTCCAACTTCCATCAAATCATACTACTTAGTAAGATAAATCAAATCAGTAGTCTTAGGCACCTGCCAGGCTTAAGCCACTGCTCATCACAGGCAAGTGAGCAAATGTGTATTTGCAGGACTACCCAGCGTACAGGAAGGGAATGGGAAAGTGGCTAATGGTACAGCTTTGTAATCACTTCTGAGGCTCTGACTCCGGGTTCCAGTCATACAGGCCTGGCAGCTGTGCCTTAAGCTCTATGGATGGCAACACCAATCCACTATGCAAGGGTCACTGACTGCTGGATAATTCATTAGCAAAACAGCACAGAATGCCCTGGTGACAAAAGAAAATCCATAAGCAGAAGGTTTCAAACAAAGGACTGTTTCCATCTAAGTGCCAGGACAATGGCTTTGAATAGGACACTCACTCCAGGTCTCTGGGGATGAGCAGTTACCTAGTCACAACTAGGCAGGTGCACAGCTCCCAGAAGAGCCAGAAAGTATGCTCTGTGCAAGAATGAAGGGCCCCCAGAGCTGCCACTAAAGGCCACAGTTTGCTTTATGGCATCACAATTTCCTGGAGCTCAGAAACAGCCCCCTTTCACCTCCAAAGAAGCAAAAGAACAAAGCCTTCTCAGTTATGGGTGTGGAGATTTTACCTGATGTTCCTGCAGATTTTGATCCACTACTCCTGGGGCTTCAGCTAATCCCCAGGCCTCAGCTACTCCAGTTGTAGACTAACACCTCTGCACAGTTGCCTTAACTCTTCTGAGTCATTCAGCCAGTTGCTTCTTAAACAGTCTTGCTAGTCCTCTGTGGCCTTCAAGGACATAGTTTAGGGCAAAATAATAATAATTATTATAGATCAGGCCAAGGAGACTCTAACTCGGATGAGATGCCAGCCCCCAGCAAAAAAGGGAGGTTGCCAAGTACAACTGGGGAAGATCAGAGACAGCTGGGTTCAAATCCCCAATTTGCCACTTGCTATCCATGGGATCTTGGGCAAGTTGTTAACTTCTCTCAGTACAGTTTATCCACCAGTCAAATGAAGACAATAATATTGTCTAGCTCACAGAATTGTGCCAAGAATTAAATAAGATAATGCATATGCAACACTCAATTACATTTCCTTGCATGCTGTAGGTGCTCAATAAATGTTAAGATACAGGTGTGCACCCACACTCAAACAAACTAAGGAACCCCACAAACTCTTCTGCAATGCAGCAAGACAGTTCCAACACCAGTACCTTAGATAAAGGCTGATCCATCATGTGCACTCAAGGAAGAAAAAAGAGAGGCACCTGCCAACAAAAACAAATTAAAAACCAGAACTAATTATAGTAGGTCCTCTGCATCTTGTGCCCAACAGAAAATGAGTTTGTTGCTAGGCTCCTTTTCTGGCCACAATTTGTGGTGCAATTAAATCATTGGCATTGTTTCCCATGTTCCATTTTAAACAGCCTCCTTGTCCAATCTCCCTTATATGGCCTGTTCAGTGCGGCCAACACAGAAAGGAGGTCAGCACCACACCCCCCGCCCCAGACTTGTACCTGCAATGGTCAAATTCCCTGAATTTCACACCAGCTCTAGTTGCTGAAGTCCACCTGAGGGAGAAGGGTTTTCTAGACTCTGGTACCTCCATCTCTGCTGCAATCACCTGTCCCATGGGGTGAGAAAGAACACAGACTTTGAAAATAGACAGGTCTGCCATCCAGGCTAGACAGACGACCTTGGACATGTTACTTAAACTCTGAGCCTATAAACCATGGCTAATGCCACTCACCTGCAAATGTGTTGCACGTTTAAAGAGCTATGTATATAAAGCTCCCAGAACAGTGCCTAAACCATTGTAGACCTTCAATTAGTGCTAACAGCTATGCTGCCCACTCCCTTGGTTTTTTTTTTGTTTGTTTGTTTTGTTTTGTTTTTTCCTATCTCTCTTGCTCATCCTTCTCAGTGTCCTTTCTAGGTTCCTCTTTTCTTGCCTTTCTCTTAAACACTGGTATTCCCAAGGTTTCATCTTTGACTTTCTCTTCTTCTTCAGAACACTCTCCCTGGATAATCTCCATGCTGATGGTTTCAGCTATCACCCACAGCCTAATGACCCCTAGATAGCTATCTCCAGTCCAGTCGTCTCTTCTGGACCCCAGACCATTATTTCCAGTTCCACACTTGACTTCTTGATCTAGCTTTCCCAAGACTCTTAAACCATATGTCTAAAAGAAACCTCAATATCATCCCCACAAAAGCCTATTCTTATTCATTTACCCTTGAGTAAAGGGAGAGCAGCCCACACAGGACTTCAAAATCGGTGAACAGCTACTTCTCACTGCTGACAGACTGAACACAGTCACTTCAGGCTGCAGACACACTATGCTCTCAGACAAATGGTATTTGTATCCCTGGCACGAAATACAGTTTTACAAATTCCAAGGGGCCAAATCAAGGAATGGAAGGAGCCCCTCCAGTTGGGGCCTGGACCTAGTACTGGCTCCACCATGAACTACTTACCCGCTCAGGACCCCAAGTTCCTCCTCAATAAAATGATGAGGTCGAAATAAAAGCTCACAGAGATCCCTTAAAGCATTAAACTATGTATACACAGCCTCCACAATATCTCTTTGGACTTAAATATCACACTAAAAAGCAGCTGCCAGGCATTTACTAGCAGTAAAAATTCAAATGATGTAGAAAAATAGTTACATTTTATCTTTTTGGAGGACAGAAGTACCCAAAGACTTTTTTTCTTGCTATATCTTGTATAAATTTGTTAACAGCAGAGTCACGACAATTGAATCAAACCCAATGATACAACTAATCAATACAGCTGCAGAAAACGGCACAGCGACTATGTCTCTGGAAAGCAGCTGGCTCAGGAAGAAATAGACCATAGATGCTATCTAGACATGAAAAGTAGAAACCCACCACCTCAGGATCCAGAGAGAAAGGCAGACTTCCTTTTGGTCTCTGCAGGACCCCACAAGTGAGATATCCCAAAATAAGTATTACCTGGATTCTGAGAAATTCTCATGGGAGGAAGGTATGTGAGATGCACAGTATGAGAAAATTGGAGATATGCAAACACCAGAGATAAGATAAAAGACAGGCACAAGTCAACATGCATGGCTCAGGGACTAAAAAAAGTGATGATTTTTTATATGTTTCTTTATTGTTGTAAAAATTCTATATAAAATACAACATTTGCCACCTCAATGTTTACCATGTGTGCAATTTCATTGACACCAACTACATTAATCATGCCATGCAACCAAGGATGATAACTTTATGAAGTACAATCTCACAAACAGAAATGTGTATTTTGAGCAAAAGGTTCAGTTTAATTTTTTTTATTGCTTCCTAATATAAATTGTGGAGAAGAGGAGGGTGATAGCTGAGAAAAGCCTTCATCATCAAGGGGAAGAACATCAACACTGAATAGATATCACATGCACTACACAGAATATGGCATCGCAAACAAAGGTGAGACTATGACCCAGCAGCAGGACTGACAGCTTTTCCCTAACCAGTGGTCCCCTACTTGTTTTAAACATCAAAAAATCTTAATAAAAAAAAAAGCTCACAATGACAAAAAGCTGCTAATAATTCAGAGGTGTTTTAAAATAAATTGGCATTATATTATACTCAACAGCATCCACAAATATGTATACAAATAACATAGGAAAATTTTTGCAGGCATATGGATTTACAGACTTGAAATCACTCCATAGATGACACCCACTACCATCACCACAGCCACAGCCACCACCACCCAGAGATCTAAGGTCCAGAGGTGGGGAATGCCTCCCTAAACCATCCCTACTCATCTGCTCAGGCATCTGTCAATCTATCACCCATACTTATAAGACAAATGAAAACACCTCAATCTATGCCTGCAAAAAAAATTCCCAAGTAAAGTTAACCCACCTCTAATTGGCCAGCCAGAAACATTAACAATCCCCAGGACCAGTCCCTGGAGAAGGACATCGTGCTTGGTAAACAAGAGGTAGCGAAAAAGAGGAAGGCCCTCAATGAGACAGACTGACACAATGGCTATAACAATGGTCTCAAACATAGCAATTATTCTGAGGATGGTGCAGGACTGGGCAGTTTTTCACTCTGCTGTACGTAGGGTCACTATGAGTCAGGACAGATTTGACGGCACCTAACAACAAGGCAGCCGTAACAAGGTACCATAAACTGTGTGGCTTAAAACAACAGAAATTCACTGTCTCTCAGTTCTAAAGGCTAGAAGTCTGAAATCTAGGTGTCATCAGAGCCATGCTCTCTGAAGGCTCTAGGGGAACATCCTCCCTTGCCTCTTCCTGGCTTCTGGTGGTTCTTGGCAATCCTTGACATTCCTTGGCTTATAGATGCATCACTTCCGATCTCTGCCATCATCTTCACATGGCCATCTTTCCTCTGTGCCTCTGTCTCTGTGTTTCTTCTCTTTTTACAAGGACATCAGTCATATTGGATTAGGGCCCACCCTACTGTAGTATGATCTCATGTTAATTAATTACATCTTCAATTATACTAATTCCAAATAAGGTCACATTCTCAGATACTAAGGTTTAAGACTACAAGGAACACAATCCAACCCATAATACCTGGTTTTCCATAACAGTCACATGCAATCTCTAACATCAAGTATGCATTAAGCACTAGTATTAATAAATAAATACAAGGTCACATGTTTCATGTCCTGACCTCATGTTACTGATACTGAGAAGCACTCACTCCGAGAGCAAGGGCAGTGTTCATCTCCCTTCTTCCAAACATCACTGGATTAGAAACCTGGAATTTTAGCTCCCCTTGGGAGAGGGAGAATTGGATGGAAGAATTCCACTGTGAAATGCAACCCTTGAGATCCCCAGACACCTACAGTTGCTACCTACCCCTCCACCCCAACCCGTGTACCTGGGCCAGTGGATCCAGGACTCGGCAGGCTTCTTTCCATTAGGCATAGTCTCTATTTGGAATTCAAATGTAAGTTAATGTATGCATGAAAAGTAATCAGACATATTTTTACATTTTACTACTAATACTTCCTTGAACTTTTAAGTTTTCAAACAGCAGTATATTTAAGGACATATTTTTCCTATCAATCAATTTGGAATGTTAATTTAGAATTAATTCAATGATGGATTTCAGATTCGAAAAACATCAGGTTCTCCATGATTCTGCCGTTCACAGATTTAGCACTTTGTACAAATACATCCTGCATCTGGCAATTACTCAACTCTCTAACCTCTCCCACTCTCCCTCCCCCAGGTCAGGCAGGTCTCCTATTCAGAAAAGCCCTGGCCTGGGGAAGGAAGGACTGATGTGCAGAGAGAATCTGCCCTGAGAGCTCATTTCTGCTGGGTTGCCAGCTGGGTGCCAAGGGAAGTGAGGCAGCTCTCTTCATTCAGGGGCCAACTTCTCTCCCACAGCCTTCCAATGATCTCCCTCTCTCTCCTCAAGCCCTGCTTCAAGGCACTGGAACAGCCAAAAACCCCAAAAGGTGAGGCTTGGCTCTGGCCTCCAGGACATTTGGAGAACCAGTTACCCTGGTATTCTTTCCAGCCTACTGCTGGTCACAACTCACAAACTGAAAGATGATTTTCTCTTAACTGACCCAGGGTCAACTTCTGCCAAGCGAGACAAGGAGAGAGCCAGTTTCCTCCAGTGGACCACAGGCCCTTCTGGGCCACTGGGCCAGACACATGCACAACCTGTACTGACATTCTAACCCCAGAACGTTCTCAGCCTCTTTCTCCTTCCATAGATAGGACAAGCAGTAGACTTCCTCAGAAGGTAGTTTTAACATTAGCTCTCACACAACTTTGTAAAAAATCTTGAGCACTTCTGATTATCTGTTTTCATAGCCAGAAAAAGGAGGCAGCCTCATGGAGAGAGATGGACTCTTGCCTCTCTAAGCCTGAGTTTTCACCTTTATAAAATGAGGTGGTTGTTGTTTTTTTTGCCATCGAGTTGCTTCTGACTTGTAGTGAACCTATGACAGAGCAGAACTGCCCCATAGCGTTTCCTAAGCTGTAATCTTTATGGGAGCAGATAGCCAGGTCTTCTCTCCCACGGAATCACTCATAAGTTTGAACTGCCAACCTTTTGGTTAGCAGCCAAGCACTTAACCATTGTGCTGCCAGCACTCTTTATTCAGTTACCCATATCTAAAAATTAAATAAGACAGCATTCATAAAACACTGTCTAGAAGAGTGTGTCTGGCACAAACATGGTAGACATCCAAAAAGAGGTAGTATCTTCTTCCTTCAATGAAAAAATGCCCAGGGACTCTTCACGCCATACACTTGGGGAGGGGGTGACATGTTGGGGTGGGAGAAGGACAAAAGGATTGGGGAAACTTCTAAAGGCTCTTTAGCTTTAATACTTTTTACTCAAATTTCAACTGATGGCAAATATTAGAAGACTTCGTAGATTTAGCAAACACTTTGTACAAATACATCCTGCATTTGTTCACAGGAATTGATCACATTTGATAATGAGCTTGTCACCAACAACTAGGATAAATGGGCTCAGGCCTGCTCAGATATTACAGTGATCCTTGCCCTTCTCAGCTTTGGTCCCGACTCTGTGGGATCCTGCACCATCGTCTGCAAGCCTACTCTGTGCTTTCACTCAGGCATTCCAAGGCATGGGGGCAGGAGGCAGGTACCAGGAGGGCATGGGTGCAGGTGTAGATCAGCACCTCCAGCTCAACGAGGGTCGGCTTCATGGGTGTGAAACCTATGTAGTCAGGGAGAAGCTTAAAAGAGCCACAGTCTATTGTCACCATCTTGAAATTCTGAATAATTAAAAAACAAACAAAAACGGTTGCCATCCAGTCGATTCCAACTCATAGCGACCCTATAGAGTAGAACTGCCCCATAGGGTTCCCAAGGCTATAATCTTCACAGAAGTAGACTGCCACATCTTTCTCCTGCAGAACAGCTGGTGAGTTTGAACTACCACCGACTTTTCTTTTGGTTAACCAACTGCTTAACAACTGCACCACCAGGACTTTTATTTTTCTTTTCTTTTTTTTTTTCTTTTGAGCAAGGGGCCCTGCATTTTAATTTTGCACTGGGTGTCACAAATTATATAGCAGTTCTGAGTTCCATATTTCCAGTTCTGAGCTTGATATTTCAGTCAGCTTTTCTCCCAAACCTGCTTTCCTCTCTGTTCCTGATCATGGGACCTTCATCTTCCTCTCTACCTGGGCTTGAAATCCTAGATATCCCCCACTGGCCCTTCACATCAGAAAGCTCCCAAATGCTGCCAATTCTATTTCCACTGTGATTCTTACATCCATGTCATCTTCTCTATCCCCACTGTAGCTCTCTATTTCTCTTTCTCACCTGGACTATTAAAATACCCTCCCAATAGTCTTCCCTCCTTCAGGCTCTTCTATCACTCATCTGTACTGCTGACCCATGGCAGATCACATCATTCTCTTGCACAAAACCCCTGGAAGTGCCACACTCTCCCATGGTGCAGCAGTTCCAGTCCTCTGACGCCCCTACCCTGCCCTAGTCCAGGACCAGACCCACCCTGCCACAGCCTCTGAAACCTTTTAGGAAAGCCACAGGCCAGGGGCTAGGTCTCATCTCCCTCCCTAATCCTGATTGTAGAACAGAACAGCATCCTTCCTTCTGATTTATATACTATCCTTACTATACTATATGATCCCTGAGGTTAGAATCCATGCTTGATCCATTCCATCTCTCATTACCCCAAGCATTTGTGCACAATGCAGAATTTTTTAAAAGTGACTTCTCACAATATACATTTTCAGTATTGCCCCAAGCTCATGTTTCAGCCTTAGCAGGGGTGAACTCAATGCTATCACAGTGCTTTTTCACAATGTATTCAATTTTGCAGGGCATCTGTCACCTTCTTTTCTCCTTTCTTTTTTAGTGACAATAAATACAAACAGAGGAACTACACTGAGCATAAACAGACTCTTGAAATCTACCTCAAAGTAATATGTAAGATCCTTCTTCACTAATACAGCTAATGTGCTTTCCCTCCAACACCCCCTGAAATCTAGTTCTCATTTGAATATTTAACAAGCATCATCTTGGTAAACCTCTTTCCCTTAATCTATGAAGGAGTAAAAAAATGGATTTAGCCCATTCAAACTGCATTTGGTCCTGCACATACATTTTATGCCTCCATTCACAATCTTAACCCTATTGTAGCACATTAATTCTGGTCTGTATGAAATGTTACCAGCAGAATCTATTGATTTGTTTCATCCATTTATGTTAGTTTCTTTCAGTGAGTCCTATAACTTTTTAGCTAGTAAGTATGCATGTATGTTTGCTAACAGATAAGGATAATTTTATAGTAATTTTTAATTTGATTAATTATATTGTATAGTTATAACAATTGTATTTTTAGAGTATTAACAATACAGAGAACCTTAAAAACGTATTTTGTAAAGTAAACCTAGATCTAATGATCTACATTTGCGGAACATAATCTCATCACCTTGTGTTATCTGTGTGTTTTGTATCACCACAATGATATTCTGATGTGCTTTTTGACAAGAAAATATATCTGTTATGTCAATTCTGCTGGATTATTGTTGCACAGAGCAAAAAGATGATATAAAAATAGAGTGCTTTTCAAAGTCATTAGGAAGCTGTCATTCTGAAAGGGTGGGGCTTACTGAATCCCAAGTGATTTAGTTATCATTTGAGTTGACTATTTCCTACTGGCTCTTGGGAACATCATAAAGGTGAATTTGAATCAAAGTTTATAAAATAATAGTTTGGGAAGGCCTCTCCTTTTTTAATTTGAATATGTCTAGCAGTCATACATCCTGATAACTGAGACTATAATATGGTTGAGTGACATGCTCCATCCCATACTTCATGTAATAATTCCCCATGAGAAAAACCCGCACTCCCAAGACTTAGTTCGGAACCAGGATAGTACTTGTATTGTTATCACTAGCACTTTGGATGCAAAGATATGCCTTTGCTTTTTGCTTACATGGCATCCTTAGTACATGGGCAATTATTTATCCTACGTCTGCTTTCTGCACTGCACTGTTAGCTCATTGAGGACCCCAAGGTAAATTCTGAATAAATACATGTTCAACAGAGTATCTCTTTTATTCCTGGTGCTGGTAGCAAAGCAGCGCATCTATATGGGCGGATAACAAAACCCTCCCTTGTTTCCTAAGAATTTACTAGGGTACTAGTAGCCTACAAAACCAGGTCACCTTTAAGCCCAAGCATCTGAGTTTTAGGAAAAGAGAAGGTGGAGGTTATCTGACTTTTTAAATCAATTTCCACCTTACTGTGTTCTTCACCTTCATTCAAACTAAAGGCAAATATTAGAGGGCTTGTGTTTTCCTCAAATGTCACAATTAGCTGGTTTGCTTAGCAAAATAAGATGGTCTTCTGAAATAAAACTCAAAACCAGGGTCCTTTTGGTCCTGCCAGAAAGTGATTATGGAATTCATTGTCAACACAAACAGCACCAGAAGCACAACCCAAACCCCCTGATCCCGCTAAAATCTAGTACAGGGAATTCAGAATGAGAAGCCGCTTCATATACACCTCTCATTAAAAGTAACTGTCAATTCCCTATGCACTCTCTGTGATCCTCTGGGGTAGCATACAAGAAAGGAAAAATGAAAACATGAGCTATATCTACCAAAAACAGCCAAAAAGCGAGAAACTCTTCCAATATCTAAGACCAAAAGAAATTTAGCCCAAAATATCAATGTATTGAAGCTAAAACCGTTATTTTGGCTCAAACCAGTAAAACAATTGTCCCCAATTCTCTATTTCTTTCAGTATGGCAAGACCGAGCCAATTGAACCTAAAGCTCTAACCTCAAGGAGTAAAAGGTTTTGTTCCATCTAAGGCTGTGTTCTTATTCAAGAAGAGTTTTCTTATAAGCCCATCAGCACCATGGACAGTTCATGGTAGCATAACTGAGACATTAATATTACCACTGTGCTATGGAGCCTTAGTAGCACAGAGGTTAAGAGCTATGGCTGCTAACCAAAAAGGTCAGCAGTTCAAATCGACCAGCCACTCCTCAGAAACCCTATGGGGCAGTTCTACTCTGTCCTGTAGGGTCACTATGAGTTGGGATCAACTCAACCACAACAGGTTTTTGTTTTTCTTTTTTTTTTTGTTACTGTGCTACAGATATCTGTTAAAGGCCTGGTGCACAGTAGTTAAAGAACTTGGCTGCTAACCAAAAGGTCAGCAATTCAAATCCACCAGCTTCTCCTTGGAAACCTTACAGGACAGTTCTACTCTGTCCTACAGGATCGCTATGAGGGGAATCAACTCGACAGCAATGGGTTTGGGTTTTCTTTTCTTTTTTTTTTTTTTTTGGTTATAGACATCTACATCACAAAGGTGATACAATTTAGGGGACAGAGTGAGAGGGGATCGAGATGTCACTGTGTGTTTATTTTTCCGTGTTTTGTTGGGGGAGAACAGAGAGAGACAGAAAAGGAAAGGAGAATATAGAAAGTAAGTGAAAAATAAAGATCTTACAAGTCTAATGTGAGAGTAGGTGGAGTCCCCTTACCTCTTGGGTTTCACTTCTCCAAGTTAAATTTAGCTGTTTGTGCATGCATTAATGCAAACACATACAACAATCCCTTATGGCAAATATTATTATGTATAAGGATGTCACAGCAAGAATAGAAGACACAGAGGAGGGCGACCCAAGCTGGCACCTTAGTCAGACACACCATGCCATCCACCTACAGCAAACCCAAGAAGTCAAGTGGCAGGTACAGATCTTGAAACCCTGAACAGCAAATGAAAGGATGAAGAATTAGATTGAATACTGAATGGAAGTAGAAACTGAATGAAAACAGTGAACGAGGAGAGTTATGGATCGTAGGCACCCTGCCAGCCATCCCAGCACAGCATGGTCATCGTGAGACAAAGTGAGCAACATTCCCAGATGTGGAGCACAGGAAGGCAACTTCGTGGAATTCCTGATAGCAGACAAATAATATTGTGTAGACAAACCCGGAGTGAAGCAAAGCACCATCTACACCTCTGCCAAACAATGAGCAGAAGATCCTAGTGCCCTCACCCAACATACAACTGGCTGCAATGTCACACAACCCACGCTCAGTTCCTGAAGGTTGACTGCACGTGCACTGAAATCTCTTGGTCCCCCACCACCTACAGCATGCCAATTTGTGCATGCACAGAAGGCCTATCCCATCCATCTGGGTAACACTGCCTCAGAGCAGCTTTGGAGACACCCTGCCCTTATCTCTAGAGGACACACTAACTACTAGCACCAACCCCAAAGAACTCATGGTCACACAAGGACTATGAAGGGACCCTGACCACCCAACATTTGTCTCTCAACATCAGGAAAATAACCTGCTCTCCCACCTCCACTCATTCCTGTAAGGGAAGACATAAAAGCTTAACCACAGAGGACTCACACATGAGTGTCACCCACCATAACCACTAATGAGAGGAAATCACACCCAGTCAACCAACACCACCAAAGTCACACACAGACCAGCATCACAAAACAATTAAAATAATACAAAGGAAGAAAGACATTCTAAAGAGAAAGAGAAGAAATAAAGCTTCTGTTATACCAAAACAAAGCCAAACAAAAAATCAGGACAAAACAAACAATAAAGAAATATATAAGTAAATTATCACCTTAATGCCTCTGAGGCAGCAGACAATAACAAATCATATGAAGCAACAGGATAAAAACGGCTTAAACAAGTGATCAAAATAAAGGGGCAGAAAACCTTCCTGAGGAAGAAATGATAATAGAACTACCTGATAAGGAATTCAGAAGACTTACACTTAGGCTCCACCAAGAGATCAAGGAAAGCACAGGAAAAAAAAAACCCTAAAAGAATTCAGGAAAATCATACAAGAACAAATAACAAATTAAACAGACAAATAAAAACCATGCAGAAAGAACAACTAGAAATCCAGAAGAGTAACAATAAAATATCAGAAATAGATGACTCAACAGAAGGACACAGAAGTATAATTGAATCACTGGAAGAAAGAATCAGCAAAATTAGAGGACAAATTCCTTGGTACTAATTTGCTTGAGGAACAATTAGAAAAAAGAATGAAGAAAGCCTAAGAGTTATCTGGGACACCATCAAGAGAAATAATTTATACATAATAGGAATTCCAGAAGAGAGAGTAGGAAAAAAAAGTACAGAGAGAATTCATGAAGATATATTTAAAGAAAACTTCCCAAATATCATGAAAGATGAGATGATTTCCACCCAAGAAGCCCAATGAACCCCATACAGGATAGATTCAAAAAGAAATTCACCAAGATATATCATAATCAAACTTCCCAAAGACAAAGAAAGAATTCTGAGAGCAGCTCGTGAAAAACAAAACATCACTTACAAAGGGGCACCAATGAAACCACATGCTCATTTCTCATCAGAAACCATGCAGGCAAGAAGGCAATGGGATGATATAAATAAAATCCTGAAAGAAAAGAACTGCCAACCAAGAATCACATATCCAGCAAAATTGTCTTTCAAAAACAATGGTGAAACTATAACATTTCCACATAAGCAGAAATCAAGGGAATTTGTAAAAACCAGACCAGACTTACAAGAAATATTTCGGACAGAGAACCAACAACATCAGACAACAATCTGAGATAAAGACACCCAACAGCATCACCCAGACACCAACCCAGATAAAGACTTCATGAAAGTAAAATAAAGTTGCAAAACTGATTACAGGGAACCAAAGATGTTAAGATGTAAATGATGAAAACTTCAAAACAAAAAGGGAGAAGAAATGGTGTAGCTATAGAACTCCCATATGGAGAGGAAGTCAATGCAATTTTAAGATATAACAGGCTGTTTTAAACTTAGGAGTATAAATCAGGTGTTGCTGGTACCCTGCTGTCATGGATTGAACTGTGTCCCCTCAAACTATATGTTGGAATCCTAACTTCTATACTTGTTAATCTAATCTAATCAAATGCAACATAGTTACCTTCCACAATGCAATATAATATTATGTAATCAATCAGTTGTGGTCTTACCAGTGTAGGGTGAATCCTAAATGTAATCACTTATGAATTATAAAAAGAGCAGAATGGGCACAGAGATATGCACACATGTAGGCAGACAGATGCCTTGTAAGGACTGTCTATAAGCCAAGGAACCAAGGAATGCCTGGGACCACTTACAAGGAAGGAATTGACATGGCCAAGACCATGATTTGGACTTTTAGCCTCCGAACTGTGAAAAAATGAATTTGTTCTTTCAAGAAAAAAAAAAAAAGAATAGAAGACAGATATTTGGTGTCAGAAAAAAAATGTAGAGGAAGCAATATTTCAAAGAATCATTGTATTCAAGGATAGAATAGGTGATAATAGTGAAAATAAGTCTTCAATGGATGAAATAGGATCATATTTGTCTCTATGAGTGTGGCTCAATCCACACAACGTGAGACTGACTTAACTGACAAGCAAAACTTGGACCTCTCTGAGTGTTGATGAGAGAGCTCAACAACAGACAGTAAGTCAGGTTTAAGAGAGGAGCTGCTCCTATGCAAACTCTGGTACCACCATGGTGGATTCTGAGCCAACTACAAAGATCCCCAAATACCTAGAAGAGTGGAAAACACAGAGGATCACTAATCTGCTGCTTAGATGTGGTTCAGTAACAGTCACATGAGGAGCATCTAAAATCTCTTTTATATGACCAGTAGACCCTGAAGCAAATGTCACATCCCTGTAAATCTACACAAGTGCCTCAAACACCTGCTGATATGGGGGTGCACAAAGAGGTCTAAATTGCTAGAATAACAAAGTGAGTCCCCTAGAAAACTTCAAAATTAATTCTCCCAGCAATGTTTGGGAGGGGTTCACAAGGATCAGTATTCTCATTCAAAAGTGGATTTTGCCTCTTCTATGGAAGGATTAATAAACATGAAAGTTACATGATCTGCATGATGAGAATGTTGTTCTCCCTCAATTTTGTTTTGGCAAAGTACAATGAAGGCCCTCGAACAATTCATCACAATTGTTGAATTACAGCAATACATGGCACATCTACAATCCCAGGCCAAGAACGGTGTCAAATCATATATATGCAAAGTGGGTATTTTTCACCTTTAAATACTGGATTTTTGAAAAGTCATCACACATAATTTGGGAAGAAAAAGCATAAATCTATCTGTTCCATTGTTTTTCCACACAGAGAAAATAATGTGTGGGAAAATGGTCTCTTATTTCCAAACTAAGTTTATCACCAAACCAGACTTCCATTGTCTCAAAGGCTAAACTTCTTCAGATACATGTTCAATTCTCAAATCTTTGTATGATGAGTTCACTGGCTTAGAGATCATGGAGAAATGACACCAAGTTTTGAAGCTTTAACAAAACAGACTTTGTACTTTAACACAAGAACACACCCCAGTTTTTCATTGTGATAACACTGCTTCACTCTCATCTTCCAGAGTAACTTTCCTCCAAAGAGCTGGGTCTATTCACAGGTACCACCTTATTTTAAGGACAATAAAGAAGTTATTTTCTCCAACTAAGAGGAATCTGAGGACAGAAGTGGCAAAGAAACTTGCTCAGGTCCCACAGTAACTTAACAAGAGGAAGGATCAAAAATACAGGCGGTTTTGTTTCCAGGGCAGCATTGTAGATGCCAGGCTGCCCAAATCAAATGAAGGTAATTGCTCTCAGAATACCGAGCATGTCTCCTACGAGACAGGGCCCATACTGACCTAACAGGGTATGTCAGAAGAATTGCTGCTTCAGGGAACCTAAATAAAGGCAAGGCTAAAAAGATAGTAGCCAAAGTCATAGCTCTAAGATGACCTAAACTGAGAGAAATCATTCACCATGGGTGTGTGTGCTGATGTGGTTCATGTCTACAGTTTGCTTCTTGTCTCTACTACCTGCAGCCCGAGAAATACACAATGTTTGGTGAATCTATTCTTCAAACATGATCAGTCCTTACTGCCGGCCACCAATTTTCTTCACGGCTAAGAATTCAAAGAGTAACTAATTCCTTTTTTACAGCCTAATTTAATACATCCTATTGGCCACATTAAACCCTGGTGGTGTAGTGGTTAAGTGCTAGGGCTGCTAACAAAGAGGTCAGCAGTTAGAATCCACCAGGCACTCCTTGGAAACTATGAAAACTCTATGTCCTATAGGGTCACTATGAGTTGGAATTGACTTGATGGCAATGAGTTTTCTTTTCGTTTTTTTTTTTTTTTTTTTTTTTTTTTTGTTTACTGACCACATTAAGGAGCCCTGGTAGCACAGTGGTTAAGTGCTCGGCTGCTAACAAAAAGCTGGGCAGCAGCCACTTCACAGGAGGAAGATGTGGCAATCCCTATGGGGCAGTTCTTCTCTGTCTTACAGAGTTGCTATGAGTTGAAATCGACTCGATAGCAACAGGTTTTGTTTTTGGTTTTATTGACCACAGTAGGCCATAATGTGGCTGAGCCTGAGGAACCTCTGTAACTGTCCATGGTCCTTGATCATCAATGCTCCCTGGTGCTCAGTTTCTTCTCCTAATCCTTAGACCCTGCTGATTCCTGCTCAATCCAGTGTTCACAGCTCTCATTTTGACAGGAGGGAAAAATATGATTACATAGTATCCCATAATTAGATAACAATAATTCATGCTTCACAATTTATGTAGCTGCTTGTACATCATTTTAATGTTTATGAATATTGATTTCTTCCATCCTTTTGGGAAATTGGGAAGCATATACCTTCATTCCTTCCCTCTGATTTTCAAGCTAAATTAAATGCTAAAGAATTTCAGTAATGCTTATCCCAGATGGTGTATTCATACCCAGCTATCCAAGGATGTTTCTGACCCACAAGTTTAACAGACTTTCAGTGTATTTATTCAACCAACAAACACTTTTTGAATAGTATTACATGCTAACCAATTAGAACCACTGGAAATGTGTATAAAAGATAATGTCCTTGTCCCTGAGGGGATAATAATGAATGATGGAGGTAAAAACCCATAGACCAGTAAAATTATGGGCTGGAGAGACTACAACATAAAGCTGTAATGGATACCACAGTGGATACAAACAATAACTGACCAATGGGAAACTTTATCTATGAGACTACAATAACAAATATGTCACTCCCATACAAGACAGTCTGACATCCACAGAAAAAATTCATTGTTAACACATACTATCAACTACTGTACATCTACTAGTGGAAATATTAACCTTTGCTTCAAGAGACTATTCACTAAATATGAACTAAGTCTGTAAATTTTTTATCCAGTTATTACAGTACTCATCACTTAGTGGTATAGGGCTTCTCATTTAGGTTGGTGGCCACGAGAGAAGAAATTGAAATTTGAGAGCAACTCATCTGATAGGGAAATTACTAGCTAAGAAGAGACTTCACTATCAAGAGGAAGGAGTTTCACATATGGCTCATTCTGAGCAGAAACGTACACATAAGCAGGTACCTGCAGAAGTCCTTATGAATTTTTCACAGGAAGATCAAAGAGAAAATAGACATGAATGGGTTGGAGGAAAAAGATATGTACTGGAAGCAGAGCTGGCATGGATTGGAATTTAGATAAAGTCCATCCACACAGGGTGACCTTCAGCAAAATACAATATTCCTAGGCTTAAGACAAATGAGTAATATTGGCATGGGAGAGTGTTATGGATTGAACTGTATCCCCTAAAAATGTGTGTCAACTTGGCTAGGTCTGTGATTCCCAGTATTGTGTGGTTGTCCACCATTTTCTGATTTGATGTGATTAACCTAAGTGTTGTAAATCCTAATCTCTATGATGTTAATGAGTAGGTTTACAGGCAGTTATGTTAACGAGGGAGGACTCAATCTACAGGATTAGGTTGTATCCTGAGTCAATCTCTCTTGAGATATAAAAGAGAGAATCAAGAAGAACGGAGAGGGACCTCCTACCATCAAGAATGAAGAGCTGGGAGCAGAGTGCGTCCTTTGGACCTGAGGACCCTACACTGAGAAACTCCTAGACCCAGGGGAAGACTGATGACAAGGACCTTCCTCCAGAGCTGAGAGAGAGAGAAAGCCTTTCCCCCGGAGCTGGTGCCCTGAATTTGGACTTCTATCCTCCTAGACTGTGGGAGAACAATTTTTTTTGTTAAAGTCCTCCACTTGTGGTTATTTCTGTTATAGCAGCACTAGATAACTAAAACAGAAAGCACAAGCAGCTTCTGAACTTTCAAACTCAATGCCACTCACAGAGATGTTTAAAATCATACTAAGTATCAAAAAGCTATTCCAATCTGACACCATGGATTGACTATTACTTCTAGACAAGTTGGCTGCATTTAGCCACACAAGTGTGGCAATGAATGTGAAAGGTGCCCATGGAGTTATGCAGCGTGACATCCCTATTTAAAGAGGATAAACCAATAAAAATGTGTTGGTGTTTAATTCAGTAATTCAATTAGCCTTGTTTGAGTACCTACTATGTGCTGAATAGTGTGAAAGACACTGGGGATGCAAAGATTAAAAAGTATTCAGCCCACGCTCACAGAATTGCCACATGCCTAATACTTCGACAAGAATGTTCTGGCTTTTCTAATTATCTCAGGGAAACAAAAAGAGGAATTTGTTCTTCATACAAGATAAATCTCCTTCAGTTATAAACAAAGTGGGAGCTGCACGTGGGGGATTAACCAAGGGACACAGAATGAGAAAATCCACAGAAATGACTCAATTCTGTTCCATGGTTACTGAAAATAAAGGTAACAATGGTAGTCAGTATATTTCCCGGGAATACAAGCAGGCACTTAGAGAAATGGTGACGTGTCCTATAAGGAAAGGTTGTTTCTTTGTGGATTACAGCATCTTCCTTCCAGTGATCTTTCAGTATGGATTAGCTTGAACTCTTATTGAGAGGCCACAGTAGTACATTTTAGAGCGAACAGGCCATGTGAGAGCTGGACCCAGCAAAGGACCCATACATATAGACACATCTTTTATACAAAGGATGTTATACACACTTTATTGTAAAATTCAAGACATATGCACTTGGCCAGCAAAATGTTCCTAAAGAAGCCACAAGCTTTGATTATCATTTCCAAAGTTGCTCCAAAATCAGTTTCTCTTGATCAGCCTGAAAGAGTCTTGGAAAAAAACAAGACTTGGCTCTATTTTCAATATTTCCTACAGGGAACATATATTACTTTTATAGTAAGAGAAGTAATTTTTTTAAACAGAAAATACTAAATATTGCCTAGGGCAACATCTTTCCATCCTAGGTGCCTTATCTTTGCAAAATGATCTACCCTTCTCCTTGAGAAAGTCAGTAAATCTTGACCTTCAGCCAAGTTTTTATGGTAAGATATGCTAAGAACCCATGTGCTATGAAATTTAGGAAATATTAGTGTTCTTCAATTAACTCACTTTCCTCCATCTAAATTTCTCCTGGAGTAAGAGTTTCCTTTTTTTTTTTTTAAGCTTTTACATTATTGCCTTTATTAGGCAAAGGAAAGCAGCCAAGATTCTTGTGAGTATCATACTGTCCCTTGAGAAACCACATGTTCTGAGGGTACAAGGGAAGCACTTGAGCTCCAAACATGAAAATATACAGGTTAGCTCCCTGTTAATACAAATACCAGAGAAACACTTTTGCCAAAATGAATATGATTAGAAGTTTATTTGGATGGCTTTACCACCACCTAAATGCACAAGGATGGGCCACCAACTTGGTAATGCTTATTTGAAATTTTTACAAATAGAAAAACAGAGACTAAACACAATGAGAAAAGAGTGTGTATTCCTCATATTCTGGCTGCATCTTACCATTTCTCAATGAGGCTGGACACGCAATTAAATGTGGTTGAGCAGGTATGTGTGTCAGGCAGCCCAGATTAAATGTTCCATATTGACAGAGTTTAAATTGGTGACTGTATGTTGAACCAGACAGGGGCCTCCTCTTACCCAAAACAAGTGGGTGTCGATGTGTATGTGGTGTAGTCTCCTACAGATGAAAAGCAAGACTCACTACTGAATTCAAGGGCAAGGGAAGCTCCCTGAGGTCTGAAATGAGACCATTTATCAAATCAATGCCAGAAGCAACAGGACAGTCTCTGTGACCGGGACCATCTCTAGAACCAACTTTCCTTCTTAGACAAAAGATGACACCTCCTACGCCAAACCCTGGCGAGTTTTTCCATCAATGAAGAGGTAGTTCCAAGAGCAAGATACCCTTGCCCTCTACAAAAGAATGGAAACTAACTCAAGGCTTATGGGTAGGATAAAAAATCATTCCTCACAGCTGGAGTTCCAAGGAGATATTTCTGCAAGAGGCTCCTTTTAGAAATGCTCTATAGAGTTGACCAGAACTGCCCATAGATTTAAGTGATTCTGCTCCCACTTTCTGGACTTTTTTATCTGAAATGTACATCCACCTTGACCTGAAGGAGATGCAGGTTTCCAACTTGTTCATAGATTCTCACTATCCCTGAGGTTTTTATCAACATAATTAGTAAGGCAGGTTCCCTGCCTTCCAGGAGGTGAGGGTATATTTGGGGAGAAAAAAAGGAAAAAATAACTACCGTGGGAGGCTATTAAAGCCAAATATAGTAAGTACGTGAGCTGTTCAGAGGTATGAGAAAGATCTCTGTGAGCTGAAGGGATCAGGGAAAGCTTCCTGGAGGGGGAAGTTTGGAACTGGAAATTGAAGGTTATTATGACAACTGGAAACCCTGGTGGCATAGTAGTTAAGAGCTACAGCTGCTAACCAAAAGGTCAGCAGTTCGAATCTACCAGGTGCTCCTTGGAAACCCTATAGGGCAGTTCTACTCTGTCCTATAGGGTCGCTATGAGTTGAAATCGACTTGGCGGCAACGGTTTTTTTTTTTTTTTTTGTGACAATGGAAAAGTTGTGCCAGGAGAGGGGCTTGACACATACAGATGCATGAGGCTGGAAAGCAGTATTTAGAGAATGAAACTAAACACAGCTGGTATGGGAGAGGATCTGTGTAGAAAAGTGAGAAGGATGGGGCAGTAAACAGGACTAGAGTGTCAAAGGCCCTGTAGGCTAAGCTAAGAGGTGCGGATTCAATTCATCAACAATGGGCAACCTTTGAAAGCAACTCAGCAAAGACATTTTAGGATTATATGGGAGATATATATGGAACAACCTGTGAGCTGGTCTGGGGTGGGGAAAGCCTAAGCTGGAGAATGGGGAACACTCAAGAAGTCCAGGATCTGCATCTGCAGGTCTGAGGAGGTTACCGACCATGACCCTTCTGAACACCCCCGCCCCTATCGCTTAACCATCTTCCTGGCAGGGGAGCAAGTTGCTAGGATGTCAGGCCCCTAGACAGAATCTTCCAGGTCAAGAAATAGGGTCAGGGCCACTCTGTTTAATTTATTTAGGGGGAGATAGAGGTGTCAAGGAGTAGAACTTGGCAGCTACTCCCTGCCCTTCCCAATGTGCCTCAACCCTGTTGTTGTTGTCAGCTACCATCAAGTTGGCCGCAGAATCATGGTGACCCTGTACAAGACAGAACAAAATGCTTTCCAGTCCTGTGCCATTCCCATGATCGGTTGCAGACGGGACCATTGTGATCCATAGGGTTTTTCCTGGCTGATCTTTGGAAGATCACCAGCCCTTTCTTCCTAGCTTGTCTTGGTCTAGAAAATCCACTGAAATCTGTTCAGCACCGTAGCAACACGCAAGCCTCCACTGACAGCTGTGTGGTGGCTGCACTTGAGTTATACTGGTCGGGAATCAAACCTGGATCTCCCACATGGAAGGTAACAATTCTAGCACTGAACCACCACTGTCCTCACAGGCCAAGCTCCAGGCTGAACCCCGGACACACAGGAAGGACAATGGCTACTGTCTCTAGTAGAGAGGTAGGTAATAAAGGGTCACAAAGACTATAGGCAAGTCCCACTCTCGGGACTTCTATCTGTTACACTTGAACTTGAGGAGTAGAGATGATGATCTGTAACTTCAAATAAAATCCAACTCCTTACACTGGCCTACAAGACCCTGCATGATCTACAAGGCTCTGCCTATCTATTTCACTTCACTTCTGCCCACTTTATACACTCCAGACACACTGAGATTCTTTTTATTCCCAAAGCATGCCAAGTTCATTCCCACCTCTGGGCTTCTACACTTGTTGTTCCTTCTACCCAGAATGCCTTTCTTTCCCTACATCTTAACTCAGCTGTCTCCTTCTCATCTTTTAAGTCTCCACTCAACTTCTAGCTCTTCAGAAAGACTTTCCTGGACCTCTTATTTAACTTTTGTGCCCCCAAAGGAGACACCACGCCTGCACATCTATCACATCACTCGGTCACATCTTCTTCATTGCACTTAACTCTAACAGAAATTCTAACTTATTTATATGTTTGGTTTGTTGCATATCTCCCTATTAGAATATAAAACTCAGGAGAGCGGGGCTTTAATGGTCTGATTCATGTCTTTCTCCCCAGTGCAGAAAAGTGCCTGGCATACATTAGTGCTCAATAAATACTTGTTAAACAAATGAAATAATTAATGAATTAATCAATCCATGTCTTGGGAGATCCATGAAACTTCACTTCCCTGGGTAGAGAATCTGTTTAGCAGTATGTGATGTTTAGGCAGATCTTAAAAAGGCTGGAGTTACAGAGTTTCTAGTTGTTCCTTTTAAACCATCTGCATGCAAAACGTTGGCAGCTGAGTATTGCGTGTGTTCACATCAAATGGGGTGAAAGCAATGGGGAACTTGCTGAACACAGTCAATGAGGGAAAAAAAAACTGTGCAAAAATGTCTTCATTAATGAAGCAGCTTTCTGGGGCAGCCCCTTGAAATACTGTCACTGGTGGTAATAAAACTCTGATAACTGTGGAGTTAAGGGCGGGAGAGAAAGGGATAAGACTTCTGGCACTCCACTGCAACAGAAATAAGAGGGTCTCCTGAAGGCTTAGGCTGTAAGTTATAAGTCACGACATGCTATTGGGCCTACGTCTTCATTCTGTCCCTATCTCGGGGTTCTAATGAGGCTTTATGAAAAACAGAGCTGCCTTTTAAGAAAACTTCATCCTAACCTAGAAATAGCAAAACGCAACCAAGCCTTACTTACTGGTACTAAACGAGGTAGAGAGGACAATACATGAAACCCTTAGATAATTCGGAAACATCTTCCAGCAAACCTCTCTATGATCTAATAATAAAAACAACTTTTTTTTTAGCATTTGATCACTCACAGAGCGCTTTCACATCACATCATCTCTTGTGATTCTCCAACTCCCTGTGAAGTCAGTGTTAACATCATCAGCATTTTACAGACAAAGAAACAGAGGCTGAGAGAGACCAGGGAACTTGCCAGAGTCTCAGACAAGAGGCAGAATGAGGACTCGAACCAATACCCTCCAACTCTGCCTGCTGAGCGGGATTAACTCCCAACCTGGGCCTGCACCTCTTCATGTTACAAGGCTGGAGTGAGAGTAAATGTGAAGGTTCTGCTGAACCCTGCACCCAGGGACACTGTGAGGCTTGCATCCAGGCAAGCCCCCAAACCCTCACAGATGCCTTTATGCTGTTTGGTCATGTTCTCCGATTGTTTCTACCATGCAACAGGTAGAAACAACCAGGACAGGGAAAGGCCTTGAAGGCAGCAACCATGTCTGCTGTATCTGCTATTCCTTTGGCATTGGCCGTAGCCCAGAGCTTCCAGTCAGGTGATCCCAGTCAGGCAGTCCACTGTAGCTAGTTACAGACAAGACTATAGCTTACACACTTACATGAGAAACGCCTCCTTGGGTCAGACCTTCGTGCTACAAACAGTGAGACGCTCGATGGTGTACTGGTTAGAGGGCAGACTCATGGTCAGGCTGCCAGGCTCAGAATCCCAGCTCAGCCACTTGCTAGCTCTGTGATCCAGGGAGAGTTACTTAGCCTCTCCATTCCTTGGCTTCCTCATCTGAAAAATGAGGATTACATTGGTATTGACCTCATGGGGCTACTTTGAGCATTAAATAAAAAAATATCTGAAATCACAGTGTCTAGGACAAATCAAGGGCTTAATAAATGTTAGCTAATGCCATTAATTGCTCTTATTTCAGATATTAAAAAAAAAAAACCCATTGCCATCAAGTTGATTCCGACTCATGGTGACCCTATAGGACAGAGAAGAACTGCCCTATAGGGTTTTCAAGGACTGGCTGGTGGATTCAAATGCTTTTAAAAGGTTAAGAGTCTGCAAAGGATGAAAGGTGGGAAAAACACGTAAACATACGAGTTGCTGTACAGTGTGCTTAATAATATTTCAGAGAGATAAACAAAACATATTAGGGACCAAATACAAAAGCAAAAACTCACCAGAAAGGACAGGGAAAGCCTCACTGAGAACATCAAGCTCATTCCAGCTTTAAGACCTTTAGGAAAACCCAGGGAAACTTGCTGTTTCCTGTGCTTGGAAAGGTCTGTCTCTAGATCTTCCCATAGCTGGCTCAAATGCCCCTCCTCAGAGAGGCTTCCCTGACCATGAGATCTTAAAGGGGCCTCCCCCGCTACTCTATCACACCACCCTGTTGTACTGCCTTCATATTTGTCACTACCTGAAATTATCTTATTTGTTCACTTGCTTACTGCCCAACAGCCCCACTAGAAAATAAGCTGTATGAAGTCAGGGATTTTGCCCATTTTGCTCACTACTGCTAGAACTAGAATGGTGCCTAACACATAGTATATACTCAATAAATTGGCCAAATCAATGGTTCAGCACTGAGCTGAACCCTAAAAAATGGATAGGCACTTTCCAGGTTGAGAAAGGATGTGCCAGGTAAGGAACCATGAGGGCAAATGTGTGTCTGGCCTGAAGTCCTTCCCCCAGGAGAAGCTTCAGGGACTCATTAAGGTCAAGTTTGATCATCCCCCAGGATATGAGCCCCCCAGTATTGTACATCTGTGTCAGCATTCCTAAACCCAGGGACTGAGCCTCCTTCTCTCTCCCTCAGTACCTGGATCTCCTGATAAGGCCTCAGTGATGCCCATTCCTATAAAGACCCATTTTGGCTCTTATCCTCCACTCAATCTTTCTAGCGTCAAGCACTCTGACAGCTAAGCCAGGCAATTCACAACCCCCTACCCTAATATTCCCCACCGCCACAAGGGGCAGTGGCTCTTCCAGCACAGTAGACATTTACAGGGGTCTTTATGCACTGCCCTGATGAAGAAAGTATGTGTGTACATGTGACAACCTTGTCCTGTTATGGGCTTCTTCCGGCAAACCGCCAAGATCTTAAGGGACCTACGGTCTACTGTGAGATCTCTTCTCTAGCCACAGTCTTTATGGGGGAAAACACATCTGTAATGAAGTTGTAACATCAAAACATTTCAATGGGGGAAATGTTTGAGAATAAAATTAAGACATATTAACAGAGAACTAGCATTTTGTTGGTTTTGTAGCAGTGTAAAACTCTAAATTTATAATATAAAAATATATGAAAGTGGAATCATTCATTCATTCAGAAAACACTTATTTGGTGGCTACTCTGTGCCAGGCACTCAGTTGTAACAGTGAACAAGTCATAGATCATTTCCTCAAAATGCTTACAGTCTAGGTGTGCCATAAGGAACAAGTGATCAATTCTGCTTGAGTGGATGAAATAAGAATTTAAAAATATATAAATAAAAATTGTAATGATAAGAATATTAGCAACTAGTGTTTATTGAGCATTTGCTATGTTCTAGGCACTGTCCTAAGGCATTATTCACTCATTTAATTCTCCCTAACTACATATGAAATAGTGTATTATTACTACCTGTATTTTACAGATAAGGAAATTGTGCCCAAGGTCAAAGAGCTAGTAAGTCAAAGGAGATTGCTGAAGAGCTGGGACTTAGAAAGAATATACCAAACAGAATGGCAGGGTTTCTCAACCTTTGCCCTATTGACATTTTGACCCAGATAATTCTTTGTTGTGAGGAGCTGTCCTGTGTATTGCAGGATATTTAGCAGCTTCCCTGGCCTCTTTCCACTAGATTCCAGTAGCAACTTCCCACCACACTGTGACAACCAAAACTGTCTCCAGATATTGGTAAATGTCTCCTGGTTGAGAACCACTGAGCTAAAGGGAAGAGCACACCCAAAGCAGCATGGTAGGAAACAGCAAGACAGGACTGGGGAATTACAAGTAGCTTGATGTGGTTGGTAGATGGGGTACAAGT
This sequence comes from Dugong dugon, assembly GCA_030035585.1. Classification (NCBI taxonomy): domain Eukaryota; kingdom Metazoa; phylum Chordata; class Mammalia; order Sirenia; family Dugongidae; genus Dugong; species Dugong dugon. The sequence continues at coordinate 151,409,326 of CM057460.1, forward strand.
CAGGGAATGGCAAAGGATGAGGTTAAAGAAGTAAGAAGGAACCAAATCAGAAAGGGAACTCAGAGCTTACTGTAAGAATCTGGACTTTACTCTGAGGTCAATGGGGAGCCACGGAAGCATTTTAAGCAGAGACATGACAGATTAGATCTGAGTTTCAGAAATATGAAGCTGGGAGCAAAATGGGGAGGAAGTGGCTTAATAATGGTGTGGCCCTAAATGAAGAGACTGACAAGAAGCCAGGGAAGAAAAGACCAGTGTGAGAGCATTTTGGAGGTAGAATGGACAGGTCTGAGTCTGAAGGATAAAAGGGTGGAATGTAGGATGACACCAGCCTACCGACCTGGGTGACTGGATAAGTGGCAGTGCCATTCACAATGACAGAAAAGCAGGGGGAAGAAGAGAAAGTCTAGTGGCAAGAGGAGCTCAGTTTTGCATATGCTAAGTTTGAAATGCCAAGGTGGAGGTGTCACCCCAGTGGAGATGTCACTGGGTGGCTGGAAGAGCAGTGTCTCGAACCCAAGACAGTGACTTGGGCTGGAGACACATATGCATAGTGTGAGCATATATGTGGTAGTAAAAACTTCGCAGGTGAATGAAATCATCCAGGAGAGCTCAATAAGGTGGAAAGAGGTCTGAGGACAGAACCCTGGGGAATCACCAATATTTAAAGGCTGGGAGGAAGAACAGGACCCCAACACAAAGATGAAGCCACAGGTATCAAAAAGGTCATTTCAGAATACTATGAGAAAACAATGCTATAGAAGCCAATGGAAAAGAAGGGGATGCCAGATACCACCAGAACCCAGGATTCATGGCTGAATGAGAAGAAGTAATAAATACCCAGGCCATCATTTTGGTTATAGTTATAAAATTCTTCCCAAAAAGTAAAAGGACCAGTTTCTAGTCCAGCATGTAAACAGCTTGAAAGTCATCCTTCCCATCCTCACAATAAGAAAAAAGATGAAAAATGGAAAATCAACAACTCTTCTTAGATCTGTCAGAGAATTGAAGTCACAGGGCAAACTACCACCCCAAAAACTGGAGAGACAGAGAGGTTGATACAGAGAATCACTGCTTACTAAGAAAATAAAATACTTCCACGAGGAAAATGTGTTACCAATATAAATTAATGTAGTTCTCCAAATTTAGATTGTTGAAGAAACTATCAAATCAAACACACGTATTTAATTCACTTGTGATCTCACTGAGGTTCTAGAAAACAGGTCTAATCTCAAAAAGTTGCTAAAATCATGACAGCTAGGGAAAAAAACTATGACAACTGAACACCATGGGCAGAGCAAAGCCTTGCAATATAAAACCTAAGTTCTATCCAAATTCTTCTCATAACAACATTAAGACTAACATACAAGCTTATACTCTTGACAAATTGTAAACCTATCTTTTCATAAAAGCCCAAACTTGATTCCTGCTTATCTGGAAAATTTCTGCTGAAGTGTCAGAGTTTTCTATCATCAGATACGCAGGTATGTTTCCAGAATATAAGGTCTTATCTGAAGCAACATTTCAAGCAGCTACACCCTCAATATACAATTTATTCGCAACACTTATTTGTAATTTGTACACACCTGGTTATTTGTCCATCACTCAAAATGGATCTATTTGAGTGAGCAGTTATGACGCAACTCCACAGTACTCAAGAAGTTGGCAAAAATCAGTTCTGTAGCAGGAGACACACAAGCACATCAGAGGACAGAAAAACACAATTGAGTCTTGGTCTTCCAAGATTTCTCTTGAAAAATGTATGTTCCAGAATCCAGAGCTCAGAATCAACTGTGCACACAAACTTAGTTCCCAATACAAGGCCCTGGAACTCCATAACCTAAATTCATAGTGATCTTACATAACATTAGTCTTCCCCCAAACCTTTTACATTTTGTCCTGATGCATTTTTAAATCTAAACATAAATGAGATAAAATGGAACATAAGTTTAAAAGGCTTTATTAGTGGTTTAAATATTAACAATGCCACAATCTGCAGAAGGCAGATCAGAGTCATGTGGTTAAATGTGCAAACAATTACTCAATTTAATTTCATCTTGCAGAAGTTGACACACGAGCTGTAATCACGGTGGATACTGCACATTTTATTCCAAAAGCCACCATCTTTTATGTTCCTGATTGGATTTTATTCTTGGACACAAGAGGAGTGACTGACGCAGAATTTCTCCCCGGGATTCCACACTAAGCATGCTAATTTACAGGGCATTAAGAAGGTCACACCTAAATATGGCAACAGCTGGATTTTTCCTAAAGTGGCATGTTCTGCTTCTTAAAGAGACAGTGCCAAGCTGAGCCATTACCCATATGGTCAACAGCCATACACCTCACCTCCATTGAGTCTTGGGAGCCCATGGAGTCAGGAGACCTGGTCTTCAGTTGAAGAGAGAGGCTAAAACCATGCCAGGTTATATTTTCCCTTTAGGGTGATGGTTAAGAGCACAGGCTTCAGGATCAGACTACCAGTGCTCTGCCAAGACCCTGGACAAGTTACGTAACCTCTCTTTGCCTCATTTTTCTGGTCTGTAAAATGGAGATAATAATAGAACCTACATTCCAGAGTTAATGTGAGGAATAAACAAGAGTGTTCACGTGAAGTACTAAGTACAAGGTCTGGCATATATTAAATTCTCATCAGCAGCATTAATATTATCTAATAACCTAACAGAGAATATCTGTGTAATAATTATCTATGGCTGCATAACAAATTACCCCAAAACTTAGTGGCTTAAAACAAGCATTTATAATTTCACAGTTTTTGTGGATCAGAAATGTAAGCAGAGTTTGGCTCCGTGCCTCTGCTTAAAGGTTTCTGACAAGGCTGCAATCAAACCATCAGTTGGGGGTCTCATCTGAAGGCTCAAGCGAAAGAAGATCCATATTAAGGTTCACTCGTGTGGTTCTTGGCAGGATTCAGTTCCTCTCTGGCTATTGCGTTGGGGACCCCATTCCTCATTGGCTGATCGCCAAGAAGCCTCCCTCAATTCCTTGCCACATGGAGTGGTCCTCCCATAGGGCAGTTTACAACATGGCAGATGGCTTCATCACAGCAAGCAAGTGAGAAAGCAAGAAGAGGGCACACAACATGGAAGCCACATTCTCTTTACAATCTAGTCTCAGAAATGACATCCCACACTCACCATATTCTGTTAAAAGTGACTCACCAGTTTCAACCTATATTCAAGGGGAGGAGATTATATAAGAGCACGAATACCAGGAGGCAGGGATCATTGAGGGCCGTCTTAAAGCCTTCCTACCATCATCTGAAAAGTCAAAGGTCTTCACAGTAAGATTCCAACTCTTTATTTCCTTTTTTCAACAATTGTTTGAGTACCTAATCTCTGCCAGGCACTGGAAGTATGCTGAAGAAAGCAGACATGATCCTGACTTCATAAAGCTTATAATGTAGCAGAGGAAACAGGCATTAAAGAAATAGAACAAATTATTTGTGACAAGTGCCATAAAATATATATATATGTCATGTAAAATTAAGGGAGAATTTGACCTACTCAGGATTCAAGTAAGGTTTCCCCGAGGAAGAGAGGCCAGGCTAATGCCAAAAAAAAAAAAGATGAAGAATTAACAAAGAAAGGGGCAGGGCCAGGAGAGGTAACAGGGGTCCAGAAACAAAGGGAACAGCATATATGATGGCTCTAAGGTGGGAAGTATCCAGCACATGGCAGGGGCTCAATAAATGGAGGGGTGGTAGATCAAAAACATTAAATAGGAAAGTTTCTAACTGGCACCTATTCTTAACCAAATTAAATTCTCAAAATGTAATTCAGATTTATCAGCCTTCCATGATTGTTGGTTAGATCTACAAACAAACTATCCAGATAAATAGAGTTAATAAAACCTATTTTGGTCTCAACCTTCCAGATTTTCAAACCTCCAGTATTTTGGGGGTTAGGGTTATTTTAATAACTTGTCCAGGAAGACACATTACCCTAATCAAAAATCAGATCTCATTCCAATGAATTATTGCTAACCAAAAAGCACTCACTTAGAACAATAAAGACTCTTTCATATTCCATTTAATTAAATGCAATTAATTTTTACATTAATGATGCTAAATGGCTCCAGGAGTCAAAGAGAACATAGGAATGCTGATACATGGCAGAAGACGATGGAAATATTCAAAATAAATAGTCTTTTTATTCTCAAGGTTAGAGAATAGACCCAGAAACAGATGTAGCCCAGTGGGTGTTTATTTAAAGAACTTTTCCTCCCAGGCACTCAAATTCTACTCAATGCCCTTTCTTGCTTACCAGCAAGTGTCAAACAGCCATAAAAGAGCGTATTCCAATACATCTGAAATCCAGTACATTTGTATAGGAAAAGAAATTACTGGGTTCTCACTATATTCATGTTAACCTGGGCTGAAATGATAAATGGCCTATCTTGTAATCCTATTGACAAAGGGTCATCTTTCCTACTGAAGCTGTGAAAACCCCAAGTACACTGCCAGTAGTCAATATATACCTAATAATGTAATTAAGACTGGGGGCTTGGTAATAGATGTTTATTATGTTCAAAAATTGAATGTCAACGGTATACTCGCTCTGGGAACAGCATGCCTCCAGCCCCACTTCCTTCAGACCTGAACACCAGGATGGAATTGCCAAAGTGAAAAACCACAGACAGAACAAAGCAGACATGATCAAAATTGCATGCTTTCCTGGGAGAAGAAGCTGTAGCAAGGTAAACTGAGGAGGAAGCGCTGCCCACAAATCAAATCTGCTGACAGGTTGTCTCATCATACTCATAATCACAGCTAAGGCCCATGATAATGTGGAGAAGAGGGGTCAGAAATGATGGGCCAGAGGAAAACTACTTAATAAAAGAGTTCCTTAAGTTTTTAAAGTAGTTTTGGGAAACAGCAGGAGACTGGTGGGCTCTAAATTTAGAGTTTGTTGGCTGGCAAAACAAGTCTCTGGCTGGCAGATGAAAGAACTGGATTCCAGCCTCAACCAATTAACTGTTTGGCCTTTAGCAAACATCTTCAATCAATCAATTAACAAGTAATTACTGAGTAGCTACTATATGCCCAGTGCTGAGCAGAGCCTAGCCAAGCGGAGCTGAGCCATGGGGTTGATACTAAGGAGGTTAAGTCACCATTACCACCCTCAAGGAACTTAACATTTTAACTCAAGAGGAAAAACAAGCATATGAGAAAACCTCAGCTTTCCAGTCTTGGTTACCAGTCCTCCAGAAACTGGGAGTCAAATCTTTAAGTACAGGAGTTTTTAACAGTTACGTGCTTTTTCAGATGGAAATCTTCCAGAAATATACTATCTCAGCATTTCCACACCTTTCGAACAAAAACAAAACAAAACCCTAGTTCTGTTGGATACTAACAGTTACGTGGGTAGGGGGAGGAAGGGAGGTCTTATGGTCAAATAAGTTTGGGAAACAATGGGTTGAAAAGTTAAAAATGTTTCCTTACTATAAGACTTCTAAAAGCCTTTTAAAAAATGTGTATTCCTCAACATGATACAGGGCATTTATTTAAAAAAACATAGCTAACATCATACTTATTGAAGAAAGACTAAAACTTTCCCCCTAAGATCAGGAACAAAACAAGGATGCCTGCTGTCACCACTGCTATTCAACACTGTACTGGAAGTTCTAGTCAGAGCAATCAGGCAAGGGAAAAAAAAAAGGCATCCAAATCAGAAACGAAGAAGTAAAATTGTCTCTATTTGCAGACAATATGATACTATATATAGAAAATCCCAAATAATCCACAAGAAAGCTAATAGAGCTAATAAACGAGCTCAGCAAAATGGCAGGGTACAAGATCAACACACAAAAATCAGTTGTGTTTCTGTAAGTAGCAACGAACAATCTGAAAAGGATATCAGGAAACCAATTCCATTTACAACAGCATCTAAAAGAATAAACTACTTAGGAATTAATTTAACCACGGAGATGAAACACTTGTACACTAAAAACTACAAAACACTGCTGAAGGAAGACCTAAATAAATGGAAAGATATTTTCTGTCATGGATTGGAAGATTTAATATTGTTAAGATGTCAATAGTACTCAAAGCGATCTACAGATTCAACACAACCCCTATCAAATTTCCAACAGCCTTTTTTGCAGAAATGGAAAAGCCAATCTTCAAATTCATATGGAATCGCAAGGGGCCCCAAATAGCCAAAACAATCTTGAAAAAGAAAAACAAAATAGGAGGGCTCACACTTCCCAATTACAAAATATAAAATTACAGTAATCTAAAGTGCGGTACTGGTATAAGGCTAGACATATAGATCAATGGAACAGAATTGAGAGTTCAGAAATAAACCCATATGTTCGTGGTCAATTGATTTTGGATAAGGATGCCAAGAACATTAAATGGGGAAAGGATAGTCTCTTTAATAAACAGTGGTGGGACAATAGGATCTCCACACACAAAAGAATGAGGTTGGCCCAATATCACACATCATACATGAAAATTAAGTCAAAATGGGTCAATGACCTAAATATAAGAACTAAAGCCATAAAAATCTTAAAAGATAAGGGCAAAACTTCAAGACCTTGTTTTTGACAATGGATTCTTAAATATGACACCAAAAGCTTGAGCAACAAAAGAAAAAATAAGTAAATCGGACTTTATCAAAATGAAAGATCTTGTGCATCAAAGGACTTTATCAGCTACGTGAAAAGACAACTTGCAGAATGAGAGAAAATATCTGGGAGCCGTATTATCTGATAAAGGTTTAATATCTAGAATATGTAAAGAACTCCTACAACTGAACAAAAATATAAACAACTCAACTGAAAAATGAGCAAAGGACTTGAATAGACATTTCTCCAAAAAAAGATATGCAAATGGTCAAAAAACACATAAAAAGATGCTCTATCTGATTACTCTTTAGGTAAATGCAAATCCAAACCACAATGAGATACAACTTTACACTCACTACGATGGCTATTATTAGAAAAATAGAAAACAACAAGTGTTGGCAAGGATGTGGAGAAACTGTAACTGTAACATGTTCCTGGTGGGGATGTAAAATGGTACAGCCAATGTGGAAACAGTTTCATGGCTACTCAAAAAGTTAAACATAGAACTACCATATGACCCAGGAATTACACTCCTAGGTATATATCAAAAAGATAGGAACACAGAAGTGCAAACAGAGACTTATAAACCACTGTTCATTGCAGTAATATTCATAATAGCCAAAAGGTAGAAACAACCCGAGCTTCCATCAACAGAGGAATGGATAAACACAATGTGGTATATACATACAATGGAATATTATTCAGTCATAAAGAGAAATGAAATTCTAATACTTACTATGACATAGATGAACACTGAAAACATTACTGTAAAAATAGCATGGGGGCAGAGTTTGACCTCTAATTTCAGAAGGGGGAAGGAGAATCAAGATTAACAGCTCAAGGCTGATCCTGAGGCAGAGGTCAGACATACCTCCTCTCTCTGCCATCTTTACCAATTTTGACATCAACCGTCCCTCCCACAGCACTCTCTACTTCTCTGCAGGGTTCAATAATTCATTGCAATGGCCACACAGAACTCACAGGCAATACTCAGGATTATGGGGTTTATTAGGGAAGTAACAGTTACAGTTCAGGCTCAGGAACACTCGGATACAGTTCTTCCATCAGGACAGCTTCTTCTCAGCTGTGCTCACAGGCACACCTCTTCCTGGCCCTCAGCCTCTGTCCAAAGGCACTCCGCTTTCTTGCTCCATTGGCCAGGAAGCCCACCACACAGTTTCCTGCTGTCAGGTCTCTGCCAATGCCTCTCATTGCCTTCAGTGTTACAGCTCTCTCTTGCTCTCTCTGTCTCCTGGTTCCAGGAGCTTCTCAGCACAGGGATCCCTGGTCCAAAGGATGGGCTGGCTCCTGGCTATTCTTCCTTGGTAGTGGTGGGATCTTCTCTCTCCCTCCTCTGGGATGGCTCACCTAAAGCCCAGTGGGATGGTAAAACTGACTAATCCCTTTGGTGGGCCACAATTACAGTCCCACCCAATCATCTGGGTGGGAAATACAAGATCATGGTGAGAAAGGTCACACAAACGTGATCCACTGCACCCCAATTATGCTAAGTGAAATAAGTTAAGACACAAAGGGACAAATATTGTATGATTCCACTTACATGAAATATCTAGACTAGGCAAATGCATAGAGACAAAAGTTTATTAGTAGTTACCAGGGGTTAGGGGGAGGAAAGGGAATAGGATTTATTGCTGAAAGGGTATGAATTCCTCCTTGGGAATATGTAAAACTTTTGGAAATGGACAGTGGTGATGGTAGCACATGGTAAATGTAACTTATGTCACTAAATTGTACAACTAAAAATGGTTAAAATGGCAAACTTTTTGTTATATATATTTTACCGTAATAAAATTTTTACAAAACTAACATGTACTATCAATCACTGAAAAAAAAACCCATTGCCGTCAAGTTGATTCCAACTCATAGCAACTCTATAGTACAGAACAGAACTGCCCTATAGGGTTTCCAAGGCTGTTAATCTTTATGGAAGCAGACTGCCACATCTTTCTCCTGCGGAGCAGCCAGTGGGTTAGAACCAGTGACCTTTCGGTTAGCAGTCAATTGCTTTAACCACTGCACCACCAGGGCTCCTGTGAATCACTAAAGTAATACTACGTACTTTGGACAATCACTTTTCTCAAAGGGATTAAGGTTCTGTGCAATGTAATATTGGAAAGACTGCATGATCCACATCCACGTCTTCTTAAGCAAATGCTCTTATGGCTCACTATTGTCTTATGATGTGCTTCAGTCATTGTGATGGGCTGCTGATGAGGTGACCTGATGCATGGAAAATGCCTTCCCTCCACCGCCACCTTGGCATTAAGTAGCCTTCCTGGACATCATCCAGCCATGCTTCACTGGTGACTGTGCTGCCTGATGGGCTTTTAGTGCAGCACACCTGTCTGGAACCAGAGACTGGCCGTAAAAACCTTCCAGAATCTAGCACACTCTGCCCTCTCCCATATGCTGCCTCACTGAATGCTGTCATGCCCCACCCTTGAGAGCCCCACCTCCTTAAGGAAGATTCCAGACCACACTGACCTTTTTCTGCTTCACTCAGAACACAGATGGTCTACATGACACACTTGGCACCTAGCCGGGCACTGTTTTATGCCACTTTCTGTGGTTACTTTTGTGACTACTGGCCTCACTATGCATGAATTTCTTCATGCATCTTCAACTAAATATGGCATTGAGGACCTAGGCTTTCAAACTTTTGCTGACTGACCAAGAAAAATGTGAAGAACAAATACAAGGTATTGTTATGAAAAGCAGTCAGTTGGGCTGGACCGGCCAGCCTGGCATTGGTCCTCCTGAGATAAGAGCTATGCTGTTTGTCTACTCCATGGGCACAGTGTGGGAGGTGAGGCTGTCTCCTTGCTGTGATGGTGGTATCAGTAAGAAGGCCAAACCTGAAAAGAGGTAGAGAAGGCTACAGGCACATCTGGAAAAGGCTTCTGCAGTGGTGGCTGCTGAGCATGGTGTCCTCAAGGCCCCACAGACCCTGACAGATGGTCAGCCATCTCCCAGTCCAGTCTGGTAGCGCATGCTTCCCAAGAGCCATACACTCTCAGTCCATGGAGAGATTACCTTAGTAAAGGCCCACAGAGGCAGAAAGGGAGTCTGCTTTATCAAAGTCACTGGCCCATTCTCCAATATGGAGCAGCAAAAAATCCTAGTTTCCCTTCTGCAGTACCTGAAGCTGCCCAAGAAAGTTGCCCAGAGCACTGACAGGACTTCTCCAGCTTCATGTGAAGCAACGAGCCTGATAGGCACGTGGGTTTCTGGAGACAGACCATGCAGGTCTGAATCATAGCTGTCTAATGATTATCCATCTGTCCCTTGGGCAACTCAGTTAACTAGGCATCAGTCTCCTCCTATATAAAGTTGGACTGAAAATTGTTTCTTTCTCATAGGGTTGTTATGAGAGTATATGAGATCATTGCACAGCGTCCTCAGACGAGCACTGGGCACATAGTGAACACTCATTAAAGACTGATTGGTTCATTAGCTAGGTGCCATCAAGTCAGCTCCAACTCATAGAGACCTTATGTATAACAGAAAAAAACACTGCCGAATCCTGTGCCATCCTCACAGTCATTGCTATATTTGAGCCTGTTGTTGCAGCTACTGTATCAATCTATCTCATTGAAGGTCTTCCTCTTTTTCTCTGGACCTCTACTTTACCAAACATGATATCCTTCTCCAGGGATTTGTCCCTCCTGATAACATGCCCAAAGCGAGATGAAGTCTCACCGTCCTCACTTCATTAAACATTAGCTGTTGTTATTAATCAACAGCTCCCATAACCAGTCTGCTTTGAGCAAGGCTTGGTTGTACTCAACTTTTCAACCCTGGCTATGGTCCTCACAGCCACATGGGGTGATCCTGGCATGATCTATTCAGATGATGTATGTCCAGGAAATGAAGAAGTATCTTTCACATAATTAGACGGGCAGATTTTGCTGCTCTACCCACCATATTATAATGCTCCCCAAAGTCAAATTACTTGTGTACTGTCTTGCTTTGTCACTTAACAGCAGTGAGGGCAGCTTCCTCACCGGTATAAATGAAGATAATAATAACACCTACTTCATCGAGTTGTTGCAAAGATTAAATGGAGACATACGTGAAGTGCTCAGAAAAAAAAACAAAAAAAAAGGTTGTTGTCCAGTGGATTCCGTCTCATGGTGAACCCATGGTTTCAGAGTAGAACTGCACTCCATGGAGTTTTCAACGGCTGTGACCTTTCAGCAGTAGATCGTCAGGCCTTTCTTCCAAGGCCCCTCTGAGTGGATTCAAATCGCCAGCCTTTCAGTTAGTAGTTAAAGGCTTAACCGTTCGCACCACCCAGTGAAGTTCTCAGGACATAGTCAATTCCCAATCAATAGTAGCAGCTATTGCTGTTGTTGTGGCTTTATTTGCCAACACCACTGCGTCTGCTGCCATAGTGTGGCTAACAAACATAGGTGGTAACTGCAGGGCCTTGGTGACTATAATGTGAAAATTCAGGAGCAGACCCTTGGCCACCATAAATAATGACGGTTCCTGGATGCCAGCAGTCAGATATCAGACTCATAGCAAAGTACAGCCCAGGACAGCAGGGTCTCGCAGCCAAGAATAGGAGCATCTCCCTAGAGTAGGAGGGGCTGCAGCAATCTCTCTACATCTCAGCAGGGAAATAAGAGGCTGAGAACAAGGCGATCAGGGAACTGTGCAGGCTTACAATCAGCAAAGACGTAATCACATGTCCACAGGGCCTGAGGGCACAGAAAACAACAGGGTAGGGTGATTTAGCACAGGTAGACCGGGCAAGAGAGAAGAAAGCAGCTGACAAATGTAAGCAGAGGGAGGAGGGATGAAAAGGTCCCTTGAGTCACAAGCTGTAATCCAGGAGTCACGCTCTCTCCACTAAGGAACTCATCTGCAGCAGTTCTCCAAGGACTCACTGCCACGACTTCATAGGAGAACATGCCATCAAAAGACCTGGCTCAAGAGACCTGTCAGCAGATTGTGCGCACACTCAGAGCAGACCTTAGGAACAGGGACACTTCAGGAATGGTTTGATCCTGAGATCGCAATTCTCCATAGGCAGGGTTCCCAACCAGATAGGAGATATCCCCATCATACTCTTTCTTTTTGACACCCCTGTTATGAATTGTGTACCCCAAAAATTCATGTCAACTTGGCTAGGCAATGATTCCCAGTATTGTTTGGCTGTCCTCCATTTTGTGATCTGATAAATAATTATGCATAGTAAATCCTAGCCTCTATGCCTGTGTAATGGCCCCAGTTTGGAGTGAGTTGTCTATTATGTTAATGAGGCATGATTAGGTTATGTTAATGATGATTAGGGTGGGATGCACCACCCTTGCTCAAGTCACACCTTTTATCTTACAAGAGATAAAAGGACAGAGAAGAGAGCAGAGATAGGGGACCTCCTACCACCAATAAAGAAGAGCCAGGAGCGGAGCACACCCTTTGGACCCAGGGGAAAACTGAAGCCAAGACACATGGAGATCTCCAAGGAATGCCAGGCCCACAAATGTTGAAAAGAGACAAGGACCTTCCCCCAGAGCTGACAAAGGGGGAAAGCCTTACCCTAGAGCCGGCACCCTGAATTAGGACTTCTAGCCTCCTAAACTGTGAAATAATAATTTCTGTTCGTTAAAGTCATTCACTGGTGATATTTCTGTTACAGTAGAACTAGATAACTAAGACACTCCCCTACCATGACCATATCCAAGAGAAAGGGAGATCTTCCAGGAGAAAAGGCCCAAACCTTAAAAAAAGGTAGACGATGACAAAGTAGGAAAAGAAATACAAAAGTCTCAAGCATATAAAAAATTTTCACTGAAAATTAACACTTCACTGAGACCTCATGTTTCAACTATCAGAAGAAAAAAATCCAAAAGGCAATAACTCAGTCTGTTCACTAGGCTAAGAGGAAATAGGCACTCACATATATTGCTAGTAAGGGTGTTAATTGCAGCAATCCATGGAAGGGGAGTAGAATTGGCAATATCTATTAACATTACCAATGCATATACTTATAATCAAACAAATTCACTCCTAAAATTTAATGTACAGATACAACTGCATGAGTTAAATGAGGTTTCCATAAGATTATTCATTGCAGCACTGTTTTTAATAGTAAAACATAAGAAACAATCCCAATCCCAATTTCCACCAACATAAGTAAATAAATTGAAGTATATCCAGACAATGGAATAAAATGCAACTTATAAGAAGCATTAAGACCCAATAGAAAAATGGGCAAAATTTACAAACAGAAAGAGACACACAAAATATATAAAAAGATGCTCTATTTCACTCATAATATGAGAAATGCATATTAAAACTACACTGTGATACCACTTCTTATCTATCATATTTGCAGAAACTTAAAATCTTCATCACGTGTTCTGTCAGCGAGGCTGTGGGGAAACAAGCCCTGTCATACAGTGCTGGTTGGAGTACAAAATGGTTCAATGTCGTGGAGGGGGATTTGGCAACATCTAACGAAACTACATATACTTCTGCTTTTTGATCTAACAATCCCACTTCTAAGAACTTACCTCAAAATATATCTCCACACATATGAAACAAAAGATGCACAACATTATTCACTTGCCCTTGTTAATATGCCAGAAAATGTTGGAAACAACCTAAATGCCCATGCACAGGAGACTGGCTGAGTAAACTGCTATAAATCTAAACAGTGGAAAACTCTGAAGCCAGATGAAAGGATGAAAAAGAGCTCAATGAACTGCTATGGATTCTTTCCAGGACTGTTAAATGGAAAAAGGTAAGGTGCAGAAGATGAAAAGATGCAAAAGAGCACACACTGTGTGTGTGTGTGTGTGTGTGTGTGTGTGTGTGTGTGTGTGTGTGTGTGTGTGTGTGTGTGTGTGTGTGTGTGTGTGTGTGTGTGTGTGTGTGTGTGTGAAAAAAAGGAAATAAAAGCAGAGACATATACTTATTTTTATTGAAAGAAACACGGAAAGAATAAACAGATGCTAATGAAAATGGTTTCCTGTAAGAGGTAGATGGAACGGGGAGGAAAGGATACGAAGGAGCACCTTTTTACATTATTTTTATTTTGAACCATGTAAATGCTTTACATTTCTAAGAAATAACCCTAAATTTTAAAATGACAAAAAAGTACACCTTAAAATTGAGTATGAACAGAGAAAAACAAAACTAATTATATATCAAAATGGTAACAAAATTGCTTAGAAAGTAAGAATTAATTTCTCACTATAATAAACCTATAGTGGGATACAGTCTAAGAACAAAAAGAAATTTTGAACATTACTTATTATGTTTTGTGTGAGCAGTAGTATCGGTGCTGTGATCCGAAAACTCTTCTGTGTATACTGTACAATAAAACAAATGAGCACATATACTGACACTGTTGGGAATCAGGGTTTTCACTGTGGAAAAAAATAAAAGATTTATGGAGACACTGTGGGGTTAGATTTACATTGAAAGTACCAGCATGAGTTCATAATTTTTTAAATATATACATAGGCACTTAGAGCCTGAAGGTTGTAGCTTTTTATTTTCATCAGTTTAAGTGCTTCAAGCCCCCTTTGCTTTCTGCAAGCAAGGTTATGTCATCTGCATATCGCAGGTTGTTAATGAGTCCTCCTCCAATCCTGATGCCACATTCTTCTTCATATAGTCCAGCTTCTCGAATTATCTGCTCACATACAGACTGTATGGTAAAAGGATACAACCCTGAGACACACCTTTCCTGACTTTAAACCACACAGTATTCCCTTGTTCTGTCCGAACAACTGCCTCTCAGTCTATGCACAGATTCCTCACGAGCACAACTAAGTGTTCTGGAATTCCCATTCTTCAGTGTTATCCATAATTTGTTATGATCCACACAGCTGAATACCTTTGCTTGGTCAATAAAACACAAGTAAACGTCTTTCTGGTGTTCTCTGCTTTCAGCCAAGATCCATCTGACATCAGCAATTATATCCCTCGTTCCACGTCCCCTTCTGAATCCAGCTTGAATTTCTGGCAGTACTGCTGCAACCGTTTTTGAATTATCTTCAGCAAAATTTTACTTGTGTGTAACATTAATAATATTGTTTGATAATTTCTGCATTCTGTTCAATCACCTTTCTTTGGAATGGACAAATACGGATCTCTTCCATTCAGTTGGCCAGGCAGCTGTCTTCCAAATTTCTTGGCATAGAAGACTAAGCACCTCCAGCACTGCATCCGTTTCTTGAAACATCTCAATTGGTATTACATCAACTCCTAAAACCTTGTTTTTTGCCAATGCCTTCAGTGCAGCTTGAGTTTCTTCCTTCAGTACCATCAGTTCTTGATCATATGCTACCTCCTGAAATGGTTGAAAATCAACCAATTCTTTTTGGTACAGTGACTCTGTATTCCTTCCATCTTCTTTTGATGTTTCCTGTGTCATTCAATATTTTGCCCGTAGAATCCTTCAGTATTGGAACTTGAGGCTTGAATTTCTTCTTCAGTTCTTTCAGCTTGAGAAATGCCTAGCGTGTTCTTCCCTCTTGGTTTTCTAACTGCAGTTCTTTGCACATTTCATTGTAATACTTTACGTTGTCTTCAGTATGGATTACACCTCAACATAAAGAAAACAAAAACCCTCACAACTGGACCAATAAGCAGCACCATGATAAACTGAGAAAAGATCGAAATTGTCAAAGATTTCATTTCACTTGGATCCACAATCAATGTCCATGGAAGTAGCAGTCAAGAAATCAAAAGATGCATTGCACTGGGAAAATCTGCTAGAAAAGACTTCTTCAAAGTGTTAAAACGCAAAGACATCACTTTGAGGACTAAGGTGCACCTGACCCAAGCCAAGGTATTTTCGATCACCTCCTATGCATGTGAAAGCTGGACAACGAATAAGGAAGACCAAAGAAGAATTAGCGCATTTGAATTATGGTGTTGGTGAAGAATATTGAATAAACCACAGACTGCCTAGAAAAACAAACAAGTCTGTCTTGGAAGAAGTACAACTAGAATGCTCCTTAGAAGTGAGGACGGCGAAACTTCTTCTCATGTACTTTAGACATGTTATCAGGAGGGACAAGTCCCTGGAGAGGGACATCATACTTGGTAAAGTAGAGGGTCGGTAAAAGAGAGGAAGATCCTCAATGAAATGGACTGACACAGTGGCTGCAACAACGGGCTCAAGCACAGCAGCGATTGTGAGGATGGCACAGGACAGGGCAGTGTTTCCTTCTGTTGTACACAGAGTCGCTATGAGTCAGAACTGACTCGATGGCACCTAACAACAACATCTGAAGCCTAGAAAGTACCCAAAAGAAATGACAAGTTCCAGTAGTGATGAGCACACATAGCACCCAGATCTTGGTTTATAAGCATCAGTTTGCATTAAAAGAAACAGAACTCTTTGAAGAAATGGGTGATTCTAGGACTGGAGCAAGGAAAATTCAGGTGAGCCCAGAACACTCGTGCAAGAAGAGAGTGCCCAATAAAACATAAAAGCAGCTTAAGTGGGCTTCCAGAGCCAAACCTGGAACAATTTGAACGTCAAGAGGAATAATGATGATAATGGTAACACACTAAATGGTAATAATGAAATTTAGAAGAATCCATGAATTCATAGTGATACTAACATGATGGAGAAGAGATGAAGCTCTCCTTTACTAAAAATACGAGCTAATAAATGTAGGAAGAACAGTAGAATTGGAAAACCATCACTTTGCAACCCACAATAAAATAACTGACGTAGGCAAGGACCACCAATCGATGTGAAAACCATTGGGTGAAAGGCTGTTGAAGAACAAGATATTCACAGAGTCTCAAAATTCTATCCCACAGATTATTTATTGATTATGAAGGGAATACAGTATATTTATAATGAGGGATCTGGCAGACATCACCTTAACCAAGAGCTCAAACTAAACATCACCAGTAATGGGAAGTATATAATATTACCCAGGTGGTCTTCTTGCCAAAATATCTAATCTGAATCTAATCATGAAGAAGCAATCAGAAAAAAACGAGCTATGGGACATTTAAAAGGATAACTGGCCTCAACTCTTCAAAGGTGTCAATGTCATAACAGACTCCCCTCCCAAAAAGTGGGGCGGGCACTCTCCTCTTTTCTAGACAAAAGGTGACATGACAACCAAATTTGATATTCAATATCTGACTAGATCCTGGAATAAATAAAAAACACAACTATACATGATGTTTTTGGAAAACAGGAAAATTTTTAATATAGAGTAGATAACATCATTGTACTAATTTTACCTTTCTTGAGTCTGATGATGATATTACTGAAAATGTGGAGTTCTTAGGAAATATATCAGCTAAAGTGTCTTTAAAAACAAAATAAGAATGAAGAAGGTCTCTATGATCTGATATAAAAACAAACTCTTCAAAATACCTTACATTTAAAAAAAAAGCAAGATATAGAACAGTATACAGAGAATTCTACCTTGATTTAAAGGGGGGGGGAATAAAACATACAGTTTTACATGCTGGTATATGCACATGAAATTTCTGTATATATAAAAAATCAACAGCAGTGGTTACCTGTGGCAGGTGGCAAAGAGGAGCAGGGAATGGAACCGGGCAAATAAGATGTGGGAGCCAGTATAGTCACTGTATACTTTTTTAAATATTTTGAACCATGGGAATGTATTATCTACTTTAAAAAAGTAAATTATTTTTTACAAAAGGAATGTAAAAACCTAGATAGTGGAAGGAATGGGCCAATGAAAGAACTTAAGAAACATTTAGGGATAGGCCCTTCCCATTCTCCAGGTGTCGATGATGCACTTGGGACAGTTTACCTCGTTCCTCCCAGGCCGAGTGGGGAAGAGCAGGTATGCAGTTTGGGAAAACACACCCAACATCTTACATTTTTGCATACTCCTGTTCTTCTTCTAAAAATTTACCCTAAGGAAGTCATCATAAGCATGAACAAAGATTTGATCACCAAAAATGTTCATCACAATATTGTCGTTAACAGGGGAAACTGAAAACAGTTCAAATATCAAAAATAAAAAAACAGAGGCTTATTTAAATAAATTATGGAATACTAGGAAGATGTTGTCAAAGTATACGCCATGACCAAAAAGATGTTTATGTTGCATTTTAAAATGAAAAGGGCATATGTGTTACATGATCTCATTTAAAATTGTATACATATGGGAATATACATGCATAAAGCAATCTAGTTATCTTGGGGTGATGAGATCAGAGAAATAATATATTTTTTTCTTCCTTCTGTTTTTTTTAATTTTCTCAAAAATTTAGATTTTCTATATATATGTATTTTTTTTTTTTTTAGGTAGTGAAATTATTTTTGTATATAGGGCTGAAACAGCCCTGTTCAGAAAGCTCCTGGAGAGGTACAATCCAGATGCCAATTTCATCCACTTCAAGGTTGGGAAGAGACTTGCAGACCACTCAGAGTTTGGGGACAGCCAACTCATGTCTCTAACTCCTGTACCATTTCTCACTATAACTTGCAGAGAGGAAAGGAGGGGGGACCAGCCTACTGGCTGGGGTATCAAAACAAACCTATCAGCCTGCCAAAAATCCCTAAAAGCAGCTCTGCACAAGAGTAGGTCAGTGTCCACTGGACCCTGACAACGCCTCCCCACTCCCATTTGAGGGGGAAATCGTAGCCTCATTCCAAGAGAGTGCCCCTTGCTAAGCTCCACATGTCAGCTCAGACAGCACCTGAACCTAAAGACCACTGTAAAACGCTGACAGAAGCAGCTTCTGCACATCAGGATATCCTTGTGACTCTGGAAAGAGGAATGCTGGCTTCATGTAACTAAGCTGAGAAAGCCTCAGTTTCTGTCAACTTGCTGGTGGCAGAGCCAGTTAATAGAGTGAAGTTTACTTCATTCAGCAGTACAACGTGCTCTGGAATGGAGGCTTGGAGTCAGACCCAGATTTGAAGATCCCCTCCATGTATTAGCTCTGCTACCTGGTAAGTCACTTAGTGACTCTGAGCCTCAGGTTCCTCAGGTAGAAAACGGAAGTGACAGGATCTTCTTTAGGTCTAATAAGCCGTGTGTGAAGTGCTTGGTACAGAAGCTTTGTGTACATGTGGGCATACACATGAACTGGAGTCCCTTGGTGGTGCAAACAGTTAAAGTGCTCAGCTGCTAACCAAAAGGCTGGAGTCCCCCCAGAGAAGCCTCAGAAGAAAGGCCAGGTGATCTGTTTCCAAAATATCAGCCACTGAAAACCCTATGGAGCACAGATCTACTCTGACATAAATACGGTCACCATGACTTAGAATCCATTGGACAGCAACTTAGTTTATACACATGCACAGGAGGACTACAAATCTTAAGGCAAAATAATGGCAAGGCTATCTTAGACTAGCACCTGGCACACAGTAAGTCTCAATAAATATTAGCTATTACTAATGCTAGAACAAAGATTTGTGAGCTGGAGTCATCCACCAACAGATTAGATAAACCAAACAGGAGGCTTGAGACACAACCACCCATGGCATAATTCAAAATTTCCAGGAAATACAGTTGGCATTAGTATCCCAAAAAGGGAAGACATCTTTGGGTTTAAAAATAATAATCATCACATCCAAGTCCCATGTATCAGGGACACTCCGATTTGAAATAATTGCTGGTTTTATTTAAAATGGAACAGAAACTAAATGGCCCAATAAAATATTTGTTTTAAGAAATTAAACGAGCTTATTCTGTGTTGCCTAGTAAACCTGAACAGAAAAGGAAATCTGCATTCAGCATAGGTTACAGTGTTAATCGACATAAGCTGAATTGCAAATCAAGACGATTTTTAAGTTAGTATTTATTAATAAGATTTCCTATTTATCAGTGAAGTACTATGTTGTGAAGCAGAAGACTAAGTCCCTTATCGCAGGAGTGTGTTGTTTGAGTGGTATTTTTTATGTTGTCCCCAAAATTTGACTAAGAACAAAAGTTTGGCACCAAATTCCTGTGTATTCTTAAAAAAAACAAACAAACAAGCTTCCAGATGTTGAAGAAATAGTTTTACCTAAAGGGCTTAGTAAAGGGGGCAGAACTGATCCCACCACCACCCCACACCAACCTTCTCCCACTCTCCTAGTCTCTATGAAAAAAAGACCAGAGAGAGGAGAAGGTGGTGGTCATTAGCCTTTTAAGGCATGCAACACTTCACCATGTTCTCCCAGTGAGGTCTATTTCTCCTCACAATTTAAGGGGCTGTTATAAGATAAACACTAAAAACCTGGGGGTACCTGCAAGAGGAGAAGATTTGTTTCCTCAATTGGGCATCTTAGGAAGTGAACCTGCTAATCTGCCCTGTGACTAACTGAACCAGGAAAAGAGAATTCAAGACAACTGGCCAAACTGAGAGAAAGGGAGGTACTGGAGAAACTTCTGTCCCTCCTGTTTAGAAGAGCAAAGATACAAGAGTTTAGGGAACAAAAGAATATCATAGAAGGTAACTCAGCTGGAGACACCTTGTATGTACTCCTCCATAGGAACCACCTAACAAGTGAAAGAGCCTTAGCAAAAGGCTGCAGGCTAGACATCCAGGAGAGGATGCCATTGATCAAATATCTGACTTCTCCTTCCTGGTAGTTGGTAGGATTACCCTTAATTGCCCCAGTTATGTGGGGTCTAGCTATGCGACTTGCTTTGTTCAAAAAACTGTATCTCATCCAAGAAGATGCAGTGAATTTCCAATGCAAGGCTCTGCAGCACACTCTTCTTCCTGCCATGATAATTGTGAAAGCATGGAGAGGGAGCCTTCATCAGCCTGTTGCCCTGGGACAGCACAGAACGGAGTTCCTATCAACACATGAGAGATGTGTAGCATGACGAAGAAATAAATCTTTGTTGTTTTAATCATTTTTTTAGTTGTTACCACTGCATAATCTAGCTCATCCTGACTAATAAAAAGGGGATAGGAAAGAATAGGTCTAGAGCCAAACCACCACATGAGGGAATTATGCAGTAGGCAAGCCCCGTGTCTGGTCCTCCAAACAGCCCATCCTGACACCAACCCTGGGAAGAAGAAGATTAAATAATCAATTATACGTTCATCACCACAACAGGCTCCTCAAGCTACAAGTCTAGCCTACACAAGGGAAAAAAACTCAAATCTGCTAAGAGATTGAAGTTTTAAAATCAACTGAACTTAGTTTTAAAACTAAAAATGATAGAAAACTATGGATTCTGCCCAAGACGTTATTAAGGGAAAGTAGCAATTAAAAAATAACCAAAATAGTCTTACATTTATTTCTCAAATTTAAATTCCTTAATAAGCTAGCTGCCCATGCGTGTTTAGTAAACAAGGACATGTGTTTATGACTGGTCTCAGAAAGCTGCAGCTGTTCACATTTGCTCTCCTTAAAACACACACACACTTGTATCACTGAAATAATTCTCAAAAGACTATCAATATTGCCCCAAGACAATCAGTTCCAATCAGTAGTACCAACTATAGGGTACTTATCCTATTATGTGGCCTTACTGCTTCTTTTAGAAATACAGTTGTTTTTCTCTGCACAGAGAGGATACAGCCCACAGGGAGAGAGAGAAGAGTAGGATGTCTGAAAATAATGTGTCCAAGAGAAGTGGATTAAAGCTTGATTATTATTTAGAGGGGTATACCCTGAACAGACGTATTACATTGGGCAAATCTGCTGCGAAAGACCTCTTTAAAGTGTCAAAAAGTGAAGATGTCACTTTGAGGACTAAGGTGCACCTGACCCAAGCCATGGTGTTTTCAATCACCTTATATGCCTGCAAAAGCTGGAAATCAATAAGGAAAATCGAAGAATTGATGTATTTGAGTTATGGTGTTGGCGAAGAATATTGAACACACCATGGACTTCCAGAAGAACAAACAAATCTGTCTTGGAAGAAGTATAGCCAGAATGCTCCTTAGAAGCAAGGATGGCAAGACTCATCTTAGGTACTTCAGACATGTTATCAGGAGGGACCAGTCTCTGGAGAAGGACATCATGCTTGCTAAAGCAAAAGGTCAGCGAAAAAGAAGAAGACCCTCAACAAGATGAACTGACACAGTAGCTGAAACAACGGGCTCAAACACAGCAAGAATTGTGAGGATGATGCAGGACCAGGCAGTGTTTTGTTCTGTTGTACATGGAGTCGCTACGAGTTGGAACTGACCCGAGGGCACCTAACAACAACAACCTTGAATAGCAGTTAGAGGATGGTCCAGAGTGACTTGAGGCATAACTGCAAAAAGCTGACCTCTAGCCAGGCAAATTCTAAGTGGTGAAGAGCTGGAGAAGGAGACGAAGAAATCAACTGGTACAGCTCTCTCATGTTACTGAGAAAACTGAGACCTAGAAAGGTCAAAGGATCTGTCCAAGCCAGGTCACCAACAGAACTGAAACAAGAGGCAGCAAATTAGCTTCTCACTCTGAATCTTAATTCAATGTTTTCCTGTAAAACACACAGGAAGGAAGGCATAACCAAGTCGTGACAAACCATACCCCACCAAGCCCAAAACTGAGTTCTGTCTTCTGCCCTTTGGAGTCAACATGGCCTCAAGAACTCAGAGCAAACAAGTTATTGACCCATCCTCAAAATAAGCCCTACATAATCTGATGCATGCCTACCTCTTGGACTTCACCTTCTCCTCATCCTTGCTCTAGTTATACTGGCCTAGTTCTATGCATCAGAAGTACCAGTTCACCCCTACCTTGGAGCTCATACATTTACTGTTCCCTCTGCATGGAATAATCCTCCCCGGACCACCATATGTCTCACTTCTATATTTCACAACTGAGATGTAGTCTCAAATGTCAAGTCCTCAAAGAGTGATAGTGGTAACTGGCTATCTAAGATAGCCCCACCCTATCTCCATCAGGCTCTATTCTCTTAGCCTGCCCTCATGCCTTTACAGCACTTACCACAACCTGAATTATAAATTTGTGAGTTTGTCATGTCTCCCCCATTACATAATGTAAGTTCCATAATGGAAGAGACATCATCTACGTTGTTCACTACTGTATCCCTACACCTAGAGAGCTACTGGCACATAGTACGTACTTAATGTTTACTGGATGAATGAATGAATAATCAATAAAACCATCAATCAATCCATCAACCAATGAACAACTCAATCAATCCAAGGGGTGCTCCAAGTCATCTTTCCCAGAAATGTCTTTTTCCTGCCCTGTTTGTCCTGGACCCACTAACCCTTCCTCCCTTACCTGAAATCTCTCACTGCATCAAAACTCAGAAAAAAACATCATGTCCAAAAGATCCTGAGTGAAAGAATGAGCCCCATTCAGGGAGAAAATGGCCATGCCAGCTGCATCCGCTCCCTATAGAAATGTCCTACTGAAATGCACAAACCTTGGGCCGCAGGATCCAAGATCCATCAAGCAAGCACATGAGTACACCTCCCAGGTACCTCTAGTTCCTGGCTATTCCTCATAATGCATCTGTTCTCCATTTGCCTTAGGTCAGCAACCAAAACAACATGAGTGTGACAAGGAGGAGATTTAGTAACACATAAATGTTCCCCAACTTCTCCCCATTCCATATTACCATGCCCTCTAAAGAATAATTTTGTCTTTTTTCCAGCATAGAAGTCCAGAGGACAGGAAAGCACCTATGAAGCCAAATAACAGTAGGTAGTATTTACCCAGAAGAGGCTAATTCAAAGTAATTCTAAAGAGCTGGGAAAGGGGGAAGGAAGAGAGGGCAAAGGAAGCTGTTCAAGCTGGATATCTGGGAAAGTTTTACGGGATTATCATGTAAGAGGCTCCTGAGCACCTCTAGGAACCAAGAGAATGAGGAGGAAGAGGCGATACAGCTTTTGAGAACTGTAGCAGTGGGTTATGAATTGGGTCTTCTCTGACATTTTGAAAGATAGAAGTAAAAACTAAATTCCTTTGGGAGCTGGACTGTGCATCTGTGAATTGGATTTTAAACAAAGCCTTGCTGTGTGGGGCCCTGTGATTTATTTGGGTGGCAGATGCTGCTGCAGAAACTCCTATGTTCACAGCATACTCCGCCCCCCACCTCCACCCCTTGCATTCTCTATCCAGTTTTCTCCAAAATGCACTTCACAATTCAGAGCAGGTGTCCTTCTCCCTAACCACTCCGTTGGGGTGGGGTGACCTTCCTAGGGCTCCCATGGCATTCTGTGCTTCCCTGTGTTAACTCACATCACCTTTTATTACCACTGCCTGTTTATCCGTTCATCTAAGTAGAGCATCAGCTCCTACAGAGGTGACATTTAGTCTTGAATTTCTACATCCCCAGGCCTGGCACCTAGCACATAGGTATTTTTTAACTAAGATGATCTCTCTCTCTCTCAAACTCAAAATTATATTTGACCAAATTCATGGGCGGAAAGTGATTCTTACTTGCTCCCCTTGTCCATATAACACAAACGGAATTTCCTGCCTATGTATTAACATCTGTGTTACCTCTGCAAAGGATCAACTATTTGCTGGTCAGTTCTATTTGCTATGAAAACATCTCACATACATACTATGAAAGAGGGCAGAGAAGATATGTAGGATTTTAAAACTATGACTTATGATAAACATCTCAAAAGTTACATATGAGTTTGGGTATTAAGGTCCCCGTGTCAAACAATGAGTAACAGAATGGCACAGTCAGTGACAGGTCTATATAAGGAAGGGGTCCTCCAGAGTTGTGATAAGAGGGGGCAGAGTTGGGGCAATATGGGTATTTTTCTTTCCTCTCTGCTTCCTGAAGTATGCTAAAGAATGAAATGATCCTTTTGAAATGAACTGAAGAAAAGAGAAGGATATACTTTTAGCTCACCATCACACAAGAGTTACATTGGCAGGAAGTTAATTTTATAAAGTGAAGAAGGTTTTACAGACCAGACCAAAAAGATGACCTTTTCTCCACACTCCTACCTATGACCAAGACATCCAACCTTCCCTAGGAGTAGGACCAGCCAGAGAAGAAATAGCAACCCATGCTGGATGTCAAGCATAGCAGATGGTGGGGTTTGGGGAGGAATGCACAATAAAAGAGAAAAAGGAATGAGGGCATTAAGGGGGAAAAGAGGCACTGTGGAGAATGCCCAAGTAACTTTCTCTAACAGCCACCTGGTACACCTCATAATTCTGGACACAGGCTTCCTACCCATGGGCAGAAGCTATAGAAACATCTGCAACTCCACTACCAAATGGAGAGTGTGGACTCTCCTAGACTACCTGAACCAGAAATAAAGGCACAACTGGATATCTTCTGGGAGGCTGGGTGGTCTTGATCACTTTGTTATGGACTATGCCCTCCTTCCCTCTCCAAGGAAGAGGGTTGGAATTACACAGGGAAAGAGAAAATGCCTCCCAGCAAGCCACAGATATGTATGGGACATCTAGGCAGCCTTAGAGAGACCAAAATACATAAGCTTAAGGTACTTAAAAGCAGGAGCTTATAATCCAGATGCACCTCAAACAGACAAAACAAGAACCCAGTGTAAGAAATACGTTCCCCAATACTGAGCTGTGTGCCACTGACTGTCACAGCTACAGAATTCAGAAGAGCAGGTGGTTAAAATTTGCTGTTCGGCATTCGGAAAAGAAGTGAATTGTGAACAGGATCATCTTGTTGGAAATAATGGCTACTACCTGAGATGTGCAGTGAAACATGATTCAAGGAAGAGTAACTGTCCCATTCATCTGGAGACTGTCAGTTCTTTTTGGGAGCAGAGATATATTTATGCTGCATTTTCCAACTCCACAGGGTAACAAAATCAAACAGCCTCTCTGATTCACAGTGAAGTCAATTTACTGTGACTTGCAGGTAAATACATAACATCTCACACGAAAACTCTCTAGAGCCGTTTATCTTTGCAAAAATAATAAAAATCATATGATCTTTATTATACCTGAATGGCTAAAATAATCCATCAAATTTCCTCAGGATATAAAAGTAAATATTTGTTCTATTGGCGCCCTGGAGGTGCAGTGGTTAAGGGTTCAGCTGCTAACCAAAAGGTCAGCAGTTCAAATCCACAGCCACTCCCTGGAAACCCTATGGGGTAGTTCTACTCTGTCCTATAGGGTTGCTAGGAGTCAGAATCGACTCGATGGCAATGAGTTTGGTTTTTTCGTTTGTTTGTTTTTTAAGTCCTCCCTTCCCTTGTCTCTGGGAAAGTCAGTCAAATATCTCAAACAACAGGAGCTCTGTGCACTAGAATGTAAGCTCCATGAAGGCAGGGAGTTTTGTCTGTTTTGTTCATGGCCATGTCCCAAAGCCCTGGCACATTTATTTCTTATAAACAAAGAAAAGAATGGCTAGCCATATGTCCTCCATTCTCAACTTCATCTACCTGGACTATACTTCATACTAAAAACTAATAATAAAAGAATCATATATCTAGGCCAGAGTTTTTCAACCTGGCACTACTGACATTTTGGGCCAGATAATTCTTTGTGGTGGGAGGTCTGTCTTGCACGTTGTAGGATATTTAGCAGCATCCCTGGCATTCACCCACTAAATGCCAGTAGTAGTAGCACCATCCCACCCTACCAATGGTGACAACCAAAAATGTCTCCAGATATTGTCAAATGTCCTCCGGGGGGAATCTACCCTAGTTAGGAACCACTGCTCTAGGCCTGCAAAGAGCTCCCGAAGGGCTGACAGACCCAGAGAACTATTACATTTTCAGTCTCCTTCATGACGCTGAGACAGCACTCAGGGGAAACCCTTCTCCCTGCCTACCCTCTGAGGTGAGCACACCAGATAGGCCTGCAGTGAGGGCAATGGGAGGAAACACTGAGTAATGAAAATCAGACAGATGTTTTGAACACAGATGAACACGGAGACATGGGCCCAGCCTTGTCTGTATTCAACAGGAGAAACCTCTATACCACTGTGGCAGGAATGGACTTGGTTTTTAATGATCTCCTCTCACCCACCTCCACCACAAGGGCATTAGAGCATCTACAAGTTATACCAATAGCAGGGGCTCCATCAGCAGCTTTTTGGCTTGAAACTGGGCTTGGAGTATCTGTTCCTACTCCTAATTATTAAGAAGGCTGGGATTCAGTAATATCTCCACAATGAGTTCAAAAGGCCTTCAGAGAACAGGCTCTACAAAGCATTCACCTGGGCAGGCACAAGGCAGCAGCTTCTGCTCCCTAACTCTGAGGGAGCTACTAGTTTCAGAACTTTTTCTCTGACAAAATCAACAGAAATCAGAGAGGCTTCCTCTCAAATGGGACTCTTGCATGCATCATCTTACCTATGCTGATTGAGTCCTTGCACATATCTTGACACACCATGTTTCCACCACATTCTTCTTCTTTACCAAAAAAAGATCACTGATAAACAATGCTGGCAAGGGTGCAGCAAAACAGGCACATTCTACAATTCTAGGGGTAGAACTGGTACAACATGGTGATATACATCAATGGACTTTAAAATGCACATGCTGGTACACCAAGTATTTATACTTCTGGAAATATATCACAAAGAAATAATTCTAAATGTAGAAAGAGTCATGTACCCAAAATATTAATCAAGTGATTATTTAGAATAAAAAAATGCAAACAACCAATTGCCTATTGTCAAATATTTTAGTTTGGTATACTGTAGTATATACATTCACTGGACTAATACGTACCATTAAAATACCATTTACAAAGAACAGCATCATGCTAAAATGTTTATGTGTTTTAACTGGAAAGAGAGAGAGAGCACCAAATCACATAAACAGCATGATATCAGCCATGAAAATAAAAACTTTGGCATTAAAAACTCTACTAGAGGCAAATAGACAAAAAAAAGTGAACAGCAACTGTATATAGGAGGGAAGTGACTTATTTCTCTTTTTGTGTCTTCTAAATTATTTTCTCTTAATCATCTATTACTTTAAATTAAGAAAAGAACAAGCTAAAATCAAGAGAATAATGGTATACCCAAGGCTAGAGCATGAATATGCTTTCTCTCTATTCACTTTATCATAGTTTATTTTTGTCTGTAGCACTTAACAACCGTCATCTCTTTAACTGCATATTGTCTTTTCCCCCATCTAGAACATAAGCTCCATGAGGATAGGGAAGTGTCTGACATGTAACAGAGGCTCAATAAGTGTGTTTGCTGAGCTGCATGTATAAATTGGGATGTAGTTTTTTTTGTTTGTTTTTGTATTTTTTATTTCTCACTCAGTAAAACAAGTTGTTACTCTCAGAGGAATTTCATAACTAATGATGGGAGAGTAACAGGTACAACCACATTGAAATTGAAAAATGATTTAAGTACACCTAGCAAAGCTGAACACTCACCTATCTCATGACCAGTGGATTCCACACCTAGGTATGTACCTGAGAAAAATGTATACATAGGTAGGTTGACCAAGGCATGCACAAGGAAGTCCTGCTATGTAACAGCCAAAACTTGGAAACTATCCAAATGCCCCTCAACAATGTTGTTATTGTTGGCTGCTTTCAAGTCAGCCCCCAACTCACAGCAACTCCATGTATTACAGAGAAGAACTTCTCTGTAGAGTTTTCTTGGCTGTAATCTTTATAGAAGTAGATCACCAGAGCCACTGGGTAGGTTCGAATTGCCAATCTTTGGGTTAGCAGCCAATTACAAACTGCTTTCTCCACCCAGGCTCCTCCTCAACCACTGAACAGGTAAAATAAATGATGGAATATTCACATAGCAATGAGAATAAACAAAACTACAACTACACACAACAATGGGGATGAAACTCACAAATTTAATGTCGAGCAAAGGAAGCCAGACACTGAATAATGCATCCTATATGATTCCATTTATATATAAAATATATAAAAATATAAGAACAGGCAAAACCAATCTCTGGTGTTGGAAGTCAGGAGATTTCTAACACTGGGAAGGGGACAGGTAGAGACTAGAAGAGGCACAAGACAGACTTCTTGGATGCAGATAAAACTGTCTCTTGATCTGATTGCTGGTCATATGGGTGTGTTTCACTTTGTGAAAGTGCATCAAGTAGTTCATTATGATGTGTTCCGTTTGCCCTATGTATGTCATACTTCAACGAACATACTCCCTACCAGTCCGTGGCTGCTGAGGACAGGGAAATCTTTTCCGTGATTCTCTCTCCACTTGCTACAGGACTCTGACCTAGAGCCCTGACAAGGGCATTCACACACACGGCAAGTTCTGTCTCATCTAAACTCTCTACCTTGGTTGTACAGACCAGTGTCCCTTCTGCTGGCAGTGTCTGAGTCCCTAAACAGGTGAAATACCAGATATCACCCAAGTGAATCAGGAAGAGCTGAGGTAAGCTAAAGTGGCTTGACTACTAGACAAATTCAGAGATGAAGGTTTAAGCTACTCTCTCCCAGAGACATGGCCCAGGGTCACAAAATAGGCAATCCCTCTGGACGTCCATCTTGACAGGACTCCTCTGGTCCATTTGCAGGTCACGCTTTTTTCTTTGCAAAATAACCCCCAATAGGTTTCCCTGACAATCAAGCACCTCTTTTTATTTATTGTTGTAACTATACATATAACACAACATTTGCCAATTCAACACATTTCACATGTACAGTTCAGTGATTAAGAACCCCTTTTTCCAATTTCCGAGGCCAACTCTTCAGACAGGGATTGGACTGGACTGTGGGACATAAAGTGATACTTGTGAAGAATGTGCCTCTTAGTCAAGCAGATACAAGAGACCAAAGGGGCAATTTCTGTCCAGAGGTGAGATGGGAAGGCAGAGAGAGTTCGGAGCTGGTTGAATGTTCATGGGGAACCAGGGGCGGAGGAGAGGAGCATGCTGTCGCAGAATGGGGTGAGCAGTGGGGTCTCATAACAATGTATGTTAAAAAAGAATTTTTTTTGTACGGGAGACTAACTTGAAATGTAAACTTCATTTAATTACAACAATAATAATGAAAAAAAAAAAAAAAAAGAACCCCTTTTTCTTCACTTTGTCTCAGACAAGAAGACCATAGACTCCAAGGGACAGGGATCATGCTTATTTTGCTCCCTACTATATCCTAAGTGCCTAGCACAGTGCTTGATGCATATGGGCCTGGGCAGTAAGTCTCTGTGGTATAAATGTATGAATACATGCACTAATGAACAAATGATCAAAACTACTCAATCAGTATACCAGGATATGGTTTCTAGAAAGGCAAGGCTCTATGTCCAGGATGACTATGGAGATAAGAATACAAGGGGATTTCAAAAAACTCATGCAAAGGTCTTTCTTAGTCAAGGAGTTTTAAACCAACAACCCTCATATATAAAAATCATATGCTTTCTCTAACACCAGTGAAGAAAATACAGCATTATTTTATCTTTACCATGAATAGCACTATCACTCTCTCATTCATTGAAAGTAGCATAGGCCTCATTCAAGATGGCTGGTCAAAAGTCAGACTAGACACAGCAAGGCTAGCAGGCTCAAATGGGAAGCGAGGCCTTAACCTGATAAAAGTACTGGACACCAGCCAGCCAAGCCTCCCAAAGTCACAAGAACTCACTGTCCAATGAGCATACAAAGACCTGGAAACTATCCAAATGTCTCTTAACAATGGGGCAATGGAAAACTCCACATTATCATACAAGTCTCTTCAATAGACATAACTATATTCTCCTTCTTGGTTAATAGTTTTATCAATTTTGGCACCATTAATCAGAGGAAATTCGGCAACATGGGGTAAAGCAAAGTTTGAGAGTTTGTTCAGTGGGCAATAGCTTCAGGACAAGAAATACTAACAAGTCTTGCTGATCCTAATAAATTTTCTAAACTTTAGCAAGTCTTTGCTTTTGGTTCTGTCTGATCTGTTCAGAATAAACCCGGCCAATAAAGCAAAAGGATTTAAAGATTTAATATACTAAAAAGAGAGTAGCAGATAGTGTCATTGCCCGGGCCATGCCCTTCAGACCTTCTGTGTGCTTCCAAATACCAATATCTGCATCTTTGTGCCTAAGCGCATACCTCCTATGAGAGTCAACATTCTTTATTACATCCAGTCTCTTACATACCCTTAACACCACTTCAGTTTCAATTGCCTCTTCCCTATGAACTAAAGCTAATATCAGAGTCAGTTTCTCTCATCCATCTTTGCACAAAACTCTGCTAGAAAAGATGCAAAGGCAGACCAGAACTGGCTAGGATCAGACCCCTTTAGATTTAGGAAGATCTGCTGAGACATTTCTCTGGTAGGGGTTCCACATCAGTTCCACTCTGCTCCTGTGCACAACTGTCCCTAATGCTGTAAGAAGCCAGTCACAAGTCAAGCATTATTCCACTCAGGAACACCTCATGACACTGGCTGCCACTGAGGTCTACGCCAGACACACATATTGGAAAGTAAGAATTTTCCACTGCTGTCAATGCTAGAGGGAGCCCTGGTGGCACAGTGGTTAAACTCTCAGCTGATAACCAAAAGGTCTGTGGTTTGAACCCACCAGCCACTCTGCAGGAGAAAGATGTGGCAGTCTGCTCTCATAGCCTTGGAAACCCTACAGGGCAGTTCTACTCTATCCTATAGGGTTGCTATGAGTTGGAATCGACTCGATGGCAATGAGTTTTTGGTTTGGGGTCAATGGTAGACCTGTCAGCATAAGGAAAAAATACTGCACTCATAACAATTTACCGGAAGTTTTCAAAATAAAATGCTAGCTTTGTCTAAAATTTTATCATTCGTTGGAGCTAATAGTGTTGATTATTTGGGACAATAATTCTCCAAGATTTTCTGAAAATTCAATCTGAGAACCACCTACATCAGAATCACCTGGGTTGCTTATTTAAAATGCATTCCTGAGTCCCTCCCTTGACCTGTTGAAGGCTGAAATGTGCATTTTAAACAAACCCACCAGTGATTTTTTCAAGATTATAAAGATATGAGTCTGAGAACCCCTGCTCCAGCATCTTGCTTCGGGCATCTTCCCTTTCTACTTTGGCCATGGCTGGTTGTTCTGCAACTTGACCCAGGTTTTCTTTCAATCGAGTTACAGTGATTCCATCTCTCTGGTGGGACAGAAAGGGTAGTGCTGAAATAGAAAGTGCAGGCTTCTTCTCTCTGCATATTTTTTTTTCTCCATGTTTTATTTGTGGAAAGATTGCCTAGAACACCTTCAGTAAGTTCTGCTTCCCTTCTCCAACCACAGGCACCAACAGACTTTGTATAAATGCCTGCTTACCTACCACATAATTATTCTGGGGAATGTTGACATTGCCCTCTGTAGTGTGACATATTGCAGATCACACAGGAAGGGTTTGAAAATTATTACAAATAGTTATATGTCCTTTCTTCCTCCCTTCCTCATTCTTAATTTAAGTTAGTACTTTTGCCAAAATTTGTTTTAAGAGTGAAGGAAGAGAGTCACACTGACATATTTTCATAGAATCATATGAAAAGCAACCCAATCAAGTAAATTCTGACATTAGTATGTCCTTCTAGAACAATCCCCAGTAATTCACATCACCAGTCTGTGACTGCATCTTTCCTCCTTCCCAAAAGAAGCCATCATTGTCAAGTTACAGGGATATTGGGAGGACCCAGGACCCAGGGGCTATAAAATGCCATGCACTGCTCAGCACTCCCCACACTGTGCTGAAGTAACTGCATGCGGCTATCTCTGCCCCTAAACTGTGACTCCTCGGAGCAGAAATCTTGCATTTCATCAGTAACCTCAGAGCCTGGCACCCAGTTGGTTCTCAGCAATGGTAGGTGGGGACAGGGAGGGGACAAGGAGCAAACTATTTAAACTAGTGTCATTTTTAAAATATAAACTTCACAAATCATAGTTCTGGCTAAGAAACTCTATGGTACCCTTGTTTCTATATGGCAGGAATCCTATGGGCTCTGAAGTCCAGGACACTTGATGACAGAGGGAAGGAGAAACTCATTGGCTGTAGACACTAGAGGAGTAGGAATCATTTTTTTAAATAGGCGGAGAAGGGGTAAGGGACAGTTACACAATGGAGATGACTGGCTGCAAAAGGCAGCACAGAAAGGAACAAAGGAGGAGAAAAAAAGAACTGGCCATCCTTCCTCATACTTTGCCATCTGTGTATCTTACTTTTCACAGGTGACTCATTCTACTGCCCCAAAAACGTGTGCTAAATTGAAAATGTGTAAAGCGTGGCTTTTATACATACTACGAAAGAGCTTGCCACTTAAGGGAATCCTGGGAAAACATGTGATTGAAACACATCAAGGTCTTTCCTGATTCCACGCCTTTGGACATGTTCTTTCCACACAATTGCCTCCTCTCCTCCCTGGCTAACTCCTGCTAATCCTGCATATCTCAGCTTCAATGCCTTTCTCAGGGAGGCACTCCCTGGCCCACAAAAATAAATTAGACCCTCCATTACACATTCTCAGAGCATGTGCACTTCTACTTTGTAGCACTTTTCCCAACTGTACCTAAATGACTATTTTGTGATTGTTTGTCCATCTACCACCACTAGACCAAAAACTCCAAGAGGTTATGAACTGTGTCTATCTTCTTCACCCAGCATCTAGCAGAGGCCTTGCACATAGCTGGCATTTGAAGAATATTACTGCACCAACAAACCACCATACCCTGCATTAACTATGTATTATTGTTTGGGTTCTTCTAAACCACAGCCAACCTATTTCAACTGTACTGAATTATAGGTGTTCTAACGCCATAACGATCTGGAACGAAAGAGCTGGGTCTGTGGAAAGAAGAAACAAAGGTCTGGCCAATCCTACTAGTATTTTCCTGACGGTTCTAAAACCAAACCTAGAGCTTGGGGACTATCTGAACTTCAAAGAGAAGAATTGCTAGACCCTACAGACTCTTCCCCATGAGCAGTGACATCAATTTTATGCAGAATGAAGACCAAACTGTAAAGCCAGATGTACAGAAGATGCTGGGGAAACCATGTTAACATACAGGCTGGCTGGACCATTTGCTTAAAATGGACCCCAACACTCCAAGTAAAGCCAGCCTGGGGCCACTCTCCAGGACAAGGTGAGGTTTTATACCTTTTGAGATGAGCTGGCAGCAACTGCATCAGCGCTTAACATTAAAAGTGCAGCCAATCAGTGCTTAGTGGGCAAGACAGGGCTTCCTGGGGAGTCCTTCACGTAACTAAGATTTCAGGCAAAACTGAGCACAAACTCTCTCCCATGTACTGCAGGATGATAGTTGCCAGTTTCAGGAGAAGCCCAGTAATAATGTGAAATATGATGAGGCAGCCTTCTGTGCCAAGGAGCTGCACCTAGAAAATAATAGAGAGGATGGACCATATGGTACCTCACACAGCCTTCCAGACTGGCAAGGAATGGAATGCAGATAGGCTCAAAAATAACGGAACACGTTTCCCCGACAGTTCTCTAAGACACAAGTCAGGAGGCAGTGTCTGTACCTCTGTGCCAATAAGTCACTCATACTCACAAGGCAGAAGTTAAGAAAAGAGACCCTCAACAAGCAAATCATAAATGACAGATACACTCAAGAGTATGAGCATTTACTTTGTGCCATGTGCTGACTCTGGTGACACAGTGGTTAAGAGCTCAGCTACTAACGAAATGGTCAGTAGTTCAAATCCACCAACTGCTCCTTAGAAACCCTGTGCAGCAGATCTACTCTGTCCTATAGGGTCGCTATGAGTTGGAATCAGCTCAATGGCAACAGGTTTTTTTTTTTTTTTTGGTTATGTGCTCATTCAGTACTCTGCAAAACCCCACAACCTAGGTATTGTCATTTCAGTTTTATAGATGAGGAAATGAGGCTCAAAACAGTAATCTGACCAAAGACACTAAGCTTGTACTGGAATGTGAACTCCAGTTAAGAGTGGGCTCTTCAGCATGCCATGCCACAGGCTCAAAGAGCTTCTCATGGGTTTAGGGGTTGTGCTGGAACTGTAAGGGTGCTTTACTTCCCTCTCAGGTTCCTTCTGCTGCTCAACCTTACCACCACCACCTACTGGTATCAATCATTATTGTTAATTACTATTAAAATAGCAACACCCAAAGCTAGTAGGAGTCATTGAGACCACTCCTCTAAAAATAAACCCTCAGAGGTGTGGAAAGTCCTGGTCTGAAATAGTTTATTCATTCATTCAAACATTTGTTCAAATTCATTCAAACATCTGCTCAAATTTATTCAAACATTCACTGAGCAGCTTTCTGTGCTGGGCCTTGTGGTACAGTTCTGAGGACACCAAGCTATATCCTAAAAGGGATTATAAAGTTGTGAGATCCTGGTGATCTAATAGAATGTGGAAATTATCAAACAATATCATTAATATCATACCCAAGTAAAATTTTGCTGAAGATAATTCAAAAATGGTTGCAGTAGTACATCAACAGAGAACTACCAGAAATTCAAGCCGGATTCAGAAGAGGATGTGGAATGAGGGACATCGTTGCTGATGGCAGACGGATCTTGGCTGAAAGCCAAGAATACCAGAAGGATGTTTACCTGTGTTTTATTGACTGTGCAAAGGCATTCAACTATGGGGATCATAACAAATTATGGAGAATATTGCAAAGAATCGGAATTCCAGAACACTTAATTGTGTTCATGAGAAACCTGTACACAGACCAAGAGGCAGTCGTTTGAACGGAACAAGGGAATACTGAGCAGTTTAAAATCAGGAAAAGTGTGTGTCAGGGTTGTATCCTTTCACCATACTTATTTAATCTGTGATATTGTTGTTGTTAGGTGCCATCAAGTTGGTTCTCACTCACAGTGATCCTAAGAACAACAGAACGAAAAATTGTCTGGTCCTGTGCCATCCTCACAATCATTGCTATGTTTGAGCCTACTGTTGCTGCCACTGTGTCAATCCATCTCATTGAGGGTCTTCCTATTTTTCACAGACCCTCTACTTTACCAATCATGATGTTCTCCAGGGACTGGTCCTTCCTGATAACATATCCAAAGTACCTTGGATGAAATCTCACCATCCTCACTTCTAAGGAGCATCCTGGCTGTACTTCTTCCAAGACAGATTTGTTTGTTCTTCTAGAAGTCCATGGTATATTCAATATTCTTCACCAACACCATAACTCAAATGCATTAATTCTTCTTTGGTCTTCCTTATTCATTGTCTAGCTTTCGCATGCATATGAGGCGATTGAAAATATTATGGCTTGGGTCAGGCACACCTTAGTCCTCAAAGTGACATCTTTGCTTTTAACATTTTAAAAAGGTCTTTTGCGGCAGATCTGCCCAATGCAATACACCATTTGATTTCCTGACTGCTACATCCATGGGCATTGATTGTGGATCCAAGTAAAACGAAATACTTGACAACTTCAATATTTTCTCCTTTTATCATGATGTTATTGGTCCAGTTGTGAGGATTTTTGTTTTATGTTGAGGTGTAATCCATACCGAAGGCTGTAATCTTTCATCTTCATCAGTAAATGCTTCAAATCCTCTTTGCTTTCAACAAGTTTTGTCATCTGCATATTGCAAGTTATTAATGAGTCCTCCTCTGATCCTGATGCTGTATTCTTCTTCATAAAGTCCAGCTTCTCGGATTACTTGCTCAGCACACAGAGTGAATAAGTATAGTGAAAGGATACAACCCTGACACACACTTTTCCTGATTTTAAACCACTCAGTATTCCCTTGTTCTGTCTGAACAACTGCCTCTTAGTCTATGTACAAGTTCCTCATGAGCACAATCAAGTGTTCTGGAATTCTCATTCTTTACAATGTTATCCATAATTTGTCATGATCCACACAGTCGAATGCCTTTGCATAGTCAATAAAACACAGGTAAACATCTTTCTGGTATTCTGTGATTTCAGCCAGGATCCATCTGATGTCAGCAATGATATCCCCCATTGCACACCCTCTTCTGAATCCAGCTTGAACTTCTGGAAGTTCTCTGTTGATGTACTGTTATAACCGTTTTTTAAGTATCTTCAGCAAAATTTTATTGCATGTGATATTAATGATTCTGTTTTATAATTTCCGCATTCTGTTGGATCACCTTTCTTTGGAATGGGCACAAATGTAGATCTCTTCCAGTCAGCTGGCCAGGTAGCTGTCTTCCAAATTTCTTGGCTTAGACAAGTGAGCACTTCCGGCATTACATCCCCTTGTTGAAACTTCTCAGTTAATATTCCATCAATTCCCAGAGCCTTGTTTTTCACCAATGCCTTCACTGCAACTTGGAGCTCTTCTTTCAATACAATTCTTGATCATATGCTACCTCCTGAAATGGTTGAATGTCGACCAATTCTTTTTGGTACAGTGATTCTGTATTCCTTCTGTTTTTGATGCTTCCTGCATCGTTCAATCTTCTGTGCAAAGAATCCTTCAATGCTGCAACTCAAGGCTTGAATTCTTTTCTTCAGGTCTTTCAGCCTGAGAAATGCTGAGCGTGTTCTTTGCTTTCGGTTTTCTAACTCCAGGTCTTTGCAAATTTCATTATAATACTTTGTCTTCTTGAGCCACCCTTTGAAATCTTCTGTTCGACTCTTTTATGTTATCATTTCTTCCCATTTGTTTTAGCTACTCTACATTCAAGAGCAAGTTTCAGAGCCTCTTCTGACATCCATTTTAGTCTTTTTTTTCCTGTCTTTTTAATGACCTTTTGCTTTCTTCATGTATGATGTCCTTGATGTCATCCCACAACTCATCTGGTCTTTGATCATTAGTGTTCAATGCATTAAATCTACTCTTGAGATGGTCTCTAAATTCACATGGGATACACCCAAGGTTGTACTTTGGATCTTGTGGACTTGTTTTAATTTTCTTCAGCGTCAGCCTGAACTTGCATATGAGCAATTGATGGTCTGTTTTGCAGTCAGCCCTTGGTCGTGTTCTGACTGATGATACTGAGCTTCTCCATCATCTCTTTTCACAGATATAGTCAATTTAATTTCTGTGTATTCCATACAGCAAGGTCCACATGTATAATTGCCATATATGTTGTTGAAAAAAGGTATTTCAAATGAATAGGTCATTGGCCTTGCAAAATTCTATCACATGACCTCCAGCATCACTTCTATCACCAAGGCCATATTTTCCATCTAGAGACCCCTCTTCTTTGTTTCCAACTTTTGAATTCTAATCACCGGTAATTATCAATGCATCTTGATTGCATGTTTGATCAATTTCTGACAGCAGAAGTTGGTAAAAATCTTCAATTTCTTCCATCTTCAGCATTAGTGATTGGTGCATAAATTTGAATAACAGTTGTATTAACCAGTTTTCCTTGTAGGCTTATTGATATTATGCTATTACTGACAGCACTGTATTTCAGGATAGATCTTGAAATGTTCTTTTTTACAATGAATGTGACACCATTCCTCTTCAATTTGTCATTTCCGGCATAGTAGACCATATTTTCCAATTCAAAATGGCCAATACCAGTCCATTTCAGCTCACTAATGCCTAGGATATCTATCTTCAAGTGTTCCATTTCATTTTTGAGAACTTCCAATTTTCCTACATTCATACTTCATACATTCCATGTTCTGATCATTAATGGATGTTTCCAGCTATTTCTTTTCATTTTGAGTCATGCCACATCAGCAAATGAAGGTCCCAAAAGCTTCACTCCATCTACATCATTAAGGTCAACTCTACCTTGAGGAGGCAGCTCTCCCCCAGTCGTATTTTGAGTGCCTTCCAATCTGAGGGGATCGCTTTCAGGCAGTATATTAGACCATGTTCTGCCGCTATTCATAAGGTATTCACTGGCCTATTTTTTTAGAGGTATATCATCAGGTTATTCATCCTCATTGGTCTTAGTCTAGAAGCTCCACTGAAATTGGTCTACCATGAATGACTCTGGTGACATCTGAAATATTGGTGGCATAGCTTTCAGCATCACAGCAACACACAAGTCACCAGAGTATGGCAAACTGACAGACCAACCACTCATCTGTCATTTAATCTGTACACTGAGCAAATAATCTGACAAGCTGCACTATATGAAGAACAACATGGCATCAGGATTGGAGGAAGACTCATTAACAACCTACAATATGTAGATGACACAACCTTGCTTGCTGAAAGTGAAGAGGACCTGAAGCACTTACTGATGAAGATAAAACACTACAGCATTCAGTATGGATTATACCTCAATGTAAGAAAAAAAAATCCTCACAACTGGACCAGTAAGTAACATCATGATAAACAGAGAAAATGTTGAAGTTGTCAAGGATTTCAATTTACTTGGATCCACAATCAACACCCATGAAAATAACATATTGAGTTGGGCATATGTGCCGCAAAAGACTTCTTTAAAGTGTTAATAGCAAAGATGTCACTTTGAGGATTAAGGTGTGCCTGACCCAAGCCATGATATTTTGAATTTCCTCATATGCATGTGAAAGCTGGACAATGAATAAGGAAGACTGAAGAAGAATTAATGCATCTGAATTACAGTGTTGGCAAAGAATATTGAATATACCATGGATGCCAGAAGAACAAACAAATCTGTCTTGGAAGAAGTACAGCCAGGATGCTCCTTAGAAGCGAGGATGGTGAGACTTCACCTTATGTACTTCGGACATGTTATCAGGAAGGACCAGTCCCTGGAGAAGGACATCATGTTTGTAAAGTAGAGGGTCAGCAAAACGAGGAAGACCCTCAGTGAAATGGAGTGATACAGTGGCTGCAACAATGGGCTCAAACATAGCAAGGACTGTGAGGATGGTGCAGGACCGGGCAGTGTTTTGTTCCGTTGTACATAGTGTCACTATGAGTCAGAACCAACTCGATGGCACCTAACAACAACAACAAGGTCCTGGCTTGAAAAGGTTAGACAAAGGGGGTTTTCAACGTATGTGAGTGACCTAGAATTTCCTCCTATCAAAGACTATAAAAGTATATGTGCCTATCATGCTCCTAAAAGCTTTCCTTCTCCAGTGGTTCACTGAAGAGGTGTGCTTAGGATGCAATTCAAGTGAACAAAATGCTTATTGACCATCTACTGTGTACACAGCATGGTAAGACTCAGGCTGTTACTTCAGGAAGCATCCAACTATTAAACAAGGTAAAATATAAACATATACAAGCATAAATCGAGGAGTAATACACAAAAGTCTACAGAAATTGTTAATACTAATAAAAATAACAGCCCCTACTTATTGAGTATTTATTAGGCCAAACACTGGGCTAAGAGCTTCAACATCCCTTAGCTCATTTACTCTTCACGGCAACCCTTCGAGGTTGGTCAATGTAGTGGACACCTGTTGATGTCCGACCAGCAGGCATCCATTTCCTCTTAAGAAATCACCCTTAAACCATGTGATCCAACGGAGCCTCCTTCCCCTCTTCCCAGTCCCAGAGCTGAGCATGTGACTCAGGCCAGGCCAGTCAGTATATTCTACCAGCTTGACCAAAGTGATTGAGGGATGCATACAAAACACAAGTAAATCTGACAAGTTTCAATTCTGGGACATTTACTGGCACTGTCGAGCCAGAAAGGAGCCCTGGTGGCACCGTGGTTAAGCGCTCAGCCACTAACTGAAAGGTTGGCAGTTCAAACCTACCAGCTCTGTGGGAGAAAGGTGTAGCAGTCTGCTTCCATAAAGGTTACAGCCTTGGAAACCCTATGGTGCAGTTCTACTCTGTCCTATACGGTCACTATGAGCTGGAATCTACTTGACAGCAATGGGTACAGGTTGAGCCAGAAAAACTATATGCTGGTGTAAATTTGTAGTTGCCATAAGCTGCAACATGGAACTAACAGACCTGAGAACAAAGTTAATACAGGGGAAACAAAGTCAAAAGATGGGAGACTGGGCCAGAAGAATGGCAGATACACACATGTGGCCTATAATGTAACTTGAGCCCTTGCATCCAGCCTTACCTAAAGCCAAAGCTTATCAGTAGAATTTTCAGTTACATGAGTGAATATATTTTCTTTCAGCTTGAACTAGATTTCAGTCACTTGCAATCTACAGTCATCATAATAGAGTATTACTACCCCCACTTAACAAACGAGAAGTCAGAGGTTCAGAGAGGATAAACAAGCTGAAACCAAGAAAAATCAAAGTAACTGTGTGAGGTTTGGGGAGCCACAACAGTACTGTGCATTCAGATCAGAAACTGCCAGAGTGCTAGTTTGTTCAATTGCTCATGGAGTATATTCTTTTCACTTCATCTGCCAGTACCAAGGTTGAAACACATGAGTTGCCTTGATGTCCTTTTCTACACGGTGGGTTTACTTCTTGTTTACTTCTATACTAAGGGTGTAGCTTTCTGGAGTCCCAGTTTTATGCGGGGGTCTATTAAACTCTTCATCCTGGGCATTGTTTTCTTTCTTAGCAGTGCATAAAAATGGTGCATCTTATAAGTGATGGCATTTTATACTGGATGAAATATGGTAAAAAATAATACTTATAACCTTGGAGAAATTATCTCTTACCCAGAAAATTTCTTTTGTTTATAATTATCTTACCTGGGGAGATGAGACCAAGTGTAAGCTTAGGTCTGAGGAATTTCCTAAGGTATATATGCGGTCACCTCACCAAACAAAAGGTAAATGAATCATTCTGAATGTGCTCAAGTTTAGATATTGAGTGTTTTTTTTGTTTTGAATATATTATATTTGAATAAATGAAACCAAAATAATTTATTATAAAAATTTACATTTCTAATATTACTTTGTTTCTCAAGCAAAATAAAATGGTTGAGCTAATAATTAGGTTCCCATCCTTCTAGGGGGGGTATTATGAATAAAAGGAGCCCTGGTGGTACGATAATTGAAGCACTCAGTTGCAAACTGAAAGGTCAGTGGTTCAAACCCACCAGCCACTCTGTGGGAGAAAGATGTGGCAGTTTGCTTCTGTAAAGATTTACAGTCTTGGAACCCCTATGAGACAGTTCTACCCTGTCCTATGGGGTCAACATGAGTCGGAATCAACTCAATGGCATGGGTTTTGGGTACTATGAATAAAAGAACATGAGGACAGTAGGATGGGAGATGGGTGAAAAGAGACCACTCCTGATGTAATGGTCTCAGAAAAGCTAGCTTTGTTTCAATAGCCAGAGCAAGGTCTTGGTAAGGAAAGACGAGATGCACTATAAGAGTTCTGAGCCCTGGTCCCAGATTGGGTCTGCTGTGGATGACATTCTACCTCCAGCCTGTTCAGACAGCACCCTGAGATCTAACTCTCCAAACAAACAGACAAGTCAGGGACACAGCAGCCAAGATTTGGTCTAGGAGGAGCATGCAAACTATATCCCTCATAGCCACATCCATCCTGAAGATCGGAATATCTAGAACTTGAGCCCCCAGGCTGGGGCTAGGGGGCAGATTTTAGGACCTGGCAATAGGTACCATTCCTACTGTAAACATTATATTCAATGACTAGACTTGGTATTAAGGGGGTATGCAATTTGATCAATTCATGCAGAAGGATAAAGAAGAAATTGAAATAATCTGACTTACTTTTAACAAGAGCTATATGAAACAGGCATGGATTCAGAACTCAAGTCCAGATCTGCCTGACTTCACAGCCCATGCTTTGCATCTCTACTTCACGTGTCAATTTGGGAGCTGAGGTCAGAAAAAGTTACTTAGTTGGAAGGACCTCTTGAGATGGACCTTGAAATGGGTGACAAACTGAAATTCACAGGGAAAAAAAGCAAAGTATGGAGAAAAGGGGGTATGAGCATTACCGTCCAAGATGGACAGCAACACAGAAGCCAGAAGCTCTAAGGCATCTTGGAGAAGTGAGAGTAGAGGCTGCAAACCAATAACATTTCGGAGGCCATGTGGCCAAGGTAGATTCTGCTCCCCAGGAAAAATTTTGCCCCCCAGCAGGCATTTGGCAATATCTAGAGATATTTCTGGTTGTCACCACTGGTGGGGATGCTACTGCTATCTAGTAAGTAGAGGCCAGGGATGTTGTTAAACATCCTACAATGCACAGGACAGCCTGCCATGACAAAAATAGTGCCAAGGTTGAGAAACTCTGCTTGGATGGGGCAGATACAACAACTCTCCATCCCCTCCATCTACTCTCATCCCATCCTGCACAGTAATACAACTTTTAATTGAATAAATGGCCATCAGAATAATAAACAGGAAGTGATGTGTACAAATTCCGGGTTGTGCACCTCTCCCTTTACCCTAACTGGAAGGAGGACAGGCTGGTGAGCCATTTAAGACCCATGGACTAGGGTCACACCTTCAAGGTGGTAGAACAACATGGAAGGAGCCTGGGCCCCTGGAAGTCTGTGGCACAGGGTCACCATACCAGTCAGACTTTAATATGAGAGAAATTATGTTCTATCTTGTTTAAGCAATGGTTATGTGGGCCTCTGCTATATGCAGGCAAATCTACATCCAGATCTACACATTAGTATTAAGTCATTTGTTCTAGCTAGAGTTAGACAGGTCCAGTAAGCTATTTGGGGCCATATCTATGGAGACATACACTCAAAATCTCATTAGCGTGTAGGAGAGTATTTGTCCTCTAAGCAATCCTGTTCAGTTGAAATCTGTAGGGGCAGGCTTTGTGGGGACAAGAAGCAGGTCAACTGAGATAAGAAGCTCTACTATCCTCTCCAGGCATGAACTAACTTTTCTCTGGCAAGGGCAAACTGAAGGTAAGGACAGAGAATATAAGGGTGGTCATAGGCCTATCGACTTTTAAACTGTCCCTTTATAATGACCCTTGTGAAATAATTATTTCTATCAGTGGTCATCTAGTACAGGAGATTTAAGATAGTGGGTTCGTTAAAGACAGGATCACAAACTCATTTAAGTCTCCTTGCACCTGTTTAATCAAAATGATTTTCTGCTGCTCTCGATTACAAACAGAGTTTATGTGGAGACAGATTAATGACTGATCCACTAAGCCATACCACCTCTCTTGTCTCCAGCCCCATGGACTGAGCCAGCCACTATTTTATCAATAAGTCCCACTTGCCCTTGAAACTCATTATAGCTGAGATGTTAAGATCAAATGAGCAGACAAGATGCTCGCTGTCACCCCAGATGTGCTACAGAGACCACCAAATCCTAAAGAGTATGCGCTGGAAGGAAAAAGAATGCGAGATGGGCCTTGTGGTCCCATTAGAATCACAAACTCAGGTCACTCCAGAGTAAGATAAATGCCAGCCAAGGCAATACTTCTGATTCTTCAGGCCTGCTAAAGGTAATTATCCTGGAGTTAAATGTCAGGACTAGTTTCATGTGTGCAAGAGAAAGAAAATGTCATGTTGGTGTAAGCAACAATATTATTTTAATCAAATCAGAAGCTATTAGGAGACAATAATCCCTAACGTGACTCCAAAATAAGCTGTGTCCACCTGGTTTCTTGTTCTACTTTCTCTTAACCTAAGGTTCTCCTCTGATTACCCTGACAGAAAGCAGGAAAGACTTGCAATGTGATATCAGTGGAGACTGGCAACCAAAATCCATGCAACTCTTGCCTGGCTACAGTATATAGTGAGACTCCAAAGTCAGACCGACTAGTTCCAGTACAGGCTCCTCCACTTCCCAGCTCTGTAACTTTGAGCAAGTGACTTAACCTCCCAGTAAACGGGGTAATAGTAGTATTTCTCTCATAGGATTGTTACGAATATTAACTGAGAATAATATATGTAAACTACCTTAAACAATGTCTGGTGCACTAAGTGCTGAATAAATGTTAGCTATTATTCTATTTCTGTGATGTTTTAATTTTTTAATTACAACCAGCACATATTACTTTTATAATAATAAAAAAAACATTTTTTTAAAAGAAAATAGAATAAGAAATAAATGTGTGGCAGAGTAAATTAAAGGATTCCATCCAGTATAAGAAGAGGTCACATTTATTTTTATTGCTCAGCTTTGAGCCTGGTGCCTAGCACATGGTAGGCAGTAAAATATCTTGTGGGAATGAATGAATGTACAAATGAATGAAAGAATAAACAGAGGAAATCTGATAACAACAGTGGTAGAAAGCCAAAGCCCAATCAGATTCAGAGAAGTTGGGAGAAACGTTGTGGCATCTTGACTTCTGAAGCCCAAGCTATGGAGGAATTAAATGCATAACAGTTGGAGACAGGAAATTATAATACACCTTAATACAAGCATCTGTCTTCAGTTCCTCCTTCTTAATACTGTATTTGTGCAAAAGTCTGGGCTTCCATCTGTCTAAGATATCCCAACTGATAGTATTTATAAATAATGACAAATCTAACAGACCGCAAATACATTTAGGAACAATCATCTGAATGTTGTCATGTTTCTCCTGCATCTATTACTCAAAGAAACAAGCCGTGAAGTACTTCTGAAGGTTTTACTTCGGGAAGGAAAGTAATAGTAATTATTTGTGTACCTAGAACAGTAGGA
This sequence comes from Dugong dugon, assembly GCA_030035585.1. NCBI lineage: Eukaryota > Metazoa > Chordata > Mammalia > Sirenia > Dugongidae > Dugong > Dugong dugon. The sequence continues at coordinate 151,454,134 of CM057460.1, forward strand.
TAATTTCAAAATTTTAAGTAGATGCTCTCAGGTCATCACTGGCAAAGTAACGGCATACACAACAACCAGGGGAGCATGGAGCACACATCCCACCATCATTTTGATTTCAAAGTTGGCCCAGCAACAATACCCAATGGGTACCATCAACTCTCCAAAAAGAGCCCTTAGCTTTCAGTTTTCAAAGTTCAAAAATCACTTCCAAATATCTCTCCTACAAATTTCAAAAAGAGACAAATTGAGGGCAAGTGGGGTGCAAGAAGTTTTCTTTTACAGTGACTTTCAAAAATTGACAAGTATCGTAACAGTAATCTCAGGGCACAGCCCTTCAAAGTTATTAGTGGTTTTGTCAACCTCAAGCAAGACCTGACTCAGTGAAAATGATCAGGCTGGCTAGGCAATTGCAACACTAAATGGGGCTTTGTCCATTGTATAGCCAGTTTCTTTAGAAGCAGCCTTTTACTCCTTGCTCCCAGGGGACCCAGGTTTTGTGGTTATTCCAAGTAAATGATCCAACTGGAGACACTTGGACTTGCCCTAAAAGAGCATCTGGTTTGAGTTTCACAGCACTTTAAGAAGGTTAATGGCATTAAAGTATGGCTGAGCCAATGTTTCATCAGAAGAATCCATGAAACACAAAGTTGTTGAGGATATTTGGAATATTTTAAATAATTTAGACATTTTAATAGCATGCTAGATTAAATGATCATTTAAAAAAATATATATGCTGCTCAAAATATCAGTTTAACACCTAAAATTGCTACAGAAAACAATGAATACGAACGTAAAAGCTTTTCTCTTTGTGTTAAGCCTTGAACACTTTTACAATATCTAAGGCAGTATTTCCCAAGCATCATAGCAATCACCTGGCATGTTTGTCGAAAATATGGATTTCCAGGACTCACTCCAAATACATGGGATCAGAATCTCCAGGAGAGGAGCCTGGGTGCTAGCGCTTAACAAGCACCTCAGGTGAGCCTCATGATGAGTCAAGTTTGGAGAAACACTGACGCCCTGATTAAAGAAAAATGTCTCCATTCTCAAGAAAGCCAAGAAATGAAGAGGAGCTCAATTTTTAAAAATTGAAACCTGAACAGGAATTAAGAAGGTCATACTTAGGATACACTGATACTAAAAAACCTTGAATAGGCACGAAAGTACAGTAAAACTTTCCACAAGCCAGCCTCAACAAGCACAGGTGCCTTCAATCCTACCCAGCTACCATGTAAATCAAGGCATCTGCAAAGATGGCCCTTTACCCAATTCTTCCATCTCTATCAGTGTTTAGCATCTGTCCTGCCCCTCAACTCTATCTAAAATGTAGTGATTTAATTTTAAAAAACACACTAAATTATTTCCACCCCATGTGAGTCCTTGAATGAAAGCACTGCAATTTGGGCACCTTTTTCAGCCATAGGCAAAGACAGCCCGTGCAGGGCTCCTCAGAACACTAAACAAGCCACATTTCCAGGCTAAGCAAAAAGGGAATCAAACACAGTTAACAGCATGTCAGGGATGGGGGAAAGTATGGCAGGAGTCTCATATTATTGGGGCAGGGGGGACATATCTGCTGCAAAAGGAAAATCCCAAACAACTGCAGAAGTTCATCAAACGTGTCTGAAAGCTCCTTTCAAAGAGAAAGCAGTCCACCGTAGACTAAGAGCGGAAGGGAAGCAGATGGAGGAGAGAGAACCATGCTCCTCTGGAAAGGGACCTGGAGGGGGTGCTGTTTAGCTTAAAAAGTACAAGAGAACGTGTAGGATTCATTCAACTCTTAGACCCTTTCCCTACAAGGACTGGGGATACTGGGTATGGGGCTAAGAGGAATCCAGTGCAGGAAGGGTAGCCTCACACATCTCCCCCCTCAAAGAGCCTGTAAATCACGTCCTGTGACAAGAACAAGGGACTCTGTGGTATGGATCTCTCTTAGGGTCAGGAAGTCCTAATGTTAAGTACCATAAAAGTTTCTTTCTAGTCTCCTACCAAGAAGGGCACAGCCCCAACCACCTGGGGCACCCTGTGAAGGAGCTGGCAACAGCTTCCACAAGGACAGAGGGGATGCCATCTGCTGAAGGGCTCTGAGCCAGGTCTCTTGCCCTACATTCTGTGGATCGGTAGCCAGCCTTGGGGCAAAAAAAGGCAGCATATGTGCTTCTGGGTGCCCAGGAATCACTCAGTCACCTTCTCCCCTCCCAAGACTCCCCTAGAGGAGCAATCCTCTGCCACCCAGACTCCCTTTCAGAACAGGAGACCAGCTTCATGTGATACCTGCTCCCTTCCTCTTCCCCTAAAGACTCCAAGGGTCCAAACCACCATGCCCCCCAACATTTTATGAGGCCCACTGCCATGACCCTCCCTCCCCCACAGGCCTCCTTCCATACTTGGAACATCTAGTAAATGACCTGGGCTCATCCCTAACCTAACGTCTCCAGCAGGGATTCCTCAGGCACATACTAGAGATGGTCTAAATCGTTCCTCCTGCTGCAGGGGAGGTTCTCTGGGGGGCTCAGCAAAGTCAACCACCAATGTCAGAACTCAAGAGCTTAGGGACCCCGTCTCTCAGGAACTGAGCTGCTCAGCTGTTCAGGCCATATTTTAGTGCAATTACCTCCCCTAGTCCTACAAATACACACACCTGAACCACAGGTGTAACAGGCAAAAGCAGCAAGCCTTCGAAGTTCTCTTTAAAGTTCTTCTCAGGCAAGACGCAGCCCAGGAACCAGGGGCAGACAAGCCGCCCGTGGGAGGACTGCACCAGTCGCCCTCCCCACCCTGCTTCAAAGGCCCCCTTTCCAAGAGGTTCCCCAGCCCCGGAGGGCCTCTGGTGCCGGTACTCACGTCTCGAAAGCGGTTCCAGTACTTGTCCCGGTCGTACTGGGAGACAGTGCTCAGCCACTGGTCATTGTCTAGGAAATTGTCGTTGTTGGGGCCCGCGCCTCCGGCGACCGCGTCCAGGTGCCGGCTCTGGACTTGGAGAAAGCACCATGCCGAGGCCGCCACCGCGAGCACCGCGATTGCTGGCATCTGCGGGGGCAGGGGGCACGCGGGGGCGTGAGCCAGGAGGCCCCTCGCCAGGCACCCAGGCGTCTGAGAGCCTCCAGACGGGCTCCAGCTATGGGAGGCGGGGGTCTCTCACAGGCGGGGACAGGATCACCCCTTACACACCTAGGGCGCTCGCCGCGGATCTATAGACCTAGGGACCCCTCTCACAAATAGGGGTCAGGTGCAAATGAGGCTACGTCACTAATTAGGGGGCTGCTGTCAAACTACAGAGCACCCCTCTCACCAATTCTCAGATGCCCCACAGACCTCTGTTCTCAAATCAAAAACCGGGAGCTCTCTACCCGCAAGCCGCCCTCCTATAGACGGTGCCCACAGCTTTGGGGCAGAGGAGGGGGAAACAGGGCTCCAAGCCTCGGCTCTGAAAGAACTGGGGGGAAGGAGGCGCAGCTGAGGGTTTCCGGGCCGCAGCGAAGGAAAGAGATCTCTGCTTGCCCACCCTGAGGTCTCGGCGGCACTGGAGGCGCGCGGAGACGTCCCCAGGCCCTGACCCTCCCAGCCCCCCGAGTGGCCGCGGGGAGATCCCAACTACGTCAAGTTGGGGCGCAGGGTTCTGCGGACACGTACCTTGGGGGCCGGCCCTGGTCCCGGTGTCGGAGTTGCTCGAGCTCCTGTGGCGCGGTCGCAGAAAAGGCTGGCCCGCCGGCTTGCTCCCCTGCGCTCCTGCCACCAGCCGCTGCTGCGCGTCCGGCCGCTTTGTGAGCCCACAGCGCTCTGGCTCCGCTCGCTCGCTCGGGCGCGGCGTCGGCGGGTGGAGGAGCCCGAGCACTCGAGCTGAGGCCTCTGGCGCCCCCTGGCGGCCCCGCGCTGCCCGTCACTACCATTTTGCCTTCAGTTTTGGTTTTCTTAATGTGGGGCCGAAATGGACTTACAGGCCCAAGCTAAAAGATAGCTGAGGGGACTGAGGATATAAGGCAAATAAGCCAGCCAGCGTTGAGGCATACTCAAAAGGTGGGTCGCCTATATCAGAATCACTTTGGTGGGGAGAGGAGAGGGCTTCTTAAAATTGGGGTTCCTGGCTCCCACTCCGGACTTAGCTGAATCGTCACTCCTTAGGAGGGAGGCCAAGACTACGCACTTCTGATGAGTTGCCTCAGGTACTTTTATGCTAAGTTTGAGAACCACTGCCCAGTCAATTCCTGAGGTGGGTCAGTTCTGCACTGCCTCTCCCAGGGAGTATCCCCATCCGAGTCTCTGTATCCCCACTCCCCATCAAGGTACTGCTGTCTGTCCCATAAGACAGCCAGCCCCTCTAGCTTCCATTTCTACCATTTCTACATCCATGTGTCCCCACATTGACCCTGTGTGCAGGTATCTCTTGGGATTCTTCTGCAGAAAAGCCTCCTGTCTGCGCCTGTTCCCATCCCTTAGGGACTGGCCCCACCGCAAACCTGTTGGGTTTTCCTGGAGGGAAGGGATGGGAAAGAGGAGACTGCAAACAGGCTTCAGAGACAGGACATTGAGAAGCAGGAAGCTGGCCACCCCTCTTCAGCCCCTTTCTAAATTCTCAGCCATGTCTGATAAAACAGGGCTGGAAGGGACTTAACCCAGTCCCCTGCCTGTGGACAGATGACACTTACCTGTTCTTCCTACCACCTTTATCTCATACCACCGCATCCTATTCTCCCCCAGTTACCTGAGCACTCTTTTAGAACGAGTCTGGCTGTACTATGAGCCCTCTTCCCTCAACAAACACACCTAAAACTCTGTATGTTGCATTCCTGATAAAGACCAAAACTTCTGGCTAGAGCCCCAGGCCCTTCTGCCTCTGCCTGCCTCTCTGGGCCAATCTCACACCACTCCCTCCTCCTTCCCTGACTTCCTGGACAGGCTGGCCTTGAGTATGGACCTCACTAGAGATGGGCTCACTCCTGCTCTGGGCTTTTACACTGCCTGGCCACTCTCCACATCTACACCCAATACACACACACAAACACAACACACAAACCCACTGCCATCGAGTCAATTCTGACTAATAGTGGCCCTATAGGAAAGAGGAGAACTGCCCCCATAGGGTTTCCAAGGCTGTAAATCTTTACAGAAGCTCCCATGGAGTGACTGGTGGATTCAAACTGCCAATCTTTCCGTTAGCAGCTGAGCGCTTTAACCACTGAACCACCAGAGCTCCTCTACCCCCACACAAGCCTCATTAATTCTTCTCCCAGTTTACTCATTCTCACTTCTTCGGAGAGGCTTTTGCTGAGCCCATGGACCAGGCCAGGACCCCTCATGACACACCTCTTGAGAACGCGATGCTTCTCTGGCTGTAAGTTTACTGCACTTAAAATGACTTACTCCACATCTGTCCTCCTCACTTGGCTGTGAGTTCTGTGAGGGCAGAGTCTATGTTTGGCGTGTTCACCATTGCTTCCCCAGTGCCCAGGGCTCAAGCTCAAACAATGTTTGGTGAACGAATGAATGACGTCCACCCATGGTCTGGAACCACAGTTCTCAGCCAATATGCCCAGATATGTGTGATGTGATCAGTTGTAAGTTGTACTGTAAATAATTTGGTTGCATGTAATAGTTCAATGTATGAAAGTTAGATTATGATTTTTCTTTAAAATGTCGGCAGAGTCATGGTTATCCCTATATTACTCTGACTAATTGGCACTCCTCAAAGCTTTCTTGAAAAGGAGAAAAGCTGTTATGTTGGGAACTGCATGCCATCCTAGTTTACTTTTTCATATGTTTTAGGTATTTCACTACCATGTGCTGCATATGTCAGAGTGGGCAAAAAGTCTAGAAATGATAGAGACAATGTTTATTACTTTCATAGAAACCCAAGTAAGCAATACTTCCCCATTTCTCTGCCCCCTTTGACCAAAACTTCTCCAAAGAGTTGTCTCCCCTTGTCATTTCTGCCTCCTCACCTCAATTTGTTCTTCAACCCACTCTAATCTGCCTTTCATCCTCACCAACTACCTGAAATGATTTGTCACCATCAGTAACCACCTCCAAGTCACTAAACCCAGTGAGCACCCCTCGGTCCTCCCATACTTGACCTCTAAGCAGCTGTCCTTAGGCTCCCGTGGTGACCTCCCCCCAGGTTTCCTGCTCCACTTCTTATTCCCCCTTACACACCAGAGCTTCTCAGGGCTCAGGCCTGGGCCCTCTGCCCTGTCTAAACCCTTTCCCTAGGGGCTTCCATCCAGCCCTGTGCTGATGGTTCTCCAATTGCATATCAAGCCCAGCAGATGTGCCTGATGACGTCCAACCGTGCATCCAACTTCATTCTTGACATCTACCCTTGGGTGTCAAGCAGGCATGTCAAACTTTACCAAGCCAAAACAGAAGTTTGAATTTCCCGCCATGAACCTGTGCTCTCAGTCACCCCTATTACAGTCAATGGGTCCCCATTCTGCATGGCTGCTTAAGCCAGAAACCTACGAATCATGTTCATTTCCCCCATTTTCCTCACCCCTCCCTTCCAGTCTATCAGAGAGTCTAGCTCATTCCACTTCCAAACACCTCTCTGATCCATCCACTTTGCTTTACCACCGCGGGCACCACCTGTCCCACTTGGCTATCACTTCTCACCTAGAAGACTGCAGTGGCTTCCTAACTAGTTTCTTGATCTTTTCGTTTCCCCTCCAATTTATTATCTGCACAGGACCCAGAGTGATCTTTTAAAACAGAAATCACATCCTTGCATACAATCTCTCAGTGACTTGCCATGACACTAAAACAAACATCCAAACGCCTTCCCATGGTTGATAAAGCCCTGTATCATCTGGCTCCTTCCCACTCATTCATTAGATGCCCCCCGCACTCCTTGCCACAGTTTCAAGCACATGCCAAGCATGTTCTCACGTCAGGACTGGCGCACGGTACGCACCCTCTGCTTAGGATGCTCCTTTCCCTGCTCTTCATAGGCCCACTCCCTTTCAGCTCTCAGATCTCAGCTCAAATGTCACCACCTCATTGAAGCCTTCCCTGACCACCCCACCCAAAACAAGCACTCCCTACCCCAGCCTCCTCAGTATTCTCTATCATTGCACCTGTTAGTTCCCTTAGCAGTAGTTTGTCCCTTTGTTTATTGTCTTTCCCCTTCCACAATATGAATATTAATTCCAAGAGGGAAAACACGTTGTCTTTTTCACTCCTGTATCCTCATGCCTAGCTCAGAGCCTGATGTCTAGTGGCCACTCAAGAAGTATTTACCCATGGTTTGAATGAATGGGTGAATAAAGCAAATCCATAGCCCTTAATGCATCCTAACGCTTGAAAACCCTAACAGTCTAGAGACATTTCTTTTGGTCCCTTAAATCCCTTGTTCTGCAGCTCCAAGCTCTGTTTTTCTGGGAGGACCTGTCCCCAGTTTAATCAGAGGGCATCTGCTCTTGGCCAACCTCCAACTTCACGACTGGAATCTTCCCCGTAACCACCCACCAGGGTGGAAGGGCAGTCACAGCAACACAGACAGGTGTGTAGAGGGCTGGATCTGGCCTGAGCTGAGAAAGGATGTAACCTTGGAGCAGGGGCAAGGAGGCTGGAAGCTGGAGACGTGCCAGCAGCTCAGCCAGCACTGAAGGGGAGAAATGTCAGATTTATTCAGCTGTGGGAAGCACCCGGGACCAAAATCAAGACAGAGCCTTAGGGCTGTATTTCTGCTTTTCATTGGCTTATGCACAACTATAATAACTCCTTGTTTTAACATAGTTCTTGTTTCCAAAGAGTCCCACATGTTTTATTTTCAGTTTAATGAATCCTCAAACATGTGCTAGTGGGTAGTCTAAAGCAACATAACTATCACCATTTTATGCTGAGGATAAGGGAGCACAGAAAGTTTAATGAATTGTTGAAGGTCACAGAGAGACAGAGATGGATCTAGTAGTGGAAAGTTCTAGATGTAGGACCCTTTCCATGATACTGTGATACTGTGCTGGCTGGAATGAGAATCACCTATTGGGATCCATCCAATAAAAAGGTACCTTTAATACCTGCTTTACAGAAATGTTGGAAGCTTAAATGAGATAGCATCATCGACCCAGATTTATTTCTAGCATCAAACTCTTACATATACCTGCTACATGTCATCTCCATGTGTTCCAAAACTGAATGCTTGATGTGCATCCTCCAGCCAAACCTACTTCCCTTCCCATGTCCCCACCTCAGAAAAACAAACACTATGCCAAACCCTAGTGTCATTATGACCTCCTTCCCTGCCCCCATTTTCAATGAATCACCAATCCATCAAGTCTACCTTTTCAGTATTCCCATTTCCACCCACTCTTCCTCATAGCTACCACCCATAGAGTCCACTTTCCCACCACCACCTCTCACCTGAACTCCTCGTAACCCCTTATAAGGATCTCTGCCTCTCAGCTTGCCACTTGCCACTCAAAGTCCTCAGAAAAGGCTCCCCTGATCCTCACAACCTTGTGGTGCCTACCACAGCTGTATAATTGCTTAATAGCAATCTCCCCACTAGACACCCAGCACCACAAAGGCAAGGGCTGTGTCCCTGTCTTGTTCACTGCTGAGCCCATAGTGCTTAGAAAAGCATCAGGCAGATAGTAGGTGCACAATAAATATTTGGTGAATTAATGAATGCTTGTGGCTCAGTGCATTTGTTTCCTTCCCTTCTTAGAGGCAAAAAAGTTCCCAGGTTTATGTCAGATATGTCAACCCCAAAACACCCCACAGATACAGGATGGGCTCATTGGGGCATGGCATGAGATCTTGCCACTCCCAGGGCTATTCTGCTGGTTCAACGGTGATGTTGGAATATACACTGGCCCCCAACATAAGGAGTAACTAAATAGATGCATTTCTTGGCACCATCCTAAACAACTCACCCAGCAGGACCTATAACTTTTGAGTTCATCAATTTCACCTATTAAGTATATGTGTTCAGTAGAACCAAGCTTGCTCCATCTCCCTACATCCCCCATCGCCATCCCCAACCCCACACACATACCTGCTTGCTTTCTCTCCCTCTACCCCTTGCAGAGCTCTGGCATTTGGGTAACCCAGCAAATGAAAATATCACAAATAAATGAAAATGACCATCAGAAATGGCTAATGGCCACACTGCCCATGGACAGAGCAGAGGAGGTGGAAATCCTGATCACAGGGGAAAAAATCAATAGAAGGCTGATTATTAGTATTATTATTAGTTATTAGTAGTATAATAATAACAATAGTAGCTGACATGCATATAGCATTTTGGACATATCCATTCATGTGTTATCTAATGCAATCCTCATGACAACCCCTACGAAGTAGGTACCAGAATAAGCCCCATTTTACAGATGAAGACATTCAGTCCCAGGGTTGTGATATAACTTATCTCAGATCACTCAGTGAGTAAATGGAAGAGCCAGGATTTGAACCAGAGACTGCCTGATGTCAAAGCCCACCTAGGACCCACTGCAACCCTCAACCCCACTGATGCCATCTCTTACCACACCCGCTGTGTTTACTTCACCTCCTGCACTAAATTTCCTCAAGCAGTGAAAATACTCCTTTTTGTGTAACATGGACTTTTAGTAATTCATTTATGTACAATATATGCTATTCTCATGGAGTTTAGTATCTGTTCCCATGAAATGTACAGTTTAATGGGCAAGGTGTTAAATGGGAAATTACACTCATTATTTACAATAGTGTTATATGAATCAAAAAGGAATTACAATTTTAGCTCGTCAATCATGGTACTAGGTGGCTTTATGTGACTCATGGTCCATGATGATTGTACTGGGTTGAATAGTGCACCCCCAAAATGCATGTTCTTCCAGGAACCTAAGAATGTGATCTTATTTGCAAATAAGGTCATTGCAGATGTAATTAATTAAGATGAGATCATACTGGAAGAGGGCGGGCCCTTAATCCAATATGACAGCATCCCTATAAAAAAGAAGAGACACAGAGACAGAGACACAGGAAGAATATCATGTAACAATGAAGGCAGAGACTGGAATGATACATTTACAAGCCAAGGAATGCCAAGGTTTGCCAGCAACACCAGAAGCTAAGAGAAAGGCATGGAACAGATTCTCCTCTCAGAGACTCCAGTAGGAACCAACCCTGCTGCCATTTTGATTTTGGACTTCTAGTCTCCAGAAGTGTGAGGGAACAAATTTCTGTTGTTTTAAGCCACCTAGTTTGTGGTACTTTGTTATAGCAGCCCTTGGAGACTAATATAATAATGATGGAACTTCGTCATTATAAAAGTATAAGATAGTATTTGACTTTCAGTATCTGGTCCTCGTCTAGGAATACTGAAGCCCTCTATGCCTCTTGTAGCAGTTAGTGGCTGCTACAAGATACCTGGTAACATGAGTGTGAGGTGGTGTCTTGACCCCTTCCAGGCTAAACACTGAAGCCATGGATCCTCTAGCAAAGTCTAACAAGGTGGCCAGGAATCATGGGAGAGAGAGACTGCATTTGTGAAAAGTCACTGGGGATGGGGAGGAAGGGCCTGGGCTCCGCTGGGGAAGGCAAACTCAGAATCTTCATTTAATCATTCAACAGTCAGCTACTGAGCATGCCCTGTGCATCAGGCTAGATGATGCTGGGGACACAACAAGGGACAGGGACAGACAAGTCCCTGCCCTCATGGAGCTTATTCTAACAGAAAAGACCTCAAAACCTGTTTGCAGCACAAGAGGCAAGCTTGCTCAGCTCAGCTGGAAAGAACTCATCTTCTTTTTACACCTCTGTGCTCCCACAAAGGAGCTCTGGTGGCACATTGATTAAAATGCTCAGTTGCTAACCATAAGTTCAGTGGTTTGAACCCACCAGCCACTCCACAGGAGAAAGATGTGACAGTCTGCTTGCATAAAGATTACAGCCTTGAAAACCATATGGGGCAGTTCTACTTTGTCTTGTAGGGTCGCTGTGAGTTAGATCGATCTGACAGCAGTGCTTTTTTTTTTTTTTTTTGGGTTTGTGGGTGCTCCTATAAGTTCCCAGTCAACTCAGGTATCCTTGTGCTTGGAACATCCAATTTTCCAAATGACTAAAACAATCCCTGAAGTTTGTAAGACACCATCAGTTGGAAGATGTATCCCAATTTCAGAGAATTTAAAATAGCATGTATCTTAGAGTCAATAAAATACTGCTATGTCTACCTCATAGTGTTATCAAGAGGACTAAACAAATTTATATTTGCAATGTGCTCAGAATAGTGTCTTACATGTAATAAATGATATGTAAACGCTTGCTTGTTAAATTACAAGTTCCTTGCCCAGCCCTTTGAGGTAGAGGCCACTGTCATCCTATCTTATGGTTGTTATAGGTTGAATTGTGTCCCCCAAAAAGATATGTTGCAGTCCTAACCTCCAGTACTTATGAACGAGACCTTAATTAGAAATAGGGTCATTACAGACACAACTAGTTAAGATGGAGTCGTTAGGGTGGACCTGATCTCTTTATGACTAGGGCCCTTGCAGGAAAAGGAAAACAGACACATAGGGAAGACAGTCACATGAAGACGGAAACAGAGATGGGAGTTATGCTACCACAAACCAAGGAACACCTGGGCTACCAGAAGCTGGGAGAATGGCTAAGGACCCTGAAGCTTGGAGAGGTTAAATGACTTGTTTAAGATTATAAAGTATCTGAACCCAGGCAGGCTGGCTCCAGAGTCCATAGTCTAAGCCTGGATGCAGTGCTACCTCCCTCTCTTCTCCTTACATTATATTCCAAGGTGGGAAATATGAACATACCTGATCTCCGTGGTCTAAATAAGAAGCCCTCAGAGACTTGAAGACAATTTTCTTTTCCTCTCCCAGAAAAGCCATCCAAGCTCCTTTTCTATTCCCTCATTAGCTTTGTGTTCAAAGAAGAGAAATACACCCATGTGTTGGCATCAGCCTCCATGCATCATACAAGGATTCTGGATAGGGTGGCAGGGGCTTCCCTCCCTCTCTTTGCTTTAGAAGGATATCACAGTTTGGGCGTGGTGCAAGCTGACATCTTTGGGGAAGTGGAGGCCAGTGAATGCAGGATCAACAGAGCTTGGCCATGCCCCAAATGACAAGGCTACTGAAAGAGGTCCCAGCTCAGCAAGAATCCCAAGACTCAGAGCAAGATGGAGTTCATCCTGGAGAAGGTTCTCTAAGAAGTTTTCAAGCTGGGCTGGAAACAGGAGAGCAGAATTGGAGCTGGAGGAGTCACACAAAGCCATGGGGCTTTGGAAGCAAACAAAAATGAACCAGACTCGTTTGCTGAACCCGCAGAGAAGCCCGAGCATTAACAGTCTTCCTGGAGCTTGAAGTAAATCAAAGGATTTCTAAAACCACCTAGTGAACTAGCTTCAACCAAAGCCAAATTTACTATAAATGTTTCCTGCCAAAACTCCCAAAATGAAACATAGATCAGCAAAGTTCTACACACTAAACTGAACCAGCACAAGCCCCTGGGAATGAAGGACACTAGTCAGGCATCATCTTAAGGCAAGACAGTCCAGAGGGCCTTGAAGAGCCCATGGGAGAATATAAACTCCCACAATTATAGTAACTGTACAGAGCACTAACGCTGGGGGGACTTTGATTCAAACACTAGCTCTGCCTATTTCTAGCTCTTGACTCTCAGACTAGTTGATAAATCCCTCTGAGCCCATTTGCTCATCTGTAAAATGGGGATAATAATGGTGTGCCTTCTTTACAGGGCTGTCGTGAGGATTAAGAGGTATATAAAACTCACAGCACATAGTGTCCAGCACGAGAAACACTTTATAACTATTAGATGACAGTGTAACTGCCATTATTATAAGATGCTTTACAATTTATGGTGCAATTTCTTATTAAAGTCTCACACATGAGCCTCACACAAGCACGTCAGTTCACCACTTTATAGACTGAAAAACTGAGGCTCAGAGAAGAAATTTTAACTACTTACACGCTCATCTCCACTAGATTTTTCTTAAGGTCAAAAAGATAAGAATTTGCCTGGCTACAACATATTTGCATGTAATTTACAGATGCCTACAACTATGAAAGACATCCTTGGGTAATTTGCAAGTTCAATTTGGATAATTTCACTCAAGGCATAAAGTGAAAAAGGAATTATCAAGCCAGGAAGAACTGTAGGGGAGACAGCAGGGGGTCCCCAGAAATTCTCTCAAGATCTTCAGTGGGAGAACACTAAATGCAAGAATTTAGCATCTGCCCAACAAAGGAATATTATACAGGGCATTAAAATGGGCTATAAAATCCATGCAGCAACATGGAGAAACCCAGAGTAAGAAAATTAAGTTACAAAATTGGATGCACAGAATGACAGCAGTGTGGGGGAGGGAAGAGCGGAAGGGAACGCACCAGGGGCTAGCAGTGCTTGTGTTCAGGTAGCACTGCAGGTAATTTTCTTCTTCTTCCAAAGGCTTCTTAATGTGAAAGTATAACCTAAACAGTATAGCCTTCTTTAAGAGTGTATACTCTGGTACCAGATAGACCTGAGTTTGAATCTCAGCTTCATCACTTAATACCTGTGTGATCTCCACAAGTTGTTCACTGTCTCTGAGCTTTAGTTCCCTTATTTGTAAGATGGAGATAATAATGGCAGCACATTCGTACCTATCAGAATTTTAAGATAAGATCATACAGTATGTGCTTTGCACAGTATGTGACATACACTAAGTGTTCAATCAATGGTAAATGAAGCAGGAACCTCATCTTACCTGTGTTTTCATTTCTCCTTATGGATTGGAATTGGTCAATAGAGGCTGCTATTCTGTTGATTCTTCTCACCCCTCACTTCTGAAAAAGGTGGCAAGAGAGTACTAGGCTAGGAGTTGCGAAGCCCAGGCTCTAGCCCTTGCTGTTCCTAGGACTCAGTTTCTCCTCTTATAAAATGAGAGGAGAGGACCATGGCATCTCTATCCCAGCGTTCTAGTCCAGTGAGGAAATGTGTGATTCCTTTACATTTACAGCAGGAAATTATAAAGAAAGTTCAAATAAATCAATGAGAAAAAGAGCACATCAGTGGAAAAATGATCAAAGGTCTTGGATAAGCCATTCACCAAAGAAATACAAATGGCCAAACTATAAATAAGTCAACTGCCTAGTAACCAAACAAAACTCATTAAAATAAGAAACCATCTATAAAATTTATGGAGATTTTTTTTAAAATTCATCCTTCTCTGGTTGACATATATGGAATTTTCCCTTCTGCATTGTTTGTGGGCTCAGAAACTGGTACAATCCTCCTGAAGGGCAAGTTCATGGTGTTTATATTGAGAGCTATAAAATGCTTGTAACCTCTGACTTTACAATCCCAGCCATAGGATTTGATCTGAAAAGATAATTAAGAATGTTTACAAAGATTTATCAGCAATGATATTTTTTCAGCGTTACTTATAATAGTGAAAACTTGGAAACAACCTAAATGTCTAAAATCAGAGAACTCATTAAATAAGCTACATTCATATGATGGACTATTATATGGCCATTAAACATCATGCTACTTGAGAGTAATAACAGCCAGGAAAACATGACATTAACTAATAAAAACAACCAATCAGTATTAGGTTGTTCTCTAGAAGCAGAGCCTGAGACAAGGATTCTTGAGGAAGTGGTTTATTGAGAGAGTGCTCTGAGGAGAAGGGGAGCGAAGGCAGCAGGATAACGAGGGGAAGAAAGCTAAGCAAGGGTGTGGTGTCCACTGGAGACCAGCTTCAGCCTGGTCCCACTGGAAGTTCTGCAGTATAGAACTGGTACCCCCTTGTTGGTATCCCTTGAAGACTGGTCTTTTTTTCCTCTGTGTCATTGGCTCCTGGCTACAAGAGTGGGGTGTGTGGATTTTTTTTACCTGTCCAGTTATCTCTGCCAAGGGTAAGTCTCCTGAGAAGGGGTACCACTCATATTCACTTGCTTCCCATGCAAAGGTTACTCCATCTAGGCACAGCTTCTCTGGGATTCTGGCTGATCACAATATCTAGGACCACATGTAAAAGTATGACATACTGCTACTGTAGTTGATCAAGGTCATGACTGATACTTGTCACTTCTATTAAGCTAAGTGGCTTCCCTGGTTGGTGACCCAGGCCCTTATCCCTGAGGAATATGAGCCCCTGATCACCATGCCCTTACCAGGTTGTAGTTGCTGCATTTGCCCATTTATAGTTACAATCAGACATGGAAGTACCAAGGGACCACATAGGATCATCTGAGTGCAAATATGTCTCTTTAACCCTATTACTTTGCAACATCTACCCTCTTATGATGACGAGTGTCAATTACTCATTTCTGTACCTGCCAGTCTTATGGCATGAGGAGCCCAGAGTGATTAGACCTCAGCCATATTTTTAAGTTTAGTGTAACTCCTACTATGTACCCTTGTGGAAGCTTTCCTCCGGTGGGACCCACAATCTCTGGATTGATAGAGACTGAAGTTGCAAAACAAGAAGCACAAATTCCCCCAAATGGGTCACTGGGATCGATGATAAGCAAGGGTGATCCTTTTCCATCCCTTGATTCTCAAACCCATGTAGCCTGTCTACTGAAGACATACCACCATAAAATAACAATTGGTTTAAGGTAAATACTGCAGCCTGAAGGATATGGCTTCATCCTTGCAGGATATCATCTCTAAACTGGTACCTCCACTACACATTTAAGAGGCTATTCCAATGCTTTTAAGGAGGCTATTCCAAAGTTGCTTCCAAGCCAGAAGCTTCTGCCTGGTGCAGTATATGAAAGGATGGGTGGATTCCATGGTAAGGTGCTCACTGCCATATCTCCTTTGCCACAGAATAGGCCCCTTGGTCCAAGGCAATGTTATGAGGTAGCCTATGCCAATAGATCAGGCACTAGTATAGCAGTGCTGGCTAAGCCACTACAGGTAGGAAAGACAAATCTGAATCCAGAATATGTGTCAGTTCCAGTCAGAATGAAACAGGGCTCATTCCAAGTTGTAAGAGGTCTGATATATAGGGAGCTCAGCAATGATCTGTGTTTCTGGCAGGTCAAACATCCGGCTGTGGCAGCAGTAGCTGAATCAGCCTTGGTGAAAGAAAATGTTGTTGGACCCTGCATGGCCTCATCTCTACCATCATGGCTACTCCATTCATCAGTCCATTGTGCGACAAATATAGGTATATGTGTGTGCATGGGTTACGTGTATTTCCTAGCCTTGTCCACTGAGAGGAGGTAGAAGAAAACACATCCCAGTAGCAAAAAGAACACCTAGTGCCCAGGTCTTGGTTCTAAATGCTATTCTCCAATAAAAGGAACCAGAGCTCCTTCAGAAGTGGTTGATTCCAGGGTTGAGACGAGGAAAATAAAACACGAGCCTAGAATGTTTTGTAGTGCCAGAAAGTAAGAAAGTGTTCAAAAAGGATGCGACTTGTAAAAAGAACAATCTGAAAAAGCTCCTAATAGCCAAGGCTGGAACTATTTTAGAAATAAAATATTATAGCATTGCATTTAACCCATAGAATAAAATAAATATCTGTGAGTTCATACTGACATAAATAAATTAATAAATAGATAAGTGGAGGAGAGAGGATAGTAGTAGAATTCTAATTAAATGTAGAAGAGGAAAATAGAAAACCAGCATTAGGCAAATGTTACAGTAATAATTGTCGCAGACAAGATCCACCCCACAGATGGAAGCTAAAATTAGCAGGCAAAGGTTTGAAAAGAAACAGGACTGCATACATAGTCTCAAAGTATCTCCCCCCAAGTTATTAATTAACTATGAAAGGAAGGATAGTAACTTTATAGTGGAGAAACCTGGTAGAAACCACCTTCACCATGTGATGAAGATAAAACATTACCAGTAATAAACATATTGATATCATGAACTTCTTTTTTAAATTGTACTTTAGATGAAGGTTTACAGAACAAATGGTGTCTCATTAAATAGTTAGTACACATACCTGGTATAAACCCACTTGATCATGGTGAATTATTTTTTTGGTATGTTGCTGAATTCTGTTGGGTAGAATTTTGTTGAGGATTTTTGCGTCAATGTTCATGAGGGATATTTGTCTGCAATTTTCTTTTTTTTGGTGTCTTTACCTGGTTTTGGTATCAGGGTTATGCTGGCTTCATAGAATGCGTTTGGGAGTATTCCGTCCTTTACTATGCTCTGAAATACCTTTAGTAGTAGTGGTGTTAACTCTTCTCTGAAAGTTTGGTAGAATTCTCCAGTAAAACTGTCAGGGCCAGGGTTTTTTTTCTGTTGGGAGATTTTAAACTACCTTTTAATCTCTTCTTTTGTTATGGGTTTGTTTAGTTGTTCTACCTCTGTTTGTGTTAGTTTAGGTAGGTAGTGAGTTTCTAGAAATTTGTCCATTTCTTCTAGGTTTTCTAATTTGTTAGAGAACAATTTTTCATAGTATTCTGTTATGACTCTTTTAATTTCAGTTGGGTCTGTTGTGATATCACCCATCTCATTTCTTATACGGGTTATCTGCTTCTCTCCTGTTTTTCTTTTGTTAGTTTGGCCAATGGTTTATCAATTTTGTTGATCTTTTCAAAGAACCAGCTTTTGGTCTTGTTAACTCTTTCAGTTGTTTTTCTATTCTCTATTTCATTTAATTCTGCTCTAATTCTTATCATTTCCTTTCTTCTGGTGTCTGAGAGCTTCTTTTGCTGTTCTCTTTCTACTTGTTCCAGTTGTGGGGTTAAAGTTTTAATTTTGGCCCTTTCTTCTTTTTGGATGTATGCATTTATTGTTATAAACTGACCTCTGAGCACTGCTTTTGCTGTGTCCCAAAGGTTCTGGTAGGATGTGTTTTCATTCTCATTTGATTCTGTGAATTTCTTTCTTCCAACCCAGTAGTTTTTGAGCAAGGTGTTGTTCAGTTTCCATGTGTTGGATTTTTTTTCCTTACTTTTTCTGTTATTGATTTCTACTTTTATGGCTTTCTGGTCAGAAAAGATGCTTTGTAATATTTCAATGCTTTGGATTCTGTTAAGGCTTGTTTTATGGCCTAATATGTTTTTTATTACGGAGAATGTTCCATGTGCACTGGAAAAGAAAGTATACTTGGCCGCTGTTGGGTGGAGTGTTCAGTATATGCCTATGAGGTCAGGTTGGTTGATTGTGGGATTTAAATCTTCTGTGTCTTTGTTGAACTTCTTTCAGGATGTTGTGTCCTTCACCGAAAGTGGTATGTTGAAGTCTCCTACTATTATTGTGGAGCTGTTTATCTCTCTTTTCAATGCTGTTAGAGTTTGTTTTATGTATTTTGGAGGCCTGTTGTTGGATGCATAAATATTATGGTTATGTCTTCCTAGTGTATTGACTTTTTAATCGTTATATAGAGTCCTTCGTTATCCTTTGTAGTGGATTTTACTTTAAAGTCTATTTTGTCAGAGATTAATATTGCCACTCTTGCTGTTTTTTGATTTTTGTTTACCAGATTTATTTTTTTTTCCATCCTTTGAGTTTTAGTTTGTTTGTTTCCTTAAGTCTAAGCTGTGTCTCTTATAGGTAGGATATAGATGGATGGTGGTTTTTTTTTTATCCATTCTGCCACTCTCTGTCTATTTATGGATGCATTTAGTCCATTTACGTTCATTGTAATTATTGATAGTTATGAGTTTAGTTTTGTCATTTTGATATCTTTTTTTGTGTGTTGTTGACAGTTTCTTTGTTCCACTTAATCTTCTGTGCTGGGTTGTTTTTCTTTACATATTTTCTTTTCATCTTTTTCATTGTTGTTAATTTGTATTTGCTGAGTCTTTATGTTTTTCTTGTTTTTTTTATTTTTTTATTATGATGTGTAGGATTGTTACTTTCCTTTGTGGTTACCTTAACATTTACTCCTATTTTTCTAAGTTTAAACAAATCTTTTATTTCTTTATATCCCCTTGACTCCTCTCCATATGAAAGATCTATGACTACATTTATTAGTCCCTCTTTTTTGTTTTAATGTTGTCATCTTTTACATATCAACATCTCTGTTTCCCTATTTTCAGCATTTTAGCTTTGATTTATTTTTGTGACTTCACTATCTGGGTTGATATCTGGTTGCTCTGTCCTGTATTCTAGCCTTGGGGTGTTATCTAATGTTATTGATTTTCTATCCAGAGGACTCCCTTTATTATTTCTTCCAGTTTTGGTTTGGTTTTTACAAATTCCCTAAACTTCTGTTTATCTGGAAATGCCCTAATTTCACCATCGTATTTGAGAGACAGTTTTGCTGGATATAGAATTCTTGGCTGGCAATTTTTTTCCTTCAAGGCTTTATATATGTCATCCCATTGCCTTCTTGCCTGTATGGTTTCTTCTGAGTAGTCTGAGCTTAGTCTTATTGACTCTCCTTTGTAGATGACTTTTCGTTTATCCCTAGCCGCTCTTAAAATTCTCTTTATCTTTGGTTTTGGCAAGTATGATTATAATACGTCTTAGTGAGTTTCTTTTGGGATGTACCTTATGTGGGTTTTGATGAGCATCTTGGATAGGTATCTTCTCATCTTTCACGATATCAGGGAAGTTTTCTGCCAACAAATCTTCAATAATTTTCTCTGTATTTTCTGTTATCCCCCCTGTTCTGGTACTCCAATCACTCGTAGGTTATTCCTCTTGATAGAGTGCCACATAATTCTTAGTAGAGTTTCTTCATTTTTTTAAATTCTTTTATCTGATTTTTCCTCAGATAAGTTGGTGTCAAGTGCTTTATCTTCAATCTCACTAATTCTGACTTCCATTGCCTCAGCTCTGCTCCTATGACTTTCTATTGAGTGGTCTAATTCTGAATTTTTTTTTGTTAAGTTTCTGGATTTCTGATTGCTGTATCTCTACGGATTCTTGCAGCCTGTTAAATTTGTCATTGTGCTCTTCTATAATCTTCTTATTTTCCTCTGTTGCTTTGTCTGCGTGTTTCTTCACTTGTTCTGCATTTTGCCTGATCTCCTTGTGATCTCTTGAAGCGTTCTGTATATTAATCTTTTGTATTATACCTCCAGTAATTCCAGGAAGTTCTCTTCCTCTAGAAAATTTTTTGATTCTTTGTTTTGGGAGTTTGCTGAAGCCATTATGGTCTGCTTCTTTATGTGATTTGATATTAACTGTTGTCTCCAAGCCATCAATAAGTTATTATATTTATTTATTTTATGTTTGCTTACTGTGTCCTAGCTTCTTGTTTTGTTTTGTTTTGATATGCCCAAATAGGCTGTTCGTGTGAGCTAGTTTGATTATTGGCACCTTTGAAGCTCTAACGTCCTGTCACCAGGTGGTTAGATCTGTTATGAGGTATTTGAGCCCCAGAGTCCCTTTATTTTTCTTGAATGGATTCAGCTCAGGTTTCCAGATAGTCGGTCACCAAGTCTGTGGTGCAGGCTCTCACATACAGTCCTAGATGGGCAGGAGTGATTGGAGTAGGCATACGTATCTGTCTGCAGTAGGGGGTCACACACTGAGCAAGGCAGGTGGCTGATGGCTGCCCCTAAGCGTCTGGGAGGAAAGCATGTCCCTGTTCCCTAAAGTGCCTAGGTGGGTGGGTTTTGCAGCCAAACTATGGGTACCCAATGCTGTTGGCTATACAAACTGGGAGGCATCACTTATTCTTGGACCCCTGTGGCAGGTGGCTAGGTGGTGTGGGTGGAGCCACAAGTCCTCAGGTCCCTGATGTGGGTAGGTGAGGAACCTGCTTAATGGGCAGAGCCATATCAAATGTCACAAACCTGCCACTCCACCATATAGCTGATACAGTGAAGTTAGGCTTCAGGTATATACCCTATATACTGTGCTAATGAGGTCCTGTGCTGTTCAGATGGGTCCACACAGGTCTATGAAGGGGTGGAAGGCATTCAAAGTCCATGGACCCCTTATGCCTGTGCCTAGGAAAAGGGGCTGTGCCTGCCCTGAGTTCCCAGCTTAGGGGAGCTGGCAGATTATTTTTTCCTGTTTGTTAATTTATTCCCTCTCCAAGGCTAGGAGAATGGCTCAGGGAACCGGATGGGTCTTCTGGCCCAGGGGACGTGGCAATTGCTGTAGCTGACCTGGGACCCAGTGGAGAGCCAGGAGGGGGCAGGTAAATGGGTGAGAGATTCTTCCCAAATGCGATGTTTTTAGATCCATGCAGTAGTTTAAACACATGTACTTATCTTTTGCTGACTGAGCACTGCTTTTCACTGGCTCTGGAGGCCTGAGCAGACTCTCTGCCACTTGGTCTCTCCTGACATGGAAAACGCATCCCAAACGCCACTACTTGCTTCACTGCACATGCCAGCTGATCTGGCCCGCAGGGCGCCGGCTCATGCTGGATCAGGTCTGGCAACTCCTCCTGCTTCTGAACCATCTCTCCCTCCCCCTACCACTCATCTGATTCCTCAACTTTACCTTTGACATTTAGAGCTCCTAGATTGTCATGTATAATTGATTCACTTGTTTTTTTGGGTCTTTGTTGTTCTTTTTTTTTTAATTTTTTTTATTGTTGTAATTAAATGAAGTTTACATTTCAAGTTAGTCTCCTGTACAGAATTTTTTGTTTTACGTACATTGTTATGTGACCCCAACCGCTCACCCCATTCTGTGAAAGCACACTCCTCCCCTCCGCCCCTGACTCCCCATGAACATTCAGCCAGCTCCTAACTCTCTCTGCCTTCCCATCTCACCTCTGGACAGAAGCTGCCCCTTTGGTCTCTTGTATCTACTTGACTAAGAGGCACATTCTTCACAAGTATCACTTTATGTCCCACACTCCAGTCCAATCCCTGTCTGAAGAGTTGGCCTCAGAAATTGTTTTAGTTCTGGGGTGATAGAGAGACCAGGGGCCATGCTTTCCGGGGTGCCTCCCAGTCTCAGTCAGACCATTAAGTCTGGTCTTCTTACTAGAATTTGAGTTCTGCATCCCATCGTTCTACTGCTCCATCAGGGACCCTCTGTTGTGTTCCCTGTCAAGACGTTCATTGGTGGTAGCTGGGCATCATCTAGTTCTTCTGGTCTCAGGCTGATGAAGTCTCTGGTTTATGCGGCCTATTCTGTCTCTTGAGCCAATACTTTCCTTGTGTCTTTGGTGTTCTTCATTCTCCTTTACACCAAGTGGTTGGGACCAATTGATGCATCTTAGATGGCTGCTTGCAAGCTTTTAAGACCCCAGACACCACTCACCAAAGTAGGATGCAGAACATTTTATTAATAAACTTTGTTATGCCAAATGACATAGATGTCCCCTGAAAGCATGGTCCCCAGACCCCACATCCCTGCTACTCTGTCTTTCAAAGTATTTGATTGTATTGAGGAAACTTCTTAGCTTTGGGTTAGTCCAGTTGTGCTGGCTTCCCCTGTAGTGTGTGCTGTCCTTCCCTTCACCTAAGATGATTCTTATCTACTATCTAGTTAGTGAATAACCCTCACCCTCCCTCCCCACCCCCATAACCATCAAAGAATGTTTTCTTCTCCGTTTAAACCTTTTCTTGAGTTCTTATAATAGTGGTCTTATACAGTATTTGTCCTTCTGTGAATGACTAAATTCACTCAGCATAATAAGTTCCAGCTTCCCCCAAGTTATACGATGTTTCACAGCTTCATCATTGTTCTTTATCGTTGTGTAATATTCCATTGTGTGGATATACCATAGTTTATTTATCCATTTGTCTGTTGATGGGCACCTAGGTTGCTCCCATCTTTTTGCTATTGTGAACAGTGCTGTGATTAACATGGGTGTGCACATATCTATTCGTGTGACGGCTCTTGTTTCTCTAGGATATATTCCAAGGAGCAGGATAGCTGGATCGCATGGTACTTCTATTTCTAGCTTTTTAAGGAAGCACCAAATCGATTTCCAAAGTGGTTGTACCATTTTGCATTCCCACCAACAGTGTATAAGTGTTCCAGTCTCTCCACAACCTCTCCAGCATTTGTTATTTTGTGTTTTTTGGATTAATGCTAGCCTTGTTGGGGTGAGATGATATCTCATTGTAGTTTTGATCTGCATTTCTCTAATGGCTAATGATCTTGAGCATTTCTTCATGTGTCTGTTAGCTGCCAGAATATCTTCTTTGGTGAAGTGCCTGTTCATATCCTTTGCCCATTTTTTAATTGGGTTATTGTCTTTTTGTTGTTGAGGTTTTGCAGTATCTTGTAGATTTTCGAGATTAAACACTGATCAGATTTGTCATAGCCAAAATTTCTTTCCCTGTCTGTAGGTTGTCTTTTGACTTTTTTGGTGAAGTCTTTTGCTGAGTATAAGTGTTTGATTTTTAGGAGCTCCCATTTATCTAGTCTCTCTTCTGGTGCTTGTGCATTGTTACTTATGGTTTGTATTGTGTTTATACCGTGTATTAGGGCTCCTAGCGTTGTCCCTATTTTTTCTTCCATGATCTTTATCGTTTTCGATTTTATATTTAAGTCTTTGATACATTTTGAGTTAGTTTTTGTACACGGTGTGAGATATGGGTCTTGTTTCAGTTTTTTGTGTATAGCTATCCAATTATGCTGGCACCATTTGTTAAAGAGACTGTCTTTTCCCCAATTAATGGACTTTGGGCCTTTGTCAAATATTAGCTGCTCATAGGTGGATGAGCTTATATCTGGATTCTCAACTCTGTTCCATTGGTCTATGTATCTGTTGTTGTACCAGTACCATGCTGTCTTGACTACAGAGGCAGTATAATAGGTCCTAAAATCAGGTAGAGTGAGGCCTCCCACTTTGTTCTTCTTCTTGAGTAATGCTTTATTTATTCGGGGCCTCCTCCCTTTCCATATGAAGTTGGTGATTTGTTTCTCCATCTCATTAAAAAATACTGCTGGAATTTGGATCGGGATTGCATTGTATCTGTAGATTGCTTTGGGTAGAATTGACATTTTCATTGTGTTAAGTCTACCTATCCATGAGCAAGGTATATTTTTCCACTTATGCAGGTCTCTTTTAGTTTCTTGCAGTACTGTCTTGTAGTTTTCTCTGTAAAGATCTTTTACATCTCTGGTTAGATTTATTCCTAAGTATTTTATCTTCTTGGGGGCTATTGTAAATGGTATTGATTTGGTGATGTCCTCTTCAAGGTTCTCTTTGTTGGTGTAAAGGAATCCAGTTGATTTTTGTATGTTTATCTTGTATCCTGAAACTTTGCTGAAGTCTTCTATTAGTTCCAATTGTTTTCTTGTGGATTCCTTGGGGTTTTCTGTGTATAAGATCATATCATCTGCAAATAGAGATACTTTGACTTCTTCCCTACCTATTTGGATGCCCTTTATTTCTTTTTCTAGCCTAACTGCTCTGGCTAGGACCTCCAGCACAATGTTGAGTAATAGTGGTGATAAAGGGCATCCTTGTCTGGTTCCTGTTCTCAAGGGGAATACTTTCAAAGTCTCTCCATTCAGGATGATGTTGGTTGTTCATTTTGTATAAATGCCCTTAATTATATTGAGGAATTTCCCTTCTATTCCTATTTTGTTGAGAGTTTTTATCATGAATGGGTGTTGGACTTTGTCGAATGCCTTTTCTGCATCGATTGATAAGATCATGTCGTTCTTGTCTTTTGCTTTATTTATGTGATGGATTACGTTGATTGTTTTTCTAATGTTGAACCATCCCTGCATACCTGGTATAAATTCCAGCTGGTCATGGTGAATTATTTTTTTGATATGTTGCTGAATTCTACTGGCTAAAATTTTGTTGAGGATTTTTGCGTCAATGTTCATGAGGGATATCGGTCTGTAATTTTCTATTTTTGTTGTGTCTTTACCTGGTTTTGGTATCAGGGTTATGCTGGCTTCATAGAATGAGTTTGGGAGTATTCCATCCTTCTCTATGCTCTGAAATACCTTTAGTAGAAGTGGTGTTATCTCTTCTCTGAAAGTTTGGTAGAATTCTCCAGTGAAGCCATCCAAGCCAGGGCTTTTTTCTGTTGGCAGTTTTTTAATAACTTTTTCAATCTCTTCTTTTGCTATGGGTTTATTTAGGTGTTCTACCTCTGTTTGTGTTAATTTGTGTTAATTTAGGTAGGTAGTGAGTTTCTACAAATTTGTCCATTTCCTCTAGGTTTTCAAATTTGTCAGAGTACAATTTTTCATAGTAATCTGTTATGATTCTTTTAATTTCAGTTGGGTCTGTTGTGATATCACCCATCTCATTTCTTATACAGGTTATCTGCTTCTTCTCCTGTTTTTATTTTGTCAGTTTTGCCAATGATATATCAATTTTATTGATCTTTTCAAAGAACCAGCTTTTGTACTTCTTAACTCTTTCAATTGTTTTTCTAATCTCTATTTCATTTAATTCTGCTCTAATTCTTATTATTTCCTTTCTTCTGGTGTCTGAGGGCTTCTTTTGCTGCTCTCTTTCTACTTGTTCCAGTTGTAGGGCTAATGCTTTGATTATCAGCCTTTCTTCTTTTTGGATGTGTGCATTTATTGTTATAAACTGACCTCTGAGCTCTGCTTTTGCTGTGTCCCAATGATTCTGGTAGGATGTGTTTTCATTCTCGTTTGATACTATGAATTTCTTTATTCCATCCTTATTCTATAACCCAGTAGTTTTTGAGCAAGGTGTTGTTCAGTTTCCATGTGCTTGATTTTTTTTTCCTTGCTTTCTGTGTTGTTGATCTCCACTTATGGCTTTCTGGTCAGAAAAGATGCTTTGTAATATTTCGATGTTTTGGGTTTTGTTAAGGCTTGCTTTATGGCGTAATATGTGGTCTATTCCGGAAAATATTCCATGTGCATTGGAAAAGAAAGTATACTTGGCTGCTGTTGGGTGCAGTGTTTGGTATATGTCTATGAGATCAAGTTGATTGATTGTAGAATTTAGCTCTTCTGTGTCTTTGTTGAGCTTCTTTCTGGATGTTCTGTCCTTCACCAAAAGTGGCGTGTTGAAGTCTCCTACTACTATTGTGGAGCTGTCCATCTCTCTCTTCAGGGCTGTTAGAGTTTGTTTTATGTATTTTGGAGCCCTGTTGTTGGGTGAGTAAATATTTATTATAGTTATGTCCTCCTGGTGTATTGACCCTTTAATCATTATATAGTGCCCTTCCTTATCCTTTGTGGTGGATTTTACTTTAAAGTCTATTTTGTCAGAGATTAATGTCGCCACTCCTGCTCTTTTTTGAGTGTTGTTTGCTTGATATATTTTTTTCCATCCTTTGAGTTTTAGCCTGTTTGTGTCTTTAAGTCTGAGGTGCTTCTCTTGTAGGCAGCATATAGATGGATCATGCTTTTTTATTCAATCTGCCACTCTCTGTCTCTTTATTGGTGCATTAAGTCCGTTTACATTCAGCGTAATTATTGATAGGTATGAGTTTAGCGCTGGCATCCTGATATCTCTTTTTGTGTATTGTTCACAGTTTCTTTGTTCTCCTCAATTTTCTGTGCTGAGTCGTTTTACTTTAGTATTTTTTTTTTCATCTTTTTCTTTGTTGTAGATTTTGTGTTTGCTGGGTCTTATGTTTTTCTACTTTTTTATTTTGATTTGTAGAATTGTTATATTCCTTTGTGGTTACCTTAAGATTTACCCCTATTTTTCTAAGTTTATACCAGTCTTTTATTACTTTATATTGCCTTAACTTCCCTTCCATATAGAAAATCAATGTCTCCATTTTTTATGTCCCTCTTTTTTTGTTTTAATATTATCCTTTTTTACTTATTGATATCTGTTTCCCTATTTTCAATGTTTAGCTTTGATGTATTTTCGATTTCTCTAGCTGAGTCAATATCTGGTTGCTCTGTCCTGTGTTCTAGTCTTGTGTTGTTATCCAGTGTTATTGATTATCTAACTGTAGGACTCCCTTTAGTAGTTCTTGTAATTTTGGGTTGGTTTTTGCAAATTCCCTGAACTTCCGTTTATCCGGAAATTCCCTAATTTTGCCATCATATTTGAGAGACAATTTTGCTGGATATATAATTCTTGGCTGACATTTATTTTTCTTCAAGGCTTTAAATATGTTATCCCATTGTCTTTTAGCCTGCATGGTTTCTGCTGAATAGTCCAAGATTATTCTAATTGACTCTCCTTTGTAGATGACTTTTCTTTTATCCCTAGCTGCTCTTAAAATTCTCTTTTTATCTTTGGTTTTGGTAAGTTTGATTATAATATGTCTTGGTGACTTTCTTTTGGGATCTACCTTATGTGGGGTTTGATGAGCATCTTGGATAGATATCTTCTCGTCTTTCATGATATCAGGGAAGTTTTCTGTCAACAAATCTTCAACAATTTTCTCTGTATTTTCTGTTATCCCCCACTGTTCTGGTACTCCAATCACTCCAAGGTTATTTCTCTTGATCGAGTCCCACATGACTCTTAGAGTTTCTTCATTCTTTTTAATTCTTTTATCTGATTTTTCCTTAAATAAGTTGGCTTCAGGAGCTTTATCTTCAGTGTCACTAATTCTAACTTCTACTGCCTCGATTCTGCTCCTATGACTTTCTATTGAGTTGTCTAATTATGAAATTTTATTGTTAATCTTCTGGATTTCTGATTGCTGTCTCTCTACGGATTCTTGCAGCCTATTAAATTTGGCATTATGTTCTTGAACAACTTTTTTAAGTTCTGCTACTACTGTATCTGTATGTTCCCTGGATACCTCTGCATTCTGTAGAATTTCCTTTCTTATTTCTAGAAGAGTTCTGTATATTAATCTTTTTTATTCTGCCTCTGGTAATTCCAAGAAGTTCTTTTCCTGCAGAGAATTCATTGATTCTTTATTTTGGGAGCTTGCTGAAGCCATCATGGACTGCCTCTTTATGTGACTTCATATTGACTGTTGTCTCCAAGCCATCAATAATTTATTATAATTTTATTTTGTATTTGCTTAGTGAGACCTAGCTTCTTATTTTGTTTTGTTTTGATATGCCCAAATAGGCTGCTCATGTCACTAGTTTGATTTTTGACACCTTTGGATCTCTAACATCCTGTCACCGGGTAGTTAGTTCTGTAACTAAGTATGTGCACACAGGAGTCCGTTAAATTTTCCTATATGTGTTCAGCTCAGGTGTCCAGGCAGTTGGTCACCAAGTGTGTGATGCCCACCCCTGGGACTTCCAGTAACATGGCGCTCTAGGCAGAAGCCACAGCAAAGATCCGAAAAACTAAGCCAAATAGAGAAAACAGCAATCCTGAAATCCTAAACATCAAATGAAGAGATAAAGAACTCAGTCAAGCACCAAATGGAATAAGAAACTGACAGAGAACAGAGATCGAGGAGACAAACATGGAGAGGTCCCCTATCAGTTAATGCAGCACAGATCCCCCATCTTGGACTCCTATTAGAGACCAGCAAATGGGGGTATGAGAAAGTAGCTTCATGGAGCTTCCAGCAGGAGACAGAACAACTGGTAAACAGTGATATATGCTTTCCCACCCCCCCCCCTTCTTCACCCCCACTCAGCCTCCTCTGCTTCCTGTGGCCACAGTTTCTTGGCCGGGAAGCACTGGCTGCTTGGATTCCACCCACCTGCACTGGCCGACTCCCTGAGTGCTGTTTGTTGGCTGCTGCTGTTGCTTTTTTCTGCTTCTTTTGATTTCTTCCTTACCTCTCACCACCTCCTCCTCCTTTTGCTCAAATACCTGGCTCCGTGCGCCATCTTTGCTTCTTCCTAAGGGGCCCTGGAGCTCCGTTGGAGTGTGGAACTGCTTTCCAGTCTGTGCAGCCACACTGGTAGGATCTTCTTTGTTTGTTTTCAATTGTTTGTTTGGTTTCTTTTTCTTTTCTCAAGTTGGGAGCCTGTTCTGACTGGGCAGTGCTGTGAAGCTTGGGACTTACCCACTCAGCTTGCTCAGACACGCAGAGGAATGCCTGAGGACATTTCTTTTTTTGTGTTTTTTTTTTTTGGGGGGGGGGGGTTTCTTGTTCTTTTTTTTTTAAATTTGTTTTGTTTTATTTTCCCTCTTTTTCCCTTTTTGTCTTTCTTCATTACTCAGTTTCTCATCTCTCTATACCTTCCTTCTCTTCCTGTCCCCTGGATTCCTGGTGCTGAATACCTCTGCACCTCCTAGCCAGGCTGTACTTCAACACTTGGGAACAACTTCCCCAGACCTTGTAGTCACACTGGTGGGATCCCTGGAAGCTTTGCTGTTCTTTTTCCTTTCTGATTTTTATGTATTCATTCTTTTCTTTTCTTTTTCTTCTTCCCTGTTTTGTTTTTCTCCTTTTCATAGTCTCTCATCTCTCCACTCCAACGGCAAGCTCCCCAGAACACTTTTTTGTTTGTTTGTATGTTTTTGGCTCCTGTTCCTCTCTTCTCTGTCCCATACCCATCTTAGCTCCATACATCACGATCTCCCCCCTCCATCCTGCCTACCTGCACCATAAGCTTAACATCACACCACCAAGCAGCACAGGCACAGTCTACCGGAAACTGCCCTACACTGATTACCAACCCACCCTGATAAGTGCCACAAACAACCCATCCCAGCAACTCCTCTTCAGCTAGACCTGCCCTGTTGTACCATATCTGGCCAACTGATGCTGCCCATTGGAGAAGGAAGTGAAAAGTATCGTGCTCACAGATGAGTAAACAACAAAGAACACACAGCCTGCCTGCTCAGACATAGCCAAATTTTTTTTAAAAAAGGACAAAACAAACAATTCTACAATCAACAAATGAGAAAAATAACTACTGAATGCCCTGAAGACAAAAGACAATATCAAAACATTTACAAAAACAGGACAGGATGGTTCCAGTAGGCATCCAAAATAAAACACCAGATGACTTTCCAGTAGAAGAAAAGGCACTAGAACTACCTGATAGGGAATTCAAATCTCTAATACTCAGAAGTATCCAAGAGTTGAAGCAAAAAGCAGAGAAAAATGAGGAAAAAATAGACAAATTCATGGAAAAGGCAGAAAAAATCATGGAAAACACAGACAGAAAAAATGGAAGAATTCAGGAGAATAATGCAGGAACAAAATGCTAAAATAAATTCACAACTATAAATTATACAAAAACAACAATTAGAAATCCAAAAGATAAACAACAAGATTTCAGAAATGGACAGTGTCATAGAAAGGCTGAGAAGCAGATTTGAAATGATGGAAGACAGGATCAGCAGAATTGAAGACAAACACTTGGATGCAACTCTGTTTGAGGAAAAATCAGAAAAAAGAATGAAGAAAAATTAGAGACCCTGAAAATTATGTGGGATACAATCAAAAGCAAAACTCTGTGAGCGACTGGAGTTCCAGAACGGGGAGAAAACAGAAAACACAGAGAGAATCACTGAAAAATTACTGACAGAAAACTTCCCCAATATCATGAAAGATGAAAAGCTGACCATCCAAGATGCTTAATGAACCCTATATAGGATAGACCCCAAAAGAAAATCACCAAGGCATATCATAATCACACTTTGTAAAACCAAAGACAACTGTAGAATCCTGAGAGCAGCTCAAGAAAAACAAAAAGTCACATACAGAGGAGAAACAATAAGACTAAGCTCAGATTATTCAGCAGAAACCATGCAGGCAAGAAGACAATGGGATGACATATACAAAACCTTGAAATGAAAAGATTGCCAGCCAAGAATAATATATTCTGCAAAACTCTCGTTCAAATACAATAGTGAAATTAGGTCATTTCCAGATAAACAGAAATTAAGGGACTATGTAAAAAACAAACCAAACTTACAAGACTTATTAAACGAAGTCCTTTGATCTGAGAACAAACAATATCAGGCCACAGGCTGAATATAGGACACAGGATTGTACTAGCCAGATACCAACCTAGGAAATGAACTCTTAAGGACTATGCAAAACCAAAAGAATTACAAAAGGGAACCAGAGAGGTTAATCTGTAAATGACAACAGCATCAGAACAATAAAAGAAGGAATAAACGGTATAGATATAGAACCTTCTAATGGAGAGGAAGTCAAGCGATACCAAGTAATAATAGACTGGTTCAAATCTAGGAAGATAAGGGTAAATTTCATGATAACCACAAAGAAAGTTAACAAACCTACTCATCAAAATACAGAAGAAAAATATAAAGCCTCAGTAAAAACAAAACCTACAAAAACAAAAGAAATGGAAAAAAAATCCACAAACAAAAGGAGCTCAGCGCAGGAGAGTAAGAGGAACAAAACTGGAGGACATTATGCTGAGTGAAATAAGTCAATCACAAAAGGACAAATATTGTATGAGACCATTATTATAAAAACCCAAGAAGAGGTTTACACAAACACACACATACAAACTGTAAAAATTCGGGTCTGTTCAGGTTTCACTTCGTTGGCATGACAGAACCCAGTTCAAACTGGTACGACGTCCTGCTTAAAACCAAACAATAGTTTAGCTTAATTAGTAAAGAATGTCTGCCTTGAACATTGTGCTCTTTTAAGATCTATATGGGATCAAATTGACACAGCAACTCAAAAGATTAAATAGGAAACTTAGGGGGCAGTGATTTGATGTGAATGGGGGAGGAACAGCTCAGAAAAGAACCATGAGAATGGCTGCACAACTAAAAGAATATAATCAATGTCACTGAATTGTGCAAATTGTAAAAATTGTTGAATTGGTGTATGTTCTGCTGTGTACATTCTCAACAACAATACGAAAAATAAAATAAAATAACTACTAGCTGTCTGCCAGTTTGTGGTACTGTGGTAGATTGTAAGTTGCTGCAATACTGGAACCTATGCCACAGGTATTTCAAATACCAGCAGGGTCACCAATGGTGAACAGGTTTCAGCGGAGCTTCCATAGTAAGACAGACTAGATTCCAAAAATAAACCAAAGAAAACCCTATGGATCCTAACAGAATACTGTCCAATACAGTACTGGAAGATGAGCCCTCGAGGTTGGTAGGCACTCAAAATACACACGGACTGCAACAATAGACTCAAACATGCCAATGGTCATGAAGATAGCCCAGGACTGGGTAATGTTTTGTTAGGTTGTACAAAGCTTTACCATGAATCAGAGCCAGCTCAACAGCAGCCAACAACAACATTAAAAAAAAAAGACTTCAGGCCCCAAAAAGTCTTTTATATGAAGTCTCAGCACCCAGATCCATCTCTAAGGTCACCCACTGTGTTATACCATTATAAATCATCATATCTTTACGATTCTGTTAATTATTCTCTTTCCTTCTCTCTCACTTTCCTAGTCTTCCCTCTCACCTCGGATTTCAAGAATACTTGCAAATCTCGCTTCTTCCCAGAGCAGTCAACTGTCTCCCACCCCCACCCCAACTGTCACACATTTGAAACCTCTGTAACTCAGACTTTGACTCTTCCCTTGGCTCTAAAATAAATGGTGAAAAGAAGAGAAAAAGAGGGGGAGAAAGATTTGCATGGTAACTCTGGGATTAAACTTGGAAGTTTATTCTAACAGGGGAAGCAGCTAGACTGGAAGTTGCCATGACCTGTGTTTTCATGCCAGCCACCAACCAGCTAAGCGATCTAGGAAGAGGCACCTACAGGCACAGCCCTCAGGGTCTTCTGCCGTTTAAGGAAAGGGATATGCTAGATAAGAAAGGAAGCTTTTTCCACCAATGGTGTTTAAATCAAGTCAGATCATCCTCTAAAAGAAGTTGCAGGGAGGAAACCAAGCTTCTGATATACAATGAAACTAGACAAACTAATTTCCGTAAGAATGACTGAGTGCCAACGTTATGACTCAACCTTAACATTTTACCCACCATCCCCCATTAGCCAACCTTCTATAGAGCAGAGATTATCTGCCTGCAAACAAAGAACAATAGCAAACACTTTCTGGATACCAACTGTGTGCCAGGCATTGTACTTGCTTCAAATGGAATCTGTACTGCTCACAGCAACCCTTGAAGTCCCATTTGTCAGATGAGGAAACTAAGGCTCAGACTAAGTAAAATGTTCAAAGTAATTCAAGTGGAACCTGCTTAAGAAGCTAGGGCAATTTGACTCCAGAACCTTTCCTTGTAAGGGCTTATTTCTAGTATAAGAAAATGCAAGTATGAACATGCATTCAACAATAACTATGTAGGAATGCCTAGATGTGCCAGACTCTCTCTAGAGTGCTGGGATACAGAATTAACAAAATAGACACGATTCTGTTTCTAATGGAGATTACATTCTGGCAGAGGTAGGAGACAGATAATAGACAAACGTGACTAGTGAAGATAAGGACTATGAAGAAAATAGAGCACGGTAAGAGCATGAGGATTGGTTGGAAAGAGTGCTAGTTGGGGAAGCCCCTTTTGAGAAGGTGACATTTGAGCAGAGTAAGGAAAGAAGGATGCAAACCATACAGCTGGGGCCAGGGGTGGGTAGTAGAAGTGGGGATACTCCAGGTAGAAAAAACATTAAGTGCAAAGGTGCTGAAAAGGGATGCACCTCTGTGTTCAAAGAACAGCTAAAAGGCCAGTGTGGCTATAAGGAGGAGGTAGGGAAGTAACAGGAGGTGAGGTCAGAAGGAGGGGCAAGAGTGTGTCAGGCCTTGGGGGCCATTGCAAGGACTCGAATTTATGAGATGGGAAACCTTAGGAGAGTTTTGAGCAGAGAATGGCATGATCTGATTAGGTTTCAGAAAGATTGTTCCAGCTGCTTTGGGGAGAACAGACTGTAGGGAGGCAAGGACAGAGCAGGGAGACCAGTTAGGAAGCTATTGCAACAACTGAGATGAGAGATGATGCTAGCCTGCCACAGGAGGGTAGCAGGGGAAGTGGTAAGAAGTGATAGGATTTGGGATATTATTTTGAAGAGTTGACAGAATCTCCTCATGTTGGATATGGGAGGAACAAGTTGAATCAAGGGTGATTGCAAAGGAAGATCCACTGACAAGGATCAAAAGGAAACAGAATATTTTACGGTAAAGAGAATTTTTCTGTAAAATATTTCAATATATAATGAATTATGTATAGTTAAAATTTTAGTTATAAAAATATTTATACATATATTCATAATCAAATATATTTTTTCAACCCTCTGTTCTCTGAGACATCATGGAGAACAAAGGAAAAAGAGTCTTAATATTTATCATCAAAAGGAAAGGGTGCTGTAGTTTCCTCAGGCAGAGCTATTGTCCTGCCCAAGACAGGTGAGTCCTCCCATATCCATTGTAAATAGTTCCAGAAACCACCCCACCCTTCCCCACCCCTGGGTCTGTGGGTGGACAAAGGTTGAGAAGGCCTAGAGGCCTTGAGTTCTAACTGTTTGGGTACCTCAAAGAGAAACTGTAACAGAATACTAATATATGGTATGTTGTTCAAGTATCTATTAGAAGAACAAATGACTGGCTCTATTCCAACTTAATGAAGCAAAGATCATCAAACACACATTTCTGGCTGTAAAACATCCCTTCCCAGTGCAGGCTCCCCAGGGGAGGTTGCAGAATAGATGGGAGTTAATGTCTGAAGATTATATAACGCGATAGCAGATTTTGATGTTTGACCTACTTTTTGAGAAATGAATAAAGATTTTCTTAACTCACCACCTTGTAATAAACAGCTTAATAGGTCAGTGTTAAGCCCACTACAATGAGAATGGCAGTGCAGGGGGAGGTAAACATGTGGGTGCCCATTTATTACAAGGACCAAATGGAATTCAGGGTCTTCCAAGAGTATGAACAGCTAGAATAGACTGGCAGGGCCTCAGCAGGCACCTCAGAGCACTCTGTGCTTCTCTCTTCAGGCCTATGGGAGAGGAAATGTCCTCCAGTTTTTCCATCATTCAACTGGAGAAGACATCTCATAACATGATCCAAAGGGTCCCATATGCATACCCTGTTTCCTTCTGGTGGGCCTAGAAGGGGCATAATGTAAGGATGAATTTCAAACTCAAAACGTCTGAAGTCTCTGAGGCCTCTTAAGGGCATCTCATCCATCTATAGATAGGCAAACAGATCCCAAAGGTGACTGACCCAAGGTCAAACAGCCAAAATATGTGAAAGAGCTGGTTTCTTTGACTGCCTCATGACCTTGGGCAAGGTCACTGGGGGGACCTTCTGAATGTCAGTGTTCTCGTATGTAAAATGGGAACAATATTTACCTCATGGAACTTCTTATAAGAAAATAAGACATGTACAATTATATAGGTGTGATAGGGATTATTGATTACCATGTACTGTGGTCGACATTTGAGAAACCTTTCCTGTATGTCTATAGGATGAAATCTAAATGACTATCATCCAGATCTCATCTAACTCCAACCCCTCTTTTCCTCCTTTGCCCATTCCCTCCCAAGATGTATTAACCCCAAGGCATCCCTAGGCCTTTCCACCATATATCCCTATCTTATTTTCTTGATAGCATGTATCACTGATTTACTTATTTATTCACCTGCCTTTCTCACTTCTGTATCCCCAGTGATCAAAACCATGCCTCTTACGTAGTGTTGTCCTCTAGAATTGTGGACTGACTTGGCCTGAAATTAAAGACCTTCCAAAAGGCCCTCTTGAGAATTAAATTATTCCCAAGGGACATTGTAACACTTCTTTTTTTTATCTGGAATGATGAGAATATAATCCTGCCAGTGGGCAGAGAGATGGCACAGGAGACTTCTTAAAGCCCTTTCTACTTTTTAGAATACTTTAACCTCTCCCCATATCTACCTGTTACTGGGAAAATCTATTACTTGCAAGAAGAAGCAATGAGGCAGCAGCACCTTCCACTTCCCTGCAAAGCCTTAAGCCCATGCAAAATTGTACAATCTGGTCACGCAGTTGAAACTCAACTCTTGGAAGCAAGGGGTGGGGGAGGTTTTTATACTCAAGAGCTAAGACTAAAATATGTAAAGAAAAATAACAATGCTGGCAGTAAGTATTGGCAGCTTTTCTGACAGCAAAATTCAATTTTAAAATAAATCAGGCAATTCTTCGAACTAGAGCTAGGCTTCAGGAAATTGGGGTTTGTGGTCAAGCGGCCACATTACAATTTCATAAAAAACTGTCTTAGCTACTTCTCTGCTGTGGACTTTGGAAGATAATGATGTGCTTAATGTTTCTGATTATGTTGCTGGGCAAATCAAGGACCATGGAATAATTGGGGAAGTAGGGACTGAAAATTTTTAGGAAAGAAAGAAACCAGAGGCCATTCTATAAGACTTGTGTCCTAGACTCAGAGACTAGACCAGGCCTTTACACCATGCCCCCACCTTCACTCCTACTTCTACTTTGAAAACTTTGAGTCAAGTTCAACCAAAGATCCTAAGTCTGTCCTTTAACAAGTATTGTTCTCTTATTCAAATAGATGAATGTCCAGGGGTAAAAACTCCCCTTTGTTACAAATGTCGTTATGGGTGAAAGCAGCAAGGAAGCCCTTTCTCTGAGAGCAAAGGGTCACTCTGCCTTTCAGATTGACATTATTCCAATTCAAGAAGCAAGATGTTTAACAAGAGAAGTTAGGTTACATGCCCTAGCTTGGAGATTCCATTAGTTTAAGTCAAGGAATGCCTTGCCTTAAGAAAACCCAGTATAAGGAAAATCAGATCCTATCAATTAAAAAGTAGCTGGAAGAAATTTGAAGTCAACTGTCTCTCATTACACACAAAAGGAAACAGCCTTCAAGATATTGAATGTCATGCCCAAGGGAATTCATTAGAACCAAGACCAGATCCCAGGTCTCTTTACACTCGAGGAGGGTGATCAACCATCCAGGTTTGCCCAGGACGGTACTCGTAGTATTGAAAGTTCCTCATCCCAAGAAACTCCTCAGAGACACTTGGCCATCCTACTCCCAAGTTAGGATGAGTTCTGCTTGTTCCATGCTCAGAAATAGGGCCAAAGTGTCTCTGAAATAATCACAGAAGTTAATGGGGTAACACTACTTGATTTCAAAAAGTTCCAGTTAAGTAAAAGTCTTCTGAAATGGGTCTAGTATACAAAGCAAGACGTAGCTATTTAAAAATTCCCATAAATCAAATATTTCAATGTGGATTTCTTAAATCATGGGTTAAAATGAATTACATCAGTACCTCTGTTCTCAGGCTGTGAGCCAGCCTCCTAGAAGAGAACATCTCCTAAAATATGTCAATTTACTTCCACAAGGATTTATAGATTATTTTGGTAAAAACCTGACTGAACTGTGGAAAAAAGCAGATTCACCTTAATCTATAATACATATTTTAGGACTTTTAGAGAAACCACATTTTATCTATTAATAAAGTGACTCCACTCACCTGGAGGCTGTGAAGATTGTAATTGTTGTGGGGAGAGGTGAAAAAAGGGGGTTGGAGGAAGAGAAGAAAGACTACAAGAAATCCTTGGCTGTGAAAAGACTGGTACTAAGGTACTAGATGGAGCCCTGGGGGCATAGTGGTTAAGAGCTCTGCTGCTAACCAAAAAAGGTTGGCAGTTCAAATCCACCAACTGCTCTTTGGAAACCCTATAGGGCAGTTCTACTCTGTCCTATAGGGTAGCTATGAGTCAGAACTGACTCGACGGCACCCAACAACAACAACAACAAGTACTAGACTGAGTCAGCAAAGATCACTTCTCACTTTCCAGGTCTGTCCCCACACATCTGCTATCCCAGCAGCTGATACCCCTCATGAACCACTGGGGGTGCTGTTCAGAATACAATAACAAGTGTGGCCAAATGTCACGAGTCCATCACCCGCTTTCCCCAGCCCAGTGGAAGGCAATGCCATCTATCCAACTGCTTAAGCCAAGCACTGGGAGTCACCCTTGACTCCTCTTTCTCTCACATCCCACACCAATCTGCCATCAAATCTTTGTGGCTTTTCACCACTTCTGCTGCCACCACTCCAGTCTAAGACATAGTCATCTGCCTCCTGGATTGGTGCACTCCATCATTAAATGGAAGTGCTATACACGAAATCAGGCCCAAGCAGGACCTGAAGGTACAAGTAAGTTGCATGAGGAAGTGGCCCAAATGCACATGGTCTCCACTCCTGTCACATTACCTTCCATCTCCCAATCTGCACCTATGGCCTCATGGGGAGTTCCTTATGATCAGTTGACTAAGAAAAACTCCTACCTGGTTCATAGATGGTTCTGCTTATGTGTAGGCACCACTCAATTGTGGACAGTGGCAGCGCAACAGCCCCTGTCTGGGACCTCTCTGAAGGACAGTGGTGAAGGGAAATTTTTCCAATGGGCAGAACTTCGAGCAGTGTACCTGGTTGTTCACTTTGCTTGGAAGGACAAATGTCCATATGTGAGATTGTATACTGATTCATGAGCTATGGCCAATGGTTTGGCCGGATGGTCAGGGACTTGGAAGGAACATGATTAGAAAATTGGAGACAAGGAGGTATGGGGAAGAGGTATGTGGATAGACCTCTCTGAATGGGCCAAAGAAGTGAAGATATGTGTGTCTCATGTGAATGCTCACCAGAGGGTGATCTCAGCAGAGGAGGATTTTAACAATCAAGTGGATAGAATGATGCCTTCTGTGAAAATCAGTCATCCTCTTTACCAAGCCACTCCCCTCATGGCCCAATAAGCTCATGAAAAAAATGGCCATGGTGGCAGGGATGGAGGTTATGCATAAGATCAGCAACATGGACTTCTACTCACCAAAACCAGCTTGGCTACAGCCACTGCTGAGTGCCCAATCTGCCAGCAGCAGAGACCAACACTGAGTCCCCAGTATGGCACCATCCTTCAAGGTGATCAGCCAGCAACCTGGTGGCAGGTTGATTACATTGGACCACTTCCATCATGGAAAGGGCAGTGCTTTGTTCTTACTGGAATGGACACTTACTCTGGATACGGATTTGCCTTCCCTGCACACAATGCTTCTGCCAAAACTACCATCCATGGACTTACAGAATGCCTTATCCACTGTCGTGGTATCCCAGACAGCATCACGTTGAATGAAGGGACTCACTTCACAGCAAATGAAGTGCAGCAGTGGGCCCATGCTCATGAAATTCACTGGTCTTACCATGTTCCCCATCATCCTGAAGCAGCTAGATTGATAGAACGATGGAATGGCCTTCTAAAGACACAATTATGGTCCCAGCTAGGTAGCAATACCTTGCAGGGTTGGGGCAAGGTTCTCCAGGAGGCTGTATATGCTTTAAACCAGCATCCAATATATGGTGCTGTTTCTCCCATAACCAGGATTCATGGGTCCAGGAATCAAAGGGTGGAAATGGGAGTGGCACCACTCACTAGGCAAATAAAGTCACTATATTGGTTGGTATGATTGATCCTGATTACCAAGAGGAAATCAGAATGATATTACATAATGGAGGTAAAGAAAAGTATGTCTGGAATACAGGAGATCCCTTAGGGCATCTCTTAGTATTACCCTGTGATTAAAGTCAGTAGAAAACTACAGCAACCCAATTCCGACATGTCTACTAATGGCCCAGAATCTTCAGGATTGAAGGTTTGAGTCACCCCACCAGGCAAAGAACCATGACCAGCTGAGGTGCTTGCTGAGTGCAAAGGGAATATGGAGTGGGTGGTGGAAGAAGGTCGTTCTAAATACCAGTTACGACCATGTGACCATTTGCAGAAATGAGGACTGTAATTGTTATGAGTATTTCTTCCTTGTATGTGTGCATCAAATATTTTTTGTTTTTTTCATTTATAAAATATAAGATGTAAACAGGCCTAGTGCATTTTCAGTTGTGCACATGTTAGTTGTATCATGTTAGGCACAAATATATGACTTTATAATTTTCTTTATTCAGAGATTATGTATGGTTTAAGGAGATGTGTACAGGTGCCAAGTTGACAAGAGGTGGACTATGACCATTAAGGTTGTGTGTAAACTTGGCTGGGCCATGATTCTCAGTGGTTTGGCAATTATGATGTAGTTTGGCAGTCGTATAATGATGTAATCACCTCCACGATAGGATCTACTGTGAGAAGCCAATCAGTTAAAAGGGAGTTTCCTTGGGGATATGGTCTGCATCCAATATAGATGGACTTTCTGGCAAGGCTCTTGGGCTTTTGCTCACTCTGGATCCTGCAGCTGGCTCCTGTTCATCTGACCTCCTGTTCTTGGGACCTGAGCTAGCAGCTTGCCTGCTGGTCTTGGGATTCGTCAGCCTCCATGGTCTGGATCTTGGGTTCACCAGCCTGACCTACAGGCTGGAAAGACTTGGGACTTTCCAGCCTCTACAACCACATGAACCATTTCCTTGATATAAATCTCTCTTCACTTTAAAACCAGCTTCACTGGTTTTGCTTGTTTAGAGAACCCAGCCTAAGACACCTCCTAAGAGGTCTCCCTCCTTCTGCGCTTGCCCCCACAACAGTCTAATCTCAACCAGCAGCCAGAGGATTCTTTTAAATCAAAAATATGTGGTCACTCCTTTGTTCATAAGGGATACTCATGTCATTTCACTCAGAGTAAAAGCCAAAGTCTGTACAAAAGCCCTAAATGATCTGCTTACTACCCTTACTACCCCA
Organism: Dugong dugon; assembly: GCA_030035585.1. Taxonomy (NCBI): domain Eukaryota; kingdom Metazoa; phylum Chordata; class Mammalia; order Sirenia; family Dugongidae; genus Dugong; species Dugong dugon. The sequence goes on from CM057460.1 coordinate 151,494,337, forward strand.
TTACCTTTCTGACTTCCACCCCTCCTACTCTCACTCTCACCTGATCCACTTCAGCCACACTGGCCTCCTTACTGTTCCTTGAACACACCAGGGACACTCTCACCTTAGGGCATTGGTCCTTTCCTGATGTCTGGGTTGCCAATTGCTTCACCTACTTCTAGTCTTAGGTTAAATTTCACTTTCTCAATGAGGCCTATGCTGTCCACCATTTTTCAAATTGTAATCCCTACCCAGTCCCAGCTCCCAAATTCACTTATTTAGCTCTACTTTTTATTATTCCATAACATTTATCACCTTCTAACGTATTATATGAAGCCCTAGTGGCACAATGGTTAAGAGCTATGGCTGCTAACCAAAAGGTTGGCAGTTCAAATCCACCAGCTGCTCCTTGGAAACCCTGTGGGGCAGTTCTACTTTGTCCTATAGGGTCGCTATGAGTTGGAATCAACTCGATGGTAACGTATTATATAATTTCCATCTATCATGTTTACTGAGCCCTGGTGGTGCAGTAGTAAAGCATTCACCTACTAACCAAAAGGTCAGCAGTTTGAATCCACCAGCCGCTCATTGGAAGCCCTATGGGGCAGTTCTATTCTCCTATAGGGTTGCTATGAGTCGGAATGGACTGTACGGCAATGGGTTTGGTTATTTTGTTTGGTATCATGCTTACTATTTATTATCTGCCTTCTACATAAGCTCCAGGATGGCAGGAATCTACTTTTTTGTTTATTGATATATTGTTAGTGCCTCAAATAGTGCCTGGCACATAGTGGATATTTCAATATACGTTGAATGGCTGAATGAATGAATGAAACTTTTTCAAGATCAAATGGTAAATGATAGAGTTGTATCATGGATTGAATTGTATCCCCCCAAAATATCTGTCAACTTGGCTAGGTCATAATTCCCAGTATTGTATGATTGTCTACCATTTTGTTATCTGATGTGATTTCCCTGTGTGTTGTAAATCCTATCACTATGATGTTAATGAGATGGATTAGTAGCAGTTATATTGATGAGATCTACAAGATTAGATAATGTCTTAAGCCAATCTCTTTTGAGATATAAAAGAGAGAAGCGAGCAGAGAGACATGGGGACCTCATACCACCAAGAAAGCAGCACCGGAAGCAGAGTGCATCCTTTGGACCTGGGGTTCCTGCACGGAAAATCTCCTAGTCCAGGAGAATATTGATGACAAGGACCTTCCTCCAGAGCCAAAAGAAAGAGAAAGACTTCCCCTGGAGCTGACACCCTGAATTTGGACTTCTAGCCTACTAGACTGTGAGAAAATAAATTTCTCTTTGTTAACGCCATCCACTTGTGGTATTTCTGTTATAGCAGCACTAAGTAACTAAGACAAGCTAATATTCAAACCCAAGGCTGTCTGGCTCCAGAGCTTGTACTATTTCCACTCCATGCCATCTCTCTAGATTTTGTTACAATACTGCCCTTGAAATGCCTGCCTTTAGACATCTGTCTTAATCATCTAGTGCTGCTCTAATAGAAATGCCACAAGTGGATGGCTTTAACAAAGAGAAGTTTATTCTCTCTCAGTCCAGTAGCCTACAAGTCCAAATTCAGGGCATCAGCTCCAGGAGAAGGCTTTCTCTCTCTGTTGGCTCTGGAGAAAGGTCGTTGTGTTGCATCAGTCTTTCCTTGGTCTAGGAGCTTCTCTGTGCAGGAACCTCAGGTCCAAAGAACGTGCTCTGCTCCCAGCACCGCTTTCTTGGTGGTATGAGTTTCCCATGTGTCTGTGCTCATTTCTCTCTTTTATATCTCAAAAGAGATTGGCTTAAGACACTATCCAATCTTGTAGACGTCATAAGTATAACCATCATAGTGAAAGTGTTTACAACACATAAGGAGATCACATATAACCTCATCATAGTGATAGAGTTTACAACACATAAGGAAATCATTGTATGATTACACAATCATACAATACTGGGAATCATGACCTAGCCAAGTTGACAGATATTTTGGGGGGACACAGTTCAATCTATGACAACATTCTTGTAGATGAAAGTCTCCTAACAGAAGGCCCTCTTGGGTCATCCATTATAAATGCATTTGGAAAATCCAAGGCAGACTTAACTCAGTCATAGCAGGAACTACGAAGCAGGGTAAGATGTGGGCCTTGTGCACAAGGAGAGGAAGTGATATAAAGAAGGGTGGAGATGAGACATATTTTACAATCAGAAAATAAACCAAAAAGTAATTTAAGTCATTCCACAAGGCAGCGAATTAGGGACTTCTAAAATTGGAAAGTAGTCAAGGGCCACCTAATGCAAACACCCCCTAGTGCTCGAATCTCCTCTAAATCAATCCCACTGAGAAGGTAACTCAATTCTGCCAATAAATTTACCTTTTCTTCCTTTTATTGTGTAAAAATATGCCTTCTTAAAGTTGTTCACCATTCACTCCTCCAAACTGGACTTTATTTCCACACATTAGAACAGGAGTTGGCAAGCTTTTTTTTAAAGGTCCAGAGAGTTAACAGTTTAGGCTTTGTGAACCATATGGTCTCCAGTGCAACTACTCAACGCTATATTGTAGTGCAAAAGCAGCCATAGACACATATAAGCAAATGTGTGTGGCTGTTTTCCAATAAAACTTTATTTACAAAAACAAACAGCAGACCTTAGTTTGCTGACCCCTACATTAGATCACCCAGAACAAGTCCAGTCTCTCTTAGCCCTGCAGATATTTTTAAGATAAATATAATGGTTCTTCTATTTTCTGAATTAAACAAACTGAATTTCTTCCTTTGTCTTCGGTATGGGCTCTAGTTCCTCCAAGTGCCTGGACCCTCCTTTAACACCCTCCATTTGTCTGTTTAGTTCTCAGTGAAGCTCCTGACCTGAGTAGGATGATCTAGCATTGCCTGACCACAAGAGAGAGGGACTATCAGCACCTTCACTCCAGTCATCATGCCTCTAATACCATGACCAAAAATCACTTTGCTTCCCTGTATACCACATCCAACTGTTAATTCCAAATGCACTCAGAATCAGCTAAAACCCCAAATTATATCTACACAGGTTAAGTACTTTCTTCCCCACTCTGTGTTGTACCCTTGGTATTTTGGACCTTACCTTTATCTTCTTTAGTTTTTGCCTTGTTAGATTCCAGATTTTGACTACAGCCTGTCAAGATCTCTTTGAATCCTGAATCTGTCATTCGATGGTCATCTCTGCCATCTCTGTGTCATCCACAAATTGATGAGCCATTCCTCTGTATCCTTATCGAAGGCCTTGATAAGAAATCTCTAGGAGAATATTGTCACTTTCTCCCATGGTTCCTGCCACTTCTACTTTCCATGCAATCCCTTCTGTGGTTCAGATTAAATCCAGAGTTGCAGTTTCCCTAGCTACTTTCTTTGTCCTTCAGATTCTGTATCACAAAAGGGTATAAATAGTAGACAGGATAGGATAGAACTGTGTGGAACATGTGCCCATGTTTGTGGCATTCAGAGAAGAGAGGGAGGAAGGGAGAGGAGCTTTTGCTGGACCCTATAGCAAAGTACACGGTAGTTAAATTCCAACACATTTGAAATCTGAAGAGCTGCCTGTACCCACTTTTTTTTGGGAAATAAAATGACTGAAGTAATTTCACATGATTATCTCTGACATTACCTTGAGTGGAGACAGTCAGACTTCAGTTACCTTTTTCTCACTACCACTAAGCCACTGAAAATGGAAACTTTCTCCAGTTTCCAGGCTGTCTGGGCTTTTGCGGGATTGGGAATTTGTGTTTTTTCTCTTTTTTGAAGCATTCTTTCTCTTTTTTGCAGCATTTTTAAATGAAAAACAAATTCTGTTTTTCAATAGGTGTGAATCATTGACTATTTTTTAGGGTTCAAACATCCCATCTACTTGGGTCCCAGGAGAAAAGCAATTCAGAAGAAGTGTTGGTCTCTCCCTTGTCAGCATCAATCTTGGGTCATCTTGGGTTTTATGCTGTGACAGGGAATCAGACTTTCAAAATTAGAGCAGAAAGAGCCAAAAATACAGAGTTCTTTATTGTAGGCCTAAGTAGTGAGGCAGAATTTCATTAGACCTGAGCCTAGACTCATGGTGGCTTTTACTTCTACTTGAATAGACAGAGACAGCTCAGAGTGTGTATGTCTGAGTGAGTATGTGCTTCCAGCCAGTTACCCAAATAGAATTTGGTATTCATGAGTTTTATATTTGTCTGTTTAAGGATGCTCATCCATAAATGGATCTTTAATTACACAGGTCTAAATATAACCCCATGTCTTTGCACACAAATCCCACCTTTAACCGAATCTGTTCATTTGCTCCTACTAACATTAGCTCTGAGCTTTCAGAGAAAAGCCCAGGGTGAGTCAGGGAAGGAACTTCTTGTGTGCAAACGGAAGACCCCTGCCCAACAAGGAAGTCTTCCCCTCTTTTCTGTGAGTCTTCCCCTTTCTAAGAAAAGTGGAGTGTGAGGACCCAGCAGCTGCCTAATTACAGCCTGTCTTGCCCATCTGCTATTTGTGAGGTGTCAGTGTTTTTCAGGCTGAGTAGCTTTGCCTTAAAGGGGGAGTGTCACTAAGTGCAGAAGGCTCCCCTCTGCTGCTCTACACAGGAGGCATTGACACCCAGGTTTGAGGTCCGTGTCTCTGGGCAAAGACAGGACCTAATCTGACCCCTGTCACTAAGACCCTAGAAAAGTCTGTCAGCCTCCGGTTTCCCAACAGCCTACTTAGTGTGCTGAAGCTTGCTTCTCTCATTCAGTGGTGATGTCCACTAGCTACTCTGATTCTCTGTTTGAATAGAAAGTTAATCCTGGGCTGGAGGGGAGGCAGTAAAGGCTGTGGAGCAAAGGAACTGGAATGGAAGCTCTGTTTTAGGCAGAAGAATCTGGCTGCGTATATCCACTAGATTTGCTGTCACTGAGGCTCTTCTTGGAGATACCCCAGACTGTCCTTCATCCTTCCTACTTCCTCCACTCCCAGAGCACCCATAAACACACAAGCACATCCCAGCTTCCATCTACGTACTTGTACATCCAGGCCTTTTGACCTTTTCTTTGCTTCCTTGTCTTCCTTTCCATCTGCAGACCGTCTCAGATCACCCAAGGGAATGAGGTAAGGCAAGATTCCAATTTATTTCCTTGATCTTCAGACCTAAGACTTACTACATACTAGTAGAATTGAAAGCCCTAATAGTGTGTGTGCCATTATAACCACCCCACGCTGCCACAGAGGCAATTTGCGTTTCAAAAGTAATAGAGAGTAAATTGCTGAGGAAATATTTTATGCAAATTAGCCAAGCTTAACATTTTGATAAAGGGCTTTTTTTTTTTTTTTTATGAACCAAGGAATCCAATACTCCATTTCAAGTTTAACACAAAAAAGAATTTCAAAAGCATGAATTTTTAAAGTATGTGACAGCAAGAGATATTTAGCCTGGTACGTGACAGCAAGAGACATTAACCACTCATAAGATGGAGCACAGAAGCCAAAGCGCATAAAACTATTAGTTCAAAACAATATTTATATGAGCTTATGGATTAATGTGTTTCAATAATTTAAATAACTAACTCCCCTCTTTTGAGTGGACTCATCGCTAAGCCAAAACATATTTGCTGTGGGATCAAAGCTACGTTTGAAAGTGAGATTGGAACCTATCAAACAGAGAAGGGGAGGGGAGGAGAACAAAGATCTGTTGAGCATGAACAGTAAACCAGGCTTCACGTATGTTATCTCATTTAAACAGGCATGCACTGAGTCCCCTGAGAGAAAATGACAAAAGAGACCAGGAAAAGCCACATGCTGATTATTCTGGGTGAAGACACTTCCATTTGGAAAGAAAATGGCTGAGAAGAAAACAGTTGTCTTTTTTACCCACTCCCAGGACACGTGAATAAGATGCTCCTTCAGAATTGAAAAAGGTGGGTGGAAGACTAATTTTTTTAAAGCCTGATAACACCCCGCTTATCTCAAGGTCAATCCTCCCAGAAGCCCCAAGCCACATCCCCACAATTCCCAGCTGAAGGCAATTTAGAGGAAAGGGCAAGTTTCCCCACAGGCAAAAAACCCAAGTCTCTACTCCACCTTAAGACGTGATTCCCAACAGGGCTTCGCAAACCTGGGGAGCACTGGAATTATTACAAGGGGCCCAGGCACCCATATGCATACCAATCTTTGTCTATAGAAAGAATAATGCTCCACCTATATGTGCACTGTTTTTCAAATGTATATAAGTGATATGGTGACGAATATAATACAAATTCATTTTTAAAAGTAACTGAATTTGAGGGAGTCATTGTTTATGGAGCACTCTGTTTATGGTGATGGGAAATTTGGCATTGATCAAGGGTTATGGTTGCACAGCTGATTAATACAGTTGATGTCACTAATCTGTACACCTGTAAAAAGATGAATTGGCATACGTTGTGTGATATATATTTCTACAGCAACAACAACAAAAGAAGAGCAGCTGCTGATGTTGCTTATACATAGCTAAACACCTCATGGGATTTTGTTTCCTGGTTTGGAGGTTTAGGGTCATAGTTTCATGAGACATGTCAGTTAATTGGCCTAATATCATTTCTAGTGTTTCTGTTCTACCTCCTAGTTCATTGCCTAATGTCTGGAGTCTTAAAATCTTGCAAGCAGCCATCCAAGGCATAACAATTGGTCTCTATTCATCTGGAGCAATAGAGGAAGAAGGAAAGTCAGGAATAGAAGGAAGAAATGGAATGTGTGGCTGTCTCCATAAACAACTGCCTCCTTTGTCATAAGACCAGAACAACTGGATGATTGGTGCCCAGCTGCCATTACTGAACATTTTGATCAAACATTCCAGAGAAGAATCCTGATCAAAAGGGAGGAAAATACTGAATGGAATTTAAAATTCTCATGAAATTCAAACTTTCTGGAGCCATTGAGGCTGTATGAACACCCAAAACTATTGCCTTAAGATAATCTTTAAACTTTAAAGCTTAAACAAAAAATATCTCCTGAAGTCTTCTTTAACCCAAACAATAGTTTTGCTTAATTAGTAAAGAATGTCTGCCTTGAGCACTGTGCTCTTTTAAAAAACTATTTATATAAGATGAAACTGACAACAACAATTTGAAAGGTTAGTGTTCTTAGTTGTCTAGTGCTGCTATAACAGAAATACCACAAGTGGATGGCTTTAACAAACATAAATTTATGTTCTCACAGTTTAGGAACATAGAAGTCCAAATTCAAGGCGCCAGCTCTAGGGGGAGCCTCTCTCTCTCTGTCTGCTCTGGAGGAAGGTCCTTGACTCTTTCAAGCTTATATTCTAGGTTCCTTAGAGATCATGTGGCATGCATCTTCCCCTGTGCGCTTGCTTGCTTGCTTAATCTGCTCTTTTATATCTCGAAAGAGACTAACCTAAGACACACTCTACCCTAATACTGCCTTACTAACACTGGAAAGAAACCCATTCCCAAATGGGATTATAACCACAGATATAGGGGTTAGAATTTACAGAACTTATTTTTCAGGGACACAATTCAATCCGTAACAGAAAGAAAGCTTAGGGGGCAGTGAGTTTATGTTAATGGGGGAAGAACAACTCAGAAAACGAAAGTGGGAATGGTTGCACAACTTCAAGAATGTAATCAATGTCACTGAATTGTACATGTAGAAATTGTTGAATTGATGTATATTTTGCTGTGTATATTTAAAAATAAAATAAATTATTTTTTTTTTAATTAATGAAATTTGAAGAAGTTTTTGGTCATTATATATTCTCCTTCAACAGACCCTAAAAGTATAATCACTGTCATGTGGGGGCCTACAATTTTTTACATTAAATAGGATTCCTCAACACAGTAAACTTGGAATGCAATGACTTCCAAAGGGCTTGCAGGATTGTAGTTACAATGCCACAAGCCAAGGAACAGAACACCTGGAGCCACCAGAAGCCGGAAAAGACAAGGAAGGATTTTCCCCTAGAGTCTTTGGGAAATGTATAGCTCTGCCAACACCTTGATTTTGGACTTCCGGCTTGCAGAACAGTGAGAGAGTAAATATCTGTTGTTTCAAGCCAGCAAGTTTGTGGTAATTTGTTATAGCAGCTCTAGGAAACTAATGCATCTCTCCAGCCTGTAGATAGAAATAAAAGCACTTTGACCTTAAAAACACAGATTACCTACTCTTGCCTCGCCCTCCTCCTTTGAGGTCCTCCATCTTCTAAAATTCCCCAAAGAGTATCCCTTGCAGACCCATCTTATGTCTATGTTCACTATGTAGGATGCACCATGTCCTTCTCCCTTATCACTATCATCCATTCACAATGCAACAAATGTTTTACTCCTGTTGCTTCTGACAGTACTCATCATGAACACATCAATCCATGGCAACATCCACGTCAACAGCACTCTCCTGATGCCCCAGTGTTCACAATGCCAGAGACACCTGCCTTCCATACCCAGGTGGGGAGAATGCCATCTTCTTGACCCTGTATCAGTCTGTCCCATGGGCACCAGAGCATCCTGCTGTTGCCTCCATGGCTCATGGGGCCCGTCCTGAAACCAGAAACTTCAGCTTCCCTCCCTAAACCCTCTCACCATCAGATTTAGGGACCAGGCTAAGAACAGAGACTAGGGCAACCCCTCCACTATCCTGCACCTCTCCTTTCTCTGCTCCAGGTACTCCCTCCTCCAAAAGTCATCCCCTTTCTTTAACCTAAAATCCAAACACCTCTATAAATTTCAACTCATGCAAATAAAAAAGTAAACCAAAAAAGCAAAACTTGTTGCAGTCAAGTCAATTATGACTCACAGTGACTCTATAAAGGGGCCCAGCAATGATAATATCTCTGAGGCCTACATTTCCTACCTGATATATTCACTCATATGGCATACCTCTCCTCAGACTCAGTATAGGTAAACTGAACTCCTTCCCACAAACCACTTCCTTTCGGTGTCTGTAAGGAAGCAATCCTTCAGAGGCCTCTGGACTCCTCTCTCTCATCTCCACTCCCAGTCACCAAGTCCTAATCAGTCTTTCCTCCCTGCTTCTCTCCTCCTCCATCCCTAGCACTGCCAACCTCACACCTGGACAATGAGTCAGCCCCTAACTGGTCTTCTAGCCTACCTCTCTCTAGTCCATGGGACCAATACTATGTCAGAGCAAGGCTGCTAAAGCATATCTCTGGCTCCAGCCCAATCCACATACACATAGCAAAGCTGGGATGGACAGCCACCCATGGGGCAGGGAGGGGTAATGCTCCATTACCCCGTGTCTATCATGACAGTGTACATTTACCAGGCACCTGAGCCAGGCGCTTTGAATACCTCGTTTTATCAATCCTCACACAATTCTGTGAGGTTGAAGCTAGTACTCCATTTTACGGATGAGAAAAATGAGACGCAGGTACTTAAATTATTTTTCCCCAAAAACACAGGTTCTAGACCTATTTGAGGTCTCAAAAGCTTGTGAGAATCTGACAATAACTGTGAACCAATAACCCAGACAAAAACATAGGCGCACAAAACCCCACATACTATTTTAAGGGATTAGTAGACACTGTGAAAGCAATCCATATGCTCCCCATCTGTGTACCCCAGGTTAAGAACCCCACCTTGACAATATGTTTCACTCTCCCCAGAAGCAGAATTTTAACTTGATTTTTAGTTAATGACCTTGGAGGTTTTTTGTCTTCACTTTTCAGTACATTCTGTTTCCCTGGAATGGGGCTGAGGCATGAAGGTCAGGACTGTAAGAGAAGACAAAGGGGTGAGGGAGAAGAGAGAGGGACAGAAAAAAGAGAGACAGAGGCCATGACCCACTGAACTGCCCCCTAACTCTCCATGAAAGGCCAGTTCCTGTTTCTCTAAATTTAAGAGCCATCTCCCCTGGGCAACTGATATGGCTTTGGAAGAGATGAGCAGAGAAGAGGCTATGACTGTGTGGAAAGTAACCCACAGAGTTAAGAAACCAAGGACCTTCCTTCAAGAAGATCAAGATTTAACTTGATTGGTGTCAGAAATACTTCTTGTAGTACCAGTATTTAAACTCATAACACTGAAGGAACAGAGAACGTCCTGTTATAGAGTCGCTAGGATGCCCTCACTGGCCCTGGGTTAATAGGCTGTCATTCAGAACACAGGTTTAGCCAGAAACAAACCATAGCAATGACAAAACATTGCTCTTCTTCTCCTTCTCACTCACTCATCCATCCATCCACCCAAGCATTTATTGGATATCTATCATATGCCCGGAGATTCAGAAATGTCCCTGCTTTCAATGGGTTCACAGCCTAGAGGGAGATACAGAGGATTAAATGGATAATTATAGAGCCACATGAATGTGGATAAATGTACATCATAAACTAATCATATAACAGTCATATAATAGAGTTCTATATAGTCATTAAAAAGAATGATGTAGTGCCATAGTTATTGACATGAAAAGATCTCCATGGTATATTAAATAAAGGGGAAAAAAGCAGATTGCAAAACAGTATTTACAATATTTTACTCTCTGTCAAATTATATTCTACTCAGACACGCAAATGTTAGAAGGGTTTTCACCAGATTATCTACTAGTTACCTATGCGTGATGGGTTTTCAAGTGATTTTTACTTCATCCTTCTTGCCTTTCTGTTTTGTTTATGAAATTTATTTTTTCAAAATGAAACAGCTATTTATGGTAACAGAAGCATTCACTGCAGAAAATTCAACTAAGTTCAGTAATGGAGACACACACACATACACCTTACTCACTTGAAGAACAAGATTCTCTAAAGATATCTAAAACATGAATAATGGTGTTGATAGTTTTCTTCCATTTTTGGTTAGCTAGCTATTATGGACTGGAGTTTTCAAAGCTAAAGATTTTTGGAAAATAAGCAACAATACCAAATGGCCCACGGGGTTCACTACCATCAGTAACAATAATTTCTTTATTCCTCAAAAGTGAGCTCCCCTTGACTAACAAAAGCAGCCTTCACTTAATTCTATAAGAACAGAAAACCATCCACCCCACTCTCCAGACACTTACCACCCTCCACTACCCCCTGAGACTGCGTCTACAAAACACACAGCAAATGCCTCCTGGGGGCAAATTGATATGAACCTGATCTACTCAGCCTTGTCCCTCTGCCTCATATCTCACCTTTCCTGCTCTTACACCTAAGCAAACTTTGAGTCTTAAGCTCATTTAACAAAAACTGGCTGAACCTCCCTTTGTGCTTGACTTCTATTAGGGCTAGTTTATAGAGTTGAGTCAGACAGATGTTATCTCTGCCCTTGTGGAACTCAGGATCTGGTGGGGAGAGGGAGCTGAAAGAAAGAGGGCTCTGGAGTCAAACTCTCTGGGTTCAAATCCCAGCTCCCAGCTGACTAGCTGAGTGACTTCTCTGGGCTTTAGCTTCCCCATCTGTAAAAGGGGCATAAGAGCCCTCATAAGGTTGTTAGAGGAATTAAATGAGGTGATGCCTGTGAAATGCTTGGCACAGGGGTGGCACAAAGTGACCCTGGATGAAAGTGAATTAACATTGCCTTAGCCTTTACACCTGTAATGAGTTGTTGTAAAAGAAGAGCTAGTAAAGAGAAGTGACTGGGGCTAACAGCATGGAAGCACTGAGCATCTTCCAGCATCGGTACACCTTCCTGGGTAACAGTGGTGCAGTAGGGAGAAGGTAACAAGGGAATGTGCAATGGAACTTGGCGTCATTACTCTCTTTAATTAAAATCACTATCATCACAAATCCACAGCCATTGATGCAATTTCCTGACCGCATGGTTAGACTTGGGTAATACCAGAAGGAATGCAGAGGCAGAATGCTAATGCCTCCCATTCTGAGAAAATATATTGTTGGGGCCTCACCATGTTGACCTTTCCACATAGAGTATTTTGATTAACTGGCAACCCTATTCCTCCCCTGCAGGGCTAGAAGGCTATAAACAGAGAGAGGCGTAACTGGTCAGCCAATCAAATGTTTGGTTCGCTGAAAAGGTTAAGAGAGTGCAGTAAAGCATAGTGACTTGAGGAGGAGAGGAACTTCACATCTGCAGTTGTAAAGGGGGGAAATGAGGTGGAGCTGCCCCTCGTGCCCTGGTGCTGGAGGCGGCTGATACCTTCACTCCTGCTGCTGAGCCAGGCTCAGCCCTGCTCCTGGCCAATTGATTCCAGCATCAACATCTGCCCTGAATTCTTCAAGGTAATTAGCGCCACATGTTATCAACAGGAAGCTGATACCCGCGGGCACTTGAGATAATTGTGTTCCGACATTGGCATGTCTCTGCCTACCGTGAAAGGTCACTGCAGCCGGCCGCTATATCCCCACTTCCCCTATCCCTCTCATTAAGTGAAAAAAACTCTCTCTTGTCATTGCAGCTATATCTGTGCAGGGCTAAGGGCATCCGTGCAAAGAAGTCTCAGCAGTAATCGTGCTCCAAGAGTTTGCAGTAATTACTTCCCGCAAATTCTGACATCGAAAGTGACGTAGTCCCCTCACGGTGTTGTTGTTGTTAGGTGCCATCAAGTCAGTTCTGACTCATAGCAACCCTACGTACAACAGAATGAAACTCTGCCCGGTCCTGTGCCATCCTCACAATCATTGGTATGTTTGAGCCCATTGTTGAAGCCACTGTGTCAGTCCGTCTCTTCAAAGGTCTTCCTCTTTTTTGATGACCCACTACCTTGGAGCCCTGGTGGTGTAGTGGTTAAGTGATATGGTTGCTAATCAAAAGATCAGCAGTTCAAATCCACCTGCTGCTCCTTGGAAACCCTATGGGGCAGTTCTACTCTGTTCTCTGGGGTTGCTATGGGTCAGAATTGACTCAATAGCAATGGGTTTGTTTTTTTTATTTCTACCTTACCAAGCATGATGTCATTCTCCAGGGACTGGTCCCTCCTGACAACATGTCCAAAGTATGTGAGAAAAAGTCTCACCTTCCTCACTTCCAAGGAGCACTCTGGCTGAACTTCTACCAAGACAGACTTGTTCGTTCCTCTCACGGTCCATGGTATATTCAATATTCTTTGCCAACACCACAATTCAAATAAATCAATTCTTCTTTGATCTTCCTTATTCATTGTCCAGTTTTCATATGCACATGAAGCGACTGAAAATATCTTGGCTTGGGTCAAGGGCACCTTAGTCCTCAAAGTGACTTCTTTGCTTTTTAACACTTGAAAGGGGTTTTTTGTAGCAGATTTTCCCAATGCAATACGTCATTTGATTTCTTGACTGCAGCTTCCTTGGGCGTTGATTGTGAATCCAAGTAAAATAAAATCGTTGACAACTTGAATCTCTTCTCCATTTATCATGATGTTGTTTATTGGTCCAGTTGTGAGGATTTTGTGCCCTTTATATTGAAGTGTAATCCATACTGAAGGCTGTAGTCTTTGATCTTCATCAGTAAGTGCTTCAAGTCCTCTTCACTTTCAGCAAGCAAGGTTGTGTCATTGGCATATTGCAGTCCCCTCATATAGGCAGTAATTGAGAAACACAGCTTGGTTTAGTGTGTAGGGGACTTTGCATGCTCAGAATTAAAAAATACAGTTGCACTGGATGATTGTGATCAAGACTGCTCAGGACTCCCCCACAATCTAGGGAAGCTTCTGCAGGAGAGCAAAGACAAGTGGAAACGTTATAAAGTTTCTTGCTAAGCCCTGCACCTATGCTCAGCCAAACTGAATTTCCTCTGGCTCCTGAATGAGCCATATTCTCTCACCTCTAGAACTATGTCCCTCCTTTTCTCTTCTGGAACACTCTTTCTCTCCCCTTGCCTGGCCCTGATAGCACATACTCATCTTGTCTCATCTTAGACACCATTTCCTCTAGGGAGTCTTCTCTAAACCCCTCTGAACTTGGTCTTGTCAGTTGTGTGCCACTGTCTGTCGCCTTAATACAAAAAGAGCCAATGACAGCAGGAACCTCTGTCTACTCTGTCTTGCTCGCCCCTCTATCTCCCAAGCCTGGTATAACACTGAATAAATATTTATTGAATGAATTATGAACACATGTAAGGCATTCGACGCTGCACTGGCTTGGTTTATGCTGTGAGTAACATGGAATTCAGGAGTATATTAGTCCCCAGGGAGGCACAATCAACAAATTTCTGATTCCAGAGCAAGCAGGGGCAAGAAGAACTTTAATGTGAACTGAGTTCCGAGCTGGCTCCCCCTGCACCTGTTTCCCAGCAGGCTGAAACATCCTCACCAGGGAAACGTTATGTCTGTGCGGAAAACTGGCTGTGCCCACAGTCAAGTAACCAGATACAGCAGCAAGAAGTCAAGTGCTGTCCCAGTGTTTATTCATTGCACTCTGTGCTCAGCCTGTAGATGCTTTCTGCAGCTGGGGCAGGAATGACAGCCTCCCCTATGCGGACATTCTCAACCGACCCCAGTGTCAGGCTCCCAATAACCTCAGGCAATGACCACATCAAGTCATAGCTTAGGGAGATGGCAGAACCTCCCCCATAATCTCTGCCAGCTCCATTCCCCAGCTACCCCTAAACCTAAATAAAAACAGTATTCTTGCTCTGCCTCCCCAACACTCCCAAGCAGATTGCCAAAGGGAGATTCTGGAGACCCTGCTGTCCTCAGGATAAAGGCCAAAAATCCTTCCTGTGGCCAAGCCAGGCACTTCTACCCTCCTCTCACACATATCCCCAGCCCTCACACTGGCTTCTCTCCAATTCTGGGAAGCCCCCACACCCTCCTGGATCAGGGCCTCTATGATGCTCTCGCTTGCCTGTCTGAGACGACCACCTTGGGGTTGGTCAATGCGTCTGCATCCTTTGCAGCTAATCTCAATGCCCCCTCCCTTGGGGATGTCCACCAAACCAAAAAAAGAAAGAAAGCAAACCAGTTGCCATCAAGTCAATCCAAATCATGGGAACCCCATGTGTGTCAGAGTAGAACTGTGCTCCATGGCGTTCTCAATGGCTTATTTTTTAGAAGTAGATCACCAGGTTTTTCTTCCGAGGCACCTCTGGGTAGACTCAAACCACCAGCCTTTTGGTTAGCAGCCAAGCGTGTTAACCACTTGCACCATGCAGGGACTCTGGGACACCCACACCGAGAAGCAAATCCCGTGATGGCACCTCGCTCCTCTCCTGCACCATCCTTTCTCCAGCCGTGATTTTACACCAAGTTGTGTACTTGCTGGATTAATATCTGTCTCTCCCAGAAGGCTGTACACTTTGTGAGGGCAGGGCAGGAACCAAGTCTGCTTTCACACACCACTTACCCCACCTGTCTGGTGGCACTGAATAAAAATCTGTGGGGTGCAGAAGTGAGTCAGTTGACCTAGGTTCGCATTACTCAAACAGCATTTTAAGGAAATGTTAACACATGCTTAATAAACAAGGGTTTGAGAAACATGTATAGTCTCACCTCACAATACACATTAGCATATTTTAAAATTCTAAAGAGTCCTGCAACAAAGAAACCTGTTTAACTTTAATCCAGTGTTGCCCCATTTACCAGAGTATGAAATCCTTTTCTCACAGTATCCCTTTCAACATCCTACAGAATAGTGCCAGCGAATCCCAGCTTGGGAGTCACTATCCTGGATAATCTTTCTGTTTTTAAATATTCAGATTAAACAAACTGTGAACACAATTCTTCAAGAATGCTATAAGCCATAACTGAGTTCCTGGCTGGTGCACTCAGCTGCTAACCAAAAGGTTGGTAGTTCGAGTCCACCCAGGAGGTGCCTCGAAAGAAAGACCTGACGATCTACTTCCAAAAAATCAGCTGTTGAAAACTGTATGGCATGCAGTTCCAGTTTGACACACTTGGAGTTACCATGAGTTGGAATCGACTCCATGGCAACTGGTAATAAGCCATAACAGTCCAGTGAGGTGTAATGCCATCTAGATGTACCCAAGTCCTGCTTCCTGCCTGCCCCTCCTGCCTTTGGTGGTCTGTGCCAGGACAGTTTGGGAAACTATACTAATAGATGTGGACAGAAAGCCCTAAAGCTCACTTCCCTTGGATTTCAGCCAGAGCTAGGAACCAGGCTGGAACTTGGACAGGCAGAGGGGAGACTATCCTTCTCAAGTTCATGATTCCTTCTCACTCAGGCTGGCCGCACAAAATAAGATCAGCAATTGGCATTTATGTTTGTTAAATCATAGTTACTGATGTTATCCTCTTCATCTCACAAGAAACCTAATAGGCAATTCAGATATATCTGTCCTTATTTAAAAGAACAAAGGAACTGAGACCCCGGAGAGTAAGTGACTTGCTCAAGGTCACCCAGCCCCAGCAGTGGCAGAGCCTAAACAGAAACACAGATCCTATGCCCTCCAGCCCATGCAATTCCCTCTACATGACAAGATCACTCTTTCAAACTAAAACTATCCCTAGAAGAGGTAGCTATTTGTCCAAGCCAGTCTGCAAGGCCAGGGGAGAATTTATAAGCAGGGGAAAGTCCAGCTTATCTTGGCTTGGAAGAACCTCTGTCCCCGGCAGAGGCCGCAAGCTGCTGGCCCCTGGGCCAAATCTGGCATGTGTGTTTTATTCAGCCCACAGAGTGGGATTTTCCTTTTTTTTTAAAATTACTCACATTTAAAAATCAAGAAGTTTTACCTCAAATCTGGATTCTAGTTTCCCTTTGAAAACTCGGGAGACCTGGCCTCCGTGGGCCTACATTCCTGTGGTGATCATCAACTGGAGAGTTACCAGTCCCCTTTCTGACAAGGCACCATGGGCCTCCCTGGCTTACTTCACTCATTGATTTACTTGCTGGACCCTGTGGACATTTGAGTTTGGCTCCCTTGCTTTGTAGATGGTGGGCACTTATTCCTAAGACCATCAGACATGAAGGAGGGGCCAGAGTGGAGGGACAGAGGGATTGTTAAAAAAAAGAGGGAGAAAACATCAAGAAGGACATCTTCTGAAGTCTGGAATAACAACCTCCACCAAAAATAAAAACAAGTTTCTGCAACTGAGATAAAATGAGGACATAAATTCTCTTTAACCAGCAGCCAAACGTTTTAATATTAATGCCTAGACTTTCCCAGGCAATTTTAATTCACATTTACGCTTCTCCTATAGAAAATAAAAAGGAAGACAAGAGGTACAGAATGTGAAAAATACTCGAAATGCCATCATTTAAATGGAATTGAATCCTTTTCAAAACACTGTCCAGCAAAGCCGTTGCCTCAAGAGGTGTTTTGTCAGTTCTGTGCACCACTCAAAACCCATTGAAAGCTATAAAAAGCACCTGCCGTCTTTGGTGCACTGCAGATTCATTTTCTCTGGGGTTGGATTCTCATGTGGCCCTCTGCAGCAGAAACAGAGCCGTGGGTGATGGCTGAGGAACTGCTTGGGCCTATGACAGGTGAATTCATTCTGTTACATTTCAAAGATATGATAAAGAGAGATGATTCCATCCAAGGCTGCAGCATCCCAAACCCAACTTTGTCAGGCCTGGCTAGCGGCAGGGGAGAGAACATCCATGCAGAAATAGCCAAGAGCACTTTTTCAAGTCCTTCAGAGTTCAACAGTTCAAGTTGGTTCTTTCTTCCAGCAAATCCACCTCATACTGGCTGTGGAGTTTGCCACCTGGGTTTTGCATGGGTACTGGAATTAATTTCTGCCCAAAGTGAACTCTCTAACCAGCCCACCTTCCAGGCTCAGGTTTAACATTGTCTCCCCGAGGGAGCCCTCCGCCGTCTTTCCAACCCTCCCTCTCACTTTCCTCCCAACTGCTGGAGTCCTTGATCATTTTAACGCTTGGTCTGCTACCTTGAATTATTACTTACACTTTTTACACTTGGATCCTTGTGACTTGAACTAAACAAGCTGGTCCCTCAGGATGGGGACAGGGCCTCCTGCTTCTCTTTGTAGATAATCACATGGTAGGTGCTCAGAGGGAGTCCCTGGGTGGTGCAAACAGCTAACATACTCAGCTGCTAATCAAAAAGTTGGCAGTTCAAGTTCACCCAGAGGTGCATTGAAAGAAAGCCCTGGAGATCTGCTTCTCAAAAATCAGCCATTGAAAACTCTATGGAACATAGTTCTGTTCTAACACACATGATACCACCATGAGTTGGAGTCAACTTGATAGAGACTGGTGGGTTTTTTTTTGGGAATTTTTAGGTACTCATAGAGAACAACCATCTCTATGCACTAGACAAACTGGACACAAAGCTCAGGGGTTTCCAAGTGTGGCAAGAAAACAGTAGAGCCATGGGCCTAGAGGATCACGTGGCTGGGAGAATGGCATCCCATAGGCCACCAGCCCAGACAGAAGGCCAATGGCCAAGGCTTTCCCAAATCCTTGGCACTGCCTAAGATCTGGTACCATGTTGTGCCCCTGGGAGAGGCATATGTACCCAAGAATGCCTGGAATGGGAACTCAGATTTCTAGAAAATGAGACATGCTACACATCTGAGTTTGTGGCCTAATGTTCCCATCGGCCTCAAGTGTAGCGGAATGAATGATAGAGGGAACAAAAAAACATGCAGAGGAGAGGAGGAATTGAGAACATATGGGAAGGAGGCTGTGATAAGGACTTCAGGAACAGACAATGGACTATGAGTGAGTCCCAGGTCTGGGAATGGTGGTATAGATTTGCTTATATAACCTACGCTATTGGATATGACTTCCATACCAGTCTTGGTAGGTATCTGGGTGTTAGTCCCCCAGGAAAATCCACTACAGGTCACCTGGAAACTCCCTAGGAAGCAGGGTGCCTCCTGAGCAGAGATTTCCAAACCCTAGGAAAAGACACTGGGATGTAAAACTACACAGTGTCACAATGCAAATGGTGGCCCCCCACAGAAATTCTGGCACGTGAATCAAGGTTCCCAAACCTCCACCCCTAGCAAGAAGAGGATAGCACCGTGCCTGGTATATGGTTGAATGAAGAATGAACAATGAACCAGTCCGTCAGTGATGCCCACCTCTACCATAAGGAAATATTTATTCAGCACCACGTACCCTGCTACTGATCTAACACAAGAGATACGGCGATGAACCAGGAAGAAATGGACAGACCTGGTCCTTGCTTTCATGCAGCTTGCACTCTAGTGGAGGGAGAAGATCAAAAACTAATAAATGAACCATTTCAGGTAGGGGTAGTGCAATTAAAGAAAGACAAAGCAAGATGAGAGAATAGAAAGTGTTGGAAAAAACAGTTACCTAGACAGTCAAGAAAAGTCTTTCTGTGGAGGTCATGTATGAACAGAGACATTTGTGAAGATAGAGGAGGAGTGTTCCAAGCAGAGGAAACTGCAGGAGTAAGTTTAGCCAGGAAAGCAGGAAGACCAGTGTGACTAAAGCGGAGTGGGGAGGGACAGTCAAAAAGGGTCTACACTGGGTTGTAACACATTGTCCACATGAGCACTCAAGAACAGGAACTGCCTGTTACTCATCTTTCTACCCTAGTACCCAGCTCAGGAGTGCTCAGGAAATATGGGAGGAAAACTGTAGAATGGCCACCCCTACCCCTACCCTGGTGGTGTAGTGATTAAGAGTTACAGCTGCTAACCAAAAGGTCAGCAGTTTGAATCCACCAGGAGCTCCTATAGGGTCACTATGAATTGGAATCAACTCGAACAGCAGCAAGTTTGGCTCTTTTGTTTTGTTTTTTTTTTTTTGTTTTGTTTTACCCCTAACCTAAGCACCTAGCACCACAAAGACGTGACAAACCTTGTTATTAAGAGGAAGCCCCTGGAGCGCCATCTCTGGATGAGATAAGACAGAGTGTCTTCCAACTCAGAACTTTCTACATCCCCTTCAGGGCTCAGCATTCATGTTTGAAATCAGCTCAAAGGAAATTTTCTCTCAAAGCATTAGGTACATCTGTTCTGCTATTTTTGCATCTAGGGGAGCAGGAAGCCCAAACAGTGCCTCAGTTTAAAGAAAGATTCCGGATGCTTCTCTCTTCCCTGCTTGAATCATTGAAGTGATGCTGAGTTCCCCAAATGGAAACATCAAGGAGGGGGAGAGAAAAGAGGAAAATGCTGCCAGGGTCCTGAATCAGGCCCTTGTAATTGGGCCTGAAGGGGCTGTCCGCACCTTGGTTGCAGACCCAGGAACCTGCCCCAGAAGGAACCAGTAAGGGAAAACAAAAGGACAGAGGTTCATCAGTGCAGCCCAGGCTTCCTCCTTACCGGGATCCCTCTACCCCATCCCTCTCCTTTTTCCAAACGCTTCTGCCTCATCAAACTTTATTCCCTCTCATGTGGACCACCACCCCAGCTGCAGCTTCACTTCCTACAGCACGCCACTCATCTGCAGGGGAGGGATGGCTCCAAAATGCAGAGGTGACCTTGTTGCTCCCAGCTTAAAACCCTTAGAAGTCTCCCAACTGCCCAAGGGACAGAACCCAAGGGCCTTTCACAGTCCTGCCCAGCATCCTTTTCACCACCCGCTCCCTACACCCAGTCAAGCTGAGCCAATGCTTCTCAATAACTCCTGACTGTGACCCAGGATGAGGGGCATGTTTTGCAGGAGATGCTGTACACACACCCACATGTGTATAAATGAAACAACAGTTTCAAAAAACAGTCATCATTACCATGTGCTCTGACGTTTTCAACTGCATTTTACTCTATTTGTTTTTTTTTATAATTTTATTTAAAATACAATTTTATTTTGTCATTGTTGAGAATATACACAGCAAAACATACACCAATTCAACATGTACAATTTAGTGACATTGATTACATTCTTTGAGTTGTACAACCATTCTCACTCTCCTTTTCTGAGTTATTCCTCCCCATTCACATAAAATCACTGCCCCCAAGGTTCCTATCTAGTCTTTTGAGTTGCTGTTGTCAATTTGATCCCATATAGTAGATAGATAGTTCTTAAAAGAGCATAATGCTCAAGGCGGACCTTTTTTTACTAGTTAAGCTATTGTTCGGCTTTAAGAAGAGTTCAGGGAATATTTTTGGTTTAAAATTTAAAGATTATCTCAGGGCAATAGTTTCAGGGCTTCATCCACCCTCCATGGTACTGTCTGATTTTTAAAGCTGGTCATGAAACACTAAATTTATTTCATGGCCCACCAATGGACCATTAACCACAGTTTGGAAAACAATATACTCAACTAATTCCTGTAGTTCATCGGAATGGAATTATCTTTCCGTCTTGCCCCTCTGAGGTTTCAAACATGCAATTCCCTCTTGTAGAATTCCCTTTGTCTCCTCTGTTCCCTCTTCCTTTGGCTAATTCAGTTGTTTTCAACCTTGGCTGCACATTAAAATCACACAGGATGCCTTAAAAAATACTGATTCTTGTACCCCACTCCCAGAGATGTTGATTTAATTGGTCAGGATGAAGCTCGGGCTCTCCAGATGATTCTCATGTGCAGCCAGAGTTGAGAAGCAGCCCTGGTAGTGCAGTGGTTAAAAGCTACAGCAGGCTACAGCTGCTAACTGAAAGGTTGGCAGTTTGAATCCACCAGCCACTCCTTGGAAACCCTATGGGGCAGTTCTACTCTGTCCTATAGGGTCGCTGAGTCAGAATCAACTCGATGGCAATGCGTTAAGACTAACCCCTGCTCAATCTTCAAAATCCATCTGACACATCCCTTCCATGAAACTTCGACCCCCAACCCCTAACCAACACACACAGAGTCTAGGTTTTAGGACCTTCCCATGAGCTCCTAAATCATTGTGGCCCCGCCTCTGTAGCAGCCACCACATTTTATTGTAATTATGATACTTGTCTGTCTCCCCTGTAGGTGTGAGTGGCTTGAGGGCAGGGACTGTGTTATGTCTCATTTCTGTAATAGATAGTTCTTAAAAGAGCATAATACTCAAGGCAGATCCTTTTTACTAGCCAAACTAAACCAGCAAAAGGTGCTCAATAAATAGCTGCTGCATGACAAGGTCCTTTTATTATCCCATTTTACAAATAAGGAAACTAACATTCATAAGGTTAAATAAATTAGCTAATGGTGTACAGCTAGAAGTGGTAGAGGTGTGATAAGAACTCATATCTGCCCAGTTCCAGAGTCAGGCCTCCTAACCAGCACAGTAGGCTTCTTCTCGTAGCCTCAACAGACCAGAGTCGCAATGAGTCTACAGACCTGACTCAGAGCTGTTGCCAGTCTTTAAGGACAAAGATGCAAAGAAAGTCATTAGGTCTGAGAGCAGGATTGTTTTTTCTCTGGTTCTTTTCTGGCCCTGAGTTCACACAGTTATCCCCCAAGGATTTGGTCCCCCGTCCTCTCTTCTTGTCACTCTACTCTCTCACCCATGGATATCCAATCCAGCTCCTATTCTCCTAATGCTGACTGGACACTTTCAGATAGACGTTCTCTCACATAATAAGACTAATCACAAACTTATTTTCTCCTTCTTCTCACTCTCAAACTGTCTCATTTTCCTCTCTAACTTAATCCTTCTACTTTTCTAAGTTCAAAACATCCCATGATCCATGGCCTGCCCACCTGCTCCCACCCCCCATGCCACACTGCCAGGTACCTGGTTTTGTCTATTACCATTCCCCACACCCCACCCATGGATCCTGCCATGCCATTGACCACGACCAGCAGCTCCAGTTCATTTCCACTTTCCCCTATAGATCTTTCGGCATCCAGGTTCTCTCCATTCCTATTGCCTGAGTCATCTAGTACTGCTCTAACAGAAATAGCAAAAGTGGATGGCTTGAACAAAGAGAAATTTATCTTCTCACAGTCTAGTAGACTAAAAGTCCAAATTCAGGGCATTAGCTACAGGGGAAGGCTTTCTCTCTTTGTCGGCCTTCCCATCAGTCTTCCCCCAGACTAGGAACTTCTCTGCGCAGGGACCCTGGGTCCGAAGGATGCGCTCTGCTCCTGGCACTGTTTTCTTGGTGGTATGAGATCCCCCATTCTCTGTTTGCTTCGCTTTACTTTAATCTCCTGAGAGATGAAAGGTGGTGCAGCCTACACCCCAGGGAAATTCCCTTTACATTGGATCAGGGATGTGACCTTAGTAAGGGTGTTACAATCTCACTCTAATCCTCTCTAACATAAAATTACAATCACAAAATGGAAGGAAATAACACAATACTGGGAATCATGGCCCAGCCAAACTGATATACACATTTTTGGGGGGACACAATTCAATCCATGATACCTATGGATGCCCCCAAACAAGGAATGACTGACAAATCTTCCAAATCTCAACTCTGGCCAGGTCTCTTCTTCCCTCAAAATCCTCCAGTGAGCCAATACTGGCCTTACTGGTAGACGAAACTCAAGTGTCCAGGTCCATGCTGTGAGCTGGTAGTGAGGAGCCTTTCCAGCCACATCCCACCATGGCCCTGCCATGTGTGCTGTAACCCTGCTGATAAGTCTACCAGGCATACCCTTTCTCAGACATGCCTCCATCCTACTTCCACCCTGTTCCAGGCACCATTATCAGCCAAAAGCAGGAAAAGGGCTCAAGGGGGGAAGTAACACCATCAGGACAACCATTCTAACAACCCAAATGATACAGACATTAACCCACTTCTCTCCATGTTAAGACCATTGTATCAAATCATAGCTTCGGTTCATTTATGAAATAATAGAGAGCAGGGCCATGGGGGCATGGAATGCTGGTCATGATAACTGCGATAAGAAGGTGGGGCTGACCTCTAGTATGCCCTTAGCTGAGCTATATTTTCATAAAAGAAGGAAATTCTTCCAGGGTATCTGTCTGCTCTTGAGTAGGCAAGACTCAGAAGTCTTCAGGGAAACATTCTTCATAAACAACTTCTCCTGAACAGGTATTTCTTTCTTCTCAAAGCCTAGGAATGTTGGGATCACCTCTCTGTGAGCCCACTACACGTGAGCCATCAATCACTAGGTGTTCCATCCAGTCGCTTCTTGTTGTTAGTTACTGTCTAGTTGACTCCAACTCAGGGTGACCCGATGTGTGCGGAGTAGAACTGTGCTCCATAGAATTTTCTAGTCTGTGATCTTTCAGAAGCAGATCGCCAGGCCTATCTTTTGAGGTGCCTCTGAGAAAGCTCAAACCTCCAAACTTTCTAGTAGTAATCAAGCACTTAACCATTTGCACTACCCAGTGACTAAACCTCTTCAATTAGGTGCTCAGAGGTACCCAAGTCAACCCCTCCTCACCCTGCACCGGGCTCTGTCTCAGGCCTGATGCTCCTTTGCCTGGATTGAGTTGATTGGGGTCCTTAGTTTGGCATTCCAAATGCCTAATTGGGAAAAATTAGAACTCTTAATTATACTTCAATCATTACATACCAATATCACAGGTGCTTTTAAGTTTTATTTTTCATTAAAGCAATGTTTTCAAGAGCCTGTTTAAAAAGGAAGGAAAAAAAAACTACTGAATAATCATTTATAATTTAGAAGTAAATAAGAACAAATTACGATCATGTTTATGACACAAAACAGTCTACCCAATCCAGTTAGTTATTAACCTAAAATCTTTTTAGTCACCTGGAGCTCCAGGTTCATGCACCAAGCTCAGTGACTCTGAATCTAAGATTCCAGGCTTCGTTTCCTGTAATAGAATTCTGGACCTCAAATCTACAGAGTTTCCAAGAAAGGAAGTCAACAAAAAATCTGGTCAGACCAGAAGGAGGGGTATTCCAGAGCAGAAATCTCCAAAAAACAATAATAATAATTTTTTTCAATAATATTGTACTTTACAGTTTAGAGTGTATATTCAGGAGTGTTTGGCATAACTCCAAGCCTCAATTTTTTAATGGTTCTTAATATTTTAAAGGTATAGCTATGAAGACTCTTCCCCAGAAAAATTCATATGCATCAAACATACACAAGACTTTGCATACAATTTCAAGAGGTTCCCAAGCTCACTAAAGGCCATCCATGAATTCCCTAAGATTTATGATTTGCAAAGTTCTCAATATTCATTTGTTTGTTTATAGTACATGGGTAAAATATGGAGGTACTTGCAAATTATAAAGCACTATGAAATTTTCAGGCATGATTATTCATTCTACAAACACTTACAGAGTGCCTACTATGTTCCAGGCATTGGATTGATTGCCATAAGAGAGCAAGGGTGTGGTGATGAATCAAACAGGGTCCCTTAAGGAGCTCACAGCTCAAAGGGAGAGGCAAGGGAAGGATGCATGTTATGCTGAGAAGGAAGGAGGAAGAAATGCTAGAAGAATTCTGGTGCCTGTGATGCTGCCAAGCTTGGACTTTACCACCCTATGACATCTGCAGGTGGAGTGGGAGAGCAATGGAGTGCCTTCGCAGAGAACACACAACAATGGCATTAATATCAAGACCATAGTCCCACACTGGAAATGTCAACACCCTGAAGGCAAGCCCTTGAGTCTGATCCAGGGGCCAGGGAATGTGACCAGTTCAATTATTAATCACCAGGTGTGTACTAAGGATCTTCTAAGGATTCTAAACACTCAGTCCAGGAGCAGAAACTCATGGCAGAGACATCTGCTGTAAGAAAGGCTAGAGCTAAGGGGAAAGTAAGCAAACCATAACTAAGTCCATTGGTGAATTATTGAGATCACTGCTCCCATGTGGCATACCAGCCACCCAATTCACAGCTCAGTTTCTGCTGTTTCCAACCTATTATTTTGCCAAGTAAATACTGTTTGACTACTATCTACTATCGTGATCATTTTATAAAAGACATTTCACCATTATTTAAGAATAAGAATAAAGGACACTCCTTATCAAGAAAGAATTGAAACTTCACACTGACGTGTATAGACACAATACATACATATACACAGTTTACATTTTTTTATTTTATTTTTTTTATTTTTTGCAGGAGAGCATTTGGAAACCACCATGAGAGGGTTTGAAAAAGAAAGCAAGAGCAAGGTATGTAAGGAACAATTAACCCTGCCCAGGATAAAAGAAGGAAGGTTTGCCAGTGGAGGAACTATCTAGGCTCAGTGCTGAAGAATGAAAAGAACTCAAGCTAGGAGGTTGCTAGAATCATGTAAACACACTAAAAGTGAGAGTAGATGGTGAGATGAACACTTGGCAACCTCATTCTTGGAATTCTTTGATCTACCAACAGTTCTTGATGTCCATGCTTATGACTTTTGTACCTTACACATTGTCACCTCTAAACTGTCCTTTGTACTCCAAAGTTGGACTTTCCTAACTGATGGACAAACATCTCAAGCTATTACTCTACTGCCATCAAGTCAATTCTGATTCATAGCAACCCTATAGGACAGAGTAGAACTGCCTCATAGGGTTTCCAAAGCTGTAATCTTTATGGAAGCAGACTGCCACATCTTTCTCCTGCAGAGCGGCTGGTGGGTTTGAACTGCTGATCTTTCAGTTAATAGCCCACTGCTTAACCACTGCGCCACCAGGGTACAAAAAGTATATAAACTTTGTACAGTTTAGACAAAGATGAGAATTATTTGGTGAACCAAAAGCAATAGATCTTTAGTTCTGATGGTATTCATTGGACTTAAGCCAATCAACTATGTGTTCAGTTTTTTAAAAGAACAAAAACATAAACATATAAGACTTCCAGTTAAATCTGACTAATTGATCACAAGCATTTGTCTCTTTTCCCTCTGAAAGCACCACTAAAATGATAGTGAAGAAAAATGTTTTAAGTATAGTTACCCAAGGAAAGAGAGAATGAATGAAAATTTCAGTGAATGAAAAATTTCCACAAATGTTGGGAAGACAGTGGATGGAGGATTGGTAACTCAAACAATATGGCAAATTACCACTGATGTGCCCACAAAGTGGAGATACTTGTGATAAACCAGTCCTTCCCCACCTCAATACACACAGAACCTCAGAAAAGCTCAGAACTTAAATTTCTAGGCATCATGAAAGGCAGAAGGCAGGGGGTGTGAGGCATGAAGCTGAAAACAGGAGTTTTTGAAAGTTGGAGTACAGAGGTGTTGTGCTCCAAGATCGCCTCCCCAACTCCACACAGGTAACTAACTCCACTCACCCCATCCACAAAGAACCCAAAGGTTTATTCTCTGGAGAAATTAGACCAGAGAGGCTCTAGACTAAAGTTCATCAGTCATATTAAAGATAAATGTAGGTTACTTTAAAGTCTATAGTTTCCATCCTGCCACTTCACTCCCAGAAAGCTGGAAACAAGGCATTCTCTTTCCAGGCAGAGACTATAGGATTCTTATCCAGAGAAAAGATGGCCAAATTCTTACATTTGCCTGATATCACTAAAGTGAAGAAGTTTACTAATTGGCCATTATCTCTCTCTTTCTCTCTCTCTCTCACACACATACACATACACGCATGCATGCATACATCAAATAGCTTTTTAAAACTCTGCTGTTAAATATGAACAGCCAATTAAGTATCTCTTGACATTTGAGGAATTCCTCCAATACAAAATATAGAACAAAACAAACAGAAAAAAAAAAAAAAACAGAAAAACTGAGCTATTAAAGAGAAGTAAATGTCAAAAATAATTTTTAAAATGTAAGATACTACTTCCAAGAAACAAGAATAGGATTCTATCTTTTTTAAGGAAACAGATCTCAAGAAGGAATTTTAAAATTAAAAAAATAAGATAGCTGATATTAAAAAAAAATATTCAGTGAAAAGTTTGGAGAGCAAAGACAAGAAATTCACTCAGAGAGTAGAGTTTCCTCCTACTTTTCCTCTTTTCTAGAAAGATAAATCAAAGAAAGGGAGATAATTGGACACTGGATACAGAAGATAATAGAGCAATGTCTTCAAATGAGTTTTTAAACTGAAATTTTATAGCCAGCTAAACTACTCAGTGTGAGGATAAATAAATACATCTTCAGACCTGAAAGAACTCAAACCTTAAGCAGAGTATCTAAAGAAGAAAAGCTGCAAAAACCCTGGGCAACAACGCATCACAGCTCAAGGGAAGAATTAATCCAAATCAGGAGCAGGAAGATGGAAGTTTCCAGGAAGAAGGACTCTAGAGAAAAACAATACAACATCTATAGAATGTCTATGTGGATGAGTACTTAGAAGAAGTTTTTGATGGAAGTGTGAAGATATCTAATAAAAATACATACATAAAGTGAGATAAAAAGAAAACTCTGCAAATAAAAAA
Organism: Dugong dugon; assembly: GCA_030035585.1. Taxonomy (NCBI): domain Eukaryota; kingdom Metazoa; phylum Chordata; class Mammalia; order Sirenia; family Dugongidae; genus Dugong; species Dugong dugon. The sequence goes on from CM057460.1 coordinate 151,522,284, forward strand.
ATATGAAATTTCTTTAAAAAGATAACTCTAGGAAAAACAAAACAATAATCTGCAAAGAAAGGAAATAATCATAGTATTGTACTTGTCTCACAATGAATTACATTTATATAATCATAATAACACAAACCTAGACTTTTAATTCAACCAATTTATGTTAGATAATTATACTGGAAGAATGGGGAAGTGTCAGTGAGGTGGACGGTGAGGGGTGTATGTGTAAGCATTCAAATTCTTCCCATACACTAACAAGAATTCAATTATGTACAAAATGGGTAATGGGGGAAATATCAATATTAGCATATTATTTATAAATATAGAAGTAAATACCAAAAGAAATATTAAAGATGTTGAAAGTAATTGATTCTGAGGGGACACACTGAGGAGGGATGAAGAGTGGAATCCTTGGCTGCTACTTAGCTTCCTAATGCTGTATGCTTTTCATACAGGAGCATATATTACTTTAATAAAATTAAAATTTGTCTTTTTAACAACACACATTAAACATTCTGTATCATCTAAGATTATGTTTAAATGATGAGAAGTTTTACGGATTTTGTTATATTTTTAGTTCTTGGAAAACAGAGATTCCCTTATAACATGTAAATCTATTGCTGCCATTTCACCTATTCGATTTTCACCTGTACTTTCAGGGACATATTACGTATGAAAGCAGAAATTTCTGTTAACAGTTTTCTACCACTCAGTAGCTAATGGCTCCCCAGCCCTCTGCAGTTCTGAGGTCAAGCTGACACTAATAGTTTCACAATTGGCCCAGCCTGTCTGGCCCACGTGCTAATGACCCATTCGTTGTTCCCTATGATAACAACGGGCTGAGCTGTGATTTTCAACAGCTGGAGCCCTGAGCATCAGCCCACCAGGACAGGCCAATACTTTGTCTGTTCAGGAATCCACCTGCCCTTGGCAGGAGCCAGGCAGCTACTGATGCTGGCTTGTTCCCTGATTCAGTACTCTGTACCAAGTGCTCTCCCAATACATCCTCACTACGAAGATAATAAAAGTGGTATTTTTAAGGTAATAATCGCATAATTGTGACAATTAATAATCCCCCCTGATGAATGTCACATCTTCCAAGAAGCCAGGAGCAGTTAGGCCCCTATAATCGATGAAGCCACTGTCTTCCCCTGGGGACCTGAATATTCATGGCTCATGGTCTCTCCTTCCCAAGAGGCCAGAGGTACCCCTTCTGTCCCCACGAGAACACTAGCCGGTGTGATTTGAGCCTGCTTTTGAGCAGACTATCAAGTGGGCTAGGCTTGAATTGAATAGTCTCAGTCTAAATCCAATCATGTCATAATCAGGTTTAACTGAGATTAATAACCTCTCACAACTGGCTCTAGGTATTTCATCAACAGACACCCTGCTAAGAAAACTGCTCTGCCAGCTTCCAATCTGGCCAGGCAAGTTCCTCCCTTCTCCCTTCCCACTCTGGCTCACAGCCCAGCAGACCACCCAGCCCTGCAGGGACAGAACAAAATACCAAGGGCACTTTCAGGACTCAAAGAGGATGAGAAAAGCAAAAGCAGAACTACCATTGAGTCAGAACCAAGGCTCTGACATAAGCCTCTTTACCCTACTCTGATGGCCCTTACAAGGTGGCTGCAGGAAACTTCTAGAAGCATTGTGGCCATCATTATTCATGGGATGGGCCAGAAGTAGGCTGTCTCACTGTGGCTAATGTTTCCCAGCTCTTCCCACCTTGGCTGCCACACTGGACTAAGAGTCACCATCAGTCATTCTTTTCCTCAAAAGATATTTGTTAAGCACTTAGTATGTGTCAGGCACTGTGCTGAGCACTGAGATTTAATGGAGAATAAGACAGACAAGGTGTCTGCCCTTGAGAGTTTAAAGTGTAGAGGGGAAGTCCAACTAAGCCAATAATCTCACAAGTAAACACTGAATGACAAATTTTGATAAGGGATGTGAAGAAAGAGTGTGTGGTTTGATGACAAAGTTCAAGAAGGAGCCTAATTTAGATTTCTTCTTCTTCACAGAGAAGGCCTCCCCAGGGCAATCTGAAGGATGAAAAGAAATTAGCTGGACATGGAGGGAAAGAGCATCCTAGGTAGAAGAACAGTCTATGCCACGTCCCTGAAATAGGACTGTGGTAAGTGGTCAGTGTAGCTAAAACAGCTATCAAAGGGGACGGTGGAGCAAGACGAGGACAAACAAGTCCACAGAGTTTGGGCCATGCCAGACTGTGCAGGCCATGGTGAAGAGGTTGGATTTTATCCTAAGCACAGTGGGAAGTTACTAATGCAGGACGGCTCTCTCTATGGTTTTGGTAAGATGTTCGGGCATAAACTTTCAGGCACAGTCTTGATTGTGCTATAATTTTGGGAAATACTTTCCTAGAATGCTTAAGTCTGTTCATTCATCCAGCAAGTATACACCAAGATAATGAGACTGACTCTCACACCCAGAGGTGAAATCAGTCTCATGTGGTCATGGTGAGGCTTGTGCTAAAGAACTGCTGGGTGTTTCTCGCTGCCAGAAGACGCAGAGGCCACAGGAGGAAACACATACTCCTGCCCTCAAGAGACAGAGAGAAAACAGGAAAAGGCCCTGTTCTAATGAAATTCTTTGATACAGGTCTTCAAAAAGAAACAAAACAAGCTGAAAGGAACCAAACTTACACTTCAGAATGAGAATTCTGTAAAATATACCCAGCAGTATTTTTCACATAGACACATACCTATTTCAATCTCTGTCTAAGGCATTCTCGGCTATGGGGTGGTACAGGTAGTCAGTGCTGAAAGAGTTTAGAGGAGAAGGGATATATCAGTTAAAGTTTCAGATGGAAAAGCAAGAGAACTCCCCATCTAGCTTACCTCATCCTCATTAATTCATAGTCTGCACATGGACTACACAGAAGCACTTTACAGAGAATCATAGCTGAGCACTTAAAAAAAGAAACTTCAACACTAAAGATGCTTTTTGATGGGGTGTAGAAGGTAAGCAAAGATGTCACTTTGAGGACTAATGTGTGCCTGAACCAAGTCATGGTATTTTCAATTGACTCAAATGCAAGAAAGCTAGACAATGAATAAGGAAGATAGAAGAAGAATTGATGCCTTTGCATTATAGTGTTGGCAAATAATATTGAATATACCGTGTGTGGACTGCCAAAAGAGTGAACAAATCTGTCTTGGAAGAAGTACAGCCAGAATGCTCCTTAGACACAAGAATGGCGAGACTTCGTCTCATGTACTTTGGACATGTTAGCAGGAGGGACTGGTCCCTGGAGAAGGACATCATGCTTGGTAAGGTACAGGGTCAGCGAGAAAGAGGAAGATCCTGGACAAGATGGACTGACCCAGTGGCTACAACAATGGGCTCAAACATAGCAAGGATTGTAAAGATGGTGCAGGACCAGGCAGTGTTCTGTTGTACATAGGATTGCTATGAGTCTGAACCAACTCGACAGCACCTAACAACAACAGAAGCTAATAGCTTATCACAAGAGTCTGTGTTGGCACCAACAACTGGTTCCAAGCCTCTAAGGTTACCCAAACCTTGGGAACAGCTTTTCAAAAAAATTGGAAATGGGAACCTATTTTATCCGTTTTGGCATGAATACCGTACCTATTACCCAAACTGCCAGGTATGAAAGGAGAGAACATGAGATGATGGTCACAGTGAAAGCTGCAATTACTGACGTCTCCAGCTTACCTTTGTGCTTCCCCATCTCGGCAGCTTTTCAATCATGTTTTTTTTTTTTTTCCTCAAATTCACTGAAACTCAGTCACTGGGCTGCATTCCCACCTGTTGCCAGAGCTCTGTTCTAAGCCTCCTGGGGAGGCTAGAGGACCCAGATTCTTATCCTATCTCACTCCTATTGTCTGGGTGGGGAGTTCCAAGCCTCTGCCAAATTTTCCTTTGGCTAGTTAGGTCCCAGAGAGCCTCTCTTGTAGAACAGTCGTGAGGGCAGGTAAAGAAATATGAACAAAGGGGCCTTTGGCTGAAAGGGAAGTGGGGGTTTAATAAGGCTTCTGATTCCAGAGTTCTCAGAAGATTAAAAATACAAACACCAGCAAACAAAACAATCCATGATACAAACACAAATTGTCTCCTATTCTCAGTTCCCACTGTCTTTGCCTGAATTTAGGCACTCACTGTGTATCTTCTGGACTATGAGAGTAGTTAGTCTCCCTGCCTCCAGTCTTGCCTCTCAATCCAGCTCCCAGATTGGGACCACACTTCCAACTAAGTGACATTTCTCAAATTCAGTTGTGACCTTGTCTCTCCCATGCTGAACACTTGTCAACAACCATCTACCACCTATTAAATAAAGTCCAACTGAGCTCCTTGAAGGACTTTTCGTGATCCATCTCCTGTGACCTTCACTGCCTCATTTTCCCGCATTCTCCTCTTTCCCCGCAATGCACGTCCTTCCTACTCAACAGAATGCACAACAGTGAAAACTCCCAAACGTGCCATAGGATTTGCAGGCCTGTGCCTTTGCACATGGTCTTCTCTCTGCCCAGAATTCTTTCTCCTTCTGCCTTATCCATCCATCAGATGTCCCCTATCTTCTAAAGCTCGCTTCAGTTTTACCTTCCTGTGAAGCTTTCCCTGACCTTCTTTGAAGACAGATCTCTTCCTCCAACTTCCAGAAGGACCTGTAACACCAAATGGCAAGTGTTGGGTTATAGATCTGTCAGCCACACTAGATTGAGGTCCTTATGACCGGGATTAAAATTTCATCCTTTTCCAGTCCCTTCTCTAGCCCCTAGAATGAAAGGATCCTTGTATAGTCCTTAAATTAGGTATAATCATTCCCATAATACAGTTGAGAAAACTGAGGCCCAAAGAGGTAAGAGTTACAATGTTAGTTGGCAGTAAACTTGGAACTAGAAATCAGTTTACCCTACTCCTAATCCAGAATATTTTTTCCACCAGGGCTTCCTTCCCACATGGGGTGGGGTCTATCTATCTCTGCAAAAGGTAATTTCTTCAACCTTAAGTCCTGTTCAGTCAGTCATGTGATACAGAGATCTCTGTGGTCTGGGTATCAAGGCCAAACCCAGGGCATCTCCAGAATACTGCCATGTAACCTCATTGCCTTTTTCCTCTCCCTTCCAGAGAGCTTACTAGATGCCTTAACAGCAACTTAGCTTCAGAGACCTAAACTCACCCAGGCTTCTGAAAGTCTGTAGGAGACCTCATTCTAAGCACTGTTTACCACAGAGTAAGTGGCCTAACTGGGTGGTCTTGGACAGAGGGCCGAGGGAGAGACTCAGCACAAGGAACTGAGGATGCCCACGCTCCACACATTTGTCTTAACCTCCCTGAGTTGTAAGCAGAGGGAAGGCCATCAGGAGGGAGACTTTAATTACCTGCAGGTGTCCCAATTAAGCAAATTGCGTCCCCAATTAGCAGTCCCTTCCACTGAAAATCATTAGGCTTAATTCCATTTCCCAGGAAACATCTTAATCAAGCAAGTTCTGTCCCCAATTCCTGAGGCAGCCAGACTGTTGCTGATGTCAGCCTCGCCCTGTCTGGCCTGGATGATGATACTAAATTGGGCTCTGGGTCAATTTCCCAATTAAACACACGCTTTAATTACACTGTTTTCTGATGTTTAGCCAGACCAAGGGTTTGTGTTCCTCAAATTACTTACTAAAGGTAGGGTATGTTCAAAGAAGACCCCTCCCTGAAGAAGGGGATAAATTTGTAAGCATCCTCCAAAAAAGTACCCCTTATATAAAAAATAAATCTGAAACACTATAGGGCGAAAGCTACAAAGCACAGTCTGTTTTCAAGATGTAAGACAGGGAAGCTGCAGGTGCCTTCCCTGTGAAAGCAAAAAGAGCCCCCAATTTCCTCTCCTTTTTTTTTTTTTCTTTTGTCTTCACTATTTCCCAAAATTATTAAAATTGAGAGAGAGAGATCTTAGAAGAGAAGAGATCTTTCCAGGTGCAGACACCCACAGATGGCTTTTTAAGCTCTCAGAGTCTTTGAATCCAAAACTTTTGACTCAGAAGGTGAGGGAGAGCAACCAGAGGAAGAGGACTCAGAGTTGTCCTCACCGGGACAACTGTCAATGGCAGGCTATAACAGGTCAGCAGTGAAGCCAACTGCCCAGCTGACCGTCAAATTTATAATTTTTGTAGCGATCCTCCTTCTTGCTTTTGTCCAACTCTGTTATTCCAAATTCCTAGAACCCCATTCTCATGCTGACAAGGGGTTTACTGCCTAGCAAGGATGCCTTTCCTCTGTCTCCACCATCCTGAGTCCCTCATGCTGCTGTTGCCAAAGCCGCTTTCCTCCCACCCCCAGGACAGTGGCCCACTCACACTTGGCTGCTTTCTCTCTTTCTTCCTTTTGCTTCATTCTCAGCAGACTTACACCTCCAGGAAAGGGGAAAAGAAGGGAGGAAAAGTACTAGATGGAATTGGTTCAACCACAATTTAGAGTCCCTGGAAACTTATCCACTAAGACCTAACAAATACGTCTTAATTTTCACTCTGAAATAGACTATGAAGTTCAAATCAAATTCTGTTTCCTTTAACTTTTTTCATATCCTTGTTAATCACATTCCCTACAAAATTGAAGAGAGAGAAGCGCCCCTCTCCCCGATACTAAATTTAATATGGGATGGTTAGAAGTGCATTTGTCATTGTTGCCTGGAGAGCCTCATGCGTTTATCCTCTAGAAATTAGATTAACACCTAACCATTCCCTGCCGCTCCCCAAGGCCTCGCTGCGGTGCCTACCCTCTGCAATCATCACTCTCTATTGATTTTTCCCAGATTATTTATTTTTTAAACTTCCTAATCAGCTTACCCTAATTCATTACTATTCAACTCTTAAGACAAACTCCCAAATCCTACTTGTTTAGAGTTTGGAGAAGGGATATGGGGGGTGGGGGGTGGGGACTCTGATTCTGTCCCATAATACACACACACACACACACACACACACACACACACACACACACACACACGTATATATAATTTGTCTGAAGTCAATTGTTTTCTATTGACTGTTACCATTTCTCCCTTCTCTTCCCCAAAGACAAAACTATTTAGATCTGATAAAGTATCTGGCCTATTGGATGACCTGCCCTTTCTCCCTTAGAGAAATCCTGATTAAAAATGTGGCAGCCCTGATAGTGGTCTAGAGACATTTCCCAGGAGCAAGCCACAATTTGTCGCTTGGTTTAGTTTTAAAGCATTCTGGTTGGGAAAAATGGGGCCCTTCAAATGTTCCTTAACAAAGTACCACATCACCCTTGAGAGTTCAGATAGTCTGTGCCCCCTGCCTTGCAACCCATGCTGCCCAGGCTTCTGCACTATCTCAGGGGAGCAAGCCAGGTAAAAACCTTGGTTGTCCCCATAAAACAAAATGGGACTAATGAGGCACTGCAGTCCAGGGACAAGGACTAGAAGGCAGAAGGGGACAGGAAAGCTGGTGATAGAAAACCCAAGGTTGAGTAAGGACAGTGTTGACATGTAGTGGGGTTGTTAACCATTGTCAGAGGGCAACATGTGTACTAACTGTTTAATGAGAAACTCTTTTGTTCTGTAAACCTTCATCTAAAGTGGAAATAGCAGCACAACTGGAAGAACGTAATCAATGTCACTGACCTGTGCATGTAGAAATTTTTGAAATGGTATATCTTTGGCTATGTATATTTTCACCAAAAAAAAAAAAAAAAGGTCGAGAAAGGAGAGGGTTGACATGTAGTGGGGTTGTTAACCAATGTCATAAAACAATATGTGTACTGACTGTTTAATGAGAAACTATTTGTTCTGTAAACCTTCACCTAAAATACAATTTAAAAAAAAAATCCTTGGTGGTAATCGTAGGAGGCTCATAATACTAATACTACTAATAGCTAACATTTGAGCCCTAACTATGTTCCAGAAACAATTGAAAAGTGCTCTCCACATATCATCTCACCAATGTGGTAGATTACCCACCTTTTACAGAAGGATAAACTGAAGTTTAGAGAAGTCAAGTAATTTGTCCAAGAACAACATAGCTAGTAAGTGGCTGAGCCCAGGATTTGAATTCAGATTGTTCTATTGTCAAGACCTGTGCTCTTGAGTACTCTACAGTCAGCATGGTGGGGGTCCTCAGAAGACACCTTTAAGTCCCAGGTTATAAGATCAGCCAAAGATGGAGACTCACCTTCCTCTACCCATCCTCTGCCAGTGCCAGCCACCCATAACCCAATAGCCCATTGCCCTCAGGTCGATTCCAACTTATAGCGACCCTATAGAGTGAAGAGTGCAACCTCCATAGAAAGATGAGAGGACACCCCCTGCCTCAGTAGTCAACTGCTCTACTTACCTCCTTCTAACCACCACTAAGATCAGACTTCCTCTAGCCCCCCCACTGGAAACTCAACTAGTTAGACTGCAAAGGTAGCATTCTGAAACCTCAGAGTAGGCAAGGGAGGAAATTAACACTGAGCTGGGGTTAGCCCCTACTGTCTTATATTGTTGTTAATTGTTAGTTGCCGTTGAGTTGATTCTGACTCATAGCAACCCCATGTGTGTAGAGTAGAACTGCTCCATAGGGTTATCAAGGCTGTGACCTTTTGGAAGCAGATCAGGCCAGTCTCCTAAGGTGCCACTGGATGGATTGGAACTGCCATCCTTTCAGCTAGTAGTTGAGCACTTAACGGTTTGTGCCACCCAGGGAATAAGCTGTCTTATATATTGTTGTGTTGTTGTTGATGTGTGCTGTCAAGTTGATTCCCACTCATAGTGACCGTATAGGACAGAGTAGAACTGCCACATAGGATTTTCTAAGCTATAATCTTTACGGGAGCAGATTGCCAGGTCTTTTCTCCTGTGGAGCTGCTGGTGGATTCAAACCAGTGATTTTTGGTTAGCAGTCAAACATTTTAACCATTGCACCACCAGGGCTCCTTCTATCTCATATAGTAACTCTCTGTTCCTGTTCTGCTTACATAAGTACAGATTAATTCATTACACTAGATCTGATCCTGGACTCAGGTTCTGACTTCAGGTGAATCACCTTCCCTCTGAGCCTTAGTTTTCTCATCTATGCAATGAAAGGATTGGACTGAGTGATCCCTTGGGAAATATCCAGCTCTTACACTCTAGAACTCTAGGTAGATGTGATTTATATAGTACTGTGGATGGATCACTATGAGTCAAAATCCACTTAATGGCAATGGGTTTTGTTTTGTTTTTGCTTTTTGGTTTGGTGGATAGATAAACATTTAAAGCTGGAGAGGCCCTGGAGGTGATCTAATCTAGCTATGTCAAATATACAGCATACGTGCTATCTCTTCCCCTGTTGTGCACATGGTAGACATCACTAATGGATCACAATCATCTTTCTTGCTGAATCCAGTTGTAGCTTCAGAATCTTTTTTAATTCCATGCTGAGGAAGAAATTGAATGAGATAGTGGCACATAGAATAAAACCTATTTGCTGTCCCTGGTGTTAGTCAACCTGCTCAATTTACAACTGAGGAAACTGAGACTCTGAGAAGATAAAGGATTCAATAAACATCTGTTGATTAATTAATATATGCCAGGCTTTGTGTTAGGTCCTGAGGATAAAAAGATGAACAAGACATAGTCCTTGCTCTCCCACAATTTCAGTCTAGTGAGAGATGTATGCTGTTAAACAAGTGATTACAATACTTAGACTACACAGGAAGCCACCTAACCTAGACTTCACGGAACGCTTCCTGCAGGAAGTAGCACTTAGACTAAAACCTGAAGGAAAATAGGAGTCTGTCCAATGAAGAAGGGCTAAGAAGGCTATTCTAAACAGAAGAAATCCAGGAGTGAGAAAGAACTCAGCCTACTCAAGGAGTTATACATTGCCAAGGGTGGCTGGAGCCCTAGAGCATAAATGCAAGAGGTCAAGGAATGGAGAGCAGTGAGTAGGTCAGCAGGAGACAGACAATGAAGGGCCACACAGGCCACACTACAGAGGCTGTCCTTCACACTGATGGTGGTTTGAAGACATGGCCACAAAGTCTTTGACACTTTTCCCTTTGAGATATAGGGTTTATATTCCCTCTCCTTGAACAGGGCAAGCTTGTAACTGCTTCAACCAATAAAGAACTATGGAAGTGAGGCTATATGACTTCCAAGACTGGGCCATAAAACACCATGCTTCTGCCTCCTTGTTCACTAGCACACACATTCTTGGAGGATTGGGCCACCAGGTAAGAAGACTGACTACTCTAAGACCACCATGCTGGAGGTGCTTCACGTAGGCACTCCAGCCTATAGTCCTAGCTGAGCCCAGTCTTCTGGCCATCCCTACCAAAACACTGTACATGTAAGTAAAGTCATCTTGGACTCTAGACCAACCCATCACCAGCTGAATACCACCAACTGACCTCTGTTGACAACCCATGAAACAGAAGAATCACCCAGCAGAGCCTTGCCCAAATTCCAGACACACAAATCATGAGATATAATAAAATGGTTGCTGTTTTAGGCCACTAAATTTTTGGGTGTTTTTTATGCAGCAATAAATAACTAAAATAGCAAGGGAGCATTGAACGTTTTTAGGAAGGGTCAGATTGTTCTGGAAGGAACACGTGAGTTGCTATGCAGGGAATGGATTAGGGGGTGGAGAATGGAGTGGAACAACTCTTTGGGATATTGTAGTTGTACACGTAAGTGATGAGCAAGACTGTGGCAGTGAGATGAAGAGTGAAAATGAGCTGATTAGAGATATATGTAGAAGGAAGAGTCAACAGAATTCAGTAACTGATGGGTAAACGTGGCAGAGGGAAGCACCAAGAAAGATTCCCAGTTTTCTGGCTTGGGTGTTTGGGTGGATGATGGTACCACGTGCTGAGTGGGGAACCTTGGAGGAGAAACATGTATGGGCAGCATGGGGAGGAGGGTGAGTTCATTTTGGACGTGTTAAGTGAGGTAGCACAGGGCGGGTGTGAGCAGCTAGAGAACTCAGGAAAGTTGTATGGACTAGAGACCTGGATTAGAGAGCTGTTCACCAGAGGTGGAAGCCATGAGAAAGATGGAATAACCAGGGATCTCACTGTGAGGAATGGGAAGAAGAAAACAGAGAGTGGCATACCTGAGCCTGAGGGGGGACAGAGCAGAGCCTGGCCACCCGAAGCTGCTGCTCTTGGGTGGCCCCCCAAAAGTTGCTTACCTCTTCCTGTCTCCTGTCCCTTAGGAACTGTGAGTCTTTGCACATGACAAATACAGGGGCTGAGGAAGCTGTGGGACTAGGTGCTCCTCCCCTGTCACTCCTCAGACTTGTATGTGCTACCCCATGCCAACTTTAATTTTTTAAAGACTCCGCTTTATCCTCCTTTCCCCATTCCCTCCAGCCTGATTGTTTTCTTTAAAAGTGCTCCTCATTTCTTTCCTATTTCATTTTCTTTCATCTGCAACCTGCTATTAAGGTTGTTTTCCCCACAGCTATTTTGACACCAAAGCAGCTTAATCTGTTCTCCTAATTAGCTTGTGATACATACACAGAACCCAACATCTCCTGCACAATAGCTTTCTCTCCAGCCATCTCCCACAGCTCCCCCACATAATGGAGGAAGCTATCCTCCTTCCTGCCCCTCTTTTTCTTCCCTCCTGCTCCCGTGGCTCCTCCAGTCAGATCTTTCTGTCCATGACCAGGAGGCATCACCTGGAACATTGGCCTACCCCAGCGACTGCAGAAGCTCCCTTTAGAGTTATTCTGTAGAGTGAGACACTGTCTCCACAAAGCCCATTAGAATGCTTCCATGTACATTAAGCAGTTGTTAAACAGTATTAATAGTATGTCAGATAAGCTCTCTTTGAGAGTTAACAAACTTAGATGGAGTAAGGAAACTCACACATGGGGGAACTAAATTAAGACATTGAATGAAGGAATCGAACTCAAGTCCAAATAAAGGAAAAGGTAAAGAAGAAGTGAGACAGCAGACTGTCAGGTATGGGGTGTATGGTAGGGGTAGGAAGCAGTTAAGTTGAACAGTTCAGAATTAAGTCAGAAGCTTCCCTGCCCCACATTGTGGGGTACCCTATGCCATGTGAGGGCAGTTGGGCAACTTCACAGAATCTCATGGGCTTTGACTCCTCCCAATTGCCTTCAAAATACCCTCAACCACACACACACACACACACACACACACACACACACACACACACACACACACACACACACACCAGATTTCCACCCAGAAAACAGGTTTCCTGATAAAGCTAATGAGTCTAAGTTAGTTGGACTCACTTTGGAATGATTAGCTAGGAGAAAGAAGAGTAAGAAGCTGAAACAAAAATCAAAATATCATGCCTCTCTTCACATTTCCCCCACTTACCTTTGCTGAACTTATTGACAATTGATTTAATAGTTTCCAGCAACACATTTTTGTCTCACAACAATCCTGAACATCTTCCTTGTCTTAGAGGTAACTCCTTGGAGGCTGGAGGATGTCTTGGCTTTTCTGACAGTTCCCAAGATTCCTCCCTAGCCTCAACCTAGACTCTGAGGACCACCTCTTGAGGTGTATTTTTTCATAAGATAATATACGTGGTAGGATTTATATCAAACCTAAACTATACTAGGATCCTCATGAAAGATTTCTCTAAATTCAAATGACACAACTTTTTCCACAATAATCAAGAGTGTGCTAGAAACCAGAGTGTCTCACAGCACTGCCTGATATAACCAGAGGTCCCATCACACTGTCCCATGATGTAATCTCAGGATCTCCCAACATGGTCCATGATATAATCTGAGAGTCTCAAAATACTGTTCTTTAATATAATCTAGGACTGTCACAACATTGCCCACTGTGTAACCAGGTGGTCTCACAACACTGCCCATAATGTAATCCAGCAGCTGCACCAAGGCTACATCTTGAAAATACCTGGTTCCTTAATCCCAAGAACAGCCTCAGTGGGCTGAGCCCTCACCTACAGCTTCCCATTAAAAACAAAAACAACAACAACAAAAAAAAAACCCATCATCCCCTAGAATGAAGAATCCCATTGTCACTGAACTGCAAACAATGTCTGTACGTCTCTGAAAAACCTACAATCACTGATGGGCTGAATTTCTTTTTCTGGACCTCACACCCTCCTATGCAGCCCCCCTCATTCTCTACAGGAACACACCATCACATTTCAATAAACACCCCTGTTCCTTTCCCAACGGGACTTAGGCTATTCCAAATCTTCTCCCCAGCATGGATAAGACTCACTTCAATAAAGCTTATGGAACCTAGACCCCCAAAATTATTATAGAAAATGCATTTCCTAGGCAGGAATGCATTTATCCTGAGAAGCAATACCTTCATAATCTGCCCCGTCCTTTGCCCTCCTAATGGCTTCCATAATTGAGTTTTGACAACATTGTATGTTAAATTATGACTAACACAGAGCAATATCCAAGCCTACAGGGCCCTTCTGCTCTTATTCTATCAAAATCGTAGGTAAACACACACCTGCAACTTCTGGAACTTTCCACACCTCATTTCCTAAAGCAGAAAAGTAGAGAAAACTGGAAGAGTATGTTCTTACCCTCAGAGGTAAGACATCTGCTGCAGGTGGCTGATCTATAGATAAACGATGTGGCCAAGAATATGAGTTTTGGATTCTAGCAGACTAAAATTAAAACTTAATAGCTTAGCCACTTACCAGCCACATGGCCTTAGGCAAGTGATGAACTTTTTTTTAGCTTCTGTTTTTTCATTTGTGAAATGGAACTATCGGTGGTACCTATCTCAGAGAACTAAAAGAGAGAACATTGTAAAACCCCCAGCACTAAGCATGGCACAAGGGAAGCACTTAATAAATGATGACTATTAATAATACATTATGCTGAGAAACAATTCAGTAACTTTGAGCTTTGGAGTTCATCTTGGGATGTTCTCGAAAGAGAGAACCAGGTGCCTTCAGAATTAGCACCGGTCAGTGTCCACAACCCCTCTGTGGTCTCAGAAACCATCTTCACTGCCTAGTGATGGGTGTTGGTGAAAACCATCTTCAGGCACGCTTCCACCCTCAGATTACTAAAAGCCATCAATGTCCTTTGCTTAGACCCTTGGTTCACTCTGGTCCTAGAAGTGCCATTTTGTTACCCTATTTCAGAAATTATTGGATGAAAAGTCATCATCTAGTTCAAGTCCCAAACCCACATATGGGGGATCTCTACCATTCAATTCAATAAACATCCTTTTCTACCTCATGCTCCAGACTCTTTCTTCTCCCTAAGTCATTCCTACACATCCTCCAGAGTGGTAGTACATTCATTTGGTCAGCAAATATTTACTGAGTAACTACTGTGTGCCAGGGCATGCTGGGCAAGAGGAGTGTGAACAAAATAGGCAAAAACATCTCTGGCTTCATGGAATTTACATTCTAGTCAAAGAAGACAAAGAACAAATAAATGCATGCTGTAGAGAAAAATAAAGCAGGCTTAGGGAGAGAGGGAGTGGGAGAAAGGGAGATTTTGCCACTTTAAATAGAGTAGTCAGAGCAGCCAACCCAGTACCTGGCACAGGTGCACAGTCTTAAGAAGATGAACTAACATTTTTTGTCCACCCACTAAGTGCCAGGTACTGTAAGAATAAACACCAGTGGCCCTAGAGAATGTAGCATTGGAAGTATATGCTATTTAAGAGTGACTGTGAAGGTCCAAGTTTTGTCATTTTGCTTACGTACATTTTGCTTGGAGGCTAGTGTGTAAAAACAAAACGCTTCCTTGGTGATTGAGTCCCAATGACTACCTAGAATACACAACTCAGTCTACTTAGTTTTTCTCTTCTTTTCTACAGGGGCATTTTGAATGGGGGAATTAACATATTTGAGGATCCGCAAAGATCTCTCTCCTGAAAATCAATAATCTATTGTAAGAAGTAATCCCTACCTTCATCATGCCCATATTCTTGTGAGACAACACAGACTATAATAAAATATAAGCGCTATAATAAGATGAAAAATATGGAAGGTATATTAAGAGACAAGGAGAATAGAGAGAAAAGATCTAATATGTTAAGTCAGAATTTCAACAGTAAAACAGAAGAAAGAATAGGACAGAGGTAAAATTTGAAGAGGATTTTCTAGAACATATGAAAGACATCAATCTACAGAGTCAAGAAACCCAACTAAACTCAGGAAGGATAAGTAAGTTTTTAAAAAATCACACTGAAATGTATAGGGAAACCATAAAACAAAGTATAGGGAAAAAAATCACAAAAGCAGCCAGAGGAAAATGACAAAAAGTAACAAGGTAGATTTACATCTGACTTATCAACAGCAACAATGGAAGCCTTAAGGCAGTGGAGTTATATCTAAAATTTACTGAAAGACAATTACTAGAATTAGATAAAATAAAGACAAACAAAAACTGAGAAAGTTCAACTCCAATAGAGTAAGGCAATAGGGAGATATTTGGGGTATTTGGTGTCATGGATTGAATTGTGACCCCAAAAAATGTGTGTCATCTTGGCTAGGCCATGATTCCTGGTATTGTGTGGCTGTCTACCATGTTGTGATCTGATGTGATTCTCCTATGTGTTATAAATCCTACCTCTGTGATGTTAATGAGGCAGGACTCAATCTATAGGATTAAGGTGTATGTTGAGTCAATCTCTTCTGAGATACAAAAGAGAATTGAGCAGAGAGGAAAGAGACCTCATACTACCTAGAAAGCAGCACCCGGAGCGGAGCGTGTCTCTTGAACCAGGGGTCTCTGTGCTGAGAAGCTTCTAGACCAGGGAAAGACTGATGACAAAGACCTTCCCCCAAAGCCAACAGAGAAAAAGACTTCCACTGGAGCTGGCACCCTGAATTTGGACTTCTAGCCTCCTACACTGTGAGAGAATAAATTTCAGTTTGTTAAAGCCACCCACTTGTAGTATTTCTGTTATAGCAGCACTAGATAACTAAGATAGTGGGTTTCAATATAATTTTTGTGTATAATGAAAGAGATTTAGAGATGAAACCACAAGATCTGAATTTGAATCCTAGCCCTATTACTACTGGAGAAAATAAAAGTTGGACAAATCACAGAACCTCTTGGGAACTCAGCTTCCTGATCTGTAACACGGGAATGTCTGCGAATTACCTCACAGGGCTGTTACAAAGCTTGAATAGAATCTCATACCCTAAAGGTCTTTGAAATCTGTAAGCAATGAGGTAGGTTGATGCGTATTTACTTGAAACTATCTCCAAGTTATATTGATAAGTGAAAAAAGTAAGGTGCATTATAGTGTGTATAATAGGCTATTATAGTAGGGGAGGTAATATGGTAGGTATATTCATTTATATGCAGAGGATATCTCTAGGAGGATTCACAAGAAATTGATAACGATAGCTGCCTTTGGGTATGGGAAGTAGATGGCTGGGAGACAGAAAAAAGACAGAGACCTACTTGAAATTTTTCATAATAAAGTTTTTAAAGATAAAACCATAAAAGTGCTAGCTAAAGTATCTAGCAATATATCTTTTTATAATTTTTATAACCTTAAAATATGACACAAAATCCAGATACCATAAAAGAACAGGTCAAAAAATTAAAATATCCATAAGTTAAAAGGTCTTACATGACAATAAAAATATTACAACGTCTTTTGTATTTTTTCAACTTTATATTATATAATTGCATGTACCATCTATTCAAAAATAAATAATTAATATTTAAATGAGTTTTAATCTCTGATGGTATATGGTCCTCATAACATCCCTGTCCCTCACTCTACCTCATTATCCACCCCTGGACCAGCTCATCTCAGCAACAAAGCATCTTAACCTTTTCCACCCAACAGGGGAGTCATTTGTCACTTGGGAAAAGGTTCTCTGCCCCACTGGATTCTCCCTAACTTCTAGGTGATACCCCTGATATTTAGATTATTAATCTCCTATGTCTATGAAATTCTGAAAACTACTTGGTCTAATGGCAGCAAAATAGTGGCATCCAATTTACATGTTATTTGATACTCTATTCTTATGAAAACAAAATGTACACCAGTTTCCCACCCATGGCTTCTGTAAGTGCCCACATGTCTCCTGCTCAGGAAGGCTGAGCAAAACCCCTAGACAAACCACTCACTGCTCACCACTGGAGAACACACAGCCCCAACTCCAGCCCTACAGTCTATGGTCAAGCCAACTCTGGATTTTTCTTCTCTTTTAATCTCACTAGGTGTCATACAAGCCTCCTCTCTGCTCACAGTTAACAACAATTAACTTTCTGCTACAAATTTTGACTGGGCCTCCTGACAGGCTCCTAGGAATAAAACTTATTTTCCCTAGAAAAGCAGGGGACTTAGAAGCCCATTTTCAGTTCTGTGTCTTCTAAATGAGTATAGAAACTCTTCCTACAGGTTTCCATCTTGCTTTGAGAGGATGCCGTTAAATGCATTTTAACATAAAAGAATGAGGAAGCTGGAGAGGCCAGGGCAAATGTGTGGAGCTGTCCGTGGTCCTGGTCCTGCTTGCCAAGATAAGGTTGCTTCTCCCAACCTGGGATGGTGATGACGGCAGAGCAGCCTATTCCAAGAATTGTAAAAAACATGAGAGAAAAGGCAGTGGTGGGAGAGAAGGGAAGAGAAGGGAATAAAAGGAGGAGGAGGAAGGAAGAGACAAAAGGTTATTGCAAAAACAGAGACCACTGAAAGATTAATTGCCAAAGAGAAAGACTTTAGTTTTGCTTTACTTTTCAAACAACTGTGGTCACCAAGAAACGACGGTCAAACATAACTGAAATATGAACTACAAAATTCCTGGAAGAAAGTATTAAGTTTATTAAGTGTACCAAGCAATGCTAAAATTTGCTGGGGTTGATATAAATAAATACGTTTGGGGGGCTGGATGGTGGAGATGATATGACTGAAGTGAGTTTACCACAGTTTTCATGGCTTTTCTTTGTTTTTCTTTCATATCTTAATGTAAATTGTGTCTTATGTGTCACAATTTGCATATCTCCTTCCAGGTCCTTGTGACAGTCCTATCATGTCTCCAAGAGTTAAATTACTTTTCTCTTTGAGAGGTTGAGGGGCACTTCCCTCCCCTCCCCGCTCCCTGCTCACACACCCTGAGGCCAGCACACACCATCCTGGGCACAATCGGCTACTCAGCTGCTGAAAGTTGATAAACTGCCATTTTTTTCAGCAGATAACAATTCTTCATAGCTTATTTTCAAAACACTTGAACTCTATAATGTATGCTCACACTGCTACAAGGAATTACAGAAAATTGATATGCTTCTCAATACCAAGAAGCAGAATTATTGTTCTTGATCTGGTTGTTTACATGTCATCTGGGCTGCAGGACACCTGAGGAAAAACTGCAAAATTGAGGGCAATGTTCAAGGGGCTTGGAGTGTTAGATGGCTGAGAACTGCTCAGAGCCTGGCAAGGACTTCTGTGCAAAGTAGTCACAGGCCCCAACACAGAGGTGTCACAGCTAGAAATCAAGGCCAGCTGGAGGGTTCAGCATGGGAGATAATTATATTCAGTCCACTTTGGTGGCCTATATATTCTCAGTATAATTTCCCAGCATTCTAGAATCTCAGAGTTATAAAAGAGTTTAACTAATGTCCATTTTTTTCTAACACTCTCATTTTATAAGGAAAAAACACTGAAACTCAGAGAGGTTAGATGACTCCCAAGGTCACAGAATTAGGGAGACAATCAGGGCTGGAATCCAAGTCTCTGATGCCAATCCAGTGCTTATTACATTGCACTACAATCATTCTGACTCTGCCAACTCACTGACTATATGTCCTTGAGGAAGCTAGTTAACTTCTCTGTGCCCCAAGTTTCTCATCTGCTAAATGTGGACACACCGGTACCACTCTCCTGGTGTTCATGTGAGGATCAAGTGAGCTAATTCACCTAAAAAGTGCCTAGCACAGTGTTTGGCTGATAGTAAATATTCAATAAATGAGAACTTGCATTATTATCTTACAGGATCCTGAGTGGCACAAATGGTTAACACTCATCTACTAACCTAAAGATTGGCAGTTTGAACCCACCCTGTGGCACTGTGAAAGAGTGCCTGGTGATCTGCTTCTGTAAAGACTACAGTCAAGAAAAATCCTATAAGTCCATTCTACTCTGAAACACGTGGGTCACTATGAGTCAGAATCAACTCAACAGCTACAAACTTGGTTTTGTTCTGTTATTATTATTACTAATGTTATTACTAACATTTCCATCTTACCGATGAAGAAGTATTAGAGCTTAAAGACTCGATGAGACAGAAAGATTTTAAAATAATTGCTTTCAGACTCTGAAACCTAACTTGTATGGATACTGAGATTGTTCTCAGGAACACACTTCTTAGGTAAACATTCTTCTCAGCCAGTAAGATTGTACCTCCCACATTCCCAAGGCCCCAGGGGCTGGGCTGAGATCTCCAACATCCAGGAATAAAACTAAGCTCAAAATTCCCTTCACTTGCAGCCTCCTCATCCTCAAAAACCCAGCCTGGGCAATGAAGCCATCAGCAAACCAAAACGCTACATCTCGTGATTCTGACCTGCCTATAGCTTTAATTGCTCAAAATCCTGATTTTTGTTAATACCCTAACCTGATTACTGAAGCACAGTAAATGTTTGAAGATTACTGAACACGTTAATAAGAAAGAAGAGATGAATTTACCAAGGATGCCTGGAAGATAAGAGAATGAAAGCCGTTAAAGAAAAAATATTAAAAGATGTGATTAACTGTACACGAGAAAGATGCAATTACCATTGCTGTTTTCAGAAAGAACCTCATCACATGTGCCAGATTAAATTGCCCGTTTTTCCTGCAAATAAACCAGAGACTTGTATCCTCTGTAATAGAATTCAACCTTTGGCTCCTATGAATCAGGATCAGATCGTAACATTCTCGCCTGATAAGTCAAGAATTATTTCCAGCCTATTCCAAAGCTGTTCGTTTTTGGTCATATAAATCATCACCAGAATCAAAATATAGGAAAGAAAGACAGGGTTTCACACAAATCAGGGGGAGGGAAAAGAAAGGAGGAGAAAATCTGCAGGTGGGAATCAATTAGACCAGCACATGTCCTTTCTATACTTTAAGACCAGATTAAACTCAAACTTAAACTCTCACTCATAGAACATTCCCTAAAACCTTATTCCTCTAGCGGAGATACACACTTTAGAGCTTGGAAGAGACAACTTAGACAAGAGGGAAAGATGATGTCTTCTTCTGTCTAAACATTTTATACATTTCAAAGCCCTTTAAAAACTAGTTGTTACAGAGTCCATTCTGACTCACGGTAACCCCATATGCGTCAGAGTATAACCATGCCTCATAGAGTTTTCAATGCTGATTTTTTGGAAGTAGATCTCCAGGCCTTTCTTTTGAGGCATCTCTGAAGGGACTCAAATTTTTAACCTTTCAGTTAGCAGCCAAGTGCATTAACCATTTACACCACCCAGGGACTATCAAAGACCTTTACAGCATATGATTTTGTTCAAAATTTGAACCGGGCCTGAACAGTCAGTGGGCAGACATTTCTGGGTTACAGATGAGGAAGCTGAGTTCCTAAGGAGTTCTGTGACTTTTCCAAGTTTTGGGTATTTTTTCCCCATAGTAACAGGGCAAGTTCTCAAATTCAAATTTTGTGGTTTCAGGGTTGTTGTTGTTGTTGTTGTTAGGGGCTATTGAGTCGATTTCAGCTCATAGCAACCCCATGCACAACAGAACGAAACACTGCCTGATCCTGTGTCATCCTCACAATCATTTCTACTTTTGAGCCCATTGTTGCAGTCACTATGTCAATCCATCTTATCCAGTGTCTTCCTCTTTTTCACTGACCCTTTACTTTACCAAGCACGTTGTCCTTCTCCAGGGACTGGTCCTGCCTGATAACATGTCCAAAGTACGTGAGACAAAATCTCACCATCCTTGCTTCTAAGGAGCATTCTGGCTGTACTTTTTCCAAGATGGATTTTTTTGTTTTTCTGGCAGTCCATGGTATATTCAATATTCTTCACCAACACCGTAATCAAAGACATCAGTTCTTCAGTCTTCCTTACCCATTGTCCAGCTTTCACATGCATATGAGACGATTGAAAATACCAGGGCTTGGGTCAGGCGCACCTTAGTCCTCCAGGTGACATCTTTGCTTTATAACAACACTTTAAACAGTTTTCTTGCAACACATTTGTCCAATGCAATACATCATTTGATTTATTGACTGCTGCTTCCACGGCTGTTGATCATGGAACCACGTGAAATGAAATCCTTGACAACTGCAATCTTTTCTCCATTTATCACGATGTTGCTTATTGCTTCACTTGTTAGGATTTTTGTTGTCTTTATGTTGAGGTGTAATCCAAACTGAAGGCTGTAGTCTTTGATCTTCATCAGTAAGTGCTTCAAATCCTCTTCATTTTCAGCAAGCAAGGTTGTGTCATCTGCATATTACAGGTTGTTAATGAGTCTTCCTCCAATCCTGATGTCACATTCTTCTTCATATAGTCCAGCTTCTTCATATAGTCTGGTTTGAAGGTGAAAGCTCTTTACTACACACACACAAAAATGTTGGAAATCTCCCAGAAAACTCCCTATCATCTCAATTCAGTAAGAGAAATCTAGCAGAACATGGGAGTGACTTGCACAGAGGAAGGGAATTAAATTTACTGAGCACCTGCTTTAAGGCAAGCACTATGTTGGGCCCATTACATACATCGTATCCTCATACCTCAACATAAAGAAAACTAAAATCCTCACAACTAGACCAATAAGCAACATCATGATACATGGAGAAAGTATTGAAGTTGTCAAAGGTTTCATTTTACTTGGATACATAATCAACACCCATGGTAGCAGCAGTCAAGAAATCAAAAGACACATTGTACTGGGCAAATCTGCTGCAAAAGACCTCTTCAAAGTGTTGAAAAGCAAACATGTTACCTTGAAGACTAGGGTGTGCCTGACCCAAGTCATGGTGTTTTCAGTCACCTCATATGCATGCAAAAGCTGAGCAATGAATAAGAAAGACTGAAGAAGAATTTATGCCTTTGAACTATGGTATTGGAGAAGAATACTGAATATACTATGGACTGCCCAAAAAATGAACAAATCTGTCTTGGAACAAGTACAGCCAGAATGTTCTTTAGAAGCAAGGATGACGAGACTTCATGTCACATACTTTGGACATGTTATCAGGAGGGACCAGTCCCTAGAGAACATCATACTTGGTAAAGTGGAGGGTCAGCAAAAAAGAGGAAGACCCTGGACGAGATGGGTTGACACAGTGGCTGCAACAATGGGCTCAAGTATATCAATGATTGTGAGAATGGCTCAGGAGTGGGCAATGTTTCATTCTGTTGTACATAGGGTTGCTATGAGTCAGAACCAACTTGACAGCACCTAACAACAACAACATCCTTATACCAGCTCTGCAAAGAAGATATACTGTACCTATTTTACAGATGAAGAAACTGGTCATACGAAAGCAAAATTACTTGCCTGGGCTCCAGTTTCCTCATCTACAAAATGGTAGGATTGAATTTGATGAACTCAAAGTTCCCTTCCATCTCTAAGAATCTGTGATTCCAAGAAAAGCAGTGAAGCCACCTCCACCGTGCAGTGGTGCCATGCTCACCTCCACCCCCACCACCAGCTCTCCTCCAGGTGTGTAGGGGCCACTCCCTTTATATGAAGTCCTCCCATCCCACAGAGGGAGAGGTGTTCTCTGAGAAGCAAGAAACCCAAAGGAAGCTTCTTTAGCCCCTTCCTGGATAAAATATCCCTGTGTTCTCAGCACACAGTCCAGACCCACTAGCCCACGGATTCCCACGGAAATGCAGCTCCCAGCCAGGCAGCCCCATATGCTGAGTAGGAAGCCTCCATACACACAACCAGAACAAACTTCCTGAGAGCCCCACAGGACCACCAGATTTCTGTGCACCTACCCGCAGCCCACCTGCCTTGGCCCTCCACTCTTCACAGAAGGGACCCTCAGTACCTGAGAATAAGCCACACTGCAGAGGTGATGTATGGAAGCATCTGCCCAGGCAATGTTAATTCCCCTTTGCTGAGATTAATAACAACAGCAACAGCTACCATCTGTGCACCATTACCATGTGCCAAGCACTACACAAAGTGCTTCCCATCACTAACCTCATACAATCCTCTCCACAATTCTGTGATATGGGTGCTACTAATATTCCCGTTTTACAAATGAGAAAACTGAAGCTCAGAGGTTAAATGACTGGCCTAAAGTCATACCACTAAAAAGTGATGGACTCGGGATTCAAACCTAGGTCTTTCTGACCTGACAGCTAGTGCTCTTAATGGCTTCCCCCAGGGGCTGGCACAATGCCCAGTGCTCACCAAATGTATGTTGAAAAGTGAGGGTGTCCATATGGTAGAAGGACAGGGATCCCTTCAAGGGAAGAGTGCTGGATTATCCTGAGCTATGGGAGGAAACTCACACAAACCTAGGATCACGCTGCAGGAAAAACAGCACTCAAAGCATCAGGGAGGCCCTGCTCGCAACTCTGGAGAAATGTGCCTGGCCCTTGTCAGCGACTAGAAGAGAACAGGGATGTAGTGTGGATAGTACCTAATGTTTAAATTTTTGTGGACTTCTTTCTTCCTGAGTACAGTAAAAATTCATAGGTTTCAAAAAATACAAGGGAATCATCACCAAAGAAGGTCTTGAGGGGGGAAAGGGATGGGGTAAGCCCAATGTAGAAAAAAGGAGAAACTTCCATTCACTCACTCAGCAAACAATTTTTGAACACCTACTATGCATCAGTCCCTGTGCAAGACACTGCCTTATAATGCCCACAGTCTACAGGAGAGAGACCCTGAACACGGCAGCTTCATAATATGTAGCGAAAGTATTTAATAGAGCAATTTGATTTAGTTTGACCAGGTCATGGCAGGCCCAGCTGAAGACATTTATGCAGAAACAGGAAAGATGCGCAGATGCTCGCCAAGCCAAGGGAGGGTGAAGGAGGGAAAAGCATTACAGGGTGAGGGAACAGTATATGCAAAGTCCCTGAAGTCTGAGGTGCTGAAGGAAGGTCATTGTGGCTGGTGGAAGATGGTGAGGAGGTGAGTGGGAGGAGATGGCCTGGAGGCGATGGCAGGGCCTGATCCACAGGGCTCTGAGGGCTGCATTGGGGATGTTTTGTTACATTTCAAGCACCTGAGAAGTCACTAAGCTGGCTAGAGATAGGGGCACTTTTGTATGTTTGACAGGTCACAATGACTATTGTGCAGAGGATGGATGGAGCTAGGAGAGGGATGGAAGCAAGGAGACCAGTTATGAGGCTAATGCCTCTATCCAGGCAAGAGGAGGGTGGCCCAGAGAGAGTGGTAGATTTGAGGTGGCAAGATACACAGAGCCAAGTGACATTTTTGACAGGGAGTTAGGGGGAGTAAAAAATAAGACTGAGAAGAGCTAGAACCCAACATTTTCCCATCTAGACCTCAAAGAAGCTCCCAGGACAGCCAGCAATGAGTCCAAGCATTGGGGGTACCTGAGGTCTTAGTCCCTCCAAACGCCACCCCACCCACATTTGGAGAAAACTCTGGGTACCTGCTCCCCCAGCTGAGAGAGAAGAGGGGTAATCCCCTTTCCATGCAGGACCCCTCCCTACTGAGAGCTAAGTGGCCATCCCCAACAAAGGCTCCCTGGGGCAAGGAGAGGGAGGTAGCACCCTTGAGAGGGAAACAGGTGAAAAACAGACTCCCCCCCTCCTCCCCCTGTGGCAGAGGGAAAAGAAGCCTGTCACCAATGTGTCTCACAAAAGGAAGAAACTTAAGACATCAAGAGGCAGGGAAACTCAATACATGCCCAGCCCAAATCCCAAATAAATGCTTTCTAACTAAAAAAAAAAAAAAAAAACCTGATACTATCAGAAAAATAAACCCAGTCATTTCTAAACGTCATCCTTTATCTCATCTCAAACCAACTTTTCTAGGGAGGATCAACAGACACATTCACCGTTATCAAATGCTAGAATTCAGAAAGGGGAGAGGAGATGCTAATCCACCACCCCAGGCGCCAGGCCTGGTGGAGCCAACAGTTAGGGGCTGGGCTGCTCCCGCTTTGGACCAGCCTTAGGACATGTGCAAAGCCTCAGCCCTCTGCTCGCCCCTGCCCACCAGTCCTTCACGGAGCAGCTCCCAGTTCTCTCTCCCCCAACACTCACCCCAGGGCTACAGGTTCCACATAACCCTACAAGTGATAAGAATAGCGCTCACGCATGGAACACTTACTATGAGAGAGGCCAGCAACCTTTCAGATGATTAGTGTTATCCCCGTTATATGGAATGAGGAAACAGAGACTCAGAAAAGCAAAGTAACTCGTCTGTGACTTAACCCCCAGGTCTATCTGATTTTTGAGCCACACCCTTAAGCACTTTGCTAAACCTCCTGCTGGGTCCTCTCAGCTACCACTCAAAGTACCTTTGCCTGAGTCAGCCCCTGACCGTGGGTATGGAAGAAGTGCTGGCAGTTTCCTTTTTTGCAGTGGAAATGATAGTCCTTACGGTTGTCCTCTACCAGACAGCAAGACCCCTACCTACCAGACAGCAAGCCAGGGTCCACGGGCTTGAAAATTGTATTCCCCCAACAGCTCCCAGCTGCAGGCCTGGCCCCCAGGTGCTGCTCCACATATTGTGGTAGGGAAGTAGGAAAAAAGAACAAGAGAAGTAACTGAAGAGACTCTATGTCTACTCCCCATCCCCTTCTCCCCTCCCAGGCACTCTCTGGGAAGCAGGTGAGCCTAGTTCATCAGCCAGGGTAACTGTAGGCAGGCAGAGTAGAACCTGAACAAATAAAAGATGAAAACACATGTGGGAACCCAAAGGTAGAGCAAAACCAGGGAGCAGCGCCCTATAGTTTCCTGGAAATTAAGGTGGGGGAGCAGAATCAGGTGGCAGTTCCCAAGGCAACCCAAGAGAGATTCATATGCCAGGTTGAAGAGATCTGTGTATGAAGTTTGGTGTGCCAGATGGGGAAGACGTTGAGCCTTGCAGGCTCAGAGATTAGGGGACTAGGATAACAAGGCAAGGACTGGCTTAGGCCCCTTCTGCTTATTTCTAGAGAGGCCCAGGTACTCGACATCAGAATCACCTGTGTGCTTTGACAGACACACGGCTATTGTCCTCACCCAACGCCAACACCGGTGTCATGCTTAGGGGAAAAAAACCCTCCCTATGAATGAAGAAAATCAAAAACACAAGGGAAAGATTAGTCCAAAGAACTAATGGACCACATCTCCCACAGCCTCCACCAGACTGAGTCCAGCACAACTAAATGGTGCCCAGCTACCACCACCAACTGCTCTGACAGGGATCACAATAGAAGCTCCCGCACAGAGCTGGAGAAAAATGTAGAACAAAATTCTAACACACACACAAAAAGACCAGATTTACTGGTCTAAAAGAGACTGGAGAAACCCCAAGAGTATGGCCCCCAGACACCTTTCTAACTCAGTACTGAAGTCACTTCTGAGGCTCACTCTTCAGCCAAAGATTGTTGTTGTTATTATTAGATGCCATCAAGTCGATTCCAACTCATAATGACCCTATGTACAACAGAACAAAACACTGTCTGGTCCTGTGCCATGCCCACAGTCATTGTTATGTGTGAGCCCATTGTTGCAGCCACTGTGTCAACCCATCTCGTTTAGGGTCTTCTCTTTTACGCTGACCCTCTATTTTGCCAAGCGTGATGTCCTTCTCCAGGGACTGATCCCTCCTGACAACATATCCAAAGTACGTAAGATGTAGTCTCACCATCCTTGCTTCTAAGGAGCATTCTGGCTATACTTCTTCCAAGACAGATTTGTTCATTCTTTTGGCAGTCCATGGTATATTCAATATTATTCACCAAAGATTAGACAAGCCCATAAAACAAAATGAGACTAAATGGGCACACCAACCCAGTGGCAAAGACGAGAAGGCAGGAGGGGGCAGGAAAGCTGGTAATAGGGAACCCAAGGTCAAGAAGGGAAGAGTGTTGACATGTCATGGTATTGGCAACCAATGTCACAAAACAATGTGTATTAATTGTTTAATGAAAAACTAATTTGCTCTGTAAACCTTCATCTAAAGCACAATTAAAAATTTTTTTTTCTTCAAAGCAAAAAAAAAAAAAAACAACTCCTCCCTTTATCAGAGCCCAAATAACCAAGATGCCCACTGAACCAGTCTTTTCTCTACACTGTCTCCACCTTAAAGAGGAAGAAGCAAGAGACAGCCAAGCAAGCTGGTGTCTCCTGACTCTTTGGGGTCTTGGCAGACCCAGCCAGGCATCTGTCAGCCTCCGTGTCCACAGCCAGAAGGTGATAACTGATTCTCTGGTCAAGGTCAGGGGCTTGCAACGTCCTGAGTCGGCTAAGGCTCAATATTTCCTCCACTTCTGCCTTCTGGAGTTGAAACAAGGAGAGAGACAACCTCGGAGCTGAAAGCCAAGGGCCTGGGCACTGACAGTCAGTCTGAGCCAGATGGAGGAGCTCCTGGGAACCCTGACTCCGGAGTTGAGACCGGCGGTTCTCCTCTGCGCCATCCTGTTGTCTCCAGGGCTTACATTACTACCCTCTAAGTCTAATTTGACTTCGTCCTCATGCCCTTCAGGCTCCTCCAAGGCACAGACAGGCAGTGGAGCATAGTGGTTAAGAATAAGGCGCTGGGGTCAGACCACCAGTGTTCCAATCTTGGGAACCTTGGGAAAATCGCTTCTCCTTTCTGAGTCTCTGTTTCCCCATCTGCAAAATGGGAATGACAATTGTAGTACTGACTGCATGGGGTTGTTGTGAGCACTGAATGAAACTGCAGATAAATCTTGACACACAGCAGGTTGTATTAGCCATCATCACACCTTTCACCCTGGAAAAGATCCATCTGTCTGGTGAGAATGAAATTGACCTTGCTAGCCCTGCCAAGAAGCCTTTCTAGATGTGAGTGTGCCCATGTCCACATGCAGGAGAATGGGGCTAAGCACCACCATTCCACCTGACCAGCATTTTATAGACCCTCACTCTATCATAAGCCCATTGGAGCCTCACCAGAGTTCTTCGAGGGGTAGGCTGAGATCACTCTCTGTATGGAACAGATTTGGAAATGGAGACTCAGAGAAGAAAAGTGACTTACCCAAGGCTACACAACCATGAAGGTTGTGCCAGGAAGACTCGAACCCTGACCCAGTGCATGATCTGTAATTTCTCACCCTTTCTTTGTGTCTTCCTGTTCAGGGGCATGCCAATGAGCATTTCATTCATTCATTGAGCCTGTATTTTGGGCCAGAAGCTGTGCTAGGCTCTGCCTTCAAAGATCTCACAGTCTACTGGGGATCTGTAAACGGATGATTGCAATTTCCGGTGAGGATGCCTCATCAAGGGTCTGCACAATGTCCCTGGGGACACAAACCAAACCCGTTGCCGTCGAGTCGATTCTGACTCATAGCAACCCTATAGGAAAGTAGAACTGCCCATAGTGTTTCCAAGGACTGGCTAGTGGATTTGAACTGCCAATCTTTTGATTAGCAGCCATAGCTCTTAACTACTTTACCACCAGGGCTCCTGGGGACACAAAGGAGGTAGCAATCAACACTGCTGGGGAGAAGAGGATAAAAAGCAAAGGTTGCAGGAAAGAGGAGACTCCTGAGCGAGATCTTAAAGGAGGAGTAGGAGTTCACCAGGTAGACAAGTATGGCGGGCAGGACATTCAAGACCTGGGAATTTGAGAGCTATTTCTGAGGGTCTGAGCCTGGGCCAGTCACTTACGCCTTGTATACCTGTCTTTAGATGTCTGTGTGGTGCCCTGGTCCTCTCTACTAGGATTCTACCTAATTATTCCCTAGCAGCAGTCCTCAGCTTTTCCTCAACCCCCTAATACCAATAGGCACCATTTCCCACAAAGCCCCCACCCTCCTGGAGACCACAACGAGGTTGAGGCAAACATTCCGGGTGTGTTCAGCTCCTGACACTGGTCGAGAAAGCTGAGGAGGCTCTGACAGCCTTGGTCTCGGATCCTTGTATCAGAAACCTTGTATCTTCTTCTAGGGCTGCTTCTGGGCCAGAAGCTGGGGACCACGGTGCCAGCTCCTGGAGATGTCAGGCTGAGTCTTAACCAGTTACCCCTGAGAAGCCTTCTCTTCCAGCTCCCAGCTCCAGGGTCCTCCTCAGGCATCACTGAGCCAGCTTATTATCAAAACAGCTGCAACTAGTTTTTAATGCTTACTAAACTCCAGCCACCCCGCCCCCAAAAAAATGAATATCCTACCAAAGATCCTCCAGCTCATGGAACACATGTTACCCCAAGAAAGATTGTTGAGTCTATGTCCATCATAACCTTCCTCAACAGGCACCTTCAGCTCTTTGTAGGCAGATAACATTTTCCTCGGGAGCAATGGACAACCTGAGTGCTTCTACTCCAGAAACACAGATATTTCAGGATTATTTCTGAGACCAGATGTCTCTGTGGCAACTAGATACTTTCTCCCCCTCCAAATTTGGGCCTGTGATAGTAATTAAAACAATAGACAGGCCAGCTATTTTCCAACAATCTGTGAAGACTGCAGTGATATACCCCACAAGTATCCCCAGAGATGAAAGAGTAAGATTAAATAATTTGAAGATAATTTCTTCCATGAAAAGAATAATGTTGCCATCAAAATGAAAACTCTCGTAATAAAACCAAATTATGCTGAGACCTTGGGAGCACTCTGCCTCTCTCCTGCCATTTCAAGACAGCACTTCTGCAAAAACAGCGCTGGTATTGTTGGCACAGGGCTTGTATGGGAGGCAGGGGCTGGGGGAATGTAGACGCTGCCTGGTCCTGCTGTCTGCGGGCTCCATGGGATGACACAGGGCCTGGGTGTAATATTAAGTGCCAAGTGAATGACGTGCAAAAGAACAGAAAGAGCCTGGCCAACACCAAGGAGGTCAAACCATACTCTGCCTGGGGCCTCAAGGAAATCTGATGGCAAGTGACACTTCTTTCTCTTCTCCAGCTGGGTCCAGTTAAGTGGGTCTTGAAGCTTTCCCTTTTGGTTTGGTGTCTGAACACGGAGTGAGCCCAGAGGCAAATCTATATATGACTGGAGCCCCGTGGGCTGAGAAGCAGAGGAAGGTAGGAGACTTAGTTTACTGGGGAAGAATCTAACTCTACCAGACCAGGGATTTGAGCAAACCATTTGCAAGGCTCCTGCAAAAGCTAGAGTGAGAGACACTGGGCAGATAAATGTCTTTGCATACTACATAAAGAAAATTAAGTTTCTGGCTTAGTACATCACAAGAAAAAGGCTGGAGATATTTTTCCTTATATTAAGGGTATGTGTGTGAGAATTTGAGACAAACATGGGGACACATACTAGTCACTTAAAAAACCCCAAGAGGTGACTCCCATGCTCCAAAGTTTAACTATTGGATGCCCAGGGGCCAGCCCTCAGGTGAAATAGTTACATGCATATTAAGATGCTGTAGGCAGAGAAGACAAATAGGAGTGCTCAGAGTGAATCCCAAACCAAAAGTCATAAGCACAGATCCCAGATTTGCAGGATTGGGTTTGGAATGGGACATCTTCTAAATCAGGCAGTGCGTAGCACCAGGCATTTACTTATTTCATGATGTTTAATGATTCACCTGACCCTCAAAGGGGAGGCCAGTTGTTTTTCATAACTAGTCAAACACAGGGCAGAGAGGAAAGATACAGAGCATGGCCTCAAGCCCCGGTATGATCCAGCACCAAAAGGACCTGAGCCCACAGAGAGAAGTTTCCTTGGGTGACCCTTCCCTACCCTTCCTACAGGGAGCACGCTCCCCCAGGAAGCAGGCTCCCAAGTTACTGTCTTCCTCCTACTCTGAACATGACATTCTAGAGGCAGCTTGTTATGGATTAAATTGTGTCCCCTCAAAAATAGGTGTTGGAATCCTAGTCCTTATACCCATGGATGTAATCCTGTTTGGAAATAGGGTTTTCTTTGTTCTGTTAATCAGAGCATACCCAAGTAGGGTGCGTTATAAATGTACTCACTTCTGAGTTATAAAAAGAGCAGAATAGACGCAGAGATACACACACACAGAGAGGCAGGCAGACAACATGTGAGGCTTGTCTGCAAGCAGAGGAATGTCAAGGATCGCTGACAGACACCAGAAACTAGAAGAGAGGCCCACAGAAGGAATCAACACAGCTGAGACCCTGATTTGGACTTTTAGCTTACAGAACAGTGAGAAAATAAATTTCTGTTCTTTAAAGCCACCTCCTTGCAGTATTTACATTACAGCAGCACTAGGAAACTAAGACACCTTCTTTCACTCACACTCACACTAAACTCAGAGCCAAAAGCCAAGGTCCTGGGCACTGGCAGTCAGTTTGAGTCAGCTGGAGTGGCTTTTAGTATATTTACAAAGCTGTGCAACCTTGATTACTATCTAGCTCTAGAACATTTTCATCACCCCAAGAAGATACCCTGTACTCATTAGCAGTCATTCCCCATTTTCCCCTCCCCCCAACCACTGGCAGCCATTAATCTATTGTCTATCTCTATGGATTTGCCTATTGTGGACATTTCAAATAAACAGAATCATACAATATCTTAGTCGTCTGGGTGTACTCAAAGCTCAGCACAAGGCTTGGCATACAATGGGTGCTCCAGGGAGGGTTTGTTAAATGAATAAACAATGAATAACTCTCTAGGTCAAAGGCTGAACTCTGTGAGTTAGTGAAACTTGACCTTCCTGCCCCCACCTCCCCCATTCCAATTGCTCCACTGCCCCACTGTGCTCCCTCCTGCTCCCTCAAATTCTGCTCTCCTGAAAGGATCTGATGTCATCACTTCTGCTTTTGGCACTTTTCTCGACCCCAACACTTCCACATTTTAACCTGGGAGGAAAAGAAAAGTGTTTAACTTAGTGTGTGCATGAGTGAAAGAAGGGGGGGTGGGGGAGGCAGAGGGGTCTAAAAGCTCCAAAAGCAAGAGCATCACATTTCCTAAGGGAGAGGTCAGGCAGAGTATTACCTAAGGCTTTGGTACCAGGCAAACCTAGATTCAAAACCTAACTACCATTTACTAGCTGTGCAACTTTGGGCAAGTTACTTTGATGCTCTGGGCCATTTCATCCTCAGCAGAATGGAGATGCTAAGACTAGGCCCTCAGGACTGTGTAAGGAGTAACTGAGCTGATGTAGATAAATCATAAATCATGCCTGGCCCAAAGAAGAAATTCAACAGCAGGTAGCTGTTAAATCACTTTTATTTCTAAATCTAAGAGGGGCCTCTTGTGTGCAAATAAGATATTTTCTTAAGTGATACAACAGATAGACTAGCTTCTCAGATTATTTGCTCAGCATACAGATTGAATAAGTATGGTGAAAGGATACAACCCTGATGCACACCTTCCTAACTTTAAACCACGCAGTATCCCCTTGTTCTGTTCGAATGACTGCCTCTTGGTCTACTATATGAAGAACACAGCATTGGGATTGGAGAAAGACTCATTAACAACCTGCGTTATATAGATGACACAACCTTGCTTGCTGAAAGTGAAGAGGACTTGAAGCACTTACTGACAAAGATCAAACACTACAGCCTTCAGTATGGATTACACCCTCAACATAAAGAAAACAAAAATTCTGACAACTGGACCAATAAGCAACATCATGATAAATGGAGAAAATATTGAAGTTATCAAGGATTTCATTTTACTTGGATCCACAATCAACAGCCATGGAAGCAGCAGTCAAGAAATCAAACAACATATTGCATTGGGCAAATCTGCTGCAAAAGACCTCTTTAAAGTGTTAAAAAGCAAAGATGTCACTTTATGGACTAAGAAGTGCCTACCCAAGCCCTGGTGTTTTCGGTTGCTTCATATGCATGTAAAAGCTGAGCAATGAATAATGAAGACCGAAGAAGAATTGATGCCTTTGAATTACGGTGTTGGCGAAGAGTATTGAATATACCATGGACTGCCAAAAGAAAAAACAAATCTAGCTTGAAGAACTACAGCCAGAATTCTCCTTAGACGTGAGGATGGTGAGACCTCATCTCACATGCTTTGGACATGTTATCAGGAAGGATCAATCCCGGGAGAAGGACATCATGCTTGGTAAAGCAGAGGGTCAGCAAAAAAGAGGAAGTCCCTCAGTGAGATAGACTGACACCGTGGCTGCAACAATGGGCTCAAACATAACAACGATCACGAAGATGGCACAGGACTGGGCAGTGTTGTGTTCTGTTGTACATGGGGTCATTATGAGTCAGAACTGACTCGATGGCATGTAACAACAGCATAGGACAGATTGACTTTAAAAATCTTTCAGGCCTTCTTCATACACAAAGAGAAGAGTCTGTAGCAGCTCCCTAAGAGCTAGGAAAAAGAGGAGAAGACAGGTTTTTAAGGGGAAGATACTTATGGGCAGGCACAGGCACAGGCAGCTTGGTGGTAAGCCTCCCAACCTAACCCTGCTTATTGTATTTTAATCATTTTTCTAACTTGAAAAGAATTGGAAATTTAAACTATTATGGGAGGGAGCCATGACTTGCTTCATTATTTTATATAGTCAATTTCATGTACTATTGAAAGTTGTAGCACATGCCTAAGACAAGTGATTCTCTGGCCTCTGACCTCCACTTCTGGAGCATCAGAACATTGTATTAAGGTTGCACCAGGCAAAGAAACACAAGGGCAAATGCTTAAAATTGAAATGGCAAATGGGTTTCATCTCTGGTGCCAACTCTTATCTTTTGGCTGTGTCTGCCTGGTGCCTTGTCTTGCAGGAGTTCAGTGAGATAGAGTGCTGTAATCAATTAATGATTTCTGCCCTGGGCTCAGAATGGGTACCAGAGACTCTCTTGATTTATTTTTGATATTTCTAGATTCTATGCCAATTCTCCAGAGATTGGAAGACTGATAATAGTGACCAGATTTTGCTCAAAAGTTGCTAAAGCGAGGAGGGGTGAGTAGTGATTTGGGAAGGTGCATGACTGTCAGGTGGATGATCATACAGTGTTTAGTGCTTGGTGAAAATGAGCCTTTCAGAAGGAAAAGGAAGAACAGGGCCTGGATAACTGTGACGTGATGAGAGGTATATTCACATTTGCTTTAATCACAGTAGTCCTTAGAAAAATTGCAAGAAACTAAAAATCAGCAAATGTGACAACACGCTGTGCCTGAGAGAATAAAGAACCATTAGCTAACAAATTTCCCAAACCTGTGCCATAATTTTCTTTATGTAGAGACTTGAAGACAATTCTCTGCTCAGTTTCTTTCTGAAAAAATTAAGACCAGATGGGAGTGAAAAGAAGTAAAGGCAGACCCCTGTCAGCTTTCTCCAAGCCTGATGAGGACTTAGGTTTAATTTCCAAATATTTGAGTTTGTTTGTTTCTTTGTTTTTGTTGTTGTTAGATATCATATTGTTACTGATTTCCAGTATAATTCCACTGTGGTCAGAGAAGGTACTCTGAATGATTTCAAGTCTTTGAAATTTATTGAAATTTGTTTTATGGCCCTGCATATATATGGTCTGTCTTTGTGTACAAAGTATTGTGGTAGATGGCAAAAATGACCATAAATTTTTCTCCTCTCATGGTAAGGTGAAGTCTACTTCTCCATCCCTTGAGTCAGGTGGGCCATGGAGCTTGCTTTGGCCAATACCAAAACTAACCCATTGCTGTCAATTCTGACTCATAGTGACCCTACTGGACAGAGTAGAACTGCCCCTTAGGGATTCCAAGGAGTGGCTGGTGGATTCAAACTGCCAACCTTAACTCATGTCTATCAGTAATTACACTGAACGTAAATGGATTCAATGCACCCATAAACAGACGGAGAGGGACAGAATGGATAAAAAAACAGGATCCATCAATATGCTGTCTATAAGAGACACACCTTAGAAACAAAGGTGAATTTATTAAAAGTCAAATGTTGGAAAAAATATATCAAGCTAACAACTACCAAAAAAGAGCAGGAGTGGCAATATTAATCTCAGATAAAATAGACTTTAAAACAAAATCCACCATAAAAGACAAAGAAGGGCACTATATAATGATTAAGGGGATGATCCATCATGAAGACATAACCATAATAAACATCTACACACCCAGTGACAGGGCTCCAAAATACATACAACAGACTCTAACAACACTTAAAAGAGAAATTGACAGTTCCACAATAATAGTAGCAGACTTCAACACACCACTCTCAGTGAAGGACAGAACAACTAAAAAGAAACTCAGCAAAGATACCGAAGACCTAAGGGGCACAATCAGCCAACTTGACCTCATAGACATATAGAGAACACTCCATCCAACAGCTGCAAAATACACATTCTTTTCCAATGCACATGGAACATTCTCCAGAAAAGACCACATTTTAGGCCACAGAGCACTCCTCAACAAGCTCCAAACCATTGAGATAATACAAAGTATCTTCTTTGACCACAATGCCATCAAGGTAGAAATTAACAACAGAAAGAGCAAGGAAAAAAATCAATTACATGGAAATTGAATAATACCCTGTTTACACATCAATGGGTAGTAGAAGAAATCAGAGATGGAATCAAAAAATTCCTAGAATCAAATGAGAATGAAAACACATCATACCTAAACCTTTGGGACACAGCAAATGCAGTCCTCAGAGGACAATTTATAGTAATAGATGCACACATCAAAAAAGAAGAAAGGGACAAAATCAAAACATTAACTACACAACTCAAACAAATAGAAAGAGAACAGCAAAAAAGCCCACAGCCACTGGAAGAAAGGAAATCATAAAGATCAGAACAGAAATAAATGAAATACAGAACAGAAAAACAATAGAAAGGATCAACAAAACCAAAAGTGGTTCTTTGAAAGAATCAACAAAATCGAAAAACCATTGGCCAGACTGACAAAAGAAAAACAGGAGAGGATGCAAATAACCCAAATAAGAAATGAAATGGGCGACATTACAACAGACCCAACTGAAATAAAAGGGATCATAACAGAATATTATGAAAAACTATACTCCTACAAATTTGAAAACCTAGAGGGAATGGATAAGTTTCTAGAAACACACTACCTACCCAAACTACAACAATGTGGTGTTGAAAATCTGAATAGACCCATAACAAAAGAAGAGATTGAAAAGGTAATAAAAATACTCCCAACAAAAAAAAGCCCTGGCCCAGATGGCTTCACTGGAGAATTCTACAAAGCATTCACAGAAGAGATTGTCACCAGTACTACTCAGGCTATTTCAGAGCATAGAAAAGGAAGCAACACTTCCAAATTCATTCTATGAAGCCAGCATAATGCCGATACCAAAACCAGGCAAAGACACCACAAAAAAAGAAAATTACAGACCAATATCTGTCATGAATATAGATGCAAAAATTCTCAACCAAATTCTAACCAATAGAATTCAGCATCATATCAAAAAAATAATACACCACGACCAAGTAGGATTCATACCAGCTCTGCAAGGATGGTTCAACATTAGAAAATCAATCAACATAATCCACCACATAAATAAAAAGAAAGAAAAGAATCACATGATCATCTCAATTGATGCAGAAAAGGCATTCAACAAGGTCCAACACCCATTCCTGATAAAAACTCTCAATAAAATAGGTATAGGTGGGAAATTTCTCAACATAATAAAGGGCATCTATGCAAAACCAATGGCCAACATCATTCTTAATGGAGAGAGGCTGAAAACATTCCTTTTGAGAACAGAAGCAAGACAAGGATGCCCTTTATCACCACTCTTATTTAACATTGTGCTGGAAGTTCTAGCTAGAGCAATAAGTCAAGAAAAAAGAAATAAAGGGCATCCAAACTGATAATGAAGAAGGTAAACTGTCCCTGTTTGTGGATGATATAATACTACACATAGACAACCCTAAAGACTCCACAAGAAATCTACTGGAACTAATAGAAAGATTCAGCAGACTAGCAGGATACAAGATAAACATACAAAAATCAGTTGGATTCCTATACACCAATAAGGAGAACAATGAAAAGGAAATTAGGAAAACAACACCATTTATAATAGCCCCTAAAAAAATAAAATACTTAGGAGTAAATCTAACCAGGGATGTAAAAGACCTATACAAAGAAAACTACAAAACACTACTGCAAGAAACCCAAAGGGATCTACATAAATGGAAAAACATACCATGCTCAACATTGTGAAAATAACAATTCTACCCAAAGTGATTTACAAATAAAACGCAATCCTGACTAAATACCAACAACATTCTTCAAAGAGATGGAAAAACTAATCATCAACTTTATATGGAAAGGGAAGAAGCCCCGAATAAGTAAAGCAATACTGAAGAAGAAGAATAAAGTTGGAGGACTCACACTACCTGACCCGAGAACCTGCTATACAGCTACAGTAGTCAAAACAGCCTGGTACTGGTACAACAACAGATACATTGACCAGTGGAACAGAATTGAGAACCCAGATGTAAATCCATCCACCTACCATCACCTGATCTTCAACAAGGGCCCAAAGTCCATCAAATGGGGAAAAGACAGTCTTTTTTACAAATGGTGCTGGCAAAACTGGATATCCATCTGCAAAAAAAATGAAACAGGACCCATACTTCACACCATATACAAAAACTAATTCAAAATGGATCAAAGCCCTAAATAAATAAAGCCAAAAAGTATAAAGTTCATAGAAGAAAAAGTAAGACCAATGCTACAGGCCCTAATACACGGCATTAACAAGATACAGACCATAACCATCAACACACAAACCCCAGAAGATAAACTAGATAACTGGGATCTTCTAAAAATCAAACACCTATACTCTTCAAAAGACTTCACCAAAAGAGTCAAAAGGGAACCTACAGACTGGGAAAAAATTTTTGGACAGTACAAGTCAGACAAAGGTCTTATCTCTAATCTACAAGAAAATCCAACACCTCTACAACAAAAAGACAAATAATCCTATCAAAAAATGGCAAAGGAAATGAACAGACACTTCACCAAAGAAAACATTCAAGCGGCCAACAGACATATGAGGAAATGCTCGCGATCACTAGCCATTAGAGAAATGCAAATTAAAACCACAATGAGATACCATCTCTCCCCGGCATTGCTGGCACGAATCAAAAACACTGGAAATAACAAATGTTGGAGGGGCTGTGGGGAGATCGAAACTCTTAGGCACTGCTGGTGGGAATGCAAAATGATACAACCATTCTGGAAAATGATATGGTTCTTCCTCAGAAAGCTAGAAATAGAAATACCATACGATCCAGCAATCCCACTCCTAGGAATATATCCTAGAGAAATAAGAGTCGTCACTCGAATAGACATATGCACACCTATGTTCATGGCAGCATTGTTCACAATAGCAAAACGATGGAAACAACCTAGATGCCCATCAACAGACGAATGGATAAACAAACACACAATGGAGTACTATGCAACGAGAAAGAACAGTGATGAATCTGTGAAGCATCTCATAACATGGATGAAACTGGAGGACATTATGCTGAGTGAAATAAGTCAATCACAAAAGGACAAATATTGTATGAGACCTCTATTGTAAAAACCCATGAAAAAGTTCACACAAAAAAGGTAACAATCTTTGTTGCTTACCAGGGATGGGAGGGGTAGGAGGGAAATTCTAAATAGGCAATAGATAAGCGGTATCTTGGGTGAAGGGTGAGACAGTACACAATACTGAGGAAACCAGCACAACTTGTACAAGGAAGCTCCATAGACACATCCGAACTCCCTGAGGGAGTGAATTGGTGGGCAGAGGGCTGTGGGGACCATGGTCTCTGGGAACATCTAGCTCAATTGGCATAACACAGTTTATAAAGACAATGTTCTACATTCTACCTTGGTGAGTAGCATCTGGGGTCTTAAAAGCCTGTGAGCAGCCATCTAAGATACTCCACTGGTCTCACGCCTTTGGGAGCAAGAGAAAATGAAGAGAACAGGATACAAGGAAAAGATTAGTCCAAAGAACTAATGGTCCACAACTACCACAGCCTCCACCAGACTGAGTCCAGTACAACTAGATGGTGCCCGGCTACTACCACTGACTGCTCTGACCGGGGTCACACAGAGGGTCCTGGACAGAGCGGGAGAATAATGTAGAACAAAATTCTAACACACACACAATAAGACCAGATTTACTGGTCTAAAAGAGACTGAAGAAACCCCGAGAGTATGGCCCCAAGACACCCTTTTAACTCAGTGATAAAGTCACTTCCAAGGTTCACCGTTTAGCTGGGGATTGGACGGCCCCATAAAACAAAGTGGGACTAATGAGGCACTGCAGTCCAGGGACAAGGACTAGAAGGCATAAGGGGACAGGAGAGCTGGTGATAGGAACCCAAGGTTGTGTAAGGACAGTGTTGACGTGTAGTGGGGTTGTTAACCATTGTCATAGGGCAACATGTGTACTAACTGTTTAATGAGAAACTATTTTGTTCTGTAAACCTTCATCTAAAGTAAGAAGAGCGGCACAACTGGAAGAGCGTAGCTGATGTCACTGAACTGTGCATATAGAAATTTTTGAAATGGTGTATCTTTGGCTATGTATGTTTTCACCAAAAAAAAAAAAAAAATAGGTCGAGAAGGGAGAGGGTTGACATGTCGTGGGGTTGTTAACCAATGTCATAAAACAACATGTGTACTACTGTTTAATGAGAAATTATTTGTTCTGTAAACCTCCACCTGAAGTACAATAAAAAAAAAATTTCAACAACACCAAAAAAACTGCCAACCCTTTGGTTAACAGCCAAGCTCTTAACCAGTGCGCCACCACAGCTCCTGCTTTGGCCAATACCCAAAACCAAACCCATTACCGTTGAGTCAATTCTGACTCATAGCAACCCTACAGGACAGAGTAGAACTGCCCCACAGGGTTTCCAAGGAGAGGCTGGTGAATTCCAGCTGTGGAGCTTTTGGTTAGCAGCCATAGCTCTTAACCACTGCAGGCCAATAGGACTTAGTAAGTATAACTTAAGTAGATGCTCATGCAGAGGGTGGAGAGCTAAAAACGGTAGTACTCGGATTCATTTGCAGCTAGGGTTTCTGGATGTGTTTTAGAGAAATAGCTGTCCTCAAGTTGATGTTAACTCATGGTGACCCTATATAGAACAGCACGAACTGTTGCCTGGTCTGCATCTTTCTCACAATTACTGGCATGCTCAAGTCCATTTCTGTATCTATGATGCCAGTCCATCTCACCAAGGGTCTTCCATGCCCTTGATGGCCTTCTACTTCACCAAACACAATGTCTTCTTCTAGCAATTGATCCCTCCTGATAATATGTCCAAAGCATGTGAGTCAGACAGTGTTCTGACTCATAATGTTTTCACTGGCTAATTTTCAGAAGTAGATTGCCAGGCCTTTCTTTCTAGTCTGTCTTAGTCTGAAGCAGGTCCACCATGGGTGACCCTGCTGGTATTTGAAGTACTGGTGACATGTTTTCCAGCATCATAGCAACAGGCAAGCCATCACAGTATGACAAACTGACAGATATGTGGTTTAGGTTCTGCTAATCAGATGCCTGGGACAGAGACAACAGTTCCTCTGGCAGCCTAGCTCTGCAGCAGAGCTTGGAGAGCCATTGCAGCCTGGAGTCTGTTTCTTCATGTCTCCCAACGATTTCAATTCTGCTATGAACCCCTTTCTCGCATATGAGTCCAGACTAGACAAGAACCAATTCTCCTCTTTGCCATGAGGACCCAACCCCTCACATACTTAGAAGCCATCCTGGGTAAGAGAAAAATGAACCAGACAAAATGCGAGAGGCAGAACGCTTTTACCAAAGGAGCCTGAGAATTACTTAAAGGGGTTGTTTAAGTTTTTTAATAAAGCTAAATTGATCGCCTTGGACTAAAATTAAGAGTTTCCCTCTCAATAGCCAGCAAGCAGGGGACTTGTAAAGAAAATCAGAGAACCTTTAGAGAAACCAAGGCAGCATTTTGTCTGCTCGTATAACCATATTTTCATTTGTGCCACCATGTATGTATTATCTCATTTAATCCTTCCAACAGCTCTGAGTTGAGTCCTATTATTACCCCATTTTAAAGACGAGGTAACCAACTCAGAGAGTTTGTGTCCAAGGTCGCGCAGACTGTAAGCAGTACAGGCAGGATTTTAACCTAGACCGCGTGTCCCCATAGCCTCACTGTTTACCACCATGCTCTTCTGCCCCCAGCTGTCCCCTTCCTGTCCCCTTGGCCATCACTCAGGTCCCCAGTGCCCTTTGCTCTCCCCTTTTCAAAATTTGCTTCCGCATTCACCCTGAGATGGGAATAACCGTTGAGCCTGTTCACTTTGACGGGGGTGTTTTCAGTTTACTAGCACCAGCATTCTCTTTGGCTGAGCTTTAAGATGAAACTTCAGGCTACAGTAAGTAAGCAGAGCGACAACCGTGGGTCCCTTCTGGGGAACTTAAAATCACCCCAGTCATCTAATCTGAAAAGTGCCTTTCAAGGTACCCACTCTACCAGTTAACCTACTCCTACCCATGTACCTCCTCACCCTCTCCATGTGGAGAAAATCTACCAAAGGCAAACCAGCTGCACCAAATGATGTCTCTCACTCTCTCCCTACCCCTAGCTAGGGTGTATCCAAGAGGCACCACCATGGATCCTTGGAAACAGCAGGCCTGACAGGGGAAGTCGGTGGCATACATGCTGAGGATAAAGTCCCTAACTCTTCATCAGCCACAACTAAGCAGCTTCATGGGGAAGCCTAGAGGGAAAACGGCCGTATCTCCATCAGTTCTGACTTCAATTTATTGAAATCCGTAACTCTCCTCATGTCATCAAGGGAATGTGTTTAGGTGTGGGAACATCTGCCAGGAAACTGTGAACTATTGATGAAGATATATCTATATTTTTTTTGATAAATGACTTCTGATACCAGATTTTAATACAAACAAATTGTCAAAGTCTAAGCAAAAAATTGCATCCAAAAAAAGATTAAGAATAAGGAAATTCTGTTCATTAATTTTTTTCCTGTGAGTTGGGAGAAAACTACCCTTGCTAAATGTTAGCAGTGGCATGATGTCTTTAGTTGTGTCAGGAAGGGAACTCCTCACTTCAGTTTAACAAACATTTTTAAGCACCTTCTTTGTGCTCTGTGATGGTGCTAAGGATACAAGCACCATGTGATTAGACACGGTCGCTGCTTTTAAACCAATTAATCTTGCAAGGGAGACCAACTGGTGAATGAGTGAACATGAAGTAGCATAGAATCATAGCAAAGAGCATGGCCTTTGGCCTCAGATAGACATGGGTTCACATTCCCGTTCAAATTTCCACTAGCTGTTGAGATCTTTTGCAAATTGTTCAACCTCTCTGAGCTTCAGTTCACTCTTCGGGGAAAAAACAAAAAAAAAAAAATGGGGATAATAATGCCTGCCTTTTCAGGTTGTCATGAAGGTTACATGCTAAAGTGAAAATCTGACTGTGCCACTTGCACCCTTAAAAACATCCCTAGTGGATGCTGTGGTGTGTAACCCAGATCCCCGCAGGCACTCATTCCCCCAGCCTGCTTAGAGTGTCATCTGCTCATGGCTCACAGCTGAGTCCCTCCAGAAATTGCCCTCTGCCAAAAGGAGCTGTTTGGCCCAAGGTTATATAACATGGGGGTGGGGAATTTTAGTGGGGGGTAGGTGGGGGGAGGTGGTCCACAGGGATGTTTGCACAAACATTGACTGATTTTTTTTTTTAATTGAGTTATAATTCACATACTTGGAAACCGATAGTGGTGATGGTTATCCAATGTAATAAATATAATTAATGTCACTGAATTGTACATGTAAAAAATGTTGAAATGGCAAGTGTTTTATTATATATATATTTACCACAGTATAAAAATTAACCACCTTAAAGTACAATTCAGTGGTTTTTAGAATATTTACAAAGGTGCTCAACCATCATCACCGTCTAGTTCTAGAACATTTTCATCACCTCAAGAAGATATTCTGTACTCATTAGCAGTCACTCCCCATTCTCCCCTCCCCCCAACCTCTGGCAGCCACTAATCTATCTTCTGTCTCTTCTGTCTCTATAGTGGACATTTCGTATAAACAGAATCATACAATATGTGGCCTTTTGCATCTGTCTTCTTTCAATTGGCATAATGTTTTCAAGGTTCATCCATGTTGTAGCATGAATCAGTACTTCATTCCTTTTATGACTAAATAATCTTCCACTGTATGGAATATACCCCATTTTGTTTATCCATTCATGGACATTTGAGTTATTTCCATTTTTTGGCTATTATGAATAATGCTGCTATGAGCATTCATGTACAAGTTTTTGTGTGGACATGTTTTCAATTCTCTTGGGCATATACCTTCAAGTGGAATTCAAGTCCTTTGCCCATTTTTTAATTGGGCAACTTTTATTATTATTGTTAGTTGTAAGAGTTCCTTATATATTCTGGATACCAAACCCTTATCAAATATACGATTTGCAAATATTTTTTCCCATTCTGTGAGTTGTCTTTTCACTTTCCTTTTTTTTTTTTTATTCTTGTAGTTTAAGTGAAAGTTTCCAATTCAAGTTAGTCTCTCATAGAAAAATTTATACATACATTGTTATGTGACCCTAATTTCCTTCCCTATACTGTGACAGCACACTCCTCCTTTCCACCCCTGATTCCCCATGTCCATTCAACCAGCTCCTACCCTTCTCTGCCTTCTCATCTCACCTCAGGACAGAAGTTGCCCATTTAGTCTTTTGTATCTACTTGAGCTAAGAAGCTCACTCTTCACGAGTATCATTTTATGTCCCACAGTGCAGTTCAATCTTTGTCTGAAGAGTTGACCTCAGGAATTGTTTTAGTTCTGGGTTGACAGAGAGTCTGGGAGCCATGCTTTCTGGGGTTCCTCCAGTCTCAGTCAGACCATTAAGTCTGGTCTTTTTACTAGAATTTGAGTTCTGCATCCCATCCTTCCCCTGTTCCATCAGGGACTCTCTGTTGTGTTCCCTGTAAGGGTGGTGATTGGTGGTAGCCGGGCACCATCTACTTCTTCTGGTCTCGGGCTGATGAAGTCTCTTGTCTATGTGACCCTTTCTGTTTCTTGGGCTAATACTTTCCTCGTGTCTTTGGTGTTCTTTGTTCTCCTTTACTCCAGGTGGTTGGGACCACTTGATGCATCTTAGACGGCCACTTGCTAGCTTTTAAGACCCCAGATGCCACTCACCAAACTGGGTTGCAGAACATTTTCTTAATAAACTTTGTTATGCCAATTGACCGACATGTCCCCTGAAACCATGGTCCCCAGACCCCCGCCCCTGCTACTCTGTCCCTCGAAATGTTTGATTGTATTCAGGCAACTTCTTAGCTTTGGTTTAGTCCTGTTGTGCTGACTTCCCCTGTAGTGTGTGCTGTCCTTCCCTTCACCTAAGATAATTCTTGTCTACCATCTAGTTAGTGAATAACCCTCACCCTCCCTCCCTACCCTTGTAACCATCAAAGAATGTTTTCTTCTGTGTTTAAACCTTTTCTTGAGTTCTTGTAATAGTGGTCTTATACAATATTTGTCCTTTTGTGACTGACTAAATTCACTCAGCATAATGACCTACAGATTCCTCCATGTTATGTTTCACGGCTTCATCGTTGTTCTTTATCACTGTGTAGTATTGCATTGTGTGAGTTTACCATAATTTGTTTATCCATTTGTCCATTGATAGGCACCTAGGTTGTTTCCATCTTTTTGCTATCCTGAACA
Organism: Dugong dugon; assembly: GCA_030035585.1. Taxonomy (NCBI): domain Eukaryota; kingdom Metazoa; phylum Chordata; class Mammalia; order Sirenia; family Dugongidae; genus Dugong; species Dugong dugon. The sequence continues at coordinate 151,566,914 of CM057460.1, forward strand.
GTGCTGCAGTGAACATGGATGTGCATATATCTATTTGTGTGACAGCTCTTATTTCTCTAGGATATATTCCAAGGAACGGGATTGCTGGATGGTATGGTACTTCTATTTCTAGCTTTTTAAGGAAGTGCCAAATCGATTTCCAAAGTGGTTGTACCATTTTACATTCCCACCAACAGTGTATGTTTTCACTTTCTGAATGGTGTTGTTTGAAGCATAAAAGTTGTTCATTTTAATGAAGTCCAATGTATTTTTTCTTTGATTGCCTGTGCTTTTGGCATCAATAACTGATTTTCTTACATGTACAGTTCAATGACAGGGATAAAAAGTCTTGTCCCCCTTGCCTCAGTTGAGGACAACACTGAAAGGCCACCCCAGCTCCAGAGTTCCCTGTGAGTTGGTGGAGGCCTCTATTGAGGCTGAGGCCTCTCTTGCAACTGATCATAGTTCAACTTCTTCCTCTCCCCAATCCTGTTTCCTCACTACTTCATGGGTGTTATTGCCAAGAGCACTCACCAATAAATGTTCTGCCTGAAAATCTCAATGTCTCAGAGTCTGTTTCTTGGGGAACAGAACCTCAGACATTTTCAGTGGTTTCCCATTGACCCCAAAACAGAGGATCATCTCTTTACCATCTTTTTGTGACAAGTCCTTTTGTGACGTGGCTCCTGCCTACCTCTCCAGCCTTATATCTCTGCACATTCCCCTTATATTCCATGACCCAGCCATATTGAACTACTCGTACTTTCTCAAAAGGCCATGTTCTTTTTAGTCCCTGGGCCTCTACATTTGCTATTCCTTCTTCTTCACTCCACAACACCTCTGTCTTTCCCTTCCCTAGTAAACATCCATCATCTATCCAAAGTAAGGTCTCAGCTTACCATCTCTTCCACTAGGACACTTTCCCTGGCCCTTTCATGTGATTCCCCACTCCCTTTACTTCCCCCATCATTATACTTAGCATGTTGTTTTCGTTAGATTCTGTTGAGCTGGTCCCTGACTCATGGCAACCCTGCACTCAACAAACCTTTGTGATCCCTAGGATTTTCATTGGCTGATTTTTGGAAGTAGATTGCCAGGTCTTTCTTCCTACTCTTAGTATGGAAGCGCTAATGAAACCTCTTCAGCATCATAGCGACACAAAAACCTCCAATGACAGACAGGTGGTGGTTACACATCAGGTACATTGGCTGGGAATTGAACTCAGGTCTCCCACATGGAAGGTGAGAATTCTACTACTGAACCACCAGTGAGTCCCCATACTTACCATATGGCATTGTATTTCTTTGTTTACTTCTTTGCCTCTTCAACTCAACATGAGCCCCATGAGGACAGAAACTCTCATTCACTGCCACATCTCCAGAGCTGGCACAGAGCCTGACATCTATGAAAAGCTCAAGAAATACGTATTGGATGCATGATACATGTAAAGTATAGAAGCAGCCCAGAGAAGGCATTGACTAACAACGAGGGAAATTTCATGAAGGTAGGTAACTCCTACGCAGGGCTTCAAAGTAGACAGAAGCCCCCCAGGCCAACAGTAGGAGGGCTTCATTTAATGCCAACCCAGAATTCTGGATCCCAGATTGGAGCCTTTGTGTTCTGCATTCAGCCCCAGAGCAAAGCCCAGTTCTCTCACTCATTCCACCCATCTCTACTTTGGCCTCCCTGAGTCACCTGGGGCCAGCCCTCCTGCGTTCAAAGCTCTGGGTACCTTGCAGTTTCCCAGATTTGGGCAGAAATTTCCAACCAGAAGCTGCTAAAAATCAAAGCACCCTTTCTGGGACATACACAAAGCCTCCCCTGGCTGTCTGGAGATGTCTTTATGGGCTTTCTTATCAGGACTCTGCAGCACTCGCCGGCACCAGGACAGTCAGTCCCTTGGTTAATCATTCAAATGGGAGGCCTGGGTTACATTAAAATGATGGATCTGTGGTTGAAAAATACATTTAGAATGTCCTCCGAAGCCTGCAGCCTTTCCACCTTGGATGGCCTCACCTCTGATCCATGCTGCTGCTTGAAGTTGTAGAGGTGAGGCCCAGAGCCAGAGAAAGGGCCTCAAGGGGACTGTTAGCTGCCCCAGAATCCTGGGCTCCCTCGTCCCCCTGGAGTGTGACTGCTGGAGGCCAACTTGTCTGTCCTGGGAGGTCTTGGGGGAGGCCTGGTTTTATTACCAGAGTCATACTTCTAGTAATTGGCAGGCAGGAATTTAAACCCAGACTGTCGACATAGAGCCTGTCTTCTTACCCGTTATGTAATACTGTCAAATGATGCTTTGAGACTAGATCTTCCAGTTCTCACCCTGTCCTTTCCACACTGCCTCACATTCTCCTGAAGAGGTTCTGGGCAAGACCTATGTCTCCCCAACTCCAACGTCCCTCCCTCCCTCCTCGATGGCTGGGGCTGGAGTTGGAGCACACCTGGAAGGAGCAGACCTAGAATCATCCCCAGGCAGCCAGGCTGTGCACATCATTTTTGTGACCTCCTTCAGCTCAGCACAGGTCAGGACGTTACTCAATAGGCCACCATTAAATGTAAGGATGCTATAGAGGACCAGAGGGCCAGGGAGTTGGGAAAATTGCCTCCAAAAGGCCAATACCAAATCTTACCCACCTCCATCTCCCAGTTTGCGGCTCAGAAAGATTTATAGGGCTGCACAGATGGGTCATTCTTGAGATAAAGGTCTTAGATCTTGCAGCTGACAGGCTTCTTCAATCAAAGCTTCAGGAAAACGTCCACAGTTGATAAATGAGCTGTCCCTAAAGCCTCAGCAATGAGCTCCTAAAGGTCTCCTTTGCTTTGGATTTTTCATGCATCCTGCAAGGGAATATCCAGCCCTGGTGCCAACACAGCCAGGAAGGTGGCTAGAGTGAGGCTCTCAGAGGAAGCCCTCCCTGCCCAGCCCTGCCCTGGGGTCCCTACTCTATCCCCTTGGCTGATGCCAAGTGCACAGGGACCAAGTGCACTGACAAGGAGCCCTGCATATGGTCAGTGTTCGGACAAAATAACCCGCCAGGGCAGGGGCAGATGCAGATGGTAGAGGATGGACTGAAAAGATGTGGCTCTACGAAGGCAAAGTCCAAGCTGACTGGTGGAGAGGAAGCCACATGGCATTCGAAGAAATGAGACTAATAGGAGCTTTGACTGTGGCCAACACTGCTAGTTGCCTAGTCAATGTCCATTCTCCCCTTCTTTCTTCCAAGCAGAACTCTGAGTTTGTTTAGAGCAGCAGTGTGCCCTGTTTATAATATTCACTTCCCCCGGCTCCCTTGCAGCTAACAGCTAAAATGTAAGCAATGTAATTGGTGCTCTATTAGGAATTCTGGGGAAAGTTTTTGTTTTCCTGTTATAGGCTTGTCCCTTGCTCCTTCCCCACTCTCCTTTTTCATGCCTATTTTACAGATGTAAAAAAAACTATGGAGTACTCGTATTACCGCATGCTAAGAAGAGCAGAAAGACTAATGACTTTGTGGAACTGCTGCACCACCTGGAAGGCTACCTCTGACTTGTGTTATGTGAGCAGAATAACCCAGTCTCTGGTTAAGCTACGGCAGTCGTTTTGCTATCACATGGAGTGAAACACTGTCCCGAGTAATAGAGTCCAAGCTCTTACTGACTGGGAATTTGAGCAAGTTGCTTAACTTCTCTGAAGCCTGAGATTTCCCATCTGTATAAAGAGAATGATGAGAGTAATAATTACAAACTGCTAATTGATCACACACTATTGTAGGCACCACGCAGTGTTTCACCCACATTGTTTACTGAATGGAGACGGTGACCACTGCATACAACAGGAAGGGGCATATTGCACAAAATAATACCTGCCTTAGCTACCTCACTCTGTCCTGTAGGGTCACTATGAGTCGGAATCAACTCAACCGCAACGGGTTGGTTTGTTGGTAGCTACCTCACTGGACTTTTTTGAGAATCAAATGAAACCATATTAGAAAAGCCTTAGTAAAATAAACCGTTACACATGTGCCTACTTAAGCCCCCATTCCCTGGAGCAAATGGAGTAGAAACCAGGAAGAGAATGCCTTACTCCTAGAGCAAGAAGTAAGCTCACGAGACTCATTGCTCTCCCACTCCCCACCACCGCAGAAAAGGAAAAAACAAAAAGGGGTTTATACATAGTTGTGCCAAATGGAAAAAAGCCAGTGGCTGCCGGCTGAAACCAAGCTGTTCCATACTGTTTCGTTTGGGGCCTCCTTCAGAAATTAAACCTCCCCCCAGACGAGACCCTGGGGACAGAGCACTTGTCTTCTTTCTTTTGTGTACCCCCTCTCCTCCTTCCCTCCATACACACTCCCAGCACACACAGTGTGGCCTGTACGCAGTCAGGACAGGGCATTAGCAGAGCTGACTGTCTGCTACGGGAGGTCAGCCAGGCTGGGCCTCCCCTCTGAAGCCTTCTGTTTTTTTAGTGTCTTCTCACTTTCAATCTTCTCAACGAGCTTACAAAACTAGTGTTATCATCTGTATTTTACAGATGAGGACACTGACAGGAGCTCAGATTTGAACCCTTGTCTCCCAGCTCCAAAGCCTCTGATCTGAACCAATATGTTGAGCTTCTGCCATTTTAAGAAGTGATTCTTGCTCCCTCTGTCTCTCCCGCTGGGTCTCTCTGTCTCTGTACGTGTGGTTATCTCTCGCTGGCTCTCTGTATGTGACTCTTTCTCTGTATTTCTTTCTACGTTTCTGTTGTCTTCTGTTACTGTTTGTGTGTGGGTCTCAGTCTCTCTCTTGATTGCTGTCTCTCATATGCTCTCTCTTGCTTTGTGTGAATCTCATGCCTTTTTCCTCAGGTCTGTGGTGCAAATGGTTTGTGCTAAACCAGTAACCTAAAGGGTGGCAATTCAAACCCACCCAACACTGTGGAAAAAAGGCCTGGTGATCCAATCTGTAAATATTACAACCAAGAGAACCCTATGGAACAATTCTACTCTGTAACACACAGGGTTGCTATGAGCTGGAATCGACTCAATGGCAGTGGGTTTTTGGTTTTTCATGTGTGTGTTTGTCTCTCCCTGTTGCTCTCACTATGACGCTCTCTCTCTGGGTGCATGTGTTCCTCCTTGGGCATTCACCAACCTTGGCCCCTATTAGCACACCATATTTTAATTACTTGTTTACTTGACTGCATCTCTTAAAAATTCTAACCTCCGTGTCTGCAGAGACCATCTGTTTTGTTGTCAGTTGCATTTCAAGAACCTAGCACAATGTACAGCATAGATGCTGAATATATTTTTGTTGAATGAATAGTTAAATGTCTGTTGAACATACTGGGAAGGGAGAACGAACAATCCCTAGCACTGAGAAAGACAATGGGGGTCTCCCCTAAAGGCAGATGGCCATGGGAAGGGAAGGGAAGGGAAAGGAAAGGAAGGGAAAGGAAGAGGTCTGCAGTCAATTTTTCTAGCCCTTATAGAGATTACAATCAGGAGATTTGATCAAGACATTCTTATCATGAGTGTTTATCACACGATCTGGTGGCCTAAGATGTGATAATGCATAGTGGTTAGAAACATGGAGGATGGGGTTCAAAGCCCAGCTCCACTGCTGTCCCTTAACCTCTGAGCCATTTCTCCTCACCAGTCAGGTGGGAGCAAGGACAAGAGCTTGCAAGTGGAATAAATGCTTATGAAGATAATCAGATTCCTCAATTTACTGATGAGGAACTTCATCCTAGAGAGGGAAAGAGATGCCCTGCAGTCACACAGCCAGTGAACAAGGCCTCCTTCCACCCTCTGCCAGTGGAGGAGTCAGACATCTGAAAAGGACAGTGGGGGCCTCTAGTGGTCCTGGGAACTTGGCGCAGCCTTCAAAGCTGGAGTGACAGGGCCACCACTTCTCTCTGTCCTCCCCTCCCTTCCACCCCCAGGAAGGGCTATGGCACTCAGCCCCAGAGCAATCCCGGGTGCAGGCAGACAGGCAGACAGGCAGGCAAGGGCCTGGAGCCTCCTCCACTTGGGCAGAAACAAAACTGAGCTAATGGGGGACTGCCTTAGGCTTTGGAGCTGGCTGGTGGTCTAGAGAGCCACTTAGAAATGACCATGAACAACAGCCAGTTGCCTTCCTACAGCTTCAGGCCCCCATCTCCTCATCTGCAAACTTAGGGACTGGATTCGATAATGTCTAAAATCTTAGCCAGGATGTCCCCAACCCATGGGCACTGACCCTGGGGCATTATGGGGAAAGCTGCCTGGGCAGAAAGAAAGGGATGGACCCAGGGGAATACGGTGTGCTTAGTGAACACCACATGAGGCAGACAGAAACTAAGAACTTTTTTATTAAAATAAAATAGCTAGGTAAGGTCAAAAGGTTTTTGTAAATTGTAGAAAAATAAGTTTGTGGAAAAACTACCAAATATGATTTTACTCTGGAAATTTCCCTGGGTTAGGAAAAACTCGGCCAACAGGTCAAGGGGGAGGGAAAGGTGCTTGTGCTGGGACAATGCACTTGTTAGCTCATCACACCCTCCCCAGGGCCTTGAGAGGCAGGGTCCAGTCCCAGAGAGGGAGGGCCCTCAGCAGGTTGGCCACAGAGCCCAGGGGTCTCTCGCTTGGGCTCTGGGCTCTGCCTCACTGTCTGCCCTGAAGGGCCAGACATCAGGGAATTTCTAGGTCTAGGATGCCCACACAGGGCATAGCTCAGCAAGCAGCCTCAACAGAAGGATGGGTCTGCATTTCCTCTCAAAGTTCTGTGTGACCTTGGGCCAGTTCTTGGTGATCCTGTGAATTAGGCAGAGCATGATAGCATCATCCGTCTCTATGAGGTGTTGTGGGGATTGAGACCATACATGTAAAGTGCTCATCACAAGGACTGGCACACAGTAAGTGCATGATAAATGCTAGCTACTGTGATGATTGAAACAACCGCCGCCTTCGCCCTTTCCTCAAGCTCATTCGCAAACTCAATTGTGAGTCAAAAAAACTAGGAGGTTCTACCTAGGTCCGCTCCATTGCCCACTTAAGGCATACCCTCAGATAAATGGATTCACCTCTCTGGGCCTTCTTTGTCTCAGAGGGATGCAAATTCTGCCTGCCTGCCCTCTAGGGCTGTTATGGGCTCAGAGAGGCCTGACCTCATCATTTTGAGAGGTCTAACTGCTCTATGGATGCAGATGGCAAGGGGCACTGGCTCTCCCACTATCCATTTGCCAGTGTGGGTGAAAGAACAGCAGCCACAGCAAGATGCCAAGGCACATTGCCACCTCCCTTGGAGGGGATAGGTAGAGGAAACAAAGACACCACCATCTGAACCCTACTCACATTCTTTCTTCCTTCTTCCATAAATATTTTCTGAGTGCCAACTGAGTGCTAGGCACTGGAGATGTAGAGATGAATAAGTAGTCTGTGCCCTCTTGAAGCTCAACATCTTATTTCCGAATATGGGGAGGGATCTGGCAAGAGGCTCCCACTCCCTTGGGTCTCCCCAGCTTGAAGATTGGCCTGGCCCCTCTGTGCTGTCCACCTGTCACCTAGACAGCCTGGGATCTGGAGGGTCCTGGGACTGAACAGTTTGTTCAGAGACCAGGTCTCTGAGCTGAGTAGTCACAGCTGAGCCAAGTACACAGGTCCCCTTCAGAAGAGTCTCACCTCCCGAACGGGGATGCCCCATCTTACTCTCCAGACTTGGCTCTAAGCGATTCCCAGAGGGTGACCATGAGCCACTACTGAGGGACACTGGCTCTACCAGTTTTTGTAGACAAGGAGTCCAGAAAAGGGCTAAGCAGGGCAGCCTATGAGAAACATCCAGCTTCCAAAGGCACAATGCCACTTCCCTTAGAGGTGTCGTGGGGATTAAAGGCTAAGTCTGTGAAGCATTTAGTACAAAAGTAAGTGCACAATCAATGGTGTCTACTGCTACTATCACTGTTACAGTAACAAATGTGATTATTTACCATCAACATAAGAGGAGGACATTGTTGGTCCAACTGGTCTGAAAACTGGGGCTACAGTGTTTTTCTTCAATCATATTTGCACTCCCGAGACCCTTCATGCCTTCTTCTCTTTGGTGCTTCTTGGACCACCCCATCCCCCCAACACCTTCTCACTGGCTGGCAGTGGTAGAGAATTAAGAACACAGACGAGTGCAACCAATATCCTGGCTTCATCCCTTTGTAGCAGCTACCTTAGGCAAGTTGTTTAGGCTGTCTGTGTTTCATCTCCTCATATGTTAAATGAAGATAATAATAGTAACTATCTCGGAAGATCATGATGAGGATGAAATGTGTTGATATAAGGAAAGCACTTAGAAAAGTGCCTGACACATAGTAACCACTCAGTAAATGTTATCTATTATTAGTATTTCAGATATGTTGATAGCTTGTATACATTTAATAAAATATAATTAATATTTGGTTATTTAATAATCAAAACATAACAAATATCTAGGTCTTATAACAAGCTTTGTAAGTGTCAATGTTTATTTACAGCTGAATCCCTCGCTCCTCCTCCCTGTACCTGAGACCAGCACACCCATCCTCACAACAGGAGGTGAGACCCAATCACCTGCAGTTGCACACACCGCTTAACATCTATGGAGGGACTGTCCTCTCAGGGCCTCATGAAGAAGGTCTTAGTGGGTCTGGCACTGTGCTGGGGCCAGGTGACAGAGACCAAAGGAACCCAGACCCTGTTCAATAGATCTTAACAAGAAAAATTTTTAAATCTGAAGACACACAGGAATAAGTCTATCCTTTTCATGTCCTATAAAGTCGCTATGAGTCGCAATCGACTTGACGGCAGTGGGTTTTTCATGTCTGAGACATAGTGGAGAGGCTGGTTGGTGAAAATGAAATACTGAGAAAGGTTTGCACATTTCGGCTTTTATTAAAATTAAAGTAACAAAGTATGGGAAACTAGAACATTGATTCCTTTAAAATAACACGTTTGAGGAAATGTTTCTTCAGCTTTCACTGTAACTGATCAAGCATGTGACAAGCATTGTTCTTTAACAAGATATACGTTCCCTACTATCCATGCAGGAGACACCGGATTGAGGGCCTTACCTGTGCGATACATGGTACAGGGTGTCAGTCATCAAGTCTGACTGGAAGTGGACAATCACAGGGACAGACCACCCATGCGGACATACACATTCAGTGTCTCGAGTTTTCTTTCGAAGAAAGTATTTTACACATCATATACAAATTAAAATTACACAAATTAAACATAAAATCCAACAAGGGTACTTTATTGCCACTGAAAAGGGGAAAATATACTTTATAATCTCATACCCAAAGGCAAGAATATAGCACTAGGGCAATTTGTTTCTCCAAATGCCACAGTCCCTTGCATTCCTGACTCAGCTGATGCTGTATCCATGAGTCACTGAGTCTTATGGCAAAGGTTGCAGAGAGGCCGTAAGGCAGTGATTATCCACTAAGGAAGAAACCTCTTCCATTCCTAAATGCCAGACGTGCTGCCAGCTCTCCTGCCGGGTCAGTAGATGCACAGCACAGCTGAACACGAGGGGCTTAGGATCCTAAATAGTGCAAATACTTAAAAAAAAAAAAAAAGACATTCCAACCTCCTTGCTTCTCCAGGCAAACACAGCCTCAAAAAACCCCAGATAACTGTAATATGAGTTTGCTCAACCTCTCAACTTGATCCAACTGGGTGCAAATGGGGCGCATGGAGGCAATTCAAAATGGCACCTGTCCCAACAATAAAAATAACAATTAGAAAAATGATGCCAATGGCAGACGAATGCACAAAACAGAACCTGGGTTATAGACACAGCTCAAGAGGCAAGTAAGTTGTACGTTAGTATGAGCAACCACAAAGCACATGCTTAACACATTCTTAATGGGGATCATGAGGACTGACCCCTCTTTTTAAAGTTCAGAGAAAAGACGCTTCCAAAAGGGACATCATCCAGCAGCAAAGGCCTTAAGCTGTTAGAAGTCTCAGAAGACCAAGGGGACAGAAGAGATTGAGGAAAGGAAACTGCCTGGAGGGCAGGCCTTCTCTGGGGCTTCTCTACACCACACTCTGCCAGGCTCAGTGCCAGGCAGCTAGAGTCACCAGGAGGTGGGCCACGCCAGCCTCACCCCCACAGAAAGCAGACTCCAAAGATGTTGTTGTTGTAGTTGTGTGCTGTCGAGTAGATTCCAACTCATAGCGACCCTACACAGGCAATATACATGGATAAGTACTGAGTTGAGCTTAACATTTGTCCCTAGGAATTCAAGAATCACCAGTCAACTGTGTCTTGAAATTCCGCAGTCTCCCTTGAGTATGGTAGAAGAAAGAAGACTCCGAGGCAAAGAGGCACGTCTACCTGGAGCTAATGAAAAATCCATTTTTGGAGGGTGAGAAACAAAGGGAAAGAGCTACAGGCATGAACTAGGTTTGAGAGGGAGAGACATGGAACCTAGTGTTTCATCATCATGGATAATAAAAAACGATTCAAATATCCTGAAAAATTGTCTTATAAAAATATCTACGTTAAAATTTTAGCCTGAAAGCTACAGCTTCAATTTTATAAAAAGGCAGTCTTTGAAAGGATCTGGCTCAGAAACACACAAACATTACACAACAGATATCAAAGTAAGACAGCTCAGAAAAGCATCTTAGGGGATACTGTGACTGGTTTGTCATGAACTAGAATTAAGTATTCTTATTGCATAGCAGAAAATGAGGTCACTTTCATTTGCATAATACTGCAACTTTTTAAATGGAGAGATGCCATTGGGCACTGATGAGAAATAACTTTGGAATTCAGAGTCTGACTTCTGTGTTTTCCAAATCAGTATCCTGTTGGTGTCTAAGCTGCTTCTAACCTTGGGTCTCAATTCCATTTTATCACTGCAATCAGACTTCCAGACACATCACTGACAAAGCTGCATTCATAAGCAGCAGTGGCCACCCTAATTGGAGACAAGGACTTCTCACCTACCATGTGACCAGCACAGGCTTGAAAATAAGTCTGCCGTGTCCCACTATGGAGAGAGAAGGTCGTATCTAGTGATAAAGAGACAGCAGTTTTGGATGGCATCCGTGAGCAGCTAGAGCAGACGTCTTTTTGGTGATGACGTACCAGTGTTCTAGTCCCCGTGAGAAAGGACACATGAAGATGAGATGACATGGCCTCGGGAGCACTACTAGCAGGGCAGTGCTTCCTGGGAAGGGAGACGTGGGGTGGAACCAATAGCAAAAATCCAAAAGAAAAAACATGGCTGGCTGGCTTTCATGGGAAGGGGCCTTTTCTGGGAGGATGACACACGAAAAATAACCTCCCCCATATAAGCTTGAAAGTCCAGCTTCTAGGTTGTGGGAGAGAGGATGGTGAATTCACCTTTCATCTGAAATCCGGAGTTTGTATAAATAGCATACATTCGGCCCCAACACCCTACCACATCCTTACCCCACACACATCAAAACAAGGTCCCAAGAACTTTTGGGACCAAGAGTTCATTCCATCAGCTTCCAACCTAGAGCCAGGGAGAGCTCTAAAACCATAGTCATTTCCACTGCTGGGAGAGACCAGAGCACTCATTTAAAAGCGAGCCTGGATTCCTTTGGATACATTTCTTCCAGGTCCACCAAAGCGCAATGTTTCAGCCTCTTCCCTAGGCTGCTAAAAATCCTCGGTGCCTTGGTGCTCTCCAAACGTCTCTCTGAAGCAGCATCTGCTCAGCATTGGAAGGAAAAGTTTCCTCTTCAGGAGAGTGTGTGTTTAGTGCACAATAAATATACAGTAAATACACAAATTGGCCAACTAGCTGTGTAGGCTCCTGGGTTTCTAATTGCGGGGAGGGGGGATGCCAGTCTCCTGCAGCATCTGCCTGAAAGTAGCCCGGTTGTATTAGAAGTCCAACATCAGGGTTTACAAAGCCCCTTGGCTTCCTGGAGGCAGACCTTGACATCAAGTATGAGTATGAGACTGTTCTCCATACACAAGACCTTGCCTCCCCTATGCCTGAAATTACAACATAAGCAACTTGCTATTTTAGGAAGAGCACAGCTTTAAGGTTCTTTTTATAAAATGCAAATGACTCCATGCACCCTCAAATACCTCCTCTCCAGAGCTTGAAATTCTATTATTAATAATTTTCACCTGTGAATTAGCAAACTTTCCTCAAGCTCTTCTTTTAAAATAAAAGTATCCCCGGGAGAGATCACACATCCAGGGCCCCCCACCATCTCCTCCCCCATAGGGGAAGCAAGGAGGAGATGGTAGCCCTGAGGCTTGGGGAGAGGGTACAGGCCCTAGGATGGGACAGAGGACAAGGAAGACAAGGATATCAGACAGACTGGACCATCATCACATACAGCCAACGGCCAGCCCCAGCCAGTATTTAAAGTCATCCATACTCATCTGAATCACACGTTACCCCATTCAATGCAGGGACACACCTATCTTTGGGTTTGGAGGTATGGTGACCTTTTATTTATCCTCCAAACTTGAACATTTTTGAGAGTAAAATGTGGTGCTATGAGTAATTAAGCCTGGATAACAGGTACAAACAGGGACTGTACTATCCTGGGCAAACCCAGAAGTAGGATCCCTCTCTGAGACTATTATGGGAAGGGACCTGGTCCCTACCACTTTGGTTGGTTTTTATTTTGTTTTTATCTTGTTTATTTTTTTTCTCCAGTGTGTTACCCAGGGCTTCTCTGAAGAGTTAGTTTTCCCAGCTGAAGAGACAAAATCTCCAAACCTGGAATCCATAACATTAAGGACCCGTGGCCCAGACCCAAAGCTGGGCTGTCCTCGTCTGCTTCCTGGAGGAGAGCCCAAGGAAGAGCACCGGCAGAGGAGCACTGGGAGCCCTCATGTCCACCAGTTCCAGCACAGAGTGTGAGGTGCTGCTTCAAGAATGCCCAAGCTCTTCTGCAGACAGTTTCTGTAGTCAAGTAATACATGCTGCCCCTCTTGCTAGTTATTTCTGGACCTTCCCAGCCTGATCAAATGGACCTCCAGAAGACAGCAGCTTTAGTAGTCTCAGGGTCCCCAGGAGCCAAATCCAGAAGAGAGGTTTCTGTGATTTGATTTTTAGCATAGTGAAGTATCAGTAGTAAAGAAATCCAGTAGATAGTCACACACCCCACCCCTCAACTTAGTGAAACACCGTGTTCTACATACATACACACACACACACACACACACACACACACACACACAGAGACACATGCACACATACACACACATGGTCCAGGTTCTCTGTTGTCCCTGTAGAAACACAAAAAAGTCCAAAGGTGCTGCTGGGATTGTCAGGAACCCCACTGCTCAGGGTGGAAGACAAAGCACCTCAGGGGAACAGGAGGTGGGTCACCTACAGGTGTTCACACTGCGAGGCCACTCTGCCAAGTCAGAGGAGGGCGGTTCTCACACCACCACAGACTCTCCCAGAGAGCGGAATCCAGTCATCATGGTCCCCCGCTATTCTGAGTCACAGGCAGCACCTCCTCCCTTCCTCCACCTCCTGGCAGTGGGAGTTTGGGTCACAAGGGCTTGTGAATCACAGCAACACCTAAAATAAAAGGAACAGAAAGTTATCATCTTAGCTTCTCCAGAGTTACTAAGAGTCCCAGTGACTTCATGAATCCAAGACAACCTAAGTCACAGCCAAGAAAAATGAACACAATTTTTATCCAAATATTAAAGGGCTTGTGGACTCTGGCAGCCAGCAGCTGGCTGTTCCCCACCCGTACAGTTAAGCCTCAGCAAGGGATCTGGATCAACAAGCACAGCCCCTCAAACACCGTAGATGATGGTCTCATCTCTCATCATCACACAGACTCATCTAGTGTTGTACTGGCTCCCATTCCCAACCCCAGACTCAGTTCAGCTCAGCACCCTTGCTGGAAGCCCAGAGGCAGCTACATGGCCCTAACTTTGCATCACTTTAAGAGAGGTGATGAGTGATTCATATCTACTTTTAGAAGGCACTGGAATGAACTGGAAAGAACAGTGAATTCATAGAAATAAGAACTGAATTTCAATCCCAGCTCTGCCACCAGCCAACCTTCACTGTGGCCCCAGGCAAGTCCACCTATCTCTAGACCTCAGTTCCCATACTAATTTAGTGTCATCTAATTGAAGGATCCTTCCAGTGCTGAATTCAGTACTTCAACAAACAATCCAGACATGTACGTGTTACTGTTTTAGCCATGTTGAGCCAACTTCAGTACCTAACTCTGAAAATCCCGTGTATGACCCTAAAATCTCATTGTAATGAACTGAGGCCATGTAGCAGATACTGGTTGGTTGATTCAGCCAACATCCTTTTTACTTGCTATCCTCTACTATACAGAACCACAAGTTACAGGCTCAGCTTTCCAGACACCCTTGCAGCTAGAAGTGGCCATGTAGCCCCGTCCTGGCCAATGAAATTATAAATGCAAGTCTGCTGCAATTCTGTCCTTCTTCCTGCCTGGATTCTCATGCAAGGTCTAAGAGGCCGTAGCAGCTATTGGTAAAGATAGAAGAATAGAACAGAAAGGAGAAGCCTGATTCTTCAATGGCAGCCCTGAGCCACCAGGCCAGCCCTGGCCTTCTTTCTGCTGAGACAAATACACCCCCTTCCTTATTTAAGCAAGTTTCTGTCAGGTTTTCTGGCACTTGCAGCTGAATAAATCCTAATAAATGGGGTGTCAACAGGTAAGGTGGTGACTGAAGCCTTATTTTAACATATTCCTACTATGATAAGAATTTCTGATTGGCGGTGAAACCAAGAGAAGAACACTGTTAAAAAGAATTGCAGGAGACTTCCAGGCAACATGGCGCTATAGTCAGAAGCACCACGCCATCCCTCTGCAGCAAAGATCAGAAAAACTAAATCAAACAGAGTCAAACTTCAATCCTGAAACCCTGAGCATCAAATGAAGAGATAAAGAACTCAGCCAAGCACCGAACAGAATAAGAAACTGACCGAGAACAGAGAACGAGAAGAGATATGTGCAGAGGTCCCCTATCAGCTACCACAGCATGGATCCGCCATCTCGGACTCATATCAGAGATCAGCGAACAGGGGTATGAGAAAGCAGCTTCACAGAGCTTCCAGCAGGAGACAGAACAACCGGTAACCAGCGATATAGGCTTTCCCACCCCCCACACTTCTTCACCCCCACTTAGCCTTCTGTGCTTCCTGCAGCCACAGTCTCTTGGCCAGGAAGCACCCAGGTGTTACTTGGATTCCACTCGCCTGCATTGGCTGGCTCCCTGAGTGCCTTTTGTTGGCTGCTGGTGTTGCTTTTTTCTGCTTCTTTAGATTTCTTCTTTACCTCTCACCACCTCCCCCTCCTTTCTCTCAAATACCTGGCTCCGTGAGCCATCTTTGCTTCTTCCTGAAAGGCTGCAAAACACCAATTGACTGTGAAACTGCTTCCGGCCCAAGCTGCCACACTGGTAGGACCCCCGGGGCTTTTTTGTTTGTTTGCTCTGATTTGTTCTGTTCTGATTTGTTTGTTTGTTTTCTTTTTCTTTTCTTGGCTTGGGAGTCCCTTCTAGCTGGGCAGTACCACATGGCTTAGAAACTACTCCCTTACTCTGCACAGACCCACAGGGACATACCTGGGGGCATTTCTATTTTCTTGTTTTTTGTTTGTTTTTGGGTTTTTTGTTTGTTTGTTTTGTTTTCTTCTCTCTATTATTCCCTTTTTGTCTTTCTTCATTTCCAGTTTCTCAATTTATTTATTTTTTTACACTTTTTCTTTTTATTCATTTTTGTTTTTCCTCATTTCTCAGTCTCTCATCTCTCTACTCTAATAGCAAGCTCCCTTAGCACTGTTTTTTGTTTGTGTGTATGTTTTTGGCTCCTGTTCCTCTCTTCTCTCGCTCATCTTTCCCATACCCATCTTAGCTCCACACATCACAATCTACCCCCTCCTTCCTGCCTACCTGCACCATGTGCTGAACATCACACTCCCAAGCAGCACAGGCACAGCCTATTGGAACCTGCCCTGCACTGATTCCCAGTCCACACTGTCAGCCCTGGTACGTGCCACAAAAAACCTATCCCAGAAACTCCCCTTTAGCTGGACCTGCACTGCTGCACCATACCTGAGTGACTGACCCTGCCAATTGGAGAAGGAGGTGAAAAGTATTGTGCCCACAGATGAGCAAACAACAAAGAACACACAGCCCACCTGCTCAGACATAACCAAACAAAACAAAAAAGCAGGACAAAACAAACAAATCCATAATCAATAAATGAGGAAAATAACCACTGAATGCCCCAAAGACAGCAGACAATATCAAAACATTTACAAAAACAGGACAGGATTGTTCCAGTAGGCATCCAACATAAAACACCAGATGACCTTCCAATAGAAGAAAAGGCACTAGACCTAACTGATAGGTCATTCAAATCTCTAATATTCAGAATTATCCAAGAGTTGAAGCAAAAAGCAGACAAAAATGAGGAAAAAAATAGACAAATTCATGGAAAATACAGACCAAAAAAATGGAAGAATTCAAGAAAATAATACAGGAACAAAATGCCAAAATAAATTCACAACTAGAAAACATACAAAAACAACAGTTAGAAATCCAAAAGGTAAACAACAAGATTTCAGAAATGGACAGTGTCATAGAAGGGCTGAGGAGCAGGTTTGAAATGATGGAAGATAGGATCAGCGAAATTGGAGACAAACACTTGGCTACAACTCTGTTTGAGGAAAAATAGAAAAAAGAACAAAGAAAAATGAAGAAACTCTGATAATTATGTGGGATACAATCAAAAGCAAAAATCTGCTGGTAATTGGAGTTCCAGAACAGGGGGAGAAAACAGAAAACACAGAGAGGATCATTGAAGAATTGCTGACAGAAAACTTCCCCAGTATCATGAAAGATGAAAAGCTGACCATCCAAGAAGCTCAACAAACCCCATATAGGATAGATCCCAAAAGAAAATCACCAAGGCATATCATAATCACACTCGCTAAAACTAAAGACAAACAAAGAATCCTGAGAGCAGCTCGAGAAAAACAAAAAGTCACATACAGAGGAGAAACAATAAGACTAAACTTGGATTATTTGGTAGAAACTATGCAGGCAAGAAGGCAATGGGATGACATATATAAAACCTTGAAAGAAAAAAATTATATATATAGAATAATATATCCTACAAAACTCTTGTTCAAATATGATGGTGACATTAGGTCATTTCCAGATAAACAGAAATTAAGGGACTATGTAAAAACCAAACCAAACTTACAAGACTTATTAAAGGAAGTCCTTTGATCTGAGAACAAACAACATCAGACCACAGGCTGAATCTAGAACACAGGATTGTACTAGCCAGATACCAGCCTAGGAAATGAACTCTTAAGGACTATGCAAAACCAAAAGAATTACAACAGGTAACCAGGGAGGTTAATCTGTAAATGACAACAGCATCAGAACAATAAAAGAGGGAATAAACTGTGTAGGTACAGAACCTTCCAATGGAGAAGAAGGCAAGGTGATACCAAGTAATAATAGACTGGTTCAAATCTAGGAAAATAAGGGTAAATTCCAAGGTAACCACAAATAAAGTTAACAAACCTACTCATCAAAATAAAGAAGAAAAACATTAAGTTTCAGTACAAATAAAACCTACAAAAACAGAGGAAATGAAAAAAAAAATCTGCAAACAACAGGAACTCAGCACAAGAGAGTAATAGGAACAAAGCCAACATCAGCACCACAAGAAAAAAGCACTACAAAATGCAATCCCACTCCTAGGAATATATCCTAGAGAAATAAGAGCCGTCACATGAATAGACATATGCACACCCATATTCACTGCAGCACTGTTCACAATAGCAAAAAGATGGAAACAACCTAGATGCCCATCAACAGACGAATGGATAAACAAACTGTGGTACATACACACAATGGAATATTATGCAAAGATACAGAACAATGATGAATCTGTGAAGCATCTCATAACACGGATGAAACTGGAGGGCATTATGCTGAGTGAAATAAGTCAATCACAAAAGGACAAATATTATATGAGACCTCTACTGTAAAAACTCATGTAAAACTTTACCCAGAAAAAGAAACAATCTTTGTTGGTTACAAGGGAAGGGTGGGGTGAGGGGAGGGACTAAATAGACAATAGATAAGTGGTAACTTTGGTGAAGGGTATGACAGTACACAGTACTGGGGAAGCCAGCCCAGCTTGTACAAGGAAAGGTCATAGAAGCTCCATGACACTTCCAAACTCCCTGAGGGACTGAATTGCTGGGCGGAGGGCTATGGGGACCATGGTCTCAGGGAACATCTAGCTCAATTGGCATAATGCAGTTTATAAAGACAGTGTTCTACATTCTACCTTGGTGAGTAGCGTCTGGGGCCTTAAAAGCCTGTGAATAGCCATCTAAGATACTCCACTGGTCTCACCCCTTCGGGAACAAGGGAGAAAGAAGAGAACAAGATACAAGGAAAAGATTAGTCCAAAGGATTAATGGACCACAGCTACCACGGCCTCCACCGGACTGAGTCCAGTATAGCTAGATGGTGCCCAGCTACTACCACTGACTGCTCTGACCGGGATCACGATAGAGGGTCCTGGACAGAGCTGGAAAAGGATGTTGAACAGAATTTTTAACTCACAGTAAAAAGACCAGATTTACTGGCCTGACAGACTGGAGAAACCCTGAGAGCATGGCCCCTGGACACCCTTTTAGCTCAGTGGTGAAGTCACTTCCGAAGTTCACTGTTCAGCTAGGGATTGGACAGCCTCATAAAATAAAATGGAACTAATGAGGCCCAGCAGTACAGGGACAAGGACTAGAAGGCAGGAGGGGACAGGAAAGCTGGTGATAGGGAACCCAAGGTTGAGAAGGGACAGTGTTGACATATCATGGGGTTGTTAACAATTGTCATAGGGCAATATGTGTATTAACTGTTTAATGAGAAACTATTTGTTCTGCAAACCTTCATCTAAGGTACCAAAAAAAGAAAAAAAAAGAATTATCTATGTGAGATCAAATTGACAACAGCAACTCAAAAGGTTTGATGGGAAGCTTAGGGGGCAGTGAGTTGGAGATATGGTGATGGAATAATTTGGAAAAGGATAGTGAGAATAGCAGCACAACTGGAAGAATGTAATCAATGTCACTGAATTGTACATGTAGAAACTTTTGAAATGGTGTAACTTTGGTTATGTATATTTTCACCAAAAAAAAGGTCCTCCACGGTCGAGAAGGGAGAGTGTTGACATGTTGTGGGGTTGTTAACTAATATCATAAAACAATATGTGTACTGACTGTTTAATGAGAAACTTTTTGTTTTGTAAACTTTCATCTAAAATACAATTTTAAAAAATTTTAAATAATTAAAAAAAAAGAATCGCAGGATATCCATTGACAGAGATTCTCCCGAGACATCCATTTCACATTAATTCCTGGATAAAGATATAGACACAGAAGCTTAGAGGCAGGTACAACCTCAGTCCTCAGACCTAGGAATGCTGCCTGACATCGAGAGCATCTTGCCTGCACCTCACGCTTCTCTTTCATAAGGTGGCTTTCTTCCCCCCATAAAGCAGACTCCTGTCTTGCTTTTTTATAGAAACCTTCTTTTTATTATAAAAGTAATATATTCTTATTATATAAATTTGGAAAACAAAGAACACAAAGAAAAACATCTTTAATCTCTTCATACAAAGACAACCACCAATATCTTTTTGGTATGCTTCTGCCTTCTAATAATAACCACAGTTCTTAGGTGGTGCAAAAGGTTAATGCACTCGGCTGCTAGCGAAAAAGTTAGATTTGAGTCCACCCAGAGGACTTTGGAAGAAAGGCTTGGTGATCTACTTCTGAAAAATCAGCCATTGAAAACCCTATGGACCATAGTTCTACTCTGACACACATGTCATGGGGTGTCCATGAATCAGAACCGCCTCAGCGGCAACTGGTTAATAATATATAATCCCAGTCATTAACTGAATTTTCTACGTGCCAGACAGACATTGTGTTAAGTGCTTTGTATGTATTATGGCATTTTATTCTTATGACAGCCTTAAGAGCTTGCTATTATTTTATTCTCATTTTACAAATGAGAAAATAGAGGTTCAACATATTGACACCTTGCCCAAAGTCCCAGGGCTAGTGGCAGAGTTGGGATTCAAATTCAGATCTGACTTCAATATCCATATCCTCAAGCACTAACTATTCAACCCCCCATGACACAGGACAACATAACTCAGCTCACACGGTACATACAATTTTCTATCCTCCTCTTGCAGTCTGTCAGAAATATTTTCTAATAACATTAAAAACACTTCTGCTGTAAAAAAAAAATACACACATTTTATTTAACTATTTCCTACATGTTAGACACTAAGTAGTTCTCAGCATTTTGTTATTACAAATAATGCTCCAGTAAGTAATCTTTTGTCCAAAAATTTAATTTCTGGAAGGAAGACCTGTACCTTATTCTACGCAGGGAGCCAGGCACAAAATAAATCACTCAGTCAATGGGTATGAACAGGAAATTGTGCATTTGATTGTCTCCTTCCCGCCTACTTCTCAGGGTGGGCAGACAAAAAAGAAAAGGACATAAAATATTCAGCACATATGCAAAATTCTAGCCACTCAAACTTAACCTTTCCCCTCTCATTAAAGCCTCGTCCTAGAAAATGCCCTGTTATTCCAACTACACTTTTGAAAAGAAAATGACAGGACTGGTTTGAATAATTAACCATGAGAACAGAATCACTCTAGGACCAAAATGCCTCTAAAATTTTTCACATTTACCCGAGAAGAATGTGATAAGGTGAGAAAAATCCTGAATGAGGGAAGAAGGTGAAATAATTAAATAATTAAATAATTAAAGCCCTGTGTTGAAAGACTGTGACCCAAACTCTAGCCTACAGGACACTGACCTGCCTTTCACTGCAATCCAAGCAAGATGGAATGACTCCACTTTCTAATGCAAAATGGAAATAAGAACACCACCACAGGAGTTATGTTGTGGACTAAATGAGATTATCGTTAGGTGCCATCAGGTCGGCTCCGACTCATAGCGACCTTACGTACGACAGAATGAAACGTTGCTGGTCCTGCGCCAACTCCACACTTGTTGCTCTGTTTGAGCCCATTGCTGCAGCCACTGTGTCAATCCATCTCATTGAGGGTCTCCCTCTTTTTCTCTGACCCTCCACTTTACCAAGCATGATGTCTTTTTCCAGTGATTGGTCCCTACAGACATATAGGACAATGCCTGGCACATTGAATGTGCTCAGTAAATAAATGTTAACTCTAATTATACCCATTTCTGGAAAATCAGATACAAGAAGCTGGGCTACATGATGGATATATATTTGCTTATCTGACCATAGTCCCCTTACCCCAGCAATACCAACTCCGGTCCCACCCACCTCCTCTCCCCCTCCCTCAGCTCCCTCCAACCTCACAAGTCCATCACACACACTCCCCAAGAAGCCTCCACACCCACCTCATACCTTCCTCGTCCCTCCCAGCCTCTTGCCTGGAATGCCCTGTTCCCTGACCTTTCGTTGAGTTTGAATTCTGAATTTGCCATGTATTAGCCATGTGGCCTTGTGCAACTTACTTAAACTCTCAAAACCTTAGTTTTATCATCTATAGAATGGAAGGATACAGTCCCACTCAATCTGAAGGGCTGTTGAAAACGTGCGAGTGAATGTATACACTGTACCTAACATACTGCCCATGGCACAGAGAGTGGGCACCAGCAAAGGGCAGCTATAGCGTGATTGCGCCCTACCCTCAAGGTTTAATCAAGTCTCATCTCCTTCAGGAAGTGTTCTCTGACACTGCCAGTCCTCATCTCTCTGACATGCCCTAAAGCGTGTATAGTGTCTTTCATTTAGAACCTGTATGTACATCATCTTGTATTTCCCCTGTTTTGTGTAGGCAGGTCTTATCCAATTAATTTCCAATTTAATTTCTGGAAGGAAGACTTGTATCTTATTCTACCTAGGGAGCCAGGCACTAAATAAACAAGGAAAGGCAACGAAATTCTAAAATCGCTTTTGACAATTCAGATCAGTTGGAAGTGGCTCCCTGTACCACTGTGGTAAGATGAACTCTGAGGCTGCATTTGAGTTCACTGGGGAAACAAGGCTAATTATCAATGTCTGTCACGGGTACAGAACGAAGGAGTAGTGGGCACATGACAACTATCTGCCATCCCTGGAGAAGGCTCTTAGTTTCAAGTTAAGAAAACTTACTCCCTCCCCGCCACCGTGGGTTGAAGCCTTGGGCATGCTGGTGAGGGAACGAAATGGAGCATACTGACCCGCGTAGCTCCGCCCCGTGCTCATGTTGGTTGGCAGCAGCATCCACTTGTCGGTAACAGGATTGTAGTACTCCACCGAAGCCAAGTTACAGGATCCATCATCGCCTCCAACCACGTACAGGAGCCCGTTCACTGCACAGACCCCTGGGAATCAGAAGTCATAGCAGACATTATAACAGCAGCTCTGAGGTATTGGAATCGACGAGAAACAAATCAGGGTAGCTCTGGAGGTTCTTTCCCTTACCTTTGTCGTAACACAACACTGTTGGCTCCACAGGTCTGAGCTCGCTCCTTGGAAGAACATACTGACAGCAGCCCCTGGGCTCTGGGGATTCCCTTTCTAACAAGGTCACTGCTCTGACCAGGAAGCTTCCTCTATTACGTGGTCCCATAGAGCACTATGAGTGTGGGCCCCTCTTTACTGGAACGTGCCCCATGATGCATGCAGACCCCACGCCCAGCCTGAGCAGTACAATAAGACAATTCAGGGGACTGTGTGCTGCTACTACCTCTCTACTTCTAAGTTTTTTTTCCCCATTAAACCCAATGTTATATCCGTACTTTGTGGTATCAAAGATCAAAGAGGTGTCTGCAATCCCTTTACGTGACTGAAGTCTAAATTCATACGTAGTTTCCAGGGGTGAGGTACCACCCCCACAATGACACAGGAGTGAACTGGTTTTGGGGCAAGGTCTCATGCAATGGGGACTCAAGAGTAAGAGAACGTAATTAGTGCTCATCAAGACTTTAAAAGCCATAAACCGGTTGTCTCTGAGTCGATTCCGACTCAAGGCAACCCCGTGTGTGTCAGAGTAGAACAGTGCTCCGTAGAGTTTTCAATGGCTGATTTTTCAGACGTAGATCACCAGGCCTTTCTTCTGAACTGCCAACCTTTTGGTTAGCAGCGGAGTGCGTTAGCCATTTGCACCACGCAGAGACACCTTTAAAGGCCATAGTCCAATATATCGTGTAATTTTTCAAAATCAGATTAACGGATTGGTGACACTCAAAAAAAGTTGTAAGTTTCAGCGTCGGTGAAGATGTGGGGAAATGGCTGCCGTCATGTACTGGGGAGAATATAAAACGGACCACCTTCCTGGATGATCTCTAAAGCACAGGTGCTCCCTCTGACTCAAAAATTCCACTTGGTTTTCATCCTAAGGAAATTATTTAAAGTGTATGAACAGATTTAGCTATAGGGACCATTTATAATAATCAAAGCATTATCTGTAGTAAAGATGGAAATAGTAGATTGGTTATTTAAATTATGATATAGCCATTTAAAACAATATCATGTAAATATATTCAATGTTGTACAAAGATATTCATGAAAGATTGTAAAGTTGGTTTTTAAAAAAGCAGGTTACAAAACAGTAGCATAGTAGGATCCTATTTTATTATTAAAAAAGGTTTATACACACAAATATTTACATCTTAATTAATCAGACTCTAGCCCTGGAGGTGCAGCGGTTAAGAGCTCAGCTGCTAAACAAAAGGTCGGCAGTTTGAATCCACCAGCAACTCCTTGGAAACCCTATGGGGCACGTCTACTATGTCCTGTAGGGTCGCTCTGCGTCGGAATCGACTTGACTGCAATGGGTTTGGTTTCTTGGTAAAGAGACTAGCTGCCTTACTCCATGTAGCTTTAAGGCCAAATGCCAGGTTACAGCACAGCAGACTTGGCCATTGAGTAAATTAATAAACTTCTCTTCGTTTACACTTTCAACAAGTCAGTTACAAATGTGTTTAACTAACAGGTAATATGAGCATAAAGGAAATAAATCTGCCTGGAAGTCACCTGTTTATCTATCCAGCCCAGGAAGCTGGGCTAAGCCAACACATTCATAGAGCAAGAAGGCATAAAGCAAGATATACCAAAACCTGACACAACCCACAGTCCAAAGTTCTAAAAGGAAATAGTTGTTGTTGGGTCAAGTCAATTCTGACCCATGGTGACCTCGTGTGACAGAGTAGAACTGTCCCATAGGGCTTTCTTGACTGTAATCTTTATGGAAGCAGATTGCCAGGTCTTTCTCCCTCAGAGCCACTAGGTGGGCTCAAATCACCAACATTTCATTTAGCAGCCAAGCACTTAACTGTTACATCACTCGGGCTCCTCGTAGAGGTGTTAGGCTCCAAGAAATACAAACCTAAGCACTGTACCATGAATCATCCCTACACGAAGGAAAAGGGGAATGGAAGGAAAGAGATATAGGAAGTGCAGAGAAGGGAATAAGGGAAGTGGTCCCACTGGAGAATCAATCAGGGGTCTGGCTATCCCTAAGATGAAGGAATTTTTTCAGGTAGGAAGTGAAAGGTTCTCAGAGCCAGGCCACTGGCAAAGAAGAGAGAGAACATGTCACTGTCTGGCTCTTGTCCACATAGCCCTATGCTTAGCTGCCCACCAAAGCCACTGGGCAGGGGACACATATGGCATCCAGAGGAGCTTTTATGGCTCTATGCCTATCTGAGTGCAGTGAAAGTCATCACCCTTCACTGGGGGGATGGGATTTCTCTACATCTAAGAGGGGGCCTGTGGCTTGCTTTTTGGGTCTCAAGCTCTCTGCTCCGCTAGCCCAGGGCTTATCTGGCAAATGGACACTCCCTGTCCTGCGTATAAGCTCAGCCCCAGGCCGTGGGGGCCTGGCCCCTCTGCCTCTCTCTTAGGGCTAGTGTTTGCAGGGATAAAAGACCCACAACCTCCAAAACGGAGAAGGAGAGAGTAGCCGTTACCTGCATTGCGCCTGCACATGTTCATGTCTGCCACCTGCTTCCAGGTGTTTGTTCCAGGATCATAAACCTCAACGCTCTTCCTCACCAGGGGCCCATCATGCCCACCTGTGGCGTACAGCTGTCCGCTGAGCACCCCAACCCCTGAAAAGCAGAGCACAGTGTCCCAGCTTCAGGCTGGCTACAGTGACTGGAAACCAGCAGACCTAGCATCCAGGCCTGGCCACCATCACCAGCATGGTGATCTTGGGGAGTATCTCTCTGGACCTCAGTTTCCTCATCTGTAAAACAAATATAATGACACCCTGTCCACCTCATAAGAGTGTCCATCTGAAAACTGAAAACATAAAGCAAATATGACCCTATTTTTGTTTAAAAAATAAATATATAGATAGATATATATGTATAAGGTGGGGTGTTCATATGCAAAGAAAACAGAAAAACAAAAAGGCTGAAAGAAATCCACCAAAATATGAAAAGTGGTTATTTCTGGGTGGTAAGATTACATGCTTTATTTTTCCTTCTCGACTGTCTATATTGCCTAGTTTCCTCAGAATGTGGCATTACTTTTATTACTCAGTCTTATATTAGTTAAATAAAAATAGTTTCAAAAAAAACATGAAAATAGCCACACAGCAGGTCTGCTGAGATAATGATTACCAAGATCACTCTGCTTTCTTTCAAGCAGATGCTGTTCTTTCTGCCCACTTGCTCTCCCTCCTAGATTGCAGAGTGGGTATTAGACCCCTCACAATGCTGATCAGCCTGAGCTGAGTGCGAGAGTTCCATCATTTACAAGTTTTAGGGTAATTTTTTTTTCTTGTACTTTAGATTAAGGTTTACAGAGCAAACTAGTTTCTTATTAAACAATTAATACACATATTGTTTAGTGACATTGGTTGCCACCCCCACGACGTGTCAACAGTCTCCCCTTCTCAGCCTTGCGTTCCCTACTACCAGCTTTCCTATCCCCTCCTGCCTTCTCGTCCTTGTCCCTGGGCTGGTGTGCCACTTTAGTCTCATTTTGTTTTATGGGCCTGTCTAATCTTTGGCTGAAGGGTGAACCTCAGGATTGACTTCATTACTGAGCTATGACGGTGTCCAGGGGCCACACGCTCAGGGTTTCTCCAGTCTCTGTGAGGCCAGTAAGTCTGGTCTTTTTGTGTGTGTGTGTGTGAGTTAGAATTTTGTTCTACATTTTTCTCCAACTCTGTATGAGACCCTCTGGTGTGATCCCTGTCAGACCAGTTGGTGGTGGTAGCCAGGTACCATCTAGTTGTGCTGGACTCAGTCTGGTGGACGCTGTGGTAGTTGTGGTCCACTAGCACTTTGGACTAATCTTGCCCTTGAGTCTTTGGTTTTCTTCATTCTCCCTTGCTTCAGATGGGGTGAGACTAGTGGAGTATCTTAGACAGCTGCTCAAAACCTTTTAAGACTCCAGACGCTACTCACCAAACTAGAAATGTAGAACATTTTCTTTATAAACTATGTTATGCCACTTGAGCTAAATGTTCTCCGAGACCATGGTACCTAAACCAAAAAAAAACCAAACCTGTTGTCACTGAGTCGATTCTGACTCATAGCAACCCCGTAGGACAGAGCAGAACTCCTCCATAGGGTTTCCATGGAGCAGCTGGTGAATTCGAACCACCAACCTCTTTATTAGAAGCCATACTCTTAACCACTACACCTCTAGGGTTTCCCTATGGTCCCCAGAGCCCAGCAATTTGGTCTTTAGAGTAATCTTTTAAAAGCCTTTAATACAAGCCAACGAAATAAAAGCCAGGAAAAAAGGAGGTGACATAGTACCCTAGAAGGAGCAGATGATCTGTCTCTATAACTTGCCCCCTAGGTGATTCCCCTCGCCCCCACCTTTCTGGTCCTCAGTTTTCCCACCTGTAAAGTGGAGGAGTTGGACCAGATTAGTAGTTCTCAGAGGCCACTCCATGGACAGGCTGCATCTCAATCAGCCGGGGAGCTTTCTGGAAAGACAGATTCTAGGGCCTCACTCCCAGAGACACTGGTCAGGAAGTTGAAAAAGCTTCTCAGGTGACTGGGATGTGTAGTCAACGTTTTGGACTCAAGGACTAGATTTCTGGAACGTAAACTTCATGTGGACAAGGACCATGTCTGTCTTGTCCACTTCTGCTTCCCTGTGCCTAACAGTAGTAGGTTCTTAACAAATACTGTTTGAATGACCAAATACGTAAAATCCCCTTCAGCAATTATACCAGTGGATCCCAGCAGTTGCCCTGAGCTAACAGCAGATGGCAGTGTTGTGCCAAGAGTGGCTATCAGGTACCTGTATTTGGTTTTTATAAAATGCAGTGTTTTCCAAGCAGGGCTTGAACCGGTTTGAACCCCGGCTAAGAATTTGCATTTCTACCCCGGATATACCGAATCACAATCTACATTTTAACAAGATCCCCCAAGTGATTCCTATGTGTGATACATTTTGAGAACCACTGCTCTACCAGGGAACTTGTTAGAAATGCAAATTCTCAGCAGGGGTTCGAACCTGAAAGAAGCCCTGGTTCCAAGGCTGCCTCACCTTCCCTTCCTCCAAGCTCAGCAGGAACTAGCACACCCTAGGGCCCAGAGATGGCCTCTTCTTCCCCATAAGCATCCGCTGGTGTTGCCCATGCCCTGCTGAGGAGGCAAGCTGTCTTCCAGGGCACTCAGGGGCACCACTGTCCCAGCAACTCTGCCATTGTGTACCCTTATCCATAAACGTTCACCCAGAGGCTTCCTGGACTTAGAGACACAGGGGTTCCAGGCACCTCAAAGGGCTTCAGGTGGCCAGAGGCCAAGGCCTCTGGTCTCTGGGTCCTCAGCCATCAAAGCCCCAGCTCAGGACAAGTATGTTGGTTCCTAACTCCAGAGGTGAGTCTTCCCAAATCTTAGGACAGTGAAGCACTGAAGAAAGGCTGACCTGGGAGCCTGAGACCAGGACCCTGACTAGAATCTGAGGGAGCAGCCCACCTCTGAGAGAGAGGCCATCTGCTAAATCGGGGTCACTGTGCCTCCCAAGCACACATGCAGTAGAGCTGTCACTGTCCAGGGCTTCCAGTATAAGTGAGAGGCAGGACCTCCTAAGGAGCTTGGCGGGGTGGAGGCAGCTGTCACCTCCAAAGGCAGCTCCATGTACAAGGATGAGCCTGAATTTTCAAAGGCAGGTCTGTCCCCACGGCTTCACACCAGGGGGCCCCACCACATTCCCTGCTGTGCAGGAGTTCCTAGAAGCAGCCACACACGTCAGTGTGTGCTGCTCCGCTCCTGCTGGTCTGCTCCTACATCCTTGGGTTTGGAACACTTGTTCTCACACCTCAAGTCACAATGGAGAATTTCTAGGAAGCACAAAGATGGCTCTACCAAGACTTTGTAAACCAAATCACTAAAAGAGCTTTTCTAAGGGAAGAGAGTTGTGGGACTTTTTTAAACTGAATTGGACTTTAGGGACCATCTACTGCAACCTGATCATTTCACATGAAGGTCACATGGCAAGTAGAGCCAGCCCAGGACCAAATTCCAGGCTCCCGGACTCCACGCATCTGCTCCATGTTCAGGAAGGGCCAGTCTGTCAGGATCAGCAAAGCCATGCTCCCTAAAAATAGCATTCCAGGCACAAAGCTTCTTAAATAGAATCATACTGACTCCTCTTTTAACCTGTGAGCACACAGAGGTTCTTGGAAAACATTAAAAATAGCATGATTTTTAAGGAATGCTGAGGATGTGGTCATATGTTCAGTACTATATAATAAGATCACAACTCAATCTTCAAAGATACAAAAAAAAAAAAAAAAAAAAGACAAAGAAACAGCACTGTGGGGAAAAACTCTCCGCTGTGGCTTTCCTTCCCAGAAGTCACATGGCTTCCCCACCAGGCCCAGGTTCGTAGTCAGAATGGCCGTGCAAGTCACCACTCACCACAAGAACCAGGAACAAAGAGCCAGGACCCAGTGCCCCCGTCTGCCCTCTCAGACCCTTTCCTTTGGGTCTCTAAGATGATGAAGGGAAGACAAGCATGGAAGCATGGGTTGTTACTCCACTATCTAGAAAAATCTCCACACAGCACCTAGTCTTCCCACAAGAAGTAGAAGTGGAAAACCATTTGCAGAGACATTCTCTTCCCATGTGGGAAAGGGGGTTAAAGCTGGGAAAATGGGGGGCATGAGTTTATCTCCAGATATTAATACTAATATCCTGGCTCTTAATTCCCCATACAGAAACTCCAGACAGGCAAGCTTTAGCTTTGTTAACTGAAGCATGGGAACAGCAGTGCTTGACCTACTATTTCACAGGAATGAGACTCTGATCGTTTTGGGGGGTTACAAAAGCTAACTTTGGAGTGAGACAGACCTGAGTGGGAATCTTGATTCTACCAGTTACTAGTTGTATCACCTTTGGCAAGATACTCAAGCCCTGGTAGACTGACTTTCTAAATCTGTTAAGTGGGGTTAATATTGCATCTACCTTTTAGGACTATGGTGAGGATTAAATAAATTGAGGCTAATTAGGATAGTGTCTGGCACGCAGTACACCCTCACTTTCAAGAGATGTAGACATCACCACAGAAGTGGAAAGTATGACGATGAAGAGAATATTATCTCATCCATGCTCTAGCAAAGTGTTCCCCGGGAAAGGTTAATTTATAAATGTTCATTGTCAAGTTGCAAAGGTACTAATGGGATTATATACATTAAAATGAAAGGGGGTGTGTGAAATAAGGTATAATGTTAAGTTGTTGGTCTCAAGACCCACCTGTGAGCAAAACAGACATAATCTGCAGCCTGAGGCCTCCCCCATACCTGCGCCACTGCGGCGGGTGCTCATATCCGCAACGTATGTCCACTCATTCGTTGCTGGGTTGTACTGCTCCACGGTGCTCAGGCACTGGCGGGAAGCCCCATCGTAACCCCCAACAGCATATAGTTTCCCTGGAACAGACAAATATCACTGATGGTGGTGCTGGGGACACTAGCGTGGAACTAGAGTTTGGCTGAAATGCCATCTCTAGCCCACCAAGACACTCTTACCTCAATTAGAGTTCAGAGCCCCTTTCTTATGGGGAGACCACCACCCCACTCCCCAACCAGGCTAAGCATCCTTCACATTTCTGCTTTATCCTCCCTCTTAAGCAGCACTGAACCTCTTTCTAAGCAAGTACCCCAAATACCCAGCATGAAGCTATGGCTTAGCACCACTGGGGCTCAATGTATTCTTGCTGATGAACTACATCAAATCTTCTCCAGAACAAGGCACTGGCTAGATGGAAAGCTGGAGGGCCCAGCTATCTAGTGGCTAAAGATTCACAATGGCAGACAGAGCAAATATAAAAACTACTCTTCAATGAGAACTCTAACTCAGTCTTAGCCACTGTTACTACTCATTCCTAAACTCCAGCAGGAAGAGCTTGTGAATGGCGTATTCTGTGTACATCCTGGCCTGGGGTGGCTGGAATTGATCTGCAGACTCCCTTGTGATCTCTGAGGCATGTACAAGAGCCCTGAAGCACCATCACCTATTTTTAAAATAAAAATACCAAAGCCAATATCCAAGACCATCATTTCTGCCTATGGTTGGGGTTAGGTTGGGCACAGGGTTGAAGGTGGGAAAAACTGGTATTTGAACTGTCCCATAGCAAAGATTGAAACACTTTGGGTTTAAGATATAGGCTTAGAATGCAATGGGAGGGTCTTTGTGTGGAGAAGGGGGGAGGAGTCCTACCTCGTGTGGACCTCTGACCTATGGGGGACCATGGGGTTATAGCAACAATTTGCAAACCAGGGGCTCCTTAAACACTCACTGTCGACTAAACGAACACCACCGAATGTAAATTCATCTAACAGGATTATTTAACCAAGAGGTTTCTTTTTTTGTCATTACATGCCTTCTTAATTGAGAGATACCAAGAATACAACCAGTACATGAGCATCTGCAATTATTTTAAGTTAGAAAGGGATCCTCAGGCTCAAAATTAGGCTGTACCATCAGGATTACTGCTATATCAAATATAAAACTATTTCTCCTTCTATCATCATTAGCCTGGTTTTTTTCTGTAACCCAGAGTCTTCTTAACTCACCCCACAGAAAGAAAGCAACGCTTCCTCCCCTAGTTCCATCTAAGTCAAGAGGTTAAAAAAAAAAAGAAAAAACACCTCAGCAGCTCCTCTGGTGCCTAGGCCACTCAAGGTCTGTCCTGGTTCAGCGCAACCATCTACCCACCCATCTGCCTGCCACTTGTCAGAGCCTAAGCCCCTCAGGGAGGAAACAGGCCCGGGACGTTGGTTACCCCTGTAGACCTGAAAACCTAACTCTCTGTAACACACCATCTCCTCTTTGTTGGGGAGCTTATGCCTAGACTCAGAGTCTCACTGTCCTTCTCCTAAGTAGGAATTCCTCTAGGCAGCCAGCAGCAAATGATCCTGATCCCCCTCACTGTTTTTCAATGTCATTCAGACTATATAGCCATGGTCGGGAGATGATCAGAGGGAAGACAGTAAGCCAAAGTGGAGATTTACCTCTCCAAGGCCACAATGAAGCAGAGTCCACTTAAGTTCCTCCCTCAATATTCTACCCAAAGCTGTAAATTGGACTCTCTGCTGCCCCAGGGTGACCCACATCCAAAAGAGCTTCAAATTCACGAGGGGTAAGAGAAATAAATCCCTTGTCTGTCCTCCGTGTCAACAGGGCATGCTACAAGACAGTTCTTCTTCCACATACAGAACATGCTCTCAAAAGCCTTTGTCAAGGGGAGTATTTTAACTTACAGCCATTAAGGCGTCTCCTCTAACCCCCATCAACCATTCCAACCCTGCATCAGCTGAAAAATACCCACTCAAGGTTTCTCCTTGAGTCTATTAACAGGGATTTGCTATTTTTAACCCTTAGTCTATTGTTTGATATTTCTGGCTAAGGCACAAGAGGGGAAATGGGAAGGTGGCTAGACAAAACACTTACGTTTGGCAGACAAATCAATTTCTGTTCCACCGAGAGTATGAGATTGCAAGAAATAATATATCTTGGTAGGAGGACAAAATCCCTGCCTTCACTAAGATGACTCGTTTAGTATGTTAGAATAATACACTTTTATATAAAAATGTAAACTACACAATACTGGTAGAGACCAGGAAATGCAGGGAGAGAATCTTTCTAATAATATCTAACTGCAGGTTGTACTCTCCCCAAAGCACACGTGGGTGTGTGTGTATGTGTGTGTGTATGTGTGTGTGTGTGTGTATGTGTGTGTGTGTGTGTGTGTGTGTGTGTGTACATGAAAGAGACAATGTCAGCATACATGTCTGCATGCACAGATATTCCAGCTAAATTCCCACTTCAGGGTAAATTAATGAATCAGTGTTACCCTGAAAGAATACATTTTAGTTCACATAATATTCTATACTTTGGTACATTGGACTCATACATATTTATAAAACGTCTATCTATTAGCGTTTGTTAATGGCCTGAGGGAGTGTAATAGCCATTGCCACGGAGTCGACTCTGACTCACAGCAACCCTATAGGACAGAGGAGAACTGCCCCATAGGGTTTTCAAGGCTATCATCTTTACAGAAGCAGGCTGCCATATATTTCTCCCACAGAGAGGCTGGTGGGTTCAAACTGCAGACCTTTCAGGTAGCAGCAGAGTGCTTAACCACTGTGCCAACAGGGCTCCTTTGAGGGAATGTTGCACAGTGAAAAAGCCTTAGGTTTGGAGTCAGACATCCTGGGTTAAAGGATGCATTGTGCTAGTTACTACCTTGGGGTGCGTCACTTAATCCCTCTAAGACTCAGTTTCCCCCTCTGGAGAAGAAGGAAAGTCTAAGTCCTGCCTATCACCTTCACAGGGGTTATGGGAATAGCAAATGAGAAAAATGGATGTGAAAGTCCTTTATAAACTGTGGTGCGCTGTCTAACCAACCCCTAGATGTCACCACTCCTTCCCTACCTCACCCCACACATGTTTCCAAACTAGAGCAGGACTCCACCACCAACGTGTCCCGCAGAGTAATCAGACCTGGGAAGGAGTGCGCACCTCATTCAATTGTCTGTTAATGTTCAATGTATAAACATGAGAACAATATTAATTAAACACAATGAACTCTCACCCCCACCAGATTAAACTTCTAGGTTATATACTAGCTCTGTGTTCCCCACTCTTCTCCCCTCCCTAACCTTTAACAAAGCTCTTGACAAGTGGCCAAAAAGGCTAGCATTTCCCCTCTAGTCTCCTCCTACTCCCCCCAGCCCAGCTGTACCACTTCTTGGCTGTGGGGCCTTGGGTCAGTAGCTTCTCCTCTCTAAGTCTCAACTTTCCTCATCCATTTAATCAGGATAATAGCACCTAACCCAGAGTAGTGACCAGGTAGAGAAAGCATCAATATGATGCTGGGATGCTGGGCACAGGACAAGGCCCATGTGCCAGGGCAGGGACTGATAATGGCCCACTGCTGCCTCCTTACCCTCTACAACGCCCACACCCACACTGCTCCGCCGTGTGTTCATCGGGGCCACAAAGAACCACTCGTTGGTCTTGTAACTGTAGGCTTCCACCGACGCTAGGCCTGGGAGACAAGAGACTCATGAACATTCCGTGGCATCAGGCCTCATCCTGCTGTGCTGAGTAGTAGTGAGGATGGGGGAAGAGTCTAAAGCTGGGGGCTAGAAGCCTGCACGTATGGCTCAGTGCCACCACTGCCTTGTTGTGTGGTCTGGGGCAACTCCCTTAAACACACCTGCAGTGCATCTACCTGACGGATCTGCTAAGACTTGCCTCAGAGGGTAGCTTGTGAGAGGACGGAAGAATAACTGAACTACCTTGTAATTGCAAACTGTTAAACCTATAGAATGGAAAGCTTTTTATTTCACATGAACACCTGAGGTTACCTCACTGCATATCTATTCCAACCAGAAAGCTGAAAACTCGCTTTCCCAGATTCTTTTGCAGCTAGAGATGACCATGTCAATGAGACCTAAGCAGAAATCCAATGGGGATTTCCACAATAGACTTTGCTGTTCTGATACAGATGCCACCCTGCCTGCTTCCTGCTACCTAGAGCACAAATGTGTTGGCTGGAGCTTTAACAGCCATCTCGTGATCATGAGGAGAAGGCCAAGAGAAACTTAAAGAACTCAGGCCCAACATCCTTGGGCAACTGGACCAAGTCAGCAACTGCTGACCTCTGTACTTCTTGTTTCATGAATAAAACAAAATTCCTCATTTGTTTAAGCCACAGTTTAGTCAGGTTTTCTACTTACAGCCAAAAACAATTTCTGAAAGAAACAATGCCTCATTGCCTTTTGTTCTGTTTATTCCCAGGTCCTGTTCACTAGAGGCAACCTCAGGAGGGGCTAAAGACCCTGAAATTATATGAGTGAGGTAGAGAGAAGGCTGGGAGAGGTCACCAATTTGTGAGAACACAAATTGAATATCCAGAGAAGTTAACCATATTCTTTTTCACCTCCCTAGGAAACAAAGGATATTTTAGTTTAATAGAGTCACTGTCTATGGTGACATCTGCCTAGAGATATAAGGAGAGGTAAGATAATCTCTCCAAATCTTTGTCCACTAATAGTTTCTGGTTCAAATTCTGAAGCTAGATAAAAACCAGGAGCAAGGGGAACTCTCCTGCTGTGGAATAGCTATGCAAAGGATCAGCAGGGCAACAGAAAAGTGATGAACAAAGACCTGGGCAACCTAGCCCACTATGTGCTCTGAGCCAGTCTCTTCCCACCGCTGAACTTCAGTTCCCTCATCTGTTCACTGCAGGGTTAAGACTAGAATCCTGAGACATCCTCTAGGTAAGCATGCTCTCTTTCTAAGTCTCATCTTCTGAATAAATGGGTTCCCAGACACTGGAAACTAGAGAAAGGACTCTCTGAGGTGACGGTACTTCCTAGGGCCCTAGAAATCACAGCACATGGACAGTTCTGTGTATGAAGTCCTGGCTCTGGTACCCAAAGCTGGGTGAAGAAGAAGAATGGGTATGTTTCTGGGCAGTAGCTATAAAGTGGCATGGAGGGTGTACACAGGCTGGGCAGGGTCAGGAATACGTCCTGAACCTACCAGTACTGCCATCAAAGCCTCCCACTGCATAGAGCAGGTCATTGAGCACCGCAGCGCCCAGTGTGCTCCGGCGCTCCTGCATACTGGCGATGGATGTCCACTGGTCCTTCACACCGTCGTACACATCTACTGTCCGCACACGCAGTGAGCCATTAAACCCTCCCACCGCGTACACGTGGCCAGCCATGAACACCACACCTGAGGCACAGGAAACCAAGGCATCAAGATTATCTTAGGCAGTTTATCATGTTGAGG
Source organism: Dugong dugon (assembly GCA_030035585.1). Lineage (NCBI taxonomy): Eukaryota > Metazoa > Chordata > Mammalia > Sirenia > Dugongidae > Dugong > Dugong dugon. Next base: position 151,602,191 of record CM057460.1, read on the forward strand.
AGTGGCAACGGTGGAGCAAGACAGGCACATGAATAACTCATCACAGAAGACAATCTCCAACTTTACATATTTCAAGTCATTATGAGGCTCATCCGATATCTTTTTGCATTTGCTTTTCTAATTTTGTTTGATTCAAGCAAATAATTGAATTGCACATAAGAACTGACCCTAGAAGGGGCAGCTAGAAACTGTGCAAGTGGCATAGAGGAAAGGAGCCTACAGTGCACAAACGTTTGAGGAAACAAGGAGAAACGCATGACTTTTGGCACTAAGCAGAGAAAAGCTGGGGGAAAGGCAGCCCGCAGAACTGGGAAATGGTGCTGCTTACCTGCTCTGCATCTCCTGGAGGGAAGCTCAGCAATCTGATCCCACCGGTCCTCCTCGAAATCATAGCACTCCACGCTGCGGATTGCCTTGGGTGCCTGGCCGCCAACCACAATCATGACCTCCAGAAAGACAAGTGGATGTTAGGTGGGTCTCCCCAGCACCTGGAATAATGGGTGGCCAATCCCTGGTACTTCCACAAGCTTATTGCTGGGGTCTGTGGGTGATTTGATATGCCAGTTTACAGAGCTACGTACATGGAGATGCTGCCCCTAATCACCAAAAGGTATGAATTGTCAAGATAAGTCTGACTAGCATCTTCCCACAGAAAGACAATCATAAGGTCTGTGCTTCCCAAACTGTCCTGCTCAGGGCTATGTTGCGGGTACATGAAGCCACTCAGGGCATCTTCAGCAATCTCAATGCTGTCAAGGATTGGGGGGTGGGGAGGTTACAGCAAACAAACGTGAACATATTTTGAAATAGAGCACAAAATCTGGATGCATTTTAACATAAAAATTACTTCAAAAAAGCAGTTCTGAATGCCTAGACTGCAAGGGGCACTTACTCCGTGCAGTAAAGAAAAAACTGGTGGAACACTGCTTTGTGGTGTTTACTACAAAGACTTATTTAACTGATGATGTTCTGGAAAATAGTGCTAACTGTACTGTTTCCACAAGTAAAGTAGTTAACTACGTGGCCAGGTACTGCGTAAAGCATGTTACTGACACTACCTCAGTCAACTGTCACCGCAACTCTGTGAGGTACATAAAGGGAAATCTGTGAAAGCTGGAACTCAACACAACTGCCTTGTTTTTCTGGGTTTCACAAGTCTTCCGCCTTTGACAAGGTGCCGTCTTACCACTTTTCTATCACTCTGTATTATTGGAAAATATTTGAGTTTTCCTTCTCTGACAGGTTTTCGCCTTACACAGGCTCCGGCTTTTGCAGGTTTTACTGTATTATCATCTTCTTTGACAAATGAAGAAAGTAAAGCCCAGAGAACCTACGTAAATTGCCCAAGGTCACAGAGCTAAGAGTGGTGGAACAGGAACTGTAACTCAAGTCTACCTGACACAGAGGTGAGGCCAGCCCCACACTGCTCCTGCTCTAGAGACAGTGTCCATGCAAAGACAGCTCTCAGCGTCTATGGTTTCAAACCGTGGGTCGCATTTCATTAGTGGATCATGAGGTCAATTTAATGTATTCCAACGAGCATACTTTTAAGGGAACATCACAGAAAATATCCTAGTAAGGATGTTGTTTCATGAAATATTTGTTCTGGTTATTCACATACGTATGTATATTCTGGGTAGCAACTATATAAATACTTACATGTATATATACAAAACGAAACACCTTGTTGTTGAGTCATATAAACTCTATAGGACAGAATAGAGCTTCCCCATAGGGTTTCCAAGGAGCAACTGGTGGATTCAGACTGCCAGTCTTTCGGTTAGCAGCCAAGTTCTTAACCACTGCACCACCAGGGCTCAGCATATATATATGTTACATATATATATACATATATATAATACATCTTACTGTGGGTTGTGGCCTAAATAAAATTGAAAGCCACTGCTCAAGCTAGATTAGTTTTACTGCATTTCCTCACTGTGGTGTCTCCTTGTGATTCTTGTAACAAGTTATCTGTTATTAATAAAAATTCAAGTACCAACATTAACAATAGTTTACACATTTTAATAAACTCATGCAGATTCATGACTGTCCTGATAATGAATCACTCTCACTCACTGGCATTCCAGTACGCTCTCTTGAATGGAGAGAAAGAGTGGAAATTATAGCCAGCCGATATCACTCGGATTTTCTCATTACCTGCAGCCTGATTTACCCTAGTGGTTCTCAAACTTTAGCATGCATCAGAATCACCTGCAGAGCTTGTTAAAACACAAATTTTAACAAGATATACTGATTCAGTAGACGTGCGGTGGGGCCTGAGAATTTGCATTTCTAACAAGTTATTACAAGTTATCACAAGGTGATGCTAATGCTCTTGTTCTGAGGTTCATACTTTGAGAACCCCTGTCTTAGCCCATAGTTTGTAGAAATTTCTTGACATGCCATTAACAATTATTGCCATTTGAATTATCATAGTGCTCTTTACTTCCCCACAATATAATTTTGGAGGAAGAGTGATCATCAAAATCTGCATGAGCTCACAGGAGCACATTCCTCATGTGGGGAATATATATAGGGAGGCAAAACCAGGCTGACAACCATTCCTCAAGATTAATTATTTATCCCCCAGGATTCCAGATTCAGGCTTAGCACTGCCCATCTGGGTGGTCACTTGTCATCAGTTAATCCACAGCTGTCTTTGGCCACATGTGAGGGACCAGTATTCAAAAACTCAAAGTTCAGTTCTGACATCTGCAGAATCCAAAGGAACCGAGGGCACACTGTGCAGGCTTACAGCTGCTGCTGCTACTTTTGGAAATTAACATTCTGCATTTGACCTTCCTGAATGCCTCAGCTCAGACGGTGAACTGCTCTGTGTCAAGAGCAGTCTTTTCAGGGAATTCCGAGACAGCTGAATTCCACATTCCTTTCCATCTGTAATTCTTGGCTTAGATAAGCATCCATGGCTGTTCAAGGAGATGTTAAGGAACACAGCCACTTGTTGACTTCAGACAATGCCCATCTCTACTCCTTCAGGGCAGAATGCGTTCATAAACTCACCTAGAACTTGCACTGCTCTTCTAGTTTTGAGCTGATGAGACTAGACCAAAGGCAAACTATTGAGAGGACTCTCTCTGAAATTTGATCCTTGGAACTGAGTGAGAATAAAACCAGTTTTTACTTTTCTTTCTGCAATGACTTCTTCAGGCACCCCAGGCCCTCACACAAGCTATTCTCTCTGCATGGAACACCCTCCACCCCATACCCTCCCCTTCAGATTCCTCTGCTTTAACACCTGCTTAACTTTCAGGTCTCAGTTTATATGTCACTTTCTCCAAGGAGACTTATTTCTCTGACCTCCAAGTCTGAATGATATGTCCCTCCTCTGGGCTCCTGTATGCCCCATGTTCTCCCGTAAAAACATGCCCCACATTGTGTTGTAACCATTCAGTAACTTGTCTGTCTTCCCTCCTAGACAGCGAGTTGTGCCAGGGCAGACAGCTCATCTGCCTCAGTCACCAAGATATCCCCAGTGCCTAATGGTGCCAGGAAAAAGTGAGGACTCAACTATTGGTTTGAAATAATATTTGAAATAGTGAGTAAAAAGTGAGTAGGATATACAAAGAACTAAATGTAAAGAGTACACAAAATAGGCTGGAATGTCACTTTCTTTGGTTGAAACATGTTAGAAAACCAAATTACAATTCTGGAAACACTGAGGAAAACAAAATGAAAGAGAGAGAGAGAGCTTTTCCCAGCTTTTCTGAGTCACCAGAAGAAAGGTTGCTTATTCTCTGCACAAGGTACCTGATTTCTTTGTAAAAAAAAAAAAAAAAAAAAGCAAAGCTTTCAGGGTGCCATACCCCAGAAACCATCTTCCATCAAGGGTGAGAAAGGTACATTCAGATCAGGGAAAATCCGCCACTCATCTCTGGGGACTTTCAAAGTAACACAGAAATCAACATTCTAGAAGTATAAAATTTTTTACATTAAAGTAAAATTTTCTACATGAAAGTAGAAAGACAAAAATAATACAGGACAAGGTTTTCAAGATAAACTTGCTATTGAACTCACAAAACCACTGATAAGAGACAAATTTTAATATTCAAAACTTATACAATGATTGAAGAGAGTAATGACGAGCTTTTTGTGGGGTGGGACCATCAGTTTCTGAAAATGTGGAAGCAGCTTAAGGCAGCAGGAAGGAACAAGTGGACAGTCTATCTCCCTCACAGGCATAAGAAAGCTGATTTTTATGGCAGGTCTTGCAAGAAGCCCTTGTACAAGGAGCACTATACTCATGTTGTGTTTACCATTCAAAGCAAAAAAAACAAATTTTCCATCTTGAATACAAACAAATAGTTGTTTCCATAGACACCAGCTCATAGTAACCAATTAGGCATAAATGAGTATTTCCCAAAGTCTGCATGTATTACATCTGACATTATAAACTTCAAGCTAGTTAAGACTACAGGGTGTCAGAGAAAGAAGACTTGAACAATTATCTCCTGCAAGCCTCATTTTACATTTCCAGAAACTCAGGTCCAGGGAGATCAATAGGCATATTTCTTTCTCCCCACAACACCCCTAAAATCCCAATTTATTGAAGATTTGTAATATCTTTAATAGAAATTGCTGCATCAAACCAGCTTATTTAGTGAGCACTATTTAACATTTATCCTTCAAGGTAACGCTGAGTAAGAACAAGCCATCTTATGTATAGGAATGACAATAAACTATAAACTATAAGAACTGGTCCTAGGCTAAAAACTATGCACACTGAACATATTTAATCACTCCCAAGAATTGAAATGTACTTGGCAGTCCTGCCGGGCATTTCAGGGTCCTGATCGCAAATCTCAACTGTCACTGCAACGGAGGTTGCAGAAATTCTAGTGAATGGAAAGTTCTGGTTGATAGAACATGAGTGAGCCAGACTCACTGTGGGAGGTGGTTATCAGATACTTCCCAAGAAAAACACTCTCACTTTGGAAATGCCAATGGTCATTTATTTTAGGGAGATTAGTCAGACCATGCAAAGACTACCTAATTTCTAAGGAAGGAAATTTCACTCCTAGCACTAACAGGGTGATTTTTAAATACATATGTAATGCTATCTCTTTCATATAGATGATTCTGATTCCACCAGTATGACTGTAGCCTGGGCAGTTTTCCAAAAATTGGGAATGAAGGCATGTTAGTCCATCCTCATGGATATGACAACTACCCTATGTCTGAGAGCCATTAGGTTCCAGAGTCTGGCCAGGGAAAGGGGCAGTCGGTGAACAGAACAGAAATTTCAGCCCACATGTGGATTAAGGCCCTAGCCCCAGCCTCAGGACGAAGTAAGCATTAGAATCTCCACTGAGGGTGAAAATCACAGTAGAGGAACAACCTGGGCTTTACACACTTTTTCCATCGGGCAAGAGTAGAGTGTGTATCCAAACCCTCTTCCATGACCGGTATGCTGGGCAGAAGGCAGGCCCAGCCAGTCGGTCCCTCGGGCCAGGGCAGGAAGCGAGAGTCTCTCTTACCCTGGTGCGTGGGGCCGGAGGGCTAACACCAAGAGTTCATCCGAAGGAGCATGTCGAGGTCGAGCCAGAAGACTTGTCCAAGCAGGTTCCTGAGCAACAGGTGCTCTAGGCACGTACTAACAGCCAAGGTGCAGAGACAACGGGGGCCTGAGACCAGGAAACGGGGGGGCAAGGTCCAGAGGGAAAGAGGAGTGGGGAAAATGGGCTTTAGAGTTACACTTCTGAGTTCAAATATCAGCCCAGTCACTTAATAGCTTATAAGCTTTATTCTCATTATGTCACATCAGGATAATAGGATGTTTTTCATACCGGTATCAAGAGGCTTAAAAGATATAAAGCACTTGGCACAGTGTTTGGTAAATAGTACAAGTAAATAATTGTTAACTTCTATCATTAGATCAACACCATCATCATATTATTACTTAAAGCAGTTGCTAAAAAACAGACTCCCAATAAATGGTAGAAAACGGGACTTATGAACCTGATAATGGGAGGGTGTTTGCCACTAATTCCAGGGATGATGGTGGGGTTTTTTCAGGCCCCAGGATTTTTGCCAGGGTGTAGGCTGGATCCATTTAGAGGACCAAGATGAAAGTGCCTATCCACGGGCCTGGCCCAGGTGACAGGTCATCCTACCTACTGTGCCAACAGACTGCTCACAACACTGAACACAGCACAACTCAGGAGAAAGCTGCCCACTTCTAGCCAAAATGGCTTTTGAGAGTCATTTTAAAGAGGTGGATAAAGACGTCAACTGAACTGGAATGACAGTGAAAACTGCCAGGTTCCGCACATTTCCAAAGGGTTCATTTGCATATTCCTGGAACCTCATTTCTATATTGCCATCTTTGGAACAGGGAAACGTAGGAGTGTTCTGAGTGACTGGGAGACAGTCTCTGGTCGTCCATAGCAACCAAGCCCCAGGGAAAGTGCTGGGTGGTGAATGTGTGGGAGCCAAGATTATGCCATTAGCTGTTCCGTCTTGAGTGTGTCAGTATGATCTGTGCATATGCAGCTCAGGAAAAAACATCCTTATTAGCCTGTTCAGCTATCTCAAAGCTGTCATATTCCTTGCAAGGAAGGGACTTGGCTACATATTCACTGCTGAGTTTTGCTGAGAATAGTGCAAATCTCTCTCCATCACTGTGTTTTGAAAGTTTGCTCTGTCAGTAGTCTATCTGGACTAGATTCACGAAAGCCCAAACTAGCCTGCCTTTAGAATTCCTATGGTTGCTTCTCCAGCTACCTCAATTATCCCCCCAATTTCTCCTCTTCCTCCACTTATTTGGCCATTTACATATTTCTATTTTACTTTCTCAGAGTGGTATCTTAAAATTAAAAATCACCAAAGGGCCAGAATCAGGTTTCTTTCTACACAGTATCCACCTAAAATTTTTTTATGAAATTTGGAAGCAGTAGAACAGTTAAAGAGCACAGACTCTGGATGGAGTCAGTCACCCTGGACACAAATCTCAGCTTAGCCATTTATTAGCTGTGTTTTAAGATATGTCCACAAATTTTTTGATACTCCTCCACTCAAGACATGGGACTTAATTCCCCTCCCCATGAATGTGGGCTAGACTTAGTGACTTGCCTCTAGCAAATAAAATACTGTATAAATGATAGGGCATTACTTCTGAGATTAGGTTATAAAAAGACTGCAGCTTCAGTCTTGGGTGCGCTCTCTCACTCTCTTGCTCCTGAATCATTCACTCTCGGAGAAGCCAGCTGCCATGTCATGAGGATGCCCTAGGGAGAAGAAAGCCAGCTACCTTGTCATGAGCATGCACAGGTAGCCTATAGAGATGCCTACATGGCAAGAAACTTGAGATGTGCCGGAAACCACGGAAGTGAGTTTGGAATCAGATCCTCCCCAAAACAAGCCTTGAGATGACTATAGCCCCAGTCAACAGCTTGGCTGCAATTTTATGAGATATCCTAAGCTGGAATGACCCAGCTAAGCCACTCCCAGATTCCTAACTCACAGAAACTGTGAGATAATAAATGTTCACTGTATTAAGCCACCAAGTTTAGGGTAATTCGTTACGCAGCAATAGATAACTAATATATGATGAGTAGATGACATAAGCCAAGAACCAATCTCCTAATTTGTAAAATGGGGTAATTACAATTATAAAAATCCTATGCGATAATAAGTATAAATCACTCAGCCCAGTGCTTTGCATATGGTAAGACCTCAGTAACTGGGATCTGCTATTATCATCATGGAGCCCTGGTGGCACAGTGGTTAAGAGCTCAGGTTGCTAACCAAAAGGTCGGCAGTTCAAATTTACCAGCCAGTCCTTGGAAACCCTATAGGGCAGTTCTACTCTATCCTATAGGGTTGCTATGAGTCGGAATTGACTGGAAAGTAGCAGGGTTTTTTTAAATTATCATCATTGTGGGGTTGGTATTGTGTAGTGGTTAGAAGCATAGGCTTTGAGTCTGCCAGACCTAAACTCAAGTCCTAGTGCTGTCGCTTATTTGCCATGTGAAGCCATGGGCAAATCACTCAGTCTCACTGAATCTCAGTCTTCTGTAACATTAAAGCTTCCAGAGTTGTTATGAAGACAAAATAGGATAATGTACATAAATTGCTTAGCCTAAAACACAAGGAGGCTACTCAGTAATTGGTTGTCATTACTGTTGTTTTTAATAACAATCGTACCTGTATCATCATCAATGGCTTTGGTGATAAGGACAGTGACCCAGAGAAGAAACAAGGCACAAAATACAAATTACTCTAATTGTTCATCAGAGGTGTGAGCCAGTTCTCTCCTGCAGTCATATAAACCAGTTTCTGTATGTTCATCCTCACAATTTACTTTTGGCCTTGGAGACTCAGTTCAGGCTTCAGGACGTGCAGAAAGCTTTCCCTCACTTCTCATCCCTCTCAGCCCTCCCAGAGCATCTTACCCATACCCCATTGTGGCACTTTCACGCTGCATTGCAATTGTCTTTTTACATCTGTCTCCCCTCCCCCTAGTCTGGGAGTCTCTTGGGGCAGGGACCAGGTCATATGAGCCTTTATGGCCCCAGCACATAGCCCAAACAAACAAAAACATAAAACAAAAAACAAACCCGTTGTTGTCGAGTCTTCCAACTTATCACAACCCTATAGGACAGAGTAGAACTGTCCCATAGGGTTTCCAAAGAGCTGCTGGTAGATTGGAACTGCCGGCCTTTTGGTTAGCAGCCATAGCTCTTAACCACTGTGCAACCAGGGCTCTGAGCACATAGCCCAGTGCCTGGCAATTAGTGATTTCTCTATGAAAGTATGTTGGGTGAATGAATTAATGAATTAATGCATTCATGATCATTTATAGTTTATTGCTTTTTAAAAAAAAAAATCAAAGTGCCTCATAACCCTTCTAACTCACAGGAACATTCAATATTGGACTTTAGGGCTGAACCAAATGTTGCAGGGTCAATCTATATTAGTGATAACAGGAGGATATAAAGTGGGACATAAATCCTCACTACATGCATGTGAAAACACGTGTGAATGCTGACAAGCACTGGGGAAAAAAACAAGGTATGATATAAACAGAACTATATCCCCATGAGGTTATTTCTTCTTTAAAAATATGCTTCTTTCATTCCGGAAAATTTTTACTAATGCCCACCCTGCGCCAGGATCTGATCTGTGTCTTGAGGACACCAATGAATGACGCCTGCGATCATGAAACCTACAAGTAAGCAGATAAGTAAGAGAACCCTAAATACCTGCCCGTAGTGTCAACCTGGGTACTCAGTAATCTCCTGAAGCTACTGTCTCTGTTTTCCAGAAACAATTAAACCTTCCACCCCCTGACCTTTCCTTCTTCATTAAATAACCATTCTCACCAATTGTATTTCTACATTTAGCAATAAGCTATAAGAAATTAGAATTTTTAAAGTATCATTTACAATAGCATCAAAAACTGAAATATCTGAGGACAAATTTAACAGAAAATGTTCAAGACCCATAAAACTGAAAATTATAAAAGACTGTTGAGAGAAATTAAAGACCTGAATAAATGGAGAGATATACTGTGTTCATGGATCAGTATTATTAACAGTACTGATTTAGTATTATTAAGATGTCTATTTCTCCCCTGCCCAGATGATTTATAGAGTCAACACAATCCACAGTCCCCATGGGCTTTTTTATAGAAATTGACAAACAGATTTTAAAATTTATGTGGAAATGTGAAAAATCTAGAATATTCAAAACAACTTTGACGAAGAACAAAACTGGAGGTCTCACACTACCTGATTTGAAGATTTACTATAAAGCTAGTAATCAAGGCAACATGGCCTTGGTGTAAAGATAGACAAATAGATAAATGGAACAGAATAGGGTCTAGAAATAGACCCATACATATATAGTCAATTATTTACAACAAAGATGTCAAAGTGATTTGGTGGAGAAAGGATAATCTTTCTAAGAAATGATATGGAATAAGTGGATATCCAAATATAAAATAAATTAACCTTGACACTTTATGTACCACATTTAGAAGAAAAAAAAAATCATCCTAGAATGGATCACAGGCCTAAATATAAAACCTGAAACTTTAAAACTTCTAGAAGAAAGTATAGGAGAAAAATTTTGTGACCTTAGATTAGGCAAAGATTTTTTAGCTTGAACATAAAACATACAGATCATAGCAGAAAAAAAATTGATAAATCAAACTTCATTAAAATTAAAATTTTCTGCTCTTCCAAAGACACTGCTAAGAAAATGAAATGACGGACACAAATTGGGAGAAAGCATTTGCAAAATGTATATCTGATACAAAGACATATCCAGAATACATAAAACAGAAGGTCTTAAAACTCAACAAGAGTTACATGAGCAAAAAATTGAAACAGACATCTCACCCAAGAAAAGTATGGATGGCATATAAAGCACTTGAAAAGATGCTCAACATCAATAATCATTAGAAAAATGCAAATTAAAGCTACAGTGAGGTACCACCACACTCTACTAGAATGCCTAAAATTTAACAAACTAGATGATATGAAGTGCTGATAAGACTGTGGAATAACTAACAGTTTGGTAATTTCTAATAAAATTAAACATATCCTTATCATACAACTTGGCAATTCCACTCCAAGGTATTTACCCGAGAGAAATTAAAGCATACGTCTTCACAAAGACCTATCGTTCACAGCAGCTTTATTTGTAATAGCTCAAAACTGGAAACACAGTGTTTATAATATCAAAAACCTCAAAATTACTACAGAGCCTATCAATAGAGGCTCGTTAAATAAATGATGATACATAGATACAGTTGAATACCATGCGCCCATCACAATTAAAATACTGATTTCTATCTATTCTGATAACATAGAAATTGGTCTATAGCACATGGTTGAGTGGGGGGAAAAGATTTCAATCTGTATAGCAAGTTCCCATTTATCTAAAAGTGTATATTTTTATCTATTTTTGAATAATTGCACACAGATATGTCTGGAGTGCACTGATCACCAAAATGGTAGAAGTGATTGCCCCTGGGTGGAGGGATTTCGGTGAATTTTACTTTCTTATTTCAAAACTGCAGTATCTTTTTAATAATCTACAATGAGTATGTATTTCTGTGATTAAATAAAGCTGTTATTTTCACTTTGAAAAATATAAAGAAGTTTCAGTGCAATATTTCAACAAAAGGCATCAGCATGTAGTAAGGCAAATGGCCAGCCAGAGCAAGGCCCTTTCTTAATGCAGGTGCGTGGTGTAATCAGCACTAGGCAACTCAAGGCAGACAGGCATACACTTTCAGGTTTACAAAGGTGAAGCCAGACACAGGATGGTATGAATTCAGAGAACACGTTTGGAGGGTGAAAAAGTCTCATTTCAAACCCTGGTTCTACCACATAAGCTGTGTTGACCTTGGACAAGTTACTTAACCTTTCTGAACTTCCATTTTCTCATTTATAGAACTAGAATGACGATTGTCCCAACCTGATAGGGTCGTTGAGAGGATTAGTTAAAATATGCATGTGATACCATCCACACAGTGCTTGGCACATAACACTTGTTGCCACTGAGTTGATTCTGACTCATAGTGACCCTATAGGGCAGAGTAGAACTGCCCTGTGGGGTTTCCAAGGAGTGGCTAGTGCATTTGAACTGCCGACTTTATGGTTAGTAGCCGTACCTTTTAACTGCTTGTATTATCTGGGGAAATTTGTAACAACCGTTTACATTGCAACCACTATACTCTAAATGATGCAGGGTCATGGAGTAGAGTGGGGAAAAAGGACAGCACAGCTCAGAGAATCCCAGAATCTAGTCTTGGACAACCACTTGCTTCTCTACCCTTGTGAAAGCCTTCCTGGGAGCGGCAGGCAAGGAGTGTGGCAGCCAGCCGGAAAGAGGAGGAGGAGGAGGACAGAGCAAGTGCTAAATAATTCCCTGATGCGGCCTACTGTGTAGTCAATGGGCCTACACGACTCATTCTCTCCTCCCACCTTTCCTGCTGAGTTGGCTGGGACCTTCCCCCAGACACCAGCACATAAGGATCCTAGAAAGACTACTCGAGTGCCAAGCCAGAAAGGACTTTGGAGATCATCTAGTACAGCATCTTTCATTCTGCAGAAAAGGGAACTAACCAAAGACGAGAGAGGGGAGGAGACTTGCAAAGAATGGAGGCAGCCAGTACCCTGCGTAAACTCGATGGTAGGGTCCCTTTCTATGATCATCCCTCCCTTCCTCTAGCTGCACCTTCACAAGTTCCCATTTCCCCATTTCCCTCCCCTCTTCCATTACCTGTCTGACTCCTTCAGGCCCCTTTTCTCCTCTGGCAGCCCTAATTGTCTTTTATGGCTCTGTGGTGAGGGAAGGAACCAGACTGACTTGAAGAATGGCCTAGAAGAATTGATGTAGCTACCACTAAGTAAGATCAATACAGCCATTTTCAGCTTCCAGTAGAGATAGAGCCCAAATCATGGTATGAAAAAGAAGGAGGGAGAGGGAAGAGCTCTTAGTTACTCTCAAACCTCCCTGAGGACACTGGAGGTTACCTTGAAACTCATAGGAAAGCAACACCCCAGAATAGAGAGGTACCAGCAGATTCAAGAAGAACCAGCAGACTCCATCTCCTAGGTCCTAAATGCAACCATGATGCAGGCAGCCATCCACTCTCCCAGGACAGACTCCTGACTCTTGGCAGTGACTGGGCTGGAGCTTACCTTGGGCAGGCTGACTGGGGTCCTGGGCTTGGTCCTTGGGTTCTTAATCAAGAGCCTCTGATCCAGAGGAAGCAGATGGTATTTCATGGCCTCGATGAGGAAGTCCTTACAGGTGTTGTTATTCTTTATCAAAGCTTCTTCTTCAACCGTCTGGAGATAATAACCCACAGGTGATCTCCTGGAGCAGCACTCAACCACATTTCTCAAACTCTCTCCCTGGACTGAGTCATCCCTGCACTCCATCACTCATTTATTCCCACACCACATCATCTCAGACCCCAAGAGAAAGGTCCACCGAATTTCTCATGCTCACTTCCTGCATTTCAAGAGCACAGTGGAGTAAGCAATCAAGCTCTGGCATCAAACAGATTCAAATCACAGCCCTACCACTTAACTCCACTGATCCTCAGTTTCCTCTACTGCAAAATGGTATGTTAAAAGTATCCACAACCTCAATGATTTTGTTACTTAACAACATTGGTCTGAGGCTTAAATGAGATTATGAAAAATAAAGCTAATTAGTTGTCCTGAGAGCCTCTTCCCACATTCCTCCTGGTTTGAATGTATTATAATGTTTAGAAAAATCATCAGACACTTGAGAGAGGAAGAGGGGGAGAGAGAAGAGAATAGAAGGGCAGTGGAGAAGGGAGAGGGGAAGGAGGAAGAGAGAGATGGACAGCCATAGGCCAACTTCTGGAGGCATTAGGTAAAATAAAGTGGTCATAGAAAGGATTCGTGTCTATTTTGTTGCAGTGAAAGTCTCAGGACAAAAGACTGGCCAGTGAGGCTCTCCTAACAGAGTGGTAACATCAGAGCAGATAGAATATCCTGCACAGAAGTCCCACCTATTAACCTCACCTTGGACCCATTTCAACTGGGACTATGGCTTCTTCACCTTTGTATTCCAGAGCAAGACCTACATAGGTGCTCAGGAAGCATGAGGCTAAACGTTTCATTAGCAAGACCATGGTCTTGTCCGGTGCTCTTGGGTCCTCACCTGTCACTAGGAGTGAAAATACATCCAGGGCCATTGCCTGCTGGGCAGTGCTAGGGTTGGAAGGGAAAGAAGGATGGGCAAGACAGGCCTTCTGTCACCTCTGTGCTTCTCCAGACATGAGCTCCAGGGACACTTTACTTCCTTGGGAGGTTTTTTTCTCTCTCTCCCACAGGGGAACTGAGTCAGGTTGAGCCAAATCACAAACTTTTAGAATTAGTTAAAAAATAAAAAGGGTAAGGGAGGATCTAGGGAGGAAGGAGAAATGTATGAGCAGCTACTTCTCCAAAATAACTCAATCAGCTGGAATTAACAGCTGGCCCCAGAAGTCAGGGCAGTGTTGGTGCAGGTCCGCCAAGAGCTTCCCTTCTCTCTCTCCCACACTGCCAACAGTCATCCTCAGTGGGTTATACTAATTGCACGTTTCAAGGTCAAATGAGTGTTAATGAAACATCTTCTAGAAGTGTTCGCCCTCAGGGTCCTGGTTTTTAAAAAAGCTCTTTTATAAAAAAGGATCCCATACAACAGTTCTCCTATCCATTGCCTTGAACCCTCTTCTTCCCCAGATCTAAATCTTACTTTGCCATAATAACCCAGGAGCAGTTTCTGATGTCGTTGTTAAGTTTCAGTTGCGGACACCTGATGGAGGTTGTGACTAGAGGGATCTCTAAGGTCCCTTGAACTTTCTCTGAAAGCGAGGACCCGCAGGCCAGCCTCCCTCACTGTAGAAGTGAGACTGAGTTAGAGACCAGACACCTACCTCCACCTCAGGATAGTAAAAGGTTTCCCTCAGGGCAGAATAAGGTTTGACTTGACACTGAGCTCAGGCAGTTTCAGACCCAAGGCTTCAAGAAAATTTTCTGCAGGAAGGATATGCTACCACCAGGTGGCAGTAGTGTCATACAAAGTGTAAGCTGCAAGGCCGGCACCAAGACTTAGAAGTGCATCTCAGCACCTGACAGGAGGACTAGAAATTCCAGTAACATTTCACTGACCCCTTAGGCCTGTGGTCAACAGTGTCACGAGCTAAAGACTTTGTAAGTGCTGGTGAGGTTGTGAGGATACTGTGTCTCCCACTATCACCAATACTAGCAGTAGTCGCAAAATAGTTGTAATATCAGCTAAAATGCACCGAATTCTTACGGGTTTTACATGGATTATCTCATCTTATCCTCACACAATCCTCTAACAGCAGGTGCTCTTTTTATCAGGTGAGGAAACTGAGGTTTAGAGAGGTTAAGTATTTACCCAACGTGATATGGATGGGAAGTGACAGAGCTACTCTCTTATCCTTGTATCACACCTTCCAGTCCTTCCAGAGACTCCTTGGGGACAGCTGAGGGCTGGCCTGCTGCCTCAGTGTTTTGTTTTGTCCATATACCAACGTTTATCCTCTGTTTCCCTGTAAGAGTATCTAACACCATTTACTGCACAAAGTCAGTCATGTAAGGGGTAAACAGGATAGAGAGCATAAAAGGTGACAGCCAGCTTAGTGGAAGTGTTTGCTATAGATCCAGACTTGGATTTGAGTCCTGACTTTGCCTCTTACTAGCTCCATACCTCCATAAGCCCCAAGGCCCAAATGTGTTAAAAGGGGTTATAATCTTTGCCTCACAGTGCTGTTATGAAGATTAAATGAGGAAACACGTGGCACCACAGGGACACCCCATAATTCTTGGTTTTACTTTCCTTTCTCAGAGGAAGTAGAAGCAGTATGTATTCCAGGCACCTGTGATGAGCTGGTTTTTACATTCCTGACTTGGGCTGCAAGTTGGCCTAAATCTAGGCAAAAAGGGAACAAAAATGGTCCTTCTTGCTTTGGCTGCTACAATAAGAGCAGACAACTTATATTGAACATTTGACGTACCAAGCTCCATGCTAAACACTTGACTTGCATACTTACTTCC
This sequence comes from Dugong dugon, assembly GCA_030035585.1. Classification (NCBI taxonomy): domain Eukaryota; kingdom Metazoa; phylum Chordata; class Mammalia; order Sirenia; family Dugongidae; genus Dugong; species Dugong dugon. Next base: position 151,617,769 of record CM057460.1, read on the forward strand.
TTTGGTGCCCACAACAACCCTGTTGGGCTCTATTAGTTTACCCATTTTATAGAGGAAAATGAAGCTTGAAAAAGTTAAATAAGAACTCATAGCTAATAAGTAGCATAACAGGGACTGAAACTTAAGTGCTGTGTTCTCAAACCTATGCTCTTAAACTTTACACTACTGCATCTCAGACCTAAGCTGGTAGGTTGGTATCCTCAACCCAGACCAAAGTATTCATAAAACTCCTCAACCACTCTATACAGCCAGGCTGCCCACTGCTACTCCTAGAGCCCTGGATGAACAGGGAAGTGTTTGGTTCTTCACACAGCACTCACCTGGACTAGGTAATCCCTAGGTAAGAGAGGGAGACGAACATGCTCCATCAGCTTTGCCATGTGCTCTAAACGAGTTTCTTTCTCATAATTGATCCAGGAAATCACAGCTTCAAACACCTACAGAGGAAAAACCATACAAGTAACTTCAACAAAGAGATCAAAGTTTTCAAAGAACCTCCTCAATCTGTAAAAAGCAAAAAAAAAAAAAAAAAAAGCTACGAGTCATTCACAAAGGTGTTTAACATAAGGTTCAATATTTAAAAATAAATAAACAGAAGGGATTTGTTTATCAGCTGGTCTCAGAGAGTGATCATACATACACACACACACAAATATTATGATAAGCCTGCTATCCCAAATGTAGAATCATTATAGTTTACTGCAAAATAAGAATCATTTCCAATTGTTACTTAAGGATAGAAATACAGAGCAGCAACCGTGAATCAAATTTTACAAAGATTGCTCAAGAGGATCAGAAGCCCTGGTTACAGTGTTCCCCTGTTTCCTAATTTATCTTCCATGTACAATTAATGTAGAATAAAAAACAGTAAGAGTATCCCTCCCAAAGTTGACTACAATGGTGAATGTGACACTGAATATCAGAGAATGGCAAACATTTCAGCTTGGGTTTAACTTCTCCTTTGAGAAGAGATTCCATTTCTATACAAATCAAAACTGGAGAACTTGGAACCAAAAGGGAAGAACTAAGGTATGATGTACACTTTGCTCAATGATAAGTGTGAATTCAAAATCTGCGCCACTATATACACACGAATAGACAAAACTCAGTATTAGCAAGGATGTGGGGAAATCAGCACTGTTTGTGGAAACTTAATACAGCTTCTTAAAAAGGGAAAAGAGAACTAGGATGGCTAAGATAAACAAAAAACAAAAAACAGAAATACCAAATGTTGGTGAGGATGTGGGGAAACTGGAACCCTTATCCATTGCTGGGAGCCCTGGTGGCATAGTGGTTAAGAGCTTGGCTGCTAACCAAAAGGTCAGCAGTTCAAATCCACCAGCTGTTCCTTGGAAACCCTATGGGGCAGTTCTACTCTTTCCTATAGGGCTGCTATGAGTCAGAATCGGCTCAATGGCAATGGGTTTTTATCCACTGCTGGTGGGAATGCAAAATGGTACAGCCGTTGTGGAAAACAGTGTGGCAGTTCCTCAAAAACTAAAAATAGAACTACCATATTACCCAGCAATTCCATTCCTAGGTATATACCCAAGGGACTTAAAAGCAGCAACACGAACAGACATATGTACACCAATGTTCACTGCAGCACTATTCACAATAGCTAAAAGGTAGAAACAACCTAAATGTCCATCAATAGATGAATGGATAAACAAAATATGGTACATACATACAATGGAATACTACTCAGCCAGAAAGAGAAATGAAGTCTTGATACACGCTACAACATGGATGGAGTACGAAGACATTATGCTAAAAGAAATAAATCAGTCACTGTCTTAGTTATCTAGTGCTGCTGTAACAAGAATACCACAAGTGGATGGCTTTAACAAAAATAAGTTTAATCTCCATCAATCTTCCCCTGGACTAGGAGCTTCTCTGTGCAGGAACACCCGGTTCCAAAGGACGCGCTGTGCTCCCAACACTGCTTTCTTGGTGGTATGAGATCCCCTTGTCTCTCTGTTCACGTCACTGTTTTATATCCCAGAAGAAATCAGCTCAAGACAGAATCCAATCCTGCAGATTGAGTCCTGCCTCATCAACACTTCTGCCGCCCATTTCCCCTCATTAACATCATACAGGCAGGATTTACAACACATAGGAAAATCACATCAGATGACAAAATGGTGGACAATCACATGATACTGGGAATCATGGCCCAGCCAAATTGATACACACATTTTTGGGGGACACAGTTCAATCCATGACAGTCACAAAAGGACAAACACTGTATGATCACTTACATAAAAAACAAGAACAAACAAATGTATAGAGACCAAAGTGTATTAGCGGTTACCAGGGGCTGGCGGGAGAGGGAAAGGAGTGGTATTGTTTATGGAGCACTGAGTTTCAGTTTACAGTGATGGAAAAATTGCATTGATTAACAGTAAGGTTGCACAGCTGATTAATCTAATTGTTGTCGATAAGTTGTACAACTGTAAAAAGGAATTGGAAAAGTTGTGTGACAGATATATTTACAACAACAACAACGAAAAGACTAGCTGCTGAGGCTGCTTACGTACAACCAAATACTTCATGGGATTTGGTTCTTTGGTTTGGAGGTTTAGGGTCATGGTTTCATGGGACTTTCAAGTTAATTGGCCTAATGTCATGTTTAGTGCCTCTGTTCTACCTCATAGCTTGTTGTGTAGTGCCTGGGGTCTTAAAAGCTTGCAAGTGGCCATCCAAGGTACAACAATTGGTCTGTATTCACCTGGAGCAACAAAAGAAGAAGGAGAGCCAGGAATAAGAAGGGGAAATGGAATGTGTGGCTAATTGCCTCCATGAACAACTGCCTCCTTTGCCGTGAGACCAGAAGAACTAGATGGTGCCCAGCTACCATTACTGAACATTTTGATCAAAGATTCTATAGAAGAATCCTGATCAAAGTGAGGAATATGCAGAATTTCAAATTCTCGTGGAATCCAGACTTTCTAGAGCCATGGAGGCTGGATGAACCCCCAGAACTATTGCCCTGAGATAATCATTAAGCCCTAAACCTTAAACCAAAAATATCCTCTGAAGTCTTCTTAAAACCAAACAATAGTTCAGCTTCACTAGTAAAGAATGTCTGTCTTGAGCATTGTGCTCTTTTAAGAACTATCTATATGGGATCAAACCAACAACAGCAACTCGAAAGATTAAGTAGCTAACTTAGGGGCCGTGAGTTTATGTTAATCAGGGAGGAGTAACTACGAAATAGAGGGTGAGAATGGTTGCACAACTTGAAGAATGTAATCAGTGTTACTGAATTGTACATAAAGAAATTGTTGAATTGGTGTATGTTCTGCTGTTTATATTCTCAACAACAACAAAAAAATAAAATAAATAAATTTAATTTAAAAGGAGAGGGAGAATTTAACAATATCAATAAAAAAAATTTAAATGTTCATGCTCTTTAGCCCAGCAATACACTCCTAGGCCTCTAGCCTACAAAAATACTCATATAAATGTGAAAGGATATGCATGTTTGTTGCTGCATTGTTGTAACAGGGGAGGGAAAAACAAAGAAACAACCTAAAGACCATGAATGGGGAAATTATTAAATAAATAGTATCCATACCATGGGATATTTGCAGCTGTTCCAAAGAATAAAACAAAACACTTCCTCATGCCAGAAAGCAGGAAAGTGCTCAAAGATTAAAGGGGATATGTCAAAAGGACACAGAGCCAACCTGAAGGGGTTTCCATTACCAAACTTTGGGACAATTTAAACAGCAAAAGAATAATGAAATCAGATCAGCTTCTGCTTCTCGGGGGTAGGGGGATTTAAGACAAGAAATTCTAAGGGAAGGGGCACCAACGAAACTTTTTTTGATAATAGATAAGTTCTATATCTTATTAGGGGTGCAGACTATAGGGATATATTTGTCAAAACTAATCAAACTGTACACTTAATATTTGTACATTTCACTGTATGTAAATATTTTCAGGAACTATATATCCAATAAGGGTCCATTATCCAAAATATATAAAAACTTGTACAGCTTAAAAACAGTAAGACAAAGAACCCAATCAAGAAATGGGCATAGGACTTAAACAGACATTTCACCAAAGAGGATATTCGAACGGACAACAAGCTCATGAAAAGATGCTCAATGTCATTAGCCATTAAGGAAATGCAAATCAAAACCACAACGAGACACCATTAGATATCATTCCCATTAGAACGGCAATGATAGAGAAAAAAACAGAAAACAAGAGGTGTTGGAAAGGAACGTGGAGAAATTGAAACGCTCATCCATTGCTGGTAGGAATGCAAAACGATATAGCCTCTGTGGAAAACAGTTTGGCAATTCCTCAAAAGGTTGAACGTGGAATGACCATATCATCCAGCAATCCCAATTCTAGATAAATACCCAAAAGAAGTGAAAGCAAGAAACAGAAACTTGTACACCAATGTTCATTGCAGCGCTGTTCACAATAGCCAAAAGGTGGAAACAACTTAAATACTTATCAACAAAATGTGGTACATACATACAATGGAATATTACTCAGCCACGAAGAGAAATGAAGTCCTGATAAATGCTACAACATGGATGAATCCTGAAAATATCATGCTGAGCAAAATCAGTCAGTCACAAAAGGACAAATACTGTATGATCTCTCTTATATAAAATAAGCAAACATGTAGAAACCAAAGCTTATTAGTGGTTACGGGGAGGAGGGGGAGGGAAGTTTTTGCTTAGGGAGCACTGAGTATATGTTAATTGTGGTAAAATAATTAGGAAAAGACAGGAATAGGGGTTGCACAACATGAATAGTGTAATCAATGTCAGTGAATTGTACATGTAGGGACAGTTGAATTGCGGATGGTTTGTTGTATATATTTTCACCACAAAAAATAGAAAGAACGGAAGGAAAGAAAGAGAGAGAAAGACAGCTATAAATGACTTTTTTGGGACTATTAGGAAAATCTGAATGAGGACTATATCTTATATAATATTATTGTACCAATGTTAAATTTCTTTGGTATAATAATAGTTTTATGGTTAGAAAAAAGAATGTCCTTGTTCTTAGGAGGTGTGTGCTAAAATATTTAGGATGAAGTGTCGTAGTGTCTGTGATTTACTTTCAAACGGTTCAGAAAAAAAAGATTAAATCTGTAGAGAAAGGAAAAGCAAATAAGGCAAAAATGTTAACAGCTAGTGAATCTAGGTGAAACGTTTATGAGTGTTCATTATACTATTCTTTCAACTTTACTATAGGTTTAAATTTTTTCAAAATGAAAAAGTAGAAGAGAGAAGAAAGTAAAATTTAAGGGAAAAAGGAAAAACACCACAACAAAATTTATAATATGGCATAAAGTTGAAATAAAAACTATATCTGCCAGGAGAGAAAAAAGACTAATTTTTTAACCTAACTATATTTTTGTATGTGTGTTGATATGTTAATGATGCTTTGCTCCTAAAACTTTGGCTTACTGGGCATAATTCAAATTAGGAAAGGGAAAAGAAGCAAAGGAGAGGGGAACAGTAGGTATAATTTGCTCCCATTTCCACATCAAATAATCTATATATGTACACACACACACTTCCTTCCCCAATGCTTAGATTCCCCGTCTAGCGCATTTTTCTTTATTATAAACTCTTACAGAGCTATGTCCTTCATCTTCATGGCATTATTTTGTGAATAACTGTGTGTTCTTCCACTAGCCCTTATGCTCAATAAGAACAGGGACCTTGTCTTTTTTGCTGGCACATAATATGCACTCAAATACTTTTTTAATGAATAAATGAACAAATGAGTTCAAATAAGCATGTAAGAAGGCAAGTGGAACCTGCCCAGGCTGGAGCAGAGAGCAAGGCTGGGGAAAGAGGGGCTGGAATCTGGGCAGGTTGGGCAGAGCCAGGACACTGCGCAAACGCTGATGGTGAACTCTGGCTTTGCTGACTTAGGTGGTGGGCAGCCACAATCCCATTCTGCCTTGCATTGTGGTTATCCATACCTCTTTCTACTCCCCTTTACTAGACCGTGAACTTTCGCAGGGTAGAAAGTGTACCTGCTCTTTCTCTGAACCTCCTTCCTCCCATGATGCCTAGCACAACGCCAGGCACCGAGCAGATGGTTGGTTAATCAAGCTTTGCTGAAGAAGGAACTGCAAGTTCTTGAGTAGGCAGGATTTGGCGGTGATAGAACCAAGTTCACAATCTTCCCCATCAGCCAGCTTAGTCTTTGTTATAAAGCTAAAAGCAAGCCAAGTCTAACAAGGTCGATATTTAACCTTATCTTTATTTTTGGCTTGACTTGTCTAACTGGTTCCGCTTAGCTGCACTGTTTACCTACTCAGCTGTGAAAGCCACAGCACTCAGCAACAACAGCGACCTTCTCAGCAGCTACAGAAGGCCACGTATTTTTTTCGTTTAGACTTTATGCTTGAAAAATAAACAAGCAAATAAACTCCCAACCAGCTTTAGCCTTCAATGTACTGAAAATCATTCCCAAGCCCCTTCCATCAAGAGAGTGGCCAAGGCAAAAGAGTAACAAATAACAGCAGCAGCAGCTAGTACTTATCATGTGCCAGGTCCTGGGCCACACTCTTCATAGACATCATCTCCCCGACTTCTTACCATAACCCCATGAGTAGATACTGCTACCTCTTATTAAGTGACTTGCCCAAGTACCAGAGCTAGAAAGAAGCAGAGCTGGGTTCATGCTCTTACTCACTGTTCTTAACTGTCTCTCAAATGTCTATAGCAGTGGTTGGCAAACTAGAGCCCACAGCCAAATCCAGTCTGCCACCCGTTTTTGTAAATAAAGTTTTATTGGAACACAGCCACGCTCATTTGTTTCCATATTGTCTCTGGTTGCTTTTGTACTACTAGCACGGAGTTGAGTTGAGACTATATGGCCCACAAAGACCAAAACATTTACCATATGGCCCCTTATAGGAAAAGTTTATCCTCCCTGGTCTATAATGTTTAAGCAGAGACCCTGGTCTTTCAATCATGGGACAGGGGTGATGTCTTCTTAGGTGAAAATACATCTCATGGGTCTCACAAATGAAATGATCAGCTGCTCACAAAGCATGCCAAGGGTTTCACTTTTAAACAAAGAACAACATCATTTCCTCATTGCTTCATGCCCCAGAATTAATTTCTTGGGTGCTATGAGGTTGCTATGTGGAAATGAGTTGGAGAAAAGCAGATTTCATAGTTCCCAGTTCAGCTCACCAACACTTCAGACGCAAGCACAAGCCTAGGCCAGAGAATACCAGATGAAGCTGATCCTTCTACCCACCCCTCAGGCTAGACAGGCAGCCAAGCCGGACTGGACCTGCACATCCCAAGTAAAGTGGAGAGCCCTGGGGCATTTACCTCTGTTTTCAAAATGTGTTCTCAAAATGAGAATCAAGAAGGGAGACTCAAGTTAAAGTAGTCAAGGCAGTTGAGTTGGTAAGGGGAGAGGTCCAATCAGGTGTGGTTCTCAGCAAAGCATAGGAGGGGAAAAGGAAGTCTATTTTAACAACATCGGGGTAAAACTAGGTTCCTGCACGTGCATGTAATTTGTTACTCAGGATTTGTTACTTTATCAATAACAACAGGCAGCGTGCCAACCATTCTACATGCCTAGTCTCTTTTAATCCACCAAAAAACTCTGTGAAGTAGATATTACTGTTCATATTTTACAATTGGGGAAACAGCCTCAGAGATGGTAAGCAGTGAATCTGGAATGTGAACTTGCCTCTAACTCCAAAAACCTAAGTTCTAACGTTACATAATGTTGTATCTCAAAGGCACAATTAGTTGAACAACCTGGGCAGACTGTTGATTTGTGAAAGTAATTTTACATCATTGTCACACACAACACGAGGGACAGCTGGGAGCAGTGGTGAACTGAAGCTCATTGTGCGTGTCTCTTCTCAACTCAGTGTCCAGTGACATTATACTGGTAGCTTGCAATCAGCCTTAGCGGAAATAGTTACAGCATGGAAATCAGCAAAGGTTACAATTGGGGCCCCTAAAAAATTTTTGGAGAGCCGGTTATTAAACGTTTACCAGCACACCATTGCTGGGAGGTTTCCTGGTCTGAAGGCTCCCCAGACTCTAGGAAGCCTATCCACTTGCATTCACCTTTCTGACAGTACCATCATTGTAACGTTCTTATACAGCACTTTAAAAAATTTTTTCTTACAGTTGTTTCATTTCAGGCTCACAGATAGTCAGTCATTCACAAAAGGAGAAAGGAAAGCAGAGATTGGCAAAGTGTTTGCCCGACATTATCCAGGTAAGTGGCAACAGAGCAACAATTAGAATCACTGACTTTCAACCCACGCTTTCATGGCATCCTGTACATATTCTTCATGGTACATTTCACAGTGTGTAGCTGTATGTTTATTTGTGTAGATATTTGATAAATGTTTGTTCTCCCCCATTTGATTCCAAGTTCTATGACGGCAGGGGCCTTATGTTTATTTGTTCACCAGTGTCTCTCCTGTGATGAAAACACTGTCTGTCACATAGCAAACATTCAATAAATATTTCTTGAGAGCATTAGTGGATTTATGAAAATTATGAATGAATGGGTGCATGGTTCTCTTCTTATAACAGTACACTGCCAGATAACTGACTTCAGATAAACAAAAATGATAATAAACCTAAAACGGTGATTATCACTAGCCTGGAAATTGTTCTTCAGCTTTCTACTACTGCCTATAGCCAGTAAAAAGACTTCCACTATGATTCTGCAAAGAATAAGGAAAAGGAAAGCAGCACAGTGGTCTGATGGACATGCCTGCAAGGTAGGTGTGTCTGCAAAACTACTTCAGTGACACTAATCCTACCAATGATGGGAGTGTGGTGTAGGGATGGAGAGTGCCTTCCGCTTGATATGGTGGACTGAGCTGACTTGAAAGGAGTCTTCTATAGTTTCAAACACATGAAAAAGATGTATTAAAAGAATAAAAAAGGATTTGAGCAATACTCAAAAGCAAATGCTCAAGTGCTTTAAATGAGAGGGAATTCAAGTCACAGAGCTCAAGGGAGGCTGAAGCCAAAATGGCTCACAGGCCTATATGATTCAGATGTGGGCTTTAATGGCTGAGGGCTGGTGTCCCATTGAGTAGACTGTCTAGGTCACAGACTACTTGTGGACAGTGTTGCCCCAGCTATACAACTGCGACTAAATGAACTTTTTGACCATCTACTATGGGAAGGGGGAAGTATGCTTGTCATCTTCTGTGGGCTGGGGGTGTGGTGGGGAGACTGCATCTTCTGAACCCCAGGCTTATGCCACATACAGATGTGGGGTTTGAACTGACATTATCCTGGTGGTATACGGACATCCAAGCCCAAAATTAATATACAAACTATTTCCAAACCAGTAAACCCACCCTAGAGGGGCATTTTCACAGCCCAAAGCAATCCAGATTCCCATGGACATAACATCCTCTGAAAATGGATTTACATTCAAATTAGAAATCACTAAGGAAATGAATTGTCAAAATGAAAATCCACAGATGCAGTAAATAGTAGAATTTTTGGGGCTACCAAAGAAAGGTGACCTCAAGACTATTCTCCGTAATGTGTTTCTCAGACTACTAGAGGCAGAAGACATTCTATGGTAAAGGGGTTCGGGGGCCAAATGAGCCTGGGGAACACATTATACCACATCCCTCAAGTCCCTTTAGAGATTCACAAAACTCATTAACATGTAAAAGCTCTTACAAGTCATGCAGTAAAGAAACTTGGTTTTTTACTGAACACCTATAAACATCTCACAATATCATGGTTTCATGGGACACAGTTGGGCAAATGCTGACCTAGAGAAGAAAGCCCTCACTCCTTAACCCACTCCACAGACTCCTACTCCACTCTCAGCTTCATCTTCCACTCAAACAAAACTAAACCCATTGTTATTGGGCTGATTCCGACTCTTAGTGACCCTATAGGACAGGGTAGAACTGCTCCACATGGTTTCCAAGGCTGTAAATCTTCATGGAGGCAGACTGCCACATCTTTCTCCCGCAGAGTGGTGTGTTCAAACTGCTAAACTTTAGGTTGTTAGCAGCCGAGTGCTTAAACATTGTGCCACGAGGGCTCCTTCATCTCCCACTATCCCCCATCAAACACCTTTGATTCTCATCACACAGATTACTTTTCCCCCCAAGTAAATAAGTTCCTCCAAACTTCCACGTCTTTATTTCTACAATTCCTTCAACCTGAACTGCTTTCCAAAATCCTATTTTCATTCTTCAAGTCTTGGCTCAAATATTCTCTTTTCCATGAGACCTTCCCCACCCAACAACTTGGAATAAAATACTCCAGGGCACTTTCCTTGAACCTTGATTATAAGCAATTACCTCTCTTGGCCACATATTATGGATATATGTTTTTGGTTTGTCTGTCCACCAAACTGTGAGCTCTTGAATAGTAATGAATAGGTGTCACTCATCTGTGTCCCCACCAAGATGGGGGTACATTTTTAATTAAAAAGCAGGGGCTTGAGAGGCAGATACATCCAGTTTCAAATCACACAGCAATCAATTGTTAACAGGTTGTGTCACCTCTCTCAACCTCAGTTGCCTCTTCTGTAAAACAGAGACAATAATCTCCACCTTGCAAACTGTGAGAATTAGAAATGATACGCTCAACATTTTGCTGAGCAAAAGAAGCCTCACACAGAAGTGTACACACAGCATTATTCCATTTCTGTAGAGTTTGAAAACTGCCAAAACTGAAGGATAGTATGAGAGGTCATGACAGTAGTTGTCCTTCTTAGGGTGCAGGGTAGTGAGTGATTGGAAGAGAGTTCTGGGGTTTTGTTTCTTGATCTGGGTGCTAGCTGTGTGGGTGTTTCACCTTGTAGAAAGTTGAGCTGTACCATTTTTATTTGTTCACTTCTCTGTGAACATACTTCAATACAAACTTTACATGTAAAACGTACTTGTAGAACACTGAGTAGTCGGGGTAGTTTTTTTGGTCAGAGGGCTGTGTGTTCTGCTCATAGATATTTACTGAACTGCACTCTCCAAAGCAGAACAGTAAAAAGAGTAACGCTAAGGCAGAGGCCCAGGCCAGATCATTGTCTGCAGGCTAAGAAGGTGGCAACTCTAACCACTGACCTCAGAGTAAGGCAGGGCAGCCAACAGCTCAGCCTGGGCAGTACAGTATGCCTGCCCAGTCTCCTGATGATGCTTCAGTAGCAGTCACTCGAACCCAGTCTACCAGCCGCTCTGCAGCCTGCATCCCACAACCAAAGCTGGCTGGAGGGGCTAGAAATTAAGACAGGAGGGCTTTTGGGAGACAGAGGCCCAATCCGTTCCAGAAGACAAGATGTAAGAATTCAGCCCCTGAAATACATTTTTAGGAGGCAAGAGCATATGAAAAAAATACGATGATGCAGAGAGAAACTAACCTGTAGTTCTCATTGTAACACACACTTGACACGAATCTAATTTTTTTGAGAGGCCTAACCAATTTCTTCCTGACCTGTGTCTAAAATGTGGGCCATTTCCCCACTAATACTCCCTCATAGCTATCTCTGAAATGCCTCAGTTACATTTCATAAGAAGACATGGAATTTTTGAGAAGTAGAAACATATTTACCAGCTGAAAAAGCAAAGGTCAGAGAAGTCCAGCAACTTGTTCAGTCCAATGGCAAAACTACGCTAGAACTCAGAAGTCATATCTCTTCCTTAGTGTGTGTGAGTGATTCCCAGAGGTTGTTCACCCTGTCCCTGGGTCACTTAACTGTCCATCGCCAGAGCCGAACTTTGGGTCTCAAAGGAGAACACAGTAAACAGGCTGTCTGCTCACAGACTTAGCTCTGTGCCCCACGCCTCCCATGCTGAAGAATCAGATGGCTGGGAGGGGCTCGCTCCTCTGTGTCTTGGGTCTATCTTCAAGGGCGTGGGGGGAACAAAGTTCCTACCCAAAGAACTAGTGATTTTGTGATCACCACCATATCTTTTTGTCCTCTCTCAAGTAACAGAAATTTTAAAACAAAAACCACATAAAGGAAAATCAAGAGAGAAAAGGGCAAAGACCCGCGCCCTCCCCTGGCCTCTAGCTCTCACATCTGTTCTTATTCTCTGGACAAAAATTTAACTTAATCCCATAACCTCAGCTGGCTCAGTGCAGAGTTCAGCCCCAGTCTGCCTCTTCAACTCTCTCAGGCGATATCTGCTGAGCGCCCTCCAAGGTGCCTCCCAGGCACTGTGTTGGGCACCGTGTGTGATACAAAGGTAACTAAGACAACTCACAGTCCTCAAGGAGTTTTGACTACATACAGTGGAGGAGACAAGGCATGGGCAAAAGCAAGTGATGCTGGAGGAAGAACAATATCTGAACTCTGGGAGAAGTCCAGACAGGGCTGGGGTTCTGGAGATGCTGGGGATGCTGGGGAGCAAGAGGTCACTACCACTCTCAGCCCTGCTAGGCACCAGGCCCCAGGTTGCTCCAACAACCCAGGCCTATATGGGCTCTGTGAGCAGCTTCATCTTAAGGAAAGCCCACTCAACAGTTACTACTACTACAACTAATAATAATAGCAGCAATAGTAATAATACTTACAGTAATGAGTACTTTCTATACGCTAAGCACCTTTCATGTATCATCTCATTTCATCTTCAAAACAATTCTCTGAGTAGATTCTACGTTATCATTATCCCCCTTATACAGATGAGAAAACTGAGGTGTAGGGAGTTCCTTTCATACATTCATTAAACATATGATTTTTCACTATCTACCATGAGCCTGATACCACTCTAGCAATGACCACAAGACAGATTAAGTCCCTGACTATATGGTGCTTACATTCTGGTGGAAGGTAGATAATTTGCCCAAGGTCATTCAACTTGTTTACGTAGTAGAGCCAGGATTCAACCTCAGCTACTCTAATGGCAGTGCTATAATTTTAACCATTGCGTTGGCCCATCTCTCAACAACTGAGCTGCCCAGGCCCAGCCACTCACTGCCACTTGTACTCATCGTTAACAATAAAATGCAACATTTCCTCTATTTTAAGATTCACAGTTTTTTCACATTTTAATATGTCTGAAATCTAGCTGCATCTTATAACATATGTTGAAAGAAACGTGTGGGGTGCAGGCAGAGGAGTAAGTTGTGCTGTTCAAGGGTGCATTTACCTGAACAGGTGTGGATTTACTTTAATTACCACCTCAGCTAAGTTTTCTGAAAATGTAACATTAAATGCAGTTGAATTTTAACTTAAATTAAGATCCCTAATATTATTTCAGGAACCCCCGTGGCACAATGGTTAAGCCCTCAGCTACTGGCTGAAAGGTCAGCGGTTGGAACCCACCAGCCACTCCATGAGAGAAAAGGCCTGGCAATGTCCTCCAGTAAAGATTTACAGCCTAGGAAACCCTATGAGGCAGTTCTATTCTGTCCTATAAAGTCGCTGTGAGTCGGAATTGACTTGACGGCACATAACAACAATATTATTTCTAATGCATTCAAAAAACTAATGCAACATTGAAAGGAAACACTATTCTGCATGCACAACATTGCCTGTCACAAACAGGCAATCTAATCAAAGGGAGTGGAAATCACCATATCTCCAAAACAGATCACAGAATTTTCAAAGTTGAAGAGATTGAAGTGACTAATTCATACATCATAAAGGACTCTCACTCAAATGATGAACATCTAATTGTCAGAAGCTTCCAGCTGACTTTCAAGAGAAGCTATTTATCTTCCAGCAATACGTGATTAAGAGGAAATAAAACTATGGTTTACCCAAGGAGAAGATGCAGACCAAATCCCACTCCTCTTTGATAAGGCTCAAAATTACACTGCCAACCTTAAAGCTACTAAACGAATCAAGATCACGAGTAATCTGCTTTATGAAAAGCATCACGTAACTCTGAAGCTACACATGATTTCTGAGAACCAGTGAGATACAGAACTTTATTAATGTGAAAAATACCCAAACTCCAAACTCTGGTTATACAAAACAGCAACTCATATGTAAGCATATGAGTAAATGAGTGTCACTACAGACAAATTTTTAAGTATCCATATTTAATCTCATGTTTCTCTGTTTCTGGAAAGATGCAATTAACTTTGTGGCATATTTTACCTCTACCAAAGGCAAAGTTGATACCATTACCGTTATCAAATGTTCCCCGGGTAGCACAAACAGTTTATGCTTGACTACTAACCTAAAGGTTGGAAGTTCAAACCCACCAAGCAGCACCACAGAAGAAAGACTTGGTGATCTGCTTCCGTACAGATTACAGTCAAGAAAACCCTATAGAGCAGTCCTATTCTGTAACACGTGGGGTTACCATGGGTCGGAATCAACTTGACAGCAATTTTTTTTTTAACATTATGAATGGTGCCTCAAAATAAAGGAATATGGTAATAACAATGATGACCGCCATTTACTGAGCACCTGCCAAACACTATATTTGATGTTTTACATCCATTATCTCTAATGCTTTTCCAGTCAGTTGGCCAGGTAGCTGTCTTCCAAATTTCTTGGCATAGATGAGTGAGCACCTCCAGTGCTATATCTGTTTGTTGAAACATCTCAGTTGGTATTCCATCAATTCCTGGAGCCTTGTTTTTTGCCAATGTCTTCAGTGCAGCTTGGACTTCTTCCTTCAGTACCATCGGTTCTTGATCACATGCTACCTCTTGAAATGACTGAACGTCGACCAATCCTTTTTAGTAGAGTGACTGTCGTATTCCGTCCATCTTTTTTTGATGGTTCCAGTGTCGTTCAGTATTTTGAGCATAGAATCCTTCAATATTGCAACTCGAGGCTTGAATTTTTTCTTCAGTTCTTTCAGCTTCAGAAATGCCGAGCATGTTCTTCTCTTTTGCTTTTCTAACTCCAGGTCTTTGCACATGTCATTGTAATATTTTGTCTTCTCGAGCCGCCCTTTGAAATCTTCTGTTCAGCTCTTTTACTTCAACATCTCTTCCTTTCACTTTAGCTACTCTACGTTCAAGAGCAAGTTTCAGTCTCTTCTGACATCCATTTTGTCTTTTCTTTCTTGTCTTTTTAATGACCTCTTGTTTTCTTCATGTATGATATCCTTGATGTCATTCCATAACGCTTCTGGTCTTCAGTCATTAATGTTCAATGTGTCAAATATATTCTTGAGATGGTTTCTAAATTCAAGCGGAATATACTCAAGTTTGTGCTTTGGCTCTGGTGGATTTAATTTTCAGGGTCTTCTGGAACTTGCATATGAGCAATTGATTGTTCTGAAGTCGGCCCATGGCCTTGTTCTGACTGACGATATCAAGCTTTTCCATCTTCTCTTTCCACAGACGTAGTTGATCTCATTCTTGTGTATTCTATCCAGCGAGGTCCACATGTATAGTCTCCATTTATGTTGTTGAAAAAAAGTATTTGCAATGAAGAAGTCATTGGTCTTGCAAAATTCTATCATGTGATCTTCGGCATCATGTCTATAACCAAGGCCATATCTTCCAACTACCAATCCCTCTTCTTTGTTTCCAACTTTCAAATTCCAATCACCAGTAATTATTAATGCATCTTGATTACAGGTTTGATCAATTTCAGACTGCAGAAGTTGGTAAAAATCTTCAATTTCCTCATCTTTGGCATCTGTGGTTGTTGTGTACATTTGAATAATAGTCATATTAACTGATCTTTCTTGCAGACATATGGATATTATCCCACCACTGACAGCATTGTACTTCATGATAGATCTTGAAATGTTCTTTTTGATGATGAATGCAACACCATTCCTCTTCAATTTGTCATTGCTGGCATAGTAGACCATATTATTGTTCAATTCAAAATGACCAATACCAGTCCATTTCAGCTCACTAATGCCTAGGATATCGATGTTTATGCCTTCCATTTCATTTTTGATGATTTTCAATTTTTCTAGATTCATACTTCATACATTCCACATTCCTATTACTAATGGATGTTTACAGTTGTTTCTTCTCATTTTGAGTCGTGCCACATCAGCAAGTGAAGGTCCCGAAAGCTTGACTCCATCTACTTCATTAAGGCTGGCTCTTCTTTGAGGAGGCAGCTCTTCCCCAGTCATATTTTGAGTTCCTTCCAACCTGAGGGGCTCATCTTCCAGCACTATACCAGACAATGTTCTGCTGCTGTTCATAAGGTTTTCACTGGCTAATTTTTTTCAGAAGTAGACTGCCAGCCCTGTCTTCCTAGTCTGTCTTAGTCTAGAAGCTCAGCTGAAACCTGTCCACCATGGATGACCCTGCTTGTATTTGAATACCAGTGGCATAGCATCCAGCATCACAGCAACATGCAAGCGCCCACTGTATGACAACCTGACAGACCTGGCCAATGGACTGGAAGAGACCCATATTTGTGCCTATTCCAAAGAAAGGATACAGAAATTATCAAACAATATAAATAATATCACACACAAGTAAAATTTTGCTGAAGATCGTTCAAAAGCAGTTACAGCAGTACATCAACAGGGAACTGCCAGAAATTCAAGCCAGAATCAGAAGAGGATGTGGAACAAGATATATCACTGCTGATATCAGATGGATCTTGGCTGAAAGCAGAGAATATCAGAAAGATGTTTGCCTGTGTTTCATTGACTATGCAAAGGCATTCAACTGTGTGAGTCATAAAAAATTATGGATAATAGATTGAGAAGAATGGGAATTCCAGAACACTTAATTGTACTCATGAGGAACCTATGAGGAACATAGATCAAGAGGCAGTGGTTCAGATAGAACAAGGGGATACTGCACAGTTTAAAGTCAGGAAAGGTGTGCATTAGGGTTGTACCCTTTCACCATACATTTAAGGAAACCAAGGTTCAAAGAGATCAGTGACTTGTCAAAGTCACGCTGCCAGTAAGCAGTCAAGCTTACTGGAAAACCAGGACTGCCTGAGTCCAAAGCCCAAGTGTCTTCCAGGGCCACTATAATGCCTCTCCCTACTAACAACCACTGTTCCCACCCCTGCTCCAGCACAGCGAGCACAAGTAAGTCTTCACTTGAGGAAAACTTACTAGGATCTCGCTGTAGGATGGGCCAGCATGAATTCAAGAAAGCAGGTCCCTCCTTCTCAACCCAAACACGGCCAAATTGATCCAAATCCTGCTGTTTATATGACTGTGTTTCCATTTTCTCAATCTGCACTTAAAGACTTGCTCACACAGCCCCCTAACTGACCAGCTGCCCCAAAATTCACACAATTAACCGACTGGCTCATTCTTTCAAATTGTCACCAATTTAGCAGCACAGACCAGAGAAGACTCTAAAGGCTTTGGAAGAAGCAATGGGTTCCCCTCAGTTTCTAAGTTAAGGTATGAAGGGGCCTATGGCATAGCCAGAGGCATTTTGTTCCCCTGAGGTTCTGTTTCACATCAAGGTTAATAGAAGCAGAGGCCTCTCTGAGCCTATGGTAGAGTCCAGTTTTTTGTGCCAGCCATCTTCTGGGGATCCATCTGAAGTCTCAGGGCATCCCACAGTTTTAATAAACAACACCTTTTCCTCTTGACCAAACGTCTCCAGGATGACAGTCAGGGGTTTGTGTATTTCACCCCATCATCTGGACACGTGCCTCTAGGCACAGTCTCATCTCTGATGTAAAACCCTTTTCAACGGCCATCACAAGCTTGGGCACTTAGAGTGGATAAAGACAATTTAAGAAACATTCATTGAGCATCTCTGTGGATACAGAGGCAAATAAGATGTGGTCCCTACCATCAGGGAACTTACAATTCAGTGGGAGAGGTAAACCTGGCTCAGAACTAACTACAATAAAAAACTGAACAAAGTGAATGATATCCTGGAACAAGGAACTCTGGAGGTACAATGGTTAGGCACTGAAAGGTTGGTGGTTCATATCCACTCAGTAGCTCCGTGGGAGAAAGACCCAGTGATCTGCTTTCATAAAGATTACAGCCAAGAAAACCCTGTGGGGCAGTTCTACTGTCACATGTGGTCACTATGAGTCAAAAATTGACTTGACAGCACCTAACAACAGCAATATCCTGGAATATAGAAGGGCAGGAATTAATTCCTGATGCAGGGTCAATCATAATCTGTCAACGCTGACTGAGTGCCCACTAGGTACCAGGTACTGTACCAGGCACTGTACCAGGCCTTTTACATATATTATCCCATTTAATCCCTACAGCTACCCTGTGAAATATGTCCTATTACTATCCTCACTTTACTAATGAGTAAACAGACAGAGTAAAAGTACCTTGCCCAAGGCCAAGTTACTAATATATGAATATCAGAGATGACATTTGGACCCTATTAAACCAAAAACCCATTGCCGTCGAGTTGATTCTGACTCATAGGGACCCTATAGGACAGAGTAGAACTGTCCCATAGGGTTTCCAAGGAGCAGCTGGTGGATTCAAACTGCTGACCTTTTGGTTAGCAGCCAAGCTCTTAACCACTGTGCCACCAAGGCTCCTCGACCCTGCTAGCTAGCACCAAATCTTGTTATTTTTAGTATAATAGACTACATCTCCTGGAGTAAAGAAATTCTTCCTAGTAGAAGGGGAATCTGAACTGATTTGGAATTCAATAGTTGAAGATGGGAGGGGAGAATAATCCAAGCAGAGGGGACAATGAGAGGGAAGGCCTCTAGGTAATACATATCAACACTCACAGGTCAGCTAAAGCAATGGGAAGAAGTCAAGCTTCCAGCGCAAAGGAAGAGGTGTGTGGTTGGTGAGTTAGGGGCCTGGGTGTCAGGACACCTGGATACTAGTCCTGGGTTGGCCACTGACTGTTGAACCTTCAGCAGTCCCTACTCCCTCTCTGAACCTCAGTTTCCTCATTAGTAAAATCAGGGAATAGGAATAGACATTCTCAAAAGGCTCGCTCTGGCTGAAATGCTTGATGGTATCCATTCATGAGACACCATGCAGGACAGTGGTTAAGACTTGGTGACAGTGAGACCCCAGTTCTGCCAGTGACCAGCTGAGTGACTTGGGCAAGTTAACTGACTCCTCTGAATCTCCATTTCTTCATCTGTAATATGGGGACAGTAGTAATACCTGCTTCATAGGGCCGTGGGAAGGTTAAATGAAATGAAGAACATAAAGCGCTCTGCATAGTTGTTGGCAAACTATAAACGTTTAGTAAATGGAGACAGCTTTGTCGTTGTCATCATCATCACCATTATTTCTTCTTTAAGGAGTCCAGAACACAAATGTAGTAGCCATGGTTCAGAAGGCATTGCTTTTAGTTTAAAGGGACAAGAAATAAGCTCTGGGACCAAAAAAAGAGAGAAAGTCTCACTGAACCACAAGTCCCTCCCATGCCCACATCACAAGGCTCCTGTTTCACCACAGCCAGCCAGCCATACCTTCTCTTCTGAAGAAACAGTCAGCTTGTCACTGGATATCAAGCTGCACACCTGGTCCAGACTTAGGCTAAGGAATTCTTCCCCCAGCATCACCTCTGGAAAGTGCTGCTCTGTTCCAAAAAAGAAGAAGTTAAGAAAATAAAGTTATAACACACTCCTGCCCTTCTATGAACCAATGCCACAACATCTGTGGGATTCAGAGTGGGATCCCGCTAGAGACAGAGAGCGAGGGAGAGAGAGAGCATGCATCCCGGCCGGAGGTAAACAAGCAGTGAAAGCATCACCCTTGTGTGTGGTCCTCCATCCTGAACATCAGCACGGATGAAAATGGGGCAGAGAGAACAGGGGCTATATTTTTTTTCATGCTCCAAAAGATTAATAATGGCATTGCAGAAAACCCTTACTGGGACCTGCCTACTTAACTGAACTCATTTCCCCTCCAGGCGTGAGCTGGTAGAACTGTAGATGGTGCCCCCTGCAGCACAGCCAAACAAAAGTGGGTCAAGACTGCTGTGTAGTCAGAAGTCTCTGGGGTTTCTGGTAGGAAGTCAACATTAGAAGGTTGGAAGACAGAATCATCCTTTCTTGCCCAAAGTAAAGCCTACCATAGCAAATCTCTGGTTCACAAGGAAGCTCAACCAAGCATCCGCCCAGCTGTGGCAGCAACACTACTGGTTCCACCACCGCTGGGAACACAGCGGCCAGGCCTGCGAAGGCTGTAAGATGGAGAATTTGGGGGCAGCTAGAACAAGACTGAAGTACGTGGGTGGTGCAAATACCTAATGTGCTCAGCAGCTAACCAAAAGGTTGAAGGTTCAAGTCTATCCAGAATCACCTTAAGAAAGGTCTGGCAATCTACTCCTGAAAAATCAGCCATTGAAAACCTTATGAAGCACAGTGCTGACATATGGGATCACCATGAGTCAGAATTGACTCAATGGCAACAGGTTTTTTAGAACAAGAATGAACCCACCTCAGGCTGCTGCTGACCACAGGTCTGAGGTCCACACAAGGGAAATGCCAGGGCCAGTTCCTACCCTGGTACTTCCTGGGCCACAGTCCTACTGTGAAATGTCAGTGAAAGTGTAACTACTTGAGAAATAAGGGACCTAGATTCAAATCCTAACTTTGCCATTTCCAAGCTACATCCTTGGGCCAATGGCATCACCTCCCAGCACCTGGCTATCCTCTCCTGTAAAATAGGAATAATACCACCAACCTTGTCTCTCTCCCATGCTCTGACGAGAAAAGACCTTTGAAAGTGTTTTGCAAGCTATTCCAACGTGAGCCAGCTCAAGGGTTGACAATTCCAGGTGCAGCAGGCTCTGGAGATCATGGGACCCTTCTTCATCTGCCCCAGACCTTGCTCCTTTCTCAGTTCTCTCACAGCCCTGCCTAATCTCCTTGAGGAGCATTTGGACCCCTTTCCTTCCAGGCTCTGTGTCTTCCCTCTTTCTTCTTTCATGGCCTCTCTCTGGCCCAGTAGTCTCTTGGACAACTCTAAGGGGCCATTCCTTCCACTTCCTCCTGAGGGTTACCCCTAAATGGTCTGGTGGCCTCTCAGTGAGACTCAGGGCCCTTCCATCCCTGGGAGACTGCTGAAACATCTACTCTGCTACAAATGCATGATGAAGGAAGATCAGAGCATACTAAGCCTCTCTCTCCTGCTCACTGACTTCTTAAAAACCAAACAAAATTGAGAATTTAAGAATTAAATCCTTTCTTACAGAAAATCATTTTTAACTTTTTATTTTGAAATAATTTTAGACTCAAAGGAAAGTTGCAAAGATAGTGCAAAGAATTCCTACTTCATCAAGAATTCCCTCCCTTCATCAAGATTCCCAGATGTTAATGTTTTACTCTCAAAGATCATGTTATAAACAAACTTGTCCACCTTTCACTGGACAAAAAAGGCTCCCCACTTGCTCTCCACCAGCCTAAGGATGTCATTGTGGCCACAATTAAAGCTTTCCCATCGACCCTCGCTTCCTTTAATGGAGGCCGAACCAACTATACCAGGAATATTTATACATAAAAAGACAAATTCAAACATCAGATCCTATATGAAATGAAGCAGTGATCTTGAAGTCAGCAGAGTAAAAAGCTGGTCTTTGCTCCCCTATATGTCAACAGGAAAAAACCTTCTGTTAAAATTAACTAAAAAGCCTTTAGTTAAAGTTAGGCATTCAGAAGAACTTCCTAACTAGGAGACTATTTAAGATTAGATAGTATTTTTAAAGTTTCCATTCCTAAAGATTTTAAAATAAAAACAAGGGAGCAATTCTCTTTGGATGGTGGGATTACATTCTTGGCCTGGAGGCTGGGAAAGTAATTGGATTCTCCCTCTAGGCCCCATCTGGTCTTTGGGCCAGAGTCCCCTGTCTGTTGACAACACCCAAGATATAATAGCAAAAATAGTCACCACACAAGCCACCACACCACAACAAAGTGCAGGGCATTGAGGCTCAGAAAAACCCATTCAGTTCTCAGAGAGTCGGCAAACCCAGCACCAAAATCTCTGTGCTCCAGACTCACATCAGGCCTTTCCACATTTATTTTTGGTTGACCAAAAACTGACATTTTGAGGAGGGAAAAGAGTGAAGAGAACAGAAAGAGGTGAGGAAGTAAAATTCTGTGCTGTGAAAAGAACCTCACAGTTCATACAGCCAAAAGTAGACAGGCTCAGATTTTGAAAAGGAAGAAGTGGAAGTGTAGTGACGGCTTGGTGAACAAACCAGCAGTCCTCAGAGATAAATTAAGGCAGAGAGTAGTCATCCTCCCACATCGAACCATCTCTCACCCTCAGGGGCCGTGCAGGATTTGAATCTGGGTCCCTTTTCTGAGGTAGGTTGCTTCTTTGCCCACCTCCTATTGAGATTCCATTCAGAAATCTTCCCAGGAAGCAGCCTCTGGTGGGGAGGGGACAAGGGAGTTCATAGGCAGCAGCTTCTCATCCAGGCTGTCACCCAGGGACCCAGGAGAATTGCAGGGCACGGACAGGAAGAGACAAAGAAAGGGGCCAAAGAGGAAAACTTCTTCGCTTCTCCCTTCAGCCTGAGGAGAGGCTGAGGAGACAAAGCTGGGCCCTAGAGTTCCCTGTCTGTTGGCAACACTCAAGAAACAGCAGGATAGAAAAAAACAGGAACAGGATGCTCTGGCTAACTCGATGTCCTGGAAAATAGGAGTTCTCTAGAAGCCTTTGTACTCAAGTCAGCCCTCTTCACAGCTGCTTCCTGGAAAGAACCTAATCTGCGCCTAGAAGATACCTCCCTGAGAATCAACTAATTTTAACACTTGTTTGGATGTTTTTGTTTGCTTGGGATTTTTATTGTTGGTGGTGGTAGTGGTGGTGGTAGTTTGTTTTGTTATTTTAAAAATGTACTAAAGGAAAATGTAATGAAGAGCCTTGGCTAAGAAGTGAGAAGCCTGGTTTCAGGTCCTCACTCTTCCCATTATAGTAACTTCATTCCAGGCTTCGGCTTCCTCATCCATAAAATGGAACCATAATACCTGACCTAGGTCTCCAGGTTGTTCTCAAACTCAAATAAGATAATTTATATTAGTCCATTTGGAGATCTTTAGGAAACTCTCTAGAAATAAAGGATGAATACTATCAGCCCAGGTTCCTATTTCACAAAGTCTAGTTGTGCGGGCAGCACCACTCCGATACTAACAGAAAGGGTTTTTGCACAGCATCAGAGACATCCCTTGGGACTACAGGTCCTATGGGTGAGGTTGCAAACCTCAAAGGTCTTAGAGACCCAATTAATTCCATTGAGTTAACAAACTTTTTAGTGATAAAAGTTACTCAGTTTCTTAAAGGTGCAGCTTTCTCATCTGTAAAATGGGTCTAATAGTAGCACTATCTCATAAAGGTGTTATAAGCATTAAATAACCAAATGTATATAACGCCCATTTACTAAGACCGTTGCAAGTGCTGAGTAACTGTTAATGTAGAATGTGTCAAATGTGGTAGAGAAATAAATCATGAAGAAACCAGAGTTGCTGCCTACAAGGAGATTATTGGTTTGTAAGAGTGGTAAGACAAGGCAGCAGTAACTCCAACCCAAAGTCCACAGGGTCACGACTGGGAGAGGTGCTTTGAATAAAATAAAAGCATGAGAGCAGGAACATCCAGAGCTTGTATGTTGTTGTTGTTAAGTGCCATCAAGTCAATTCCAACTCACAGCGATCCTATATGACAGAGTAGAACTACCCCATTGGATTTCCTAGGCTATAATCTGAACCACTGCACCACCCGGGCTCCTTAAAACTTATCTACCCACTGCTATCAAGTTGATTCCAACTCATAGGGAGCCCACCATAGGGTTTCCAAGGCTGTAAATATCTACAGAAGCAGACTGTCACATCTTTCTCCCGCAGAGCTGCTGGTGGTTTCAAATTGTCGACATTTCAGTTAGCAGTTGATCGTTTTAACCACTGTGCCACCAGGGCTTCTTGTCTGGGAAATAGCAATAGCTCAGCCTAGCTGGTGCTAGCTGGAGCCGGGTTGTCTTCATTCAGCTAACAAATGGTTACTGAGCACCCATTATTGTGGGGGACTATGCTAAGCTCCAGGAAATCATGCAGTGGGAGTGGGGTATGCAGGGTCATAAGTATCCTATAACCAAGGAAGGGAAACTCTCTAACAATAAACTCCAACTTTTCTTGTCTTTTTGCTTCTTTTCATTTAAAGAGAAGTGGAAACAGAGAAAAAGAAGTCAATTAATTAAGGATTCCGGTTAAGAGTTCTAATTAATCAGGCATTTATTGTAAGTAACAAAGACCATTTAAATTCCAAGTCCTGATTGATGAAATACAGGGTCTGTTCCTGTCCATTTGGATGAGAAATTATGGAGAATGAGGAGGGAGCACCAGATAACTTCAAGCCTTTCTCCACCAAGCAACACACATGTATCTTCCCAGTGTTAAAAATACAGAGAACTTGGTGGCATATTCTCAAGAATGAGCTTTTTCTGGGTTAGGTCTTTCCAAGGAAGCAGGCAGGGAGAAGGTTGAGAACGTTTCCTAATCGTAGCTAATACTGTGCTAGGTATTTTATATATATTACGTCACTTAATCCTCCCTAAAGCCCTGATGAACTGAATATCAATATGCTCATTTTACAAATGGAGAAGTAGAAACTCAGAAAATCTAAATCATGTGCTTAGGGTCATGCAACAGTAAGTGGTAGAGTGAAGTTTTGAAACAAAGTGTGTCTGATTCCAATAACATAAACATATTCATATGAATATCTTTGTTCCTAAGATAATAAAAACTTGTCTTACAAAGGCCATTGGGGGTAAAATTCGATACAGATTATCAGAGCACACTAAGAATTCCTGTAAAGAGAGAAAGAGGGAGAGAGAGCGGCAAGGGAGGCAGAGGGCAAGTAAAGGAAGAAACAGTGAGTATGAATGAATGAATCTAAACGCTTTTCTTTAAAAAAAAAAAAGCTTAGAGTACTTTGTAGCAGTAGTTCTAAACATTTGAAGTCAGTCCTTGATTCAAATTTCAGGCCTAATCCCTGAATTGAGATCTTTCCCTGTTCACCAGGCTAGGTGAAATGACATTCTTCTGTGTTCCCAAAGGTCCCCAAACAGGAAATAGTAATAACCATCGCCTTTATCATGCTGCTTTGTTGTCATTCATTTACAGGTCTTTATCTCATGCTTGGACTCTGAGCCCCATGAGGGCAAGAACCAAGTCTGTCTTGTTAGAAGCTGAATCACCAGTGTCCAGCACAATGTCTGCATACATTGGGCTCTAAAACTACTGAGTTGCCCTGACCATTGTTCAGGACTGCCTAGGGATCAGGTGATTTCCCAAGCTAGCCTCAAGCCTATTCCTCCCTCTTTTAGGGTGATATAAACCTAAGCCTGATATCTGGTTCATCTAAACTACAAGCCCAGAACAAATAGAACTAATGACTCATTCATGACTTCTTTGACTAGCTGAAAGGATGAAGCAAATCCTATAATTCCCAGGGCCAGGGGCCCCAGGGAACAGGAGTGAACGCCTCTGAACCCAACCACTGACCACACCCTCAGGAGAGACAGGCAGACACAGGTGGACACACAAATAGAATCAAAGATTTTAACAAGGTAAAAAAATAAAATAGACTGCCATAAATCTCTCTCCTAGCCCCTACTGCCCTATTTTTGGAGAGCAGAAGCAAGCTTTCTTGAACCAATATTTGGCTTTCAGGGCCCATAGTTTCTCTGCTCCTAGAGATGATTCAGCTCCCACCGGGAAGTAACAGAGACCTACCTTGACCTCTTCCCAGAAGGGTCATGACCACCAGTCCTCAGACTCTAAATATTACTACCTTTATCCTCCCTGGGGATGGCTGGAAATGAGCTCTTTCCATGTTGATTTAATTCCAGAAATATATGTATTGCCCTCCCCTCTCTCTCTCTCTCTCTCTCTCTCTTTCTCTCTCTCTCTCTCTCTCTCTCACACACACACACACACACACATACACACAAACCCAAAACCCCCTGCCATATAGTCTATTCTGACTCATAACGACCCTATAGGGCAGAGTGAGCCACCCTACAGAGTTTCCCAGGCTGTAATCTTTACGGAAGCAGACTGCCACGTCTTTCTTCCAAGGAACGACTAGTGGGTTCGAACCATTGACCTTTTGGCTAGCAGCCAAGTGCTTAACCATTGTCCCACCAGAGCTCATCACACACACATACACTAAGGGCTGTATCAAAAATGCCTAGTTGTCAGGGCTATTGATTCCACACCAAAGTTCTCAGTTCCCCAGAGAGTAGACGAAACAGGAAGGTTCCCAAACTCTCAACAAGGAGAACAGCTAGCAACAAAAACTCTGCATCTGCACTACTGCTTTATTTGCCACTTTCAAGTTAGAAGTAGAAAATCAAGGGAAGGCAGGAGTGAGGCAACTGTCATGGAGAGCTGGACTGTCCTGGCCTAGGTGGAGAGAAAAATAAGAGTGGGGCTCAGAGCACAGGTTCTGGAGTCAGGCAGCCTCACTGTGAATCTTGGCACCGCCACTTACAAGCTACATGATCTTGGGCAAGTTGCCAAACCTCTCTGGAGTTTTTTTCATTTATAAATTGGAAAAATAATAACTATCTCCTATAGTATGTGAACAAAATGAGGTAATATCTATGAAGTGTGTAGCACCATGCCTGGTACACAGTGAGTGTTCAAAAATGGTAGAAACTCTTCATCATTATCATCATCATAATTATTTTATGATGCCAAGTTTGGAGCAGCTATTTCACAAGATGACCCTCACTAAGTCAGAGACTCACGTTTTTTAACTGCTTTGCCAATTTTTTTTCTTTTTTTCTTTTGCTGCCCTTAATTTAATTACTCCATTCCATGCTGTCAAATGACTCAATCTATCGAAAAGAGGCCATTTCTCTCCTTGAGCACGTGAAATCCGATGGCTTTTCCATCCCATGGCTGGGGAGTTTCAGTTCAGCTTTGGCAAACTGATGTAAACAACATGTCCAAAGAATTTTAATTACCATTTCGTTAATGGGGTACCATTAACATCCCTCCCAACCAGCTTTGCTGATGCCCCAGTGCACGGCTGCCCAATTACCAAACAACAAAGTTCCCATAAATCTGGGCCCTGGCCTCTGAGGTTAAAGATTAAGCAGTGCCTGAAAACAACAATAATGAGGAATAAGAAACAGGCTGTGCAAAACACTAGGGACCCTCTCCCAGTTACAAGCTACCCAGGAGGGCTGTGATGACACCAGCTGGGGGCAGGGGTCTGAGTGGTCAGCTTCTAAATACAGAGCCCACCCTACCCTGCTCCAGAATAATACATACCACAGCAAAAATCTGGGGGCACAAATAACCTCGGGGGGAAACTGGATCCAGAGGAAGCAGGAGGGACTGCCACAGCAGGAAGAAACAGGGCCATTCCAAACAGGAAACCTAATGGGCAGCTGGATGGGGAGAGGTGATGTTCCAACCCCCAAAAAGTCATACTACATCTGTCTCCCAGGTGCTCTCACCAGGAAAGCTGAAGACTTATCAGAAGGCCGAGGCTGGCCTTAAAAATAAAGTTACATTTTTAGAGGAGAATAATTTAGCAATATCTATCAGAATAAAATAAATGTACATTCTCCTTGATCCAACAATTATGCTACTAAGATTGTACCCTACAGCGTATTAGCAAATGTATTCCAAAATATTACGTATAAGAATTCTCACTGAAGCATTTTATATGAAAGAAAAAAGCTGGAAACACAATGTTCATTACAGAGGGCCGGCTAAATAAATTATGGTTCATTTATATAAAGCACCCAATAAAAACAATAAGATATAGCTATGCACAAGGATCTGGTATTACTAAATACTCCAAGATTTACTATTAAGTGAAAAAAAAAATGAGTACAGATGCTTCTATTTGTAGAAATTAAAAAGCAGAATATATAAACTCTGTAGGGATGCCCAAGATACACTCCCTGCCCTGTTCTGAGAGAGAGAGACAGAGAGAGAGAGAGAGGAATAGAGAGAGGGAGATTTACTTTGCATTTCATACCTATGTGTCCTGTTTGAATTTTTTTATCATGAGTATAAATTGCTTTCGTTAAATGCATTTGCTAAAGTTTTAAAATAAAGGTATAGAATTTATCTGCTGACATGGAAATATGTTCAGAATTTTTTTTTTTTGAAGTTAGAAAACATACATATGCAATGAAAGATCTGGAAATATATATACCAATGTGCCACCTATGCTTCTCTCTGGGTAGGATTGTGGGGCTTTTCATGTTCTTTCTGCCTGACTGCTTTTTCTGTATGATCAGGGAGGGTTTTTATATTAAAATAACAATAACAGTAATAACAGAAAAAAGAAAGATCATCTTGGAGAGGTTTTTCTCGAATAGAATTCAGTGGCAAAGCTGAGGGCTGCAGATGAGTGAAGGCAGAGCCCAGCTGGCCAGAGACTGGGGAGAGCAGCGGGGAGGCAGTACCGGACCTGCCTGCCTGTGCATTTGAATAAAGAGAAACGAAAATAAGAAGCTTTGTAAATGACCCTTCTCCCCAAAGTGCATGCAGATCACAGCAGCAGCAGCAGGTGACCCAATGATTCCTGTCCCTCCAGCCAGGCCCAACTCAGAGGCTGTCTCATTGCAGATAATGAGGTTGGCAGGGAGGCATCCAGAGCACTGCCCTGGGTGGTGCTTAGTTTTGCAGGTTGCTCTCCTTCCCATCCTCATAGATCCCCAAACTATCCTGAGAAGCAAGGCAGGATGTACAAACCCCATCACAGAGAGAAGAAAACAGGCCCAGGGTCACTCAGCTCCGAAGCACTGGCTGGTCTGATTCCTAGTTCTGATCAGGAAGGTCTCCTTATAAGCGGTTGGCTTAAAACACCTCCGGAACTCAAGGCATAGGCCCAGCAAAGTCTGTCACTATAAGGGGCCTTTCCAAGCCTGCACTGCCCAGCAAAGCTTGTGACCACAGAAGCCAACACTTCCCCTCATGTGTGACCCTAGTGGGTACCCACACTCCACACTTATGGAGGTGGCAGCTTTGTCTCAAGAAGCAGGGATGGCCGAGAACACCAGGTTCAATCTAAAGTCAGGGGGTACAAGACAAAGAAAACAAAGCAAGCTCACATCCCTGGGTGGGTAGGGGGATATAAGCACAGATAATACTTTTTTTCTTCCTTCTCTACACACAATTCTACCTACAATTCTTCAAATGTCTTTTTTATCATATTCTTATCAACACTTGCATTATCATACCACCTTAAAAATACGACATCACTGTAGTGCACGGCTGAGGGCTGCAAAGAAAGCCGTCCAGAAAATGGTTATAGGCTCTACGGAAGACCTGCATGACAGGAAGGAGGAGGCACTATGCGTGAACATCACGCTGATCAAGCCGGGGGAAGTGGGAGGGCCCACTCAGGCAGTGGAAGCCTCCCAACAGGGAAGAGAAGACATCCACATCTCGCTGCCCCCTCCCCAAGATGACTAAACACCCTGTGTCTAGCAGAGACAGCTGGGTGCTGTCTACATTGTCTGGTTATTGGGATTTGGGGAATACATGGCAGACTCCCAATGGAAAATGCCAACTCTAGCCACCTACACTGCTAAGTTACTGATTCACAGGGCTGCCTTATGCCCAAACTTGGCCTGGGAGCAGTAGAATATAGTAATTACAAACACTGGCTCTGGAGTCAACACTGTCTGGGTTTGAATCCTGCCTCTGTCTCTACTAGCTATGTGACCTCAGCAAATTAGTGAGCCTCCCTGTGCTTTGGTTTCCTCAGCTATTGTAGGCATTAAATGAGATGTTGCACATAAAATCCTTAGCATACCGTGTGGCCTAATGTCAGAGCTCAATAGACGCTAGCTAGAAATAATCCATCAGGATATCTGCAGACGCAAGTGTGCACGCATGCATCCACACTGCTGGCAGAACCCAATCACTGTGAAAACACTGAGACCAGGAAGCTCCAAGAAGATGGACGTATTCCCAACAGCATCCTCCCCACTCTCCCACAGATGACTTTCATCATCAGATAATGAAAGAGAGGAAACACAGATCTTGAAAGTAGGGGAAATCCAGGACAGAAAACCCAGGAGCCTTTGTTAAAGGTTGGGGTTCAGTACACTCCCCAAACTTCTGATGATGGTGTCAGCCAACTACAAAGGATGGGATGAGTGATGTGTGTGCGCGCATCCATGCACACACTGTGTAGAGGGGAGGGCTGGGAAGGGGAGACAAGGAAGGAAGGAGACAGAGAAGTCCTGGCATCTAAGCACTCTCCCTTTGCCACTGCACCAGCAAATGTTTACACGCTGACCTCGGCCTTGGCCAAGCTCTGGGCTCCTGCTGAAGAAAAGCCTAAGCACATCCTTCAAAACAGTGGCATCTTCAAAGGCTGGTCTGGAGAGCCCTCCCCAGGGAGAGAAAGGGCTCCTTGACAAAAGGCCAAAAGTGGGTGGGGAATATGCGTGGAAAAGGGCACAAGAAGAACAGTAGAGAAAGGAAGAGAGAAACAGGAGTGTAAGGGAGATAAGCAAGCTAAGAGCCAGAAAGAGACAGCAGAATTCAGGATCGGGCTACTGAGGAACGTCCTTCACAAAAATCATCATCATCAAGATCGTTTTCGCACCTGGGCCCATTTGTGGCCTCGGAAACAGACTAGCGAGAAATGAGAGTCTGTGCAGGCTCCCAGGCCAAGGGCTTGATCAGAGAACAAAAGAACGCCAAAAAACAGAGTAAATGCTTCTTGCCTGGTAGACCAAGGAGCTAAGACAGCACAGAGAGCTGGCAGGTGGGCAGCCAGCAGGCCCTCAGCTAATTACCAGACACTGGCTGGGCAGGAGACACAGAACTGAACAGCAAGCTTGACAGTGTTCGTTGGGGCAGAGGGAAAGGTGAGATGCTTTATCGCAAAGGAAGGAGATGGCGATGAGTGAATCTATCAATTAAAATGACCAGACCTTGACAGAAACTGGAGAAACCCCGGGAGTATGGCTCCCAGACACCCTTTTCCTCAGTAATGAAGTCACTCCTGAGGTTCACCCTTCAGCCAAACATTAGACAGGCCCATAAAGCAAAACGAGACTAAAGGGGCACACCAGCCCAGGGGCAAGGACGAGAAGGCAAGAGGGGGCAGGAAAGCTGGTAATAGGGAACCCAAGTCGGGAACGGAGAGTGTTGACATATCGTGGGGTTGGTAACCAATGTCACAAAACAATATGTGTACTAATTATTTGATGAGAAGCTAGCTTCTTCTGCAAACCTTCAACTAAAGTACAATAATAAAAATAAATATTTTTCAAAGTTAAAAATAAATAAATAAATAAAATGATCAGGCCTATTCTGAGTCATTCATGACCTTCATCCTAAAGTTGAAATAAATAGCAATGAAGATTTCTTTCCAGCTAACATGGCTGACTGAACATTCACATTCATCTTCACTCCCTCCCATAACCCATTAAAATAACAGGATGACAAGCTCTGGGGGTAGAGTGGTCTCTAAGAAAAATGAAACGGAATCAACAGATTATCTGATGTACTGAGAAGGATTGTTCATTTGTATCTGTCTGACAAGAATGAGTCACAGAGACATAGATTGCAAAAGAAAAAAAGCAATCATTAACTTCTTTTCTGATGAAAACAATGTTCGCTGATAAAAAAATATGTAATTATAATATATATCTTAACTCAGTTGTGAAAATGATATTAGGAAAATAAACAGAAGGGAAGAGTATATATGTCTAAGGGAAAGTCTACGAAAGCTCAATCCTATTCTTCCAGTAAAATTAAGTAGATAATATCTAAAATCAATAAATCAGAACATGCAGTATAAATATATTATTTAGATATTGGAGGTAAATAGCAGACAAGTCAGCTTTTAGCAGAATCAGAACCTGCATTTTAATTCTTTTAGAATTGAAAGTGATTGGTTCTGGAGAAC
This sequence comes from Dugong dugon, assembly GCA_030035585.1. Classification (NCBI taxonomy): domain Eukaryota; kingdom Metazoa; phylum Chordata; class Mammalia; order Sirenia; family Dugongidae; genus Dugong; species Dugong dugon. The sequence continues at coordinate 151,649,492 of CM057460.1, forward strand.
AAGACTTGGTGTGATGAGGTACAGCAGGAGATTCTTGCTTTTCATTATAAGACTCACAATAGCATTTGACTTTTTTTTTAATTGTGTTAAAAGAATACTTTGATCAAAATAAAAATTTTCTTAAACAACAACAATGAAAAGATTTATTTCAAGACGTAGCTCAAATTAGTCTTCCCCCGCCACCAAAGGTGGATTAACCAGTAATCAAAGCATGCACGGGCTTAACTGCGTTTACTGACTAATCCGTAGTACACAATTTCACAGGGGTTTCACCACATCTTTGATGAAGCGTGGAGCAGCTGGTGGATTCGAACTGCTAACCTTTTAGTTGGTAGCTGAGCACTTTAACCACTGTGCCGCCAGGGCTCCTCACCGTCTTCTACTCTTGTGAAATTACTGTCTGTACCATCCATCTGGCAATTAATCATACTCCACTTGGCAATGAGCTAATCATTTCTATTGTTATCTTTCCACCTGTGTCTTGTCTCCCTAACTAAATTATAACTGCTTCATAGCAGAGACCACTTCTCACAATTTTTAAGGAGTCCACAACAGACCAGGTTATTAAATCCACCAACTTGGAGAAGATGCAGCGGCTCAGCTCCCATTACCTGCATAGGTGTTGGCCTGCTGCAGAAGGTCGGTGCAGGTGTGCACGTCTGCAAATGCTCGGATGCCCAGGCAGTTGGTGGGATGCAACTGAGACTGCAGAAAGTCACAGCAGTTCTGCCGAACGTCCATGAGCTGCAGCAAGCTGGCTGCTGGGAGCAGCACCTGGAGGAGAAAGCGTTGACATTCTGAGGCACCTGATCCCACCGGCAGGGATTCATCTCCATAAAGCACTGTTCCAATCATATCACTGCCATGCTCAAGATCTTCTCATAGCTCTCCTGCACCTGTCCAATTAAGTCCAAGCTTCCCAGCCGGGCCTTCAAGACAGCCCTGGCCTACCTCCCAGCCTTATTTCCCACTACTCTCCACTTCATGCACCAGTGGATTCTTTGTATCCACTACAGCCTTCAGCAATGCTTCTCAGTCTTTAATGTGCCTCTGAATCTCCTGGGAACCTTATTAAAAGGCAGATTCTTGACTCAGTAGGTCTAGTATGAGGCCTGAGATTCTGCATTTCTAACAAGCTTCCAGGTGATGCTTGCGGCTGCTCAGCCACAATCCACACTGAGTAACAAGACCTCCTACAGCACTGGTTCTCACACAAGGCTGCACACTGGAATCACCTGGAGAGTTTCTAAAATGTTGATGACTTGGTCTCATCCCCTAGAAATTCTAATTAATAGATACGGGGTGTGGCCTGGGCACCGAGATTTTTTAAAGCTCCCCAGGTTCTCTGAGAACCTTTGCCTTTAGCTTACTGACCTCACTCAGAAAGCTGAATTGTTCTGAGCTCAGTCTGAGCATCTGTGTGCCAATCACTGGTTGTGGCTCTGGGATTCAGTGGTAAGCAAGATAAGGCAGATCCCTCCCTCCCTAAGGGGATCTCACAGTTTGCTAGAACAAAAGTCTCGCTCCCAAATCCCTCAGAAACTCAGGCAATCACACTTTATTTACCCATCCAACAGATAAAAAATAAAGAACACCTTTGGGCAAATTCTCAGAGAAAACAGAGCTGAGTTTTGTTTTAAAAGGTCACAGGACACATGCGCATTTATACGGTATTCTGAAAGACAGAAATAGTTCTTGCTTAGGTGTGTGTGCACGTGTTTTTCCTAAGAGCCAGGGAAGACTGGCTTGAGCAGGCCAGCTGAGGTGCTCAGAACGTCAACCCGGCCAAGTTTCCCTGTGGGGCCTTCCACGGCTGCTGAAGCCTGCCCCCTGGATCAAAAATGCAGGGTAGAAGGCCAGAGTCTTTCTCCACCACAGCTCCCCCCTATAGAAATGGCAAATAGTCTGAGGTTGAGGGTGACTTTCCAAAAAGAATTTTAGAAAAAAATCACAGAGCAGAACAGTTTGATTTGAAGCTGCTGTAATTTGGAGCCCAAGCACCCATTTCACCCCAAAACAATCCCCACATCTGGGACCTTTGCTCTCAACTACTCCCCTGGCTCTCAGAGAGTGACTGCGCTAGCCAAACTCCAGCTGTTCCCATACACAAGGACTTGCCCAAGAAGACATGGGCTGTGATGCATTTGTTTTCTTGATTCAGAGTACTACAGCCTTTATTTATTTATTTATTTTTGTAGTGATTTAAATTCTGGACCCTGAACTTCTCCCAAAACAGCTCTGAGTCCTCAGCTCTGGCTCTCATCACCTCTGTGTGCACTGGCCAAAAACTCTGTCTACTGCCTATCCTTGGGCCTATCCCTTCACTAGGGTAACCACCTACTCTGGTTTGCCCAAGACTGAGCAGTTTCCCAGGACATAGGAGTTTCGGTGCTAAAACTGGGATGGTTTGTCACCCCTCACTACTCCTGCCAACACATGCAACACAGAGAGCCTCCACCATCAGTGGACATACTCCCCAGCTAAACAACTGTTCTCAACAAGAAAGCTCTTCCTACCTACAAGCTTAAACCTCTCCTTCACAGCATCTGAGTTCTAGAAAACATGTTCCTCTTCCCTTCTTCCACCCTCTCTCTTTCATTCTCCTACGTCCCCAGCAGGACAGCAGTAAATTAACATCATGTCCTTTGTATTTTCTAAACCACTGTTTAATTCCTGAGAAAGAAGAAAGATAAAATCACTCACTCCTGAGACATTCAGAACACAAATGAACATAGCCAGGCCCTAAATCTAACCACCTAAGCTCCATTCCCACTAGGCAACCACCATCTCCACTAAGCAGCAATAAACTGGAAAAGTCAATTAACTTGCATGCTTGCTCAGCCTGGACCAACAGATTCCAGGATCAGATTAGTCTCCACCAGCTAGCTAAGTGGAGATCCATTAACCATTCTTGTTGAATACATACCAGGAATGGAAAGCTGTGCTCCAAGACCCCAAATGACCTCTGTGGCATCCCTCTGATCAGCACCAGCTACAATGCCCTGAGTTAGGGCCATAAATTGACCAATAATCCCAGTTTGCTTGGGACTTTCCTGGTACCAAGGAAACCCTCATTCCCAGAAAACTGGGAAAGTTATTCACCCTAGGGCCAGTGACCTCTCACCCTAAAGAAAATCCTGGGGGAAAGAAAGTTATCAAATGTTGTCTAGGACACACCCTTCTCAGAGGTGTGGTGAGTCCCAAAGGGCTAGGTGTGAGAAGAAGCAGGGGTGGGCCACAGCCCTTTAGCCCCACAGAAGATTTCTGAGAGTCCAATCTGCCCCCAAACTGCATTCCCAACGAGGTCAAGAAGAGGTCACGCTAGAGACACACACTCCCTTTCCCTTTCTTCTCACCATGAGTTTGGTGCTTAAATTCTCAAGCTCGTGACAATCAGCCAGAGAAATGAAATAGTATTTCCTGAACACACTCCTTACGTTATACTTTCAGTTTTTAAAACCTCCCTGGCTAGGGCTACCCACATAGATTTCACCTTCCCTATTGTTCAGAAAACCTACTTAGTAGGCAAAAATTACAAGGCTTTCTATCTCTCCAACGCCCCCCATGCTGTTTGGGTCCACTCCTGCCTGAAAGCATTTCCAAACTGACTTCTTAAAATGAACGGGGCTTGTGGTTGCTCTAATTGCTCCTTCCCGCTCTTTGATCTTACACTGCGATTAGCTACAAGTCAAAGGCCCTTTTCTTCCCACTACTTGCTTCATACAGGAAGGCAGAAAAGAAAAGGAAAGGAAGTGGAAATGCTGAGGGGGAAGATTTGAAGACTAGAAGATATATCACTGCTCAAACTCCGGGTCTCAGGGATAAACTGAAGCTCAGTCCAATGGGGTTCTGGGATCTGGACATGAGAACAAAAGCAAATTCGCAGAGGTTCCCTCTTTGGTTCCCTCTCCCCATACCACCAAGGGCTTTGAGAGGATTTCCTCTTCTCTTATCTTACTTGAAACTCTACTCCCTCAAAGGGCAACAATAACAAGATTACAAACAGGAGGCCAAGCTCTGGTCCTCAGCTTTGAAGCAAGACTGTCCTGGTGAATCCCAGGGCAGTACTGCTTGTCCCTGGAGGGACGAAGCTGAGACAGGGGAAGAAGTTGTTGTTAGGTGCCATCAAGTCAGTACCGACTCATAGGGACCCTATGTACAACAGAACAAAACACTGCTCAGTCCTGCGCCATCCTCACAGTTGTTTTTATGCTTGAGTCCAATGTTGCAGCCACTGTGTCAATCTGTCTCGTTGAGGGTCTTCCTCTTTTTCTCTGACCCTCTAAGCATGATGTCCTTCTCCAGGGACTGATCCCTCCTGATAACATGGCCAAAGTATGTGAGACGAAATCTTGCCATCCTTGCTTCTAAGGAGCATTCTGGCTGTACTTCTTCTAAGACAGATTTGTTCAGGGAAGAAGTATTTGGCTGGAACCACCCGAAGGGTGGATGATTGCCCCAAGTCAAAAAGCATTTAGCCCACCTTTTGCAACCTCAACATTATGGTTCTTAGAAAACTGTAGAGGCCTTGGAATGACCCTCAGCAAAGAGCTTACAGGTTCCCTCCAGCTTGCAAATGGCCTCCCCTCCATTTTTCACGCACAGACCTGTCTTGTTTTTTCTCTCCCTTGGATAACATGAAAACATAGCAGAGGATATCCCGTCACAGAATTTGTTTCCTTTAGCAAAAACAAAAGGAAATGCCCTGCCTCAAAAAGCACCTACTCCTGGAATCTCGGGGAGGCAGAGCTATGCACAGAGGAGGGCACCAGTCAGAGGCCAGGAAATGGGCTGCCCAGGCCCTTCTGCCCCAGTTACTCAATGGCTCATTCTCTGTCAGCGCTGGGCACAAGGCCTGGCACAGAAAAAGTGCTAAATAAAAATCTGTTGAAAGAAAGAGAGAGGAAAGGTGTGTGGATGAATAGGAGAGATCTCAGAGCAGTGCTGTGATCAAAAGTGTGAACTTTGAACTCTGACTTCAACACTTACCAGCCATGTGACTGGCAGCAAATTACTTAACCTCTCTGTGCCTGTGTCTCCTCATCAGTAACATGAGCAGAATAATGGCACTGCCTTAAAGGCTTGTTATGAAGATCAAGTGAGGTAATACATTTAAATCAGTTAACACAGTGCTTGGTACATAGAGAATGCTATGTTCTTTTTTTTTTTAACAGCATTATTTCTACTTTATTCAGCACCTGATAGAATCTTTTTTTAAATTTTTTTTGTTTATTGCTGTAGTTTAAATGAAGTTTACATTTCAAGTTAGTCTCCCATTCAAAAATTTATACTTACATTGTTATGTGACCCTAATTGCGCTCCCCGTACTGTGACAGCACACTCCTCTGCTATGTTCGTTTTTATTATTATCAATCATTATGAGCTAAAGTAAAAATTCTAATCATTTATTTAATGAGGAACTAGAGTTCACCACAACCACAGAACACAGTGAGTCATAGAGAGCTGGGTTCAAATCCTAGCTCTATCACTTACTACCTGTGTGACCTTGGGCAAGTTATTTACCCTTTTGAGCAACAGTAAAACAGGGATCATATTAGTGCAGTCCATTGGGTGGTTATAAGAAAATAATGCCTATGAAGTGACTGACATGCTTAGTTTATAATAAGCATTAAGTGTCAGCTATGACTGTCATCACCACCGCCCACCTCCACCATGGAAAGGCAACTCATGGTCTCTGCAAGGTATGTGTGGCTAGGAAGACATTACAGGTGCAGCTCCACAGACCATGTAACCAAGCCCAAAGTCTCTGACCCTGCCCTTTAAGGCTTTTATGAAAGCCCCAGTGCCTCCAGGCTCATCTCCTCATTGCACCAAATCTTTAACAAATACTGTCTTTGTAGACAACTTGTGAGCACTGCCTCAGCAGATACAGAGAGCATGAATCCACATTTTGATCCAAACTCTCTTCTTCTCAACCTTTTTTGTTTTGTTTTTCCCCAAGGTCACCCCTGACCAAACCACAGTTTAAAGTGAGGAAGAAGAATAGTTGGTACACCACATTGACTCAAAACAACACACAGTTCCTTGAAGGTTGTACATTGTGCTCCCTGCATATGCCGCCCCATCCCCCACTCTGCCATGCAATGGATCACTTTTGTGTGGGCTTTCTCACCATGGTGTTATAACCCCCACCCAAGTAATTGGGTGGGACCATACAGATAAGGTCTGTGGAATCCTAAGAAGGGACTAGTCAGTTTTGCCATCCTGCTAGGCTTAAAATGAGCCATCCCAGAGAGGGGAAGGAGAGGATCTCACCACCATCAAGAAAGAATAGCCAGGAATGGAATGCGTCCTTTGGACCTGGGATCCCTGTGCTGAGACCCTCCTAGACCCAGGGGACAGACAAAGGTATAACATCAAAGATGGCAAGAAGCAGAGGCAGGGAACAAGCAGTAGGAGAGGCAGCAGAACCAGGAGACTGGCAAGAGACCAGCAGGAGACAGTGCGGTGGCCTTTTACAGATAAAAAAACTGATCTTTGAGGCCAAGTGTCAGCAGGGTGTGAGGAAGGCTCTGGTAGGAGGCAGGAAAAGCAAGCCAGAGGGTGGCAGGGTATGTGTCTTCTCTGGCCAGGGAACTGGGAGGACCCAGGAGGTCACTGAACTTCATGCCCTCCCTTTATAGATGGAAAAATTGAGACCCTGCAAAGGGCTAGAATAAGAGAACTTTGTGAATTAATGGCAAAGCTGAGGCTCGGACCCAGGTCTCTATTCATGCTCAATTCCTGTTTCATCACTATTTCTGCAAGTCCTCTGAACCTGCATATCTTCATGACCCCCTGCCACCAACCCCACAAAGTGGTTACAAAAAGCAATTGTGAAGCCATTTTCCCCAGAGTCCCCTGATTGGGCTAACTGCTTCTGTCTGCTTTAAGATAATCCATTTTGTAAACTAATTTTAGAGAGATCAACCACCGGGATAGGCCAAAGTTGCAAAGATAAATACCTAGCCAGGCAATAAAGACCCAGAATGGAACATCTTCTAATTATCCAAGTCTGTAAACACTTTGTACTTTACAAGAAAAAAAATGTTATTAGATACATGATGAGAAGGGAGAAGAAAGCTAAAATAAGTTCTTCAAAAACAGGCTCAAAATCACCTCATTGAGTAGCTCCACCCAATTCCAATCATACAATTCTACAGCCTCCTCTCACTCTGGTACTCAATTTATACTAAATTACTTTCCACTTACTGTTACTGCCCAAAAGTCATTCAGCTGTTTGGATTCTGGTGCTAGACCTAGTATGTAACCAATGCATTGCCCACCCATTTTGGGTGGGGGAACTGGACCAAATGACTGTAGAAATTAAGAGACTGTCTCAGGCGCCAGAGACAAAGACAAGCTCTATCACGGGTAGACTCTGCAGGCCCAAATGCAGCGTTCCTCACACTTGCCTACGCTCTGACCCCTTATGACAACCAATCACCACATAAAGCTAACTCTCGCTCATCCCAAAGGCCTCAGCTTAAACCTCATCTCCTGCAAGAGCCCTTCCCAGGTACCCTTTTCCATCCTTATTGACTTCCCCTAATATTCTCATTCATTGTACAACGTTCTTTTCCTTCAAAGGATTTATCACCATTTATCATAGACATTACTTGTGTGCATATTTGATGAACATCTGTCTTCACCGCTAGTCTGCGAGCTCCATGAGGGCAGGTAATAGAATCTCTACTGCTCACTGCTGCAACCACAGAGCCTAAGACTGGCACTTAACAGGCGCTCAAACATTGGGCTGAATTGAATGAATGAACTATTATCAGTTCAGCCTCCTAAGTACTTCGATCCTGGAAAAGGGTGTCGTGGTCTAGATAAGGGAAATAAGTATTTTGGTCACTAGAGAGATATCTGCCTCACAATAAATAACTAAGGTAGCGTTGTGCTTTAAAAAAAAAAAAAAAAAAAAAAAACCATCACATCACATTAATTTCCATAACTCTAATTAAATAAGAGGATCTTTAAGAACAAGAGATAGTGTGTCCTGTGTCTGTGTCTAACCCAGTGGTTTGTAGGCCTTGAGAGAGGTCCATACCCTCAACCATCTCCCTGACTGCAGATGATGCTGACACCTCACGTTTCCACAGTAAAGATGCACAACTATGGGTGAAGCATTATCTTTGCTGGCCCCTCTTTTCAAGGCTCCCAGTGGCTAAGGGTGAGGGCAGGACAGTTAAAAGAGGAAACAGGCATGACACCTCATTTCACAACCTCATAGTCCTACTGAGGCTCAATCCTGGTGCTTGGCACCCACGGGTGCTCAGAGGCATTTGCTGGACTAACGTTGAAACAGGAACAAATTTTAAAGCCTCACAATCCAATACTCAAAATCTCTGAGATGAGATGACAACCTGGGGAGAACCTAGGTCAACTAGGCTTCTTGTTCTTCCTTCACCAAGATTTTGAACTGGCATGAGTTAAAGACTTTCTCCTCTGGAAGCCCAAGCTCACTCAGAGGTAATATAGCCTAGTAGTTAAGAATATGGGTTTCAGAGTCAGGCAGGCATGAGTTTGAGGGTCAGTTCACCTATCTGCTGGCCATGTGACCCAAAGCAAGTCACCTAGCCTCTTTGAAGCTTTAGTTGCCTCTTCAGTTGCACACTGAGTCACTGTGAAAGTTAAATGAGATAATGCACGTAAAGCGGTGGGCAATAACTATGTAATACACTGAGCTATTAGCTGGGGTTGGGTTTACCTGGACGTTCTCTTCGGTGACCTCAATTTCAGCGGTATAGATGTAGTCAATCAGCTTACTCAGCGTCTGCCCATCCACATCCTTGATTTCAATCTTCTTGGCTTTACTCTCAGACATGTCACCTACAGTTCAAAATAAAAACAAAATGGACATGAACTTGGTGTCTAGGGTATGCTTAACTTACACGTGGCCTCCTGCCCTGTCTTGGCAACATAAAAACACTATCTGTGCTCCAGGAGGCAGCAGAAGGGATCCATGCTCTGAAAAGGATAAACCAGCTGACATCAAGGTCACATCTACTTTGGCCATATGATCATTTGCAAATCCAAGATTAAGTATTCCCCAATCTACCTGTTCCCCATTTCAAAATGAAGGCAAATCTGTGCAATAATTCATTCAACCAACATTGACTGTGAACTTCTACACATAGGGCTAGGCAAAGCAAACAAGATATAGCATGTGTCCTCAAGGAGCATAGATATATAAAAATAGTTATAGAGATGGCAAAACGGTTAATATGCTCAGTTGCTAACCAAAACACTGGAGGTTTGAGTCCACCCAGAGGCATCTTGGAAAAAAGGCCTGGCAATCTACTTCCAAAAAATCAGCCATTGCAAATCCTATGAAGCACAGTTCTGCGTTGACATACATGGGGTCACCATGAGTTGGAGTCAACTTAATGGCAACCAGATTTTCAGTTAATTATGGCTAGGCACTGTACTAAGCACTTTAAACTGTTGCCTCTTTGAATTCTCACAACAACCTATGAGGTTTATTAGTACTATCCCCACTTTACAGTTGAGGAAATTGGGGCATGGGAGGGTAAGTAATTTATTTAGCTGACAGTCACACATCTAGGAAGGGGCCAGGCTGGGACTGAAACCCAGGGTGTATGACTCTAGAGCCCACATCTGTAACCACTTCACTATACTAAATCTCAAAAATGTGGAGAAGGGAGCAGTAAACCCTGCCTGGCGGGTCTCGAAAGGCATCCTAGTAAAAACTCATATTTGAGTGGGTGTCAGAGGATGAAGAAGTGTTCAACAGGCAGCAAAGGTGAGGAAGGACGATCTGGATGTAAGAAACATATGTATAAAGGAGGAAAGTGCCAAAATGATGAATTTGGGGAATGGTGAGAGGCTGGGGTGGCTGGTGCATAGGGGTGACAGTGACAGGAAGAAAGCTGGAAGGTGGAAAGGCACCAGGACTTGCAGAGCCTTGTAAGCCATACAGATGAATGTAGACTTTATCCTAAGGGTAACGAAGCACCTTTGAAAGGCTTTAAACAGAAGAATGACATCAACAGACGGAAATTTTTGAGTGAAATTTTGGATGCCAGGTGGAAGCTGAATCAGAAGATGGGAGACCAGCTGGGAGGCCCTGATAAGAGTCCAAGACAAAGTGGATGTGGCCCTGCGACCTAGGGCAGCAGCACCACCACATTTCTACAGTGGGGCCCTGTACTTTGGCCTGTCCTCTGTACACAACACACAGGTTTATCTACAGCCAGGCTCATTCAACAAGAGCTGCTGATTTCAGAAGAAAAAGAGATGGAAGACATATGTCTTTGCAAACTGAAATAAAAGGCAGCCTGACTGCAAGAAATAAGGGATTCAGAAGGCCTTATGTCAGTGTGAAAACAGAGCTGGGAGAGTTGTTTTCTCTCTGTGGAATTTGTGTACCAGAGCCAAGAAACTAGCGTAGAGCATGTGGGCTGAAGACACCCACCTCCAAGCTGCATGAACCGTACATGATTCCTCACCAATCCACAGTCCCATCCTGACGTACTTCTAGATCTGAATGGCTCTGGAACAGAGAGGAAAGAGGGGGAAAAAAATTTCCAAACCCTATCTGCTCCCCTCACTGCCAGATCAGGTGGACCAGAAACTTCACTCTATTTTCTCTTCTTTTTAGCTGCTGGAAGAAGGTCTGAAGTCACCAGTGAAAGGCCTCCACACAAAGAGCCCAGGGGCAAGATGAAGAGGAGAAGAAACAGAAAAATATGGTGGATTCCTCCCCTACCCATAGGACAGGCTTTCACTGTCTATCTTGAATTTACTCGAAGACACGTAACCAAAAACATGCATATACAAAGAAATCCCAGTTAAACTTATCTCTCTGAACAGCTATTAAAAAGTTCATTAATGAGGGTCCAGTGGGTAATTATATTACAAAAAGTAATAAAAAATAACCAGTTCTTAGTTTAAGAACTTGAGCTTTAAAAAATAAGACTAATGGATTTGTGGAGGGTGGATGAACCCCTGAAACTATTTCCCTAAGATAATCTTTAAGCCTTAAACCAAAAATATCCCTTGAAGTCATCTTAAAACAGAACAACGGTTTAGCTTAACTAGTAAAAAAAAAAAAAAAGTCTGCCTTGAGCATTGTGCTCTTTTAAGAACTATCTGTATGGGATCAAATTGACAACGGCAACTCAAAAGATTAGACAGGAACCTTAGGGGACAGTGAATTTATGTTTATGAGGGAGGAACAACTCAGAAAAGGAGGGTGAAAATGGTTATAGAACTCAAAGAATGTAATCAATGTTACTAAATTACACATGTAGAAATGGTAGAATTGGTGTATGTTTTGCTATGTATATTCTCAATAACAAAAAAATAAACAAAATTTAGGGGAAAAAAAAGACTAAAAAGAAAGTGAAACTTGACTTGGAAGAACAGAGTGATCCGGAAGCTTTTATGTGAATGTGAAAACACAGCCTCGGTTCTCTGTGGAATTTGGGCATGGGAGCCAGGTTAGGGTTTTATAACTTTGGGGTAAACAAATGGAAACAAATGGAAACTCCTGAAATGGTATGCAAATGTTTGTATAAATGTACAAAAGTTTGTTTATTTGTTTGGGGCGGGGGGCAGTGACAGATCATTTTTATCAGATTCTCAAAGGGGTCTATGACCTAGAAAAGGTTAAGACACAGTTTTCTATAATGTAGGACTTCGGGAGATACTTTTCCTGCTTCTTTACACAACTCTGAAATTTCTAATTTCCTACATTAAGTTCATATAATTTCAATAAGCAAGGAAAAAATGATGTGGAAGAAAAGCTATGACCTCAACAACATGGGCTATTTTCTAAGAAAGCGCCCATGTAGGAAATTGGAGACCTGAATAAGTCATACAGACTTGTAGGATCCAGTCATATTATTGCTTATGAACCAGCAAAAATGACTACACCAAACTAAACCTTCAGCCTAAACAAGCACTGAAAATGGTAGTAATAATAGTTGCTACTGTGTGCCAGGTCTTCTGCTAAGGGCTTATATACATTACTTCATTAGTCCTCACAACAACCCCAAGAAGCAGATAATACTACTTCTATTTACAAATCATAGAATTAGAGTTCCAAGAGGTATTTACACATAGCTAGTAGGAGGCAGGACTGGGATAGAACTTTGGCCCAACTCCAGACCCCATGCAATTTCTAATAAGTCCCTCTGCAATTTAAACATGACCCTAGCTAATGACCTTGATAAAAGTATTCCCAAACTCAAGGACTTGGTCCAAATTCTGACAACTTAGTACTTAATGCCTAGCAAGCAAGAACCAAAAGGGCTGGGGTCTCATCAAGCTTATTTGCTGTGGCATCCTCAATACCTAACACAGGTCTTGGCATATAACAAGTACTTAAAAAAATATTTGTTGACAGGAGGGGGAAAAGGGAAAAAAGGAGGCTTTCTCTTGACTTCTCAAAATTCTATGGGTTTCAGTAATTTCTGAGGGCAAGAAAGCAGTAAATGCTTGGTAATTCTTGCTCATTCACTCACTTCTAATATTCCAACAACATATTTCTAGAAAACAGAACATGAGCTCTGTAAGTCCTTCCATCTTTAAGGCCAGCCTAAGAGCTCTCCTCTCCTGGCTTTTCCAAAGAGGCCCAGCCACTGCTGGCTCTGAACTTTCAGAGAATGTCTGCCAGTTGCTCTTCCATCTTCTGCCTGGCCATCTTGTCCTGTTCCTCCAAACAGAACACGATCTGCTCAAGGGCAGATATTCATTCATTAATTCATTCACTCATTCAAGAAACATGCTAGGCCCAGAGAACACAATGGTAAACAAGTCATGGCCCTGCCTTCATGTAGTTCAGTCTAGTGGAAAAATAAGTAAGCCCATAATTGCACACAGTGAGTTAAGTGCTAGACAGGGGGCTGAAAGGCTCTTAAGCCAGGGATTCCTGCACCCTGAGCTGTATGTAAAACCATTAGTACACAAGAGCACATATTTGCTTTTCTGGTAAGACTGTCTATTATTTTCATCCGATTGATCCATATGCTAAGAACCACTGATCTAAGCTGAGATCTGAAGGAGGAGTCATAGCTATTCAGAAGAGCAGTGAGTATAAAGGAAAAGTATTCCAGGCTGAGGGAAAAGCGAATGTAAATATCTGGAGGTAAGAAAGAGCATGACCTGTTCTGGGAAACCTGAGACATTCAGTCTGACTAGAGCATGGCATGAAAAGGGAGGGATGGTGAGATGAGGCTGGAGATGTAAGCAGGGTCTGGACCACGAGGGCCTTGCAGGCCATGCTAAAGAGTTTAGACTCATCCTACAGGTAATGGGGAGCCCCTCACAGATTTTAAGCAGGTGAGGGACACATCAGATTTATATTTTGGAAAGATCACTGTAGCTGCAATGTGGAAAATGGGAAGTGGGGAAAAAAACAGGAGGTAAGGTGACCAGTTAAAAGTCTGCTGCAGTAAATCAGGTAAGAGATGATAGTGGCCTGGACTAAAGGACTATGCCTTGAAATTCTTTGAATTCTCAGATTCTACCTTAGGGCCCTGCACCTAGCAGTCTCTGATAACCATAGAGAGCCTACAACAGTAAGCAACCCCACAGCTGTATTTGGTATTAAGTGTCCAAGTCATAGTTCTAGATCCTAGCAAGCACATTACATGCACATTGAGGTCTTTTTAGGAGAAAGACCAAAAAAGAGGAGAAGGAGGGAGGAGGCAGGACTTGAAGAATGAAAGAGGAATATTTTTCACTATCACAGGAGACTTGAGAGGTTGAGAAAATCACTAGTTCATCTTCTTTAGGTCATTAGTATAAAACCCAAACCAATTATTCAGTAGAAGAAACCTCAAGAATGAGAAACGAATGGTAGATTGTCTGGCAGGTCTTTGAAGAACCATAGCTAAACCACAAACCACCCTACAAAGTCTTATGTCTTTAAAGGTAAGAAAAAGGTATGTTCAAGAGTCCTTATGTTATAGAACTTTTCCTCACTCCTAACTTGAATTCTTACTGCTGCAATTTAGCTTTATGTTCTGAGTAGAAAGAAAACAGAAAGTCCTTATCCTTTGCACAACCATCCTTCACGTGTGTTAAGATGGTTATTAAACTTTCTTTCCTCTAATCCCTCATCTGTCTAAGTCTTAACGTTTGGGTTGCCAGTTCAGTTGTCTAGAGCTGAGCATCAAGGCCTAAGTCACACATTAACTTCACATGAGAGACAGAAATGCCACCTCCTTGAATCCTGCCAGTGGGGCTTCAAGTAGGGAAAGAATGGCCTGTGTAGTTATATAGACGTTCAAATCAACCCTAACCACCATCAGGGCAGCATCATTCCAGCCACCCCTCACATCCACAAGAGTTTTGGAAACTATGAAGTACTCCACAAATAATAAGAATAAATTTTATTAACCACCTACTCTGTGATGGATGCCTTATACCCATTACTTGCATTTCTTCCCTGGTTATTATTATTCCAGTCTCACAGATAAGAAAATTGAGGATCAGAGAGGTTAAATGAATTTCCCACACACCTATTAAATGCTGGAGTCAGGATCTCCCAATACGAGGTGGCTTTACCACTCTTGTGTTTAATCCTTAGCAAAGAGGCCTCCGCATCACAACTCCAACCTCCTCTACAAACATTCATAAAACATTCCCTTCCAATGGTGATCCTCAACCTGGATTTCAAGCCCGATATACTCTAAGCCCAGACAAGTTAACCCCAGACCAGTTCAGTCAAACCGGCTGCACCTTAATGGGAGGGCGGTGGGTGGCTGAATAGTGAGCTCTCTTCCTAAGCACTACTTAGTCCTCTGTTGAACCACAATCCAAATCACTTCTTGAAAAAACCTTACCATTTCTGCATCAAAAACAACACATTAAATATTACTTACCCATAAAAAGAAATGAAGTCCTGATACATACTATAACATGGATAACTTTGAAAACATGTTGAATGAAATAAGTCAACCACAAAAGTACAAACATTATATGATCTCACTTATATGAAATAACAATAGGCAAATGTATAGAGATCAAAGTTTATTAGCGGTGACAGGGGTGGGGAGGACAGGGAAAGAGGAAGTCATTGTTTAGGAAGCACTGAGTTTCTGTTTATGGTGATGAGAAATTTGGCAATGATTATGGATGATGGTTGCACAACATAACTAAAGTAATTGATATCACTAAATTGTATACCTGAAAAATGTTGAATTGGCAAATGTTGTGTTATGTAGTTTTTATTTTTTTTAAAAAAGAACAAAATAAAAAATGGGGTGCAAAACTCAAATTCTAGTAAAAAGACCAAGCTTAATGGTTTGGTTGAGACTGGAGGGACCCTGGAAGACATGGCCCCTGGACTCTCTGTTAGCCCAAAATTAAAATTTTTCCCAAGGCCAACTCTTTAGACAAAGATTAGACTGGACTATGGGACGTGAAATAATACTCGTGAAGAAGTGTGCTTCTTAGCTCAAGTAGATACATGAGACTAAATGGGCAGCTCCGGTCCAGAGGCAAGATGAGAAGGCAGAGAGGGTCAGGAGCTGGTTGAATGGACATGGGAAATCTGGGGTAGAAAGGAGGAGTGTGCTGTCACAGTACAGGGAGAGCAACAAAGGTCACATGGCTATGTATGTATGAATTTTTGTATGAGAGACTAACTTGAATTGTAAACTTTCACTTAAAGCACAACAGTAAAAAAAAAAAAAAAAAAAAAAAAAGAACAACATATTAGACACTGTACCCCTCACTCCCAAATCTGGGTTTCCTAAGCCAGAAAAGGATACCTGATTTAGATGTGATGTGTTAGGGACAGGAAGAAGAAACCCTATGTCACTGTTGGTTCAGCCCAAAGGAGACTACCTCTGGAAGACAGTCACATGGAAGGTAAGGCCATTACTCCTTAATCCCAGGTAGTCCCAGATGCTGCCATCCCTTTTTTCTGAACTATTCTACCCAATGCCTGACTCCTCAGGGGCAAACCTCAGAAACCAGGCTCTATCTACTACTACTACTACTCCACAGCCTCCCTCAAGGCCCACTTTGTCCAAAGAAAGGATTCTATTCCCTAGTCCCCCTCCCTCTGTGCCCCGTTGCCTTGGGTTAAATCCTGCTGAGTTGCATGTTTTATGAAGTTCTTCAAAGGCATTAAGACACCATGCAAACACCCAAAACACAGTGACAGACCAGGGCCTGGCAGGGTCTGGTCTTCAGAACGGATGGAACCAAGTTTCTATGGAATGAGTGCATACATGGGAGTTGAGTGAGTGAGTGGCCCTCATTGTTCTGCTTTGTGGATCATCAGTGTCCACTACAATTCCAAGCCCCTTGCCTCTTACACCCAGCACATCCCTGACCTCTCCGTCTTATTGTTACTTACCATATGTTTAAAGACAGCTGTTGAACATCAGCCTAAATCTTATAAAAACAAGACAGTAACTTTTCTCTAAAAAAAAAACAAACAAACAACCTAATCAGCCACTGCTTACCGTACATACGATAGAACCAGAAGAGTGGGACAGCTCACTCCCAGGGCTTCATTTGGGATGAAGCCCAAACATCTTTTAGGAATAGTGATGGGCATAAGACGAGCCCACATCTTCTTTAGACCTCTGTTCCTTTAGACCTATAAAATGGGGATCTTTTAAAAAGTATTTAGTTGCCATGTAGGTCAGGGACACATACAGAGGACAAATGCCATAATACACAGGATCCATAGTAAATGGGCATGATAAAAAGAAAGGAAACTATGCTATTTTGGGAAATTGTTACCCCTGGGATGGAGGTACTGGCTGGTGGAGGGGAGGAGGCAAACCTGGCATCTTACATATTCCAAACATACAGCAAAAAGATAAGCAGATCACAGCACTGTTGGCCTCTCCAGTCATACTATGCTGAAAAGAGTGAAGGACAATTAGGTTGACTGCCCATCCCTGATCTTCTCACAGGCTGGCTGTGTTTGGGTACCCTCCAGGGGGCACTCAGACCTCTATTTCACATTTATTCCAAGTTATTTTGGGCAAGACATGGTCAAGGATTGTGGAGTTGGTATCTGGAACCACCACAGCACATTTGAGCAACACAGCTCAAAGGATGAAAAATTAAAGACTTTGAGCCTGAGTAAAAAATCCTAACCACACTCAAGTTAAAAGAAAACCACATGTATTTGCTTTTCCTTTTGGCTTTAAACATGCCTATAGAAATGGACTTAATAATAGTCAGGTGGGCCTTTTCATTACTAATTTTATGTATTTTGAACCTGAACCTGATAATTAGAACAAAATTTTGCAACGTTACCGATTTGTTTTGTTTTGTACCTGTGTGGTTAAGTGCTCGGCTGCTAACTGAAAAGTCAGCGGTTCAAACCCACGAGCCCCTCCACAGCAGAAAGACGTGGTAGTCTGCTTCCATAAAGATTTATAGCCTTGGCAACCCTATGGCGCAATTCTACTCCGTCCTACAGTGTTGCTATGAGTCAGAATCAACTCATTGGCAGTGGGTTTGGTTTTTGGTTTACCAAGACTTAAGCAAAACAAAAGGACTTCAAATATATATAAATCTTATATATTGTTGATGGGAGCATAAGCTGGTATAACTGTTCTGGAGGGCTACTTGGCATGTGTGTCAGGAGTCTTAAAATGTATAAGTATTTCTTATTCTAGGAATATGTTCTAAGGAAATAATCAGGAACATAAATAAAAATTAAGATACAAAGATGCCCATTATAGCATTATTTATAATGGCAAAATATTAGAAAGAACTATAATTTCTAACAAATAAGGAAATCATTTTTAAATCAGGATACATCCACATGATAGAAACTTACAAAACCATTTAAAATCATGATGTAATGTGATTTCATTGACATGTAAAGATATTCATGATATATTGCTAAGGTCAATTCAACAAATTTTTGTTGAGCACCTACTATGAAGATCATGCTAGGCAGTAAATTAAAAAATACAGTTCTTGCCCTCATAAAGCTTATGACTGATCAAGGAAATCAGATATTGAACAAGTGATGAGATGAGGAGTGTTACTAAAGAGAAGCATTAAGGTACCATGAAAGTAAATAGCAAAGAGATTTAACCTCATCTGGGGCGAGTATGGAAAGCCTCCCTGCAGAAGTGATGCTTAAGCATTGATGAAGGATGAGTAGGAGTTAGGAAGGATGAATAGCAGTTAGGGAGGAAAAACATCTAGAAAGATGAACAGCCAGTTTCTTAAATAAGTGCTTCAAAAAGTCAAAAGAGACTATTAAACTGTACATATAAAATAAACTTATTTATGCAAAAAATATATTTCATGTATGTATATATTTATAAATGTAAACTCTGAAAAGATATAAACCAAAATCTTATCTAAATGTTGTATTAGACATAATTTTTTTACTTTTTGCTTGCCCACATTTTCTAAATTTTTTTCTGCAATGAACATATGTGAATAGCACTTAGATGGATGATGGATATGAGAATGGATGGCTACCAGATTCCACAGAAAGCTTGGGACAGGCATCACATTAGACTGCTTTCCTCTCTTGATTCTCTCCTCCCTTCAATTATTAGAATCCAAGACCTGCTCCTGAAGTACCTTTTCTCCCAATTTCTAACATCACCTTGTTTTTGCTAAGGTACATCCATCATGCCCTGAGGCAAGTTCTAGTGAAAATGGAGCCAACACTACAATTCATTGCAATTCCAAACAGATTCCTCTCAACACTGATTTTTCCAAACCACACACACAAAGAAGAATGATTGACAGTTGAAGTTACAGCTAAAGAACTGTTGCAAACAAAATGTATTATTTTAAAAGGAAGAGAAATGGGAAGGAGAAAGAAAAAAAGAAAAGAAACACCTTGCTACTAGGGTTTGAGACTACTCCAAAGAGAATGCAGCTCAAAATTTCCAGTGAAATAGCTTGCTTTCCAGGCTACACTATAAAAATTCCTGACCCAAGGTCAATAGGAAGTAACAGTGGTTTGCTACTCTTAGCAGAAGCATAGCTCTGAGTTGAGACCAGCTCCTTCACATGATGAGCCAAGGGGGACACACACGAGGAACTCCCAAAACACAAGTGCCATGTCTCCTCCAACAAGAACAACTCTTGCCCCACAGAGGCTGTGTGCTGTATTAGGAAAAGGGTTAGAGTCCACTTATCTAAAACGTACCTGCACTCATCCGTTCTGAGCAAGCCCATGTTCATTTTTTCAACCTTCTGTTACTCAGGACTTCCTTAATACCAGGCCTTGTGTTGGGCACTGAGGATTCAACAATGACAAGACATGGTACCCAAGTACCCAAGCCTCACAATCAAATATAAGCGGCATTTCATTCACTCATTCAAAAAATATTTGAGTACCTACTGTGTACCCAGTGTTCACGATAGAGTAACTAGTACAATAAGGCCCCTGTCCTCACAGAGCTTATATTCTAGTGAGGAGAAACAGAAAAACAACACATAAGGAACCAACCAAGATGATTTCAGATGGTGATAAATATTATGAAAATATGTATCTAAAGTCAAGTTATGGGACAGAAAGAGACAGAGTGTTGAAACTATGGCTCGGGTGGTCAGAGGGGGCCTCTCTAAAGAGGAGGCATTTGAGCAGGAAACTGCAGCTAATGACATGAGAAGCTAGGGCGTGGGCACTGCAGACACACCAGAAAATAGGCAAGAGTATAGAGTGATAGTCACCACACTCAGAGTAAGCACAGAGTACTTGGTGAGCATGTGGAAGGGTCATCTAACCCAGTCTGGGGGTATCACCAAGCTCAATCAGATGGCCGGCCTCCTTCAGTCAGCAGTGATTTATAGAACACTATGTGTGCCTGGTCTAGACAAATTGTTGTGAGGAACTACAAACAGGAAGCTCAGCCCATGAGTTTCAGGGAATTCAGTCCCAGAAATAACACATGTGGAACAGGTGAACAAGTCTATGTGGCATGCCCAGGAAACAGGTGCTCCCTGAAAAGTTGGCAAAGGCTATCACTTCTCCCAAATCTCTTCCACACCCATGCAAAGGCTAGAGGAGGCCCTGGCCCCTGCTTTGAAGGAAGGGCTAGGGAAGTACAAGATGTGGACCAGCTGACAGAGCACCCTGGGCCAGGAAGTCAAGAAGCCAAGAGTCACTCATTGATTGTGTGACAAATGGTAAGTCCTTTCTTTTCTCTCAGCCTCAGTGGCCCTCATCTGCAAAATGAGAGATCAGAAAGCCTGGGGATGAGTTCAGGAATCTAAATTTTTAACAAGATCCCCACATGACTCTGATGCATGCCGAAGTTTGAGAACTAAGGGACTATAAGATTCCACCTCCTCTTACCTCACAGAGAACAAGTTGACATAGGGCTAGATATATGACTGGCCTGGCTCAGCTATGGTTCCATCAAGTCCTCCACAGTGCAAAGCAAAGTATCTGATACACAGAAGCTCCTTAGGGTGAATTTCATAGACTTCTCTTCCCTCCCTTCCCTCATGTCACCACCCACAATGTTCTCCCCGTGGGGCTGCAGCCCCATAACTGTGAGCTATTGTTTGTCCTCACCATACCTGTGAACATCGCACAGAAGTAGGGGCTGCAGGCTGCCAGGACCACACGGTGGGCTTCAATCTCGACATCTTCTGCTATGATCATCACGTCACACAACAGCTGCTTACTGCAAGATATCAGTGAGGAAACAGGGTGGGTCATAGCATGAACATACTCACCCCTAGCCATACAAGGGACATGTTCTACCTTGAGTTAGGCAGGGGATGAACTCATTGACTTTTCCAAGTCCCTGATAAGTCTGATATTCATGCTTTTCAAAGGCACACAGAGAGATTCAACTACACTGTGGCTGCAAATTCAGGGCCCCTTCATTTGTCTTCACCTCTCTGCTTCCCAACTCCATCAGCTCTGACTGAGGCTTAGGGGGAGAGTAGCTCAAGGAGCAGTGGGAAAAGCTCAGTGCTGTCAACTGAATGGCTGAGTGAATGCTGAGGAGCATGAGCACGCTGCTGAGGTGAGATGCCAGTAACAGCAAGTATTAACAATTCACCAAGGGATCCACTACATCCAGAATACTTGGAAGACTCAAGTCAGATCGGCAGGACTCGGCTATTTCTTCTCCTACCCAGATTTAGCATTATCACTAAGAAGACTCCCCCTATACACACAGTGTGCCCTAAAGACTTTGTGCAAACTCCGGTCATTGCAATTATCAAGAATATTGTAATTGTCTTACTTGTTTTTCAGCACTACTCTGTAAACTCTGAAAGGAACTTGTCTTATTTACTGTTTTACCCTTGAAACCTGGCTGCATGCCTAGCACATAGAAGGCCTTAAAATTTTTAATAGATGAATGAATGAAATGAGATCAATCCACACTCACAGACTGAGTGGATATTTGGCTATTCTGGAGATTGAAAGGATGCCACAGGCACTGTAAACCCCCAAATTTTTCCTTTACCAGCCTTCCTTGTTCTTATCATGCCAATCATTAATACAATAGTTAGCATTTACTGAGTTACATCTGCCAGGCACTATTCTAAGTACTTCTTTACATATATTATTTCATTTAATCCTTCCTAAAATCCTTTAGAACATTGTTTGACTTGCTTGCTTTGGACATGTCAACAGGATGGATCAATCACTAGAGGAGGATATCATGTTTGATGAACTAGAGGGCCAATAATGGGAGACCCTCAGTGAGATGAACTGGCACAATAGCCAAAATGATAGACTTGAATATGCTGGAAATTGTGAGAATGATGCAGACAGAACAAGGCAACGTTTTTCAATGAGTCAGAGTCAAACTCAACGGCAGCTAACAACAATTCCTTAAGGTAGGGCTATTGCTATCCCCATATTACAGATGAGAAAATTGAGGCCCAAAGAAGTTAAATAACTTTCCCAAGGTCACACAGAAAGACAGCAGTGAAGATAGGATTTGAATGCAGACAAAGGAACCCTAAAGCCTGTGCTGTTAACTTTTGTGGTGTCCTGATCACCACCTTCCTTTGAATTAAAGCACTGCAGGTAGGAGGAAATATAAACAGGACAAACAGATTTCAACTGTGATTCACTGGTAGTGGATTTAACACACTATATTGGTTTGAGAAGTCTGAAGCCATGACTAGGTTTGGTGGGAGAGTGCTAAAACCAATGAATGAGTTTGCTGTGGTTGACACATAAAGAGAAGATATATATTTTCCATCCCTGGTGTAGGACACTAAGCCATTGACAATCATTTAAATGTTTTTTCAGGTTCACTTATCAGAGGAATAGAATCATAAAGCCTGAGAAGGCTAGAGTCACAAATGCCCTTAGAGATCATCTGGTCTATGATGTTCAATGAAGTAAAGTGACTTGTCCAGAGCCACAGATGTGTCAATCTTGAATCTAGTTCTCCTGACTCTGGATATAGTGCTCTTTCCACTGTAGCACAATGCCTTATGACTGGTTGACACTTAGATGGGAAAAGGCAAAAGGCAGGTTAGCTCTAATAGGGAGAGGTGGTTAGGAAAAAAAAAAAAAAAGGTTCAGCACATAGAATAAGGCACAGTGAGGGGACTCCTGGGTAGGGTGAGACCTCTGGACACCAAGAAACAGAAACCAGGGGTGGGATGTCACACCGCAGTGAACTACAGGCCCCAAACAACTTTATCAGAATAAACCAGCTCAGGTGGGAAGAGTACTGGTTCTGCCCTAGCTGATGATGAGAGTATGGGCAAATGACCTCACCACAGTTTTCTCACCTGTCTTAGTTACCTATGGGACATATATCATGGAAACAAACGGGATTGCACGTCATCTTAAAACAGGCTGGTTTTTCAGTATGGTCAAAATTTACTTAAAATATTTGTTCCTAAATATGAATAGGCTTATCTTGGACATTTTCACTTCTATTAAGGATTTTAGGGAGAAAATGGAGTTATCATTGCTATTTAAGAGCAACTTGGTTTAAGGAGTTTTGTTTGTTTGTTTTTTTTTCTTTTGGTAATCAGTATTTCAATATAAGGAAACTGTTGACACAGATGGATCAGAAATGCTGAGCAAATTTTTAGTGCTAAGAGCTGAACAAGCAAATGTCAGAGTGACATATCTCACACTGACCCAGAGTTGCTGATGATTCTTGAACAAATGGGAAAGGGACAAGAATGGAGGGGAATGAGGTTTTAGAAGCCACTTAAGTAAATTACAGAGAGCAGTTCTGATGAGTGGGAAGTGCATATTAAGGCCAGAGAAACTCAAACTCTGGAAAGCAACCAAGAGAAACTTGCCAAAAACTCAAGGTGTGCTTTCCCTTGGGGAGGAATGAAGGGGGTATGGGAAGCCTGTCTGCACACTAGAGACATCTCTATGTATCCACTGCACATAGAAGAGGGAAGAGGCAGTCCTGAAACACAGCATGGCCCACGAGCACTCTCATTCCATTTACCAGGACTCTATAAGATCCTTCTTTTCTGAGGCAATGGATTTTCAACAAGCATACCAAGATAATTCAACTGGGAAAGTATAGTCTTTTCAACAAATGGTGCTGGGACAACTGGATATCTACATGCAAAAGAATGAAGTTAGACCCCTACCTCAAACCATATATTAAAAATTAACTCAAAGTGGAACAAAGACCTAAATGTAAGTGCTAAAATTATTAAACTCTTACGAGGTAACATAGGGGTAAGTCTTCATAACTTCGTGTTAGGTAATAGTTTCTTAGATTTAACACCAAAAGCAAAAAACAGACAAAAAAAAAAAAAAGATAAGTTAAATATTATTAAAATTAAAAACTTTTGCACTTCAAAGACACCATAAAGAAAGTGAAAAGACTACCCACAGAATTGGAGAAAACTTTTGCAAATCATGTATCTAACAAGGGACCTGTATCTAGAAATATAAAGAACCCTTACAACTCAACAATAAAAAGGAAAAAAATCCCAATTTAAAAAATTGGCAAAGGATTTGACTTGACATTTCCCTAAAGACGACATACAAATGGCCAATAAGCACGTAAAACAATGTTCAACGTCATTAGTCACCAGGGAAATGCAAATTAAAACCATAATGACACCACTTCAGACCCATTAAGATGGATATAATCAAAAAGACAGATAGTAACAAGTGTCAGTGAGAACGTTCAGAAAGCAGAACCCTCGGAAACTGCTGGTGGAAATGTAAAATGGTTCGGCCACTTTGGAAAACAGTCTGGCAGTTCCTCAAAAGGTTAAACATAGAGTTATCATATGCCCAGCAATCCCACTTCTAGGTATATACTCAAAAGAAATAAAAATATGTTCACACAAAAACTTGTACACAAATGTTCATAACAGCATTATTAATGATAGCCAAAGGGTGGAAGCAACCCAAATGTCCATCAACTTATGAATGGATAAATAAAATGTGGTATATTCATACAATGGAATATTATTCATCAACATACACACAATGGAGTACTATGCAACGAGAAAGAACAACAATGAATCTGTGAACCATCTCATAACATGGATGAAACTGGAGGACATTATGCTGAGTGAAATAAGTCAATCACAAAAGGACAAATATTGTATGAGACCTCTCTTGTAAAAACCCATGAAAAAGTTCACACACAAAATGTAACAATCTTTGTTGGTTACCAGGGATGGGAGGGGTGGGGTGGAAATACTAAATAGATAATAAATAAGTAGTATCTTGGGTAAAGGGTGAGACAGTACAATATAGGAGAAACTAGCACAACTTGTACTAGGAAAGGTCATGGAAGCCCCACAGACACATCCAAACTCCCTGAGGGACTGAATTGCTGGGCGGAGGGCTCTGGGGACCATGGTCTTGGGGAACATCTAGCTCAGTTGGCATGACACAGCTTATAAAGACAATGCTCTACATTCTACCTTGGTGAGTAGTGTCTGGGGTCTTAAAAGCCTGTGAGCAGCCATCTAAGATACTCCAATGGTCTCATCCCTTCGGAAGCAAGGGAGAATGAAGAGAACAGGTTACAAGGAAAAGATCAGTCCAAAGGACTAATTGTCCACAGCTACCAAGGCCTGCACCGGACTGAGTCCAGTACAGCTAGATGGTGCCCGGCTACCACCACTGACTGCTCTGAGACCAGGATTACAACAGAGGGTTCTGGACAGAGCTGGAGAAGGATGTAGAGCATAATTCTAACTCACAAAAAAAAGACCAGATTTACTGGCCTAAAGGAGACTTTAGAAACCCCGAGAGTATGGCCCCCAGACACCCTTTTAGCTCAGTGGTGAAGTTACCGCCGAGGTTCACTGTTCAGCCTGGGAGTGGACAGCCCCGTAAAACCAAATGAGAATAACGAGGTACAGGAGTCCAGTGACAAGGGCCAGATGGCAGAAGAGGACAAGGAAGCTGGTGATAGGGAACCCAAGGTTGAGTAAGGATATTGTTGATGTACTGTGAGATTGTTAACGATTGTCATAGGGCAACATTTGTAGTAACTGTTAAATGAGAAACTATTTTGTTCTGTAAGCCTTCATCTTAAGTGAGAATAACAGCACAATTGGAAGAGCATAGTCAGTGTCACTGAACTGTGCGTGTAGAAATTTTTGAAATGGTGTATCTTTGGCTGTGTGTATTTTCACCAAAAAAACAAAGAGGTTGAGAAGTTAGAGGGTTGATATGCTGTGGGGTTGTTAACCAATGTTATAAAACAACATATGTACTTCTGTTTCATGAGAAACTATTTGTTCTGTAAGCCTTCACCTGAAGTACAATAAAAAAAAATTAAAAAATTTTAAAAAAGGAATGAAGTGACGGAATGGGGAGTTGTTACTTAATGGGTACAGAATTTCTGTTTGGGGTGATGAAAAACTTTTGGAAACAAATAGTGGTTATGGTTGCACAACACCACGAGTGTGATTAATGCCACTGGCTGGTACACTTGAAAATGGTTAAAACGGCAGATTTTTTGTTGTTTATATTTTATCATAACAAAAACAAAATAGGAATGAAATACTGACGCGTACTACAACATGGATGGACCCTGAAAATACTATGCTAAATAAAAGAAGCCAGCCACAAAAGATCACATATTTTATGATTCCGTTTCTATGAAATGTCCAGAATAGGTAAATCTATACAGACAGAAAGTAGATTAGTGGTTACCTCCGGTGGAAGGGGTAATGAGGATATTGGGATGGGTGGGTAACTGCTAAAGGGTATAAGATTTCTTTTGGGGGTGATGAAAATGTCCTGAAAAGATTGTGATGATGGTTGCACAATTCTGTGAATACATTAAAAGCCTTAAAATTGTAACTTTAAATGGGCAAACTGTATGGTATGTTAATTATAGCTCCATAAAGTTGCTGCAAAAATAAATGAATAAATACAGAAAGTAATGTGCTAAGATGTAATAAAGGCATAGTTGCAAACCATTCAAAAAAAAAAAAAAAAGATGAGGGTGGAGAACTGTTCGCATTGGTGAAATGAGAGGTTAAAACAATCAAGACAAGACTGGTGAGAATGTCTGTGGATTCTAAATACTCGGATTGCTCCATCCTGCCTGTCCCCTCCTTTTCAGGCCTGGTCAGGGTGTTCTACTCTAAGAAGAGATCATATCCCCACTTGCCAGCCTGCTGGTAAGTCAGAAGCCAAAGAGCCATCAGGGCTCTGCTGCCCAGGATCGGTTGCTGTCTGACCAGAGCAGAGAAGTAAAGTGCACAAGGAGGAGGAAGGCTGGCCGGTTACCATGCCAACAGCCCATTCTCTATGCTAGAATTAAAAAGAATAGGAAACTCGTGAATTGTGTGATTCATAAATTGCAAAGAACATGTGTGCTTGAGTTAAAATAGTTTAAAATTGAGTGTGGTGGGGGGAGGGGTGGTATAAAAACAATGCAAAAGCAACCCCAGGTCCCTGGAATATCACATAACATTTCATCAGCTTAATCCATGGATGGCAAGATGCTTCAGTCCAGGCCCCCATAAAAGCAAAATATGTCCCAGCCTCTCTCCAGTTCCCATCAAACTCACCCGAATCAACAAGGTCTATTCAGGTCCCCCTTTTTCTCCCTGCCTTGCTATTCCACTCTAGTTTTTAAGAAATAAGTCACTTAAATACTTATCAAAACACTTAGAATTTTATAAATCCTTTGAACCCCACTAGAATGTGAGCTTCCTTGAGGGCAGGCTTTCATTCTCTTATTTACTGCCATATTCCTGTAACCTAGCACAGTGCTTAGCACATCATCATCGTAATAGCTGACATTTACATAATGCTCACTATGTGCCAGAGCTTCCCAACAATACTTAAGAAGTTGTATTATTATGATGATGAGGATACATAATAAATGCTTGTTGAATTTGCTGCTGTTGAAATCAGCAATTCAACTTCTAGGAATTAATTCTATAGAAATATAACCATGGATGTGCACAAGTAAAACAACAGTAATATACGTGCTATCATTGTTCGAAGTACTTTATTCATCTAATCCTCTTAACAACCCAGCAATACTGGTAATATCATTAGCCTTATTTTATGGGTGACAAAAGTGACACCAGGGAGATTAATAAACTTGCCCAGAGTCACAAGGCTAATAAGCAGGGGAGCCAAGATATGAAATCAGGCTGTCTGGCTTCAATGGCTTCGCAAGCACACGCTTGTGATCATTATGTATAATGCTACAAGGATAATCACTATAGGTGTCATTTATGTGAGAAACTGGAAAAACACAGATATTCAACAACAGTGAACTGTTGAAAAAAACCAAAAATAGAATATCATGCATCTACTTAAAAAATGTTGTAAAGCAGTTAGTGACAGAAAAACTTGTACGATACAGCATTAGGAGAAAAAATCAGGTTGATATATATATTTTAAAGATAAGAAGGATATTCTCCAAAGTGTTAACAATGGTTACCACTATGTAGTAAAACTACAGAATGACTTTTTTGCTCATACGTATTTTCTATAATAAATACATTCCTTTTATAATAAAAAAAGAAAGAAAAGGAAAATTAACCATCCATGTCTAAACCTGAACTAAAATTTTCCCAGCCAAAACATATACAGATTGTGTATTTATCACAATCTAAACAAATAGAGGAAGAATAAGATTATTGACTTAAATTTCAGCAAAGGATTATTCCTGGTATATTCCCAAAACAAGTTTCACAAACCACTCAGCATATACAAACACCAACAACAAAATAAAAGGTTCTATAGTCAAATAGGAGTTGCTGAGTGGTGCAAATGGTTTTCCTTATCTGAAAGACTGGAAGTTTGAGTCCACACTGAGGCACTTCAGAAGAAAGTCCCAGCAATCTATTTCCGAAAAATTGGCCATTGAAAACCCTTTGGAGCACAGTTCTATTCTGACACACATGGAGACGCTATTAGTCAGAATCGATTCAATGGCAACTGGTTGCTTACAGTCAAATTAGTGTGGGAAACACTCAGTTAAACAAGCTTATTTATTACAGGGCTTATCAGAGCTTGTAATATGCCTATACGGTTAAGCACTTGGCTGCTAATCAAAAGGTTGGCAGTTCGAACCCACCAGCCTCTCCACAGGAGAAAGATGTGGCAGTCTGCTTTAGTAAAGATTTATAGCCTTGGAAACCATATGAGACAGTTCTACTCTGTCCTATAGGTTCACTATGAGTCGGAATAGACTTGACGGCAATGGTTTGGGTTTTTTTTAAACATGTACACAGCATTTTTCAAACTCATTTCGGCACAGAGCCCTTTTTTCCCAGAGAGCACCTTGAGGGAACCAGTGTTCCCCAGAACAGACTTTGGTAAATGCTCATTTATACAAAAGAGGAGAAGTAGGACTGTTGGAGGAGGTCAAATCCAAGTCAATGCTCTTGGGAAAAGATGCAAAAACTTGGTAACTTGCAACAGAAACAACAAGGACTTTGTAGGATGATTTTTTTTTTTTTGTAAGTTACTTTAAAAAAAAGAATTGCAGTAATGGAAAGTGAGGGTGGGAGGAATTCTGTGTGCATGTCTATTCCCTGAGCTCTCCCTCTCACTGGTCCCTAAAGTTAACTAAACCAAACCAAATATATTACCATCGAGTCGATTCCAACTCACAGCAACCCTATAGAACAGAGTAGAACTGCCCCAAGGGGTTTCCAAGGAGCAGCTGGTAGATTTGAACTGCTGACTTTTTGGTTAGCAGCTGAGCTCTTAACCCACTGTGCCACCAGGATTCCAAAGTTGACTACACTAGGCAAAATAAAAAGGCCTGAAAGCAAGATGTGGAGTCTTAAATCCAACAAAAAACATAAGCCACCCTCAAGTGAACTAGATGAGAAGCCTCAACAGTGTCTAGGGAACACAATATGAATAAATTCTTTAGCGACAAGAGAAGCATGCCCATAGGCATGAACATCAGCACTGCCCAGTGCCTAAGACAGCTACCAGGGGAGCTTCCAAGAAATCTAGCGGGAGGCCTAATAAGAATCGAGCAGTGGGGCATAAGGCAAATTTAATTTAACTTCGTTTTTAACGCCAAAGACTAGGCCTTGCAGAAAAGAGAAACAAGGAAATGAACATTTGTTCAAAAGTAGTTCAATCTCCCATTCAACAAACACTTGTTCAGCTATATGTGCCTTTGCTTAAACCATTTTCTCTGCCTGGAATGCCTCCCCCTCATCCCACCACTCTTCATCTTATCTTTCAAAATTCAGCTCAAACATTACCCTCTTTAGGAACCACCCCTTAAGAAACAAATATTTATAATACACCTACCACTTGTCAGACACATGGTGCATTCCTCATTCATCACACCTATTCACACTGTAGAAAGATCATTTTCATTGACCTATTTACATTTTTTACTTTGTACCCCAACCCAGGGCCTGGCCAGTGCCTTCAGGCATCTTCAGTGAATGAATGAAGCTCCCATGAAGTGCCAGGTGCTAGAGATAGAAATGACTCAGAAGCAGTCCCTGCCTTCAGGGAGCTCACTCACAAACTAAAGGAGAAGGGAAGAGATAGACAATCACAGCTCGCAACAAGATGACATAAGTAATAAATCATGGCATAGACAAAGGAAGCTTCTGAGCTTTCTGGTAAGGAAGAGAGTCTGTGCTCAGGCTTTGTAAAAAGAACACATGTACAGGTCCCTGAACCTGTCTTGCAACAAGCTCATCAAACACGCAGACTGGCCTTACAAATGACCTGCACACCCTCACCATTTAGATCAGAGAGGATGAGTACATTTGCAATTAATTTCTTTCTTTAGAGCTAAATAGCATTTAAGCAGCTAGGTATTCTTCCATTCATGTGGCTGTCTTGCCATGCTAAGTGCAGATGAAGGAATGAAAGAAGGAGGCCAAAAGAAAATATGTGGCATTCACAATCTTTAATCTGCAGTTGTGTGTAGGCGTTGCAATCATTCTATTATTGGTCTTCAAGCAACTGGTTCAATGGGAAATCAAATTTATGAACAGATCTGCTATAACTATAAAGGATTTTTCCCCTGTGATTAAGCACTAAAATGACAGGTGTTAAATAAATGCAAAAGACAGAGAAGGAGAGAAAAAGATTTCCAGCAAAACCGGTCTGTCTCGATCAACCAAGTGACTGTCTGAGAGTGGGTGAGGAAGAGAAAGAACTCACTAGATGGTGGTGTTCTGACTTCTGTTCTCAGTCCCTGATGACGCTCACCCTGCAAGTTCCCTTGGAAAGGGCACAGGCAAGATAGGAAAAGTACCTCCGCAGCTCATTCATAACCTTGAACGCCTTCCCCATGTGGGCAGGATTGACAGTGATGGTCCTCTGGCTCTTCTCATCATCCCCAGCCTGCACCAGGGGCTGAGAGCTTGGCTTGATGCTGTGAACAGGAAGGGAATGGAGGGAAAGAGAGAATCACAGGTTGGTAAATCCATTTATCCAACTGCCACAAGTCCATGCATTCACCCACCCACCAAGGGCAACTCTGCCAGCCTGTTCTCACCACAGACTCATCAAGGAAGGAAATGCATTGGGTCAGGCATTTCCGTAGGATCTTCCAATGAAAATTACATTTCTCTGGAGGAGGGCAGGTTCCAGATCAGCCTCTTCCACCAAGTACTTGTGTGACTTTGTGGGAAGTCCTTTTCTCTATCCCTAAAACGTGGGGAAAGGGGTCTAGGCCCTATATCACTCACTTCACAGGGATGTTTGTTCCTTCAACAAACATTTAACGGAGTCTGAGATGTGCCAGGCACTGTATTTAAATTTAAGGGAGACGCAGCAGTAAATAAGACACAGTTCCTGACCTCACAAAACTTAGAGTTCAGTGGAGGAGAAAGCCAAGCAAACATTTAAACATCATGTCTTAAGTGTTATAACTCTACAGAAGCTACAGAAGCACAGAGGATGGGCAACTATCACAGTGCTGGCAAGCTGAGAGAAAATTTCCTAGAAGCTGAGACCTGAAGGAAGAACAGAAATTAGCCAGGTGAAAAAGAAGATGGAGAGTATTCCGGGCAGAAGAAACAGGATGCACAAAGACCTGGAGGAGAAAAAGAGAAAAATGTGTACAAAGTACTGGAAGTTCAGTAAAAGTATAGAGTAGAGCACAAGAGGAGAGTACCGAGAGAAAAGGCTAGAAGAGGGGGCAATCTTATAAGCAAAGCTAAGGAGTTTGGATTTCATTATTAAACAATGAGAAGCCATCAAAGGGTTTTAAGCAGAGAAGTAGGGCAGGAAACAGGTAAAAAAAACTTTGTGCTTTAGAAAGATCACATTGCCTATGGAATGGAGAACAGTGGCACAACAGTAAAAGCTCTTGGAAAACTATAATCCCTTAGAAAGACAACGGATTGTAATTGTTATGGAAAGAAAGGCTATCAGTTTGGGCTAAGTGAGCAGGAGTTGACTAGCAAGAGCTGTCCATAATCTCAAAGCTGTCTGTACTGAAATCAAGAGACAAAATACTAAAATCCCTATGGGATCCCAGCTAGCTGTCTAATTACTCCAGAGCAACATGTCTCAACTTCATTGGGGGTGGGAGGGAGGGATCAAAAGGATAAGCAAAGAGACTCAGGAAAGAACTTTCTCCCTCAACTGGCAAAACTATGCAGCTCCATGGTCAAGTGTGGGACTTTCGAGTTACCTCTGTTTAGGCCAGGCTAAGTTCTCCTCTGCTCGTAGGAAAATAGAACCTTCTCAACTTGTATAGGAGTCCCTGGGCGGTACAAACAGATAAGCACTAGGCTACTAACTGAAAAGTTGGCAGTTCAAATCCACCCAGAGGTACCTCAGAAGAAAGTCCTGGCAACCTACTTCCAAAACATCACATCCATTGAAACCCTAGCAAGCACAGTTCTACTCTAAAATACATAGAGTCACCATGAGTTGGAATTCACTCGATGGCAACTGGGTTAGGTTTGTTGTTGTTGTTCCACTTGTATACCATATTTTTACACAAATAACGTGTGCCTTCCATGTTTGTTGCCAACTGCACCCTCCCCCACCACAAGGTATTTTAAGCTTGCTATGGTAATTTTTTTACAGCAACATGTAAAAAAAACTGGCATAGCAGTGGTTATGAAAATACCTCGTCGGGGGAGGGCACAGTTGGCAAACAAATGTAGAAGGTGTGTGTTAGTTGCATAAAAATACGGTATATTTGGGGGCATACAGTTCATTGAAACTCTAAAACACTGAGGGAGTCCCCTTTGATTTTTCCGGGTGGCTTCCTCTAGCCATGCTACCATCTAGCCTTGCAAAATGGCTAGAGAAAGGGGCTTCTGTGGTTAAAAGAATGCTCCAGAGAGTCTATAGATGTCACTCTGGGATTCATAACTATTGGAACATTAAAATACAACCAACATGCCAGACCCATAGCTTGTCTGACCATGCAAACTCCTCCTTCAGCTTCCTGCCCTACCTTCAGTTCAGCATGTGTGATGGTTAAGATACTGTGTCAGCTTGGCTGGGCTATGATTCTCAGCGTTTATATGTGATCACCCCCGTAATGGGATCTGCTGTGAAAGGGAGTTTCCTTGGGCGTGTGGCCTGCATCTGAATATAGGTGGATGTTCTGGCTTTTGCCTGCTCTGGATCCTGCAGCTGCCTCCTGTTCGTCTGACCTCCAGTTCTTGGGACTTCAGCAACAGTTTATCTGCTCATCTTGGGATTCATCAATCTTCACAGCCTGTGAGCAAGAGCCCTGCTCTCTGACATGCTGACCTTGGGTTCACCAGCCCCTACGGCTACGTGAATCAGGAGAAGTCTTGTGGTCTTGCCTGCAGATCTTGGGATTCGTCAACCTTCACAGCCTGTGAATTAGAGCCCTGCTCTCCAAACTGCCAATCTTGGGTTCACCAGCCCATGTGGCTACGTAAATCAGGAGAAGCCTCTATCCTGATCCACGGACTTGGTATGTTCCAGCCTGTACAATCACATGAGCTGTTTCCTTGATATAAATCTCTTTATATATATATTTATATGCTTTACTGGTTTTGCTTCTCTAGAGAACCCAGCCTATAATAGCATGTGAATATAAGCCATGGACATCTGAACTTTGGGACTGTTTGGATTCTTGATGCAAGAAAGTTAGCTGAGCACAGGAAGATAAAAATCAAGAGATACACAAAGGCATATGATTGGAGTGTGTGTTTAAGTGGGTAAAGAAAACCTCAAATCAGAAAATGTAACCAGGGAGATGAAGCACGCAGCCAAGATTAAAAGCTTCATGTAAGAAATCCACAAACATAATTTCTTATTTATAGTTAGTATCCTTTTCTACTCCAAGGCCAGAAAGATGTTCATTTCTATTTTCTAACAAAAGTTTAACATTCTTGCTTTTAATATTTAAGCCCTTAATTTTACCTGATATTGACTTTTATATTATGATGAGAAGTAGGGATCTAATTATTTTCCTGTAAGTTCCATTTATTGAATGCTTATTTTTCTCACTCATCCTCATGCCACCTTAGTCACCTAACAAAGTTTCAAAGTTTCTATTTCTGGACTCTCTAACCTATTTCATCGGTCAGTTTGTTTGTCTCTGTACCAGTAGCATATTATTTCTATAGCTTCATAATAAAGCATGATATCCGATACGGCAAGTTCCCAATCCTATTATTATTCTTAAGAAGTTTCATGATGATTCTATTTTCATACTCTTTAAAATAAATTTTAGTATCAGCTTGTCAAGTTTCATGAAAAATTCTGACAATATTTTAACAGAAACTGCATTGAATCTATAGATCAATTTGGATAGAACTAACATCTTGGTGACATTATGTCTTCCTATCTATGAACATGGGGTATCTCTCCATTTATTTAAGTCTTTTTTAATGTCACTCAAACTTTTTTACTCTTCTGTATGAAGACCATATATATATTTTAGATTTATTCCTAAATACTTTAAATTTTTGTTGAAATTTTATATCAGTGGTGTCTTTTTTAAATTATATTTTCTGATTGTTCTGTTTTCTAAAATGCAATTGATTTTTGCAAAGTGATCATATACAGCCACCCTACCAAAAGTCCCTATTATTTCTAATATTTGTCTGTAGATTCAATTAGGTATTCTATGTAGACAATTATACTATCTGCACATAATGCCAGGGTTTATTTGGTTTTTTGTTGTTGTTTTTTCCTCCTTTCCTCCTTTCTTAAGTCTCTAATTTCTTTTTTGAAAGAAATTTTGCACTGGCTAGAATGGTGGCACAATGTTGATAAGAGGGGATACTAGTGAATATTCTTGCCATATTCCTGACTTTAAAGAAGATATTTCTAATGTTTCCCCATTAAATATGTTTGTTGTAGGATTTTTTTACATGTTTTTTTAATCAGATCAAGAAAACCTCCTTCTGTAATTAAACTTATTAGGAGTTTTTATCATAAAGTTATATTGAATTTTATCAAATGTTTTTCTGTATCTAATGAGATATCTTCTTTTCTTTGATCTGTCAATGCAGTTAATAAAATTTATGTATATTTTCTAATACTAAACCATACTTGTATTCCTGGGATAAATCTAGAAACTGTAAAACACTGTGTAAATTAGTCATTATAATTGATATTTTCAAATTGTAGGGGGTCTTAAAAGCCAGGATGCGAAAATATAATTTTGTATGGATCAGGGAACCACTGAAGGTTTCTGACAGGGAACTAGTAAGATTAGAGCTCATAAAAGCCCACTGGACAGACACTATTGGCTCCACTTCACAGATATGGAACAAGTGTAGACCGAATAATTTCACTTGGGAAGCATTAACAACAATCTCTCATGTGGCTAGTGAACAGGAAAGCTGGCTCTCCACTGTTCTGTTACACTTTGCACTGTCCAGCTTTCCAGAACTGTCCAGTAATGATGCATCCTATTAATACAATGTTATGTTTACGTAAAGATTGCAAACCTAGATTGTCTATTATCAAAGGATTAGAATTCAGCAAGATACAATTTGCACTAAAGCCTCCCCATCTTCATTCAGGCACTTTCCACCCTTGATGCAGAGGCAAGGCTTGACATCAGGAAGAACCCAAGGTCTCTTTCTTCCCCTGCTCTGCTCCTTCATGAAGATACGGGAAGCCTGAAGTGGATTCTGGATCCCTAGTTTCTGGAAGGTACAAGCTTCTTGACAGCCCACTGACCTAGGGAGCAGGATGTTAAGGAAAGAGGAGAGTCCAAGGACTCAGAGAAGTTAACAATCTGTACAAGGTTACATAGATAATAAATGGCAGAGATGGGATCTGAGCTCAGGTCTCCTTGACTTGAAGCCCAAGCTATTTCCACCACAGCCTACATCCTCCAACAATACTGTACGTGTCTGTACATATATCACATATATATACAAACACACACATACTCATACATATGCCTCAGCCTAGCAACACATGCTTGGGCCCAGAGTTGCAGCATCCCACCATTCCCTCCCCTAAACTTTTCTCCCTTCATTCACACCAGAAGTGATTTTAACCCAGATGCTCCCACCCCTATGCTATCAAGTCCCAGTCCTCAGCATGCTCAATTCTTGATCCCAGCCAATGCTGATGAATTCACTTCTTCCCACCTATAAAACACAGAGGTATATTCTTACTCTCTTGTCTAAGCCCAAGTTCTAAGACCATTCTTTTCATCCTACCAGGAGTGAAAAATCACACACACACACACACACACACTTATACACATATACACACACTTAAGATACTTCCTGCTGGAAAGCACTCATCAGTAAATGGTCTTCCTTTAAGCATAAAGTGGTTGATTGCTCCAAGAGCAAAGACTGACTCCAGCTTCCACCCTCCTTTAAGCTTCAGCTCCTATTAAAACCACACAGGGATTCAGGAATCCCCACACAGCCCAATTGAGGTGAGTCAGCCTTCAGGGTTTCATGATCTAACAAGAGGTGTGCCGCCAACCAAATTCTCCCCATAGTCAACGTCAATTTACTTGTGCCCCTCCCACCAGGCCTGAAGCTCTACCTGCTGAACAAAGAAGCCTTCATCTGTGCCCAGAGTTCCAGTGACATTCAAAGTGACCCATGTTTAAGATTCAAATGAGTCACTAACCATAGATGTTGTGAGAAACTATGGGCCAGGCAGAATCCTTGCTCTTTCCTAAAGAAATATACAGAAATGGCCATCTAAGCCATTTTCTACATAAGCTACAGCAGAATCAAAACACATCAAACTAATCAACTTTGTCAAACCACCAGACTTCTGGTTCAATCATTTTATTAATTTCACATACTCTCCTGTTATTATTAAACACACTCATATGAACCACTACTGGAGCCCTGTTGAACCCACTGCAGTGAATGATTCCTCTAGCATAGCAGGTAAAAATGTCAGCAACCTCCTCAACAGCCCACAGAAAGTATTGGAAGTTAGCTCAGATGTACCTCATATTCTCACAGATAGCCACTGATTCCATTCAAGAAGTCATACATGTAAGATAGTCAAAACTCATAGCCACAAGAAAGATAGACATAGCTCTCCTAGATGGCCCTTCCTTCCTGGGATCTCTGCCTCTCTTTTCCCAGGCCTAGACCATTACAGAGCCCCAGTGGCACAGTGGTTAAGAGCTCAGCAGCTAAGCAAAAGGTTGGCAGTTCGAATCCACCAGCCTTTCCCTGGAAACCCCATGGGGCAGTTCTACCCTGGCCTATAGGGTCGCTATGAGTTAGAAGCAACTCGCTGGCAATGGGTTTGGGTTTTTGTTTTGGTTTGGTTTAAACCATTATAGTGGCCTCCTACCTGCTGTTCCCTATTCCAGATGCTCTCCCTCCAAGTGCTTCCTGCACACCATTGCCAAACTGATCCTTCTAAATGGTTGCTTTGATCTTGTCTTTTAGATCCTCACTATCTACAGTATTGGCTCTGCTGAGCCTAGATGTTCATGGAAGTCTCTTCAGGAGCCGTGAGGGTTATAAGCCAGAGGCTCATTCAGAGCCCTCTGCTTCCATTTGTTTTACATGTTGAGTGTCCATGTAAGATTCCCTTTCAAAGGACTCTATAGCTAAAAAGCTGAAAAAACACCAGCCTAGAGGACAGAGATGACGCTTGCCTACTATTCAAGGTCCTCCTTAACCTGCATCGAACCTAATGCTTGTCTTATCTCTCACTTACTCAAACTTTACTGCGTATCTGTTATGTACCAAGAAGATGAACCATCTACTGCAAATAGATTCCCCCTTTCTCTCCCTGTATCATAATCTAAATACCTGTTCTTCAAGGACCAGTTAAGCTTTACCTCCTCTATGAAGCCCTCTGAATATTTCAGTCATAAGTGATGTCTTCCTTCCCTTAATTTCCCGGGTATTTCTGACCTATAAACCAATTGGCACATAGAATACTGTCTTGTGTTTGATTACTTTTTCAAAGCACAAATCTAACTACAGACCCCCCTCACACTAAATTTGACATTCCTGGAGGAAAAGGACCATGTCTCTGAG
This sequence comes from Dugong dugon, assembly GCA_030035585.1. Lineage (NCBI taxonomy): Eukaryota > Metazoa > Chordata > Mammalia > Sirenia > Dugongidae > Dugong > Dugong dugon. Next base: position 151,687,304 of record CM057460.1, read on the forward strand.
GACCCTTTGTATGACTTAGCCTGCCCAGGATAAAGCTATGCCCATGGCAGACCCTCACTATCTATCACCAATGAACTCTGATCTGAAAATGCTTCACTTGTTCTTGCAGGTGACATATATTAAAACAGAGTGGGAGCCTGTCCCAACCACTTCCCCTAACCCCAACAATAAAAAAAAAATGAAAGTAGGGTTGGCCTTCAGAGTTAAGTAATCGTAATATACATAAAATATGAATTGTAAATATTATAAAAATGTGTAAGCTCTAAATACTAGGCTTTGTTCTCATGTCACACCACCTCCAAAGCCTTTTCTCCTGCCCTCCCCTATCTTTTAAATTCTAGATCCACATGTCCAATGTCTTACATGACTTCTCCTCCTAGATTTTGTACAGGTACCTCATACTCAACATATCCAAAACTTATATTGTCCACCCTCCTTCAAGTTTACTCTGCTTTCTGTATTCTCTATCTCAGAGGCATAAGCAACCATCCACTCAGCTCTCCAAGCCAGAAACTGAGATGTCATCCTTGATATCTTCTTCTTGCTCTCGCTCACATATAGTCCTATCAGTTCTGGCCTTTAATATCTCTTCACCCCTTCCCTTCTCACAGTTACTACTACCACAACCTCAGTGCAGGCCACCATGGTCTCTTACCTGGGTTACTACAATAACCTCTTTCCAGAATCCAGAGTGACCTTTATAGAACGTCAATGTGATCGAGGCATGTTCTGCTTGAAGCCTCTCACTGGTTCCCCACTAAACTCAGAATAAGTCTCAAAGACTTAGCCTGGCCCTTCATAATCCAATTATTGCCTTAAACACTACTCATTACCATAGTATTAAAATACTTGCAATTGCCTAAATACACTAGGCTCTTATGCCTGATGCAGCTGTGTAAAAAACACTTTCTATCTCCACCCACTCTCCCATGTGTCTAGCTAGTTTCTACTTACCCTTCAGGCCTCTTCCTAGAAGCCTTCCCTATCGTTCTCCACTATCCACTAGATTAGATTTCCATCTTCTGTGTTCCCACAGGATTCTGTGCTTTCCTCTGTATTATAGTAATTCCTCTTACTTATCTGTCTCCACTACTCAGTGTGTGCTTGTAAATGTTTAACAATTGGTTGGGGGGAGGGAGTCTTAATTTGTATCATTTGCCAATTTCCCACCATGACAAATTTCAAACTACCAATGTGATATCACAGAAACATGTGGAGTTGGGTAGAGGTATGCAGCCACATTATACCATTTTATAGTATTTCCACCATACAGATTCAATAGACATAACCTCAAAGGCAGAAATAATAGTAAAATAATTAGAAAGTGATGATTTTTGAGAATTTATTACATTTTAAAATAGAATCCGTTTATTTATAAGCTTATATAATTTAATTCTTAATAATGGCTGTGTTTAATAAGCAGCTCACAAAATTCTGAAAAATTAACAATTGGCTCTTGCAAGTGGGTGGGTGTTTGCTCCAGCACATCACTGCCCCCACTAGAATGTGAGCTCCATGAGGTCCAGGACGCTGTCTTATTTCTTTCTGTATTCTTAGTCTCTGACACATAATAGGTGTCTAATAAATTAACTAAATGGATAGACAAAAAAGTGAAGTATAACTACTGACTATTCTGTCTTTCCTCACTTCCTCTGATTAAAATAATTATGGCTTTTCCCTCCCTCAACTTCCCTTCCTTCTCCCATTCTCTTCCTCCACCATCTTCCTTAGCCAGTCCAGTTGCCCACATTGGTAATACAGAATCAGGAGAATGGCAGGGAGCAATAACCAACATCAACTAGAGAAGAGAAAGGAGAGGAAGAAGGGTTCCTCCTTGCTGTGTCAGTTCTTAGGCTCTTTCCATTGCTGAGGAAAATTCAGGCAATGAGTGGAAATGAAGGGACACTAAAAAAGATGCCAGCAGGACAGGAGACAGAAAAACCTCTGCACAGCTGTACAGCCTGACTGTGCATAAGTGTTCGGGGGGATTTGACTAATGAGTAGCTCTAGAGAAACCAGGGTATAAGAGAATGAGGAGGAGAGGAAAGGGAAGTCTGAGAAATGCTCCTGAAGGTTATAAACTACATCCCCTCTGAAAGTCTTCATGAAAGGCAAATAAAATTCAGACAGCCATGAACTGTACTTCTTTAGAGTTGACCCCCTACAGATACTGGACCGCATGGGGCCCAAGCACATTATGTTCAAGCTACAGATGAGACAGAGTATAGGGAGGCAAAGTCACCTAAAGAAGGACAAATAACTTTGACCCAGAGTAAGACTATGCTGAATGCATTAAAATTTCTCAAAAAAGAAAGTATCCTTTAGAAAGGGATAACTGAAAAATAAGAATCAGACAAAGAAAGTCCTTGGTTCAACCCATCTGTCTTAGTCATCTAGTGCTGTTATAACAGAAATACCGCAAGTGGATGACTTTAACAAAGAGAAATTTATTCTCTCACATTCTAGGAGGCTAGAAGTCCAAATTCAGGGTGCCAGCTGCAGGGGAAGTCTTTCTCTCTCTGTTGGCTCTAGGGGAAGGTCCTTGTCTTCAATCTCCCCTGGTCAAGGAGCTTCTCAGTGCAGGGACCCCGGGTCCAAAGGACGCACTATTCTCCTGGCTCTTGTTTCTTGCTGGTATGAGGCCTCCATGTCTCTCTGCCCACTTGTCTCTTTCGTATCTCAAAAGAGATTGACTTAAAACACAACCTAATCTTGTAGATTGAGTTGTGCCTCATTAACATAACTGCCTCTAATCCTGCCTCAATAACATCATAGAGGTATAACACATAGGAAAATCACATCAGATGACAAAATGGTAGACAATCACACAGTACTGGGAATCATGACCTAGCCAAGTTGACACACATTTTTGGGGGTCACAATTCAATCCATAACACCATCCCACAATATCTAGGAAAGGAAATGATTTAATCATCAGACCTAGTCATTTGGCTCAGCCTCAGGTCACATCCCTGTTGTGGAGCTTGACCATATCTCAGTCCCTACCTCACTACACAACCTTTTGATCAATTCTATCTCCCCCATGGATCTCCTTCAGGGAGAAAGAAAGTGGTAGCAGCCCTCAAGAATATCTTGCCATTAATAGTTTTCACTGCAAATAAATAAACTGGCACTCTGACTGTTGTGCTTTAAGTTCTCATGAGTTCATCAGCATGACTCTGCTTTTCCAAGTTGGGCAGCACTTCCAAGTTAAGACAGGATTTCTGAACCCGTGGGGCTCTGGGAAAACTAGAGATCTAGTACGTATCTCAATCCTAAAGTTCAAGGCCAATATGACCAAATTTAGATTTCTACTTCCAGTTTAATGAAGGACCTTGCACTTGATGTCCAGGCAACAGGATTCAGGACTTGCCATCAAGAGACACCATCTACACACAGGCTACCATAGAGCCAGATACTTTTCATAGTCTTTCAGTGGTATCACTTTTGTTCACAGCATCAGGCTGACTCACTGCAATAGCCCACAGGGAGACAAAGATATGCATCAGTAAAATAAACTCATCAGTAACAGTTATTAGCAGTTGCCATTTACTGAAAGTTGACCACATATTAAGCACTTTACCTCTATTATCTCATTTTATCTTTGGAACAACCCCATGAGGTAGGTGCTATCATCTCCTGAGGCACTAAAAGAAAATTTGTCCAGAAGTCCCACATAGCTAGTAAGTGGAGAACTGGCACTCAAATCCAGCTCTATCTAACTCCACAAGCTATGCTCTTAATAACAATGCCCACTGACTTAGGATAAGGTCTACAGATCATCAGGCCAAGGGGCACTCAGTCCTTATCTCTCATGCTCAGGGTTCTTCACTTTGTGGCCAAATAAGCCAAAGGGGTGGGGGTGGGGGGTGGAATGAATGCTCTAGGGTCCGTGATATAGCCCTTCCTCATTCCACTGGTCATGGGAAACTGCAGTGGTTATTGGAGTCAATACTATTAATTGTACTGAATTTGGAATTTCCAATTTCATACAAGCCAATAACAATTCATCAAAGTCAGCTGGCAGTTGCTGCCATCCCTATAATGTGCTCCTTCATAAATAAGCTCAAGAATAGGTATGTTACTAATCACATTCCTAAGGGCCCAATTTACAGACTGCTTTCTTCAAAACCCAGGGGAAAAAACTCTTAAGCGGGTTGTCTAAAAATGTAAAAACCTAAGAGAAATGCTTGAGCTCAGACAGAATTAGACAAGGAGAGAGAAAGACTAAAAGAAAATATGCCCCTCATTATGTGGCAGTTTGGAAGCCAAGCTTATAGAGAGCTGAGCTCTTCCATGTGTGTGGTTTTGATAGACTATAATAGATATTCATAAGTTAATAAAAGTTCAGGAAAGTTGTGTTGAAACAGACTGAAAATCCTTACATATTATAAAAAGTTACAGAATTCTAATTTAAGAGACACTGAACTTATTTAATATGAAAAAAACCTAAGAATAAAGTATGTTCAAGTTATTTTTTTACATAGTTTATTAATGCTCTGTTCAGTTTAGCCTAGTTTTAGGATTCATCCAGAAATTGAAAGAAAAAAAAAATTAGGTCAGTTCTAGTGGCAAATTTCATCAAATAAATCACTTGCTTTAGAGAACTTATATAAAAATGTTCTTGTCTGGATCTGTCTGAATAATCTAAAACTTAGCAAGCAAAATCCTAAAAACCCAAATCTGGGTGTGGGGAAATTAAGACGTTTCTTTCACTGACTGTTTTTGCAGTTGGAAACCTTACTATGCAAAAAAAGTATTTCCAAAATGGAAAATTTGGTTTCAATTATCATGGTTGAAATGCACATCTGCTTCAGGCAGCAGTGATGCCCAAAAATTTCTACAAAAGTTTCTACCCATGACTTCTGGGGGTTGGGGGAGGACTAAGGGACTTTACAGTGTGAATAGAGAAAGTTTATGTGGCTCAACACTTGCACTTCCCTGGGTCTTGCCAGCATTTTACCTGGCATTGCAAAACTCAGCATGAGGAGACCATCAACTTTCTAGGTCATGTCTTTGAAAAATATAATCTACCTACTCTTGGATCAAGAGTGAAAAGATAAGCTCCTTTAGGCTCAGAAGCTCCCTGAGGTCCAGGAACAGGCTCTCCTCATTAAGGACAAGTCATTCATTTCCACTTGCTCCCTGTGGGGACTTCTCATACAAATTTATGGCATAGTGCTGGGCATTATGGTGGTACACATGGTACCACTCTCAAGTAGAGGCATCTCTATGCTTCTGATGGAAAAAAAAAAAAAAACCCACAATGTTAAGAAAAATGGACAAGCACCTTCCCCTTTTTATAATGCTTCTTCCAAAAGTTGTGCTTCTTTGCAACTTCTGCAGACCTGCCAGAAGCTGGACCTGCAAGTTTTATTTAAATACTGCAAGTTTTATTTAAATCCATCCACAAGGCTGATTTTAAGAACTGAAATATAATTCCAATAGCAAGGGCACCTGCCATTTTCAATGTCTACCTGCTCTACACACACACACACACACACACACACACACAATTTATAATTGTAGTAGCTGACAGTCAGAGACTCTTTTCCTTTATAAAACAGAAGACAAAGTCACCTTCCACCAGCTAATAAAGCCATAGTGATTCTGCCACAGAGGGAACTGTAGAAGACTTAGCATCAGGAGGTGTAGTAGAGAGCTGGGGAGATAGGGTGAGTGCAAATTCACAAGTTCTTCTTAAGATTTTGACCTGAACAAAGGTGATATCCAGCTCATGGTTCCAAACCACTAAAGCATGCCTCAGGGTGTCTATAAAAAAAAAAGAAGAAGAGTAAAGTAGATTTTGGTGAAACCTAGAAGAAAAAATGCCAAGCCCTCTGTGGTATTTTACTGTGAGGAGATAGTTTAGGTAAGAAGCAGGATGATAGCCTGATAACCTCTCCCTAATTTTCTCATGGGAATAGTCTCTCATAATCTGCTTGGGGTGACACACTCAGGAAAACCCTAAAATATGCCTTGGTTAATATCTCAACAGTGGGTCATAGGGTATCACAGGGCAATAGACAGACACCAATGATAACAGAAGCTACCATTTACTGAGTGCTTGACTCCATGCCAGAAAAACTTTACTAGGCATTTTACATATATTATCTCATTTAATCTTCACAACTCTAAGAAGTATAGGTAGTTATTACCCCCTTTGCCCAGAAGAGAAAAATTACTTCTGAAAAATGATGACACGCTCAAGGTCATACAGCTTATAAAGTAGATTCACTATTAGTTCTGTGTTACCCAAAGACTGTGCTTTTAACTAATAGCCTTTCACAGTAGAAGTTCTTTTCATACCCTCATGGCAAAAAAAGAAAATTTCCCATTAGAAATCTCTTGACTTAAGGTTTGTAATGCTTAAAAACAGCCCCAATTAAGCCTTAGTGGGTTAAGTAGGAAATAAGCACCAGATTCAGGATCCCTCCAGTCTCTGGAGGTTGGCCATGTGATCCTAGGCCAGTCATTCAGCTTCACTGGCCCTGAGTTTCCTAGGGAACTTGTAAAACAAGACTACTTTCCCCCTGCTCTGCCCCTACCTCAAAGCATTCCATGGGGTCAATTACCCATACTGAGGTAATAAGGTTGATATTCAAGGATGAATCTGTTTGCCAAAGTTTTCAATCTTCTCTCTCACCAGCTTTCTTTTTAATTATCAGAGCTGTCCATAGAAGTTATCAGTTAATCAGCAGATAATTATCCAGCACCTACTACATGTGCAGCCCCACAGTGGTCAATGAGGCATATTCAGACGTACAAGGCATCGTCTTTGCCCTTGAGGACCTGCTTCCAAGTTCGGGGGACCTGTAAGATATGTGAAACAAAAGCACGGAAAGATATGGAGGTCCTATTATTCAGCATCCAACTATGAAATACAAACCAGAGGTATTGAAATAGGAGGCACATCAGCCAGGACTAGAAAATCTGGGATTTCCAAGCTAAAGTGGAATTTCATGACATGCTTGACAGATGGATAACTTTTAGATTAGAGGAAGGGAAAGGCATTCCTGGCAAGAGGAACTCTAGGAGCTAAGGCTCTGAGGCTGGAAGTAGTATTGTACTGGGCAAGAGCCTACTAGAACTGAGAGGGGGTGTGGGTGAACAGTGGGAATGGAGACAGGAGCCGGATTTCAGAAGACTTGAATGCCTGGCACTATAAGCAGATCTTGTAGTGGGAACAAAAGGCAGTGAGCTGGGTGACCTGGTGAACATTGGAAACTGCTCAGTTTGAATTTCTTGTCGTGTCTCTGCCTCCAGCAGATGTACTTATCACCTGCGGGCTAACCAGAAGTAGAGGAAAAGCAAAAGAACATATGCAACCAGGTATTCTAAAGCCATCCCAGTTGAGAGGCACCAGGGTGTTGAAGAATGAGAGAGCTCCTTGGGGTAGGATCGCATTACATTTCTGAACACAGAAATGCTGTGCCCAAAAAATGCTTGCGAAATAATACTTACATCACCTCTGATCAGCTGCTGCCAATCCCACAAGGACCTTTCAGCCCCAAATAAGCCATGAATAATACAAATAGGTGGTCCAAAACAAAAACCAAACCCATTGCAGTTGAGTCGATTCCAACTTATAGCGACCCTATAGAACAGAGTAGGACTGCCCCATACAGTTTCCAAGGAGCAGCTGGTAGATTAGAACTGATGACCTCAAAAGATCAGGAACCTACAAATGTCCATCACACCACCCCTACCCTTCTGCTAGTTACCCAACCAACAGGAGAAGGTGAGGACACTGCCCACCTCTGCCCCAGGTGTAGGAAAAAGGCCTTCAGATGATGTGCTGCCTGGCAGGCCACGTGGAGTTCAGCGCTAAGCTCCTGTTGCAAAGAGCACCAGGGAGAGGTGTGCCAGCAGCACACTCAGTCTGAGCAGTCCCAGACTCTTCCTGTAGGAGTCACATCAACAAACATGATCCCTGGAGCTTCTTCAGACAGAGGAGAAGATGACACCCAACAATCACGCCAGTTCTAATAAGGTCTAGAGATGCTTAATGACCTCACTCTTTCCCAGGAGATGCAAGAGACAGGGGCAACCCATGCAAAGGAAAGTGTTCATTGAGGTACTCTCCAGACAGTGTTGACTTAGTTGAACTTGCTATCATTTAACCAGTCGGTTATTGTCTGCATCAAACAGGCATCTCTGATGCACCGCTGTGGCCCGACCCCTCCCTGCAGTCTTCTCTCCTCAAGGAAAATGGAAAGCCTTGCTCCCTACTAGCTGCAGACCCACAGAATGAAGAGGCTGGCACTCAAGAGATGGTTTAGCTCATCATAAATAGAGGGACCAATCCATCTCTGCCCTGCACTGATCACCTTTTCACAATGAAAAGATCAGATTCTGAGAGAATAGTTTGAAAATTTATATGCATGTGCCTGCCGGGAAATAAACCCTGGATACTCAGATCCAGTACAACCGAAATACTTAAAATCCCTTCAGCTGATTCCTATTTCATAAGAAGCCCCTGATAGGAACAAGAGTTCCTCTGAAATATACACCTTCCACTGCCATTCATAAACTTATCAATACAAATGAAACTCAGTTCAGAGCAAGTGTCTCCTGTCTCCTGAATGGGTTTCTCCCCCTTTCCTAATTGCGTGCGTGTACACAGGCACACCTCTAGGAAAGACACCAGCCAGACTTGCTTGCTGAAAATTTCACCACTTCACTGTGAAAATGCAAGCACTCTGTGCCAGGCCAGCCCTGCTCTGACATCAAAAACATACCCCACCAAAGAAAAACCACCCTGCAAGAGGAGCCAGGAAAGGAAACGCCTCCTTGAAACGGCTTGAGAAAGGTAACCGTGATTCAGCCCGTGCTGAAACTATTCCCCAACACTAGCCAGGAAGTCCCTTCTCTTAGGGCGCTCCGCTACCCAGCAAACCCATTCTTGCCTTTGCGGAAGCCGGCTCTCTGGAGAGTCAAGCTCTGGAAAGGGTGGGTTTGGAAAGGGGCTTCCCTGCTCTGACTCTGCTGCCCCTTGGGATTCATCAGTGGCCAGGTCTTCCAACCCTGCCCAGCAAATGCAAACACAAAAGCTGGCGGCTGCACCGCAAGCACACATTGACACACAACACACACTTATACACACATACCTTTCACCCTCCATTGTGCGCGGCCCAGCCGGGGTGGTAGCCGCTGAACTCTGCAGCGTCCTGGGATCCTAGTCCTGTTCCCTAGTCCCCCTGCTTCTCTCGGTTTTCCCAGCGCACCAGCGGAGGATCTGATCAGCAACAGTGATTCAGCATGGCTGCAATTGAAACCTCCTCCCTCTCGATCCTCCTTCCTCTGACTTAGTCGCGGCAGCTTCTACCGCAGAAGCAGCAGCAGCAGAAAATGTCTTACCCAGAGCTCCCTGCAGCCCTTTCAGCTGCTAAAAGCAGCAACCCACTTGCTCCCCCTCCCCCGCAGGCTTGCCGCTCCTCGGTCTCCTAGGAACAGCGGCAGCTCCAGCTAATCAAGTGCGGTGCCACTTTTCCAGCTACCTCCGCATCTGCCTGGGCATCCCCAGACCGGCCAACTGACCAGCTCCAGGGGCTCTCATCTCCTCTGCCTAAGCAGTAAAGACGCAGGCAGTTCCTCACTAGCCCGAGAAATATTGGCCCCCACCCCCTCCCCTGCCCCATAGGCTATGAGCCTGTCAACCTGGCCAGATTGCTGGAATGAGGAGGCCCCTCTGTGGCTTGCAGTGGAGTTTATCCACCTGGGGCCCGAGGGTCACAGGTCATGTTCCAATTCCTCCTCCCAAAATCTACAGTAGCTTTGAGAGTCTGCTAGATGGAGGGAAGTTAGGGAAAACAGCCTCATAGAACTGAGAACACAGACAGGGAGAAATTAGAAAAAGGGAGTTGGTAGAAATAGGTGAAACTGAAACACAACCTATTTGACCACAAGAGACCAAAGACTACTGCAGTAAAACCATAGCAATGAATACTGTATACATGTATTTCCTAGGCCACACTGAAAGATCACAAATTTCATAGCACAATGAAAAACCGCAAAATATCTTTCTTCAAGTCTGCTGTATTGAAATTTGACTTAAGCTCTGGCTCAAACTGCAGCTAAAGATCTCTCATATGCCCTGTACTCTCCAGCTACTGAGCCTTAACTCAGGCTAACTTAACTCCTCCTACCTGGAATTGCTTCTCCAATTCCAGCACCCTAGTTTTCTCTGGGAGGCCAGCTCATATCCCATCTCCTAATCAAACCTTCCCTGATCATATCAACAACAACCAATCACCTTCAAAATAGCCACAATATGTACTGTCCTCACTGCTCATCTCACACCTAATATATCGTCCTGGGTAATTACTTTTTCATATATTTTGTTTCCCAAACTAAAGCATAATCTTGTGGAAAGCAGGGGGCCAGTCTGTGTCTTCCAGACACATCCAAGAGGCTTAGAGGAAATTGGGGCAATCAGCCACTGATGACTAATTAAATCAGCCACGAAAACGGGTTCAGAAGCTTCCTCAATGCCTCAGAAAAATCAGACAGGAGCATCTCTGTTCTGGGAAACTTTGGTGGGGTTCCACACTCCTGTTATCTGGCTGGGTAAGACTTTCAACAATTCTTTTCCCCACTCTGCACCTCAGTCCCTCATCCATAAAATAGGGTCAGACTAGACAATCTCTAGAATCCCTTTCAGCTTCAAAATCATGATTCTAAAAATGTTTTCAAGATTCCATTTTTCTTCTCATTAATCTGTAAGACTTTAAGAAAGAAATTTTTATTGGACTCTATAATGTTTTATAGAGCTTTAGTGAAGATAACATAATGTATGTGAAGGTAAGAGAAACTCTCAGTAAATCTACTATTGTTGTTATAATTTTGACCTGTTAAATTTCTTCATTGTCCCAGTGCCCTGAAACCAGGGGGGCATGGGGAAAGGAGGAGCAGATATTGAGATAATAGAAACTAAGAGTAATTTAAACTTTACACAGCCTTCAGAGGTTGGGTGTTATTCTCAAAGATTAACTTCCCTAACACTTCAGTGTTCTCTTAGTTTAGGCCATTACTCAAAGTCACTCTTTCTCAAGTGAGAAGAGGCCTGGGTAATCTTATTTACACCCTACAGCCCTGTATCACTTCTTCCTTTTACAACAATACCCCTCGTATCTTTCTCCCTCTCTGTCCCTTCCTTCTCTAATAAAAATATCTACTTCAGATATTTCCTCTTGAGGTGAATCACAGGGACCAGGAGAAGCTGAACTTCACAAATAAGGAAACAGAATCCCACAACCCCTGCCAGAGTGCAGACATGCACCAGGAAGAAAACTGAGTGATTCATAACAAGGACGTAAGAATGAGTCCTCCTATGCATACACCTTTTTTCACAACATGACAGGAAAGGGGGAAAATACCACATCCAACAAACCAGAGAGAAAAGAAAAAAGATCAGAAAAGGAAATACTTAAGGATTAGGCATATCCAGGTTTCAGTATACAACTATTGAGAGCTGATCTAAGAATCCTACAGAATTCCTTTTGCAGCATACTTTTGCAATGATAACCAATGTCACTATAATTCATGTGTAGAAACCATATGACTACCACCTGCACACTTACTCTATCCAGTGAGAGGTAGGCAGAACAGGTAACGCTTAGAGAAGGTCATATAAAAAAGAAAGATTATCTAGCAAAACTATGGGCAGAGCTGAGCCCAGAATCAAAATCTCCAGACTCTTCAGGGCAAAGTTCCTACCCCAGTCATCTCTAGATTCAGAGCTACATTTTACATTTCTACCTTATTATCCAAATGTTCTCTAGGCCACAGCCTGAATCTGTTGGTCCAGGCTAATTTTCCTGGACTTCAGATCAACGAGACCTGCCACTGAATTCTCGCAGTAGAAGAGAGTCAAAGGAACAAAAGTGGTCTGCCTGGAAGAAAAGGTCCTGTTCTCAGATTGCTCAGCAATAGCACACTATCTTCCTTCTCACCCTCCTTTCCATACCCAAGGCTTCTTCCATAGCTCATCAATAGTATTTAGTGGCCCCAGCTCTCCATCAAAGTAATTTACCCAGCCATCTACACCAACTTTGTTCAGAATCCTTAGCTCTACGTGGCTTGGGAAGAAACTGTGTTGGAAGAAACTGTGTTGGAAGGAGTTTTTTTTGCTGAGTTTGGTCTAGAAAGTTCTCTTTTCCACACTCCATCTCTGCACAGGGAGCCAGTGCATCATGGTTTATCTGAAGACAGTTAGGGTGATCATTCTTGTGTCTCTTTTCCTCTTTTCACTGCTTTTATCTTCCTTCTCTAGAACTTCAGTTTCTCACATTTGCTGTACAGCGGTCCCACACCTGGCTGTGCATTAGAACCATCTGCCCACCTGGTTAAAATTGCAGGTGTCAGGGGCCCAAAAGGCATGAGAAAACTTTTTTGGTTTCTTTTTTTTTTTTCAATTGTGCTTTAAGTGAAAGTTTACAGCTCAAGTTAGTTTCTCATTCAAACTTTATACACACGTTGTGATGTGACCCTAGTTGCTATCTGTATAATGTGACAGCCACCCTCCTCCTTTCCACCCCGGATTTCCCGTGTCCATTCAACCAGCTCCAGACCCTCTCTGCCTTCTCATCTCACCTCCAGGCAGGAACTGCCCATTTAGTCTCATGTATCTACTTGAACTAAGAAGTACACTCTTCACGAGTATCATTTTATGTCTTAAAGTCCAGTCTAATCTTTGTGCGAAGAGTTGGCTTCAGGAACGGTTTTAGTTCTCGGTTAACAGTGGGTCTGGGGGCCATGTCTTCTGGGGTTCCTCCAGTCTAAGTCAGACCATTAAGTCTTGTCTTTTTACTAGAATTTGAGTTCTGCACCCCGCTTTTCTCCTACTCCATCAGGGACTCTCTGTTGTGTTCCCTGTCAGGGTGGTCATTGGTGATATCTGGGCACCATCTAGTTCTTCTGGTCTCAGGCTGATGGAGTCTCTAGTTTATGTGACCCTTTTTGTCGGCATGGTTGAGTAAACTTTTTAGGGTTATGGAACTGTTCTATATCTTGATTGTGGTGCTACTTATACATGGCTGTATAAAACTACTACTGTTCATTAAACTGTATTCTTAAAATAGGTAAATTTTATTTTATGTAAATTATACCTCAATAAATCTGGAAAAAGAAAAAAGCAATGTAGGGTCAAGTTCTACCTCACACATATAGAATCAGGGTCAGAGGAGCAGAAAGTTTAATGAACTTCGTAGGTGACTGTAATGCATAGCCAAATGTAAAGACCACTTAGAACACTGAAAAGAGCCTGGACCATTAATATCAGACAGAGCAGGGTCCAAATGTACCTACCAGAAACATGACCCGAAGCAAGTTACTTTTTAAGTCTCAATTTTTTCATCTATAAAAAGGTGATAACAGTACTTACCTCCCACTGTTGCTAGGTTTAAATGTAAAAGTATATAAAGCACTCAGCAGAGAGCCCAGCCTGTAATAAGCATTTAGCAGCCATTCCAAACCCAAACCAAACCTACTGCCGTCGAGTCGATTTCAACTCATAATGACCCTACAGGACAGAGTAGAACTGCCCCCTAGGGTTTCCAAGGCTATAAATCTTATGGAAGCAGACTGCTACATCTTTCTCCCATGGAGCAGCTGGTGGGTTTGAACCGCCAACCTTTCAGTTAGTAGCCGAGCGCTTAGCCACTGGATCACCAGGGCTCCTCAGTAGCCATTAACAGCTATTATTTTTATTGTCCATGCCAATGCTATCAAACAAAAGCTCTGTGAGCCCTTGGTGCTGGGATCAAGAAGAAAATCAGCAAAGGTACATATGCCAGGGAGCACAGTCCTGGGTCTCTCACAGAGCCATTTTCATATCTCCAGAGATCACTATTACCAACAGGTCGGCAAGGACTAGATAAGAAGCAGAGCTAAGTTAAGGCCCACCCACACCTGTAGCACCAAAACTTACCCTCAGATTCTGGCCACTTGCTGAGTAGACTCTCCCTATAGCTCCTTAGAGTCCCCTATCCTCTCACCCCTGCCAGGACACCAGGCAGAAACTGAAAAGGAACTTGAGGCCCCAGAAAAGTCGGTAGATAACTGGAACAACAGCTTATCCAGAGTAAAGCCTGGCTTCCCTCAGGATGCCTCCTCTGAGGGTAGAAGACTTCATGCCCTGGAGTAGATTTAAGGGTGTAATCATCCATGCCATTTGTATTCCACTTTAAAGCTTCACATCCATCATCTCCTTTGACTTAAGATAACACCCTCTGAATAGTAATCGCTTCCATTCCCCGAACATTTACTCTGAGCCAGACTCTGTACTCAACATTTCACGTGTACCCTCTCATTTAATACAACAACTCTGTGAGAAAGGACTATTATCCCTATTTTAAATGTGAGGAAACTGGGCTTGAACAAGTCCCTGTAGGTAGTAAATGGTGAAGCTGGAATTTGCACCCAGATTTGCCTGACCTCAGAGCCTACTGTTAACTACTGTGCAGAGAAGGCACTACCCTTGTTGTATTGCCTCTATTTTAGAGGTAAGCCAACTGAGGAAGGATGCAACTGAGTGAGAGAAGAAGCAACTGGCTTAAGATCACCCAGTGAGTCGGGGGCCAAGCTGGGTGTGGAATCAGACTCTGAGATGCCTGGTCTAATGCCCTTTCTACTTCACCTCTGGATGAAGAACAGCATCTGAGCCCCTACAAATATTACACACAGGCTGGTATCTGAGGCTTCCAAACACCTACTATAATAAAGTCCTTTCTTCACCTGGATTCCTTTGTCCCCTAACTTAACAACCAGGCTTAGCCAAAAATTGCTGCTGGGGAAAGCTTGAGGAGCACCACTGGACACCAACAGAGTCAAAGAAAAGCCAGAACAACCACAGCAGCAAGCAGTGTGCTTAACACAAGCCAATACAATGCAAACACTTATCTCCCAGGGTCTTCTAAGGATTCCTCTCTCCAATCTGTAACTTGCAACTGGTGCCCTCTGCTGGTGAACATGTGAATTTCTTCATAACAAACCACAAACAGGTTGCCACTGAGACAATTCTGACTCAAAGCAATCCTATAGGACAGAGTAGAACTGCCCCCATAGGGTTTCCAAGGCTGTAAATCTTTACAGAAGCAGACTGCCACATCTTTCTCCTGTGGAGTGGTTGGTGGGTTCAAACAGCTGACCTTTTGGTTAATTATTACACGACTGGCTTAGGAAGGAAAAAAAAAAATTTCACAGAATGTTCTATTCAACAATGAGTATTAATTCTCTCATACAACTTTTTTCAGGAATATGCAACTTTAAACTGACCGTGTTGATCCTCCATCAGATGGCTCTGTCTCTTCCCTCCAGATCTTTCCTTCCTGGGTGCAAAGGAAATGGGGCTATTTTACATGAAAAGGAAAAATATAGAAGGACATCGCCCCAAAGTCAAGAATACAGAGGTAATGTGTATGTGGGTGAAGTCAGGTTTGCACACCTAACAGGTACACAGAGTTGAGTCAGGCACATGCTTTAAGTCAGGTAAAACCCATGTGCGAGTATGTTCAAACATGCTGGTCAATATCTACCTTCATACAATTTCATGCTTATAATTCAAATAAGTTTCACTGGATACCTACTCTGTCTATGCAAAGGGCTGTTGTAGTAGGAGGATACGGCATAAATCCTATATGAATATAATGCCAAAAAAGCTTAAAAGCTGGTTGGGGAAATTAAACATGGACATAACAGTGGTAAAAAAAAATAAGAGACTTAAGAAAAGTGCAGAAAACATACTATGGGAACTCAGTGGAAAAACAGAGAACTTCTAGTTTTGGGAAGGAGGGATGAGAACGCAGGAATAAGAAAAAAGTTAAGGATTTAATAAATAATTCTATGGAGTTTTAAAACGCATATACATCCTTGTAAGTAATTGCCACAACTAGGTAATGTCAATTACCCATAGTTTCATTAAATTTTTAAAGATAATTTAAAAGGTTTCATTTTTTAATCCCACTACTTTAATATGCTTAAATATCATATTACATTAAATAATACATAGCATATTTTTAAATTCTACTTTTTTCATACATCCAAACTTTTCCCACATTTCTCTAATCTTCATTTTAATAGCAGCAAAATATTTCACCTTTTGACAGAGCACAATTTAGTAAACATATCTCTAATGTTTGACATTTAGATAGTTTCCCGTTTCTTGCCATAGACAATGCTGGAATGACAATTTTTGTGTAAAGACTATTTTGTTTTCATTGAATTATTTTCTCAGGTTAAAATGCTAGTAACAGAGTCCTAGAGCCTAAAAATGTGAATACTTTTATGGTCGTTTCTAAACAAAGCTATATTGCACTCTCCTTGTTCTCCATTTTTCCCAGCCTAGTGGAGAAGTTATTGTCTGCAATTTCATTTACAAAAGCACAAAAAAAGTGTGGCAAAAACCAATTGGAGGGAAGCAAACAAATAGCTCCTCCAGTTGAAAAGAATGAGCCTTCAAGCTCATAGATATATTAGAGATTTGAGAGGACCTAGCTGTGACTCTAAAGTATGGAATAAAGTAGAAATTCTGAAAAGATATAAGTCAAATGGGCATGTTTTCCACAATAGCTCTTCTGTGACCCAGGTCTCACCTCTGCACCCAAATCTCCTTATTACAAGAGCAGGACAGAATAACTTCTTTCTCAGGGGAGAAATATAGAATTTGCTAAACATGCCATTGCAAAAAGTTTACCAAAATAATGTGTTTTTTTTTTTTTTTCTAATAACATACTGACATACTTAGGCCTGTCATGGGTTGCCATTGCTTCTAGTAGTTATGCTTCCTTTCTCCTTAATTAATCATTTATGGTGTCTATGTCAACAATTGTCTTCATTTGGATCATTTAAAGACCTATTTATAGGTCTTTTTTTTATAAACTCACTTAAAAAAGATTTACATGATGGCAGTGAGCCTCCTCATGCTCAACACTGCTCGAAGCTGTTCAAAACTGCTAGAAGCTACAATAATGAAAAGACCTTTTGGAGAAAGGAAAGGAATTAACAAAGCAGAAACAGCTCAGAAGGGCTCTCCACTAGACACAGGCTGGCTGACTTATGTGATGGGTTGCCCAAAAGTGTACCCTCTCCCCACCACTTGATGTTTTCCACTTAACTTGGTTACACTTGGAAAAAAAAAACCGAACTGCTACCTGTGTCAGGGTTCCCCAGGAACACCACTACATTCAGAGATTTGTTAGAAGGACTCACAGAATTCAGCACAGCTAAGTACTATACTACCCACAGGCATGACTTATTACAGCAACTTAATATTACAGCAACATCATATGGGAAAAAATGCACAGGTGGAGTCTGGAGGAATCCACGTGGAGGCTTCCTTATGCTCTCTCCCTCCCGTGAGGGATCACACAGAATGCACTCTTCCCCCAGCAACAAAAATGCAATTTGTGTATGATGTTTCTACCTGGGGAAGCCCACTAGACTCAGTACCCAAGGTTTTTATTGGAGGCTGGTCATATAGTAAGAATCCCTGGTCATGCAGTGGTTAAAGCGCTCAGCTGCTAACCGAAAGCTTTGTGGTTCGAACCCACCAGCCACTCCAAAGGAGAAAGATGTGGCAGTCTGCTTCCATAAAGATTACAGCCTTGGAAACCCTATAGGGCTGTTCTGTTCTGTCCCATAGGGTCACTATAAGTCGGAATTGACTTGTTGGCAATGGGTTTGGTTTGGATTTTGGTCACATAGACACCCTCTGCCTAGCATGTATCAAAATTCCAGGCTCCCAGAAAGCAAGCAGGTGTTTAGCATAAATCATATTGCTTGCACAAACAATCCAGGCACAGTGAACCACACTTATTAGTTAGGGAATGGTGGGAACACTCCCAAAATCCAAGTTCCCAGACAGTAGCCAAGGGCCAAGCGTGAAAGCAGACCCTTCTATCTTCTATCAGGCCCGATATGTTAACTCTTTTCTGCACACCACCAATTAAAGATTCATTTTGGCCAAAAATATCATCTCTTAAAAAAACATATACCTGTGACATAAATGAAGAGATTGTTGATCTATTACACCTTAATCAAAGTAGTTCTGATTGCTTTCCTCATAAATCTCATTAAAAGCAGCTGTACCAAAGGAATCGGAATTTTAATTTTTTAAAATTTTTTCCCATTCAAAAATTTATACATAGTTATGTGTCTCTAATTGCTCTCCCTATACTGTCATAGCACACTCCTCCTTCCCACCTGATTTTCCATGTCCATTCAACCAGCTCCTAATCCTCTCTGCCTTCCCATCTCACCTCCGGACAGAAGCTGCCCATTTAGTCTCTTGTATCCACTTGAGCTAAGAGGCACACTCCTCATGAGTATAACTTTATGTCCCACAGTCCAGTCCAATCCCTGTCTGAAGAGTTGGCCTTGGAAATTGTTTTAGTTCTGGGCTGAAAGTCCAGGGGCCACGCTTTCCAGGGTTCCTCCAGTCTCAGTCAGACTCTTAAGTCTGGTCTTCTTACTAGAAATTGAGTTCTGAACCCCACCTTTCTCCTGCTCCATCCAGGCCTCTCTGTTGTGTTCCCTGTGAGGGCTGTCATTGGTGGTTGCCGGGAGCCATCTAGTTCTTCTGGTCTCAGGCTGGTGAAGTCTCTGGTTTATGTGGCCCTTTCTGTCTCCGGGGCTAATATTTTCCTTGCGTCTTTGTTGTTCTTCATTCTCCAGGTGGTTGGGACCAATCGATGCATCTTAGATGGCCACTTGCAAACTTTTAAGACCCCAGCTGCCACTCACCTAAGTAGGATACAGAACATATTCTTAATAAGCTTTGTTATGCCAATTTACCTAGATGTCCCCTGAAAGCATGGTCCCCAGACCCCTACTACTGTGTCCCTCAAAGTGTTTCACTGTAGTCAGGAAACTTCTTAGCTTTGGATTAGTCCAGTTGTGCTGACTTCCCCTGCAGTGTGTGTTGTCCTTCCCTTCATCTAAGATAATTCTTATCTACTATCTAGTTAGGAAATAACCCTCACCCTAACTCCCCATCCTTGTAAACATCAAAGAATGTTTTCTTCTTTGTTTAAACCTTTTCTTGAGTTCTAATAATAATGGTCTTATACAATATTTGTCCTTCTGTGATGGACTAAAATTCATGCAGCATAATGACTTCCAGCTTCCTCCATGTTATGTTTCACGGCTTCATCGTTGTTATTTATCGTTGAGTAGTATTTCATTGTTTGGATATACCATAATTTGTTTATCCATTCGTCCGTTGATGGACACCTAGGTAGTTTCCATCTTTTTGCTGTTGTGAACAGTGCTGCAAAGAACATGGATGTGCATATATCTATTCGTGTGATGGCTCTTATTTCTCTAGGGTATATTCCAAGGAGTGGGATAGCTGGATCGTACAGTACTTCTCTTTCTAGCTTTTTAAGGAAGTGCCAAACCTATTTCCAAAGAGGTTGTACCATTTTACATTCCCACCAACAGTGTATAAGTGTTCCAGTCTCTCCACAACCTCTCCAGCATTTATTATTTTGTGTTTTTTTTGGATTAATGCTAGCCTTGTTGGGGTGAGATGATATCTCATTGTAGTTTTGATCTGCATTTCTCTAATGGCTAATGATAATGAGCGTTTTTTCATGTGTCTGTTAGCCACCTGATTATCTTCTTTGGCAAAGTGCCTGTTCATATCCTTTGCCCATTGTTTAAATGGGTTATTTGTCTTTTTGTTGTTAAGCTTTTGCAGTGTCTTGTAGATTTTAGAGATTAGATGCTGATTGGATTTGTCGTAGCCAAATTTTTTCCCAGTCTGTAGGTTGTCTTTTGACTCTTTTGGTGAAGTCTTTTGATGAGCATTAGTGTTTGATTTTCAGGAGCTCCCAGTTATCAAGTCTCTCTTCTGGTGCTTGTGCATTGTTACTTATGGTTTGTATTGTGTTTATGCCATGTATTAGGGCTCCTAGCATTGTCCCTATTTTTTCTTCCATGATCTTTAATGTTTTAGAGTTTATATTTAAGTCTTTGATCCATTTTGAGTTAGTTTTTGTGCATGGTGTGAGGTATGGGTCTTGTTTCAGTTTTTCGCAGATGGATATCCAGTTATGGCAGCACCATTTGTTAAAGAGACTGTCTTTTCCCCAATTAACAGACTTCCGGCCTTTGTCAAATATCAGCTGCTCATAGGTGGATGAATTTATGTCTGGATTCTCAATTCTGTTCCACTGGTCTATGTATCTGGCTGTTTTGACTACTGTGGCGGTATAATAGGTTCTAAAATCAGGTAGTGTGAGGCCTCCCACTTTGTTCTTCTTCTTGAGTAATGCTTTACTTATTTGGGGCCTCTTCCCTTTCCATATGAAGTTGGTGATTTGTTTCTTCATCTCATTAAAAAATGCCGGGGGGATTTGGATTGGGATTGCTTTGTATCTGTAGATCACTTTGGGTAGAATTGACATTTTCACAATGTTGAGTCTACCTATCCATGAGCAAGGTATGTTTTTCCACTTATGCAGGTCTCTTTTCGTTTCTTGCAGTAGTGTCTTGTAGTTTTCATTGTATAGATCTTTTATGTCTCTGGTTAGATTTATTCCAAAGTATTTTATTTTCTTGGGGGCTATTATAAATCGTATTGATTTGGTGATTTCCTCTTCGAGGTTCTCTGTTGGTGTAAAGGAATCCAACTGATTTTAGGATGTTTATCTTGTTCCCTGAAACTTTGCTGAAGCCTTCTATTAGTTTCAGTAGTTTTCTTGGGGATTCTTTGGGGTTTTCTGGTATAAGATCATATCATCTGCAAATAGAGATACTTTGACTTCTTCCCTACCAGTTTGGATGCTCTTTCTTTTTCTAGCCTAATTGCTCTGGCTAGGACTTCCAGCACAATGTTGAATAAAGTGGTGATAAAGGGCATCCTTGTCTGGTTCTCATTCTCAAGGGGAATGATTTCAAAGTCTCTCCATTTAGGATGATGTTGGCTGTTGGCTTTGTATAAATGTCCTTAATTATATTGAGGAATTTCCCTTCTATTCCTATTTTGTTGATAGTTTTTATTATGAATGGGTGATGGACTTTGTCAAACGCCTTTTCTGCATCGATTGATAAGATCATGTGGTTCTTGTCTTTTTTTTATGTGATGGATTACATTGACTGTTTTTCTAATGTTGAACCATCCCTGCATACATGGTATGAACCCCACTTGGTCATGGTGAATTATTTTTTTGATATGTTGTTGAATTCTACTGCTAGAATTTTGTTGAGGATTTTTGCGTCAATGTTCATGAGGGTTATGGTCTGTAATTTTCTTTTTTTGTAGTGTCTTTACCTGGTTTTGGTATCAGGGTTATTCTGGCTTCATAGAATGAGTTTGGGAGTATTCCATGCTTTTCTATGCTCTGAAATACCTTTAGTAGTAGTGGTGTTAACTCTTCTCTGAAAGTTTGGTAGAATTCTCCAGTAAAAGTGTGAGGGCGAGGGCTTTTTTTGTTGGGAGTTTTTAAATTAACTTTTCCGGCTCTTCTTTTGTTATGGGTTTATTTAGTTGTTCTACCTCTGTTTGTGTTAGTTTAGGTAGTGAGTTTCTAGAAATTTGTCCATTTCTTCTAGGTTTTCTAATTTGTTAGAGTACAATTTTTCATAGTATTCTGTTATGATTCTTTTCATTTCAGTTGGGTCTGTTGTGATATCACCCATCTCATTTCTTATACAGGTTATCTGCTTCTCTCCTGTTTTTCTTTTGTCAGTTTGGCCAATGGTTTATCAATTTTGCTGATCTTTTCAAAGAACCAGCTTTTGGTCTTGTTAAGTCTTTCAATTGTTTTTCTATTCTCTATTTCATTTAATACTGCTCTAATTCTTATTATTTCCTTTCTTCTGGCACCTGAGGGCTTCTTTTGTTGCTCTCTTTCTACTTGTTCCAGTTGTGGGGTTAATGTTTTAATTTTGGCCCTTTCTTCTTTTTGGATGTGTGCATTTATTGCTATAAACTGACCTCTAGCACTGCTTTTGCTGTGTACCAAAGGTTCTGGTAAGATGTGTTTTCATTCTCGTTTGATCCTATGAATTTCTTTATTCCATCCTTAATTTCTTCTACAACCCAGTAGTTTTTGAGCAAGGTGTTGTTCAGTTTCTATGTGTTTGATTCTTTTTCCTTGCTTTTTCTGTTGTTGATTTCTACTTTTATGGCTTTATGGTCAAAAAGATGCTTTGTAATATTTCAATACTTTGGATTTTGTTAAGGCTTGCTTTATGGCCTAATATGTGATCTATTATGGAGAATGTTCCATGTGCATTGGAAAAGAAAGTATACTTGGCTGCTGTTGGGTGGGGTGTTCGGTATATGTCTATGAGATCAAGTTGGTTGATTGTTAGCATTTAGCTCTTCCATGTCTTTGTTGAGCTTCTTTCTGGATGTTCTGTCCTTCACTGAAAGTGGTGTGTTGAATCTCCTACTACTATTGTGGAGCTGTTAAATCTGTCTTCTCAGTGCTGTTAATGTATTTTGGAGCCCTGTTGTTGGGTAAATATTTATTATAGTTATGTCCTCCTGGTGTATTGACCCTTTAATCATTATATCGTGTCCTTCCTTATCCTTTGTGGTGGATTTTACTTTAAAGTCTATTTTGTCAGAGATTAATATTGCCACTCCTGCTCTTTTTTTAGTGTTGTTTGCTTGATATTTTTCCTTTATGTTTTAGTTTGTTTGTCTCTTTAAGTCTAAGGTGTGTCTCCTGTAGGCAGCATATAGACAGATTGTGTTTTTTTCATCCAGGCTGCCACTCTATGTCTCTTTATTGGTGCATTTAGTCCATTTATATTCAGCGTGATTATTGATAGGTATGAGTTTAGTTCTGTCATTTTGATGTCTTTTTTTGTGTGTGTTGTTCACAGTTTCTTGTTCCACTTAATTTTCTGTGCTGAGTCATTTTTCTTTATATATTTTCATCTTTTTCATTGTTGTTGATTTTGTGTTTGCTGAGTCATTATATTTTTCTAGTTTTTTATTTTGACTTGTAGGATTGTTTCCTTTGTGGTTACCTTAATATTTACCCCTATTTTTCTAAGTTTATACCAGTCTTTTATTTCTGTATATCACCTTGAGTTCCTCTCCATATGTAAAATCTATGTCTACATTTAAGTCCCTCTTGTCTGTGTTAATGTTGTCATCTTTTATATATTGACATCTGTTTCCCTATTTTCAGTGAGTTAGCTTTGATTTACTTTTGTGACTTCCCTATCTGGGTTGATATCTGGTTGCTCTGTCCTGTGTTCTAGTCTTGGGTTGTTATCTGATGTTACTGATTTTCTAACCAGAGGACTCCCTTTAGTATTTCTTGTAATCTTGGTTTGGTTTTTGCAGTTCCCTAAACTTGTTTATCTGGAGATGCCCTAATTTTACCATCATATTTGAGAGACAGTTTTGCTGGCATATAATTCTTGGCTGGCAGTTTTTTTCCTTCAAGGCTTTATATCTGTCATCACATTGCCTTCTTGCCTGCATGGTTTCTGCTGAGTAGTCTGAGCTTATTCTCATTGACTCTCCTTTGTAGATGACTTTTCGTTTATCCCTAGCTGCTCTTAAAATTCTCTATCTTTGGTTTTGGCAAGTTTGATTATGTCTTGGTGACTTTCTTTTGGGCTCTACCTTATGTAGTGTTTGATGAGCATCTTGGATAGATATCTCGTCATCTTTCACGATATCAGGGAAGTTTTCTGCCAACCAATCTTCAACAATTCTCTCTGTATTTTCTGTTATCCCCTCATTCTGGTACTCCACTCATAGGTTATTTGTCTTGATAGAATCCCACATAATTCTTAGGGTTTCTTCATTTTTTTAAATCCTTTTATCTGAGTTTTCCTCAAAGAAGTTGGTGTCAAGTGCTTTATCTTCAGTCTCACTAATTCTGACTTCCATTGCCTCAATTCTGCTCCTATGACTTTCTATTGAGCTAATTCTGAAATTTTATTGTTAATCTTCTGGATTTCTGATTGCTGTCTCTCTATGGATTCTTGCAGCCTGTTAAATTTGTCATTATGCTCTTCTCTATGATCTTTTTAATTTTCTTTATTGCGTGTTCCATGTTTTGCTTAATTTCCTTCCTGATTTCTTGAAGAGTTCTATATATTAATCTTTTATATTCTGCCTCTGGTAATTCCAAGAAATTTTCCTCCTCTGGAAAATTTCTAGATTCTTTGAGAGCTCGCTGAAGCCACCATCGATTGCCTCTTTATGTGATTTGATATTGACTGTTGTCTCCAAGCCATCAACGAGTTATTATATTTATTTTATGTTTGCTTACTGTGTCCTAGCTTCTCGTTTTGACATGGCCAAATAGGCAGTTTGTATGAGCTAGTTTGATTATTGGCACCTTTGAAGCTCTAATGTCCTGTCACCAGGTGATTAGATCAGTTACTAGGTATGTGAGCTCAGGAGTCTGCCCACTCCTCCTATATGGATTCAGCTCAGGTGCCCAGGTAGATAGCCACCAAGTGTGTGGTGTAGACTCTCACTTACAGTCCTAGACAGGCATGGGTGATTGGTGTAGGCACAGGCATCTGGCTGCAGCAGGTGGACACACTCTGAGCGAGGCAGGGGGCTGATGGCCGCACCCTAGTGTCCAGGAGGAAGGCGTGTCCCTGTTCCATAGAGCACGTAGGTGGGTGGGTTTTGCAGCCAGACTATGAGCACCTAATGCTGCTGGTTGTAAGGACTAGGGGGCACCTCTTGTTCATGGGTCCACTGCAGGTGGATAGATGGCGTGGGTGGAGCCACCAATCCTCAGGCCCCTGATGTGGGTAGGTGAAGACCCTGCTTAATGGGCTGAGCAGTGTCAAATGTCAAGAATCTGCTACTTGCCAGCTGAAACAGTTGAAGTTAGAGTTCTGGTATACGCCCTGTTGTACTGCGGTAATGAGGGCCTACGCTGTTGAGATGGGCCCACACAAGTCTATGCAGGGGGAAAGGCACTCAAAGTCATGGATCCCTTATGCCTGTGCCTGGGCAAAGGAGCTGTGTCTACCCTGGGTTCCTGGCTTAGGGGAGCCAGCAGTTCATTTTTCTCCAAGGCAGGGAGAATGGCTCTGGGCGTGTGATGGATCCTACCTCCATCCCAGGGGAACTGGCAATTGTTGAAGCCAGTCTGGTACTGAGTGAAGAGCAGGGAGCAGGGAGGTAAATGGAGAGAGATGTTTCCCTAAAAGGTTTTTTTTTTTTCTTTCTTTTATATGGTACTTTAGGTGAAGGTTTACAGAACAAATAGTTTCTTATTAAACAGTCAGTACACATACTGTTTTATGACATTGGTTAACAACCCCATGACATGTCAACCCTCTCCCTTCTCGACCTTTTTTTTTTTTTGATGAAAATATACATAGCCAAAGATACACCATTTCAAAAATTTCTATGTGCACAGTTCAGTGACATTGATTACGTTCTTCCAGTTGTGCTGCTATTCTCACTTTAGATGAAGGTTTACAGAACAAAATAGTTTCTCATTAAACAGTTAGTACATATGTTGCCCTGTGACAATGGTTAACAACCCCACTACATGTCAACACTGTCCTTACTCAACCTTGGGTTCCCTAACACCAGCTTTCCTGTCCCCTTCTGTCTTCTAGTCCTTGTCCTAAAGGGGGTGTTTTTGATCTGCACGGTAGACCGTATGCAATTACTTATCTTTCACCGGATCAAGGGCTGCTTCTCACTGGTTCTGGGTGGCCGTGTAGACTCTCTGGGGCTCGGTCTCTCCTGGTGCAGAAAACGTGCCTCCCAAGAATGGCTGCTTGCCTGCCTCACCGCTCACCCCTGAGCTGATCAGGCCTAAAGGGCTCAGGCTCTCACTGGGTCAGGTCTGGCAACTCCTCGCTGCTTCCGAACCATCTCTCGCTCCCCCTGCCGCTCAGTCCGGTTCCTCAACTCTGCCTTTGATGTTCAGGGCTCCCAGACTGCCATATATAATCAAATCACTTGTTTTTTCAGGTCTTTGTTGTAAGAGGGTCCACCGGAAGCGTCTGACTACTCTGCCATCTTGGCCCTGCCTTGGAATTTTATTTTGAGAGGGAAAACCAGAAGGAATTTTTTGAAATTCAAGTCAGATCATGTCACTCTACTCAAAATCCTGACATAGCTCACCATTTCACTTAGTGAAAACCAAAATCCTTACAACAGCCTACAAAGCCCTATGTGATCTGGGTCCTCTCTGACCTCATCAGCTACTTCTTCCCTCCTCTTCCCTCAGCTCCAGCTACCCTGGCCTCCTTGCTGTTCTTCAAACAGGGCAGGCAAAATCCTGCCTCAGGGCTTTTGCTCTTCCTATTCTTCTAACTGGAATGCTCTTCTCCTAAATATCAACAATGGTCACTCTCACATTTCCTTCAAGTCTTTGCTCTAATGTCACTATCTCACACCACCCTATTTTAAAGTACACTACCTTCACAATCACAACCCTACACATCTGTCAGTTTGTGCAACTATAGTCGCTTGTGAGTTGCTGTGATGCTGGAAGCTATGCCACCAGTATTTCAAATACCAGAAGGGTCACCCATGGTGAAAGGTTTCAGAGGAGCTTGTAGACTAAGATATAAAGACTAGGAAGAAGGACCTGGCAGTCTGCTTCTGAAAACCTGGGTAATGAAAACCTTATGAATAGTAGTAGAACACTGTCTGGTATAGGGGCAGAATATGAGCCCCTCAGGTTGGAAAGCACTCAAAATATGACTGAGGAAGGGCTGCTGCCTCAAAATAGAGTTGACCTTAATGATGTGGATGGAATAAAGCTTTTGGAACATTCATTTGCTGAGGTAGCATGACTCAAAATGAGATGAAACAGCTGCAAACATCCATTAATAATCAGATCGTGGAATGTAACAAAATATGAATCTAGGAAAATTGGAAGTCATCAAAAATGAAACGGACCATATAAAGATTGATATCCTTGGCACTAGTGAGCTAAAATGGACTGGTATTGGCCATTCTGAATTGGACAATCACATGGTCTACTATGCCGGGAATGACAAACTGAAGAGGAATGGCATCATGTTCATCGTCAAAAAGAATATTTCAAGATCTACCCTGAAATACAATGCTGTCAGTGACAGAAAAATATTCATACGCCTACAAGGAAGACCAGTTAATATGACCATATTATTCAAATTTACACAGCAACCACAGATGCCAAATATGAGGAAACTGAAGGTTTTTACCAACTTCTGCAGTCTGAAACTGATCAAACATGCAATCAAGATGCACTGATAATTGCTGGTGACTGGAATGTGAAAGTTGGAAACAAAGAAGAAGGATCAGTAGTTGGAAAATATGGCCTTGGTGATAGAAACAACGCCTGAGATCGAATGATAGAATTTTACAAGACCAACAACTTCTTCACTGCAAATACCTTGTTCAACAACATAAACAACAACTATTCATAGGAATATGCCAGACAGAATACACAGGAATCAAACAGACTACATCTGTGGAAAGAGACTATGGAAAAGTTCAGTATCATCAATCAAAATGAGGCCAGGGGCCGACTGCATAACAGACCATCAATTGCTCATATACAAGTTCAAGTTGAAGCTGAGGAAAATTAAAACAAGTCCACGAGAGCCAAAATACGACCTTGAGTTATCCCATCTGAATTTAGAGACCATCTCTCAAGAGTAAATTTGATGCATTGAACACTAATGATCAAAGACCAGACAAGCAGTGGAATGACATCAAGAACATCATACATAAAGATAGCAAAAGGTCATTAAAAAGACAGGAAAGGAAAAAAACCAACTGGATGTAAGAAGAGACTATGAAACTGCTCTTGAACATAGAGTAGCTAAAATGAACAGAAGAAATGAAGTAAAAGAGCTGAACAGAAGATTTCAAAGGGCAGCTTGAGAAGACAAAGGATTATAATGAAATGTGCAAAGACCTGGAGTTAGTAAACCAAAAGGGAAGAACACACTTGGCATTTCTAAGTTGAAAGAACTAAAGAAAAAAATTCAAGCCCCTGAGTTGCAATATTGAAGGATTCTACAGGGAAAATATTAAACGACACAGGAAGCGTCAAAAGAAGCTGGAAGGAATGCACAGTCACTGTGCCAAAAAGAACTGGTCTATGTTCAGCCATTTCAGGAGGTAACAGATGATTAAGAACCAGTGGTGCTGAAGGAAGAAGTCCAAGCTGCACTGAAGGGAATGATGAAAAACAAGTCTCCAGGGATTAATGGAATATCGATTAAGACGTTTCAACAAACAGATGCAGCACTGGAGGTGCTCACTCGTCTATATCAAGAAATTTGGAAGACAACTTCCTGGCCAACCGACTTGAAGAGATTTATATTTACGCCTATCCCAAAGAAAGGTGATCCAACAGAATGATGAAATTATCAAACAATATCATTCTTATCATACACAAGTAAAATTTTACAGAAGATCATTCAAAGGCAGTTGCAACAGAACATTGACAGGGAACTGCCAGAAGTTCAAGCTGGATTCAGAAGAGGATGTGGAACGAGGGATATCATTGCTGATGTCAGATGGATCTTAGCTAAAAACAGAGAATACCAGAAAGAGGTTTACCTCTGTTTTATCAACTCTGCAAAGGCATTCGACTGCATCAATCACAATTAATTATGGATAACATCGTGAAGAATAGGATTTCCAGAACACCTAATTGTGCTCATGAGGAACCTGTACATAAATCAGGAGGCAGTCGTTTGAACAGAACCAGGAGACATTGCATGGTTTAAAGTCAGGACAGGTGTGTGTCAGGGTTGTATCCTTTCACCATACTTATTCAATCTATATGCTAAGCAAATAATCCGCGAAGCTGGACTATATGAAGAAGAACATGACATCAGGATTAGAGGAAGATGCATTAACAACCTGCAATATGTAGGTGATACAATCTTCCTTGCTGAAAGTGAAGATGAAATGAAGCACTACCGATGAAGATCAAAGACTACAGCCTTCAGTACAGATTACACCTTAACATAAAGAAAACAAAAATCCTTACAACCAGACCAATAAGCAACATTATGATAAATGGAGAAAATACTGAAGTTGTCAAGGATTTCATTTTACTTGAATCCACAATCAACATTCATGGAGGCTGCAATCAAGAAATCAAACAACATACTGCATTGGGTAAATCTGCTGCAAAAGACCTCTTTAAAGTGTTGAAAAGCAAGGATATCACTTTAAGGACTAAGATGCACCTGACTCAAGCCATGGTATTTTCAATTGCCTCATATGCATGCGAAAGCTGGACCATGAACAAGAAAGACTGAAGAACTGACACCTTTGAATTATGGTGTTGGCAAAGAATATTGAATATATCATGGACTGCCAGAAGAAAGAACAAATCTGTCTTTAAAGAAGTACAACCAGAAAGCTCCTTAGAAGCAAGGATGGCGAGACTTTGTCTCACGTACTTTGGACATGTTATCAGGTGGGACCAGTCCCTGGAGAAGGACATCATGTTTGGTAAAGCAGAGGGTCAGGAAAAAAGAGGAAGACCCTCAACGAGAGGTACTGACTCAGTGGCTACAACAATGGTCTCAAGCATAACAAAGATCGTGAGGATGGCGCAGGTCAGGGCGGTATTTTGTTCTGTTGTACACAGGGTCTCTATGATTTGATGGCACCTAACAACAACCTTCACAAACATCTTGCCCTGTAGCACTCTCCACTGCTTACCCAAAAATTTTCCCATACTACTCAGCATCTTCTAATATACCATTTAACTTATGTTTTGTCTGTCTCCTCCTTACTAAAATATAAACTCTATAGGGACAGGGATATTTTATCTCTTTTCTTTACTGTTGTATCTCCAGCTGAATCATCAAACAGAGAGTAATACATCTTAACCTGACAAAGTAGGCAACAGACACTCAATTTCAAATATTGAGGGAAAATTCACAACAGGTAGGGTGAGTAACCAAATGCAAATAGCTAGGTATTCTGGTGATGCCTGGGAAATGACAGTCATTAGAAAATGTGGAAAGGACTAAACAAATTTCACTGAAGAGATGACACATTCAAATAGTTAATGAAGTCTTAATAAAATGGAACTATTTACAAGGGTGTGCACACAGTTCAGGAAAATCAACAAAGTTTGGTGAACATCTTGGGGAAAACAAGAGAGAGCCTAAAGTAGCAATAGCAGGGAGTGGTTGCCAAAAGCCAGAACAGATCTAGAGTTATAAAAGAGGGCCATCCCTAGATGGCACAAATGGTTAAGCACTTGACTATTAACTGAAAGGTTGGCACTTTGAACCTACCCATCACCCAGAGAAGCCTTGGGAGACAGGCTTAGTGACCTGCTTCTGAAAGTTCGCAGCCTTGAAAATCCTGTGGAGGGATTACTCTGCACACGTGGGGTCACCATGAGTCAGAATTGACTTAACAGCAACTAACACCACAGCAGAGCTGTGGCCACTGATAACCACTGTTGAGTATGTGTATTTGGGGGTGGTTTGTTATTGGGTGCCATCGAGTCAATTCCAATTCATTATCGACCCCATGTGACAGAGTAGAAGTGCCCCACACAGTTTTCCTTGCTGTAATCTTTACAGAAGCAGAGGAACTTGGTGGGTTCAAACTGCTAACCTTTTCAGTATGCAGCCATGCAGTTAACTGTTGCACCACCAGGGCTCCTTGTATTTACCTTAACCTCACCTTCCTCCCACTGTCCAAGCCCAACCTGAAACCAGAAAAGAGTGTGTCATTCTTTAAGAGCCAAGCTCCCACTAACAAAGCAAGGGAGAGAAGGGTGAAGTACATCAAAAAGTGCAAAAAGAATATCCAGCACAGTGACAATTTTATAAAGCTAGCTGCAAGACACAACGCTTCAATATTTCCAGGATCTTGAACTCACTGTGTCCAAATCTTCCTTCTAAATCTTCTTTTCCCCTATTCCCAATGGTATCATCATCCTCCCATTCATGAAGTCAGTAATTTTGATTCAATTGCTCCCTCTTCCTTACTCCCCACATATCCAATCATGTGTAAATTATACTTTCACAACTTCTATCAAGTTCCCTTTCTATTTCCAATGCTACCACTTTGTTCATGCTCTCCTTTTCTTACCTGGTTAACATCAGTATTGCAATCTAGTAGCCTTGCCTCCTGAAACATCATCCTACTGCCATCTATTTTACTCAATGTTACTGATCTTTCTGAATTACAGTTTTACTATCACTATTACTGCTCAAAAACGTTTAGTGACGTCCACTGCCCACCAGACAAAGTCCATATTCCTTGGCCTAGTACTCAAAGACCTCAGAATATGGTTCCAACTTAGTTTTTCCAATTTAGTCCCCACAACTCTCCTTTACTGATAGTACAATCAAATTTGCCACTGGCTATTTGGAAGCCAATGAAGTTTAGTGGAAAGAGTCAGACCACTGGAATCAGTCAGATTTGGATTGAACTCCCAGCTGTATTACTTAACCACCTGAGTGGCCTTGGGAGTTACTTATCTATCCTGAGATAAGCTTCAGCTACCTCATCTGTCAAGTGTTACAGACAGATCCAATTAGAAAATTTGTAAATATACTTAGTATAGTGTTTAGCACACAGTAGGCATATTCCTCTATGTATGTTCCATACCTCTGCCTATTTGGTCTTCTCTCCCCTTCTTCCTTCTTTATATGGCTAAACTTTTAAGGTCAAATGCCATATCCTCTACAGTGCTGTTCCAGATCTTTCTTCCTACCTAGAAGTCACCTCTCAACTCTCATAGCACTTTGTCTATATCTTCCTTATAGTAACAAATACTTAAAACTTTACAGATAGGTAACGTGATTCATATCTCTTCTACTAGAGAAGCAGGTTTAGAGGCTTCTCGAATCCAAGCTAACCCAGCAAGTAAAGGGCAAAGCCTAGGTTAAACATCAAGTATCAGTCACTAAGAGTGCTTTATTGGCTACATATGCATATATCACTACTCTTTTCAAGACAATTATTCATTCATCTCATTAACTGTGCAAATACTGTGTGGTTGGGGTGGGGGTGAAATAAAGGTGTGCCTTTTCCTAGTCAAGGGTCAAGAATACTTAACATTACTGCGTACTAGAGGTTATAGTTAAGCCCCTTCCATTCATTCTTTCATTGAATCTGCTCAACAACTCAACGAGGCAGGTTATCACTAGTAGGCTCTCCTTTTTTACACAGAAGAAACTAAGGCTTAGGCCAATTTGTCCAAGATCAGAGCTAGAAAGTGACAGGATCAGGAATGGAACCTGGTTTATTTGATGCTAAAATTTACATGCTTAAAGATGATAAAATATTAAATCTGACACACACTGTGAGGCAAACTGCATTTGCAACATTAGCAAAGACAAAATGGTATCCAAACTAATAAGAAACCAATGAAGGAATGAAGTCTTAATTTTAATCAAGGAATGCACCTTCAATGACAGTTGGGCCTAAGTATAATTTGTATGAATGGTGTGAACAATGAGATGCTGCCACAATGCTGAAAAGGGAAAAATGCATCATTTCAAAAGAAATTAAATTCCTATTAGAATGCAAGTTATTTTGAAGACAGGAACCATTGTTTCACTGCTGTATACCCCCGGATCCTAGAAGTGTTTTGCCAAAAGAAGAGGCTCAATAAATACGTGATGAAATTGATTGGTGTCATGGATTGAATTACATCGCCCAAAAAATGTATCTATTTGGCTGGGCCTGATTCCCAGTATTCTGTGGTTGTTCTCCATTCTGTGATTGTAATTTCATGTTAAAGAGGATTAGGGTGGGATTGTAACACCCTTACCCAGGTCACATCCCTGATCCAATGTAAAGGGAGTTTCCCTGGGGTGTGGCCTGCACCACCTTTTCTCTCTCAAGAGCTAAAAAGGAAAGGGAAGCGAGCAGAGGGGGGACCTCATACCACCAAGAAAGCAGCACTGGGAGCTGAGCGTGTCCTTTGGACCCAACGTCCCAGTGCCTGAAAAGGCCTCGACCAGGGGAAGACTGATGACAAGGACCTTCCTCCAGAGCCGACAGAGAGAGAAAGCCTTTGCCTTCCCCTGGAGCTGATGCCCTGAATTTGGACTTGGTACCCTATAGACTGTGAGAGACTAAATTTCTCTCTGTTAAAGCCATCCACTTGTGGTATTTCTGTTACAGCAGCACTAGATGACTAAGACAGATGGTAAGCACTAGGAAATAAGCATAGCATTTAAATGGCACAGGTTTAAATCAGAGAATTTTAAAGTCGAATGATGACACTAAGCTTTTTCAGGTGCTTTTTCCCCCCTTAAGTAAACCACACAAAGTGGTTTAAAAAAAAAAACAAAAAACCTAGAGTCAAAGAATGTCTGCCTGAGTAGAGAGAATGCCTAGCATAGGCATCTTCTTGAATCCTTTCCCTCTCAGAAGATTCAAATCATCTTCAAGTGAAGTGAAAAGTGGGTGGAAAAGGTAAGCACAATGAGAGACTCTACTGACTTTTGTAGCCTTCCTAGTTTTGGATGCCTTTATAAAAAGCAGCTTTTCAAATATCCCCTTCTTACAGTAAATATTTTATCTGATAGCATTTAAATTCTTATTTAATGAGAATATAAAGTTCACCCAAAAGCAGGTATAAAACATCAAAGACTAATTTTCCTAAACCAGTGTGTGCCTCTATTTGGAATGAGCAATAAACTCTATTTCCCAAATAAGATACTTCAACACATTATATTTAGTAAAAGACTAAATTTAAGCATCAAGAACATTCATGATATGCTAAACTCAAATCCAATCAACTGTTCACAACTTTATTTTTAAAATGAAATTTAGGGAACACAAACCTCTCAATTATAGCAAATTCAGTTTCTTTTTCATCAGAAACTAATTACTGCAGAAGTTATTTTCTAATAAAATTATATTTTAAAATCAGCTACTAAGTCAAAATACGAGGAAGACATAGGAAGAAAATGTGAGCATGTAGAACAAGAATGTAGAAATGTGGCTTAATAAACAAGGTCTCCGAAAAGATAATACTCATTTTGGAAAGATTCACTAATATATTGTGATTATCATTTCCCATTTAGGATCTCAATTGACTTATATTTCTATCATTGAATAAGTTCTGTGTCCCACAGCTGGTTTTGTTATTAATACCAAAAACCATGAATCACAAAGTAATGTAAAATAATAAAATAAAAATGGATGTTGTGCTTTTAAGGTCTTTGTGGTCTAGCAATCTAAGAAAAAAATACATAAGGAGTCCAATATATCATGCTGTTTCAGCATAAGCTGTGGAATGTCCTTTGCCTCCTCATCCAGCTAGTCCAAATGTCTCTTTTCTCAACCCACACAAAGTCACCATTACTACTCCTATGTCTAACTGAAATGTCCACACTCTTACCATAATTATTTGTTTAAATTCTCACCACCCAAACTAAACTGTGTGTACCTTAGAGCAGGGGCTGATTCTTATTTGCTAAATAATGTTCAATAAATTTTGCTGAATGAATTATAAGAACTAGTCTAAGGTTTCCTCTTAGAGGCTATTACTGAATAATTACTAAATATGCCTAAAAAATAAAAATATCAAATTGGAAAGGATCTAAGTGATTATAGTCTTCATGTTACAGGAAAATGAAGTTCAAAGGAAGTAAGTTGACTTACCAAGATTAAAGAGCACAATCTGAATCCATATTCAACTGAAAATTCAGACTTTTGGTGGTGTCCGCCTCTGTTCCAAAGAAAACCTCTCCCAGGAGACCTTTCCCAGTTTGTTATTCTGTTTTCTTGAGGAAAATATTTAGTAAACCATTGAAAATTCAATTAAAGGCAATTTCTGCACTGAAAAATCTATTAACACACAACTGAAATGTGATGCTACAAGTTTTAAGTAAGATAAACTATAAAAGAGTAATAAATGTGCTATTTATTATTCTAATGTACGTTCAGAATATAAGGCTTGTTTCTGATGGAGACAAGTTACATATTTTTAATTATGTCTTTCTCACTTAAAAAATTAAAACAGTTTTGGAGGAGGAACGGGAAATGACAAAGCAGAACTGAAATGTTAAGACTGTAGAATATGCTACAATTCCTTGTAGGGCTCTAACAGATTTCCTGAAGATTCATCTATCTAGACACCACTGTACCAACGGCTTTAGCCAGAATGATGTACCTTCTTTTTTTTCCTCTTCAGTATGTTGTAAATGGCAACATATTGTTATTGTTGGTTGCCAACAAGTTGATTCCAACCCATGGTGACCCCAAGTGTGCAGAGTAGAACCGCACTCATCATAGTGTTTTCAAGGCTGTAACCTTTCAGAAGCAGATGGCCAGGCCAGGCCTTACTTCCTTGGTGCCTCTGGGTAGGTCTGAACTGCCAACCTTTGGTTAGTAGTCCAGGGCGCAACCATTTGTGACACCCAGGGACTCCAAATGGCAACACAAGCCTGTGAAAGGAGCTTTATATTACAAGCAGAAGGAAAACTGTAAACACACTCATCAATAAATTATGGTGTATCTATACCATAAAATACCAGTTATATAAGATAGAGCTATAGTCACAGATATGGATGTCTTTGATATTAAAGCATGTGTATACGTACAAATGTACATATGTGTATATAGATAGGTCCCATATTTGTTCTAAAAGAAGAAAGTGTTTACATATATTTATTTATGCAAATAAAAAGATGTAGAAGTAGACAAACTGTTAACATTTGGTTATCTCTGGGCAATGGGAAAAAATAGTGGAGAAGCAATGTTTTTTTCTTAACTTTACAACATACTTTTTAACCGATTATCAGTTAAAAACAAAACACACACACACAAATTCACCTAAGTATAAAGTGAGTAATAATTATAATTTTCCTTTAAACTGACACCCAAAATTCCTAAAGCACTGGCCTAAAGCCATAGACACACAACAAAAAGATCCTTATTTCTTGCTCTTAACAGCCTTATGACCTTAGCCAAGTTACTTATGTTTAAGCCTGCAGCTAATATGCAAAATGGAGATAATAGTATTCCTGAATTATTCTAAAATAAATGAAATGATGTATGTAACATACTGCAATACATACACTCAATAAATGGTAGCCTTATTTCTTCAGAATAGTAATGAAATTCCTTACATGATACATTTGAACAGCATATAGAAACTGACAAATGTACTTGGTCCTATAGTAAAACTACTGGAGAAAACAAGAAGGGAGGATAACTATGGTCCTAACTCAGGTCATTATGTTTTATC
Organism: Dugong dugon; assembly: GCA_030035585.1. Lineage (NCBI taxonomy): Eukaryota > Metazoa > Chordata > Mammalia > Sirenia > Dugongidae > Dugong > Dugong dugon. The sequence goes on from CM057460.1 coordinate 151,723,456, forward strand.
ATGTTAATATAGCTTTGAAAAATCTCAGTATGTTTTAATTTACTCTTAAGTCTTTAAAAAAGCCATCAATGAGTACGTACCTTTTCTCTGTGTGAATACTGAGAATTTAAAAATACGATACTAAGGAACTACTGCATTCTCATCATCTAGCACGTTTAACTCTGAGGTAGCCACTCCATCAAAGAAGTATAATTTGATGAGCAAGAATTTAAGTGCGAAAATAACCACTGCATCATTCACAACAGCAAGAAATGGAAGAAACCTCGTATTCATCAACAGAGGAATGTTTTAAGTTATGGTACAGCTAAACTATGGAATATTATAGACATTAAAATGATTGAGGTAGGTCTACTTACATTCATATGCAAGAATGTTCATGATATAAACTACAAAACTATAAAATTCTATTTGAAAAATTTTAAATACAAAAAAAGAACTAGCTGGATACACACCTATTAACGGTGATTACACTTGAGAAGCGGGTTTGCTCATATTGGTGGAATTTTTACTTTTACTTTAAGTGTTCAATTTCAATAGTTTCTCTTTAAAAATACACCAAAAGATTCAGTAAGATTTCTCCATTTTGTACTTCTAGTAGTAATTGGCATTTTCTGTGATTTAAGGTACAGTTCAAAGGTTATGCAATAATTTTAGAGTTACTTAATATAGCAGAAATTTCTTAGGCTTTAGGTACTCTTTCAACGGAGTTTTCATTGAAAAAAATATATTTTCACTTTTAATAGAAAACATGAAAGGAGGCACATCAAAATAACCTGCTATTAAGACACTAAGGAAAAAGCACCCTCCTACCCTGTTTTAGAGGCAGTCTGTTACTGTCCTCCTTAAAATGGCTAGAAAGGAGGGAATTTTTCCCAATGATCAAAATCTTATGCTGACTCATAAGTTGGTTAAAATGGAAGAGACTTACCCTGTAAGTATAAATGTTGTCTTTTTGGGTAAAATTCAAACTGTCTAAATGCAGTTCTACTGAAAACAATCCAATATCCAAACACCCACTTGGAATCAGCAGAGCCACAGGTATGAAAAAATTTAATGTAAAATGCAAATTCTCAAATTTGAGAAACTTAAGCACTCTTAAATAAATCCCAGTCCTTTCCGGTCTTGAAGAAAATAACCATAAATGCCAACTATCAAGTATCCTCAATCTTTTAACCTTGACTGAAAACGGAAATTCTTTCTAAATTTAAAATGTATGTTCCAAATCACTAAGTTACAGGGGGAATCAATCAATATATTCATTCTGATTTGATAGCTACTATCAACCTTAGCAAGCTTTTTAAAGACCTGAAATTATCATCGAAGACCTTTGAAAACAACTTTTGACTACCAAGTATCGTTGAATTTACCTTAAAAAACGTAAATTCAAAATATCTTCACGATAGGGCAGACAAAAATATGAGGTTCATTTTTACTTTGCTAGTTTTTCAAATTAGATTCAAGCATTTAGCCCACGGTGTAAGTTCTGTACCACCTTCTCCCAAGAATTCTTAAAAGTTAAACTTGAAGTAATATTGTTCACGCAGTTCCCAGAGGTGAGTCAAACAACCAGTTGCCTGATGTTTGCGTAAAAATTGACAATAAAAACCCAAGAAAAACTAAATACCACTGCTTTTCCTTCACTAAATACTAGCTCACATTACATACATTTGTAACAGTAGGCACATGACAATGAAGTGTTAATGTACTATGAACAGAACACTAGGTTGCTAATAGTTGCTAGTTAATAGAAAATCCTTTTACATAATTTATTTGCTAAGTAACTTCTTAGAAGTTCCTATGTTGGGACTAGGAATTCCTGGGTAGTCAGTTGAGTGCTGGACTACTAACCAAAAGGTTGGTGGTTCGAACACACCCAGAGGCATCTTGGAAGAAAGGCCTGACAATCTGTTCCCAAAAGGTCAGCCTTGAAAACCCTATGGAGCGCAATTCTACTCTGTAAACACATGGAGTCACCATGAGTTGGAATCAACTTTACAGCAACTGGTTTGGTTTTGGTTTTATGTTGGGAATACAAAATGATCTTATTAGACTTTGAAACCCCCCCACAAAAGGTAGACTATTCCAATTGATCCAGCAGAAATCAATGCTTCCACCAAAACTGAATAAAAGGCAAGCACAGTAATCTTTAGTAAGTACACTGAAACATTTAAGCAAATCATTTTCTGTGGCCTACAGGTTCCTAAAATGTTGGACCGAATTACCAAACGTGAAGAACCTCTGTATGGCAGTAATGTGTATCACTAAAAGTGAAAAATAAAACAAATTTAACTGTGAAACCACTTGAGGGCAAAGGATGTGACTTGTGTTTATTGCTCTATCCAATTTATCCCATTTGTCATAGAGGTACACTTAAGTATTTGTACCAAGCATCAGCTATTCTTTGTCAAAGTAAACACTGAGCAGCCATAACCTAACTTAGCAATCTTGACCTTTCTTCATACCTCTTGAAAGCAGAGTCCTGGCAATTAAGGGAAAAAAATTGGCAAGAATTAAACTTTAACAATTATATAGTGACAAGGACTAAAAGGAAAAAAAAAGGTCAATATTAAAATACTTTCAAGCCCAATAATAATATCCATTTCAGAATGCTTCTTGGTATAGGTGCAGGCTTTGGACTGCAAGAGCTAAGTCAAATAATTTATTACAACATTAAATCAAGTTAAATATACTAAATTAATATGTACTCTGAACCCACCCACCAGGTTATACATAGTCTCACTCAATCATGTAAAGAATTGAATTCTTTATTTGCGATATCCATAAACGTTGCTATTCTATATTTCTATCCAGGAAGGCAATTTTCTCCTATTATCAGTTTTTTTTTTTTTTTATAAACAACAACTTGAATTCTATTGCATGAAAGGGCTACAAATATACATTTGTTAACCAAGCAGAATACAGATATTTTGCTTTACAACTTGCACCTAAGATACCAGTACATGTAGCTGGTTCATTTGTTGTCATAGCAATTTGGGGCTATTGCCCAAGCTATGTATAGCAGTACATTTTCAAAATTCATGTAGAAAGGGCAACTGTGATATAGACTGTTAACTACATTCCTGTGAAACCCATCTCAATTACAAGTAAACGCGTTACTTCCAAGTCTGCACAGACTTCTGATGGTAAACATCCAAATCTGATGCAATTGTCCTAAGCAAGTTTTTAAACAAATTGTTTTGCAGATATACTGCCATTCTGCCAGTAGATGGTGCTACAAAGGTTGAGGAAAGGATTTCCATGAGGACAACAGTTCAGGTATAGGGAAAAAAACCGTTTAAACCTGCTCTGAAAATACAAAACTGCATTTAGTTTGAGGGTAAAATATAACCCTTATGTGAACCATTCATTACAGACAAACCAATAAGAGGGCTGAAACTAGGCCATCAGAAAAATTTTAAACAGTTTATATGAATGAAAACACATGCTTAACACAAACTATTTCTTTAGAACTACACAGTACATACTTCGAAGTAAATTCTCATAGAAATAAGTGACCAACCATGTCAAGATGACAAGCAAATCGCTAAGTACAAGAGATGGATGCACAGAAACTTAAAAGAGTTTAAAAAGCCACATCCACCACTTCAAAAGTTTTGCCTGTAAGGGATAAAATTCAACAGTCACTAGCAGGGAAACACGGAAACAAACAAAAAAAAACCCACAGGATTTCTTAAAAGTTTCTCTAAGTACACATCAAGAATTAACACGAAAAATCTTCAACTAATACTCCTTAAAACGGTACGAAATGGATCCTAGAAAAAAAATGTTAGACTTGTACGGTCAAACACAATGATTTATTAAAAATAAAACGTAAAAGTGATTTTTGTACATATACTTCCAAATTTCAGGCATGGGATCCAAGTAGATTTCATATAAAACGCTGTAGCCAGGTATCAAGTCCTTACAACAAAGTAAACTACCCCCCACCCCAACCCCCGCCCAGGTTTTGCTACAGAATCAGCAAGTTCACTCCCTCCCCCCGAAAAAAACACAAATTAAAACAAGACATTTTGCTAGTATAAAAACGACCAAGGTCCAAGTAATAATAAAAAAATAGAGTCCATCAATGACTGTAACACAAAAATGTGTATGTGGGGCCGAGTCCATCTTCAGAGGGAGAGACAAGAGAGGTGGCAAGCAAATAGGGTAACACCCCGAAGGGTAGGCAGCCTTAGCGGCTCCCACAAGGGCAAAACAGGGAAGACGGTGGGAAAGGGAAGGGACTTAGGAATTGACCCCATTTGGGTTGTTGAAAGAGCTACCCTTATAACCACTCCCAGGCATTTTTATATTTTTCTTTTTTCTTTAGAAAGAACTGCCTCCATAGCCACCCCCACCGCCATAGCCGCCTCTGTAAGGTCCACTGTTACTGCGACCGCCCCAGTTGCTGCCTCCTCCCCCGCCGCCGCCGCCGCCGCTCTTCATGGGCCCATACGAAGACTGGTGTTGGCTGTAGCTGCCGAAACCGCCGAATCCGTTACCGTAGTCGCTTCCACCGTAGGACGAACCGCCTCCCCCGCCTCCGTAGGCATTGTACCCGCCGCCACCACCGCCGTAGCCACCGTAGCTGTTGTAACCGCCGCCGCCGCCCTTGGACAGGCCGTTCTGGTCTCGACCACCGCCGCGACCTCGGCCGCCCCGGCCTCCCCGGGAGGACCGGGAGCCGCCTCCGCCCCCACCAGAGTGGATATCCTCTTTGGGGACGGCCTTCTTCACCTCTACGCGATGGCCCTGGATCGGATGGAACTTGACCACAGCGGCCTTGTCTGCAGCGTCGTGATTCTGGAAATACACGAAGCCGAAACCACGCTTCTTGCCGGACTGCTTGTCGGCAATAATCTCGGCCTTTTCCACGGTGCCAAACTGCGAGAAATGCTCGATGAGGTCGCCCTCGGCCACGTCTCCCTTAAGGCCCCCGACAAAGAGCTTCTTAACCTTGGCGTGGGCGCCGGGCCGCGCCGAATCCTCCCGGGACACCGCCCGCTTCAGCTCCACCGTGTTGCCGTCCACGGCGTGGGGCGAGGCAGCCATGGCGGCATCGGCCTCCTCCACATTGGAGTAGGTCACGAAGCCAAAGCAACGAGAGCGCTTGGTCTGGGGGTTCACCACCACCACGCAGTCCGTCAGAGTCCCGAAGGCCTCAAAGTGGCCGCGTAGGCCCGACTCACTCGTCTGTACGTTGAGGCCGCCAATGAACAGCTTACACAACTGAGAATTCTCCATCTCCACGGCACGGGCCTTCCCCCCGCCCTGCGAGCTCCGAGCTTTCGCCGTCGCCGTTATCGTTGGCTAAGGCCTCTTCACAGCTTGGGCCCAGCCGTTGCTGGAGCCGCCACCGCCGGTCACCGACGGGGAAGGGAAGAAGGGAAGGGAAGGGAAGGAAGGAAAAAAGGAAGGGGGAGGGAAGGGGAGAGGTGCCGGCTAGAGGACGAGCTGAGGAGACTGGAAGACAACCAAGGCAGCCGCTACCACCGCCGCCAGCTCCGCTCCCGTATCTGGGCACCACACAAAGAGGCCGCTGAACGCGCGCGCACCCTCCCCGAGGCGTGCGTCACCGCCGACGTACGGCTGCCTAGGGCTGCCCGCCAATCCCCGCCTTGCTTATGTTAGTCCCGCCTCCTGCGCCGCAGCGCCGCTCTCGACGATGGACTTCCCGCCCTCCGCGGTCTATTCAAGCCCTCAGCTTGGCTGCTCCTGCTACCGCCTGTACCGCCCCGCTTCCACTCCCTGGCGTCCTATGTGCCCTGAAGAGGAACTCTTCCTGGCCTCCGCGCGTCTCTGCCGTTCATTTCCTCTCAGCCCTGCGGCTGTTCCCAGTGACGCTCCCCCTCCCCTTTCCAGAGCCATTCGCCCAACTCTGCAGTGGCGTTCGCGCCAGCCTCTTGAGAGACATGACAGTTTAGCCAATCACAGCAATCTCCTTGCATCCAGTTCCGTTTTCCGGAGCCGCTGGACGGGCGCGCACCCTGGTGCGTGTTGGCCCCGGCGCCCTCAGTGTGCGGAGCATGTCTGCCGCCCAGAAGTTTTCTCCCGCCCCGGGCTTGGCGGGGGAGGGAGCGGAGGCGTGCTGGGGGCTGTTCTCAACGGTTGCGGCCTGGGGCGCCACGCGCGGGCTTTTTGAAAATTTGACTGTTGGGGTTGGGGGCCTGGGTTTACCCGTCGCCTTTCGGCTGGGTTGTTACACCTGGCGTCCGCGCTCTTCTTCTCGTCCGTACAAAGATGGAGGGTAGAGGCCTAGTCCAGGAAGGCGGTTATTAACGGTTTACAGTGGGCCCGACGCGCGGTTAAGCTAAAGCACTCACACGTAGCCCTGCGCAAAATTGAGCCCGAGGCAATGTGACAGAGCGCTAAAAGCGCGGCAGACTTTCTGACCAAGGGGAGACGACTGCCTCCCTTTCGTCCCTCAACTGCAGATATTTTCATTTTACCTCAGTGCACACATTTTATGTTTAATATACAGTATCTATGCGTTGCCTTCCCAATTAAAATGTTAGCTTTTTAAGGGCGTTTCATATCAGACTAGGAGTCGAGGTAATTAAACGTTATATACATAAATATCAAGAGCCCCTGATAATTGCCTTAAGGACCCTCCCTCAGGTAGCAATACAAAAAAATTATAATAGCTTCCGTTTATTGAACCTTTGTGTGCCAAGCGAGATACATAGGGTGGGACAAGATACGTGGGGTAGGACATAGTTGATATTAAGTGACAAAAAGCCCCCAAAGTATTGCTGTTAGGTACTGTGCAGTCGATTCCTTGGCCTTTGGCCTCCTTGCATTTTCAAAGCCAGCAATGGCTAGTTGAGTCACATTTGATCACTCTGACACTGACTATTCCATCTACTAGAAAATCCAAGATAATCTCTTTATGGTCAACTGATTACCAACCTTAATTTCATCTGCAACCTTAATTTTCCTTTGCCCTGTAACATAACATAGTCACAGATTCTGGGTATTAGGACATAGGCATCTTTGAGGGGCCATTATTCTGCCTGCCTTAGTGGGAACAAGAGAAAATGAGGCTAGAAAGGTTAGTAGGGGCTGCGCCAAGAAGGATTATGTATGTCTTACTAAGGATTTTAGCCTTTAATTCTATAAATAACATGGTGCCACTGAAGAGTTTTAAGGAGAAGGTTAACATAAATTTGCATTTAAAAAGATTGCCCTAGTGGGCTATGCAGGAGAGTGATTAGAGTAGGATATAACTTGAGAAGGGAGTCCATTTAGGATGCTAGTATTCACATAATACTAATAAACATTTCAAGAGCCAGAAGTAACTTCACATAATACTAGTGAACATTTCAAGGGCCAGAAGTAAGGAAGAAGCAGTAGGGATTGGAGATAGGAAGGATGAAATATTTAAGAGATATTTAGGGGTTGGAATTGGTGGGTAAAGTTTTTTATTTTGTGATAAGGTAAATTACGGTTTCATTCACCAAAATCGGGGAAAAAAGGAGGAGGCAGGCCAGGTGGATTTTTTTGTTTCGTAGTTGTTGGTAAGGTAGCATAAGAGGGGAGAGCAGAGATGTGGCCTACCACAATATGCAGTACTCCCTTCTGTCTCATGATAGAACCTATGATTTTTAGCTGGGCAGTTGGCTTCCAGGCATAAAGACATTTCCTAGCCTTTCTTGCAGTTTGGTGTAGCCATGTGAATACATTCTGGTCAATGAAATGTAAGCAAAAGTATTGAGTGGCAGATCTAGGAAACTTGCTCAGAAGACAGCTAGCACATACCCTTTACTACTTCTATTTCTCCTCCTACTCCTCCTTTGTTGCTACTTCTTGCTGCTTAGAATGTAGATGGAATGGCTGGTGCTCCAGTAACTACACTGGACCTAGAAACTGAGAGTCATACCCTGTTGATGAAAACTGGAGTTAAACATCAGAAGGAAACTAGAGTTCACAATACCAAGAAACTGCTATCATAGCCAAAGACTGCCTAGCACTGGGCTTTTAGGCCATAGAGAAATAAATAACCAGTTGCCATCAAGTTGATTCCAACTCACGACGGCCCAATGTGCAACACAGTAGAACTGTGCTGTAACCATACTGTTCCAGGTCTGCTCAGCATGGCCATAGAGACATGAAATGGGTGAAAGCGAAAGAAGAAGCTTTATTTCGTTGGCCAAGCAAAGGAGCACACCAGGACTTGGGTTGCCAAGGTAGTTCCCTGAACAATGGCCTAAACAGTATTTATTAGTGGAAGGGTCCTGGTGGAAAGAAGCAAGGTCATTGATTGGTCTGGCCCAAAGAAGACGTTCCCAGGTGGTTCCGTTGTCTGCACTTGCTCAGTCCAAAAAGGGGTGGGGGCCGGGCGGTCTCTCAAACCGGATCTTAGGCTCGGACCCCTTGCTTCTGAAAGTCTTTCTCCAATCTTGGGCCGCTGAAGTTTGGTTCCGTCTGGTGGGAGAAAAGTCCTGGGGTCACCCAGAGGACAGGGTTGATGGTTCTGTGCATGTCAGGTATCAACTGGTTCTGTGGTCTGCACACCCAGCCTCTTGCTTTTCTTATCTTGGGAAGGAAGTTGGCTGAATGCCTAAAAAATATCTGAAGAAACAATTTAGAAGGGAAGGTGGCTCATGCTACTCTACTTACAAGTTGGGGTTGGTTGGTAATGGTGCCCAAAAGCTGAGGCCTCATTCCTTCCTTTTCTTTTCAGGATTTCAGTGTTCAATCCAAATCCTGACTCACTAGCGAGTAGGGACAAAGGTCATTCTGTAACTGCTTCAAGCTGCACAGTGGCACTGGCACAGAACTAAAGCCTGGCTTGTACAGGTTCAGGAGGGATAGGTCTGTAACCTTGAAGAATATACAGGCCTGAGGCCCTTAACCTTTTTTCTATAAATTGCATAAGTACTTGTAAGAGGCAGGGTCCAAAAAGACAAATGGCAAAAATAATTAATACACAGGTTATTATTGGCCAAACCCATTTGAGCAAAGTGGATACCCAACTACTTGCCATTTTGGGGTTAAAATGAGAAGACGAGGTTTTGCTTGAGCTGATGTAGCCAAGATGCTTGTTTGAAAATTTCTTGGACCTCGGTTTTAACTAGGCCTGAAGTGTTAACATACATGCAACAAGAAGTATTTTGGAGGGCGCAAACACCATCTTGTTCAGCTTCTATGGCATCTATTAGGTTTCCTAAGATGAACTCATGTTGGACTAACCCAACCCAAGGAATAGTGTGATACTGGATGCTTTAGAAGTCTATCCTACTATTTGTTCAAAAATACTTCTTTTATGGGGGGAGGGACTTTCCTCTGGGACAGTCACATTTGCAGTGGGCATTTGGGCAGGAGGGAGTACAGTTGTATGTTTGGCTATGACCAGTGGTGCTAGCCAAACATGTATAGTTATAATTGCTTAAAGTATAACTTTGCTGTTGGTTTTTGACCCAACACATTATTAAATAGCACTCAGTTATAGTCTTGTTGTGATAGGATGTAATGTTAAAACTGTACTGTGAGGCTGCGTTTAATTTTACAGGGAACATGGGGATGAGCCAAGTATTGTTGAGAGTGGCATTAGGCACAGCACTGAAGTTATTTATAGCAATAGCAACTGGAAGACTTGAATCTTTAGTTTGTGGGTGGCGATGACACACCTAACAGTTTGTTAGTTGTCTTTCCTGGGCGGCAGCCTGAACTAACTGAACAGGACTATTAGTCTTCCACGGAGATGTTTTCACATGGGTTAAAACCAGGGACAAACTAATAAGTAAGACCCACATTTTCTTACTTAGAACAAGGAGCTCTGACAGTGGAAGTTTAGTCTGTTGGGAAGTAGCTTAAGGTTTCAAGAGTCTATCGAGAACAGGAAAAGTGATTAAATCCCCACGGCAGCAGGCACAGTAAGGAGAAAAGGTAAAAGGTTAGAACAGAGCAAACAGGCTAACACTTATGCACCATGGATCAACCATTGGTACATGTCACTTATCTGGAGTGTCTTTCTTTTTCTTGAATAGCCACCCTAACCCTGTTATTGGTTCAGCCTCCCAGTTGCTGTTGTTCTGTGAGGTCTGCTGTTCAAGGTCAGGTGTCAGAGCCAACTTGATTCTGGTGTGGTGAATCTAGGTGCTCTTCTTGCTGACCTTCAGAGCTGTGGGTGTGGACATTAGCACTTCATAGGGACTATTCTATTTCTCGGCCAAGGTCTTAGCGTCCCAGGCTTTAACAAATATCCAGCTTCCAGGCTTGGTAGTGGAATAGTCTGCTAGGTAGGACTGGTGTACGTGTGGAGAGAGAGACACAAGAGTTTCTCCCATGAGACACAGGTACTGTTTTACACACAGTTTACTTTGTTTATGAATACTGTCTGCCCATAAGTCTTCAGTCATGTTGTTGTAGTCTAAATCTGAGGGGTTATAGTTATGGAACAAGGGGTGCCCATAAATAAGCTCAAATGGACTTACCTTTAACTTAGGTCTAGGAGCAACTCTTACCCTGGACAGAGCCATAGGGAGGACTTTACTCTAGGTCAACTTGGTCTCTTGACACAACTTAGCTAGATGTGTTTTAATGGTCCGGTTTATTCTTTTAACTTTTCTTCTGGATTGAGGCCTCCAGGCACTATGGAAGCACCACTCAGTCCCAAGGTGTGTAGCAACTAACTGAGTCACCTGGGCAGTGAAATGGGGCTGTTGTTGCTTTCAATGATTGGGGCAAGCCGAATTTTGAGTCTGTTTATATTTTCGCTCGTTTTGCCTTTGTCAGTCTCAAAGCCTGTATTATGGCAATCAGCTCAACCTTCTGAGATGAGGCACTACTGGGGAGAGCATTTGCTTTTCAAACCATGGTAAGGCTGACAATTTCGTAGCCCGGCTTGTGTTGTCCTCTTTCCATGAAGCTCCTCCCATTGGTGAAGAGCTCGAGATTGGCAACAGTTGAAGACTGGTGCTATAAATTGGGGCAGCTAGCATATACAAGATCAACAGTTTGAACACAGTCATGATGTATGGGGTCACCAAGGGGCAAAATAGGAAGGAGGGTAGCCAGGTTCAAAATTGTGGCGAGTTGTATCTAGACGTTAGGATTGTCCACAAGGGCACTCTGGTACAGGGTCATTCCACTCTAGGATAGCCAATGACTGCCCCTTAGTTCTAGAATGGCTAAAACTGAGTGTGTCATGTGTACACACCAATTGTCCCAGAGTAAGCTTTTTGATGCCTTCAATATGCGGACCGTTGCCGTAACCACCTTTAAGCAAGCTGGCCATCCTTGGGTCACTGAGTCCAAGGTTTTGCAAAAATAAGCTACTGGGCGGCTCCATGACCCCAAATGCTGGGTGAGTACCCCTGCCATTATATCTTGGTATTCATGAATGAATAAATTGAAGGGCTTATGCAAGTCAGGCAGACCTAGGTGGGGGCCTCCATTAAGACCTTTTTAACTCATTCAAATGTCACATGTTCTTGGCCAGCATATACAAATGGATCTGTTTTTTTTCCTTTCAGAAGAGCATAGAGGGGTTTGGTTAATACTTCAAAATTAGGGATCCAAATCTTGCAAAATCCCACCATTTCCAGTAACCCGCGGAGTTGTCTACAGTTCCCGGGTGAGGCAAGTCGGCAGATAGCCTATTTTTTCTCAGGCTGCAGCTTTCGCTGCCCTCCGCTGATGATGAATCCTAAATAAGTAACTTTTTGTTGCACAATCTGAACCTTTTCCTTGATACTTGGTATCTAGCCTTAGCCAAAAAGTTTAAAACAGTCACTGTGTTTATACTGTAATCAAATTCGTTATTACTTGCAATAAGGGGGTCATCCACATACTGTAGAAGGACCCCGTTAGTCAGTAGTAATCTCTGAAGTTCTCTGGCCAAGGTGGTCCCAAACGAAGTCGGGGAATTTTTAAACCCTTGTGGGAGAACAGTCCGGCAATATTGCTGTTTTTGTCTGGAATTTGGATCCTCCCACTCAAATGCAAATATCTCTTGGCTTTCTGAGTCCAAGGGAATGCAGAAAAATGCATCCTTTAGATCTAAAACCAAGAACCAACCAAGTCCAAGCGGGTGACAAGGTTGAAAGCAAAGTGTAGGAGTTAGCCACCACTGGATGTACTGTGACCATTACCTGGTTAATGGCTCGCAGGTCCTGGACAAAACAATATGTCTCATCCTTCTTCTTGACTGGCAAAATAAGAGTGTTAACAGCTGAATGCCAGATTCACAAAAGTCCAAAATTCAGGTACTTACCAATGAGCTGATGAATGGTCACCTGTGCTTCTCGGTTTAGTGAGTACTGCCTGACCTGTGTTGGTGTGATATTGGGTAGCAGCTGGACTTTGACTGGTACCACGTTGTGGGTGTGTCCTGGCCCAAGTGACTCAAACAATAGGGTTAATTTACTTTTCTAGGCACTGGTTTGGGAAGAGCACCTCCCTCTGACAGAGAGGCTCTGTCTCTCAGCAGAAGAGGAGATAGACCTTCTAACCGAGTTCACAGGAACATCAGCATGCATCTGTCCTTGCTCAAAATAGATTTCAGCCTGTAGTTTACTAAGTAGGTCCCTCCTCAACAGCAGGATAGGGCATTCAGGTATGTACAAGAAGGAGTGGATCAGGGTCTTTGCCTTTCCCAGGAGAGAGCAGGTTAAAGGCTGGAGAAAAGGCCAGGTTATCTTCTTTCTCAGATACTCCACAAAAATCTTTTTTCTTAGAGGCTGAACCCGCTAGGTGGGTTAAAACTGAGTAGGTGGAGCCATTATCCACCAAAAACTTAGTCAGTTTTCCCTCCACATTCATTATAACCTGAGGTTTGGGTGGAGGGCCTGTCTCCAGTCCCCTCTAATCAGTCTTCCTCTAAACTTGGGCTGGCAGCTGAGTGGTCTGTGTGTTTGACCTTGACAGCTTTGGGCACTCTTTTTTCCAGTGGCCTTCTTCTTTACAGTAGGCACACCGCTCTTTGCCCAACGGGGCTTTATTGCAGGCCTCACCCATTGGGGGCCCTCCTTTTCTTTGCCTCTGAGGGCCTCCCTGTAGGGCCTCAGCCAGCAAGGTTGCCTGTCTTTTGGCTCTTCGATCTTTGGCATCTATTGCCTTTTCTTTCTCCTTTTCTCTATTGTTATAAACTTGAAATGCCAATTCAATTAAGTGTCTGATACTCATAGTAATGCTTCCTTCTGTTTTCTGAAGTTTGTTCTTACTATCTGGAGTGCTTTGTCCAATAAAGATAGCATTATCCACCCTGGTATTTTCAGGCTGCTCTGGGTCTAAGTCTGTATACTGTCTAAAGGTGGAGAAAATTCTTTCTAAGAAGGCAGAGGGGCCTTCATCTGATTTCTGTCTGACTTCATCAATTCTATTTAAACTCTTTTGCTTTGGGACCCCATTCTTAAACCCCATGAGTAAACAATCCCGATACTGAGTGACCCTACTGTACTTGTCAGCGTTGTGTGGCTTCCAGTGAGGGTCCTGGAGAGGGACAGCCTTGTCTTGTGTCGGGTTACCTGGCTGGGTGTCATATCAGCACTGGGCTTCTTCCCTGGCTTTTTCAAACACCATTCGTCTTTCCTCAGGAGTCAGTAAAGTATTTAAAACAGACTGACAGCCTGCCCAAGTAGGGTCAAAAGAATTAAAAATTGTGGTAAACAGTTCATACATTTTAAGCGGATCTTCTCTATATCCTGGAGTGTAATTTTTCCAGTTATATAAGTCAGAGGTAATAAAAGGCACGCGTACTCGCACTATGGCACCGTCCCCTCTGGGGTCTGCCTAAGAGGATATTGTCCTGAGATTCCCTGAACATGGCTCTGATCAGGCAAGGGCTCTTCCCGGGTCGAATTGGGAACTCCATAGCGCATCCTCTGTCTCGTATGGGAGCAGGGGAGAAGACGCTCCCCTTCCCCAGAACCTCCAACAGCCGCCGCATTCCCTAGTTTTGGACCTGGGTCTGGGTCAGGGGAATTCTGGGGTGGGTATGGTGGCCGTGGCTGTGGGAGTCCCAGTGGATCATACGACTCTTCTCCTGTTAATACACGGGCTGAAGGCTTTTTCTTAGTTTCTTTTTGAACAAGGATTTTACAAGATTGTTGCATTTCTTCATCATGGGGTCATAACAAAACTTATCCCAATGTTTTAAAATACACCCTAAGGGGGAACATTGGGCATGCTCCCAGTGTTTCCCATTTTCTTCTACCTAAAACAAAATGACTAGTCAAACCAGAATACCAAGATTGCAAAACTAGCTAGCGACTGACTGGTTAAACAACCTAGCACTTATTGCCTCCCTTTTTCTGCTTGAATACCAGACCCCCAAAGGAGCCCTCAGTGTAGGTCCAAACAGCACCGCTATCAGGTTGAATTACAAACTGAGTCCCAAACAGATCACTTACCCAAATTCTCAACATTCTACTCCACTTTCTGAGGGGTGCTGTTGGGTATGAGACAGGTCCGCCTCAGGGGCTGGAGGCAAAGTACCTCAGGAGAAATCTCCAGTGTGTGCTGAGTGTTCTCCTCTGGTCCTGGGCGGGCCCCTCCAGACACCAAGTGATGCTCTCCTGGCTGGCTCACCAAAATGTAACTAGACAGTTCTAGGACTTCTCAGCACAGCTGTAGAGACATGAAATTGGTGAAAGTGAAAGAAGTTTTATTTGGTTGGCCAAACAAAGGAGCACACCAGGACTTGGGTCACCAAGACGGCTCTCTGAACAGTGGCCGAAACAGTACTTATTAGGGGAAGGGGCCTGGTGGAAAGGAACAAGGTTATTGATTGGTCTGGCCAAAAAAAGACATTCCAGGGGCAGTTCCGTTGTTCGTGCTTGCTCAATCCGAAAAGGGGGGAGGGGGCGGGTCTCTCAAACTAGATCTTAGGCTAGGACCTCTCGCTTCTGAAAGTCTTCCCCCCATCTTGTGCTGCTGAAGTTTGGTCCGTCAGGTGGGAGAAAAGTTCCAGGGTCACCCAGAGGACGGGGTTGATGGTTCTGTGCATGTTATGTGGGCTGGACTTGGTCTTAACTGGTTCTGTGGTCTGCAGACCCTAGCCTCTTGCTTTTCTTATCTTGGGCAGGAAGTTGGTCGATTGCCTGAAAAATATCCGGAGAAACCAGTTAGAAGAAGAGGTGGCTCATGCTACTCATAAATTGGGGGTTGGTAATGGTGCCCAGAGGCTGGGGCCTCAGTGCTACATGGGGTTTTCAATGGCTGATTTTTTGAAAGTAGATCATCATGTCTTTCTTCCAAGGTGTCTCTGGGTGGACTTGAACCTCCAACCTTTTGGTCAGCAGCTGAGTTCGTTAACCATCTGCACCACCCAGAGACTCCAGAGAGAAATGAGTCTATCTTATTTAAACTTCTTGCTTACATGTAATCCTAACTGATACAAGATTCAATGATCTCTACTTTTGTCTTGCAAATGCCCACTGGAACTGCAATCCAATGCCCTATGCTAAGTGTCATACATTATCTTATTGACTCCCCACAAGGATCTTGAGAGGTATGTTTTATTATGTCAGTCTTCTAGTTGAAAAAACTGAGACTTTAAGACATTAAGTTGCCCAAGGTCTGCTAACTCTTTGCTACCTTGCCTTCTATCACAAAGAAAACGTTTGTGCGCACATGCCAGGCAAAGGAAATGCAATGCACTAGAAGCAGGAAAAGGAACCCTGGTGGTGCAGTGGTTAAGCCCTTGGCTGCTAATTGAAAGGTCGGCAGTTTGAACCCACCAGTTATCTGTGGGAGAAAGATGTGGCAGTCTGCTTCTATAAAGATTTACAGCCTTGGAAACCCTATAGAGCAGTTCTAGACTGTCTATAGGGTCGCTATGAGTTGGCATGGACTTAATAGCAATGGGAGAAGAGGAATACATGTATGTACATATCCTTCTGAATCCTTTTGCTTGTATTTCTCAACTTCAAAATAAAAAAAACTTTAAAATTCAGGAAAGATATTGTTATTTTAACATCATTAATGTGCATGGTTAACCTCACATGGTCATAGATGGTAGGAGTTACAAAATGACCATCTGAGCAAAGAAAACGCCTATTGTTTAGCCTACATTTGAATCTTCATACTTGAAGATTCCTCTAGTGGAAGAGCCACAAAGAACCAAATCATGGAGGGGCAAAAGGTGGGGTCAGAAGAGAGAGAGAAAAAGTTAGCCCCACATCAAGAGAATAAATTCTAAGGGTGAAGGCCTCAGAAATGTTATTTTTTATATCAAAGTGATTCAGGAACTTAAATTAGGAGTTCATGAAAGTGCATACTAAAACATTGCAGTCTAAATACACCCATTTTCTACAACTTCCTCTTAAAACTCCATTAAAATGACAGTAAAAGGTTTCTAAACAGCATAAACCTTCAAGGACAAGAGAATGCGAAAAGAGAATGTGAACACATTTTTGGAATATGGTAAGTAGATAGCAAATGGAAATTGATAGCAGACCAGAGAAAGCAGAAGTGTAGAATGCCCAGAAGCTGGTTAGCCTGCTCTGCAGAATCCCAGGTGAATTCAGAAATTGGTAGCATCAGATAGCTCTGAATATTTTCATCCCCATGAGGCATGTGTCAGATCAAGATGCTATTGAAAACAGGAAGACAGCTCAAAAGTCTGTAAATGAAGCACCAAAAACCAAAACCAAACCCATTGCCATCGAGTCAATTCTGACTCATAGTGACCCTATAGGAGAGAGTAGAACTGCCCCGTAGGGTTTCCAAGGAGCAGCTGGTGGATTTGAACTGCTGACCTTTAGGTTAGCAGCCTGGGCTCTTAACTACTGCACTTCCAGGGCTCCAACATAGACCCCCTAATCCACCCCTGCCACAAACAGTAGCCCCTTGCCTACTCTATCAGAGTAAAGTTCTCTCTACCTCTAGAGTACAGAGACTGAACTAAGGAGACCCTGGGCTCAAGATTCACTAGATACAGCTGAGAATAGGTTGGCCATATTGCTGAACAGGGGAAATAAGTGGAATTTTACTTACAATACCAAATGGTGAAACCCCTAGCCCCATTACCCATTTGGTTCCAAGAATACTAGCAACCAGGCTCAATATCTGCCAGAGAATTCTTCTGGAGGGAAATGACCAGGCCAGGAGAAAAGAGCTTCCAATAGTCACAGTTTCAGGGGGAAGGGGTAAGGGCACAGCCCAATCACCCTATAATGAACTCCATGGTGGCCACAGATATTCTAATCATCTTTTTTAGTGCCTTATTCTTTAATACAAACAAACAGCTAAAGATCAAAACAATTAGTAAATAGGAACTCAGAGGATACAGAAACAATGCAAGAAGCAGGGAGAAAACGTAAAAAAAAAAAGAAAAAAAACTTTGTTTCAGAGGGATAAAAGAAAACATAGCATCCATGAAAAAGAACAGATTATTATTATTAAAAAAAAAAAAAAAGGAATATTGAGAGGATAAAAAAGAACTCTTGGAAACTAAACATAGGGGAGCAGAGATGGAAAACAAAAGTTGGAATATAAACTGAGGAAATACCACAAAGTACAACAGGAAGGACAAAAACAAAGAGATGGGAAGACTCCGTAAGGCAATAACTTTTTACACAAAATACTCCCTCATTGCACCCCACCCCCACAATTCCCTTAATGATTACAATGAATAAAACTTTGAAATTATAGCTGCCATTTATTATCTACAGCTGATACCAACATTTTCATATACAGTATATTATTTTATAGAGTCCTCACCACAGCCCTGCAAGCAGGTGTTGTTCCCCACAGAACCAATGAGGAAATCAAGGCTCAAGAGAAGTTAAGTAATTTTCCCTAGCTTCACAGCCAGTAATTAACAGAGCCCGGATTAGAACTCAGTCTGATCGTCTCCAGATCCTGAATCTTTTGATTCTTCCTTCAGCTTGCCTGAATACTTGTTACTAGTTGCCGTTGAGTTAATTCCAACTCATGGCAACCCCATGTGCACAGAGTAGAACTGCTCCATAGGGTTTTCAAGGCTGTGACCTTTCAGAAGAAGATAACCTGGCAATCTGCTTCTGAGGCATCTCTGGGTGGGTTCAAAATACCAACCTTTTGGTTAGCAGTCGAGCACTTAACTGTTTGTGCCGCCCAGGGAAGACCCATAACTAAATAAAGGGCTCCTTGAGCTTGGTCTTGGAGAAGCAAGGAAGATGGAAGACAGGATAATTGAACCCTCCTCTGATACCAGATTTGATTGGGGAATGAAGAACTCCGTGGAATAGAGTGAATAATAGCATGAACAAAGGGGTCCCTGGGGCTGCTGCAAGAAAGACAAGGAACCAATCTTGAGTCAATCAGGGCCAGAGAAGAGGCCTAAGGCTGTGCTGAGGAAAGGCATATAGAGTTTCCTGACACTGATTGAACCTAGTTTTGCATTTAGCCTCTGAATGTTTGCTTTTTTATACGTGTGCCACGAAGACTTTAACAGGTTCTTACACTTTAGGAGTTGTGATTTATTACAAATGTTCTCACACAATATGTAAATCTACCGAGAAAAGAACTGCTCTCTGTATCCATGTACAAGGGGTATCAGACTCCACTCACTTACACCTGCAAACTGCCTATACATCTTGCCTGGATTTCTCGAAGGTCTGGCTGTCATGTTACACAAGATCTAGTGATTTAACTATGACTACAATATTAGGGTCAGAGAATCACATTCCTTTAAATTACATAAATCACTTAACTTTTGGTTTTGAATTGTATTGCTTTTATTTATAGTACCCTAGAAATTTATTTTTAGAGTAGTATTCATACTTAGTCCAGTTAGAACTTTGAAAAAAATTGAACATTTCCTTCAGAAAATCATATACTGAATATTTTTATCTCCATGAGGCATGTGTCAGACCAATGTGAAAATCAAGTTTTTATCTTAACCTGGTAAGTCCACTTTCAACTTCTAGTTTCAGCCTCTAGTATAGTTGGGAATGTGGAGAACAACCTATAAAGCATCTCTTCCTCACTTATAGAGAAAAGGGAAATAATCTGCAATGATTGAGATCAAATTTCCTTCAACCTAAAGAGTGGCAGCTCAATGTGAGATTTAATCTGTGAAATGTGAATGCAAATAGCTTTCAAATCCAATCATTTTCATATAAACAGTTAAAAAATAATGAAGAAGCTCCTATTTACAGATTATACTATAATGGTTACCCTGCAGTTATCCCTATATCCCACCAAAAGGGCATCCCAGCTACAGAGACATAAGTATCTGATACATATAGGAAGATAATAATTCAGGGCCACTACCTCAAGCTGTGCCTTACTGGAACTCCTGCCCAGCCTCTCTGTTTGATTTCCCTGACCACTTGTACATTGTACTCATTGGACCCCTGGGTCACTATGTCTTCCCTTGTCTCCACTGCCTCTTGTCCTCAGTAGGCAGCAGTGTGTTCTGCATCTGGCTGCTGAAGCAGATGTCCAGTTGGTAGGTGACCTCCTTGGGCTACACTTAGCTCCTTGCGTTAAAAAAAATCAAACCCGTTGCCATCGAGTTAATTCTGACTCATAGTAACCCCGTAAGACAGAGTAGAACTGCCCCATAGGGTTTCTAAGGAGCAGCTGGTGGATTTGAACTGCTGACCTTCTGGTTAGCAGCCATAGCTCTTAGCCTCTGCACTATCAGGGCTCCAGCTCTCCCTGCATGGGGGCAGCAAATGCCAGCTATCCTTCAAAACTCTTGTTATCTGCAGAGATGGTGGGGTTTGTGGTCATATACTCCTCCATTATGAATGCCCCCTGAAGAGCTCAAGATAGGGATGCTTTGGGACAGGCCCAAGCTCTACCTGACTGTATCAAGAGCTGAGGAGATTAACATCTCTTACAGGACAACATATCTATAACCTATTTGAAGCACACAGACTGGATAGTTCTGGCTCCTTTTCTTTCCCCTTTTTGTCTGGATAACACTTATTGTGATTAAAAATTCAGTTTGGAAATGAGTTCAAAATCATTCATTCATTCAATTACCATATATTTAATGAGTGTCTACCAGACACCATGTTAAATTCTGGAATGCAGTCCTGACCAAGATAGACAAGGCCTGCTCTCAAGGAGCTTACAGTTGATGGAGGGAGGCTGGGAGAGCAGAAAATAAACAAACATACAAGAAAACATTAGGGATGATAGGTGCTGAAACATAAACGACAAGAAGGCAGCCATGAGAAGATCTAGGGGAAGAACATTCTAGGCAGAGGTAACAGCTAGTGTAAAGTTTCCAAGATATAAAGAAGGCCAGTGGACTGGAGATTACTGACAAGGAGGACAGTGGTAGGAAATGAGGGCAGAGAGATGGCAAGGGTCAGATCATGCAGTCAGTGCCCAGTGCCTTGTATGCCAGGCAAACAAATTTAGATTTGATATTAAGAGAAACAGAAAGCTTTGGAGGGTTTGAAACAAGGGAGTAACATGATCTGATGTTTTAAAATTTAAGAGATGACTGTCTGCTATGTGCAGAATGGACTGTAGAATGCAAACAGGGAAACCAGTAGGGTACCACCTGCAGTAGTCCATGGAAGAGATAATGATGACTGGGGCTAGGCTGATTGTAGTAGACAGAAAAGAAGTAGATGAATTCAAATACTCAGTGGTGGCAGAGTCAGCTGGAACTTGCTAATGGGCTTGATATAGGGTGTAAGGGAAAAAGTAATCAAGAATGGCTCATAGGTTTCTGGCTTGGACAACTGGATAGGTAGCAATTCCAGTTATTAAAATTTGGAAGACTGGGAGAATAAGCAGGTCTGTGGATGAAAATCATGAGTTCTGTTTTGACATGTTAAGTCTGAAATCCCTTTTAGACATCTAAGAAGAATTGTTAAGTAGTTAGATATAATGGTCTAGAGATCAGGAAAGTGTGAGGGCTAAAGATATAAATTTGGGAGCAATTTGTGCATACTATTTAAAGACAAAAAAATTTTTTTTTAATTTTTGAAAATTTTAAAGACAAAAGGAGCCCTGGTCACACAGTGGTTAAAGCAGTCAGCTGCTAACCTAAAGGTTGGTGATTCGAACCCGCCAGCTTCTCCATGAGAGAAAGATGTGTCTGCTTCCTTAAAGATTACAGCCTCGGAAACCCTATGAGGCAGTTCTACTCTGTCCTATAGTATCACTGAGTCAGAATTGACTCAATGACAATGGGTTTTATTGAAAGACACAGATAAGATTACCTAGTGAGAGTTTGTAGAGAAGATGTCTCAAGATAGACTCCTGGGGGCACTCCAACATTTAAAAGTTTGGTGGAAGAAAGAGACAATGAGCAGGAGGAAGAGGAAGAAGAGGAGAAAAAGGAAGTGAACATACAGATGAGACTGAGAAAGAGCAGCAAGTAAGGTAGGAGAGAAACATGGAGAGTGTGATATCAAGACAAGAACTGTTTCAAGAATGAAACAGAGAATGACTGTAATAAAAAAATACAATAACAAGTGTTAGTGAAGTTGTAGAAAAACTGGAACCCTCATACTCTGCTGGTGAGAATGTAAAATCATGCAGTCACTTTGGAGAAAAAGTTGGTAGTTCCTCAAACATAAAGTTACCACATGACCCAGCAATCCCACTCCTAGGTATTTGCTCAAGAGAAGTGAAAACATATGTCCACACAAGAACTGTGCAGGAATGTTCACAGAAGAATAATAGCCAAAAAGAGGAAACAATCCAAATGTCCACCAACTGATGCAAGGATAAATAAATGTTCTGTATCCATACAGTGGAATATTATTCAGCAGTAAAAAAGAATGGAGTACCGATACATGCTACAACCTGGGTGAACCTTCAAAACATTGTGCTAAGTGAAGGAAGCCAGTCACAAAAACTCACAGATTATATGATTCCACTTACATGAAATGCCTAGAATAGGCAAATCTATAGAGACAGAAAGGAGGTTAGTGGTTGCCTAGGGTTGAGAAGGGTAAAGGAGTGGAAAACAGGGAGTGACTGCTAACGGGTACAGGGTTTCTTTTAGGTAGGATGAAAATGTTCTAAATTTAGATTGTGGTGATGGTTGTACAACCCTGTGAATTACTAAAAAACATTGAGTTGTATACTTTAAGAGGCTGAATTGTATGGTATGTGAATTATATCTCAATAAAGCTATTTAAAAAATAATAAGGGAGATGTCACCTAGAGCAATGCTGCTGAGAGATCAGCTAAGATTAGAACAAAGTAGAGATCACTGGATTGGGTAGCATGGAGGCCATTGGCAACCTTGACAAAAAAATTGTGAGTGGAGTGATGGAAACAGAAGCCAATAAGGATGGGCTAAGAGAGAATGCTTGCTTGCTGAAAGTGAAGAGGACTTGAAGCACTTACTGATGAAGATCAAAGACTACAGCCTTCAGTATGGATTACACTTCAACATAAAGAAAGCAAAAATCCTCACAATTGGACCAATAAGTAACATCATGATAGATGGAGAAAAGATTGAAGCTGTGACAGATTTCATTTTACTGGGATCCACAATCAACAGCCATGGAAGCAGCAGTCAAGAAATCAAACGATGCATTGCATTGGGCAAATCTGCTGCAAAAGACCTCTTTAAAGTATTAAAAAGCAAAGCTGTCACCTTGAAGACTAAGCTGCGCCTGACCCAAGCTAAGGTGTTTTCTATCACCTCATATGCATGCGAAAGCTGGATAACGAATAAGGAAGACCGAAGAAGAATCGATGTCTTTGAATCATGGTGAATAATATTGAATATACCACATATTGCTAAAAGAATGAACAAATCTGTCTTGGAAGAAGTACGGCCAGAATGCTCCTTAGAAGTGAGGATGTTGAGACTTCGTCTCACATACTCTGGACATGTTATCAAGAGGGACCAGTCCCTGGAGAAGGACATCATGCTTGGTAAAGTAGAGCATCAGCGAAAAAGAAGAAGACCCTCAACAAGATGGATTGAGACAGTGGCTGCAACAATGGGATCAAACACAATGATTGTGAGGATGGTGCTGGACTGGTCAGTGTTTTGTTCTGCTGTACATAGGGTTGCTATGAGTCGGAACTAACTCGATGGCACCTAACAACAACAACAACAACAAAGAGAGAATGAGAAGCGAGGAAGTAGAGTCAGAGAAGTTTTGCTGTAAAGGGTTGCAGAGAAACGGGTAACGTCTACAGAGGGATATGGAATAAACAGCAGATTTATTTCTGTAAGATAGGAGATAATAGAACATGTTTGTTGATGAGAACGAATCAATACAGAGGTGAAAATTGATAACTGAAGACAGAAAATGGATTGTTATTGAATCAAAATCCTTGAAAAACAGAGAGGAGATGAATTACAAAGCACAAATGGAAAGGCTGGCAGTCATTCATTATGACAGAGGAGAAGATAGGGAGCCTGGGTACAGATTTCAGTAGTTTGTAAAC
The DNA here is from genome assembly GCA_030035585.1 of Dugong dugon. NCBI lineage: Eukaryota > Metazoa > Chordata > Mammalia > Sirenia > Dugongidae > Dugong > Dugong dugon. Next base: position 151,746,772 of record CM057460.1, read on the forward strand.
AGTGTTAGGAAGATGAGAGAGGTGCTGCTGTTTTCTCCATGAAGCCTTGAGCAAATTGATCAACTAAGCGTGAGGGTGAAGAAGTGTGTTAGTTATACTGCTGTATAACAAAATTACCCTAAACTTAGCAGCTCATTAGATCATGTTTTCCTGGCAGATTCCTGGATTTGATTTTTGCTCAAAAGCCATTTCTTAAATTTACAATTGGTTGCCTTCTGGAAAGGCTGGAAATATTCAAGACCAATAAGTCCTGGCTCCTTTGCGTTTAACTGTCTTTCCTTTAACATATCTCTTTCCTCTTACATTTTACTATGAGCAGGAGGTAGAAGCCAGGCAGTGTCTTCAACATTCTGCTTGGAAATCTCTTCAACTCAATCATTCAGTTCTTTTTTTTTTTTTTTTAAACTTTTAAAAAAAATTGTAGTTTAGATGAAGGTTTACAGAACAAAGTAGCTTCTCATTAAACAGTTAGTACACATATTGTTTTACGACATTGGTTAACAACCCCACGACTTGTCAACACTCTCCCTTCTCAACCTTGGGTTCCCTGTTACCAGCTTTCCTGTCCCTTTCTGCCTTATAGTCCTTGCCCCTGGGCTGGTGTGCCTGTTTATTCTCGTTTTGTTTTATGGGCCTGTCTAACCTTTGGCTGAAGGGTGAACCTCAGGAGTGACTTCATTACTGAGCTAAAAGGGTGTCCGGGGAACATACTCTCGGGGCTTCTTCAGTCTCTGTCAGGCCAGTAAGTCTGGTCTTTGTTTGTGAGTTAGAATTTTGTTCTACATTGTTCTCCAGCTCTGTCTGGGACCTTCTATTGTAATCCCTGTCAGAGCAGTCAGTGGTGGTAGCCAGGCACCATCTAGATGTACTGGACTCAGTCTGGTGGAGGCTGTGGTAGTTGTGGTCCATTAGTCCTTTAGACTAATCTTTCCCTCGTGTCTTTGGTTTTCTTCATTCTCCCTTGCTTCAGATGGCGTGAGACCAGTGGAGTATCTTAGACGGCCGCTCAAAAGCTTTTAAGACTCCAGACGCTACTCACCAAAGTAGAATGTAGAACTGTTTCCTTGTAAACTACGTTATGCCAATTGAGCTAGATGTTCCCTGAGGCCATGGTCCCCACAGCCCTCACTCAGCTCAGCAGTTCGGTCCCTCAGGGAATCAACCAGTTCTTTTTGTACATTTCCTACTTTCCACATTAACATAGGTGACAGTGATGCTAAACTTTCTGCTTCTACATAAAAAGGATCCCCTTTTTCTTCAGTTTTCACTAATATTTTCTCACTTTCCCTTAAGCCCTCACCCACAGCTCCTGAAAGGCAATGAGGCATCTTCTAACAGACTCTTTGAGGCTCTTCAAAATTTCACTAACATTCTCCTAGAAGTACTTCTAGCTTCTGACTACTGCTTGGTTCCACAGATATTCCCACACTTTTAGGTCTTTGTGATGGAGGAACCCTACCTCCAAATACCAAAAGCTGTATGAGTTATCTATGACAAATTATGGTAAGACTTAGTGGCTTAAAGCAACAAATATTTATGATCTCATATTTTCTGTTGCTCAGGAATTTGGGAGTGATTTAGCTGAGTGATTCTGCCTCAGGGTCTCACTTAAGGTTGTTATCAAGGTGTCAGCCAAGCCTGAAGGATGTGTTTCTAAGATAGCTCACTCACATGGCTTTTGACAATAGGCCTCAGTTTCTCACCATATGGCGGTCTCTGTCGTGCTGCTTGACATGGAAGTTGGCTTCCCCTAGAGCAAGTGATCCAGAGAGAGCAAGTAAGGGAAACCACAATGCTTTTCATGACCTAGTCTCAGAAGTCATACACAGTCACTTCTGCCATAGTAGTTTATGAGAAGTGAGTCACTAAGTCCAGATGATACTCAATAGGAGGAAAATTAAATCTACTTCTTGAAAGGAAGATTACCAAAGAGTCCGTGGACATATTCTAAACCACCACAAGGAGAAATGGAGAAGGTTTGAGGAGAAATAAGATGAAAAATAGCTATTTCTGATAGTCAAAGAATGAACATACAATTGCTGGGAAATTTAGGAGGATTTTGAGTGTCCATTTAAGATTTGTGATAGGGAATTTAAAGGCTCAATTAGCCTACAAAATTCCCCAGCTCAGTTAGGTGCCTCTATTAGGTGCTCCTACAATATCCTAGAATTACCCCTATTATTGCTCTTACCAGGCAGATTTCCCTCAAAGAGTCTATCAGTTTGTCATACTGTGGGGGCTTGTGTGTTGCCGTGATGCTGGAAGCTATGCCACTGGTATTCTAATACCAGCAGGGTCACCCATGACGGCAGGTTTCAGGTGAGCTTCCAGGCTAAGACAGACTGGGAAGAAGGACTTGGTGGTCTACTTCTGAAAAGAATTAGCCAGTGAAAACCTTATAAATAGCAGTAGAACATTGTATGATATAGTGCTGGAAGATGGGCCCCTCAGGTTGGAAGGCATTCAAAAGACGACTGGGGAAAAACTGTCTCCTCAAAGTAGAGTTGAGCTTAATGACGTGGATGAAGTCAAGCTTTCAGGACCTTCATTTGGTGATGTGGCACAATTCAAAATGAGAAGAAATAGCTGCAAACATCCATTGACAATAGGAACATGGAATGTGTGAAGTATGAATCTAGAAAAATTGGAAATCATCAAAAATGAAATGGAACTCATAAATGTCGACATCTTAGGCATTAGTGAGCTGAAAAGGACTGGTATTGGCCATTTTGAATCAAACAATCATATGGTCTACTCTGCCAGGAATGAAAAATTGAACAGGAATGGCATTGCAGTCATCCTCAAAAAGAACATTTGAAGATCTATCCTGAAGTACAACGCTGTCAGTGATAGGATAATATCCATATACCTACAAGGAAGACCAGTTAACACAACTGTCATGGATTGAATTATGTCCCTGAAAAAATACGTGTATCAAATTGGCTGGGCCATGATTCACAGTATTGTGTGGTTGTCTTCCATTTTGTGATTGTAATTTTATGTTAAAGAGGATTAGGTTGGGATTGCATAACACCTTTACTAAGGTTACATCCCTAATCCAACGTAAAGGGAGTTTCCCTAGGGTATGGCCTGCACCACCTTTTATCTTACAAGAGATAAAAGGAAAGGGAAGCAAGCAGACAGTTGGGGGACCTCATACCACCAAGAAAGCAGTGTCTGGAACAGAACGTGTCCTTTGGACTTGAGGTTCCTGCAAAGAGAAGCTCCTATTTCAGGGGAAGATTGATGACAATGAAGACCTTCCTCCAGAGCTGACAGAGAGAGAAAGCCTTCCCCTGGAGCTGACACCTGAATTTGGACTTGCAGCCTATTAGACTGTGAGAAAACCAATTTCTCTTTGTTAAAGCCATCCACTTGCGGTATTTCTGTTATAGCAGCACTGAATGACTAAGACAACAACTATTATCCAAATTTACACACCAACCACTAAGGACAAAGATGAAGAAATTAAAGATTTTTTACCAACCTCTGCAGTCTGAAATTGATTGAACATGCAATCAAGATGCATTGATAATTACTGATGATTGGAATGTGAAAGTTGGAAACAAAGAAGAAGGATCGGTAGTTCGAAAATATGGCCTTAGTGATAGAAATGATGCTGGAGCTCGAATGATAGAATTTTGCAAGACCAACGACTTCTTCATTGCACATACCTTTTTTCACCAACATAAACAGTGACTATACACATGGGCCTCACCAGATGGAATACACAGGAATCAAATGACTGCATCCGCCGAAAAAGACGGTGGAAAAGCTCAATATCATCAGTCAGAACAAGGCCAAGGGCCAACTGTGGAACTGCTCCTATACAAGTTCAAGTTGAAACTGAAGAAAATTAAAACAAGTCCACAAGATCCAAAGTACGACCTTGAGTATATCCCACCTGAATTTAGGGACCGTCTCAAGAATTGATTTGAAGCGTTGGATACCGAAGACCAGACGAGTTGTGGAATGACATTAAGGACATCATACATGAAGAAAGTAAAAGGTAATTACAAAGACAGGAAAGAAAGAAAAGACCAAAATAGATGTCAGAAGAGACTCTGAAACTTCCTCTTTTAGTTAAGGCAAAAGGAGGAAATGATGAAGTAAAAGAGCTGAACAGAAGATTTCAAAGGGCAGCTGGAGAAGACAAAGGAAAGTATTGTAATGACATGTGCAAAGACCTGGAGATAGAAAATGAAAAGGGAAGAACACGCTCGGCATTTCTCAAGCTGAAGGAACTGAAGAAAAAATTCAATATTGCAGTATTGAAGGACTCTATGGGGAAAATATTAAATGATGCAGGAAGCATCAAAAGAAGATGAAAGGAATACACAGTCACTGTACCAAAAAGAATTGGTCGACGTTCAACCATTTCAGAAGGTAGCATATGATCAAGAACTGATGGTATTACAAGAAGAGGTACAAGCTGCACTGAAGGCATTGTCGAAAAACAAGACTCCAGGAATTGACAGAATACCAATTGGATGTTTCAACAAACGGATGCAGCTCTGGAAGTGCTCACTTGCTTATGCCAAGAAATTTGGAAAACAGTTACCCAGGCAATGGATTGGAAGAGATCTATATTTATGCCTATTCCCAAGAAAGGTGATCCAACCAAATGCGGAAATTATCAAACAATATCATTAATACCACACTCAGGTAAAATTTTGCTGAAGATCATTCAAAAGTGGTTGTAGCAGTACATCGACAGGAAACTGCCAGAAATTCAAGCCAGATTCAGAAGAGGATGTGGAACCAGGGATATCATTGCTTATGTCAGATGGATCCTGGCTGAAAGCAGAGAATACCAGAAAGATGTTTACCTGTGTTTTATTGACTATGCAAAGGCATTCCGTTGTTCTGTGTGAATCATAACAAATTATGAATAACTTTGAGGAGAATGGGAATTCCAGAACACTTAATTGTGCTCATGAGGGACCTGTACATAGATCAAGAGGCAGTCGTTTGAACAGGTATGGTTTAAAGTCAGGAAAGGTGTGTGTCAGGGTTGTATCCTTTCACCATACCTATTCAATCTGTATGCTGAGCAAATAATCTGAGAAATTGGCCTATATGAAGAAGAATAGGGCATCAGGATTGGAGGAAGACTCATTAACAACCTGTGTTATGCAGATGACACAACCTTGCTTGCTGAAAGTGAAGAGGACTTGAAGCACTTACTGATGAAGATCAAAGACCACAGCCTTCAGTATGGATTACACCTCAGCATAAAAGAAACAAAAATCCTCACAACTGGACCAATAAGCAGCATAATGATAAATGGAGAAAAGATCGAAGTTGTCAAGGATTTCATTTTACTTGGATTCACAATCAACACCCGTAGAAAGAAGCAGTCAGGAAATCAAAAGACGCACTGCACTGGGCAAATCTGCTGCAAAAGACCTCTCTTTAAAGTGTTGAAAAGCAAAGATGTCACCTTGAAGACTAAGGTGCACCTGACCCAAGCCATGGTATTTTCAATTGCCTCATATGCTTGAGAAAGCTGGATGATGAATAAGGAAGATTGAAGAAGAACTGATGCCTTTGAATTGTGGTGTTGGAAAAGAATATTGAATATACCATGGACTGCCAAAGGAACGAACAAATCTGTCTTGGAAGAAGCACAACCAGAATGCTCCTTAGAAGGAAGGATGGCAAGATTACGTCTCACATACTTTGGTTATGTTATCAGGAGGGATCAGTCCCTGGAGAAGGACATCATGTTTGGTAAAGTAGAGGGTCGGTGAAAAAGAGGAAGACCCTCAAGGCGATAGATTGACACAGTGGCTGCAACAATGGGCTCAAGCATAATGATTGTGAGGATGGCGCAGGACTGGGCAGTGTTTCGTTCTGGTGTACATAGGGTCGCTGTGAGTCAGAACCAACTTGACAGCACCTAACAATAACAACAGGCAGATCTGTAGTATTTGTTTACTTGTCTGTTTCCCCTACTAACTTATGAACCTTTCAAAGTCAGAGGTAGTGAATTACCCAGCACATAAGTGTTCAATAAATATCTGTAAAATAATTAAATCTCTACCAAATTCCTGCCTTTAGGCAAAAAAAAAAAAAAAAAGAGGTGAAAAAAGAAAGCCACAATATAACCTGGAAAAAAGAGTAGGGTAAAATTTTACTAATAGGGTAGATGGACACTTGGAGAATCACAACACAATCTGGAAAGACAGGAGCAACATCAGATTTTCCCAAAGAAACTAGTTTATTACCACCTCTACCTCAAGTTCTTTAGGTTTGCCACTAGCCCAAATCCAAGTTAGTTTTTCACCCCTCCCAATCCTGGCTTCCAGACCAACGCTAACCAGAGTACAAACTGTAGGCTTATATTAGTTTTCTATTGCGGCCATGACAAATTACCACAAACCTACAGACTTAAAACAGCGCAAATTTATCATCTTATACATCTGTGGGTCAGAAATGCAACACAGGTCTCACCGGGTGGGCTAAAATGAAGGTGTTGCAGACCTGCACTCCTTTCTGGAGGCTTTAGGGGAGAATCTGTTTCCTTGCTGTTCCCAGCTTCTAGAGGCCACCAACACACCTCGGCTCATGGCACCCTTCCTCCATCTTCAAAACCAGCAGTGGTGAGTCTTGTTCTTTTCTCGCTTCAAATTTCTTCTGATCCCTGATCCTCCTTCTGTTTTACACACTCTCTCTCTGTCTCTCTCTAACTACAACCAGGAAAGGACTCATATGATTAGACAGGGCCCACCTGGATAATCCTAAATCATTTCCCCATCTCAAAGTCCTTAACCTTAATCACATCTGCAAGGTACTTTTTGCCACGTCAGGTAATATATCCCTAGCTTCTGGTAATTAGGACATGGACACCTCTGAGGATCCATTATTGTGGCTTACCACAAAGCTGCAGATATAGAAGAGGAGAAGACGTCCTGGTGAGGGCTAAAGGAGACCACACATTCGTACAAAGTCATAAAGTCAACATTAATTTAATTAAGAGAAGTAATGAACAGAATTTTTAAACTTTGATTATTCTGTTTACTTAGTATGTATAAGGCTGGAATTCCCGGTGACCCAGTGGCTAAAGCACTCTGCTGCTAACCAAAAGTTTGGCAGTTCAAACCCACCAGCTTCTCCGTGGGAGAAAAATGTGACAGTCTGCTTCCGTAAATATTTACAGCCTTGGAAACCATATGGGGCAGTTCTACTCTGTCCTATAGAGTCACTGTGAGTTGGAATTCACTTGCCGGCAACAGGTTTTATATATAAGGTTGGAACTGCCGGATAGTTAAGCAGGGCCAGGAAGGTAAGAGTGGGTAGAGAAACCAGAAAATTCCACAGACAAACAAATTCTGTGCCCTGAGACTATTGCTGTGATTTGGTGGTTTCAAAGTTTGAAATCATAAATACACACAACCATATGTTGCTTCTGTTGAGCAAGTTGCTATATTTCAAAGTAGCTTAAATTCCTTATTTTCCTTCCAAATGCAGTGTTCCATTCAGAAGCCACCAGATGGCAGAGAAGAGCAGAGAATAAATTCCTAAATACAAAAAAAGAAGACCCTTTTCTTACACCTGGAAAAATCCAACAATCGGGATAGAGGACAAACCAAAACTTCTTAGAATATAAAAAGGCATCTTATTTTTAAAGGTTTTTAGAGACAATTTCACAATTTTCCTTCAACATATATTTGGCAATGCTGTTCAAAATGTGTACCAATACAACACAGCCAACCAGAGTTCAAAATAGTTAGGCAAATTTGTAAGTCCCAAAAGAACTAAAAATTGCTTTAGCTTAAAAAGGAGTTATCCCAAAAAAGGTGGGAAAGGACCTACTGCCTTGGCCCTGATCTGCTTGAGGAAACATAATGACTGCATCCTGGTCATTCCCACTTGGCTGTTCCTTATTGTTGTTGTAGTTGTTGTATGCTGCCATTGAGTCCGCCTTCGACTCATGGTGACCCTACGCATGGCAGAATGAAATGCTGTCCAGTCCTGTGCCGTCCCCATGATTGGTTGCAGGTTACTGTTGTGATCTATAGGGTTTTCAATGGTTGATGTTCAAAAGTAGACCACCAGGCCATTCTTCCTAGTCTGTCTTAGTCTGGAAGCTCCACTGAAACTTGTTCAGCATCGTAGCAACTTGCAAGCCTCCACTGACAGATGAGTGGTGGCTGTGCATGAGGTACATTGGCCAGGAATCAAATTGATCTTTGCCCAGAAGCCGTTTCTTAAATTTAGTACTATTTGCCTTCTGGAAAGGCTAGAAATATTCAAGGCCAGTGAGTCCTGTAAGGTGAGAATTCTGCTACTGAACCACCACTGTACCATAACCCAAAACCAAACCCATTGATATCGAGTCATTTCTAACTCATAGCAGCCCTATAGGACAGAGTAGAACCGCCCCATAGGGTTTCCAAAGCTGTAATCTTGACGGGAGAAGACTGCCACATCTTTCTTCTGCAAAGTGGCTGGTGGGTTTGAACTGCCAACCTTTCAGTTAGCAGTCAAGTGCTTAATCACTGTGCTACCAGAGCTCCTTCACTGCCCCCATGTTGTTGTTGTTAGATGCCGTCAAGTCAGTTCTGACTAATAGCAACCCTATGTACAATAGAACAAAAAACTGCCCAGTCCTGTGCCATCCTCACAATCATTGCTATGTTTGAGACCATTTTTGCAGCCACTGTGTCAATCCATCTCGTTGAGGGTCTTCCTCTTTTTTACCGACCCTCCGTTTTACCAAGCATGATTCCTTATCCAGGGACTAGTCCCTTCTGATAACATGTCCAAAGTATGTGAGACAAAGTCTTGCCATCCTCACTTCTAAGGAGAGCTCTGGTTGTAATTCTTTCAAGACAGATTTGTTTGTTCTTCTGGCAGTCCATGGTATATTCAATATTCTTCACCAACACCATAATTCAAAGGTGTCAATTCTTCTTTGCTCTTCCTTATTCACTGTCCAGCTTTCACAAGCATATGAAGTGATTGAAAATATCATGGTTTCGGTCAGGCACACCGTAGTCCTCAAGGCGACATTTAATACTTTGAAGAGGTCTTTTGCAGCAGGTTTGCCCAATGTAATACATCATTTGATTTCTTGATTGCTGCTTTCATTGGCCCTGATTTTAGATCCAAGTAAAATGAAATGCTTTACAACTTCAATATTTTCTCCATTCATCATGATATTGTTTATTGGTCCAGTTGTGAGGATTTTTGTTTTCTTTATGTTAAGGTATAGTCCCTTCTGAAGGCTGTAGTCTTTGATCTTCTTCAGTAAGTGCTTCAAGTCCTCTATGCTTTCAGCAAGCAAGACTGTGTCATCTGCCTATCACAGGTTGTTAATGGGTCTCACTGTGCCCATAAGCACCTCAGATTCATCTCATCCCAAATTGAACTCAACATCTTCCTTCCACACCTTCTATTCCTCCTGTTCCCTATTTTGGTTAAGAATATCATTATCCTTCTGGTTGCCAACTCAGGAAACCCTCAGGCCATTCTTACTGCTTTCCTCATTCTCAGTTTGTAAAGATGGAGTATTTTATATCACTTTTTTTCTTCATCTACTGGTTTGAAAAGCATACACTATTTCTATGCTTTCTGTGAATATCCTAGAAGTATCCAGATGTATATTTAACTTAGCAAAACTAAAATTAATTAATATCTTTGTCCTACTCCTAGATGATATGAGGATCATTTAAAATCCACTTATCCCTCTCCTGGCTTTTATTATTATTACTAATTTTGAAGCTTACCAGGACATTATTATTTGTTTTTTACAGTCAGTATTTGTTTAGATTTATCCATATGTTTATCACTTTCTTTGCTCTGCTTTCCTTCTTGCATCTCAGATCTTCCTTCTGGAATCACTTTCCTCCTGCCTGAGATACATTCTTTAGAATTTCCTTCAGTGAGCATCTGCTAAAGATAAATTCTCTCAGCTTTTGTTTGTCTGAAAAATGTCTTTCTTTTATCTTCATTCTTGAATGATATTTTTGTTTAGTACAAGTTCTAGATTGACAGCTATTTTATGTTAGCGCTTTAAAGATATCATTCCACTGTTGTCTACTTCCACTGTTTTTATTAAGAAATCAACTGTCAATATAACTGTTGCTCTTTTGTAAATAATCTACTTTTTTTCTCTAGTGCTTCTACAAGTTTTTCTTTGCCTATTGTTTTCTGTAGTTTCTAGGATGTATATTGTGGTAGATTTCTTTTTATCTATCCTACTTGTGATTGTTGGACTTCTTTAATCTGTGGATTAGGGTCTTTCAATGATGTTGAAGTATTTCCAGTCATTACATCTTCAAGTATTGTCTCTGCCCATCCTTTCTTGCCTTTCCTTATCCCAACTAAATGAAAAATAAATTCTCTTATTCTATCCTCCACATGTCATAATTACTCTTTTTTGTCTCTTTTTGCTGCATTCTGGATAATATCTTCCGATCTATACTCTAGTTTACTAATTCTCTTTTCAGCTTGCTCAATCTCTGTCAAGCCCTTCCATTGTGAAGTAGTGGGAGAAAGGGCTTTCTTTTCAATAAATGGTGCTGAAACAATCAAATATCTATGAGAACAAAATAAAATTGTACCTCTACCTTCTGCCACCACCAGCTGCTGTCAAGTCAACCCTGACTCATGGCAACTGCATGTGTATCACAGTAGAACTGTGCTCCATAGGGTTTTCCATGGTTTATTTTTTGGAAGTAGATGACTAGACTTTTTTTCCAAGGTTGCTCTGGGTAGACTCAGACCTCCAATCTTTCTACTTTATCCCATACTAAAAAATAAATTCCAAGTAGACTTTCACATTTATATGAAAGTCAAAACTCAAAAAGCTTTTAGGGAGCCAACATGGTGCTACAGATAGAAGCACTATGCTGTCCCTCAACAAAAAAGACCCTAAGTAAAACAGATACAAACATCAGTGCTGGAACCCTAAGCATCAACTTAAAGGATAAAGAACTCGATCGAGCACTGAATGGAAGAAGAAACTGACAGAGAATGAGGAGAGCTATGGAGTGGAGATTCCCTGCTAGCGAACACAGCATGGATTTGCCATCTTGGACCACAGCCACCAAGGACCCTGAACAGGGAGTATGGGAAGGCAACTTCAAGGAGCTGCCAACAAGAGGCAGAGCACTGGCTCTGCACATCACATCTCCCTTCCCTTCTGCCTATCTGCACCACGCATCAAGCACCATGCCCCTGAGCAGCACTGGTGCAGACCCCTAGACCCCTGTACCCCACCCTGCACTACGCCCCAGCTCTGCCCCACCAGCACCAGTTTGTGCCACTAATGCCCCCCCCCCCCCCACTGGACCTGTTCTGCTGCACCAGAGTTGAGCGACTGGCCCTTGCCCACAGATGAGCAAGCAACAAAACATGCCTAGCCTGGTTGTCCAGACATAACCAAATAAAACAAAAAAGCAAGATGAAACAAACATATCTACAATCAACAAATGAAGAAAATAATTCCTGAACGTCCCAGAGACAGCAGAAAATATCAAAACATGTTTTTAAAAAAACCAGGACAGGATGACTCCAGTAAGCAACCAAAATAAAACAGGAAATGATCTTCCAGTAGAAGAAAAGGTACTGGAACTACCTGATAGGGAATTCAAAAGTCTAATATTCAAGGCTCTTCAAGCGTTTAGGACAGAGATGAAGGAAAACACAGATAAAACTAAGGAAAAATAGACAAAATCATGGAAAATACAGACAAAATCAGGGAAAATACAGACAAAGCAATGGAAGAATTCAGGAAAATAATACAGAAACAAAATTTCAAAATAAGTAAATGATTAGAAATCATATAAAACAGCAATTATAAATCCAAAAGATAAACAACCAGGTTTCATAAATGAGGGAATGAAAACACATCATACCAAAACCTTTGGGACAAGCAAACGCTGTCCTCAGAGGACAATTTATATCAACAGATGTGCACATCAAAAAAGAAGAAAGGGACAAAATAAAAATATTAACTACACAACTTGAACAAATAGAAGAGCAAAAAAAAAGCCCACAGCCACCAGAAGAAAGGAAATAATAAAGATCAGAGTAGAAATAAATGAAATAGAGAAGAGGAAAGCAATAGAAAGAATCAACAAAACCAAAAGTTGGTACTTTGAAAGAATCAACAAAATCGACAAACTGTTGGTGGAAGAGACAAAAGAAAAACAGGAGAGAGTGCAAATAACTCAAATAAGAAAAGAAATGGGGGACATTACAACAGACTCAACTGAAACAAAAAGGATCATAACAAAGTATTATGAAAAACTACTCCAACAAATTCAAAAACCTAGAGGAAATGGATAAATTTCTAGAAACACACTACCTACCCAAACTAACACAAAGTAATGTTGAAAATCTTAACAGACCCATAACAAGTAAAGAGATTGAAAAGGTAATAAAAAAAACTCCCCCCCCCCCAAAAAAAATTGCCCTGGCCCACATGGCTTCCCTGGAGAATTCTACCAAACATTCAGAGAAGAGCTTACACCAGTACTACTCAAACTATTTCAGAACAAAGAAAAGGAAGCCACACTTCTGAATTCATTCTATGAAGCCATTATAACCCTGATACCAAAACCAGGCAAAGACACCACAAAAAAAAGAAAATTACAGACCAATATCTCTCATAAATATAGATGCAAAAATTCTCAACAAAATTCTAGCCAATGGAATTCAGCATCGTATCTAAAAAATAATACACCACGACCAAGTAGGATTCATACCAGGTATGCAAGCATGGTTCAACGTTAGAAAATCAATCAATGTAATCCACCACATAAATAAAAGGAAAGAAAAGAATCACATGATCATCTCAATTGATGCAGAAAAGGCTTTGGACAAAGTCCAACACCAATTTCTGATAAAAATTTTCAATAAAATAGATATAGAAGGGAAATTTCTCAACATAATAAAGGGCATCTATGCAAAACCAATGGCCAACATCGTTCTTAATTGAGAGAGGCTGAAAACATTCCCCATGAGAACAGGAACAAGACAAGGATGCCTTTTATCACCACTTCTATTTAACACTGTGCTGGAAGTCCTAGCTAGAGCAGTAATGAAAGAAAAAGAAATAAAGGGCAACCAAATTGGTAATGAAGAAGTTCAACTGTCCCTGTTTGCAGATGATATGATACTATACATAGAAAACATTAAAGACTCCATGAGAAAACTACTGGAACTAATAGAAAAATTCAGCAGAGTAACAAGATATAAGATAAACATACAAAAATCAGTTGTATTCCTATACACCAATGAAGAGAATGATGAAAAGGAAACCAGGAAAACAATGCCATTTATAATAGCCCCTAAAAAAATAAAATACTTAGGAATAAATATAACCAGGGATATAAAAGACCTATACAAAGAAAACTACAAATCACTACTATAAGAAACCCAAAGGGATCTACATAAATGGAAAAACTTACCAGGCTCATGGATAGGTAGACTCAACATTGTGAAAATGACAATTCTATCCAAAGCAATTTACAAATACTATGCAATCCTGGTCCAAATACCAACAACATTCTTTAAAGAGATGGAAAAACTAATCATTAACTTTATATGGAAAGGGAAGAAGTCCCAGATAAGTAAAGCACTATTGAAGAAGAAGAATAAAGTAGGAGGACTCACACTACCTGACCTCAGAACCTACTATACAGCTACGGTAGTCAAAACAGCCTGGTACTGGTACAATGACAGATACGTTGACCAATGGAACAGAATTGAGAACCCAGATGTAAATCCATCCATCTATGGTCACCTGATCTTTGACAAGGGCCCAAAGTCCATCAAATGGGGAAAAGACAGTCTTTTTAACAAATGGTGCTGGCAAAACTGGGTGTCCATCTGCCAAAAAATGAAACAGGACCCATACCTCACACCGTATACAAAAACTACTTCAAAATGGATCAAAGACCTAAATATAAAGCTAAAAACCATAAACCTCATAGAATAAAAAATAGGATCAACTCTACAGGCCCTAATACATGGCATTAACAGTATATAAACCATAACCAACAACACACAAACTTCAGAAGATAAGCTAGATAACTGGGATCTTCTAAAAATTAAACACTTACACTCATCAAAATACTTCACCAAAAGAGTAAAAAGAGAACCTACAGACTGGGAAAAAATTTTTGGACAGTACAAGTGAGACAAAGATCTAATTTCTAAAATCTACAAGAAAATCCAACACCTCTACAACAAAAAGACAAATAATCCAATTAAAAAATGGGCAAAGGAAACGAAGAGAGACTTCACCAAAGAAGACATTCAAGCAGCCAACAGACACAGGAGGAGATGCTCGCCATCACTAGCCATTAGAGAAATGCACATTAAAACCACAATGAGATACCATCTCACCCCGGCATTACTGGCATGAATCAAAAAACTGGAAATAACAAATGTTGGAGAGGCTGCAGAGAGATCGTAACTCTTTTGCACTGCTGGTGGGAATGCAAAATGATACAACCATTTTGGAAAATGATATGGCACTTCCTTAGAAAGCTAGAAATAGAATACCGTGTGATCCAACAAACCCACTCCTAGGAATATATCCTAGAGAAATAAGAGCTGTCACACGAATAGATGTATGCCCACCCATGTTCATTGTGGCATTGTTCACAATAGCAAAACGATGGAAACAACCTAGATGCCCATCAGCAGATGAATGGATAAACAAACTATGGTACATACACATGATGGAATACTTTGCAGCTATAAAGAACAATGATGAATCTGTTAAACATCTCACAACATGGATAAACCTGGAGAGCATTATGCTGAGTGAAATAAGTCAATCACAAAAGGACAAATACTGTTAGACCAGTATTATAAAAACTCATGAAAAACTTTACACACAGAAAAACTCTTTGATGGTTACGAGGGAGGGGCGAGGTGGAGAGAGAAAAATACTAACTAGGCAATAGAAGGTGGCACAGTGGTTGAGAGCTTGGCTGCTAACCAAAAAGTCAGCAGTTCAAATCCACCAGCCTCTCCTTGGAAACCCTACGGGGCAGTTCTACTCTGTTCTGCTTGGATTCTATGGTCAGAATCAACTCGAGCAATGGATTTAGTTTGGTTTTTAGACAATAGATAAGTGGTAACTTTGGTGGAGAGCAAGACAGTACACAATACTTGACACACCACTTGACCTAGGCAAAATCACAGAAGCTTCACAGACACATCCAAACTCCCATAAGGATTAAGTTGCTGGGCTAAGGGCTGGGGACTGTGGTCTTGGGGGACATCCAGCTAAACTGGTATAACATAGTTCATAAAGAAAATGTTCCACATCCTACTTTGGTGAGTAGCATCTTGGGTCTTAAAAGCTTTGTGTGCAGCAATCTAAGATACTCCACTGGTCACACCCTGTCTGGAGCAAGGGAGAATGAAGAAAACCAAAGACACAAGGGAAAGATTAGTCCAAAGGACTAATGGACCACAACTACCACAGACTCCACCAGACTGAGTCCAGTACAACTAGATGGTGCCTGGATACCACCACCGACTGCTCTGACAGGCATCACAATAGATGGTCCCTGACAGAGCTGGAGAAAAATGTAGAACAAAATCCTAACTCACAAAAAAAGACCAGACTTACTGGTCTGATGGAGATTGGAGAAAGCCCAAGAGTATGGCCCCCAAACACCCTTTTAACTCAGTGCTGAAGTCACTCCTTGGGTGTGGATTGTGGATTCAAGTAAAATGAAGTCCTTGACAACTTCAATGCTTTCTCCATTCATCATGATGTTGGTTATTGGTCCAGTTGTGAGGATTTTTGTCTTCTTTATGTTGAGGTGTAATCCATACTGAAGGCTGTACTCTTTGATCTTCATCAGTAAGTGCTTCAAGTCCTCTTCATTTTCAGCAAGCAAGGTTGTGTCATCTGCATAAAAATGAGTCTTCCTCCAATCCTGATGCCCTATTCTTCTTCATATAGGCCAGCTTCTTGGAATATTTGCTCAGCATTCAGATTGAATAGGTATGGTAAAAGGATACAACCCTGACGCACACCTTTCCTGACTTTAAACCACATAGTATTCCCTTGTTCTGTTCAAACGACTGCCTCTTGATCTACGCACAGGTTCCTCATGAGCATAATTAAGTGTTCTGGAATTCCCATTTTTTGTAATGTTATCCATAATTTGTTAAGATCCACACAGTTGAGTGCCTTTTCATAGTCAATAAAACACAGGTAAACATCTTTCTGGTATTTTCTGCTTTCAGCCAGTATCCGCATAACATCAATAAAAAGATCCTTTTCTGCAGTCTGAAATTGATCAATATGCAATCAAGATGCATTGATAATTACTGGCAATTGGAATTCGAAAGGTGGAAACAAAGAAGAAGGAACAGCAGATGGAAAATACGGCCTTGGTGATAGAAATGATGCTAGAGATCTCATGATAGAATTTTGCAAGATCAATGACTTCTTCATTGCAAATACCTTTTCTCAACAACATAAACAGCGACTATACCCGTGGACCTCACCAGATGGAATACAGGAATCAAATGGCTACATCTATGGAGATAGAAGACAGAAAAAGGTCAATATCAGTCAAAAGAAGGTCTCATTTCGGCTCTTGTGGACTTGTCCTAATTTTCTTCAACTTCAGCTTGAACTTGCATAGGAGCAATTGATGGTCTGTTCCACAACTGGCCCCTGGCCTTCTTTTGACTGATCAATTTCAGACTGCAGAAGTTGGTAAAAATCATCAATTTCTTCATCTTTGGCCTTAGTGGTTGGTGTGTAAATTTGAATAATGGTTGGTCTTCCTTGTAGGTATGTGGATAGTACAGCATTGTACTTCAGGATAGATCCTGAAATATTCTTTTTGACGATGAATGCAACACCTTTCTTCTTCAATTTGTCATTCCCGGCACAGTAGACCATATGATTGTCTGATTCAGAATGGCCAGTACCAGTCAATTTCAGCTCACTAATGCCTAGATATCGATGTTTATGCATTCCATTTCATTTTTGATGACTTCCAAATTTCCTAGATTCATATTTCATACATTCCACATTCCCATTATTAATGGATGTTTGCAGCTGTTTCTTCTCATTTTGAATCGTGCCATATCAGCAAATGAAAGTCCTGAAAGTTTGACTCCATCCACATCATTAAGGTCAACTTTACTTTGAGGAGGCAGCTCTTCCCCAGTTGTCTTTTGAGTCCTTTCCAACCTGAGGGGCTCATTTTCAGGCACTATGTCAGTCAGTGTTCTGCTGTTATTCATAAGGTTTTCACTAGCCAATTTTTCAGAAGTAGACTTCCAGGTCCTTCTTCCTAGTCTATCTTAGTCTGGAAGCTCAGCGGAAACCTGTCCACCAAGGGTGACCCTGCTGGTGTTTGAAATACCAGTGGTAAAATTTCCAGTATCACAGCAACATGCAAGCCACCGCAGTACGACAAACTGACAGGCACGTGGTAGTATCTTGCCTTAATTTCTTCAAAATCGCTGTGTGTTATAAACAAACTTTTCTCATAATCTGTGTCATATTGCCAGTAAGGATCTACAGGGTTAAAAATAAAATGTAATCATATTCAAAATTTATAAAATTTGAATACATTTTCATCAAAAATGTATATGAAATGTGAAAAATCAAAAACTAAAGTTATTTTCATATTTATTTTCTAATGTTACTTTTTTCTAAAATACTGTTATCTATAAAAATTACAAGGCAAAATACAAATCTTAATTAACAAATACAAAATTTTAAGTAAAATTATTATAATGAAGTTGAAATTTTATGTAATTTTAAGAAAATTTAATTAAATTCTATTATATATTTTTTCTAAGGAGCATTGGTAGTGCAGTGGTTAAAGCACTTGACTGCTATCTGAAAGGTCATAGGTTTGAAACCACCAGCAGCTCCTCGGGAGAAAGATGTGACAGTCTGCTTTCTTATAGATTTGCAGCCTTGGAAACTGTATAGCATGGTTCTACTTTGCCCTATAGGATAGCTATGATTTGGAATCGACTTGACGACAGTGGGTTTTGGATGTATTTTTTCAAATATAGAAATACAATTATAGGATTTGACGTTGCTTATGTCAACAATTAGTATCACACATATTATGTTTAGATCTTCGTATATAATTTTAAGAGTAGTATGAATTGGTCAATATTGCAAAACGTTCTTCAGCTGAATGGGCAACTATTGCAAATATCACACTTATTTGTGAGCATCTCCAGAACCAAACCTGGAATACAAAGAGAAACAAGGAAATGAATGCTCAGCAGTACTGAAGAATGGTACCTCATTATGCAAGAATCTATTGCATTTATGCTAAGTAAATTAATTTGTCTTTTCTCTCTGCTAAGAACTGCCACTCAAATCCTCCCCACACTTCAGTGTAGTGTCCATTACCAGCACCAACAGCCCATAACATTCACGACATTCAGACATAACTACCTTTTGTTCCAAGGACGTAGGGCAAGAGATGGGAGAAGTGTTATCTGAGGCCTGAATGGTGTCATTCACTAGAGTGGATGTTTAGAGTTACAAATTACATTCTGCCAGTGCCGAGTTCAAAATCCCAAGTGACACTTTTTTTTTTTTTTAATTGTGGTAAAATATATACAGTGAAACCTGAGGGAACCGAACTTAATGGGACTACTTTGTTTTTCCGGATCTCACTAGTTTTCCACCTTTCTCAGGGTGTAGTCTTAACACTTTTCTATCGCTCTGTATTAATTAAAAAAATTTGAGTTTTCCTTCTCTGATAGGTTTCTGCTTTACACCAGCTCCAGCTTTTGCGGGTTTTACTGCATAACAAAGTTTGCCACTTTAACTATCTTTAAGTGTACAATTCAATGACATTCATTACATTCACCCTGATGGCGTAGTGGTTAAAAGTTTGGCTGCTAACCATAAAGGTCGGCAGTTCAAATCCACCAGGCCCTCCTTGGAAATCCTATGGGGCAGTTCTACTCAAGTCCTATAGGGCTCACTATGAGTTGAAATCAACTTGAGGGCAATGGTTTATTTTTTCTTTTATGTTGTGTGATCACCACCACTATACATTTTCCAAAGTTTTACATCACCCCAAACAGAAGCTCAGTACCCCTTTGGCAATTACTCCCATTTCCTCCTCCCCCTAGTCCCTGGGAACCACTAATAAACTTTCCTCTCTGTCTTAGTCATCTAGTGCTGCTATAACAGAAGTACCACAGGTGGATGGCTATAACAGAGAGAAGTTTATTATCTCACAGTCCAGTAGGTTACAAGTCCAAATTCAGGGTGTCAGCTCCAGGGGAAGGCTTTCTCTTCTCTATCAGCTCTGGAGGAAGGTCCTTGTCATCAGTCTTCTCTTGGTCTGGGTGCGTCTCAGTGCAGGAACCTCTGGTCCAAAGGATGCGCTCTGCTCCTGGCACTGCTTTTGCCGTGATACGAAGTCCCCATGTGTCTCTGCTCACTTCTTTCTTTTATATCTCAAAAGAGATTGGCTTAAGACACTATCTAATCTTGTAGAACTCATCAGTATAAGGGCCACTAATCCATCTTATTACATAATAGTGACAGAGTTTACAACACATAAGTAAATTACATCAGATTACAAAATGGTATACAATCATACAGTACTGGGAATCAGGACCTAGCCAGTTGACAGATATTTTTGGGGATGCAATTCAATCCATGACAGTTTCTATACATTTTCTTATTCTAAATATTTCATATATGTCATGGATTGAATTACGTCCCCCCAAAATATGTGTATCAGTTTGGCTAGTCTGTGATTTCCAGTATTGTGAGATTGTCTACCATTTTGTCATCTGATGTGATTTTCCTGTGTGTTGTAAATCCTATCTCGTTGATGAGATGAGATTAGCAGCAGTTATGTTAATGAGGCCGGACTCAATCTACAAGATTAGATTGTGTTTTAGGCCAGTCTGTTTTGAGATATAAGAGAGAGAAGGGAGTAGAGAGACAGGGGGAACTCATATCACTAAGAAAGCAGCACCAGGAGCAGAGCAAGTCCTTTGGACCCGGGGTCCCTGTGCTGAGAAGATCCTCGACCAGGGAAGATAGATGACAAGGATTTTCCCCTAGAGCCAACAGAGAGAGAAAGCCTTTCCCTGGAGCTTGCACCCTGAATTCGGACTTCCAGCCTCCTAGACTGTGAGAGAATAAATTTTTCCTTGTTAAACCATCTACTTGTGGTATTTCTGTTATAGCAGCACTAAATAACTAAGACAATATATAAATTAGGTCATACGATATTTGTCCTTTTGTGTCTGATTTATTTCCCTCAGCATTATGTTTCCAAGGTTCATCCATGCCGTAGCATGTATCAGGATTTCTTTTCTCTTTGTGGATGAATAATATTCCATTGTATGTATATACCACATTTTGATTATCCATTCATCTCTTAATGGACACTTGATTGTTTCCACCTTTTGATCTATTGTACACATATCTGTTTGAGTCCTTGCTTTCAAGTTTATTTGGTATATACCTACGAGTGGAATTGGTGGGTCATATGGTAATTTTATATTTAACTTTTTAAGGAACCGCTAAACTTTTCCATAGTGGTTACACCATTTTACATTCCTACAGGCAATGCACAAGGGGTCCAATTTCTCCACATCCTCGTCAAAACTTGTTGTTTTTGGTTTTTCTGATAATAGCAACCTAGTGGGTGTGAGGTGATGATGCTTATTTTTTCAATATCTGTGATATGTGGGCCCTCTAAGTACAAGATCCAGGTGGGGACCCCTTTTGCCCAGGTCTTAAGGTGGCACTCCAAGCTTGAGTGAGTAAATAAGTCATCTAGTATCTACTGAAAACTAAGGAAAAAACAGTTATTTCAAGCAGATTAATAATAAAATTTTTTCTTTTAAAAAATTACGTATAACGAGAGAGCTGTTAACAAAGTTAAAAGAGTTCTTGAAAGAGGTAAGGACAGTTGCCATAGGTAAGAAATAAACAGGAAGCCTTTCTTTAACAAGCTTCCGCCATAACATAATACACAACTGGGACTTTCTGAGTTTAGAAGATACTACTTGTAATTGTATTTTTCAAGATGCTTTTCAATCTTGATTTTTCCTGATATGGTAAAAGAATCACCTACATGGGTTCAAGAATCACTTAATTCTTGAATTTAAGCTTCTTGATGTATATCGTATTAAAGATAATAAAATGTGATTTCTAACTAAAGATAAAGCATAATAAAAGGGCAGATATAAAACTGTAAGTGCTCTGGAGAGATGGGAGAAATGAGGGAGTCTTACCTCTTTCTTTGGATACTTTTATCAACTACATTCTCTATTATCCAAGGCTATTAATCTGTAAACTAACTTTTGCAATTAAAACAAAAGTGAGTATTAACTGGAGGTAAACAATAGCCTAATCCTTACTAAGTTTTATCACCAACAAGGGCAACACAGAGACACCTATGTTTCAAACATTGTAAGTTTAAAATAACAAAACAAATAAATAAATACATATTTTTCCAGTTATAGAAGACTTGGAAAAATGACGGCAAAGTATAAAGTATAAAAATCACTCATAATTTTAACCTCAGAGATAAACCATTGTTAACATTTTGGTTTATTTTCCTTATTCTGTATATTGCCTTGCATATTTGAGATCATACTGTATCCATGATTTTACATCATGCTTTTTCATTTCATATTTTCATTTATATCATAAGAATTTCTCACACAATTTTATATTCTTCCTAAATAACATTTTCAAAAGCTGCATAATAGTCTATCATATGGATATGCTCTAATTTACTTAACCACTCCCTTACTGTTGGAAATTTAGGTTGATTTTTGTTTGTTTTTACTATAGTAAATAACACTGCAATAACATGTTGTGTATAAATCTTTACCTGCATTTCCTAATATTCCCTTAGGGTAGATTTCTAGAATGAGAATTACTGGGACCAAGAAAATAAATATTTTTTTAGGCTCTTAGATATTTGTCCTCAATTTGTTTCTAAAAAGGTGTTCCCTGTTACACACCTACCAACAGTGTTTAAAGTACCCCTTTGACTCATCATAATCAGTATAGGGTATTTTCCTTTTTTTCAATGTTTAATGATTCGGTAGATGAAAATGATAATTCATTGCTGTTTTGTTTCCATTTTTCCCAAATGTTTATTAGTCTTTTGTATTTTCTCTTCTGTTAATTTTTCATGTCATTTGCCTATTTATCTATTGGGAATTTAATCTTTTTCTTATCAGTTCAAATATCCACTTCATAATATATTAAGTTGTTTGCATCACAATGTTATAAATATTTCCCCCATATTTTTATGTGTCTAAATTTAGATGATTTTTTTAAAAATTGTGCTTCAGATGAAGGTTTACAGAGCAAATTAGTTTATCATTAAACAATTAATACACATATTGTTTAGTGACATTGGTTGCCAACCCCACGACGTGTCAACACTCTACCCTTCTCAACCTTGGATTCCCTATTACCAGCTTTCCTGTCCCCTCCTGCCTTCTCCTGCCTTGCCCCTGGGCTGGTATGCCCATTTAGTCTTGTTTTGTTTTATGGTTCTGTCTAATCTTTGGCTGAAGGGAGAACCTCAGGAGTGACTTCAGTACTGAGTTAAAACGGTGTCTGGGGGATATTGAGTTTTTAAAGGAGGACGTTTAAAATTATTTTATTTCAGAAAAAGTTGACTTTATTTACTTGTTTTTTAAATTTTATTGTGCTTTATGTGAAAGTTTACAGAGCAAATTATTTTCCCCTTCAATAGTTTGTACATAAAGTGTTCCACGACATTGGTTGCATTCCCCACAGTGTGTCAGCAGTCTCCCCATTTCCACCCCGGGTTCCCCATTTCCACCCTGGGTTCCCCATTTCCTTTGGTCTGGATTTTCTACTCCTTCCTGCCTTCTCATCTTTGCTTTTGGGCAAATGTTGCCCTTTGCAACCTGTTATAATTGATTGTTCTAAAAATCTCTTTCCTCTCAGGTGTTATTGTTTACATTATGGGTTTATCTACTGTTTGAAAGGTGGTCCCCGGGAATGGCCTCAGTTCCAGGTCAGAAGGGTGTCTTAGGGCCATAGTCTTGTGGGTTCCTCCAGTTTCCATCAGACCAGTAGGTCTGGTCTTTTTTGTGAATCTGATCTTTTGTTCTACTTTTTCCTCCCGCACTGTCCAGGACCCTCTGTTGTGACACCAGTCAGAGCAGTTGGTAGTGGTAGCCGGGCACCATCTATATTTCTTCTGGTCTGAGGGTCGTGTAGGCTGTGGTTCATGTGATCCGTTAGTCCTCTGGACTAATTGCTCCCTTGGGTCTTTGGTTTTCTTCACTCTCCTTTGCTCCAAACAGGAAGAGACCAATAATTGTATTTTAGATGGCCGCTCACAAGCTTTTAAGGTCCCAGACGCTACTCACCAAAGTAGGATGCAGAACATTGTCTGGATGAACGATGTTGTGCCAATTGACATAGATGTTCCCTGAGTCTACCGTCCTTTGCCTTCAAGCCTAGGAACTTCATCCTGTGAGGTGTTTCATTCATTATGTCTAAGAAGTTTCCATGACTGTGCCCCTTGTGTGCTCTGTTGTCTACATCAATATACATGCAGCACCTACAATTGTGTATGTAGAAATATCCACAACCAAACCTATATCTGCAGGTGGGTGTGCTCTGTTGCACCTTCCCACACCTCTTTTGAATACCTATCTAACCATTGCCCCACCAGAGCTCCTTACAACAATAATAACTACTACTTATTTAATGGAGCCCTGGTGGTGCAGTGGTTAAGAGCTACAGTTGCTACCCAAAAGGTGGGCAGTTCAAATCCACCACCTGCTCCTTGGAAACTCTATGGGGCAGTTCTACTCTGTCCTACAGGGTCGCTATGAGTCGGAATTGACTCTATGGCAATGGTTTGCTTGTTTTTTTTTTTTTTATCTACTAATTGTTGGCTACCAACAATGGACTCAAGCATAACAACAATTGTGAGGATGGGGCAGGACCAGGGAATATTTCATTCTGTTGTACATAGGGTTGCTGTGAGTCAGAACCAACTCAACGGCAACTAATAACAGCAACATATACCTATGCATCCTTTCATAAATTACTGTTTGTTAATATCATTGTTGAAGGATTCTCTGTATTATACTAATTACTGTAGTTGCCCTTTATTCTTGCATTCCTCTGCGTCTTCCTTTGCCTTGGTCATGTTTTGCTGATATCCCCCATTTTGCGTATTGTCTTTCCCTTCACCAATATTAACATGTGTCTTCTATCTAGTTAGTAATTTTCTCTTCCTCTCCCTCCCATCCCATCAAAGAATTTTTTTTCCGTGTGTAAACATTTTCGTGTTTTTTTATAATAGTGTTCCTGTACAATATTTGTCCTTTTGTGGTTGACTTATTTCACTCAGCATGATGTCTTCCAGATTCATCCATGTTACGAGATGCTTCGCAGATTCATCGTTTTATATCGTTGCATAATACTCCATTGTGTTTTTGTACAATAGTTTATCCATTCATTTGTTGATGGGCATCTGGGTTGTTTCCATCTTTTTGCTGTTGTGAACAATGCTGCAATGAACATGGGCGTGCATATTTCTATTCATGTGACAACTCTTATATCTCTAGGATATATTACTAGGACTGGGATTGCTGGATCATATGGTATTTCTATTTCTAGCTTTCTAAGGAAGCACCATATCGTTTTCCAGAATAGTTGTATTATTTTATATTCCCACCAGCAGTGCTTAAGAGTTCCGATCTCCTTGCAGCCTCTCCAACGTTTGTTATTTCCTGTTTTTTTGATTCGTACCAGTAGTGTCTGGGTGAGATGGTATCTCATTGTGGTTTTAATTTGCATTTCTCTTATGGCTAGGGATCACGAGCATTTCCTCATGTGTCTCTTGGCCATTTGAATGTCTTCTTAGGTGAAGTGTCTGTTCATTTCCTTTGCCCATTTTTTAACTGGATTATTTGTCTTTTTGTTGTAGAGGTGTTGGATTTTATTGTAGATTTTAGAGATTAGACCTTTGTCTGACTTGTACTGTCCAAAAATTTTTTCCCAGTCTGTAGGTTCTCTTTTTACTCTTTTGGTGAAGTCTTTTCATGAGTGTAAGTGTTTAATTTTTAGAAGATCCCTGTTATCTAGCTTACCTTCTGGAGTTTGTGTGGTATTGGTTTGCATCCTGTTAATGCTGTATTAGGGCTTCTAGTGTTGATCCTGTTTTTTCTTCTATGAACTTTATAGTTTTTGCCTTTACTTTTAGGTCTTTGATCCGTTTTGAATTAGTTTTTCTATATGGTGTGAAGTATGGGTCCTGTTTCATTTTTTTGCAGGTGGACACCCAGTTTTGCCAGCACCGTTTGTTAAAAAGACTGTCTTTTCCCCATTTGATGGAATTTGGGCGCTTGTAGAAGATCAGGTGACCATAGGTGGACGGATTTGCATCTGAGTTCTCAATTCTGTTCCATTGGTCAATGTATCTGTAGTTGTACCAGTATTAGGCTGTTTTGACTACCATAGCTGTATAGTAGGTTCTGAGATCACGTAGTTCGAGTCCTCCTACTTTCTTCTTCGTCAATAGTGCTTTACTTATCTGGGGCATCTTCCCTTTCCATATAAAGTTGATGATTAGTTTTTCCATTTTTTTAAAGAATGTTGTTGGTATTTGGATTGGGATTGCCTTGTATTTGTAAATTGCTTTGGGCAGAATTGTCATTTTCACAATGTTGAGTCTACCTATCCATGAGCATGGTATGTTTTTCCATTTACGTAGATCTCTTTGGGTTTCTTGCGGTAGTGTTTTGTAGTTTTCTTTGTATAGATCTTTTATATCCCTGGTTAGATTTATTCCTAAGTATTTTATTTTTTTAGGGACTATTATAAATGATATTGTTTTCCTGATTTCCTTTTCATTGTTCTCTTTATTGGTGTATAGGAATCCAACTGATTTTTGTATGTTTATCTTGTATCCTGCTACTCTGCTGAATTTTTCTATTAGTTCCAGTAGTCTTCTTGTGGAGTCTTTAGGGTTTTCTATGTATAGTGTCATATCACCTGCAGAAAGGGACAGTTTAACTTCTTTTCTTTCAATATAAAGTTGGTGATTAGTTTTCCCATCTCATTAAAGAATGCTGTTGGAATTTGGATCAGGGTTGCATTATATCTATAGATTGCTTTGGGTTGTATTGACATTTTCACAATGTGGAGTCTTCCTATCCATGATCATGGTATATTTTGCCATTTATGTAGGTCTCTTTTGGTTTCTTGCAGTAGTGTTTTGTAATTTTCTTTGTATAGGTCTTTAACGTCCCTGGTTAGATTTATTCCTAAGTATTTTATCTTTTGGGGGACTATTGTAAATGCTATTGTTTTCCTGATTTCCTTTTCGAAGTTTTCTTTGTTGGTATAGAGGAATTCAGTGATTTCTGTATGTTGATCTTGTATCCTGCTAGTTTGCTCAGTCCTTCTATTAGTTCCAGTAGCTTTCTTGTGGAATCTTTGGGAATTTCTATGTATAAGATCATATCATCTGCGAATAGGGCTAGTTTTACTTATTTCTTATCAATTTGAATGCACTTTATTTCCTTTTCTTGCCTTATTGCTCTAGCTAGGACTACAGTACAATGTTGAATAAGATTGTTGATAAAGGGCATCCTTGTCTGTTTCCAGCTCTCAAGGAGAATGCTTTCAGTCTCTCTCCATTGAGAATAATGTTCGTTGTTGGTTTATAGATACCCTTTATTATATTGAGGAATTTCCATTCTATTCCTATTTTGCTGAGAGTTTTTATCAAGAATGGATGTTGGACTTTATCAAATGCCTCTTTTGCATTGATTGAGATGCTCATGTGATCTTTTAATTTATGAGGTGGATTACATTGATTTTCTAATGTTGAAGTACCCTTGCATAGCTGATATGAATCCCAATTGGTCATGATGCATTATTTTTGATATGCTGTTGAATTCTATTGGTTAAAATTTTATTGAGAAGTTTTGCAACTATATTCATGAGGGATATTGGTCTGTAATTTTCTTTTTTTTGTGGTGTCTTTGCCTGGCTTTGGTATCAGGGTTATGCTGGCTTTATAGAATGAATTCAGAAGTATTCCTTCCTTTTCAGAGCTCTGAAATAGTTTGAGTAGTATTGGGGTGAGCTCTTCTCTGAATATTTGGGCCAGGGCTTTTTTTTTCTGGGGTTTTTTCATTACCTCTTCAATCTCTTCTTTTGTTATGGTCTGTTCAGTTTTTCTACCTCAGTTTATGTTAGTTTAGGTTTGTAGTGAGTTTCTAGAAACGTGTCCATTTCCTCTAGGTTTTCAAATTAGTTGGAGTACAAGTTTTCATAGTATTCCATCATAATCCTTTTTATTTCAGTTGGTTCTGTTGTAACGTCACTCATCTCATTTCTTATTTGGGTTATTTGCTTCTTGTGCTTTTCTTTTGTCAATTTGGCCAGTGGTTTGTTGATTTTATTGATCCTTTCAAAGAACTGGTTTTGTTGATTCTTTCTATTGCTTTTAGGATCTTTGTTTCATTTATTTCTGCTGTAATCTTTATTGTTTCCTTTCTTCTGGTGACTTTGGGCTTCTTTTGTTGCTCTCCATGTGTTTGAGTTGTAAGGTTAATGTTTCGATTTCAACCCTTTCTTCTTTTTTGATGTATGTGTTTACTGCTATAAATTTACCTCTGAGCACTGCTTTTGCTGTGTCCCAAAGGTTTTTTATATTGTGTTTTCATTCTCATTTCATTCTAGGAATTTTTTTAAATTTCATCTTTGATTTCTTCTATTACCCAGTGGTTTTTAAGCAAAGTGTTATTCAGTTTCCATGTATCTGATTTTTTTCCCCTTACTCTTCCTGTTACTTATTTCTGCTTTTACAATGTTGTGATCAGAGAAAATGCTTTGTCTTATTTCACTGTTTTGGATTTTACTGAGGCTTCCTCTGTGGCCTAAAATGTGGTCTGTTCTGGAGAATATTCCATGTGTGTTGGAACAGAATGTATACTTTGCTGCTGTTGAGTGAAGTGTTCTGTATATGTCTATAAGGTTGAATTGATTGATTGTGGCATTTAGATCTTCTGTATCTTTGATGAGTTTCTTTCTATTGTTCTGTCCTTCACTGAAAGTGATGTGTTGAAATCTCCTACTATTATTGTGGAACTGTCTATTTCTCTTTTCAATGTTATTAGAGTTTGTTTTATGTATTTTGGAGTCCTGTCACTGGGTGTGTATATATTGTTTATGGTTATGTCCTCTTGGTTGATTGACCCTTTAATCATTATATAATGCCATTCCTTATCTATTGTGGTGAATTTTGCTTTAAAGTCATTTTATCAGAGATTAATATTGCCACTCGTGCTCTTTTTAGATATATCTTTATTTAGATATATCTTTCTGATATATTTTTTCCATCCTTTGAGTCTTAGTTTATTTATGTCTTGTGTCTAAGATGTGTCTCTTGTAGACAGTATATTGATAGGTTGAGTTTTTTAATCCATTCTGCCACTCTCTGTCTATTTACTGAAGCCTTTAAACCATTTACATTCAGTGTGATTATCAGCAGGTATGAGTTTATTGCTGTCATTTTGTTGTTGATGATTTATTTGTTCACTTAATTTTCCATGCTGAGTTCTTTTTGTTTCCAGATTTTCTTTTCATTTCTTTTGTTATTGTTGATTTTGAGTTTACTGAGTCTTTATCATTTTCTTCTTTTTTATTTTGATGAGTAGGTTTGTTGACTTTCTTTGTGGTTACCTTGAAATTTAGCTTTATCTCCCTAAGTTTAAAGCAGTCTTTTCTTTCATTTTCTTAAATGGTGCTTTGTGAAAATTTACAGAGCAAATTAGTTTCTCATTAAACAGTTAATACACAAATTGTTTTGTGACATTGGTTGTCAACTCTGTGATGTGTCAACACTCTCTCTTTCTCCACCCTGGGTTTTATTTCCATTCATTCAGTTTTCCTATCCCTTCCTGCCTTCTCGTCTTTGCTTTTGGGCTTGTGTGCCCATTAGTCTCGTATATATGATTGAACTGTGAAGCACATTGCTCATGTGTGTTATTGTTGGCCCTATAGACCTGTCTAATCTTTGGCTGAAGGGTGAACCTCAGGAGAGACTTCAATGTTGAATTAAAATGGTGTCTGGGGGCCATACTCTCGGGATTTCTCCAGTCTGTGTCAGACCAGCAAGACTGGTCTTTTTGTGTGTGTGTGAATTTGAATTTTGTTCTACATTTTTCTTCCACTCTGTCCAGGACCCTCTATTGTGATCCTTGCCAGTCTTTTATTTCTTGACATCACCTTGACTCCTTCTCCATATGAAAGTTCTATAACTACACCATTTATTCCCTTTTTTTGTTTTAATGTTGTCATCTTTTACAGAGTGACATCTCTAGTTCCCTGTTTTCAGTCTTTTAGCTTTGTTTTATTTTTGAGAATTCTTATGTGGGTTGGTATCTGGCTGATCCTGTTCTGTGTCCTAATTTCAGGTTGTTGTCTGATGCTGTAGGTTCTCTGTCCAAAGGATTCTCTTTAATGTTTCTTGTAAGATTGGTCTGATTTTTACAAATTGCCTTAATTTCTGTTTATCTGGAACTGTCCTAATATCTGGAACTGTCCTAATTTCACCATCTTATTTGAGAGACAGATTTGCTGGATATATAATTCTTGGTTGGCAACTTTTTTCTTTCAAGGTTTTGTATATGTCATACTATTGCCTTCTTGTTTGCATGGTTTCTACTGAGTAATCAGAGGTTAGTCCTATTGGTTCCCCTTTGTAGGTGACTTTTCATTTTTCCCAAGCTGCTCTCAGGATTCTTTCTTTGTCTTTGGTTTTGGCAAGTTTGACTATGATATGTCTTGGTGACTTTTGGAGTCTTTCCCGTAAGGGGTTTATTGAGCTTCTTGGATAGCTATCTTCTTTTGCCAAATCTTAGATGATTCTCTCTGCCTTTCTTTTTGCCTTCTCCTGTTCTGGAATTTTGATCATGTGTAATTTTTCCCTCTTGATAGTATCCCATATAATTCTTATTATTTCTTCATTTTTTTAAATTCTTTTTTCTGATTTTTCCTCAAATAAATTGGTGTCAAAGGATTTGTTCTCTATAGATTCTGTCTTCCATTGATTCATTTCTGCTCCTATGTCCTTCTATTGTCTATTTCTAATTTTTTTCAATTAATCTTTTGGATTTCTAGTTGCTGTTTTTTATGGTTTCTAATTGTTTACTTATTTCTTCATTTTGTTCTTGTATTGTTTTCCTGAATTCTTCTATTGCTTTGTCTGTGTTTTCTTTGATTTTGTGTTTTCCTTAGATTTGTCTGTGTTTTCCTTGATCTCTTGGAGAACCCTATATATTAGTTTTTCAAATTCCTTATCAGGTAGTTCCATTACCATTACGTCCTCTGGAAGGTCTTTTGATTCTTTATTTTGCTTACTTGCTGAAGCCATCTCATCCTGATTATTTATATAATTTGATATTATCTATTGTCTCCAAGGCATTAAGGTGTTATTATAATTATTTATTGTATATATATTTGCTGAGTCCTGATTTTTTGCTTTGTTTTGATATATCCAAATAAGTGGGGCATGTGTGCTGCTCTGGTCACTAGTCTGGCTGCACTGGAGCTCTTACCGCCTGTCTTTGGGTGGGTGGGTTATCAGCTGGGTGTGTGAGTGTAGGCCTCTGCTCACTGGTCTTTCAGGCAGCTGAGGATGGTGTTGACATTGTTGGCTAGGTGATGTGTCTATTTGGCTGGTCACCTGAGCATGGGTGCAAGGAGTGTTCTCACTGGTCACTGGATTGGGGGTTGTGTGTGCACATTGTTGGTTGCCAGATAATTGGAGTGAGGATGCCTGGGTTGTCGACCACTGTGTGAATGGTACAGAAACTGTCACCAATGGTCCTGGGCAGGCAGGGTTACATGCGGGTGGTCAGACAGGCACAAGCTCTGGTTCCAGGGGGGTGTAGGTGTTAAGGCAGGGGGATACCACTAGCCCACAGATGCCCACTTGGAGGGCATGCCCATCTGCTAGAGCACAACATGGGTGAGGTGGCTGGAGGGAGTAGGAGGCACCATTTGTCCATGGGCCCCTAGTGTGGGTGGCTGGGCATGGGAGTAGATGCCTCTGGTTTGCGGGCTCCCAGCACCAGTGCTGGAGGGAGCAGTGGGCACCACCAGTCCACAGGTCCTTAGTGTGGGAAGCTGGGCATATGAGTGAGTGCTGCCTTTTCTCAGGCCCCTTGTGCAGTTGGCTGAGCAGAAGAGGAAGTGCTGATGTTCTCCAGGCCCCCAGAGTCGGCAGCCAGGTGAAGAAGTGGATGCCACCAGCCCACAGGCCCGGGCTCAGGTGGCTGGGTTTAGGAGCAGACACTGCCATTCCACAGGCCCACACCATGAGTGGGTGTATGGAAGAGGGGGCACCACCTGTCCACAGGCTCCCAGTGTGGACGGCTAGGCAGAGAAGCAGAAGCTGCCATTCTGTGGATCCCTGGTACGAGTGAGTGAGTGAAGGGGCAGTGGCTGCCAGTTCATGGGTCCCTGTGTCAGGCTATGGGGCTGTGGTGGGTGCCACTGGACCGTGATCACATGTGGGGTGGGGGGATCGATGAGGGTGGTGGGGGTCCTCACAGATCTGTGAGCCTCTGGCATGGGTGTCTGAGGGAGGAGTGGTGAGTGAGGAGAGTGCACTTAACTTGCACAGGGTGGGAAGCACTCCTGCCTGCCTCTGGACGTGGGTGATGGGGGCTTCATCTGGGAACGTGGGTTGCTTTGCCTCAATATGGTCGTGCTGTGCAGGCTTAGCTGGCAGGGAGTCAGCAATCCATAATTCTCTGTTTCCACTGTTTTTGTACAGTCTCTCCTTCCATTTGGCACTCAGTCCAATTCTTCAGCCTCATCTTTGATGTTCAGGATTTCTAATTTGTCATTTATGTCCAATTCACTTGTTTTCTTGGGTCTTTGTTGTAAGAGGGACGTTATGAGGCATCTGACTACTCCACCATGTTGGACCACCTTCTTAAAATTTTTTAAACAGACAACTCATTCAACCTTGTCCCTTACATTTTCTTTCATTGCACTTAAGCATATTCATTCACTCATTCAACAAATATTTATTGAGGAATTTCTACGTGTTAAGAGCTATGCAGGGACACTAGAGATACAGCAGTAAACAAGATATAGTTCCTGCCTTCAAGGAATGTCATGGTTTGAATTATGTCCTCCCAAAAATGTGTGCATCATTTTGGCTGGGCCATGATTCCCAGAATTGTGTGGTTGGCCTCCATTTTGTGATTGTAATTTTATGTTAAAGAGGATTAGGGTGGGATTGTAACACCACACTTACCCAGGTCACATCCAATGTAAAGCGAGTTTCCCTGGGGTGTGGCCTGCACCACCTTTTATCTTTCAAGAGATAAAAGGAAAGGGAAGCAGGCAGAGAGTTGGGGACCTCATATCATCAAGAAAGCAGTGCCAGGAGCAGAGCGTGTCCTTTGGACCGGGGTCCCTCCTCTGAGAAGCTCCTAGTCTGGGGGAACACTGAGGAGAAGGCCGAGAGAGAGAGAAAGCCTTCCCCTGGAGCTGACACCTTGAATTTGGACTTTTAGCCTACTTTACTGTAAGGAAATAAACATCTCTTGTTAAAACTATCCACTTGTGGTGTTTCTGTTATAGCAGCACTAGACTACTAAGACATGGAGTTTATATTTTAGTAAGAAAAAAATAAATGAGTGAACAAATACATTTCTTAAAAATAACATAATTACAGATGGTAATAAGTACAATTAAGGAAATAAAATAGGGTGATATAATAGAGAATAAAAAGGTGAAGATGCTGGTCAAAGAACTCCTTAATGAGGTTACATTTAAGTTAGAGAAAGTTTAGAAAATTCTTCTCCATCTAGAGATCAGATAGTTACTTGTATTGCCTACTATTGATTTTTCTGAGCCTCTTTTCTTAAATTGAATTCTTTTATTTGTCTGGAATTTACTGTACAGTAAAAAATTCATATTTTCCTAAATAGCTAATCAATTTCTTAAACAGATAATCAATTATCCTAACAGTACTTATTGAATCGAATAAGGAGCCCTGGTGGCACAATTGTTAAGCACTTGACTGCTAACCGAAAGACTGACATTCAAACCCACCAGTTGCTCTTGGGAAGAAAGATGTGACAGTCTACTTCCATAAAGATTACAGCCTTAGAAACCTTGCGAGGTGGTTTTACTCTGCCCTATAGGGTCACTATGAGTCATAATCAACTCTATGGCACACAACAACAACAATTGTTTAGTGAATAATCCTTTCCTTCCCTCCAAATCCTTATTGTTTCCTTTATTATATATTAAAATTTTAAGTATATTAATGTCTATTTCTGTCTGTCTCTTGTATTCCATTATCTGTCTGCCTATTCTTGACCCAGTATTACACTGATTTAATTATTGCCACTTAATAATATGTTCTAATATTTAGCAGGGTTAATTCTGATCTTCATACTAACTTTTCCATTTTTGAAAGCTATTGTGATGGTTAAGGTTGTGTGTCAACCTGGCTGGGCTGTAATTCTCAGTGGTTTGAGAGTCGTATGATGTTGTGATTACCTCCATAATGGGATCTGCTGTGAGCAGGCAATCAGCTGAAAGGGAATTTCCTCAGGCGTGTGGCCTGCATCAAATATAAGTGGACATTCTGGCAGGGCTTGTGGGCTTTCACTCGTTCTGGATCCTGCAGTTGGATCCTGTTCATCTGACCTCCGATTCTTGGGACTTGAGCTAGCAGCTTACCTGCTATTGTTTTTCAATAAAGTGCAATCTTCCAAAGCTTTTTACTTCTATACTTCATGTAAGGAGCCCTGGTGATGCATCAGTTAAGCACTTGGCTGCTAACAAAATGGTTGGTGGTTTGAACCCACCCCGCTGCTCCAAGGGAGAAAGACCTGGCGATCAGCTTCTATAAAGATTACAGCCAAGAAAAATCTATGGGGCAGTTCTACTTTGTCACATGAGGTTTCTGTGAGTTGGAATCGACTCGACAGCACACAACAACAACATAATTCATGTACAAACAGGTAAATAAGCAATGAAGATACTGCTGAAAGGTGACTGGAAAAAGAAGGGGTAAAGGCTAATAAACTTAATTACTGCTTCGATCACACCTACTCTTTTAAGTTCCTACTGAGAAAGAATTGGCTTCCACTCCTGTACCACATGCCCCCAACTCACCTACTGACTACTCTACCCAGCCAGTAACTCGTGAATGTGTGTGTAATGGATCCAAAGTAACCTGGCAGGGTTCTATAAAACACATACACAGTTTCAATGTTGCTAACTGCCTGAGAATTTTGAGTTTTTGTTGGTAAGTGTGGTGAATTGGATGGGGGAACAAAATTAGTTTGCATGGCTTAGTTCTAAAATTTGGGTGTGGCTCCATCATTGAATATTTCACAACCTTGTTTCTTAAGGCATTAAGACACTCTCACTATAAGGAAATATTCCTTATACTTAATCTAAATCTTACTTGTTCAGTCTTTTGTAACAATAAGTACTTTTTAGACACAGGAAGAGGGATTTTCAGTCCCCATTTCTTCATTTATAGTCTATAACCAACTCAGTAGTGAATAGTTTCAAAGTGGTTGATAAATATAGTTCTCTAAGGACCATGGTATCAGAGGTCATCTTGCTCAGTTGGAATAACATAGTTTATAAAGAAATGTTCTACATTCTACTATGGTGAGTAGCCTCTGGGGTCTTAAAAGCTTGTGAGTGGCCATCTAAAATACATCTATTGGTCCCATCAAGTTTGGAGCAAAGGAGAATGAAGGAAACCAAAGACACAAGGAAAATATTAGTCCAAAGAACTAACAGACTACATGAACCACAGCTTCCATCAGCTTGAGCCCAGAAGAACTAGAGAGTGCCCGGCTACAACCACCAACCACTCTGATAAGGATCACAATAGAGGTTCCCAGACAGAGCAGGAGAAAAATATAGAACAAAATTCAAATTCACAAAAAAAAGACCAGACTTACTGGTCTGACAGAGACTGGAGAAACACCTGAGACTATGACCCCCAGACACCCTGCTAACATAGAACTGCAGCCACTCCCAAAGTCCACCCTTCAGCCAAAGATTAGACAGGCCTATAAAACAAACAATAACACATGTGAGGAATGTGTTTCTTAGTTCAGTCAAGTATACCAAACCAAATGTGCAACACCTCCCCAAAGGCAAAAAACGAGAAGCAGGAAGGTAAAGGAAAACTGGACAAATGGACACAGAGAACCTGGGGTGGAAAGGGCAAGGGAGAGTGTGCTGATACCTTGCGGGGATTGCAACCAATGTCACAAAACAATTTGTACATAAATTTCTGAATGAAAAACTAATTTGTGCTGTAAACTTTCACCTAAAACACAATAATTTTTTTTTTTAATCTGATAGTTTTAGCCTATATGTTCCTTGGGTTTAATTTTTATTTTAAAAGCATTTTATTAATCTTATAAATTATAGCAAAATCAGGAATAAAACCCATCTCTTAACATCCTCTAAGAACAACAATTAATGTTTACTAATATAATTTTCCAGGATTATTTAAATCAAATGTCTAATTTTGGCATAACTAATTTTTTTAAAGAAGTATAAATATGTATATACCAGAAAATGCCACAGATTTTCGAGATGCACTTTTGTTATCATATCTACAAATGATTGAAAGTGATATTTTGAAAACATTTTTTTTTTAAACAGCTCTGTTGAATATTATTGCTGCTGAGCTTTCCGACTCCTCCATTCTAGCTCTTCAGTGGCCCTCAGAGCCTACTAGATTCCAGAGCTTGATCATCTGTGTGATGAATCCAACTCCAGGGAGTGCTTTCTGAAATGAAGCTATAGATTGTTTGGTGGATAAATAAGCCAAGAAGGGAGGGGAGATGTTATGTCATCCTTTGACAGAGAAATAAATTTACAAACAAAAAGGAAATTAAGATAAAAAGAATAGCACTGGTCCAAGGGGCAGGCACACACAGATTCTATCTTCCCCTCTCCCCCAATTTTTTTTTTTGCATGAATAAAAAGACTCAAAGAAAGACACACACTAACAAAAAGACATTCAGATACAGAAGAAATATTCACATACAGACTTTGGTGGAATAATGCTCTTATTTTGTTTGTCTTGAAGCTTTTAAACACAAAACCACTGAAACAATTTTAATGTAATGTACTTTTGCCTTAAAGGGGATAGATGGAGCCAGTTCAAGGCCTCTGTCTCATGAGCTAGAGACAATCAAGTTGAAGGCTGAAGATTACCTACCTCTGCCATATGCTACTCATAATTTTGAGCAAAATATCACCTGGTAACTTGAGGTCTCATATCCTTGGGTCATTTCCAAACAAACAAGCCAAAGAAGAACTCTCCTAAAATAGAAATGAATCCCAAGAATTTTTTTTTATGAATCAGGGGTTAGCATTATTTTGTTTCCAGATAGGCAGGATTTAAATATTTTAATAGTTACCACATATTTAAATTATAAATCCACATTCTCAGTTAAAGTTCTTATTTGGAGATGTTCCCATTAAGCTTATCTTTAATGTGTCCAGGGCACTGGGCAATGTAACTTCCACACTCCTCTTTGATTCCCTCCAGATGAGGCCCATTTGACCTTCTTTTGGTTTTTCTGAGCTCCAAGCCTCTGTGGAATTTACAGACTGTGGAGCTAATTTCTCCTATGCTATGGCGCAATGGTTAAGAGCTTGGCTGCTAACCAAAAGGTCGGCAGTTCCAATCCACCAACTCCCCCTTGGAAACACTACAGGACAGTTCTACTCTGTCCTATAAGGTCACTATGAGTCAAAATCGATGACAGCAATGGGTTTTTTTGGTCGTTGTTGTTTAGTAATCAGTACAGAGGAGTATAGAGGGGTCTCTACCTAGTTTCAGACCTGCCATTGCAGGATGAATTTCTATTCTACATTGTGTTCTTGGGGACTTTATAGTGGATGAAGTTATATGGGGATAATTCCTCTTCCACTATAAAGGGCAGCCCAAATGGACAAGAATGGGCAACACAAGGGTTCTCGATTTTTGTCTATTAACAATCTGCTAGAAACTGCGCAAAACTGTGTGAATTTTCACCTCTGTAAAGAGAAAACTTATTCAGATCTATCTTTGCAGGATTTTAGGAAACTTTTCTTTCCTGTAGACAGTAAGAGCTGGAGGGGGAAAAAAACAAGACTTTGCTGGTTTTATTTGGCTTTAGCTAATATCTTGAACATTTCTGTACTTTGGTTTCTCTGTCTATGAAATGGAAACGTAACAGTCCCACCTCTTCCCACCAAACTGGACACTGGATAAACACAGCACTCACAGTTTTTTGGAGGGTGGGGTTAGAACAAACCAGTGCAAATAACTGAGGCGTTCAACAAGGACAATAATAACAATAATAATGAGCATTTGAATTTGCAGTGTTTAACAGCTTATAAATTTTTCAAAAAGTATTATTTCATTTATCCTCATAATAAGGTGTGAAATAGGGAGAACATTTTTAAATTTCATTTTACAGATGGAGAAATTGAGACCCAGATAAGGAAAGCGACTTGCCCCAAATCAAACAGCTAATCAGTATTAGGACAGGTCTCCTGACAGGAAGTCTAGCACTCATTCCAGGGTTGTTATTGTTAGTTGCTGTCCAGTGGATTCCAACTAATGGCCACCCAACCTGTTACAAAGAGCTACTCCATAGGATTTTCTTGGCTATTATCTTAATGGAAGCAGATCACAAGGCCTATCTTCCTCAGTATTGCTGGGTGGGTTCCAACTGCTAACCTTTAGGTTAGCAGCTGAATACAAACTATGCCACCTAGGGGCCTCATTCCAGGGTACCAAACTGTATATGTACTGCCTACTTTCTTCTTATTCCTTTCCTCCTCCAAGTGAAGCTAATTAGCGATCACAAGCCCTCTCATTTATAGTTCTCATTTATAGTTCAGTCTATCAATTGTCATAAAGAGCTTAAATCTGCCTTGCTCTGTGAACTCTAGGTCTACTGAACCTCGGAATCATCTGATCTGTAAACGTTCATTTTGAATACACTATTTATAAATTTTGCTATTTCTCCTTATCACCACTTCTTAACTGAGCCTCAGATCAGTTCCTTGGGTCTTTCTTTATAAAATACACTATCTTTGTCAATAGTTTCTGCTTATCTGTGGGATTTTTATGGTGTTCCTCATTGTGGTATCTATTGTTGAAATCATAACAAACGTAAGTGTTTTTAAGGTGAATTCTTTCCAGTAAGAATCTGCTAAGCCTTGGTATTCAGAGAGGATGTGAGAGCAGGCCAAGGTAATTTAAAATAGCAAATAAGAGTTCACTCTCTTTCATTTCTTATTGTTTACTTCCTTTATCAATGTTATTTATGTTGTTTTTCTCAAATTCTTAAAGAATAAACCAAGATGACAAAAATGTTTTTTCCCTTTGTCTGCCTTCTTTCAATGTGCCTTCTTCAGGCCATACCTCAGACTTAGAATGGCAGGAGTTCATCATGTCTGTTGTGTATCCTGGTATGAATAATCCCACTGAATATGACCACCCCAAAAACATGCTGAGCCACAGGACCAGGGCCCCCCTTTCCTCTGGAAGTCAGAAGAAGAAGGGACCCATAGGAAGGGAGAATCGGAGGAATGATTTACCAATAAAGTTAATTCTGTCTTATCTCAATCCCCCAGAACCTGAGCAATATACCTAGGTACTGTCTGTGCCAAGCACAGCTTCAGCCCCAGAGAAGAGAGGAAGTGTAAAGAAAGGAAGGCATATGCCATTCCAGAGCTGCCATGTTCTGTGATTCTAGCCCCCAGACTAACTTTGGGTAGTAGAGATGACAAATATTATTCAACACACATATACTAAGCACCAACTATGTGCTCTATGTTGGGGCTGAGGCACACATTCAGTTGCATGATCTCCTCTGACCCTTACCACTCGACAGGTAGGCATTGTTTATCTCCATTTTACAGATAAGGGAACTAAGGGGGAGAGTAAATGACTTACGTCAAAGTCATACAGACAACAAGTAGTGTTGCTCTAATTAGAACCTAACTCTAAATATGGTACTCTGGCCTTCACAGCACAACCCCTGCCTGTACGACTTTTACAGTCCATTGGAACAGGAGGGTGCATATCCAGATGACTGTGAATTGAAAGACAGAAGGCGATGGTGATGGAAACTTATGTTTGGGCTGCCCTATACAGTTAACAGGAAGTAGTCACATTCCATGTTTCACTGGTTCTAAAGGCTATACTGATGGGACAAATAAAGCACCCTGAAATGAGAGGAGCGCAAGGATACAGAGAAACCCTCTGGCTAATTTAAGATGACTTAACTTTAAGTGTCAACATCTGAATATCTAGCTATTGCTCCCAGGAACACCACTTGACCTATAGCATCCAAATTTTTTAAAATTTGCATTAATATTCTGAGTTCTGTTTAATTTTTTAGCGTTTCCAGAGTATACGCAAGGCATCCATGTATCCATCAAGCATAGACAGAGATCAAAGAAGATTAAACTCTACTGATTACTCATCGGAAGCCTCAGAACAAAGTGCTTCCCAAAAACTAATTGCCAAAATATCCACCCATAACACATGTGAGCTTAGAAAATCTCCTCGTAACAGCACTGACACAACGGAACTTTCCTTAAGCTATCCAGCGTCTAACAAAACCAATGCAAAGAGCAACAACTCTGCATTTTTCTACTTGAATCCTGTCAACCCCCTTCTCTAGCATTACTTCTATTACTCATAGCCTATACCGTGGTCTTAATTGTGGGCCTTTTTGGAAACTTCTCCCTTATCATCACCATCTTTAAGAAGCAAGAGAGCAACTCAGAATGTCACCAATATACTGATTGCTAATCTCTCCCTCTCTGACATCTTGGTGCGCGTCATGTGCATTCCTTTTACTGTCATCTACACTCTGACGGACCACTGGATGTTTGGGGATTCCATGTGCAAACTGACCTCCTGTGTGCAGTGCGTCTTCAACCCTGGGCCAATATTCTCACTTGTGTTAACGTGTTGGAAGATACCGGCTGATTGTGCATCCCCGTGGCTGGAAGCCCCGTGTATCTCATGCCTCCTGGGGCATCACACTGATTTGGCTGTTTTCCCTTTTGTTGTCCGTTCCGTTTTTCCTGTCCTACCACATCACTGATGAGCCCTTCTGCAACCTCTCTCTCCCCACCGACCTCTACACCCACCAGGTGGTTTGTGTAGAGAATTGGCCCTCCAGAATGAACCAGCTCCTCTTAACCTCCTCCATGTTTATGCTACAGTATTGTGTTCCTCTGGGTTTCATCTTCATCTGCTACCTGAAGATTGTTATCCGTTTTTCCTGTCCTACCACATCACTGATGAGCCCTTCTGCAACCTCTCTCTCCCCACTGACCTCTACACCCACCAGGTGGTTTGTGTAGAGAATTGGCCCTCCAGAATGAACCAGCTCCTCTTAACCTCCTCCATGTTTATGCTACAGTATTGTGTTCCTCTGGGTTTCATCTTCATCTGCTACCTGAAGATTGTTATCTGCCTCTGTAGAAAAAATGGGATGGTAGACAGGAAGAGGATAACTGAGACTCGGCTCAGTGAGAACAAGAGGATTAACACAACGTTGATTTCCATCATGGTGATCACTGAGGTCTGCTGGCTGCCCTTGAACATCTTCAATGTCATCTTTGACTGGTATCATGAAGTGCTGATGAGCTGCCACGGTAACCTGGTATTTGTAGGTTGTCACTTAGTTGCTATGGTTTCTACATGTATAAACCCTCTCTTCTATGGCTTTCTCAACAAAAATTTCCAGAAGGACCTGGTGGTGCTTATTCACCACTGCTGGTGCTTTACAACTCGGGAGAGTTATAAAAATATTGCCATCTCCACTATGCACACAGATGAATCCAAGGGATCTTTAAGATTGATTCACACACCAACAGGTATATAATAATTGATGACACTTAATGCTTAAGCTGGTCTTGAATGGGAGATGGAGGGGTAATGGTGGCTGGGGGTAGGAAAAGTTACAGAAAGAAGAAAAAAGAATCAAAAAACGGCAACTATATACTACCCAGTTTTAGTTTAGGCCAGGCCTGTCTTTCTCAACTATTCGTCTCCACACCTACACACACACACACACACACACACACACACACACACACACCATCTCCTGCTTTCTTAACAGGTTAACTCTAAGAACTCAAGTCTTTGCTTATTTGTGGCAAAGAATGTGAGAAAGCAGGTCAGGAAGTGTCCCCAAATAGCACTGATGGCTAGGAAACAAAGTCCTCAGATCCTGTTATTCAATGGACAGTCCACAAAAGTTAATACTAACGATATGCCTGGTAAAAGTAATTTTATACCTCACAGTATTGAAGTGATTCCACTTTCAGATATGAAACCTGTAACTTTCAACCATGTATTCAATTAATTAGCAAAGCCAGAAAGGTTCCCATCATAATTTATTATTTAGTTAACAAACTGATTAAGTTTGGGTTGGATGTTGAAGCCGTGGTTTTAATTTAATATCTAAACTAAGCATTGTAATTATGGAGCCCTGATGGCACAGTGGTTAAGAACTCAGTCAGCTGCTAACCATAAAGGTTAACAGTTGGAATCCACCAGCCGCTCCTTGGAAATCCTATGGGGCAGTTCTACTCTGTCCTATAGGGTTGCTATCAGTCGGAAGCAACCTGATGGCAACAGGTTTTTTTATTGTAATTATAATTAATCCCCATGCCTGAATCAGACTATTTAGTTTAAAGTAACAGTACATTTTCTTCACTGGCAACGCTATTATCGTTACTAGAACTCGCTAAAAACACTTCAGCACTCCAGTTAGGCTAGAAGTCACTTCAAGTAACTTATTAATGGCCAATATGGCTGAAGCTTTCATTAAAAACACAACTTTTTATTCCTAATTATGTATACTAAGTGGGGGTCATTACAACTCTATCATTGAATCTGAGGGACCTATCAGTAGCACTTCTATAATTAGCTCCAGGGTTTTTCTTTAAACCTCTTGTATATCTTATAACTTAAACATTTACAAAGTATCCCTCAACCCCACAGAGTCACTTAGGTCGGAGAATTAACTAGATTATTTTCAAAAAAGGATTCTAAGATCCTGTTCAAATAGCCATTAGCTCAGTGACTTTTACTAAATCATGAATAGATTTATCTTGAGTAAATCTCCTTTATTCTTATTAGTTTGAAGTACAGCTTATTCATATGCTAAAAGTGTAACTGTATCTTCTTATTTCTTTTGAATAAAAGGTAATGTTTCTCTGAATACCTGTGATTTTTCTGTTGTGCTTTTCTCTTGCACATCAGCCTTCATGTTTTCCCCTCCTGAAATCTTCTCTCTCTTTCAGCTCTCTCTCTCCTTCTTTTCAGGATTTCTATTATATTGGGATAAATGAACAACAAAAGCACAATAGGACACTCAAATGAAATAAAGAGTAACAGCCTCACAGTATTTGCTGCAAATAAAAGCTCTTACCTAAAAACCTTCTTCAAATGGTGTCAGCTTAGAATCTTAAAGGGACAGGGCTACAACCCCCTAGCCCAGGGAACCATCACATTCTCCACTAGATACTCCTTTCTATCTGTTCTGACAGTGGTTAGTCCTAAAATACTGCAAGTCCTATAGTTCAGATCCAACACGATACTTTATTTACTTGGTAAAGATATATTGATTCTAGTTTCCAAAACCAAAATGATTCTGATCAAACTACTGAAAGCAGGAAAGAACATCATACTCTGATATCACCCCCTTCCTCCCCCACTCCCCCATACATATGCCCAATATTCTCTATCCCCCACCCTGAGCATTCAGAAGAGCTCTCCAACATACAATTAAATACTATGGTGTTCTTTCTGGAAATAGGAGATACTTCCATTTCCTATAAAATTGTTTTGTCTTTTAAACTTTTCTTAAACTCTACTGAGACATCACTAATTATTCAACTGTCAATAATAGTTTTTCTTATGTTTACTTCTACCTCAAAAAAGTAGTGAATTAAATGTATATTTTAATGCATGCCTCTACCCTTAAGGGGCAGGAGACCCTGCTTTCTTCTGATAGGCAGGAGAACACAAATCCACAAGTAGCTGCTTAAGAAGGTATAATGGGAGTATAAATCAAGGGTTGTAGGGACCCAGAGGAGTAAAACTCATATGTTAAGAGGAAACTTGGAAAGATTTCACGAAAATCAACCTTCTTTTCTCTGTTTTTTCAGTATTTAGGGATGGTTCGCACCAACCTGGTCCACTGTTGAACCACCTGGCAGAATGAAATAGGGCCTCATCTTCTTAGTTGCCTCTCCCCAGTTGCCAGACGGGACTGTATTCTCCCTTTTTAGCAATCTGCCTGAGACTGAAACTTCCTGATGTTTGCCAGATGTTCCTGAAAACACAGATTCCTCTAACCAGTGCTTCAAAGATCTGCTCTTCTATCCCCTGCATTCGAATCTCTTTGGGTTAAGAGTAATTTCTCATGTCTTCAAAAGTTTCCAGAAAAGAATTCTATTAATGGGATGAATAAGTATTTATCTATTCCCTCAAAGAATTAGTAAATTAACTATTCTGAACATATCTGTTCAGTGACCCAGAGCTAAATGAGAAAATGCTAAAACATTTTTTTTTCTCTGCCTACTCCTAAAAAGATCCCCCAGAAGTAATTCCCAGACAATTTCTAACAGACAGAATCAGCAACACAAATGATTCAAAATAAACAATACCCAAATGTGATTTAAATTTGTATGGGACATATTTTTCTTCAATGGAATATGTGATATTCTGAAAACAATACAAGTAACTGATGAAGCAGCAATGTGTGAAGCTTCAACTTAAAAAGGAGATGAGAAGTTGTCTACCTTTTATGTTATGCTCCCTATTCTGTACTGAGGATGAACAGCATCCTCTCTCAGTCTAATAAAATCATCGCCTCCTCCTGTAAG
Source organism: Dugong dugon (assembly GCA_030035585.1). NCBI lineage: Eukaryota > Metazoa > Chordata > Mammalia > Sirenia > Dugongidae > Dugong > Dugong dugon. The sequence goes on from CM057460.1 coordinate 151,790,732, forward strand.
CTTTGTTTTTTTTGTAAAATAATAAATCAAGAAAAATACATAAGCACTTACTTAGCACTGTGTTAGGTGTAGAAAAAATGTAAGACACAGCTTTAAACAGTTTGCAATATACCAGATGGGTAATTTAATGCCTTGGTTTTGCCCTTCTGGCTGGGTTGAAAGCAGGGCTTTGAACCAGTTTTTTCCAGTTTGAACACCTGCTGAGAATTTATACTTCTACCCCAGATGTACTGAATCCGAATCTACATTTTAACAAGATCCCCAAGTGATTCTTATGTATAATAAATTTTGAGAACCACTGCTCTCAAAGTGGCTCCAACAGTATGTCAACAGAGAACCTCCAGAAACACAAGCCGAATTCAGAAGAGGACGTGGAACCAGGAATATCATTGCTGATGTCAGATGAATCTTGGCTGAAAGCAGAGAATACCAGAAAGATGTTTACCTGTGTTTTATTGACTATGCAAAGGCATTGGACTGTGTGGATTTTAACAAATTATGGATAACATTGCGAAGAATGGGAATTCCAGAACACTTAATTGTGCTCATGAGGAACCTGTACATAGATCAATAGGCAGTCGTTCGAACAGGTATGGTTTAAAGTCAGGAAAGGTGTGCATCAGGGTTGCATCCTTTCACCATACCTTTTCAATCTGTATTCTGAGCAAATAATCTGAGAAGCTGGACTATATGAAGACGAACGAGGCATCAGGATTGGAGGAAGGCTCATTATCAACCTGCATTATGCAGATGACAACCTTGCTTGCTGAAAGTGAAGAGGACTTGAAGCACTTACTGATGAAGATCAAAGACCACAGCCTTCAGTGTGGATTACACCCTAACATAAAGAAAACAAAGATCCTCACAACTGGACCAATAAGCAACATCATGATAAATGGGAAAAGACTGCAGTTGTAAAGGATTTCACTGTACTTGGACCCACAATCAACATCGATGGAAGCAGCAGTCAAGAAATCAAAAGATGCATTGCATTAGGCAAATCTGCTGCAAAAGACCTCTTTAAAGTGTTAAAAAGCAAAGATGTCACTGTGAAGACTAAGACGCGCCTGATCCAAGCCCTGGTATTTTCAATTGCATCATATGCATGCAAAAGCTAGACAATGAATAAGGAAGACCCAAAGAAGAATTGATGCCTTTGAATTGTGGTGTTGGTGAAGAATATTGAATATACCATGGACTGCCAAAAGAACAAGCAAATCTGTCTTGGAAAAAGTACAGCGAGAATGCTCCTTAGAAGCAAGGATGGCGAGACTATGTCTTACATACTTTGGACACGTAGTCAGGAGGTATCAGTCCCTGGAAAAGGAAATCATGCTTGGTAAAGTAGAGGGTCAGCGAAAAAGAAGAAGACCCTCAAAGAGATGGATTGACACAGTGACTACAATAATGGGCTCAGGCTTAACAGTGATTGTGAGCAGGGTGCAGGACCGGGCAGTGTTTCGTTCTGTGGTGCATATGGTGACTATGAGTTGGAAATGACTCAATGGCACCTAACAACAACAACTGCTCTACTAGTGGTTTTCAGAATTGGTCCCTAACCAGCAGCATTAGCATTTTCTGGGAACTTGTTAGAAACGCAAATTCTCAGCAAGGGTTTGAACTGGAACAAACCAGTTTGAAGCCCAGGTTGAACACTACCTAAAAGAAAATTAAGAGTAGCTGAAGGAAGAGTTAATTTCAAATCTGTTTTATTAATTATCAAATGAGAGTATAAAAACATAATCCTAATTACACAGAGATTATATTGATGTCAGTAAACCATGAAATCCTGAGTCCTTTAGGACTCAAATGTTTTCCAACAAAATTCTTTAACCCTCTCCCCGCCCCAAAGGCTATTTGGATCCTCTAGTCACTGCTCCCATTGCACCCTGTGTTTATCTAACCATGTTGTACTATAAAGGCCTGTTTACATGTATGCCTTCCCTGCCAGACATGAGCTTCTTGAAGGCAGAGACTGTGTCTTATTCACCAAGTACAGCATCTGGCACAAAGTGGAGACTTAATAAATATTTGTAGAATATAGATATAGAATAACATCTGGAGATAACAAATCTTTGCACGAAAATGATACGTGGACCTGAAAGGTAAGTGGAGTCTATACTCCCTGTACTCAGTACTGAAGAAGTAGAACATCAAACTTCCATCTGAAATTTTAGAATTATACCTTATGCCAAATTGAGACTTTTAAAGAATGAAAATATGTGATACATTTTAAATTTGAGATACCAATTTAATTTCATTTAACAAGGATCCTATCTATAAGAGTCAGTACTCAGGAAACCTGCACTGGCAGGAGGACAAACAAAAACACCTTGGTCCCAGGAAGGCTCAAGGGTAAGGTGGACTTTATGGCTCAAATGTCACTTGCCATTTGTACCAATAAGAGCTGGCTAACTAAGCATGTCCTGGGACTGTTAATGCAATAATGCAAATCGGAGCCACCTGCCGACATAGCCAATTCTGAGATGGGGTGAGGTGAGCAGCAAGAGGTTTGTTATGTATCGATATATAACAGACAGAGGGGAATAGATTGTTCCAAAAGACCCATCTCCCCCACTGGATATCGGCTGAAGGCTTTTATAGGGACAGGATTATGGGTCTTAGAAGTTCGTGTTAGCTCCCCCTTGAGGTGGTCATGTCTCAGATGAGTTAATCTTTCACTGGTACTCTTGGAGGTTATCTGGTGACATTTTTGGGGATTATCTGGTGACATCCTGGTTTTTCTTGTCACAAGTTGGGTTCTTTGTTCAGTTTTCATCCTTAGATCATTATCACTTGTTTTCCACCTTTCAAGGAGGAACTCTGGTTAATCTTAAACCTTTTGTGGAGACTGGAACCAAAGAGAGAAACAAGATCATAGACAATGTGGCAGTTAGCAATGGGGAGTAAATAATAGTGAGCCGGGCCTGTGCAGCCTCTTCCAGGACTGGAAGAAAATACTCTATTAACTTCTACTTAACTGAAAAGATAGGTTCTTGCAGCAAACAGCTTTTAGAAATGAAATGCCAGTCTTCCAGGGCAACCAGCTCCAAGAGAGTGGGCCTCATTATGACTCTATTACAGGAGAAACCAGATTCTCTCTATAAAATGCTGAGGCAGGGCACAACTTCACATTTTTCAGTGAGTCAAATTCTTTACCTTTGAAAGGGGAACATAAAGTCTAAAACCAAAAGTTATTGATTTGGAGGAAGTTATCCTCATCCTGGGATCCTAGAAGACACCTGCTTTTTCACAGCAGCAGTGCCCCTGGCTCCTAGACACTCGCACCAGATAAAACATCTCCTGATGATTCAAGTTACATACCTTTCTATTTTCTAAAAATTCTATCAATTTAAAAACAAAGACAAATATCATAATGTGTGTGCATAGCACCTAGGAAAATGTCTGAAAGGAAATAGTCCAAAATGTTGACAGTGCTTATCTCCAGGTGACAGGACTTGGGTAACCTGTCTTTACTTCTTTCTTCCTTGTTTCATCTTACCTTTGAAGAACTATCTGCTTGTTTTGTTCGAACGACTGCCTCTTGATCTGTGTGCAGGTTCCTCATGAGCACAATTAAGTGTTCTGGAATTCCTATTCTTCACAATGTTATCCATAATTTGTTATGATCCACACAGTCAAATGCCTTTGCATAGTCAATAAAGCACAGGTAAACATCTTTCTGGTATTCTCTGCTTTCAGCCTGGATCCATCTGACATTAGCAATAATATCCCTGGTTCCACATCCTCTTCTGAATTTGGCTTGAATTTCTGGCACTTCCCTGTTGATATACTGCTGCAGCTGCTTTTGAATGATCTTCAGCAAAATTTCACTTGAGTGTGATTCTGATATTGTTCGATAATTTCCACATTCAGTTGGATCACCTTTCTTGGGAATAGGCATAAATATGGATCACTTCCAGTCTGCCAGGTAGCTGTCTTCCAAATTTCTTGGCATAGATGAGTGAGCACTTCCAGTGCTGCATCCGTTTGTTGAAACATCTCAATTGGTATTTCATCGATTCCTGGAGCCTTGTTTTTCACCAATGCCTTCAGTGCAGCTTGGACTTCTTCCTTCGGTACCATCAGTTCCTGATCATATGGTACGTCCTGAAATGGTTAAACATCACCCAGTTCTTTTTGGTATAGTGACTCTGTGTATTCCTTCCATTTTCTTTTGATCTTTCCTACATCGTTTAATATTTTTCCCGTAGAATCCTTCAGTATTGCAACTCGAGTTTCCAATTTCTTCTTCAGTTCTTTCAGCTTGTGAAATGCAAAGCATGTTCTTCCCTTTTGGTTTTCTATCTCCAGGTCTTTGCACATGTCATTATAATACTTTACTTTGACTTCTGTAGCTGCCCTTTGAAATCTTCTGTTTACCTCTTTTACTTCATCATTTCTTCCTTTTGCTTTAGCTACTCGATGTTCAAGGGCAAGTTTCAGAGTCTCTTCTGACATCCATTTTGTTTTTTTCTTTCTTTCCTGTCTTTTTAATGACCTCTTGCTTTCCTCATATATGATGTCCTTGATATCATTCAACAATTTGTCTGGTCTTTGGTCATTAAGTGTTCAATGCGTCAAATCTGTTCTTGAGATGGTCTCTAAATTCAGTTGGGATATACTCAAGGTCATACTTTGGCTCTTGCGGACTTGTTCTAGTTTTCTACAGTTTCAAATTAAACTTGCATAGGAGCAATTGATGGTCTGTTCCACAGTCAGCCCTTGGCCCTGTTCTGACTGATGATATTGAGATTTTCCATAGTCTTTTTCCACAGATATAGTCGATTTGATTCCTGTATATTCCATCTGGCAAGGTTCATGTGTATAGTCGCCATTTATGTTGGTGAAAAAAGGTGTTTTCAGTGAAGAAGTCGTTGGTTTTGCAAAATTCTATCACGTGATCTCCGGCATCATTTTTATCAGCAAGGCCATGTTTTGCAGCTACCGATCCTTCTTTGTGTCCAACTTTAGCATTCCAACCACCAGTAATTATTAATGCATCCTGATTGCATGTTCAATCAATTTCAGACTGCAGAAGTTGGTAAAAATCTTTAATTTCTTCCTCTTTGGCCTTAGTGGTTGGTGCATAAATATGAATAATAGTTGTATTAACTGGTCTTCCTTGTAGGCATATGGATATTATCTTATTACTGACAGCATTGTACTTCAGGACAGATCTTGAAATGTTCTTTTTGAGGGTGAATACAATGCCATTCCTCTTCAATTTGTCACTCCTGGCGTAGTAGACCATATGATTGTCTGATTCAGAATGGCCAATACCAATCTATTTCAGCTCACTAATGCCTAGGATATCAATGTTTATGTGTTCCAGTTCATTTTTGATGATTTCCAATTTTCCTAGATTCATACCTTGTGTATTCCACTTTCTGATTATGGCTGTTTGCAGCTGTTTCTTCTCATTTTGAGTCATGGCACATCAACAAATTAAGGTCCTGAAAGCTTGACCCTATCCACGTCATTAAGGTCGACTCTACTTTGAGGAGGCCTTCCATCTACATATACTTGCCAACCCTTGTTGTTTTTCGTTTTTCTGGAAATACCTATCCTAGTGAACGTAAAGTATTATCTTATAGTAATTTTGATTTGCATTTCCCTAATAACTGTGTTAAGCATATTTCCATGTGCATATTGGCCTTTTTTTATGTCTTCTTGAAGGAATGTCTATTTACATTATTTGTCCATTTCTTAATTGGGTTTTTTTTCTTTATGTTGTTTAGTTGTAGGAGTTGTTCATCTATTCTGGATATTAAACCCTAATCATGGTATGTTTCCCAACTATTTTCTCCTGTTCTCTAGCTTATCTCCCGACTCTCTTGATAAAGTATTTTGATGCATAAACATTTTTAATTTTGATGAAGTCCAATTTATACATTTTTTGTAGTGCTTTTGGTTTTATATCTAAGAATTCATTGCCATAGAAACTTAAAAAAAATTAAAAATATATAATAAGTAGGGTTTAAATATATCTGATGAAAACAAAAATATAAAATGCATAACAACAAACTTAAACATTTAAATTAAAAAACCAGCTTCCCTTTATAGAATACCAATAGAAGATGTTCAGGTAGGGTCCAAGTAACCTGCTTTATATGGGTGCAGGGGGACTGATGGACATTCAGGACTGAGAAGTTCTCCTTTAAGAGGGGTCATATCCCCTTCTGTCCTCTGTGTTCTGAGCAGCTGATGGAAACTCATGAGTTTTTCTACTCTGGGACATATGATAAATCTTGTGGGAAACTTGAACATGACCTAGGAGATCCTCCTTAAAAAACATAATGAGGTAATCTTTTATAAATGGAATGTGGGTTTAAAGGCATGTAGTTTTGCTGGTAGTTTAGAGCTGCTTGCCTTGTTAAGGATGTCAGAGGAAAATTGTAACTGAGAGAAAATGAGCAATTTTTAAAGAAATGGTTTCAATACTAATGTCTTAGGCTGGGTCCTCTAAAGAAGCAAAACCAGTAAAACATATAACTATATATATATATATATAGATAGATAGATAGATAGATAGATCTATATCAGAGAAACAGCTCATGCAATCGTAGAGGCTGGAATGTCCCAAGTCCGTGGATTAGGATAGACACTTCTGCCAACTCATGTAGCCTCAGGGGCTGGCGAATCCAAGATCAGCGGGTTGGAAAGCAGGGCTCTTGCACACAAGCTGTGAATATCCACAAATCCCAAGACTGGTAAGCAAGACCATGAGGCTTCTCCTGATATATGTAGCTGCAGGGGCTGGCAAACCCAAGATCAGCAGGTCAGAGAGCAGGGCTCTGCTCACAGGCTGTGAAGACCGATGAATTCCAAGACCAGCAGATAAGCTGATAGCTCAAGTCCTAAGAACCAGAGGTCAGATGAAAAGGAGGCAGCCGTAAGATCCAGAGTGAGCAAAAAGCCAGAATGCCTGCTTATATTTGGATGTAGGTCACACCCTCAAGGAAACTCCCTTTCTACTTATTGGCTACTCACAGCAGATTCAATCATGGGACTGATCACATATAAACACTGAGTATCATGGCCCAGCCAAGTTGACACACAATCTTAAACACCACAACCAATATGAAATATAATTCATGAATATTTACATAGTCAAAATTTTGAAATTCAAGGAAACCTGGTAGGAATATTAGAGGGAAATCAGGAAAAAAGTAATTGAGGTTAAAGTGAATATGTAGCTAAATTAGTGTTTCCAGGTAGATATAGTTGTCAACAGAAAAGCAGTTACCCAAGAAAGTGAGAAATCATGGGTGTCTCTGAGATCCAAGAGTAGTTTCTGGCATGTCTTACAGGTTCATTGGAAGAATTTATATACAGGGAATGGGAATGATTGTAGGCTTTTTAGTAACATAAGAAATATAATATTTTGGAAAGAACAACAAGGTGACAAAAAAGAAGAGATTAGAGCAGAGAAAAAAATGACATATTGGGAGAGAACTTACGGCACTCTTACCTAAACCTTGGGAGGAAGGGCAGATGGAAGGGACAAGATTGGAGAGTACAGGACATAGGGGTAATTGAGACATTTTTAGTCTGTGAATGTCACTGTGCTGGAAGGGAGTCAAAGTCCAAGTGGCAGAAGATGATCTCAGTGCCCAGGAAAAGGCTATTACCCACAGTCGGGTCTTAGTTGAAGGAGGGGAGCATTAGTGGGTTCTACACTTGAGATGCCATAAGTTGAAATCATTTCAGTGGTAAGAGGTTATTTTTATTTTATTTTATTTTAAGCGAGGAGGTCCAGGAGCTCTTGTACTGTAGCCTGGAGACATCACTTTTCCCTTTCTAATTTTCTCATTATCTCCTCATCCTTCTAATACACACTAGTCTTCTGGTAAACTTCAGTGGTTCCTTTTGTTCTTAAACTAAGGATATGTAAAGTATGAAGAGTGGTGTGGAAACGGACAATGAAGTTGAATGTATAAATGTAAAGAAAATATATTTGTGTATATTGTAATAAAAATATTAACTTAAGATTAATTTTGAACCTTCAATTAGTTGAGCATTTATTGTAATACACAAATAGAAACACAAAGATGTTAATTGGAACAATAATGTGTAATAATAAGCAACATACTACAAAATGGAAAACTCTGCAGTCATTCAAAAAGAATGAGGTAACTCTACATATTGATATGGAAAACAACTCCACAGTGAATAGTGTCCTGGTCCTTTATTTTCAACAAGTATATTTCATCTTCTAAATTAAATATATGAAATAAAATATATATTAAAAAAGTAAAGGAGGGTTTTTCAGTATGTGTGTAGGTTAAAGAGAAAAAGAAAACCAAACTGAGGTTTACAATTTATATTTTTATCATCCAGTGAATTTTATTTAAATAAGGTATTGCTAGGATTATAAATAATTTATTAAAAACAAACAAACAAAAAAATCACATTAAAATGGCACAGTTTATTTATTTTAGAAGATTGGTTTTGTTTTATTGACAATATATACTTTTATACTATTTTAATAGCTTAACACTTACAATTGAAATCTGTCAGATATTTGAAAGGGTCAGACATATGATTTTTTAAAAAAATTTTTTATTGTACTTTAGATGAAGGTTTCCAGAACACATAGTTTCTCATTAAACAGTTAGTACACATATTGTTTTATGACATTGGTTAACAACCCCACGACATGTCAACACTCTCCCTTCTGGACCTTGAGTTCCCTTTACTAGCTTTCCTGTCCCCTCCTGCCTTATAGTCCTTGTCCCTGGGCTGGTGTGCCACTTTAGTCTCATTTTGTTTTATGGGCCTAATCTTTGGCTGAAGGGTGAACCTCAGGAGTGACTTCATTACTGAGCTAAAAGGGTGTCTGGGGGCCATACTCTCAGGGTTTCTCCAGTCTCTGTCAGACCAGTAAGTCTGGTCTTTTTTTATGGGTTAGAATTATGTTCTATTTTCTCCAGCTCTGTCTGGGACCCTCTGTTGTGATCCCTGTCAGAGCAGTGGTGGTAGCCGAGCACCATCTTAGTTGTACTGGACTCAGTCTGGTGGAGACCCTGGTAGTTGTGGTTCATTAGTCCTTTGGACTAATCTTTCCTTTGTATCTTGTTTTCTTCATTATCCCTTGTTCTCAAAGTGGTGAGACCAGTGGAGTATCTTAGATGGCTGCTCACAGGCTTTTAAGACCATAGATACTACTCACCAAGGTAGAATGTAGAACACTTTCTTTATAAACTGTGTTACGCCGATTGAGCTAGATGTTCCCTGAGACCATTGTCCCTTACAGCACTGAGTCCAGCAATTTGGTCCCTCAGGGAATTTTCAGACATGTGATTTTTTGATGGCCCATTAATTTACTTGATGACCTCATCAAGTACCTATAAAATTTAATGCAGGTATACAGGGTGAGGGCCCTGCTAGATGAGGCATTGGAACCTTCTGAGAAGCCCTTCTGCAGCCTGAAGGGCACTTCTAGCAGCAGAGTCCAGCCGTAGAGCACAAGGTGCTATATCTGGTGCCCAAAAGTCTCAGGAGCTTCACTGTCCTCTAGGAACACTGCCAGTTCTTGGATCTTCTACAGAGAATCTGTTTGATCAATGGTAAGAAGTATTATTTTCCTGAAAACTGCAATCTAACAGACACATATACACCATGCTCATTGCAGCGTTATTCACAATAGCCAAAAGGTAAAAACAATCCAAATGCCCATCAACAAATGAATGGATAAACGAAATGTGCTATATACACATAATGGAATATTACTCTGCCATAAAGAGAAATGGAATCCTGATACATGACACAGTATGGATGATCCTTGAAAATATTATGCTGATTGAAATAAGTTGATCACAAATAGAAAAGTATTGTCCAATCTCGCTAACATGAAACACTTACAAGTGGCAAAGATAGAGAGATCAGAGTTTAACAGTGGTTACCAGGGGCAGGAGAGAAGGGGGAAAAAAAGGAAATCTTTGTTTAGCTAGCACTGAGTGTCTGTTTATGGCGATGAATGTTGCTGATGGTAGCACAACATGATTGACATAATTATTTACACTGATTGTACAAGAGAAAAACTTTCATTTGGCAAATGTTGTGTTACCTATATTTTTACGACAATAAAAAAGCCTCATTTTAAATTATCACAGATTATCTTGAAGGCTTTGTGCTCTCATCCTGAAAGACTAGACAGTAGTGCCCAGGCTTGAGATACACTCTAAAATGCTGCAGAAAAATAAAAACGGAATTCTAAAACATGTTCAAGTAACCCAGAGGACAGGAAGGCAGTAAAAAGAAAACCAGGAATAAAAAAAAAAAACAAAACAAACAAACAAACAAAAAAAACCCACAGAAAAACAGAAAGAACAAATGGAAAACAAGACATTAAATGGTAGACTTAAGCCCTAAGAAATTAATGATTATCTTAAATGTAAAAGTTCTAAACCAACCAATTAAAGATAAAGATTGGCAGAGTGGATTAAAAAACACGAACCATATATATGTTGTCTACAAGAAATATGCTGTCTTCAAGTAAAAAGATATAGGTAGATTGAAAGTACAAAGATGGAAAAAAGAAGCACCCATTCATCTAAAGAAAGTGGAAGTGGATATATTAATATAAACTGTACTTCAGATCATAGGAAATGATTTGATTTAGAGACGGAAATTACATAATAATAAAGGCTTAATTTTCCCAGAAGACATGGCAATCCTAAATGTGTATGAACTAAACAACAGAGATGTAAAATACGTGAAGCAAAAATTGTGGAAATGAAAGAAGTAGACAAAAAACTAATCCATAATTGTAGTTAGAGACTTCAACATCCTTCTCTGAACAACAGAACACAAAATAAGACAGAAAGTCAACAAGGATATACAAGAACTCAACAACAACACCAACCAACAGGATCCAACTGATATTTATAGAATTCTGCAACTAACAACAGCAGACCACACATTTTTTTCAAGTGCCCATGGGACATATAACAAGACAGACCATAATCTTGGACATAAAAACAAACAAAAAATAAACCTCAATACATTTAAAATAATTGAATTCATACAGAATATGTTCTCACACTACAATGGAATCAAATTAGAAATCACTAAAAGATAGAGAACATAAAAATTCTGAAATGCTTGGAAATTCAACAATACACTTCTAAATAATCATGAAGCAAAGAATAAGCCTCAAGGGAAATTAAAAAGATAACAAAAATGAAATACAGCACGTCAACATTTTGAGGACATTTCTACATTAGTACTGAAAGGAAAAATTTATAGTGCTAAATTAATAAAGTAGAAAAAACAGAGTCTCCAAAGGTTAATCTAATCTCCCACTTATAGAATATAAGGGGGAAAATTAATTTCAAACAAAGCAGAGAGAAGAAAATAATAACAATAGAAACAGAGATAAATAAAATCAAAAGCAAAAAAAAAATACAGAAAAGCAGGAAAATAAATAACTGATTTTTTTTAAAAAAGATCAATAAAATAGAAAAACCTTCAGCAAGACTAAGAAAAAGAGACGAGACAAAAATTGCTGATAGCAAGGACTTCTGGGTAACCTGGCACTATAGTCAGAAGCACCATGCCATCCCTCCACAGCAAGGATCTGAAAAACTGAGTCAAACAGAGTCACACATCAGTCCTGAAACCCTAAGTGTCAAATGAAGAGATAAAGAACTCAGCGAAGCACGGAATGGAATAAGAAATTGACTGAGAACAGAGAGCGAGGAGAGATACCTGCAGAGGTCCCCTATCAGCTACCACAGCACGGATCTGCCATCTTGGACTCCTATCAGAGATGGGCAAACAGGGGGTACATGGGCAAACAGGGGGTACAAGACAGCAGCTTCACAGAGCTCCCAGCAGGAGACGGAACAACTGGTAACCAACGACATACACTTTCCCACCCACCACCCTTCTTCACCCCCTCTTGGCCTCTTCTGCTTCCCACAGCCACAGTCTCTTGGCCGGGAAGACCAGTTTCACCCTGATATCTCTTGGATTCCACCTGCCTGTACCAGCCAGCTTCCTGAGTGCTATTGGTTGGCTGCTGGTGTTGCTTTTTTCTGCTTCATTAGATTTCTTCCTTACCTCTCACCACCTCCTCCTTCTTTCTTTCAAATACCTGACTCCGTGGCCATCTTTGCTTTTTCCTGGGGGGCTGCGAGGTGCTGCTCAACTGTAGAACTGCTTTCCAACCCATGCCGTGGAGCTGGTGGGACTCCTGGGGCTTTTTTTGTTCTGATTTGTTCTCTTTTGATTTGTTTGTTTGATTGTTTTCTTTTTCTTTTCTCGGCTTGGGAGCCCCTTCTGGCCGGGCAGTGCTGCATGGCTTGGGAGATACTCTGTTACTCTGTGCAGATGCACAGTGACATCCCTGGGAGCATTTCTTTTTTCTTGTGTTTTCTTTTCTTTGCTTTGTTTTCTTCTCTCTCTTTTTCCCATTTTGTTTTTCTTCATTTCAGTTTCTTGATTTTTTTTCTTTTTGTTTTTCTCCGTTTCTCAGTCTCTCATCTCTCCACTCCAGTAGCAAGCTCCCTTAGCGCTCTTTTTTTTGTGTGTGTATGTTTTTGACCTCTGTTCCTCTCTCCTCTTTTCCATACTCATTAGCTCCACACATCACAATCTCCTGCCTCCTTCCTGCCTACCTGCACTGTGCAGCATCACACACCCAAGCAGCACAGGCATGGCCTCCTGGAACCTGCCCTGCGCTGATTCCTGGTCTGCCCTGTCGGCCCTTGTATGTGCCACAAACAACCCATCCAGCATTCCCCTTCATCTGGACCTATCCTGCTGTACCATACATGAGTGATGAGCAAACAACAAAGAACACACAGCCCACCTGTTCAGATATAACCAAATAAAACAAAAAAGCAGGATGAAACAAACAAATCTACAATCAATAAACGAGGAAAATAACCACTGAATGCCCAGAAGACAGCAGACAATATCAAAACATATACAAAAACAGGACAGGATGGTTCCAGTAGGTGTCCAAAATAAAACACCAGATGACTCTCCAGTAGAAGAAAAGGCACTAGAACTACCTGATAGGGAATTCAAATCTCTAATATTCAGAATTATCCAAGAGTTGAAGCAGAAAGCAGACAAAAATGAGGAAAAAATAGACAAATTCTTGGAAAAGGCAGACAAATTCATGGAAAATACAGACAAAAAAATGGAAGAATTCAAGAAAATAATACAGGAACAAAATACTAAAATAAATTCATAACTAGATATCATACAAAAACAACAATTAGAAATCCAAAAGATAAACAACAAGATTTCAGAAATGGACAGCATCATAGAAGGGCTGAGGAACAGGTTTGAAATGATGGAAGACAGGATCAGTGAAACTGAAGACAAACACTTGGATACAACTCTGTTTGAGGAAAAATCAGAAAAAGAAAGAAGAAAAATGAAGAAACCCTGAGAATTATGTGGGATACAATCAAAAGCAAAAATATGTGAATGATTGGAGTTCCAGAACAGGGGGATAAAACAGAAAACACAGAGAGGATCATTGAAGAATTGCTGACAGAAAACTTCCCCAATATCATGAAAGATGAAAAGCTGGCCTTCCGAGAAGCTCAACGAACCCCATATAGGATAGACCCCAAAAGAAAATCATGAAGGCGTATCATAATCACACTCACTAAAACCAAAGACAAAGAATCCTGAGGGCAGCTTGAGAAAAACAAAAAGTCACATACAGAGGAGAAACAATAAGACTAAGCTCGAATTATTCAGCAGAAACCATGCAGGCAAGAAGGAAATGGGATAGCATATATAAAACCTTGAAAGAAAAAAATTGCCAGCCAAGAATAATCTATCCCTCAAAACTCTCTTTCAGATATGATGGTGAAATGAGGTCATTTCCAGGTAAACAAAAATTAAGGGACTATATAAAAACCAAACCAAGCTTACAAGAATTATTAAAGGGAGTCCTTTGATCTGAGAACAAACAACATCAGACCACAGGCTGAATCTAGGACACAGGACTGTACTAGCCAGATACCAACCTAGGAAATGAACTCTTAAGGACTATCTAAAACCAAAAGAATTACAACAGGGATCCAGAGAGGTTAATCTGTAAATGACAACATCATCAGAACAATAAAAGAGGGACTAAACGGCGTAGATACAGAACCTTCTAATGGAGAGAAAGGCAAGGTGATACCAAGTGATAATACACTGGTTCAAACCTAGGAAGATAAGGGTAAATTCCAAGGTAACCACAAAGAAAGTTAACAAAGCTACTCATCGAAACAAGAAAAACATAAAGTCTCAGTAAAAACAAAACCTAAAAAAACAAAAGAACTGAAAAAAAAATCCACAAGCAAAAGAAATTCAGTACAGGAGAGTGGGAGGATCAAAGAAAACATCAGCAAGGCAGAAAAAAAGCTCTACAAAATGACAGCAATAAACTCACACCTATCAGTAATTACAATGAATGTAAATGGCCAAAATGCACCCATAAAAAGATGAAGAGTGACAGAATGGATAAAAAACAGAATCCATTAATATGCTGTCTACAAGAGACATACCTTAGAAAGAAAGATGTAAATTTATTAAAAATCAAAGGGTGGAAAAAATTATATCAAGCAAACAGCTACCAAAAAAGAGCAGGAATGGTAATACTAATCTCAGATAAAATAGACTTTAAAAGAAAATCCATAAAAGACAAAGAAGGACACTATATAATGATTAAGGGGGCAATCCATCATGAAGACATAACCATAATAAACACCTACACACCCAACGACAGGGCTCCCAAATACATACATAAAACAAACTCTAACAACATGGATGAAACTGGAGGATATTAAGCTGAGTGAAATAAGTCAAATCACAAAAAGACAAATATTGTATGAGACCTCTATTGTAAAAACCCATGAAAAAGTTCACACACAAAAATTAACAATCTTGTTGGTTACCAGGGATGGGAGGGGTGGGGGGAAACACTAAATAGGCAATAGATAAGTGGTATCTTGGGTGAAGGGTGAGACAGTACACAATACAGGGGAAACCAGCACAACTTGTACAAGGAAAGGTCATGGAAGCTCCATAGACACATCCAAACTCCCTGAGGGACTGAATTGCTGGGCGGAGGGCTGTGGGGACCACGGTCTCAGAGAACATCTAGCTCAATTGGCATAACACACTTTATAAAGACAATGTTCTACATTTTACCTTGATGAGTAGTGTCTGGGGTCTTAAATGCCTGTGAGGAACCACCTAAGGTACTTCACTGGTCTCACTCCTTCAGGAGCAAGGGAGAATGAAGAGAACAAGATACAAGGAAAAGATTAGTCCAAAGGACTAATGGACCATAGTTACCACGGCCTCCACCAGACTGAGTCCAGTACCGCTAGATGGTGCCCAGCTACCACCACTGATGGCTCTGACCGGGATCACAACAGAAGGTCCTGGACAGAGCTGGAGAAAAATGTAGGACAAAATTCTAATTCACGAAAAAAGACCAGATTTACTGGTGTGACAGACTGGAGAAACCCCGAGAGTATGGTCCCCAGACACCCTTTTAGCTCAGAGGTGAAGTCGCTTCCGAGGTTCACCAGTCAGCCTGGGATTGGACACCCCCATAAAACAAAACAGGACTAATGAGGCACAGCAGTCCAGGGACAGGGACTAGAAGGCAGGAGGGGGTCAAGAAAGCTGGTGATAGGGAACCCAACATTGAGAAGGGACAGTGTTGCTCCGTCGTGGGGTTGTTAACCATTGTCATAAGGCAATATGTGTACTAACTGTTTAATGAGAAACTATTTGTTCTGTAAACCTTCATGTAAGGTACAAAAAAAAAAAAAAAAAAAGAAAAAAAGAATTACCTATGTGAGATTAAATTGAGAACAGCTACCCAAAAGGTTTGATGGGAAGACTAAGGGCCAATGAGTTGAAGATAATGTGATGGAATAATTTGAAAAGGATAGTGAGAATAGCAGCACAACTGGAAGAATGTAATCATGTCACAGAATTTTCCATTTCTGAAATGATGTATCTTTGGCTATGTATATTTTCACCAAAAAAAGAAAAAAAAAAAATGGTCCTCCAAGGTCAAGAAGGGAGAGTGTTGACACATTGTGTGGTTGTTAACCAATGTCATAAAACAATATGTGTACTGACTGTTTAATGAGAAACTATTTGTTCTGTAAACCTTCACCTAAAATACAATTAAAAAAAGAAAAAAGAAATAAATGATAGCTGAGAGTTAAGCTTTCATTTTCTAAAACAGCTGATCCTATTTCAGTCAATTTCTGAACTGACAGCTTAGTATTACTGACAATGCAGCACTGATGCTCCTCCCTCCAATGTGTGAGCAATGCTTGACTTTGACAGCCCATGTTCACTCTCTGCAGAGCTTCAGGAAAAGGGGAGAGGGATAGGTGCATGCTGTCCCATTCCAATTCCACCTCTCAGCACACTCCCACCCATTATGTGTCCATTCTGCAGCCTCAATTGTTTCTCTTCACCTCTAGCTTTGGTTATACCACTGCAATGCATTCTTAATAACGCCAAACTGACATAATACTTTTCCTGGAATAAAGTATGGTATAAATAAATAACGCTATTGTGAAGAGGAAAAAAAATTGCTGATATCAGGAATGAAACAAGGGATATCACTACAGACCCTGCAGAAAGCTAAAGATAATAAAGGAATGCTATGAGTCAGAATCAGCTTGATGGCAACAGGGTTTTTGTTTGTTTGTTTTTAACAATTCTATACACATAAATTTGATAGATGAAATAGAACAATTTCTCAAAAAGTACAAACTACCACAATGTACATGATACATTGAATACACTGAATAGCCCTATACTATTAAAGGAATTACCACCACTCATTTGTCAGTTTGTCGTACTGTGATGACCTGTGTGTTTCTGTGATGATGGAAGTTGTGCCACCAGTATTTCAAATACCAGGAGGGTCACCCATAGTGGATAGGTTTCAGTGGAGCTTCCAGACTAAGACAGACTAGGAAGCAGGACTGGCAGTCTACTTCTGAAAAAATTGGCCAATGAAAACCTTATGAATAGCCGAACATTGTCTGATATAGTATCTGAAGATGAGCCCCTCAGGTTGGAACGTACTCAAAATATAACTGTGGAAGATCTGCTGCCTCTAAGTAGAGTTGGCCTTAATGAAGTAGATGGAAGCAAGCTTTTGGGACCTTAATTTGCTGATGGGACATGACTCAAAACGAGGAGAAATACTTGCAAACATCCATTAATAATCAGAATGTGGAATGTACAAAGTATACATCTAGGAAAATTGGAAGTTGTCAAATATGAAATGGAATTCATAAAGATCACTGTGATAGGCATTAGTAAGCTGAAATGGACTAGTATTGTCCAGTTTGAATCTGACAATCATATGGCATACTATCTATGCCAGGAATGACAAATTGAAGAGAAATGGTGTTGCATTCATCATAAAAAAGAACATTTCAAGATTTATCCTGAAGTACAACACTTCAGATATAGGTTAATATTCATAGGCCTACAAGGAAGATCAGTTAATATGACTGTTATTCAAATATACACATCAACTACCAAGGCCAAAGATGAAGAAATTGAAGACTTAACAACTTCTGCAGTCTGAAATTGAACAAACATGTAATCAAGATGCATTGATAATTACTGGTAATTGGAATGGGAAAGTTGGAATCAAAGAAGGATCAGTAGTTGGAAAATCTCTCCTTGGATATAGAAATGAGGCCAGAGATTTTATGATAGAATTTTCCAAGTCCAATGATTACTTCATTGCAAATACTTTTTTCAACAACGTAAATGGTGACTATATACTATACAAGTGGACCTAATCAGAAGGAATACTCAGGAATCAAATTGACTACATATGCAGAAAGAGACTATGGAGAAGCTCAATATCATCAGTCAGAACAAGGCCAGCGATCGACTGTGGAACAGACCATCAATTGCTCATATACAACTTTAAGTTGAAGCTGAAGAAAATTAGAGCAATTCCATGAGGATCAAAATACTACCTTGTATATTTCACTTGTATTTAGAGAACATCTCAAGAATAGATTTGATGCATTGAAAATTAATGGCCGAAGATGAGACGAGTTGTGGAATGACATCAAGGACATCATACACATGAAGAAAGCAAAAGGTCATTAAAAAAAAACAGAAAAGAAAGAAAACACCAAAATGGATGTCAGAGGAGACTCTGAAACTTGCTTTTGAAAGTCGAGTAGCTAAAGCAAAAGGAAGAAATGATTAAGTAAAAGAGCTGAATGGAAGATTTTAAAGGGCAGCTTGAGAAGACAAAATATTATAATGACATGTGCAAAGACCTGGAGTTAGAAAACCAAAAAGGAAGAACACGCTCAGCATTCCCCAAGCTGAAAGAAGTGACAAAAAAATTCAAGCCTCGGGTCACGTTATTGAAGGATTCTATGGATAAAATATTGAATGACCCAGGAAGCATTGAAAGAATATAGAAGGAATATGCAGAGTCACTGTACCAAAAAGAATTGGTCAACAGTCATGGATTTCAGGAGGTAGAATATGATCGAGAACCAATGTTACTGACAGAAGAAGTCCAAGTCCCACTGAAGGCATTGGTGAAAAACAGGGCTCCAGGAATTGACAGAACACGAAGTGAGATGTTTCAACAAATGGATGCATAGCTGAAGGTGCTCACTCATCTATGCTAGGAAATATGGAAGACAACCACCTAGCCAACCAACTGGAAGAGATTCATATTTGTGCCATTCCTAAGAAAGGTTATCCAACAAAAGTAGAAATTATCAAACAATATCATTAATATCATACTCAAATAAATATTTGCTGAAGATCTTTCAAAAGCGTTTGCACCACTACACGTACAGGGAATTTTCAGAAATTTAAGCTGGATTCAGAAGAAGATGTGGAACCAGGAATATCATTGCTGATGTCAGATGGATCTTGGCTGAAAGCAATGAATACCAGAAAGATATTTACCTGTGTTTTATTGACTATGCAAAGACATTCGACTGTGTGGATCATAACAAATTGTAGATAGTATTGCAAAGAACGGAAATTACAGAACACTTAATTGTGTTCATGAGGAATCTGTACATAGACGAAGAGGCAGTCATTTGAACAGAACAAGGAGATACTGTGTGGTTTAAAGTCAGGAAGGGTGTGAGTCAGGGTTGTATCCTTTCACCATAATGATTCAATCTGTATGCTGAGCAAATAATCTGAGAAGCTGGACTATATGAAGAAGAACACGGCATCAGGATTGGAGGAAGTCTCATTAACAACCTGCAATGACACAACCTTGCTTGCTGAAAGTGAAGAGGACTTGAAGCACTTACTGATGAAGATCAAAGACTACAGCCTTCAGTATGGACTCCACCTCAACATAAAGACAACAAAAATCCTCACAACTGGCCCAGTCAGCAACATCATGATAACTGGAAAAGATTGAAATTGTCTAGGATTTTATTTTACTTGGATCCACAATCAACACTCATGGAAGCAGCAGTCACGAAATCCACCAACATATTGCATTGGCCAAATCTGCTGCAAAAGACCCTTTTAAAGTGTTAAAAACAAAGATGTGCACTTTGAGGACTAAGGCGTGCCTGACCCAAGCCATGCTGTTTTCAAACGCCTCATATGCATGCAAAAGCTGGACAGTGAATAACGAAGACCAAATATAATTGACACCTTTGAATTATGGTGTGGGCAAAGAATATTGATGGAAGAATGAACAAATCTGTCTTGATAGAAGTACAGCCAGAATGCTTGTAAGAAGCAAGAATGGCGAGACTGTCTCATGTATTTTGGACATATTATTAGGAGGGACTAGTCATTGGAGAAGGACATCATGCTTGGTAAAGTACAGAGTCAGTGAAAAAGAGGAAGACTCTTGGTGAGATGAATTGACACAGTGGCTGCAACAATGGGGTCAAGCCTAACAATGATTGTAAGTATGGCGCAGGATGGAGCAGTGTTTTCGTTCTGTTGTACATAGGCTTGCTATGAGTCTGAATCAACTTGAAGACACTAGCAACAACAATTAAGGGAATTTAAATCATTATTTAAAAGCACCTAAGAAAAAAACAAAAAGTAAACTTCCAGGGTGAAATGTTTTCACTGGTCAATTCTAACAAGTTATTAAAGAAGAATTAACAGTAATTATATAAATCTGTTTTAGAAATTTGAAAAGGAGTGAATTCTTTCTTTTCCAAATCATTTTGTGAATCTAGTATTACTCCAATACCAAAACTAGACAAAGACAACACTGAAAAAAAAAAAACCTGGAAAACAATATTCCTCCTGAATATTGATGCAGGATTTATTAATAAAATATTAATACTGTATTTTTACGAAAATAACACACACCTTTTGGGTTTGTTTTACAACCGTACCCTCCCCCTGTGAGGTATTTTCATAAGCATACTATGTTAATTTTTTTTACAGCAACCTAAAAATTCGCATAGTGGTGCTTACAAAAAAAACCTCACCAGGGAAGGGCATGGTTGGCAAATATATGTAGAAGGCATGAGTAATTTGCATAAGAAATTAGGTTCAGATGTAGACTGTGAAAAGAATTTGGAATTCTGCAGAACTGGTGGTGCAATGGTGAAATTCTTGGCTGCTAACCTAAACGTCGGTGGTTTACACCACCAGCTGCTCTTCAGGAGAAAGATGTGGCAGTCTGCTTCTGTAAACATTACAGCCTTGGCGTATGGGGTCCTAAAAGCTAGCAAGCGGCCATCTAAGATGCATCAATTGGTCCTAACACACCTGGAGTAAAGGAGAATGAAGAACACCATGGACACAAGGAAAGTATTAGCCCAAGAGACAGAAAGGGCCACATAAACCACAGAATTCATCAGCCTGAGACCAGAAGAACTAGATGGTGCCCAGCTACCACAATGACTGCCCTGACAGGGAACATAACAGAGGGTCCTTGTTGGAGCAGGAGAAGAGTGGGGTGCAGAACTCAAATTCTAGTAAAAAGACTAGACTTAATGGTTTGACTGAGACTGGAGGGACCCCGGAAGACGTGGCCCCCCAGCCTCTCTGTTAGCCCAAAACCAAAACCATTCCTGAGGCCAGCTCTTCAGACAAAGATTAGATGGGACTATAAAACATAAAATGATACTCATGAAAAGTGTGCTTCTTAGCTCAAGTAGATACATGAGACTCAATGGGCAGCTCCAGTCCAGAGGCAAGAGGAGAAGGCAGAGAGGGTCAGGAGCTGGTTGAATGGACACAGGAAATCCGGGGTAGAAAGGAATAGTGTGCTGTCACAGTATACGGAGAGCAAGTAGGGTCACAAAACAATGTATGTATAAATTTTTGTATGAGAGACTAATTTGAATTGTAAACTTTCACTTAAAACACAACAATAAAAATGAATAAATAAATAAAATATTACAGCACTGGAAACCCTCTGGGGAAGCCCTGTTCTATAGGGTTACTGTGAGTGGGAATCGACTCTATGGAGATATATATATATATATATATATATATATGTATATACACATATAGAACTGGGTATTAAAGGTATAATCAAGATTCGTAGAATCAGGAAAGTGTCCAACACCTAAAATTGGAGCCTGGTACACCAAAGTCCAACTTCCATTACTGCTCAGTTTTTTATGAAAGCAAACCTTTGTATGATGATTCTTCCCATGGTGAACATAGGGAAGAAGTGAGGGAAACTGTAGGGAGGCCCATGTGTCTATGAGTTCATGTGTGCACACAGGGAAGATGGAGTTGGTACCTAATTAACACACTCTTCAGTGCAGACTGATTCTATGGATCAGATTAACACAAACATGGAATAACTCTTCTCAGGTAAAAAGGGATCCGACTGTCAGATGATTTGGGGAAGGCACTGAGATCGAGAATTTAGTCAGGGCATGTCATGGTTTGAATTATGTCCCCCAAAAAATGTGTATATCAGTTTGGCTGGGCCATGATTCCTGGTACTGTGTGATTTTCCTATATGTTGTAAATCCTGCCTCTATGACGTTAATGAGGGAGGATGGGTGGCAGTTGTGTTAGTGAGGCAGGACTGGATCTACAAGACTGGATTGTGTCCTGAGGCAATCTCTTGAGATATAAAAGACAGAAGTGAGCAGTGAGACAGGGAGACCACATACCATCAAGAAAGCAGTGCCAGGAGCAGAACGCATCCTTTGGACCGGGGTCCCTGTGCAGAGAAGCTCCTAGTCTGGGGGAACACTGAAGAGAAGAAGGCTGACAGAGAGAAAAGCCTTCCCCTAGAGCTGACGCCCTGAATTTGGACTTTTAGCCTACTTTAACTGTGAGGAAATAAACTTCTCTTCGTTAAAACCATCCACATGTGGTATTTGTGTTATGGCAGCACTAGATGACTAAGACAGGGCAGGAAGTGAGCTAGACTTGAGTGTTGAATCATGTGGATCCCATTTATGACATTGGTAATGATGGTGACGATGATGAATGTGGCAATAATGGACACCACCTGTTACTGACATTTAATATGTAGCAGAGATTCTGCCAAGTGTTCTGGATGCAATATCACTTTTATCCCTCATGCTGGTATTATAAGGTCAGTATTATGATCCCCATTTTACAGATAAAAAACTGATTTAGACAGTAAACTTGTCTCCTATCTGAGTTCACTTGTACATTAAATATCAAAATTGGAACTAAAACTCATATCTGACTACAAAATTCATTAATCCACCCATTTATTACATACCTATTAATTTTTTTAAATTATGGGCCAGGCCTTGTGCTAAGTGCTAGGGAAAATATGGCAGAAAAAAGACATAATTCCTGCCCTCTTGGAACTTATTTTTCCAGTAGAGTGGAGGCAGACTTTAATAAAAATTGCATAATCAAAAAACTATGCTAAGATTTAGGAAGAGAATAGGACAGTGGGCCTTAAGAGTGTTGAACAGGTCATCTGTTGGGATACATCAGGGAAGCTTCTTTGAGGAAGTGTTACTGAAAATGCACGGAGCCTAAGATACAGAGATGAAGGATGGGGTAGGGTGAGGAGCCTTCTAGGCAGAGGGAAGGAAGCTCAACTTGTCCTGGGAACTCAAAGAAGACCCTGAGACTGGAACAAAGGAAGAAGAGTGGTACAGGCTGAGGCTGAAGATGGGCCAGTCTAGTTCGTTTTGGACCCTGTAGGCATCTTAGGGCCTGGGAGCTATTTTCTAATAGCAAAAGGAAGTCATTGACTGGACTGGACTAATTTCTTGACCCCTTAAAGACTTAGCTTTCTTTTCTGTAAAACTGAGACACTAAAGGCCCACTTTATCAGATTGTTGTGAAGATTCGGTGAGAGAGTTTATCTAAAAGTTTAGCACAGTGCAAGTAATAGAATAATCTGTCATTTTACATATAAATCAAGAATTTGATAGAAGAAAAATCCAACGTAAGTGAATTGGTCAAATCATATTCTTGTAAAATAAAGGTGCAAAGAAATAGATCTCTTTAGTTTAAAAAGATGAGCCCTAAGGCAGAATATGATTCAAATGGATAAACCCATAAAATTTACCCTTATTTACCATGTTGAAGGTGAAGGATCTATGTTTCAAGTCATTGGGAAGGAAGACATAAAGACCCGGCTTGAGGACGTAGCTGGATTTACCAAGGCGTTGGACTAGTCCTCTGTGCTCCACTTCTGTCTTTGCCCTATATTAGCTATGTGACCGTGAGCCATTCTTTTGACCTTTTGAAATCTCAGATTTAGTTGACGTTTGTGAAATAGAATAATAGTTGCTAATTCAAGGTGTAGTTGTAAGACCAAATGAGGATATGCATATGAAAGGGAGTTGGAGTTAGGAAGAGCTATGCAAACATTAAATGTTAAGGTTGGGGTTCCTTAGCTGGTAATAGAAAGCTATTTCTGAATCCATCCCTGCTGTTTCCCTTCTGTTGATTTCAAGCACGGACCAGTGTGAAAAGTGCCCAGAGGACCAGTACGCAAACAAGGAGAGAGATCGCTGCCTCCCCAAGGCCAACACTTCCTAGCTAGAGAGCAACCCTTGGGAATCATCCTGGCCTGTGCAGCTGTTTCCTTCTCTTTTATCACAGCTTTGGTTCCGGGAGTTTTTGTGAAGCACCAGGACACTGCCATAGTCAAAGCCAACAATCATTCTCTCAGCTCTGTTCTTCTCATTTCTGTGAATCTCTCCTTCCTCTGCAGCTTGCTCTTCATTGGTCATCCTACCACAACGACTGGCCTCCTCAAAAAATAACTTTCAGAGTTGTATTCCCTGGAGCTCTTTCCACCATTTTTGCAAAGACCATCACTGTGGTACTGGCCTTCAAGTCCAAAAGGCCAGGGAACAGGGTCAGGCACTGCACAGAGACCAGAGCTTCTAACTCCTTCATTCTCACCTGCTTCCTGGTCCAAGTTATGCTCTGTGGGGTGTGGCTGGTGAACTATTCCCTTTTCCCAGATACAGACCCATACTCAGAACCTGGACTAATCATCATAGGGTGTAACAAGGGCTCAGGCACTGCCTTCTATTATTTCCTGGGCTACCTAGGCTGTCTGGCCTTGGTCAGCTTCTCCATTGCTTTTGTAGCCAGGAACCTCCCTGACAACTTTCTCACATTTAGCATGCTGCAGAGTCTGGGTCTCCTTCCTGCCCTCCTACCACAGCACCAAGGGGAAGGCAGTGGTGACTGTGGTGATCTTCTCCACACTGACTTCCAGCCTGGGGTTACTTGGATGTATATTTACTCCTAAATGCTACGTAATCCTCCTCAGGCCAGACAAGAACACCCAGTTATGGGTAAAGAATAAGGGAGATTTGAGGAACATAATCTTTTTATGGAGCTTTGACTCAATGTTTGGGCAAAGTATGAGCTTCCTGGAGGAATAAAAAAACAAAAAACATTGCTATCATTGTATACCTGGTTTACTTCAAGATTTACCTATATTCTCTCAGGAGGACAATCTTCCTACCATATTCATCCAGGGCACCACAATCTTCATGCAGCATACCTCTTTATAAAACCGTTTTTGACTTGGTAGTACATCAAGTATCAAGACTTGAATGCATCTTATCTTTTGGTTGCTTTGTTACTTGGGGGAACTTATCTCACTCCATGTATTTAGCCAAAACTCTGGTTGACTAGAGTCCTGAAACGCATCTCTGTGATTCCTGCTGCCTGTCATCTCTCAAGCCCACCTCAAAGATACCTTGTTAATACTAGAGCCATGCATTTTTTTTGGAGCTTCAGTAATTTTCAATGTGAGTTCAACTTAGTAGCTACTTTTCTGCATCCCTTAATAGCTGACATTACTGTGGAAACAATACATTGTTAGCGTGACTAACCATTCCAGACTGCCCCAGACTAAGTGGTTTCCTGGGACTGAGGGATTACACTCCTAAAAATGGGACAGTTCCAGGCACACTGGGATGAGTGGTCAACCTCTGCTCACATTTTGAGACTGGGCAGATGATGGTGCTAACATATCTTTTTTTTAATTTACTCAATTCATGTACCTGGAACTTTTACTAGGACCTTATAAACCCCATTTTTTAAAATTTGTAAAATGGAGATGATGGTAATAGTCAAAATAAAGGGCTGTTATCACTATAAAATGGAATTATGCATGGGAAAATATAAAACTAGCTATTGGTGAATATTATTATCTTCACCTAGTGCCATCTAGAGGGGTATGATAATGGAATCCAGATTTTTTGGAGTCACTGAAGCTGGACGAACCAAAAAAAATATTACCTTGGGGAAATCTTTAAAGTTTGACCTGAAACGATCCACTGAAGTCATCTCTGAACCAAATAATCATTTCATCTAATTAGAGAAGAAAGCTGCATTAACCGTTATACTCTTTTAAAGAATTATCTATATGTGATCAAATTGACGACAGCAACTTGAAAAGATAGAAGAGAAGCTTAGGGGGGCAGCGAGTTTGTGTAAATGGTGGTGAAATAATTTTAAAAAGGTTAGTGAGAAAGGGGACACAACTTGAAGAATGTAACCAATGTCACTGAATTGTACACGTAGAAGTGGTTGAAGTGGTATATGATTTGTTGTATATATTTTCACCAAAAATTAATTAATAATTAATTAAATAAATAGACATGATGAAATAGAAATCCAAGGATGCAGACTAATAGTGGACACAATTAACTTACCAGACTAAATCTTCATGTCTGAGACTGATGATTACCTATCAGTTCTACTGACCATCCCTGGTAACTCTATTGTCAGAAAGCACCCAATGGTTGCTCTTTCGAATATCCTGTCACAATACAGGAATAACAATATTCACAGTGAAACCACATTTTATTGAGGGTTTGGAATATACAGATCACTGTGTTAAACACCCATGTTTAGTAAAGTAGAGGATCAGAAAAGAGGAAGATCCAAAAACGTGTGTCAACTTGGATAGGCCATGATTCCCAGGATTGTATGATTGTCCACCATTTTGTCATCTGATGTGATTATCCTATGTGTTGTAAATCCTACCTCTATGATGTTAATGAGGCAGGGTTAGAGGCAGTTATCTTAATGAGGCAGGACTCAATCTACAAGATTAGATTGTGTCTTAAGCCAATCTCTTTTGAGCTATAAAAGAAAGAGACAGGTGGACTTTATACCACCAAGAAACAAGAGCCAGGAGAATAGTGTGTCCTTTGGAACCGGGGTCTCTGTGCTGAGAAGCTCCTTTACTGGGGAAGATTGATGACAAGGACCTTCCTCCAGAGCTGACAGAGAAAGCCTTCCCCTGGAGGTGGCACCCTGAATTTGGACATCTAGCCTTCTAGACTGTGAGAGAATAAATTTCTCTTTGTTAAAGCCACGGACTTGTGGCATTTCTCTCACAGCCGCTCTAGATGACTAAGACAACTCTCAACAAGATAGACTGACACAGTGGCTGCAACGACGAGCTCACGCATAATAGATTGTGAGGATGGCGAAGGACTGGGCAGTGTTTCATCACTATGAGTCAGAACCAACTCGACGGCACCTAATAACAACAATGTGAAACAACATAACAGCCTCAGCTGATATTTTTCCAGTTCCAGTTCCAGTTACTATAGAGCTGATTTCAATTCATGATGACACCATGTGTGCATAGTAGACCAACACTCCATAGGGTTTTTAATGCTGTAACTTCTCAGAAGATCACCAGTTCTTTCTTTCAAGATGCCTCTGGGTGGTTTTGTACCACCAACCCTTTGGTTAGTAGTGGAGTGCTTCATTAGTTGTGCCAGCTGGGGACAAGAACTCAACTGATATAAACCTTACAAAACACTTGTTCTGAGGAGAGAGTTACAATTCACTCTGTGTGGATCATAGGCAATCACCAGAGATGAAACTGGTAGCTGGACCTGTAAGTAGCAATGAGGCACTGCCTAGCCAGATTCCACTGGCTCTGGGATGAGGAGGGATAGCATGGTGAAGACTCCTCTCACAGGGTTGCTGAATTGTTCTACCTGACTTCCATGAGAGTCAGTTTGTTACATTGCAGCCTGAGTGACCATTAAAAAATAAATAAATAAATCACATAACATCACATCACACTTCCCCATCCCCGCTGAGACTTCCACAATGTCTAGGAAATCTAACATCATTAATCATTACTCTTCACAACCTTTCCCCTGTCTGGTTCCATGACCTCATTTTATGTTGTCCTTCCCTCCATTACCCTACTATAGCCATATATGTGTCCTTACTCCTTCCCAAGTATGCCAAACATGCTATTATCTCTGGTCCTTTTGGGAACATAATTCCTACACTGTAAAGATATGCCATCTTCTTACAGATTGCTGTAGATATATTAATAAATATGTACAGCATCATCCCTACATGCAAATTCATTTTCTGTTTCACTCCTATTCCCATATTTCCCATTCCTGAAGAACTTCATAATACATAAGAATTTACTGAATTGTAATCTATATATTTTGTAAACTTGTAAAACAGTTTCCTCTCTTTTATTCATTCATTCACTCATTCAACAAATATTTACTGAGTACGTGCTCTAAGCCAGGTATTCTGGTAGGTACTCGAGAATTATTGGTGGAAAACACAAATATCTCTTGTTAAACACAAACACCTCTTGTAGCTAACATTCTAGCAGGGAAGACAGAAAATTAATTATACAAATGAGCAAAATACACATTATGTTAAAAGATGATAAATGCTTAAATCAAGAAAGAGAGCAAAGTGAAGGGGATTGGGAATATAATGGGCAGAGGAAGAGCAATACAGGCTGAAGGAAAGTTTAGAGCAGAAGCTTTAGGGAGGAACTCTTCTTCTTTATGCTTGAGAGGTCAGTGTCTGAAGTAAAGTGAACAAAGCAGAGAGATGTAGGAGTGGAATTCAAAAGTAACTTTATTGGGTCTTTGTTGACTGATTGAAATGGGAGCTATTGCAATATTCTGAGCATGTCAGAGAATGGATGAAGGGACAAAGGTAGATACAGAAAGATGCATTAGGAGACTGTTACAGAATACCATGGGAGGAATAATGTGCTTAAACCAGAGTGATAGCAGTGTAGGTGAAGTACTCATAAACCTAAAACCAAACTTATTGCTGTTGAGTCTAGCTCTTAACCACTACGCCACAAAGGTTTCCAAAGTACTCATAGTATAGACATATTTTGAAGGTAGAGCCATCTTCATTCTTTTAAGGATTGGCTGTGGGTTGTGAGATAATGAGAAGTCAAAGATGTTTGTAGCACAAGCAACTAAAAAGGCAGATTTGCCATCAACAGAGATGGGAAAGGCTATGGGCAAAACAGGTTTCCTGGGGAAGACCAGCAGGTATGTTCTGGACTGGGCTGAGTTGAGATGTCTACTAGATATCCAAATAGACATGTCTCAGGAACTACTGCGTGACTGAGCCTTGGCATCATGCTCAGCAGTAATAACAATAGCAGTGATAATATTAATTGCAGTAAAATCAGCCCCAATCTTCTATATTGTGTTTTAAAGACCACAAAGCCATCACAGTGGCATTTTCCATACAATCCTGCTGACAAACTTAATCTGGGAGAAGATCACCATCCTCGTGGTACAAAAGAGTAGCACAGAGAGGAGAAGGAGTTTGCACTAGCTCACCCAGCAAGTTAGAGCACAGCTGGACTTCAAAACCAGTACTTCTGATCCCATGTCCATATTCTTTCTCCTGTCATCTCCTGCTATTTCCTGACACATAAGGACTTCTCTGATCAAACAGAACAACCACCTTTCCCTGAACATATGGTGCATCATCCCGCTCTGCCAAGAATGTCTGTCTGCCACCCCAATTCCCTTCCAATAAAACTCATGTCAAATGCTGCCCCCTCCTCATTAGGGCATCTTTGATGTCTCTCCTCTGATTGTCCCGTTCCTTCCCTTGATCATCCTTGTTTCAGGTTCCCTGATGCTTCTCAGAGGCAGGACACACATCTGAGCATGGAGGACATGCACGGAGTATTCATATTCAAGCCCACGTTGTTCCTCTTGTTGTACATCTCACAGCAGGAATCACTAAATATGATCAGGAAAGGGGTGAAATGCATTTCACACTCAATACCAATGCTCATACACACTATAATCTTCAGGGGCATGCTTATTTATTCATTCATTAATCCATTAATTCACAGATATTCTTATATCATTAATCATTGGAAACCATAACCCATTTGATGATGAATATAAAGCTGTTCCTCTTCAAGTTGTTGTTCCCGGTGTAGTATAACATACGATTCTCAGATTCAAAATAACCATTTCAGTTCACTAATGCCTAGGATATTTATCTTTAAGCATTCCATTTTATTTTTGACAATTTATAATTTTCCTTGATTCATACTTCATACAGTCCATGTTCTGATCATTAATAGATGTTTACAGTTGTTGCTTCTTATTTTGAGTTGCACCACCTCAGCAAATGACATTTGGATAGAAAAATGTGTCCTAGAAGAAGTATTGCCAGAATGTTCCTTAGAAGCAAGGATGGGGAGACTTAGTCTTGCTTACGTTGGACACATCATGAGGAGAGACCAATTGCTGGAGAAGGACATCACTCTTGGTAAAGTTGGGGGTCAGCAAAAAAGAGGAGACTCTCAATGAGATGGACTGATAAAGTGGTTGCAACAATGGCCCAAACATAGCAACGACTGAGAAGATGGTGCATGGCCAGGCAATGTTTTTTTCTGTTATACATAAAGTCACTATGAGTCAGAGCTGACTCAACAGCACCTAACAACAACATCTTTTTCTTATGATACCCAAGACTTGTCACCAATGAAGGGCATAGATGATTCGTTCCAAAAAGTGATGTTGGGAACATACGCAAAAGCTACAGCCTTGAGTATTTTCATTTCAGGATAGACAAGAAAAATTAGAGTGAGTGTTAAGGAGATAATCAAAGTGGAACAATCACCCAGAACAAGAACCTCACTGTGGACAGAGATCAAAGACATAAAACATGCTAGATAAAATCCCACTTGAAGTTAGTAACTGTTGCAAACCATAGTGTATCTGTAAGTAAATACGCACATCAAGTTTGGAAACATGTGGAGGGAATTTATCAATATTACGAACGTGTGAAAAAATTTAACCAAGCTCAAACTCTAGTAAAGATCAGGTCACTCATTTGTCCAGGCACCATTACAGATGTAAAGAATGTGGGAAAGTCTTTAATAAATACCTCAACCTTAATATGAGTTAGAGAATTCATACTGGAGAGAAATACTATAAATGTAGTAAATGTGGACAAGTCCTTAACTGATGCTCAAAACTTGTTACACATCAGACAATACATAATGGAGAGAAGACTTACAAATGTAATGAAGGTAAGAAAGCTTTTTTAACTGATGCTCAAAAGTTACTCAGCATCAGAGAATTCATACTGGAGAGAAACTCTCTCTGTATAATGACTGTAGAAAGACTACTGTCCAACATATACACCTTAAAGAACACCAGAGAGTTCATACTGGAGAGAAACCTTAAAAATGTAAAGAATGTAGAAAAACCTTTGCCCATATATCAAGTTCCCTCGTGCATCAGAAAATTCATACTGGATACAAATCCTACAAATGGAATGAATGTGGAAAGGCCTTTATTCAATGTATACACCTTAGAGAAGACCAGAACATTAATACTGGAAAGAAACTGTATAGCTGCAGTACATGTGAGAAAGTATTTAATCAAAAATCAAATCTAAATAGACATAAGAGAATTCACACAAGAGAGAACTAAGGAACTTAGTCTCTTCATTCTAATCCAGGGAGTTAAGTACAGAGAACAAGCCAAAGTCAAAAAGTTTAATAAGGAGTGGATGTTTGGACAAGCATTGTTATATCGAATGTCTCCTTTTTTTGTAATAAGATTGTTTGAAGAGAGCTATGATTATTGATGTAATTAAGCTATCAGATCACTTGATGTAATGTATTGATTCCCGTTCTTCATGTGACAGCATAAGGTCAATTGATGCTGCATCAGAGCTGTGAAAGGTCCCTGTCCACTAGGTGGGCATCATTCACATCCACTTTCCCTGGAAATATAATGGCACTGATATGTAAAATATGTGGAGAAAATTTAAATTGAGATGTTCTTTGTTGTTAACCTATAAAGTGATATAAATCATCATGAAGTAGGTATTCAGGACATCATTCTTCTATATTACAGGTAAGAGACAGAAGATCATTCTATTAAAAAAAAAAAGAATTTCTTTACCATTTGCTCATTGAGGTGAGAAATCCAGCCAGTTCTTTAACATCCTAATGTTCTTCATAGTATCAGTAGTAAAAAGTCATCTATAATTGTTGATGTGGTAGAAATAAAGAAATCTTAAAAGATATCCATAGAAAGAGTACATAACTCCTCTCAGAAAGGGCATGCACTTAGTATAAGTAAGATCAATAGACTGATATGTATAGAAGGAAACGAAATGTTAGACAAAAACAGGCAATACCAAAAAAGTAAATGATCTGCTAGCAAACTGAACACCTCAGAAATTGTCAAAAAAAACTCACTTTACATCAAATTCATTGTCCACAAAGCTCATGACTCCTGAGTTCAGAATCTCCACATTGAAGTCCTGTCTTGTTTATATACATTAATCACATAAGACCCAGTATATGATTTAGTTGTTACAACATTCAGGAAATATTGTTTACGTATCCTACCTCAAGGATTTTAATAATGTTTTTATGAGTTTTAGTAATGTTTAGAAATTAATTAGAAGATTGAGTAATTCCACAGTGAGTGTATTACACTACATGTTATTTAATTAATACATTACATGCTTTTTTGTCAACTGGAGAAGGACATTATTTAAGTGATGGTTTCTTTATGGTTGTTATTGCTCCTTTACTTCTTACAAGTGACTTAATCAAATTCAGACACTTTGTTATTTTTATTAAGCCTCGTCAAGTTGCCTCCAACTCGTGGTGACCCTATGTACAACAGAACGAAACATTGCATGGTCTTGTGCCGTCATCATAATCATTGCCATGTTTGAGCCCATTATTGCAGCTGCTGTATAAGTCCATCTCATTGAGGGTCTTCCTCTTTTTCACTGACCCTCTAGTTTACCAAGCATGAGGTCCTTCTCCAGGGACTGGTCCCTTCTGATAACATGTCCAAAGTACATGAGATGAAGTCTCCCCATCCTTACTTCTATGGAGCGTTCTGACTATACTTCTTCCAAGACAGATTTGTTTGTTCTTCTGGCAGTCCATGGTATAGTTGACATTCTTGGCCAACACCATAATTCAAGTGTATCAATTCTTCTACGTAGTAAGTTTTGAAATTGGGAAGTTTGTGTCCTCCAACATTGTTCTTGTTTGTCAAGTTTCTTTTTTTTTTTTGTTATTTGGGGTGCCTTAAAATTTCATGTAATCTTTAAGATTTACTTTTCCATCATTTTCATTTCAACAAAAAGACCACTGGAATTTGTGTAGTGATTCCAGTCTATAGATCACTTTGGGGAGAGTTGCCATCTTAACGTATTCTAGTCCATGAACATGGGAAGTATTTCCATTTATTTAGGACTTTTTTAATTTCTTTCTTCAAATTTTTTTTTTTTCTTATTTTGCTTTCAGTACTAAAGTCTTACATCTCCCTGGTTAAATTGACTCCAAAATGTTTTATTCTTTGTGATTCTATTTCATCTACAATAAGTATTGTTTTCTTAATTTCCTTTCCAGATAGTTCATTGCCAGTGGGTAGGAATACAACCGATTTTTTGTGTTGATTTTGTATTCTGAAAATTTTCTGAATTTTTAAAAATAACTCTAATAGCTATTTTGCAGATTTTTTAGTACTTTAAAATCGTGCCACCTGGGAAGAAAGATAATTTTACTTCTCCCTTTTGATTTGGATGACTTTCATCTTTTTTTTTTTTGCCAACTTCTCTGGCTAGAAAATCCATTGCAATGTTGAATAGCAGTGACAAAAGTAGGCTTCCTTGAATGTTTTCGATCACAGGAAAATTTTCAGTCTTTAACCATTGAGTATGATGTTACTTCTGGGATTGTCATAAATCTCCTTTTCATGTTGTGAGATTTTCCTTGTATTGCTAGTTTGTTGAGTGTTTTGAGAGGTGGTGAATTTTATCAAATACTATTTCTATATCAATTGAGATCATCATATTTTTCCCTTGTTATATTAATGTAATGTTTTTCATTGATTGCTTATTGTATGTTGAACCACTCTTCTTTTCATGGGATGACCCACATTTGGTCATTGTGTATAATCCCTTTGTATGCTTCTGAATTAGGTCTGATAGTAGTTTGTTGAAGATTTTTGACTATACATTCAAAAGTGATATTGATGTGTAGCTTTCTTTTTTATGTCCTTGTCTAGATTTGGTATCAGGATAATGTTGACAGAGTATATTAGGAAGTGTTCTTTCTATTTTGTAAAAAAAATTTCGTGCTGTAAAAACTCAATTAAAAGTTTACATACAAAAAGAAACAATCTTTGTTGGTTATGAGAGGTGGGAGGGGTGTGGGCGGGAATACTAAACAGACAATAGATAAGAGGTAACTTTGGTGAAGGGTAAGACAGTACACAATACTGGGGAAGCCAGCACAACTTGTATAAGGAAAGGTTATGGAAGCCCCATAAACACATCCAAACACCCTGAGGGACTGAATTGTTGGATGAAGGGCTGTGGGGACCATGGTCTTTGAGATTATCTATCTCAATTGGCATAACACAGTTTATAAAGAAAATGTTCTACTATCTACCTTGATGAATAGTGTCTGGGTTCTTAAAAGCCTGTAGGCAGCCATCTAAGATCCTCCACTGGCCTCGCCTCTTCGGTAGCAAGGGAGAATGAAGAAAACAAGATACAAGGAAAGATTAGTCCAAAGGACTAATGGACCACAACTACCGCGGCCTCCACCAGACTGAGTCCGGTACAGCTAGATGGTGCCCAGCTACCACCACTAACTGCTCTGACTGGGATCACAACAGAGGGTCCTGGACAGAGCTGGTGAAAAATGTAGAAGAAAATTCTAACTCAGAAGAGAAGACCAGACTTACTGGCCTGACAGAGACTGGAGAAACCCTGAGAGTATTGCCCTAGACACCATTTTAGCTCAGTAATGAAGTCACTCTCTCAGTTCACCGTTCAGCCAAAGATTAGGCAGCTCCTTAAAACAAAGCGAGACTAATAGGGCGCAACAGTCCAGGGACATGGACTAGAAGGCAGGAGGGGACAGGAAAGCTGGTAATAGAGAACCCAAATTTGAGAAGGGACAGAGTTGACATGTCGTGGGGTAGTTAACCATTTTCATATAACAATATGTGTATTAACTGTTTCATGAGAAACTATTTGTTCTGTAAACCTTCATCTAAAGTACAATAAAAAAATTAAATTAATAAAAAAATTTGTTTTTGCTAGAGTTTGAGAAGGATTGTTGTTAATTCTTTCAACGTTTGGTAGTGTTCCTAGTAAATGGTTGGGGCTATGCAGAAAGGCCCACGCACATGCTGCACATTATGTCACAGTTGAGGAATCTTGAGCTTAGGAAATCCCAATGTTCTGAGCACACTTTGCATCCTTAACTATGGAGGAATTCATTATCTTTATTTTCATGAACAGCAAACAAATCTGTCCTTTGCCCTAGAGGGAGACATATCTTTTTCCTCCAGGGCTGTTTGCTATTTAAACTTCCTTGAGAAGACAGTCCAGAACAGAAGCTGTCATCATTTGCTCAAGAGACATTCACAAATTGGAGAAAACTATGGAGATTTGTTTTTCAACAATATCCATCCCTCATTCCTATATCATCTTGGCTTCTGGTGAACTTTCTCAAGAATAAGCCATTCCATTGGTTGTTTTGATTAATCTCAGTGATGGCGGTTGGAACCAAATCCATTCCCTTGGTCTCAAGCATTCTTTAATTAAGAGTGCTATCAACAGGACTCTAAGCAGTAAGGTGAGCCCAAGCTGCAGAACTGATCTGAGCAATGTTCCCCTGGTTCCTGGACACAATCAGATGAACAAATCTCATAAACAGCCAAGATCTACCTTTGAAAGTCAGCTAACTTTCCCTTACTTTTATATATTGATATTTCTACTTGATCAGAGGTCTCAGTTCATACGCAGCATGATATATTAGTGATTTTATAGGTTCTGCATTTGCCAGAAAGGAGGAAATCTAGTAACAGAGCATCCAGTGTGGTCTCCAAGCCAGCTGATACATTTTAGTGTTCTCAAATTAGTTCTAATAATTGAATCTAGTCCTTGTATTTGGAGGGACTGCCTGAGGGTAGAAAGTCCAACCTGTTCTGTTTGTCCACAGCATCAGCAGGATGACATTCTTCTGCCCCATGGAATGACTTATAATGGGGGTGAAACATCTAGAGGGGTTTGCATGAGAGGTGTAGGAGTAGAAGCCATTCGCTTCTGTTTCTGATAGACTTTTCAGTAAAGTTTAGGGGAATGGGATTCAAATTATGTTGAAAGTCATTTGGTAGGACATAGAAGACCCAGCAGTCAGTTAAATTTTAGGCTCTTGGAATGATTTGGAAGCCCTGCAGTAAGACAGTTTCCTTTGTGAGGTAGGCTCCAGGTACCAACCTTAAAGACAAGATCATTAACTTTTCTTTATTCTCATATATCCTGTGGTATAAGATGTTTCCTTCACAGATTCTGAGTCATTTTTCTCTGTCCTGTTCCACAAAATTGATATGTCTCATTCTAGTAGGCAGAACTTCACTATTTTTAAAATCATTCTCTTCTTGCATTCACACAGACCTTTCATTCAGACGGTGCAAGAAAAAGGAAAATTTTCCTAAAACTTAATCACAATTAATTAAAAAGACCCCCTTCACCCAGACTGCCAACCAGATGTTGTACCAAACAGGATGACACTGGATTCCTATTAGGAAAAAGAAAGATAAAACTTGGCTCAGGCATGGTTAGGGTAGAATCTCATGTTTTCTCAAACATGACACAGACTAATTTTAAGGGCCATCATGGGTTGACTGGAGTCAGCTTGTTCATATCCAGAACGTGTCAACTGTGGTGACGCACAACTCATAGCCCTGAGATGGTGCTAAAGGCCTGATATACTCATTATGCCAGGCTGGGACCACCTGTAGCACTAGACAAATAGGTCAACTTTTATTAGGAGTCACGTGTATGGAATACAACCTCTGCATCTAAAGCAGTCACACTCCATCAACAGCTTGATTCCAGTCAGGCATCTAAGTGAATGACCCAGACTAAAACCAAACCCACTGCTGTTGAGTCAATTCCAACTCATAGAGACCCTGTAGGACAGAGTAGAACTGTCCTATAGGGTTTCTAAGGCTGTAAATCTTTATGGGAGCAGAGTGCCACATCTTACTCCCATGGAATTGCCGGTGGTTTCAAACTGCTGACCATTCGGTTAGCAGCCAAGTGCTTAACTACTGGCCAACAGGGCTCCTTTAAGATAGAATAAACCAAAAACAAAACAAAACAAAACAAAAACTCCCAAACCCATTGCCGTCGAGTTGATTCTAACTCAAAGTGACCCTACAGGACAGAGTAGAACTGCCGCATATGGTTTCCAAGGAGCATCTGGTGGATTCAAACTGCCGACCTTTAGGTTAGCAACCATAGCTCTTAACCACTGTGCCACCAGGGAGTTTAGTGCAAACGCTCTACTCAAGTCATTTATTTCCTTCATAATTCATATTGTAGAAGGTTTGTATCTCAGGAAAATTAATGTGTGATAAATAATTAGTTATGAATTTAAAAGACAATAAAATCTCCTAGGCTATTGCAACACAATGTAATTTTAAATATGCTTTTTATTATCTAATACCCACTTCATGGTCAATAACGACACAAATAAGTTTTGAACCAGGATCCAAAAAAAAGTTCCTACTTTATAATTGTTTGTATAAGTCTTAAGTTTAGAAAATCCATAAATGTAATCAAGATTATTATTGTTTCAAAGGGAAATACCACTAAATTAATTGAAGAAAAGTTCAAAAAAATTGATAAAATAACCATAATTATTATACCATACAAACTAGTGGAACACTTCCTGATGCATCATGTTGAAATTTTGGTGTATTTAAAGACATGTAATAGATAAAGGAGCCTCTGGGTGGCTCCAACAGTTAATCACTCAACTACTACCTGAAAGATTGGTGATTTCAACCTACCCAGAGGTGCCTCAGAAGACAGGCCTGGAGATCTGCTTCCGAAAAGTCACAGCCTCAAAAACCCTATGGAGCAGTTCTACTCTACACACATGGAGTCGCCATGGTTCAGAATCTTCTCAACAGTAATAAACAGCAAGAAGAATAGACAGTTTCACAGTCTTTGTTTCTGATTGTGCTGGCCATGAGAAATTAAAAAAAAATACAGCATGTGACGTTGGAAATAAAGATCTAATATTTTTGCTAGTGACAGATGATGCAATGCTGTGTATAGAAAATTTAGGTAAAATGATACAATAACTGTCAGAACTAACAAGAGATTTCAGTAGAGTTACTGGCTCCAAGATCAATGTACCAAGATCAATAGCAATTATATTTTTCATCAAGTAAATATTGATTAGAGGATATGGTGGATTTGATAAGACATTTAAATAAATGATGCGAAACATATACATAGTTGGAAAACATCATAAAAATACATATTCTTTCCAAATTAATGTGCAAGTCACCACAATGAGATGAAACCTCACCCCGCAATAGAATAGCAGTGATAAAAAAAAAAAAAAACAGAAAACATTAGGTGTTGGAGTCCTCATTAATAGCTGGTGGGAATGTAACATGGTGCAGCCACTATGGAAAACATCACAATGAGCCAAATAAATTCATCAAAAAAGGACCAATACTGTATGATCGCACTTAAACATAAAATAAGCAAATACGTAAAACCAAATATTATTGGTGTTTATCAGGGGTAAAGGAAGGGGAAAGGGGATTTTTTTCTTTTTTAATTGGGGCACTGAGTTTATGTTAATGGTGGTGGAATGATTTGGAAAAGGATAGTGAGAATAGTTGCACAACTTGAAGAAAGTAATCAACGTCCCTGAACTGTACTTGTAGAAACTGTTGAGATTGTGTATGTTTTATTATGTATATTTTCACGACAATAAAAAACAAAATCCCTATGGCACACAGTTCTACTCTGACACACAAGGAGTAGCCAAGTCTGAATCCACTCAATGAGTGGGAAGGGAGAAAGAATTTCCACCAATCTAAAAGCAAAAAGGAATCAATCTACAAACAAATGGAAAAATGAATATGAACAAGCATTCACAGATTAGAAACCTCATGTTATGGATTGAATTGTGTCCCTACAAAATATGTGTCAACTGGCTAGGCCATGATTTCCGGTATTTGGTGGTTGTCCTCCATTTTGTGATCTGATTAGCCTCCATTTTCTGATGTCTCATAAGTGTTAAAAAGCAAAGATGCCACCTTGAAGACTAAGGTGCTCCTGACCCAAGCCGTGGTGTTTTCAATAGCCTCATACGTAGGCAAAAACTTGACAATGAATAAAGAGGACTGAAGAAGAATTGAAACCTTTGAATTGTGGTGTAGGTGAAGAATATTGAATATAAAATGGACTGCCAAAAGAACAAACAAATCTGTCTTGGAAGAAGTACAACTAGAATGCTCCTTAGAAGCAAAGATGGTGAGACTATGTCTCCCATACGTTGGACATGTTATCAGGAGGGATCAGTCCTTGGCAAAGGACTTCATGCTTGGTAAAGTGGAGGGTCAGCAAAAATGAGGAAGGCTTTCAACAAGATGACCAGTAGCTACAACAATGGGCTCAAGCATAACAACGATTGTGGGGATGGCACAGGTCCGGGCAGCGTTTTGTTCTGTTTTAAACAGGGTCACTATGAGTCAGAACTGACTTGATGGCACCTAACAACAACAGCCTCTATGCCTGTGGTTATGGTCTTGTTTGGGAGTGAGCTGTCTGTTATGTTAAAGAGGCAGGCTTGGATCATGCTAATGAGGGCTGTTGTATTTTGTTATGTTAATGAGGAAAGATTGGATCATGCTAATGAGGATTACATTACGTTTGTTATGTTAATGAGGTAGGATTCTGGTGGGATATATAACAGAACAAGGGGATAATGAATAGCTTAAAGTCAGGAAAGATGTGCTTCAGGAAAGTATCATTTCACCATACTTATTCAATCTGTATGCTAAACAAATAATTTGAGAAGCTGGATTATATGAAGAACACAGTATCAGGATTAGAGGAAGGCTCAAAAACAGCCTGCAATATGCAGATGACACAACCTTGCTTGCTGAAAGTGAAGAGGACTTGAAGCGCTTACTGATGAAGATGAAAGACTACAGCCTTCAGTATGGATTACAGCTCAACATGAAGAAGACAAAATCCTCACAATTGGACCAGTGAGCAACATCATGATAAATGGAAAAGAACGGAGAATAGATTGAAGCTGTCAAGGATTTCATTTTACCTGGATCCACAATCAACACCCATGGAAGCAGCAGTCAAGAAATCAAATGATGTTTTGCGTTGGACAAATCTGCTGCAAAAGACCTCTTTAAAGGGTTGAAAAGCATGGAGGATACTTTGAGGACCTAGGTGTGCCTGACCGAAGCAGTGGTATTTTCAGTTGCCTCATATGCATGCAACAGCTAAACAACGAATAAGGAGGACGGAAGAATTCATGCCTTTGGATTACTGTGTTGACAAAGAATATTGAATATACCATTGCCTGCCAGAAGAAGGAACAAATGTCTTGGTAGAAGTATAGCCAGAATGCTCGTAAGAGGCAAGGATAGCGAAACTTTCTCTCATGTATTTTGGACACATTATCAGGAGGGACCTCTCCCTGGGGAAAGACAACATGCTTGGTAAGTAGAGAGTCAGCAAAAAAGAGCAAGAAACTCAATGAGATGGATTGACCTCGTGGCTGCAATAATGGGCTTTGAGCATAGCAAAGATTGTGAGGATGGCACAGCACGGAGCAGTGTTTTGTTCTACTGTACATAGGGTCGCTGTGAGTCAGAACCAACTTGAAGGTACCTAACAACAACAACAGCCTCCAAAACTGTGAGAGAATAAATTTCTGTTTGCTAAAAGCATTCCACTTTATTTCT
Source organism: Dugong dugon (assembly GCA_030035585.1). Lineage (NCBI taxonomy): Eukaryota > Metazoa > Chordata > Mammalia > Sirenia > Dugongidae > Dugong > Dugong dugon. Next base: position 151,831,279 of record CM057460.1, read on the forward strand.
GTCATAACAGCAGCATTAAATAACTAAGACACCTCATGTGGTGAATAATATAAGAAAGTATAAATACTATCATTACTAATAAAATACATGTAAAGGAAAACAGTAATACTATTTCACATACATAGGATTCATAAAAATTCAGACACTACCCAGTGTGGTGATGCCATGGGAAATGAAGACTCTCCTCCAGCATTAGCAGCGGCGAAATTGGCTGAGTCCCTCCCAAGGACAAAAAGGTCACATGGACTAAATTAAAAGGTACAGGAAAATGATGATGCAGCAATTCTATTCTTCACTGTTTATCCATCTCAACAAGAGGTGCTCAAGGATATTCATGGGAGCAACACCAGTGGAAAGGAAATAGTTAAACAACCTAAATGTCTACCCAAAGTAGAAGGGATTAAAAAGGAAAAGTCTACCGCACACGCGCATAAATAATAAACAGCGGTGAAACTGAATGAGCTAGTGCTACACGCATCAACATAGAAACTTTTCAGAAACAATTATCTGAGTGAAAAGGCAAGAGGCAGAATAAAACCGACGATATGTTAACATGTATAAATATTTCGAACATACAGAAAACGTTATGTTGTTAAAAGTATATAAATGTATCTTAAAATTTTCAAATCCTTGGGAGTGGTAAACATCAAGTTATAATGTATTGTTTCAGATGTATACATATGTGATAAAATATAAATGCTGGGGAAGAGTAAATCCCAAATAAAATATTCAATCCTATCTGGGAAGAATGATTATGTTAGTGTTCACGTCATAATCAAATGTGATTGTGTTAACTTGATTGAGTTAGCTTGAATGCATGAGCTTCCGGTGCTGAGGCAGTATAAAGTCCAGCAGGAGAAGGAAACTTGCCCGCAGTCTGTCTCTTCTTCAGTCATCCTCGGAGCCCCTCGTGTCTAGGGAGTTTACCCAGCGTGCACGTATCTGAGCAGCTACAGACAGGCAGAGGGACAAGAAGGTTAGTTCAAATTCTAATTCTGGGCCTCAGTTTATACCTACGAAAAAAAAGGAGTGAGAGAAATGGACACTGGGGAAGTTTTAGGTGTTAGGACAAACGTTACTTAATTTTTTTTTTTTTCCACCAACCCAGGACATCTCAACACTCTCCCCTTCTCGACCTTGTGTTTCCCACGACCAGCCTTCCTGTCTCTTCCTGCCTTCTCTCCCTTGCCCCTGGGCTGCTGTGCCCATTTAGTCTTGTTTTGTTTCATACATCTGTCTAATCTTTGACTGAAGGGTGAACTTCAAGAGTGACTTCCTTACTGTGCTATAAGTGTGTCCAGGGGCCATACTCTTGGGGTTTCTTTAGTCTCTGTCATATCAGTAAGTCTGGTAATTTTTTTTTTTTTTTTTTTTTGTGAGTTAGAATTTTGTCCTATGATTTTCTCCAGCTCTGTATGGGACCCCCTATTGTGATCCTTGTCAGGGCAGTCAATGGGGGTAGCTGGGCACCATCTAGTTGTGCTGGACTCAATCTGGTGAAGGCTGTGGTAGCTGTGGTCCATTAGTCCTTTGGACTGTTCTTTCCCTTGTGTCTTTGGTTTTCTTCATTCTCCCTTGCTCCAGACACGGTGAGACCAGTGGAGTATCTTAGATGGCCACTCACATGTTTTTAAGACTCCAGACACTACTCACCAAAGTAGAATGTAGAACATTTTCTTTAAAAACTATGTTATGCCAATTGAACTAGCTGTTCCCAAAGACCACGGTCCCCAGAGCCCTCAGCCCAGCTCTTTGGTCACTCAGGGAGTTTGAATGTGTCTATGGAGCTTCCATGACATTGTCTTGGACAAGTTGTGTTGACTTCCCTAGTATTGTGTACTGTCTTACCCTTCACCAATGTTACCACTTATCTATTTTCTATTTAGTGTTTTTCCCTCCCACCACTCCCATCCCTCGTAACCATCAAAGATTGTTTCTTTTTGTGTGTAAACCTTTTCATGAGTTTTTATAGTGGTGGAATCATTAGTCCTTTTGTGACTGACTTATGCCACTCAGCATAATGTCCTCCAGATTCATCCATTGTGAGATGCTTCATAGATTCATCATTGTTCTTCATCGTTGTGTAGTATTCCATTGTGTGTATGTATCATAGTTTGTTTATCCATTCATCTGTTGATGGGCATCTACGTTGTTTCCATCTTTTTGCTATTGTGAACAATGCTGCAGTGAACATGGGTGTACATATGTCTATTCGTGTGACAGCTCTTATTTCTCTAGGATATTTTCCTAAGAGTGGGATTGTTGGATTATATATTTCTATTTCTAGCTTTTTAAGGAAGTGCATATCATTTTCCAAAATGGTTGTACCGTTTTGCACTCCCACCAGCAGCACATAAGATTTCCAATCTCCCTGTAGCGTCTCCAGCATTTATTTTCTGTTTTTTTTATCCATACCAGTAATGTCAGGTGAGATGATATCTCATTATGATTTTGATTCGCATTTCTCTAATGACTAGGGATCGAATGCATTTCCTCATGTATCTGTTAGCTGTTTGAATGTCTTTTTTGGTATAGTGTCTATTCATATTCTTTGCCAATTTTTTATTGGATTATTGTATTTTTGTTGCAGAGGTGTTGAATTTTCCTGTAGATTTTAGAGTTTATGCCTTTGTCGGATTTGTCATAGCCAAGTTTTTTTTCTCAATTGGTAGGTTTTCTTTTTACTCTTGGTGAGGTCTTTTGATGAGTGTAAGTGTTTAATTTTTAGTTATCTAGCTTATCATCTGCTGTTTATGTATTGTTAGTTATGGTTTTTATCCTGTGAATGCCATGTATTAGAGCTGCTAGCATTGACCTTATTTTATCTTCTGTGACCTTTATAGTTTCTGGTTTTATATTTAGGTCTTTGATCCATTTTGAATTATTTTTTGTGTATAGTGTGAGATATGAGTCTTGTTTCATATTTTTGCAGATGGATATCCAGTGTTGCCAGCAACGTTTGTTAAAAAGACTGTCTTTCCCCCATTTGATGGACTTTGGGTATTTGTCGTACATCAGGTGACCCAAGGGGGATAGATTTACATCTGGGTTCTCAGTTACCAGTACCAGGGTGTTTTGACTACTATAGCTGTATAGCAGGTCTGGGTACTTAATTTTTTTAACGGTATGTCTTAGAATAGAGAATTTTCAATGAATAGTTTGGAAATGCTCATTTGGGCCCTGTCTTAGTCATCTAGTGCTCCTATAACAGAAATGCCACAAGTGGATGGCTTTCACAAAGAGAAATTTATTTTCTCACAGTCTAGTAGGTTATAATCCCAGATTCAGGGTGTCAGCCCCGGGAGAATACTTTCTCTCTTTGACCCTTGGTCTGGGAGCTTCTCAGCACAGGAACCTCAGGTCCCAGCACTACTTGGTTGGTGGTATGAAGTTCCCATGTCTCTTTTTATGTCTCAAAAGAGATTGGCTTGAGACACTACCTAATCTTGTAGATCTCATCAACATAACTGCTGCTAATCTATGCTATTACGTCATAGTGTTAGAGTTTACAACACATAGGGAAATCACATCAGATTACAAAACGGTACACAATCATACAATACTGGGAATCATGACCCAGCCAAGTCAACAGATATTTTTTGGGGACACAATTCAACCCATGACAGGCCTAGAGGATAAGCAGTAATTAGAGAGTCAAAGAATTCAGCTGTGAAGCTCTCTCAGTCCTGTGGTAGATGCAAGATTTTTTCCACCTTAGTTTGTAATTGGAAAATACTTCCTCTTGTATCAATTATGTAATTCAACTTGTAAATAGGAAAGCATACATTGTTTTAGATTTTTCAAATATGCTCCCACCAGAATTAGATGTAGCATCTCCTGAACCTTTCTTTCCTGTTTCTGTGATAATATTATCTTTTCTTTTTCTTAATGTATCATGTTATATTAAATTTTATTATCTTTTAGATCAAATGTGGTTAATGAAGTCTAGTGATGTTTTCAAAGAAATAATCAATTTTCTCTGTCACATATTGTCTTAGATATCTAGTGCTGCTATAACAGAAATACCACAAGTGGCAGGCTTTAACAAAGAGAAATTTATTCTCTCACAGTCTAGGAGGCTAGAGGTCCAAATTCAGGGTGCCAGCTGCAGGGAAAGGGTTTCTCTCTCTGTTGGCTTTGGGGGAAGGTCCTTGTCATCAATCTTCTCTTGCTCTAGGAGTTTCTCAGTGCAGGGACCCTAGGTCCAAAGGACATGCCCTCCTAGCTCTACTTTCTTGATGATATGAAGTCCCCCTGTCTCTCTTCTCACTTCTCTTTTATATCTCAAAATTGATTGATTTAAGACATAACCTAATCTTGTAGTTTGAGTCGTGCCTGATTAACATAACTGCCTCTAATCCTGCCTCGTTAACATCCTAAAGATAGGATTTACAACGCACAGGAAAATCACATCAGATGACTAAATGGTGGACAGTTACACAATCCTGGGAATCACGGCCTAGCCAGGTTGACACATATTTTGGGGGGACACAATTCAATCCATAACACATACGATTTATTTTTTCTATTGCATGGCATTTACTTTTAGGTCAACTAATTACCCCTGTTTGTTTCTTTTGGACTCTTGTTTTTTCTGTATGTAATTTCATAAGATGAGCTCTTCGTATAAATTTCATCGTTTTTTCTTCAATAACATGGGAATTTCGACTAAGACCTTTTCCCCGAGCAACTTTGACTCTGCACCAAGTTTTCTCATAAGGGGCTTTATCTTTTGTTTTCTCAATATGTTATGATTTTTGTTTGAATCTTCTTTCATCCCAACAATTCCAAGGACTCTGTTTCAGAGCTTAAAAATCTAATTACTGTTATAAAGGGCTTAAAATAATGCAATCATAACAACAACAAAAATGCAATCATATCTCGCTTAGTTAAATTTAATAAAAGGAGAATATAGACCTTAAAATATCTAGTCTTTTTATATATTGAGTTTCTGTGAGGCCAATAACATTATCAACTTTTCTGAGTACTTTGTGCTCTAATATGTAGGCTCTCTAGATAAGGGACGTTCATTTGATATGTATCTCTTATGTTAACTCTAGTGAACAACTTTTTCAATTCATCCCCTTAATTCTCATTTCAAGCTAGTATCATGTCACTAGTAGGAGAAAGATAAGTACAGGTAGGATGAAAGAAATAATAGGTGAGATGGTGGACATATAGGGATGAGTTCTGACTGAATCCTGCATTGGAGAGATTTCAGGAATATGGTGAATTTAGTGGTCTCTTTTCCTTTCCCCCACAGGCAACAGAACACTTAGCATAGTACCAACCCTGATGGATCCCAACACGCTTTCAATGGAAAAAGGGAAGCATCTCTTAAAGCAGTTTGGGATCCCACAAAGAGATGTAAGTATGAGATTACTGAATCAAAGGAAACATAGCTGGAAAAGACCAACCAAAACAAAACTAGTTGCCATTGAGTCAGTTTCGACTCATAGCTGCCCCGTTTTCTACAGAGGAGACCGGAGCTCCTCAGGGATTTTTTTGGCTGTAACCTTTACAGAAGCACATCACCAGGCCTTTTTACCATGGTATCATTGGGTAGATTTGAGCTCCCAACCTTTCCGTTAGTTGCTATTGTGGTGTGCCCTCAAGTTGATTCTGACTCATAGTGATCCTATAGTACAGTGTAGAGCTGCTCTATAAGGTTTCCTAGGCTATAAGCTTTAATGGAGCAGTTCACCAGATCTTTTCTTTCTTGGGGCTGCTGGTGGGTTCAAGCCACTGACCTTTAGGTTTGAAGCTGAGCGCTTGATTATTGCGCCACCAAGGATCCTTCTTCTCTTAGTAGCCAACCACAAATCATCGGTGAAACGCAGAGACCATGTAGGTGGAATCCCAACCCCATTGCAGTCCTGTAGCTTCCAACTCATAATGACGGAGTAGAACTGCCTCATGGGGTTTACAAGGCTGTAATCTACCCTGCCACATCTTTCTTATGTGGAGTGGAGTGGATGGTGGGTTTTAAATGCTGAACTTTCAGTTAGGTAGAGTCAAAGTCTAGAGTCAATCCTATGTCATGTTCTCCTCCCATGACCTGGAGTGATATTCACGTTTTACACTATGGGCACTGACGAAATAAAATGCACATGTAACCTATCAGGATGAGCACTGTCATATGCAACAGTTATAACTCCTCAGTGCCCATCTAGGAAGCACTAGTATTTCCCATCATACTCTCTGCTTTCCATCTTTGATGGCACCTCCCGGTCATCAGCCAACACACTGTGGGCCATGAAAGAAGGAAAATTTTATACTGATCAACATTAGATATAACAAGGAAGAAATAACGAGTTTATATTGTATTTTTTCCGAGCCTTATCCTATATACAGAATTCTGACTGTATCTTAATTCTCCTTTTCTCTCTATCAGATTGATATGATGACAGAGAAGTGGGTGGTTGTTGCCTCTGTGGAGGTCCTGCTACGATTTCCTCTGATGCCAGGAGAGGATCCAGGAGCCCGTTGTGTCTCGAACAAAAAATGTCAGCCTTCAGTGGATCAGCCTCACATGACTTCACGTAGACATGGAGAGCAAGAGCAGAGGTAGGACGAAGGACAGGGAGTAATGTGGATAGGCCTGCAGGGACTCTCTCTGGGCGCAGATGTGGGCTGGAGATTTCTCCTTGGACTTGCCAGGAGGCTTCTGTCTTGTGTGTCGCTCATCATAACATAGGTTTTTACTTGTGAGTCCCCTAGTGTGAATATGCACATGCATGTCAGCTTTCACAGGCATCCTCTGATTGCATGTCCATATGTAGCTTCGTGCATGCCTCTGTGTGAACATTCGTGAGTAGATAGACAGACTGTGCATGAAATTTCACAAGTTTGATTTTCATAAACCACAGATTTGTCAAGCTTTGTTCAGGGGCCTGGTAGGTTCCTCAGTAAGAAGTTATTCTGTGAAACTTGTGGGTTTGCTGGTGAAAAAAATTCATTGTTGCTGGGTGCTGGTATGTTGGCATTGATTAATATTGGAAAAAGATCAGATGCTGGCCTCATTTGCTTTGAAATTCCCTGGGAAGAACTGCAGAGGCACCCTGATAATACAAATTATTCAGAATCAAGCATTCAAGGTTGCAAATCTAGTTTGACCACTTATAAACTGAGTGGTCTTGTCTAAGACAACGTCCCAGTTTAGGAGCAGGTAAGGGATGGGAGAGGATGGCAAAATGACCCAGAATGCAACATCAATTTGTAAGAAGTGCAAATAGTTGTGGAGGTAACTTAATGGTCAATAGGCCCATTTCCATCCCCTATGGGCTTTTGTCTTTGTGTCTATGTACAAATCTGTGTACTTTCTTGTTACTCAGGAAATTCAACAATCAATGCCTGAAGAAGACTCAACAGAGGCCCAAGGACTTCAGGAAGATTGCAGATCATTACACACAGCAGCAATCCCATGGACCCCCTAGAGTCCAGAACCTGAAGAAGAGGAAAAGAGGAGCAGTGGGGCAGAGTACTCCCCCATCAGAGAAGATAGATACCAGGGTAAGTGGGGCTGCATGGACCTCAGAGTGTGTTTGAACATGGAAAGTTCTGTGTCTATAACTCAGCTGTCCTTGCCTATCCAAAGCTGGCCTGGCTTGTGACCCCCTTACCTGTCTGATCGGCCTGTTCAGAGTCCCTTAGGAACAGACTTCCCATTTAGTATCATATCCACCTCATTGTTTGTCTGTTCCTCCGTGTCTGGTTCTTTATAATCCCCTATAGACATTTTGTTCCTGCCTCCTTGGATTCCTCTCAAAAAGGGGCAGTGGGAGAATCATACTGTCTTGAAATTACTGGCAACTAAACGGTCGCTTGTGTATGGCCCTTCCCCAAAACCAATATCCAGCTGCAAAAATGTGTCCTTATGTTGACCTTTGAAAGCAGCCTGTGACTTCTGCAGACTCACTGACCACCCTCCTTTACCCACAGGTGAGGTGCAAGCACTGTGGAGCCTTCGGGCACACAGAGAAAAGCAAGAGGTGCCCCATGAAGCACTGGGATGGAGCCCTCGCCCTCCAGCCCTTGGGTTCAAATAAGAAAAAGGAGAACCTAGAACCAAGGAAGTCCCAGGAATCACATACCCGAGGGTCTTTTAGCCAGACCGACAGACAGAAGGAACAAAGACAAAGGTGAGAAATCTGCAGGGTCAGAACGTTGTGCATTGAAACCTAAGGATTTTGTGTTTTCCCTTCTCCTCCCCTTGCACAGCTATCTCCAGGCACAGAAAGGAAAGTTGGAGAAATACATAAGAACTTAATACCCTCAGGGATCCACATTTAGGAGCTCGTTTTTAGTCTGAAAAATCAAAAGGGGGGATGGGCCAGCGAAAATCTTGAAACTTTGCATGTGACAGGCACTGAAGCAATAGAGCGTAAATGAAAGTAGATAATGGTTAAACCACAGAGGAGGGGGCTTCCTGGAGTTGGTGGCTGGGTCTAAAATAAAGGAAGACGAGCTTGGATGAACTTCACAGGGGCTTCAATGCTTCCCTCAGCACAAAACAAAAATCAGAACTGAATCTCCAAACTGTGCTTGATCCTAGGTTCCCAGTCCCTGGTTGAGAAAGGATGTTTGATCATGTCCTCACACTTAACATGGTATGTTCTGCAGGCAAGAACAGCAGAAGAAAACTCTAAGCCAGCACATTCGCAGCAGACTCCAAGAGAAGCAGCAGACTAACCATGAGGAATTGACGGAATCTTGTGACTATCTGAGGGTATGTCCTATGGCTGGCTCCTTGCTCTGTTTCTCTTCCGGGCCCTCTGATTTGCTTAATGTCTATGCCTCTCAAGTATATGGATTATGTTGAAAACCAGGCTAGCCTACAAGATTTATATTGTATTTATGCAATCTTCATATTCCAGTTCCTTTATTTGTTGATTTTTTTTTGTGTTATTATTTACAAGTCTGCCAGCAACATGTTAGCAGGGCATTTCTGTGCATGTTGGAAATGTTTTTATTACATGCCTTCTACAATCCTATATCTTGTTTTGACAAGGCATCTTTTAAATTTTGGTGAACATTTTCAAATCATCCTTCAAACCACATGAGCTATTAACATGCTCCATAATAATGTAGGAAAATGCTTGTTTACTTTAACAATAGAAAACATAATGAATTTTTTTAATTCTCCTATTGCATAGACCAAACAAACTATCAGGTGGTATTGCAATTTTACTTCATCATTACGACCCTTGAACTTGGGAATCTCTTCATATGTTCAATGACCATGTGTTTAGCTCTACAGTGAAATTTCATATCTTGTCTTCCTCTCGAGTTATTTTCTTTTTTCGTCTTGATTTAGAGGAAATACTATGTATTAAGTTTTTTTTTCTTTATCATTTTAGTTGTTTTTCCTTAGTCTTAATTTTCTTATTGTTTTCATATACTTTCTATTTGGATATGAGCAAATATGTTAGTTCTTTACTTCATACTGTTTGGTAATTCAGACTCTATTTGAGATGCCAGGGAGACTCCTGAGATGTCTAATGTGAGGTTTCTTTGCCCACAGCATCCTACCAGACCAATGCTTATCCACACAGCAAAGAAGTGGTCTGTCCCGACCCCTGTTCTCACAAGTGGGCAACAAATCAAGTCATCTGGCATGAGATCCCTTTGCCCTACACAGTCTCTCATAAAAAGACCTGAATTGAGTTCCTTCCTTTCACCACATGGCCCAGGCAAAGGACACAAGGTGGCCTTTGCTGAATCCCTCCATCCTTCTCTCAAGAACTCTCCACTCATTGCCAAGACAACCAGCAACAGGCCTGATGCTTGCTCCCATGACGTTCCCCAGTCTCTCACCAAGACACACACTCTGGGACACAACTTCCATTCCCAGGCACAAGTCATGTGTCCTGATGTGGACCCAAAGCCCAGCTCACATTCCGCCACACATAGATTGGGTCAGAACTCCAAACTCCACCTCCAGGCACCAGGCAAAATGTTGTCCCAGGTTCCCACCCAGACTTACAAGAATCTCCCAAAAAAACCAAGACTCAGTCCCTTCCAGAACCTCCAGATGAGCACTCAGATACCTTATCAGGAGGTTATCCAAGTTCCTCCCAGTACTAATAGACTTAGGCTTAAAGAGGTGCCCCAAGTGATCACAGTGACACCTGCTCTGGCTCCACCCAACATACCTCACCAGAATCCCGTCCAGGTCTGTGCAGTCCATCCACCTCCACAGTCCAACCATGTTGCAGACAAGCCTCTTGGAACTGTCATCACTAGATTGGACAATGGACAGCAGAGTTCCAAGTTTAGAATGGCTCCCACCTCCGTCTCACCTAAGAAGCCTACACTTCCTGATCAGAGCCCTCATGTCGTCCAGGATTCTGAACAACACTGTTACCATAGCCCAAGGAGCGTCCTCTATGAGGATCTTCTGGTCTCTTCCTCTGAGGAGAGTGACAGGGAATGAGAGCCATCATGTCAAGGAACACTCAGCCTCCAGGCTTACATGTCTTGGGGACAACTGTAGGACTGAAGAGGGGAGCAATTTGTGTCTGGTGAACCAGCTCTTCCCCAGCCTTGGTACATGTGCAAATGGTGGAATGTCATATAATATTGGATGTTTGGCAGACAGACACTACCTATTCAAATTTTGTAAATTTATTTTATAAATAAAATGAAACTGTCATATAATGAGTTTTATAAACTAGATAAATTATAAGAAACAGACAAAATATGGGAAATATTAAACTATAAACATCAATATACAGCTATGAACTTCATCTGTATACTGAGTGCAAATTACGGAATTTGGAAAACTCTGGGTACAAGACCAGCCTATGTCTGTTGAAATGATCTTCATCTTTTGACTGAGAGCGTTTCAGAGGAAACCATAATGGAGGATATTTCTATAGCCTTGTATATTTTGCTATTAAAATCATTGTAAATTTATGTTTCATTAATTTATGTCAGTATTAATAATAAATTTCTAAAATGTGGTATCTTATACATTGGTTTTGGCTTTTCCTTATCACATCAAGTCAGTTTTCTATTATTTTATTCATCTGATTTTATTTAACTGAATGTGAAGAGGAATTTGATACATACAGCCTGGTCCACGGTCCTGTAGCTTGTAAGAAACACAAAGTCTGAGGCACAAATAAACCCTACAGAATTAGAATTTACATTTTAATAATGACTCCAGGTGATTCAGGTACATAGTAAAGTGTGACAGTCATAGTGGAATCACTTGAGAAGCTTTAAACACTATTGATGTCTGGCCCTGTGGGAGGCCTGGCCATGGAGATTGTTAAACCCTCTCTAGTTAATTCTGTCTAATAAATGCTGAGAACCACTGAAGGAGGAGGACAAAGAAAATGGTGCAATACCTACTTTCTCCCTTTTCAATTTGCGAGGAAACACCGACCTCAATGAAGAAAAAGTGAATAGTTCTCTTGGGAGTGGGGTTCCACTGGAAGAATGAATGAGCTGTCCCTACTCCCTGTGAGATCCTGTCTCAGGGAGCTTTTCAGTCTCTCCCGGACCTTGTCCCTTAAAGGCAATGTATGTGATGGAGTGAGTCTTCTGGCTGCCTCCTGTTTGAGGGCTGGAACCATGAAATGATAAAGGGAATAAAGGAAATTAAGTCAGAACTGCACAAGTTTACTTTAATTTAATCCAGTGATTTTTAAAGTATACGTTACACCAGAGCTATTTTCTCAACTTTGGGCTACACAAATTGCATTAGCAGAGGATTGATTTGACACCAGTTTAACACTCCAAGGACACTGTCCAGAAGGGCAGAATAATAACAGGACATAAACCCTAAGCTGCAGGGTCTCAGTGAGTCCTCCCACCTTCCCATCCGTAAACCTGCTCAGCAGCTGGAGACTCCTTACAGCAGCTGGGATCATGGGCCTGAAAATTACCAGCGAGACTTTGACGCATGCAGTTTTCAGGTTCCACCAAGAAAGTTCAGTAGGTAGGTTTGTTTTGATCTGGGGATCTATGATTTTAATTAGTGTCCTCAGTGATTTTGAGGCAGATGGTTGAGAGATAAGTTCTGAGAGAAAAATCATGCACACATCTTGACCCATCTGGTATGAATTTTGTTGGTGTGTAGCATGCTATTTCCACCATCTTAGGTTCTTTCAGTTATCAGGCTGGGTCAATTTGACATGCCCGAGAGCATTAAGTTTCAAAGTGGATAGTTTTACCTTTTTCTACATTTTTAATCCTTCATTTATGTGCATGAGCAACTTTATTAAAAATATATATATTTTAGAGACCAAAGTTTATTAGTGGCTACCAGAGTTGGGTGTGAAGGAGAGAAAAAAGGGGGTATTGAATGCTTGGGGGACACTGAGCTATGGTTAAGGGTGATGGAAAAATTTGGAAACGGATAATGGTAAGGGTTAATAATATGACAGACATAACTAATGCCACTGAATTGTGCAGATGAAGAATGTTAAAAAGGCTAATGATTTGTTACACGCATATTTATTTTATTGTTTTCGTTTAAATACTCTTTTTTTTTTTATTCTACTTTAGATGAAGGTTTACAGGACAAGTAGTTTCTCATTAAACAATTAGTACACATATTGTTTTATGACAATAGTTAACAACCCCACAGCATGTCAACACTGTCCCTTCTCAACCTTGGGTTCCCTATTACCAGCTTCCTGTCCCCTCCTGCCTTCTAGTCCTTCTCCCTGGACTGTTGTTGCCCATTAGTCTTGTTTTGTTTTATGGGGCTGTCTAAACTTTGGCTGGTTGGTGAACCTCGGGAGTGAATTCATTACTGAGCTAAAAGGTTGTCCAGGGTCTATACTCTCAGGGTTTCTCCAGTCTTTGTCAGGCCAGTAAGTCTGGTCTTTTTTGGGGAGTTAGAATTTTGTTCTACATTTTTCTCCAGCTCTGTCCAGGAACCTCTGTTGTGATCCCGGTTAGAGTAGTCAGTGGTGGTAGCCAGGCATCATCTAGTTGTACTGGACTCAGTTTGGTGGAGACCGTGGTAGTTGTGGTCCATTAGTCCTTTGGACTAATCTTTCCCTCGTATCTTGTTTTCTTCATTCTCCCTTGCTCCCGAAAGGGTGAGACCAGTAGAGTATCTTAGATGGCTGCTCACAGGCTTTTAAGACCCCAGACGCTACTCACCAAGGTAGAATGTAGAACACTTTCTTTATAAACTGTGTTATGCCAATTGAGCTAGATGTTCCCCGACACCATGGTCCCCACAACAGTTCAGTCCCTCAATGAGTTTGGATGTGTCTATGGAGCTTCCGTGACCTTTCCTTGTGTTACACATATATTTAAAACAATAAAAATATACATTTGAATTTCCAGAGTATGAATAAACACTGTGTTTATACTTTAAAGACACAGGTGTATCTATTTATAACATGGTCACATATTTTGAGCTGAACTGAGTGTTTTACACATTTGATTTCATTCTTACAAACAGCCCTGTGAAGATTTACAAACAACTCTGTGAAGATTGCACATCACTATTCCTAGTGTAGAGATGGGGGTGCTGATGAGCAGATCATCACTCAAGTGATGTCCATCCCTGCACTTTGACTTTCCAGAGTCCCTCATCACCATCTTTTGCCTCTAAATAACATGATCTTAAGACCTTTAAGGACCAGGATCCCAAAGGGGACTCCAGGGTGCAGAAACAAGGTATAAGTAAAAATCACAGTACTGAGTACTACAAAGTACCTGACATCAAACAATCCCGTTTTCAAGGCATCTCTATTTTCTATGGGTTCTTTGGCAAGACGACCCATTGACAACCGTGTCTTCCTCTTAGGAATCCCTGTATGGATGTGTTTAACACTTCATTTTAGAAGAGGGTTGTATTTTAATACAGTATACTTGATTTTGTCATTTAATGCTAACATAGTGTTTTGTCATCCCCGCGGGCCCAGCTTATGGGTCCTCTGATAATTTTCCCAACTTCCTTGAATGCTATATACTAGCTTTACTGTGTCTATCGCAATATCCCACTTCAGAGTCATTGAAGGAGAAGCAAAATCTTTTTTGGCTCCACAGATTCTGGAAGGGATTTTAATATTGTAAGCAAATGGAACGAGGGAGGATGGGGCTCATTCTTGCAAAGTTGGATGCCAGGAGGATAAAAGTTCTAGGATGGGTGGTTTTTCAGCTCCACAGTCAAAGTGGTTCAAGTGAGATGGTGGGTAACATCCACCCACCAATCTCTCTAGTGTTCTTCCTGGAAAGGGGCCTGTGTCTGGGGCCTGCTCTGGAGCCCTTGTGCCAAAAAAGTTGGCAGTTCCAATCTACCGACTGCCCCTTGGAAATCTTATGGGGCAGTTCTACTCTGTCCTACAGGGTTGCTATGAGTCAGAATTGACTCAGCGGCAATTGGTTTGGGTCCTTCTCTGAGAATCAGTCAAAAGCAATTTTCCATTCCCTCCTTATTGGATCCAGGTGCAGAGAGCTGGAATGCTTCAACTCTGAAGAGATGAGACCAGTTGAAACCTGTAAAAATGACATGGCGGATACATTTGACCTCCTCTAACTTCACAAGGAGTGGATCCCTGGTGAAAAAGTGGTTAAGAGCTCAGGCTGCTAACCAAAAGGTCGGCAATTCGAATCCACTAGCCACTCCTTGGAAACCCTATGGGACAGTTCTACTGTGTCCTATAGGGTTGCTATGAGTCCGAACCAGCTTGAAGGCACACAGTAACAACAACTTCAAAAGGGGAAAGAAGGATCAAGATCAACAGCCCAAGGCTGATTCCAATGAAGCAGAGGTCAGACATGCCTCTACCTCCAAACTTTTTGCCCATTCTGACACCAGCCTTTCCTCCCATGGCTCTCTACTTTTCTGCTGAGTTTGATAGATTTTTGCAGTGGCCACACAGAGCTCACAGACAATAGACACCATTATGGGGTTTATTGTTGTTTTTGTTAGGTGCTGTCGAGTCGGTTCCAACTCATAACGACCCTACGTAGAACAGAAGGAAACACTGCCCAGTCCAGCATTATCCTCACAATCATTATTATGCTTGAGCCCATTGTTGTAGCCACTGTGTGAATCCATGTCCTTGAGGGTCTTCCTCTTTTTTGCTGACTCCCTGCTTTACCAGGCATGATGTCCCTCTCTAGGAACCGATCTCTCCTGATAACACGTCCAAAGTATGTGAGACGTAGTGTCACCATCCTCCCTTCTAGGGAGCATTCTGGCTGTACTTCTTCCAAGACAGGTTTGTTTCTTTTTTTTGTAGTCCATGGTATAGTCAATATTCTTCGTCAACACCATAATTTATGGGGTTTATTAGGGAAGTAAAAGAATAAATAAATAAACAAACAAAGCACAAACAAATCCATTGCCATCGAGTCAACTCCAACTCATAGGGAAGTAACAGGTTACAATTCAGCTTCAGGAATGCTCAGGCTACAGTTCTTCCATCCGGATAGCCTCTTCTCAGTCATGCCCACAGGCACATCTCTCTGGCCCTCAGCCTGTGCCCTGCTTGGGTAAGTGTTACAAAGCTCTTTTAGCTTGGTCGATACGTGTCCGCTTGGCACCCCACTCTGCCAGTGAACCCTGGCCTGAAAGCGTTTAGCTCTAGCTCCACCAAGTGCCTGGAGGCACCCTAGTCTGCCAGCGAGACTCCTGCTAAGGGACTCAGCTTTCTTGCTCATGGGCTCCAGGCCCACTGCTCTGGTATCCTGCTTCTGCTGCTGTCATTTCTCCGTCACTGCTACTCACTGTCTTCAGTGTAACAATGATCTTTCTCTCTTAGTCTCCTGGTTGCAGGAACATCTCATCTCTGGAATCTTGGGTCAAAGGATGTGCTCTGCTCTTGGTGCTTCTTTCTTGGTGCTGGTGAAATCCTCCTCTTCTGTCTCTGAGATGGCTCATTTTAAGCTTACTGGAATGGCAAAACCGACCAATCCCTTCCTTACAGTTGTTTATACTTAATTTGCACAGTCCCACTCAATGATTGTGTGTGAGTCACAAAGACTATGGCTAGAATAGCCGTATTAATCAATTCATTGCACCACAGAACATACAGAGATGAATTTATACAACTTCAGGAATCCCCTTATGGCAAGAGGCCAAGACAGATTTTCAAGTGATATATGTAACACCTATCTGAATTTCTGGGTCAATCAGATCTGAGGGAAGTGGCTTTTTTTTCTCAGGAAGCCACTAGAAGAAGTGGGGAGGCTACTTGTGCTTATGGAAGCACATTTAGATTTAAACACCCATTGGGGGCAGGTGAGCCTGGGCTCAATGCTGTCTCTGAGACAGCAGGGTTTATCCTGCCTACTTAAGGTACAAGCAGACAGGAAGTATATGAGCAGTGCTCTGAAGACTCCTGGGAAGTACAGGGTCAAGGGATTGAAAGATTGCAGGGGGGTCAGAAAGGGCTGTTGGATTTTGCAGTTTTTAGTAAAATCGAATGATCCCTTCCCAGTGTTTCCCATGCTGTATCGTTCCGGATTCCTTCTTGAAAGGAGTTGCTTGATTCCCTTCATATCATATCTTATTCACACAGAAAACCGTGGTTTTTTCCACTTTCTGTTTTGTTTTAGTTTACTTTTCCTGAAGGCCTCCACCTATAGCGTAGCTCCTTCTCCAGTAATCTTGCCCGTAATCTTGCCCTCTTTTGCCTGAGCCCTGGGGTCTCTACATTTGTCACCTGGTAGAGAGGGCTTCCTAAGCCAAAACAAACCAAACCCCTTTCTGTCCAGTTAATTATGACTTATGATGCCCATGTATTACCTAGTAGAGCTTTTCTCGGGTGTAATCTTTCAGGTAGGGTATCATGAGGCTTTTCTTCCATGTCACAGCTGGGTGGGTTTGAATAGCCAACCCATTCGTTGTCGAGCAGAAATTGTTTGGGTCATCCAGGGACGAGGGCTTCCTAGGGCTTAGAAAGTTGCTGCCTAATCCGGATCACACTTTCCATTCCTTTGGATGGACTGCTTTCTTGGGAGTGTTCTCAGGTACACTTCTGTTTTTCCTATTCATTTCCATTTATTGAGCTTGTTGATATGTATCCCATGCTGCTTCCTTTTTGATATCTGCCCTTTGTGCTAGCTGAATTCTCTTGAAAGAGTTGATGGTCAAGAGACGGTTATGTTCCGTTTTTCTTCCTATGAGAACGATACTTGACGAATCAGACACAAGAAAACTGTCATGACCACCACAGCTGCTACTTGTTGACATATGTGGATACTTGAATTTCAAGTGAAATGTGAACTATTCAAATTGGGGTTTTTCTTTTGTACCACCTGCCTTTCAAGGCAGTATAAAAAAGTTATAACTGCAGTACGTAAGACAAAGCAAATCCAGATCCTTCAGCATCTCCTCTCAACGGAGAGAAAAATACCTGTGTCTGCCATGACTGCTGAGTTCCCCTTTGCCCCACTCATTCTATGGCCCTCCTTCACCTCCAGACACAATGTGTGCCCCTAAGGGCAAGTGCCTCCTTTGCCTGCACCTCTTTAGATGGGTAGCAAGTTGTTTTTTTAAAAGCAGCTTTTAAACCAGCACACAATGGTTTGAATTATTTTAATTAATTATTGTCATGTGCCATTAACCCAACCCATATTATGTTTCCTGTTTTCTGTCTTTCTGGGCTTGTTTTTATTGGTCTCTGTAGGGTTGCTCTCAGTCGGAACTGGCTTGCCGGCACACAGCAACAACATGGTAGTCAGGCCATCCTTCCATGTTGGTGGATAAATTCACCTACACTTTTGCTTGAACAGCAGAAAATAAATCCTACTGTCCAGAGCTGTCTGGTTGCTAGTACTTAGGCAAAATACGTAACATTCGTATTGTCAGAGTTTCATGAACAGAGGAGAAAGAACATGGGGATGGAAAACTATCTGGAGATACAAGGGCTGAAAATTTTCCACGTTTGGTAAAAGGCATAAAGATATAGATTTAAGAAGCTAAGCACATTCCAAACAGGTAAACACAAACAAATCCATTCCGACGTACATTATAATCAAACTCCTAAAAACTGAAAGGGGGAAGAAGAAAAAAAAAAACTCTTGAAAGAGTCTATAGAATAATAATGTATTACCAATAGGGGAATATCAATTTGAAAGTTAGCAAATTTCCCACTGAAAGCATGGAAGCCAGAAGAAAGTGGCGCAACATATTTCAGGTGCTGAAAACAAGAGCTGTCCACTATGAATTCTGTCTTAGTCATCCAGTGCTGCTATAACAGAAACACCACAAGTGGATGGTTTTACCGAAGAGAAGTTTATTTCCTCACAGTTAAAGTAGGCTAAAAGTCCAAGTTCAGGGCGTCAGCTCCGTGGGAAGGCTTTCTCTCTTGGCCTTCTCGTCAGTGTTCCCCCAGACTAGGAGCTTCTCCGCGCAGGGACCCCGGTCCAAAGGATGCACTCTGCTCCTGGCATGGCTTTCCTGATGGTATGAGGTCCTCCTGTCTCACTGCTCACTTCTGTCTTTTATAGCTCAAGAGACTGCCTCAGGACACAATCCAGTCTTGTAGATCCAGTCCTGCCTTACTAACACAACTGCCACCCATCCTCCCTCATTAACATCATAGAGGCAAGTTTACAACATACAGGAAAATCACACACTACCAGGAATCAAGGCCTAGCCAAATTGATACACACATTTTTTGGGGGATATGATTCAAACCACGACAAATTCTATATCTGGCAAAAACATCCTTAAGGAATGAAGGGGAAATTAAAGACATTCTCAGATAAAAACAACTGAAAGAAATTGTCACTAGCAGACCTCCTATGGAGTTTACTTGAATTTACCCAAAGTAATTTTTGTGTTTGTCATAATTTCCTGAGAGATAACTAAAAGTCTTTGGCATTTCCAGAGTAGTTTAGCTTTGTTTCCTACCTATAGGCCTCCAGACCACAACTGAGAGTTTATGTTAATGATGTGATTCACCTGGGGCCGACCAGGCCAGAAAGATCACCACATAATATCAGCTGACCTCAGGAGCAGTGGGCTGATTCAATCAACCATGACAACATAATTAGGCCCCAATAAAGGCTTTGGTCATAGAGGTTCCATGGGTTTCCTTGTTGTTGAAAGACATGGATGAACATGGTTGGGTAGTGCATGTCCTTTTGTGACATGGAGGCTCTGCTTTGGAAACCTTCTCAGATCTCACCCTATGTGTCTCTTCATTTGTATCTTTTTTTGCTGTAATAAAACCGTAAGTATAGCATTGTCTTTTAATTCTGTGATTCATTCCAGCAAATTATTGAACTGAAGGAGCAGTGATAGCCAGCAGTCAGAAGTGAGGGGACCTGGGAACCTTTGAACTCATGGCTGGTATCCTGAGGGAGTAGAGGGAATCCCCCAGTTTGTAGCCAGCTAGTTAGAAGTGAGGGAGTCTGAGAGGGGGCCCAGTGTTTATAGCTGGCATTCTGAAAAAGAGGATTTGGGAAACCCTGAGTTTGTAACCAGCAGGTCAGAAGTGAGGGAAGGTGGTAAACCCTGAGTTTACAGTTTATGTTCTCATACAGAATTTTTCTATTTTTTATTTTTATTTTTTGTTGTACTTCAGGTGAAGGCTTACAGAACAAATAGATTCTCATGAAACAGTAGTACACATGTTGTTTTATGACATTGGTTAACAACCCCACAACATATTAACCCTCTAACTTCTCAACCTTTTTTTTTTCTGGTGAAAAAAAAGATACACCGTTTTTCAAAAATTTCTACATGCACAGTTCAGTGACATTGACTACACTCTTCCAATTGTGCTGTTCTCACTTAAGATGAAGGCTTACATAACAAAATAGTTTCTCATTTAACAGTTACTACAAATGTTGCCCTATGACAATGGTTAACAATCTCACAACACATCAACAATATCCTTACTCAAACTTGGGTTCCCTATCACCAGCGTCCTTGTCCCCTTCTGCCTTCTGGCCTTTGTCGCTGGACTCCTGTACCTCGTTAGTCTCATTTGGTTTTACGGGGCTGTCCACTCCCAGGCTGAACAGTGAACCTCGGGGGTAACTTTCACCACTCAGCTAAAAGGGTGTCTGGGGGCCATACTCTTGAGGTTTCTCCAGTCTCCTTTAGGCCAGTAAATCTGGTCTTTTTTTTGTGAGTTGGAATTATGCTCTACATCCTTCTCCAGCTCTGTCCAGAACCCTCTGTTGTGATCCTGGTCAGAACAGTCAGTGGTGGTAGCCGGGCACCATCTAGCTGTACTGGACTCAGTCCGGTGGAGGCCTTGGTAGCTGTGGACAATTAGTCCTTCGGACTAATCTTTTCCTTGTATCCTGTTCTCTTCATTCTCCCTTGCTCCAGAAGGGATGAGACCAGTGGAATATCTTAGATGGCTGCTCACAGGCTTTTAAGACCCCAGACACTACTCACCAAGGTAGAATGTAGAGCATTGTCTTTACAAGCTGTGTCATACCAATTGAGCTAGATGTTCCCCGAGACCATGGTCCCCAGAGCCCTCCGCCCAGCAATTCAGTCCCTCAGGGAGTTTGGATGTGTCTATGGGGCTTCCATGACCTTTCCTTGTACAGGTTGCGCTAGTTTCCCCTGTATTGTGTACGCTTACAGTTTATATTCTGAGGGGGTATAGAGAAGCTCTGAATTTGTAGCCAGCATATCAGAAGTGAAGGAGCCTAAGGGACCCACTGAGCTTTCAGCTGGCATCCTAAAGTGGTAGTTGGAAAACCACAAATTATTAGCTAGCAGGTTGGAAGTGAGGGGAGCCCTGAGGACTCTCCTTCAGCCTTTGAAGGACATCTGGGTTGTTTTTAGGTTTTGACTATTATGAATAAAGCTGCTTTCAACATCTATGTACGTATTTTTGCGTGAACGCAAGTCTCCATCTCTCTGGAATAAATACTCAGGAATGCAATTGCTGAGTGATATGGTAGTCACATGTTTAGGGTTTTAAGAAGCTGACAAATTGTTTTCAAAAGTGACTGTACCGTTTTATAGCGTCACCAGCAATGTATGAATGATCGAGTTTCTCTACATCTTCACCAGCGTTGGATGCTGTTGTTGTTCTTATTTTATTTTAACTGTTCTGATAGGTGTGAAGTTATATATCATCATGATCTTAATTTTTCATTTCCCTAATGGCTAATCATGTGGAATATTTTTTCTTTTCTTTTTTCTTTTTTGCTGTCCTCAAGGGTGACAATCTTTACTCTTTGAGATAAACTGTTACTTAGTTTAAAGATGACTTCAGCGGACAGTTTCCATTCAGAGTCTGAAGAGCAACTCAGGGCCATAGTCTCTGGGACTTCTCCAGCCTCAATAGGTCCAGGTAAGTCTGGATTCTTTAAAAATTGGAAGTTCTGTTCCACATTTTCCCCCTTTTTAGCAGGATTTATCTATTGTGTCCCTCATCAGAATGTTTAGTAGTGGTAGCCAGGCACCCTCTATTTCTTCCGGTCTCAAGGCAGAAGAGGCAGTGGTCCATGGAGACAGTTCTGTAGTCCAGTTCCTTCTCTGATTCTTGGGTTTCCTTCTTTCTCTTTTATTTCAGATGAATAAAGATCAATAGTTTTATCTAAGATGACTGCTCGTAAGTTAAGACCCCAGACACTACTCAACATACTGG
The DNA here is from genome assembly GCA_030035585.1 of Dugong dugon. NCBI lineage: Eukaryota > Metazoa > Chordata > Mammalia > Sirenia > Dugongidae > Dugong > Dugong dugon. The sequence goes on from CM057460.1 coordinate 151,852,827, forward strand.
CAGGAAGAACATAAACTTTAAGTACTATATTATGCCAGTTGACTGGATTATGCCACGAGACCACTGCCCTATGCCCTCAAACCAAGAAAACTAATCCCATGAGGTGGCTGGTTATGTCTAATTAGTATCAGCATTTGTGCCCCCTCTTTTGGTTGTTGTTACTGTTGCAAAACCATACAAAAACGAGTATTTACCCGTTCATCTCTCTTCCTTATGTACAGCTAATTGACATCAATTGCATCAGTCATGCTGTGCAAACTTCACCCCCATTTGGTGCCACCTTTCCCATTACTATAAACAAAAAATGACTACTGCCTAAGGAGTACTTCTTCTTTCCCCTCTCCCCACCCCTGCTAACCACTAATGAACATTAATTTCTGTGTATTTGCCTATTTGTGTCATTTTATAAAAGTGAGAACATAGAATATTTGTCTTCACAACTGACTTACATTTCGCTCGACCTAATGCCCTCCAGGATCATCCACATTGTAAGATGTTTCAGGAACTCGTTTTTCTTTATCACTGAGTAGTATTCCATCGTATGTATGTACCACATTTTGCTTATCCTTTCATCCATTGATGGGCGCTTAGGTTTTTTCTATCTTTTTGCTATTGTAAATAGTGCTGCAATGAACATAGGTGTGCATATGTCTGTTCTTGTCACTTCTACTAGATCCTTAGGGTATATACATAGGAGTAGAATTGCTGGGTGATTTGGCAGCTCTACCTCTAGTCTTTTGAGGAACTACCAGACTTTTTTCCACAATGGGTGTACCACTCGCATTCCCGCTGACAACGGATGAGGGTTCTAATATCCCCCACATCCTCTCCAATGCTTGTTATTTTCTTAGTCGTCCTAATGGGAGTAAAATGCTATCTCATTGTGGTTTTGATTTCTCTGATGGTTAATGATGTTGAGCATCTTTTCATGTCTGTTGGCCATTTGAATATCGTCTTTGGTGAAGTGTCTGTTCATGTCCTTTGTGCAGTTTTTGATTGTGTTGCCTTTGTTGTTAAGTTGTAGAAGTTTTCTGTTAGACTGTTATTGGTCTTATTATTCCTGAAGATCTTTTCCCAGTCTGTAGGTTGTCTCTTTACTCCTTTGATAAAGTCTTTTGATGAACGTAAGTATTTAACTTTTATGAGGTCCCAGTTACCTATTTTGTTTTCTGCTGCTCGTGCATTTGTTGTTGTGTTTGATAATCTATCATTGAAGAAAATTAGATCCCAGAACTTTGCTCCTATATTTTCTTCCAAGAACTTTATGGTTTTAGATTTCACGTTTCGGGCCTTGGTCCTTTTTGCATTATTAGTTTTTGTGTACGGCATGAGGTATGGAGCTTGTTTCACTTTTCTGCATCCAATTTTGCTAGCACCATTTATTAAAGAGACTGTTCTTCACCATTGAATGGATTTGGCTCCCTTGTTGAAAACAACTTGACTGTAGATGTTTGGATTTATTTCTAGGTTTTCAGTTTTATTCCATTGCTCTGTGTGCTATCATTAAACCAGTACCAGGCTCTTTTGATTACTGTAGCTGCTTACCATATTTTGATGCAAATATCATGAGTGTTCTCACATTTTTTGCTAGCCATGCCTCCCTCTCCCTAGGTATTTTTGTAAGGGTGCTGTGTTGGTTTTTTTACAGCATCATGTTGAATATTTTTTCATGTACTTATTTGCTACCTATATATTAACATCACTGAAATGTCTGTTCATGTCTTTGTTCATTTTCTAATTTGTTTCTTACTATTGACTTTTGTGAGTTCTCTGTATTTTCTAGATAGGATTCCTTTGTCTGATATGTAGTATACAAATGGTTTCTTCCAGTTCATACTGGGTCTTTTCATCCTTTTCACGTGTGTTTATTGTACAGCAAAACTTTTTCCTTTTAATGGGAACAGATTTATCCATGTTTCTTCTTATGGATCATACTTTTGGTGTTAAGTCTAAGAACTCTCTACCTAGCTCTGTATGCCAAGATTTTCTCTTATTTTTTCCTAAAAGTTTCATTGCTTTACATTTGACAATTATGTCTGCGATCTATTTGAGTTAATTTTTGTTTATGGCTGAAATTTTGTTTTTAAACTACCTATGTCTAATTGCTCCAGAACAATTTGTTTAAAAGGCTATAATTCCTCCATTTAATTTCTTTGCACCTTTGGACCAGTAGGCATATATGTGTGGGTCTATTTCTAGGTTCTGTATTCTGTTCCATTGATCTCTGTGTCTATCTTTCTGTCAATACCAAATTGTTTTTGTTACAGTAGCTATATAGTAAACCTTAATATTGGCTAGAAGGAAACCTGGTGGCACAATGGTTAAGTGCTCAACTGCTGAAAAGGTCAGGGGTTCAAACCCACCAGCTGCTCCATAAGGGAAAAGACCTGGCAATCTCCTCCTATAAAGAATACATCCTAGGAAAGTCTGTGGGACAGTTCTTCTCTGTCATATACGGTCACTATAAGTCGGAATTAACTCAAGGGCACACAACAACGTCAGTATTAGATAGAATGACTCCTACTACTTTATTCTTCTTTTTCAAGGTTGTTATAGCTATTCTAGGGCCCGTGCCTTTCCATGTCAAATTTAGGATAAACTTGTCTCTACGTTTCCATACTGTATTTAGAATAAGCTTCTCTGTGTGTACAAATAAAACTTGCTGGGATTTTCATAAGACTTCCATTAATCTATAGATAAATTTAGGGAGAATTGACATCTTTACTCTGTTGAGTTTTCTAATCCATGAACATGGTGTGTCCCCATTTGTCTTGGTCTTCTTTGATTTCTTTCATCATAGTTTTGTAATTTTGAGCATACATATCCTGTACTTTTTAAAAACTGACCTATGCAATTCATTTCTTTTGAAGTGATTGTAAATGGTATCGTGTTTTTAATTTTGGTTTCCTCCTGTTTATTGTTAGAAAACAGAGATTTGGTTTATACATGTGTGTTGATCTTGTATTCTGCAAACTTGTTGAACTAATTTATTAGTTCTATGAGGTTTTGTAGATTCCCTAGGGTTTTCTACGTAAACAATCATGTCATTTGAACATTGGGACACTTTCAGCTTTCTTTTGCAATTTGTATGACTGTTATTTCTTTTTATTGCCTTATTGCAGTTGTTAGAACTTCTGCTACCATTCTGAATGAGAGGGGACATCTTTGCCTCGTTCCTTATTATGTATATTTCAGTGTGCTATTTAGACTTTTAAAAATGATGTCATTGCCATGTGGAATAATACTTTTATTAAAATAGGTATTTTACTTCTATTTCCAGAGGCTTTTTTTGGTCAATGAAACTAAAAATTACTGCCCCACAATTGTTCTTGCCTGTGGCTTCGTTGTCCTGTCCTGTTTTCTCTTTTTCACCCCAGGTTGCCTATCAACTTTTCTTTCCTGTTCAAACAGCGGTCCATAACAAACATCCTTACCTTGTTCTTGATCTTATATATTTCAGTATAATATTTAGGCTTTTAAAAATGATGTCGTTGCCATGTGGAGTAGAACTTCTATTAGAATAGATATTTTGTTTTTATTTCAAGAGGCTTTTCTTGTTCATGATTCTAAAAATTTCTGACCCACAATTGTTCCTGCCTGTGGCTTCACTGGCCTGTTTTCTTTTTCACCCAAGGTTGCCAATCAACTTTTCTTTCCTGTTCAAACAGCAGTCAATAACAAAACCATTATCTTGGGGTTTAATGAAAAAGGCTCTGGGCTTCTCCAACTTTTAGTTTTAAGAAGTCTCATAGCTACCAGCGGGTAAAGGTCTTAAATTTTCAGGACTCTCTTCTTAATATTAACTCAGTAACCATTAAGTACATCATCATCATGGAAACTTGTACTTATTCAGCAAAAATTATTTAAGTCTCTGTGAATTCTCAGTTCTCTGGAAGCGTGTTAGTCTTGCATGAGGAAAATGATGCCCCAATATGCAAACTGTTTATTAAATCATAGAGCAATCAAATACTGTGTTATTCTTTTGAACAAATAGAAGACTTTATTTTTTAACAGCCGTAAGTTTGGGTTTTTCTAACACATTTTAAAGGAAGTTTATGAATCTGCTACATCTTGTGAGATTAGACAAGGAACAACTCTTCATCTCACACGTGTCATATTTCCCAAGTTATTCTGATACCAGCCTCTCTATTCTCTCTGACGTACTCTCTGGTCTATTCCATGGTCTGTTATTACCTTGAGTTTTATAAGTCAGGATACCCTCAGCAAGAGCTGGCCCCAACAGATAGAGACAATTCTTAGCCTCTTCAATTTTTGTTGTAGCAGAGAAAGAGAAAACATTTTCTCACCAAAGTTTTACCTGTCTTGTTTGAAATCTCCTCCACTGGGCATGGGACACAGCCAAAGCAGCAGATGGGTTCCCCTTCCCAAAGAGTTTTCCTGTATCCAGGGCCACAGCTCTGAGAACACTCGGAGATGGAAGTCTGAAGAGTAACAGGAAATGAGAGTTTCTGTGGGATTTAATTTATAGATGGAAATTAGAGAAGTCAGAAAAACATCAATCTGTGTGTGTGTGTGTGTGTGTGTGTGTGTAGTGCATCTACATTATTTGTGAATTTCATTATTTGCTAATTTGCCTACTCACCAAAATTTATTTTTAACCCCCAAAATCATCCCTCGTGGTTTCAAGGTCCCTCACTGACACATCGTAAAGACAAATGCATATTAGAAGTATGAAAAACAAAAAAAAATAAAGGACAATGAAGACTTTATTTTCCCCCTTTGAACAGAAGAGACTCTTGCCTTTCCCTTTTCTTACAGCATTTACTTTAGGAAACTTTCCGTGGTAACTTCTTACTCTGCCTCTTTGAGATGTTGTTGTTTTTGTGTGCCTTCCAGTTGATTCCAACTCGTAGTGACCCTGTAGGACACAGTAAATCACCCATAGGGTTTCCTAGGCTACAATCTTTATGACAACAGACACCGGGTCTTTTCTCCCATGGAGCGGATGGTGGGTTCGAAGAAGAGATCTTTTGGTTAGTAGCTGAGTGTTTAACCATTGTGCTACCAGGGCTCCCTTTAAAATGTATGCAAATATTTGTAAAGGCTATACAGCCCCTTTGCCAATCTAGGGATGTTCCCCCAAGGAACAAGAAGCCATCTGTTTGCAATGTAATTAATCAAGGAAGATAGCACCCTGTGATGGTTAAGACTGTGTATCAACTTGGCTGGGCCATGATTCTCAGTGTTTATATGTGATCACGTCCATGACTGAATCTGCTGTGAGTAGCCAATCAGTTGAAAGGGAGTTCCTTGGGGATGTGGCCTGCATCCGAATATAAGCAGACGTTCTGGCTTTTTGCTCACTCTGGATCCTGCGGCTGCGTCCTCTTTGTCTGAGCTCTGCTTCCTGGGACTTGAGCTATCAGCTTATCTGCTGATCTTGAGACTCGCCAATCTTCACAGCTTGTAAGCAGAGCCCTGCTTTCTGACCTGCCGATCTTGGGTTCGCCAGCCCCTGTGGCTACGTGAATCGGGAAAAGCCTCTATCCTTATCCACGGACTTGGGACGTTCCAGACTCTACAATTGCATGAGATGTTTCTTTGATGTAAATCTCTCTCTCTACATATTTATACGCTTTACTGATTCTGCTTCTCTAGAGAACCTAGCCTAAGACACACCCCTATCTCCCAGTTTTCTGGGAGTAAAAGAACCTAACTTCAGGTGGCTCTTGGTTCCAAGTTGCAAATCTACCTCTATAATAAAGATATTATACATTTTCTTTTCTTTAGGTAAGGGCAATTAGCAAACACAGATGACCATCCCAAATTACCAGAAGAATTTAGGGCGAAGTGAGTATAACAAATGGTGGTGTCAAATCATTTATCTTGAGAACATGTATGAAATTGGTTGCATCTGCTTCACTACACAAAAGGATGAAGATGACTTTTTGTATTTGTAATCTCCTTAGAGGATTGCCTGTGATATGTATCACTTTCTGGTTTAATGCTTGTTAAGTAAAAATAATGTCTTTTATTTTCCTTTCTACTTTTGTCGAGAGTATGTATGGTTTGGCAGGAGACCTCCCCAACAACACGCAAAGGAGGCCAAAAATTTTAGTTGCCCAACAGGCATGTTGTTGTGCTTTATGGAGAAAATACCTAATCCTGCTTTTCCCCTAGATCAACAGTTCAGTATTCACTAATGCACTGTTTGCCACAAGTTTAGAAATCGTAAGTACTCTGAGAAAGGAATCAGCTGTGTGTGTGTATGTAAATTGGAACACAGGTATGAAATTCATTCTTAATATATGTCATAAGAAGGATATTAAGAGCTAAATAACATCAGTAAGTGTTGATGATAACTGGAGAACTTAATGTAAGCTACCTCAGTGTGTTCAAATTGTACAGACATATGATGGAAGAGCCAACAGGGCTGCACATTGAGCCAGGAAGTGACTTTAAATTCCATCTGAATTAATAGTCATTCAGTGGCTAATAAGACCACTGTACGATTTTCAGTGAATTCTAAAAGGATTTTAATTATTTATTTGCTCACACACAGACACAACCTTTGTATGCTGTTCAAATTTGATTGACGTTTTCTTATAACAGGTGATTCCAAATATTGCAATATTTTGAAACTTATATTTGAACAACTATTTTTCTCCTTTTCGTATCAATAGTTTCATTTTAAGGAGAGAAAACAAACATTGTTTCATTTGTACAAGTGGCCCCCAGACTAAGCTAATGGAACAGAAAATTATCATTATATTTATTCCATTCTTCTTTTGACAACTTATTTTTATGTAGATTTTAACCTTTTTGCCATAAATCCATGTCCACTCTATCATCTCTTCATGGATGGTGAACTCTTGATCCGATGGTGCTCTGGGTATAAAATGTCCCACTTTCACCATAACGTCAGTATTATTGAGGAAAATCAGATCAAAATAGCATATTTTTCTTCATTTTTCTTTTTTCTCTCTTCTGTGAACACATGGTCAGCCACACTGTTCCTGAAACTGATGTTCTTCAGAAAGGCACGGAGCTGTTTGGAAATATAAGTATTGATTATGGACTTGCTGGAAGAAGAGGAATAACAGCAGTGTGATATCTTGGTGGCTGAGATTTAAGGGTCCGTATGAACAATTTATGAGTCAGAATCGACTCGACAGCAACGGTTTTTTGCTTTTTGGTTTTTTTTAATGAACAATTTTAGAGACTCAGGGAATCACTTCACCAGGAAGGTTCCTTAGGTGACCTAGTGTTGGAATCCTGTGGTCCTTATTCACTGATTCCACGATTGCAGTGCAGCCTCAGAACTAGAGGACTTTATCCTGCGGCAAACTCAAACGGTAAGCTCGCTTAACCAAGGAGTCCTAAGATTTTAATGAAGGAAGTGGTCCTAAGAGGTCATCTAAGCCAAGATCAAAATGTGAGGTGATCGAGAGTCAGGATATTTACTGAATACTTAATGTGCAACTTATTTTAGTGGCATATCTAAGACAAAACCAGTTCATCTCCTCCAAATTCTCACACCTTTCCACTGCTAGAACTTTCTGCTCAATGCTCAGTGCTTAGAATGGTGGGGAACAAAGAGAGGTGATCACTTAATCTTCTTGGAATGAATGATTTATGGCATTTTCTAATTCAATTCTCTTTCTTCTTCACCTTTCTTTTGGCTAAGGCAACAGGAATTCACTTTATCTAACATACACAAAAAGGGGACCCCACTGTCAGTCAGACAGGATGTCTCATAAGTTCATGATCAGGGACTTCGTAAGAAATGGGAACTAGGATTACAAATTCCCTCAAGACTCTCTCTATTCATCTCCTATCTCTACTTCTTTCTGAACCATCTTTAATGTATCTTCTCTCTACAACTGGACTTTTTCTGCTTCTCAGGCTACATGCTGGATTTTGGACGCCCTTAGCTCCTGTGTTTATACATCCTTCATTACAGAGATCAACCTGACTGATGGGAGTCTCAATCCTAACTTGAAATTCCTGGAACGCTGCTCATCTTCAATTTGTCATTCCCAGCACAGTAGATCATGTGATTGTCTGATTCTCAGCTCACTAATGCCTAGGGTACTGATCTTCACGCGTTCCATTTCATTTTTTCAGACTTTCAATTTTCCTAGGATCATACTTTGTACATTCCATGTTTCAATTATGAATGAATATTTGGGGCTGTTTCTTCTCATTTTGAGTAGTGCCATATCAGGAAATGAAGGTCCGGAATGCTTTACTCCATCCGCATCATTAAGGTTGACTCTAAGTTGAGGAGCAGCACTTCCCCAGTCATAGTTCGAGTGCCTTGCAACCTGAGGGGCTCAGCTTCCGGCACTATGTCAGGCGATGTTCCGCTGCTATTCATAAGGTTTTCACTAGCCACCTTCTTTAGGAGTAGATCACCTGGTCCTTCTTCCTAGTCTGTCTTAGTGTGGAAGCGCTGCTGAAGCCTAGGCACCACAGGTGACACTGCTAGTATTTGAAACACCGTTGTCACAGCCTCCAGCACCACAGCAACACCCAAACAACCACAGCACAACAAACTGACAAACAGCCATAGCACCCAGTAGCTGAATTCTTGGGCATTTATCCCAGAGAAATGAAAACTTACGTTCACACAAAAACCTGTACACAAGTATGGATTGCAGCTTTATGTGCAATATCCCCAAACTGGAAAGAATCCATAGTCCTTCAACAGGGGAATGGATACATAAATTGTGGTACTGTCACAACATGGAATACCCAGTAATAAAAAGGAATAAATGATTGATACACTCCAAAAATTGGATGAATCTCAAGAGAATCATGCAAAGAGAAAAAATCTAGTCCCAAAAGTTACATACTGTGTGGCTTCATTTATATGACCCTCTTGAAATTACAAAATATGTAAACGGGAGCATACTAGTGGTATGTGCATGGTTTAAAATCAAGAAAGGTGCGCATCAGGGTTACATCCTTTCACCATACTTATTCAATCTGTACGCTGAGCAAATAATCGGAGAACCTGGACGATATGAACAAGAATGTGGCATCAGGATTGGTGGAAGACTCAGTGACAATCTGTGATATGCAGATGACACAACTTTGCTTGCTGAAAGCAAAGAATACTTGAAGCACCTACTGAAGAAGATGAAAGACTACAGCCCTTCAGTGTGGATTACACCTCGACATAAAGAAAGCAAAATTCCTCACAACTGAACCAATAAGCAACATCATGATAATTGGACAAAAGATTGAAATTGTCAAGGATTTTATTTTACTTGGATCCACAATATCAAGGCCCATGGAAGCAGCAGTCAAGAAATTGAAAAAACATATTGCATTGAGCAAACATGCTACAAAAGAACTCCTTAAAGTATTGAAAACCAAAGATGTCACTTTGACCCGGTCATAGTATTTTCAATTGCCTCATATGCATGGGAAAACTGGACAAAAATAAGGAAGACCGAAGAAGAATTGATGCCTTTGAATTATGGCGTTGGCGAAGAATATTGAATATACCACGGACTGCCAGAAGACAGAACAAGTCTGTCTTGGAAGAAGTACAGTCAGAGTGCTCCTTTGAAGCAACGATGGGAGACTTCGTCTCACATATTTTGGACATGTTATCAGGAGAGATCAGTCCCTGAAGAAGGACGTCATGATTGTTAAGGCAGAGGGTCAGTGAAAATGAGGAATACTCTTGATGAGATGGATTGACAGTGACTGTAACAACAGGCTCAAATATAGCAACGACTGTGAGGATGGTGCGGGACTGGGCAGTGTTTCCTTCTGTTGGACATAGGGTCGCTATGAGTTGGAACTGACCTGTTGGTACCTCACAACAACAACAGAAAAAAATCTTACTTCCATAACAGCAATGAGATCACCTGCAAAAACTGTCAGAATGAGCTTTTTCAGAACTCCGAAAGTTAACCAAAGGCTTGCAGCTATCTGGTGAGTATGTCTGATGCAGGCATATCATGTCTTCTGCCAGTATCCAAGAAATTCCTTGAAGCTAACTTGTTAGCTTGAAAGTAGAGTTAAATGTCAGACCTTCACAGTTCTTGACATACAGCATGAAACAATTTGTCAGATTAAATTTAACAAAAGATGTGTAACACTAGTACACTAAAAATTTCAAAAACATTGCTTAGATACATACATTAAAGATGATAAAAATAAATGGAGAGATATACTGCATTCATGGATTGGCTGACTCAATATGATTATGATGGCAGTTCTCCCAAAACTGATCTACAGATTCAGTGCAAACCCAGTAAAAAACCCAAGGAGCGTTTTGAATATGATGACATGCTGAATTTTAAATTTGGATGGAAAAGCAAAGGACTCAGAATAGCAAAACAAACTTGAGAAAGAAGAAAAACATTGGGGGACTTATACAACCTGGTTCAACACTTATTTTATAGTCTTCAAAGATAGCTAAAGTAATCAAGACAGCGTGGTATTAGCACATGGATAGCCAAAAACATAAATGGAAGAGATACAGACCCCCATATATGTGGTCAGGAGATTTTTGAAAATGGTGACAATACCAAGATAAACTGATGGTGGAAAACAGTCTTTTCAACAAATAGTGTTAAAACAACTGGGTAACTGTGTGAAATAAAAATGGAGAAACAGATGCAAGAGACATAGTGCTTCTGCCATTTTTATGTTAGTTTTGTAAAACTGACTAGTGTAATAAGAAGCATCAGCTCTACCATTAAGAGAAGGGAATTGAGGCCCAGAAACATTAAATAAAGAGGCTATGATGCCAGAGCTAGGAAATGCTGAAGGCAAGATTTCAAACCCAGTCACCTAAGAATCTAAAAGCTGTTCCACGATGGTAAAGGATCCTCAGTGCAGGGAGAGTTGTCAAGACGTGACTGAGAGAAGAATGTCAAGTCCCAAGTCAGCCAGGAAGCTGGGTTCCCTACCTACACTTTGGCCTTTCTATGTATTCCTGGGTCCCGTCCAAGCCCTGGCCGTAGGGTGGGGGAAAAAAGAGGGTCCTATAGCTTAACTTATGGAGCCCTGGTGGTGCAATTGGTAAGTGCTTGGCTGCTGACTGAAAGGTCGGTGACCCAAACCCACCAGTGGCTCTGTGGGGGAAAACACCTGGAGATCTGCTCCTGTAAAAATTACAACTTGGAAACCCCATGGGGCAGTTCTACTCTGTCCTATAGGGTTGCTAGCAGTCCCAATGGACTTGACAGCACGCAACAAAGACAACCCAGTTTATTTTCATATTTTATTTTCCTTTTATTGGGTTTGGGCAAGGAAAGTAGTCATGAGTATAAAAAACTACAATACTGTGCTGTCTCTCAAATGGAATGGGATCCATGTTGAAACTGTCTTTAAGTTTAGGATCTGGAACAGAGTCGGAGGATGTCAACCACTGCTACTGGGGAGTGGGGTCGGCTGGAAGAAACCCAGGAAACAGGCACGGAGATAACCATGGAATGTTGCTGGTCCAGGGATCCCATCCGGGAATCTGAGGATCTTCTACGGAGATCCCATGTTGGGGTGCCCGGAGTAGCTCCTCCAAAGATTCGTGGATGGTCCAGGCCTTGAGCCTGGGAGGTGGGAGTTCGTACACCACTGCACAGGGAGGACCTGAGGGAAACAGAGGTACATTCAGAGCTCCTGAGGAGGCCAGGGACCCTCTTACCTAATCTGCCTGTGACCTCTCTTGGCTCTGGAGCCATGCTTAATATGTCCAGTGACAAAATCCCTCAGGGTCACTGGTTTTATGCACCTCTTCACGAGGAGTGACTAGGAGAGAGAAGTGACGGGGGTGGGGGACACTGACTAAAACGCAGCACTTATTTTTTCTTCAATTGCCTAACAGTGGCAGGTTCTTTGTGCTGATGACCAAAAGGAACCTATGGCAGGGCCAGTGCCATCGCTCTCTACCTTACTCTGGGCACAGTGTGATGATAGGGACCAGCTGAAGCCACTCACTAAAGAACCATGAAGATGAATATAAAAGAGACAAACCTGAGGAGACTGTGTTGTCCCGTTTATAACCCAGGATCCTCTGTAGGGCCTTTCCGAAAGGACAGGGCAAGGGTTTACTCCTTGGCCTCTGGTTGGCCTCATGAAAAGTCCAGTGTAAGTCCTGCAGACTTGTCAGCATGTGGAAACACCGGCGCCAGCTCTTCTTTATGCCTCTGCATTTGAGCTCCTGGGCAATTGCTTTTGACAGCACTTGATTCCTATTCCTCATTTTCAGATGCACCTTATGTTCCAGGAATTCCCATTCTTGGAGGAAACTCTGGATTTCCCGGTTACTCCAAGGTTCAATTTTCTTGCCTGGAAGGGACAAAAGAACGGGGATGCACTTTGGTATGACTAACATGCACACTGGAGGGCTTCTCCTAGACCCTCTGTGTACAATTACAGAGCCCAAACATTATTCCCTAGTTGGTGGGAGATGATAAAACCATAAACAGGGATATTTGGGATTCAGCATCTACTTGAGTCCTCATGGCCAAGTCATAGTGTCATTTCCGAGAACGTGGACAGAGTTTGATGGCACAGTTGCTTACTAAGAGGGCTCTCCTCATGTGGGTTCCCATCCCAACCTCTAGGGGGGACCTTTCATTTCCTTTCAGTGACCAGGGCTCTGTAGGCAGGGGAAGAGGACTCCTAGGAATGTTGAGGCACAGGACCCCTCAACTAGAGCTTCCCCTGTGAGGGGCTTACATTGAGCAAGTCAGGCTCTTGAAGATGACTGAGGTGTTACAGAAAGTTAGAGAAAACAGAAAAATGGCTCTGAAAATGTAGTTACCTGAGGTCTCCCTTGGTGCCTGAGTTTCTTTTTTCTTCTTTAATTCCTGGGTGTTTCTAGTAATTTCAGCATGAAGCATCGGTTTCTAATTAAAAAATGAAAAAAAGAAAGATATTTAAGTAGAAGGTAATCTCTTAATTTATGACTTGTCTATGAATGGATTAAAAAATACTCAACAAATATTCAAGGCATCCTCCCATAAAAATGCAGGCTTCAACTTACTTCCATTTTCATTCCTGAGTTTTCTCCTGTGATTCTGTCCTGAGCAGCCATAGAGCCTACTCCAGGACTGGCAGAAAGCAGGCACTTAGTCTGAGCTGCTGGAATTCAGGTGAGTAAGGCGGACCCGCGTGTAGAGATGTGTCTGCTGCTCAGTGCTGAGTGCAGTCTCTGAACCACTTGGGAGTCCAGCCACTTTTAAAGGGCTTAGGTATAATTGAATCAGACCCACGTGACCTCTGTTTGATTAAATCAAAGTAAACTGAATTGTGACTCTGTTAAGTCCCTTCTCAATATCCCTAGACTAGAGTTTGATGTAATCAACGGGCCAGAGTGAGTAGACATCAAATAAGGAAGTGATGCCAAGGATCTCTGTATACCCTATTGCAAACTGCAAAATGAGAGGTTGTTACATGTCTACAAATGACTGTGGAACAGACCATCAGCTGCAAAATTCATGGTGTTAAGATAGATCATTGGATCCAGTTGTGTCCTTTCGGTTTGGCATCTGAGGAATATTTCTTTCTTGGGGAGAGTGGTTTGAAAGGAGGATTAGTAGGTCAAGGTGTGATGTTTAAGGGTATCACTTGGCTAGGCTATGATTATCAGGTGTTTGGCAGATATTATGCAATCATCCTCCAATTTGTGATCTGATGTGAACAGCCAATCAGTTGAAAGCCAATCAACTGAAATCCAGTCTGTTGAAATCCAATCAGTTGAAAGCCAATCAACTGAAATCCAGTCAGTCGAAATCCAATCAGTTTCCTTGGGGTGTGTGGTTGTGGTTGTTAGGTGCCGTGGAGTAGGTTCTGACTCATAGCACACCACGTACGACAGAAGACAGCACTGCCCAGTCCTTCGCCATCCCCACAATCGTTGTTATGCTTGAGCCCATCTGTCAGTCCATCTCGCCAAGGATCTTCCTCTTTTTCTCTGACCCTCTACTTTACCAAGCATGATGTCCTTCTCCAGGAACTAGTCTCTCCTTATAACATGTCCAAACTACCCAAGACGAAGTCTCGCCATCCTTGATCCTTAGGAACGTTCTGGCTGTACTACTTCCAAGACACATTTGCTCGTTCTTCTGGCAGGCCGTGATACATTCAATATTTTTCGCCAACACCAAAAAAGACATGAATTCTTCTTACCAAAAGAAAAAAAACCAAGCCTGTTGCCTTCGAGTCGATTCTGACTCATAGTGAACCTATAGGACAGAGTAGAATTGCCCATAGGGTTTTCCAAGGAGCACCTGGTGAATTCGAATTGCTAACCTTTTGGTTAGCAGGCGTAGCTCTTAACCACTATACCATCAGGGTTTGAAAATGTTCTTTTCCCGGTGGGGAAATGAAAGTGAAAGGGTTGCATTGGATGGGAATCGAACCGGGCCTCCCACTGAACCACCAATGCTCAATGAATTCTTCTTAGGTATTCGTTATTCATTGCTCAGCTTTCACATGCTTATGAAGCGACTGAGAATACCATGGTTTGGGGCAGGAGCACCTTAGTTCTCAGAGTGACATCTTTGGTTTTTAACACTGTAAAGAAACGTTTCGCAGCAGATTTTCTTGACTCCTGCTTCCATGGGTGTAGATTGTGGATCCAAGTAAAATGAAACCCTTGACAACTTCAATCTTTTCTCCATTTTCCATGATGTTGCTTGTTGGTCCAGTTGTGAGGAATTTTGCTTTCTTTATGTTGAGGTACAATCCATAATGAAGGCTGTAGTCTTTGAGTTTTATCAGTAAGTGCTTCAAGTCCTCTTAGCTTTCAGCAAGCAAGATTGTGTCATCTGCATATTACAGGTCGTTAATTAGTCTTCCTCCAATCCTGATGCTATGTTCTTCATATAGTCAGTTTCTTGGATTATTTGCTCAGCATGCAGATTGAATCATTAGGGTGAAAGGATGCAACCTTGACACACACCTTTCCTGACTTTAAACCACATAGTATCCCCTTGTCCTGTTTGAATGACTGCCTCTTGGTCTGTGTACAGGTTCCTCATGAGCATACTTAAGTGTTCTGGAGTTCCCATTCTTTGCAATGTTTTCTGTGATTTGTTATGACCCACAAAGCAAAATACTTGGGCATAGTCAATAAAACTCACGTAAAAATCTTTCTGATATTCTCTGCTTTCAGCCGTGATCCATCTGACATGGTCGATGATATTCCTCTTTCCACATCCTTTTCTGAATCCAGCTTGACTTTCTGGCAGTTCCCTGCTGATGTACTGCTGCAAACATTTTTTAATTATCTTCAGCAAAATTTTTCTTGTGTGTGATATTAATGGTATTTTTTGATAATTTCCCCATTCTTTTGGATTGCCTTTCTTTGGAATGTGCTCAAATACGGATCTCTTCCAGTTGGTTGGCCAGGTGGCTGTCTTCCAAATTTCTTGACATGGATGAGTGAGCACCTCCAGTGCTGCATCCATTTGTGGAAACATCTCAATTGCTGATCCAACAATTCCTGGAGCCTTTTTTTCGTTGTTTTTCCTGCCATTCCCTTCAGTGCAGTTGGGACTACTTCCTTCAGTACCATCGGTTCATGATCTTATGCTACCTCCTGAATTGGGTGACCGTCAACCAGTTCGGTTTGGTACAGTGACTCTGTATTCTTTACATCTTCTTTTGATGTTCCTGCCTAGTTCAATATTTTCCCTGCAAAATCCTTCAGTATTGCAACTAGAGCTTGAATTTTTTTTCTTTGGTTCTTTCAGTTTGAGAAATCCCTAGCGTGTTCTTCCCTTTGGTTTTCCAATTCCAAGTCTTTGTACATTTCATTATACATTACTTTGTCTTCTTGAGCCACCCTTTCAAGTCTTTTGTTCAGATCTATTGCTTCCTCATTTCTTCTGTTTGTTTTAACTACTCAACTTTCAGGAGCAAGTTTCAGAGTCTCCTCTGACATCCAGTTTGGTCTTTTCTTTCTTTCCTGTCTTTTCAGTGACCTTTTGCTTTCTTCATGTATGATGTCCTTGATGTCATTCCACAACTGGTCTGGCCTTCGGTCATTAGTGTCCAATGCTTCAGATCTATTCTTGATGGTCTCTAAATTAGGATAGAATTTACTCAAGGTCTCATTTTGGCTCTTGTGGACTTGGTCTAATTTTTGTCAGCTTCAACTTGAACTTTCATAGGAGCAGTTGATGGTCTGTTCCACGGTCAGCCCCTGGCCTTGTTCTGACTGATGATATTGAGCTTCTCCATCATCTCATTCCACAGACGTTGTCGATTTGATTTCTGTGTATTCCATTTGGTGAGGTACACGTGTATAGTCACCATTTATGTTGTGGA
The DNA here is from genome assembly GCA_030035585.1 of Dugong dugon. Classification (NCBI taxonomy): domain Eukaryota; kingdom Metazoa; phylum Chordata; class Mammalia; order Sirenia; family Dugongidae; genus Dugong; species Dugong dugon. Next base: position 151,869,090 of record CM057460.1, read on the forward strand.
AAAAAGGTATTTGCAATGAAGTAGTCCTTGGACTTGCAAAATTTTGTCATGCAATCTCTGGTGTCCTTTCTATCTCCAAGGCCGTATTTTCCAACTATAATCCTTCTTCTTTGTCGCCAACTTTCACATTCCAATCACCCGTAATTATCAATGCATCCTGATTGCATGTTTGTTCAATTTCAGAATGCAGAAGTTGGTAAAAATCTTCAGTTTCTTCATCTTTAGCCTTAGTGGTTGCTGTGTAAATTTGAATAATAGTCATATTAGCCGGTCTTCCTTGTAGACCTATGGTATTATCCTATCACTGACAGCATTGTACTCCTGGATAGATCTTGAAATGTCCTATTTGACAATGAATGTGATGCTGATCCTCTTCTATTTGTCATTCCCAGCATCATAGACCATATGATTTTCTGATTCAAACTGGCCAATACTAGTCCATTTCAGCTCACTAATGCCTAAGATACCAATCTTTGTGAGTTACATTTCATTTTTGATGACTTTCTTTGTTTTGTTTTTTTTTAGAGGTTTTTTTTAATTGTTGTAGTTAAATGGAGTTTACATTTCAAGTTAGTCTCCCATACAAAAAAATTTTTACGTACATTGTTATGTGACCCTAATTGCTCACCCCATTCTGTGACAGCACACTCCTCCTTTCCGCCCCTGATTCCCCATGACCATTCAACCTGGTTCTAACCCTATCTGCCTTCCCATCTCACCTCTGGACAGAAGCTGCCCCTTTGGTCTCTTGTAGCTACTTGACTAAGAGGCACACGCTTCACGAGTATCACTTTATGCCCCACAGTCCAGTCCAATCCCTGTCTGAAGAGTTGGCCTCGGAAATTGTTTTAGTTCTGGGCTGATAGAGAGTCTGGGGGCCATGCTTTCCGGGGTTCATTTGTGATGACTTTCAATTTTCTTAGATTCATACTTCGTCCATTCCACATTCCGATTATTAATGGATGTTTGCAACTCTTTCTTCTTATTTTGCATCATGCCACATCAACAAAGGAAGGTCCCAACAGCTTCTTTTCATCCACGTCGTTAAGGTCGACTCTACTTTGAGGAGGCGGCTCTTCCCCGGTCGTAATTTGAATGCTTTCCCACCTGAGGGACTCATTTTCACACAATGTTCTGCTATTATTCATTATGTTTCCACTGGCCAATTCTTTCATAAGTAGACCACCGCGTCCCTCTTCCTAGTCTGTCTTAGCCTGGAAGCTCTGCTGAAACCTGTCACCATGGGAGACCCTGCTGGTGTTTGAAGCACTGTTGGAATAACTTCCAGCATCTCAGCAACAGCCATGAAACTCCAGTACGACAAACTGGCAGGGTGTGGACGGCATTCAGTATGTATGGATGCTCTGGCAAAGCTCTCTCCGGATCCTGCATCTGACTCATCATCATCTGATCTCCCATTCTTGGGACATGAGCCAGCAGCCTTCCACCAGATCTGCTGATTTTGGGTTCCTCAGCCCCTGAGACCAGGTGAGTCAAAAGAAGCCTCCAGCCTGATGCCTGACCCACGGATTTGTGACTACCGGCCTCCAAAACGGCATGAGTTATTTCCTTGAGATAAATCTCTCTCTCTCTCCCTACCTCCCTGTCTCTTTCTCTCTCTCTCTCTCTCTCTCTGTCTCTCTCTCTCTCTCTCTCTCTCTCTCTCTCTATATATATATATATATATATATATATATATATACTTCACTGGTTTACTTCTCTAGAGAACTGAGTGAGCCTAAGACATTTGGTACCTAGAGCTGTTCTAAAGGAACAAAATTGTAAGGATGAGTTTTCTGAATTGGTTCTTAAGTTGTCTAGTCTTGAAGGCACTTACGACTCTGCCTCTAGTAGTAAAGAGGGCACTGCTAATCCATGGCATGAGGTGGCAATTGAACTACACAAAATATCACCACGAATGGATCAAATATTTGTGAGAAACAAGGCTCTGGGTGACTGCGTATTTGATACTTTTCTGGAATTTTGTCAGAATGAGAAGTGTAGGGAATCTGGTTGATTGGTCCTGCTTTCTCTAGACAAAGTGGTAAAAGAAAGAGATGAGCCCAAGCTTCAGAGTCACAGCTCAAGTGCCACATAAAAGACCTGAAATTTACCACTTGTGCCCCAAAAGAAAGCCTCATTTCTTGTAGTAACAGAGCTGATATTGCCAAAAACCAAACACAGAACCTTATCATAAGAGTAACTGAATTATAATGCCTATTTAATTCCCTCTCACTTCCAAATATTCACACCTACCATCTTTTCTTGATTTCAGCTCCTTGTGGGGATTTCTTGTTTTAACTCAGTGATAACACCATCCATACTGTTTTTCTAAGTGCAAAAGCAGAAACAATTCCTACGTCTTTTTTCTCCATCAGTTACAACTTTCTTTCAATGAGAGGCCCTGACATGCCACTTTCTAAATATCTGGGGAATATATGATCTTTCCTCCATTGCCTCTGTCACTGCAATATTCTAGGCACTTAGCGGCCCTTCCGTGGAGAGCAGAAATTGCATTCCTTTTGCTGCCTGCATGGCCACAAGATAAAATCCTAACTTCCCTCATTCTCTCCTATAACGTCATTTCCTATTACAAGTCTCCTTGACAGAATCACATCACATCAGTGTCCTGCTCAGTATCCATGCTCCAGACACACTGACCGTCACTCATTTCCACATGTGGTGCACCCTACTTGGGCTTAGAGTCAATTAGTCTGATAGGACTTCGGGTCTGTTTGTTGGGTGATCCTAACAGACGGGGAGGTTTGAGAACTAAGGCCTCAGAGTGACAATGATGGGCTTTTCCATTAACCCCACTTTAGCTCAGCTCATGACACTGTGGAATTCAGGTACTTTATTAACTGTATGATATAACCTGGTTACGCAGGAGAATTCTCAGGTGTTCTTTTTTTAAAAAAATTAATTGTGGTAAAATATATATATAACAGAAATTGCCATTTTATCCATTTTGATTGCACAATTCAATGGTATTAATTATGGTTAAGAAGTTGTACAAACATCATCACTATCTATTTCCAAACTTTCATCACCACAAACAGACACTCAGTACCCCTTAGGCAATAACTGCCCATCCCCTACACCCCTTTCCTTTAACCTGGTAACTACTGATAAACTTTATGCACAATATTTGCCTCTTCTAGATATTTCACATAAGTGGGATCATACAATATTTATCCTTTTGTGTTTGACTTATTTCACTCAGCATAACATTTTGTGACAACTGGACAACGAGAAAGGAAAAGAGAAGAATAGATGCATTTTGAAGTGTGGTGTTGGTGAAGAATATTGAATATGCTGTTGTCTGCCAGAAAAACGAACCAACCGGTCTTGGAAGAAATAGAATGCTCTTCAGAAGAGAGGCAGGGGAGACTTTTCTTGCTTCCTCTGGACACTTCGTCAGGAAAGACCAATCGCTAGAAAAACAAATCATGTTTGGTAAAGTAGAGGGTCAGGAAAAGGAGAGCAACCCTCAGTGAGATGAAATGACACAATAGCCACAACAATAGACTCAGACATACCAATGATCGTGAAAATGACACAGGACCAGACAATGTTTCGTTCTGCTATTCATAAGGTTGCCATAAGTAGGAGCTGACTTTTTGAGGGACTTCCAGGATGTTTTCCCCGTGACTGCACCAGATTACAATCCCACCAGCAGTACAAGACGGTTCCAATTTCTACACATACTTGCCAACCCTTGTTTTCCGTTTTTCTGAAAATAGTCATCCTAGTGAATGTAAAGTATTATCTTATAGTAGTTTTGATTTGCATTTCCCTAATGATTAATTATGTTGAGCATACTTCCACGTGCATATCGGCCTTTTTTATATCTTCTTGGAGGAACGTCTATCTAAGTTTTTAATTGAGTTATTTTTCTTTTGTTGTTGAGTTGCAGGAGTTCTTCATCTATTCTAGATATTAAACCCTAATCATATGTATGTTTCCTAACTATTTTCTCCCATTCTGTAGCTTATCTCCTGACTCTCTTGATAATGTTTTTACATGCATAAACGTTTTTAATTTTTTTTTATTGTACTTTAGATGAAGGTTTACAGAACAAATTGTTTCTCATGAAACAGTTAGTACACATACTGTTTTATGACATTGGTTAACAACCCCACAACATGTCAACACTCTCCCTTCTCGACCTTGAGTTCCCTATTACCAGCTTTCCTGTCCCCTCTTGCCTTCTAGTTCTTGTGCCCGGCTGGTGTGCCCCATTAGTCTCATTTTGTCTTATGGGGCTGTCTAATCTTTGGCTGAAGTGTGAACCTCAGGAGAGACTTCATTACTGAGCTAAAAGGGTGTCCGGGGGCCATACTCTCGGGGTTTCCCCAGTCTCTGTCAGGACAGTAAGTCTGGTCTTTTTTTGTGAGTTAGAATATTTGTTCTACATTTTTATCCAGCTCTGTTTGGGATCCTCTGTTGCGATCCCTGTCAGAGCAGTCAATGGTGGTAGCCAGACACCATCTAGTTGTATTAGACTCAGTCTGGTGGAGGTTGTGGTAGTTGTAGTCCGTTAGTCCTTTGGACTAATCTTTACCTTGTACCTTGTAAACGTTTTTAATTTTGATGAAGTCCAATTTATATATTTTTTCTTTTGTTGTTCTTTTGGTTTTATATCTAAGAATTCATTGCCAAAACCATCTGAGAGACTTTTAAAAAATTAACTGTATATAATAAATATAGTGTCAATATGTAGATCTACCTCATTCTCTTTAAATGACTGCACAGCTTACCATTTTGTAGGATGTTGCTTATTATTCCAAATTATTGTTCCAGTCAAAATCTTTGTAATTCTATTCGTGTATTACAATAAATGCTCAACTAATATATTTGGCATGTTGAACACCAATGACTGAAGAGATGAAAGGTTGTGGAATGACATGAAGGACATCATACATTAGGAAAGCAAAACGTCATTAAAATATAGGAAAGAAAGAAAAGACTAAAACAGACGTCAGAAGAGACTCTGAAACTTGCTCTTGAACATCAGGTAGCTAAAGGAAAGTAAGAAATGATGAAGTAAAGAGCTGAACAGAAGATTTCAAAGGGAGGCTCGAGAAGACAAAGTAAAGTATTATGATGAAATGTGAAAAGAGCTGGAGATAGAAAACCAAAAAGGAAGAACACTGTCGGCATTTCTCAAGCTGAAAGAACTGAAGAAAAAATTCAAGCCTCTAGTTGCAATGCTGAAGGATTCTATTACAAAAGTATTAAATGACATAGGAAGCATCAAAAGAAGATGGCAGAAACAGGGTCACTATACCAAAAATAACTGGTTGATGTTCAACCATTTCAGGAAGTAACATATGATCAGGAACCCATGGTACTGAAGGAAGAGGTCCAAGCTTCACTGAAGGCACTGGCAAAAAACAAGCCTCCGGGAATTGACGGAATACCAATTAAGATGTTTCAACAAATGGATGCAGCGATGGAAGTGCTCACTCATCTATGCCAAGAAATTTGGAAGACAGCTACCTTGCCAACCAGCTGGAAGAGATCCATATTTACACCTATTCCAAAGAAAGGTGATCCAACCAAGTGTGAAAATTAACAAACAATATCATTAATATTACAAGCCAGTAAAATTTTGCTGAAGATCATTCAAAAGTGGCTGCAGCAGTATCGACAGGGAACTGCCAGAAATTTAAGCTGAATTCAGAATAGGACATGAAACCAGGGATATCACTGCTAATGTCAGATGGATCCTGGCTGAAAACAGAATACCAGTAAGATATTTACTTGTGTTTTATTGACTATGCAAACGTATTCGACTGTGTGGATCATAACAAATCACAGATGACATTGTGAAGAATGGAAATTCCAGAACACTTAATTGTGCTCATGAGGAACCTGTACATAGATGAAGAGGCAATTGTTCGAACAGAACAAGGGGATACTGTGTGGTTTAAAGTCAGGAAAGGTTTGCATAAGGGTTGTATCCTTTTGCCATACCTATTCAATATTCATTCTGTATGCTAAACAAATAATCCAAGAAGCTGGACTATATGAAGAAGAACAGGGCATCAGGATTAGAGGAAGACTCATAACAACCTTTGTTATGCAGATGACACAACCTTCCTTGCTGAAAGTGAAGAGGACTTGAAGCACTTACTGATGAAGATCAAAGACCATAGCCTTCAGTATAGATTACAGCTCAACATAAAAAATCCTCACAACTGGACCGGTAAACAACGTCATGATAAATGAAGAAAATATTGAAGTTGTCAAGGATTTCATTTTATTTGAATCCACAATCAACACCCATGGAAGCAGAAATCAAGAAATCAAAATACTTATTGCATTGGGGAAATTTTCTGCAAAAGACCTCTTCAAAGTGTTGAAAAGTAAAGATGTCACCTTGAAGACTAAAGTGCACCTGACCCAAGTCATGGTGTTTTCAACTGTCTCATATGCATGTGAAAGTTGGAAGACCAAAGAAGAATTGATGCCTTTGAAATGTGATGTTGGCAAAGAATATTGAATATGCTACAGACTGCCCAAAGAACAAACAAATCTTTCTTGGAAGAAGTACAACCAAAATGCTTCTTAGAAGCAATAATGGCGAGACTACATCTCACATAGTTTGGACATATTATCAGGAGGGATCAGTCCTTGGAGAAGGATATTATGCTTGGTAAAGTAGAAGGTCTGTGAAAAAGAGGAAGACCCTCAAGGAAATGGACTGACACTGTGGCTGTGACAATGGGCTTAAGCATAACAGCGATTGTGATGATGGCGTAGGACCGGGCAATATTTCATTCTGTTGTACATAGGGTTGCTATGAGTCAGAACTGACCTGACAGTATCTAACAAAATGAATCTTAAGTTAGTGTTTTTATTACAAAATACACAAATGTGTTTTGTTTACATTTATGCATTCAACTTCATTGTTTCCACACAACCCTTCACATTCTCCGTATCAGTTTCAGAACAAAAAAGACCATTGAAGGTTCCGTAATGACTACCATATATTAGAAGGATGAGGAGACCACGAGGACATTAGAAAGGGAAAAGTGATGTCTCCAGGCTTCAGTACAGGAGCTCCTGGACCTCCTTGCTTAAAAAATAAAATAAAATAAAAATAACTCGTTGCCACTGAAATAATTCCAACTGATAGCAACCTCAAGTGTACCACCCACTAATGCTCCCCTCCTGCAACTTAGACCCCTCTGTGGGTAATAGGCTTTTCCTGGGCACTGGGACTGGCTTGTGCCACTTGTACGTTGACTCTCCTCTGGCACAGTGATATTCACTGACTAAAAATATTTCAGTTGCCCCTATGTCCTATGCTCTCCAAACTTATTCCTTCCATTTGCCTTTCATCCCAAGGTTTGGGTAACAGTGGCATAAATTCTCTCCCAAAATGACATTTTCTCTCTGCTCTAATTTCTTTTATGTCACCTTGTTGTTTTCTCCAAAATGCTGTATTTCTTTTGTTACTAAAGAACCTGCAATCGCTCCCATTCCTTGTATATACGCTCTTCCAATGAACCTCTAGGACATGCCAGAAACTACCTTGAATCTCAGAGACACCCATGATTTCTCATCTTCTTGGCTAATTTCTTTTCTATTGAGAACTATATCTACCCAGAAACAATAATATAATGGCATATTCACTTTAATCTCAATTATTTTTTCCCACTTCCCTCTTCCAATCCCTCCAGATTTCCTTGAATTCCAAAATTTTGACTATGTAAATATTCATGAATTATATTTCATGTTGGTAGTGAAAAAATTTCTTTGAAAATTGCTCATTTTCTGTCACTTACAAGTTGCCTCTGGCATCCTTGACAAGGCAAGCAGTTCTAAACTACCAAGGAAACCATATGCCTTAAATCCACATTCCATTTACAAATGTTTAACTCATCATGGTTTTTAAGGAGGATATCCTAGGTCATGTCCAAATTTTCCACAAGATTTATCATTTTAGCCCAGAGTAGAAAAGCTTGTGAATTTCCATCAGTTTCTCAGAATACAGAGGACAGAAAAGGATTTGACCTCTCTTAAAGTAGAACTTCTCAACCTTGAAGGCCCATCAGTAACCTGTACCCATATTATACAGGTTGCTTGTACCGTACCTGAACATCTTCCACTGGTACTCATAAAGGGAAGCAGGTTTTTTTAAATTTAAATGTTTAAGTCTGTTATGTATTTTATACTTTAGTTTTCATTATATATATTTAAACTACATTTATTACATAGATGAAGAACTCCTGCAACTCAACAACAAAAGAAAAATAACTCAATTAAAAACTTAGATAGACGTTCCTCCAAGAAGATATAAAAAAGGCCGATATGCACGTGGAAGTATGCTCAACATAATTAATCATTAGGGAAATGCAAATCAAAACTACTATAAGATAATACTTTACATTCACTAGGATGACTATTTTCAGAAAAACGGAAAACAAGGGTTGGCAAGTATGTGTAGAAATTGGAACCGTCTTGTACTGCTGGTGGGATTGTAATCTGGTGCAGTCACGGGGAAAACATCCTGGAAGTCCCTCAAAAAGTCAGCTCCTACTTATGGCAACCTTATGAATAGCAGAACGAAACATTGTCTGGTCCTGTGTCATTTTCACGATCATTGGTATGTCTGAGTCTATTGTTGTGGCTATTGTGTCATTTCATCTCACTGAGGGTTGCTCTCCTTTTCCTGACCCTCTACTTTACCAAACATGATTTGTTTTTCTAGCGATTGGTCTTTCCTGACGAAGTGTCCAGAGGAAGCAAGAAAAGTCTCCCCTGCCTCTCTTCTGAAGAGCATTCTATTTCTTCCAAGACCGGTTGGTTCGTTTTTCTGGCAGACAACAGCATATTCAATATTCTTCACCAACACCACACTTCAAAATGCATCTATTCTTCTCTTTTCCTTTCTCGTTGTCCAGTTGTCACAAAATGTTATGCTGAGTGAAATAAGTCAAACACAAAAGGATAAATATTGTATGATCCCACTTATGTGAAATATCTAGAAGAGGCAAATATTGTGCATAAAGTTTATCAGTAGTTACCAGGTTAAAGGAAAGGGGTGTAGGGGATGGGCAGTTATTGCCTAAGGGGTACTGAGTGTCTGTTTGTGGTGATGAAAGTTTGGAAATAGATAGTGATGATGTTTGTACAACTTCTTAACCATAATTAATACCATTGAATTGTGCAATCAAAATGGATAAAATGGCAATTTCTGTTATATATATATTTTACCACAATTAATTTTTTTAAAAAAAGAACACCTGAGAATTCTCCTGCGTAACCAGGTTATATCATACAGTTAATAAAGTACCTGAATTCCACAGTGTCATGAGCTGAGCTAAAGTGGGGTTAATGGAAAAGCCCATCATTGTCACTCTGAGGCCTTAGTTCTCAAACCTCCCCGTCTGTTAGGATCACCCAACAAACAGACCCGAAGTCCTATCAGACTAATTGACTCTAAGCCCAAGTAGGGTGCACCACATGTGGAAATGAGTGACGGTCAGTGTGTCTGGAGCATGGATACTGAGCAGGACACTGATGTGATGTGATTCTGTCAAGGAGACTTGTAATAGGAAATGACGTTATAGGAGAGAATGAGGGAAGTTAGGATTTTATCTTGTGGCCATGCAGGCAGCAAAAGGAATGCAATTTCTGCTCTCCACGGAAGGGCCGCTAAGTGCCTAGAATATTGCAGTGACAGAGGCAATGGAGGAAAGATCATATATTCCCCAGATATTTAGAAAGTGGCATGTCAGGGCCTCTCATTGAAAGAAAGTTGTAACTGATGGAGAAAAAAGACGTAGGAATTGTTTCTGCTTTTGCACTTAGAAAAACAGTATGGATGGTGTTATCACTGAGTTAAAACAAGAAATCCCCACAAGGAGCTGAAATCAAGAAAAGATGGTAGGTGTGAATATTTGGAAGTGAGAGGGAATTAAATAGGCATTATAATTCAGTTACTCTTATGATAAGGTTCTGTGTTTGGTTTTTGGCAATATCAGCTCTGTTACTACAAGAAATGAGGCTTTCTTTTGGGGCACAAGTGGTAAATTTCAGGTCTTTTATGTGGCACTTGAGCTGTGACTCTGAAGCTTGGGCTCATCTCTTTCTTTTACCACTTTGTCTAGAGAAAGCAGGACCAATCAACCAGATTCCCTACACTTCTCATTCTGACAAAATTCCAGAAAAGTATCAAATACGCAGTCACCCAGAGCCTTGTTTCTCACAAATATTTGATCCATTCGTGGTGATATTTTGTGTAGTTCAATTGCCACCTCATGCCATGGATTAGCAGTGCCCTCTTTACTACTAGAGGCAGAGTCGTAAGTGCCTTCAAGACTAGACAACTTAAGAACCAATTCAGAAAACTCATCCTTACAATTTTGTTCCTTTAGAACAGCTCTAGGTACCAAATGTCTTAGGCTCACTCAGTTCTCTAGAGAAGTAAACCAGTGAAGTATATATATATATATATATATATATATATATATATATATATATAGAGAGAGAGAGAGAGAGAGAGAGAGAGAGAGAGAGAGAGAGAGAGAGAGAGAGAGACAGAGAGAGAGAGAGAGAGAGAAAGAGACAGGGAGGTAGGGAGAGAGAGAGAGATTTATCTCAAGGAAATAACTCATGCCGTTTTGGAGGCCGGTAGTCACAAATCCGTGGGTCAGGCATCAGGCTGGAGGCTTCTTTTGACTCACCTGGTCTCAGGGGCTGAGGAACCCAAAATCAGCAGATCTGGTGGAAGGCTGCTGGCTCATGTCCCAAGAATGGGAGATCAGATGATGATGAGTCAGATGCAGGATCCGGAGAGAGCTTTGCCAGAGCATCCATACATACTGAATGCCGTCCACACCCTGCCAGTTTGTCGTACTGGAGTTTCATGGCTGTTGCTGAGATGCTGGAAGTTATTCCAACAGTGCTTCAAACACCAGCAGGGTCTCCCATGGTGACAGGTTTCAGCAGAGCTTCCAGGCTAAGACAGACTAGGAAGAGGGACGCGGTGGTCTACTTATGAAAGAATTGGCCAGTGGAAACATAATGAATAATAGCAGAACATTGTGTGAAAATGAGTCCCTCAGGTGGGAAAGCATTCAAATTACGACCGGGGAAGAGCCGCCTCCTCAAAGTAGAGTCGACCTTAACAACGTGGATGAAAAGAAGCTGTTGGGACCTTCCTTTGTTGATGTGGCATGATGCAAAATAAGAAGAAAGAGTTGCAAACATCCATTAATAATCGGAATGTGGAATGGACGAAGTATGAATCTAAGAAAATTGAAAGTCATCACAAATGAACCCCGGAAAGCATGGCCCCCAGACTCTCTATCAGCCCAGAACTAAAACAATTTCCGAGGCCAACTCTTCAGACAGGGATTGGACTGGACTGTGGGGCATAAAGTGATACTCGTGAAGCGTGTGCCTCTTAGTCAAGTAGCTACAAGAGACCAAAGGGGAAGCTTCTGTCCAGAGGTGAGATGGGAAGGCAGATAGGGTTAGAACCAGGTTGAATGGTCATGGGGAATCAGGGGCGGAAAGGAGGAGTGTGCTGTCACAGAATGGGGTGAGCAATTAGGGTCACATAACAATGTACGTAAAAATTTTTTTGTATGGGAGACTAACTTGAAATGTAAACTCCATTTAACTACAACAATTAAAAAAAACCTCTAAAAAAAAACAAAACAAAGAAAGTCATCAAAAATGAAATGTAACTCACAAAGATTGGTATCTTAGGCATTAGTGAGCTGAAATGGACTAGTATTGGCCAGTTTGAATCAGAAAATCATATGGTCTATGATGCTGGGAATGACAAATAGAAGAGGATCAGCATCACATTCATTGTCAAATAGGACATTTCAAGATCTATCCAGGAGTACAATGCTGTCAGTGATAGGATAATACCATAGGTCTACAAGGAAGACCGGCTAATATGACTATTATTCAAATTTACACAGCAACCACTAAGGCTAAAGATGAAGAAACTGAAGATTTTTACCAACTTCTGCATTCTGAAATTGAACAAACATGCAATCAGGATGCATTGATAATTACGGGTGATTGGAATGTGAAAGTTGGCGACAAAGAAGAAGGATTATAGTTGGAAAATACGGCCTTGGAGATAGAAAGGACACCAGAGATTGCATGACAAAATTTTGCAAGTCCAAGGACTACTTCATTGCAAATACCTTTTTTCCACAACATAAATGGTGACTATACACGTGTACCTCACCAAATGGAATACACAGAAATCAAATCGACAACGTCTGTGGAATGAGATGATGGAGAAGCTCAATATCATCAGTCAGAACAAGGCCAGGGGCTGACCGTGGAACAGACCATCAACTGCTCCTATGAAAGTTCAAGTTGAAGCTGACAAAAATTAGACCAAGTCCACAAGAGCCAAAATGAGACCTTGAGTAAATTCTATCCTAATTTAGAGACCATCAAGAATAGATCTGAAGCATTGGACACTAATGACCGAAGGCCAGACCAGTTGTGGAATGACATCAAGGACATCATACATGAAGAAAGCAAAAGGTCACTGAAAAGACAGGAAAGAAAGAAAAGACCAAACTGGATGTCAGAGGAGACTCTGAAACTTGCTCCTGAAAGTTGAGTAGTTAAAACAAACAGAAGAAATGAGGAAGCAATAGATCTGAACAAAAGACTTGAAAGGGTGGCTCAAGAAGACAAAGTAATGTATAATGAAATGTACAAAGACTTGGAATTGGAAAACCAAAGGGAAGAACACGCTAGGGATTTCTCAAACTGAAAGAACCAAAGAAAAAAAATTCAAGCTCTAGTTGCAATACTGAAGGATTTTGCAGGGAAAATATTGAACTAGGCAGGAACATCAAAAGAAGATGTAAAGAATACAGAGTCACTGTACCAAACCGAACTGGTTGACGGTCACCCAATTCAGGAGGTAGCATAAGATCATGAACCGATGGTACTGAAGGAAGTAGTCCCATCTGCACTGAAGGGAATGGCAGGAAAAACAACGAAAAAAAGGCTCCAGGAATTGTTGGATCAGCAATTGAGATGTTTCCACAAATGGATGCAGCACTGGAGGTGCTCACTCATCCATGTCAAGAAATTTGGAAGACAGCCACCTGGCCAACCAACTGGAAGAGATCCGTATTTGAGCACATTCCAAAGAAAGGCAATCCAAAAGAATGGGGAAATTATCAAAAAATACCATTAATATCACACACAAGAAAAATTTTGCTGAAGATAATTAAAAAATGTTTGCAGCAGTACATCAGCAGGGAACTGCCAGAAAGTCAAGCTGGATTCAGAAAAGGATGTGGAAAGAGGAATATCATCGACCATGTCAGATGGATCACGGCTGAAAGCAGAGAATATCAGAAAGATTTTTACGTGAGTTTTATTGACTATGCCCAAGTATTTTGCTTTGTGGGTCATAACAAATCACAGAAAACATTGCAAAGAATGGGAACTCCAGAACACTTAAGTATGCTCATGAGGAACCTGTACACAGACCAAGAGGCAGTCATTCAAACAGGACAAGGGGATACTATGTGGTTTAAAGTCAGGAAAGGTGTGTGTCAAGGTTGCATCCTTTCACCCTAATGATTCAATCTGCATGCTGAGCAAATAATCCAAGAAACTGACTATATGAAGAACATAGCATCAGGATTGGAGGAAGACTAATTAACGACCTGTAATATGCAGATGACACAATCTTGCTTGCTGAAAGCTAAGAGGACTTGAAGCACTTACTGATAAAACTCAAAGACTACAGCCTTCATTATGGATTGTACCTCAACATAAAGAAAGCAAAATTCCTCACAACTGGACCAACAAGCAACATCATGGAAAATGGAGAAAAGATTGAAGTTGTCAAGGGTTTCATTTTACTTGGATCCACAATCTACACCCATGGAAGCAGGAGTCAAGAAAATCTGCTGCGAAACGTTTCTTTACAGTGTTAAAAACCAAAGATGTCACTCTGAGAACTAAGGTGCTCCTGCCCCAAACCATGGTATTCTCAGTCGCTTCATAAGCATGTGAAAGCTGAGCAATGAATAACGAATACCTAAGAAGAATTCATTGAGCATTGGTGGTTCAGTGGGAGGCCCGGTTCGATTCCCATCCAATGCAACCCTTTCACTTTCATTTCCCCACCGGGAAAAGAACATTTTCAAACCCTGATGGTATAGTGGTTAAGAGCTACGCCTGCTAACCAAAAGGTTAGCAATTCGAATTCACCAGGTGCTCCTTGGAAAACCCTATGGGCAATTCTACTCTGTCCTATAGGTTCACTATGAGTCAGAATCGACTCGAAGGCAACAGGCTTGGTTTTTTTTCTTTTGGTAAGAAGAATTCATGTCTTTTTTGGTGTTGGCGAAAAATATTGAATGTATCACGGCCTGCCAGAAGAACGAGCAAATGTGTCTTGGAAGTAGTACAGCCAGAACGTTCCTAAGGATCAAGGATGGCGAGACTTCGTCTTGGGTAGTTTGGACATGTTATAAGGAGAGACTAGTTCCTGGAGAAGGACATCATGCTTGGTAAAGTAGAGGGTCAGAGAAAAAGAGGAAGATCCTTGGCGAGATGGACTGACAGATGGGCTCAAGCATAACAACGATTGTGGGGATGGCGAAGGACTGGGCAGTGCTGTCTTCTGTCGTACGTGGTGTGCTATGAGTCAGAACCTACTCCACGGCACCTAACAACCACAACCACACACCCCAAGGAAACTGATTGGATTTCGACTGACTGGATTTCAGTTGATTGGCTTTCAACTGATTGGATTTCAACAGACTGGATTTCAGTTGATTGGCTTTCAACTGATTGGCTGTTCACATCAGATCACAAATTGGAGGATGATTGCATAATATCTGCCAAACACCTGATAATCATAGCCTAGCCAAGTGATACCCTTAAACATCACACCTTGACCTACTAATCCTCCTTTCAAACCACTCTCCCCAAGAAAGAAATATTCCTCAGATGCCAAACCGAAAGGACACAACTGGATCCAATGATCTATCTTAACACCATGAATTTTGCAGCTGATGGTCTGTTCCACAGTCATTTGTAGACATGTAACAACCTCTCATTTTGCAGTTTGCAATAGGGTATACAGAGATCCTTGGCATCACTTCCTTATTTGATGTCTACTCACTCTGGCCCGTTGATTACATCAAACTCTAGTCTAGGGATATTGAGAAGGGACTTAACAGAGTCACAATTCAGTTTACTTTGATTTAATCAAACAGAGGTCACGTGGGTCTGATTCAATTATACCTAAGCCCTTTAAAAGTGGCTGGACTCCCAAGTGGTTCAGAGACTGCACTCAGCACTGAGCAGCAGACACATCTCTACACGCGGGTCCGCCTTACTCACCTGAATTCCAGCAGCTCAGACTAAGTGCCTGCTTTCTGCCAGTCCTGGAGTAGGCTCTATGGCTGCTCAGGACAGAATCACAGGAGAAAACTCAGGAATGAAAATGGAAGTAAGTTGAAGCCTGCATTTTTATGGGAGGATGCCTTGAATATTTGTTGAGTATTTTTTAATCCATTCATAGACAAGTCATAAATTAAGAGATTACCTTCTACTTAAATATCTTTCTTTTTTTCATTTTTTAATTAGAAACCGATGCTTCATGCTGAAATTACTAGAAACACCCAGGAATTAAAGAAGAAAAAAGAAACTCAGGCACCAAGGGAGACCTCAGGTAACTACATTTTCAGAGCCATTTTTCTGTTTTCTCTAACTTTCTGTAACACCTCAGTCATCTTCAAGAGCCTGACTTGCTCAATGTAAGCCCCTCACAGGGGAAGCTCTAGTTGAGGGGTCCTGTGCCTCAACATTCCTAGGAGTCCTCTTCCCCTGCCTACAGAGCCCTGGTCACTGAAAGGAAATGAAAGGTCCCCCCTAGAGGTTGGGATGGGAACCCACATGAGGAGAGCCCTCTTAGTAAGCAACTGTGCCATCAAACTCTGTCCACGTTCTCGGAAATGACACTATGACTTGGCCATGAGGACTCAAGTAGATGCTGAATCCCAAATATCCCTGTTTATGGTTTTATCATCTCCCACCAACTAGGGAATAATGTTTGGGCTCTGTAATTGTACACAGAGGGTCTAGGAGAAGCCCTCCAGTGTGCATGTTAGTCATACCAAAGTGCATCCCCGTTCTTTTGTCCCTTCCAGGCAAGAAAATTGAACCTTGGAGTAACCGGGAAATCCAGAGTTTCCTCCAAGAATGGGAATTCCTGGAACATAAGGTGCATCTGAAAATGAGGAATAGGAATCAAGTGCTGTCAAAAGCAATTGCCCAGGAGCTCAAATGCAGAGGCATAAAGAAGAGCTGGCGCCGGTGTTTCCACATGCTGACAAGTCTGCAGGACTTACACTGGACTTTTCATGAGGCCAACCAGAGGCCAAGGAGTAAACCCTTGCCCTGTCCTTTCGGAAAGGCCCTACAGAGGATCCTGGGTTATAAACGGGACAACACAGTCTCCTCAGGTTTGTCTCTTTTATATTCATCTTCATGGTTCTTTAGTGAGTGGCTTCAGCTGGTCCCTATCATCACACTGTGCCCAGAGTAAGGTAGAGAGCGATGGCACTGGCCCTGCCATAGGTTCCTTTTGGTCATCAGCACAAAGAACCTGCCACTGTTAGGCAATTGAAGAAAAAATAAGTGCTGCGTTTTAGTCAGTGTCCCCCACCCCCGTCACTTCTCTCTCCTAGTCACTCCTCGTGAAGAGGTGCATAAAACCAGTGACCCTGAGGGATTTTGTCACTGGACATATTAAGCATGGCTCCAGAGCCAAGAGAGGTCACAGGCAGATTAGGTAAGAGGGTCCCTGGCCTCCTCAGGAGCTCTGAATGTACCTCTGTTTCCCTCAGGTCCTCCCTGTGCAGTGGTGTACGAACTCCCACCTCCCAGGCTCAAGGCCTGGACCATCCACGAATCTTTGGAGGAGCTACTCCGGGCACCCCAACATGGGATCTCCGTAGAAGATCCTCAGATTCCCGGATGGGATCCCTGGACCAGCAACATTCCATGGTTATCTCCGTGCCTGTTTCCTGGGTTTCTTCCAGCCGACCCCACTCCCCAGTAGCAGTGGTTGACATCCTCCGACTCTGTTCCAGATCCTAAACTTAAAGACAGTTTCAACATGGATCCCATTCCATTTGAGAGACAGCACAGTATTGTAGTTTTTTATACTCATGACTACTTTCCTTGCCCAAACCCAATAAAAGGAAAATAAAATATGAAAATAAACTGGGTTGTCTTTGTTGCGTGCTGTCAAGTCCATTGGGACTGCTAGCAACCCTATAGGACAGAGTAGAACTGCCCCATGGGGTTTCCAAGTTGTAATTTTTACAGGAGCAGATCTCCAGGTGTTTTCCCCCACAGAGCCACTGGTGGGTTTGGGTCACCGACCTTTCAGTCAGCAGCCAAGCACTTACCAATTGCACCACCAGGGCTCCATAAGTTAAGCTATAGGACCCTCTTTTTTCCCCCACCCTACGGCCAGGGCTTGGACGGGACCCAGGAATACATAGAAAGGCCAAAGTGTAGGTAGGGAACCCAGCTTCCTGGCTGACTTGGGACTTGACATTCTTCTCTCAGTCACGTCTTGACAACTCTCCCTGCACTGAGGATCCTTTACCATCGTGGAACAGCTTTTAGATTCTTAGGTGACTGGGTTTGAAATCTTGCCTTCAGCATTTCCTAGCTCTGGCATCATAGCCTCTTTATTTAATGTTTCTGGGCCTCAATTCCCTTCTCTTAATGGTAGAGCTGATGCTTCTTATTACACTAGTCAGTTTTACAAAACTAACATAAAAATGGCAGAAGCACTATGTCTCTTGCATCTGTTTCTCCATTTTTATTTCACACAGTTACCCAGTTGTTTTAACACTATTTGTTGAAAAGACTGTTTTCCACCATCAGTTTATCTTGGTATTGTCACCATTTTCAAAAATCTCCTGACCACATATATGGGGGTCTGTATCTCTTCCATTTATGTTTTTGGCTATCCATGTGCTAATACCACGCTGTCTTGATTACTTTAGCTATCTTTGAAGACTATAAAATAAGTGTTGAACCAGGTTGTATAAGTCCCCCAATGTTTTTCTTCTTTCTCAAGTTTGTTTTGCTATTCTGAGTCCTTTGCTTTTCCATCCAAATTTAAAATTCAGCATGTCATCATATTCAAAACGCTCCTTGGGTTTTTTACTGGGTTTGCACTGAATCTGTAGATCAGTTTTGGGAGAACTGCCATCATAATCATATTGAGTCAGCCAATCCATGAATGCAGTATATCTCTCCATTTATTTTTATCATCTTTAATGTATGTATCTAAGCAATGTTTTTGAAATTTTTAGTGTACTAGTGTTACACATCTTTTGTTAAATTTAATCTGACAAATTGTTTCATGCTGTATGTCAAGAACTGTGAAGGTCTGACATTTAACTCTACTTTCAAGCTAACAAGTTAGCTTCAAGGAATTTCTTGGATACTGGCAGAAGACATGATATGCCTGCATCAGACATACTCACCAGATAGCTGCAAGCCTTTGGTTAACTTTCGGAGTTCTGAAAAAGCTCATTCTGACAGTTTTTGCAGGTGATCTCATTGCTGTTATGGAAGTAAGATTTTTTTCTGTTGTTGTTGTGAGGTACCAACAGGTCAGTTCCAACTCATAGCGACCCTATGTCCAACAGAAGGAAACACTGCCCAGTCCCGCACCATCCTCACAGTCGTTGCTATATTTGAGCCTGTTGTTACAGTCACTGTCAATCCATCTCATCAAGAGTATTCCTCATTTTCACTGACCCTCTGCCTTAACAATCATGACGTCCTTCTTCAGGGACTGATCTCTCCTGATAACATGTCCAAAATATGTGAGACGAAGTCTCCCATCGTTGCTTCAAAGGAGCACTCTGACTGTACTTCTTCCAAGACAGACTTGTTCTGTCTTCTGGCAGTCCGTGGTATATTCAATATTCTTCGCCAACGCCATAATTCAAAGGCATCAATTCTTCTTCGGTCTTCCTTATTTTTGTCCAGTTTTCCCATGCATATGAGGCAATTGAAAATACTATGACCGGGTCAAAGTGACATCTTTGGTTTTCAATACTTTAAGGAGTTCTTTTGTAGCATGTTTGCTCAATGCAATATGTTTTTTCAATTTCTTGACTGCTGCTTCCATGGGCCTTGATATTGTGGATCCAAGTAAAATAAAATCCTTGACAATTTCAATCTTTTGTCCAATTATCATGATGTTGCTTATTGGTTCAGTTGTGAGGAATTTTGCTTTCTTTATGTCGAGGTGTAATCCACACTGAAGGGCTGTAGTCTTTCATCTTCTTCAGTAGGTGCTTCAAGTATTCTTTGCTTTCAGCAAGCAAAGTTGTGTCATCTGCATATCACAGATTGTCACTGAGTCTTCCACCAATCCTGATGCCACATTCTTGTTCATATCGTCCAGGTTCTCCGATTATTTGCTCAGCGTACAGATTGAATAAGTATGGTGAAAGGATGTAACCCTGATGCGCACCTTTCTTGATTTTAAACCATGCACATACCACTAGTATGCTCCCGTTTACATATTTTGTAATTTCAAGAGGGTCATATAAATGAAGCCACACAGTATGTAACTTTTGGGACTAGATTTTTTCTCTTTGCATGATTCTCTTGAGATTCATCCAATTTTTGGAGTGTATCAATCATTTATTCCTTTTTATTACTGGGTATTCCATGTTGTGACAGTACCACAATTTATGTATCCATTCCCCTGTTGAAGGACTATGGATTCTTTCCAGTTTGGGGATATTGCACATAAAGCTGCAATCCATACTTGTGTACAGGTTTTTGTGTGAACGTAAGTTTTCATTTCTCTGGGATAAATGCCCAAGAATTCAGCTACTGGGTGCTATGGCTGTTTGTCAGTTTGTTGTGCTGTGGTTGTTTGGGTGTTGCTGTGGTGCTGGAGGCTGTGACAACGGTGTTTCAAATACTAGCAGTGTCACCTGTGGTGCCTAGGCTTCAGCAGCGCTTCCACACTAAGACAGACTAGGAAGAAGGACCAGGTGATCTACTCCTAAAGAAGGTGGCTAGTGAAAACCTTATGAATAGCAGCGGAACATCGCCTGACATAGTGCCGGAAGCTGAGCCCCTCAGGTTGCAAGGCACTCGAACTATGACTGGGGAAGTGCTGCTCCTCAACTTAGAGTCAACCTTAATGATGCGGATGGAGTAAAGCATTCCGGACCTTCATTTCCTGATATGGCACTACTCAAAATGAGAAGAAACAGCCCCAAATATTCATTCATAATTGAAACATGGAATGTACAAAGTATGATCCTAGGAAAATTGAAAGTCTGAAAAAATGAAATGGAACGCGTGAAGATCAGTACCCTAGGCATTAGTGAGCTGAGAATCAGACAATCACATGATCTACTGTGCTGGGAATGACAAATTGAAGATGAGCAGCGTTCCAGGAATTTCAAGTTAGGATTGAGACTCCCATCAGTCAGGTTGATCTCTGTAATGAAGGATGTATAAACACAGGAGCTAAGGGCGTCCAAAATCCAGCATGTAGCCTGAGAAGCAGAAAAAGTCCAGTTGTAGAGAGAAGATACATTAAAGATGGTTCAGAAAGAAGTAGAGATAGGAGATGAATAGAGAGAGTCTTGAGGGAATTTGTAATCCTAGTTCCCATTTCTTACGAAGTCCCTGATCATGAACTTATGAGACATCCTGTCTGACTGACAGTGGGGTCCCCTTTTTGTGTATGTTAGATAAAGTGAATTCCTGTTGCCTTAGCCAAAAGAAAGGTGAAGAAGAAAGAGAATTGAATTAGAAAATGCCATAAATCATTCATTCCAAGAAGATTAAGTGATCACCTCTCTTTGTTCCCCACCATTCTAAGCACTGAGCATTGAGCAGAAAGTTCTAGCAGTGGAAAGGTGTGAGAATTTGGAGGAGATGAACTGGTTTTGTCTTAGATATGCCACTAAAATAAGTTGCACATTAAGTATTCAGTAAATATCCTGACTCTCGATCACCTCACATTTTGATCTTGGCTTAGATGACCTCTTAGGACCACTTCCTTCATTAAAATCTTAGGACTCCTTGGTTAAGCGAGCTTACCGTTTGAGTTTGCCGCAGGATAAAGTCCTCTAGTTCTGAGGCTGCACTGCAATCGTGGAATCAGTGAATAAGGACCACAGGATTCCAACACTAGGTCACCTAAGGAACCTTCCTGGTGAAGTGATTCCCTGAGTCTCTAAAATTGTTCATTAAAAAAAACCAAAAAGCAAAAAACCGTTGCTGTCGAGTCGATTCTGACTCATAAATTGTTCATACGGACCCTTAAATCTCAGCCACCAAGATATCACACTGCTGTTATTCCTCTTCTTCCAGCAAGTCCATAATCAATACTTATATTTCCAAACAGCTCCGTGCCTTTCTGAAGAACATCAGTTTCAGGAACAGTGTGGCTGACCATGTGTTCACAGAAGAGAGAAAAAAGAAAAATGAAGAAAAATATGCTATTTTGATCTGATTTTCCTCAATAATACTGACGTTATGGTGAAAGTGGGACATTTTATACCCAGAGCACCATCGGATCAAGAGTTCACCATCCATGAAGAGATGATAGAGTGGACATGGATTTATGGCAAAAAGGTTAAAATCTACATAAAAATAAGTTGTCAAAAGAAGAATGGAATAAATATAATGATAATTTTCTGTTCCATTAGCTTAGTCTGGGGGCCACTTGTACAAATGAAACAATGTTTGTTTTCTCTCCTTAAAATGAAACTATTGATACGAAAAGGAGAAAAATAGTTGTTCAAATATAAGTTTCAAAATATTGCAATATTTGGAATCACCTGTTATAAGAAAACGTCAATCAAATTTGAACAGCATACAAAGGTTGTGTCTGTGTGTGAGCAAATAAATAATTAAAATCCTTTTAGAATTCACTGAAAATCGTACAGTGGTCTTATTAGCCACTGAATGACTATTAATTCAGATGGAATTTAAAGTCACTTCCTGGCTCAATGTGCAGCCCTGTTGGCTCTTCCATCATATGTCTGTACAATTTGAACACACTGAGGTAGCTTACATTAAGTTCTCCAGTTATCATCAACACTTACTGATGTTATTTAGCTCTTAATATCCTTCTTATGACATATATTAAGAATGAATTTCATACCTGTGTTCCAATTTACATACACACACACAGCTGATTCCTTTCTCAGAGTACTTACGATTTCTAAACTTGTGGCAAACAGTGCATTAGTGAATACTGAACTGTTGATCTAGGGGAAAAGCAGGATTAGGTATTT
The DNA here is from genome assembly GCA_030035585.1 of Dugong dugon. Taxonomy (NCBI): domain Eukaryota; kingdom Metazoa; phylum Chordata; class Mammalia; order Sirenia; family Dugongidae; genus Dugong; species Dugong dugon. The sequence goes on from CM057460.1 coordinate 151,891,427, forward strand.
TCTCCATAAAGCACAACAACATGCCTGTTGGGCAACTAAAATTTTTGGCCTCCTTTGCGTGTTGTTGGGGAGGTCTCCTGCCAAACCATACATACTCTCGACAAAAGTAGAAAGGAAAATAAAAGACATTATTTTTACTTAACAAGCATTAAACCAGAAAGTGATACATATCACAGGCAATCCTCTAAGGAGATTACAAATACAAAAAGTCATCTTCATCCTTTTGTGTAGTGAAGCAGATGCAACCAATTTCATACATGTTCTCAAGATAAATGATTTGACACCACCATTTGTTATACTCACTTCGCCCTAAATTCTTCTGGTAATTTGGGATGGTCATCTGTGTTTGCTAATTGCCCTTACCTAAAGAAAAGAAAATGTATAATATCTTTATTATAGAGGTAGATTTGCAACTTGGAACCAAGAGCCACCTGAAGTTAGGTTCTTTTACTCCCAGAAAACTGGGAGATAGGGGTGTGTCTTAGGCTAGGTTCTCTAGAGAAGCAGAATCAGTAAAGCGTATAAATATGTAGAGAGAGAGATTTACATCAAAGAAACATCTCATGCAATTGTAGAGTCTGGAACGTCCCAAGTCCGTGGATAAGGATAGAGGCTTTTCCCGATTCACGTAGCCACAGGGGCTGGCGAACCCAAGATCGGCAGGTCAGAAAGCAGGGCTCTGCTTACAAGCTGTGAAGATTGGCGAGTCTCAAGATCAGCAGATAAGCTGATAGCTCAAGTCCCAGGAAGCAGAGCTCAGACAAAGAGGACGCAGCCGCAGGATCCAGAGTGAGCAAAAAGCCAGAACGTCTGCTTATATTCGGATGCAGGCCACATCCCCAAGGAACTCCCTTTCAACTGATTGGCTACTCACAGCAGATTCAGTCATGGACGTGATCACATATAAACACTGAGAATCATGGCCCAGCCAAGTTGATACACAGTCTTAACCATCACAGGGTGCTATCTTCCTTGATTAATTACATTGCAAACAGATGGCTTCTTGTTCCTTGGGGGAACATCCCTAGATTGGCAAAGGGGCTGTATAGCCTTTACAAATATTTGCATACATTTTAAAGGGAGCCCTGGTAGCACAATGGTTAAACACTCAGCTACTAACCAAAAGATCTCTTCTTCGAACCCACCATCCGCTCCATGGGAGAAAAGACCCGGTGTCTGTTGTCATAAAGATTGTAGCCTAGGAAACCCTATGGGTGATTTACTGTGTCCTACAGGGTCACTACGAGTTGGAATCAACTGGAAGGCACACAAAAACAACAACATCTCAAAGAGGCAGAGTAAGAAGTTACCACGGAAAGTTTCCTAAAGTAAATGCTGTAAGAAAAGGGAAAGGCAAGAGTCTCTTCTGTTCAAAGGGGGAAAATAAAGTCTTCATTGTCCTTTATTTTTTTTTGTTTTTCATACTTCTAATATGCATTTGTCTTTACGATGTGTCAGTGAGGGACCTTGAAACCACGAGGGATGATTTTGGGGGTTAAAAATAAATTTTGGTGAGTAGGCAAATTAGCAAATAATGAAATTCACAAATAATGTAGATGCACTACACACACACACACACACACACACACACAGATTGATGTTTTTCTGACTTCTCTAATTTCCATCTATAAATTAAATCCCACAGAAACTCTCATTTCCTGTTACTCTTCAGACTTCCATCTCCGAGTGTTCTCAGAGCTGTGGCCCTGGATACAGGAAAACTCTTTGGGAAGGGGAACCCATCTGCTGCTTTGGCTGTGTCCCATGCCCAGTGGAGGAGATTTCAAACAAGACAGGTAAAACTTTGGTGAGAAAATGTTTTCTCTTTCTCTGCTACAACAAAAATTGAAGAGGCTAAGAATTGTCTCTATCTGTTGGGGCCAGCTCTTGCTGAGGGTATCCTGACTTATAAAACTCAAGGTAATAACAGACCATGGAATAGACCAGAGAGTACGTCAGAGAGAATAGAGAGGCTGGTATCAGAATAACTTGGGAAATATGACACGTGTGAGATGAAGAGTTGTTCCTTGTCTAATCTCACAAGATGTAGCAGATTCATAAACTTCCTTTAAAATGTGTTAGAAAAACCCAAACTTACGGCTGTTAAAAAATAAAGTCTTCTATTTGTTCAAAAGAATAACACAGTATTTGATTGCTCTATGATTTAATAAACAGTTTGCATATTGGGGCATCATTTTCCTCATGCAAGACTAACACGCTTCCAGAGAACTGAGAATTCACAGAGACTTAAATAATTTTTGCTGAATAAGTACAAGTTTCCATGATGATGATGTACTTAATGGTTACTGAGTTAATATTAAGAAGAGAGTCCTGAAAATTTAAGACCTTTACCCGCTGGTAGCTATGAGACTTCTTAAAACTAAAAGTTGGAGAAGCCCAGAGCCTTTTTCATTAAACCCCAAGATAATGGTTTTGTTATTGACTGCTGTTTGAACAGGAAAGAAAAGTTGATTGGCAACCTTGGGTGAAAAAGAAAACAGGCCAGTGAAGCCACAGGCAGGAACAATTGTGGGTCAGAAATTTTTAGAATCATGAACAAGAAAAGCCTCTTGAAATAAAAACAAAATATCTATTCTAATAGAAGTTCTACTCCACATGGCAACGACATCATTTTTAAAAGCCTAAATATTATACTGAAATATATAAGATCAAGAACAAGGTAAGGATGTTTGTTATGGACCGCTGTTTGAACAGGAAAGAAAAGTTGATAGGCAACCTTGGGTGAAAAAGAGAAAACAGGACAGGACAACGAAGCCACAGGCAAGAACAATTGTGGGGCAGTAATTTTTAGTTTCATTGACCAAAAAAAGCCTCTGGAAATAGAAGTAAAATACCTATTTTAATAAAAGTATTATTCCACATGGCAATGACATCATTTTTAAAAGTCTAAATAGCACACTGAAATATACATAATAAGGAACGAGGCAAAGATGTCCCCTCTCATTCAGAATGGTAGCAGAAGTTCTAACAACTGCAATAAGGCAATAAAAAGAAATAACAGTCATACAAATTGCAAAAGAAAGCTGAAAGTGTCCCAATGTTCAAATGACATGATTGTTTACGTAGAAAACCCTAGGGAATCTACAAAACCTCATAGAACTAATAAATTAGTTCAACAAGTTTGCAGAATACAAGATCAACACACATGTATAAACCAAATCTCTGTTTTCTAACAATAAACAGGAGGAAACCAAAATTAAAAACACGATACCATTTACAATCACTTCAAAAGAAATGAATTGCATAGGTCAGTTTTTAAAAAGTACAGGATATGTATGCTCAAAATTACAAAACTATGATGAAAGAAATCAAAGAAGACCAAGACAAATGGGGACACACCATGTTCATGGATTAGAAAACTCAACAGAGTAAAGATGTCAATTCTCCCTAAATTTATCTATAGATTAATGGAAGTCTTATGAAAATCCCAGCAAGTTTTATTTGTACACACAGAGAAGCTTATTCTAAATACAGTATGGAAACGTAGAGACAAGTTTATCCTAAATTTGACATGGAAAGGCACGGGCCCTAGAATAGCTATAACAACCTTGAAAAAGAAGAATAAAGTAGTAGGAGTCATTCTATCTAATACTGACGTTGTTGTGTGCCCTTGAGTTAATTCCGACTTATAGTGACCGTATATGACAGAGAAGAACTGTCCCACAGACTTTCCTAGGATGTATTCTTTATAGGAGGAGATTGCCAGGTCTTTTCCCTTATGGAGCAGCTGGTGGGTTTGAACCCCTGACCTTTTCAGCAGTTGAGCACTTAACCATTGTGCCACCAGGTTTCCTTCTAGCCAATATTAAGGTTTACTATATAGCTACTGTAACAAAAACAATTTGGTATTGACAGAAAGATAGACACAGAGATCAATGGAACAGAATACAGAACCTAGAAATAGACCCACACATATATGCCTACTGGTCCAAAGGTGCAAAGAAATTAAATGGAGGAATTATAGCCTTTTAAACAAATTGTTCTGGAGCAATTAGACATAGGTAGTTTAAAAACAAAATTTCAGCCATAAACAAAAATTAACTCAAATAGATCGCAGACATAATTGTCAAATGTAAAGCAATGAAACTTTTAGGAAAAAATAAGAGAAAATCTTGGCATACAGAGCTAGGTAGAGAGTTCTTAGACTTAACACCAAAAGTATGATCCATAAGAAGAAACATGGATAAATCTGTTCCCATTAAAAGGAAAAAGTTTTGCTGTACAATAAACACACGTGAAAAGGATGAAAAGACCCAGTATGAACTGGAAGAAACCATTTGTATACTACATATCAGACAAAGGAATCCTATCTAGAAAATACAGAGAACTCACAAAAGTCAATAGTAAGAAACAAATTAGAAAATGAACAAAGACATGAACAGACATTTCAGTGATGTTAATATATAGGTAGCAAATAAGTACATGAAAAAATATTCAACATGATGCTGTAAAAAAACCAACACAGCACCCTTACAAAAATACCTAGGGAGAGGGAGGCATGGCTAGCAAAAAATGTGAGAACACTCATGATATTTGCATCAAAATATGGTAAGCAGCTACAGTAATCAAAAGAGCCTGGTACTGGTTTAATGATAGCACACAGAGCAATGGAATAAAACTGAAAACCTAGAAATAAATCCAAACATCTACAGTCAAGTTGTTTTCAACAAGGGAGCCAAATCCATTCAATGGTGAAGAACAGTCTCTTTAATAAATGGTGCTAGCAAAATTGGATGCAGAAAAGTGAAACAAGCTCCATACCTCATGCCGTACACAAAAACTAATAATGCAAAAAGGACCAAGGCCCGAAACGTGAAATCTAAAACCATAAAGTTCTTGGAAGAAAATATAGGAGCAAAGTTCTGGGATCTAATTTTCTTCAATGATAGATTATCAAACACAACAACAAATGCACGAGCAGCAGAAAACAAAATAGGTAACTGGGACCTCATAAAAGTTAAATACTTACGTTCATCAAAAGACTTTATCAAAGGAGTAAAGAGACAACCTACAGACTGGGAAAAGATCTTCAGGAATAATAAGACCAATAACAGTCTAACAGAAAACTTCTACAACTTAACAACAAAGGCAACACAATCAAAAACTGCACAAAGGACATGAACAGACACTTCACCAAAGACGATATTCAAATGGCCAACAGACATGAAAAGATGCTCAACATCATTAACCATCAGAGAAATCAAAACCACAATGAGATAGCATTTTACTCCCATTAGGACGACTAAGAAAATAACAAGCATTGGAGAGGATGTGGGGGATATTAGAACCCTCATCCGTTGTCAGCGGGAATGCGAGTGGTACACCCATTGTGGAAAAAAGTCTGGTAGTTCCTCAAAAGACTAGAGGTAGAGCTGCCAAATCACCCAGCAATTCTACTCCTATGTATATACCCTAAGGATCTAGTAGAAGTGACAAGAACAGACATATGCACACCTATGTTCATTGCAGCACTATTTACAATAGCAAAAAGATAGAAAAAACCTAAGCGCCCATCAATGGATGAAAGGATAAGCAAAATGTGGTACATACATACGATGGAATACTACTCAGTGATAAAGAAAAACGAGTTCCTGAAACATCTTACAATGTGGATGATCCTGGAGGGCATTAGGTCGAGCGAAATGTAAGTCAGTTGTGAAGACAAATATTCTATGTTCTCACTTTTATAAAATGACACAAATAGGCAAATACACAGAAATTAATGTTCATTAGTGGTTAGCAGGGGTGGGGAGAGGGGAAAGAAGAAGTACTCCTTAGGCAGTAGTCATTTTTTGTTTATAGTAATGGGAAAGGTGGCACCAAATGGGGGTGAAGTTTGCACAGCATGACTGATGCAATTGATGTCAATTAGCTGTACATAAGGAAGAGAGATGAACGGGTAAATACTCGTTTTTGTATGGTTTTGCAACAGTAACAACAACCAAAAGAGGGGGCACAAATGCTGATACTAATTAGACATAACCAGCCACCTCATGGGATTAGTTTTCTTGGTTTGAGGGCATAGGGCAGTGGTCTCGTGGCATAATCCAGTCAACTGGCATAATATAGTACTTAAAGTTTATGTTCTTCCTGCCAGTATGTTGAGTAGTGTCTGGGGTCTTAACTTACGAGCAGTCATCTTAGATAAAACTATTGATCTTTATTCATCTGAAATAAAAGAGAAAGAAGGAAACCCAAGAATCAGAGAAGGAACTGGACTACAGAACTGTCTCCATGGACCACTGCCTCTTCTGCCTTGAGACCGGAAGAAATAGAGGGTGCCTGGCTACCACTACTAAACATTCTGATGAGGGACACAATAGATAAATCCTGCTAAAAAGGGGGAAAATGTGGAACAGAACTTCCAATTTTTAAAGAATCCAGACTTACCTGGACCTATTGAGGCTGGAGAAGTCCCAGAGACTATGGCCCTGAGTTGCTCTTCAGACTCTGAATGGAAACTGTCCGCTGAAGTCATCTTTAAACTAAGTAACAGTTTATCTCAAAGAGTAAAGATTGTCACCCTTGAGGACAGCAAAAAAGAAAAAAGAAAAGAAAAAATATTCCACATGATTAGCCATTAGGGAAATGAAAAATTAAGATCATGATGATATATAACTTCACACCTATCAGAACAGTTAAAATAAAATAAGAACAACAACAGCATCCAACGCTGGTGAAGATGTAGAGAAACTCGATCATTCATACATTGCTGGTGACGCTATAAAACGGTACAGTCACTTTTGAAAACAATTTGTCAGCTTCTTAAAACCCTAAACATGTGACTACCATATCACTCAGCAATTGCATTCCTGAGTATTTATTCCAGAGAGATGGAGACTTGCGTTCACGCAAAAATACGTACATAGATGTTGAAAGCAGCTTTATTCATAATAGTCAAAACCTAAAAACAACCCAGATGTCCTTCAAAGGCTGAAGGAGAGTCCTCAGGGCTCCCCTCACTTCCAACCTGCTAGCTAATAATTTGTGGTTTTCCAACTACCACTTTAGGATGCCAGCTGAAAGCTCAGTGGGTCCCTTAGGCTCCTTCACTTCTGATATGCTGGCTACAAATTCAGAGCTTCTCTATACCCCCTCAGAATATAAACTGTAAGCGTACACAATACAGGGGAAACTAGCGCAACCTGTACAAGGAAAGGTCATGGAAGCCCCATAGACACATCCAAACTCCCTGAGGGACTGAATTGCTGGGCGGAGGGCTCTGGGGACCATGGTCTCGGGGAACATCTAGCTCAATTGGTATGACACAGCTTGTAAAGACAATGCTCTACATTCTACCTTGGTGAGTAGTGTCTGGGGTCTTAAAAGCCTGTGAGCAGCCATCTAAGATATTCCACTGGTCTCATCCCTTCTGGAGCAAGGGAGAATGAAGAGAACAGGATACAAGGAAAAGATTAGTCCGAAGGACTAATTGTCCACAGCTACCAAGGCCTCCACCGGACTGAGTCCAGTACAGCTAGATGGTGCCCGGCTACCACCACTGACTGTTCTGACCAGGATCACAACAGAGGGTTCTGGACAGAGCTGGAGAAGGATGTAGAGCATAATTCCAACTCACAAAAAAAAGACCAGATTTACTGGCCTAAAGGAGACTGGAGAAACCTCAAGAGTATGGCCCCCAGACACCCTTTTAGCTGAGTGGTGAAAGTTACCCCCGAGGTTCACTGTTCAGCCTGGGAGTGGACAGCCCCGTAAAACCAAATGAGACTAACGAGGTACAGGAGTCCAGCGACAAAGGCCAGAAGGCAGAAGGGGACAAGGACGCTGGTGATAGGGAACCCAAGTTTGAGTAAGGATATTGTTGATGTGTTGTGAGATTGTTAACCATTGTCATAGGGCAACATTTGTAGTAACTGTTAAATGAGAAACTATTTTGTTATGTAAGCCTTCATCTTAAGTGAGAACAGCACAATTGGAAGAGTGTAGTCAATGTCACTGAACTGTGCATGTAGAAATTTTTGAAAAACGGTGTATCTTTTTTTTCACCAGAAAAAAAAAAGGTTGAGAAGTTAGAGGGTTAATATGTTGTGGGGTTGTTAACCAATGTCATAAAACAACATGTGTACTACTGTTTCATGAGAATCTATTTGTTCTGTAAGCCTTCACCTGAAGTACAACAAAAAATAAAAATAAAAAATAGAAAAATTCTGTATGAGAACATAAACTGTAAACTCAGGGTTTACCACCTTCCCTCACTTCTGACCTGCTGGTTACAAACTCAGGGTTTCCCAAATCCTCTTTTTCAGAATGCCAGCTATAAACACTGGGCCCCCTCTCAGACTCCCTCACTTCTAACTAGCTGGCTACAAACTGGGGGATTCCCTCTACTCCCTCAGGATACCAGCCATGAGTTCAAAGGTTCCCAGGTCCCCTCACTTCTGACTGCTGGCTATCACTGCTCCTTCAGTTCAATAATTTGCTGGAATGAATCACAGAATTAAAAGACAATGCTATACTTACGGTTTTATTACAGCAAAAAAAGATACAAATGAAGAGACACATAGGGTGAGATCTGAGAAGGTTTCCAAAGCAGAGCCTCCATGTCACAAAAGGACATGCACTACCCAACCATGTTCATCCATGTCTTTCAACAACAAGGAAACCCATGGAACCTCTATGACCAAAGCCTTTATTGGGGCCTAATTATGTTGTCATGGTTGATTGAATCAGCCCACTGCTCCTGAGGTCAGCTGATATTATGTGGTGATCTTTCTGGCCTGGTCGGCCCCAGGTGAATCACATCATTAACATAAACTCTCAGTTGTGGTCTGGAGGCCTATAGGTAGGAAACAAAGCTAAACTACTCTGGAAATGCCAAAGACTTTTAGTTATCTCTCAGGAAATTATGACAAACACAAAAATTACTTTGGGTAAATTCAAGTAAACTCCATAGGAGGTCTGCTAGTGACAATTTCTTTCAGTTGTTTTTATCTGAGAATGTCTTTAATTTCCCCTTCATTCCTTAAGGATGTTTTTGCCAGATATAGAATTTGTCGTGGTTTGAATCATATCCCCCAAAAAATGTGTGTATCAATTTGGCTAGGCCTTGATTCCTGGTAGTGTGTGATTTTCCTGTATGTTGTAAACTTGCCTCTATGATGTTAATGAGGGAGGATGGGTGGCAGTTGTGTTAGTAAGGCAGGACTGGATCTACAAGACTGGATTGTGTCCTGAGGCAGTCTCTTGAGCTATAAAAGACAGAAGTGAGCAGTGAGACAGGAGGACCTCATACCATCAGGAAAGCCATGCCAGGAGCAGAGTGCATCCTTTGGACCGGGGTCCCTGCGCGGAGAAGCTCCTAGTCTGGGGGAACACTGACGAGAAGGCCAAGAGAGAAAGCCTTCCCACGGAGCTGACGCCCTGAACTTGGACTTTTAGCCTACTTTAACTGTGAGGAAATAAACTTCTCTTCGGTAAAACCATCCACTTGTGGTGTTTCTGTTATAGCAGCACTGGATGACTAAGACAGAATTCATAGTGGACAGCTCTTGTTTTCAGCACCTGAAATATGTTGCGCCACTTTCTTCTGGCTTCCATGCTTTCAGTGGGAAATTTGCTAACTTTCAAATTGATATTCCCCTATTGGTAATACATTATTATTCTATAGACTCTTTCAAGAGTTTTTTTTTTTCTTCTTCCCCCTTTCAGTTTTTAGGAGTTTGATTATAATGTACGTCGGAATGGATTTGTTTGTGTTTACCTGTTTGGAATGTGCTTAGCTTCTTAAATCTATATCTTTATGCCTTTTACCAAACGTGGAAAATTTTCAGCCCTTGTATCTCCAGATAGTTTTCCATCCCCATGTTCTTTCTCCTCTGTTCATGAAACTCTGACAATACGAATGTTACGTATTTTGCCTAAGTACTAGCAACCAGACAGCTCTGGACAGTAGGATTTATTTTCTGCTGTTCAAGCAAAAGTGTAGGTGAATTTATCCACCAACATGGAAGGATGGCCTGACTACCATGTTGTTGCTGTGTGCCGGCAAGCCAGTTCCGACTGAGAGCAACCCTACAGAGACCAATAAAAACAAGCCCAGAAAGACAGAAAACAGGAAACATAATATGGGTTGGGTTAATGGCACATGACAATAATTAATTAAAATAATTCAAACCATTGTGTGCTGGTTTAAAAGCTGCTTTTAAAAAAACAACTTGCTACCCATCTAAAGAGGTGCAGGCAAAGGAGGCACTTGCCCTTAGGGGCACACATTGTGTCTGGAGGTGAAGGAGGGCCATAGAATGAGTGGGGCAAAGGGGAACTCAGCAGTCATGGCAGACACAGGTATTTTTCTCTCCGTTGAGAGGAGATGCTGAAGGATCTGGATTTGCTTTGTCTTACGTACTGCAGTTATAACTTTTTTATACTGCCTTGAAAGGCAGGTGGTACAAAAGAAAAACCCCAATTTGAATAGTTCACATTTCACTTGAAATTCAAGTATCCACATATGTCAACAAGTAGCAGCTGTGGTGGTCATGACAGTTTTCTTGTGTCTGATTCGTCAAGTATCGTTCTCATAGGAAGAAAAACGGAACATAACCGTCTCTTGACCATCAACTCTTTCAAGAGAATTCAGCTAGCACAAAGGGCAGATATCAAAAAGGAAGCAGCATGGGATACATATCAACAAGCTCAATAAATGGAAATGAATAGGAAAAACAGAAGTGTACCTGAGAACACTCCCAAGAAAGCAGTCCATCCAAAGGAATGGAAAGTGTGATCCGGATTAGGCAGCAACTTTCTAAGCCCTAGGAAGCCCTCGTCCCTGGATGACCCAAACAATTTCTGCTCGACAACGAATGGGTTGGCTATTCAAACCCACCCAGCTGTGACATGGAAGAAAAGCCTCATGATACCCTACCTGAAAGATTACACCCGAGAAAAGCTCTACTAGGTAATACATGGGCATCATAAGTCATAATTAACTGGACAGAAAGGGGTTTGGTTTGTTTTGGCTTAGGAAGCCCTCTCTACCAGGTGACAAATGTAGAGACCCCAGGGCTCAGGCAAAAGAGGGCAAGATTACGGGCAAGATTACTGGAGAAGGAGCTACGCTATAGGTGGAGGCCTTCAGGAAAAGTAAACTAAAACAAAACAGAAAGTGGAAAAAACCACGGTTTTCTGTGTGAATAAGATATGATATGAAGGGAATCAAGCAACTCCTTTCAAGAAGGAATCCGGAACGATACAGCATGGGAAACACTGGGAAGGGATCATTCGATTTTACTAAAAACTGCAAAATCCAACAGCCCTTTCTGACCCCCCTGCAATCTTTCAATCCCTTGACCCTGTACTTCCCAGGAGTCTTCAGAGCACTGCTCATATACTTCCTGTCTGCTTGTACCTTAAGTAGGCAGGATAAACCCTGCTGTCTCAGAGACAGCATTGAGCCCAGGCTCACCTGCCCCCAATGGGTGTTTAAATCTAAATGTGCTTCCATAAGCACAAGTAGCCTCCCCACTTCTTCTAGTGGCTTCCTGAGAAAAAAAAGCCACTTCCCTCAGATCTGATTGACCCAGAAATTCAGATAGGTGTTACATATATCACTTGAAAATCTGTCTTGGCCTCTTGCCATAAGGGGATTCCTGAAGTTGTATAAATTCATCTCTGTATGTTCTGTGGTGCAATGAATTGATTAATACGGCTATTCTAGCCATAGTCTTTGTGACTCACACACAATCATTGAGTGGGACTGTGCAAATTAAGTATAAACAACTGTAAGGAAGGGATTGGTCGGTTTTGCCATTCCAGTAAGCTTAAAATGAGCCATCTCAGAGACAGAAGAGGAGGATTTCACCAGCACCAAGAAAGAAGCACCAAGAGCAGAGCACACCCTTTGACCCAAGATTCCAGAGCTGAGATGTTCCTGCAACCAGGAGACTAAGAGAGAAAGATCATTGTTACACTGAAGACAGTGAGTAGCAGTGACGGAGAAATGACAGCAGCAGAAGCAGGATACCAGAGCAGTGGGCCTGGAGCCCATGAGCAAGAAAGCTGAGTCCCTTAGCAGGAGTCTCGCTGGCAGACTAGGGTGCCTCCAGGCACTTGGTGGAGCTAGAGCTAAACGCTTTCAGGCCAGGGTTCACTGGCAGAGTGGGGTGCCAAGCGGACACGTATCGACCAAGCTAAAAGAGCTTTGTAACACTTACCCAAGCAGGGCACAGGCTGAGGGCCAGAGAGATGTGCCTGTGGGCATGACTGAGAAGAGGCTATCCGGATGGAAGAACTGTAGCCTGAGCATTCCTGAAGCTGAATTGTAACCTGTTACTTCCCTATGAGTTGGAGTTGACTCGATGGCAATGGATTTGTTTGTGCTTTGTTTGTTTATTTATTTATTCTTTTACTTCCCTAATAAACCCCATAAATTATGGTGTTGACGAAGAATATTGACTATACCATGGACTACAAAAAAAAGAAACAAACCTGTCTTGGAAGAAGTACAGCCAGAATGCTCCCTAGAAGGGAGGATGGTGACACTACGTCTCACATACTTTGGACGTGTTATCAGGAGAGATCGGTTCCTAGAGAGGGACATCATGCCTGGTAAAGCAGGGAGTCAGCAAAAAAGAGGAAGACCCTCAAGGACATGGATTCACACAGTGGCTACAACAATGGGCTCAAGCATAATAATGATTGTGAGGATAATGCTGGACTGGGCAGTGTTTCCTTCTGTTCTACGTAGGGTCGTTATGAGTTGGAACCGACTCGACAGCACCTAACAAAAACAACAATAAACCCCATAATGGTGTCTATTGTCTGTGAGCTCTGTGTGGCCACTGCAAAAATCTATCAAACTCAGCAGAAAAGTAGAGAGCCATGGGAGGAAAGGCTGGTGTCAGAATGGGCAAAAAGTTTGGAGGTAGAGGCATGTCTGACCTCTGCTTCATTGGAATCAGCCTTGGGCTGTTGATCTTGATCCTTCTTTCCCCTTTTGAAGTTGTTGTTACTGTGTGCCTTCAAGCTGGTTCGGACTCATAGCAACCCTATAGGACACAGTAGAACTGTCCCATAGGGTTTCCAAGGAGTGGCTAGTGGATTCGAATTGCCGACCTTTTGGTTAGCAGCCTGAGCTCTTAACCACTTTTTCACCAGGGATCCACTCCTTGTGAAGTTAGAGGAGGTCAAATGTATCCGCCATGTCATTTTTACAGGTTTCAACTGGTCTCATCTCTTCAGAGTTGAAGCATTCCAGCTCTCTGCACCTGGATCCAATAAGGAGGGAATGGAAAATTGCTTTTGACTGATTCTCAGAGAAGGACCCAAACCAATTGCCGCTGAGTCAATTCTGACTCATAGCAACCCTGTAGGACAGAGTAGAACTGCCCCATAAGATTTCCAAGGGGCAGTCGGTAGATTGGAACTGCCAACTTTTTTGGCACAAGGGCTCCAGAGCAGGCCCCAGACACAGGCCCCTTTCCAGGAAGAACACTAGAGAGATTGGTGGGTGGATGTTACCCACCATCTCACTTGAACCACTTTGACTGTGGAGCTGAAAAACCACCCATCCTAGAACTTTTATCCTCCTGGCATCCAACTTTGCAAGAATGAGCCCCATCCTCCCTCGTTCCATTTGCTTACAATATTAAAATCCCTTCCAGAATCTGTGGAGCCAAAAAAGATTTTGCTTCTCCTTCAATGACTCTGAAGTGGGATATTGCGATAGACACAGTAAAGCTAGTATATAGCATTCAAGGAAGTTGGGAAAATTATCAGAGGACCCATAAGCTGGGCCCGCGGGGATGACAAAACACTATGTTAGCATTAAATGACAAAATCAAGTATACTGTATTAAAATACAACCCTCTTCTAAAATGAAGTGTTAAACACATCCATACAGGGATTCCTAAGAGGAAGACACGGTTGTCAATGGGTCGTCTTGCCAAAGAACCCATAGAAAATAGAGATGCCTTGAAAACGGGATTGTTTGATGTCAGGTACTTTGTAGTACTCAGTACTGTGATTTTTACTTATACCTTGTTTCTGCACCCTGGAGTCCCCTTTGGGATCCTGGTCCTTAAAGGTCTTAAGATCATGTTATTTAGAGGCAAAAGATGGTGATGAGGGACTCTGGAAAGTCAAAGTGCAGGGATGGACATCACTTGAGTGATGATCTGCTCATCAGCACCCCCATCTCTACACTAGGAATAGTGATGTGCAATCTTCACAGAGTTGTTTGTAAATCTTCACAGGGCTGTTTGTAAGAATGAAATCAAATGTGTAAAACACTCAGTTCAGCTCAAAATATGTGACCATGTTATAAATAGATACACCTGTGTCTTTAAAGTATAAACACAGTGTTTATTCATACTCTGGAAATTCAAATGTATATTTTTATTGTTTTAAATATATGTGTAACACAAGGAAAGGTCACGGAAGCTCCATAGACACATCCAAACTCATTGAGGGACTGAACTGTTGTGGGGACCATGGTGTCGGGGAACATCTAGCTCAATTGGCATAACACAGTTTATAAAGAAAGTGTTCTACATTCTACCTTGGTGAGTAGCGTCTGGGGTCTTAAAAGCCTGTGAGCAGCCATCTAAGATACTCTACTGGTCTCACCCTTTCGGGAGCAAGGGAGAATGAAGAAAACAAGATACGAGGGAAAGATTAGTCCAAAGGACTAATGGACCACAACTACCACGGTCTCCACCAAACTGAGTCCAGTACAACTAGATGATGCCTGGCTACCACCACTGACTACTCTAACCGGGATCACAACAGAGGTTCCTGGACAGAGCTGGAGAAAAATGTAGAACAAAATTCTAACTCCCCAAAAAAGACCAGACTTACTGGCCTGACAAAGACTGGAGAAACCCTGAGAGTATAGACCCTGGACAACCTTTTAGCTCAGTAATGAATTCACTCCCGAGGTTCACCAACCAGCCAAAGTTTAGACAGCCCCATAAAACAAAACAAGACTAATGGGCAACAACAGTCCAGGGAGAAGGACTAGAAGGCAGGAGGGGACAGGAAGCTGGTAATAGGGAACCCAAGGTTGAGAAGGGACAGTGTTGACATGCTGTGGGGTTGTTAACTATTGTCATAAAACAATATGTGTACTAATTGTTTAATGAGAAACTACTTGTCCTGTAAACCTTCATCTAAAGTAGAATAAAAAAAAAAAGAGTATTTAAACGAAAACAATAAAATAAATATGCGTGTAACAAATCATTAGCCTTTTTAACATTCTTCATCTGCACAATTCAGTGGCATTAGTTATGTCTGTCATATTATTAACCCTTACCATTATCCGTTTCCAAATTTTTCCATCACCCTTAACCATAGCTCAGTGTCCCCCAAGCATTCAATACCCCCTTTTTTCTCTCCTTCACACCCAACTCTGGTAGCCACTAATAAACTTTGGTCTCTAAAATATATATATTTTTAATAAAGTTGCTCATGCACATAAATGAAGGATTAAAAATGTAGAAAAAGGTAAAACTATCCACTTTGAAACTTAATGCTCTCGGGCATGTCAAATTGACCCAGCCTGATAACTGAAAGAACCTAAGATGGTGGAAATAGCATGCTACACACCAACAAAATTCATACCAGATGGGTCAAGATGTGTGCATGATTTTTCTCTCAGAACTTATCTCTCAACCATCTGCCTCAAAATCACTGAGGACACTAATTAAAATCATAGATCCCCAGATCAAAACAAACCTACCTACTGAACTTTCTTGGTGGAACCTGAAAACTGCATGCGTCAAAGTCTCGCTGGTAATTTTCAGGCCCATGATCCCAGCTGCTGTAAGGAGTCTCCAGCTGCTGAGCAGGTTTACGGATGGGAAGGTGGGAGGACTCACTGAGACCCTGCAGCTTAGGGTTTATGTCCTGTTATTATTCTGCCCTTCTGGACAGTGTCCTTGGAGTGTTAAACTGGTGTCAAATCAATCCTCTGCTAATGCAATTTGTGTAGCCCAAAGTTGAGAAAATAGCTCTGGTGTAACGTATACTTTAAAAATCACTGGATTAAATTAAAGTAAACTTGTGCAGTTCTGACTTAATTTCCTTTATTCCCTTTATCATTTCATGGTTCCAGCCCTCAAACAGGAGGCAGCCAGAAGACTCACTCCATCACATACATTGCCTTTAAGGGACAAGGTCCGGGAGAGACTGAAAAGCTCCCTGAGACAGGATCTCACAGGGAGTAGGGACAGCTCATTCATTCTTCCAGTGGAACCCCACTCCCAAGAGAACTATTCACTTTTTCTTCATTGAGGTCGGTGTTTCCTCGCAAATTGAAAAGGGAGAAAGTAGGTATTGCACCATTTTCTTTGTCCTCCTCCTTCAGTGGTTCTCAGCATTTATTAGACAGAATTAACTAGAGAGGGTTTAACAATCTCCATGGCCAGGCCTCCCACAGGGCCAGACATCAATAGTGTTTAAAGCTTCTCAAGTGATTCCACTATGACTGTCACACTTTACTATGTACCTGAATCACCTGGAGTCATTATTAAAATGTAAATTCTAATTCTGTAGGGTTTATTTGTGCCTCAGACTTTGTGTTTCTTACAAGCTACAGGACCGTGGACCAGGCTGTATGTATCAAATTCCTCTTCACATTCAGTTAAATAAAATCAGATGAATAAAATAATAGAAAACTGACTTGATGTGATAAGGAAAAGCCAAAACCAATGTATAAGATACCACATTTTAGAAATTTATTATTAATACTGACATAAATTAATGAAACATAAATTTACAATGATTTTAATAGCAAAATATACAAGGCTATAGAAATATCCTCCATTATGGTTTCCTCTGAAACGCTCTCAGTCAAAAGATGAAGATCATTTCAACAGACATAGGCTGGTCTTGTACCCAGAGTTTTCCAAATTCCGTAATTTGCACTCAGTATACAGATGAAGTTCATAGCTGTATATTGATGTTTATAGTTTAATATTTCCCATATTTTGTCTGTTTCTTATAATTTATCTAGTTTATAAAACTCATTATATGACAGTTTCATTTTATTTATAAAATAAATTTACAAAATTTGAATAGGTAGTGTCTGTCTGCCAAACATCCAATATTATATGACATTCCACCATTTGTACATGTACCAAGGCTGGGGAAGAGCTGGTTCACCAGACACAAATTGCTCCCCTCTTCAGTCCTACAGTTGTCCCCAAGACATGTAAGCCTGGAGGCTGAGTGTTCCTTGACATGATGGCTCTCATTCCCTGTCACTCTCCTCAGAGGAAGAGACCAGAAGATCCTCATAGAGGACGCTCCTTGGGCTATGGTAACAGTGTTGTTCAGAATCCTGGACGACATGAGGGCTCTGATCAGGAAGTGTAGGCTTCTTAGGTGAGACGGAGGTGGGAGCCATTCTAAACTTGGAACTCTGCTGTCCATTGTCCAATCTAGTGATGACAGTTCCAAGAGGCTTGTCTGCAACATGGTTGGACTGTGGAGGTGGATGGACTGCACAGACCTGGACGGGATTCTGGTGAGGTATGTTGGGTGGAGCCAGAGCAGGTGTCACTGTGATCACTTGGGGCACCTCTTTAAGCCTAAGTCTATTAGTACTGGGAGGAACTTGGATAACCTCCTGATAAGGTATCTGAGTGCTCATCTGGAGGTTCTGGAAGGGACTGAGTCTTGGTTTTTTTGGGAGATTCTTGTAAGTCTGGGTGGGAACCTGGGACAACATTTTGCCTGGTGCCTGGAGGTGGAGTTTGGAGTTCTGACCCAATCTATGTGTGGCGGAATGTGAGCTGGGCTTTGGGTCCACATCAGGACACATGACTTGTGCCTGGGAATGGAAGTTGTGTCCCAGAGTGTGTGTCTTGGTGAGAGACTGGGGAACGTCATGGAAGCAAGCATCAGGCCTGTTGCTGGTTGTCTTGGCAATGAGTGGAGAGTTCTTGAGAGAAGGATGGAGGGATTCAGCAAAGGCCACCTTGTGTCCTTTGCCTGGGCCATGTGGTGAAAGGAAGGAACTCAATTCAGGTCTTTTTATGAGAGACTGTGTAGGGCAAAGGGATCTCATGCCAGATGACTTGATTTGTTGCCCACTTGTGAGAACAGGGGTCGGGACAGACCACTTCTTTGCTGTGTGGATAAGCATTGGTCTGGTAGGATGCTGTGGGCAAAGAAACCTCACATTAGACATCTCAGGAGTCTCCCTGGCATCTCAAATAGAGTCTGAATTACCAAACAGTATGAAGTAAAGAACTAACATATTTGCTCATATCCAAATAGAAAGTATATGAAAACAATAAGAAAATTAAGACTAAGGAAAAACAACTAAAATGATAAAGAAAAAAAAACTTAATACATAGTATTTCCTCTAAATCAAGACGAAAAAAGAAAATAACTCGAGAGGAAGACAAGATATGAAATTTCACTGTAGAGCTAAACACATGGTCATTGAACATATGAAGAGATTCCCAAGTTCAAGGGTCGTAATGATGAAGTAAAATTGCAATACCACCTGATAGTTTGTTTGGTCTATGCAATAGGAGAATTAAAAAAATTCATTATGTTTTCTATTGTTAAAGTAAACAAGCATTTTCCTACATTATTATGGAGCATGTTAATAGCTCATGTGGTTTGAAGGATGATTTGAAAATGTTCACCAAAATTTAAAAGATGCCTTGTCAAAACAAGATATAGGATTGTAGAAGGCATGTAATAAAAACATTTCCAACATGCACAGAAATGCCCTGCTAACATGTTGCTGGCAGACTTGTAAATAATAACACAAAAAAAAATCAACAAATAAAGGAACTGGAATATGAAGATTGCATAAATACAATATAAATCTTGTAGGCTAGCCTGGTTTTCAACATAATCCATATACTTGAGAGGCATAGACATTAAGCAAATCAGAGGGCCCGGAAGAGGAACAGAGCAAGGAGCCAGCCATAGGACATACCCTCAGATAGTCACAAGATTCCGTCAATTCCTCATGGTTAGTCTGCTGCTTCTCTTGGAGTCTGCTGCGAATGTGCTGGCTTAGAGTTTTCTTCTGCTGTTCTTGCCTGCAGAACATACCATGTTAAGTGTGAGGACATGATCAAACATCCTTTCTCAACCAGGGACTGGGAACCTAGGATCAAGCACAGTTTGGAGATTCAGTTCTGATTTTTGTTTTGTGCTGAGGGAAGCATTGAAGCCCCTGTGAAGTTCATCCAAGCTCGTCTTCCTTTATTTTAGACCCAGCCACCAACTCCAGGAAGCCCCCTCCTCTGTGGTTTAACCATTATCTACTTTCATTTACGCTCTATTGCTTCAGTGCCTGTCACATGCAAAGTTTCAAGATTTTCGCTGGCCCATCCCCCCTTTTGATTTTCCAGACTAAAAACGAGCTCCTAAATGTGGATCCCTGAGGGTATTAAGTTCTTATGTATTTCTCCAACTTTCCTTTCTGTGCCTGGAGATAGCTGTGCAAGGGGAGGAGAAGGGAAAACACAAAATCCTTAGGTTTCAATGCACAACGTTCTGACCCTGCAGATTTCTCACCTTTGTCTTTGTTCCTTCTGTCTGTCGGTCTGGCTAAAAGACCCTCGGGTATGTGATTCCTGGGACTTCCTTGGTTCTAGGTTCTCCTTTTTCTTATTTGAACCCAAGGGCTGGAGGGCGAGGGCTCCATCCCAGTGCTTCATGGGGCACCTCTTGCTTTTCTCTGTGTGCCCGAAGGCTCCACAGTGCTTGCACCTCACCTGTGGGTAAAGGAGGGTGGTCAGTGAGTCTGCAGAAGTCACAGGCTGCTTTCAAAGGTCAACATAAGGACACATTTTTGCAGTTGGATATTGGTTTTGGGGAAGGGCCATACACAAGCGACCGTTTAGTTGCCAGTAATTTCAAGACAGTATGATTCTCCCACTGCCCCTTTTTGAGAGGAATCCAAGGAGGCAGGAACAAAATGTCTATAGGGGATTATAAAGAACCAGACACGGAGGAACAGACAAACAATGAGGTGGATATGATACTAAATGGGAAGTCTGTTCCTAAGGGACTCTGAACAGGCCGATCAGACAGGTAAGGGGGTCACAAGCCAGGCCAGCTTTGGATAGGCAAGGACAGCTGAGTTATAGACACAGAACTTTCCATGTTCAAACACACTCTGAGGTCCATGCAGCCCCACTTACCCTGGTATCTATCTTCTCTGATGGGGGAGTACTCTGCCCCACTGCTCCTCTTTTCCTCTTCTTCAGGTTCTGGACTCTAGGGGGTCCATGGGATTGCTGCTGTGTGTAATGATCTGCAATCTTCCTGAAGTCCTTGGGCCTCTGTTGAGTCTTCTTCAGGCATTGATTGTTGAATTTCCTGAGTAACAAGAAAGTACACAGATTTGTACATAGACACAAAGACAAAAGCCCATAGGGGATGGAAATGGGCCTATTGACCATTAAGTTACCTCCACAACTATTTGCACTTCTTACAAATTGATGTTGCATTCTGGGTCATTTTGCCATCCTCTCCCATCCCTTACCTGCTCCTAAACTGGGACGTTGTCTTAGACAAGACCACTCAGTTTATAAGTGGTCAAACTAGATTTGCAACCTTGAATGCTTGATTCTGAATAATTTGTATTATCAGGGTGCCTCTGCAGTTCTTCCCAGGGAATTTCAAAGCAAATGAGGCCAGCATCTGATCTTTTTCCAATATTAATCAATGCCAACATACCAGCACCCAGCAACAATGAATTTTTTTCACCAGCAAACCCACAAGTTTCACAGAATAACTTCTTACTGAGGAACCTACCAGGCCCCTGAACAAAGCTTGACAAATCTGTGGTTTATGAAAATCAAACTTGTGAAATTTCATGCACAGTCTGTCTATCTACTCACGAATGTTCACACAGAGGCATGCACGAAGCTACATATGGACATGCAATCAGAGGATGCCTGTGAAAGCTGACATGCATGTGCATATTCACACTAGGGGACTCACAAGTAAAAACCTATGTTATGATGAGCGACACACAAGACAGAAGCCTCCTGGCAAGTCCAAGGAGAAATCTCCAGCCCACATCTGCGCCCAGAGAGAGTCCCTGCAGGCCTATCCACATTACTCCCTGTCCTTCGTCCTACCTCTGCTCTTGCTCTCCATGTCTACGTGAAGTCATGTGAGGCTGATCCACTGAAGGCTGACATTTTTTGTTCGAGACACAACGGGCTCCTGGATCCTCTCCTGGCATCAGAGGAAATCGTAGCAGGACCTCCACAGAGGCAACAACCACCCACTTCTCTGTCATCATATCAATCTGATAGAGAGAAAAGGAGAATTAAGATACAGTCAGAATTCTGTATATAGGATAAGGCTCGGAAAAAATACAATATAAACTCGTTATTTCTTCCTTGTTATATCTAATGTTGATCAGTATAAAATTTTCCTTCTTTCATGGCCCACAGTGTGTTGGCTGATGACCGGGAGGTGCCATCAAAGATGGAAAGCAGAGAGTATGATGGGAAATACTAGTGCTTCCTAGATGGGCACTGAGGAGTTATAACTGTTGCATATGACAGTGCTCATCCTGATAGGTTACATGTGCATTTTATTTCGTCAGTGCCCATAGTGTAAAACGTGAATATCACTCCAGGTCATGGGAGGAGAACATGACATAGGATTGACTCTAGACTTTGACTCTACCTAACTGAAAGTTCAGCATTTAAAACCCACCATCCACTCCACTCCACATAAGAAAGATGTGGCAGGGTAGATTACAGCCTTGTAAACCCCATGAGGCAGTTCTACTCCGTCATTATGAGTTGGAAGCTACAGGACTGCAATGGGGTTGGGATTCCACCTACATGGTCTCTGCGTTTCACCGATGATTTGTGGTTGGCTACTAAGAGAAGAAGGATCCTTGGTGGCGCAATAATCAAGCGCTCAGCTTCAAACCTAAAGGTCAGTGGCTTGAACCCACCAGCAGCCCCAAGAAAGAAAAGATCTGGTGAACTGCTCCATTAAAGCTTATAGCCTAGGAAACCTTATAGAGCAGCTCTACACTGTACTATAGGATCACTATGAGTCAGAATCAACTTGAGGGCACACCACAATAGCAACTAACGGAAAGGTTGGGAGCTCAAATCTACCCAATGATACCATGGTAAAAAGGCCTGGTGATGTGCTTCTGTAAAGGTTACAGCCAAAAAAATCCCTGAGGAGCTCCGGTCTCCTCTGTAGAAAACGGGGCAGCTATGAGTCGAAACTGACTCAATGGCAACTAGTTTTGTTTTGGTTGGTCTTTTCCAGCTATGTTTCCTTTGATTCAGTAATCTCATACTTACATCTCTTTGTGGGATCCCAAACTGCTTTAAGAGATGCTTCCCTTTTTCCATTGAAAGCGTGTTGGGATCCATCAGGGTTGGTACTATGCTAAGTGTTCTGTTGCCTGTGGGGGAAAGGAAAAGAGACCACTAAATTCACCATATTCCTGAAATCTCTCCAATGCAGGATTCAGTCAGAACTCATCCCTATATGTCCACCATCTCACCTATTATTTCTTTCATCCTACCTGTACTTATCTTTCTCCTACTAGTGACATGATACTAGCTTGAAATGAGAATTAAGGGGATGAATTGAAAAAGTTGTTCACTAGAGTTAACATAAGAGATACATATCAAATGAACGTCCCTTATCTAGAGAGCCTACATATTAGAGCACAAAGTACTCAGAAAAGTTGATAATGTTATTGGCCTCACAGAAACTCAATATATAAAAAGACTAGATATTTTAAGGTCTATATTCTCCTTTTATTAAATTTAACTAAGCGAGATATGATTGCATTTTTGTTGTTGTTATGATTGCATTATTTTAAGCCCTTTATAACAGTAATTAGATTTTTAAGCTCTGAAACAGAGTCCTTGGAATTGTTGGGATGAAAGAAGATTCAAACAAAAATCATAACATATTGAGAAAACAAAAGATAAAGCCCCTTATGAGAAAACTTGGTGCAGAGTCAAAGTTGCTCGGGGAAAAGGTCTTAGTCGAAATTCCCATGTTATTGAAGAAAAAACGATGAAATTTATACGAAGAGCTCATCTTATGAAATTACATACAGAAAAAACAAGAGTCCAAAAGAAACAAACAGGGGTAATTAGTTGACCTAAAAGTAAATGCCATGCAATAGAAAAAATAAATCGTATGTGTTATGGATTGAATTGTGTCCCCC
This sequence comes from Dugong dugon, assembly GCA_030035585.1. Taxonomy (NCBI): domain Eukaryota; kingdom Metazoa; phylum Chordata; class Mammalia; order Sirenia; family Dugongidae; genus Dugong; species Dugong dugon. Next base: position 151,914,606 of record CM057460.1, read on the forward strand.
CAAAATATGTGTCAACCTGGCTAGGCCGTGATTCCCAGGATTGTGTAACTGTCCACCATTTAGTCATCTGATGTGATTTTCCTGTGCGTTGTAAATCCTATCTTTAGGATGTTAACGAGGCAGGATTAGAGGCAGTTATGTTAATCAGGCACGACTCAAACTACAAGATTAGGTTATGTCTTAAATCAATCAATTTTGAGATATAAAAGAGAAGTGAGAAGAGAGACAGGGGGACTTCATATCATCAAGAAAGTAGAGCTAGGAGGGCATGTCCTTTGGACCTAGGGTCCCTGCACTGAGAAACTCCTAGAGCAAGAGAAGATTGATGACAAGGACCTTCCCCCAAAGCCAACAGAGAGAGAAACCCTTTCCCTGCAGCTGGCACCCTGAATTTGGACCTCTAGCCTCCTAGACTGTGAGAGAATAAATTTCTCTTTGTTAAAGCCTGCCACTTGTGGTATTTCTGTTATAGCAGCACTAGATATCTAAGACAATATGTGACAGAGAAAATTGATTATTTCTTTGAAAACATCACTAGACTTCATTAACCACATTTGATCTAAAAGATAATAAAATTTAATATAACATGATACATTAAGAAAAAGAAAAGATAATATTATCACAGAAACAGGAAAGAAAGGTTCAGGAGATGCTACATCTAATTCTGGTGGGAGCATATTTGAAAAATCTAAAACAATGTATGCTTTCCTATTTACAAGTTGAATTACATAATTGATACAAGAGGAAGTATTTTCCAATTACAAACTAAGGTGGAAAAAATCTTGCATCTACCACAGGACTGAGAGAGCTTCACAGCTGAATTCTTTGACTCTCTAATTACTGCTTATCCTCTAGGCCTGTCATGGGTTGAATTGTGTCCCCAAAAAATATCTGTTGACTTGGCTGGGTCATGATTCCCAGTATTGTATGATTGTGTACCGTTTTGTAATCTGATGTGATTTCCCTATGTGTTGTAAACTCTAACACTATGACGTAATAGCATAGATTAGCAGCAGTTATGTTGATGAGATCTACAAGATTAGGTAGTGTCTCAAGCCAATCTCTTTTGAGACATAAAAAGAGACATGGGAACTTCATACCACCAACCAAGCAGTGCTGGGACCTGAGGTTCCTGTGCTGAGAAGCTCCCAGACCAAGGGTCAAAGAGAGAAAGTATTCTCCCGGGGCTGACACCCTGAATCTGGGATTATAACCTACTAGACTGTGAGAAAATAAATTTCTCTTTGTGAAAGCCATCCACTTGTGGCATTTCTGTTATAGGAGCACTAGATGACTAAGACAGGGCCCAAATGAGCATTTCCAAACTATTCATTGAAAATTCTCTATTCTAAGACATACCGTTAAAAAAATTAAGTACCCAGACCTGCTATACAGCTATAGTAGTCAAAACACCCTGGTACTGGTAACTGAGAACCCAGATGTAAATCTATCCCCCTTGGGTCACCTGATGTACGACAAATACCCAAAGTCCATCAAATGGGGGAAAGACAGTCTTTTTAACAAACGTTGCTGGCAACACTGGATATCCATCTGCAAAAATATGAAACAAGACTCATATCTCACACTATACACAAAAAATAATTCAAAATGGATCAAAGACCTAAATATAAAACCAGAAACTATAAAGGTCACAGAAGATAAAATAAGGTCAATGCTAGCAGCTCTAATACATGGCATTCACAGGATAAAAACCATAACTAACAATACATAAACAGCAGATGATAAGCTAGATAACTAAAAATTAAACACTTACACTCATCAAAAGACCTCACCAAGAGTAAAAAGAAAACCTACCAATTGAGAAAAAAAACTTGGCTATGACAAATCCGACAAAGGCATAAACTCTAAAATCTACAGGAAAATTCAACACCTCTGCAACAAAAATACAATAATCCAATAAAAAATTGGCAAAGAATATGAATAGACACTATACCAAAAAAGACATTCAAACAGCTAACAGATACATGAGGAAATGCATTCGATCCCTAGTCATTAGAGAAATGCGAATCAAAATCATAATGAGATATCATCTCACCTGACATTACTGGTATGGATAAAAAAAACAGAAAATAAATGCTGGAGACGCTACAGGGAGATTGGAAATCTTATGTGCTGCTGGTGGGAGTGCAAAACGGTACAACCATTTTGGAAAATGATATGCACTTCCTTAAAAAGCTAGAAATAGAAATATATAATCCAACAATCCCACTCTTAGGAAAATATCCTAGAGAAATAAGAGCTGTCACACGAATAGACATATGTACACCCATGTTCACTGCAGCATTGTTCACAATAGCAAAAAGATGGAAACAACGTAGATGCCCATCAACAGATGAATGGATAAACAAACTATGATACATACACACAATGGAATACTACACAACGATGAAGAACAATGATGAATCTATGAAGCATCTCACAATGGATGAATCTGGAGGACATTATGCTGAGTGGCATAAGTCAGTCACAAAAGGACTAATGATTCCACCACTATAAAAACTCATGAAAAGGTTTACACACAAAAAGAAACAATCTTTGATGGTTACGAGGGATGGGAGTGGTGGGAGGGAAAAACACTAAATAGAAAATAGATAAGTGGTAACATTGGTGAAGGGTAAGACAGTACACAATACTAGAGAAGTCAACACAACTTGTCCAAGACAATGTCATGGAAGCTCCATAGACACATTCAAACTCCCTGAGTGACCAAAGAGCTGGGCTGAGGGCTCTGGGGACCGTGGTCTTTGGGAACAGCTAGTTCAATTGGCATAACATAGTTTTTAAAGAAAATGTTCTACATTCTACTTTGGTGAGTAGTGTCTGGAGTCTTAAAAACATGTGAGTGGCCATCTAAGATACTCCACTGGTCTCACCGTGTCTGGAGCAAGGGAGAATGAAGAAAACCAAAGACACAAGGGAAAGAACAGTCCAAAGGACTAATGGACCACAGCTATCACAGCCTTCACCAGATTGAGTCCAGCACAACTAGATGGTGCCCAGCTACCCCCATTGACTGCCCTGACAAGGATCACAATAGGGGGTCCCATACAGAGCTGGAGAAAATCATAGGACAAAATTCTAACTCACAAAAAAAAAAAAAAAAAAATTACCAGACTTACTGATATGACAGAGACTAAAGAAACCCCAAGAGTATGGCCCCTGGACACACTTATAGCACAGTAAGGAAGTCACTCTTGAAGTTCACCCTTCAGTCAAAGATTAGACAGATGTATGAAACAAAACAAGACTAAATGGGCACAGCAGCCCAGGGGCAAGGGAGAGAAGGCAGGAAGAGACAGGAAGGCTGGTCGTGGGAAACACAAGGTCGAGAAGGGGAGAGTGTTGAGATGTCCTGGGTTGGTGGAAAAAAAAAAAAAAATTAAGTAACGTTTGTCCTAACACCTAAAACTTCCCCAGTGTCCATTTCTCTCACTCCTTTTTTTTCGTAGGTATAAACTGAGGCCCAGAATTAGAATTTGAACTAACCTTCTTGTCCCTCTGCCTGTCTGTAGCTGCTCAGATACGTGCACGCTGGGCAAACTCCCTAGACACGAGGGGCTCCGAGGATGACTGAAGAAGAGACAGACTGCGGGCAAGTTTCCTTCTCCTGCTGGACTTTATACTGCCTCAGCACCGGAAGCTCATGCATTCAAGCTAACTCAATCAAGTTAACACAATCACATTTGATTATGACGTGAACACTAACATAATCATTCTTCCCAGATAGGATTGAATATTTTATTTGGGATTTACTCTTCCCCAGCATTTATATTTTATCACATATGTATACATCTGAAACAATACATTATAACTTGATGTTTACCACTCCCAAGGATTTGAAAATTTTAAGATACATTTATATACTTTTAACAACATAACGTTTTCTGTATGTTCGAAATATTTATACATGTTAACATATCGTCGGTTTTATTCTGCCTCTTGCCTTTTCACTCAGATAATTGTTTCTGAAAAGTTTCTATGTTGATGCGTGTAGCACTAGCTCATTCAGTTTCACCGCTGTTTATTATTTATGCGCGTGTGCGGTAGACTTTTCCTTTTTAATCCCTTCTACTTTGGGTAGACATTTAGGTTGTTTAACTATTTCCTTTCCACTGGTGTTGCTCCCATGAATATCCTTGAGCACCTCTTGTTGAGATGGATAAACAGTGAAGAATAGAATTGCTGCATCATCATTTTCCTGTACCTTTTAATTTAGTCCATGTGACCTTTTTGTCCTTGGGAGGGACTCAGCCAATTTCGCCGCTGCTAATGCTGGAGGAGAGTCTTCATTTCCCATGGCATCACCACACTGGGTAGTGTCTGAATTTTTATGAATCCTATGTATGTGAAATAGTATTACTGTTTTCCTTTACATGTATTTTATTAGTAATGATAGTATTTATACTTTCTTATATTATTCACCACACGAGGTGTCTTAGTTATTTAATGCTGCTGTTATGACAGAAATAAAGTGGAATGCTTTTAGCAAACAGAAATTTATTCTCTCACAGTTTTGGAGGCTGTTGTTGTTGTTAGGTACCTTCAAGTTGGTTCTGACTCACAGCGACCCTATGTACAGTAGAACAAAACACTGCTCCGTGCTGTGCCATCCTCACAATCTTTGCTATGCTCAAAGCCCATTATTGCAGCCACGAGGTCAATCCATCTCATTGAGTTTCTTGCTCTTTTTTGCTGACTCTCTACTTACCAAGCATGTTGTCTTTCCCCAGGGAGAGGTCCCTCCTGATAATGTGTCCAAAATACATGAGAGAAAGTTTCGCTATCCTTGCCTCTTACGAGCATTCTGGCTATACTTCTACCAAGACATTTGTTCCTTCTTCTGGCAGGCAATGGTATATTCAATATTCTTTGTCAACACAGTAATCCAAAGGCATGAATTCTTCCGTCCTCCTTATTCGTTGTTTAGCTGTTGCATGCATATGAGGCAACTGAAAATACCACTGCTTCGGTCAGGCACACCTAGGTCCTCAAAGTATCCTCCATGCTTTTCAACCCTTTAAAGAGGTCTTTTGCAGCAGATTTGTCCAACGCAAAACATCATTTGATTTCTTGACTGCTGCTTCCATGGGTGTTGATTGTGGATCCAGGTAAAATGAAATCCTTGACAGCTTCAATCTATTCTCCGTTCTTTTCCATTTATCATGATGTTGCTCACTGGTCCAACTGTGAGGATTTTGTCTTCTTCATGTTGAGCTGTAATCCATACTGAAGGCTGTAGTCTTTCATCTTCATCAGTAAGCGCTTCAAGTCCTCTTCACTTTCAGCAAGCAAGGTTGTGTCATCTGCATATTGCAGGCTGTTTTTGAGCCTTCCTCTAATCCTGATACTGTGTTCTTCATATAATCCAGCTTCTCAAATTATTTGTTTAGCATACAGATTGAATAAGTATGGTGAAATGATACTTTCCTGAAGCACATCTTTCCTGACTTTAAGCTATTCATTATCCCCTTGTTCTGTTATATATCCCACCAGAATCCTACCTCATTAACATAACAAACGTAATGTAATCCTCATTAGCATGATCCAATCTTTCCTCATTAACATAACAAAATACCACAGCCCTCATTAGCATGATCCAAGCCTGCCTCTTTAACATAACAGACAGCTCACTCCCAAACAAGACCATAACCACAGGCATAGAGGCTGTTGTTGTTAGGTGCCATCAAGTCAGTTCTGACTCATAGTGACCCTGTTTAAAACAGAACAAAACGCTGCCCGGACCTGTGCCATCCCCACAATCGTTGTTATGCTTGAGCCCATTGTTGTAGCTACTGGTCATCTTGTTGAAAGCCTTCCTCATTTTTGCTGACCCTCCACTTTACCAAGCATGAAGTCCTTTGCCAAGGACTGATCCCTCCTGATAACATGTCCAACGTATGGGAGACATAGTCTCACCATCTTTGCTTCTAAGGAGCATTCTAGTTGTACTTCTTCCAAGACAGATTTGTTTGTTCTTTTGGCAGTCCATTTTATATTCAATATTCTTCACCTACACCACAATTCAAAGGTTTCAATTCTTCTTCAGTCCTCTTTATTCATTGTCAAGTTTTTGCCTACGTATGAGGCTATTGAAAACACCACGGCTTGAGTCAGGAGCACCTTAGTCTTCAAGGTGGCATCTTTGCTTTTTAACACTTATGAGACATCAGAAAATGGAGGCTAATCAGATCACAAAATGGAGGACAACCACCAAATACCGGAAATCATGGCCTAGCCAGTTGACACATATTTTGTAGGGACACAATTCAATCCATAACATGAGGTTTCTAATCTGTGAATGCTTGTTCATATTCATTTTTCCATTTGTTTGTAGATTGAATCCTTTTTGCTTTTAGATTGGTGGAAATTCTTTCTCCCTTCCCACTCATTGAGTGGATTCAGACTTGGCTACTCCTTGTGTGTCAGAGTAGAACTGTGTGCCATAGGGATTTTGTTTTTTATTGTCGTGAAAATATACATAATAAAACATACACAATCTCAACAGTTTCTACAAGTACAGTTCAGGGACGTTGATTACTTTCTTCAAGTTGTGCAACTATTCTCACTATCCTTTTCCAAATCATTCCACCACCATTAACATAAACTCAGTGCCCCAATTAAAAAAGAAAAAAATCCCCTTTCCCCTTCCTTTACCCCTGATAAACACCAATAATATTTGGTTTTACGTATTTGCTTATTTTATGTTTAAGTGCGATCATACAGTATTGGTCCTTTTTTGATGAATTTATTTGGCTCATTGTGATGTTTTCCATAGTGGCTGCACCATGTTACATTCCCACCAGCTATTAATGAGGACTCCAACACCTAATGTTTTCTGTTTTTTTTTTTTTTTTATCACTGCTATTCTATTGCGGGGTGAGGTTTCATCTCATTGTGGTGACTTGCACATTAATTTGGAAAGAATATGTATTTTTATGATGTTTTCCAACTATGTATATGTTTCACATCATTTATTTAAATGTCTTATCAAATCCACCATATCCTCTAATCAATATTTACTTGATGAAAAATATAATTGCTATTGATCTTGGTACATTGATCTTGGAACCAGTAACTCTACTGAAATCTCTTGTTAGTTCTGACAGTTATTGTATCATTTTACCTAAATTTTCTATACACAGCATTGCATCATCTGTCACTAGCAAAAATATTAGATCTTTATTTCCAACGTCACATGCTGTATTTTTTTTTAATTTCTCATGGCCAGCACAATCAGAAACAAAGACTGTGAAACTGTCTATTCTTCTTGCTGTTTATTACTGTTGAGAAGATTCTGAACCATGGCGACTCCATGTGTGTAGAGTAGAACTGCTCCATAGGGTTTTTGAGGCTGTGACTTTTCGGAAGCAGATCTCCAGGCCTGTCTTCTGAGGCACCTCTGGGTAGGTTGAAATCACCAATCTTTCAGGTAGTAGTTGAGTGATTAACTGTTGGAGCCACCCAGAGGCTCCTTTATCTATTACATGTCTTTAAATACACCAAAATTTCAACATGATGCATCAGGAAGTGTTCCACTAGTTTGTATGGTATAATAATTATGGTTATTTTATCAATTTTTTTGAACTTTTCTTCAATTAATTTAGTGGTATTTCCCTTTGAAACAATAATAATCTTGATTACATTTATGGATTTTCTAAACTTAAGACTTATACAAACAATTATAAAGTAGGAACTTTTTTTTGGATCCTGGTTCAAAACTTATTTGTGTCGTTATTGACCATGAAGTGGGTATTAGATAATAAAAAGCATATTTAAAATTACATTGTGTTGCAATAGCCTAGGAGATTTTATTGTCTTTTAAATTCATAACTAATTATTTATCACACATTAATTTTCCTGAGATACAAACCTTCTACAATATGAATTATGAAGGAAATAAATGACTTGAGTAGAGCGTTTGCACTAAACTCCCTGGTGGCACAGTGGTTAAGAGCTATGGTTGCTAACCTAAAGGTCGGCAGTTTGAATCCACCAGATGCTCCTTGGAAACCATATGCGGCAGTTCTACTCTGTCCTGTAGGGTCACTTTGAGTTAGAATCAACTCGACGGCAATGGGTTTGGGAGTTTTTGTTTTGTTTTGTTTTGTTTTTGGTTTATTCTATCTTAAAGGAGCCCTGTTGGCCAGTAGTTAAGCACTTGGCTGCTAACCGAATGGTCAGCAGTTTGAAACCACCGGCAATTCCATGGGAGTAAGATGTGGCACTCTGCTCCCATAAAGATTTACAGCCTTAGAAACCCTATAGGACAGTTCTACTCTGTCCTACAGGGTCTCTATGAGTTGGAATTGACTCAACAGCAGTGGGTTTGGTTTTAGTCTGGGTCATTCACTTAGATGCCTGACTGGAATCAAGCTGTTGATGGAGTGTGACTGCTTTAGATGCAGAGGTTGTATTCCATACACGTGACTCCTAATAAAAGTTGACCTATTTGTCTAGTGCTACAGGTGGTCCCAGCCTGGCATAATGAGTATATCAGGCCTTTAGCACCATCTCAGGGCTATGAGTTGTGCGTCACCACAGTTGACACGTTCTGGATATGAACAAGCTGACTCCAGTCAACCCATGATGGCCCTTAAAATTAGTCTGTGTCATGTTTGAGAAAACATGAGATTCTACCCTAACCATGCCTGACCCAAGTTTTATCTTTCTTTTTCCTAATAGGAATCCAGTGTCATCCTGTTTGGTACAACATCTGGTTGGCAGTCTGGGTGAAGGGGGTCTTTTTAATTAATTGTGATTAAGTTTTAGGAAAATTTTCCTTTTTCTTGCACCGTCTGAATGAAAGGTCTGTGTGAATGCAAGAAGAGAATGATTTTAAAAATAGTGAAGTTCTGCCTACTAGAATGAGACATATCAATTTTGTGGAACAGGACAGAGAAAAATGACTCAGAATCTGTGAAGGAAACATCTTATACCACAGGATATATGAGAATAAAGAAAAGTTAATGATCTTGTCTTTAAGGTTGGTACCTGGAGCCTACCTCACAAAGGAAACTGTCTTACTGCAGGGCTTCCAAATCATTCCAAGAGCCTAAAATTTAACTGACTGCTGGGTCTTCTATGTCCTACCAAATGACTTTCAACATAATTTGAATCCCATTCCCCTAAACTTTACTGAAAAGTCTATCAGAAACAGAAGCGAATGGCTTCTACTCCTACACCTCTCATGCAAACCCCTCTAGATGTTTCACCCCCATTATAAGTCATTCCATGGGGCAGAAGAATGTCATCCTGCTGATGCTGTGGACAAACAGAACAGGTTGGACTTTCTACCCTCAGGCAGTCCCTCCAAATACAAGGACTAGATTCAATTATTAGAACTAATTTGAGAACACTAAAATGTATCAGCTGGCTTGGAGACCACACTGGATGCTCTGTTACTAGATTTCCTCCTTTCTGGCAAATGCAGAACCTATAAAATCACTAATATATCATGCTGCGTATGAACTGAGACCTCTGATCAAGTAGAAATATCAATATATAAAAGTAAGGGAAAGTTAGCTGACTTTCAAAGGTAGATCTTGGCTGTTTATGAGATTTGTTCATCTGATTGTGTCCAGGAACCAGGGGAACATTGCTCAGATCAGTTCTGCAGCTTGGGCTCACCTTACTGCTTAGAGTCCTGTTGATAGCACTCTTAATTAAAGAATGCTTGAGACCAAGGGAATGGATTTGGTTCCAACCGCCATCACTGAGATTAATCAAAACAACCAATGGAATGGCTTATTCTTGAGAAAGTTCACCAGAAGCCAAGATGATATAGGAATGAGGGATGGATATTGTTGAAAAACAAATCTCCATAGTTTTCTCCAATTTGTGAATGTCTCTTGAGCAAATGATGACAGCTTCTGTTCTGGACTGTCTTCTCAAGGAAGTTTAAATAGCAAACAGCCCTGGAGGAAAAAGATATGTCTCCCTCTAGGGCAAAGGACAGATTTGTTTGCTGTTCATGAAAATAAAGATAATGAATTCCTCCATAGTTAAGGATGCAAAGTGTGCTCAGAACATTGGGATTTCCTAAGCTCAAGATTCCTCAACTGTGACATAATGTGCAGCATGTGCGTGGGCCTTTCTGCATAGCCCCAACCATTTACTAGGAACACTACCAAACGTTGAAAGAATTAACAACAATCCTTCTCAAACTCTAGCAAAAACAAATTTTTTTATTAATTTAATTTTTTTATTGTACTTTAGATGAAGGTTTACAGAACAAATAGTTTCTCATGAAACAGTTAATACACATATTGTTATATGAAAATGGTTAACTACCCCACGACATGTCAACTCTGTCCCTTCTCAAATTTGGGTTCTCTATTACCAGCTTTCCTGTCCCCTCCTGCCTTCTAGTCCATGTCCCTGGACTGTTGCGCCCTATTAGTCTCGCTTTGTTTTAAGGAGCTGCCTAATCTTTGGCTGAACGGTGAACTGAGAGAGTGACTTCATTACTGAGCTAAAATGGTGTCTAGGGCAATACTCTCAGGGTTTCTCCAGTCTCTGTCAGGCCAGTAAGTCTGGTCTTCTCTTCTGAGTTAGAATTTTCTTCTACATTTTTCACCAGCTCTGTCCAGGACCCTCTGTTGTGATCCCAGTCAGAGCAGTTAGTGGTGGTAGCTGGGCACCATCTAGCTGTACCGGACTCAGTCTGGTGGAGGCCGCGGTAGTTGTGGTCCATTAGTCCTTTGGACTAATCTTTCCTTGTATCTTGTTTTCTTCATTCTCCCTTGCTACCGAAGAGGCGAGGCCAGTGGAGGATCTTAGATGGCTGCCTACAGGCTTTTAAGAACCCAGACACTATTCATCAAGGTAGATAGTAGAACATTTTCTTTATAAACTGTGTTATGCCAATTGAGATAGATAATCTCAAAGACCATGGTCCCCACAGCCCTTCATCCAACAATTCAGTCCCTCAGGGTGTTTGGATGTGTTTATGGGGCTTCCATAACCTTTCCTTATACAAGTTGTGCTGGCTTCCCCAGTATTGTGTACTGTCTTACCCTTCACCAAAGTTACCTCTTATCTATTGTCTGTTTAGTATTCCCGCCCACACCCCTCCCACCTCTCATAACCAACAAAGATTGTTTCTTTTTGTATGTAAACTTTTAATTGAGTTTTTACAGCACGAAATTTTTTTTACAAAATAGAAAGAACACTTCCTAATATACTCTGTCAACATTATCCTGATACCAAATCTAGACAAGGACATAAAAAAGAAAGCTACACATCAATATCACTTTTGAATGTATAGTCAAAAATCTTCAACAAACTACTATCAGACCTAATTCAGAAGCATACAAAGGGATTATACACAATGACCAAATGTGGGTCATCCCATGAAAAGAAGAGTGGTTCAACATACAATAAGCAATCAATGAAAAACATTGCATTAATATAACAAGGGAAAAATATGATGATCTCAATTGATATAGAAATAGTATTTGATAAAATTCACCACCTCTCAAAACACTCAACAAACTAGCAATACAAGGAAAATCTCACAACATGAAAAGGAGATTTATGACAATCCCAGAAGTAACATCATACTCAATGGTTAAAGACTGAAAATTTTCCTGTGATCGAAAACATTCAAGGAAGCCTACTTTTGTCACTGCTATTCAACATTGCAATGGATTTTCTAGCCAGAGAAGTTGGCAAAAAAAAAAAAGATGAAAGTCATCCAAATCAAAATGGAGAAGTAAAATTATCTTTCTTCCCAGGTGGCACGATTTTAAAGTACTAAAAAATCTGCAAAATAGCTATTAGAGTTATTTTTAAAAATTCAGAAAATTTTCAGAATACAAAATCAACACAAAAAATCGGTTGTATTCCTACCCACTGGCAATGAACTATCTGGAAAGGAAATTAAGAAAACAATACTTATTGTAGATGAAATAGCATCACAAAGAATAAAACATTTTGGAGTCAATTTAACCAGGGAGATGTAAGACTTTAGTACTGAAAGCAAAATAAGAAAAAAAAAAAATTTGAAGAAAGAAATTAAAAAAGTCCTAAATAAATGGAAATACTTCCCATGTTCATGGACTAGAAGACGTTAAGATGGCAACTCTCCCCAAAGTGATCTATAGACTGGAATCACTACACAAATTCCAGTGGTCTTTTTGCTGAAATGAAAATGATGGAAAAGTCAATCTTAAAGATTACATGAAATTTTAAGGGACCCCAAATAACAAAAAAAAAAAAGAAACTTGACAAACAAGAACAATGTTGGAGGACACAAACTTCCCAATTTCAAAACTTACTACGTAGAAGAATTGATACACTTGAATTATGGTGTTGGCCAAGAATGTCAACTATACCATGGACTGCCAGAAGAACAAACAAATCTGTCTTGGAAGAAGTATAGTCAGAACGCTCCATAGAAGCAAGGATGGGGAGACTTCATCTCATGTACTTTGGACACGTTATCAGAAGGGACCAGTCCCTGGAGAAGGACCTCATGCTTGGTAAACTAGAGGGTCAGTGAAAAAGAGGAAGACCCTCAATGAGATGGACTTATACAGCAGCTGCAATAATGGGCTCAAACATGGCAATGATTATGATGACGGCACAAGACCATGCAATGTTTCGTTCTGTTGTACATAGGGTCACCACGAGTTGGAGGCAACTTGACGAGGCTTAATAAAAATAACAAAGTGTCTGAATTTGATTAAGTCACTTGTAAGAAGTAAAGGAGCAATAACAACCATAAAGAAACCATCACTTAAATAATGTCCTTCTCCAGTTGACAAAAAAGCATGTAATGTATTAATTAAATAACATGTAGTGTAATACACTCACTGTGGAATTACTCAATCTTCTAATTAATTTCTAAACATCACTAAAACTCATAAAAACATTATTAAAATCCTTGAGGTAGGATACGTAAACAATATTTCCTGAATGTTGTAACAACTAAATCATATACTGGGTCTTATGTGAGTAATGTATATAAACAAGACAGGACTTCAATGTGGAGATTCTGAACTCAGGAGTCATGAGCTTTGTGGACAATGAATTTGATGTAAAGTGAGTTTTTTTTGACAATTTCTGAGGTGTTCAGTTTGCTAGCAGATCATTTACTTTTTTGGTATTGCCTGTTTTTGTCTAACATTTCGTTTCCTTCTATACATATCAGTCTATTGATCTTACTTATACTAAGTGCATGCCCTTTCTGAGAGGAGTTACGTACTCTTTCTATGGATATCTTTTAAGATTTCTTTATTTCTACCACATCAACAATTATAGATGACTTTTTACTACTGATACTATGAAGAACATTAGGATGTTAAAGAACTGGCTGGATTTCTCACCTCAATGAGCAAATGGTAAAGAAATTCTTTTTTTTTTTAATAGAATGATCTTCTGTCTCTTACCTGTAATATAGAAGAATGATGTCCTGAATACCTACTTCATGATGATTTATATCACTTTATAGGTTAACAACAAAGAACATCTCAATTTAAATTTTCTCCACATATTTTACATACCAGTGCCATTATATTTCCAGGGAAAGTGGATGTGAATGATGCCCACCTAGTGGACAGGGACCTTTCACAGCTCTGATGCAGCATCAATTGACCTTATGCTGTCACATGAAGAACGGGAATCAATACATTACATCAAGTGATCTGATAGCTTAATTACATCAATAATCATAGCTCTCTTCAAACAATCTTATTACAAAAAAAGGAGACATTCGATATAACAATGCTTGTCCAAACATCCACTCCTTATTAAACTTTTTGACTTTGGCTTGTTCTCTATACTTAACTCCCTGGATTAGAATGAAGAGACTAAGTTCCTTAGTTCTCTCTTGTGTGAATTCTCTTATGTCTATTTAGATTTGATTTTTGATTAAATACTTTCTCACATGTACTGCAGCTATACAGTTTCTTTCCAGTATTAATGTTCTGGTCTTCTCTAAGGTGTATACATTGAATAAAGGCCTTTCCACATTCATTCCATTTGTAGGATTTGTATCCAGTATGAATTTTCTGATGCACGAGGGAACTTGATATATGGGCAAAGGTTTTTCTACATTCTTTACATTTTTAAGGTTTCTCTCCAGTATGAACTCTCTGGTGTTCTTTAAGGTGTATATGTTGGACAGTAGTCTTTCTACAGTCATTATACAGAGAGAGTTTCTCTCCAGTATGAATTCTCTGATGTTGAGTAACTTTTGAGCATCAGTTAAAAAAGCTTTCTTACCTTCATTACATTTGTAAGTCTTCTCTCCATTATGTATTGTCTGATGTGTAACAAGTTTTGAGCATCAGTTAAGGACTTGTCCACATTTACTACATTTATAGTATTTCTCTCCAGTATGAATTCTCTAACTCATATTAAGGTTGAGGTATTTATTAAAGACTTTCCCACATTCTTTACATCTGTAATGGTGCCCGGACAAATGAGTGACCTGATCTTTACTAGAGTTTGAGCTTGGTAAAATTTTTTCACACGTTCGTAATATTGATAAATTCCCTCCACATGTTTCCAAACTTGATGTGCGTATTTACTTACAGATACACTATGGTTTGCAACAGTTACTAACTTCAAGTGGGATTTTATCTAGCATGTTTTATGTCTTTGATCTATGTCCACAGTGAGGTTCTTGTTCTGGGTGATTGTTCCACTTTGATTATCTCCTTAACACTCACTCTAATTTTTCTTGTCTATCCTGAAATGAAAATACTCAAGGCTGTAGCTTTTGCGTATGTTCCCAACATCACTTTTTGGAACGAATCATCTATGCCCTTCATTGGTGACAAGTCTTGGGTATCATAAGAAAAAGATGTTGTTGTTAGGTGCTGTTGAGTCAGCTCTGACTCATAGTGACTTTATGTATAACAGAAAAAAACATTGCCTGGCCATGCACCATCTTCTCAGTCGTTGCTATGTTTGAGCCATTGTTGCAACCACTTTATCAGTCCAACTCATTGAGAGTCTCCTCTTTTTTGCTGACCCCCAACTTTACCAAGAGTGATGTCCTTCTCCAGCAATTGGTCTCTCCTCATGATGTGTCCAACGTAAGCAAGACTAAGTCTCCCCATCCTTGCTTCTAAGGAACATTCTGGCAATACTTCTTCTAGGACACATTTTTCTATCCAAATGTCATTTGCTGAGGTGGTGCAACTCATAATAAGAAGCAACAACTGTAAACATCTATTAATGATCAGAACATGGACTGTATGAAGTATGAATCAAGGAAAATTATAAATTGTCAAAAATAAAATGGAATGCTTAAAGATAAATATCCTAGGCATTAGTGAACTGAAATGGTTATTTTGAATCTGAGAATCGTATGTTATACTACACCGGGAACAACAACTTGAAGAGGAACAGCTTTATATTCATCATCAAATGGGTTATGGTTTCCAATGATTAATGATATAAGAATATCTGTGAATTAATGGATTAATGAATGAATAAATAAGCATGCCCCTGAAGATTATAGTGTGTATGAGCATTGGTATTGAGTGTGAAATGCATTTCACCCCTTTCCTGATCATATTTAGTGATTCCTGCTGTGAGATGTACAACAAGAGGAACAACGTGGGCTTGAATATGAATACTCCGTGCATGTCCTCCATGCTCAGATGTGTGTCCTGCCTCTGAGAAGCATCAGGGAACCTGAAACAAGGATGATCAAGGGAAGGAACGGGACAATCAGAGGAGAGACATCAAAGATGCCCTAATGAGGAGGGGGCAGCATTTGACATGAGTTTTATTGGAAGGGAATTGGGGTGGCAGACAGACATTCTTGGCAGAGCGGGATGATGCACCATATGTTCAGGGAAAGGTGGTTGTTCTGTTTGATCAGAGAAGTCCTTATGTGTCAGGAAATAGCAGGAGATGACAGGAGAAAGAATATGGACATGGGATCAGAAGTACTGGTTTTGAAGTCCAGCTGTGCTCTAACTTGCTGGGTGAGCTAGTGCAAACTCCTTCTCCTCTCTGTGCTACTCTTTTGTACCACGAGGATGGTGATCTTCTCCCAGATTAAGTTTGTCAGCAGGATTGTATGGAAAATGCCACTGTGATGGCTTTGTGGTCTTTAAAACACAATATAGAAGATTGGGGCTGATTTTACTGCAATTAATATTATCACTGCTATTGTTATTACTGCTGAGCATGATGCCAAGGCTCAGTCACGCAGTAGTTCCTGAGACATGTCTATTTGGATATCTAGTAGACATCTCAACTCAGCCCAGTCCAGAACATACCTGCTGGTCTTCCCCAGGAAACCTGTTTTGCCCATAGCCTTTCCCATCTCTGTTGATGGCAAATCTGCCTTTTTAGTTGCTTGTGCTACAAACATCTTTGACTTCTCATTATCTCACAACCCACAGCCAATCCTTAAAAGAATGAAGATGGCTCTACCTTCAAAATATGTCTATACTATGAGTACTTTGGAAACCTTTGTGGCGTAGTGGTTAAGAGCTAGACTCAACAGCAATAAGTTTGGTTTTAGGTTTATGAGTACTTCACCTACACTGCTATCACTCTGGTTTAAGCACATTATTCCTCCCATGGTATTCTGTAACAGTCTCCTAATGCATCTTTCTGTATCTACCTTTGTCCCTTCATCCATTCTCTGACATGCTCAGAATATTGCAATAGCTCCCATTTCAATCAGTCAACAAAGACCCAATAAAGTTACTTTTGAATTCCACTCCTACATCTCTCTGCTTTGTTCACTTTACTTCAGACACTGACCTCTCAAGCATAAAGAAGAAGAGTTCCTCCCTAAAGCTTCTGCTCTAAACTTTCCTTCAGCCTGTATTGCTCTTCCTCTGCCCATTATATTCCCAATCCCCTTCACTTTGCTCTCTTTCTTGATTTAAGCATTTATCATCTTTTAACATAATGTGTATTTTGCTCATTTGTATAATTAATTTTCTGTCTTCCCTGCTAGAATGTTAGCTACAAGAGGTGTTTGTGTTTAACAAGAGATATTTGTGTTTTCCACCAATAATTCTCGAGTACCTACCAGAATACCTGGCTTAGAGCACGTACTCAGTAAATATTTGTTGAATGAGTGAATGAATGAATAAAAGAGAGGAAACTGTTTTACAAGTTTACAAAATATATAGATTACAATTCAGTAAATTCTTATGTATTATGAAGTTCTTCAGGAATGGGAAATATGGGAATAGGAGTGAAACAGAAAATGAATTTGCATGTAGGGATGATGCTGTACATATTTATTAATATATCTACAGCAATCTGTAAGAAGATGGCATATCTTTACAGTGTAGGAATTATGTTCCAAAAAGGACCAGAGATAATAGCATGTTTGGTGTATTTGGGAAGGAGTAAGAACACAAATATGGCTATAGTAGGGTGATGGAGGGAAGGACAACATGAAATGAGGTCATGGAACCAGACAGGGGAAAGGTTGTGAAGAGTAATGATTAATGATGTTAGATTTCCTAGACATGATGGAAATCTCAGAGGGGCTGGGGGAGTGTGGTGTGATGTGATGTGATTTATTTACTTATTTTTTAATGGTCACTCAGGCTGCAATGTAACAAACTGACTCTCATGGAAGTCAGGTAGAACAATTCAGCAACCCTGTGGGAGAAGTCTTCTCCATGTTATCCCTCCTCATCCCAGAGCCAGTGGAATCTGGCTGGGCAGTGCCTCATTGCTACTTACAGGTCCAGCTACCAGTTTCATCTCTGGTGATTGCCTATGATCCACACAGAGTGAATTATAACTCTCTCCTCAGAACAAGTGTTTTGTAAGGTTTATATCAGTTGAGTTCTGTTCCCCAGCTGGCACAACTGATGAAGCGCTCCACTACTAACCAAAGGGTTGGTGGTACAAAACCACTCAGAGGCACCTTGAAAGAAAGAACTGGGATCTTCTGAAAAGTTACAGCATTAAAAACCCTATGGAGAGCTGGTCTACTATGCACACATGGAGTCATCATGAATTGAAATCAACTCTATAGTAACTGGAACTGGAACTGGAAAAATATCAGCTGAGGCTGTTATGTTGTTTCACATTGTTGTTATTAGGTGCCGTCGAGTTGGTTCTGACTCATAGTGATGAAACACTGCCCAGTCCTTCGCCATCCTCACAATCATTATTATGTGTGAGCTCGTCGTTGCAGCCACTGTGTCAGTCTATCTTGTTGAGAGTTGTCTTAGTCATCTAGAGCGGCTATGAGAGAAATGCCACAAGTGCATGGCTTTAACAAAGAGAAATTTATTCTCTCACAGTCTAGAAGGCTAGATGTCCAAATTCAGGGTGCCACCTCCAGGGGAAGGCTTTCTCTGTCAGCTCTGGAGGAAGGTCCTTGTCATCAATCTCCCCAGTAAAGGAGCTTCTCAGCACAGGGACCCTGGTTACAAAGGACACACTATTCTCCTGGCTCTTGTTTCTTGGTGGTATAAAGTCCACCTGTCTCTTTCTTTTATAGCTCAAAAGAGATTGGCTTAAGACACAATCTAATCTTGTAGATTGAGTCCTGCCTCATTAACATAACTGCCTCTTACCCTGCCTCATTAACATCATAGAGGTAGGATTTACAACACATAGGATAATCACATCAGATGACAAAATGGTGGACAATCATACAATCCTGGGAATCATGGCCTATCCAAGCTGACACACGTTTTTGGATCTTCCTCTTTTCTGATCCTCTACTTTACCAAACATGGGTGTTTCACATAGTGATCTGTATATTCCAAACCCTCAATAAAATGTGGTTTCACTGTGAATATTGTTATTCCTGTATTGTGACAGGATATTCGAAAGAGCAACCATTGGGTGCTTTCTGACAATAGAGTTACCAGGGATGGTCAGTAGAACTGATGGGTAATCATCATTCTCAGAGATGAAGATTTAGTCTGGTAAGTTAATTTGTCCACTATTAGTCTGCATCCTTAGACTTCAATTTCATCATGTCTTTTTTTTTTTAATTAATTAATTTATGGTGAAAATATGTACAACAAATTGTATACCACTTCAACCCCTTCTACATGTACAATTCAGTGACATTGGTTACATTCTTCAAGTTGTGTCCCCTTTCTCAGTAACCTTTTTAAAATTATTTCACCATCATTTACACAAACTCTCTGCCCCCCTAAGCTTCTCTTCTATCCTTTCAAGTTGCTGTCGTCAGTTAGATCACATATAGATAATTCTTTAAAAGAGTATAATGGTTAATGCAGCATTCTTCTCTAATTAGAAGAAATGATTACTTGGTTCAGAGATGACTTCGGTGGATAGTTTCAGTTCAAACTTTAAAGATTTCCCCAAGGTAATATTTTTTTGGTTCGTCCAGCCTCAGTGACTCCAGAAAATCTGGATTCCATTATTATACCCCTCTAGATGGCACTAGGTGAAGATAATAATATTCACCAGATAGCTAGTTTTATATTTTCCCATGCATAATTCCATTTTATAGTGATAACAGCGCTTTATTTTGACTGTCACCATCATCTCCATTTTACAAATTTTAAAAAATGGGGTTTATAAGGTTCTAGTAAAAGTTCCAGGTACATGAATTGAGTAAATTAAAAAAAAAAAAAAAAGATATGTTAGCACTATCATCTGCCCAGTCTCAGAATGTGGGCAGAGGTTGACCACTCATCCCAGTGTGCCTGGAACTGCCCCGTTTTTAGGAGTGTAATCCCTCAGTCCCAGGAAACCACTTAGTCTAGGGCAGTCTGGAATGGTTAGTCACACTAACAATGTGTTGTTTCCACAGCAATGTCAGGCTATTAAGGGATGCAGAAAAGTAGCTACTAAGTTGAACTCACATTGAAAATTACTGAAGCTCCAAAAAAATGCATGGCTCGAGTATTAACAAGGTACCTTTGAGGTGGGCTTGAGAGATGACAGGCAGCAGGAATCACAGAGATGTGTTTCAGGACTCTAGTCAACCAGAGTTTTGGCTAAATACATCGAGTGAAATAAGTTCCCCCAAGTAACAAAGTAACCAAAAGATAAGACGTACTCAAGTCTTGGTACTTGATGTACTACCAAGTCTAAAATTGTTTTATAATGAGGTATGCTGCATGAGGATTGTGGTGCCCTGGATGAATACGATAGGAAGACTGTCCTCCTGAGAGAATATAGGTAAATCTTGAAGTAAACCAGGTATACAATGATAGCAATGTTTTTTGTTTTATTTTTTTCCCTCCAGGAAGCTCATGCTTTGCCCAAACCTCAAGTCAAAGCTCCATAAAAAAACTTATGTTCCTCAAATCTCCCTTATTCTTTACCCATAACTGGGTGTTCTTTTCTGGCCTGAGCAGGATTACATAGGATTTAGATGCAATTATACATCCAAGTAGCCCCAGACTGGAAGCTAGTGTGGAGAAGATCACCACAGTCACCATTGCCTTTCTCTTGGTGCTGTGATAGGAGGGCAGAAAGACACCCAGACTCTGCAGAACACCAGCATGCTGAATGTGAGAAACTTGGCTTCACTGAAGTTGTCAGGGAGGTTCCTGGCTACAAAAGCAACGGAGAAGCTGACCAAGGCCAGAAAGCCCAGGTAGCCAAGAAAAGAGTACAAGACAGTGGCTGAGCCATTCCTATACTCTGTGATGATCAGTCCAGGCTCAGAGTATGGTTCTGTGTCTGGGAAGAGGGGAGAGTTCACCAGCCGCACCCCACAGAACATCACTTGGACCGGGGAGCAGTTGAGAATGAAGGAATTAGAATATCTGGACCCTACGCACTGCCTTACCCTGTTCCCTGGCCTTATGGCCTTGAAAGCCAGAATCACACTGATGGTCTTTGCCAAAATGGTGAAAACAGCTACTGTGAATACAACTCCACAGGTTTTTTTGTGGGAGGTGGCAGGTCACTGTGGTAGGATGACTAATGAAGAGCATGGAGCAGAGGAAGAAGGAATTCAGGAAAATGAGAAGAAAGAGCTTAGATAATGATTGTTGGCTTTGATGATGGGAGTGTCCTGGTGCTTCACAAAGACTCCCAGAACCAAAGCTATGATGATAGAGAAGGAAACAGCTGCACAGGCCAGGATGATTCCCAAGGGTTGCTCTATAGCTAGGAAGGTGTTGGCCTTGGGGAGGCAGTGATCTCTCTCCTTGTTTGAGTTCTGGTCCTCTGGGCACTTCTCACACTGGTCCATGCCTGAACGCAACAGGAGGGGAGCAGCAGGGATGGGTTCAGAAATAGTGTTCTATCACCACTTAAGGAGACCCAACCTTAACATTTAATGTTTGTATAAACCAAAACCAAACCCATTGCTGTCGAGTTATAGCGACCCTATAGGACAGAGTAGAACTGCCCCATAGAATTTCCAAGGAGTGCCCCGTGGATTCAAACTGCCAGTCTTTTGGTTAGCAGCCATAGCACTTAACCACTAATCCACCAGGTTTTCCACTGTTTGTATAGGTCTTCCTAACTTGAACTCTCTTTCATATGCATATCCTCACTTGGTCTTACAACCACACCTTGCATTATTATCTCTAGTTCACAAACTTCAACTAAATCTGAAATTTCAAAAGGTCAAAAGAATTGCTTAAGATCACAGAGCTAATATAGGGCAAAGCTAGAGCTGGAGTCCAGAGGACTAGTTCAATGCCGTGGTAAGTCCAGCTACTTCCTTAGCTGATGTTTTTTGTCTCCCTCCCCAATGACTTGAAACACAGATCCTTCACCTTCAATATGGTGAATAAGGGTAATTTTATGGTTTTATTCATTTGAATCATATTCTGCCTTAGGGTTCATCTTTTTAGATGTATTATTTCTCTGCATCTTTATTTTACAAGAATATAATTTGATCAGTTTGCTTGTGTTGGATTTTTCTTCTATCAAATCCTTGATTTGTGTGTAAAATTATCAAAATTATTATTTGCACTGTGCTAAACTTTTAGATAAACTCTTTCGCCTAATCTTCACAACAATCCTATGAAGTAGGACTTTAGTGTCTCAGTTTTACAGAAAGAAAGCTGAGGCTTTAAGGGGTCAAGAAATTAGTCTAGTCCAGTCAATGGCTGCCTTTTGCTATTAGAAAATAGCCCCAGGCCCTAAGATGTCTAAAGGGTCCAAAATGAACTAGACTGGCCCATCTTCAGCCTCAGCCTGTACCTGTCTCTTCTTCCTCTTTGTTCCAGTCTCAGGGTCTTCTTTCAGTTCCCAGGACAAGTAGAACTTCCTTCCCTCTGCCTAGAAGGCTCCTCAACCTACCCCATCCTTCATCTTTGTATCTTAGGCTCTGTCCATTTTCAGTAACACTTCCTCAAAGAAGCTTCCCTGATGTATCCCAACAGATGCCCTGTTCATTGCTCTCAAGGCCCACTGTCCTATTCTCTTCCTAAATCTTAGCACAATTTTTTGATTATGCAATTTTTATTAAAGTCTGCCTCCAATCCACTGGAAAAATAAGTTCCAAGAGGACAGGAATTATGTCTTTCTTCTACCATATTTTCCCTAGCACTTAGCACAAGAGCTGGCCCATAATAAGTAATAGTTAATATGTAGGTAATAAATGGTGAATTAATGAAATTTGTAGTCAGATAGGAGTTTTATTTCCAATTTTGATATTTAATGTACAAGTGAACTCAGATAAGAGACAAGTTTACTCTCTAAACTTCGATTTCCTCATCTGTAAAATGGGGATCATAATACTGACCTTATAATACCAGCATGAGGGATAAAAGTGATATTGCATCCAGAACACTCGGCAGAATCTCTGCTACATATTAAATGTCAGTGACAGGTGGTGTCCATTATTGCCACATTCATCACTGTCACCATCATTACCATTGTCATAAATGGGATTCATATGATTCAACACTCAAGTCTAGCTCACTTCCTGCTCTGACTAAATTCTGGATCTCAGTGCCTTCCCAAGTCATGTGACCCATAAAATCAGTCTGCACTGAAGATTGTGTTAGCTAGGGACCAACCCCATCTTCCCTCTGCACGCATGAACTCATAGACACATGGCCCTCCCGACAGTTTCCCTCACTTCTTCCCTAGGTTGACCACAGGAAGAATCATCATACAAAGGTTTGGTCTCATAAAAAACTGAGCAGTAATAGAAATTGGTCTTTGGTGTACCAGGCTCCAGATTTAGGTGTTGGACAATTTCCTGGTTCTAGGAATCTTGATTCCACCTTTAATTCTCAGTTCTATTAAAAAAAAAATAAAAAAACAATCAACAAACAAAAAAACATTGCTGTAGAGTCGATTCCCACTCATAGTGATGCTATAGGACAGGGCTACCCCACAGAGTTTCCAAGGTTGTAATCTTTACAGAAGCTGACTGCCACATCTTTCTCCTGAAGAGCAGCGGGTGGGTTTGAACCACTGACCTTTTGGTTAGCAGAAAAGCACTTAACCATTGCATCGTCAGATTTATGGAACTCAAAATTCTTTTCCCAATCCCACATCTGAACCTAATTTCTTATGCAAATAACACATGCCTTCTACATATATTTGCCAACCACGCCCTCCCATGGCGCTGCTATGCCAATTTTTGTATTTTTACATGTTGCTGTAAAAAAAATTAGCACAGAAAGCTTATGAAAGTACCTTGCAGGGGGAGGGCCCATTTGTCAAACAAACGCACAAGGCTTTCGTTCTTTGCAAAAAATGCTGTACTAAAATATTTTAATAAATCCTGTATCAATATTCAGAAGGGATATCATTCTCCAGTTTGTTTTTCACTGTTCTCTTTGTCTAGCTTTGGTATCAGAGTAATACTAGCTGCACAAAATGATTTATTTGGAAAAGAAAGAATTTCCTCCTATCCTAATTTCTAAAACAGATTGTATACAGTGTTAATTCTTCTTTAATGACTTGATAGAATTGACCAGTAAATACATTTCAGCCTGGACATTTACTTTCTTTTTTTTTTGAGTTTTTAAATTATGATTTAAATTACCTTAATTGTTGTTGTTAGGTCTCTTCAAGTCGGTTCTGACTCATACCGACCCTACGTACAACAGAAGGAAACACTGCCCTGTCCTGCACCACGCTCACTATCTTTTTTAGGCTTGAACTCATTGTTGCAGCCACTGTGTCAATCCACCTCACCAAGGGTCTTCCTCTTTTTTGGTGACCCTCCACTTTACCAATCATGCTGTCCTTCAGGGACTAGTCCCTCCTAATAATATGTCCAAAATACATGAGACAAAATCTCACCATCCTTGCTTCTTATGAACATTCTGGCTGTACTTCTACCAAGACAGATTTGTTCATTCTTCCATCAACATTCTTTGCCAACACCGTAATTCAAAGGTGTCAATTATATTCCATCTTCCTTATTCATTGTCCAGCTTTCATATGCATATGAGGTGCTTGCAAATACCATGGCTTGGGTCAGGTACACCTTAGTCCTCAAAGTGATCTTTGCTTTTTAACACATTAAAAGGGTCTTTTGCAGCGGATTTGTCCAATGCAATCTGTTGTTTGATTTCATACCTGTTGCTTCCGTGAGTTTTGAGTGTGGATTCAAGTAAGGTGAAATCCTAGACAACTTCAATCTTTTCCAATTATCTTGATGTTGCTTATTGGTCCAGTTGTGAGGATTTTTGTTTTCTTTATGTTGAGGTGCAATCCATACCAAAGGTTGTAGTCTTTGATCTTCATCAGTAAGTGCTTCAAGTCCTCTCTTCACTTTCAGCAAGCAAGGCTGTGTCATCTGCATATAGCAGGATATTAATGAATCTTCCTCCAATCCTGATGCCCCATTCTTCTTCATATAGTCCAGCTTCTCGGATTATTTACTCAGCATACAGATTGAATAAGTATGGTGAGAGGATACAACCCTGACACATACCTTTCCTAACTTTAAACCACACAGTATCTCCTTGTTCTGTTGGACGGAGTGCCTCTTGGTCTATGCACAGATTCCTCTTGAGCACAATTAAGTGTTCTGTAATTTTCATTCTTTGCAATGTTATCCATAATTTACTACGATCCACATAGTAGAATGCCTTTGCATAGTCAGTAAAACACAGTTAAACATCTTTCTGGAATTCTCTGCTTTCAGCCAAGATCCATCTGACATCAGCAATTTCACGTGCTCTTCTGAATCCAGCTCAAATTTCTGAAAGCTCCTGTAGAAGTACTGATGCAACTGCCTTTGAAAGATCTTCAGCAAATTTTTATGTGAGTGTGATATTAATGATATTGTTTGATAATTTCCACATTTTGTTGGATCACCTTTCTTTGGAATGTGCACAAATATGGATCTCTTTCAGTTGGTTGGCCAGGTAGCTGTCTCCCAAATTTCTTGGCATAGATGAGTGAGCACCTTCAGCGATGCATCCATTTGTTGAAACACCTCACTTTGTATTGTGTCAATTTCTGGTGCCTAGTTTTCCATGAATGCCTTCAGTGGAACTTGGACTTCTTCCTTCAGTAACCTCGGCTCTTGATTATATGCTACCTCCTGAAATGGTTGAACGTCGACCAGCTCTTTTTGGTACAGTGACTGTGTGTATTCCTTCCATCTTCTTTTGATGCTTCCTGGGACATTCAATATTTTACCCATGTTGTTGCTGTTAGGTGCCGTCGAGTCAGTTCCAACTCATAGCAATGCTGTGTACTACATAATGAAACACTTCTCGGTCCTGCGCCATCTTCACAATCATTGTTATGCTTGAGCCCATTGTTGTAGCCACTGTGTCAATCCATCTTGTTGAGTCTTCCTCTTTTTCACTGGCCCTCCAGTTTACCAAGCATGATGTCCTTCTCCAGGGACTTCATGTCCAAAGTATGTTAGACGTAGTCTCGCACCAATCCTTGCTTCTAAGGAGCATTCTGGTTGTATGTCTTCGAAGACAGATTTATTCGTTCTTTTGGTAGTCCATGGTATATTCAATATTCTTTGCCAACACCACAATTTAAAGGTGTCATTTCTTCTTCAGTCTTCCTTACTCATTGTCCAGCTTTTGTATGTGTATGAAGTGATTGAAAATACCATGGCTTGGGTCAGGCACACCTTAGTCCTTAGCAACATCTTTGCTTTTTAACACTTTAAAGAAGTCTTTTGCAGCAGATTTGTCAAGTGCAATGAGTCTTTTGATTTCTTGACTGCTGCTTCCATGGGTGTTGATTGTGGATCCAATTAAAATGAAATCCTTGACAACTTCAACCTTTTCTCTGTTTATCATGATGTTGCTTATTGGTCCAGTTGTGAGGATTTTTGTTTTCTTTATGTTGAGGTATAATCCATACTGAAGGCTGTGGTCTTTGATTTTCATCAGTAAGTGCTTCAAGTCATCTTCACTTTCAGCAAGCAAGGTTGTGTCCTTTGCATAACGAAGGTTGTTGATCAGTCTTCCTTCAATCCTGATGCTCCGTTCTTCTTCATATAGTCCAACTTCTCGGATTATTTGCTCAGTATATAGATTCAATACGTATGGTGAAAGGATACAACCCTGATGCACACCTTTCCTAACTTTAAAACACACAGTATCCCCTTGTTCTGTCTGAACAATTGCCTCTTGTTCTATGTAAAGGTTCCTCATAAGCACAATTAAGTGTTCTGGAATTCCCATTCTTTGCAATGTTATCCATAATTTGTTATGGTCCACACAGTCAAATGCCTTTACATAGTCGATAAAGCACAGGTAAGCATCTTTCTGGTATTCTCTGCTTTCAGCCAGGATCCATCTGACACCAGCAATGATATCCCTGGTTCCACATCCTTTTCTGAATCTGGCCTGAATTTCTGGCAGTTCCGTGTTGATGTACTGCTGCAGCTGCTTTTAAATGATCTTCAGCAAAATTTTACTCGCTTGTTATATTAATGATATTATTTGATAGTTTCTGCATTTGGTTGGATCACCTTTCTTGGAAATAAGCATAAATATGGATCTCTTCCAATCAGTTGGCCAGGTAGCTGTCTTCCAAATTTCTTGGCATAGACGAGAATCCTTCAGTATTGCAACCCGAGGCTTGAACTTTTATTTCAGTACTTTCTGCTTGAGAAAATGCTGAGCGTGTTCTTCCCTTTGGTTTTTTAACTCCAGGTCTTTGCACATTTCATTATAATACTTTACTTTGTCTTCTCGAGCCGTCCTTTGAAATATTCTGTTCAGCTCTTTTACTTCATCATTTCTTCCTTTTGTTTTAGCTGCTAGACATTCAAGAGCAAGTTTCAGAGCCTCTTCTGACATCCATTTCGGTCTTTTCTTTCTTTCCTGTCTTTTTAATGACCTCTGGCTTTCTTCATATACGACATCCTTGATGTCATTCCACAACTGGTCTGGTCTTCAGGCGTTATTTTTCAATGCGTCAAATCTATTCTCTAGATGGTCTCTAAATTTAAGTGAAATATACTCAAGGTCGTATTTTGGCTTTCGTGGACTTGCTCTAATTTTTTTTAGCTTCAGTTTGAACTTGCATATGAGCAATTGATAGTCTGTTCTGCAGCTGGCCCATGGCTTTGTTCTGACTGATAATATTGAGCTTCTCCATAGTCTCTTTCTACACATGTAGTTAATTTGATTCCTGTGTATTCCATCTGGTGAGGCCCACGTGTATAGTGTATAGTCATCATTTATGTTGTGAAAAGAAGTATTTCCAGTGAAGCAATATTTGGACTTGCAAAATTCTGTCATGCAACCTCCTGCCACGTTTTCATATCCAAGGCCATGCTACTGATCCTTCATTTCCAACTTTTGCATTCCAGTCACTAGTTATCACTGCACCTTGATTGTATGATTGATTAATTTCCGACTGCACAAATTAGTAGAAGTCTTCAGTTTCTTCATCTTCAGCCTTGGTGGTTGGTGAGTAAATTTGCATAATAGTCATATTAACTGGTCTTCCTTATAGGCCTATGGATATTATCACATATCTGACAGTGTTGTACTTCAGCAATAGCAATACCTTATTTAAATAAAATTCTTTGGATGATAACAAAATATACTTTCATATATTTAATTTAGAAGATGAAACATGTTTACTGAAAATAAAAGACTAAGACTGTATTTACTGTGAAGTCGTTTTCCATGTTAATACATAGATCTACCTCATTCTTTTTAAATGACTGCACAGCTTTCCATTTGTTAGGATGTTGCTTATTATTCCACATTATCACTCCAATCACCATATTTGTATTTCTATTTGTGTGTTAAGATAAATGTTCAACAAATTGATGGTTCAAAATAAATCTTATGTTAGTATTTTTATTACAAAATTCACAAATGTGTTTTCCTTTACATTTTTTATACCTTCAACTTCATTGTCTGTTTCCACACAACCCTTCACACTCCCCATATCCTTAGTTTAAGAACAAAAGGGACCACTGAAGTTTCCCAGAGGACTACCATGGGCTAGAAGGATGAGGGGACAACCAGGAAATTATAAAGAGAAAAGTGGTGTCTCCAGGCTTCAGTACAGGAGCTGCCAGAAACCCCATGCTTAAAAAATAATAATAATAATAACCCATTGCCATTGAAATGATTCCGACTCATGATGACCGCAAATGTAGCACCCACTAATGCTCCCCTCCTGTGACTTAGACCTGACTGTGTGTAACAGCCTTTTCCTGGGCACTGGGACTGGCTTCTGCCACTTGGACTTGACTCTCCTCTGACACAGTGATAGTCATTGACTAAAAATGTTTCAATTACCCCTATGTCCTATGCTCTGCAATCTTACTTCTTCCATCTGCTCTTCCTCCCAATATTTTTGTAAGAGTGCTACAAATTCTTTTCTAACATGCCATTTTGTCTCTGCTCTAATCTCTTCTTTTTGCTCTGTTGTCTCTTCTTTCTTAAACATTATATTTCTTTTGTTGTTAAAGAGCTTGCCATCATTCCTTATTCACTGTATAGAAACTCTTCCAATGAACTTCTAGGACATGCCAGAAACTACCCTTGGATCTCAGAGACACCCATGATGTCTCACCTTTTTGGCTAACTTCTTTTCTGTTGACAACCATTTCTGCCCAGGAACACTAATATCACTACATATCCCCTTTAACCTCAATTACTTTTTCCCACTTCCCTCTAATATTCCTTCCAGATTCCCTTGAATTCCAAAATTTTGACTGTGTAAATATTCATGAGTTATATTTCATGTTAATATTGAAACAATTTATTTTAAAATTGCTCATTTTCTGTCAGTTACAAGTTCCCTTTGGTATTCTTGACAAGGCAAGCAGCTCTAAACTATCAAGAAAACCACATGCCTTAAACCCACATTCCATTTATAAAAGATTACCTCATTATGTTTTTTAAGGAGGAACTCCTAGGTCAAGTCCAAGTTTTCCACAAGATTTATCATTTTAGCCCAGAATAGAAAAGCTTATGAGTTTCCATCAGCTTCTCAGAACACAGAGAACAGAAAGGGATTTGATCCCTCTTAAAATAGAACTTCTCAACTTTGAATGCCCATCAGTACCCTGCACCCATATAAAACAGGTTACTTGGACCTTACCTAGACATCTTCAATTGGTACTCTGTAAAGGGAAGCTAGTTTTTTAATTTAAATGTTTGTTTGTTGTTATGTATTTTACATTTTTGCTTTCATTATACACATTTAAATTATATTTATCATGTATTATTGATTTTTTTAAAGTCTCTAAGGTGGTTTTGGCAATGTCTTAGACATAAAACTAAAATACCAAAAGAAAATAAAAAATACATAAATTGGATTTCATCAGAATTAAAGTTTGTGCATCAAAAGACTTCATCAAGATGGTTAGGAGATAAGCTGGAGAATGGAAGAAAATAGTTGGTAAACATACATATGATTACAGTTTAATATCCAGAATAGATGAATAACTCTTGTAAATCAACAACAAAAGAAAAGCAACCCAATTAAAAAATGGACAAATAACTTAGATAGACATCCTTCCAAGAAGACATAAAAAAGGTCAACATGCACATGGAAATACGCTCAACATAATTAGTCATTGGGGAAATGCAAATCAAAACAACAATATGATAGGACTTCCGGGCAACGTGGTGCTATAGACAGAAGCACCATACCGGCCCTCCACAGCAAAGATCTGAAAAACTAAGTTAAACAGAGACACATGTCAATCCTGAAACCCTAAGCATCAAATAAAGAGATAAAGAACTCAGCCAAGCACTGAATGGAATAAGAAACTGACAGAGAACAGGGGGAGAGGAGAGATACATGCAGAGGTTCCCTATCAACTACCACAGCACAGATCTGCCATCTTGGACATATTGGAGATCGGCAAACAGGAGGTACAAGAAAGCAGCTTCACGGAGTTTCCAGCAGGGGACAGAACAACCGGTAACCAGCAATATATGCTTTCCCAGCTCCACACTTCTTAACCTCTACTCGATCTCCTCTACTTCTTGCAGCCACAGTCTCTTGGCTGGGACACACAGGCTTCACCCGGTGTTGCTTGGATTCCATCCGCCTGCACAGGTCAGCTCCCTGACAGTCATTTGTTGGCTGCTGGTGTTGCTATTTCCCACTTCTCTAGATTTCTTCCGTACCTCTCATCACCTTCCCATCCTTTCTTTCAAATACCTGGCTCCGTATGCCATCTTTGTTTCTTCCTGAAAGGCTGTGAAACACTGCTCAACTGGGAAACTGCCTCCCAGCCTGAGCCACCATCCTGGTGGTACCCCCAGGGCTTTTTTTGTTTGTTTGTTTGTTCTGATTTGTTCTGTTTTGATTTGTTTGTTTTCTTTTTCTTTTCTCAGCTTGGGAGCCCCTTCTGGCTGGGCAGTACTGCACGGCTTGGAAGCTACTCCCTTACTCTGTGCAGACACGCAGTGACTTCCCTGAGGGCATTTCTTTTTTCTTGTTTTTTTTTAATGTGTGTGTGTGTGTGTGTGTGTTTTGTTTGTTTGGGTTTTTTTTCTGTTTCTTTGGTTTGTTTTCTTCGCTCTCTTTTCCCTTTTTGTCTTTCTTCACTTCTAGTTTCTCATCTCTCTATACTTATCTTCTCTCCTGTCTCCTGAATACCTCTTGCTGTGTGATACCTCTACCCCTTTTAGCCACGCTGTACTTCACAGGCTGGGAGCAACTTCCCCAGTGCTAGCAGCTACACCAGTGGGATCCCTGAGGGCTTTTCTCTTTTTTTCCTCTAATTTTTATTTATTCATTTTTTTCTTTTACCCTTTTTCTTTTTCCTTTTTGTTTTTCTCCATTTCTCAGTCTCTCATCTCTCTGCTCCAATAGCAAGCTCCCTTAGTACTCTTTTTTATTTGTTTGTGTGTATGTTTTTGGCTCCTGTTCCTCTCTCCTCTCTCTCCTCTTTCCCACACCCATCTTAGCTCCACACATCACAATCTTCCCTTCCTTCCTGCCTATCTGCACTGGGCTCTGAACATCACACCACCAAGCAGCAGAGACACGGCCTACTGGAACCTGTCCTGCACTGATTCCCAGCCCACCCTGTCACCCCTAGTACATGCCACAAAAAACCCATCCCCAGCAACACCCCTTCAGCTGGCAATGTCTTGTTGTACCATACGTGAGTGACTGACCCTCCCCATTGGAGAAGGAGGTGAAAAGTATCATGCCTACAGATGAGCAAACAACAAAGAATGCACAGCCCACCTGCTCAGACATAACTAAATAAAACAAAAAAGCAGGACAAAACAAATCTACAATCAATAATCAAGGAAAATAACTACTGAATGCTCCGAAGACAGTAGACAATATCAAAACATATACAAAAACAGGACAAGATGGTTTTAGTAAGCATCCAAAATAAAACACTGGATGACTTTCCAGTAGAAGAAAAGGCACTAGAACTACCTGATAGAGAATTCAAATCTCTAATATTCAGAATTAGCCAAGAGTTGAAGCCAAAAGCAGACAAAAATGAGGAAAAAATAGACAAATTCATGGAAAAGGCAGACAAATTCATGGAAAATACAGACAAAAAAGGGAAGAATTCAAGAACATAATACAGGAAAAAAAATGCTAAAATAAATTCACAAGTAGAAATCATACAAAAACAGCAATTAGAAATCCAAAAGATACAACAAGATTTCAGAAATGGACAGTGTCATAGAAGGGCTAAGGAGCAGGTTTGAAATGACGGAAGACAGGATCAGTGAAATTGAAGACAAACACTTGGATACAACTCTGTTTAAGGAAAAATCAGAAAAAATTATGAAGAAAAATGAAGAAACCCTGAGAATTATGTGTGATACAATCAAAAGCAAAAATCTACAAGTGATTGGAGTTCCAGAACAGGGGGATAAAACAGAAAACACAGAGAGGATCATTGAAGAATTGCTGACAGAAAACTTCCCCAGTATCAAGAAAGATGAAAAGGTAACCATCCAAGAAGCTCAAAGAACCCCATATAGGATAAATCCCAAAAGAAAATCACCAAGACATATCACAATCACACTCACCAAAACCAAAGACAAAGAATCCTGAGGGCAGCTCGAGAAAAACAAAAAGTCACATACAGAGGAGAAATAATAAGACTAAGCTCGGATTATTTGGCAGAAACAATGCAGGCAAGAAGGCAATGGGATGACATATATAAAACCTTGAAAGAAAAAAATTGCCAGCCAAGAATAATATATCCTGCAAAACTCTCATTCGTATATGATGGTGAAATTAGGTCATTTCCAGATAAACAGAAATAAAGGGACTATGTAAAAACCAAGCCAAACTTACAAGAATTATCAAAGGGAGTGCTCCTATCTGAGAACAAACAACATCAGACCACAGGCTGAATCTAGGACACTGGATTGTACCAGCCAGATACCAACTTAGGAAATGAACTCTCAAGGAATATCCAAAATCAAAAGAATGACAACAGGGAACCAGAGAGGTTAATCTGTAAATGACAACAACATCAGAACAATAAAAGAAGGAATAAACAGTGTAGGTATAGAACCTTCTAATGGAGAGGAAGGCAAGGCGATGACAAGTAATAATAGACTAGTTCAAACCTAGGAAGATAAGGACAAAATTCAAGGTAACCACAAAGAAAGTTAACAAAAATACTCATCAAAATAAAGAAGAAAAACATAAAGTCTCAGTAAAAACAAAACCTACAAAAACAAAAGAAAAATTTTAAAAAATCCACAAACAAAAGGAATTCAGCACAGGAGAGTAAGAGGAAAAAAGAAAACGTCAGCACCACAAAAAAAAATAGCTACAAAATGACAGCAATAAACTCACACCTATCAATAATTACACTGAATGTAAATGGCCTAAATGCACCCATAAAGAGAAGGAGAGTGACAGAAAGAATAAAAAGAAAAGGATCCATCAATATGCTCGACAAGAGACACATCTTAGAAACAAAGACATAAATTTATTAAACACCAAAGGATGGAAAAAAAAACATCAAGCAGCTACCAAAAAAGAGCAGAAGTGGCAATACTAATCTCAGATAAAATAGACTTTAAAACAAAATCCACCATAAAAGACAAAGAGGACACTATATAATGATTAAAGAGACAATCCATCATGGATACATAACTATAATAAACATCTACACACCCAATGACAGGATTCCAAAATACATAAAACAAACTCTAACAGCACTGAAAAGAGAAATTGACAGTTCCACAATAATAGTAGGAGAATTCAGCACACCACTCTCAGTAAAGGACAGAACATCTGGAAAGAAACTCAACAAAGATATAGATGACCTGAAGGGCACAATCAGTGAACTTGACCTCATAGAAATATATAAAACACTCCACCCAACAGCTGCAAAGTACACATTCTTTTCCAATGCACATGGAACGTTCTCCAGAATAGACCACATCTTAGGCCACAGAGCAATTCTCAACAAGATCCGAAACATTGATATAATACAGAGTATCTTCTCTGACCACAATACCATCAGGGTAGAAGTTAACAACAGAAAGAGCAAGGAAAAAAATCAATTACATGGAAACTGAATAACACCCTGCTTACATATCACTGGGTAATTTAGAAGAAATCAGAGATGACATAAAAAAATTCCTAGAATTAAACAAGAATGAAAGCACATCATACCAAAATCTTTGGGACACAGCAAAGGCAGTCCTCACAGGATAATTTATAACAATACATGCACATATCAAAAAAGAAGAAAGTGACAAAATCAAAACATTAACTACATAGCTCAAACAAATCAAAAGAGAACAGCAAAAAAAAAAAAAAAAAAAAAAAAAGCCCACAGCCACTAGAAGAAAGGAAATAATAAAGATCAGAGCAGAAATAAATGAAATAGAGAATAGAAAAACAGTAGAAAGAATCAACAAAACCAAAAGTTGATTCTTTGAAAGGGTCAACAAAATCAACAAACAACTGGCCAGGCTGACAAAAGAAAAACAGGAGAGGAAGAAAATAACTCAAATAAGAAATGAAATGGGGGACACTACAACAGATCCAACTGAAATAAAAAGGATCATAACAGAGTATTATGAAAAACAATACTCCAACAAATTTGAAAACCTAGAGGAAATGGATAAATTTCTAGAAACACACAGCTTACCCAAACTACCACAAACTAATGTTGAAAATATGAACAGACACATAACAAGAAAAGAGATTGAAAAGGTAATAAAAAAACTCCCAACAAAAAAAAAAGCCTGACCCAGATGGCTTCACTGGAGAATTCTACCAAACATCCAGAGAAGAGCTTATACTGGTACTACTCAAACTATTTCAGAACATAGAAAAGGAAGTGATACTTGTGAATTCATTTTATGAAGCCAGCACAACCCTGATACCAAAACCAGGCAAAGACACCACAAAAAAAGAAAATTACAGAGCAATATCTCCCATGTATATAGATGCAAAAATTCTCAACAAAATTCTAGCCAATAGAATTCAGCATCATATAAAAAAAATAATACACCATGACCAAGTAGGAAATACCAGGTATACAAGGATGGTTCAACATTAGAAAATCAATCACATAAATAAAAGGAAAGAAAAGAATCACATGATCATTCTCAATTGATGCAGAAAAAGCATTTGACAAAGTCCATCACCCATTCCTGATAAAAATTCTCAATAAAATCAGTATAGAAGGGAATTTCTCAACATAATAAAGGACATCCATGCAAAACCAATGGCCAACATCATTCTTAATGGAGAGAGGCTGAAAACATTCCCATTGAGAACCGGAACAAGGTAAGGATGCCTTATATCACCACTCCTATTTAACATTGTGCTGGAAGTCCTAGCTAGAGCAATAAGACAAGAAAAAAAAAATAAAGGCATCCAAATTGGTAATGAAGAAGTTAAACTGTCCCTGTTAGTGGATGATATGATACTATACATAGAAAACCCTAAAGACTCCATGAGAAAACTACTGGAACTAATAGAAAGATTCAGCACAGTAGCAAGAATCAAGATCAACATAAAAAAATCAGTTGGATTCCTATACACCAATAAAGAGAACCATGAAAAAGAAATCAGGAAAACACTACCATTTATAATAGCCCCTAAAAAAGTAAAATACTTAGGAATAAATCTGACCAGGGATATAAAAGACCTATACAAAAAAACTACAAATCACTACTACAAGAAATGCAAAAGGATATACATAAATGGAAAAATTTACCATGCTCATGGATAGGTAGAATCAATATTGTGAAAATGAAAATTCTACCCAAAATAATTTACAAATACAATGCAATTCTGATCCAAATACCAACAACATTCTTTAAAGAGATGGAAAAACTAATCATTAACTTTATAGGGAAATGGAAGAAGCCCCAGATAAGTAAAGCACTAAAAGAAGAAGAAGAATAAAGTAGGAGGACTCACACTACATGACCTGAGAACTTACTATACAGCTACGGTAGTCAAAACAGCCTGATACTGGTACGAAGACAGAAACATTGACCAGTGGAACAGAATTGAGAAGCCAGATGTAAATCCATCCACCTACGGTCACCTGATCTTCGACAAGGGCCCAAAGTCCATCAAATGGGGAAAAGACAGTCTTTTTGACAAATGGTGCTGGCAAAACTGGATGTCCACTTTTAAAAAAATGAAACACAACGCATACCTCACACCATAAACAAAAACTAATTCAAAATGGATCAAAAACCTAAATATAAAGCCAAAAACTATAAAGTTCATAGAAGAAAAAATAGGATCAACACTAGAGGCCCTAATGACACGGCATTAACAGGATACAAACCATAACCAACAACACACAAACTTCAGAAGATAAGCTAGATAACTGGGATCTTCTAAAAATTAAACACTAATGCTCATCAAAAGACTTCACCAAAGGAGTAAAAAGAGAATCTACAGACTGGGAAAAAATTTTTGGACATTAAAAATCAGACAAATGTCTAATCTCTATAATCTACAAGAAAATCCAACACCTCTACAACAAAGACAAATAATCCAATTAAAAAATGGGCAAAGGAAATGAACAGACACTTCACCAAAGAAGACATTCAGGCGACCAACAGACACATGAGGAAATGCTCGCGATCATTAGCCATTAGAAAAATGTAAATTAAAACCACAATGAGATACCATCTCGGCCCAACATTACTGGCACGAATCAAAAACCCTGGAAATAACAAATGTTGGAGAGGCTGCGAGAAGATTGGAACTCTTATGCACTGCTGGTGGGAATGCATAATGATACAGCCATTTTGGAAAATATTATGGTGCTTCCTTAGTAAGCTAGAAATAGAAATACCGTACGATCCAGCAATCCCACTCCTAGGAAAATATCCTAGAGAAATAAAGCTGTCACACGAATAGACATATGTACACGCATGTTCACTGCTGCATTGTTCACAATAGCAAAACGATAGACAGAACCTAGATACCCATTAACAGATGAATGGATAAACAAACTATGGTCCATACACACAATGGAGTATTATGCAATGATAAAGAACAATGATGAATCTGTGAAGCATCTCATAACATGGATCAAACCGGAGGACATTATGCTGAGTGAAATAAGTCATTCACAAAAGGACAAATATTGTATGGGACCTCTACTGTAAAAACTCATGAAAAAGTTTACACACAAAAAGAAACAATCTTTGCTGGTTACGAGGGATGGGAGGGATGGGGGGAACTAAATAGACAATAGATAATTGGTAACTTTGGTGAAGGGTAAGACAGTACATGATACTGGGGAAGCCAGGACAACTTGTACAAGGAAAGGTTATGGAAGCTCCATAGACACATCTAAACTCCCTGAGGGACTGAACTGATGGGTGGAGGGCTATGGGGATCATGATCTGGAGGAACATCTAGTTCAATTGGCATAACACAGTTTATAAAGACAATGTTCTACATTCTATCTTGGTGAGTAGCGTCTGGGGTCTTAAAAACCTGTGAACAGCCATCTAAGATACTCCACTGGTCTCACCCCTTCTGGAAGAAGAGAGAATGAAGAGAACAGGATACAGGGAAAAGATTAGTCCAAAGGACTAATGGACTACAGCTACCACGGCCTCCACCGGACTGAGTCCAGTACAGCTAGATGGTGCCCAATACCACCACTGACTGCTCTGACTGGGATCAAAATAGAGGATCCTGGACACAGCTGGAGAAGGATATAGAACAAAATTCTAACTCACAAAAACACTAGATTTACTGGCCTGACAGAGACTAGAGAAACCCTGAGAGTATGGCCTCCAGATACCCTTTTAGCTCAGTGGTGAAGTCACTCCCGATGTTCACCGTTCAGCCGGGGAATGGACAGCCCCATAAAACAAAATGGGACTAACAAGGCACAGCAGTCCAGGGACAAGGACTAGAAAGCAGGAGGGGACAGGAAATCTGGTGATAGGGAACCCAAGGTTGAAAAGGAATAGCATTGACATGTTGTGGGGTGGTTAACCATGGTCATAGGGAAATATGTGCGCTGTTTAATGAGAAACTATTTGTTCTGTAAACCTTCATGTAAAGTACGAAAAAAAAAAGTTATCTATGTGAGATCAAATTGACAACAGCAACTCAAAAGGTTTGATAGGAAGCCTAGTGGGCAGTGAGCTGAAGATAATGGTGATGGAATAATATAGAAAAGGATAGACAGAATAGCTGTACAACTAGAAGAATGTAATTGATGTCACTGAATTGTACATGTTGAAATTTTTGAAATGGTGTATCTTTGGCTACGTATATTTTCCCCCCAAAAAAAGTTCCTCCAAAGTCAAGAAGTGAGAGAGTTGACATGTCATGGGGTCGTTAACCAATGTCATAAAACAATATGTGTACTGACTGTTTAATGAGAAACTATTGGTTCTGTAAACCATCTAAAGTACAATAAAAAAAATACGATAATACTTTTCTTTCACTAGGATTACTATTTTCAGAAAAATGAAAATCAACAAAGGTTGGCAAGTATGTGTAGAAATTAGAATCCTCTTGCAGTGATGGTGGCATTGTAATCTGGTGCAGTCATATGGAAAACAGCCTGGAAGTTCCTCAAAAAGTCAGCTCCTACTTATGGCAACCTTATAAATAACAGAACGAAACATTGTCTGGTCCTGTGTAATTTTCATGACCATTGGTATGTTTGAGTCTATTGTTGTGGCTATTGTGTTAGTTCTTCTCGTTTTTATGACCATCTACTTTATCAACCAGGATTTATTTTCTAGCAATTGATCTTTCCTGATGGAGTGTCCAAAGTAAGCAAGCTAAAGTCTCCCATTCCTGTCTTCTAAGGAGAATTCTTTTTCTATTTCTTCCAAGACTGAAGTGTTCATTCTTCTGACAGATGACAACATAGTCAATACTCTCCATCAACAACACACTTCAAATGCATCTATTCTTTTAGTTGTTCATTGTCAAGTTGTCACAAAATGTTATGCTGAGTGAAATAAGTCAAACACAAAAGGATAAATATTGCATGATCCCACTTACGTGACATACCTAGAAGAGGCAAACATAGTGCATGAAGTTTATCAGTAGTTACCAGGTTTGGGGAAGGGGGCATAGTGGATGAAGAGTTATTGCCTAAGGGATACTGAGTGTCTGTTTGTGGTGATGAAAGTTTGGAAAAAGATAGTAGTGATGTTTGTACAACTTCTTAAAAGTAATTAATACCACTGAATTGTATAAATAAAAATGTATAAAATGGCAATTTTTGTTATACATATTTTACCATAATTAATTTTTTAAAAAAAGAATTCCAGAAAATTCTACTGTGTAACCAGGTTATATCATACAGTTAATAAAGTACCTAAATCCCACAGTGATATGAGCTGAGCTAAAGTGTGGTTCAAGAATAAGTGCATCATTGTCACACGGAGGCCTTAGTTCTCAAACCTGCATGTCTGTTAGAATCACCCAACAAACAGACCCTAAGTCTGGTCAAACTAGTTAACTCACAGACACTGAAGGGTAGAATTCCATCACTGGAGTTTACAGATCCTTACATGGAAGCCCAATGTTCAACAAATGAGAACATTCATATGTGGTTGCATTAAAGATACAGACAAGACGCTTGATCTAAATGAGTTTACAAGGGAATGAGAAAGAAGACACAATAAACTGTGTTAAGCATTCATAGAGGTAAAAAACAAATTAGCATTGAAGGACCCAAGAGGAGTCTCAGTGTCGGTAACGTCCTTCCTTGTGAAGGGAGAATTTAACTGAGATCTGAAGGTGATAAGAGTTTGGTTATTAAGTGTAGGGATGAAGGGAGAAGAGTAATTGAGGCAAAAGGGGCAGAGGTCACAAGCCCAAGTAGGGTCTACCACATGTGGAAATGAGTGAGGGTCAGTGTGTCTGGAGCATGGATACTGAGCAAGACACTGATGTGATGTGATTCTGTCAAGGAGACTTGTTATAGGAAATGACATTACAGGAGAGAATGAGGGAAGTTAGGATTTTATCCTGTGACCATGAAGGCAGCAAAAAGGAACACAATTTCTGTTCTCCATGGAAGGGCCCTTAGGGTCTTGAATATGTTAGTGACAGACGGAATGGAGGAAAGACCATATATTCCCCAGATATTTAGACAGTGGCATGTCAGGGCTTCTCATTGAATGTAACTGATGGAGAAAAAAGACATAGGAATTGTTTCTGCTTTTGCACTTAGAAAAACAGTACGGATGGTGCTGTCATTGAGTTGAAATAAGAAATCCCCAGGAGGAGCTGAAATCAAGAAAAGATAGTGGGTGTGAATGTTTGGAAGTGAAGGGAATTAAATAGGCATTGTAATTCAATTACTCTTATGATAAGACTCTGTATTTGGTTTTCGTCAGTATCAACCCTTACTGCAAGAAATGAGGCTTTCTTTCAGGGCACAAGTGCTAAATTTTAGGTCTTTTATGTGGCACTTGAGCTGTGACTCTGAAGTCCTGAGCTCATCTCTTTCTTTTACGACTTTGTCTAAAGAAAGCAGGACCAGTCATCCAGATTCCCTACACTTCGCATTCTGACAAAATTGTAGAAAAGTATGAAATATGCAATCACGAAGAGTCTTGTTTCTCACAAATATTTGATCCATTCGTGGTGATATTTTGTGTAGTTCAATTGCCACCTCATGCCATGGATTAGCAGTGCCCTCTTTACTACTAGAGGCAGAGTCATGAGTGCCTTCAAGACTAG
Organism: Dugong dugon; assembly: GCA_030035585.1. Classification (NCBI taxonomy): domain Eukaryota; kingdom Metazoa; phylum Chordata; class Mammalia; order Sirenia; family Dugongidae; genus Dugong; species Dugong dugon. The sequence goes on from CM057460.1 coordinate 151,955,100, forward strand.
CCAACTTAAGAACCAATTCAGAAAACTCATCCTTACAATTTTTTTCCTTTAGAACCACTCTAGGTACCAAATGTCTTAGGTTTGGCTCTCTAGAGAAGTAAATCAGTGAAGCATATATATATAAATATATAGAAAGAGCTTTATCTCAAAGAAATAGCTCATGCTGTTCTGGAGGCTGGTAGTCACAAATTCGTGGGTCAGGCATCAGGCTGGATGTTTCTCTAATCTCACTTGGTCACAGGGGCTGAGGAACCCAAAATTAGCAGGTCTGGTGGAAGGCTGCTGTTTCATGTGCCAAGAATGAGAGATCAGAGGATGATGAGTCAGATGCAAGATCCAGGGAGAGCTTTGCCAGGACATCCATATATGTTGGATGAAGTTCACACCTTGTCAGTTTGTGGTACTGTGGTGTCTAGAATGTTGCTGTGATGCTGGAAGCTATGCCAGAGGTATTTCAAACAACAGCGGGTCACCCATGGTGACAAGTTTCAGACTTCTAGACTAAGATAGACTGGGAAGAAGGACCTAGTGGTCCACTTATAAAGGAACTGGCCCGTGAAAAACCTTATGAATAGCAGCAGAACATTGATTAATATAGCACAGAAAATAAGCCCCTCAGGTTGGAAGGTATTCAAATTATGACAGAGGAAGAGCTGCCTCCTCAAAGTAGAGTCAACCTTAATGAGGTGGATGGAATCAAGCTGTTGGGACCTTAATTTGCTGATGTAGCATGATGCAAAATGGAAAGGGACAGTTGCAAACATCCATTAATAATCAGAACATGGAATGTATGAAGTATGAATACAGGAAAATTGGGAAGTAGTCAAAAATGAAATGGAACTCATAAAGTTTGATATCCTGGGCATTAGTGAGCTGAAATGGACTAGTATCGGCCAGTTTGAATCAGACAATCATATGGTCTACAATGCTGGAATGACAAACAGAAGTGGAACAGCATGACAGTCATTGTCAAATACGACATCTCAAGATCTTTCCAGAAGTGCAACGCTGTCAGTGATAGGATAATACCATAGGCCTACAAGTAAGACCAGTTACTATGACTATTCTTCAAGTTTACACACCAACCACTAAGGCTAAAGATGAAGAAACTGAAGATTTTTACCAACTTCTGCATTCTTAAATTCATCAAACATGCAATCAGGATGCATTGATAATTACTGGTGATTGGAATGTGAAAGTTGGAGACAAAGAAGTAGGATCGGTATTTGGAAAATATGGCCTTGGTGATGGAAATGATGCTAGAGATTACTTGACAAAATTTTGCAAGTCCAAGGACTACTTCATTGTAAATAGTTTTCAACAACATAAATGGCAACTATACATGGGGATCTCACCAGATGGAATACACAGGAGTCAAATTGACTGCATCTGTGGAATGATATGATGGAGAAGCTCAAGATATCATCAGTCAGAACAAGGCCAGAGTCTGACTGCGGAAGAGACCATCAATTGCCCGTATGAAAGCTCAAGTTAATGCTGAAAAAAATTAAAGCAAGTTCAGAAGAGCCAAAATACGACCTTGAGTAACCTCTACCTTAATTTAGAGATCATCAAGAATAGATGTGAAGTACTGAAAACTAATGACCAAACGAGACCAGTTGTGAAATGACTTCAAGGACATCCTATATAAAGAAAGCAAAAGGTCATTAAAAAGACAGGAAAGAAAGAAAAGACCAAAATGGATGCCAGAAAGGACCTGCAACTTCCTCCTGAATGTCGAGTAGTTAAAGTGTACAGGCGAAATGAGGAAGTAAAAGATCTGAAAAAAAGATTTCAAAGGACGGCATGAGAAGACAAAATAAATTATTATAATGAAATGTGCAAAGACATGGAGTTAGAAAACTAAAGGGAAGAACACACTAGGGATTTCTCAAGCTGAAAGAATTGAAGAAAAAAATTAAGACTCTTTTTCAAAATTGAAAAATATTGAAAATATTGAAAGAGGCAGGAACATCAAAAGAAGATGTAGAGAATATGCGAAGTCACTGTACTAGAAAGAATTGGTCGAAGTTCAACCATTTCAGGAGGTAGCATATGATCATGAACCGATGATAGTGAAGGAAGAGGTCTAATCTGCAATGAAGGGAATTTGAAAAGAAAAAGACTCCAGGAATTGTCGGAACACCAACTGAGATATTTAAACAAATGGATGCAGCACTGGAGGTGCTCACTCATCTCTGTCAAGAAATTTGGAAGACAGCTCCCTGGCAAACAGACTAGAAGAGATCCATATTTGAACCCATTCCAAAGAAAGGCAATCCAAAAAAATGGGGAAATTATCAAAAAATGCCATTAATATCACACACAAGAAAAATTTTGCTGAACATAATTAAAAAATTGTTTCAGCAGTACATCAACAGGGAACAGTCAGAAAGTCAAGCTGGATTCAGAAGAAGACATGGAAAGAGGAGTATCATCGCTGATGTCAGATGGATCTTGGTTGAAAGCAGAGGATACTAGAAAGATATTTATCTGAGTTTTATTCACTATGCCCAGGCATTTTACTTTGTGGATTATAACAAATCATGGAAAAAATTGTGAAGAATGGTGTCTTAGCCTGGGTTCTCAAGAGAAGCAAAACCAGTAAAGCACATAAATATATATATATAGAGAGAGATTTATGTCAAGGAAATGGCTCATGTGGTTTTAGAGGCTGTAATGTCCCAAGTCCATGGGCCAAGATTCTCCTGATGCATGTAGCCACAGGGCCTGGTGAATCCAAGATTGGCTGGTCAGAGAGCAGAGCTCTTGTTCACAGGCTGTGAAGATCGACGAATCCTGATCAGCAGGCAAGACCACAGATAAGCTGCTAGCTCAGGTCCCAAGAACCACAGATCAGATGAAACAGGAGCCAGCTGCAGGATCCAGAATGAGGAAAAATCCCAAGCCTTGCCAGAATATCCACTTATATTCAATGCAGGCCACACACTCAAGGAAACTCCCTTTCAACTGATTGGCTACTTACAGCAGGTCCCATCATGGAGGTGATCACATAATATCAAATCTCATCATGGAAGTGATCACACTATCATATGATTATCAAATCACTGAGGATCATGGCCCAGCAAAGTTGACACACAACCTTAACCATTACAAATGGGAGCTACAGAACAATTATGCTCATGAGAAACCTGTACACAGACCAAGAGGCAGTCATTCAAACAGAACAAGTGGATACTGTTAGGTTTAAACTCAGGAAAGGTGTGTGCCACCATAATGATTCAATCTGTATGCTTAACAATTAATCCAAGAAACTGAGTATAAGAAGAAGAACATAGCATCAGGATTGGAGGAAGACTAATTAACAACCTGTAATATGCAGATGACACAACCTTGCTTACTAAAAGCAAACAGGACTTGAAGCACTTACTGATAAAGCTCAAAGACTACAGTATTTATTATGGATTACACCTCAACATAAAGAAAACAAAAATCCTCATAACTGGAAGAATAAACAACATCATGATAAATGGAGAAAAGTTGGAAGTTGTCAAGGATTTCATATTACTTGAATCCGTAATCTACACCAATGGAAGCAGCAGTCAAGAAAACCAAATGACATAGCACATTGGGCAAATTCTGCTGCAAAAGGACTCTTGAAAGTGTTAAAAACCACAGATGTCACTCGGAGGACTAAGGTGCTCCTGACCCAAACCATGGTTTTCTCAATCCCCTCATGTGCATGTGAAAGCTAGACAATGCATAATGAAGACTGAAGAAGAATTCACACCTTCTTTGATGTTGGCAAAGAATACTGACTATACCATGGCCTGCCAAAAGAACAAACAAATCTGTCTCAGAAGAAGTACAGCCAGAATGCTCTAAAAAGCAAAGATGGCGAGAGTTTGTCTTGTACCCTTTTGTTATCAGGAGAGACCAGTTCCTGGGGAAGGGTATCTTGCTTGGTAAAGTCGAGGGTCAGGGAAAAAGAGGAAGACCCTTTAACAGATGGATTGGCACAGTAGCTGCAACAATGGGCTCAAGCATAACAATGATTGTGAGGATTGCAAGGGACTGGGCAGCCTTTTGTTCTCTTGTATACAGTTGGAACCAGCTCCATGGCATCTAAACAACAATAGCAACCACAGACTCCAAGGAAATGACTCACTTTCAACTGATTGGCTTTCAGTTGATTGACTTTCAACTGACTGGCTTTCAACTGATTGGCTGTTCACATCAGATCACAAATTGGAGGATGATTACATAATATCTGCCAAAGGACTGAAAATCATAGCCTAGTGAAGTTGACTTCTATCCTTGACCATCGCACCTCGACCTTCTACTAATCCTCCATTCCAGCCACTATCCTCCTCCCAAAATAAACCAAACCCCTTGCTGTCAAGCATATTCTGACTCATAGTGACCCTGTAGGACAGAGTAGAACTGCCCCATACGGTTTCCAAGAGTGCCTAGTGGATTCGAACTGCTGACCTTTTGATTATAGCTGTAGCTCTTAATCACTACTCCACCGGGGTTTCCACCACTATTACCAAGAAACAAATAATCCTTAAATGCCAAACCTAAAGGACATAACTAGATGCATTTGTCTATCTCAATACCCTGAATTTTGGAGGAGAAATTTCATTTGTAGAAATGTAACATCCTCTCATTTTGCAATTTGCATTAGGGGACACAGAGACCCTTGGAATCACTTCCTTGTTTGATGTCTACTCACTCTGGCCCACTGATTACATCAAACTCTGGTCTAGGGATATTGAGAAGGGACTTAATAGAGTCACAAATCAGTTTACTTTGATTTAATCAAACAGAGGTCACATGGATCTGATTCAATTATATCTAAGCCTTTTAAAAGTGGCTGGACTCCCAGGCTGTTCAGAGACTGCACACAGCAACTAGGAGCAGATGCATCTCTGCACTTGGGTCCTAACTCGTCTGAATTCCAGCAACTCAGCCTTAGTGCCAGTTTTCCGCAAGTCCTTAATTAAGCCTTGAGGCTGTTGAGAACAGAACCACTGGAGAAAACTCATAAAAATGGAAGTAAGTTAAAGAGATCTCATTTCCTGCATTTTATGGAAGGATGCCTGGAATATTTCTTAAATGTTTTGTAATCCATTCATAGACAAGTCATAAATTAAGAGATTACCTTCTACTTACATACCTTTCTTTTTTTTACTTTTCATTTAGAAACTGACACTTCATACTGAAATTACTAGAAACACCCAGGAATTAAAGAAGAAAAAAGAAACTCAGGCCCCAGGGAAGACCTCAGGTAACTACATTTTCAGAGCCATTTTTCTGTTTTCCCTAACTATCTGTAACATCTCAGTCATCTTCAAGCACCTAACTTTCTCAGTCTTCCCACACAGGGGAAGCTTTATTTGAGGAGTCCTGTGCCAACTTTCCTGGAAGCCCTGTTCCCCTGCCTACAGAGCCCTGGTCACCTGAAGGAAATGAAAGGTCCCCACTAGAGGTTGGGATGGGAACCCACAACAGGAGAGCCCTCTCAGGAAGCAATTGTGCCATCAAACTCTGTCCACATTCTCGGAAATGACACTGTGACTTGGCCATGAGGACTCAAGTAGATGCTGAATCCCAAATATCCCCATTTATGGTTTTATCATCTCCCACCCACTAGGAGATAATCATGTTTAGCCCCTGTAATTGTACAGAGAGGGTCTAGGATAGACCCTCCAGTGTGAATGTTAGTCATACCAAAGTACATCCCCATTCTTTTGTCCCTTCCAGGCAAGAAAATTGAACCTTGGAGTAACCGGGAAATCCAGAGTTTCCTCCAAGAATGGGAATTCCTGGAACATAAGGTGCATCTGAAAATGAGGAATAGGAATCAAGTGCTGTCAAAAGCAATTGCCCAGGAGCTCAAACGCAGAGGCATAAAGAAGAGCTGGCGCCGGTGTTTCCACATGCTGACAAGTCTGCAGGACTTACACTGGACTTTTCATGAGGCCAGCCAGAGGCCAAGGAGTAAACCCTTGCCCTGTCCTTTCCGAAAGGCCCTACAGAGAAGCCTGGGTTATAAACGGGACAACAGAGTCTCCTCAGGTTTGTCTCTTTTATATTCATCTTCATGGTTCTTTAGTGAGTGGCTTCAGCTGGTCCCTATCATCACACTGTGCCCAGAGTAGGGTAGAGAACGATGGCACTGGCCCTGCCCGTAGGTTCCTTTTGGTCATCAGCACAAAGAACCTGCCACTGTTAGGCAATTGGAAGAAAAAATAAGTGCTGTGTTTTAGCCAGTGTCCCCCACCCCCCTCACTTCTCTCTCCTAGTCACTCCTCATGAAGAGGTGCATAAAACCAGTGACCCTGAGGGATTTTGTCACTGGACATATTAAGCATGGCCCCAGAGCCAAGAGAGGTCACAGGCAGATTAGGTAAGAGGGTCCCTGACCTCCTCAGGAGCTCTCAATGTACCTCTGTTTCCCTCAGGTCCTCCCTGTGCAGTGGTGTACGAACTCCCACCTCCCAAGCTCAAGGCCTGGACCATCCACGAATGTTTGGAGGAGCTACTCTGGGCACCCCGACATGGGATCTCCGTAGAAGATCCTCAGATTCCCGGATGGGATCCCTGGACCAGCAACATTCCATGGTTATCTCTGTGCCTGTTTCCTGGGTTTCTTCCAGCCGACCCCACTCCCCAGTAGCAGTGGTTGACATCCTCCGACTCTGTTCCAGATCCTAAACTTAAAGACAATTTCAACATGGATCTCATTCCATTCGAGAGACAGCACAATATTGTAGTTTTTTATACTCATGACTACTTTCCTTGCCCAAACTCAATAAAAGGAAAATAAAATATGAAAATAAACTTTGTTGTGTGCTGTCAAGTCAATTGGGACTGATAGCAACACTATAGGACAGAGTAGAACTGCCCCATGGGGTTTCCAAGTTGTAATGTTTACAGGAGCAGATCTCCAGGTGTTTTCCCCCACAGAGCCACTGGTGGGTTTGGGTCACCGACCTTTCAGTCAGCAGCCAAGCACTTACCAATTGCACCACCAGGGCTCCATAAATTAAGCTATAGGACCCTCTTTTTTCCCCCACCCTACAGCCAGGGCTTGGATGGGACCCAGGAATACATAGAAAGGCCAAAGTGTAGGTAGGGAATGCAGCTTCTTGGCTTACCTAGCATTTGTCATTCTGTTCTCAGTCATGTCTTGACAATTCTCCCTGCACTGATGATCCTTTACCATCATGGAGCAGCTTTTATTTTTAATTGTGCTTTAAGTGGAAATTTATAATTCAAGTTAGTTTCTCATACAAAAATTTGTACACACATTGTTATGTGACCCTAGTTGCTCTCCCTATACTATAACAGCACACTCCTCTTTTCCACCCTGGATTTCCCACGTCCATTCAATCAGCTCCTGACCCTCTCTGCCTTCTCATCTCACCTCCAGACAGGAGCTGCCCATTTAGTCTCATGTATCTATTTGAGCTAAGAAGCACACTCTTCACAAGTATCATTTTATGTCCCATAGTCCAGTCTAATCTTTGTCTGAAGAGTTGGCCTTGGGAATGGTTTCAGTTTGGGGCTAACAGACAGTCCAAGGGCCATGTCTTCTGGGGTTCCTCCAGTCTCAGTCAAACCATTAAGTCTGGTCTTTTTACTAGAATTTGAGTTCTGCACCTCTGTTTTCTCCTGCTCCATCAGGGACTGTCTGTTGTGTTCCCTTCCAGGGTGATCATTGGTGGTAGCCAGACACCATCTAGTTCTTCTGGTGTCGGGCTGATGGAGTCTCTGTTTATGTGGCCCTTTCTGTCTCTTGGGCTAATATTTTCCTTGTGTCTTTGGTTTTCTTCCTTCATGGAGCAGCTTTTAGATTCTTAGATGACTGGGTTTGAAATCTTGCCTTCAGCATTTCCTAGCTCTGAGATCATAGTCTCTTTATTTAATGTTTCTATGCCTCAATTCCCTGCTTTTAATGCTATAGCTGATGCTTCTTATTTCACTAGTCAGTTTTACAAAAATAATGAAAAAATGGCAGAGGCACTATGTCTCTTCTGTTTCTCCTTTTTTTTTTTTTCCCCATAGTTACTCAGTTTTTTTTAGCACTATTGTTGAAAAGACTTTTCCACCATCAGTTTATCTTGGTATTGTCATTTTCAAAAAATCTACAGACCACATACAGGCAGGATGTAGCTCTTCCATTCGTGTATTTGACGGTCCATGTGTTAATACTATGCTCTCTTGATTACTTTAGCTATCTTTGAAGTTTATAAAATAAGTATTGAAACCGGTAGTATAAATCTCCAATATTTTTGTTCTTTCTCAAGTTTTTTTGTTATTCTAAGTCCTTTGCTTTTCCATCCAAATTTAAAATTCAGCATGTCATCATATTCAAAATGCTCCTTGGGTTTTTACTGGGTTTGCATTGAATCTGTAGATCTGCTTTGGGAAAATTGCCATCATAATCATATTGCATCAGCTAATCCATGAACACAGTATATCTCTCCATTTATTTTTATCTTCTTTAATGTATCTAAGCAATGCTTTTGTAATTTTTTGCATACTAGTGTTATTCATCTTTTGTTAAATTTAATCTTACATATTGTTTCATGCTATTTTTCAAGAACTGTGATGGTCTGACATTTAACTCTACTTTCAAGCTAACAAGTTAGCTTCAAGGAATTTCTTGGATACTGGCAGAAGACATGATATGCCTGCATCAGATATAATCACCAGATAGCTGCAAGCCTTTCGTTAACTTTGGGAGTTCTGAAAAAACTCATTCTGACAGTTTTTGCAGGTGATCTCATTGCTGTTATGGAAGTAAGATTTTTTTCTGTTGTTGTTGTTAGGTGCCAACAGGTCAGTTCCAGCTCATAGCAACCCTATGTACAACAGAACAAAACACTGCCCAGTCCTGCACCATCCTCACTATCATTGATAGGTCTGAGCCCGTTGTTACAGCCACTGTCAATCCATCTCTAAAGTGTAATCCTCTTTTTTGCTGATCCTCTACCTTACCAACCATGATATCCTTCTTCAGGGACTTATCTCTCCTGATAACATGTCCAAAGTACCTGAGATGAAGTCTCGTCATCCTCGCTTCCAAGGAGACCTCTGGCTGTACTTCCTCCAAGACAGCCTTGTTCTGTCTTCTGGCAGTCCATGGTATACTCAATATTCTTCACCAACACCATAATTCAAAGGCATCAATTCTTCTTTGATCTTCCTTATTTTTTGTCCAGTTTTCCCATGCGTGTGAGACAATTGAAAATAACATGACTGGGGGAGGCCCACCTCAGTCCTGAAAATGACATCTTTGGTTTTCAACACTTTAAAGAGGTCTTTTACAGCAGATTTGCCCGATGCAATATTTTGTTTGATTTCTTGACTGCTGCTTCCATGGGCCTTGATATTGTGGATCCAAGTAAAATAAAATCCTTGACAATTTCAATCTTTTGTCCAATTATCATGATGTTGCTTATTGGTCCAGTTGTGAGGAATCTTGTTTTCTTTATGTTGAGGTGTAATCCACACTGAAGGCTGTAGTCTTTCATCTTCTTCAGTAAGGGCTTCAAGTATTCTTCATTTTCAGCAAGCAACGTTGTGTCATCTGCATATCACAGGTTGTTAATGAGTCTTCCACCAATCCTGATGCCACATTCTTCTTCATATCATCCAGGTTCTCTGATTATTTGCTCAGCATACAGATTGAATAAGTATGGTGAAAGGATGTAACCCTGATGCACACCTTTCTTGATTTTAAACCATGCACATTCCACTGGTATGTTCCAATTTGTATATTTTGTAATTTCAAGGCGGTCATATAAATGGAGTCACACATTATGTAACTTTTAGCACTGACTTTTTTTGCTTTGTGTGACTCTCTTGAGATTCATCCAATTTTTGGAGTGTATCAATGATTTATTCCTTTTTATTACCAAGTATTCCATGACATGACAGTGCCACAATTTATGTATCTATTCCCCTATTGAAGGACTGTAGATTCTTTCCATTTTTGGAATTTTGCAAATAAAGGTGCAATCAATATCTGTGTACAGGTTCTCGTGCGAACATAAGTTTTAATTTCTCTGGTATAAATGCCGAAGAGTTCAACTACTGGGTGCTATGGTAGTTTGTCAGTTTGTCGTACTGTGGTTGCTTGGGTGTTGCTTTGATGTTGGAGACTGTAACAATGGTATTTCAAATACCAGTAGGGTCATCCATGATGGACAGGTTTCAGCAGAGCTTCTCGACTAACACTCGGAAGAAGGACCAGGCAACCTACCTCTAAAGAAGGTGGCTAGTGAAAACGTTATAAATAGCAGTGGAACATTGTCTAATATAGTGCCAGAAGCTGAGACCCTCAGGTTGCAAGGCACTGAAAACATGACTGAGGAAGAGCTGATCCTCAATTTAGAATCAACCTTAAAGATATGGATGGAATTCCTGACTTTCATTTGCTGATATGGCACTACTCAAAATGAGAAGAAACAGCTCAAACATCCATTAATAATTGGAACGTGGAATGTACAAAGTATGATCCGAGGAAAATTGGAAGTCTTAAAAAATGAAATGCATGAAGATCAGGACTCTAGACATTAGTGAGCTGAAATGGACTGTTATTGGTCATTTTGAATCAGACAATCATATGGTCTACTATGCTGGGAATGACAAATTGAAGATGAGTGGTGTTCCCAGGAATTTCAAACTAGGATTGAGACTCCCATCAGTCAGGTTGATCTGTGTAATAAAGGAGGTATAAACACAAGAGCTAAGTGCAACCAAGAGATAACGTGTAGCCTGAGAAGCAGAAAAAGTCCAGCTGTAGAGAGAAGACATATTAAAGATAATTCAGAAAAAAGTAGAGATAAGAGATGAATAGAGAGTCTTGAGGGAATTTGTGATCCTGGTTTCCGTTTCTTATGAAGTCCCTGACCATGGACCTATGAGACACTCTGTCTCACTTACGGTGGGGTCTCCTTTTTGCTTAAGCGAGATAAAGTGAATATCTGTTACCTCAGCCAAAAGAAAGGTGCAGAAGAAAGAGAATCAAATATATATATCATAAATCATTCATTCCAACAAGATTAAGTGATCACCTCTTTTTGTCCCCCACCATTTTAAGCACTGAGAATAAAGCAGAAAATTCTAGCAGTGGAAAAAAGTGAGAATTTGCAGGAGATTAACTGATTTTGTCTTAGACAGACTTCTAAAACAAGTTGCATATTAGGTAAGTCAGTATATATTCTGAATCTCAATTTCCTTTCATTATGGTCTTGGCTTAGATGATCTCTTAGGACCACTTCCTTCATTAAAATCTTAAGACTCCTTGGTTAAGCAAGCTTACAATTTGAGTTTGCCTCAGGATAATGTCCTCTAGTTCTGAGGCTGTACTGCAATGGTAGAATCAGTGAATAAGGACTACAGGATTCCAACACTAGGTCAACTAAGGAAACTTCCTGGTGAAATGATTCCCTGAGTCTCTAAAATTGTTCACAAGGACCCTCAAATCTAAGCCACCAAGAGATCATACTGCTGTTATCTCTCACCTTCCAGAAAATCCATAATCAAGATTTTTATTTCCGAACAGCTCCATGCCTTCCTGAAGAACATCAGTTTCAGGAACAGTGTGGTTGACTATGTGTTTACAGCTGAGAGAAAAAAGAAAAACAAGGAAAAATATGATATTTTGAACTATGTGACTGTTCTCAATAATACTGAAGTTAGGGTGAAAGTGAGGCAATTTATCCCCAGAGCACCATCAGATGAAGAGTACACCATCCATGAAGAGATGGATTTATGGAAAAAGGTTAAAATCTACATAAAAATAAGTTGTCACAAGAAGTAGAGTAAGTATAATGATAATTTTCTGTCCCATTAGCTTAGTCTGTGGGCCACTTGTACCAATGAAACAAAGTTTGTTCCTTCTATTTAAAATGAAACAGTTGATATGAAAAGAAAAAATAGTTGTTAAAATATAAATTTTAACATTGCAGTATTTGAAACCATTTAAATTTGAAGGGTCATAGAAAGATTGTGCCTATGTGTGAGCAAATAAATAAAATCTTTTTATAATTCACTGAAAATTGTACAGTGGTCTTATCAGCCATTGAATGACTATTAATTTAGATGGAATTTAAAGTCACTTCCTGGCACAATGTACAGTCCTGTTGGTTCTTCCATCATACATCAGCACAATTTGAACACACTGAGGTATCTTACATTAAGTTCCCCAATTATCATCAACGATTTCTGACATTATTTAAATCTTAATATCCCTATTACAACAAATATCAGGAATAAATTTCATACCTGTGTTACAATTTACCTACACACATACAGTTGATTTTTTATTCAGAGTAGTTACATTTTATAAAGTTGTGGCAAATGACACATTAGTGAATAATAAACCATTACTCTGGGAGAATACAGGATTAGATATTTTCTCCATAAAGCACAATAACATGTGTGTTGGGCAACTAAAATTTTTCGCGCCTCTTCGTGTTGGAGAAGTCTCCTGTCAACCCAAAAACACTGAAAAGTAGAAAATAAAATAAAATACATTATTTTTATTGAATAAACATTAAACCAGAATCTGATACATATCACAGATAATCCTCTAAGGAGATTACAAATACAAAAAGATATTTTTAATCCTTTTATATAGTAAAGCTGGTGCAACCAGTTTCATACATGTTCTCAAGATTAATGATTTGACACCGCCATCTGTCATACATAGTTCACCCAAATTCTTCTGGTAATTTGAGATAGTCATCTGTGTTAGCTAATTGCCATTATCTAAAGAAAAAAAATGTATTATGTTTTTATGATAGAGGTAGGTTTGCAACTTGGAACCAAGAGCCACCTGAAGTTAGGCTCTTTACTCCCAGAAAACTGGGAGATAGGGGTGCTATCTTCCTTGCCTGGTTTCATTGCAAAGAGATGGCTTCTTGGTCCTTGAGGAAACATCCGTAGATTGGCAAAGAGTCTATTTAGCCTTTAAAAAGATTTACATACATTTTAAAGGGAGCCCTGGTGGCACAATGGTTAAGCACTCAGCTGCTAACCAAAAGGTCTGTGGTTCGAACCCACCATCCACTCTGAGAAAGAAAAGTTCTGCTGTCAGCTCTCATAAAGATTATAGCCTAGGAAACTCTGTGGAGCAGTCATACCGTGTCCTATAAGGTCATTATGAGTTGGAATTGACTGAAAGGCACACAAAAACAGCAACATTTCAAAGAGGCAGAGAAAGAAGTTACAATAGCAAGTTTCCTAAAGTAGATGCTGTAAAAAAAGGGAAAGAGTCTCTCCCTTCTGATCAAAGAGGAGAATAAAACCTTCATTTTTCTTAATTTTTTTTTCTTACTTCTAATTTGCATTTGCCTTTACAATATGTCCATGAGTGACCCTGAAACCACCAGGAGTTTTGGTTTGGAGGTTAAAAGTAAATTTTGGTAAGTAGGCAAATTAGCACAGCCCTAGTGGCACAGTGGTTAAGAGCTTGGCTGTTAACCAAAAGGTCGGCAGTTTGAATCCACCAGCCAGTCCTTGGAAACCCAATGGCATAGATCTACTCTGTCCTATAGGGTCGCTAGGCGTCAGAATTGACTCGATGGTAACAAGTTTGTTTTTTGTTTTTTTAGGCAAATTAGCAAATAATGAAACCCCAAATAATGTAGATGCACTATACACACACACATACATACACACACATACTGATATTTTTCTGACTTCTCTAATTTCTGTCTATAATTTAAATCCCACATGAAATGTCATTTCTTGTTACTGTTCAGACTTCCCATCTATGAGTGTTCTCTGAGCTGTGGCCCTGAATTCAGGAAAACTCTTAGGGAAGGGGAGCCCATTTGCTGCTTTGGCTGTGTTCCGTGCACAGTAGGGGAGATTTCCAACAAGACAAGATGCAGCAGATCTATAAACTTTCTTTAAAATGCATTAGAAAAAACCAAACTTATGGCTGTTAAAAAAGTATCTGGTATTCGTTCAAAAGAATAACACAATATTTGATTGCTCTATGATGTAACAAAACAATTTGCATACTGAGGCATCATTTTCCACATGCAAGAGTAATACTCTTCCAGAGAATGGAGAATTCACAGAGACTTAAATAAGTTTTGCTGAATAAATACAAATTTCCATGATGATGATGTACTTAATGGTGACTGAGTTAGCATTAAGAAGAGATTCCTGAAAATGTTGACCGTTTACTGATTGTTAGTTATGAGATCTCTTAAAATTAAAATTTGGAGAAGCCCAAAGTAACAGTTTTGTTATTGACTGCTGTTTGAACAGGAAAAAAAAGTTGATTGGCTACCTTGGGTGAAAAAGAAAACAGGTCAGTGAAGCCACAGGCAGAAACAATTGTGGGTCAGAAATTTTTAGTTTTGTGGGCAAGAAAAGCTTCTTGAAATAGAAGTAAAGTATCTATTTTAATAAAAGTTTTATTCCACATGGCAATGACATCATTTTTAAAAGTCTACATATCGTACTGAAATACATAAGAACAGGAACAAGGCAAGGACTGTCATTCAAAATAGTACCAAAAGGTCTAACAACTGCAATAAGGCAATAAAAAGAAATAAAATGCATACTAATTGCAAAAGAAAATCAAAAGTGTTCCAATTTTCAAATGATACAATTTTTTACATAGAAAATCCTAAGAAATCTACAAAACCTCATAGAACTAATAAATTAGTTTAGAAGTTTGCAGAATACAAGCTCAACACACAAATATAAACCAGATCGCCATATACTGATGATAAATATGAGGAAAACAAAATGAAAAACACAATGTCATTTACAATAACTCCAAAATAAATAAATTGTGCAGGTAAATTTTAAAAATGTACATGATATGTATGCTCAAAATTACAAAATTATGATGAAAGAAATCAAAGAAGATCCAAATAAATGGGGACATATCATGTTCTTGGATTAGAACACTCAACACAGTAAAGATGTCGATTCTCCCTAATTTATCTATAGGCTTAATGGCATTCTCTTCAACATCCCAGCAAGTTTTATTTGTACACATTTGTACACACAGAGAAGATTATTCTAAATATAATGTGGAAAGGTAGAGGTAAGTTCATTCTAAATTTGATATAGAAAGACATGGGCCATAGAATAACTAAAACAACCTTGAAAAAGAAGAATAAAGTGGTAGGAGTCGCTCTAACCAATACTGTTGTGTTGTTGTGTGCCTGTCTTAGTCATCTAGTGCTGCTATAACAGAAATACCACAAGCTGATGGCTTTAACAAAGAGAAGTTTATTCTCTCACAGTCCAGTAGGCTGTAAGTCCAAATTCAGGGTGTCAGCTCCAAGAGAATGCTTTCTCTGTCGTCTCTGGGGGAAGGTCCGTGTCATCAGTCTTCCCTTGGTCTGGGAGCTTCTCTGTGCGGGAACCTCAGGTCCAAAAGTTGTGCTCTGCTCCTGGCACTGCTTTCTTGGTGGTATGATGTTCCCCTGTGTCTCTCCTCACTTCTCTCTTTTATATCTAAAAAGAGATTGGCTTAGACAATATCTAATCTTGTAAACCTCATCAGTATAACTGCCGCTAATCCATCTTATTCATCATAATGATAGAGTTTACAACACATAAGGAAATCACATCAGATTACAAAATGATAACACAATCACACAATACTGGGAATCATGACACAGCCAAGTTGACAGATATTTTGGGGGGACACAATTCAATCCATGATAGTGCCCTTGAGTTAATTCTGACTTATAGCCACCCTATATGACAGAGTAGAACTGAGTTTCCTAGGCTGTATTCTTTACAGGAGTAGATTGCCAGGTCTTTTCCCTTAGGGAACTGCTGGTGGGTTTGAACCACTGACCATTTGGTTAGCAGCTGAGCACTTAACTATTGTGCCACCAGGACTCCTTCCACCCAATATTAAGGCTACTATAAAGCTACTGTAACGAAAACAATTTGGTATTGACAGAGGGATAGACATAGATCAATGGAACAGAATATACCTACACAAACATGCCTACTGGTCCAAAGGTGCAGAGTAATTAAATTGAGGAATGATAGTCTTTTAAACAAATGGTGCTGGAGCAATTAGACATACATAGGTCAAAAAAAAAAAAAAAAAAAAAGAACTTCAGTCATAAACAAAAATTAACTCAAATGGATCCCAGACATAAATGTAAAAGGTAAAACAAGTAAACTTTTAGAAAAAAATAAGAGAAAATCTTGGAATATAGAGTTAGGTAGAGAGTTCTTAGACTTAACACCAAAAGTATGATGCATAAAATAAACCATTAATAAATTTGATCTCATTGAAATGAAAAAGTTTTGCTTTATAAGAAGCACACATGAAATAAATGAAAAGACCCGCTACAGACTGGAAGAAAATATTTTTGTACTACTTATCTGACAAAGGAATCCTATCTAGAATATAAAGAGAACTCACAGAAGTCAATAGTAAGAAACAAATTAGAAAATGGGTGAAGACATGGACAGACATTTCAATGATGTTAATATATAGATGGCAAATAAGTACGTGAAAAAATGTTCAACATCAGGAGCCATTAGGGAAATGAAAAACTAAGACAACCATGATATATAACTACACTCCTATCAGAATGGTTAAAATAATAATAATAACAACAACATCAAATGCTGGTGCAGATGTAGAGAGACTTGATCACTCATACGTGGCTGGTGACAATGTAAAATGGTACAGTCTTTTCAAAAACAATTTGTTACCTTCCTAACACCCTAAAAGTGTGACTACATATGACTCAGCGATTGCATTCCTGAGCATTTATCCCAGAGAGATGAAGACTTATGCTCACACAAAAACACGTACATAATCGTTGACAGCAGCTTAACTCATAATAGCCAAAAGCTAGAAACAATCCAGATGTCCTTCAAAGGCTGAATGGTTAAAACAAATTGTGGTACATTCATGTTATGACATACGACTCACCAATAAAAAGAAAGGAGCTGTTGACACAGGCAACAACCTGATGAAATACAGCATCAATGGAGTTGCCATCGAACTAAGGTGGAAAGCCACATGGAGTAGTTGAAATCAAGGGAAGATGATGGGGGGAATAGAGTGAGGTGGGGGTTCCTGCTAAACATCTCAGGTAAGATACCCTGAAGCACATACTTGCTCAGTTAGTATATAGATTTGGTGGTTATTAGCATTTACTGAAGAGCAACATGGTATAATTTTCATTTCTCCATGGCTCCTCTGGGAATCAGAGCAGGGATGATTAGATAGGTGTGAAGAGGGTGAAAGAGAGGAGAGGTACAGGATGGCCCTCCTAATACACTTATGGGGAGATGGAGACCTACATTATGGCAGTGAAAATACAGAGAAGTGGATAGATCCAAAATAGTGTTAAGCTGACATGAAAATAAATGCATTTAATTAAATGAGGAGATGGTCCTGATTCACTTCCAGAGTGAGTACAGTCGAGTTTGAACTGTCTCAGGAAGCCCCAGCTCTAAAGCCTTATTCCAGGACTCCATGTATGGCTGTCAGGCTTCACTATAAAACAAAGATTCCAAGGACCTGAGGAAGTGACAGGAGTGACAAGATATGAGCTGTATTTGATTGTGGTCCATGTGAAAAGCTTGACTATGTGTGTGACCCTGCAGCCAACAAGTCACCCTAAGAACCGTACCCCTAACATTCATGGTTGCTTTCCCATTTGTGTACTCAACAGCAGTCTTCCTCTTTCTCCATCATAAGTTGTTCCATCTATTTATTAACTTCCTCTCATTTTTGTTCTATCTAACCTCCTTTAGCATGAAAAAATCTCAAGGCTGTTAAAAAAAAAAAAGTTCTCTTCTTCTACATCCTCTAGTATCTAACACCTTTCTTCAATCCAGGCCATTCCAGGATCTTCCACACTCATCATTCCAATCCTGGAAGGCTCACAGAATCATCAGTCCTATGGATCACTGCCCCCTCATTAACTCTCTTGGCTATGGAAGGTCATTATCAAAGTGTAACAATCTGTGACTATGCAGATGGGAATGGGGTCCTATAGGCATTTGAAACCTGTACTCAGATTGCTCCCTTTCCCATACTAATTCCAGTTATTCAATCACATGCAGGGTTAGAGAAGAGGCCCAGCCCTAGGGGCTGGAGGGAAAGGATTTTGCAATTTCATTGAAGGGCCAGATCTGATCCTTTCGAGGTAATAAAAGGCATAAATCCAGGATGGGCTTCTGTCAGTCAGATTGCAGGCCTTTAAGAGTGGCTGAACCCCCCTACCCCACTTCTGTCCCCTCTCCCCTGACATTCAAAGACTGCAAGCAGAAGAAAGGCGTAACTCTTATAAGCATTTTCACGCTCTGAGACTGCTCACTCATCCTAATTCCAGCAGCACACGAGGAATGAGAATAGGACCTCAGGCTACAAGGAAAGAGGTCAGGCCTATTTCCATGAGATCAGTGACTAGCACAGGAGAAAACTCAGGAATAGACAGTGAAGACAGACTGGACCTACTTTGTGTGTTTTTGGGAGAATGGAATAATTGTTTTTCATTTAAGCTTAAAAATACTTCTAGAATGCTAGAAACTCTTAGATGCTTTACAGATATTAAAACTTATAATCCTCATAATAGCATCAATCCTCATTTTACAATGAAGGCAACTCAATCACTACATGGCTAAGTGGAACAAGGTCCCAGAGTTAGTCATCTTCTGCTCTGGGGTGAAAACCTGGCACTCTGGCCCGAGTCCATGACCTTAACCTCTGTGTTATTCTGCCTCTCTAATGCTTGATTTTATATTCTTTTTTGAATTCCAGATTTTGATAGCAATATATTTCTGCTTTGACTTTTCATCCTAGTCATTGTATTTTGCATTGCTTGAAGTTGTATTTGGAACTTTTTTATATCTATCCTACATTATCTTATGCTCATGTTTCCCTCTACTTCTTGAAGAAAAGTAGTATATTTATAATACCTATTTTAACACCTTGACTACAGTTCTATGGTAAGTGTCATTTCAGGATCCATTTTTACTAATTTACTTTTATCTCCTTATTGTGAGTTATATTTTCCTCTTTTTTCCATACTTCAAAATTTTTCATTTCACAGAAGTGATGCTAAATGTCTGTTCTATTTTAATTTCAGTTTGAAAAAAAGAAAAGAAAGAACAGTTAATTCCACATACGTTTAGAAGGTATTACTTTAAGATTTTAAGTGGAAGCTATGTGTTAGACAGAAAAAAGTTCAGGAATTGTGTTGGTATTCCTGCTTTGGAAACAGGTTGCATACAGTTGCCATTCACACAATGCGGGGATCATTAAAAAGGAATTGAATATAGGGATGATGGTAGGTATGAATATTTGAAATGAAGGTCCTTCTAGACATAGAGGTGACAATGATCTGAATCTTTTTTTCACCTACAACAAACAAAATGTCTAGCTGGAGATGAAGATTGGGGTTTATTAGCACTTGAGGGAGGGGAAAGATGCAACATAGTCAGATTTTTGTTTTAGGTGGCGCCTTAAGGATAGATGTTCAGATGTATTGGAAGGTGTGAAGTGGGATTCCTAGAGTCCAGGTAAGGGGATCTCTGTCCATTTGGGGGTCAGGAAATGGAGGCATGAAGTTTTCATGTGGAAATGAAGAGAATATGATTTTTTTAGGTGACATAGAAGAATCAGTGATGACTTCTGGGCCAATATCTGTTGAACTGAGATAACATAAGAAGGGAAAGTCTGTCCATATTTTCTCAGACTCCAACATGTGATAAATACCATAAAGCTGAAGTACTGTGTAGAGTGGGGTGAATGGTTCTAATATCTGAGTGCTATTTTGAGTGGGGTCCTAAATAATATTCTGAACTACTTCTGAGATTTTGAAGCCAACAAATTAATGTCATCTTTGTATCCCCAACGTTCTTGATCACCCTGTGTTACTCAACATCATGATTCTATTTCCCCATCTGTTATTCATTTAACACCCCCTCACATTCTGTCTCTCTGCTTCCCTCCTTCGGTATATAGTACACGTTTTAAATCTGTCGTAAAGAAAAAGTTCTGCTCAGCCTCTCTTCTCCACTCCCTAATATCATCTTTCAACTTAAGCCTTTCATAGCGGGTGCCACATCCATCACTGCAATCCGTGACCTACCATTTACCCACGACTGAAGAAATCTGGTCTCTTCCCTAACCTTCCATTCAAATCACTCTCCCCAAGTCACAAATACTACTTAGAAGCCACACTCAAAGGGGATGGTTGGATCCATTTACTCTAATTCAAGACAACACTTATGGATTAGAAGGCAGCTCATTTGTAGGAATATGCCAACCGCTTCCTTTGTGGTCAGAAATGGGGTGCCCAGAGAGCCTTGAAATCACTGACCAAATTAATCCCTATAAACTTGTCCCACTGATTCAATCAAACTATTGTCTAGATGCTAGGTGAAGCATACTCTAAGGGAATGGATATCACAGATCCAGTGAAAGTCCCAAACAGGTTTATAATTGAGTAATTTAAAAGTGATACTACGTGGATCTGACTCAATCACTTCAAAAGCATTTAAAATTGGCTGGACCCCCATGTTGGTCAGAGACTGCACACAGCAGAGAGGAGCAGACACATCTCTATACTCAGGGCCCTCTTTACTCACCTGGATTCCAACTCAGACTAAGTGCCAGCTCTCTGCCAACCCTGGATTAGGCTCTGTGGCTGCAGAGAAAGGAATCTGAGGAGAAAACTCAGGAATAAATATGGAAATAAGTTGAAAGAGGCCCACTGCCTGTGCGTTTATGGAAGGATGTCTGGAATATTTCTTTTTCATTTCATTTTACAAGCATTTTTACAGTCATTAAAATGTGCACCATAGACTCTTCTGCATTCTTTACAAGTATTAACTCATTTAAATATCATAATAAGCCCAGTGGAAAATATTATCATCATACTCATTCTACAGAGAAAAAATTAATGAATAATAAACCAGGCTCGATGGCTCCTGAGTCTGTAACCACTGTTCAGTGTTTAACTTCTGAAATATACCTGTTGCCACCGAGTCAATTCTGACTCATAGCGACCCTATAGAACAGAGTAGAACTGCCCCATAGGGTTTCCAAGGAATAGTGGGTGGATTTCAACTGCTAACCTTTTGGTTAGCAGCCGTAGCTCTTAACCACTCTGCCACCAGGGCTCCAGCTTCTGAATTACTTGATGCTATAATCCTTCCAAAATTCCTGATTTTAGTGCAATTGTGTGTTCTCTTTAATTTTTCATATTTCCATTAGATTTTGTTTCTATATAAGTTCCATGTCTAATGATCTTCTAGTACTTATGCTTCCTCTGCATGCTTGACCTTGGGCTGTTGTTGTTGTTGTTAGGTGCCCATTGAAATGGTTCCAACTGATAGCCACCCTGTTCACCACAGAACAAAACACTGCCCAGCCCTGGGCCATTCTCACAATCATTGTTACTCTTGAGCCCATCATTGCAGCCACTGTGTCAATTCATCTCATTAAGAGTCTTCCCCTTTTTTGCTGATGCTGTACTTTACCAAGCATGATGTCCTTCTCCAGGGACTGATACCTCCTGACAACATGTCCAAAGTATGTAAGATGTAGTCTCACCATCCATGCTTCTAAGGAGCATTCTGGTTGTACTTCTTCAAGACATTCGTTCTTTTGGCAGTCCATGGTATAGTCAATACTCTTCACCTACACCACAATTCAAAGGCGTCAATTCTTCTTCAGTCTTCCTTATTCATTATCCAGCTTTCCCAAGCATATGATGCAATTGAAAATACCATCGCTTGAGTC
The DNA here is from genome assembly GCA_030035585.1 of Dugong dugon. Lineage (NCBI taxonomy): Eukaryota > Metazoa > Chordata > Mammalia > Sirenia > Dugongidae > Dugong > Dugong dugon. The sequence goes on from CM057460.1 coordinate 151,976,845, forward strand.
AGGGGCACCTTAGTCCTCAAGGTGACATCTTTGCTTTCCAGCACTTTAAAGAGGTCTTCTGCAGCAGATTTGCCCAATGCAAAAATGCAATGTGTCTTTTGCTTTCTTGAGTGCTGCTTCTATGGCTGTTGATTGTGGATACAAGTAAAACAAAAACATTGACAGCTTCAATCTTTTCTCCGTTTATCATGATGTTGCTTATGGGTCCAGTTGTAAGGAGTTTTGTTTTATGTTGAGGTGTAATCCATACTGAAGGTTGTGGTCTTTGAGCTTCATCAGTAAGTACTTCAAGTGCTCTTCATCTTCAGCAAGGAAGGTTGTGTCATCTGCATATTGCAGGTTGTTAATGATGCCCCATTCTTCTTCATATAGTTCAGCTTCTCGGATTATTTGCTGAGCACACAGATTGAATAGGTATGCTGAAAGGATGCAACCCTGACACACGCTTTTCCTGACTTTAAACCACGCAGTATCCCCTTGTTCTGTTCAAATAACTGCCTCTTGATCTATGTACAGGTTCCTCATGAGCACAGTTAAGTGTTCTGGAATTCCCATTCTTCACAATGTTATCCATAATTTGTTATTACCTACACAATCGAATGCCTTTGCATAGTCAATAAAACAAGTATCTTTCTGGTATTCTCTGCTTTCAGCCAGGATCCATCCGACATCAACAGTGATATCCCTGGTTCCACGTCCTCTTCTGAATCCAGCCTGAATTTCTGTCAGTTCCCTTTCAACATACTGCTGCAGCCACTTTTAAATGATCTTCAGCAAAATTTTACTGGCATGTAGTATTAATGATATTGTTTGTTAATTTTCGCATTCGGTTGGATCACCTTTCTTGGGAATAGGTATAAATATGGATCTCTTCCAGTTAGTTGGCAAGGTAACTGTCTTCCAAATTTCTTGGCATAGATGAGTGAGCACTGCATCCATTTGTTGAAACATCTCAGTTGATATTCTGTCAATTCCTGGAACTTTGTTTTTTGCCAATGCCTTCAGTGTAGCTTGGACTTCTTCCTTCAGTACCATCAGTTCCTGATTATATGCTACCTCTTGAAATGATTGAATATTGACCAATTCTTTTTTTACCTTGGGTAATCTATTTATAATAGCCATTTAAAATCTTTCTTTACTAATTCCACCATTTGTGTCATTTGGGTCTATTGATGGATTTCTCTGCAGTGGTGAATTGTGTTTGTCTGTTTTGTTGCATTCCTGGAAATTTTAGGAGTCTGGTACTGTGAGTTTTCATTGTGATGCTAGATATTGCAGAGTTTGATCCTTCTGAGTGCACCATCTACTCGCTTATCAAATATCTCATTATTCAACATTTCACATTTTCAACAATAGTAAAGAATCTCCTAAGCAACTATTTTTCCCATTAACGACATACATCTGGCAGTAACAAATGCTGAGGTAGGAGATAAGAGTAATGCTGGCTTTGATGGTTAACGTTACGTGTCAGCTTGGCTGGGCCATGATTCTCAGTGGTTTGGCAGTTATGTAATGATGTAACATGGCAGTTATGCAATGATACAATTTGTCAGTTATATAATGATGTAGGCCTCCTCCATTTTGTGATCTCATAAGGCCATCCTTCATTTTCCATAACACCAGTTCGGCATAATGACTTGGTCTTTGGAACTTAACCATGTCTATAAGTAAGAAGAGGGTGTATGGTTTTGAACCTTAGTTTTCTAGGTCCAGAACATACTTAAGTCTACAGCTAAGGCACAGTGGTTAAGAGCTATGGCTGTTAACCAAAATGTTGGCAGTTTGAATCCACTAACTCCCCCTTGGAAACTCTATGGGACAGTTCTACTCTGCCCTATAGGATCACTATGAGTCAGAATCAACTGGACAGCAATGGGTTTACATAGGCAAAATTCTTTGAGGACCCTATTTTAAGTCCTTTAGATTAGGTCTTTCCGCTGTTTTTTTACTGGGAACCAGAATTCTTCTCAGCATTAAGTAAGTCCCAAGGATTTTTCAGCCTGCTCCTTTGTGGTGGTTCTTTTCTGGGCTTTGCAGTCCCCTCCCACTTGCATGTTAATATGTAGTCAGAGGAGGGGACCTCTCTCCAGATCTCCAGAATCCTCTCTCTGTGTTTTCCAGTGCAGCTTTATCCTCTCATGTACTTGCTACTGAGAAATCCAGCAGCCTTCACACCTTCAAATTTTCAACTCTGTTTCCTCAACTCACAGGCCTGTCTGGGCTCTATTGGACATGCTCTCCTTGTTCTACATCCTGGACAGCCTGCAGGCACTGAGATGAGGGCCTGGTAGTACTCATCTCATTGGCTTTCTCATTTTGAGTCACAGTCCTGCTGCCTGTTGTCCTGTATCTGAAAACCATTGGTTCTTGTACTTCATCTGGCATTTTACTTTAATGCAAGCAACAGAAGAAAATATTCTACTTGGAGATAATTTTTTGGTTATTATTTGAGACTGAGATTCTGTATTACTTTAAAATATGATCTATTTTCCTATATCAGTTCTTAGAAGTTGAGAACGTTTAATCTTTATTTTCAGTCTTTAATCATAATTCAATAATTTTTTCATTGGTTCACAGGTAATTTATTAATTAATAATTACCTTATAATAAAATTATTCTTTTTATTTTATATTTACTTAGAAAGTGACATCTGAGTGAAATTCCTAGAAATCCCCAGGAAGGAAAAAGTAACTCAGAAACCAGGGAAGCGCTCAGGTAACTACATTCTCATTTTTCTGTTTTCTCTAAAATCTCTGTCCCAAACACAGGAATTTTCACAGGTCTCATATACATATCCCAGGCCCCAGATGGAGGCAGCTCCAGGGATGAGAGGCCTGTTCCTCATCATTCCTGGGAGGTCTCTGCCTCTGTCAACACAGCCCTGGTAAACTCAAGGCAAGAATTGGCCCTCATTGTGGGGTGGGATTGGAGCCCCACAGCCAGAGAACCCTTGTCACAAATGTACAATCAAAGCCCTGACCAAATTCTCTGAAATTACATTATGGCTCAGCCATGAGAACTCAGGTAAACGATGAATCCCTGAACTTCTCACTTATGGTTTTATCATCTCCCAGTGACTGGAAGGCAATCATGTTCAAGGCCTGTAATTGTACAGGGAGAATCTCTGAGAAGCCCACAAATGTGCTTGTGATTTATGCCAAAGGTCATCCACATTCCTCTGTCTCTTCTAGACCAGGTAAAGAAAACTTGGAATGACCAGGAAATCCAGAGTTTACTACAAGAGTGGGAATTGCTTGAATGTAAGGTTCACCTGGAGATGAAGAACAGAAATGAAGTGATTTCAAAAGCAATTTCCAAGAAACTCAAGCTCAGGGGTATAAAGAAGAGTTGGTGACAATGTCTACACATGATGATAAGTCTTTAGGGTTTATACTGGACTGTTCATGCAGCCAACCAGAATCCAAGGAGCGAACCTTTGCTGTGTCCTTATGGAGATGTCCTACACAGGATCCTGGGCTATAAACAGGATGATGAAGTCTCCTCAGGTTTGTCTCTTCTCTATTTCTGTTCATGGTCCTTTAGTTAGTGGCATCAGCTGGTCCAACCCATAGAAGAATCTGCTTATCAGCACAAAGGACCTACCACTCAGAGGGTTCCCTGGTTCTTTCTCTTATTAGCTCCTTAGCAACACATACCAGGGGTCTTGAAGGACTTTGTCCCTGATTATTCAGAATGAAAGCCCCTGGGTCAGGTTAGACAGCATATATAGCTTATCAGAATCTACTGTTATCATTTTAACACTTAAATGAAGTACTGAAAATTTATTTTCCCTCAGGACCAAGTACTCTCACACTTTTAAATATAATTGTCCTAAGTATTCCCTCTGCAGATGTTGAGTTCCATATCAAATGACACTATATTTTTTTGCCCCAGCTATCAAGTATGATTTAAGAAACTCAAGAAGAGGACAGTTTATTTCTACACATTCCATTGTTCTTTCTTTTCTGAGTTGCAATCCTTCTTTTGTTATCATTTCCTTTTTGGTTACAGAACTTCTTTTAGCTATTTTTCAAGGGTAAATGTCATGGATTGAATTATGTTCCCCCAAAAAACATGTGTCAACTTGGTTAGGCTATGATTCCCAGTATTGTGTGGTTGTCCTCCATTTTGTGATTGTAATTTTATGTTAAAGAGGATTAGGGTGGGACTGTAACACCCTTAGTAAGGTCCCGTCCCTGATCCAATGTAAACAGTTTCCCTAGGGTGTGGCCTGCACCACCTTTTATCCTACAAAAGATAAAAGGAAAGGGAAGCAAGCAGAATGGGAGGACCTCATACCACCAAGAAAGAAGCACTGGGAGCAGAGTGCATCCTTTGGACCCGGGGATCCTGCATGGAGAAGCTCCTAGTCCAGGGGAAGATTGACGAGAAGGACCTTCCTCCAGAGATGACAGAGAGAGAAAACCGTCCCCTGGAGCTAACGCTCTGAATTTGGAATTCTAGCCTACTAGACTGTGAGAAAATAAATTTCTCTTTGTTAAAGTCAGCCACTTGTGATATTTCTGTTATAGCAGCACTAGATAACTAAGACAGCAGATATGAGTGTTGCCGGGGTCTTCTGCCCAACCTGGGCAGCCCCTATGAAGTTCTTGCCTTCTACTGACCAGGAATGATCAGAAGAGGCTCAAGTTTTTTGCAAAAACAAAGCTTTATTGAGCAAAAGTAGCTCGCGAGTGGAGACAAAGAGGGACAAAGCAACGCTAGCTTTTGTCTCCTCGAACAAAGGGTTTACAAGGTTTATAAAAGTTTCTAGGTGGGAAAGGGTTTCATCTTTATTCATGAAAGCTTCTAGGTGGGAAATGGTTTCATCTTTATTCATCTTTATTCATTAGGTGCACGCAAAAGAGGTAATTCAAGCTGGAACCCATTGCTAAAGCTGCTGGGTCAGCTGGCATCACTTACTCTGGGATGTCACACATGTGCAGTTCTCTGAGACGTTGGCTCGAGTCTTGTCGGAGACTCATGTTGCTAAGAAAAAAGGTCACTGGTCGATCACCCCCCCCCCCCCCCCCCGTGCAATGTGCATGCCCAAGATACTGGATCAAACTGGTCTGTCTGAAAAACAGCTTACAAGGAAGTGTTAAGCACAACAGGGCCATTTGCTCATTCCACCAAAAGGAGTGTGGGCTTCAAAGCTTTAGTCATGCCTGAGGTTTTAACCCTCAATTGTCTGGCCAGTCCCTCCTGTCTCATGAGGATAAAATAATTAAATCAACTCTTCTCATTTCTCTGATACCAAACTATAAAGATCAATCAAATAAAAGCATTCTATCACCAATTCTATTTACCTCTGTTCTGTCACCAGCTGCCCATGCAGTACTTCTTCCTCTGACCCTAACCATCCGGAGTTAGATGGGATTTTACAAGTTAAAGGACTCCATACTCCAGACTGTCAAGTTTGTCCAGGACCTCAGATGCTACCTGCAAGCTTGAGAGTCCTCAGAGATCCCCTCACTTCTGACCTGCTAGCTAAAAATTTGTGATTTTCCAACTACCACTTTAGGATGCCAGCTGAAAGCTCAGTGGATCCCCTAGGCTCCCTCACTTCTCATATGCTGGCTACAAATTCAGAGGTTCTCTACACCCCCTCAGAATACAAGCTGTAAGCTCAGGAGTTCCCAGGTCCCCTCACTTCTGACCTGCTGGCTACTATTTCAGGGTTTCCCAAATCCTGTTTCAGAATGCCAGCTGTAAGCTCAAGGCTCCTCTCCTGGGCTTCCTCACTTCACTAGCTGGCTAAAAATTTGGGGATTTCCTCTACTCCCTCAGGATACCAGCCATAAGCTCAGAGGTTCCCCACTCCCCTCAATTCTGACTGCTGGCTACCACTGTTCTTTCAGCTCAATAATTTGCTGAAATGAATCACAGAATTCACAGAAAGTGCTATACTTATAGTTCTACTAGAGCAAAAATGATACAAATGAAGAGACATATACGGTGAGGTCTGGGAAGGTTTCCAATGCAGAGCCTCCATGTAGCAAAAGGACATGCACCATGTTCATCCATGTCTTTCAACAACAAGGAAGTCCATGGAACCTACATGCCCAAAGCTTTCATTAGGGCCTAATTGTGTTGTCATGGTTGATTGAATCAGCCCGCTCTCCTGAGATCAGCTGATAATATGTGGTGATCTTTCTGGCCTGGCTGACCCCACATGAATCACCTCATTAACATAAACTCTCAGTTGTGGTCTAGAGGCCTATAGGTAGGAAACAAAGCTAAACTACTCTGGAAATTCCAAAGGCTTTTAGTTATCTCTCAGGAAATTATGACAAACACCAAATTATTTGGGGTAAACTTAAAGTAAACCCCACAGGAGTTCTGCTAGTGACAATTTCTTTTATTTGTTCTTCATCTGAGAATGTCTTTATTTCCCCTTCATTCCTTAAGGATATTTTTGCCAGATATAGAATTCATAGTTGACAGTTCTTTCAGCACTTGAAATATGTTGTGCCACTTTCTTCTGGCTTCCATGGTTTCATTGAGAAATTTGCTAACTTTCAAGTTGATATTCCCCTATTGGTAATACATTATTGTTCTATAGACTCTTTCAGGGTGTGTGTGTATATATATATATATACACACACATATATATATATATATACACACATATATATATACACACACACACACACACACACATATATATATATATATATACACACATTTGTCTTCAGAAACTCTGGTGGCGTAGTGGTTAAGAGCTATGACTGCTAACCAAAATGTTGGCAGTTCGAATCCACCAGATGCTCCTTGGAAACCCTATGGCATAGTTTTACTCTGTCTTATAGTGTCGTTATGAGTCGGAATTGACTTGACGGCAACGAGCTTTTTATATCTGTCTTGTTTTTAGAAGTTTGATTCTAATGTATGATAGAAGAATTTGTGTTTATCCTGTTTGGGATTTGCTTAGCTTCCTAAATCTGTATCTTTATGCCTTTTACCAGACATGGAAAATTTTCAGCCCTTATTTCTTCAGATGGTTTTTCATCTCCACATTCTTTGTCCTCTACTCATAAACCTTGACTATATGAATGTTACATAGTTTGCCTAAGTACTAACAACCAGACAGCTCTGCACAGCATGATTTTTTTTCTGTTGTTTATGCAAAAGTGTAGGAGGATTTATCCACCAAGATGGAAGGATGCCCTGACTGCCATGTTGTTGCTGTGTGCCATCGAGTTGACCTCAGCTCATATATAGAGATCAATAAAAACACGCCCAGAGAGACATAAAACAGGAAACACAGTTTGTATCTCATTAATTACACATGAAAATAATTCAAAATACTGTTTGCTGGTTTAACAGCTGCTTAAAAATAATTTTAAAAAAAATCCCTGCTACCCATCTAAAGAAGTGCAGGCAAAGGCGGCACAGGTTCTTAGAGACACAGATTATGTCTGTAGGTGAGGGAGGGCCATAGAATGAGTGGGGGAAAGGGGAACCCAGAAATCATCTCAGACACAGATATTTTTCTCTCTGTTGAGAGGAGATGTTGAGGGATCTGGATTTTCTTTGTCTTATATACTGTAGTTATACATTTTTTTATATTGCCTTGAAAGGCAGGCGGTACAAATGAAAAATCTCATTTTGAATTGTTCCAATTTCATTTGAAATTCAAATATCCACATTATGTCAAAAAGTAGCAACCATGGTGGGTATGACAGTTTTCATATGTCTGATTCTTCAGTTGTCATTCTCATAGGAAAAACAAAACAAAACAAAAAAAACATAAACATCTCTTGGCCATCAACTTTTTCAAGAATTCACCTAATACAAAGGGTAATTATTAAAAGGGAAGCAACACAAGATCTGTATCAACAACCACAAAAAATCTATTCACTACCTAGATAGTAGACAAGAATTATCTTAGGTGAAGGGAAGGACAGCACACACTACAGGGGAAGTGAGCACAACTGGACTAAACCAAAGCTAAGAAGTTTCCTGAATACAACCAAACATTTTGAGGGACAGAGTAGCAGGGGCAGGGGTCTGGGGACCATACTTTCAGGGGTCGTCTATGTCGATTGGCATAACAGAGTTTATTAAGAAAATGTTCTGCATCCTAGTTTGGTGAGTGGCATCTGGGGTCTTAAAACCTAGCAAGTGGCCATCTAAGATGCATCAATTGGTCTTAACCTGCCTTGAGTAAAGAAGAATGAAGAAAACCATAGTCACAAGGAAAGTATTAGCCCAAGAGACAGAAAGGGCCACATAAACCAGAGACTCCATCAGCCTGAGACCAGAAGAAGTAGATGGTGTCCAGCTACCACCAATGACTGCCCTGACAGGGAGCACAACAGAAAGTCCCTGATGGAGCAAGAAAAAAATGGGGTGCAGAACTCAAATTCTAGTAAATAGACCAGACTTAACAATCTGACTGAGACTGGAGGATCCCCAGAAAGCATGGCCCCCAGACTCTTGGTCAACCCAGAACTAAAACCATTCCAGATGCCAACTCTCAGACAAAAATTAAACTGGAGTATGGGACATAAAATGATACTCATGAAGAGTGTGCTCCTTAGCTCAATAGGTGCATGAGATTAAATGGGCAGCTCTTGTCCGGAGGTAAGATAAGAAGGCAGAGAGGGTCAGAAGCTGGCTGAATAGACATGGGAAATCAGGGGTGGAAACGAGGAGTGTGCTGTCACAGTATAGGGAGAGCGATTAGGGTCATGTAACAATGTATGTATAAATTTTTGTATGAGAGACTAACTTGAATTGTAAACTTTCACTTAAAGTACAACAATAAACTTGGATCCAAATTAAAAAAAAAAAAAGTGTACCTGAGAACACTCCCAAGAAAGCAGTCCATCAAAAGGAATAGCAAGGGTGATCTGGATTGGGCAGCAAATTCTAATCCTTAGGAAGCCCTCATCTCTGGGAGGCCCAAACAATTTTTGGTCAACTACTAACAGGTTAGCCGTTTAAACCCACCCAGGTGTGACATGCAAGAAAAGCACCATGATATCCTACCTAAAAGATTAAACCCATGAAAAGCTCTAGTATGTAACACAAGAGGTCGCCATAAATCAGAATTAACTTGACAGCAATGAGTTTGGTTTAATTCTGGTTTAAGAAACCCTCTACTACCAGGCGACAAATGTAGGGATCCTAGGGCTCAGGCAAAAAAGGGCAAGATTACTGGAGAAGGAGCTGCACTATAGGTGGGGGTCTTCAGGAAAAGTAAAGTAAAACAAAACAGAAAGTGGAAAATAATTAACACACTTTTCTGTGGGAATAAGATATGGTATGAAGGGGATGAAGAAACTCTTTTCAAGAAGGAATCTGGAATGATACAGCATGGGGAATTCTGGGACGGGATCATTTTGTTTTATTAAAAATTTCAAAGTCCAACAGCCCCTTCTGACCCCCTGCAATCCTTCAGTCCCTTGACCCTGTACCTCCCAGGAGTCCTCAGAGCACTGCTCAGACTCCTCCTGTCTGTTTGCACCTTATGTAGGCAGCATAAACACTGCTGTCTCAGAGGCAGCACTGAGCCCCAGATCTCCCTGGTGATGAAGCTCTCTGGTTCCAGGTATAGTCCAAGCTCTGCTTCCTGGGGTCATGGGAATATCTGGTCTCCAGCTGCACTTCTCCCTTCCATCCAATTTCCTCTTCCACCAGTTGCCACTGCCTGGTCCTGATGTTTCTAACTGCTGCCAGCAGGGCTCCAGGTCTGGACTTCCTGAGGTCCTGGCCTCACACAGCAAATTCAGGCACCCAGGTGTGCTCCGATACACAAGGACCCAGATGATCACATCTGGGCACCTGTGGCCATCATTCCCATAACCTGAGCAGTCCAGGTGAGGGAGGTAAGGACCAGGCTGCTGGGATAAAGAGGGCTCCAATGATTGTTTACCAGCACCATGAAGACATCCATTGGAAACCATGTGCGACCTTCCAAAGGATCCTGGGTCAGTGAGCCAACAGAGAGTCTCTGGCCAGACACAAAATTACCAACAGGCCTTTTGAGTGGCCTCTGAGACTCAGGATTCACCTCTGGGTGAACCAAAAAGCCAAACCCATTGACTTTGAGTTGATTCCGATTCATAGCTACCCTATAAGACAGAGTAGAACTGCCCCATATGGTTTCCAAGGAAGGACTGGTGGATTCGAACTGCGACTTTTTGATTTGCAGCAGAGCTCTTAACCACTGCATCACCAGTGAGGCCCCTCTAAATCAGCACACCTCCAGGAGAAAGCAGCGAAGATGGGAACCTGGGATTTCAAGAGTAGGATGACAGGGAAGGGGCAGGCACAGCACCTCTCCTCCACAAGGCGTGATGATGGTAGTCAAGTCTTCCTCATTCAACCTCTACTCTCTCTCTACCTGCAATGGGACCTCTCCTGATTCCACCCCTAACACAGATTACAGGCAGCAGAGTAGGAGATGGAAGCTGGAAGGGGGAAGGACTGCAGTGAAGCAGGTCGTCCAAGGGCAGGTAGTAGGATGGCAGTTATCTAGATGATCTCCAAGGGCTGGAGTCCAGATTGGAGAAGTGAGTCTGGGCTCCGAGATCCCTTGGTGAGAAATCCAGAGTCTCATCCATGGATTGAGGACAAAGAGGGAAAATCAGATCTCCAAGACCATATACTAGCCAGAGAGCCTGCCCACAGCCCCTGCTCCTGCTGGACTGAAACCCTTACAAGCAGACTAGGAGTCCTTACTTACCCATGAGCGCCCTCTCCTGGGTCTCAGACTCAGGATAGGGTCTCCATCCTTTCATCTCCTCAGCCCAGCCATTCACCCACCCTTCCACCCTTCCCAAGGCAGGCACGGCCCAAGAAACTCAGCCAGGGGCTGTGGCTTCTGTGTCAAGCTCCCCTCCAATGTGTCTTCCATTGCGGATTACCCGTCCACTTCTACCTGTGGCTCGCCGCATTTCTGTGAGTTCTAAGTAGCCAGGATTGGGTTGGATGCCTTGGGAACATGTGTCACCAAGTGTCTGAGAAGGGCAGCTCACAGTACTTGGATGCCCAGTGTCAGTGTGGAGGAAGAAGCTTTGAGGCCCAGTTCTCTCTGAGGTGAGGCTCTCTGGTTCCTGGCACCATCCAGGCTCTGCTGCCTGGGGCCACGTGGAAGTCTAGTCTCCAACTGCACTGCTACTCCCATTCATCTGATTCCCACTTCAACCTTTGTTGCTGCATGCTTATGATGTTTGTAGCAGCTGTCAGCAGAGCTCTAAGTCCTGAGGTCCAAGCTGCCTAAGGCCAGTTCAGGCTGCTAGGCGGACTCTGTTCATCGAGGTCCAAGATAATTACACCTGGGGACCTGTTGCCGTGATTCCAGATCACCTGAGCAGTCAAGATGAGGGAGACAAGGACCAAGCTGCTGTGGCCAGAGCATTGTGAGGCTCTTTTACCATCACTCTGTAACTCATTGTTAAAACCAAGGATGGAGCTTCTGGAGGGGAAGGGTCAGAAGCAAGTGACCAGGTAAGGGAGCCTCTGGCCCACCAGGAAATTCCAAACCTCCCTTCTGGCTGGCTTCTGAGATTCAGGATCCATCTCTTCCTATTGTTATTGTTGTTAGGTGCTGGCAAGTTGTGACTCATAATGACCCTATGTACAATAGAACGAAAAACTGCCCGGTCCTGTACCACCCTCACAATCTTTGTTATACTTGAGCCCATTTTTGCTGCCACTGTGTCAATCCATCTCATTGAGTGTCTTCCTCTTTTTCGCTGACACTTCACTTTACCAAGCATGAAGTCCTTTTCCCGGGACTGGTCCCTGGAGTGCTCCGGAATTGAGCCCAACCAGGGAGAAAGTGGAGCAGAGGAGAACTCCAGATTTCAAGAATGGTGGTTTGTGGGCATGATAGTTAAGCCAACTCTCTTTCACCCACTGTGGAACAGATCTCACAATGTAGGAATCAGTGTGTGATGATTAATGTTGTGTGTCAACTTGGCTGGGCCATAATCCTCAGTGGTTTGGCAGTTATGATGTAGTTTGCCTTTTTAATGATGTAACCACCTCCATAATGAGATCTGATATAATGTGATCACCTCAACGATGAGATCTGTTGTGAGCAGCCAATCCTCCTGTGACAGCCACACTCCTGTGACAGGGAGTTTCCTTGGGAGCTTGGCTTGCATCTAATATAGGTGGACTTTCTGACAAGGCCTGTGGGCTTTTGCTCACTCTGGATCCTGCAGCTGGCTCCTGTTCATTTGAGCTCTGGTTCTTGGGACTTGAGCTACCAGCTTGTTGTTGTCGTTGTTAGGTGCTCTGAAGTTGGCTCTGACTCATAGCTAATTTATATACAACAGAACAAAACACTGCCCCAGTCCTGCGCCATCCTCACAATCCTTGTTATGCTTGAGCCCATTGTTGTAGTCACTGTGTCAATCCATCTCATTGAGAGTCTTCCTCTTTCTAGCTAATCCTCTGCTTTACCAACCATAGCTAGCAGTTTACCTGCCCTCTTACCTGCTGATCTTGGAATTCATTGGCCTCCACAGCCTGTGAGCCAGAGGCCTGCTATCTGATATTCCAATCTTGGATTTACCAGCACCTGCGGCTACATGAGTCAGGAGAGGCCTCCGGCCTGACCCATGAACTTGAGACTTTCCAATCTCTACAACCACATGAGCCATTTCCTTTATATAAATCTATGTATATATTTATATGCTGCACTGGTTTTGCTTCTCTAGGGAACCCAGCCTAAGATATTTGATACCTAGAGTGGCTCTAGAGAAACAAAATTGTAAGGATGAGTTTTCTAAATTGGCTCTCAAGTCTGGTTAGTCCTAAAGATGTTGATGACCCTGCTTCCATTAGTAAAGAGGACATTGCTAATCCATGGCGTGAGGTGGCAATACAAATACACAAAATATCACCACCAAAGATCAGGTATTGGTGAGAGGCAAGGTTCTGGGTGACCACATGCTCGATACCTTCCTACTATTGTGTCATAATGAGAAGTATAAGGAAGCTGGTTGCTAGACAAAGTGGTTAATGAAAGAGATGAGTTTAGGCCTTCAGAGTCAAAGCTCAAACAGCGTATAAGCGACCTCAAAATTTCAACTCATGCCTTGAAAGAAAGCTTTACTTTTTGTAGTAACAGAACGGATATTGCCAAAAACCAAACCCAGAGTCTTATCATAAGAGTGTTTGAAATTACAATGCAAACTCAATTCTCAACCCCAAGTGGTGTCTGAAGTTAAAGTGAGGGTATTGATTGGGAAGAAATGGGATCTTGAAATTTAGATGGGGTTATATGGGCTGGTAATCAGGAAGCTGGGGACACTGAGCTCCTAAATTCTGTTGAATCACTCCTGCCAACAGAAGTAGCCCTCTCACTCCCATCTGAAGAGATTACTCCATCTTTGTCTGCTAAGCTACCCTCTTCAGTAAAACCATTAGAACCTCCACACCCATCTGATGAGATTAACCCAGCTGTGTCTGAAGAGCTTTCGTCTGAGTCATTGCCTGGGCATCTCCTGAAGCAGATACCTTATAAGATAATGCTGAATGTTCTCAAAACACATCCCCACCACCATTTTGGCTTCCAGACCTATATTAGACTTATGTCCCAAAGAACCTGAAAAGGTGAAGTACAAAGTGTGAACCAGGAGGAGGTACAATATATTCCAAAATAACTGCTTGACTTTTCTAATGTGTACAAACAGAAACCTGGGGAATATGTGTGGGAATGGCTATTAAGGGTGTAGGATAATGGTGCAAGGAACATAAAGATGGACCAGTCTGAGTTTATTGATAAGGACCAACTAAGCACAAATCCTTTATTCAGTGTTTAAGCTTGAGAGGTTAGGAAAGGATCTAATGGTTTATTTGTTTGGGTTACTGAAGCATGTATTATGTGGCGGCCTACACTAAATCAAGCTGAAATACCAGACCTGCCCTGGTATACTGTGAAAGAAGGTATCCAAAGGCTTAGGGAAATTGGCTTGTTAGAGTGTATTTATCAGGTTAGACCTACAGACCCACACATGAAGTGCCCAGAGAACACACCCTTTATTACAATGATGAGCAACAAATTTGTGAAGGGAGCCCCAGTATTCTTGAAGACTGCTGTGATTGCTATTTTATGTAACTCAGATTTGACAGTGGAAACTGCCCTAACTGAATTAAGACTCCTAACTGCATTGGGGCTGATTGGAGCCTGTGGTGGTAGGGGCCAAGTTGTGGCACTCAGTCGACAAAGACAAAGTGGGTGTGATTACCATAAGGGACAGCAGAATCAAAGTAACAATCAGAATAGTCTTAATCGTATGCACTTACGACATTGGCTACTTAGTCATGGTGTCCCTAGGAGTGAAAAAGATGGGAAATCTACTAAATATTTACTTGATCTGTACAAGTGGAAGAATTCTAGGTCAAGTGAACAGCAGTCTAATTTGAATTGCCAGCCAGAATAGAGTCAGGGCTTGTCTTAGGCTGGGTTCTCTAGAGAAGCAAAACCAGTAAAGCATATAAATGTATATATATATGTGTGTGTGTATATAAAATTATATATATATATATATATATATATATATATATATATATATATATATATATATAAACCCAAACCCATTGCCATTGAGTTGATTCCAATGCATAACAACCCTATAGGACAGAGTAAAACTGCCCCATAGAGTTTCCAAGGAGCATCTGGTGGATTTGAACTACCAAGCTTTTTGTTAGCAGCTGTAGCACTTAACCTCTACTCTACCAGGGTTTCCATAACTATATATAGGAGAGAGAGATTTATATAAAGGAAATGGCTCATGAGGTTGTAGAGGCTGTAACGTCCCAAGTCTGTGGGTCAGGATAGAGGCTTCTCCTGATTCAAGTAGCCGCAGGGGCTAGTGAACCCAGTATCATCAGGTTGGAGATCAGGGCTATTGCTCACAGGTTGTGAAGACTGATGAATCCCAAGATCAGCAGGCAAGACCATTAAGCTCCTAGCTCAAGTCCCAAGAACCAGAGGTCAGAAAAATAGGAGCCAGCTGAAGAATGCAGAATGAGCAATAGCCACCGAGCCCTGCCAGAACATCTGCCCACACTTGATACAGGCCACATGCCCAAGAAAACTCCTTTTCAAATGATTGGCCACTCACAGCAGATCCCATCCTGGGGGTTATCACATATCAAATCTCAACAGAGAAGTGATCATAACATTATACGACTGCCAAAATACTGAGAATCATGACCCAGCCACGTTGACACAAAATCTTAACCATCACTGGGTCCCTCAATCAAATCCCAGAATTAAGTGAGTTTAAAGACCCATAACCCCTTGATTGATAAGGGGACTGGGTCCCCTTGAAGAAGAAACCCACTTACTATCAAAAATTTATACTGTTAATCTTTCTCTCAGTCTTCCTCAAAGGATCTATGGCCTATGACAAGAGTGACTGTTCATTGGTGAAAAGGAAATAATCAGAATTCGCAGGGATTACTGGATACTGGCTCTGAACTGACACTAATTGAAGGAGACCCAAAACATCACTGTGGCCCACCAGTCAGAGTTATGGAGGTCAGGTTATTAACAGAGTCTTAGTGCATGTCCATCTCACAGTAGATCCAGTGGGTCCCCAAACCCATGCTGTAGTGATTTACCCAGATCAGGAATGCATAATCGGAATAGATATACTCAGCAAATGACAGAACTTCCACACTGGATCCCTGTCAAATGGAGTAAGGGCTATTCTGGTAGGAAAGTAAAGTGGAAGCCACTAGAACTGCTTCTACCTAGGAAAATAGTAAACCAAAAGCAATATCACATTCCTGGAGCTACAGCGGAAATTATTGCCACCATCAAAGACTTGAAGGATGCAGGGGTGATGATTCCCACCACATCCCTATTCAACTTGTGTATTTGGCCTATGTAAAAAACAGATGTAGCTTGGAGACTAACAGCGGATTATTGGAAACTTAACCAGGTGGTGACTCCAATTGCAGGTGCTGTCTCAGATGTAGTTTCTGTGCTTGAGAAAATTAATACATCTCCTTGTACCTGGTATGCAGTTATGGATCTGGCTAATGCCTTTTCTCCATACTTGTTTCAAAGAACCATCAGAAGCAGTTTGCCTTCAGCTGGCAAGGCCAGCAGTACACCTTCAGTTACCTACCTCAGGGCTACGTCAACTCTCCAGACCTGTATCATAATTTAGTCTGCAGGGACCTTGATCACCTTTCCCTTCCCCAAGATGTCACACTGGTCCGTTACACTGATGACTGATTGGACCTAGTAAGGAAGAAGTATAAATGACACTGGACTTATTGGCAAAGTATTTGTGTGCTTAAAAAAAGAAAACTCATTGCCATCGAGTCAATTCCAACTTATAGTGACCTATAGGACAGAGTAGAACTGCCCCATAAAGCTTCCAAGGAGTGCCTGGTGTATTCAAACTGCTGACCATTTAGTTAGCAGCCAAACTCTTAACCACTACACGAAGGTTTCCATTTGTGTGCTTGAGGGTGGAAAATTAATCCAACAAAATCTTAAACACTTTCCACCTTAGTGAAATTTCTAGGAGTCCAGTGGTGTGGGACATGTTGAAATATTCCTTCTAAAGTGAAGGATACGTTATTGTATTGGGCCCCTCACACAACTAAAAAGGAGTCACAATGCCTAGCGTGCCATTTTGGATTTTGAAGGCAGCATATGAGGGATACTCAGGTCTATTTATCAAGTGAGTCAAAAAGCTGCTAGTTTTGAGTGGGGCCCAGATCAAGAGAAGGCTCTGCAACAGGCTCAGGCTTCTGTGCAAGCTACTCTGCCACTTGGGCCATAAGATCCAGCTGACCCAATGGTGCTTGAAGTGTCAGTAGCAAATAGAGATGCTGTTTGGAGTCTTTGGCAGGCCCCTATTGGTGAATCACAGTGCAGACCCTTAGGATTTTGGAGCAAAGCCCTGCCATCTTAAACAGCTCTTGTCTTGTTACTGGGCCTTAGTAGAGACTGAATGCTTAACCATGAGACACCAAGTCACCATGTTGCCTGAGCTGCCCATCATGAACTGGGTGTTGCCTGAACCACAGAGCCATAAAGTTGGGCAGGCACAGCTGCACTCCATTATTAAATGAACGTAGTATATACAAGATCAGGCCTGAGCAGGACCTGAAGGCACAGGTTGCATGAGGAAGTGGCCCAAATGCCCATGGTCTCCACTCCTGTCACATTACCCTTCAGCTCCCAGTCTGCACCTATGGTCTCATGGGGAGTTCCTGATGATCAGCTGACTGAAGAAGAGAAAACTCGTGCCTGTTTGACAGATGGTTCTGCACGATATGCAGGCACCACCAGAAAGTAGATAGTGGCAACACTACAGCCCCTTTCTGGGATCTCCCTGAATGAGGATGGTGGAGGGAAATTCTCCTAGTGGGCATAAATTCGAGCAGTGTACCTGGTTTTTCACTTTGCTTGGAAGGAGAAATGGCCAGATGTGCAACTGTATACTGATTCATGGGCTGTGTCCAGTGGTTTGGCTGGTTGTCAGGGACTTGGAAGGATCATAATTGGAAAATTAGAGGCAAGGATTTATGGTGATGATGTATGTGGATAGACCCGTGAATGAACCAAAGAAGTGAAGATATTTGTGTCTCACGTGAATGCTCACCAAACGATGACCTCAGCAGAGCAGAATTTTAACAATCAAGTGGATATGATGACATGTTCTTTGGAAACCAGTCAACCTCTTTCCCCAGCTACTCCCTTCATTGCTTAATGGGCTCATAAACAAAGTGGCCATGGTGGCAGGGACGGAGGTTATGCATGGGCACAGCAGTAATGGACTTCTACTCACTAAGGCCAAATTGACTACAGCCATCGCTGAGCGCCCAATTTGCCAGCAGCAGAGACCAACCCTGAGTCCCTGATACAGCACAATCCCTTGAGGAGATCAGCCAGAAACCTGGTGGAAGTTTGATTATACTGGACCACTTTCATCATGGAAAAGGCAGTGTTTTGTTCTTACTGGAATAGACACTTACTCTGGATACAGAGTTGCCTTCCCTGCACACAATGCTTCTGCCGAAACTACCATCCCTGAACTTACAGAATGCCTTATCAACCATCATGGTATCCCACCCAGCATTGCCTGGGATCAAGGGACTCACTTCACAGCAAATGAATCCATGCTCATTGGATTCACTGGTCTCACCATGTTCCCCATCATCCTGAAGCAGCTGGCTTGATAGAATGAGAGAATGGCCTTCTGAAGACACAATTACAGCGCCAGTTAGGTGGCAATACCTTGCAGGGTTGGGGCAATGTTTTCCAGGAGGTTATATATCCTCTAAATTAGCGACCAATATATAGTGCTGTTTCCCATATAGTCAGGATTCATGGTTTCAGGAATCAAGGAGTGGAAATGGGAGTAGTGCCACTCTCTGTTAGCCCTAGGACCCACTTGCAAAATCTTTGCTTCTGTGGGTCTAGAGATCTTAGTTCCAAAGTGGGGAATGCTCCCACCTGGAGACACATCACTGATTCCATTGATCTGTAAGTTAAAAATGCCGCCTGACTACTTTGGGCTCTTATGCCTCTGGATCAATAGTCAAAGAAGGGAGTTACCATATTGGCTGGTGTGATTTATCCAAATTACCAAGGGGAAATCTGACTGATATTACATAACAGAAGTAAAGAAGAATGTGTCTGGAATGCAGGAGATCCCTTAGGGCATCTCTTAGTACTATCACACGCTGTGATTAAAGTCGATGTAAAACTATAGCAACACAATTCTGACACACGACTATTACTTGTCAGACCCTTCAGGAATGAAGGTTTGGATCACCCAACCAGGCAAAGAATCACGACCAGCTGAGGTGCTTGCTGAGGTCAAAGGAAATACAGAATGGGTTGTTGTTGTTTTTGTTGTTGTTATGTGCTGTCAAGTCGATTCCAACTCTTAGTGACCCTATGCACAGCAGAATGAAACACTGCCCAGTCCTGCACCATCCTTACAACTGTAGTTATGCTTAAGCCCATTGCTGTAGCCACTGTGTCAATACATCTCGTTGAGGGTTGTCTTAGGCTGGGTTCTCTAGAGAAGCAAAACCAGTAAAGTGTATAAATATATGTATATATAGAGAGAGATTATATCAAGGAAACAGCTCACGTGATTGTAGAGGCTAGAATGTCCCAAGTCCATGGATCAGGGTAGAGGCCTCTCCCAAGTCACACAGCTGCAGAAGCTGGCAAGCCCAAGATCAGCAGGTCGGAGAGCAGGGCTCCCGCTCACAGGCTGTGCAGATCGACGAATCCCAGGTTCGGCAGATAAGCTGACAGCTCAAGTCCCAAGAACGAGAGATGAGATGACAGGAAGCAGCCGCAGGATCCAGAGAGAGCAAAAAGCCAGAATGTCTGCTTATATACAGATGTGGGCCACAACCCCAAGGAGACTCCCTTTCATCTGATTGTCTACTCACAGTATATTCAATCATGGGAGTGATTACATTAAAACATGGAGAATCATGGCCTAGCCAAGTTGACTCACAATCTTAACCATCTCAAGGGTCTTCCTCTTTTTCACTGACCCTCTATTTTACTAAGCATGATGTCCTTCTCCAGGGACTGATCCTCCTGATAACATGTTCAAAGTATGTGAGACATAGTCTTGCCATCCTTGCTTCTAAGGAGCATTCTGGTCGTACTTCTTCCAAGACAGATTTGTTCATTCTTCTGGCAGTCCTTGGTATATTCGATATTCTTCTCCAACATCACATTTTCAAAGACGTTGATTCTTCTTCCGTCTTCCTTATTCATCATCTAGCTTTCACATGCATATGAGGCCAGTGAAAACACCATGGCTTGGGTCAGGTGCACCTTCGGCTTCAAGGTGACATCTTTGCTTTTCAACACTTTAAAGAGGTCTTTTGTAGTAGATTTGCCCAATGCAGTGCGTCTTTTGATTTCTTGACTGCTGCTTCCATGGATGTTGATTGTGGATTCAAGTAAAATGAAGTCCTTGACAACTTCAATCTTCACCTTAACATAAAGAAAACAAAAATCTGGAATGGGTGGTGGAAGAAGGTAATTCTAAATACCAGTTATGTCCACAAGAACAGTTGCAGAAATAAGGACTGTAATTGTCATAAGTATTTCTTCATTGTACGTATGCAACAAATATTTTTGTTTTCGACACTTATAATATATAAGATGTAAACAGGTCTAGTGCGGTTTTGGTTGTACGAGTGTTAGTATCATGTTAGGTACAAGTATGACTTTATAATTATCTTTATTTAGAGATTATGTATGGTTTAAGGAGATGTTTACAGGTGCTAAGTTGACAAGTGGTAGACTGTGATGATTAAAGTTGTGTGTCAACTTGAGCCCTAGGTATCTGTGGTATGGGGTTCTGTAACTCTTCGCATCGTCCCTGGTTTGGGACATGTGGTCCGGGAAGTGTTCACTCCAGCTACGTTTCTCCTCCCATTGCTTTGATTCCACCTCCACTCATTATCTCTGTCTGAACCTGATCATCGTAGCACCTGCCAGCAGAGTTTCAGGTCTCTGGTTCTTGAGGCTCAGTCTGACATTGCCTAGGTTGCCCACCAGGGAAAAGATCCATTGCTTGAAGTCACAGATGATGATATGTGGGTCCCTGCGGACTTTATTCCAGCTCATCTCAGAAGTCTGGGTGGGGACAGGGAAGTCAGGATGCTGCGGACTGGGCAGAGCCAAAGCTTATTTACTATCACCTTGGACTCAGCCTCAGGAATCAGTGAATGGAGCTTCCGATGGCAGGGGGTCATAGGTAGTGAGCCAACAGGGGAGCTACTGGCCAGGCTGAGCTACTCTCAAGGACTCTTCTGGTTGGTCTCTGAGACATGGCATCCAATTCTGGCACAGGCCACTGGAATTCAGCTCACCTAGGGAGAATGAGTCATCGAGGGGAACCTCAGATGTCGAGTTTCCAGCAAGGGGCAAACAGGCCAGGCACCTCTTTTCCACTTACTTGAGGATGTCAATAGGCAAGTGGTCCCTACTCAGCCTCTATGCTATCTCTCTCTCTGTTGTGAGACATCTCTTAATTGTGCCACTGTGAATTAACACAAGAAGGAGAGCAACAGAGAGAGCCTAGGGCTGAAAGGGGCATGTCTGTGGTGGCATTGTTTGCCCATGGAAAGAGAATAGAAGATCACCCATTTGCATGATCTCCAGGGTTCAGAATCTGATGGGGGAGCTGGATGTGGATACCTAGGTCCCTTAGTAACTGGTCTAGTGGGTCTACATCAGATAGAACAAGGCAAGGAGGAATCCAAGGATGCCGGGGTGACCTTGGCCCCATGGAGCCTGTGTGCAGACAGGAGGGCCTCCAGATCCTGCTCCTTATGCTGAGCCTTTCTTCCCAGAAACCCCTCCAAATGTACCAGGTGGAAAAAAAATTCACATATACCCGTGAGAAGCCTTTCCTGGTCCTGAGAGCAGAATCTGGAATCCATAATTTCATCTTCTCTGCCCACACCCGGCACAAACCTACAAACCCTCCCTTCCTAGATGAATCCCACTCCTTCCTAGGGCCAGCAGCATGACACTCAGCAAGGGGTAGGACCTGCCCTGTCCAGTGACCACTAATTTGTCTTTTTTGCTATCTTCTTGTCCACTGCACCCAGTGGCCCACTGCATATCTCTGCACTCCTGAAAGCCAGAGCAGGACATCCTGTTCCCCTAGAGGTCTGAGAAGGGTTGCTGTTAGAATGTGGATGCTTAGGGTCACGTGTGCCGGAAGACTCCTTGAGACCCAGCTCTGGCTGGCCATGGGGCTCTATGACTCTTGGCATTGTCCTTGGTCTGGGACATACCATCCCTTGAATGTGGACAGGAACAAAAAATCTTGTGAGTGGATCACTAGTGGTAGTAGTGATTGATGCCACTCCCAATTCCACACTTAATTCCTGGAACCATGAATCCTGGCTATGGAAGAAACAGCAACATATACTGGACACTAGTTTACAGCATATAGAGCCTTATGGAGAACATTGCCCCAACCCTGCAAGGTATTGCCACCTAGCTGGCACCCTATATTTGTCTTTAGAAGTCCATTCCATCATTCTATCAAGCCAGCTGCTTCAGGATGATGGGAACATGGTGAAACCAGTGAATGCCATGAACATGGGCCCATTGCTGCACTTCATTTGCTGTGAAGTGAGTCCCTTGATCTGAGGTGATGCTGTGTGGGATACCATAATGGTGGATAAGGCATTCCGTAAGTCCACAGATGGTAGTTTTTGTAGAAACACTGTGCAGGGAAGGCAAATCCATAGCCAGAGTAAGTGTCTATTCCAGTAAGGACAAAATGCTGCCCTTTCCATGATGGAAGTGATCCAATGTAATCAACTTATCACGAGGCTGATCACCTCGAGGGATGGTGCCATATCAGAGACTCAGTGTTGGTTTCTGCTGCTGGCAGATTGGGCTCTCAGCAGTGGCTGTAGCCAAGCTGGCCTTGGTGAGTGGAAGTCCATGTTGCTGAGTCCATGCATGACCTCCATCCCTGCCACTATGGTCCATTTGTTCATGGGCCCATTAAGCAATGATAGGAGTAGCTGGGGAAAAAGGATGACTGTTTTCCACAGAACTTGTCATCCTGTCCACTTGATTCTTAAAATCCTCCTCTTCTGAAGTCACCATTTGGTGAACATTCACATGACACACAAATATCTTCACTCCCCTGACCCATTCAGAGAGGTCTATCCAAATAACTCTTCTCCATATCTCCTTGTCTCCAGTTTTACAATCATGTTCCTTCCAAGTCTCTAATCATCCAGCCAAATCATTGGCCACTGCCCTAAATCAGTATACAATCACACATCAGGACATTTCTCAAATCTGGCTCAGGTCACTCCCTCTTAGGGACCATAGCGTGCCACTCTGCTAAGGGTAGGATCTGCCATGTCCAGTGACCACCACTTTGTCTTTGTTACCTTCTTGTCCACAGCCTCTGTGGCCCACTGCACATATGTGAGCTCCTAGAATCCAGGGTGGGAAATCCTGTGACCCTGGAGATCTGAGGAGTGTTGCTGTTAGAATGTGGATGCCCAGGGTCACACGTGCAGGAAGACTCCTTGACACCCATGTCTGGCTAGCTATGAGGCTCTATGATGCTAGGGCATGGTCCCTTGTCTGGGATATGTGGTCCCTGGAAAGTGTGTGCTCCAGCTTCATTTCTCATCCCATCCGTCTGATTCTGCCTCCAACTGGAACCTGTGTCTGGACCTGACCATTGTACCACCTGCCAGCAGAACCTCAGTTCTCTGGTTCCTGACACTCAGGCAGACCTTGGCTGGGTCCTGCACCAGAAAGGCCCCACTGCATGAAGGCCCAAATAATGACACTCGGACCCCTTTGAACTGAATTCCAGATAAACTCAGAAGTCTGGGTGAGGGCAGACAGGCCAGGATGCACTCGGCTGGGTGAGGCCAAGGCTTGTTTACCATTAGCGTGGTGACAGGCTCTGGAAGCAGTGGGTAGAGCTTCTGCAGGAGTAGAGTCTGAAGTAGTGAGCCAACAGGGGAGCAACTGGCCAGCCTGGGTGACTCCCAAAGACCCTTCTCTTTGGCTTCTGAAACTTGGCACCCAATTCTGACTGAGGCCTCTGGAATTTAGCACACCCAAAGAGAAAGCGCGGCCAATTGGAGACTTGGATGTTTAGCATTCCCAGCATGGGGCAAGCAGGCCAGGCACATCTTTTCCACTTACTTGAGGGTGTCAGTAGGCAAGTGGTTCCCGCTCAGCCTCCATTCTCTCTATCTATCTGTCTGTCTGTTGTGTGATAGCTCTTAATTGGATCCCTGTGAAATATCACAAGAAGGAGAGCAGGAGAGGGAGCCTGGAGCTGGAAAGAGGAATGGCTTTGGCAGCAATGATTGCCCATGGGCAGAAAATAGAAGGTCGTCAGTTTGGATGATCTGTAGAGTCAGAGTCTGGTGGAAGTGCTGAGCAGGCACTCCTAGGTCCCTTTGTAACTAGTCCATTGGCTTTACATTAGATGCAATAAGGCAAGGAGGAAGCCCAGGACACCAGGGGCAGAGCCTGGCCTGTGGAGCCTGTGAGCAGACAAGAGGCCTTCAAGCTCCTGTTCCTTCTGCTGAGTCTTTCTCTCCAGAAACCCCGCCAAGCTGACTAGGTGGAAAAAAATCGACATATACCCCTAAGAGGCCGCTCCTGTGTCTCATGAGCAGAATCTTGAATCCATCCTTTCATCTCTGTCCACACCTGGCATGTACCCACAAACTCTCCTTTCCTGGATGTAGGAACTACCATGTCCAGTGACCACCAAATTGTCTTTCTTTGCTATCTTGTCCACAGCCTCCATGGCGACAGGCTCTGGAAGCAGTGGATGGAACTTCTGCAAAGGTAGAGATGGAAGTAGTGAGCCAACAGGGGAGCTATTGGCCAGCCTGTGTGACACCTGAGGACTCTTCCAGGTGGCTTCTGACTTTTGGAACTGAATTCCGGCAGAGGTCACTCCCTCCTAGGGTCCACGGCATGCCACTCAGCTAGTGGTAGGACCTGCCGTGTCTACTGATGACCATTTTATCTTTATTTGCTATCTATCTTCTTTGTCCACATCTTCTTGTGGCCCACTGCATATCTGTGGGCTCCTGGAAGTCAGGGGGGAAAATTCTGTGCCCCTAGAGGTCGGAGGAGTGTTGCTGTCAGAATGTGGATGTCCAGGGTTACATGTGCAGGAAAACATCTAGAGCTCCAGATATGGTTGACTATAGGGCTCTATGACTCTTAGCACAGTCCCTGGTCTGGAAGAGGGGTCCCTTGAATGTGTGCACTCCAGGTACATTTTTCCTCTCATATCTCTGATTCTGCCTCCACCAGTTACCCACCTTGACTTGACCATTGTAGCAGGTGCCAGAAGAGCCTCAAGTCTCTGTTTCCCAAGGCTCAGGCTGAACTCTACTGGGTCGTGGGCCAGAGGAAGGCAGCATTGCTTGAAGGCTGAGATGATGACACTTGGGTCTCTGCTACTGTATTCCAGATCAACTCAGAAGTCTGGGGGAGGGCAGGGAGGGCAGGATGCAGTTTGTTGGGCAGGGCCAAGTTTTGTTTACCATCACCATGGAAACAGACTCTGGAATACAGCTGGTGGAGCTTCTGCAAAGGCAGGATAGGAAGTAGTGAGCCAAGAGGAGAACTACTGGCCAGCCTAGGCGACACACGAGGACCATTCTGTTTGGCCTCTGAGACTTGACACCCAGTGCTGGTTGAGGCCACTGGAATTCAGCATGCCCAATGAGAAATCACAGCTGATTGGAGTCTTGTATGTCAAAGGTTCCCACAATGAGGCAAGCAAGCAAGGCACAGCTTTTCCACTTCTTTGAGGATGTCAGTAGGTATGTGGTCCCCACGCAGCCCCTATGTTGTTGTGTGACATCTCTTAATTGGACCCCTGTGAAATATCACAAAAAAGAGAAGAGAGAGAGCCTAAGCCTGGAAAGGGAAATGGCTGTGGTGGTAGTGGTTGCCC
The DNA here is from genome assembly GCA_030035585.1 of Dugong dugon. Classification (NCBI taxonomy): domain Eukaryota; kingdom Metazoa; phylum Chordata; class Mammalia; order Sirenia; family Dugongidae; genus Dugong; species Dugong dugon. The sequence goes on from CM057460.1 coordinate 152,002,308, forward strand.
ATAGGCAGAGAATAGAAGATTGCCAATTTGGATGTTCTGCAGGGTCTGGAGTCTGATGGAGGTGCTGGTCATAGACTCCTAGGTCCCTTTGTAACTAATCAAGTGACTCTACAGTGGATGCAACAAGTCAAGGAGGAAGGCCAGGACAACAGGGACAGACCCTGGCCCAGCGGAGCCTTTGTGCGGACAGAAGGCCCATCAGCTCCTACTCCTTCTGCTGAGTCTTTCTTCCCAGAAACCCCTCCAAGTGGACCTGGCAGAAAAAAATTCACATATACCCGTGAGGCGCCTCTCCTGGTTCTCCAGAGCAGGATCTGGAATCCTTCCTTTCACCTTCTCTGCCCGTTCCTGGCATGTACCCACAAATGCTTCCTTCTTAGATAAATCCCAATTCCTCCAAGGGACCACAACAAACCACTCATCTAGGGGTAGGATTTTCCATGTCTAGTGACCACAATATGTCTTTCTTTGCTAACTTGTTGGCCACAGACTCCTGTGGCCCAGTGCATATCCTTGAGCTCCTGGAAGCCAGACAGGGAAATCCTGTGCCCAAGGAGGTCTGAATTGTGTTGCTGTCAGAATGTGGATGCCCAGGGTCACAAGTACAGGAAGACACCTTGAGCCACAGGTCTGGCTACCTATGGGGCTCTACAACTCCTGGCACCATCCTTGGTCTTTGGCTTCTGCTCCCATGAATGTGTGCACTCCAGCTATAGTTATACTCCCATCACTCAAATTCCACCTCTACCAGTTATCTATGTCTGGAGATGACCATTGTAGCACCTCGGCCACTGTGGACTTTATTCCAGGTCAGCTCAGAAGTCTGGGTGAGGGTAAGCAGGCCAGGAAGTCTTCAGATGGGTGGGGTTAAGGCTTGTATACAGTCACCATGGAGACAGTCTCTGAATCAGTGGGTGGAGCTTCCGAAGGGGATAGGTTAGAAGTAGTGTGCCAACAGAAGGAACAATGGCCAACCTGGGCGATTCCCCAGGGCCCTTCCTGTTGGCCTATGAGACTTAGAAGCCACATCTGGGCCAGGCCAACTGAATTCAGCACACCCAGGAAGAAACCATTTCAGAGGGGAGCCTAGAAGTCAAGAGGTTTGCGGCACTGGGTGAGCAGGCCAGTCACCTCTTTTCCACTTACTTGAGGATGTCAGTAGGCAAGCGTTCCCCACTCAGCCCCTATTCTCTCTCTCTATCTCTCTCTCTGTTGTGTGACATCTCTTAATTGTATTCTTGTGAAATCTTACAAGAAGGAGAGCAGAAGAGAGATCCTAAAACTCGAAGGGGGAACAGATGTTGGTTGCCTATGGGAAGACAATAGTAGGTCAACCATTTGTATGGTCTGCAGGGTCTGAAGTCTGATGGGTTAGCTGGGCGTGGACCCCTAGGTCTCCTTGTAAATAGTCCTGTGGCTCTTCATTAGATGGAAGCAGGCAAGGAAAATTCCCAGGACACCAGACATATGCCCACCCATGTTCATTGCAGCATTATTCACAATAGCAAAAAGAAACAACCTAGATGCCCATCAACAGATGAATGGATAAACAAACTATGGTACGTACACACAACGGAGTACTATGCAACAAAAAAGAACACTGATGAATCTGCAAAGCATCTCACAACATGAATGAATCTGGAGGGCATTATGCTGAGTGAAAATAAATCAATCACAAAGGGACAAATATTGTACGAGACCACTACTATAAGAACTCATGAAAAGGTTTACACACAAAAAGAAACAATATTTGATGGTTATGAGGGAGGGGAGGGGTGGGGATGGAAAAACACTAAACAGACAATAGATAAGTGGTAACTTTGGTGAAGGGTAAGATAGTACACAATATTGGGGAAGCCAGCATAACTTGTACAAGGAAAGGTCATGGAAGCTCCATAGACACAACCAAACTCCCTGAGGGACTGAATTGCTGGGCTGGGAGCTATGGGGACTATGGCCTCAGGGAACATCTAGCTCAATTGGCATAACACAGTTTATAAAGAAAATGTCTACATTCTACCTTGGTGAGTAGCGTCTGGGGTCTTAAAAGCCTGTGAACAGCAATCTAAGATATTCCATTGGTCTCTTCCCTTCCAGAGCAAGGGAGAATGAAGAAAACTAAAGATACAAGGGAAAGATTAGTCCAAAGGACTAATGGACCACAACTACCATGGCTTCCACCAGACTGAGTCCAGTATAACCACATGGTGCTCAGCTACCACCACAGACTGTTCTGACAGGGATCACAATAGAGGGCCCCAGGCAGAGCTGGAGAAAAATGTAGAACAAAATGCTAACTCACAAAAAAAAGACTAGACTTACTGGCTCGACAGAGACTAGAGAAACCCCGAGAGTATGGCCTCTGGATACCCTTTTAGCTCAGTAATGAAGTCACTCCTGTGGTTCACCCTTCATCCAAAGATTAGACAGACCCATAAAACAACATGAGGCTAAAGGGCACACCAGCCCAGGGGCAAGGACTAGAAGGCAGGAGGGGACAGGAAAGCTGGTAATAGGGAACCTAAGTTCGAGAAGGGAGAATGTTGACATGTTTTAGGGTTATTAACCAGTATCTTAAAACAATATGTGTACTAATTGTTTAATAAGAAGCTAGTTTGCTCTGTGAACCTTCAACTAAAGTACAATAATAAAAAAAAAAATCCCAGGACACCAGGGGTGAACCCAGACCAGGTGGAGCTTATGCAAAAATGGAACCCCCCGGGGCCTACTCGATCTGCTAGGACTTTCTTAACTAAAAGCCCTCCAAGCAGACTATGCAGAGAAATATCCACCTACCCACGAGAGTCCTCTCCTGGGTCTCAAGATCAGAATCTGATCTCGACCATTTCATCTTCTCAGCAGGCACCTGTCATGCACCTACAAATTTTGACTTTCTAGATGAATCACATATACACCTCATGCCCACAGCATGCCACCTAGCCAAGGGCAGGACCATCCATGTCCAGTGAATCACCAATTTGTCTTTTTATGTCATTTGCTTGTCCACAGCCTCCCGTGGCACACTTCATATTTGTGAGCACCTGAAGCCAGGGCAGGACATCCTGTGAAACCGGAGGCCTGAGGAGTGTTGTTGTTGGGCTGTGGATGGCCAGTGTCATTTGTGCAGTAAGAAGCCTTGAACTCCAGATCTGCTGTCTATGGGGCTGTATGACACGTAGCACTGTCCCTGGTTTGGCCTGTCCCCGTGAATGTGTGCACTCCAGCTACAGTTCTCCTCTCATCACTCCAATCTCCAGAAATTATCTGTGTCTGGAGATGACCATTGTAGCGCCTGATAGAAGAGCCAAATGTCTCTGGATCCTGAGGTTGACCATCGCTGAGTCCTGCACCAGGGAAAAGCTCCATTACTTGATGTCCTAGATGATTACACGTGGGCCACCAGGGACTTAATTTCAGATCAACTCAGAAGTCTGGGTGGGGGTAGGCAGATCAGGATGCTGTCGGGTGGGTGGGACTCAGGCTCGTTTACCATCACCATGGAGACAGCCTCTGGAAGCAGTGGGCAGGGCTTCCAGTGGAGCAGGGTCGGAGGTAGTGCGCCAACAGGAGGGCCATAGGCTAGCCTGGGCGATTCCCCAGGGCCCTTCCTGTTGGCATTTGAGACTTAGCAGCCACTTTTGGCCAAGGCCAATGACATTCAGCACATCCAGGGAGAAAGCATTGCAGAGGGGAGCACTGGACATCCAGAGGTTCGCCGCTGTCACGGTTTGAATTATGTCCCCCCAAAAATGTGCGTATCAATTTGGCTAGGCCATGATTCCTGGTACTGTGTGATTTTCCCGTATGTTGTAAACCTGCCTCTATGATGTTAATGAGGGAGGATGGGCGGCAGTTGTGTTAGGAAGGCAGGACCTGATCTACAGGACTGGATTGTGTCCTGAGGCAATCTCTTGAGATAGAAAAGACAGAAGTGAGCAGTGAGACAGGGGGACCTCATACCATCATGAAAGCAGTGCCGGGAGCAGAGCGCGTCCTTTGGAACAGGGTCCCTGCGCGGAGAAGCTCCTAGTCTGGGGGAACACTGATGAGAAGGCTGAGAGAGAAAAAGGCTTCCCCTGGAGCTGATGCCCTGAATTTGGACTTTTAGCCTACTTTGACTGTGAGGAAATAAATTTCTCTTTGTTAAAACCACCCACTTGTGGTATTTCTGTTGTAGCAGCACTAGATGACTAAGACAGCCGCACTAGGTGAGTAGCTCAGGCACATCTTTTCCACTTACTTGAGGATGTCAGTAGGCATGTGGTCCCCATGCAGCCCCTATTCTCTCTCTCTCTCTTTCTGTTGTGTGGCATCTCTAAATTGTACTTCTCAGAAATATCACAAGAAGGATTGCTGGAGAGATAGCCTAGAGCTGGAAGGTGGAATGACTGTGGCAGTGTTGGTTGCCCATGGGCAGAGAATAGTAGGTTGCCCAATTTGATGGTCTTCCGGGTCCGGAGTCTGATCAGGGACCTGGGCTTGGACCTTTAGGTTTCTTTGTAAATAGTCCAGTGGCTTTTCAACAGGTGGAATAAGGCAAGGAAGGAACCTAGGACACCAGAGGTGGACCTAGGCCAGGTGGAGCATGTGCGCAGATGGGAGCCCCTTCAGCACCTGTTCCTTCTGTTGAGACTTTCTTACTGAAAGCCCTTCAAGTTGACTAGGCAGGGAAAAATCCACACCTACCAGTGAGAGGTCTTTTCTGGGTCTCGAGATCAGCATCTGGTCTCCATCCTTTCATCTACTAGCAGACGCCTGGCCTGCACCCACAAACTTTGCCTTTCTAAATGAATCCCACATCCACCTAGGGCCCATAGCATGCCACTTAGCCAAGAGCAGGAAGTGCAAAGTCCAGTGAACCACCCATTCATCTTTTTTTGTTGTCTGCTTGTCCACAGCCACCCATGGCCCACTGCATATCTGTGAGCTCCTGGAAGCCGGGGCAGGACATCATGTGCCCATGGAGGCCTGAGGAGTGTTGTTGTGGGGCTATGGATGACCCAAGTGTCATTTGTGCAGGAAGAAACTTTGAGCCCCAGGTGTGGCTGGCTATGGGACTCTACGACTCCTAGCACCATCCCTGGTCTTTGGTTTATGATTCCATGAAGGTGTGCACTCCAGCTACAGTTATACTCCCATCACTCCAATTCCACTTCCACAAATTGTCTATTTCTGGAGATGACCATTGTAGCACCTGACAGCAGAGCCACAGGTCTCTGGATCCCCAGCCTCTGGCTGACCTTGGCTGGGTCCTGGGCCAGGGAAGGGGTCCATTGCTTAAAGTCCCAGATGATACACGTGGGCCTCTGTGGACTTAATTCCAGGCCAACTCAGAACTCTGGGTGAGGTTAGGCAGGTCAGAATGCTGTTGGGTGGGAGGAACTAAGGTTTATTTACCATCACCATGGAGATAGCCATTGGAAGCTGTGGGCCGAGCTTCCTTTGAGGCAGGTCAGAGGTAATGCACCAACAGGAGGGCCAAATGCCAGTCTGGGTAATTCCTCAGTGCCCTTCCTGTTTGCCTATGAGACTTAGCAGCAACTTCTGGCCAAGACCAATGGCATTCAGCACAACCAGGGTGAAAGCTTCCAAGAGGGTAACCCCAGATGTCAAGAGGTCCACAGCACTGGGTGAGCAGGCCAGGCACCCCTTTTCCACTTACTTGAGCATGTCAGTAGGCTTGCTGTCCCCACTCAGCCTCTATTATCTCTATCTCTCTTTCTGTCTGTTGTGTGACATTTATTAATTGCACTCCTCAGAAATATCACAAGAAGGAGAGCAGGAGAGAGAGCTTAGAGCTGGAAGGGGACGGCTGTGGTGGTGTTTTTTATGGGCAGAGAATTGTAGGTTGTCCATCTAGATGGTCTTCAGAGTCCAGAGTCTGATGGATGAGCTTGGCTTGGACCCCTAGTTATCTTGGTAAATAGTACTGTGGCTCTTCATCAGATGGAACAAGGCAAGGAAGAAGCCCAAGACACCAGGGGTGGACCTTGGCCAGGTGGAGCTTGTGTGCAGATGGGAGCCCCTTCGGCACCTGTTCCTTCTGCTGAGCTTTTCTTCACTGAAACCCCTCCAAGCAGATTAGGCAGGGAAACATCTACAGTTAAGTGCAAGAGGTCTCTTCTGGGTCTTGAGATCAGCATATGGTCTCCACCCTTTCATCTTCTCAGTTTGAATCTTGCACGCACCCACAAACCTTGCCTTTCTAGATGAATCTCATATCCACCTAGGGCCCATAAGATGTCACTCAGCCGGAGCAGGACCTATCATGTCCAGTGAGCCACTCATTCATCTTTTTTTGTTGTCTTCTTGTCCACAGCCTCCTGTGGCCCACTGCGTATCTGTGGACTCCAGAAAGCCAGGGCAGGACATCTTGTGCCCCTGGAGGCCTGAGGAGTGTTGTTGTGGGGCTATGGATGACCAGTGTCATTTATGAAGGAAGAAGCCTTGAGCTTCAGGTCTGGCTGGCTGTGGGGCTCTACGACTCCTGGCACCGTCCCTAGTCTCTGGCCTGTGCTCTACAGTTCTCCTACCATCACTCCGATACCACCTCCACAAATTATCTGTGTCCAGAGGTGACATTGTGGCACCTAACAGCAGAGTCAAACGTCTCTGGATCCTGAGGATTGGGCTGACATTGACTGGGTTCTGCACCGGGCAAAGGCTTCATTACTTGAAATCCCAGATGATACACGTGGGCCACTGAGGACTTTATTTCAGATCAACGTAGAAGTCTGAATGAGGGTAGACAGGCTTGGAAGCTGTCGGCTGGGTAATGCTAAGACTTGTTTACCATCACCACGGAGACAGCCTCTGGGAGCAGTAGGGAGTGCCAGGCACCTCTTTTCCACTTATTTGAGGATATCAGTAGGCAAGCCGGTCCCCACTATGCTTCTTTTCTCTTTCTGTCTCTGTTGTGCGATGTCTGTTAATTGTAGTCCTAAGAAATATCACAAGAAGGAGAGCAGGAGAGAGAGCCTAGAGCTGGAAAGGAAATGACTGTGGCGGTGTTGGTTGCCTACGGGCAGAAAATAGTAGGTTGCCCATCTGGACGGTCTTCCAGGTCCAGAGTCTGATGGGGGAGCAGGGCTTGGACCCCTAGGTCTCTTTGTAAATATGCTTGCGGCTCTTCATTAGATGGAACAATGAAAAGGCCCAGGACACCAGGTGCAGACTCTGGCCAGGTGAAGCCTATGCTCAGACTGCAGTCCCTCCAGCTCCAGCTCCATCTGCTGAGCCTTTCTTCCCAGAAAATCCTCTGAGACTTATACCCTCTTATGGCCGAAGCCACTTCAATTCAGCACAACCAGAGAGAAAGCCCAGCTAAGGGAGCCCCAGAATGCTGAGTGGTTCATGGCATGGTGGCAACAGGATAGGAAACTCTTTCCCACTTGCTTGAGGACGTCAGTAGGCAAGTGATCCCCATTCAGCCTCTATTCTCTCTCTCTGTCTATCATATGATATCTTATAATTGTACCACTGAAAGAGATCACAAAAAAGCAGAGCAGGATAGGGAGCCTAGATGTGGAAGGGGAAATGGCTGTGGCAGCGTTGGTTGCCCATGGGCAGAGAATAGAAAGCACCAGTCTGGATGATGTCCAAGGGCAGGAGTCTGATGGAGGAACTGGGCATGGTCTCTTAAGTCACTTTTTGATTTAGACTAGTGGCTAAACTTCGGATGAAGCAAACCAAGGAAGAAGTCCAGGACACCAGGAGAGGACTCTGGCCATGTGGAGCCTGGGCTCTGACAGCAGCCCCTCTAGATCCTGCTTCTTCTGCTGAACCTTTCTTCCCAGAAACCCCTCCAAACGCATTAGGCTGAAAAAGTCAACATATACCTTCTAGAGGCCTCTCCTGGGCTTGAGATCAGAACCAGGTCCTCTTGCTTTCAGCTTCTCAGAACTCACCTGGCATGCACCCATAAACCAACCCTTCCTAGATGAATCCCACTTCCACCTAGAACCCACTGCCTGCCACTCAGCCAGAGGTTGGATCTGCCATGTCCAGTGAACTACCATTTGGTATTTTTTGCCCATCTTCTTGTTCACAGCCTCCCATGGCCCAATGCATATCTGTGAGCTCCTGGAAGTCAGGGCAGGAAGTTCTGTGCCTCCAAAGACTTGAGTATTATGGCTGTCGGGATATGGATGCCCAGTGTCACCTATGCAGGAAGTAGCCTTGAGCCCCAGGTCTGGCTGCCTTTGGGGCTCTATGGATCCTGGCACTGTCCCTGGTCTGGGGCTTGTTGTCCTGTGAATATGTGCAGTCCAACTACATTTCTCCAACCACCCCTCTGATTCTCCTCCAACTGTTGTCTCTGTCTGGACCTGACAATTGTAGAACCTGCCAGCAGAGCGACAGGTCTCTGGATCCCAATTCTCAGGCTGACCTTGGCTGGATCCTGTGCCATGGAAAGGCTCCACTGCTTGAAGTCCCAGAAGACTACACGTGGGCCTCTGCGCACTTCATCCCAGGTCAACCCAGAGGTCTGGGTGAGGGCAATCAGGCCTGGGTGCTTTCAGCTGGGCTAGACAAAGGCTTTTTTTTACCATCACCATGGAGACAGCCTCCCGAAGTGGTGGGTGAAGCTTCCGTAGGGGCAGATTCAGAAGTAATGAACCAACAAAGATTTACTGGTCAGCCTGGACAATTCCCAAGGAACTTTCTGGTTAGCCTCTGAGATTTACACCCACTTCTGACTGAAGTCACTTGAATTCAGCACACCCAGAAAGAAAGTGCAGCTAGGGGAACCCCAGACGTCATCAGGTACGCAGCACAGTGTCAGTAGGTCAGGAATCTCTTTTCCACTTGCTTGGGATGCCAGTAGGCAAGTGGTCTCCACTCAGCCTCTATTCTCCCTATCTCTCTCTCCGTCTGTCTTGAGACATCTCTTAAATGTACCCCTGAGAGAGATCACAAAAAGCAGAGCAGGACAGGGGGTCTAGATGTGGAAGGTGCAATGACTGTGGCAGCATTGGCTGCCCATGGGCAGGGAATAGAAGGTCATCCCTCTGGATGGTGTCCAAGGGTGGGAGTCTGATGGAAGAACTGAGCGTGGTCTCCTAGGTCTAGTCCAGCGACTCAGCTTCGGATGGAACAAGGCAAGGAGGAAGTCCAGGGTGTCAGGGATGTACTCTGGCCAGGTGGAGCCGGTGCTCAAACATCAGTCCCTCCAGCTCATGTTCCTTCTGCTGAGCGTTTCATCCCAGAAACCCTTCAAAACAAACTAGACCATAAGAGTCCACATATAACCAGGTGAGGACCGTCCTCAGTCTCGAGATCAGAATCTTTTCCCTATCCTTTCATCTTCTGAGACCTCACGAGGCACACATCCACAAACAACCCTTCCTGGATGAATCCCTCTTCCACCTAGGGTCCACCGCCCTCCACTCAGCCACGGGCTAGATCTGCCATGTCCAGTGAAGCACTAAGTAATCTTTTTTTGCTGTCTTCTTGTCCACAGCCTCCCGTGGTCCATTGCATTTCTGCGAGCTCCTGGAAGCCAGTATGGGAAATTATGTGCCCCTGGAAATCTAATGAATGTGGCTGTCAGGATATGCATTCCCAGTGTCACCTACACAAGAAGAAGCCTTGAGCCTCAAGTCTGGCTACTTATGGGGCTCTATGAATCCTGGTACTGTCCCTGCTCTGGGGCTTGTGGTCCTGTGAATGTGTGTAGTCCAGCTACATTTCTCCACCTACATCTTTGATTCTGCCTCCACTGGTTATCTCTGTCTGGACCTGACCATTGTTGAACTGGCCAGCAGAGCCACAGGTGTTTGGGTCCTGATACTTGGATGGTGCCTGTGCCATGAAAAGGCTCGACTGGTTGAAGTTTCAGATGACTACACTTGGGCTTCTGGGCACTTCAGCAGGCCAGGATGCTGTCAGCTGGGTGAGGCCAAGGCTTGTTGACCACCAACATGGAGCTAAAGTCTGGAAGCAGTAGGCAGAGCTTCTGTAGGGGCAGGGTCAGAGGCAGTGAGCCAAGAAGAGATCCAGTGGCCAGCCTGGATGATTCCCAAGGACACTTCTAGTTGGCCTCTGATATGTACACCCACTAATGGCTGAAGCCACTTGAATTCAGCACACCCAGAGAGAAACAGCTGCTAGGGGAGCCCCCGATATCAAGAGGTTTTCAGTACGGTGTCAGCATGTCAGGAATCTCTTTCCAACTTGCTTGGAGATGTCAGTAGACAAGTGATCCCCACCCAACCTCTTCTCTCTATCTCTCTCTCTCTGTCATGTGACATCTCTTAATTGTACCCCTGAGATAGATCACAAAAAGCAGAGCAGGACAGGGAGCCTGGATTTGGAAGGGTGAATGGCTGTGGTGGTACTGGTTGCCCATGGGCAGAGAATAGAAGGCGGTGTCCAAGGGCTGGAGTCCAATGCAAGAACTGAGTGTGGTCTCCTACTTCTCTTTCTGATCTAGTCCAGTGACTCATCTTTGAATAGAACAAGGCAAGCAGGATGTCCAGGACGCCAGGGGCAGATGCTGGCCAGGTGGAGCCTGTGTTCAGACAGCAGCCCCTCCAGCTCCTACTCCTTCTGCTGAGACTTTCTTCCCAGAAATCCCTCCAAACAGACCAGGCCGAAAATGTCCACATATATCCCTGTGTGGTCTCTCCTGAGTCTCGAGATCAGAATCTAGTCCCATTCATTTCAGCTTCTCAGTCCTCAGCTCGCACTCACCCACAAAACAGCACTTCCTAGATGAATCCCACTTCCACCTAGGCTGGATCTGCCATGTACAGTGAAAAACCAATTTGTCTTTTTTTGCTGTCTTCTTGTCCACAACCTTCCATGGCCCAGTGCATATCTGTGAGATCCTGGAAGCTAGACCTGGAAATTCTGTGCCCCTAGAGATCTGAGAAGTGTGGCTGTCAGGATGAGGATGCCCAGTGTTACATTTGTAGGAAGAAGCCTTGAGTCCCAGGTCTGGTTGCCTACGGGGCTCTATAGATCCTGGAACTATCCCTGGTCTGGGGCTTGTGGTCCTGTGAATGTGAGCAGTCCAGCTAGATTTCTCCTCCTACCATATTTCTGTACTCAATAGACAACAACAAAGTGGGCGTGGTTATAGTAATGGCTAGCAGAATCAAAGCAGTAATCAGTATAGTCTGAATCCTATGGACTTACAGCATTGGCTACTTATCCATGGTGTCCCTTCCAGTGAAATAGATACAAAATCTACTAAATATTTACTTGCTGTTTACCAGCAGATGAATTATAGGTCAAGTGAACAGCAGTCTAACTAGAATTGCCTGAATAGAGTGTCACAGTCCCTCAATTCCTAAAGTTGAGCCAGTTTAAAGACCCACAACCCCTTGAATGAAGCAGAGGCCAGGTCACCTTGAGGAAGAACACCAATACACTGCCAATAATTTGTACTGTTAATCTTTCTTCCAGCCTTCCCCAAAGACATCTACGGCCTTTTAGGAGAGTGACTGTTAATTGGGGAAAAAGAAATAATCAGACTTTTCAAGGATTACTGAATACTGGCTTTGAACTGACACTAATTCAGGAGACTAAAACATCACTGTGGCAAACCTGTCAGAGTAGGGGCATATGAAGGTCAGGTTATTATTGAAGGCTTAGTTCACGTCTGTCTCACAGTAAATCCAGTGGGTCCCTGAACCCATCCTATAGTGATTTCCCCAGTTCAGGAATACATATTTAGAAGATATACTCAGCAACTGGCAGAACCCCCACATTGGATCCCTGAAAATTGGATTAAGGTCTATTATGGTAGGAAAAGCATAGTGGAAGCCATTAGAACTGCCTCTGCCTAGGAAAATAGTAAACCAAAAGCAATATCGGATTCCTGGAGAGACTGCCGAGATTACTGCCACCATCAAGGACTTGAACGATGTAGGGGTGGTGGTTCCCACCACATTTCCATTCAACTTGCCTATTTGTCCTGTGCAAAAAACAGATGGATCTTGGAGAAAGACAGTAGATTATCGAAAACTTAACCAGGTGGCGACTCCCATTGCAGCTGCTATTCCAGATGAACTTTCATTACTTGAGCAAATTAATACATCTCCTGGTACCTGGTATGCAGCTATGGATCTGGCTAATGCCTTTTTCTCCATACTTGTTTCAAAGGACCATCAGAAGCAGTTTGCCTTCAGCTGGCAAGGCCAGCAATACACCTTCACTTGCCTACCTCAGGCAACATCAACTCTCCGGCCTTATGTCATAATTTAGTCTGCAGGGAACTTGATAACCTTTCTACAAGATGTCACACTGGTCCATTACATTGATGACATTATGCTGATTGGACCCGGTAAGGAAGAAATGTCAATGACTCTGTACTTATTGGTAAAACATTTGCATGCTAGAGGATGGAAAATTAATCTCACAAAAATTCAGGCACCTTCCACCTCAGTGAAATTTCTAGGGGTACAGTGGTGTGGGGCATGTTGAGATATTCTTTCTAAAGTGAATGATAAGTTATGGCATCTGGCTCCTCCACAACTAAAAAGAAGGCACAACACCTAGTGAGGCTCTTTGAATTTTGGAGGCAACATATTCCTCTTTTGGGTGTGCTATTTGAGTCTATCAAGTGACTCTAAAAACTGCTCGTTTTGAGTGGGGCCCAGGACAAGAGAAGACTCTACAACACATTCAGATTGCCATGCAAACCACTCTGCCACTTGGGCCATATGATCTGGCTGATCCAATGGTGCTTGAAGTGTCAGTGGCAAATAGAGATGCTGTTTGGAGTCTTTGCAGGCCCCCATTGGTGAATCACAGAGCAGACCATTAGGATTATGGAACAAAGCCTTGCCATCCTCTGCAGATAACTACTCTCCTTTAGAGAAACAGCTTTTGGCTTGTTACTGGGCCTTAGTAGAGACTGAATGTTTAAAAATGGGACATCAAGTCACCATGCGGCCTGAGCTGCCCATCATGAACTGGGTGTTGTGTGACCCACAGAGTCATAATGTTGGACATGCATAGCAGCACTCCATTATTAAACAGAAGTGGTATATATAAGAGATCAGTCCCAAGCAGGACCTGAAGGCACAAGTAAGTTGCATGAGGAAGTGGCCCAAATGCCCATTGTCTCCACTCCTGTCACATTACCTTCCACCTCCCAGTCTGTACCTATGGCCTCATGGGGAGTTCCTTATGATCAGTTGACTGAGGAAGAGAAAACTCATGCCGGGTTTACAGATGGTTCTGTGAGATATGCAGGCACCACTGGGAAGTGGACAGTGGCAGGACTACAGGCCCTTTCTGGGTTCTCCCTAAAGGAGGGTGGTGGAGGGAAATTCTCCTAATGGGCAGAACTTCAAGCAGTGCACCGGGTTGTTCACATTGCTTGGAAGGAAAAATGGCCTGATGTGTGACTGTATACTAATTCATGCACTGTGTCCAATGGTTTGACTGGATAGTCAGAGACTTGGAAGGAACATGATTGGAAAATTGGAGACGAGGATTTATGGGGATGACATATATGGATAGACCTCTCTGAATGGGCCAAAGAAGTGAAGATATTTGTGTCTCATGTGAATGCTTACCAAAGGGTGGCCTCAACAGAGGAGGATTTTAACAATCAAGTGGATAGGATGATGCATTCTGTGGAAACCAGTCACCCTCTTTCCCCAACTACTCCCATCATTGCTCAATGGGCTCATGAACAAAGTGGCCATGGTGGCAGGGAGAGATGTTATGCATGAGCACAGCAGCATGGGCTTCCACTCAACAAGGCTGACTTGGCTATAGGCACTGCTGAGTGCCTAATCTTCCAGCAACAGAGACCAACACCGAATCCCTATATGGCACCATCCCTTGAGGTGATCACCCAGCAACCTAGTGGCAAGTTGATTACATTGGACCGCTTCCTTCATGGAAAGGGCAGTGTTTTGTTCTTACTGGAATAGACACTTATTCTTGGTATGGACTTGCCTTCCCTGCACTCAGTGCTTCTGCCAAAACTACCATCCATGAACTTATAAAATGCCTTATCCCCATCATGGTATCCCACACAGCATTGCATCAGATCAAAGGACTCACTTTACAGCAAATGAAGCGCAGCAATGGGCCCATGCTCATGGCATTCACTGCTCTTACCACCTTCCGCCATCATCCTGAAGCAGCTGACTTGATAGAACGATGGAATGGCCTTCTAAAGATGTGATTTCAGCATCAACCAGGTGGCAATACCTTGCAGGGTTGGGGCAATGTTCTCCATAAGGCTGTATATGCTCTAAACAAACATCCAATATATGGTACTGTTTCTCCCATAGCCAGGATTCATGGCTCAAGGAATCAAGGGATGGAAAAGAAAGTGGCAGTACTATTACCCCTAGTGACCCACTCACAAGATTTTTGCTTCCTGTTCCCACGACCTTATGCTTTGCAGGTCTAGAGGTCTTAGTTCCAAAGGGAGGAATGCTCTCGCCTGGAGACACATCACTGATTCCATTGAACTGGAAGCTAAGAATGCCACCTGGTCACTTTGGGTTCTTTATGCCTCTGGATCAAGAGGCAAAGAAGGGACTTACCATACTGGCTGGTGTTATTGGTCTTGATTACCAGGAGGAAATTGGATTGATATTACATAATGGAGGTAAAGAAGAGTATGCGTGGAATGCAGGAGATCTCTTAGGGTATCTCTTAGTACTAAGATTAAAGCTAATGGAAAACTATAGTAACCCAATTCTGACATGACTACTAATTGCCCAGAGCCTTTGGGTCACCCTACCAGGCAAAGACCCACAACCAGCTGAGGTGCTTGCTAAGGGCAAAGGGAATACCGTATGGGTGGTGCAAGAAGGTAGTCCTAAATACCAGTTACAGCCACATAACCAGTCAGTAGGCAAGTGGTCTGACCACTGGTTCCAGAAGTTGTCTGCATGGTGATCATAAACAAGCCCTTGCCAAGCCAACCAACAGCATCCTGGCCTGCCTGCCCTCACCCAGACCTCTAAGTTGATCTGGAACGAAGTCCACGGAGACCCACGTGTAATCCTATGGGAGTTCAAGCAAGGAAGCCTTTCCATGGCATAGTACCCAGCCAAGGTCAGCCTGAGAATGGGATCTTAGACCTGTGGATCTGCTGGGCAGTTCTACAATGGTCAGGTCCTGACAGAGATAACATGTGGAGGCGGACAGAGGTGAGGGAGGAGAATACAGCTAGAGTGTACACATTCACAGAGTTACAAGTCCCAGACCAGGGACCGTGCCAGGAGCCATAGAGCCCCATAGGCAATCACCTGGGACTCAAGGATTTTTCCTACACAAGTGACTCTGGCCATCCGTATCCTGATAGCTACACTCCTTAAATCTCCACTGATACAGGATTTCCCTCCCTGGCTTCCAGGAGCTCACAGATATGCAGTGTTCCACAGGAATCTGTGGAAAAGGAGAAGGCAAAAAAAGACAAGTTGGTCGTTCACTGGATATGGCAGGTACTACCTCTGGCTGAGTGGCACACTCTGGGCCCAAGGTGGAAGTAGAATTCATCTAGGGAGGGTTGGGTAGTGGGTGTGTGACAGGTGCAGGCTGAGAAGTTGAAAGAACGGAGACCAGATTCTGAACTTACGAACCAAGGGAGGCCTCTGATGGGTATATGTGAACCATTTCCACCTAGTTCATTTGGAGGGGTTTCTGGAAAGAAAGGCTCAGCAGAAGGAGCAGGAGCTGGAGTGGCTGCTTCCTGAGCTCAGGTCCAACCTGGCGAGAGTCTGCCCTTGGTGTCCTGGGCTTTTGCCTTGTCTTGTTCCATCCAAAGTTGATCCAGCGCACTAGATTAAAAAAAGACCAAAGGCACCAAGCCCAGTTCCCCCTTTGGACTCCAGCCCTTGGACATGACCTAAATGGGCAACCTTCTATTCTCTGCCCATGAGTAACCAATACCACCACAGCCATTCCCCCTTCCACCTCTAGGCTCCCTGTCCTGTCTGCTTTTTGTGAACTCTCACAAGGGTACAATTAAGAGATGTCTCACAACAGACAGAGAGAGAGAGAGACAAAATATAGGCTGAGTGGGGATCACTTTCCTCCTGACATCCACAACCATGTGGGAAAGAGTTGTCTGGACTGCTGATACCATTCCATGAACCTGTCGACATCCATGGATCACATCAATGGCACTTTCTCTCTGGGTGTGCAGAATTCAAGTGGCCTCGTCCAGAAGTGTGTGCTAAGCCTCAGAGACCAAGCAGAAATATCCCTGGAAATAGTCGAGACTGACCAGTGGATCTCCTGTTGACTCACTACCTTGACCCCACCCCTTCAGAAACTCTGCCCACTGCTTCCAGAGGCTATCCTCAGAGGCCAATCAGAAAAAAAAAATCGTTGCTGTAGAGTCGATTCCGACTCATAGCAACTCCACAAGACAGAGTAGAACTGCCCCATAGGGTTTCCAAGGAGCTCCTAGAGGATTCCAACTGCCGACTTTTTGGTTAGCAGCCATAGCTCCAACCAGAAAAGTCCTTACAAATCATACAGGCATTCTAGTGGTTCTCCTGTTGACTTACTACCTCTGACCCCACCCCTTCAGAAGCTCCCCTCACCCCTTCAGGAGGCAGTCTCCATGGTAATGGTAAATAAGCCTTGGCCCCACCCAGCCGACAGCATCTTGGCCTACCTGCCCTCACCCAGACCTCTGAGTTGATCTGGAATGAAGTCCGCAGTGGTCCAGGTATAATCATCTGTGACTTCAAGCAATGGAGCCTTTCCATGGCACAGGACCAGGCCAAGGTCGGCCTGAGAATGGGACCCAGAGAACTGTGGCTCTGCTGGCAGGTTCTACAATGGTCAGGTTCAGCCAGAGATAATCAGTGCAGGCCCAATCAGAGGGGTGGGAGGAGAAATGTAGATGAAGTTTATACACTCGAGGGGCTGCAAGCCCCACACCAGGGATGCTGCCAGGAGCCATACAGTCCCACAGGCAGCCACCTAGGACTCAAGAATTTATCTTGCACATGTAACACTGGCCTTCCATATCCTGACAGCAACAATTCTTATATCTCCAGTCACACAGGATTTCCCTCCCCGGATTCCAGGAGCTTCACAGACACAGTTTGGGCCACGGGAGGCAGTGGACAAGAAGGCAAAAAAAGACTAGTTGGTGGTTCACTGGTCACAACAGGTTCTATCCCCATCTGAGTGGCAAGCTGTTGGCCCTAGGTGATAGTAGCTGTCATCTAGGGATGCTTGTTTTTTGGGTGTGTGCCAGGTGGAGGCTGAGAAGTTGAAAGAATGGAGACCAGATTCTGATATCGAGATTCAGAGGAGATCTCTCTCAGGTATAGGATAACCATTTCCACCTAGTTCATTTGGAGGGGTTTCTGGGAAGAAAGGCTCACTGGATGGAGCAGGAGCTGTAGGGGCTGCTGTCTGAGCACAGGCTTCTCCTGGCCAGAGTTCACCCATGGTGTCCTGGGTTTCAGCCTTCCATTGTTCTATCCAAAGTTGAGCCACTGCACTAGATTAAAAAGGTACCTAGGAGACCACGCCTGGTTCCCCCTTCGGACTCCAGCCCTTGGACACCATCCAGATGGGTGACTTTCTATTCTCTGCCCATGGGCAGCCAATACCACCACAGCCATTCCGTCTTCCTCCTGTAGTCTCCCTGTCTTACTCAGCTTATTGTGATCTCTCTCAGGGGTACAATTAAGAGATGTTGCACGACGGACAGACAGAGAGATGGAGAGAACAGAGGCTGAGTGGGGACCACTTGCCTACTGAGATCCACAACCATTTGGGAAAGAGGTGCCTGGACTGCTGACACCATGCTGCGAACCTCTCAACATCCGAGGCTCTACTAGCGGTGCTTTCTCTCTGGGTGGGCTGAATTCAAGTGACTTTGAACAGAAGTGGGTGTAAGTCTCAATGGCCAAGCAGAAGGATCCTTGGGAATCGTCCAGACAGGCCAGTGGATCTCCTGTTGGCTCACTACCTCTGACCTCACTCCTAAGGAAGCATTGCCCACCGCTTCCGGAAGATGTCTCCATAGTGATGGAAACAAGCCTTGGCCCCGCCCAGCTGACAGCATCCTGACCTGCCTGCCCTCCCCCAGACCTCTGTGTTGAACTGGAATGAAGTGTGCAAGGCCTGCGTGTAGTTATCTGGGACTTCAAGCAGTGTAGCCTTTCCATGGCACAGAACCCAGCCAAGGTCTGCCAGAGTATCAGGATCCAAAGACCTGTGGCTCTGCTGGCCGGTTCTACAAATGTCGAGTCGAGAAACAGATAGCAGTTGGAGGCAGAATTGGAGGGGTGAGAGGAGAATATAGCTGGATACACACATTCATAGGTCTCCGAACCCCAGACCAAGGACACTGCCACGATCCATAGAGCATCATAGGCAGCCAGACCTGGGGCTTATGGCTTCTTCCTGCATATGTGACACCGGGCATCCATATCCTGACAGCCACACTCTTCAGATCACCGGAGGCACAGAATTTCCCATCCTGGCTTCCCGGCTGTCACAGATATGCAGTGGGTCATGGGAAGCTGTGGACAAGAAGGCCACAGATCAGGAATGGTGTCAGGACCCATGAAGCCCCATAGGAAGCCACCTGGGACACAAGGATTTTTCCTGCACGTGTAACTCTGGCCATCCATATTCCAACAGCAATGATCCTTAGATCTCTGGGGGCCCAGGATTATGCGCTCTGATTTCCAAGAGCTCACAGATATGCAGTGGGCCACTGAAGACTGTGTACAAGAAGAATGCAAAAAGAGATGAGTTGGTGGTTCACTGGACATGGTAGGTTCTACCACTGGCTGAGTAGCACGCTGTGGGCTCTAAGTGGAATTTGGAATCATTTAGGGAGGCTTGGCTTGTGGGTGCATGCCACATGTGGGCTGAGAAGCTGAAAGGATGGGGACCAGATTCTGATCTCAAGACCCAAAAGAGAGGCCTCTCGAGTGCATATGTGAAGAATTTCCACTTAGTTTGTTTGGAGGGGTCTCTGGGAAGAAAAGCTTATTAGGAGGAGCAGGACCTGGAGGGCCTGCTGTCTGAACACAGGCTCCAACTGGCCAGAGTTGGCTCTGGCGTCCTGGGCTTCTGCCTTACCTTATTCCATCCGAAGTTGAGCCACTGCACTAGATAAAAAAGGGACCTAGGAGACCACGCCCAGCTGCCCCATCTGACTGCAGCCTTTGGACACTACCCAGATGGACCACCTTTTGTTCTGTGTCCACAGGCAACCAATACCTCAACATCCATTCCCCCATTCCACCTCTATGCTTCCTGTCCTGCTCTGCTTTTTGTGATCTCTTTCTGGGGTACAACTAAGAGTTGTCACACAACAGACAGATAGTGAGAATAGAGGCTGAGTGGGCACCACTTGCCTACTGACATCCACGAGCATGTGGGAAAGAGTGCCTGGACTGCTGACACCATGCCATGAACCTCTCAACATCTGGGGCTCCCCTCAGAGGCGTTTTCTCTCTGGGTGTGCAGAATTCATGTGATCTCGGCCAGAAGTAGGTGCAAAGCATCAGAAGCCAACAAGAAATGTGTTTGGGAATCTTCCAGGATGGCCAGTGGATCTCCTGTTGACTCACTACCTCTGACCCCACCCCTTCAGAAGCTCCTCCAACTCTTCCAAAGACTGTCTCCATGGTGACAGTAAACAAGTCTTGGCCAGTTTCCTGACAGCATGCTGGCCTGCCTGCCCCCACCCAGACCCCTGAGTTAATCTGGAATGAAGTGCTCAGAGGCCCACATGTAGTTAATCTTCTGGGACTACAAGCAATGGAGGCTTTTCAGGGCACAGGACCCAGCCAAGGTCCTGAGTATCAGGACCCAGAGAACTCTGCTCTGCTGGCTGGTTCTAAAATGGTCAGTTCCAGGGAGAGATAATGGGTGGAGGTGGAATTGAAGGGGGGTAGGAGGAGAAAAGTAGCAGGAGTACACACATGCATGGGACCACAAGCCCCAGGCCAAGGAGAGTGCCAGGATCCATCGAGCCCCATAAGCAGCCACACCTGGAGCTCAAGGCTTCTTCCTGCATATGTGACATTGGTCATCCATATTCTGACAGCCACACTCCTCACTTCTTGGGGGGCACTAAACTTCCTGCCCAGGCTTCCAGGAGCTCACAGATATACTGGGCCACGAAAGGCTGTGGACAAGACGACAGCAAAAACAGATAAATAGGTGGTTCACTGGACATGGTAGATCCAATCCCAGGTTGAGTGGCAGGTGGTGCACCATAGGTGGAAGTGGGATTCATCTAGGAAGTGTTTTTGTGGGTGCGTGCCTGGTGAGGACCGAGAAGTTTAAAGGAATGGGGCCAGGTTCTTATCTGGAGGCCTCTAGCTGATATATGTGGATTTTTTCAGCCTAGTCTATCTGGAGGGGTATCTAGGAGGAAAGGCTCAGCAGAAGGAGCAGGAGCTGGAGGGACTGCCATATGAGCACAGGCTCTACAGGGCCGGAGTCTGGCTCTGGTGCCGGCTCTGGCATTCTGGACTTCCTCCTTGCCTTGTTCCATTTGAAACTGAGCTGCTGGACTAGATCAAAAAGGGTCCTAGGAGGCCACGCCCAGCTCCTCCATCGGACTGCTGCCCTTGGATACCATCTAGATGGGCAACCTTCTCTTCTCTGTTCACGGGCAACCAATGCTGCCACAGCCATTCCCACTTCCACATCTAGGCTCCCTGTCCTGCTCTGCTTTTTGTGATCTCTCTCAGGGGTACGATTAAGAGATGTTGCATGACAGACAGAGAGAGAGAGAGAATAAGGGCTGAGTGAAGACCACTAGCATACTGACATCCCAGAGCAAGTGGGAAAGTGATTCCTGGCCTGCTGACATGGTGTCAAGTGCCTCTCGACATCTGGGGCTCCCCTAGTTGCTCTTTCTCTCTGGGTGTGCTACATTCAAGTGGCTTCGGCCAGAAGTGGGTGTAAGTCTCAGAGGCCAACCAGAATGCTCACTGGGAATCATCCAGGCTGGTCAGGGATCTCCTGTTGGCTCACTAACTCTGACCTCATGTCATGGATTGAACTGTGTCCCCCAAAAATATGTGTATCAATCTGGCTAGGCCATGATTCCCAGTATTGTGTGATTGTCCATCATTTTGTCATCTTATGTGATTTTCCTACGTGTTGTAAATCCTATCTCTTTGACGTTGATGAGACTGGAATAGTGGCAGTTATGTTAATGAGGCAGGACTCAATCTACAAGTTTGGATTGTGTCATGAGCCAATCTCCTTTGAGATATAAAAGAGAGAAATGAGTAGAGAGACATGGGGCACCTCATACTACCAATAAATAAGAGCTAAGAGAATATTGTGTCTTATGCATATGGTGTCCCCGGGCTGAGAAGCTTCTAGATAGGGGAAGATTGATGACAACAACCTTCCCCCAGAGCCAACAGAGAGAAAAAGCCATCCCCTGGATCTGAAACCCTGAATTTGAACTTCTAGCCTACTAGACAGTGAGAGAATAAACTTCTGTTTTTTGAAGCCATCCACTTGTGGTATTTCGGTTATAGCAGCACTAAATGCCTAACGCAACCCGTCATTACGGAAGCTCCCCTCACCACTTCCTCAGGTTGTACCCATGGTGATGAGAAACAAGTCTTGGCCTCTCCCAGCTGACAGCATCCTAGACTGCCTGTGCTCACCCAGACCACTGGCATGATCTGGAATGAAGTTCGCAGGGGCCCACATGTAATCATCTGGGACTTCAAGCTGTGAAGCCTTTCCATGGCACAGGACCCAGCCAAGGTCTGCCTGAGTATCAGGACCCTGAGACCTGTAGCTCTTCTGGCCAGTTCTACAACTTTCAGGTTCAGACAGAGATAATGGTTGCAGGTGGAATCAGTGGTGTCAGAGGAGAAATGTAGCTGGAGTGCACACGTTCACAGGACCATGAGCCCATGCCAGGGACCTTGCCAGGAGCCATAGAGCCCCATAGGCAGCCAGATCTGGGTCTTAAGGATTTTTCCTGCATATGTGACACTGGGCATCCATATCCCACAGCAATGCTCCTTAGATCTCTGAGGGCCCAAGATTTCTCGCCCTGGCTTCCAGGAGCTCACAGATATGCAATAGGCCACGGGAGGCTGTGGACAAGAAGACTGCAAAAAAAGAAGAGTTTTTGGTTCATAGCACATGGCAGGTCCTGCCCCTGGCTAAGTGGGACTCTGTGGATCCTACGTGGAAGTGGGATTCATCTAGATAGGGTTCCTTTGTGAATGCGTGGCAGATGAGGGCTGAGAAGCTGAGAGGAATGGGACCAGATTTTGATCTCAAGACCCAGGAGTGGCCACTCATGGGTATATGTGGACTTTTTCCACCTAGTCCACTTGGAGGGGTTTCTGGGAAGAAAGGCTCAGCAGAAGGAGAAGGAGCTGGAAGGGCTACTGTCTGAGCACAGGCTCCCCTTGACCAGGGTCTGACCCTGGCATCCTGGGCTCCTCCTTGCCTTGTTCCATCAGAAGTTGAGCCACTGGACTAGATAAAAAAGGGATCGAGGAGAATATGCCCACTTCCTTCACTGGACTCTAGTCCTTGGACACCAACCAGATGAGCGAATTTCTATTCTCTGCCCATTGGCAACCAATACCACAACAGCCGTTCTCTCTTCTACCTCTAGGCTCCCTGTCTTGCTCTGCTTTTTGTGATTTCTCTCAGGGGTACCATTAAGAGATGTCACACACCAGACAGAGAGAGAGAGAACAGGGGCTGAAAGGGGACCATTTACCGTCATCCATGGGAAAGAGCTTCCTGGCATGCTCACTCAGTTCCATGTACCTCTCAACATCTGGGGCTCCCATCAGTGGCTCTTTCTCTCTGGGTGTGCTAAATTCAAGTAGCCTGTGTCGGGAGTGGATGCTAAGCCTCAGAGGTCAATCAGAATGGTCCTTTGGAATCATCCAGCTTGGTCAGAGGATCTCATGTTGGCTCACTACCTTTGATCCCACCCCTTTGGAAGCTCTGCCCATCACTTCATTAGCCTTTCTTCATGGTGATGGTAAACAAGCCTTGGCCACTGTGACGGTTAAGATTGTGTATCAACATGGCTGGGCCATGATTCTCAGTGTTTGGTAGTCATATAATGTTCTGATCATTTCCCTGTCGAGATCTGATATGTGATGACCCCCATGATGGGATCTGCTGTGAGTAGCCAATCAGTTGAAAAGAAGTTTCCTTGGGGGTGTGGACTGTGTCCAAATATAAGTGGACATTCCAGCTTTTGCCTACTGTGGATCCTGCAGCTGGCTCCTGTTTGTCTGACCTCCAGTTCTTGGGACTTGAGCTAGCAGCTTACCTGTCAATCTTGGGTTCGCCAGCCCGTGCAGCTATGTGAATCAGGAGAAGCCTTGTGGTCTTGCCTGGCGATCTTGGGATTCATCGATCTTCACAGCCTGTGAGCAAGAGCCACTAAGTGCAGATTCTTCATTCAGTGTTTCAGCTCGAGAAGTTAGGAAAAGTTCTAATAGTTTATTTGGGTGGGTTGCTGATGCATGGATTTTGAGGTGGCCTAACTCTAAATCAAGGTGAAGTACTAGACCTACCTTGGTATACTATAGAAGAAGGTATCCAAAGGCTTAGGGAAATTGGCATGCTAGAGTGGATTTAATAGGTTAGGTCTACAGACCCACACATGAAGTACTCAGAGGACACACATTTTACCACAACTGTGAGGAATAAATTTGGGAAGGGAGCCCAGCATCCATGAAGCCTACTGTGATTGCTGTTATGTGAATCAGATTTGACAGTGGGAACTGCCTTAACTGAATTAAGACACCTAACTACAAAGGGGCTAATTGGACCCCGTGGCAGTAGGGGCCAAATGGCTGCATTCAATTGATAAAGATGGGTATGGTTGCAGTAATGGACAGCAGAGTCAAAGCAGTAATCAGAATAGTCTGACTCATATGGACTTATGGCATTGGCTACTTAGTCGTGGTGTCCCTAGGAGTGAAATAGATAGGAAATCTACTAAATAGTTACTTCATCTGTACAAAAGGATAAATCTAGGTCAAGTGAACAGCAGTCTAACTCAAATTGCCTGGATAGAGAGTAACAGTCCCTCAATCAATTCCCAGACGTGAGCAACTTTATAGACCTACAATCCCTTGAAGGAAGGGGAGGTCAGGTGCCCTTGAGGAAGGAATCCAATACACTCCCAATAATTTATAGTTACTCTCTCTGCCAGTCTTCCTGAAAGAGATCTACTGCCTTTTACAAGAGTAACTGTTCATTGGGGAAAAGTAAATAATCAGACTTTTCAAGGATAACTGGACACTGGCTCTGAACTTCCACTAATTCCAGGAGACCCAAAACGTCATTGTGGCCCATCAATCAGAATAGGGGCATATGGATGTCAGGTTATTAATGGAGTCTTGGCTTGTGTCTGTCTAACAGTAGGTCTAGTAGGTTCCTGAACCCATCCTGTAGTGATTTCCCAACTTCCAGAATGCATAATTGGAATAGATATACTCAGCAACCAGCAGAACCCCCACATTGGATTCCTGACAAATGGTTTAAGGGCTACTATGGTAGGAAAAACCAAATGGAAGCCATTAGAACTGCCCCTACTTAGGAAAATAGTAAATCAAAAGCAATATCACATTCCTGGAAGGATTACAGAGATTACTGTTACCATCAAGGACTTGAAGGATGCAAGGATTGTGATTCCCACCACATTCCCATTCAACTTGCCTATTTGGCCTGTGCAGAAAACAAATGGATCCTGGAAAAAGACAGTAGATTATCGAAAACTTAACCAGGTGGTGACTCCAACTGCAGCTGCTGTTCCAGATGAAGTTTCATTGCTTGAGCATAGTAATACATCTCCTGGTACCTGGTATGCAGCTATGGATCTGGCTAATGCCTTTTTATCCATACTTGTTTTGAAGGACCATCAGAAGCAGTTTGCCTTCAGCTGGCAAGGCCAGCAATACACCTTCACTTGCCTACCTCAAGGCTATATCAACTCTCCAGCCTTATGTCATAATTTAGTCTGCAGGGAACTTGATAACCTTTCTACAAGATGTCACACTGGTCCATTACATTGATGACATTATGCTGATTGGACCTAGTAAGAAGAAGTGTCAATGACTTTGAACTTATTGGTAAAACATTTGCGTGTTAGAGGGTGAGCAAATAATCCCTCAAAAATTCAGGCACTTTCCACCTCAGTGAAATTTCTAGGGGTACAGTGGTGTGGGGCATGCCAAGATATTCCTTCTAAAGTTAAGGATAAGTTATTGCATCTGGTCCCTCAAATAATTAAAAAGAAGGCACAACGCCTATGAATTTTGGAGGCAACATATTCCTCTTTTGGGTGTGCTATTTGAGCCTATTTATCAAGTGACTGGAAAAGCTACTAGTTTTGAGTGGAGTCCAGAACAAGAGATGGCTCTGCAACCCATTCAGGCTGCCATGCAAACCACTCTGCCACTTGGACCATATGATCTGGCTGATCCAATGGTGCTTGAAGTGTGAGTGGCAGAGAGAGATGCTGTTTTGAGACTTTGGCAGGCCCCTATTGGTGAATCACAGCAAAGACCCTTAGGATTTTGGAGCAAAGCCCTTCCACCCTCTGCAGATAACTACTCTTCTTTTGAGAAATAGCTTTTGGCTTGTTATTGGGCCTTAGTAGAGACTGAACCCTTAGCCATGGGACACCAAGTTGCCATGCGGACTGAGCTGTGCATCATGAATTCGGTGTTGTCTGACCCACAGAGTCATAAAGTTGGATGGGTGCAGCCACACTCCATCATTAACTGGCAGTGGTATAAATAAGTTGCAAGAAGAAGAGGCCCAAATGCCCATGGCCTCCACTCCTGTCACTTTACCATCCATCTCCCAGTCTACACCTATGGCCTCATGGGGAGTTCCTGATGATCAGCTGACTGAAGAAGAGAAAACTCGTGCCTGGTTTACAGATGGTTCTGTGCGACATGCAGGCACAACTCAAAAGTGGACAGCAGCAGCATTACAGGCCCTTTCTGGATCTCCCCAAAGCACAGTAGTAGAGGGAAATCTTCCCAATGGGTAGAACTTGGAGTGGTACACCAGGTTGTTCACTTTCCTTGGAAGGAGAAATGGATGTACAATTGTGTACTCATTTATGGGCTGTGGCCAAAGGTTTGGCTGGATGGTCAGGAACTTGGAAGGAACATGATTGGAAAATTAAAGACGAGGATTTATGGGGATGATGTATGTGGATAGACCTCTCTGAATGGGCTAAAGAAGTGAAGATATTGGTGTCTCATGTGAATGTTCACCAAATGGTGACCTCAGCAGAGGAGGATTTTAACAATCAAGTGGATAGGATGACACAATCTGTGGAAAACAGTCAACCACTTTCCCCAGGTACTCCCATCATTGCTCAATGGGCTCATGAACCAAGTGGCCATGGTGGCAGGGATGGAGGTTATGCATGGGCCCAGCAACATGGACTTTCACTCACCAAGGCTAGCTTGGCTACAGCCACTACTGAGTGTCCAATCTGCCAGCAGCATAGACCAACACTGAGTCCCCAGTATGGCACCATGACTCAAGCTGATCAGGCAGCAACCTGGTGGCAAGTTGATTACATTGGACCACTTCCATCATGGAAAGGACAGCATTTTGTTTTTACTGGAATAGACACTTACTCTGAATATGGATTTGCCTTCTCTGCATGCAATGCTTCTGCCAAAACTACCATCCATGGACTCATAGAATGTCTTATCCACCATCATGGTATCCCACACAGCATTGCCTCAGATCAAGAGACTCACTTCACAGGAAATGAAGTGTGGCAGTGGGCCCATGCTCATGGAATTCACTGGTCTTACCACCTTCCCCATTATCCTGAAGCAGATGGCTTGATAGAACGATAGAATGGCCTCCTAAAGACACAATTACTGTGCCAGCTATGTGGCAATACCTTGTAGGGTTGGGACAATGTTCTCCAGGAGGCTGTATATGCTCTAAACCAGAGTCCAATATATTGTGCTGTATCTCCCATAGCCAGGATTCATGGGCCCGGGAATCAAGGGGTGGAAATGGGAGTGGAACCACTCACTATTACCCCTAGTGACCCACTTGAAAGATATTTGTTTCCTGTCCCCAGGACCTTATGTTCTGTAGGTCTAGAGGTCTTAGTTCCAAAGGGAGGAATTCTCCCACCTAGAGACACACCACTGATTCCATTGAACTGGAAGCTAAGAATGCCATCTGGTCACTTTTGGTTCCTTATGCCTCTGGATCAAGAGGCAAAGAGAGGAATTACCATACTGGCTGGTGTGACTGATCCTGACTACCTAGAGGAAACTGGAGTAATATTACATAATGGAGGTAAAGAAAAGTATGTCTGGAATGCAGGAGGTCCCTTAGGACGTCTCTTAGTACTACCATGCCCTGTGATTAAAGTCTATGGAAAACTACAGCAACCCAATTCCGATATGACCAATAATGGCCGAGACCCTTCAGGAATGAAGGTTTGTGTCACCCCACCAGGCAAAAAACCACCACCAGCTGAAGTACTTGCTGAGGGCAAAGGAAACACGGCATGGGTAGTGTAAGAAGGTAGTTCTAAATACCAGTTACAGCCAGGTGACCGGTTGCAGAAATGAGGACTGTAATTGTTATGAGTATTTCTGCTTTGTATGTGTACATCATATATTTTTGTTTTCTTAACTTATAAAATATAAGATGTAAACAAGGCTAGTGCATTTTTGGTTGTATGTGTGTTCGTTGTATCATGTTAGGCTCAAGTATGACTTTATAATTGTCTTTATTCAAAGGTTATGTATGGTTGAAGACGTGTACAGGTGCCAAGTTGACAAGGGGTGGACTGTGATGGGTAAGATTGTGTGTCAACTTGATTGGACCGTGATTCTCAGTGTTTTGGCAGTAGTATAATGTTGTGATCTCCTCCCTGTTGAGATTAGATACGTGATCATCCCCATACTGTGAGTAGCCAATCAGTGGACAGTTTTCTTGGGCGTGTGGCCTGCATCCAAAGATAAGAGGACGTTCTGGCTTTTGCCTGCTCTGGATACTGCAGCTGGCTCCTGTTCATATGACCTCTGGTTCCTGGGACTTGAGCTAGCAGCTTACCTGCTGATCTTGGTTCTGACAGCCCCTGCAACTGTGTGAATCAGGAGAAGCCTTGCAGTCTTGCCTGCCAACCTTGGGATTTGTTGATCTTCACAGCCTGTGAGCAAGAGCCCTGCTCTCCAACGTGCCAATCTTGGGTTTACCAGCCCCTGAGCCTACATGAATCAGGAGAAGCCTCGAACCTTACCCCAGAGTAGGGACCTTCCAGCCTCTACAACCGTGTGAGCTGTTTCCTTGATATAAATCTCTCTATATATATTTATATGCCTTACCTGTTTTCCTTCTCTAGAGAACCCAGCCTAAGACAGCCCCTCCCAGCCGACTGCATCCTGGCCAGACTGCCCTCACCCAGATCATCTCTGAGGTGATCTGGAATGAAGTCCCCAGGGGCCCACGTGTAATTATTTGGGTCTTCAAGCAATGGAGGTTTTCTATGGCACAGGACCCAGCCAAGGTCTGCCTGACAATCAC
The DNA here is from genome assembly GCA_030035585.1 of Dugong dugon. Lineage (NCBI taxonomy): Eukaryota > Metazoa > Chordata > Mammalia > Sirenia > Dugongidae > Dugong > Dugong dugon. The sequence goes on from CM057460.1 coordinate 152,030,823, forward strand.
AACCCAGAGATGTGCTCTGCTAGCCAGTTTTACAATGGTCAGGTCCAGACAGAGATAACAGGTGGAGGCAGGATTAGCTGTGTGGGAGGAGAAATGTAGCTGGGCTGCACACAAGCCCTAGACCAGTTGGTTCCAGGAGACATAGACCCCATAGGCAGCCAGACCTGGGGCTTTTTCCTGCATATGTGACACTGGGCATCCATATCCCAACATCAACACTCCTTAGATATCCGGGGGCCAAGGATTTTCTGCCCTGGTTTCCAGGAGATCACACATATGCAGTAGGCCACAGGAGGCTGTGGACAAGAAAGGGACAAAGAAAGACAAGTTGTTGGTTCCTGCCCCAGCAGAGTGTCATGCTATGAATCCTCTGTAAAAGTGGGATTTTTCTAGAGGGGGTTGGTTTGTGGGTGCACGGCAGGTGAGGGTTGAGAAGCTGAAAGCAATGGCACCGGATTCTGATCTTGAGAACCAGGAGAGGTCACTCGTGCTTATATGTGGACTTCTTCTGTCTAGTCTGTTTGGGTGGGTTTCTGGGAGAAAGGGTTAGCAGAAGGTGAAGCAGTTGGACGTGCTACATTCTGAGAACAGGCTTCCCTTGGCCAGGGTCTGCATCTGGCATCGAGTGCTCCTCCTTGCCTTGTTCTATCCAAAGTTTAGTCACTGGACTAGATAAAAAAGGGACCCCTAGGAGAATACACCCAGCTCCCCCATCGGACCCAGCCCTTGGACACCTACCTACCTGAAGGGCGAGGTTCTATTCTCTGCCCACAGGCAACCAATACCACCACAGCCATTCACCCTTCCTCCTCTATCCTCCCTCTCCTGCTCTGCTTTTTGTCATCTCCCTCAGGGGTACAATTAAGAGATGTCACACACTAGACAGAGAGATAGAGAGAATACAGACTGAAAGGGGATCACTTGCCTACTGACATCCACAGGCAAGTGGAAATGAGGTTCCTGGCCTGCTAACTCAGAGCCACATTCTTCTTGACATCTGGGTTTCCCCCAAGCTCTTTCTCTCTGGGTGTGCTGAATTTAAGTGGCCTGGACTGGAAGTGGATGCTAAACCTAAGAGGCCAAACAGAAGTGTCCTTGGAAATCATCCAGGCTTGCCACTCGGTCTCCTGTTGGCTCACTACCTCTGACTCTGCCCCTTTGTAAGCTCTGCCCACTGCTTGTCTCCATGGTGCTGGTAAACAAGCCTTGGCCCTGCCCAACCAACAGCATCCTGGCCTGCCTGCCCTCTCCAAGACATCTGAGATGATCTAGAATGAAGTCCTCAGGGGTCCAGGTGTAATCATCTGGGACTTCAAGCAAAGGAGACATTCCATGGCACAGGACCCAGCCAGGGTCTGGCTGACAACTGGGACCCAGAGATCTGTGGCTCTGCTGGTCAGTTCTACAATGGTCAGGTCCAGACAGAGAAAAAAAGGGGAGGCAGAACTGGTGATGTGAGAGAAGAAATGTAGCTGCCATGCTCACATTCATGGGACCACAAGCCCCAGACCAGGGATGGTGCCAGGAGCAACAGAGCCCTATAGGCAGCCACACCTGGGGCCAAATCTTTTTCCTGCATATGTGACACTGGGCACCCATATCCCGACAGCAACACTTCTTAGATCCCCGGGGGCACAGGATTTCCCGCCCTGGTTTCCGGGAGCTCACAGATATACAGTGGGTCATGGGAGGCTGTGGACAAGAAGATGGCCAAAAACTATGTTGTTTCTTCACTGGAAATGGCAGGTGCTGCCCCTGGCTGTGTGTCATGCTGTGAATCCTAGGTGGAAGTGGTATTCATCTAGGTAGGTTTAGTTTGCGAGTATATGGCAGGTGGGGACTGAGAAGCTGACAGGAATCGGACCAGATTTCGATCTTGAGACTCAGGAGAGGCCACACGTTGGTGTATGTGGACTTTTTCCACCTAGTCCATTTGAAGGGATTTCTGGGAAGAAGGACACAGCAGAAGGAGCAGGAGCTAGAGGGGCTACTGTCTGAGCACAAGCTCCCCTTGGCCAGGGTCCGCCCCTGGCATCCTGGGCTTCATTCTTGCCTGTTCCATCCGAAGTTGAGCCACTAGACTGGATAAAAAACGGACCCCATAGGCAGCCAGACCTGGGGCTTTTTCCTGCATATGTGACACTGGGCATCCATATCCCAACATCAACACTCCTTAGATATCCGGGGCCCAAGGATTTTCTGGACCGAGTGGCACGACCAGTTCCCCCATTGCACTCCAGCCCTTGGACACCATTCTGATGAGGAACCTTCTATCCTCTGTCCACAGGCAACCAATAACACCACAGCCATTCACCCGTTCTCCTCTAGTCTCCCTCTCTTGCTCTTCTTTTTGTCATCTCCCTCAGGGGTACAATTAAGAGATGTCACACACTAGACAGAGAGAGAGATAGAGAGAATAGAGACTAAAAGGGGACCACTTGCCTACTGACATCCACAAGCATGTGGGAATGAGGTTCCTGGCCTGCTCACCCAGAGCCACAATTCCTGTCAACATCTGAGGCTCCCCTTGGCAACTCTTTCTCTTTGGGTGTGCAGAATTCAAGTGACTTCGATCAGAAGTGGGTGCTAAGTCTCAGAGGCTAGCCAGAAGTGTCCATGGGAATGGTCCAGGCTGGCCAGTTGATCTCCTATTGGCTCACTACCTCTGACCCCACCCCTTCAGAAGCTCTGCCCACTGCTTCCAGAGCCTGTCTTCACAGTGATGGTAAACAAACCTTGGCCTCACCCAGCCGACAGCATTCTGGCCTGCCTGCCCTCATCCAGTCCTCTGTTTTGACCTGGAATGAAGTTCTCAGAGGCCCACGTGTAATCATCTGGAACTTCAAGCAATGGAGCCTTTCTGTGTCGCAGGACCCAGCCAAAGTCTGCTTGATAATCAGACCCAGAGACCTGTAGCTCTTCTGGCGGCTTCTAAATGGTCAGGTCAGGACTGAGATAACAGGTGGAGGCAGAATCAGCGGTGTGGGAGGAGAAATGTAATTGCTGTGCACTCATTCAAGAGACCACAAGCCCCAGACCCAGGATGGTGCCAGGAGCCATAGAGCCCCATAGGCAGCCAGACCTGGGGCTCCAGGCTTCTTCCTCCATGTTTGACACTATATCCCAACAGCAACACTCTTCAGACATTGGGGGCACAAGATTTCCTGCCCTTGCTTCCAGGAGCTTACAGATATGCAGTGGACCATGTGAAGCTGTAGACAAGAAGAAGGCAAAAAAAGACAAATTAGTGGTTTACTGTATATGGTGGGTCCTGCCCCTGCTGAATGGCATGCCCTGGTCCCTATGTGGAGGTGGGATTCATCTTGGAAAGATTGGTTTGTGGGTGTATTCCAGGTGCATGCTGGAAAGCTGAAGGGATGGAGACCAGATTCTGATCCTGAGACCCAGGAGAGGTCTCTCACGGGTATATGTGGACTTTTTGTCCTAGTCTGTTTGGAGATCTTTTTGCGAAGAAAGGTTCAGCAGAAAGAGCAGAAGCTGGATGGGCTCCTGTCTTCTCACAGTCTCTACTAGGCCACAGGATTCCCCTCCCTGATCTCCAGGAGCTCACAAATATGCAGTGGGCCCCAGGAGGCTGCGGCAAAGAGAGTGGCAAAAAAAAAAAAAAAGACATATTAGTAGGGTACTGGACATTGCTAACTCAGATCCTAGATGCATGGCAGGTACTGGGCCCATGGTTGAAATGGAGTTCATCTAGGACATGAGGATGCTTAGATGCCTGCCGGAGGAGGGCTGAGAAGATGGAAGGGTGGAGAACAGATTATGATTCAAAGAAGCAGTAGCTGCTTCACACAGGTATATATGGACTGTTATCAATTAGTTTGCTTGGAAGGTTTTCTATGGAGAGGGGCTCATCAGAAGGAGTGGAAGCTGAAGGGGATTCTGCCTGTGCACTGGCTCTATCTGGTCAGCATCAACTCCTGCCCTACTGGGCTTTCTTTTTGCCTTGTTCCGTTCACTGTTGTGCCATTGGACTAGTTTCAAAAGGTCCTAGCAGTCCATGCTCAGCTCCACCATTGGACTCCAACCCTTGGAGACCATCCAGATGACCAACCTTCTATTCTCTGGCCCTGGGAAAGCACTACCACGACAGCCTTTCTCCCTTCTACTCTAGGTTGCATCTCTTGCTCTTCTTCTTTTGATATTTCTCAGGGGTACAATTAAGAGATGTCACACAACAGAGAGAGAGAAGTGTGGTTGAGTGGTGATCACTTGTCTACCAAGATACTCAAGCAATTTAAAGAAGAGTTGCCTGATTCAACTTTGCCCCACCCCCTTAGCCAGTAGCTCTCTGGCCTGGACCAAAGTGTCAGCCCCTTCACCCAGCCACCGGCACAGGGGGTCCATGGACTTGGATCACTGTCCACACCTTGCAATCACCTCACTAGCGCCTTGATCGCCAAGTCGCCACAGCACGTCCTCATTAGGACAAGGCAGGCAGGTTCCTATCTGAAGCCCACTTGTAGCAGCCAAGTGACATTCGACACTACCTCACCTCCTAAGCCAGTAGCTCTCTGTTTCAGCTGAGGCACATGCCTCTTCACCCAGCCATTGGCACAGGGATCCACAGAATTGCAGTGCCCCCCACCCCCTGTGATCAGCCGCATTAGTACTTTACTGGCCGACCCAGCACAGCATGGCCATATTGGGACAAGGTGGGCAGGGTTCCCAGCTGAAGCCCACTTCACCTGCAGCAGCCAAGCAGGAGCTACAGACCTGTGGCATTCACTACCACCCTGTCCCCTAAGAGAGAAGCTCAACCACCCTCCAAGGGCCTGAGAGCTGGCAGTACCACTCACTCCATCCAACCACCCACAATGGGGAACTGAGGACCAGTGGTGCCCCCCAGTCTCTCCAACCAAAGGGACATGGTGCCCAAGGACAGCCTACACAACTCCTCCATAACACGCTGTAGCAGATAGGGCACCTGTGGGCAGCCAACAGCCCCCTGCCTCCACCCCCCACATCACTCTTCAGTGCAACCGACACTTATGCCTGCTCCGAACACCCCATGCGGCCCTGTGCACCCAGGACTGTAGGTGAGTCTGCACATCACACACTCAGAGACCAACGATCCAGGAACCTTCACCCTAACCATCTGGCAAGCGGCAGTGCATACACACAACACCCAACCCAACAACCAGGGAGAATACCCCTGCACTAATGGCCAGGTGGCCAGCAGGACAGATACATCACATCACCAGAAATGCCACCCACATCCTCAGCAGCCCTTACAAGAACAGTGAACAGGGTCCCATGCTCACACACCTAATAGCTGCTCCACCCACCCAGAGACAGGAGGTGAGAGTTCCAATGTGACCAGGTTAGGAACCAGAGTAGCACACATGCCCAACCTACTTGAATATATCAAAACAAAACAAAACAAAAATTCAGGACGCAGTGAACAAATATACAATAAATAAATAAATACAATAACTTTTTGATGCCTTGGAGACAACAGTTAATATCAAATCACATAAAGACGCAGGATAAGATGGCTACGTCAAGTGACCAAAATAAAGAACAAGAAAACCTTCCAGAGGAAGATAAGGCAATGGAACTACCTGATAAATAATTCAAAGGACTAATATACAGAGCTCTCTAAGAGATCAAAAAAGAGACATATAGACCAATGAAACAGAATTGAGAATCCAGATGTAAATCCATCCGTCTATGAGGAGCTGATAATTGACAAAGGGCCAAAGTCCATTAAATGGGAAAAAGACAGTCTCTTTAACAAATCGTGCTGGCATAACTGAATGTCCATCTGTAAAAAATGAAAGAAGATCCATACCTCCCACCATACACAAAAACTAACTCTAAGTGGATCAAAGACCTAAATATAAAACTTAAAATTATAAAGATCATGGAAGATAAAATAAGGACAACACTGTGGGCCCTAATACATGGCATAAATAGAATACAGACCATAACTAACAATGCACAGACACCAAAAGAGAAACTAGATAACTGGGGAGATCCTAAAAATTAAACACTTATGCTCATCAAAAAACTTCACTGAAAGAGTAAAAACAGAAACTACAGACTGGCAAAAAATTTTTGGTTATGACATATCTAACAATGGTCCAATATCTAAAATCTACAAAATATATCAACACCTCAACAACAAAAAGACAAATAATCCAATTTAAAAATGGGTAAAGGATATGAAGACACTTCAACAAAGAAGACATGTGGCAGCTAAAAGACACATGAGGAAAATCTAGCATCATTAGCCATCAGAGAAATGCAAATCAAAACCATAATGAGATTCTGTTTCACCCCGACAATACTGGCGATAATTAAAAAAAAAAAAATAGAAAATAACAAATGTTGAAGACACTTCAGGGATATTGGAAGTCTTATGCACTGAAGGGGGGAATGTAAAATGGTAAAACCCCTATAGAAAAACAATATGGTGCCTCCTTAAATAGCTAGAAATAGAAATACCATATAATCTAGCAATCCCACTCCTGGGAATATATTCTAGGGAAATAAGAACTGTCACACAAATAGACATACAGCACACCCATATTCATTGCAGCACTATTCACAATAGCAAAAAGATGGAAACAACTTAAGTGCCCATCAACAGATGAATGGATAAACAAATTATGGTACATGCATTGACTTGATGGCACACAACAATAACAATGCACAATAGAATTCCACTCAAAGATAAGAACAATGATGAATCTGAGAAATACCACACGGCATGGATGAATCTGGAGGGCATTATGCTGAGTGAAATAAGTCAATCGCAAAAGGACAAATATTGTAGGAAACCACTATTATAAGAACTGAAGAAAAGATTTACACATAGAAGAAAACATTCTTAATGGTTACGAGGATCAGGAGGGGTGGAGATGGGAAATCACTAACTAGATAGTAGACAAGTGTCAACTTTGGTGAAGGGAAAGACAACACACAATATAAGGGAAGTCAGCACAACTTGACCAAGGCAAATTCATAGAAGTTCCCTAGACACATCCAAACACCTTGAGGACTGAGTAACTGGGGCTGAGGGCTGTGAACCATAGTCTTGCGGGGCATCTAGGTAACTGGCATAACATAGTTAATAAAGAAAATGTTCTACATCCTATTTTGGTAACATCTGGGGTCTTAAATGCTTGTGAGCGGCCATCTAAAATACATCTACTGGTCCCATCCCATCCAGAGCAAAGGAGAATGAAGAAAACCAAAGACACAAGGAAAATATTAGCCCAAACTACTAAAGGACCACATGAACTAGAGCCTCACACCAGCCTGAGCCCAGAAGAACTAGATGGTACCCAGATACCACCACCAACCCCTCTGACAGGGATCACAACAGAAAGCCCCAGACAGAGCAGGAGAAAACTGTAGAACATAATTCAAATTCATGAAAAAAGACCAGATTTACTGGTCTGACAGAGACTGGAGGAACCCAGAGACTATTGCCCATGGACATTCTGCTAACTCAGAACTGAAATCACTCTCAAAGCCCACTTTTCAAACAAAGATTAGACAGGCCCATAACACAAACAATAACACACGTGAGGAACATGCTTCTTAGTTCAATCAAATATATCAGACCATATGGGCAAATCCTGGCCAAAAGAAAGACCAGAAGGCAGGAAGGGACAGGAACTGGAAGAATGGACACAGGGAACCCGGGGTGGAAAGGGAGAGAGTGCTGTCACATTGTGGGGATTGCAACCAATGTTACAAAACAATATGTATATAAATTTTTGAATGAGAAACTAACTTGACCTGTAAACTTTCACCCAAACCACAAAAAAAAAAAAAAAAAAAAAAAAAAAGAATTTAAAAAATAAAAGAAAAAGAGGTACCTGGGCTGTTCCGTCCCTGCTGGATCCTCTAGATATCCGGATCTCCCCACTGCGGCACTTTCTCTCTGGGTGGGTGGAATTCCAGAGGCCTCAGCCGGAAGTGAGTGCTAAGTCTCAGAGGCCAACAAGAAGTGTCCTTAAGAATCACCCAGGCTGGCCAGTGGCTCCCCTGTTGGCTCACTACCTCTGATCCTGCCCCTTCAGAAGCTCCACTCACGGCTTCCAGAAGCTATCTCCATGGTGATGGTAAACAAGCCTTGGCCCCACCTAGCCGACAGCATTCTAGCCTGCCTACCCTCATCAAGACCTCTGAGGTGATCTGGAATAAAGTCTCCATGGGTCCAGGTGTTATCATCTGGGATTTCAAGTGATGGAGCCTTTCCTGGGCACACAACCCAGCCAGGGTCAGCCTGGGCCTCAGGACTCAGAGACTTGGAGATCTGTCAGCAGGAACTACATATGTCAGATAGAGATAACTGGTGGAAGCAGAATTGGAGTAATGGGAGAGAAGTGTAGCTAGAATACACACATTCATGGGACCACAGGCCCAAGACCTGGGGCGATGCCTAGACCCACAGAGCCCCATAGCCAGCCAGACCTGGGGCTCAAGGCTTCTTCCTGCACATGTGACACTGAGCATCCATATCCTGAAAACAACACTCCTCAGACCTCCGGAGAACAGGATTCCCTGCCCTGGCTTCCAGGAGCTTACAGATATGCAGTGGGCCATGGGAGGCTATGGACAAGAAATCGGCAAAAAAGACACATAGGTGGGGTTCTGAACATGGCAAACTCGGACCCTATATAAGTGGCAGTGACTGGGCGTGTGGTGTAAGTGGGATTTGTCTAGGATGAGAGAGTGCATGGGTGCATGCCAGAGGCGGACAGAGAAGATGAAAAGATGGAAAACTGATTCCAATCCAGAGATTCACTAGAGGCTTCTCACAGGAATATACTGACTTTTACATCTAGTCCACTTGGATGGGATTCTGAGAAGAAGGGCTCACAAAAGGAGTGGGAGCTGAGGGGCTCCTGTCTGAACACAGGCTCTATCTATAATCTGCCCCTGGAGTCCTAGGCTTCCTCCTTCCCATCTCTATCCACAGTTGTGCCATTGGACTAGTTACAAAGGGACCTAGGAATCCACGTCCAACTTCCCCATTGGAATCCAACCCTTGGAGACCATGCAGACCAGAAACCTTATATTCTTTGCCCATGGGTGACCAATACCACAACAGCCTTTCCTTCTTCGAGCACCAGGCTCCATCTTCTACTCTCCTTCTTGTGATCTTTCTCAGGGGTACAATGAAGATATGTCTCACAACAGACAGAGAGAAGAGCAGCTAAGTGGGGACCATTTGCCCACAAACATCCTCAAGCAAGTGGAAAAGAGGCGCCTGGTCTGCTCAGCCCATGCCTCAAACCTGTCCACATGCAGGGCTCCCCTCTGCAGGCATTCTCTCTTTCCAGAGGCCTTGGCCAGAAGTGCGTGCTAAGTCTGAGAGACCAACCAGAAGAGTCTTCAGGAATTGCCCCGGCTGGCCAGTGGCTCCCCTGCTGACTCACTACCTCTGACCCTGCCCCTTTGGAAACTTCACCCACAGCATCCAGACACTGTCTCCATGGTGATGGTAAACAATCCTTGGCCCTCTCCAGGCAAATGCATCCTCATCTGCCTGCTCTCACCCAGACCTCTGAGGTGATCTGGAATAAAGTGGACAGGGGCCCAGGTGTTATCATCTGGGACTTCAAGCAATGGAGCCTTTCCTGGGTGAACGAATCAGCCTAGAGCAGCCTGGGCCAGTAAACTTGGAGAATTGTAGCTCTTCTGGCAGGGGCTACAATGGTCTCAAACAGAGAGACCAGGTGGAGGAGGAATGGAAGGAATGGAAGGAGAAATGTAGCTGGAGTGCACACATTCACTAGACCACAGGTCCCAGTCCTGGGGAGGTAGCAGGAGACATAGAACCCCTTAGCCAGCCAGACCTGGGGTTCAAGGCTTCTTCCTACACATATGACACTGAGCATACATGTCCTGACAGCAACACTCCTCAGATCTCCAGGGAACAGGATTTCCCACCCTGGCTTACCAGGAGCTCACAGATATGCGGTGGGCCACATGTGGCTGCGAACAAGATGTCAGCCAAAAAAAGACGTGTTGATGAGGCACTGGCCATGACAAACTAGGCCTCTGTGTGAGTGGCAGCAATGGGCCTGAAGTGAAAGTGGAACTCATCTAGCGTGGGAGGATGTGAGGGTAAGTGCCCAGGGCAGGCTGAGAAGATGAAAGGATGGAGATGAAATTCTAATCCAGAGACCCAGGAGAGGCCCTTTGCAAGTATGTGGACTTTTTCACCTAGTCCACTTGAGAGGGTTTCTGGGAAGAAGGGCTCAGCAGATGGAGCAGGAGCTGGAAAAGCTCCTATCTGTGCACTGGCTCTAACAGGTCAGCATCCACCCCTGGCAACCTGGGCTTACTCCTTGTCATTCTCATTCTTCTATTGTGCCACTTGACAAGTTACAAAGGGACCTAGGAATCCATGCTCAGCTCCCTCATCAGACTCCAGCCCTTGGAGACCATCCAGATAAAGACCTTCTATTCTCTGCCCATGGACAACCAATACAACCACAGCCATTCCCCCTTCCAGCTCTAGGATCTATCTCCTGCTCTCCTCCTTGTGATCTTTCTCAGGGGTTCAAGGAAGAGATATGGCACAACAGACAAAGAGAGACAGAGAGAGAGAGAAGAGCATCTGAGTAGGGACCACTTGCCCGCTGACATCCTCAAGCAAGTAGAAAAGAGGTGACTGGCCTGCTCACCCTGTGCCGTGAACCTCTCCACATCTGGGACTCCCCTCCGGGTGTGCTGAATTCCAAAAGCCTTGGCCGGAAGTGGGTGCTAAGTCTCAGAGGTCAGCCAGAGTGTCCTTAAGAATCACCGAGGCTGGCCTGTGTTTCCCCAGCTGGCTCACTACCTCTGATCCACCCCCTCAGAGCTCTGCCCACTGCTTCTGGAAGCTGTCTCCATGGTGATGGTAAACAAGCCTTGGCCCCACCCATCTGACAGCATCCTGGCCTGCCTGCCCTCACTCAGATCTCTGAGGTGATCTGGAATAAAGTCCACAGGGGCCCAGGTACTATCATCTAGGACTTCAAGCAATGGAGCCTTTCCTGGAAGCACCACCCAGCCAAGGTCAGCCTGAGCTCCAGGAACCAGAGATCTGGGGCTCTGCGGGCCAGTGCTACAATGGTCAGGTCCAGACAGAGATAACAGGTGGACGCAGAATCAAATGGATGGGAGGAAAAATGTAGCTGGAGTGCACACATACAGAATTGAGACCAGGGGTGATCAATAACACCACAGCCCTTCTGTCTTCCAGCTCTATGCGCTCTCTCCCCTGCACTCCTTCTTGCAATCTTTCTCAGGGGTACAATTAAGAGATCTCGCACAACCAACAGAGAGAGAGAGAAAAAAGAGCGGCTGAGTGAGGACCACTTGCCCACCAACATCCTCAACCAAGTGGAAAGCTTCCAGAGGCTGTTTCCATGGTGATGGTAATCCAGCCTTGGCCCCACCCATCTGATAGCATCCTGGCCAGCCTGCCCTCACCCAGACCTCTGAGTTGATCTGGAATGAAGTCCACAGGGGCCCACGTTTAATCATCTAGGACTTCAAGCAATGGAGACCTTCCTGGACACATGACCCAGTCTAGTGCAGCCTGAGCCTCAGGGCTCAGAGACCTGGGGCTCCTCCAGCAGAGGTGTCAGGTCCAGACAGAGATAACCAGTGAAAGCAAAATTGGACCAATTGGAGAAGTGTATCTGGAGTGCATATAAAATACTTCCAATTCATCCATAACATACCAGAAACTACCTTTGGATCTCACGGACACCTATGATTTCTGACTTCTTCTCAGCTAAAATCTTTTCTGTTGACAACGATTTCCACCCAGGAACACTATTATCAGTACATGCCCACCTACACCTCAATTACTTTTCCTCACTTCCCTCTCCTGTTCCTTCCAGATTCCCTTGGATTCCAAAATGTCAGCTGTGTAACTATTCAATTATGTTTATGTTGGCATTGAAACAATTTCTTTTAAACTGGCGACTGTCATGGATTGAATTGTGTCCCCCAAAAAATGTGTGCAGCAACTTGGCTAGGTCATGATTCCCAGTATTGTATGATTGTGTAATCTGACGTGATTTCCTTATGAGTTGTAAATTCTATCACTGTGATGAGGTTATACTGATGAGGTTGACAAGATTAGATAGTGTTTTAAGGCAATCTCTTTTGAGATATAAAAGCGAGAAGCAAGCAGAGACACATAGGAACCTCACACCACCAAGAAAGCAGTGCTGGAAGCAAAGCGCGTCCTTTGGACCTGAGGTTCCCGTGCTGAGATGCTTCCAGACCAAGGAAAGACTGATGTATCACATGGACCTTCCAGACCAAGGGAAGATTGATGACACAGACCTTTCTCCAGAGCCGACAGAGACAGAAAGCTTTCTTCTGGAGCTGATGCCCTAAATTTGGATTTGTAGCCTACTGGACTATGAGAGAATAAATTTCTCTTGTTAAAAGCCATCCACTTGTGGTATTTCTGTTAGAGCAGCACTAGATGACTAATACAGCTACTATCAGTTGCAAGTTTCCTCTTGTATCCTTGACAAGGCAAGCAGCTCTAAACCATCGTGAATTCCATTTCCTTTTTAACATACATTCCACTTGCACCAAGTTACCTCTTATGTTTTTTTAAGATGGGTCTTTCAAGTCATGTCCAAGTCCTCTTCATGAATTAGCATCTGTCGCAGTACACAGAGAAGCCCAAGAATTTTCATCAGCTCCTCAGAACCCAATGGACAAGGCGAGATTTGACCCCTCTTAAAGCAGAACTTCTCAACTCTGAATGCCCATTAGTCCTCCTGGACCCACACAAAACACTGTGCTTGGACCCACTCTGGATCTAATCAGTCAGTCTGCTAATGGAGGGGAGCTGGCTTTTTTATACTTTTTTTTTTACTATATATATTTGTATATCTAGTTTTTATTATATATTTAAATTATATTTATTAAATACTATTTATTTTTTAAAAGTCTCCAGAAGATTCTACTGTATAGCCAGGCTGTGATGTACAGTTAATAAAGTCCCTGTTTTCCTGAGTGTTATGAGCTGAGCTAAGGTGGGGCTTGTTGAAAGCCCAGCGCTACAACCCTGAGGCCATGGTTCTCAAAACTTCCTGTCTGTGAGAATCACCAAACAAACAGAGGCTAGGTCCAACCACAGATGAGATAACTGCAGGCACTGAAAAATAGAATTCTAGCAATGGCAGTTTTAAAAAGCCGTTCAGGGGACTCCAATATACAGCAGTGAGAAACGCTGCTCAATGGCTGAATCCACTGTGCAAACACGACCTTTGATCTCAATGACTTTACAGAACAATGGGAAAGGCCATATGTCATGGATTGAATTGTGTTCCCCCAAAATCTGTGTCAAGCTGGCTAAGCCATGATTCCCAGTATTGTGTGGTTGTCCTCCATTTTGTGATCTGATGTAATTTTCCTATGTGTTATAAATCCTAACCTCTATAGGGTCGCTGTGAGCCAGAATCGACTAGAAGGCAATGGCTTTGTTTTTTTGTTTTTGTTTCTTTTTAATTGTACTTTAGATGAAGGTTTACAGAACAAATAGTTTCTCATTAAACAGTCAGTATACATATCGTTTTATGACATTGGTTAACAACCCCACAACATGTCAACACTCTCCCTTCTCAACCTTGGAGGACCTTTTTTTTTTGGTGAAGATATACATAGCCAAAGTTACACCATTTCAAAAGTTTCTACGTGTACAATTCAGTGACATTGATTACATTCTTCCAGTTGTGCTGATATTCTCGCTATCCTTTTCTGAATTATTCCATCACCATTATCTTCAACTCACTGCTCCCTAGGCTTCCCATCAAACCTTTTGAGATGCTATTGTCAATTTGATCTCACATAGATAATTCTTTTTCTTTTTCTTTTTCTTTTTTTGTACCTTAGATGAAGGTTTGCAGAACAAATATTTCTCATTAAACAGTTAGTACACATATTGCCCTATGACAATGGTTAACAACCCTATGACATGTTAACACTGTCTCTTCTCAACCTTGGGTTCCCTATCACCAGCTTTCCTGTCCCTTCCTGCCTTCTAGTCCTTGTCCCTGGACTGCTGTACCTCATTAGTCCCATTTTGTTTTATGAGGCTGTCCAATCCCCTGCTGAACAGTGAACTTCAGGAGTGAATTCACCACTGAGCTAAAAGGGTGTCCGGGGGCCATACCCTCGGGGTTTCTCCAGTCTGTCAGGCCAGCAAATCTGGTCTTTATTTTGTGAGTTAGAATTTTGCTCTACATCCTTCTCCAGCTCTGTCCAGGACCCTCTATTGTGATCCATGTCAGAGAAGTCAGCAGTGGTAGCCGGGCACCATCCAGCTGTTGTGGACTCAGTCTGGTGGAGGCCATGGTAGCTGTAGTCCATTAGTCCTTTGGACTAATCTTTTCCTTGTATCCTGTTCTCTTCATTCCCCCTTGCTCCTGAAGGGTTGAGACCAGTGGAGTATCTTAGATGGCTGCTCAAAGGCTTTTAAGACCCCAGACGCTACTCACCAAGGTAGAATGTAGAACATTGTCTTTATAAATTGTGTTCTGCCAATTGAGCTAGATATTCCCCGAGACCATGGTCCCCACAGCTCTCCGCCCAGCAATTCAGTCCCTCAGGGAGTTTGGAATTGTCTATGGAGCTTCCATGACGTTGCCTTGTATAAGCTGAGCTGGCTTCCCTAGTATTGTGTACTGTCTTACCTTTCACCAAAATATCACTTACCTACCGTCTATTTAGTTCCCCCACCCACACCTCCCATCCCTTGTAATGAACAAAGATTGTTTCTTTTTGTGTGTAAACTTTTACATGAGTTTTTACAGTAGAGGTCTCATACAATATTTGTCCTTTTGTGATTGACTTATTTCACTCAGCATAACGTCCTCCAGTTTCATCCATGTTATGAGATGCTTTACAGATTCATTATTGTTCTTTACCTTTGCATAATACTCCATTGTGTGTATGTACCATAGTTTGTTTATCCAGTCATCTGTTGATGGGCATCTAGGTTGTTTCCATCTTTTTGCTATTGTGAACAGTGCTGTAGTGAACACGGGTGTGCATATGTCTGTTCATGTGACAGCTCTTATTTCTCTAGGATATATTCCTAGGAGTGGGATTGCATTTTGTAGTACTTTTTTTTGTGGTGCTGACATTTTCTTTGTTCCTCTTACTCTCCTGTACTGAGTTCCTTTTGTTTGTGGATCTTTTTTTCATTTCTTTTGTTTTTCTAGATTTTGTTTTTACTGAGACTTTATGTTTTTCTTCTTTATTTTGATGAGTAAGTTTGTTAACTTTCTTTGTGGTTACCTTGAAATTTACCCTTATCTTCCTAGATTTGAACCAGTCTATTATTACTTAGTATTGCCTTGCCTTCCTCTCCATTAGAAGGTTCCCTACACCGTTTATTCCCTCTTTTGTTGTTCTGATGCTGTTGTCATTTACAGATTAACCTCTCTGGTTCCCTGTTGTAATTCTTTTCATTTTGCATAGTCCTTAAGAGTTCATTTCCTAGGTTGGTATCTGGCCATTACTATCCTGTGTACTGATGTTGTTTGTTCTCAGATCAAAGGACTCCCTTTAATAAGTCTTGTAAGTTTGGTTTTGTTTTTTACATAGTCCCTTAATTTCTGTTTATCTGGAAATGACCTAATTTCACCATCATATTTGAATGAGAGTTTTGCAGGATATATTATTCTTGGCTGTAAATATTTTTTCTTTCAAGGTTTTATATATGTTATCCCATTGACTTCTTGTCTGCATGGTTTCTGCCAAATAATCCGAGCCTAGTCTTATTGTTTCTCCTCTGTATGTGACTTTTTGTTTTTCTTGAGCTGCTCTCAGGATTCTTTGTTTGTCTTTGTTTTAGTGAGTGTGATTTTCTTTTGGGGTCTATCCTATATGGGGTTCGTTGAGCTTCTTGGAAGGTCAGCCTTTCATCTTTCATGATATTGAGGAAGTTTTCTGTTAGCAACTCTTCAATGATCCTCTCTGTGTTTTCTCCCCCTGTTCTGGAACTCCGATCACTCACAGATTTTTGCTTTTGATTGTATCCCACATAATTCTCAGGGTTTCTTCATTTTTCTTCGTTTTTTCTGATCTTTCCTCAGAGTTGTATCCAAGTGTTTGTCTTCAATTTTGCTGATCCTATCTTCCATCGTTTCAAACCTGCTCTTCAACCCTTCTATGACACTGTCCATTTCTGAAATCTTGTTGTCTATCTTTTGGATTTCTAAGTTTTTTTTGGTATGATTTCTAGTTGTGAATTTATTCTAACATTTTGTTCCTGTATTATTTTCTTGAATTCTTCCATTTTTTTGTTTGTACTTTCCATGAATTTGTCTGCCTTTTCCATGAACTTGTCTATTTTTTCCTCATTTTTGCCTGCTTTTTGCTTCAACTCTTGGCTAATTCTGAATACTAGAGATTTGAATTCCCTATCAGTTAGGTCTAGTGCCTTTTCTTCTACTGGAAGGTCATCTGGTGTTTTATTTTGGACACCTACTGGAACCATCCTGTCCTGTTTTTGTAAATGTTTTGATATTGTCTGCTGTCTTCAGAGCATTCAGTGGCTATTTTCCTCATTTATTGATTGTAGATTTGTTTGTTTTGACCTGCTTTTTTGTTTTATTTGGTTATGTCTGAGCAGGCAGACTGTGCATTTTTTGTTGTTTGATCATCTGTGGGCATGATACTTTTCACATCCTTCTCCAATGGGCAGGGTCAGTCACTCAGTATGGTACAGCAGGGCAGATCCAGCTGAAGGGGAGTTGCTGGGATGGGTTGTTCGTGGCACATACCAGGGCTGACAGTGCGGACCGGGAATCAGTGCAGGGCAGGTTCCAATATGTTGTGCCTGTGCTGCTTGAGAGTGTGATGTTCAGTGCATGGTGCAGGTAGGCAGGAATCAGGGAATAAATTGTGATGTGTGGAGCTAAGATGGGTATGGAAAGGATGAGAGAGAGGAGAGAGGAGCAGGAGCCAAAAGCATACACACAAACAAAAAAGAATGCTAAGGGAGCTTGCTATTGGAGTGGAGAGATGAGAGACTGAGAAATGGGGAAAAACAAAAGAGAAAAAGGAAAAGAAAAAGGGTAAAAGAAAAAAATGAATAAATTGAGAAACTGGAAATGAAATAAGGCAAAAAGGAATAAAAGAGAGAAAAAATAAAACCAAGAAACAAAAAAACAAAAAACAAAACCAAAAGAAAAAAAAGCAAGAAAAAAGAAATGCCCCCAGGGATGTTCCTGTGCGTCTGCACAGAGTAAGGGAGTAGCTTCCAAGCCGTGCTGTACAGCCCAGCTAGAAGTGGCTCCCAAGCCAAGAAAACAAACAAATAAATCAAAACAGAACAAATCAGAGCAAACAAACAAACAAAAAAGCCCCAGGGATCCCACCAGCGTGGCAGCATGGGCAGGGAAGCAGTTTCATAGTCGAGCAGTGTTTCACAGCCTTTCAGGAAGAAGCAAAGATGGTACATGGAGCCAGGTATTTGTGAGAATGAAGGCGGAGGTGGTGAGAGGTAAGGAAGAAATCTAGAGAAGCAGAAAAAAGTAACACCAGCAGCCAACCAAAGGCACTCAGGGAGTCGGCCAGTGCGGGTGGATGTAATCCAAGCAACACCGGGGTGAAGTTGTTGCTTCTCAGCCAAGAGACTGTGGCTGCAGGAAGCAGAGGAGGCTAAGTGGAGGTGAAGAAGGGTAGGGGTGTGGGAAAGCCTATATCACTAGTTACCGGTTGTTCTGTCTCCTGCTGGAAGCTCTGTGAAGCTGCTTTCTCATACCCCATTTGCTGATCTCCAATAGGAGTCCAAGATGGCAGATCTGTGCTGTGGTAGCTGATGGGGGACCTCTGCATGTATCTCTCCTCACTCTCTGTTCTTGGTCAGTTTCTTATTCCATTCAGTGCTTGGCTGAGTGTCTTCATTTGATGCTTAGGATTTCAAGATTGATGTGTGACTCTGTTTGACTTAGTTTTTCTGATCTTTGCTGGAGAGGGACAGTATGGTGCTTCTGACTATAGTGCCATGTTGGCCCTGGCTTTGGTTTTGAATAGGTTTTATGATGTTAATGAGGCAGGATTAGAGGTAGTTATGTTAATGAGGCAGGACACAAGCTACAGGATTAGGTTGTTTCTTGGGTCAATCTCTTTTGAGATATAAAAGAGAGATGTGAGCAGAGAGGAGAGGGACTTCCTACCACCATGAAAAAAGAGCCAGGAGCAGAGTACATCCTTTGGGCCCAGGGTCCCTGTGCTGAGAAGCTCCTAGACTAGGGGAAGATTCATGACAAGGACCTTCCCCTGGAGCCAACAGAGACAGAAAGCCTTCCTTTGGAGCTGGTACACTGAATTTGGGCTTCTATCCTGCTAAACTATGAGAGAATAAATTTCTGTTTATTAAAGCCATTCATTTGTGGCATTTCTATTATAGCAGCACTAGATAACTAAGACACAGTACACTACACTGTGTCAAATATTCATAGAGGTTAGGGAGACAGCACCATGGAAAGACATTCAAGGGATCTCAGGATCAGGGAAGGCCTTCCATGGAAAAGGAGAATTTATCTGAGACCTGAGGGTTATTAAGGGTTCAGTAATTGGGTCTGGGGGAGAAAGGAGAAGAGAAATTCAGGTAAAAGGAGCAGAGGCCACAAACCAAAGTAGTATCCACCACACGTGAAAATGAGTGAGGGTCAGCATGAATACCGAATAGGACATTGATGTGATATGAGGCTGTCAAGGAGATTCACCATAGAGAATGGAATTACAGGAAAGAATGAGGGAAGTGAGGATTTTATCCTGGGGTCACATAGGCATCAGCAGAAATGCAATCACTAGTGTCCACTGAAGGGCCCTTAGGCCTGGAATATCTTAATGACCAAGGGATGGAGAAAATACGTTACATTTCCAGAGTGGGGATGGATCAGACAGGTGTGAAGTGGGTGAAAGGGAGGCCCAGCAGAGGATAATCTTCCTAATATACTCAGAGAGAGATGGAGATCTACTATATGGCAGTGGAAACAAAGACAAAGAGTGCCTTAGTCAGAGTTTTCTAGAGAAACAGAACCAAGGATAGACAGACAGATAGATAGACACAGAGACAGAGAGAAACACAGAAAGAGAGGGATTTACATGAAGGAACTGGCTCACACAATTGCGGGTCTGGCAGGTCCAAAATCCTTAGGTCAGACTGCACACCAGAGATTTCTGCAAGCTTACATCCCAGGATTTATTGATCAGGCGACAAAAGGAATGCAGGGTCAAAAGAGATACTGCAAGCTCTGCCAGAATATCCATTTATATTCTGGAGGCAGACCACACCCTCAAGGAAATTCCCCCTTTCAACTGATTAATTGACCACATTAGATCAAATCATGGAAGGAAGTGATTACATCACATCACATCACATCACGTCACGTCACATCACATCACATCACATCACATCACATCACATCACATCACAGATTATATTTCATTATGGAACAGCAACCAGTCAAGTACCTGGCCAAACCACTGAGAATCATAGCCAAGCTGACACATAAAATTAACTATCACAGACATCATATACAAAAAAATTGACTCACCCTGTCTCACAACTTACACAAAAATTGACCAAAAATTGATCACTAACATAAATGTAAAACATAAAAGGATAAAACTTTTAGGAAAAAAAGGAGGAGAAAATCATTTGGTTGTAGGGCTAGGCAAAGAGGTCTTAGACCTCACACCAAAGCATACTCCATAAAAGGAAAAATTGATAAATTAGACTTCATCACAATAAAACTTTTGTTCTGTGATTGACCCTGTTAAGAAGATGCAAAGGCAAACAACAGACAGGGAAAAATTATTTGCAAACTACACAGCAAACAAAAGACTACTATCTAGAATGGTGGCAAGGATGCAAAGAAGCTGGATTGCTCATACATCGCTGGTGGCAATGTAAAATGGCAGAGCTGCTGTGGAAAACAGTTTGGTAGCTTAAAAATGCATTGCTGTTGAGTGAATTCTGACTCATAGTGACCCTATAGAACAGAATAGAACTGCCCTATAGGGTTTTCAAGGAGCGGCTGGTGGATTTGAACTGCCAACCTTTTGGTTAGCAGCCAAACTCTTTAACCACTTCATCATCAGGGCTCCGAACTCTTGCTTAGTAAGTATTAAAACCCCCAAATGACTGAAGGAGGCAAACGTTCTGTTTTCAAAGGCCATTGGTGGAATGAGACAAACATTTTCTAATATTTCATAGATCTCTCAATCTCATAAAAGGACAGAATCATTGTTTCTGGAGTGCTATCTTGACTCCTTCCCAAGTTGCAGAGCTATGGTCAGACAGAGCCAGCTGACAGACTTCTCCATGATGATCCAGGAAGGCTGGGGGTTAATCAAACCCTTCTGATCACCAAAGTTCTCTATCCAATGTATAGAATAAAGGACACCCACATGAGGGAGACACATTGAGACTGGGAAGAGCAGCTTGTATTTTCTCTCCTGACTCAGCTGGGTCTCTTAGAAGAAAAATTATCAGGAAGGATTCTGTCAGGATGGCCACGTCAGGATGGAGGTTGCGTTTCTGTGTCATGTCTAGTCTTTGAGGAGGAAGGACTTCTGTATGCCTTCAGCCTCCAGGGGCAGGACTTTGGCCCATGTGTGAGGCTGGCCCACCATCTCTTGGAGGTCTCAACTGAGGAGACCAGGCTACTGTAAAATCTCTTTGACCTTGTCACCCACACACAGGTGTGTGTAACCTCCAGGGACACTGCAGAGAACCTGCTAAGACAGAGACACAGGGTCAGAGAGGCTGCTTAAGCTTTGGAGGGGAGGGGCAGGGAGCACACAGCATACTGTCTGTGGCCCCAAGGGTGCCAGAGAGCACTGGGGAGAGATACTATAAGGCAGCTGGGAGTCAAGGAACTCAACACTGCAGGGCTCCGAAAGTCAGTCCTGCACATGAGGCCAGCAGCAGCAGCAGCTGGGTGATTGCAGTTACACAACAAAGCCAAAGCCAAAGGAGGCTCCCTCACTTCTTTCAGGCCTTTCCCTGGTGGTGCCCACCCAGCTGGATTCAGGGCACTGCTGGGAGATGGGGACTGCTTGGTGGAGTCTGAGTTGCCCTGAACACCTAAGCGCAGGCTGGCAGACATGGTTCCTTCTCTCTCTAGAGCCTGAGTAATGCTCTCCGTGGAGGGTCAGGGGTGCTGTCCCTGGGATCAGAGCCAACCTGAACAGCTCTATAGGATTTTTACTTTGAAGAGGAGCCCCTTTTACAGAATACCTCATCTGTTTGCACCCTGTGGTCCTGAATTATCAGGCACAGTTCTACTCAGCTCCTTGAGCCCTCTTGCATCTTGAGCAGAGGAATCACAAGATTTGTTTTCTATTTTTTGAAGTCTAGTAGTTAAAAAAAATTCATCTGGTGGCTATAAACCTGTACGGATGATAGCTGGAATGATGCAGTATCACCAGGTTTATTAAGGATGTGATTTTAATTTATTAATTGCTGTTAGTTTTCCAATTACTGACATGAAGGTAGGAATTGGGAACATGTTGCCTCCTGTTCAAAAAGGGAAGGACCGTTCAGGTCTGACTGTAATTCCAGAAAATCACAGCTGAGATGCCAATCGCAACACAACCAGACAGTTGTCAGAGCAAAGCCATCTGGCAATTCTGTCCTGATAAGTTAGAATGAGTTTTCACGGAAGTCTAGAGACTAGGCTCTGTATCTGAGTGATCAGCATGCAGGTGGTGGAAATGGTAAAAATGCAAGGGAAAGAGGCAATCTAAGGAAGATGTCTCTTTGTCTTCCCTAGGAGTTCTCAGTTTGCACATCTAAGAATAGCCTTTTATTTGCAAATCTGCCCTATCTACAATATAACATAGTACATATGTCCAATACCCAGTTGAAAATTTAATTTTGTCAAGATAATTAAACTGGAAATAAAGTGTTCTATTTATCAATGTAAAACGCATATTTAAAGTCATGAATGTTCTTTGAGATAACACAGAGATTATATATGCTTTTAAACTCTTTGCTAAGTATAAAGAGCACAGGATTTGGAAGAGAGATCCATAAATCCTGATATTTATGGAACAATGGAAGCATAGGGTCCTGTATAAAGGACTCAAGAGTGACCAGAGGAGTCATAAGAAAATCAAATAAAAGTTGTAGGGCATCAACTAAGGATGAAATGAGTTTTATGTTTTGCTTTTAGTTTTTTTTTTTAATAATTCAATGGTTTTTAGTAACTTTAACAAGATGTGCAACCATCACCATAAATCAGTTGTAGAACATTTTCACCCCCCAGTAAGATTTTGATTCCTCTTGCACATTTACAGTTAATCCCCATTACTACCCCCATCCTCAAGCAACTACTAATCTACTTTCTGTCTCTATTACTATGCCTTTTCTGGACATTTCATATAAATTGAATTATATCATATATGACCTTGTGTCACTGGCTTCTTTCACTTAACCTAGTGTCTTTGAGGTTCATCCATGATGTGGCATGTGCCAGCAGTTTTACTCCCTTTTGGGGTGAGTAGTGTTCCATTTATGGATACACCACATTCTGTCTATGCATTCACCAGTTGATGGATATTTAGATTGTTTCCAGGTTGTGGCTATTATGAATGATGCTGCTATAAAGATTTGCATACAATTCCTTGTGTAGACATACATTTTCACTTCTCTTGAGTAGACACCTAGTAAGAGAATTGCTGGGTCACATGGTAGTTTTAAGTTTAACTTTTTGAGAAACTGCCAAACTATTTTCTAAAGTGACTACATCACTTTACCTTCCCACCTGCAATGCATGAGGGTCCTCATTTCTGCACATACTCACCAACATTTGTTATTGTCTTATTTATTATAGCCATTCCAGTGTATGAAACGGTATCTCATTGTGGTTTTTATTTGCATTTCCCTAATGACTAATGATGTTGAGCATCTTTTCAAAGTCTGATTAATCATTCTTATATCTTCATTGGTGAAATAGCTCTTCTTATCTTTTGCCCATTTTATGAGGTTTTTTTTTTCTTCTTTTGGTCTTATTATTGAGTAGTAACAGATATAAGTCCTTTATCAGGTATCTATTTTGCAAGTATCTTCTCTCAGTCTATCTGTCTTTGTGGTATCTTTCAAAGTGCGAAATGTTTGAATTTTGTTGACGTCCAATTTAGCAATTTTTTTTTTGTTTTTTATGGACATGTTTTTGGTGTAGTATCTATGAGAAAGTTGACTAACCTAGCGCCTTGAAGATTTTCTTCTATGTTTTCTTCTACAGGTGCTGTTTTTTTTAGCTCTTATATTTATGTATGTGATCCATTTTGAGTTAGTTTTTGTGTATGGTGCAAGGTTAGGGGCTAAGTTCGTCTTTTTGCATGTGGGTATCCAGTTGTCCTCTCACCACTTGTTGACCAGACTGTCCTTTCACCCAGTGAACTGCCTTGCTACCTTTGTCAAAAATCTTGATAACTGCCGTGCTCGCTTTGGCAGCACATATACTAAAATTGGACGATACCGAAGAGATAAGCATGGCCCCTGTGCAAGAATGACTTGCAAATTCGTGAAGCATTCCATATTTTTCAAGGTTGAGAAGGGATAGTGTTGGCATGGTGTGGGGTTGTTAACAATTGTCATAAAGTAATTTGTGTACTGACTGTTTAATAAGAAACTATTTGTTCTGTAAAGCTTCATCTAAAGTACAATAAAAAAAAATAATAAATTTTAAAAAATGATGCTTACTGATACTAGGCTAGACTTGACTGGCTAAAATACTAAAAAAAAAAATCTTGATAACTGCAGCTTTGTAGCAAGTTTAAATTTGATAAATAGAAGTTCTCCAGTTTGTTTTTCAAAATTATTTGATTATTTTAGGTGTTTTGCATTTCCATATACATTTTAATATCTGCTTGTTAATTTCTGCCACAAAAAAAAAACCTGATGAAATTTTGATAGGGATTACATTGAATCTATTGATCAATATGGGGAGAATTGCCCTCTTAACACTAATTGATTTCAAATTCATGAACATGGAATGTGTCTCCATTTATTTAGATCTGCTTCTATTTCTCTCAGCAAAGTGTTGCACTTCTTAAGCTAAATTTATTCCTAAGTATCTTATTCTTTAATGCTATTATATATGGAATTTTATTCTTAATTTCACTTTCAGATTGTTCTTTGTTTATATATAGAAATACAATTGATTTTTGTATATTATTAATCCTGCTAACTTGCTTTACTTATTTATTAGTTCTAATAGTTTTTTAGCCAATTAGGATTTTCAATATACAAGATCATGTCATCTGAAAATAGAGACAATTTTACTTCTTTTTCTCCTATCTGGATGCCTTTAATTTCTTTTTCTTGACTGATTGCTAAAACTTCAAGTACAACGTTGATTAGAAGCAGCAAAAGTGGGCATCCTTGCCTTGTTCCTGGTCTTAGGGAGAAAGCACTCAATTTTTTCATTATTAAGTATAATGTTCATTATAGGATTTTAGAAGATGTCATTTGTCCAGTTGAGGAAGTTCTCTTCTATTCCAAGTTTGTTAGGAGTTTTTGTCATGAATAGGTGTTGGATTTTGTCAAATGTTTTTTCTGCATCTACTGAGATGATCATGTGGTTTTTGTCCTTCATTGTATTATATAATGTATTTTACATTAATTGGTTTTTAGATGTTAAGCCACTATTGCATTCCTGGGAAAAGTACCACTTGGTCCTTGTGTATCTGATATGAAAATACCCAATTATGTTAACCATCCTACTTCTGATAAACTTTAGGTCATTTTTTGACTATTATAAATAATACTGCAATGAACACTTTTGCAGATTCTTCTGGTGCACATATGCATGCAATGATAAATAGGAGTTGAATTGCTATTAGGACATAGAAGATGCATATTTTCAATTTTTATAGATAATGCCAAACTATATTGCATAGTGATTTTAGGGAGTTACACTCCTAATAACAATACATGAGTTTTTCAATTGTTCTAGATCCTCCCAACACAATGTCAAGTCTGTCTATCCCATTTTCCCCTATCTGGTGGTGTGGGTTGTACCATACAGTAGTTTTAATTTGTATTTCCTTGATTACTAATAGAGACATTTCCATATATGTATTGGTCACTTGCGTCTTCTTTTTCGTAAGGTGGCTATTCAAGGCTGTGTCTCTATTTTCTACTGGGTAGTCTTTCATTTCTTTAATGATTTTAAAGAGTTCTCTATCTAATCAGGATAAAGGCATATATTAAAGGCTGATAATATATTTTCCCATCCTGCAGCTTGGATTTTCACTCTCCTAACATTGACTTTTGATGAACAGACGCACTTAATTTTAATATGATCAAATTTATCAATCTTTTCTTTCATGATTAGTAATGTTTTATTCTTGCTTAAGAAATCCTTTCCTACTTCAAAAGTAAAAAAGGTACTATCATCCAACAGCCATATTGTTGAGGTCTTTATTACACCAGGAAGAGATTCTTGTGCCTAATGTGAGATAGGGATCAAGATTCTGTTTTTCCATAGATAAACACTTGTGCCAGCACTATTAGTGGAAAAAATTATCCTTCTATCAGAGCTCTGAGATTCTAGTTCTTTTAGATAACAGGATTTATACATGTATGGGCCTGTTTCTGGGCTCCATCCTCCTCATCAAGCTATTTATCTATTATTGACACAGTGTCACACTATCTTAATAATTATGACTTTAAATGAAATCTTGTTGATCTGGAGGTCCCCTACCATGGTCTTTTCCTACTATAGTGACTTGGCTTATTTTGGCCCTTTGGATTTCCAAATGAATTTTAGAGTCAGTTTGCCAACATACACACACCTCTTATAGAACTCTGATTGGGATTGCTCTGAATACATATATCATTTTAGGGAAGATTGGTGTTTTCACTAAATTGAATTTCCCAATCCACAAACTCAGGATGTGGATTCAAAGATTTATTTAAATCTTCTTTAATATCTCACAGTTGTTGCCTCTGCCTCAGTTTTTTTTAGCACGGTTATCACAGAAATACCACAAGTGGGTGGCTTTAACAAACAAATTTATTTTCTCACAGTTAGGTGGCTAGAAGTCTGAATTTAGGACACAAGCTATCAGGAAAGGATTTCTCTCTCTGTTGGCTCTGGGGAAAAGTCTTTTTTTCAGCTTCTGTTCTCTGGTTTCTTGATGATCTTCATGTGGCATGGCATCTATCTTCCCCCATCTGTGCATCCTTGCTTCTGTGCCTAAACTGCTCCTTTTATATCTCAAAAGTGCTTGGCTTAAAACACACCCTACACTGATATGGTCTCATTATCATAACAAAGAAAACCCTATTCCCAAATAGGCTTACATCTACAGGTTATAAGGATTAGGATTTACAACCTCCATATTTTTTACAAGCCTCATATTTCTGGGGGACACAATTCAATCCATAACAGTTCTTTTTTTCTGTAGTTTTTTCTCCTCTTTCTTTTTTTGCTTATAAATCTTGCACATCCTATTTTAAAGGTTTATTCCTAGGTACCTGGTATTTTTTAGGTTAATGCAAAGAGTATCTATATTTGATATTCTCTTCTGCAAGCATAGAAATAAAACAAATTTTTGTAAAGTCACTTTATATCCATAAACCTTGCCAAATTTTTCATTAATTCTAATAACTTACATGAGTAATATTTTGGCTGTTCTCATCTAAACGCTATTGACTATGCAAAGGTATTCGACTGCATGCATCATAACAAATTATAGATAACATTGTGAAGAACTGGAATTCCAGTACACTAATTGTGCTTATGCAGAACCTGTACATAGACCAAGAGGCAGGAGGTACTCCATGGTTTAAAATCAAGAAAGGTGTGTGTCAGGGTTGCATCCTTTCACCATACTTATTCAATCTGTATGTTGAGCAAATAATCCAAGAAACTGGACTATATGAAGAAGAATGTGGCATCAGGATTGGTGGAAGACTCATTAATAACTGCAATATGCAGATGACACAACCTTGCTTGCTGAAAGCGAAGAGGACTTGAAGCACTTTCTGATGAAAATCAAAGACTGCAGCCTTCAGTATGGATTACATCTCAACATAAAGAAAATGAAATTCCTCATAACTGAACCAGTAAGCAACATCATGATAAATGGAGAAAAGATTGACATTGTCAAGGGTTTCGTTTTACTTGGATCCACAATCAACTCCCTTGGAAGCAGCAGTTAAGAAATCAAACGACATATTGCATTGGGCAAATCTGCTGCAAAAGACCTCTTTAAAGTTAAAAAGCAAAGAGGTCACTTTGAGAACTAAGGTGTGACCAACGCAAGCCACGATATTTTCAGTTGCCTCATATGCATGCGAAAGCTGGACAACAAATAAGGAAGACCAAAGAAGAATTGATGCCTTTGAATTACGATGTTGGTGAAGAATATTGAATATATTATGGACTGCCAGAACAAAGAACAAGTCTGTCTTGGAAGAAATACAGCCAGAGTGCTCTTTGGAAGCGAGGATGGAGAAATTTCGTCTCACGTACTTTGGGCATGTTATCAGGAGGGACAAGTCCCCGGAGAAGGACACGATGCTTGGTAAAATAAAAGGTCAGCAAAAAAGAGGAAGACGTTTGACAAGATGGATTAACACAGTGGCTGTAACAATGGGCTCAAACTTAACAACGATTGTGAGGATGGCACAGGATAGGGCAGTGTTTTGTTCTGTTGTACATAGGTCACAATGAGTCGGAATAAACTTAACAGCACCTAACAACAACAAAAATCTAAACACACAACCATATCACTTGAAAATGAAAATTTTGCTTCTTCCTTTCCTAAATTCATACTGTTTCTTTCTTTTACATGCCTGACTGTGTTGGCTAGTGCCGTGGATTGAATTATGTCCCCCCAAAAATGTGTGTATCAATTTAGCCAGGCCATGATTCCCAGTATTATGTGGTTGTCCTCTGTTTTGTGATTGTAATTTTATGTAAAAGAGGATAAGGGTGGGATTGTAACACCCTTACTAAGGTCACATCCTGATCCAATGTAAAGGGAGTTTCCCTGGGGTGTGGCCTGCACCACCTTTTATCTCTCAAAAGATGAAAAGGAAAGGGAAGCAAACAGAGAGGGGGTACCTCATACCACCAAGAAAGCAGCACCGGGAGCAGAGAGTGTCCTTTGGACCCGGGGTCCCCGTGCCTGAGAAGCTCCTCAACCAGGGGAAGATTGATGACGACCAGAGCCAACAGAGACAGAAAGCCTTCCCCTGGAGCTGACACCCTGAATTTGGACTTGTAGCCCACTAGACGGTGAGAAAATAAATTTCTCTTTGTTAAAGCCGTCTACTTGTGGTATTTCTGTTACAGCAGCACTAAAGACAGCTAGGTTCTTGGGGATATATACATTTTTTAACAGAAATGGTCATAACAAGCATCCTAGTCTCATTTCCAGTCTCAAAAGTAGTCAAGATGTCACTATTCAGTATGCTGTTTGCAGTAGGTTTTACACAGACGTTCTTTACCAAATTGGAGAAGTTTCAGTTTTAGCCTCATTATAAAAATTTTCAAACATAGCAAAACAAGAGAGATTTGATAGTCTCCCATTTGCCTAATCACATGCTTCAACAATTATCAACATTTTGGCAGTTATCTCAGTCTTTCTGTTTTTGTTGATACAATTTAATAAAAATCCCTACTATTATGCCAATTTATTCCTAAACACTTTAGTATGTTCATTTAAAAGTAAGTACAATTTCTTACCTAGCCCCAATACCTTCATCATGTCCAACAAAATTAATACTTATTTCTTCAAAACTAAAATCTAGTCCATATTAAATGTTTCTCAATTGAATAAAAGAACAACACTGCATTTTTTTGTAACATCTCTGAAATGCATTCTAAATCTAAATCAGTTTTTCCTCCCCCTTGTTTTATGCCAGTGCAATCATTAAGATTGTGTGTGTCAACTTGGCTGGGCCATGATTTTCAGTGGTTTGGCAGTTATGATGTAGTTTGGCAGTCGTATGATGATGTGATCACCTCCGTGATGGGATCTGCTGTGAGTAGTCAGTCGGTTGAAAGGGAGTTTACTTGAGGGTGTGGCCTGCATCCAATATAGGTGGACTTTCTGGCGAGGCTTTCAGGCTTTTCTTGCTCTGGATCATGTAGCTGGCTCCTGTTCATTTGACCTTCAGTTCTCAGGACTTGAGCTAGCAGCTTACATGCTGCCGTCTTATCTGCCAATCTTGGGATTCGTCAGTCTTCACAGCCTGTGAGGCACAGCCCTGCTGTCTGATCTGCTGATCTTGGGTTTGTCAACTCCTGCAGCTACGTGAATCAGGAGAAGCCTCCAGCTTGACCCACGGACTTGGGACTTTCCAGCCTCTATAACCGTGTAAGCCATTTCCTTGATATAAATCTCTTTCTATATATATGTATACACTTTACTGGTTTTGCTTCTCTAGAGGACCCAACTGAAGACAGCCAGCAATTTGTTGGAAAAACTGGTTCAGTTGTCCCTATGGAATGCTTCATGTTTTAGAATTGGTGGCCTTCTTTCTTATGGTTTCATATTATGTGTTCTTATGCACTTATATTTCCTTTAAACAAGAGATTAAATCTAAAACCTTGATAAGATTCAGATTTAACTTTTGTTGTAGAGGGCAAGAACACATCATAACTGACATCATATGCTTTCTATTGCATCAGCATGTATACCATGTCTGGTCATTCTTCTTCTAAAAAATGACACCATCCATTGATGATCGGAGTCTTAAATCAATTTATTTATTAGGAGTTGCAAAAGATGATTTTTAAACTTCCATTATTCTCTTTACATTTATTAGCTGTAACATTTCCATAAAGATGAACTTTCTCTTAGCATATAGGGCTCTTGGATTATTTGGAAATAAAGCTTGTTCAGGACACTGAGGAAAATGCTTAATTTGTTCACTTTAAAGATCAGTATTCCAAGTAAATACTTGATGACTTAGCTATGTCCAACAGCGACTCATTATGCTATTGTTTTTTAATCTTTGGTGTCATTATATACTTACATTATTTCAATTAATTGCAGTTATTATTATTATTATTTTGATGCTTAGACTGTGCAAACTTTGGCCAGTGTAAGCCTCTTCAAATGACCTGTTGGGTTCTTCTGACATAGCCCCAAAATCTCTGAAAGCTTTCTGTTTGGGGCACAACAACACATTCTAGGCATTTCTTGCACTTTTGCTGCCCACACTTAGATTCAGCTTTTCTCTAAGGACCCTTGGCTCTTTTCAGTAGAGAATAATATTTAAAGGATACAATCTGGGCACTAGGGGTCCTCACTGCTATCGAATTGTCATTACCTCCAGGCCCTTTCAGTGGAAAAAGCTAGGATATCTGTCTTTTTTAAAACAAAAAGAAAAAAAACTATAAGTTCATATAGAAATTTTAAAATAAATCATAACTTTACAGATTTTACCCATTTTTTTTAATTTTATAATTTAATATACTTCCCTTACAGTGAAAAAATATTCTTAACAATTGTAAGAATGATGTGGTGGAGGCATCTGACCTCCTCTAACTTCACAAGGTGGGAGGAGAATCTAGATCAACAGCCCAAGGCTGATTCCTGTGAGATGGAGGTCAGACTTGCCTACTCTCCCATCCATCTTTACCAGTTCTGATGCAATCATTCCTCCCATGGCATTCTCTACTACTCTGCTGGATTTGATAATTCATTGCAATGGCCACACAGAACTCACATACAATACTCATTATTATGGGTTTTATTAGGGAAGTAACAGGTTACAATTCAGGTTCAGGAATGCTCAGGATATGGTTCTTCCAGCAGGACAGCCTCTTCTCAGCTGGCATGCCTCTCTCTGGTTGTCAGCCTCTGCTCTTCTCAGGCAAGTGGTACAAAGCTTTTAACTCCCCTATAAGTGCCCCAAGGCACCCCTACTCCACCAGCAAGCCTCCTGTCCAAAGGTACTCAGCTTTTTCACTACATGGGCGGGGAAGCCCACAATGCCATCTTCTGCTGGTCTCTCCTGCTGCCGTTTCCCTGCTGCTGCTTCTTGCCATCTTCAGTGTTACAGCATTCTCTCTGTCTCTTAGGTCTACGAGGGTCTCAGCGTAGGGATTCCAGGTCCAAAGGACACTCTTTGCTCCTGGTTCTTTGTCCTTGGTGGTGGTGAGATGTTCTCCTTCCTGCCTCTGGGATGGCTTATTTTAAGCCTAGAGGGATGGCAAAACTGACCAATCCCCTTGTTAGGGTTCCATATGTCTTATCAGCATGGTTCCATCAAATCATTTGGTGGGAGTTATAAGACCATGGTAAGAAAGTCCACACAAAAGCGATCCACTGCACTGCAACAATATTAAAATATTTAGCTATTTACAGTATTAAAGTCAAGTCCAAGAGGGGGGAAATGAAGAACAGAGTTTTAAATTCTCATAGACTCCAGATTTCCTGGAGACATGGAGGCTGGATGAACCACTGAAGCTATTGCCCTGAGATAATCTTTTAAACCTTAAACCAAAAATATCCCCTGAAGTCTTCTTAAAACCAAGCAATACTTTAGCTTAACTAGTAAATAATGTCTGCCTTGAGCATTATGCTCTTTTAAGAACTATCTATATGGGATCAAAGTGACAATAGCAACTCGAAAGATTACAGAAGAACCTTAGGAGGCAGTGAGTTTATGTTAATGGGGGAGGAACAACTCAGAAAAAGAGGGTGAGAATGGTTGCACAAGTCAAAGAATATAATCAATGTCACAAAACTCTACATGTGAAAACAGTTGAACTGGTGTATGTTTTGCTGTGCATATTCTCAACATACAACAAATATTGAGTCCAAACAGTATTAAAATAGAACTTATTTGCTTTATTTTATAATACACATAAGTTTTAAAAATAAAAATACTAATACCACTTCAAACAGTAAAATTAGCAAATAATATTCAAAGTATCTTCACAGTTCTTTCTGCTCATAGAATATATTCTACTAAAGATATACTGTCAAAATTCTGTTTTCTAAGTCACTAGAAATAGACCTTTTTTTTCCTATGTGGCTGTGACACCAACGTGTGATGTCATTTGATTTGTTTCAGTTTTTTCCCCAATTTTTTTTCACTTTTTATTTAATTCTATTTTTGACTGTGTAAAACACAGACCTAATTCTTAAATCAAAGCTACATAACAAGATGTATTTATTCAGAGACATCTTATTTCCATCCTTGTTCTTTGCACTCTGATCCTTCCCTCAGTTTATGTTGTTATTGTTACTTGCCCTCAAGTTGACTCCAACTCATGGTGACTTTATGTATACCAGAAGGAAACATTGCCTGGTCTTGTGCCATCTTCATGGTCATTGCTATGTTTGAGTCCATCGTTGCAGCTATTGTTTAGTGCCTTTCAACCCGGGATGCTCATCTTCCAACACCATGTCAGGCAATCTTCTGTTGTGATCCGTGGGGTTTTCATTGACTAATTTCTGAAGCAGATCACAAGGCCTTTCTTCCTAGCCTGTCTTCGTTTGGAAGCTCCACTGAAACCTGTCCACCATGGGTGACACTGCTGGTATTTGAAATACCGGTGGCATAGCTTCCAGCATCACGGCAACAGACAAGCTGCTATAGTATGACAAATGGACAGATGGTGGTGGCCCTCAGTTTACAGATAGCTATTTTTCACTAGTTTTTTATTCTGGTAGTTACTTTTTTGCAAAAACAAGCAAGTGTGCACATGTATTCATACCCTATCCTTCACTTTTCACACAAATGGTAATTCTATATATGCTGTTCTGCATTTTGTTTTTTTTTCAATTAACAATATATCCTGAAAATCAGTCCATATGAATTTATAGATTTTATTAATTCCTTTTTCAAGTGTGTAGTATGTTCTCTATGTTTGGTTGTAGGGTCATATACTCAACCAGTTTACTTCTTTTTCAAATATTTTGCTTTTACAAATTATGCTATAACGAGTAACTTTGTGCATGTGCCAGCTCTTATTTTTGCCAGTGTATTTTTGGAATAGAATCTTAGAAGTAGAAAGACTGGGTTAAATCATAAATTTATATGTAATTTTGTTAAAGATTGCCAAATTTGCCTGCATTGAGACTATATAATTTTGCATTCCCACTAGGAATATGTAAGAGTACCTGTTTTCCTAGAGTCTGGCCTATATAATATATGTCAAGTATTTTGTTTTTCCAGTGACATAGGTGATAAGTAGTATTCCACCATAGTTTTGATTTTTATTTCTCTAATCCTGAGTAGGAAACCCTGGTGGCGTGGTGGTTAAGTGCTACAGCTGCTAACCAAAAGTTCAGCACTTCGAATCCACCAGGGGCTACATGGAAACCCTACAGGGCAGTTCAAACTCACCAGCTGTTCTGCAGAAGAAAGGGGTGGCAATCTGTTTCTGTAAAGATTTAAAGCCTTGGAAACCCTGTGGGGCAGTTCTCTTCTGTCTAATAGCATTGCTATGAGTCAAAATTGACTTGATGGCAGTAGGTTTTTTTATACCCTTATTAATTTTTGTCCCATTGTTCAGTCTTAGATGGAGAAGAGCATATAGTTAAAGTCATATATCTTTAGTAGGCTTCTTTTTTTTTCTTCCTGCATGTCTTGAAGTTTCTGATTTATGAAAATCGCCTTTTAGCTGACTCATAGATATTAATGACTGCTATATCCTCATTGTAAATTGTAGCCTTTTAACATTAGTTTTTTCATCTTATTTAATCCCTTTGGACATGTATTCTACCTTGTCTCAGATTAAGTTTGTGTCTCCTGCATTTTACTTGCATTTAGCTGGTCTAACTTAGCCCATTACTTTTTTTATATATTGTATATATATATACATATATATATATATATTTCAGAATATTTACCATCTCAACATGTTTTACATGTACAGTTCAGTGACATTAATTACATTCATCATGTTGTGCAACCATCACCACTATCTATTTCCAAGCTTTTCCATCACCCTTGACAGAAGCTCAGCACCCCCTAAGCAATGACTCCCTCTCTCTCCCCCCTCCCATCCCTGGTAACTACTAATAAACTTTGGTATTTCTGCATTTGTCTATTCTAGATATTTCATATAAGTGGGATCATACCAGGGCTTTGAACTGGTCTGAGCCAGTTCAGTCATAGCCAACAATGCAAAACTGGAAAAGTCCTGAATTTTTTAAATTTGGGTGATCTAGAACCATAAAGTCCATAGGTGGACTTTCTGGCAAGTCTTATGGGCTTTTGCTCACTCTGGATCCTGCACCTGGCTCCTGTTCATCTGATCTCTGCTTCCTGGGACTTGAGCTAGCAGCTTACCTGCCATCTTGCCTGCCAGTCTTGGGATTTGACAGTCTTTGCAGCCTGTGAGCAAGAGCCCTGCTGTCTGACCTGTTGATACTGCGTTCACCAGCTCCTGTAGCTTCGTGAATCAGGAGAACCTCCAGCCTGACCCATGGACTTGGGACATTCCAGCCTCTACAACCATGTGAGCCATTTCCTTCATATAAATCTCTCTATATATATATTTATACATTTTACTGGTTTTGCTTCTCTAGAGAACTCAGCCTAATGACCTAATGACCTTGGAGCACAACCAGGTTCTCCTCCATCCCGTTTCACTTACAACCTCTCTATTCCATTGCAGTCTGCAGGGTCTCACCTGTAGTTATCCAAAAGCACACTGTGACCTTATCAGCCTCCAGGAACAGGGAGTTAAAAATCACATAACTGAAACTTTGTTAAGCACTTTTAAAAACTGACCATACAATCCATGCAAAATCCTCAGCCTTGTGGGATCACGCTTCATAACCTGACACCTAGAGACCAGTCATATTATGATACAAGGAGAACACATACAAAAGTAGAGAACTATTATTTGCCAAAATGAAGGGCTAGGCACAGTGTTTGGACAAACTGACTAGATGCCTGAAACTGTAGTGAAATCAATATGCAACAAATACCAAGTTTTCTTAAGGGGACTTTCACCATACAAGAGAGACTCCCAGAAAATATACATCAGTCTAAATAAATGTGCTTGAAAAATGAGGAATAAGTTTGCACTCAAGATAAACTAATATAAAAATTATCTGTGAGAACAAGGAGGCTTCAAGCCCAGGGAGAAAAGAAAGCAGTCATATATGTGCCAGGGTCTGCAGGTACCCTGACAAAACAGAGAAAGATGAGATGAAGGGATACTGGTTTCTCTCGCTTTTAAAATATGTAAAGGAGATGAGGAAATGCACTTAAAATTGTAGTGAGTAATTGTACCGTACTGAGTGAAGGGTCAGACACGTCACTGAAACTTACCTTGTAAAGGATGGTGCAGGCAACAAGTCCTTGCATGTAAGAATTTTGGCAGAAGCTCCAAGGCCAAAACAATAAATGCCAAGGACCCCATATTTTAAAATGGGTTTCTGTACTATTTTGCCAAAAACCTGCCAAAACTAGCATTGCTGGCATCCACAATTGCCCATGTTCAGGATATAACAATTGAGGTGGAAGAAAGAAGACTTTTTGGATAGAGTTGTCAATGAAGTAGGCATTTTTTTTTTTTGCACCTTTTGAGTCTGGGCCTCCTCCCCTCCCACCCCAAATGCGTAATTTAACATTCTGTTTAAATGGAACATACTATAAGGGAAATGTCACATCTGTAGCCCAAACTGACTTCTTAAGCAAGTGCTCCAATGAGAGCTGAGCACTGGTTGTCCAGTCTTTTTCAGTGTCTTCTTTAATAATCCAACCCATGTTAAAATGGCACCTGATGTATGGGGATAATAATAGGAGTAAAGGACCCATCCAATGTCTCATGAAGCTGTCCACAGATGGGTACTTTTTGTTATAAAGATAGAACTACTGTGTGATTGGATGTGGTTGGTGAATCCAACTATAAAACACAGCCCAACTAAGAGTCCTTGATTAGTGGGCCCCAACTGCTGTGTGGAGGGTGTTCGCAGTACCGTGCTCTGAAATAAGATCAGTCCATGCCCTGAGGAACCCTTGAGAGGAGGCCATGGCACCAGCTCTGGCACTTCATTCTATAAAACCTGGAGATTCCTTCTCTACTGGGCTGTGTAGCTGATTCTCTGGGCACGTTGGACAGGCTTCCTTGACCTCATGTACTGGAATCAACAGGTCTTGTTTTTGAGCCAGTTTGATCATATGTCAATTAAACGCTCTGTGCAATGGCCTATAAAAGTGGCCAGGATTCTTATCAGGGCAGTTCAGGTCTGATCAGCTTGTTAATTCAATTAATTTTCATCCTTTAAGGGTATTTGTGGGTATTCAAATGTGGCACGAGTAAGTGTGGATCTAGGCAATCTGCTGACAATGTTTGTCCCCACAGGGGCTGAGACTTAATCACTCAGGAAACCTGCAGCCTGCAACCAGGCCAGTCAACTCGAGGGTTGTCGAATTTAACAAGATGAATTTTGAAGGTGTGTTCCAGGACAAGCTGCACAGCCTGTGACTCCCGCATTAAGCAATGCATACTTATAATCAGTTAGAGGTACACAGTTTCTGAACCCCACTATAGCCCATTTGCCTTTAACTTCATTGACGCATCCATGAAACAGACACAGGAATCATCAGGAATGTGGGTGTACCAAACCAAGAAGCTCAACAAGCTAGTACAATTCCTGTATCTGAGGCAGCCACAGCTGGAGGGTAGCTGCACACTTTTTCCTGTAGCTCTGAGACATCATGATGCTGGATTATTCTTCTCAGTATATACAACTTACACTTAAACATGGATGCTTGCTAGGCGATAACCACTTTGTTGATATTCTCACTTGTGACACATTGCATAATAGAGATAATAAGACATATTAACTACAGCTCCTGCTTTCATACTATCTCAGTGTCCACTAGCAAACACTAACAAGCCAGCAATAATTTTTAGAATGAGGTAAACCAAGTGGTGGTGTCAGCCATGTGACAGGAACAAAATCCCAAAGGGCACCATTGCCAAGTGGCCACATCTTTTTGCCACAGGCTCCCATCTGCAGAACTGTAACTCTGACACTTTCACTCAAAAAGTTCTGCACAAATGACTGACTCAAGTGGAAAGGAGGTCATAGAACTTATTAACTAGTTTGTGTTGTTGGTGGTGAGAGGGACTATCTTTTGAATAATTTTATGGGCTGGTCTGAGCAGAATACATAGGAGGCACGAAGTGAATCAAATAACAAACAACACTGTCACATTCTGTGACTCCATTGTTTTCTGGAGGGTTTATTGCCATCGTTTTTTTCTTGAACAGGCTCCAGGATTGTGATTGGGACATCACCCCACATAGTTCCCAAGAACGTTACTGGGTGGCTAGTCCCTGATTTTTGTCAAGGTTAATCTTACAGCCATTGTTACTCAGATATTGAATCATCTATATCAGGCACTTAGTACATATCCTTAACCCTTTTATTCACAATAATAACATCCAACAATAACAACTCAGGTGATGTTTCAGTCTTTTCTAGGTTACAGACAATGTACTGAAGAGAAATCATGGAAAAATTTAGGTTATCTTGCACACTGGAGATGCAATCCAAAACCACAATGAGATACCACTCCACTACCACGAAGGATGGCTAAGATCAGAACAAAGGAAAATAACAAACGTTGGTGAGGATGTGGAGAAATTAGAACCCTCATCCATTGCTGGTGGGAATGCAAAATGATGCAGCTGCTGTGGAAAACAGTTTGGAGGTTCCTCAAAAAGTTAGAAATAGAGCTATCATATGATCTAGCAATTCCACTCTTAGATATATACTCAAGAGACTTCAAAGCAGTGGAACTAACAGACACATGTACACCAATGTTCATTGCAGCACTATTCACAGTAGCCAAAAGGTCGAAACAACCCAAATGTCCATCAACGAATGAATAAACAAAATGTGGTATACATACACAGTGGAATATTACTCTGCCATAAAGAGAAATGAGGCCCTGATGCAATCCACAACATGCATGAACCTTAAAAACATTATCCTAAATGAAGTAAATCATTCACAAAGGGAAAAATACTGTATGATCTCACTAACATGAAATACCTAGAATAGGCAAATGTATAGAGATCAGAGTTTAACAGTGGTTACTAAGGGTGGGAAAAAAGGGGAAAGAGGGAAATCTGTGTGTAGGTAGCATTAAGTTTCTATATATGGGAATGGAAAATATGGCATTTGATCTTGGTGATGGTTGCACCATGATGTAATTGGTTTCATTAAATTTTACATGTGAAAAACATTGAGTTGGCAAATGTTACCTTTATTTTTACAATAAATAAATTAAAATATATATATACCTGAGAACACTGTCAAGAAAACAGCTCATCAGAAGGAATGGAAAGGATGATCTAGACTGGGCAGCAAATTTCTGACCCCCAGGAAGCCCCCACCTCTACCACCAAGAGACAAATGTCAAGATCCCAGGGCTTAGGCAAAAGAGGGCAAGACTTTTGTAGAAGGAGCTGCAGTATAGGAAAGGACCCTCAGGAAAAGTAAAATAAAGTAAAATAGAAAAAATCAGCAAAAAAAAAATGAAAACTATTTCTGTGGGAATAAGATATGGTATGAAGGAGATCAAAGGACTGTGTTTCCAAGAAGAAATCTCTAATGATACAGCACGGGAAACTATGGGAAGAGATTGTTTGATTTTAGCAAATATTACAAAATCCAGCATCCCTGCTAGTCCCCCTGCAAATCTTGAGTCCCTTTGATCTCACACCATTGCATCTCTGGGAAAGCCCAAACTGGGCAGGTGACCCACTGTTGTCTAGGAAGAAGACTTGACCACAAGTTCTCACTGGCAATGAGGCTCTCTGGTTCCTGGCACCTACCCAAGTTCTGCTGCCTGGGGCCACGTGAATGTCTGGGCACTAGCTGCACTTCCCAGTCGATCCCGATTCCTCATGGTCCCAGTTGCTGCTGCCCATTTCTGATGTTTGTAACCTCTGCCAGCAGAGCCTCAGGTCTGGCATCCTGAAGGCCAGGCCGCCCATGGTCACGTTGGGCTCCCAGGCGGACTCCGTTAGGTGAGGTCATAGTAGATTACACCTGGGCACCTGCGGACATCATCCTAGATCACCTGACCAGTTGGATGAGGGCGGCTAGGACCTGGCTGCTGTGACCGGGGCAGAGCCACAGCTTGTTTGCCATCACCATGGTGAAGTCCAAAGAAACCGTGGGTGGAGTTTCGGAAAGGGCGAAGTCCGGGCTGGTGAGCAGTCAGGGGAGCCTGTGGACCCACCACCAGCCCTTCTGGGTGGTCTCTGAGACTCAAGAACTATCTCTTGCCTAGTGCTCTGGAATTTAGCACTCACCGGCAGAAAGCCGCACACATGGGAACCCCGGATTTCAAAAAGGTTGTTGGGGCACAGCCTTGGTGAGGTAGGCGCGGTACCTTCCTTCCACCCAGCAGTAGAATGGTGGGCAGTCTTTCCTCACTCAGCCGCTCCTATCTCTGTCTGGTGTGGGACATCTCCTGATTCTACCCATTAAGGAACAGATAAGAGATGGAATAGCGGGAGGTAGAGGCCGGAGATAGAAGGAGGATGGGCTGTGGAGGAATAGGCCACCCAGAGGGCAGAAAGTAGGAGAGTATCTATCTAGATAGTCTCTTAGGGATGGAGTCCAGATGGGGGAGGGGGCACGGGCACAAACATACCTTTATGACTTGTCCAGTGTCTCAACTGCAGATCATGAGGGGCCAGGAGGAAAGCCCAGGTCACCGGGGCCGGACGCTGTGTTCAGAGGGAGCCTGCGCTCAGAGAGGAGCCCCTCCAGTTCCCACTCCTTCTGCTGAGCCCTTCCTCCCAGAAATCTTCCAAGTAGACTAGGCGGAAAAAGTCCCTACTTACCCTGAGCAACCTCTCCTGAGTCTCAGGCTCAAACTTGACCTCCCTCTTTTCTTCTCTTCAACACGCCTACACATCCACACATCCACCCAGCCACTACCTCGTTCCTCCCTCCCACCGGTACGCAGGCCATCCAACTCAAACCGGGAATGGGGCAGCTGTGTCCAACACCCCTCCAACTCATCCTCCTTTTGCCAACCTCCGGTCCACACCACCTGTGGTTTCTGGTAGCCTGGTTGGGGTTGGATGCCTTGAGAACTTGTACCTCTGCAGGTCTCAGGAGGGCAGTTTGTCAATTAACACCTTGTGTCACATGTCAGGAGCAACAACTCTTGAGGGGAGGATGGTTTCCCAGAAGCCACTCCTGAGTCTCTATGAGAAATCCATGAGACCCACAGAACAGCAGGAAAGAAAGTGAAATGGGACTGTACTCAAAACAGGGAATGAAGCCAATGATGAGCATTGCTCTGCCGAGGAAAAACTAAACACCAGAGAATGAGACAGTCTCAGTTTTGCAAGGATTTCTGCTTTCTGATGGAAAGATCTGGGACTTTGCCTGAGGGCAGGCCCCCATTTGGTCTCCTTAAATTATCCAATGTGTCCAATACAATATCCTCCTCAAACCTGATCCTAGAATAGTTGCAGATTTGCTGGAAAAAAAATATATTCAGCTCTCCTATCATGAGATCTAACCTTATTCTTCTCACTGTTACTACCTGCCCAGGCTTTGATCTCATCAAGCACGGGATGTCCACTCCCACCTGCTCTATTAGGACCACCTTTCCTCATCCCACAAGTGATAAATAGACACCCCTTCCTATTTTAGTATTTCCTATTGGGCCATGTTCTTCAAAATCCCTTCTTTCTCTGCCACTTCATTTCTAATGAAAGACAATTTTCCAATTCTAGAGTGTTTGTAGAGGTTTAGCAAAAAAGAGGAAGACCCTCAATGAGATGGACTGACACAGTGGCTACAAAAATGGGCTCAAGCATAACAATAATTGTGAGGATGGCACAGGACTGCAAAGTGTTTCTTTCTGTTGTGCATAGGGTCGCTATGAGTTGGAACGAATGCAACGGCACCTAATAACAACAGTGTTTTTACTTCAAAATCATCTGAGAGGTACACCTCTGAAAGTTGAGGCTGTAACAAAAATTGAAATCACCGCAAAGAAAAGTCACCTCAAATTCCAGAGGGCAAACAGATCTACACAGCGGGTTTACTTTCTGTTGTTCATACAAAAACATGGGTGGGTTTCTCTACCAGCATGGAAGGATGCCACAACTGTCATGAAGACCAAAAAAACAAATTCCAAGAAGAGACAGAAAGCATGAAACCAAGTGTGTGTCAGGCTGAAGACCTAGAAAACAATTCCATGTATTGTTTGCTGACTTTAAAGCCTGAAGCACATCTAAAGGAGAGAAGCCGATGGATGTGCACAAAATTAAGGACATGGATTTGTCTGAGGGTGAGCAAAGGACTTAGAATGTGTGAGGATTGGCACACAGAAATCATCTCAGATGGGGATATTTCTCTCTCTGTTAAGTGGAGTTGATGAATGATCTGGATTTGTTTTGCATCATACCTTAGTTATACTGTAGTTATAACTTTTCTATATTGCCTGGAAAGGTACAAAGGGCAAATGAGAAACTGAACTTTTACTCTTTTTAAAATCATTTTAAATTCAAATATCTACATTATAATGAAGGATGCCTGCAATCTCAGACATAACAGTTTTAATGTGTCAGATATTTCATTTATTAATCTAAAAGGAAAATACAAAACCATCTCCTAGCCACGAGGAGTTTCATGAGAACTCACCTGACACCAAGAGGAATTATTAAAAATGGGGAATCCCTAGATTGATATCAAGCTACTACAAGAATAAAGGAAAGGAAAAGGGAAAGCAAATTCTTACCTGAGAACACTCCCAAGAAAATGCATAATCCATTAGAAGGAATGGAAATGATGATCCCGCTTGGGTGGCAAATTTCTAAAAGCATCACCTCTACTGACATGAGACACATGTAGATTTCCCAAGGCTCAGTCAAAGAG
Organism: Dugong dugon; assembly: GCA_030035585.1. Classification (NCBI taxonomy): domain Eukaryota; kingdom Metazoa; phylum Chordata; class Mammalia; order Sirenia; family Dugongidae; genus Dugong; species Dugong dugon. Next base: position 152,072,712 of record CM057460.1, read on the forward strand.
GGCAAGACTACTACAGAAGGGGCTGAAATACAGGTAAAAGCCCTCAGGAAAAGTAAAGTAAAATAAAACAAATTAATAGGAAGAAGCAAGTAATGAAAAAGCTTTCCTGTAGGAATAAGAAATGGGATGAAGTGTTCTGTGCCTTCAATAAGGATTCTGAAATGAAAGCATGAGAAATCTCAATTATTTACAAACAGGTGTAATTCAATACACCTGTAATGATCTTAAGTTTCAAATATGCTGTGATGGTTACATTTATGTGTCAAATTGGTTAGGCTAGGGTTCCCAGTGGTTTATCCAAACTAGTCTAGTTGTTGTTCCATAATGTAACATAATGTAATTGCTTTCCATAATGTAATTTAATGTAATGTAATCATTCAGTTAGTTGAAAAGGGAGTTTCCTTACAATGGGTTCTTTGTCTAGACTCTGCACTCTTTTTGTTGCCTGACCTCTGATTTGGGGACAAAAGCTTGCAGGTGTCTCCAGCCTGTTATTTGGTCTATGAGTTTTGAACTTAACAGAGCCCACAATCATGTGAGTCAATTCCTTGAAGTAAATCAATCTCTTTCCTATATATAGAAAGAGAGATACATATATACATATAGATACATATGACATATATATCACTGGTTCTGTTTCTCTAGAGAATGCTAAGACATATGCTATTTATTTATTAACTTTTTATTCTGAAATAAGTTACATGAAGTTGCAAAACATAGCAAAGAAAGGTCCTGTGTACCTTTCAGTCAGTTTCCCTCTATGGTTACATCTTATGTAACTATAGTACAAGATCAAAATCAGTGTCAATTTCTTTCAGCCAATAGCCACCAGGAACTCAATAGTAGTTGAACAATTGAGTTTGTTTTCCATTGCGTCAAGGGAGAACACACACCATGGGAATACATGGAATGTCTCAGTAAGAGGATGTTAGAAACACCCTATCATTGGATTAAGGCTTTGGTGGGTGGTATCCACGAGGGTCCAAGGAAATGGAGGTTCACTCTAGATTATATATTGTCAGAAATCAGGGACAATTATATGATTGTGTAACTCAATGAATGTTAGCTACAGGGAGAGCAAACCAGAGTGAGGATAAGGTTATTGATTCCCTTCTCTTCTTTATGCAAAAGGTTACTAAATACCAGCTATGTCTCCACAAAGATGTTTCTTCCAATGACATTCTCTCATATCTGTGAACTTTTCCCTTCCAATGACCTTGTCCTCCATCCCACCTCAGCTACCCACCCCATGACAGTGACTAGACCTTATCCTTCCATAATCTCAAATTCGAGCATCCTACTCCCCAACCACTACTTCCTATCTTTTACTTCACTTCTTCCAGTTCCCACTCTCACCATCCTCTGACACTTCCAGGATCTGCCATCTACTGATACTGTCACCATTTCAATGGTCTCCATCCCCACATATTATGTCCTTCCTTCTTTCTTTATTCAGCTTAAATTACATTGTCAGTTGTTACGATTACCGAAAACCAAACCCACTGCTCTTGAGTCAATTCCGACTCATAGCAACCCTATAGGACAGAGTAGAACTGCCACACAGGGTCTCCAAGGTTATAAATCTTTACAGAAGCAGACTGCCACATCTTTCTCCCATGGAGCAACTGGTGGGTTTGAACCACCGACCTTTTGTTTAGCAGCCGAGTGCTTTAACCACTGTGCCACCAGGGCTCCTTCAGTTACTCTTTCACAAATAACTGCATCCTCACTGCCCCTTTCTCTTCTTTACACTTATATGAAAGCACAATTACACTCCCTTCCAACTTCAAGTCTGCAAATGAGCAAGACTGGAGAAATTTCCCCACCATGCTGATTGGGTTCACTTTGAATTGATGACCACAAACATCTAGTATGAAATAATGCTGCCTGGCAGTCACACCATCTTTCCATTATTGATTCAGACCACTATTTCAAATCATCTGCCTTTCTCTTCAAACCTCTGACTCCTTCTCCCCATCCCCACTTTCACTGATAACTTGCTTTCTTTATCATTGAGGAATTCTAAACATTCACAAGAGAACATCCACCAGCTCCCACCACACATTCACCCACCCATCTGCCTCTGTGCCTCTACACCCCACTCTCCCTCTCATTCAAGTAGATGATTCTTTGTGCTGTTAACAAAGGCCAGCTCTTCCCATGCATGCACTCTATCACATGCCCTTCCTTTGTGCACAGGCATTGATCCAGTAATGCTCCCCTCTGATCTGCATCATCAATAGTTACCACCTATTGATTATTTCTTTTCATTACACAATCATATAGTTATTTCTCACCTCACACCAAAGAAAGGGGGGTGGATAGATACGAAAATAAAAAGTAAATAAATTTTTCTATCCAGCTACTGGCCCATATTTTTCTTTTTTCCTCTAAAGACTTGTCTACAGTTTTCTTTCTCCAATTTACCCAGTTCCACTCTCTCAGACACACTCCCATCAAGCTTTGCCTTTGATTTCCACCAAAACTGAGGATACTGCATTACCAATAACTTCCACATTGCTAAACCAGTGGTCAGCCTTCAGTCCTCACGTCACTGAACAAACATCAGAATCAATTGACCCTTGATTCACTGGCCCCAGGATGCCTCCCACTACTCTGTCTTTCCTCCTATCACATGGATCTCTTTCTGAGACTCTCAGTGGAATATTTCACATATCCCCAATGTCTTACCATTGGAGTGACCTGGAGTTCAGTCCTTGAAACTCTTCCTTTGTCTGTCTCACTCACTAATTGGGTAATCTCATCCAGACTCATAAAAACTATTAAAAGCTATCTATATGCTTATGACTCTCATTTACACCTCTAGCCTGGAACTTTTGTCCTTAATTGCATACTTTTATATCTGCCTCCGAGTTGATGGCCTGTAAGTATAAGAGGCATCTCACACTTAACATGCCCCCAACTAAGTTTCTGATGTTAACATTCTGATGCACAAACCTTCTCTACCCACATTCTTCCTCAGCTCATTTAATGAAAACGTTATCCTTGCATTTGCTCAGATGAAAACACAAGCAAACTACAGTAAACATAACAACAAAAACCCTGGAGACATCACTAGCTTCTCTCTTTCACCTGCCAGTCAATAGGAAATCCTGGCACCTTCTCTCTACTTTTGAAGCACCCTACCCAGATTATTTAAATACAGTCATAATTCTCTTCCTTTTTTCACCTTTCACATTATTTCCCTGTACAGAAATCCATCCTATAAGAATTCTTTTACTAGTTAAGTCGGGTCATGTCAATCCCCTGGGCAAAGCCAACAAATGGCTTAACAAATCACTCAGGGTAAAAGTAAAAGTCCTTACCGTGGCCAATAAGACTGTATTTTCTAGCTCCCATTACTTCTTTGACCTCCTTCTACAGTTGCCTTCATTAATTCTGCCCAAGCCTCACTGGCTTCTTGCTACTCCTCAGCGTCTGGACAGTTACAGGTCTCTCTGCCTGAAATCCTCTTCTCCTAAATAGCCTCATGGTTTTCTTCCTCATTAGCTTCTCAGCTTTACTAAAATGTTACTTTTTCAGTTAGGCATTTTCTGAGTCTCATGTTAAAAATTTCAATACCGGGAGAGCCCCCCAGCAAGGGGTTGGTTTGAGCAGCTCCATGCTCCCATCCTCACTCCTATCACCAAAACAAAAACAAAAGAAAAAGCAGAACCAACTTTGTCAAAAGTCTGGAAACCAGTCAAAAATTTACATCAACTAAGCAAATGCTGAGTCAAAAGAAAGGTGACATCTAAACAGCAGAAAATCTTTGTTTTTCTACTCATCTGTGCCCCACCCATGCTCTGGATCAGCATTACCATTTTAAAGTGGCAGCAGCCATCACTCCCAGACAAGAAGATTGGTCTCTAGCTCTAGAGGGAGAAGAACTGACTTTACTCACAAATTACTGTGTGTGTCTGTTCTAACCAGTATAGGGGACGCCTGAAGGACTGAAGCAAGGAGCTCATCTCAGCTTGGCCTTTCTTGGAGCTCACAGAGTATAGGGACAGAAAACCAAAATAAAGAGAAACTCTTGAAAGCAGCAGTAGAGAAGTGAATTGTCACATATAAGCGATCCTCAATAAGATGAAATGATGATTTCTCCTCAGAAACCATGGAAACCGGAAGGCAGTGGGAAGATACTTAAAGCACTGAAAGAATAGAATTGTCAACCAAGAATTCTATATCCAGCAAAATTGTCCTTCAAAAATGAGCGTAAAATTAAGAAATTTCCAGACAAACAAAAGCTGAGAGATTTTGTACCACTAGGTCTGCCCTACAAAAAATGCTAACGGAAGTCCTTCAGGTTGAAATGAAAGGACAATAGACAGTAACCCAAACCTAATCAAAGAAAAACATATCTTCAGTAAAGGTAATTTCACGGGCCGGTTTTATTGTATTTTTGGATTGTAACTCTATTTGTTATGTCCTACATGATTTAAAAACAGATGCATAAAAATAATTAAAATTTTATATTGGGCATACAATGTATGACGATGTAATTTGTAACAACATAAGGGGAGAGAGGGAGGAATAGATACAGACTTTTGTATGTCATTGAAGTTAAGTTGGTATCAATTGAAACTAAGTTGTTATAAATTTATGATGCTAAATTTAATCCCCATAGTAACCACAAATAAAATATCTTAAAAGTATATACACAGAAGGAAAGGAGAAGGGAATCAAAATGGTTCACTACAAAAAGTCAACTAAACACAAAAGAAAGCAATACTGAAGGAAATGAAGGACAAAAACTGGTATAAGACACACAGTAAATAAATACCATATTGGCAGAGGTAAGCCCTTCCTTATTAGTAATTACTTTAAATGTAAATGGATTAAATTCTTCAATCGAAAGTCTGAAATTGTCAGATGGATAAGAAAGCACAATCCAACTATATGCTGTCTACAAGAGACACCCTTTATATTCAAAGGCATATAGGTCAAAATCTCCAGTATAGACCATATGTTAGGTCACAAAAAAAGTGTCAGTAAATTTTAAAAGATTGAAATCATATGAAGTATCATTTCCGTTCACAATGGAATAAAACTAGAACTCAATAACAGAAGGAAAAGTGGAAATTACACATGTATGTGGAAATTAAACAACACATTATTAAACAACCAATGAGTCAAGGAAAAATTTTAAAGGGAAATCAGTAAATACTTATAGACATATGAAAATAAAAGCACAACATATCAAAACTTCAGTGAAGGCAGTGTTCAGAGGGAAATTTATAGCAAATGACCATATTAAAAAAGAAAAAAATCTCGAATCAATAACTTAAATTACAACTTGAGAAACTAGAAAAAGAAGACCAAATTAAGCCCAAAGTGACCAGAAGGAAAAAAATAACAAAGACGAAAGTTCAGATGAATTAAATTGAGAATAGAAAAACATATAGAGAGTCAACAAAACCAAAAGCTGCTTTTTTAAAAGATCAATAAAATTGGCAAACCTTTAGCTAGACCGATTTAAAAAAAAAAAAACCTGTAATCAGAAATGAAAGTGGGGACATTACTACTGAAATTATAAAAAATTAAGGAGGATTAGTAGAAATTACCCATCATGTGTCTGTCTGTTTGTCATACTGTGGTGACTTGCATGTTGCTGTGATACTGGAAGCTTTGTCACCTGCATTTCAAATACCAGGAGGGTCACCCTTGGTGGACAGGTTTCAGTGGAGCTTCCACACTAAGACAGACTAGGAAGAAGGACCTAGCAGTATACTTCTGGAAAAAATGGTCTGTGAAAACCTTAAGAATAGCAGCAGAACATTGTCTGATATAGTGCCAGAAGATGAGACCCTCAGTTTGGAAAGCACTCAAAATATGACTGGGGAACAGCTGCCTCCTAAAGTAGAGTTGACTTTAATAACATGGATAAAGTCAAACTTTCAGGATCTTCATTTATTGATGTGGCCCAACTCAAAATAAGAAGAAACAGCTGCAAACATCCATTAATAATCGGAACATGGAATGTACAAAGTATGAATCTAGGAAAATTGGAAGTCGTCAGAAATGAAATGATCAATAAAGATCGGTATCCTAGACATTAGTGAGCTGAAGTGGACTGGTTTTGGCCATTTTGAATCAGACAATCATATGGTCTACTATTCTGACAATGACAAATTGAAGAGGATTAGTGTCGCATTCATCGTCAAAAAGAACATTTCAAGATCTATCTCAAAGTACAGTTCTGTCAGTGATAGGATAATATCCACATGTCTACAAGGAAAACCAGTTAATACGACTATTATTCAAACTTATGCACCAACCACTGAGGCCAAAGATAAGGAAATTGAAGATTTTTACCAACCAATTTCTGCAGTCTAAAATTGATCAGACATGCAATCAAATGCTTGATAATTACTGGTGATTGGAATGCAAAAGTTGAAAACTAAGAAGGATTGGTAGTTGGAAAATACGGCCTTGGTGATAGAAACTACGCCGGATCACATGATAGAGTTATGTAAGACCAATGACTTCTTCATTGCAAATACTTTTCTTCAACAAAACAAACAGCATCTATGCATGTGGACCTCACCAGATGGAAAACACAGGAATCAAATTGACTACATCTGTGGAAAGAGACAATGGAAAACTCAATATCATCAGTCAGAACAAGGCCACGGGAAGACTGCAGAATAAACCATCAATTGCCCATATGCAAGTTCAAGTTGAAACTGAGAATAACTAAAGTAAGTCCACAAGAGCCAAAATACAACCTTGAGTGTATCCCACCTGAATTTAGAGACTATCTCAAGCATAGATTTGACTCATTGAACACTGATGACTGAAGACCAGACAAGTGGTGGGAAGACATCAAGGACATCATTCATGAAGAAAACAAAATGTCATTAAAAAGACAGGAAAGAAAGAAAAGACCAAAATGGATGTCAGAAGGGACTCTGCAACTTGCTCTTGAACATAGAGTAGCTAAAGTGAATGGAAAAAATGAAGTAAAAGAGCTGAACAGAAGATTTCAAAGGGCAGCTAGAGAAGAAAAAGTAAAATATTATAATGAAATGTGCAAAGACTTGGAGATAGAAAATCAAAAGGGAAGAACACGCTCAAGCTGAAAAAAGATGAAAAAATTCAAACCTCGAGTTGCAATTTTGAAGGATTCTATGGGCAAAATATTGAATGACGCAGAAAGCATCAAAAGAAGATGGAAGGAATACAGAGAGTCACTGTACCAAAAAGAAGTGGTCAACACTGAACCATTTCAGGAGGTAGCATATGATTAAGAATTGATGGTACTGAAGGAAGAAGTCCAAGCTGCACTGGAGACATTGCCAAAAAACAAGTCTCTTAGAATTGATAGAATACCAATTGAGATGTTTCAACAAACAGATGCAGCACTGGAGGTACTCACTTGTCTATGCCAAGAAATTTGGAAGACAGCTACCTGTCCAACCAACTGGAAGACTTGTGTCCATTCCAAAGAAAGGTGATCCAACAGAATGTGGAAATTATCAAACAATAACATTAATATCACATGCAAGTAAAATTTTGCTAAAGATCATTCAAAAGTGGCTGCAGCAGTACATCAACAGGAACTGCCAGAAATTCAAGCCAGATTCAGCAGAGGACATGGAACGAGGAATACCATTGCTAATGTCAGATGGATCTTGGCTGAAAGCAGAAAATACAGGAAAGAGGTTTACCTATGTTTTATTCACTATGCAAAGGCATTTGACTCTGTGGATTATAACAAATTATGGATAGCATTATGAAGAATGGGAATTCCAGAACATTTAATTGTGCTCATGCAGAACCTGTACATAGAGCAAGAGGCAGTTGTTCAGAGTAAGGGGATACTGCATGGTTTAAAATCTAGAAAGGTGTGCATCAAGGTTGCATCCTTTCACCATATTTATTCAACCTGTGTACTGAGAAAACAATCTGAGAAGCTGGACTATATGAAGAAGAATGTGGCATCAGGATTGGTGGAAGACTCATTAACAACCTACGATATGCAGATGACACAACCTTGCTTGCTGAAACTGAAGAAACTTGAAGCACTTACTGATGAAGATCAAAGACTACAGCCTTCAATATGGATTATACCTCAAGATAAAGAAAACAAAAATCCTCACAAGTGGGCCAGTAAGTAACACCATGATAAATGGAGAAAAGATTGACGTTGTCAAGGATTTCGTTTCACTTGGATGCACAATAATGCCCATGGAAGCATCAGTCAAGAAATCAAACAACGTATTGCATTGGGCAAATCTGCTGCAAAAGACCCCTTTAAAGTATTAGAAGTTAAGATGTCACTTTGAGGACTAAAGTGCACCTGACCCAAGCCAGGATATTTTCAATTGCCTCATATGCATCTGAAAGCTGGACAGTGAACGTGAAGACCGAAGAAGAACTGATGCCTTTGAATTATGGTGTTGGCAAAAAATATTGAATATATGATGGACTGCCAGAAAAACGAACAAGTATGTCTTGTAAGAAATACAGCCACAGTGCTCTTGGAAGCAAGGATGGTGAGACTTCATCTCACATACTTTGGACACGTTATCAGGAGGGACCAGTCCCTGGAGAAGGAAAGGACATCATGTTTGGTAAGGTAGAGGGTCAGAGAAAAAGATGAAGACCCTGGACGAAATGGAATGACACAGTGGCTGCAAAAATGGGCTCAAACATAGCAACAATTGTGAGGATGGCACAGGACAGGAAAGTGTTTCATTCTGTTGTACACAGTGTCTCTATGAGTCAGAACCAACTCAGTGGCACTAACAGCAACATTAGAAATTACTATAAACAATTGTATGCCAAAAAATTGCATAACCAAGATGAAATGGATAAATTCCTAGATACTCATAAACTACCTAAACTGACTCAAGAAGAAATAGAAAATCTCAACAGAACAATGATAAGTGAAGAGATTTAATCTGTAATCAAAAACCTCTCAGAAAGGAAGTCTCAGACCAGATGGTTTCACAGGGGAATTCTACCAAATATTAAAGAACAGACACCAATATTTCTCAAACTCTTCCAAAAATTAGAAGAGGAGGGAACACTTACCAACTCATTCTATGAGGCCAGCATTATTCTGATGCCAAAGCTAGACAAAGACACCACAAGAAAAGAAAAGTACAGACCAGTATCTCTTATGTATATAAATGCAAATTTCCTCAACAAAATACTAGCAAAATGAATCCAACAGCATATTTAAAATATTAGACACCACGTCCAAGTGATATTTGTCCTCGGAATACAAGGGTGGGTCATTGTTAGAAAATCATTTAATGTGATACACCACAGTAACAGAACAAAGGAAAAGAACCACGGGATTATCTCAATTGATGCAGAAAAGGCATTTGGCATTCCTGGTTTAAAAAAAAAAAAAAAAAAAAACACCCAACAAGATAGGAACAGAAGAGAAATTCCCCAACATGTTAAAGGGTACTTATGAAAAACCTGCAGCAAACATCATAGTCAATTATGAAAGACTGAAAGCTTAAGGTTAGGAAAAAGGCAAGGATGTCTGCTTCCACCACTGCTATTCAACATTGTACTGGAAGTTCTAGCCAGAGCAAATAGGTAAGAAAAAGAAATAAAAGATATTAAAATCAGAAAGCAAGAAGTAAAACAATTCCTATTCACAAACAACATAATCCAATATGTAGAAAATCCCAAAGAATCCACAGGAAAGCTACTAGAGTTAATAAATGAATAAAGCAAAGTCACAAGGTACAAGATCAATACATAAAAACCAGTTATGTTTCTATATACCAGCAATGAACAATGTAAAAAGTAAATTAAGAAAACAATTTCATTTACAACATCATCTAAAAGAACATAAAACCTAAAAAAATCCAAACCAGTTATTGTTGAGTTGATTCTAACTCATGGCTACCCCATTTGTGTCAGAGTAGAACTGTGCTCCATAGGATTTTCAATGGCTGATATTTCAGAAGTAGATTGCCAGGTCTTTCTTCTAAGACACCTCTGGGTGAATTCAAACCCCCAACTTTTCAGTTGACAGTTGAGTGTGCTAACTGGTTGTGCCACCCAGGTATTCCATAAAAAACCTACAAAATTTAACCAGAGTAGTGGAAGACTTGTACACTGTAAACTAAAAAACACAGATGAAATCAAGAAGATCTAAATAAATGGAAAGACATTCCATGTTCATGAATTGGAAGACTTAATACTGTTAAGAAATCAATACTACCCAAAACAGTGTATAAATTCAGTGCAATCCCTATCAAAATTCCAACAGTCTTCCTTAAAGATCGGAAAAGCCAACCATCAAATTCATATGGAATTTAAAGTGGTCCCAAATAGCCAAAACACTCTTGAATAAGAAGAACAAAGCAGGAGAACTCACACTTCCAGGTCTCAAAACATACTATATAAAGCTACAGTAATCAAAATAGTCTGGTACTGGGACAAGTGGATTTCCACAAGCAAAACAATGAAACTAGATCCATATTTCACACAGTATACAAAAATCAACTCAAAGTGAATCAAGAGCCTAAATATAAGAACTAAAACCATAAAACTCTTAGAAGAAAGCATAGGGGTAATGCTTTGGCACCCAGTTTTTAACAATAAATTCTTAAATATGACATGGAAATCATGAGCAATGAGAGACAAAATAGATAAATGGGACTTCATCAAAATTTAAAAACTTTGTGCATTAAAGAATTTTACCCACAAAGTGAAGAGATAACTTGACAAATCATACCATTCCTCATTTATTTCTTAGCAAATCAGTAAGCAGTCTAATACCCTGGAACTGAGCTACTTAAAACGATGGATATTTGCTCTCTTGGTCATCTAGTGCTGCTATAACAGAAATACCACAAGTGGATGGCTTTAACAAGAGTAATTTATTTTTGCTTAGTAAAGTAGGCCAGAAGTCCAAATTCAGGGCGTCAGCTCCAGGGAAAGTCTTTCTCTCTCTGTCAGCCTTCTCATAAATGTTCCTCCAGACTAGGAGCTTCTCCGCGCAGGGACCCCAGGTCCAAACGGTACACTTTGCTCCTGGCACTGCTTTCTTGATGGTATGAGGTCCCCTGTCTCTCTGTTTGCTTCTCTCTTTTATATCTCAAGAGATTGCCTCAGGATACAATCCAATCTTGTAGATTGAGTCCTGCCTCACTAACACAACTGCCACCCATCCTCCCTCATTAACATCATAGAGGCAGGATTTCCAACATATAGGAAAATCATACAATACAGGGAATCATGGCCCAGCCAAACGGATATACACATTTTTGGGGGGACATAATTCAATCCATGACAGTTCCCTATTAGTAGTCTCTAGGGAAATGTGTGTTGAGTGAATGAAATGGATGAACTGCCTAGTCCGTTAGCCTAATTAGACATCTCAAGGTACCTTGGCCAACAGGACCCATGAATCTTCATGTACCTCACGCCTAAAGATGTTCTGCACTCATCGTCTCCATTTCAGCAAACTTCATGACCACTCATCTAGTTATTTAAGCCAGAATTCCATATTCCTCCATTTCCTCACTCCTACTCCTTTCTTCATCCACCAGAAAGTCTTTGTTCAAAATAGAATCCAGACAGATCAACTTCTCTCCATCTCCATCTCTACTCTCTAGCAGGCTACCATTATCTCATATTAGTACCACAGTAATAGCCCTGTAGTGGTTGAGTCAAGGCTTAGTTGCAGTTTTGATAAGATTCAGTCTATTTTTGCTTCATCCTACCCTTTGTATTGGACTCTCCTAAGTTTTCAATTGACAGCCTGGTGGGGTTTTTCCCTTTGGGCCTAAAAGACTTTAGGAATTTTTGTATGGCTTTAAGGAGAGTTATGATTTAGCTCTTTGTCTTTCCATCTCATGCAACTTCCACACTTGACAAATCCGTGTACAGGAGAACCAAGTCTGCAATTGTATCACTTCCACCCCCACAACCATCAACAGCTGTGTGTTCCTCTGTACTCTTACACAGGCCCTCCTCCTGGGAACAAACCTAGATTCTCAGCTTCTGTCTGATCCCAAACAAGCAAATGTTTCCTGGGAAAAAACATTTTGTGATCAACAGTGCCAATTTACCACTCCATCTAGGGCTTTCAGCTCTCACCATATGTTCTTGGAGCCATTCTCCCTAGCAGGCCTTTATCCCCTAATCAGAAATTCCCCTCTGCTTTTCTGAGAATTGCTCATCTCTGAAAATAACAAATTTCTATCTTCATAAGAAAGGACTGATTTTTCTCTGACAGTAGCAACAGATTACTACCTGAACTCATTAAAAACCCATCCTAATCCATCAATAAATGCTTCATACCAGTACACAGACTTCTGAAATACAGCCAATTGATAATAGACCCATGCTTCTGAAAGTCATACAGTCATCAACAACTTTCTTGTAACTTTCTTTCCTGTCTGTTTGGCAGATGTAGGCCTGGGTCAGAGAAAAGATTGTATGTTTTCTCTGGATATCCAACGCATAGAGTAAGATACGTTTGCCACCCTAATAATTTATGAAAACTCTAACCTTAGACTATTAGCTTGATGATAAAAGGAACTTTATGAAATGGGACTACCCATGGGGCATTTGCAGGCTGTAGGATAGAAGGCCAGGCTAAAAGAGAATGACATTGGGAACTTCTCTCTAGGGTACATTGGGGCAGAGCCTCCTGTGGAAACTCCAGTCTTGGCAGATCCCAGTGGTGGTCTGGTGGTAGGATGAGGAAGGCAGGTGACGGACACACCAGTTCAGTGATGGATGAACCAATGGGCATACCAGGTGTGTGCTTAGGGCACCAGAAATGAGGCACACAAAACGAAAATGTATGAAATTAGTCATTGTGCAAAGATTTGGTGGATTTTCATATGTAATTCAAAGAAAAACTATACTAAACCTTAAAATTAATGCAAAATTGTGAGTACAACCTATTTTCTCCTAGAGCTTTGCACTACCTGGAGCTTTCCCATGTGAGCAAATGTCATACCCACCCATTGCCCAGACACCCAGGGGTGAGAGATCAGTTGTTAGCTTTGATGAAGGGAGTATCTCAGTGCTTCACAAAGACCCCCAGAACCAGAGCAGTGAAGATAGAGGAGAGAGCTGCACAGGCCAAGGTCATTCCCAAAGGTTCTTCTATGGCCAGGAAGATGCCTTGGGGTGGAAACTATCTCTCTCCTTGTTTGAGTATTGGTCCTCTGGGCACTTTTCACACTGGACTATGCCTGAAAGCAACAGGAGGGGAACAGCAGAGATGGGTTCAGAAATAGTATTCTATAACCAGCTAAGTAGCCCCAACCTTAACATCTAATGTTTGCATAGTTCTTCGTAACTCCAACTCTCTTTCATATGCATATCCTCATTTGGTCTTACAACAGCACTTTGAATTAGGCGCTATTATCTCTACTTCACAAATTTCAAATAAATCTGAGATTTTGAGAGGGCAAAGGAATTGCTCAAGCTCATGGAGCTGATATGGGGCAAAGCCATAGCTAGAGCCTAGAGGGCAAGTTCAAGTCCTTGGTAAGTCCAACTGCTTCCTCAGCCAGTGCTTTGTCGCCCTGCGCAATGACTTGAAACATGGATCCTTCACCTTCAACATGGTGAATAAGGGTAATTTTATGGGATTATACACTTGCATCATTATGAGTCAGAATCAACTCAACAGCAACAGTATATAACGGTATGCACTTGAATCATATTCTGCCTTGGGGTTCATCCTTTTAGACTAAAGAGATCTATTTCTTTGCATCTTTACTTTCAAAAATACAATTTAATCAATTTACGTATATTGGATTTCTCCTCTATAAACGTCTTAATCTGTGTGTGAAATTACAGAAAATTACTCTATTACAGGCACTGTGCTAAAATTTAAGATAAAGTCTCTCACTCAATCTTCATAGCTAATCTATGAGGTGAGCCCTTAGTGTCTCAGTTTTAAAGAAAGAAAGATGAGGTTCTAAGGGATCAAGAAATTAGTCCAGTCCAGTCAATGGCTTCCCTTTGCTATTAGAAAAAAAGCCTTCAAGCCCTAAGATGCCCAAAGGATCCGAAATGAACTAGACTGGCCTGTGTCCAGCCTCAGCATTTACCTCTCTCCTTCCTCTTTATTTTAGTGTAAGGGTCTTCTTTCAATTCCTCAGGCAAACAGAGCTTCCTTCCCTCTGCCTGGAAGGCTCCCCCTGCACAACCACATTCTTCATCTTGGCATCTTATGCTCTTCCTGTTTTCAACAACACGTCCCCAAAGAAACTTCCCTGATGTGTCCCATCAGATGCCCCATGCAATGCTCTCAAAGACCACTGCCCTATTCTCTTCCTAAACCTTACCACAGTATTTTTTATTATATATGGTTTTTATTAATATACCTCTACGCTACTGGAAGAATAAGTTTCACAGGGGCAGGAATTACGTCTTTTTTTCCCCCACCATATTTCACTAGCACTTAGCACAATGACTGGCTCATAATCAGTAATAATTAATATATATGTAATGAATGGATGAATTAATAAACTTTACAGTTATATATGAGTTTTATTGACAATTTTGACATTTAATGTACACGTGGACTCAGACAAGTGACACTCTCTAAACTTCAGTTTTCTCATCTGTAATATGGCTATTATAATACTGACCTTATAACATCATTGTCAGGAATAAAAGTCATGCATATATATTCATGCAGAGCACTCAGCAGAAACTCTATTACACATTAAATATCAGTAACTGGTGGTGACCATCACTGCCACACTCATCATTATCACCATCATAAATGCTACCCATATGATTCACTTCTCAAATCTAGCTTACTTCCCAGACTGACTCAGGGCCTTCCCCATGCCATCTGACTGTCAGATAAAAATTATTTTCCATGTGTTAATCTAGCCAGTAGAATCAGTCTGCTCTAAAGGTCACACTAATTGAGTACCAACCCCATCTTCCCTCTGTGTGCACATGAACTCATAGACATACGGACTCCCGTACAGCTTCCCTCCCTTCTTCCATAGGTTGACCATAATAAGAGTCATCACACACGAGTTCTGGTCTCACAAAAAGTGAGCCATAATAGCAGTTGGTCTTTAGTGCACCAGGCTCCAATTTTAGGTGTTGAACACTTTCTCAGTTTTAGTCGTCTTGATTCTACCTTCAATTCCCAGGTCTATAGTATCACAAATTCTTTCCCCAATCACATGTCTGAACCTACTTTCAGATCTTCCATTTCACTTAGAGTCTTCTTGATTCTCTAACAGTTTATAAAGACACCTTTGCAAGAGTTTTTTAACCGTTAAATATTACTTTAAACTCAAGATATTTTTAGCTGTTTTGGTAAAATTTTGGTATCTGCTACCTGCTAGGAACTTTTGTATATTAGGACCTAGTGTAGGTGATGCCACTAGCATAAGACTTGATCCTCACCTCTCTCATAATTACATCTTGTTTTCCACCATAATTTCCTGATATCCTCTCTGTGCTCTCAGCTTGCCAAACTCTGGTCTTTTTTATAGTGTGGAAGGGGACAGTCTGAGTGCAGCCTGCTTCCTTTCCTTGTTATCCATAAATGAACTTTATGCTTAGGACCAGATGTGTTGGCCTGGCTTCTTGGATGGGATGTGAACGTGAGTTGACTTCCTTTTCTGGGACCTCTTGACCCAAAACATATCCCTATCAATATGGTCTATCAGCACATCCTTCCACTCTTTCCCTGAGCACACGTCAACATTTCCAGAAGATGCTTGTGCGTTATATGGCATCTGGTCAACCTCACTGCTGTATCTGTTCCCTGTAGGGAGGAAATGGTGTCCTTCTCTGCAGCACAAAAGAAGTGAGTGCACACGAACTGCCTGTGTTGGGTGCAGAGTGAGACCTGCTGGTCATGGAAGACCAAAGTCCACGGTTGAAGTTGACCTTGCTCTCTCTCTTCTCTTTGTGAGTAAAGTGTTGTTCTATCCAATTCCTGTGGCTGAGTCATGTCTTTCTTGGCAACCTGACACCTGCAAACCATGAAATGGGTTACTATCTTCCCATGTGATGGACTCCTCCACTGGACTTGGTAACAGGTGCCACTTGCTTAACAATGGGCTCCTCCTGACTTCTTCATGTCAGGGTGTCCTCAGAGAGAACCATCTCAGGAGAGTTGTGGACAACTTTCAGCCCATTTTGTTTATGTACAGTGGAGGAAAAGAAATTGGTTTCTCTCCAGACTCTTACCTGTCTTGTTGGAAATCTCCCCCTCTGGGCATGGAACACAGTCAAAGCAGCAGATGGGCTCCCTATCCTGAGCAGATTTCCAAAATCCAGGGCCACAGCTCAGAAAACACTCAGAGATGGATGTCTGAAGAGTAAAAGGAGAGGAGAGTTCCTGAGGGGTTTAAACAGCAGAGGGAAGGTAGAGAGAACAGCAGTAGAAGAATCTGTATCTATATGTTTAAATATGTATATTTAAATACACTATATCTATATATTTAAATATGTATATAATACATGTATATTTAAATATATTTATATATTAAATATATACGTATTTCTAAATATGCATGTTTTGAATATATACACATTTAAATAGGTGGGTTTTTTTTTTAAGGAATCCTGATGGCACAGTGGTTAAGTACTCAGCTGCTAATTGAAAAGGTTGGCTGGTTAAACTCACCAGTGGCTCCATGGGAGAAAAGATCTGGCAATCTGCTCCCATAAAGATCACAGCCTAGAAAACCCTACAGGGCAATTCTACTCTGTCATGTAGGGTCACTATGAGTTGGAATCAACAACAACAACATAGATATTTAAATATATATTTATTAATATATATTATATATAAACAAATATATATATATATATACATATATATATATATATATATATATATATATATATATATATATATATATATATATATATATATATATATATATGTATATCCAGGGAACAGAGAAATTAGAAACCAAAAAAAAGTAATTCAATGTTGATGGTAATTGGGGAATGTAATGATTTATGCAAAGTACCTGAACATGTTCATATTGTACAGACATATGATGGGAAGGCCACAGGACTAAATATTGTATCAGGAATTATTTTTCAATCACATCAAAGTAAATAATTTAGTAATTTAATAGTTAGTGTGCCTCAATGGGATTTTAGCGAATGATGAAAATGTTTAAGTTTATAAACTTGCATATAGACACAGCTTCAGAATGCCTGATCAGATCTGTCTTCTATTACATTAAAAAAAAAAAAAAAACCATTGCTGTCGAGTCAATTCTGACTCATAGCAACCTTATAGGACAAAGTAGAACTGCCCCATAGGGTTTCCAAGGAGCAGCTGGTGGATTCGTACTGCCAAAACTCTTAACCACTGCACCATGATTAGATACTGTCAAATATCCAAATATTTTGAAAAAGATCAGCGTGGACAAATTATTTTGTCTTTTCATGCAAATAACTTCCTTTTAAAGAGATAAAATGTTAGTTTATTGATACAGGTAGTGTACATGTTAAACCTAAATTGACAAAGAATTGTGATTTAATTCACTGCACTGTTTTTTCATTACAGCAATTTATATTTATGTTGATTCTGACCTTTTTATTATAAACCAGTGCCCATTTTATCACCTCCACATGCACAGTGAACTCTTGATCCAATGGTGTTCTGACTTTTACCAGTTCTTTAGTATCAGTGAGGTATGTATAAGCATAGTTCATAATGTCATATTTTGCCTCCAAGTTTTTTCCCTCATCCGTAAATACATGGTCACCCTCACCCACACTCTTGCTGAAATTGATGCTCTTCAGAAATTTGTAGAACTTGACTGGAAAAAGAAATTCCAATTACAGCTTTGCTTGAGAATAGGGGTTCATAGCAGTAGGATCAAGGGATGACCCAAGATTAGTGGGTCCCTGTGACTTGAAGTTTGCAGCATTTGTGGAGCTTCAAGGGGTCTGCAGAACATAAGAGCCTTGTTGTTGTTGTTGTTAGCTGCTGTCAAGTTGTTTCCAACTCATAGTGACCTTATGTACAACAGAACAAAATGCTATCCAGTCCTGTGCCATCCTCACAATCATTGCTATGCTTGAGTCCACTGTTGCAGCCACTGTGTCAATCCATCTCGCTGAGGGTCTTCCTCTTTTTAGCTGACCCTCTACCTTATCAAGCATGAAGTCCTTCTCCATGGACTGG
The DNA here is from genome assembly GCA_030035585.1 of Dugong dugon. Lineage (NCBI taxonomy): Eukaryota > Metazoa > Chordata > Mammalia > Sirenia > Dugongidae > Dugong > Dugong dugon. The sequence goes on from CM057460.1 coordinate 152,090,845, forward strand.
TTCCTCCAGATAACATGGGCAAAGTACATGAGAAGAAGTCTTACCATCCTCACTGCCAAGGAGCACCCTGGTTGTACTTCTGACAAGACAGACTTGTTAGTTTTTCTGACAGTCCATAGTATATTCAATATTCTCCGCCAACACCATAATTCAAAGGCATCAATTCTTCTTTGATCTTCCTTATTCATTGTCCAGTTTTTGCATGCACATGAGGCGACTGAAAATACCATGGCTTGGATCAGGTGGACCTTAGTCCTGAAAGTGACATCTTTGCATATTAACAGTTTAAAAAGGTCTTTCGCAGCAGATTTTCCCAATGCGATACGTCAGTTGATTTCTTGACTGCTGCTTCCATGGGTGTTCCAAGCAAAATGAAATCCTTGACAACTTCAATCTTTTCTCTGTTTATCATGATGTTGCTTATTGGTCCAGTTGTGAAAATTTTCATTTTATGTTGAGGTGCAATCCATAATTAAGACTGTAATCTTTGATCTTCATCAGTAAGTGCTTCAAGTCGTCTTCAATTACCACAATGTTGTGTCATCTGCATATCGCATGTTGTTAATGAGTCTTCCTCCAATCCTGATGCCATGTTCTTCATATAGTCCAGCTTCTCAGATTATTTGTTCAGCATACAGATTGAATAAGTATGGTGAAAAGATACAACCCTGATGCACACCTTTCCTGATTTTAAAACACACAGCATACCCTTGTTCTGTTCTCACGACTGCCTCTTGGTCTATGTACAGGTTTCACATGAGCACAATTAAGTGTTCTGGAGTTCCCATTCTTTGCAATGTTATCAATAATTTGTTATGATCCACACAGTCGAATGCCTTTGTATAGTCAATAAAATACTAGTAAACATCTTTCTGGTATTCTCTTCTTTCAGCCAAGATCCGTCTAACATCAGCAATGATATCCCTCATTCTACATCCTCTTCTGAATCTGAAGATTCTTGAATCTGAAGATACCATTATATTGTCCTGATCCACTGATCTCAGAACAGGGAAACAATTCAGTGACTAGGGAGTGTTATCCATGGCCCAAACCAGTTTTCACACTTAATTTTAAAGAAACTGGAAATCTCCTAGACTAAAACGATCATTTGAGAAAATTTAGATTCAGAGAAATCTTATGACTTACATAATGAGCAACATATTTTTAGTAGCATAATTAAGAGAAAACCAGTTCATCTCCACCAAGTAGATTTTATCCCACCTACTAAAATTAAGTTCCACGAAAGCATAGATTTTTATTTTTTCTTGCTTTACTACTGAATTCCAATGTTGAGAACAGTGTGTGGCACAGAATAAGTGACTAATATTTTTTAGATAAATGATTGACACTGTTTCACAATCCACTACTATGCGACCATTAGACCCTTTTTGTCTGCAGGTTAAGAAACTAATTAGAGCTTAAGCAAAAAATAAAAGGGAGGGGGATTCTTTTAGAAGCTTAATAGTGTGTCTTACAGATTTAAAAGTAAGCTCACAAAGAACCCAGAGCCAGAGGCTCAAATGCCAATGGATTTGCACACATCTTTATTCTCCTATCTCACTGCATATTGGCTGTCTCTGTTCACCGTAATATATGTTGGATTACAGATGTAAACAGTCAGATGCCTGGAGCATCTTAATCCTAATATGAAATTACTATGGGAGGGACTTCTGTTGTCCTATGTTGGGTGGTAGCCCTTCCCTACCCTCAAGTAATGGGCCAGGAGTGGAGTCACTGAACTCTGTGTGGGATCAGTGTTTTCTCAGAGACAAGAGCAACCTGTTATTCTTAGTGAGAGAGGCCTTTGGAAGGCTTTCTCTGGAATGTGAGATGTCATCACTGTCTCTCCAACACAGATTCAACAAAAATCTCCCTTCTCTAGTTTCCTATGACTGCTACTAAGACTTCGCTTAACTAGAAAGTAAGAAAAGTGCTTTATACTTTGGATTAAGTGCTGAGGAGTTTGACAGATAAATCAAAAAACTCTTGCAAAATAAAAGTATCTCCCATTTTGATGATCATTTCAAAATGAACCAGTTAAGTTTAATTTACATCAAAACTCTGTCTCTTCCATTTTGTAGGTCCCTGTGCTTTGGAATAAGCTCTACTGATTATAAAAAGCAACAGATTTTTTAAAGCAACATAGGTCCTGATGCTGGGCAGGAAGTAGGAAAGTTATGGCCATGACTGAGTAGATTAATTTTGGAAGTGAATACTGAAGTTTTCTAAATGAAACAAACAAAAAACATGCCACTGCAGCTGTAAACCCAACAATTCTGATGCCTGGGAATCTCATTCCAGAGGGAATCTTACCTTCCAGTGAAAGGACACTGGTCTGCCTCTATCCTCTATTGATCCCACTTCTGACCTGAATAGCAACATCTCACGCAAAGCCCAGGCCACAGCATACACATTATCGAAGATGATATAACTATGGGCAGACATGGTCACTTCAAAATACTGTAGAGGAAGCATATCCAAGGAAGCATTTTGTGAGCATTTTTCTTGCTCCAGTGGTATAGGCACATCTGGGTACTGAAAATCTGAGTACCAGAAAACCAACTATAATTAAGTTCCATGAAAGCACAGATTTTTATTTTGTCTTGCTTTACTACTGAATTCCAATATTGAGAACAGTGTGCGGCACAGAGTAAGTGACTAATATTTTTCAGATGAGTGATTGACACTGTTTCACAATCCACTACTATGCCACCATTAGACCATTCTTGTCTGCAGGTTAAGAAACTAATTAAGAAAAACATTCTCTGGGCATTTAGAAGGATTGATTCTCCTGAAAATGTTCTAAATTCTTTCTGGTGAGAGAATACGAGAGACTCATTAAAAGTGTGGCCATACAGATGACTGCGACTCATGGTAACTTCCCACTGAGGAGAGATGATCCACACTTTTATTACTACTGAAAACAGAGGCTGTGAATATCTCAACATCATCAGGGAATCTGAATCACCATGAATGACAATCACTGTAGCTGACGATTCTATTAACTTAACCATGGGATTATCAAAAACCTCCTTATATCTTCTCTAACTGACAGGGATCTTCACAGAAAAAGCTACACAGACACCACCCTTGATCATTTCTCCTCTCAGGTCTGAAAGAAACGTTTCACCTCTCATGTCATATGAGGCAGCAAGTCCCACCCAAGTCCAGCCAAAATGCAGCATCAACCAGACCATGTCCTGGGGCAAGTAGGAGTCCTTGGGGGCCATCTGATATAGTGATGGATACTGGACTTTGCCACTAGTAATTGGATCAAAGTGTCTGTAGCTTATCTAAATGGGGAAAAAAAGAGACATTTGAGGATTTTAAACAGCACAAATTGATTACAATAAAGTAAAAACCATCCCTCACTAGCCCTTAGTATAAATAAATTTTAAAATATTATGCAATTCGTTATAAATTAGCTGTTTCTAGGTTCAGTAGTGGAGAGGATTCTGGTTGCCCCTGAAAGACCAGATTTTTTCACCTTCGTCTTGGAATTCAAGGACCAAAATACAGAATTCCACAATGTTACTTGTAGCCATGTGAAAATGGGCCAGGTTGGCCTAATATATTTTGGTCCCCCTCCCCATTTTGTGTTTTCTCCTTCCCCTTTACACTCTCCAAACTCTTTTTCAAAGTGAAAGATCCCCAGTTGTAATCAATCTTTCCTGCACAATATAATGTACAATTCCACTTCATCCTTTCACACGATAGAGGCTCTAAAAAAGCACAAGAGACAATGAGCTGCCGTCACCTGTGAGAACTTGTAGAGCTCAAAGAGTGCCCCCATTTGGACAGACAGGGATGAGGTGGCCCCTGCCTTTGGCATCTGTAACTGGGGATTGTCTTATCTCCTCCAGACAGCCACCTCAGGGAGCTCTCCAAGGTCCTGTTATCACTGTGGTAGGCATTATGAATGTGTAATCCCAGAGAAATGTCGCCCAAAACATTAGGGTCTCTGTTGATCTCCACAGCAAATTCCAGAGCCAGGGACTGCTGGTAGTGTTTGTGGAGCCACCAGAAGAGAAAGTAGAAAGTCACCAATTCACCCTGTACTCCCAAGGGACTGCTACTTTCTTAGGTAGCTTAGAACTGAGAGGAAGTCTCTTCCTTCCTTTAATTTTAGGGACCACAGCTCAGATGTTCACTGAGTATAAACAACAGCGTCCTCCCCAACATCCTTGCATACATACGGATCGAATCAATGCTCTTAACAATACAGCCAGGCTTCCATGTGTCCCTGAGTATACAGTGAAATATCAGACCTCCAAGACCTAGGATAGGTACTTTTTTTTATGTCTTAGACTAATAGATTAGAATGATGCTATGGTTAAAATAGTGATTTTAAAATTATTCCATTTTAATTGGGATTTTTCCAGAAATAAGGATAGTTAATAAGAATCACTTCTGTGCAGTCACCACACATTATGAACTACTTAATAAACATTCTGGGAATTAATATTTCTTGGGTGTGGAGGGAGACAGCAACAAGACAAGCAGAATGGTGACAAGGTTAAGACTTGGGAATCAAACTTCTATAATATGGATCCCAGCTCCACCAGATACCAGCTACATGAGACTAAACTATGTGGACATTATTTTGCTCATTTATAAAATTGGAATGATACTAATAGCCCACATTATAGGGTGGTTTTGAGAGTTGAATGAGATCATCTGCATAAAGCATTTGGAATGGTCACTGCCTGGCACATAAGTGCTCAATAAATATTAACTACTATTATTATCCCTGCTACTTAACTCTTAATAGTCTCATAGCCATGAGGATTTACTGCTATAAAAGTACAAAACTGAGTCTATCCTAGCACCATACTTTGATGGTTTGATAAAATGGGGTTATGATTTTATAATCCATGATTTCACTGCCTTTGGATATTGACTTCCTCAATCACTCTTCTCTCCTTTCTTCTCCCCTTTTTGTCATTGTCTTTTTCTTTTCTCCTTCTTTTCTTCCTCCTCCTTCTTCTTTTTAACCTTCTTATTCTTTTTCTTCCTCTGTCTCTCTCATTCTCTCTCTCTGTTTCTTGCTCTGTCTTGCTTTATGTGTATCTCTCTCTCTCACACACACCAACACCATCATAAATATCTTCATATCTTCCTTATTCTTATTTGTGAGCTAGATTCTCAATCAGCTCTCTGATTACTGGAGTATTTTATTCCTGAACACAAGAATGGTGTTTTTGAATAAATAGATTAAGGAATGTTTTCACATTTTGACTTTATAAATGTCATTATGAAAAATAGCCTCTTATGCAGCTATCACTTTCTACTTGACAAAGCAGGATCTGAGGGGAAAAAAACTATGTATGGTGTCTTAGTTATCTAGTGCTGTTATAACAAAAAAAAAGGCTGGGATGGTTTGTGCTCTCAGCTTTGCATTTTGGAGCCATGCACAGAGAGGGAAGGACTGACTGTCACAAACTATAGGGTACAGAGAAACCCACGTCCTCTGGGCTGCTCCTCCCACAAGCCTAGGAGAAAACCAGTCCATTCAGCACATATATCAAAGCCTCACATTTATAAACATTATACACCCGGTTGGGGCATTGTTTGAACAATTTCCACTTCAACTGATATGAGGGGGAAAATCCCCAATCACCAGATCTATATCCCTGGAGAATCTATGGATGAGTTGCTGGAAATAGGGCGGCTACTTCATCCTGTCCCACGTTCTGTGAGGGGAACTGATAGGCACAGGGAGAGGAGAGGCAGAGGGAGCATCAGGGCAGCTCCCTTCCCTCCCCAGACTCTCCTCTTGGCAGTCAGAGGAGCAGAAGGAAGGGCTGGGAAGTAGCTTCAGCCTCTTCCATGGGAAGAGCCTGTTCCATGGGCTGGTCATCAGAGCTACTCAGGCTCCATCAAGCATGCCCCATCTCAAAGCAGTGGGCACAGCCAGGGAAAGGCCTTAAAGAAGAGAGGGAACCTCCTACACACTGATTTCTTAGCTCCCAGGGCCAAATGCAACTGGAACATCGGGTGCAACTGAAGAAAGACGAGTGACATGAGTGAGGCCCTGTCACAGGACTAGGGCAGCAATCAAGTGAAAAAAGTCTGTTATAAGGCTTTGCTGGTGCTTAGAGGACACTTCCACAGAACTTGTTCTGTGAAATGGGTGGGGCCCTGCTCCTTCCTTCACCTGCCTTGCCTGGGTGGAGTAACTCTTGGCTGTGGGGATCAGTCCAGCCACAGGCTCTGCACCTGCATACCCAACTCTGAACAAATAAACATATTTGAATCTACTGTCTCTAGCCTCTCTGCACTCACTTATGCTCATGGGGCCACAGATAAAAGACTCTGTGATCCCTTCACCCCAAAGTTGGAGCCACTTCTCTGACCTTGAGTCTCTGTCTCAGTAGGTCTCTGCAGTGACCCTGGAAATTACACTGGATAAAAGCCTATGTGGAGGTGACAAGGTAAAAGAGACACCACAATGCTCCGGCTTCCCCATATGGCAAATTCAGGGACATGCATGGTGGGACAGGCCTCAGATGAGGGGCCCAAACTCTTGCCCTTGGAACATGGACTGGGGTCCTACCTCCCAGAAGTCCAGGCACCACACAGAAGTTTCTGCCATGAGACCATTCTCTCAGGGCCCTTCCTGGTTAATTCCCCATAAAGAGTTTTTCACACTAATCTTCAGTAGTTCATTCAAAGCAATTCCTTATTCTTATGGCAAAAGAAGGTAGGAACTTATGGTCATCAAGGAAACCCCAGCTGAGGCTGCAGGAAGAGCTTGTTTAAAGGGAAAAAAATTATTTGTAGTTCCTAATGTGGAAAGTTATGGATTTGGGTGTCAGCAGGACTCAAGTGTATTGAGTGGGAAGGACTCATGAGAAGAGACATTCTGAAGGTGAGTTTGCCCGAAGGTAGTGAATACATAAGAAATTGTAACGTCCATCCAGTTATGAGAAGAGGTCAACATTGTCGAGAGAGACAATCCAAAGAAAGCAGACAGAACTGTGGAAATGTTTGATTCATAAGGGGGAGCCAAAAGAAGAGAAGGAATCTGCCCAAAAAGATATTTAGAGTCTGAATCAAATCTGAATTCTGTGACTTTTCCTGCACATGTGTGCATGCACACACACGTGTTGCACACATGCAATCATAAAGTTGTCCTGGCACCATGATGGTGCTTATGTTCTCCATTGGCCTCTCCAGATACACTTTCTACCCTTCTTCACACTGCTCTGTGACCCACGAAGCTCTCCAGCCCTCTGGATTCTGATTGCGTTTGGACAATAGGAGATTCCAGCAAGAGATGAAATGGTAGGAGAGAGGGGCGAGGCTATTTGTTCCCCTTGCTCCTCTCTGCTGGGCTGAAGAGTGGGGGGCTATGTCCCTCTGTGCTCCTGTCAAGTAGTCCTCTCCTATAGCTGAAGCTATAGATCTCTATCTGATTTGGTTGCTTCTCCTTCCAATCGTCTCTTCTTCAGGCTCAACTTTGGATCTCACCTGCAGAGCAATCAGAGGGTCCAAGATGGCTGTTGATGGAGCTGTGCCATCATGCCCAGTTTTTAGAGTTGACTATAGCAGAAGTGGCTGAAGGGGGCAAAAGGAGTTGTCCTGGGTAAATCATCTCTCTTTACCTTGTGCACCTCACAGACTTCTTCCAAAAGTCCATTTGTCTTCTGGACCAGACAACCACCTTTACTGATATCCCTGAGCTATCAGGAATACAAGTTGAAGTGCCAGGTCTGCAAAGACTGCACTCCCACCCACCAACGCTGAGGCTCCTTGTGCCACAGTTGCCCCTTCACATAAAGACTTGGATGAAATGTGCACTAAGCAGCATAGGATGGCTTCCTGGGGATTCATTGTTAAAGGACAAAGGAGTTAATCCCCAGTAAATTGAAACTTGACCATTGGGAATGGGAGATGTAAGAAAACAGGGCAGAGAAATTCTCTCTTTTATCCCTTCTATTATTTTTTCTTCTTTTTCTTACTGTGGTGAAAATATACACAACAAAACATATGCCAATTCATCAATTTCTGCATGTATAATTCAGTAACATTGATTACATCCTTCATGTTGTGCAACGGTGATTGCTATCTTTTCCAAATCATTCCACCACTTGTTAGAAGCAAGTCACTAGAACAGCCCACACTCAAGGGGAAGGGATTTCACAAGGGGGTGAATACCAGGAAATGGCATCACTGGGAGTCATGACAGAAGCTGCCTACCACAGACATCCATGATAACATGCAAAAATTGTTGTGGGAGGGTAAAAAAATTGTTGTGTGCCATCGAGTTGATTCTGACCCATATTGACCCTATAGGAAAGAGTATAACTGCCCCCATAGGGTTTCTAAGGCTGTAATCTTTATGGAAGCAGATTGCCACATCTTTATCTCGGAGTGGATTCAAGCCCCAACCTTTCGTTTAACAGCCAAGCACTTAACCACTTGTGCCACCAGGGCTCCTATAAAAAAATTAAGGACATTCTGTGCATACTGCCACTCTGGGAGTAGTCATATTAATTATATCATAGTCAATTATTCTCTACTTACTACCATTATTAAGAAGTTTAAAGAGACCAGTCAACATTTACGCTAAAGCAAAGATGAGAGAGTAAGGGGGGCAGGGAAGCTAGATTAATGGAAATGAAACAACCAAAACAGAAATAATGAGAATGTTGATACATAGTGAAAAATGTAATCAGTGGCACTGAACAATATGTATAGAAATTGTTAAATGTGAACCTAATTTGCTGTGTAAACTTTCACCAAAAACACAACAAAATATTATAATAAAAAATAAAATAAATTAAAAGGAAGTTTATAAAGTCCAAGTCTGTTTACCACACTTAACTGCTCATTCTCAGTTCAGAGGCTGCCAATGATCTACAAACTGCTTGTGCACCAACCATTCCAGGGTCTCATGGATTCTTTACATGAACCACCGCCCAGCACCCCCCATCAACCACTGCAATTTCTCTGAGTACTATTAGAGTCCATAAGTTGCTCCACATTCCCACCAACATTAGATATTGTCAGTCTTTTTAATTTTGCCTTTTCTTTAAGGTGTTGGGTGTTATTGCTTCACAGTTTTAATTTGCAGTTGTCTGATGACTAATGAAGTTGAATACCTTTCTGGCTCATTTGGATATTCTTTATTCTGAAGTTCCTGGTCAAATATTTTGCCAATCTTTTAATTGACATGTCTTTTTCTTATTGATTTGTAAGAGTTCTTTGTATATTCTAGATAGTTTTTTTTGATAGATACATGCATTGTAAATGTCTTTTACTACTTTGTGAATTGTCTTTTCACTCTCCTAGTGGTACCTTTTAATGAACAAATGTTCTTAATCTTAATATAGTCCATTTAATCTTTTTTTTCCTTTATGGTTCTAATTTTGGGAGCCTTAAGGAATCCTTATCTACTCCAAGGTCATATAAGATGTTCTTTTATCCCTTTAAAGACCCGACTATTTTCACCTTTGAATTTTTTGTTGATACTATGTGTTTTCATTAAGAAGGCATGCTGATTAAAGGACCAACTCAGAATTTTTGTTATGAGTTATGGATTTGGATATCCATTATCTGGGATCACATGTGTCCCAGAAGACTGTGGATGATGTAAATCCTGTCGATATGAATCAATGATAAAATTGTTTTGTTTTTTTTTTTTATTTCTTGAAAATTTGCAAAACATGAGGTAAAACATGAAGGCATCTGTCCATACTGCATATACATTTTATTCTAGTATCCTTCTTCTTAGCATTTTTATTATTTTTCATGAAACTTTTCAAAACATAGTACAATGCATTCTTCCTTACTGAAAAAGTAGTACTTACAGGCAAAATAAATAAAGTCAAGGGATTATTTATCTCAGGAAAATTACCATTACAATGCATTCTTCACTACTGCAAAAGCAGTACTTAGAGGTAAAATAAATAAAACTAAAGGAATTTGAATGTCAGGAAAATTACCGCTATCTGTATCCTTCATTATAACAAAAGCAGTACTAACTGATATAAAGCAGAAACAGCTGCCCTGGAATACTGCAGAACGGCTCACAGTGGCACATTCCACCTGCTACACATGGAAGCAATGATTGGGCCCAAAGATTGAATGCAAGCTAAGAATAACTTATAGGATTTCCAATCTCCTGAAAAGTGCCACTGCAATGCATTATTCCTTATTGGAAAAGCATTATTTAATGTTCAGAGGCTAGAAAAGAAGGGAGCCAGTAACAGTTGGAAACAATGAATGGCATAAAGGAGAAAATGGCCACTATGACTGAATGAAGACTGGCAATAGCTTATTCTCAAAGTAAGTACATTCTCACGAGAACATAGTAACTAGGACACTGTGACGAGGCTTATCTCAAAGAAATAAAGGCAAATCTGTCAAAAGTTTAGAAAATTCACACATCTGGGAGGCATCACCTAAGACAATTCTCAACACAAAAATGAGGCTCCCACTCAGGAATTTTGAGTTTCACACATTCCAAAAGGCTCCCACCTTGAGGCTAAACAAGTTAAAATCAGGCTGTTCCCTTTCCAAAGAACTCCAGAGGCATAAAAAGTGGGTGGGATACCATATGTCCCACGGTTCTTGAAAGGGCTATGTGTCATCTAAAAGCTTTGTTGTTTAACGTTTCACACGTATACCTAGTATTTATCTGAACTGATTTTAGTGTATGTGTGACATAAGAGTAGAACTCATTTTATATGGATATCCAGTTAAGCTCCAGCACAATTTATTAAAAAGACCACTTTTTCTCTACTGCAATGTGAGGCCACCTTTTTCATAAATCAAGTGACTGTATATATGTGAGTCTGTTTATGAGCTCTATTCTGTTCCATTAATTTTTCTATTGGTGACAGTACCACCTTGTTCATTACTTCTGTTGAGAAAATAACTGTCAGATTTAATGTCTCTATCTTTTCTTTTCTGCCTACTTTTAAGATTTTTCTATTGGTCTTTCATTTTAAGCAAGTTTACTATAATGTGTCTAGGTGTGCTTTCCTTTGTATTTATTATGCTTCTTTAACTTGTGGCTTGATGTATTTCTTCAGTTTTGTAAAAATTCTTGGCCATGATCTCTTCAGTTTGCTTCTGCCTCATGCTCTCTCTCTCCCCTCTCCTTCTGGGACTTCATTAACCCTCATGTAGGAACTCTTTATTGTGTCTCCTATATCCCTTATGCTACTTTATATGTTTTCCATCATTTTGTCTCTGTCCTTCAATCTTGATAATTTTTCTGACCTGTATTCCAGCTCATTAACTTTCTCATTAGCTTCTGTCAAACCTGTCCCATTGAACTCTTCTATTGGTTACTGTGTTTTCCAGTTAAAAATTTCCATTTCATTCTTCTTAAGTTTTCAAGTTCTCTGCCATTATTCTCATCTTGTATTTTAATTTCTTGACTATATATTAAGTACTGTTATTTTAAAATATTTTGATAATCCTTTTATTTGATTCTCATCTAGATTATTTTCTATTGTGTTTTTATTTTTTAACATCAAATGGTATTCATGTGAGTAATGCCTGCTTATATGCTTGGTAATTTTCTATTGAGAGTCAGACATCACAACATAAAAAATTATAGAGATATTTCAAGCTCTGGATATTGGTGTCCTTCTCCAGAGGATTTACTTTCCTTCTACTGATGACAGGTAGAGGTACTAGCAATCTTGGATCATCTTAATCCAATCAGGGATTAAAATAATTCAAAGTTATACTTCAGTTTCTGTAAGGACTGCTTTATTTCCAATTCATCTTTACTCCTAGAATATAGCTCTTTGGGATTCCTTCCCAAAAAATCCAGGAGTTTCTATAATGGTTACTCCTCCTTGGCGGTCTTTGGGCTCAAATTTTTGTCTTGCAACCTAGTGATTCTGTAGAAAATTCTGCTCAGCATCTCAGACTCTCAGCTGCTGCTTTCAGAATTTTTTTTTCTTAAGGGAAATAACACATCTTGTTACAGTGGTTATGATTTGCTTGTTATCAGTATTTTATTTAGGTACAATAACATTGAAGGATTCTACAGGGAAAATATTAAACAACCCAGGAAGCATCAAAAGAAGATGGAAGGAGTACACAGAGTCACTGCACAGAAAAGAATTGGTCGACGTTCAACCATTTCAGAAGGTAGCATATGATCAAGAACTGATGGTACTGAAGGATGAGGTTCAAGCTGCACTGAAGGCATTGGCGAAAAACAAGGCTCCAGGAACAGATGAAATACCAGTTGAGATATTTCAACAAATGGATGCAGCGCTAGAAGCGCTCACTCACCTATGCCAAGAAAATTGGAAGACAGCTACCTGGTCAACTGACTGGAAGAGGTCCTTACTTCTATCCATCATGATAAATGGAGAAAATATTGAAGTTGTAGAGGATTTCATTTTATTTGGATCCCCAGTCAATGCCCAGGGAAGCAACAGTCAAGAAATCAAATGACGCACTTCATTGAGAAAATCTGCTGCAAAAGACCTCTTTAAAGTGTTAAAAAGCAAAGATGCCACTTTAAGGACTAACATGCGCCTGACCCAAGCTATGGTGTTTTCAATTGCTTCCTATGCATGTGAAAGCTGGACAATGAATAAGGGAGACCAAAGAAGAATTGATGCCTTTGAATTATGATATTGCCAAAGAATACAGAATATGCCATGGATTGCCAGAAGGACGAACAAATCTGTCTTCGAAGAGGTACAGCCAGAATGCTCATTAGAAGCAAGGATGGCAGGACTTCGTCTCATATACTTGGACATGTGATCGGGAGCGAGCAGTCCCTAGAGAAGAACATCATGCTTGGTAAAGCAGAAGGTGAGTGAAAAAAAGGAAGACCCTCAACGAGATGGATTGACGCAGTGGCTGCAACAATGTGCTCAAGCATAGCGATTGTGAGGATGGCGCAGGACCAGGCAGTGTTTCATTCTATTGCACATAGGGTCGCTATGGTCGGAACTGACTCGACTGCACCTAACAACAACAACAACATAATTCATATACAACAAAAATATGTGTACAGCTCAGTTGATTTTGACAAATACATGCACCTATGTAACCATTAATAGTTCAAGATAAATAATACTTTCATCAGTACAGAAAGTATCCACATACCCTTTTCCATTCAATATCCCCTCAGAAGCAACTACTATTCCAATCATAAAAAAAAATAGGTTACTTTTATCTATTCTTGAGCTTCATGTAAATGGAACCATATAGTCCATATTCTTTTGTATCTGACTTCTTTGGTTGAACATAATATTTATATTCAATCATATTTTTGCATGGATTGGTTGTTAATTTTTATTTATTGTAGTGTAATATTCCATTGTGTAAATATATCACAGTTTGTTTTGATTATCCATTGTCTTGTAGATGGACATTTGAATTGTTCACAGTTTTTAACTATTATGAAGACACTTGCCATGAAAATTCATGCAAGTCTTTCTTCTTGTTGTTAGTTACCATAAAGCCAGTTCCAACTCATGGCAACCTTATGCATAACAGAACAAAATGTTGCTCAGTCCTGCACCATCTTCATGATCATTTGATATGTTTCAGTCCATTGTTGTAGCTATTGTGTCAATCCATCTCATTGAGAGTGTCCCTCATTTTCACTGACTCCCTACTTTACCAAATGTGATGTAGTTTTCTAGTGATTGGTCTTTCCTGCTGACTTATCCAAAGTAAGTGAGATGAAGTCTTGCCATTCTCACTTCTAAAGAGCATGCTGGTTGTATTTCTTCTAAGACTGATTTGTTCATTCTTCTGGCAGTCCATAGTATATTCAATAGTCTTTGTCAACACTGCAATTTGAACACATCAATTTTTCTTTGGTCTTCCTTTTTCATTGTCCAGTTTTTTGCATGCCTATCAGGTGATTGAAAAGACCATGGATTGGGTCAGGCACATCTTAGTCATCAAAGCGACATATTTGCCTTTTAAAACCTTGAAGGAGTCTTTTTTCAGTAAATTTGTCCAGTGCTTCCATGGGCATTGATTGTTGATCCAAGTAGAATGAAATCATTGACAACATCAACTTCTTCATGTATCGTGATGTTGTTTATTGGTGCAGTTGTGAGGATTTTTTTCTTCTTCACACTTATGCATAATTCATACTAAAGGCTGTAGCATTTGACCTTCCTCATGGAAAACCTATGCACATCTCTGGAGCTTCTTCTTTACAAATCCTTCTTCTCCAGCAACCTTCTCTACAAATTCCTGCTACCTTAGCAGACCCAAACTCTGATCTGTTTCCTCTACCCAAGCTGGGTTTCAAAATTTCATTCATTTGAAATTTAATTTCAATTTCTCCTCCTGTCCCCCATCTCTCCACTCCTTTACTTATGTATTGGTGAATTATAAATTAAAAACACAATAACACTACACATTTGCTAGAATTACCAAAAATCATGTATGTGTATATATACTGACAATACCAAACATGGCAAGTATGCAGAACAACTGTAATACTTACACATTGCTAGTAGGAGTGTGAAATGGTACTACTACTCTGGAAAAAGTTTACCAGTTACTAATAAAGTTAAGCATACAGTTATGATACAACCCAGTAATCCCACTCCTGGGTAACTGCCCTAGAGAAATGAAAACTTATGTTCACAGAAAAACCTGTACACAGGGATTTATACAATGTCTACTCAAAATACCTGAAAATTGAAAAAACAAACAAACAAACCCTAATGTCCTTCAGTGGATGAATGTATAAACAAATTGTGGCACATCTATACAACTAAATACCATTCAGCAATAAAAAGGAATGAACTATTGATACATGCAATAACTTGAATGAATCTGAAATGCATTGTGCTGAGTGTCTGAGTTATCTAGCACTGCCATAATAGAAATACCACAGGTGGATGGCTTTAACAAAGAGAAATTTATTCTCTCACAGTCTAGGAGGCTAGAAGTCCAAAATCAGGGTGCCAGCTCCAGGGGAAGGCTTTCTCTCTCTGTCGGCTCTGGGGGAAGGTCCTTGTCATTAATCTTACCCAGTTGAGGAGCTTCTGAGCACAGAGACCCCAGGTCCAAGGGATGCACTATTCTCCTGGCTCTTGTTTCTTGGTGGTATGAGGTCTCCATGTCTCTCTGCTCGCTGTCTCTCTTTTATATCTCAAAAGAGATTGACTTAAGACACAATCTAAACTTGTAAATTGAGTCCTGCCTCATTAACATAACTGCCACTAATCCCGTCTCATTAACATCATAGAGGTAAGATTTACAACACATAGGAAAACCACATCAGATGCCAAAATGGTAGACAATCATGTAATACTGGGAATTATTGACTAGCCAAGTGGATACACATTTTTGGGGGAGCACACAATTCAGTCCATAACAGATGAGTGAAAAAAGAAACCTTTCTCAAAATGTTACACACTATGTGATTCTATTACATGACATCCTCAAAAGACAAAACCTTAGTGATGGGAAATATATCTGTGGTTGCTATGGGTTAGGGACTGAAAGGGGGAAAGTGTGACTAGAAAGGGGAAGCATGAGGGAGTGTTTATTCTTTTGGAGTAATGGCAATTTTCTGTATACTGTTTGTGATGATGGTTAGAATTCATAGAATTATACATCAAAAAAGTCAATTTTATTATACGTTAATTTTATATAAAATTAAGAAACAATGAGAGGAGAAAGCATTTTCTCAGGTTAGCTTTCATCAAAATGCACTCCAAGAGTCCTATGTGTTCCTTTTAAAGAACTCAGAGGAAGAAAAAAATCTTCATTATACTAGGATGCCTAGACTAGGATTTTAGAGCTCCTTAACCCTCAATCCCAACTGTAACAAAAATAGCTCTTTTATGCTACTGGAAACTGACATTAAAATCTCAGTTGCAAAATGGAGCTCTAGGCAGAAGCACCACGCCGTCCCTCCAGAGCAAAGATCCACAAAACTAAGCTGAACAGAAAAAGCAACAATCCTGAAACCCTAAAACATCAAATAAAGAGATAAAGAACTCAGCCAAGCACCAAATGGAGTGAGAAAACTGACAGAGAACTGAGAGCCAGGAGAGATTCATGCAGAGGTCCCCTATCAGCTACCGCAGCACGGATCCACCATCTCAGACTCCTATTGGAGACCAGCAAACAGGGGGTAGGAGAAAGCAGCTTCATGGAGCTTCCAGCAGGAGACAAAACAACCGGTAATTTGGGATATACACTTTACCACCCCCCACCCTTCTTCACCCCCACTCAGCCTCTTCTGCTTCCCGCGGCCACAGTCTCTTGTCCGGGAAGCACCGGCTGCTTGGATTCCACCCACCCGAATGGGCCGGCTCTCTGAGCGCCATTTGTTGGCTACTGGTGTTGCTTTTTTTCCGCTTCTTTTGATTTCTTCCTTACCTCTCACCACCTCCACCTCCTTTCGCTCAAATACCGGGCTCCATGTGCCATCTTTGCTTCTTCCTGAGGGGCTACAGAGCTCTGTTCGAGTGTGGAACTGCTTCCTGGTCTGGACTGCCACGCTGGTGGGATCCCGGGACTTTTGTTCATTTGTTCATTTTGAATTGTTTGTTTTGTTTTCCTTTTCTTGAGTTGGGCCAAGTGGTGCTGTGTGGCTTCAAACCTAACCCCTTGGCTTCCACAGACTTGCAGAGGGATCCCTGAGGGCATTTATATGTTTGTTGGTTTTTTTTTTTCCTTCTGTTTTTTGGGGGGATTTTCCTGCCTTTTTTTTTGTTTGTTTGTTTGTTTTGTTTTCCCTCTTTTTCCGTTTTTGTCTTTCTTCATTACTCACTTTCTCGTCTCTCTATATCTTCCTTCTCTTTCTGTTCCCTGAATACCTGGTGTTGTATACCTCTACGCCTTCCAGCCAGGCTGTACTGCAACACCTGAGAACAACTTCCCCAGACCTCATACCTGCACCGATAGGATCCCTGGGAACTTTGCTGTTCTTTTCCCTTTCCGATTTTTATTTATTCATTCTTTTCTTTCCCTCCTCTTCCCCTTTTTGGTTTTCTCCATTTCATAGTCTCTTCTCTCTCCACTTCAACGGCAAGCTCCCCCAGCATTCTTTTTTGTTTGTTTGTATGTTTTTCGCTCCTGTTCCTCTCTCCTCTCTCCCATAACCATCTTAGCTCCACACATAACAATCTCCCACTACATCCTACCTACCTACACCGTGCACTTAATATCACACCACCAATCAGCACAGGCAGGGCCTACTAGAACCTACCGTTCACTGATTACCGGCCTGCCCTGGTGGCTGTAGAAGTGCCAAAAACAACCTGTCCCAGTAACTCCTCTTCAGCTAGACCTGCCCTGCCGTACCATAGCTGAGTGACTGACCCTGCCAATTGGAGAAGCAGGCAAAAAGTATTGTGCCCACAGATGAGCAAACAACAAAGAACACTCAGCCCGCCTGCTCAGACATAGCCACATTAAAAATAAAAGGGCATAACAAACAAATCTACAATCAATAAATGAGGAAAATAACTACTGAATGCCCCGAAGACAGCAGACAATATCAAAACATTTACAAAAACAGGACAAGATGGCTCCAGTAGGCGTCCAAAATAAAACAACAGATGACTTTCCAGTGGAAGAAAAGGCACTAGGACTACCTGATAGGGAATTCAGATCTCTAATACTCAGAATTCTCCAAGAGTTTAAGTAAAAAGCAGACAAAAATGAGGGAAAAAATAGACAAATTCATGGAAAATACAGACAAAAAATTGGAAGAATTAGGAAAATAATGCAGAACAGAATGCCGAAATAAATTCACAACTAGAAATTATACAAAAACAACAATTAGAAATCCAAAAGATAAACAACAAGATTTCAGAAATAGACAGTGTCATAGAAGGGCTGAGAAGCAGATTCAAAATTGTGGAAGACAGGATCAGTGGAATTGAAGACAAAAACTTGGATACAACCCTGTTTCAGGAAAACTCTGAAAAAAGAACAAAGAAAAATGAAGAGAACTGAGAGTTATATGGGATACAATAAAAAGCAAAAATTTGCAAGTGATTGGAGTTCCAGAACAGAGGGAGGAAACAGAAAACACAGAGAGGATCATTGAAGAACTGCTGACAGAAAACTTCCCCAATATCATGAAAGATGAAAAGCTGGCCATCCAAGAAGCTCATCGAACCGGATATAAGATAGACCCCAAAAGAAAATCACCAAGGCATATCATAATCACACTCACCAAAACCAAAGACAAGGAATCCTGAGAGCAGCTCGTGAAAAACAAGAAGTCACATACAGAGGAGACACAATAAGACTAAGCTCAGATTATTCGGCAGAAACCATGCAGGCAAGAAGGCAATGGGATGACATATACAAAACCTTGAAAGAAAAAAATTTCCAGCCAAGAATAATAGACACTGCAAAACTTTCATTCAGATATGATGGTGAAATTAGGACGTTTCCAGATAAACAGAAATTAAGGCAATATGTGAAAACCAAACCAAACTTACAAGAATTATTAAAGGGAGTTCTTCGATCTGAGAACAAACAACTTCAGCTCACAGGCAGAATTTAGGATGCAGGATCATACCAGCCAGATACCAATCCAGAAAATGAACTCTCAAGGACTATCCAAAACCAAAGAAATACAACAGGGAATCAGAGAAGTTAATCAGTAAATGACAACAACATTAGAACAATAAAAGAGGGAATCAACGGTGTAGGTATAGAATCTTCTAATGGAGAGGAAGGCAAGGTGATACCAAGTAATAATAGACTGCTTCAAACTTAGAAAGCTAAGGGTAAATTTCATGGTAACCACAAAGAAAGTTAACAAACATACTCATAAAAAAAAAAGAGGAAAAACATAAAGTCTCAACAAAAAGAAAACCTACAAAAACAAAAGAAATGAAAAAGAAAAAATCCACAAACAAAAGTAACTCAGCACAAGAGAGTAAGAAGAAGAAAGAAAACTTCAGCACCAAAAAAAAAAAGCACTACAAAATGACAGCAACAAACTCACATCTATCAACAATTACACTGAATGTAAATGGACTCAATGCACCCATAAAGAGATGGAGAGTGTTGGAATGGATAAGAAAACAGGATCCATCAATATGCTGTCTACAAGAGACACACCTTAGAAACAAAGATGTGACTTTGTTAAAAGTCAAAGCTTGGAAAAAAAAATATACCAAGCTAACAAATACCAAAATAGAGCAGGAGTGGCAATACTAATCTCAGATAAAATAGACTTTAAAACAAAGTCGACCATAAAAGGCAAAGAAGGACACTATATAATGATTAAGTGGATGATGTATCATGAAGACATAACCATAATAAACATCTACACACCCAACGACAGGGCTCCAAAATACATAAAACAAACTCTAACAACACTGAAAAGAGAAATTTACAGTTCCACAATAATAGTAGAAGACTTCAACACACCACTCTCAGTAAAGGACAGAACAACTAAGAAGAAACTCAGCAAAGATACAGAAGACCTTAAGGGCACAATCAGCCAACTTGACCTCATAGACATATATAGAACACTCCACCCAACAGCTGCAAAGTACACATTCTTTTCCAATGCACACAGAACGTTCTCCAGAATAGACCACATCTTAGGCCACAGAGCAATCCTCAACAAGATCCAAAACGCTGAGATAATGCAAAGTTTCTTCTCTGACCACAATGCCATCAAGGTAGAATTTAACAACAGAGAGAGCAAGGAAAAAAAATCAATTACATTGAACTGAATAATACCTTGCTTATACAACACTGGGTAATAGAAGAAATCAGAGATGGAATCAAAAAATTGCTAGAATCAAATGAGAATGAAAACACATCATACCAAAACCTTTGGGACACAGCAAAGGCAGTCCTCAGAGGACAATTTATAGCAATCGATGCACACATCAAAAAAGAAGAAAGGGACAAACTCAAAACATTAACTACAGAACTCAAACAAATAGAAAGAGAACAGCAAAAAAAGCCCACAACCACTGGAAGAAAGGAAATAGTAAAGATCAGAGCAGAAATAAATGAAATAGAGAACAGAAAAACAATAGAAAGAATCAACAAAACCAAAAGTTGGTTCTTTGAAAGAATTGACAAACCACTGGCCAGACTGACAAAAGAAAAACAGGAGAGGATGCAAATAACCCAAATAAGAAATGAAATGTGTGACATTACAACATACCCAACTGAAATAAAAAGGATCATAACACAATATTATGAAAAATTATATTCCAACAAATTTGAAAACCTAGAGGAAATGGATAAATTTCTAGAAACACACCACCTACCCAAACTACAACAAAGTAATGTTGAAAATCTGAACAGACCCATAACAAGAGAAGAGATTGAAAAGGTAATAAAAAAAAAAAAAACTCCCAACAAAAAAAGAGGCCTGGCCCAGATGACTTCACTGAAGAATTCTACAAAACAGTTACAGAAGAGCTTGTACCAGTACTACTCAAGCTATTTCAGAGCATAGAAAAGGGAGCAACACTTCCAAATTCATTCTATGAAGCCAGTATAACGCTGATACCAAAACCAGGCAAAGACACTACAAAAAAAGAAAATTACAGACCCATATCTCTCATGAATATAGACACAAAAATTCTCAACAAAATTCGAGCCAATAGAATTCAGCATCATATCAAAAAAATAATACACCACGACCAAGTAGGATTCATACCAGGTATGCAAGGATGGTTCAACATTAGAAAATCAATCAACATAATCCACCACATAAATAAAAGGAAAGAAAAGAATCACATGATCATCTCAATTGACGCAGAAAAGGCATTTGACAAAGTCCAACACCCATTCCTGATAAAAACTCTCAATAAAATCGGTATAGAAGGGAAATTTCTCAACATAATAAAGGGCATCTATGCAAAACCAATGGCCAACGTCATTCTTAATGGAGAGAGGCTGAAAACATTCCCCTTGAGAACAGGAACAAGACAAGGATGCCCTTTATCACCACTCCTATTTAACATTGTGCTGGAAGTTCTAGCTAGAGCAATAAGGTAAGAAAAAGAAATAAAGGGCATCCAAATTGTTAATGAAAAGTCAAACTGTCCCTGTTTGCAGATGATATGATACTATACACAGAAAACCCTAAAGACTCCACGAGAAATCTACTGGAACTAATAGAAAGATTCAGCAGTGTAGCAGGATACAAAATAAGCATACAAAAGCAGTTGGATTCCTATACACCAATAAGGAGAACAATGAAAAGGAAATCAGGAGAACAATACCCTTTATAATAGCCCCTAAAAAAATTAAATACTTATGAATAAATCTAACCAGGGATGTAAAAGACCTATACAAAGAAAACTACAAATCACTACTACAAGAAATGCAAAGGGATATACAAAATGGAAAAACATACCATGCTCATGGATAGGTAGACTCAACATTGTGAAAATGACAATTCTACCCAAAGCAATTTACAAATACAACGCAATCCTGATCCAAATACCAGCAACATTCTTCAAAGAGATGGAAAAACTAATCATTACCTTTATATGGAAAGGGAAGAAGCCCCAAATAAGTAAAGCACTACTGAAGAAGAAGAATAAAGTTGGAGGACTCACACTACCTGACTTCAGAACCTACTATACAGCTACAGTAGTCAAAACAGCCTGATACTGGTACAACGACAGATACATTGACAAATGGAACAGAATTGAGAACCCAGATGTAAATCCATCCACCTACAGTCACCTGATCTTCAATAAGGGCCCAACGTCCATCAAATGGGGAAAAGACAGTCTTTTTTAACAAATGGTGCTGGCAAAACTGGATATCCATCTGCAAAAAAATGAAACAGGACCCATACCTCACGCCGTATACAAAAACTATTTCAAAATGGATCAAAAACCTGAATATAAAGCCTAAAACTATAAAGTTCATAGAAGAAAAAATAGGACCAACACTACAGGCCTTAATACACAGCATTAACAGGATACAAACCATAACCATCAATGCACAAACCCCAAAAGATAAGCTAAATAACTGGGATCTTCTAAAAATCAAACACCTATGCTCTTCAAAAGACTTCACCAAAAGAGTAAAAAGAGAACCTACAGACTGGGAAAAAATTTTTGGACAATACAAGTCAGACAAAGGTCTAATCTCCATAATCTACAAGAAAATCCAACACCTCTACAACAAAAAGACAAATAACCCTATTAAAAAATGGGCAAAGGAAATGAACAGACACTTCACCCAAGAAGACATTCAAGTGGCCAACAGACACATGAGGAAATGCTCCCGATCGCTAGCCATTAGAGAAATGCAAATTTAAACCACAATGAGATACCATCTAACCCCGGCATTACTGGCATGAATCAAAAACACTGGAAATAACAAATGTTGGAGGGGCTTCGGGGAGATCGGAACACTTATGCACTGCTGGTGGGAATGTAAAATGATACAACCATTTTGGAAAATGATATGGCGCTTCCTCAGAAAGCTAGAAATAGACATACCATTCGATCCAGCAATCCCACTCCTAGGAATATATCCTGGAGAAATAAGAGTCATCACTCGAATAGACATATGCACACCTACGTTCATGGCAGCATTGTTCACAACAGCAAAACAATGGAAACAACCTAGATGCCCATCGACAGATGAATGGATAAACAAACTATGGTACATACACACAATGGAGTACTATGCAACGAGAAAGAACAATGAATCTGTGAAGCATCTCATAACATGGATGAAACTGGAGGACATTATGCTGAGTGAAATAAGTCAATCACAAAAGGACAAATATTGTATGAGACCTCTATTGTAAAAACCCATGAAAAAGTTCACACACAAAATGCAACAATCTTTGTTGGTTACCAGGGATGGAAGGGTGGGGGGGAAATAGGCAATAGATAAGTGGTATCTTGGGTGAAGGGTGAGACAGTACACAATACAGGGGAAACCAGCACAACTTGTACAAGGAAAGCTCATGGAAGCTCCATAGACACATCCAAAATCCCTGAGGGACTGAACTGATGGGTGGAGGGCTGTGGGGACCATGGTCTCAGGGAACATCTTGCTCAGTTGGCATAACACAGTTTATAAAGACAATGTTCTACATTCTACCTTGGTGAGTAGCGTCTGGGGTCTTAAAAGCTTGTGAGCAGCCATCTAAGATACTTCACTGGTCTCATCCCTTCGGGAGCAAGGGACAATGAAGAGAACAGGATACAAGGAAAAGATTAGTCCGAAGGACTAATGGACCACAGCTACCAAGGCCTCCACCAGACTGAGTCCAGTACAGCTAGATGGTGCCCGGCTACCACCACTGACTGCTCTGACAAGGATCACAACAGAGGGTTCTCACACAAAAAAAGACCAGATCTACTGGCCTAAAGGAGACTGGAGAAACCGCAAGAGTATGGCCCCCAGACACGCTTTTAGCTCAGTGGTGAAGCCACTTCCGAGGTTCACCGTTCAGCTGGGGAGTGGACAGCCCCATAAAACCAAATGGGACTAATGAGGCACAGCAGTCCAGGGACAAGGGCCAGAAGGCAGAAGGGGACAGGAAAGCTGGTGATAGGGAACCCAAGGTTGAGTAAGGATAGTGTTGATGTGTTGTGAGGTTGTTAACCATTCTCATAGGGCAACATGTGTACTAACTGTTAAATGAGGAACTATTTTGTTCTGTAAGCCTTCAAATGAAGTACAATAAATAAAAAAAATTATAAAAAAAATCTCAGTTGCCAATAGTTCAACAGCTATTGAATAGATGATATAAATGGTGAACATCAAAATCTACTGGGATGTCAAAATTGAGTGAACTAATTAAAATAATTGAGCATGCCAGAATAAATAAAAACTCTTTGGGCATAACACAGAATGTTAGAGTTGAAGAGTATTAATGCAGTGGGGAAAGTTTTGTGTCCAAACCAAGATCAGCTAGCTTGATGGTTCCTCCAGGAAATGACTCTGTTATGATACACACTGTGTTGTCCTTCAACTACTCCCATTTATAATAGTTTCAGTTTCTTAAGTAATAGAAAATACATGGAATTCCTCTTTAAAATGATAGGCTTTGAGAGTTGAATTGAGGCAAGATGATAATGTGAGCAGCTCCACAGTCCTATCCTTTCACTAAACACTAAAAAAAAAAAAGCAGAAACTGACAAAACCAACTTTATCAGCATTTTGGAAACCAGTCAAAGGTTTACAGTAACCAAGAAAATGCTAAACCAAGAAAATGCTAAATCAATGAAAAGGCAACATCTAAATAGCAAGATAATTTTGGTTTTCTACATGCCGTGCACTATCCCCTCCCTGTGTGGCCATCTTAAAGCTACAGTGGTCTGCTTTATCAAAAAGGAAGCTTGGTCTCCGGCTCTAGAGGGAGCAGAGCAAGCAGACTTTGTTAGCAAATTATTGTATCTGTATGTTCTAACGTGTCTGGGAACTTTCTGAAGGACTGAAGAAAGGGCGTCATCTCAGTTTGGTCTGTCTTGGAGCGCAGATAAATCTAAGAGACAGTGGGAAACGCCCAAAGGCTGTAACCACCCTGTCTTAGGCTGGGTTCTCTAGAGAAGCAAAACCAGTAAAGTGTATAAATATATAGAGAGGGAGATTTATCTCAGGGAAACAGCTCACACGATGTAGAGACTAAAACGTCCCAAGTCCATGGATCAGGGTAGAGGCCTCTCCCAACTCACACAGCCGCAGAAGCTGGCAAACGCAGGTTCAGCAGGTTGGAGAGCAGGGCTCCTGCTCACAGGCTGTGACGGTTGATTTATTCCAAGACTGACAAGTAAGCTGCTAGCTCAAGTCCCAAGAACCAGAGGTGAGAAGACAAGAGACAGCTGCTGAGTCTGGAACAAGCCAAAAACTTTGGCAAGGCAAGCACGCAGGAAGTAACCGGTGGAGGGCAGAGAGATGAAGCTGAGGTGGCGGTGAGCTGCCACAGGCCCTGCCCCACTGGTACCACTCAGCAGATACCATCATGGGATTGATCACATCAAATCTCAACAGGGAAGTGATCACATTATTACAACTGCTAAAACACTGAGAATCATGGCCTAGCCAAGCTGACATACAGTCTTAACCATCACAGTCCCCCCTTGTCAACTTGGCACCTGTACACATTTCCCCAAACCATAGTAATCTCTGAATAAAGACCATTACAAAGTCATACTTGTGCCTAACACGATACAACTAACACGCTGTGATGGTTCAGATTGTGTGTCAGCTTGGCTGGGCCATGATTCTCCGTGTTTTAACGTAATCACTCCCATGATTGAATACACTGTGAGTAGCCAATCAGTTGAAAGGGAGTCTCCTTGGGGGTGTGGCCTGCTTCTGTATATAAGCAGACGTTTTGGCTTTTTGCTCTCTCTGGATCCTGGGGCTGTTTCCTGTCATCTCTTCTCCCATTCTTGGGACTTGAGCTGTCAGCTTATCTGCTGAACTTGGGATTCGTCGACCTGCACAGCCTGTGAGCAGGAGCCCTGCTCTCCGACCTTTTGATCTTGGGCTTTCCAGCTTCTGGAGCTGTGTGATTTGGGAGAGGCCTCTACCCTGAGCCACGGACTTGGGACATTCTAGCCTCTACAATCACGTGAGCTGTTTTCTTGATATAATCTCTCTCTATATATATATTTATACACTTTACTGGTTTTGTTTCTCTAGAGAACCCAGCCTAAGACACACGCGTACAATCGAAAATGCACTAGCCCTGTTTACATCTTATATTTTATAAGTGAAGGACACAAAAATATTAGATGCACACATACAAAACGGAAATACTTATAACAATTACAGTCCCCATTTCTGCAACTGGTCACGTGGCTGTAACTGGTATTTAGAACTACCTTCTTCCACCACCCATTCTGTATTCCCTTTGCCCTCAGCAAGCACCTCAGCTGTTCGTGGTTCTTTGCGTGGTGGGATAGCCCAAACCTTCATTCCTGAAGGGTCTAGGCCATTAGTAGTCATGTCAGAATTGGGTTGCCATAGTTTTCCATTGACTTTAATCACAGGACATGGTAGTACTAAGAAATGCCCTAAAGTATCTCCAGCATTCCAGACATATTCTTCTTTACCTCCATTATGTAATATTAATCCGATTTTCTCTTGGGAATCAGGGTCAGTGACACTACCCAATATGGTAACTCCCCTCCTTACCTGTTGATCCATAGGCATAAGGAGCCCAAAGTGGCCAGGTGACATTCTTAACTTCCAGTTCAATGGAACCAGTGATGTGTCTCCAGGTAGGAGCATTCTTCCCTTTGGAACTAAGACCTCTAGACCTGCAGAGTATAAAATCATGGGGACTGGAAGCAAAAATCTGGCGAGTGGGTCACTAGGGGTAATAGTGATTGGTGCCACTCCCATTTCCACCCCTTGATTCCTCGGCCCATGAATCCTAGCTATAGGAGAAACAGCACAATATATTGGATGCTGGTTTAGAGCATATACAGCTGCCCGGAGAACACCATCCCAACCCTGCAAGGTATTGCCACCTAACTGGCACCGTAATTGTGACTTTAGAAGGCCATTCCATCGTTCTATCAAGCCAGCTGCTTCAGGATGATGGGGAACATGGTAAGATCAGTGAATTCCATGAGCATGGGCCCACTGCTGCACTTCATTTGCTGTGAAATGAGTCCCTTCATCTGAGGCAATGCTGTGTGGGATACCATGACAGTGAATAAGTCATTCTGTAATTCCACGGATGGTAGTTTTGGAAGAAGCATTGTGTGCGGGGAAGGCAAATCCATATCCAGAACAAGTGTCTATTCCAGTAAGGACAAAACACTGCCCTTTCCATGATGGAAGTGGTCCAGTGTAATCAACTTGCCACCACGTTGCTGGCTGATCACCTCGAGGGATGATGCCATTTTGGGGACTCAGTGTTGGTCTCCGCTGCTGGCAGATTAAGCACTCAGCAGTGGCCGTAGCCAAGTCAGCCTTGGTGAGTGGAAGTCCATGTTGCTGGGCCCATGCATAACCTCCATCCCTGCCACCACGACCAGTTTGTTCATGAGCCCATTGAGCAATGATGGGAGTAGCAGTGTAAAGAGGATGACTGGTTTCCACAGAATGTGTCATCTTATCTACTTGATTGTTAAAATCATCCTCTGCTGAGGTCAGCCTTTGGTGAGCATTCACATGAGACACAAAAATCTTCACTTCTTTGGCCCATTCAGAGAGGTCTATCCACATACTTCTTCCCCATAAATCTCTGTCCTAATTTTCTAATCATGTTCCTTCCAAGTCCCTGACCATCCAGTCAAATCATTGGCCACAGCCCATGAATCAGTATATAATCGCACATCTGGCCATTTCTCCTTCCAAGCAAAGTGAACAATCAGGTGCACTGCTCGAAGTTCTGCCCATTGAGAGCCCTTCCCTTCACCACAGTCCTTCAGGGAGGTCCCTGAAAGGGGCTGTAGTCCTCCCGCTGTCCACTTTCGAGTGGTGCCTGCATATCGGGCAGAACCATCTGTAAACCAGGCACAAGTTTTCTCTTCAGTCAATTCATCATAAGGAATTCCCCATGATGCCATAGGTGCAGACTGGGAGATGGAAGGTAATGGTGACAGAAGGGGAGACCATGAGCATTTAGGCCACTTCCTCATGCAACATACTTGTACCTTCAGGTCCTTCTCGGGACCTGTCTCATATATATCACTTCCATTTAATGATGGACTGCTGCTGTGCACATCCAACTTTATGACTCTGTGGGTTAGACAACACCCAGTTCATGATGGGCCGCTGAAGCAGCATGGTGACTTGGTGTCCCATGGTTAAGCGTTCAATCTCTACTAAGGCCGAGTAACAAGCGAAAAGTTGTTTCTCAAAAGGAGAGAAGTTATCTGCAGAGGATGGAAGAGCTTTGTTTAAAAATCCTAAGGCTTTGCGCTGTGATTCACCAGTAGGGGCCTGTCAAAGCATCTCTATCTGCCACAGACACTTCAAGCAATATTGGATCAGCTGGATCATATGGCCTAAGTGGCAGTGCAGCTTGCACAGCAACCTGAACCTATTGTAGAGCTTTCTGTTGTTCTGGGCCCCACTCAAAACTAGCAGGTTTTAGAGTCACTTGATAAATAGGCCTGAGTAACTCACCAAAATGAGGAATATGTTGCCTCCAAAATCCAGAGGCCCACTAGGTGCTGTGCCTCCTTTTTAGTTGTGGGAGCAGCCAGATGCAATAACTTATCTTTCACTTTAGAAGGAATATCTCAACATGCCCCACACCACTGGACCCCTAGAAATTTCACTGAGGTGGAAGGCACCTGAATTTTTGTGGGATTAATTTCCCACCCTCTAGCATGCAAGTGTTTTACCAATAAGTCCAGAGTCATTGACATTTCTTCCTTACTAGATCCAATAAGCATAATGTCATCAATGTAATGGACCAGCATGATGCATTGTGGAAGGGAAAGGTGATCAAAGTCCCTACAGACTAAATTATGACACAGGGCTGAATAGTTGATATAGCTCTGAGGTAGGCAAGTGAAGGTATATTGCTGGCCTTGCTAGCTGAAGGCAAACTGCTTCTGGCGGTCCTTTGAAACAAGTATGGAGAAAAAGGCATTAGCCAGGTCACTAGCTGCATATCAAGTACTGGGAGATGTATTAATTTTCTCAAGCAGTGAAACTACATCTGGAACAGCAGCTGCAATCGGAGTCACCACTTGGTTAAGTTTTTGATAATCTACTGTCATTCTCCAAGATTCATCTGTTTTTTGCACAGGCCAGATAGGCAAGTTGAATGGGGATTTGGTGTGAATCACCATTCCAGCATCCTTCAAGTCCTTAATCGTGGCAGTAATCTCTGCAATCCCTCCAGGAATGAGATATTGCTTTTGGTTTACTATTTTCCTAGGCAGGGGCAGTTCTAATGGCTTCCTCTTGGCTTTCCCTACCATGATAGCCCTTATGCCATTTGTCAGGGATCCAATGTGGGGGTTCTGCCAGTTGCTGAGTATATCTATTCCAATCATGCATTCTGGAACTGGGGAAATCACTACAGGATGGGTTGGGGACCCAGTGGACCTACTGTGAGACAGACATGAGCCAAGATTCCATTAATAACTTGACCTCTATATGCCCTTACTCTGACTGGTGGGCCACAATGACATTTTGGGTCTCCTGGAATCAGTGTCAGTTCAGAGCCAGTATCCAGTAATCCCCGAAAAGTCTGATTATTTCCTTTTCCCCAGTGAACAGTCACTCCCGTAAAAGGCCATAAATCCCTTTAGGGAAGGCTGGAAGGAAGATTAACAGTAAACATTTTTGGCATTGTACTGGAGTCCTTCCTCAAGGGGACCCAGCCTCCCCATCATTCAAAGGGTTGTGGGTCTTTAAACTCAAGTCTGGGAATTGATTGAGGGAACATGACTCTCTATTCTGGTCATTCGAGTTAGATTGCTGATCACCACCTAGAATTCATCCATTTATACAGATCCAGTAAATATTTAGTAGATTTCCCATCAATTTCACTCCTAGGGACACCGTGACTAAGTAGCCAACACCATAAGTCCATACAAGTTAGACTATTTTGATTACTGCCTTGACTCTGCTTTATTACTGTAACCACACCCACCTTGTCTTTGTTAGTTGAGTGCAGTCACTTGGCCTCAACTATCAAGGGTTCCAATAAGCCCCATTGTAGTTAGGTGTCTTAATTTAGTTAGGGCAGTTCCCACTGTGAAATCTGATTTACATAAAATAGCAATCACAGCAGTCTTCAAGGATGCTGGATCTCCCTTCAAAAATTTGTTCCTCACAGTTGTGGTAAAAGGTGTGTCCTCTGGGTATTCCATGTGTGGACCTGTGGGTTTAACCTGATAAATCCACTCTAGCATGCCAATTTCCCTAAGCCTATGCATACGTTCTTCTACACTCAACCATCGCAGATCTGGCACTTCAGCTTGATTCAGTGTAGGCCACCTCATAATCCATGCTTCAGCAACCCAACCAAACTATTTGATCCTTTCCTAACTTCTCCAGCTGAAACATTGAATGAAGAATCTGTGCTTGGTGGACCCATATAAATAAATTCAGATTGATCCATCTTAATGTTCCTTGCACCATTATCCCACACCCTTAATAGCCATTCCCACACATAGTCCCCAGGTTTCTGCTTGTACAGATTAGAAAACTCAAGTAGTTCTTTTGGAGTGTAGCATACCTCCTCCTGGGTCACACTGTGTACGTCACCTTTTGGGGCTCGCTGGGACTTAAATCTAGTTATAGGTCTAGAAGCCAGAATCAGTAGTGAGGAATTGTTTTTAGAACATTCAGCATTGTCTTGTAAAGCATCTGCCTCAGGCAATGACTCACGCAAGGGCTCTTTAGAGGCAGCTGGGCTAGGGCTCATCTCATTAGATGGGAGTGGAGGGGCTAATGGTTTTTCTGGACAGGGTGGTGTAACAGATAAACATGAAGTAATCTCTCCAGGTGGGAGTGGTTCTGTTGGCAGTAGTGATTCAACAGAATTTAGGGACTCAGTGTCTCCAGCTTCCTGATTATCTGCCCATCCCAAGTTTCAGGAGCTCATTTCTTCCCAATCAATGCCTTTACTTTAATTTCAGACACCTGTCAAGGTTGGCAATTAAGCTGGTGTTGTAATTCAGCCACTTTTACAATAAGAGCCTGGGTTTGGTTTTCAGAAATTTCAGCTCCGTTACTACAAGAAATAAGGCTTTCCTTCAAAGCACAGGTGGAAGCCTTGAGGTCATTTATGCAGCACTCGAGCTTTGACTCTGAAGCCCTGAGCGCATCTCTTTCACCAATTTGTCTAGCAAAAGAAGGACCAACCAACCAGCTTCCTTATACTTCTCATTCTGACAAAACTGTAGAAAGATATCACACATGTGTTCACCCAGAGGCTCACCTTTCACCAATACCTGATCTACTGGTGGTGATATTTTGCGTATTTGTATCGCCACCTCACTCCATGGATTAGCAGTGACCTCATTACTGCTGGAAGCAGAGTCATCAACATCTTTAAGACTAACCAGACTTGAGAACCAATTTAGAAAACTCATCCTTACAATTTTGTTTCTCTAGAACCACTCTCATTACCAAATGTCTTAGGCTGGGTTCTCTAGAGAATTAAAACCAGTAAAGCGTATAAATATAGAGAGAGGGAGATTTACATCAAGGAAACAGCTCACACGATTGTAGAGGCTAAAATGTCCCAAGCCCATGGATCAGGGTAGAGGCCTCTTCCAATTCACACAGACACAGAAGCTGGCTAACCCAAGGTCGGTAGGTTGGAGAGCAGGGCTCTCGCTCACTGGCTGTGAAGGTTGATGAATTACAAGATTGACAGGTAAGCTGCTAGCTCAAGTCCCAAGAACCAGAGGTGAGATGACAAGAGACAGCCACTGAGTATGGAACAAGCCAAAAACTTTGGCAAGGAGAACAGGCAGGAAGTAACCAGCAGAGGGCAGAGAGATGAAACTGAGGGGTGGTGAGCTGCCACAGGCCCCGTCCCCACTGGCACCACTCAGCAGATTCCATCATGGTGGTGATCACATATCAAATTTCAACAGGGAGGTGACCACAACATTATACAACTGCTAAAACACTGAGAATCATTGCCTAGCCAAGTTGACATAAATCTTAACCATCACACACCCATAGCCACCTGGGGCTAAAGAGTGTGATTAAGACATGCAATAGAAACATAAAGACTGGAAGAAGAAGCCAGGAAGAGTTTCTTTCAAAACTAAGCCTTCCAAAACACCACAATATATATGAAGGGATGGATAAAGCCACGTGGGAAAGATACATGCTCAGAAGTTACCTCAGAAAACCTTATATTTTACCTTAGGTTAATCCCTAGGCTCAGTGCAAACTTAGCTAAGTGTTGAAGAAGGGCCTGAAAGAGAGCCAGTTTTCAAAGACTGGGAGAGGTTCACCCCACTTACAGCTGAAATTCAAGGAAATATATGTCAAAACACTTGCTAAACACAATCTGAGGAACTGAGACTTCAGTGTTCACACAAGTCCAGGAGGCCAATCATTGCAATATAGTTAGGGGAAGTCACTAAACAGACTACAGCTTTCAACAATTTAAAAAATAAAAATAGCAAACCCTGGGGGAGGGGAGGAATCTGATTTCCAGAGTTACCACATAATAATAGTCAAATGTCCCAGTCACAACAAAAAATCACAAGACGTACAAAAAAAGTAAAGGAGAGCCCATTCAAAAGAATAAAATGAAACGACAGAAATTCCTATAGAAGCCCAGATAATGGACTTAATAGACAAAGACTTTAAAACAACAGTATTAAATATGTTCAAAGAGCTAAATAAAAAACACGTACGAAGAAGTAAAGGAAGCCAAAAAGGATACATGAACACAATCAGAATATCAATGGGGATATAAATAATGAAAAGAAACCGAAGAGAAACCCTGGAGTGGAAAACTACAATAACTGAAATTTAAAATATACTGGAGAAGTCCAACAAACTTGAAAATAGGACAATCAAAATTACCAAGTCTGAGGAGAAAAAGAGATCCACATGAAGACACATTGTAATAAAGCCCTCAAGAACAAAACATAAAGAGAGAATCCTGGAAGCAGCAAGAGAGAAGTGAATCATCATATACAAGGGATCCTCAACAAGAATAACCACTGATTTCTCTTAAGAAACCATGGAGGCCAGAAGGCAGTGGTATGACATATTTAAAATTCTGAAAGAACTGTCAATCAAAAATTCTATATCCAGCAAAAGTGTCCTTCAAAAATGAAGGCAAAGTAAGAGATTTCCATATAAACAAAAGCTGAGAAAGTTTGTTACCACTAAATTTTCCCTACAAGAAATGCTAAAGGAAGTCTTTTAGGTTGAAATGAAAGGAAACTAGATAGTAACTCAAAACCGTATGAAGAAAGAAACCATAAAGGTAATTTCATGAGCAAATACAAAGACCAATTATATTGTATTTTAGTTTTTAACTGTACTTGTTATGTCTTATTATTTAAAATATAAATTCATAAAAATAGTTAAAATTTAAGTTACTAGGCACACAGTGTATAAAGATGTGATTTGTGACAACATATAAAGGAGGTGGAGGAGTGGTATGGAAACAGAGTTTTCATATAACGTTTAAGTTATGTTGTTTTCAATTTAAACTAGGTTGTTATAATTTCGGATGTTATATGTAATCCCCAAGCTACCTACAAAGAAAATATCTAAACTATATACACAAAAGGAAATGAGAAAGAAATTATTTTAGTTTTCAAGGGCTGCCATAACAAAATACCACAAACAGGGTGACTTATAAGAACAGAAATTTATTGTCTCATAGTTCTGGAGACTAAAAGTCCAAATCAGAGTACTGGCCATATTGATTTTTTTCTAAGGGCTCTTAGAGAGGAACTGTTCCATACCTCTCCCCTAGCTTCTGGTGTCCCCTGGCAATCCTTGGCATTCCTTGTCCCACAGAGGCATCTTCACATGGTATCTTCCCCTTGAGTATCTCAGTGTCTGTTCTCTTTTATAAGACAATACTTAGACGTGATTAGGACACAGCCTACTCTTGTATGACCTCATGTTAACCAAACTGGTAACATCTCAAAGACCCTATATACAAAAAAAGGTTAGGATTTCAACATCTTTTTGGGGAAACACAACTTAATTTATGACAGAGAACGAAGTGGTTCACCATAAAAAATCAACTAAACACAGAAGAAAGCAGTGTTGGAGGAAATGAGACAAATGTATAAGGCACACAAAAAACAAATAGCAAAATGACAGAAATAACTCCTTTGTTATTAGTATTACTTAAATGTAAATTGATTAAAGTCTCCAGTCAAAAGGCAGAGATTTGCATGATGGATAAGAAAACACGGTCCAACTATATGCTGTCTACAAGAGACCCACTTTAGATCCAAAGACACAAATAGGTTGGAAGTGTAAGGATGGTTTTAAAAAAAATTCCATGCAAATAATAACAAACTAAAGCTGGGGTGGCTATATCAATATCAGACAAAATAAACTATAAGTCAAAACTATTACAGGAGACAAAGAAAAAAAGAGTCAATTTATCAAGAAGATATAACAACTATAAATATATACGCACTTAACAACAGAGTGCCCAAATATATTGCATGAACATTGACAGAATTGAAGAAGTAGCCAGCTCTACGATAATAGTTGAAGACTTCAATACACCACCCTCAATAATGGATAGAACATTTAGACAGAAGATCGATAAGGAAATAGAGGATTTCAACAACACTATGAACCATCTAGACCTAATAGACCTAATACTTCACCCCACCCAACAACATCAGAATACACATTCTTCTTCAGTACACATGGATCATTACCCAGTACAGACCATATATTAGGTCACAAAACAAGTCTCGATAAATTTTAAAAGATTGAAATAATACATAATACAAAGAATCTTCTCTGACCAGAATGGAATAAAACTAGAAATCAACAACATAATAAAAATTGGAAATTTCACAAATATTTGAAAATTAAAGAACAAGCTATTAAACAACCAATGGATCAAAGAAGAAATCATCACAATGAAATACTATTCAGCCATAAAGATAAATGAAGTTCTGATGCATGCCACAACACGGATGAACCTTGAAAACATCACGCTGAATGAAATAAAGCAGTCACAGAAGGACAAAAACTATAGGATCTCACTTATAGGAAATAAGCAAATACACAGAAACTGAAGATTATTAGTCATTACCTGGGGTGGAAGGAAGGAGGAAAGCAAGAGTTTTTGCTTAGGGGGCATTTAGTTTATGTTAATGGTGGTGAAATTATTTGGAAAAGGATAGCAAGAATGGTTGCACAACCTAAAGAATGTAATAAATGTCACTGAATTTTACATGTAAAAATTGCTGATTTGGCATATGTTTGTTATATATATTTTCTCCACAATAAAGTAAAAAAAAAAAAAAAAACACTTAAAAAAAGAAGAAATCACAAGAACATTAGAAAATATTTGGAAACAAATGAAAGCACAATATACAAAAACTTGTAGAATGCAGTGAAGGCAGTGCTCAGAGTGAAAATTTATAGCAGTAAATGCCTACATAAAAAGTAAGGAAGAAAGTCAGACTTGTGGTGGAGCCAACATGATGCTATAGACAGAAGGACCATGCCATCCCTCTTTAGCAAAGACCTGAAAAACTAACTAAAATGGATACAAAAGTCAATCCTGGAACCCTAAGCATCAAATGAAGGGATAAAGAATTCAGTCAAGCACCGAATGGAATAAGAAACTGACAGAGAACAGGGAATAATGAGAGCTACGGAGTGGAGGTCCTCTATCAGCAAACGTGGCTTGGATTTGCCATCTTGTACTACAGTTACCAAGGAACGCAGACAAGGAGTATGGGAAGGCAACTTCACGAAGCTCCAAAAACAGGAGATACAGCACTAGGTAATCAGGGATACACACTTTCCCACCCACCCCCCACCCTACTTCTCTCTACTCAGTCTCTACTGCTTTCCATTGAGCCATGGTAACTCAGCCGGAGAGACACCAGCTTACTGTTGTCCAGGTCCACCCTACCCTCAACAGCTGACTCCTTCAATGCCATTTTGTTGTTTTTGTTGTTATCAGAGTTTTTCTTTTGGCTTTTTTTTTTGTTTCTTCTCTCTCTTTCTTCCCTCCCTTTCTCCCACCCACCTAGCCCCATAAGCTGCTCCCACGCCTTCTTGACAGGCAGGGTTGCACCACTTGGCTAGAGAGTCACCAGTACATGACCTCCCAGGTCTGTGCCACTGTCACTAACCAGCTCCCTCAGCACCATTTTTTGTTTGTTTTTTTTTCTTTCTTTCTTTCTTTCGTTTCTTCTCTCTCTCCCTCCCTTCCCTTTCTCCCACCCCTAGCCCCATGCACTGCCCCCCTCTTCTCAACAGGCTGTGCTGTACTGTACAGCTAAAGAGCCTCTGGCATACAGCCTCCCCAGGTCTGTGTCACCCTCACAGGATATCTTCCTCAGTGTCATATTTTTTATTTTTCTTTTATCTTTCTACATCTCTCTTTTCCTTCTCCCTCACATCTAGGCCCTGTGCTGCCTCCACCCATTCCTGATGGGCTGTGCCATGCCACCCAGTGAAAGAGACATCAGCTTGCCAGCACCCCAATTTCACCCCACCCCCAACAGCTGGCTCCCCACACCATACTTATTTTTGTTGTTGTTGTTTTGTTTCTTCTTTCTCTTTCCTCTCCTTTCTCCCAGCCATCTAGCCCCCTGCAATGACCACCCCTTTCTTGACAGGCTCCTGGCGCATGGCCTCACCAGGTCAGCCCAGCCCCACCTGCAGAATCCTACCACACTGCCATTTTATTCACATTTTTTTCTTTTTTCCTTCTTTTTTTTTGCTTCTGTTTCTCTCTTTTCTTCCTCCCCCCCACTTAGCTCCATGCATCATATCCTCTCCCTTCCCTCCATCCTATCTTCACCATGCACCTAGCGCTGTGCCCCAAACAGTACCAGCACAGACTCCCAGACCCCACCCTGCACTAGCACCATTGGCCCCAGTTCGTGCAGCAAACAACCCATCCCCACCCCTCCAACCCTCACTGGGCCTGCCCTGCTACACCATAGCTGAGTGACTGGCTCTGCCCACCTGGACAAGGTGGTAAGAAGTATCATGCCCACAGACAAGCAAGCAACAAAACACTTCCAGCCCGCCAGCCCAGACATAACCAAATAAAACAAACAAGTAGGGTGAAACAAACAAATCTACAATCAATAAATGAAGAAAATAGTTTTTAAACATCCCAGAGAGTGCAGACAATATCAAAACATATAAAAAAAATTACAAGATGGCTTCAGAAAGTGACCAAAGTAAACACCAGATGACCTTCTGGTAGAAGAAAAGACACTGGAACTACCTGATAGGGAATTCAAAACGCTAATATTCAGGTAACTCCAAGAGATTAGGAAAGAAATGAAGGAAAACACAGATAAAAATAAGGAAAAAATGGACAAAATGAAAAATACAGACAAAATCAGGGAAAACACACAAAGCAATGGAACAACACAGGAAAATAACACAGGAACAAAATGTCAGAATAAACAACTAGAAATCATACAAAAACAGCAATTAGAAATCCGAAAGAGAAACAGCAAGATTTCAGAAATGGACAGTGCAATAAAAGGCTTTAGGAGCAAATTTAAACAATGGAAGACAGGATCAGCAAAACTGAAGACAAATCCTTGGATACTACTTTGTTTGAGGAAAAATCAGAGAAAAGAATGAAGAAACCCTGAGAAGGATGTGGGATATAACCAAAAGCAAAAATTTGCATGTGATCAGAGTTCCAGAACAAGGGAAGAAAACAGAAAACACAGAACGGATCACTGAAGATTTGCTGACAGAAAACGTTCCTAATATCATGAAAAAAGAAAAACTGACCGTCCAAGAAGCTCAGCAACCCCATATAGGATAGACCCCAAAAGAAAATCACCAAGACACATCATAATCACACTCACTAAAACCAAAGACAAACAAAGAATTCTGAGAGCAGCTCAATAAAAATGAAAAGTCACATACAAAGGACAAACAATAAGACTAAGCTCTGATTACTAAACAGAAACCATGCAGGCAAGAAGGAAATGGGATAACATATATAAAACCCTGAAAGAAAAAAATTGCCAACCAAGAATAATATAAATAATAAAATTCTCACTCAGATACATCAGCAAAATTAGGACATTTCCAGATAAAGAGAAATTAAGGAAATATGTAAAAACCAAACCAAACTTACAAGAATTATTACAGGGAGTCCTTTGGTTAGAGAAACAACAACATCAGACAACAACCTGAATCTAGGACACAGGAAAACATCAGCCATATACCAACCTAGATAATGAACTCTCAAGAATAAAACAAAACTAAAAGATTTCAACAGTGAACCAAAAGAGGTCAATCTGTAAATAACAACATCGGGACAATAAAAGAGGGAATAAATGGCATAGGCATAGAACTTTCGAATGGAGAGGAAGTCAAAGCAATATCAATAAAAGACTGGTTTAAACTTAGAAAGATAGGAGTAAATTTCAAGGTAACCACAATGAAAGTTAACAAACCTACTCATCAAAATAAAGAAGAAAACCATAAAGTCTCAGTAAACACAAAATCTAATAAAATGAAAGAACCAAAAAAATCCACAAACAAAAGGAATTCAGCACAGGAGAGTAAGACAAACAAAGAAAACATCAGCACCACAAACAAAAGCACTGCAAAATGACAGCAATAAACTCACAACTATCAATAATCACACTGAATGTAAATGGCTTCAGAGCACCCATAAAAGGAGAGTGACAGAACGGATTAAAAAAAGAGGACCCATTAACATGCTGTCTACAAGAGACACACCTTAGAAACAAAGACATAAATATATTAAAAACTAAAGGATGAAAAAAAATCAAGCAACCAACAAAGAGCAGGAGTGGCAATACTTATCTCAGATAACATAGACTTTAAAACAAAATCCACCATAACAGACAGAAGGGAATTTTATAATGATTAAAGGGACAATCCAACATGAGGACATAACCATAATAAATATCTACGCACCCAATGACAGGGCTCCAAAATACATAAAACAAACTCTAATGGCACTAAAAAGAGAAATTAACACAGTTCCACAATAATAGTAGGAGACTTCAACACACCACTCTTGGTAAAGGACAGAACATCTAGAAGAAACTCCACAAAGATATAGAAGATCGACAGTCCACAATCAACCAATTTGACATATACACAACACTCCACCGAACAGCAGCAAAATACACATTCTTTTCCAATGCACATGGAACATTCTCCAGAATAGACCACATCTTAGGCCACAAAGCAACCCTCAACAAATTCCAAAACACTAAGAGAAAGTATCTTCTCTGATCACAATGCCATAAAAGTAGAAATAAATAACAGGAAGAGCAAGGGGAAAAAATTAAATACATGGAAACTGTATAACACCTTGCTTAAAAACCATTGGGTAATAGGGGAAATCAAAGATGGAATCCAAAACTTCCTAGAATCAAGAGAGTGAAAACACATCATACCAAAACTTTTGGGACACTGCAAAGGCACTGCTTAGAGGTCAATTTATAGCAATAAGTGCTCACATCAAAAAAGAAGAAAGGGAAAAAATAAAAATGTTAGCTTTACAACTTGAACAAATAGAAAGAGAACAGCAAAAGAAGCCCACAGCACCAGAAGAAAGAAAATAATAAAGATCAGAGCAGAAATAAATGAAAGAGAGACTAGAAAAACAACAGAAAGAATCAACAAAACCAGAAGTTGGTTCTTTGAAAGGATCAACAAAATTGAAAACCATTGGCCAAAGTGACAAAAGAAAAACAGGAGAGGAAGCAAATAACCCAAATGAGAAATGATATGGGGGATGTTACAACAGACCCAACTGAAATAAAAAGTATCATAACAGAATACTATGAAAAACTATATTCCAAACTATCTGAAAACCCAGAGTAAATGGACGAATTTCTAGAAACTCACTACCTAAATTAACACAAATCTGAACAGAACCATAAAAGAGAAGAGACTGAAAATCTAATAATTTTTTTATAACTCCCAACAACAACAACAAAAAAAAGCCCTGGCCCAGATGGCTTCACCAGAGAGTTCTATAAAACATTCAGAGAAGAGCCTGCACCAATACTACTCAAACTATTTCAGAACATAGAAAAGGAAGGGATACTTCCAAATTCATTCTATGAAGCCAGCATAACCCTAATACCAAAACCAGGCAAAGACACCACACACACAAAAAGAAAATCATAGACCAATGTCTCTCATGAATATAGATGCAAAAATCCTCAACAAAATTCCAGCCAAGAGAACTCAGCATCATATTAAAAAAAAAAATACACCCCAACCAAGTGGGATTCATATCAGATATGAAAGGATGCTTCAACATTAGGAAATCAATCAGTGTAATCCACCATACAAATAATAGAAAAGTATCACATGATCATCTCAACTGATGCAGAAAAGGCATTCAATAAAGTCCAACACTCATTTCTGATTTAAAAAAAACTCTCAATAAAATAGATATAGAAGGGAAATCCCTCAACATAATAAAGCAAATCTATACAAAGCCAATAGCCAACATTATTCTTAATGGAAAGATGCTGAAAACATTCCCCCTGAGAATACGAACAAGACAAGGATGCCCTTTATTGCCACTCCTATTTAACATTGTGCTGGAAGTCCTAGCTAGAGCAGTAAAGCAAGAATACGAAATAAAGAACATCCAAATTGGTAAGGAAGAAGTAAAACTATTCCTATTCGGGAATGGCATGATACTATACATAAAGAACCCAAAAGACTTCACGAGAAGACTACTGGAACTAGTAGAAAGATTCAGCAGAGTAGCAGTATACAACATAAACATAAAAAAAGTCAGTTGGATTCTTATACACCAATAAAGAGAACTAGGAAAAGGAAATCAGGAAAGTAATACCATTTATAAAAGCCTCTAAAAAAAATAAAATACTTAGGAATAAATCTAGCCAGGGACATAAAAGACCTATACAATGAAAACTACCAAACATTACTGCAAGAAAACAAAAGAGATCTACATAAATAGAAAAACATACCATGCTCATAGACTGTATACTCAACATTGTGAAAATGGCAATTCTACCCAAAACAATCTACGAATACGATACAATCCCAATCCAAATATCAACAGCATTCTTTAATGAGACGGAAAAAATAGTCATTAACTTTATATGGAAAGAGGCCCAGATAAGTAAAGCATTATAGAAGAAGAAGAACAAAGTAGGAGGCCTCTCACTACTTGACCTCAGAACCTACTATATAGCTACGGTAGTCAAAACAGCCTGGTATTGGTACAATGACAGACACATTGACCAATGGGACAGAATCAAGAACTGAGATATAAATCCATCCACCTACGGTCACCTGATCTTCAACAAAGGCCCAAAATCCACTAAATGGGGAAAAGACAATCTTTGTAACAAATGGTGCTGGTAAAACTGGATGTCCATCTATAAAAAAATGAAACAGGACTCATACCTCACACTATACACAAAAACTAATTCAAAATGAATCAAAGACCTAAATATAAAACCAAAACCTATAAAGACCATAGAAATAAAAATCAGGTCAACACTAGAGGCCTTTATACGCAGCACAAATAGGATACAAACCATAACTAACAATACACAAACATCAGAAGATAAGCTAGATAACTGGAATCTTCTAAAAATTAAACACTTATGCTCATCAAAAGACTTCACCAAAAGAGTAAAAAAAGAACCTACAGACTGGGGGAAAAAAATTGCCTATGACAAATCTGACAAAGGTCTAATCTCTAAAATCTATAGGAAAATCCAACACCTCTCCAACAAAAGTCAAATAATCCAATTAAAAAATGGGCAAAGGAGGCTCAAATACAGCAAGGATCATAAGGATGTCACAGAACTGGCAAAATTTTGTTCTGTTGTACACAGGGTCTCCTTGAGACTGAGCCAATTTAAGGGCACCTAACAACAACAACCTTTACTTATTAAAGAGTTTCTTGTCTTAGTCTCCCTGGTAGTCTCTAAACCCTTGAGTACAAGGAGTGAGTTGTCTTCTTCTTGCACCCCAGGAAGAAGCTAGAGAATCCCTGTAACACTGAGAGCTCTGAATAAATGTGCTCAGCTAATAAAAAAAAAATGGGCAAAGGATATGAACAGACACTTCATCAAAGAAGACATTCAGGTGGCTAACAGATACATGAGGAAATGCTTGCGATCACTAGCCATTAGAGAAATACAAATCAAAACTATGATAAGATACCATCTCACGCCAACGTTACTGGCACGAATCAAAAAAAGAAAATAACAAGTGTTGGAGAGTCTGCAGGGAGATTGGAACTCTTATGCATTGCTGATGGGAATGTAAAATGGTACAACCATCTTGGAAAACGATATGGCACTTCCTTAAAAAGCTAGAAATAGAAATATCATATACTCCCACTCCTAGGAATATACACTAGAGAAATAAGAGCCATCACATGGGTAGACATATGCACACCCATGTTCACTGCAGCATTATTCACAATAGCAAAAGATGGAAACAACCTAAGTGACCATCAACAGATGAACGGATAAACAAACTATGGTACATACACACAATGGAATACTATGCAGCAATGAAGAACAACGATGAATCTGTGAAACATCTCATACCATGGATGAATCTGGAGGGCATTACACTAAGTGAAATAAGTCAATCACAAAAGGACAAATACTATACGAGACCACTATTACAGAAACTCATGAAAAGGTTTACACACAGAAAGAAACGATTTTGATAGTTACCAGGGACAGAGGGGTGGGGAGGGAAAAACACTAACTAGACAACAGATAAGTGGTAACTTTGGTGAAGTGTAAGACAGTACACAAAACCGGGGAAGTCAGCACAACTTAACCAAGGCAAAGCCATGAAAGCTTCATAGACCCATTGCTATCAAATCGATTCTGATGGAAGCTTCATAGAAACATCCAAACTCCCTGAGGGATGGAATTACTGGGCTAAGGGCTGGGGACCACAGTCTTGGGGGACTTCTAGCTCAATTGGCATAACATAATTTATAAAGAAAATATTCTACATCCTACTTTGGTTGCTAGCATCTGGGGTCTTAAAAGCTTGTGAGGGGTCATCTAAGATACTCCACTGGTCCCACCTCATCTGGAGCAAGAGAGAATGAAGAAAACCAAAGATGCAAGGGAAAGATTAGTCCAA
This sequence comes from Dugong dugon, assembly GCA_030035585.1. Taxonomy (NCBI): domain Eukaryota; kingdom Metazoa; phylum Chordata; class Mammalia; order Sirenia; family Dugongidae; genus Dugong; species Dugong dugon. The sequence goes on from CM057460.1 coordinate 152,133,541, forward strand.
AGGACTAATGAACCACAACTACCCAAGCCTACACCAGACTGAGTCCATCACAACTAGATGGTGCCTGGCTACCACCACCAACTCCTCTGACAGGAATCACAAAAGAGGGTCCCAGACAAATCTGGATAAAAATGTAGAAAAAAATTCTAACTCACAAAAAAAGACCAGACTTACTGGTCTGACAGAGACTGGAGAAACCCCAAGAGCATGGCCCCTGGACACCCTTTTAACTCAGTACTGAAGTCACTCCTGGGATTCACCCTTCAGCCAAAGATTAGACAGGCCCATAAAACAGAATGAGACTAAATGGACACACCAGCCCAGGGGCAAGAACGAGAAAGCAGGAGGGGACAGGAAAGCTGGAAATGGGGAACCCAAGGTTGAGAAGGGGTGAGTGTTGACATGTTGTGGGGTTGGAAACCAAGGTCACAAAACAATATGTGTGCCAATTGTTTAATGAAAAACTAATTTGCTCTGTAAACCTGCATCTAAAATACAATAATAAAAAAAAGAAAAAAAGAATCAAGAACTTCAAATCAACAACCTTACAACTTGAGGAACTAGAAAAAGGAGAGTAAACTAAGCCCAAAGCTACTGGAAGAAATGAAATAAGATTAGAGATAAATGTAATAGCGAACAGATAAATGAAATTAAAAAAATGAAACCAAAAGTTGGTTTTTGAAAAGATTTGAAAAAAAAAAAAGCAAAACTACAGTCCTTTAGCTAGGCTGACAAAGGGGGAAAAAAGAAGAAAGAAAATACAAAATCTAAAATCAGAAATTAAAGTGGGGACATTATTACATAATTACTGAAATAAAAAGGATTATAAAAAAATACCATAAACAATTGCACACTACCAAATTAAGTAAGCTATGTGAAATTAACAAATTCCTAGACACACACAAACTACCTAAAGTGACTCCAGAAGAAACAGAAAGTCTCAACAGATCCATAACAAATGAGGTGATGAATTAGTAATCAAAACCTCCTAAGAACTTGCAAGTGGTGATCTAAGATACAATTATTAGTCTCTACTCATCAGGAGCAAAAGAGTAAGAAGGTAACCAAAATCACAGAGAACAAGTCTATAAGACTGATAGTCTACATGAGCCATGACCTCAACTACCCTGAGACCAGAAGAACTAGATGGTGCCCAGCTACCACCACTGACCAATCTGACCAGGGGCAAAATAGATGACCCTGGTTAGAATTGGAAGAAAATGCAGAACAAAACTCAAATTCTTAAAAATGGTCAGACTGACAGGACCACCTGAGACCAGAGGACTCCCTGAGACTATTGCCCTGAGACACTCTTTAAGCTGTGAACCAAAACTATCCCCTGAGACCACCTTTTAACAGAAAAGCAGAGTGACACACAAAATAAAGGATATTACCAATTAGATTGGTGCTCTACTAAAAAAAAAATTTGTATGAGTCCAAAAGGCCAACATTTAATCCAAAGCAAAGATGGGAAGATAAGGGCCCTGGGAAACTAGACGACTGGAAATGGAGCAACCAGAACACAATTAATGAGAATGTTGACACAATGTGAAAAATGTAACTAATGTCATTGATCAATTTGTGTGGATATTGTCAAACAGAAACCTAACTTGCTGTGTAAACTTTTACCAAAAATACAATAAAATATTACTTCAAAAAAAAAGCCTCCTAAGAAAACTCCTGGACCAGACGCCTTCACTGGGGAATTCTACCAAACATTTAAAGAAGAATTAACACCAATCATTCTCAAGCTCTTCCAAAAATAAAAAAGATTAACTAACTCATTCTCTGAGGCCTCCATTACTCTGATCCCAAAGCCAGATAAAGACACCACAAGAAAACCACAGACCAATATTCTTTATGAATTTAGATGTGAAAATCCCCAACAAAATACTAGCAAACCAAATCCAACAACATATTACAAGGCTTATACACCAAGATCAAGTAGAATTTATCCCAGGAATTCAAGAATAGTTCAGTATAAGAAAATCAATCAGTGTAATACACCGCATTAATAGAATGAGGGAAAAGAACCATATGATCATCTCAATTGATGCAGAGGAGGCATTTGACAAAATTCAACATCTTTTCAAGATAAAAACACTCAGAAATCTAGGAATAGAACGAAATTTACTCAACATGATAAAGGGCATTTATGAAAAGCCCACAGCTAACATAATACAAAATGGATAAAGACTAACAGAGTTCCTCCTAAGATCAGGAACAAGACAAGGATGCCCACTTTCAGCACTGGTATTCACTATTGCACTGGAAATTCTAGCCAGAGCAATTAGGAAAGAAAAAGAAATAAAAGTCATCCATATTAGAAAGGAAGATATAAAACTGCCTCTATTTGTACATGACATGATCCTATATATAGCAAATGCCAAAGAATTCACAAAAAAGCTACTAAGGCAATAAATTGATTCAGCAAAGTTGCAGAGTACATGATCAACACACAAAAATCAATTGTATTTTTACACAACAGCAGTAAAATTAAGACCACTTCCATTTACAACAACATCTAAAAGAATAGAATATCAAGGAGTAAATTTAACCAGGGAGGTGAAAGACTTGTACACTGAAAACTGTAAAGCATTGCTGAAAGAAGTAAAATAAAACTTAAATAAATAGAAAGACATCCCTTGTTCATGGATTGGAAGACTTAATATTGTTAAGATGTCAATCCTACCCAAAGCAATCTACAGATTCAATGCAATCTCTATCAGAATTCCAAACAGTCTTCTTTGCAGAAAAGGAAAAACCAATCCTCAAATTCATACAGAAGTGCAAGGATCCTGTCATGGATTGAACTGTGTCCCCCAAAAATATCTGTCAGCTTGACTAGGTCATGATTCCCAGTGTTGAATGACTGTCTACCATTTTATCATCTGATGTGATTTTCCTATGTGTTGTAAATGCTATCACTATGATGTAATAAGATGGATTAGTGGCAGTTACATTGATGAGGTCTACAAGATTAGGTAGTGTCTTAAGCCAAGCTCTTTTGAGATATAAAAGAGAGAAGCAAGCAGAGACACCTGGGAACCTCATACCACCAAGAAAGCAGTGCCGGGAGCAGAGCGCCGGGAGCAGAGAAGCTCCCAGACCAAGGGAAGACTGATGACATGGACCTTCCTCCAGAGCTGACAGAGAAAGCATTCCCTTGGAGCTGACGCCCTAAATTTGGACTTGTAGCCTATGGACTGTGAGAGAATAAACTTCTCTTTGTTAAAGCCATCCACTTGTGGTATTTCTGTTACAGCAGCACTAGATGACTAAGACAGGTCCCCAAACAGTCAAAACAATCTTGAAAAAGAAGAACAAAATACTAGGACTCAATTCCCAATTTCAAAACATGCTATAACACTACAGCAATCAAAACAGTTAGTACTGGTATAATAATAGACATGTAGACCAATGGAATACTACTGAGAGTTCAAAAATAAACCCATACATCTAGGCCAACTGATTTTCAACAAGGGTGCCAAGTCCATTCAACGGGGAAAGAGCAGTCTTTTCAGCAAACGGTGCTGGGACAATTAGATCTCCACATGCAAAAGAATGAATTTGAACCCTTACCTCACACCATATATGAAAATTAACTCAAAATCAATCGATGACTTATTATAAGAACTAAGGCCATAAAACTCTTAGAAGAAAACATAGGTGTAAATCTTCAGGGCCTTGGGTTTGGCAATGAATTTTTAGCTATGACATCAAAGGCACAAGCAACAAAAGAAAAAATGAATAAATTGGACTTCATCAAAACTGTAAACTTTTGTGCATCAAAGGACTTTATTAACAAAGTGAAGTGACAACCTACAGAATAGGTGGAAATATTTGGTTACTATATGTCTGCTAAGGGTTTAATATCCAGAATATCTAAAGGACACCTACAGCTCAACAACAAAAAGACAAACAACCCAATTAAAAAATGGATGAAGGACGCAAATAGATGTCTCTCCAAGGATGATATACAAATGGCCAATATGCATGGGAAATGATGCTCAAAGTCATTAGTCATTAGGAAAAAGCAAATCAAAACCACAATGAGATACCACTTTACACCCAACAGGATGGCTATTACACAAAAAATGGAAAATACATGCTAGTGAGGATGTGGAGAAATTGGAAATGCCACCCATCACTGGTGAGAATGGTACGGCCACTATGGTTCCTCAAAAAGTTAAACATAAAATTACCATATTATCCAGCAATTTCCTTCCTAGGACTATACCCAAAAGAAATGAAAGTGGGAACTCAAACAAATACATGTACACTGGTATTTATTGCAGAACTGTTCATAACAGTCAAAAGGTGGAAACAACGAAATGCCCATCAACAGAAGAATGGATAAATGTGGTATATACATACAATGGAATGTTATTCAGTCATAAAGAGAAATGAAGTTCTGATACATGCTATGACATGAGTGAACCTTGCAAATGTTATGCTAAGTGAAGTAAGTCAGACACAGAAGGACAAATATTGTATAATCCTGCTTACATGAAATATCTAGAATAGGCAAATGCATAGACACCATAACTGATTAGTAGTAACCAGGAGTTGGGGGGTGGTGGAAGAATGGATTGTTATTGCTTAAGAGGTACTGACTTTGTTTAGTGTGATGAAAAGCTTTTGGAAATAGATAGCAGTGATGATTAACATGGTGAATATAATTAATGCCATTGAGTTGTACAGTTAAAAATGTTTAAAATGGCAATATTTTGTTACACACATTTTATCACAACAAAATTTTTCAAATGAATAAAGTGGCAGCATATAAAAGATGTAAAAGGTGGTTTTCCAGGAGCATAGTGACTGGCAAGCCCCTTTCCCAACCACCCAACCACCAGTCCATGTGCCCTGGCTGCTGGACTGAAGGTAGCTCAGTGCACATGGCACCCTGTGCTTTGTAATGGACACCTCAGTGAGAATCTTGTGGGGATTTGCCCCCATGAGCTGGACGAGCTCCTGAAGACCTGTGTCAGGAAGCCCCAGTGTAAGAACCTAAAAAAAACAGAACCTAGGTAGATGTTGGCCAAGAGAGATCAGTAGATAGTTTGAATAATGACTAAGAAAATGATTTTTCAAACAATTTAAACTCATGAATACAGAAAACAGAAATAAAAGTTGAATTTCTCTGGGGAAGGCAGCCCCATGCTGACCGTCCCGTGCTGATCCCTGAAAAATGCTCGTTCAGATGTTCACACTGTCTGTTTACATATGAATTTATTTTAATAGTATCCCCTCTTGTCCACAAATTCAACAGTTCAAAGTCACTGACCTGTGGGCCACTAGAAGAGCAGCTCCTGAGGTCCTTAGTATATAAAACAGCCCAGAAAGTAGCCTCCGTCCCTCTACACACATACACAGTGCCCCCACAACACTTGGACGAAAAAGTTCCTCTTGAAAGGAATTGTTGACCTCTTCTTCAGAGCAGTAAATCAGTAGGGATGGACGTTCTGGTTTTCTTTTTCAGAATAAAATTCTTACACAATCCAGGTTATAAAGTGACAGTTACTATTGGGGAAACGTGAAACCAGACTCCAGATAAGATGATAGCATTAGTTCCAGGCAGTGCAGAGTGGGCGTTTAGAACGCTGGTACAGCAGTCACTGGGGTGGGGTGAAGGGTGATGCACATAGACAGGTACAGAGGAGGTGGAGTTGTGGACTCTTCACCACTAATTTAAGATTAAGATAAAAACCCATCAAGAAGAGCTAGGTCCTTTCTCCTATTATTGGAGGCTTTTTATCAAGGTTTTATTCCTCTAGATATGCTTAGGGAAACATATATTCATCTAGGAACATGGAGTATGGGGAGGAAACAAAGCAGGTACCAAAACAGCTCTCTCACACTGACCAGTTGGAATCTAGACATATATGACATGAAATTGCAGTGAACCCAGCCATTTGCCTGTGGCAGAATTTGACCCTGCACTACATACTACAATGAAGCAGATACTCATTCTCTGAAGGAGTCAGAAGAGGTAGGAACATGCAGTGATGCTGCTTCCTTAAGGCCTCCTGCTGTCACTGAAATTCTAGCCCATGATGCCAACATGGCCTCTTAGGCTGAGTTTGTCAAAAATACCTGTATTAGCTCTATCAAGTTGCATACTCACTTCAGTTTTCGCCTTTTCTTTTCTGTTTCTTTTTTTTAGAATTTTCTAGAGTCTTCAAGCTCCTGTTCACTCTCATGTCTTTTCACTAAGATGTCTACACCTTGGCCTCCCCTACGATGGAAAGAGTATTCTTTTGATTAGGATAGGCACATTTGTAGGGTTGCTTATAAACTTCTGTTGAATCCATTGTGTTGAGATAGTTATTGGTACCAGGTCTAAAACAATATCTTGATGTAAATGTTGTTGTTGTTAGGTGCCGTTGAGTCAGTTCCACTTATAGCGATCCTATGTACGACAAAACGAAACACTGTCCAGTCCTGCACCAACCTCACAAACATTGTTATGCTTGACCCATTGTGGCAGCCACTGTGTCCTTGAGGGTCTTCCTCTTTTTTGCTGACCCTCTACTTTACCAAGTAATGTCCTTTTCCAGGGACTGATACCTCCCGATAACGTGTCCAAAGTATGTGAGACGTAGTCTCTCCATCCTCGCTTCTAAGGAGCTTTCTGGTTGTACTTCTTCTAAGAAAGATTTGTTCATTCTTTCAGCAGTCCATGGTATATTCAATATTCTTCACCAATGCCACAACTCAAAGGCTTCAGGTAGGCAAAATTAGATGCTAAAATATAAAAAAGTATTCTCTTCTAGCCAGGTGTGAGCAAGATGCAGATTGTACATTCTTTGGGGATTCTAAGGTATCTTCTCATACAGATTTATTTGGTTTGATCCTTTTGAGCTGTTATACTTGATACAAATTATATGCTTGTTATATTATTAAAGTAAAAAAATTTTAGAAAAGGAAAATAATTGTTCATCTTCAGATTCTTCTGCCACTGGTTAAAGTTTGACAAACAATTTCCTACTTGACTGGTTGGTGGGATAATACGCCTCACCACCATCATGAAGCTGTAGTTGAGGTAAGGAAAATACAAGTTATTTTAATGAGGTATCAAAGTTGTCTACAAAAATGTTAAAGTCCTTGACATAAATGAGTACTGAACACTGTCAGAATTCTAATTACCAATATCTTCTGCTGCTCAACAGTGAAAATAAGCAAAATATTTTCATTTATAAACGAGGGGGAAAGGTGACAGCTTGAGGAACAAGCCATTCAAGATATCAGTTATTCTCAGAATGAGAATGCACCTTACTGCCCCACTGCTGGTCCTTTCCCAGAGGAAGACAGTGGTAAACATAATTGCTAGTTGTATCTTTGTTTGTCTGCCACATGGTGCCCAGCCTCTTCAACCTATATCCTCACAGCACCTAAATCCTTATTCCCAGAATGATAATATCTGTTTTCCATATAGTAGACGCTCGGACGGATGAACTTTTCAACAGGACAGATGTTCCAACAGAAGAATGGACATTTCAATAGATGGATATTCTGATGGACAGACATTTTAATGGATGTTCAGACAGATGGACATACAGAGAGATGGTCATTTAGACAGACCAACATAAAGACAGACATTCATACAGATATTCAGAAGGATGTTAACGTAAGTAGACATGCCAACAGATGGATAGACAGTCTGAAAGACACACAGGCATTCCAGTGGATAGACATTCCAACAGACAGAAGTTATGACACACAGATATTTCGACAGATGGTCAGATGTACCGACAGAAAAAAAGATGTTCCAATGGATGAATGTTCCAATGGACAGACCTTCCATTGGATGTTCAGACAAATGGACATTCTAACAATGGATGTTCCAGCAGATGGATGTTCAGACACACAGACGTTCAGAAAGAAAGACAGAAATTTGTACAGACAGACATTCAAAGATGGACAAATGTTCAGACAGGCAGATGTTAATACAGACAGACATTCCAACAGATAGATGGACCTTCTTATAGATGCACAAATGTTCTGATAGACAGATATTTAGAAGGACAAATGGACATTCCAACAGTCCAATATTCTGACAAATGAATCTCTGACAGAATAAATTTTTCAGACAGACATTTAGACAAAGAGACAAACTTTCATACAGATGGACATTAAGAAAGACACAGTCTTTCAGACACATGGATGTTGAGTAGGATAGACAAACAGACAATAAGACAGACATACAGATGTTCCAACGGATGGACATTACCATAGGTGGACCTTTTCAGATAGATGTACTTTTAGCCAGAGGAACTGATGTTTGCACAGATGGACGTTTAGACAGACATACAGATGTTTGGACACACAGATGCTTGATCAAATGGTCAAATATTCAGACACACAGATGTTTGGTCAGATGGTCAGAGGTTCATGCAAAGAGACAGATGTTCAGGCTCTCATACAGATGTTCCAACAGATGAATGGATATTCCAACTGTTACAACAGACAGACCTTTTCAGATAGATGGATATTCAGACAGATGGACAGATGTTCAGACAGCTGGATGTCTAAACATACATTCTGACAGATGGACAGGTATCTGACAGACAGACGTTCCAACACACAGAAGTTCTGACAGACAGATCTTCCAACAGAAGGGCTTTCTGTCCGATGGACATTTTAACAGATAAACATTTGACAGGTGGATGTTCAGATAGACAGACAGTTGTATGTTTGGACAGAAACAATGACATCCAGTCAGATGTTCACATGGACATTCAGACAGACCTTCAGACAAACAGACTCTCAGACAGTTGTTCAGTCAGACATTCAGACAGACATTTCAACAGATGAATGGACGTTCTGACGGATGGATGGATGATTCAATAGATGGACAATCCTTCCAATAGACTAATCTTCTGACAGACAGATATTCCAGTAGATGGACATTCAGACAGAAAGACAGATGTTCAGACAGACAGACATCAAATAGTTGGACACTGGAGAGATGGACAAACATTTGGAAAGACAGACAAATGTTCAGAGAGACATACAGACATTCCAACACATGGACAGATGTTCAGACAGATGCACATTAAGATGGACGGGCCTTTTCTGACAGACAGACATTCAGATAGATGGACGTTCAAATAGATAGATGTTTAGAAAGACATAGACATACAGATAGGCATTCAGACTTGTCACTATTAATGTTAAACTTGATCACCTGACTGAGGTAGTGTTCTTGAGGTTTCTGTACTGTGAAGTTATTATTTTTCATCCTTTTCATACTGTATTCTTTGGAAGGAATCCACTGTGTGCAGCTCACACTGGTGAGTTAAGTTCTACCTACTTGCAGAAGCATTATCTACATGACTCTTTTGGAATGCTTCTGCTGGGGAGATTTGTCTGTTCTCCTCCATTAATCTATTTTGATCATTTATTTATATCACTAAAAATTCATAGATATTTATTTATACTTTGGGTTATAATCTAGTGTTACTTTATTTTGTTGCTCAAATTGTTCCAGCTTTGGCCATTACAAGCTTTCAGTTGACTCATATGACATACTTCCACCTTTTTTTTTTTTTTTTAAGCACTTTCTAACTACAAGGTGCTTCAGGCTTATTTAGTATATTTCCTGCTTTGTCCTAGAACCAGCCATTTATCCAAGAATCTGATTCTTTGTATTGGAGAATAGTATTAGAAACTAAAATCTGGGTAGTAGGTCTGCTCATTGCTGCTGTAGTATCATTGCTTCTAGTCCTTCTTGACAGAGCAAGAAAATATATATGTGTATACAAACTCATATATATACACATATCTATAACCATCTGTATCTATATCTAACCATACATGATTTCATACTGATGTCTCCAATTCTAATCCATTATACATAGACCATTCTAGCCTCTTCCCTTGCTTTTCTGTAAACTCTCATTCCAGCAGTGATAAAGCTGGCTCCCACTCTCCACCATTCATATCATATACTTAATTGTTTGATTCTAGTATCTATGTTTAGCAGTATCAGAATTGTTAAATCATATCCCTGTGGGAAACAACTTCATGAACTACAGTACAATGCTTATGTGCAGTTTATTTTGCCTTTAGTCTTACCGACTCCACTTCTTTCCAAAGTTACTTAGGTTGTGTGATGGTTAAGGTTGTGTCAGCATGGTTCTCAGTGGTTCAGCAGTTGTATGATGTTGTGGTCACTGCCATGATAAGATTTGATATAATGTGATCACCTCCATGACGGGATCTGCTGTGAGTAGCCAATCAGTTGAAAGGGAGTTTCCTTGGGCCTGTGGCCTGCATCGAATATAAGAAGACATTGTGGCAAGGCTCTGGGGCTTTTGCTTATGCTGGATCCTGCAGCTGGCTCCTGTTCATCTGACCTCTGGTTCTTGGGACTTGAGCTAGCAGCTTACCTGTGGTCTTGCCTTCTGATCTTGGGATTCGTCGATCTTCACAGCCTGTGAGCAAGAGCCCTGCTCTCTGACCTGCTGATCTTGGGTTCACCAGCCCCTGCAGCTACATGAATCAGGAGAAGTCTCCAGCCTGACCCACGGACTTGGGATGTTCCACCCTCTACAACCATGTGAGTCATTTCCTTGGTTTAAATCTCTCTATATATGTATTTATATGCTTTACTGGTTTTGCTTCTTTAGAACTCAGACTAAGACAGGTTGGCACCTTTTCCCCCCACTTCCTTCCATAAGGCTATTTCATACATTTATAATATAGTTAGATTGCTTTGTCACATTCTGAATTTCATCCTGGGGTCCCCCAATCTCCTAAATGATTTTTTTAATTTGCATACATTAAGTTTCTCTTTGTGCTGTAAAGATCTATGGGTTTTGAAAAACATATAGTGTCATGCTTCCACCATTACAGTATCATACAGAATAGTTTCAGTGCACTAAAATATTATCTGTTCAACCCTCCCCACCTCCCCCAAAGTCCCTGGCAACCATTGATCTCTAGAGTTTTGCTTTTTCCAGAATGTCATATAATTGGATTCATACAGTAGGTAGCCTTTTCGAACTGGTTTCTTTCACTTAGCAATAAGCATTTAACATTCATCCATGGCTTTTCATGTCATGATAGCTCATTTATTTTTCTTGCTGAACAATATTTCATCATATAAATGCACTACAATTTGATTACCTGTTCACCTGCTGAAATAGATCTTAGTTCCTTCTAGTTTTTACTGATTATGAATAAAGCTGCTATAAACATTCATGTGCAGATTTTCATGTGGAGATAAGTTTTCAAATGATCTGGGTATATATGTAGAAGCATGATTGCTGGATCATGTGGTAAGACTATATTCAGCTTTGTAAGAAACTGCCAAGCTGTCTCCCAAAAGTAGCTGAACCATTTTGTATTACCACCACTAATGAATGATACCTCCTGTTGCTCTGCATCCTTGCCAGCAATTGATATTGTCAGATTTTGAGATTTCAGCCATTCTATTAGGTATGTAGTGGTATCTCGTTGTTGTTTTAATTTGCACTTCTGCAATGACAAATTACAGGGCCCTAGGTGATGCAAACTGTTTGAGTTCTACTGCTAACCTAAAAGTTGGTGAGTATAACCCAACCAGTGTTACCACAGAAGAAAAATTCTGGTGATCTGCTTCCATTAATATCACAGCCAAGAAAACCCTATGGAGCAGTTCTATGCTGTAACATATGGGTTGCCATGAGTTGGAATCAACTTGATGGCAACTAACAACAACAATAACAAATTATGTTGAGCATCTGTGGTGCAATGGGTTTCCTTATGTGGCCTTTTTGCCCTGGGTTTGCAGAAAGAACAACTTGGAAGGGGATTTCACTTGGTGGTGAGAGGACTAGAGGCAGCGGCTAGAGGCCCTGGCCCAGAGGTGGTAGTGAGAAGCTCAGAGGTGGTAGCAAGAAGCCCAGAGGCAGCTTGGGGGCAAAGAGTCCCACAGAGTAGAGGTGACAGAGTGCAAGGGCCTGCCTGGAGCACAAGGGCCCACCTGGACTGCAAGAGGACAACCCAAGAAGCGCCCTGACCCCATATAGGGGGGTGAGGAGGGTGCCTACACACAGGGGGCGCCTGCAGTCAGGAAGAAATGATTGACAGGTCAGCTGGCAAAGAAAACTGTTCAGGTCCTACTGAGAACATTTCCTAATTTCTTAGTTGGTGAGACTGAGCATCGGTTCTCATGAGGGTAAATGTGTCCCACTGAGGTGTTTAGGCTCCATGCTGGGACCCCTCCTGGACTGGGTCCTATGCATTTCTTCATTCATATCCATTGTTTATGTCCTTCTCTGTTATATTAAAGTTGTTGTTGCAGATACGGTGTTTCTGTCAGTTCTCTGTGACGCTTGCAATTAATTATCCAACCCAATATAGAATGAGTACCATGGGGAGAGTGGCTGGTACAAGAAATGGTGGAGTAGTTGGAGAATGGAGGTATATTTGACCTCTGTCTCATAGGAACCAGCTTGATGCTGATACTTACAGTCAGAGTTATCTATTCAGCATCTTTAGCATCTGTATATCTTCTTTGGTGAGGTTTCTGTTTAGATCTTTTAATTGGGTTGATTGTTTACTTATTGTTGATTTTTAAGAATTCTTTGTATATTTTGGATAAAAAACCTTTATCAGATATGTTTTGCAAATATTTTCTCCATGCCTGTGTTTTGTCTTTACATTTTCTTAACAGTATCTTTTTACAAAACAGAAGTTTTTAATTTTAGTAAAGTACAACTTATTAATTTTTTCTCTCTCATGGATTATGCTTTTGATGTTGTATCTAAACACTCATCACCAAACCCAAGGTCACAAGATTTGTTATCCTATGTCTCTTCTACAAGTTTATAGTTTTACATTTTACATTTAGGTCCATGATCCATTTTGAATTAATTTTTATGGTGTAAGATCTAGGCTTGGTTCTCTTTGTTTGTTTTGGCTTCCAATTGTCCTGGCATCATTTGTTGAAAAACAGTATCCTTTCTCCATTGAATTGACTTTTCTCCTTTGTTTCTTTGCCAAGGATCAGTTGACTATATTTGTGTGGATCTATTTCTGAACTCTTTATCTTGTTCCATTGATTTATATGTTTATTCTTTTGCCCATACCTCACCTCTATCTTGATTGCTGCAGCTTTAAAAATCATAAAATGTGAGTCCTTTAACATTGTTCGTTCTCTTCAGCATTGTTTTTGCTACTCTAAGTCCTTTACCTTTCCATATAAACTTTAGAATCAACTTGTCACTATCTACAAAATAGCTCTCTGGGATTTAGACTGGGATTTCATTGAATGTATAGATTAAGTTGGGAAGAGCTAATGTAGTTGGATTAATATACACCATGTTTGTAACAGTTTTCTATTTGTTTATGTGTATATTTTTCCCCTTTTTCTGCCTTCTCTAGTTTTAATTGAGAATTTTATATGTTCAATTTTATCTCCTTTCTTAGAATATCAATTATACTTCTTAAAAAATATATAATAAAAAAATGTAATGGTAAACCTAGCATTTTCAATATACGTCTTTAGCTAATATAAGTCCACCTCCAAACAACACTATAGCACTTTACCTGTATTGCAGGTATCTTGTAACAGAAGGTCACTATGAGTCAGAATTGACTCGATGGCAACGGGTTTGGTTTTTGGTTTTTCTAACAGAGTATTCCCAATTCCTCGCTCTCATCCCTTCTGACAATGCTGTCATTCATTTCACTTATCCTTGTGCTGTAATCATCCAATACATTGTCACTAGTATTACCTTAAAAATATCTTTTAGATAAATTAAGAACAGCAGAAATAAAATATTTTAATTTACATTCGTTTATTTCTTTTCAACATTCTTTATTTATATAGATCTGAGTTTCTGACCTATATCGTTTTCCTTTCCCTGAAGAACTTCATGTAACATTTCTTACAGGGCAGGTTTATTGGTAATGAATTCCTTAAGTTTTTGTTTGTCTGAGAAAGGCTTTTTTTCTTCATTTTTGAAGGATAATTTCACTGGATATAGGATTCTAGATTAGTGGAGTTTTTTCTTTCAACATTTTAAATATTCCACTCCACACTCTTCTAGTGCATGGTTTCAAATAAGAAGTTCAGTGTAATACTTATTCTTGTTCCTCTCTAAGTAAAGTGTTTTCTCTCTCTGGCTTCTCCCAAGATTTTCTCTTGTTTTTGATTTTCTGCAGTTTGAATATGATATACCTAGGTTGCATTTTGGGGGTTTTATTTTGTCTTGTTTGCGTTTTTTCAGCTTAGTGTTGTCTCAACTTCCTGGATCTGTGGTTAGGTACCTCTTTCTTCTCTACTCTGTTTTTAAAGTTATATATTTCCTTCAAAATATCACCTTAGCCATACTCCACAAGTTTTGATATGTAGAATTTTCATTATCATTCAGGTTTAAATATTTTCTAATCTGCATCATTTTTCTTCAGCTCATCATGTATTTGTTGTTAGGTTCCATTGAGTCAGTTCTAACTCATAGTGACCCTATGTACAACAGAACAAAACACTGCCTGGCCCTGCACCATCCTCATAATTGTTGCTGTATTTGAGCCCATTGTTGCAGCCACTGTGTCAATCCATCTCGTTGAGGGTCTTCCTGTTTCTCACGGACCCTCTAGTTTACCAAGCATGACGTCCCTCCTGATAACATGTCCAAAGTACATGAGATGAAGTCTCACCGTCTTCACTTCCAAGGAGTACTCAGGTTGTATTTATTCCAAGATAGACTTGTTCATTCTTCTGATGGTCCATAGTATAGTCAATATTCTTTGCCAACACCAATTCAAAGACATCAATTTTTCTTCGTTCTTCCTTATTCATTGTCCAGCTTTTGCAAGGATATGAAGTGATTGAAAATATCATGGCTTGGGTCAGGCGCACCTTAGTCCTCAAAGTGACATCTTTGCTTTTCATCATGTATTTATAGTTTTTTAAATTCCAACTATAGATTTGTTTTGTTTTTTGTTTAGTTTCTTACCTCTTTGTTACTGATCTCTAATTTTGAGTTGTGTCCAAAATGTGACTTGTGTAAAACCATTCTTTATGATCCATTGAGTCTTTTTATGGCCTAGAAACTTGAAAATTTTTATAAATGTTACATGTGTGTTTGAACAAAATATTCACCCATCAATTGTTGAATATATATATTAAGTTTGTCCATTGTTTTGTTCAGATGCCTTATATATCTTTATGGATGCTTGATCTATCAATTACGGAGACTGATGAATTAAATCTCCCACTGTGACTTTTAATTTCAGCTCCCGTAATTTTGTCAATTTTTGCATTGAATATCTTGAGTCAATGTCATTAAAACCAGTTGCCATCCAGTCAGCTCCAACTTGTGTTGATTCCTAAGAAGTCTCAAAGTAGAACCGTGCTCTACAGGGTTTTCAATGACTAATTTTTTGGAATTAGAACACCAGGCCTTTCTTCCAAGGTGGCTTTGGGTAGACTTGAACCTCCAGCCTTTCTGTTAGCAGCCAAGCACGTTAACCAGTTCCTAGCACTTAAGGGACAAGAATTGTGGGAAATTTTTCAAAATTAGAGTTCAGTGTTTCACTTTCAGAATGCTGGTGTAAGGGGAGAACCACTATTTTTCAGTTACCTATTACTGTCTGACAAACCACTCAAAAACTTTGTGGCTTATTAAAAAAAAGTATTATTATCCATCATGGTTCTATGGGTTGTGTTCAGGTGGGCACTTTTTGCTTAGAGTCACTCATATAGTTGCAGTCAAATGTCAGCTGAGACTGGGAAGATCGAAAGCTCAACTGAGCTCATCATCCAAGATGGTGTCTCAGCTGAGAGGGCTAAAGCAGCTGAGGACTGCCCAGGCATCTCTCTTTCTCTGTGGTCTTTCTACGTGATTAGCTTGCACTTTCTCACAACATGGTGGTCTCAAACTAGTCAGACTTCTTACAAGATATCTGGCTCCCTCCAGAGTGAGTGTTCTAAGAGACCAGGTGGAAGCAGCTAGGCTTCTTATGACCTCACCTCAGGATTCACTGGGGGTTATTTCTGCACATACTATTGGTTACACAGGGTGAGCCCAGATTTCAGAGTGGGCCAGGACTCCAAAGGGAGGTATGCTTTCTTGGGGGTCATTTATGGAGAAAAGCCTCCACACACCACTACCAACCACTCTGGGGGCAGAATCTTGAGGATCTGCAGTTTGTTATCATGGGACTATGGGCCACTTTCCTATTCTCATGCATCTGACTGCTCCAGGATTTCAGTTCTTGCCTTTGTTGAGGGATATGTAGCTTCATGGTCACAAGATGGTGCTCAAGTACTTTTTAGATTTAATATCTGCTGCCTTAATATTTGTTGTGAATCCTTAGGATTCTGATTCAGGATTCTGTTTGTTTTACTTAGTTCCTTATACCACTTTGAATAGGTTGACCACTGACAAATAGTTCTGGCTCACAAATCAGTTTGGGATATACCATTATCAGATTGCAAACCTTGCCTAACACTGGTTAAAATGTGGGCTAAAGCCCTCTGAATTAGTGCAAAGAGGGAGCAGAAAGATGTCCTTGGTGTAGTCAATATTCTTCACCAACACCACAATTCAAAGTCATCAGTTCTTCTTCGGTCTTCCTTATTCATCGTCCAGCTTTCGCATGTTTACAAGGTGATTGAAAACACCATGACTTGGGTCAGGCGCACCTTAGTCTTCAGGGTTACTTCTTTGCTTTTCAACATTTTAAAGAGGTCTTTTGTAGCAGATTTGCCCAATACAATATGCCTTTTGATTTCTTGACTGCTGCTTCCATGGGTGTTGATTGTGCATCCAAGTAAAATGAAATCCTTGACAACTTCAGTCTTTTCTCCATTTATCATGTTGCTTATTGGTCCAGTTGCAAGGATTTTTGTTCTCTTTATGTTGAGGTGTAATCCATACCGAAGGCTGTGGTCTTTGATCTTCATCTATAACTGCTTCAAGTCCTCTTCACTTTCAGCAAGCAAAGCTGTGCCATCTGCATAATGCAGCTTACTAATGAGTCTTCCTCCAATCCTGATGCCCCCTTCTTCTTCGTATAGTCCAGCTTCTCTGATTATTTGCTCAACATACAGATTGAATATGGAAGCAGCAGTCAAGAAATCAAATGATGGAGAGACTTCTGGCAAAATGGTGCTCTAGGCAGAAGCACCACGCTGACCCTCCACAGCAAAGATCTGAAAAACTAAGCCGAACAGAGAAAACAGCAATCCTGAAACCCTAAAACATCAAATGAAGAGATAAAGAACTCAGCCAAGCACCAAATGGAGTGAGAATACTGACAGAGAATAGAGAGTGAGGAGAGATTCACGAAGAGGTCTTCTATCAGCTAACACAGCGCGGATCCACCATCTTGGACTCCTATCAGAGACCAGCCAACGGGGGTACAAGCAAACAGCTTCATGGAGCTTCCAGCAGGAGACAAAACAACCGGTAATTTGCAATATATGTTCTCCCACCCCCCACCCTTCTTCACCCCCACTAGGCTTCCTCTGCTTCCCACAGCCACAGTCTCTTGTCCAGGAAGCACCGGCTGCTTGGATTCCACCTGCCCGAACTGGCTGGCTCTCCGAGTGCCATTTGTTGGCTGCTGGTGTCGCTTTTTTCTACTTCTTTTGATTTCTTCCTTACCTCTCACCACCTCCCCCTCCTTTTGCTCAAATACCAGGCTCCATGTGCCATCTTTG
The DNA here is from genome assembly GCA_030035585.1 of Dugong dugon. Lineage (NCBI taxonomy): Eukaryota > Metazoa > Chordata > Mammalia > Sirenia > Dugongidae > Dugong > Dugong dugon. Next base: position 152,151,206 of record CM057460.1, read on the forward strand.
CTTCTTCCTGAGAGGCTGTGGAGCTCTGGTAATTTGTGATATATGCTTTCCCACCCCCACACTTCTTTACCCCCACTCGGCCTCCTCTGCTTCCTGCGGACACAGTCTCTTGTCCAGGAAGCACTGGTTGCTTGGATTCCATCAGCCTGCACTAGCTGGCTCTCTGAGTGCCATTTGTTGGCTGCTGGTGTTGCTTTTTTTTCCACTTCTTTTGATTTCTTCCTTACCTCTCACCACCTCCCCCTCCTTTCGCTCAAATACCAGGCTCCGTGCGCCATCTTTGCTTCTTCCTGAGGGGCTGCAGAGCTCCATTCGAGTGTGGAACTGCTTCCCAGGTCTGGGCTGCCACACTGGTGGGATCCCGGGGCTTTTCTTTATTTGTTTGTTTTGAATTGTTTGTTTGTTTTCTTTTCCTTTTCTTGAGTTGGGAGCCCGTTCTGGCCAGGTGGTGACACGTGGATTGGAACCTACCCCCTCGGCTTGTGCAGACACGCAGAGGGATCCCTGAGGGCATTTCTTTTTTTGTGGGTTTTTTTTTTTAATTTTTTTTTTATTTTTTCCAGTTTTCTGGGGGGGGCTTTTCTTGTTTTTGTTTTTGTTTTTTATTTGTTTTGTTTTCTTTTCCCTCTTTTTCCCTTTTTGTCTTTCTTCATTACTCAGTTTCTTGTCTTTCTATACCTTCCTTCTCTTTCTTTCTCTGAATACCTGCTGCAGAATACCTCTACACCTTCTAGCCAGGCTGTACTGCAATGCCTAAGAACAACTTCCCCAGACTTCATACCCACACCAGTGGGATCCCTGGGAACTTTGCTGTTCTTTTCCCTTTCTGATTTTTATTTATTCATTCTTTTCTTTTTGTTTTTTTTTTCTCCTTCTTCCGCTTTTTGTTTTTCTCCATTTCATAGTCTCTCATCTCTCCACTCCAACAGCAAGCTCCCCTAGCATTCTTTTTTTTTTTTTTTTAATGTTTTTGGCTCCTGTTCCTCTCTCCTGTCTCCCATATCCATCTTAGCATCACACATAACAATCTCCCTGCTACCTCCTGCCTACCTACACTGTGCGCTTAACATTAGACCACCAAGCAGCACAGGCACAGCCTACTGGGACCTGCCCCGTACTACCAACCCGCCCTGGTGGCTGTAGTAAGTGCCATAAAACAACCCATCCCAGTAACTCCTCTTCAGCTAGACTTGCCCTGCTGTACCATATCTGAGAGACTGACACTGCCATTGGAGAAGGAGGTGAAAAGTATCATGCCCACAGATGAGCAAACAACAAAGAACACACAGTCCACCTACTCAGACATAGACAAATAAAAAAAAGGACAAAACAAACAAATCGACAATCAATAAATGAGGAAAATAACTACCAAATGCCCCGAAGACAGCAGACAATATCAAAACATTTGCAAAAACAGGACAGGATGGCTCCAGTAGGCATCCAAAATAAAACACCAGATGACTTTCCACGGGAAGAAAAGGCACTAGAACTCCCTGATAGGGAATTCAAATCTCTAGTACTCAGAATTCTCCAAGAGTTGAAGCAAAAAGCAGACATAACTGAGGGAAAATAGACAAATTCATGGAAAATACAGACAAAAAATTGGAAGAATTCAGGAAAATAATGCAGGAGCCGAATGCCAAAATAAATTCACAACTAGACATTATACAAAAACAACAATTAGAAATCCAGAAGATAAACAACAAGATTTCAGAAATGGGTGGTGTGATAGAAGGGCTGAGGAGCAGATCTGAAACGGTGGGAGACAGGATCAGTGGAATTGAAGACAAACACTTGGATACAACTCTGAGGAAAACTCAGAAAAAGAAGAAAGAAAAATGAAGAGACCCTGAGAGTTATGTGGGATACAATCAAAAGTGAAAATTTGCAAGTGATTGGAGTTCCAGAACAGGGGGAGAAAACAGAAAACACAGAGAGGATCATTGAAGAAATTCCTCAATATCATGAAAGATGAAAAGCTGGCCATCCAAGAAGCTCAATGAACCCCATATGGGATAGGCCCCAAAATAAAATCACCAAGGCATATCATAATCACACTCGTTAAAACCAAAGACAAAGCATCCTGAGAGCAGCTCATGAAAAACAAGAAGTCACATACAGAGGAGGAACCATACGACTAAGCTCAGATTATTCGGCAGAAACCATGCAGGCAAGAAGGCAATGGGATGACATATACAAACCCTTGGGAAAAAAAAATTGCCAGCCAAGAATAATATATCCTGCAAAACTCTCGATCAAATATGATGGTGAAATTATGACATTTCCAGATAAACAGAAATTAAGGGAATATGTAAAAACCAACCCAAACTTACAAAGTTTATTAAAGGATGTTCTTTGATCTGAGAACAAACAACTTCGGCTCACAGGCAGAATTTAGGATGCTGGATCGCACCAGCCAGTTACCAATCTAGGAAATGAACTCTTAAGGACTATCCAAAACCAAAAGAAATACAGCAGGGAATCAGAGCAGTTAATCAGTAAGTGACAACAACATTAGAACAATAAAAGAGGGAATCAATGGTGTAGGTATAGAACCTTCTAATGGAGAGGAAGGCAAGGTGATACCAAGTAATAATAGACTGCTTCAAACTTAGAAAGCTAAGGGTAAATTTCATGGTAACCACAAAGAAAGTTAACAAACATACTCATAAAAAAAAAAAGAGGAAAAACATAAAGTCTCAACAAAAAGAAAACCTACAAAAACAAAAGAAATGAAAAAAAAAATCCACAAACAAAAGTAACTCAGCACAGGAGAGTAAGAAGAACAAAGAAAACGTCAGCACCACAAAAAAAGGCACTACAAAATGACAGCAACAAACTCACATCTAACAACGATTACACTGAATGTAAATGGACTCAATGCACCCATAAAGAGATGGAGAGTGTCTGAATGTATAAGAAAACAGGATCCATCAATATGCTGTCTACAAGAGATACACCTTAGAAACAAAGATGTGAATTTATTAAAAGTCAAAGGTTGGAAAAAAAATATACCAAGCTAACAACTACCAAAATAGAGCAGGAGTGGCAATACTAATCTCAGATAAAATAGACTTTAAAACAAAGCCGACCATAAAAGACAAAGAAGGACACTATATAATGATTAAGGGGATGATCCATCATGAAGACATAACCATAATAAACATCTACACACCCAACAACAGGGCTCCAAAATACATAAAAAATACTCTAACAACACTGAAAAGAGAAACTGACAGTTCCACAATAATAGTAGGAGATTTCAGCACACCACTGTCAGTAAACGACAGAACAACTAAGAAGAAACTCAGCAAAGATACAGAAGACCTTCAGGGCACAATCAGCCAACTTGACCTCATAGACATATATAGAACACTCCACCCAACAGCTGCAAAGTACACATTCTTTTCCAATGCACATGGAACGTTCTCCAGAATAGACCACATCTTGGGCCACAGAGCAATCATCAACAAGATCCAAAACACTGAGATAATGCAAAGTATCTTCTCTGACCACAATGCCATCAAGGTAGAAAATAACAATAGAAAGAGCAAGGAAAAAAAAATCACTTACATAGAACCGAATAATACCCTGCTTACACATCAATGGGCAGTAGAAGAAATCAGAGATGGAATAAAAAATTCCTAGACTCAAATGAGAATGAAAACACATCATACCAAAATCTTGGGACACAGCAAAGGCAGTCCTCAGAGGACAATTTATAGCAATAGATGCACACATCAAAAAAGAAGAAAGGGACAAAATCAAAACATTAAATACAGAACTCAAACAAAAAGAAAGAGAACAGCAAAAAAAGCCCACAACCACTGGAAGAAAGGAAATAGTAAAGATCAGAGCAGAAATAAATGAAATAGAGAACAGAAAAACAATAGAAAGAATCAACAAAACCAAAAGTCAGTTTTTTGAAAGAATCAACAAAATCGACAAACCACTGGCCAGACTGACAAAAGAAAAACAGGAGAGGATGCAAATAACCCAAATAAGAAATGAAATGGGGGACATTACAACAGACCCAACTGAAATAAAAAGGATCATAACAGAATATTATAAAAAATTATACTCCAACAAATTTCCAAACCTAGAGGAAATGGATCAATTCCTAGAAACACACTACCTACCCAAACTACAACAAAGTGATGTTGAAAATGTGAACAGACCCATAACAAGAGAAGAGATAGAAAAGGTAATAAAAAAAACTCCCAACAAAAAAAAAAGCCCTGGCTCAGATGGCTTCACTGGAGAATTCTACAAAACATTTACAGAAGAGCTTGTACCAGTACTACTCAAGCTATTTCAGAGTATAGAAGAGGAAGCAACACTTCCAAATTCGTTCTATGAAGCCAGCATAATGCTGATACCAAAACCAGGCAAAGACACTACAAAAAAAGAAAAGTACAGACCCATATCTCTCATGAATATAGACACAAAAATTCTCAACAAAATTCGAGCCAATAGAATTCAGCATCATATCAAAAAAAAAAAAAAATACACCACGACCAAGTAGGATTCATACCAGGTATGCAAGGATGGTTCAACATTAGAAAATCAATCAACATAATCCACCACATAAATAAAAGGAAAGAAAAGAATCACATGATCATCTCAATTGACGCAGAAAAGGCATTTGACAAAGTCCAACACCCATTCCTGATAAAAACTCTCAATAAAATCGGTATAGAAGGGAAATTTCTCAACATAATAAAGGGCATCTATGCAAAACCAATGGCCAACGTCATTCTTAATGGAGAGAGGCTGAAAACATTCCCCTTGAGAACAGGAACAAGACAAGGATGCCCTTTATCACCACTCCTATTTAACATTGTGCTGGAAGTTCTAGCTAGAGCAATAAGGCAAGAAAAAGAAATAAAAGACATCCAAATTAGTAATGAAGAAGTTAAACTGTCCCTGTTTGCAGACGATATGATACTATACATAGAAAACCCTAAAGATTCCAGGAGAAATCTACTGGAACTAACAGAAAGATTCAGCAGTGTAGCAGGATACAAAATAAACATAGAAAAATCAGTTGGATTCCTATACACCAATAAGGAGAACAATGAAAAGGCAATCAGGAAAACAATACCATTTATAATAGCCCCTAAAAAAAATAAAATACTTAGGAATAAACCTAACCAGGGTTGTAAAAGACCTATACAAAGAAAACTACAAAACACTACTGCAAGAAACCCAAAGGGATCAACATAAATGGAAAAACATACCATGCTCATGGATAGGTAGACTCAACATTGTGAAAATGACAATTCTACCCAAAGCAATTTACAAATACAACGCAATCCTGATCCAAATACCAGCAACATTCTTCAAAGAGATGGAAAAACTAATCATTACCTTTATATGGAAAGGGAAGAAGCCCCGAATAAGTAAAGCACTACTGAAGAAGAAGAATAAAGTTGGAGGACTCACACAACCTGACTTCAGAACCTACTATACAGTTACAGTAGTCAAAACAGCCTGGTACTGGTACAACGACAGATACATTGACCAATGGAACAGAATTGAGAACCCAGATGTAAATCCATCCACCTACAGTCACCTGATCTTCGACAAGGGCCCAAAGTCCATCAAATGGGGAAAATACAGACTTTTTAACAAATGGTGCTGGCAAAACTGGATATCCATCTGCAAAAAAATGAAACAGGACCCATACCTCATGCCGTATACAAAAACTATTTCAAAATGGATCAAAAACCTGAATATAAAGCCTAAAACTATAAAGTTCATAGAAGAAAAAATAGGACCAACACTACAGGCCTTAATACACAGCATTAACAGGATACAAACCATAACCATCAACACACAAACCCCAAAAGGTAAGCTAAATAACTGGGGTCTCTAAAAATCAAAAACCTATGCTCTTCAAAAGACTTCACCAAAAGCGTAAAAAGAGAACCTACAGACTGGGAAAAAATTTTTGGACAATACAAGTCAGACAAAGGTGTAATCTCCATAATCTACAAGAAAATCCAACACCTCTACAACAAAAAGACAAATAACCCTATTAAAAAATGGGCAAAGGAAATGAACAGACACTTCACCCAAGAAGACATTCAAGTGGCCAACAGACACATGAGGAAATGCTCCCGATCACTAGCCATTAGAGAAATGCAAATTTAAACCACAAGGAAATACCATCTCACCCTCGTATTACTGGCATGAATCAAAAACACTGGAAATAACAAACGTTGGAGGGGCTGCAGGGAGATCAGAACTCTTATGCACTGCTGGTGGGAATGCAAAATGATACAACCATTTTGGAAAATGATATGGTACTTCCTCAGAAAGCTAGAAATAGACATACCATTCGATCCAGCAATCCCACTCCTAGGAATATATCCTAGAGAAATAAGAGTCGTCTCTCGAATAGACATATGCACACCTACGTGCATGGCAGCATTGTTCACAACAGCAAAACGATGGAAACAACCTAGATGCCCATCGACAGATGAATGGATAAACAAACTATGGTACATACACACAATGGAGTACTATGCAACGAGAAAGAACAACAATGAATCTGTGAAGCATCTCATAACATGGATGAAACTGGAGGACATTATGCTGAGTGAAATAAGTCAATCACAAAAGGACAAATATTGTATGAGACCTCTATTGTAAAAACCCATGAAAAAGTTCACACACAAAATGCAACAATCTTTGTTGGTTACCAGGGATGGAAGGGTGGGGGGGAAATACTAAATAGGCAATAGATAAGCGGTATCTTGGGTGAAGGGTGAGACAGTACACAATACAGGGGAAACCAGCACAACTCGTACAAGGAAAGCTCATGGAAGCTCCATAGACACATCCAAACTCCCTGAGGGACTGAACTGATGGGTGGAGGGCTGTGGGGACCATGGTCTTGGGGAACATCTTGCTCAGTTGGCATAACACAGTTTATAAAGACAATGTTCTACATTCTACCTTGGTGAGTAGCGTCTGGGGTCTTAAAAGCTTGTGAGCAGCCATCTAAGATACTTCACTGGTCTCATCCCTTCGGGAGCAAGGGACAATGAAGAGAACAGGATACAAGGAAAAGATTAGTCCGAAGGACTAATGGACCACAGCTACCAAGGCCCTCCACCAGACTGAGTCCAGTACAGCTAGATGGTGCCCGGCTACCACCACTGACTGCTCTGACAAGGATCACAACAGAGGGTTCTCACACAAAAAAAGACCAGATCTACTGGCCTAAAGGAGACTGGAGAAACCGCAAGAGTATGGCCCCCAGACACGCTTTTAGCTCAGTGGTGAAGCCACTTCCGAGGTTCACCGTTCAGCTGGGGAGTGGACAGCCCCATAAAACCAAATGGGACTAATGAGGTACAGCAGTCCAGGGACAAGGGCCAGAAGGCAGAAGGGGACAGGAAAGCTGGTGATAGGGAACCCAAGGTTGAGTAAGGATAGTGTTGATGTGTTGTGAGGTTGTTAACCATTCTCATAGGGCAACATGTGTACTAACTGTTAAATGAGGAACTATTTTGTTCTGTAAGCCTTCATCTAAAGTGAGAATAGCAGTACAATTGGAAGAGAGCGTAGTCGATGTCACTGAACTGTGCTTGTAGAAATTTTTGAAATTGTGTACCTTTGGCTATGTATATTTTCACAAAAAAAAGAAAAAAGTCAAGAAGGGAGAGGATTGACATGTTGTGGGGTTGTTAACCAATGTCATAAAACAATATGCGTACTACTGTTTCATGAGAAACTATTTGTTCTGTAAACCTTCACCTGAAATACAATAAAAAAAGAAAAAGAAATCAAATGATGCATTGCATTGGGCAAATCTAGTGAAAAAAGACTTCTTTAAAGTGTTGAAAAGCAAAGATGTCACTTTAAGGACTAAGGTGTGCCTGACCCAAGCCATGGTGTTTTCAATGGCCTCATATGCACGTGAAAGCTGGACAATGAATAAAGAAGACTGAAGAATTGATGCCTTTGAATTATGGTGTTGGCAAAGAATACTGAATATACCATGGACTGCCAGAAGAATGAACAAATTTGTCTTGGAAGAAGTACAGACAGAATGCTCCTTAGAAACGAGGAGGGCTAGACTTTGTCTCACATACTTGGAACATGTTATCAGGAGGGACCAGTCCCTGGAGAAGGGCGTCATGCTTGGTAAAGTAGAGGGTCAGTGAAAGGAAGACCCTCAACGAGATGCATTGACACAGATGCATTGACTGCAACAATGGGCTCAAGCATAACAACTGTGAGGATGGCACAGGACCAAGCAATGTTTTGTTCTGTTGTACACAGTGTCGCTATGAGTTGGAAGCAACCATCCACTTTACCAAGCATGATGTCCTTCCTGATAACATGTCCAAAGTATGTGAGACAAAGTCTAGCCATCCTCATTTCTAAGGAGCATTCTGGCTGTACTTCTTCCAAGACAAATTTGTTCATTCTTCTGGCAGTCTGTGGTATATTCAATATTCTCCACCAACACCATAAGTCAAAGGCATCATTCTTCAGTCTTCCTTATTCGATGTCCAGCTTTCGCATGCATGTGAGGCAATTGAAAATACCATGGCTTGGGTCAGGCACACCTTAGTCCTCAAAGTGACAGCTTTGTTTTTTAACACCTTAAACAGGTCTTTGCAGCAGATTTGCCCAATTCACGAAAGAGTGGGGCATAGGCAAGTAGAAAGCCACAAAGCTTTCCTACCACTTTTAGGTTGCCCTTTTCTTGATTTAATGTTTGGTTTCTGTAAAACTTTGAATATTTTCCAGAATTCTCACAAAGTTCATTCTGACAGTTTCTCTTGTTTTTCAATGTTTCTGCGGGAGGACAAGAGTTTGGAGCTGCCTACTCCACCATGTTGGAATTGGTTTGCTTTTTTTTGCATCTATATTCATAAGGAATATTGATCTGTGTTTTTCTTTTCTTGTGGTGTCTTTGTCTGGCTTTGGTATCAAGGTACCAATCAACTATACTCTTCTTGCCCAGTTGGCTGCAGATTGATCATTCACCTTACAGTGTATTTAAACAATGCCCATCACTTTTCTGCCCTTTTCTGGTCTCTCCTGTATATGTACACAGATTCTATTTACAGACTTTTGTAAACTCCCCCAGTTTCACTTTTAAATGCTCTTTAGTAAGAAACTCAATTAAAAATTCAAAAAAATGTTTATGGATAAGATACACAGAAAATATCATAAACTATATTTAGTGACACTGATCCATTCTCTCAGTTACCAGACAAAGGTGGTGTCTTAGTTTGCTAGTGCTGTCATAATAGAAAAACCACAAGTGGGTGGCTTTAAAGAATATAAATTTATTTTATCATAGTTCTGGAGGCTAAAAGTCCAAATCAGGGTCTTGGCCATGTTGATTCCTTCTATGAGTCTCTCCTAGTTTCTGGTGACTGCTGTCAATCCTTGGTGTTCCTGGGTTTGTAGGTGCATCTGTCTCTGTCTCCTGTCTTCATCTTATCCCTGTGTGTGTCTCTGTGTCTAAACTGCTCTTTTTATAGCTCAGAAATGATTGGATTAAGGACCCACCCTACACTGATATGACCTCATTGAAGTAGCAAAAGAAAAATCCTATTTCCAAATAGGATCTCATCCACAAGTATAGGGGCCAAGGCTTCAGTACATTTCTAAGGGAAATGCAATTCAATCCACAACAGGTAGGTAAATAGATCATCCTAAAGGTTGAAAAGGAGTCCCTGGGTGGAGACATGGTTAAAAGTTTGACCTCTAGCCAAAGTGTTGGCAGTTCAAACCCACCCAGAGGCACCTCAGAAGACAGGCTTGGCGTTCTGCTTTCCAAAGGTCACAGCCTTGAAAACCCCATGGAGCAGTTCCACTCTGCATACACGGGGTCACTATGAGTCAGAATCATTGACTCAATGGCAACTAACAACAAAGGCTGAAAGGAAACACCCGGGAAAAGAGCATTAATTTATTCCACATTGTCTTCTAGGGTTCTTTGTGGTCCAAGATGGCAACTCACGCGCTATCCCAGGGGTCAGCAAACTTTTGTTTAAAGAGCGATAGTAAATATTTTAGGTTTTGAGGGTCACATGGTCTCTATCACAACTAATCAATTCTGCCTTTGTAATGGGAAAGCATTCACAGACAACATATAAATAAATGGGCATGACTGTACTCCAATAAAATTACATTTACAAAAATAGGTTGCCAGCCAGCTAGCCATAGTTTGCAGACTCCTACTCTAGCTTTCACATCTGCATTACACACAATAGGAGGAAGAAGGGGGGAAAGAAAGGTATACTCTTTCTCTTTAGGGATATTTCCACGTATTTATCATTGCCTAGAATTTAGTTACAAACTCTTACCAGTCTGCAATGTTGTTGTTGTTGTTAGGTGCTGTCAAGTGAGTTCTGACCATAGTGACCCTATGTACAACAGAACAAAACACTGCCCGGTCCCATACCATCCTCACAATTGTTGTTATGCTTGAGCCCATTGTTGTAGTCACTGTATAATCCATTTCGTTGAGGGTCTTCCTCTTTTTTGCTGACCCTCTACTTTGCCAAGCATGATGTCCTTCTCCAGGAATTGGTCCCTCCTGATAACATGTCCAAAGTATGTCAGACGAAGTCTCATCATCCTTGCTTCTAGTGAGCAGTCTGGCTGTACTGCTTCCAAGACAGATCTGTTCATTCTTCTTGCAGTCCAAGGTATATTCAATATTCTTTGCCAACACTATAATTCAAAGGCATCAATTCTTCAGTCTTGCTTACTCATTGTCCAGCTTTCACATGCATATGAGGCGACTGAAAACACCATGGCTTGGGTCAGGCACACCTCAGTCTTAAAGGTAACATCTTTGCTTTTCAACACTTTAAAGAGGTCTTTTGCAGCAGATTTGCCCAATGCAATGCATCATTTGATTTCTTGACTTTATCTGCAGTAGAGATGGGAAAATAGTCTTTAGTGTAGGTGGCTATCAAAAGCTAAATATTGGGCAGGAGAATTGTCACTGAAGAAGTAGGAGAAAATAGATAACTAAGGGACAATTAGTAGTCTCTGTATCAGTTAACTGTTTTTCCAAGAATGTTGTATAATACCCTAAAACTCAGTCACATACAATAGGCATTTATTTCTTGCTCATACATCTGCAGTTTAGCTGAGTTTGGCTGATCTTGGCTAAGCTCAGCTGCATTAAACTCCAAGCTTCAAGCTGGTCTAGGCCTGCTCCGTGAGCCTCTCATCTCCCCTTAACCAATGGCTACCCAAGAAAAGTTCTGCTCAGGCTGAAAGGCAGTAATGCATGATAGGCAAGTGGAACATGGCAATACATTTTAAGGCTTAGGCTCTGACCCACTGTCACTTCTGCCCACATCTCATTGGCCAAAACCAGTGACATGGCCAAGCCCTACATCAATAGAGCAGGAAATTACTCTTCCCATGGATATTAGGGGGGAAGGAGTAAATCTTTTCTGAACAATAATGTAATCATCATATTCTGTCTCAGGAAACAAAAGTGATTAAACACACTTATATCCATATGGTAAAACTAGTCTTTTCCTGGGTCCCCATTACACCCCCTCCCTATAAACAATAGCATATCAGAAGATTCTTGAGTTTAAGAAAAAGGGAGAACAAATCTCTACCTCACAACACTCTACTATAGCTCCTGAAAAATCAGTAATAATCTTCCTAGATTCATTCCACACTGTAAGATAATGAGAACATGTATCTTTAAAAATAACTAAACCTGTCTGTGTTGATTCTATTTTTGTTGTTGTTGTTGTTATTTGTTTGTTTGTTTGTTTTAAGTCTCTCTGATAACCTTTCCTCCAGCTTGGGGATTAGCTCAGCAGAACAGAAGTTATGGGAACAATAAGGCCAACTCCTAAGTATCAGCCCAGGCCACCCTTCCATCAACCTGTGTGGCATGTGAGGATATGGAAAAGAGAAAAAGCAGTAACAGAATTCTTGGACAAAAGGTAGCCACAATTTTAAGAAAAGTAAGAAGTAAGTAATATAACTACTTCATATCAGGGATGCTAATGGAGCACAGAACCCTTTCTTGTACTGGGAGATATCCAGCCATTACTCCAAACATTCTAGTTTAGAAGCCTGTATTTCACACTAGACATTATATTTTCCAGCTCTTCCATCCATATTTCTCCACAAAATACCATCTACCCTACAGGAAAGAGAACAGAAAGAAGGGAAGCTGAGCTGTTGGCTGTCAGAACACAAAGTCAGATGCAACATGATCAAGGAGACCAAAAAGACCTGAAGCTATCACCATCCAGCTTTAAAATTTTTCTCAGGAGGAGCTCTGCGAGTTCCCTCATCCCCCTCTGAAATATCCTGTTTCTAAATCTCTCAGAATGCCACCCTTTCCCCATATGTGACTGACAGCCTGAGTTCCCTTTAACTCAGATCACTATATGACACTACCCTCCACCCTTCGTTCTCAGCTCTTTAGAGAAAGGCAAAGGTTTTAACAAAACAAGGGCAGGGGGAAGGAGAAGTTAGAAAAGAAATAAAAAAGAAAAAATATGCATCTAGAACGACTGTAAAGGAGCCCTGGTTGCACAATGGTTAATCGCTCAGCTGCTAATCGAAAGGTCAGTGGTTGGAATCTACCAGCCGCTCTGCAGGAGTAAAGACCTGGCAATCTGCTCCCATAAAGATTACAGCCTAGGAAACCCTATGGGGCAGTTCTACTCTGTCCTATAGGGTCACTGTGAGTTGGAATCAACTCAACAGCACCTAACGATAACAACAGCAAGCACAATTGTAAGGATGAAAAAAAGAGCCAATTGTCTCAACATCATCGCAAAATCTCATCATGCATTACCATGATTTATCCTTTTCTTCATTAACTGTAGCACATGCATGCATGTGCGTGCACACTCACACACACAAGGAAGGGGGCTTCAGCTACCACCTCCTTATCATTCTCCAAAGGACTCACCAGCCATCCCTATATTAGTTACATAACCAAAGTTTTCTCTTAGTGATTATGTTCATGTACACATCCAGATAAAACTAGAGAATTTTGTTCCTCTAGACACAAAAAGATCTGGATGTGAACAGATCGTCTTGTGTCTAGAGGAATAAAATTCTCTAGTGGCCCTTCTGCTCTTTTACATGCCTTATAACTAACTCCCGTTGTCTCTATTACAAAATAATGAAGTCCCCAGTAATAAACATATTCCTTTCATGGCCTCACCTTTCTCCCTCTTATGAACTGAACCGTGCCCCCCCAGAATATATGTTGAGATCCTAATCCCTAACCCTGTGGGATATAATCCCATTTGGGAATGGAGTTTTCTTTCTTATGTTAATGTGGTCATATCAGTGTAGGGTGTGTCCTAAACCTAACCACTTCTGAGTTATAAAAAGAGCAATTAGACACAGGAGCGAGCACAAATGGAGGAGGATAGATGCCACGTGAAGATCGCCAAGAAACTGAGGAATGCAGTGGCTAGAGAACCTGAAAATTATGAATCTTCCCCCAGAGCCAACAGAGAGAGACTTTTCCTACAGCTGGTGCCCTGAATTTAGACTTCTAGCCTCCTACTGTGAGAAAATAAATTTCTGTTCTTTAAAGCCAACCACTTGTAGTTCTGTTACAGCAGCACTAGGAAAGTAAGGCATTCCCTAACCAGTCACCTCTGGTGACTCCCTGTGATGTTGCCCTATTCCACAATCATGGCTCAAGTACAGAAAAAGACTTCAGATCCAGATCGTCTTTGATGACCCTAAGACAGCCACCTGGTGCTGCTTCTGGGACTCATGGATTAGCCTGTGGTGGTGTGAAGGGAAATAATAGAGTGAGGCTAGATTGGCCCAGCTTTTTCTAATGTAACTCAATATTATAGTCACACCTTTCCCAAGCTTAGATTATAGGACAGTGTGTAAAGCTTCTACCATGAAGGCCCCTTGTAAATATTTGGTTTTATACAAATTAAGACTTCGTTATATGAAGGCATAATAATTGCATACATGTTTTCAGGATGAAGGGATAGCTGAAACTTTTTCTTCCTTTTTAAAATGTGAGATACACACACAGAAGACAGAGCGTTGGCAAACTTTTTCTGTAAAGGGCTAGAGAGTAAATATTTTGAACTTTATGGGTCATACAGTCTGTCACAGCTATTCAACTCTGCTGTTGTAGTGTGAAAGCAGCTATAGATGGGCATGGCTATGTTCTAATGAAACTTTATTTACAAAAACAGTAGGTCGAATTTGGCCTGTGGGCCATAGTTTGCCTATATTTGGTATAAAGAATACTCATAAAGCAAATACACAAGCAATCACTACCCAGATCAAGAAATAAAAATGGATCACTGTTTCTAACATACTCTTCCCTTCTCCCGTTGTATAACAGCAGTCTTAGTTATTCCTGTGATCAGGATATATGAGTAGTAGAAATTCAGAGAAGGCTGCATTCTCAAGCCCAGTAAGTCTGCCATACCTAGGTCAGGACCCTGATTGGGAAAGAATGGGACACTGACACTTGGAATGAGGACATCTTAGTTAATATATTGAAAAATCTTGAATTCTTAGATTGCTCTGAACCCCTTAGGCCTGCAGAGGTGGCCCACTCTTCCCTGTTAAAGGCTGGTATACTGCCTCATTCTTGAAGATGTTGAAGACAATGCAAGGGCTTCTGCCTCACAAGACTACATGCACCCTCCTCAGAATCAATCCCCACCTCCCATCCTGGCCACCAGACCAATAACTAGGGTCAAGACAAAACATAACCTGGCCAAGGAAGTGCTGGGCCTGTTAAGGGAAGAAAGAGACTATAGGAAAAAGGAACTGCAGGAAGTTGCCAACAAATATGGGAGCCGATAGAGTATACATGGAACTGGATCCTCAAGGTGCTAGATCAAGAAGGACAAAATATAAACTTTGATGAGGCAGAGGTTATTGATCTAGGAGCACTCTCCTGTAGTACAGGATTTAATACAGTAGACCCTGACCACTACCCATCTGTCAGTTTATTGTACCGTAGTGGCCTGTGTGTTGCTGTGATGCTGGAAGCTATGCCACTGGTATTTCAAATACCAGCAGGATCACCTATGGTGGACAGGTTTCAGTGTACCTTCCAAACTAAGACAGACTAGGAAAAAAGACCTGGTGTTCTATTTCCAAAAATTAGCCAATTAACACCCTATGGATCACAACAGAATATTGTTTGATATAGTGCTGGAAGATTGGAAGGTACTCAAAACACACAGTGGCCACAACAATGAACTCAAGCATACTGATGATCATGAAGATGGCACAGGACTGGGCAGCATTTCATTCTGTTGTACATGGGGTTGCCATGAGTCAGAGCCAACTCAACAGCAACTCACAAGAAGTGACCCTGAGAGACAAGGCTAATATGCTGCTATGATGGCTCTTAGAAACTTGGAAACAGTGTCACTCGCACTATAAAAACTAGAAATGCCATAAACACTTTGGGAAATGATAAAGCAGGGGCTCAAGAGCCTCAGAAGTGGACATGCTAGCAGGGATGTATTTTATACAATCAGAAAACTCACCAGCCAATTGTTTTGTGGGAGAACCTAGAGGATGCTCCATTTACTAAAGTGATAAGGAAAGTGTTGCTGAGAGTCACCAGCATCCCTGAAAAGCTCAGTGGTGGCTGTCCTCTGAGGCCAGCACCAACCATAGGAGGAGCTATTACAAAATTAGGGTCCAGAGCAGGAAATGCCTTTGAAATAGGCCTAGGCTGTGATATATGCAGCCCTGACACTTGGGCTATACAATCTGGAAAACCCTATGGTATTATAGGTATTTGTGGTGGGAAAAAGATACCCTGAGGGGAATTTATGCTTCCTTTTCCCACACAATATGGTCTGTGGGTCTAGAGGTCTTAGTTCTCAGAGAAAAAATGTTTCCATCTAGGACACTGCAAGAATTTCATTAAACTTTAAGCTACAACCTTGCACAGCCAGTTTGGGCTCTTTATGCCAAGAGATGAGAAGGTGAGAAAAAGAGTTGGAATCCTGCCATCAGGAACAGTTCAGGCTGCTGTCACGCTATGGGGACAGAGAAGAATAGTAGACCCTCAGTGATTCACTTGGGTGCTCTTGATATCCTTTTTTCAGTCTTGACAGTAAATGGGCAAGTATAACAGCAATGTCCGGAGAAGGATATGGTGACTACAGGCTCAGATCCCCAGGGCTGATGGTCTGCATCACCTCACTATGTTGCCAAGTGGAAAACCCAGGTTCTGCTTGTCACAACTCATCTCAGCCAATAAACGAGAGACCAAGGTGGGAGAGTGGAAAAGCACAAGGAAAGGAAACAGGGATGCTGCTACCAAGACTATTCAGCAAGGGTGAGGAGGAAGATTATTTTTAAGGGGTTTACAAGTAGGAAGTTCATACAGGTTACATCAGAAACATTCTTAATCTTACTACACAGGCACAATGGGGTTCACACATAACTTCATGCATTGTGTTTAGAAAATGGCAGTTAAACTCCACCCAGAGTGGGGAAGTTACTATGAGGTATTTAATGAGCTAAAAGGTTATCCTGAACGTCAACAAGCAGCCTAAACCAGTTTTCACCAATTTCCTCTAGTTTTGGGCAGCAATTAAGGAGAGGGGAACCAGGATTCTAATGTAAAGCTATGAGGAGTGTCAAGCAAGGGAACCAGGATTTTAATGTGAAGCTACGGGCCGTGTCAAGCAAGCTGCTTGAGGCAGTGGAATTTTATGCAGCCTGGGGACCTCTGTCTTATTCCCTCTTTTTCTTTTTGGACATTGGTCATTCGGGATCAGTGTCCATTCTGAACTATAGCCCAGCTCAGAATTGTTTGGTGTGTTCTCAGGGAGGGGGCAAACATAGGCTTGAACAGTTGGCCTTTCATCATGGCCACTGATCTACTGTTGAAGTATTATGGGTAGGCAGACCTCACAGTGATGTATTAGACTCTGCCTAGGGTTTTGTTTGTTTATTTATTTATTGTGCTTATTTATTAATTGCACCCCCTCTTTGTACAGCGAGAATGCTCCTTAGAAGCGAGGGTGGCGAGACTTCATCTCACACACTTTGGACATGTTATCAGAAGGAACCAGTCCCTGGTGAAGGACATCATGCTTGGTAAAGTAGAGGGTCAGTGAAAAAGAGAAAGACCTTCAGCAAGATGGCTGGTCAATGTGGGAGTATAAGGATCTTGACTCCCAGAATCTACTGGAACAATTGTGAAAGGTGACCTCAGATCCAGAGCTCCTTAGAGGATCACCTGAAGCATTTTGTTGTTGTTGTTGTTACTTGCCACCTAGTCAATTCTGATTCACGGTGACCCCATGTGTGCAGAGTAGAACTACTCCATAGGGTTTTCAAGGCTATGACCTTTCTGAAGCAGATCACCAGGTGCCTCTGGTGGGTTCAAATCATCTACTTCCCTTCCCTTCCCTTTTATTTTATTTTTTTATTATTATTTTTAATTGTGCTTTAGGTGAAATTTTACAGCTCAAGTTAATTTCTCATACAAAAATTTATACACACATTGTTTTGTTACATTAGTCGCAATCTCCATGATGTGACAGCACACCCCCCTTTCCACCCTTGCTTCCCTGTGTCCATTCAACCAACTCCTGTCCCTTCCTGCCTTCTCATCCTGCCTCCAAACAGGAGCTGCCCATTTGGTCTCGTGTATCTGATTGAACTAAGAAGCACACTCCTCATGTCTATTATTTTTTGTGTTATAGTCCTGCCTAATCTTTGTCTGAAGAGTGGGTTTTGGGAGTGGTTTCAGTTCTGGGTTAACAGAGCGTCCGAGTGCTATAGTTCTGAGGGTTCCTCCAGTCTCTGTCAGACCACTATGTCTGGTCTTTTCACGTGAATTTAAGTTCTTCTCCACACTTTTCTCCCACTCTGTCCATGACTCTCTGTTGTGTTCCCTGTCAGGACAGTCATTGGTAGTAGCCAGGCACCATCTAGTTCTTCTGTTCTCAGTTCCTTTACCTTTTAGTGGGGTTGTTCCCTGAAGCATTTCTTAATAAACTTCTTGCCACAGATATCAGAGTCTCAAAGTCTGTTTCCTGTAGAATCCAGCCTATGGAGAGTCTGTTCCTAGGTTCTTTATTTTGTTCCATTAGTTTATCTAAATACTCTGGTGCTGATATCATGCCATTTAACCACTATAGATTCGCTATAATATCTGTTAGAACATATTCTCCCATCTTGTTCTTCAAAAGTTACTTGGTTATTCTTGGCCTTTTGTAGTTCCATATGACTTTTAGAATCAACTTGTCCATTTTTCACAGTCTCCTTCAGATTATGTTTGAGATTATTTTGATTCTATGGATGAATTTGGAAAAAATTGACATTATTTTAATATTGAATCCTTCACCCAATGAAGTTGGTCTATCTTTAAAGGTTTAGAATTTTTCCTATAGACATCTTGTACATCTTGTTTTAGAGTTACTCTTAGCTACTTGATTTTTTATGCTAATGAAAATGGTATCTTTTAAATTTAATTTTCTAACAATTTTTATGGGTATATTTGATTTTGATACATTGATTTTATTCCCATCAACCTTGCTTATAATTTATAGATTATTTTGCATTTTCATTGCAAAATAATTGCATTTACTTCTTTTTCTTGCCTATTGTACTGACTAGGACCTCCAGAACCACATTAAATAGTACTGAGAAAGCCTG
The DNA here is from genome assembly GCA_030035585.1 of Dugong dugon. Taxonomy (NCBI): domain Eukaryota; kingdom Metazoa; phylum Chordata; class Mammalia; order Sirenia; family Dugongidae; genus Dugong; species Dugong dugon. The sequence continues at coordinate 152,169,866 of CM057460.1, forward strand.
AAGACAAATAGAGAGTAGTATAAAATGCAACCAGATCTTCTAGAGTCTTGCATGCCCTGGTAATAAGCTTGGATTTGTTTTAAGTGAAATTAATAGCACAGTGATTAAGAGTTTGGCTGCTAACCAAAAAGGTCAGCAGATCGAATCCACTTCTTGCTCCTTGGAAACCCTATGGAGCAGTTCTACTCTGTCCTGTAGGTTTGCTATGAGCTGGGATCAGCTCCACAGCAATGGGTTTGGTTTGGTTTTGCTCTGTAGAGGAATAAGAGCCCCTGGTTGGTGCAAATGGTTAACTGCTCAGCTGCTAACTGAAAGGTTGGAGGTTCTAGTCCACCCAGAGGCTCCTCAGAAGAAAGTCCTGCTGATCTACTTAAAAAAAAAAAAAAATCAGCCATTGAAAACCATTTGGGGCACAGTTCTACCCTGATACACATGGGGTCACCATAAGTCAGACGTGACTCAATGGCAACTGGTTATATAGAGGAGTAAAATGATTATCTTAACATTTTCCAAAAATTATTCAAAATTTAGTGTGAATAATGAATTAAAGGAGTATGAGAGAGAGCCAGTCTCATTCACAGACATGGATATAAAATACTAAACATAATATATGCAAAGGAAATATATGTAGAATATATAAAGGTTTTCCCAGAATGCAAAGGTAGTTCAAAATTAGAGAATCTCTAAATGTAATTTTCTATAGTACTAGAAAAATCAAATGAGCATTTCAAAAGAAGCATAAAAAGCATTTGATAAAATCCAATACCTATTCAATATTACATATATATAATTTTAACAGATTACAAACAGAAGGGAATCATTTTAATGTAATGAAGAATTCCTGTCAAAACTGTTACATGTTGAAATGATAATATTTTAGATATATTGGATTATTATAAAAATTAATATTAATTTCACCTATTTCTTTTTACTTTTTTAATGTGTTAGAAAATTTTAAATTATTCATGTTAAGAAAGAACTTACGGAAGAGTGAGGACCATGACAAATACTCTCCCCAAAAGAAGCACCTAAAAAACTCACAAAATTATCAAAAACAACTAGTTTAGAACTCTAGAAATTAACCAAATGTATACAACAAATTGTAAAGCATTTATTAAAGGAAAACTATTAAACCTCGGTAAGAACAGCAAGGTCTGTGGCATTTTAACTTGGGGTCGCTCCCATGTCCTCTTCACCCCTAGCTCCATGGCCCAGTGTTGGCAGCCTTGTTGCTGGGTGGAGCCCTGGTGGTGCAGTGGTTAAGAGCTATGACTGTTCACCAAAAGTCAGCAGTTCAAATCCACCAGCTGCTCCCTGGAAACCTCATAGGGCAGTACTACTCTGTCCTGCAAGGTCACTATGAGTCAGAATCAATTCAGTGATGTCAATGGGTTTGGTTTTTTTAGTTGGTTGCTCCTGGAAGGAATTTAACTGATCTGAAGCTCCAAGAAAAACTCCCATTCCCCAGGGCATTGTCAAAAAGAACAATAATTAGTGGCCAAAAAAAAAATCAAAGGCAACCATCACAGCTGCCTAAGGCAAGAGACCAGCCAAAAACTAAAAGGGAGATCTATGGGGCAAAACAGGACTTTGAAAAACTATGACATTCTCCTGGGGATCTGGATAGCTACATATATATGGTCAGGGCTATGGGCATGCTTAAGGAACAACAGAGAAGACCCCAGTTATCTGCTCATCCTATGAAAACAGAGCTGGAGTGGCTATACTAATATCAGACAAAATAGATATTAAGACAAAAAGTGTTACTACAGAAAGGGACATTGTATAATGGTAAAAGGGACAATTCCTCAGAAATACATAACAATTATAAACATCTAACCATAAAACCCATTGCTGCTGAGTTGATTCTGACTGATAGCGACTTTTAGGACAGAGTAGAACTGCCCCATAGGGCTTCCAAGACTATAATCATTACAGAAGCAGACTGCCACATCTTTCTCCCATGGAGCAGCTGGTGGGTTTGAACTATTGACCTTTCAGCTAGCAACCAAGCACTTAACCACTGTACCACCAGGGCTTCTTACATCTAACCATAGAGCCTTAAAATACATTAAACAAAAATTGATAGAAGTAGAGGGAGAACACATAATTCAACAATAGTAATTGGAGATTTAAATACCCTACTCTCAATAATAAAACAACTAAGCAGAAAATAAGCAAGGGCATTGTTGTTGTTGTTGTTGTTAGGAGCCTTCGAGTCGGTTCCAACTCATACCAACCCCATGTACAACAGAACAAAACACTGCCCAGTCCTGTGCCATTCTCACAATCATTATCATGCTTGAGCCCGTTGTTGCCACCACTGTGACAATCCATCTCACCAAGAGTCTTCCTCTCTCACTGACCCTCTACTTTACCAAGCATGATGTCCTTTTCCAGGGACTGATCCTTCCTGATAACATGTCCAAAGTATGTGAATCATACTCTCAGCATCCTTGCTTCTAAGGAGCATTCTGGTTGTACTTCTTCCAAGACAGATTTGTTCGTTCTTTTGGCAGTCCATGATATATTCAATATTGTTCGCCAACACCACAATTCAAAGGCTTCAGTTCTTCTTCAGTCTTCCTTATTCATCATCCAGCTTTCACATACATATGAGGCAATTGAAAATACCGTGGCTTGGGTCAGGCGCACCTTAGTCTTCAAGGTGCATCTTTGCTTTTCAACACTTTGAAGAAGTCTTTTGCAGCAGATTTGCCCAATGCAATGCGTCATTTGATTTCTTGACTGTTGCTTCAGGGGTGTTGATGATAGATCCAAGTAAAATGAAGTCCTTGACAACTTCAGTTCTTTTCACTGTTTATCATGATGTTGCTTATTGGGCCAGTTGTGAGGATTTTTGTTTCATGTTGAGGTGTAATCCATACTGAAGTCTGTAGTCTTTGATCTTCATCAATAAGTGTTTCAAGTCCTCTTCACTTTCTGCAGGCAAGGCTGTCATCTGCATAACGCAGGTTGTTAATGAGTCTTCCTCCAATCCTGATGCCCTGTTCTTCATGTAGTCCATTTTCTTGGATTATTTGCTCATCATATGGATTGAATAGGTATGGTGAAAGGATACAGTGCTGACACACACATTTCCTGATTTTAAACCCCCCACTCATCTGTCAGTTTGTCATATTGTGAGGGCTTGTGTATTGCTGTGATGCTGGAAGCTCTGCCACCAGTATTCAAATACCAGCAGGCTCACTCATGGCAGACAGGTTTCAACTGAACTTCCAGACAAAGATGGACTAGGAAGAAGGACCTGGCGATACACTTCTGAAAGAATTGGCCAGTGAAAACCTTATAAATAGCAAGGGCATAGAAGACTTTAACAACACTATCAACCAACTTACCTAACACCTACAGAACACTCTAACCACCAATAGCATAATATATTTTTCTGAGTGCACATAGAATATTTCCCAAGATAGACCATAAGCTAAGCAATAAAACTAGCATCAATAAATTTAAAAGGATTGAAATAGTATATAAAGCATATTCTCTGACTAAACAGAATTAAGTTAGAAATCCACAAATAATTGCAAATTTGACAACACATTTCTAAACAACCCATTGGTCAAAGAGGAAATCACAAGGAAAATTAGAAAGTGTTTTGAACTGAATGAAAACAAAATCTCAACATGACAAAATATACAGGATGTAGCTAATGCTGTGATTAGAGGGAAATTTATAGCTTTAAATACATATCAATAATATAAGCTTTCACCTTAAAAATCTAGAAAAATAAGAGCAAACTAAGCCCAAAGCAAGGAAAAGGAAGGAAATCATAAAGATTAAAGCAAAAATCAATGAAATAGAAAACTGAAAAACAATAGAGAAAATAAATTAAACTAAAAGTTGATTCTTTGAAAAGATCAACAAAATTGACTGACAAAGTAAAAGAAAAGACACAGATCATCAAAATCAGGTATGAAAGAAGGTACATTACTACAGGTATGAAAGAAGATACATTACCACAAGCCCTGCAAAACTTAAAGAATTAATAATGGAATAGGGTGAACAACTTCATGCCAACAAAATAGATAATTTTGATGAAATGGACAAATTCCTAGAAAAATACAATTACTGAAACTAACTCAAGAAGAAATATAAAATCAAAATAGGCCCATAACAAATAAAGAAATTGAAGAAGTAATTAGTAATCCAAGGCCCAAATAGTTTCACTGGTACATTTTATCAAACATTTAAAGAAGAAATAAGGTAAGTACTTCACAAACTCTTCCAGATAATAGAGGAGGAAGAAACACTTCTCAGCTCACTATGCTGTTGTTCTTGTTAGCTGCTATTGAGTTGGCCCCCAACTAATGGTGACACCATACAGAAAATAGTGAAACACTACCCACTCCTGCACCATCCCCATGGTAAATTGGAGACTGGACTGTTGTGATCCATAGGGTTTTCATTGGCTGATTTTCAGAAGTAGATCACCAGGTCTTTCTTCCTAGTCTGTCTTAGTCTGGAAGCTCCACTGAAATCTTTTCAGCATCACAGTAACATGCAAGCCTCCACTGACAGAAAGGTGGTGGCTGTTCATGAGGTGCATTGGCTAAGAATCAAACCAAGGCCTCCAGCATGGAAAACAAGAATTCTACCACTGAGCCACCACTGCCCCTCAACTCAATATAAGGGGCCAGAGTTATCCTGATACCAAAGCCAGATAAAGACAGCGTAAGAAAACAACTGCAACCTTACCTTTGTGACCATACTAATATAGCTAAAAATCCCTTAATCCCTAAACACTCCTACTTCTAAAAATCCACCAATCCCTGAACGCAAAGCTTCCCGAAACCTTATATAAGATCAGATCTGGCTTTGTTCAGGGAGAAAGTACAGCCCTCCATTGCAGGCAAACAAGTTTACCTTTTTAGCATCAGATATCAAGTTCAATTTGTTGTTAGTTCAGAGCCTTTTCGGCAGTCAACTCCTGTTTACAGTTAGTTATGAGTTTGGACTTGTGAGTGACAGATGCACTAACTCAGCTGTGAGATTATCAAACTCAATCTTTTCAGTTGTTTTGGTCATTGTTATTCTCTACTTTTTACTCGTGTATATTTGAATCCCAAAATGCCAAAACACAAGTATAAATTTCATGATGAATTTTCTAAACAAAGAACATGTATTAGAAGAGGAAAAAAAGTCTTTTGAAGCTCTCTGTGCAGTATGCAGTTGTTCATTCAACATAAAAAAATGATGAAAAGTTGATATAAACCAGCATATACTAACAACTAAGCCTAAGAAATGTATGATTTCCTCAACTAATAACAAAGAAAGTGATAAAATAATAAAATTTTGATTGAGAGAAATTTAGATGAGAAGAAGAAATAACTACAGCAGTTGTTAACAGACTTCCACATCAGTCTTTCAGCTCAGATGACTGTTGGAACACACTGCTACCAGAGGAATTTTATGATTTCAAAATTGCAAGCAAATTTTCACACGTGAAGATAAAATCTACTGCAATAATAAAAAATGTAATAGCTGTATTTACCATTTTGGAGATTATCAAAGATCTAAATGCTTATTTTTTTTTATGCCATAGCCATGATGTAAGTAATGACAACATAGCAAAACATTCTCCTTTGTCCCCATGTATGTTTTTTCATTAAAAGAAAAAGAGAGGCTTGCTTGTAAGGCTATTACAAGTAAAATCCCTTCCAGCTGAGACTTCAGAAAAAAGGAGCAAATTTTTGCAGAGATTCTCCTGTTGAGTTAGGAGTTAATGAATACATGAAATGCTATATTGCTTTTGGAAGAGATAATACAAATACAAATGTTGGTAGATGTTTGCATAAAGGTGCCAAACCAAAACCAAACCAAACACACTGCCATCAAGTCGATTCCGACTCACAGCAATCCCACAGGACAGAGTAGAACTGCCTCATTGGGTTTCTAAGGCTGTAAACCTTTCCGGAAGCAGACTGCCGCATCTTTCTCTCATGGAGCGGCTAGTAGGTAGAAACTGCTGACCTTTCAGTTAGCAGCTGAGTGCTTAGCCACTGTGCTACCGGACTCCTTGCATGAAGGTGGAGACAATGTTTATTCAAAGCTGAAGCAGCATAAATGATTCTATTGAAGGTGCTGCCTATCTTCTCCATATTCTGCATAATGCTGCTCAAATACCATCTAATGTCCTTTCTATTGACATTGAAGTAATTGTCATGAAACTGTTCTCTTACTGCAACATTTACACTATTTGAACTGAGCAATCAAAGGATTTTTGTGATTTTGTTGGCATTCAGTACTTTTCAATTCTTTTTCATTCAGGAAACTGTTGGCTTTCTTTAACAAACGTAGCTGAGAGATTCCTCAGTTTATATGAAGCACTGAAATCATGCTTTAATTCTGAAGAAAACAACCAAAAAACAGTTGCCATCGAGTTGATTCCAAAGGCTCACAAAATTCTTGTTGAGTTTTTAATAATCCATTGCGCGAAACCCTATTTCTTGTTCATAATTTTCAGTATCACTTTAGCAATAGGACGCAAATGGAAGAAAACAGCGCTATTGAAGTACTCACTGTTTAAAGGAACTTCCTGAATGAGTAAAGAAAGAATTGCTAGAAAGTTTATTAATAGACAAGACAATTCTTAAAAGGGACAGTATCACTTTTAAACATAGAAAGAAATTCTGATTTTAAATAATTATTATGACACTTGCTATAACTATCTTTTTAAATGGATTTTTTTCCCTTGAAAAATTTGATTCTTTTACGTGGATGTTGATCAAAAGATGCAAAGGAATACTGAACAATGGAAAGGCATGTTACGCCATAGAAGATGGTATTATGATCTTCAACAACTCAAATTTGAAGATCAGTTCTCAGAGTCACCAACTTTATGCCAACATATATTCATTATACCAGCTCATAACGTTAACGTTGAGAGTGTTTTCTCATTAATGGGTACTAATGGGAAAAGGATGACCTAAGTTGGATGTGACCACTGTAGAAGCCATGTTATACAGTAAATGGAACATAGACTGTAACTGCAAGGAATTTTATAAGCAAATTCTGCAATACAAGGAACTATTAAGAAGATCCAAATCATCAGGGAAACACAACTGAAGAAAGATAGGTAATTTAGATACTTGGAATTATTTCAGATAAACAATGAATAAATTTTTAGTATAAGTAGGTCCCATGCAATATGTGTATTTTATCTTAATGTATGTATGCATAGGCAATTAGAAATAAATCTAATTTAACTAGGCTTCCTGTATTTTTTTTGGCCAAATCTGGCAGCCCCAGTAGTTCTCCAACTTTTGCAGTGCAGAAATGCCAGTGACCTGAGTATCTTCACATCCTGAAGAGTCTCTGTCCCCACCAGAGCTCAGCTGTGAGGGTGGAGCCAGGCCAAGGCACTTCCAACCTCACACTGGATGGAGGCCCTGATGTGTTCCTGAAGAGCATTTACAGAGGTCTTGAGAATCCCTCAGAGTCACTGTGGGGTGAAAACAGTTAACATGCTCGGCTGCTAACAGAAAGGTTGGTAGTTCTAGTCTACCCAGAGGTACCTCAGAAAAAAGGCCTGGTGATCTACTTCTGAAAGATCACAGCCATTGAAAACCCGACAAAGTGCAGTTCCACTCTAACACACATGGGGTAACCATGACTCAGCATCAACTCAAGGGCAACTTTTTTTTTTTAAACTGGTGAGAATCCCCGAAGACATCAAGGCAGTGTTAATACAAGGGCCATGTTAACACAGTAACTGAAAAAGGAGGAGAAGAAGGAGGCCCCATTGTGAGAGTGGTTTACAGCAAAAAAAAAGACTGCTCCTTCCCCAAAGGGGGGGAAAAAAAAAGGTTTCTGTTTCCTGGGAAGAAGCCCTGATGACACAGTGGTTAAGAGCCTGGCTGCTAACCAAAAGGTCAGCAGTTTGAATCCACCAGCCACTGCTTGGAAATCCTATGGGGCAGCTCTACTCTGTCCTGCAGGGTCGTTATGAGTGAGAATCTACTTGATGGCAATGGGTTTGGTTTTTTGGTCTCATTGCTCTGGGAAGCCGTTTGTAGCTTAGAATGCACAGGCAAGGGAAGAAGGAATTGGCCATGAACCCTCTTCCCAGAAACTGCCAACTAAACCCTATCAGAATGTGCATCACCAAAATGCATTTATTTCCCAGAGGAGGGCAAATTATCTTATTGTGTTTACTGTGTCTAAGAGGAATGCAGCCCTGGCACTGTGACTGCCAGCATCAGTCAGGTGTGCCCATGGTAGCCAGCTGTTTAAATTGGGGGTGGGGATGGGGTTGATTTGAGCAGGTGTGCCCTGATGGTTACTCCAAAAAGGAGAGCCTGTTGTTTTTAATGCATGGGGACCAGTTGCCCTCAAGTCGATTCTGACTCATAGGGACCCTATAGGACAGAGTAAAACTGCCCCATAGGGTTTCCAAGGAGCAGCTGGTGGATTTGAACCGCCGACCTTTTTGTTAGCAGTCGAATGCTTAACCACTGTGCCATCAGGCCTCCAAAGCATGGGGAAGAAAGAAAAAAAAAAAAAAAACCCGAGAGTCTATACAGTCTATACAGACTTCAGTCTTCCTGAAGGAGGTGATCTCTTGACAGATTTCAGGGTAAAGGGCCTGCTGCTATACATTACAGCGTGTTTCATCTACATAAGAAATGGTAATGTATGGCATAGGAGTGTAGGGTGGTTTGTTCAGAAAACTGATCTGGAGGGAGTTGGATACGGATCCTTGTTTTGGCAGTGCACTGGGGGTCTTGATTCACAAGCGTCTTCCCAGGCGGTCTTAGAAACCCTGGCTACAGGGTTACAGGTTGCTGCTAGAGGCCATATCTTTGGTGTTTTGCTGAATAACTATTTATTGTTTCCTATCTCTGTCCTCAGGAGCCCTGGTGGCACAGTGGTAAGAGATTGGCTGCTAATCAAAAGATCGGCTGTTCAAATCTACCAGCCGCTCCTTGGAAACCCTATGGGGCAGTTACACTCTGTCCTATAAGGTTGCTATGAGTCAGAATCGACTCAACAGCAACTTGTTTGGTTTGGTTTTTATTACTTTTTTAAAAAATTTTTTAAATTGTACTTTAGATGAAGGTTTACAGAACAAATAGTTTCTCGGTTTTTACTACTTTTATTTGGGTGTGCATTTTGGAATTTATTTAATTGTCAAACATTTGGAAATTATTTTTTTAAAAAATCGTTTTCTAACCCTGCTCGCTGAAAAGTCCTAGAAGCAGGACAATTCAGTCACAATGAACACCCCTAGGCAGCACCCAGATTACGGTTTCTAAATAACATTTCCCACTGAAATCAAGGCTCCTCAGAAAAAGACTGACTCCAGTCTAAGGCAGGAAGTATGCAAAATGAACCAGACAACAAGCCTAAAGGACCAGGACTCAACTGAAGGGGTTCTCACTGACCAAAGATAGAACAATTTGGGCACCAAAAGGATAATATCTGCCATGGATTGAAACCTCAATATTTAAACAAAATGATACAAAAAAAGGGGGAACCTCATGATTAATATAGAAAGTGGCAAGAACAGTGCGTCAATTGTGTCTTCAGGAGAACAGCCGTTAGGAGTACAATGGCTTGTGGGGGAGTGAAAGCCAGTAGCCGTTGCGTCAGCTCCAACTTCTGGTGACCCCATGTGTGTCAGAGTAGAACACTGTAGGATTTTCAGCGGCTGTGATCTTTCGGAAGTAGATCACCAGGTCTTTCTTCTGGATGGCCTTGAATCACCAACCTTTTGGTTAGCAGTCAGGATGTCAATCGTTTGCCCCACCCGGGGGCTCCTTACTGGGGAGTAAACCTTGTGAAAGGGAAAGGAAGCGGCAGGCTAGGATGGGGGGCAGGCAGGACAGTCAAGCCCCAGTGCAGGTAAGTCCCAGTGAATTGTATTCAGGATTGTCAACAAATGTGAATCAGGAAGAAAATCCTTAAATAGTTGTGGTGCTGGAGCCCTAGAAATGGAGCCCTCTCCAGGTGAGACAAAGGGCAGGTCCTCAATAGATGTCTGAGAATTGTGAAAAAAGCAGAGTAATTTTTTGAGGGTGGCTGTTTAAACCACCTAGCATTTAAGGGGGGCATTATTCTCTATGGAGGGATGGTTTCTTTTCAGTTGTCCTGAAAACAGCTTGGACATGGTAGGAAAAAGGGCCAGTTCATGGAACAGTGACACAGGGCTGGGCTGGATAACCTCTGGAATTTCATCATCAGCCTCAGGACTCCATTAATTTTAAACAAAAAGGTGAAGATCTCCCAAACTTTTAATTCTTTATTTTCTATTTGGAAAATTAGATGAAATTAATTAGTGTGTTTATTTGCCAACCGTACTAAATACTTAGAACATACACGTCTGTGATTTATTTTGCTTCACTAGGGTTCTAAATAGTTTTCTGTATTTTATATCTTTTTAAAGGGCTGATTAAGCTTTTAAATCATTTTCTTAAGAATCGGACAGAATGTAGACAGAATAAAGAAAGAGAAAAATATAAATAATGAAAACTATAGCATTGACTTGAAATACTAATCGTTGTTTGCTGTTGAGTCAATTCTGACTCATAGTGACTCTACAGGACAGAGTAGAACCGCCCAGTAGGTTTTCCTAGGCTGTAATCTTTACAGGAGCAGATTGGCAGGTCTTGTCTCCCATGGTGGGACAGGTGGTGGGTTCAAACCGCCAACCTTTCGGTTAGTAGCCGAGCTCTTAACCATTGTGCCACCAGGCTCCGTGAAATGCTAATAAAGGAACTATACTATTTCTTATGATAAGATATCCTAGCTTAAATGGAACCCTAAGAGTTTTGAAACTTTGATGGATACAGCTGCCACCTAAAAGCTTTCCATGGGTTTATTGCTGTGTTCTATTTTTTTTTTTTCATTATATATATATGTCATGGTTTGAATTATGTCCCCCAAAAACATGTGTGTATCAATTTGGCTGTGCCATGATTCCCAGAATTGTGTGGTTGGCCTCCATTTTGTGATTGTAATTTTATGTTAAAGAGGATTAGGGTGGGATTGTAACACCACCTTTACCCAGGTCACATCCCTGATCCAATGTAAAGGGAGTTTCCCTGGGGTGTGGCCTGCACCACCTTTTATCTCTCAAGAGATAAAAGGAAATATGAGAAGTCCGAGAGAGAGAAAGCCTTCCCCTGGAGCTGACACCTTGAATTTGGACTTTTAGCCTACTTTACTGTAAGGAAATAAACTTCTCTTCGTTAAAACCATCCACTTGTGGTATTTCTGTTATGGCAGCACTAGATGACTAAGACAATATATATATATTTTATTGTTGTAGTAAATGAAGTTTACATTTCAAGATAGTCTCCCATACAAAATTTTATACATACATTGTTATGTGACACTAATTGCTCACCCCATTCTGTGACAGCACACTCCTCCTTTCTGCCCGATTCCCCATGACCATTCAACCAGCTCCTAACCCTCTCTGCCTTCCCATCTCACCTCTGGACAGAAGCTGTCCCTTTGTTCTCTTGTATCTACTTGACTAAGAGGTACACTCTTCATGAGTATCACTTTATGTCCCACAGTCCAATCCAATCCCTGTCTGAAGAGTTGGCCTCAGAAATTGTTTTAGTTCTAGGCTGATAGAGAGTCCAGGGGCCATGCTTTCTGGGATACCTCCAGTCTCAGTCAGACCGTTAAGTCTGGTCTTCTTACTAGAATTTGAGTTCCACACCCCATCTTTCTCCTGCTCCATCAGGGACTCTCTGTTGTGTTCCCTGTCAGGACGTTCATTGGTGGTAGCTGGGCACCATCTAGTTCTTCTGGTCTCAGGATGATGAAGTCTCTGGTTTATGTGGCCCATTCTGTCTCTTGCGCTAATAGTTTCCTTGTGTCTTTGGTGTTCTTCATGCTCCTTTACTCCAAGTGGTTGGGACCAATTGATGCATCTTAGATGGCCGCTTGCAAGCTTTTAAGACCCCAGATGCCACTCACCAAAGTAGGATGCAGAACATTTCCTTAATAAGCTTTGTTATGCCAATTGACCTAGACGTCCCCTGAAAGCATGGTCCCTAGACCCCTACCCCTGCTACTCTGTCTCTCAAAGTATTCGACTGTATTCAGGAAACGTCTTAGCTTTGGTTTAGTCCAGTTGTGCTGACTTCCCCTGTAGTGTGTGCTGTCCTTCCCTTCACCTAAGATGATTCTTATCTACTATCTAGTTAGTGAATAATCCTCACCCTCCCTACCCACCCCCATAACCATCAAAGAATGTTTTCTTCTGTGTTAAACCCTTTTCTTGAGTCCTTATAATAGTGGTCTTATACAGTATTTGCCTTCTGTGACTGACTAAATTCACTCAGCATAATAAGTTCCAGCTTCCACCATGTTATACGATGTTTCACAGCTTCATCGTTGTTCTTCATCTTTCCATGATATTCCATTGTGTGGATATACCATAATTTGTTTATCCATTCGTCTGTTGATGGGCACCTAGGTTGTTTCCATCTTTTTGCTATTGTGAACAGTGCTGCAACGAACCATGGTATGCATATATCTATTCGTGTGACAGCTCTTATTTCTCTAGAATATATTCCAAGGAGTGGGATAGCTGGATTGTATGGTACTTCTATTTCTAGCTTTTTAAGGAAGTGCCAAATCGATTTCCAAAGTGGTTGCACCACTTTACATTCCCACCAACAGTGTGTAAGTGTTTCAGTCTCTCCACAACCTCCCCAGCATTTACTATTTTGTGTTATTTGGATTAAGGCTAGCCTTGTTGGGGTGAGATGATATCTCATTGTAGTTTTGATCTGCATTTCTCTAATGCCTAATGATCCTGAGCACTTCTTCATGTGCCTGTTAGCTGCCTGAATATCTTCTTTGGTGAAGTTCCTGTTCATATCCTTTGATCACTTTTTAATTGGGTTATTTGTCTTTTTGTTGTTGAGGTTTTGCAGTATCCTGTATATTTTAGTGACTAGACGCTGATCGGATTTGTCGTAGCCAAAAATTTTTTCCCAGTCTGTAGGTTGTCTTTTTACTCTTTTGGTTAAATCTTTTGATGAGCATAAGTGTTTGATTTTTAGGAGCTCCCGTTTATCTATTCTCTCTTCTGGCACTTGTGCATTGTTACTTATGGTTCGTATTGTGTTTATGCCATGTATTAGGGATCCTAGCATTGTCCCTAATTTTTCTTCAATGATCTTTATCGTTTTCAACTTTATATTTAAGTCTTTGATCCATTTTGAGTTAGTTTTTGTACATGGTGTGAGGTATGGGTCTTGTTTCAGTTTTTTGCAGATGGATATCCAGTTATGCCAGCACCATTTGTTAAAGAGACTGTCTTTTCCCAAATTAATGGACTTTGGGCCTTTGTCAAATATCAGCTGCTCATAGGTGGGTGAGCTTATATCTGGATTCTCAACTCTGTTCCATTGGTCTATGTATCTGTTGTTGTACCAGTACCAGGCTGTTTTCACTACAGTGGCGGTATAATAGGTCCTAAAATCAGGTAGTGTGAGGCCTCCCACTTTGTTCTTCTCCCTGAGTAATGCTTTATTTATTCGGGGCCTCTTCCCTTTCCATATGAAGTTGGTGATTTGTTTCTCTATCTCATTAAAAAATGCTGCTGGAATTTGGATCGGGATTGCATTGTATCTGTAGATTGCTTTGGGTAGAACTGACATTTTCACTATGTTGAGTCTACCTATCCATGAGCAAGGTATATTTTCCCACTTATGCAGGTCTCTTTTAGTTTCTTGCAGTAGTGTCTTGTAGTTTTCTCTGTATAGATCTTTTACTTCTCTGGTTAGATTTATTCCTAAGTATTTTATCTTCTTGGAGGCTATTGTAAATGGTATTGATTTGGTGATTTCCTCCTCCAGGTTCTTTGTTGGTGTAAAGGAATCCAACTGATTTTTGTATGTTTATCTTGCATCCTGAAACTCTGCTGAAATCTTCTATCAGTTCCAGTAGTTTTCTTGTGGATTCTTTTGGGTTTTCTGTATATAAGATCATATCATCTGCAAATAAAGATACTTTTACTTCATCCCTACCAATTTGGATGCCCTTTATTTCTTTTTCTAGCCTAATTGCTCCAGTTAGGACATCCAGCACAATGCTGAGTAAGAGTGGTGATAGAAGGGATCCTTGTCTGGTTCCCATTCTCAAGGGGAATGCTTTCAAAGTCTCTCCATTTAGGATGATGTTGGCTGTTGGCTTTGTATAAATGCCCTTAATTATATTGAGGAATTTCCCTTCTATTCCTATTTTAATGAGAGCTTTTATCATGAATGCGTGTTGGACTTTGTCAAATGCCTTTTCTTCATCAATTGATAAGATCATGTGGCTCTTGTCTTTTGTTTTATTTATGTGATGGATTACATTGATTGTTTTTCTAATGTTGAACCATCCCTGCATACCTGGTATAAATCCCACTTGGTCATGGTGAATTGTTTTTTTGATATGTTGCTGAATTCTATTGGCTAGAATTTTGCTGAAGATTTTTGCGTCAATGTTCATGAGGGACATTGGTCGGTAATTTTCTTTTTTTGTGGTGTCTTTACCTGGTTTTGGTATCAGGGTTATGCTGGCTTCATAGAAGGAGTTTGGGCGTATTCCATCCTTTTCTATGCTCTGAAATACCTTTAGTAGAAGTGGTGTTATCTCTTCACTAAAAGTTTTGTAGAATTCTCCAGGGAAGCCATCTGGGCCAGGGCTTTTATTTGTTGGGAGTTTTTTTAATAACTTTTTCAATTTCTTCTTTTGTTATGAGTTTATTTAGTTATTCTACCTCTGTTTGTGTTAATTTAGGTAGGTAGTGAGTTTCTAGAAATTTGTCCATTTCCCCTAGGTTTTCAAATTTGTTAGAGTACATTTTTTCGTACTATTCTGTTATCATTCTTTTAATTTCAGTTGGGTCTGTTGTGGTATCACCCATCTCATGTCTTATACAGGTTATCTGCTTCCTCTCCTGTTTTTCTTTTGTCAATTTGGCCAATGGTTTATCAATTTTGTTGATCTTTTCAAAGAACCAGCTTTCGGACTTGTTAACTCTTTCAATTGTTTTCTATTCTCTATTTCATTTAATTCGGCTCTAATTCTTATTATTTCCTTCCTGCTGGTGCCTGTGGGCTTCTTTTGTTGTTCTCTTTCTACTTGTTCCAGTTGTAGGGTTAATGTTTTCATTATGCCCTTTCTTCTTTTTGGATGTGTGCATTTATTGCTATAAACTGACTTCTGAGCACTGCTTTTGCTGTGTCCCAAAGGTTCTGGTAGGATGCGTTTTCATTCTCCTTTGATTCTATGAATTTATTTATTCCATCCTTAATTTCTTCTATAACTCAGTAGTTTTTGAGCAAGGTGTTTTTCAGTTTCCATGTGTTTGATTTTTTTTCCTTGCTTTTTGTGTTGTTAATTTCCACTTTTATGGCTTTATGGTCAGAAAAGATGCTTTGTAATATTTCAATGTTTTGGATTTTGTTAAGGCTTGCTTTATGGCCTAGTATGTGGCCTATTCTGGAGAATGTTCCATACACGTTGGAAAAGAAAGTTTACTTGGCTGCTGTTGGGTGGAGTGTTTGGTATATGTCTATGAGATCAAGTTGATTGACTGTAGCCTTTAGCTCTTCCGTGTCTTTGTTGAGCTTCTTTCTGGATGTTCTGTCCTTCACTGAAAGTGGCATGTTGAAGTCTCCTACTACTATCATGGAGCTGTCTATCTCTCTTTTCAGTGCTGTTTCAGTTTGTTTTACGTATTTTGGAGCCCTGTCGTTGGGTGCATAAATATTTATTATAGTTATGTCCACCTGGTGTATTGACCATTTAATCATTATATAGTGCCCTTCCTTATCCTTTGCGGTGGATTTTACTTGAAAGTCTATTTTGTCAGAGATTAATATTGCCACTCCTGCTCTTTTTTGAGTGTTGTTTGCTTGATATATTTTTTCCATCCTTTGAGTTTTAGCCTGTTTGTGTCTTTACGGTGCATCTCTTGTAGGCAGCATATAGATGGATCATGCTTTTTTATCCAGTCTGCCACTCTCTGTCTCTTTATTGGTGCATTGAGTCCGTTTACATTCAGCGTAATTATTGATCGGTATGAGTTTAGTGCCATCATCCTGATGTCTCTTTTTGTGTGTTGTTCAGTTTCTTTGTTCCAATTAATTTTCTGTGCTGAGTCATTTTTCTTTATGAATTTTTTTCATCTTTTTCATTGTTGTAGATTTTGTGTTTGCTGGGTCTTTATGTTCTTCTACTGTTTAATTTTGATTTGTAGGATTGTTATATTCTTTTGTGGTTACCTTAATATTTACCCGTTTTGCTAAGTTTATACCTGTCTTTTATTATTTTATATCACCTTGACTTCCCCTCCATATGAAAAATCAATGTCCGCATTTTTTAAGTCCCTCTTTTTTGTTTTAGTGTTGTCCTTTCTTACATATTGATATCTCTGTTTCCCTATTTTCAATGTTTTAGCCTTGATGTATTTTCGACTTCCCTATCTCAGTCAATATCTGGTTGCTGTGTCCTGTGTTCTAGTCTTGCATTGTTATCTGATGTTATTGATTATCTAACTGTAGGACTCCCTTTAGTATTTCTTGTAATTTTGGTTTGGTTTTTGCAAATTCCCTAAAAGTCTGTTTATCTGGAAATGCCCTAATTTCGCCATCATATTTCAGAGACAGTTTTGCTGGATATATAATTCTCGGCTGGCAGTTGTTTTCCCTTCAAGGCTTTATAATGTCATCCCATTGCCTTCTTGCCTGCATGGTTTCTGCTGAGTAGTCCAAGCTTATTCTCATTGACTCTCCTTTGTAGATGACTTTTGTTTTATCCCTAGCTGCTCTTAAAATTCTCTTTATCTTTGGTTTTGGTAAGTCTGATTATATGCCTTGGTGACTTTCTTTTGGGATCTACCTTATATGGGGTTCGATGAGCATCTTGGATAGATATCTTCTCATCTTTCATGCTATCAGGGAAGTTTTCTGTCAACAAATCTTCAACAATTTTCCCAGTATTTTCTGTTATCTACCCACTCCATTCTGATACTCCAGTCACTTATAGGTTATTTCTCTTGATAGAGTCCCACATGACTGTTAGAGTTTCTTCATTCTTTTTAATTCTTTTATCTAATTTTTCCTCATATAAGTTGGCATCAAGAGCTTTATCTTCAGTGTCACTAATTCTAACTTCTACTGCCTCTATTTTGCTCCTATGACTTTCTATTGAGTTGTCTAATTCTGAAATTTTATTGTTAATCTTCTGGATTTCTGATTGCTATCTCTCTATGGATTCTTGCAGCCTATTAAATTTGTCAGTATGTTCTTGAATAACTTTTTAAAGTCTGTCTGTGTGTTCCCTGGCCGTTTTTCTGCATTTTGTCGAGTTTTCTTTCTAATTTCTAGAAGAGTTCTGTATATTACTCTTTTGTATTCTGCCTCTGGTAATTCTAGAAATTCTCTTCCTCCAGAGAATTTATGATTCTTTATTTTGGGAGCTTGCTGACTGGACTGCCTCTTTATGTCATTTGATATTGACTGTTGTCTCTGAGCCATCAATAAGTTATTATAATTTTATTTTATATTTGTTTAGTGAGTCCTAGCTTCTTGTTTTGTTTTGTTTTGATATGCCCCAATAGGCTGCTCGTGTGCGCTAGTTTGATTATTGGCGCCTTTGAAGCTCTAACGTCCTGTCACCAGGTGGTTAGTTCTGTAACTATGTATGTGCACCCAGGAGTCCATTAAATTTTCCTACATGGGTTAAGCTCAGGTGTTCAGGCAGTCAGTCACCAAGTGTGTGGTGCAGGCTCTCACTTACAGTCTTAGAGAGGCATGGGTGATTGGTGTAGACACCGGGATCTGGCTGCAGTAGGGGGTTATGCGCTGAGCCAGGCAGGGGGCTGAAGGCTGCCCCTGAGAGTCTGAAAGGAAAGTGTATCCCTATTCCCTAGGGCGAGTAGGTAGGTGAGTTTTGCAACCAGACTATGAGCACCCCACTCTGTTGGCTGTAAAGACTCAAGGGCACCACTTTTTCGTGGACTCCTATAGTAGGTGACTAGGTGGTGTAAGTGATGCAACCAGTCCTCAAGCTCCTGGTGCGGATTGGTAAAAATGCTTGCTTAAGGGGCAGGGCTGTGTCGAGGGTAACAAATCTGCTACTTCACAGCTGAAACAGTTGAAGTTAGACTTCAGATGTTTACCCTGTTGTACTGTGGTAGTAAGGGCTAGTGCTGTTCAGATGGGTCCCCACAAGTCTATACAGGGGTGTAAGGCACTTGAAGTCCGCAGACTCCTTATGACTATGCCTAGCAAAGGAGCTGTGCTGACCCTGAGCTCCTGGCTTAGGGGAGCCAGTAGCTTATTTGTTCCCTCTCCAAGGCCAGGAGAATGGGTCAGGGTGCCTTTTGGGATCTACTTCCGGCCCAGCGGACTCCTGGTGCAGAAGGGGGAGGGAGGAAGTAAAAGGAAAAGAGGTTTTTCCCAAATGGGCTTTTTTTTTTTTTTTAAATCCCTGCAAAAGGCCACACGCATGTACTTATCTTTAGCCACTTGGGAGCTGCTTTTCACTGGTTCAGAGTGTCCAAGCAGAATCTCTGCTGCTGGATCTCTCTCAGTGTGGAAACTGCCTCCCGAGTGTGTGTACAGCTGTTTGCCTGCTTCACTGTGTACCTCTGAGCCAGCTGGGGCTGAAGAGCTGTGGCTCCAGCCGCACGGTCAGGGACTTCTCGGTTCTTTAGAACCGTCTCCCTCTCCCCGTCACTAAGGCCGATTCCTCAACTTTGCCTTGTTTGGGGTCCTAGATGTTCGTATATAATCAAATCACTTGTTTTTCCAGGTCTTTGTTGTAAGAGGGATATAGGAAGCTGTCTGACTACTCCGCCATCTTGGCCCTGCCTCTACTGCTGTGTTTTGAAGGTTTTTAAATCTGAGCCTGTTCCTTTGCTCTAGGGAAACAACCTCAATGGACTATTTATATAAATGTTTAGGAAGTACTCACCCACCAATATGAGGGAAATCTTGAAGACTTCTAAATATAGATGATTGAATCTGAGCAGAAAAGTGTTTTATTTTCAGAAAGACATTGGTAGTTAGGAGGGTGATACACCCTTTTTGGGACACAGAACCCCATGTTGGGGATCTTCCTAGACCTCATCTTATGCATCTCTTCATTTGCATTCTTTTTATAGTAATAAAACTGCAACCCTACTCTCAATTTGTTGGCTGAAAGGCAGCAAGATGTTGATATAAGGATTTAGGAAGATGGAGGGATTCTTTTGGGCCATGGGCTAGGCCATGTGCTACAGTTCGATTTTCTAGGAAGTGCTACCCTGGGAGGTCACTGGCATAAGCCCAGCAACAGGAAGGAGTAGTTCCAATTTGCGATGACTTCACAGTGTCTTTGAAGCCTCGTGTTGTCGATGGAAGAACCGTATCATGGAAGGAGGCTGAGTCCCTGAATGACAGCACAGAGTAGATCTCACACTGCTGGGCCACACTGAAGCCAACTAACTACACTGAACTGTGTGTGATGTGAGCAAGCAATAAATTTTACTGTGGTTTTATAAAAAAGTACTTTGTTTGGAAATGTAAATTTCTATGCTTATGCATCAGGCACAGCTATGAACCTGCAGATCTGGTTTCTTCTCTAAATGAAATCTTTCCTTTTTCTATATAAATTCTGTTCGGATGCACTATACCTGTAAAGCACTGCTTGGCTTGCCTTTGTGGGAATATGTGCTTTTTCTTCTTTGAGTAGTCACACTCAGATTTTAGTTGTTAATTTAGGCCGATTACAGGGTGGTATGCATGCTTGATCTTTACCTTACACAGGAGGAGAAAGGAAAAACAAAAAGACTTGGACCTGATTTTTTCATCCTGAACCAATCTAGATGAATTATATTGGAATATCGCAGAATATACTGATGTTGGTGCCGATGGGTTGCCAAGTAATTGTCCTATTACAGTTAGAGGGCAAGAGTAGAACTGAAGAGTGCAGGATGGGGTTTCCCTGACAGCAGTAACAGATTCCAGAGCAAGATGTAGGCACTAGGAAGACATTGTTTAGCCTGGAGGGAAAGCAAGATCATTCATCTTTTTGTACCAATGTGGGATGGATTTTGTCCCCAAACCATTGTTGACTGTTGTTGTGGGCTGCCGAGGAGTCAGCCCCCGATTCATAGTGACCCCATGTACAACAGAACAAAACACTGCCTGGTCCTGTGCCATCCCCGCAATCAGTTGCAGATCAGACCGTTGTGATCCCTTGGGTTTTCATTGACTGATTTTTGAAAGTAGATCACCAGGCCTTTCTTCCCAGTCTGTCTTAGCCTGGAAGCTCTGCTCAAACCTGTTCAGCAACACAGCAACATGCAAGCCTCCCCTGACAGATGGGTGGTGGCTACACCTGAGGTACATTGGTCGGGAACTGAATCCAGGCCTCCTGCACAGAGCGGTAGAGTGTCAAAGATTCCCTAGGGCTACAATGAGATAAATCCCATAACACCAAATTCTGGGTAATGGGGATCAACGGACAGGCTTGAGTAGAGGAAAAGTCTCTAGTGCAACAAGGCCTTCTCTTGTTCCTCCCCACTCATTTTTGAAAGAAGATTCGCCAACTCATTTCATGAAGGGACAGACAGGAAGCAAAGCTTTGTCAGAATATTAGAGAGTACCTGCCTGGAGAAATGGTCAAATGCTGACCACACTGCTGGACTGCCCCTGCGATGTGCAATCACTCGGAGTTTACAGGTGTAGAACACAGAGCATCTCCAAACTACCGTGTTCATGTGGAATGTAATGTAAAAAGATTTCCCCATTACTTCTTGTTTCATGATGGTCAGTTTTTGATCACTAATCACCATTTTGGAAAAAAAGAAGTGTTAGAATTTTTCCTTGTTTGACTCCTACCGTATTTATTTGTGTGTGTGTGTGTGTGTGTGTGTGTGTGTGTGTGTGTGTGTGTAGTCCCTAAATGATTAACACACTCGGCTACTAACTGAAAGGTAGGGAGTTAGAGTCCACACCAGAGGTGCCTCAGAAAGGCTTGGTGATCTCCTTCTGAAAGATCATAACCTCGAAAACGCTATGGACTGCAATTCTACTCTGCATACATGGGGCCACCCCACCATGAGTTGGAGTTGTCTCGATGGCAATGGAATTTTTCTATGTATGTAAGTATTGCCAGTATGATAGTTTAACAGTCTCACACCTGGGAGCACAAGAAATGTAACTGTTTACATAGTTCAGGTTAATACTGATTCTACCTGACACTGAAATCTTTCCAGAATATTCCAGAGTATCCCTGGAATATTTCAGGAAATCTCACTCAAATTTAGTGGTTTATCAATCAATTCAGTTTTCAAAATCAGCCCATTCAGGTTCTGCCTTTGTAGATTCCCCCACCCTTTCTCTTCCTTGAGGGACTTGGTACCTGAACAGGTCGCCTGAGTCAGATGGTTGAGGAGAGGGGTCTTGAGAGATGGATGAGTAGAGACAGGGGTGGATTATCTAATAGGCTAGGTCATCTGTAATGAACAATTTCACATTTTTTCACCACATCCAAAGATTCTGCTTCTAGGTATGGCTGGCATCTGTCTTTCTGTCAACCCTACAGCACCTTCCTACAGGATTAAAGCCTCTTTTTAAATTTACAGTCCCTGACGGGCGGATGATCCAGTAAGCAAGGTAATCATGGGCTTACTTGTACTACTTACTAATCTGTAGTGAACAATTTCACATCTACATCTTTGATGTGGAGAAACCCATGTGAAATCCTTCACTACAGATGATCTGGCAAGCAATCATCTTGTTAATTGGATAATCCACCCCTGGGTAGAGATATAAAATGGAAACTGGCAAAACAGAAGCACCAATGAAAAACAATTAAGGGTTAGCCCTTGGGAAATGAACATGAATGATGAGTGAAGACCACTGATCCCTATGACTGAATCGGTACAGACTCTATAAAACCCATTGCCACCAAGTTGATTCTGACGCATAGTGACCCCATAGAACAGAGTAAAACTGCCCCATAGGGTTTCCAAGGAGAAGCTGGTGGATTTGAAATGCTGACTTTTTGGTTAGCAGCTGAGCTCTCAACCACTGCACTACCAGAGCTTCACAGACCCTACAGGCTGTGAAAAATGCATGGAGAATGATGTGCAATTGCCTTTGGCTGGAGTACAAAGAAGCTAGTAATTGATCACCTGTTCTTTTACCTTGTTTGTGCTTTAAAATAGCTAGCTCATTTGTCTTCTCAATAACCTACAAGACGTGTTATTACCCCCACTTTACAAAAGAAACCCTAGATTTTTAGCTTCATAGAATCACCTGGAAAGCTTGTTATATAACACAGATTTCAGGGTCCGCCCCTAGAGTTACTGAATCAGTGGATCTGGGGTAGGACCCCAAAATTTGCATATTTATCAGGTTCCCAGGTGATGCAGATGCTGTGGCTGCTGGTCCAGAGACCACACTTGGAGAACCACTGCCCTAAATGAGTATCGGAACCAGACAGGATCCAGAGAAGTCTTCTTCTGCTTGCCCTGCCAGGACCCAGAATCAACTGTGTTTACTTTACTCCAAATTATCAGTCTAAAGAAGATGGGCTGTCTTGAACAAAATAAGAGCAGGAACCTGCTTTTCATCACCTGGTTCTCCTTTTCCTTTCCTTTGGGAATTGAATAGGCACTTCTAGAGTAGAAAGGAATACAGTTTAAGAGTTAGCTTATTAGGATAATGATTGGAGGGTGGGGAATGTGATCTGAAAGGGGGTTTCAAATGCATTGATAATGTTTTATTTCTTAGGCTAGGTGGTAGGCACTTGGTATTTACTGTATTAGACATTATACTTTTATGTTTTCTGTACTTCATCATGGCTTTTCAAAAGTTAACTGATTTGGAGTTTGATTGTGAATATCTCAGCTCTGAGTCTCACCCAGGGCTTCAAACCAGTTCATTCTAGTTCAAACCTGCTGATAATTTGCATTTCCACTCCAGATATACTGAATCAGAATCTACATTTTAGTAATGTCTGAAGATAGAACCCAAGCAAGAATATTTTTTAAAGCTCCCCAGGTGATCTTCCAATGTGAAACCAAGTTAAGAACCACTGAAGTAGGAGGTCCTCCTTCTCTGGAATCATTGCCTGCAGAACACCATCTCCATGCTTCTGCTCATGTCGCTCCTTCCATATGGATGTATAATGCAGCGATGACCAAAGTCCAGGGTGCATACCATAAGATGGTTTCAGGTGTGTTAAGGATTGAATTGTATCCCCCAAAAAGTTATGTTGAAGTCCTAACCCCTGTATCTTTAAAATGTGACCCCGTTTGGAAATGTGGGGTTTCCTTTGTTATGTTAATTAGATCATACAGGAGTCCTGTGGATACTAAAGCTAATCCCTTCAGGATTTACAAGACACATGAATGGTATCTTGTAAAATAACAGAATAGACACACACACACACACACACACATAGGGAAGATGCCATGTGAAAATGGAGGCAGATGAACCTACAAGCCCAGGAACCTCAAGGATTGCTGGCAGCTACTAGACCTTCCCCTAGAGCTGACACCCTGATTTGAACTTCTAATCTCCGGAATTGTGAGAAAAGAAATTTCTGTTCTTTAAAGCCACCCATTTGTGGTATTTTTTGTGACAGCAGCACTAAGACAAGGTGGTACATCAATGTTCATTCATTCCTTTAACAATTTTTTTTTTTAATTGTACTTCAGGTGAAGGCTTACAGAACAAATAGTTTCTCATGAAACTGTAGTACACATATTGTTTTATGACATTGGTTAACAACCCCACAACATGTCAACCCTCTAACTGCTCAAACTTTATTTTTGGTGAAAATACACATAGCCAAAGATACACCATTTCAAAAATTTCTACATGCACAGTTCAGTGACATTGACTATGCTCTTCTAGTTGTGCTGTTATTCTCACTTAAGATGAAGGCTTATAGAACAAAATAGTTTCTCATTTAACAGTTACTACAAATGTTGCCCTATGACAATGGTTAACAATCTCACAACACATCAACAATATCCTTACTCAACCTTGGGTTCCCTATCACCAGCTTCCTTGTCCCCTTCTGCCTTCTGGCCCTTGTCACTGGACTACTGTACCTCATTAGTCTCATTTGGTTTTATGGGGCTGTCCACTCCCAGGCTGAACGGTGAACCTCGGAGATAACTTCACCACTGAGCTAAAAGGGTGTCTGGGGGCCATACTCTTGCGGTTTCTCCAGTCTCCTTTAGGCCAGTAAATCTGGTCTTTTTTTTGTGAGTTACAATTATGTTCTACATCCTTCTCCAGCTCTGTCCAGAACCCTCTGTTGTGATCCTGGTCAGAGCAGTCAGTGGTGGTAGCCAGGCACCATTTAGCTGTACTGGACTCAGTCCAGTGGAGGCCTTGGTAGGTGTGGACCATTAGTCCTTCGGACTAATCTTTTCCTTGTATCCTGTTCTCTTCATTGTCCCTTGCTCCCGAAGGGATGAGACCAGGGGAGTATCTTAGATGGCCGCTCACAGGCTTGTAAGACCCCAGACACTACTCACCAAGGTAGAATGTAGAGCATTGTCTTTTTAAGCTGTGTCATGCCAATTGAGATAGATGTTCCCTGAGACCATCGTCCCCACAGCCCTCCACGCATCAATTCAGTCCCTCAGGGACTTTGGATGTGTCTATGGGGCTTCCATGAGCTTTCCTTGTACAAGTTGTGCTAGTTTCCCCTCTATTGTGTACTGTCTCACCCTTCACCCAAGATACCACTTATCTATTGCCTATTTAGTATTTCCCCCCACCCCTCCCATCCCTGGTAACCAACAAAGATTGTTACATTTTGTGTGTGAACTTTTTCATGGGTTTTTACAATAGAGGTCTCATACAATATTTGTCCTTTTGTGATTGACTTATTTCACTCAGCATAATGTCCTCCAGTTTCATCCATGTTATGAGATGCTTCACAGATTCATTGTTGTTCTTTCTCGTTGCATAGTACTCCATTGTGTGTATGTACCATAGTTTGTTTATCCATTCATCTGTCGATGGGCATCTAGGTTGTTTCCATCGTTTTGCTATTGTGAACAATGCTGCCATGAACACAGGTGTGCATATGTCTATTCAAGTGACGACTCTTATTTCTCTAGGATATATTCCTAGGAGTGGGATTGCTGGATCGAATGGTATGTCTATTTCTAGCTTTCTGAGGAAGAACCATATCATTTTCCAAAATGGTTGTATCATTTTGCATTCCCACCAGCAGTGCATAAGAGTTCTGATTTCCCCGCAGCCCCTCCAACATTTGCTATTTCTAGTGTTTTTGATTCGTGCCAGTAATGCTGGGGTGAGATGGTATCTCATTGCGGTTTTAATTTGCATTTCTCTAATGGCTAGTGATCGGGAGCATTTCCTCATGTGTCTGTTGGCCATTTGAATGTCTTCTTCGGTAAAGTGTCTGTTCATTTCCTTTGCCCATTTTTTAATAGGGTTATTTGTCTTCCTTTAATAAATTTTTTGAACACCTACTATGTACTCAGTTCTTTTTTAAAATATTTTATTGTATTTTAGGTGAAAGTTTATAGAGCAAATTGGTTTCCCATTCAACAAATAGTACACAAAGTGTTCCATGACATTGGTTGTAAACCCTACACTATGTCAACACTCTCCCCATTTCCACCGAGGGTTCCCCCTTTCCTTTGGTCTGGTTTTCCTACCCTTTCCTGCCTTCTCATCTGTATTTTGGGGGAAATGTTGCCCTTTTATTCTGGTATAATTATTTGTTCTATGGAGCGCATTCTTTTCAGGTGTTATTGACTCATAGCAACCCTATAGGACAGAGTATAATTGCCTCATAGGAGCAGCTAGTAGATTCGAACTGCCAATTTTTTGGTTAGCAGCCATAGCACTTATCCACTGGGCCACCAGGGCTCCTGTTTATTTTTTATGAATTTGAATATTTTTGTTGTACTGGATTCTATTTCAGGCATTAGGGATATATTATTGAACAAAACAAAAAATCCCTGCCCTCGTGGAACTTACATTCTAATGGGGAAAGGCAGACAATAAGCAAAATAAAATAGTGAACCAACAGTGTATTAGAAGAATAAATGTAATGGACAAAAATAAAGCAGAAAATGAGAAAGTTTTTAAATAGGAATGGTTTAAATGAGAAGAGATTTTTGATGTAAGACTTGAAGGAGATAACAGACCTATTATTGTTGTTGTTAGGTGCCATTGAGTCAGCTCTGACTCAAAGTGACCTAAAGCACAACACAACAAAATGTTGCCCAGACTTGTGCCATCCTCACAATTGTTGCTATGTTTGAGCCCATTGTTGCAGTCACTGCATCAATCCATTTCATTGAGGGTTTCCCTCTTTTTTGATGACCTTCTATTTTACCTTGATCTCCTTCTCCAGTGATTGGTCCCTCCTAATGACATGTCCAAAGTAAGTGAGCCAAAGTCGTGCCATCCTCGCTTCTAAGGAGCATTTTGGTTCTACTTCCTCCAAGATAGATTTGTTCATTTTTCTAACAATCCATGGTACATTCAATATTCTTCTCCAACACCACAATTCAAATGCATCAATTCTTCTTAGGCCCTCCTTTTTCATTGTCCAGCTTTTGCATGCATATGAAGTGATTGATTGAAAATACCATGGCTTGGGTCAGACACACATTAGTCATCAAAACAGCATCTTTGCTTTTTAACACTTTTCAGAGGTCTTTTGCAGCAGAGTTGCCCAGTGCAGTACATTGTTTGATTTCTTGACTGCTGCTTTCACAGGCTTTGGTTGTTTATCCAAAAAGAATGAAATCCTTGACAATGTCAATGTCTTCATCATTTATCATAATGTTTATTGGTTCAGTTGTAGGAATTTTCATTTTCTTTATGTTCAGGTGTAATTCATACTGAAGGCTGTAGTCTTCAGCCTTCATCAGTAAGTGCTTAAAGTTTTCTTCACTTTCAGCAATCAAGGCTGTGTCATTTGCATATCAAGTTGTTAATGAGTCTTCCTCCTGGTGCTGTGTTCTTCATATAGCCCAACTTCTCAGGTTATTTGTTCAGCATACAGACTGAATAAGTAAGGTGAAAGAATACAACCCTGCCACACACCTTTTCCAATTTTAAACCACATAGTATCCCCTTGTTCTGTTTGACTGTTTAAACAACCGCCTCTTGATCCATGTACAGGTTCCACATAAGCACAGTGGAGGGTTCTGGAATTCCCATTCTTCTCAATGTTATCCATAAGAAACCTAGTCATATGGATATATTGGAGAAAAGTACTCCAGGCAGAAGGAAAAGCAGGAGTAAAGGCCATGAGGTAGAAATAAGCCTGACCTGATGAAGGACTACCCAGAATGCCAGGATAGCTGGAGATGAGGTTAAAGAAGGGAAGGGGGCTCGTGTCATGTTGTTGTTGCTGCCATCGAGTCAGCCCCCAACTCATGGTGACCACATGCACAATGGAACTAAATGCTGCCCAGTCCTGCACCATCCTCATGATCAGTTGCAGACTGGACTGTTGTGATCATAGGGTTTTCATTGGCTGATTTTCAGAGCTAGATCACCAAGCCTTTCTTTCTAGTCTGTCTTAGTCTGGAAGCTCCACTGAAACCCATTCAGCATCATAGCAACATGCAAGCCTCCACTGATAGACTGCACATGAAATACATTGGTCAGGAATCGAACCCAGGTCTCCCTTATGGCAGGCAAGAATTCTACCACTGAGCCACCACTGCCCCTCATATCATATAGGACCTTGTCATCATTACACAGACTGTGGCTTTTATTCTAGTGATATGGGAAGCCACTGAAGGATTTTAAGCAGGGGGCAGTATGATCTGACTTATATTTCAACAGGATCATTTGAGTTGCTGTGTAAAAAATAAACGATAAAGAAGGCAAGAGTGGAAGCAGGGAGGCCATCAGGAGGCTACTGCAATAACCTAAGCAAGAAGAGGCTTGGCCCAGAATTGTAGCAGCGGAGGTGGTAACAGGCAGTTAGATGCTGCATCTATGTAAATGATGTTACACTGAACAGCATCAAATTACCTGTAGAGAATCTCATTCCTTTTCAATTCTCTTTCCACTCTTCTGATTACCAAAACAAGGAGACGTCTCAATGCTAATGTGTGGCCAACGCCTCTCTAACACATCTATATCACCTTTCTCAACAGAAATCGGCAGGTCTCAAGCTCAGACTGTTTAGTAGGCATCAGTGTCTGGCTAGAATTTAATAACATGCTTTTGTTTTCATTGTATTAGTTTCATACAATTATACAATAGAAGATAATAATTACCTTATTTTTTATGACTAGAGATAATTTTCTATTTACATAGCGATATAATTGTCTTTTTAATGTAAACTTATTTATGTTAAAAAGAAGTTCAATTTAAAATATTAAGCAATTTATACTATAAGTGGCATGTGGATATATACAAATAACTGAATTTGGAAAACACTGGTACAACTCTGCTTTAACCATTTGCCTAAGGTCGGTCAGGTCACTTGCATCAGCCTCCGTGGCTGATTAAGCCATACTTGGAGCTCAAAAAATATATCTGCTGCAAATTTGTGTGAGAATAGAGCTTTTGCTTCTTGTTTTCACTTTGACGGCACCAAACCAAAACCAAACCCGTTGCCATCGAGTCAATTCCAGACAGAGTAGAACTGCCCCATAGGGTTTCCAAGGAGCAGCTGGTAGATTTGAATTGCTGACCTTTTGGTTAGGGGCCAAAAGCTTAACCACTGCACCACCAGGGCCCCTTGACAGAACAGAAACTGTATAAAGCAGCTTGACATTATTTGTGGCTTAAACAACACTGGATGCCATTGAAATTACTTTATCACAGTTTAAATTTTGCATACAAATGCTGTTTTGCCTTGTAATTTTGACAATGAGATCATTGTTGTTAGATGCTATCGAGTCAGTTCCAAAATGGAACACTTGAAGCGCGATATCCTAGGTATTAGTGAGCTGAAATGGACTGGTATTGGCCATTGCCATGGTTTGAATTATGTCCCCCCAAAAATGTGTGCGTCAGTTTGGCTGGGCCATGATTCCCAGAATTGTGTGGTTGGCCTCCATTTTGTGATTGTAATTTTATGTTAAAGAGGATTAGGGTGGGATTGTAACATCACCTTTACCCAGGTCACATCCTTGATCCAATGTAAAGGGAGTTTCCCTGGGGTATGGCCTGCACCACCTTTTATCTCTCAAGAGATAAAAGGAAAGAGAAGCAAGCAGAAAGTTAGGGACCTCATACCATCAAGAAAGCAGTGCCGAGAGCAGAGCATGTCCTTTGGATCGGATCCCTGCGCAGAGAAGCTCCGAGTCCAGGGGAACACTAAAGAGAGGAAGGCCGACAGAGGGCAAAAGCCTTCCCCTGGAGCTGAAGCCCTGAATTTGGAATTTTTAGCCTACTTTGACTGTGAGGAAATAAACTTCTTTTCGTTAAAACCATCCACTTGTGGTATTTCTGTTATAGCAGCACTAGATGACTAAGACAGCCATTTTTCAATCAGACAATCATATGGTCTACTATGCCAGGAATGATAAATTGAAGGGGAATAGCATAGCATTCATCATCAAAAGGAACATTTCAAGATCTATCCTGAAGTACAATGCTGTCAGTGATAGGATACTATCCACATGCCTACAAGGAAGACCAGTCAATATGAGTATTACTCAAATTTACACACCAACCCCTAAGGCCAAAGATGAAGAAATTGAAGATTTTTACCAATTTCTGCAGT
This sequence comes from Dugong dugon, assembly GCA_030035585.1. Classification (NCBI taxonomy): domain Eukaryota; kingdom Metazoa; phylum Chordata; class Mammalia; order Sirenia; family Dugongidae; genus Dugong; species Dugong dugon. Next base: position 152,199,602 of record CM057460.1, read on the forward strand.
CTGAAATTGATCAAACATGCAAACAGGATGCATTGATAATTGCTGGTGATTGCAATGTGAAAGTCGGAAACAAAGAAGGATTCGTAGCTGGAAAATATGGCCTTGGCAATAGAAACAATGCCGGAGATCAAACGATCGAATTTTGCAAGACTAATGACTTATTCATTGCAAATACCTTTCTTCAACAACATAAATAGCAACTATAAACATGAACCTGTATGGATGGAATGCATAGGAATCAAATTGACTACATCTGTGGCAAGAGATGATGGAGGAGCTCAATATTGGAAGAGGCTGCATAGGCCTGGCTCACTATTGTTTACTCCCCCATTGTTAACCACCACGTTGTCTCATGATCTCCTTTCTCCAGTCTCTACAAAAAGGTTTAAGATTAACCGAGGTTCCTCCCTGGAGGGTAGAAAACAAGTGCTAATGATCTAAGAATGAAAAACCAAACAAAGCACCCATCCTGTGACAAGAGTAAGCAGTATGTCACCAGATAATCCTCAAAGATGTCACCAGATAACCTCTAAGAATACCAGCGGAAGGTTAACTTATCTAAGACATCACCACCTCAAAGAAAAACTACCATAAAAGATCCATTATCCCATCCCTATAAAAGACTCCAGCAGATCTCCAGCGGGAGAGACGGGTTCTTTGGAGGAATCTACTCCCCTCTGTCTCCTACATATCGATATATAATAAACATCCTGCTGCTCATCTCACCCCGTCTCAGAATTGGCTATTGCGGCAGGCAGCTCCAATCCACGTCATTGTGGTAACAATATCATCAGTCAGAACAAGGCCAGGGGCCAACTGCAGAACAGACCATCAATTACTCGTATGCAAGTGCAAGTTGAAGCTGAAGAAAATTAAAACAAGTCCACGAGAGCCAAAGTATGACCTTGAGTATATCCCCCCTGAATTTAGAGACCATCCCAAGAATAGATTTGACACACTGAACACTGACCGAAGACCGGAGGAGTTGTAGAATGACATCAAGGGCATCATACATGACATCGTTAAGAAACATTATAAAGTCTGCAGCAAAACTAATTGCCAAGGCTATTCAGTGTTCAATAACGGTGGAGGACGTTCTTCTCATCCAGAAAAAAAATCAATCTTCGTCTTGTGCTCAAAACATCACAATAAAATTTTATCATTGCTAAGCTATAGAACTGCTATGTGGAAGGACAGGTCAGGATATTCAGCTTCAATGTGTGACAAAAACTGCATGGAATTGACAAAGATTATGTTCCAAAGAGTAAATTAAATTCACTGTTGACACTCCTGGTTTAATATCACATGATAGATTCAAATATTTTTCACAAACTACCTACTTATGAATGATACAACAAATAACCATAGACTTTAAACTCTACATTTTCACAAATTTGTAAATTTATCCAACTAAGCATTTTTCTGCTTCACACATATTTTTACCACCATCAGTTATAACACATCTTAGCAGATTCTATTTCAGGTTGTACTAAATTATCATTTTCTTTGTAATTATTTCTTTACATATATTCTTACCTGTATTTGTTCTGTGCACACTATTCATATAGGCTAATTCTTCAGTCACTTCAAACTCAGCACTGACTCCTTAAATAAACAATAAGAACCGAGCAATATCAGCAACCTCTGAACTCATCAAGAGTCAATGAAAATTATTCAAAATCATTTGCCTTTTTAAAAATGTTAGACTATTTTTTTGAACAGTATTAGTTTTACAGAAAAACTGAGCAGAAAGTACAGTTTCCATCCACTCCCTTTCACCCTCTCCCTTAACCCCACCCCTGGACAGTGTTTCTCCTATTAACATCTTGCACTTGTGTAGTACATTTGTTACAATTGTGAACCAAATTTAATACATTATTAACTAAAGTCTAGAGTTTCATATTTGTGTTGGATAGTCCTATGGGTTTGACAAATGCATAATGTCATGTGTCCACTATTACATTATCCTTCAGAAGAGTTTCACTACCCTAAAAATATTCTGTGTTCCGCTTATTTATCCTTCTTCCATCCCCTGAACCTCTGGAAACCTCTTATCTTTTTATTATCTCTATGGTTTTGCCTTTTCCAGAGTGTCATGTAGTTGGAGTCATACAGTACGTAGCTTTTTCTGACTGGCTTCTTTACTTAGCAATATGCATTTAAGATTCCTTCATGTCTTTTTGTAAGGAGCCCTGGTGATGTAATGGTTAAGCACTCTGCTGCTAACTGAAAAGTCGGCAATTTGAACCCACCAGTTGCTCAGCAGGAGAAAAGACCTGACAATCTGCTCCCATAAAGATTATAGCCTAGAAAACCCTATGGGACAGCTCTGTTCTGTCATATAGAGTCACTATGAATCAGAACTGACTTGACGGCACACAACAATAACGATGTAAATGGTATTGTGTTTTTAATTACAAATTCCAATTTTTCATTGCTAGTATATAGGAAAGAAATAGACTTTTGTACATTAACATTGTATCCTGCAACCTTGCTGTTATCACTTATTAGTTCCAGAACTTTTTTTTTTTAATCAATTCTTCGGGATTTTCTACATAAACAATCTTATCATCTATGAACAAAGACAGTTTTATTCCTTCCCAATCTGTAAACCTCTTATTTCCTCTTCTTATCTATTGCATTAGCTAGGACTTTCAGTACAATGTTGAATAGGAGTGATGAGAGGGGACATCCTTGCTTGTTCCTGATCTTAAGGGGAAAGCATCTAGTTTCTCACCAAGAAGTATGTTGTTAGCTGTAAGTTTTCACAAGTGTTCTTTAACAAGTTGAGAAAGTTCCCCTCTGTTCCTAGTGTCTGAGAGTTTTTATCATGAATGAGTGTCAAATTTTGTCAACTGCTTTTCCTACATCTGTTGATATGATCATATTATTTTTCTTCTTTAGCCTATTGATATGATGAATGTCATTAATTGATTTAGAAATGTTGAAGCAGCCTTGTAGACTGTTTGGTTGTTGTCATGGTTTGAATTATTTCCCCCAAAAAAATGTGTGTATCAGCTTGGCTGGGCCATGACTCCCAGAATTGTTTGGTTGGCCTCCATTTTGTAATTGTAATTTTATGTTAAAGAGGATTAGAGTGGGATTGTAACACCACCCTTACCCAGGTCACATCCCTGATCCAACGTAAAGGGAGTTTCCCTGGGATGTGGCCTGCACCACCTTTTATCTCTTGAGGAAAGGGAAGCAAGCAGAGAGTGGGAACCTCATACCACCAACAAAGAAGCACTGGGAGCAGACTGCATCCTTTGGACCCGAGGTTCCTGCGCAGAGAAGCTCCTAGTCCAGGGGAAGACTGATGATGATGAGGACCTTCCTCCAGAGCCAACAGAGAGAGAAAGCCTTCCCCTGGAGCTGACGCCCTGAGTTTGGACTTCTGGCCTACTTGACTGTGAGAAAATAAAATTCTGTTAAAACCATCCAGTTGTGGTGTTTCTGTTAGAGCAGCACTAGGTGACTAAGACAGTTGTGGTGTATAATTCTTTTTTATACATTGTTGCTAATATTTTGTTGAGGATTTTTGCATCTATATTTATGAGAGATGTTGGTTTGTAACTTTCCTTCCTAGTAATGTTTTTGTTGGTCCTCTGGTGGTGTAAATGGTTAAGCACTGGACTACTCACCATAAAGCCTGGCAGTGTAAACCCACCCAGAGGCACTTGGGAAGTAAGACTTGGCGATCTGCTTCAGAAAGGTCATAGCCTTGAAAACTCTGAGGAGCAGTTCTACCCTGCATGCATGGTATCAACATGATTCAGAACCAGCTCAACAGCAATTAACAACGGCAACCATGTCTTTGTCTGGTTTGGGTATTAGGGTAATGCTGGCCTCATAGAATGAGTTGGAAGTGTTCTCCCCTCATCTGTTTTTTGGAAGAGTTTGAGAAGGATTGATATTTGCCTTGTTTTTTAATTGACTGTTGATGTTGCTCACAATGTCCTTACCTCCTCAAGCAACTATTCTCACCAAAAGGCTAATAGTTTTAAACAAGTTTATTTTCTCCAGAAACATTTCTTTGGTTACTGCAATCAGACATGTTTAATCACTCACCATTAGTAAATGGCTAACAAAGGAGCCACTCAAAAACTTATTTTGGTTGAAGCTTCATTTTCATTTTTGTGAAGAAAATGAAATAGTCTGTTCTGAATATTCTAAATTTTTTTGAGTTAGGAATATTGTGACGAGGGCTTAGTCTAGTAAAGTTGACATATATACGTGTCTATATATATTAGCATTGCTTTAGTGTTATTGTATAATAACCACAATACTTTGCCATCTACTTTAATAACAAAATAATTCACACTCCACTGTGTCTTAAAAGTGCAATATTTAAAGCTCAATTTTCTTTCCTGGTTTTGACATGATGGGTATGCACTGACAATAAAAATAAAATGTTGTATTGTGGTGATACACATGGCACTTGAAACACTGCTGAGTTGCAACAGCATTAGTGTGATTTGCAGCATGCTGAGCAGCAGTGCAAAGCGATGAGGGTGCCACATATGGTCTATCACAAGTACCCACTCTTCCATTGTAGCATGAAGGCAGCCATAGACAATACAAAAATGAATGAGGGTGACTGTATTGCAATCAAACCTTACTTGTGGACACCAAAATTCCTCTGATTTTTCCAACCGTTTCACAACATAAAAACCATTCTTAGTTTATGGGCCATACAAAAACATTGGCCTGCAGGTCATTTTTCCAACCCTTGTGCTATATTGTTAGTAGGGATTGCAAATTACTCCCTTCAACTCTCCACACATCTAGCACTAGATTCTGCACAGAGAGCATATAATGATTTAATGATCGGTAAGGTGTTGTTGTTGGGTGACTCATAGTAACCACATGTGACAAAGCAGAACTGCCCCGTAGGGTTTTCTTGCCTGTGATCTTTACGGATCTTTCTTCTGTGGAGAGACTGGGTGGGTTTGAACCGTCAACCTTTCAGTTAGCAGCTGAGTGCTAAGGAAGGAAATGAGCTAGGGAGGAGCAGGAGTGAGAGATTCTTTTCATTGTAAACCATTTTGTACCTTTAGAAATTAAAAAAAATACATTTTGAACTATACAAATTTCCTATTTCTAAAAGCACATTCCATAGACAAAAGAAAATTTGGTAGCAAACTAAATTCCATCAACAAGGTAATTGTTTAAAAAAATGATGACATATACAAATATTTACTGGTATGGAAATTTTCCACAATATATTAAGAAAAAAAAGTTACAACATGAAACTTAACTAAAACATTGTAAACAGGAATATGGCGGAGATGGCCATTATCACCGCTTCTAAGGGAGATAAAGTGGTGAAACAGAAGGAAGAATACAGTCCTTGGATCCAGAAGAAACTCTCACTGGTAGTGAACTGGAATAAGGTTCAGTGAAGATGAAACTTTGGCTTATGCATTAGCTGGAGGCACCTGAATAGTATAAAGGCAATAGTAACTTTAATTGTGGAGCTGTTTGCCTTTAGTTGTTTTAAAAGCCTAGAAAAAGGAAAATGACAAGCTCAAGCCAGCCAACCATCCACTTAAAGCACACTGTAGAGTCAGGAAGCCTCCATTACGTTTTTTTTTTTTTTCCTAGTTGCCATCAAGTCAATTTCGACTCATGGCAACCCCATCTGTGTCAGAGTAGAACTGTCAGATTTTTCAGAAATAGATCACCTGGCCTTTTTTTCTGAGATGCCTCTGGGTGAACTTGAACCTCCAACCTTTGCACCACCCAGCAACTCTCATTACATTTAGAGACCTTTTTCTTCTGTAGCCGTAGGGCAGATTGTATTGAAAATCAGGTCCAGGATTTAACTGCAAGGGTAGCAAAGCTACAAAGGAAACCGAAGTCTTAGCCTTGATGGTTTCCTATTCCAAAATTCAGGACCTTGAGAAAGAAGCACATCTCTAGCATATTTAATAACTGTCTTTCCAATCTATGACCCTCTATATACATATATATATACATACATATATATACATACACACATATATATATAGTTGTATACTTGACAGTGGTAGAGCTCTCACCTTCCATGTGGGAGACCCAGGTTCAATTCCTGGCCAAAGCACCTCATGTGTAGCCACCATCCACCTGTCACTGGGGGCTTGTGTGTTGCTGTGACACTGAACAGGTTTCAGTGGAGCTTCCAGACCGAGACAGACTAGGAAGTAAAGCCTGTCAATCAGTCCAATCTAGTGGGACGGCGCAGGACCAGGCAGCATTTTGTTTTGTTGTGCACGAGGTTGCCATTAGTCGGGGCCAACTAGATTGAAGCTAACAACAGCAACAGCAACAGTTCTGGTTTAAATGCATAGATGGTATTGTGTTACATCTGCATAGATGGTGTTGTCTTATAAATCACAGCTATCACAGTCCCTGTGTCACAGGTGTATTCAAAACGTATGTTCAACTGTGATTCTGTGACTCTCGCTCTGAGCCCCCTTCACTGGTGGTACTGAAAATTGACAAGGCGATTGGAAAGAGCAGCTGATTGAATTTCCTACAGCACCTCTGAATTAAATCACTTCCCATACTTCTCCATATGCACTCCACACACATTGCAAAGTGTGTTGTGTGTCAGAGAACACTCCTGGTATTGTTGGGTGGGACTGAACTGTGCTTAATATTGTGCTCTGTGAATCTCCTCACCACCACTATCAGGAAACATCTGACAAACCTGGGATGTTATCCATCTTGGGCAGTGTAGGACACACAGGAGACCCTTTGTGACTCAATAGCAAATTAGGGACACTGGGACCTTTGATGGCCTTGATGTATTGGAGGTAAACTGGCCCATTGTTTCATCATGAGGAGCCTTCAAATAAATAAGCCTGGAAAGTGGTTATTTAAAACAAACTCTTTTGGTGTTCCTGAAAGATGGATTCAGCATGGTTTCCCCTAAAGATTAAGTAAAGTAAGTTGCTATGTATTTTATCGTATGAGTTGTAGCAGTTCAGTAGAGTGGCGTTAAATGCAAGAGCTCTGGAGCAAGAAAGGCCTGGATTTAAAGCCTAGTCTGGCACTTGATAACCATGTGATCTAGGGAAAATTACCAATGATCGCCTTATAGCATTGTTTAAATTATTTAATGAGATCGTATATATAAAATGGTTAACACATAATGAGTAGTTAACTGATAGTCAAAAAAAAGTAAGTGAATTCAGATGAATAATTATCAGTAATAAGCAATTATAACACAAGTATGAAAACAATTTTGTGAAGTTTTCTCTATAAAGATAAGCTTTTGCTAAACAATTTACACAAGAGTTTAGACTTTTACTCTGAAACTCATTTGTAGATGCGTGTTTTCTGTACCTGCAGTTAAGCATATAGAATATGTATGTTAGAATATATGACAAGAATATTCCTCTGGTTGCTCTTCAAAGCTAAGATTTTCTTCAAACAGTTGTTTTTAACACATGGTTTAACTTAAGATTTTCTTGAACATACTAGTTTTTGTGTAGAGATGAAGCTACTGGATTAGGAAGTTTTTTTAGTATTGGTAATGAACTCTCAGAAATGTAGACCTTTTTTGTTAAGTCTTTAGAACAAAGGTATTCATTTTCAGATAACTGACAATAGAAAAGGTTGAGGCTGCCATGTAACGGTATTAAGCTAACTGGCGCAGGGATCCTGGAAGCAAATCTCTACCTCTGACTTAATCAGGTTGGAATTTAAACCAACTGAACAAAATGGCCAAAAGTAGCTTATGTAAACAACTTACAAATGTTTAGTCGGTTCTGGGCACTAAGAGAAGACAACCAAGTAAAATATAAAACAGGGCCCTTGCTTCCAGCTGAAGCACTAAGCCACACAGAACAATTAGGAGCATCATAGTGCTGTGTAATGTGTCATAGAGACATCTGGTGTTTCTCAACCTCTTTCTGATCACTGCACCCCTCCAAATGTTAGACCTTTTGGTGGCACACTTAAAATACTCAAAACAACACTAAAACAAGATAGCAGTAATTACAAAGCAGACTCCACTATTGGGTAACAGTATCTTGCAGGATCTATAAGAACCTCTGCAGATGGCTCTCCACATGGCTGCCTTTTAACCCTGTGTTGCTATTCGAGCAGAACTGTGTACTGTCCTGACCACACTCTCTTATATCCTCATGAGACATACATCTCTCATACTCCAACAAACCAGAAACTTTTCTTCGGTGCCAGCTTGAACTTATGCTTATATGCAGCAAGCTAAACCCCACTTTACCTTACTAGATTGCCCAATCCTCTCAGCTCAACATTCTATCTGATAGATGTCCCTGAAATAGTACCTGTGATCACTTGTAGAACCAATAAATTTCACTATTTGGGCGAAATTGGTTGGTATGCTTGATTGGCTCTAGACACACCAGCATGCCTTTACCCGTTATTTGAAGACCTCAACTCTAACTGGAGTAGCCAAAAGCAGGGGATGGGTGGAAACTGACGTGGTCAGGAACAGCATCTTTAAGGAGTTGAACATTAAAGGATGGGTAAGATGTAAATCTATAGATGTGGAAATAGAGGAGAGGAGAATACTGTGGTCTCAGTTTCATTCTGTAGTGTAAAGAATTTTCACTTCCAATTGTCTTTTCAGTTACCTTCTTGAAGTAAAGTACAATCTCAATGAGAATTCAATTTAACCAAAGTGGGTGGCACAAGTTTCTTGTATCACAAGTGTCACATCTATGATGTTAGATCACTAAAGGTATTACAGTGCCCTCTATTCATCTAACAAGGTGCAAGAATTCAGGTATCCCACATGCTATAGGAATAATGACCACAACAATGTGACCCTGCTCTTCCCAATTTAATTTCTGCCTTTGCCTTTTATCCAGAGAATCCTTGTAAGAATACAGAATCTCCCTGACACTTTCCAGTACCATACCTGAATACCTGACCCCTTTGTAACATTTGACAGTCAGCCTTTCCCTCATAGAAACTCTTTCTTCCCTTGCTTTCCCTAACATCAAACTCTTAGTTCTCCTACTCAGGCTTCTTTCTTCTCTCACTTAAAGTGTTCCCCAGTCTTTGGCCCTCTTCTCACCTTACATTGGAGGATTGTTTGGGGATTCTTAGAACGGCAAAATACCTAGTTTGAGGTAAGCAAGCCCCTTTAATGGACGCTCACTGTCTCGCAGACATTATCCTGCCTTGGCTGAATTTTAAAATCAACCCTCAGGGACAAATAACGCCGTTAGGGAAAACTTCCAGCTATACTAAATCTGCCCCGGAGGCAGGAACCGTAGCAGGAAGAACTTTCTAAGAAGAAACTTCCCATTTTATTTCTTCTGATTAGGAGCGTGTGCCTTTAAAAGATACGCACCCCTGAACTTGTTTTCTGAGACATCATTTTTCCGAATCCATTTTAGACAGGATAGTTCCAGTTGGCAGGAACTATACCCAGCACCACCCCGGAGCCTGGCACAGGGTGGGCTTTGGGGGTTCATCTGTTTTATGTTGGCTCCCTCTGGAGTTGAGGTCCTGGGGGATGGGGAGGGCTTGGCACACTTGAGGGGAAGAGCAGGGCGCTGGCCATAGGCCGGCTCTGCCGAGGAGTGCAGCACTAATAGCACCACCTTAAGGAGCAGACACCCGCCACAGGTCGAGGGGACGGCATTAGAGTTTCATGGCAGTTTAACCCTGAGAACGACAAATACAGTAACTGTCACCAGTACCTCACCAGGGCTAGGGCGGGGCAGGCTGGGTCGCGCAGCCGCAGAGTGGAGGGCCAAGTCTCGTCCCTGACGTCATACAGAGCCCCGCCCGTGCGGGAAGCGGAGGCTCTGTCACGCAGGCGCGTTCGCTCGTAGTAGGTGGTGCTAGGGGCCGCCTTGGGAGTTGTAGGAAGACGGCGCTGCCGCCATTTTGTGGAGTGTTTGTCGCAGTGGTTGGAGGGGGAAGACGACGGTCTGGCGACTCTTCTCGCCCAAAGGGCCTTTTGCTTCTGCAGAGGTAAGGTATCGGGTGGAGTGTGCTTGGCTGGGAGACTTTAAGTCTCGAAGCCAGATGTCGGAGAAACGACTCGGGGCCTCGGCGCCTGTTGATGAGTTGGAGGTTCTTAAGGGGTATTGCTCAGCTGGTGGCTTTAAAAACCCTAAAGTTGCCCAGACGTCGTGGTAGATCTAGAGTCCTGGGGCTGAAAGGTCCGCGGTTCTGCGCTGACCCTTGTCTGAGAGCCGCTACCTCGCGCATCGGGGCTCCGGAGGCGCCGGGCTGGTCCAGATGTGGCGAATGGGCTGGGGCCTAGGTGATCCCTGTCAGGGCTGCCTACGCCCACGAGAGCGAGGGCCTGGCGGGTGTGGGCACCAACAGTCCGGGAGACCGTTCGAGAGCCGTGCCTGTTGTTTGTGTTATGGGAGATCCAGTTCTTCCCTGGATTTCGGGCCTCTGCCGTTTCTCGCGTTTGGGGGTTTTCCAGAATCAAATATTTGCCGAGATCTGTGAATGAGCCAGAGGCCCTGGTCAGGGGCCCGAGGCGGGGAGGTGGGCGGCCATGGGGCCTGGGCGTCGGAGGAGCTGCGAGTCCAAAAAGCTCGTTGTCATCGAGTCGGTTCTGACTCACAGCGACCCTGTAGGACAGAGTAGAACTGCCCCTATAGGATTTCCAAGGCTGTAATCTTTAGGAAAGGTGACTGTCACGTCTTTCGCCTGCGGAACAAGGCTGGTGGGTTCGATCCGCTGACCTTTTGGTTCTCAGCCGAGCACTTTAACCACGGCGCAGCCAGCCAGGGCTGCGTCTGCGAGTCCAGGTGGTGGAATTTAGCTCAAGCTTGAAAGATTGAAATATGGGAAGATTCGTCCTTTGTGCAGTGTGTTTTCTTCCTAAGGTGGAGCACACCATTGTTGCAGCGAGTCTGTGTTTCTGATAGTTGTGCATCATGTTATCCGTGATTACTCAAGTAGCCTGGGTTTGCTTATCCGATCCTTAGGAAACAATTCTCCAAACTGATCGGGCCAACCACCTTGCCTCCCTTTGTACCTTCTCTGTGATTGTGCCACCCACAGGCTTTTTGTTACTCATTAAATGGTGAGCCAGCTAGTCGTAACGTCTGTTTTGATGTTTTTAAGCCATGTACATAGTATTGAGTTGTCAGGTATCGTAAGATTTTAAAAAGGACAGGAAAATCGGATTTCTAATACATGCATACGGATTCCGTGTGTCTGTTTTTTATTTATTGAAAAATATCTGACGATTCTAGCATGTAGAATTCTTTATTAATTAGAGGTAGTTTAATAATTCTAGGTAGTTTTTCTTTTTTTGTGTATGTGAAGGTGGGTTCAGGAATCTTTGTCTTCTGAGAGTATATTTCTGAGCATTAGGGGGAGAAAAACTTCTAATAGTGACTGAATTAAATTTAAAGTAGTGAACTTGATTAGAGAAATACAAATCTTGGGCTCTCACGAAGAACTCATTTTAGTATTTGCATGTTACAGTGAAACCTGTGAGAGCCAGAACTGGAAGGAACTGCCTTGTTTTTCCAGGTCTCACAAGTTTTCCACGTTTGACAGGGTGCAGTCTTAAACCACTTTTCTGTTGCTCTCTGTTATTGGAAAATATTTGAGTTTTCCTTCTCTAACAGGTTTCCACCTTACACAGGTTACGGGTTTTGCAGATTTTACTGTAATAACTTTGTTTATTTGAGAATTCTGCCTTGTTAGAAGTGAGCTTGTTGTGGCCAATTGACAGTAGGGGGAAAAAACTAAAGCAAACACATGTTTGGCAAAAACTGCAAAATAATGGATGGCGGTCATAATAACCCTCAATCATCAGGTGTCGTGATTTTGCGTGCTGTTACTTGTTTAAGAAGGCTGAGAAGCTATTTTAAAGAGTTCCTGATGTGGTTTAAATACAATTTTGGCAATTCAAGGAAGGAGTCAGAAGAATTCCACTAGAAATAGAAATGTTTTTTGTGGCTCCTCTGAAGAAAGTTTATTTTTTGGCTTTTTGCCTCAGGTAAATTTGTAGTGCTCTTCATTTCGGTTTCCTAAATTTATATCCCATACTAGGAGCCCTCGTGGCGCAGTGGTTAAGTGCTTGGCTGCTAACTGAAAGGTCAGTGGTTGAAACCCACTAGCCACTTTAGGATAGAAAGACCTAGCAATCTGTTCCTGTAGAGATTATAGCCTGGAAAACCCTGTGGGGCAGTTCTACTGTCACATGGGGTCACCGTGAGTTGGAGTCAACTCAGTGGCACCTAACAATAACAACGTACTGCATACATAAGTCAAACCACTTACTAATTTCCAGTGAGAAGCCTAACAAGCAGGCTTCAAACCCGTTATTTTCAGTTTGACCCCCTGCTGAGAATTTGCATTTCCACCCCAGAACCACCTGGGGGTCTTGTTAAACTGTAGGTTCTGATTCAGTATATCTGGAGTGGAAAAGCAAATTCTCAGCAGGGGGTCGAACCGAAGAAAATAACTGGTTGGAAGCCCTGGTTTTAGGATTCTTATTTGTTTGACTTGATCAGTGCCTTCTCCTTTCTTAAACAAGCTAAAAGAGAAGCCACATTATCAGAAGAATACTTTATGGGTGAAGAATTAGAATCCGCAAGAGAAGAGAGTTAAAGAGATCTGAATATTTGGCAGCATCAGGCTTCGATGGCATGGTGTGGACAGTTTTTTAGGGAATACCTCCCAGGAGAATTGAACTTGCCTCATTTCAAAGTCTTGTTTTAATCCACTTGAAATCATTGAGATTTTCACTTACATTTGTTGGCTTGTTATTAAGTTACTTGGGCAAGCTGAATGAGATTAACTAAATTGGTTTTGGTCCATTTTAGCCTTTTCCAGTTCCCTTGCTGAAATTGTGAAATTCTTCCCTTATAAATTCACCCTGTTTGTTTAGTAGAGAGTTTAGACATCACTGTTAAAAATTTAACTGTGTTGGAAAAGAATTAAGATGGGGAGAAGCAGATAGCGATGACATTGAGCAAATACTGAACCTGGAATGAGCCTATGCATTTGAAGTTGTAGATGGAGTCAGGGAATTGTTACCATCATCCTTCTGATTTCACAGTTACTGTACTTAACTGTGCAGCTTCCTAAGTTGGTTTCTTTTACAGAGCACTCCAGAGGTATAACAAATAGATTTAGAAATAACTGCAAGATGATCTGAAAGTAAACTGGTTGGATAAAGAAAGTGAGTTCGTTAAATCTTTTTATTGCCCTTCAGTTTCTCTGTTGAATGCTGTTCTATTCACCTCCTGTTATTTTCAAAGCTTAGAGTCATTCTGAGATTTATAGAAAGGAACTCTACAGAGTTTGAGAGAAAGTGTTATTCATAGCTTTAAAACAAAGTAATTTCCCACATTTAGTATCCTTGAGTGTTTTCTCTGGTTTCAGCTATTTGTACTATAGTATTTTTGCCAAAGCTACGTGACACTTGTCATATTATTTATCTTAAATCAACTCAGATTTTAACTTAACAGTTTTAAAGAAATCATATCAACAACTTAATTAGGAAATCAGTAATCAGTTACCATAAAGAAGATGGTAACTATAAAAATAAAAGAAGAACAAAATTATTCATTTCTAGCTAAACAGTGTTGTCTACTGAAGGCTGTTTGCCCAAGCCCTGGCCCTTTTGTTTTTTAAAGGACAATGAGCAAAGTGTTAGTTGAAGATAAAGATCAAGCCGAGACTTTGTTCTGGGTGTAATTAGAAGGATTGAAAGAAAATGCATTAAGGTCTCAGTGTTGGTATCTATCATTTAGTAGATCTTAAGCCATCTTGGTAGTGTCCCATGACTTGGGAAACATTACCTAAAAAGATTTTAGACAGGGGATACTGATCTTCTGTTAAGGGTGGTAGAAAAATTTGGAAGTGGATAATGGTGATGGTTGCATAGTATGATGAATTAATGCCACTGAATTGTATGAAATATGAAAAATGTTGACTTGGCAAATGTTTTGTTACATTTACCACAATTAAAAAAAAGATTTTAGAACCTATGTGCTAGATGTTCATGTTTAAATAATAATAACGTGTAATACTTTGTTAAACATAGCTGTCTACACTGTAACTTCCACAACTCCCTTTTTGTTTCTGTTAACAGATGCGGCATTCCAAACGCACTCGCTGCCCTGATTGGGATAGCACAGAAAGCTGGGGGCATGAAAGCTACAGTGGAAGTCACAAACGGAAGAGGAGGTCTCACAGTAGCACACAAGAGAACAGGCATTGTAAAAAACCACATCCTCAGTTTAAAGAATCTGATTGGTAAATTACTCTTGAACTATTAACATTTTAACTTCAGTAGTTTTTTAGTGATTTATCATTTACGTATATAGTTTTCATTTGTCAAATTGTTTTATGATTCAGTCAACAAATGTTTTATTCATTAAAAAAATCCTGAGTGCCTATTATAGGGTGGACGCTTTATAGGTGCTCAGGCTACACTGTGATTAAAACAAAATTTGTATCCTCGTGTATCTATGTCTATCTGGCACTGGTTGGAGAGAGTATCAGCAAGTGGATATAAAACATTGAGTTCTCATTTTGTACAAGGTGTTGTGAGGAATTGTCAAAAAATACTCCTACAAATAGGCTGCCAGTAACATAAGGGAGATGAGACACACAAAAAGGCAGTAGTGATGATAGGACACCCAGTCGGTACCTTTAACTTGTACATTGGGTATGTAGAAGGGAAACACATATGTTGGTGTGCTTATTTTGTGTTTCATGAATGAGATATGACTTGGGAGAGGAGTTATTTCAAATGAGAAAAAACAGCATGCTCTATTGGGGAATGCTAACGTGTGCTGGGGATTAGTCACACAGTATGTGCTTCAGGTTATATTTGTAGAAAAAGGCAATGGATATGTTTGGGATTTTTAGAAGCTTTGTTATAAGAAGAACCATTCCTTTGCACAAGCGGTAGCCAGTAATTTAGGAGAGGGTCTCGGTAAAAATTTCCAATAGCATTTGTTCTGTTTTATTGTATTCTTACCAGTGTAAAATTTGGAGATAACACATTTAAACAAAATTAAAGAAATTTTAAAGTTCCTAAATGATTAAAGAAAGACTAGGTGAGTAGAGTTTCTTTTTACTCTGTTCTTAATTTCTCTTTCTTGTTTGTTTTGTTGGTTCTATGTTTTCTCCTTGTTTTGTGCAGATGTTCCATTGGGATTGTTTGCCAGATTGCTTTCTAAATTAGCCAGCTGGGGACAGTATGTAATTTTTTTCCTTCTCCATGCTAAACAGGCTTGTTCTGCAGAACAGTGAGCTTGTAATCAGTACAGACTAATTTTCTTCATCACACTGTTATACGGGGGAGGGGAGATTTATGACAGGATTTTAATTATCAGAGCTAGTATCAGTGTACTATAGGAAAAGATTTGTATCCAATTATTAATAAATACGAAATACTCTTTAAGACTTCATATCACAGTACTAATTATTTACATGTTTATTATACATTGAGTGATGAACAGTTCATTCATGTTCATAATTAATTACATAAATATGATACGGAATCAGTCCCAGCCGAATACCTTCTTCTTTGACACTGGCACAGAGATGTTGGATAATAATTGCTTTCCATAATACAGAATCTTCTAATTGTCTTTTTGAAGATTTAAAAACTTTACAAAGAATGTTTTTTATCATAAAATGGGAAAAAATGAAAAATGGAGAAAAGTATAAGATAACCTTGACAGGATACTAGTCACCCATTATTTGGATGTAAAATTGTTTCTAATTATTTGTTCTTAAAAATATCTTTGTATACAAACTTTTGCCTCTAATTATTTCTGAAAAATAGATTCTAAGAAGGGACATTTTCAAGTTGAAGGGTATAAAGTCTTACAAGATTGTTACTACATATTCACTTTTTTTTTTTTCCTAGAAAGTTTGTACCAATTTACTCCTACAACATACTCCTTCATGCTCTCACCAATATTGGCTATTTTCAAAGGCCAAGAATAGTGTTTTGTTTTAATTTGAAATTATACGTTTCTAGGGACTGTCCACTTTTATGTGCTTATTGACTTGGATATTTTTTGTGTTGTTAGTCAGTTTTTTCTATTAAAGTGTTTTTTTCTTACTGATTTATAAGAGCTCTTTATTAATTATTTTAACCCTTTGTCATGTTTATCACAAGGTATCTTTTCTTTTTGATTTGTCTTTTGGCAGTAGCCTGTGAATTGGTGTCCCTTCCTGCAGGCTTTATCAGTCAGTTCTTCAAACACTACTGTTACATATTGTGACCAGAAGCTTTAAGTGACTTCCTATAACATAAAACATCAAGTCTTAAACTAGTAATTCTCAAACTTTAGTGTGAAAAGAATCACCTTGGAGAGGTATGTTTGAAATGCAGATTGCCAAATTTAGGTTCTGTGAATCTGACCTAGGGCTGAGGAATCTTCATTTATGATAAGAATCCTGTATTCTGATATAGTTGATAAGCAGACCACCCTTTGAGAAACAATTGTTTTAAACTTCTTGGCCTGGCATGCAGGGCCTTTGATTATATGCCCTAGTTTATTATTTGCCTGTATTACTCTATGTGAAAACTGCTTTTACTGGAGTTCTCTACTCACTGTCTCCTGAGGATTGCATAGACAAGCCTACCTCCAAGTCATTGTGACTAAAAGTGTTACCTAAATACAAGGTAATTGTGCTGTCTCCCCTCAAATTTCTTCTGCTTTCCGCTTTGTTCAAGTCCTAGCTTCCCTTTAAGATGCAATTCTGTTTACATCTTTTCATAAACATCTTCCCTAACACTTCAAGCAGATTGAGTTCGTTCCCTTCTATGGCCCTAGATAGTCATGCGATCTTTCAGTGTTTCCTGCTTTGTTGAGTTTTGTTTTATTTTTATGTAAGTAATCTCACGTTGCTTATTATTTGTTGGCAGGACTTTGCCTTATGTAATTTTTTATCTTCCACAGAACCTGTGTGGAAATAAACACAAATGCCCATGCCTTTATGAATCTTGGCTATTTTGAAAGACCACAGTGAAATGTTTACAGGACATGGAGTGAATATTTTAAAAAATGAAATCAATCTGTTCATCCCATCTACCGTGTCCATAGCCTTTGTAATTCTCCAGATTTTGTTTATCTCATCTCTAAGCCATGGTCATTAAAGATGGAAGAGCTCCTCATCTTTTTATTCTCATGATGTTCCTTCACCCCATGTTTTGTTTTTCTGTTGATTGTCTATGGATTATCAGTAGTTCTAATTTCATGTAATATTCCAGTTTAACATGATTAGCATTAGTTTTTTCTGACAGGATGATTTTGGGCTTTTATGGGGAGGATACCTTATAGAATTGCACAGAATGCCTTTTAGAGTTATGATCATTTCTAGCATGATGTAGATCTCTCCCTGACAGCTCTAAGCCAGATGATCAGATCCCTGACCTTGATCTCCAGTCTTACGCTAATATCCTAAGTTGTTTCTCCAATGATTAGAACTAAGGCTGACACTGGGGAAAGGGAAGAAGGTTCCTCTGTCTCCCCAGCCTGGATTTGATGCTAACTGTTGGGTAGCAATTTTAGAGATGCTTCTTACCTTTATTTCTCCATAAACCAACCCCCGGGAAAAAGAATGACAGCATATGCTGGGGAAAGGAATGGGGTTGGTGAGGGCAATCTAGTCAACATCTGTCACTCCATTGCTTGTCAGGATTATTTTAGCTGATTTGTCTGACTGGGCAGGTGTCCCCTTTCTCCCTTAGTGCTCCATGTGCATCCCTCTTGAAGCTTCGCACTCTGTTGAAGAGGACACTCATCCCAGGTAGAGAGGGGGACGGGAAATTGGGCCAATTGAATCTATGTCCTTTTCTTTCCATCAGATAAAGGCTACTTAACTGGGATCCATTGACCTCTCAAATTCTTTGCCAAGTTTTGTTTATGCATTTATGCTTTTCTTGGAGAGGGTCCACGGCTTTCATCAGGTTCTCGAAGGGATCTGTAGATTCAGAAGAAGTTAAGCACTGTGGCCCTAGATAACACTATGCTATCTTCCATGTGTAACTCTTGTTTATTTCTCTAGCAGGAACAGTAGGAAATCAGAAATGTAAAGGGAAGTAGGGTAGCGATACTGTTATAATCCTAGTCAAGCAATACAGGAACACTTTCTCATTTGAGGGGGATGTATTTTAGATGTCCTTGGCACGTGAGGACATCCTCAAAAACTGTGTAGTCTGTTTCTAAACCAAGAATAACAGGAGGCTAGAAATGCAAAGGGGAGTGGAGACAAGATAAGTGATGTGTGTAATAAAACTGGTCTGTATGATAGGAGTTAGAAAATATCTTAATTTTTGCCGCTTATGTGCTCTACAACCATGGCAAATCATTTTCCTTGTAGGGATCTTAATTTAGTCATCTTTAAAATGACTGGAATTCAGTCAGGGGTCATTTCAGCTTTAATAACCTTTCATGAAAGCATTCTCTATGTGCCAGGGATATCTAAAATACTCTTAACAGGGAAAGGAGTCCTGTTTTGCCTGCTTCCGATTGTGTGTGGCTCTGTGAGAGAGGAGAGAAAGCTTAGTTACAGATGCATATATCATAAGACCGTTCAATTTCAGAAGAGTAAATTTTGTGAGTTTCTTGTTTTTCTCAGAAGGTAAAGGAACACTTAAGTAAACAGTAGATATAATGAATGATTTGACTCAAGCTTTGTTCCTTGGTGTGAAATGCTTGACAGCAGTCTAGATAATGGAGAATTATGGACCCATTTGCTTGTTGGTTAAAATGATTTCTTAGTTTTGTGAGAAAAGTGTACATTCTAATTCATCAATTTCAGTTTTTTTTTTTAATTGAGTTTTTAAAGTAAGAATTCTTGAGAGAATGTTTTGTTTGAACCACACTGTTTTAGAATGAAGAGAATAATTTGATATCCTTTAATGTGTTTGCAGTCATTATTTAGAAGCAAGGTCCTTGAATGAGAGAGATTATCGGGACCGGAGGTACATTGATGAATACAGAAATGACTACTGTGAAGGATATGTTCCTAGGCATTATCACAGAGACATTGAAAGCGCTTATCGAGTCCACTGCAGTAAATCTTCAGGCCGAAGCAGGAAAAGCAGTCTTAAAAGGAAGCATAATAGACATTGCTCAAGTCATCATTCACGTTCGGTATGATTAATTTTGTTTTTATTTTGGGTGGATTCTTATTTGTGTGTAAAAGCTCTTAGTGACCCAGTAGGTTGGAATAGTTTATATATGCAGTGCTATTTAGATATATTATAATCGTGTTTATATTATTTGAGTCCTTAAAGGAAACCTACAAATTCTTACAGCAAAGCTGTGTTTATTAGTCAGCCCTCATTTGCCCACATTTACTCATTTTCTGCAGACTAGATCATGAGTTTGATTTTAACAGTTAATTATTTTTGTGTTTTGTAATGTAATCTTAGGAAAGATTGAAGCACCCATCTTTTTCTTTCATATTAAATATTCTTTTACTTTAAAAGAAACCCCTTTCCTAATACTTATAAACAAATATGGAAAAATTGCACGGGTGGATACTTAAATGTTGTTAACTTGTATATAGTATAGTTCCACAGCACAGTGTATCATTGTCTGCAACTAGATCAGTTGAAATTTTGAAAGTGGGTGCTGAATGGGAATTAGAGTATCCAAAAAGCCCACCTCTTTTTGTACTCATACATCTTCACCTGTTTGAGCAGTAAACTTTGGATTTTTTTTTGTCCCCAGTGTTCTTCAGTGGAACTAGTTTTCACTAAGTAGAACATTGAAATTAGCATTTATTTTTCCCATTTATGTTAATCATGCATATTTTAAAATAGCTAAATAAGACCAATTTCAACTAATCTTGACATTTTAAAACATTTTTTGGACAAACTAGACATCTCAACTCACAGCATATTCTATTTAGAGCAAGAGATTAGTAAATCATGACATTGCATTCTTTAAATCTCAGACTTCAATTAAATCAGTATTTTAAAGAGACAATTGTGTTGTTTTTTTTCTATTGCCACTTTAAGTATCTTATCTGAAAATCTGTTCCTTGCCATGTTTTTCTTCTGTAACATAAACTGTGCCCTGTGAATTTCTGGGGACTGAATTTGAAATTGCTCCTGCCAACTGTTCGTGGCCTGGTGCTTATCTGAATGCCTGAATATCTCCCCGCTGAATGAATTGCGTATTCTGCCCTGAATTCACTCTGATATATTGATTGGCTGGACGATCTTGGTGCTGCCCACTTGCCGTTCCAGAAGAGCCACCGAAGGAAAAGACCCAGGAGTATAGAGGATGATGAGGAGGGTCACCTGATCTGTCAAAGTGGAGACGTTCTAAGAGCAAGATGTATAGAATATTTTTCAACACTTTTTAAACTTTGCAGACAGAAGTATCTTTTTTAAGACTAGTTTGTCAGCGGGGGGCTAAAGAACTCTTCATTACTTTTTTGTTTTGTTTTTTGTGGGTTTGTTTGTTCTGTTGTATTTCTTCTTTTCTGTAGAATTTAAATATTTCTACTCTAAAGTTCCAAAATAATCAGTGGAATTTGAGATTAGAGCAAGAAAGATAGCTCTAGCTAATTGTTTTCGTAGCAGCTGAAAATAATTTGTGTGCTGAAACCTTAATTACGCTTTGATAGAGATCGTTTGAAAATATTCCACATTTAAGCATTCATTGTTTGAATAGCTTAATAATTTGTGCTCAGATACTTAACACCTCTTTTTCCTCCCTTCCTTTAGATGAAATCGTGGATACTTTGGGTGAAGGGGCTTTTGGCAAAGTTGTAGAGTGCATTGATCATGACATGTAAGTTTTTTGTTTTTTTCTTTTTTGAACATTCTGATAGTTTTGGTGGGGAAGGATCTATAATTTAGATGAAATTGTATTTTAAATGGTAGCCATGTGATTACTTGGAAGGGATAGATGTTCAGCAAAAGTTCTTAAACTGTGTGATTTATTTACAATGAGTGTGGATTTTGATATTAAGCATGCTGACAAATTCTAATCGGTGAGATTCATTGAAATTAAGGAAAGCGTTCAAGTGAAGAGTTGAATCTAGGCCCTTGATCCTCTCTTATAGTAATTTAGAATGGTTTTACTCTATTTTGGGATCACAGAGACAATGAAGTGTGTCTCATCTTAATTGGCTGAAAAACCTTTATTCCAAAAGGATAGATAATATTTGCATCTTAAAGTTAGTTTCCTAAACTAAAATGAAATTATGTTACTTAAAGCCTACGTTATAAAGTCATATTTCTTTAATGAGGCGTTCTAAGCACTTTGTGGTTTCATCCTATGTGCCTCATGTTGCCGTTTTCCTCCAGGACCTCTATACTCGTGGTTTGTAAACTTCTGTAAGTGAACCTCTAAAGAGAATTTTGTTAAAACAGCATGTTTCTA
The DNA here is from genome assembly GCA_030035585.1 of Dugong dugon. NCBI lineage: Eukaryota > Metazoa > Chordata > Mammalia > Sirenia > Dugongidae > Dugong > Dugong dugon. The sequence continues at coordinate 152,220,943 of CM057460.1, forward strand.
AATTGGCATCTAAAATTTTCATCACAAATGAAAATAGTTTGTCTTTAGGCAGATCAGGTTTAGAAAAGAGGACAAAGGAAATTGATTTCCTCAGAATCATTCATGGTTGTATACTTCTTGGGAAGTATTGTTACAGATTCCTCATCCTAAAGACTACTCTCATACACTGTAACTATTCATATCTACTTGGATCTGTGAATGCACTAAGCATTTTCTTGGCTCCATGACTTACAGATGGTGTTTTCTTTGCCAGAATTTCCCATTTCCCCCCACCATTTGACAAACAACTTACCCATGTTTCAGGACTCAGTTCTTTGTCACCTTTTCTCTGAAGAAGTCTGTTCTCCCCTAGTCCCTTGGTGGTTAGGCACTCCGTAAACTTGTACCATGCTCTTCTGACATTATGATAATTTATTCACGTCTTTTTTCCATTACACTCTGGGGCACACAGGGACAAGTTCTTGTCTTCTCATCAGTAACACGTGGCTAGTGTCTGGCACAGAGTAGATCTAGCCTGGTAAATTAACAAATAACTTTCAGTAGTAGCATGCTCTATTCTTGGTTTACATTTTTATCCTTTTTGTTTTTACTTTTGCTAAGTATAAAACCTGAGTAAACTTAAAATTCTGGAAACAAACCTTAAAATTCATTAAATAGTAAGGAAATCATCACTCCATGTAAGGTATATTTTGTCAGAATGCTTGGAGAAACTGTTTTATGGGATTTAATACACTATGCCCTGACAGATTATTTCAGAAAAATAGCATAGAGTGATTGTTATAAGATTATGGAATTGTGCTTTAGAGGAAACACAGCTTCAGTTCACTCCTGTACGTTTACCAATTTCATCTTGATTTTTCTTTTAAGGGATGGCATGCATGTAGCAGTGAAAATTGTAAAAAACGTGGGGCGATACCGTGAAGCAGCTCGTTCCGAAATTCAAGTATTGGAGCATTTAAATAGTACTGATCCCGATAGTGTCTTGTAAGTATAAACTTGAATTATGAGCCGTTAAATTACATAAAATAATCAGAATTCTGTGAACTGAATTGTTTTTATTTTGATGTATTTTTAGCCGATGTGTCCAGATGCTAGAATGGTTTGATCATCATGGTCATGTTTGTATTGTGTTTGAACTGCTGGGACTTAGTACCTATGATTTCATTAAAGAAAACAGCTTTCTGCCATTTCAAATTGACCACATCAGGCACATGGCATATCAGATCTGCCAGTCAATAAATTGTAAGTATAATTGATAAACCTTTAAACACCAGAAAATTAAAGTTTTTACTATATGAACAACACATGAACACATTGTCACTGAAAGTACACATATTACAGGTAAAGGTGAAACCCCTCTTTATATCTACTCCTAAGCCCTTTTCCCTCAGTACAAATTTAATTTGTAAGTGAAACTAATAATGTCTTTTTTGTTCTTTTGTAGTTTTGCATCGTAATAAGTTAACTCATACAGATCTGAAGCCTGAAAATATTTTATTTGTGAAGTCTGACTATGTAGTCAAATATAATTCTAAAATGGTAGGTTAAAGATTTGTTTTAATTTTGGTGGCAGTCTTTAAAATTAATTTAGGTTGGTGATCCTTGAAGGATTTCATCTCTGATGCTTGTTATGTACTGATGTTTAAACCAAAAAAGAACAATGTTTTCTCACGGGGCTATGGTGAAAATCAGAAAGATAATAAGTGTGCAGATCTTTTGAACAGTGCTATGAAATTTATTCCATGTCATTGATTTTCATGTTTACTTAACTGTATCTCTAGAAACGTGATGAACGCACACTTGAAAACACAGATATCAAAGTTGTTGACTTTGGAAGTGCAACGTACGATGATGAACATCATAGCACTTTGGTGTCTACACGACATTACAGAGCTCCAGAGGTCATTTTGGGTCAGTAGAACCAGTTTTCCTGATACTGTTAATTGAAAAAGAAATGTTTGTTTTGTGCGCCTTTTATTGGGGCTAGAGGCATGGGGGTTCTTAACAGTGTACAGAAAACATTTTCTATTTTCATAAAGGCTGCATGGTCATTTGCTGTAAATAATATTTTTCCTGAGTGGAAAAATGTGATACCATCTGTGAAAAATATTCCAGGTGGTGGTGATTAATCTTACCTGATAGTACATCACAGCAGTGTGATTTTGAAGTGATTTGCGTACCTATTTTGTGTGTCATCACGAAGGTATGGTACTGTTAAAGATGTCGACTGCAGGGTAGATGTTGGTTGACAGGAGAACAATGAGGAGTTAGTCTAGGAGGAAGGTTCAGAGTTGGAAATAAGAGTCTGAATATTATGCCTCAGAATTAGAAAGTTAGACACCAAGTCAGAATGGGGTTGGTGGCTTAGAGATAGTGGAAAACTTCAGGTCAGGTGTTATTGACTGATAGTTAAATAAAAATACTACTTAGCCAAAAATAAGGTTCACTAAGGTTAGGTGAAACGTTTTTGTGGAATCAGTTGTTTCCACTTAATACCTTTTATTTTTCTCAACAGGATTTGGTAGTTCAGAATGGGAGTGGGAAAGGCAAACTAACGATGTTTATGTAGAGGATTTGCATATGGGTAACGAAATTGAGACTTATGCAGCGCTGAACAGTAGAACTTCTGTAATGATGGAAACATTCTATATCTGCACTGTTCTGCCACATAGAGCCTTTGAGTACTTGTAGCAACTGAGGAACTGAATTTTCAATTTTAATTAATTTAAATAGCCACATCTAATTAGTAGGTACTGCACTGGACAGCTCGCTTTAGATGGGTTTGAAGTGGTTCAGTCACGGCCGAGGAAGCAAAACTGAAACAGACCCAAATTATTACAATTTGCGTGATCCAGAACAGTAACTGGGACAGGAACAGTTACGGGTCAAAGCTCTGAATGGGAGACTCGGAAGAGGCATAGTGAACGCTTTCTGGAGCCTGATACTTGAGATTGGATGATTGGTAGGACTGTGGAGAGTGACACACATTCAGAGCAGCATGGTTGGCCGCCATCTTGGAGTGGGACACTGCTGTTTCTGAGTGCACAAAATCTGATGGGCGAGAGATTTAGTTGCTCTTCAGTGTATACACTGCCGTTGTTGTCTAAGAGGGAGATTAGGTTTCTAGCGGGGCTTCAACCTGTAATTTTTCCCGTTCAGTTGTTCCAGTTCACCCAAATTTTAAAAATTCGAGTCTGTTTTAGTTTTGCTTCCTTCGCCATGACTGAACTGACAAGAACCAGTTTGAAGCCCTGGCTTTAGAGCTTGTCTTTGAATGAATTACAGGGTTTCTGCTCAGTAGTAAGGCTAGAAAGGAGCTGCTGTGTTGTGATAGTGTAGAAAGGATGGTCATGGTGAGAACTTAAAGGCTGCAGTGACGGCAAAAGAAAGGAGAATAGACAAAGATTTGTGGACAGAGGTATTTTCAGAGCTTGAAAAGAAACAACTGTGCTTTATCAATTTTAAGATGGTGAATTTTCTGCTACATTTTAACATCTTTGAAATAGGGACACATTTTTTTTCCTCTTTGTTAGTGGTACATAAAACAATGGTGAATCTTACAGTTAATGGCCTCTTAGAGTGGGTAAACCCATTGTTGTCAAGTCAGTTCCAACTCCTGGCAACCCCATGTGTCACACAGAGTAGAAGTGCTCCATAGGATTTTCTTGGCTATAATCTTTATGGAAGCAGGCAGCCAGGCCTTGCTTCCGTGACACTCCTGGGTGGATTTGAACTTCCAACTTTTAGGTTAGTAATAGAGCGCAAACCATTTAATAAGTTCCAGATATGGCCAGGTTGGGCATTGATGATGTAAATTTGAAATTGGAGTTACTGGCCTTGAGAAAAAGGAGTCATGAAACTGAGCTGTAGAAGGGTCCTTTGTGTATTTGTGAAATGTTCCTGAGGACTAAGGTAGGATTAGTTTGGAGAGGAAGATGGAGCTAGCTGCTGCAATATGTTGTATGTTGGTAATAAACAGATTGGCTTGGGAGAGGGTGGTAAAAGGGAATGATGTAGAATTCCAGAGAAAGAGCAGAATGAGCAGTGACTACTCAGAGAACATGTGCTGCGGGAGGTTATGGTCACCTGAGGAAATGCTAGACTAGGACATGGAAGTAGCTAAAGAAGAAAAATTGTATCTGAGGTCTACCTAGCATCGGCAGATTTTGTATGTACTGCTATAAATGGAAATCATGCTCCATTGTTATATCCATTTGTTCGAATGATAGGTAGTTGGGGGTTAACAAAAATAACTAAATCACTGTCAAGGCCATTGAATATATTTTCCTTTACCTTTAGAGTCACCAGTGTTACTGAAGGTAATTGAAATATCTTTTTAAGTAGATTTTATTTATACATTATTGTTATATTTATAATTACTAAATCTTTCATCTTTAGAAGATTAAAATGTCTTACGATTTGTGTAATTAAGGTATAATAACATTACCATTGAGAATTCTAAAGGAGAAAGTATAACACATCTATAGATCCCTCTCAGTGTGAACTTAAATGACTTTGTAATTTCTACTTATAGGTGAAACTGCATGTTATTCTTATATAATTTATGTTCTTTTAATAAAAGAGTTAAATTCAGGCATCAACTTGGTGATAAACTGATTTAAAAAAAAAAAGCCTGTTGCCATCGAGTCGATTCTGACTCATAGTGACCCTGTAGGACAGAGTAGAACTGCCCCATAGGGTTTCCAAGGAGCAGCTGATGGATTCGAACCGCCAACCTTTTGGTTAGCAGCTAGCTATAGCTCTTAACCACTATGCCACCAGCGTTTCCAATAATTGATAAAGGGTTAGCAATTACATTCTGAGATAATTATGTTTGCACAAATGTAAAATTTCTGGAAGCAACCTTGAGTTGGGATAACAGTTTCAGCAGCATTGCTGTCCATTTCACGAGTAGTTCATAGACTTTGGAAGATTTACACAATTTGTCAGTTATACTTGGAAAATTGAGTAACCCTTTTATTGTACATATAATGCCCCCTTCCCCTAGTTAAAATACCACTTGTTGATGTAAGGACACAGACATAGATCATGAGAGCATACTGAATAACATCTGGTGTAAAACAAAAGGTAAACCCTGAATTTACTGTTACATTCTCCCTAGTAGGCTGTGTAAAGGGCGCATCCATATAGGGAAGGATTTTATGTGCTGGTGATTAAAAATTATTGCATAATAAAATGTTTTTGTTTTTAAATAGCTTTAGGTTGGGCTCAGCCTTGTGATGTTTGGAGCATAGGTTGCATTCTTATTGAGTATTACCTTGGCTTCACAGTGTTTCAGGTATGTATCTAGTAATTTCATTTAATAATTATTAAGGAATTTTAAATGTTAAAGACATGTTAAAGTTTTTGATGCCATACTGGAAAGTTGCCATAGTGTCAGGATTCTTGAGATTAAAACTGGCATATGCAAAATGGTCATCCTTCTCTAAAGCCACAGTTAAATGAGATACAGCGGTTAGTGGTCATAGTTCATTTTGCTTGTGATTGGAGTTTTTTCATGACTCGATAGAGTTCATATTGTCTCGTGTTTCCTTTTTGTTTTTAATTACAGAGCTTCATAAATTTATATTAGCGTTAATGGGACCAGTTTTAATTCAGTTCTGATTATGTTGATTATCCGTATGGCCGTGAACAAGGCGCTCCTTTTTATAAAATAATTTAGAAAGAACAAGTTGTATTTTGTTCTAAATATTAAACACCTATGATGCCTCAAGCACATTCCTAGGGACTAAGCGTATAAAGATGAAAGGGTAACATCTCTGTCCTCAACGAAAACATCCAAAAGAGAGACACGGAAAACTGTTACAGTATAGTGTGGTATTTGCTGTAATGGAACAGTGTTGAAAGTGTAGTGGGAACCCAGGAAAGGTTAACAATTAAATTTCCCTAGAGAAGGCATCACTGAGGAGCCCTGGTGGTGCATGGTTAAGCCCTTGGCTGCTAACTGAAAGGTCAGTAGTTTGAACCCACCAGCTACTCAGTGGGAGAAAGATATAGCAATCTGCTTCCATAAAGATTTACAGCCTAGGAAACCCTACGGGACAGTTCTGCTTTGTCGCTGAGTCAGAATTGAGTCAGTGGCAATGGGTTTGGTTTTGGGTTTCAGAGAAGTTGAGGAGAGGGTAATGAGCTTAAGACAAGGCTAGAAGGAAGGAGTAGGATTTTGTCACAAAAGTGGTTTGTCACAAAAGTGGCCATCCCAGGAAGAAGAAATAGTATTTGTAAATGTGTAAGGGAGTAAAGGAACATATTCTAGTCAGGGAGGAATAAATACTGTCATCAAAGTGTTGTGTAAGCCGGAGAATGATGACAGTAGGCAAGGACTGATTGGTAAAGGACTTGTGTACCATAGAAAGATACCTGTTTTATCCTGTAAGTCATTAGTTTCCAGATGTAAACTGGTCCAAAATGAAATCGTAGGGTTCCCATTCTGGCCTTTATTTTGAGATTGCCCTCCTGCTTTTTTAGTGATAAAATGTCCCCTTTATGAAATGATGGTAATAGTTGTAGTTGGGATTTTTAGTTTTGTTTTGCTTTGTTTTATTTTTTTAATAAATGTCCTTATTTGTCAAAACAAAAAGTAGGAAACTATTTTGGTCTACACTTTCCTGAAATTTTACTTTCATCTGAAATTTAAAAGTCTCGAAAGTTGTAGGTGATACAGCCATTGAAGAACTTTAAGTAGAGTTATGATCAAGGTGTGGAGTTTTCTTTTTTTGGTGGGGGTAATGGGGAGGTCCTGGCTCAGTACTTGTAGAGGTTGATTTGAAGTTATGGCAGTGCAGGGTGGATGAACTTTTGAGTTTAGAGTAACATTGGGGGTTATTGTGGATTGTGTCTTCACTGCTTGTGGGGTATCTCACCAGACTTATATTTCTGTCTAGTCTATAGAGATCCTGTTAAAACTACTCTTAGTTTATAGGCAAGTTTGATATGTAGAACCATAGTTATCAGTCAGTTCTAGGAAGTGGTCTGGTTTTGTAGTAGTCAGCTATTAGGGTCAAGAAAAAGATAAGCAGAACACATGCTTTTCTTCATGCTGACTCTTACATAAAATGGATGCTTCACATAAATGTGATTCTGAATCACTTTGAGATCTTACGTGAAGTACAGAATGTTAACATTGATTTGAGATATGGTTTATATTTTCATTCCACCCCCTAAAATAAACTAAGAAACTTAAAATGTGGAACTTAGTACTGTTTATTCCTGTCATGAATTAAGGATTTAACATTTTGAAGGCAATGTGCTAGGCATAGTAGTTGATAGATTTATAAAAGCATTAGCCGTGGCCTCTGCTCTCCAGAGCAAGGGATTGCACACTGTGGTCTGTGCCCAAATCCAGCCTGATAACCTGGTTTTAAAAAAGAATATGTGACAGAGACCACTTGTGGCCAGCCAGACCAAAAATATTTACTACCTGGGCCTTCCCAGAAGAAGTTTGCCAACCCTTTCTCTGAAAGCATAACGTTTCAGCTTTAAATTTGACAGTTTATTCTACTTTAGCCAAGTTCTAGTGCTGTATAGTTTAAGGATATAGCTTGGACTTGGGTTCATGTTCTCACTTTCCTCAATTATGAGCTGTGTGTGACTTTGAGGTAGTGTCATAACCTCTTTGAAACTCATGCTCCCTCATACCTATCTTTGAGGGTTGTGAGAAGTAATTTTTATTGCCTAGGATTAATAAGTGTTAATAGATGGCTATTAGTATAAATGTGTAAATAATAAGATTTTGCATACTGAGTGTTATATGATAGAGGCTTATCTCGGTTAGGCAGCTAATTAAATGAGGAGATGGTTTTTATGGTAATCTTCTTCCCTAGTCGTTCCTCAAGTTAAACAGTACAAAAATACAAATGAAGAAAGTGGTTCAGTTTATATTAAACAAGCTAGGCTTTGGCTGCTATACAGAACCTTACTGATCGGTCTCAAAGATTTTAATCTTATTGGGTTTACAGCACACAACACAGCTCATTCAGTATTGTTCCATCTTTGAAGTGTGGGGTAATGTAAATTGTGTAGTTGTCTAGTTCTCTTTTTATGTCAGCACCATTTCCTCGTGTTCTTTTTTAATGTGCATGTAGGGAAATGGAGAGTGCTAAATTTCTTTTTCCTGCGTTTTTTAGACCCATGATAGTAAAGAGCACCTGGCAATGATGGAACGAATATTAGGACCCATACCAACACACATGATTCAGAAAACAAGGTACGCTTTACAATTAAAGCCCTTTGTTGGGGGCATGCAATGGCCTAGGTATATTCAAACTACAGAAAACCCAAATTTATTGTTTTGTTTGTTCTAAGGAATGCAAAATTTGAAATTTTTTTCCTGTACTAATGGTAACTTAACAACTGCATCTTGCCCCCCCCCCCTTTTTTTTTAAGCCAAATTTTTAAAAATTAATGTAGTGTTTACCTTGTGGTTTGTGGTCTAGTAAACAAAATAGTTTTTTTTACACAAGTTAAATTTTGTAAAAATGTTTTTCTAAATTGATGTAAAAATGATACATGGAATAGTGGAAACAGTTTATTCTTTTGGAGTCAAAACTGTTTAAGCTTGAATTCCATACTGTTGCTAACCAGCTATATGTCCTTGGGCAAGGTACTATAGTGGTTTCCAAACATAGCTTTACCACAGACGTCACCTAAGGAATTATTTAAATATTTCCAGCACATTTCAGGTATATGAAATCAAGATTTATAGGAATGGATCCAAGATTTTCTGTTTTCGAAGCTGGCATTGTTTCATGATTAGTATTTGGAAACAACTTAATTGGGATACTAAAATCGCACAGGGTGGGATATTAAGTAAAGTGTTATGTGAGGTATCTTAATATATAATTGTTGCTGAGATTTCTTAAAAATTGTATACGTATATGTGTATGTACATACGTATGTGTAGAGAGACTGGGGAGGAGGAGGAGACAGAAAGAACATGCTCTTATACTTTCATCTGTCCCGTTGCCTCCCTTTGGGGGCAGGGTATAACTGTGGATCTTTTGTTATTTTACTGATCGAGACTTCTTTTTCTTGTAGGAAACGCAAGTATTTTCATCATAACCAGCTGGATTGGGATGAACATAGTTCTGCTGGTAGATATGTTAGGAGACGCTGCAAACCATTAAAGGTAAAAGAAAAAAGATTAAAGGTCAGGACAACTCAAGTTTTCACTGTTTAATATCTTTCTAAAAATTTTTTTTTCTTTCAGGAATTTATGCTTTGTCATGATGAAGAACATGAGAAACTATTTGACCTGGTTCGAAGAATGTTAGAATATGATCCAGCTAAAAGAATTACCTTGGATGAAGCATTGCAGCATCCTTTCTTTGACTTATTAAAAAAGAAATGAAATGGAAATCAGTGGTCTTATTATATACTTCTCTAGAAGAGATTACTTAAGACTGTGTCAGTCAACTAAATATTCTAATATTTTTGTAAACATTAAATTATTTTGTACAGTTAAGTGTAAATACTGTATGTTTTGTATCAATAGCGTAATTATCTTGTTAAGCAAATATGGTCTTGGTAATGAAATATAAAAGTTAGAATTTAATATTCCTTTTTGAGCTTAATTATCATTTTTAAAGACCTTTGGAATATACTTTGTGTCCAGTGATAAATGTAATTGATCTTGCTTTTTGTATGTGGAGGTTGACTCTTTAAAGTGATTTTTTTTTTTTGAGTAAAGGAAATCTTGGTTACTTTGTTCTTAAATGAACATTCTTTATATGCCTCAGATTTAGAACTTTTTACCTTTAGAAGTTTTTCCTGTAATTGTTGAATAGATAATAAGTATTATTAACTCTAGGTGGTACACACGCAGGTGTTGGAAACCAAAATCCATAGGAAAATGCCTACTGTGGGGAATCTTATTAAATTGTAAGTATTGTATTCCTTCTCAGTGGGTGATGTTAGTGGTGATAAGGAGGCATTAGTAAGAAGATGGCCAGTTTTCCCATCCTGATTTTAATAAAAGTACATACACATTTCATTTAAGATTTAAAGTCAAACTGGAAAGTGGGCTTGGAGAATCATATTTGCTAAGGGCTGTTTGGTGAGTTGCAAGCATGTAAATAGTAATTCTAATGACTGAGGTTTTAGTTTTTAATGCTGAGTCCTAAAAATGTCTTAACATCTGTTTCCTTATCAAGTCAAGTGAATACTTAACGTCTTAGCCTGTAAGAATTAAGGGCTATTACTAAGCAGTTTATATTTGTGTTAATACTTACTGGAGAAAAAGAAGGATTTGATTGGAATATACTTTTTTAGGAAAGAAGCTCTGCAGAAATTTCTAGAACCTAATTGGTTGGTTAACTGTTTGACTATAGGTATTGTTCTTACGATACCTGTTTTCACATAAAAACTACATGGTAACTGTTATTTAAAAAAAAAAAATCTATTGATATTGTTGAGTCTGCCAGGTAGAAATCTGTTTCATTGTAGAATTCATATAGGTTGTTTTTTGTTAAAAGTGTCCGCATTTCACAAGTGCATTACACTAGAGATTTGAGTTTTATCTGTTCATGTATTGTAGACATAAAATGCATGGAATTTTCTGGTGTGACAAATAGTGAGTGAAACCAGTCTGGGTCCCCTACGTTATTGTCCAGGGGAACATTGGCTGATACAGGAACGCCATGTTCCTAAAGTTGACTAATAATTTGGGAACCCTGAAACAAGCTTTATCATCGAATCACTACATAAATTATGTTTAGGCCTCTGGTACAGTCCACATATAGTGACTGTACTTTCAGAATAGTTAAATATATCGTAAGAGAAAATGTTTTTTTAGGGGTAGGGAGCATTTGATGTAAAAGTTGCCTCTTCCAAAGCTTAACCATGTTGCTGGTCATTGATCTGCCATCCATCTGCCATCCTTTATTTCCCACTTGGATTTCTTCAAGTGCCACTACTACCTAAGCCGTCTCCTATCCTTTCCCCAACAAGTGTTTCACTTTCCTAAGTTAACCTTTACTTTCTCCCGCATCAAAGACTCATTCCCTCAGAATAACTGATCTCAGGATATAAGAGGAAAGGAAACTCATTTCTTAGTAAGAAACGATTGCTAACCCTCTTCTGAAAAGTATGTTCTTCACAAAAGGTACTTGGTAGTTCATAGGCCTAATTCATGGAATTTTAGGAATGAAAACGAAACTTTAAAAAATCAGGTGGAGAAATGTTTAACAGGGTGTTTATCAGTCTGGGCTCATTATATGAGTATCTGTTGTCAACCTTCCCTTCCCTCTTTGAGCTCTCCTGTGCTTACTCTTAATTGCCTTTTTTCTTCTACTTCTGAACTCACTTTTTAGACACCCCTGGTGTTTTGACAGTGTTGGAAGCTTCAGTACTAAAAGGGAAAAGTTCCAAATGGCTAATGTGTAAAATATGAGTTATTTGTAATTTAGGTATTTATTTTTCTTAATACTGTGATGCCTCAGTGTATTATTTCTAGCAATTTGATTCAAGTTTAAGGTTGGTTTTCTTTATGAGGCATTTTTTAAAGTGTAGCTAGATTGGTTATTTCCAGTGTTTTCTGATACTGTTTATTTTCTTGATGTATTCTCATGCATCCATGCATTCATCAAGACTTTCAGAGTAGATGAATAAAATTGATGTCTGCTGTGGTATCCCTGGTGGCTCAGTGGTTAAGAGCTCAGCTGCTAACCAAAAGGTTGGCAATTTGAATCTATCAGCCACTCCTTGGAAACCCTATGGGGCAAGTTTTACTCTGTCCTGTAGAGTTTCTGTGAGTCATAATTGACTCGACGGCAACAGGTTATTAGTAAGTTGACAGTGGCAGAGAAACTACCATGTGAAGTTTTTATAGTTCACTAAATTAAAAATACTGAATAATCTTAAAGTGCTAGATGTCAGAGAAATTGGAAATGATTTGCCTGATTATCCCAGTAATTGTGGCTGAATTGTGATTTGAGAAGCTCAGGTTTCCTAGATTCTAGATAGCATTCTTCTGTGATAATACACTGTGTTGACTGAGAATTCAAACTGTTTGTCTTTCATGGCTGTACTGTGAAAAAACTTGGAATGAGTTGGAAAGTAATGGTTAATACAAAATCTTATTGGATTTCATTCATGTTTTTATTTGCTACAATACTGATATGTAGCTTCAACCATTAAAATAGTTAATATGGTATGGCCATTTGAAATCATGTTATTCTGTTTTAAGTAGGTAGGCAGAAACCAATATTTAAGACTTATCTGGACATCCTGGAATGAAGAAATGCTTTGTCTATTAGGCAGTCTGAGTTTTTAACTCCTTTCCAGTTTGAAAATTCTGATTCCTACAAAATTTGATAGAAGTGAAATATTTTAAACATTCAGTACTGCTTAACATGCTACATTTTCAATATTATGGTCAGAATGAAATCATTGTAAATCACTGATAGTCAACAATTGTGGACTTAAAGATCTTAATATAGTTTATTTTATTTGGCTGGTTGGTTTTGCTCGTTCTTCTTTAGGTAGAAAACCAAAATGAAACTCGTTGCTGTCAAGTCATTTCCGACTCAGAGCGACCCTATAAGACAGAGTGGAACTGCCCCATAGAGTTTCCAAGGAGTGGCTGGTGGATTTGAACTGCTGACCTTTTGGTTAGCAGCCAAATGCTTAACCACTGCACTACCAAAGCTCCTTTTTAGGTAGAGGAGGATGTAAAGTTCAAAAGTCAGATTAGGTTAGTTTTACAAATGCTCTAGCAATTCAGCCTTTTAGTTAGAGGCTATCTTCCTAATGTGAATACACTTAATTTAAGTCATTTGGGGGCATTGACTAGTTCTACATGAGTTGGAATCAACTCAACAGCAACGGGTTTATATTAGTGATTACTTTTTTAACTTAGGAACCTTGTAAGACATAATAAAAAAGTCAGAATCATGAGCCTCTGTACGTATAGCCCAGCTTCAAAAATTAAAATTATTTTGGAGATTTTGTTTTATCTGTTCCCCAACTTATTTCCCTGTTATATTTTAATACAAATGCCAGATAACATGTCATTTTACCTGTACCGTTTCTGTATATATCTCTTAACAAGGGTTTGTTTTACATAGTTATAATGCCATTATTGTTTAACAAAGTAATTCCTGATCATCTGATAGTCTATATTTAAATTCCTGATTGTCAAAAAAAGTCGTTCTATAGTTTGTTTGAATCAGGACCCAGTCAAGGCCCACACATGGCTAATGTATCTCAAGTCAATCACTGTACATACCTTTTTATTTTTTCATGTTATTTCTTTCCTAATGAAATCTGTAAAAAAAAAAAATCATCTGTCTCAAGATTTCTTCATAGTGATGTCCATTCCTCTAGTCTCCATTTCTACTGTAACCTGATAGTTAATGAAGGGAAGGTTTTTTTTTTTTAATTTATTTTTTATTGTGCTTTACATGGACGTTTACAGAGCAAATTAGTTTCTTCATTAAACAATTAAAACACACATTTTGTGACGTTGGTTGCCAACCCCATGACTTGTCTAACTCCCCTTCTTGACTGTGGGTTCGCTATTTGTATTCATCCAGCTTTCCTATCCCCTCCTGCCTTCTCATCCTTGTCCCTGGGGTAGTGTGCCCATTTAGTCTCATACACATGGTTGAGCTACATGTGTTATTGTTCGTTTTATGGGCCTGTCTAATCTTTGGCTGAAGGGTGAACCTCAGGAGTGACCTCAGTACTGAGTTAAAAGGGTGTCTGGGGACCATACTCTCAGGATTTCTCCAGTCTCTGTCAGACCGGTAAGTGTGGTCCCCCTTTTTTTTTTTTTAATTGTTCTTTAAGTGAAAAGTTTCCAATTCAAGTTACTCTCATACAAAAATTTATACATACATTGCTACTTGATCCTAGTTGCTCTCCCTATACTGTGACAGCATACTCTTTCCACCCCAGATTTCCAGTGTCCATTCACCCAGCTCCTGACCCTCTGCCTTCTCATCTCACCTCTGGACAGAAGCTGCCCATTTAGTCTCATGAATCTACTTGAGCTAAGAAACACACTCATCACGAGTATCATTTTATGCCCCACAGTCCAGTCTAATCTTTGAAGAGTTGACCTCGGGGATAGTTTTAGTTTCAGGCTAACAGTCCGGGGTCCATTTCTTCTGGGGTCTCTCCAGTCTCAGTCTAACCATTAAGTCTGGTCTTTTTATTAGAATTTTTGCACCCCACTTTGCTGCTCCTCTGTGAGGGACTCTGTTGTGTTCCCTGTCAGGGTCAGGGCAGTCATTGGTGGTAATCAGGCACCATCTAGTTCTTCTGGTCTCAGGCTGATGAAAGTCTCTGGTTTATGTGGCCCTTTCTGTCTCTTGGGCTAATAATACTTGTGTCTATGGTGTTCTTCATTCTCCTTTATTGCAGGTGGTTGGTACCAAATGATGTATCTTAGATGGCCACTCCCTAGCTTTTAAGACCCCCCAGATGCTACTCACCAAAGTGGAATCAGAACAGTTTCTTAATAAACTTTGTTACGCCAGTTGACCTAGATGTCCCCTGAAAGCATGGTCCCCAGACCCCTGCCTCTGCTACTCGGTCCTTTGAAGTGTTTGGTTGTATTTAGGAAACTTCCTAGCTTCGGCTTAGTCTAGTTGTGCTGACTTCCCCTGTAGTGTGTGCTGTCCTTCCTTTCACCTAAGATAATTCTTGTCTACTATCTAGTTAGTGAATACCCCTCTCCCTCCCTCCCCACACTTGTAACTGTCAAAGAATGTTTTCTTCTGTGTTTAAACCTTTTCTTGAGCTCTTATAATAGTGGTCTTAAATAATAATTGTCCTTTTGCGACTGACTAAATTCACTCAGCATAATACCTTCCAGGTTCCTCTGTGTTATGTTTCACGGATTTATCGTTGTTCTTTATCGTTGCGTAGTATTCCATTGTGTGGGTATACCGTAATTTGTTTATCCATTCGTCCATTGATGGGCACCTAGGTGGTTTCCATCTTTTTGCTGTCGTGAGCAATGCTGCAGTGAACATGGGTGTGCATATATCTATTCGTGTGACGGCTCTTATTTATCTAGGATGTAGTCCAAGGAGCGGGATTGCTGGATTGTATGGTACTTCTATTTCTAGCTTTTTAAGGAAGCGCCAAATTGATTTCCAAAGTGGTTGTACCATTTTACATTTGAAGAGAAGTTTTTTTATAGAATTCCATCTAATAAATAATGTTAGAAAAATGGTATGTTGCAGCTCAATGAAATAATGGACCCAGGCACCAACCATTAGTGGATCCTAGAGTAATTGGGCGAAATATTAATTGGGGATGTGATTGTAGAAGGGTCAGGTTGACAACATCTGAACTCCAGTGATAATCTGAACCTCAGGTTGACAACCAGATGATGTGCTTCCTGAGGTGATAGAATGAGACGTGCATAGCACTTTGTAAGGTGTAATTCCCTTTAAAAAAAAAATTAAATTGTTTGATTGAACCTGAGTCTAATCAAGCCTCTAGGTTGAAATTGTAATATTTAAAGAAGTTTATTTCTTACCTATCAGTTAATTTCTTGGGGTAACAGTTCAGGGTATTGAGAGAGCTCAGACTTCTTACCATTTTGGTTCTAATTCTAGTGCCAGGTCGTCTTTGTTTTGGGGAGTAAGTTACTAATACCTAAGTTATAGGGTGACTAAAAACATGTAGCAGTTTAACTGGTGTTTAGTAGTTTCACTAGTAGCAGTTACTTTTTTTCTGTAAATTCTTTAACCCAGATCAGTGTAATTTATTTTTTATTTTCCCAGTAGTGTTAATTATCCCTCTTTACTGCATCAGGAATTGCTAAGTTATCTATTCTGTTTTTGATGCCCTAACATTGGAGTTTTGAAACTAGAAGAGGAAGAAGTATTTTCCAAGAAATTTGTTTAATTTTTTACCAATCAAAAATGTCTTCTATTCAGATATATTTTCTTACATTCATTCCTTTCCTGGTTTTAGTTTGGTTTTAAATGTTCCAATTCTGGGGAGACAGACCATAAATTTGATTATGAAGACTTGAAGTCACAATAAACATCCTTTTTTGAGGCTGGCACCCCACAGGCTTAGGTCTTTTGGATATTATTAACAATTTCATGTTAATATTTTCATGTAGTAGGATGAACTAAACATCAGTTATAGATTTGGGGGCATGGCTCCTCAGATGAATTAAAATGTTTCCTGTTATAAATGAAAATAGAGGTTTTTTAGAAATTAAATCCAGTGCTTTTTTAAAAAGTTGCTCGATTTACCCTCAACTAAAGGTTTTTATCTCCCCTTTCTGCACTTTAGGCCAGTAGCATGCATCAGCATGTACAGTTTTGAGAATGAGAACAGGCTTACATGGTATTTGGAGTGCGTCACTGATTAAAAAACAAACCGAACCCATTGTTGTCAAGCTGATTCTGACTCATAGCAGCCCTGTAGGACAGAATAGACCTGCCTCAACATTTTCAAGGAGCAGCTGGTGGATTTGAACTGCCAACCTTTCGGTTAGCAGCCAAGTTCTTAACCACTGTGCCACCAGGTCGCTGTATTATTGATTAAAAAAAACAAAAACCCAAACTCATTGCTGTCGAGTCAATTCTGACTGCCCCATAGGGTTTCCAAGGAGCACCTGGTGGATTTGAACTGCCAAACTTTTGGTTAGCAGCTGCAGCAGTTAACCACGGCACCACAAGGATTTCTGTGTCATTGCTAGGAGAGTTTAATTCTAAAAGATCTTGCCATTGTTACTTAATAATTCTGAAAGTTAGAAACATTTAAATTATTGTATGTCCTCAGTTGCACACGGGAGCAACATGGCTTGTGAAAGGAAGATTGCCTTCAGAGTCCATTTGGGTTCAGATCCTGGCTACCACCTTTGTATGTGGACAAGTTATATATTCTCTCTTAATTTCCTCGTCCATGAATATCCTCATTTACCTCCCTGAGTGTTACTGTGAGGATTAAATAAAATAATTTACCTAAAATGCTAGTGATTGGTAGCTATCAATATTTTCACCATTTTTCCCTGTATTCTGATTTTTATGATATTCTACAGTCTACAAATTATATTCCTATTATTTTGCTTTTAGTCATACAGGAACCATCTGAAACAAGCACATATAGGGACTGTCTCCATTTTAACTTTAGTGTGTCTTTTTCCATCCTTACGCTTTTCATCTTGCGTCTGTTTAAACTATTTCTTGCAGACATATATAGTTGGTTGTTGCTTTTTTATCCAATTTGACAATCTTTGCCTTCAAATTGTGTTTAGACCATTTTGATTATTGATATGGTTAGGTTTAGATCTACCATCTTGTTATTTTCTATTTGACCCATCTGTTGTTTGTTCCCATTGTCCTCTTTTTCTGTCTCATTTTGGATTGAATAGTTTTTCATGATTCTATTTTCACTCCTTGGTCGTTTATTAACTATAATTCTGTGGTTCTGGAGTGGTTGCTTTATAGTTTGTAGTATATACCTTCAAGTGAAATTATTCCACTTCACATCCAGTTTAAGAATTGTACAAGAGTAAACTTTCTCCCCTCCTGGGCTTTGTGATATTGTTATCATACATTTTACTTAGCCACATGTTAAAATGCTATAAACGTTGTTACTGTTTTTACTTTAAACTGTAAGTAATCTTTTAAAGAGGTTTAAATAATATGCAGTCTTATATTTACCTATATAGTTGCTGTCTTAGTCTTCTAGTGCTGCTATGACAGAAATACCACAAGTGGATGGCTTTAACAAAGAGAAATTTATTCTCTCACAGACTAGTAGGCTACAAGTCCAAATTCAGGGCATCATCTCCAGGGAAAGGCTTTCTGTATCGGCTCCGGAGGAGGGTCGGTATCATCAGTCTTCCCTTGGTCTGAGAGTGTCTCTGTTCACTTCTCTTTTTTATATCAAAAGAGATGGGCTTAAGACAGTATCTAATCCTGTAGACCTCATCAGTGTAATTGCTGCTAATCCATCTTATTACATCATAGTGGTAGAGTTTACAACACATAAGGAAATCGCATCAGATTACAATATGGTACACAATCATACACTACTGGGAATCGTGACCCAGCCAAGTTGACATATTTTTGGGGGACGCAATTCAGTTCATGACCGTTCCTATTTCCAGTGCTCTTCATTCCTTTTGTGTAAATCCATGTTTCCATCTGGTATGATTTTTCTTCTTCCTTACTTGCTTTGTTAACATTTCTTTTTATTGTGGATATGCTGGTGATGAATTCTTTCACCTGTTTTATATGAGAAAGTATTTTGCTTTTTATTTATTTATTTATTTATTTAAAATTCTACCTTAGGTGAACGTTTACAGAACAAATAGTTTCTCATTAAACAGTCAGTATACATATTGTTTTAGGACATTGGTTAACAACCCCACTATATGTCAACACTGTCTTTACTCAACCTTGGGTTCCCTATCACCAGCTTTCCTGTCCACCTCTGCCTTCTAGTCTTTGTCCCTGGACTGCTGTGCCTCATCAGTCCCTTTTTGTTTTACGGGGCTGTCCAATCCCCAGCTGAACAGTGAACCTCAGAAGTGACTTCACCACTGAGCTAAAAGGGTGTCTGAGGGCCATACTCTCGAGGTTTCTCCAGTCAGGCCAGTAAATCTGGTCTTTTTTGTGTGTGTTAGAATTCTGTTCTACATCCTTCTTAAGCTCTGTCCAGAACCCTCTGTTGTGATCCTGGTCAGACCAGTCAGTGGTGGTAGCCGGGCACCATCTAGCTGTACTGGACGCAGTCTGGTGGAGGCCTTGGTAGCTGTGGTCCGTTAGTCCTTTGGATTAATCTTTTCTTTGTACCTTGTTGTCTTCCTTCTCCCTTGCTCCTGAAGGGGTGAGACCAGTGAAGTATCTTAGGTGGCTGCTCACAGACGCTACTCACCAAGGTAGAATGTAGAACATTGTCTTTATAAACTGTGTTATGCCAGTTGAGCTAGAGGTTCACTGAGACCATGGTCCCCACAGCTCTCCGCCCAGCAATTCAGTCCCTCAGGGTGTCTGGATGTGTTTATGGAGCTTCCATGACCTTTCCTTGTACAAGTTGAGCTGACTTCCCCAGTATTGTGTACTGTCTCACCCTTCACCCAAGATACCACTTGCCTATTGTCTATTTAGTATTCCCCCCCACCCCTCCCATCCCTCGTAACCAACAAAAATTGTTACTTTTTGTGTATAAACCTTTTCATGAGTTTTTACAATAGAGGTCTCATATAATATTTGCCCTTTTTTGATTGCCTTACTTCACTCAGTATAATCACGTTATGAGATGCTTCACAGATTCATCGTTCTTTATTGTTGCATAGTACTCTATTGTGTGTATTTACCGTAGTTTATCCATTCATCTGTTGATGGGCATCTAGGTTGTTTCCATCGTTTTGCTATTGTGAACAATGCTGCCATGAACATGGGTGTGCATATGTCTATTTGTGTGACAGCTCTTATTTCTCGAGGATATATTCCTAGGAGTAGGGTTGCTGAATCGTATGGTATTTCTATTTCTAGCTTTCTAAGCAAGCGCCATATCGTTTTCCGAAATGGTTGTATCATTTTGCATTCCCACCAGCAGTGTACAAGAGTTCCTGTCTCCCCGCAGCCTCTCCAACATTTGTTACTTCCAATGTTTTTGATTCGTTCCAGTAATGGTATCTCATTGTGGATTTAATTTGCATTTCTCTAATGGCTAGTGAACGTGAGCATTTCCTTATGTGTCTGTTGGCTTGAATGTCTTTCCTGAAGTGTCTGTTCATTTCCTCTGCCCATTTTTTAATAAGCTTGTCTTTTTGTTGTAGAGGTGTTGGATTTTCTTATAGATTATGGAGATGAGAGCTTTGTCTGACATGTACTGTCCAAAAATTTTTTCCCAGTCTGTAGGTTCTCTTTTTACTCTTAGAGAAGTCTTCTGAAGAGCATAGGTGTTTGATTTTTAGAAGATCCCTGTTATTTAGCTTATCTTCTGAGGTTTGTGTGTTGATGGTTATGGTTCGTATCCTGTTAGTGCTGTGTATTAGGGCCTGTAGTGTTGGTCCTATTTTTTCGTCTATGAACTTCGTAGTTTTTTTTTGCTTTATATTTAGGTCTTTGATCTATTTTGAATTAGTTTTTGTATATGGTGTGAGGTATGGGTCCTGTTTCATTTTTTTACAGGTGGATATCCAGTTTTGCCAGCACCATTTATTAAAAAGACTGTGTTTTCCCCATTTGATGGACTTCGGGCCCTTATCGAAGATCAGGTGACCGTAGGTGGATGGATTTACATCTGGGTTCTCAATTCTGTTCCGTTGGTCAGTGTATCTGTTGTACCAGTACCAGGCTATTTTGACTACTGTAGCTGTATAGTAGGTTCTGAGGTCAGGTAGTGTGAGTCCTAATTTATTCTTCTTCATTAGTGCTTTACTTACTTGGGGCTTCTTCCCTTTCCATATAAAGTTAATGATTAGTTTTTCCATCTCTTTGAAGAATGTTGTTGGTATTTGGATCGGGATTGCGTTGTATTTGTAAATTGCTTTGGGTAGAATTGTCGTTTTCACAATGTTAAGTCTATCCATGAGCATGGTATGTTTTTCCATTTATTTAGATCCCTTTGGGTTTTTTTGCAGTAGTGTTTTGTAGTTTTCTTTGTGTAGGTTTTTTACATCCCTCATTAGATTTATTCCTGTTTTATTTTTTTTAGGGGCTATTATAAATGATATCGTTTTCCTGATTTCCTTTTCATCGTACTCCTTACTGGTGTATAGGAACCAACTGATTTTTGTATGTTTATCTTGATTCTTGCTACTCTGCTGAATCTTTCTATTAGTTCCAGTAGATTTCTCATGGTGTCTTTAGAGTTTTCCTTGTATACTATCATATCATCCGCAAACAGGGACAGTTTAACTTCTTCATTCCCAATCTGAATGCCCTTTATTTTTCTTGCCTTATTGCTCTAGCTAGAACTTCCAGCACAATATTAAATAGGAGTGGTGATAAAGGGCATCCTTGTCTTGTTCCTGTTCTCAAGGGGAATGTTTTCAGCCTCTCTCCATTAAGAATGATGTTGGCTGTTGGTTTTGCATAGATGCCTTTTATTATGTTGAGAAATTTCCCTTCTGTACATATTTTATTGAGAGTTTTTATCAGGAATGGGTGTTGGACTTTGTCAAATGCCTTTTCTGCGTCAATTGAGATGATCATGTGATTCTTCTCTTTCCTTTTATTTATGTGGTGGATTATGTTGATTGATTTTCTAATGTTGAACCATCCTTGCATACCTGCTATGAATCCTACTTGGTCGTGGTGTATTATTTTTTTGATATGATGCTGAATTTTATTGGCTAGAATTTTATTGAGAATTTTTGCATCTATATTCATGAGAGATATTGGTTTGTAATTTTCTTTTTTTGTGGCGTCTTTGCCTGTTTTTGGTATCAGGGTTACGCTGGTTTCATAGAATGAATTTGGAAGTGTTGCTTCCTTTTCTATGTTTGGAAATAGTTTGAGTAATACTGCTATGAGCTCTTCTCTGAATGTTTTGTAGAATTCTCCAGTGAAGCCATCTGGACCAGGGTTTTTTTTTTATTGGGAGTTTTTTTTTGTTTTTTTGTTTTTTTTTAATTACCTTTTTAGTCTCTTCTCTTGTTATGGGTCTTTTTTCAGATTTTCAACATCACTTTGTTGTAGTTTGGGTAGGTAGTGTGTTTCTAGAAATTTATCCATTTCCTCTAGGTTTTCAATTTTGTTGGAGTATAGTTATTCATAATATTCTGTTAGATCCTTTTTATTTCAGTTGGGTCTGTTGTAATGTTGCCCATTTCATTTCTTATTTGGGTTCTTTGCATCCTGTCCTGTTTTTCGTCAGTATAGCCAGTGGTTTGTTGATTGTTTCAGAGAACCAAGTTTTGGTTTTGTTGATTCTTTCTGTTGTTTTTCTGTTCTCTATTTCATTTATTTCTGCTCTGATCTTTTTTATTTCCTTTCTTCTGGTGGCTTTGGGCCTTTTTTGCTGTTCTATATTTGTTTGAGTTGTCTAGTTAATGTTTTGATTTTGTCCCTTTTTTGATGTTTGCATCTATTGCTATAAATTGTCCTCTGAGGACTGCCTTTGCTGTGTCCTAAAGGTTTTGGTATGAGGTGTTTTCATTCTCATTTGATTCTAGGAATTTTTTGATGCCATCTCTGATTTCTCTATTACCCAGTGGTTTGTAAGCAGGGTGTTATTCAGTTTCCATGTAATTGATTTTTTTCCTTGCTCTTTCTGTTGTTAATTTCTGCCTTGATGGCATTGTGGTCAGAGAAGCTACTTTGTATTATCTCAGCGTTTTGTATCTGGTTGAGGATTGCTCTGTGGCCTAAGATGTGGTCTATTCTGGAGAACTTTCCGTGTGCATTGGAAAAGAATTGTGTACTTTGCGGCTGTTGGATGGAATGTTCTGTATATGTCTGTGGGATCAAGTTGGCTGATTGTGCCCTTTAGGTGTTCTGTGTCTTTGCTGAGTTTCTTTTTAGATGTTCTATCCTTTACTGAGAGTGGTGTGTTGAAGTCTCCCACTATTATTGTGGAACTGTCCATTTCTCTCTCAGTACTGTTAGAGTTTTATGTATTTTGGAGCCCTGTCGTTGTGTGCGTAGATGTTTATTATGGTTATGTCTTCATGATGGATTGTCCCCTTAATCATTATATAGTGTCCTGCTTTATCTTTTATGGTGAATCTTGTTTTAAAGTCTATTTTATCTGTGATTAGTATTGCCACTCCTGCTTTTTTTTGGTAGTTGTTAGCTTGATATATTTTTTTCCAACCTTTGATTTTTAATAAATCCACGTCTTTGTTTCTAAGGTGTGTCTCTTGTAGACAGCATATTGATGGATCCTGTTTTTTATCCATTCTGTCAGTCTCCGTCTCTTTATGGATGTGTTGAGGCCATTTACGGTCAGTTTAATTGTTGATAGATGTGAGTTTGTTGCTGTCATTTTGTAGTGCTTTTTTTGTGGTGGTGACGTTTTCTTTGTTCTTCTTACTCTTCTGTACTGAATTCCTTTTGTTTGTGGGTTTTCTTTTTTTTCATTTGTTTTTGTAGGTTTTGTTTTTACTGAGACTTTGTTTCCTCTTTATTTTTATGAGTATGTTTGTTAACTTTCTTTGTGGTTACCGTGAAATTTACCCTTATCTTTCTAAGTTTGAAGTAGTCTATTGTTACTTGGTATCACCTTGCCTTCCTCTCCATTAGAAGGTTCTATACCTACTACACGTTTTACTCTCTTACTGTTCTGATGCTGTTGTCATTTACAGATTAATCGCTCTGATTCCCTGTTGTATTTCTTTTGGTTTTGGATAGTCCTTGTGAGTTCCATTTCCTAGTTTGGTATCTGGCTGGTACAATCTTGTATCCTAGATTCGGCCTCTGAGCTGAAGTTGTTTGCTCTCAGATCAAAGGACTCACTTTAATAATTCTTGTAACTTTGGTTTGGTTTTTACATATTCATTTAATTTCTCTATATTTGGAAGTGTCCTAATTTCACCATCACATCTGAATGAGAGTTCTTGCAGGATGTATTATTCTTGGCTGGCAATTTTTTTCTTCAAAGGTTTTATATATGTCATCCCATTGCCTTCTTGCTTGCATGGTTTCTGCCGAGTATTCTGAGGTTGGTCTTATTGTTTCTTCTCTGTATGTGGCTTCTTGTTTTTCATGAGTTGCTCTCAGGATTCTTTGTTTGTCTTTGATTTTGGTGTGTGTGATTATGATATGCCTTGGTGATTTTCTTTTGGGATGTATCCTATATGGGGTTCGTTGAGCTTCTTGGATAGCCACCTTTTCATCTTTCACGATATTGGGGAAGTTTTGTCAGCAGTTCTTCAGTGATCCTCTCTGTTTTCTATTTTCTCCCCCTGTTCTGATCAGTCACAGATTTCTGCTTTTGATTGTATCCCACATAATTCTCAGGGTCTGTCCGTTTTCCTTCGTTCTTTTTTCTGATTTTTCCTCAAACAGTTGTATCCAAGTGTTTGTCTTCAATTTCGTTGATCCTGCCTTTCACCGTTTCAAATCTTGTCCTCATGCTTCCTATGACACTGTCCATCTCTGAAATCTTGGTGTTTATCTTTTGGATTTCTAATTATTGTTTTTGTATAATTTCTAGTTGTGAATTTATTTTGACATTTTGTTCTTGCATTATTTTCTGAAGTCTTCCGTTTTTTTGTCTGTATTTTCCAGGAATTTGTCTATTTTTTCCTCAGTTTTGTCTGCTTTTTGCTTCAACTCTTGGATAATTGTGAATATTAGCGATTTGAATTCCCTATCAGGTAGTTCTAGTGCCTTGTCTTCTACTGGAAAGTCATCTGATGTTGTATTTTGGACGCCTAGTGGAACCATCGTGTCTTGTTTTTGTAAATGTTTTGATACTGTCTGCTGTCTTCGGGGAATTCAGTAGTTAGTTTTCTCATTTATTGATTGTAGATTTGTTTCGTCCTTTTTTTTTTTTTTTAATTTGGCTATGTCTGAGCAGACAGGCTGTGTATTCTTTGTTGTTTGCTCGTCTGTGGGCACGATACTGTTCGCCTCCTCCAATTGGGAGGGTCAGTTGCTCAGATATGGTACGGCAGGGCAGGTCTAGCTGAAGAGGAGTTGCTGGGATGGGCTGTTTGTGGCATTTAAATACAGACAGCAGGGCGAGCCAGTAATCATTGCAGGGCAGGTTACGGTAGGCTGTGCCTGTGCTGCTTGGTGGTGTGATGTTAAGCACATGGTGCAGGTAGGCAGGATGGAGGGGTGGAGATTGTGATTTGTGGAGCTAAGATGGGTATGGGAGAGAGGAGAGAGGAACAGGAGCCAAAAATACGCAAACAAAAAAGAGTGCTAGGGGAGCTTGCTGTTGGAGTGGAGAGATGAGAGACTATGGAATGGAGAAAAACAAAACGAGGAAAAAGAAAAAAGAATGAATAAATAAAAATTGGAAAGAAAAAAGCTCCCAGGGATCCCTCCGGTATGGCTGTGAGGTCTGGGGAAGTTGTTCCCCAGTGTTGAAGTACAGCCTGGCTAGAAGTCGTAGAGGTGTGACTCAGCGCCAGGTATTCAGGGGACAGAAGAAAAGGAAAGTATAGACAGCCAAGAAGCTGAGTAAAAAGGGAAAAAGAGGGATAAGAAAAAAAACAAAATTTAAAAAAAAAAAAAGAAGAAAAGCCCCCAAAAAAGAAAAGAAAAAACCCCACTTAAAAAGAAATTCCCTCGGATCCTTCTGCGCCTCTGCGCAAACTGAGGGGGTAGGTACCAAGCCGCACAGTACTGCCTGGCTAGAACAGGCTCCCAATTCAAGAATAAAAGAAGAAAACAAACGATTCAAAACAAAAAGCCCAAGGATCCCATCAGCATGGCAGCAAGGACCAGGAAGCAGTCTTACTTGCAAGGGGAGGTCCAAAGCCTTTCAGGAAGAAACGAAGATGGTGCACGGGGCCAGGTATTTGAGCAAAAGGAGGTGTGGGGTGGTGGTGAGAGGTAAGGAAGGAATCAAAAGAAGCGGAAAAAAGCAACACCAGCAGCCAACAAATGGCAGTCCGAGTTGCCCAGTGCAGACAGGTGGAATCTAAGTAGCTGGTGCCTCCCAGCCAAGAGACTGGCCACGGGAAGCTGAGGAGGCTGAGTGGGGGTGAAGAAGGTTGCAGGATGGGAAGGCATATATCGCTGGTTGCCGGTTATCCTGTCTCCTGCTGGAAGCTCTGTGAAGTTGTTTTTCTTGTACCCCCTGTTTGCTCTGATGGAAGTCCAAGATGGCGAATCAGTGCTGCGTTAGCTGATAGGGGACCTCTGCATGTATGTCTCCTCGCTTTCTGTTCTCTGTTAGTTTCTTACTCCATTTGGTGCTTGGCTGAGTTCTCTATCTCTTCATTTTATGTTTAGGGTTTCAGGATTGCTGTTTTCTCTGGCTTAGTTTCTTGGATCTTTGCTGTGGAGGGACAGCATGGTGCATCTGCCTCGAGTGCCATGCTGCCAGAAGTCTGTTTTGCTTTTTTAAAGATATTTTCACAGGGTATATAGAATTTTAGATTTACAAAAGATGTTGCTCCTGTATCTTCCGGGTTGCGTTATTTCCAATAAGAAGCCTATTGTTATTCTTATCTTAGTTTCTCTGTACGTGTCCTTTTCCTCTGATTGCTTTTAAGCTTTTTTCTTTACTAATTTAAAGCAGTTTGACTATGATGTGCCTTGGGTGATTATCTTCTTGTTTCTTGTGCTTGGGGTTCATTGAGATTCTTGGATATGTGAGTTTATAGTTTTTATCAAATTCGGAAAAAAAATTTTCAGCCATTCAGGTTTTTTTTTTTTTTCTTTTTTCTGCTCTCTACCCTCCCAGGGATTTTGGTTACATACATATTGTTGTTAAGTGCTACTGAGTTGGTTCCGACTCATAGTGAACCTGTGTACAACAGAAGGAAACACTGCCTGGTCTTGTGCCATCCTCAAAATTGTTGCTATGCTTGAGCCCATTGTTGGAGCCACTGTGTCAATCCATCTTGTTGAGGGTCTTCTTTTTCACTGTCTGCTTTACCAAGCATGATGTCCTTCTCCAGGGACATATATATTAAACCAAAACCCGCTGCTGTCGAGTCGATTTTGACTCATAGCAACCCTAAAGAACAGAGAAGATGCCCCTTAGGGTTTCCAAGGAGTGCCTGGTATATTCGAACTGCTCATCTTTTGGTTAGCAGCCGTAGGTGTTAACCACTGCACTCACCAGGGTTTCCACGTATATATTAGGCCACTTGAAATTGTCCCACAGCTCACTGATTGATTTGTTTTTAATCTTTTTTTCCTCTGTTTCATTTTCAGTAGTTTCTATTACTTTGTCTTCAAATGCACTAATCTTTTCTTCTGTGTCTAATCTGCCATTAATCCCATTTAGTGTATTTTTCATCTCAGACACTATCATTTTAATTCCTAGAATTTTGTTTTTGGTCTTTTTTAAATATATCTTCTATGTCTCTAAATGTTCAAACTTTATTTCTTTGAATATATGGAATACAGTTCCAACTTTCAATGTCCTTGTCTACCAAGTCTGCTATCTGTCATTCTGGGTCAGTTTTGATTGCTTTTTCTTCTCTTTATGGGGTCTATTTCTTGCTGCTTTGTATGCCTGGTAATTTTTGATTGGATGCCAGGCATTTTGAATTTTGCCTGGTTGGATACTGGATATTTTTGTATTCTTATATGCTTGAGCTTTGTTCTGGGACATGGTTAATTTACTTGGAATCAGTTTGGGTTTTTCACAGTTTGCTTTTAAGTTTTGTTAGGCAGGAACAGGTTATCATTCTAAAACTATTTTTTCGCTAGTAATGAGGTGCAGTGTTTAGGAGCTCAACTGCTAACCAAAAGGTCGGCAGTTCGAATCCACCAGCCGCTGCTTGGAATCCCTATGGGGCAGTTCTACTCTGTCCTATAAGGTCACTGTGAGTTGGAATTCACTCGACAGCAACAAGTTTAGTTTTTTGGTATGGGACTGAGGGTAAAAGCTTTTTGAGTACTCTATCCAAAACCAAATCAAATCCACTGCCATGGAGCCAATTCTGACTCAGTGACCCTACAGGACATGGTAGAACTGCCCCATAGGCTTCAAGGCTATGATCCTTATGGAAGCAGACTTCCACATCTTTCTCCCCTGGAGCGGCTAGTGACTCAAACCACCAACCTTTCAGCTAGCAGCTGAGCACTTAACTGCTATGCCACCAGGGTTCCTTACTCTGCCCAATGCCCTATGAACTATCAGGTTTCCTAATAGCTGGTAGGAATAAGAACAATTCCTGGCCTTGTGTGAGGTGTGGGGATTATTTCTTCTAATTAGAATCTAATTCTTCTGGATGGTTCTTTCCCTGGTCTAAGGTAGTTTGCTCACATACACATGCTGATCTGAACTCAAGTGAAGACTCAAGGGAACTATCTGCAGATCTCTGGTTTTCTCTCAGTGCGGCTTTCCCTCTCTCCAATCCTCTACTTGCTAACTCTAGCTGCCCTGGCCTCCCCAGTCTCCCAGACCATCTCTTCACCTCAGGACAACTGCCAGGCTCTGCCTGGGTTCCCCCCTCCCTGCACCATGGCCTAGAAAATCTCTCCAGAGAGTAAGCTAGGGTAATCCTTGGACCCCCTTCATTTGTTTCCTATCTCCCAGGAATCCCTGTCCTTTGTTTTCTGATCTTTAATACCTTGAAAACTTTTTTCATATATTCTGTCTGGTTTTCTAGTTGTTTTAGGAAGGAGGGTAAATCCAGCCTCTATCAGTATCTCCATTTTACAAGCTGGAAAACTGAGGATCTGAAAAGGTAAGTAGCTTGCTTCAAGTTATACTGTGAGCTATTAGTAGAGCCAGGACCAGAATCAAAGCATTTTGAGTCAAGACCTGGCACATTTTCTACCACATTATACTATCTTTTTTATGTAACAATTTCCCCATGTAATTGAATCCTATTCCCTTAAGCCTTACAGCTTAATTTAAGTCATTTTTGCTGGAAGTTTTTAAAAAATGGATTAAGTACCCCTACCTTCTTGAACAGTTTTTGAACGCTTTCATTATCAGCATTATTATGTTCTACTACAGTGTTCTCGATGTAGCTGAAAGCTTGGTCTGAACCTACCCAGCAGAACCTACCTGGGAGACAGGCCTGGTGATCTGCTT
The DNA here is from genome assembly GCA_030035585.1 of Dugong dugon. Taxonomy (NCBI): domain Eukaryota; kingdom Metazoa; phylum Chordata; class Mammalia; order Sirenia; family Dugongidae; genus Dugong; species Dugong dugon. Next base: position 152,249,572 of record CM057460.1, read on the forward strand.
CTGAAAGGTCACAGCCTTAAAAACCCTATGGAGCAGTTCTACTCTGCACACATGGGGTTGCTATGAGTCAAAATCGACTCGACAGCAACAAACAAGAATGGTTCTCCATCCTATCTGACCCAAATAATCTCCCGTTTTATAAAATTTTTTATAATGCCCTTTTATTCTGAGGAGTTGCTCAGTTGATGCAAATGGTTAATGCACTTAGCTGTTAACCAAAGATTGGAGGTTCTGTCCTAGTTCACCCAGAGGCATCTTGAAAGAAAGGCCTGGCAGTCTACTTCCAAAAAATCAGCCATTGAAAACCCTGTGGATCACAGTTCTACTCTTACACACACGGGGTTGCCACGAGTTGGAATCGCCTCTACAGCGTTTGGTTTGGTTTTTGTTTTATTGGTTTTTTGTTTTTGTTTTTTTATTATTCTGAAGAGTCTGAGCCCTTGTCAATCATCTGGCTAGTGTTGCTTCATGTTTGTTTTCACAGTTACAGTAGCGTAAAGGAGTATCACGAGGCACCTGGCATATTCCTCCCAGCCCCCACTGTATAATAGCAGCCCTACCTCCTGCTGATCAGGGTCAGTTATTCATGCCAAAGTGGTGACTCTTCTTGACTACTGGTCCCTGGGCACAGAGTTCAAAGTGCTTTGAGTGGTGGCTATAGCTTGTAGTTTAATGAGACCTTTGCTAAGCCCCCTGGAAAGAGTATACCCTGTTTGAGAACTAGGACCTCCAATCCTGCAGAGCCCGGAGCTGTGGGGTCTGCAAGCACAAAATCCTGCAGTGGGGCACTCTTGCATCCATCCCTGGTTCCTGGACCCATGTATTCTTCCTACTGGAAAGGTAAAAAAGACCAAACTTGTTGCTGTTGAGTCAATTCTGACTCATGGCAACCTCGTGTTACAGAGTAGAACTTCTCCATAGGGTTTTCCTGGCTATAATCTTTATGGAAGCAGATTACCAGGCCTTTCTTTTGTAGTGCTGCAGGGTTGGTTCAAACCACTACCCTTTAAGTTAGTAATTGAGCACAAACCATTTGAGCCACACAGAAACCTACTGGGAACATACCATCATACATATAGAGGCCCCTGATTTAATGTATATACCACACCCCGAAAGACAACCCTGCATCAGAGTGTTTATCTGTCCCTTTAGAAGGTAGTTCCAGAGTTGTGTGAAGCTGGCTGCTGCTGGCTGGTTCAGTATTTAATACAACCAGTGGATTCCATGGTCATGGCCTCACTCCCACACCTCCTTTGCTGTAAACTGGGTGCCTTGGTTGGCTGCTAGGCTGTGGGTGGGGCATTCTGTAAGGATAGGTAGTGCTGGCTGAGGCTCTGCAGACAGGAAAGATAAACCTGTACCTGAGATAGATACCTATCCCTATGAGGGTCAAACTGCTGTTCCAGGATGGAGGAAGTTCAATGTAGTGGATTAGAGACCGGGTGGCCAGTTGGTCTTTCTGAGGAATAATGCCATGTCAGGGGCTAAAGTTAACCTGTTGCTAGCAGATAAGACATTCAGAGGCAGCAGTAACTAGACTGACCTCGGTAAGTGCTATATGGACTCCCTGGGTGGTGCAAACAGTTAACACGCTTAGCTGCTAACTGAAAGGTTAGTGGTTTGAGTCTACCCAGAGGCACCTCAGAAGAAAAGCCTGGTGATCTGCTTTCAAAAAAATCAGCCATTGAAAACCCTATGGAGCACAGTTTTACTCTGACACACATGGGGTCACCGTGAGTTGGAATTGACTAGATGGCAACTGGTTTTTAAGTACTACATGTTATATAAATGTAGTGGGTATTCCCTCTTTTTTTGCCCCATTGTTTGACCCTCTAGATCCGTTCCCCATCCTTCTGACTCTTCTCTCAGCCCTCAGGATGGTGACTCTTTGCACTGCATCAGCTGGGCTCCCTTGTCCTGTAGGTTTGATCAGTGGGAGGTCCCAGCAGGAGAGAGCAGAGGCTGTGTCCCTTTATCAAAGGCCACCGCCCCTATTGAGGAGCCCTCTTAGAATAAGCTCTTCAGCACTCCCATAAGAGTTCCCTCCTCTTGCGCCTTCAGCTCCCACTGTTGCTAGCCCTGTTGATAGCTTCTTCAGCGCCCTTGTTGGTTTTCCTTCGTTTCCTTGCTTTGTGAAGAGCCCTTACAATCAGACGTCTTCAGTCACGTTTTGTAAGGATGCCATCTCTCTCCTTCCAGGACTCCAACAGACACAAGTAGTATATATTTTTTTGCATGCTTTTTAAAATAAACTGTAGATAGTAAACATATTTTCACCTTTCCTTAATTAACAAATATGTACTGAGCACCAACTATGAGCCAGATGCTGTTCTGTTATTTGAGGAAACGGCGAATGAGACAAAGGAGATATACCGTATTTTTATGTAAATAGCACATGTATTATATGTTTTTTGCCAGCCCATGCAACCCTCCTTGCTATTTTCATAAGTGAGCTATGCAGGCATTATATGTGTGGGCACATTATTGACATGGGTATGTTATTTGCAAAAATACTGTAGTTAATAAAAAGGTAATTTTAGATAAATATCCTGACCCCTGAGTAATTCCTCTGAGTGGGACTGAGGGTACAGCCACCTTAGATGGGGCAGTCTGGGAAAATGTTTTTCCTTGGACATAACAGGAGTTTGCTGGGAGAGTTACTTGTGACCCATTTTAGGATATGAATATGCCCGGTAGGAATTTGGAAGGAAGCAGAGAACACGGCCTGACTTTCTCACATTTCCTGCCAAGACTTTTAGGGCCCCTCTGGCAAAGGAGCTTCATTCTCTTCTCTGGACCCCAGTTGTGCACCAGAGAACTTTCCAGTCTTAAATGCTTTAAATTTGCAGCATAATTGCAGTATAGGTCAAATGTGGTGCATTGCTGTTAGTTGTCGTCCATTGGATTCTGACTCATGGCAACCCCGTCTGTGTCAGAGTCGAACTGTGCTCCATACGGTTTTCAAGGCTGTGACCTTTCAGAAGCAGATCGCCAAGGCCAGTCTTACAAGATGCCAACCTTTTGGCTAGTAGTCTAGCACTTAGCTGTTTGCGCCACCCAAGGACTCTTACATGTCATGCATACTGAATCATTTTTTGCCAAGTTGTGTTTCCATTGCAGAATTCAGCCGTCAACAAAGTTGGAGTTCCTTTTTCCCTCTTTTCCATTTGTTATAGTTTAGGTTTTCTTAAATAAAAGCCCTTTCTAGGTTAGGAACAATGTCTTACCATTTCTGGCGCATCATAAATGGTGAGAGAGTTAGGATGCTAAGAGGCATCCTTCTGCTTGGCGCAATCTCAACTAGGACTGCCTCTCTAAATGTGAGTGCGCAGAGATCACTTTCGGCCACCAAGCGGCGCTAAGCCCCCATCTAGGGCGGATCCGCCAAGTTTTCCACAGGGGTTGAAGTTCTGAAGTTTTTGTAAATTGTCAGAAAGGTTAATTCACAAGTTCAGGAGAATGCTCCCAAGGCACAAATGGTGCTGTAGCCTGGGGTGCGCTGCAGAAGGCCCACGGAGTCACTGGGCGCACTTCAAACCTCTTGGGGTTGCAGCGGGGATTCAGTTGGGAGACTGAGGTCCGCACGCGAGTGTGGGTGCAGGCCACATGCTCAGGGCAGGTGAGGGCAGAGGTGTGCGCTGCGCAGGGGGTCCCAGGCACCGGTGGGCGGCTTGGAGAAGCCAGCTCCCACCCCGCCCACGCCCCCTCGCCTTGTGGGGCCAGCAGGGCCGCTCCTCCCCTGGGTGGGTCTCGGCTCCTTTTCTGGCAGGGTCTATTTGCATAGAGGAAACTGCCCAAAGTGGCTGCTGTGGAGGATCTGGCGGCGGTGAAGGGGGTGTGCGTTGTGTTCAGCTGCTGCCCAGAGGCCGAACCGGCGCTGGCCTGCCGTTGTGCCTAAGGCGCTTACGCCCGCTTCCTGCGCGCTCAGCCTGCGGGCCCAGCTCCACACCACCCATCTCGGAAAGCCCACGCGCCTCCAAGAGCGTGCCATGAACTCAGACGAGAGCAGCGGCGACGCGCAGAAGAGCGGCCAGGCGGGCAGCTGCGGTGGGGGAAGTACCGCGCTGGCGCCCGGAGCCCGAGCAGTGAGCGCGCTGTGCCTGCTGCTTTCCGTGGGCTCAGCGGCGGCCTGCCTGCTGCTGGGCACCCAGGCTGCCGCGCTGCAGGGCCGGGTGGCGGTGCTCGAGGAGGAGCGGGAGCTGTTGCGGCATGCGCGTCCGCCTGACACCCTGGCTGCCTGGGCAGAGCAGCACCTGGAGCGCCTGCTGCGTGAGGTGAGGCGTCCTGGTGCAGGGCCGCGGGCTGGTCGCTTGGGGGAAGTGTGTCAGTGCACTGGAAGCGAGGGCCAGTGGGTCCATCTCCTTAAGGAAGGGGCGCCCGCCAGCACTGCTCGCAAGTCCATCGGCAGCCTGCCTTGAGGGGCGGAGGCTGGGGTGGCGGTCCTCGAGGGAGTCCTGCTGTCTCCCAGCTCCCGCTGCTGGTTGGCCCCGGGCTGCCTTTGGGAGGGTCCTGTTCCTGGGTGGGTGGCCGCAGGAAAAGCGAGCAAGAAGGGCCGTTTGGGAAAGAGGAGGAGAGAGTGGAAAGACCACGGACCTTGGAATTGCAAACCTGGGGGCGTCTCCTCAGGGGTATGCGCTCGGCCAGGCGGTTTCCCGCCTGTGGAAGCGCCTGTCTCCTCTTCTGTGCCGGGATAAGGGGGTTCCTGCAGGAGTGTCTGGTGACCCTCCTCACCAGTAGCGGCTACTTTTCCCAACACTGGTCCACCTGGAAAGGTGTGGGCCCAACTGGCCGGTAGCCCCAGTGGAGGGAAGCCGCAGACAGGCCCGAAGCCGGGGCCTTGAGAGGGCTCTGGTCAGCCTACTCCCCCCATCCTCTCCCTTCGCCATGAACGTTTGTTTCGGAGCCGCCCATCATAGAGATGCCGTGTTCCTGGTGCTGACGCTGAGCCACAACCAGTGCAGTGATCCATGAGGGAATGCCCATGTCGCCTTGGCTGGGTAAGGGGAAGGAAAAGCATTTAGCTACCGAAGACCTGGATTCTGATTTCAGGTGGACCTGAGCAGTGTGAACAGGAAATCCTGCGTCACTGCATCCTGTGTGGGAATCATGATTTCCACAACAGGCTTATTGGAAGAGTTATGTGAGACTCTGTGACACCTCTAAGGGTTAAGATTGCTGCTGTGTCTGCAAAGCAGATCCCGTGTTTGGGCCCTCAGAGCCCTCACCCACCCTACTCATCAAAACCTCCACCTTTTGTGCAGCTGCCTCCCTCCATATAGAACTGGGTCAGCACAGTGAGTTGGGGGCTGGTGCTGCACTGACCCAGCTTCTCCTGGCTATGCTGGCCTTCCTTGCAGTGCCATCATCCTCTTCCTGAAGAAGGAGGCTTCCCAAGATCTCAAGCCCATTGCCCCCTTGGTCATCTTTAATTGTATATGAAAAGAGACAGTGTTTTATGGCAAAGGAGAGGGGAGAGCAGGCTTCTTACCACAAATTCCCTAAACTTTGTTGAGCTGTGTAGCCATTGTTGAGTTAATTTGGAATCTTAAGGTGGATGGGAGAAGAAGGTTCTGTACCACACCTCTTTGCCCGGCACTATTTCTTAGTCACTTCAATTTAAGCTGTAGTCTCTGGGTGGTGCAAACAGTTAACATGCTCAGCCTCTAACAGAGGCACCTCAGAAGAAAGGCCTGGCAATCTACTTCTGAACAATTAGCCATTGAAAACCCTATAGACCACAGTTCTACTCTGACACACATGGGATAGCCATGAGTCGGAGTTGACTTAACAGCAACTGGTTTTTAAATTTAAGCCAGCATTACATCTCTTCTAGCTTCTAGAGAAAATTGCTGCTTCATAAAATGATTTTCTATTTTCACCTTGTAATTGCCTACAGAGTTCAGAAATCTCTCCCAAGCCCTGCTGGCAACTCCTGGTGATGGTTTCATAATTGCCAGAGACTATCTTTTGGCAAATCCCTAGAGACTAGGCTGTTGAATTGATTTATAGAGGGCCAGTAAAGTTTCTACGTGTCAGTGCTAGGACTGTGGCTGTTCTTTTCTAATAGGAGGCCCTTCTTATTCTTAATAAAAATAAACCACAGCCCTGACTGAGTAAATAAATCCTGGTAAAACCTTTTACAAGGAGCTTACAAATTGTGTCAATTCTAATAAGGAAGTGTCCTGGGAAAGCAAGCCACTAGTGCAAATGGTTGATAACTCAGGTCCTGAACTGCAACCAGGAGAGACTTTCAATTGTTTCATCAAACTTCCTCCTGTAGCGCTGAGTTTTACTTAGGCAAACTACAGTGCTTCAACAGGAGCTGCTGGACAAAGTTAGTTTCTCTCTCTCTCTGGCTCTTGATTAGAAAGGCAAAGGAAGAGTTTAGAATCCTGGGATTTCCACTTGAAAATTTGTACCATTCGGCAGGGTGGCATTAGCACAGGACACATCATACTACCCTCGGACCAGAGCTCAGTGTTTGAGGAGTATGTTCAGCTTGGAGTCTAAACTCTCCAGTTTTCCCCTCCGCGTCAAAGATAGCATAGTATAACTGCAGCTGGGGTTGAGCTTCTGGATGTCGGATGTCCCCGGTGGGCACTTATCTCTCTCCCAAGCAGCAGTTGGTTCCTGCTACTATCTGTTCTCTCTGTTCTTCTCATAAATGGATGGGAAATGCACACAGCTTGGCGGGTGACATTGAGAGTCCTTGGCCAAGTGAGGAGACTATGGGAGGCACATAACCAGTAATCGGCTTTGAATAGATGTGTAGATACTTTTCCAGACTATTTGATATGGAGGACAAATCAATATTGAGCTAAAAATCTGTTAAATGGAAAGAACATTTATATTTGAAAGATGTGTTTTCAGCAAAGCCTTTTTTTTAAAAATAGAATTTATTTTTTAGACCAGCTTTAGGTTTACAGAAAAATGAGAAGCCTTTTTTAAGCCAGTGCTGAAGTAGATGTGTATGTGAGAGGGTCACAGCTTGCCCTTTTACCAACAAGCTTCTTTTCAGAGTATCAGAGGCAGAAACCATGTCCAGATTAAAGAAAAGAAATTCTTGCCAACCACACACAACTTTAATTTCAGAGAAATTTTTGAAAATATAAGCCAACAAAAGCCATTGCTAATCTGGAACCCACTCTCTCTTTGTTCCCTTGGGAAAAGAACTGTGAAATAACTCTTTCTGGGACTGGCTGATGTCCCTGATAGTGTAGATGCTGAAGCTACAAAAAAAGGAATGTTCATTCATGTTATGATTATTAAAGACCCTTGTGATTATTAAAGACCCTTCCCATGGTACAAAATGGAAGAAATGGTTTTCAGAATATAAAAACAAGATTTTCTGAGCATGAGGCATTACAATAGTACCTTCAGTATGTTCCGGATATATAAATGCAAAACAAGCATTTGATGTTTTGCCTTAAAAAGTGCCTTAAATAGGTTTTCTAAGTAATCAAACCTCTCCCCACCTCCCCCACCCTCCCACCCACCCCCCACAAAGTAGTTATGCCTATAGTTAGGGAAGCTTAAATTTAGAGTGCGTAACTTTAATACTACAGTAGAAAATTTAATGCAAGGATTAAAGAAATATTTAGTTGTTTTCAGAGGAGGCCGTTTTCAGCTTACAATGGATTTACTGTTGGCTATTGGACTTCCATTGTCCAGACCAATCAGTTTGAAAACAAGAAAAGCCTAGAGACTCAAGGTAAAACCCAAGCACTTTCCTTCCCTACTATCATATATATATATATGTAATGTATATGTTAAGTTACAGTAAAACCCAGACTCAAATGTAGCTTTTTCAGCCCCTAAGGCAGCTTGTCGCTTGTCACAAATACTCTATTGTGCGCCTTTAGTAAAGAGCCTATTTCTGAAACCCATGGCACAACTGGAGATGGAGTGCAAATCATAGCTACGTTTGTTTCCTTGACATTTCCTGGCTCCCAAACCAAAAAATACTTCTTTCCAATTACTTCCTGGCACTCTCTCTTTCTGTCTTTCCTCTTCTTCTTCTTTTTTTTTTTTGGCGACAGTTTGGGAAAGCTTTGTAATAATAGCAACATGTTTGGAATGAGCCAACTGTCACAGCATTCTTTCACAAACATATTTTGGAATTGTTGAATTGAACTTTTATACATTGGCTTTGAAGACTTTACACATGGCTCCTGAAGTAGGGGAATCAGCAAACTTTGAATGACATTATACTAGGAGGTTGAGCAGGCTAGATGAAGCATGGGTTTACTTGTCAGAAGAGGAGAGTTTGAGACCCATCTATGTCATTTAACCTGTCTGAGCCTCAACTCCCTCTTCTGTTATATGAAGGATCATAACCACCTTGTAAGGTGTAGTAATGAGCAAATAAGATAATGTATGGGAAAGTATTGGTCCGTAAGTGTGCTTCTGACAGCAAGTTACAGAATAGCTGATTGTGGTAGTTTAAACTGTACAGTCATTGTATTGTCTTGCATAAGAAGAGAAGCCTGGAGGTCAGCAGATCCTGGATTAGTTCTATGACTTGGCCATCACTAGTACGCATCAGTGTCTCTGTCATTCTCTGGGTCTTTCCTCATGGTGGCAAAATGGCTGCTGCAGCTCCAACTACATGTCTTCAAACAAGGGTAGCCAAGGTAGAAGGGAAGGGGGTAGGAAAAAGAATCATCTTGAGAGACTCAATCCTTTTTTTAAAAAAATTACTGTGGTAAAATATATATAACATAAAATTTCCCATTTAAACTGTTTTAAAGTTTATAATTCAGTGATGTTAATTACATTCATCATGTTGTGTAACCATAACCAGAGATGCTTTCTCTTTTGTTTAAATAATATGGGAAAACTTTTCCAGCAATCCTTAGCACACTTCCCCTCATATCCACCAGCCAGAACTGGGTTATGGGATCACCATTAGGCCTGTCACTGGCAAAGGGAATGGGGTTACCCCACCAGGCTTTGGCAAATCTTGATTTATCCCCTGAGGCTGGTCATGTTGCCTCTGGAACAAAATTGAGGCTTTGTTAAGAAGGAAGACTGGGAATGGCTGTTGGGGAGAAATCAACAGCGTCTGCCAGGTGCCATAGAGTATTAATGAGGTTTCTCCAGAGGCGTGTGGAATGAATCTGTCCACTGGCCTGCAACAATTTTCATAATTAAATCCTCTTTCCACTTCAGTGTTTCCCTAGTTCCACACTTTGGGAACGCTATTCAACCACAAGCTTCTGTCTCCTTCTCTGTGGGGCTCCTGCTCGCAAACTTTACCGCCAGCCATAGTCTAAAGAAAGGGTGATGGGTTTGGGATTCTATCTGGTACAATCCCATTCTTTGTAGTTAATGGTCTTTAACCATTGAGTGGATGTCATTCTGATCCCAAGGTGACTGGCTAGAGTGGCCTCCACACTGGGGACAGCATTCCAGGGCACTGCTTTCCAACTTTTTTCATATCACAGCACATACAGGGAACAATTGATGCTTGTACATCATTCTGCCGTAAATGGAGGAGGCTTCTCAGGCTACAGGCAACTGGCCCAGCTACTCCAAGGACCAAGGGGCTCAGCATACCTGGAAACAATGCATAGTGTATTTGTACCCATTTGGTGTGCCCAGGCAGCTCTGCTCTCAGGACCCAGGCTCCCTCTTGATCACTCCCCTCAGCCACTGGCTTTATCAGCGGCCATAGTTCACTGTGGCCTCCAAATCCTCTGTGTCTCCTCTTGTGTTTCTATTGAGCTACAGTACTTTCCAGACCATGTGCACTTAGACTCATGGACCCCAGAGCAGGATGTCCTTTTTACTGTCACTGAGCATCATCTCATTAGATTCAGCCTTTCTAGGTGCCTTTGGTTTCTTGTACCTTCAAATAGCAATGTGACAGGACCCTTACTCAGACTGGCTTCAGTTAAAAAGGGGATTTGTTGGCTTGAGTAACTGAGAAGTCCAGAGGAAGGTCTGATCAGGCACAGCTAGAAGTGCCTTGATTTTGTGTTTCTTTGTATTGTCTCCGTATTCTTCAAGGATGGCCCCTCTCTTCCAGTGAACTGGCCAGGTGGCTGCCATAGCTCCAGGTTCACTTCCTCATAGTTCTGTTTCCTAACAGCACCAGCAGAAGCCCCTTGATTTATCTCTCTGATGAACCAATCACTACATCAGTGGAGTGGACCGCTCTGATTGGCCAGATTTTGGGTGTGTGCCCATATGTGTAGGTGTACATGCACATGTGCACCAGGTCAACCCATTGGAGCAAGATGGACCAAGAGTGGAGGATGATTCCCTAAAGGCCAATTTGGAGGAAGGGCTATTATTGGAAGAGAGGGGAGAGGGGGCTGGTCAAACCCGTAGGTGACCGTTCAAAGAGTAATGAGAGAGAGGCTTGGGCAACAAGCTGGAACCAGGTTATGAAGAAATTCTTCCTCGATGGCTTGAAGTCAGCTAAAGTTTTTTAATCCAATGGAACAGGCAGTAGGTTGGTAGGTACTTGTCCGGTAGGCATTTAGTATCTATATGTCAATAAATTTGGGTTTATCTGTAGCAATATCAAAATCTATATTTCTCTCTATGTATAATGCACTTATAAAATGTGAGCTTTGCAAGTTACGGAATAACTTACTATCATTACAATGCCCCACAACGACCTCACGAGATGTACAAGACACAGTGGTAGTCCCTGTTTTTACAGAGGAAGAAATGTCACTCCAGTGCAGAAAAAGGCCTGCTCAGGGCACACAGGGCCAAGTTTAGGTCCCTCAGGGTTTGCAGGAAGCCATGGAAGATAGGAGCTAGAACAGGTGGGTCCAGCTCACCCTTGTATGAGTTTAGTGCTCACCCAAGGGCAGTGTGGATGTGCCTCCAGGTCAGGGCCACCTGTTCCAGGGAACTGCTTCCCTCTGCCTGCTTTCATCAGCTTCCTGAGGAGCATTCTCATGAGGAAGGAGGCCCCACTCTTCCATCTTGGCTATGTGTGGAGTCCTGGTGGCTGGGGGCAGTGAGAAGCATGCTGGGAGATTGCCCCAGCCTCGGCTGGTGTCACGTGTTATGGTGGCACTGGGAGATCTGAGCTTGGAAGGGGAAAATGCTCAGTGGAGGGAAACACTGTGGATGAGGAATCCAAAGGCTACTGTCTGCCAGCTATGTGGCCCAGGCTTGTTGTCTGGCCACCCAGAGCCTAAGTTTTCTCACTGTGAGGGGAGGTTCAGAGCACAGCTCAGGGTTGTCGGGAGGGCTGGGCATGATGGCGTGTGCAGCAGAGCATGAGCTGAGAGCCTGGGCCCCATAGAGGAGTGGCATGACCCTGCATCTTCAGAGGAGCCCTGTCCTTCACTACGGTTGCTACATGTTTCTCCCTTTTCCCTAAATAATGCTTACTCCCTCCACTAGGCACTGATGTATGTACACTGTATGTTAAGAGTTTTGTCAGAGAACTCTTTCAAACCTGCTCTTCACAGGGCGTGTGTAGACCCTTTTCTCTTTGCCTCCGGACATGCTCAATAGCTCTCCAGCTCCCTGTGGCTGCTGAGATGTGGCCACTCCCTTTATCTGGGATTTTAGACTCAATATTGGGAAGTAGCACACTAGCTTTGCTGTTCTTCCCTCTCCTTTTTTTAAAAAAAAATTATCTATATAAAATGAAATTTGTTATTTTAACCATTTTTAGGTATACAATTCAGTGGCATTAATTATATTCACCATGTTGTGCAACCATCACCACTGTCTATATCCAAAATGTTTTCATTACCCCAAACAGAAACTTTGTATCCTTAATCACTGACTTCCCATTCCCCACTTCCCCCAGCCCCTGGTAACCTCTAATCTACTTTCTGTCTCTGAATTTGCCTATTGGAGAGATTTCATATAAGCGGAATCATACTATGTATTTGTCCTTTTGTGACTGACTTATTTCACTTAGAATAATGTTTTCAACATTCATCCATGTTGTAGCATGTATCAGAACCTCATTCCCTTTTAGGGCTAAGTAATATTCCACTGTATGTATATATCACATTTTGTTTATCCATTCATCTATTGATGGACATTTAGGCTGTTTCCACCTTTGGCTACTGTGAATAGTGCTGCAGTGAACATTGGTACACAAGTGTCTATTTTGGTCCTGCTTTTAATTCTTTTGGGTATATACCTAGGAATGGAATTGCTGGGTCGTAATGGTAATCCCTCTCCTTTTTGATAACCAAGATGTATGTTGATTAGCATGATTAGATTACTGGTAATCCCACCACCGTAAAACAAGGGCTATTTTACTTTTTTTGCATAATTCTGTCCAGTCCTTGACATTCCAGAAATTTGCACCTACCTAATTTTAACCATAGGGTGCACACCATTTATACCTTGTTTTTATACACTTAATTAAACCTTATATGAAAAACGTTTTTCCGTTTCTGGAGTCATTAAGACTGGAAGAACCTCAGAAACTATTGCCCAGAGATAATCTTTAAACCTTAAACCAAAAATACCCCCTGAAGTCTTCTTTAAACCTAACAATAGTTTAGCTTAATTAGTAAAGAACGTCTACCTAAAGCATTGTGCTCTTTAAAGAACTATCTATATGAGATCAAATTAGCAATCGACAATGGCAACTCCAAACAGTAGATAAGATTTAGGGGACCGTGAGTTTATGTTAGCGGGGGAGGAACAATCCGGAAAAGGAGGATGAGAAAGAATGGTTGCACAACTCAAAGATTGTAATCAATGTCACTGAATTGTATGTGAAGAAATTATCAAATTGGTAAATGTTATGCTATATATATTCGCAACAACAAGAAACGAAGTAAATTATTAAAAAAAAAAAATCCCACATCAAATGTAACCCCAGTCTAATCATAAGAAAAACATCAGACAAATCTCAATAAAAGGACGTTCTACAAAATACCTAACCAGTACTCTTCAAACTGTCAGTGTCATCAAAATAAGTAAAGTCTGAGAAGCTCTCACAGCCCAAAGAAGCCTAAAGAGACTTGAAAGCTAAATGGAATGTGGTATCCTGGATGAGATCCCGGACAGAAAATAAGACGTCAGGTAAAAACTCAGGAAATCTGAATAAAGTGTGAACTTTATTAAATAATGTATCGATATTGGTATTTTCATTATACTAATGTAAAATGTTAATAGGAGAAACTGGATGTGGGGTAAATGTGAACTCTCTGAACTATCTTTGCAATTTTTCTGTAACTCTCAAACTGTTCTAAAAAATAATGTTTATTATTAAAAATAGCAAATATATTAACATCCATTGATTAATATTGGCACTAAGGGAAAAAAAATTTTCCATGTGCAGCATGGATGGTTTTATTTGTAAGGTTTAAATATTCTGTTGGAGTCCCTGGGTGGTGCAGACTCACTTGGCTGCTAATTGAAAGGTTGGAGGTTGAAGTCCATCTAGAGGTGCCTCAGAAGAAAGGCCTGGTGATCTACTTCTGAAAAATCAGCCATTGAAAACCCTATGGAGCACAGTTCTATTCTGACACACATGGGGTTGTCATGAGTTGGAGCTGACAGCAATTGGTTTATTGGGTTAGTATTCCATCGAGAGAATCTGTACCCTACTACTCAACATGGCATTTAGGCCTCCACATTTTTGATAAAATGGTTAATGGTACAGTCAATGGTTTTGTGGATAAAGTTTCCTACTTCTGTTATTCTTTAGGATGTAGAGTAACTAGTTAGGGTATAGGAATGTCTTCAGAACTTTGTCTTTTGTTTTAATTTTAAAACATCCAAATTTGTGAAATACACATTTCTTCCCCTGAATCTGAATTCTGAATCAGTTGCACTGCTTTCTTCAAGTTTTACGATGGATAAAGTGGATTAAAAATGTCTTTTTTTTTTAACCTGAGGATATTTTTATTTAACCAGCACTTTTACATGAGATGTCAAATATAAATAAGCATCCCATTATGTTTAGGCTTATAAATTGTTAGAATCAATTTATTTATGCCATTGGGTAGGGAAACAAAAAAACTACCTGTCATCTCAATATTAGAGGATACACTGAGCATTAATATTGAATGAAGGGAAGAGCAAAGTACTATATATTGAGGAAAAAAACTTACTAAGTTCATTGTAAGCTTATTTATATGTTTAGTGAATAATAAAAAATATAATAGTTGAACCATCCCTATGTGTTTTGCTGCCATATTTTATGATTTCATGTAACTATCACAAACACTGAAATTTGTACAAATGGTATGGTTAGATAATTGTAATTCACATGTATCAAGAAAGACTCCATAGCAAAACAATTTGGCAAGGAAGAGTCATAATTACTTGAATGTCAAGAAATTCAATAACAGATACTAGCTAATGTTTATTGGGTATATGTGGTAAGCATTGTTCTTTTCTAAGTGCTTTAAATGCAAGACTTCATTTAATCATAACAACGTTAAGAGATGGGTAGTCATCAATTTTTTTTTTTTTGCATTTGCATTGCGTTTATTAATCTTTTAAATCATGCTGTTGTTGGAAACGATGGTGGAGTAGTGGTTAAGAGTTCAGCTGCTAACCAAAAGGTTGGCAGTTTGAGTCCACCAGGTGCTCTTTGGAAACCCTATGGGGCAGTTCTACTCTGTCCTATAGGGTTGCTGTGAGTCAGAATTGACTCGACGGAAATGGGTTTTTTTTTTAAACTGTGTTAATAGGAGTTGACTGTAATTCATTTTACAAAAAGGAATGTATTTGGCTGTTCTTGATTTTGAAGTGCCCTAATTGTGGTCCTCTGGACTGAGACATGGCTATGGCTACCATCTTTCCTAACCCTAGAGAGGTCATAGGCTAGAGGAATGAGGTCATAATGGCAGTGGTCCTCAGAACCTTGATACAGCCCAGCAATACCAGCCATTTAGAAATCTGCTGCTTACAGTTTAAATTATTTATAATTGGAAGCAGTTTACTTATGTGCCTGATGTATCCTAATTCTGTTTCTTCTTATTTATTATGTATTTTTTTCTCTAAATTTTACTTATTTTGATGTTGTCATTGAGAATATACACAAAACATACACCAAGTCAACAGTTTCTACATGTACAATTTAGTGACATTGATTACATTCTTCAAGTTGTGCAACCATTCTCACCCACCTGTTCTGAGTTGTTCCCCATTAACATAAACTCTCTGCCCCATAAGGTTCTTATCTAACCTTTCACGTTGCTGTTGTCAATTTGATCCCATATATACTCAAGGCAGACACTTTCTACTAGTTAAGCTAAACTGTTGTTCAGTTGTAAGATGACTTCAGGGGATATTTTTGGTTTAAGGTTTAAAGATTATCTCAGGGCAATAGTTTCAGGGATTTATCCATCCTCCATGGCTCTAAAAAGTCTAGAGTCCAGGAGAATTTGAAATTCTGGTCTGCATTTTCCCCCTTTTGATCAGGATTCTTCTATGGAATCTTTGATCAAAATATTGAGTAAAGGTAGCCAGGCACCATCCAGTTCTTCTCGTCTCGTGGCAGAGGAGGCAGTTGTTCATGGAGGCAATGAGACACACCTTCCATTTCCTCCTCCTATACCTGACTCTCCTTCTTCCTTTGTTGTTCCAGGCAAATAGAGACTGACTGTTGTGCCTTGGATGGCTGCATGCAAGCTTTTAAAACCCCAGGCACTATGCAATGAACTAGGAGGTAGAACAGAAGCACTAAACATGTTATTAGGCCAATTAACTAGGATGTCCTATGAAACCATGACCCTAAACCTCCAAACCAAGGAACCAAATCCCATGAGGTGTTTGGTTGCACATAAGCAGCATCAGCAGCTGCTCTTTTTTTTTTTTTTTTGTCATCATAGTAAATATATCTATCACACAACTTTTGCCAATTCAACTTTTTACAGGTGTACAACTTATTGACAGCAATTCCAACAGTTGGCTATGCAACCCTACCCTTAATCAATGCGATTTTTCCATCACCGTTAACCCCCTTTTCCCCCTCCCTCCCACACCTGGTAACCACTAATAAACTTTGGTCTCTATATGTTTGCCTTTCTTGTCTTTCTGTATAAGTGAGGTCATACAATATTTTTCCTTTTGTGACTGAATTATTTCACTCAGCATAATGTCTTCAAGCTCCATCCATACAGTAGCCTGTATCAAGACTTCATTTCTCCTACTGGATAAGTAGAATTCCACTGTATATATGCACCACCTTTTGTTTTTCCATTCGTCTGTTGATGGGCATTTAGATTGTTTATACCTTTTGGCTATTGTGAATAGTGCTTCAGTGAGCATTGGTGTACAAGTCTCTTTTTTGAGTCTCTGCTTTCAAGTCTTTTGGGTATATACCCAGAAGTGGGATTGCTGCGTCATATGGTAGTTCTGTTTTTAGTTTTTTGAGGAACCGGCACACTGTTTTCCACAATGGCTGTACCATTCTGTATTCCCACCAGCAGTGAATAAGGGTTCCAGTCTCCCTACATTCTTGCCAACATTTCTTATTTTATTGTTTTTTATCTTAGCCATTTTAGTGGGAGTGAAGTGGTATTTCATTGTGGTTTTGATTTGCACCTCTCTGATGGCTAATGACACTGAGCATCTTTTTATGTGTTTGGTGACCATCTGAATGTCCTCTTTGATGAAATGTCTATCAAATCCTTTGCCCATTTTATGACTGGGTTATTTGTCTTTTTGTTGTCAAGTTGTCATAGTTTTATACATATTTCAGTTATTAGATTTTTTTCTCTTTTTTTTTATTGTACTTCAGGTGAAGGCTTACAAAGCAAGTAGTTTCTCATGAAATAGTAGTACACATATTGTTTTATGACATTGGTTAACAACCCCACAACATGTCAACCCTCTAACTGCTCAATGTTTTTTTGTTTGTTTGTTTGTTTGTTTTTGGTGAAAATACACATAGCCAAAGATACACCACTTCAAAAATTTCTACATGCACAGTTCAGTGACATTGACTATGCTCTTCCAATTGTGCTGTTATTCTCACTTAAGATGAAGGCTTAGAGAACAAAACAGTTTCTCATTTAACAGTTACTACAAATGTTGCCCTATGACAATGGTTAACAATCTCACAACACATCAATAATATCCTTACTCAACCTTGGATTCCCTATCACCAGCTTCCTTGTCCCCTTCTGCCTTCTGGCCCTTGTCATTGGACTGCTGTACCTCGTTAGTCTCATTTGGTTTTACGGGGCTGTCCACTCCCAGGCTGAACAGTGAACCTCGGAGATAACCTCACCACTGAGCTAAAAGGGTGTCTGGGGGCCATACTCTCAGGGTTTCTCAAGTCTCCTTTAGGCCAGTAAATCTGGTCTTTTTTCTGTGAGTTAGAATTATGTTCTACATCCTTCTCCAGCTCTGTCCAGAACCCTCTGTTGTGATCCTGGTCAGAGCAGTCAGTGGTGGTAGCCGAGCACCGTCTAGCTGTACTGGACTCAGTCTGGTGGAGGCCTTGGTAGCTGTGGACAATTACTCCTTCGGACTAATCTTTTCCTTGTATCCTGTTCTCTTCATTGTCCCTTGCTCCCGAAGGGATGAGACCAGTGGAGTATCTTAGATGGCCGCTCACAGGCTTTTAAGACCCCAGATACTACTCACCAAGGTAGAATGTACAGCATTGTCTTTATAAGCTGCGTCATGCCAATTGAGCTAGATGTTCCACAAGACCATGGTCCCCACAGCCCTCCACCCAGCAATTCAGTCCCTCAGGGACTTTGGATGTGTCTATGGGGCTTCCATGACCTTTCCTTGTACAAGTTGTGCTAGTTTCCCCTTATTGTGTACTTTCTCAACCTTCACCCAAGATACCACTTATCTATTGCCTATTTAGTATTTCCCCCACACCCCTCCCATCCCTGGTAACCAACAAAGATTGTTACATTTTGTGTGTGAACTTTTTCATGGGTCTTTACAGTAGAGGTCTCATACAATATTTGTCCTATTGTGATTGACTTATTTCACTCAGCATAATGTCCTCCAGTTTCATCCATGTTATGAGATGGTTCACAGATTCATTGTTGTTCTTTCTTGTTGCATAGTACTCCACTGTGTGTATGTACCATAGTCCGTTTATCCACTCATCTGTTGATGGGCATCTAGGTTGTTTCCATCATTTTGCTATTGTGAACAATGCTGCCATGAACATAGGAGTGCATATGTCTATTCGAGTGATGACTCTTATTTCTCTAGGATATATTCCTAAGAGTGGGATTGCTGGATCGAATGGTATTCTATTTCTAGCTTTCTGAGGAAGTGCCATATCATTTTCCAAAATGGTTGTATCATTTTACATTCCCACCAGCAATGCATAAGAGTTCCGATCTCCCTGAAGCCCCTCCAACATTTGTTATTTCCAGTGTTTTTGATTCGTGCCAGTAATGCCAGGGTGAGATGGTATCTCATTGTGGTTTTAATTTGCATTTCTCTAATGGCTAGTGATCGCGAACATTTCCTCATGTGTCTGTTGGCCATTTGAATGTCTTCTTTGGTGAGGTGTCTGTTCATTTCCTTTGCCCATTTTTTAATAGGGTTATTTGTCTTTTTGTTGTAGAGGTGTTGCATTTTCTTATAGACTGTGGAGATTAGACCTTTGTCTGACTTGTACTGTCCAAAAATTTTTTCCCAGTCTGTAGGTTCTCTTTTTACTGTTTTTGTGAAGTCTTTTGAAGAACATAGGTGTTTGATTTTTAGAAGATCCCGGTTATCTAGCTTATCTATTGGGGTTTGTGCATTGATGGTTATGGTTTGTATCCTGTTAATGCCATGTATTAAGGCCTGAAGTGTTGGTCCTATTTTTTCTTCTATGAACTTTATAGTTTTAGGCTTTATATTCAGGTCTTTGATCCATTTTGAAGTAGTTTTTGAATACAGTGTGAGGTATGGGTCCTGTTTCATTTTTTTTGCAGATGGATATCCAGTTTTGCCAGCACCATTTGTTAAAAAGACTGTCTTTTCCCCATTTGATGGACTTTGGACCCTTGTCGAAGATCAGGTGACTGTAGGTGGATGGATTTACATCTGGGTTCTCAATTCTGTTCCGCTGGTCAATGTATCTGTCATTGTACCAGTACCAGGCTGTTTTGACTACTGTAGCTGTATAGTAGGTTCTGAAGTCAGGTAGTGTTGAGTCCTCCAACTTTATTCTTCTTCTTCAGTAGTGCTTTACTTATTTGGGGCTTCTTCCTTTTCCATATAAAGTTAATGATTAGTTTTTCCATCTCTTTGAAGAATGTTGTTGGTATTTGGATCGGGATTGCATTGTATTTTCAAATTGCTTTGGGTAGCATTGTCATTTTCACAATGTTGAGTCTGCCTATCCATGAGCATGGTATGTTTTTCCATTTATCTAGATCCCTTTGGGTTTCATGCAGTAGTGTTTTGTAGTTTTCTTTGTATAGGTCTTTTACATCCCTGGACAGATTTATTCCTAAGTATTTTATCTTTTTAGGGGCTATTGAAAATGGTATTGTTTTCCTGATTACCTTTTCATCATTTTCCTTACTGGTGTATAGGAATCCAACTGATTTTTGAATGTTTATCTTTTATCCTGCTACTCTGCTGAATCTTTCTATTATTTCCAGTAGATTTCTCGTGGAGTCTTTAGGGTTTTCTATGTATAGTATTGTATCATCTGCAAACAGAGACAGTTTAACTTCTTCATTATCAGTTTGGATGGCCTTTATTTCTTTTCCTTGCCTTATTGCTCTAGCTAGAACTTACAGTACAATGTTAAACAGGAGTGGTGATAAAGGGCATCCTTGTCTTGTTCCTGTTCTCAAGGGGAATGTTTTCAGCCTCTCTCCATTAAGAATGATGTTGGCCATTGGTTTTGCATAGATGCTCTTTATTATGTTGAGAAATTTCCCTTCTATACCTATTTTATTGAGAGTTTTTTATCAGGAATGGGTGTTGGACTTTGTTAAATGCCTTTTGTGCATCAATTGAGATGATCATGTGATTCTTTTCTTTCCTTTTATTTATGTGGTGGATTATGTTGATTGATTTTCTAATGTTGAACCATCCTTGCATACCTTGTATGAATCCTGCTTGGTCGTGGTGTATTATTTTTTTGATATGATGCTGAATTCTATTGGCTAGAATTTTCTTGAGAATTTTTGTGTCTATATTCATGAGAGATATTGGCTGTAATTTTCTTTTTTTGTAGTGTCTTTGCCTGGTTTTGGTATCAGTGTTATGCTGGCTTCATAGAATGAATTTGGAAGTGTTGCTTCCTTTTCTATGCTCTGAAATAGCTTGAGTAGTACTGGTACAAGCTCTTCTGTAAATGTTTTGTAGAATTCTCCAGTGAAGCCATCTGGGCCAGGGCTTTTTTTTGTTGTTGTTGGGAGTTTTTTTTATTACCTTTTCAATCTCTTCTCTTGTTATTGGTCTGTTCACATTTTCAACATCACTTTGTTGTAGTTTGGGTAGGTAGTGTGTTTCTAGGAATTGATCCATTTCCTCTAGGTTTGGAAATTTGTTGGAGTATAATTTTTTATAATATTCTGTTATGATCCTTTTTATTTCAGTTGGGTCTGTTGTAATGTCCCCCATTTCATTTCTTATTTGGGTTATTTGCATCCTCTCCTGTTTTTCTTTTGTCAGTCTGGCCAGTGGTTTGTCGATTTTGTTGATTCTTTCAAAAAACTGACTTTTGGTTTTTTTGATTCTTTCTATTGTGTTTCTGTTCTCTATTTCATTTATTTCTGCTCTGATCTTTACTATTTCCTTTCTTCCAGTGGTTGTGGGCTTTTTTTGCTGTTCTCTTTCTATTTGTTTGAGTTCTGTATTTAATGTTTTGATTTTGTCCCTTTCTTCTGTTTTGATATGTGCATCTATTGCTATAAATTGTCCTCTGAGGACTGCATTTGCTGTGTCCCAAAGGTTTTGGTATGATGTGTTTTCATTCTCATTTGATTCTAGGAATTTTTTGATTCCATCTCTGATTTCTTCTATTACCCAGTGATGTATAAGCAGAGTATTATTCAGTTTTCATGTAATGGATTTTTTTTCCTTGCTCTTTCTATTGTTAACTTCTACCTTCATGGCATTGTGGTCAGAGAAGATACTTTGAATCATCTCAAGGTTTTGGATCTTGTTGAGGATTGCTCTGTGGCCTAAAATGTGGCCTATTATAGAGAATGTTCCATGCGCATTGGAAAAGAATGTGTACTTTGCAGTGTTTGGATGGAGTGTTCTATATATGTCTATGAGGTCAAGTTGGCTGATTGTGCCCTGAAGGTCTTCTGTATCTTTGCTGAGTTTCTTCTTAGTTGTTCTGTCCTTTACTGAGAGTGGTGTGTTGAAGTCTCCTACTATTATTGTGGAACTGTCAATTTCTCTTTTCAGTGTTGTTAGAGTTTGTTTTATGTATTTTGGAGCCCTGTCATTGGGTGCGTAGATATTTTTATGGTTATGTCTTCATGATGGATCATCCCCTTGATCATTATATAGTGTCATTCTTTGTCTTTTATGGTAGATTTCATTTTAAAGTCTGTTTTATCTGAGATTAGAATTGCTACTCCTGCTCTTTTTTGGTAGTTGTTAGCTTGATATATTTTTTTCCAACCTTTGATTTTTAATAAATTCATATCTTTGTTTCTAAGGTGTATCTCTTGTAGACAGCATATTGATGGATCCTGTTTTCTTATCCATTTTGTCACTCTCTGTCTCTTTATGGGTGCATTGAGTCCATTTACATTCAGGGTAATTATTGATAGATGTGAGTTTGTTGCTGTCATTTTGTAGTGCTTTTTCTTGTGGTGCTGAGGTTTCCTTTGTTCTTCTTACTCTCTTGTGCTGAGTTACTTACGTTTGTGGATTTTTTTTCATTTCTTTTGTTTGTGTAGGTTTTTTTTTTGCTGAGACTATGTTTTTCCTCTTTTTTTTATGAGTATGTTTGTTAACTTTCTTTGTGGCTACCATGAATTTCACCCTTATCTTTCTAAGTTTGAAGCAGTCTACCATTACTTGGTATTGCCTTGCCTTCCTCTCTACTAGAAGGTTCTATACCTATGCTGTTTATTCCCTCTTTTATTGTTTTGATGTTGTTGTCATTTACTGATTAACTGCTCTAATGCCCTGCTGTATTTATTTTTGTTTTGGATAGTCCTCGAGAGTTCATTTCCTAGATTGGTATCTGACTGGTATGATCCTGCGTCCTAGATTCTGCCTGTGAGCTGAAGCTGTTTGTCCTCAGATTGAAGAACTCCCTTTAATAATTCTTGTATGTTTGGTTTGACTTTTACATATTCCCTTAATTTCTGTTTATCTGGAAATGACCTAATTTCACCATCAAATTTGAACAAACGTTTTGCAGGATATATTATTCTTGGCTGGCAATTTTTTTCTTTCAAGGTTTTATATATGTCATCCCATTGCCTTCTTGCCTGCATGGTTTCTGCCAAATAATCTGAGCTTAATCTTATTGTTTCTCCTCTGTATGTGACTTCTTGTTTTTCACGAGCTGCTCTCAGGATTCTTTCTTTGTCTTTGGTTGGCGAGTGTGACTATGATATGCCTTGGTGATTTTCTTTTGGGGTCTCTACTATATGGGGTTCGTTGAGCTTTTGGATGGCCAGCTTTTCATCTTTCATCATATTGGGAAGGTTTTCTGTCAGCAGTTCCTCAGTGATCCTCTCTGTGTTTTCTGTTTTCTCCCCCTGTTCTGAAATTCCAATCATTCGAAGATTTTTGCTTTTGATTGTATCCCACATAACTCTCAGGGTCTCTTCATTTTTCTTTGTTCTTTTTTCTGACTTTTCCTCAAACAGATTTGTATCCAAGTGTTTGTCTTCAATTCCACTGATCCTGTCTTCCACCGTTTCAAATCTGCTTCTCCGCCGTTCTATGACACTGTCCATTTCTGAAATCTTGTTGTTTATCTTTTGGATTTCTAATTGTTGTCTTTGTATAATTTCTGATTGTGAATTTATTTTGGCAGTTTGTTCCTGCATTATTTTCCTGAATTCTTCCAATTTTTTGTCTGTATTTTCCATGAATTTGTCTATTTTTTCCTCATGTTTGTCAGCTTTTTGCCTCAGCTCTTGGAGAATTCTGAGTATTACAGATTTGAGTTCCCTATCAGGTAGTTCTAGTGCATTTTCTTCTACTGGAATGTCATCTGGTATTTTATTTTGGACACTTTCTGGAACCATCCTGTCCTGTTTTTGTAAATGCTTTGATATTGTCTGCTGTCTTCGGGGCATTCAGTAGTTATTTTTCTCATTTATTGATTGTAGATTTGTTTGTTTTGTCCCTTTTTTAAAAAAAATTTGACTATGTCTGAGCAGGCGGACTGTATGTTCCCTGTTGCCTGCTCGTCCTTGGGCACAATACCCTTCACCTCCTTCTCCAATTGGCAGGGCCAGTCACTCAGACATGGTACCGCAGGGCAGGTGCAGCTGAAGATGAGTCACTGGGACAGGCCGCCCGTGGCACCCACTACAGCTACCAGAGCAGCTTGGCAATTAGTACAGGGCAGGTTCCAGCAGGCCGCGCCTGTGCTGCTTGGTGATGCGATGTCAAGCACACGGTGCAGGTAGGCAGTATGCAGTAGGGAGACTGCTATGTGTGGAGCGGTTGTTTCGTCTCCCGCTGGATGCTCCGTGAGGCTGCTTTCTTGTACCCCGTTTGCTGGTCTCCGATAGTTGTCCAAGATGGCGGATCCATGCTGTGTTAGATGGTAGGGGACCTCTGCATGAATCTCTTCTCGCTCTCCATTCTCTGTCAGTTTTCTCCCTCCATTTGGTGCTTGGCTGAGTTCTTTATCTCTTCATTTGATGTTTTAGTTTCAGGATTGTTGTATTCTCTGTTCGGCTTAGTTTTTCAGATCTTTGCTGTGGAGGGACAGCGTGGTGCTTCTGCCTAGAGCGCCATTTTGTCGGAACTCCTCAGTTATTAGATTTTTGTTGGAAAAATGGTTTCCAAAGATATTCTCCCAGTCGGTAGCTTGTCTTTTCACTTTTTTGGTGAAGTCTTTTGATGAACAAAAGTTTTTAATTTTTATGACATCTCATTTATTTATTTTATCTTTTGCTCTTTGTGCATTTGTTGTTATTTTAGATAATCCATTGTGAAAGCTAGGCCTGACAGCATTGCCCCTGCTTGTTCTTCTAAGAATGTTATGCTTTTAGTTTGCACATTTAGGTCTTTAATCAATTTTGAATTTTTTTTTTTTTGTATATTGTATGAAGTATGGATCTTGTTTCATTTTTCTGCGTATGGAAATCCAGTTTTCCCAGGACCATTTATTGAAGAGACTCTTCTTTCTCTGTTGAACGAACTTAGTATCCTTGTCAAAAATCAGTTAACCATAAATATGTGGGTTTATTTCTGGACTTTCAGTTATATTCCATTGGTCTATGTGTCTAATGTTGTACCAATACCAGCCTGTTTTGATTACTGTAGCTGTATAGTATGTTTTAAAATCTGGAAGTGTGAGTCCTACTTCATTTTTCTCTTTCAACATTGTTTTAGCCATTCAGGGCCTTAAAAATGTCTTTTAATGGAATATTTTATTTCATTCAACTTAGTTGTCATTGAAAGAAATAAAGGTGATATTAAGGAAAGCCTTAAAAATAAGATATGAAACACATACAATGGAATATTATTCAACCATAAAGAGAAATGCCACAACATGGATGAACCTTGAAAACATCATGCTGAGGGAAATATGTCAGACCCAAAAGGACAAATATTTTATGATCCCACTTATATAAAATATCTATATCTGCAAAGAAACAAACCTTTATTAATGGTTACCAGGAAATGGGGGGAGGGAGGAATGGGTAGTTACTGCTGAAGGGATACTGAGTTTGTTTGGGGTGATGAAAAACTTGGAAATAGATGATGGTGTTGGTAGCACAACATGGTGAATGTAATTAATGTCACTGAACTGTACACTTAGACACAGTTAAAATGGCATACTTTTTGTAATATATATATCTTACCACAATAATAACAATAAAACAATATGGAGAAACTGAAGATTTAATCTCAAAATTTGGTTCATTTGTTCATTTGGGCCAGAAACCTTTCCTGAGCAGCATTAGCCATGCCAGGCACAGTGCTTGGCTGTTGGTTGTAACTTCTAATTGCGTGAACAAATGTAACTTAGGAAAGTGCTCTGTAGGCCACAGATGACCTCCATCTCCTTCCCCTTTTGATTTTCTCCACGTGTAGGATCAGGATTAATCTTTAATTGCTTACACTGGCACTCAGAAAATATCCCTTCCTCATGTCCGGAAACATATTTCCAGACTAAGCACAAACCATTGGGGGAGAAAATAAGTTTGCAGATGTAGTTTTAAAGAAAGTCACATGAATGTATAAGTGGCTTCAGGGGAGGACAATTTAGTGCCTCCCTTGTACCCACATTGAGCAGAAGAGACCTATGTGTGTCTGCATGTTTCTTAACAGCTCCCCGCCAGATGGGCTCCACCCTTCCAGAGAAGGGCAGTAACTGGCCCCTGGTGACCCCATGTGTTACTGAGTAGAACTGTGCTCCATAGGGTTTTCAATGGCTGATTTTTCAGAAGTAGATTGCCAGGCTTTTCTTCTGAGGTACCTCTGGGTAGACTTGAACCTCCAACCTTTCGGTTAGCAGCCAAGCATGTTAACTGTTTGCACCACGAAGGGACTCTTCAGTCCAATTAGCCTGACCCTTCTTGAAATAGTTATTATTTGCCTCTCTGACTTTGGCCACTCCATGCTCCAGGCAAGTCTAGCCACCTCTGCCTCATTCACCTTCCAAATATTCCCTCATGATGAATACCCACACATCAAGGATCAATGCCTCCCATCATGTGTGGACTGATAAAGTAACAACCCCTCACTCACCCCAGCACTCAAGGCCCACCAGGTCCTTTAAGCCTCCTTACTGCCCTGCTCACTCAGTGCCCATAGGGGTCAGACGGATGATCTGAAGGAGTCATGAGGGAGTGCTGGGGTTGTGGACCTGGAGAGCCCCAACCCATCAATCAGGCTTGACACATTAGGTGAACTTTCAGCCATTCACTGTGGACAGGACCAAGAGGGCAGGGGTCAGCAGGAAGCAGGGGAACATAGCGTGGGCATTTAAGTAGGGCCTTACATGGGTGGCTGCACCTTATGGAGAAGATTCTGGTCACGGTGCGTAGAAAGATAGGGTCCATATACCCAGATTGAACGGGAATCAGTCCTGGGCACCTGAGGGCCCTCATCAACATGTCAAAAGCCCTGGTGGAAACCATCCACTCCCCTTGTCTCAGCCCAGCCTTGTGAATCTTAGGAGGTGGGTTCTGAGGGAAAGTGATGTGTGTTTTTGAAAAATAACAAATGGAACATGAATTAAGAATTATTGAAGGATTGCATTTTTTTGTAGACCAAACCTTTCAAAACACGCAAATGTATTTCAGGACTGAGCAGGGGACTCTTAAGGAAATATGTTTGTTGATGTGGTTTGGAAGAGAGTCACCCAGCCTGCCAATGGGAGTCACTGATTAAACCCACATTCCTCAGAGAAAACTTATGGAGCTCCTGCCAGATGCCCAGGCTGGGCTAGATGCTGTCACATTTTGTCTTCACTGTGACTGCCAGGGAGGTTTGGCCTGGACCAACGTGGAATCAGAAGGTCAAGGTGGCCAGGTGACCCAGATCACCTGCCCCACCACCTGCCAAGGCTGTGGAAGCCACAGCCTGTTCTTTCCCTGCTGTTGGGTGGTTTCTTCACAACCTACACTGATCAATACTCTGCTTAATACTCGAAGGGGTCTCCAGGCAGATCTCTGTGGTTCTCTCTGTGCAGCTCTTATCTCTCTGGTCCTCTGCCCTGAAGACTCTAGTTTCCTTGGCCTCCCTGGACTCCTAACTCCATCTCTTCAACTTAGAGAGGCTGCTGGGCTCAACCTGTGTTTCCCCTCCCTGTGCCCCAGCCTAGAAACTCTCTCCAGGCAGTAATTGGGAGCAGTTGTCAGACTTACCTTGTCTTAGGCTGGGTTCTCTAGAGAAGCAAAACCAGTAAAGTGTGTAAATATATATAGAGATAGATTTATAGTAAGGAAATGGCTCACATGGTTGTAGACGCTGGAATGTCCCAAGTCCCTGGGTCAGGATGGAGGCTTCTCCTGATTCACATAGCCACAGGGTCTGGCGAACCCAAGATTGGCAAGGCAGACAGCAGGGCTCTTGCTCACAGGCTGCAAAGACCAATGAATCCCAAGATTGGCAGGCAAGACAGCCGGTAAGCTGCTAACTCAAGTCCCAAGAACTGGAGATCAGACAAACAGGAGCCAGCTGCAGGATGTAGGATTGCTCCAGTGGGAGCAAAAGCCAGCGAGCCTTGTCAGAAAGTCCAGCTATACTGGATGCAGGCTGCACTCCCAAGGAAACTCCCTTTCAACTGATTGGCTACTCACAGCAGATCCCATCTTGGAGGTGAACACATTATATCAAATCTCATCATGGAGGTGATCACATCATTATATGACTGCCAAACTACATCATAACTGCCAAACCACTGAGAATCATGGCCCAGCCACGTTGACACACAACCTTAACAACCACACCCTTGCTGCTTTTCTGTGTCTCAAAGCTCACTGTCCTTTACAGCCTGGTATATAACATCTACAACGGCACTGTATCATAGATTTTATTTGTGGATTTTTGTTTGTTTTAGGTAGGAGGATACATCTAGTCATTGTTATACATGTTGGCTGGAAGTGGATATCCATGGTGTGGCTTTTTAAAAATTTTTAATTTTGAGTAATTCTAGGTTTATAGAAAAATATACTGTACATAAGTACATAATCATAGTGTATTTGTCAAAAGTAAGAAGTTACTGATACATTACTGTGGCAGGCAGAATTCTAAGATGGCCCCCAGGATTCCCACCGCTTGGTGTACAAACCTTATATAATTCCTTCCCTTGAGTGTAGGCAGAACCTGTGAATACAATGGCTATCACTCCTGCAATTGAGTTACTAATAAGTTCACCCTGAGTAAATTAAAAGAAAGATTTTTCTGGGTGGACCTAACTTAATCAGGAGAGCCCTTAAAAGAGACTGGACCCTTCCTGAAGTGAGAGATTTTAAACGTGAAAGGGTCTGTAAAAGGGACCACATGGCAAGGAACTGTGAACGGCCTCTGGGAAATGAGTGCAGCCCTTGGACAATATCCAGTGAGAGAATGGGGGCCTCAGTCCTACAACCACGAGAAATCACATGAGCTTGAACCAGAAAGAAGCACAGCCCCAGCTGACATCTTCTTTTCAGCCTTGTGAAACCCTGAGCAGACAACCCAGTTCAGCTATGTCCAAGCTTCTGACCACAGAAATGATTAGATAATAAATGTGATGTTTTAAGCTGCTAAGTTTGTGGCAAGTTGGTATGCAGCAATAGGAAACTAATACAATTACTATTAACTAAAGAGAATCAGACCCAAATTCATTGTATTAATCTAACGAGATCTCAATAGAGACTAATATGAGAAGCTAGCATGAAACCATGGGCACATTCCCAACACCTCTAATTTTCAAGATGATTTTAATATGCCCATATTGATGTGTCTTGATTGGAGGAGGTTAGAATTCTGATCAAGAATAGATAAGTTAATATATGTAACAGATAAGTTAATATAATAGAGAAGATACAAGAAAATATTTGCTAATCATATATCTGATAAAGATCTAGTATCCAAAATATATAAAGAATTCAACAACAAAAAGACAAACAACCAGTTAGAAAATGGGCAAAGGACTTGAATAGACTTTTCTTCAAAGATCTACAAATGGCCAACAAACACATGAATAGATGCTTAACATCATTAGCCGTTGTTGTTGTTGCTGTGTGCCGTTGAGTAGATTCCAACTAATAGTGCCTCTATAGAACAGAGTAGAATTTCCCCAAAGGGTTTCTGAGGAGCGGCTGGTGGATTCGAACTGCAGACTTTTTGGTTAACAGCCTGAGCTCTTAACCACTTCACCACCAGGGTTCCATTAGCCACTAGAGAAATACAAATCAAAATCACAATGTGGTACCACTTCACACCCACTAAAATGTCTATAATTTTTTAAAAAATGGAAAATTACGAGTGTTAATGAGGGTGTGGATAAATTGGAAACTGCATTCATTGCTAGTGAGAGTGCAGTGGAAAACACTTTGGCAGTTCCTCACAAAGTTAAACATAAAATTACCATATGATCCAGCAATTCCACTTCTAACAATACATGTACAAATACATGTACACTCATGTTCAGAACAGCACTATTCACAATAGCCAAAAGGTGGAAACAGCCCAGTGTCCATCAATAGATGAATGGATAAATTGTGGTGTATACATACAATGAAATATTATTCAGCCATAAAAATGAATGAAGTACATACTACAAGATGGATGAACCTTGAAAACATTATGCTAAGTGAAAGAAGCCAGACACAAAAGGTCAAGTACTGTATGATTCCATTTATGTGAAATATCCAGAATGAGTAAATTCATAGAGACAGAACACAGTTTGGTGATTTCCAAGGGCTAAGGAGAGGAGGGAATGGAAAGCAACCGCTGAACGGGAGCAGGGTTTCATTTTGGAGTGTGATAAAAATGTTTTGGAACTGCATGGCAGCAGTTTTGCACAACAGTGTGAACATGCAAAATGCCACTGAATTGCTTACTTTAAAATAGTTAATTTTATGGAATGTGAGTTTCTCTGCAGTGAAAAAAAAAATTAGTACATCTGTTATAGAAAATAACAATGCTACATTATCTTGCCATATCCTAGTTGGTGGTAAGTGATTTTGTGATTCTGCTGTTTTTTTTTTTTAAACTGAGCTACAGACTTTATTCAGGTTTCACCAGTTTTTTTCTCTAGTGTCCTTTTTCTTTTCCAGGATCCCCTCCAGGACACTTATGTATAGTATATTTTTCATTTACTTGTCATGTCTTCCTCATCTACTCTGATCTGTGACAGTTTCTCAGTCTGTCTATATTTTTCATGACCTTGACAGACTTGAGAAGTATTGACCCAGGTATATTGTAGAACATCCCTCCATTTGGGCTAGTCTGATGTTTCTCATGACTAGATTGGGTTATGAGTGTTTGGGAAATACCACTGAATTGGGGTGTCATTTTCATGGCATCCTATCAGGAAGTGTTGTTGTTGTGTGCCATCACCTCAATTCCAACTCATAGTTGACCCTATAGGACAGGGTAGAACTGCCCCATAGGGTTTTCCTAGTCTGAAATCTTTATGGAAGCAAATTGCCTGGTCTTTTCTCTCCCAGAGCCACTGATGAGTTTGAACAGCCGACCTTTCAGTTAAGCCAAGTGCACTTAACCACTGCACCACCAGGCTTCCTTATAACAGGGATACATGATGTCAGTATGATGCATCACTGGTAATGTTAACCTTAATCACTTGGTTAAGATAGTATGTGCCAGATTTCTCCATTGTAAAGTTAATATTTCCCTTTCCATGCTCTATTCTTTGGAAGTGCGTCACTAAGTCCAGCCCACGCTCAGGGGGAGGGGAATTCAACTCCACCGCCTAGAGGAGGAAGCGTCTACCTAAATTATTTGGAATTATTCGATAAGGAAGATTTGTCCCTTTCCCAATTTATTTATTCAGTCTTTTTTTTTTTTAGTCAATATAGACTCAGGGGTATTTAACTTATTCTTTGGGTTACAATCCAATGTTGTATTATTTATTTTGTTGCTTAAATTATTCCAGCTTTGACCATTGGGAGCTCGTTCAGGTTGGTTTCTGTGTCCCTTTAATATGCCCCTAACTGTTTTTTAAAATAAGCTTTATTTTAGAATAATTTTGGATTTACAGGAAACTTACACAGATAGTACCGAGAATTTCCATATATGCTTCACCCAGTCCCCCTATTGTTAACATCTTACTATACTGTGGTGCAGTTGTTACAACTATGTAACCAACATTGGTACATTAATTAACTAAACTCCACACTTCATTTGGATTTCATTACTTTTTTCCCTAGTGCCCTTTTTCTGTTCCAGGATCCTTCTAAGACATTATATTTGTCATCATATCTTTTTAGCTTTCTTTTTTTATTTTTTTCTTTTTGTTTATTGTTGTAGTTTAAATGAAGTTTACATTTCAAGTTAGTATCCCATACAAAAATGTATGCATACGTTGTTATGTGACCCTAATTGTTCTCCCTATACTATGACAGCACACTCCTGCTTTCCACCCCTGATACCCCATGTCCATTCAACCACCTCCTAGCCCACTCTGCCTCCCCGTCTCACCTCCAGACAGAAGCTGCCCATATAGTCTCTTGTATCTACTTGAGCTAAGAGGCGCACTCCTCATGAGTATCACCATATGTCCCACAGTCCAGTCCAATCCCTGTCTGAAGAGTTGGCCTCAGAAATTATTTTAGTTCTGGCCTGATACAGAATCCGGGGGCCATGCTTTCTGGGGTACCTCCAGTTTCAGTCAGACTATTAAAAGTCTGGTCTTCTTACTAGAATTTGAGTTCTGCACCCCACCTTTCTCCTGTTCCATCCACATCTCTGTTGTGTTCCCTGTCAGGGCAGTCATTGGTGGTAGCTGGACACCATCTAGTTCTTCTAGTCTCAGGCTGATGATGTCTCCGGTTTATGTGGCCCTTACTGTCTCTTGGGCTAATACTTTCCATGTCTTTGGTGTTCTTCAATCTCCTTTACTCCAGGTAGTTGGGACCAATTGATGCATCTTAGATGGCTGCTTACAAGCTTTTAAGACCTCAGCTGCCAATCACCAAAGTAGGATGCAGAACATTTCCTTAATAAGCTTTGTTATGCCAGTTGACCTAGATGTCCCCTGAAAGCATAGTCCCCAGACCCCTACCCCTGCTACTCTGTCCCTCAAAGTGTTTTTTTGTATTCAGGAAACTTCTTAGCTTTGGTTTAGTCCAGTTGTGCTGACTTCCCCTGTACTGAGTGCTGTCCTTCCCTTCACCTAAGATAATTCTTGTCTACTATCTAGTTAGTGAATAAAGCTCCCCCTCCCTCCCCACCCTCGTAACCATCAAAGAGTGTTTTCTTCTGTGTTTAAACCTTTTCCTGAGTTCTTATAATAGTGGTCTTATACAATATTTGTCCTTCTGTGACTGACTAAATTCCCTCAGCATAACGCCCTCCAGATTCCTCCATGTTATAAGATGTTGGATGGCTTCATCATTGTTCTTTATCATTGCGTTCGTCCATTGATGGGCACCTAGGTTGTTTCCATCTTTTTGCTATCGTGAACAGTGCTGCAGTGAACATGGGTGTGCATATATCTATTTGTATGACGGCTCTTATTTCTTTAGGATATATTCCAAGGAGTGAGATAGCTGGATCGTATGGTACTTCTATTTCTAGCTTTTTAAGGAAGCACCAAATAGATTTCCAAAGTGGTTGTGGCATTTTACATTCCCACCAACAGTGTATAAGTGTTCCAGTGTCTCCACAACCTCTCCAGCATTTATTATTTTGTGTTTTTTAGATTAATGCTAGCCTTGTTGGGGTGAGATGATATCTCATTGTAGTTTTGATCTGCATTTCTCTAATGGCTAATGATCGTGAGCATTTCTTCTTGTGTCTGTTAGCAGCCTGAATATCTTCTTTGGTGAAGTGCCTGTTCATATCCTTTGCCCATTTTTTAATTGGGTTATTTGTCTTTTTGTTGTTGAGGTTTTGCAGTATCTTGTAGATTTTAGAGATTAGAGGCTGATTGGATTTGTTGTAGCCAAAATTTTTTTCCCAGTCTGTAGGTTGTCTTTTTACTCTTTTGGTGAAGTCTTTTGATGAGCATAGGTGTTTGATTTTTAGGAGCTCCCATTTATCTAGTCTCTCTTCTGGTGGTTGTGCATTGTTACTTATGGTTCGTATTGTGTTTATGCCATGTATTAGGGCTCCTAGTGTTGTCCCTACTTTTTCTTCCGTGATCTTTATTGTTTTCAATTTTATATTTAAGTCTTTGATCCATTTTGAGTTAGTTTTTGTGCACGGTATGAGGTATGGGTCTTGTTTCAGTTTTTTGCAGATGGATATCCAGTTATGCCAGCACCATTTGTTAAAGAGACTATCTTTTCCCCAATTAATGGACTTTGGGCCTTTGTCAAACATCAGCTGCTCATAGGTAGGATGAATTTATGTCTGGATTCTCAATTCTGTTCCATTGGTCTATGTATCTGTTGTTGTACCGTTTCAGGCTGTTTTGACTACCGTGGTGGTATAATAGGTTCTAAAATCAGGTAGTGTGAGGCCTCCCACTTTGTTCTTCTTCTTGAGTAATGCTTTACTTATTTGAGACCTCTTCCCTTTCCATATGAAGTTGGTGATTTGTTTCTCCATCTCATTAAAAAATGCCATTGGAATTTGGATCGGGATTGCATAGTATATGTAGATCGCTTTGAGTAGAATTGACATTTTTACAATGTTGAGTTTTCCTATCCATGAGCAAGGTATGTTCTTCCACTTATGCAGGTGTCTTTTGGTTTCTTGCAGTAGGGTCTTGTAGTTTTCATTGTATAGGTCTTTTACATCTCTGGTTAGACTTTTTCCTAAGTATTTT
The DNA here is from genome assembly GCA_030035585.1 of Dugong dugon. Classification (NCBI taxonomy): domain Eukaryota; kingdom Metazoa; phylum Chordata; class Mammalia; order Sirenia; family Dugongidae; genus Dugong; species Dugong dugon. The sequence goes on from CM057460.1 coordinate 152,283,059, forward strand.
ATCTTCTTGGAGGCTATTGTAAATGGTATTGATTTGGTGATTTCCTCTTCGAGGTTCTCTTTGTTGGTGTAAAGGAATCCAACTGATTTTTGTATGTTTATCTTGTATCCTGAAACTCTGCTGAAATCTTATATTAGTTCCAGTAGTTTTGTTGTGGATACTTTGGGGTTTTCTGTGTATAAAATCATATCATCTGCAAATAGAGATACTTTTACTTCTTCCCTACCAATTTGGATGCCCTTCATTTCTTTTTCTACCTAATTGCTCTGGCTAGGACCTCCAGCACAATGTTGAATAAGAGTGGTGACAGAGGGTATCCTTGTCTGGTTCCCGTTCTCAAGGAGAATGCTTTCAAAGTCTCTCCATTTAGGATGATGTTGGCTGTTGGCTTTGTATAAATGCCCTTAATTATATTGAGGAATTTCCCTTCTAATCCTATTTTGTTGAGAGTTTTTATCATGAATGGGTGTTGGACTTTGTCAAATGCCTTTTCTGCATCAATTGATAAGATCATGTGGCTCTTGTCTTTTGTTTTATTTATGTGATGGATTATACTGATTGTTTTTCTAATGCTGAACCATCCTTGCAAACCTGGTATAAATCTCACTTGATCATGGTGAATTATCTTTTTTATATGTTGCTGAATTTGTTGGCTAGAATTTTGTTGAGGATTTTTGCATCAATGTTCATGAGGTATATTGGTCTGTAATTTTTATTTTATTTTTTTTTGTGGTGTCTTTACCTGGTTTTGGTATCAGGGTTATGCTGGCTTCATAGAAAGAGTTTGGGAGTATTCCATTCTTTTCTATGCTCTGAAATACCTTTAGTAGTAGTGGTGTTAACTCTTCTCTGAAAGTTTGGTAGAATTTGCCAGTGAAGCCATCTGGGCCAGGGCCTTTTTTTGTTAGGAGTTTTTAAATTACCTTTTTAATCTCTTCTTTGTTACGGGTTTATTTAGTTGTTCTACCTCTGTTTGTGTTAGTTTAGGTGGGTAGTGAGTTTCTAGAAATCTGTCCATTTCCTCTAGGTTTTCAAATTTGTTAGAGTATAATTTTTCGTAGTATTCTGTTATGATTCTTTTAATTTCAGTTGGGTCTGTTGTGATATCTCCCATCTCATTTCTTATACAGGTTAGCTGCTTCCTCTCCTGTTTTTCTTTTGTCAGTTTAGTGAATTTTGTTGATCTTTTCAAAGAACTAGCTTTTGGTCTTATTAACTCCTTCAATTGTTTTTCTATTCTCTATTTCATTTAATTCTGGTCTAATTCTTATAATTTCCTTTCTTCTGGCGCCTGAGGGCTTCTTTTGCTGCTCTCTTTCTGCTTGTTTGAGTTGTAGGGTTAATGTTTTGATTATGGCCCTCTCTTCTTTTTGGATGTGTGCACTTACTGCTATAAACTGACCCTTGAGCACTGCTTTTGCTGTGTCCCAAAGGTTCTGGTAGGATGTTTTCATTCTCATTTGATTCTATGAATTTCTTTATTCCATCCTTAATTTCTTTTGTAACTCAGTAGTTTTTGAGCAAGGTGTTGTTCAGTGTCTATGTGTTTGATTTTTTTCCCTTATTTTTTCTGTTATTGATTTCTACTTGTATGACTTTATGGTCAGAAAAGATGCTTTGTAATATTTTGATGCTTTGGATTTTGTTAAGGCTTGCTTTATGGCCTAATACGTGGTGTCTTCTGGAGAATGTTCCTTGTGCATTGGAAAAGAAAGTATACTTGGCTGCTGTTGGGTGGAGTGTTCAGTATATGTCTATGAGATCAAGTTGGTTGATTATAGCATTTAGCTCTTCTGTGTCTTTGTTGAGCTTCTTTCTGGATTTTCTGTCCTTCACTGAAAGTGGTGTATTCAAGTCTCCTACTACTATTGTGGAGCTTTCTCTCTCTCTTTTCAATTTTGTTAGAGTTTGTTGTATGTATTTTGGAGCCCTGTCATTGGGTGCATAAATATTTATTAAGGTTATGTCTATGTGATGTATTGACCCTTTAATCATTATATAGTGTCCTTCCTTATCCTTTGTGGTGGATTTTACTTTAAAGTCTAGTTTGTCAGAGATTAATATTGCCACTCCTGCTCTTTTTTGAGTGTTGTTTGCTTGAAATATTTGTTTCCATCTTTTGAGTTTTGGTTTGTTTGTGTCTTTAAGTCTAAAGTGTGTCTCTTCTGGGCAGCATATAAACGGATTGTGTTTTTTATCCAATCTGACACTCTCTGTCTCTTTTTTGGTGCATATCATCTATTTACATTCAGAGTAATTATTGATAGGTATGAGTTTAGTGCTGTCATTTTGTTGTCTTTTTTTGTGTGTTGTTCACAGTTTCTTTGTTCCACTGAATTTTCTGTGCTGAGTTGTTTTTCTTCATGTGTTTTCTTTTCATCTTTTTCATTGTTGTTGATTTTGTATTGGCTGAGTGTTTACATTTTTCTAGTTTATTATTTTGACTTGTAGGATTGTTAGTTTCCTTTGTGGTTACCTTAATATTTACCCCTATTTTTCTAAGTTTATACCAGTCTTTTATGTCTTTCTATCTCCTTGACTTCCTCTCTATATGAAAAATGTATGTCTACATTTTTTAAGTCCCTCTTTTTTGTTTTAATATTGTATCTTTTACCTCTTGACGTCTGTTTTCCTATTTTCAGTGTTTTAGCTTTGGTTTATTTTTGTGACTTCCCTATCTAGGTTGATATCTGGTTGCTCTGTCCTGTGTTCTATTCTTGGGTTGTTATCTGATGTTATTGATTTTCTAACCAGAGGACTCCCTTTAGTATTTCTTGTAATTTTGGTTTGGTTTTTGTGAATTCCCTAAAATTCTGTTTATCTGGAAATGCCCTAATTTCACCATCATATTTGACAGACAGTTTTTCTGGATATATAATTCTTGGTTTGCAATTGTTTTCCTTCAAGGCTTTATATTATGTCTTCCCATTGCCTTCTTGCCTGCATGGTTTCTGCTGAGTAGTCTGAGCATATTCTTATTGACTCTCCTTTGTAGATGACTTTTTGTTTATCCCTAGCTGCTCTTAAAATTCTGTTTTTATCTTTGGTTTTGGCAAGTTTGATTATAATATGTCTTGGTGACTTTCTTTTGGGATCTACCTTATGTGGGGTTCGATGAGCATCTCGGATAGACATCTTGTCAGCTTTCACTATATCAGGGAAGTTTTCTTCCAACAAATCTTCAACAATTCTCTCTGTATTTTCTGTTATCCCCCCCGTTGTGATACTCCAGTCATTTGTAGGTTATTCCTCTTGATGGAATCCCACATAATTCCTTGGGTTTCTTCATTTTTTAAAATTTTTTATCTGATTTTTCCTCAAATATGTTGGTGTCAAGTGCTTTATCTTCAATGTCACTAATTCTGACTTCCATTGCCTCAATTCTGCTCCTGTGACTTTCTGTTGAGTTGTCTAATCCTGAAATTTTGTTGTTAATCTTCTGGACTTCTGATTGCTGTCTCTGTATGGATTCTTGCAGCCTGTTAAATTTGTCATTATGCTCTTCTCTAACCTTTTTAATTTCCTCTATTGCATGTTCTGTGCTTTGCTTAATTTCCTTCCTAATTTCTTGAAGAGTTCTGTATATTAATCTTCTGTATTCTGCCTCCAATAATTCAAAGAAATTTTCCTCCTCTTGAAAATTTATTGATTCTTCATTTTCGGAGCTTGCTGAAGCCATCATGGACTGTTTATTTATGTGATTTGATATTGACTATTGTCTCTGAGCCATCAATAAGTTGTTATTTTTTTTATTTTATGTTTCCTTACTGTGTCCTAGCTTCTTGTTTTGCTTTGATGTGCCCAGACAGGATGCTCGTATGAGCTAGTTTGATTATTGGCACATTTGAAGCTCTAATGTCCTGTCACCAGGTGGTTAGATCTGTTACTAGGTATGTGAGCTCAGGAGTCTGCCCACTCCTTCTGTATGGATTCAGCTCAGGTGCCAGGTAGCTAGCCACCAAGTGTGTAATGCAGGCTCTCACCTACAGTCCTAAACAGGTATGGATGATTGGTGTAGGCATAGGCATCCGGCTGCAGCAGGGGGACACACTCTGAGTAAAGCAGGGGGCTGACAGCCACCCCTGAATGTCCAGGAGGAAGGCGTGTCCCTCTTCCCTAGAGCACGTAGGTGTAGGTGGGTGGTTGCAGCCAGATTATGAGCATCCATTGCTGTTGGCTGCAAGGACTGGGGGGCACCTCTTATTCTTGTGCCCCTATTGCAGGTGGCTAGGTGGCATGGGTGGAGCCACCAGTCCTCAGGCCCCTAATGTGGGTAGGTGAGGACCCTACTTAATGGACAGAGTCAAATGTCATGAACCTACCACTTCACAGCTGAAAAGGTTGAAGTTAGGCTTCAGATATATACCCTGTTGTACTGCAGTAATGAGGGTCTACACTGTTGAGATGGGCCCACACACATCTATGCAGTGGGAAGGGCACTCAACGTCCGTGGATCCCTTATGCCCGTGTCTAGGCAAAGGAACTGTGCCTACCCTGAGTTCCTGGCTTAGGGGAGCCATCAATTTATTTTTTCATGTTTGTTAATTTGTTCCCTCTCCAAGGCCAGGATAATGGCTCAGGGCATGTGATGGATCCTACTTCTGGCCCAGGGGACTCGGCAATTGCTGAAGCTGGTCCGGGAGACAGTGCAGAGCAGGGAGTGGTAAGGTAAATAGAAGAGAGGTTTTTCCCTGAGGTGGGGGGTTTGATCCACGCAGTAGGCCAGACGCAAATACTTACTTACCTTTTGGCGATCAAGGGCTGCTTCTCACTGGTCTGCGTGGCCAAGTAGACTCTCAGGGGCTGGGTCTCTCCCTGTGCGGAATATACCTCCTGAGCTCTGATGCTTGCCTGCCTCACTGCTCACCCCCCTCAGCTGATCAGGCCTGAAGGGCTCAGGCTTTCGCCGGGTCAGGTCTGGCACCTCCTCACTGCTTCAGAACCGTCTCTCCCTCCCCCTGCCACTCAGTCTGGTTCCTCAACTTTGCCTTTGATGTTCAGGGCTCCCAGATTGTCATATATAATTGAATCACTTGTTTTTTTGGGTGAGGGTCCACCGGAAGCATCTGACTACTCCACCGTCTTGGCCCCGACCCTCCTATTCTTAGCTTTCTTTAGTCAGTGACATTTTCTCAGACTTTCTTTGTATTCGATGACCTTGATAGCTTTGAGGAGTAGTGATCAGTTATTTTTAGAATGTCTGGCAATTGAGATTAGACCGGCGTAATGGGTTTTTGGGAGCCCCTGGGTGATGCAAATAGTTAATGCGCTTGGCTGCTAAAGGAAAGGTTGGAAGTTTGAGTCCACCCAGAGGCACCTTGGAAGAAAGGCCTGGCATCTACTTCCAAAAAATCAGCCATTGAACATCCTATGGAATGCAGTTCTACTGTAACACACATGGGGTTGCCGTGAGTCAGAATTGACTCAACTGCAACTGCTGGTGGTGGTGGTGATGGTATGGACTTTGGGGAAGAAGACCACAGACGTAAAATGCCATTCTTATCTAATATTGTGTGCACACACTATCAGCATGACTTATCACTGTTGATGTTGACCTTGCTCATCTGGCTGATGTAGCATTTACCAAGTTTCTCCACGGTAAAGTTACTGTTTTCCTCCCTTTCTGTACTCTATTCTGTGGAAGTGAGTCACTAAGTCTAGCTCACACTCAAGGTGGGGAGGGGAATTATGCTCCACCTCTTGGAGGAGGGGAGTGTCTGTATAAATTATTTGAAATTTATCTGTATAAGAGGTTTGTTTCTTCTTCCCCAATTATTTATTTATTCAGCCATTAATAACAGTATAGACTCATGGATATTTAATTTATTCTTTGGGTTATAATCCAACACTAGGTTATTTATTTTGTTGCTTAAACTGTTCTAGCTTTAGCCATTGGGAGCTATTGAGGTAGGCTTTTGTGTTTCTTTGACATCAAAACCCCCTCCCCTTTTTTAAGCACTTCCTTACTCTGGCACTACAAGATACTCCAGGCTCATATTGTACTCTTCCTGCCCCAGCACTAGAATCAGCCATTTCTCCAGGAGGCGTTGGTTCTTTTTATTGGAGAATGATGTAGAGGAACCAGGATCTGTGTGTTGGGTGTGCTTCCTGCTGCTGGGGTGTCTCTGCTTCTGGGCCATCTCTGCAGACAGCTGGGGAATATACATATACATGTACGTGTTGTTGTTAGTTGCCATTAACCTCTGTATATACCCCGTTGCCGTCGAGTCAATTCTGACTCATAGTGACTCCATAGGACAGAGTAGAGCTCCCCCATAGGGTTTCCAAGGCTGAAATCTTTAAGGAAGCAGACTGCCACGTCTTTCTCCCTTGCAGCAGCTGGTAGGTTCAAACCGCCGACCTTTCCTTTAGCAACCAAATGCACCACCAGGGCTCCTTCTTCTATATAAACATATCTAGAATTATTTATGTATGTATCTGTGGTGTCCCTGGGTGGCACAAATGGTTAAGCGCTTGACTAGTAGCCAAAAGATTTGCAGTTCAAACCCACCCAGACGTGCCTTGGAAGACAGGCCTGGTGATCTGTCTCTGAAAGGTTACAGCCTTGAAAACCCTACGGAGAAGTTCTACTGTGAAAACATCAGGCCAGTATGAGTCCGCATGAGCTGGAATCGGCTCAACGGCAACTAACAACAACATACACATATCTGTAATTATTCTTGTATGTATCTATATGTATGTGTAAAATAAACATGAGTTCATAGTGATGTCTCTAACTCTAATCCAGCACCACAGGGTTCAGTCTATCTTTTCCCCCCTTGCTTATTTATAACTTCTTTCTCAGACATTGAGAAGCTTGGCTCTCGTTACCCATAACTTATTTACTTATTTGTTCAGCCCTAATATATATGTAAGGTAGTTTCAAACTTGTTAACATATACCCCTGTGAGACACAATCTTACCCGCTAGAGTACAGTGTTTATGGACAGGCCTTTTGGTCTTTAGCCTTAGGTTTTCAGTCAGAACATCATTTTGCAAAGTTACCTAAGTCAACTCCTTTTTTCCCCCAACAGTCATCAGTGAGGTTATATCATACAATTTTAATATAGTTAGATTTAATGAGCACAGTTTGCATTCCATCCTGGGATTCTCCAAAATCCTGGTTGATTTTATTTTTAATTTGTGTCCATTTAAATTCTCTCTTTGTAATGTACAGTCCTATGGCTTTTGACAAATGCGTAAAATCATGTATCTACCACCTAAGTCTTATCACCCTAAAAACTCCCCTGTGTGGCCCCTTGTAGTCAGCTCTTCGCACTCCCCTAAACTTTCACAGCCACTGATCTGTTTTCTGACCCTATAGTTGTGCATGGCCTAGCTTTTGATAGCAACTTTTAATTTTTTTTTTTTTTTGTAATCATTAAGATTACTTGTAAGTGGAAGTTGTTTTGCTTTGTGGTTGGAGTTAGTTAAGACACAGATGTAAGTCCAGCTCTGATACCTGCTGCGGAACATTGCCTTCTCTAAGCCTCAATTTTCTCATCTGGAAAATGGGTATAGTAATAGTTTCCACCTCATGGGGTTACTAGGAGGACTAGATGAGATAAAAGCCATTGACACAGTGCCTGACCCATAATAAGCAATCAGTAAGATAATAATACTTTAATTATACTTGTTGTCATCATCACCATCACCACCATTGTGGGCTATTAAAAAAAAAAAATGGCAAACAGGCCAGAAAATGCTGTTTTATTGGATTGCTGGTGGTAGAAAGAATGCATACATAGGTTCTTATGAGGCGGGGCGGGGGGAGAGCAGATAGAGGAAGTGAGCAAGAAGCAGAGACAGACAGACAGACACACATGGTTTGATTCTAGGCAGGTCTTTTTCAGTGCTTTTGGTGTGCGTGTATTAGCAGGGTTGATCCTGGAATTAGGTTTTCCTAAGAGATAGACTCATTAGTTCATCGTTCAGAAATTGCACTCGGCAGGGAGATTCATCTTGGTTCATCCTGGCTCTTCTATTTCCAGGGTCTTTTACTTATTGAGAAGATGATCTTACAACCACAGGGGAAGAATTTTTAAAGAAAAAAATCACCATAATCCCAGTACCCAATGGGTTCACATTTTGGTAGTTGCTGCCACCATGCCTGATATTTTACACATGTTGACGCTATATTTATTGTATCATAAACTCTTTTTTCTTGTTGCTACGTAGTCTGCATAGTGATATTTCATGGCCATGTGACGGTTTCATCCAGGGGATTCACCATCCCTCACTAAGCCCTCTCACAGTCTGGCAGTGCAACTTCTTTACGAATGTCAGTGTTAAGCATCTGCTGATTTATTTTCTTGGGATATATTCCCTGCAGTAGGAATTCTCAGTCAAAGATAGGAATCTTTGCAGCTTTATTTGCAGCATTTTACAGAAATAAATCCTTCCATCCCTTTTTTTGTATTTCAATCTCTATTTCATCACAATGAAACCGTTTGAGGTAATCTAACATCTGGTGGAGTGTTCCAGACTAGTGTGCCAACAGATCATTAATAAATTTACCATCTGGCCATGCGCTGCTTTTTTGAAAACCACTGTTTTCTCTGATGAGTTTTCCCTCTGCTCTTTCCACCCCTCCCCCAAAACTTCAAGTTCTCTTTCTCAGTACTTCTGGAAGGAACGCCCCCAAAGTCTCTAGTCTTTTCTCAGAAACTCATCCTTTATTTACTTTTGGAGTCAGGACTTGTTTGCATATGTAAAACCAGGACCATATTGTTTGCAGATGCTGGGGTGCTGCCAGATAATTGAATTTAAAAAGTTGAGGCTTTTAAATTGTTTTTTACAAACCTGGACACAAAAGAATATTTTCTTAGAATTAAAAAAAAAAAAAAAAAGCATGGCTATGAAGATTGTGGGATTGGGTTTCTAATTCACTTTGTGTTCACAGTAATGACATTTCAAACCCACAGAAAGTTAGGAGGCTGGAGGTGGGGGAGGGTAGAAGAATAGGAGATAAAACTTTACAGATTCACTGTCTAATGTAAGAAAACAAATGCATACGAGAAGTTAGAATAGATAACAGTAAAAACTCAAAGACTAATTACTAGAAAGGACATCATGTTTGATAAAGTGGAAGGTCAGCGAAAAGGAGGGAAACCCACAATAAGATAGGGCTGACACAGCAGCTGCAACAATGGGCTCAAACATATCAAAGTTCATGACGATGGTAAAGGACTTGTCTACATTTAACACTTCCTTCAGTTATACAAGGAGCCCTGGTGGTGCAGTGGTTAAACACTCAGCTGCTAACCAAAAGATCAGCGGTTTGAACCCACCAGCTGCTTCGTGGGAAAAAGATGTGACAGTCAGCTTCCATAAAGATTCACAGCCTTGGAAACATGATGGGGCTGTTCTACTGTGCCCTATAGGGACACTGAATCTGAGTCGGAAGTGGGATTGGTTTTCAGTTATACGTAAGGTCACCATGAGTAGGAGCCTACTGGAGGGCGGCTAACAACAACACCTAGCAGTAACAGTAAATTTTTTACAATTTTCCTGTTTAGCTCTTTATTTTAAGATTTTAAAAAACAAAAACAACCAGTTGCCATCAAGTCAATTCCAACTCATGGTGACCCCATGTGTGTCACACTAGAACTGTGCTCCATTGGGTTTTCAGTGGCTGATTTTTCAGAAGTAGATTGTCAGGCTTTTCTTCCAAGGTGCGTCTGGGTGGACTCGAACCACCAATCTTTCAGTTAGCAGAGAGTACTCTTTGCACCATCCAGGGACATTTTAAGGTAAGAATAGTTTAAAAGTAATTGTGTTTTCTATCAGTATTTGATAATTGAGAGTGGCCCTGATGTGATAGCAATTGTTAAAAGTGAATTGTTTTCAGGATTAAATCCTACTGGTAAAAAAAAAAAGTTCATGTGGCAGTCCTTTCTATCATATCTAGCATTGATAAAAACAAAGGAGAGCTTCAAGCACAAATGACTAGCTTAAACTACAAGGCTGGATTCTTTTCCCAAAGTAAATGTTGAAATCTCTTACAGTATCTGCAAGTACAATGGGGAAAAGTAAGTTCTGAAGTCTCACTCAAACCTGCATTTGCTGACAGCTTTTGCAGCGCCCCCCCATTCAGTGAGCATGGGTGTGGCCAAGTGCATGAGCCAGGGCCCCAGTGCGAAAACACCAGCCCCTCTCCGGACTCCACGCTCTGGCCCTGGCTGTACTGCCTGTAAAGTGTTGATTCCTCTTTACTGGGTGGGAGCCCGTGGTGGCTGCGGGGGGCCTCTGGAGGCTGGGTTCCAGGCTGTGCACAGCGTCTGCTCTGGGCCAGGTGGGCGATGCCCCAGAGCAATGAGTGGCAGGTAGAGGTCCAGGCTGGGAGCGGAGGGTCTGACATTGAGAGTTCTAGCCCCTTCCGGATCTCTGGGACAAGCCAGAGATCTCCAGGGGCCTGAGAGGTGCAGGTGAAATTAGTGCACCTAAAGGCCCCACCCTTGAGCACCCTCTGTCCTGCCTGGTACTGCCTTCACATTGCTTCCTCCAACATTTTGTCATCTTGGTGCTAATAACTGGCATATCTGCATGTTAGCTTAAAAACTGTTGCAGCCCTCAACTTAGACTGTGCTGGTGGTGGAGGGGGGCAAGCAATCTCCTGTCCTCCCCTCCCCACTAACTTAACTTGGCCCTGTTTTCAGTATCAGTTCCTCAGCCTGGGTTGCCCATCTTAAGATGAGGGTGAAGCTGGAGGATGGACGGTGGTGGGTGTGGAACTCGGAAGCCCTTTGCAAAGGCCAGGAGTTCTGTGGCTTGGTTTTTGGTTCTGGACTATTTAAGCTGGGGGTGACTGGGCTCGGTGAGGGTCCTGAAGAGGTTTTGCCTGAGGGTGGTTTGAAAATTCTAGGCTTGATAGGTCAAGGTCTCAAGACCCTTGAGTGTCAGGTTTGGGTAGGGGTCAAGGGGTAAGCTAATCTTCTCATCTCCTCTAAAGCAGTGCTTAAAAAATTGCATTTTTATGTTTGAACCTGAAGTACCCGTGCTGGTAGAAGAGTCACGCAGTGTTCACTGAGTTCACACATTTGTGCTTTGCTTTCCTTTGTTTTTAGGGGTCTTTTGTTTTTTACCCTAGAGAAAGAAAGATTTTTCCCTTGTCAAGATTCGAGTCGTAGTGAGATTTGGGATTGTGGGCCAATCACTTCCCTCCCCTAAACCTAGATTTGGGACTAATTATTTTATTTTGCCACTCCTATGTCCCCTCATCTGAGACCGAGGGACAGTCCTTCAGGCCTCTTGGGTGGCGCTGAGATCAAATCAGGCAACGTTCATTCAAGAGCTGTACCTGGGAGTTGTCACCATCGCACAGCTATGACTTTTGACTCATTTCCGTGTTCTTTTACCTTCACCCAAATCTAGCACAGGGCTGGGCATGTGTAGAGATTCTAGTTAGGTTGTACTGCCTGAAATTTTCTAGGGCAAGGATCTCCCTGGTGAGAAGGAAGGGAAATGTTCTCCTTAGGGTAAGTTAGGCCTCGGCCATCAGGTCAGAGAACCGTGGGCTGGGAGGGGCTTCCTGGGTACCCGTGGGGGTGAAGATGACCTTGTGAATACTGAAGCTGCCCAAAGGGCCAGTTTTGATTTGCCCTACTCAAGCTCTTTGCTCTGCCCTCCCTTCTCCATACTGACTTCACGGCCACATTGACTTTTCTTGGTTTGTAGAATGCTGTTTCTGTTGTTTTTAACTCTGGGTGTTGCATTTGAAATGTTGTAATAAAGCAGACACCCCCTACCTTCTGTTCAGGGACTGACCAGTAATTCTTCAATTTTATTTTTGTTTCTCCTCTTGCTCTAAAATTGCCGGTAGAATTTAATGAACTCTGAAAAAACAGTTCTAGAAAACAACACTACCACAGCACATCTTTCAGATAAGTTTGTTTTTGTTGATTTTTTTCACTTTTGTCCTTCTCTAGAAAAGGACATCATGTTCGGTAAAGTAGAGGGTCAGCGAAGAGGAGAAAAACCCTCTATGAGATGGATGGACACATAGCCACAAAAATATCAAACATGCCAAAGGTCATGAAAGTGGCATAGGACTGGATAAAGTTTGGTTCAGTTATATATAAGGTTATCTTGTATGTTTTATATTATATAAATATATACATATTTATGTATAAAACCAAACCAAACCTGTTGCCGTTGAGTCGATTCCGACTCATAGGACCCTATAGGACAGAGTAGAACTGCCCCACAGGGTTTCCAAGGAGTGGCTGGTGGATTTGAACCGCCAACTTTTTGGTTAGCAGCCATAGCTCTTAACCACTACACCACCATATGTAAATGTTATATAATTATATGTTATACGATATGTGTTATGTTTTATATATATGTTATATAATATGTTATAGATAAGGTTGCCATGAGCTAACGGCAACTAACAACAACAATCCCTCTCTTCTCTGAAACTCACCTTCATTTTTTTTTTTTCTTCTCTCTTTCTCATTCAGAAATTTGATGGACTAGCCAAGCTGCGGACGGTTCGGGAAGCTCCAGCTGAGTGCATCTGCCCCCCAGGTATGTGGAGGCTCACTCCTTACTGGGTCCTATTTCCACCAGCCTGACCCTTGTCTCTGCTGTGTTCTCACACCTGGTTTTGGTAGCAAACCCTGTTGAGGACTGTTAAGAGGCATGTGTTGTGTTTCAGACTGTTGTACCTGTGGATCATCCTGAGGCCTTTCTTGGTCTTCTCTGGTGGGCTCACTAGTCAGTAATTTCAGCAGAGTGAACTGACTTGGTTTGATGAGGACATTGATATTTGTATAGGAACAAAGAAACTGATAGAAATGACTTATAATAAATGCTTATATTGTAGGGAAGTAGCAGCTATCCCATTTTAAAGGTGGAGAAAATGAGGTATGACTCTCTAGGAGACACCATTCACACTGTATTAACATTGCACATCTAGCTCTACTTCAGACATGGGGAGGGTTGATAAATAATCTGGTGAATGTAGTTTTGTTTTGCTTTGTTTTCATTTCTTTTGGTGGAGGTAGAGAAAGGGAGCAGGAAACACAGTCTGAATTATTCCAATAATCACGTCTTTCTTTGGTTTTGCTGGTGTAGATCAGTGTCTTAGTCATCTAGTGCTGCTGTAACAGAAATACCACAAGTGGATGGCTTTAACAAAGAGAAATTTATTCTCTCACAGTCTAGGAGGCTAGAAGTCTGAATTCAGGGTACCAGATCCAGGCTAAGGCTTTATCTCTCTGTTGGCTCTGGGGAAATGTCCTTGCCATCAATCTTCCCCTGGTCTAGGAGCTTCTCAGTGCAGGGTCCTCAGGTCCAAAGGACACACTCACCTCCTGGTTCTTCATTCTTGGTGGCATGAGATCCCCCTGTTTCTCTGCTCGATTCTCTCTTTTATGTGTCAAAAGAGACTCAAGACAGAACCTACTCCTGTAGATTGAGTCCTGCCTCATTAACACCATAGTGGTAGGATTTACAACACACAGCAAAATCACATCAGATGACAAAATGGTGGACAATCACACAATTCTGTGAATCATGGCCTACCCAGATCAACACACATTTTGGGGGGACACAACTCAACCCACAACAACCAGGATGGCTGGGAATAAAACCAGGATTTGTTCATTCCTAATCCATGCAACTCAAATAGAGATTCATATCAAAATGAGGTTTCCATGGCAGAAAACAGGTCTTCTGGATGTCCACATGGGAGCTTGGCACAGACCATGACTGAGAATCTAGGTGTCGTCTCAGCCTGGGTTTTTTCACTGTTGAACTTATCCTTTCAGTGGAAAAGCATAGTATTTCTCAGACTTTCCAACATGCCAGACAAGGTGACTTTTCTTATTGGTTCAGAGAACACACTAACTGAGCTCAGTGGCCCTCATCCTTGCTATTGCGATCTCCATTTCACAATCCACTCCACTGGTCCAGAAACCAAACTCACAGATAATTATCACCTCAAGGCTGGGAGATTCCCTGTGACTTCTGCAAAGGTGAATCTCATATGTATCAGAGAAAACTCAGTCTCTGAGGGGACTTGCTGCCAGAGGCTTTGTGGTTAAGGCCCTCTCATCTGAGACCTTGGCCAGGCCTGGAGCTGGGCTCTTAATGGGGGAGTTCCCTGCAGGACACCTGTGATCAGACTGTGGTCAGCCTGGGGTTGAAGTGACTGATTGTGCTTGAGCATCCTTTCTCCTCTATGTCCTATCTTCCTTCAAAGAGAGGTTTGCAATGGATGCTGTACACCCATGTTCATTGCAGCTCTTTTAACAATGGCCAAAAGATAGAAATAGCTCAAGTGTCCATCAACATATGAATGGATAAACAAAATATGGTATATGCATACAATGGAATATTATTAGCCATAAAGAGAAATGAAGCCCTCCTATATGCTACGGCCTGGTTGAACCTTGCAAACATTAGGCTGAGTGAAATAAGTCAGACACAAAAGGACAAATATTGTATGATCCCCTTTATGTGAAATATCTAGAATAGGTAAGTGTATAGAGACCAAAGTTTCTTAGTGGTTACCAGCGTGGATAGGAGGAAGGGGGAGAGGGAGATTCACTGCTTAGGGGACACTGAGCTGTTAAATGTGATGGGAAATTTGGAAAATTTGGATACAAATAATGGTGATGATTGAACAACATGATAAACATAATTAATGTCACTGAATTGTATGCATGAAGAGTGTTGAAATGGGAAATGATTTGCTACATATATAATTGCCACACACACACACACACACACACACAAAGTTTAAAAAAAAAGAAAGGAGGGGTGGAGGAGGCTGGGGCAGAGGGTGCCAGAGCACAGTGGATCCTTTGTTCAGCAGTTCACAGCATGTGCTGTTGTCAGGAAGGAGACTTTCCCCACCAGGAAAGTGATTGTTTTTTGCTGTTGTTTTACAGTGAATTAACCTAACATTAAGTGGTAAAATGTATGTAACAAAAAAATTGCCATTTTAACCATTTTAAGTGCACAATTCAGTGACGATTACATTCATTATGTTGTGCAACCACCACTGCTATCCATCTCCAAAGTTTTCCATCAACTCAAACACAAACTCAACTCCCCTCAAGCAACAACTTCCCATTCCCCAACTTTCCAGGCAACCACCAATAAACTCTTGTCTCTGTGCATTTGTCCATTCTAGATATTCCACCTAAGTGGGATCATACAATGTTTATCCTTTTGTGTCTAGTTTGTTTTATTCAGCATGGTGTTTCCAAGGTTCATCCATGTGTAACATGTATCAGAACTTCATTTCTCTTTATGGCTGAATAACATTCCATTGTACGTGTATACCACATTTTGTTTATCCCTTCATCTGTTGATGGACACTTAGGCGATTTCCACCTTTTGGCTATTATGAATAATACTGCAAAGAACATGGTGTACAAGTCTGTGAGTCTCTGCTTTCCAGTCATTTGGGTATATACTTAGGAATTGAACTGAATCTAATATTTTAAATTATATAATATTTCAAACGTATAGAAAAGTCCAGAAAATAATATAACGGACAGCAGTGTACCTTCTACCCATGCTATAGACCTCCCCCTAGAGTCCTCAGAGTCACAGAGGTGCCCACTGTGTATCATTCCAATGCTTGCTATTAGACTTTTTCTACACACCGTAAGGAACCTTGTTTTTATTGATCCTTGAGTGTATACAAGCAAAAAACCAAACCTGTTGCCACCGAGTCAATTCCAACTCATAGTGACCCTACAGGACAGAGTAGAACTGCCCCATAGAGTTTCCAAGGACCAACTGGTGGATTTGAACTGCTGACCTTTTGGTTAGCAGCCGAGCTCTTAACCACTGTGCTACTGCGGCTCCCTTAAGTATATGGAAGTGAGTTAATCGTAGCCGTTGGTTGATAACATACTCTTATCATTGTCCATTTATTGTATTTCACTTCATTTTATGTATTTATAATAATGTACTTAGCACTCATAAACCTATCACCCATAACAAAAGTCAGGGCCTTGACAGTAATTCCATCAGCTCTGGGCTCCTCCCACACCCATTCCCTGCCTCCCTCACCCAAGGTTCATCCTGTGCTCATCATTCCCTTGCTTTCCTTTTCATATAATACCTCATGTGCCTGCAGTGCTAAAAAAACATGTATTTAAACTTGAGTTGCATTTAACTTGATAAAAAGGATATCATGTCCTTTATAATCTTTTGGGACTGGCTTTTTTCCTCTTAATATTATATTGCTAAGTCTCTTCTGTATTATTGCCTGTCACTATAGTTCATTCATCTTGACCACTGGACAGTATTCCATTGCCTGACTTTACCCCAGTTTTTTCATCCTTTCTCTGGTTGATGGGCATTGTGGTTGTTTCCAGGAGTTTCACTTTCATAATATGGCCCCAGCACCTGGAGTACACAGTGCGCATGCTATTCCTCTGCCTGGAGTGCTCTTCCTGCCTCAGCTATCAGACACAGTCCCGCTCAACTTCCAACAAGCCTGCCCTCTTCCCCAGCTCTTAGTGGTTCCCTCTTTTCTGCTCTTGCAGCAGTCTGAGCATGCATCCGTTCTGATCCTTTTTCGTGTGTCTGTCTTGCCTGGCCAGGAAGTATGTACTTCTTGAGAGCAACGACCAGGCCTTACTCATTTTGGGACCTGGAATCCAGTGGATACTGAGTGCTTGTTGGATCCATCCTTGGGGATCCAGACAACACCTAGCACCAGTCCCCTGGCCTCAAGGCCACCACAATCCAGTTGGGAAGACAAAGATAACACAGGAGATAGGTAGAGGCAGACAGATGGTACACAGACAAATGACTAGCCCCACTCCTAAGCATTAAAAAAAACAAAACAAAACCAAGTGCTGTTGAGTCAACTCCAACTCATGGTGGCCCCATTTGTGTCAGAGTAGAACCGTACTATGTAGGGTTTTCAGTGGCCAATTTTTCACGAGTAGATCAGCAGGCCTCTCTTCTGAGGTGCTTCTGCTTGTGAACTGTTTGCACCACCCAGGGACTCCCCTAAGCATTAAGGTGTTTAAAAACTGGGTGATCTATCTAGTCCAGTGGGAGAGGATTTTACGTTCAGGGCAATGCTTGAGCTGGCCTTTGATGAAACCTTCCAGGTCTTGATAGGAGGAAGAAGAGCATATAACTAGTAATGAGGTCATTAACAGATCAGGAAGTCAGAAGCTGCAGTTACCATGGGGAAAAAGATTCAGGAACATACTAGTTGGAAGTATCTTTATCAATAAATGATAAAAATATTGGCTACCTCTGTGAGCTTTTTTGAGACCAATGGACAAAGTACGCGTCAAAGCCCTGAGTGGTGTTCCCTGATCATGACCTGCCTTCTCATGAGAGCCCTGAATCACCAGAGTGGCTCAAAGGGAATCTTAAGGAAGACTGTATGTTTTTGGTTGAATTGTGTTCCTCAAAAAGATATGCTCAAGTCCTAACACTTATACATATGAATGTGACCTTATTTGGAAATAGGATCTTTGAATGTTATCAGTTAACCTGAGGTCGTATTGGAGTAAAGTTGGTCCTGAACCCACCCAAGTGGTTCTTAGAAAAGAGAGAAGAGACATGGAGGATTAGACAGAAGAAAGATGACCATGTGAAAACAGAGACAGATGCAAGTCAAGGGACACCAGGGATTGCTGATCATCACCAGAAACAAGGAGAGAGTCATGGAACAGATTCTCTCTCAGAGCCCTCAGAAGGCATCAACATGGCTGACTCCCTGATCTTGGACTCCAGCCTCCAA
The DNA here is from genome assembly GCA_030035585.1 of Dugong dugon. Lineage (NCBI taxonomy): Eukaryota > Metazoa > Chordata > Mammalia > Sirenia > Dugongidae > Dugong > Dugong dugon. The sequence goes on from CM057460.1 coordinate 152,300,790, forward strand.
AACTGTGAAAGAATAAATTTCTGTTCTTATAAGCCACCCAGTTTGTGGTATTTTGTTACAGCAGCTCTAGGAAACTAAGACACCATTGTTAGTTGCCATTAAGTTGGCTCTAACTCATGGTGACCTTATTAACAGAATGAAGCATTGCCTGGTCCTGCACCACCTTCATGATCATCGGTATGTTTCAGTCCATTGTTATGGCTATTCTGTCAGTCCATCTCATTGAGGGTTTCCCTTGTTTTCACTGACCCTCTGTTTTACCAAACATGATGTCCTTTTCTAGCCATTGGTCTTTCCCAATGACATGTCCAAAGTAAGTGAGCCAGAGTTTCTCCATCCTTGCTTCTAAGGAGCATTCTGGTTGTATTTCTTCTAAGACTGATTTGTTTAGTGCTCTTGCATCCCATGGTATATTAAGTATTTGTCACCAACACCACAGTTCAAATGCATCAATTCTTCTCTGTCTTCCTTTTTCATTGTCCAGCTTTCACATGCATACGAGTCTGCATATTTCACCTGCGTGGCTTAGGTCAAGGAGTCTTGGTTGCACAATGGTTGAGCACTCAGCTGCTAACCAAAAAGTCAGTGCTCCACGGGAGAAAAGACCTGGTGATCTACTCCCACAAATATTACAGCCTAGGAAACCCTATGGAGCAGTTCTACTCTGTCATATATGAGTTGGAATCGACTTGACAGCACACGTCAACAACAGCGTGGCTTGGGTTGGGCACACCTTAATCATCAAAGTGACATCTTTGCTTTTTAAAACTTTAGAGAAGTCGACAGCACACACTACAGGGGAAGCCAGAACAACTGGACCAAACCAAAGCTAAGTAGTTTCCTCAATACAATCAAATACTTTGAGAGACAGAGTAGCAGGGATGGGGGGTCTGGGGATCATGCTTTCAGGGGACATCTAGGTCAATTGGCATAACAAAGCTTATTAGGAAAATGTTCTGCATCCTACTTTGGTGAGTGGCGTCTGGGGTCTTAAAAGCTTGCAAGCGGCCATCTAAGATGCATCAATCGGTCCCAACCACTTGGAGTAAAGGAGAATGAAGAACACCAAAGCCACAAGGAAAGTATTAGCCCAAGAGACAGAATGGGCCACATAAACCAGAGACTTTATCAGCCTGAGACCAGAAGAACTAGCTGGTGCCTGGCTACCACCAATGAACGTCCTGACGGGGAACACACCAGAGGGTCCCTGATGGAGCAGTACAACGATGGGATGCAGAACTCAAATTCTAGTAAGACCAGACTTAATGATCTGACTGAGACTGGAGGCACCCCGGAAAGCATGGCCCCTGGACTCTCTATCACCTCAGAACTAAAACAGTTTCCGAGGCCAACTCTTCAGGCAGGGATTGGGCTGGACTGTGGGACATAAAGTGATACTCATGAAGAATGTGCCTCTTAGTCAATTAGATACAAGAGACCAAAGGGGCAGCTTCTGTCCAGAGGTGAGATGGGAAGGCAGAGAGAGTTAGGAGCTGGTTGAATGTTCATGGGGAATTAGGGGCAGAGGGGAGGAGTGTGCTGTCGCAGAATAGGGTGAGTGGTTGGGGTCTCATAACAATGTATGTAAAAAAAAAAAATTTGTATGGGAGACTAACTTGAAATGTAAACTTCATTTAATTACAACAATTTAAAAAAAAACTTTAGAGAGGTCTTTTGCAGCAGATTTTCCCAATGCAATATGTTATTTGATTGCTTGTCTACTGCTTCCATGGACATTGATTGCTGATCCAAGTAGAATGAAATTGTTGACAACATCAATTTTTTCGCCATTTATCATGATGTTGTTTGGGAGACTACAAAGATGGTCACCATCTCTGGCCATGCTGAGAGGAGGGTGTGAGGCCCTCCTGGCTCTCTGCATAGGCCCTGCTGGCGGTCAGCATGGTGCTGCTGATGTTAAGCCATCCCAGCAGGTATGGTCAGTGTGACCCCGAGGGAGTGGCAAGCAGCTTCTGCCTGGCCAGTCCCTTCCGTGCACCCAGGTCCACGTCTGCTCTTTCTCTTCTGTCACCTTGGGTCTGAGTGCTCACTTGAGCCCTGTAAACCAGAGCCCTTCATCATACCACCCCCCACCCCATGCACCCCCACCCCTGGCTGGTATACTCTTCCAATGTCATCAAAAGGACAGAGGCCCAGTTCTCTGGCACCAGAAGCCTTAGCTTGTTCTCTGTCTCCCCCGCTCTGATCTGCCCCTCAGACTCTTGGAGTCTGGAGATACTGCTTGGATCCCATCTAACTTGTGATATCTGTAGTCCCCCTGCCCAGTTCCTTCCCACAGTCCAGGGAGACAGTATAATCTTTTGTCAGATCCTAGGATGCCGCAGACAGATAAGCGAGGCCAGAGAAGGGGGCAGTTCTTCTGTGTGTGCCGCCCATTGTGAAGCAGGCTGAGTGGCAGAGGCAGGCTGGACACTGAAATTTCACACTTTTCTCCTGCCTGAGCCTCTGGTGGGGGGATGGATGGGGCTGTGCCCTCAACTACACTGTGACCTTGGGTAAGCATGGGACCCTTGAACCTTGCACCCCTCATCTAAAAAATGGTATAGCGGGTTAAATTGTGTCCCCTAAAATGTATGTCCAAGACCTAACCTCCAGTACCTGTGAATGTGACCTTATTTGGAAATAGGATCTTTGCCAATGTAATTAAGTTAAGGATCTCGAGAAGAGATTATGCTGGATTTAGGGTGGGCCCTGAATCCAATGACTGATGTCCTTATAAGAGAAAGAAAAGGGAGATTTGAGACCCGAAGATGCACAGAGAAGATGGTCATGTAAAGATGGAGGCAGAGACTGAAGTGGTGTGACCATCAGCCAAAGAACACCAAGGATCACTGGCTGTCAGCAGGAGATAGGAAAAAGGCATTGAACGGATTCTCCCCCAGAGCCTCCACAAGGAACCAACCCTGCTAACACCTTGATTTCAGACTTCTGGCCTCCAGACCTGTCAAAGAATAGATTTCTGTTGTAAGCCACCCAATTTATGGTAATTTGTTATGGCAGTCCTAGGACACAAATGAGTCCCTGGGTGGTGCACATGGTTAATGTGCTTGGCTGCTAACTAATTAAAAGGATAGAGGGTAGAGTCCATACAGAGGCATCTTGAAAGAAAGGTCTGGTAATCTACTTCTGAAAAATCAGCCATTGAAAACCCTATAAAGCATAGCTCTACTCTGATACACATGGGGTCACCATGAGTGGGACTCAACAGCAACTGGTTTAGGAGACTAATACAAATGAGAATAATAATAGCTCTGATGACTTTATAAGGCCGCTGTGAAGCAGACCACAGGGCTGTTACCTAGAGGCCTTTCTAGCTGCAGCTCTTCTTATGCCTCTGCTTTTCCTCCAGCAGTTATATCCCTTAAGTATCCAAGCACCCTCTTTTTCTTACTTTACTTATTATTGTAGATTGAATTGTGTCCCCTCAAAAAATGTGTGTCAACTTGGCTAGTCCTTAATTCCCAGTTTTGTGTGATTCACCATTTTGTCATATGATGTGATTTTCCTATGTGTTGTAAATCCTACCTCTGTGATGTTAATGAGGTGGAATTAGTGGCAGTTAAATTGATGAGGCAGAACTCAATCTATAAGATTAGGTTGTGTCTTAAGTCAATCTCTTATGAGATCTAAAAGAGAGAAGGAAGCAGAGAGACAGAGGACCTCATACCACCAAGAAAGCAGCGCCTGGAGCAGAGCACGTCCTTTGGACCCAGGGTTCCTGCACAGAGAAGCTCCTAGACCAGAGGAAGATTGATGACAAGGACCTTCCTCCACAGTCAACAGAAAGAGAAAACCTTCCCCTGGAGCTGGCACCCTGAATTCAGACTTCTAGCCTACTAGACTGTGAGAGAATGGATTTCTCTTTGTTAAAGCCATCCACTTGTGGTGTTTCTATTACAGCAGCACTAGATAACTAAGACACCTGTGTATCTAAGTGTTTAAAATTTTTAAATGTTTAGTTTTGAATAGGAAATAATACAGGCATGTGGTAAAAAAAAAAAAAATTCAAATACTACAAAAGAATGCACATGAAAAATAACTCTCCCTCCCATTCTTCTTGCCCAGTCTCCAGCTCCCCTTTCCAGAGGCCTTCTGCCTGTGAGCTGTTTGCTCTTCCACAGCAGCGCTGTCCGATAGAACTTCCTGGGATGATGGAAGTGTCCCATATTGCACTGCCCACCACCATAGCCACTACTAACCTCATGTGGCTATTGAACCCTTAAAATGTGGCTCATGTAACCGAGAAACTGAATTTTAAATTTTTATTTAATTTTAATTAAAATCACCCACATGTAGCTAGTGGCTGTGGTATTGCATAGTCCAGTTCTTGTTGTTAGTCGCAGTCGAGCAATTCCAACTCATGACGACACCATATATGCAGACTGCAACTTCTCCATATTGTTTATAAGGCTGTGACCTTTTGGAAGCAAATCACCAGGCTTGTCTTCCAAGGTGCCTCTGGGTAGGTTCAAACTGCCAACCTTTATGGCTAGTAGTTAAGTGCTTAACTATTTGTGCCACCTGTATATATCAGAAAGTGTTCCTTATGTCTTTCTTCACACAAATGGTATAAGTTGTTTTCTGCATGCTGGTTTTTTTTGTTGTTGTTGTTCACAATTTCTCTCTGAGATAGTCTGTATCAGATGGGCGGCTTTACAGAAATTTTTTTGCTCACAGCTAAGGAGGCTAGACATTGAAATTCAGCATGTGGCTCTTGGGGGATGTCTTTGTCTATTTCAGCTTCTAGTGGCCAGCAATCCTTGGCATTCCTGGGCTTATAGATTTATCTGCCTCGGCCAGATAGCATCTATTTTCCCCCTGTGTCTGAGAGCACGTCTCGTGTCTATGCTGTTACTTATAACTTAGAAGTGATTAGGTTTAGGATTCACCCTACACTGGTATGACCTCATCTCATTGATTATATCACATTAGATTGCATTATGGAAGTTGATTACATTACATTATATCAACAGATATAGGGATTAGGATTCCAACACATATTCTGAGGGAGGACACAGTTCAATCCATAAGAAGTACATAAGTCAGAGAGCACAGACTGCCTGGTTTTGGTTAAATGACAGAATGGTGCCCTGTTCTTGAGATGTCCTTTGATGTGTCTGGTCAGTCCCCACTGAGGGATGTTTGGGTCGTTTCCATCCTGTGTTCTTATAGATAGTCCTGCAGGGAAGTGTTGGTGGGGAGGAAGGCATGATGTCTTGCCTTTTGTTACTTCCTCATGCTTTGCCAAGGGGCCTCACCATTACTGAATCCTCTTATGAGCCAGGCACTGTACCAGGGCCTAGGGGTGTGGGAAGGAAGGACAGAAGCCCTCAGACCTTAGTCTGTGGGGAGCCGACACTCAGAGCAGCAATCACAGAATGTTGCAGAAAGGGCCATGTGAGGTTTGCCCTGAAGCCTGCTGTGTGGGAGATACGGAGCAGCCCTCCTGGCCTCCACGGTGCTCCACGGTCATGACACAGGAGTATCCCAGAGCTGGCCCTTGGAGCCTGAGAGGCTGGATTTGAATCTTGACTCCATCACTTAGAACCACCCTGTGGTCTCATTCCACTTGTCCTAGAGATACAGGGCACTTTGGTATAAAAGGTTTTTGCAGTAATGGGGACTTTTTTAGTTACAAGTGTCAGAAACCCATCCCACATGAATAACACAAAAAAGGAAATTTATTAGCTCACAGAACTGGAAAGGTCCCAGCTAGAGCAGCTTCAGGTATGGCTGGGCTAAGGAGCTCTCTCTCTGTGTCTCAGCATTTCTTGAGCCATTTTCAGACAATTTCTCCTCATGGTAGGAAGGTGGCCACCAACAGCTTCAGGGTATATCACCCCTGCTCAGCAATCCCAGCAGATAGTGTGCTCTCCTTTCTCATCAATAGCACCAAAGTCCCAGAATCAGGGCATGGGGATGACTGCTTATAGGCATGGGGCTTCCTTTTGGGGTGATGCAAATGTTTTGGAACTTGAACTGTGCACATTAAAATGGTTACAGTGTTTAATTTTATATTATGTGTATTTTATTACAATTAAAAAAAAAAGTCCCAGCATTGACTCTGAGTTGCCTGACTTGAGGCAGGTGCTGACCCATGAACTGATCGCTGTGGCCCAGAGGATGGGATGCATTGATTGGCCAGGTCTGGGTTACGTGACCACCCCTGGGCCTGGGGGAGGCAGTTGTGGGGGAGGGGGAGGGTTGATGCTACCAGAACCATGTGGACTGAGAATGGGGAAAGGTGGTTACCCCAAGAAAAATTAGGATGCTGTTCCCGGAAGAGGAAAACGATGTGACTGGGCAGACGTAAACTAATAGGTGACCACTCCAGTCCTGCTGGCTCCAGTGGTTAAGGGTTGGGCTGCTAACCAAAAAGGTCAACAGCTCAAATCTACAACCCGCTCCTTGGAAACCCTATGGGATAGTTTTACTCTGTCTGACAGGGTCACTATGAGTCGGAATCGACTCCATGGCAACGAGTTTACGGGTCAGTCCTGCTCTGGGAACAGCTGTGCAGCCATGTCCAGATCATCCGAGCTGGAGACAGTAGACAGATTCTGGGTTTGACCAAAGGCTTGCCTCCACTTCAAGCACACCAAGAGCGTCCCGGTTGAACTTATCCAAGAACTTGTCCAGTGTGGCCTAGTGGTAAGGGCATGGATGCTGAATCCAGACTGCCTGGTTCAAATTCTCTGTCACTTCAACTCCATAATCTTGGGTGAGTTACTTATCCTCCCCATGCCTCAGTTTTTTCATCTGTAAAATAGAGTTTCAATAGTAACTACCTCACAGGATTATTGTGAGGACTGAATGAGTTAACATATGTGAGAGCTTAGAACAGGGCCAAGCCCTGCTCCCTAAGAGTGAGTTAGTTGCGATTACCATTAATTCAGATCCGTTGCTCCTAGGCCAGTCCAAACCTGCTTCATGCAGCCTGTTACCTTCTTGGTTTCCTCCAATGTCAGTCAGGGGCTGCTGAGGGGAAGGGAGAGGAGTTGCAGAGTTAGCAGTTGGCTGGGAATATGGTGGGGGGAAAGAACAAAGGCTTGGCAGACTTTACTGGCATGTTCTGGGACACAAGTGAGAAAATGCTGGCAACAGAGCACAGGAGTGAGAGAACCAGAGAGGAAAAGGAAACGTGTAGCGTGTGAACTCTCGTCAGCCACCAAAGACATCCAAATGGCCACGTGCAAAGCCTAGTTCAAGCTGGGCTCAGCCTGCCCTGGAAATGTTGAGAAACTTTCAGAAAAGTGGTAATACTTAATGTACCTTTCATGTCTTTGCATAATATTTCAGAGACATTGTGTGTGGTTCCCAAAAGATGTGTGCTACACTTGCAGAATGGGTGGCTTTCCAGAAGTTAATAAACAGATGAATCAGAGTTAGAAGTTCACTACTCTGTAAGAGTGTTTGGACGTTTGAGTAGAGAGTGGAATTCTACTTAGGGGAACATAAAATACAATATGGAAATGGTACAGAACCAGATCCTTTTCACTGATAGTTTATGGGAAACATTACAGAGTGGAGCCGAAGTGGTAGAGACTGACTTTATCAAGCCGGTTCGCTGTGTTTGTTGGCTTAGGAAAGAGCTTAGTGAAGGGGAGGGAGGACTTCTTAGTATGTTAAGCAAGAAATTGTTATCCTCTTTTGAATTATTTCTTCTTTGTAGAATTTTTAAAAATTATACATTTTTTTTAATAAGTGTTAATTCTAGTTAACTTGAGTTTATGGAAAAATTAACTGACTTATGAACCTGTGAACGTGACCTTGCTTGGAAATAGTGTTTTTGAAGATGTTATCGGTTAACATGAGTTCACACTGGAATAGTATAGGTCCTGATCCAGCCTGAGTGGTGTCTTTATAAAATAGAAGAGATACAGAAACAAACGCAGAGGGAAGATGGCCACGTGAAGATGGAGGCAGAGATTAGAATGAAACTCCAAGAAACTCCAAGGCTCGCCAGCCATCAGTAGAAGCTAGGAGAGAGGCATGGAGCAGATTTGCCCTCAGAGCCCTCAGAAGGAATCAACACAGCCAACATCCTGATTTCAGACTTCTAGCCTTCAGAACTGAGAGCATAAATTTATGTTCTTATAAGCCACCCAATTTGTGGTACTTTGTTAATGACAGCCCTAGGAAACTAATACGGGCTGGATTTTGAAGACTGGCTGGCAGCTTAGCGAGCTGATACAGGAGGGAACATTCCATGGAGACCTGACATACTGAGCAGAGGCAAAGGGAAGATCCAGGGAGCAGCAAGGAGCTCTGTTTGGTTGGAAGAACATGTGTGGCAGGTAACAGTGGAGGTGAGGGTGGGCCTAGGCTATGAGGGGATTTGGGCTTTATTGCATGGGACATAGTTGAAGGTATCTGAGTAGAGTTCAGCTTTAAGAGGAAGATGCTAGAAACAGCATGGAGGATGGACTGGATTGCTGATTTGATTCTAGTAGAGAGGCTCATTGAGAGTGTGCTCAGGGCAGGGAGAGTCTTGTCTTGTTCACAGCTGTGGCCCCTGAGCCTAGAACAGTGCCAGGCATGTGGAGGAGGGTTGATAAATATTTGCTGAATAACTCGTCTAGGGAAGAGGTCATGAAGCCTGAATGAGGGCCACAAGAATTGATAGGAAGGAACAGTTGGGAGAGGCCCCAAGCCATGTGGTGGAGAAAATCACAAACAGGATGGATGGGCACAGGAGGGGACAGCCATGATTGAAGCTGCAAGCCTGGGGAAAGAGTGATGCCATGAACAGAAACAGGAAATCCCCAAAGAGAAAAGGGAGATTTAGAAGGGAAAATGGTAACTGTGGTTTTGGACGGTGGCCTTACAAGCCAATTTGTGGACAGACTGATGAATGTAGGAAAATAATTAGAAGTCTTTTCTTAAAACATACTCTACTACTCTGAATCTATTAATTATAAAAGGTACCATGTCCTTTAAATAAAGATCTTGAAGTGTAACTGTGTACTGACCATTGGGAGTTAAGATTTTCTTGTGACCACCAGAGGGAGCCCACTATATTCATTAAATTCTATAGAAATCTAACAGAAATTTTAAAGAAAACGATAATTAATATAAAAAAACATTTACTAGAAAGCACACAAGAGCTCAAACCAAGGATAATGAAACGCAAAGTTAACCACTCACTCTGGTGTCTTTTCTACTAACATGGGAAGCTCCGTCAGGATTTTCCATATTGTCCAAGAATCAAGTGGTTTGCTATTGGTTTGGGGAGGTATCTTAGTTATCTAGTGCTGCTATAACAGAAATACTACAAGTGGAAGGCTTTAACAAACAGAGATTTATTCTCTCAGGGTCTAAGAGGCTAGAAATCTGAATTCAGGGCGCCAGCTCAAGGGGAAGGCTTTTCTTTCCCTGTCGGCTCTGGGGAAAGGTCTTTGTCATCAATCTTCCCCTGGTCTAGGAGCTTCTCAGCACAGGGACCCCGGGTCCAAAGGACACTCTCTGCTCCCGGCTCTGCTTTCTTGGTGGTAGGAGGTCCCTCTCCCCTCTGCTTGCTTCTCTTTTATATCTCAAAAGAGAGTGACTCAAGATATAACCTAATCCTGTAGACTGAGTCCTACCTCATTAACATAACTGCCTCTAATCCTGCCTCATTAACATCATAGAGGTAGGATTTACAACACATAGGAAAATCACATCAGATCACAAAATGGTGGACAACCACACAATACTGGGAATCATGGCCTAGCCAAGTTGATATACATTTTTGGAGGACACAATTCGATTCATAACAGGAGATTATGATTATGTTAAGGGAAAAATAGTCATTAGAAAACCCATTCCTCTATCTAAAGCCCCACTCACTTAAAGCCAACATTTACTGTGGCCCTTCTGATTTAGTCAGAGAATCCCTCAAGCTATAGAAAGATAAAACCAGAAATGTCTTGGCCTCAGTTTGGCCAACTCTGTGCCAACTATTGGATGACAGGTCCAACTTTTCACTCCTTGAGGAGTCATATAACTTTGTAAATTGGGATTAATAAATGTCCCAAATATCAGATTATTCACGTGGTGAAGCTGCCCTTTTTGGAGGGCAAGTTAGTTGCAGTCATCATATCTGACTTCTTACCTCGCTTCTTATGCCAAAATATGATCCACAAGGATTGAAGATTTAAATGTAAAAAATTAAACCATGGAAGGCTACACAAAAATACCATTAGTCACTTTTTAAAATTCGGAGGTAGAAAAGGACTTCATAAGCATGGCACTGAACTCAGAAACCATAAAGCAGTGGTTCTTGACTAGGGATGGATGGTTTTACCCCCTAAGGGACATTTGACAATGTTTGGAGACATTTTTGGATGTCACAAATTGGGGGAAGGTGCTACTGGCATCTAGTGCGTAGAGACGAGGAATGCTGATAAACATCCTACAAGGCACGGGATAGTCCCCCCACGACAAAGCATTATCCCACCCAAGATGTCAGTAGAGCCAATACTGAGAAACCTTACTAAAGAGTAAATTTTTTTCTTAAATGTTTGAGCTTAAAAGCTTAAATTTTCTATGTGGAAAAGAAAAATTCTACCTTAAAGATAAATGACAAACTGAAAAAAAATAAACGTATGTAACAAACATGTGGTTACTATTCATCAGATATAAAGTTTTCTCATGAACGAATACGGAAAAGACAAATACTCTAGGTAGAAGAATGGGAAAAGAATATGAATAGGGAGTCCCAATAGAAAAAATGCAAATGGAAACACTTGCTTTCATAGAGCACTCATTCTGTGCCAGGCACTGCTCTAGGCACTTGAAAAGATGGCCCAACTCAAGAATGATTGAGGAAAATGCATAGGAAAGTGAGATATCAGCCTTCACCCATCAGATAGGTAAAGTTTAAATTGTTTTAGTCTTTCTGCATGGAACTTTGGCATATAAATGAAAAATTTTAAAAGTGCAAACCTTTTGTCCCAGCATTTCCACTCCTGGGCTCTGTTTATTATCTGACAGTTGTGCAAAGGTGACTGTACAATGATGTTTGTCACAGCATCATCTATAGTAGCAAAAATGTTGGGAATTTAACCACGGGGGAAAGATAGCCATATTATTTCAGTAGCAGGGGGGAGAAACACTAATTACAAAGCCAGCTAATATCATAATGTGAATAGTGATGACAGGAGGATTAGATTCTAAGTGCCCTTCATAGTTTTTCTTCTTTGCATTTTCTGAATTTGCTTATAATGAGCAAGTATTACCAGCATAATCAGGGAAAAAAGACTATTCACCTAGAAAATAAAAGACAAAGCTTCTGTTTCTGGTCCTGGGCTGGTCACCACCCCTATCCAAGTGTGTTGCTGGGTTACACGCTGGTCTTGCCTACCTCCCAGGGCTATTGTGATGGTCCCCTGGGAAGGCAACCCCTATCTGATTTAATATCCATTGTCCACCCAGCATGATGCCTGGCACATCACAGGTGCTGTAAAAATATTTGTATTTAATAAATATTGTGTTTCTGAAGTATCTTTTAAAGCTGAAAAGTGCTGTCTAGACATTAGTTAATATAGAAGCCCGTGGAAAGTGGCAGAAAGCATGCCTTCTGGAATAAGACAGGTCTGGATATGAGTCCTGAATCTGCCACTTAGAGCTGTGTGACCTTGGACATGTTACTTAAGTTCTCTGAGCTTCAGTTAACTCCTCTTTAATAACAGCATGATAGTCCCAAACTCAGAAGGTAGTTATCTGTTTGCTTATTTATTCTTCATTCAAAAACCACTTACCATGCTAGATTTGGGGCACACAGTGAGGAACAAAACAAAGTCTGCCCTCTTGGAATTTATATATCCCAAGGTGTAGGAGGGGAGGGTGGAGGAGACAGAGAAAACAGGTAAACCAACAAATAAATAAAATAATTATGAATGGTGGTAAGAGCTCTGGAGAAATGAATGGGGTGCTTTGGTGGCGGGTAGGAAGGAAGTGCTGGTGTTGAGAACTTCTGCTTTGGAAAGGGAAGGTCTGTCTGTGGAGGGGACATCTAAACCAAGACATGCATAGTGAGAAGAAGCAGACATCCCAAGATGTCCTAAGGCCCCAAGAACAGTGAGTTTGCTCTTTGACCCTCAGCAGGTTGGGGGTCTTCCAGGTACTGGGAGGGGTCATGTCTGCAGGGCAGTCAGTGAGCAGGGGAGAGCATGGTACGAGATGATGTGGGAGGGGTGGGCAGGGGCCCAAGTGGCCTGGCCCTCTTGGCCACTGAGCAGTGGAGATTTCATCCAAAGAGCAGTGGGAAATCATTGGTGAGTGTTAAGAGAGAAGTGATGTTGTCTGATTTGTGTTTTTAAAAGATCAGGCTGATGTGGTATGGAGAATGGACTTGGGGAAGGGGTACCTGAGAGGATAGTAGGGGGCAGAGAGAAATTGGGGACACTAATTAGGAGGTTGGAGTCCCTGGGTGGTGCAAACGGTTAACACGCTTGGCTGCTAACCAAAAGATTGGAGGTTCGAGTCCACTCAGAGGCACCTCAGAAGAAAGGCCTAGCAATCCACTTCCAAATAATCAGCCACTGAAAACTGTGGAGCACAGTTCTACTCTGACATACATGGGGTTTCCATGAGTCAGAGTCCAGTCCGTGGCAACTGGTTAGTAGGAAGGGGGTGATTGTAATTGTCCAGGCCAGATGTAGTAGGGGCTTGAGCTCAGGACATGGTTTTAGAGGCAATGGAAAGAAGTGGACCGATTTGACAAGTATTTTAGAGGTTGCACTGACAGGACTGGGAGATAGACTGAGTAAGGGGGAATGAGGGAGAGAGAAGATTGGGCGACTCCCAGTTTTGTTTTGTTTTTTTATTGTGCTTTAAGTAAAAGTTTATGGTTCAAGTCAGTTTCTCATACAAAAATTTATACACCGATTGCTATGGGACCCTAGCTTCTCTCCCTATAATGTGACAGCACACTCCTCTTTTCCACCCCAGATTTTCTGTGTCCATCAACCAGCTCCTGTCTCTTTTTGCCTTCTCATCTTGCCTCTGGATAGGAGCTGGCCATTTAGTCTCCTGTATCTGCTTGTGCTAATAAGCACTCTCTTCACAAGTATCATTTTATGTCCCATGGTCCAGTCTAATCTTTGTCTGAAGAGTTGGCTTTGGGAATGGTTTCAATTCTGGACTCCCAGTTTTTTTGATGACTCCCAGATTTTTGACCTGGGGAACTGGATGGTGCCATTTGCTATATAATGGGAGCAAGGATATGGGGAGGATTAAGAGTTTGTCAGAGCTTCTAATTTTGGTCCAACTATTGGAGCCCTGGTGGTGCAGTGGTTAAGTGCTTGTCTGCCAACTGAAAGGTCGGTGGTTCCAACCCGCCAGCTGCTGCATGGGGGAAAGACATGGCAGTCTGCTTCTGTAATGATTTACAGCCTTGGAAACCCTGTGGGGCAGTTCTGCTCTGTCCTACAGGGTCCCTTTGAGTTGGAATCGACTCGACATCAGTAGGCTTGGTTTATTGGCTGCTAACCAAAAAGGTTGGCAATTTGAACCCACTCAGAGATGCTTCAAAAGAAAGGCCTGGCTAGCTACTTCTGAAAAATTAGCTATTGAAAACCCTGTGGAGCACAGTTCTACTCTGACACACACGGGGTCGCCATGAGTTGGAATCAACTTAAAGACAACTGATTTTTTTTTTTTTTTTTTTTGGTTTTATGAGACATCCAAGAGGAGTTACCCACTCAGTCCTTGGATTAAATGAGACTGTAAAAGTGGAGGCAGCAGCACTGTGCCTGGCCCAGAGTCGGCATTCCTCATTGTTCGTTGGCTTTGAACACACACATGAGGCGGTGGTGGTGGTGGGCATGAAGACAGCAGTGGGACACTGTGCTTGCTTCCTTCCTTAGTCTGGAGCCTTCCCCTGCTGCTTATCTCAAGGTCCCCATTCCTAACTCCTCCGTCTCCCTCATTCCTCTCTCCAGTCAGTCCTCAGTTTCTTTTACCCTGCTTCCATCCAGTGATGGAGTCCTCCTCAACCCCACGCTGTGGGTTTGCGCAGACCCTCCTCCCCCTGTGTCCCTTCCAAGCCTTCCTCCATATTGGAGGCAAAGCCTTCAGAGATTCTCCGCTATCTTCGGGATCAAGTACGAAATCTAAATCTCTACATTTCTCAATCCAGTTCCTCCTTCCCTCTCTGAATCCACCTCTCAAATTGTATAGTCTTCCTTTACTTATGGTTTCTCAATCATGTCCTCCTATTGGAAGCTTTATGCCATTCCTTTGTGTTGTGGATTGAATTGTATCCCCCCAAAATATGTGCTGGAATCTTAACTTCTGTACCTGTGGAAGTAATCCCTTCTGGGAATGGCATTTTCTTTGTTGTGTTAATGAGGCCATATCCGTGTGTGAGTATGTCCGAAACCTAATCACTTCTGAGTGATGTAAGGAACAGCATAGACACAGAGACAAGCAAGCACAAATAGGGAAAGATAGATGCCATGTGGAGATCAAGGAACCGTGGAGTGCTGGGACCATGGAAGCTGAAACAAGGGTCTCCCCCAGAGCCAACAGAGAGAGAGCATTTGCCTAGATCTGGTGCCCTGAATTCAGGCTTTTAGCCTCCTGAACTGTGAGAAAATAAATTTCTTTAAAGCGACCCACTTGTGGTATTTCTGCTACAGCAGCACTAAGAAACTAAGACACTTTTCTTGAAATATCTCTCCCTTTGTAATGGTTAATTTTATGTGTCATGTCAACTTGGCTAGGCTATGGTGCCCAGCTGTGTGGTCAAACACCAGTCTAGAAGCTGTGTATGAAGTATTTACACATGATTAAATCAATTTACGTTAAGTAGAGCAGATTCCTCTCCATAAATGGGCAGGCCTCAACCAATCAGTTGAAGGCCTTAAGAGTGAGAAAAAAAAAAAAAAAAGCAATTTTTCCTGGGGTGTATTCTGCCTCCAGACAATAAAAAGACATTGTTCCAGAATTCATACACATTTCCTTTCAACTGACCTACAGATTTTGGGACAAAAGACTGCAGGAATCTCCAGTCTATTGTCTGACTTATAGGCTTTGGACTTGTCAGCCTGCTCGTAATCACACTCCTTAAAATAAATATTTCTCTGTTTTTCTTCATATATATATATATACGGTTCTGTTACTCTAAAGAACCCTAAGACAACCTCTTCACTTTTTACTAAGGAATTTATATTCATTCTTCAAGGCCTCGCTTAAATCCACCTCTTCCAGGAAGTCTTCCCCATTTCCCAGTCAAAACTAGTTCCCTTTGTCTTCATTGCCTAGTGCTGCTGTAACACAGATACCTCAATGTGGGTAGCTAAACGTCCAAATCAGTGTCTTGGCTGTGTTGATTCACTCCTTGTCGGTAGCTCTGGATGTTCCTTGGTTCTTTGGCTTGTAGATGATCCTCACATGGCATCTGCCACCACCCAACCTCCCGTGTGTGTGTGTGTGTGTGTGTGTGTGTGTGTGTGTGTCTATTCTGCTCTTCTTATAACTCAGAAGTGATTAGATTTAGAACCCACCCTACTCAGGTATGATCTAATTAACATAACAAAGAAAGCCCTATTTCCAAACAGGATCACATTCTCAAGTATAAGGGTTAGGATTCCAACATATATTTTGGAGGACAAAATTCAATCCATAACATCCCTCCTCTGTGATCCCACCACACTCTGGGTGCCTCAACTATAGCACTTTTTACTCCATATTGTGGTTGGCTGTCTCCTCACTTGCTTGTCACCCCCTTGTGAGCCCTTGAAGACAAGAGCTGTACACCATGCCCCCTACCCCGCCCAGCATGGAGCCAGCTCATAACAGGCCCTGAGTGAATGCCAGATGGGTGGGTGGGTGAGAGGGACAAACCCAGCCCTTAATAATGGAGCACGCAGAATTCAGCTCATTTTATAAATCTGCCCAGGTGATTTGTGGAGTGACAGTGACAAGCCTGCCATAGGACTATTACAAAGAAGGGATAATAAAATCTATAAATAAAGCTGCCACTGCTGACATTGTCATTCTTGCATCTCCATGCTGCCCAGGAACTGAGCTCGCCTGTACAGGGTAGTTTCTCGACTCACATAGGGAAGCCCATTCACAGGCTGCAGGCGCCTTTTTGTGTTTAGACTTTACCCTCCCTCTCTCCCAGGCCTTTCCCATATTCTCACCACTTGGGTTTTTCTCCTGGCTCCATCTTAGACTTGGCTCTGCTGAGTTCTGAGTCTGCCTCAGGGGCCAATGATTGGAAGTTACTTGCACTGGGTTTGGCACTAGCCAGGGCCTCTTACCCAGATTCAGTTCCTGTCCCGTTGGCTTGCCTTGGAGCATGTGCCACTCTGTGTCCCTGGACATATGTTCCTCACAGGGGAGCAGTTCCAAAATACCCCTCCTGAAAAGCCTCTCTACCTTTGCTGCCAGCATTTCCTACATGTTCTGTTCTAGTCCCTAAATGTCTTAAATTGAGTGGAGTTGGGAGCTTTGCATTTGCACACTTTTGTCTCCCTCCGCAACTCTTGTGTCCCTTAGCCTCTGAGCCTCTCCCACTGGCTGGCTTCTCCTTTGACTCCCAAGGTCTCACCCAAGCTCTATTGCCACCCCAAAGCTCAGATACCCATGGCCTTCCAGAGCCAGTGCAGACATGCTCCACCATGAACCTGCTCAGCCCTCGTCATTGGCCCTGGGTGGCCTCAGCCTGCCTGACTTTCTTGTGGGGCTGATCGAAGCAGGTGGCATGGACAGAAATAGCTGCCCTTGCTAAATTTTACCAATAGGATGGACTGTGGCAGAAACATACGGAAATGCTCACTTTCTTTCTTCATCTCTTAATTGGGCTGGCTCTGTCCGTCTGCCCTCACACTGCCTCAGTTCTCTCACTTTATCATCCAGTAAGTGTTGAGCAGCTTGTAATAGGAGCCAGGCCAGGATGAACCCCTAGGCCCATGGACAAGACAGCTAGGAGGGCAAATAGCCAGCCCTGCCTGCAGTGTCTGTATCATCTCAGGAAGCACAGAGGAGGAAGGGGGTCTGGGGAGGGGTCCAGATGCTCCTCCAGAGAGGGAACCTTGGAGAGTGAACAAGTTAGTATTCTTTGGTTGCTAGCAACAGAAATCAACTCTGGCAGATTCAAACAAAAAGGGAAAGTATCAGTGAAATGGAGGTGCTCCCAGAAGTAAAGGGTATGCTGAGGAAGGAGGCTTGGGAAGGACAGGATGCAGGGCAGTTCTGGGAATGTGGCAGCAGGAATTGATGGGCAGTCCTGCCAGGGAATAAGAGGCCCTTGGATGCATCTGCACAAACTGTTTTTTATGCTCGCATCATTCTGCTTGTGATTCAGGGTCTTGGAAGAGAGTGTCCTACTGGCCAGGCATGGACCATGTGTTCACCCCATGGGCAGGGTCTCCTGAGAGGCAGGCACTGGGCTTGGGTGTGGCAGGGCTGAGATTCAGAGAGAGCCTCTCCATGCTGACCCTTCCTCCCATTGCTGCCAGGATGAGGTATGGCGTAGGGGAAGGAGTCGGGGTCTGGATACATGTGGGCCTGGCTATGAATGCCAGCTCTGCTACCTAAGGCTTTGTGAGCTTGTGCAAGTCATGCAATTCTTCAAATTCTCAATTTCCCTGTGTGTAAAATGGGATAATAGTGAAACCCTTGTGCATTGCTGGTGGGAATGTAAAATGGTGCAACTGCTGTGGAAAAGTTGGGCGGTTCCTCAAAAAGTTTAACACAGAACTACCATATGACCTAACAATTCCACTCCTAACTATATACCCCAAAGAATTAAAAACAGGTGTCTTCGAAGAAAAACTTGCACACCGATGTTCATAGCAGCACTTTTCACAATAGCCAGAAGGTAGAAACAACCCAAGTGTCCATCAGTAGATGAATGGATAAACAAAATGTGGTAGATACGTATAATGGAATACTACTCAGCCGTAGGAAGTCCTGATACATTCTATGACATGGATGAACCTTGAAAAAATTATGCTAAGTTAAAGAATCCAGACACAAAAGGACAAATATTGTCTGATCCCATTTATAGGAAATATCTAGAATAGGTAAATGAATAGAGACAGCGTTTATTAGAGGTTACCAGGGGTTGGGGGAAGAGGGGATCAGAGTTATTGCTGAAGGGGTACTAAGTTTCTGTTTAGGGTAATGAAAAACTTTCAGAAATGGTGATGGCTGCACAACATGGTGATGTAATTAACATCACTGAATTATACACCTAAAAATGGTTAAAATGGAAAATTTTTTGTTATAAATATTTTACCACAATAATTTTTTAAAAAGGATAATAATATGCACCTCATTGCTTTTGAGGATATACTGAGATAAATTTATGTGGAAGTGCTTGACACACAATAGGCATCTAGTAAAGTCCCTTCATTTATATCTAAGGAAAGTGATCTGTGATGCCCCAGGAGCTGAAGGGGGGATGGTGGGAGCAGGCAGATCACTATCACACTGGAGATGATACATAAGGGGCAAGGATAGCATGAAGGGGGTGCTTTTCTTTTATTGCTTTACCTCCCAAGAAAGAAACACTGCTGTTTAGCCTCTTAGTTCATTTGATGCCAGAATCCCTCAGTGAGCCTTCTGCTCAATGATGGAGAAAGACCAACTCTTGGCTCCTTGGGGAGCCCTTGAACTTGAGATTCCCTCTGCTGCCTTGTAGGTTATTAGCAGGAAGGTTTTTAAAGCGTTTTTTGTTCCTGTGGTCCTGGAATTTCCCTAATGATCCGGTAAAGGCTTTTCTTTCTCCCCTGCTTCCATGTTCTTTTTAGTTTTTTCAGCCCTGTCTTTAGAAGTAGGACTGAATGCCAGCGAGCTGCCTTCACCATGAAGTTGTGATTTTCACGGTTTGAAGTGGCTTGTTGTCTGGTCATTTCCTTAGAAATTGCCATGTGTGGATCCGGAACCCACTCCCAGGCAGCAAAGAGAGAAGTTCAAAGCAATGGAGGCTGGAGGGGAATGGGGCTCCTTAGGAGGAAGCGGTCCAGGGAACAAAGCACTGGATGGCTTATGTGGAGAAGGGGTCAGGGAGGTCTCCCTGTTAGAAAGGCCCATGCCCCCTCCCCTTCTAGTGCTTTCTGAAGAATACGCTTTTAAGGAAGAGTAGAAGAAACCACGTGTGCCCATGGGTGGTGTGGAGGCAGTGTGGAGGCAGTGGATGACTTAGAGGCAGAGTGGGAACTGCATCTGAGCTTGGCCACTCACAGAGGGGCTGGCCAGTGGCCTTCCTTGAGTGTTGCTCCCCAGCTGTGGCACAGGGAAAGCACTGCCTGTTGCCTGTTACACAGGTGGGGGTGAAGTCAGACCCAGGCATTGGCCAATGTGCTTGCTAAAAAGGGTCAGCTGTGCACAGGAGGGACAAGTTTACTAGTTGTGACTTGAGGCCTCAGAGGTAGGGTCAGGCCACTGGTCTTGTCGTTTCTTCTGTGTAAGAGGGGAGGGACTCTGCGAGAACAGGGAGCTACCTCCTGAGGGAACCCAGGAGCAGCCAGCTGCTGCCCAGGAATAAATGTGCCACTCTACCCCCACCTGTGCCCCAAGGCAGGACTTAGGCTTGTCTTAAAACCTTCCAGCCCCCTCAGATGCCTCTAGCCTACTCCACCCTTAGGATTGGTGGGAGCGCAAACAGGGACTGGGGGTCGAGGGATCTGTAAGGGTCAAGTTCTGTTACCAGGACCCTGGCGCCCTCACTGCTGTGAGGGGAGGGGCATGTTTTGGTGACAGGAGGTAGAGGTGGGGCAGGGGGGTGGGTCGGGGGAATGAGTGGAGAAATGCTAAGATCCGCACTGCCGGCACCCTCTGAGACCCTCAGGCTGGTCATGGGAAGCTGATACAGCCCCCCTCCCTCACACACTGGCTTCAAGATTTCTGGCCAGAGTGCCCCCTCAGGCTGACTTGAGGATTTTCAAGACTGGCTTATTTCCTAAGGAGAGCGGGCCACTTTTTTCCCCAAGGTCCCTCTGCCTCCCTGCACAGCTCCTCTTTCCAGTCTTCTTAGAAGGTTGCCCTCCTTTTTATTTTATTTTTTAAAATTATTATTACAAAAGCAAAATATACTTCTTAAAGTTATCCCATCACTTCCGCCAAAAAAAACGCATAGCTCTAAAGTAAAACAATAAGTGTCCCCCCAGCTCACCACCACATCCAACCCCATGTCCCATACATGAATAAATAAATGTTGTATCAGTCTAGTTTGGATTCTGCCAGACCTTTTTCTATGTGCATACAAATGCACACATTTTTATTCTTAATGTGTGCAGAAAGAAAATAATACTGCTCGTAGTATTCCGCAGTTTGTTTTCTGACTTCACAATATAAGGGTTCATTCTCGATCAGTCCAGCCTGAGTGGACTCCTGAAGCCCAGGGCCATTCTTAGGTGGATACACATGGAAATAAACACCAAAACGTCCTAACTGTCCTCATTAAAGGCAATCCGAATGGCTAGTCTCTCTAACACTCCCAACCAACCCCTCACCCCCACCTTTTCTTGCTTCCCTCCCCACTTTTCTCTCCCAGAGCTCAGGTCTTTTTTATTCTCCCCTGCTGCTCTGGACCTTTCCCATATTTCCCTTCACATCAGTAGTTTATACTCTGGTCAGCTTAACTGAAGGCAGCAGGGACAAGCTGGGAAACACGAATTCTTCCTTCTTGTTGTTAGGTGTCTTGAATCAACTCTTACTCATGGCAACCCCATGTACAACAGAACAAAACGTTGCCGGTCCTGCACCATCTTCATGACTGTTGGTATGTTTGAGTTTATTGTAGCGGCCATTGTGTCAAATTTATCTTTTGAGGGTCTCCCTCACCTTCATTAGCCTGTACTTTATCAAACATGATGTCCTTCTTCAGCGATTGGTCTCTCCTAATGACTGCCTGCTCAAAGTAAAGAGTTGAACAATGTTCTGTTAGGGTTTTCATTGGCTAATCTTTGAAAGTAGATTGCCAGGCCTTTCTTCCATCTGTCTTAGTCTGGAAGCTCCACTGAAACCTGTCCACCATGGGTGACCCTGCTGGTATTTGAAATACTGGTGGCATAGCTTCCAGCATCATAGCAACACACAAGCCAGCACAGCACAACAAACTGACAGACGGGTAGTGGCAAGTTCTTTCTTACCTGTTGCCTTCCAGTCGATTCCAACTCATAAGGACCCTATAGGACAGAGTCGAACTGCCCCATAGGGTTTCCAAGGAGCACCTTTTGGGTAGCAGCAGAGCTCTTAACCACAGTGCCACCAGGTCTCCATAGTTCTTCCTTAGGAGGGGGTAAAAAGGCAGTAAATGCTCACACATTTAATATGTTCGTCTGTTGCCCGTTAATAGCTTTTGTCACTAGAGCATCAATACATCAGTGCATCTGATATTTACCTCATTCTTACTTTTTACTTTTTATCAAAATATAACTTTCAACAGAAAAGAGCATGTACCATAGTATGCAGCTTGATGAATTTCCATAAACCGAGCATACCTGTGTTAGATCAAGAACTGACACATGACCAGCACTACCCCTCCTCCTCCAGACTCCTGTCATTCCTCAAGGGTAACTACTACCCTACCCTGACTTCTCCCTCAGACAGTAGTTTTGCCTGTTTAACTCTATATGCATGGAATCACATGGTGTGCCTTCTTTTGTGTCTTTAGTCAAACATGTTTGTGAGATATATCCATGTTGCTACGTGTAGTTGTAGATTGTTCATTATTTATCCATTGTACTGTTGTTGGGTATGTGTATAGTTTCCAGGTTGTGGCTATTTATGAAGAATGCAGCTGTGAGAGATCTTGTATATGTCTTTTGGTGAACATATGTATGTACTCCTATTATGTTTATATCTTACCATAGAATTGCCGGGTCATAAGGTATACATATGTTACATTTTAGTAAACAGTACCAAATCGTTTTCCAAAGAGGGTGTGTCAATTTATAGTTTCATCAGGAGTGTGTGACAATTCTAGTTTGTCCACATCGTTGCCAACACTCAACATTTTCTGTTCTAGTCATTCTGGTGGCTGTGTGGGTCTGTTTCTTGACTTTCTTTTCTATTTGTCTATCCATGTGTCAGTGCCACATTATGTTAATTACTGTAGCTGTAGAGTAAGTGTCGATTTCATACAGTGTTTCTTTATGATTGCCCTGGCTATTCTCGGACCTTTGCCTTTCCATGTAAGTTTTACAGTGTTTGTCAATTTCTACATTAAAAAAAAAAAAAGTCTTACTGAGATTTTGAATGGGATTCACTGACTACAAAGATTAATTTAGGGAGAAATTACATCTTTATAACATTGAGTCTTTCAGTTCATAACCATGGTGTGTTGTTCCACATTATTTGGGGCTTCTTTAATTTTTCTCAATAGAGAAAAATTTTTACTCATTGAGTATAGAAGTCTTGCACGTCTTTCATTAAATTTATTTTAGGAATTTTCTGGTTTTGATGCTATTTTTAATTATAATACTTTTAAAATTTGCTTTTCTGTTTGTTTGTCACTTATGATTTTTCATATTACCTTTGTAGCCATAACCTTGCTACATTCACTTATTAATTCTAATAGTTTGTCTGAATAATCTTTTGGATTTTCTATGTATTTTACTATTATATGTAAGGAGAATTTTATTTCTTCCTTTCCAATTCTTATACCTTTTGTTTCTTTTTCTTCACTTATTGCATTGGCTAGGACTTCCAGCACAGTGTTGAGCAGAATTGGTAATACTAGTCATCATGGTGTTGTTACTGAACTCAGAGGAAACATGTCAGGATTTCATTAAGGATAACTTTTGCTTTAGGTTTTTTTTTTTCTTTTTCTTTTTTTTGATAGATATTATTTATGAGATTAAAGAAGCTCCCTTCTTTTTTAGTTTGCTAAGAGGCTTTTTTAAAATGTTATAATTGGGTATTAAATTTTGTAAATGATTTTTCTGCATTTATGAGACAGTAATATGATTTCCTCCCTTTGTTCTGTCAGAGCAGTGAATTACACTGAGTGGGTTTTTTAAAATTATTGTGATTATTCTTGTAAAACTATACATAACACAACATTTGCCAATTCAACATTTTTTTTTAGGTGTACAACTTAGTGATATCAATTACATTAATCATGTTGTGCAACCGTCACCCATAACTATTGCCAAATTTTCCATCACCATAAACAAAAACTCACTGCTTCCTAAACAATGGCTCCTCCTTTCTGCACTGATCGGTTCTTAGAATGATAAACCACCCTTGTATTTCTGGTATAAATCCCATTGGATGGGATGTATTATTTTAACATATTGCTGGATTCAATTTGCTAACGTTTTGCTTAGGGTTTCTGCATCCAAATTCACAGAGAGATGGTCTATAATTTTCCTTCTTCTATTGTCAGGTTTAGGTACCAAAGTTCTGCTCATCTCATAAAGTGAGCTGGGAATGATACCTCTGTTTCTTCAAGTTTCCTGGAAGAATTTGTGTAAGATTTAGTGTTGCTTCTTCTTAAATGTTTGAAAGAATTCATTGGTGAAGACATCCAGGCTTGGATTTCTTTAGGTTTTAACTAATTGATTCAATTGTTTTAATAGTTAGAGGACTCTGCCTCATTAATTTTTAATAAAAGCTTTATTGAGATATAGTTCACATACTGTACAACTTACCTATTTAAATTGTACAAATTCATTGATTTTTTAGTACATACACAGAGTTGTGCAACCATCACCACAATCATTTTTAGAACATTTTCATCATCCCAAAAGAAACCTTGTATCCCTTAGCTGTCATCCCCCACACCCCTATTCCTCACACCCCTAGCCCCCATCCTCCTATCCCCTCTTCTCCTCAGCCCGTGGCAACCACTGATCTATTTTGTGTCAACATTTATTTTACATACAGTGTTATGTGACCCTAATTGCTCTCCCTGTTCTGTGACAGCACAGTCCTCCTTTCCACCCCTGATTTCCCATGTCCCTTCAACCAGCTCCTGACTCTCTCTGCCTTCTCATCTCACCTCCGGACAGGAGCTGCCCATTTAGTCTCATGTATCTACTTGAGCTAAGAGGCACACTCTTCACAAGTATCATTTTATGTCCCATAGTCCAGTCTAATCTTTGTCTGAAGAGTTGGCCGTAGGAATGGTTTTAGTTCCAGGTTGACAGAGAGTCCAGAGGCCATGCTTTCTGGGGTTCCTTCAGTCTCAGTCAGACCATTAAGTCTGGTCTTTGAGTTAGAATTTGAGTTCTGCACCCCACTTTTCTCCTGCTCCATCAGGGACTCTTTGTTGTATTCTGTATCAGGGCAGTCATTGGTGGTAACAGGGCACCATCTAGTTCTTCTGGTCTCAGGCTGATGCAGTCTCTGGTTTATGTGTTCCTTTCAGATTTTGGTTTTTGGACACTGCATATAAATATGTGGCCTTCTTGGTATGAAATATTTCACTTAGCATAATGTTTCAAGGTTCATCTACATTTTAGCATGTATCTGTACTTCATTCCTTTTTATGGCTGAATAATATTCCATTTTGTGAATATACTACATTTTGTTTATCCATTTGTCAGTTGATAGATGTTTGAGTTGTTTCCACTTTTTGGCTATGATGAATAATGATATTGTGAACATTCATGTACAAATTTTTGTGTAGATGTATGTTTTCATTTGTCTTGGGTATGTACCTAGAAGTGGAATTACTGGCTCATTTGCTTTATTATTTTTGACTGCTAAACCATAGTATGGATGTACCAAAGAATGTTTAACCATTACCTATTTATGGTCATCTAGTTATTTTCATTTTTGCTCCAGGTGGTGTTACTCAAAATGTGGCTTATGAATGAGTACTCACCCTTGAACTGTTTGTTACAGTTCTGTCACAAAATTACAATAGAAATGGAGAGCATTTGGAAACTTTTATAGGAATTTAACCAATAATTTTATTTCTGCTGAATCTAATAATTTAAAAATCGGGCAAGTAATTTTATGTTTTTGGTTTTCTAAATTTCATTTGTCTAGTACATCATTTTATTGTATTTTGCAGACGTATTTGTCTTCCAGTTGCTACCAAGTTGACTCCAACTCATGGTGACCCCATGTGTTTCAGAGTAGAATTGTGCTCCATAAGGTTTTCAATGGCTGGTTTTTTGGAAGTAGATCACCAGGCCTTTCTTCCATGGTGCGTCTGAGTGGACTCACGCCTCCAGCCTTTCAATTAGCAGCCAGGCACATTAACCATTTTTACCACCAGGGACTTCATAAACATACTCAGTTAAACCTATTGCTGTGGAGTTTATTCTGACTCATAGCTACCCTACAGGACAGAGTAGAACTGCTCCATAGGGTTTCCAAGGCTGCAAATCTTTATGGAAGCAGTCTGCCACATCTTTCTCCTACAGAGCTGCTAATAGATTTGAACCACCGGCCTTTCAGTTAGCAGCCAAGCACTTAAAGACTGCACCACTAGGGCTCCTTACAAACGTATTAGTTCCTGACAAATTGAGAGCTAGAAAAAAAAGAAAATCTAAGTGGTTCTTCATCGCAGATAGGGTGAGAGGCACTCCTCTGGGGCACCTCAGTGTTCGTGTGTGTTTCTGTAGGAATCAGGCCTGAAAGTGGAACTGGTGGACCTAGTTGAGGCTACGCTCGGAAAACTAAACAAATACTTGGAACTAGTTTATGAAAACGAAGGAGGTGCTTCTCGCCCCAGTTCTCTGCCCTAGTTCTCTGCTGTAATGATGATGACAATAAACTGTAATAAAAATGGCTCTTGTCGTGAGCTCCCAGTGTGGCCAGATGGGCCCCTCAGCAGCCCTGGGGTTCTGTAGAGCCAGATCGGAGTTCAGGACCCAGTATTGTCTTGCCCAGGCCCATACAGTCCTGGGAGGTTGGGCCTGGGCCACCTGCCCTCTGCCTGTGCCCCCTCTGCTGTCCTCCCCTTATCCTCCCCCGTCAGCTTAGGGGGTTTGCAGACACTGTTTTTCCTCTCCTGATTACCAACTTTATGCGTGACTCGGGGAGTGTCACTTGCCTTTCACCCACCTGCCGGGCATCTGTGAGGACAAAGGGATCTCCGAGGGCCAGTGGATTTCAGCCTTTGTTAGCAGTGGGACTCTTTCTTCTGATAGAATCCTGTACACCACCCTGGTGGATCTGCTGAGGATGGGGTTGGGTGGGGGTGCCTCATGGGAATCCCAATAGCCATCACCCAGCCCCCAGAGACTCACAGAGCAGTCTGCAGATCTGGGGTCTGAGGCCCCCTAACCTCATAGGTATGTCTGCTGGGCCCTTCACCTCCCACCCTGGATGTAGGCTGCCCTCCCCCAGTCCTTCCTTGGAAGTCAAGTCACCCTTTTCATGTTCTCAGTCCTGAAGGTGCCAGAAGTTTTTGATCGATGCTGATGCCATGTGTGTTTCTATATAATGTAAACAGGAGCGAAGATATGAAGAGCAAAAAATGTAAGCAACGTGAGAGTGGGACGCCTGAGAGCTGTGCCATCAGGCTCCAGGTGGCTGCTTCCTGGTGCACAGCCCTGCAGTGAACCGGTAAACCAGCACAGATGCCTCAGAGGACCAGGACAGAGGGCTCAGAACAGCCATGGTCCTGACCCAGCTGTGTATCCCCGTGCACTCCTAATCTCAAATTCAACACAGATCCCCTCTTTGGGAAGCTCTCCTGCCATCCCAGCCCTCCCAGAGCCTCTGAATTGACTTTTGGTGGAAATCTCTGCCATACTCAGGAACAGGGCCCAGATGAGGAGGGCTCCGAGGGCCACAGCTGCTCATCAGTAACAGGGAGGGCATCAGATCGGAGCATGCCAGCTGTACATATGACCAGCACTAGACACTATGATAATACAGAAGTTAGGAGGGTTCATCTCTTGGGAGATTATGGGGGGAGGTGGCTGTAGCATCCCAGAGTCAGGTCCTAAGTGATGTGAAGGAATGAGGGAGGTGGTTTGCTGGTACCAGACCTGACTCCAGAGTAGCAAGTCCGCATGTGGGGGCAACACTGGGGTTCTGTGAAGCTTCCCTGAGAGTCCAGCTTCCTTTCAAGTAGGTTAATGATAAAAAATATTGCTCATTTATATAGGCTCAGAGCTTCCTAGTTCTCAAGTCACCATGATGTCACGATCTCACTTATCCTCACAGCTCCCCTGGAAGGTGGGCATTTCCCCATTTCACAGACGGAGAAAGTCTCAGGGTTTAAGTGACTTGCTCCAGTGACAAAGTTTACGTGGGAAAGCACCAGGCAGGCTTCCCGCCAGGTACCCCCCATCTTAGTTATTGAGTGCTGCTATAACAGAAATACCATAAGTGGATGGCTTTAACAAACACAAGTTTATTCTGTCACAGTTTAGGAGGCTAGAAGTCTGAATTCAAGGTGCCAGCTCCAGAGAAAGGCTTTCTCTCTCTGTCAGCTCTGGAGGAAGGTCCTTGTCATCAGTCTTCCCTGGTCTAAGAGCTTCTCAGCGCAGGGACCCCAGGTCCAAAGGATGCACTCCCACTCCGGGCACTTCTTTTTGGTGGTGTGAGGTCTGTCTTTCTGTGCTCCCTTCTCTCGCCTTTTGTCTCTTGTAAGATAAAAGGTGATGCAGGCCACATCCCAGGGAAACTCCCCTTACACCAGATAAGGGCTGTGACCTGTGTAAGGGTGTTGCATCCCACCCTAATCCTCTTTAACATAACCTAATCTTGTCTCATTAACCACAGGCCTGCCCAAAAAACCAAACCCATTACTGCCGAGTTGATTCCAACTCATACTGACCCACCCAACAGGACAGAGTAAAACTGCCCCATGGGGTTTCCAAGGAGCAGCTGATGGATTTGAACTGCTGACCTTTTGGTTAACAGCCAAGCTCTTAACCACTATGCAGCCAGGGCTCCTAACCACAGGCAGAGATGAGGATTTACAACACATAGGAAAATTATATGAGATCACAAAATGGGTGACAACCACACAATAGTGGGAATCATGGATGGCCTAGCCAAGTTGACACATATTTTTGGGGGACACAATTCAATCTATAACACCCCCTCACTAGCACGTGACTTTGGGCTAGTTCTTCAAATGCCTTGAGACTCAGTTTTCCCATCTGTAGAACAGGGACAATGATAGCCACCCCACTTACTATATGACTAGAAGCAATGAGTGCAGATGGTTTTGTAAGCTGCAACTCGAACTTAGGCTTGTCATGGATCAAGTCTATGTCTCTGGAGATTCATTTCTCGGGGATCCTTGGGGGGCCTCTGATCTGAGTGCTCACTGCCTTTAGTGAGGGGACACTTCTGCTGCTCTGTCTCTGCAAGGCTGCCCCTAAAAGGCCATTTCTATTCCCATGTTTTTCAGATTAAGGCAGCCACAGAGTAAGTTGTCTCCCAGGGGTCTTGCCCAAGACATGGTTATTGGCAGTTCATCTCAATGACCTGATTATGTTTAAAGGGATATTACTAAGTCATGACCAGGTAAAAAGACTCAGCAGAAAAAAAAAAAAAAATGTGCCTGGTGTGAATCTCTCAGATGGAGCCTCAGCTTTTCGACTCTGTGTGGTGGCAACCTCAGACCTCAGCTGGTGCAAGACCCAGGGTAGGGGGTCTCCGAGCAAGCTCTGCACATGTCAGCAGATGATATGCCCAGCGGCTTGCACTCATGCTCACGTGTGCATAGGGTGTGGCCAGTGCCTTCTTATTGGGGGCCTCCCCCTGCATTTGGTTGTCAGTGGGGGGGGCTGTGTAATCTGTCACATTGCACCCTTCTGAGGACTTCGGCAGCACATGTTGAGTCTGCTATTGTAGCTCGGTGACTGCAGAGCCCACAGAAGCACCAGGCCCTTTTCACCCTTCACTGGTCAGAGAGAGCATGCCAGATGCTGGGACAGCTCAGCAGGCTGAGGGTGGATGAGGACACACTTGCTGTTATAGATGGGTACCTCTGGCAGCAAGCATGGCAGTAGGGAAGCTCTCTGAATTTAG
This sequence comes from Dugong dugon, assembly GCA_030035585.1. Classification (NCBI taxonomy): domain Eukaryota; kingdom Metazoa; phylum Chordata; class Mammalia; order Sirenia; family Dugongidae; genus Dugong; species Dugong dugon. The sequence continues at coordinate 152,329,707 of CM057460.1, forward strand.
CTCCTGGTAATGACAGCTCAGGAGTCCTTGGGTGGTACAAATGGTTAATGCACTAGGCTGCTAACCAGAAGCCTGACAGTTTGAGTCCTCCCACAGGTGCCTCAGAAGAAAGGTCTGGTGATCTACTTCTGAAATATTAGCCATTGAAAACCCTGTGGAGCACAGTTCTACTCTAACACACATGGGATTGCCATGAGTCAGAAATAACTCCACAGCAAGTGGTTTTCAGATACAGCTTGGGTTACATGGATTTTGGCAACAATAACAAAATAAGTCTGAAAGACCACGGTAGAAACTTTAAATCCAGTGCAGTCTGAAAGCCAGTGTATCAGGCATGCATTTGACTGCAGATAACAGAAACCCTCACTAACACTGGCTTAAACACACGGGGATTGATTTTCCTTGCATAATGAGAATTCCAGAGGTGGGCAGTCCAGGGCTGGTGCAGCTGCTCAGGGGTGTTTTCAGGAACCCAGGCTCTATTTACGTGTCCATTCCTCCATTTTTAGCAGGTAGGCTTTCATCTTCATGGAGACAGGCAAGGGAGAAGAGGGCTTGGAAGGGGAGTTGGGTCAGCCCCAGCCAGGTAATGGAGAGAGCACCAGACTTGGAATCGAGATCTGGGTGCCCGTCCTGTTTCCATCACCTTGGAGCAAGTCACTTGCATCTTCTGAATAATTTCCCATCTGTCAAATGGGTGAGTTGAACTATATTACCGTTGAAGTCCCTCCATGTTGTTCCAGCTATCTCTTGCTGTGTTACAAGGTACCCCAGCACTTTGTAGCTTAAACCATTTATTTTCCTCCTGAATCTGCAGTTTGAGCTGGGCTCAGTGGGTCAGCTGGTCTCTTCTCCCCTAAGTGTTAACTGGGAGGCTGGAGGACTGGGATTGGGATCATCTGAAGATTTGCTCAGTCACATGTCCGGCAGTTGATGGTGGAGGTTGATTGGGACCTCGGCTAGAGCAGTGGCCGGTCATCTAGCCATGGTCTTTGCCTGTGGCTTCTTGGCTTCCTCACAACATGTCACTGGGATCTAGGGTTGAGGGTCCTGGAGAGGCAGGAGGAGGCTGTATTGCCTTTTCTAACCGGCCCAGGAAGTCTCACAGCATCACTTCTACCACGTTCTCTCTGTTAGAAGCGAGTCATTAAGGCCGGCTCATATTCAAAGAAGAGGAGGGAGACTCTGCCTGTTGATGGGAAGAGTGTCAAAGAATTTACAAACATGTTTTAAGACCACCATGCAACTGTAGGTTTCAAATTCAATATTCCTGTTCTTTCGTGCTCACTATTTTAGAAGACGAGAGGCTAGCCTTCTCGGGGCAACGGCTGTAGGTAAACTGTTGTGGAAAAGGTTTTATCAGCCATGGGCTTCTTTGCAAAGCCCTGGCCTGACTGTTATAACGGGACCTTCCTCACAAAAAATAAACAACACTTGGTTAATTTTGAGAGTTGCTACCTGACAACGCAAAAAAACCAATTGCCGTCAATTCAGAGTCGTGACGACCCCCATGTGTTTCAGAGTAGAACTGTGCTCTATGGGGCTTTCAATGGCTGATTGTGCAGAAGTACATTACCAGAACTTTCTTCTGAGGGCCAAACACGTTAACCATTTGCACCACCCGGGACTCTACCTGACAACATAAGAATTAAGAATATTTGCACAGGTTCATTCTCGGGCAGGTCCTCTTCGTTAGACCATTACATTGGTGGCTCCCATGAACCATGTCTGCAGATACTCATGCCTGTGTAGTTTTCTCCCACATTGACTCTGAGCCTGGCTGTCTGATTTACTTTGGCCAGTTGTACATGAGCAAGTGTGATACAAGCAGAGGCTTGATAAGACACTTGCACACTGGGGTTTGTCCGCTTGGAATCAGGTGGAGTAGAAGAACTGCCCAGCTGAGCCCAGTTAATCTACAGAATCATGAGAAATAATAAATTGATGTTTTAGGCCACTAAGTTTAGCGTCGTTTTGTTACACAGCAACAGATAACTAATACACCCTTTCTAAACGGTGGCAAGATGGCTCCCAACAACTCCAGGCTCAGAAATCCGAGTGAACACAACGTACCTCTTTTCCAGTAGTTTCAGCAAAAGTCCTGGGATTGACTCTCATTTAACTAATGCAAGTTGCTTGCTCATCTTGTAACCAATCATCGTGGCCAGGGGAAGAACTCCAGACCTTAGTCTGAGGTCTTAGTTTCTAGGGCTGCTGTACCCAAATACCACTGTGGGTGTCTTTACAGAACAGAAATGCATTGTCTCACAGCTCTGGAGGCTGGAAGTCCACATCAAGGTCTCATGTCAATTTCTTCTGATGGCTTTGAGAGATTGACTGTTCCCTGCCTCTCTCTAGCTTCTAGTGGCTGCCGGTGATCTTTGGAGCTCCTTGGTTTGGAACAACACGGAAGGACTTCAACAGTAATATAGTTCAACTTACCCATTTGACAGATGAGAAATGATCCAGAAGATGCAAGTGACTTGGCCCAAGGTGACCATAACAGGATGGGTACCCAGATCTCTTGATTCCAAGTCTGGTGCTCTCTCCATTACCTGCCTGGAGCTGACCCAATGGATGCATCCACCTCCATTGTCACTTGGTATCTGTCTTCTCCCTGTGTGCAACTCCGTTTTTATAGGACACCACTTGTAAGGGATTAGGATCCACACTACTCCATTATGACATCGTTAACTGATATCAGCTGCAAAAGAAACCCCTATTTCCCCCCAGAAAGGTCACATTCACCAGTGCAGGGGTTAGGGCTTCAACATATCTTTTGGAAGACACAATTCAATTCATAACACCATCCTTGTAGCTAGTAGGGGTTAGGTGAGCCTCTGGGGGAGGGGTGGGAAGAGAAAAATCTGAATGTTGTTACCAGGACAAGGGGGAATGGAGACTTAATAATTAGTGACAACAGATATCCTCCATATGGAATATCTGTTGCATAGGTGAAAGAGTGAATGAGTAATCACGGGCTTGGTTGAGAAAGAATTTTATGCAGGGGGTAAGATTTAAGCCAGAGTCCCTGGATGGTTAACTCCTTTGGCTGCTAAAGGTTAACAATTTGAGAGGTACTTCAAAAGAAAGGCCTGGAGATCTACTTCTGAATAATCAGCCACTGAAAACCCTATAGAGCACAGTTCCACTCTGACACACATGGGGTCACCATGAGTCAGAGTCAACTCAATGGCAACTGTTTCTTTTTCTTTTTTTTTTTAAGATTTAAGCCAGAAGTAAGGGACTCGGGTTTCTAGGAGGCAAGCAAATGGAGGGGTAGAACAATAGGTAGAAGAAATGGCACCGGCAAAGCCCCGAGGTGGGGATTAACCAGGGAATTAATGAGCTCTGTCAGTGATGGCTAATCCCCAGAAGGAATCAGACATTGTATTCTGAGACAGCCAGTTATCTTACCGAAATCTGTTCTATTTGCCAAAAATACAAATTTGTGGCCTTTCCTCTTCAATTTAAAATTCTCTTGTGTTTTAAGAAAAGTATCCAGGTACTTCTGATTCATTAACACTTAAGTCATGGTTTTGTATGTGTGTGAGTGTGGGGTGCTAGTTTATGTCCAAGAAGGCCTGGAAATTTTTGGTTTTGGTGTTTTCTATTTCAAGCTGTTTATCTGAGGAATAAGGGGCTGTGCTTGGCTGGGGCTGAGCCCCCTTCAGCCTTCCAAGGTTTGCAGCAAAGAGCCCTAGGCCCTGCAGTATTGGAGCTGCCGAGGGAGCAGAGCAGGCCATCTGAATAGCAGCTCCAAGTCGGAAGGCAGCAGGCGCCAAGGGAGACCAGGCCCAGGTCCTAAGAGTTATGCAGTTGCACTCCACTGCAGACACAGTTGTCCCCAGCTCCGTGCAGAACCCAGCCACTCTCCCCTCACCCCAGTTGGTTACAGAGACATGAGGACAGTTTGTATGAAGTGATGTGCGCTGTGCAAGCTTGTGATACATCCACCATCCGGGCCAGCTGGCTCCTAGAAATAGAACCTGAGTAGGAGACGGTGTCCTCTTAGAAGGCTGAGGTGTGACCAAGAGGCCTGCTGGGGCTGACAGGTGCCCACGGAGCGAGATGAGGGGGTTAGCCGCTTATCTCAGAACAGACAGATGGAAAAGTCCAAGGCTGTTCATACTGGAAATAAGGAGGCTGGGAAGGCTTGGTGTTTGTAGAAACATTTAGACAGCTGTCTAGCTTAGGCTTTCCCATAAAGTGCGCCGCTCCTGTTCCTTCACCCAGCACAAAAGGGAAAACTCTTGGGGTCAGGGAGTTGGGGCTTAAACCAGCTCCAGGTCCACTTGCTCCTTGCCGTGCCTGGCATCCTCCCAGCTGCCCCTGCTCACCTCACCAACATCCTGATTCCTCTCTCTGTCCTCTTGCTGCTCTGCCCAGGCTCTTCTTGTCCACTCGCTTTTGGGCTGCACTTCCCGAGAACATCTAGGACCGACTCCCACATTTCCCACTTGACTTTTGACTGCCCTTAACACTAGTACCCTCCAGGTGTGGCTTAGCTTCTGGGCCCAGTCCTCCCTCCTTACTTGGGCTCTAAATGACCTTGGGGGTCTGTGATTGGCAACCAAAGTCCTGGGGTACTCGGACAAAGGAATCCGTCTTTCTTGAAGACAGCAGTTTGAGGATGAATCAAAAGAGGAACAATTTCACACAACGCATTTTTTCTCATCGTAAAATATAGATAACAAAAAATTTGCCATTTTAACCATTTTTAAGTATACAGTTCAGTGGCATTAATTATATTCACAATGTTGTGCAACCATCACGGTTATCTATTTCGAAAACCCTTTCATCATCCCACACAGAAACTCTATACCCATTAAGCAATAACTCCCCATTCTCCCTCTCTTTACCCCACGGTAACCTCTGATCTACTTTCTGCCTCTATACGTTTGCCTAGTCTAGATATTTCATATAAGTGGGATCATACAATATTTGTCCTTTTGTGTCTGACCTATTTTACTCAGCATAATGTTTTCAAGTTCATCCATGTTGTAGCATTTATCAGAACTTCTGTTCTCTATGGCTGAGTAATATTCCGTTGTTTGAATATACTACATTTTGTTGATCCATTCATCTGTTGATGGACACTTGGGTTGTTTCCACCTTTTGGCTCGTGAGAACACAGCACATTTTAATATAATAAATAGAATTTCAAGAAGCAGTATGATTGAATTGTTCTTCAACCCAGCACAACTGCTATTTTTTGAGCCTTATGTCTGGGCAGCAGAGGAGTATGGTCGATGGAACATAGGACTGGAACTCTGAGTCTGAATCTACATTTCAGCATTCAAAATGTGACCTGCCTGACCTTCTGAATACCGGATGCCCACTCTCAGGAATGGAAACACTCCATTTCAGACTCCCTGGCTGCCTGCTCACTGCCCCCCACCCAAATGCTCCTTGCCTGACTCGGGATTCCTTTTGTTGCAAGTGATGGAAACATAACTTACACTGGCTTAAGCATTAAAGAGAATTTATTAAATTAAAGGGATCTGCTGATTCCAAGAGCAGTTGATGTCCTCCCTATGGGTTTGCCTCTTTCTTGGCTCTGCATTCCTGTGTTGGCTTCATTCTTCATTCACTGGGAGGGCAGTGGCAGTCCTACCAGCCCTGGGCCCACATCCTATAGCTGAGCAGCCCCAGTGGGCAGTCCTTCTTCCCCGGTGGTTCCTGCAGAAGCCTGTAGGGGGCTTTCACTGGCCCACTCATGATCATGGGTCCCCTGAACCTGTCTCTGTAACTGAGAGGCTGTGGGGATTTGCTTGGCCACCCCTGGATCATATGCCTACCGTCGGGTCAGGGGATAGGACCAACCTCACCCACATGGGCTGAGCACAGAGAAGAGGTGGCTTGCCAGAGGCATTTGGGGTGATGTTATCAAGAGAAGCGGGAGGAATCCTGGAAAGGAGAAACCCATAGATGTTGACTTCAGCACCCATTCCCACCCACTACCTTTCCTTCTCATTCCCCAGCCCAGAATCTGCCCTCTCCTCAAGGTCCTCCCAAACCTCCCTCCTGCAGGAAGTCATCTGGGATTACTCAGTCCTCTGGGCTTGCTTTCTCTCCAGAACACCCAGGACGTGCACCTTCTGCCCATCTAAGCAGTGCTCTTTATGTCTTACCTTGGCTGTTACCATCTTCAACATTTTATGCATTTGTTTTTTCCCCTAAATAAATCCTGAGGCCTTACAAAGGGTAGGACTCAACGTACCTGTGTCTCTAACGCAGCTGCTGTGGTCAGGAGCCTCTGACACCTTTCCAGTGCCTCTGCCCCAGCCCTTGTTGTGCCCATGCATCTTAGGCTGTGTCTTCTAAAGAAGCAAAACCAATGAAGCATATCTATATACATACATATATATTTGTATGCATATATGCACACACATATATATATTATACATACATATGTATGTTACACACACACATAGAGAGAGAGAGATTTATCACAAGGAAATGGCTCACGTGGTTGTAGAAGCTGGCAACTTCCAAGTCTGTGGATCAGGCATCAAGCATATTTTGTTTTTTATTGTGGTAAAATATATATAACAAAACTTTTGCCATTTTGTTGTTGTTAGTGGCCATTGAGTCAATTCCAATTCATGGCAACCCCATGAGTCGAACTGCTCCATAGGGTTTTCAAGGCTGTGATCTTTCAGAAGCAGATCGCCAGGCCTGTCTTCCAAGGTGCCTCTGAGTGAGGTTGAACCACCAACCTTTCTGTTAGTAGTTGGGCACTTAACCATTTGCATAACCCAGGGACTCCATTTTAGCCATTTTTAGGTGTACAATTCAGTGAAAACAATTACATTTGCCATGTTGTGCAACCATCATCACTATTTTCAAAATGTTTCATCATTCTATACAGACTTCGGTCTCTATGCATTTGTCTATTCTAGATATTTCATGTAAGTGGGATCATACAGTATTTGTCCTTTTGTAGTTGACTTATTTCACCTAGCATAATGTTTTCAAAGCTCACCCATGTTGTAGCATGTGTGAGAACTTCATTTCCCTCTTTATGGCTGAATAATATTCCATTGTATGTATGTACCACATTTTGTTTATCCATTTATCTGTTATGGGGCATTTGGGTTGTTTCTGTTTTTTGGTTACGTGAATAACGTTGCAATGAACATTGGTGTACAAGTATTTGTTTTTAATTCTTTGGGGGTATATATCTAGGGGTGGTAATTCTATTTTTAACTTTTTGAGGAGTCACCAAATTATTTTGCACTGTGGCTGCACCATTTTACATTCCCACCAGCAATTTACAAACGTTCCAGTTTCTCCACATCCTCGCAGCACTTGTTATTTTCCATTTTTCTGATAATAGCCATCCTAGTGGGGGTAAAGTGGTATCTCATTGTGGTTTTGATTTGCATTTCCCTAATGACTATGTAGAGCCCTGGTGGTGTAGTGGTTAAGAGTTCGGCTGCTAACCAAAAGGTTGGCAGTTTGAATCCACCAGCCGCTCCTTGGAAAACCCTATGGGCCAGTTCTACTCTGTCCTGTAGAGTCACTATGAGTTGGAATCAACTCGACAGCAACTGGTCTGGTTTTTGGAATGACTAATGTTGTTGAGCATCTATTCATGTACTCGTTGGCCATTTGTATATCTTCTTTAGAGAAATGTCTGTTCAAGTCCTTTGTGGGACACATTGTCTTTTTCCGTTTTGCACTGATTTTATTAAGCAAAGCCTAGGTAGAGTCCCGGGGTTTGCACCAATGCTATAGCCAGTCCTTACTAGCCATATGACCTTAGCCAAGTTGTTTAACCTTGGGTTAGACCCAAGCTATTTAACCTCTTGTTCCTTAATTTCTTCATCTTTAAAATGGGGAGAAGAACACATTCCTTAAAGAGTTACATGGATTCAATAGACAGTGTGTATGTAAATGCAGTCCTGGAGAGTGCTCAGCTCACAAATAGCTGTTAACTGATGAAAGAGTGAATGAATGAATGAGTGAAGCAGTCAGTTAGTTGTTGAGTCTCATGGCCTGTAGGGCTCTAGACAGGTGACTATATTTCCTGGTGGCTAGGAGGCCTCAACATAAACACCAGGGCAAGAGACAGCCACAGCCTGCCTGCCCCAGGTCAGGCTGATCTAGAACCTAGGGCAGGTCTGTTGAAGAATCAGCCACTGTGGGCAGGTGGCCTGATCTGGAGGAGGAGGAGGCTGATAAGGGTGGAGTCAGGGCCCAACTATTATTAGGATCTTTGTCTGTGCTGGGCATATGTATTGTATCTGTTACCCATCCCTTTTGTGACAGCAGCCTGGTTTTCCTTTGGTTAAACACCCTTCCCATTCCCAGATTATGTAGCTTAGGGTAGGCTGACCCTATCACCTGACTCTAGCAATAAGCACATGACCCAGTCAGTTCAAAAAAAGGCAACTTCTAGAATTTTCCTGAAACTTTTAGAATAGAGAGGATCTCTTTCCTTTGGTGTTGCTGAACTGGTAGGATGTAGGCCTGGAGCTCCTGAGGGCAACAATATGGAGTGGGGCCCCTTGAGAATAAAGCCAACAGAGAGAAGACAGAGTTGAGAGAAGGGGAGGGAGAGAGTCCTGATGATGTTATTGAGTTATGCTTGCATCTTTCCGGATTATATGGACAAGAGACGCAATGACTTCTCTTTGTTTTTAAAGCTAATTTGAGCCAGGTTCTGACCTTTGATGATAAAAGTTCTGACTTTTATACTGCCCTACTTATAGCAGTTGTTCCCTCACAGATCCTAAACCCACGACCCAGGACTGAGTTCCCTACTTATGCCTATTTCCATGGGTGTTTGCATTTTTGAGGTCCTTGTCTAAGGTCACCTAAATGAACTGCTATTAACAAGGGAGGTTCTCAGGGAATAGCTGTTGCAGTGAATGAAAGCTGTGCTCAATATCCATGTTCTAGAACTCACTGCTCCCACAGGAACAGCACACTCTCAGCCCTGAATCCTGGGAGAACAGAGACATCAGAATCTGGAAAGTGTGTTGACCTCTTGAGAAGAGTTTCTTTTCAATTGTTCATCATTCAAGGTCTCATTTAATTTTTCTGGGTATGTCAGTTCGTATTTTACACGTGCTGCCAGTTTGGTAATGGAAATAATTACATGCCCTGACAAAGCGTGGCAGCGAATGAAAGAAAACAATTTAAAATCACCCATTCCAGGTCCTTCATGGACAGAGGATGACACTTCCATCCACGGCTAAACAGGAACAGAGTTTTGGAGCTGCTCTTACCTGGCAGGTTCCCAGTGACACATCTCCAACTCAGGGCCATGTAGATTGCTCAGGACTTTGTCCACATCATGGAGATTTTTCCAAATTCAGTTCTGAGAGGCCGTGATAGGGACATATGATATAGGGCAGGGGGTGCATAGCTCATTGCCAAAACTGTCTCTGTGTCAAAATTGGACTGTGAAAGCCAGCCTTGATGTCCAGGGGCTCAAGATGGACCTTCTTATGATCAGACACTTGGGGGAGACTGTAAGATAAGAGTAAGGATGCCCTTCAGTAGAATTAATCGGCAGTCCCCATAAGCTGGGTACTCCCGGATGGGTACTTGGTGCCTGCCTGGGTACAAGATTTGGAGATGGTCATGTTAGAGGGCAATCTGGATCACAGACAGCCCCCCTGCCCTCCCACACTGCCCCATTGCCCTCAAATGCAAGCTCATTGCCAACCTTTGGGCATGTTCTTTCTCAAAAGGCACCTTGGTCCCTTGTATACATTGACCCCTGGTTGCCTACACATGGGCTCCCAGACATGTCAGAATGGTGAGTGGGCACAGCTTGTGGGCCGAGGACGGGCATGAGGAGTTTCAGCATTCCTTGCTGGAGAACTGGGGCTGGGGTTTGTACAACTTTGAAATACTCTCCAGGCTGCATGGGGAAGCGTGGCGATGCCTGGCCCAGTCCAGGGTTATGGTAAACTATGAGACCGACTGTTGTTTCTGTTAAAATATTTGTGAACTGGAATTCATGTGAAATAAATCTATATCTCACATTGAAAGGGAAAAAAACAACTTCCGTGGTTGGTTGTTTTCCAAAGGCAGTAACTTGCCTGTTTAGTTTTTCTTATTCTCCTTTCTCCTGTCCCCAAATTGCAGAAAGTAAAACATGCAGGCCATGTTTCCCAATTTTATTTCATAAACTGAAAACACATTTTGAATCTCAAAGGGTGAAAGACACCTTCATCTAGTTAACTCTGAAAGTGTTTCATGTTTATATGACATGAAGCCATGTGGCTCTTTCCCTTTTTAGGTATATTGAAAGAATTGTTACTTGGCAAGGATCTCATTCTTCAGTGTTGATTTTGAACAGTTTTAAGGAGTCAGTTTGAGATTAACATTTTATTCCTGTAAAGTCTTCATTCCGTAATGTGTTTTGGACAATTGAATGAGGTGAAATGGAGCTAACATTTATTGATTATCTACTACAAACTAGGCTCTGTGCTGGGAACATGCACATAGCATTATCTCATTTAATCCTCACAAACATGGTATGAAGAAGATATTATTACCCCATTTTACAGACGAAACATTGAGACTCAGAGAGAATAAGAAACTTGCTCAAGGTTGCATAGTTACTATGTGGCTGAGTTGTGATTTGAACCCTGGTCCATCTAGCCCTCAAATCCACATGTTCCCATCCTGTCTGTGCTCTCTCATTTGCTACATTTAGAGATGTTTCACAGATGCCTTCTTCCTGGATGCATCAGCAGAACCTGTAGTCCTGGTCTGAAGTGGTCCCAGTTTTGTCCTTTGTCCTTAGTGTATCACATTTCAACTCTTCAGTGATGGAGGGAGAGTAGGTAGGAATCATGCAAATACTTGCTCTCAGGGAGATGTTAGGGGAGTTTGGAAGAAGCCTTTGAGCAATTGATAGATCTGTCTGCACTGCACTTGAGGAACCAGTTACCAGCTGCCTCCACTGAGTCCTCTGCTTCGGCTGCAAAGTTGGGGACTGTCCATGCTTTGTTGATCACGTATTCATTCACTCCCCTTCCATCTCTCCCTCCTTCGTACTCTCTACCTAGCCATCTATCCATTCATCCATCCATCCATTCATCTACCCATCCACCCATCCACCCATCAATTCATTCACCCACCCATCCATCCATCCCTCTACCCATCCCTCTAAACACCCAACCATTCATCCATCCACCCATCCATCCATCCAGGCAATATTTGTCGTAAGTCTGTGCCGTAAGGTGTTAGGCTCTGGGAATATGATGGTGGGGAGCATCTAGGACCTGTGAGAGAAATGGAGACAGGAGACCAGGACTTGAAAACTGACATCTGTGGGCTGGATCCAGCCAGCATAATATGTTAAAATTGGGGAAACTTGTTTGCCAGGTCCTCAAAAACTTAAATGTAGAATTACCATTTGACCCAGCAATTCCACTCTTAGGTATATAACCAAAAGACTTGAAAGCAGGGACTCAGACAGATACTTGTACACCAGGGTTCATTGTAGCACAGTTCACAATAGCTAAAATATGGAAACAACCCAAGTGTCCATCAATGGATGAATGGATAAACAAAATGTGGTATATCCATACAATGGATTATTATTCAGTCGTTAAGAAAAATGAAGTCCTGATACATGCTACAACATAGATGAAACCTGAAGACATTTTATTGAGTGAAATGTCAGACCCAAAAGGACAAATATTGTAAGATCCCACTTATATGAAATATCTAGAATAGGCAAATGCATAGAGACAAGAGTTTATTAGTGGTTTCCAGGAGCTGGGGGGAGGAAGAATAGGGAGTTATTGCTTAAAGGGTAGACTTTCTGTTTGGGGTGATGGAAAAAGTCTTGGAAATGAATAGTGGTAATGGTTGCATAACATGGTGAATGTAATTAATGTCACCAAATTGTACACTTTAAAATTACTCCTATGGCTAACATTTTGTTGGAAACCCTCGTGGCATAGTGGTTAAGCACTATAGCTGCTAACCAAAATGTTGGCAGTTCGAATCCATCAGGTGCTCCTTGGAAACTCTATGGGGGAGTTCTACTCTGTCCCATAGGGTCGCTATGAGTCGGAATCAACTCAACGGCAATGGGTTTGTTCGTTTTTAATGTTTAGTTATAAATATTTTGCCACAATAATTTTTTAAAGCTCATAAAAAAATTTTAAAATTGAGAAACTTTGTTTCAAAATCTTGATTTCTGGCTTCTCTTGGAAAAATTGAAAAATCCGGCAGTACAGAGCCCAGTTTTCCCATGGCAATGGCTGCCAGGGCTACGTTGTTTCACAGAAGCCCTGACTTCCAGCTCGTGCCACTCCCGGTCGTCTTGCACCTGGATCACTTAGCTCATGGACATTACATGCCTGGTTCTGGAGGCCTTTGAGTCTGCAACCCCTACTAAATTGCAACAGCCACTGGCTTCACAGTCTGAAAAGCTGTATGGGGCGCTGGTGCAGCGGTTAGAAGGCTTGGGTCTTTGTTCTGTCTGACACGTGCTGCCCCTGAGTTTGCAGTTTCCTCATCTGCAAAATGGAGGGTGGGGATGAAGGTGATACATGGAGGTGAAAGAGATCTGCAGATGGCCATGTGCCACTCAGAAAAAAGGCCCTAGAGAGAAGGAGAGAATGGGAGTCTTGCCATTAGGCTGGGCTGTCAGATCTAACAGACTCCTCTGTTCGTTTAGATAAACCCCTCCTCAGCATCCTTCCTGCACGCTGCTTACCAGTACCAGTTGCCGTCGAGTCTGTTGGGACTCATGGTGACCCCATGTGTGCCCGCGTAGAAATGTGTTACATCAGGTTTTCAGTGACTGATTTTCTGGAAGTAGATCAACAGGGCTTTCTTCCAGGGTGCTTCTGGGTGGACTCAAAGCTCCAATCTTTCTGTTAGCAGCCAAGTGTGTTAACTGTTTGCACCGTCCAGGGACTCCACATGCTGCTTAGTGCACCGTTAACAGTGGGGATGTAACGTTTTGTTGGAAACCCTCGTGGCATAGTGGTTAAGCACTATAGCTGCTAACCAAAACGTCAGCAGTTCGAATCCATCAGGTGCTCCTTGGAAACTCTATGGGGCAGTTCTACTCTGTCCTATAGGGTCGCTATGAGTCGGAATCAACTCAACGGCAATGGGTAGACAAGGTCTTGGGGAGCATTCTGACTGCTCCCGCTGTATCTTTGGTGCTGGGATGTTGGCATTTTTTATTCCTCACCTCCCAGTTTGAGGTAATTTCCTTTTATGTACTCGTCCATCCATCCAACAAATATTTATTAAGCAACTATTTGCCAGGCATCATTCTATACACTTGTTGTTGTTGTTAGGTGCTATTGGGTTGGTTCTGACTTGTAACAACCCTATGTACAACAGAATGAAGCACTGCCCAGTCCTGCGCCATTCTCACAATTGTTGCTATGCTTGAGCACATTGTTGCAGCCACTGTGCCAATCTCTCTCATTGAGACTCTTCCTCTTTTTCATTGACCCTCTACTTTATCAAGCATGATGTCCTTCTCCAGGGACTGATCCCTCCTAATAACGTGTCCCAAGTATGTGAGACAAAGTCTCACCATCCTTGCTTCTAATGAGCATTCTGGCTGTACTTCTTCCAAGGCAGATTTGTTCGTTCTTCTGGCAGTCCGTGGTATATTCGGTATTCTTCGCCAACACCATCATTCAAACACATCAATTCTTCTTCGGTCTTCCTTTTTCATTGTCCAGCTTTAGCATGCATATGAGGCAATTGAAAAGACCATGGCTTGGGTCAGGCACATCTTAGTTCTCAAAGTGACATCTTTGCTTTTTAAAATTTTAAAGAAGTCTTTTGTAGCAGAGGAGCCCTGGTGTCACAGTGGTTAAGCATTTGGCTGCTAACCAAAAAGTAGGCAGTTCAAATCCACCAGCTGCTCCTTGGAAACCTTAAGGAGCAGTTCTACTCTGTCCTAAAGTGACGCTATGAGTCAGAATTGACTTGATGGCAATGGGTTTTGGTTTCTTGGTTTTTTTTTTTTTTTTTTTTTTTTTGGTAGTAGATTTGTCCAATGCAATAGGTCGTTTGATTTCTTGACTGCTGCTTCCATGGGTGTTGATTGTTGATCCAAGTAAAATGAAATCCTTGACAACTTCAATATTTTCTCCTTTTATCATGATGTTGTTTATTGGTCCAATTATGAGGATGTTTGTTTTCTTTATGTTGAGGTATAACTCTAGACACTAGGGATACAGCTGTTAAGGGGTTGACGTTTTCCCAGGAAGGTATGACTGTATGTCTCCCATGTCTTGCTGCACACTTTTGGCTGTTTCTTGGATGATGAGAGGGTAGTTATGGTTGCTGCAGCTCTCTGCCCTCTGGAGTCTCTGTCCCAGCTGGATCCTGGCCTCAGGGTCCAGCCCACATCACATCATGGGTTCCCTAAGCAGTGAGTGTTGAAGAGATGGCAAGTCCCCTGGAGGCCTTGCCCAGAGGAGCATATGTCCACAACAATGGACACTTTCCATTCACACAGGCAAGGATGTTTCCGCTTTGTATACAGTTCCCTATAGCACACACAGCACATTATGCACCTCTTTATTTTATTTAACTGCTGATTACTCAACACTGGGACAAGTATGAGGTGCAAGGATTCCATGGCGAGCAGGAGGGCCCAGTGCCTGTCCTCTTGGAGTGTCTGGGGAAGCTGGGGGAGCCAAGGAGGGACACCAACCCAGGCCTGAGGAGTTGGGATGTTTCCAAAGTTCACATAATGACACCCAGGTTAAGAAGGGTGAGTAGGAGCAGGCAAGAGGACAGAGAAAACCATTAAGTGAAAAGTGAGAGAGAGCCTGGAACATTTAAGGAAAGAAGAGTTCAATATGGTTAGAAAGTAGAGGGTGTGTGTGAGTGTGTGGTGGAAGCAGTGATGCCTGAAAAGAAAGAGACTGGAGAGAGACTTAGTCAGCATTTAGATGATGTAGTCCTTGTAGGAGTCCAGTGGTAGAATTCTCACCTTCCATGCAGGAGACCTGGTTCAATTCCCAGCCAATGCACCTCATGTGTAGCCACAACCCATCTGTCACTGGAGACTTGTGTGTTGCTATGATGCTGAACAGGTTTCAGCGGAGCTACCAGAACTAGGAAGAAAGGCATGGTGATTTACTTACACAAATCAGCCATTGAAAACCTTATGGATCACAATGGTCAGATCTGCAACTGATCATGTGGATGGTGCAGGACCGGGCAGCATTTCATTCTGTTGTGTATGAGGTCACCATGAGTTGGGGTAGAGGTGGGATGATTTGATAGCAGCTAGCAACAACACAACAATAGTCCTTATATACTATAATCAGGAGCTTTGAATTTATCCTAAATGCAAGGAATATCCTGTGGAGTGTTTCAAGCTGAGGAGTGCATCAAGCAATTTTGTGTGTTAATTCGGCAGAGGGTGGATTTGAGGAGCAAGACCTCGACAGGGGGTGGGAACTCCTTAGCAGGCTCCTCAGTGAGGGGAATAGTGGTAGCAGAGGGAAGGGGGACAGCTCTTCTACAGGAGTTTAGCAGTAGAATTGCATGGGGTTTGGGCTTAATTAGATATGAGAGGGAGGGAGAGACAAAGGGTCCAGGGCAGTCTGTCAGGTTGCTGGGCTGGGTGGCCGTGGGGAGCAGGAGGGAGGAGCAGGTTGGGCAGAAGAGAGGCTCATCCAGGTGGGAAATTGAGGTGTGGAACATCAAGGCACTCAGGGTGCTGCTGAGGACTTGGTTCTGAAGCACTGGAGGAGTATCCGCAGAGCGACAGTAACAGAAGCCCAGGGAGGAGGTGAGCTCCTTCAAGTGGGCTCTGCAGAGAGAAAGAAGAGGGAACAGGATCTGTTGCAGAGCTTGAGGAACCCCCAGAGACAAAGTGGACCCTTTACGGAAAAGGCACAGCAGGGCAGGGGAAGCCCAGGCCAGGTGAGAGGGACGGAATCTTTGGGCAAGAGAGTTTCAGGAAGGGAGTGGCCACCAGGGCCAGGTGTCTCAGGTCAGGTGACACCAAGCTCGGAAAAGTGTCTACTGGATTCAGCAACAGAGAGGTCATTTTAAAGCTTGACGGGAGTTGTTTGGATGGAGTGAATTGAGGAATGAGTGGGAGGTGTGGATGTGAGAAGTCAGCTGTGAAGAACAAATGAGAGTGGGCAGCAGCTGGAAGGGGACACAAGGTCCTGGGAGGAGGTTCAAGATGGAAGATGCTGGGCAAAATGGCGCTCTATGCAGAAGAAGCACGCCGTCCCTCCACAGCAAAGATCTGAAAAACTAAGCTGAACAGAGAATACAACAATCCTGAAACCCTAAAACATCAAATGAAGAGATAAAGAACTCAGCCAAGCACCAAATGGAGTGAGAAAACTGACAGAGAATGGAGAGTGAGGAGAGATTCATGCAGAGGTCCCTTACCAGCTAACGCAGTGCGGACCCACCATCTTGGACTCCTATCGGAGACCAGCAAACAGGGGGTATAAGAAAGCAGCCTCACGGAGCATCCAGCAGGAGACAAAACAACCAGTAATTTGCAGTGTGTGCTTTCCCACCCCCCACCTCTTTGCCCAGGCTCGGCCTCCTCTGCTTCCCTCAGCCACGGTCTCTTGACCGGGAAGCGCCGGCTGCTTGGATTCCACACACCCGAGCAGGCAGCTCTCTGGGTGCCATTTTTTGGCTGCTGGTGTTGCTTTTATTCTGCTTCTTTTGATTTCTTCCTTGCCTCTCGCCATCTCCCCCTCCTTTCGCTTGAGTGACTTGCTCCATGTGCCATCTTTGCTTCTTCCTGAGGGGCTGCAGAGTGCTGGTAATTTGTGATATACGCTTTCCCACTCTCTACCCTTCTTCACCCACACTCAGACCCCTCCGCTTCCCGCAGACACAGTCTCTTGTCCAGAAACACCAGCCTGCACAAGCTGGCTCTCTGAGTGCCATTTGTTGGCTGCTAGTGTTGCTTTTTCTGCTTCTTTTGATTTCTTACTTGCCTCTCGCCACCTCCCCCTCCTTTCGCTCAAGTGCCTGGCTCCTTTTGCCATCTTTGCTTCTTCCTGGGGGCTGCAGCACCGGCAATTTGTGATAGAGGCTTTCCCAGTCTCTACCCTTCTTCACCCACATTCAGCCCCCTGTGCTTCCCACGGACACAGTCTGTTGTCCAGAAACACCAGCCTGCACAAGCTGGCTCTCTGAGTGCCATTTGTTGGCTGCTAGTGTTGCTTTTTTTTTCTGCTTCTTTTGATTTCTTACTTGCCTCTCGCCACCTCCCCCTCCATTCCCTCGAGTGCCTGGCTCTGTGTGCCATCTTTGCTTCTTCCTGAGGGGCTGCGGAGCTCCATTCGAGTGTGGAGCTGCTTCCCGGTCTGGGCTACCATGCTGGTGGGATCCTGGGGCTTTTGTTCCTCTGTTAGTTTTGAATTGTTTGTTTGTTTTCCTTTTCTTGAGTTGGTAGCCCTTTCTGGCCAGGTGGAGATGCATGGCAAGGAGACTCCCCTTTGGCTTCCAGAGACGTGCAGAAGGATCCCTGAGGTCATTTCTTTTCTCATTGGTTATTTTTTCTGTTTTTTTTGGGGGGGGGCTTTCTTGTTCTTTTTTTTTAAAATTTTTTTTGTTTTCTTTTCCCTCTTTTTCCCTTTTTGTTTTTCTTCATTGCTCAGTTTCTCATCTCTCTATATCTTCCTTCTCTTTCTGTTCCCTGAATACCTGGCGTTGTATACCTCTACACCTTCTAGACAGGCTGTACTGCAACACCTGAGAGTGACTTCCCCAGACCTCATAGCTGCACCGGTAGGATCCCTGGGAACTTTGCGGTTCTTTAACCTTTCTGATTTTTATTTATTTATTCTTTTCTTTTCTCCCTCTTCCCCTTTCTGTTTTTCTCCATTTCATAGTCTCTCATCGCTCCACTCCAACGGCAAGCTCCCCTACCATTCTTTTTTGTTTCTTTGTATGTTTTTGGCTCCTGTTCCTCTCTCCTCTCTCCCATATCCATCTTAGCTCCACACATAACAATCTCCCCACTTCATCCTGCCTACCTGCACCGTGCGCTTGACATCACACCACCAAGCAGCACAGGCATGGCCTACTAGAACCTGCCCTGGACTGATTACTGACCTGCTCTGGTGGCTGTAGTAAGTGCCACAAACAACCCGTCCCAGTAACTCCTCTTCAGCTAGACCTGCCCTGCCGTACCATATCTGAGTGACTGACCCTGCCAGTTGGAGAAGGAGGCGAAAAGTATCAAGTGCACAGATGAGCAAACAACAAAGAACACACAGTCTGCCTGCTGAGACATAGTCAATTTTTTTTTTTAAAAAAAGGGGTGAAACAAACAAATCTACAATCAATAAACAAGAAAAATAACTACTGAATGCTCTGAAAAAAGCAGACAATATCAAAACATTTACAAAAAGAGGACAGGATGGTTCCAGTAGGCGTCCAAAATAAAACACCAGATGACTCTCCTATGGAAGAAAATGCACTAGAACTACCTGATAAGGAATTTAAATCTCTAATACTCAGAATTCTCCAAGAACTGAGGCAAAAAGCTGACAAACATGAGGAAAAAATAGACAAATTCATGGAAAATACAGACAAAAAATTGGAGGAATTCAGGAAAATAATGCAGGAACAAAGTGCCAAAATAAATTCACAACTAAAAATTATACAAAGACAACAATTAGAAATCCAAAATATAAACAATAAGATTTCAGAAATGGATGATGTCATAGAAGGGCTGAGAAGCAGATTTGAAACGGTGGAAGACAGGATCAGTGGAATTGAAGACAAACACTTGGATACAAATCTGTTGGAGGAAAAGTCAGAAAATAGAACAAAGAAAAATGAAGAGACCCTGAGAGTTATGTGGGACAAAATCAAAAGCAAAAATTTGCAAGTGATTGGAATTTGAGAACAAGGGGAGAAAACAGAAAACACAGAGAGGATCATTGAGGAACTGCGGACAGAAATCTTCCCCAATATCATGAAAGATGAAAAGCTGGCCATCCAAGAAGCTCAACGAACCCCATATAGGAGAGACCCCAAAAGAAAATCACCAAGACATATCATATTCACACTCACCAAAACCAAAGACAAAGAATCCTGAGAGCAGCTCGTGAAAAACAAGAAGTCACATACAGAGGAGAAACAATAAGACTAAGCTCAGATTATTCAGCAGAAACCATGCAGGCTAGAAGGCAATGGGATGACATATATAAAACCTTGAAAGAAAAAAATTGCCAGCCAAGAATAATATATCCCGCAAAACTCTCATTCAAATTTGATGGTGAAATTAGGTCATTTCCAGATAAACAGAAACTACGGGAATATGTAAAAGTCAAACCAAACTTACAAGAATTATTAAAGGGAGTTCTTCAATCTGAGGACAAACAGCTTCAGCTCACAGGCAGAATCTAGACGCAGGATCATACCAGCCAGATACCAATCTAGGAAATGAACTCTCGAGGACTATACAAAACCAAAAGAAATACAACAGGGCATCAGAGCAGATAATCAGTAAATGACAACAACATCAAAACAATAAAAGAGGGAATAAACAGCATAGGTATAGAACCTTCCAGTGGAGAGGAAGGCAAGGTGATACCAAGTAATGGTAGACTGCTTCAAACTTAGAAAGATACGGGTGAAATTCATGGTAACCACAAAGACATAAAGGGCATCCAAACTGGTAATGAAGAAGTTAAACTGTCCCAGTTTGCAGATGATACGATACTATACATAGAAAACCCTAAAGACTCCACAAGAAATCTACTGGAACTAATAGAAAGATTCAGCAGAATAGCAGGATACAAGATAAACATTCAAAAATCAGTTGGATTCCTATACACCAGTAAGGAGAACGATGAAAAGGCAATCAGGAAAACAATACCATTTCCAATAGCCCCTAAAAAGATAAAATACTTAGGAATAAATCTGACCAGGGATGTAAAAGACCTATACAAAGAAAACTACAAAACACTACTGCATGAAACCCAAAGGGATCTACATAAATTGAAAAACATACCATGCTCATGGATAGGCAGACTCAACATTGTGAAAATGACAATTCTACCCAAAGCAATTTACAAACACAACGCAATCCCGATCCAAATACCAACAACATTCTTCAAAGAGATGGAAAATCTAATCATTAACCTTCTGTGGAAAGGGAAGAAGCCCCGAATAAGTAAAGCACTACTGAAGAAGAATAAAGTTGGAGGATTCACACTACCTGACTATACAGCTACAGTAGTCAAAACAGCCTGGTACTGGTACGACGACAGATACATTGACCAATGGAACAGAATTGAGAACCCAGATGTAAATCCATCCACCTACAGTCACCTGAACTTCGACAAGAGCCCGAAGTCCATCAAATGGGGAAAAGACAGTCTTAACAAATGGTGCTGGCAAAACTGGATATCCATCTGCAGAAAAATGAAACAGGACCCATACCTCACACCGTATACAAAAACTACTTCAAAATGGATCAAAGACTTGAATATAAAGCCTAAAACTATAAAATTCATAGAAGAAAATATAGGACCAACACTTCAGGCCTTAATGCATGGCATTAACAGGATACAAACCGTAACCATCAACGCACAAACCCCAGTAGATAAGCTAGATAACTGGGATCTTCTAAAAATCAAACACCTATGCTCTTTAAAAAGACTTCACCAAAAGAGTAAAAAGAGAACCAACAGACTGGGAAAAAATCTTTGGACAGTACAAGTCAGACAAAGGTCTAATCTCCATAATCTACAAGAAAATCCAACACCTCTACAAGAAAAAGACAAATAATCGTATTAAAATATGGGCAAAGGAAATGAACAGACACTTCACCAAAGAAGACATTCAAATGGCCAACAGATACATGAGGAAATGCTCGCGATCAGTAGCCATTAGATAAATGCAAATTAAAACCACAATGAGATACCATCTCACCCTGGCATTACTGGCACGAATCAAAAACACTGGAAATGACAAATGTTGGAGGGGCTGCGTGGAGATCAGAACACTTATGCACTGCTTGTGGGAATGCAAAATGATACAACCATTTTGGAAAAGGATATGGCACTTCCTCAGAAAGCTAGAAATAGAATACCATTCGACCCAGCAATCCCACTCCTAGGAATATATCCTGGAGAAATAAGAGTCGTCACTCGAATAGACATATGCACACCTATGTTCATGGCAGCATTGTTCACAACAGCAAAACGATGGAAACAACCTAGACGCCCATCAACAGACAAATGGATAAACAAACTATGGTACATACACACAATGTTGTACTATGCAATGAGAAAGAACAACAATGAATCTGTGAACCATCTCATAACATGGATGAAACTGGAGGACATTATGCTGAGTGAAATAAGTCATAATCACAAAAGGACAAATATTATATGAGACCTCTATTGTAAAAATCCATGAAAAAGTTCACACACAAAATGTAACAATCTTTGTTGGTTACCAGGGATGGGAGGGGTGGGGGGAAATACTAAATAGGCAATAGATAAGTGGTATCTTGGGTGAAGGGTGAGACAGTACACAATAAGGGGAAACTAGCACAACTTGTACAAGGAAAGGTCATGGAAGCCCCAGAGACACATCCAAACTCCCTGAGGGACTGAATTGCTTGGCAAAGGGCTGTGGGGACCATGGTCTTGGGGAGCATCTAGCTCAATTGGCATGACACAGCTTATAAAGACAATGCTCTACATTCTACCTTGGTGAGTAGTGTCTGGGGTCTTAAAAGCCTGTGAGCGGCCATCTAAGATACTCCACTGGTCTCATCCCTTCGGGAGCAAGGGACAATGAAGAGAACAGGATACAAGGAAAAGATTAGTCCGAAGGACTAATGGTCCACACCTACCAAGGCCTCCACCAGACTGAGTCCAGTACAGCTAGATGGTGCCCGGCTACCACCACTGACTGCTCTGACCAGGATCACAGCAGAGTGTTCTGGACAGAGTTGAAGAAGGATGTAGAGCATAATTCTAACTCACAGAAGAAAGACCAGATTTACTGGCCTAAAGGAGACTGGAGAAACCGCAAGAGTATGGCCCCCAGACACCCTTTCAGCTTAGTGGTGAAGTTACCTCTGAGGTTCACTGTTCAGCCTGGGAGTGGACAGCCCCGTAAAACCAAATGAGACTGATGAGGTACAGGAGTCCAGTGACAAGGGCCAGAAGGCAGAAAGGGACAAGGAAGCTGGTGATAGGGAACCCAAGGTTGAGTAAGGATATTGTTGATGTGTTGGGCGATTGTTAACCATTGTCATAGGGCAACATTTGTAGTAACTGTTAAATGAGAAACTATTTTGTTCTGTAAACCTTCATCTTAAGTGAGAATAACAGCACGATTGGAAGAGCGTAGTCAGTGTCACTGAACTGTGCATGTAGAAATTTTTGAAATGGTGTATCTTTGGCTATGTGTATTTTCACCAAAAAAAAAAAGGTTGAGAAGTTAGGGGGTTGATATGTTGTGGGGCTGTTAACCAATGTCATAAAACAACATGTGTACCACTGTTTCACAAGAAACTATTTGTTCTGTAAGCCTTCACCTGAAGTACAATTAAAAAAAATTAAAAAAAGATGGAAGATGCTTTTGTTGTTGTTAGTTGCCATTGAGACAGCTCTGACCCCACGTACAACAGAGCAGAACACTGCCTCATCCTGCTCCATCTTCACGATCGTTGGTCTGCTGGAGTCCATTTTTGCAGCCACTGTGTATTTTGAGTGCCTTCCAACCTAGGGGGCTCATCTTCTAGCACTGTATCACAGAATGTTCTTTTGTGATCCATAGGGTTTTCATTTGCTGGTTTTTGAAGGTTGATCACCAGGCCTTTCTTCCTAGTCTGCTTAGTCTGGAAGCTTCACTGAAACCTTTGCACCATGGGTGACCCTGCTGGTATTTGAAATACCAGTGGCATAGCTTCCAGCATCACAACAACACACAAGCCACCATAGTATGACTAACTGACAGGCAGGTGATGGCTATCTTCATCTAGATACATAGATTCTTCCCCCACAAAACAGGATCACACAATAAATATTACTGCTTTAAAAAATCTCAATATTCCATGATCATATTTTCATATGATTAGCTATACTTCTACAACATCATGAATGCTTCATAGGATTCCACTGCAAGTATGTGCCAAAATTTAACCAGTTCCCTACCGCTGGACACTTAGGCTGTTCACAGTTTTCTGCTAATAAATAATGCTTGAAGGAAAAGCCCTGGGCACCCACACTTGCGCATAGATCTTATTTCCTTATGACAAAATCCCTGAAATGGAATTTCTGGGTCAAATGATACGTACATTTGTAAAGGTTTCAATCTATAAAATATTTCCAAATTGCCCTTCAAAAGGTTGTATCAATGTATACTCCCACTAGGAATGTACAAGAATGCCCATCCCCATCAACAGATGAAGGGAGAAACAAAATGTGATACTTTCATACCATGAAATACGATTCAGCCATAAGGAGAAATGAAGTCCTGATATACGTGACAACATGAATGAACCTTGGAAACATTATGTTGAGTGAAATAGGTCAGACACAAAGGGACAAATATTATATGATCCCACTTATGTGAAATATCTAGAATAGAAAAATGCATAGAGACCAAAGTTTCTATGGTTACCAGAGGTGGGAAGGAGGGGGAAAGAGGCCGTCATTGCTTGGGGGCACTGAGTTTCTGTTAATGGTGGTGGAATAATTTGGAAAAAGATAGCGATGATGGTTGCACAAAATTATGAAAGTAATCTATGTCACTGATTTGTACGTATAAAAATTGTTGAATTGGCAAATGTTCTGTTATATATATTTTTACCACAATTAAAAAAAAAAAAAGAGTACCCATCTCATCTAGTTATGGGTGGTATCAATCTTTAAAAAAATTTTTTTTTTGTGATTTATAGGTAATGATAACCTGAGACTAACATACATTAATCATTGCAATGTTCCAGGAATTTTCAAATATATTACCTCATTTCAGTTCTCCCTGTGAGGAGAGCATCAATATCCCTGTTTTATAGATGAATGTATGGTCTCAGGGAAGGGGTTTAGGAGCTATGAGGGACATGTGAGGCTTAGTGGGAGTGCCAGCAGCTGTCCGTTGTGGGTGGCAGGTCAGGGAGCCTCCACAGGTCACAAGTGAGGGGGAGTCTGGGGCCCAGGCCTTCCTTCCAGAGCCTCACCTGAGCCCCAGGATTTATTCCTGTCACCACCACAGAGGGAAGTGAACTGGAGTCTCCGTCTGAGCAAAGTGCTGTGGAAAGTGTTGGTATGCAGGCTAAAGACGTTTTTAAAGCTTTCATTCTTTTAAAGAGGACACATCTTACTGACAATCTGCCCACAGAGTCTGATTCTAGTGGAGTGTAGGCCTTGGGGGACGAATGAATGCGGACTCGTAGCTGCCAGCTGCTGTCTAGACGACTCCGACTCCAGGAGCCCGCATGTGTGTCAGAGTGCTCCACTGGGTTTTCCATGGCTGATGTTTTCCAAGTAGATCGCCAGGCCTTTCTACAGATTAAGAATTAAAGCCTCTTTCAAGTTAGTGATTTCCAGTACCTTTACTCTGTCGGTGCTGAGAACTTCTTGATGTTGAAGCCTGGGTTATTAACTGAAATGTCACATAACTGTTAAGGCATGTATAATGGGATTATGGGCTTTTGATCCGTTCCAAAGTGATTAGTGCCAAGGTGATCTCCAAATTTACTTTTGGTTTGATTTAAAAAGCTGTTTTTGTTTTCTAATTTAATGAAAAGTTGGCAAAATGGAACATTTGGAAAAAATGGAGAACAGGAAATTAAACCCAATTCTACCACCTTAAAGTATAATTTCTAGTTTTTTATTCCTTCCTTTCTAGCTATTTTTTATGTATATTAGTTATAATCATAGCATATGTATATTGCTTTATATTATGCCTTTCTTACCTAATTTTAAATAAACATTTTTCTGTGTTTGAGTAGAGCTTTCCTGATTATTTTACATGGCTATGTGGTAGTCCATCAAATAGATGAACTGCAGTTCATCGTTTGGCATTTAAATAATGTCCAGGTATTTGCTCTTACATATTTGGCTCTTCATATGAATAAACTTTTGCTTTTGTTTAAGTAAGATAAAGTCTCAGGAGTGGGTTTCTACAAACATCTTTTTGGTCCCTACTCTATGTTGTCAATGCGTTTCATAAAAGGTTGTGTCAATTTACATTGCAGTGTGTGAGTCTACCAGTTTCAGCATAATCTCTCTAGCACTGGATTTTGTCTTTAAAGAGAAAATATGTGTTCTTTTTGTTATGGATTGTGAGCCCCCTACACCCCCACCCCCACCCCCCACAAAATGTATGTTGAAATCCTAACCTCTAGCTGTGAATGTGACCTTGTTTGAAAATAAAGAGTTTTCTTTTGTTATGTTAATGAGGTCATACTGGCATAGGGTGGGTCCTAAACCTAATCTGATGTCTTATAAAAAGGAAGAACAAACTCATAAAGAGACAGAGACACACAGGGCTAAGAGATCATGTGAGCAAATGTCTACAAGCCAAGGAATGCCAAGGAATACCTGGGGCTTTTGACAAGAAGGGACCCACCTCTAGAGCCAATGCCCTGAATTCAGACTTCTAGCCTCCAAAACTGTGAGACAATAAATTTCTGTTCTTTAAAACCACCCACTTGTGGTATTTTCATTACAGCAGCACTAGGAAACTGAGACACTTTTTAATCTCTCAGAGAACAGAACATATAGATATACTTATGCCCGTTTTTAAGATCAATAATCCTAGCATTTTTCCTTTATTAATTTAGGGATGTAAAGAAGCTGTTCTTAGAACATTTTCTCAGGGTAAATGACTAAGTATTTGAGTGTCTCTGACATACCAGGAACCAGCTGGTGGACACTAAGGGATGTGGGTCATGCTCTCTGCTACCCAAGAGTCTTACAGGAGGTCGTCACATCCTCAGTTTCAGAGAAGACGTAATATATGTGAAAAATTAAATAATAACATATGACACATGGCTTAAACGGTGGCTCAAGAGAAAACACACAAGCTGTGACTAGACGGAGTGTAATTAGTCATCTAATTAATGATCCAGATAGTAGGCATTTAAGGAGTTCAGAGGATCACTTCAGTGAGAGTGGTCAAAGAAAGCTTTATGGAAGCGTGGGGTGGGGTGGGGTGGGATTGTGCTGTGCCTTAAACAATGGTTAGTACTTGTGTGGCCAGAGTAGAAAGATCAGAGTGTTTTTACATTTCTCTGCCAGTGGTGTGGAGGTGGGAAAGCCCAAGATAGGTCAATTCAGCGCTGGAAGTGGCCTTACAGGTCATCTAGAGCAGCACTTCTCAAACTTTAATTTGCCAAAAACCAGCTGGAAGTCTCATTAAGATGCAGGTTGTGATGCAGCAGATCAGGTATGGTACCTGAGATTCTGCATTTATAACAAGCTCCCAGGTGACACTGTAGACCATCCACTGAGTAGCGAGTCTCTAGACCAATCCTCTCATATTAAAGGTGGTGAAACTGAGCCCCAGAGAGGGAAGGGGACTTGTCCCACATCATGGAGCTTGGCAGCAGCTGTGGCAGGATTATAAATAGTTTGAGCTAGAGCTCAGAATTTATTTAGGGAGTATTAGGATATAAACTTGCAATTGTTTGAGAAAATTCATTATTTATGGAAAGCATTCTCAATGCCAGGCACTTTACTGCTTTATCTTACTTAATTCTCATGGCAGCCCTACAAGGTAAGTTGTTTGGTTTCATTTCCCAGAGAGATAACTGAGTCTTGAAGGTCAAAACAACTCACCCAAGGTCACAGAATTAGTATCCCCTTCCAGGTCATCCTGGCCCCTAAGTTTGTGGCATTTTACCACATCACCCCTACTACTTTGAACTCCAATCTAAGGTATTAAACTGTTTGCCTCAGACACTCTGACTTTAGGTTGTTTTTGCTCCACTTTGACATCTAAAAGATATTTTAAAAGGCTCCAAGTAACTTCCACTTCTGGAAAGATGAAGGAGAAATATTTTTCCCTATTCCTCCTTCTGGGAGTCCCTGGGTGCTGCAAAAGGTTAATGTGCTCGGTTGCTAACCAAAAGGTTGACAGTTCGAGTCCACCCAGAGGCACTTTGGAAGAAAAGGCTGGAGATCTGCTTGCAGAAAATCAGCTATTGAAAGCCCTATGGGGCACAGTTCTACTCTGACACACATGGGGTTGTCATGAGTCGGAGTCGACTGAACGGCAACTGGTTTTATTCCCCCCGCTAAGTACAGCTAAAATCCATGCACATTGTACATAAATCAAACATAAGACTTTTATGATGGAGAAAGGCAGGCCAGCTAGGGACTTGGGACCCAAGGAGTGATATGATGTTGAGTTCTGCGGTGTGATGAATCACTTTTATATGGCCTTTATTGCAGTGGTCTTGTAACTCTCACCAAATGATTGAGTGGGACTATGCAAATAAGGTGAACGTGGTCCACTAAGGGGATGGGATAGCTTGATAGTAATGTAAATAAGGTGTATGGAACCCTAACTAGGGGCTTGGTCAGTTTAGCCATCCCATTAGGCTTAAAATGAGGCGCAGAAAGGGGAGGACCTCACTACCACCAAGAAAGAAGAGCCAGGAGTGGGTACGTTCTTTGGACCTAGGATCCTTGTGCTGAGTACCTCTTAGAGCCAGGAGACAGAGAGAGAACTGTAACATCGGAGACAGCAAGAAGTGGCAACAGAGAAACAGTGGCAGTAGAACCAGGAAACTGGCTCAAGACTGCATGATGGGCTGCCCAGCCCATGGAACAAGGCAGCTACGGTGGGCATGCTGACCCACAGAGCGAAAGAGCTCAGTGCCTTCAGGCAGGAGGCTTGCTGGTGGAGTAGAATGCCTCCAGGCACTTATTGGTGGAGCTAAAGAACTTTGTAACACTTTCCCAAGCAGGGCAGGGGCCAAGGGCCAGGGAGAGACTTGCCTGTGGGCTCGGCTGAGAAGAAGCTGTCCTGACCAAAGAACTGTATCCTGAGTCATGCCTGATTCTAAATTGTAACCTGTTACTTCCCTAATAAATGCCTTAACAGTGAGTATGGTCTGTGAGTTCTGTGTGGCTATTGCAATGAATTATCAAACCCCGCAAAGAAGTAGAGAGTGCTGTGGAAGGGACAGCTGGTGTCATAATTAGTAAAAAGGTTGAAGGGTGAAGGTATGTCTGACCTCCAACTCATAGGAATCAGCCTTGAGCTAATGCTAATGGTGATTCTATCTCCCACTGGTGAAGTTAGAGGACCTCTGAAACCACTGTGCCATTTTTACAAGTTTCCAATGAAATAGCCAAAGGATGAGGAAAGGGGCAGCCAAGCAAGATAAGAAGCATTTCGATAATAACCACTCTACTCTACCAAATGCCAACCCCTCCTCCATGGTATCAGCAGAGGCCACCCAACGAGGAGCCCTCCCAGCTGGCTGGCATCAGTGGAGACCTAGTGGGGATATGGAAGTCCCATCCCCACCCAGCATAACAAGGAGACCCTTCCCTCCTCAGATGTCAATGGTGCCCCTTTCTCCTGCTGGAGTGGTGTCAGAGAGGTCAGCTAATACAGAGTCTCATAATACAGAACTCAAAATGTCTGAGTTGAAAACCACTTGTCATACCAAGAACCAGGGAAATTTCTACTTGAATGAAAAAAGACAATATACACCAACACCAAGGTGGCAGAGATATTAAGTATGATCTGAAAAGGATTTTGAAGCAGCCATCATAAAAATGCTTCAATAAGTAATTATGAATATGCTTGAAACAAATACAAACATAGATAGTCTCATCAAAGAAATAGAAGCAATAAAGAAGAACCAAATGGAAATTTTAGTACTGAAAAATACAAAAACCAAAATAAGAAACTCAGTGGATGGGCTCAACAGCAGAATGGTGGGGACAGAGAAAAGAATCCATGAACTGGAAGACAGAACAATAGAAGTTACCCCATCTGGACAACAAAGAGAAAACAGGCTAAAAAAAATAATTAACAGATCCTCGGGGACCTATGGGACTATCACAGAACATCCAACATACGTTTCATCAGAGTCCAGAAGGAAAGGAGAAAAATGATGGGCCTGAAAAAGTACTTGAAGAAATAATGACTGAAAGCTTTCTGAATCTGGCAAAAGATATTAACCTGCATTTTCAAAACGCTGAGCAAACCCCAAACAGGATAAACTCAAAGAAATCCATGCCAAGTCACATCATAGTTAAACTTATGAAATCTAAAAACAAACAAAAAATCTTGAAAGTACCTATAGGGGGAAAACAATTTGAATGACAGTGGATTTTTCTCATTAGAAACCATGGAGGCCGGAAGGAAGTAGCATAGCATCTTCAAGGGCTGGAAGAAAAGAACTGTCAACCCAGAAATCTATAGCTAGGAAAAATATCTTTCAGGAATGAATGGGAAGTCAAGTTATTTTCAGATGAAAGAAGACTAAGAGAATTTATCTTCAGCAGAGCACAAACATGGGGACATGAAAAGAGGAACTTTGGGAGCATAAAACCTAACCCAACCCATTGCCGTCGAGTTGATTCCAACTCATAGCGACCCTATAAGACAGAGTAGAACTTCCCCACAGGGTTTCCAAGGAACAGCTGGTGGATTCAAACTCCCAACCTTTTGGTTAGCAGCCCAGTTCTTAACCACTGTGCCACCAGGGCCTCTTGGGAGCACAGGTGGTTCAAAAACCAAAGGGTCAGTGTGAGGACCAGGATCTTGAGGGGAAGTGGAGGCCCCAGGGTAAAATGTAGGCTATGGCTGCACTGGGCAGTGGAGAGAATGTGCGAAGGATCTTGCAGACTGTGTGGGGCTTGAGCAGTGTTGGCTGTGGTCGTGGATTTGATGGTGGGGAAAGCAGAGTTCCTGAACCGCACCTGGGGATGCTGGGCCTCTGACCACCATGGTTCATTAGCATTTTCCTATGGACTCTGACATCACCTGGCTGATGTTTGTCCAGGTGAGAACTCCCTGCCCTTCCCCAGAATCCAGAATTCAGCAATCCAGTTAAGAAGCTGAGTTTTGGTTCATGTAATAAGCATCAGACCCACAGGTCCTGCTTTAATTAAAGCTCTGAAAGGGGCTGCTACATTTCCTCAGGACCTTACTACATGCTTTTCCCTCTGCTGGAATGTCTTTCCTTTCTGTCTCCCCTGGAAACTAAGCCTGAGTCCTCAGGACCCCTCTGTCTAACACTTTTTAAAAAATTTATTTTATTGTGGTAAAAATATATACAGGCAGTCCCCCACTTATGACATATTCAAGTTACAACAAACTGCACTTTCAACCGTTCATTTTTTTGGTTTTGTTTTTTTGTACATCTTATTGTTAGTATGTCTTGCTGGGAGGAAGTTATGGGAAAATGCATGCAGGGGATATGGAAAAAATTAATGAGTTATGTGAACACCCTCCAAGCATTTGATCAGGATAACATGATGGAAGAGATCAGTGGAAAAGTCGTTCATATGGCAAGATGCTGAATTTAGAAATTGTTATTGCCAATGTAGAAAAGCTCATAGATCACGAAGAAGAGGAATTGACAGATCAGAACTTAATGGATTTTGAAAAGAAAGATGCTGAAGAAGAAAGGAAGCTGAGGAAGAAGAAGAAGAGAAGTTGTCAAAAAAAATTTACAGTGAAAAGATTAGCTGGAGTTTTTTCTAAACTAAATCAGGGGTTTCAATTGCTTGAAAACATGGATCCAAATGCTGATTGCTTTGCTAAAGTTGATAGGCAGATTTGGGAAGCAGCGAGATAGTACCATGAAATATATGAAGGAAAAAAGAAAAGGACCATACAGACAACTCTCACTAATTTTCTGACTAGAAATGCCATCCCCATTCCCAGGGATAATCCAGATGATCCAGAACCTTCCACAAGTGGAGTTATTACCACAGCTGACAAAATGCCAACATCGTCCAGCTCTTCATCATTGGAGTAAATTTTTTTGATTTGTGTATTTTTTAATGTATGTATGTATGCATTAAAATATATCTGTAAGTTTGTAGTAATGTTTCCAACGCCCAAAGACAAATGAAGATTGGATTTATAAAGATATTGATAACTAAAAAATAAAAATGAAGTATTCGACTTACGTCAGAACCAGCTTGCAATGGAGTCATCGGAATGGAACACTGTCATAAGTTGGGGTCGGAATGGAACCCTGTCATAAGTCAGGCACTACCTGTATAACAAAACATTTGCCAGCTCAACATTTTTTTACATTTATAGTTCAGTGACATTAGTTACATTCTTTATGTTGTGCAACCATCAACACTATCCATTTCCAAGTTATTCCACCACCATTAACAGAAACTCAGTGCCCCTCAAGCAATGACTCCCCCATCACCCCACCCCTCTTGTTGGTTGCTGTCGATTCCAACTCATGGCAACCCACATGTGCAGAGTAGACCTTTCAGAAGCAGATCACCAGGACTTACTTCTGAGGCACTTCTAGGTAAGTTTGAACTGCTGACCTTTTTGTTAGTAGTCCAGCGCTTAACCATTTGTGTCAACCATTAATAAGCTTTAATCTCTATACATTTGCCTATTTCATATAAGTGGAATTGTGGAATATTTGTCCCTTTGTGACTGATTTATTTCATGCCTTCAAGGCTCATTCATGTTGTAGCATGTACCAGAACTTCATTTCTGTTTATGTCTGAGTAGTATTCCATTGTATGTATATATCATATTTTCTTTATTCATTCATCTATTGATGGACATTTAGAGTTTTTTGTTGTTGTTGTTTCCACCTTTTGACTACTGTGAATTGTGCTGTGGTGAACATTGGTGTACACGTTTCTGTTTGTGTTCCTGCTTTCAGTTCTTTTGAATATATACCTAGGATTGGGATTGTTGGGTCATATGGTAATTTTATGTTTAACTTTTTGAGGAACTGCCAAATTGTTTTCTTCAGTGGCTGCATCGCTTTACATTCCCATCAGCAATGGCTGAGGATTCCAGTTTCTCCACATCCTTGCTTATCTTCATCACTGTTTTTTTTTTTTAATTGTAGTTTAAGTGAAAGTTTATAATTCAAGTTGGTCTCTCATACAAAAATTTATACATACATTGTTATACGACCCCAATTACTCTCCCTATACTGTAACAACACACCCCTGATTTCCCACATCCATTCAGCCAGCTTCTAACCCTCTCTGTCTTCTCATCTCACCTCCGGACAGAAGCTGCCCGTTTAGTCTCATGTATCTACTTGAGCTAAGAAGCACACATGAGTATCATTTTATGTCCCACAGTCCAGCCCAATCTTTGTCTGAAGAGTTGGCCTCAGGTATTGTTTTAGTTCTGGGTTGACAGAGAGTCCAGGGGCCATGCTTTCTGGGGTTCCTCCAGTCTCAGTCAGACCATTAAGTCTGGTCTTTTTACTAGAATTTGAGTTCTGCACCCCACCTTTCTCCTGCTCCATCAGGGACTCTCTGTTGTGTTCCCTGTCAGGGGGGTCATTAGTGGTATCCTGGCACCATCGAGTTCTTCTGGTCTCAGGCTGTCGTCATCACTCTTGATGCAAATGAGGAACCCAATTCAAACTGACTTTTTCAGAAAAGAGATGATTTTTTTTTCAGTTCACTAACTGAAATCCCTGATGTCCAGGCTTTAATGCTGGGAAGCCATCTTCTCCGTCTCTCAGCGCTGATTTCTTTAACTCTCCCTTGCCATGTGGTGGCTCCTGGCAGCTCCAGGCTTTCATCCTTCCCCAAGGAAGATAAGTGAGTCTCTTTTCTTTCAAATAATATTTTATTGTGTTTTAGGTGAGAGTTTACATAGCAAATTATGTTCCCCTCTAACAATTTTTATACAAATGTTTTTCAGTGTTGTTGGTTACAGTTTTTACAATGTGTCAGCATTCTCATTATTTCTGTTCTGTTTGCTCTGTTTCCACTGATCTAGTTTCCCTTCCCCTCCTTGCCTTCTCATCTTTGCTTTTGGGTAACTGTTGACCCTTTGATCTCCTATAGTTAATTGTTTAAGGGAGCACATTACTCACGAGTGATACTGTTTATTTTATAAGCCAATCTGTTGTTCGGCTGAAAGGTGACCTGCAGAAATAGCTTCAATTCCAAGTTGAAAGGGTGTCTTACACCGATAGTCTCAGGGATTCCTCTAGTCTCTATCGGTTCAGTAGGGGTGGCTTTTTTTAGGAATTTAAATTTTGTTCTACATTTTTCTCCTGTTCTATCTGGGACCTTCTATTGTGTCCCTGGTCAGAACGGTCGGTAGTGGTAGCCAGGCACCATCTAGTTCTTCTGGTCTCAGGTGATAAGAGGCTGTGGTTCGTGTGGGCTGTTAGTCCGTTGGACTAATTTCTTCTTTAAGCCTTTGATTTCCTTCATTCTCTTTTACTCCATACGAGTAGAGACCAATGGTTGTAGTGAACCTCTTTTCTGACAGTCCCTACATAAGTTCCAGGGCAGACTCCTATTGGTTGCATTGGGTCATGTGCCCACCCTTCTAAGGGAAGGCTTTCTCTGTCTGCTTTAGGGGAAAATCCTTTTCTCTTTCAGCCTCTGTAGGCCCAATGTTCCTTGATTTCTCGGCAATCTTCACGTGGCAACCTTTTCCCCCCATTTGTGTTTTCCATCTTGTGTCTAATCTACTCTTTTTTATAATTCAGAAGTGATTAGGGTGAGAACACACCCAATACTAATATGGACTCATTAACATAACAAAGAAACCCTATTCCCAAATGAGATTACATCCACAGGTATAGGGGTTAGACTCAAACACGTATTTCGTGGTGGGCACAATTCAACCCATAACATTATTTAATTTTCATAAGAACCCAAACCAAAAACCCACCATCTTCAAGTTGATTCCAACTCATAGTGACCCTATAGGACAGAGTAGAACTGCCCCATAGGATTTCCAAGGCTGTAATCTTTACAGAAGCAGACTGCCACTTCTTTCTCCCTCAGAGCAGCTGGTGGGTTTGAACTGCAGACCTTTCAGTTAGTAGCCAAACACTTAACCACCGCACCACCAGAGCTTCTGTGTATAGTATGCTGCCTTTTATTTAAGAAAAAGGGGTAAATAGGAATGTATACACGTATTCGTTTATATTTTGAAAAAGGGACAATGGAAGAATAAACCACAGGAGTAGAAGCTAGACTCTCTGAGTGTACCTTGTTTTATAAGTTGGCTTCAGAACATGTAAACATTTTACATAACTAAAAACCAAATTAAACCAAAAAGAACAAAAGCCATCTCTTAACAATGAAAATAAACTGAAACAAAGGGTGCTGTATATCAAATTTATAGCCTAACCTCACGGGGAATTATTTCCAGTGACTCTGAAGCACATTAATTTGTGCATTTCAAGTGAGACAAAGAGATGAAGAGAACCATAATTAAAATTTAAACTGCGTTCAATAGTCTTATTGTTGGTAATAAAAATGGTATTGTTTTGAAGCCATTAAGTATACAAATATACATATTAAACCATACATCATTATATTCCTGTCTTTGGGAACCAAGATTTTCATTGTAAGGGAAGAGGTGTAAATATAAACTCTTGGAAATTAAGCAGAATCTTGTCATCTTTAATGAGAATTGGAAGCAGCAGTGTATAAA
Source organism: Dugong dugon (assembly GCA_030035585.1). Taxonomy (NCBI): domain Eukaryota; kingdom Metazoa; phylum Chordata; class Mammalia; order Sirenia; family Dugongidae; genus Dugong; species Dugong dugon. The sequence goes on from CM057460.1 coordinate 152,364,297, forward strand.
GTTACTTGCTTTATCCCATGAGTAATTACAATCATGCCATTAGGAACCACTAGGCCCCATACCAGGTCTCCTGTCTCAAGTCATACCCTCTTTCCCGTGGAGTCCTCGCTTGCCCCTGCTTCCCGGCTGGCCCAGACATTCATCTTGTGCACGACAGACTCTGGGTAGACCCTCGTTGGGTGGATGGGGGTTAACAAGCTATTTCCATGGCTCCTGCAGCTCCCAAAGTCCATTTGGAGGATGTACCCTGGGGTCCTCCCAGGGCCAGCACCAGCTGCTGTTCATGTGTGCAAGCCCCAGTGGAGTGGCGCACCCAGGAAGCCAGAGCCTCAAAGAGCTGTCAGTCGTCAGCTGGGCTGGAAGCCATCGTGGCTGAGGAATGGAAACTGACCCCCAGGCTGAAACCTTGCTGCCAGGACTAGATTCAGTCCTAGGGGGTGGCAGGGTAATTCAGTCCTGGTCAAGAGGAAGGCCTTTGCTGGGTTTTGTTTTTCTTTATTTGTTCAATGGACTTCTCAAGTCCTTCGCCGGCCATGGCCTCAGCTGTGCTTTCCAGGCTCTGGGTGCAGAGGTGGGTGGGTGTGTCACCTTAGAAGCCTCATTCTGAATCAAAAGGCCCTGGCAGTCTAAAGACTTCACTGTGGGCGCCAGAGTCTGTGAGACACAGCATAAGGTCCCAGCTCCCCAGGCTTCCTGGCCCCATATGGCACTTCCTCAGTGAGGTCCCAACAAGCTCAGTCTGGTGGCAGGTTCCATTCTTCCATGTGTCCAAGCTCCAGTGATTGGACACCCCTGTTCCTGAGGCTGAGCCCTTACTGAGCCCCACCCTGGCCTCCATCCCATGCCTCAGCCACTGTTTTGATCATCTGCCAATTACCTCAGTAAAGAGGTCACCAAACGGGGCCATCACATATTTGTCAGGCCTGCCTCTTGTTTTAAAATGCTTTGAGCCAACATTTAAAAATCAGCAGATCTTATGCCCACCACCCATCTGTCAGTTTGTTGTACTTGGTGGCTTGCATGTTGCTATAATGCTGGAAGCTATGCCACTGGTATTTTAAGTACCACAGGATCACCCATGGTGGACAGGTGTCAATGGAACTTCCACCTTAAGAGAGACTAGGAAGAAAAGCCTGATGACCTACTTCTGAAAATTAACCAATGAAAACCTTATGGACCACAACAGAATATTGTCCCAATATAATGCTGAAAGATGAGCCCCCTCAACTGGAAGGTACTCAAAATATATAGCAACAATGACTCAAACATACCAACTATCATGAAGATGATATGGGACTGGGCAGTGTTTTGTTCTGTTGTACATAAGGCCACCACGAGTGGCCTGACTCAAGGGCAATAACAACAACAGATCTCAGGTACAACTTGCATTCACAGTTTCTCTTGAAAAATCGGAAAACCTGCCAACATGGGGCCATTCCTACTTGGTCACAGTTAACTAGAGGAGAGTAGTGGCTGCCCCTTTGTTTGCCATAGATGCCACCACCAACTCAGTGCACGTTGAGGCACATATACCATCTATACTGGGGCACTTCACTCTCATATATGCATTGGGTACCTGCCTGGCTTTGGTAGACATTTGAGTTTCTGATATTTTGCCCCAGTACCTACAGGACCAGAGTTGCACCTCCTCTCTTCCTCACACCCAGCCCTAGCCCTCCACCCTTGACATCAGCTGAGATTCCACACGTTGCTGTGCCCAGAATTCTTGACCCTGCACCTAGCTGTCCCTCAGGGGTGTAGCCCTTCTCTCTGCGTGGACCTCACCAGCCCCATCCCTTGCCTGTCTCCATCCTCTCCAGATCCCACATCCCACCTGCTCTCAGGGCAGCCTGCCTTCATGGCAGCTGTGCCTGTTCCCATGGCCTGCCCCACAGTGGGGAGTAGGTGGCATCCAGGTCCGCCCTTCTGGTCTGACCCTCACAGCTGCCTCCTGTGTCCCAGATCCAACAGGTGACCCTTCCACCAAGGACAGGTTGATTTTTAAAATGGTCATTTTGCAACTAACTGTCTGTCCAACTTTGTTTCTCTTATACCTCTGCTCCTCCTGCCTCTGACTCAAAAATGTCTAAAGGGGAGAAAATTATGGGACATTGTTGGGAATGTAAAACAAAGAAGAAATTTCAGTCATTTTTATGCTTCAAATGGAAAGATGATGGGAATTGAGTATACTCAGAGCTCTAAGTGGTACCAGTCTGGATTGTCTTTCCTGAAATAAGATTTTTTTTTCTTATGTCCTCAGATATAACACTTGATAACATACAAAAGGCAATGTGTAGATTATAAAGCGTAATGATCTAATGAACACCCGAGGGCCTATTTCCCAAATCCAGAATCAAAACAGAAATGAAAGTTCACATCTGTCCCTTCCTGATGTGTACCCCATCTTTCTACCTGCCCCACCTCAGGTCTTTATCCTGAATTTTAATTTATCCTTTCCTTTTCCCCTCTTATTTTAAACTTTTTATTTGGAAATAATTTCAAATTTACAGGAAAGTTGCAAAAGTAAAGAGACAAAGAAACCCATATACCCTTTATCCAGGTTCACCTATTGCTAATGTTTTACCTATCTTTTTTTTTTCAGTTGTGGTAAGTATATATATAAAACAAAACATTTGCCATTTCAACATTTTTTACATGTCTAATTCAGTGACACTTGTTATGTTCATCATGTTGTGCAACCATTGCTGCTATCCATTTCCGAAATTTTCCAACATGCTTAACAGAAGCTCAGTGTCCCCCTCCTGCCCACCCCTGCTAACCACTAAATAGACTTTTGCCTCTATACATTTGCCTGTTCTAGATATTTCATATAAGTGGGATCATGCAATATTTGTCCTTTTGTGACTTACCCATCTTCTTTATCATTTTATCTCTTTCTCTGGATCCCTCCACCCGCCCCCATACAGGCACACACACACACTCTCTCTCTCTCTCTCTCTCTCTCTCTCTGTCTCAAACACATACACATTTTTTTTCCAGAAGTCTTCGAAGCTAAGTCACATTATGCGTGGCCTCTTACCTCTAAAATCTTCTGTGTATATTCTCTTACATAAACACATATAGTTATCAACTTCAATAAATTGACCTAGTAATGCCCTTGATAACGTTTTTTTTTTTTTCCTCCACTGCAGGATCCAGCCCTGTCTCTTTAGTTTCATTTAATCTGGAACATTTCTACAGGCTTTCTTTGTCTTTTATGACATTGCCTTTTTTTGAGAATCCATCTCTCATCTCTCCTTTTTTTTTTTAACGGAATGTTCCTCGTTTTGAATTTGTCTAATGTTTCTGAATGTGCTCTTCCATGACATAATATTATGTTTTTAGCATTCATCTGTTGTTGCATGTAGCTGTAATTCATTGATTTTTGGTGCTGTGTACCATCCCACTGTGCGACTCTGCTGCAGTTTATTTGCATATTAGCATGTTGGTGGATGTTTGGGTATTTCCAGTTTTTTGTTATTGTGAATCATGTTGCTAGGATCATTCCTACACATGACTCCTGTTGCACAGGTGAGAGTTTCATTAGGGTTTACACCTAGAAGTCACCTTACTGGGTCGTAAAGTAAGTAAATATTCAAATTTTCAAAATAATTCCAAATTGTTTTCCAAAGTGGATTACTAATTTATGCTCCCACTGGCAATGGATAAGAGTTCCTATGGTTCCATATCCCCTCCAACACTTGGTACTGATGAATTTATTTTTTGGCAATCTAAAACCAGTTGCTGTCAAATCAATTCTAACTCATAGTGACCCCGTGTGTGTCAGAGTAGAACTGTGCTCCGTAAGGTTTTCAGTGGCTGATTTTTTCAGAAATAAATCACCAGGCCTTTTTTCCAAGGGGGCAGACACAAACCGCCAGCCTTTCAGTTCAGCATCTGAGCACTTAACTGTTTGTACCACCTAGGGACTCCTTTGGCAATCTACAAAAAAAACAAACCAAACTCATTACTGTTGAGTCAGTTCCAATTCATAGCAACCCTACAAGACAGAGTAGAACTGCCCCATAGGGTTTCCAAGGAGTGGCTGGTGGATTCGAACTGCCAACATTTTGGTTAACAGCAGAGCTCTTAACCACTGTGCAACCAGGGCTCCTTTGGCAATCTAGTGGGTGTAAGTTGCCTCATTATGGTTATAACTGGCATTTCTCTGACTACGGAGGACACTGAGCATGTCTTTACCTTCTTCGATCATATGCATGTGTTTCTTTTCCTGTGAAGTTATAATAATAATGCCACCTCTTGCTTACCACTCACTGTGTGTGAAAAACTATTTTAAGTACACATATCATTTAATCCTGAAAACAACCCAATGAGGTAGATACTATTATTATCCTCTTTTCTATGCATATATTTTGCCCATTTGTCCATCTGTTTGTCTTTTTCTTATTGACTTGTTTAAACCTTCTGTTTCAGCGGTCTTTCTCTGACATCACTCCAGCAAGAGAAGGGAAGGATGCCACCTCGTTACTGCCAGGTAGAGGTGAACTCCTGGTTTCCTACCTGGCCTCAGTTGACATTTGAGGGCACGACTTCTTGTTACTGGCTGGCAGGGGTGAAAATCCCTGCTCCCAATTTGGCCTTCTGTGACACCACACCAGTGGGGATGTTGGGGCATCTTGTTACAGCTTCTTAAGGGTAGAGTGACTCCTCATTCAGCCTTAGATGGGAAGAGTGAGGGTGAAGTCACATTCTTTCTGTGCTGTTTGGCTGGATATTATCTTCTGTCTTGCCAGGATACCTCTTTCCTGGTCATTTGGCTAGACAGAATGGGCTTTGATCGGGGCTTTTTTTGTCTGTGCCCATTGGTGTTTCCAGGTTGCCAGCTTCTTCAGCTCCAAGTCTGGGATGTGTTGTTGATGTTAGGTGCCATCAAGTTGGTTCTGACTCATACTGACTCTATGTACAACAGAACAAAATGCTAGCCAGTCCTGCGCCATGCTCACAATCGTTGCTATGTTTGAGCCCATTAATGGCAGCCACTGTATCAATCCATCTCACTGAGGGTCTTCCTCTTTTTCACTGACCCTCTACTTTACCAAGCATGAAGTCCTTCTCCAGGGACTGGTCTTTCCTAATAACATGTTCCAAGTACGTGAGCCAAAGTCTTGCCATCCTCACTTTCAAGGAGCAGTGTGGCTGTATTTCTTCCAAGACAGACTTGTTCATTCTTCTGGCAGTCCATGGTGTATTCAGTATTCCTCACCAACACCATAATTCAAAGGCATCAATTTTTCAGTTTTCCTTATTCATTGTCCAGCTTTCACATGCATGTGAGGTGATTGAAAACACCACGTCTTGGGTCAGGTACCTTAGTCCTCAAAGTAACATCTTTGCTTTCTAACACTTTAAAGAGGTCTTTTGCAGCAGATTTGCCCAGTGCAATATGTTATTTGATTTCTTGACTGCTGCTTCCGTGGGCATTGATTGTGGATCCAAGTAAAATGAAATCCTTGACAACTTCAATCTTTTCTCCATTAATCATGATGTTGTTCATTGGTGTCTGGGATATACGAGGCAAGAAGAAAACCCAGGGAACTCATCACCATATCATTCCTCAAGTCCCCAGATCCCTAGCCAGTCTGCTTCTTCTCTCCACCTAAGAGTATTCTTATGTTTGTTTTATGTATAATGTCCAAGATTTTTAGTTGTGCTTTGTGGGAGGAATAGGGAAAAGTGCATCTACTCCATCTTTCCAGAAGCAGAGCCCTTATTGACTTGTAAGGGTTCTTTATATATTCTGAATACTAATCCTTAGTGAAGGAGTAGTGTTACACCTACTGAAAATATCATTTCTCACTTTGTGGCTTGTGTTTTGTTTTGTTTTATATTTTCTTTATTGTGTTTTTGATGAGCATCATTTTGATGAATTGTTAATTTTAATGTCATGCTTATCAATCTTTTATTTCTTTAGAGGAGGGTTAATACTTTTTGCTTCCTGTTTAAGAAATAACTTCTTACTGCATTTTAGAAAGATACTCTCCCATATTTTCTTCTAAAAATTTTAATGTTTTTGCTTCTCACATTTAAGTCCTTAATTTACCTGAAATTGATTTTGGTGTATGTTATGGGGTAGGAATCCAATTTAATATTTTTAAACAGCTTCATTAAAGTATAATTGACATACAATAAACTGAACACATTTAACATGTACAATTTGATAAGTTTTAACATATGTAAGTATACGCTCATGAAACCATCACCACAATAAAGAAAATGAACATATCCAATACCCCAAAAGTGTCCTCATGCCACTTGGTAATCCTTTCTTCCTGCCCCTCCCCATCCTCTCTCTATCCTCAGGATATCACTGATAGGCTTTCTCTTACTATAAGTTAGTGTGGATTTTCTAGAATTTTATGTAAATGTAATCATACAGTATGTACTATTTTTGCTTGGTTTCTTGTACTTTTTTTTTTTTCCACTCAGCATAATTATTTTGGGATTTATTCATGTTGTAGCATGTATCAATAATAGTTCATTATTTTTTATTGATAAGTACTGTCCCATTGTATGGCTATAACACTATCCATTCACTTATTTATGGATTTTTGAGTTGTTTCTAACTTGGGACTATTACAAATGAAACTGCTGTGAACATTCATGTACAAGTCTTTGTATGGACATATGCTTTTATTTCTCTTGCTTATAAATGCCTTGCAGTGGAATGGTTATATCGTATAATAGCTATATGATTAACTTTGTAAGACCCCGCCAAACTGTTTTTCAAGGAACTGCCATACTGTTTTCCATTTCTACCAGCAGTGTATGAAAGTCCCATTTGCTTCACTTCCCCGACAACACTTGGCATGGTCAGCCTTTTTCATTTTAACCATTCTAACAAGTGTGTAGTGGCATCTCTTCGTGATTTTAATTTGTGTTTACCAGTGATTAATGATACTAAGTATCTTTGCCCGTGCTCATGACCATAATTTTTACTTTTAAACCAGTATTTTATGTTGTTATTAAGTTGATGCAAAGTTGAGAATGTGTTTCAGTTTCTTTTTGTCTTTCCTGAAGTTAGTACAATCGTCAGAGGGTGGTATCCACAGGTTCCATGCCTGCGGAGTCAACCCATCACGAATTGAAAATATTGGAGGCGGGGGGAGAGAAGAAAGTTCCAAAAAGCAAAACTTGAATTTGCCACATGTGAAACACTATGCTGGATGCACACAAATGAAGTGATGTGTAGGCATCCCCTGCTGTAGCCTCCCACCATTTCACAGATCCTCAGTCTCTCTCAAGCACACGTTGTTTGAGCATTGTTCACCTCGCATCTTGTCATTATTCCCTAGACAATACAGTACTGTATAACAACTATTTATGTAGGATTTACATTGTATTAGATATTATAAGTAAGCTAGAGATGATTTATAGCATACGAGGATGTGTGCAGGTTATATGCAAATACTACACCCTTTTATATAAAAGACTTGAGCATACTCAGATTTTGGTGTTCATAGGGGGTCCTGAAAACCAGTCCCACACGGATACCAAGGGATGTCTGTATTTGCTTGAAATTTGTATTTACTTAATTTGGCTGTTTGTGGGCCTGTTGCTAATTTTTCCCAAACCTGAACCAGTGGAAATATAATTTTCCATAAGATCAGTCACATCAGGTGATTTATTAGTTCCCATTTCTCCCATTTGGAGGCCTTCATTCTTTCAGTCAGGACTATGTGCTCATCGAGCCTGCAGCTGTCATGCCATGACAGGATTTTTTGTCTTACTCATTGGGTCTCATGTCTTTTTCTTTCTTTCTTTATTTCATTATTTTGGTGGAGTATATCCTCCAGTAGTTTCATCTTGTTAAATTGTGACACAGTGGTGGAGGGCATTGTGATGCCAACTCAGTATACCTGACTCTTTAGTAACACTGTTCCAATCTGGACTGGTTGCCCTTTCTACCTGATAACAGTCATTTTCCTGGGATATTTCATCTTTAACTTGGAAAGTCCCTTATCTTCTATCCTGTTACATCTCTTATTTTCTGGATCCCATGTCATTTTCTTTCTTAGTTTGCTTCTTCATTTTGGTGGAGAACATCCTTCAGTAACTTCCTCAGAAAAGGTGAGTGGGAAGTAAAACTTTTGACATCTTTCATGTCTGAAAATGTCATTATTTTACTTGGATATTTAATTGATAATTTGGCTGGGTGTAAAATTCTAGATTATATATTCCTTCAGTATTTTGCATGTATTGCTTCATTGTCTTCTTGCTCCCAGTACTGTTGAGAAGTGTAAAACTTTTGTGGTCTTCTCTTTGTCCCCAGTGTTCTAAAGGACCTATTATGCTGGGCACTCAATGGATTCTTTGAGTTTGGAAACTTATGTCCTTCAGTTCTGGGAAATCTTCTTGAATTATTTTGAAGATGACGTTCTCCTCTCCTTTTTCTCTGTTCTTTCTTCCTGGAATTCCTATCACTTGGATGTTGAACTGTCCTCTAATTTTCTTATCTTTACTGTTCTATTTTTAGTTTCTGTATTTTTGCTCTTCTTTCTGTGATGTTAACTTAATTTTATATTCCAGCTTTTTTATTGACTTTTTGATTCTGCTGTTATGCTCTTGATTTCCAAGAGCTCTTTTTTAAATAAACTTTTAAATTTTAGAATAAATTTTGATTTACAGAAAAGTGGTATAGTACAGAGAGTTCCCATATACTCTACACCCAGTTTCCTCTATTATTAACAGCTTACAATAGAGTGGTACATTTGTTGCAATTAATGAACCAATATTGATAACATTATTATTAACTAAAGTCCATACTGTATTCAGATTTCCTTAGTTTTTACCTAAATGGCCATTTTCTGTTCCAGGATCCCATGCAGGATATCCACCACGTTACATTTAGTCATCATGTCTCCATTGGCTCCTCTTGGCTGTGACAGTTTCTCAGACTTTCCTTGTTTTTTATGATCTTGACAGTTTTGAGGAGTACTGGTCAGGTACTTTGTAGAATGTCCCTAAATTTTTATTTGTCTGTTGTTTTTCTCATGGCTAGACTGGCATTACGGATTTTTGAAAGGAAGACTACGAAGGTGAAGTGCCATTCTCATCACATATCAAGGATTCAAGCAATCAACTTGACTTATCACTGTTGATGTTAATCTTTATATATATAGATGCATACATATATATATACACACATACATACATACATACTTTATTTTGTTGTTGTTGTTGAGGCGCCCTGGTGGCACAGTGCTTAAAGCGATTGACTACTAATCGAAAGGTTGACGGTTGGAAACCACCAGTGGTTCCTCAGGAGAAAGATGTAGCAGTCTGCTTCCATAGAGATTTACAGCCTTGGAAACCCTATGGGGTCACTATGAGTCAAAATCGACCCAATGGCAGTGGGTTTGGTTTTGATTTTGTTGTTATTGAGAATATACACAGCAGAATCTACATCAATAATTTCTACACGTACAATTCAGTGACATTGACTACTTTCTTCAAGTTGTGCAACCATTCTCACCCTCCTTTTCTGAGTTGTTCCTCCTCCATTAACATAAACTCACTGTCCTTTAAGTTTCCTGTCTGATCCTTCGAGTTGCTGTTGTCAATTTGATCGCATATAGATAGTTCTTAAAAAAGCACAATGCTCAAAGCAGATATTCTTTACTAGTTAAGCTAAAGTATTGTTTGGTTTTAAGAAGACTTAAGGGGTATTTTTTGTTTAAGGTTTAAAGATTAGCTCAGGGTAATTGTTTCAGGGGATCATCCAGCCTTCATGGCTCTAGAAAGACTGGATTCCATTAGCATTTGAAATTCTGTTCTGCATTTACCCCCTTTTGTTCAGAATTCTTCTATAGAATCTTTGATCAAAATGTTCAGTAATGATAGCTAGGCACCATCCAGTTCTTCTGATCTCATGGCAAAGGAGGCAGTTTGTCATGGAGGCAATTAGCCACACATCCCATTTCCTCCTCCTATCCCTGACTGTCCTTCTTCCTCTGTTGCTCCAGGTGAATAGAGATAAATTGTTGAGCCTTGGATGGCTGCTTGCAAGCTTTTAAGACCCCAGGCACTACACAACAAAATTAGAGGTAGAACAGAGCACTAAACACATTATCAGGCCAGTTAACTGAGATGTCCTATGAAACCATGACCCTATACCTCCCAGCCAAGGAACCAAATCTCATGAGGTGTTTGGCTGTACATAAGAAGCCTCACAGTAACTACTTTTGTTGTTGTTGTTGTTGTAAATATATTTTATCACACAACCTTTGCCAATTCAACTTTTGAAAGTATGCAACTTATTATAGCAATTACATTAATTGACTATGCAACCTTACCCTTAATCAATGCTATTTTTCCATGTTAATGTTAATCTTGATCACCAGGTTGAGATACTGTGTGTCAGGCTTCTTCCCTGCAAAATTACTCTTTCCTCTCCCTTTCCATACAAAGAGATCTTTTTTATTCTCTGATTTTAAAGAAGTGTCAGGTCCCCAGTTCATGGATACATTTTTCTTTTCTTTGATGGTATTGATATTTGTCTTGTGGTGTTTTTTTGTTTTGTTTGGTTGGTTTTTTTGCTGTTATTTGTCAAGTATATATTTTCTCATCATTTTGTTTTAATATTTTCATGTCCTTATGCTTTAGCTATATCTCCTATAAATGTATGTAGTTGGATTTTTTATCATCTAATATTTCAATCCCTTTCTTTTAACAAATGGGTTTAGTCTGCCTTCCTATGTAGTAATTATTGATATATTTGGATTTCTCTCTTTGATTCTTGAGAAAGATTTCTAATTGTCCTACTTTTCTCTAGGCTTTTATTTTTTAGTTCTCACCTTTTGTTTTGTTTGATTAACTTTGTTGTTTATATTTTCTTCTTTCATTCATTTCTTTACTAGCCTGAAATATATACACCCTGCTGATATTTTTCTCATTTTTTATTGGGGTAAAATTAATAAATAGTAAAATGCACAGACCTTAAGTATGCCACTTGGTAGTTTCACTGGACACACAATTTTAGGATGCCAGTTATTTTTCTCTCAACATTTTGAAGATATTATTACACCATTTTATGTCTTCCAATGTTTCCATTGAGAAGCGTGCTGTCATTCTAATTGCCATTCCTTTGCAGTTGAGCTGTCTTTTTTTTCCCCCTGGATACTTTTAAAATCTTCTCTTTGTCTTTGGCATTGTGTAGTTTCAATATACCTAGGTATGGATTTCTTTTTATTTATCCTACTGGAAATATGTTTTGCTTCCTAGAAGTGCGGATTCATTTTTTCTTCCAATTAGTTGTAGAAAATTCATAGACACTATCTTTTAAAATATTGACTATTCTCCATTTTCTAGTCTTCTTTTTGAAACTCATTCTGTTCTCCATATCTCTTATTGTCTTTTTTGTATTTTCCATATATTGTCTTACTCCATCGTTGTTGTTGTTGTGTGCCGTTGAGTCAATTCTGACTTATAGTGACCCTTTGTGACTGAGTAGAACTGCCCCATAGAGTTTCCTAGGCTGTGATCTTCACAGGAGCAGACTGTCAGGTCTTTTCTCCCATGAAGTGGCTGATGAGTTCAAACTATCGACTTTTCAGTTAGCAGCTGAGCACTTAACCACTGTGCCTCCAGGGCTCCTTGTCTTATTGCATTATATTCTCGGTAAAAGCTTTGGATATATGTTTCAGTTCATTAATTCTCTCTTCAGCTTTATCTAATTTGCTCTTTAGCCCATCCGTCAAGTTTTTTGTTTCAACCATTTCACTTTCATATGTAGAGGTACTTTTTTTTCCCTAAACTTCTTGTTCATTTCTCAGTCTCTTCTTGTTTTTCTTCTCTTTGTTATCATATTTTTTTTTTCTTTAAACATGTTATACATTGCTGTTCTGTAACTCTGTTTCTGAAAATTTCAGGGTGGAGGAGAGGATATCTTTGTTGTTTATTGTTTCTGCTGCCTCTCATTCATAGGATCTTGCCTTCTCGCATGATATTTGATTTAAGCCCATTGCTTGATCATAGTCAGTGAGAATCCTGAATGTAAATTGGGGAAGTTTTCATTCAGATTAGATTTGCTTCTTCTTCAGCTGACAGCCATGGGGAGCTGCTGCTCTGGAACCACTTCAGCCACTCTTGAGGATCTTGACTCAGATAGGAAATTCCAGCCCTATATTTCCTTTGCTGTTGACCTAAGGCTCTGTGTCCTGGTAGCAACGCTTCTATTGCCATTTGCCCTTAAGACAACTCGGCCCCTCCTGGCTCCTCATTAAAAAAACCCAAACCCATTGCCATCTAGTCGCTTCCAACTCATAGAGACCCTATATGGCTCCTCATTGCTAAGGCTGTATGTAGCTCATGGTTTTGTATTTAGAAGGTTAGGTCATTGAAGAAACATTTACTTCTTTTGACAGCAGCGCTGTCTCAAACAATGTTTCCTGTCCAGAACAACTTGACAGTCATAATGCCAGAAGCAGAGTTCGGAGATGAGGTTTTTAACTCCTCGATCAGGAAACCAAAATGTAATCCTAGGAGCTCAGAAAAATGTGTCCTGGTAGAACAGGGATCATCTCAGAGCAGCCTTAGGCTTGGAAATTCAAGTCTCTATTTCAGATGGTTCATAAAACCACTAGTCAGTGTGTTCTCTATATAAGATTCTGCATGAAAAATTTCTTTTAGAATTTAGTGCCCAAAAAAGCTTTGTCTGCCCAGAGGGATTGGCCTGCTTCCTCTGCCTAATGGCAAGAGCTTTGTGATACATCTTATTTCCCTTTTTGCCCAAGCTGCCAGGAAGCATTAGTCAAAGCGGATGCCAAATCATACTGGCTTTTAGTCCTGTGACTGGCTTCGTCTTCTTTTTCATAGTCATGATTTCTAGTTTGTTTGTATATATTAATAGGTTTATTGCATATTTACCTCTAAATCTCCTTTATGGGAAGAGGCAAGTTATAAGTAAATTAAGTTAAAGTTTACAAACACTTTAGATTAATATTCCCTTCCCTTATATTCTTAAAATATCCAAAGGGAAAGAGTAATCGGACATATTTATGTAAATTGATCTGGCTACAACTTCTGAAGCTTCATACCCAAGGCATGAGTAAGTGAGTGCAACTTTCTGCAGAATAGGAAGGCATGTCTGCCTCTGCTCCCCTCTTTTGTGAGCAGGTGTATTCAGACTTCCAAACTGGTATCTCCACTTACCTCTTTTTGCATTCTTTATGGGCCAGGGGTAGAATGTATTGTTCTGGGGCCTCACCCTGCTGAAGAATAAGAACTAAAATCTTGACTATACTAAGACATTTTCCCAGAGAGTCAGAGTGTACTAACGTACGTTATGTTCACAACAGGTTAAAAGGGGTAGGTACTTTCATACCCATGTCATAGATGGAAATGCTGAGGCAGACTTGATAAGCTCATTCAGAGAGTTCTAATCCCACCCTAGCCACGCACTGATTGATAATTATCAAATACACCCTCAAGCAAAGGACTGAAGTGCTTAAGAATATGGTCTTTGGAGCTAGATTGCCTGGCTCACACCCCTTCATCACCCAAGTACTTACTTACTGTGTGACCTTCAGCAAAATTACTTAACCTTTGTATGCCTCAGTTTCCTTATCTGTAAAATAGGAAAAGTAATGGTATCTACCTCCAAGAGTTGTACGAAGATTAAAAGGTAATTATGGGAAGAGTGTTTAGAATGTGTAGAAAGCACTCATAAATCATTATCACTATTATTGCTACAGTTATTATTGCTGTGGGGACTACAGTGGACAGAGAAGTGACCACTGGAACTTCCTAATTGTTACTTTCAGGGGACCCTTTCCATCCTTACTCAGCTTGTTCTGTGGGACACTGCTTTATTACTGCAACTTACTGCTTTCTACACCCCCATTCCCTCTCTCCTTCTCTTTCCTTCCCACTCTTCTTGACCAACTTCATCCACCCCGATGGCTCCAGGCTCTCTCATGATCTGATAATTTCTAATTCCTCCTCAGCCTTTCCTCTGGGCAGTGGCCCCCTAACATCTAACCTATTGTCAGCCTCTCACGCTTCTTCCCCATCTCAGAGTGGCATGTAGCATCTCTGCAGAGGAGTCAGGCTACTAGGTTTAAAATTTTCATTCATTTATTTATTCATTCATTCATTTCAGTGCACCTCCATGTACCAGAGCTCATAGCTTGTGGTTCAGGCTTGTTCCCCTGCTGAGGTTTGTGATTGGCTTCCAAGTCTGGGTTGTGTCAAGCCAGACTTCCCATCAGGTGGAGGTCAGAGCAAGGACACTGGGAGTGCCTCTAGTGGCCCCAGGTTTGTGGGGACCTAGCCCTTTATTATTGGTGTCTAAGGCTCATATCCCCACCTATCGTCTGATGCCATCCACATGTGGCTCCTGATTTACTGGGACCCAGAGACAAGTGTGCAGGTGCAGGTGGAAGTGTAGGGAAAAAGTTCTTCCTTCCTCATAGTCCAGTGTGATGATGGGGCAAGGAGGACCAAAGCCTGGCTCAGGTAGGAATCACAGTGACTAACTGTATTAACTTCCTGGAGCTGCCCTAACAAAGTACCACAAACTAGGTGGCTTGGATGAACAGAAGTTTATTGTCTCACAGTTTTGCAGGCTGGGAGTCTGAAATCAGGGTATCGGCCTTGTTGATTCCTTCTGAGAGCTCTGAGGAAGAATCTGTTCCATGCCTTTCTCTCAGCTTCTAGTGGCGCCTGGCAATCCTTGGTGTTCCTTGGTTTGTAGATTACTCCAATCCCTGCTACCTTCATCACATGGTTGTCTTCTCTCTGGGTGTCCCTCTGTGTCTCTTCTCTTTAAGGACACCAATCAGATGAGATTAGGACCCATCCTACTCCACTATGACCTCATGTTAACGTAACTGATTACATCTTCAAAGACCCTATTTCCAAACAAGTTCATGTTCACCACATTCATTGGAGGTTAAGACTTCAGCATATCTTTTTAGGGGACACAATTCAATCCATAACATGAGCAGATGAGGAATTCTGAAGATTGGAGAAGGTGGAAAGTGGGACAATCTGAAAGTGTTAGGAATGTACCAGAGAGGATCTCTGTGGTTTGGAGCACCACTGTGGCATTCAAATGAAGTCCCTGGGTGGTACAAATGGTTAATGTACTCTCTGCTAACCAGGAGGTTGATTGTTCAAGTCCACCCAGAGGTACCTCAGAAGAAAGGCCTGATGATCTACTTCTGAAAAATCAGTCATTGAAGACCCTATGGAGCATAGTTTACCTCTGACACACATGGGGTTGCCATGAGTCAGAGCTGACTCATGAGCACCTAGTTTACAGTGGTGGTGTTGGATGCCTGTGACCCTCACCCCATGTCCCTGATGCAGAGTTCACCTCAACTTGGCTGCACTGGTCTGAGCCACTTGCCCATCTGGAGTGGTGACGCATTGTCCTCCCAACACATCCCTTCCCTGATGTTGCACCAGCCCTTCCTCATGTCTCCCATGAAGAGACATATATCAGGTATGGCCCAACAGAAGAACCAAACCCATTGCCCTTGGGTTGATTCCAACTCATAGCGACCCTATAGGACAGAGTTGAACTGCCCCCATAGGGTTTCCAAGGAGTGGCTGGTGGATTCGAACTGCCAGCCTTTTTGGTTAGCAGCCGAGCTCTTAACCACTGCACCACCAGGGCTCCCAGGTATGGTCAGCCCTCCATAAATGTTTCCCAAATGAAAACCGAATGTGTCCTTTTAGATGAACGAAAGCTAATTTTACTGAAGAATGTTTTGAGATTTTCATAGCCCCCTCTTGATATAATTGAAGACACCCTGGGGTATTGCAGAACTATACTCGACCCCCACTCCTATATATTTTTCACCTCTGCCGCACTGTGGTTTCTCTAATTGTTGAATTGGAAACAGACCAGACTGCCAAAGCAAACCCTGGTGCTTCCACGCGCAGGAAAGAGGGGCTTAGGCTGCACTTGCTTAAATAGTGGCAGTTGCATTCACGCTAGCAGTTCATGCCTAATGAAAGTCTGTTCTGGGATTTGTGAAAGAAACAGGCTTTATACTGGCAGTGGCTTGCGGCCCAGTGTGATTGCAGGCTTTGACCTTAGCCCGTGGGATTTGCTTTTCCCTGAAGAAAACCCTGCCAAATGCTCAGTCCACGAGGCCAGGGAAAAGGGTCTGGGAGTCGGGTGGCTCTGCTCCAGAATCCTGGGATCCTTCGACTGTTGTGACTGTGGCCAAATATGTCAGAATGCTGGCTACTTCCGGTTCACCCAGGCCCAGATGGACCAACAAAAAAAGTCATTTCTTTGAACTCTTCTGTCTGGGGACCTTGAAGTGTGGTGGCTGCCACGGGGGCTGGTCCTGCCCAGAGGTGCTTTCATGCTGGTGTGAGGGCTGAGCACAGGAGTGGGTGGCTGGCCTGGAGAACTCTGTGAGTGAGGCTGGATTTTCCGTGAGGCTAAACACCTCGGCTGTACTACAGGGTGCTAGTGGTGGTGGTTGCTAGCTGCCATCGAGTCAGCTCCAAATCATGGAGACCCCGTGTACAACAGAACAAAACGTTGCCCCATCCTGCACCATCTTCATGATCATCGGCATGCTCCAGCCCATTGTTATGGCCACTTTGTATTTTGAGTGCCTTTCAACCTAAGGATCTCATCTCTCAGCACTTTATCGGACAATATTTTGTTGTTATCCATAGGGTTTTTATTGGCTAATTTTTTGGAAGTAGATATCCAGGGCTTTCTTCCATCTGTCTTAGTCTGGAAGCTCCACTGAAACCTGTTCACTATGGGTGACCTGGCTGGTATTTGAAATACCAGTCGCATAGCTTCCAGCATCGTAGCAACTTGCCAGCCACCACAGTACAACAAATTGACAGACTGTTGATGATTTTATATAATAGATGGCACTTTATGAGAGCTTGGAGCCCTGGTGGTACAGTGGTTAAGAGCTCAGCTGCTGACCAAAAGGCCGGCAGTTCAAATCCACAAGCCGCTCCTTGAAAACCCTATGGGGCAGTTCTCTGTCCTGTAGGGTCGCTATGAGTCGGAACCGACTCAATGGCAACGGGTTTTTCTTTCTTTTTTTTTTAATGGAGAGCTTACTATGTGCCAGGCACTGTGCTATGTACTTCACATTAATTAAATCATTCCACCCTTTTGATAAACCTTTCAGTACTATTATCGCCTCCATTTTACAGTTGAGGTAACTGAGGCACAGAGGTATTTAGTAGCTTAGACAAGGTCTTAGGATAATAAGTGTTGGAGCTGGCATTCAAGTGCAGACAGCCTGGCTCTGGGAGTCTGTGCTCTTAACCTTCATGCTAAATCACCCCTCAGGAGCCTCTGTATCCAGTTGTAAGATGGGGCCACCAAGGTGAGGAGTCACTAACACTGACCAGGGGCGAGGAGGTGACATTCGAGCTGGTGCTGAGGGTGAAGGAGCTTGCAGAGACAAGGTAAGAAGACATTCCAATTGAGGGCACACATGAGCAAAGGTGTGGAGGTGTTACAGCGCATGGCCTGCCAGGAGCAGTGAATAATCTGGCATGGCTGGTGTAGGGTATGTGTGGCGACAATGAGGCAGTGAGTGAGTATGGACTGGACGAGGGAAACTGGAAGCCAAAGGTGGCTAATGGAAATGTTTTGTTTGGCTTGCACAGTGTTACAATTTTCTTTCTTTTTATTGTGGTAAAATACACATAACCCAAAATTCACCATTTTAACCATTTTAAAGTCAACAATTTAGTGGCATTAAGTACATTCTCAACATTGTGCAACCACCACCACAATCTAGTTCCAGAACATTTCATCACCCCAGAAAGAAACCCTGTGCCCATTCGCGGTCACTCCCCATTCCTCCTTCCCACAGCCCCAGACAACCACACATCTGCTTTCTGTCTTTATGGGTTTGCCTATTCTGGACGTTTCATATAAATGAAATCATACAACATGTGGCCTTTTGTGTCTGGCTTCCTTCACTCAGCCTAATGTTTTCAAGGTTAATCCATGTTGTAACATGTATCAGAACCTCATTCCTTTTTTATGGCTGACTGATCATTAAAAAACAAAACAAACAAACCAAAAAAAAATTTGCCATTGAGTTGACTCTGACTCATGACGACCCATATGTGTCTGTGCCAGAGTAGAACTGTGTTCCATAGGGTTTTCAATGGCTGATATTTCTAAAGTAGATTGTCAGGCCTTTCTTCCAAGGCATCTCTGGGTGGATTCGAACCTCTAGCCTTTCAGTTAGCAGCTAAGCACGTAAACCATTTGCACCCCCTAGAGAATTCTGAATGATCATAATACTTTATAAGAATGACCTTAGGAGGGTCCCAGGCTCGCTGCTTTGCCATGGTCACACCCCTCTCTATGGTCTTACTCCTGCGCTAAGTCGCACAGTGATTGACTGCCTGCATTTCATTTTCCATCCTTGGTTTAGACAGAACCATTTGGGCCAGATAGTAGCCATGCTGTAGCACATATTAAAATTTTGTTTCTCCTTATGGTTGAGTAATATTCCATTTTATGTATATATAACCACATTTTGTTTATCCATTCATCTGTGGATGGACAAGGAGTATTTCTACCTTTTGGCTATCCTAGCATGGGTGTGAAGTAGTCCATCCCTTCGTGGTGAGAAAGGTTAAGGTACTTGGCCACTAACTTAAAGGTGGGTGGTTTGAGTCCACCCAGAAGCGCCTTGGAAGAAATACCTGATGATCTGCTTCTGAAAAATCAGCCATTAAAATCCCTATGGAACACAGTTCTACTATAATGCACATGGGGTCGCTGTGAGTCTGAATTGACTTGTCAGCGACAGGTATTTTTAGTGGGTGTGAAGTGATACCTCAGTGTGGTTTTGATTTGCATCTCCCTAATTGCTAATGTTATTGAGCATCTTTTCATGTGCTTGTTGGCCATTTGTATTTCTTCTTTTGTAAAATGTCTATTCAAGTCTTTTACCTATTTTTTTATTGGGCTGTTTGCCTTTTTGTTGTTGAGTTGTATGAGTTCTTTGTATATTCTGGATATTAAACCCTTATTAGATAGATGGTTTCCTAATATTTTCTCCTGTTCATAGGTTGTCCCTTCACTTCCGTGTTGATTTTGTTTTAAAATGGTCTCTGTAGGGAAATATGATGAAGAGGTCTTTGGAAAGCTAGACCACCGTTCACCAATTGCTCCTGTGTTTGCTGACCTCCTTGCAGAAGTTGCAGGGAGTACTCAGACATTTCTTCATTCTGAAGTCTGCCAGAGCTGGTAACGTTGTGCTTCATTAACAGCTACCATGGAACTTGGGAACTCCTGCCCTGAGGCTAAGGGTTTAATTTATATCCATTAAGAGGTATGGTGCATGTGTGGGCTCAAGCCCTGTACGCCATTTTGTTGAAGTAAGCGACAGTCTACCGTGCAAATCAGAGTCTGGTGATAAGAAAGTCAAAGCAGTTCAAGACTTGGATGGTAGACCTAATGTTGCATTTTGAGCAAATGTTGAACATAACTTGGCATCTGATTGGGGTGGAGATGAAGGGCAGGAAGAGAATACTGAATTCTGCCTGGAAAGATCTCTAGAAAGCATCGTGTGCAGGAAAGTGAAATGAGGTTTATCTCCTCAGTTAAGAGTTTTTGGGTCTTGTGAGATTTCAGGGTTGTATTCTGATTTGTGCAAGTGGCGAGAGGGTTATTCCTTCAGTATATTCATAGGGTGGTTTTTTTGGTATGTAATCTAGTAGCAAAGGAGTCCTGGTGGCACAGTGGTTAAACACTTGGCTGCTAACTGCAAGGTTTGCAGTTTGAACCCACCAGCTGCTCCACAGGAGAAAGATGTGGCAGCCTGCTTCCGTGAAGACTACAGCCCTGGAAACCCTATGGGGCCATTCTACTCTATCCTATAGGGTCAGAAGCTGAGTGCAAGTCCAAGGGGGTACAGAGGGTGAATCACAACCCTCCCTCTATGAGGAGGGTGGCCGCAAATTTGGAGACTGCCCCTGGGTGTTCGTTACCCTTGCTATGCCTCTGGGAAGGATGAGAATGAGAATCAGCCCAAAGCTGATTTCTATGAAGTGGAGGTCAGACATACCTCCACTCTCCAACCTTTTCACCTTTTCTGACACTAGCCATCCTCCCCGTGGTACTCTCAACTTCTCTGCTGGATTCAATAATTTGTTGCACTGGCCACAAAGAACTCACAGACCATGCTCATGATTATGTGATTTATTAGGAAAGCTACAACTTGGGATCAGGATCAACTTGGAAGTAACAAGATACCACTCAGTAGACAGGATACAGTTTGTCAATCAGAACAGCTTTCAACCAGACAGCTCTCCGCTTCTTCTTGGCTGTGCCTGCTGCTGGGCCTTCTCTAGGCCTCTGCCCTGCTCAGACAAGTGTTACAGCTCTTTAACTCCACCAAGTTCCCAGAGGCACCTTACTCCACCAGCAAGCCTCCTACCAGAAGACACCCAGCTCTTCTCACTCTATGGATTGCTCCATGGGTCAGCAAGCCTACCACAGCCACCTCACACCAGTCTCCTGGTTCCCACCATTCCTACTGCTGCCACTGTCTCTCGCCATCTCAAGCTGTCTCATGCCATCTCCAGTGTTACAGCTCTCTCTCTCGGGTCTAGGAGCTTCTCAGCACAGGGACCTCAGGTCCAAAGGATGTGCTGTGCTCCAGGCTCTTCTTGATGGTAGTGAGGTCCCCCTCAATCTCTGTGCAATTGTTAATTTCAAGTCATGGCCCTCCCACCAGACCACTAACTGATCAATCCCCAGTAGGCCACAGTCACTTAATTTGCATAGTAATCAACCAATTCCTGAAAGATCATTTAGTCCTAGTGGGTGTTACACACCCTATTTGCATAGCAGACTGACCAATCCCTGCAAGGTACATAAAATAGACCAATTACAGGGCAGGCCGTGGCCCAACCAGTTATTTTTGGCAGAATTATAAACCCAAAGCCAGAAAGGCCATTTATAAAAAGAAACCTATTGCACTGCAGAGGGTAGTAATGTTCCTGGGTAGTGCAGATGGTTTATGCTCAACTAATAACCTAAACGTTGAACCCACCTAGTGGCACCATGGAAGAAAACCCTGGTGATCTGCTTCTGTAAAGATTACAGCCAAGAAAACCCTATGGAGCTCAATCCTACTCTGACAAATGTGGGATCGCCATGAGTTGGAATTTACTCGATGGCAACAGGTTTGGATTTTTTTGGTTTCGGATTGTCCTGCCTTATTTCAATTCGGGTTTTTCATATAAATTGAGAGGGCTGACTTAACCAGATCACCCCGAGCCCTGCCAAATGACAGCAGTCTCAGTTTGTCCCCTCTCAATGAGAAGAATAATAGCTAACACCAGTGTTTAGTATGTGCCAGGTACCCCTAAGCACTATTCCATGTAATTTCCACAGTGGCCTAATGAAGTAATACTTTAATATCCTTTTTTTATAGTTTCAGGGAGGTTAAATAATCTACCCAGGGCCTCACAGCTAGAAATGTCTTTTTGTTCTTAATCCCTGTTACCAATGAGCCCAATAGCCACAATGAGCCCGTTCTGCATAGAACTGATGGAGCAGGGACATTAGATAATCTCTCAAAGTTTATGACCTGTAGCAGAGGGGATTTTAACTGTAGCCCACTCATTGACCTAGTGATCTCCTTCCAGGGTTTTCCCTGTTCCAAGTTTGATTGAAATTGGGGTAATGTAGTTATTGTGAAGGGGAGTCCCTGGGTGGTGCAAATGCTTAACCCGCTTGACCACTCACCAAAAGGTTGGAGGTTCAAGTGCACTCAAAGGCACCTCAGAAGAAAGGCCTGGCAATCTCTTTCCAAAAAATCAACCAAACTGGTAGTTATTGTGAGAGTTAGAGGTCATACTGACTAGCTGAATGGAAGCTTCTCTTTCTTCAGTCATTTGTCAGTCCTTCCAGTTTTCCCAAAAAAAAAGTGCAAACAGCTGCCTGACAGGTCCCAGGACTCTCTGGAGTCCTTCCCAGGACAGGCATCAAGTTGGGAACCTTTTAGCCCTTACTCTGGGGACAGAACCACCTTTCATCCTGCATTTCTTTAAAAGCTTCCAGAAAATAGACTGAATCTCGCACCATGGCTCCATTCAGATTGATCAACAGATCAATTGTAGGTTTTTATTGTGGTAAAATATATATAACAACAAAGAAGCCATTTTAATCTTTTTTTTTAATTGGTGTACTTTAAGTGAAAGTTTACAAGTCAATTTAGTCTCTCATACGAAAATTTATACATACATTGTTATGTGACCCTAATTGCTCTCCTTGTACTGTAACAGCATACTCCTCCTTTTCACTCCTGATTTCCTGTGTCCATTCAACCAGCTCCTGACCCTCTCTGCCTTCTCATCTCACCTCCGGACAGGAGCTGCCCATTTAGTCTCACTTGAGCTAAGAAGCACAGCCTTCACAAGTACCATTTTATATCCCATGGTCCACTCTAATCTTTGTCTGAAGAGTTGGCCTCAGGAATGGTTTTATTTTGGGCTAACAGGGAGTCCAGGATCTGTGTTTTCCAGGGTTTCTCCAGTCTCAGTCAAATCATTAAGTCTGGTCTTTTTACTAGAATTTGAGTTCTGCATCCCACTTTTCTTCTGCTCCATCAGGGGCTCTCTGTTGTGTTCCCTGTCAGGGCGATCATTGGTAGTAGACGGGCACCATCTAGTTCTTCTGGTCTCAGGCTGATGAAATCTCTGGTTTCTGTGGCCCTTTCTATCTCTTGGGCTAATACTTTCCTTGTGTCTTTGGTGTTCTTCATTTTCCTTTACTCCAGGTGGGTTCGGACTAATTGATGCGTCTTAGATGACCACTTGCTAGCTTTTAAGACCCCAGACACCACTCAGCAAAGTAGGATGCAGAACATTTTCTTAATAAACTTTGTTATGTCAGTTGACCTAGATGTTCCCTGAAAGCATTGTCTCCAGACCCCCGCCCCTGCTACTCTGTCCCTCAAAGTGTTTGATTGTATTCAGGAAACTTCTTGGCTTTGCATTTTAACCATTTTTAAGGGTACAATTCAGCAACATTAATGATATTTGCTGTGCTATGCAACATCACCGTGATTTATTTCCGAAGATTTTTCATCACCCCAGACGGAAACTCAGTATCCCTTCAGCAGTAACTCCTCATTCCTCCTCCCAGCCCCTGGTGACCACTAATTACTGTTTGTCAGAGACTGATTTAACAGAAAAGCCATGTTGTGTGTGTAAAGAAAGGAGTCAGACATCTAGATTCCATGATAGGCATTTGCAGAGTCACCTGTGATACAGGGCACTGGAGGAGGCACACATTTTGGTTAGATTGTTTCCAGAACTTGTAAGTCCTGGACTTACTGGTGCAAAGTGGATTCAAATGGAAAAATCAGGTGTGGACTGTATGCTTTTAAGTCCTGTGCCATTGACATGGCTGACAGTGGAGAGCGGAGCCTAGAGCGCTGGAGGTAGGATTATTTTAATTTACCACTTTGCTCTGATTCCTGAGTTCTCTGCTTGGGGTGTGCAAAGCTGTCTTAATGTCACCCTTCTTGATGTCCAGAAACCTTCCTTACATTTCAAGGGTACCACCGGGGGGCCTATTGTTGTTGTTGTTGTATGCCATAGAGTCAATTCTGACTCTTGGCGACCCCGTGTGTGCAGAGCAGAACTGGGTTTCATAGAATTTCTCTGGCTGGCCCTCAGCTGCTAACTGAAGGGTCGGTAGTTCGAACTCACCAGCTGCTCTGCGAGAGAAAAGACCTGGCGATCTATACCTGTAAAGATTACCGCCTAGGAAACCCTATGGGGCAGTTCTACCCTGTCCTGTAGGGTCACTATAAGTCAGAATCAACTCAACGCCACACAACAACACCAACAACAAAGCTTTATGGAAGCAGATTGCCAGGACTTTTCCTTGTGGAGTGCTGCTGGGTTACCAGCTAAGTGCAGACCACGCCACCCAGGGACCTCCCAACTAGTCTTACTCATTTTATAAATGGCCCTTAGCTTACA
The DNA here is from genome assembly GCA_030035585.1 of Dugong dugon. NCBI lineage: Eukaryota > Metazoa > Chordata > Mammalia > Sirenia > Dugongidae > Dugong > Dugong dugon. The sequence continues at coordinate 152,388,279 of CM057460.1, forward strand.
TAAACCACCTCCTTTGCTCCGGCTTGTTTGCAGTACACTTTGCCTCCACCATTCCTCTCCCTGAACTTCATCTCTGTGGCCCAGAGATTGTCTCCACTTTGAGGAAACCATCTGTCTCTCCCTGAAACAGCCTCTTTGAGTTTGCCAATTATCTACTTTTTTTTTTTTAAGCTTCCAAGCTTTCTTTCTTTTTTTTTTTTTTTTGTTTAGCTTCTTAACCATTCATTCAGGCTTTCCCTAACTAATGGCCATGTATTATCAACATTTTGTTTTCCAAAACTTGGTAATTATATGGTGTTTTTCTTTGACGTCTCTCTTGACTTTCATCCTAGTAAGACCACATCATGGTTCATGCAGAGGTATTTTTTGCACTGGCTTTTGTTTGTGACACACGATTTCTTTTCCTTGCAACTACTGAACTTCCCTGGGCTAAGAAGCTGTTGTAGTTGTTGTTAGCTGCTGTCAGATTGGACCCTGGCTCTCAGCTACCCCATGGACAGTGGAACGAAAGAAGCCTGGTCCTGCATCATCCCCATGATTGGTTGCAGATCAGACCTCTGTTATCCATAGAGTTTTCATTGGCTGATTTTTGGAAGTAGATCACCGGGCCTTTCTTCTTAGTCCATCTTCGTCTGGAAACTCTGCTGATACTGTTCAGTATCACAGCAACATGCAAACCTCTGCTGAGAGAAAGGTGGTGGCTGCACATGAGGTACATTGGTCTGGAACCACCAATGACCTTGGACTAAGAAACAGGCCCCTCCAAAACCCTGACCTCTACCCCTCATTCCTGTGAGGCCCTTAGCAACCTGTGCGCATCACCTAATTATAGCTGTCCTAATTTTGCAACTTCCTGAATCTTGCTGAACATTTCCACATGTTCAGAACTCCCAAAGTTATCCACGTCTTCTAGATTGCTTTCAGAATTATCTGGTTGAAGTTTACAGTCGTCAAATTTGGAACCACATCTATGGCCACTAACAACATCAACAAACCAAAACTAAAACTAAATCAAAGTTAAAGAAGACAAAGAAAGAAAGGTGACCCAGGGCAAGGGAGGGGACCAGATTCACTGGGATGGAAGCTAGAATTTTCTGAACAGGCTTGTGGATTTTAGGTTTGACTTTGGAAACATATAAATATTTTATATAATTATAAAAATTTTAAATAATTTTTAAAAACTGAGGTGCATTTTCCACTTATTTTTTCTCACGTATCTTCTCACTTCCAAGTTGTAGCTGGCAGCTGAGGCACTGAAAAGCCAGGAGTTGGGAAAATGTGAGCAGAGAATCTGGAAGTACCATGTCCTGAGGGAAAGTTTTTCCTGTGAGGTCTCTTTTCCCTCAGCGCTGAATTCTGATAGCCTCTCTTGGGGAAGCCTCCCAGCACCAAGTTTCCTACCCTTTGGAGATTTGTTTTTTTCATTCCTCTGTTTCATGTGGCATCTAATGCCGTCTCTAATAAATTCCTGTACAATTTTCTCCATAGTAACTCAAAAGAGACCCCTTCTGAAGTAGAGTTATGTAAAATTACATGCAAATGTTTAACTCTGTTTAGGTGTCTGCATAGCTTGGAACTGATCATTTGCAAACCTTAACATTGCCCCCAAAGTGGTTGGTTATCAGTGAGCTGTTTGCTTACTGAACCTTTCATGTTTATTTTCAATGTTAATAATGTTTATGGATATCTCTGACATCTTAGCTAAGCCTGCTTAAACCTGTGAAAGCAGGCTTTTTGCTTCTTTGTTGAATAGCTATCTGGATATTATCTGTGGCAGTTGGGCTTTTTTACCTTGAGAATATCCACTGTGAAGTTTCCTTTGGGTTTGGACTGTTTAATGCAGAAAAACTGAGACCCTGCTTCTGGCTGCAGTTGAGACAATGCAAAGACATGTCTTTCAAAGCACGAGACTGAAAAATATCTGTGGGGTCATTTTTAATTGTTTATAATGAAAGAACGCTCATGAGCCTGGTGCTTTTAAACTGGGTTGCAGTAGTGTAGCAGGGGTCTTGGGAGAGGCTGAGGGTATATCAGGTTTGGGAGCTCTGGGATTAGAAGGTGCACCAGGGTCCAGCTGGTTGGGAACCCTCCTGACCTCCTAGAATAACAGCAGTGAGGACCTGGAGTGGCCAGCGGGCCCAGGACAGCAGGTTTAGGGCCTGGACAGAAGCTGGGTCTGGAGCCTGGCCTGTCCGAAGGAGGCATCATGTTCTTTAGTTTCGTTTGGAGAATAAACTTGTGATCCGCCCCATGAAGCCATTCCCCAGCTTCAACAGTTGCCATCCATTTGCTCATCTGGCTTCATCTATCTGCTCCTTTTTTTTTTTTTTTTTACAGCAAATCCCAGACACCTCATCATTTCACCTGCAAATATTTGTGTGCACATCTGAAGAATTAGGAGATTTTGTTTTTTACATAACCACAAGGCCATTATTATTTGTTGTTATTGGTTGGCATTAAGTCGACTCCAACTCATGTACAACAGAGAGAAATGATGTAGCCTGGTCCTGTACCATCTTCACGATCGTTGGTATGTTTGAGTCTATTATTGCCGCCATTGCAGAGTGCCTTCCAGCCCAGGGAGCTCATCTTCCAGCACTATATCTGATAGTATTCTGTTGTGATCCATAGGGTTTTCATTGGCTAATTTTTGAAGGTAGATCACCAGGCTTTTCTTCCCAGTCTGTCTTAGTCTGGAAGCTCTGCTGAAACCTGTCCACCATGGGTGACCCTGCTGGTATTTAAAATGCTGGTGGAATTGCTTCTAGTATCACAGCAACACACAAGCCACCACAGTATGACAAGCTGACAGATGGGTGGTGGGCCATTATTATACCTAAGATTAATATAATTCCTTAATATCATGTAATTTCAGTCCAAATAAAAATTTCTCTGCTTGTCCCCAAAATATGTCATCTCAGCATGGCATGACCCAGACTCCCTCTGGCCACTTCCTGGGAAAGAGTCCAACATCTTCTGGCCTGAAGGAGCCAGAATTCTTTCTGGAGTGTAATAAAGAGTTGTAAATACCTGTAGGGGGAGAGTGGCCTCCCCCTGCCACCGTGGGGCCTGAGATTAGCTGGGATCCCCAGTGGCAGCTGGTAAATGAGGCTTCCCAACAGAAGAGCGAGGAAGGAAGTGGAGCCAGCAGCCTGTGGGTTGGTGCACCACATGGCTCGGAGCATTGGCCTTGGAGTAAGATAGCCTGTGTTCAGGTCCTGGCTCCTGTACCCAATAGCTGTGTGACCTTGGGCAGGTGCCTTAATCTCCACGAGTGTCATAGATTGAATTGTGTCCCCCCAAAATACGTGTCAACTTGGTTAGGCCATGATTCCTAGTATTGTGTGGTTGTCCTCGATTTTGTGATGTTAAAAAGGATTAGGGTGGGATTTGTAACACCCTTACTAAGGTCACATCCCTGATCCAATGTAAAGGGAGTTTCCCTGGGGTGTGGCTTGCACCACCTTTTATCTTACAAGAGATAAAAGGAAAGGGAATCGAGCAGAGAGGAGGACTTTATACCACCAAGAAAGCAGTGCTGGGAGCAGAGCGCATCCTTTGGACTCAGGGTTCCCTGTGCTGAGAAGCTCCTAGTCCAGGGGAAGATTAATGACAAGGACCTTCCTCCAGAGCCAACAGAGAGAGAAAGCCTTCCCCTGGAGCTAGCACCCTGAATTTGGACTTCTAGCCTACTAGATTGTGAGAAAATAAATTTCTCCTTGTTAAAGCCATCCGCTTGTGGTATTTCTGTTGTAACAGCACTAGATGACTAAGACAACAAGCCTCCATTTCTTCAGCTGTAAAATGGAGATAATAAGAGTACCTGCTTCATAGATAGGTAAGGGTTAAATTCAATACAGTGCGTAAAGTGCCTGACATTAAGTATTCAGTGGATGTTGGCTGTGGTCCTCAACACTGTCATCACCATAATCATTATGATGTGACTATTGTGATCCTGATGAAGACTATAGGCCACTGAGACTGGTGCCCTGGTCTTGGCTATCCCTCCGGGGCCTGGGGTGACCTAGGGAAGCAAGGGCAATTCAATTTTTTGGACAGTGGTTCCTCTAAAAACCAAAGGAGTGTTTGAGAGCAAGTTCGCTGGAGTTTTTTTTAATTGTGGTGAACTATATATAACATAAAATTTGCTATTTTAACCATTTTTAAGTGTACGCTTCAGTGATACTAGTTATATTCACTATGCTGTACAACCATCGCCACTGTTTATTTCCAAACTGCCTCATCACCTCAAATAGAAACTCTGTACCCATTGAGCAAACTCTCCATTCTTTCTGCCTGCAGTCCCTAAAAACAAACAAAACCCATTGCTGTCGAATCGGGTCTGACTCATAGAGACCCTATAGGACAGAGTAGAACTCCCCCATAGGGTTTCCAAGGAGCAGCTGGTGGATTCGAACTGCCAACCTTTTTGGTTAGCATCCATAGCTCTTAACCACTGTCCCACCAGGTTTCCCCCCAGCCCCTCGTAACCACAAATAAACTTTGGTCTCTATGCATTTGCCTATTCTAGATATTTCATATAAGTGGGATAATACCGTATTTGTCCTTTTGTATCTGACTTATTTCACTCAGCGTAATGTTTTCAAGGTTCATCTATGTGGTGGCATGTATTAGAACTTCATTTCTCTTTATGGCTGAATAATTTTCCATTGTATGTATGTACCACATTTTATTTATCCAATCATCTGTTGATGGACACTTATTTGTTTGAGCCTCTGCTTTCAATTCCAATGGGGTTTTGATGCCCAGTATGGCACCCAAGTTCAGAAACTCTGGCAGTGTCTCTGTGCTGGCCTGCATTTCAGGATCTGGGGAAATCTGTGCTCTTGTTTTCTGGGTGAAGCCTTTTTATAATGCCTTCTTTGAACCAAGCAGGACCAGCTGAGGACATTGGTACCTTCAAAGGGCTCCATCAGCTTCTTCCCTGCCTCTCTTTAAATCCAAGTGTGTCTGGCTTCAAAGACAGAACAACTGGCCTCCGGTATTTAACCTGATTGTTGTTGTATTGTTGCTGTTAGCTGCCATTGAGTCAGCCCCTGACTCATGGCGACCCCATGCACAATGGAATAGAAACACTGCCCTGTCGTGTGCCATCCCTGTGATCATTTGAAGACTGGACCATTGCGATCCATAGGGTTTTCACTGGCAGATTCTCAGAAGTGGGTTGCCGGGCCTTTCTTTCTAGTCCGTCTCAATTTGGAAGCTCCACTGAAACCTGCTCAGCATCACAGTAACATTCATGCCTCCACTGACAGACAGGTGGTAGCTATGTATGAGGTGCATTGGCCAGGAATTTAACCTGGGCCTCCTGCGAGGAATGTGCAAATTCTTCCGCCAAACCACCACTGACCCAGTCCCAAATGTTAATTAAACATTAGTTCGATTTCTGCAGACATTCTCTCCATGGGCATAGAAAGAAAGGGGGTTGCAATAGGAAATATATGCCACCCAGAAGGGACACACTCTAGGGGAGCCCACCCAGATGTTTCCTGAGCTGTGAGCCATGATGTTGGTGTGGAAGATGCTAGAAAGAAAGAGAAACTTCCAATTAGAAGGGGCCAGCGCTAGGAAAATCCGCAGCATTTGGATAATAAATAGCACATCCCGTTGCTGTCGAGGCCATTCCGACTCATAGCGACCCTCTAGGACAGAGTAGAACCGCCCCATAGGGTTTTCGAGGAGTGGCTGGTAGATTCAAACTACCCACCTTTTGGTTAGCAGTCAAGCTCTTAACCACTGTGCCACCAGGGCTCCAAAAATATAGGTCATATAAAAAACAGCTGCTATTGTTTTGCATCTGAAGGCCGGTTCTTTCTGCAGCAGTCAGACACGTAGCCCAGGGGAACAGTTGTTCCAGTTTGTCAGGAGAGTCTTGGTTCGTTTCCATTGTGTCTCAAAGCCTTGCTGAATTCTCCTGATCCCCAGGCATCTTGAGCGACCCATTGGTTCTTCTGGCCAAACACTGGTATCTTCCCATCTCACACGTCAGTCCCCTGAGCAGGGCTCAATAAGCTCTTTCATCTCTCACACCCCAGTGGGATTCAGTGGCGCTATCTGGCCCAAATGTGTCAGGACCTGCCAGACCCCCAGCCGCGGGCTCCTCTCTCTGGTCCCCCCATAACTGGAGTCTCTTCTTCCCCAACCCCCATCTGTGTGCCCAGCTGTGTCCCGGCTCTTAGACCTCCCTAAGTCAAAATGTGGGTCCTGAGAGGCTGGTCCTCTAATAACTGGTTACTTACCTTCTCACACTTAGTTCCCTCTGCGCCTCAGTTTTCTCATCTGTGAAATGGGGATGATTGTTCCTATGTCACAGAACTATAACAAGCATCCAACTGGCAAACTTCACCCATTGGAATCAGCATCCAAAATAATTTTACCCTGGAAAGCAAATGACTTGTCCACTATACTTCAATAAATTTTTCTCTTCCTTACATTCTTGGTGAGCCCTGGTGGCGCAGTGGTTAAGAGCTATGGCTGCTAACCAAAAGGTCAGTGGCACAAATCTACCAGCCACTCCTTGGAAACTCTGCGGGCAGTTTTACCCTGTCCTAAAGGGTCGCTATGAGTTGGAGTCGACTCGACAGCAAGGGGTTTGGGTTTTGGGTTATGTTCTTGAGAAGAGAGGGGAGGAAGGAGGAGTATGTTGACTGTGGTGGACATGTGTGTTTTTACTTGAAGAGGGTTCATGCTGGTTTGTGTTTCTGAGATGGGAATCTTCAGATATCCTTCAAGGTCTTTGCTTCCCGATTAGGCAACATGCAGAGTGATTAACCACTCTTCCCTTTGGGGCCAAATTGTCCAGAAGTCCTACTGGCGCCTAGTAAGGAGGGATGAAAGACACTCTCTTGGGGACAATTCTACTTGTGCTGTCTGCTTGTCATTTAAATAAACCATTTGTTTTCAGACAAAATGGATTGCTGGTTCCATAGGTGACTCAGTCCCCTGCATATGTACAGGGAGTACTGGAAGATGCTGCTCATGAGTTTGGGGCAGGAGAGATCTAGGCCTGCCCAGCCACTGTGCCTGGGTCGTAGCACGGATTTATGCCTGCCTGAGCCCCAGTTGTTGTTTCTCCTTCAGAGCTTTGTGACCATCGTGATGACTTAATGGTTTGGTTGTTTTCTGAATCCTTGGGTTGCCTAGAAAACAACTTCTTCCAGTAAATGGAAATAAAAGTGCTTGAAAGTAATGTCAACAGCCACAATCCCTCAGCTTTTATGGCTCTTTGCTGTTTAGAAGATGCTGCTCCCAGCCACTATTGCTTTTAGAACCTAAACAATAGCCCTGTGAAGTAAGAGGCATGGGTATTATGATAACTCTGCTGTGTGGAAGGACAAAGTGGGGCTCAAAGGATTGAATTGCGTCCCCCAAAAAATATGTGCTATAAATCATAACCTCTGTGCCCGTCGTTTAGGAGCCCTGGTGGCTCAGTGGTTAAGAGCTCGGCTGCTAAAAGGTCAGCAGTTCGAGTCCCCTAGCCACTCCTTGGAAACCCTATGGGGCAGTTCTACTCTGTCCTATAGGGTTGCTATGAGTTGTAATCAACTTGATGGCAACGGGTTTGGTTTTGGTTAGTATGGTGGCTGGCACAGAGCAGATGGCCCACTGCCTTTATCCTTGCTAAGTCAGTGGCAAAGAGAAAATTGCTCAGTTGGCCTTCCCCACGTTGTTGATAGGCATACATGGTGCACATACAAAGCACACCTGCAAAAGTCCACAGACCGGTGGTGGTTATAGCAGTGCAAGTGGAGAATAGGTGTGGTAGGCACATTTCTAAGATAGTCCCCAAGATTCCTGCTGCTGATGTACATACTTTGTATAATCTTCTTCTCTTGAGTGTGGCGGAACCTGTGACTCTGATGGGGTGTTATATAACCTACCAGTTGCTGTCAAGTGGATTCCCACTCATGATGGCCCTGTGTGTGTCAGAATAGAGCTGTGCGCCATAGGGTTTTCAGTGGTTGATTTTTTGGAAGTAGATTGCCAAGACTTTCTTTTGAGACACCTCTGGGAGGACTCAAACACCAAGCTTTCAGTTAACAGCTGAGCGCATTAACTGTCTGCACCACCGAGGGACTCCCATGGTTATATTACATTATATGGCAAAAGGAATTTTGCGCATATAATTAAGGTCACTAATCAGTTAGCTCTGATTTAATCAAAAGGGAGATTATTATTAATCATCGATGTGTTATCTCCAATCTCCGATCAAAAGGAGGGACTGATTTAGGAAATAATATTGGAGTTATTATTCCCTCTCCTTGAGCATACAGAATGTGACCCAGCTGAAGCTGGGCTCACAAGGGCTCACAAGGATTCACAAGGACACATCAACTGGGCCCTGAGGTATAAAGACAATAGCTAAGATAATCTTGGAAACATTTTAAAGAAGTTTTCACAAAAGCCCGTCAAACAGAACGCAAAAGACTTTCCACTATTATCTTTTTCTATTAGCATTTAGTGAATAGAAATCTGTTGGACCAATGAAGACCCTCCTGACTTTCATAACTGAAACCCATACCAGTGATTGTTAAGAAAGATGATTCAAAATGTAGGATTATAATTTCTAGCCAATCAGTGAAAAAGTGATGTTTTCAATAATTCTACCCATTTTGTGATGTTGATATATACTGATGGCTCTGTAACTGTTCTTTGGACTCGGGCAGACGTGGCAGTGGCAGCATGCTTGTCCGCTTCCCACTTTTGTCCTTTTGAATATATGCCAAATGAAACTTTCCTTTTACTTTAAAAAAAAAGGGGAGGGGAGATTATCTGAGTGGACCTGAATTAATCATACAAACCCTTTAAATTTGGGCCTAGAGGTCAGAGACAGAAGAAGGCAAAGAGATTTGAGGTGTGAGAGGGCCTTTGGAGGGGACCATGTGGCAAGGAACTGTGGGTGCTTCTAGAAGTGAAAAGTGATACCCCCACCCCCAGTCAACAGCCAGCAAGAAAGTGGGCACCTCAGTCCAACAACTGCAAGGAACTGAATTCTGCCAACACGCACGTGGCCTTGAAAGAGGCTCTTATATTCCAAAAATGAACGCAGACTCACCAACACCTTGATTGCAACCCTGAGCAGAGCACCCAGTCACACTGTGCCTGGACTTCTGATTTACAGACACTGTGAAATAAGTTTTAAGCTACTAAGTTTATGGTAATTTGTTATACAGCAAGAGAAGAATAATATAATGAGCAAGGCCACCACACAGTGGCTTGTGGCAAAACCTAGTGGCTGAAGGAACAAACGTTTGTTATCTCATAGTTTCTAAGAGTAAGGAATCCAGGAGTGGCTTAATGGGATGTCTCAGCCTCAGTGTCTGTATGCAGCCCTTTCTTCTATCAGATGGCCTCGTGGCACATTCCTTCACTTCATTTAGGTCTCTGCTCAAATGCCACCTCCTCCAAGAGACTGTCCCAGACATCAGACATGCTGTATAATAGCATCCATCGCTCTGTCTCCTATATAGCCACTGAATATTTTTTCAAAGTGCTTATCTCCTCTCTCTGTGTCTGTATATATACATATATGTGTATGTATATATATGTAGTTGTTGTTAGCTGTTGTTATCTTGGCCCCTGACTCATGACCACGCTATGCATTGTGATCCCATTGTGACCCACAAGGTTTTCATTGGCTGATTTTCAGAAGCAGATCACCTGGCCTTTCCTCTTAGCCCATCTTAGTCTGGAAGCTCCACTGAAACCTGTTCAGCATCATAGCAACGCACAAGCCTCCTGACAGATGAGTGGTGGCTGTGCATGAGGTGTATCGGCTGGGAATCAAATCTGGGTCTCTTGAATGGAAAGTGAGAGTTCTACCACTGAACTCCACTGCATAAGTGTGTGTGTGTGCGCATGTGTGTGTACGTATATGTATAAATGTGTGTGTGTGTATGTATGTATATGTATGTGTGTGTGTATATATATATATATATATGTATATATATATATATATATATATGATTTAAAATCTAGAGTCTATACATGTTCCCCTACTGGAATGTAAGCTTCTTAAGAGTAAGTGACTTTCTTTTGTTTTCAGGGATCACTGGTACCTAAATCAGAGCTTGGCGCAGCACTTGGTAAGAATGTGCTAAGTAGATTAGTGAATTCTTTAGTTGTCCTAAAGAACCGACTTCGTAGTAAACGAACTTTGGTACATTAATAATAACAGCAGTAATAAACACGACGTCTGCTCCTCCTGCCAACAGTTATGCAGGCTTTGCTGATTCCAGATGATCCTCGATCATTTGATCCTTGTGACAAGGCTGCGAAGTTGGAAGAAGAGGATTTTTATTATGATTATGATTAGTATAAAAAGGGTCCACAGTATAAATTCTCTAACATTCCTCTACAGTTAGAAAGGTTAAGAAAGAAACATGGCAGGTTCTACTGATTTTTTTTTTTTCCTCAGCATGAATCATTTTTCTTTAACACTTCATAAGGGAAGAGAAGATACTAAGTCTTTACAAAAACAATTTTCAATAACTCCAGGCAAAAAAATATAATAAAACATTTACTTATGAATAAGTTAAGGGAATTGAATCATTTAAAATTTCTTTTTAATGTAGCCTACTGCTATCTTATAAAATATCTGTGTAGTAAATTTCAGTGACTACCTATTTTTAGAGTAGGTTGTAGTTTCACTGAACACAAGAATAAAACATCTAGACAGAGTGACCTCAAGCTAATTATGAGAGAAATTGATGAAAAATTCTTACTTTCGAGGACTCCTTTGAGAATCCGATAAAAGCCACGGACCCATACAAAAGTGCACATTCATGCAAAATCTCACATATAATCCCAGGGTGTTGAGAATTTCCTGAAGCCCAGGTTAAGAACTCCTGTTCTAAAAGACATTTTAAAAGCAAAGCCATGTTTCTGACTGTGACTGACCCTGGGTCCTCTTGCTGAAGTCTGCTTTCATTTGGCCAGGGTTGAGGGGTGTCTCTGTGTGTTAAAGCTGGGCACCGTTTCTTTAGGTTGTAGTGAAATAAACCTTATGAAGGGAAATTAACTGGTTTGGATGTTATACTAGTAAACGTGTGTGATTGTTCAGCATCTTTCTTAAAAGCTCTCAAGGCGCTCTTTTATTTATTTATTTTTTTAAATGTAAACATAAGCTAAATCCCATAGGGATGCTGGATAACAGCGTGAGAGTCGTGAGCGGTCCATTCACTGAGGTTTTGTGGGGTGCGAGGTATCATTGATCAGCCTGCAGCCTTCACTGACTGATCAGAGGTGAACGTCAGAAGGGCCAGGAGAAAGTTCTGGCTTTCGGGTCAGACTCGAAATTTCAGCACTCCCACCGATGAGCTGTGTGTCCTTGGGCAAATTACTTGACCATTCAGAGCCTCAGTTTTTCCATCTATAAAACAGGAATAATAGCACTTGCCTTTAAGCGTTGTTTTGGAAATTAGGAATTATGCATTACAAGAAGCTGGCACGTAAATGCTCAACAAATGATAGCTATTGCTGCTGCTGTTGTTCATATTATCAATATTGACAGTATCTAACATTTCATGATGTTTCTCCACGTCTGGCTGTATTAAGTTCCTAGGACCATCATAACGAAATTTTACCAACTGGGTAGCTTAGGGTCCTTGCGTGGTGCAAATGGTTTGCACTTGATTACTAAACTAAAAGTTGATAGTTCAAACCCATCCAGTGGTACCGTGGAAGAAAGGCTTAGCAATCTGCTCCCGTCAAGATTACAGCTAAGAAAACCCTACAGAGCAGTTCTGCTGTGTAACACATGGGATTGCGATGGGTCAGAACGGACTTGGTGGCAGTGGGTTTGGTTTTTGGGCTTTGGGTGGCTTATAAGAACAGAAATTTATTTTCTCACAGATCTAGAGGCTAGAGGTCCAAATCAACGAGTCAGCAGAGCCATGCTCCCTCTGAAGCCTCTAGGGGAAGAGGCTTTCTTGTCTCTCCCAGCTTCTGGGAGTCCCAGCCATTCCTCGGCTTGTAGATGCATCTTCACAGGGAGTCCTTCCTCTATGTGTATCTCTCTGTGCCTGGTCTGCTCTTTTACAGGACAGCACTCAGGTTGGATTAGGACCCACCACAGTATAACCTCATGTTAACTTCACTGATAACGTCTTCAATGACCTCCTTTCCAAACAAAGTCACATTCACAGGTACCAGAGGTTAGAACTTCAACATGTTTTTTGTGGGGACACAGTTCAATCCATAACCCTGGATATGCATCATCATATCTGGGAAGCAACGAAAAATAATTCTCGGGCCTCCCCGAAGAACTACTGAATGGGAATTTCTTGGATTAGGGCCAGGTGTGCTGTCATTTGCTCCTCCAGATTCACATGCCATCCTTGTCCACCCTGCTCTGGGCCCCAGGAGGCTGATGATGGAGCCTGGCAGGAGATGGAGGAAAAGAGTGAGGCACTTAACACCCCGGCTCCGCCCCACTATGGGTCACCTGCATCCCTTAACCAAATGGCTCAGTGCTATCACCCAGCTCCTCCACTCAGCTTTCTCTCTCTTCAGGTTCAGGTAGCTGCTCCCTCCACCGGTCCCTTTAGTCCTCAGGTGACAAATGTGTCCACTGTTACCAGCCCCTGAGAATGGCACCATCCCTTGCCCACAGCTTTGTAAGTCAGTCCCTTTATGGAACTCTCCTCAAATGACCCATTCTGAGTGTCCTCTGTTTCCTGCGGGGACCTGACTGATCCCCAGTGCTCCCCTGGTCAGTGGAGCAGATGGGTTTTTGGAACCACCTCATGCACTCCAGGGAGATGATAGATTATAAAACCTGCTCACATGGTCTGTTAGACCTTCACAGTAACTCCACGTGGAAGGGAGACAGGAACAGTCATAAGATGGGACAGCCAGAAACAGATGAAAGCACAGGTGGAGGTGTTGAGGAGAGGCCCCTGAGGGCTCTCCGTTTGTCCCTGAAGCCTTCCAGATTTCCCCTTCTCCCAGCAGGGCTTTTGGAATAGGCAGCTGCTCAGTGGGGTCCTGGGAGTGGGCATGGAGGGATTGGCTTCTTGGGATAAGAGGCCGCCAAGTCCAGTGTCCTGAGGGAAAAGCCATTGCATCCTGTGAGTCTGAAGTCCCTACTTAGAGTCCAGAGCCTTCCAGGCAGCAGGTACAGGAACGCCAGAGACATTACTGAATTTCCAGCTGAGTGGGACACTTGTGTACCATGAGCCAGACGTTTCCCCCATGGCCTCGTCTTTGATCCGCATTCTGGTTTCTGTCCTGCATCTCTGCTCTTCCACCCTTTAGACCTTCCCTATCTTCCTGCCATGATGCTCTGCCGCTCGCCATGGCTTCTGGATTGAGGGCGGCTTTGCATCTGAGTAGGGAGGCGGGATCTTCACAGTACTGGGGGCTCTCCCCAGCTATCCTGGTTTGGGCACTTCCTCTTTTTATCTATCTCTACCTGTCTGTCTGGAGCCCTGGTGGCGCAGTGGTTAAGAGGCCAGCTGCTAACCAAAGGTCAGCAGTTTGAATTCACCTATTGCTTCTTGGGAACCCTATGGTGTGGTTCTACTCTGTCCTGTAGGGTCACTGTGAGTCAGAATCGACTCAACAGTAAGGGGTTTAGTTTTTTGTTTGTTTCTTTGTTTTTGGTTATCTATCTATCTGTCCATCCATTCATCCATCCATCCATCTATCCATCTTTTTATATGCCCTGTGAATCAACAAGAGGAGCCAGAATATGAGGCATTTCCTAACTTATTTGACCTTAGAACTGTTTCATGTGGAGAGAGAGAAGCCTCTCCTGGATCCAGTGACCAATCCTCAACCCTGGATGGCTGCACAGAAGAATCCCCTGGAATTTAAAATTACTAATGCTCAGCCCCACTCCAGACTAATGGAATCAGAATCTTTGGGGCAGATCCAGAAGTTGTATCTATTATTATTATTATTATTATTGTGGTAAAAGTACACACACCAAAACATTCGCCAGCACAACTTCCACATTTAAAATTCAGTGACAATGATTATATTCTTTATGTTGTGCCAACATTATTGCTGTCCTTTTCCAAATAGTCCACCACCATTAACATGTACTCAATGCCCCCCAAGCAAAACTCCCTTTTTCCTCCTCTCTCCCTTCTATGGCAACCATTAGGAATCTTTGGTTTCTATATTTTAGCTTATTTCATATAAGTGAGATCATACAGTATTTGTCCTTTTGCAATTGGACTTATTTCACTCAGCATGATGTTTTCAAGGTTCATCCATGTCGTGACATGCATCAGGACTTCATTCTTTTTACAGCTGCATGATATTCCATTGCATGTGTACACAATGAAACCTGTGAGAGCTGGAAGCCATCGGGACGGCTTTGTTTTCCCAGGTCTCTCAAGTTTTCTGCCTTTGATAGGATGCAGTCTTACCACTTTTCTATCGCTAATTTTAGTGGAAAATATTTGAGTTTTCCTTCCCTGACAGGTTTGTGCCTTACCCAGTTCCAGCTTTCACAGGGTTTACTGTATAACATTTTGTTTACCCATTCATCTGTTGATGGACATGTTGGCTGTTTCCATCTTTTGCTATTGTGAAAAGTGCTGCAATGAACATCGGTGTACAGGTTTCTGTTTGCGTTCCTGCCTTCACTTCCTCTGGGTATATACCTAGGATTGGGATTGCTAGGTCATGTGGTAGTTCTATGTTCAACTTTTTATTGTTGTTGTTGTTGAGAATATACACAGTAAAACATACACCAATTCAACAGTTTTCTACAGGTACAATTTAGTGACATTGATTACATTCTTCGAGCTGTGCAGCCATTCTCATCCTCCTTTTCTGAGTTGTTCCTCCCCCATTAATATACATTCATTTCCCCTTAAGGATCCTATCTAATCTTTTGAGTTTTGGTTGTCACTTTGATCCCATATAGACAGTTCTTAAATGAGCATAATGCTCAAGGCAGACCTTTTTTACTAGTTAAGCTGAACTACTGTTTGGTTTTAAGAAGACTTCAGGGGATATTTTTGGTTTAAGGTTTAAAGTTTATCTCAGGGCAATAGTTTCAGGGGTTCATCCAACCTCCATGGCTCCAGAAAGTCTGGAGTCCATGAGAATTTAAAATTCTGTTTCTGTACTTTCGCCTTTTTGATCAGGATTCTTTTATAGAATCTTTGATCAATATGTTCAGTAATGGTAGCTGGGCACCACCCACTTCTGGTCTCATGGCAAAGGAGGCAGTTGTTCATGGAGGCAATTAGCCATACATTCCATATCCTCCTCCTATTCTTGACTCTCCTTCTACCTCTGTTGTTCAAGGCAAATAGAGACTAATTTCCGTGCCTTGGATGGCTTCTTGGAGGCATTTAAGACTGTACGCCTATGTTCAACATTTTGAGGAACCACCAAACTGTTTTCGACAGTGGCTGTATCATTTTATATTCCCACCAGCAGTGGATGAGGGTTCCACTTTCTCCACAACGTCACCAACACTGGTTGTTTTTTATGTGTGTGTGTGTGTTTTCTTAATTGCTGAGACTTTGTCCAGTTTATGCTTTTATTTTTTTTTTAAACTTCTCATCTCCCCTTCCGCCAGCCCCTGGTAACCACTCACTAGTCTATTTCTGTCTCCGTGTATTTCAGTCAGTAGAGTGAGGCTCTAATTGGCACTGAGGATGAGCTGTAGGAGCCAGGCCTGCCTGGCACTGAGCTCACCCCTGGTGCTAGCCTGGTGGGTTGTCTCCAGCCAGGGCTCTCACACTGGTTCCTGGCTAAGGAAGGACACAGGGGCAGGGAGGGTGAAGCCAGATGGGGATCCAAGAGCTCAGCGGTAGCTGACCCAGAGGGAGGGTGCAAACCCCAGATCATAGCTCGAAGCAAGCAATGGTCCTGAGGAGGGGCCCTGAGGGTGGGCTAAGCCAGATGCTGATCAACTAGGACTTTCCAGTAATGTAAGAGTTTGGCAGGACAGCTGCTCTGTGTTTGTCAGGCAGATGTCTACATGCTGAACCTCCCCCTCACTGGATATGGAGAGGGTAAGTACTTGAATCTGAAAGGTGAAGTTTGAAAGGGACTCACTTAGCTGCTGGCAGTAACCACTTACACTGTCAGACACATAGAGCTGGAAACAGTTTGTGTGTGTGTGTGTGTGGCATTAATACATATCATAAACTTTGCCATTTTAACCATTTTTACGGATACACTTAAGGAGTCTCTGGGTGTTGCAAATGGTTAAGCACTGAACTACTAACCAAAAGTTTGGCAGTTCAAACCACTCAGTAGCTCCTCCAGAGTAAGTCTGCTTCTGAAAGGTCACAGCCTTGAAAACCCTTTGGAGCAGTTCTACTTTGCACACATAGGGTCACGATGAGCTGGAATCAACTTGATGGCAACTAACAGCAAGGGTGCACTTCAGTGACATTAACTACATTCATCGTGTTGTGCAACCATCACCACTATTTCCAGAAGTTTACCCCAAACAGAAACTTAAGCAATGACTTCCCAATGCCCCCCTCTCACCCCCGCCACCCTTCCCAGTCCTGGTAACCACTAATAAACTTTGGTCTCTATGCATTTGCTTCTTCTAAATATTTCATGTAAGTGGGATCATACAATATTTGTCCTTTTGTGTCTGACCTCTTTCAGTCAGCATAATACTTTCAAGATTCATCCATGTTGTGGCATGTATCCTGTATCAGGACTTTATTTCTCTTTATGGCCGAATAATATTCCATTGTGTGCCTGTACCACATTTGGTTTATCCATTCATCTGTTGATGGACACTTGGGTTGTTTCCACCGTTTGGCTATTGTGAATAGTGCTGCAGTGAGCATTAGTGTACACGTATCTGTTTGAGTCCCTGCTTTCAAGTCTTGGATATATACCTAGGAGTGGCATTGTTGGGTCATACAGGGGGGTGGAAACATTTAAAAATTAACGAACTCTATTATGATGAGTGCCACAAGAAAGGCCAGTGAGAAGAGATGCTTAAGAAAAATAAGCCACTGTTAGCATGACTGCGCGGTGAGCTGGTTGACACGATCTGTCTTCAGCCGGTCCAAGCCTGGCTGTTCTCAGGAGGAACATCCCATCCCCTCTCCACAACTGCTTCTGGTATCGTACAATGGCTTTTCGTCAGCCGGAAATGGCTTGACCAGGGATGGTCAGCTTGACCACTGTGCTGACAGGACAGGGGCTCTCTGAGAAAGACAAGCAGATGGCAGAACTCCCCTGGGCTCTGTCAGGGTGTCGACAGACACAAGCGGCATCTCTTGTGTTACTCACGCACCTGCCACAGCTGCCTCCCCTGCACTCGGCCCACCCAGGGTGCTGGGCAAGGATCTTTCTCCAGGGTCCTGGGTGCAGACTCCTCTGTCTCTTACTCTTCATCTAATACCTATTTCTAAAACCGACCGTGCTTCAAATTTTTGGTTCTAGCCTTTAGCACGTGTGAGCTGAGGTCTTGTAGAACGTGGTAGAGCTTATTGATCCAAAACCAGTCATGGGGACGGTGCAGGACCAGGCAGTGTTTTGTTCTGTTGCGCATGGGGACGCCATGAGTTGAGGGCCCCTTGACAGCAGCTAACATCAACAACAATGCACTAGATAACCCACTGATTGGTTATGTTGAGTGTTGTCACATTGTCCCTTGTATCCTGCTAGAATGTGAGCACCAGGCGGGCAGGAATCTTTCCAGTTTGTTCACTGCTATGTCCCAAGCACCAAGGTGCTCAGAATATGTATTTGTTGAATGAATGGAAAGATGTTGTGGAGAACTACAACTAGAGCGGCCGGAAAACAGATCGGGTCCAGAGAATACTTGTCCTCCTGCATGCTCTGAAGGTGGCCCGGCCTCGCCCAGGCGCCTGGGCAGCATCCCTGCAGGCTGAGCCTTCCGAGCTGTCCTGCAGCAGGAGCTCAGCTGTGGTGCACAGCAGGCTTGCTCCAAGGGCTGTGAGGACTGCGTGTCAGTGGGGTTATCTGCCGCTGTGCGAAGAATGCTTTTAAACCCGTGCCTGGGTTCCTGACCTCCTGAGAGAGAAAGCAGATGCACCATTTAACCCCTTGTTGCCACTGGAGGGGCTACAGACCTCCTGTTTTAGGGAATTGGGTCAAGCTAGGGAATTTCTGGCCTTTGGACCCTAAGGGTTAATGAGAGTCTGGTGTTCTCAGAACCTGAATCTTGTAAATCCCAGAGCTCACCGCAGGATCTCTACACCCCCGACCAGAGGGGCCTGAGGCTGAAGGGCCCCGCCAGCCCTCAGCTTCGGAAGCCTGGCACCTGTCCGGGTCCTGATTAACAACCGGAGGAGCGGCTCTCGGGTTTCCATGGGTTCAATGTACACACGGCTCAAGGTCTGGGAGGTGGAAGTACTGTTTTCTTTTGCCACTGGGAGGTCAGAAGTACTTAATAAAACCTGTGTCCTCCACCTGGCTGGGCTTTGGATATGCTTTTTAAATTTAATTAGCTCTTTTAAGGGTTCTACTCAAAGGCACCTCTTTACTCGTGCTAACAATAACATGTTAAATACACGCCCCATGTTCTTGTTCTATTTTAACATAGGCAGCAGTGGCATTTTGGAAGGAGAATAAACTTAGAGATGAGGACTTCTATTCAAATACAAGTGCTGCTGTGTGACTTTGGGCAACTCGCTCAATCTCTCTGATCTCTGCTTCCCCATCTACAAAGCTCAGTTGCATGGAGTTGTTATAAGGCTGAGGTCAGCTCCTGGCCCACTTTTGTTTAGCTTGTGCGATGTTTTAACGTATTTGAACTATTAGCAGTTAAAAATGAGGAGATTCCCTTAAAATTCCATGTTCTTTAAGAAGTGGGAGGTTCCAGCAGCAAGGGCAGGCATGCATTCTTGCATTTCCACCGTCAGGGCTGAGTGACAGCGCCACCTTCACTTGTAAGCGAGGGACGACAGTGCCTTATATAGCCATGTGCTTGTCATCGTGTGTGTTACACTCGGGAGAAGGTATTTACTGTGTCTAAAAGGGGGATGAGGACATGATTTAGAGTCCCTGGATGGCACAAACGTTTAAGTACTCGGCTGCTAGCCAAAAGATTGGAGGTTTGAGGCTACCGAGAGACACCTTGGAAGAGAGTCCTGGTGATCTACTTCCAAAAAATCAGCCACCAAAAACCCTATGGAGCACAGCTCTACTCTGACACACAGGGGGTCACTATGAATTGGAATCTGCTTGACAACAACAGGTTTACTAGAACGTGATTTGCTAGTCAATGCCTGCAGACTCTGGGTAGGAGGGGTGTGTCATTATTCTCCTCCTAAACCTGTGCCCTTATCATTGAGGATCTTGTACAACCAGAGGCTTTGGCTTCTCCCTGAGCTCTCTGTAACACCAGGCTGGTTTCCTGAAGGAGGAGGAGGCCTCCTGGTATTTACAATATGTAGACCAGGCAGGGCAAAGGGCCCGTACCTGCACAGCGTCCAGGGCTGCAAAGGAAAGGCCAGATGTTTGAGCTCTCCCTTGTTTATAAACGAAATGTCTGTTCCCATCAAGAAC
Organism: Dugong dugon; assembly: GCA_030035585.1. Lineage (NCBI taxonomy): Eukaryota > Metazoa > Chordata > Mammalia > Sirenia > Dugongidae > Dugong > Dugong dugon. The sequence goes on from CM057460.1 coordinate 152,407,776, forward strand.
CCCTGTGTTTACATGACGGGGGTATGGGGAGGCGCCGGGTGCTGACCAGCACACATTTGGAAAGCATCCGCAAAGAAGTCACTGGTTGGCACGCGTCCACACCCCTCTGAGTACTGTGACCTTGAGTGAGTTAAGTAACTTTCCTGCCTCAGTTTCCTCATCTGTAAAGCAGAGATATTAACAATATCCACCTCATAGGATCATGTCTAAATTAACGTTTCTAAAGTACTCAGAACAATGCCTGGCACGAAGCAAGTGCTCATTTTTCATTTTTCAGTTGCCATTGAGTCGACTCTGACTTATGATGACCCCATGTGTATTAGAGCAGAACTGTGCCCCATAAGGTTTTCAGTGGCTGCGTTTTTGGAAGTAGATCTCCACACCTTTCTTCCGAGGCTCCTCTGGATGGACTCAAACCTGCAGCCTTCTGGTTAGTAGCGGGTACTTAACTGTATTACCCAGGGACTCCCAGTAAGTGCTCAGTATATGTTTATTATTATTATTTTATCATTGTGAGCATTCCTGCCTCTCGTTGTGCCCTTTTTATCCTCCTTGCTTTTGCTCCTGTCCAAACACGATACCTCTTTTACATGACCTCATAGCATCAGCTCTCAGCTCAGGAAAAGAAAACAAAACCCACATGCATCTTAGACTTTCTGAGAAAATCGACTAATTTCTACGCATTTAATTAAAAGCAGCGCTTTCACTAACACTTGAAATTTGGAAATGTTTGCTCACTCTCTGGTGATATTAAAAAGAAATGCTGATTTTATTTGCATGTTACCTAGCCTAAAGTCGTGGCTCAAAAGGTGTGTGCCTCTCAGAAGAACTGGAATCCTAGAGCAAACAAGCTCATGGATGCTGCTGAAGTTCAATTACACTTAAAAAAATATTTCCCTTTATTTAGCTGTGCAGTGAGGCATGAAATTGCACCTAACCATCCACTTACTTGAGCCCTTTGAACACTTAGCCCTCACAACATTTGGGCAAGGTAAGTGGTGCCAGCCTGCAGCTGGTTCTGCTTTGCTGATTATTCCAAATAAAGAACAAATGCTGCCTTCCTGTTCCTTCCCTCCTCTTTCTGCAGTCGTCTGCTCTTCGTGGAAATTCACTCGTTTGCACACCAATTTCCATTTTGGCTGAAGTTCTGAAGAGGGAACCATGGGGACATTTGTTAATGAGAAATCTGGGAAATTTGATTTGGAAAGCGTTTTCTTATGAAGGCATTTAATTGTTGAAAGGCTCTGACTTGTAATTTGGAGTTAAATTTGTTAAGTCCTGGAAGGTTTTGATTCCTTGGTTTTGTTTCAGTAAATGCGGAGTCAAAATTAAGTTAAAAAAATTTTCCAACTTTTTATTTGGCCTGATTCTGTATTTTCATCAGCTGTTATGAATGGGGGATATTGACTAGCACAACAATAGTAATTTAGGGATTTCAGAGCTCAATGGGGGTGATTTATAGAAACCTGAAGCTTTTAACATAACATTTTGTTAAAAATGTTTCCTCTTGTTGTGCCTGATTTAATGCAGATTCTTCTCTTTTGTTCTTTAGTCCTTTAAATGGCTGAAATAAGTTAAATGTATACAGGTTTATCTTAGCCTTAAATGAAGAGATAAAAGGAATCAATACGAAAAGCTCCCTGTAAGTTATATCAATGACAGAAGAATGTTGAATTCTCATTACTGACCGGGGTAAATGCCTCAGCTGCTTTTGGTTAAAAGCTGGGTTGGGGATTGGGTCTGACTGCTGGAGGAAAAAAAAAAAAAAAAACTCCGACTTAACCTCATAGAGACTCCATGTTATCTGTGAAATGGTGGTCATAAAACCATAGGTAAGCTTTGCGGAAATGTTTAGCATGGCACAGAGCAAGTATTGACTATACAGCTGCTTTTATCATAATCCCTCCCTTCCTTCTTTCCAAAATATTTAATAATCTCCTAACCACTACGTCACCAGGGCTCCGCCTTGTGGCTAACCTCATCCAAAACCAAACCAACCCAAACCAGTTGCTCTGGTGGCACAGTGGTTAAGAGCTCAGGCTGCTAACCAAAAGGTCAGCAGTTTGAATCCACCAGCCACTCCCTGGAAACTCTGTGGGGCAGTTCTACCCTGTCCTGTGGAGTCGCTATGAGTCGGAATCAACTTGATGGCAACAGGTTTGGTTTTTTTTTTTTTTTTTTAATGTGCTAGGAGCCATGCTCGGTGCCAAGAAGACCCAAAAAAAAAAAAACTAAACTAAACTCATTGCTGTCGAGTCGATTCCGACTCCTGGAGACCCCATGTGCGTCAGAGTAGAACTGTGCTCCATAAGGTTTTCAAAGGCTGATTTTTCAGAGGTTGGTCACTAGACCTTTCTTCTGAGGCACCTCTGGGTGGATTCAATCCACCAACGTTTTGGTAAGCAGTGAGCACGTTAACCATTGCACCACCCAGGAACTCTGCCAAGAAGACAGTGCTGAGAAAACTCACCAATTCAAAACCAAATTTGCTAGACAGTGTCTGATGGCCTGGGCAGGAAGTTTAGGGGCAGCTTGCTAAGTACTACAATTTATCCATATCTTCCCCTGATGTCTTCCTTAAATTCTTTCTTGATCTTGTGTAGAATTTACTCCGCCTTTTCTATAATATTGCACACCTAGTATTTTGAATAGGGGAAGAAAAAAAAAGCAAAACGAATGTCCTCGTATTTATTGAGAACACGTGTATGTGCTCAATAAGATGTCTTCATGCACATCATCTCATTTCATTCTCTCACAAACTCCCTGTCAGGCAAATACTATTCTCTGCCTCATGTTACAGATGAGGAAACTGAGGCCCAAAGGCGTTAGGCAAGTTGTCCAAGGTCAAAGAGCTAGAAGGAACTTCTGGATGCAGCCCCCCTTGTAAGAACTCTTGCATGTTGGCTACACTGGTCTCTCCAAATTATAGAAATTGTTTAAAATACCTAAAAGTGTTCCTATGGTTATCCAAGCTATTAATACATTGATTTAATATTTTAGAAAGTAGTATCAGTACATCAGGGTGCCGAGTAGCCCTTCTCTGCGTGGTATGTGAAACAGGAAGGCTGTTAATTGCCTTGCGGCTAACCTGCTGCTATCAAGTCGATTCAGACTCATAGTCCCCTATGGGACAGAGAAGAACTGCACCACTGGGTTTCCAAGGAGAAGCTGGTGGGTTTGAACTGCCAACCTTTGGTTAGCACCATAGCTCCTAACCACTGCGTCACCAGGGCTCCGCCTTGTGGCTAACCTCGTCCAAAACCAAACCAAACCAGTTGCCGTGAAGTCAGCTCCGACTCATGGCAACCCCGTGTATCAGAGTAGAACTGTGCTCCATAGGGTTTTCAAAGGCTGATTTTTTTGGAAGTAGCTCACCAGGCCTTTCTTCTAAGGTGCCTCTGAGTGGACTCGACCCTCCGACCTTTCAGTTAGCAGCCAAGCGCGTTAACTGTTTGCTCCACCTGGGGACGCTCTTGTTTGAGCCCAGTTTGGGAAAACAGGAGGCAGAAGTGAGTGGTGGGTCTCTGGACTGTAGTCCCTCTTAGCATGAAGTGGTGGGTCTGGCTTGGCCACTGCTGCCTCTTGTGGTCAAAAACAGGACACAAAGTGGCCATACAGTCAGGAGAAGTGACCTGGAGAAGGCCTGCCCTGACTGAACAGTTACTAGTCTGGGGAGAAAGACCCCCAGGCCCATGTTTGCAGCTCTCTGGAGACTCCTCTGGGCCGGAAGGTCAGGGGAAGTAACCTGCTCCCTAGGGGTGAAGCAGCAGCAGAAATTCAGATTCTGGGCTGCTGCCAGTTCCCATCTCTGCAACATCGCCGGGTAGGCACCTGGACCTGCTGCCAAAACCGTGAAGGGGCTCCTTTCTTTTCACCCGCCTCTGTTAGAGAAGGGTTCCTTTAAAGGTGATGCCATCCAAACTTTCCCATGGGAATTTCTCCTATTTATTTCTTTAAGTTAAAAAAAAAATTGCTGGCATGAACTCAGATGCCTCATCCACAGGCCCCCAAAACTCAAATATCATCAGTGGCGATCTTGGGTATCTGTTTTCCCTCCCCCACTGAACTGCAAACCACATATCAGCAAGGTCTGGGGACTGACTTTCTTTTTCATGTGTCCCAGTGAACGTACATTGGTAAGACCTTGTTTAAACTGTGGAGGAAAAACGTCCATGCATTTTGTGGTAGTAGACGTAAGGTCAGGAAAGGAGGGGAAAGGAATTCTATGGGTTTGTCCATTTTCAGACAAGTACGTGATTATTGAAGTTAGTTGCTGCTCCGACTCATGCTACCTTATATATAACAGAACAAACCATTTCCCAGTCATGAGCCATCTTCATGATCATTGGTGTTTGAGTCCATTGTGCCAATCTATCTCATGGAGGTTTCCCTCATTTTCGCTGACCCTCTACCAAATATGATGTCCCTTTCAAGCAATTGGTCTTTCCTGAAGGTGTGTCCAAAGTAAGCAAGTGGGAGTGCCACCATCCGCTCTTCTAAGCAGCATTCTGGTTGTATTTCTCCTAAGACTGATTTGTTCATCCTTTTGGCAGCCCGCGATGTATCCAATATTCTTCACCAACACCACAGTTGGAATGCATCAACTCTTCTTCTCTCTTCCAAGTAGGTAGGGATAGATATTAATCAAACTAGACAGTAAAGCAATTGGGAGCTAAGGCTTTCTAAACAATTTGACTCAAAGCTGTTTTATCTGTTTGAGAGGAGGGTGGCCACACCCTTTATGATTTTCCCCTGTCACAGAGCCTCTTTCAATAGCACCAAGTATGACTCCTAGTTTGGATTCACAGGCTATCAGAATTATTTTTCATTGGACAAAACTTTCCCTACAGGTTTTGTGTGTGTTGGCACAGACTCCAGGCTCGTCATGGCTAATGGTCATGGGATGGCCACCTGGCACTGCCGTGGCGCTGGGCTGTGTCCAGCCCTCCCCGTGGGAGGGGGCGCTGCTGTGCTCATCTTTGCAAAGAATGTTTTTCTGCTCGGTCGTTCTTCCCTTGGCTCTGTAAAGCCTTCTCGGCCTGAGAAATTGCTTCTGTGTTAGGTCTCGCTGTATACTGTTTATTTTATTAAATCTGGGGATTCTCGGCCTGTTGAGAGTCTCTGGGTTCATGGGCAGTTCAGGAAGACTGTTCGCAGTGATTAGGCTAATGCAGAAACAAACCTACTATGAACATAACAACTTGGCTTTCCCTGACAAATTCTAAGTCAAATGCATCTTACCATATACTTTTGTAATTATAAAGTAAGCCCTACTCATTGTAAAAAATAGAAAATATTAAGAAGATAATAAAAACTACTCATTATACCACCATTAAGGAGCCCTAGTGATGCAGTGATTAAGTGCTCGGCTGATAACCGAAAGGTAGGTGGTTCGAACCCACCAGCCATTCCACAGGAGAAAGATGTGGCAGTTGGCTTCTGTAAAGATTACAGCCTTGGAAACCCTATGGAGCAGTTCTACTCTGTCCTATAGGGTTGCTATGAGTCAGAATTAACTCAATGGTAATGAGTTTGGTTTGGTTTTATACCACTATTAGAGATAATAGTTGTTATTAACATTTGTTGAATTTTCTGCTGTCTTTTTGCCTTGAAATTGTTCATGTGTATATAAGATTGAGATAACAATCTATACGTCATTTTTGTAGCTTTTTCCAGTCTTGCTATATCATGGGCATTTCTCCATGTCATTAAAATGTTTTGCAGAAGTCTCATTTTAAATGTTTTTTAAACCTTTTCTTCTAGAATATTTCAAGCATTTCACAAGTGTAGAGAGAACAGTATGAACCCCCATGTACCAACCACTTAGTTTCAACAATGATCACATCATGACCAGTCTTATTTCATCTAGACTCCCATTCATTAACCACCTGGATTTTTTTAAATCAAATTACAGATATATCATGTCATGTTTTTGGTAAATATTTCAATGTGGATCTTTAAAAGTCAAAGACTTTTTAAAAACATAAACAAAATACCATTTATTATGCTTAAAGAATTAACAAATAATTATTATTGTTGTTAGGTGCCATTGAGTCGATTTTCGACTCATAGTGACCCCATGTGACAGTAGAAACTACCCCATAGAATTTTCTTGGCTGTACTGCCCAGCTACCACCTATGACCACCCTGACAGGGAAGACAACAGAGAGCCCCTGATGGAGCAGGAGAAAAATGGGATGCAGAAATCAAATTCTAGTAAAAAGACCAGACTTGATAGTCTGACTGAGACTAGAGGGAGCCCAGAAAGCATGGCCCCTGGACTCTCTGTCAACCCAGAACTACAACAATTCCCGAGGCCAACTCTTCAGACAGGGATTGGACTGGACTGTGGGACATAAAATGATACTTGTGAAGAGTGTGCTTCTTATCTCTGGTAGATACATGAGACGAAATGGGCAGCTTCTGTCCGGAGGTGAGATGAAAAGGCAGAGAGGATTAGGAGCTAGTTGAAGGGACATAGGAAATCAGAGGTGGAAAGGAGTGTGCCGTCACAGTATAGGGAGAGCAATTAGGGTCACATAACAATGTATGTATAAATTTTTGTATGAGAAACTAACTTGAAAGGTAAACTTTCACTTAAACTACCATAAACAAAATATATATACTTTTTTTTTTTTTTTCTTGGCTGTAATCTTTACGGATGAAGATCACCAGGTCTTTCTCCTGCAGAACCACTGGGTGGGTTCAAACCACCAACCTTTTCAGTTATCAGCCAAGCGCTTAACTGTTTCACCGCCAGGCTCCTTCACATACTTAATATCAATTAAATATACAGTTGATGTTCAAATTTTCCCAATTGTTTCATAATTTTTTAATTGTTTGAATCATGATCCAAATAAGGTTCCTATATTGTGATTAGCTGATATTTCTGTTAATCTCTCTTTTTAATAATTTATTTTGTTGTTGTTGTTGAAAATACACACAGCAGAACATATGCCAATTCGACAATTTCTACGTGTACAATTGACGTTGATCATATTCTTCAATTTGTGCAACCATTCTCACCCTCCTTTTCCAAATTGTTCCTCTGCATTAGCATAAACTCACTGCCCCCTAAGCTTCCTATCTAACCTTTCAAGTTGCTGTTAACAATTTGATCCCACGTAGATAGTTCTTTAAAAGAGCACAATGCTCAAGGCAATGTCAAGGCAGACATTATTTTTATTTTTTTTAATTTTTCCCATACAAAAATTTATACATACATTTTTATGTGACTCTAATTGCTCTCCCCATACTGTGACAGCATACTCCTCCTTTCCACCCTATTCCCCATGTCCATTCAACCACCTCCTAACCCTCTCTGCCTTCCCATATCACCTCCAGACAGAAGCTGCCCGTTTAGTCTCTTGTATCTACTTGAGCTAAGAAGCACACTCCTCACGAGTATCACTTTATGTCCCACAGTCCAGTCCAATCCCTGTCTGAAGAGTTGGCCTCGGAAACTGTTTTAGTTCTGGGCTGATAGAGAATCCAGGGGCCATGATTTCTGGGGTACCTCCAGTTTCAGTCAGACTATTAAGTCTGGTCTTCTTACTAGAATTTGAGTTCTGCACCCCACCTTTCTCCTGCTCCATCCACATCTCTGTTGTGTTCCGTGTCGGGGCAGTCATTGGTGGTAGCCAGGCACCATCTAGTTCTTCTGGTCTCAGGCTGATGACGTCTCTGGTTTATGTGGCCCTTTCTGTCTCTTTGGCTAATACTTTCCTTGTGTCTTTAGTGTTCTTCATTCTCCTTTACTCCAGGTGGTTGGGACCAATTGATGCATCTTAGATGGCTGCTTGCAAGGTTTTAAGACCCCAGACGCCACTTACCAAAGTAGGATGCAGAACATTTTCTTAATAACCTTTGTTATTCCAGTTGACCTAGATGTCCCCTAAAAGTATGGTCCCCAGACCCCTACCCCTCCTACTCTGTCCCTCAAAGTGTTTGATTGCATTCAGGAAACTCTTAGCTTTGGTTTAGTCCAGTTGTGCTGACTTCCCCTGTAGTGAACGCTGTCCTTCCCTTCACCTAAGATAATTCTTACCTACTATCTCGTTAGTAAATAACCCTCCCTTCCCTTCCCACCCTCGTAAACATCAAACATTGTTTTCTTCCGTGTTTAAACCTTTTCTTGAGTTCTTATAATAGTGGTCTTATACAATATTTGCCCTTTTGTGACTGACTAAATTCACTCAGCATAATGACCTCCAGCTTCCTCCATGTTATAAGATGTTTCACGGCTTCATCGTTGTTCTTTATCGTTGCGTAGCATTCGGTTGTGTGGATGTACCATAATTTGTTTATCCGTTCATCCTTTGATGGGCACCTAGGTTGTTTCCATCTTTTTGCTATTGTGAACAGTGCTGCAATGAACATGAGTGTGCATATATCTATTCGTGTGACGGCTCTTATTTCTCTAGGATATATTCCAAGGAGTGGGATGACTGGATTGTATGGTACTTCTATTTCTAGCTTTTTAAGGGAGCGCCAAATTGATTTCCAAAGTAGTTGTACCATTTTACATTCCCACCAACAGTGTATAAGTGTTCCAGTCTCTCTACAACCTCTCCAACATTTATTATTTTGTGTTTTGGGATTAATGCTAGCTTTGTTGGGGTGAGATGATATCTCATTGTAGTTTTGATCTGCATTTCTCTAATGGCTAATGATCGTGAGCATTTCTTCTTGTGTCTGTTAGCCACATGAATATCTTCTTTGGCGAAGTGCCTGTTCATATCCTTTGCCCATTTTTTAACTGGGTTATTTGTCTTTTTGTTGTTGAGGTTTTGCAGTATCTTGTAGATTTTAGAGATTAGACACTGATCGGATTTGTCATAGCCAAAATTTTTTCCCAGTCTATAGGTTGTCTTTTTACTCTTTTGGTGAAGGCTTCTGATGAGCCTAAGTGTTTGATTTTTAGGAGCTCCCAGTTATTTAGTCTCTCTTCTGGTGGTTATGCATTGTTACTTATGGTTTGTATTATGTTTATGCCATGTAGTAGGGCTCCTAGCGTTGTCCCTATTTTTTCTTCCATGATCTTTATCATTTTCGATTTCATATTTAAATCTTTGATCCATTTTGAGTTAATTTTTGTGCACGGTGTGAGGTATGGGTCTTGTTTCAGTTTTTTGCAGGTGGTTATCCAGTTATGCCAGCACCATTTGTTAGACTGTCTTTTCCCCAGTTAACAGACTTTGGGCCTTTGTCAAATATGAGCTGCTCATAGGTGGATGAATTTATGTCTGGATTCTCAATTCTGTTCCATTGGTCTATGTATCTGTTGTCGTACTAGTACCAGGCTGTTTTGACCACCATGGTGGCATAATAGGTTCTAAAATCAAGTAGCATGAGGCCTCCCACTTTGTTCTCAAGGCAGACATTCTTTACTATTTAAGCTGAACTATTGTTTGGTTTAGAGAAGACTTCAGGGAATATTTTAGTTTAAGGTTTAAAGATTATTTCAGGGTAATAGTTTTTGGGGTTCATCCAGCCTCAGTGGCTCCAGAAGGTCTGGAGTCCAAGAGAATTTAAAATGCTGTTCTGTATTTTCCCCTTTTTGATCAGATAGCAATTTTTTAAATAATATTTATTATTTTTTGGTGAGAGTTTACACAGCAGATTAGGTTCCTACATAACAATTTCTACACAAATTATTCAGTGACATTGGTTACATTTTTCACAATATGTCAACCTTCTCATTAGTTCCATTCTGATCGTTTCATTTCCAATAATCTAGTTTTCCTGCCCCCTTACCTTCTCTTCTTTGCTTTAGGGTAGTTGTTGACCATTTGGTCTCATACAGATTATTTTTTAAAGGCACGTAGTACTCACAAGTTATATTCTTTATTTTATGAACCACTCTGTTATTTAGCTAAAAAGTAACCTCAGGGGCTACTTTTAATTCAAGGTTTAAAGAGTGTCTCAGGGCGATAGTCTCAGGGAGTCCTCCAGTCTCAACTAGTCCAGTAAGTCTGAACTTTTTAAGAATTTGAGTTCTGTCCCACATTTTTCTCTCATTCACTCCAGATCCATCTATTGTGGCCCTGCTCAGAACAGTCAGTAGTGATACCTGGGCACCATCTAGTTCTTCTGGTCTCAGGGTAGATGAAGCTGTGGTTCATGTAGACTATTAGTCCTGTAGACTAGTTTCTTCTCTAAGTCTTTGGTTGCCTTCTTTCTCTATTGCTCCAGATGAGTAGAGACCAATAGTTGTATCTTAGATGGCCGCTCAAAAGCTTTTAAGACTCCAGACACTACTCACCAAACTAGGATGTAGAACATATACTTTATGAACTGTATTATGCCAATTGACAAAGTTGTCCCATGAGATGATGGTCCTGAGCCTTCAAACCCAGAAAACCAGACTCTCAAAGTGTTTGGTTATATCTAAGAAGTATCTGTAACTGTGCCCCCTATGTAGTTTATTATGTATATGAATATATATGTATGCACATACCTACGTGTATATACATATAGATACATCTGTGTGTATACATATGTACACACAAATAGATACATCTGTTTGTGTATTCATAAGTACTCACAAATATACCTGTACACATATATCCATATATATACAGATATGTAACAACACACTTTTTTTTTCTGGTTGTTGGTGTTGTTGCAAAATTATATATGTCTTATACTTTACCAAAAATGTCTGTTTGTCTTACGTATTTCTTAGTGGCACCTTGGTCAAGCTCTGCTTTTAAGTCTCTTTTAATCTCTAGGTTCTGCCTCTTTCTCATTTGTTTTTCCTCACAATTTACTTTGTTGAAGAAACCCGGTCATCTGTCCCGCAGAGTTTCCCACCGTATCTATTTTGATGATTGCATTCCTGTGGTGTCATTTAACATGTTCCTCTGCTCCTGTGTTTCCTGTAGATTAGTGGGTAGACCTAGAGGCTTGATGAAAATCAGATTTGATTTTTGTGGTTGTTATTTTTAGGTGCCATCAAGTCACTTTTTGACTCATAGTGACCCCATGTGACAGAGTAGAACTGTCTCATAGAGGTGTCTAAGAATACTTAATAAGTGATGGTGTGTGCTCCCACCAACAGGCACATAGGGGTGTGTTTCTCGCTGATGCTCATTGCCTAGATCTATTACTTTATAAGGGTCTGTAAAATGGCCATATTTTAATTCTATTACTCCTTTATTTATTTGCTGGAATGCTTCTATAAAGAGAAACTTGCCCTCATCAAATCTTTGGTTTCCCCCCGAGTGGAGTTCACTTAGGAATACCAGGATAGATTTTTTTCCCCCTTTATTTACCAACTTTCAAAATAATGAGTTTGTTCTCTCGCATCCGCCAAAGGTGACCACTGAGTTCATATCATGATGAACTCATGGATTTAAATAAATGTAAAGTGTTTCTGTGCATTGCAATTATTTATCTTATTAAGTTTAAAAGGGGTCTCTTCTTAGCCAGTGGGAGCCTGTTCAAGTTGGTTCTTGAATCCTTTTGACATGACCCTGCTGCATGCACAGCCACCACCTGTCTGTCAGTGGAGGCTTGCATGTTGCTATGATGCTGAACAGGTTTCAGCAGAGCTTCCAGACTAAGATGGACTAGGAAGAAAGACCAGGCGGATCTACTTCTGAACATCAGCCAATGAAAAGCCTATGGAACACAGCGGTCCAAGCTGCAACCGATCGTGGTAATGGCACAGGACTGGCAGCTTTATGTTCCATTGTCCATAAGGTCTCCTCCATGAGCCAGGGGTTGACTCAACAGCAGCTAACAAAACGACAACAGGAAGTAGTCTTTGATGATTTCTTTGCTTCTACAGTGGCAAGATGGTCCAGGCTCATCTTACATATTCCTTGAAGTAGGAAAATGTAGAGACCATGATCTGGGCACTATGGGTACCCATTGGTACTGGGTTGGTCTTTTTTGAAGGGCTTTTTAGTGGGCAGAACTTGATAATGTTTGTTTTTAAGATAAAACATATTGTGAGTTCATGTGATATTTTCTATTTAAATTCAGGGCTACAGGGTTTTTACTTAACATGATCTTTTTCTCATCCTGAAAATCCTGCTTCTCAAACAACCCCAACCTAATTCACTTGTTTTATCCCATAATAAGCATGCAACAGTCTCAGAATAACAATATCAAACTACCTTCAACCATATGGTTACTGACCACAATTCAAGATTTTCTTTGTTGGCATTTCCTTTTGTCCTTAAGGAAAACCTCCTTTTTAATGGGGGCAAAATAGACCGTATTTAAAGTAAAATTTTCTCTATTTTGGTCATTAAGGTTGCATTCAAATTATTGCTATTATAAAGAATGCTGTGATAAACATCTATCTTTGACTTTTCTTTCTGTTAAATTCTTTAGGTCAGAATTTTAGGAATGAAATTAGTCCAAAATAGTGAACATTTTTAAGCTGAGGATATGCCAAATTCCTTTTTCAGAACTAGCTGTATGACAGTACCTGCTTCCCTGTATCCTTAACATTTATTTGTTATTATTAATTATAGTTAATGAGTCAGTTTTACCAAACAGATTCAAAGCAGGAAACTTCATTGTTTGATCTCTGTGTATTTTTTATTATCAGCTATGTTTATTGGATAGTTATAGTTCTTCTAGTTTCCTGGGTGGCAAAAAAAGGTTTGTGCTTGGCTACTAACCTAAAGGCTGGAGGTTCAAACCCACTCATTTGTGCTGTGGAGGAAAGGCCTGGCGATCTGCTTCCATAAAGATTGCAGCCAAAAAAACACTATAGAGCTCAGTTCTACTCTATAACACATGGGGTCACCATGAATTGGAATTGACTCGACAGCAGTGGGTTTTTTGTTTCATTTGTTGTTATTGTTATTGTAGTTCTATTTTCAATTGTCTGTTGGGGTAGAGAGTCAGGAAGTTTTAGTATTTTTCTTATTGATTTGCAAGATTTTTTTAATACATCAAGAACAACACTCCTTTGTTTATGTTTGTTGCAGATATTTTTATCACTTTGTCATTTGCCTTTCAACTTTTATGATTTTTGAAAATTTTAAACGAATCAAATTGTTGATCTATCTCTTTCACTGCTTTTATGCTTATAAAGTCCAGTCCTGCCTCATATGTCAATTAAATGTTTACTCATATTTCCTTCTAGTTTATGTAAGGCTTCATTTATTTTTACACTTTGCTCTTTTTTTTTTCCAGCTGCAATTTATTATGATGTGTGGTGTGAGGAAAGGCTGTGACTTGAAGATCTTAAAAATAACTAGTTACTCTAACACCATTTGCTGAATAATCTGTTTTTCTGCTTTTTAGAAGCTAAATTGTTTGGCATACTAGGATCTTTTTTTTTTTTCTTTCAAAACCTGTGCCAATGCCACATTGTTTTAATTCATGTGGTTACATAATACCGTTCTCATTTTCAAAAATGTCTTAGCTATTCTTGTCTGTTTGTTCTTCTAAATACACATGCAAATTATTTTGTCAAGTTAGACTGTCTCAGTGAAATATCTGTCAGACCATACGATGATGTTTGGACTTTCTCCTGATGGCAGAGCTGCTGAGCCGGGAGAAGTTTCCAGCAAGGAAGTGAAGTGATGAGGTCTGCATTTCCGGAGGCTCCCTGGGTCTGACAGCCAGTGGGGAGCATGAGTGGGAGGGACAGGCCTGGGCTGGGAGACAAGGTGGGAGACCACTATGGTTGTCCAGGAGAAGGATGCTGACATCTTCACCACATGTAGGGTTCTGCTTGGAATGGCATGGAGGAGACACATTGGAGAAATGATACCAGTTGCTGTCGAATTGATTCCAACTCATGGTGACCCCATGTGTGTCAGAGTAGAACCATGCTCCACAGGATTTTCAGTGACTGATTTTTTGGAATTAGATTGCCAAGCTTTTCTTCTGAGGTGCCCCTGGGTAAATTCCAACTTACAGCCTTTCAGTTAGCAAGCCAAGCACGTTACCCATTTGCACCACCCAGGGAGCGAAGAGATGATAAGGATAGGGAATGACGTCTTGCTTGGATGTGGAAGTTGAAGCAGGAGGTAATAGAGGATAGACTCCTTAGTCTCCCATTTGGTCAGCTGGATACCTGGTGATGCTTTTCACCAAGATAGGATTCATGGCTCTAATGTTCTGAGATTCTGTAATTTGAGAAAAAACGCACTCCATATTCTGTGGGGCACCTGCTGGTGTGCGCTCGGTGTTATTGTTCTGCTCTTTACATAGGAGGACACTGAGGCTCACCATCGTTGAGTGACTTGGCCCGGTAACACAGGGTATTCACGGCGACACTGGGATTCACACCCTGTTTTGTCTGGCCAAAGCCAGGGCTGGTTCTCCCTCTCACAGTACTGTGCCTAGTTCCTCCCACCGTCACTTTATGTGAACGTCTCTTCTCCTGAAATAGACCCTGAGCAACTCGGGGGTCAGAAAAAGTCCAGTGTGGGCCTTGTTCTCCTTTGTCACCCTTACGACAGTGGGCTCAGTAAGGAATTGGCTCAGTAAGGGATTGGAGACATTCCTGTAGAACAGTGTGGAATTCGAACTTTCCACCCACTCAAGTGGGTCTTCGCTCCCTCATAGGAACAAGAATGCATTGTCTCCATGGTTATCATGTGAGCTGGAAAGAATAAAGGGGATACTTTGTGCTGAAGCCCTGCTGGGAACCGGACCCCATCCCAGATACTGAGCAGGTCTGCTCGTCTGAGCCTCCCAATTCTGCCAAAAGGATGTTGTTACCCTCATTTCACAGACGAGGAAAACTGAGGCCCATATGCATTCACTGCCTTGCCTCAAAAGTGCAGGCTTCTCTGGCCACCCTGATCTAAGCCAGGCGTGCCCCTGCCTGCTTGTCATTGCTTGGGGGCTGTGGGGATTCTGCTCTCAACCACACATGTTTTTCAGCTGATAGCACTCAGGCCCGTGAGCCTCGGTTTGTTAGTACATATGATAACCATAAAGAAAGTGGTCATTTGTTCAGCTTTTGATCTGAGTTGCTTTTTACAGGCTTTTAAATTTAGAAACTGGTTTGAGTGAAGTCCTGCAATGAACTTTTTTATGTCATGTCAGCAATTCTCAAACATTGCCTAGATTTATTAACCTAGTGCTTGAGGTAGGATCGGGGGTGGGTGGACTGTCCTTTCAACTGCATCTGTGATCACTTTTTCAGGGCTGTTAACTGCCCAAAGGTTGTGTTTGTATATCATAATATAATTATTGTTCTCTACTGTATGAAGAGGAAAGTAGGGTTTTCAAAGGCAGAGATAAGCAGCTCTTTATTCTGAGAGCGTGATATTTGAAATTTTTCGATGACTTTATCGTATTTTGTAATTATCTGTCACATCTATTTATACCCCTGCTCCTAGATGGAAGCTCCTGGAAGATTAGGGGCTTTTTTTTTAATTTTTTTATTTTAGTATCTCTAGCCCAGCACAGGCATGACGTAGATGAGACATTGAGAGGCAGCCTAGAATATTCTTTTTGCGCCACCACTGATCTATTGCTTTGTTGAACTGTGGTGGCTGGCATGTTGCTGTGATGCTGGAAGCTATGCCACCGGTATTTCAAATACTAGCAGGGTCACCCATGGTGGACAGGTTTCCATGAAGCGTCTAGACTAAGACAGACTAGGAAAAAGGACAAGGAGTAACCAGTCCCTGGAGAAGGACATCATGCTTGGTAAAGTGGAGGGTTGGTGAAAAAGAGGAAGACCCACAGGGAGATAGACTGACCCAGAGGCTGCAACAATGAGCTCAGACATAGCAACGATTGTGAGAACGGCACAGGACCAGGCAGTGTTTCATTCCATCGTACACAGGGTCGCTGTGAGTCGGAACTCACTCGACAACACCTAACAACAGCAACAATGTAGACTATTGGTGAAGAGCAGGGCTCTAGAGCCAGACTGCTTGGGTTTGAATCTCTGCTCTGCCACTATTCCAGAAAAAGTGTGTAAGCTTAGGCAAGTTGTTTTACCATCTGTGCCTCCATTTTATCATCTGTAAAATGGGGATAGCATCCATCAACATCATCATCTTCTTTGTCTTGTCTTCGTCATAGATGAGTTGGATAACTGAATGAACAAATGAACTGGCCCCATAAAAGTGTGCCATGGCCCAGTCTTAAGAATCTTACTAGCTATGAGCTCTGAGATTCTGTGATGCTTGAAGCTTTTTAGTTAAGGGACAAGTTCCATAATAACTGAAGCTTGGGTGCTTGAGGATAAATACTGTAATTTGAAGTTATAATTGGACAAAACTCCAGCTCTACAGTCTCCCCCACTGCATCTGCAACAGTGCCACCTAAACAGGGGTACTTAGAAAATGAGTGGCTCGTGGAGATAAGAAGAGAAGTTGCCCAAAACTTTTCTTTATTGATTGAAAAAAATTTTAATGAATAATCCATTCACATAGTTCAAAAATGCTATTGTTTGTAGAGCATACTGTGAAAAGATGCCCTTCTATTTTCCAGAAACTTAATTCCCTTCCCCACAAAACACCAATACTTTAGTTTTATTCAATATCCCTCCAGAAATATTTTATACATATATAAACATATATATGTATACATAGGAAAGAAAAAGGATCTTTTTTTCCATTATATTTTATAACTGGTTATTGTTTTTATATAGGAAAGCTCTTGATTTCTACACTAAGTTTTGTCACAATATTACTGAATTCTCTCATTGCTTCTGATTCTTTTGGGACTTCTAGGTAAGAAATTATACCATATATTCATATATCACAAATCTTGTTTTGAGGTAAAATTCAGGTACTGAAGGAAAATCAGTAATCATTTTACTGATTAACAAAACAAATGGGAATGATGTGATCTTATGTTTCTCCTTTGGGGGATGTGTCTTGAAGATATCAGTTCTTAAAATGTAAATAGTTCAATAGATGTAAAGTTTTAAAATAAAGTCAATTTAGCAGGAGTTGAAAATTGAGTTCTGACAGGTTTGAGTTCTAATAAAATAGATATCCGTCATTCTTTACGCTGTTTGTGCTCAGAATTAACTTTGATTTACAAAATAGTATGTTCTCAAAAATAATTGAGTAGAAAGAAAAACTACATAACTTGGAGCAAGTACCCAGCACAGGGTAATGGGAGACAATCTAAACTGAGATTTTGAAGACTTAAGTTTAAGTTCTGCTTCGATCTCCAATTCACTGTAACTTTGCCCACCTCTTTGGGCCTCGATTTCCTTATCTGTAAAATAGGACTATGGATTGAATTGTGTGCCCCCATGATTTGTGGCTAGGTTGTGATTTCCAGTACTGTGTGGCTGTCCTCCATTTTGTGATCTAGTGTAATTATCCTACATGGTATAAATCGTAACCTCTGTGATGTTGATGAGGGAGAATTAGAGGCAGTTATGTTGATGAAGCAGGACACAATCTACAGGATTAGATTGTATCTTGAGTCAATCTCTTTTGAGATATAAAAGAGAGGGGCGAGCAGAGAGGAAAGGGACCTCATACCACCAAGAAAGCAGAGCCAGGGATAGAGTGCATCTTTTGGACCTGGGGTTCCTGTGCTGAGAAACTCCTAGATCCAAGGGAAGATAGATGACAAGGACCTTCCCCCAGAGCCAACAGAGAGAGAAAGACTTCCCCTGGAGCTGGTGCCCTGAATTCAGAGTTCTAGACTCCTAGACTGTGAGAGAATAAATTTGTGTTTGCTAACGCCATCCACTTGTGGTATTTCTATTATAGCAACATTAGATAACTAAGATACTACCTAACAGGATTTCTGTGAGGTATCAAACGAGATAACGTATATAAAGCACATAGCACATTGCCTGGCACATGGTTTACATTTCAAATGGTTGCTGTTATTAATGTATCTATTATTATAGGCTACCCTTGATGTGTTAGGATATGTTGTTTTTAGTTGCCAAGTCAGCTCTGACTCATGGTGACACCATGGATAACAAAATGAAACATTGCCCAGTCCTGTGCCATCTTAATGATCGTTGGTATGCTTGAGTCCTTTGTTGCAACCACTGAGTCAATCCATCTCATTAAGGATCTCCTTCACCTTCACTAGCCCTCCACTTTACCACTTTACCAAACATGATGCTCTTCTCCAGCTACTGGTCCCTCCTGATGATGTATCCAAAGTAAGCAAGTCAAAGTCGCAGATAATATTCTATGATCCATAAGGTTTTCATTGGATAATTTTTAGAAGTAGATTGCCAGGCCTTTCTTCCTAGTCTGTCTTAGCCTGGAAGCTCTACTGAAACCTGTCCACCATGGGTGACCCTGCTGGTATTTGAAATACCAGTGACATAGCTTCCAGCATCATAGCAACACACAAGCAACCACAGTACAACAAGCTAACAGACAGTTGGTGGGTGTTAGGATATAGATTAGGCTGTTATGACAAAATCAGAAACAAACAAACCAGTTGCCATCGCCTCAATTCCAACTCATGGAGACCCCATGTGTGCCAAAGTAGAACTGTGCTCTATGGAGTTTTCAATGGCTGATTTTTTGGAAGTAGATCCACAGGCCTTTCTTCCAAGGTGCTTCTGGGTGGATTCAACCCACCAACCTTTTGGTTAGTAGCTGAGCACTTAACTGTTTGCACTACCTAGGGACTCCAGGCTCTTAATGACAGAAATGCATTCCACTTAAAAGTACTGGTATAACGGCTCAGAGGTGTTGGAGACCCAGGTTCCTAATGTTTCATCATTCTACCATTCTCCACCCTTGGTGCCATCTCAGGGTCTAAGATGGCTGCTCAGCTCTGACCACTATGTCATCACTCAGCCTGCCTGCAGGAAGCAAGGAAAGGAAGGGGTGGCCATGCATCTTTTCTTTAAGAACGTGCCCTTGAAGCTGCTCACATCACTTCTGGTCACAAACTAGTAACATAGCCACAATTAACTGCAAGGCAATATGTGAAAAGCAGGGTTTTTGTCCAGTGTTAGTTGTTGTTAGGTGCCGTTGAGTTGGTTCTGACTCATAGTGGCCCTATGTACAACAGAATGAAACACTGCCTGGTCCTGCGCTATCCTCACAATCATTGTTATGCTTGACCCCACTGTTGTAGCCACTGCATCAGTCCCTCTCGTTGAAGGTCTTGCTCTTTTTCAATGACCCTGTACTTTACCAAGTATGATGTGCTTCTCCAGGGACTGGTCCCTCCTGATAACATGTCCAAAGTATGTGACATGAAGTCTCACCATCCTTGCTTCCAAGGAGCATTCTGGCTGTACTTCTTCCAAGACACATTTGTTCGTTCTTCTGGCAGTCCATGGTATATTCAATATTCTTCGCCAACACCATAATTCAGAGGCATCAATTTTTCTTTGCTTTTCTTTATTCATTGTCCAGCTTTCACGTGCATACGAAGTGATTGAAGGTATCATGGCTTGGGTCAGACGCACCTTAGCCCTCAAAGTGACATCTTTGCTTTTTAACACTTTAAAGAGGTCTTTTACAGCAGATTTGCCCAGTGCAATACCTTTATGCCCAGTAGGTGTCCAATAAATGTTTGTTGATGACTACTAGTCTGATACTGGTGAAAGAATTGTTTGGACACAATCAGTGAAGCTCAGGTCAGATTGACTTAACTGTGCTGGATATGACTGAGTCCCAGTGCTTTTATCTCAGGAGTCCTGGAGTAGGGAGCTTTACGTATAATCTTCTCAGCACCTTATTAAGATGAGACAACAAAAACTTCCCTGTTTCTCAGGCTACTTCTCTAATTAGGAAAAATAGTAACTAAAAACGAGAGGGGAGGGGGCCAGGGGGTGTGTGTGCAGCAACTTTGAGTTTGAAAACTGTGTTTAGACCAGGACGGTTCTGCCGTTAATTATCCTGTCTGAGTTGGCTTTAATGAGCATTATTTTTAATGCCTTCATTTCAGAAAAAAAGTACTTCTTTTTTTTTTAATTGTGGTTATATACGTATATGTATATACATATATAAAACACAGCATTCGCCAATTCAACACTTTCTACACATACAATTCAGTGACATTGATTACATTAATCATGTGCAACCACCACCAGTATCTGCTGCCATATTTTCCACCCCTTCCTATTTTTGTCTTTTTTTTGTTATGCTTTAAGTGAAAGTTTACAATTAAGTTAGTTTCTCATACAAAAATTTATACACACAGTTAGGTGACCCTAGTTGCTCTCCCAGTACTGTGACAGCACACTCCTCCTTTCTACCCCTGATTTCCCATGTCCATTCAGCCAGCTCCTGACCCTCTCTGCCTTCTCATCTCACCTCCAGACAGGAGCTGCCCATTTAGTCTCATGTGTTTACTTGAGCTAAGAAGCACTCTCTTCACGAGTATCATTTTATGTCCCATAGTTCACTCCAATCTTTGTCTGAAGAGTTGACCTCCAGAATGGTTTTAGTTTGGAGCTAACAAAGACTCCGGGGGCCATGTTTTCCAGGTCCCTCCAGTCTCAGTCAAATCATTAAGTCTGGTCTTTTTACTTCACCCCACTTTTCTCCTGATCCATCAGGGACTCTCTGTTGTGTTCCTCGTCAGGGCAGTCATTGGTGGTAACAGGGCACCATCTAGTTCTTCTGGTCTCAGGCTGATGCAGTCTCTGGTTTATGTGGCCCATTCTGTCTCTTGGGCTAATACTTTCCTTGTGTCTTTGGTGTTCTTCATTCTCATTTGCTCCAGGTGGGTTGGGACCAATTGATGCATCTTAGATGGTTGCTTGCTAGCTTTTAAGACCCCAGATGCTACTCACCAAAGTGGGATGCAGAACATTTTCTTAATAAACTTTGTTATGCCAATTGACCTAGATGTCCCCTGAAACTATGGTCCCCAGACCTCCACCTCTGCTATTCTATTCCTCAAAGTGTTTGGTTGTATTCCGGAAACTTCTTAGCTTTTTGTTTAGTCCAGTTGTGCTGACTTCCCCTGTATTGTGTGTTGTCCTTCCTTTCACCTAAGATAACTCTTGTCTACTATCTAGTTAGTGAATATCCCTCTCTCTTTCCCTCCCCGCCCTTGTAACCATCAGAGAATGTTTTCTTCTGTGTTTAAACCTTTTTTGAGTTCTTATAATAATGGTCATATACAATATTTGCCCTTTTTTGACTGACTAATTTCACTCAGCATAATGCCTTCCAGATTTATCCATGTTATGAGATGTTTCACAGATTCATGGTTCTTCTTCATCACTGCATAGTATTCCATTATGTGGTTATACCACAATTTGTTTATCCATTCGTCCATTGATGGGTATCTAGGTTGTTTCCATCTTTTTGCTATTGTGAACAGTGCTGCAATGAACATGAGTATGCATATATCTATTTGCATGACGGCTCTTATTTCTCTAGGATATATTCCAAGGAGCGAGATAGCTGGATCATATGGTACTTCTATTTTTAGCTTTTTAAGGAAGCACCAAATCGATATCCAAAGTGGTTGTACTATTTTACATTCCCACCAACAGTGTATAAGTGTTCCAGTCTCTCCACAACCTCTCTAACATTTATTAGTTTGTTTTTTGGATTAATGCTAGCCTTGTTGGAGTGAGATGGTATCTCATTGTAGTTTTGATTTGCATTTCTCTAATGGCTAATGATTGTCAGCATTTCCTCATGTGTCTGTTAGCCAGCCACCTGAATGTCTTCTTTGGCAAAGTGCCTGTTCATATCCTTCACTCATCTTTAAAAAAAAAATTTTTTTATTGTACTTTAGGTGAAGATTTACAGAACAAATAGTTTCTCATTAAACAGTCAGTACACATATTGTTTAATGACATTGGTTAACAACCCCACGACGTGTCAACACTCTTCCTTCTCAGTCTTGAAGGACTTTTTTTTTTTTTTTTGGTGAAAATATACATAGCCAAAGATACACCATTTCAAAAATTTCTACATGTACAATTCAGTGACGTCGATTACGTTCTTCCAGTTGTGCTACTATTCTCACTTTAGATGAAGGTTTACAGATAAAAATAGTTTCTCGTTCAACAGTTAGTACACATATTGCCCTATGACAATGGTTAACAACCCCACTACATGTCAACCCTGTCCTTTCTCAACCTTGGGTAACTTTGCACACTTTTTATTTGGGTTATTGTCTTTTTGTTGTTGAGGTTTTGCAGTATCTTATAGATTTTAGAGATTAGACGCTGATCAGATTTGTCATAGGCAAATTTTTTTCCCAGTCTGTAGGTTGTCCTTTCACTCTTTTGGTGAAGTCTTTTGACGAGCATAAGTGTTTGATTTTTAGTAGCTCCCAGTAATCTATTTTCTCTTCTGGTGTTTGTGTGTTGTTACTTATGGTTTTTATTCCATTTATGCCATGTATTAGGGCTCCTAGCATTGTCCCTATTTTTTCTTCCATGATCTTTATCATTTTTGATTTTATATTCAAGTCTTTGATCCATTTTGATCCCTTTCCATATGAAGTTGCTGATTTGTTTCTCCATCTCATTAAAAAATGCCCTTGGAATGTGGATAGGATTGCATTGTATCTGTAGATCACTTTGGGTAGAATTAACATTTTCACAGTGTTGAGTCTTCCTATCCATGAGCAAGGTATGTTTTTCCACGTCCGTAGGTCTCTTGGTTTCTTGCAGTAGTGTCTTGTAGTTTTCTTTATATAGGTCTTTTATGTCTCTGGTTACATTTATTCCTAAGTATTTTATCTTCTTGGGAGCTATTGTAAATGATGTTAATTTGGTGACTTCCTCTTAAAAGTTATCTTTGTTGGTGTAGAGGAATCCAACTGATTTTTGTATGTTTATCTTGTGTCCTGATACTTCGCTGAAATCTTCTATTAGTTCCAGTAATTTTCTTGTGGATTCTTTGGGGTTTTCTGTGTATAAGATATCATCTGCAAATAGAGATACTTTTACTTCTTCCTTACCAATTTCTTTTTTTTCTTTTTCTAGCCTTATTGCGCTGGCTAGGACCTCAGCACAATGTTGAATAAGAGTGGTGATAAAGGGCATTCTTGTCTGGTTCCCATTCTCAAGGGGAATGCTTTCAGACTCTCTCCACTTAGGATGATGCTGGCTGTTGGCTTTGTATAAATGCCCTTAATTATGTTGAGGAATTTCCATTCTATTCCTGTTTTGTTGAGAGTTTTTATCATGAATAAGTGTTGGACTTTGTCAAATGCCTTTTCTGCATCAACTGATAAGATCATGTGGTTCTTGTCTTTTGTTTTATTTATGTGATGGATTACACCGATTGTTTTTCTAATGCTGAACTATCCCTGCCTACCTGGTACAAATCCCACTTGATCATGGGGAATTATTTTTTTGATATGTTGTTGAATTCTATTGGCTAGAATTTCGTTGAGGATTTTTGTGTCTTTGTTTATGAGGGATATTGGTCTGTAATTTTTTTTATTTGTTTGTTTGTGGTGTCTTTACCTGGTTTTGGTATTGGGGTTATGCTGGCTTCATGAATGAGTTTGGGAGTATTCTATCCTTTTGGCAAGTTTGATTATAATATGTCTTGATGACTTTCTTTTGGGATCTGCCTTATGTGGGGTGCTATGAGCATGTTGGATAGATATCGTCTCATCTTTCATGATATCAGGGAAGTTTTCTGTCAACAAATCTTCAACAATTCTCTCTGTATTTTCTTCTACCCCCCCCCCCCCCATTCTGGTACTCCAATCACTCATAGGTTATTCCTCTTAATAGAGTCCCACGTAATTCTTAAGTTTTCTTCATTTTTTTAAAAATTTTTTATCTGATTTTTCCTCAAATAAGTTGGTGTCAAGTGCTTTATCTTTAGTCTCACTCATTCTGACTTCCATTGCCTCAATTCTCTTCCTATGACTTTCTACTGAGTTGTCTAATTATGAAATTTTGTTGTTAGTCTTCTGGATTTCTGATTGCTGTCTCTCTATGGATTCTTGCAGCCTGCTAAATTTGTCAGTATCCTCTTCTATAGTCTTCTTAAGCTCCTCTGTTGCTTTTTCTGCATGTTCCTTGGCTTGTTCTGGGTTTTGAATGATCTCCTTCCTGATCTCTTGAAGAGTTCTGATATATTAATCTTTGGTATACTACCTCTGGTAATTCCAAGAAGTTCTCTTCTGCTGGAAAATTTTGTGATTCTTTGTCTAGGGAGCTTGCTGAAGCCATCAGGGTCTGCCTCTTTATGTGATGTATTGACTGTTGTCTCTGAGCCATCAGTAAGTTATTATATTTATTTATTTTATGTTTGCTTACTGTGTCCTAGCTTCTTGTTTTGTTTTGTTTTGATATGCCCAAATAGGCTGCTCGTGTGAGCTAGTTTGATTATTGGTGCCTTTGGAACTCTAACATCCTGTCACCAGGTGGTTAGATCTGTTACTTACGCATATGAGCCCAGGAGTCTGTTTACTTTTCTCGTATGGATTCAGCTCAGGTGTCCAGGTAGTCAGTCACCAAGTATGTGGTGCAGGCTCTCACCTACAGTCCTAAATGGGCAGGGGTGATTGGAGTAGGCACAGGTATCTGGCTGCAGTAGGGGTTCACACACTAAGCAAGGCAGGGGGCTGACAGCTGCCCCTAAGTGACTGGGAGGAAGGCGTGTCCCTGTTCCCTAGGTGCCTAGGTGGGTAGGTTTTGCAGCCAGACTATGGGCACCCAATGCTGTTGGCTGTAAGGACTGGGAGGCACCACTTATTCTTGGACCCCTGTCACAGTGGCTTGGTGGCGTGAGTGGAGCCACCAGTCCTCAAGCCCCTGATGTGGGTAGGTGAGGACCTTGCTTAATGGATAGAGTGGTATCAAATGTCACTTACCTGCCACTCTACCGTATAGCTGATACAGTTGAAGTTAGGCTTCAGGTATATACCCTATTATACTGTGGTAATGAGGGCCTACGCTGTTGAAATGGGCCCACACAGATCTATGCGGGGTGAAAGGCATTCATATCTGTGGACTCCTTATGCCTGTGCCTAGGCAAAGGAGCTGTGCCTACCCTGAGTTCCTGGCTTACGGGAACTGGTAGATTATTTTTTCCTGTTTGTTAATTTGCTCCTGCTCCAAGGCCGGGAGTATGGCTCAGGGCGTGTGACGGGTCCTACTTCCGGCCCAGGAGATGCAGCAGTCGCCAAAGCCATCTGGGACCTGGTGCAGAGTGAGGAAGGGGCGGGTAAATGGAAGAGCGGTTTTTCCCAAAGTGGGTGTTTTTTGATCCACATGGCCGGTTAGACGCATGTACTTATCTTTTGCCGATTAAACACTGCTTTTCACTAGTTCTGGAGTCCTGAGTAGACTCTCTGTCACTTAGTCTCTCTCGGTGTGGAAAATGCGTCGCGAATGCCACTGCTTACCCCACCACACACACCAGCCGATCCAGCCTCAAGGGTGCAAATTTCCACCAGGTCAGGTCTGCCAACACTTCACTGCTTCTGAACCATCTCTCCTTCCCCCTGCTGGTCAGTCAGACTCCTCAACTTTTCCTTTGATGTTCAGGGCTCCTAGATTGTCGTGTATAATCAATTCACTTGTTTTTTGGGGTCTTTGTTGTAAGAGGGACCACAGGAAGTGTCTGACTACTATGCCATCTTGGCCCCACTTCCAAAAAAATTGCTTCTTGCATCCAAACATATAAAATGGCTTCTTTCACTAAGCTTTGAAGCCAGAGTCATTGCTGTTGGAGCCGTAGGGACTCTGAGCCACAAATGCCATATTGGACTCTTGGCAAGAAGGCAAATGACCAGCCACTATCAGGGGATCACAGGTCCCCCTGCCTTATCTAGAATCCTCCTACGGGCCATCTCTCTACAGCATACGTGGGGAAACAGTGACAGAGGCCAGACAGGCAGAGCAGCTTGCTGAGTCTGACATTTCCTCAGATGGGTTCTTATTGACATGTTGTCATGGATTGAATTATGTCCCCCCAAAATATGTGTTGGAATCCTAACCCCTATACCTATGGATAAGGAGTGCTGGTGGCACAGTGGTTAAGTGCTCAGCTGCTAACCTAAAGATTGGCGGTTTGAACCCACCAGCAGCTTCATGGGAGTTTTGTAAAGACTACAGCCTTGGAAACCCTATGGGGTAATTCTACTGTGT
Source organism: Dugong dugon (assembly GCA_030035585.1). Lineage (NCBI taxonomy): Eukaryota > Metazoa > Chordata > Mammalia > Sirenia > Dugongidae > Dugong > Dugong dugon. The sequence goes on from CM057460.1 coordinate 152,433,748, forward strand.
CCTATAGGGACACTATGAGTTGACAGCACACAACAACAACAACATACTTGTGGATGTGATCCCGTTTGGAAATAGGGTTTCGTTTGTTATGTTAATGAGGCCATACCAGCATCGGGTGCGTCCTAAATGTAATCGCTTCTGAGTTATAAAACGAGCAGATTAGACACAGATAGAAGCACAAACTGGGGAAGACAGATGACGCGTGAGGATTGCCAAGCACCAAGGAAAGCCATAGGCTACCAACAAGGAAGGAATCCACATGGCCAAAACCTTGACTGGGACTTTCAGCCTCCAGAACTGCAAGAAAATAAGTTTCCGTTCTTTAAAGCTGCCCATTTGTGGTATTTGTGTTACAGCGCCACTGGCTAACTAAGACATGCCATACAAACTGTGACTTCATTCTAGGTTCATGTGTCACCATCAGTCATTGCCCAAACTAGGAGCCCTTCAGCCCTGTCTCAGCTCCTTGTTCCAAGGGTCCCCACCAGGCCAGTCAGTATTCTTCTGGCCCTCTTATCATCCATTGCATTCTTTCCCTTCCTACACGTTCTCTATCTTGCTACTCAATTTACTGTTTGTTTGTTTTTTTTCTTTTTCCCTTCCATATATAATTTTTTATAAGACTATAATACAACTACACTTGGAAAACAGAAAAAAGGGAAGAAATAATCTTGTATAATTCTACATCCTTAATCATTAATTTTTATGTTTCATTCTAGTATTTTTTAATCATGAGCATAATTGTTCTCATCATTATAATTATAGCTTATAAACATTTTTACATTGGTTTTCTCTCAATAGGTTCCTAATCCTTTTTCTAAAAAATGTTATCCAATCGTTCAGTAGATGTATCATATTTTATGTAAGCATTCTCCTATTACAAGATACTGTGGTTAGGTTTTAATTGCTCACCATTAGAGATAGTATTGCCATGAATATTTTCATGTGTCTAACTTTTTCAGGATTTTGAATTGTTTCTTTGGGATATATTCACAAGGTCAAAGGAAATGAAGTTTTATAGCCTTCGATATTGCAAAATTTTTGCTCAGGAGTTTTATACTAATTTGTAATGCCATCAGCAATGTTTAAGAATGTTGGTTTCATAGTACCTATGACAGGACTAAGGAACCCTAGTGGCGCAAATGGTTAAGCGCTCAGTTGCTAACCAGAAGGTCGATGGTTGAAACTCACCTGGTGACTCTGTGGGTGAAAGACCGGGCAATTTGCTTCCATAAGGATTACAACCAAGAAAACCTTTCGGGGCCAAGGCACAACAATTACTCTGTATTCACCTGGAACAACAGAGGAAGGAGAGTCAGAAATAGAAGGATATGGAATGTGTGACTAATTGCCTCCATGAATAACTGCCTCCTTTGCCATAAGACCACAAGACTTTCCGGAGCCATAGAGGCTGGATGAACCCCTGAAACTATTGCCCTCAGATAAACTTTAAACCTTAAACCAAAAGTATCGTATCCCCCGAAGTCTTAAAACCAAACCATTGTCTAGCTTAAGTAGTAAAAAAGTTCTGCCTTGAGCATTATGCTCTTTTAAGAACTATCTCTGTGGGATCAAATTGACACCAGCCACTCGAAAGATTAGGTAGGAACTTAAGGGGCAGTGAGTTTATGTTAATGAGGGAGGAGCAACTCAGAAAAGCAGGATGAGAATGGTTGTACAACTTGAAGAATGTGATCAATGTCACTAAGCTGTACGTGTAGAAACTGTCGAATTGGTGTGTATTTTACTGTGTATATTCTCAACAACAACAAAATAATTAAAATTTAGAAAAAAAAGAAAATCCTATGGGGCAGTTCTACTCTGTCACTTGTGGTTGCTATGAGTCTAAATCAACTAGATGACACCTAACAACAACAGCAACATGACAGACCTATCATGATTTTTCAAAATTATTTTCCTGGTTTGAAAAGGTGAAAATGATACATTAAAAAAAATTTTTTTCCTTCTTGTTAAAAAAAGTAATATGTGCTTGTTATATAAAATTTAAGCAAGCTAAAAACAAGTTAAAATCAACCATAATCTTGCCCTCAGTGGTAATATTATGGTATATATTTTACCTAACATTAAAAATATATGTATATACTTTCTTTCCTCTTATTCGCTCTTTTCTTTTTTTTAAAAATCGAATAAAACTATTTTTTTTACATAGGTTTTATGTTGTGCTTTTCAGGATATTCAATATTCTTTTCACAAAATTCCTCATTTTTAGAAATTTAGGTTACTTCCAATTGTTTGTTAACTAATATTGTATGATAATATTTGTAACTAAATCTTTGAACATTTTAAGACTCCTGTACATACGGACCTGTGTCCTCTGCACGAGGTATCTGTTATAATGTTTAAAATACATATTGGGCAGCTTTTAGGTGAAAAACTATCTTGTTTAACTTGGAAAGAATGTAATTAAGAAGGTAGAAGGCTTTCTATATGCTTATTGGCCAGTTGTACTTCTTTGTGAATTGTTTGTTCTGCTTACTTTTTTCTCTTTTCCATTGGAAAAGTTCAACCCTTTCCTGGTGATCTGGAAAAGGTTTTTACATATCAAAGATATTAATCCTTTGTTTTTTATATAAGTATATATGGCAAAATATTTTTCAATTTGTCATTTGCCTTTCAATTTTTTTTTTTTTTTAATTCTCAAATTCCTTCATGGCTCCTGGTTTTGGTATCATATCCTAGAAAAGTATCTTGCATGCCCAATGTCACAAATATTTTCTTCTAGTACTTCTAAGGTTTAATTTTCTATATTTAAATCTTTAAACTATCTATGCTTCATCTTGTTGCATGGTAAGTATAGATTCTAATCCACTTTTCCTCTCCAAATAGATAGTCAATTATTCAAGATGGTGACGTTATAGAGAATTCTGGTTGGGTAATTTAGATGTCAGCTCTTCTCAGATTAATATATAAACTTAGTAAAATTTCAATCAAAATATTAATGGGATATTTTGGGTATTTGACCAAGTGAATCTAAAGTTCATCTAGGAGAATAAACATGTAAGAACAGCCATGAAAATTTAGAAGGAAAAAGCTTGAAGAGGGACCTATGTTAACAGATATTAAAATATATTAGAGACCTATAATAATGAAAAAACATATTACCATTGAAAGAAATCTGAAATTTGGATTTAAACCAAAATTTAAAACTTTTGTTCTGTAAAGGACCTAAATAGAATGAGAAGACAAGCTGTATACCAGGAGAAAATATTTGCAAATCACATGTCTGACAGCAGACTCATATCCAGAATATATAACAAACTCACAAAATTCAACAATAAGAAAACAAACAACCCAATAAAAAAATCAAAAGTCACTTCATCAAAGATATATATGGCAATTAAGCACATGAAAAGATATTCTACATCATTAGTCATTAAAAAACCAAAAATCAAGCCCGTTGCCGTCAAGTCAATTCTGACTCATAGCAATCCCGTAGGACAGAATAGAACTGCCCCATATGGTTTCCAAGGAGTAGCTGGTGGACTCGAATTACCAAACTTTTGGGTAGCATACAAGCTCTTAATCACTGTGCCACCAGGGCTCCGATTAGTCATTAGGAAATGCAAATTAAAACCATGAGATACCACTTCGCACCTATTAGAATGGCTTAAAAAATACCAACAATGCCAAGTGTGGGTAAAGATGTAGAGCAACTAGAACTCTCAAGCATTGCTGGAAAGAACGTACAATGGTCCAGCCACTCTGGAAAACAGTTTGGCTTTTTCTTATAAAGGTTAACATATTCTTTCCGTATGACCCAGCAATCTTACTCCTGGGCATTTCTCCCAGAGAAATGAAAACTTATGTCCACACAAAAACCATACATGAATGTTTAGTAGCATTTTTCCCAGTCATCAAAAACTGGAAACAACTTAAATGTCCTTCAATAAATGCAGGGATAAACAAACTGTTGTTTATCCATGTAATAGAATACTATTCAACGATTAAAAAAAGAAGAGGAGCAAACTATTAGTACGCACAATAACTTGAATGAATCTCAGATGTATTATGCAATCCCAAAGGGTTACATATTGTATGATTCCATTTATATGACATTTTGGAAAAGGTAAACTATAGTGGATGGAGAACAGATACGTGGTCACCAGGAATAAAGGGTTAGGGGGATGTTCTGTGAAGGGATTATATGAAGGAACTTGGGGTGGGTGTTGGGATTGTCCGTTATCCTCTAAATGGTGATAGTTACGAGAATCTATGTATGTGTTAAAACTCATAGAACTGTACACACACACACACACACAAATAAAGAGGGAGGGAGGGAGGGATAGAGGAAGGAAGAAGAATTTTGTTGTATTTAAAATTTGAAAAACTCTGGCCAGAATCTGACCCAGGAAGTCAGGTGGCCACAGGGCATTTTGTCTGTGTGTGTCAGGTTTTGAATCACCTTCCAAAGCAGGGGCAGTTTGGGATCCAATTTGGTAGAGTACTCAAGACTCGCAAGTTTCAACTTACTTTAAATGTGGGCTTCATTTGCTGTCTTGAACCAAAATGGCACATGGTAAGTGTTTTCACATGAGCACAGCCTCTGTGACTTTAATGGGTTTTAGTGAAACGCCACAGGGGGGTCGGGGTGAGGACATGCGTATGAGCGGCCTCTGACTGAGGACTGCAGGCCACACAGGCCCAAGTGAGTTCAGTGGGATAGCCGATACTCCACTGGGACCACACAGATGCAAAAGCTGCTTTGAATCTCTCGGGGCCCTTAAATTCCAGCAGCTAAAAGGAAGCTGAGAGGCAGCCTGGGGTGCTGGAAACATCCTTGCCAAGGAGACAAGCGGATGCTTTTGGCCTGACCTTGCGAGGCCATTTTATGGAGACGCAATGTCCTCATCTCATAAAATAGGAATGGGAGGGGCCAGAATAGGTCAAAAAACCAAACCAAACCCTTTGCCGTCCGTCGATTCTGACTTACGGTGACCTCATGTGTTTTAGAGTAGAACTGTGCTCCACAGGATTTTCTTGACTCTAATCTTTATGGAAGGAACCCTCATGGCGCAGTGGGTAAGTACTAGGTCACTAACCAAAAGGTCAGCGGTTTGAACCCACCAGCTGCTCTGCAGGAGAAAGATGTGGCAATCAGTTTCCATAAAGATTACAGCCTTGGAAAACTTATGGCTCAGTTCTACTCTGTCCTGTAGTGTCGCTGTGAGTCGGAATTGACTCAACAGCAACAAGTTTGGTTTCATTTTTTTTTTTAATCTTTAAGGAAGCAGATTGCCAGGCGTTTCTTTTCGCAATACCACTGAGTGGGTTCGGACAGCTAAACTTTCAGCTAGTACCTGAGTACTTAACCATTTTTGCCACCAGGACCTCAGAATAGACAAAAGTTTCTCAAACTGCTCTGCTGAGTTCTAAGGGTCACAGAGGAGTTTCCAGGAATGGGGAGGAGGCAGAGGGGTGATGAAGGGGACAGAGGAGGTCAGGGCTTTTGTTCCTATGTGCCCTTGAGCCAGAGCTGTTCCATGCCGATTCTTTATAGGTAGAGCTCTGCAAGATGCCTCCTATTTAAAGAGGCTCCTGCTGCTTTTTAGAAAGGCTTAATCACCACAGGACCAGATGATCCCCAAGATTCCATTGGAGCCCTCTGATTCCTTGAGTCAGCAAGAAGCAAGCCGATACTCCCCAGTGTGGACATAGCCCAGATCCAAACTCTCTGTGAGGGAGACGCTCAGGCCTATAGTTTTGTATCCATGAAGGCTTAACTCTGGGAAATTGTTCTCGACATTCTTAGGGGTAAAAAGTTTTTCGAAAGAAGCCCCAACTAATTTAAATGACAACATTTCAAGTAGTGTGGAGAGGAGGGTGAGCTTTAAAAAATGTTCCCAATCTAAATTTGCAAACCTGTTTGTACAAACAAGTCAAAGGCAATTTTCTTCATGGAATGGCCAGCAAATAGAACCTGGCCTGAGAATTTTGTGCTTAAGTGTGCCTCTCCCCTCTCCTAACCACCCCCCACTCCAAGACGGGGAGAGAGACTGAGTTCAGACTCCTTATCTCATAATTTTGGGTATCTTGGCAAAGAAGAAGAGGATAAAGCAAGGACCAGTGGGGGACTGGCCAGGCTATGTTGTTACTCACTGACTGTCCCAGAAGCCCAAGCCAGTGGGTGTAGGCTCAGGTTGAAAGTCAAGGCCCCAGCTAAATAGGTGGAGATTCAGGGAGGGAAACTGACGCACAAGCTGATGGGCCCTCTGCTGTGTCAGGCTCAGCCTATAAAGCTCGTATTTTCTTTCTTTCCTTTTTTTTTTTAGTCAACCAGTATTTATTGCATTCAAATTACATGCAGGCACAGTACCAGATACATAGCAGTATGTGAGTGACATGAAGAAGTCTAGGCCAACAATCTAACTGGGGCTTTAAAATACACAAAAAATACATCACATATTATGAGAGAATTGGTTGATGTTCAACCATTTCAGGAGGTAACATATGATCAAGAGCTGATGATACTGAAGGAAGAGGTCCAAGCTGCACTGAAGGCATTGGCAAAAAACAAGGCTCCAGGAATCTGAATACCAACTGAGATGTTTCAACAAATGGATGCAATGCTGGATGTGCTCACTCATCTATGCCAAGAAGTTTGGAAGACAGCTACCTGACCAACTGACTAGAAGAGGCCCATATTTGTGCCCATTCCAAAGGTGATCTAACAGAATGCAGAAATTATCGAACAATATCATTAATAGCACACACAAGTAAAATTTTCTGAAGATAATTCAAAAACGGTTGCAGCAGTACATCGACAGGGAACTGCCAGAAATTCAAGCCAGGTTCAGAAGAGGATGTGGAACAAGGGATAGCATTGTTGATGTCAGATGAATCTTGGCTGAAAGCAGAGAATGCCAGAAAGATGTTTACTGTGTTTTATTGACTATGCAAAAGCATTCGACTGTGTGGATCATAACAAATTATGGATAACATTGCAAAGAATGGGAATTCCAGAACCCTTAACTGTGCTCATGTGGAACCTGTATATAAACCAAGAGGCAGTAGTGCAAACCAAACACGAGAATACTGAGTGGTTTAAAATCAGGGTTGTATCCTTTTACCATGCTTATCCAATCTGTATGCTGAGCAAATAATCCGAGAAGCTGGACTATATGAAGAAGAACAGGGCATCAGGATTAGAAGAAGACTCATTAACAACCTGCAATATGCGGATGACACAAACTTGCTTGTGAAAGTGGAGAGGACTTAAAGCACTTACTGATGAAGAGCAAAGACTACAGCCTTCAGTATGGATTACACTTCAACATTAAGAAAACAAAAATCCTCACAACTGGACCAATGAACAACATCATGATAAACGGAGAGAAGACTGAAATTGTCAATGGTTCATTTTACTTGAATCCACAGTCAACGCCCACAGAAGCAGCAGTTAAGAAATAAAATGACATAATTGCATTGGGCAAATCTGCTGCAAAAGAGCTCTTTAAAATGTTAAAGTTGGTCACTTTGAGGGCTAAGGTTCACCCAACCTAAGTTATGGTATTTTTAGTCACCTCGTATGCATGTGAAAGCTGGACAGTGAATAAGGAAGACAGAAGAAGAACTGATGCCTTAAAATTATGGTGTTGGTAAAGAATATTAAATATACCATGGACTGCCAGAAGAACGAACAAATCTGTCTTGTAAGAATTACAGCCAGAATGCTCCTTAGAAGAAAGGATGGCAAGACTTCACCTCACTTACTCTGGACATGTTATCAGGAGGGACCAGTCCCTGGAGGACATCATGCTTAGTAAAGTAGAGGGTCAGTGAAAAAGGGGAAGACCTTCTACAAGATGGATTGACACAGTGGCTGCAACAATGGACTGAAGCATAACAATGATCATGAGGATGGTGCAGGACCGGACAGTGTTTCATTCTGATGTACGTAGGGTTTCTATGAGTCAGAACCAACTCAACAACAACAATTATGAGTCCCTGGGTGGTACAAATGGTTAAGCCCTCAACTACTGGCCAAAAAGTTGGTGGTTTGAACACACCCAGAGGCATCCAGAAAACAGGACTGGAGATCTGTTTCCGAAAGGTCACAGCCTTGAAAACTCTATGAGTAGTTCTACTCTGCACATGTCAGGTGGCCTTGGATCTGAATATACTTGACAGCAACTAATGACAACTTTATGAGAGCAGACGTGCAAACTGCCAAATGAGAGGTAGAGATAATCAAGATGTAGACACCATATAGCTGATATGTTAACAAACCTCACTCAAAACAGAGTAAGGAGCAAATGAACCACTGAAATACCGATGATAATACAGCTAACTTCCCTAGCCTTACAATGCTTATAAATTTGTAAAGAAAGTAATCTTCGGACTCCTGGGAGACATTTTAAATCAATTTCAGCATCTAATCGAACAAGTGAGAAAAAAATAAAATGCAATCCAGTATCCAAGCCACTAATAAAAATGTGAATAACAATAACAACAACTTACCAGTGCCAGACACGGAGTCCAATGATGGGTATTTGCACTGTGAAAAATGATATGACTTAGTTCTGTTTGCAACAGCCTTGCTCCTGCAGAGAGCTCTCCCTGACAGCAGCATCCACCTCAACTGTGGGAGAAAACCAGTATCAGTATATCCCTTCTTGTTGTGACAACACATGGTTTCTTTTGTGAAGCCCAAATCCTTCTGTGATCAATAATTTGGTGGTTCAGTGATAGAATTCTCACCTTCCACGCAGGAGACCTGGATTTGATTCTCAGCCAATGCACCTCACGTGTAGCCACCACCTGTCTTTCAGTGGAGGCTTGCAGGTTGCTGTGATGCTTAACAGGTTTCAGCGAAGCTTCCAGACTAAGACAGACTAGGAAGAAAGTCTTGGCAACCTACTTCCGAAAATCAGCCAATGAAAATCCTACGGATCACAGCGTTCCCATCTGCAGCCGATCATGGGGATGGCACAGGACCGAGCAGTGTTTTGTTCCATTGTGCATGGGCTCACCATGAGTCATGGGCCAACTCAATGGCAGCCAACAACAACAGTCAGACACTCGATGGGCTTCCTTTGTTACTGGCGTGAGATTGGAGTGGGCTCCTGTGGTCAGGCGAAAGGTACAGCATGTTAAGCCAAAAGACAAGCAAACGGGGTTTGTGGTGGAGCTCAATGCTGAATCGGCCAGTGCTGTGTCGTCAGTTAGGGGCAGCGGCAGGTTAGCAATAAACACAGTATGCACCGGCTTGCATTGAGCAAGGCACGCGTGGGCTTAATTGTATTTACTTGCTGAATCTGTGGGAGTATTTTCATATGGGTATCACCACGTCTTTGATGTGGTGGGGGACAGCTGAAATTGCGCACTGCAGATTGGTGGGAAGGCATAATTGGGCTGGTGTGTACCTTGCTTATTGGGTAATCTCGCCACAGTAGGGGTTCTTTGACTACATTATTTTATTTATTCTTTTGGCTGTTTGTTTGTTTGATTCATTTCTGAATTCCTGTTTCTCTAAACATCAGGAGTGAAATGGGATATTTTGTATTCCACCCTTTAAGACCAGGAGGTAGCACTTCTAAACTCCCTCCTCCCCCCACCCCAGGTCTCTGTCTTTGTGGTCCAGGGTCCAGGCTGGCTTCACGGGCGTTCGGCCAGTGCAAATACACAGAGCCCAAACTTAGAAGGGCCCCCTGGTTGGTTTAATGCTCTGCTGTCACCATCTTAAAATTCTTCGTTGTGTTTTAACAAGGGGCTCCACATTTTCATTTTGCACTGGGCCCAGAGAATTATGTAGTCGCTCTGGAGTTTTCGATTTGAATTACAGGTAGTCCCCAACTTATGACAGGGTTCCTTTCCACCGTAAGTCAGTTCTGACATAAGTCAGATACCTCATTTTTTTTCTTTTCAGTTTTCATTATTATTGCCTTTTATTATCAGTATCTTTATAAATCTGATCTTTATTTGTCTTTAGGGGTTGGAGACATTACCTATAAACTTACAGATACAAATATAGAACACAATACCAGTTATCCAATACTTCTATCAACTGCTGTTCAGTCGATTCCGACTCAAGATGACCCCATCCGTGTCAGAGTAGAGCTGTGCTCCATAAGGTTTTCAATGACTGGTTTTTCAGAAGTAGATCACCAGGAGTTTCTTCAAGGAGTCTCTGGGTGGGCTTGAACCACCAATCTTTTGATTAGCAGCCAAGCGTGTTAAACTTTTTTACCACCCAAGAACTCCATAGGACACAAAAAAACTTATAACTGAGTTGAAGGGAAGTTTCCCATGCATACCAAACCCCTGTTTCATTGAGTAGACACCTTGGGTGCCTTCTGGGTGTCAAGCCCTGTGCTGGTCACAGGGACATAGAAAGAAATAGCACATCCCCTTGCCCTCAGGGACTCCTTGCTTAATGAGGCAGTTTTCAGACTTTTTCAACTTCAACCCATAGTAAGAAGTGTGCAACCCAGCACACATACAAATATATATATGTACATACACAGGTGAACCAAAAGTTTCACAAAACAGTGTTCTTACTATGTGCCACTCATTCCATGTTCTATTCTATTTCATTTTTTTTTTTTTTTTGAAACGCTGGTTATAGCATGCAAAGCTGATTTCCCAACCCATTAATTGGTTGCAACCTGAGTTTTAAAAGCCCTGCTCTAGTGGAGAGACTGATGTGTAAGCAGATCAAATGAGTTTTTGATAAGCATTGTAATAAATGGGGTGGTGCGGACTTCCCAGAAGAAATGGCATTTGAGCTGAGTCTTGAATAATGAGAAGTTTGCCAGGTGAGCAAGTTGGCAGTGGTAATGAAGTGCATTCCAGCAGAGGGGCTATGTCTGAGCTTGGGGAGAGGTGAGAGTTCTGTGGGGCTTGGACACTGGGGGAGATGGTCTATCAGCATATGGTGGAAGGCATTGAATGCCAGGCAAGGAGCTCATTCACTATCCTCTGTGAGCCACGGGAAGTTTGTTTCATGTTAACACCTTTACTGAGGTATAATTTACATAACTGTGATGGTTAAGATTGTGTGTCAACTTGGCTGGGCCATGATTCTCAATGTTTTAATGTAATCACTCCCATCATTGAATATACTGTGAGTAGCCAATCATATGAAAGGGAGTCTCCTAGGGGGTGTGGCCCGCATCTCCATATAAGCAGACATTCTGGCTTTTTGCTCTCTCTGGATCCTGTGGCTGCTTCCTGTCATCTCATCTCCCTTTCTTGGGACTTGAGCTGTCAGCTTATCTGCCGAACCCGGGACTCGTTGATCTGCACAGCCTGTGAGTGGGAGCCTTGCTCTCCGACCTGCCAATCTTGGGCTTTCCAGCTTCTGCAGCTGTGTGACTTGGGAGAGGCCTCTGCCCTGATCCATGGACTTGGGACGTTCTAGCCTCTACAATCACGTGAGCTGTTTCCTTGATATAATTTCTCTATATATATATATTTGTACACTTTACTGGTTTTGCTTCTCTAGAGAACCCAGCCTAAGACACATACCATAAAATTTACCCACTGTAAGTGTACCTTTTAATGATTTCTAGTAAATTTATACAGTTATACAACCACTACCACAACGTAATGTGCCTGTTTGCACTCACTCCCCCTTCTACACCCAGCCCCAGGCAACCCCTGATCTGTCTTCTGTCTCTATAACCAGTTGCCATCTAGTTGACTGTGACTCATGGTGACTCCATGTGTGTCAGAGTAGAACTGTGCTCCATAGGGGTTCCAGTGGTTGAGTTTTCGGAAGGAGATCTCAAGGCCTTTCTTCTGAGGTGCCTCCAGGTGGACTCGAACCTCCAGCCTTTCAGTTAGCAGCTGAGCACCTTAACCATTTGCAACCACACAGGGACTCCTCTGTCCCTATAGATTTGTCTTTTCTAGACATGTTATGCAAATGGAATCATACAATATATAGTCTCTTGTGTCTGGCTGTTTTCATTCAGCATAATGTTTCTGAGGTTCGTCCTTGTTGTTGCATGTAGTAGTATCCCATTGTTTATATCACAGTTTGTCCCTTCACCAGTTGATGGACATTTGGATTATTTCCAGTTTGGGGCTATTATGCCTAATGCTGCTATGAGCATTTGTGTACAAGTCTTTGTGTGAACACGTTTTCATGTCTTTTGGGGAGATCCTAGGAGTGGAATTGCTGCATTGTATGGTAAATGTATGTTTGACATTATTAAGAAACTGCCCAGCTGACTTCCAAAGTGGCTGTATCAGTATTCCTCCCAGCTGTGTGTGAGAGTTCCAGTTGCTCCATGTCTGCTGGAGGTTTTTGAGCAGGGGGGTGATGTGATGAGATTTGCTTTTAAGATCCCTCCAGCAGCCAGATAGGGGGCTAACTGGGAGGGAGAGGGGGAGAGGCAGAGGTGGGAGGAAGAAATCAAGGGCCTGGGCTAAAGCTGGATGGCTGGAGAGGATAAGCTGGAATCCAGAGACACATACGACTGAGGCACAGAGCACTTTGCTAAGTGGCTCTGGGTCACACCATTTGTAAGTAGCAGAGAGAGAAGATAAAGGTGACTCAGGGGCGAGACTTGAACCTGGACTGTGTCGCTGGGTGAAGTGTCCATCCTTCACCTGGCACGCCATACGTCCTCTATCAAGCATGGCCAGCTCAGCAGCCACATCACTCAGGAGTACCCCTAGATGCTTTGAGATAAGTGCTCCTCAACCCTGCCTGCACATTTGAACTACCTGGATAATTCTGAAATATACTGCTGGCTGGGGCCTGATGTAATTGATTTGGGGTGCAACCTGGGCATTGAGGTTTTTAAAGCTCCCAGGTGATTCTGTCGTGCACCTGGATGGAGAACCTCAGCTCTAGGGCAAGTTCTTAGACACGGTTGCACACTTGGAAACACGTGGGGAGTTTTAAAAAAAACCGATGCCTGCGTCTCGCCCAGAGGTTTTGGTGTACAGCAGTTGGTAAAGGTAAGGCCTGACCCTTAGAATGTTTTAAATCTTCCCAGGTGATTATAATGTGCAGCTGAGTTGGCGCCCTGGTGGCACAGTGGTTAAGAGCTACGGCTGCTAACCAAAAGGTCAGCAGTTCCAATCCAGCAGCCGCTCCTTGGAAACCCTATGGGGCAGTTCTACTCTGTCCTACAGGGTCGCTATGAGTCAGAATCGACTGGATGGCAAGGGGTTTGGTTTGGGTTTTCAGGCCACCACTGTCAAGGCAAGTTGTTCGAACCCAAGAGTCAATTCCGAGCAGATGCTTCTACTACGAGCATTTCCTAAGCGTGTTCTTGACCTCTTGCTGTTTCAGAAGCAGACCAAGAGAGTTTTTTTTTTCTTTCAAATAAATGCACAGATCATTTTTCTGAAGTATTTTATAGTACATGTCGTTAAAGAATAAAACCGGATTCCCATACAAGTGTTCTGTAAATCCATCTGGTTTACATAAAATATTTACAAACACGGATGCAGAAGGAATTTAAAGTTGTTTGTGGGTAAGAAACCAGCATATTAGTTATATGTGGCCTACTCTGTGGTCTCAATATCAATAGCGTATGCATACATAAACATGATCAGATATATATGATGAACTGCGTGCCTAAAGGTAAAACAATGTATTTCGCCAGGACCCCAGATTGTACTGGAAAGCTCATTGATGCATACTTTTCTTGCCCAAATATTTTCAGATAGTAAATTAAATAAACAAAATGATTGCTTGTACCTTTTTTTCCTCCAGGTGTTTGGCATTTGTGCATTCCTTCCCATGAAACCCAAGTATCCTTTAACTCTTAAAGCAGTAACTCGAGGAAGAGGCCAGACTATGCTTTATTTTTAAAGTAAAGCTGGACCGTTTTACACAGTGCCTTGGCTTATCAAGTTCTCGAGGTACTGTTTGCATTCTTTGCACTTACTGCCTTGATTATTTGGTACAGACCAATGCAGAGGGTCTCCGGGCCGGGACAGGTGCCATAGAGGAGTTGCCCCTGCTTGCCTTCAGCTCCTGCCTCTCCTCCAGGGAATTCAGCCAGTTGGCCGAGGTTTCTTGAGGCCAAACCAGCAGCCCTGAGTAAACGTCAGGTTTGTTGACTGCAGCACTCAAGGACTCTGAGCCCATAGTGGGCACGTAGACCAGACCCCCAGGCATGGTCAGGATATTCAGCTAGGCCCACCCCATCATCCACCTCCTCCCAGGAGAAAGAGTGAGTCCCTTGCTGGTTGGGGCACTGGGTCCAGACACCAGGTGCCCTCTAAGACTGGGTCTGCATCTTGGCTGCTGTGTTGGGAAGGGAACTGAACTGCATCTGATGGAGATGTAGGGCTGGCCCCTCCTTGGATCAGACCTGGGGAGTGGAGCCTCAGAGGGGCCAGGTGAGGGATGGGGCATTATGGGGATGGGGCTGTGGGGACCCAGGTGTGAGAGTGAGTACCCTTGGGGCACGAATTCAGAACACAGAGCAGGACCAGGGCCATAAATTCAGAAGCTGGACTCACCCCTGGGCAGGGCAGCACAAGACAGGCCACAGGTCCTGCTGGGCAGGCAGCATCTAGGGCCCAGCTATGGTCCTACCAGGGAAATTGAGGCAGGAACCAAGCAAGTCCTGCCCCTCTGTTCCTCTCCCCACGAGACATGCACTCATCCACTAGGAACCATTGAGTATGAAGCTCTGCCTGGGCCTGAGGATGCAGCAGAAATGGGAGAAGTCTTGCTACCACCCCGCCCCTCCCCCAGGCGCTCTGCGCTCAATTCTTCTCCGGTAATCTCTGCCCAGGCCTTGGCTTGTCTTCTTGTGGGACTTGTTTCATCGAAACTAAACCAAAACCAGTTGCTGTCAAGTCGATTCCAACTCATAGTGACCCTCTAGGACAGAGTAGAACTGCCCCATAGGATTTCCAAGGAGCAGCTGGTGGATTTGAACTGCCAAGCTTTTTGTTAGCAGCCGAGCTCTTAACCACTACACCACCAGGGCTCCGTTTCATTTCAGGTAGATCATAAAGAGCCAGATCTCTAATTATAATCAGGCACACCACCCCCCCCCCATCCCCACCCCAAACAGGAGCTAGATAAAAGATCAAGTTTGCACTCCACTGAGGTGGAGGCAGGTTGGTACCAGCATAGAACTTGGAGATGGATAATCTCAGAATCAAGTCCCAGTTCTATCGTTGAACAGCATCATGGTCTTAGTGCGAGAGACAATCAGGAAACAAGGGAGTTGCAAGGAAATGAGGCTCTGAAAGTGCTCTCTACTGTGCAAGCCAGACAGATCCTGGCTCCACCACTGATCGGCCATGCCAAGAGGTGCGACCTCTGTGACCCTCAGTATCTTCCTTTGCAAAAAGGGGGTAACAAACACCCTCTGGGTTTTTAGAAGGATTAAATGAGTTGAAGCATGCCAAGAGCTTGGCATGGTTTCTTCAAGTGAGCTGTTAGTATGCGATCTAGACAGATGAGTTGTGGAATGAACGGAGTTAATCTTTGGGCTCCTACCCGCTTTGCGCAGTATGGAGAGCTTAGCTGGATCTCCAGAAGCAGTGCAGTGACACCACCGGAGAAGCAGCCGTTGGGCCACCATTCTGCAGTCTTTGTTTTGAGTCGGTTCTAATGAACCCTTGAATGTGGTACACGTTGGAAAAAGCACACAGGGTGTATCCAGGTGGCTTTTACCACAGTTGGTATTCTGTACATTCTCCCTCTGAAATACAGCCTCACCACCTACTAAACCTCTCCAAGCCTGCGCCTCCCACCCTTCCCAGATGCATCCATCAAGACCAGGACCCTCCAGGTGAACCAAGCTACAGCCATTGAGGCTCAGTTCAAATGTCGCCATCTCTGTGAAGTTGGCCCTGAATGCCCAGGCAGAAATACAGATGGCTTTTGGTGTCTTCTCAAAACGCACAGCATATCATGTTGCTGTTTATAATAATCTGTCTGTGGGTGCCTCCCCCATTGTCCTATAAGCTCATCAAGGGTAAGGATAATATCCTGTGATAAACAAAACCAATTATGAAAGAATGACATCATATTTTGTGCTACGTGGCAGGCAATGCGCTAGGCATTTCCCGCACACTATCTGATTCATTCCTCAATGGCAAAACCAAGAAGTTGTGGGGGGCATTGGGAGCCTTCTCCAGACCCATCTCCAAAACATACCATCTAAGTAAAAACAGTGCCCTGCCAGGCAACTGCAGCTTCAAAAGAACCTTCCCCACCTCACTTCCTGGAAACCAGATTGCCTCCCCTAAGCTTTTCCTAATCGGAAATTCTGAAACTGCCAGAGAAGCCTTTGAGATAGGTCCTATTGTTATGTCATATTAACCCGTTGCTGTCGAGTCGATCCTGACCGATAGCGACCCTATAGGACAGAGTAGGACTGTCCCATAGGGTTTCCAAGGAGTGGCTGGTGGATTCGAACTGCCAACCTTTTTTGGTTAGCAGCCGAGCTCTTAACCTCTGAGCCACCAGGGCTCCTATCCCATATTACAGATGAGAAAAGTGAGTCTTAGGGAGGAGAAGGGACTCACCCAAGGTCACAGGGCAGAGCCAGGACTGGAACCCCAATGGGTCATCAGCTATAAGACCACGGTTTGAATTGCAGTGCTGGCTGTCTGTGTGTCCTGCTCTCCACTCAACACCTGGCTGATGATGTTTGCTGAGTTGAGGGTTGAAGTTGAAACTCCTGAGTCATCCCACAGTATGCTGAAGATCACTGCGGGCCCCAACAGAGCAACCATGTTCCCTGACCTCCACATCTGCAAATAGCAAAGTTGGAGCGAACTTTGTCCAAGGGGTGGATAATTATGCTCAGAGTTCTTGCCCTTACTCGGTTCACCGTTTTCCATTTCATCTGGTGATTAAAAGAGAAAAACAACAACAACAACAACAACAACACACACACCCCTCCAGGATCTGGTTCCAGAAACAGAAAGGTTAGTTTATTAGCTGTCACAAAAATTTCTTTGTGACCCCAGAGTAATTTCCCCAGAGAGAAGCAAATCTCCAGGAGCCAAAAATAGATGAAATGATTATTACTTTACCTGCTGGGCAAACAGCATCTGTATCTGGTGCTCCTGTGCAGTCTGGATTGGTGCCCTGCCCCATCCCCACCCTCTGAGATGGCAGAGGCTCCTGGGAAAGGCTGGGGTTAATGCTGGGGTCAGTGCTGGGGTGCCCTGTGTGGGGTCACACTGTGGGCACTGAGACAGATGTGGCCAGCTGAGGGAGAAAGCCACACTGTAGTTCAGAAGGAATTGCTGTCTTTTGTGATGGGCAGAAGCTTTGAAAAATTTCAGGCCCAGGTTTGAACCCCGTTTCTGTTATGTTCCAACTATGTGGCCTTAAGGAAATTATTTATTCCCCCCTGCCCCCAGGCTTCAGTTTCCTTAGCTGGAAAATGGAGCTCTGGGTAGGGTACCTGGCCACTTTATAGGTGAGGGGACGAGACTCAGAGACATGAGGTCCTTCCTTCGACACACTGTGTCAAAATGGCAGAACCCAAAACGTCCGAGTCCAGGTGTGGGCATTTCACCTACTCCACTGGACTGTCCCGGTGGGACACATGAGCCGCAGCATCTGCCCTGGAGAGAGGAGTCTCCATGCCACTGAGTGATGATGAGATGGGAGGGAGGCTGCAAAGCAAGGCAGGAAAGAGTCTCATCTACCTGGCCCGGCACCTAGCCCTGTCATTTACTGGCTGTGTGACCTTGGGCACATTTCTTAACCTCTCTGTGCCATAATTTCCTCATCTTTAAATGGAGATAAAGAGACCTTGGGTGGCATAAATGATTAAGCACTTGGCTTCTAACTGAAAATTGGGCAGTTCAAACCCACTCAGAGGTGCCTCGGAAGAAAGGCCTGGTAAACTGCTTCTGGAAAATCAGCCATTGAAAACCCTCTGGATCACAGTTCTACTCTGACACACATGGGGTCACCCAGAGTCAGAATTAACTTGATGATAACCATATTTTTTTGCAATGAAGATGATAATAGTACCTGCCTCCTGGGGATGTTGTGAGGGTTAATGAGGGAGTGCTAAAAGCTTGGTGAACTTGGCCTTACATGGCTCTCAGCAAGCCAGGGCCTCCGGGGGTGAGGGGTATGATGGTCTTCAGGATTTGAGTCAACAAAGTTGGTTGATGGTGATGGTAATTTCAATCGCCTCATATGTATGTGAAAGCTGGACAATGAATAAGGAAGAACGAGTAAGAATTGACACCTTTGAATTACGGTGTTGGCAAAGAATATTGAATATGCCATGGACTGCTAGAATAACGAACAATTCTGTCTTGGAAGAAATACAGCCAGCGTGCCCCTTGAAAGCAAGGATGGCGAGACTTCATCTCACATACTTTGGACGTGTTATCAGGAGGGACCAGTCCCTGGAGAAGCACATTATGCTTGGTAAAGCAGAGGGTCTGCAAAAAAGAGGAAGATCCTCAACGAGATGAATTGATACAGTGGCTGCAACAATGGGCCCAAACATAACAACAGTTGCAAGGATGGCGCAGGACGGGGGCAGTGTTTCCTTCTAGTGCACAGGGTCGCTATGAGTTGGAATCGACTCAACAGTACCTAACAACATAACAACAAAAAGGAAGCTCTGGAAAGGGAGACACTAGTGACCAGTGCTAGGAGGTAAGGGCCCCAAGTAGGGCAGCAAATGGGAGTCTGTGCCCAGGACTGCTGTGGCAGAGCAGGAGAGGGGCCTAGCACTCACGCTTGCCAAGAGAGGTGCTCAGGCCTCAGTTGTTCCAGTGGGGATGCCAGTGGGCCCTTGCTCCCGCCTCCCCCCCAGGACATTGTTTCAGAGATTCTTGCTTTCCCTGTGTTGTTCTTCTTTCCACTTCTGCCCAACATCCTTTCCCTCCTTCCTTAACAAGAGGGTGATACAGGTGTTAACTTTGGATATTTGAAAGAGTAAGTCACAACGGTGCTGCCCTGAGCCTGTTTGCCCTCCACTCTTTCCTTGCCCTTCCCCAGCTCTTCTCTGTATCATTGGCTCCTGCAGGCTGTGTTCCCCAGGCCTTTGGGTCTACTGACTTCCGGCTGAGTTCAGCAATGGGAGCTCTGGTGGAAGAGGAGAGGGTGGGAGGAAGAGAGAAACCAGGGTATTCTTCCTCCTCCCTTTCTGCTGTGGGCCACATTGCCTGCCATGGTTCCAGATTTTGTTGGTGACCCAGTCCCTGGATTCAATAATACTGCCTCCTCCCTTTTGTCCCTTAAGCCTAGGGAAGGTAGTAGCCTTCTTTGGGTTATTTTAAGTGTCCTCTGTTGGCCTTCCCAACTCCTCTAACAAATACATGTGTAACCAGCTCCCTGCATTAAATTCCCTCTGTTGTAAATACTCATTGTGGTTTCTCTTTTCTTAATTAGACACTGTCTACATAAATAAATGTAAAGGCTTTTTTCTGAGGCTTTCAAAATAAAAGGAAAGTATTCTAGAGTTGCTTTGAAAGGTTTTCCAATGATTGATTGCAGCCGGGGTCCTAAAACACTCAAGGAACCGAACCACCAGTTTTTTATTCCAAGACCTTCTTAAAAGCATGTTGCAAAAGCCCCCTTCTTTTTCAGCATAACTTTTAATTTCTTGTATTTCTAATCAACACTTGTAAATCATTTCTCATTTTTCATGCATTGCTGATTGATTTCTGTTCTCTATCTGTAGAAAGTCTTGGTAAAAGATTCTTCTCCCCATTCCATGCTTAGTCTACTTTACCAAAGTCATGACAGACAACTTTGATATAAACCTTTTCAAAATGAGATGTTTCATGCCTGACAATGCTGCAATTCCAGAGGGTGTCTATATTAGTTTCCAATTGCTGCTATAACAATTTGTCACAAACTTAGTGACTTAAAACAACAGAAACTTATTATCTTAAAGCTCTGGAGTTCAGAAGTCTGCAATGAGTCTTAGGAGGCTAAAATCAAGGTGTTGGCATGACTGGTTCCTTCTGGATACTTTAGGGGAGACTGCATTCCTTGCCTCTTTCAGCTTCTGTTGGCTGCCAACATTCCTTGGCGTAAGGGAGGAGAGGCCAGAGGTGGACAGTCCCATAGGAATATATATTGTTGCAGTTGTTAGCTGCCACCTACTCAGCCCCCAACTCATAGCACCCCATGCACAATGGAACACAATGCTGCCCAGTCCTGCACCATCCTCCTGGTCAGTTGCGAATTGGACTGTTGTGATCCACGGGGTTTTCACTGGCTGATTTGTGGAAGTAGATCACCAGGCCTTTCTTCCTAGTTCATCTCAGTCTAAAAGCTCTGCTGAAACCTGTTCAGCATCATAGCAACAAGCAAGCTTCCACTGACAGATGGGCGGTGGCTGTGCTTGAAGTGCATTCACTGGGATTCGAACCCGGGTCTCCAGCACATTGTTTTTGTTAGTTGCCATCAAGTCAGTTCCGACTCATAGCAACCCTATGCACAACAGAAACACTGCCCTGTGCTTCACCATCCTCACAATGCTTGCTATGTTTGAGCCCATTGTTGCAGCCACTGTCAATCCATCTCATTGAGGGTCTTCCTCTTTTTTGCTGACCCTGTACTTTACCAAGCATGATGTCTTTCTCCAGGAACTGGTCCCTCCTGATAACATGTCCAAACACTGAACTGTATGACACTTACCTTTTAAGAAAATAAACTATTTTTCCCTTTTCTTCCCAGGTCCCATTTTTGTCCTTTCCAGGGAATTGTGAGCCCCAGGAATTGAATTGTGCAACCAGGACCATTCATGTCCTTGAGAAATCGGAATCTGTTTCTGGGGTTCGGGGCACAAGCAGCAGAATTCTAGTGCGCAGAGGCCCTGGAGTCAGGGGCCCTGGTGAGGTCACCTGTGTGTCTTTGTTAATCGTTTGCATAGAAGAAATTCCTTGTGTGGTGAAACTACTTATTCCCAGCAGGAGGAACATTAAGACATGGGCTAACAGGAGACAGGAAATGAATGTACCGTCAGGATAATGCAGCCCATTCTGGATTAAGTGCCATAAGTTCAAGCTTAAGGTCTCAAAATGACAATTCCACTCATATGTATTTAATGCTCTTAAAATTCAGCCTGGGGGGCAGACTAATGCACACATTTCTTCCCCGGGTGGACCTGAGGGGAGGGAGTACCTGGCTGGTGGGCTTAACCTCCCTGACTAAATACATCTGCAGGGCCTCCTAGGGAGTGTGTGAAAGCTGACTCCAGCGCCTACCTGGACTAGGAGCAGGGAAGGGCAGTCTGGGAGAGGGAACAGCGCAGCTAAGGGGATGGAACTATGACAGAGCTCTAGCTGTGCCTGGGAAGAGGTGAAGAGGGAGTGTAATGGATTGAATTGTGTCCCCAAGAAATGTGTGTTGATTTGGCTAGGCTGTGATTCCCAGTATTGTGTGGTTGTCCACCATTTTGCGACCTGATGTGATTATCCTATGTGTTCTAAATCCTAACCTCTATGATGTTAATAAGGCAGGATTAGAGGCAGTTATGTCAATCTATAGGATTAGGTTGTATCTTGAGTCAATCTCTTTTGAGATATAAAAGAGATATTCAAGCAGAGAGGAGAGGGACCTCATGCCACCAAGAAAGAAGCGCCAGAAGCAGAGTGTGTCCTTTGGACCTGGGGTCCCTGCACTGTTCTCAGGAACTTCTGTTCCTAGACCAGGGGAAGATTGAAGACAAGGCCCTTCCCCCAGAACCCACAGATAGAGAAAGTATTCCCCAGGAGCTGGCATCTTTCTAGCCTCCTAGACTGTGAGAGAATAAATTTCTGTTTATTTAAAGCCATCCACTTGTGGTGCTTCTGTTATAGCAGCTCTCGATAACTAAGACAAGAGGGTAGAGTTAAAGCCAGGCCATAGGTGGGAGAGAGGAAGTAGAGCCACACTGTGAGACCCTCTGAGCAGAAGCTGAGACACTTGGATGTCACCGAGTAGGCCATGGGGAGCCACGAAGGGTAAAGCAGGGAGGGAAGGACACAGCCAGAGCCAAGTAGGTCCCTCTGGTATCAGTGTGGAAAACGGACTGGAGGAGACAGTGGGGAGGCTTTGTAACATCCAGCAGGAGACCCCAAGGCCTCAGCAGGAAGGCAGGGGTTAGACTGGAACTCTGGGGATTCCCAGCGTGGATGCCCTGGGGCCTGGATTAGCATGAGGCTCAGAACAAGAAAATGGAGCAACTTTGTCTGGAGAAGGGGTGCACAGTTATGAGAAGAGCAAAGGTGCTTTACTTTTAGGGGTGTCGAAGGGAGGCACTGTGGTGACAGGGAAGGAGCCCTGGGCTCAAGGCAGACAGGCCTGCTCAGGCCCCAGCTCTGCCCTGGGCACCTTGGATGACTCGTCTCCCCTCCTGTCATGGATTGAATTATGTCCCCAAAAATATGTGTTTCAGTTTGTCTAGGCCATAATTCCCGGTATTGTATGATTTGCCTGTATGTTGTAAATCCTGCCTCTGTGATGTTATTGAGGGAAGATGGGTGGCAGTTGCGTTAGTGAGGCAGGACTCAATCTACAAAATTGGCTTGTGTTTTGAGGCAATTTCTTGAGATATAAACGAGAGAAGCGAGCAGAGAGACAGGGGGACCTCATACCACCAAGAAAGCAGTATCGGGAGCAGAGCACGTCCTTTGGACCCGGGGTCCCTGTGTGGAGAAGCTCCTAGACCAGGGGGAGATTGATGAGAAGGCTGACAGAGAAAACCTTCCCCTAGAGCTGACGCCCTGAATTTGGACTTCTGGCCTACTTTACTGTGAGGAAATAAACTTCTGTTTGTTAAAGCCATCCACTTCTGGTATTTGTTATAGCAGCACTAGGTGACTAAGACACCTCCTGAGGCTCATGTTCCCCAACTGTTAGAGGGGTAGTACCCCCCTCACCAGCCCGTTAGGAGTGTTCCAAACCAAACCAGTTGTCATTGAGTCGGTTCTGACTCAAGGCGACCCCATGTGTACAGAGTAGGAATGCTCCTTAGTGTTTTCAATGCTGTGACCTTTCAAAAGCAGATCGCCAGGCCTTTCTTCTGAGGCACCTCTGAGTGAGTTCGAACTGTCAACCTTTCGACTAGTAGCTGAGCACTTAACCGTTTGGACCACCCGGGGACTCCATCAGAAGAGTTACAGCAATAGAAATGCCTCAAATGCCCAGCACAGGGTTGGAGTACTGATATATTTGCCTGCCCCTTCGACACTCTCTCCTCCCGCAGCCCGGTTTAGAGAGGAAGGTTGTGAGAAAGGAAGTATTGCTGTGCCTCTGGATTCTAGTCCTGTGGTGGAGGGATGGGGTAGGGTCTAGAAGTTCACTGAGGGGTCCCATCCCAGACCTGAAGGGAGTTGGCTGGGGAGCAACACAAACACAACAGTGATCCATCCCCCCAACACCCGCACCCTGGAGTATCTGAGGCAAAGGGCTGCAGAGCTCTCAGCTTTTGCCTCCACAGCCCCCATCTTGGCAGCTGAGGTGTTAAGATCCTGATGCTGGGCCTGGTTCAGGAACAAAATGGAGGCACTGAAATAAATCACCACAGGATCCTGGAGGAGTAAGAGACTTCCTATCCCCAGCCCCCCAACCCAGCCCCAACTTACAGCCTGTATACTGACATAATGAGGTCAGGAGAAATGGCTAGTGTCCTGGTCAGAGGCTGAAAAGGCCGGGGCACTGGGCAGAGGCTGCCGCGCTCCAAGCAGCTGTCCTGCAGTCCAGGCTGTAGTGCTCTGCAGCGTGGGCTGAATGCAGAGCCCAGTCCAAGCTAGGCAGCACCTCAGGCACAGTCACTTAGTTCTCATCACAGAGCACCCCGAGGAGGCATGAGTTGAATGAGGAGAGCCCCTGGAGTCTGCCCCTGGCTCCTCACCACTGCTGAGGGATGGCCAGAGGTCACAGGCCCCACACTGAGGTTGGGGCGTGGAGGCTCCAGCTGACCTTCAAGGGGCAGGGTGGTGAGGCCTCTGCACGCAAACCTCAATCAACCTCTCCCTCCCAAGAGAAACTTTGTATTCATGGTTTCTGCCCAGAAACTACTGAAATTTGTGTTCAGCTTTTGTATTATGACACCGTGTAATTAGGTTTAATTGCTTTAAGTTTCTGAAAAAAATGAGAAGACGCCTGTAGGCTTGTGGGGCTGGTCCCTTCCTGGCTCTGTGGCATCCAGCTGGGGGAGGATTTTGGTTTTGTTTTTTATTGTGGTAAAAATATATAAAACAAAACATTTCCCGACTCAATAATTTTTACATGTACAATGCAATGACATTGATTACATTCATTATGTTGTACACCCATGACCACTATTCCAGATTATTCCACCACCATTAATAGAAGCTCAGCACCCCCTAAGCAAAGACTCTCCTACTGCCCCTCCCTCCCACCGTTGATAACCACTAATAAACTTTGGTCGCTATGCATTTGCCTATTCTAGATATGTCATTTAAGGGGGATCAGACAATATTTGTCCTCTTGTGACTGACTTATTTCACTCAGCATAATGTTTTCGAGGGTCATCCACGTTGTAACATGTATCAGAATTTCATTTCTCTTTATGGCTGAATGATACTCCATTGTATGGATATACAAATTTTGTTTATCCATTCATCTGTTGATAGACACTTGGTTTGTTTCCACCTTTTGGCTGTTGTTAATAATGCTGCTGTGAACATTGGTGTACAAGTACCTGTTGGAGTCTTTGTTTTCAAGACTTTTGGGTATATACCTAGTAATGGAATTGCAGGACATATTGTAATTGTATGTTTAACTTTTTGAGGAACTGCCACATGGTTTTTGGCTAGTGGGGGCTTTTAATGAGAAAAGTATCTTGAATGTTTTCTGGTCCAGAATGGCTTTTCTCTTCAGTTGAAAAGGCAGGACAGATGGCCCAGTGGTCCCTAGGGTTCTGCAGGGATGGATGGCCATCCCTGGGCTGCTGCAACCGCAGAGGCTGCCTGGTGCATCTTCTTGACTGAGGGACATCAGCTTGAGAAGCCAGAGGCCTCAAGGAGTGGGCAGCAGAACGCTCAGTCACCTCAGATGTCACTACTGCTGGGGACCTCTGATTTCTCTTCTCCCTCTTCCATCTGAATCTGAGCTAACTGAGAACAGAATGGCTTTCTGGTGGCAGAATGCCAGTTTCATGCTGGAATGGCTGAGCGGAGGAAAGGCTTGGACTTGGAGCCAAATGGGCTTTCTGATACTACTTCCTCTTCGAGTTGAGGCTGTGGCATCCCCGGGGGTGGCACACAGACACCATCTAGGCAGCTGTTGGCAGGTCCTGTATGCCGGGCCTCCTTGAGAGCTCGTGTGCCCACCTGGTGGTGGGATGAGCTGTGGTGGTCAAATTCTGCCCTACCGCTGGCCACAGGCCTTCTTCCCACCACTGTGGGGATCCAGCAGGGGAGTTGGAGAGCACAGGCAGTGTCTTCCCGAAACTTGCTGTCAGGGCTGAGGCAGATAAGTGAGGAGACAGAGAACGGTCTCCCCATAAGGCCCCCGCACAAATGTTCACACAGAGTGGATACTTGGGTATGACTAAGAAACGAACATTTCTAGTGCCCATTTACATGCCACAAATCACCTATACAGAGCATCATAAGAAGGAGAAAGGCAATGTTGTACAAAATTTACTGTCCAATAAGTCTTTGGAGTTACATCAACCTGAATTTAAATCTCCGGTTTGCTATTTTGTGTCTCTTTAACCTCTGGCAGGTTACTTGACCCTCTAAACTTTAGTTTTCTTATCTGTAAAATGGGTTTAATAATACCAATTAGGCATGATTGTTCAGAAGATTAAATAAGAAAATGCAAATCGTTGTGACCGTGGACAAACACTTGTGCTTGGCCTTCAGGAGATGGCAGCTCTTAGCAGCACTGGGACCTGGAATGAAGACTGCTCCAGAGTGTCTGGATAACTGGTGGGCTCACCCTTTCCCTGAAACACAATCACATTATTTGGCCCACTCATGATTCAATTTTTCATTTTTTCCCATACAAAAATTTATACATACATTGTTATGTGACCCTAATTGTTCTCCCCATACTGTGACAGCACACTCCTCCTTTCCACCCCTGATTCCCCATGTCCATTCAACCAGCTCCTAACCCTCTCTGCCTTCCCATCTCACCTCCAGGCAGAAGCTGCCCATTTAGCCTCATGTATCTACTTGAGCTAAGAAGCGCACTCCTCACGAGTATCACTTAATGTCCCACAGTCCAGTCCAATCCTTGTCTGAAGAGTTGGCCTCAGAAATTGTTTTAGTTCTGGGCTGATAGAGAATCCAGGGGCCATGCTTCCCGGGGTTCCTCCAGTCTCAGTCAGACCATTAAGTCTGGTCTTCTTACTAGAATTTGAGTTCTGCACCCCACCTTTCTCCTATTCCATCCAGGATTCTCTGTTGTGTTCCCTGTCAGGGCAGTCATTGGTGGTAGCCGGGCACCATCTAGTTCTGGTCTCAGGCTGATGAAGTCGCTGGTTTATGTGGCCCTTTCTGTCTCTTGAGCTAATACTTTCCTTGCATCTTTGGTATTCTCCATTCTGCTTTACTCCAGGTGGTTGAGACCAATTGATGCATCGTAGATGGCCGCTTGCTAGCTTTTAAGACCCCAGATGCTACTCACCAAAGTAGGATACAGAACATTTTCTTAATAAGCTTTGTTATGCCAATTGACCTAGATGTCCCCTGAAAGCATGGTCCCCAGACACCTCCCCCTGCTACTCTGTCTGTCAAAGTGTTTGACTGTATTCAGGAAACTTCTTAGCTTTGGATTAGTCCAGTTGTGCTGACTTCCCCTGTAGTGAGTGTTGTCCTTCCCTTCACCTAAGATAATTCTTATCTACTATCTAGTTAGAAAATAACCCTCACCCCCCCCCCCACCCTTGTAACCATCAAAGAATGTTTTCTTCTGTGTTTAAACCTTTTCTTGAGTTCTTATAATAGTGGTCTTATACAATATTTGTCCTTCTGATTCAATTATTTAATTGGGTAAAATTTGCATCAAAATCTGAATTTCTGGCTTTTGTCTAAACATCGGGGGCTCTGGCAATACTGTGCCTGTATCTGTACATGTTGGTGACTGGCTGGTGCCACAGTCCTCACCACTCCCTGCTGCCTAATACCAGGTCTGCCACTCATTTAAGGAGTTTGTCTTGCCTTCTCGACAAGTTTTGCAATGATCCTTCCCCTTCCTGCCTTGTTTGTTCCTCATTGGCTCTCAGGGTAGCAGAGCCTTCAGCAATGGAGGTCCCAATGGCTGGCTGATGGGGCGATGCCTCCTTCTCCCCATTGTGGGCTCAAGAAGAAAAGGCTTTGGATTGGAGTCACCATGTCTGAGTTCAGTTCCCTCATCATCAACAGTATTACCTTGTGCAAGTCATCAAACTACCCCAGCCTCAGTTTCTTTACCTAGAAAATGGGTTCAGAACCCTGATGCCCTTGGGCAGCTGAGAGATGCAAATGATTTACTGAAAATGAAGGCACCTACACCCTGAGTAGGGGAAGAGGGGAAGGGAAGAAATCTGCAGTGGAAGCCTCTCTCGGTGTTGGTCCCTCTGCCAGGCTGCCCCTTGTCCACCTGGTGTGAAGGGACTCGCTTCCACTTTAGGAGGTGGCCCTTCCTGACCTTGTCCCCAGGGCCCAAGCAAACTCTGGAGGACACAGGGCATGAAGGGGCATGCAGGAAGAGTCTGGAACAAACTCACCTGTGTGGTTGCCAGTACCTTGGAGATAGGAGCTTTGGGACATTCACATTCCAACATACAAGCAAGAATGTGAGTGTTTAAACAGTGGGTGCCATGTTGTCTGTGGGCCTGCCCTGGCTCTCCCTCATGGGGAGACCCCTTATTTGGGTCATTTTGAGCCATCGCTCACTAACTCCTGCACAGCAGGGACATTGGCACAGGTCCCCATCTTTTGTGAAAGGTAAAGTCCCCTCGCTACAGTTCCAGTGCAGAAAGGGAAGCCAGAGGAGGTAGGTCTTCCAACTAGTGTCCCACAGCTGGTGTTTAGTAAAGGATAGCTGTTGTTGTTAGCTGCTGTCAAGTCGGCCCCCAACTCGTGGTGACCCCATATACAATAGAACGAAACGCTGGTCCTGCACCATCCCCATGATCGGTAGTTAATCGGACTCTTGTGATCTATAGGGTTTTCATTGGCTGATTTTCAGAAGTAGATCACCAGACCTTTCTTCCTAGTCTGTTTTAGTCTGGAAGTTCCACTGAAACCTGTTCAGCATTGTAGCAAAATGCAAGCCTCCATTGACAGACAGGTGGTGGCTGAGCATGAAGTGCATGGGCTGGGAATCGAACCCAGGTGTCCTGTATGGAAGGCTAGAATTCTACGGCTGAACCACCAATGTCCCCCAGAATATGATTAACTTCGCCCAGAGAAAGGTTTGGTCCTTGCCTAGCTCCTGGGAAATAACCCTTAAGCCCTTGGAATGTCCTGCCTGATAAGAGCGTCTTTGTTTACCTGGGTTCTTGGCTGCCAGATAGTTTATGCTAAGAGTGTGATTTGTGGTGGGGGCCTCAGGCCATGTAGTATCAGCTTGACCTCTGGTGGACCTGGAGTCTAAGGTCAGCCGTGTGGGCAGTTGGCCATGCCTACGTGACCAATCCCCAATAAAAACCCCAAACACCAAGGCTCAGGTGAGCTTCCCTGGTTGGCAACACTCTGTGTGTGTTACTACACATCATTGCTGGGAGAAGAAGTGCTGGAAGCTCAGTTGTCTCTCCTGGACTCTGCCTTATGCACCTCTTCCCTTTGCTGGTTTTAGTCTGCGTCCTTTCACTGTAATAAGCTGTAACTGTGAGTATAACAACTTTTCTGAGTTCTGAGAATCCTGATGAATTATTGAACCTGAGTGTGGTCTTTGGGACCCCAGAACTGTAGCTGGTAAGTAGACAACAGAGTCAGGACTCAAACTCAGGCTCTTCCAGGGCTCCTGGGTGCTTCCCCTCCGTGCATGTGGGAGCCAGGGGCAGGCAAGCTATGCGCCACCACAGGGCTGGTGCAGTGGGCAACCTTCCTCTGAGCATCTCAAGGTGTGGTTTACTTCCCGCCCCACTCAAGGGTATCCCAGGGGCTTGAGTGAGACAGAGCAGGTGGAGACATCACAGGACTTGGCCAAGGAGCTGGGGAAGGAAGCAAGACTTGGCCAGGGTCCTTGAGTTCTAGTGCTCCCCAGACAGGCTTATACTGCATCATTGCCCCACGCAGCCCAGAGGTAGCTTATTTTGTGGGTAACCCCTCCTGACCACTGCCAGCACCATCAAATTGTACAGTTTATGATTAAGGACAGAAAAGAAATTCTTATTCTTCATCTGTCAGCCCCAGAGACAGTCACTTTTTAGATGGCTGGTTCTGATCATGCCCCAGAAAGTCTCTGCAGGTGGCAGTATACAGCTTCGACCACTCCTGACAATTTCCCTAGAGAATGAATCTTGAAACAGGATCTACCTCTGCCCTGATATCAGCACTGAGTGTGGCAGCAGATGGAAGCAGGGTTCATGTCCAACAGTGGGACATGCAGGAGGTATGCATGAACACACCATGGTCCAGGTGTTTCTAACGAGTGAGAGAGGGGGTGGCTATTAGGAGTGGTATTTATGCAGATGAGGAGGAAGTATGGAAACACGTGAGTCACCAAGTGATGAGGCGGGAAACCAAAAAAACTCACAGCCATCAAGTCGATTCAACTCGTAGCAACCCTAAAGGACAGAGTAGAACTGCCCCCATAGAGTTTCCAAGGAGCGCCTGGTGGATTCAAACTGCCGACCTTTTGGTTAGAAGCCATAGCACTTAACCACTACGCCACCAGGGTTCCCAAGGGTGGGAAAAGCAGGCCACAAAAAGCACGAGCTGAGATTGAATCTCTGAGAACATTTGCACCAGGTCATAGACTAGAAAGGAATTCACAAGAATACAGGGAATTCCATTAGGGTGATGGGACTGAGGGTGAGTACTTCATTGCTTTTTTGTTTGTTTCCTTTTTTCAAACAATTGGGAGTCCCTGGGTAGTGCAAACAGTTAACTCACTTCCCTGCTAACTGAAAGGTGGAGGTTCGAGTCCACCCAGAGGTACCTCAGAAGAAAGACCTGGCCATCTACTTCTGAAAAATCAGCCATTAACTATAACAAATCTGATCAGTATCTAATCTCTAAAATCTACAAGATACTGCAGAACTTCAACAATAAAAAGACAAATAACCCAATTAAAAAATGGACAAAGGATATCAACAGGCACTTCACCAAAGAAGACATTCAGATGGCTACCAGATACATGAAGAGATGCTCGCGATCATTAGCAATTAGAGAAATGTAAATCAAAACTACAATGAGATACTGTCTTACCCCAACAAGGCTAGCATTAATCAAAAAAAACACAAAATAATAAATGTTGGAGAGGTTGTAGAGAGACTGGAACACTTATACACTGTTGGTGGGAATGTAAAATGGTACAGCCACTTTGGAAATTGACTTGGCACTTCCTTAAAAAGCTACAAATAGATCCAGCAGTCCCACTCCTTGGAATATATCCTAGAGAAATAAGAGCTGTCACACGAATAGATATATGCACACTCATGTTCATTGCATCACTGTTCACAATAGCAAAAAGATGGAAACAACCTAGGTGCCCATCAACCAACGAATGGATAAACAAATTATGGCATATTCATACAATGGAATACTATGCAACGATAAAGAACAACGATGAATCTGTGAAACATCTCATAACATGGATGAATCTGGAAGGCATTATGCTGAGTGAAATTAGTCAGTTGCAAAAGGACAAATATTGTATGAGACTACTTTTATAAGAACTCAAGAAAAGGTTTAAACAGAAGAAAACATTCTTTGATGGTTATAAGGGTGGGAAGGCAGGGAGAGGGGTATTCACTAACTAAATAGTAGGTAAGAATTATCTTAGGTGAAAGGAAGGACAACACACAATACAGGGGAAGTCAGCACAACTGGACTAAACCAAAAGCTAAGAAGTTTCCTGAACACAACCAAACACTTCAAGGGACAGAGTAGCAGGGGTGGGGGTCTGGGGACCATGGTTTCGGGTGACATCTAGGTCAACTGGCATAACAAAGTTTATTAAGAAAACGTTCAGCATCCCATTTTCATGAGTGGCGTCTGGGGTCTTTAAAGCTAGTGAGTGGCCATCTAAGATGCATCAATTGGTCCCAATCCACCTGGAGTGAAGGAGAATGAAGAACACCAAAGACACAAGGAAAATATTAGCCCAAGTGACAGAAAGGGCTACATAAACTAGGGACTCCATCAGCCTGAGACCAGAAGAACTAGATGGTGCCTGGCTACCACCAATGATTGCCCTGACAGGGAACACAACAGACAGTCCTTGATGGAGCACGAGAAAAGTGGGGTGAAGAACTCAAATTCTACTAGAAAGACCAGACTTAATGGTCTGACTGAGACTGGAGGGCCACCAGAAGAAATGGCCCCCGGACTCTCTGTTAGCCCAGAACTGATACCATTCCTGAAGCCAACTCTTCAGACAAAGATTAGACTGGACTATAAGACATAAAATGATACTCGTGAAGAGTGTCCTTCTTAGCTCAAGTAGATACATGAGACTAAATGGGCAGCTCCTGTCCGGAGGTGAGATGAGAAGGCAGAAGGGGACAGGAGCGGGTTGAATGGACACGGGAAATCCGGGGTGGAAAGGAGGAGTGTCCTGTCACATTATATGGAGAGCAGCTAGGGTCACATATCAATGTGTGTATAAATTTTTGTATGAGAAACTAACTTGAACTGTAAACTTTCACTTAAAGCACAATAAAAATAAATCAGCCATTGAAAATTCTGTGGAGCACCATTCTACTCTGACACACATGGGGTCACCATGAGGCGGAATTGACTCCACGGCATCTGGTTTTTGGTCAGACAGTTGGTAATATTCTTATAGATCTTTGTTTATTAAGTCAACTGTTAATAAAAAACAACTGATACCTTACATTCTTGCTGCCATTCCTGATCACTGTAAGCCAAGGTTCCTACAGTGGTGTTGAGGGGAGGACCAGGACCATGAGTCCCTGTGGTGGCACTCCATGCTGTAGAGAGGATTAGTGCCAGGCTGAGCGAACTCCCGCCTCTGAGCCGAGGAGGACCTGGATCCTGGTCTGCCCTGCCCAAAGGGCCTTCTTGGGTGTGATCTGGAGGAGTGTGATGTGCATGGGGGTTGGCTGTCTGCCCTCTGTTACCTGTGGGCCGCTGTAACGGAAGATCCCACCACCACTGAACTTTTGGGACATGAATCTGGCATGCTTTTTCAGTCCATGTATATCAAAGCATCTTTCCAAATAAAAACTGAGGGCAGATAACAAATTAGACTGTAAGTGGAGGCAGATGCTGATGATGCATCCAGTTTTTTTTTTTTTTTGAAACTGCAGACAGACCCCTGTAATACAGTGTGTTTTGTCTCAGCCCCTCCCCAGCTGCCCTAGATCCAAGGTTTACATTAATTGAGCACCCACTGCATGCCAGACACATGCGAGCTGTTTCCACAACTCTCGTCTCATTCAATTTCCATCTCAGAGCAACCCTATGGTGTAGATATTAATATCCCCTTTTTATAGATGAGGGGACCAGACAAGTGATAAGACTAGGAAATAGCAACCGTTCATCCAGGGCTTTAGACTTTACAAATCATTTCACGTTTTCCTCATCTGGTTTTCTCAGTAATCCTGCCAGGCATTCCTTATTACCTCCATTTTACAGATCAGAAAGAATAAC
This sequence comes from Dugong dugon, assembly GCA_030035585.1. Lineage (NCBI taxonomy): Eukaryota > Metazoa > Chordata > Mammalia > Sirenia > Dugongidae > Dugong > Dugong dugon. The sequence goes on from CM057460.1 coordinate 152,466,418, forward strand.
TTGCCCTAAGGCATATAATTAGTAAGTGGAGATAGACTCAAGCCTCCTCAACTTGATTGCAGTTCTGGTTCTTTCCGCCCTGATACTCGGTATCCTTGGAAGGAGTGTCAGGACCCCATTTGGGTTTCCAAGAATGGGAGGGGGTATGCTAGATTGTTTACTGAACCCCACTGTGTGGTGTTCATTGCATCCTCTAGATGGACTGGGAGAGGTGGGAGGAGGTGTTATCTATAAGCCTTAGAAGAGATACAACCAGAATGCTCCTTAGAAGTGAGGATGGAGAGGTCGGCTCGCTTACTTCTGACACGTCATCAGTAAACACCAATCGTTAGAGGAGGGCATCATGTTTAGTAAAGTGGAGGGCCAACTGTCTTAGCTTCCTAGCGCTGCTGTAACAGAAATACCACAAGTGGGTGGCTTTAAAGAACAGAAATTTATTTTCTCATCATTTAGGAGACTGGTTGTTGTTGTGTGCCATCGAGTCGATTCTAACTCATACTAACCCCATATGACAGAGTAGAACTGCCCCAGAAGGTTTCCTAGGCTGTAATCTATAGGAGTAGATTGTCAGGTCTTTTCTCCTGAAGAACTGAAGAGCTGCTGGTGGGTTCGAACTGCAGGCTTTTCGGTTAGCAGCCAAGTGCTTAATCATTGTCCCGTCAAGGGTCCTGGAAGTCTGAATTCAGGGCACCAGATCCAGTGGAAGGTATTCCCTCTCTGTCAGCTCTGGGGGAGGGTCTTTGTCTCAGTTTCGGTACTCCCGACCTTCCTGGTTCCTTGATGATGTCCACGTGGTACCTATCTTCCTGGTTCGTGTTTCTCATTTCTGTGTCTAATCTGCTCTTTCTAACTCAGAAGTGATTAGGTTTAGGACACACCCTATACTTATATGGCTTCATTAACATAACAAAGGGAACCCTATTCCCAAATAGGATCACATCCACAGGTATAGGGGCTAGGATTCCAACACATATTTGAGGGGACTCAATTCAATCCATAATACCAACAAAAACAAGGAAACTCTTAATGAGATGAATTGACACAGTAGCCGAAACAATGGACTCAGACATACCAACAATCATAAAGATGGCACAGGACTGGGCAACATGTCCTTCTGTTATACATAAAGTGGCCACGAGTTGGCACCGACTCGATGGCAGCTAACAACAACAGTAATTATCTGCATTTTATGGATGAGATGTCTGAAGCTCTGAGAAGAAATAACTTGCTGGGATGGCCCAGCCAGCCAATAAGTGTCAGAGTCGGAGCCATAATTGTGATGGTTCAGGTTTAATTGAGGAATTTTTATTTTAAGGAAGAAAGTCGAGGGTGGTGAGTCCTGACTCTCAGAACACTGACTACAGCTACCCATATATCTTAGTTCTAAGAGTTGCTGGTAACTCTTGTCCTGGCCTTTGCATTGCCCCCTCTTGGTTCGGCTCCAGGGAAGGTCGTTAAGCGTTCTGTCTCTGACTGATGTGCTCGCTTTACTGCTGTCCCAAGGCAGTGGCACAGAGAGGATGGGACTGGGACCCAGATCAAAGGGCTCTCCCTAAACCTCGCTGTTCACTGTCTACCACCTAGATTGGCAGGCCAGGGTTTAAAATCACACAACATTCCGTGCCCAGTGCAGGGAAGCCGGAGTTGTTTGTTTGTTTGTTTTTGCTTTTAGTTAATAGACTTAATTTTTTTTAGAGCGGTTTTTGGCTTACAGAAAAATTTTGCAGAAAGTACAGAGCTCCCATATATGCCTTCCCCCTCACCTGCATACACACACACCAATAACCAGTGGTTGTTCAGTGGACTCCAACTCATGGCGACCCCATGTGAGTTAAGTAGATCTGTGCTCCAGAGGGTTTTCAATGGCTGATTTTTCCAAAGGAGATCACCAGGTCTTTCTTCTGAGGCACCTCTGGGTGGACTTGAACCTCCAACCTTTTGAAATTAGCAGCAGTGTGTTACCCGTTTTGCACTACCCAGGCACACATGCTGTCTCTCTTATACGCACGCACATAGTTTCTCCTGTTATTAACGTATTGCATTCCTGTGGTACATTTGTCACATTTATGAACCAATATTGATACATGATTATGACCTAAAGTCTGTAGTTTGTGTAAGGGTTTACTCTGTATCATACAGTCCTATGGTTTTGTCAAATGCATAATGTTATGTGTCCACCACGACAGTATCCTGCCCAACAGTTTCCCTGCCCTAAAATATTCCCTGTGCAGTGAAGCTGTTTCTTAACAAGTGTTTTTGTAGCCAGCAGCCGTTGTCCCAGAGAGGGTTTTAGAGTTGCTCTGGTACCTACCACAGGGGAGGCTGTGCAGGAATGTATGTATGTGTCCCTGCAGTTGAGGCCACTGGGTTGAGTCCCTGCCACTGCCTTGGGGCAGTGAGTGAGATGGACTTCCTAGAAAGGGTGCAGCAGAAGAGCCCCAGATAGGGAGGAAGACAGCCTTGGGTTCTGATATCTCGTTGTTGTGTGACCTAAAGAAAGTTACTTCACTCTGCCAAGCCTCAGTTTCCATCAGTAAAAGGGTTTTTTTCCACCACTTGGTCCTCAGCCCTCCTGGGCTATTGGACAGATCAGGAGGAAGGGGGCCCACAGTTGTATCCCTCCCCCAACACTCTGCAGGCTCACAGACATCTCTCTGGAAGGGACTGATTATCCTGACGTTGTTGTTGTTAGCTGCCTTCAAGTCAGCGCCGACTCATGGTTACCCCATATACAACACAACGAAACGTTGCCAGTTCCTGCGCCATCATTACCATCACTGGTATGCCCCAGTCTGTTGTTGTAGTTATTATGTTGTATTCTGAGTGCCTTCCAACCTAGGGGACTCATCTTCCAGCACTGTGTCGGACAATATTCTATTGTGATCCATATGGTATTCATTGGTTAATTTTTGGAAGTAGATCATCAGGCCTTTCTTCCTAGTCTGTCTTAGTCTGGAAGCTCTGTTGAAACCAGTCCACCATGTGTGATCCTGCTGGTATTTGAAATACTGATGGTATACATTCCAGCATAGTAACAACATGCAAACCACCACAGTACAACAAACTCAGAGACAGATGGTGGATCCTGATGTTAATGATGAGCAATATCATGGAGACAGCATCTTGGCAAGCCTGGAGTCCAGCCAGCACTCCCAGCTCCAGGCCCGCTCTGCTCTCAGCTGTGCAAGGTCTGCTGCAGCCTTCATTGTGCCTCTGTTTCCTTGTGGGTAAAATGAGGATGATATACGTACCTATACTACAACCGTGCTAGAGTGAGGAGCAAAACAGGAGAGGGAACGGGCCAGGGCGTTGGATGTGGATGCTAATGGTTGTATTTATTATGTTGTTTGTTGTTGTTAGCTGCTGTCGAGTCAGCTCTGACTCGTGGTGACGCCGTGTGTGCAGAGTAAAACTGTGCTTCACTGGATTTTCAAGGCTGTGGCCTTTAGAAAGCAGATTGCCAGGCCTGTCTCCCAAGCCACCTCTGGTTGGGTTCAAACCGCCAACCTTTTGACTAGTAGTCAAGCACTTAACTGTGCCACTCAGGCACTTCGTATTTATGTATAATCCCAAGTTAATTATAAATACTACACATGCTATTTCATACAGATAGGTCCTTTGCTTGTAATTTATTCCAACAATGTTGCTAAAGGCAGTGATGCTTCAGTGGTAGAATTCTCACGTTCCTTGTGGGAGACCAGGGTTTGATTCCCAGCCAATGTACCTCATGCACAGCCACTATCCATCTGTCCATGGAAGCTTGTGTGTTGCTATCATGCTGGACAGGTTTTAGTGAAGCTTCCAGACTAAGAATAGGAAGAAAGGACAGGTGATCTACTTCCAAAAATCAGCCAATGAAAACTCTGTGGACCACACTGAGAGATTCTTTAAACCTTAAACCAAAAATGTCTTCTAAAGTCTTCTTAAAACCAAACAATAGTTTAGCTTAACTAGTAAAGAATATCTGCCTTGAGCATTGTGCTCTTTTAGAATCTATGTATATGAGATCAAACTGACAACAGCAACTCAAAAGATTAGACAGGAAACTTAGGGGGCAGTGAGTTTATGTTAATGAGGGAGGAGCAACTCAGAGGGGTGTGAGAATCATTGCACAACTTGAGGAATGTAATCAGTGTCACTGAATTGTACATGTAGAAACTGTTGAGCTGGTGTGCATTCCGCTGTGTGTATTCCCAACAACAGCAACAAAAAATTAAATAAATTACTTTTTTAAAAAAACACAATGGACCACAACAGTTCGATCCACAACTGAGCATGGGGATGGTGCAGGATTTTGATCTGTTGTGCATGGGGTCGCCATGAGTTTGGGCTGACTCAACACAGCTAACAACATAATGCTAAAGGACAAGGGACAATTCGGGGTCATCAGGTGACAGTTTCCCTGGCACTACATGCAGTGCAGAGTGTCCATGTTCCCAGCATCCTCACTAAACGTGGGGAAGATGATGAATGGATGAGCATGTGGGAAGAGGGATGCTGGGTGGCTGACAGACCTCCCACCCCCTGCCCTGCTCCCAGCCGGGCAGTAGCTGTGACTCCAGGAGGTGCTGACAGCGGTGAATGACGTGCCTTCCTGTTGGGCCATGCTTGGGGACAGTGTGTCTTTCCCAGCCACTCACACAGCCACCTGCTGCCTGCCCTTCTGCCCATCAGTCCCCAGAGGCAAGGGCCTTCCCTGACTGGGTTTGTGCTTTCGGTTGCTAAAGAGCTGTTTCTGCCAAGCCTGACTTTTTGTCTAATTTTAAACAGAAGAGCAAGTTGGAGTGGCTTTTGGGCAAATGTAGCTGCCTATGGGATGTTTGTCAGGATTCCAGCAAGAAGCCGGGGGAGCCCTTTGTACCTGGAAGGTGCTGAGTGAGTGCTTGGCGGTTCCTATTGTCCGGGTGCAGAGGTGTGGGGCTGTTCCCCCGCCCCATGGAGCACAAGGAGCACATGGAGCACATGTTATTTAAACACTGTGTTCTTCAAAATCATGCTTAGAGACATGGGCACCAGACTTCTTGTTAGCTGCCGTCCAGTTAGCTCTGATTCATGGCAACCCCATGTACATACTACAGAATGAGACATTGCCTGGTCCTGCACCATCTTCATGATTATTGGTATGTTTGAGTCCATTGTTAAGACTATTGTTTAGTGTCTTCCAAAATAGGAGGCTCATCTTCCAGCACTATTATCAGACAATATTCTGTTGTGATCCATAGGGTTTTCATTGGCTGAATTTTGGACATAGATCACCAGGCCTTTCTTCCTAGTCTGTCTTAGTCTGGAAGCTCCAATGAAACCTCTCCACCATGGGTGACCTTGCTGATATTTATCAATAAAAACAATCATGAGCTTATTTTTGGAGACATAGGTTGACAAACTGACAGACAGGTGGTGGGGGCACCAAGATTAGTAACTCTTAGAACTGGGGAGCTTGGAGGGCCCTGAGAACAAGCCTAACTCCCTATTTACAGAAGGGGAGACTGAGATAAGAGGTATGTCCCAGGTCACCCAGCAAGAGGCTGTCAGAGCTGGGACGAGCACCTGGTTGGCCCCGTACCTCATCAGTGTTCTCTCTTCCCTGTATCCTCTACCTCACACTCACCCCTGCCTGTTCCATTAAAGGGGTGAGTCTCTCTGATTCTGCTGACAAAGGGCACCTTTGAAAAATATTTGACATGAGAGGAGATGCAATTTTTTTTTTTTTTTTGCAAGGGAGATGTTTGTCTTTTGCTGACACTTTAATCTGTCATCAGATTCAGTTCCCCCAACACAGATATAGTTATCCCCATTTTATAGATGAAGAAAATTAAGCTGAGAGAGGCTGAGTGATTTGAGTGATTTGAACACAGCTAGTAAAGACTGAAACTGGTTTGGAATCCAGGTCCCTCAAGCTCTGAGTCTAGTGTCCTTTCAGCTATATTCCAGCTGACTCCCCAAAATGTCCATTCTTCTTTTATAGAAAAAAACATTTTTCTTATGGGGTACACTCACTAAATCAACTATAAATCACTGTATCTCCAAAAGTAAGATCATAGCTGTTTTTATCGACAAGACACTTCAAAATAGTTTGAGTTAGAAGTGTGTGAACTTCTAACAAACTTACAGACCCCCCCCCCCCTTTTTCTCCCACAGCCTAATCTATTTATTGACAGAAAATGGAGACAAGAGAGCAGATAAGTGTTTTCAGCTTCCCAGCAAACAAAGAACAACTAGTGTATCCTCTCCAGGGCTGGGGCTTCTATGGCCCCCTTGGAGGAAAGGGGTGTGTTCTGTTTTTATTTCTGCTTCCATGGGGTTTTTTCTTGGGAATGGAACTCTGTTTCAGGCTCTCGAAATAAAATGAAAACAACCAAGGTCCCATGAGGTCAGCCCACCCACCCAGGGTGGGCATGATAACCGCCCCAGAAGCATATGACTTTAGAGCTAAGTGTTTCCCATTGTTTGGCAGAGTCTTGGCCCTTTAAAGATCCAAGCCCACATTCCCTCTGCTGCTGTGCATGTGCCGTAGCCCAAAGGGCAGTAACATCTCAGAGCAGGGAGGAAGGAAGGAAGCCTCTATTGGACACCTATTATGTACCAGGGTCTGCTATTAGCACTTTTTATTAGTTCTCTCATTTAATGTGCACATCCAAAAAAAAAAACCAGTTGTAGTCGAGTTGACTTGTACTCATGGTGACCCCATGTGTGTCGCAGTAGGACTGTGGTGCATAGGGTTTTCTTTTTTTATTGTTGTAATTAAATGAAGTTACATTTCAAGTTAGTCTCCCATACAAGATTCTTTTTTTACATAACTTGTTATGAGACCCTAATTGCTTACCCCATTCTGCGATAGCACACTCCTCCTTTCCGCCCCTGATTCCCCATGACCATTCAACCAGTTCCTAACTCTCTCTGCCTTCCCATCTCACCTCTGGACAGAAGCTGCCCCTTTGGTCTCTTGTATCTACTTGACTAAGAGGCACATTCTTCACGAGTATCACTTTATGTCCCACAGTACACTCCAATCCCTGTCTGAAGAGCTGGCCTCAGAAATTGTTTTAGTTCTGGGCTGATAGAGAGTCCAGGGGCCATGCTTTCCAGGGAACCTCCAGTCTCAGTCAGACCATTAAGTCTGGTCTTCTAACTAGAATTTGAGTTCTGCACCCCATCCATCTACTACTCCATCAGGGACCCTCTGTTGTGTTCCCTGTCAGGATGTTCCTTGGTGGTAGCTGGGCACCATCTAGTTCCTCTGGTCTCAGGCTGATGAAGTCTGGTTTATGTGGCCCATTCTGTCTCTTGGGCTAATACTTTCCATGTATCTTTGGTGTTCTTGGTTCTCCTTTACTCCAAGTGGTTGGGACCAACTGATGCATCTTAGATGGCTGCTTGCAAGGTTTTAAGACCCCAGATGCCACTCACCAAAGTAGGATGCAGAATATTTTCTTAATAAGCTTTGTTATGCCAGTTGACCTAGATGTCTCCTGAAAGCATGGTCCCCAGACCACCCACCCCTGCTACTCTGTCTCTCCAAGTATTTGATTGTATTCAGGAAACTTCTTAGCTTTGGTTTAGTCCAGTTGTGCTGGCTTCCCCTGTAGTGTGTGCTGTCCTTCCCTTCACCTAATATGATTCTTATCTACTGTCTAGTTAGTGAATAATGCTCACCCTCCCTCCCCACCCCTGTAACCATCAAAGAATGTTTTCTTCTGTGTTCAAACCTTTTCTGGAGTTCTTATAATAGTGGTCTTATACAGTATTTGTCCTTCTGTGACTCACTAAATTCACTCAACATAGTAAGTTCCAGCTTTCACCATGTTATGTTTCACAGCTTCATCATTGTTCTTTATTGTTGGGTGATATTCCAGTGTGTGAATATACCATAATTTCTTTATCCATTCTTCCGTTGATGGGCACTTAGGTTGCTTCCATCTTTTTGCTATTAGTGAACAGTGCTGCAGTGAACATGGGTATACATATATCTATTCATGTTATGGCTCTTGTTTCTCTAGGATGTATTTCAAGGAGCAGGATAGCTGGATCATATGGTATTTCTATTTCTAGCCTTTTAAGGAAGCATCAAATCAATTTCCAAAGTGGTTGTACCATTTTACATTCCCACCAACAGTGTATAAGTGTTCCAGTCTCTCCACAACTTCTCCAGTATTTATTATTTTGTGGTTTTTGGATTAATGCTAGCCTTGTTGGGGTGAGATGATATCTCATTGTAGTTTTGATCTGCATTTCTCTAATGGCTAATGATTGTGAGCATTTCTTCATGTGTCTGTTAGCAGTTTGAATATCTTTTTTGGTGAAGTGCCTGTTCATATCCTTTGCCCATTTTTTAATTGGGTTATTTGTCTTTTTGTTGTTGAGGTTTTGCAGTATCTTGTAGATTTCAGAGATTAGAGGCTGATCGGATTTGTCGTATCCAAAAATTTTTTCCCAGTCTGTAGGTTGTCCTTTCACTCTTTCGGTGAAGTCTTTTGAAGAGCATAAGTGTTTGATTTTTAGGAGCTCCCATTTATCTAGTCTGTCTTCTGGCACTTGTGCATTGTTACTTATGGTTCGTATTGTGTTTATGCCAAGTATTAGGGCTCCTAGCATTGTCCCTATTTTTTCCTTCCATGATCTTTACCGTTTTCAATTTTATATTTAAGTCTTTGATCCTTTTTGAGTTAGTTTTTGTACATGGTGTGAGGTATGGGTCTTGTTTCAGTATTTTGCATATAGATATCCAGTTATGCCAGCACCATTTGTTAAAGAGACTGTCTTTTCCCAAATTAATGGACTCTGGGCCTTTGTCAAATATTAGCTGCTCATAGGTGGATGAGCTTATATCTGGATTCTCAAGTCTGTTCCATTGGTCTATGTATCTGTTGTTGTACAAGTACCAGGCTGTATTGACTACCTTGGCAGTATAATAAGTCCTAAAATCAGGTAGCATAAGGCCTCCCACTTTGTTCTTCTTATTGAGTAATGCTTTATTTATTCAGGGCCTCTTCCCTTTCCATATGAAGTTGATGATTTGTTTCTCCATCTCATTAAAAAATTCTGTTGGAATTTGGATTGGGATTGCATTGTATCTGTACATTGCTTTGGGTGGAATTGTCATTTTCACTATGTTGAGTCTACCTATCCATGAGCAAGGTATATTTTTCCACTGATGCAAGTCTCTTTTAGTTTCTTGCAGTAGTGTCTTGTAGTTTTCTCTGTGTAGATCTTTCATGTCTCTGGTTAGATTTATTCGTAAGTATTTTATCTTCTTGGGGGCTATTGTAAATGGTATTGATTTGGGGATTTCCTTTTCGAGGTTCTCTTTGTTGGTGTGAAGGAATCCAGTAGATTTTTGTATGTTTATCTTGTATCCTGAAGCTTTGCTGAAATCTTCTATTAGTTCCAGTAGTTTTCTTGTGGAGTCTTTGGGGTTTTCTGGGTATAAGATCATATCATCTGTAAATAGAGATACTTTGACTTCTTCCCTACCTATTTGGATGCTCTTTATTTCTTCTTCTAGCCTAATTGCTGTAGCTAGGACCTCCAGCACAATGTTGAATAATAGTGGTGATAGAGGGCATCCTTGTCTGGTTCCCGTTCTCAAGGGGAATGCTATCAAAGTCTGTCCATTTAGGATGATGTTGACTGTTGGTTTTGTATAAATGCCCTTAATTATATTGAGGAATTTCCCTTCTATTCCTGTTATATTGAGAGTTTTTATCATGAATGGGTGTTGGACTTTGTCGAATGCCTTTTCTGCATTGATCAATAAGATCATGTGGTTCTTGTCTCTTGTTTTATTTATGTGATGGATTACATTGATTGTTTTTCTAATGTTGAACCATCCCTGCATACCTGGTATATATCCCACTTGGTCATGGTGAATTTTCTTTTTTATATGTTGCTGAATTCTATTGGCTAAAATTTTGTTGAGGATTTTTGCGTCAATGTTCTTGAGGGATATCGGTCTGTAATTTTCTTTTTTTGTGGCGTCTTTACCTGGTTTTGGTATCAGGGTTATGTTGACTTCATAGAATGAGTTTGGGAGTAGTCTATCCTTTTCTATGCTCTGAAATACCTTTAGTAGAAGTGGTATTATCTCTTCTTGGAAAGTTTGGTAGAATTCTCTAGTGAAGCCATCTGGGCCAGGTCTTTTTTTTGTTGGCAGTTTTTTAATAACCATTTCAATCTCTTCTTTTGTTATGGGTTTATTTAGATGTTCTACCTCTGTTTGTGTTAATTTAGGTAGGTAGTGAGTTTCTAGAAATTTGTCCATTTCCTCTAGGTTTTCAAATTTGTCAGAGGAAAATTTTTCAGAGTAATCTGTTATGATTCTTTTAATTTCAGTTGGGTCTGTTGTGATATCACCCACTCATTTCTTATACGGGTTACCTGCTTCCTCTCCTGTTTTTCTTTCGTCAGTTTGGCCAATGGTTTATCAATTTTGTTGATCTTTTCAAAGAACCAGCTTTTGGACTTGTTAACTCTTTCAATTGTTTTTCTATTCTCTATTTCATTTAATTCTGCTCTAATTCTTATTATTTCTTTCCTTCTGGCACCTGTGGGCTTCTTTTGTTGCTCTCTTTCTGCTTGTTTGATTTGTAGGGTTAATGTTTTGATTATGGCCCTTTCTTCTTTTTGGATGTGTGCATTTATTGCTATAAACTGACCTCTGAGCACTGCTTTTGCTGTGTCCCAGAGGTTCTGGTAGGATGTGTTTTCATTCTCCTTTGATTCCATGAATTTCTTAATTCCATCCTTAATTTTTTCTATAACCCAGTAGTTTTTGAGCAAGGTGTTGTTCAGTTTCCATGTGTTTGATTTTTTTTTCCTTGCGTTTTCTATTGTTGATTTCCACTTTTATGGCTTTATGGTCAGAAAAGATGCTGTGTAATATTTTGATGTTTTGGATTTTGTTAAGGCTTGCTTTATGGCCTAATATGTGGTCTATTCTGGAGACTGTTCCATTTGTGTTGGAAAAGAAAGTATACTTGGCTGCTGTAGGGTGGAGTGTTTGGTATATGTCTATGAGATCAAGTTGGTTGATTGTAGCATTTAGCTCTTCCGTGTCTTTGTTGAGCTTCTTTCTGGATGTTTTTTCCTTCACCGAAAGTGGCGTGTTGAAGTCTCCTACTACTATTATGGAGCTGTCTATCTCTCTCTTCAGAACTGTTAGAGTTTGTTTTATGTATTTTGGAGCCCTGTTGTTGGGTGCATAAATATTTATTATCATTATGTCCTTCTGGTTTATTGACCCTTTAATCATTATATAGTGCCCGTCCTTATCCTTTGCAGTGGATTTTACTTTAAAGTCGATTCTGTCAGAGATTAATATTGCCACTCCTGCTCTTTTTTGAGTGTTGTTTGCTTGATATATTTTTTCCATCCTTTGAGTTTTAGCCTGTTTGTGTCTTTAAGACTAAGGTGTGTCTCCTGTAGGCAGCATATAGATGGATCATGCTTTTTTATCCAATCTGCCACTCTCCATCTCTTTATTGGTACATTAAGTCCGTTTACATTCAGCATAATTATTGATAGGTATGAGTTTAGTGTTGTCATTCTGACATCTCTTTTTGTGTGTTGTTCACAGTTTCTTTGTTCCTCTCAGTTTTCTGTGCTGAGTCGTTTTTTCTTTATGTACTTTTTTCATCTTTTTCATTGTTCTAGATTTTGTGTTTGCTGGGTCTTTATTTTTTTTCTACTTTTTTATTTTGATTTGTAGGGTTGTTAGATGCCTTTGTGGTTACCTTAATATTTACCCCTATTTTTCCAAGTTTATACCAGGTCTTTTATTACTTTATATCACCTTAACTTCCCGTCCATATGAAAAATCAATGTCTGCATTTTTTAAGTCCCTCTTTTTTGTTTTGAAGTTGTCCTTTTTTACATACTGATATCTGTTTCCCTATTTTCAGTGCATTAGCTTTGATGTATTTTCGATTTCTCTAGCTGAGTCAATATCTGGTTTCTCTGTCCTGTGTTCTAGTCTTGTGTTGTTATCTGGTGTTATTGATTATCTAACCATAGGACTCCCTTTAGTATTTCTCGTAATTTTGGTTTGGTTTTTGCAAATTCCCTAAACTTCTGTTTATCTGGAAGTGCCCTAATTTTGCCATCATATTTGAGAGACAGTTTTGCTGGATATATAATTCTTGGCTGGCAGCTGTTTTCCTTCAAGGCTTTATATATGTCATCCCATTGCCTTCTAGCCTGCATGGTTTCTGCTGAGTATTCCGAGTTTATTCTAATTGACTCTCCTTTGTAGATTACTTTTATCCCTAGCCGCTCTTAAAATTCTCTCTTTATCTTTGGTTTTGTTAAGTTTGATTATAATATGTCTTGGTGACTTTCTTTTGGGATCTACCTTATGTGGGGTTTGATGAGCATCTTGGATAGATATCTTCTCATCTTTCATGATATCAGGGAAGTTTTCTGTCAATAAATCTTCAACAATTTTCTCTGTATTTTCTGTTATCCCCCCCTGTTCTGGTACTCCAATCACTCATAGGTTATTTCTCTTGATACAGTCCCACATGACTCTTACAGTTTCTTCGTTCTTTTTAATTCTTTTATCTGATTTTTCCTCAAATAAGTTGGCATCAAGAGCTTTATTGTCAGTGCCACTAATTCTAACTTCTACTGCCTCAATTCTGCTCCTATGACTTTCTATTGAGTTGTGTAATTCTGAAACTTTATTGTTAATCTTCTGGATTTCTGATTGCTGTCTCTCTGTTGATTCTTGCAGCCTATTAAATTTGTCATTAGGTTCTTGAATAACTTTTTTAAGTTCTGCTACTACTTTGTCTGTGTGTTCCCTGGCCGTTTTTCTGCATTCTGTCGAATTTCCTTTCTAATTTCTAGAAGAGTTCTGTATATTAATCTTTTGTATTTTGCCTCTAGTAATTCCAAGAAATTCTCTTCCTCCAGAGAATTTATTGATTCTTTATTTTGGGAGCTTGCTGAAGCCATCATGGACTGCCTCTTTATGTCATTTGATATTGACTTGTCTCTGAGCCATCAATAAGTTATTATAATTTTATTTTAGATTTCTTTAGTGAGACCTAGCTTCTTGTTTTGTTTTGATATGCCCCAATAGGCTGCCGTGTGCACTAGTTTGATTATTGACACCTTTGAATCTCTAACATCCTGTCACCAGGAAGTTAGTTCTGTAACTAAGTATGTGCACACAGGAGTCCATTAAATTTTCCTATATGGGTTCAGCTCAGGTGTCCAGGCAGTTGGTCACCAAGTGTGTGATGCACACTCTAACCCACAGTCCTAGAGAGGTAGGGGTGATTGGTGCAGGCACTGGATTCTGGCTGTGGTAGAGGATCACACGCTGAGCCAGGCAGGGGGCCAACGGCTGCCCCTGAGAGTCTGAAAGGAAAGCGTGTCCCTATTCTCTAGGGTGAGTAGGTAGGTGAGTTTTGCAGCCAGACTATGAGCACCCCACTCTGTTAGCTGTAAAGACTCGAGGGCATCACTTTTTCTTGGACTCCTGTAGCAGGTGACTAGGAGGTTTAGGTGATGCCACCAGTCCTCAAGCCCCTGTTGCAGATTGATAGAAGTACCTACTTAAGAGGCAGGGCTGTTTTGAGGGTCACAAATCTGCCACTTCACAGCTGAAACAGTTGAAGTTGAACTTCAGATGTTTGCCCTGTTGTACTGTGGTAGTGAGGGCTAACACTGTTGAGATGGGTCCCCACAAGTCTATACAGGGGTATAAGGCACTCAGAGTCTGCAGACCCCTTATGCCTGTGCCTAGCAAAGGAGCTGTGCCAACCCTGTGTTCCTGGCTTAGGGAAGCCAGTAGCTTATTTGTTCCCTCTCCAAGGCCAGGAGAATGGGTCAGAGCGCCTTTTGGGATCTACTTTCAGCCCAGCAGACTCCCGGTGCAGAGTGCAGAGGGAGGAGGTAAAAGGGAGAGAGGTTTTTTCCAAATTAGCTTTTTTTTTAAATCCCCGCAAAAGGCCACACGCACGTACTTATCTTTAGCCACTTGGGAGCTGCTTTTCACTGGTTTGGAACATCCAAGCAGAATCTCTGCTGCCGGGTCTCTCTCGATGTGGAAACCGCTTCCTGAGTGTGCGCACAGCACAGCTGTTTGCCTGCTTCACAGCGGACCCAGCGTGGCTGAGAAGCTGCAGTTTCTCTGCGGTGGCTCTGGCGCTCTTCGCTTCTTCCAAACCATCTCCCTCTCCCCCCACCACTCAGTCTGATTCCTTAACTTTGCCTTGTTCAGGGCTCCTAGATATTTATATACAATCAAATCACTTGTTTTTCCAGGTCTTTGATGTAAGAGGAATATAGGAAGCGTCTGGCTACTCCGCCATCTTGGCCGTGCCCTCTCCATAGGGTTTTCAATGGCTAATTTTTCAGAAGTAGATCACTAGGCCTTTCTTCTGAGGCGCCTCTGGGTGGACTGGAAACTACAACCCTTTTGGTTAGCGGCGGCTGAGCACATTAACTGTTTGCACCACCCAGGTACTCCATCGTGCACAACAGCCCCACCAAACTGCTTTTATTATCCCCCTTTTATAGAGAAGGGAACCGAGGAACATGACATTTTCCTAAGGTCATCCAGCTGGTAGAGATGGGACTCAGTTATAAACTCAGCCTTCTCAGAGACTAAAAACAGGGCCAGGAGAAAAGGCTGGTAACTCCCAATATTGGGGACTGGACTAGCACTGCAGGAGGCAGCAGAGCCCTGTGATTGGGCGTACAGGGTCCAGTCTTCCTTCTTCATCTGCAAAGCATGATAACAATAATAATACCAACCTCATAGGGCTGTCCTGAGGCTTCATAGACATCATTCATGTTAACAGTGCTTAGCCCAGTCCTGGCACAGGATAAGTTCTCAGTAAATAGTTAGTGTCATTGTAAATGACTTCAGCTCTGCACTGCACTGAAGGGTTGGAGGAGGGCTTGGCTCTGTGGTTCTCCCCTTGTCCTGGGGCTGTGACGCATGGTGTGGCCATGGCCATGGTGGACACGGAAGGTGATGCTACTCCCCATAAGCGCCAGTGCAAGGCCAGGGTGGAAGGGGCAAGGGAAAACTGCATTTGCTTTATTGGTTCTACGCATGTTTCTTGAGCATCTCCTCTGGGCCGAACGCCATCCCAGGCACTGTTGTTGATATTGTTAGCTGCTGTTGAGTTGGCCCCAGACTCCTGGTGACCCCATGCACAACAGGACAAACCGCTGCCCAATCCTGCACCATTTCCGTGATCAGTTGCAGAACAGACGGCTGTGCCTCATAGGGTTTTCATTGGCTGATTTTCAAAGGTATATCACCCAGCCTTTCTTCCTAGTCTGTCTTAGTTTAGAAGCTGCAGTGAAACATGTTCAGCATCATAGTAACACTCAAGCCTCCACTGACATTTGGGTGGTGGCTGTGCATGAGGTACATTGGCCAGGAATCGAACCCAGGTGTCCCACATGGAAGGTGAGAGTTCTGAAAATTCTACACTGAGTCAGCACTGTCCTCTTTCCAGGCACTAAGGGGTAAGGCAGGCAGGGTCCCTGCTCTCCTAGACCTTACATTCTAGCCGGGGGTGGCAGGCATTAAATCTGTAGTTACAGGATCCCAGTCCTTGCCTGCTACCTGGGCCTCTGTGGTCATTCCTGCTAACACTGCGGGCCTGCTGTTTACCCTCCCTGACAAAGAATCAGGGGAAGACCAGATCCAGGCAAGCAGAGGATGACAGATGTACCAGAGGCTTCTTTCCAGACCCCTCTCTTACCATCTCATCTCCATCCTGCTACCTCCAGAGTGCTTGGGTGTGCATGAGCTTAGATTCAGCAGCCTGGGTCCCTGTGGGGAGAGGGCTAGGGGTCCAGCTGCTTGGCACCCAAGCTCCTGTGGGTTTAAGTGTGGAGGGGGAGGTAGGTGACTTTGCCTGAAGGCATCAGGCAGGGCAGCCAGAGTCAAGCAGCACTAAGGGGCTGGGGTCAGACGTCCAGACAACAGTGAGCCCCATGGCCAAGAGGGGCACACTGGTGGTTCCAGTTTCTTATTAAGGGGGCAGTGAGGTCAGGGTCTGGTCAAGAGAGCTAAAATTTACAGCAGGACTCTAGTCCAGGGAGGAAATTGCAGGGCAAGAAAACTGAGAATGGAGCCCAGTAAGAGGGCTGAGCTAACTTGATAACAATCAACATGATGTTAGCAATAACAATAATAGCCAACCCTTGTTGTTATTGTTAGCTGCCATCAAGTCAACTCTGACTCAGGTCGACCCCATGTATGATAGTTGCCAGCATGTTTGAG
This sequence comes from Dugong dugon, assembly GCA_030035585.1. Classification (NCBI taxonomy): domain Eukaryota; kingdom Metazoa; phylum Chordata; class Mammalia; order Sirenia; family Dugongidae; genus Dugong; species Dugong dugon. The sequence continues at coordinate 152,482,667 of CM057460.1, forward strand.
TCCATCATTGTGGCTATTGTGTCAGTCCATCTCACCAAGGGTCTCCCTCCCCTTCTTTGGCCCTCTACTTCACCAGACATGATGTCTTCCTCCAGCAGTTGACCCCTCCTGATGATGTGCCCAAAGCAAGAGAGTCAGACAACGTTCTTTTGTGATCTAGAGTTTTCATTGGCTGATTTTCAGAAGTTGATTGCCAGGCCTTTCTTCCTAGTCTGTCTTAGTCTGAAACTCCGCTGAAACCTGTCCAACATGGGTGACCCTACTGGTATTTGAAATACTGGTGGCATAGCTTCCAGCATCATAGCGACACCCAAGCCTCCACAGTATGACAAACTGACAGACAGGTGGTGGAGCCAACCCTTGCTTAATGTGTATAAGTCTCATACTTTAGGTATATCTCATCTAATCATCACAATGCTGCATTTTACAAATTATGAAACCAAAACACAGAGAGGTTAAGTAACTTGCCCAAGGTCACATAGCTACTAACTGGTAGAGCTAGAATTTGAACCCAGCTGAGCACATGGGTACCCAGGCCCTCTGGACATTGAGTCCTCCACACAGGACTAATCTCCTACAGCCCCACCCACTGGCAGCTTAAGGCTGTTCCTCAAGGCCAATGTAGAATTAGGAAGGTCTTGACAGAAAAGCCCGGGACTGAAACATAAAGCTGAATAAATACTAGGCCCTGAATAAATGTTTGTTAATTGAACTTGAAGGAAAAAAAATGTAATTTTCTTTGGGCCCAAGTCAGATGTTGCTACAGCCTAGGTCCAGAATGTCCTCGTTTCTGTGGGTACTTTGTGATCTTTATCCTAATGATAGAGACAGGCCACATCTGTTCTGCTAATGAACCCAGTCTCCTTGGCTGCATGAAGGGGGACAGGAAGGGGGCAGAGGCATGACTACCTATAAAAATGAATGTTCACCGTCTAATCAGATATTGGTGTTCTTGAGCATTCTTTCAAATGTCCCTTTATCTTCAAGGGTCGGGTTTCCCTCTGATACAGACCCTGTGGTTTTATGCTGTATAATGATACCTCGCTGGGGGAATGAGGGGATGGAATGAGGAGGCAGTGCTGTGGTTTTCTCCCAGACAAACAATCCAGAATGTTCCTCCCTTGGCCAGTGATTGGAAGCACAGTTCTGCTACTGAGAGAGGTCAGATTCTTCACCTGTACAAATACTGGCAATTACTAAAAGGTACATAGAGCCAGGAAGGCAAAGAGTTCCCTGGCCTTAGTCTGAAGGCAAAAGTCAGCAGGACCCAGCCTCTGAAGTTAGATGTGTATGCGTGAGTGCATACATCTGCACGTCTGTGTGTGTTTTGTGCACGTGTGTATGTGCATCTGTGTGCATTCTTGTGTTGTCTAGGTGCATGTGTGTAGGTGTCTTTGGATGTTTGTGTTCATGTGTGTGCGTGCATGCGTGTGTATGTGTGTTTGTGTGTGTGTGCACGTGTGTGTGAACAGAAGAGCTGTCTATCAGGGAGGAGTAGTCTGTCCTGCCCGGCGTTCTAGTAAAAGTATAAGCCTCATGTCAAGACCAAACACTGCTGATGGTGTTAGGGATGTTTTTGTTGGGTTATGATTTACTCAACAAGCACTATTTGGCAGCAGGCCCTATGTTCATGCTGAACCACATGAGGTCCCTAACTCACTGGAAACTCCTGCTCTTGGGGGGGAAGACTCACACCTCAGGAAGGGGTGGGAGATGAGATGAGGCCAGATACCAGGTATAGGTCAAGTTGTGACGGGCTTTGCCAAGGGGCTTTGACCTCATCCTCTGTGTTCTCAGACTGCCCACAGATGTCTCATCCTTAGCCCCTCCGCACCTGTGCACCCATCTCGGTAATCAGAAACCTGCGTTCTCCTCAGCAACTTCCACTCCAGATTCCATCAGTCACCTACTTAGCTGTGTGAGTTATTTAATCCTTCTGAGCCTCAGTTTCCTCATCGGTAAGATGGGAATGACACTATGACAGTTGTGAGGATTGAATGAGGTATGCTCATAAAGCACTCATCACATATACATGCTTTTAAAAAATGGACAGAATTATGGTTAATTCTAACTCCTAAATACATGTTGAATCCACCCACCTCTCTCTAACCCCACTCCAAGATCCTGGCCCAGGCAAACAACTCCTTCCTGGGCTTCACCCCCTCCAGTCACACCACCAGCAATGCTACCCAAGGTCTTTCCGAAGGCAGATCTGATCCAGACACAAAGAAGGAAGGAGATGCAGATCTAGGCAGTCAGATGGGAAAGCGTGGCTCAGCCTCCTGTACCCCAACTGCTCTGTGCCCTGGAGGAGCAGAGGTGGCCTGGTGAGGCAGGCCGGCCGTGGGAGTCTGCCTCTTAGGCTGTAAGACTCTCAAGGACAAGGATGTTCATTCTCTCGTCTGTATCATGTTCCTGGCAGAGCAGATGGCTGATATATGTTCAGGGAGTGAGTGAGTGGATGGACGAATAAGAGGATGGATGGATGCGACGGACTGAGGAGAATGACTGCCCCACCACCCATCCTTCAAAACCCAGCCTTGACTTCACCGCCCCTGGACGCCCCCTCTCTGGTCCCGCCTAGCCCTGATATCACTTCCCCCGGAAGCCCGCTCTGGCCCCGCCCAGCCCTGACCTCACCTCCACAGGAAGCCCTATCTGGCCCCGCTCACTTCCTCTTCTGTCTGCTGGCAGTAGTGGGGCTGTAGTGCTGCTCCTGGCGGCTTGGTTCTGAAAGTTTGCGGTCGTGCCTTCGAGGAGCTCACAGTTTAGTTGTTCGTCTGTCTCCACTAGGCTGGGAGCTCTTTGTAGGCAAGAACCGCAGCCTCTGCTCAGCATCCCTGTGCCCAGCAGGAGTTCTGGCACATATGTGGCACCGAACAGTGCCTTCTGACTGTCCACCTCTCCGATTGCACTCACATTGCCCTCACGGCCCCCTTACCCTTTGTGGAGACAGAGAGCTGAGTCACCACCCTCTTTAGCTTCATGAAAACCCATGTCTCATACAAGCAGGGAATACATTTGAAGTGTGTGTATCTGTAAGGAACGAGCTTCCCACCTTGCTGGCTATGGAGAGTTCGACAGGCGAAATCTAAACAGCAAGTCCATCCTGACAAACTAGGCTGGGCAGGGCAGGTGGTGCTCCAGGGGGCTGTCCCAGAGAGGAGCACAACGCTCCCAGAGCCTACAGCCCGAGTCAGGGGAGTGGGGAGAGAAAGGTTGTTTGTAGAGATTGCCGCTCGTTTGGAGCCCTTCCCACAGCTGGCACAAACCCACATCACTCACCCAGCAAGGCAGGCTCATCCCCACATGTGTAATCAGCTTGAGGAAGACCCCCCATGAGGAAAAACGTGTAATTGCACCAAGCAGATGTTGTAATCATTGGCTGGATTGTGACTCCTTCCCCGGAGGGTCAGATGCTGAATCCAAGTAGCCCAGCTTGGTCACAAGAAACTAAGTCCCAGACTGTTCACCAATCTGTCTTCACCTTTACCCTGAAGCAGAGAGGCAGGTCGGCAACAATTTTGGGGGTAAGAAACCCGATGGGCTTGATGATCTTGCAGTGCCTTCAACAAGAGGCCTGTGAGTTATGGCTGCCTTAGTTGGCCTGGGGCTCTGGGAAGTGGACCCCAGGAGTTCGACTTTCTCAGTTCTCTTTTTTTCACTCAGACATTTACCTGTCCTGTTTTTTTGTTTTGTTTTGTTTTTGTTTGGTTGGTTTTTTTGCGGGGGGAGGTGGTAGTGGAAAGAAGAATTGCTTTACAGTCCATTTTTTTAAATAATGTATTCTTACTTAATGCTAGAGTCAGGATGCCCTCCCAGGCCTCATGCTAGGCAGTGTTAAAGGTGATGTTAGGCACAGTTTCTTCCCTCAGAGAGCATATGCTCTAGTTGATAAATTATCTTCCAGCACATAGTAAATGCTCACTTAATAGCATTGCTGTTGGCTATCTGAATAACTAAAGTCACCTAACACTGGCCCAGCCCAGGGCAGGGTTGTCTGCTGACCCCAGGATTAACAGAAGAGAGCAGGGTGATGCCAGTGTGACAGCAGAAGGTCAAGGGCCCCCCTCTCAGGCAGCTGCTTCTGTGCTGCTGGGGTCATCCCCTACAGGACCCAGGCTGAGCATGTGTTGAATGCCCTCCTGGTGTCCCAGCTCCTGGGGCAGACACAGAGAAGCTGTTAGAAATATGAGTGGATTGCAGTAGGATCTAAAGAGATCCCAGGAACTCACCTTGTCTGTTGGTGGAAACAGAGCCTCGACAGACTAAAGAAGAAGCCAATACCCACCCACCCATGCCCCCCCCGAAAAAAAAATAACGTGGAGCTTATACAATACTGCACTCCCTACAATAACGTGGAGCTTATACAGTACTGCACTCCCTACAATAACATGGAGCTTATAAAATACTGCACTCCCTACAATAACGCAGAGCTTATAAAATACTGCACTCCCTACAATAACACAGAGCTTATACAATACTGTACTACCTACAATAACGTGGAGTTTATACAATACTACACTTCCTACGAACTCCAGGCCTTCCCAACTCCTTGGTATATGCTTTTGCCTCGCCAGGAACCTAACCTCCTCCCCTCCCCCATCCCTGTGTGGGTTTATGTAATCCTCAGGTCTCATTCACCCCCTCCAAGAGACCTTCTCCATTACCCCAGGCCAAGAGAAATCCCTCAGCCCTGTGATCTCACCACATCTGGAACTTCCCTCTTGTAACTGTTATCACACTTCCTTTATAATTACTCGATCAGCTGTCTGATTTCCCACCTGACTGAAGCTCGGGAGATCAAAGACCACGTCTGTCTCTTTAACTGCTGCATTCTCAGTGCCTGGCACAGTGCCCAGCACTTAAGTAGAGCCTCAGTCATTGTCTGATGAATAAAGGGGAATGAACTCAGAGCAGTAGGAACAGAAACAATAACTGAATATGTCAGAAAAGTTTTCTGTATTTAAGAAAGTCCTGAATCTCTGCATCAGAGGGATTGTTGAATTCAAAGTGAATTTAATGACAAAGATGCCGTCTAGGTTTCATGTGGCAAAGTATCCTACACGCATTCAAGGGAACAGAAGCCTACAATAAGAAGGTCACACAGCCGACATCTCTACAAAGTATCAAAAAAAGCAGACTAGCCCCAAACTTCTCCATAGTTCTAAGTATCAGAAGACAGTGAGACTCTGTGCATCCAAAATTTCGGTAGAAAAGATTCTGCTCAAGAATTCCATATACAGCTGTATTACAATTCTTGAATGAAGAATGAAAAATAATATTTTCAGATATATAATGTTTTAAGCACTGTATTACTTAAATTATTTCAGAAAAAGCTACTCAAGCATAAATATCAATGGAAGAAAAAAATGAATCAAAATCAGGATCCAGAGAGGAAAAAGTATGTGAGCACCAAAACAATGAAAGATATTGAGGCATTGAAAATAGTTTTAAAAATATATAATCACAAAATTGAATATAAAATCCAAAAACTATTTTGGAAAGAAAAGGGTGTATCTTAGTTATCTGGTGCTGCTATAACAGAAATACTGCAAGTAGGTGGCTTTAACAAACAAAAATTTATTTTCTCACAGTTTAGGAGGCTAGAGGTCCACATTCAGGGCACCGCCTCTGGTGGAAGTCTTTCTCTGTCGGCTCTGGGGGAAGGTTCTTGTCTCTTCGGCTTCTATTCTTTGGCTCCGTGGTGATCTTCGTGTGGTGTGGCATCTGTCTTCCCCCGTCTTCTCTCGCTTACTTGTTTAGTCTCTTTTTATACCACAAAGCAGACTGATTTAAGACACATCCTACACTAATCCTGTCTGTCAGGGACGGATTACCCAATAAACAAGGTACACATGGGCTTATTTGTGCTTGTCCTCTAATCCGTAGTGCACAATTTCAACTGTTTTTCACCAGAAAAATAGGTGAAATTGTGCAGTATGGATTACTAAGTAAGCACAAGTAAACCTGTGCATACTTTGCTTACTGGTTCATCTGCCCTGCCTGTCTCATTAACATAACAAAGACAAACCAGAACCAAATGGGATTATAACCAAAGGCATAAACCACCCAAAACCCACTGCTGTCAGGTAGATTCCGACTCATAGCGACCCTGTAGGACACAGTAGAACTGCCCCATAGGGTTTTTCCAAGGCTGTAAATCTTTATGGAAGAAAACTGTCACATCTTTCTCCCACGGAGTGACAGGTAGATTCGAACCGCCAACCTTTCAGTTAGCAGCCGAGTGCCTAACCACTGCACCACCAGGGCTCCTAACCACAGGCATAAACAAACAAAAAAAACCAAACCAACTCATAGCAACTCTATCCGACAGAGTAGAACTGCCACACAGGGTCTCCAAAGAGCAGCTGGTGGATTCAAACTGCTGGCCTTTTTGGTTAGCAGCCGAGCTCTTAACCACTGCACCACCCAGGCTCCACCACAGGCATAGAGGTTAGGATTTACAACACATATTTTGGGGAAACATAATTCAATCTATAACAGGGTGGAATGTTTAAAACTGTATAATTTTGAGCTATGTATTTATGACAGGTGCACTTTTATGTATATTACATTCCCACCAAGAATAAAAAAGAACTGTATGCTAATATGGCTTTTATAATCCCAGATTAAATTAACAAAGACTGAGAAATGAAGGGAGGGTAAAGAAAGTGAAGGTATGTGGAATGCCAGAGTCGTTGTATGTGGGGTGAGCATTAGAAAGTATTTTGTTCTTGACTTCAAGAATTAGAGAAGTATAGATACGTTTGTATTTAATCGTAAAAAGAAAATTAGACGGCACAGAAAAATATAAAATGAAAATTACATTTTCTTTCCCTTGTTCCACCTCTAAATCCTTTTCCCCATAGGTAATGGATTATTATGTATCTTTCCAGAAAGAAAAATGCTTATCCATGCTTAACCAGATACACAGATGAGATCACACCATTTGTATCTTTTTTTTTTTCAGAATAATATATTTTAGAGATGTTATTGTCACATACAGATCTTTCTCATTCTTTTTAATGGCTACATAGTATTCCATTCTGTGGTTGTACTGTGATTTATCTAACCAGTTCCTAATGGTGGATCTGTGGCACAGTGATTAAGAGATATGGCTGCTAACCAAAGGGTAGCAGTTCGAATCCACCAGCCGCTCCTTGGAAACTCTATGGGACAGTTCTGCTCTGCCCCACAGGGTCGATATGAGTTGGAATGGACTCAACGGCAGTGAGTTTTTTGGTTTTAAGTCATTTCCATTTTCCATCACTATAAACAGTGCTACAGTTAGGCATACGCTTATGAGTGTATTGAAAGGAAAAATTCCACCAATGACCTTGCCTGTTCAAAGTGCATATTCCTTTATATTCTTGATAGCCCTTGCCAAATAGTTCTTGAAATGATTGTGCCAACTTAGTCCCCCAACAGCATTGTGTGCAAGTGCCTGTTTCTACACGTTCACCAGCTTAGAATATTATTAAACTTTAAATTTTCTACCAATGTTATAGACAAAAATAGTATTTTGCATGTATTTTCATGACTTTAATTATGTGTGAGGCTGAACTTTTTTCATATTTATTTTCTTGGGGGGTGTGTGTATGTGTGAATTGCCTACTTATATACTTTGCCCTATTTTTTAATGAGTTATTTATATTTTTCATACTGCTTCATTTAAGTCATTTAATATAAATTAAACTTTAATCATACATAGTGAAAACATTTTCCCAATTTAATGTTAGTCGTGTAACCCTGTTTATGATAGTGTTTGCTATGTACAAGGTTTTTGGTTTTTTTTTTTAAATATAGTTAACTGTATCAGTCTTTTGTATCCTGATTAAAGTCTAGCCAACATAGCATTGTAAATAAATTCATTAAGGTTTTATTCTAGTAATTTATTTTATATTTACATCACTGATAAATTTGGAATTTATTTTTATATAATGACTGAAGTAACCATTCAATTTTATGATAAACTAGTTGTCCAAATAACATTTACTGAATAATCCATCTTTTTACCACTGATTTAAATGCCATTCTAAACCAACTGCGTTGGAGTCCACTTCCGAATTCGATATACTTTGCTATTGTTCTGTCAATTTCTTCCCCACTGTCAAACTGTTTGTTTTGTTTTTACTTTTTATTTTGAAATAATTCTAGATTCCCAGAAAGTTGAAAAGATAGTAGAGAGAAATCCCAGTACTCTTCACCCATTTTCTCCCAGTGGTTACATCTTATGGTAAAAATATCAAAACCAGGAAATCGACTTCGGTACAATGTGCATGTATAGTTCTATGTCTTTTTAGCATTCATATGGGTACATTTGTGTAACCACTATTACGGTCAAAATACAGCAAGCACTATTCCATCATCACGCTACCCCCTTCCGCCCCCCACCATCCCTAATATTTGACGACCACTAATCTGTTTTCCGTGTCTATAAATTTGTCATCTTAAAAATGTTACGACTATGGGACATAAAATGACACCCGTTGAAGAGTGTGCTTCTTAGCTCAGGTAGATACATGAGACTAAGATGTGCAGCTCCTGTCCAGAGGAAAGATGAGAAGGCAGAGAGGGTTAGGAGCTGGTTGAATGGACACGGGAAATCAGGGGTGGAAGGGAGGAGTGGGCTGTCACAGTATGGGGAGAGCAACTAGGGTCACATAACAATGCATGTATAAATTTTTGTATGAGAGACTAACTTGAGTTGTAAACTTTCACTTAAAGCACAATGAAAAAAAAATGTTACATGAATGGAGTCACACAGTATGTGACCTTTTGAGACTGGCTTTTTTCAGTAAGTATAATGCCCTTGAGTATGGGTGTATCAGTAACTCGTTCATTTTTATTGCTGAGTTGTATTCTATGGTGTGGATGTACCATAGTTTGTTTAACCGTTCACCTATTGTAGAACGTTTTTGTTCTTTCTAATTTTTGGCTATTACAAGTAAAAACTTCGATGAACATTCTTGTGCTGACTTTTGTGTGAACATAAAATTTCATTTCTCTGAGATAAACGCCCAAGAGTGTGATTACTGAGCTATATGGTAAGTCTGTGTTTAGTTTTTTAAGAGCTACAGTATTTTCCAGACTCTTTTTCAGAGTGACTGTACCAGTTCAAGTGAAGTGTAGAGCTCTTGCCTCCCTTGACCCTCCGTGTTTGCAGTATAATTGTCTTAACTATTTCCTCTACATAATCGAGAACCACATCAGATAGTGTTAGAATTTTTGCTTCAACCATCAAACATAATTTGGAAAACTCTAACGAAGGAAAGCTTATGTATTTACCCATATTTTTGTTTATTGTGTTCTTTCTTCCTTCCTGATATTCCAAAGTTCCTTCTTTTGTCATTCCCTTTCAGTCGAGAGAACTTCCCTTAGACATTCTTTTAGGGTAGGTCTGCTGGGGATAAATTCTCTTAGTTTTCCTTCATCTGAGAATGCCTCAATTTCTCCCTTTTTCCTGACAGCTATTTTTGCTGGATATGGAGTTCTGGATTTTATTTCAGCCCTTGAAAAATGTGTGCCACTTCCTTCTGGCCTCTATGGTTTCTACTGAGACATCCACTCTCAGCAGAATTATTGTTCTCCTACCAGTAAGGTGTCATTTCTCTCTCACTGCTTTTAAGATATTTTTCTTTGTCTTTAGTTTTCAGAAGTTTGACTACAGTGTTTCTTGGTGTGAATTTCTTTGGGTTTATCCTGTTTGGAGTTCGTTCAGTGTTTAGAGTATGTAGGTTTAGGTCTTTTCCTACATTTGGAAAACTTTCAGCTATTATTTCTTCAAATACTTTTTCATTCTCACTCTCTCCTCTCCTTCTTGGACTCTGGTGACACAAACGTTAGCTCTTTTGTGATAGTCCCGCAGATTCCTGAGGCTCTGTTCGTTTTTTTCCAGTTTATTTTCTCTCTGTTGTTCAGGTTGAGTAATTTCTATTGGTCTATCTTCAAATTCACTAATTTCCTTTCTGTCCTCTCCATTCTCTTATTGAATCCATCCATTGAGTTTTTTTGTTTCGCTTACTGTATTTTTCAATTCTAAGATTTCCATCTGGTTCTTCCTTATAGCTTCTATTTCTTTTCTGAGAATTTCTTTTTTTATTTCATGTGTTTCAAGTGTTTTTATAGTTGCTTATTGAAGCATTTTTATGATGGCTGTTCTAAAATCTTTTTCAGATAATTTTAGCATCCGTGTTATATTGGTGTTGGCATCTGTTGATTGATTTTTCTCATTCAAGCTGAGGTTTTCCTGATTCTTGGTATGATGAGTGGTTTTCAGTTGAATCCTGGGTATTTTGGGGTATTGTGTTATGAGACTCCTGATCATATTTAAATCTTGTGTTTTAGCTGGCCTCCTCTGACATCATGCCAATGAGTGAAGGGGGGTGGGGGGTGTAAGATGCCACCTCATTGCTTCCCGGTGGGAGGTGTGGGCCCAGCTTCCCGCTCAGCCTCCATTGACACCTGAGGGGGGAGGGAATCCTTGTTACTTCTGGGTGAGGGTGGGAGTTCCAGCTCCACTTTAGGCATGTTCTGATACCACATTGCTCCTGTTGGGGACTTCACTGACACTTGGTGGTGGGGGTGGTGTTTGAGGGTGAGTGCAGCCTCATTACTACCTGGTAGGAGAATAAAAGTCCCGCCTCCTCTAACACCACCCCTACAGGTGGGCAAGGTTCCTCACTGTAGCCTGACGAAGGGGAAGTCTAGGCTCCCCACTCTGCCTTTGCTGACTGAGATAGGAGTGGGGCGTCAGTGTTTTCTGTTATATCCCTAGAGTAGGGTAGTTATTGTGTAAAAGGTTTCTGCCTTGCTAGGCTGCCCCTTTCCTGGGGCTTTTCTTGAGGTAATTTTTGTTTGTTTGTTTGTTTGCATCCATTGGCATTTCTGAGTTGAGCCAGCTTCTCCAGTACCCACTTCAGGGTATAGGAGATAAAAATAAAGCACTCTGTCATTCCTTCGGTCCAGGGATCCCTAACTGGTCTTTCTTCTCTTTACCTTTCAGAGTCTCTCCCTCTATCTATGTATCTATCTATCTGTGTATGTGTGTATCTATAGGTAGTCTCCAACTTATGACAGGATTCCATTCTGATGACTCCATCGTAAGTCAGTTCTGACGTAAATCGAATACCTTTTTTTTTTTTTTAGTTTTCATTATTGTTGCCTTTTATTATCAGTATCTTTATAAATCCCATCTTTAATTTGTCTTTAGGGGTTGGAGACATTGCATATAAACTTACAGACATATTTTAATACATGCATACGTAAAAAAATGCACAAATCATAAAAATTTGGACAAGGTTGGCATTTTATCAGTTGCGGTAATAACTCCACTTATGGAAGGTTCTGGATCATCTGGATTATCCCTTAGAAAGGGGATTATGTTTCTAGTCAGAAAATGAGTGAGAATTGTCTGTATCATCCTTTTGTTTTTTTCTTCACGTACTTCATGGTAACGTCTCACTGCTTCCAGAATCTGCCTCTTGACTTTAACAAAGCCATCAGTGTTTGGGTCCATGTTTTCGAGCAACTGAAGCCTCTGATTTAGTTTAGAAAACTAAATTTATATAGAAGGGTTTTGAACAGTAAATCATAAAAATGAACATCTGAGAATGATAATATCAGCAAATTGCATGCCGAAACACTGTATATAGTACATATTACTAATGATAAGATGTACCAAAAAAGGGGGGGGCAGTCATAAGTGCAGTTCGTCATAACTCAAATACGTCATGAGTCGGGGACTACCTATATATATATATACACATACACACATATATTTATAGGTATATGCATAGGAATATATGCATATACATATGTTTGTATGTATACATATACATTGTCCAGAGTTTTTAGCAGTACTTAGAGGAATAGGGAAAAGTGTATGTACTCCATATTTCCTGCCAAACTTTTAATTATTGTAGCTTTATAACTTGCTTTAAATTTCTAGTTGGGCTAGTCTTCACTCATTACTCTTATTTTTGAAAGTTATATCAAAGCTGTTTTCCGTGTTTTCTCCAGATGAACCTGATTATTTTAAGTTTAAAATAAAGACTGTAGATATGATTTCTGGTATCCTATCAATTTATAAGTAAATTTAGGGAGAATGGACATCTTTTCAATGCTGAACATCTACTACCTCTCCAAGAACAAGGATGAGGTCCAAAGTGCTTGCCTTCCCTCTACCCCTCAGCATAGTTATTTTCCTTTCATTTCTTGTTAAGTTTACTTGTAGGCATTTTAGGGAACACTTTTCCATACTTTCTAACTGGTTATCTTTATATATGGAAATGTGTTACTTTTGTATGTTAAATTTGCAACCATCCACCTTACTATCTTCTCTCATTATTTCTAACGATGTTTTAGTTTGTTCTCTTGGATGTCAGGTATCACTCACATCATCTGTAAATAATTATAATTTTCATCCTCCTTTCCACAGGTAACTTTCCTTGGGCCTTGACTCGTACTTCCAGAAAACTGTTAAATAAGGGCGGTGGTGGTACATCCTAATTTTGTTTCTGACTTCGATGGGACTGATTTTAGTTTTTCAACATTAAGTGTGATATGTTGATTTTTGTTTAAGATACTTTTTAAAAAATAAAGCAGGAGAAGAAGATCCACCTACTTCTATTCTCTCTCTTATCAGAATGTGATAAAACCAGGCATTAGTAACAAAAGTGTTGAAACATACAAAAAAAAAACCTTGCCACTCTCTTAAATAACTATTGGATCAGAAAGGAAATACAAATGCTGAATCACAGTATGTTTAGAGACTAATCTAAACAAGACGAGAGTTGTATTAATCGGAAGTCTTGTAACATGTAACAATTTAGACTGGCTTAAGCAAGTAGGTGAACTCATTGACTCACAAAAAAACAACTGGCAGGAACATCAGGGTGGGGCTGGTCTCAGAGCAGGGTCATGGCTTATTCATCCTCATTTCCAAAGCAAACACAGAACCAGACACTCTGAGGCCAAATGGGCCTGTCCAGTCTAACCCTAGTCTGCCAGTGTGGTAGTGCAGGCAGACTCTAAAGGGTGTGCAGGGGTTCGCCTGGCAGAGCACTGGGCGGACCACCGTGGACAGAGGGGCACTGGATGAGGAGTGTCTTAGTTATCTAGTGCTGCTGTAACAGAAATACCATAAATGGGTGACTTTCAAACAGACATTTATTTTCTCACAGTTTAGGAGGCTAGAAGTCCAAATTCAGGGTGTCGGCTCTAGTAGAGGGCTTTCTCTCTCTGCCAGCTCTGGGGGAAGGTCCTTGTCTCTTTGAGCTTCTGCTCCTGGGCGATCTTCACGTGGCTTGGCACCTCTCTTCCCCCAGCTCTGCTTCTCTCGCTTGCTTGTTTAATTTTTTTTATGTCTCAAAAGAGATTGATTTAAGACACCCCCTACACTAATCCTGCCTTATCAACATAACAAAAACAACCCATTCCCAAATGGTCTTATAACCACAGGCATAGAGGTTAGGATTTACAACGCATATATAGGGGGGACACAATTCAAACCACAACAGGGGGTATCATCAGTAATGTGTTATCAGTAATAGTTCAAGGCCAGGGTTTGTGAATGATTTCCTTTTCTTTTGTAAATTAAAGTAAAATCAAGGTTATCAGCATAGTGACCTCATTCCCACACTGGTGTCCTAGCATGTTTTCCTGCACAGGAGAGGGAGAGTCACAGCCAGTGCCCAGGGAATGCCCAAGGGGATGGACCCAGGTCTATCTGTGAAGCCCCAGGGCCTCCCCATCCTCAATGTCATGTGAGGCTGAGTCTCAGAGGGGTGGAGGAAATAGGAGTTTGATTATCGTGGTCTTTGTGCCCATTTCAGAAATACATGTATTGAGGACCTGCTGTATGTTACAAGGGTAGGGGGTCATCTGCTGCCACTCCCTCACCTTATGCTTCCACCATAAGGACTTACCTGTATTTCCCCAAGGAGTACCTAGGCGGTGCAAACTGTTAACATGTTCACTGCTAACCGAATGGTTGGAAGTTCGAGTCTACCCAGAGGCGTCTCAGAAGAAAGCCTTGGTGATCTACTTCCAAAAAATCAGCCATTGAAACTCCTGTGGAGCACAATTCCACTCTGACACACATAGGGTCGCCATGAGCTGGAGTTGACTCTGCAGCAATTTTTTTTTTTATTGTACGTTAGGTGAAGTTTTACAGAACAAATAGTTTCTCATTAAACATTCAGTACATATATTGTTTTATGACATTGGTTAAGCAACTGTTTTTTTTTTTTCCTAATATTTCCCCAAATGTTTCATGTTATTTCATGTCTCAGTGCTTCCGTATATGTTCTTTCCACCTGGAATGCCTTTACCCCTTTTCCTCCTGGCAAACTCCTCCTCCTCCCAGCAGAGTTGATTCCTCCCTCCTGATACTGCTGCAAACCTGGTGCCACCTCTCCTCATGGACCACAATGCCTCCACATCCGTGTCCCCTACTGGACTGGGATCCTTCATTGTTTAGTGAAATGAATGAATGAATATGACTGAGCACATTACTGTTGCACCCACACCCAGCAGTGTATCCATTCTTTTTGATAGGTGTGGGGACCCAGTGGGGGATCTGGGGAGAGAACACTGGACTTGGAGTCAGACAGTGCCTGGTGCATAGTGTTTGTTGTTAGCTGCCATCAAGTTGGCCCCAACTATGGCGACCCCATGCACAACAGAATGAAACACTGCCTGGTCCTGTGTCGTCCCCATGATCAGTTCCAGATCAGACAATATTCCATTGTGATCCATAGGGTTTTCATTGGCTGATTTTTATAAGCAGATTGTGAGACCTTTCCTCCTAGTTCATCTTAGTCTGGAAGCACCACTGAAACCTGTTCAGCATCATAGCAACATGCAAGCCTCCACTGTTAGACACGTGGTGGTTGTTCATGAGGTACGTTGGCCGGAAGTTGAACCCATGTCTCCTGCATAGAAGGCAAGAATTCTACTAATGTTTCATTGGAACACAGTAGGTTCTCAATAAGGGACTGTTGTGTCTTCCCATTCTAAATGTTTACTGCGTAAATGGAGGTAGGGTGAATGGAGGGCCATGAACAGACCTGGGGTGTATGATACCCCAGTCTGAGCCTCGGTCTTCTTTGCCTTTCTGGTCCCAGGAATCCAACCAAAGGGAAGAAAAGAACTTTTGATCTTCTCTTTAGAAAACTCTCTTGTTCTTTTGGGCTTTCATTGTGAGCAGTTGGACAAGCCTGTGGTTTCCAGTCCTTGGTGGTGGTCTCCTACATCTTCGCTTTCTGAGTTTCTCCAAAAGACTCAGAGACGCCTTCAGATCCACGGGTTTTTTCCATAGAAGCGTTTGTTCTTTTCTTTCCCTTAGCCTCACATTGTCTTTCTTGGAAAGCGTTGCAGATGTTGGGGACAGTTTGTGCCCAGGGAAATGACTTCAAACAATGGCTGCACACCAGAAATTATAAGAACCACTTGGGGCTCTGAGTCTTCAGATACCTGGAGGGTCTTGCCCTTTATTTCTGGTAAACAGACTTAATTATGCTCAGGCCTTTTGTCTTAAGTCCGCCGTTACGCATTATGAAACTTTGAAGTGTGGGGGAAGAGCTAGTAGGCATGAGAACCCAGTCTCCAAGGTCCGTCGACCTCTCACTGGCTAAGTGAACATCAAATATAAAATGGAAAGAATAATCTTATCTCCAAAGTGTTACAACAATTGAGATAATACATTTGAAACTCTCCAAGGGGAGGAAGGGAAAGCAGCATTTGTTGAGCACTTGCCTGTATGTAATGGAGGCACGAGACTTGGTGGTCAAGAGAGCCTGGATTCAAGTCTGACACCACCTCTTACTAGCTGTGTGACCTTGGGCATATTATTTCTCCTCTTTGTGCTTAAGTCTTCTCGTCAGTAGATTGGGATACCACAAGGATTAAATGAGATGATATACCAGAAAAAGCTGTACCATGTCTGGCATGCAGTAATAGTTTGATAGGTGTCTGACTTGTAGAAAATCTCAGTAAATTGTAGTTTTATTCAGTCACCCACTCCCATACCACTATAATTATTCTTTTATTTATATATGTAAATTAGTAGATATTTAATGGGTTTAAAAAAGACAGAGGCAACTGACAACATCAAGTGTTGATGAGGATGCAGAGCAACTAGAACTCTCATATGCTGCTAGTGGGAATGAGAAATGGTATGACCACTTTGGAAAACAGTTTGGCAGTTTCTTATAAACATACACTTATCATATGACCCCACAATCCCACTTCTAGATATTTACCCAAGGGAAATGAAAGCTATATTCACACAAAAACCTGTATGCGAATGTTTACTGCAGCTTTATTCATAATTACCAAAAACTGGAAATGACCAAAATGAATAAAGAAGCTGTGGTGTATCCATACAATGGAAAGCTACTTAGCACTAAAAAGGAATAAACTCCTGATACACACAACATAGGTGAATCTCAAATGCCCTATTCTAGGAAGCTACACTTCAAAAAAAAAAAGCCATACTGAATACTTTTTGCATCCATTTATATGACATTCTGCAAAACACAGAGCAATAGGGACAGGGGACAGATCCGTGATTGCCAATAATTAAGGGTGAGGGTTAGGGTTTGATTAAAAAGGGGTAGGACAAGGAAATTTTTTGGAGAGTGATGAAACTGTTCTGTATCTTGATTATTTGGTGGGTACATGACTCTACTCATTTGTCAAAACTCTAAGAACTGTACACCAAAAAGAACAAATTTTACTATATGTCAATTTAAAAATAAATTTTAAAAAATGATAGAGACATTCTAGCTGGGCTCTGACTGTTCTTGATGGTTCATGCATTTAGCCAACAAATGTTTAAGTCCACCTGTGTGCTGGGCACAAGGCTAGGAAATCATGTCCCCAGGAACCCTAGAGATGACTATGGAGAGGATGACCGTGACAAATAAGCAGAAGGAAATGAGAACAGTGTGGCCCTTGTAGTTATAACTGAGATAAAAATGGTCAGTAAGTTTTTCCTTGGAGACCAACTCTGAAATCTGTTGACTCTGCATGCACGAATATCTTCTCAAATAATTTTTAGTACACATGTTTGTACAGCAGCCCTCCACATCTGCCTCCTTTTGTCAGCCTCCCTTTGATGCTCTGGTTTTGAAAACCACATTTGGCTTTTGTTGTTGTTTTCCTTTGCTTGTTTTGTTACCCACCCCCAACCCTTCAGCAGGGTTGTTTTAAAACTAGGAAAACTGTCTTTTCAGTACTTTCGGTGATTCTCCTCTGGCTCCCCCACCAGAAGGGCTGGGGTCTCGTCCCTCCAGGCCACCGTATTCTGCTCAGCTGCTCCCTCCCATGCTTCAGGGCAATATCTAAAAGAGATGGTTTAGCTGCAAGTGGTAAAGACTGGCTTAACAAAAAAGAGAATGCGTTGTCTCACAAAACTTGAAAGTCCTGAGTTATGCTAGCTCAGGCCTGGTTGGATCCGGTGGCGAATTAGTATGGGCAGCATGCTCTCTCTATTGTCATCTTTTCCTCTCCTTCTCTCTCCCAGTCTCCAGCTCTCCCTTTAACTCCTGATCCATAGGGTTTTCACTGGCTGATTTTCAGAAGTAGATAGCCAGGCCTTTCTTTCTAGTCTGTCTTAGTCTAGAAGTTCTGCTGAAACCTGTTCAGCATCATAGCAGCACGCAAGCCTCGCCTGACAGATTGGTGATGGCTGTGCATGTGGTACATTGGCTGGGAATCAAACTCAAGTCTTCTACATGGAAGGCAAGAAGTCTACCACTGTCAGAACAGGACAGCCTAGGAAAGGCCTTTTAATTTCATAGTAAATAGTAAGCAAAGGTTTCATTGGGACTAAATCTTGAGAACAGAAACCAAAAATTGTAAAAATGAGTTTGTTTTATCTTATATTTGGCAAGGTTTAGGTTATAATTACAACTTTGTGGGAATTTTCTAAACAAAAAAAAGAGAATGATCTTTTTTTTTGGATTGAATTTTACCCACACACTTGTGTGAAAGCACAGTAAGTTCACTCTCCTGACATTTGAATGTCACAGCATGTTAATAGAGAGTCATTCTTGCAAAAATATTCAAGGGCTCCATCATTTTTCCTGTAAGTGTTTCTCAATCTTTTAACCTGAATCATTCCCCCACCCCCATCTTTTTAAATAACAGAAGCCAAGAGTCCAATGGAGTAATACCTTTTATGTGCTAAGGTAAATAAAGTAAATAAAATCTAAAGGATATAATTCAGGCAGAAAGAAATCACAAACAGAAATTCTGATCCATCATGTTCTTATCTTTAGCAAGTGTATCTTCTTTGGTTGTGAACTGGGCTAACCCTGCCAGATCCAGCCTCATTGTTGATGTCTTGGTATCTGATTCTAGCAGTTCTCCAGCATCACTTTCATCAACTTCATGAAATTCCTTTTTACAAGATTTGCAGTTTCACTTGCATTGGATTTGCATCCTGTTATTTAGAGTCAGGAATAACCTCCTAAAACAAGATGCATTTACAACCTGTAGCAATCATCTGGAGACTGCTTAGCAAAGACAATGACACAGTGAGTGTGGACAGACCCTAATGTTAACAGGCAGGTGTGTCTAAGTGGGGACTAATTTTATAAAGGGTCAGTTTAGTAGACACTATTTTTGTGTTGTGATGACTTTGGCTTCTCTGTGCAATTGTGAGTCCTCAGATACTGAATCATCACAGGAGGACCCTCTGCATGAAAAACCCATTGCCATCGAGTCTATTCCAACTCATAGCGACCCTATACGACAGAGTAGAGCTGCCGCATAGGGTTTTCAAGAAGCAGCTGGTGGATTCAAACTGCCAACCTTTTGGTTAGCAGCCAAGCTCTTAGCCACTGCGCTACCAGTGCTCCAAAACTGACTGCACTTAGATAGTTCTCCAAGAGATCCCTGCCTAAGGCAAAAACGGTCTCCCTAAGCTGCTTACTGGAGCCCTGGTGGTGCAGTAGTTAAGAGCTATGGCTACAAACCAAAAAGTCAGCAGTTCGAATCCACCAGCTGCTTCTTGGAAACCCTATGGAGCAGTTCTACTCTGTCCTATAGGGTTGCTATGAGTCTGAATCGACTCAACAGCAACGGGTTTTAAGCTGCTTACTAGGCTACTGTTTGACCTAAAGGTGACTCCAGGAAAACCAGTTCCTTAAAGACTCAAGGTTCAAAAGGACACCTAAGGGCAAATGGCCTGGGTGGGTCACCCCAACTCCGTGGACCCAGAAATCTGGATTCTGGGAGAGTTAAAACAGTTTCTCAATTCTCACAAACAGCCCTGAAATGGCAGTATCATTAGCCCCATTTTACAGACGAGGAAACTGAGGTTCAGAGCTATCAATTGACCTGCCAGGGTTCATGTTCCATAAATGGCCAAACCAGGTCTTGAACTCAGGTCTGCCGGGCGCCAGACCTGTGCCCCTCTGTGGTTTCACTCAAGCTCTGTACACGGCTTCCTTGAGGCCACATGGACAGCCTGGAGCAGGGTGGGGTGGCCAGCTGACTGTGAGCCCCTCGGTAAGCCATGTCCCCGAAAGCCTCCACAGTGCGACAGGTGGCCCTGCAGTGCTCACATCTTTGACATTTGCTCAGTGGACACCAGGGAAGCCCCAGATGCTCAGCTGTCTTGCTCCTTTGAACTCCATGCCAAACAGTCCTGATGGGCTCCCAGAGCACTGGACGGCCAGTGGGAGAGCCTCGCAGAGGATAATGCGGCCCGGACATTTGGACCTGAAAACTGAATGCAGCTTAACACGACTTCAGTGTAACTAATACCCCTCACCCATGGCCTGAGACCCAAGAGCTTGTCATTCTAGCCCTGCTACTGACCAGCTTATAAGCTTGAAGAATTACTTCATCTCTCCAGGCCTCAGTTTCCCCATTTGTAGCATGAAGGAGTTAGGCTCCCCACAGTCCCCTCTCCCTGTGAAGACGGGCTTAGGAACCAGAGAGCCAGGCTTGGAGCAAGAAATACTTGCTGTGTCAGCTGCCGTCCAGTTGGTGCCTTACTCATGGCTATCCCTTGCACAGCTGGATCGGACCATTGTGCTCCATACGGCTTTCAGTGGCTGATTTTTGGTTTTATTTAATTTTATTGTGCTTTAAGTAAAAGTTTACAGCTCAAGTTAGTTTCTCATTCAAAAATTTATACACGTACTGCTTTGTGACATTGGTTGTAATCCCTGCAGTATGTCAGCACTCTCCCCCTTTCCACCCCAGGTTCCCTGTATCCATTCATCCATCTTTCCCGTCCCTTCCTGCCTTCTTATCTTGCTTTTGGGCAGGAGTTGCACATTTGGTCTTGTATATTTGATTGAACTAAGAAGCAACTTTGTTTGTGTGTTAGTGTTTGTTTCATAGGCCGGTCTAATCTTTACCTGAAAAGTGGGCTTCGGGAATGGCTTCAGTTCTGAGTTAGCAGGGTGTTTGTGAGCCATAGTCTCAGGGGTTCCTCCAGTCTCTGTCAGAACAGTAAATCTGGTCTTTTTTTGTGAATCTGAATTTTGTTCTACATTTCTCTGTCCAGGACCCTCTACTGTGATCCCTGTCAGAGTGGTTGGGTAGTAGCCAGACATCATCTAGTTCTTCTGGGCTCAGGCTGGTGGAGGCTGTGGTTCATGTGGTTCTTTAGGCCTTTGGGCTAACATTTTCCTTGTGTCTTTGGTTTTCTTCATTCTCCTTTGCCCCAGACAGGATGGGACCAATAGATGTATCTTAGATGGCCACTCGCAAGCTTTTAAGACCACCGACGATACTCACCAAAGTAGGATGTAGAACATTTTCTTTATGAATTATGTTATGCCAGTTGACCTAGATGTCCCCTGAGACTATGATCCCCAGCCCTCAGCTCCAGCAGTTCAGTCTCTCAAGTCATTGGATGTGCCTAAGAAACTTCTATACCTTTGCTTTGGTCAAGCTGTTCTGACTTCCTCTATATTGTGTGTTGTCTTTCCCTTCACTAAAGTTGACACTTGTCTACTATCTAGTTAGTGATTTCCCCTCCTTATCCCTCCCTACCCTGTAACCATCAAAGAATTTTTTTTCTATGTGTAAACCTTTTCTTGAGTTTTTATAATAGTGGTTCCATTCAATATTTGTCCTTTTTTGATTGACCTGTTTCACTCAGCATAATGCCCTCCAGATTCATCCATGTTGTGAGATGTTTCTCAGATTCATCATTGTTGTTTATCATTGGGTAGTATTTCATTGCATGTACCATAATTTGTTTATCCATTCATCTGTTGTCGGGCACCAACACTGAGTGCCCGGTATGGCACCATCCCTTGAGCTGATCAGCTAGCAACCTGGTGGCAAGTTGATTACACTGGACCACTTCCATCATGGAAAGGGTAGCATTTTGTCCTTACTGGAATAGACACTTACTCTGGATATGGATTTGCCTTCCCTGCACACAATGCTTCTGCAAAAACCACCATCTGTGGACTTACAGAATGCCTTATCCACATCATGGTATCCCACATAGCAATGCCTCAGATCAAGGGACTCACTTCACACAGCAAATGAAGTGCGGCAGTGGGCCCATGCTCATGGAATTCACTGGTCTTACCATTTTCCCCATCATCCTGAAGCAGCTGGCTTGATAGAACAATGGATGGGCCCTCTAAAGACACAATAACGGCACCAGCTAAGTGGCAATACCTTGCAGGGTTGGGGCAATGTTCTCCAGGAGGCTGTATATGCTTTAAACCAGCGTCCAATATATGGTGCTGTTTCTCCCATAGCCAGGATTCACATGTCCAGGAATCAAGGGGTGGAAATGGGAGTGGCACCACCCACTATTACCCCTAGTGACCCACTTGCAAGATTTTTGCTTCCTGTCCCCTCGACTTTATGCTCTGCAGGCCTAGAGGTCTTAGTTCCAAAGGGAGGAATGCGCCCACCTGGAGACACATCACTGATTCCATTAAACTGGAAGTTAAGAATGCGACATGGCCACTTTGGGCTCCTTATGCCTCTGGATCAACAGGCAAAGAAGGGAGTTACCATACTGGCTGGTGTGATTGATCCTGATTACCAAGAGGAAATCAGATTGATATTACATAATGGAGGTAAAGAAGAGTATGTCTGGAATGCAGGAGATTCCTTAGGGCATCTCTTAGTACTACTGTGCCCTGTGATTAAAGTCAATAGAAAACTACAGCAACCTAATCCCAACATGACTGCTAATGACCCAGACCCTTCAGGAATGAAGGTTTGGGTCACCCCACCCGGCAAAGAACCACGACCAGCTGAGGTGCTTGCTGAGGGCAAAGGGAATACAGAATGGGTGGTGGAAGAAGGTAGTTCTAAATACCAGTTACGGCCACCTGACCAGTTGCAGAAATGGGGACTGTAATTGCTATGAGTATTTGTTTTGTATGCGTACATCTAATATTTTTGTTTCCTTCATTTATAAAACATAAGATGTAAACAGGGCTAGTGTGTTTTCAATTGTACGCGTGTTAGTTGTATCATGTTAGGTGCAAGTATGACTTTGTAATCATCTTTATTCAGAGATTACGTATGGTTTCCGGAGATGCGTACAGGTGCCTGGTTGACAAGGGGTGGACTGTGATGGTTAAGATTGTATGTCAATGTGGCTAGACCATTATTCTCAGTGTTTTAGTAGTAGTATAATGTTGTGATCACCCCCATGATGGAATCTGCTGAGTGGTACTGGCGGAGGCGGGGCCTGTGGCAGCTCACTGCCCTCTCAGTTTCCTCTCTCTGCCTTCCACTGGTTACCTTCTGCCTGCTCGCCTTGCCAAGGTTTTTGGCTTGTTCCAGACTCAGCAGCTGCCTCTTGTTGTCTCACCTGCGGTTCCTGGGACTTGAGCTAGCAGCTTACCTGTTGATCTCAGAATTTGTCAAACTTCTCAGCCTGCAAGCAAGAGTCTGGTTCCCCAAAATGCCGACCTGGGGTTTGCCAGCCCCTGCAGCTATATGAATCGGGAGAAACCTGATTGTCTTGTCTGCTGATCTTGGAATTCACTGACCTTCACAGCCTGTGAGCGGGAACCCCTCTCCGACCTGCCAAACTTGGGTTCACCAGCTTCTGTGGCTACGTGAACTGGAAGAGGCCTCTACCCTGATCTGTGGACTTGGGATGTTTTAGCCTCTACAATTGCGTGAGCTATTTCCTTGATATAAATCTATATATATATATATATTTATATGCTTTACTGGTTTTGCTTCTCTAGAGAACCCAGCCTAAGACACCATCTTTTTGCTATTGTGAATAGTGCTGCAATGAACACGGGTGTGCATACGTCTATTCATGTGACAGCTGTTATTTCTTTAGCAACTCTTCCTAGTAGTGAGATTGCTGGATCATATGGTGTTTCTATTTCTAGCGTTTTTAGGAAGTGCCGTAGTGTTTTCCATAGTGGTTGTACCATTTTACATTCCCATCAGCAGTGCATAAGAGTTCCAATCTCCCAGCAACCTCTCCAACATTTGTTACTTTCTGTTTTGTTTTGTGTTTTCAGTGTCAGTAACGTCGGGGTGAGATGATATCTCATTGTAGTTTTGATCTGTATTTCTCTAATGAGTAATGATCAAGAACATTTCCTCATGTGTCTTTTAGCTGCCTGAATGTCTTCCTTGGTGAAGTGTCTGTTCATACCCTTTGCCCATTTTTTAATTGGATTATTTGTCTTTTTGTTCTTCAAGTGCTGAAGTATTCTGTCGATTTTAGAGATTAGACCCTTGTCAGATATGTCATAGCCAAAAATTTTTTCCCAGTCTGTACCTTTCTTTACTCCTTTGGTGAAGTCTTTTGATGAGCGTAAGTTTTTAATTTTTAGGAGCTCCCAGTTATCCAATTTCTCTTCTGGTGTTTGTGCATTGCTAGTTATGGTATGTGTTCTATTTATGCCATGTATTAGGACCCCTAGCATTATCCCTATTTTTTCTTCCATGATCTTTATTGTTTTATGTTTTATATTTAGGTCTTTGATCCATTGAGGTTTTGTGTATGGTGTGAGGTATGGATTCTGTTTCATTTTTTTTACAGATGGACATCCAGTTATGCCAGCACCATTTGTTAAAGAAATTTGTCATCGGCTGATTTTTGGAAGTAGATCACTAGGCCTTTTTTCCTAGTCTGCCTTAGTCTGGAGGCTCCACTGAGACTTTTTCAGCATCATAGCAACACTCAAGCCTCCACTGACAGACAGATGGTGGCTGCACATGAGGCGCATGGGCCAAGAATCGAACCCAGGTGTCATGAATGGAAGGCAAGAATTCTACCACTACCCATTAGTTCAGCCTGTTGTTGTGTGCCGTTGAGTCAATTCCGACTCATAGTGACACTATGTGACACAGTAGAACTGCCTCATAGGGTTTCCCATGCTGTAATCTTTACAGGAGCAGATAGCTCAGTCTTTTCTCCCATGGAGCAGCTGGTAGGCTCGAATCCCCAACCTTTTAGTTAGCCGCTGGGCATCCTATTTCTCAAAAGATGTTAAGCGTTCAGACCACATGGTCCTTTGAACATCCCTGGACATCATGTTTACGTCAGAACACTATGAATTTTTAAATGGATTAATTTCTTGGAGCCAAATAGTGACTAGTCCTATAAATACAGTTTTATTACTTGGAGATCTTTGGGAGGTGATTAGGGTGAGTGGGTGGAGGCCTGCCTCAACATTCTTGGGGGTGGGAGGATGGGGTGAGAGGGTGGGGTCAGAGCTTGATTGAGCACAGCACAGAGCAGAGCAGCTAGGCAGCAGAGTATGTGATCCTCAGACATGAGTGCCTCTAAGTGGAGGACTCATGGTTGATTCAACATGCGTTTAGCAAGAGCCCTGGCTGCGCAGTGGTTAAGTGTTCTGCCGCTAACCAAAGGGTCAGCAGTTTCAATCTACCAGCCGCTCCTTGGAAACCCTATGGGACAGTTCTACTCTGTCCTATAGGGTTGCTATGAGTTGGAATCAACTCGACGGCAACAGGTTTGGTTTTGTTTCTTCTCAGCCAGGCCCCGGGCCAGCACTGGGGCACTGGGTGAATCTTCACAGGCCCTGCCCTCAGAAAACTCCACACTACACTGGGCAGGCTTTTTACCTGCCCATCCCAGCCCCTTCTCTCTGCCTGTCCCAGCGGCCTTATCCTCCAGGCAGATCTGAACCCCACTCTGCTTCTTTCCCTGAAGCTTCATCTTCCTTCCTCACCTCCTCGTCCTCCTGTGCCCCCCAGTCCTTCATTCAAGTGTCGACTGTGGCCACACTGAGCATCTGTGGCATTGGGACAAAGGCGCTATGTCCTGGCCTTCCTTTCAGACCCACCGTGCTGGGCATGGTGCTGGGCCCTTCCCACTCCTCCGTGGGAACAACATTGGAAAGGAGGAAGAATGTCTGGATTGGCAGTTTATATCAACTCAATCCCCCATGCATTCACACTAGCCCCACATTATCCATTGAGTGCCAGGGGTGTCTTTTGAGCCAAATGCAGTATACACATTCAATGAATCATTTACTAAACAGCAGTGCACGGTTTGGAGCTAGAAAACCTGAGTCTGAGCTGCTTTTCTGTCAACGTGCTCACTGTGGGTCCTTCGGCTCTTGAACTCTCCGAGCCTGTTTCCTTTCTGCAGGTGCTTCTGAGCATCAAGTGAGACGGTGTATGGTAAAGCACTTGAAAACATCCTATACGAAGTTAATAGCAGAATTGTCCTTGGACTCCTGGTGGAAAGTGTTTATATTGTGCCCAGGCGTTGCTGTTGCACTCTGAACTTACGTCTTGTTTTCCTTTTCTTGCATGGTCACGTCGTTGGGTCTTGCTCTTCCTGGGGCCTCCTCTTCTAACCTGGCAACTTCTACTGGACCTTCGATCTTCAGGTAACAATAACATGGCTATTTTGTGGGAGGGGATTCACTAATACATGTCCAGGTGGTGAAAAGCCAAGCCAGCCATTGTGTGGACAATACATCCCAGGAGCCACCTTTAGGCTGAGGTTGGCAGCAGGCTAGAGGGCAGTAGGGACTGAGGCCCCCAGCACACTGCCGTCCTGGGAGAGTCTGAGCTCCTGCTTCACTGGGTGTGTACTGGGACTGAGGCACTGGCCGGGGCAGGGCCCTGGGTTACACCTGTGTGGACCAGCTCTGTTTGCTATCACCAGCCAATAGCTACCTTGACTTCTGGGTTTGGATGCCTAGATTTGGAGCATGCGAAGGCCACCCTGCATTGGGCTGCAGTTCACTGAAATGATATTACATTAGTTCTTTGAGACTGAAGCTCTCCCAACACAACTGTTGCCCCAAAATTTCATTATGTAAAGACAATTCTAGTTTCCTTCCAAGGGTAGGAAACTTTCTAAAAATTATTAAGGTTCAGGCAGTTGGCCTTCCTGAAATAAATGAGGAGAAGCCAAATGACCAGGACTTCAGCCTCATTTCCCCTGCAGACAGGCAGATCTCTGTGGGGTCACTCACCTCTCCCTCGGGACAGTCATTCCTTAGACCCACCCAATGCCACGTCGTGATCCATCTTGGATCTCTGATCCATTTTGAGTTCATTTTTGTATATAGCATGAGGTTGAGGTCGTCCTCTTATTGAATGAGCGATCTGGTTCCAGAGACAGGAGAGAGAGGGCAAGTGGTCACACGGAGACCTGCCTGTCGTTGGCGTGGGGAACGGGGCTGAGGTCTTTAGCTGGGGGATTTGGCTTCTCCTCACTGATTTCAGGCAGGTGAACCTGGACCTTAATAATTTTTAGAAAGGTCCTTTCTATCTGAGCATCAGTTATGCTGCTCTGACCTGTGCTCCAGCATTCTGTGGGCTTGTACTGCAGTAAGAAGACAGAGAACTTGCATTTTCTGTTTATTTGTGCTGCTGCCGATACTAAAATCGTTCACGTCCTGCCTAATGATTACTCACTGGGGCTTCTACTGGTAGTGCCGGCCGGTTCACAGTCTTGTCTTTTGGGAGGTGTGTTCCATAGATGCAGTCTCCTTAATGTTTTGGAAACGTCGTGAGGGTATTGTTAGAAAGATTTAAGATGAATATGCTCTGAGACTCCCTAGGGGCAGACTGGGATGCCACATAAATGCTGATTCAGCCATTCAGAGTGGTTTTATTTATTTATTTATTTTGTCTTTTTGTAAAGCCTTTTTGAGATCTCATTCATCTGCCATACAATTCACCAGTTTAAAGTGTGTTCGGCGGTATTCAGCATATTCATAGTTACGCAGTCATCACCATCAATTTTAGGATATTTTCATCACCCAAAAAAGAAGCCCTGTATCCTTTAGCTGTCATCTTCCAGCCCCTCTTATTCCTCTTCCAGCCCTATTCAAACACTGATCCTCTTTCTGTCTCTATAGATTTGCCTATTCTAGACATTTCATATGAATGGAACCATACACTACGTGGTCTTTGGGGTCTGGCTTCTTTCAGTTAGCATTATATTTTCAAGATTCATCCATGTTGTAACATGTATCTGTATTTCATTCCTTTTGTGGCTGAATAATATTCCTTTTGTATGGATATACCACATTTTTTTTACTCATTAATCTGTTGATGGATATTTTAGTTGTTTCAAACTTTTGGCTGTTGTGACTAATGCTACTATGAACATTTGTGTCCAAGTTTTTGTGGGGGCATATGTTTTCCTTTCACTTGGGTATATACCTCGGAGTGGAATTGCTGGGACGTGTGGTAACTCTATGTTTAACCATTTGAGGAACTGCCAAGCTGTTTTCCAAAGCAACTACACCATTTTATAGTCCCGCCAACAGTGTATGAAATTCTAATTTCTCCAAATCCTTGCCAACATTTGTTAATACCTGTCTTTTTCATTTTAGCCATCTTAGTAGGTGTGAAGCTGTATCTCATTTTGGTTTTGATTTAGCTAATGATGTTGAGCATCTTTATTGGCCATTTGTATATCTTTTTTTGGAGAAATATCTGTTCTGAAACATTGTTTAATTGGTTTATTAGACTTTTTATTGTTGAGTTGTTAGAGTTCTTTATATATTCTGGATAAAAATCCCTTATCAGATAGATGACTTGCAACTATTTTATACCATTCTGTGGGTTATCTTTTCACCTTCTGGAGGGTGTCTTTTGAAACGTAAGTTTTTTTAATTTGATGAAGTCCAATTTATCTATTTTTTTTCTTTGATTTCTTGTGCTTTTGGTATCGTGTCTAAGAAACCATTGCCTAATTCAAGGCCACAAAAATTTACACCTGTTTTCTTCTAAGAGTCTTACAGTTTTATCACTTATGTTTAGGTCTTTGATCCATTTTTAGTTAATTTTTGTATGTAGTGTGAGGTAGGAATCCAACTTCATTCTTCTGCATGTGGAGATCCAGTTGTCACAGCACCATTTGTTGAAGAGGCTATTCCTCCTTCACTGAATGGTCTTGGCACCCTTGTTGGAACAGATTGGTTTTAAGAACCTCTTGTGTGCAGAACATCAGCCACCAGCGGCCATGTCTAGGTGCCCAGAGCATTGGGAAGCCTTGCAGATACTCTCTGTGGGGCTGCCTCTGCCCTACAGTGTCCTGTGCACATGGGGGTGGGGGCAGGGTGGGATCTGTGCCAGAGGACCCTTGGGAGGACAGTTGGTTTGAATGGGCAGTGTCAACTCTCCCTTTATATGGCCTCAACTTTATGCCTCAGAAGGATATGCTTCTGATGAGGAATGCTGCATTGTGCCTGATGTCCAAACAGGCAACCTGCTGCACAGCAGTGTGTCTCTCTGTTCCTCACTGCCCTCCTTGAGCTGGTCATCACTAAAATGACCATATGTCCCACTTTATTGGAACTGTTCCAGTTTATGCCTGTTCTTCCCACATAATTATTAATCAGCCCAAGAATACTCTCTTAAAATGTGTTGGTTTGGATGATAAATGATATAGTCACCCTAATCATGGAACAAGGGCTGGGGTAAGAAAGTCAATAGGGCCAAAACTGCAAACCCTGAACCTGAATCTGGTCTTCACGCCTGCCAGTAACATTAGTAAGAAGGACTGAACTTTCACAACTGAGTTCTTAGCCTCAGCAAATGCAGTTTGACCCAACAAGTCCACGCCAGGGCCTCTGTGGTTGGCAGGACACACGGCCTCTGCTCACTGGGTTACACAGCCCCTGCAACTGAGAAGGCCTTCCTATAAGCCTTTGATACCAGCACCAGAGGAGAGCTTACCAGTGTCCACTCTGTCCAGAGCAGCTCAGTTCTACTTCAAAAGCGTCTAGAGGGCCGGAGGTGGCTGTCCCTGCACACGACACCTGTGTGTGTCTGTCCACACACTCAAGGGGGCTGTCAGCTCACATACCCTCCTGAGCCATGTGACCTGGGCACCTCACCATCCACCTGTCACAAAATGATACATAAAGCTCCTGTAGGGGAACCCACAGAAAATAAGGGAGGCAGAATTTTAAAATGTATGAGGAAATAATGTTACATACACATTTGTTGTTGTTGTCATTGTTGTTAGTTGCTGTCAAGTTGGCTCTGACTCATAGCCACCTTTGTAACAGAACAAAGCGTTGCCTGGTCCTGTGCCATCTTTGTGATCATTGGTATCCTAGTTATCTAGTGCTGCTTTAACAGAAATGCCACAAGTGGATGGCTTTAACAAAGAGAAATTTATTCTGTCACAGTCTAGGAGGTTAGAAGTCCGAATTCAGGGTGCCAGCTCCAGGAGAAGGCTCTCTCTCTGTTGGCTCTGGGGGGACGTCTGTGTCATCAATCTTCTCCTGGTCTAGGAGTTTCTCAGCACGGGGACCTCACGTCCAAAGGACACACTCTTCTCCTGGCTCTTCTTGCTTGGTGGTATGAAGTCCCTATCCTCTCTGTTTGCTTCTGTCTTTTATATCTCAAAAGAGATTGACTCAAGATACAACCTAATCCTGTAGATTGAGCCATGCCTCGTGAACATAACTGCCTCTAATACTGCCTCATTAACATCAGAGAGGTTAGGATTTACAACACATAGGAAAATTACATCAGATCACACAATAGTGGACAACCACACAATAATAGGAAATCATGGCCTAGCCAAGCTGATGCACATTTTTGGGGGGACACAAGTCAATTCATAACAGTTGGTATGTTTGAGTCCATTGTTGTGGCTATTGTGTCAATCCGTCTCATTGAAAGTCTCCCTTGTTCTCACTGACCGTTTACATTACCAAATATGATGTCCTTTTCTAGCCTCAGCCCCAGAAATTGATGGTAAGGGATTAGGGTCACAGAAGAGAGACTCTGTGTGCACAAAGACAAAGCACACATATGAAGCCTCTGGCCCTCCACAGCACAGCAGAGATCCCCAGGTGTGATAGTGGAGTCTGCATGCTGAAGTTTATTGTACTTACTTTAATAGCAAAGTAAAGGAAGCAACTTGAATGTCTGATGATATTTCAAGTAGTTTTGTTAGTTGCTGTCAGATTGGCTCCAGCTCATGGTGACCTTATGTACTGCCTGGTCCTGAGCCATCCCCATTATCATTGACATGTTTGGGTCCACTGTTGTGGCCACTGTGTCAGTCCATCTCACAGAGGGTCTCCCTTGCTTTCACTGGGCTTCCACTTCACCAAACATGATGTCTTCTTCCAGCAATTGGTACTGATAATATATCCAAAGTAACAATATTGTGTTGTGATCCATTGGCTTTTCATTGGCTGATTTTTGGAAGTAGATCACCAGGCCTTTTTTCCTAGTCTTTCTTCATCTAGAAGTACCCTTGAAACCTGTCCACCATGGATGACCCTGCTGGTATTTGAGATATTGGTGACATAGCTTCCAGCATCACAGCGACATGCAAGCCACCACGGTATGACAAACTGACAGACGGGTGTTGGAAGTAAACTTTAAGATATCAATAGGGGCATACTATGGAGCCATTACACTTTATGGCAAAAGAAGACTGTCCCACCCATAGCCATATTGAGTCTGGGTTTTGCCGTCTCCTGGGGGCTCTCTCTACCCAGGATCCAAGGCACTGTCCCTGCTGCTCTTAAGGCCACGGGTTTCCTCTTAGATTCTTCTCTTGACTGGGCAGCTTTGGGAGGTGGGGGTGCCACTGAGCCCAGAGACCCCTCTGCACTGTTGACGCTTCCCTCCCCTCAGGCAGTGCCCCCAGGTCTCAGTGACCCTGTAGGGGCAGGACGTCCAGACAGGGAAATGCTCCCCCTGCTCTATCATCATCCCTGCATATACCCTCCGCGTCTGCTCACACGTCTTCATATCAACAGACTGGAAGCAAATGCCCAAAAATGGAAATATGTGTGGTAGGTTGATGGGACTGTGGGTGGGTCTTATTCCTAAAATTTCCTAGAATCGTATAGCGCCTTTTTAATAATAATATTGAGAAAACACACCCATGGGCACAGAAAGCCTTGGCTGGACACAAGCGCTGCATTGTAGCCTGCAAGGTGAGCTCTCGTTTCTCCAGCTGCTCATTAATGCAGCTATGAACCCGTAAATTCCACTGTGCCTTCTTCCTCCTGCTTTGATACTAGAGGAGCAGGACGCATGGGTTTTTATTTCCCAAGAGTTGTTAGGTTTATTATGGAAGCAGGGGAAATCAGTAAAATAGTATATGCAATTCCAGCTAAAACTGATTGAATATTTCTCTTGAAAATCCTGGCAGCTGACATGGGAACTTTCTGACCCCTCGTCCTGGTTTTATAATCAGATGCCTGTGAAGGTGGGTGTGGATGACCTAGCACTGGGCTCCAGGAACGGCCACGTTGGTTTTAGTGTTTCCTGAGTCAGTTCACTCTATGATCCAGGGTGCCTTATTTTTCTTGGAAACCCTATGGGGCAGTGCTACTCTGTCCTATTAGGTCACTGAGTCGGAATCAACTTGGCGGCAACAGATTTAGTTGGGTTTTGTTTTTTGTTTTTTGTTTTTTGGTTGTTTTTTTTTTTTTTTTTGGCCATAACTAAATACCACAAGTAGGTGGCTTTAAAGAACAGAAATTTGTTTTCTCACAGTCCTGGAGGCTAGACGTCCAAATTCAGGGTGTTGGCAGGGCCATACTCTCTCTCTTTCTGTTCTTAAGGAAAATCCTTCCTTGTCTCTTTCAGCTTCTGGTAGTCCCAGGCGGTTCTTGGCATTCCTTGGCTTCTAGATGCATCTTTACATGATATCTGTCTTTCCCTGTGGGTCTTTGTGTCTGGTCTCTCCTTTTATATGACACTACTCGGAAGGGATTAGGACCCATTCTAATCTGGTATGGCATCATTAATGTAACTGAAAACAAAAGAAAAACCCTATTTCCAAACAAGGTCGCATTCACCACTACTGAGGTTAGGACGTCAACGTAATCTTTTTGGGCGACACCTTTCAATCTGCAACACTAGGGTGAGTCAAAATCAAACCAACAGGTTGATGGATTATTTCCACCTTTTGGCTATTGTGAATAGTGCTGCTGTGAACATTGGTGTACAGGTGTGTTTGAGTCTCTGTTTTCAAATCTTGGGTATAAACCTAGGAGTAGAATTGCTGGATGAACTTTTTGAGGAACCTGTTTTCTATTCTTAAAATTGTTAATTACTGTAATGCTGCCTCTAGCTGTAAAGTCTCAGGCAGATTGCTTACAGCAGATTATTATTTGGTTAGAGTCAGCAGAGAGCAAAGCACCCATCTGTGGAAAGTTTCAGAAGAAGGGCACAAAAGGAACTTCATCATGTGCATGTTACCCTGTTCTCAGGAGGGCAGAGGAGGTGGCCAACCAGGCTCTGTGCCCGTCCACCCTCTGGGAGGAGGTGGACAAGGCTCCTGGACCCCCGAGGGTCTGGAGCAGGGCTGGGAGGACTAGGTGATAGGAAGCTGAGGCAGGACCTTGCTTGTGTGAGGATTTCCAGGAGCATTCCCCTCCCCGGTCCTTGGCATTGAAGAGTAGGGTGGGTGCCTCAGTTGGCCTACTCTGATGGGGGCAAGCAGGGAAGGCTGAACACACCCCAGGAACTGAAGCCTCTATTCAGCCTCTTCTTCCTAACAGATTTTCACCAGATTTTCTGTTTGGGTGGTTTCTAATGCTGTGGCACAAGATGCAGATACTTCTCTTCTGGGGGCTCCAAGCCCCAGGTTGTTGTGGAATATTCTTACTGCTGTACACAGGTGTGCACCTCCCCCACCCTCTGCATGAACAGCCCTTTACTCTGTGGTTCACGGCCCCAGGAGGACCCTCGGCTCAGGAATATGACACACCTGGGTCTGAATCCCACCTGCCTCCTACCAGCTCATTGGGCATATCCCCACTTAGCCTTGGTTTCTCCATGAACGTTGCTCTCAAGATTGAGGAGGGGTGGAGGTGGCTGGGTCCTTCATGGTGCCTGGCAGGGGATTGGTGGTGTCAGGTGACTGTTTCCCTTGTCCTGGGGAAGGACTTCATTCTCAGAGCCGTCCATGTGGTCTCCGCAATGCAGACAGCTCAGAGAAATGCAGGGATGGGAAGCCAGCCTTTAAAAAGCCTCGGCCTTGTTTATGACCTGGATGGACATCTCCAGGATTTCCTGAGGCTTCATCTCATGTCAAGACTGAGGAGCCAAATCCTCATGAAACTGTTTTATGAGAAAATAGCCAATCCAGGTAAAGGCAGCAATGAGGGCCAGGTTTAGGGACACGAGTTTTTCCATCACTGGTTCAGGGTTTTGAAGACAGTTTAGAACTGATGCATTTGAATTATGGTATTGGTGAAGAATATTGAATATACCATGGACTGTCAGAAGAATGAACAAATCTGTCTTGGAAAAAGTACAGCCAGAACGCTCCTTAGAAGCAAGAATGGCAAGACTTCATCTCACATACTTTGTATATGTTGTCAGGAGGGACCAGTCCCTGAAGAAGGACATCAATCTTGGTAAAGTAGAGCATCAGTGAAGAAGAGGAAGACCCTTAATGAGATGGATTGACACAGTGGCTGCAACCATGGGCTCAAGCATAACAAAGATTGTGAGGATGGCGCAGGACCAGGCAGAGATTCATTCTGTTGTAGCAGGGTTGCTATGAGTCGGAACCTACGAGACAGCACCTAACAACAACTAGTTGGTTACTTCTCTGTTGATGTTCAATCAATAGCTCAGCATACTGTGTCTAGGTTAACACTGCCCTACCATCAATGACACCTTATTTCTAAAAAGAAGTACCTTCACCTGTCGCTGCCCCTGGGTCTTCCCACTGATCAGCCTCATTTTACCATCACTCCCTTTTAGGATGGGGAGCCTGTGCAGAGAGAGGAGACCTGCCAGTACCCTCCGTGGTACACGTGCAGCTACAGTTTGCATGGTCGCCTGATGTCACACAACATGGCCGCTTTTCCTAACAGATAGAAAACAGTCCTTTAACTGCCTCACTAATCCATTTTCATTTCAAGCTTCTCTTAACCTTCTATCCTTTCATTGCTATCTTTTTCTGATGTTCTTTTGGTTTCTGCCTGTATTCTTTTGCTAGGATTGTCGTAACAAAGTACCACAAACTGGGTGACTTATCAGAACAGAAATTTATTCTCTCACAGTTTTGGAGGCTGGAGTCTGAGATCAGGGTATCAACTGTGTTGATTCCTTCCAAAGGTTTGAGCGAGAATCTGTTCCACACCTGTCTCTAGTAACTCTAGCAACTTCTAGTAGCTCCAGGGTTGCTTACAACGGCAGCAAAGCTCCTTTGTCATATGGCTGTCTTCCCTCAGTGTCTCTGCATCTTTTCTCTTTTGTAAGGACACCACTCATAATGGATTAGGACCCACCCAACTCCAGTATGGCCTCGTGTTAGTTAACCTAACTGAAAACATCTTCGAAGACCCCACCTCCAAACAAGGTCCTGTTCACAGGTCCCAGGGAATAGGGCTTCAGCATATCTTGTTGAGGAACACAATTCAATCCATAAAACTGCCTTTTTTATATTTTTATCTTAAGGTTGGCACAAAAGGAGGCCATGGGGAGGTACCTCAGACACACGAGTGCCGGATGGCCATCACCCTGGTTTTCCCAGCAACTCTCCGGGCCATTTAAAGACATTCCTCTCAAAAAAAAAACCTCACCCCAGAAGACCCCCAGGCTACCTGTCTTAAGGACTATAATTGTTTCTGCAGATGATACTCCTGGTTTATTTTTTAAATAATAGCATTTATTTAGTGGTCATTGAGCGCTAAATGGATTGACATAGATAATCTCATTTAATCCTCAGGGAATCCTGTTGGGTAGCCCCTATAATGATCTCCATTGTACAGATGACAAAACTGAGGTACAAAGAAACAAAGAAATTAAGTTGCCCAGGGTTACCCAGCTGGTGAGTGGAGCCCACATCCTTACCATTGTCGATAATGGAATGGTAGTGGGCCCTGATGCCTCATACCATCTACACAATTTATTCGTGGTTTCAATATATGAACAGTCAGTGGTCTTTCGCCAAGTCGTGCTAACAGCATGCTTGAGCCTGGAGAATAGCGGGTGCCCAGAAGTGGTCCAATCAAACCTCAGCCCCCGCCCTGATGAGGAAGCATCTCCCCTAGAACCTTCTGGGAGAAGCCTCAGGAGAGGGTCTGTGAGGCTGTGGCCAATGTCCTCACCCCCAGACTTTAGGTAGAAAGGGGTGTTCCTTCTCCAGGCTGAGGGCCCAGGTTTCCATAGAAAGTCCTTGGGGCATAAGGGACAACTGAGGTGGGGCTTCTCCAACCGTGGCCTACCTCCCCAAGAAACAACAGGACATTCTTCTGGGGCTGATGGAGTCCCTGAATGATGAGGTAACCAACAGCCATGTGGAGTCCTGAGGGCCTGCAAGTCGTGGAGGCCAAGACCCTGAGCCAAGATAGGGACATAGTCTTGCCATCCTTGCTTCCAAGGAGCATTCTAGCTGTACTTCTTCCAAGACAAATTTGTTCATTCTTCTGGCAGTCCATGGTATATACAATATTCTTCACCAACACCGTAATTTGAACACCTCATTTCTCCTTTGGTCTTCTTTATTCATTGTCCAGCTTTCGTGTGCATATGAGGCAATTGAAAATGTCCTGGCTTAGGTCAGGTCCTTAAAGTGACATCTTTGCTTTTTAACACTTTAAAGAGGTATTTTGCAGCAGATTTTTCCAGTGCATTGCTTTGTTTGATTTCTTGACTGCTGCTTCCATGGACGTCAATTGTGAATCCAAGTAAAATGAAATCCTTGACAATTTCAATCATTTCTCCATTTATCATGATGTTGCTTATTGGTCCATTTGTGAGGATTTTTGTTTTCTTTATGTTGAGTTGTCATCCATACTGAAGGCTGTGGTCTTTGATCTTCGTCAGTAAGTGCATCAAGTCCTCTTCACTTTCAGCATGCAGGGTTGTGTCATCTGCATAATGCAGGTTGTTAATGCGCCTTCCTCCAATCTTGATGCTGCGTTCTTCTTCATACAGTCCAGCTTTTTGGATTATTTACTCAGTGTACAGTTTGAATAAGTATGCTGAAAGGATATAACCCTGACACACACGCAGTATCCCCTTTTTCAGTTCTAATGACTGCCTTTTGGTCTATGTACAGGTTCTGCATGAGCACAATTAAGTGTTCTGGAATTCCCATTCTTCATAATGTTATCCATAATGGAGATATCATTTAGTTCTCATTAAAACAAATCCACTAATAAAGGTTAAGGTCATCAAAGCTAAGGTAAAACCAGAGAGGAGTTCACCTGCAGGCCAAGAGGCAGGCTGCAAGTGTCTCTACCCTTGAGGCCACCATCCTGCTGCTCGGCTCCCTGTCCTTATGTTTCCTACCTGGAGTCAGAAGTAGACTTCTCAGTCCTTAGCGAATACCCAAGTCCACTTACTAACTGGACAATTCAAGGGATTTTCAAGCGTACTTTTTAACCCAGCCTACCCCCTTCCCACATCCCCTTTAAGTCCTCATCTTACTGTGTCTGTTTGGAGCACATCACAGGGGCAGCCTGCTCTGGGTCTTCCGCACTTCTTCCTGTTGGAAGGTGGGCATCAGTGCAAGATGACAGAGCCCCAGCCTCTGCACTTTTCTAAATCCTGAAGAGAAGTGGCTGCCGGTTCCTCAGTTGGCTTAACTGTTCTTCCCTTTCAAGTTGAAAGGGACTTGTAAAAGCCACTTCCTAACTCCTTCTTGGGGCAGTGGTGGTTCAGTGGTAGAATTCTCTTCTTCCATGCAGGAGACCCAGGTTCCATTCCTGGCCAGTGACTTTCATGGCAGCCACCACCTGTCCATCATTGGAGGCTTGCGTGTTGCTATGCTGCTGAACAGGTTTCAACAGAGCTTCTAGACTAAGACAGACTAGGAAGAAAGGCCTGATGATCTACTTCTGAAAATAAGCCAGTGAAAACTCCTATGGAGTGCAAAGATCCAATCCACATCCCCAGTCATGGGGATGGTGCAGCATTTTGTTCCCCTGTGCGACAGGGGTCACCATGAGTTGGGGGTTGACTCGATGGCAGCTCACAACAATAGATGTCTCTTGAAGGCAAGTGTTACCAAGTCAGATGGGTCATATTGAATCAGTGAGGAGCTAGAAGGGGGCAGAGCCCTTGTCTGCTCCATTGATTGTCCCCACGCGGGAGATTTCACATTAAACCCTAGATTTCTTGCTTGAAACATCATAAGCTCCATAATCTGTAAAGGCTCCATACTGTCTGATTCCTACTATAAGACATTCTGGAAAAGGCAAAACTAGAGAGAGAGTGAAAAGATCAGGTATTCAGGGGGAGGGGGAGGGATGAACAGGTGGAGTGCAGGGCATTTTTAGGGCAGTGAGACTATTCTGTAGAATGCTGTGGCGTTATACGTTTGTCAAAACCCATCAGCCTATACAACACAAAGAGTGAAGCTCCATGTGAACCATGGACTTTAGTTGGTCATAATGTATCAGTACTGGTCCCTCAACTATAGCAAACGTTCCACAGGGATGTAGTGTGTTAATAACAGGTGAAACAGGATGTAGGGGGAAGGGGGTATACAGGAACTCTCTGTACTTTATATAGAATTTTATGCAAACCTAAAACTTCTCTAAAAATTTTTTAAAAAACCAAACCTGTTGCCATCGAGTCGATTCCGACTCATAGCAACCCTACAGGACAGAGTAGAACTGCCCCATAGAGTTTCCAAGGAGTGCCTGGTGGATTCCAACTGCCAACCTTTTGGTTCGCAGCCGTAGCACTTAACCACTACGCCACCAGGGTTTCCAAAATAAAGTATATTAAACAAAGGAGAAAAAAAACCACCAGAGGCTCTGGCCTCCCTGGGCCCACAGAACCGGGTTTTTGGGTACAGGTGCATTTTCTATGAGTGGGGTCTGTGGAGTTTGTTAACCTTTGAAGCTCTTAGGTAAAGTCCTTCTCAGCCTGACCCCTGCCTCCTCTCCAGCATCTTCTCACCCCATGACATGTACCCCGCTGTCCCCTAAACCATCTTCTCCTCTCTGCCTTTGCACACACAGGCTCCTCAGTCCACTCAGTGTCCTGCTCTGCCCCTGGGGAACCCCCATTAGGAGCTGTGTCCTCGCTGCTCTCTGACCCTCCCTTCCGTTGCCGTCAAGTTGATTCCAACTCGTGGCAACCCTATAGGACAGAGTAGAACTTCCCCATAGGGTTTCCTAGGGGGAATCTTTACAAAGCAGACTGCCACGTCTTTCTCCTACAGAACGGCCAGTGGGTTTGAACCACCAACCTTTCGGTTAGCAGCCAAGCAGTTAACCACTGCACCACCAGGGCTCCTTTACCAGGCCCTCTTTACAGCCCTGTAATTATGAGTTTGTGCCCTTGCCTCCTCCCCCTCCCCCCATCACTTTTGAAAACTCTCAATGACTTACACCTCCAAAGGCTCTGCACTGTCCAGAGGATGGGAGAAACCTGTGCTGGGGGAAGCAACCACCAGTTGCCGCTGAGTTGATTCTGATTCATGGCGACTCCATGTGTGTCAGAGTAGAACTGCACTCCATATGGTTTTAATGATGGATTTTTCAGAAGTAGATCACCAGGCCTTTCTTCCAAGGCACTTCTGGGTAGACTCAAACCTCCGACCTTTTGGTTAGCAGCTGAGCATGCTAACAGTTTGTACTACCCAGGGACTGGGGGGAGCAAACACTGTAGGAGAGTTCTGGAGGCAGGGAGGTTGGTAGCCTGGCTCAGAAGGAAAGGAGGTCACGTGACCAGGAGAAAGTTGCCATGGAGATGAGGCAGGGGTGGGGAAACTCTCTCAGAGAATTAGGTGGTAGAATCATGGGACCATGTATGAGTCTCCTAGGGCTACTGTAACAAAACACCACAAGCTGAGTGGGCTTATATGAACAGAAATTTATTCTCTCACAGTTCTGGAGGCTGGGAGTCTGGAATCAGGGTGTCAGCGTGTTGATTCCTTCTGAGGGCTCTGAGGGAGAGTCTGTTCCATGCTTCTTCGAGCTTCTGGTGATAGCAGATACTTCTTGGCGTGTAAATGCATCTCCACATAAAGTTCGGCTCTGTGTCTCTTCTCTTTTATAAGGATGCCACACTGATGGGATTAGGTCTGACCCTAATTCAGTGTGGTAGCATGTTAACCTGCTAACATCTTCAAAGACCTTATTTTCAGACAGGGTCACATTTACAGATACAGGGGTCAGGACTTCAACATATCTTTTGGGGAGACACAATTTAATCCATTACAGACCTGATGGCTGGTTGAAGGGGTGAAGAAAAGGAAAGAGTCTAAGATGACAGATTTCTGGCTTCACTGTGACTTTAAATGCACAGGTTTGGTTAAACCCATATCAGGACTGACCACTGACCGCACAGGGGCTCATTCTCTGACAGCTGTGAGGTAGCACCGGTCCCCTAGTACCGGTCCTCACAGGCTTGGAGGTAGCAGGCCAGAATTTCACTTCTTAAACACCACACAAGCCATTTCTCTCCACCAAACACAAGGAGGAACGCACTCAGTTTTCCACGGGCCAGGAAAGGAAGGTGTTCCATCTTCAGAGGAGGCAGGCTCGTGTCTGGCAGATGTGAAAAACATCAGCCCATTACGGGGTATTGGTTGTTGGAATTATGTTAATAGTAGCTCTACCCGACAAGTACATGGCCATTGCCCTCTGCCTGGTGATGACTCCGACTTCCCTGTGGACACGCTCTGCATGTCACCATCCATCTCATGCAGCCCCTCCTGTCAGACCCCGCAGGATAGATTGTGGAGAGCTAGCCTTCGTCCTTTAGATGTACTCCAGCGGGTGACTCAACCGAAGGGACAATTAGATAGTCAAGGTACGGGGGCTCTTGGTGTGCCAGACGGAGCAAGGGCCCTTTAAGCCATGTGATGGCCTTTACAAGGGAAGATAAAAGTGGCCAGTGTTTGCTTTGATAATGTCAGGATGGGCAGCTTGCTGCTGTTTCCCTTCGACTCCGGGTCCTGCTGAAGCCCTGATTTAGCTTCCTGAGTGTGCTTTTTACCCAACAGAGTTTATCTCACAACTGTAAACAGGACATAACATATATTGGGGGGGTCTCGGGGGACTCAGCTCCATCTAGAAGGCTTGCAACCCCTTTATACAAACAAACATTCAGCTCTGCCATCTGTTAGCTGTGTGGGCTGTGCGGCCTTGGGCCTTTCTGAGCTTCAGTTTCCTCTTCTATTAAATGGAAATAAAATACAGACAATCCTCACTATTTGCAGACTCTATATTTGTGAATTCACCTACTCCCTAAAATGTATTTGTAACCCCAAAGTCAATACCAAAAAAAAAAAAAAAAAACCTAACCCATTGCCGTTGAGTCACTTCTGACTCATGGCCACTCTATACGACAGAGTAGAACTGCCCCATAGGTTTCCAAGGAGCAGCTGGTGGATTCAAACTGCCAACTTCTTTGGTTAGCAGCCGTAACTCTTAACCACTGCACCACCAGGCTTCCCCAAAGTCAGTACTCACGGTCGTTCATGGACACGCGGAGAGCAGTGAAAAATTCGAGCTGCCAGCCCCGCAGGTTCCCAGCTGAGGTCATATAAGGGGACACCCTGCCTTCTTACTTCACACTGTAAACAAGTGTCCTTTTCGAAGTCTGTTTAGTGCAACAGTTTTCATATTTTTATGCTTTTTATTGTTGATTTCACTGTTTAAAGTGGCCCCAAGTGTAGTGCTGAAGTGCTGTCTAGGGCTCCTCAGTGCTAGGTAAGTGCTCGGTAAACATCGTTGAGGCACGAGTTACAGTGCTGCTGGCCGTGAGTTCAGTGTTAATGAATCAACAGTCTATATTCAATAAGGGGTCTTTAAACAGAAGCACACACAAGAGAAGGTTATGTATTGATCAGTTGATGAAAATGTTGTGACCACAGGCTTGCAGGAATCTAACCTGTATTTCCCCTGGAGCTCAGTATTCACTAATTCACTGTCCAC
The DNA here is from genome assembly GCA_030035585.1 of Dugong dugon. NCBI lineage: Eukaryota > Metazoa > Chordata > Mammalia > Sirenia > Dugongidae > Dugong > Dugong dugon. The sequence continues at coordinate 152,523,985 of CM057460.1, forward strand.
AGTGACTTTATAGAACATTACTACTGTGAATAATGCGAATCGACTACCTAACTCACAGGACAGGCAGGTGATGGTTGAAGTACTTACTACCCTGTTATCTGCTTCAGAATATTTTTAGATCAAATATTTCAATCCTGGTATAGAAGCCAGTTTGTGCTGAGCATTCTACCCTCCAGGGTCCACTTGATTAAAAATCAGTGAACACATTATGTGAAGGTCTTTTGGCATGTGGAGGAATCACACATGCATGTAACCTACACAAACTCACCCACAAGCAATTGACAGAGAAAATAAAGAGAGACGTTGTCCAGCCAGCACTGGCCATTCCACCTGCTCTCTGCCCAGAGCCTCCTCTGCAGTGAGTGAAGGGCAGGAGTAGTGATCAGCCCCCTGGTCCTGCTGTGCCTGTCCTCAGGTGAGGGTCCTGCTCAGCCTGAGGGAAGACAGGTGTGTTTATAGGTGACTCTGACTGCTCTCCACCACCCGTCTGTCAGTTTGTCGTGCTGTGGTTGCTTGTGTGTTGCTGTGATGCTGGAAGCTACGCCACCAGTATTTCAAATACCAGCAGGGTCACTCATGGTGGGCAGGTTTCAGTGAAGCTTCCCAGCCTAAGACAGATGGAAGAAAGGCCCGGCAATGTACTTCTGAAAATTAGGCAGTGAAAACCTTATGGATCATGACAGTACATTGTCTGACATAGTGCTGGAAGATGAGTTCCTTAGATGAGTCCAGAGTGGCCTCAACAATGGACTCGAGCCCACCAATGATGGTGAAGACGGCACAGGGCCGGACGACGTTTCGTTCTGTTGTACATGAAGTCACCATGAGCCTGAGCCAACTCCCAGCAACTGACAACTGACTGCTCAGCCTTTGCCCCTGTGCCAACTTTGGTGCCTGACCCTCAGGTGGGAGGCAGCCCCACCAGTACAAGGATGATAGGAAATAAGGTGAGAGGTATTTATAGAGATTGTGCAGGAGACTGGGTTGTGTCCAGACTGGTCTCATCTGACCACACTGCAGGGGAAGACATCTGGAGGGCTTCCTCCAGCTGGCCATGGCTGTGATGGGGATAGTAGCTTCACTTCTGACACAAGGGTTCTGCCCCTGAGAAATGGCCTTTAAGACCCCCACTCACGGGCTGACAGGACTGTCACACTGTGTTGTCATCTCTTCCCCACAGCAACCCTGTTCTGTGATTGCTCCCCTTCCCACTTTACAGCTGAGAAAACCGAGGCTTTGGGAGAGGGAGGGGGCCTGTAGGCACAGAGCCAGCAGGTGAGTGGCAACCCCAGGGCTTGAACCTGCATCTGTGGACTCAACACTGCACCGTGTGTCACTCACATCAGAGGTTTTGGGTTTTCTTAGCTGTTGTTCGCTCTGGAGGTTGATTTCTTGCTTCCACAATCTTCATCAGTTTCTCCTAAGGAATCGGAAGCTGTTATCCCTGCCGCCTGCCAGCCCCATTCCTCTCTGATTAGAGAATCATATTTCCGGCTTTTCAACACTTAAAAAAAAAAAAAACCCCACTGCTGTTGAGTCAGCTCTGACTGTTGGCAACCCCACGTGTACAGAGTAGAACTGCTCCATAGGGTTTTCTTGGCTGTAATTTTTACGGAAGCAGATTGCGAGGCCATTCTTCAGCAGCAGAGTTTGAACCACCAAGCTCTAGGTTAGTAGCCAAGAAAAAACTGTTTCCACCATCCAGGGACCTCTTTTCACCCCCAACCCCCCCATTACTTCACTCCCCCAGATGCTTCTCTGATGTTTTAGCCCTGTTTTCCCCTTTTGGCATCACTTGTCCTTCCTTCTTCATTTCCTGTTGGCTGTATATTTCTGTTTAGTAAGGCCAGGGCTAACCCAGCACCGGAATGAGCAACTAAGCCCTTTGCCTAAAAGCTTTAATGAGAAACAGAAAACCTAGAGGAAATGGTTCTGAGGCCAAGTCCATAAATCATACCCGCACTCCCGCCCAAGGGGGTTGTATTGAGAACCTGAAGGGGTCAGAAGCTCTCCCATGAGCAGCACTCTCCCTAAATGCCTCCCACCGGGCAGCCCACCCTGTCTCTCCAGTACACCCCATTCTCTCCCTCCTGAGTCATTCCCCACCTTCGGAGGGGCTGTGCCCAACTCTGGGGACAGTGTGTGCAGGGAGAGAACCTCTGGCCACATCACCTCGTTTCTTCTTCTTCTTTTTTTTTAAGGCGAGGATGACTTTTCTCAAAAAGAAAGTTGTAAGGGAGGGAGTGACACACAGGAGGGAGAGAGAAACAAGAGAGCTAAGTCTGAGCTCCCACTCCCCACATCACCTCATGCCTTAAAGAGGCGCTGGAAATCCAGAGCGGTGTGTAAAATCACCTGATTTTTGACTCTGGGCAACTGATTTGCATGTTTTCAAAACACTCTGCCAGCCAGACAGAACGCGTCTGCCCGTCAGCTGGGGCCACAGCTGACCTCGTGCAGCCTTCCATCAAAAAATTATACTTGATTTTGTATCATAGACGTGGTCAGGTTTGATCCCTTTTTTCTACAGTCTTTCTGTAACCGGCTCAAGAGACTTCCAGAGAAGCAATGGTTAAGCGCTCAGCTGCTAACCGAAAGGTCAGAGGATCGAACCCACCAGCCACCCCGTAGGAGAAAAGACCTGGCCATTTGCTCTCGTAAAGATTTATAGCCTAGGAAACCTTATGGGACAGTTCTACCCTGTCCTGTAGGGTCGCTGTGAGTCAGAGTTGACTCAACAGCACACAACAAAGTTTCAGAGTTCAAGCTGTAAATCTGAAGGCTTTCGCTCTCGTTGGGAATAGCTATAAAATCAATGATGAGAAACACTTTCACCTCAGATCCACAGTGCGACGTAATGGACTCCCTGGTGCCATGGGGTGTGGTGGGGGCTGGACTCTGTCAAGGGGACAGAGGAGGCTCAGCTGGGTGGCCAGGAGATGATGGACTCAGTGATGAGAAGGAGGAGGATGGAATCCACCAGCAGAAGGGAGCGTCAGAATCAGGGCTCCCCCTGCAGGGAGGGGATAGTCCATCCAAGGCCAGTGGCAGGAACTCCCCTGGGCTCAGGGCATGGGGGCGGGGTGCTGTTAGGCAGGGCAAGGGGGGGGGGCTTCGAGGTCCATCAGCCCTGGGGTGTGGGGCAGCGACAGGGCCCCAGAGGGAGGCTTGCCCGGGTCCTGGCTGCCCAGCGCCCAGGACTGAGCCTGAGGTCACCTAGCTCAGCCAAGGGAAGTGGGGGACTTTGAGGTGGGACTGTTGGGGGGTCTCAGTTAGGGCTGAGCCCTGGAGATCCATCTGACCAGAGTGTTTTTGAGGCCACCTCCTGCAGTTAGAAAGCAGGTCCCACAGCCGGCCCCTCTTCCCACTATCCTCCTGACTCCCAACTTTCTCTCCATTTCTCTGGGGCATCCTGACTATAGAAGCTTTAGAGTAAAATGGATTGGTTGTGTGACGTGAACACGTCATTTTGCCCTTGTAAACACGGAATGCTAGCACCTGTCTTAGTCTTGAGAGCCGCCCAGTGATGCTGGTCTATCCCATTTAGAATGAGGAAGTTCACATACTTGGCACGTGAGTGTCAGGTTCTGACTCCTCGGGAAATCTGCAAAGAGAGTTTCCTTTGGCATTTTAAACCTTAAGATGAAAAAGCACGAGAAGTCTGCAGGTCAGCCCCCTGGCTCCACGCATTCTTGCCAGCATGTTCTTTTAGCAGATGTTCCCATACACCACCTTAAGTCCTTTGGCGCCATGCTGCCAGCCGCACGAGGGCCAGGCACATGAGATGTCGTGTTCATGAGAGGCATGTTGGCTGTGGGTTCCTTTTATGGGGACGCTTGGATAAATTTTGTTCTGGTCTCTTAGTTCTGGGACTTGCTGTACTTTTCCTGAGTTACACTGGTTGGTTTTGATCTGTATGTGTTTAAAAAACAAACAAACCCATGATCCGACTCATGGCAACTCCATGTGTCCCATCTGTTTAAAACTAAACCAAACCCATTGCCGTTGAGTCGATTCTGACTCATAGCAACCCTAGAGGACAGAGTAGAAATGCCCCATAGGGTTCCCAAAGAGCAGCTGGTGGGTTCAAACTGCCGACCTTTTGGTTAGCAGCCACCAGGGCTCCACCCACGGGTTTAGGATTGGTTTAAAAGTCTGGGTTTTTCCATATGTCCATAACTCAATAGATTTTAGGCCCCCATCTAGAAAGGTCATGGAACCTGAATTTGTCATGTAGTTCAAATACTTATTTTGCCCCTAACGTGGTCATTGATTTTCTGCCCTTGTTTTTACTCCGCTTTTTCATTTTACCCTGTTGCTCTAAATGTATTTTTGCAATTTGTGTGAAAACCTTTCTGGAGAAAGGAAAAGAAATTAAGATGAAGCTTCTGTTTCAAAAGATGTCACCGGTAATCCAAGGCACTTCCTGTCCTGGTGTGAAGTTGCCCAGGAGCTGAAATTGGGGAGCAAGGAGCCTGCACAAGGGCAGGAGGGTGGTGTTGGAGGACATTTCATCTCTCCAGAGACCAGGGTGCTTAGGTCCCCCAGACCTGCTACTCTTCTCTGGCCAGGACACAAGACACACCCACCAAGCCAGGTTCTCTGAGCCCTTCTCCCTGCCTGGATGTGTTCACGTGCCAATGCTAGCCCTCCTACGCTGTGCTGAATGTTGTTAGTTGCTGTGGGGTCAGCTCCGACTCCTGGTGACCTTATATACAACAGAATGAAACCAGCCCTGTCCTACACCATCTTCATGATGGCTGGTATGCTCGTGTCCATTCTTGAGGCTATTGTGTCAATCCATCTCACTGAGGATTTCCCTCGTTTTTGCTGACCCTCCACTTTGCCAAACACGATGTCCTTTTCTAGAGATTAGTCTTTCCAGTGGAGGATACGTCCGAAGTAAATGACCAAAGTCTCACTGTCCTCACTTCTAAGGAGCATTCTGGTTGTATTTCTTCTAAGACAGATTTGTTTGTTTTTTTTGGCAGGCCACTGTATATTCAGTATTTTTCACCAATTCAAATTGCATCAAACCTTCTTCAGTCTTCCTGTTTCAATTATCCAGGTTTTGCACGCATATGAGATCATTGAAAAGACCGTGGCTGAGGTCGGTCCCACCTTAGTCATCAAAGTGGCATCTTTGCTTTTTAAAACACTTTAAAGAAGTCTTTTGCAGCAAATCCAGCCAAGGGGTAGAAAGTGACTATGAAAGATGCAGCCTATAGTCGGCAACATCTGTCTTCCTTTCTGGGTTTGTCGGGAAGGTGGATATGGGGGGACTTTCTTTTTTCGTAGTGGTAAATATGTATATAACAAAACACTTGTCATTTCAACATTTTTACATGCACAGTTCAGTCACGTTAATTATGTCATTCATCCTCACGTTGTCCAACCATTGCCACTATCCATTTCCAAATTTTTCTATCACCCTTAACAGAAACTTGGAGTTCCTAGGTAGAGCAAATGTTGAACACACTTGGCTGCAGACTGAAAGGCTGGAGGTTCGAGTCCTCCCAGAGGTGCCTTGGAAAAAAGGCCTGGTCATCTACTTCCGAAAAATCAACCACTGAAAACCCTATAGAGCATAATTCTACTCTGACACACGTGGGTTCTCCATGAGTCAGAATCAACTCACTGACAACTGTTTTTTGTTTTTTTTTTAAAAGAAGCTCAGTGTTCGTGGTGGGGCTTTTTAAAGCTTGGCATGGCATATGCCTGTGAGCAGTTCTTCCTTCCCCTCTGCCCTGCTCACCTCCCTCTGTCTGTGTTGTTGCTTTCCTGCTCAGGCCGCCCTGGTCGGGGTTTGCCGCAGTGAGGAGCGGCCCTGGGGCAGTATGTGTCTGCCTGGCGCCAGCAGGAATCAGTTAGCAGGCGAGGCCACATCAGAGGAAAAGCACGATTGTGGATTTACAGCCAAGAAACAATAGAAAGTACTTAGCTTGGAGTGATGCCAAATGCAGCGGGTCTTCCTGGAGGAAAATCGATAAGAAGCGTGTTGGTCATGCTGCTTTAGTCTGGAAGAATATGGCTTCTAACGGCCCAGCTCTGAACCTGTTATGCCCTGCTCAAACCACTACAGAAGCTTCTCTTTGACCAGGCTCTCCTCGCCATGTGAACTTTTCCCCATGACATTTTTCCCATGCTGTAACTTCCAGACATGAGGCAGTGGTGGTTCAGCGGTAGACTTCTCGCCTTCCATGCAAGAGACCAGCGTTCAGTTGCTAGCCAATGCACCTTATATGCAGTCACCATCCATCTCTCAGTGGAGGCCTGCGTGTTGCTGTGATGCTGAGCAGGTTCCAGCAGAGCTTCCAGACTCAGGCAGACTAGGAAGAAAGGCCTGGCAACCTACTTCCAAAAATCAGCCAATGAAAACCCTATGAACCACAGTGGTCCAATCATGTAAATGATCATGGGGATGACCCAGGACCAGGCAACATTTCATTCCATCATAAGTCGCCATGAGTCAAGGCCGACTTGACGGCAGCTAACAACGACAATGTCCACCTATGGGTTTCAGTTCAACACTGTGGCAAAGTCAGATGTTCTAGCCCATAAGGAAGATACGTACACTACAGTGGGGTTCCAAGCACGATACAGATGTGTAGGATACTTGGTTTCTAAGCACATACTGCATCAGAAAATGAGGATCATTCCACCTCATTTTGTGAATTTGCTGATAAGCTGGCCGATGTTCCTCCCCTGCTTCAGAGGGGAAACAGGGGCACAGAGAGAGGGGGTCTGCTCAAGGCCAAAAGCCCTTCTCAAACTCGGAGTTCCTGTTGGCTTAATTACAGAAAACGCACATCGGAGCAGCAGCCCACATCTGGACATCATAAAGAGACTTGGAGTGAATGCCATCAAGTTGTTTTCAAGCAGATCAACATAATGCTGATTTATATTCCAGCAATACCCTCAGACAATGATTTGGTCAGAGGAAAATTTTTTACCTGACCACAACTGAATTTTGTCTGATAGCAAATGGGCTGCTTAACAGTCAGACCAAAGCCCTTTCACAGAAAAGTCTCAAATGCCTACCATGTGAAATTATGTTTCAGCAAATACTCACCCAGTACCCACTGCATCCCTGGAGGAGATGCCTGGGATGCAAGGTGAAGAAAGCACAGCCCAGCTGGTATGTCGGGAAGACTGGCAAACTAGCCCCTGAGGCAAAGGCAGGGCGACCTGGGGCCATGGAGGAGGGCCAGACCCCTGCTCCCAGGCAAAGGAGAGGTCAGAGCATGTCTTCGTGAAGAGGTGGTGTCTGCTGTGGTACTAAAGGATAAACGCAGTTGTGACAAGGAGGTGAGAATGAGCTTCTAGTGACGTTCTAGTGGCTTGGTGGAGGTGTGCCTGCAGCACTGGCCGGAGCAGGGCTCCCCATAGATCTAGATGAAGCGGGAAAGTAGGAGTGGGGGTCAGAATAGAGACACTGGGGCTTGTTCTGGTCGCAGTGATGGGTTTTTGAGGAGGGGGTGACCTGAAAAGCACTCTCCCTGGGGCAGAGTGGGAAACGCCTGGAAAGAAGGGCATTTGGCCTTGAGCAGTGCAGAGGAAGCTGTGAGCTGTGTGAGAGGTGATGGAGCCCACATTGAGGCCAGCTAGAGCGGATGGGAAGCAGATGAGGTTCCCGGAAGGTGTTGTTGTTAGCTGCCGTCGAGTCAGCCCCTGACTCATGCGATCCCATGCACAACAGAACGAAATGCCGCCTTGTCCTGCGTCATCCCTGTGATCAGTTCTGGATCAGACCATTGTGGTCTATAGGGATTTCATTGGCTGGTTGTTGGAAGATCACCAGGCCTTTCTTCCTAGTCTGTCTTCATCTGGAAGTGCCGATGAAGCCTGTTCAGCATCATAGCAACATGCAAGCATCTATGATGGATGGTTGGTGGCTGCACATGAGGTGCATTAGCTGGGACTCAAACCCGAGTCTCCAACATGAAAGGCAAGAATTCTACCACTGAACCACCGCAGCTTCTCTGAGAAGGTAGACTTCAGCAATTAGGTGGAGCTGAACTGAGCAGAGGACTCAGAGTGAAGGTGACCTAGTGACAAAGGATGGAGAAGTGATGCTTTCACGTGGGTGCAGAGGAAACCTTTGCACCGGACAGCCGAGCTGGACTGAATGGAGCAGACCCTTCAGGCAGCAAAGAGCTCCTGAGTAAAGTGACCCTCTGGGCCCGGGCCACCCTGGGTGCTGGGGAGGAAGAGGTGACTCAGGCCCACCCTACACTCAAGACCTCACAGTCAGGTAGGAGAAGAGGATCTTCAACCAAAGTGATACCTCCTGTTCTGGAAGGATGGACCAGGTGCTGAGCAGCCTGGCAGCAGATGAAAAGCTGTCGCTGGGGAGGTTGAGGTGCATCTGATCTGAGCTTGGAGGAAGTAGGGTTACTCGCAGGCTGAGGAAAACGAGGCTCAGAGACTCTGGATAGAGAGGGACCCAGCTGATGGGGGGTTGAGCAGGATGTGAACCCCTTTGTCTGACTCCACAGCCCTTAGTGCCTTGACCACTACACTGTCCTGCCTCACTCATCAACTCAATGCAGTGTGTGCCCAGCCTGAAACCACCCAGGCTCTGCCATTGATGAACTCCCCCTGTGGTAGCAACCATTACCAGGCAGTGCTGGGTGATGATAGTAGGGGTAGTGGAACTCAGAGGAGCTGACCTGTAAGGCCCAACCCTGGGCCAGGTAGGGCTTCCAGGTGGGGGTAAAGTGACATTGGAGATGGGCTTGGAGAATGAGGCATGGCTTTCCAGTCAGAGAAGAGGGGACACAAGGTCTTCCCAAGAAAGCAAGTAGGGCATACAGCTGCCAAGAGGAAGAAAGGGCATCCCATACCTGAGTGGGTGCTGAGTGAGTGGAGGTCAGGGCATGTGGTAGAGGCTGGGAAGCAATGAGGTAGGCCCATACCACAACTGAGGGCCTTGATGACCTGCCAGAGTGGCTTGTGCTCTATCCCTTACCAGTTGCCGTGAGTTAGCTCCAACCCATGGCAACTCCAAGTGAATCAGAGTAGAACTGTGCTCCATGGGGTTTTCCATGGCTGATTTTTCAGAAGTAGATTGACAGGCCTTTCTTCCGAGGTTCCTCTGCGTGGACTTGAATCTCCAACGTTTCGGTTAGTAGCTGAACACGTTAACCATCTGCACCATCCAGGGACTCCTTAGGATCCCTTAGATAACAGGAAGACACAGGAGGGTCAAATCTCTTATTTGGAAAGACCACTCTATACCACGTGAGGGTAGGCCAGAAGGAGGAGGCCAGCTGGGAAGCTAAGCCTGGACCAGCCCAAGGCCATATTCAGAGATGGTGGAGCCTGGGGCTGTCAGATGTCTCGGTGGCCCCCAGGGCGCCCCTACCCTCTGCACCAAAGATCAGCCTTACTCTCCCACACTGTCTGCCTGACTGGCTTCCTGCAAGCAGCTGGGGCCTGGGCTGCAGTTATTATTATCTAATGTTCTTGGATGGGTTCCCAAGAAAACAATTTTGCTTCTTAAAAAAACAAAAAAAGCAATATTGTAAAGCCCACCCCAAAGAGAATCGTAAAGAGATTGTTATGCCCCCGCTAGGTGGTCAGGGCTCCGGGGTTTATTTCTTTGCAGACTTATCTGCCTGTGCATCTGTTTATTGGGCTGAATGGCTGGTCCCCATTGCTTAGTAAGCCCAGGCTAGATTTATGAGGTTGTGAAAATAAGACAGCCCAAGCCCAGGCCCCCAAGCTGCCATCAGCACAGGTAACGGAAATATGGGGCGTAGGAGCCTTGGTCCTGGGCAGCTCCATGCAGCTTACTCTGAAACAAGAGTGGTTGGCACCCTGGTGAGGGGGCTCCCAGTGTGGCTCATCAGAGCCACTGGGGGTGGGGGATACTTTTTATAGATCCAGGTGGCTGAAGCCCACCCCAAACCTCCTGACTCAGAATCTCTGGAGTGTAGACAAGAAAAGCGCTCCAGGTGATTCTGCTCATTAAAGGTGCAAAGTGCTGAACCAGCTGATTTCCAAGGCCTCCCTCCTCTGTCGTTACAATCATTCAGTGTCTCTGGGAGGCGCAGGACTGGGGAGACAGAGCCTGTGAGTAGGGCCCTGGCCTACCTCGACGAGATGGGCACACCCCTGCATTTCAGGAGGCCAAGGCCCCACCTGTGGGCCTGCCTCACCCTCAGCTCACCCTCCTGGGAACCTGGAGCTGCCATCCCCACGCACCTAAAGATTCATGTCCTGGAAATTAGGAAGGCAGGCGCCAGAATGTTTGAAGGAAAAAAAAAAAGGGTGGGTTCTTGGCCTCACACTTCTCTCAAGGGAGGGGGTGGGCAGGCCTTGCTGTGGTCTTCTGTGGAGCTCTCTCTCTCTGTAATGCTGCTGAGCTCAGACTAGGGGAGGGCGTGTGCCTTAGATGGGAGAGAGGGGAGCAGAGCCGGGGGAGGGGGGTGGCTGGAAGAGGGCAGGCCTAGGGATGGCAAAAACGTGCAGAAGAGCAAGCTCGGCTTTTAGAACTCTGTTTGGCACAAGGAGAACAAAGAGGAGCCAGACATGTGGCCAGGGCCCCAGCATAGGGTTTACAGGCACAGGGAGAATAGACGGTAAACGGTAACTCCATCCTGGGTCACCTCCTCTGCTTTGAGGTGGAAAGCATCTGATGGTGAACAGAAAGGAGGGACATGAAGTGGAAAAATGTGTAAGGAGGTTGGAAGAGTCTCTTTCACAAAGTTGGTGCTAAAAACATTCGATGAATCCCATTATGCAAATTTGAGTCTCTAGACCCAGATGAATTGTGCCCAGAACAGGGAAATAACTTGCCAATATGAGCATAGAGATATGGCTGCATCTTTGTGGAAGAACAGAGGATGGAGGTATATATCAGACTGTTCCCGTTTTTGGAAAGATGTTATGGATTTAATTGTGTCCCAAAAAATATATTGAATATATCATGGACTGCCAAAAGAACTAACAAATCTGCCTGTCTTGGAAGAAGTCCAACCAGAATGCTCCTTAGAAGGAAGGATGGCGAAACTACATCTTAAATACGTTGGACGTGTTGTCAGGAGGCATCAGTCCCTGGAGAAGGACATCATGCTTGGTAAAGTACGGGTCATCGAACAAGAGGAAGACCCTCAACAAGATGAATTGATGCAGTGGCTGCAACAATGGGCTCAAGCGTAATAACAATTGTGAGGATGGCGCAGGACCGGGCAGTGTTTCGTTCTGTGGTGCACAGGGTCACTATGAGTTGAAAGCAACTTGATGGCACCTAAAAACAACAACAACAAAAGATATGTTGAAGCCCTAACCCCCATAACTGTGAATGTGACCTTGTTTGGAAATCGAGTTTTTGAAGATGTTATCAGTTGAGTTAACATGAGGTCTTTACTAGAGTAGGGTGGCCCCAATCCAATCTGAGTGCTGTCCTTACAGATGGAGAAAGGACACAGAGAGACAGAGGAAGGGCAGCCATGTGAAGATACATCTACAAATCAAGGAATGCCTGGGCTGCTAGAAGCTGGGAGAGACAAGAAAAGAGTCTTCCCTAGAGACTTCAGAGGGAGCCTGGCCCCCCCAACACTTTGATTTGGAATCCTAGCCCCCAGAACCTTGAGATAATAAATTTCTGTTCTTATAAGCCACTCAGTTTGTGGTATTTTGTGATGACGGCCATAGGAAACTTACACAGATGAATTCTAGAAACTCTCGGCAGGGAGCCATCCGAGGACCTGCAGTGACCATCTGGAGCAGAGGAAGCAGAGGGTCCATGAGCTTGTGACCTGGTGACAGTGAGCACAGGGCTCACCAAAAAAAAAAAGCCATCTGCTGATCAGGTCTCCTGTATGACTGCAGATCAGGGTGTTGGATCCCAGTGCATTTGGACTTGATACTGTGTCCTAGTATTTTTTGGCTCAGATGGAGACATTTGGACTGCAGCTGGACTGGGAGTGCAGCTGGCTGGTTACTATCACAGCTGTCTGATCAAAACAGTGTCTGGCCCATACTGAGACTTGATAAACATTGGATGAATGAGTGGAAGAGCAAATGAATGGATGAGTAGGCCACTATCAGCCAGAGGGTAATTTCTTCTTCTGGGCTGCAAGTTCCATACATGGGACTGGATTGAATTGCGTCCTCCCAAGAGAAAAAAAAAAAATGTGTTGAAGTCCTAAGGCCTATACCCATGGATATAATCCTGTTTGAAAATAGGGTTTTTGTTGTTATGTTAATCAGCTCACACCCAAGTGGAGCCAAAAACCCAAATCCGATGCCACTGAGTCAATTCCAACTCGTAGCGATGATACAGGACAGAGTAGAACTGCTCCATAGGGTTTCCAGGGAGAAGCTGGTAGATTCGAACTGCTGACCTTTTGGTTAACAACCAAGCTCTTAACCACTATGCCACCAAGGCTCCTTCCTGAGAAGTTTAATCACTCGAGTTATAAAAAGAGCACGCACACACAGAGGAAGACAGATGCCATATGAGTATCTGCCATGGAGCCAAGGAACACCAGGGCAACCAACAAGGAAGGAATGGACAGGGCTGAGACCCTGATTTAGACTTTTAGCCTCCAGAACTGTGAGAAAATAAATTTCTGTTCTTTAAAGCCACCCCCTTGTAGCATTTCTGTTACAGCAGGACTAACAGACTAAGACATTAGGAATATCCTGTTAGTTTTTTCAGCAACATGAATGAAGACTTAGAATGTGTACATACAATGTGTACATACAATGTGTACACACAGTGGATCAAATATGCAGATGATAAAGGAGGAGGATGGTAACTATATCAGGACAGAATTAAAATTCAGTGAAGCCTCGATGAATTGTGACTATAGGCAAGGGACCACATGCTTAATGTGAGACAGTTGTATCATATGGCTCCCAAAAATGCCACTTATGCCTGTTAGGATACTTTTTGTTGTGTGTGACAGAAAACTTAACTCCAACTTAAGCAAAAAAAAAAAGATGGGGGGGATGATCGAGTTAGCTTCTGTAGGATGGATCTAGTGCTCATCCTGTGTCACCAGGAGCCCCTCTCCCCAGTGCTTGGGTCTGCTTTCCCATTTTGGCTTCACCCTCAGGAAGTGTAGCCTTGGAAACTGTAGCCTACTCCTTACTTAAAACCAAAAACCCATTGCCATTGATTCCAACTTGTGGTAATCTGATGTGTTACAGAATAGAACTGCACTCTGTAAAGTTTTCAATGGCTGTAAACTTCACAGCAGTAGATCACCAGGCTTTTCTTCTGCTGCACTGCTGGGGGGCTTGCACCACCCAAGAACCTCACTCCTTTCTTATAGCTCGACAAAAAAAAGCCTTTCTTTTCTAATAGCTAATAGCTCCAACAGAAGTCCCACGGTTGACACTCATTAGTGACATGTCTATCTCTGAGCCAATCACTGCCAATCACCAGAAAAATGGACTGTGTGATCAGCTAGGCCACAGTCCCACGCCTTAAACTAGGGAGGGTGTGAGGGGTTCAGATGCACCAAATCCAAGTGAACTGAGAGTGGGGTCCTGGGAAGGTTCTTCATAGGAAAATGGAAGTACTGCTGGCAAAAGAAGAGAGAAGGCTGCTTGGTAGGCCACAAATGTCCCCACATGAGGTTAGTAGTGGCTTAGCACAGATTTGGTGTCCCAACCCCAGAGGCAAGCACCCAGGTGGCCTTCACTGAGATGATAGCCTTGGAGTGAGCGAGACCCATCCCTCCCAACACACAGAGTTCCCTACCAGCTGGGTCCCAGGAAACATCATCATAGAGGCTCCTGTCCTGCCCCTTTCCTAACCCTCATACTGCCCCTGGGTCCATGGTGAAGCATGTGGTCTATGGTGAAGCATCTGCCTCCAAACCTGCACTCCCTCCATCTACTCCTCAGGCTCTGGGTAGAAATGGGAATGGCATCTCCATCTAACTGCCTCCAGGCAGGAATAACAGGAGCTGGGGAGACTTGGCCTGAGCCCGCTGGCTGTCAGTCAGAGAAGGGGGAGCCAGACTCTGTTTCACACCTCATCATCCCTACAGACCTACAGTGATCTGAGTAGGAGTCAACTCAGCAACAACTAGAAGAAGGTAGACTGAGAAGTTTCCTTATTGCCAGTAATAATGGCCCACTATCTGCAGGGGAGGACTAGGGAAACCTTTGGGTAAATATCAAACCTCCTTTATTTCCTACTCAGTATTTCCTAGTCAGTGCCTATGGCTCCCTGTGTTTTTTCAGCTTGTGTTCTGCCGAACATGTTTCAGAGCCAGGTGGTGGAAAGATGCCTGGAGTGGAGGCAGGAGAGTCAGGATGCCACCTGGCCGCTGACCACTTATATGACTCTGAGCTAGTCAGTTAATCTCTCTGAACCTCACTTTTCCCATCTGTAGAAGGGGACAGTAATAGCTCTTCCACAGAGGGTACTACACAGATGTGAAAGCACCCTGGAAGCCACAAAGAAGCTGCTTTGAGGTGACTGGTTCCTGAAGGGCACGAGGGTGCAACACGGAGCGGGTGACATCAGGAGTGGAGCTGGGAATGATTGGGGTTGCAGATGTAGGGGAAATGGAGATGCTCTGTGTAGAAGTTCCAGTTGAGGCTGTAGAAATGGGCAGGGTGGGAGGGGAGACACGGACAGGGAACCACGGTTTGCGCTGAGGGCCAGGAGATGGGGAGAATAGCCAGTGATGGAGAATGGAGCCCGTGGAGAAGTGGCCAGGAGATATGAGTGAGGCTCCAAGAACATCAGCTGATGTGTTCCTCGGGCCACTTGTGCCCACTATTTGTGCTGGAGCCCAGCTCCCCAGAGTGAGGGGCACAGGAGCGTTCATTGCATATTCAAAGACATTGGCTCCGTGTGAGAAAGTCCTTTTTCAAATCTCTTTCAATCCTCCCAGTTGGGCCAAGAGATAGTCTCGGTCTGGTCCTAGTGTGTCTTTAACACCCTTTTGTTTTGTTGCTGTTACTTGCCATGAGTCGGCCTCCAACTCATGGCAACCCCATGCACAATAGAAGGAAACACTGCCCGGTCTTGCGTCATCCCCATGATCAGTTGCTGATCCCACCATTGTGATCCACAGGGTTTTCACTGGCTGTTTTTCAGAAGTAGATCACCAGGTCTTTCTTCCTAATCTGTCTTAGTCTGGAAGCTCCACTGAAACCCATCCAGCATTGTAACAACATGCAACCCTCCACTGACAGACAGGTGGGTAGCTGCGCATGAGGTGCATGGACCAGGAATCGAACCCGGGTGTCAATGCATGAAAGGCAAGAATTCTACTGCTGAACCACCAACGCCCCATTTCACACTGCTTAGCCTCCCTTTTTACAAAGAGAACAGATCTTAGGCTCAGATCTTTCAGGCAAGGGCTTTAGCTAGTTTTGATACATTGTTTAGCTTTCACTGTGTATTAGTTTAACAGTAACAACCGACTGTGTGAAAGACTTGTTTTCCTTTTGTGGTAGTGGTATACGTTTCATTTTCAAATGTATTTATTTAAGTAAGAAAAGCTAGTTTAAAGTTAAAAAAAAAAAATGGTGGTGATGGTAGGAGAATGACTACAGACCCTGGAGGCCGCTCTGGCAGCAGCTCCGGCAGCCTTTGCTTGGGGGCAGTAAAGACGAAACCAAAGCACATCCTTGAGACAGGTCAGCCCAGTGCTGTGAGCTGACCCTGAAGGTTAGTGACAAAACTCCTTCAATCGTCCTTATCTCTCTTGTCAACCTAATAAAGACCACAGAGCTTGTTCTTTTTTAAGCCCCCGAGTGCATAATGTTTCCGCTCCCACCAAATTTGCATGGTTGGCCAATTTCTAGCCCAGGGGCCTGGACCTACCGTGGCTCGTTCAGGGAACTGGTACCCCAAAGGATTCTGCAGAAACACAGCAGCAGTTGATACTGCCTGGCCTGAGTAGGACAGGGACTCCATCTCCTGAACACCTCTGTGGTTTCCTATATTTTGGTACTCTCTACAGCCCAGTAGGAGACCTGGTGTCGCAGTGGTTAAGAGCTCGGCTGCTAACCAAAAGGTCAGCAGTTTGAATCCACCAGCTGCTCCTTGGAAACCGTATGGGGCAATTCTATTCTGTCCTATAGGGTTGCTATGAGTCAGAATCAACCTGACAGCAAAGGGTTTGTTTTTGTTTTTGTTTTTTTACAGCCCAATTAAGTAGACATCATTATGCCCAGGAAACTGAGGCTCAGAGAAATGTTTGCCTAGAGGCACACGGCTAGCACGCCAGGGAGGGATTTGAACCCAGGTCTGCAAGCCACCCAAGCTCATGGTCTTTCCCTGGCCATGCATGACCTCTGCCAAGCATCGGCCTGGGTTAGCTCCCATGCAGAACCCTCCTAATCTCCACCCTGCTGTCCCCTCCCTTCGTGGGACCCAGCCTGGGTCCCTGGGAGTGTGTGGTTCACATGAGAAGCTTCTCCCTGGATGTGTGCGTCAGCCCTTAATAGCTGCCACGACATTAAATAGATGTATTCTCACTGGGAAAAGATTGTGCAATCTGATAAAGAACCTTTTGCTTCTTTGAAAAGAACTTAGCAGTTTCTATTTTTGTTCTACCTTCCATGAAATTCGCAGTGACTGCATTTTCCCAACCAAAAATCCATATGCTTGGTCTAACAAAGAATTTGGGGCCACTTCGGGGCAGGAGGCGCTATCTCTGGGAGACATGGTTTGCATGTCAGAGGCTGGCATTCTCGGGACATGTGGGTGGTTTATGGAGAACAAAGAACAGAACTGTGGCATTGGAGCTGTCCCCAAAGCCCTGGGACGGGGAGTGGTTGCCTGTCTCATAGAGGCCCCAGCTTTAGGAAACTCTCTTCTGCTTCCATAAGCTCACCCTCTCCTTAACCCACCCCTGCTCCTACATGCCCCTCTCTGCAGCCCTCACCTCTTTCTGTATCCATTTCCCCTACTCCCTTCTCCTTCTTTGCCCCCACATCCCCCAAGGAAGAAGCTTGGCTTCTGAGAACCAACACAGCCCTACTCTGTCTTCTCCCCTGCTTCTTTGTCCCCCTTTCCCTTCAGACAAAGAAGTCGCCTGGCCCTTGCCCAGCTTGAGCTCAGCACACAAGCTCCAAGTCTTGGTTCTGCTGTGTAAGTGCAGCTCTGTTGGATTTACGGGCATCCCTGAGTAGTGCAGTTATCACACTCGACCGCTAACTGAAAGGTTGGAGGTTCGAGTCCATCCAGAGGCACCTCAGAAAAAGTTCTGGCAATCTGCTTCTGAAAAACCAGCCGCTGAAAACCCTGTGGAGTGCAGTTCTACTCTGACACACCTGGGCTCACCATGAGTCAGAGTCGACTTGACGACAACTGGTTTTGGTTTTGATTCGGTTTACTGAGCTGGTGTGGGGCAAGAGAGAAACGCAAACAGGGTTTCAACTGGTTTCATCACAGACACCACCACCCCCTCCGTGCTGCCCCTGCCAGCCCCTTCCAAATCTCCTCCCCAGCTTCTCCTCATGTTCCTTTTATTAAACCAACCAGAAAAAATTAACACTTATGAAGGACCTACACTCTGTCAGGAGCCATTCCAGGCACTTCACACAGCTTTTTTCATCCTGGCAGCAGCTGGGAGGGAGGTGTTGGTGGAAACTGAGGCTCACAGGGTTAAATGACTTGCCCGATGTATCCATTTCCTAGGACTGCCATAACAAAGTACCACAAACTGGGTGACTTCTAAGAACAGAAATTTATTCTTTCACAGTTGTGGAGGCTTGGAGTCTGAGATCAGGGTGTCAGCCGTGTTGATTCTTCCTGAGGACTCTGAGGGAGAATTTGTTCCTTGTCTCTCTCCTAGCTTCTGGTGGCTCCAGGTATTCCCTGGCTAACAGCTGCAACATCATATACCATCCTTCCTCTGTCTCTCTCTTTCTCTCTGTGTCTCTTCTCCTCTTTTATAAGGATACCACTCATATTGGGTCTGAACCCACCCTACTCTAGTATGGCCTCGTGTTAAACCACCTGAAAACATCTGCAAAGGCCCTGTTTCCAAACAAGGTCAAGTTCCCAGGAACCAGGGTAAAGACTTCAGCGTATCTTTTTAGGGGACACAATTCAACCCATAACCCCCCAAGTTATAGTGATAATTAGTGCAAAGCTGGAATCAAACTAAATTGGGCCTCCTATAAAACCCAAGCTTTGTCTACTCCTGCACACGGTTGACTCCTCTAACCCACTGCAGTTTCTCTCACCTCGATCATCCTTTATTCTCCCAAACCAAATGAGAAGTCATTTATTAGATAAACTGATGTGATATCTGACTTGGGGCAAAGTGCAGTCAATGTGAACAGCAGTCATATAAAGATAATGGAATCAGGGATCATATTCCTTTTATTTTAAGTTTTTTTTCCTGGAATCTGGTTACAATACTTTTATAAAGAAACAGACATTTTTTTATACATCATGTACATAAATATCTTATGTATGTGGATTCATACACCCATCTATATTAAAAATGACAGGAGTATGTCATGTTTAAGGAGCCCTGGTGGCACAACAGTTAAGCGCTCAACTGCTAATCAAAAGGTTGGCAATTCAAACTCACCAGTGGCTCCACAAGAGAAAGACCTGGCTATCTGCTCCTGTAAAGATTACCAAAAACAAAAGCCACTGCCCTCGAGTCTGTAAAGATTACAACCTAGAAAACCCTATGGGGCAGTTCTCCTCTGTCACATGAGGTTGCTCTGAGTCAAAATTGACTGGACAACACCTAGCGATAATAGATTGTGTTTATCTAAAAATAAGTAAATAGCAACCCTATATGACAGAGGAGAACTGCCCCATAGGGTTTCCTAGGCTGTAAAACTTTGCAGGAGTAGATTGCCAAGTCTCTTCTCCCTCAGAGCCGCTGGTGGATTCGAAATGCTGACCTTTTGGTTAGCAGCCAAGTGCTTAACTACTACGCCACCAAGGCTCCTTGACATGACGTTAGTGAAGTAAAAACTGAAAATTTCACCTGACAGGTAAATTCCATTGTATCTGAAGACAGACTTTGAAACTGAGTGAGATAGTCAGCATTAGCATGACCCTAACCTAGAGCCAAAAGCTGGCCTCTAAGGCTGCCTGCCCTTGTTCAGACAAACTTCCAAAATATGTTTCTCTTTAAAGAACTCGCTAAAGAGTTTCCCAAGCGGGCAGTTAAAACCTCAAAGGCACATAATTCCGCAGTGTGTGCTATTCCCAGCAAGACCCCCACCTCTCCCTGCCTGACCCTGCCTAACCTCAACTCATTGTAAAAGCTCCGAGATGAGGCCCCCCGGCCCCAGCCTGTAGCAGGGCTGGTCAGCTGGTGAGGGAAGAGGCCTGCCTCTGCCCACTCAGAGCTTAGAAGTGGTCACCGTTTTATAAAAGCACAGAAAAGGCCTTCTCCCGCGAGCTGGCCCAGAGTCAGGAAGCCTGTGGGAAGGAAAGGTCACCATCCAAGGGGACACATCACCAGGGACTTCAGAGAACAGGTCGCTGGGCAGACAGGCCTCAAGGTCACTTCCTGCTGGGAAGCCGGGGTCGCCAGGGAGGGAACTTGTGCTTAATGCAATTAGAACTTAGAGAACAGAGGGCGCTGGGAAACTGTCAGCATTGTGGAAAAGGAATTATATCTTTAGCTCATTCGTTGTCCCATTCTTCTTCAGACTTCAGACAATACTTTGATTCCAAGTACTGTTTGAAAAATCCAGCCTAACTTTTGTTGAGCACTTACTAATGTTGGACCTAGTTTTTGCGTACAGTGTCTCACATTATCTGAGACTTGGGCACAAGTATCCTGGTTTGGAAACAGAGGGTCAGAGAGGCTAAATGAACAGATCCTTGGGGTGGGGCCAGCACCAGGACCAGGGTGCCTGTGCTTGCAAGCCCCCTGCTTTTTCTCTTGTGCCATAGCGAGTCTGCATGCCCGACTTCATGCTGGAGGCTGGGGTCACAGGGCAAGTGGGGTCTGTTACAGTCCTGGGAAAGAGAAAGCAATCTTAAAAAAATTTAAGATCAAAAGAAGGATTTTTATTTGACTTTTGACTTATGCCACATATTTGAGATGTCAGATAGAAGTTTTGATTGCCAGTGTAATGTCTTATGGATTTTTCATTCTTTGGTACAAACAGGTAAGTGCTAGACTACTAACCAAAAAGTCAGTGATACAAATCCACCCAGAGGTGCCTCAGAAGAAAGTCCTGGTGATCTGCTTCCATAAGGTCACAGCCTTGAAAACCCCATGGAGGGCAGTTCTACTCTGCACAAATGGGGTGGCCATGTGTCAGAATCAACTCTATGGCAACAGGTTTAGCATCTCAAATAGTATGTGCAGGCAGCATGCCAAAGTGCAGAGAGCTCTAAGCCAGAAGGAGCAGCCCTGAGTCTGATATCCAGTTCTGCCACTGGCTTGTGGTTTCACCTCAGCCATGTCATTTTTCTCTCCCTGAGCTTCAGTTTCCTCACCTAGAAAATCTAAGGGTTGAATACTCCAAGTGTTCAATAAGCTAGAATGCTATTCCTTGCCAGGTGATGAGTTCCCCAGCATGACAGGTAAGCAAGGACAGGCTGAAAAACCATTAAGGCAAGGATGCTGAGCTGAGGATCCAATTAGACTGTGAGTGCCTCGTGAGCAGGGCCAAGTCTAAATCACTTCGTATCTCTAGCAGAGTTCACTGCCTGACAACATGGTAGATGTTAAATAAATGTTTATTGGACATATAGATGGATGGATGGGTGGGTGGGTAGATGGAGGGATGGATGGATGGACAGACGGACAGACAAACTTCCACACTAGGTGGTAAATCGAACTAGATGACCGTGAAGCTCTTCCCCTGCCTGAGGCTCCCTAACTTCCTTGCCATCTCCTAGAAATCCTAACACACAGTTTCTCCCTGATATCTTCCCCATGAAGAGAACTTTGGTTGGAAACTTGGAGCTATTTAAAGGTTCATAAGGCATGGTGTGGAGGCTTGCTGTTGAACTTCCTGAAGATTAAATGAGCACACACTTAGCAATGTATGCTAAGTGCCTGGCACCGAGTAAGTGCTGGGGAGTTTAGCTGCTGCTGCTGTTGTTTCAGGAGGTGGGAAAGTGAGGAGATGCAGGCAATGACGGGGAGGGGAGGAGAGGAGGATGGTGATAACAATGCCTTACATGTATCCCAGCTGCAAAGAGCCCAGAGCTGGGGCACTTCCCTCTGATGGAAGGAAGGCAGTGGGTCCTGTTCCAGCGGCCTCCAGAGTTCCCCGTCAGGGCCCATGCCCCGGGGCGGCAGGGAGTCTGCGTGTTACTGGATTGCTCTGCTGTGCTGCTATGATGTCTGCAGGCTTGAGGGTGACCTTGGGCTCTGAGTCTGTAGGCTTCAGTCTGGGGCTGAGTCAGCACTGATGTTTCTGTGTGACATGTCCAAGTCATTTAACCTCTCTGAGCTTTCAGTTCCTTGCCTATGCCCTGTCCCTACCTGGCCTTGTCACAAGGGCCTCAGAGGGAGACATGCGACTATAGTCTACATATTATGCAGTGCCTTGAACAGCAAGCAATGTCTCGTGTTGCCTTTAATGCTGCTGAAAAGGGTCATCATCATTTTAAACCTGAAATGACCATGCTTTCACTCCATGGCTGCTGTCACTGATCATTTCAGCCAGCCTTTGGTCTCAGGCCTCGGGACTCTCATAGGCTTGTGAGAAGCAGGCGCCTTCACCTCCGTGCTCACGTGTACAAGTGACTCCGCTCCCTGAAGGGCCCTCTGCCCATATGGCCACACAATTACAGTGGATGAAAGAACTGTCAGCAGAACTCACCACCACCACCAGTTGCCACCGAGTCGACTCCAACTCATGGCGACCCCGTGTGTGTCAGAGCAGAACTGTGCTCCATAGGGTTTTCAGTGGCTGATTTTTCAGAAGTAGATTGCCAGGCCTTTCTTCTGAGGCATCTCTGGGTGGACTCAAACTTGCAGGTTTTCAGTTAGCAGCCAAGCACATTAACCCTTTGAACCACCCAGGGGCTCCCAACAGAACTCGGGTTCTCTTCATTTTCTAGCCTTGGCTCCCTGTCCACCATTGTCAGCTCCAGTCTGGGCTACCAGGTTTATTTGTTCCACTTCCCTCATTGCTTCACTTTTAGACTAAGAGATGGGTTAGGAGACAGGCCAGCCCCTGCATCCTGGTCAGTTCTGTGAGCAGTCCTCATGGGTCTTGGAGGTTATCCCCGTATGCGGAGGAGCCCGGAGGAGCAGGTCACTGGGGCTAGTCCTGTCTGGAATCTCCATCTGCCCTTGCTCCCTCTGCAACCATTCAGTCCTAGTCCTTGGGTGAGGGGCGACTGAGCTCTTGCTGGGTTCTAGCCCCTCTCCTCCTCCCCATGGGGGTATGGATGAGGACACAGGGCCACCCCACAACCAGCTGCAAACAGACTGCTAGGACAGGGGGCCCATAAGCCCCATACGACCCTGAGTCATTGCCAGGCAGGAGACCCACCTGTGGAGCTGACCATGGGGTTGTGAGAGGACGTGGTAGGAGCACCAAAGAGGTGCTGTTGGCCAGTCCAATGCTTTCCTTTTCAAGGTGCCCCCTGGGGACTTGGCCAGCTCCCATCTGAGTGTGAGAATTAGAAGTCTGCTGCTGCCCCGGTACCCTACAGCCATCACTCCGTGAGGTTAGAGGTGCAGGGGGGCTGGTAGTCCTGAAGCATTCCAAAGGAAGAGGGAGGAACTGGGGTAAGGGGAAATCCTTGGGGGTGGCTGTGGAGGTGGGGCTGGCCTGGCATTCCTCTGCTTTGTTTAACCCTTCCCTGCCTCCCCTCCCTGCCTCCTCATGGCAGACTGGCAACGGCAATGGCTACTTTAACGTGAAAAAATTAGTGAGAACTGGTGTGTGGCAGGGGGAAGAACCACCTTTCTTTGCTTCCTTTGCTTTTCTTCTCCTATCTGTTCTCCTGCTCTTCTCTCCCTTCATCCCTTCTACCCTCCCTTCTTTCTGTGAAGAGATAATGCATATAAAGGTAGTCCCCGACTTATAATGGGGTTGCGTGCCGACTCTGTCGTAAGTTGGTTCTGATGAAAGACGAATAACCCGAAAAACCCTGTTGATGTGGAGTCGATTCTGACTCATAGCGACCCTGTAGGACAGAGTAGAACTGCCCCATAGGGTTTCCAAGGCTGTGAATCTTTACAGAAGGAGACTGTTACATCTTTCTCCCACAGAGCAGCTGGTGGGTTTGAACCACCAACCCTTCAGTTAGCAGCCGAGTGCTTAACCACTGCACCACTAGGGCTCCTCATAAGTTGAATACCTCTTTTTTTGTTAATTTTCATTATTATTGCCTTTTATTATCAGTATCTTTTTAAATCTGATCTTTGAACATCTGCTAGTAAACATCTGAGGATGATGACATCAGCAAATTACATGCTACAACATTGTATGTATTAATATTACTAAGGATAAAGCATACAACAAAAAAAACAGATGGTCACAAGTGCAGTCATTGTAACTCAAATAAGTCATAATACGGGGACTACCTGTACATGATTGTCTTAGTTACCTAGTGCAAAAGATACCACAGCAGCTGGCTTTAAAGAACAGAAATTTACTTTCTCAGTTAAGGAGGCTAGAATCTAAATTCAGGGTATGGGCTGTAGGAGAAAGAAGATCCTTCTTTGTCTCAACTTCTAGTAGCTGCCAGCAATCCTTGGCGTTCCTGGGCTTATAGATGCATTTGTCTCCTCAAAGCCAATCTTCCCCTATGTGTGTCTCTGTGTCTATTCTGCTCTTTTTATAAGACACTACTTAAAAGTGATTAGGTTTAGGACCCATCCTACTCTGGTTTTGGCCTCATTAACATAACCAAAGAAAATCCTTACAGTATTTCGAAACAGGGTCATATTTACAGGTACAGGGGTTAGGACTTCAACACACATTTTAGGCGGACACAGTTCAATCCATAACAGTGGTAAAAGGTCTCTATCCCACATGTGACTCCAGACCCTCAGTTCCCTATTCCCAAGGCAGTCAGTACCACTGTCTTCTGCATCTCCCAAGAGAATATTTCATACGTACGTGTATACATATACCACACATCCAAACCCCGCCTCTCTTAGACAAGCCATGGTTTGTCCCTGTCCCACACAATGTTCTGTGCCTTGCTTATTTAAATAACAGCTTTACTGAAATCTAATTGACATACCATATAATTCACCCATTTAAAGTGTGCAAGTCACTGGGTTTTAGTATATTCATAGATATGTGCAATCATCACCACTATCAATTTAAGAACATTTTCATTATCCCAAAAAGAAGCCCCTGTATCCATTAGCTGTCACTCCTCACTCCCCTTCACCACTCCCTCCTGCCAGCCCCAGATAACCACCAGTCTCCTTTCTGTCTCTGTGGATTGCCTGTTTTGGGAATTTCATAAAAGTCGAATCGTACAATATGTGGCCTTTTGTGACTGCCTTCTTTCACTCAGCATAATGTTTTTTAGGTTTAGCCATGTGGTGACTTGTTCTACACCTTGTTTTTTTGTACTTAAGATACTTTGGAAATAATCCCATATCAGGACATATAAATCTACCTCATTCTTTTTATTTTATCCTATTAATTTTTAATAGGGGCCCCAGTGGTAGCAGTGGTTAGTGCTTGGCTACTCACCAAAAGGTCAGCAGTTAGAATCCATCAGCTGCTCTGCAGGAGAAAGATTTGGCAGTCTGCTTCCATAAAGATTACAGCCTTGGAAACCCTATGGAGCAGTTCTACTCTGTCCTACAGGGTCGCTATGAGTCTGAGGGAACTCAGGGCAGTGGGTTTGGTTTTTGGGTTTTTGAAGATACTTAGAATTCAAGATTCAAATGGTACAAATAGATATCCAGTGACAAATGTCCCTTCCACCCCTGCCCTATAGCCATCTAAGTTTCCCGCCCTGGAGGTAATCCGTGTTGCTAATTATTCTATTAACTCTACCTCCCCACCCCCGACCCCAAGAGAAAATCTGGCGATCTGCCCCCATAAAGATTACAACCTAGGAAACCCTATGGGGCAATTCTGCTCCGTCATATAGGGTCCTTATGAGTCAAAATCCACTCAGTGGCACACAACGACAAGGCACGTGTAAACATGTACATGCATAACTATAGTCTTTTTTAAAAAATTTAATATGGTAAAATGTATCTAACAGAATGTTTACCATATTTAAGTGTGCAGTTCAGTGACATTACGTTCACCATGTTGTGCAATCATCACCGCTATCCATTTCGGTAAGTTTCACATCACCCCAAACAGAAACTCAGCACCCCTTAAGCAATAAGTCCCCACTCCTCCTCTCCCCAGCCCCTGGTAGTCACTGATGAACTTTGGTCTGTATGCATTTGCCTACTCTAGACATCCCATGTGTCTGGCTTATTTCACTCAGCATAGTGTTTTCCAGGTTCATCTGTGTCATAGCGGGACTTCATTTCTCTTTATGGCCGAATAATAATCCTTTGTATAAATTGTCTTAGTTTCTTAGGGCTGCTGTAACAGAAATACTACAAGTGAGTGGCTTTAACAGACAAAATTTATTTTCTCCATTTAGGAGGCTAGAAGTTCTAATTCCGGGCACTGGCTCTAGAAGAAAGCATTCTCTCTCTCTCTGTTGGCTCTGGGGGAAAATCCTTGTCTCAGTTTCTACAGTCCTGGGGTTCCTGATTCCTTGGCAATCTCCACATGGCATCTGTCTTTCCCTCATCTGAGCTGGCTTCTCTCTGTGTCTAATGTGCTCTTTTTATATCTCAAAAGTGATATTTTTAAAACACACCCAACACTGATATGGCCTCCTTAACATAACAAAGAAAACCCTATTCCCACATCAGATTACACCCACAGGTATAAAACCAAAACCAAACCCATTGCCGTCAAGTCAATTCCAACTCATAGCAACTCTATAGGACAGAGTAGAACTGCTCCATAGAGTTTCCAGGGAGTACCTGGTGGATTCAAACTGCCGGCGTTTTGGTTAGCAGCGGTAGCTCTTAACCACTATGCCACCAAGGTTTCCACCCACAGGTATAGGGGTTAGGATTTACAACACATATTTTGAGGGAGCACAATTATCAGTCCATGGCATGGATATACCACATTTTGTTTCTCCATTCATCTGTTGACGGACACTTGGGTTGTTTCCACCCTTTGGCTATTACAAATAATGCCACAATGAACACTGGTATACATGTGTCTGTTGGCATCGCTGCTTTCAAGTCTTCGGGGCATATCTCCAGGAGTAGAATTGCTGGTCGTATGATAATTCTGTGTTTAACTTTTTGAGGAAACCCCAAACTGTTTTCCACAATGGACCCTCTTTTTTTTTTTTTAATAACTCGTATTTAATTAACACACACACTCTTGTGTCCCTTGTGCCTACTTAATAGAGTACCTGAGAGGTTTTTGTCTCTCACGCAGATCTTCCTTCTTCTTCGGAATGGCTGCGTTAAATGGCCTTTGTGTGAGCCATCAGAGGGATACATTTCTAGAAGTGGAATTGCTAGAAGCATTTGTGATGAGATAGTGAGATAGGAAGGATGCCCTTCCATGGCGATTGTACCCATGTGGTGTCCTCTCAGCCATGCAGGAGAAAGCATGCATCTCAGGTGCCGGGTAAGCCAGCGGGTTACTAACTGTTTCTGTAGGTATGTCTCAGAGGGGAGACACGGCATCGCAAAGACATTCTTCCATGACTAATTTGCAGTTCTCTTATGACTAAGGTTGGGCACTTTTTCCTATATTTCAGAAAACTTCTATTTTCTTCTCGGTGAACTGTCCCACCATGTTGTCACCCCATTCTTCTGGTGGGCTGTTCATCTTTTGTAGGAACGCTTTAAGGAAGTTGTCAAATGAGTGGCAAATGTTTGCTCACAGTGTGCCATTTTTCTTTTGACTGCTTTTTGTTTTTGTCTCTGTTGTTGGGTTTTGTTTTTTGGTCATGCAAAAACAATTTTCATGTAGTCATATTTATCAGTCTTTCATTTTATGGCTTCCAAGTTTTGTATCATACACGGAAGGGCCTTTTCAGATCAGAGATTATAAAAGAAATTTATGATTCTTGTTAGCACTTTTATGGCGTCATTTGGCTTAACTCCTCTTAAAGGCTGCACAGAATTTCATTGTATGTATATGTCGTAATTTACCTCACCAGTCTCCCAGGGTAGGGCATTGCGTTGTTTCCGGTCTTTTTCTATTAAATGTGATGTTGCACTAAAACCCTTGTACATCATATGTTTGTGCACATGTGGAAGTACATTTGAGGATAAATCCCTAAAAGGAGAATTGCTAGATCAAAATGTATGTGCATTTTAAGTTGTGAAATAGATTGCCACGTTACTTTCCAAAGAGATTTCCTGTATTCACTCCTATCGGTGAAACATCTTCCTTGATTTTCTTCTCAAAATATTCAGGATGGACAGCAGACGTGCTTGGTCTAATCTTGTATGAGTGTGAGGAGTGGAGGCCTCACTCTTAGCAGCTGGGTCTAGCTCTGATATTTATTCCCCGTATCCACAGAGGGACTGTCAAGTCAGCCACATTCAGAGTGGTATTTTCAAAAACACGTCTTTAAAAGTTTTAGCAGAAATTGTCTGTTGTTGTTGTTGTTAGGTATTGCCAAGTCACCTTCGACTCATAGAGACCTTAATGTATAACAGAAGGAAACACTGCTCGGTCCTGCACCATCCTCACAATCGTTGCTATGTTTGAGCCCAGTGTTGAAGCCATTGTGTCAATCCATCTCATTAAGGATCTCCCTCTTTTTCGCTGACTCTCAACTTGACCAGACATGATGGCCTTCTCCAGCAATTGGTCCCTCCTGATGACGTGGTCAAAGTAAGTGAGACGAAGTCTCACCATCCTTGCTTCTAAGCGGCACTCTGGCTGTACTTCCTTTAGTGCACAAGAAAACCGGCGACCCTTCTCTCTCTTAGCTATGGTGCCACACTCTACTCTTTCTGGATAAGGTTAAGAGAGTTATCTTCATTGTACATAAGAGAGAAGAGTCCCGGGGTGGTACAAATGGTTAACACACACGGCTGCTAACCAAAAGATTGGAGGTTCAAGTTCACGCAGAGGTACCACGGAAGAAAAGCCTCGCCAACCTAATTCCAAAAAAACAGCCGTTGAAAACCATACGGAGCACAGTTCTACTCTGACACCCATGGGATCACCAAGTGTTGGAATTAACCAACGGCAACTGGTTTTTTTTTTAATGAGAGAGAGAGAGGAGTTCAAGTAGATCGGTGCTTGCATGTTTCAGCTGTTACTTAAAGCCTTCCTTTATAAAATATATATATATATATATATTTCTCTTTATAAAAGTTTGAGGAGGAGTAATCAGGAATAACTGAGGCCACTGAGTTTTGGCTTCCATCTCCTCCCTCCTCCCCATTTTCACTCTCCTTAGCAGAAGTTCTCAGCACATGATCTGAAGTATGTTTTTATTTGTTGGAGCTGTTTAATAGAATTTCCATATCGCTAATTTAAAAGGCGATGATTTTATCTCTCTCTTCCTTTAAACAGAAGAGACACAGGTGCTGAGGTGTTTTGACAACTTTGCCACTAGCGCTGCGAACTTGATCAAGTCACTGAATCTCTCCAAGTCTGTTTGCTTCTTTGCAGCATGGAGGTCAATGAGGGCATTACTCACCTCACAGATTGCCAGAAAACTGAACAAAAAAGCATGAGTGAAAGTGTCTAGCTCAGGGCCCAGGGTGCTGAGCACCATGAAATCAGCACTATCCCTGTGGGATACAGCCTCAGGGTGAAATCTCCCAGTTGCTGTGGCGTTGATCCTGACTCATGGTGCCTCCATGTGTGTTATAGTGGAACTGTGCTCCATAGGGTTTTCAACTGCTGATGTTTCTGAAGTAGATCTCCAGGCCTTTCTTCTGAGGTACCTCTGAATAGACCCGAACTTCAAACCTCTCAGTTAGCAGCTGAGCACGTTAACAGTTTGTACCACCCACGGACTCCACCATGGCCTCCAAAACCCAAAGCCAAACCCATTGTCGTCAAGTCAATTCCAACACAGAGCGACCCTATAAGGACAGAATAGAACTGCCCCATAGGGTTTCCAAGGCTATAAATCCTTATGGAAGTAGACTACCACACCTTTCTCCTACGAAGCAGCTGATGGGTTTGAACTACCAAACTTTAAGTTAGCAGCCAAGTGTTTTAACCACTGTGCCACCAGGGCTCCTCCATAGCCTCAAAAAAAAAACCAAACCCTTTGCCGTCGAGTCAATTCAGACTCACAGCGACCCTACAAGGACAGATTAGAACCGCGCCATAGAGTTTCCAAGGAGTGGCTGGTGGATTCGAACTGCCAGCCTTTTGGTTAGCAGCCAAGCTCTTAACCACTGCGTCATCAGGGCCCCGTGGCCTCAAGGGCCCCCCGAATCTGGCCCCAACCTGTACTACCAGCAACATGCCTCCCCCATTCCACTGCCCCTTCCCTCCTCCACACTCCTGACACACTGCTTTCTTTCAGACCCTCCCTCAGGCCATCTACTCCCCTGCCTCTCCTTCCCTCAGCCAGCATACTGTCGCCTGACCCCCACACAGTCCTTCAGACCCCAGCCCCTCTTCCTGACCCCCAAGACCAGGTCAGGCCCCTCACAGCCCGTCCTCTTCCTTCTGGGCACGACTTGTCCTACTTGGAATCATCTCTTATGTTGGTGCTCTCCTCCACACTGTCAGCTGCCCAGGCAGAGCCCCAGCTGTGATGTGTCCACAGCACCTCACCGGGGGCCACCATAGAAGGCGCTCAGTAAGTGTTTGCTGATGGACAAGCCCCTGTGCACACGTACTATTGCTCATTTATAAGTTTGCTTATATGATGGAGGAGTCCTGGTGGTGCAGTGGTTAAGAGCTCCGCTGCTAACCAAAAGGTCAGGAGTTCGAATCCACCAGCCGCTCCTTGGAAACCCTATAGGGCAGTTCTACTCTGTCCTATAGTGTCGCTATGAGTCAGAATTGACTCAACAGCAATGGGTATATGATGGAAGAAACTGTAGCTCTTCCCTCTTGGTCTCAACAGGCTGTTAACTGTTGGCACAAGAGCTAAGAACCCACCCTCCCTCCGTCCTTGTCTTGTTTTATTTCTCCTCCCCTAGTTTAATATCTGAGGCAGTAGTGGTTCAATAATAGAATTCTCGCCTTCCATGAGGTTCAATTCCCAACCAGCGCACCTCATGTTCAGCCACCACTTGTCTGTCAGTGGGGGCTTGCGTGTTGCAGTGATCCTGAGCAGGTTTCAGCGAAGCATCCAGACTAAGACAGACTGGGAAGAAAGGCCTGGTAATCTACTTCCAAAAAATCAGCTAACAAAACCCCTATGGATCACAACAATTCGATCTACAACCGATCATGAGGATGGCGCAGGACCAGACAGCATTTCGTTTTGTTGTACATGGGGTCACCATGAGTCAGGGGCCAACTCGACAGCAGTTAACAAGTTCAGTACAGAGAGTGAGAGAACCATCTTTGCCCTGACCTCCCAGACTGGAGCTATGTGGCTGCATCCTCATTTAGTAGGAAGCATTTCCATACCAGAGATCAGTCCTGTACACAGCTTTCCTGGCTGAGTGGCCTTCAAACTTTTGTCCTCTCAGGCTGGGCTTTGTCCTTGGCGTCCATCAGGAAATTGTCCTTCCTCTGGACAGGAAGACGTTGGCCTTACTGTGGGTGCTGAGTGACCATGGGATAGCTACTCTGTGATGTTCGGCACCATGGCTTATTAAAATTGAGGCCAACCCAGCCAACTGAGCCCACGGGCCAGGAGAGAAGCTTGAGTGGTGGAAGGAAAAGCCTAAGCCTTGGGCAGATGCCCTCAGACAAGAAGTGGGGTGAGCTCATCATGGGGAGCAGTAGGGTTGGGAGGCAGCAAGGAGCAGGGAGCCCAGGGCAGCAGACAGGCCACACACAGGGCCTAACAGGGCTGGCAGGTGGAGCCGGGAAGCCAGAGTCAAGGCAGTCAGGCCTAGGCTGCTCAGGGGCTCTATGAACAGATGACCCCTCAGGAGGAATTAAACACTCTGTCCTCAACACTGTCATAGTAACTGCCCACAATTCCCCTATGGCTCCTGGAACCCTGGTTCTAATTGCCTGGTGTGGGTCTGCCTCCCACTCTAGACTGTGGAGTCCTTGGGGCAGCAGCCCTGTGTCTGAGTCTCCCCTGCACCTGTAAGCCGGGCATGGTGCCTGCCGTCTCTCTTTCTCTCCCTCTGATCACCCAGCAGGCGTTTCCTGCCTGCTGTGGCCCTGGCCGGCACTGGGGCTAGGCCCTTTGCTGGCCCCTCCCCACACTCATTCATCCACCAAGCAAACCGTGGGTCGGCGCTTGTACTCTAGGCACTGTGATGGATTCTGAGGACTCTCAAGGAGCTCACACCAAGGACTGTGAAAGACAAATAAGCACATACTTCAGAGCAAGGCAGGGCTGGCTCTCCTGAGCAAGGAAGAGCAGAGGGGCAAGGCCAGGAAGCCTTCCTGGAGTCAGTGACGTGGGCACTGGGCTCTGAGGCATAAGTAGAAGTTGGCTAAGTTCAAGGTCATTCTAGGCAGGAACAGCGTATGCACATACCTAGTCTGTGGGCCCAGCCACCCCATCTTTGTGACCTGACCAAAGGATTCCTGGAGAAGCAGATCAGAGCCCCTGAGAAGTACCTTGAAGGCCAGAGAGGCATGATTAGAGCTGTGTCCTTGCGGCAGTGTACATAGTTTCATGGGCACTGGGATGGGTGCTTGGGCCTGAAGGAGCTCACACCAAATGAGGCCAGTACACACGTTGGTTCCCCTGCCCAGAATGACCTTGAACACTTCCCCACTTAGCCAACTTCTACCCAAGCCTCAGGGCTGAATGCTCATTCACCTCCTCTGGAAAGCCCTCCTGGTCCTGCCCCTCTGCTTCACTGGGAAATAGGAGCTTTTCCCAGCTCCTACCCACCCTCACCAGGCCCTGGGAGAGAGAAAAGAACCCAGCAAAAGCCAGAGGTACACCCCCATCAAGGGCCACTGCCGGGGGCTGCCCCTTGGAGCACACCACCACACCCACTAGTGGAGGTGAAGCTGCACAGATGCCAGCCCTGGTGAGAGGGGTGCAGTGACCCAGCTGGGGAAGCAGGAGTGGGACTTGGTCAGCCATTCCTTCCTGCAGCCAGCAACCATGGGTTGAGTCAGGTCCTCATGGGACTCACATGCAACAGAAGTGGCCAGAGGACAAAAACAAAAGTACAGTATCTCATTACATCCGATGGTGACAGTGCAGGGGACTGAAATAAGGCATGAAGGGGGAGAGAAAGTGGCAGAACAGGCATGGGGTGAGGATGGTAGGGACCAGCCACCTCCTTTGCTGCCAAATATTTTGTGCCTTTTAGTGAGGAAAGAGGCTGGCACAATGGCACAAAGTCCAAGGCTGGCCCGGGTTATTAATAGTCCTGCCTGCAGATACACCTTCTTCTCCAGGGAGCCTACCAGTGCCATGGAGTTGATCTCAACTCATGGTGACCCCATGTGTGTCAGAGTAGAACTGTGCTCCATAGGGTTTTCAATGACTGTTCACAAGTAGATCTCCAGGCCTTTCTTCTGAGGCACCTCTGGGCATACTCAAACCTCCAACCTTCCGGTTCTCAGCCAAGCGTGTTAACCATTTGCACCACCCAGAGGCCCCTAGAAACCTCGTAAAGCCTGGTCTCTTCTGTCTGTGAGGAGCGGGCTAGTTGTGTTGTTAATAAGTGAGAAACACGCAGGGTGCAAGTCCAGCATCCCCTGTGAAACAGGAACATGGTAGGACATCCTCACAAGGAGAAGACGAGGCAATCAAAAACTCAAGTGCTGGTTCAGGGCCTGTGTCATGACAGCACTAAATAACCATCATCCCAGACCAGTATCATTATTATCGCCGCAGTTATCAGCACTGGTATAATTATCCTGGGGCACCCCCCCAGCTGGGCCTCTGCCTCCCGCTAGCCAGAAAGGGTGAGGGGCTCTTCCCTCGACCTCAGTCACATCTTTCAGTCAGACTCCCCCAGCCCCCAGCTCCCTCACCCCTGCCCAACTCTCTGCCCCTCCCCCCTCCCTCTTTCCCTCTGTTATTTTTCTTATTCTCTGGTCCCAACTCACTGTTAGTTTTCACCTTCGGAAAAAAAATCTGAGCATGGAAATCTCTTAATACAAACCAGATGAGGGGGCTGGTGAAAATGTTTTTCTCCGCATCAATCACCTTGGTCCTGGCTGTGCTGAGAATTTGGGAAGCCCTCCTCGGTGCTCCTATCAAGAATCCCTTTCAGACTTGGCCCAATGAGGCACTGGGGAACAATGTTACCCTGTGTGTGTGCAGTAAGCATCTTTGGTGCTGCTTTGCACAAAGGCTCACCCCTACTCCTGCTGGACCTGGGTGGGATTTGGGGGTCAGCTTGTCTTGCTAAAGCCAGCCAGAGAGACCCTGTGCAGTGGAGAGAGCTGCAGCCCTGAGCTGGGCCTCCCTCCCCAGCGGGGGTAAGCATCCAAGTACCCAGGGCCTCCCCCTGGGCTGAGTGGGGTGCGGGTACGGGGGTTTAAGACAGGAAGGGCTGTGGAAGTGCAGGATTTGGAGCAGGTGGCCAGCAGACCCTGGGACCTGTTGGGAGCCCCTCTCTAAACCAGGCTTAGGAAGGCAGGAGCCATTAGGCACCCATGGGGGCTGGGCCCAGGCAGGGTCCCCTGCAGACCCTCCCTCCTTCATCTCTGAGGGCAGAATGTGCTGTGTCCAGGCAAGGACGAGATCCCAGAAGCCACGTAATAAATGGGTGTGAAGGTGTTTTGTAAAACCATTAAACAGCCATGAAGATGTCATCACTGTTGTCCATCTGTCCATCCAGCAGACACGTGCGAATATCTGCCTGGCCTGGCCCATGCAAATCACAGAGGCCACAGGCCCCTCCTGACTGGCCGGGGAGGCAGACATGAAAACGGAGGGCACAGGATCAGAATGCAGTGTGGCCAGGGCCATGATGGGGGTCCTGGATTGCAGGGAGTAAGAGGAGGCCTTGACCCAGCCACGGCCAGTTCAGGGTGGCCTCTCGCCTGGGGTGTCTCTTCCAGAGTAAGCCCCAAGGGAAAATAACCATTAGCACTAGGGACAGGGAGGTGGTCGTATGGGAGCGCAGAGAAGTCTCTGCAGTAGGCCTTGAAGGTGAGGCAGAGCTGGGGGGGGCGGGGGAGGGTGGCACCAGGGGTGGCAGGTGAGGAGGCCCAGGGGCATGATCAGGGGTTGGGGCCAGAGCAGCTGAAGCAGGGTGTGGTGGGGGACAGAGGCGTGAGGGAGCCCATGGAGGGCAGGGAAGACCCCTGAGGGGCACTTCTTGTTCTAGGGGGCATGAATTTGAGACAGGGAAGGATAATCAATGGTCTGGATCCCTCCTCAAAAGCTTCTAGAACTGTTCCATCAAATACAGTAGCCCATGTGACTATTTAAATTTTTTTGGTATTTTTTTTATTGAGATATAATTCACATACCATAAAACTCATCATTTTAAAATTATAATTCAGTGGTTTTTAAGTATATTCACTATGTTATGCAACCATCACCACTATCTAATTTCAGAACATTTTCATCACCCCAATAAGAAACCACGTACCCATTAGCAGTCACTCCACATTCATCCTTCCCCGCAAGCCCTGTTGTTGTTGTTGTGTGCCATTGAGTCAATTCTGACTCATAGGGACCCTATAGGACAGTATAACTGCCCGATAGGGTTTCCAAGGCTGTAATCTTTTTTTTTTTCCATACAAAAATTTATACATACATTGTTATGTGACTCTAATTGCTCTCCCCATACTGTGACAGCACACTCCTCCTTTCCAACCCTGATTCCCCCTGTCCATTCAACCAGCTCCTAACACTCTCTGCCCTCCCATCTCACCTCCAGACAGAAGCTGCCCGTTTAGTCTCTTGTATCTACTTGAGCTAAGAGGCATACTCCTCACAAGTATCGCTTTATGTCCCACAGTCCAGTCTAATCCCTGTCTGAAGAGTTGTTCTCAGAAATGGTTTTGGTTCTGGGCTGATAGAGAATCCAAGGGCCTTGCTTTCTGGGGTTCTTCCAGTCTCAGTCAGACCATTAAGTTTGATCTTCTTACTAGAATTTGAGTTCTGCACCCCACCTTTCTCCTGCTCCATCCGGGACTCTCTGCTGTGTTCCCTGTCAGGGAGGTCATTTGTGGTAGCTGGGCACTATCTAGTTCTTCTGGTCTCAGGCTGATGAAGTCTCTGGTTTATGTAGCCCTTTCTGTCTCTTGGGCTAATACTTTCCTTGTGTCTTTGGTGTTCTTCATTCTCCTTTACTCCAGGTGGTTGGGACCAATTGATGCATCTTAGATGGCCGCTTGCAAGGTTTTAAGACCCCAGACGCCACTCACCAAAGTAGGATGCAGAACATTTTCTTAATAAGCTTTGTTATGCCAATTGACCTAGATGTCCCCTGAAAGCATGGTCCCCAAACCCCTACCCCTGCTACTCTGTCCCTTAAAGTGTTTGATTATATTCCCAAGGCTGTAATCTTACAGAACCAGACTGCCACATCTTTCTCCCAAAGAGCCGCTGGTGGGTTAAAACCACCAACCTTTTGGTTAGCAGCCAAGCACTTAACCATTGAGCCACCAGGGCTCCTTCCCCAAGCCCTAGGCAAACACTAATCTACTTTCTGTCTCTATAGATTTGCCTGTTCTGGACATTTCATGTAAATAGAATCATACATTATGTGGTCCTTCTTTCACTTAGCATAATGCTTTCAAGGTTCATTCATAGCTATTTAAATTTTAAGTAATTAAAGTTAAAAATTAAAAATCCCAGTTCTTCAGTTGCACTAGCCACATTTCAAGTGCTCAATAGCCACATATGGCTTTAGCTTCCAAATTGTACATCTTAGGGAACATTTCCGTCATCACAGAAAGTTCTATCGGGCAGTGCCACTCTAGGTGCCTTCAGGGTACAGTCAGGACAGAGGAGAAAGAGGAGGATGTGAACAGTACACCGGTCAGTCCCTGATGGATGCCCCTGCCCACCAGAGGAGCCATGGAATTGTGGTTCCCTTCTCCAGCCCCCGAAGGCCATAATGAGATCCACAAATTGATTTTTGCAATTTCAAAAACTGATGAAATTCATGCACTGCCAAGGGATCAGCCTCCCAGACCAACTCAACACTGGATTTTTTTGCTTTCAGCTAGAATTCTGTCAGCCCAGTGTGGGATTGCTGGCTATCTCCAGCCATCAGCGGCTCTGACTGCCCACTGCATATGACTCTGATTTAATAGTGATGGGAAAACAAGTTAGCTGTTACTACATAGATGCAGCTTGGGACACACGATCTTTTCAGGGGAAAGAGGAAAATAATAAAAAGGGCCCTTGTGCGATTTCTCCATCTAGAACCAACCATTATTAGCATTTTTATTTACAGTCTTCAAGATTAAGATTTTTGCAAGTACGTGAGTGTACGCACATAGAAATATGCATATATATATATAATATTTAAATATACGTATATATTTGTATCTAATTTTAAAGGATTTATTTAAACATACAATTTTCCTTTCATTCCTAACAGTTTATAATAATCTTTCTAAAAGGAAATTTGAAACCTTTCCAGAAACAATGGACATACTTATATCACTGCCTAATAAAACTAGTTTCTATAAGCTCATTGCTATTTAGCCATTTTCATTTTGAAAGTTCAAATGTCTTAGACTTTTGGAGAAGAGAGAAATCTTGATCAAGAACGTCCCTTTTAAAAAAGCATTTTATAATGGAAAATGTCAAACATTTGTAAATGTAGACAGAATAGTATAATGAACTCCCATACACCCACATCCAGCTTCAGTGATTTTCGCATACCGTACGTTCTTGTTATCTGCAGTCATCATGTTCTATAAAGTCACTGTGAATGCTGAATTAGCGAATACTGAGCCATCACTCCAGGGGAAATACAAGGTTAGATTCCTGCAAGCGTCTGGTCACAACCAATCAATACAGAACTTTGTTTTATGTGTGTTTCTGTTTAAAGACACCTTATTTAATATACATTGATTGTTAAGTTATTAACATTGAATTCACAGCCAACAGCCCCAAAACTCGTGCCTGAACAAAGCTTATCTAACACATATATCTTCTCCATAAGGTACATCACAGTCTTCTTGAGCTTAGGAATGCCCGACAGCACTTCAGTACTAACCTTGGAGGCCATTTTATACAGCAAAATCACCAACAAAAAGCACAAAAACGTGAAGAACACGGCACAAATATGCTGCAGAAAAGACACTTGTTTACATTATGAGAGTTGAAACAAGAAGGCAGGGTGTCGCCTTGTTTGACCTCAGCTGGGAACGTGAGTGTCGGGTGGCTCAGGTTTTCCACCGCTCATTGCTTGTTCACAAATGACCACAAAAGCACCATGAGTCTTGATTTGGGGATTACAAATAAATTTTAGTGAGTAGGTGAATTTGCAAATATAGAATTTGCCAAAGATGAGGATCAACTATATACATCATCTACACCTCCTCTCCATGTATTATTTTGATTTACGACGTAGCTGTATTTCTTGCAGCTGAATTTGGTTTTTTATCCGATCAACAATCTCTGCCTTTTAACTGACAAGTTTATGGTTTTAATTTGTCCCCTGCTTTTCCTGTGCTTCTTTTGTAATCCTTTCTTTTTATATAAAAACTGTTATTCATATGGCCCTCTGTCAAGACAAGAACTTCATCATGCCCTAATGTCCCTTGATCTCCCCTTCACCCAATCCCCATCATGTTATTAAGAACATGCTTTGTCTATTTCTTTTCTCTGGTCTTAGCTAATGGGTCAGGGGGTGAGGGGGAGCAACAGTCTTTACTTTGGTATTTGACTGCCCTTTGATTTACAGGTGTCTTGTGCCATCTCCAGGATTCGTTTCTCCTCTCATTTGAGTTCTTCCTCCAGGGGTGTTTCCCATGTGGGTCTTTCAGTGGCAGACCTCCTAGGACTTTATGTGTTTAATAATGTTTTTGGTCATGCCCCCACACTTGAGTGACAATTGGCTGGATATAAAATTCCAGGTTCAGAGTTCTTTTCCTTCAATATTCACCTGGATACTCAAAAAATGTTATTCCATTGTCTTCTTGCAGTCAGTGTTGCTGTTCAAAAGTATGATGTCAGTCTTTGTAATGTTGTCTACTCACTCTGGAAACTTCTAGACTTTACTTTATCTCTAATAGTCTTAAATCTCAGTATAATGTGTTTCCAGATAAAAGCAAACCCATTGCAGTCAAGTTGATTCTGACTCATAGCCACCCTATAGGACAGAGTAGAATTTTGCTCTATAGAGTTTCCAAGGAGTGGCTGGTGGATTCAAACTGCCGTTCTTTTGGTTAGCAGCCATAGCTCTTAACCACTGCACTATATAATGTGTTTAGGTGGGGATTTTTTCTTAACTCTATTTTGACCTTTTTAATCTGAGATCTTTCATCTTTAACACTGGGGAATCTTTCTCTATTTTTTTCTTGTTCATTTTTATTATTTTCTCCTACATGTACTGTTGGCAATTCATATATTAAGTATTAATAAAACATTTATTCTTATTTAATAAAAATACACTTAATAGAAAAGGAGGGCCCTTGTGAAAGAAAGGGTTGAGAATTATTGTCATATCACAGCCATCTTCTTTTTTAAAATAAATACATGTTACTGAGCACCTGCTCTGTCCTCAGCCCTGTGCTGGCACTGGGGTGTGGATGTTCTTTTTAAGGCTCACACCAGCCTTTCATGGTAGGTCTTACTTTGCAGATGTGGCATCTACAGCACAAAGAGATGAGGTTGCCTGTCCAAGAACACACAGCTGGATATGGGCAATGATGAGGTTTGCACCTCTATCCTCCTGACTGCATTAGCAGAACTCTTTATTTGGCAGGAAACTGATGGGTGGAAGTGTTTTCCCTCAGTTCTCCAACTCCTTTCCTTAGCCACTTCTCCCGAGGGCTGCTGGGGGTTACTCCAGTTCCTACATGGCCCAAGACAGAGGGGCTTTTGCACTTAATAACTGTCTTATACCTGAGCTCCAGCAGGAATGGGATGAGGACAGCTTGTCTTAGTTGTCTCATGCTGCTATAACAGAAATATCAGAAGTGAGGGCTTTAACAAACAGAAATCTATTTTCTCACAGTTTAGGAGGCTAGAAGTCCAAATTCAGGACACTGGCTCTAGGGGAAAGCTTTCTCTGTCGGCTCTGGGGGAAGGTCCTTGTCTCTTTTTCAGCTTCTATTCCTCTGTTCCTTGGTGATCTTCATGTGACGTGATGTCTATCCCCACACCCTAGCTATGCTTCCTGGCTTCGGAACCTAATTTGCTCCTTTTATATCCTTTTATATCTCAAGATACACCCTACCTGATATTAACATAATATCATTAACATAACAAAGAAAACGCTATTCCCAAATGAGATCACATCCACAGGTATAGGGGTTAAGATTCCAGCAGATATTTTGTGGGGGACACAATTCAATCCATAACTCTGCTCTCTGGCCAGGTTACAGCAGCCTGGGTACAGCTTACTTTGTAGAAAGAATATATAGCACCAAGCCAGTTGTCTTACATCTGTCATTTTGAGACCCAAACTCCTCTCCTGGATTTGCCATCCTGATTCTGGTTCTCCTTGTCTTCACCCACCCTGGCCTCTACTAGGGTTCAGGCAGGATGCTCCGGCTCATTGCTGGTGCCGCCACCCCACGTTCCTGGCCATGCTAGCTCAGGTCCCCGTCCAGCTGTCAGGAGCAGCCTGAGCAGAGGCTCAGAGGCTCCATCCACGTTTGTGGGTGCCCTGAGTAGAGGCTCAGAATATTGCTCTAGGTTGAGTGTTGCGCCTTTTCCCATGTCCCACGGGCTGGAGCATCCGAGGTGACTGGCTGGGTTGGCAGCATTACTCTGTCCAGGCTTCAGCAAGGGGGGGACACAAATGCAGTGAGACAGTGAATTTAACTTTTAAGTGAGGGAAGCGCCCTCACCACCCCACCCGACTTTTTCTGTGTCAAATGCAGCTACTTAGCGGGACATGTTTGTAACTACACCCGTGTTATATCTGGCATAGTCCAACTTTATACACCCCCTGCCCATAAATCTGGTTTCCAGGCATCAGATCCTTGAAGCAACCTCATGGGCATCATAGGCAGTATTTTTAACAAATATCAATAAAACACCTACTGTGTGCCTGGCATGAGTCTAGACACTGGGGAGATTAAAAAAAGAAAACGGAAAAAGAAAACCCAAACCCATTGCTGTCGAGTTGATTCCAACTATAGGACAGAGTAGAACTGCCCCATAGAGTTTCTAAGGAGCATCTGGTGGATTCGAACTGTCGACTTTTTGGTTAGCTGCAGAGCAGAGCTCTTAACCACTGTGCCACCAAGGCTCCTACCGGGGAGGTGTAGTAGTAACAAAACAGATAACAATCTCCACCCTCGTGTAGCTTCTAAATGGGGAAGACAGACTGTAAATAAGATTTTTCTTTTTAACTGTGGTAAATTTGATTGCCATTCTAACCATTTGTATGTGTACAATTCAGTGACATTAATTACATTTACCATGTTGTGCTACCATCACCACTATCCACTGCCAAATGTTTTTTATTACCCCAAACAGAAACTCAGCACCCCTTCATCAATAAATCCCCAGTCCCCCCTCCCTCCCGCCCTCGGTAACCACTAATCCACTTTTTGTCTCTATGCATTTGCCTATTCTAGATATTTCATATAAGTGGAATCATACAATATTTGTCCTATTGTAGTTAATAAGATTTTAAAGTGTTAGAATATTAGTATGTTATGGGGGGGATAAAGCAAGTGAGGGGAATCTGGAGTACTGGAGTGTGGGAGTCACAGGGTTTTTCTCTTTAAATTTCATTTATTTTATTGCTGTTGTTGAGAATATATACAGCAAAACATACACCAGTTCAACAGCTTCTGTGTGTACCATTTAATGACATTGATTACATCTTTGAGTTGTGCAACCATTCTCACTCTCTTTTTCTGAGCTATTCCTCCTTTATTAACATAAACTCACTGCCTCCTGAGATTCCCATCCATTCTTTCGAGTGCTGTTGTCAATTTGGCCCCATATGGATACCTCTTAAAAGAGCATAACGTGAAAAAACCAGAAAACAAAACCCACTGCCATCAAGTTGATTCTGCCTCATAACAACCCTATAGGACAGAGTAGAACTGCCCCATAGGGTTTCCAAGCAGAGGCTAGTGAATTCAAACTGCTGACCTTTCGGTTAGCAGCCATAGCTCTTAACCACTGTGCCACCAGGGCTCCATAATGCTCAAGACAGACCTTTTTTACTGTAAAGCTAAACTATTTTCTGGTTCTGAGAAGACTTCAGGGGATATTTTTTGGTTCAAGTTTCAAAGATTATCTCAGGGAAATAGTTTCATGGGTTCAGCCACCCTCCATGGCTCCAGAAAGTCTACAGTCGGTGAGAATTTGATTAGGATCCTTCTATGGAATCTTTGATCAAAATATTTAGTAATGGTAGCCGGGCACCATCCAGCTCTTTTGGTCTCATGGCAAAGGAGGCAGTTGTTCATGCAAGCAGTTAGCCACATATTCCATATCCTCCTCCTATTCCTGACTCTCCTTCCTCTGTTATTCCAGGTGAGTAGAAACCAATTGTTGTGCCTTGGATGGCCACTAGCGAGCTTTTAAGACCCAGGCACTACACAACAAACTAGGGGGTAGAACAGAAGCACTAAACATGTTATTAGGCCAATTAACTGGGATGTTCCATGAAACCATGACCCTATAACTCCAAACCAAGGAACCAAATCCCATGAGGTGTTTGGTTGTACATAAGCAGCCTCAGCAGCTACTCTTTTTGTTGTTGTTGTTGTTGTTGTTGTTGTAAATCTGTCTATCACACAAATTTACCAACTTTTTACAGATGTACAACTTATTGACAGCAAGAGAAGTTGCAGTTTTAATTACAGTGGCTGGGATGGGCCTCACTGAGGAGGTGAAGTTTGAGCACAGAAGTGAGGGACATGCGGCAGGTCCCCAGGTGGCTCTCTGGAGGAAGTGTTTCGAGCAGCAGGAACATCCAGTGCAAAGGCCCTGTGGTGAGGTTGTGCCTGTGTGCTGTAGAAGTAGGACAGAGACTATACGGCTGGAGGGGATTGAGCAAGTGGAGAGAGAGGGAGGAAAGGGATGAGATAAGGAGATAATGCAGGGGCTCCACCGAAAGAAATCTGCCTGGGGCCATGCAGGGAAGCCACACCTGGGACCCAGCATCTAGCCTCATGGTCTAGTGCTCACTCCCCAGCCTCCTCCCACTGGTCTCTCCCAGGGATGCACCCTTCTCAGACCCCAAACAAAGCCCAAGTCACAGCCTTACATGGAAAAACTTCCTTGTCAGCTGTTTGTGTTTACTTGTGGATTTTTAAAAGAAAACGTGGACCCCATTACTCAGGCTGGTGCAGACCCTTATAAATGCGCTGTGGCTCACTGGTCTGAGCAGAGTCTGGGGAGGGGACTCCTGGCCCTGAGGACAAGCCAATGTGCCCTGCCCAGGAGGTCTCGGCCCAGGGCACTTTGGAGTTTGTTTCAGGAGGAAGCAATGACCCAGGAATTGTCATCAGTTCAGCAGCCACGGTTTTTACTGTCCTTTGAGGACCCAGCGGGGAGGGCACTGGACAGGGAGTAGGAAGATGGGGCCAGGTGCTGCTCTGCCATCACTAATCATGTGGCCTGTGGGGGGCCAGCCTAAGCTGTCTAGGACTCAATTTCTTCATCTTTAGAA
The DNA here is from genome assembly GCA_030035585.1 of Dugong dugon. Taxonomy (NCBI): domain Eukaryota; kingdom Metazoa; phylum Chordata; class Mammalia; order Sirenia; family Dugongidae; genus Dugong; species Dugong dugon. The sequence goes on from CM057460.1 coordinate 152,566,749, forward strand.
TGGAATAAATGAAGTTAGGTGGTATGGTTGGTGTAAGGTCTAAACCAGGCCGCTCCTGCCTCATAAAACAGCCATCCTGAGGAGTCTCACTTGAGTCCAGTCTCCATCACGGCTCCCCACGACCAGTACACATCACCTATGGTCATGTTGTTAGCTGTTGTTGAGTCGGTTCCAACTCATGATGACCCCACATACAATAGAATGAAACGTTGCTCTTCATGGTGATTGTTGGTATGCTGGAGTCCACTGCTGCTGCCGCTGTGTATTTTCAGTGCCTTCCAACCTGGGAGACTTATCTTCCAGCAGTATATTGGACAATGTTCTGTTGTGATCCATGGGGTTTTCACTGGCTAATTTTCAGAAGTAGATCACCGGGTCTTTCTTCCTAGTCTGTCTTAGTCTGAAAGCTCCACTGAAACCTGACACCATAGATGACCCTGCTCGTATTTGAAACACTGGTGGCCTAGCTTTCCAGCAACACAGTGATAGGAAGACAACACAGTATGACAAACTGACAGGTGGGTGGTAGATGTTTGCTTTATAGAACAGTTAATTAATGTCACGAAAAGAGTAATGGTGGTGTGACTTCTTGAATGGGAAGTGGAAGCATCGTTTAAGAAAAGCTAGGCCCTGCCCTTGTCCACCTTCATTCCAGTGACTAGACTTGCTTGTTTCACTGAGGAATTGCAGTCCAACTTTCATAGATGTGGTCCTCACAACAACCCTTCAAGGAAGGAATATAATCCCCATTTTATTGCCAAAGACCTGATAAGCCCAAGTCAAACAGCTAGTGATAGGTAACATCAGAATTCCATCCCCCGACCCATCCATCCATCCACCCACCCACCCACCCACCTTTCCATTCCCCATTCCCTCACACCCTCACCTGCTCACCCACCTATCCATCCATCCATCCATCCACCCACCTATTCATCCATTCACCCATCCATCCACCTACCCACACTCCCATCCATCCATCCCTTCACCTGTGATGTCCCACTGACTAGATTGTGCTATGGGGAAACCAAATAGGCAATGACCCCTGCCCTCCTAGTGCTCATGATCCAGCAGGGAAAGCAATACTAAATAAGTAATTGCTGCAGTCATATGTTAGGCAGGATTTTTGTTCTAAAGTGATTGCATAAGGCAGAAATTTTTCATGGGCCAAATTACCCCTACAAATCCCTCCAATTACTCATAAAATCCAGGAATGCACCATGTCTACTTAAACCCCACAGAGCTGGCAGTTGTTCCAGTGCTGGAAAAAAACAGCTATGGACTGGCGTTCAGGAGCCCTTGAGTACCAAAAAATCTGACCTCCAGAAACCTGCTCTGGGCTGGGGGCTCACCCCACACAGGGAACCGAGGCTTACGAAGGGGCCAGTGGATTCACCTCTCCCATCTCATATTTATACTGGCATTTAAGTGAACCTAGTAGTTCTCATGCAAAAGCTAGACAGTCAAAAAGGAGGACAGAAGAAGAATCAATGCCTTCAAATTGTGATGTTGGTGAAGAATATTCAATATACCGTGGACTGCCAGAAAACCAAAAAAAAAAAACCCAAACCTGTTGGCGTCAAGTCGATTCTGACTCGTGGCAACGGTATGGGACAAAGTAGAACTGCCCCGTACGGTTTCCAAGGAGTGCCTGGTGGATTTGAACTGCCAGCCTTTTGGTTAGCAGCCGTAGCTCTTAACCACTACGTCACCAGGGCTTCCTGTATTGCCAGAAGAACAAACAAATTAGTCTTGAAGGAAGTATAGACAGAATGCTCCTTAGAAATGATGATGGCAAGACTTCGTCTTGCTTACTTTGGACACATCATCAGGAAGGACCAACAGCTAGAAAAGGAATATCATATTTGGTAATGTAGAGGATCGATAAAGACAAGCAAAACCCTCAATGAGATGAACTGGCACAGTGGCTGCAACAATGGTCTCAAATATACCAACAATCATGAGGATGGTGCAGAATTGGTCAATGTTTTATTCTGTTGTACATAAGGTCACCATGAGTCTGAGCTGACTCAACGGCAAGTAATAACAAAAATCCTAGTATTTAAGTCAGTTTTCTCTTATTTTTCCCCAAACATGTATCTCCACTGCACAGCCAAGGGATTCACCCCCACTGCCAGTGTCTTCCTGCACACACTACTTCAGACCAGCTGCAGGGAAATAGGTCAGACCCTCTACATGTATGCACTTCCATATGGACAAGCTGGGATGCAGAGAGGGCAACATACAGGCCTGGATGAGACCCATCTTAGTTTTGGCTGCCTACATGCCAGTGTAGGACCTGAGGCTGTAATAACAGGAGCATCATATCTTAAACAAGGGAGGTGATTATCCTGCTCTGCTCTGAGGCTTGCTATGATAGACTGAATTCTGGGAACCATGGTGTATGGGGACTGTAATGGATTGAATTGTGTCCCCAAAAAATATTTGTTTTAATTCTAATCCCTATACCTATGGAGGTAATCGTCTTTGGGAATAGGATTTTCTTTTCGTTATGTTTATTAGATTATACCTGAGTAGGGTGAGTTCTAAATTTAATCACTTCTGAGTATAAAGGAGCCCTAACGGCACAATGGTTAAGAGCTATGGCTGCTAACCAAAAAGTCAGGAGTTTGACCACCAACCATTCCTTGGAAAGCCTATGGGGCAGTTCTACTCTGTCCCATAGGGTCGCTATAAGTTGGAATCAACTCAATGCCAACGGGGTTTTTTTAGGGTGGGTTCTAAATTTAAGCACTTCTAAGTTATAAAAAGAACATATTAGACACAGAGACACATACACAGGAGAAAACAGAGGCCATGTGAGAATTGACAAGGAATCAAGAAACGCCTTGGGTTACTGACTTGGAGGGAATCCACAGGGCTGAGATCCTGATTTGGACTTTGAACCACCAGCACTGTGAAAAAATAAATTTCTGTTCTTTAAAACCACCCACAATTTGGTAATCGTGTTACAGGAGCACTAGGTAACACAGGGATATATAGGATGGAGGAGCAGGGCTAGAAGAGACTTCCAGGATGGCAAAGGGTTGAGGAACACACAACCCACAAAGATGCTTCTGAGAACCAGGGTTGAGGCATTGCCTGTCCATCGCTTAGGAGCTTTGTGAGGCATGGTTGGATTTGTTCTGTATGCTCCCAAGGGCCTAGACTAGAACCATTGGGTCCTCAGAGGACAGGCTTTGGTTCAGCTTCAAGAAGAGCTTTCTAATGGGCAAAGCTGTCTGTCTTAGTTATCTAGTGCTGCTGTAACAGAAATGCAACAAGTGGATGGCTTTATCAAACAGAAATTTATTCTCTCACAGTTTAGGAGGCTAGAAATCCAAATTCAGGGCACCAGCTTCAGGGGAAGCCTTCTGGCGGAGGGTCCTTGTCATCAAGGTTCCCCTGGTCTAGGAGCAGGGACCCATGTCCAAAGGACATGCTCTACTCCTGATTCTTCTTGTTTGGTGGTAATGAGGTCCCTCTCCTCTTTGCTGGATTCTCTCTTTTATATCTCAAAACAGACTGATTCAAGATACAGCCTAATCCTATAGATTGTGTCCTGCCTCATCAACATAACTGCCTCTAATCCTGCCTTATTAACATTATAAAGGGTAGGATTTACAACACATAGGATAATTACTTCAGATTACAAAATGGAGGACAACCACGAAATACTGGGAATCATGGCCTAGCCAAGTTGACATACATTTTGGGGGGACACAATTCTATCTATACCACTGTCCAAAGGTAGAATGAATCTCTCTAGGAGTAGTGAGCTCCCAGTCAGGGGAGGTATCCAAGTGGGTGCTGGATGAGCACTCTGGAGGTGGGAAGGAATTCCTGTCCAAAACGGGAGCTGTTAATTCATTGCCTGTAGGAGTCCCTGGGTGGTGCAAATGGTTAAATACCCAGCTACTAACGGAAAGGTTTGTGGTTCAAACCTACTCAGGAAAAAGTCCTGACGATCTGCTCCTAAAAGGTCACAGCCACAAAAACCCTATGGAGCAGTTCTGCTCTGCACACACTGGGTCGCCATGAGTCAAAATTCGACTTGACAGCAACTGGTTTTGGTTTTTTGGATGTTGTTTAGGCTCGTTCAACCTCTAAGATTCTGTTTCCAAGTGATAGGTATGTTGTTGATGGAGCCAAGACTCATCCCAGGTCTCTGGACTTCCTGCCAGCTCTCGTTTGCTCCAGGGATCATTAAGTCACATCAGATGTACATGTAACTTAGGCCAGTCCTGGATCAGCAAGAAAGGAAGGCACAGTCCCACCACCCAGGCACTTCCACCCCTGCTCCCCTCAACCCACAAGTGCCCTGGACCTGTATGTCCTCAGTTGATTTCTGGTCCAGCAGCCCCCTAAGGGGACCCTCTCAAGTTTAAAAATACATGGTTTCCACCAAGCGTAGCCAACTGCTTCACGTGGTGCCAGCCACAGACCCGGGCAGCCCCAGCTCTGGGAGGAGCAGCCTGTGCCTCGGCCTCCGCCTGATGTTGCTTCCTGTGCAGCAGCTCCTCCAGGACTTTCCCAGATGATTGCAGCCACGCACTGGTTTTGCCTGACTTTGGACCTCAGCCACCGCACCCCACAGCTCCAGCGGTGTTTAGGGAGTGCCCCCCCACCGTGGTGTGAGACCTGAGGGCCCTGGGGGATCAACTCCTTCTGTGCTTGGGCTTCATTCTGGGTGCTTGATTGGGCTTTGCTGTCTCCCTGCACCCTCTGGACTTCATAGAAATCAAGGCCAGAGGCTGGCCTGCCCCAGGCACACAGCCCTCAGGGCCAAGCTAGTGCTGGCAGTGGGGGCTGTCTGTGTGACCCCCTCCTGTGCTCTTTGCACTGCCCCCCTGCTGCCCTCGGGTAGATCAGAGATGCTTCAGGGGCACCCAGCCTGGCACCATGGGTTTGGGGCATAGAAAGTCGTAGTGAAGAGCAAGGGTCCAGGAGTCAGACTGGGTTAGAACACCTGCCCATACTTCCCAGGTGTGTGACCTTAAGTATGTTACTTAAGCTCTCCAAGCCTCAGTTCCCTCAGTAATGAGGTAGGGGTAAACGGCTCCTACTTCATAGAGTTGTCAGAGAGCCTGGATATGATCCACAGAAAGCACTTAGCACAGTGCTTGGCCCATGGTAGCTGCTCAATAAATGTCAATAAAAGTATTATAATTATACCGCCACCCGTCTGTCAGTCTGTCATACTGTGGTGGCTTGTGTGTTGCTGTGATGCTGGAAGCTATGACACCAATATTTCAAGTACTTGCAGGGTCACCCATAATGGACATGTTTCAGCAGAACTTCCAGACTAAGACAGATTAGGAAGAAAAGCCTGGTGATCTACTTCCAAAAATTTGCCAGTGAAAACCCTGTGGATCACAACAGAATAAATCTGATAGAGTACTAGAAGATGAGCTCCTTAGGTTGGAAGGCACTCAAAATACATGTGGCCACACAATGTACTCAAGCATGCCAATGATTACATAAAGATGGTGCAGGGACAAGCAATGTTTCATTCTGTTGTACCTGGGGTCTCTGTGAATTGGAGCTAACAGCAACTAACAATAACAAAGTAATTATTATTGTTGTTGTTACTATTATTTTGACTCCTCCATAAATCCATGTTCATCATCAAAAACTAATGGTGGACAATGAATGATGCTTTTGAGCCCAGAAGAAGGGGATCTCTGCGCAGAGAGGGAGCTGCCAATCCTTTGGTGCTAGGGGAGCCCCTGCCTTGCAGAGCCCCCATACCCTGGAATGGGGGCTTGCAGATCAGGAAAGATGCGCTCCCCTAACTCACCTCTCCCCCGCTCTGCCTTCTCACTCTGGAGCTCTGCAGAGCCTGGCAGCTGGCCCAGTGTGTGTAAGGGTTTCATGAGTTTGAATTCACTCCATTTCACAGGACCAATTTTAAAATTGTTTACTTTGTCTTTATTGTTGACTTGTGACTTAGGAGACCACATATGTTACAGAGTGGAACAGCTCCATAGGGTTTTCTTGGCTGTAATCTTTACAGAAGCAGATTGCTAGGCCTCTTTCTTCCAAGATGCCACTGGGTGCCACCTTTTGGTTACCGGCTGAATGCAAACCATTGCACCACCCAGGGACCTTCCGATTTTAAAACTGGGGAGAGATGGTGTCTGGACTTGGCCATTGGAGCTTGCCTTCAGAGCAAAAAGGGGAATGAGACGTGGTGACATCACTAAGGGAGTATGGGGTGGGGGTGTGTGGACCATACCAGGTGACACTGTCAGAGGGGGTGACACGAAAATGACTGTCTATAAAATTTTTGTGCAGTATGTCAGCAGAAATTTATTATTTTTTCTAAAAATACCCTGTAGTTATAACAACAGAAACAGTTTTTGTAAGCCCAGCTTGTTGTTGGGTGCCGTGCAGTCGCTTCTGAATCTTAGTGAACCTACGTACAACAGAACGACTGCACCATCAGGTATCAATATACCGACAAGGTATCAATATACCTACAAGGCTAAAACTCCATGCTAATTTACTTTTTGAGCCTTCGAATGCGCTCTGCTCAGAGCTGTCATTATTACTCAATTACAATGATACTTTGAATCACGTGGTTTCATCTGCAGGAACTACAAGCACACACAGTTGTTTTCATTGCTGCCAGTGGTTTTAGTTGCTGGTTTTGTCAAATTTTCTGGTGTTCTAGCTGCATTATTGTGGTAATTAGTATTTCTGAACCTGTATCGATAACTTTTTTGAGAATGAAGTAGTAGTTAAAGGAAAAGAAGAAGTGATATACGGGAATTACAATTAACAAGTAACGTTAGTACAAAAAACACTACTAAGGATTCTGTACAGACTGGTACAGGAGGAGGTCTATGGGGGTGGGGGAGGTGACACCATGAGTTACCACACTGGGTCACACCAACCCTAGTGACACCACTGGTGGGACATGTTTGTGTACAAAAATCACAAACGTGGGTGGGATGTCCACTTCTTCCTGGCAGCTGGCAGCAAGGTGGCGTTGGAGGGGCCGCAGCTTCATGCTCTCTGACTGTGGACAGGAGCAGAGCAGTCCCCTCCGGGCCGCTCTTCCCCTGCATGGCTTGGCTCCAGCCTGAGTCAGGGCAAGAAGTCATCCTCCATGAAGTGCTCAGCCTCAGAGGGACATACCCATTTCCCCCACACCCAGACCTTCCGAGGAGGGGAAGCATCTCATTGGTGCAAATTGTTGCTCCCCAGACTGTTTCCTCAAGGCTGCTGCTTCCTGATTTTTTTCAGGGCCACCCTCTCCAGGGGAAATTGGATTCTGATGTGTGGGGACTAAGGAGAGAAGACTTGCGTGATTCCCACGTCTCCTCTCTGAGTGGCTGGCTTTGCTGGAGAAGTATTTTTATTCTTTGCAAGTGAAAACCATTGCTTGCTAAAACGGGGCTTGAAAAACCAGCCACAAGAGAGCTGCACTTTTTTCAGCTTTGCTTGTTTTTGTCCCCCTTCTTCCCCCATTTTAATTTTTGTTTATTTTTAAAAGCACCGTTAAATCCAAGATGAAACAAAGGCTGCTCTGCCAGAAACAAGACGAACTATTACCCAGCTCCTTTTTTTTTCCTTTCTTTTTTGTTGAGGTGAAATTCATATAACATAAAATTAACCATTTTAAAGGCGTATAATTTAGAGGCATTTAGTACATTCACAGTGCTGTGCAAGCACCATCAGCTCTATCTAGTTCTAAAACATTTCCATACCCCAAAAGAAAATCCCATATCTCTCCTTTCCCCTCTTCCCCCTAGTCTCTGGCAATCACTAATCTGCTTTCTGTCTCTATGGATTTGCCTACTGTGGACATTTCATATAAATGGAACCATACAATCTTTGGCTTTGTGTCTGACTTCTTTCATTCACGTGTTTTTGAGGTTTATCCGTGTTATAGCATGTATCAGAACCTCATTCTTTTTTATGGCTGAATCATATTCCATTATATGGATATACCAGATTTTGTCTATCCATTCATCTGTTGATGGACATTTGAGTTGCTTCCACCTTTTGCCTATTGTGAATAGAAGTGCAGAGAACGTTCATGTACAAGTGGTTGTTTGACTACCTGTTTTCAGTTCTTTGGGGTATATACCTAGGAGTGGAATTGCAAGGTCAAATGGTAACTCTATTTAACTTTTTGAGGAATTCCTACTGTGTGCACCAGCCTGTAGCAGATCCTGACTTCACTTACCCTCCTCCAAAACTTTGTGCCTTCCTCTGGTGCTTGGCTTACTCTGATTATGCCTCTGAGGACTTCATTTTCCCCATTAGCCTGCCAGTTGTCTAGGGCAGGTCAGAGCTCAGAACCAGGCACCAAAGGTGGCCTCTGATAAAAAGGTTGGTGATAGAGTAATTTGCACACTATGGTTCATTTGGAATTCTTTGCAAAGACATAGCAGATTAATTGTCACTCAAATATAGTGAGCAAGCAGTCATTTTGCAATAACTTTGCAAATTATTGGCAGGTTCCAGAAGGTAGTTCCAAGTTCTCTGGGCTTGTTGCAGATCCTCCTGTCTTGATTTGTTTGTCTATGCTGACAACAGGCTAGGCTAAAGCTCCTGTTTGATCTCTCTTCCCTGGCTGGTGCAAACAGTTAAAGTGCTCAGCTGCTAACGGAAAGGTTAGACGTTTGAGTCCACCCAGAGGCACCTTGGAAGAAAGGCCTGGAGACCTACTTCAAAAAAATCAGTCACTGAAAATCTTATGGAGCCCAGTTCTACTCTGATGCACATGGAGTCGCCGTGAATCAGAGCCAACTCGAGAGCAACTGGGTTTGGTTTCTCCTCTCTAGGAAGGTACTGAATGAAACTCCCGTCTCGTATGTGGCTGGAAGGATAGGCAAATTCCAAAACAAGCATCTTAATCATCTAGTGCTGCAGTAACAGAGATACTACCAGTGGATGGCTTTAACAAACTGAAGTTTATTCTCTCACAGTCTAGTAAGCTAAAAGTCTGAATTCAGGGAGCCAGCTCCAGGGGAAAACTTTCTCTTTCTGTCAGCTCGGGAGGAAAGTCCTTGTCATCAATCTTCCCCTGGTCTAGGAGCTTCTTAGCACAGGAACCCCAGGTCCAAAAGACACGCTGTTCTCCTGGCTGTTGTTTCTTGGTTGTTTGAGGTATTCCTGTCTCTCTGCTGGCTTCTCTCTTTTGGATCTCAAAAGAGATTGACTGAAAACACAATGTAAACTTGTAGATTGTGCCCTGCCTCGTTAATATAACTGCCTCTAATCCCACCTCATTAACATCATAGAGGTAGGATTTACAATACATAGGACTATCACATCAGATGACAAAATGATGGACCATCACACACTCCTGGGAAGCATGGCCTAGCCAAGTTAACACACATTTTTGGGGGGACACAATTAAATCTATAACAACGAGGGTCCCTAGATATACAAAAGAGCCCTGGAGTCACAACACTTAACCGTTGGGCTGCTAACCGAAAGGTTGGGGGTTCAAACCCACCCAGCAGCTCTGCAGGAAAAAGACCTGGCAATATACTTCCGTAAACGTTACAGCCAAGAAAACCCTATGTGGAAGTTCTCCTCTGGGGTCATTATGAGTTGGAATCCACTTGATGGCCCCCGACAACAACAGATATGGTATTAGGACTAGGCTGCTTTCCCTGGCTCAAAGTTTTAGGAAAGAATAGCCAGTGTGTTCTCAGGAATATCCACTTCGTGGAACAGGCAGGAGGCACGTGATCTAAGCAGAAAGCGTCTTTATTTTTGCCTTCCTTAGACATCAGAGCTTCGATCAAAGCATCCAGTTTCAGGTCCTGTTACAGGGGTGGCCAGCATGGCCCTCAGAGCCTCAGCCAGGCTGGGTAGCTGTGAACGCCTCTGTGTTAGTCATCTAGTGCTGCTATAACAAAAATACCACAAGCGGATGGCTTTTAACAAAGAGAAATTTATTCTCTCACAGTCTAGTAGGCTGCAAGTTCAAATTCAAGGCATCAGCTCCAGAGGAAGGCTTTCTCTCTCTGTCATCTCTTGAGAAATTCTTTGTGATGCATCAGTCTTCCCTTGGTCTGGGCGCATCTCAGCACAGGAACCTCGGGTCCAAAGACATGCTCTCCTCCTGGCACTGCTTTCTTGGTGGTAGGAAGTCCCCATGTCTCTCTGCTCGCTTCTTTCTTTTATATCTCAAAAGAGTTTGGCTTAAGACACTACCTAATCTTATATACCTCATCAATATAACTGCCACTAATCCATCGCATTACATCATAGTGATAGAGTTTACAACACATAGGGAAATCACATCAGATGATAAAATGGTGGACAATCATACAATACTGGGAATCATGACCTAGCCAAGTTGACAGATATTTTGGAGGGACACAATTCAATCCATGACAGCCTCCAAGGCCAAGAGGCCATAGACTGGCCACCCTGCACTGCACTCGGCTCATAGAGACAATTCATTTGCTCCACACGTTCAGAGTTGACCTGCACAGCATTGTTCTGTTTTTAGTTTTGCAACGTTAAAAATTGGGATATTTCACATGAAACTGGATTTCTGGCTTCTCTTGAAACATCAGAAAATCTGCCATCCTGGTGCCACAACTTTAGTAACCGAGAGCAGGAATGGCCAGTGGGTCTAGTTGGCGAGACAGGATAGGAGGCAACTGTTTGTGCCATAGGCCTGAGCTTTTCTGGAGACCCTGAGACACTGTGGGCTCCCCAGTTGGTGGGAGAATAGACCATGACAGCCAAACATGGTGCAGTAAGTCTAGTGCTGGGTTCACTGGGAGCTCAGGAAACTGGTAGGAGCCTGGTGGAAGGACTGTTAGCTCTGCCTGAGCAGTCAGGGAAGGTTTGGATACATTGGGCACCTAGAGAAAGGTTTTGAAGGCTGACTAAGAGTTCACCAGACTAGAAGGGCGTTCGTAGAAAAAGCAACAGTGTGGGCAAAGACACAAAAGTACAAAATCACGTGCCACATTCTGAGCATATTTAGGAATGGAAGGGACAAGGGCCAGAGAGGAGGCTGAAAAGAATCTGGGAAGACCTGAGTCTGAGACTGAGAAGCATGGACACTGTCCTGTAGCCAGGAAGACTCTGAAGGGTTTCAACCACAGGACTTGTGTGTTGAAGGATGCCTCCAGGCCGGGTGGAGGAGGCCTGGGGAGGGAATCAGGGTGCAGGATTCCAGCGAGGAAGTGGGGCTTTGGGCCTGGCCAAGCTGCTTATACTGGGCTATCTGTTCTTCACCCGAGCCCATTGTCTACTGATGCTCCGGGAAGAAGTAGTCACTTAACTGCTGGAATAAACACTGCTTCTTCCTCCAAGGCACCCAGAACTGGTGCTCATGGGGCAGACAATGTCCCAGAAGAGAGGCAGGGCAGGCAGGGCGGGAGCTGTGGTAGTTTGGGGAAGGGCAGGCTCTGGCCCTGCTGGATCACTCCATCCCAATGGAGTGATGCCTGGCCTCTAGCCCAGTTGTGCCCAGGATACAGGCTCAGGCAAAGTTTGTCCAGGTCCTGTCCCTGCCCACATGTGTCCCTGGCCAGATGGGGAAACTGGATCTGGCCTTCTGTGCCCAGGGCAGAGCTGCTGATGGAAATTTAATCTCTCTTTTGATGGCTTCCCAGACCCTGGGAACGGAATTGGTGAGTCTAGCAGCCTGGGACACAACAGCTCGTGCGTACTTGCTGCTGGGTCCTGTGGGGCAGGGATCAAAGAAGGCTTAGCATGGTTTTCCAAACATGCAATAAGGCCTCATTAGTCCAAGGCACTGTCATCTAGGGCATTGAGACCAATTTGGCTAGGGCTGGCATATTGCCTATATTGAGCATTCAAAATGTGGCATTCCGAAGAAATTTTACCTTCCATTTAATTAGGAAGACTCCGAAATCCCTCTTGGCTGGCATATAACGGCTGGCCCTAGCACTCAGGGAAGTGAAAACCTTGCCTTCTCATCCTGCTCATTATGTCTTTGTCATTGTTGTTCTTGTTAGCTACTGTCAAGTCAGCCCTGACTCATAGCAACCTCATACACAACGGGATGAAATGCTGCCCTGTCCTGTGCCATCCCCATGATGGGTTACAGATTGGACTGTTGTGATCCATAGGGTTTTCATTGGCAGATTTTCAGAAGTAGATTGCCAGGCCTTTCTTCCTAGTCTGTCTTGGTCTGGAAGCTCCACTGAAACCTGTTCAGCATCATAGCAACATGCAAGCTTCCAATACAGACAGGTGGAAGCTGCACATGAGATGCACTGGTCAGGAATCGAACCTAGATCTCCCACACGGGAGATGAGAATTCCACCACTGCTCCCTGGTTGTTTTTAGGCATGAACAACTCTGAGTCTGATGCAGGGACTCCCTACTTGCCAAACTCCCTTGCCAAAGGACTGCCTCCCAGGTCTGGGTGTGATGAAGGCGTAACCTTTGAGACCAGCTGCCTTGGGTTCGAGTCCCAGCTCCTCCTCTTACTGAGTGGGTGACCTCAAAAAAACGCCTCTTTGACTCTCTGTCACTGCATCTGTGAAAATTAGTGTGATTAGTGATAATATCCCCACTAGGGTTTTGTTGTGTGGGTCATAAGTGCAGATGGGAGGTGAAACACAGACCCAGTTTGGTTATTTTTCAGAGAAGCATCTCTCCCTTGAGATTTCCCATGTGTAAGAAGAAGCACAGCTTAGGAACATTCAGCTCTGGATGCTGCTTTGGAGCGTTCCCCCAGCTGGGAGCTCTCACGTGTGCAAGCGGCACTCACTGAGTTATGGTCCTTTTGAAATGTTAACGTGGACGTGTTCCCATGAGAGCGCATTCAGCCCAGGAGCAGGAGGCAGTGAGAGGCTGCCCAGGGCCTCTTCTTGGCTCTCTTCCTGACCTGCAGACTGGACTCCTCTGGGGGCCTGGTCTCTATTCAGGCATAGGCTTTGGGTAATCATGGGGCTGCACTGAACCTGGGTGTCTTTATCTGTGAAACAGGGAGGACACCAACCTCAGAGAGCTGGTGTGAGGCTTCTCAGTGATGTGGGCACACCCAGCACTCTGCAAGGCACATGTGGTTCTTGTTGTTGTTAGCTGCCATTGAGTTGGCCCCTGACTCAAGATGACTCCAAGCACAACAAACCAAAACGCTGTCAGGTCCTACGCCATTCCCATGATCAGACCAATGTGATTCATAGGGTTTTTACTGGCTGATTTTCAGAGGTAGATTGCCAGGCCTTTCTTCCTTTTCCATCTCAGTCTGGAAGCTCCACCGAAACCTGTTCAGCATCACAGCAACACACAAGCCTCCACTGACAGATGAGTGGTAGATGTACGTGAGGTATGTTGCTGGGAATTGAACCCAGGTCTCCTGCATGAAAGGTGAGTATTCTACCATGGAACCACCACTGCCCCTCTGCCAAGCCCATAGTAGGAGATTCATCAATGTGAGGGGAGGCTGGCTGGAATTGGGAGGAACTGAAGCAAATCGCAGCCCCACTCAGGACAGCAGGAAGAAGGCAAGTCTACAGTTAAAGATGGAGGGCAGGGAAGGGAGAGGCACTGCCTGAGCATCCAGCCTGAGGGCCCCAGACTCTCCCCTGGGCATGGGATGGAGACAAGGGACAAGACAGCATGCTCGCCCAGCTACTCTCTTAAGGAGAAAAGGAAACACTTTCTAGGATGTTCCCAAGCTCTGGAAGGAGGGATGGTCGGAAGGTCTCACTCTCTGGACATCCCCCCCCAAATCTGGGGATCCCCACATCACTGAGACTGGAAGAAGCAGTGAGATGTCTACCTTCCATGTGGGTTCCCTAATCTCACCCCCCACACACTATTCTACCAGGATGGGTTATCCTGGAGACATGCGAGCAGCACACCTCCCAGGGCCAGCCCACAGTGTAAAGAGGAACGTCTACCTGGCTCTGGGCTGGGGCGGCAGAGGTCCTGGCCATTACAGCCCAGGGTGAGAAGCTCCAAGATGGAGGGACATACAGAGGGCTGGGGAGCCCCAAGACTGGGTGCCTCAAATCCGGGACAGGGAGGATGTCTCACAAAGGACTTGATGACTGGGCCGATCTTAAAGGGTGAGTAAGCATTTTGCCAGGTAGGAAAGGGAAGAGGGACCTTCCAGGCAGGGGAGAGAGAAGTGAAAGGGTGTGGCCTGGGCAAGGAGACAGCCTGGAAAAGGGGCAGAGGATAAAGGGTGTGTCTGTGCATGCAGAGTCCCTGGGTGGCACAAACAGTTAAGTGCTCAACTACTAACCAAAAGGTTGGTGGTTCAGGTCTGCCCAGAAGCATCTTGGAAGAAAGACCTGGCAATGGACTTCTGAAAGATCACAACCATTGAGAGCCCTATGGAGCACAATTCTACTCCGACACACGTGAGGTCACCATGAGTCAGAGTAGACTCCATGACAACTGACTGTTTTGGTTTTATTTATTCATGTATTGGTCTGTGGCGGGGGTTGGGGGAGGGCACAGGGGAAGGGAGAAGGAGAAAGGGGGAAAGAACTCAGGCTGGATTCATGCAAAGGATTTTGAATGCTGTAATAAAGAGTTGGAGCTTGATCCTGTAGGCTGTGGTCACAAAGGGGCAACAGCAGACCAAGCTCAAATTTTAAGGTGTTAGGCTTCTGGAGTTTGTTTGTTTTGTTTGCCTACATAGCATTTATAAAACATTTGAGTTAACATGTATAAATATGGGACATTCCACATAAAAAGCCCTATTTCTGACTTCTCTTAAACATTTTGAAAGGTCTGGAAACAGCTCTAACTACATAGTGACTGCCCCTTTTAGATAGGGTGTACTTTCTTTAGTATGGCGAAGTCCCTACTACTCCAATGTCTTTCTGGCCCTGAAATTGAGTGTCACTCAGCATTTACTACGGGAATTGCACTCTATTTTCTCTTAGTAAAGAAAAGCGTCTCTGAACCACATCTGTATCAAAACATCAAACACAGACTAAGAGGGCTGCACTGTTTAACTGACTCTGTTTCATTCATCTATGTCCCCTGCTTATCCCAGTAGACATTAGAGTTTGTAACCCTACCAGGGAGCCATTGGATGAGCTGGTCACAATTCATAGTTGCAGACGACAGAATCTACTCCAGCTAGTTTAAGCAAAAGGAATTTTTTTTAAAAAGGTTTATTAAGGGTTCCAGAGAACAGAGCTTCCAGAACGACTCCGCGCACCTCTGCGCCAGCCTGCCCAAGGCACTCCTGTCAGATCAGGATGCTTCCTCATGGTGCTGCCTTCAGAATCACGCTACCTCTGCCAGCTCACTCCGCTCCCCCCACCCACCTCCCGCCACCAACTCAGCTCTGAATCGGACTCAGCTCTGGTGTGTCGGATTGGTGGAATGATGTAAATCACATCTACATCCTAGCAGCAAGGAACCCATTGCCTTTGAATCGGTTCTGACTCATGGCAATCACGTATTACAGACCAGAACTGCTCCATAGGGTTTTCTTGGCTGTAATCTTTATGGAAGCAGGTCTCGAACCTTGTCTTCCTTTGCACTACTAGGTGAGTTTGAACTGACAGCTTTTTTATGTTAGCAGTCGAGTGCAAACCTCTTGCACCACCCAGGGACCTACGACATTGAGGAAAGCAGGCAAATTTTTATGCAGTGTTGGGAAAGTAGGGTTTACACTGTGGGAAACCATCCAAATGTCAAGATGGTGATCAAAAGGTTTGAGGCAGCCACAAACAACCACTGTCCACTCCAAGCTCTGGGGAAGAGGGGTTGCTATGGTTTCTGGAAGGTCACCCAGGAGACCTAGCCAACCTACCCACCTGGAGTGGTTCTGGATGGGAAACTTTACACCTTAGTTCCCAGTGACAGGCACTGCTTGAAGAGAAGACATCCCTACCCACCCCCCACCCACCCCAGACAGCCCCAGAGCCCAGGGTGGTCCCCGGAGGCCACTAGTCAGCCATGCCAGCCCTTCTTGCCCAGTGCCTTTGCTTGGGTCTCACATGCCTTCCTTGGCCTGGCCCTGCAGGCCGGCTGCCCAGGCAGCCAGTCCAGACAGCTGTGTCACTATTTTGGGACTCTTTGTTATCTCCATGGAATTCAGAGGAAGGCTCTGCCAACTTGGAGCCTGGGCACAGTGATTTCCCAGCAGCTGATAACAGCTGGGATTAAAAGATAAAAAATGGCAGATGTCCGAGCTCTGCCCAAAATCAAGAAGCCAAGTGGATGAGTTCAAAACCCCGCACCCTTGTGGCATTTGTGCCAACAGCCTTCCCAACTGGAGCCGTCTCTGTCCTCAGAGCCCCCCTCCTAAAGACACAGCCCGGTGGGGCTCCATCATCTGCCCTGAGGGGCCACTTATTCCTGGGGGCCATTTACAGAGCTCTGAGGGCAGAAGAACTTAAGCTGGACTGTGAGCTCCCTCCCTCAGCCCCTACCCCCCACCCCTCAAGGTCCTAAAGCAGACAGGCAGCCCCTGGCTGGCAGAGGGGCCACCTTCGTTTTTATTTGATGTGACTCAGTGCTTGAAATATCTGATCTCACAACAGCTGGAGAAGGTAGGTGTCTTTACAGATAGGGAAACCAAGCCCCAGGGAGATGAGGTGACTTGCCCAGAGCCACGCAGCTAGAGTGGCAGAGCCGAGATTCTACACAGGTCTGTTGGGCTTCAAAGCCTCCGCTCTCGACTGTGCTTTCCTACCTAGTGTGCGGGCTTTGAGACTGTCTCTGCAAGATAAACCCACAAGTGGTTTATATCAGTTTCCTAGGGCTCAGTAACAGAATACCACAAACTGGGTGACTTATAAGAACAGAAATGTATTGTCTCAAAGTTCTGGAGACTGGGAGTCCAAATTCAGGGTGTAGGCAGGACCATGCTCCCTCTGAAAGTTCTTGGGGAAGATTCTTTCTTGTCTCTCCCAGCTTCTGGGAGCCCAGGCATTCCTTGGCTTGTAGCTGCAGCATAATTCCATCTCTGCCTCTGTCTTCACATGGTTGTCTTCCCTGTCTCTCTGTGTCTCTCCTCCTCTTTCATAAGGACATCACTTGGACTGGGTTAGGATCTACCCTACTCCAGTATGACCTCATGTTAACTGATAACATCTTCAAAGACCATTGCCAAACAAGGTCTTGTTCACAGGTATAGGGGTTAAGACTTCAGCATATCTTTTGAGGGGCACAGTTCAATCCATAACACAGCTGTTTTGTCTCCATGAAGGATTCCTTTGACCATGAGGCATTCATCGGGGTAAATGACTACGCACGTGCACACCAAGCTGCCCAACACAGGCACTGGGCTGGGGGGGACCAGTACCCCAACGAGGTTGTGGGTGGGCATCTGGGACAATGCCCAGGCCTGATAGGCCTTTGCCAGCTTATGACTTTGGACTGTGGGCAAGTCACGTCTCCTCTATGGGCCTCAGTTTTCTCATTTCCTTTTTTTTTTTTTTAATATTTTATTGTACTTCAGGTAAAGGCTTACAGAACAAATAGTTCCTCATGAAACAGTAGTACATCATTTCCTTTTTTTCAGCAAACATTTATGAGCTCCTACTTTGTGCCAAAGGGACACTGGTGGTTCAGTGGTAGAATTTTCACCTTCCATATGGGAGACCTGGGTTCAATTCCTGGCCCATGCACCTCATGAGCAGCCACCACCCATCTGTCAGTGGAGGCTTATGTGTTGCTATGATTCTGAATGGGTTTCAGTGGAGCTTCCAGACCAAGACAGACTAGGAAGAAAAGCATGGTGATCTACTTCCAAAAATCAGCCAATGAAAATTCTATGGATCACAATAGTCCAATCTGCAACCGATCATGGGGATGGCACAGGATAGGGCAGCATTTCATTCTGTTGTGCATGGGGTCATCAAGAGTCGGGGGCCAAGCTGAAGGCAGCTAACAACAACACTTTTGTACCAAAACCTGTTGCCATCAAGTAAATTCTGACTCATAGCAACCCTATAGGACAGAGTAGAGCTGCCTCATAGGGTTTCCAAGGATTGGCTGGTAGATTTTAACCGCTGACCTTCTGATTAACAGCCTGAGCTCTTAACCACATCTTGTACCAGGCACTAGGAAACAGGGAGACAAGATTAAGGAGCTTACGTTCTAGCAGAAGGAAGATATGCAGTAGGCAAGTTGCACATGATGTGATAGTTATTGGGGGAACAGTTTAGGAGGGCGGTCAGAAAGCGCCTCTCTGAGGAGGTGACATTTGAGCCGAAGCCTAAATAATGAGAAGGGGCAGCTATGGGGAGGAGGCAGGGCTTCCCAGGCAGTGAGCCCACCTCCTCTGAGCTAGGAATGGAAGAGCAGAAAGAAGTCCCTTGTGGTTCATTGGCATGGGGGGATTTGACACGAGGTCAGAGGCATAGCCAAGGGACAGATCAGACAGGGTCTTACAGGCCAGGGTGAGGTGGCTGCATCTTTCCTGACTGCAGAGGGAACACTGAAGGGTTTTTGAGCAGGGGAAGGACGTGCTCTGATTTAGGGCGTTAATCCTACTTACTGAACAGGATTGAAAGGTTGAATCAACTGAAGGAGGTCAAATCCGATAGAAATACAGTGTGGGGGTCAGTTCTTTATAAATGAACAAGACCCTTTTCAAAACAAGCAGGAAGGCAGGAGCCTGGGCCCTTTCCCACAGGCCTCACTAACATTGAGAGATCCCATTGGAACACTCTCCCTCCTGGGACCTGCAAGCCAGGGAAAGGTACACAGGCCCTCACTTCTGGAACTTTCTACTGATGGCTTCATGAGCAGATGGCCACATGGTGCAAACTGTCGATAACCTTTCACTTGAGTTTTTCATCCTGTGTCCAAATGTAGGTGGACTGAGATTCCCCGGGGAAGATCCATAGTGGGTGGGTGTAACTCAAGGTCACTAATGGCCTGATCTCTAGGAGTTCTTTTTGGACTTTTGTTGGCTCATGTTCTGGCCAAGAAGCAGTTGGTCTCCCCTGGTGGAGGGGTGGAAGGCATGAGTGCTTTTCAGATGTTTGCAGACCCATTCCCTAAATGCCAGTAGGAGTCATGTGGGGGCGTGGGTCTCAGAGAGCCTGGTTCTGGCAGCTGGTGGGCGGGGCTGGCGGGCAGCCTGGTTCATCTGACCAGGACACAGTTGGAAGTGAGGCTTAGAAATGGAAGTCATCTTAGAAATGGAAGCTGACTCTGGTGAATTCTAAAGTCAGACGTAGCCGATTTCCATCTTGGCTAGGACATCCACAGAGGAAATCAGATACAGTAGTTTTCAGTTGGGAATAAATTTGTTTCACAAAATTTGGAAATGAATTTGGCAGTGAACTTTCTGGTAGGTTGGGGGAGAGGTTGAGTAGAAAATCCAGCTGACACTTGAAACCTGAAATTGGCCACCTGGAGAAGGGCTTTCTGCCTAACAAAGGGGCTTTGAGCAGAGCAAGCGAGGAGGAGCCTAGCTGGGCTGATAGTCCTTGTTGGATCGGGGAGCCTGAAGACTCCCAGGCGCAAGCAAGACTTCTGGGCTGGCCGTGTTCCTATGCGCCCTTCAGCTTTCTTCAGTCCTGTCCAGTCAGTCAACCTTTCAAATCCACCCTGCCCTTCCCACTTCCAGGCCTTAGCAAGTAAATTCCAGAGAATGAACACCCAGACTTCTTTCCAGTTAGGGGAAAAGCAGTTGTCTAGATCAGGGGCCAGACAGTAAATATTTGAGGCTCCATAGCCAAGCCAATGGCCATGGCTGCCTTCTAGTACCCAAAGAAAGGCCTGGAAATCTACTTCCAAAAACTCAATCAGCCGTTGAAGACCCTGTGGAGCACAGTTCTACTCTGACATATAGGCCACCATGAGTAGGAGTCAACTTGACAGCAACTGGTTTTTTGGTTTTGGGGTTCTAATAAACTTTATTTACAAAAGTAGGTGGCAGGCTGGACTTGGCCCCTGAGCAGCTGTGTTGAGACCTCTGGTCTAGATTCTAGCTCTTCTAGTCACTGGTGCTGCCACTTCCTGCACCGCTGGGGTGTTCTGCTTTGCACGCTGTGCTGCTCTTGGCCTTTCTCCACTGCGGGCTTTGACTTTTGGCTGCCCCGCTTCTCATAGGCAGTTAGCCCACATTTGTCTACTTCCCAGTTCCCCAAACAGTGTTGCAGTGTTTCCTCTCCTGCTCTCTTTGTCCTTGGATCCCAGGTTTCTTGAAGTAGTAGAGAAAAATGTGTCTATTCAATCTCCCACGCGTAACACCCAGACTCCTTTTATTTTTTCATAGATCCCTTGAGTTACCTCTATAAGCAACCAGAACGAGCATTGATTGGTGTGGTTTAGGCTGTGTGTCTTCACCAAACAGTACTTTGTTTTTTTCTAAAGATAAATTAATGGAGCATGCACCACATAAAGTGAAAAATTTCTACAAAAACTTGAATATGAGAATACGGCTTCCTTTCTGAGGCATAGTTTTGAGGAAAAAACCTTACTTTATATTCAGCCATAATGAGCAACAGCAACTGCGCCGTGTGAAAGGTATTAATATACCCATTTTACATATGGTGAAACTGAAGCCCAGGACTTTTGAGTTAACCGAGCTCACATGGATAGCATGTGAGAGAGCCAGAATGTGAACTCAAATCTCTCTTTGCCATCCTGCTTCTGTGCTAGGAGGTGGCCGTGGGGCTTCGGTTTGTTGTTATTTATTTGTTTGTTGTTGTTTTGTGGTGAAATATATATAACAAAATGTTTGCTTTTTTAACCGTTTTTAAGTGTACAATTCAACGAGATTAATTACATTAACCATGTTATGCTGCCATCACCACATCTATTTCCATAAGTTTTTCATCACCCCAGAAATAACTCCCATTTCCTCTTCCCCTAGCCCCTGGAAACCCCTGATAAACTTTGGTCTCTATACACTTGTCTATTCTGGATATTTCATATAAGTGGATCATACAGTATTTGTCCTTCTATGCCTGATTTATTTTACTCACAAAATGTTTTCAAGGTTCATATATGTTGTAGCATGTATCAGGACTTTATTTCTCTTTTTGGCTAAGTAATATTCCATTGTGTGTATGGGGCTTTGGTTTTGTCCTTTTGGGCAAGAATGGCGTGGTCAGATTGAGAAAGGTCCCTTGGGCAGGAATCAGAGGGGCAGTTGGACAGGAGGAGCAGGGCCTGGGGAGGGAGGCCTGTGAGGAAGCTGTGACAGTGGCCTCTAGGTGGTTAGAGGGCCTGAGGGGAGGGCCTGTGGACAGGGATGAAGAAAGTGATGGACAGAACTTTTAATCCATTGAGGACATGTGGAAGAGGGAGGTGATGGAGGAGAACCCAACGCCAGAGAGGCAGATGGGCTGCCCACCCCCAAAGAGGTCACCCTGACACCCTCACCCCGGCAAGGCAGTGTTGGTAAGGCCACTCCCAGACTCTTGGTTGAACCGTGACCAGTCTGTTTGCGGGATCTGGCCAGAGCCTGGGATTGGGCATGCATGGTCCCTGCTCTGCAGGGAGGGTCTGCGTTCTTGCCCTCCAGAGAAGGGAGGTGCTGAAGCACAGCAAGGCCTGGTTGGGGTTCCTTGAGCACTCGGCATCCCACAGGTAGAAAGCAGCAGCTTCTCTGCCAGTAGGAGAATATTTGCGGTGCAGGAAGAACCCTGGCTTCAAGCAACTGGGCTTGAGTTCTGAGGACCCAGGAAGCCTTAGGAGGGGAGCAGCTAGGCCAGTGGCTGGCACTGTCCTGAGGGTCACCCACCAGACAACAGCTGCAGCAGACCAGACGGATGACCACCAGTTCTCAAACCTGATATTGTAGGCTTGGCCACTTCTCCGTTACTCCACTTCCTGAGCCTCAGTTTCCTTCTCTGTAGAATGGGAGCGATAATACAGGATTACTGTGTGGATTAAATAAGTGTGAGGAGACGCCTTGGCCCACAGCAGCTCTTCAGTAAGAGAGGGATAAGTCTGGACCTGCCAGTCAGAGGTCGTTTCTGACAGACAGTGCCTCCAGTGCACAGATGGAACTCCAGTCCTTGAAGTGGCCGTGGGTCCCTCTAACCACAGTTGCTGCCCATTGGTTCTGGGAGACAGGTAGGGTGGGCAGATTTTCCATCTGTGAATGGTTCTGCATCCCCTTCTGTACCCGGAACTGTTCCAGGAGTCAGGACCCCTTCCCCTGGGCCCCCACAGCACCTGTTCTCCTCTATAATATCGTTTTTTGTTGTTGTTAAGACACTCATGGAGGGGAGGGCAGTGCCACGTTCCAGGCAACTGGAATCCTTCTTATAACTTGGTGTTTTGTTCGCATTCCTACAGTCTTGGTACAGGCTTAAGCAACTGTGGGGTGTTTTACTATGACTAGTTACTCTCTACCCCGATGCCACAGAAGAGACTGCTTCCTGCAAATACGGCTTATCTATGTGGTTTCTCTTTGCATCTTGCTTACTCAGCTTCTTGAAAGGAAAAAAAGAAAAAGAAGATCGATTCAGGGAAGATCTCGATACCAGCCAGTGCACCCTGTTCTCGCTATTGTAAGCAAGGGGTGTAGGATTGTCACCTCGGAGAATGCGCTCTGTGATGTCATTGTTCACACTGTGTTGTAATTGGGCTGTTTGTAGATGATCTCCCTGCACCTTGTGAGCTGCTCAAGGGTAGGAACCAGGACTTACCCATCTAAGTATCCCCAACGCCTGACGCAGCACCTGGTACAGAGTTCGTTATTAGTGCATCTTTGTTGGGTGGATGGATGGACAGATGAGTGGTTGATGGATGCGTGATGGATGGATGGTCAAAGGATGAATGAACAAAAATTGATAAGCAACTTAATATATGGGTAAACAAATAAGCAGATGGATATTTCATTACATAGATGAATAAATTCATTAATTCACCCCAAAAGAGTGATTGAGTAGCTTTGCTAAAAAATGAATAAACAAGCCCATTTACCTGCAAGTCGATTCCAATTCATGGTGACCCCAGGTTACAGAGTAGAACTATTCCCCATAGGCTGTAATCTTAACTGAAGCAGATCACCAGTAGTTTCTTCTGTGGTACCACTGGATGGGTTTGAACCACCAACCTTTTGGTTAGTAGTCAAGTGCAAACCATTTGCACCCCACTAAGGGGGGATAAGGGACCTCTGGTGGCTCAGTGGTTAAGTACTCGGCTGCTAACCGAAAGGTTGGCTGTTCAAACCCACCAGCTGTTCCATGACAGAAAAGATATGGCAGTCTGCTTCTGTAAAGATTATAGCTTTGGAAACCCTATGAGGCAATTCTACTCTGTCCTGTAAGGTTGCTACAAGTCAGAATCGACTTGACAGCAGCGGTTTTTTAAGGTGGGATAAATGGATGAATGAATAATGAAGAGGCGAGAGTGCACGAGTAGGAGGACGAGAAAGCAAGGGTGGGTGGAGGGAGAAACAGGCAGCGTAACATATTAATAGAGAAAGAGAGGGTGAACTGGAGAGAGACCTGAGTGGGCAGATGAACTGATGTTCACACATTCACAGCCTCCTCTGAGGATTTCAGCGTCTGTGAGCTGAAGGAGTTGTTCCCAAGGTCCCAAAGAGCCGGGGCTGGGAAAAAGAATCCACAAGCACTTTCTTTCCCTCTATTAAAGTTTTTTTCTAAATAAACTTTGAATCCGCTTCCAAGTCTGTTTGGAAGGAGCAGTGACGGCTTTCATGTAAGGCAAATTATAAGTCCTTCATTCGAAGTTGTGCTTGGGGACCTTCAGAAATACATGCATTCCCTAGAACGAGTGCTAAAATACGTATGAGACAAGAAACATATGGCGGTAGGGACGCTGTCAAGCCGAGCTTTTCTGTGAGCATATGTGCTTTACTGTCAATGGAACATTTGGCAAGTCTTCCAGAAAGAGGCTTTTCCTGAAATGGAGGTCAACAAGAATATTCCCCCTTCTCATAAATCCTTTGGGGAAAAAAAAAGACTTGTCTCCCGCACACATGCAGCCAATTATCTGGAGGCTCCGGGCTCTCCCTGGGGAGTGGTTAAGAGCAGTTTACTGGTGCTACAGCTGCCCCAGTGGTTTCCAGCAGCCCCAGCTAGGAAGACCATGGCAGGTTGCCATTGCAAGAGGGGGACGGGGCAGACACAGGTGCTAAGCAGTAAAAAGGAGAAATAACGAATCTCCTTCCTCATGCCCAGCAAATATCAGACCCAGATATGAGCTGAGGACGGGCACACTGGAATCCAGAGCCTCTGTGGATGGCCACTGATGACTGTCCACCTTCGTCTAGTTTGGCTGGATTCTACCTAAGCCTGTGCCAGGAGGGCCAAGGCAAATCGGACATGGTCCCTGCTTTGTGGGGCTCATGAGCTAGCAGAGACAAAGATGGGCAGACAATTCCATCCCAGTGCACTGAATCCCATAGCCAGTAAATACCCCTAGCCCAAGAGTGGACAGCCTGAAGGCTTCCCACAGGAGGGTCCATGTCTTAGCTGTGTCTTGAAGGATAAGTAGGAGTTTTCCTGGCAAGAAATGGGAGAAAGGACATTGGAGACACGAGCAAAACAGCTCAGAAGGTGTGGTGTATTCCAGGCCAGGTGTTCTGGCAAAAGGTGGGTCAGAGGTTCATGGAGGACAAGTAGGTGGGCAGAGTGGGCCAGAGAAGGAAGTCTGGGTCACCGTGAAGGGCCTTAGCCAAGGAGCTCAGCCTGTGTCCCTAGGACATGGGGGAGGCTGTGGATGGCTTTAAAGGGGAGTGGCATGATCAGATTTGTGGTTTAGAAGGCCTACCCTGACTGTGGGAATGAGAGGAAGGAAGTAAGGGAGGACCTAGGGAAGCAAGGAGGAGGTGTGACATCGACACATGGAGAGTTGCTGGTACCGGGCCTGGTAGGGACAGAAAGGGGCAAACCTGGAGTCTGTCTCTTACAGACTGTGTGACTTTGGGCAAGTGACTTCGGGACCCATGGCCAATGATGTATAATGGCAGCTTTGTGCCATTTGCATTTGGAAGTGTGTAGTCAGGAATTGTGGTCAGGGGGGAATCTACATCCACATCCCCAGCCTGGGCTTCTGGGTAGACGGCAATGCTGTTCACAGAGATTGGGGATTCAGGCAGAGAGAAGGAAGGCAAGTTGGTGTTGTAGTCATGGTGTTCGTGGTCATGGTGGTAGTGATGGTGGTGGTCATGGTGGTGGTAGGTAGTGGTGGAAGGTGGTTGTTAAGAATTGAATTGTGTCCCCAAAACAATGTGTATCAACTTGGCTAGTCCATGAGTCCCAGCATTGTGTGATTGTCTACCATTTTGTCATCTGATATGATTTTCCTATGTGTTGTAAATCCTACCTCTATGCTGTTAATGAGGCAGGATTAGAGGCAGTTATGTTAACGAGGCAGGACTCAATCTACAAAATTAGGCTGTGTCTTAAGTCAATCTCTTTTGAGATATAGAAGAGGGAAGAAAGCAGAGACATAGGGGGACCTCATACCACCAAGAAACAAGAGCCAGGAGAATAGCACATCCTTTGGACCCGGGGTCTCCTGCGCAGAGAAGCTCCTAGACCAAGGAAAGATTGATGACAAGGACTTTCCTCCAAAGCCAACAGAGAGAGAAAGCCTTCCCCTGGGGCTGGCACCCTGAATTTGGATTTCTAGACTACTGGACTGTGAGAGAATAAACTTCAGTTTGTTAAAGCCATCCACTTGTGAAATTTCTGTGATAGCAGCATTGGATGACTAGACAGCAGTGGGGATGGTGGTGATGATGGTAGTAGTAATTACCAGTGGTTTATGAACCCAGAATTGGTGTTAAACTTGTGACTTGACTGCAGCCTCCCATCCCCTCAGCCCAGAAAAGGCAACATGGCACAATGAAAAGTAGATGAAGCCTGAAATATTTTGTAAGAAAATAGTATTTAACCAGCCCCTCCAAAACCACTACCGTCCAGTCAGTTCTGACTCATAGAGACCCCACAGGGTTTCCAAGGCTGTAAATCTCTACGGAAGCATAGTGCCACATGTTTCTCCCACAGATCGGCTGGTGATTTCGAACCACCAAACTTTTGGTTAGTAGTTGCTTTAACCACTGTGCCACCAGGGCTCAGTATTTAAAGAGGGAGGAAAAACAGCCTTAAAGCATTGGTTTCCAGCTGGGACCCCTGGACCAGCATCATCAGTATCACTTAGGAACTTATTAGAAATGCAAATTCTCAGGCCACCCTAACCCTGCTGAATCTGAGACTCTGGGTGTGGGGCCAGTCTTCCAGGGGATGCTCATATTTGAAAACCACCTGCCTTCAAGAAAAAGGCAGGTGCTTTGGAATTGGGCACAGGTGGGTCTGAATCCCCACTGACTGGGTTTGAATTCCCACTCTGCCTTCCTCCAGCTGTGTGACCGCAGACATATCCATTCCTCTCTCTCAGCCTCTTTCACTTCATCTGCAAAGTAGGGGTGACGTTACCTCGCTGGCAGGGCTGCTGAGCAGGTTAACTGAGCAAACATCTGGAAAACACCAGCACAGTGCATGGCATGGAGTCCCTGGGTGGTGCTTGCTTGGTTAACTTGCTCAGCTGCTAACCCAAAGGTTGGAGAGTAGAGTCCACCCAGAGGTGCCTTAGAAGGAAGGCTTGGTGATCTTGTTCCAAAAATATCAGCCACTGAAAACCCTATGGAGTGCAGTTCTACTCTAGCACACATGGAGTCATCGTGAGTTGCAGTCAACTCCACGGCAACTGGTTTTAATGCACGGCATGGGGGGTCCACAGTGGGAGCTGCCTTCCTCACTTCCTGCAGTCTTCCAGGGCCCCGCTCCAGGGAGAAAGGTTTTATAGGGAGCTCTGAGGACAGCCAAAGTGTGATTGACTTTTCCCTACTGCAGAAGTCTGCCCTCTCCCTGAGTACAGGACCCAGAGCCTGCAGAAGGAAGCTGCCACTCTGGGCAGTGGGCTCTCAGCCTCCCAGGCAGAGTTCTGCATCCCAGGAACACATTCCAGAGTAACCCAGCCCCACCCAGGGTGGCATAGGACCAAGGGAAGAGGAAGAGAGGGGCTGCTTGGGCCTGGGAATTCCTGGGCAGCTCTGACCAGACTGTGCATCCGAATAGGTGCGAGATGGCCCCAGGCTTTCCCCAGTGTCACCCACAGCAGCTGGAGTAGGGCCCCTGGGAGCTGGGAGTCAGAGCCGGATCATCCCCACTGGACTCCTTGTGGGAAGTGAAGTGTGTCCAGGAGACCACAGACATTCCCCAAGCATTCAATGTTTACTCCCTGCCCCCCGGGACCTCAGGACCTGGTGGGAGCTGGCTGGGTCTACGGGATCCTGATGTCCACACGCAACTGCCTGCCCACATCCCTGGCCTCAGACACACCTTTGAACTGCCTGAGATCCAGGCCCCTGCCCACACCCAACACCCTCCACCCCCCCTGGCCAGAAGCTGGCCCCATTTTCCCAGGCTCCCTCCATTCCCACAGCTGTGGGGAAGAGGAGCGCTGGAGCTGGGTCTCGAAAAGGCCAATTTCCAGCCACAGAGGGGTCTTGAACGTACCTGTGCTTGCAGGGACAGCATGTCTACCAGCACCCCAGCCCCTGGGCTCTCGGCCTGCCTCCTCCCATCACATAGCTGCTGTCACAGCATTCGTTACCGTGCATAGTGGTTTATGCCTCTGTTGGTGGATGTCACCGGGAGGTAGGGCCAGGGCATGTGCCTGGTTCCTTGTGGGTCCCTCATGCATATAAAGGGCCTTCAGTGAATGCTTCTGATATGCCTGCATGAGTGACAAGCCCTGGGGTTAGGTATTAGTTTCCTAGTGCTGCCATCACACAAATACCACAAGTGGGTGGCTTTAAAGAAAAGAAATCTGTTGTCTCACAGTTCTGGAGGTTAGAAGTTTAAATCAGGGTATTGGCCGTGTTGATTCCTTCTGGGTCTCTGAGAGGGGCCTGCGGGCAATCCTGGGTGTTCCTTTGCTGCTTGTAGATGTATCTTCACATGGCATCTTCCCCCAGGGTACCCTGTCTCTGTGTCTGTCCTCTTTTATAAGACACCACTCAGAAGTGATTAAGACTAGGACCTACCAACTCAGGTATGACTTAACTGGTAATATATTCAAAGAAAGACCGTATTTCCCCAAACAGGGTCACATTCACAGGCGCAGGGGCCAGGACCTCAACATATATTTTTGGAGGACACAACTCAACCCATAAAAGGTATTAAATCCCCATTTTGAGATTCCTCAAAAATTTAAACTCAGATGAGAAATAAGAGGGTTGACATGTTGTGGGGTTGTTAACCAATGTCATAAAACAATATGCGTAAAAAAAAAGAAGGTTGCTGCTGGATTTTCTCCCACCTTCGAACTTACAACCCAAAGGCTTCTTGGCCCCTGGAAGAGGGACTTGGGGCAGGCAGCATCTTTAGAAGTTTGCAGGACAAAAATAACCAGGGGTCTATCTTGTCGACTCTGTACACTGTGTTCTTGGGGGGGAATGTCAAAACAGAAAGCAATCTCAAAGCAGCCCTTTGGCAGGACATGAACTATGTATTCTTTGTTAAAGCATGCATCTGATCACTGATGGTTTTTCTCTTTCCCCGGCTTTTGACTCTGGGACATAAGGGATTGAGTGCAAACTGGCAATGAATGATCTTCCTCCCGACTTTGGGTGATTATGTTCATTAATAATGATTATCGCTTCTATGTAATATTTGCGTGATAAACTACAGACATCTGGTGGCAAGTGTGTGCGCATTTGGTGTTTGTTGGGAAACAGAAGGGAGCTCGACGTGGATGAAATGTGAAATCTAGGCGCCCAGACTAAAAATAAAGTCAGCAGGCTTTTGGGTTTCTGCTCGCCAGCAGTTCCGAGCTGCTCATATACGCCGCATTCATTGCTGTGGAAACACGCGTCTGTGCATATGCAGCACACACAGAGCACAAGATTTGTGGGCCTGGCCCCTGGGGGGCCCATTACAGAATTTCATATGTTTAGGAATATTTTGTAATAAGCCCCCTGGTGTCACTTATCAGTAATAAAATGTGCAACTGCAAAAAAAAAGAAAATTTAAACATAGAACAACCATGCAACCCAGCAATCTCAATCCTAGGCATACCTGCAAAAAAATTGAAAGCAGGGACTCAGTCAGATACTTGTACACCAGTGTTCATAGCAGCACTGTTCACACTAGCCAAAAGGTGGAAACAACCCAAGCGTCCATCAACAGATGAATGGATAAACACAATGTGATATATACATACAATGGAATATTACTCAGCCAAAAAGAGAAATAAAGTTCTGATTCATGTTACAACATTTTAAGAACGGGATAGGGGTGGCATCTGACCTCCTCTAATTTCACAAGCGGGGAGGAGAACCAAGATCAACATTCAAAATCAATCAGCCCAAGGCTGATGCCTATGAGGTTTAGGTCAGGCATGCCTCCTCTCTCCACCATCTTTACCAATTCTGACACTAACCATCCCTCCCACAGCATTCTCTACTTCTCTGCTGAGTTCCACAATTTGTTGTAATGGCCACACAGAACTCACAGGCAATACTCACGATTTTAGGGTTTACTAGGGAAGTAACAGGTTGCAGTTCAGGTTCAGAAATGCTCAGGATACACAGTTCTTCCATCAGGACAGTCACTTTCCAGCCATGCCAAGAGACATGCCTCGCTCTGGCCCTTGGCTTCCGCCCTGTTCTGGCAAGTGTTTCAAAGCTCACCCTGCTCCAACAGTAAGCCTTGGTCTGAAGGCGCTCAGCTTTAGCTCTGTGGGTGTGGGTCACAAACCTAGCTCCACCAAGTGCCTAGAGGCACCTTACTCCTCCAGCAAGTCTCCTGCCCAAAGGCGCTCAGCTTTCTTGTTCTGGGAAGCCTACCACACAGTCTTCTGCAGGTCTCTCCTGCTGCTGTTCCTCTGCCACCACTTCCCGCTGTTTAAGTGTTACACTCTCTCTCTCTCTGTCTTTCTCTCTCTCTCCATCTTCTGGTTCTAGGAGCTTCTCAGCACAGGAATCCTGGGTCCAAAGGACACGCTCCACTCATGGCCCTTCTTCCTTGGTGGTGGTGAGATCCTTTCCCTCTCACCTCTAGGATGGCTCATTTTAAGTCTAGCAGGGTGGCAAAACTGACCAATCCCCTTATTAGGGTTCCGTATACCTTATTAGCATGGTCCCAATCAACCATTTGGTGGGAATTACAAGAACATGACGAGGAAGACCACACAAAAGCAATCCATTACACCACAAACATGGATGAACCTTGAAAACATTATGGGAGTGAAGTCAGACACAAAAGGACAAATATTGTATGATCCCACTTATATGAAATATCTACAATAGGCAAATACATAGAGATCAAAGTTTATTAGTGGTTACCAAAGGCAGGCGGGAGACGGAAAGTGGAATTTATTGCTTACGGGGCATTGAGCTTCTGTTAATGGTGATGGAACAATTTGGAAAACCATAGTGGTGATGGTTGCACAACATGATGGAAGTAAGCAATGTCACTGAATCGTACATGTAAAAATTGTTGAACTGTCGAAAGTTTTATTATACATATTTTTGTCCCAATACAAAATAAAAAAATAGATTTCCCATATTGAGTCCAAGGAGCTGAAGGTCTGAGGAGTTAAATGGTATGTGTTATCTCAACATACCCTCTAACAACCCTGAGGCCTTGGGGTCAGTATCTCCATTCTGCAGGGAGGAAGCGAAGCTCAGAGACAGGAAATGGCTTGCTCTGGACCCTACTAGTAAAAGCAGGATTTCCAGTACACAAATACAGATTTTTCCCCTTAAAAGTCAGGCTTTGTGGCAATAGGGATTCTGCCTGTCGTGTTCCCAAAGGTACAAATGAAAATTCCTCTTGGGAGCGTTATGCCCTCTACGGCTGCCTGGCAGGACTGGCCTGACGGCGTAGGGCCCCTCGTCCTAGAAATGGGAGAGGGAGAAGAGCAGAGTCACCTTCTTCCAAGGGGGGCTGGGGATGGAGAGGGGCTCCTCTTTTCTGCCAGAAATTTGAAATGCTGCCCCCACACAGCTTGACACACTGCAACTAACCCTTTCTGACCTCCAGGCAAGGATAAAGAACTGGGCTGGTTCCGCCGTGTCGACCACCCTTCCACTACCATTTGGGTGTGCGGAGGTCAGGGCCCAGCTTGGGTTCCTGGGAGAATCCAGGGCAGAGTGGGTCTTGCAACAGTAAAGGGCGGACAGACAGACAGATGAATGGGGAGCCTCTTCTTTACAAGGGAAAGGGAGGTGGCCAGAAGACAGAGTCACTCACCAAGAAGGGCCTGGCAACTCAGGCTCCACTCTCTGACAGTCACCTTCCTCAGCCCTGGCCCTGGGGGTCAAGAGAAACAAATTGTGAATCACTCAAGGCCTCTGGGGAATGTCACTAGTGCAGGGAGCTAGGTGGGGCCTCTTGCCTCCCAGGACACTGGAGCAGGGAGCAGCCCCCACAGCCTCAGGGGCCCCGAGATCTTTCAGCTCACAGCCGTGTGGCTCATCTGAAGCCTCAGGGTCTGCAAAGCAGCCTAGCTGGAGGAGATTCCTCAAACCCCCAAATCCTGTCAGAGCTGGGTAACCTGGCTCCGAGTACAGGCAGCCACTCGGACCATGGGTGGCGCCTCCCCACTCTGAGCCTCCCCAGCCGTGGGTCTGTTAAAGGGGGCATGGAGGGCCTTGCCTCCTGGGTTTGCTGGGAGAATTATGTGAGACAGTGGGACATGTCAGGCTGCGCTGCCTGGCGGGAGCAGGCGTCCCATCGGTGCCCACGTCTTCCTTGTGCCCCGTTCAGAGGCTGTGCACAAGCGACGCTGACCACTGGCCTGGCTGCCAACTGTCCTCAGGGCCGCCCAACCCCAGGGCATGGTTCATTGACACTCAGAGCATGGGTTTAGCACCAGTGGTGTGTTAGGCCCACTCTGGGGATGGAGCCTCAAGCCAGCAGACAGGAGTCTGCTCTCAGGGAGCTTCCATTCCAGGGAGGAGAGAGAAACCATAAGCAATGAAAAGTAAAGCAAATAAATAAGAGAGGTATTTTTTTTATTGTGGTAAAAGATATGTAGCAAAACTTTTGCCATTTCAACAATTTTTACATGTATAATTCGGTGACGTTGATTACATTCATCTTGTACAACCATTACCACTGTTTACAAATTATTCTACCACCATTAACAGAAACCCAGTGTCCCCTAAGCAAAAACTCCCCCTTTTCCCTCCCTGTCATCCCTGGTAACCACTGAGAAGCTTTGGTCTCCGTATATTTGCCTATTTGATGTAAATGGGATCATGCGGTATTAGTCCTTTTGTTTCCTATTTCACTCAGTGTGTTTTCAAGGCTCATCCACATCATAGCATGTATCAGGGCTTCGTCTCTTTTTATGGCTGAGTAATATTCCATTGTATGTATGTACCACATTTTGTTTATTCATTCCTCTGTTGATGGACATTTAGGTTGTTTCCACCCTTCGGCTATTGTGAACAGTGCTGCAATGAACATTGCAGATGTCCGTAGATGAGATAATTTTGATAGCGATAAGTGCCTGGGAAAAAATAAAACAGGAAAATGTGACAGAGAGTCCATGAGAGTGGGGACTTTAGAGGGAGTACTTAGAGAGGGTATCCCCAAGAAAATGACCAGAATAAGTCAGTCATGGGAAGATGCATGGGAGGAGAGTGCTAGGCAGAGGCAATAGCTTTTGCAAAGGCCCTGGGGTGGGACTAGGCCTCTGGGCTTGAGGAGCAGAGAGAAGGCCCTGCAGCTGGAGTGTGTGAGTGAGGGGGGTGGGTGGGTCATGGAGTCTCGGGAGCCATGTTGGGAGCCTCCTTCCTAGGCCACCACTAGAGTGACCAACTGCTCTGGTTTTAGCACTGAAATACCCAGGAAACCGCTCACTCCTGGGTAAACCAGGACGACCGGTCGCCCTCACGCCCACCCAAGCTCCCCACATTTTTGTGAGGTGTGGAACTTGTACCCTTCACTCACAACAGCTCTGTCCTCCTTTCCTAAGGAGCTGGGAGTCCCAGGATCAGGGCCATTAATGGGTCTGGTCCACTCGGGGTGGTTGGTGTGTGCTGAGTGACCAGCTTTTTCCTGAGAGCAACTTTCCAAATCCATGGCCACTATTCGGGCTGGCCACCCTCTGGACAAAGGGTCCCGGCCTCACTTGCCCTTTACTAGAACTTTTGGAGTGAGCTGGTGGGGCAGGGCAGGGCTCTTAGTGTGCAGGTTATGAGAGATTCTCATGAAAATCAAAGCTCACATGAATGGCCTTTTAAGTTTTTTAAAAAAAGAAAAAAGAGCTTTTCGTTCTCTGAAAGCAATAAATCCTGGCCTTCGTTAAGTTTGGAGAACTACACTGGCCCATGTGTCAGTGATTAAGGCTTCGGGGTGAATGGAGAGTTTAGGAATTTGGCATCTGTGGGGTGTGCTGCTTTATATGTGCCTCTCACTTATCCCAGCGCCTGTTTTCCAACAGGAAACAGTCTCCTGGAGAAGATGGGCTCTGGGGAGACACTCATTTGCACTAGCACAGATCTGGTCCGATGGAGCCCCAAACCCAAGTACCATCAACCCATACACCAAGAACCATCACCTCAGGCTCTCCCACCCACCATTGGCCACCATCACCAGTGACACTTCGTGCCACCAACACATTAACCCCTTGTCCAGGTACCACCAGTTCAGTGTTCAGCATTAGACACTACAATGTCTTTGTGTTCAATACCTTCCTTGGCCTGGGCACAAGCTCTTTTGACACTAAAGTTAACCTGACTCTTAGCCCCCACCCTTTGGAGCCCAAGAATGTCCTTCTCCCCTCTCTGGGGTCCTCTCCACCTCCCCTTCCATCTCTCCAGCAGTCCAGGCCAGCAAGCCTGCCAGGACCCCTCCATCCCTTTGGAGATGTCCCCATGGCCTTGAGCCCCAGTGTGAGGGAATGGCGTGGTCTCTCTCTGTCCTTCTGCGGGGCTTTGATGTGAATTTGCTCAGTCCTCCCTGGGCCAAGGGGTGTGGGTAGGGGGTTCTGCAACCCAAGAAATATCTCCTCACATCACTCCTCTCATGCCCCATGGCATGGTGCAGCCATGTGCCTTACATCTGTCTCTCAAAGGACTCGTCGGGCAGTTCCTCTCCCTTGAAGTCTCCACTGTGAGACCCATAGGGCTGGGACTTTCAACAAGCAGTGCTTCTACTAAAGAGTTGGTGTTATGGCTGCCTGGGCACCCCCAACACACATACCCTTAACCAAAGCACTTACATTAGCCCTGACACTCTGACCCACCTATCCAAATCCCCTTAACCCACATTCTGCTTTGCCCCAGGCCCTTCTTGCTGTATCCTATGGATAAGACATTCCACTTTGGGGCACTGGTGCCTAAACTCCTGTCCATTTCCAAGAAAAAGAGTAACAGAGGAGGGCAACATGGAGTCCCTTGGTGGTACAAACAGTTAATGTGCTCAACTGCTAACAGAAAGGTTGGAAGCTTGATTCCACTCAGAGGCACCTCAAAAGAAAGGCCTGGTGATCTACTTCCAAAAAATCAGGCATTGAAAACCTTATGGAGCACAGTTCTACTCTGACACGCAATGGAATCACCATGAGTCAGAGTCAACTTGATGGCAGCTGGTTTTGGGAGACAACATTGCTGTAGGAAAGAGCAGCGGCAGGCTGGGGCCCAACTCCTGGCTCCTTACAAGCTCTGTGACTTAGATAGCTGCACCTCTGGGCCTCAGTTTCCTTATCTGTAAATGGGGGCCAACAATATCTACAACTCAAAATTATAGGAGGATTTAAAAAGATAGCAAACGCACTCAGCACGTGGTCCCCCACCTTCCAGTGCTCCCTAGGCCCCCACCTCTCTAAGGCCCCTCCCACCAAGACCCTTTCAGGGGAGTGGTTCCTGGATCTCCAGAAAACACAGTGTGGTTGAGTTGCTACAAAGCTAGTGCGCCAGCAGGATGAGTAATGGATCTGGACTCCTTAATCCCGTGTAAACGTTTTATTAGAGACACTCCTGGCATGAGGGGGAGGCACTGTGTATGACATGAGGAGATCACCAGCCGTAAAGAGAAATGAAGTCCTGATACATGCTATGATATGGATGAACCTGGAAAACATTATGCTGAGTGACATAAGCCAGACACAAAAGGACAAATATTGTATGATCCCACTTACATGAGATATCCAGAATAGACAAGTATATAGATACCAAAATTCATTAGTGGTTACCAGGATGGACAGGAGCGGGAAATTGGGAGTATTCCTTAAGGGGCACTGAGTTTCAGTGAAGGGTGATGGAAACATTTGGAAATGGACAGCGGTGATAGTTGCACAACATGGTGAATGTAATTAGTGTCATTCAACTGTACATGGAAAAAATGTTGAAATTGCTAAAGTTTTGTTAGAAATATTTTTAACAGGGCTGGATTATCCGACAGGCAAGGTAAGCACGGTGCTTACCTCGTTTACCAAATCATCTGTAGTGACCACTTTCACATGTAGTGAATACTTTCGCCACATCTTTGACATGGTGAAACCCATGTGCAAGTGTTCACTACAGATTAGTAAGTAAGCACATGTAAACTCATGCTTACTTGTGCTTAGTGGGTCATCTGCCCCTGTCAGGGATTGTAAATTTGAAAAGAGGCTTTAATTTTGTAGGAAGGTGCTGTGGGTTGGGAGAGAGACAGATGCCAGCCACATCTAGAAGCAAAATGTTTGATATGGTGAAAAAATGTGAAATTGTTCACTACAGATGATGTGGTAAGCAAGGTAAGCACCGTGCTTACTTTGCCTATTGGATAATCTGCCCCTGATTTTTAACAGCATAAAAAAAGGAGGGAGGTGACCAGAGCCATTTTGGGTCTCCAGTGCTGACAGCTGGCACGTGACCTTTTAATTAGGTATTTAATTCACGAGCTTCTGAGTGAAAGCCCTAGGCCACTTCCATTTTGTGTGGTTCCGAGTATATTTAAAAAAACAACAAATGCCAAGAAATGGTTATAAAAATTGGGGACTATTCAACCCCTTAACTCTAATGAGTCTCTTCGTTTGTGGGTAAAAGCCATACAGTGTTTGGAAGTTCAGGCTCAGGACTAGACTGCTGGCTCTACCCTGTACAAGTTGTGTGACCTCCAAGGGTTCGTTAATCTCTCTGTGCCTCAGTTTCTTTATCTGTGAAATAGAGACAGTAATAGTAACCCTCCTCACTGGTTTGTGGTGAGGAATAAATGAGTTAATACCGAGGAATACTATAGTTGCCAGCAAGTCATCTCTGACTCATGGCAACCCCGTATACAACAGAACAAAACGTTAATAGGTCCTGCACCATCTTCATGGTTGTTGGTATGCTCGAGTCCACTGTTGTGGCCACTATGTATATTGAGTAGCTTTCAACCTAGGGGTTCATCTTCCAGCACAATCTCAGACAATGTTCTGTTGTGATCCATAGGGTTTAAACTGGCTAATTTTCAGAAGTAGATCACCACACCTTTCTTCCTAATCTGTCTTAGTCTGGAAGCTCCACTGAAACCTGTCCACCATAGTGAGCCTGCTGGTATTTGAAATATCAGTGGCATAGCTTCCAGCATCACAGCAATACACAAGCACCACAGTAAGACAAACTGACAGATGGGTGGTAGAAATAGTAAATTAGTGCCTAGTGTGAAGGGAAAAAAAAAAAAACCTGTTGCTGTCGAGTCAATTCCAAGTCATGACAACCCCATGTGTTGCAGAGTAGAACTGTGGTGCTCCATAGGGTTTTCCTGGTTGTAATCTTTACAGATGCAGATGAGCAGGCCTTTCTTCTGCCCCATGGCTGGGTGTGTTTGAACCTCCAACCTTTCAATTAGTAGCTGAGAGCAAACAATTTTCACCACCCAGGGACCTATAAATGGCACCGATCAACTCATGTTTTTATTTAACACTGTTGGGGGTTGCTGTGGCTGCCTGGTGCTGTAAACTCCTTTGGTGAGACCATCAGTGTCCACATTTAGGCCCTTCATGGATGTGAGGTTGAAGCCACCACTATCCTGGCCCCCTGAAATAGGCCTTGCTCATTTGTTCACCAATCATACCACATCAGAGCAGGCTCGCCCAGGCCTGGTCAATGGGGCAGGGTCATCCATCACCCAGCCTGGACAACAGCCCTGGTTTCAGATACACATTTGCCTGAAAGCACAGAGGCCTGTGAGGGTGGTTTTCCAGACTGCTCCAGCACCTTCCAGCAAGCAGCTGGGGCTCAGCACCTCCCGCTCCCTGCAGCCAGGTGGAGGGCATTTCTGCCTGGACGTAACGGCTTTGGAATGAATTATATGTACTGAGCAAGAGGCTGTGATTCTAATTACCAAGTATACTCTCACCCACAGCGCTGGCTAAGCACCCCAGGCAGCAGTGCCCCCTCCAGAGCCCCAGGTCCCCGGGCCCATCCTAGAGGCCCAATCTGTAGACATCTACCTAGCACACCTGCGCCCGATCCTCCACTCCTCTTCGGACAGAGAGCTTTGTTCAGCCAGGTGGAAATGAGCAGAGAGAACACCCCCATCAGGGTGGGAGCGTCTCACTACCTCAAGGTTCGGCCCGCAAAGTTACTAAAGTGTAGCTGCTATGTCTCAGCTTTTCCCCACCTGGGGGGACACGTAAGAGCCCATTTACATCAATGTCCCAGATGCTCAGCACCCCTAGCCAGTTATTTCTTGGGGTCCCAGATAGACACCCCTTTTGTGTCCACACGCTGGCACATCTGCTGCCAGCTAGTCTGTCTGACAGTTCTGCACACCAGTCACCAGTCACCATCAAGACGAATCCAACTCATGGCAACCCCATGTAAATCAGAGTAGAACTGTGCTCCACAGGGTTTTCAATGGCTGATTTTTTTCAGAAATTGATCACCAGGCATTTCCTCCAAGGCCCCTCTGGGTGGACTCAAATCTCCATCCTTTCAGTTAGCAGCTGAGCATGTTTGCACCATCCAGGGATTCCACAGTTGTGCAAGGCAGGTGTCATTGCCATCACCCCCAAGCCTTCATCCAAATGGATTGGGAACCTAAGTCTCAGAGAGGTTGAGTAATTTTCTCAGGGTAAACAGCTTCCATACCAGTTGTTTTTTCCCCTCCTGCTCAGGCACCCCCTTGTTGCTGTCTATTGCCCACAAGCCTCTTGAAGAAGCTTCGTGGATGCCACTGGCAGCACCCACTGTGAGAACACGGTGTCCCCCCAGCTGCTAGTCCCTGAGCCAGAGCGGTGTGGATCCCATGCAGGGGTGGGAAGAATGGCCCCTCCCCAGCTCTTCATCGCCCAGAGACCCTCCTGCTGGCAAGGAACACTACTGCCAGCAGCAAACTCATTCTGCATCCTCAGGCAAGACTTGTCCTCTCCCACACAGCCTATTTCCCCATCTATACATGAGCAGGTTGATTCAGACAGACTCCCAGATGCCTTCCAGGGCACCCTGAGTGTCTGCATCTCTTCTGACAAGGGGGGAAGTTCTCCCACTTGTAGAGAGGAAGGAAAAGAAGAAAAACGAGGAAAAACCTCTGTGGCAAACCGCTGGGCCAGGGCCTGGTTTTGCTTGTTTAGAGCAATGTCTTAGCTGCAGGCAAGATGGTCCCCCTCTCCCTGGGAGGCCTGGCCCAGATGCCTGGGGACAGGGCCAGCTGGGAGGAAAGGCTGTGGGTCCCCTGAGTCTGCTCTGCTGTCTGCCCTGGGGGGCACCTCCTCTCCAGGAGCCAGACAGCCTGCCCGCTAAAGCTGTGGGCCAGCCCACTGGGCACAGCCTTTGTCCTACCTGTGTTTTTGTTGTTGTTGTTAGCTGACATTCAATCGGCCCCTGACTCATGGCGATCCCACGCACGACAGAAAGAAATACTGCCTGTCCCGCGCCATCCCCACGATCGATTGCAGATCAGACTGTAGTGATCCATAGGGTTTTCATTGGTTGGTTTTCAGAAGTAGATCACCAGGCCTTTCTTCTTGATCCATAATTCATATTTGCTTGGTGAGTAGCAAGGCCTGGCACAGGGTAGATGCTGAGCTGAGGTGAGCTGAATAGCCAGCAGGGGCCTGCACTCAGCACCTGGTGATCTAGAAAATTGGCCAAGGGCCGCTCTTTCTGGCTTCCTTCCAGAAAGTTCTACATCCCATGTGTGCCTGACCTCTTTTTGCAGAGGTGGTAGACCGGGAGCCCAGCAGTCAGGATGGAGACCAGCTCAGGCTCACTGCCTCTCCTGCCTCTGTTTGGCCAAGTCTTGCTGCCTCTGTCTTCTTGTTGCTGTGTGCTGTCAAGTCGATTCCAACTCATAGCGACCCTACGGGACAGAGTAGATCTGCCGCATAGGGTTTCCTAGGCTGTAATCTATACAAGAAGGAGCCCTGGTGGTGCAGTGATTAAGAGCTCAGCTGCTAACCCAAAGGCCAGAAGTTCGAATCCGCCAGCCACTCCTTGAAAACTCTATGGGGCAGTTCTACTCTCTTACAGGGTCTCTATGAGTCGGAATCGACTGAGGGCAATGAATTTGGTTTTGGAATCTCTACAGGAGCGGTAGTAGGGAAGAAAGGAGGGCAAGAATTGCTCCCTGTCTGAGCAGCCTGTGCTCATCAAACCAGGCAGTCCTGTATCTCTTCTAAGCCCTGCATCTTGTTGGACTTGATAGTCGTGCGTGTGTGTATGTGTGTGTGTGTGTGTGGTAAATATATATATATATATGTATATATATATATATATATACCAAAACATTTGCCATTTCAACATTTTTTACATGTACAATTCAGTAACATTAATTACATTTGTCGTGCTGTTCAACCATCTATACATTTATAGATGGTTTATAGAATGAACCATCTATTCACTTCTCTTTGTGGCTGAAAAATATTCCGTTGTATGGATATACCACTTTTGTTTATCCATTCCTCTGTTGATGGACATTTTAGGTTGTTTCATGGAATTGATAGTCTTTTTTTATTATTGTGGTGAAGATATACACAACAAAACTTTTGCCAGTTCAACAATTTCTACATGTATAATTCAGTGACATTGATTACATTCTTCATGTTGTGCAACCAGTAGGACCATCTTGCCTGCAGCTGAGACCTTGCTCGAAATAAGCAAAACCAGGCCCTGGCCCAGCGGTTTGCCACAGAGGTTTTTCCTCGTTTTTATTTTTTTCCTTCCTCTCTACAAGTGGGAGAACTTCCCCCCTTGTCAGCAGAGATGCAGACACTCAGGGTGCCCTGGAAGGCATCTGGGAGTCTGTCTGAATCAACCTGCTCACATATAGATGGGGAAACCGATGGCTGAAACTGTTTTCAAATTTTTCCATCACTATTAACAGAAGTTCAGTGTCCCTTAATAAGTAACGCTCTCTTTCCCCCTCTGCTAACCACTAATAGACTTTGGTCTATTTGAGTGTTCTAGATATTTCAATAAGTGAGATCATACAATATTTGTCTTTTTGTGACTGACTTATTTCCCTCAGCAGAATGTTTTCAAGGTTCATCCATGTTGTAGCATATATCAGGACTTCATTTCTCTTTATGGCTGAAAAATATTCCATTGTATGGATATACCACTTTTGTTTATCCATTCATCTGTCGATGGACATTTTAGATTGTTTTCATGGACTTGATAGTCTTTTTTATTATTGTGATGAAAATATACACAACAATACATTCGCCAATTCAACAATATATACATGTATAATTCAGCGACTTGATTACACTCTTCATGTTGTGCAACCATTAGGACTTGATAGTCTTTAAAGCTAACTCTAGGAGATGGTGGGGAAGGACCTTAGGCCTCCTTACCATGCATTCCCTCCCTCCCTCCTTCCTTCCTGCCCATAACAAATGTTGCCTGATCCTACCCTACTCTGGGAGTTGGGTGCCCAGACCTGCATCAGATACAGCCTCTACATACTGCAGTGAACTGACTTCTGTGAGGAGGAGGGGAAATCAAAGATGGTAGGAAGGTGATGGAAGAGAGACTGGCTGTAGGGAGTCGAGGGCTATCAGATGCTGAGGAGAACAGCATCCAGGCTGGGGAGCGGGCATGGGGGTTGGCACAGGACGAAGTGACAGGAAGACGCCAGGTGGTTTCTGCCTGGTACTTGGGTACAGGTGTTGCCTGCACGTAGCAGGAGGGAGCACCATGGGGAGCACGGAGGGAATAGGGAGATGCGCTGGGGCTTGGACACTTTGCCTCCCAGTGAGGTTGTCCCAGAGCTGGTTGAACACTGCAGTGTGAATCTGAGTAAAAGGTGGGCTGGTTGTCGGTGTCTGAGTTATTCACACAGGGCCTCCAGTATGTGGTTGGGTTTGGCCCTGGAGAGGGCTCCTGGGCAGCCTCCTTATTCTCTGAGGAGGTCCTTTTAGGTGGGAGCTGGTCCCACTGTTAGCCCATAGCCCCACAAGCCCTGCATGCTCAGTGACACCCTGAGCCCCCACCCAGCTCTGGTCTGCCCCCAGGAGCCTCCCCACAGGCCCTGGGAGGCAGTCCCCCCACCCTCCGCAGGCAGCCGCCTGCTTGCCCGCCCAGCTTCCCTCCACACTGGGCCTTCTGCCTAATCATGCCACCCAGGAGAACCACCCAGACAAATCCATTCGTTCAGCCATCTCAAAGAAGGCAAATGTCTTCATCTGGCTTGAGTTACCCAGATGGAGAATTTCACGGTCATGCCCAGTAATGGCCATCAGAAAACCTCCATGCTGTTCCGCCTCCAGAGCCAGGCAGGGCTAGGTCACTCTCCACTGTGGGCCCCTCTCATGCGCCTCCCACACGTCAGCCCAAGGCGAGCCCGGCCTGGCTGAGGCCAAGCCAGAGCCTAGAAACCGGGGGCCAACTCACAGGTCCTTGGGTGGGGAGCTGGGTGTCCTCTAGGAGCATAGGACACAATGACTTGTGCACTGAAGGAGCTCCTGTCCCCACACCATCACTTGCCCTAAAACCACACGCCCAGAGACCCGAAGGTGCTGACCACCTCCCATGAGGCTCCCAGCACTGTCTGCCCACACTCAGGATCTGGGGCAGAAATCAAGCCACATGCTTTGGCCATGACAGGCCAGGAAGCTCATGAGGCCCTAGTGGGCCGTAGCAGTGGACGTGGTAGTGGGCATGGAGGTTCCTCATAAGCCATGCGGCCCACACAGGTATGAGAAACCAGAGTCTGTTATGGGGGTGCCAGGATCCCTGCCCCACACCTCCACGCAGCCCTGGGCAATTTCAGCACAAAAGCCAATCTCAAGGTCTGTGTCCAGGATCAGGGCTGTGTAACTGGCATGGATTTTCGCCCCCAAATCACAGGGGTGCGAGAAATAGCAAGTTTCTAATTTTTTAATTTTGTTTAACGACCCTGACTGCAAGCCTCCATTCCACTGGGCTGGCAACAAGCTCATTCTCACCTCACCCTCGGGCCTGTGTCAGGGTCGGACTTAGCACGGAGGGGCTCCTCTGGGATCCACAGATGTCCTAGCCCTTTCCTCATATTCTGTCTCACTGTTTCACAGAGGCACTCTGTGATGGATTGAATTGTGACCCCCAAAAAGATATGTTGATGTCCTAACCTCTGTGCCTGTGAGCATGACCTTATTTGGAAACAGGGTCTTTGAAAATATTATCAGTTTCATCAGCATGAGGTCTTACTGGAGTATAAGGAGCCTTGGTGGAGCAACAGTTAAACACTCAGCAGCTATTGGAAAGGTCAATTGCTCGAACTCACCCAGCAGCTCCATGGGAGAGAGAGGTGGCATTCTGCTCCCATAAAGGTTACAACCTAGAGAATCCCATGGAGCAGTTCTACTCTGTCAGATGAGCTCACCGTGAGTTGGAATCAACTCGACGGCACATAACAACATATGCGAGTAGGATGGGTCCTAATTCCATCTGGTGGTGCAGTGGTTAAGAGTTCAGCTGCTAACCAAAAGGTCGGCAGTTCGAATCTACCAGTTGCTCTTTGAAAACCCTATGGGGCTGTTCTACTCTGTCTTATAGGGTCGCAATGAGTCTGAATCGACTCGATGGCAACAAGTTTTCGGCAATGGGTGAGTGTCCTTATAAAAAAAAGGAGACACAGGGACGGAGAGACAATGTGACAATGCATCTGCAAGACAAGAAACTCCAAGAAACGCCTGGGGCCACAAGAAGCTGGAAGAAACAAGGAAGGATCTTCCCCTGAACCTTTAGAGAGAACATGACCCAGCTGACATGTGGATTTGGACTTGACAAGATAATACATTTCTGTTCTTCTAAGCCCTATTTTGTTACAGCAGCCCTGGGAAATGCTTACACTCTCCTCTCCTCACTCAGGGGACCCAGGGAGGTGCTCCACCAGGCTCCCCCTTAAACAAGGTCGGCCAGGGCCTCTGACCC
Organism: Dugong dugon; assembly: GCA_030035585.1. NCBI lineage: Eukaryota > Metazoa > Chordata > Mammalia > Sirenia > Dugongidae > Dugong > Dugong dugon. The sequence goes on from CM057460.1 coordinate 152,609,971, forward strand.
AGGCCGCTTCTGCTTTTTTGCCTGCCCTGACCCCTGAGTCACGGAGCAGAAGTGGGCCTGGCCACCTGCTTGAAAGCAGGGAGAAGGGAAAAGACACACACACACACACACACACACACACACACACACACACACTAACACACACGCTCACACATTCAAACACGCATGCAGACATACACATACTAGCACACTCACACACACATTTCTCAGTGAACTACCCTCCCTCAGACCTAATTCATGGCCAGTCTCGTGTCTCCCCTCGGGGGTTGTTCTAGGAATTATTGAGGGAGGACCCCCGCCCTCCCTGGGCAGCCGCCCACCTGCCTACTCAGTTTCCCTCCACACCGTGCCTTCTGTCTAAGCATGCCACCCAGGAGAACCACCCAGACAAATCCTTTCACAAGAAAGTTCAGCTCCTTGTAACACAGTCATAGAGAAGTACCCACCTGTCCCTCTATCACCTTCAAGCCCAGCACAGAGCCTGGTATGCAGTGAGTGAGAAGATAGAGATTAAAAAATGTGATTTAAAATTGCAACCTAGTGTATGCAGCTGTCATGGATTGAACTGTGTCCCCAAAAAATATCTGTCAACTTGGCTAGGTCATGATTCCCAGTATTGTATGATTGTGTAATCTGATGTGATTTCCTTATGTGTTGTCGACTCTATCACTATGATGAGGTTATACTGATGATGTCTACGAGATTGGATAGTGTCTTAATCCAATCTCTTTTGAGATATGAAGAGAGAAGCGAGCAGAGACACGTGGGAAGCTCACACCACCAAGAAAGCAGTGCTGGGAGCAGAGCACATCCTTTGGACCTCAGCTTCCTGCGCTGAGATGCTCCCAGAGCAAGGGAAGACTGACGCATCACAAGGACCTTCCTCCAGAGCCGAGAGACAGAAAGCCTTCTCCTGGAGCTGATGCCCTGAATTTGGACTTGTAGCCTACTAGACTGTGAGAGAATAAACTTCTCTTTGTTAAAGCCATCCACTTGTGGTATTTCTGTGATAGCAGCACTAGATGACTAAGACAGCGACTTTCTACCACCTGTCTGTCAGTTTTGTCCATCTGTGGTGGCTGGCATGTTGCTATGATGCTGAAAGCTATGCCACCAGCATTTCAGATACTAGCAATGTCAAACCTAACCAGCAGGGACAGATTTCAGTGGAGCTTCCAGACTAGGAAGAAAGGCCTGGTGATCTACATCTGAAAATTAGCCAGTGAAAACCTTATGGATCCCAACAGAACATTGTCCAGTAGAGTGTTGGAAGATGGGCCCCCTAGGTTGGAAGGCACTCAAAATATATACTGGCCACAATGATGGACTCAAGCATACCAACTATCAGGAAGCTGGCACAGAACCAGACAACATTTTGTTCTGTTGTGTATAAGGTCGACATATATAAGCTGGAGCTGACTCAGTGGCAACTAACAACAACATAAGCAATTTTACTTCTGCACACTTTTTCCTCTGGCATCTGAGAAAATGGGAGAATTTGGGGATAGTTAGACTCAGAGGGACTAGAGGAGGAGAGGGAAACAGAGGCAGGGGAGAAGGAAAAGGGGCATCAGAAATGTTTCCAGAGAGGTCCAGGGGAGGTGGTGGGGATAGGGAGCATTAACCAAGGCCTGAGACCTCCACTCCAACAGCATGAGGTGAGGCACCGGCAAGAGAGGCAGGGGCCGACGGGTCCTGGCACTGCAAAGGCATGGACCTGTAACTGGGAAGAGGACCGGCTGTGTCTCAGGTCCTCAGAGCTCTTTCCTTCTTCAACACCTGCATCATAAATTCAGAAAGGCTCAAAATATATGGGTGGAGGGCTGAGTACAGAAAAGAATGTGTGCCTGTGTGCACCCTATCTGCAATAAATCATGACACATTTATAAGCATCTCCCTGGAACTGTGGGGAAGGGAGGTTCTAGTGAGCAAAAGGGCAGAAGATGGTTAGTATAGTGCCTATTATTACTGAATTTAAGCATCTGTAATACCATGTGTTATAGATTGAGTTGTGTCCCCCAAAATGTGTGTCAACTTGGCTAGGCCATGATTCCCCGTATTGTGTGATTGGCCACCATTCTGTCATCTGCTGTGATTTTCTTATGTGTTGTAAATCCTATCTCTATTAAGAGGTAGATTAGAAGCTCCTCAGCTGGGGAAGATTGATGACAAGGACTGTCTTAGTCATCTAGTGCTGCTATCACAGAAATACCACAAGTGAATGGCTTTAACAAGGAGAAATTTATTCTCTCACAGTCTAGTAGGCTACAAGTCCAAATTCAGGGCATCATCTCCAGGGAAAGGCCTTCTCTCTCTGTCGGCTCCAGAGGAAGGTCCTTGTCTTCAGTCTTCCCTTGGTCTGGGAGCATCTCAGCACAGGAACCTCAGGTCCAAAGGGCACACTCTGCTCCCAGTGCTGCTTTCTTGGTGGTGTGAGGTTCCTATGTCTCTCCTTTCGCTTCTCTCTTTTATATCTCAAAAGAGATTGGCTTAAGACACTATCCAGTCTTGTAGACCTTATCAATATAACTGCCACTAATCCACCTTATTACATCATAGTGATAGAGTCGACAACACATAAGGAAATCACATCAGATTACAAAATGATACACAATCATACAATCATACAATACTGGGAATCATGACCCAGCCAAGTTGACAGATACTTCTGGGGGGACACAATTCACAAAGGCCTTCCCCCAGAGCCAACAGAAAGAGAAAGCTTCCCCTGGATCTGACAACTGAATTTGGACTTCTAGCCTTCTGGACTGTGAGAGAATAAACTTCTCTTTGTTAATCCGTCCACTTGTGCTATTTCTGTTATAGCAGCACAAGATGACTAAGACACCATGACATAGTCTTTATTTGGTGTGTTGTCTATGCTGTTTTATTTTATTGTTGTTAGCTGCCATCGAGTCCACCCCAGAGTCATGGCGACCTCATGCACAATGAAACGAAACACTGCCCAGTCCTGTGGTATCCCCATGATCAGTTACTGATCAGACTGTTGTGATCCGTAGGGTTTTCCTTGGCTGATCTTCAGAAATAGATCACCAGACCTTCCTTCCTAGTCAGTCTTATTCTGAAAGCTCCACTGAGACCTGTTCAGCACCATAACAACATGCAAGCCTCCACTAATAGACAGGTGGTGGCTGTGCATGTGGTGTGTTAGCTGGGAATGAAACCTGGGTCTCCTGCATGGAAGGCAAGAATTATACCACTGAACCACCGACACCAAGATTGTTTTATTTCAGTGAACATTAAAAATCATTTGTCAGGGTCTTTGTAAGGTGATTCCCACCCTCAGCTTTGTTTTTCTCATAAATCTGAAGTTTCTCAGCTGCAGACTCTTCTACCTCAAGACCTTTTGACTGGGGAAGGACTACTGTAAGAATAGGTGGATGGGTTACTTGTGAATGAATAAATGAACAGATGATTGAATAGCTGAATGAATGAATGAGTGAGGGATGAGGAATGCAGGCAACAGGGGGAGGGGAGCAGAGGTGCAGTCGCCCCAGAAGAAAGGGGCGTCTCCCTTTTCTCCTTCCTCCACCAGCCAGCAGGGCATGGCAGGAAGGTGAGCATGGGTGAGCCGGGCAAGCCCTGCGGGTTGCAGGGAGCCAGCCACTGGCAAGCTGAGCCAAATCCAGTGTCTTCCTTTCTCAACAAGACTATCTGCCTTGTCTTCCTGTCTAGGTCCCCCTGGACGGCGTGGCAAGCCTGGACGAAGAGGCGATCCTGGTGAGTCCAGGTTTTCTCATTTCCTAAGCCAAGACTGGGAATGTGCCATTGACCCAAGACCTGGTTGGGGTGCCAGGCCCCTCCTCCCCAGTAGTAATGACCCTTGGTCCTGGATCATGTCTTCCTCTCCCTTCCAAATCCAGCCATTGTCCCTGGAGCCACAGCATCCAGCACTGCATTTCCATGGCTCCTTGACACCCACAATTCCAGTGACTGTCCCCTCAGTGCCCTCAGCCACTCCCTGGATCTTACTGTCAACGTTGGAAACTTCAGTCCCCAGTTCCCTTCTCTGTGGGAGCTGGTGATGAGCCCCTCAGATTGTCTCTCCTTCCTCCCCACACTTGGCCTGTGCTCCTTCCTAGAGAGCGGAACCACCAGGGGAAGTTTCCTTCAACTTCTTCCATACGACCTACACTCACCCACACTGGCCACCACTTCCCTCTCACCATCTTCTTCCATCCTGCCCTGGAACCTGCTCTCGGCCACCACTGCATTCGGCTGCACCTGAGCAGCCTCATCACGTCACCTCTTTCCTCTGCCTGTAAAACTCCTCAGGCCTTTTCCCCAAAATGAACTCCCTCTGCACATGCCCCCATAGGGCACCCCTTTTCTGACCCACAGAGCAGCTTCCCTGAGGAGGTGTCTACCATGTCTCCTCAGCTTTGCCCTGTGAGGGGACGTCTACATTGTCTCCTCAGTTTTGCCCTCTGAGGGGAAATCTACCCTGTCTCCTCAGCTTTGCCCTCTGAGGGGACGTCTATCCTGTCTCCTCAGCTTTGCCCTCTGAGGGGACGTCTACCCTGTCTCCTCAGCTTTGCCCTCTGAGGGGACGTCTATCCTGTCTCCTCAGCTTTGCCCTGTGCTCAGTCACAGCCACCCCAGCCTCTTCATTCCAGCGAGAGTGCCCTGGCCAGAGTCAGCCGTGGCCTCCACATGGCCACACCTGCAGGCACTTCTCTATCTGTATCAATCTTTTTACTGTGGAAAAATACACATAACAAAACTTTTGCCTATGCAACATTTTTTACATGCAAAATTCCATGACATCAACTACATTCATCATGTTGTGCAACTCTCACCCCTATCGTTTACCAGATTATTCCACCACCATTAACAGAAACTCAATGGCCCCTAAGCAATGACTGCCCCTTTCCCTCCACCTCCCACCCCTGGTAACCACTAATAAACTTTGGTCTCTATGCATTTGCCTATTGCACGTGAGTGGGATTATATAGTATTTGTCCTGACTGACTTATTTCACTCGGCATAATGTTTTCAAGGTTCATCCACGTAGTAGCATGTATCAGAATTTCATTTCTTTTTATGGCTGAATAATATTCCATTGTGTATATACACCACATTGTGTTTATCCATTCATCTGTTGATGGACACTTGGGTTGTTTCCACCTTTTGGCTGTTGTGACTAGTACTGCAGTGAGCACTGGCATACATCTGTCAGTTTGCGTTCCTGCCTTCCTTCACTTCTTTTGGGTATGTCTATCTCCTTGAGCCTCAATGTTGGCCGCTCCCTCCCTCCATGTTCCTGTGGTCTAGGTTTCCTCCTACGTCACTGACCCCTTCTTCTCTGCATTTTTTGTAGGGCGCCACTTGCCCCTTAAGTGTGGGGGTCCCAAGGGATCTTCCCTTGGCCCTCTTCTCTCCTCTCTGCCCACAGCCTCCCACTCCTGTAGCTTCAGCTACCACCATGACACCAACAATGCCCACCTCCCTGCCTCCAGCACAATCCTCTCCTCTGCGCCCTGCTGGCTAGACATAGCCTTGCTCAACCCTGCAGAACCTCAACCTGCTGTCCTCCTGGGTTCCCCTTCACAGGAAGTGGACCTCCAGCCGCCTCTCCCCTGGGCATCAACCTGGACCCCTCCCTTCCCACTTCCCACACCAAGTCCTGGCCAGTCAGTCTCCTCCTCGGTACATCTCGCACACTGGCCCCTTCTATGTCCCCACCACTGCAGCCCCCCGTAGCTCTCAGTGCTCCTGGCCCCTCCTCCAGCCTCAGGCATGTCCATGGCCCCCTCATCTCTCACAAGAACCTTCAATCTGGTGTCTTCTCTGCCTAGAATGTCTCCCCCTCCACTCTGACCCTGAGTTCATCCTTTTTGTCTTTCAAGCCTAGCTCAAGTATCTCCTGCAAAAAGCCCTAACTTTCTGGCTGAGAGCTATTGCCCCAAATCTCCAACTTCCAGCACAGACTGTGGCACAGAGTGGGCATAAATCAGGGAATGAATGAGTGAACACATAGGGCCTGCTCAAACCCAAACCAAACCCATTGCCATTGAGTCAGTTCTGACTCATGGCGACCCCATGTGTTGCAGAGTAGAACTGCACTCCATAAGGTTTTCAATCTTATGCAAGTAGATCTCCAGGCCTTTCTTCCAAGGTGCCTCTGGGTGGATTCGAACCACCAACCTTTCAGTTAGTAGACTAGCACAAACCATTTGCACCATCTAGGAAACTTCACAAAGAGGGAGAGGTGCTAATGTCAGATGGACTCCTCACCATGAGAACCCCAGGCCTACAGGGCCCAGGGGAATCACCGGCAGGCTCTCACGGAGCCTCAGAGTCTTCTCCTTAGGGCTGGGCTTCTTGCTTCTTGTTCAGCTACTTCTTTTCTATAAAGACCCTCCAAATAAACTCCCCAGGATTCACTGGTAGGAACACTCCCCCTTCATGTTTCTTTTGTGCTTTGACTTCCAGAAGCTGAGGTTGTTTTGTGTTCAGCTGCTAGGACTTCCTTTAGTCTGGGTTGTGTGGTCGACACTCTTCTGCATCACCACGCTTCCAAAGACATACTTCATCGCTAAGTTCTTGTTTTCTACCCTCGTAAAATGTACTATTGCCTTTTACTGTAAGCGCCTGATGTCCCTTTGGAAGGATATAAGGAGTACATAGTAACTTATTTTAGAACAGAGTATGAAATTATTCAATTTACTCAAAAGTACTCAAAACCCCATTAGAATTATGACTTCATTTTACAATAAGACCAAGAATTACAAAATTCCCATAATTATGCTGAGTCTCTTCATGTCCTTCACCTCATGGTTTCCTCACAGAGCCCTGCAAGATAAGAATGTATTGTTACCCTCATTTTGCAGGTAAGGAAACTGAGGTTTCAAGGGGAGAAGTGTCTTGTCTAAGGTCGGCTGCTGGGCAAGGCACGGACAGCACCTCCTTTTCTTTGCTGCTCTTTCTCCTGCAGTTGTCCTGAATTTTCTGTCTGTCAGAGAATGGTGTGGGCAGCAAAGAATAGACGTCCTTCCCTGGTTGGCTTTGCCTGGGCCTGGTATTTCGTTCTAGAGAGTTTCATACATGTGTACATCCTGACTTCAGCTGCTTCCCTTGTACAAACCAGGCCTTTTCCTGTTCCAGCTGAGCCCAGGGAGAAAGGCCCATTTTTGCCTGGTAGGACAGTATCTGGCTGAGATGCCTGTGGCCAAGCTCCAGACCTACAGAGAGGGCCAACCCTGCCTGCCTGCCGGGCAGCTCCCAGTGGGAGCCTTTGTCTGGAAATGCCCCATGGCCCTGCATCTCTATCTGTAGTGAAATGGATTTCTCACCTCTATGCTGGTCTGTTTCTCGCCTTGGGAAAGCATGTAGCTGGGCCACTGGAGCCCAGCCCTGTCCCTGAACTCTGGGGTCCTCTCTAGGGGTGTAGGGCAGGATTCTTTTTCCTCCAAGACTCTCCTTTCCTCAAGACAGTCCATCCCTCTCCCCTGGCTCTCACAACTCCTGATACCTCTCTGTGTCCCAGCATTTCCCACACCTGGTGTGGTTGTCTGCAAACTTGTCTGTCTTCTCCCCAAAAGCATAGGCTCCTCAGGGAAGGGTCTGTGTCTGGATCCACAGGCTTTCAGGTGATGCTCGATAAATGCTTGTTGAGAGGAAGGAGGAGAGGAGAAAGAAAGAGGGAAATGTGGGCAAATGAAGGATAGAGAGAGGGTCAGGAGCTAGGTGAGTCAAGGATGAGGCCATGAAATGCTGCTTGGTCAATGCCTGTGTTAAATACACAGAGACAAATGGAGATCTCTACAGCTTCCAGCCTTTGATCCACAGTTTCAGTGCTAGGCTTTTTATCTGCTCCACCAAGAAACCCTTTTTAAATACAGTGGAAGAAGTACTTCTGGGATGGTGGAGTAAGAACCTCCAAACACCTGTTCCTCCATAAAAGCAATGAGAACACTGGAGAAAATTGACTTTTTCAGAAAGCTAGAAATTAATGAAAGGCCTAAAACAATCTGAGGAGCATTTATTGAAGAGAAATGACTGAATCTCGGTAAGAACAGCAAGCTTTGTAGCATTTTAATTTGCCATATTCCCATTAACCTCTCCCAAGCTCCACAATAGTCTTGAAAACCAGCAGCCTAGCAACCACAGTACCTGAGAAAACCAGCAGTCTAGCAACCACAGTACATGTGAAAACTAGCAGACCAGCAACCACAGTACCTGTGAAAACCAGCCAGCTAGCAACCACTGGAGGAGTCATAACAGGTTTGAAGCTCCCCAAATGCTCATCCCCAGAGAACTGTCATTATTTTCCTGCTTGGCAGCTTCCTGGAAAAGCCCCACTTACAGGGTTTGTCTTTATTTGACCTGACTCAGAGCTCTCTCAGTGAGAAAAGACCTATTCCCAGGGCACTTGCCAAAAACAATCAGCAGCAATTGTTCTCTATCACAGCTGCCAGAGGTAGTGATACCAGTTGGGGTAAACAAGAGGCTGACTCAAAAAATTAAAAGGAAAATCTAGAGAATGAGTTATCCAAAGTGGCTTTAAAAAGCTCTAACATATTCCTGGGGATCTAGAAGATGCGTGCATGTACAGGGCTATGTGCATTTCTACGAAAGTTCCAAGAAGGCCCCAATCTCTCACCTCAAGCAGGAAATGAAGGCAAAAGCAGAGTTGTAAACTGCTGGAGCATTGAAGTTGTGCCCCAACACACACAAAGAACCCACTGCAAAGAGTGGAAGACTTATTGGATCAAGATATTAAAGGAAATCTTTGTTTTAGCTGACCAGTAAGCTAACCAAGCAGAGACTTAAGTGGCCACACATGACTTTAGAGAAATAGTCCAGGAAAGCTACTAAAAAAACAACAACTAATTCTGGGGAGAATAAAGGAAATTTGATTTAAAATGGCTTAGTTTTCAACAAAATAATGAGACCCAGAAAGGTATAGGAAAGTATGGCTGACACAAAAGGAAAAAAAGCAGTTGATAGAAACTATTCCTGAGGAAACCCAGATATTAGCAAACTTTAAATTAGCTATTATAAATATGTTGAAAGAACTAAAGGAAGACATATCTAAAGAATTAAATGAAAGCATGAGAATGATGTCCTAAAAAATAAAGACCATCAGTAAAGAGACAGAAAGTATAAAGAAGAACCAAATCAAAACTATGGATTTGAAAAATACAATAAATGAAATGAAAAATTCACTAGAGGAGTTCAATAGCAGATTTAGGCTAGAAGGATGAAGAATCAGCAAACTTGAAGATAGGTCAATTGAGATTATCCAGTCTGAAGAAAAAAAAGAAACAGAATGAAGAAAAATCAACAGAGCCTCAGAGACCTGTGGGACACCATCAAGTGTAGCAACATACACATAATGGGAATAGCAGAGGACAAGAGAGAGAGAAAAGGGCAGAAAAAAGATTTGAAGAAATAATAGCCAGAAACTTCCCAAATTTGATGAAAAACATTAATCTACACATCCCAACAAACACCAGATGGGATAAAGTCAAAGAGAGCCATACCTATACACATCATAGTTACACTGCCAAAAGCCAAAAATGAAGAGAGACTCTTGAAAGCAGCAAGAAAAAAAATGACTCATCACATAAAAGGGATCTTCAATAAGATTAACAGCTGATTTATCATCAGAAGCCATGAGGGCCAGAAGCAGTGTGATGCTAGATTCAAAGTAATGAAGGGAAAAGAACGTCAACCAAGAATTCTATTTAAAGCAAATTTTTCCTTCCAAAAATGAAGAAGAAAGTAAGACGTTATCAGATAAAGAAAAATGGGGAGACTTTATTACTAGCAAATCTGCCCTACCAGAAATACTAAAAGAACTCCTCCAGGCTAAAATCTGCTCCCATAAAGATTAAACCAAAAACCAAACCTAATCTGTTGTCATCAAGTTGATTCAGACTCATAGTGACCCTATAGGACAGAGTAGAACTGCCACATAGGGTTTTCAAGAGTGGCTGGTAGATTCGAACTGTTGACCTTTTGGTTAGCAGCCAAGCTCTTAACCACTGCACCACCAAGGCTCCTCCATAAAGATTACAGCCTAGGAATCCCTATGGAGCAGTTCTACTCTGTTATATAGGGTTGCTATGGGTCGGAATTGACTGGTCGGCACACAACAACAAAAAATAATTAGAACTGATAAACAATGTCAGCAAGGTTTCAGGATGCAAGACCAATATACAAAAAGCAATTGCATTTCTATACATAACAGTGAACAATTCAAAAATGAAATTAAGAAAACAATTCCATTTACAATAGCATGAAAAAGAATAAAATATTTAGGAATAAATTTAAGAAAAGAAGTGCAAACCTTGTACACTGAAAACTACAGAACACTGTTGAAATAAGTTAAAGAAGACCTAAATAAATAGGAAGATGTCCCATGTTCATGATTGAAAGATTTAATACATGTTAGGTATTGTAAGACTTAATACAATGCTAAGATGGCTGTACTCCACAAATTTATCTACAGATTCAGTGCAATCCCTAGGAAATCTCAGCTGGATTTCTTTTTTTTTTTTTTTTTTTTTTCCAGAAAGTAATAGACTGATCCTATAATTTACATGGACACACAAGGGACCTTTAAAAACCAAAACACCTTGAAAAAGAAGAACACATTTTGGGGGGGCTCACAGTCACAATTTTAAAAATTGTGGCAAAAGGATAGACATATAGATCAATGGATTAGATTTGAGAGTCCAGAAGAAAGTGCTTACATTTACTGGCATTTTATTTTCAACAAGGATGCCAAGACAATTCAATGATGCTGGGACAAGTGAATGCAAAATCAAAAGCACAATGAGACCCACTAGTATAGCTAAAATCAAAAAGACAGACAAGCGGATGGGAAAAAAATGAGGAACAAAACTTCAAATTTCCTTTAAAAAAAAAAGACTTATTGGATTCTTTGAGACTGGAGGACTCCCTGAGACTATTGTCCTGAGATACTCTTCAAATCTAGAACCAAAACCAAGCCCTGAGTTCACCATGTAGCTAAATAGCAAATTGGCTCAAAAAATAATGAATATCACTTATAAGTACTGTGCTCCTTTAAAAAATCACCTATATGAGATCAAACAGTCAGCAATTACTTTAAAACAAAGATGAGAAAGTAAGGGGGCAGGGAAACTAAATTAATGGAAATGGAGCAATCAGAACAGAAATGAGAATGTTCACATGTTGTAAAGCATGTAACCAGTGTCACTGAACAACTTGTGTAGAAGTTGTTGGATGGGAACCTAAACTGCTGTGTAAACCTTCACTGAAAACACAATAAAATATTATTTTTTTAAAAAAAAAAAAAGACAATGGCAAGTGTTGGTGAGGACTTGGGGAAATTGGAACCATTGTATATTGGTGATGGGATTATAAAATGGTGCAGCACTTTGAAAAACAGTCTGGAACTTGATAAGAATGGTAAAACATAGTTACCATATGACCTACCAATTCTAGTTATATACCCAAGTATAATGAAAATATATGTCTATACAAAAACTTTTATAAAAATATTCCTAATATCATTATTCATAATAGCCAAAAGGTGAAAACAACCCAAATGTCCATTAACCAATGAATGAATGAACAAAAATGTGGTATATTCATACAATGGAATATTATTCAGCAATGAAAAGGAATGAAGTACTTATACATGCTACAATATGGATGAACCTGGAAAACATTATGCTAAGTTAAAGAAGACAGTCACAAAAGACCACATATTGTATTATTCCACTTATATGAGATGTTCAGAATAAGCAAGTCCATGGAGAGAGAACATTAGTGTTTCCAGGGGCTAGGGAGAGGGAAGAAATGGGGAGAGACTGCTAATAGTCACAGAGTTTCTTCCTGGGATGATAAAAAATGTTTTAAAATTATATAGTGGTGAGTGCCACTTTTAGGATAGTAGCGTGAGCAGCAAAACCGTCTTCAACAAAGATGTCAGAAACTGTGAAAAACAACCACTTAAAGTCCCTGGAAATTGTCCTAAGGGCATGCAACAAATGAAGAAATACTTCTTCAAGAAAATCTAGTAAAACTTGGTAGGAACAGTGAAAGTCTGTGGTATTTGAGCCACGTCCTGCTTCCTCCCACCTCTCCTAACTCAGCTTCATAGACACTCCACTCCAGGCAAGTGTTTTCAAGAGGATGGGGCTCCCTCTTCCCCTTAGCTCCCATCAAGGGTTACCAGTAGGCCACCAGTATTTCTCATCCTATCCAACTCTAAGTTGAAGAGGTTAAGTTCCTGGTGAGTGCAGCCCCCATCCATATGACAGAAGCTCTTCTCTAGGCGAAGTAGACTGATAATACTGGAGCCCTAATTGCCCTTGCCCCAGCTCTCTCATAGGGCACAGGTTCCACACCTGGAGAGACAAGGAAGAGGCAAGCCAAGAAGATCAGAGGTTACTGCCCCAACCAGTGCCCAGAGTAGTGGCTCTGAGACTTTGTTCAGGGAGAGTGGCAGTCCTTAAGTAAAGAGAACTTTGGAGCTCTCCCCAGAGGAACTGATCTTACTTGAAACAGAGTGCAGGGAAATTTAGGCCTAAGGGCACTCCTGAAAGCAATAGCTCCTTTGAATTAAGAGCAACAATCTAAACCATAGACCAGCCAGTTCACCAAAAGAAACAATGGAAAGAGACAACTAAGAAGAGCCCCCCTGGGGTCAAAACAAATCTCAAAGACTGGCCTCAAAAACTACCTCTGCTGAATTTAATTGGCTCAGACGTCTGAGCAATTTATGCTCCTAGGGCATTTTTGAAAACAGTAGAGCAGTCAACCAGCAATTAGTGGAACCTTATGGGCAGGGTGAAACACCAGATGAGACAAACAACTTAACCAAGAGATCAAGGAAAAAAACAGTCCAAGAGAGCCCTACTAAAACCATTGTCATCCCAGGGTGACTGTGTGCACCCCCAGACCTCTGAGGAGCAACCATCAACAGCTTCACACTGTGGAGTGAAATAAACTTCACTGAAATAGCCTGGCCAAGTCACAAAACAAACAACAAAAACAAGCCCCAGGAACAGATAAGGGTGATGGCCCTACAACATGATGAACATAATTAATGTCACTGAACTGTACATGGGAAGATGGCTGAGATGTCAAATGTTTTGTTTTATATGTGTGTGGGCGGGTGGGTGGGTGTGTGTGTGTGCATGCGCACGCACCACCTTTAAGTGCACCAACATATGCATAATGGGAGTACCAGTAAGAAAGGAGGAAAAGAAAGACTCCAAAGAAAATATTTGAAGAGATAATGGCCGAAAACTTCCCAAATTTGTTGAAAAACAATATCTGAAAAAAAGCCAATAAACTCCAAGTAGGGTAAATGGAAAGAGATCCACACCCAGATACATCCTAGTGAAAACGCTGAAATTCAAAGATAAAGGCAACTCTGCCTTGAAGACAACAGGCACTTGTTTGGAATCTAGAGCTTACCAGTCGTACAGCCAGGATTCTAAGACCTCTACACCTTCCTTACACTATTGGCACAATTAGAGCCAGGGTCTGAGGCCTGAGCTAAGTGCCTGGCTCACTAACTCATTATTGTCTCTGGATTTGCTAACCCCCAAACCTCATTTCATCTACCTGAAAACTGGGTCTAAAAGCCCTTGGCCCACTCTGCTCCTTTGTGGAAAAGCTCCTTAGAAGCACAGGGTGTTGTCGTCATGGTCGGGGTAGGTTTGGGTTTCCAAGGGTGAAGTATCTTTTTGAGCTGGCCAAATCAGGAGAGGCAGACGGCTCAGTCAGAAGCAGGACCTGTTAGGAAGAACAGAGAGCAGGGAAAGGGGGAGTCAGGAGTCCAGGGGCAACAGAAAGGGGCAGATGTGCGGCTTTAGGCAGGAACGATGACCCCAGCAGCCTCAGGGGCCAAGGCCAGCCCTCACCTCCTGGCGTGTGTGAGAAGGGCAGAAGCTGCTGAACACCATTCAGGATGTGGGAATTATTCTTCCCAGTTCACTTTTCAAGGAAACCAAAACATGCCTTTTGGGAAATATGCAGGAGGTGAATGGGCCCAGAGTGCCTCAGAGCTCCAGGTGGGCATTGCGGTTTCCCAGACCCTCCACTCACTCTACTCACTGTCCACATGGGGTGAGATAGTTAATTTTATGTGTCAAATTGGCTAGGCTATGGTTCCTGGTGGTTTGGCCAAACACTAATCAAATTGCTGTTATGAAGTAGTCACATGTGATTAAATCAGTTGGCCTGGGTAGAACAGATTACCTTCCATAATGTAATCTGATGTAATTACTTTCCATAATACAATCTAATGTAATGTAATCACCTTTAAAAAAATAGTTTACCATCAAGTTGGCACTGATTTATGGCGACCCCACGTGTGTCAGAGTAGAACTGTGCTCCATAGGGTTTTCAATGGCTGATGTTTCAGAAGTCGATCACCAGGCCTTTCGTCTGAGATGCCTCCGGGTGGACTCTAACCTCCAACCTTCAGTTAGCAGCTGACTGCATTAACCGTTTGCACCACCCAGGGACTCTGTAATTACCTTACATCTAATGTAATGTAATGTAATCAACTTCTACTATGCAATCTAATGTAATCAATCAATCATACCAGTATAGGGTGGATCCTAAACCTAATCCTTTCCGAATTATAAACAGTGGAGAATAGGCACAGATACAGAGGGGAAAGAGAAAGACAGGTGACAGAGACAGGTGCATCTATAAGCCCAGGAACGCAAGAGTTGCTGGCAGCTAGTAGAAGCTGAAATAGACAAGGAAGGACCTCCTCCTAGAGCTACACCCTGAATACAAATTTTAGCCTCCTGAACTATGAGAAAGTAAATTTCTGTTCTGTAAAGCCACCCACCTGTGACACTTCTATTCCGGCAGCACTAGGGAACAAACAAGGAGGAGCAGCTTGTGCGCCATGTTCTCTCCTAACCCGAGGTAGGCATGGACAAGGGCATATCTCCAGGTTCAGAAAAATCTACCAGGCCACATCAGTTCAGTTAAAGAAGCCACAGAACCATTGAACCGTCTACTCCCTCAGACCCACGATTATTTCCCAAGTCATTTGGCTCTTACTTAATTGCTCCCAATTCCTGACAGCAAAGTAAATGGATTCAGTTGGGCCCGAAACACGTTTGAAAGCTGTGTGCAAAAGGGCCAGATGCATGATGCAGTCATGGGCAACGCCTGGGGAAGAGCTGCCCTGTGGTCTGCTGAAGGCCCTGCAGCCAGCCATACTCTCTAAGCAGGAACCCAGCAACTGAGCCCAGCCGTGCCACCTCTATCCCCTCACTTCTGTGCTCCACTTGCTGCAGGCATGAGTTCCATCTCCAGACGCTGTGGCAGCTGTGGCAACAACAATAGCACAAAGAAGTCAGGCGGGAAGGGTCTGCCCGGCAGCTGGCCCTGCTGGCCTTCTTGCCCCTTAGCCATCTAGCACCTATATATTGACTGTTTCGTGCCTACCAGGCACAGTTCTAGGCCCTGGGGACACAGCAGTGATCCAGATTGACAGGGTTCCCAGTTCTCAGGGAGTCAACTTGCTGGGGGATGCAGACAATAAACAACTAATAAATGAATTTAATATTCACAGACTGTGAAAGTGCTTGGAAGGAAATAGCCAGTAAGTTGTAATAGCAAGTGGGGGTGAAGGGTAAAGAGATGCCTTCAGATTTCATGGTGTGAGGACCTTGAAGCCAAGGACTACCAGCCACAGGAACACAGCAGATATGAATGTCCTATGGTGGAGAGAGCTGGCGCCATTGCAAACTGAGAGGAGATGAGTGGGGGGAGCATGATGGCTGAGGGCCGTTCAGGAAAGCTGTGCCAGGAGTTTGGATTTTACTTCATGTCCAATAGGGAGTCCTCGAAAGGGGTCAGGCATTTCTTAAAGGTCCCTCTGGCTGTTAGGGTGGTGTCTTAGGGTGAATGTTTTGCTGCTGTAACAGAAACACCATACGTGGGTGACTTTAAAAAACAGAAATTTATTTTCTCACACTTCTGGGGGCTAAAAGTCCAAATCAGAGCCTCAGCCATGTGGATTCCTTCCTTGTCAGTAGTTCCGGGCATTCCTTAGTTTTTGTCGATCCTCACATGACATCTGTTTTCCCCAGTATGTGATTATCTCTGTGTCTAATCTGCCTTTTTATAACTCAGATGTGATTAAGTTTAGGACTCATCCTACACTTGTATGACCTCAGGAATATAACATTAGATTGCGTTATGGTAGGTCATTGCACTACATTATGTCACATCACATCACATCATATCCACAGATACAAGGTGAGGATTCCAACACATATTTTGGGGGGACACAATTCAATCCATAGCATTCCACCCTCTGGCCTCCCAAAATTCATATCCATCCCACATGCAAAACACATTCAGGTGGGATGCCTAGAAGGAGGAGTCTGGCTAGGAGGCTGTGACAATTGTGCCAGCAGGAATCAGTGGTGGCCTGGTTACGTGGTGCCTTGGAGACCAAGAGAGGAGGGGGACTTGGGAAGTTGGGAGTCTTGTGGATGGGCTAGATGTGGTGTGTCCCACTCAATGATGGGACTGGTCTCCAGTATGCCACTGTTCCCACTCTGACCACTGAGGAAACCACACCTGGGATCAAATAATAGAATTTTGCAAGACCGATGACCTATTTCTTGGAAATACCTTTTGCAACAACATAAACTGCAAATTTCACGTGGACCTCACCAGATGGAATACACAGGAATTAAATTGACTACATCTGTGGAAAGAGACAATGGAGAAGCTCAATATCATCAGTCAGAACAAGGCCAGGGGCCGCCTATGGAACAGGCCATCAATTGCTCATATGCAAGTTCAAGTTAAAGTCGAAGAAAATTTAAACAAGTCCACAAGAGACCTTGAGTAATTCCCTCCTGGATTTAGAGACCATCTCAAGAATAAATATGATGCATTGAACACTAATGACCAAAGAGCAGACAAGGTGTGGGGATGATATCAAGGACATCATACATGAAGAAAGCAAAAGGTCATTAAAAAGAAAGAAGAGACTCTTAAACTTACTCTTGAATGTAGAGTAGCTAAAGGGATTGGAAGAAATGATGGAGGAAAAGAGCTGAACAGAAAACTTCAAAGGGCAGCTCGAGAAGACAAAGTATTATAATGAAATGTGTAAAGACCTGGAGTTAGAAAACCAAAAGAGAAGAATGCATTGCATTTCTCAAGCTGAAAAAACTGGAGGAAAAATTCAAGCCTCAAGTTGCAATATTGAAGGATTCTATGGGCCAAATACTGAATGAGGCAGGAAGTATCAAAAGAAGATGGAAGGATTACACAGAGTTACTGTACCAAAAAAGAATTGGTCGACATTCAGTGATTTCAGGAGGTATCATATGATCAAGAACTGATGGTATTGTAGGAAGAAATCCAAACTGCACTGAAGGAAATGGTGAAAAACAGGCTCCAGAAACTGACAGAATACCAATCAAGATATTTCAACAAACAGATGCAACACTGGAAGCACTTAATCATCTATGCCAAGAAATTTGGAAGACAGCTACTTGGCCAACTGACTGGAAAAGATCCATATTTGTGCCCATTCCAAAGAAAGGTGATCCAACAGAATGCAAAAATTATCGAACAATATCGTTAATATCACACAAAAGTAAAATTTTGCTGAAGATCATTCACAAACGATTGCAGCAGTACGTGGACAGGGAACTGCCAGAAACTCAAGCCAGATTCAGAAGATGACATGGAATGAGGTATATCATTGCTGATGTCAGGTGGATCTTGTCTGAAAACAGAGAATACCAGAAAGATTCACCTGTGTTTTACTGACTATACAAAGGCCTTCAACTGTGTGGACCATAATAAACTATGGATAACATTGCAAAGAATGGGAATTCCGGAACACTTAATTGTGCTCATACAGAAACTGTACATAGACCAAGAGGCAGTCATTCAAACAGAACAAGGAGATGTTGCTTGGTTTAAAATCAGGAAAGGCAGAAGAACTAGATGGTGCCCAGCTACCACCAATGGCTGCCCTGACCGGGAACACACAGAGAGTCCCGGATGGAGCAGGAGAAAAGTAGGGTGCAGAACTCAAATTCTAGTAAAAGACCAGAGTTAATGGTCTGACTAAGACTGGAGGAGCCTCTGAAAGCACAGCCCCCGGACTCTCTGTCAACCCAGAACTAAAACCATTCCTGAGGCCAACTCTTCAGACAAAGATTAGACTGGACTGTGGGACATAAAATGATACTCGTGAAGAGAGTGCTTCTTAGCTGAAGTAAATACATGAGACTAAATGGGTAGCTCCTGTCTGGAGGCGAGATGAGAAGGCAGAGAGGGTCAGGAGCTGGTTGAATGGACACGGGAAATCAGGGATGGAAAGGAGGAATGTGCTGTCACAGTATAGGAGAGCAATTAGGGTCCCATAACAATGTATGTATAAATTTTTGTATGAGAGACTAACTTGAATTGTAAACTTTCACTTAAAGTACAACAGTAAAATAAAAATAAATCAGGAAAGGCATGTGTCAAGGTTGTGTCCTTTCACCATACTTATTTAGTCTGTATGCTGAGCAAATAATCTGAGAGGTTGCACTATATGAAGAAGAACAAGGCATCAGGATTGAAGTAGGACTCCTTAACAACATGTGATATGCAGATGACACAACCTTGCTGGCTGAAATCAAAGAGGACTTGAAGCACTTACTGATGAAGATCAAAGACTACAGCCTTCAGTATGGATTACACCTCAACATAAAGAGAATAAAAATCCTCACATCTGGACCAATAAGCAACATCATGACAAATGGAGAAAATATTGAAGTTGTCAAGGATTTCGTTCTACTTGGATCCACAGTCGACACTCACGGAAGCAGCAGTCAAGAAATCCAACGATGTATTATTGCATTGGGCAAATCCGGGGCAAAAGACCTCTTTAAAGTGTTAAAAAACAAAGATATCACTTTGAGGACTAAGGTGTGCCTGACCCAAGCCATTGCATTTTCAATCACCTCATATGCATGGGAAAGCTGGACAACAAGGAAGAATTGATGCCTTTGAATTACCGTGTTGGCAAAAAATATTGAATATACTGTGCACTGGCAGAAGAATGCACAAATATGTCTTGGAAGAAGTGGAGCCAGAATGCTCCTTAGAAGCAAGAATGGCAAGACTTTGTCTCACATACTTTGGACATGTTATCAGGAGAGACCAGTCACTGGAGAAGGACATCAGACTTGGTAAAGTAGAGGGTCAACAAAAAAGAGGAAGACCCTTGACGAGATGGATTGACACGTGGATGCAACAGTGAGCTCAAACATAGCAATGATTATGAGGATGGTGTAAGACCAAACAGTGTTTTATTCTGTTGTACTTAGGGTCACTACGAGTTGGAACTGACTCAACAGCACCTAACAGCAACAACGAGTCAGAGTTGACTCAACAACACACAACAACAACTTACATGTGGATATAATCCCATCTAGGAATAGGGTTTTCTTTGTTATGTTAATGAGGCAACATCAGTGTAGGGTGTGTCTTAAGCCAATCACTTTTGAGATATAAAAGGAGCAGCTTAGGCACAGAAGCAAGCAATAACAGACTGGGGAAGATTGATGCCAACTGGAGACTGCCAACCACCCAAGGAACAGAAGGTGAAAAGAGACAAAGACTTTCCCCCAGAGCTGACAGAGAAAGTCCTCCCGTAGAGCCAGTGCCCTGAATTTGGACTTCTAGCCTCCTAAACTGCTAGAAAATAAATTTCTGTTGTTAAAGCCACCCACTTGTGATTTTTCTGTTATAGCAGCACTAAGAAACTAAGACAGTATTCCATTTATACAGGTACCACTGTTTATTTATTATCGGTTCCATATCAATTAGCATTTATGTTGTTTGTAATGTTTTGTTATTTAAAACAATTCTGCACCTAATATTCCTATATGTCCATCCCTTTACATAAATGTTAACATATTTACCAAATAAATATCTAGGAGGATAACTGCTGTATCAACTGGTGCATACATTTTAAATCTTAATGTTGTTGTTAAATGCCATCGAGTTGGCCCCTGACTCATAGCAACCCCATGCACAATGGAATGAAACACTACCCGGTCTTGTGCGATCCCTATCCCCATGATCAGTTGCAGATCAGACTGTTATCATCCATAGGGTTTTCACTGGCTGATTTTTGGAAGTAGATTGCCAGGCCTTTCTTCCTATTTCATCTTAGTCTGATAGCTCCTCTGAAATCTGTTTGGCATCATAACAACACGCAAGCCGCCATTGACAGATGGGTGGTAGCTGCACATGAGGTGCACTGGCTGGGAATCGGGCCCAGGTTTCCCCCATGTTGTTTTTGTCAGGTGCCGTTGAGTCGATTCCAACTCATGACAACCTTGTGTATAACAGAATGAAACACTGCCCCGTCCTGTGCCATTCTCACAAACATTGCTATGTTTGAGCCCGTTGTTGCAGCCACTGCATCAATCCATCTCATTGAGGGTCTTCCTCTTTTTTGCTGACCCTCTCCTTCTCCAGGGACTGGTCCCTCTTGATAACATGTCCAAAGAATGTTAGAGGAAATCTCATCATCCTCGCTTCTAAGGAGCATTCTGGCTGTACTTCTTCCAAGACAGATTTGTTCATTCTTCTGGCAGTCCATGATATATTCAATATTCTTTGCCAACACCATAATTCAAAGGCATCGGTTCTTCTTTGGTCTTCGTTATTCATTGTCCAGTTTTTCCATGCATATGAAGTGATTAAAAATATCATGGCTTGGGTCAAGCGTACCTTAGTCCTCAAGGTGACATCTTTGCTTTTTAACACTTTAAAAAGGTCTTTTGCAGCAGATTTGCCCAATATGATACATTGTTTCTTGACTGCTGCTTCCATGAGCATCGATTGTGGATCCAAGTAGAATGAAATCCTTGACAACTTCAATCTTTTTTCCATTTATCATGATGTTGCTTATTGGTCCACTTGTGAGAATTTTTGTTTTCTTTATGTTGAGGCATAATGCACACTGAAAGCTGTAGTCTTGGATCTTCATCAGTAAGTGCTTCAAGTCCTCTTCACTTTCAGCAAGCAAGATTGTGTCATCTGTGTATGGAAGGTTGTTAATGAGACTTCCTCCAATCCTGATCCACATTCTTCTTCGTATAGTCCAGCCTCTCGGATTATTTGCTCAGCATACAAACTGAATGAATATGGCAAAATGATACAACCCTGACCACACCCTTCCTGATTTTAAACCATGCAGTATCCCCTTGTTCTGTTCAGACGACTGCCTCTTGGTCTGTGAAAAGGTTTTGCGTGAGCGCAATTAAGCGTTCTGGAATTCCTATTCTTCGCATATGTTATCCATGATTGCTACCACTGAACCACCAATGCCTCCCCCGAATCTTAGTAGATATTGCCAAATCACTCTCTATAGTCTGGAGTCAAGTCCCAATTTATCCTCCTCCTAGTGAAGTGTGCCCTGGCTGTGCAGTGGTTAAGAGCTATGACTGCTAACTAAAAGGTCAGCAGTTGTAGTCCACCAGCGGCCCCTTGGAAACAGTATGGGGCAGTTCTACTTTGTCTATAGGGTCGCTATGAGTCGGAATCCACTCAACGGCAACTGGTTTAATGGGTAGCTGTTTTAGATTCGCTTTGTAGGAGCATTTTTATATCAAGGTAACTATCCTTTGTGACATGAGTTAGAAACTTATTTTTCCCAGTTTGGCTTTTTGCTTTGCTTACAGTGCTTTTTGCCTTGCAGACGTTTTTGTTTTTATTTGGTTGGATCAGGTTTTTCTTTTATGGCTTCTGGATCATGAGCTTTAGTCAGAAAAGCCTTCCCCTTTCCAAAGGTATAAAGGAATTTCTCCACACTTCTGCTAGGATTTTTATGTTTTTTTTTTTTTTTTTTAATTTTGCCTGCAAGGACGGCAACAGGTTTTTATTGGTAAGGGCTCCCATCTCAGAGAAAAGACAAAGTCCTGAAAATGGCTAGCAAGGCCCATCCACTCTGCCCCACCCCCGTCATTACCTCTCTGAGCCCCCTCCCACTACTCCCCCCCAGACATCCCCCCCGACACACACACACACACTCTGCTCTGGCCTCATTGGCCACCTTGATGCTCCTTAAACACACCAGGCACCCTCCTGCTCTCGGCCTTTGCACTGGCTCTTCCGTCTGCCTGGCATGCATTTTTCCAGAAATCTGCATGGCCAAGTCCTACAAGTCCATCAAACCTTTGCTCAAATGCTACCTCAGGAGGCTTACCCTGACCACTTTATAAAATACTCCAATCTACCCCCAGCATTCCAGTTCCCTCTTATCCTGCTCTAAACTGTTGCCGTTGAGTCAATTCCGACTCATAGCGACCCTACTGGGCAGAGTAGAACTGCCACCACAGAGTTTCCAAGGAGCGGCTGATGGATTCAAACTGCTGACCCTTTTACCTATTCTACTTCCTCCTTTTTTCCATGCACTTATCATTTTCTAGGTAATGGACTTATTATGCTTATTGCATCTCGTCTGCCTCTCTCTCGTGTATGCTCCAATAGGACAAGGATCTGTGGTACTTTCACTGCTGCATCCCAAGTGCCTAGAACAGGGCTGGACAATTCAGCATTCAGCTCCACCACAAACTCTGTTTGCTTGTCTTTTGGCTTAACATATGCTGCACCTTTTGCCTGAAACACGGGAGCCCACCCCAACCTGATGCCAGCGACAAAGGAAACCCATCGAACATCTGAGTGTTGTTGTTGGCTGCTGTCAAATTGGCCTCTGACTCCTGGTGACCCCATGCACAATGGAACAAAATGCTACCTGGTCCTGCACCATCTTCCTGATCAGTTGCAAATCGAACCATGTGATCTGTAGGGTTTTCATTGGCTTATTTTTGGAAATAGATTACCAGTTTGGGTTCTCTGGAGAAGCAAAACCACTAAAGCGTGTAAATATATGTCAAGAGAGAGATTTATATCAAGGAAATGGCTCACACGGTTGCAGAGGCTGGATGTCCCAAGTCCATGGGTCAGGATAGAGGCCTCTCCTGATTCACATATCTGCAGGGGCTGGCAAACCCAAGATCAGCAGGTCAGAGAGCAGGGCTCCTGCTCACAGGCTGCGAAGATAAAAAACATCCCAAGACTGGCAGGCAAGACCACAGGTAAGCTGCTAGCTCAAGTCCCAAGAACCAGAGGCCAGAAGAACAGGAGCCAGCTGCGGAATCCAAAATGAGCAAAAGCCCACAAGCCTTGACAGAATATCCATTTATATTCAGTGCAGGCCACGTGACAAAGATCTCATCATGTAGGTGATCACATAATATCAAATTTCATCATGGAAGTGATCACAACATCATACAACTGCTGAACCACTGAGAATCACGGCCCAGCCAAGTTGACACACAACCTTAACCATCACACAGGCCTTTCTTCCCAGTCCATCTTAGCCTGGAAACTCTGCTGAAGCCTGTGCAGCATCATAGCAACACACAAGCCTCTACTGACAGACAGGTGGTGGCTGTGCATGAGGGGTATTGACTGGGAATCGAACCCCGGTCTCCCTCATGGAAATCGAGAATTCTACCACTGAACCACCAATATAAATATCTGTGCAATGAATGAAGAGGGAAGCCAGTTAGAAAGTTATTGCCATAGCCTAGGGATGGTGGTAACATGGATTAGAGTTGTGCTATTGGATAGAGAGAGAAGCAGATGGATTCCAGAGGAACAAACAACAGATATGCTAGTAGATTAGAGAGTGAGTATTTCGAAGGTGAATCTTTATTTTCCAGATCACACAACTGGATGGAAGGTAATACCATCCATCAAGGTCAGACACTATGGAAGCAAGTTTGTGTTCAGAAGACCATGAGTGTGGTTTTGGACATTTGTTTCGTATATTTTAATTATTCAAGGGGAAATGTCAAGTAGGCAACTAGAAAAGGGAGTCTGGGAGTCAGAGGCATGGCCTGGTCGGGGAAAAGATATTTGGGACTCATCTGCATACTGTAGTGGATCCTCTAGGAAGATGGGAGAGACTTGATGAGCAGGGGAGAAGACTGAAGAGAAGAAAGCTTAGACTTGAGCCTTGAGGACCTCTCACGTTGAAGGCTAGTAGGGGAGGCTGAGGCAGCTAAAGAGACAGAGCAGCCAGGGAAGTGGGAGGAAGGTGATATTTTGGAAGCCAAGGGAAGACAGTAGGGAGCAGTGCACCGTGGGTGCTGCCTAAAGGCCAAGTGAAATGAGGAAGAGAAAGCTGTGTGGGTTTAGTGACATGGAGGCGGGTCGTTGGAGACTGTGGTGAGGGCTGTTCTGGTGGAGTGATAAGGATGGAATTCAAATCAGAGAGAGTCTCTAGGTAAGTGGAAGATGAGGAATTATAGACAGTGACAGTGAACACCTCTTTTTTTTTAATTGGGTTAAATATATAAAACGTAAAATTTGCCATTTTAACAATTCTTAAGTATACAATTCAGTGGCATTGATTACAGTCACAGTGTTGTACAAACTGACGTCCTCTAGCTCTGCAAAAGCCCTCCAATCTTGGCATGTTCTGAACATCTACCTGAGCTTTCCTTCCCCCTTCCTCATCCAGAGAATCTCTCATCCTCTGGGCTCAGCCTCTCCTCCCTTCCTGACTCTGCCTAGCCCAGGCAGGCCCCTCATTATACGCTTGGAGCTCCCTGTGCTTCTCCGACCTGTGTGATTGTTTTCTTAAGTATCTAAGTAACTATCTGTTTAATGAGAATTCTGGCACTGCCCTGGTGGCTCAGTGGTTAAATGCTCAGCTGCTAACCGACAGGTCAGCAGTTCAAACCCACTAGCTGCTCCACGGGAGAAAGATGTGGTAGTCTGCTTCTGTAAAGATTACAGCCTTGGCAACCCTATGGTGCAGTTCTACTCTGTCTTACAGCATCACGATGAGTCAGAGTCGACTTGATGGCAGTGGGTAGGATTTTTGTATATCCGATTTACTTACCTTGGTAAAGTAGAGGGTCAGCGAAAATGAAGAAGACCCTCAACAAGATGGATTGACACAGTGGCTGCAACAATGGGCTCAAGCATAACAACGATTGTGAGGATGCTCCAGGACCAGGCAGTGTTTTGTTCTGTTGTGCAGGGGTTTGCTATGAGTCAGAACCGACTCAACGGTACCTAACAACAACACCAGATACTTACCTGTAACAGTGTCCAGCTCATGCTTGACACTCCATAAACATTGTTGGCTGACAGCTGCCTCCCTGTTGCAGCCTTGTGCTCCAGAGTTTAGGTTCAGGGTCCGATGGGGAGCAGAGATGTTACTGGTTGGCAGCAGCGTGGTTAGCGGAAAGTGTGTAGGAGTTTGAGAGTAGGGAGACCTCATTCCAGAATGAGCTCCACCTGTAACCGACCATGTGGCCTTCAACAAGTCACTTTTCCGTAAGCCTCCAAATGGACATGTTGATCACACTTCTCACAAAAGATTGTTGAGAAGATCAAATGCAACAATGGCTATGAAACATGCTTTGGAAACTGTAAGGTGAGGACCCCCGTGGGTTTCTTATCCTTGTTCTTCTGTGAGTCCTCATCTACCAAGGACAAGTCTTGGCTTCCTGCACCAGCCCTTGCCCCAGCACCACCTGTGCTCCTGGACTCACCCCCTTCAATTTCCCCGTGCACATTCAGCTTAGCCGCACCCAAGCCTGGGCTGGGCACACTGCCTCGAACACCTGCTCAGCCTCCCACATCCTTGTGCCCTCACACAGGTCCTTCCCTCTGCCCAATGTGTTTTCTCCCCCAAGTCTGGGCCCGTGGTGAACACCAGTGCTTTTCCTTCAAGCGGCAACAAGGGCTGATTCCTACCCAGTTGCCATTACCCAACATGAGTGAGCACCAGCCAAGAATCAGCAGCTTCACTAAATGAGTGAATGAGCCAACAAACATGGGGCTTGTCATTGTCACCCAGAGCCCACCCTAGTGGCTCCCTCCACTCTGCCAATTGGCTTTTCGGCTGACACTTGTTTCCAAGACCATGGCAGGAAACAGCTCGTGATGGCATCAAAGCCTTGCGGGGAACGGGGACGGATGGCCCGTAGCCATGCTGACGGAGGGGCTGGCATGGGTGAGGGGACGCTCTTCCCTGTGATCTGATGATGGCCTCTCTGCTTGTGTTTTGCAGGTCTTCCAGTAAGTGTCCTGGACTGTACTCTCTGCTCCTGAAAGATAAGACATTTTCTTCTCTTTCTAACACTTCCATGAAAATAATTTTTGGTTAGAGAGGTGTATCTTAAAAAACTCAGTCCTGATAAGGGCGGTGTATTTTATTTACCCGTACATGAATGTAATCACAGATTTCCACCAGCTCGATGTCCCCTTGGAGCGTTCTGTGGCCATTTTCCTTCCAAGAGAGCTGGCATGAGCCTGGCTGATCCTCACCAAATTTTTGGTCAACCAGGTGCATAGAAATCCAAGCACCATACCCGTATTTTTTTTTTCAACTACTCACTGCTTAATATGCTTTATTTGCAGATTTGCATTCAGTTCCAAAATTTCTTCCAGGAACAAGGTCGTATCTTGTCCCATTGATTGATGAACACTCTACATACTAGATTGCATATCATGAGGTGCCCACTTAACCATGCCTCCATTTTTTAAATGCTCTGCCACAGTTGGTATTTTTAAATGTTTTGTCTCATGTGCTTTGGCAGAGGGGCTCTCAGGTCAGGCGATTATTCTAGGAGTAAGTGGGGCTTGATCACTAGATCCTGGGGTTCATTTTCCTCGTTTGCCAAAACATTTTTCTTATTCTTTTTTATTGTACTTTAGATGAAGGTTTACAGAACAAATACCAAAACACTTTTTACTCCCAGAATTGGACAGCTCAGTGCTCACGCACACAGCCAGCCAGCAAGGATGTTCAGATGGCTGCAGAGGGAAAATGCTTCTGAGTTTGAGAAGGGGTGAGGGGTGGAGCTGGGCTGCCCCCTGAACTCTCCTTGGCTGTCTGAGGTGGCGTTGAAGGCAGGGTTGGTTGTCAGTGGCCCTGGAAATCACATTCTCTGGGGCATGGGATCTGTCTGGCTTTGATTCGCCTTGGCCATTTTGCAGAGCTCAATAAATCCTGATGAATCAATTCAAGAAGCACATTGACAGCCGGCTTGAGCCAAAATTAACTTTCTGAAGGAATTCCTTTCGGAAGAGCAATTTTCTTTTTTTGACTTCCACTTGACGTGATTCATGTCCCGATCAGCACCCATCGGGATCTGGGCTCCTCAGTGCATGCAGCGCCCCAATGAGCCAAAAAGCAAGCAAACAAACATTTGCGGATTTATTGGTCATGAGCAGTTTTTCACTGATGAGTTATTTCTGGCTGTCACATGGAAGCTAGCTTGTGTGAGCTCGCCAACGTACATAACACAGAGTGCTGGTGAGGGATTTTTTTTTTTTCCCCCTAAATTTGGCTGTTAAAATAGTAAATGTATGAGACAAATGCAGAGTTCTCAAGCTGCAACCTCAACAGGGGCCTGGAGAAGGGAGGGTTGTCTGACGTGTGGGGTATTGGTGTGGTCACTGCCCAGGAGGCCTGGCCTGCTCTGGGGACAGAAAAGCACCGAGTAGCCCTTATCTCCAGTTTCTAAGGCTCTGGTTGTCGGTTCACCCCATCCCTGTGACAGCAGGGAGAAACCAATTATCAGCCCTCCATGCCCCTCAGCAGCCCTGATTGAAAGCGCATTGATTGAAAAGTTCCTGGTTAGATCATGGCGGCTGTGACACTGCCCTCCAGAACCCCATCGTCCCATGTGCTTTTGCCATGTGCCCCGGGTGATGTGCGCAGGACCCCTGATGAAGTCCCAAGGCTCGTGGCCCATCCACCCTGGCCCAGGGAGGCAGAAAAAGGATGCTTCTACCCCCAGACCCGTCGGAGCCCTGGTGTTCCCCTGCTCTCCGGGACTGAGTTACCAACCAGCAGCCTCTGCTGCAAACCACACGGAACGTGGCGGGGTCTGGGGCCTTGATTGAGTTCTAAGCATTGCCGTATGGTTTTCTGCTCAAAGTCTGATTATTAATGACATATTAATTACCACAGGGGCAATCAGGACGAGACGGCTACCCGGTAATTTGCCGTTTATTTTTTGCTCTCTTTGCCTTCGTCTCTTAAGCCAATATTCTCCCCCTGAGCCTTTCTTCAACTCTGTCTGCGCTCCTCTCTTCCTCCTCCTCTGCTCCTGAGTAGAAATGGCCTGTCTGTGGAGGGCATTAGCATGAACTCTGAGGAGGCACACCGGCATGCTGGGCTGCAGGGTCCAGGCCGAGCAAGCACTGTCTGCAGCCCCACTGCCCTGGAGGCAAAGCAAAGATGCAGAGTCCACCACCAGACACTGCTTCCCTGCCCAGTCCATCAGCCAGAGCGAGGGCCCAGCCCTGGGTAGCAAAGTGTCCTCCAAGACAGGTCTGGCTACCAGCCTTGTCCCAGTGGGCAGGGAGGCTCCAGGTCCCAGCCCTCTGTGCTGTGTCACCCCTCAGAAAAGGGAAGACTGGTGGGTCCCAGTGCAGCCTCTACGGTGTCATCATGCCTTAAATCTTTTACAAGTAAACCTAAAAGTTAGCTTATGCTTGGAATAAACGTCCCCAGCCCAGGCCACCAAGCTCCACATCAGAAGTAAGCTAAAATGTGACTGCAGCTGTCCCGTCCTGCACAGAGGTTAGGAGCCATGAGGGCAGCATCTAGAAGTGCCAAGATGTCAGGAAGAGCAGAGAGGGTTGGCCCAGTGGAAGGAGAGACTGGACCATCATGTTAGGGGTCAATTTTTTCTGTGACTTCTGTGCCAGGAAGCTGCAGGGGTAGGGGTGTTTGTTGATTCAGAAGCCTTTGTGGTGACCATATCTATCCAGAATCAGCATAGGCTGGAAAAGGAGGAGGATTGTCCCCAGTCCTGGCAGGAGCTGCCCTCCTGGGAGGCGCTGTAGGAAAATCCAACCCCAAGCACCACCATCCCCAAGCACGCGGTAGAGTTGGACTTGGATTGCAACTCTGCTGCCTCCTCACTGTGTGACCTTGGGGAAGGCACTCGCCCTCTCTGAGCTTCAGCTTCCCCCTCAGTGAAATGGACTGATGAATGCCTCCCTGGAGGGGTTGTCATTGGGATTAAATAAGACCAGGGAGGTGACAGCGACACATAAAACACAAAGTGTATTACAACCCCGCCGTCCGGGAGTCTTTGGGAGCATTTGCCTTGTGCCCAGAGTGGCCCCGTGGACGGCCCAGTGTAGAGCCTGGGGTCTCCCAGGCAGTCAGGGCAGCTCCTCCTGGGCAGCAGGCAGCCTGGCCACTCAGAGCAGAAGCATCTGGCCCTGCAGATGAAGTCTCAGAACACAGGAGAAGGAAGACACAAAGAAAAAAATGTCCAAACCAGCCAGGATCCACCTTCCTCCTGCAGGAGCACCTGGGGGTCAGGGTCCCACCACAGCTCCCCAGCAGCTTGTCCTGATGAAGTAGGAGTCCGCGCCCCCTTCCTGTTCAGTGGAGCCTTTGTGCATCCATGTGCCTCAACAGTCTGTGGGAACCACAGGCTTTCACTGGAATATTTTTAGCCTTTCATCTTGGGACTGGAGCCCCTGGGTGGTGCAAACAGTAATGTGCTTGGCTGCTAACTGAAAGGCTGGCAGTTCAAATGCACCCAAAGATCCTTGGAAGAAAGGCCTGGTGATCTACTTCCAAAACACTAGCCATTGAAAACCCTGTGGAACACAGTTCTACTGTGACACACTGGGGTTGCCATGAGTCAGAGTCTACAGGACAGCAACTGGTGGCCTTGGGCCACTCTTTGCATGCAGACAGCTCTGGAAGCCCTCACCCTTGGTCTCTGGGGAGCCCCAACAGGCTGAACCAGGCAGCCCAAGCAGTAGGGGACCCGTCAAAATCCTCTGGCAGCTGACTTCACAGCCCACGATTTCACCGAGGCCAGGGCAGACAATGCCCCTTTGCCCAACGTCGTCCAGCCATGCTTGCACACACTTCTGGATGTCTCCTTGATTGGGCCGGCCCCAGCTGGGCTCAGGGCCTGCATGTGGCCAGCACCACCAGCATGCCAGCTCGGCCAGCTGTGTGCCTCCAAGCACCGTGTTCTGGCACTGCCACATGAGCTGTCCTGACTTTCAGGAGACCCACAGGGTAGGGGCAAAACCTGTGCGCTTCCCCTGTGGAAGAGAAGCAGTCCCATGGTGGAGGGTCCTTCTGTCAGGCCCTGGGACCCATGTGTTTTGAGCAGAAATTCAGATTTCTTGGCCGATCGGGTGCGAGGAGGCTCTGCCTGGCCCCAATCTGGGATTTATTTACCAACAGCTCCATATGGTCATCTTCAAGTTTAGGACAATGGCCTCAGCACTGGGGGGCCTGGGCTGCAGAGGGGGTACCTCGTGTGGAAAGTGTCACCATGGACTTCGAGTCAGCCAGGCCCGAGTCCAAATCCTGTCCCAGCTATGTGGACATAGGCAGACTGCTTAGCCTCTGGGAAGCTGGGAATAATCCCCCTGCAGAGTTGGAGGATGAAATAACATCATAGAACCTCATGTCCAGGTTCAACAGGCCCAACATGTGGTTGTCGTTGTTAGTTGTGTGGCGTTGGCTCCAATGCACAGCGACCCCACGTACGATGGAAAGAATTGTTGCCTGGTTCTGTTTAAGTTCATTGTTGCAGCTAGTATGTCAATCTATCTCATTGAGGGTTTCCCTCGTTTTTGATGACCCTCTACTTACTGACCATGGTGTGCTTTTCTAGTAATTGGTCTTTCCAGATGACACTTGCAAAGTAAGGCTTCTAAGGAGCCTTCTGGTTGTATTGCTTCTAAGACTGATTGTTCATTCTTCTGGCAGTCAATTTGCAATATTCTTTGGCAACACCACAATTCAAAGGCATCAATTCTTCTTCTGCCTTTCTTATTCATTGTCCAGCTTTTGCAGGCATATGAGGTGATTGAAAGACCATGGCTTGGGTCAGGCGCACCTGCATGACATGCAGTAGCCTCTCAATAAGAGGGAAAGACAGGCTTAAAAAACAGCTCTAGCTTACTCATTGTACGTTTGCAGGATTTGGAAAGAAAAAGACTTAGAGGATGATCAGTTTTAGAAAAAGGTGTTTTGCTGCAGGTTAGTGAACGTTAAAACCAGCCTCAGGGAGGATTTTTCCTTTGTGCTCAAAGCTTGTCACTTCCTAAGGGGAAGGAAGAATACGAAAAGAGCGGAGCAGGAAGGTGGTGGTGGAGACTATGTCAGCTGTGTTTTCTGGAGTAGCCAGGCTGTCCCCCTTCCCTGAGTGAAACCAGCTGAAACCAGGTCCTTATGTGGACCAAATGGGAGTGTCTAGGAGACACGGGGCATAAAAACCAAGGGGTCCGTTGGGCAAATTGTAGAAATCAGAGCCAACAAGGGCCCGGGGTCACCTTGTCCGTGCCCTCCTTGTGCAGAGATGGGCCTGTCCTTCCTGCCCCCCAGTGTTCATTAATAGCACTCTTCTGATTACAATAAAATCATATTTACTGTAAAACATCCAGAAAAATAAGAGAAAAACACAAAGAAGGAAAAAGCCATTATCCATGATCCTACCACCCGCAGATAAGTTCTCTCAATATTTTGGTATTTGTTCTTCCACATTTTTTGATATGCAAGTCTGTTTTTCTATTTATTGTTATAAAAATGGCATTACAGTGGACATAATTTTTGTAGCCTATTTTTTTTTCAATGACTATATCATGAGATATTTCCACATCATAAAAAATTCTTATAGAATATAATTTTATACCATGGCCACATAGTCTTTGATCATATGTATAATTTATGTAACCAGTCTCCAAGTTATATTATTTATATTTACAATGTTTCACCATTATAGTTAGTATCCTGGGAACAAATTTAGGTTTGTTGCCATGATTATCTCCCTAGAATGAACGTCTAGAAGTCGAGTTGCTGGACCAAAGGGTTTGCACGTGTTTAAGGCTTTTGATGAACATTGCCAAATCGTCCTTCAATAGGCCATACTAATTTACATTCCCAATAACGGTGTATGAATACTACATGTTTCCCCCAAACCCTGGCCAGCTGTGGATATTATCATACTTTTTAATCTACGCCAATATGATAAATTAAGAAATATATGTGTGTATGTAAGTATGAATGTATCTTGTTTTAATTTAGAGTGTATTTTAATTAGAAGTCTAGGTTTAAAGTTTTCATAAAGTTTGTGTAATCCCAACGCTCACCTGGTGGTAGCATGCGGAATTGCAGGTATCGAATTTAAAGCCAAAACGACCAGTGTTTGAGGAACATCAGATCCCAGTTGGTCCAGAGACTGGTACACCATGGAATCAGCAGCATAGAGGAAATTTTTTTTTTTTATGTTTTCTTCTATAATTTTTTCTTTCATTGTTGCAATTGAAGTGAAAGTTTACAATTCAAGTTAGTCTCTCATACAAAAATTCATACATGCATTGTTAGGTGACCCTAATTGCTCTCCCTATACTGTGACAGAAACCTCCTCCTTTCCACCCCGGATTTCCCATGTCCATTCAACCAGCTCCAGACCCTCTCTGCCTCCTCATCTCACCTCCAGACAGGAGCTGCCCATTTAGTCTCATATATTTACTTCAGCTAAGAAGCACTTTCTTCACGAGTATCATTTTACGTCCCACAGTCCAGTCTAATCTTTGTCTGAAGAGTTGGCCTGGGGAATGGTTTTAGTTCTGGGTTGACAGAGAGTCCAGGGGCCATGCTTTCTGGGGTCTTCCAGTGTCAGTTAGACCATTAAGTCTGGCCTTTTTGCTAGAATTTGAGTTCTGCACCCCACCTTTCTCCTGCTCCATCAGTGACTCTCTGTTGTGTTCCCTGTCAGGGCGGTCATTGGTGGTAACTGGGCACCATCTAGTTCTTCTGGTCTCAGGTTGATGAAGTCTCTGGTTTATGTGGCCCTGTTTGTCTCTTGTGCTGATAATTTCCTTGTGTCTTTAGTGTTCTTCATTTTCCTTTACTTCAGGTGCATTGGGACCAATCTTAGATGGCTGCTTGCTAACTTTTTTTTTTTTTTTTATTGTATTTTAGGTGAAGGTTTACAGAACAAATAGTTTCTCGTTAAACAGTCAGTACACATATTGTTTTATGACATTGGTTAACAAGCCCACGACATGTCAACCCTCTCCCTTCTCGACCTTTTTTTAAATTTTATTTTATTTTTTATTTTTTTTGGTGAAAATACATATAGCTGAAGGTACACCATTTCAAAAATTCATACATGCACAATTAAGTGACATCGATTACATTCTTCTGGTTGTGCTGCTATTCTCACTTTAGATGAAGGTTTACAAAACAAAAGTTTCTCATCAAACAGTTAGTACACATGCTCAGTAACTTTTAAGACCCCAGGTGCCACTCCCCAAAGTAGGATGCAGAACATTTTCTTAATAAACTTTGTTATGCCAATTGACCTAAATGTCCCCTGAAAGCATGGTCCCCAGACCCCCATCCCTGCTACTCTGTCCCTCAAAGTGTTTGATTGTATTCAGGAAACTTGTTAGCTTTGGTTTAGTCCAGTTGTGCTGACTTCCCCTGTATTGTGTCCTGTCCTTCCCCTCACCTAAGATAATTCTTGACTACTATCTAGTTAGTGAATAACCCTCACCCTCCCCACCCTCGTAACCATCAAAGAATGTTTTCTTCTGTGTTTAAACCTTTTCTTGAATTCCTATAATAGTGGTCTTATACAATATTTGTCCTTCTGTGACTGACTAAATTCACTCAGCATAATGCCTTCCAGATTCCTCCATGTTATAAGATGTTTCACAGATCCATCATTGTTCTTTATTGTTGCATAGTATTCCATTGTGTGAATATACCATAATTTGTTTATCCATTCGTCCGTTGATGGGCACCTAGGTTGTTTCCATCTTTTTGCTATCATGAACAGTCCTGCACTGAACCTTGGTGTGCACATATCTATTCGTGTGAAGGCCCTTAATTCTCTGGGATATGTCCCAAGGAGCGGGATTGCTGGACCCTATGGTACTTCTGTTTCTAACTTTTTAAGGAAGTGCCAAATGGATTTCCAAAGTGGTTGTAACATTTTGCATTCCCACCAACAGTGTATAAGTGTTCCAGTCTTTCCACAACCTCTCCAACATTTATTATTTTGTGTTTTTTGGATTAATGCTAGCCTTGTTGGGGTGAGATGGTATCTCATTGTAGTTTTGATTTGCATTTCTCTAATGGCTAATGATTGTGAGCATTTCTTCATGTGTCTGTTAGCTGCCTGAATGTCTTCTTTGGTGAAGTACCTGTTCATATCCATTGTCCATTTTTTAATTGGGTTATTTGTCCTTTTGTTGCTGAGGTTTTGCAGTATCTTGTAGATTTTGGAGATTAGAGGCTGATCGGATTTGTCGTAGCCAAAAATTTTTTCCCAGTCTGTAGGTTGTCTTTTCACTTTTTTACTGAAGTCTTTTGGTGAGCATAAGTGTTTGATTTTCAGAAGTTCCCAGTTATCTGGTTTCTCTTCTGGTATTTGTGTGTTGTTACTTAGGGTTCATATTCTGTTTATGCCGTGTATTAGGGCTCCTAGCATTGTCCCTATTTTTTCTTCTATGATCTTTATAATTTTATAATTTATAATTTTTAGGTTTTGATCCATTTTGAGTTAGCTTTTGTGCATGGTGTGAGGTATGAGTCTTGTTTCAGTTTTTTGCAGATGGGTATCCAGTTATGCCAGCACCATTTGTTAAAGAGACTGTCTTTTCCCCAATTAATGGACTTTGGGCCTTTGTCAAATATCAGCTGCTCATAGATGGATGAATTTATGTCTAGATTCTCAATTCTGTTCCATTGGTCTATGTATCTGTTGTTGTACCAGTACCAGGCTGTTTTGACTACTGTGGCAGTATAATAGTTTCTAAAACCAGGTAGTGTGAGACCTCCCACTTTGGCTTCTTCTTCAGTAATGCTTTACTTATCCAGGGCCTCTTTCCTTTCCATATGAAGTTGGTGATTTGTTTCTCCATCTCATTAAAAAATGCCGCTGGAATCTGGATCCGAATTGCATTGTATTTGTAGATCTCTTTGGGTAGAATTGACATTTTCACAATGTTGAGTCTTCCTATCCACGAGCAAGGTATGTTTTTCCACTGATGCAGGTCCCGTTTGGTTTCTTGCAGTAGTGTCTTGTAGCTTTCATTGTATAGCTCTTTTACGTCTCTGGTAGATTTATTCC
Source organism: Dugong dugon (assembly GCA_030035585.1). Classification (NCBI taxonomy): domain Eukaryota; kingdom Metazoa; phylum Chordata; class Mammalia; order Sirenia; family Dugongidae; genus Dugong; species Dugong dugon. Next base: position 152,645,166 of record CM057460.1, read on the forward strand.
TAAGTATTTTATCTTCTTGGGGGCTATTGTAAATGGTATTGATTTGGTGATTTCCTCTTCGAGGTTCTCTTTGTTGGTGTAAAGGAAGCCAACTGATTTTTGTATGTGTATCTTATATCCTGATACTTTGCTGAAATCTTCTATTAGTTCCGGTAGTTTTCTTGTGGATTCTGTAGGGTTTTTTGTGTATAAGATCATATCATCTGCAAATAGAGATACTTTTACTTCTTCCTTACCAATTTGGATGCTCTTTATTTCTTTTTCTAGCCTAACTGCTCTGGCTAGGACCTCCAGCACAATGTTGAATAATAGTGGTGATAAAGGGCATCCTTGTCTGGTTCCTGTTCTCAAGGGGCATGCTTTCAAAGTCTCTCCATTCAGGATGATGTTGGCTGTTGGTTTTGTATAAATGCCGTTAATTATATTGAAGAATTTCCCTTCTATTCCTATTTTGTTAAGAGTTTTTATCATGAATGGGTGTTGGACTTTGTCAAATGCCTTTTCTGCATCAATCGATAAGATCATGTGGTTCTTGTCTTTTGTTTTATTAATGTGATGGATTACACTGATTGTTTTTCTAATGTTGAACCATCCCTGCATACCTGGTACAAATCCCACTTAATCATGGTGAATTATTGTTTTGATATGTCACTGAATTCTATTGGCTAGAATTTTGTTGAGGATTTTTGAGTCAATGATCATGAGAGATATTGGTCTGTAGTTTTCTTTTTTGTGTGATGTCTTTACCTGGTTTTGGTATCAAGGTTATGCTGGCTTCATAGAATGAGTTCGGGAGGAGTAGTAGTAGTAGTGTTAACTGTTCTCTGAAAATTTGGTAGAATTCTCCAGTGAAGCCATCTGGGCTGGGGCTTTTTTTTAATCTCTTCTTTTGTTATAGGTTTATTTAGCTGTTCTACCTCTGTGTTAGTTTAGGTAGGTAGTGTGTTTCTAAAAATTTGTCCATTTCCTCTAGGTTTTCAAATTTGTTAGAGTACAATTTTTCATAGTATTCTGTTATGATTCTTTTAATTTCAGTTAGGTCTGCTGTGATATCACCCATCTCATTCTTATACGGGTAATTTGCTTCCTCTCCTGTTTTTCTTTTGTCAGTTTGGCCAATGGTTTATCGATTTTGTTGATCTTTTCAAAGCACCAGCTTTTGGTCTTGTTAACTCTTTCAATTGTTTTTCTATTCTAGCATAGAGGAAATTTTGACCCTCAGAACATTGTGACTCAAAGGTACAACCTGCAGAGGAGACCCAGGCACTGCACTCTTGCATTTTTGGGGTAGTAATCAGCATTTGGAAACCCTGGTGGCGTAGTGGTTAAGAGCTACAGCTGCTAAACAAAAGGTTGGCAGTTTGATTCCACTTGGCGCTCCTCGGAAACCTTATGGGGCAGTTCTTGATGGCAACAAGTTTTTTTGTTTTAATCAGCATTTATGTTGATAAGATGATTTACCATCTCATAAATAGGAAGATTGGCAAATCAACAAATCTGGATGGTGTCATGCCCCATGCTTGGCACTGGAGAGGCACAAAGAAGGATCAGACCCAGTCCCAGTCTTTGGGGAGCTGTGGAAGAGGGAGGGGGACCAACACAGTCAGTTTGCCATGGGATAAAGAGGAAGGAGCAATTAGGAGCTCAGCAGAGTCTTCTTAGAGGTTTCTTATCACACACCTTTGTTCCCTCTCCAAACCGTGACTCTGTCTAAGACAAAATGGCTTGTCTCTCATTCAGCTCTCAGTCTTGACAACACCTTGAATTTTGCACAGAAAACCTTAGAATCTCTCATCATCTCTTGTCAAAGCATCAAAATTCTCACTTTTCGTCTTCTTTGTTATTTTGAGCTTCTTGGCTCTTAAGTTGAGCTTTAACAACTTTTTGTTTTGTTTTATACCTTCAGAATATAAACATTTCTTGAGAAATGTGTTTTTGGTAACATCTTACAGGGCTTAAAAATTTCTACGCATTTGAAAGCATGAGGAGTGTCATGTTGCGAACCCAGAGGCCCTGGGGTAGGGGGAGCATGCCCACCTCGGAAACACCCACTGACTACTGACTCCACGCCAGACGCTTATCTGGGTCTTTGGACTGGCACTGACGAAGAGAGACAAGACCTCTCCCTCTAGTCAGGGGAGAGAACCAATAAACAAGTAAACAAATAAATCGATGAAATAGCTTCAAATAAATGTGCTAGAAAGAAAATAAAGCAGGGTGATGTGATTAAGCATGATGGCTGGTGGGTGGACAGATATAACATGGATTACATAGTCAGAAGGCCCTTGAGGGAGATGACATTTGAGCTGAGACTTAAATGATGAAAAAGATGCAGAGATCTTGAGGGAAAGTGTTCCTGGCAGAGGAAAATGCAGGTGCAAAGCTCCTGAGGTTGGAACAAGCTTGTGTGTTGAATGGGCACTTGAGGCCAGTGTGGCTGGAGTGAGCAAGCAGGTGGCAGGAAGGTGGAAGTTGAAGGCAGAGAGGCCTGCAAGGGCTGCAACAAGTAGGACCTTGTGGGTCATGGTGAGAGGCTGGCCACAGTGGGAGGCCACTGAAACTTTGTGAACCACTGGCTCTTTTAAAAGATCACTCTGGCTACTGTGTTTATTGTTGCTGTTAGCTGCTGTTGAGTCGGCTCTGACTCATAAGGGCCCCGTGACAACAGATGAAATGTTGCCCAGTCCTGCATCTTTATGGTCATTGGTATGCTTGAGTCTGGTGTTTCAGCCATCGTGTATCTTGAATGCCTTCCAGCCTAGGAGCTCATGTTTCAGCATTGTGTCAGACCATGTTCTGTGATTCATAGTGATTTCATTGGCTAATTTTCTGAAGTAGATCACCAGGCCTTTCTTCTTAGTCTGGAAGCTCCACTGAAACCGGTCCCCTATTGTTGACCCTGCTGGTATTTGAAATACTAGTAGCATAGCTTCCAGTATCACAGCAACACTCAAGCCACCACAGAACAACAAACTGACGGACGGGTAGTGGACTGTCCCTGGGTGGTTCAAACAGTTAATGTACTTAGCTGCTAGACACCAGAGGCACCATGGAAAAAAGGCCTCCGTGAGTCCAAACTGACTTGATGGCAACTGGCTGTGTTTATAGAAACCGCTTGTCTCCAGAAACAAGCTGTCTTGCCAAGGGGTCTGAGATTCCTTTGGGAACCAAAGAAGAAAACACTGTCTTTTCTCATCCCCTGAAGCCCTCCCAATGCACCAGGGAAGCCAGTGCATGTATTGAGCACTTGCTGGGGCATGCTTGTACATGCAGCACTTCCCAGTTTCAAAGCACATCCATATGCATTATGATTTATGCCTATTTTGTGGATTGAAATAATGAGGCTTAGAATGATCATGCAGTTTGTCCAGATCTCAGAGAGGCAGGCACTTGGGGCCTGTTTTGCCGTGCATCAGCCCCAAAGGCCTGTGTTCACTTGGGCAAGTCACATTGCCTCTGCGCGTCTCACTTTTCCATGCATAAAACAGCTACAAGTTTACATCTCCAACACATGTTATTTGAAGTTGCAAAATATGGTCCGTAAGGCACTTGGAACCTCACATGCCACTCAGCAAGTAAGTACTCAGTAACTACCCACTGATTTGGTCTCTGAGCTGGTTAAGCTGTTTCTGGCCTAGCTTGGTCCCAGCCACCTCGGTTGGAATGCTGACCACAGATGAGGGTCAGTCACCCCCGGCCATCCAGCCCATTGTCCCCCAGTTGAGCAAGGAGATCCTTTATGTACAGTGGGTAGGCCTGTGATAGGTACACAGAGGGTGTCCGGAAGGGTGGCTGACTCTGCCTGGGGGCAGGGGAAGCCTCACAGAGAAGGGGACATTTGAGATATGCCTTGAGGGATGAGTAGGAATTCCACAGGAGGACAGATGGGAAGACGTGCCATGCAGCATAAACACAAGCACAATGAACATGACATGGAAGCATGAAGGCACAGGGGGCACCTTGCGATTCAAAGTGTCCTGGGGATGGTGAATCTGAAGGACTGAGCAGAGCAAGGAAGGAAGATGATGTTCAGAGGCCTAGAGAGTGAAGGCCCCCTAACACCACCCAGTACCCAGCAGAAGAATCTGGAGGTGAAGGAAACATTTGAATGATGGGAACAGGTTTGTGTGTTTAAAAAGCCTTCCTGGCTGCAGGACAAAACCTGAAGGAAGGGAGTCCAGGTAGGAGGCCAAAACCAGGTACAGAGTCAATTCTGCCTCACGGCGACCCCATGTGTGTCAGAGTAGAACTGTGCTCCACGGGGTTTTCAATGGCTGATTTTTCAGAAGTAGATTACCAGGCCTTTCCTCCAAGGAACCTCTGGGTGGACTTGAACCTCCAACCTTTCGGCTAGCAACTGAGTACATTAACTGTCTGCACCACCCAGGGAGGAAGCTGTTGTAATAGTGCACTGATGAAGCCTGAATCAGAATGCCCCAGTGGAGACAGAGCAGACTTGAGGAATGGGAGTTGGCAGAAGTTGGCCGCCAGCTTCGCCAGGCAGGGGGCTGGAACCAGACCTCCCCACACTGGCCACTCTCAGGCCCAGCACTGTGCCCGTGGCTCACCTGGCTGCATGCACGGGAGGTGCCGGGCAGGAGTGCTCGTTTTCCCTGGAGTTGCCTTGACAGCCTTGGGCTGGCTCAACATAAGCTCCTGGCTGAGATGTAGGATTGGAGACAGACTCTCAGCCTGGGATCAATTTTGGAAGGAATAATTCAGTTGTACTGTTCAGAATTAATCAAGTGAACAAAAAAGGACCAAGAGCACCACACAATCATATGCTTTCTTGAACTCTCATAGTTCAAAAACAGCTTTGATTGTAAAAATATAATTAGTTAAGTGATTCATCTGTAATATCCCAAATTCATATGTTTTTAGATTTGAACATCCTACATCTCATTTCCATTTGACCCCTGCAGGGCTGCACCTCAGGTCCCCAGATCCTAAGTGGAGCAGGGACAGGGATGAAAGTGGACTCCCTGAGCCCCTGCTAATGGTCCCTATATTGGAACCCTGGGGAGACGCAGCCAGACCTGTGGGAAGAGCCACTGCACTGACCTTTCATCCCAGGGCCCCGTGCCAGTGCCAAGCAAGTGATCCCAGAGTCCATCTCTTGTCTGGGTCCAGTGTGTGCCCCAACGTCCACACAAGTGTTACTTGTGGGACAGCCACAGCTACACCCATCAGGAAGGCCCAAGTGGCTGCCCCACCCTCAGTCTCCAGATGCCCCATGAACCATCTGTAGCTTTTTGCATCTTCCTGGCTGGCGGTGGCTGGTCTCTGGGTAGCACAAGTAGTTTGCAATCGGCTGCTAACCTAAAGACTGGTGATTGGAACTCACCCAGCAGTGCAATGGAAGAAAGGCCTACCAATGTGCTTCCATAAAGATTACAGCCAAAAAAACCTTAGAGAGTAGTTCTACTCTGTAACACATGGGGTTGTCATGTGATGGTCGCTGGCTGGGACATTTTCCCATCTCCCCAGGCAGCAAAGCCCCCTCCCAACACCCTCACCCCACTGCATAGAAGATCAGGATCACAGAGCTGCACAAACTTAGGGCTTCGAAGTAAATGCAGTCTAGAGAAAGCAGCCATTTGGGTATGCTGTTGGTGCCTGCCCCACGTCCCTCCTCCCCCCCCCCCCCCCGCCCGTTTCTCTTGACATCAAGGATGGGTCCTCGACCTACCCATGCAGTGGAGAGAGATGGGCTTTGGGATGCCATAGACCTGTGAGCTCAGGCACATCCCCAGCCCCTCCAAGCCTCAGCCTCATCACCATGGGGGGAGCCAAGTACATGACAGATGAGAGCCCCAGGCAGTGAGGCTAGCTTCAGGGAGTAACAGTTCCTGCTGCTGTGATCTTCACCGACCCCAGCAGGGGGAGTCCCCGAGGCTGAAGGAGCCCCTTGCCTGGCGCCGTCCCCAGAGCCCAGCATCCTGCTGACCTCCCAGGCTGGGCCCAGGGCAAGAGTCCATCAGAACTAGACAACCCTCAGCAGGTCAAGAGTGCCCTCTAGTGCCCCTAGCCGGCACCGGAACCAGTGAGGATGGGATGTTCATACGATCGCTCATTTGATAACTTGTTGGTTATTGCATTCTGTCTATGTACAAGGCACTTGTTTAGCCTTTGGGACTCAGTAGTGACAGAACTATCCAGAGGTCCCTCACCCTGTAGAGCCCGTGGGTGAGTGGGAGAGAGAAACGTTAATGAAAACGCAAACAAGTTCCTGCCTCTCTCTGCACTATGGTTGGGTGGTGGTGAGAGGCTCAGGGCGGCCTGGCCTGGGGCAGAGGGCGCTGCTCTGAGGAAGAGGGGTGAGTGGGAGCTGAGGTCAGAAGGCGAGAAGGTATTGACAAATGGGGAGCTGCAGGAGGAACACCCAGACAGAGAGCAGAGTGAGATCTCAGGCAGGAGGGAGGCACGGAACACCCAGGAAAGGCCAGGTGGTCAAGGTGCAGGAGAGGGTGAGGGGTGAGTGAGACTCAGGGAGGGCAGGAAGGCTGGAGTGTCTGGGCCTTGTCAGGGAGTTGGCTGTGGCTCCATCTGCCCTGACTCACTTGCCAAGACTGTGGGCAGGTGGAGCTGGGGCTGCAAGGTGCAGGAACTCACAATGGCATCCCACCTGGGAAGCAGTGGGCTTACCAAAAACTTTGCAAACCCATTAGGCTGCCCAGGAAGCAGTAAGCTCCCTGTCACTGAAGGTGTTCAAGCCAGGGCTGCTCACCCAGCATCAGGAGGGGTATCTGGGGAGAGATTGGCCTAATGGCTCATCTCGTAACAAGGTGGTAGTTCCACAAGTGGCCCTCCCTTTTGGACTACTCAGACTCAAATGCAGTGGGGCAGGGTAGCCGAAGCCCAGCTGGGGAGCTTGGGAGGGGCCACTTCAAAGATTCAGAGGCAGTCTCTGCATGGGGGAGAGTGGTGAGAAGGGAGGGGGGCTGTGTGTCTGGGGTGGGGGAGTTGAGGAAGGTTTCTCAGAGGAGGTGAAGTGTGAGCCTAGAAGGAGGTTCTTGGGAGGTGGGGGAAGGGTCCTTGAATGCCAGGCCAAGGGGCTTGGCTTTGCCCTGAAGGCAGGGGGTAAGTGTGGGCCAGGTTCTGTGGAAGTGAGAGGTAGGAGGGGGCAGCAGGGACTGCTCAGGATTCAGGCCCACATCCCAGGCCAGCCTGGTCATACCTGGCCTCCAAGCATCCTCACCTGTAAAGCAGAGGTTATAATGGTGCCTGCCTGGCAGGCCTGTGGTCCTGTTAGTGATGCCAGATAGGAAGGCTTGGGGGGGGGTGTTACTTTGGCTCCATCCACCCTATCCCTGGGTTCATGCCCACCAGAACTGGCTCCGTGCACGTCAGTTACGCTCATTCAACCCACTTGCCTCTGGCATCTACTGTGTGCTAAGCCCTGGGTGGCCATTTTTACTACGGTACACACTTATTTACAGATGGGGAAACAGAGCCCCAAGAAGTGCAGCAGCTCACCCCGGAGTCTACCAGGCAGGCATGTGGTCATCAGGACATCCTCCTGACTCCTTCACTATGGAGGCAGGGAGGCTGAGGGTGGCTGGTCCAGGAGAGAGAGGCCAAGTCCTAGGCAGGGCAGGGTGGGAAGGCAGGGGGAGGCACAGTTTGGAGAGTCTAGAAATCTGTAAGTGCAGGGTCCCAAGTTCACTGATGCTACAGACACCAGCCAGATGAAGGGACATGCGAGGTGGACTGGGGTAGAGGAGCACAGGGGACAGCGGACCAGGGTGGAGTGGGGAGCATGCCCCGACTAATAAGCAGACGGTCACAGTTCAAGCCCATGCATGACCACTCCCTCCAATTTCAAGAGAAGCTGGAAACCTGCCTTTGACACAAAACCTTTAGATTCTTAAGGGTTCCAACAAATTCAGTGCCTGTGAATGACAAGTGTCCAGCCTCTGCTGTCTGCAGAAATCCAGGAGACAGCTGCACAGGGAGGCTAAATAATCACCCCTGAGTGAGGCTGGGAAGGCTGCCCACAAGCAGCCCTGTCAGGAAGGCTGGGCAAGAGGAGCAGAACAGGGGGCTGACACCAGCAGGGAGCCCAGCTGGTGGCTGCTGTGCCTGTCCTGGTCACTCTATCCCCCTGTGTCCCAGTGATGCTGGGTCTCTGTCAAACCTCTATACCATGCTGTCCCGCGCCGGCTGCCCTAACGACCCCATCAAGCACGCTGTCTCAGTTATAAACCAGTTGCGATCCAGTCAACTCCAACTCATGTCAGAGTAGAACTGTGCTCCATAAGGTTTTCAATGGCTGATTTTTCAGAAGTAAATTGCCAGGCCTTTCTTCCACGATGCCTCTGGGTGGACTCGAACTTCCAACCTTTTGGTTAATAACCGAGCTCTTAACCGATTGTGCCATCCAGGGACTTCGTCTCGGTGATGCTGCCTCCTTTCTCCGGTCCCCATGGCATAGTTCAGGCCACGCTGTTAACACCGCCCCTCCGCCCAGCTGCTGCTCTGTCCTGTTCAATCTCTGCTCCAGCTGAGACTGGAACCATAATGAGCTGCTGGTTTGGGCCCCCAGCCTGTCTCCTCCTGCCAGTGCCTTCCGCCAAGCTAGCCCCACGTGCTGAGCTGGCAACACTGGGCTGAGGAGGCTGGGGCAACACAGCCCAGCTCCTGACTCCAGCCTCCATCTTCCCACAGCCGGTGGAGTCAAAGGCTCATGATTCCCCCACGCAACCCAGGAGCAATTCTCTTAATACCTGACTGGTAATCACAGTCCTCCCCACCACATATCAGAGTGGGCGAATGTGTAATTGAAGCAGGTATGTGGGGATAGGTTCAAAGGCACAGCACTGCAGACACCCCTATCCTGGCCCTGGTGTGTAATAGGGACATAGGTGTAATTGCTTCCAGCACACACAGGATATTCGCTGAGCACAGCCTCTCCTCAAAATAGAAGCCATCTGGCGGGAGGGCCTCACAGAACAGTAGATCTGAGAGGGGCCTGGGAGAATATTTAGGCCAAGGGTTGCAAACGAAGATGCCCCTGCAGACCTGGCAGGCCCCCTGGACCAGGGCATGGGCCAGGTGGGAGGTGGGAGGGAGGCCAGAGCCTGTGGCCCCACGGCAGTGCCCAGCTCCGGGCCCACTCCACCAACCAGTTACTGCCTGGTGAAAACGTGGGCCCTGGGGGCTGAAGTCTTCTGCCTTTTCAAGAGAAGGCAGAATTCTGGATGCTTAGGTGAAACCTCACAATTTTTAGATGCTGCAACGAGGGGCTTTGTTTTTTTCACTCTGCACGGACCAAATAACGCCTGGCTCCAGGCCAGACACTGTCCCAGGACCAGTCCCAGCATTTTTGTTGTTGTTATTGTGAATATATATATAATACAACATTTGCCAATTCAACGTTTTTCATAGATACAATGTAGCTATATCCATTATGTTCGTCATGTGCAATCATCATCCATAATCCTTGCCAAATTTTCTGTCACCATACACAGAAGCTTACTGCTTCCCACGCAATGACTCCTCTTTCCCCTCCCTCCTGCCCCTGTTGTTGTTGTGTGCATTCGAGTCGATTCCAGGGTTTCCTAAGCTGCAATTTTTACGGGATCACATCACCAGGTCTTTTCTCCCCGGAGCTGCTGGTAGGTTCAAACCGCTGACATTTCAGTTAGCAGCTTAGTGCTTAACCATTGCACAACCAGGGTTCCTTCGAGCTCCTGGTAACCACTAATAAAACTGGTCTCTGTACATTTGCTTATTCTAGATATTTCACGTAAGTGGGATCATACAATATTTGTCCTTTTGTGGCTGACTTATTTCACTTAGTATAATGTTTTCAAGGAAACCCTGGTGGTGTAGTGGTTAAGAGCTACGGCTGTTAGCCAAAAGGCCGGCAGTTCAAATCCACCAGGTGCTCCTTGGAAACCCTATGGGGCAGTTCTACTCTGTCCTATAGGGTCACTATGAGTTGGAATCAACTTGAAAGCTATGGGTATGGGAATGTTTTCAAGGTTCATTCATGCTGTGGCATGTATCAGGACTTCATTCCTCTTTGTGGCTGAATGATACTCCATTGTATGCATATTCCACATTTTGTTTGTCTCGTCATCTGTTGATGGATACTAAGGCCGCTTCCACCTTTTGTCTGTTGTGAACAGTGCTGCAGTGAATGTTGGTGTTCACGCATCTGTTTGGGTCACTGCTGTCAAGTATTTGAGTATACACCCTAGGAGTGGGATCGATGGATCATACGGTAGCTCTATGGGAGCCCCGGTGGTGCGGTGATTAAGAGCTCAGCTGCTAACCGAAATGTTGGCAATTTCAATCCACCAGCTGCTCCTTGGAAACCCTGTGAGGCAGTTCTACTGTGTCCTATAGGGTCACTATGAGTCAGAAGCCACTCAGCGGCAATGGGTTTATGGTAATTCTCTGTTTAACTTTCATTTTACAGATGAGGAGCTAATAGGGAGTTGTCCTAGCCAAGAAGCCGGTCAGAGACGGGTGCCTGACCTCAGGGCAGGCTGTCTGGCCCATACCCAGCTCTAGCCCCGCAGCTCGTTATGTGTTGTGGTGCAGTCAGTGACCATCAAGCCCGCTCTACCAAGCATCCAAGATTCCAGGGAAGTAGTCCCCTGGGAGGAATTCTGTGCCACCATAGGGGTGCATACTCCTTAACATAAAACAAAAATCCTCACAACTGGACCAATAAGCAACCTTATGATAAATGAAGAGAAGATTGAAGTCAAGGATTTCATTTTACTTGGATCCACAATCAACACCCGCGGAAGCAGCAGTCAAGAAATCAAACAACATATTGCATTGGACAAATCTGCTGCAAAAGACCTCATTAAAGTGTTAAAAAGCAAAGATGTCACCTTGAAGACTAAGGTGCACCTGATCCAAGCCATGGTATTTTCAATCACCTCACATGCATTCGATAGCCGGACAATGAATAAGGAAGACTGAAGAAGAATTGATGCTTTTGAATTACGGTGTTGGCAAAGAATATTGAATATACCATGGACTGCCAGAAGAATGAATAAATATATCTTAGATGAAGTACACTCAGAATCCTCCTTAAAAGCTAGGATGACGAGACTTTGTCTTGTTTAATTTGGGCATGTTATCAGGCAGGAGCAGTCCCTAGAGAAGGACATCATGCTTGGTAAAGTAGAGGGTCACTGAAAAACAGGAAGACCCTCCCAAAACCACGTAAAGAGACCACAAAAAAAGAAAGTTACAGACCAATATCCCTCATGAACATTGACTCAGAAATCCTCAACAAAATTCTAGCCAATAGAATTCAGTGACATATCAAAAAAATAATTCACCTTGATCAAGTGGGATTTATCAGGTATGCAGAGATGGTTCAACATTAGAAAAACAGTCAATGTAATCCATCACATTAATAAAACAAAAGACAAGAACCACATGATCTTATCAATTGATGCAGAAAAGGCATTTGACAAAGTCCAACACCCATTCATGATAAAAACTCTCAACAAAATAGGAATAGAAGGGAAATTCTTTACTATAATTAAGGGCATTTATATAAAGCCAACAGCCAACATCATCCTAAATGGAGAGACTTTGAAAGCATGCCCCTTGAGAATGGGAACCAGACAAGGATGCCCTTTGTCACCACTCTTATTCAACATTGTGCTGGAGGTCCTAGCCAGAGCAATTAGGCTAGAAAAAGAAATAAAGGGCATCCAAATTGGTAGGGAAGAAGTCAAAGTACCTCTATTTTCAGATAATATGATCTTATACATAGAAAACCACAAAGAATCCACGAGAAATCTATTGAAACTAATAGAAGATTTCAGCAAAGTTTCAGGATACAAGCTAAACATACAAAAATCAGTTGGATTCCTTTACACCAACAAAGAGAACCTCGAAGAGGAAATCACCAAATCAATACCATTTACAATAGCCCCCAAGAAGATAATATACTTAGGAATAAATCTAACCAGGGACATAAAAGTCCTGTACAATGAAAACTACAAGACACTGCTGCAAGAAACCAAAAGAGACCTGCATAAGTGGAAAAACGTACCTTGCTCATAGATAGGAAGACTCAACATTGTGAAAATGTCAATTCTACCCAAAGCGATCTACAGATACAATGCAATCCCAATCCAAATTCCAATGGCATTTTTTAATGAGATGGAGAAATGAATCACCAACTTCATATGGAAAGGGAAGAGGGCCGGAATAAGCAAAGAATTACTCAAGAAGAAAAACAAAGTGGGAGGCCTCACACTACCTGATTTTAGAACCTATTATACCACAGTGGTAGTCAAAATGGTCTGGTACTGGCACAACAACAGATACACAGACCAATGGAACAGAATTGAGAATCCAGACATAAATTCATCCACCTATGAGCAGCTGATAATTGATAAAGGCCCAAAGTCCGTTAATTGGGGAAGAGACAGTCTCTTTAACAAATGGTGCTGGCATAACTGGATATCCATCTGCAAAAAACTGAAGTAAGACCCATACCTTACACCATGCACAAAAGCTAACTCAAAATGGATCAAAGACTTAAATATAAAATCGAAAACTGTAAAGATCATAGAAGAAAAAATAGGCACAATTCTAGGAGCCCTAATACATGGCATAAACACAATACAAAGCATAAGTAACTATGCACAAGCACTAGAAGAGAGACTAGACAACTGGGAGCTTCTAAAAATCAAACACTTATGCTCATCTAAAGACTTCACCAAAAGAGTAGAAAGACAACCTGCGGACTGGGAAAAAATTTTTGGCTACAACAAATCTGATCAGCATCTAATCTCGAAAATCTGTAAGATACTGCAAAACCTCAACAACAAAAAGACAAAAACCCAATTAAAAAATGGGCAAACGATATGAACAAGAACTTCGCCAAAGAAGATATTCAGGCAGCTAACAGACACATGAAGAAATGCTCATGATCATTGGCCGTTAGAGAAATGCAAATCAAAACTACAATGAGAAATCATCTCACCCCAACAAGGCTAGCATTAATCCAAAAAACACAAAATAATAAATGTTGGAGAAGTTGTGGAGAGACTGGAACACTTACACACTGTTGGTGAGAATGTAAAATGTTACAACCACTTTGGAAATCGATTTGGCGCTTCCTTAAAAAGCTAGACATAAAAGTACCATACAATCCAGCTATCCTGCTCCTTGGAATATAGCCTAGAGAAATAAGAGCCATCACACAAATAGATATATGCACACCCATGTTCATTGCAGCACTGTTTACAATAGCAAAAAGATGGAAACAACCTAGGTGCCCATCAACAGACAAACAGATAAACAAATTATGGTATATCCACACAACTGAATACTACGCAACGATAAAGAACAACGATGAATCCGTGAAACATCCTATAACATGGGGAGGACATTATGCTGAGTGAACTTAGTCAGTCACAGAAGGACAAATATTGTATTAGACCACTATTATAAGAACTCAAGAAAAGGTTTAAACACAGAAGAAAACATTCTTTGATGGTTACAAGGGTGGGAAGGGAAGGGAGGGTGAGGATTATTTACTGACTAGATAGTAGACAAATATTATATTAGGTGAAGGGAAGAACAGCACACACTACAGGGGAAGTCAGCACAACTGGACTAAACCAAAGCTAACAAATTTCCTGAATACAATCAAACACTCTGAGGGACAGGGTAGCAGGGGTAGGGATCTGGGGACCATGGTTTCAGGGGACATCTAGGTCAAATGGCATAACAGAGCTTATTAAGAAAATGTTCTGCATCCTACTTTGGTGAGTGGTGTCTGGGATATTAAAACCTTGCAAGCAGCTGTCTCAGATGCATCAATTTGTCCCAACCACCTGGAGTAAAGGGGAATGAAGAACACCAAAGACACAAGGAAAGTATTAGCCCAAGAGACAGAAAGGGCCGCATAAACCAGAGACGTCATAAGCCTGACACCAGAAGAACTAGATGGTGCCCAGGTACCACCAATGACCGCCCTCACAGGGAACACAATGGAGAGTCCCTGATGGAGCAGGAGAAAGGTGGGGTGCAGAACTCAAATTCTAGTAAGAAAACCAGACTTAATGGTCTGACTGAAACTGGAGGAACCCCGGAAAGCATGGCCCCCGGATTCTCTTCAGCCCAGAACTAAAACAATTTCTGAGGCCAACTCTTCAGACAGGGATTGGACTGGACTGTGGGACATAAAGGAATACTCATGAGGAGTGCGCCTCTTAGCTCAAGTAGATACAAGAGACTAAACAGGCAGCTTCTGTCCAGAGATGAGATGGGAAGGCAGAGAGGGTTAGGAGCTGGTTGAATGGACATGGGGAATCAGGGGTGGAAAGGAGGAGTGTGCTGTCACAGTATGGGAAGAGCAATTAGGGTCACATACCAATGTATGTATAAATTTTTGTATGGGAGACTAATTTGAAATGTAAACTTCATCTAAACTACAACAATAAAAAAAAAGAAAAAGAGGAAAACCCTCAACGAGGGGGATTGACACAGTGCTGCAACAATGGGCTCAAACATAGCAACCATTGTGAGGATGGCTCAGGACCAGGCGGTGTTTTGTTCTGTTATACATAGGGTGGCTCTGAGTTGGAACCAACTCGATGGCATAGCCTAACAACAACAATATAGGGATGGAGCTGCACTGGGCTGGAACTATCAGTTGAGGGCTTTTCTTTCCTTTCCCTGGAGCAAGGAATGTGATTTTGGGGAATTGCTGAGCCCCGTAAAATCTTGGCTGGGGCCCATGTGTATGCAAACGGCCTGGTCTGAGAAATCAGAACCAGATGGTGCTGACCTTCCCTGAGGGGTATGCCCACTCACCCATGGCCCCCTGGACAGCCCTAATTAGGCTGGGGCAGGGGCTCCAGGAACCTTCATGCAGGAATGCAAACTTCCTGGGTTGGGACCTCAGACCCTAGCAGCCTGGTAATTTGATGAATTGCCACCATCTGTGGGATGATTACTGGGCCCTGGGCTGATAATCCGGGTTAGCCCCTCATGCAGGGGCCTCATCCTGGTGCATTTTGAAGGTCCATTCCCCGACAGGAGCCGTCAGCATGAATTACAACCAGAAAGCAATACAGTCACTTGTCTCCAGCAGGTTTGTGCATTTGCTCCTGTCTGTATCCAAACTCAGCCAGTGTATTGATTTTGTGCAGTTCGACAGATACCTGAGCCTACTGGGGGCCAGGAGGGGAAGAAGCCCCAGTAAGCAAGGAGCAGACCCACAGCCCAAAGAGAGGAACAAAGCCAGGCCTCCAAGACACTGCCCTCATGTAAAGTATAAGGGGCAGCACAACCCCTTCAATTTGATGATGCACATTGATTGGTTCATTGGTAGAATTCTCATCTTCCATGCAGGACATCTGCAGTCACCGCCCATCAATCACTGGGGGCTTGCATGCTGCTATGATGTTGAACAGGTTTCAGAGGAGCTTCAAGACTAAGACAGACTAGGAAGCAAGGCCTGGCAACCTACTTCTAGAAATCAGCCAATGAAAACTCTGTGGAACACAACGGTCCAATCCACAACCAGACAAAGAGATGGCACAGAACTGGGCAGCATTTCGTTCCGTTGTGCATGGAGCTGACTCAACAGCAGCTAACAACAACAGCATTTAGAAGCTCCAGGCCTAGATCCAGCATAACCCATGTCCCAAACTTATTTCACCAAGAAACTTCCCTTTTTTGGCCACACTTGTTAATATTTCACAAAAGGTATGTGAGACCCTCCTTAGGAGGTACCCCAAGAGATGGCTGAGGATGTGAGCAAACACATGAAAGTAAGAGATGTCAGTGGTGGGCACACTGGCCACTCTGAAGGTCACATAAATGTCACTCCCCAGGGCTGCCCAGCCCCAGGGCTAGTACAGACCTCAATTCCACCAGTGTGGCGGCTGCCTGTGTCTTGGATGGGGCTGGGAGAAGAGACAAAGGGGCCTGGCCTATATTCCTTCTAAAGCTATCATTTGAGAGGAGAACAGCATGATCTTTGTTTTACAGCTGGGGAAACTGAGGCTCTGGGATATCAGGCAAGAGCCTGAACCAGCACACAGGCCCCAGAAGCAGAGCTAGGGCTCTGCCCATCTGGTGTCCCCAGGATAGCTGCCCGCCTGGTCTGCCGCTCAGATGCACTCAAGGGCTTTCTTTTCTTCTAGAGCATACAGAAACATCCTGAAGTGAGCTGAGCTCCATGGGGGAAAAGAGTGATTTAATGCAGAACCAAAGCTTGTAAACAGCTGTTGCGTTTCTCCGAGGGCAGAAGGCGTTGAAAACCTCTGGTGGATTCCCCAGCTTTGATCAGGCAGGGGGAGACGGGCGGGTATTGCGCGCCTGCAGGCACTGTGCCGGGACATCTGATCCTCAGGATCACCCTGGGAGGTGCAGACTGTTCTCCCCATTCTGTAGATGAGGAAACATGCTCAGAGAAGGGATCTGAATCTAGGACTGCAGTGCCCAAGCCCTGCCCTTCACTCTGCGGGCTGCTGGGAAACCTGCTCTGAGCCACTCTCCTTCCCTTTCTTCTTCACAGGAGATGCAAGGAGAACAGCAGGGAGGTGACTTGTGGTCGGCAAACCATTGCCTGGGGCAGGAAAAACGAGTGCCAGTTGCCATGGCGTCAGCTCCAACTCATGGCGACCCCATGTGTGTCAGAATAGAATTGTGCTCCATAGAGTTTTCAAGTGATTTTTTGGAAGTTGATCACCAGGCCTTTCTTCTGATGTACCTCCAAGTGGACTCAAACCTTCAGCCACCTCCAGTGACTCCTGGGGTATGGGAGGGCTGCCTTAACAGGAGACAGCACCTGCAGCTCTGCCCCACAGATGGCCTAGCTTCTCCTCTGCCCCCCACCCCCACCCCTTCTGCTCAGAACTGCCTCGTCCTTGGCCTGGGCACACAGCCTGGGCTGACCCTGCCCTGTCCAGCATGACCACGCCCCCCATGCTTGTTCTCGGCTTCCTTCAGACCAGCCCCTGCCCTGTCCTGAGTTGTTTCTCCTCCTCTTAGGAGCACCCAGACCCAGGCTGAGCCCTTCCTCCCACCCAAGGAAATGCTTGATCTGTAGATCAGCTACTTAAGCCGGCACCTCAGGTGGTGTTATGGGTTGAATTTAAAAAAAAAAAAGCAAACATGTAACCATCAAGTCGACTCATAGCGACCCAATAGGACAGAGTAGAATTGCCCCATAGCGTTTCCAAGGAGCAGCTGGTGTATTCGAACTGCCGATCATTTGCTTAGCAGCCAAGCTCTTAACCACTATGCCACCAGGACTCCATGGGTTGAATTATGTCCCCCAAAAAGATAGATTGAAGTCCTGAATACCAGTACTTGTGAATATCACCTTGTTTGGAAACAGGGACTTTGAAGATGTGATCAGTTAAGTTAGCATGAGGTCATAGTGGAGTAGGGTGGGTCTTAATCCAGGACAAGTGCTGTCCTTAAAACAGAGAAGGGACGCAGAGCTAGAGAGACGCACAGATGCAGAAGAAGACAGCTGTGTGAAGGCGGAGGCAGAGATGGGAGTGGTGCATCAGAAGCTAGAGTGGAGTGGGACCACCAGAAGCTAGAAGAGACAAGGAAAGATTTCTTCCCTAGAGCCCTCAGAGACACCGTGATTTGGACTGCTGGCTTCCAGAATGGTGGGGCAACACATTCCTGTTGTTTTCAGCCACCCAGTTTATGGTACTTTGTCGTGGCAGCCACAGGAATCTATGACAGTTGCTTTGCTAACAAATTAACCAGGCCTTGAGCTGTGGGGTCAAATGAGCCTGGGAAATGCCACTCTCTTAGAGATCCACAAAGCATAATAAAGGTGCTGACAAGGACCGAAGGAGAGAAACCCGGATCACATAGTTTGACCCTGGAATACCTTTCCCCAGGCAAACCTGTTAACACCCTACAGGACAGTGTTCCGTGGAACCCCAGTTTGGAATGTAGTGTGTTGGGTAACTGGGGGCAGACCCTGTCCTCAGGGGGTTAACAGCCCAGAACCCACCAGCCTAGAGGACAGGGAGTGGAGATCAGACTCATGCCCTGAGTTGGCTGCTTCATCCCCTCTGAGGCTCCTTCTTAGTGATGCTGGTGACCGTCTGTCACCTAGAAGCACTCTCTCATTTGTCCTCGCCAGAGTCAGCCATTTACCCAGACAGAATTCAGGGGCCTGGGGACGGTATTCTTGCCCAGGTGGGTCCAAAGCCACCTCTACACCCCAAGGCCACAGCTGTGCGTTGCTCAATACTGAAGGCCAGGCCCCTGCATCCACTGCCTGCAAATATCTGCATGTGGGCTATCTGTGCTGTCCATAGGGTCCGCTTACCTCAGATCCAACCACACGTGGCTCTGGGCTTGGGCTTCCAGGGCAGTGGAGATGACTTTGCCTTCAGCCCAGCCATGAGCATTCCCAAAAACGCAGTTCATACTGTACCTTCTGCCATTCTTTGGAAATTACAACTTTCATTCATCTTTTTAAAACTTGGAGTCCTCAGAGCCAAGTGCTCTGTGATCCCAAGAAGACAGTAGAATTGCTGCATTTGAGTTGTGGTGTTGGTGAAGAATATTGACTCTACTGTGGACTGCCAGAGGAACTTTAGAAAAGTCTTCAAAGGAATACAAGTGAAATGTTCCTTAGAAGCAAGGATGGTGAAGCTTTCAGCTCACTTAACGTCATCAGAAAAGCTCCGTCTCTAGAAAAGGACATTATGGTTGATAAAAAATGAGGGACTCCCTCTGTGAGACAGATTGACACAATAGCCACAATGGGCTCAAACATAGCAACGATCGTGAAGGTGGCCCAGGACTGGGCAGCCAGGTGTCGTGTTGTTGTACGTGGGGTCTCCATGTCAGAGCCAACTTGACGGCAGCTGACAACAACTTCACAGGGAAACTGGTTTTCTGCCAGTGATGGGGCTATTCACGCACCAGAAGGAGGCCTCAGGGACTGAGGCTGTCCTGGAAATGACCCACCGGAGGCGATCTCAGAGTCAGCAGAGGGCGGCATCCTGTCGGCTAGGGTCACTCTCGGGAAGGGGCAGCTTTCAGGGACGGCTGTCAGCGCTGAGTTTCCGCCTCTGGGGCTGAAGCCAAGGGAACATCCTGCTTCCTTCTGCAGCGAATACTTCTAGAAAAGTGGGATGCCTAGGGCTTTGAATGCTTCATGTCAGACAGGCCAACACCCCAGAGCTGGGCCAGGACACAGCCGTGGAGTAGGGCAGCCCCACCCTGGGAGCAGCCACTCCAAGACTGCACTCTGTGGGAAACAGTGAGGTGGGGTGCGACGGGCTGGGGGTGGGGGCTGTGGGCACCAGGTTGGGAGGTCTGGACAGCGCTGTTCAGGGGAGCAACACGGTCAGATTTGCATTTTAGGAGGTTGTCCAGGGAGTGTGAGGGAAACGCCACGGGTGACAGTCCCAAGAAGGGCCAGCGGCAGTACCGGGTTCTTGCCCAAGGGGCAAGGCTATTCCTGGAAGCGAGGGGGAGAAGGGCTGACTCTGAGGTGCCTTTGGGGCTGAGGACCAGACTTTCCTGCAGCCCGAAGGCAGATGGACCCACATTTGTACATTGTTCAGCCCACGCAGAGATTTAAAAATAAGAAATGGAGGGGGGCCTATGTACGTGCTTCTGTAGGCAGGGACTGCTTCCTGAAGGACTGGGCAGAAACTGGTACCCGTGGCAGCCTCCTGGGAGAGGAGCCGGGAGGGGAGGGAAGGAGGCTTGCTTTGCACTGTGTCTGCTTCTGTGTGGTTTATTCTTTTCTCCCAGCGCACATCGCACCCTTTCAACAAATCCCCCATGCCCACACACCAAGGTCAGCAAGGCCAGGAGGCCCACGTCGCTGTTACAGGTGAGGAACAGAGCAGTCTTAGCAGGCCCAGGGTCACCAGCCAGTACGTGGGTAAGCCAGGATTTGGTCCCAGGTCTGTCTGATTCCAGAGCCTGCCTCCTGCAACAGCTCCCTATGCCTCCTGGAGCACAGTCACTGGGCTTTTCTTCAGAAAGCTGGGGCCCGGCTCTGAAGCAAACAGGCTGGCTAGATGCACGTCCTCCCTGCAGAGGCTCCCAGAAGAGAGGCCATTTGATCTGGGTCTTGAAGAATGAGTAGGAGTTCTGCAGGTGGGGACAGGGCACTCTGCAGTGGTGGGGAGAGGGGACAGAACAGCTGGGTCCAGGAAACAGCGTGGTGGACAGTAGTGCATCGGGCCCAGAGGTATCCATGAGACACTGGAGCAGTGCTTTCCAAATCCCCAGAGCTGGTGGACGCAGTCGGTGCCGCAGAGTTTTGGGGGGAGACTGTAGTGAAGCCAGGGCAAGAACAGCCTGCTGGGGAGAAGGTCGTTATCTCTTGTGTGAGCAGTGGTACGGGTGGTTTCAGTCCTTTGGTCATTCAGCAAACACAGATTGGACCAGGCCCCAGGGGTGGGGAGCTTGCTCTTATGTGGAGGGAGGAACAAAAGGAGCCATTACTGAACTTGAGGGCTGTTCTCATTTCATCCCCACAACAACCCTGCAAAGCGATTATTGTTTCTCTTCTTTACTGAGGAGCATGCTGGGGCTCAGAGAGGCTGACCAGCTGGCCCAGGGTCCCACAACAAGGGTGTCTGTCTGACCCAGCACTCTGTACAAGTGACTCTGGCATAGGTTCAGTGTGAGAGAGGATTCAAAGAGACCTGTTCCAGTAGAGTCTGCACAGTGCGGGAGCCAGGCAACCAGGAACCCCTGGAAAAAAGCAAGGCCCGTGAGGCACCACCCCAGGTGCCCCAGGCCTCCATCCATCACCCCTGCTCCTGAGCACCGCAGGATGCAGGCGTTCCAGAGCTTCGACAAACCCATTGGCTCAGCGCCTTCATCTGCAGGGTGGGGGCAGGGCCTGCTCCCAGGGCACAGCTGGGACAGACATGCATGACATGACCAGGCCGGGTAGTGGGCACGCCCTGGGGAGTCTCCTCCTTCGTGTCCTGGCCTTTAGCTCCAGCACCTTGAGCTCATCAGGCCGTCCAGGCCCTGAAGCCAGTTCTCATTCCCAGATGCTGCCAGGTGATTTCTCTGTGGGGCCCACCGTGTCCTCCCTCCAGCACATCCAGAGGAAAGGGCTTTGTTTCATTCTACGCTGTGCTTTAATCTCTTTGTAATCATGGTTTGCAGTGTATCTATTTTTAATCCATACAGGTTTAAGGATGAGGTGAAGTCCACACTGCCTCTTGGCTCAGTTCAGCAGATTCATGGGCACATGCAGGGCCAGGCACACAGGGTAGGGCCCAGACACTCCGCCGGAGATGGTGGGGGCTCATGGGCAGTGGGGAGCAGGAAGGACGCTGAACAGAGGTGTGTGGAGGGCAGACTCGAGGGGGCAAACTGGACCAGGGATCCAGGCGGAGGCCGTGGCAGGTGCTTGAGTGCAAAGAGCCCAGAGAACTGAAGCCCCAGGCCTGTTCCAGCTGCATGGTCCTGGGTGAGCTCCTCCCCTCTTTGGGCCTCAGTCTCCTCCTCTGTGAGATGAGGATGATAGCACCTTCCTTTCAGACTCTCTGTGGTGATTAAAGATTGAGTGCAGGGACCATGGAGAGCCCCCAGAAGAGACCCAAAATGGTATTGGACCTGTGTGTGTTGTGGCAGCTGAGAGGGTAGGGCTGGGTGAGGGGCCCAGGAGGTTGTGGTGTACATGGGGCCCCCAGGAGGGCCTGAGAGCAGTGGGGGTAGGCTGCCAAGAGGGGAGGACATGGGTGTGTGGATCCGGGATTGGACCAGGCTGGAACTGAACAGAAGAGGCCAGCCAGCTGGGCAGCCCCTCGGGGACCTCGGATGGTGGGGCCGGCACCGGGCCTTGTGGCCGGAACTGAGGCCCTCACCTTGGGGTATGACCTCCCTTACTGGAATGGCCTCACTTCCCCTCTCCTGGGGACCTCACCTGGTCCCAGGCCTTTGCCAGACTCCAAACCCCCAGCTCAGCATGAGGCTGCTGGCCAGAAGCCCTCAGAGACCATTTTCAGAATCACCCTGGTTCCCTGCAGCCAGGCCCTAGCTTTGAGCCTCCCACAGAGTAGCTACCCAAATGTCGACTGGTGACCTGGCAGATTGGCTACCTCCACTTGGGCAGTCTGGAGGTCAAGCCAGGGGCACCAGCAATTTACCACCCAACCTGGTGTCCAGAGCCTTAGAAGGAGAGAGCAGCTGCTGGAGAGGGGAATGACTGTGATCTCCAGGAGTACACCAGCTTCCCCTGGCTGGAGAAGGCAGGGAGGGGCACTGCAAGCAGAGGGAACAGCCCAAGCAAATGTGGGGAAGATTAGAGAGCACGGAGAACGGCAGGAGCACAGGGTGGCTGGATGGCAGAGAAGGGCCCCAGCGCTGGGCCAGTGGAGCCACAGGGTGTGACAGGGACATCCATGTGAAGGCTGAGAGGGAGAGCATGGGGACTGGGGGGTTGGTGAGAGATGTGAGGCCTAAGCTGTCCCTCTGCTCACTGGCCCTTACAAATCCCCCCTCCAGCCCTTAGCCTGGGCTTTTCTCTCAGCCTGAGATGCTGCCCCCCCCCCACCACACACACTTTTTACATCCAGAGAAAGGAGTTACTTTCTCAAGGCAGCTCCCTAATCTTTCCCAGCCCCCCCAAAGCTGGACATGCATGGTCTCTGCTCCAAACCAGCAGATCCTTGATGTGGCCGCCGGCTCACCTTCTACACAGCATCACACATATTTGCACATGGATTATCTTCCTGGCTCTGTGTCCTTGGTTTGACTCAGCACACACCACCAGGCTCAGGATCTGTGCCTGGCCCCCCCACCCCCCAAGCCCTGGAGACATAGGGGCATCAATCAGACCCTTTTCCTGAGCCCAGTGGGGAAGACTCGTGTGGACCATACTTTCCAATACATTGTGTTATGTGCAGACGTTAGAATGCGTGCTGAGCACAGGGACAGATGGCCTGACTCTGGGAAGTGGGGAAGCCTAGAGGGCTTCATGGAAGAGGAGGTAATGGCACTGAAGATGCACAAAGGCAGAAAGGGGTGCCAGCAGGTGGGCCATGTGTGCAAAGGCTCGGACGTGGGGGCTGCCTGGAATGTTTGCTGGGGTCCAGGGTAAGGTGTATAAGGTGAGGGGAAGATGGTGGGAGGGAGAGCAAGGAGGTTAGCAGGGACCAAATGGACCTGGTTGGCAGGATCCCCATTGGATTCTCCACCCGCACAGAAGTGGGGCTTAGCGAGACTCTGTGAAATGAGCGGGTGGGTGGACAAATGAAGAGGTGCTCTTGAGGGCCACTGGGCAGTAGTCGCTGTCCCTCTGCAGACACCACAGAGGCCCAGATGTCCCTGAGATGTCCTTGTGTTATTTGGCTTCTCAAAGCCTTTCTGCAGCAATGCCAGGAACTGAAGGAGCCTGTGTCCTCATGACTCTGGTCACCAGGGAGAGACGCTCAGCTCAGGCTGGCTTAAAGGGAAAAGTGTATTAGCTCCAAACTGAGGGGTAGTACAGGGGTAGTTCCTGCTTCAGGCCATATGCCCCATCTTTCTCTCTGTCTCCACTGTGCTTTCCTCTCTGCTGGCTCTTTCTCAAGCCACATGGTGGCCCCCTGAGCTCCAGGCATAGCCCCATGAGGAGACAAGAGTCCTCTTTCCCTTAAGGCACCACAGTGGAAAATCTCAAGCATAGCACTCATTGGCTCAGGGGGGCACACGTGCTCATCCCTGACTCACGTACCTGGCTGGCAGATGGGACACGGTCATGTGCTCGCCCTGGAGCCATGGGTGGGTCAGCCTTGCCCACACTCGTGGGTTGAGATGAGAGGTGATCTTTAGAGAATAATGAAGCTCTGTTGTCAGCAGAGGGGATTCTGGGCAGTAAACAACAGATGCCCTCACCTGACCCTGGTCCACGTGAAGCACAGGCAGACCCCCTGACTCAGACCAGGCTTTGTTTTCTCATCAACACAAATGCATCTAGGTCATTAAATGTTGAAAAAATGCTATTCCACATGTGACGTTTGCTCTCTCTCCTTTCCAGGGGCCGTTGGGTCTGGATGGCAAGCCTGTAAGTGATGCAGGTGGTTCTAGGCAGTCCTGGGATGGGACAGCCGCTATGGGGCTGGGAGGGACCGTGTGGTGCCAGAGGGAAGGGGCCCCTGGTACAGTACAGAGAGAAGCTACTCTAGAGCCAAATCTGAGTTCAAATCTAGTTCCACTACCTGCTGACTGTAGGTGGGTAGACCTCTTAACCTCCTAAGCCCGAGGCTTCTTATCTGTCAAATGGGCCTTGCTCAGAAGGATGTTATGGGGTTTGTGGAGGACTGTGGACAGCACAGTCCCTGGCATCTAGTCATCCCTCAAAAATCACGAGCTCCTCCCAGCAGACCCCAGGTGGAGCATCCCTCAGAACAGTCTCAAGATGTGGATGGTGGACATTGGACTGGGGAGTTCTCAACATGGACCAGAAGTGTGTGGTCCACAAGCATCCTCAGCAGAATGAATAAGATGGACAGGAAGGAATAAGCATAACTAAGTAAATAACTGAATATGGATAGATGGATGGATGGACGGACAGTTGGACAGATGGATGGTTTGAAGGATATATGGTGGGATGGATGGGTGAGTGGATAGATAGATGTGGTGGGTGGAGGGATGTGTGGATGGGTAGAAAGATGGATGGTCAAATGGGTAGATAGATGGACAAATGGATGAATGGGCAGATGGATGGGTGGATGGATGGAAAGACAGAAGGATGATCAAATTAAATTAACAATTGTATGGACAATTGGATGCATGGAAGAGAAGGAGAGTTAATGGGTAGATAAATGCATAGTGATTAGGCAGACAAGTGAATGAAGAAATGAATGAATTGACAAATAATAGAAGAGTTGGCTAATGGTCTGTGAATTATTAAAGGAAGGAAAGAAAGGACTGATTATCTGGACAGATGAGTTGTTTAATGAATGAATGAGCAAATCAGTTACTGGCTGAAAGGAAGATAGATGGTTCTGCAGGGATGGAGGCCAGCAAGCAGATCAGTTCCTGACTCAGCATGCCGGCCCCAAGCTGGCTGGCCCCAGCCTGCCCCCATCGTGGGGCCTGACCTGCTTCCCCAGAAGCCTGGTCACTTGGCAGGATTGAGAGAGACATGTTTCCCTACAGCCAGAGTGACTGCAGCCACCATGGCCTGCATGGAGCCGCTCCCCACTCCACACAGACACACCAGACACAGAGGGTCTCAAAACAGGATTTCAGTCTACCTACCCATGGACTCGTGGGCTCATGGGTGGTACGGAGCATGGGGGCTGCTGTGCTCTGGGAGTAGTGACTAACTCGTGTGCTAACTGGAAAAAATGCCCCTTTCCCTTGCTGGCAACTTCCAAGTCCCCCATCTCGCTCATGCTGAGGGCTGAGGTGTGAGCCTGCCTTGGGGCCGCAAGGGCTCCCAGCTTGTGTGTAACTTTCCGCAAGGCTGCCCACAGCTCTGCTCAGAGTCCCAGGCCCTTCTGCCCTCCAAACCTCAGGGAAACTGCAAGGGCAGCCAGCCTAGTCCTCTTTACTCACACCTGTGTTTTCTCCACCTTCCTTCTCCAGGGACTTCCAGGCCCTAAAGGGGAAAAGGTAAGAGATGCTGGAGTCTGTCCAAGTACGGTTGGCTAAGGAAGGATCCCAGCAACTGCCTTAAAAATCCACATTCAGGAGTATGACCTTAGACAAGTCACATTCCCTCTTAGAGCCCCACTTTCCCCATCTGTAAAGTGGGGCTAATCGTGCCCATCCCCTAAAATGGTTATAAGGCTTCATTTGATCATATAAAGTGCCCCGAGTGTTAAACCTGAGTTCTCCTGGCACCAGAGTATAACAAAACCCAAAGGCACAGTCTGCCCAAATGACAAGTTTCCAAAGTAATTGAATATGAAATAGCAGCACCAGGAGAGCCTGGAGGATTGACAAATGACTCTTAATGGTATCCTTTGTGGGAAGGACACCCTTCAGGGTAACAGATGGCAGAGAGTTGCCACTGGGATGTTTGCAGACCCTGGCGACATTTGACACTCAATGTCACGGGCAGCCCTCTGGAGGGCTGGGATAGTTGATGGTCCCGGAAGGGAGCAGGAGGGAGGAGAGTGGGGTCCCACAGTGGGGTCCGGGGAGGCAGGGACACCGTGCTCCCATAGGCTGGAGCAGAGTTTGGTGCAGCAGGCCAACCGGGCACTTCCAGTCTAGGGCTGGGCCGCCTCCACCCCTGACCTGGGATTTGGAAACGGGGCAATGAGAACCGTATGTGGTGGAGCCCGCTGGGATAGGGCGTGGGTAGGTAGGGCAGGCAGGGTTCCGGCACACACTGCATGTGATGAAGCAGTGAGAATGACGCCAGATTTGGTGTTCAGAGTCTCAGGTCTGCCTTCCAGCTCCACCACCAACCTTGTAGCCTTGGGCAATCGCATCGGCTTCATGGGCCTCAGCTTCCCCATCTGTAAATTAAAGCCAACCTCACAGAGCCACAGGGAAGGCTCCGTGAGGCAATGGTCTGAGTGTTCTTTGTACAGGATAAGCACTTGTGCAGGTGATGGTATAATGATTACCTTCCTGCTGCTCCTGGCTGATGCCCCCTGTCAGAGAAACAATGAAGCCAGGGTCTTTGAAACCAGAGAGAAATGTTGTCTTGGTATCTATTGCTGCATAACACACTGCCCCAAAACTTCGTGGCTTAAACGACCATTGTCATTACTATCTCTCACTGTTCTGAGGTTGAGGGATTCAGAGAGGACACGTCGGGAGCAGCTCGTCTCTGCTCTACCGTGTCTGGGGCCTCAAATGGCTTGGGGCTGGCAATAGAAAACAAAACACCTGGCTTCAAGCCCTGGATCTGCTAGCTGTGTGACCTTGGGCAGGCCCCTTAGCCTCTCTGAGCCTTAGTTTTTCCTCGTTATACAATGGAGATAAAAATAGAGCTGTGGCCTACCTGTTGTTTTTGTTAGAGTTAAGTGAGACTGTGCGTGCAGCACTGTCGATCCTCAGTCCATGTCAATAAATAATCACAGTGGTGATGTGTCTCTGTTTTATGTCCCCAGGGTTCACCAGGAGACTTTGGCCCCCGGGTAAGAACCGAGCATGGCCCTTTCACCTTTTACACGGTGTGTTTTATGTTATAATAAAACATACTAGAGTTTCTTCTGGATCCTAGCTTCCTGTAACTTAACACAGAAAACTGTGAGTGAGGCCGCCCCTGCTTCCCTCCCAGATTCTGTCCTGCTGCCTGTTTTCAGTTAAGTAGCCACTGTATAGAAGCCCCAGGCATCTCAGTCTGGCTAAAGCTGCACCCCACCCCACACACAGATGAGGGGTCTCTGGCAGGATATCCTGGTCATGCTGATCACCGAGGACAAGTAGACATAGATTAGCCTGACCTTCCTAAGGGCAGCTGGCCCCTAGGAAGAGTGAAGACTTTGGGGTCAGCAGGCCTGACCCCAATGCTCGGCTCTGCCACTAGCCAGTCAAGTGGCCCTGAGCAAGTTGCTTACCCCCCGAGACTCAGTTTCTTCAACTGTGAAAGGGGGTGACAACCACTTCCCTAAACGGTTGCCGTGAAGACTAATTGGAGCCCCCAGCATGGAACCATGGACTGAGTCTCTTCTCAGCCCACCCACTGCCCTCCGCCCCCAGCACTAGGAGCCCTTGACCTCCAGCCCAGGAACACAGGAACTAGCGCAGAGTGGAGGGTCCCAAATGGGAGGCAGATCCTGGGGTGGGTCCAGCACCGTGGGTCCTGGCAGGGGGGTCACTTAAGTGGACCTGGACACGTGGCCCCGCCGTGTCCACACAGCCCCACCCAGAGAGTTGTAGCAGGCCTGACTGCAGAGGTTGAGGGGTACGACCCACTGCACAACAGCTGGAGAGTGACGTTCCCCCCCAGTTCTTAGGAAGGCTGTGGGTGGAAAGTGTAGCCTAGGGTGAGCATGTCTGAATGGTGCAAGGCTGAAACGAGTGGGCCTCTCTAGGCGGCACTTGCCTGAAACAGCCTGAGCCCTGAGGAGGACACTATAAATGGGGGAGGGGGAACAGAGGAAGGTGGGGCTACAGTGCAGAGAGCCTGGGCTGGGTGCCTGCCGCACTCAGCGACCTCTTGGCTCTGTGACCCAGGACAAACCAATGCCCCTCTCTGAGCCCAGGTTCTATGGAATGAGAACAGTCAAGCCTACATCATAGGGGGGCTGTCTGAGCCCCCGAAGACAGAGGTGTTCTGTGCTGGACCTTGGATTACAGGGTGGGCCAGGGCCACAGAAAGCCGCTGAGATTTCTTGAAGTCAAACTTAAAACACTGATTTATCATGACTTCCCTTGCCTTCTGGGCTGGCTGGCTGGCTGGTATCTCTCATGTGGTTGCAGGCAGATGGCACCTGGGGCTGGAGTCCTCTGAAGTTCAGCCCACTGGCATCTAGGATGATGGCACCCTTACCTGGCCAGATGTTGGGGGGCACTCAGCTGGGGATCAGCCACACGTGTCTCGATGGTGCTCAGGCTTCTCCCAGCACGGTGGCAGGGCCCCTAGAGGGAGCGTCCAAGAGGCAGGAGCTGCTCAGCTAGAGTGAACCCAGCATTGCTTACACTGTACTCTACCCGTCAACTCAGTCCCAAGGTCCACCCAGATTCAAAGGGCAGAAAAGCAAACCCAGCTCATGTGGGGAGAGGCGAAGCCGCACTGCAGAAGAGCCTGTAGGATAGCAGCAAGTGTAGTGGCCATCTTTGTATAGTTGGCCACACTCAATCACCAAGCTGGTTTCCCAGAGCTAGGTCATCTGACTTTGCCTCCAGAAATAATCTGTGGCTTTCTAAACCACCCTTTTGCCTTTCTGACCACACCACCTGTTTGCCTGACCAGATGGTTTTCCCATGGCTCCATCCAGGATTTGTAAGTAGAGATCATCATGTGTACAATCTGCGTATCCTCAAGGTAGACTGGCCTCATAGCGTGTCTACTGGTGTGCTGCTGGTGTGCTGTGTTCCCCTGACTCACCCCTACATCTACAGGGTAGACCTCAGCCTTCCGGTCCCTACAGGAGAGGGAGGTGGCTGGCTGGCCTCATTTTCCAAGCAACTTGGGGGAAGAACCTAAGAACCTTTCCTAGAACCTGCCCAAAATGTCTCCATCCATTTTCTGCCTTAATAAGTAGTGTCCAGGCCGGTCGTTCCCTACCTGGGGCCCCTGGGCTGTAAAAGGAGCAGAGAATGAGAGTTAGGGGTGTCTTCAAATTACTCCTGATACTCCATAAAATGAAGTGGGGATCATCCACCCCCACCCCCACCTCAAGTCTTCGTGACCCAGACGAACTGTCAGCTTTCTTTCCTTTTGGCCACAGTTATATTTTTTCTGGTCAGGACCCTGGCCATTTCAGACTCATCAGAAGGTCTGATGGTGGACATTTAGCGCTTTAGCTGACTTTTTAATTGGGAAAAGACTTGCATTCATTGGTAGGTGCAGTTTTCTGGAGAGCTGAGTTCTTTCATATCAGGGTCATGGATTTAAAAGGGGTCTAAAAGAGGCCACTTGCCTTCATGGCCAGAGGAGGGCTCTGCCTTTCCTAGCTCTGTAGCTTCTTGCCGTCAAGGCAATTCTGACTTATGGCAGCCCCACGTGTGTCAGAGCAGAGCAGTGCTCCATAGGGTTTTCCAGAGTGTGATCTCTACAGAAGCAGATCGCCAGGGCTTTCTCCTGAGGCACTGCTGTTGTTGTTGTTAGGTGCCATCAAGTCAGTTCTGACCCATAGCGACCCTGTGTACAACAGAACGAAACACTGCCTGGTCCTGCACCATCCTCACAATCATTGTTATGCTTAAGCCCATTCTTGCAGCCACTGTGACAATCCATCTTGTTGAGGGTCTTCCTTTTTTTCGCTGACACTCTACCTTACCAAGCAAGTGGGTTCAAACCACCAACCTTTAGGTCAGTGATTGAGCACCAACTGTTTGGCCACCTAGAGCTCCCCTAGCTCTGTAGCCCTGGGTAAATGATTTCCCTTTCTGAGCCCCTGGCAGTTCAGCTGTAAAATGGGACCATGACAGCGCCCCACAAGTCATCACGGAGGTTAAGTTAGAAAACCTCCAGGAAGGCCTGGCCCGCTCAGGGTGGCAATGGCAGGGGCTGGGCCCACAGAAGTCTTCTTCCTTACAAGAAGGTGGGGGACTGTGGAAATTGTGGCCCAGCATGCCCCATTCTTGCACCTGTGCCAGTGCTGGGCAGGCACTGCAGGGGCAGCAGTGAGGGGCCAGTCACGCCATGGCCTTTCCTCCGGGAGGTGAGGGCTTTGGCTGCCTGAGGTCTGACCTGGTACTAACATGGGTCAGAAAGTTGGGGTCTTGGGGTTGCATGACAGAGACTGTGTTAGCCTCCACTGCTTTTTTTTTTACTTTTTATTTCCAGTTAATTATTAGATGCACAAACAATTGTAAGAAATAATATCCCAGGTACCTTTCATCTGGCTTCCCCCAATGGTAAAATCTTATATCACTGTACTACGATCTCACAACCAGGAAGTTGACATTGATACAGTTCACCACCCTTAGTCTGACTTCACTAGTTTTTCATGCACTCGCAAGTGTGTGTATGTTTAGTTCTATGCAATTTTTATCACATGTGGATTTGTGTGACCACCCCATAGTCAAGATTCGGAACAGTTCACCATCACAAAGATTCCTCATGCCACCCTTTTATAGCCACAGCTGTCTCCCTCCCTCCCCACTCCCTAACCCCTGGCAACCACTGGTATGTTCTCCATCTCTATAAATTGGTTACTTCAAGAATGTTATGTAAATGGCATAATAGAGTATGTTACCTTTTGAGACTGGCTTTTTTCACTCAGCATAATTCCCTTGAGATCCATCCAAGGTGTGGTGTCTATCAATAGTTCATTCCTTTTTATTGCTGGGTAGTATTCCATAGTGTGGATGCACCACAGTTGGTTTAACCATTCACCTATTGAAGGACATCTGGGCCCTTTCTAACTTGTAGCTATTACGAATAAAACTTCTATAAACATTTGTGTAGAGGCTTTTGTGGGAGCATAGGTTTTTATTTCCCTAGGATAAATGCCTGAGAGCACAGGAGTTGACCAGCTAGGATGGTCTTTCAGGAAGAGCAGGGTCCCCTTTCTGGGAAGTTGGGGCCTGGCTGGGAACATGTGCTTTCTTCCACATCCAGGATGTGGCATCTGGGGCATCAGTCACTAGCAGCTGGAGACTTGGCATGTTCATTGGAGTGAGAAAGCTCCTGTTGGCCTCTCACACCAAAGTATAGGGACCTGCCCCTTAGTATGGCCACCAAGAAGTAGCAAGAAGCCCAAAGACAAAGTCCGGCCCCTTAAGCCTGTCCCCAGGGCTGGGGAAGGTATAGAGGCTGCCCATCTGAGGAAGCCTCTCTTTGGAGGCTGGAGCCCCTTCCCCTCCCCTTCAAAGTCATACCAGGTCCCATGTCTTACAGGGAGACCAAGGGCAAGATGGTGCTGATGGGCCCCCAGGGCCTCCTGGGCCCCCTGGAGCCCGAGGCCCTCCTGGCGACACTGGAAAAGATGGCCCCAGGGGATCACAAGGCCCAGCGGTAAGAAAGGGCATGGAGTTGGACTACTCATGACCTGGTCCTACACCTACGAAAACCCAAGACCCTAACCCAAGAGCCAACCCTGCCCCAGTTCAGATCCTACCCCTGACCCCAGCCTCAATCCCAATCCTAACCCTAACACCAGCCCAGACCCTTACCCCAATCAAACCGTAAATCTAACACTAACCAGGTCCCTAACCCAAATCCAACCCTAATCCTAAATGTAACGCTAGGACCTTGACCCCAAACTCAGTCCCAAATCCTGATCCATACCCCTAATTCAGACTATTTTCCAGACACAACCCTGACCCTGACTCTAAACTCAACTCTAACGTCAACACCCTAACCCCAATTGACCCTAACGCGGATCTTAGCTGCAGTTTCAACCCTGATCCTGACCCTGAGACCCATACATGGGTACTTTCTCTGCAGGTCTCTACTAACTCCTATTCCTCTGTGTGTGTGTGTGTGTGTGTGTGTCTCGATCTCTGTGGCTCTCTCTCTCCTCAATACTTATTTGTTAGCATCAGTTTTTCTCTCATATTCCCACTCCAAACCCTGAAGCCCAAACCTCCTTCTACCCCTTTCCTAACCCATGTTGGAGTCAACCTGTCCTTCCCACCCAATGCAGAGCCGGCGCTTCCACCCAGTTGCCACCAGGGGGCCCATCTCAGGGCAGCTGCTCGATTGGCTCATCCATTCCCCATGGAAACTCTGAGCCTCAGCTTTCTCACTTGTGAAATGGGGACAATAATATTATATCTGCATTTTGGGGTTTTGGTGAGGAGGAAGTGAGCCCATGTGCCTAGAGCCCCAGCCCAGGGTTGGGCACGCAACCTCGACTCAGTGAACGTAAACCCCTGCATCCCCTCATTGCTAACATCTTATGCCTCCCCAGGGCCCCAAAGGAGAGTCCGGACAAGAAGGCGAGATGGTCAGTATTCAGGGCATTTCAGAGGCCCGAGCTGGCACACCGTGGTTCCCAGGCACGGAAGCCCCTTGCCCACACACACCCACCAGGGACTGGGTGGGCATGCGTGTGTGTGTGTGTCCCCCTCTTTCTGCCCCGTCCCACCCTGTGAGTGGGGGGGAAATGGGTGGGCGAGGTGCCAGCCCTGGCGGGATCCTGTGTGGGAGTCTGCGGTCCACCTTTCACTGCTTGACATCTACAGCAGAGCTTCCCAAGCCCCCGGGAGTCAGGCGGAGAGCTGGCGGCACAATCCCAGTTCCCGCGATAGCCCTGCCTCAGCCTCCCCAGGACCTGGTTTCCCCCTTTATCAAAGGAGGATCATAATAAAGACAGGCCCAGGAGTTGCCTTCAGTATGATGTTTAACACCTTCTCTTCTCTTCTTCCAGGGCCCAAAAGGACTCCCAGGGCCCAAGGTTAGTACTCCTCACTCCCCATCGCCCTCCCAGGCCTGGGTGGGAGTGGGCTCCCTCACCACCACCACTGAGGCCAAGGCAGCAAGGTTAGGAGACAAGGTTCCAGTCCCAGCTCTACATTAACTGAGTCCTTCAGGCCAGTTACTTCATCTCATGGGCCTCAGTTTGCTCATCTGTTAAATGGGGGCATGATAAACCCTTCCTTATCTTCAGACAAGGTTGTAAGGGTAGAATAATCAAACACGTTAGCTTTTTTATTTTCAATTTTGCAGTAAAACATTATAAAATTTGCCTTCTTAGTTATTTTTAAGTGTACAATTCAGTGGCATTAAGTATATTCACAATATCATGCAACCATCATCACTATCTATTTCCAAAACTTTTTCATAGCCCAAAGAGAAACTCAATAACCCTTAAGCATTAACTCCCCATTCTCTCCTCCCCCACCGCTAGCCTTTGGTAACCTCTAATAAATTTTAGTTTCTATGCATTTGCCTTTTCTAGACATTTCCTATAAGTGGGATCATGCAATATTTGTCCTTTTGTGTCTGGCTTATTTCACTCATCATAATGTTTTCAAAACATGTCAGCTTTTAAAGCCCTCTCCAGATATTAGCTCTCTCTTTTCCTCCCTCCTTGAGCAGGGCCTGCTGGGGTGGGAAGAGGGGCCTTGGTCCTCCATGGAGGAGCCAGAGCCCTGGACTGAGGAAGGGGGAAGGAGGGGAAGGAGCTCCACGAACTGCGCACTTACCACAAGACAAGGCCTTTCAATGTGCTGTCTCTAACCCTCACACAGCCCCATTGTCAAGACAAGTGATTTGCTCAGGGTCATTCTGACCTGGGAGTGACTGTACTCAGGAGAGGAATCCAAGAGTCTCTGAGGGTCCGGGGGTCTCTGGGCTGGCCCTGCGTGTGGGGATTCAGTGCCACTTCTCCCAGAGGAGCAGGAGGCCTGGGGTCCGGGCCACCCTCCAGTGACTCTGACCTCTCTTGTGCCCCATTGTCTCCCCTCAGGGTGAGCCCGGCATTCCTGGAAAAAAGGTGAGGGGACCCTGTGGAGAAGCTTCTTGGCTGGGGTGGCAGGAAGTGGTTGGTGAGAAGGGCAGACTCTGGGGGAGGGGGGTGAGAATGTGGCCACCCTATGGGGAAGGCTCCCGTTTCTTCACCAGGCCCAAGTCCTTGCTGTGGCCTGGGTGCGCTTCAAGGTGGCTATCCTGTCTTATGGCTCAAGGAGGCCAGGAACGTGTTCATTTATTAACTCATTCATTCATTCTTTGCCGTCTTCAAACACATCAGATTTGTTCCCACTTCAGGGCTAAGGACAATGGTTCTCAAAATGTGGTCCCCAAACCAGCAGCATCGGCATCACCTGGGAGCCTATTAGAAATGCAAATTTTCAGGCCCACCCAGCTCTAGCGAATCAGAAACTCTGGGGGTGGGGCCAGCGGTCTATGTTTAACAGGCCCTCCAGGTGATCATGATGTTAGTTCAGATTTGGGGACCACTGAACTGGAGTAGTCCTCACCACCTCTTCCCATGGTCTGACCTTTTCCTCATTCACGTCCCAGCGAAACTGTCCCCTTCCCAGTCCACTAACAGAAACATGCCCTCCCCCAATCCATCTCTATCCTGCCATCCTCTGATATTCTCTTCCAGATACTTACTCTACTTACTGACATGCGCTATGTATCTGTTGGAATATTTCTTCTCCATTAGCCTCCTCTGACAGAAATACCAGCTCCATCTGAGCAGGGACCTCACCTGCCTGGCCTGCAGGGGTTTTTCACAAAATATTTGTTGACTGAATGAATGAATTCACTCTCTCCTTCACCTGTCCATCTGTTCATTCTGCAAACACCTGCTGAGCCCTGGACTGGTGGGGGCGAGGGACAGAGATGGCTGGGACCCCACCCCTGCTCTAGAGGGGCGAGGAGGGAAGGGGGAGCCACCCCAGCCCAGTGTGATAGGTGCTGGTACCAAGAGTGGGCTGGTGTGCTGGGGAGTCCAGAGGGGGGAGGGACTAGCTGACCACCAGAAGGTTCGAGAAGGTCCCCCACAGTAGGAGGCATTTGAGTTGAGTAGGATGGGAGGAGGGGGCAGTATAGGTAGAAGGAACAGCATGTGCAAGGGTGCACAGGCACGGCGTAAGCTGGCCTGTTAGTAGAGCAGGGAACAGTCGGGTACAGCCAGGACCTGGCCTGTGGGGAGTGGGTGGGGACAGAACATGAGGCCAGAGAGGTCTGAGGACCAGTCATGAAGGGCCTGAATGCCAGATGGAGGAGTTGAGGCAGTGGGCAATGGGGAGCCACAGAAGGTTTTTGAGGAGAAAAGTATGGTTCTTGGCTGGAGAAGGATCCTTGGTGGTGTAGTAGTTAAGAGCTTGGCCACTAACCAGAAGGTCAGCAGTTCAAATCCACCAGCCACTCTTTGGAAACTCTATGGGGCAGTTCTACTGGGTCATTATGAGTCCGAATTGACAGCAGTGGGTTTGAGTTTTTGGTTTGACTGGAGAAAGGTCACAGTGGGGAAAAGCAGCTTTGTTCAGGATGGGATCCTGTCCCCCATCCCTTGCTCCTCACCCGGGCTTTTCTGAAAACCCCTTGGGGGAGGCCTGTGCCAGGGGTATCCCAGCTGAAGGGGGTGTCCCAGGCCAAGGGCTGTGGCTTCAGCTGCTCTCTCTTCAGGGGGATGATGGGACACCAAGCCAGCCAGGGCCTCCCGGACCCCCAGGGCCCAAGGTAGGTGCATGCCCCTCCCCCATCAGTTCCTTGCCTCCCACCTCTCAGGGGTCCCGTGTGACTCTAAAGTCCATTTCCTGGGCCCTTTCCAGGCATGGGGCGAGGGCTGGTGCCCAGGGCAGGCCAGGGAGAAGCAGCAGGAGGGCCTGGGCCTGCTCCATCACCAATGGGCTGATGTCCCATCCAGACCACTCACCGTCCCACAACCTCAGGTCCTCCTGGGTCCCATCTCAAGTGGGCCACACTTAGACCTGTTCCCAAGCCATGAACTAGAGTGTTGCTCTCGCTCCGCACTCCTCCTCACCCCTCAAAACAGCCACCAAATCCTGGCCAACCTGCCTCCAGAATGAGCCCCTGAGCTGCCCCAACTCTGCCAAGACGCAAACCGGAAGGTGGTGGCTGTACCTGAGTACCCGGGAATGGGAGAGCCCTGAGGTCCTCCCTAACCCTGCCAGGAGGCTCACTCGAGAGGCCCCGAGAGCCAGGCCCAGGTGCTCCTTCTCACGTGAATGTCTCTGTTTCAGGGCGAGCCAGGGAGCATGGGGCCCCAAGGAAAGAACGGCATGGACGGCACCCCAGGCCCAAAGGTAACCTAGAGTGTGCTACACAGTGCCTGCAGGCTCTGCTCAGACCCTTTTAAGTGGAGAGTCTGGGCAAGGCTGGTCCCCTTGCACTCCCAGTCAGAGTTGGCCTGGGGTGGGTGGCAGCAATCCAGGTGAGCGAGGAGGCCTCCATCCGGCCCAGCTCTACTGCTAACCTACCAGGGATCCTTGGGCAAGGGGTGGAACCTCCTGGGCCTCAGTGTCCCCCTCTCCACATAATGTGGGGCAGAGGAGAGGGTCACTGAGGCATCCCTCCCACAAGCCCCAGAAGTCCCCTTGCTTGGGTATCATTCACATAAATGGGGCCATTAGGGCTCCAGCACATGGCCTTTTGGGGAAGAGTGAGTGTAGGGCAGAGTCGGGGTGGGAAGCCTTCAGCTTCGGCTAGGCACTCAGGTAGCTGCAACTGCATGTCTCCACAGGGGGACCCTGGCCACCGAGGCGCAGATGGAGCCACAGGGCCCCGGGTAAGCAGCCTCCCTTTGGGCCCCATAGGTTCAGAAGCCCCCGTCCCCACCAAGACTCCAGAGGTTAGGGGAGGCAGCCCAGAGCAGGGAAGCTACAACAACAGGAGTCTTTTTTTTTTTTAGAATTCATTAGTGATTTTTGTCTTTAATTTCATAATACATGCATTTTGTAAAATGTCAAAATAAGGATGTGTAAAAATTAAGAGTCCCAACCTCTCCCTTCTCTCCTCCTTCCCTAGCTGAGTGTATGCCCTTCTAGACTCTTCTTTGCATATTCAAACCTAGGTCCTTGATTAGTCCTATATGGCATTGTCCTACACCTAGCCTTGTGCGTGCCATTTTTTTGACCCCACAACAAGCTTTGTCCCTGTTGCTGGAAGCACAGCCACCAGGTTCTATCTTGTGGCTGGGCCCAGATCATTTTTAACCAGCCCCTATTAATGTACCTCTAAGGTCACTGGGTGGCACACACGGTTTGCTATCAGCTAATAACCTAGAGGTTGGTGGTTTGAACCCAACCAGCAGCAATGCAGAAGAAAGATCTGGTGATCTTCTTCTGTAAAGATCACAGCCAAGAAAACCTTAAGGGGCTGTTCTACTCTATCTCATGGGGTCACTATGAGTTGGAATCGACAGCTGTGGGTTTGGTTTTTGGTTTGGGTAATGTATGTTGACGTCGGCATCTGGGATCCTGTTCCCAGCTGTCACCTCGAGCAGTCAGGTACTTTCATGTTCCCAGAACCTTGGTTTCCTCCTCCAAAAAAAGGCTCTAAGCTTGTGCAGGTGGCTGGGGATTAGACTCGGCGCTGAGTATGGGAGTTCCTCACAAACA
This sequence comes from Dugong dugon, assembly GCA_030035585.1. Classification (NCBI taxonomy): domain Eukaryota; kingdom Metazoa; phylum Chordata; class Mammalia; order Sirenia; family Dugongidae; genus Dugong; species Dugong dugon. Next base: position 152,682,729 of record CM057460.1, read on the forward strand.
ACACAATTCCACAAAGACCAGCAGTACCCAGGTGGGCAGCTGGCAGGTGACGCTCAGGCCTGAACAAAAACCCTCACAGCCTCTCACTTTCCTCCTGACAAAGATCAGCCTGGGTAGTGCAGTGAGGTTCAGAAGGGGAGGGTTGGGCCGGTCACCAGTGAGGGCGTTCCTGGGCCTACGGTGCCGTGCCAGGATAGAGACGCCCCAAGAATGAATGACGATGTTAGCGTGCAGTTTGTGCAGCCTCTGCCAGAGGTTGTAAAATGGCGGCAAGATCCAGCCTTCACATGGCTTTTGTTGGGCTTACACGATGTTCTGGAAGATTTTTGTGGGGGGTTTGCCAACATTTAAAAGCTGAAGAACTTCACATAAAAATGAGATTTCTAGTTTTTTTTTTGAAACTCAAGGATCGAGCCTCAGTGAACTTGAATTCCCACACAAAAGCGAACCACAATCACCCTCCAGACCAGGCAGGGTGCATGAGGCCTACCTGCGTGACCCCTGGGGGCATTTTATCAGTGAGCTTGGGAGCTAAGTGCCAAGAAGGAATGTGAGAGGGGTCCACCAGGCCCATCTGAGCCAGGTGCACACTGGTGACCACACACAATTGCACAAGGGTGTGGGGGCTCCCCTGTCAGCCTCCCCTGTGGGACTGGAGACAGAAACAGGCTGGCTGCCGCCCCGCCAACAGAGCTGTTCCCTGAAACTCTTGGTTTTCTTCCTGCCACAGGGTCTGCCAGGCCTCAAGGGTGAGCAAGGAGACACGGTGGTGATTGACTACGATGGCAGGATCTTGGATGCCCTTAAGGTAGAGTCCTTGGCAGACCAGGATATGTGGGTTGTTCATTTCCTTAGGGACTCATTACTGACTTTGTATATTAGTCCCGCACTTCTTTACACAGGGTCAGGGGGCAGCTTAGCACAAAGACCCAACCTCTCAAGCTGCCTGATAAGGCAGCACTGGGCAGCAGGAAATCAGTGCTGTGTGAGACCCACATGAGACTAAGAGGGCTGAGCCCCCCAGGCCATGGCAGAGAGGGAAGCGTACCCTCAGGCCGTCCCTGGTCTCCAGTCCCAGTGGGGCTTCCTTGGGCCTTCCTGGGTCTTCTAGTGACAACTGGGGTGTGCATGAGAGTGACACACCTGCTCCAGGACCCCAGGAGGTATGTGGCCTTTGACCCTGCCCAGCGACTGGTGTCCTCAGGCCCCATCCCCAGTGGAGATGTTGGTGCCAGCTCTTCAAGGTTCCCCGGGCTCTCAGAGAGCAGATGGGAGGCATTTGCATGGGCTCCACTTGAGCTTCAATCCCAGCTCTCTCCCTCAGGCCACAGGGGAGTACAAGTTGACGGCAACTACGGCCCACCCAGGCCTGCACGGTGTAGCATGGCTCCGAGTGGACACGCAGTCCATGGTGTGTCCAGACGGCTGGGGGCCACTCGGGCGGAGCTCTGTGTACACAGGGGAGGCTGGGGCACAGATGATGGATGCCAGGCTGGGATGATGGCTCGATTTGATGGGTGGTAAGGAGCCATAGTTGGTTCCTGAGCAAAGGAGTGATATTTTACAAAATTGTATTGGTGGAAGACTAGCTGGGGAATGGTGTGGAAGGTGAACAACAGTAGCCAAGGGGGAGAGCTGAAGGCAGGGAGGCCACTAGGAGCTGGGCTTGGGCCTAGAGGAGGGGTGGATGGAGTGGAGAAAGTACAGTGAAGCTGAGTACGTCTCTGTGGAGATGCCAACATGAAGGAAGGCAGACTGGCGAGAGGAGAGCTCCAGAGCCTGCAGGCTGGGGACTGGCAGGGGTGTGGCCTTCGGGAAGGGCATGAGTTTGGGGACTGAGAGTAGGGGGATGCTGGGCCATCCTTGGGTGGGGGGGGAAGTGTAGAACAGGGGCTGATGGTGAACCTGCAGGAAGCCTGGTCAGAGGGGACCTTGGAGTGGAGTCAAACCTTGGACACAGAAGACCTCCTCCCCTACTAGTGAAACAGAGGAATTCTGGGACCAATGCAGGTGGCCCAGGAGTAGTCAGAGGGCTCCCACAGAGGCAGAGAGGGCGACTGGTGGGGATAAGATTTTTGGCTGGCCAACTGGGGATTATAGCTTGCTTCGAGAGGCAATGGGGAGCCATCGTAGGCTCCTGAGGAGGGGAGTGCTAAGAAGAAATGTATATTTGGGGCAGGCTGGTTCTGAAGGCAGAGGGACTCTGGGCCCCACATGGGCAGCACCCACTGTAATTATTTAGCCAATGGCTACTGCTGCCTCCCTGTGCTCCCACTAGACAGGGACCAGACCAAGAAGATGTGCAGAGTGACCTGACCTGAGAGGGTGTGGCTACCAGGGCTCTGGGATCCTGCTGCAGCCCAACTGGGCAGGGACCTGGCCCCCCGGGAGGAGGGGTGATGGCAGTGATGGGGAGGCCCAGCCTCAGTACCAATCAGCTTGACTTTTGTACACAGGGTCCTCCTGGGCCACAGGGGCCCCCAGGGCCACCAGGGATCCCTGGAGCCAAGGTCAGTGCAGATGCAGCTATGTGGTTCCCACACGCCTTGTCTCCCCTACCCTCTCCTCCATGTCGCCTCCATTTGTCTCTCCTGACATCCTGGCCTGGCTTCTGGGAGCCTCCTCCTTCCTAACCAAGCTGTGTGCCCTCTTCCTGGGCCCTGGCTACTCCCTGGAAAGCCACATTCACATGTTTAACCTCATAAATCAGCCCCTCGTGACATCACAGCAGTCCCATAGATTGACATTGCCGTTCGAATTGGCAGACCCACTCATTCTCTGCCCACTTCTCGCAGGATAGGAAGCCCGAGGCTTGGAAGTCAGGCAGGGTCTGGTCCTGACACCTCATTCCCACACTGTGTGGCCTGGAGCAACTCATTTAACTCTCAAGCTTCAGCTCCCAAATCTGTGCCACGCAGCCCATAGATTGATTATTCCTGTAGGCTGCAGCTGCCAGAAAGGCAGCTGAGGAGGTGGAGGGAGGGGAGTAGCCGGCACCAGCATGGGGCTCTGCACCTGTGGGCACCTTCCTGGAGGTCCAACTGCAGGGATGCAGCTTCTACCCACAGACCTAGCCCAGGAACGGTGTGCCATGGTGGGGGTGGGGGGGGCATCGGCCCATGCCACGGGCCACAAACCCCTCTGGGGCCTCGGCAGACCACACTCCTCTTCCTGTCTGTTCCCTTCTAGGGAGAGCTGGGACTGCCCGGTGCCCCTGGAATCGATGGAGAGAAGGTCACTGGGCCTCTGCTTCCTGGGGTGGTGCTGGTGCCTAGAGTGGGCAGTGTGTGTGTGTGTGCATGTGTGCACATGTGTGCAGCACTAGAGAGAGGCCCCAGTGAGTGAGAAGGCAGGGGCATTGAGGTAAGAACATGGGCTCTGCAGCAGGCCGCCTGTGGGTGCATCCTAGCTGTAGACACACACTCTCTCCTGCAGCCTTAGGCTTCTCTTTCAGAGGGGACGGTGCCCATGGGGCTGTGAGAACTAAATAACTCCTTGTGTGTAAAACACTTAAAGCGGTGCCTGGCACACATCAGCAAATACAACTGTTAGCAAATGTATTGCTGTCGTTATTATAATCTCATATGTGGGTGGAATCCTACATAGACCTAAGAGTGTCCCCGGGTGTCACCTGACACTGCTGGGTCCCTAGTCCACAGCACATGGTGGGTGTTAAATAATTGGCTGAGTGAAAGGATGCAGTGGCTGTTTGGGGGTAGGGACTCCTGCTGCTGGTTCCTGAGATGGTAGCACAGAGGTGAGCCCCAGGAGTGCCCCTGCGGTGACTGCCCCAGTCCCCTGCCCCATACAGTGAGCCGGGGATGGGGCACACGTGTCTGTCTCCATCCAGGCCCCTGGTGCATTCAGCTAAGGTTCCAGCCACCTGGTTTCCCAAGAGGGAGATGGGGGTCTGGCTAACCTGGCTGAGATTCAGCTATGGGGCCCACCAGGGTGGGAAGGGAGAATGCCTGTGAGGCCCACTGACTGTTTGTTCTTGTGGTTCTCAGGGTCCCAAAGGACCAAAAGGAGAGCCCGGAGAGCCCGGGCTGACTGGACCCAAAGGGGAAGCAGGCGAGATGGGCCTGTCCGGCCTCCCGGTATGTGCTGGGCTGGGCCCCCTGTTCTAAAGCTCCACGTTCAGGTGGGGAGAGTCCCGAGGTAAACGTGTGCCCACAGGACAGGGGCTGGAGGCTGAGGGCAGGCCAGCATACAGGTCAGGGTGCCAGGTTCACACTCCAGAGGCCTCATCAGCTCCTACATGCAGCACAGCCCAAGGACACTGGGTCTTTGACTAGAAGCTCTGAGCCCCTGGCCAGCACTTCTCTGGCTCACTGGTGGCCCAGGGAAGGCTGCCCTCACCTCAAGCCTCCATTTTCTCATCTATCAAAGAACCTACCAGCTATGCCATGGGACTGCCATAAAGATGAAATGAGGGGGCCAGCCTAGCAAAAGCAAAGTGGCCAGGTAGTCAGCCTGTGCACTCAGGCCTAAACCACCTGAGCTTGCATCCAGCTCCATCTTGGCCAAGTGGCCTAACCTCCTTGGGCCTCAGTTTCCTCATCTCTAGAATGGGAATGGCAGTTTCCTACTCCCATGAGTAAATGCATGGACTGGGCCAAAAATGGCAGCTGGCACACAATGACTATCTACTATCATTGTTTTTGTCATTTTTATTGTTGCTATTATTGTGGCCCACCACCCATGAGACAGTTTGTTGTGTTGTGGTGACTTTCATGCTGCTGTGATGCTGGAAGCTACGCCACTGATATTTCAAATACCAGCAGGGTCACCCATGAGGGACAGGTTTCAGTGGAGCTTCCAGACTAATACAGACTAGGAAGAGAGGCCTAGCAATCTACTTCTGAAAATTAGCCAACGAAAACCCTATGGGTCACAACAGAACATCGTCCAAATTAGTGCTGGAAGATGAGTCCCCTAGGTTGAAGGCACTCAAAATACACAGTGTCTGCAACAATGGACTCAAGCATGCCAACAATTGAGCACGAAGATGGCACAGGACAGGCAACGTTTCATTTTGTTTGTACATCGGGTCACCAGGAGTCAGACTCGACTCTATCTAACAACAACACCACTGTTGTGGCTGGGTGGGAGCAGCTGCCAGGTTTTAAGCAGCCACTGGGTGCCCATTACTTACGTCCACTAGGTGTGTGGCCCAGAGTCAAGACTCGCCATGCCCAAGGCCACTCAGACAGAGAGGTGGTGCTGGGGATTGAACCCAGGTCTGTACTTTCAGAGCCCCTGGCTGTCCCCTGCACCATAGAGAGACAAGTTATCAAGCTGCTAATGTGCTCCCTAAACACCCACTGTGCTCAGTACCCAGGACGTTCACCCAGATTTTAGGAAAAACATTTTTAGGCCACAAAATACAAAAGCAAGGCTGCTGCCCAGAAGTCTAATGTGGGGGGTGGAGGAGGGGAGGTCACTGAGCACTATGGATGGTGATTTTGGCAATGGTCACAAAGGGTCACAGGCCACTTCATCCTGCAGGGCATCGATGGTCCCAAAGGGGAGAAGGGAGAGCCAGCACCTGACACCCTACAGGAGAGCCTGGTAAGCGGGGAGGGGGCTGGGGGTCAGAGTCTCCCCCAGTGCCCTGCCCAGGCCACTGGGGCCCTCAGCCTTAGAATCCGGAGGAGCTGCCTGGCCGACCACACCGGAGGCAGAGGTGGTGGAAGGGGGAGTGAGGCGGCCTCAGGCTGTGTCCTTTGCTTGAGGCTTGCCTGAGAGCCCACAGGCAGCCGCCCCCTCCTGGGGTGAGAAGAAGCCCCAGCTCCACTACTCCACAACCCGAGTGCTCCTCCAACGTCTGATGAGCTCGAGGGTGTGAGCGGTGACCAGGCCAGTGGGTGACTAACCCATCTCTGACCCTTCCTAGGCCCAGATCATAGTGGAGCCAGGGCCCCCTGGACCCCCTGGGCCCCCAGGTCCCATGGTAAGGATTGTTTGGCTTGAAACAACCAGGATATAAAGAGGGCGGTAGACACGGGGCCCAGAGCTGTGACTGAGGGGTAGACAGGACTCCTGGGGAGGCGGGGGACACACTGGGCAAGGAGGGCAGAGCCTGGGTCTGGGCTCGGGAGGCCCTGGAAGTCAGGGCCCTGTGCAGGAAGGGGTGTGTGGGGCTTGCAACAAGGCCCAGACCCTGAGACCAGGCTGTGGACCCGGCCAAAACGGCCTTCTGATCCAGTCTCTTCTCCTTCAGGGCCTTCAGGGAATCCAGGGGCCCAAGGTGAGTGCTGGGGAGTGGGTGGAAGGCCCCCCGGCCACTGTAGACAAACTGCTAGGGTGATGTCAGAAAGCCTTCTAATGGCAAAGTGAGGGCCCCACACTTGGCCGGACCCAGCCTGCGTCTCCCCGGGGACTGAACTTGCCGAGTCTCCCGGAGCATCACTTTCCGGGTGCTCCAGCCCCCCCACAATGGGCTCTGTCTCTCATGCTCTTGCTCTGCCTCAGGGCCCAGTCTGCACTCACCCACCCACCCCCACTTTCCTCTCTCACTGTCTCTGCCTTCTGGCCCCACTCATCCACCTTTCTTTGTGCTTCTCCCTTCCTTGTCATTACCCCCACCCCAACATCTGTCTCTCAGCTGCCCACAGCCTGGGCACAGAGTCTTGGGTCTGGTGTATATCACATGATGCCGTGTCCCCTGCTCTTAAAGTCACAAGTGCAGTCTGCCCGTGTGCCCTGTTACGGGGAGGCCAGCTGGCCCCACTGCTGGTTATGCTACCTACGCTGCGGTCCTGTCTACCCTTGGGGCAAACCCATCGCTGCTTCCCCAGCTCAGAGGCCAAGTGGGGGCTCAAGTCACAGATCCGAGCAGGGCCATGCATTTGGCAGAGCCAGACGTGCTGTTTCCACTTCTGTCTTGTCCCAAGGCCGCCCCAGATCACATTTTGAGGAGGTAGCCACTCTCGAGGGACAGGCCCCAAGACTAGGCTCAGAAACCTGTTGGATACTCAGCCCTGCCACTTGCTAGCTGTGTGGCTGGGCTTGTCCCTCCCCATCTAGGCCTCCTTTTCCTCACTTGTGGGGTGAGTGTGACGGTAGCCACCACCCACTATTGCTGAGGGAGGCATGTCTGTGAAAGCCCTCTGTCAGGGCACTCGCACAGAGCTCATTCTGATTAGTTGGAGTAAGGAGTAAGCCGGGGCCAGGCCTGCACACCCCAGCTCCTCAGGCCCCAGCTCTCCTGTCCTGCCATCCATCTGCCCTCTTTCCCCCTAACTAACTTCCCTTCTTTGCTTCCAGGGCTTGGACGGAGCAAAAGGAGAGAAGGGCGCACTGGGCGAGAGAGGCCCCAGCGGCCTGCCTGTGAGTGTAATGAGCTTTGTTTATCTGGAAAGGGTTAATTCCTGTGACCTTCATGCCTCTTGACCCACCTACTCCTTTTTCATCCAGGGTCCAGTGGGCCCGCCCGGCCTCATTGGGCTTCCAGGAACCAAAGGAGAGAAGGTAGACACCCTCATGGATCCCCCCACGGTATCGCTCAGCCCCCTGCACCTCACTGGGGCAGGGTTTAGGCTCTGAGGACTTTATGCCTGCCCTGCCCTTTGTTGATATCTGCATGGCCTGTAGGTCTCTCCTGTCCCCCTGTCTGTAGCCAACCCACAGAGCTGAACTTCCCAACAGCTACGCTCCCAGCACCCCCTCCCCAGATCCCTTAAACCCCGTCGTCTTTGTCTCTCCTCAGGGCAGACCCGGGGAACCAGGACTGGATGTAAGTGTCTCATCGTTCGCCACAGTCGGGTTCCTCCTGTGTGTCGCTCCTGGCCCCATGCTGCCCATACAGTGACCTGAGCTGGCTGGCACATGTGTGACCCCCCTTCTCCAGGGCTGGCACTGCAACTGACTGACGCCCCTGTGTCCCCACTGCCAAGTGCAGTGCACAGCCCAGAGTAGATGCTTTATAGATGGATGGATAAATGAATGGATAAAGGGAAGAAGGGAGGGAGGGAGGGAGGGATGATGATGATGAATAGATGGATAAATAGATGAGAGGGTAAGTGGGTGGAGGGAAGGAGCAAGGTAAATGGATAGGTGGATGAATGGATGATGCGTGCACGGGTAATGGATTGGGGCAGGAAGGTGGGGGGAGTAGTGGGGAGGCTGTTGCAGTATCCTGGTGAGAGATGATGAAGCTTCAATGAGGGCAGTATGGGGGAAGGAGAGGAGGGGAAGTAATAACTCAGTGTTGATTGGATCAAGCGGCTTTTGGTTACACGTGATAGAGAAAACAATTTAAACCGGCTTAAAATGACCCGTAACTTAAAAGTCTGGAGATGCAGCACATGGGTCCAGGGCTCAACTGTGTCACCAGAACCCAGCCACTACCCCTGTCTTGTCTCTGCTTCCACTGTGTGAGCATCATTCCTGAGCTCCAGGCCCGCATGCTCCCAGTCCCAATCCAGGAGAAAGAATATTTGCCTCACTCCCAAACCAAACCCGACTCATAGTGACCTATAGGACAGGTAGAACTGCCCCACAGGGCTTCCAAGGAGCGGCTGATGGATTCAAACTGCCGACCGTTTGATTAGCAGTTGAACTCTTAACCACTGCGCCACCGGAGTCCCACCTAGTGTTCTGGAGAAAGTCTCACTGACTCTCACAAGTTCCAGTTAGGTCAACCCACTCAGCCAGTCACGGTGTAGAATGCAGTGGCCTGATTGGCTGGGCCTGGTCACGTGCTTAGCCCTGGAGCTGGAGGTGGAGCCAGTGAATTGTGAGAAGAAAGGGCGGAACCCTGGAAACTAAAGTTGCTATTTCCAGGGAAACAGTGACTAGATGCGGAACTGCAAGAACTGTGGTGTCCATCCTAGACATTAAGGAGAGAATGTTGCCTTGGAGAGCAACTGCAGACAAGGAACCCTAGCCTGGGTTTCTGACTGTGTTCCATTGATGAGAAGGGGCAGGGGACAAAAACCATGCTGGTCCAGTTTAGGCTTTGGACCCAGTGAAGTTGTGGAGGTGGAGCTAGAGAGACTCTATACCCCAGGGATGTGGCCAGAGCTGCCTTCCAGGCCTGGAGCTCAGGATAGCATCTCAAAGTCATGCCCACCCACTCTACCTGGCCCAGCTGAAATGGAGATTCCACTCAGAAGCTTGCCCTGACTCCCATACCTGGACAGATCAGCCTCTAGCCACTGGGGACTCCATGGTTGACTCCTCTGTCACTGAGCATTGGTCCTCATTGTCTGCAACCCTGCCTACCATGTTAGACTGGAAGGGAGGGAACACATCTGATCCGTTTCTCAGTCCCCAGTGTCCAGCCCACACCCTAGCTCCTAGTGGATGCTTAATAACGTTGGTTAGATGGATGAACAAATGAACTGATGGGTAGGTACGTATACAAGAGACCAAGCCAAGGGCAAAGACCATTTCACATCTGTCCAAGATGGCGGCATAAACTCCATGGGCTTCCTGGGTCTTTGTCCCCAGCCAAGCCGAAGCCAGGCCTGCTGCTCTAGCTGTGAGTTGAGAGAAAGCCCTTTGCTGGCAGCTCTGCCTATGGGCCTCCACCCAGAAAAGCCTGCAGCATTCTACTTTGGAGGGAGCAGTGTTGGTGTCCTACATGCATGTCCCCGAAATCAGTCTCTACCCAGCATGCAGGTCACCTTACAGCTGAGGCTGGTTAGCTGGTACCATGACTAGATGAGAGGGAGGGGGCGATGGATGGAAGAGGAGCAGGATGAACAGATAACAGGGAGGCGAACCTTATTTTTGGATTTAACCTTTAATCCTTTCGTCAGGGTTTCCCTGGACCTCGAGGAGAGAAAGGTGACCGGAGTGAACGTGGAGAGAAGGTGGGCCAGGGGAGAGGAGGTGGAGCAGGGAGGAGGAGATGGGGCAGGGCGTAGGAGATAAAGGCAAGGGAGAGGAGGTGAAGCAGGGACAGAGAAGATGGGGGCAGGGAAGGGAGGTGGAGGCAGAGAAAAGATGGTGGAGCAGGAGGAGAGGAGGTAGGGGCACAGGGGAAGAAGTGGCGCAGGAGAGCACAGGTAGGGGAAAGGGGGAGGAAATAGGGGTAGGGTGGAGAAGGTGAGGGCAGTGGGGGAGGAGGGAGTAGATAGAAGCAGGCAGAGGAAAGGTAGAGGCAGGTGGGAAGGAGGGGCCGGTAGGGGCTGGGTCTGATAGAGGCTGGACCCAAGGGCAGCAGGACACGAGTGACTATGATGACTATGGGTGCCGGGCCCATCCCTCTGAGTTGTTGGAGGGGCCCTGAGCCTGACAGCCACCACTATCTCCCATTTCCTCTGTGCAGGGGGAGCGAGGGGTCCCTGGCCGGAAAGGAGTGAAAGGCCAGAAGGGGGAACCAGGACCACCAGGCCTGGACCAGCCATGTCCTGTGGTAAGTGTCAGAGTGAGAGGGGGCCCCAACCCAGAGCTTGCTGCCTATGGCCAGGGTCAACCAAGATTCTCCTGGTTCTCAGCACTCAGGTCTTGCCACCTCCTTCCCCAGCACCTACCTCCACATTGTCTGCTGGCCAGGGTCACTGCCCCTACCTTACTCAGCCCAAGGGCACCTGGCCTGAAGGGTCCTGTCTTGGGTGGGGAGTGAGGAGGGGGTAGACCCTGAGCAGAGGGTGCTTGCCATGGCGTTATCAGGACACATGGGGCCCCTGGGAGGGGCTAGCCCCTGGGAAGGGAAGGCCAGCAGGGATAAGAGGGTCAGAGAAGACCACTGCCAGCCCCCAATGTCCCCCTACCAGCCCCCCGCCCCACCCCACCTGTGGCTGCAGTCTGGGCCTGACTCTCTGGGCTTGAGGCAAGATTGGGCCAAAACTCAGGTTCCTCGTCCATTAACAGGGTGGGACCATCCTTCCCTCTCGTGGTATCCATCGTGCCCCTTCTTTCCTTCCCTTCCCACAGGAATCCTTTTCTAGCCCGGGGCAGCCCCACCCTTGTCCCTGCTTCTCCACAGAATCTTTCTCCTTTCTTGTTCTTTCACTAAGTCCTTGGTTGCCCAGCAAATCCAGTGCCTGAAACCACCACAATCAGTACCCTTTCCTAGCTGGCAGGAAGGGCTTCGGGCCCCACTCTTCTAGTGGGGTACAGCAAAGACAGGAGAAACAAGACCGCTGAGTTCCTACATAAAACTCACGAAACGTTCACAACAGACCACCCAGCAAGGGCTGTGGGGAAGGGCCTCCAGCGGGGAGAACCCCACAGGGGTCAGAGCCAGGGGCCGAGAAGGGGTTACTGCAGCCCTCCATCCTCAGTCTCCTCATCCATACAATGGGTGTGGTAATCCGTTCCTCCCAGGTGGTTTTGAGAATTAAGTGAGAAAAAGACATGAAGAGCAGAATGGTAAACACACAAAAAATGTGCCAGGGACAGCAGGGGACAGGGTGGCCCATGCAGTTCCAGGCCCTGGAGCCACGACTTCCCCCTACATCAGTAAGCCCTTGTCTTTGAAACAGGAGAATCCTAAATGCAGAGGCAAGCAAGGGGCACCGGGCTTGCGGGGCCTGGCGCGGGGCGCTGGGCCCTGCCCTGCGGTACAGTATCTGCCTGCTGTGTGCTGTGCTGTGCTCACCAGAGCTGTCTGTGCCCACTCCTCTGCCCCATCCTGCCTCACTTCTCCTTCCTTTTCCCTCTGCCCCTCCTGCCCCACCCCAGCCTGCACCCCTGGCATATGACCCCAAGGGATGTTCCCATGGGTTTGAGGCCTGCGCTGTGTGCCTTGAAACAGAGTGAAGCATTTTCTGCCCTGGCGTTCCCCCAGGGACTCTAACTTGAAGGACTGATCCCTCTCCAATCCCCCGTGACAAGGCTGCCAGAGGCCACCTGTCCTCCTTCTGGGTCTGATGGCCAAAGGGCATTGCTGGTGCCCCCAGACAGCCACCTCGCCCCATGCCCAGTTTCCACCCTGACCACTTTGGCCCACCCACTCTACCGCTCAGACCCCAGACACAGGGTGCAAGATGGGTTGGAGACACTCATGGAGACATGGCTGCCCAAGGCTGACAGTTCCTGGGCCCCGGGGTGAGCGCCAGAGCTTTTGGGTTGGCCCCCAAGCAGGAAGCTATGCAGCCCCTCAGCAAGGGCTGGCCCCTGGCTGTCTCCTGGCCAGTGACTATCTGGTGTGACGCCCTTTACTCCACAGTGTTTATCTCTGCCCACCAGACAGGTGTCCTGAAAGAGTAGACCCCAACAAAGCACTTAGGCAATGCTCTGGACAAGTACGGGGGGGACCACCATGTCTGTGACCCAGCTGCCCGGGTGGACGGAAGGAGACGGGCTGTCCGCTCAGGCCCTGCCTCAGTGGGATCCAGCGGCCTCACCTGGCAGGTCCCTGGGCCATGTCCCCCTTCTGCTTTAAGGGATATGGGCCAGGGAGTAGAAAAGGGGACCAGGCCTGTGCCCAGTCACTGAAGCTCTCTTCCTTTCCAGGGCCCTGACGGGCTGCCAGTGCCCGGCTGCTGGCATAAGGTAACTTGCAGGGCAGTCTCTGTGGCTCAGGCTCAGAGGAGGGGGAAGCATGGGTGGACCCCAGGGCTGGTGCCATCACTCAGAGATCTGTGTGTCTGCAGCTCCCTGTGCAGTGGCTGAACAGCCAGGCGTCCTCAGCACGATGTAGCCTTGCCTCTGCTGGCCCAAAGCTCGGGGCTGTGGTCCTGAGGGACTGTGCCTAACCTGCCCTGTTGGTCATTATGGGCTCAGTCTAGGCCTGGCTACCGGCACCTCCTGGCACTCTATCTAAATCATACCACTGAAAGGGAGCGGAGGTCAGGAGCCTAGAAGAGGGAGTTGGGGCCACATCTGTTCAGGAGGAAATGGGCCGAACATGGTTACCAGAAAAGGGTGGCCCGGGCAAGAGGGCAGCCCCAGGGCCTCACTCCCCTCTTCACCTCCGTCTTTCCCTCCGTTTCCAGTGACCCCAGCACCCAGCTCACAACCTGTACAGATCCGCGTGGATGCTTTTAATTTTTGTAAAAATAAAACAGTAATATATTGATCCTTTCCATGGGATGCTGCCACCTGCGGCCTTTCACGTCGGAGTGTGCCCAGTTCAGCCACGGAAAGATGAGCCTGTGCCACTGGCAGGAGCATGGACAAGATGATACAGGGGGAGCACCCGCCGGACGTGGCTTTCCCGGGAAGGAGACAATGGTGACGGTACTCGGCTCCGGTGAGGCTGGGAACACGCCAGCTGGGCCTTCAGTCACCTGATTAGCCAAGACTCACAGCTGCCCACTGCCCTGCAGAGCCTGCCCCCTGACACTCCGGAGCCCTGGCGCCCCACCCTGCCCACGAAGCCCAGGGCTTGATGGCAGCTGCTCTGGCTTCTCCCACCTCCAAACTCAGCCACAGCCAGCTGCTCACCCCTCAGCCTCCCAGACCCTGGAAGCAACAGGGCTGGACAAGACTCCCACCAGCACTTGCAGCTGGACACTGGAAGCACCCGAGTGGGTCTGGCTCCCACCAGTGGCCTGGGTCAGTGGGCCTCGGGCAGCCAGCCTCCACCGAGAACACTTTCCTCTGGCCGGGAGTTGTGGCCAAGTGCCGTGATAACTGGGACGTGGGCCCAGCTGCAGGGAGCCCAGTGACCCCCCAAATGTGGATGTTGGAGAGTCCCAGGCCGCTGTTCCTGCCTCTCTCACACCACCCAGGTCATGGACATGAGGGCACTTTGCAGGCCTGAGGACACAGGCCTCTGGCTCAGCGTTCAGTCTCATTGGTCCCAAGTTTGCAGCCTGGGAGAACTCCGGGCAGCGCCGAAACAGTCCCCCTGGTGAGATGTGCCGATGAAGCAAACTTCCGGGCTGGTCCCCAGCCAGCCTGAGCAGGGTCTTCAACCTGGGCCACCTGCACTTGGACAAGGGGCTTTCCCACTTCTGACAGGGGTCCCAGCCACCAGCTCCACCCCCACGCCTCACCTCCCATCTGTATAGCTGGACATTGCTGCGTGTAATAAACCACAAATATATGCCTGGGTATGCCTGTCCTTGAAGCTGCCTCTAGGCCTCTCTGGGTGAGGATTCAACCCAGCACCATCTCAGCCTGGCCATTGCTGGGAAGGAGAGAGGGGACTCTCCCTGGGCCACCCCAGAAACCACAGGAGGTAGTTCAGGGTCTGGGCAAAAGATGGAGTTGGAGTTAGGTAGACCCAGACTCCTGGCTTGGCTCTGCCATTTCTCAGCTGAGTCCTCTGGCCCATCACTTCACGTTGCTGAGCCTCTGTGCTCATCTGTTCTGGTTAGCAGTGACCACTGCATAACAAATCACCCCAACACTTGCTGCCTTAAGCAATGGTCATTTCTACTTCTCAGAGGGTTATTGGGCTTAACTGGCAGTTCTCACTCTAGCTCTCTCATGTGGCTGTAGGCAGATGGCTGAGGCTGGAGTCTTCTCAAATGCTTCCTTGCTCCCGTGTTGGGGCAGTTGATGACTGGCTGTCAGCTGGGACCTCAGATGGCCAGAACACCTCCCATGACCTCTCCACATGGTTTAGGCTTCCTCACAGCACAGAGGCTCAATCCCAAGGGTAATTGTCCCAAGTTGGCCAGCTGAAAGCTGTGTCACCTTTTATGGCCACGCCTCAGAAGCCATATGGTGTCACTTCCCACCAGGGTCAGTGGCTCACCTAGACTCACGGGGAGGGAGCTAGACCCCACCTCTCTATGGGAAGAGTGTCCACATCATGTTTCAAGAAGAAAATGTGGGAGAGTAGATCTTGCTCCAGCCATCTTAGAACATTCAACCTGCTGCCTCCTCTGTAAATGGGATACTGGTTGGGTGAGGATCCTCTGCGGTAGAATATGCCAAAAACCTAGGCCAGGTCAGGTGCCTCGATGCTCCCATGATTCTTAATCCTCTCTCTTGCAGGATGAGAACATTTCCAGTCTCTCATCCCCGCGGGTCCTAATAACAACTCAGAGAGAGGGACCCGATGAATGTGCCCATTTCACAGATAGTAAAGCCAAGCACATCCAGGGAGGTGTAGCTAAGGAAGGGCCTGAAGTGATGGTGTCTCAGGCCTTTGCCCTCCAAGGACTGAGGCCTAAGGAGGGCCACAGTGTGAGCAGTCCCCCCCCCAGACCCCTGCCACGTAGCCTCCTCACTAGCAGAAAAGGCCCAGGTATACACTGACTCTAATGGAGGAGAAATGTGTCAAATCCCATTCTTGTCTCCCTAAGGAGCTGCTGATAAGTGGCAGGACATGCTGCTGGGTCAGGCGTCTGGTCACCAGGGAAGCCATTAGTATGACAGAAGAGAAACAGTGGGACTGTGATGACTGGAGGGGCTCACTGGATGTCAAAGCCTCCTTTGGGGTCCCATCCTAAGTCTCACATGCCCACCGCACTTCACTGTTTACAAATCACTCCTCTTTCCACCCAGTTACCTCACTGGATCCCCTCACCCACCCAGTGAAGGAGGAATGGTAGGGGTCACCATTTAAATTTTACATACAGGAAAACTAAAACTCAGAGAGGGTAGTCACCTGCTCGGGGATGCACAGCCAGGACATGGTAGCCAGCTTGGGACTGGATCCAGGTTCTTTGATGCCCTCTAATTTGTTTTACCAAAATTGCTTGGCAAGGCATGGAGTCGTTAGGTAGCCCCACAAAGCTGGACTGCCAGACAGGCCCTTGAGGGAGTAGAAACCATGTTTTCCCCCTCCCTGCACACCCAAGGGACTCGAGGCAGTCCCTTTTCTGCTTCTTTGGGCAGGACAGGGCCATTCTTGGCCCATTGTTGCCCCCTTGTGGCCTCACTTTGTATACTCAAGCCCGCAAACTTCAAAGTTCAGCGCCTTTGAGTCAGTCTCAACTGGACAGCAACGGGTTTGGTTTTGGACTCCTCAGAGAGCTTGGGGTCCCCCAGTCCCCTAGCATAAGGAGACTATGGAAGAATAAGTGACTTGCTGGAGGTCCTGGCTGAGACATTAGGGAGTGCCCTGCCTCAGAGCTGAACCTCAAGGGCTGAGGGGCTGAGGGTCTCCCGGCCACGAAGGGCAGTTCTCCCTCAAACTGCTCCCTTCAGAAAGAGAGGGAAGCATATTTATCAAGCCCTACTGTGTGCCAAGGACTCCCTGGTTGGCACAAATCGTTAAATGCTCAACTGCTAACGAAAAGTTTGTCGGTTTGAGCTCACCCAGTGGCTCTGCGGGGAAAGACCTGGTGACCTGCTTCTGTAAAGATTATAGCCTAGAAAACCCTATGGGAGGGTTCTACTCTGTCACATGGGATTGCCGTGAGTTGAACTCAACTGGATGGTACCTAACAACAACAACTCACCAAAAGGCTGGTGGTTCAAACTCACTTAGAGGCCCCTCAGAAGAAAGGCCTGGTGTTCTACTTCCGAAAAGTCACAGCCTTAAAAACTCTTTGGAGCACAGTTCTACTCTGCGCACATGAGGTTGCCATGAGTCAGAATCAACTTGATCACAACTGGTTTTGTTTTGTTTTGTTTTGTTTTTTTGTATTGTGTGCCACGCCCTGCACTCTGCATGTGGTGCATAAACTCATCACTAGGATTCCTATCCCCATTTTGCGAATGAATCTGAGGCCTAAGAGGAGCGGGTTCGCCCAGATCGCCTTCCTCTTGATGCCTGGGCTACTCCCGGAAATGCACAGGATGCTTCTGGTTGTCCAGTGACTGGGAGACACTCTCGGCATTCAGTGGGCAAGTCCAGGGCCATTAAACATCTCAAGTGCGTGGGACAGTCCCGCCCAATGAGGAACTGTCTCACCAAGAACGCCAGTGCCTCCTCCATTGAGAAACGCCATGCCCTCGGTTCAAATCTTAGCTCAGCCACTTCTTCCTGTCCCCTGCCCTCCTGGCCCCCGATGCTGCCTCAGAGGGCCAGCATGAGAGCATAGGCCAGAGGCAACAAGGATTTCACTTTCCTGAGCACAAGAAGGAAAGGTATCCTGGGGTTGTCTTGCCCCATCGTGGATACTTTTGGCCCAAGGAAGGCCCACCTGGTCTAGGCTCCAGCTGTATCTCCTTCTGACCCTGGACAGCCCTGGAGCCGGTCAGATGTGGCCTGGGCCCGGCTGCAGCCTTCTCACCCTCCAGCTCAAGCAGGCAAAGCCCCTAAGCCAACCTGACTTCTCTGAGCTGCCCTGGGCCTCAGTTGTGGCTAGAGTTTGGGCCTGGACAGGGCTAAAATAAGAGTCTCAAACCTCAATACACACATATTACATTAAAAGCTGGAACCAAAGAGTGGGAAGGCAGCTATGGGTCTCTCCACCTAAAAGGAGCAGATACATTGAGAGAAACGATGACCTTGGTCCCACTCACATTTCACAAGAGCAGGGGGTGGAGGGGACCTCAGGAAAGAAGTACAGGCCACAAACAACCTCTCAGTTAATTTGGGAGGAATTTTTTTCAAGAATCATGTAAAAGATTCAATTCCCCTTTAAAATTAAAAGTAAGAAAGTCCAAATGTTCTTTAATAAATGCCTTAGACATTTTATAATTTTAAGAGGAACAGAGGAAAAAAGCAGCAATGAGGAAGTGAAGCAGAGGGCTGGGAACCATGAAGAGGTACAGAAAAAGAGGGACAAGCAGGAGCCTCCCCTTCCCCAGCTGCCCAGGCCACCCTGCCCAGGCTGCAACCCTGGTTCTAGGAATCATCAAAGCAGGAAGTCCCAGTGCCCGGCCCAGGAGGGGTTCTCTCTCTGCCACTGCAGCTTCCCAGGTCCTTGCAGGCCTTTTCCTCACTCCCTGGGCTGGGAGTCAGGCGGACCTGAGCTGAGTCCTGTCTCTGCTGCTGACCTTCTGCTTGTCTGGGAGCAAAGCCCTTTCCCTTTCTGGAGCTGTTTCCTCCATGTACAATAGGGCTCAGGCAATTCTCTTCCTGTCTGAACACTGTATGATTCTCTTGGTGTTGGTTCACCCTGCCAACATTCTATTAACCATAGTGGTGCCCTGAAGGCCGTGCCCATGGTGATCTTGGTCAGCACCAGCAGTGAGTGGCCCTGTGCTGTCCTTCTGCCCTTCCTGCTGCTCCTTCAACGGGGATGGGATGGTCTAGGCCCCCAGCTCTGCGGGCCAGGCCCTTGGCTGGGTGCCTGTCACCCATTTAATCCTCACGGCGCATCCCATTTGACGCAGGGGAAAGCGACTCACAGGCTGAAGCCGAGGCCTGGGCGAGGGCTGCGGGAACTCAGCGCCCTGCAAGGCCCCGGAGCAGAGGCGCGGTCACCCTGGGGACCCTCCCTGGGGAAGGAAACTGCAAGGATCCTGGGGGGCGAGGCCCGGAGGACTATGATTGGAGCAGCACCAGGCAACGCAAGCACAAACCCGGCTCCCACGTAGCCATTACCAAGGACCGATTCGGGGGTGGCGGGCCCTGCCAGGTTTTTTTGCTGAACGAACGAATAAATGAAGAGACGCGCGATGGGCCACTTTGGGGGCGGTACACAAGGTGCCCTCTACGGAGGGGGCGGGGCCTAAGGCGGGCGGTCCCTATGAGCCGGGCCGCGTGGCGCGCTCTCTACGCGGCCAAGACGCCGCACCAACTGCCGCCCCGGCGCCATGGCTGCGGACCAGCGCGGAAAGGCCGAGACTCTGGCCCTGAGGCGGCGGCTCATCGGGTACCAAGGCGAGCGGGGGATGGCGCGGGGGCACGCATGACGCACGCCTGGCGCGGAGCCTCGGCCCCCCCAGCCCCGCCTGGCTCACCCTGCTCATTCCGGCCCGCGTTGGCCTTTGGGTCCGGGGTCCGGAGATCAGAGCCGCGCGCAGCCCGGGTCCTGCGGCTGCCGCCTCCCCGGTCGCCGCCCTTAGCGTCCTTCCTCTGTGGGCCGGCCCTCGGCCTGCCCTGCCGCTCGTGAGCCGCTCCACCCGCAGCCGCTGCCCGAGCTCTGGGCAACCTCACTAGGAAGTCTTTGCCCCTGGAGAAGGCCTTTGCCCTGGCAGTTGGGAGGACCTCACCCAATGGCAGCTTTAGAGTGACCCAGGAAAGGGCTGAAAAGACAGATGAAGGGCGGGGCTGGCGGACAGTTTACACGGGCAGGCCTTGGAGAAAGCACATTTGACTTCGCTTAAGAAGGGACATGGCAGTGAGGCAGCCTCTGGCCAGAGCTTGGGGCTGGCACCTGGCAGGGGCAGCTGGGCCACCTAGCTGGCAAGGACAAGTTAGGGCTAAGAGCCAGCGACCCAGTGTGGGTGCCCTCCCTTACACCCCTCCCAGCAAGGAAACAACCTTAAGAAGACCCCCCCGCCCCCCGCAACGTGGGTCTGGGGCAACCACCTTTTCCCCAATCCAAGGGACAGATGCAGAAGGAGCAAGACCATGTAGCTTTGAAATGACTTAAGAAACAATTTAATTTTTAGCAATTTCTTACCCCATACCTTCTTTCCACCCACCTGTGGGGTAGGAGGAGTCCTTGGGTGGTGCAGGTGATTAACTCAAAAGATTGGCGGTTGGAGTCCACCCAGAGGCACCTGGGAAGAAAGGCCTGGTGATCTACTTCCAAAAAATCAGCCTTTGAAAACCCTGTGGAGCACAGGTTCTACTCTGACACACATGGGGTGGCCATGAGTCGGAGTCAACTTGAAGGCAACTGGTTTATGGAATGGGTTATGGAGTGGGAAGACTGGAGACAGGGAAGCAACACCTTTCAAGCTTTTGTTTCAGAAACTGGGAAGGAGTAGGGGAGGCCTGTGATGGGTGGACCTCACCCTTCAGATCTTCAGACAAAGTTGTCCACCCCTTACCTGTCCCCACAGCTCTTCCTGCAGACTCTTTTTCCCTGAGGATCCTGTTAAGATCGTCCGAGGCCAGGGACAGTACATGTATGATGAACAAGGGGCAGAATACCTCGATTGCATCAACAATGTGGCTCACGGTCAGTATCATCCCTCAGACTAGAGGTGCAGGAGAGGAGGCCAAGGCTGTGCGCCTGGTCTGAGGGTGTCACGAGGCTGCAGACGGGTGTGGAGAACCTGGGTTGAGTTGAGCCAGCCAGCATTCATGGCCAAAGAAGGCTCAGTTTTCATGGTGTAGATCTGTAAGTTTCCAAGGAGTAGCCATGTTTAATCTAGAGACCTAGGTCTGGGGGTGCAGTCCAGCGTGGGGCTGCTGGAGAGCTCAGGAGCAGGAGATGGCCCAGCTATGACCAATAACCCAGGACTTCAGCCCCAGTGGCCATCTCAGGTGCTGGCTAAGAAAACTGAAGTAGGAATTCAGTCATCCATATGGAGCCACCAAACCTGACGTAAGGAAAAAGAGCCTGAGACTCAGTAGGCAAATTGGAGGTTAATAAAGTAGAGGCTAAGAGCAAGGGCCCTAGCCCAGACTGCCTGGGTTCAAATCCCTGTCTTCCACTTACCAGCTTTGTGATCTTGGGAAGTTACTTAATTTCTTTGTGCCTTGATTTGCTCATCTACAAAATAGACATGATAGATGTAATAACATACCCACCTTCAGGTGCTTCAGAGGGTTAACTGAGTTAATTCATGTCACTTCAAATGTGCCTGACACATCATGGTAGACCCTGGGCCACCCAAACGGTTAAGCACTCAGCTACAAACTGAAAGCTTGGCAGTTTGAATCCACCCAGAGATGCCTCTGAAGAAAGGCCTGGTGATTACTTCTGAAAGATCACAGCCATTGAAAACCCTATGGAGCACATTCTACTCTGGCACACATGGGGTCTCCATAAGTAGGAATCAACTCAACGGCAGCTGATTGGTTCTTTTTTGGTTTGACACATAGTGAGCTCTCAATACGCTCACTGTTGTCGTGGTCCTTGACTTTTGGCAATCTAGATGACCTGTAGTCCCCACTGACTGGTGAAGTCAAGCTCGCTGACAGACCCCCTGCCCTTGTCAAAAAGAAGGCCTCAGGAAGCCTCCTTAAAGACATGGGTTTTCCAGACAGGGTCTCCCAGATGCTTTCTGCCAGAGAACTGTTTCCTTCTGATAAAACCAAAAGTCCACTGCTGTCAAGTCAATTCCAACTCAGTGACCCTATAGGACAGAGTAGAACTGCCCCATAGGGTTTCCAAGGAGTGGCTGGTGGATTCAAACTGCCAGAGTTTTAGTTAGCAGCCATGCTCTTAACCACTGTGCCACCAGGGCTCTGTTTCCTTCTGCTTGATCTCAGCAACTGCTTCCTAGGTCCCCCTCTCCAGAATTGGCCTGTCTCTCTCTCACCTTTGTCTTCAGACACTCCTCCTTCCTCTTCACCCCTCTCTCTCTGTAGCTGCAACTCCTCAGGCCAGGTTTATAGATTAGCCTGGGGGAGGCCCAGTGGGACTGGCCAAAAGGGGCTGGCCAGGTGACTGAGTGGCCTCTTCCAGTTGGGCACTGCCATCCTCTCGTGGTCCAAGCGGCACATGAACAGAACCAGGTGCTCAACACCAACAGCCGGTACCTGCATGACAACATCGTCAATTATGCGCGGAGGCTTGCAGAGACCCTGCCAGAGCAGCTCTGTGTGTTCTATTTCCTGAATTCTGGGTAAGTGGACTGCACCAGCCCTGGCAGGAGGTGAAACAATGCAGAAGAGAGTTGCTCGAGTGGGTGGAACATGGAGTAGCAGACCTCGTGGACTTAAGGGAGGGGCAGCCCTTGATGTGCTTGGCTCCCGACCAGCCTAGCTTGCACCCTGATGGGTTACGTGTCAGACCCAGTTTCCTTGTCTCTTAGTCAGGGATGCAGTTAGCTCCCCTCCCGGATCATTGTTGGGGGTTAATGAGGTGATAAATTCCATGATTTCTGTCTGCCCCACAAGTCCACAGCACAGTACTGAGGGATACAGCCCAAACCTCTGCACTGAAGTGAGGAACAGAAACCTCAAGTGACTCTTCAGGGAAATGCAGGATTACAAAGTGGGATCAGTGTCTGGAAGAAAAGTGCAGGGTGTAATGAAGGGGACATGACCTGTTCCAGGGGGTCAGGGAAGGCATCCCTGGTTAAGTGACATTAACCTGAGAGCTAAAAACTAACCAGGAGACAACTAAGTGAGGTGGAAGGGGAGAGTGCTGCCCACTCCATTGAAGGGAACAGCCTATGCAAAGGCCCTGCGGCAGGAAGGGCACAGCATGCCAGCACATTTGAGGAACTGAAAGAAGGCCCATGAGGGAAGGGAGAGGGTGCAAGCTGACACTGGAGAGGATGGCAGGACCCCATCACCCAGGGCCTAAGCAGCCAAGTACGGAATCTGTTTTTATCCTAAGAGCTTTGGAAGCTATTGAAGGCTTTTAATCAGGGAAGTGATGTAATCAGGGCTAGGGGAGAGCAAGACTGGACACTATTAGGAACCAATCAGCAGCCAGGTGAAAGGGGATGGTAGCGTGAACTAGGGCAGTGGATACAGAAAGGGATAGATAAAGTGTACCTGGAATTAGTGCAGCGTACGTGGGAGAGAACATTTCGGCAACTCAAAGTAGCGGTGTTTGGAGTATAGTAATGACTACTACTACTGTCATTGCCATCTACATAGTACACTCATTAGTCCCCCAGTAATTTCTGGGAATTGCTATCTTCATTTTACAGATAAGGAGATAGCAGTTCAGCTTGCCCAGGGTTATCCATCCAGGAAAGGGAGCCAGAGTGTGAACCGAAGACCGTCAGGCTCCTAGTCAGTTTCTTTGGGAAGAGCAGGGAGCTGGGCCCAGGAGTCAGTGTTCTTGGGGCCTAGAAGAAGGAATGTTTTTGCCGGCTTCCTCCACCACATGTATTCTCGTGTGGGTTCCAGTGACTTCCATGGTGCCAAATCCAGTGGCCTCTTTGCTGCCCTGTCATACTCTGTCTCTTGGCAGTATTTGATGGACTGAACCACTTTCTCGGGAGATGCTTCTTTCCCCTCTGGCTTCCAGCACACTGTGCTCTCCATTTCTTTCCAACTTCTCTAGCCTCTCTCCTCTGTTTCCTTTGCTGGCTCCTCCTCCTTTGCTCTTCGGGGTTGATCCTGGGCCATTTCCTCTCCAAGCCCTCTCCCTACGTGGCCTCATCCATCCCCGTGGCTGAATGACTTGCAGATTTATGTCCTGAGCTTAGATGTTGCCCATGTGTTCCAGACTCGCGTTTTAACTGCCCACCTCACGTCTGACAAACATCTCCAATTTAATGTGTCCAAAAGTGAGCTCTTGTCTTCCACCAGCACCTGGTATGGGAATTGGCATTGACTCTCCCCCACCAGTCCTGGGCACCTACTCCATGCCTTACCAAGAATACCATCCCCCTACACCCCAGCCCGTAAATGTCCTCCTAAATGGTTCCCTCATGTACTAGTCACACAAGGCAGGAGCCTCCCCCCGCTCCCGGTACTGTGCCCAGCCCTGCCTAGTCTGTACCGGATATCTCTAATCTGTCCACTCCCAGCTCTCCCTGGACATCCTCCTCTAAGTCTGCCCTCTCCCACTTTTCATTCCTTCTACTCAATTAGACACACAACCAAAGGCTTCCTCCTGAAATGGGTTGAGTCATGTCACTTCTCTGATTAAAACTCTTCAGTGGTTTCCCATGGAACTAAGAATTCAACCTAGGCTCTTCCCAAGGCCCACAAGGCTCTGGTTAGACCTTGCCCTGCCCCTTCCTCTCTTGGTCCCTGAGCACACCAGCTCATTTACCTCGCAGGGCCTTGACGTGTGCTGCTCCGTCTGCCAGGAAACTTCTGTAAGTGGCTGGTCCTTGGCCCTCAGAAATCAGTGCCCATGTTCCCTCATAGGGCCTTCCCAGGCCCCCACTCTAAAGCAGGGCCATCTGGTACCCCCTTTCTCAGCATCCTTTTGCTTCTGTGACACACACTAGAATGTAAGCTCCATGAGGGCCAGGGCTGGTTTGTTTTACTTACTGTATTAGCTCCCAGCTCCAACCACCATGCCTGGCACAGAGAAGGCGTTTGATGAACACTGAGTGAGTGAGTGAGTGAGTGGTATCCTGAGAACCATCTTGCTGGTGGAGGGGCCCCTCCTTCCCAAGGGTCTGTCTGTGGGAAGCTGTCACCAGATGGGAGAGCAGGGCAGCAGCACTGCCCTGACTGTGCCCTCGGACGGCTGTCTGAGCAGCACCCACCTTTTCTGCCACAGGTCAGAAGCCAACGACCTGGCCCTGAGGCTGGCCCGCCAGTACACGGGACACCAGGATGTGGTGGTGCTGGACGAGTAAGTCCCACTCACAGCCCTGCCCCTCCCAGAAGCCTTGGGCCTGGGAACTTGTTGGGGATCACTGAGACCCTGACTTCTGATGTGTCTTAGGGTCCTCTAGAGAAACAAACCCAGTAAGATATATATATAAGGTCCCTGGGTGGCAAAAATGGTTTGCACTCACTTGCTAATCTAAAGGTTGGTGGTTTGAAACCACCCAGCAGCACCTCGAAAGAAAGACCTAGTGATCTGCTTCTATAAAGATCACAGCCAAGAAAACTCTGTGGAGCAGTTCTGCTCTGTAACACATGGAGCCACCATGAGTCGGAATCGACTCAGCGGCAAAGGGCTTGTTCTTTTTCTTTTTTAAGATATATACATATATATAAAGAGAGAGATTGATTTAAGTATTTTAAGGAATTGGCTCACGTGATTGTGGGGACTGGCAAGTCCAAAATCTGTAGGTTAGGTGACAGGCTGGCGATTCCTGTAGACTTGTGACCCAAAATCCATAGGCCAGGTGACGGGAAGAGTGGAGGAATTCTGGCAAGATGGCTGTTTACACCCTGGGAAAATTCTTTTTTCTCTCAAGGCCTCATTCCTTTTATTGGATAAGGCCCACGCATATTATGGAGGGTAATCTACTTACTTAAGGCCAACTGATTTAACGCTTGTAACTACTTCATGGAGTCCCTGGGTGATACAAACAGTTAATGCGTTCAGCTGCTAACCAAAAATTTGTAGGTTTGAGTCCAGCCAGAGGCACCTCAGAGGAAAAGCCTGGCAATCTACTTGTGAAAAATCAGCCACTGAAAACCCTGTGGAGCACAGTTCTGCTCTGACACACATGGGGTTGCTATGGGTCAGAGTCAAGTCGACAGCAACTGGTTACTTTTTTTTTTTTTTTTTTTTTAATATCTACAAGAAAAATAAAATCCTCAAAACTGGACCAATAAGTAACATCATGATAAACAGAAAATATTGAAGTTGTTAATGATTTCATTTTACTTGGATCCACAATCAACGCCCATGTAACAGCAGTCAAGAAGTCAAACAACGTATTGCACTGGGAAAATCTGCCGCAAAAGACCTCTTTAAAGTGTTTTTTTAAAAAAAAAAAAAAAAGCAAGGATGTCACTTCGAAGACTAAGGTGCGCATGACCCAAGCCATGGTGTATTTTCAATTGCTTTATATGCATGTGAAAGCTGGACAATGAATAAGGAAAACCAAAGAAGAATTGATTCCTTTGAATTATGATGTTGGTGAAAAATATTGAATATACCAAGGACTGCCAGAACAAATAAATCTGTCTTGGAAGAAGTGCAGCCAGAATGCTCCTTAGAAGCAAGGATGGCAAGACTTCACCTCATGTACTTTGGCTATGTTATCAGGAGGGACCAGTCCCTGGAGAAGGACATCATGCTTGGTAGAGGGTCAGTGAAAGAGAGGAAGACCCTCAACAAGATGGATTGACATAGTGGCTGCAAAAATGGGCTCAAGCATAACAACAATTGTGAGGATGGCGCAGGATCAGGCAGTATTTCGTTCTGTTGTACATAGGGTCGCTATGAGTTAGAACCTACTCGACAGCACCTAACAGCAACAACATAACAGCATCTAGACTACTGTTTGACCAAACAACTGAGCACCATAGCCTAGCCAGGTTAACACATAAAAGTAACCATCCCAGGATGCCTTAGGCCAGGCAGGGTGAGGGGCTTGAGCGACTGCAGGGAAACCTGACAGGCAGGGGAGTGGGCCACAGAGACCCCACAGAGGCTCTTTCCCTGAGTCCCATTATTCTGCAGGGGCACCTCCTAGGGAGCAGAGAATGCTTTGTAAGGTGGTGAAAGTCCATCTTATAACCTTTAAAATATTAAAGCTGTCCTGACAGCTATTGTTGTTAGTTGCCATCAAGTCGGCTCCGACTCACAGTGACCCCATGTGCTATGGGACAAAACGTTGCCAGGTCTTATACCATCTTCATGATCTTTGGTATGCTCAAGTCCATTGCTGTGACTACTGTATTTTGAGGGCCTTCCAACCTAGGGGGCTTATCTTCCAGCACTCAGTTAGACAATATTCTGTTGTGACCCATAAGGTTTTCATTGGCTAATTTTTGGAAGTAGATCACCAGGCCTTCTTTCTGAGTCTGTCTCAGTCTGGAAGCTCTGCTGAAACCTGTCTACCATGGCTGACCCTGCTAGTATTTGTTAATACTGGTAGCATAGCTGCCAGCATCACAGCAGCAAGCAAGCCATCACAGCATGACAAACTGACAAATGGGGGGTGGGTCCCAACAGTCACTCCCCTGTATTGAGTCTGATGTGCCCAAGACCGGGGGCCAGGCTTGGAGCATGGTTGCACTTTAAGACTCAGTGTGATCCTGAAGAAGAAAGCTGGAGCCAGAACAGTTAAATAATGAGCCCTAATTTTGTAGCTAGTAGATGACATTGCCAGGAATCCTTGCTGACTCCCAGCCTGTGGATGTGGTACTGTGACAGGGGTTGGCATTCCCTGCGTGTTCTGAGGCAGGCAGAGGAGTCCATGTTGGCCTGGGCCTAAGCCCACCTCCCTCTCCTCCCCAGTGCATATCACGGCCACCTGAGCTCCCTGATCGACATCAGCCCCTACAAGTTCCAGAACCTGGACGGCCAGAAGGAGTGGGTCCACGTGGTATGCACTGCCTACATCAGCAGCAGGTCAGGGCCCACCCATACACGCAGTGACACAGAGCTGTCACTCCCCACAGGCACCACTCCCAGACACCTACCGGGGCCCCTACCGGGAGGACCACCCCAACCCTGCAGAGGCCTATGCCAGTGACGTAAAGCATTTGATCGACAGCGCCCGGGAGAGGGGCAGGAAGGTAACCA
Source organism: Dugong dugon (assembly GCA_030035585.1). Classification (NCBI taxonomy): domain Eukaryota; kingdom Metazoa; phylum Chordata; class Mammalia; order Sirenia; family Dugongidae; genus Dugong; species Dugong dugon. Next base: position 152,709,674 of record CM057460.1, read on the forward strand.
CCCCTTGTACCTGCTGAGTCCTGCTAGCACCAGATGTCACGCCCTCTGTGTGCAGGATGTTGGGAGCCCAGAGGGGAGGCAGGCCAGGTCTTGCCCTTAAGTAGTCCAGCAGAGAGTTTCAGTACACTGATGAGGGCATGGATAGAGAGATGTCCCTGGTGTGATGGGAGACCTGGCGGGGGAGGCCTAACCCAGGCTGGTGGGTGTGGGTGGGAAGGAGGGATCTTTGGAGGAGGGTATCTTAGTTTCCTAGTGCTGCTGTAACAGAAATGCCACAAGTGGGTGGCTTTAAAGAACAGACATTTATTTTCTAATAACTCTGGAGGCTAAAAGTCCAAGTCAGGGTCTTGTTCATGTCAATTCCTTCCTTGTAGGTGGTCCTGGGCATTCATTGGTTGCTTGGCTTGTAGATGAGCCTCGCATGGCATCTGTCTTCCCCCTATGTGTGCATATTTCTGTGTCTGATCTGCTCCTTTTATAACACAGAAGTGATAGGTTTAGGAGCCACTCTACACTGCCATGACCTCAACTGATCCCTTGATTACATTACATTAGATTGCATTATGGAAGGTGATTTTATTGCATTAGCTTAGGTCACATCCACAAGTAAAGGGGTTAGGATTCCAGCACATATTTGGGGGAGACACAATTCAATCCATATCAGAGGTGCTACTTGATATCAGTAGTAACAGGTTAATAGGAGTTAGCCACGCAGCATGGGGTCAGAGTGTAGAAGAGGATAGGCATCCTCTAGAATAGATAGTGGGTAGCCTTGCCCCCAGGGGACGAGCCACATAGGGGTGGGGCCAGGCTGAGCAGGTTGGGGATGAGCCTAGAGAGGCACACAAGGCCCAGTTGCCCTCGGGCCTCAGGTGCTGTGGGCTGGAACTCTTCCCTGGAGGTAAAGGCATCCACAGGAGTGTTTGAAGACCAAAGCTGTGCTCTAGAGAGCACCCTCAGGTTGTGTGGAGGGTGGTTTGAATGGCCAGCCTGCAGGCAGGTGACCCTGAAGAGGCTGGGAGTTTGAGTGAGTGATTGGGAGGCCTCAGGAGTGGATTAACCATCAAGCATGGTACACACAGGCTTACTTGTGCTTACTTACTAATCTGTAGTGCACAATTTCACATGGGTCTCACCACATCGTCACTTCAGATTAGTAAGTAAGTACAAGTAACCTGTATGTACCTTGCTTGTTGGGTAATCCATCCCGGGGAGGCCTGACCAGAGCAGCGTGGTGGAGATGGGGGTTGGGGGGCCGGAGGGACATGTGGTACCCGGGAATGGGGATGGCCACGTGAGAGCAGGCAGGAGGCCGTTAGAGACAAGGTGAGGTTCTCCGGAATGAGGAAGGCTCCTCTGGAGGAGTGATGAGCTGAGCACAGGCTACAGGGCAGAGGAAAGCAACTGTGTGGCCTGGAGGTTGCAGGGACCAAAACAGGGCCACTTGGACTAGGTCATGCAGGCCTCTGTGTTTAGATGCTCTTCACCCAATTATATAAAATGTGAAAAGAGAATTACTCTGGTCGCAACAGGAGGGAGACGGGCTTCCCATCCCATCAGCCCATCCTTCATCCTGGCAGTGGCCTTGAATCCCCTCTAAGGCAGAGCACAGATTGGAAGTCATTGCTTAAGCAGCAGAGGGTCATGAAGTGATCTGTGCAGGGCAGCATCCGCAAGAGAGCACCGAGCTCAGACCTCAGGGTTGACACATTCTCCGGTGGCGTGCAGAGGAGGGGCTGGAAGAGGAAAACAGTTAGGAGACAGTTGCCAGAGTCCAGGGGCGGAAACAGGCAGGTCTGCCAGGAGGCCAGAGCTTACAGATGGAGGGAAGGAGTGGACTCCAGAGAAGTCACAGAGGGAGAGCCAGTGGGCTGTGTTGGCTAATTGGATTGGGGGGAAGATCAACGATTTCTGTCCTGGGGGTGGGACAGGGGTAGTGCTGGTCACCAGATAAGGGATAGAAGGAAAGAGCAGTCTTGTGAGGATAATCAGTGCATTTAGTGTGGGGCACACCGGAGGCCGGGGGGCATCCCGGTGGTTAAGAGTTGGTTTGAAGCTGAAAGAAAACAGCATCACACCTCTTCTTTTGTTGTGGAGCCCACAGTCAAGCTCATCGGTGGCTTCCCTGGTCCTCTTGCAGCCAGCACTGAGCCATGTCAGCAGGACACGCTGAGCTGGCCACTCCACTCAGCCAGGTCATTCCTGACACCCCCTCCTGTCCACAGATCGCAGCGTTCTTCATGGAGTCTCTGCCCAGCGTGGGAGGGCAGATCATTCCCCCTGCAGGCTACTTCCCAAGAGTGGCTGAGTGAGTAGGTGGCAGGGGGCTGCCCCCATGGTGGTGGTGGGGGAAGGATACTAATGGGATTTCCCAACACTTTTCCTGAACCCCAACCTCAGCCTGGCCTGTTTGCCAGAATTTTGAAAAAAAAACCCTGAGGAAACAGAGGCCAGCCATTAGCCCAAGACTTCCACCTTACTGGTGACAAAGCCAGGATTCAGAGCCTCAAGATCTCACACCCCGCAATCCCCATCAGCTCGCTCTCCTCTGCTACAGGCACGTCCACAGGGCCGGAGGGGTCTTTGTCGCCGATGAGATACAAGTTGGCTTTGGTCGTGTGGGCAAGCACTTCTGGGCCTTCCAGTTGCAGGGAGAGGACTTCGTCCCCGACATTGTCACCATGGGCAAGCCCATTGGCAATGGCCACCCTCTTGCGTGTGTGGCCACAACCCAGGCTGTGGCAAGGGCATTTGAAGCCACTGGCGTCGAGTACTTCAACACAGTGAGTAAGGGCTCCAGGGCAGGGGGACCCGCTGGACATCTGGCTCGTCCTTAGTGAGCAAAGCACAGGCGTAGCACCGGGCCCAGCACCAAGATTGTTAGGATGCTGTCTTACTTATCTCAGTCTGCTGTAACAGAAACACCACAAGTGGGTGGCTTTAAAGAATAGAAACTTATTTTCTCAAAGTTCTGGAGGCCAGAAGCCCACATCAGGGTCTCAACTGGGTTGATCCCTTCTTTGTCAGTAGCCCCTGGGCCTTGCTTGGTTCCTAGCCTCATAGATGATCCTCATATGATATCTGTCTTCCCCCATGTGCATGCCTCTGTGTCTAATCTGCCCTTTCTATAACTCAAAAGTGATTCAGTTTAGGACACACCCTACACTGGTATAGCCACATTAACATAACAAAGAAACCCAGCTTTCCAAATGGGCTCACATCCACAGGTACAGGGATTAGGATTCTAACACATATTTTAGGGGTTGCAATTCATCCATCACACTGTCCTCAGGGAGCTGACAATCAGGTCAGAGAGAAAAACATAGAACAATTTTAAAAGTTAGCTTCCTTCCAAAAGCTCTTCCAAGGGACCATTCCATTGAAAAATATCTAGCGAGGTGGGGCCAAGATGGTGGAGTAGTCAGACACTTCCAGTGGTCCCTCTTACAACAAAGACCCAAAAAAACAAGTGAATTGATTATATATGACAATCTAGGAGCCCTGAACATCAAAGGCAAAGTTGAGGAATCAGACTAAGTGGCAGGGGGAGGGAGACACAGCTCAGAAGCAGCGAGGAGTTGCCAGACCTGACCCTGCAGGAGCCGGCACCCTGCAGGCTGGATCGGCTGGCATGCGAACTGAGGCAGGCAGTGGGATTTGGGATGCGTTTTCCATGTCGGCAAAGACCGAGCAGCAGAGTCTGCTCAGGCCTCCAGAGCCATTGAAAAGCAGTGCTCAATCAGCAAAAGATAAGTACATGCATTTAACCTACACTGCGGATCAAAAATACCCCATTTGGGAAGAAACTGCCTCCCGTTTACCCTCTCCTTCTGCATTCTGCACCAGTCCTGGGCTGGCTTCAGCAACTGCTGCATCCCCTGGGCCGAAAGTAGGACCCATCTTGTGCCCTGAGTCAGTCTTCCAGACTTGGAGAGGGAACAGATTAACAAACAGGAACAAATAATTTGCCAGCTCCCCTAAGCCAGGAACTAAGGCTAGGCACAGCTCTTTTGCCTAGGCACAGGCATAAGGGGTCCACGGACTTTGAATACCTTTCACCCCTGCATAGACCTCTGTGGGCCCATCTCAACAGCGTAGCCCTCATTAGCACAGTACACCAGGGTATATACCTGAAGCCTAACTTCACTGTATCAGCTATATGGTGGAATGGTAGGTTCGTGACATTTGATACCGCTCTGCCCATGAAGCAGCATCCTCACCTACCCACATTAGGGGCCTGAGGACTGGAGGCTTTACCCACACCACTTAGCCACCTGTGACAGGGATCCAAGAATAAATGGTGCCTACCAGTCCTTACAGCCATCAGCACTGGGTGCCCGTAGTCTGGCTGCAAACCGCCCCCCCCCCCCCACCTATGCACTCAGGAACAGGGACACTCTTTCCTCCCAGACACTCAGGGGAAGCTGTCAACCCCCTGCATTGCTCAGTGTGTGACCCCCTACTGCAGCCAGACCAATCACCCTTGCCCATCTAAGACTGTAGGTGAGAACTGGCACCACACACTTGGTGACCAACTATCTGGACACCTGAGCTGAATCCATACAAGAAAAGTAAACGGACTCCTGGTCTCACATAACTAGTAACAGATCTAACCACCTGGTGACAGGACGTTAGAGCTTCAAAGACACCAATAATCAAACTAGCTCACGCCAGCAGCCTGTTTGGGCATATCAAAACAAAACAAGAAGCTAGGATACAGTAAGCAAACAAAATTAAAAAATATAATAACTTATCGATGGCTCGGAGACAAGTGTCAATGTCAAATCACATAATGAGGCAGATCGTGATGGCTTCAGCAAGCTCCCAAAACAAGGAATCAAGAAATTTTCCAGCGTAAGAGAACTTCTAAGAATTATCAGAGGCAGAATACAAAAGATTAATATACAGAACTCTTCAAGATATCAGGAAGGAGAGCAGTCAAAACACAGAACAACCCAAGGAACACACAGACAAAGAAATAGAGGAACTTAAGAAGATTATAGAAGAGCACAATGATAAACTTAATGGCTGCAAGAATCCTTAGAGAGACAGCAAACAGAAATCCAGATGATTAACAATAAAATATCAGAACTAGACAACTCAATAGAAAGTCATAAGACCAGAATTGAGGCAATCAAAGTCAGAATTAGTGAGATTGAAGATAAAGCACTTGACACCAACTTATTTGAGGAAAAATCAGATAAAAGAATTTTAAAAAATGAAGAAACCCTAAGAATTATGTGGGACTCTATAAAGAGGAATAACCTACGAGTAATGGGAGTACCAGAACAGGGGGGATAGAATAAAATACAGAGAGAATTGTTGAATATGTTTTGACAGAAAACTTCCCTGATACTGTGAAAGATGAGAAGATATCTATCCAAGATGCTTATCAAACCCCACACAAGGTAGATCCCAAAAGAAAGTCACCAAGACATATTATAATCAAACTTGCCAAAACGAAAGTTAGAGAATTTTAAGAGTAGCTAAGGATAAACAAAAAGTCATCTACAAAGGAGAGTCAATAAGACTAAGCTCGGACTACTCAGCAGAAACCATGCAGGCAAGAAGGCAATGGGATAACATATAGAAAGCCTTAAAGGAAAAAAATTGCCAGCCAAGAATTCTATACCCAGCAAAACTGTCTCTCAAATATGATGGTAAACTTAGGGCATTTCCAGATAAACAGAAGTTTAGGGAATTTGCAAAAACCAAACCAAAATTACAAGAAATACTAAAGGGAGCCTTCCGGTTAGAAAATCAATAACATCAGATAACAACCCAAGACTGGAACACAGAGCAACCAGATATCAACCCAGATAGGGAAGTCATAAAAATAAATCAAAGCTAAAACGCTGAAAATAAGGAATCAGAGATGTCAATATGTAAAAGATGACAACATTAAAACAAAAAAGAGGGACTAAAAAATGTAGTCATAGATCTTTCATATGGAGAGGAAGTCAAAGTGATATAAAGACATAAAAGCTTGGTTTAAACTTAGAAAATAGAGGTAAATATTAAGAACCACAAAGGAAACTAACAATCCTACACATCAAAATAAAAACCTAGAAAAACATTAAGACTCAGCAAATACAAAATCACAACAATGAAAAAGATGAAAAGAAACTACATAAAGAAAAATGACTTAGCCTGGAAAATTAAGTGGGACAAAGAAACTGTCAACAACACAAAAAGAAAAAAGGACATCAAAGTGACAGAACTAAACGCATACTTATCAATAGTTACACTGAATATAAATGGACTAAATGCACCAATAAAGAGACAGAGTGGCAGAATGGATGAAAAAAAAACACAATCCGTCTATATGCTGCCTACCAGAGACACATCTTAGACTCAAAGACACAAACAAACTAAAACTCAAAGGATGGAAAAAAATATATCAAGTAAACAACAATCAAAAAAGAGCAGGAGTGGCAATCTCTGACAAAATAGACTTTAAAGTAAAATCCACCACAAAGGATAAGGAAGGACACTATATAATGATTAAGGGGTCAATACACCAGGATGACATAACCGTAATAAATATTTACGCACCCAACTACAGGGCTCCAAAGTGCATAAAACAAATTCTAACAGCATTGAAAAGAGAGAGACAGCACCACAATAATAGTAGGACACTTCAACACACCACTTTTGGTGAAGGACAGAACATCCAGAAAGAAGCTCAGTAAAGACATGGAAGATCTAAATGCCACAATCAACCAACTTGATCTCAAGACATAGACAGAATACTCCACCCAACAGCAGCCAAGTATACTTCCTTTTCCAACACACATGGAACAGTCTCCAGAATAGACCACATATTAGGCCATAAGGAACACCTTAACAGAATCCAGAGCATCGAAATATTACAAAGCATCTTTTCTGACCATAAAGTCATAAAAGTTGAAATCAATGACAGAAAAAGCAAAGGAAAAAAATCAAACATATGGAAACTGAACAACACCTTGCTCAAAAACTACTGAGTTATAGAAGAAATTAAGGACGGAATAAAGAAATTCACAGAATCAAATTGAGAATGAAAATACATCCTACCAGAACCTTTGGGACACAGCAAAAGCAGTGCTCAGAGGTCCATTTATAGCAATAAATGCACACATCCAAAAAAGAAGAAAGGGCCAAAGTCAAAACATAAACCCAAAAACTTGAACAAATAGAGAGCAGCAGAAGAAGCCCTTGGGTACCAGAAGAAAGCAAATAATAAAAATCAGAGCAGAATTAAATGAAATAGAAAAACAATTGAAACAATTAACAATACCAAAAGCTGCTTCTTTGAAAAGATCAACAAAATTGATAAACCACTGGCCAAACTGACTAAAGAAAAACTGGAGAGGAAGCAGATAACCCGTATAAGAAATGAGATGGGTGATATCACAACAGACCCAACTGAAATTAAAAGAATCATAACAGAATACTATGAAAAATTGTACTCTAACAAATTTGAAAACCTAGAGGAAATAGACAAATTTCTAGAAACACACTACGTACCCTCTTAAACTAACACAAACAGACATAGAACAACTAAATAAACCTATAACAAAAGAAGAGATTGAAAAGGTAATTTAAAAACTCCCAACAAAAAAAAGCCCTGGCCCAGATGGTTTCACTGGAGAATTCTACCAAACTTTCAGAGAAGAGTTAACTACTACTTAAGATATTGCAGAGCATAGAAAAGGATGGAATACTCCCAGACTCGTTCTGTGAAGCCAGCATATCCCAGATACCAAAACCAGGTAAAGACACCACAAAAAAAGAAAATTACAGACCAGTATCCCTCATGAACATTGACCCAAAAATCCTCAACAAAATTCTAGCCAATAGAGTTCAACAACATATCCAAAACATAGTTCACCATGACCAAGTGGGATTCATACCAGGTAGGTAGGGATGGTTTAACATTAGAAAAACAATCAACGTAATCCATCAAATAAAACAAAAGACAAGAACCACATGATCTTATCCATTGATGCAAAAAGGCATTTGACAAAGTCCAGCACCCATTCATGATAAAAACTCTGAACAAAATAGGAATAGAAGGGAAATTCCTCAACATAATAAAGGGCATTTATACAAAGCCAACAGCCAGCATCATCCTAAATGGAAAGAGTCTGAAAGCATTCCCCTTGAGAATGGGAACCAGACAAGGATGTCCTTTATCCTTTATCACCACTCTTATTCAACATTGTGCTGGAGGTCCTAGCCAGAGCAGTTAGGCTAGAAAAAGAAATAAAGGGCATCCAAATTGGTAGGGAAGAAGTGAAAGTATCTCTATTTGCAGATGATATGATCTTATACACAGAAAACCCCAAAGAATCCACAAGAAAACTACTGGAACTAACAGAAGATTTCAGCAAAGTATCAGGATACAAGATAAACCTACAAAAATCAGTTGGATTCCTCTACACCAACAAAGAGAACTTTGAAGAGGAAATCACCAAATTAATACCTTTTATAATAGCCCCCAAGAAAATAAAATACTTAAGAATAAATCTAACCAGAGGCGTAAAAGACCTATACAATGAAAACTACAAGACACTACTGCAAGAAACAAAAAGAGACCTACGTAAGTGGAAAGACATACCTTTCTCATGGATAGGAAGACTAAACATTGTGAAAATGTCAGTTCTACCCAAAGGGATCTACATATACAATGCAATCTTGATCCAGATTCCAACAGCATTCTTTAAGGAGATGGAGAAAAAAATCCCCAACTTCATATGGAAAGGGAAGAGGCCCCAGATAAGTAAAGCATTACTGAAGAATTAAGAACAAAGTAAGAGATCTCACACTACCTGATTTTAGAACCTATTATACTGCCATGGTAGTTAAAACAGCATGGTACTGGCACAACAACAGATACATAGACCAATGGAACAGAATTGAGAATCCAGTTGTAAATTCATTCACCTCATAATTGACAAAGGCCCAAAGTCTGTTAATTGGGGAAAAGACAGTCTCTTTAACAAATGGTGCTGGCATAACTGGATATCCATCTACAAAAAAATGAAACAAGACCCATACCTCACACCATGCACAAAGACTAACTCAAAATGAACCTAAAACCTAAAACAATAAAGATCATGGAAGAAAAAATAGGGACAATGCTAGGAACCCTAATACATGGCATAAACAGAATACAAAACATTACTAACAATGCACAAATACCAGAAGAGAAATTAGATAACTGAGAGCTCCTAAAAATCAAACACTTAATGCTCATCAAAAGATTTCACCAAAAGAGTAAAAAGACAACCTACAGACTGGGAAAATTTTTTTGGCTATGACAGATCAGCATCTAATCTCTAAAATCTACACAATACTGCAAAACCTCAGCAACAAAAAAAAACAGATAATTCAATTAAAAAATGGGCAAAGGATATGAATAGGCACTTCACCAAAGAAGACATCCAGGTAGCTACCAGATACATGAGGAAATGCTCACGATCATTAGCCATTAGAGAAATGCAAATCAGAACTACAATGAGATACCATCTCACCCCAACAAGGCTAGCATTAATCCAAAAGACACAAAATAATAAATGTTGGAGAGGTTGTAGAGAGACTGGAACACTCATACACTGCTGGTAGGAATGTAAAATGGTACAACTGCTTTGGAAATCAATTTGGTGCTTCCTTAAAAAGCTAAAAATAGAAGTACCATACGATCCAGCAATCCTACTCTTTGGAATATATCCTAGAGAAATAAGAGCCATCACACGAATAGATATTTGCACACCCATGTTCATTGCAGCACTGTTCATGGTAGCAAAAAGATGAAAACAACCTAGGTGCCCATGAGCAGACGAATGGATAAACAAATTATGGTATATTCACACAATGGAATACTATGCAACAATAAAGAACAACGATGAATCTGTGAAACATAACATGGATGAATCTGGAAGGCATTACACTGAGTGAAATTAGTCAGTTGCAAAACGACAAATATTGTATGAGACCACTATTATAAGAACTCAAGAAAAGGTTTAAACACAGAAAAAACATTCTTTGATGGTTACAAGTGTGGGGAGGGAGGGTGATGGTTATTCACTAACTAGATAGTAGACAAGAATTATTTTAGGTGAAGGGAAGGACAACACACAATACAGGGGAAGTCAGCACAACTGGACTAAACACAAAAACTAAGAAGTTTCCTGAATACAATCAAACACTTTGAGGGACAGAGTAGTAGGGGCGGGAGTCTGGGCACCATGGTTTCAGGGGTCATCTAGGTCAATTGGCATAACAAAGTTTATTAGGAAAATGTTCTGCATCCCATTTTGGTGGGTACATCTGGGGTCTTAAAAGCTTGGGAGTGGCCATCTAAGATCCATCAACTGCTCCCAACCCACCTGGAGCAAAGGAGAATGAAGAACACCAAAGACACAAGCCCAGGAGACAGAAAGTGCCACGTAAACCAGAGATTGCATCAGCCTGAGACCAGAAGAACTAGATGGTACCCGGCTACCACCAATGACTGCCCTGACAGGGAACACAACAGAGAGTCCCTAATGGAGCAGGAGAAAAGGGGTGCAGAACTCAAATTCTAGTAAAAAGGCCAGACAATGGTTTGACTGAGACTGGAGGGACCCCGGAAGACATGGCCCCCAGACTGTTAGCCCAGGACTGAAACCATTCCTGAAGCCAACTCTCCAGACAAAGATTAGACTGGACTGTGGGACATAAAATGATACTCATGAAGAGAGTGCTTCTTAGCTCAAGTAGATACCTGAGACTAAATGGACAGCTCCTGTCCGGAGGCAAGATGAGAAGGCAGAGAGGGTCAGGAGCTGGTTGAATGGACACAGGAAATCCAGAGTGGAAAGGAGGAGTGTGCTTTCACATTATAGAAAGAGCAGCTAGGGTCACATAGCAATGAGTGTATAAATTTTTGTATGAGAAACTGACTTGAGCTGTAAACTTTCACTTAAAGGACAATAAAAAAAGAAAAGAAAAATACATAGCAAGAATGCATGAATCCCTCTACCCCTTCAGCACAATCTGCCTACTGTATACCAGCCCCTGTGCCAGGTGCCAGAGCTACAGAGCTGGTTACACTGTTGGAGGAGCTCAGCCTGGGTAATAGACGTAGTCTGGAGCAGTGTTCACATACAGTAGCCCCGTAGAGGAGGGGACAGCTCCCTGTCCTTGGGGGACAAAGTCAAGAGCTCTCCGTAAGTTGGCCCTTGTATTGCAGGAGAAGCAAAGGCCAGTTCAGTGGCACCAAGAGAGCAAGTGCAGGGCAGGTGCAGGGAGTGTGCTGCCAAGCAGGAGCCTCGTGAAGAGGTAAGGAATGTGAGCTGGCCCTGAAGGCAGTGAGGGAGCCTAGGAGAATATCCTTCAGAGAGAGGTGAGCCCTGAAGCGCACTTTGGAAAGATCTCTGGCGATCAATGTGGAGAAAGAGCTGGAGGTAGGGAGACAATGGTCCAGGCAAGAGGAGGAGGCCCAAATCTGGGCACAGGGGAATAGGAAGGGACAGGAGTTGAGGCAAAGAACTACCCCCCCCAAAAAAAAACTAGTATGAATCAGGGTTGAAACGTCATGATTGGCAAGGTGGATGAGGCAGAGACGTCCTGAAGAGTGAGAGAAGTGATGCTGTGGCAGTGGCAGGAGGCAGGTGCTTTCAGCGAAGTGTCACTCTGTGACAGAGCTTCTGTCCTGGACACGCTTACTGTCGGGGGAGACAGACTCAGACATGTGATCACAAGAGCATGGAGGAGGGCTTAATGGAAGTAGTGTGTTCCCAGTGCTGTGAACCCCAGGGCAGGAGGGAGTGAGGGATGGGGGGCTTCTTGTGGAAGGTGAGGCCAGAGCTGAGTCTCAAGGATGAGGAGGAATGAACCATGCAGAGAGGAAGGAGTGTGTTGTGTTAGGTGACAGAGAGATTACCAGGTGGAGTTTGATCCTGATTTTTGTTTATCATTTTTTGTTTTACTTGAACTTCAAGTGCACAAAAATCAGATTAAAAATAACCCTTGATGTGTGACATACTCTCCTCACCTGACCCTGCACAGCCCTCTTTTGGTTAGTCAATTCATTGGTTACTTATATTAGTGTTATAAGCACCCAAGAGCCCATCGTCCCAAATAAAAGCTGGGACCTTGACAGTAACCTGCATCTGGCCCTATAGATACCCTGACCCCATCTCATTGCTTCTGGCCCCAAACCACCGTCACTCTGAATCCCATGTTCATTATGTCCCTGTTTCCCTTTGTGTATTATGTTATTGTGCCTGTATGTTTCTCCTGAAAAATGGCATTTTTTATTTTAGTTTTTAACCTTATAAAAAAGTGTCTCATGCTGTATGTACTCTTTGGGGACTTTTTTTTTTCACCTAACATTATATTACTAAGAACCATCCATATGGTGTGTTACCGAAGTTCGTTTGTTTTGACTGCTTCATAGTGTTGCATTGTGTAAATATACCTTAGTTTATTCATGTGCTCTGGGGTGGCTTCCAGGTTTTTGCTTTCGTGAAACAGTGCTGCTAGAAACAGTTTTTACAAGGCTCGGTTGTACAGGTGCCAGAGTTTATTTTAGGTATATGCCTACAAGTGGAATTGCTGGGTCACAGGGTATGTCTTGATCCTTCGTTTTAAGAGATAATGACATGTTTTCCATAGTAGTTCACAAGTTGACACCCCTCCTCAGCAGTGTATGAAAGATTCTGTAGACCCCCACCCTCTTCAACACGTTTTAATTCTGCCAATCAGGTGAGTCTAAAATGGTATCTCACTGTGGTGTTGAGATGCCATTCCCTGGTTTCAAATTACGTTAAACTATGTTTCCTCTTCTATGGAATGCCAGTTTGTGGTTTTTGCCCTGTTTTCCACTGGGTACTAGTGTTTTTCTTATTTATTTGTGGGAGCTTTCTGTATGTATGTATATATGTGTGTATTTGTGTGTCTTGTTACTAATCCTTTGTCAATTATGTATATTTCAATCCCATCTATAACCTATACATTCACTTCCTTTAAGTATTTTTTGATGAACCAAAGTTCTTAATTTTAACATGGCCAACTACTCAATCTTTTCTCTTATAAACAATGCTTTGTTTAAGAAATCCCAACCCCTGAGTCTAAAAGTAGGAGACCTGGTGGCACAGAGGCTAAAGCGCTCGGCTGCTAACTGAAAGGTCCTACGTTGGAACCCACTAGCTGCTCCATGGGAGAAAGATGGCAGTCTGCTTCCGTAAAGATTTATAACCTTAGAAACCCTATGGGGCACTTCTGCTTTGTCCTATAGGGTCACAGTTGAGTCAGAATTGACTCTACAGCAATGAGTTTGAGTTTTGTTAAGTCTAAAAGATATTCATCTACATTTCCTATTAGGTGTTTTAACACTTTGTTTTTGCATATAAATCCTTAATCTGACTGGAGTTTATTTTGTATCTAGTGTGGAACAGGAATCCACTTCCATATTTTTGGCATGTGAATCACATCTTTCTTCAGCTGTCTTTATTCCTCACTGATCTCATGGGCCACCTCTGTTATATAACCAAAGTTCCATACATAAGCGGGTCTGTTTCTGGGCTCTTCTTTCTATTCTATTGGTCAATTGGTCTACCTGTGTCTGTACCACACTTATTATTAGAACCTCACAGAAAAAGTACCCTTTAGCCAGTTTTTCTTATTCAGAAGAGTTCTGGCTATTTCTGGTCCTCTACTTTCATATAAATTTTAAAATTATCTTTAAACATTTTGTGAAAGACCCTGTTAGGATTTAGATAGGAGAATTGCATAAATCGATAGATCAATTTGCAGAGAATTGTTGTCTTTACAATATTGAATCTTCCTATCCATGAACGCTGTATACTTCTCCATGTTTTATAATTTTCCCTAGCAAGAACTTACACATCATTAGATTTATTCCTTGATATGTGATACTATTGGATACCCTGATAGCATAGTGGTTAAGTACTATGGCTGCTAACCAAAAGGTCAACAGTTTGAATCCACCAGGTGCTCCTTGGAAACTCTACAGGGCAGTTCTACTCTGTCCTATAGGGTTGCTGTGAGTCGGAATCAACTCGATGGCAACGGGTTTTGTTTTTTTTTGGTCATAAATAATGACTTTTTTTAATGTGCCTACTGTTTGCTGTTGATGTATAAAATAGGACTTTTGTATATTAATCTTGTATCCTTGCTAAACTCTCTTATTTCTAATAATTTTTATGTGAGTTATTTTTGGTTTTTCTGTATATTATCTCCAAATAATGGCATTTGTTTTATTACACTGGGTGAGACTTCCAATACATAACTGAATACAGGTGGCAACAATTGACATACTTGTCTAATTCCTAAATTTAATCAAAGGCTTATAATATTGTCCATTTAGAATGTTTTTCTAGATTTTTAATAGATATTTATCAGTTTTAATTTCAAATATAGTAATTATTGATAAATATAACCCACATAAACAAAACCTCTTTGGAGTCCTCAATAATTTTTAAGAGTATAAAGAGACTCTGAGACCAAAAAAGTTGGGAACTGCTGTATTATCATTCAATTCTAGGTTTTTCAAATCTTTTTACTATTAACCTGACTTTCACTAAGGTGAAAGATCTTGTATTGTGAGATATTTATTCTTTTTATACTCATTCTTTAAAATGTTTTGCAGTGATTTTCGTTATATGGAACTTTATCCATTTTTATGGTTGTTCTGTGTGTGCTTGAGAAAAATGTGTGTTCTCTAAATGTTGGTTCAGTGCAGTGTATATGTCCATTAGGTCACCCCTATTAAATGTGTTGCTTGAATCTTCTGTATTCTTGCTGGGTTTTTTCCTACTTGACCCTATTAATTATTGAGAACTATATATTGAAATCTCCCACTGTTACAAAAGGCTGATCAATTTTCCCTGTAATACACTTTTTTCTTAGAGATTTTTGAGGCTATTTATTAGGTATATATATATATGTCTTCCTATATGTTCTTTGGGAATTAAACTTATCATTATAGAGTACCTTTTCCATTCCTAATAATGATTTTTGTTTTAAATTCTATTTTATCTGATATTATAAAGCCCCTCCACTTTCTTTTGGTTATTATTTGCCTGATACGTGTTTTTCCATCTTTCTGCTTTCAGCGTTTGTGTATCCTTGTGTGTTAGCCGTGTTTCTTTTAACCAACATATACCTAGAATTTTTTTTATCCAAATCAGTCAGTATTTTACTTTAAATTGATGAGTTTTGACAATTTATGTTTAACCTAACTATTGATATATTTAGGCCTATTGCTAATATCTTAATTTATCGTTTCAGTTTCTCACATTTTTCTTTTTAATCCCTTCACTTTTTTAAAAAAAAGTATCTTTATCTCAAATATTTTACTCTAAATTATTTTTAATGCAAGGCTTTGAGGCCTTGCCTCCCCAATAATGTTTTTATTGCGCACTCATAGTTGAATATTTTGACTAAATATAAATTCTAGATCCTGAGGTTTTTTTTGTTTGTTTTTGATACATTGAAAGTATATTCCATTGTTGTCTTGCATGCAGTGTTAGTCTTGAAAAATCTGGTCACGTATTCTTTTTCTGAGATATAATTCACATTCCATACTATTCACCCTTTCAAAAAGTACAGTTAAGTCGTTTTTAGTATATTCACCAAGTTGTGCATCTGCATGGTAAGGATCAGCATGAATCCAGTCCCCACCTTCCCACACTTCCATTCTCGTAACCAGGTGCCCCGTGGCACACTCTCCTACTCTAACAACCCAGAGTTAGGTCAGAGCTCACATGTTAAAAGGACACTGTCCTTCAGACTGCCTAATAGACAGATGCCAGCTGCAAGTTTGGGGAGCCCACACAACACCCCAACCTTCTGACCTGCTGGCCACCAATTTGTGACTGCTTTCCCACTACCCCTTTAGGATGCCAGCTGGAAGCTCAGAAATCCACATAACGTCTTTACTTTCTGAACTGCTGGCTCCCACTACCCCTCTGAGTTCAGTAATTTGCTGGAATGACTCATGGATCTCACAGAGAATATGCCACAGTAACACTACATATGTATTATAACCAAAAGAATACAAACGAAGCGATGCATAGTGCAAGGTCTGGGAGGGTTCCCAGCAGGGAGCTTCCATGTCCCAAAGGACATACTACCCTACCAAGAACAGATGTTCTTGCCAACCAGGAAGCTCTCTGAGCCTGTGTTCAGGGCTTTTATCAGCCAGTCCTTCATGATAGGCTAAATCTTGCCTCCTGAGGCTAGCTGATATCAGCCTCCCAGGTGAGTCTTTTCTGGTCTGGCCAGCCCTCACTCATCAGCACAAATCTTCCAGTGTGGCCTATAAGTCCCAGACCAAGGCACCCCAGTTACTTCAAGAGTTACTTCCCCAGAGCCAAGGACAAAGGCCACCTTTTCCAAATTTTCTCCTGTTACTAATTTCTAATTTTACCCCGTTGTGGTCAGAGAACATGCTTTTTATTATTTCAATTCTTTTAAATTTATTGAAACTTGTTTTATGGCCTAACAAAAGGTCTATCCTGGAGGATGTTCCATGTGTACTTAAGAAGAATGTGTATTCTTCTATTGTTGGGTGACATGTCCTGTAGATATCTGTTTAGCTGGTTTATAGTGTTGTTCGAGTCTTCTGTTTCTTTGCTCATGTTCTGTTTAGCTGTTCTATCCATAATTGAAATTGAAGTATTGAAGCCTCCACCTATTGTTGAATTATGCATTTCTTCATTTTTCTCAGTTTTTGCTTCATGTATTTGAGGGCTCTGCTGTTAGGTGCAAGTATGCTTATAATTGTTATATCTTCTTGATGAATTGACCCTGTTGTCATTATAAAATGTCCTATTTTGTCTGTAGTAGCAAGACTTTTTTTTTGGTCTGATATTAGTGTGGCCACTCCTGCTCTTTTTTGGTTACTGTTTGCATGATAGATCTTTTCCATCTTTTTATTTTCAATCTATTTGTGTGTTTACCAGTGCTCTTTAGGTCTTCATGTGGATTTGAGTTACTCTCTAGTATCCTTTCATTTCAGCCTGATGTACTCATCTTAGTATTTCTTGTAGGGCAAGTCTGCTAGTGACAAACTCTGTTTTTGTTTATCTGACAATGTCTAAATTTCTCCTTCATATTTGAAAGATAGTTTTGCCAAATATAGAATTTTTGGCTTATAGTCCTTTTCCTTCATAATTTTGAATATGTCATCCCACTACCTTCTGGCCTTTGTGGTTTTTGATGAGAAATCAACTGTTTTGCTTATTGAGGATCTCTTGTATGTGATAAGTCACTTCTCTCTTGCTGCTTTCAAAATTCCTTGTTTTTGCCTTTTGACAGTTTGATTATGATGTGTCTAGGTGTGGTTCTCATTGAGTTTATTTTACTTGGAGTTTGTTGAGATTCTTGCATGTGTAGATTGTTTTTTTATCAAATATGGGGAACTTTAGACCATTATTTCTTCAAATATTCTTTCTGCCCTTTTCTCTCCTCTCCTTCCAGGACACCAATTTGCATATATTGGTATGCTTGATTGTACCCCACAGATCTCTGATACTGTTCATTTTCCTCCATTCTTTTTTTTTTCCTACTCTTCAGACTGGACAATTTCAATTAAACTATCTTCAAATTTGCTCATTCTTCCTTCTGCCTGCTCAGATATGCTGTCTAGTCCCACTAGTGAATTTTTCATTTTAGTTATTATCCTTTTCAGCTCTAGAATTTTATTTAATAATTTCTATAGGGAGCAGTTCTATTCTGTAACACAATGTGTTGTTATGAGTTGGAATCGACTTACTGGCCAAGACAACAACAATCTCTTTATTGATATTCTCTATTTGGTGAGATATCATTCTCATGCTTTTCTTTAGTTTTTTAGTTGTGGTTTCCTTTAGTTTTTTAACATATTTAAAATACCTGATTTAAAGTCTTTTTCTGGTATGTCGAACACCTGGGCTTCCTTAAGTAGTTTCTATTGATTTTTCAACCAACCTACCCTTGTATATGGGCCATACTTTCTTGTTTCTTGCATGTCTCATACTTTTCTATTGAGAACTGGACATTTCAAATAATGTGGCAACTCCAGAAATCAAATTCTCCTTCCTCCCCAGGGTTTGTTGTTGTTGCTGTTTGTTGTAGTTGTTTGTTTAGTGATTCTTCTGAACTAATTCTGTAGTCTGTATTCTTTGTCTTGTGTAGCCAATGAAGCCTCTGCACTGTTAGCTCAGTGGTCAGCTAATGATTAGACAGAGATTTCCTTAAATGCCTGGAACCAATAAGTATCGCAGTCTTTGCCAAGGGATTCTGTGTACATGTTGAGGCATGCCTTCAACATTCAACCAGGCAGTTTACACAGCTTAACCTTTGCCTTTACATCTGCTTGTGCAGAGCCTCAAGTTAGCCAAGAGTGACAGCTTAGGGCTTTCTCAGGTCTTTTCTCGCACGCACACAGGTCCGGCTTGCACACAGTACTATGTCAGAGCTTTTCAGAGCCCCTCATGAACAAGTTGTTCCTCAGCTTTTCCTCCTAAATTCTTTGGTTAGTTAGCCTATTCTTTGCCTCAACTGTTAACCACCCTTTCAGGCAGCCACAGTGTTAAACAATTACCTCTGATTATTTTCAACAAACACCCCCAGGGAAAAAGGCTGTTCTCACTGGGTGAGCTCCGAATCAGGTCATATAAGCACAGCCTTGCATGTGGGATCTTCAAGGGAACCACCAGACAGATCAAATGATAATTCTACGGGAATGGGGCTTTGAAGGAGCTCCATCCTAACTCTGTCTCCCTCAAGTGGCTGCAAGGTTGCTTGTATTCATGATTTCAGGCTGTTGGTTTTTAAAAGTGCTTCAGAGGTTGAGGAGGATAGGAATAGTGCAAAATGAAATGCCACAGAGCTCACTGTTTCTACTGATATTCACTTGTTTTTCTTGAATAAATGCTCCCTGGATCGCTGCAAGCCTTTAATTTCCAGCATTCTGAAAAAGTTAAGTTTGACAGTTTTTGCCAGTGTTCTAGTTGCTTTTATGGAGGAGAAGATCAGAGGTTTTTTACTCCAACATTTTTGCTAGCATCACCCTGAAGTCACTGATTCTTGCTCCTTTGTATGTGATTTTCTCTCTCGGTAAGCCTTTGGGATTTTCTTTTTGTCTTTGAGATTTTAAACTTTTTTTATAATATGTCCAAGTGTGGATGTCTTTTTAATTCTTTTAATGGGCACTTTATGGAGCTTTTCAAGGAGCCCTGGTGGCACAGTGGTTAAAGTGATAGGCTGCTAACCAAAAGGTCAGTGGTTTGAACCCACCAGCCACTCCGCAGGAGAAAGATGTGGCAGTCTGCTTCCATAAAGATTTCAGCCTTGGAAATCCTATAGGGCAGTTCTACTTTGTCCTGTGGGGTCATTATGAGTCAGGACTGACTTGTGGCAATGGGTTTTTTTGTTTTTATGGACTCTTTCAATGTGAGGTAGTTTGTCATTTTTAAATTCCAGCAAATTTATCTCCCTAATTCTTCAAATATTTTTACTTCTCCATTTTATTTTTCTCCTTTTAGGTCTCCTGTTATCCAGGTGTTAGCACTTCCACTCTGCCTTACATATCTCTTAGCTCTCTTTTTATATTTCTTTGTCCATTCTTTATTCTATATATTTTTTCACACTGGTCTTTAAGTTCACAATTCCTCAGCTATGTCCATTCTGCATTTTCTGTATATATTGTATTATTTATTTCAACTATTTTATTTTTTTAATCTCGTATTTCTGCTTATATCTTTATATTTTATTGTTGTTGTTTGATATTGCTAACATCTTCCCTTATCTCTTCGAATATGTTTAGTAGGCTACTTTTAAATTCATTGTCATTTTCTTACATTTCTGCTTCTGATAAAATTTGATACTCATTTTGCTGTTTATCTTTTGAAATCTGTTCCTCAAATGTCTTGCACTCTGAGCTCATTTTTCCCTTGGGTTATTGGCCACTGTGTCAAGCATTTATCTCCCATCTTAGCTTCCCCTAACCATTGCTGCAGTGCCTCTTGCCTCAGGCCAGAGCCACCACTCCACATGTAAGAGTTTTTTTTTTTTAAAAAAAAAGGGTTTCCCCACAGCTTCCTCTGGGATGATCAGGGAGGAAGGAGCTCAACAGTTGTACTATTTCAGCACCTTGGTCAGGTCATGATTCTAAACCAAGTTGCTATTAGTAGTGGACACTCCTACATTTTAACTAGATCACAGTTAATAATTTTATGTAGTAAGTAAGGATCTCTGGTTGCCCAATGGTTAAGTGCTCGGCTGCTAACCAAAAGGTCAGCAGTTTGAGCCCACCAGCCACTCTATGGGAGAAAAGACCTGGCGATCTGCTCCTGTAAAAATTACAGCCTAGGAAACCCTATGAGGCAGTTCTACTCTGTCCTGTAGGGTCACTATGAGTCAGAATTGAATCAGCAGTACACAACAACAACAACTTGTAGTAAGTAGCTTAAATCCTTCCCCTTTATCGTGGACACATCAGAAAGCTACCTCATAGCAGAATTACCTAGGACACTTTTATGATCGCAGGTATGGGGCTGTGCATTCAAATTTTCAAGATGGTTTCCAGGATATCACTACACACCCACTGTGGTTGTTGTTAAGTGCCATCTAGTCATTTCTGACTCATAGTGACCCCATGTACGATAGAACAAAACACTGCCCGGTTCTGTGTCATCCTCACAATTGTTATGTTTGAGCCCATTGTTGCAGCCACTGTGACAATCCATCTCATTCAGGGTCTTCCTCTTTTTCACTGACTCTCTACTTCATCAAGCATGAAGTCCTCCTCGAGGAACTGACCCCTCCTGTTAACATGTCCGAAATACTTAAGACAAAGTCTCACCATCCTTGCTTCTAAGGAGCATTCTGGCTGTACTTCTTCCAAGACAGATTTGTTCATTCTTTTGGCAGTCCATGGTATATTCTGCATTCTTCACCAACATCATAATGAGAAGGCATCATCTTCAGTCTTCTTATACATTGTCCAGGTTTCACATGCATGAGGCAACTGAAAATACCATGGCATGGGTCAGGCACACCTTAGTCCTCAAAGTGACATCTTTGCTTCTTAACACTTTAAGAGGTCTTTTGCAGCAGATTTGCCCAATGCAATACGTTGTTTGATTTCTTGACTGCTGCTTCCATGGGTGTTGATTGTGCATTCAAGTAAAATGAAATCCTTGACAACTTTAATTTTTTTCTCCATTTATCATGATGTTGCTTATTGGTCCAGTTGTGAGGGTTTTTGTTTTCTTTATGTTGAAGTGTAATCCATACTGAAGGCTGCAGTCTTTGATCCTCATCATTAAGTATTTCAAGTCCTCTTCACTTTCAGCTAGCAAGGATATCATCTGCATATCGCAGGTTGTTAGTCTTCCTCCAATCCTTATGCCAGGTGGTTCTTCATATAGTCCAGCTTCTCAGATTATTTGCTTAGCATACAGATTGCATAAGTATGGTGAAAGGATACAACCCCGACACACAA
This sequence comes from Dugong dugon, assembly GCA_030035585.1. Taxonomy (NCBI): domain Eukaryota; kingdom Metazoa; phylum Chordata; class Mammalia; order Sirenia; family Dugongidae; genus Dugong; species Dugong dugon. The sequence continues at coordinate 152,731,158 of CM057460.1, forward strand.
CTTTTCTGATTTTAAACCACTCAGTATCCCCTTGTGCTGTTTGTATGACTGCCTTTTAGTCTATGTATAGGTTCCACATGAGCATGATTAAGTGTTCAGGAATTCCTGTTCTTCACAGTGTTATCCATAATTTGTTATGATCCACACAGTCGAATGCTACTGCATAGTCAATAAAACACACGTAAACATCTTTCTGGTATTCTCTGCTTTCAGCCAAGATCCATGTGACATCAGCAGTGATATCCCTCGTTCCACGTACTCTTCTGAATCCAGCTTAAATTTCTGGCAGTTCCCTGTTGATGTACTGCTGCAACCATTTTTTAATTCTCTTCAGCAAAATTTTACTTGCGTGTGACATTAATGATATTGTTCTATAATTTCTGTGTTCTGTTGGATTGCCTTTCTTTGGAATGGGCACAAATATGGATCTCTTCCAGTTGACTGGCCAGGTAGCTGTCTTCCAAATTTCTTAGCATAGACAAGTGAGCACTTCTAGTATTGCATCTGTTCGTTGAAACATCTCAATTGGTATTCCATTAATTCCTGGAGCCTTGTTTTTCACCAATGCCTTCAGTGCAGCTTAGACTTTTTCCTTCAGTACCATCAGTTCTTGATCTCCTGAAATGGCTGAATATCAACTGATTCTTTTTGGTACAGTGACTCTGTGTATTCCTTCCATCTTCTTTGGATGCTTCCTGCATCGTTCAATATTTTCCCCATAGAATCCTTCAATATTGCAACTCAAGGCTTGAATTTTTTCTTCAGTTCTTTCAGCTTGAGAAATGCTGAGCGTATTCTTCCCTTTTGGTTTTCTAACTCCAGGTCTTCACATATTTCTTTATAATACTTTATCTTCTTGAGCTGCCCTTTGAAATGTTCTGTTCAGTGCTTTTATGTAATCATTTCTTCCTTTTGCTTTAGCTGCTTCTCTGTTCAAGAGCAAGTTTCAGAGTCTCTTCTGACATCCATTTTCGTCTTTTCTTTCTCTCCTGTCTTTTTAATGACCTTTTGCTTTCTTCATGTATGATGTCCTTGATGTCCTCATACAACTTGTCTGGTCTTTGGTCATTAGTGTTTCGTGCGTCAAATCTGTTCTTGAGATGGTCTCTAAATTCAGGTGAGATATACTCAAGGTTATATACCTTGGCTCTTTTGGACTTGTTTTAATTTTCTTCAGCTGCAACTTGAACTTGCATATGAGCAACTGATGGTCTGTTCCACAGTTGGTTCCTGGCCTTGTGCTGACTGATGATATTATATTTCTCCATCATCTCTTTCCATAGAGGTAGTCAATTTGATTGATGCCTATATATTCCATCAGTCGAAGTCCACGTGTATAGTCACCATTTATGTTGTTGAAAAAGGTATTTGCAATGAAGTCGTTTGTTTTGAAAAATTCTATCATGTGATCTTCAGCATCATTTCTATCACCGACTCCATATTTTCCAACTACCGATCCTTCTTTGATGCCACCTTTTGCATTCCCAATCACCAGTAATTATCGATGCATCTTGTTTGATCAATTTCAGACTGCAGAAGTTGGTAAAAATCTTCAATTTCTTCATCTTTGGTATTAGCTGAACACGTAGCCATCAGAATGACTAAAATTAAAAAGACCGACAATTCCAAGTGTTGGTGAGGATGTGGAGCCACTGGAATTTTCTTACACTGATAGTGGGAATGTAAAATGGTACAACCACTTTGGAAAACAATTTTGCAGTTTTTTATAAAGTTTTTAAACATACATTTATCATGCCACTCAGCAGTTCCAGTTCTAGGTATTTACCCAAGAGAAATGAGACCATACGTTTACACAAAGACTTGTACACAAATGGTCATAGAGTTGTCATTCATAATAGCCAGAAATTCAGAATAACTCAAGGGTCCATCAAAAGGAGACTGGATAGATTGTGGTATGTCTGCAGAATGGAATACTATGCAGCAAAAAAAATAAAAATAAAAAAGGAATGGACTGCTGATACAACATGGATAAATTTCAACATGATGTTTAGCAGAAAAAGCCAGACACAAAGGATTACATATCGTATGTCTTAGTTATCTAGTGCTTCTGTAACACAAATACCACAAGTGGGTGGCTTTAAAGAATAGGAATTTCTCTCTCGCTTCAGGAAACTAGAAGTCCAAGTTCAGGGTGTGGCTCTAGGGGGAGTTCCTTCCTTGTTGGTAGCCCTATGAGGTCCCTGGCATTCCTTGGAAGTTCTTTGGCATTCCTTGATGTTTTCCCTGTGTGTCTCTTCTGCTCTGTCTATTCTACTCTTTTTATAACTGAGAAGTGATTAGGCGTAGGACCCACCCTACTCTGATATGACCTCATTAACCTAACTCCTAATTCCAAACAGGGTCATATTTACAGGTGTTATAGAGGTTAAGATTTCAACACTTATTTGGGGAGGAAACTATTCAATCCATAACACCATATGGTTCCATTTATTTGATATTCTGGAAAAGGCAAAACTATAGTAACAGAAAGTAGATCTGTGGTTGCCTGAGGCTGGGGAGTAGAGGGAGGAAACTTTTGGGGGTGATGGAAATGTTTTCATTGTAGTGGTAATTTTGCAGTTTACTACATATAAATTATTTCTCAAGTGCCTTTTAAGCTGTATTGAAAAAAAGAAGAGAAAACATGGTTTGCAGGAGACGCCCTTGCTCTAGATCCTTTAAAAGCAAATCTCAACTCAGACACTTGCAGGGCCAGGCGGGAGAGGGAAATGACTCAGAGCACTCTGGGTGCATACAGAAAACAGCTGAGTGGTGTTGGGCCCAGTGTAGTTGGATATGCCAGGGTATTTTTTAAGTCAGAAATACAGATTTTAGTGTCAAGTCTGTTATTTTAAAATGTTAGTACCAAAGTGGGCCCACAGGCCTGGTATGGCTCCCAGGCACCAGCACCTGGTGCCCTAAAGTCTGCCCTGAGCTCAACCAACAGAACCATGAGCTCAATCCACACACAGTGGCTTTTCCCAGGTGTGGCTCTGGCGTGCTGCTGTTGACCCCACCTTGCAGAAGGTAATGGGAAGTAGTTTGATGCTGTGGGTGTGGGCTCTACCCATGAGATGGGGCCCTGAATCCTCTCTTGGCAAAAACTGCCTCTGTGGGAATGTGAGGTACACCCTGGGGCTCCTACTGCTCCCCTGAGGGTACCTGACCTGGGTTACATTCACATTAGCATCTGGAAAGATGGGAAGCCAATATGGGTCTCAGGAGAATCCCATTGTGCTGAGAACTCTGAACTCTTAAGGGGTCAGAGGCGTGCTCCCCCAAGAGTGGGCGTGGCCATCCTGCTCCGCTCACCTCCGTGGCATGGCCCACTCTGCTGAGGTCTGACATGCCCTTTGTCCTTGGCCCAGTTTGGGGGCAGCCCCGTGTCCTGCGCTGTGGGGCTTGCCGTCCTGGAAGTCTTGGAGAAGGAGCAGCTCCAGGCTCATGCCACCCACGTGGGCAGCTTCCTGATGGAGCTCCTCAGGCAGCAGAAAGCCAAGCATCCCATCATCGGGGATGTCAGGTGAGGCTCTGGGGGTAGAAGTCACCATCCACTAACGAAGCACCTGCCAGGGCCTGGCAGGGTCAGCGTCTCCTTTTCCCTCATAAATGATAGCCTAGGATGGCGGGGACTTTTATCTCTACGGGAGGAAACTGAGGCCCTGAGGTGCAGTTGCCCAAGATGACACTTCCAGAGTTGGGGAAGAGCCAAGATTCAAACTGAGCTGTCTGGCCCCCAAATCTCTTGTTGTTGTCCACACAGAGGCCAGCCTCCCTGTCCCAGTTTCTCCCTGGAACCATTCACTCCCCTCCAGAGACTCTCCTCAATGCCGCCCTGCAGATCTCAGCTTCCCCAGAAGGTAGAAGTGTGAGCCCTGGTGGGCTTTCCTACAAGAAATGTGGCCAAGACCCTGGCAGAGGGTGAGAGCTGTGACTGGGGCTAGCCACGCCTTAGGAGATGTCACCTTCTGCTCCAGGGGCGTCGGGCTCTTCATTGGTGTGGATCTCATCAAAGACGAGGCCACAAGGAAGCCAGCAACGGAAGAGGCTGACTACTTGGTCTCCAGGTATTTTTCCCTTGAAAAAGGCTGCCTTCTGGAGGAAATACAGCAGGGCCTCTTTGCAGAGCCTAGGACCAACTGGGAAGGAGCCTCCCTCCTGCCTCCTCCTGGACTGGGTGCGTCTGGGCTGCCGCAGCAGGGCGGGGGTGGGGGCAGGGCTGGCCGGCTGGCCAGCCAAGCTGTGCTTGAGTGGCCCGGTTGGTCTGCACCCAGTTCCTGACACCAAGGACTTGGGAGTGAAAGTAGGAACCGATCCAGGCCCCAAGCACGCTGCTGTGCTGAGAATGCCAAAGCTGGAGGGACACAGACCCCATGAGCCCTGGACTGAGGGCTCCGAGTGGAGGCAGCTCTGCAGTCACACCACTGGGCAGTAGCACAACCAGACTGGGCGCCTCATCCCACAGCAGTGGGTTGCTGGGTGGGCAGGACTCCAGGTCCCAGTCTGGGCTGGAGGTGTCTTGGATCCATCCCACCCTGGTTTGCATGTCTCACTTGAACCCTAGACGCCTCAGGAATCCTGATTCCTTTTTGTCTCCACTCCCATCTCTGCCCCCTTACCCTGTATGTCCCCAACACTGAAAACCCTTCTAGTGTTTGATGTGTCCTTTTCTGAACTATGAAATGCCAATCGTTTTGTTTTTAATTCATGTGGATTGTCGTCTACCTTTCCCTTGGTGCAGCTTCTGGGACCCACCCTAAGCAGCCATCCAGTCCGTGGCCTCTGTGTGCCAGTGCCGCACGAGAAAGGCGCATCCACCAGCTCACCCTTCCTTCTCCCAGGCAGCCTCAGGGATTCTGAACTGCCACCTCTGCTGGGAAGGAGGGAGCCAGCAAGGACTGCTTGCTCCCCTCACAGCCATCCTGGGGGCTTGGTCTCCAGGACCGGGAGGACACTGGCCTTCAGGGCAGGTGTTTCACCGGCAGGTGCACCGCATGTAGGTGGCCAAGCTGGGATTTGAACCCAGGGCTGTCCGACTCCAAAGTCCAAACCGTGTTCCTTCTAGCATGGCCAATGTCAGTGCTGGGAAGAATGGGCTGGAGAAAGGATCCCGAAGGCAAGCTGAGGACAAAACCCGCTCCTGACAAAACTTAAATATAAAAAGGAATAAATAATAACAAACATGGAGTAGGGGGCACAGAATGTAAATACAATCATGTGAGACCCCTTCTCTCAATGGCCAGAGTATTTTACACTAGGTTTGAAGTGTAAACCTGGAATGTTAATGATTCAGGTACAAACGGTGGGATACAGGGAAGAGATGCAAGATTGGCAGGTTAGTGAAGCCAGATGAGGGTAGACAGGGGCTTGTTATACTATCTATCAAGTGTCCGACTTGTCCCATGTTTTTACGTTTACTTTTTTAGTAAACCACACTCTAAGCAGCCACATAGACCGCTCAGAAAAATGGAACACACAGGCAGGAAAGGTTAAGACTTTTTACAGTCAACGTGGCTGCCTATGACTTGGCTTACAGACAGATGAGGTGAAGCCCGTCCTGGGGGTTCCCAGCCAAAGGGAGTGGGCAGCAGGCAAAGGACACCCAGGGCAAGGCCGTGAAGGATGAACAGGAGTTGGGCAGGCGTAGTCAGTGCAAGTGGCTAAAGCCAGGCTAGGAAAAGCCTTGAAGGTATCTGGGTCTTAGCTGGTGGCCGTCAGGGCCCCTGCTGTGTCTTGTCCTCACAGACTGAAGGAGAACTACATTTTGCTAAGCACTGACGGCCCTGGGAGGAACGTCCTCAAGTTTAAGCCCCCAATGTGCTTCAGTCTGGATGATGCACGGCGCGTGGTGGCAACGCTGGATGCTGTACTGACCGGTAAGCCGGAGCCTGCAAGCCTGGGGGTGGGTGGGCAGCTGACCATTCATCCCCTAGAACTAGACCTTGGGGCAGGAGAGCCCAACTACTGAGCCAGGGTGCCCTGAAGAGCTCCCCAGCATGAGGCATGCACCAGTGTGGGACACAGGATGAGGGCAGCAGGGCCATATGGACTGAAGCTGAGCCTGTTGAGACCCCTGAACTGTCAAGCTGTCTGTGCTGAGTATAGACTACCTGTGCAAAGCTCAGTGAGAAAAAAACATTGCCATCAAATCACTGATTCATGGCAGCCCCATGTGTGTCAGAGTAGAACTCCAAAGGGTTTTCAGTGGCTAATTTTTTCAGATAACCAGGACTTTTTTCCCAGGGTGCCTCTGAGTAGACTAAACCACCAACCTTTTGATTAGCAGCCGAGTGCACTGACCATCTGTACCACCGTGGCACTCCCAGAGTTCAGTGAGACCCAAAACAGGCAAAATCCAATCTCAGGGTAGGGATCAGAGCATCGCCAGTGAGGGGGCTCCCTACTCTGGGTTACTTCATCACTGCCCACAGGGGCATCAGCCCACGGCTTAGGAACTGAGGGACGCCTGACCCCTACTAGACTCTAAGGGGAAGGCATTGAGCAGGGAGGGGGGTGCGGGAAGCCTAGGGAAGAAAAGCTGACCAGCACAGGACTGAGTTAAGCTCTCCTGGCCATGTGGCTTAAGTGGTGGGACATAAGAACCTGACAGGCCTGCAGCCCAATCACTGAGCTGACATCCAAGAAAACACTGACGGTAACAGGATCTTCAGCCAGGGAAGAAGGGTAGTAGAGTTTGGTGGCTTTGTGGTCTTTTGCAGACATGGAGGAGGTACTGAGAACCTGTGCCACGCTGAGGCTGCAGCCCTGCCCTGCCCTTCAGGTGTCCTGCCCCTGAGGTGAGTAGGGTGGGCTGCCTGCCTTCCAGGACCACAGGTGGACACCTTACTAGGAACAGCACCTCCTTCATTGCTTTTTTTTGTAAAGAATTTTCATTAGGATTTACATTTTTTCTCCTTCCCCCAGGATAGTTTCTTCAACAAGCGGAGGCGGCTTGGGCTGTCCCAGGCTCTCCCCCGACCCCCAGCCACCAGTAAAACCTCTTCAACACCTCTTCCACCCCCTGCTGGGGTGAGGAAACAACTCTTCCCAGTGCTCGGTCCACTAGGAACCCCAGCCCTGTTGCCTCTTGCAACCAGCTTGTTTCAGGCCTCAACTCCTGGATTTAGGGTTCCCCAACCCAGCCAGCCAATGCCCTGACCAGAGAGTGGCACCCATCACTCCCAGGTCTGGCCAGCTCATGACCCTGCCTTATTTTTTTGTCTGCAGGTCCACACTCATTGCTGAAAAAGACAGAATCCTATTCCCAATGGTTCAGTTGGGGGCCCCATGCTGCCCCCAGACACTGGAGCCACAACCTGGTACTGTGTAGTAAGAGACAATGTTGGGGGACACTGCACGGCAGCTTCAAACCGCCAACCCATTTCCTTTCTTCGAAAGGGGCTCAGGACCGGAGACACAGGGTTTTTCTGTCATTAAAGAAAACTCTTAGCCTAAGGAAGTGGGTTCATGTGGTTGTGCCTGACAGTCGTATGTTTTAGACAAGAGACAAACATTCAGACCAGGAACTGCAGTTCAAAAAGGTCAGCAGCCAGTACTCCCAAGCTCCACACCCAAGGTGGGGCCCAGCAGCTGGAAGAGGGTGCTGAGGAAGGAGGCCAGGGCTCAGGCTGGGGAAGGGGGGCACTTGGCACCCACGACTCTGGGCAGGAGGTCTCATACAGTATAGCCCACACTCACCCAGGCCTGGGGGTTTTTTAATTTTTATTTCAAAAGCTTGGATAGCTTCAATATCCAGGTCGTGGCAAAATCAGGACACGTGTAAAATACCTTACAATACATTAGATTCCCAAAAGGTACCAAAAAGTACAGTAAAATTAACACTTCCATTACAGGAAATGTATGACACAAATAATATAAAATTAAAAGGTGAAAAAAGGTGACACTGGTTTCCTAAGTTACAGTTTACTCTTTACCACCAGGGTCCATAGGCCCAGACCGCAAAGTGGCAGCTGGGCGCACACCCTCCAATCTGGTTCTGGGGAACCCGGTAATAAAATCGGCCCATGATGCTGTTCGGCCTCTGATACACCACACGCTGCCTAACACAACTAGAACTCTGGAAATAGTAAACAGGAGAGTGATTTCCAGGGGGAAATTTTTAAATAAGATGCACATGGGACAGGCCATAAAAGTTTGCCAAGTTAAATTTGGTACATAATTGTGTTCACTGATACCCAACGGAGCGGTGCAGTCAGCCGGTCGTGCCTGCCGCAGCCTCAGTATGGCTTGTAGTTATTCTGGTGGCCACCGCGTCTCTGGCTCTTCCCGTAATTTGTACTACCCTGACCTGGGGACAAGAACAGCAGTGAGCAGCTACCCCTTACTGAGCACTATTCACCCTGTGCCAGGCGCTTGATTCACATCCTCTCCAGAGCCTCAACAACCCTGAAAGTTGGGGAGTACTTTCCCCACTTTGCAGATAAAAACTGAGGCCCAGAAGCCAAAGTTCAACTTCAGGTGGCTCCCATGGCAGAGCCAGGCCAGGAGCCCAGGCCTGTCTGACTCCAAAGCCCCTGCTGCCAGTGGCCTGTGTGCTGTCTGTCCTGCCTCCCCTGGGCAGCAAGTGGACGGGGCCTCCCTCTCTCCTACTTACTGTAGTCGTAGCCGGGGCCGTAGCCGTAATAGCCATAGGGCGAGTAGTCGTAGCCGCCATAGCCGGGCCCGTAGCCCTGCTGGTAGCCGTAGCCCTGGTTCCAGTAGTTGCCGTAGCCCTGATTCCAACTCTGACTCTGACCTGTGGGGGGAGCAGGGCACAGGGGCCCGTGGACCGTTTAGCACACGCAGGAGCTAGGATGGAGGAAATCCTGCCCTTTGGGTGGCGGGGGTTATATGGCAACTCAGGCAGAAGCCGGGGCTGCTGTGCTGTGCTGATGTAGAGGGCCCTGTGCCTGGCCTGTACCTGAGACCCAAGCAGAGGGCTGGAAGGCCAGACACTAACTTCATTCACTTCACTCTCTCCAATCACCCCCACCCTCCCTGGCAGCTTGGCCTAAAAAACCAGTGGAGTTCAGGCTTTGGAGTCAGAGGGACCTGGGTTGGAAGGAGGTGACGCGCCTGGCACAGCCCTACCCTGTACCCTTCCTCCCTGCCCACCCCACCCACCAGTGTACTAAGACTCAGGACAGCCAGAGAGCCAAGCACACCCCACAGCCCGTGGCCCCTACCCCCGTCTCAGTGAGAGAATGCAAACACACTCTGCACTGGGGCCCTAGACCGAAGATGGGGCTCTTCCATTTCAAGCTGTGGCAGCAGCTGCCGTGCAAAGCCGCACCCAGAAATCTGCCCCATGCCCACCTCACACTCCTGCCTGCCACCCCTGCTGCACACAGAGCACCAGAGACCAGAGCGAGCCCAAGACAGGCACAAGGCTCCAGCCAGGCAGGGCCATAACACCCATCTTCATCCAGGCCCCACTCACCTCCACTTCCACCACCGCCGCCACTGCCTCGATTCCCTCGGTTGCGGTTCCCGCGGCCCCCAGACCCATACTGCTGCTGCTGGTAGACTTCTTTGGGCTGGGCCACCTTGATTTCACACTAAAAGCCAAGAGGACAGGGGGTCAGGCCAGTGGGACAAGCTTGGAGCAGGGCTGGCACAAAGACCTTCACTAACAAAATGTTCACATGGTGGAGCTGGCCCCATCTGCTCAAAAACAAAGTACGCTGGGGGCAGAAGACCCCATCTAATCAAAAAGCTTTTAGAACAATTAGCATCTAGACAGACCACGACTAACACAAGGACCTTTTAAGCTTGACTTTCACCAAGAATGCCCTGGGGATAAGGAACACACAACCACAAACCTGGGTGATCTCAGCCCTGGGGCAGCTCCATGACCACACCAAGAAGGAAAAGAGGGGCAACAGAGCCAATTCTAGCCCAGTGCAGCAAGACATCAGATGGTGGGGAGGCTGGAGCCTGGCACCACCTTGGACCTGCTGGGGAGAAGGTCAGGGAAGGCTTCCCAGATAAGAGAATGCTGGGGCTGGGCCTTAGAGAATACAGAGAAAAGATGAGACATACTACCTCAAATGCCAAACTGAGAAAATCCTGTCTTCCATTTTACAGATGAAGAAACCCAAATGCTCAGAAATTGAGGCTGTATAAGGCCACAGCTACCCCCGCCCCTTCTCCCTCCACGCTCCAACCATTGGTCTACTGTTAAAATGAGCCAAATGCTTGTGTCCTCTATATCCCAAGAATCAGTTTTTGCTTAAAAATCTGCCCACTCGAGGTGAGGTGGAGCCCTAGTGGCTGCTAACCCAAATGCTGGCAGTTCGAATCCACCAGCTGCTCCTTGGAAACACTATGGGGCAGTTATACTCTTTCCAGTAGGGTCACTGTGAGTTGGAATTGAATCGAAAGCAAGGAGTTTGGTTTTGGCTTGGAAGTGGGGTAGGGTAGGGTGGCAGCCCTTCAAAATGCTCCTGCTTAAATAAGTGTATTTTTAAACTTTCCTGATGCACACCCTGCCCCATTAAAAACAATAAAAACCACTTTACAGTGTCCTTGTACAACCATACTCCTTCTAAAAAATCGACAAATTACTCTTTGAGCAAGAGATACGATCTGATGTTTTCTAGTCTGTGCAACTAGAAATGCTCAATGCAACCAACTAAACATTTATTTCAAGACCCACTCCCAGCAGTTTGACTAGGACTGCCCTAGGCTCCTTCCTGCCACCCTATTTCACATTATGGTAGGCTGAAAAAAAAAAGCGGAAGATGGCACTGTGGGGGAGAGAGTAATTAACAACTAAGGATGCCCCACCCAGCTGCCCCCATCCGGAATCCAACCTTCCCAAACTCCCAGCAAGGATGACAGCTTCCAGGAGCCCCACCCTACCTGTCCCACTTTATCTGGCCGCCACTCCTGCGGAACAGAGCTCGCCACGCCCAGGCCGCACCCTCAACTTCCAACTGCCTCCCCTCCTCTGCTGCCTAGTGCAACACCTGAAGGTGGAACTGCCCTTCCTCCTCACCTCCCCAAGAGTTCAGGAGGAAAAATTACACCTCTCACTGTACAGAATCCATTTATTTGAAGGCAAAACTGGCTCTGGATTTTAACTAGCGAGGTCCCCGGAGGCTCTTTGAGAAAGGCCTTTGCCTTGGGTGGGGAGTGACTAAAGTACTACCCACAGAGAATAGAGGGGTACGAAGATTTCGTTGAAAAAAGGAGGTAGAAAAAAAGACCTGCAGCAGTGCAGGCTTCACCACAGACGGAAAAAACGACTGGCATAAATTACATAAAATCTTAAGACCTCAACTGCAGACTCATACACTTTGGACTCTATATCCAGAACACTCCCACCATGCTTTCACACAAGAGAGAATACAACCATGGTCTTCCCACAGAAGCCGTGCTTCCTCTCCTGCATCCCTCACATCCAGCATTACCTGACAGCCCTACAGTCTAAGAGCTACTTAAAGGCCAGCACCTCGTCCAATATATTCACCTGCTGAGCCAGGGCAGCAAACACTGCAAACAGTAAGAGCCAACCACTCTTGAGAGCTCCTGAAGGTAGCCCACCTGGGTCTACCACAGCCCACACCTGCAAAGGGCTGGCTCTCCAGCAGCAGGACACCAGGCATACAGACCACAGGACACATTACCTTGCTTCCACTGACAGTGTGAAACTTTTTCTCCAGAACCTTTTTCACAGGTTCCTCTTCTTTATAGGTGATGAAAACAAAGCCTCGTCTTTTGTTTGATTTTGGATCCATGGGAAGTTCGATGGCCTCAATCTGTAAACACAGGCAAAGCTCAGGGTGTGTGCCTCCCCTGCCCCAGGGCCTAGAGGAATAGCACAGGATGAAATAAAGCCCTGCTAAGGGGGGCTCTGGCAAGCAAAGGATGCCAAGGACCAATGGGTATGGTTTTGGTTTGGGGGTGGGGTAGGGAGCACACACTCACCTCTCCAAACTCGCCAAAGTACTCCCTGATCTTCTCCTCGGTAGCTTCAGGATTCAAACCCCCAACAAAGATTTTCTTCACTGGGTCCTTCTTCATGGCCATGGCCTTTTTGGGGTCAATGACACGGCCATCCAGCCTGTGCTCTTTCTGGTCTAGCACCTGTTCCAAAAGAAGGGGGTTGGTTCTAATTCAGCTGCATAACCCCCGGGCAATACCCTTCTGCGAGCCACAAAACTCCCAAGCAGGTACACAAAACGTGTTTCAACCCCTCCAAACTCTACCCAGGGCTGCCTTCCCAACCCAATTTCCTTTAAACTTGAAGCACCCTAATACCTATGAAATCAGTCCCACCCCTGACATTTTTCTTGTCCAGGCTGTCCCAGTGGAAGGTCTGTTTCCTCCAGAAGTAAAGCAGCAGTGATTAAGAGCACAGGCTGGACCCAGGCTATGAAGCCTCCTGCCACCCCTTACTAGTTGTGTCATTACTTAGTTAAACTACTCTGAGCTTTAACTTTTTTTTTCTGTAAAACAGAGCTGAAAACGCCTCTCATAGCAACCATAGACTCTTCTAATCTTCATATAAGATCAGAACATAAAGTAATAAACATCAACTATCATTTTCCTTGACCAATCCACCCCATAATTTTCACTTTCTACTTACTCTGTATTTTTGTCCCTTCAACAACACAAGCTCTAACCTCTGCTTTTCCCAAAGCGCTCAGCCACATGCAGAGCACACAAACTAATCACGATCTAGAATGGTGTTCTCAACTCAAAACCTATGTGCAAAGACTGCTGATAGAAAGCCCCCAGCTTACCTTCTCCACACTGGTTGAATCTTTGAAGAGGATAAACCCAAACCCTCTTGACCGTCCAGTGTTGGGATCCATTTTTATTGTACAGTCAACGACCTCCCCAAATTTAGTAAAATAGTCTTTTAGGTCTTTTTTGCTGGTATCCCAGCTCAGGCCACCAACAAACATTTTTCTGCAATGGTAGGGTGAGACAAATGACAGTAAGTCTTACAAGAAAGGTCTGATTTTAGGGAGAACTGGCCCTCCCAAAGCTGAAAGAACTACAAGTACGGCCACCATCACAAAGGCCTACACCACCCGTGGAGTCTGTTAGAATTTTACCCTGAAGAATATACATGTCCACTACCCTCCAAACTGAACTCATCCTAGACCCTGACAAAAGCTTAACACGACTGTGCATCCCCAGGTCTCTCGCCCAACACGGAAAGGAACAACACAACCTCGCCAAGGGTACAGGCCCTAAACACTCATAACTGGAAATCTGCCTAAAATCCACTTTTCAAAGGTGTACTGTGATCGCTGTTTTCGTCTCCCGAGATATCGCACTCAAGGAACTTGAGGCTTCCGGGAGCCGAGACCACGTTCAGCCCGACTCCGCCCCCGGCGGCGGGAGGCGGGGAGGAAGGCCTAGGGCCGGGCGCGCGCCACCTCCGCCCACGCAGCTCGAGCCCAGGCCCGGTTTCGCCCCGGGTCCGAGCGCGGTCCCTCCTCCCAGCGGCCCGCCGTGCACGGCGCCAGCGGCTCTGGGGCGGCGCCAAAGTCGACCCAACAAACTACTGCAAACTCCAGCGCGAGCGGCGGCGCGGCCCGCGGCGACCCCGGAAAAGGGGCCCGCCGGCGAGCCCGAAGGGCAGACCCGCGGGGCCGCCACCAGGCCAGGCCGCCGCCGCCGCCGCCCCTCCCCCCGCCGCGTGGCGCCAACAAAAGCAGGCCCGGAACAAAGGCGGCGCCCCGGCCGCCCGCCGCACATACCCCGCGTCCTCCTCGTTCTTGCTGGCGTTGATCTGGTCTCCTTCGGCGCCATTCTGATTCCCGGCCGGGGGAGCCGCGGTCCCGGCTCCGGCCCCTGTCGCGGATCCGGCGCCGACCACGGCCGGCGACTCGCCTTCGGGGGCGGCCTCGTGTCCGTTCTCGGTGGCGCCTGTCGTCTCCATGGGTTGCTCCTCACCCGCTTCCGACATGCCTAGACCGGTGCGTGGCGGCTCCTGCAAGAGCGGCCACATGCGGCGACGCGCGTCAGCTGGCCCGGCGCCCGCCCCGATTTCCTGAGCGCCCACCCGCCCGCCGGCCCGGCCGCTTACCTCGCCGCGGATGACGCTGCGGGGCCCGCTCGTTCCCACCTGCCGGGGAAGGCGCCGCGGGTTCAGCCGCGCTCAAGCTCGCGCTGCTGGGGCCGCTTCCCGACCCCGTTCCCGCCGCCTTGGCCGCCGCGCAGAACCCCAAACTCCCGGCCCGCGCGGTTCCGCCGCCTGACAATGCCGACTCGTGGCGCTCTTTATAATACCGAAGCTGGGTTCCACCTCGCAACAAAGCGCGTGTTCATTGGCTACATCCTCCCGTCTGTCAGCCTTAGGCTGGCATCCCATTGGCTGCAACGGCGAGCGCGCTCTAGATCCGGACGGGCTTTATCCTCATCTTAGAACCCGCGCGAGTTTGGGGCCCTGATGAGGGTTCCGGAGGCCGGGCGGAACGATGGCATACTCTGGGTGCCCCGCAGCCCGAGCCCAGCGGCGGAGAAGCCCAGAAAGGATCCTTAACCCCTGAGGCCGGAGTCTTTCGCTCCTGTGCCCCCCACCGCCGTCCCAGCACTGGCGACCTAGACCACCTTATTTCCCAAAACGGGGAACGGCGCAAGGAAGTCTCGCAGCCCAAGGTCGCCTGGCTGGAAGAGGCAGAACTGGGGCCCCGGAACCTGGGCTTCCGGGCTTGGGAGCGTGGGTTCTCGGCCTGCCCTCCCCCTTGTCCTTGGTGCCCCTCACAGCCCAGCGCTCCCGGCCTTTCTGCCGCCTCCCCTCCCCACAGTGATGGGGTGGGGGCGTCTGGCGCCAACGGCGGGGAAGAACCATGGACCCCTGTGTTCCCCAATCTTTGGTCGCCGGCCTCATCTCGATAATTAGCATCACACTGGTACTTTTGCTTGCTTAAATCTTTCGTTTAATTCATTTTTGCTAAAATTTATTTTGAACAAAGCATAATCACCCCCGTGAAATCATGAGTTGCGGGGTCGGTGGTTAGTTATCTTTTTCTAATACACAAAAACACAAAATCATATCTTGACTCTCAGGCTTCAAAGGCCTGCGTAATCCCATGATTCCTTTTCATCATTTTAATCATTTGGGCCCCCAAACGACCCAGGATTACATCCTCAGAAGCCTGGGGATTCACCAGGTAGCAACAGAACACAAATAGCTGACATTTCCCGCTAGACTCTTGCAGCCAGGCCCTGTGCAAAGGGCGGAGCATTCTGTTCTTTCTTCTGGTCTCTTAACAACCCTGTGGTGGTAGGTACCACCACAGTCACCAGTTTATAAATTAGAAAATGGAAGGCAACAGCGATGACCAAGGCCACACTGCCAACCCTGCCTTAATCCAGTTAGCTGCCCAACGGAATTACTGTGAGGATGAAAACTTTGACAATCGTATTGTTTTAAAAATCCAAACTTCAGATTTTTCTACAAAAATCTGAAGATTTGGCCACACTGGGCTGCATTCCCCCAAGACAGCAATCAACAACAGCTGGTCACCCACCCTCAGCTAAGCCAGTGCCCTGTGGTTCACCCCAGGGCCTACCTTACTTCTTCACTCTTTCAGGCTAGACTCCGTAACAGGAATTCACTTATCTCCATAAAACCTTAGCCATGGCACTGCCAGGTAATCTGGCAGTAAGGCTTGTGGGGAAGTCCCCAACTTCTCAGCCCACCTCTACCAGCTGCCCTCACCCACTCACAGAAATAAGGGCCAGTAATGTCACCCACAAATGATGGGTGAAACTGGCCAAGCAATCAAAGTGATTCAGACAATTAAGTTCAAAGTCAAATGGTGTAAGTGCTGTCCTAGGACATAACTACTGAGGGCCTAGGTTCACTTAGTCTCCTGCACTCGTTCAAGTGGATTTCTTTAGCACAACTCAGAATCGCTTTCAATAACAATATATCAAGTTTGAGCATAACAGGATTTGAACAGTGCTTCACAGTTTGCAAAATGCTTCTACCAACACTGCTTCACTGGAGCTTCAAAATAGCTTTGGGCAGTTATCCATACTTTATAGCCAAGGGCACTGAAATTGCATGGCTGAAAAGTGTGGCTGCAAAGCCAACACTTCCAATTGGATTGGAAATTATTTCCAGGGCTCCAGGCTGCTGTGGGCCACAGTGTCTTGGAGCTTCAGTTCCTTGATAGAAGATCTCATATCTGATTAAATTACTGTGAAGCTCAAATGAGGTAATGGCTAGAAAACACATGGTAAATTATAAAGAACCGTGAACAGGCAGGGGTCAGGGAGAATGCTTTATATTGCATCCCAGAGTGTTTCTGACCAAGGCAGGGCACCGCGCTGTTGGAAAGAAGTAGAGAGTCCCTCTGACACAAGGATCCCCCCTCTTGTTATTGGATCTCGCTAAGTAGACGGCACCTTCCATGGCAATGAGGTTCTCAAGTCAGCCAGAGGCTCAATTACCCCTAGAAACCCTTTAAAAGGCCTAGAGTACAGTACTCTGGGCTTTGAGTATTCAAACTGTATAGAAATATATGTGTAGAGTGTGTACAGTCTTCAATCTGGAATACAGAGGACACGCACAATGCATTTTGACAGGGTTTTTGTTTTTGTTTTTAAATACGAATCTATTTTCCTCACGTTCTTCCTTTTATTTTGGCTGAGCCTGCAAGAAGGCACTTGTGTGAGTTAACTGCAGATATGCTGTGACTCTACTGCAGCCAGTTCCCACCCTGGCCACTTCCCACACTTCCCCAGATACACTCCAGCTCCCCTGCTTCAAGGCCAACTCTGGCTACGGCCAGAGGACTCTTTGTAAGACACAAGTCTGGTCTTGTCACTTGTTGTTAGGGGCCCTCGAGTCGGTTCCAACTCATAGCGACCCTATGTACAACAGAACGAAACACTGCCCTGTCCTGTGCCATCCTCACAACTGTTATGCTTGAGCCCATTGTTGCAGCCACTAGGTCAGTCCATCTCCTTGAGGCTCTTCCTCTTTTTTGCCGACCCTCCGCTTTGCCAAGCATGGTGTCCTTCTCCAGGGACTGATCCCTCCTGATAACATGTCCAAAGTATGTGAGACAAAGTCTCGCCATCCTTGCTTTTAAGGAGCATTCTGGCTCTGCTTCTTCCAAGACAGATTTGTTCATTCTTCTGGCAGTCCATGGTACATTCAGTATTCTTCACCAATACCATAAATAAAGGCATCAATTCTTCGGTCTTCCATATTCATTGTCCAGCGTTCGCATGCATATGAGGCAATTGAAAATACCATGGCTTGGGTCAGGCGCACCTTAGTCCTCAAAGTGACATCTTTGCTTTTTAACACTTTAAAGAGGTCTTTTGCAGCAGATTTGCCCAATGCAATACGTTGTTTGATTTCTTGACTGCTGCTTCCATGGGTGTTAAATATGGATCCAAGTAAAATGAAATACTAGACAACTTTAAAATTTTCTCGATTTATCATGATGTTGCTTATTGGTCCAGTTGTGAGGATTTTTGTTTTATGTTGAGGTGCAATCTGTACTGAAGGCTGTACTCTTTGATCTTCATCAGTAAGTGCTTCAAGTCCTCTTCACTTTCAGCAAGCAAGGATATCGTCTGTATATCACACGTTGTTAACGAATCTTCCTGCAGTCCTGATGCCCCATTCTTCTTCATATAGTCCAGCTTCTCAGATTATTTGCTCAGCATACAGATTGAATGAGTAGGCTGAAAGGATACACCCCTGACACACACCTTTCCCGACTTTAAACCACGCAGTACCCCATTGTTCTGTTCAAATGACTGCCTCTTCGTCTATGTACAGGTTCCTTGTGAGCACAATTAAGTGTTCTGGAATTCCCATTCTTCACAATGTTATCCACAATTCATTATGAACCACACAATTGAATGCTTTTGCATAGTCAATAAAACACAGGTATTTCTTTCTTTCTGGTATTCTCTGCTTTCAGCCAAGATCCATCTGACATCAGCAATGATAGCCCTCATTCCACATCCTCTTCTAAATCTGGCTTCAGCTTCTGGCAGTTCCCTGTCAATGTACTGCTGCAGCCACTTTTGAATGATCTTCAGCAAAATTTTACTTGTGTGTGATATTAATAATATTGTTTGATAATTTCCACATTCTGTTGGATCACCTTTCTTTGGAATGCACACAAATATGAATGTCTTCCGGTTGGTTGGCCAGGAAGCTGTCTTCCAAATTTCTTGACATAGATGAGTGAGCACCTCCAACACTGCAACTGTTTGTTGAAACATCTCCACTGGTATTCCATCAATTCCTGGAGCCTTGTTTTTCACCAATGTCTTCAGTGCAGCTTGGAGTTCTTCCTTCAGTACCATAGGTTCCTGATCATATGCTACCTCCTGAAATGGTTGAACATCGACCAATTCTTTTTTGGTACAGTGACTCTATGTATTCCTTCCATCTTCTTCTGATGCTTCCAGCATTGTTCAATATTTTCCCTATAGAATCCTTCAATATTGAAACTCAAGGCTTGAATTTTTTCTTCAGTTCTTTAAGCTTGAGAAATGCTGAGTGTTTTCTTCCCTTTTGGTTTTCTAACTCCAGGTCTTTGCACATTACATTGTAATACTTTACTTTGTCTTCTCGAGCTGCACTTTGAAATCTTCTGTTCAGCTCTTTTATGTAATCATTTCTTCAAGAACAAGTTTCAGAGTCTCTTCTGACATCCATTTTGGTCTTTCTTTTTTGTCTTTTTAATGACCTTTTACTTTCTTCATATATGATGTCCTTGATGTCATTCCACAACTCGTCTGGTCTTCAGTCATCAGTGTTCAATGTGTCAAATCTGTTCTTGAGATGGTCTCTAAATTTAGGTGGAATATACTTTGTTTTACTTTGTCTTTTGTGGACTTGCTCTAATTTTTTCAGCTTCAACTTGAACTTCCATATGAGCAATTGAAGGTCTGTTCCGAAGTCGGCCCCTGACCTTGTTCTGACTAATGATATTGAGCTTTTCCATCGTCTCTTTCCACAGATGTAGTTGATTTGATTCCTATGTATCCCATCTGGTGAGGTCCATGTGTATAGTCACCATATATGTTGTTGAAAAAAGTTATTTGCAATGAAGAAGTTCTTGCAAAATTCTATCATGCAATCTCCAGCAGCATTTCTATAACCAAGGCCGTATTTTCCAGCTACCAATGCTTCTTTGTTTCCAACTTTCACATTCCAATCACCAGTAACTATCAGTGCATCCTAATTGCATGTTTGATCAACTTCATACTGCAGTTGGTAAAAATCTTCAATTTCCTCATCTTTGGCATTAGTGGTTGGTGTGTAAATTTGAATAACAGACATATTAACTGGTCTTCCTTGTAGGCGTATGGATATTTTCCTATCATTAACATCATTGTACTTCAGGGTAGATCTTGAAATATTCTTTCTGAAGTTGAACGTTACACCATTCCTCCTCAATCTGTCATTCCCGGCATAGTAGGCCATACGATTGTCCAATTCAAAATGGCCAGTACCAGTCCATTTCAGCTCACTAATGCCTAGGATATTGATCTTTATGCGTTCCATTTCATTTTTGACGACTTACAATTTTCCTAGATTCATACTTCGTACATTCCACGTTCTGATTATTCATGGATATCTGCAGCTGTTTCTTCTCATTTTTCGTCGTGCCACATCAGCAAATGAAGGTCCTGAAAGCTCGACTCCATCCATGTCATTAAGATCGACTCTACTTTGAGGAGACAGCTCTTCCCCAGTCGTATTCTGAGTGCCTTACAACCTGAGGGGCTGATCTTCCAGCACTATGCCAGACAATATTCCACTGCTATTCATAAGGTTTTCACTGGCCAGTTTTTCAGAGTAGACTGCCAGGTCCTTCTTCCTAGTCTGTCTTAGTCTGGAAGCTCTGCTGAAACCTGTCCACCATGGTGACCCTGCTGGTATTTGAAATACCAGTGGCATAGCTTCTAGCATCACAGCAACATGCAAGCCACCACCATACGACAAACTGACAGATGCATGGGGTCACTACTCTGTGTGAAAACCCTGGCTGGCTTCCTACTGCTCTGAGGATGAAGTTCTAACCTGAATATGAGTGATACAGACAATTGGAGCACAGAAATCCATGGGCTCCACCCCCATTCCCAGCCTCCCTTGCTGAGTGGTCTGTGAGTAGAAGAGTTACTTCCAGGCCTGGGCAGTTAAGACTGGGGGTCTCACCCATGTTCATTGCAGCACTTCTCACAATAGCAAAAAGGTAGAAGCAACTAGGTGCCTATCAACGGACGAATGGATAAACAAATTATGGTATATCCACACAATGGAATATTACTCAATGATAAAGAACAATGATGAAGCTGTGAGACATCGTATAACATAAGCTGGAACTTATTATGCTGAGTGAATTTAGTCAGTTACAGAAGGACAAATACTGTATAAGACCATTATTATAAGAACTCAAGGAAAGGTTTAAACACAGAAGAAAACATTCTTTGATGCTTACGGGGGTGGGGAGGGAAGGTGAGGGTTATTCACTAACTAGATAGTAGTTAAGAATCATCTTAGGTGAAGGGAAGGACAGCACACACTACAGGGGAAGCCAGCACAACTGGGCTAAACCAAAGCTAATAAGTTTCCTGAATACAATCAAATACTTGGAGAGACAGAGTAGCAGGGATGAGAGGTCTGGGGACCATGCTTTCAGGGGACATCTAGGTCAATTGGCATAACAAAGCTTATTAAGAAAATGTTCTGCATCCTACTTTGGTGAGTGGTGTCTGGGGTCTTAAAAGCTTGCAAGCGGCCATCTAATATGCATTAATTGGTCCCAACCACTTGGAGTAAAGGAGAATGAAGAACACCAAAGACACAAGGAAAGTGTTAGCCCAAGAGACAGAATGGGCCACATAAACCAGAGACTGCATCAGCCTGAGACCAGAAGAACTAGATGGTGCCCGGCTACCACCAAGGAACGTCCTGACAGGGAACACAACAGAGTCCCTGATGGAGCAGCAGAAGGATGGGGCGCAGAACACACATTCTAGGAAGAAGACCAGACTTAATGGTCTGACTGAAACTGGAGGTACACTGGAAAACATGGTCCCTGGACTCTCTATCAGCCCAGAACTGAAACAATTTCGGAGGCCAACTCTTCAGACAGGGATTGGACTGGACTGTGGGACATAAAGTGATACTCGTAAAGAATGTGCCTCTTAGTCAAGTAGATACAAGAGACCAAAGGGGCAGCTTCTGTCCAGAGGTGAGATGGGAAGGCAGAGAGAGTTACGAGCTGGTTGAATGGTCATGGGGAATCAGGAGCAGAAAGGACGAATGTGTTGTCACAGAATGGGGTGAGCAATTAGGGTCTCATAACAGTGTATGTTAAAGACAAAAAATTTTGTATGGGAGACTAACTTGAAATGTAAACTTCATTTAATTACGACAATAAAAGAAAAAAAAAAAGACTGGGGGTCTCCTCCAGACCTCTCTTCCCCTGCTCTGTGGACCCTGGAGGCCATATGTTCTACATGTGAGAGCTACATTAGGGAAAAGAGCTGTTTGACCCATGTCACACTTCACGCGAGTGAGAAATGAAACTGTATGGCATTAGGCCGCTGAGATTTGGTGGTTTATCTGTAATTGCAGCCTAACTTAGCATGACTATCCTACAAGGCCTGTGAGGTCAGGCATGAGCCACATCTCATTCCCACTCTCCACTCTAGCCATGCTGAATTTATTTTCTGGAACTTACTTCTTGCCTCTAGACCTTTGTACCTGCTGTTCCCCCTACCCGAAATACTCTTCCCCAAATGTCACCTGCCTACTCTACATATCCTTCAAGCTTCTGCTTGCTCTAGGAAGTGTTCTGTCATGCCCCACAGTAAGGGACCCTCTCAGAGCACAGATCACAACATTGAACTGACTGTGAGTTCAGTGAGATCCAGCACTATGCCTGTGTTTTCACCCAAGACTGTCAGTGGGCAATCCAATGCCTGCTGAATAACTATAGAGTCGCTCTCTTTTTTTTTTTTTTTCAATTTTATTTTTTAATTGTTGTAGTTTAAATGAAATTTACATTTCAAGTTAGTCTCCCATACAAAGATTTATACATACATTGTTATGTGACCCTAACTGCTCTCCCCATACTGTGACAGTACACTCCTCCTTTCTACCTGATTCTCCATGGAATGACTATAGAGTTTCTAAAGCCAAGGTTACAAACCTTGTCAGCTGAGTCTGACTCTCAGACACGCTTACTTATCCTACATAGTGCTTTGAACATTTCTAAAAATTATTTGCCAACATTGATAAATTATGATATTTCCACAAAATGTTATACTTCCAGTTACTTCTGGAAAATTGTTAGATGAAGTCACACTGGGCCACAGTCTCACATGTCCATTTCACTGCCCCCAGCAGATGGAGCAGGTGCTGTCCGGCTCCCTCCAGCCTTCACCGTGTCCTACTGTCTTATTCCTGACCCAGGAAGTTCATTTTCATTGAATGAAAGCATCTGTAATATAAATCTCTGACTAAATCACCACATAGCTCAGCTTCATCATCCTTAAAATAGGACAGGTCATCTTTTAACCTGTCTCTGAGTACTCCTGCAAGGATCAGAGAGACTGGATGCAAAAGCATTTAGCACAGTGTCTGACATGTAACAGCTATAAACGGTAGCTGCTATTACTACTTATTACTAACAACAACATAATAATAGCAGCATCTAAGGAATGAATTCTTTACTGGTTGCAGTGCAATAGGTTTCTCTTCATATATGGTGTAAAAATTGCACGGTGGCATCTGACCTCCTCTAACTTCACGAGGGGGGAGAATCACCATCCGCATCAGCATCAGCATCAGCCCAAAGCTGATCCCTATTGAAGTGGAGGTCAAATATACCTCCACCTTCCAATCTTTTTAACCAATTCTGACACCAGCCGTCCCTCCAACGTCAATCTCTACTTCTCTGCTAGGTTCGATAATTCGTTGCAATGGCCACACAGATCTCACAGACCATACTCATAGTTGTGGGGTTTATTAGAGAAGTAACAGGTTACAGCTCAGGATCAGGATCAGGAAGCATGTAGGCAAAGTCTCCCTTCTTCAGTGCAGGACAGCTCTCTCAGCTCCTCTTGGCTCCCTGAGGACAGGCTCCTCTCAGCCTCCTCAGGACAGGTTCCTTCTCTCGGCCCTCGGCCCTTGACCCTGCTCAGTCAAGTGTTACGAAGCTCTTTAGCTCCTCTGATAAGTGTCCAGAGGCACCCCACTCCACCAGGAAGCCTCCTGCCTGGAGGCGCTCAGCTCCTACTCCATGGGTCAGCACATCCACTGTAGCCACCTCGTTCTGTGGGCCAGGAAGCCCAGTGTGTCATCTCCTGCCGGTCTCCTGATTCTGCTGCTGCTGTTTCTCTGCCACGCTTGCCACCACTTCTTGCTGTTTTGCACCTTCTCCAGTGTTACAGATCTCTGTCTCCTGGGTATAGGAGGTTCTCAGCACAGAGACCCCAGGTCCAAAAGGCATGCTCCACTCCTGGCTCTTCTTTCGTGATGGTAATGAGGTCCCCCTTTTCCACGTCTGAGATGGCTCATTTTAACCCTACTGGGATGGCGAAACTGACCAATCCCCTCATTAGGGTTCCACGCACCTTATTTGCATTGTTAGAAAGCTCTCCAGTCCCCTTGGTGGGTCATAAGCACCTTATCTGCATAATCCCAATCACTGTGTGGGAGTCACAAAGACTAAGACAAGAAGGGCCATATTAAGTAATTCACTGCACTGTATATGGCCTTTCAGGCCTTGGGTTTATAATTCTGCCAAAAATGATTGATTGAGCTGAAGTCTGTCCTGTGGTTGGTCTGTTTTATGCACCTTGCAGGGACTGGTCAATTTGCTATGCAAATAGTGGCTTGAAAATCTACCCAATAGGACTGAATGAATTGCGGGGATTGGTCAGTTTAAGGTCCTGCCGAGAAGGCCATGCCTTGAAATTGACAAGGTGTTTGCTTACGTTAAGTAGCCAACTCCACAGAGTGGGTGGGGGACCTCACTAACATCAAGAAGAATCTGGAGCACAGCATGTCCTTTGGACCCAGGGTCCCTTTACTGAGAACCTCCTAGACCCAGAAGAGAAAGTTATAACACTCAAGATAGCAAGCAGCAGAGAAAAGCAATGTACTGCTGAACAGCAGAGAAACAGTGGCAGCAATACAAGTAGCAGGAACCACGAGACTGGCAGATGGTGGCAGTGGGCAAGTCAGCCCATGGAGCAGATCTGGACATCTCCAGGCACCTGGTAAAGGCAAAGCAGCTGCAGTCTGGGCCCATGCAAGCAGACGCCTGAGCAGAGCAAGTGAAGTGTCAGGGCTGAGCTTACCTGTCTTTGGTAGCAGGTGATGCACCAGCTGTGCTGAGAGCTGTAACCCTAAAGCCTAGAAGGGCCCAGTGGTAGAGGCTTTGGAGATCCTGTGCAGGAGTCCTCCTGCTGGTGAGGCAAGACCCCACCCATTGTTGTCCAGTTGATTCCAACTCATAGCGATCCTATAGCAGAGTAGAACTGCCCTATAGGGTTTCCAAAGCTGTAAATCTTTATGGAAGCATACGGTCACATCTTTCTCCCATGGATCAGCTGGTGGGTTCGAACTGCCAACCTTTTGATTAGGAGCCAAGCACTTAAACACTACCCCCACTTGCTCCTTCAAGGCAAGGCCCAGTGAGGCCCAATGGCAGAACAGAAGTCTTGGGAGCCACGCAAGCCCCCTGGGCAGTGTGGTGGTAGCAGAAGGCAGAGAGGCATGCATGGGCCAAGGCAGGTGTGCGCACAGCTGAGAAGGGTACATGCACAGCCAAAAGCAGCCAGGAGTGCTGTCCTGTTTGGAAGCGGTCTTGATTGACAAACTGCATCCTGTCTCCTGAGTTACTTCCAAGTTGATCCTGATCCCAAGTTGTAGCCTGTTATTTCCCTAATAAACCACCTAACCGTGAGTATAGTCTATGAGTGAGTATAGTGCAATGTGTGGCCATTGCAATGAATTATTGAACCCAGCAGAGAGGTAGAGAGTCCACAGGGAGAATGACTGGTGTCAGAAATGGTAAAAAAATTGGAAAGTAATGTCTGACCTCCACCTCCTAGTAACAAGCTTTATGCTGATCTTGATTCTTATCCCTCGTGGATGTAGACATGTCCTGACACTAGACTATATCTGCTGAGTTCATGCCTCAGAGAGAATCCTCAAAACAAACTTGGAAGATCCTAAGAAACTCTGCCATCAGCCATGTGGTGCAATGGATCACTTTTTTCACTTGGGTGGGACTACACAAATAAGGTAATCGTGGCCCACCAAGGGGATTGGATAGCTTGCTAATAATGCAAATAAAGTTCATGGCACCCATGTGGGGGTGGGACCATGCAAATAAGGTCTATGGAAAGCTAACAAAGGGATTGGTCAGTTTTGCCATCCTGCTAGGCTTAAAATGAACCATCCCAGAGGTGGGAAAGGAGGATCTCACCACCACCAAGAAAGAAGAGCCGGGAGTGGAGCAGATCCTTTGGACCTGGGATCCCTGCACTGAGAAGCTGCTGGAACCCGGAGACTGAGAGACAGAGACAGACAGAGAGCTGTAACACTGAAAACGGCGAGAAGCAGCAGCAGAGAAATGGCAGCAGCAGAACCAGGAGACTGTGCAGTGGGCCAGGAGCCCACGGAAAGAGAAAGCTGAGCATCTTTGGGCAGGAGACTTGCTGGAGGAGTAGGGTGCCTCCGGGCACTTAGTGGAACTAGGTTTGCCGACCCATGGAGAGCTGAGCGCCTTTGGGCCAAGGCTTACTGGCAGAGTGGAGTGCCTCTCAGCACTTATCGGAAGAGCTAAAAGAACTTTGTAACACTTGCCTGAGCAGGGCAGAGGCCAAGGGACCAGAGAGAGGCATGCCTGCGGGCACAGCTGAGTAGAGACTGTCCTGATGGAAGAACTATATCCTGAGCGTTCCTGAACCTGAATTGTAACCTGTTACTTCCCTGATAAACTCCATGATCATGAGTATTGTTTGTGAGTTCTGTGTGGCCATTGCAATGAATTATGGATGCTTGGTCAGAACTGGTAAAGACAGCAGAGACAGGAGGCATGTCTGACCTTTGCCTCATAGAAATCAGCCTTGGGCTGTTGATCTTGATTCTCCTTCCTCCTTGTGAAGTTAGAGGAGGTCAGACACTACCCCCACACCATTTTTACATGCCACCTCCCTGAAGTCACATCTTGTGATAGCCACCCTTCGTCCTGCTTGGTCTTAGATGCAGCGTCTGCCCACCAGAGGTCAATCATAAATGCCTTGAAAATCTTCTGGAATCAGACCTCATTGGAATAGGTGGTGTTGTTAGCTGCTGTCAAGTCAGCCCCCAACTCATGGTAACCCCATACACAATGGGATTGGACTATTGTAACCCATAGGGGTTTTCACTGGCTGATTTTTGGAAATAGATCACCATGCCTTTCTTCCTAGTCCATCTCAGTCTGGAAGCTCCACTAAAACCTGTTCAGCATCATAGCAACACACAAGCTTCCACTGACAGACAGGTGGGGGCTGTGCGTGAGATGCAATGGCTAGGAATCAAACCCAGGTCTCCCACATGGAAGGTGAGATTTCTATCACTGAACCACAATTGCCCCCATGTAATTCAAACCCTAACTCTCCTAGTTTTCTCAGGAACTCACAAGGTTATGCACAGTGGGACAGCAAGCCAAGGTTCCCAGCCTGGGTTCACGTCACAATCTCCCAAAAAGCTTTTAAAATTTCAGATTCTCAGGTCCTTGCAGAGCTGCTCAAATTCAGATTCTCAGGTGGAATTTCACTTTTATACAGCATTCTGGGCACCAGGTGTCTTAGGCTGAGTTCTCTAGAGAAGCTAAACCAGTAAAGCATATAAATACATATAGAGAGAGAGTTACACCAAGAAAATGGCTCACATGGTTGTGGAGGCTGGAATGTCCTGAGCTCATGGGTCAGGACAGAGGCTTCTCCTGATTCACATAGCTGCAGGGGCTGGCAACTTAAGATCGGCAGATCAGAGAGCAGGGCTCTTGTTCACAGGCTGTGAAGATAGACGAATCCTAAGATCGGCAGGCAAGACCGCAGGCAAGCTACTAGCTCAAGTCCCAAGAACCAGAGGTCAGATGAACAGGAGCCAGCTGCAGGATCCAGAGTGAGCAAAAGCCACGAGCACTGCCAGAATGTCCACTTATATTCAATGCAGGCCACACACCCAAGGAAATTCTCTTTCAACTGGCTGGCTACTCATACCAGATTCCATCATGGAGGTGATCACATTATATCAAATCTCATCATGGACGTGATCACAATATCATACGACTGCCAAACCACTGAGAATCATGGCCCAGTCAAGCTGACACACAACCTTAACCATCACACTAGGCATTAACAGATTTTAGAAAGCACTGCTGCATAGGAAGGAAAAGTCCATGAAACTGGAAAGTGCTCATCTCTTCTCTGAGGGGCAGCAGCACCTCCTAAAAGGCAGCCTTGGGGAGTCTGTTGTTTCTATTTAGGTTCCAGCACCACCACTAAGTCAGTGTGGACCTGGGGGACTCTCTCTTTGAGCTTCAGTTTTGGATTATGCAACAGTTCGTACGCCCATTCTTTTATTAACACCTGGGGCTTCAATTCCATCTATGTGCCCAGGACTCCCAGGGCAGGCTTGTTCTCTGAGCTCTAAACCCTCACACAGAACTTTTCCTCAACATCTCTACTGAACTTTCCCCAAGATGCCTCAATCTCAACATGTCCAAAACTGAATATATGGCATTCCCCTGAATCCAGATCCTCTTCTGGTGTGCTCCGTAAAAACCAGTTGCTGTCCAGTCAACTCTGACTCATGGCAATCCCATGTGTGTCACAGTAAAACCACACTCCACAGGGTTTTTAATGACATTTTTTGGAACTAGATAAGCAGGTGTTTCTTCCAAGGTGCCTCTGGGTGGACTCAAACCACCAACCTTACAGTTAGCAGATGAGCACACTAGCCATTTGTACTACTAAGGGACTCCCTGGTGTTCTCAGCCACTGTGAAATCCTCTACCATCTATCCATCTGTGCAAGCCAGGAACATAGGTGTGGTCAGCCGTGATGCCCTTCTCTACCTCACCTCCCCCATAGTCAATCCGCCATACAGGCCTGAATGTGCTTTTATCACTCTGTCACCTACACTCAGGAATATTAGGGTAGGCTATGCTGCACTACTAAACAGAATCTGAACATGTAATTGCAGAATACAATGGAAGTTTGTTCCTTATAGATTAATAGTCCCAGGGGATGTTCAGGTCAGAGAAACAGCTCTCCTCCGTATAGTCATTTAAGGACCCAGGCTGCTTCCATCTTGTGGCTTTGCTGTCTCCTAGAGCCTTATCATCCTCATGCAGCTGGAAGAAGGGAAAGGGGCATGGAGGAGCTAGCATGGGAGGCTTTAATGGTTTGGGCTTGGAAGCAGCACATGTCACTTCTGCTCAGATTCCACTGGCTTGAACTCTGTCATGTGGCTTCACCTTACTGCAAAGGGCACTGGGAAGTGAGCTTAGAAGCAGCCTGCATAAAGAAAGCAAGAACATTAGTATAAGGATAGACATATGGATCAATGGAACAGAATTGAGAGCAAAGACACAGACTGATACATTTATGGCTAACTGATTTTCAACAAGGGTGACAAGTCCATTCAATGAAGAAAGAAGAGTTGCTTCAACAAATAGTGCTGGGGCAACTGGATTTCCACATGTAGAATGAACTCGGACCCCTACTTCACACCATATATGAAAATTAACTCAAAATGGATCAATAATCTAAATATAAGAGCTAAAACCATAAAACTCTTGGAAGAAAGCATAGGGAAAAACTTCAGGACCTTGGACTTCATAATAGATCCTTAGATGTGACACCTAAAGCACTAGCAACAAAACATAAAATAGATAAACTGGACTTCATCAAAATTAAAAAACTTTTGGGCATCAAAGGACATTGCCAAGAAAGTGAAAAGACAATCTACAGGATGCGAGAAAATATTTGGAAATCATGTATCTGATAAGGGTTTAATATCCAGAATATATGAAAAACACCTATAACTCAACAACAAAAAGATGAACAACCCAATCAAAAAATGGGCAAAGGAGGAGCAGGGGTCTGGGGACCATGCTTTCAGGGGACATCTAGGTCAATTGGCATAACAAAGTTTATTAAGAAAATGTTCTGCATCCTACTTTGGTGAGTGGCGTCTAGGGTCTTAAAACCTTGCAAGCAGCCATCTAAGATGCATCAATTGGTCCCAACCACTTGGAGTAAAGGAGAATGAAGAACACCAAAGACACAAGGAAAGTAGTAGCCCAAGAGACAGAAAGGGCTACGTGAACCAGAGACTTCATCAGCCTGAGACCAGAAGAACTAGATAGTGCCCAGCTACCACTGATGACCCCCCCTGACAGGGAACACAACAGAGAGTCCCTGGTGGAGCAGGAGAAAGGTGGGGTGCAGAACTCAAATTCTAGTAAAAAGACCAGACTTAATGGTCTGACTGAGACTAGAGGAACCCCAGAAAGCATGACTCTCTGTCAGCCCAGAACTAAAACAATTTCCAAGGCCAACTCTTCAGACAAAGATTGGACTGAACTGTGGGATATAAAATGATACTCGTGAAGAGTGTGCTTCTTAGCTCAAGTAGATACATGAGACTAAAGAGGCAGCTTCTGTCT
The DNA here is from genome assembly GCA_030035585.1 of Dugong dugon. Classification (NCBI taxonomy): domain Eukaryota; kingdom Metazoa; phylum Chordata; class Mammalia; order Sirenia; family Dugongidae; genus Dugong; species Dugong dugon. The sequence goes on from CM057460.1 coordinate 152,760,851, forward strand.
GGAGGCGAGATGAGAAGGCAGAGAGGGTTAGGAGCTGGTTGAATGGACACGGGAAATCAGAGGTGGAAAGGAGGAGTGTGGTGTCACAGTATAGGGAGAGCAATTAGGGTCACATAACAATGTATGTATAAATTTTTGTATAAAAGACTAACTTGAAATGTAAACTTTCACTTAAACTATAACAATAAACCAAAAATTTTTTTTTAAAAATGGGCAAGGGACTTGGATAGACGTTTCTCCAAAGAAGATATGCAAGTAGCCAACAAGCACAGGAAAAGATGCTCAACATCATTAGTCATTTAAAAAATGCAGATCAAAACCACAATAGGACACCACTTCACATCCACTAGGGTCGATATTACCAGAAAAATGGAAAATAACAAGTGTTGGCGAGGATGTGGAGAAACTGGAACCTTTACCCACTACTGGTAGGAGTGTGAAATGGTGTAGCAGCTGTGAAAAACACTTTGGCAGTTCCTCAAAAAGTTTAAACATAGTTACCGTATGACCCAGCAATTCCACTCCCAAGAGAAATGAAAATATATGTGCACACAAAAATTCACACAAGAGAGTTCATATCAGCACTATTCACAATAGCCAAAGGGTGGAAACAACCAAACAACCAAACAAACTGCGGTATATCCATACAGTGGAATATAATCCAGCCATAAAAAGGAACGATGCCCTGATACATGCCATGACACGGATGAACCTTGAAAACATTATGCTAAGTGAAAGAAGCCAGACACGAAAGAATAAATATTGTATGATTCCATGTATAGTGAAACCTGTGAGAGCCGGAACTTGATGGAACTGCCTTGTTTTTCCAGGACTCGTGAGTTTTCCACCTTTGATAGGGTACAGTCTCACCACTTTTCTATAGCTTCTTTAAGTGCAAAATATTTTCGCTTTCCTTGTCTGTGTAAGGTTTCCACTTTATACAGGTTCAGGCTTTCGCGGGTTTCACTGTACATGAAATATCCAGAAGAATCCATAGAGACAGAAAGCAGATTAGTGGTTTCCCAGGACTGAAGAGGGGCAGGAACTGGAGCGTGACTGCTTAATGGGTGTGGAGCTTCCATTTGGGGTAATGAAAAATTTCTGGGATTAGATAGTGGTGACGGTTGAACAACACTGTGAATGTATTTAATGTGCTAAATTGACATTAAAATGGTTAAAATGGTAACTTTATGTCATCTGTGTTTCATCACAATTTTTAAAAAAAGGCAAAAACATATTGTGGTGCACAGTCTTCACAGTCTTCACCACAAGAGCCTTTCAAGAACTGTGTCTTCACGACACTGAAGGGAAACTAGAAGAGGCACTGAGTCAGCCAGTCTGCCTTTCAATGAACTTCACCCAGCGCCTGTCCCTTGAGTCCCCCAGCTGCCATCATCAGAGGCAGCCCCTGCCCCAGGAGCTGATTCAGCTGTGGACGGCAGACAGAACACTTGCCGTGTAGTGAGATGAGTGTTGTGTCGGGGAAGCACTGGGATAACACGGACACGTAGGAGGATCACCGAACAAAGTTGGGCAGGTTGGATAGGACAAGGCTTCCCAGAGGAGCCGCCTGAGCTGCATCCTGAAGGCTGACTGGGAGTTATTCAGGCAGAGATTGGAGAGAAGGGGGTCCAGGCAGAGGAAAGCGACTGGGCAAAGGCCCTAAGCCTGAGAAAGGAGAGACTGGAGAACTGCAAGTAGCTCCATACATGAGAGAGAGGAGTTGAGACTGCCCAGTTAGACGGGGCATTACAAGTCATTGTAAGGGGTTCAGATTTCTCCCACAGGAAACAGGAAGTCATCGAATAACTATCGCCGTATCACTATAATGACAGTCCAGGTGAGGGATGAGACATTCAGGAGCGAGAGTTGGTAGGACTGTGTGTTCCTGCATGGTTATGACCTGACTCCATGCATATGGGCAGGAAGGCCTGAAAGCTAGACTGGAACCCCAGGGTGGAGAGCCTCAAATGCCAGGCCGTGCAGGGCAGTGGGCAGATGCTGACTGCCTCTCTCAAGGAGAGAACCACACCACCCCAGGCAATGCTGCCCCTTGCTTCTTGGCTGAGCCTGCCTCTGGTGGCCCAGTCTGCTTCCTCCATTTCATTAGTCCCTAATGGTTAGAAAATTTCCAAGCAATGATACATTTCAAAGATCACGTTCAAATTCCTCATTAATAGAGAAGAAAACAGAAGGTCAGAGAAGGCCAGTAACTTGTCCAGCGGCACCAGACCTGGAACCCAGCTCAGGCCTCCAAACCCCTGGTTAGGGCTTGTCAGCACTGCCAGCAGCTCCTTCAAGACTCAGGCATTTAGGTCTAATCAGACCAGAGGGAAAGAGGCAAGAGGTAGGTGCATCAGAGGTTTTCATCCCTCGAGTGCTAAGGATGAAAGACCACAGAGATACCGACCAAGAAGCCCAGCCTCTCACCTGCAAGGGGAGAAACAGGAAGCCGCAGACGGGTACCATCTCCTAGGCACAGACAAAACTACCTTCTCCTTCCACTGCAGAGGGAGGTTCTGCCGCCACCGGGGGAGGCAAAGCTGGCTCCATGGGTGTGAGCAGCAAGTGCTCAGAGTGGTGGCGGTGGCATCTGTTCCCAACACCAGGGCAGGACTCCCAGGCAGGGGAGTTGGAAGGCTGGTGATTGAGGAGAGAACTGGGTGGTTTACAGAGAAAGGAAGTCTCCACAGGGAAAACAGCCAGAAGTTTTCTCCTGCCTTGAAAAGGAAGGATTCTTCAGTTGAAGGCTGCATCTTAACATCGTTTCCACATTCTGCCAGTGAACTGGTCTGATTACTTCTGCAACTAGGGGTCCTGGTCTAGGCTGTGTATGGAAGACAAGTGCACATCGTCTCCTGATTCAGGGGTCCAGAGAGGGAAACTCCTCAGGGAGGCCCTCGTCCCATATTCATTCACCCGGCCAATTGCTCAGCAACCTCCTGCTTCTTGCTATTTATCTTGCTCCATGGCTATGGGGTGAAGAATTTAACTTAACCGAAAGTAATTTGGTGTTTGCCCTGGTTTCTTTGGAATTTCCTGAGTAATTGAGGTAACTTTGTTATCTAAACAGCACCTGAGGATTTGTGCAAATGAATTGGGGGCTGGCTGCCTGATACCAGGGAGGGAAGATATGATTCAATCAATCATGCCTATGCAATGAGGCCTCAATCATGACTGGAATAAGGCACCAATAAAGGTTCTGGACACAGAAGCTCCATGGGCTTCCTGGTTAATGAAAGACATCTACGCATGTGGGACGGTAGTGCTTCGTATTGAGAATCCTCTCAGACCTTGTTCTCTGAGTCTCTGTTTGTATCTTTTTTTGCTTTAATAAAGCTGTGGTTGTAAGCATAGCACTTTCTGTGAATTCTGTGAGTCATTCCAGCAAATTATCAAACCCAAAGGAGTAGTGGGAGCCAGCAGGTAAGAAGTGAGGGAGCCCAGGGGGGACTCTATAGCTTGTGCCTATTTGGCAGTCAAAGGACAGTGTCCTTGTATCTTGTGAGATCTGACCTAGCTCTGGGTGGCTAGGGTCAGGAATATAACTGCCATATGAGTGGCTGGTGTCAGAACTAAACAAAGAAGTAAAAAGTGGGGATTTGTTATATCCTCATAGTTGAGGACAGAATAGTGGGATTCTGAGGTTTCCATACGATGCAGTTGGCTTCAGAAATGGGATTACCACTCTATGCAATGGCCTCTCAAAATTGCCCCCAAACCAGCTCAATCCCCTATCCTCAAAGTTCCCCCACCCCACCACCTCCAACCTACTCCTACAGGGCCCTCACATCTCCCCTTACCTACTCCACCACATTCCCTTAATGAAATCTGCTGTTCCCAGATGGCCCCAGTCTCTACTGCCGAATATCAGCACTGTACCTCCTCCCACCTCCCTCAACACAAAGGGAGGGGTCACCTCATTCCTCGCCCTCCAGCTGTACTCTTAGAGTAGCGCTGTACAAGAGAAATATGATGCAAGCCACAAATGCGAACACATGGCTAATTTAAAATCTTCTAATAGCCACATTAAAAAAACTTCTAGATAATTAGCAAAAGTAAAAAGAAACAGGTGAAATAAACTTTAATAGTATATTTTACTTAGTCCATGCTGTGATGCTGGAACCTATGTCACCAGTATTTGAAATACCAGCAGGGTCACCCATGGTGGACTGGTTTCAGCAGAGCTTCCAGACCAAGACTAGGAAGAAAGGCCTGATGATCTACTTCTAAAAATTAGCCAGTGAAAACCTCATGGATCACAACAGAACACTGTCCAGCTTGACTGCTTTGGACACATCATCAAGAGGGATAGGTCGATGGAGGAGGACACCGTGTTTGGTGAAGTGGAGGCCTGGCTGGTGAGGGTAAAGGAGACCCTCAGGAAGATGAACTGGCACAACAATGCACTTGAACATACCAACAATCATGAGGATGACGCAGGACCAGGCAACAGTTCGTTCTGTTGTACGTGAGTTGCCATGAGTCAGAGTAGATTGGATGGCAGTTATCTATCTACCTACCTATATAAAATATTCAACATTTCAACATCCAATCAACAATATTACTGAGATATTTTACATTTTTTTAACCAAGTCTTTGAAATCCAGTGTGTATATTACACTTATAGGACGTATCAATTTGGACTAGCCACGTTCCAAGTGTTCGTCAGCTACGTGTGCTGAGTGGCTACTGTATTGGACAGTACAGTTCTAGATCAAGGGTCTGCAAACTATGGCCCATGGGCCAGATCTGGTCTAATGCCTGTTTGTTTGTGTATGGTCCTTGAGTTAAGAATGACTTTTACATTTTTAAATGGTTCAGAAAAATCAAAATAAGAATAATATTTCATGACTCATAAAAATATATGAAATTCAAATTTCAGTGTCCATTAATAAACTTTTTAATTCTGTCAATAAAAAATTTATGGAAATTATGTCTTGTTAAGTAAGTATCTACACAATAATCCTGATTTTGCCTCTTAGTCCACAAAATCTAAAATATTTACTACCTGAGCCTTTATAGAAAAAGTGTGCAGACCCTTGCTTGAGACCATTCACCTGCCCTCTTAACCACAACACAGAAGCTCAAGGTTTGGCTTTAGAATCAGGAGGCTGAGCACAAATCCCAGCTTCACCACGTCCCAACTCCAGGACTTTGAACAAGTCACTTTCTCTATTTAAGCCTCAATTTTCTTCATCTGAAAATAGGGTTAGCACTACGTGGGGGCAACAAGGGTGAAGTAACAGGTGAAAAAACCTACAGCAGGCCAAGAGAGCTGGTCACTCATTCACTCCTTACCCTCGAGTATCCCATCTGCCTCCCTCTTTTCACACACCAGACTGCAACACCTGTCCATCTGACTAAGTTATCTCATCCTGGTGACACCTGCAACATCCTTCTCCCAGCATCCTCAGTATTTCCACTGTACCAAAGGCTGCAACCACAGATTAGTGGATTCTTGATCACTTTGGCAGCGCAAACCTTCATCTTCCTGGAAGAGCCTCCTACTTTCGTCACCAATCCTGTTTCCTCCAAGAAGACACGCACGCATCGAGCACTCCTCTACCAGCTCACAGCTCTCACCTCCCCCGCAGTCTGACCACAGTACTTCCTGCACACCCTAGCGATCTGGGCATGCGCACTGCCAGGGAGTCGGCGGGGGAGGGTGGGAGGGAAGGAGGGGAGGGGGGAGGGGGGAAGGAGGGGGAGGGGGGAAGGAGGGGGAGGGGGGAAGGAGGGGGAGGGGGGAAGGAGGGGGAGGGGGGAAGGAGGGGGAGGGGGAAGAGGGGGAGGGGGAGGGGCGGGGCGCACTCATCCAAGGGAGAACGAGTGCTTGGGCCTGGGCCCGCCCTTTATTCACACGGGATTCTCAACAGGTAGAATCCCACTTGAAAAGTGAGGTCCTGTGCCAGATTTCCAGAACCATGTCCTTGGACAAATGACAAAATGACACCACCAAATGACAAAAACATCAGTTCCATCACCCTGATCCTTACAGCGGCTACGGTTTCAGCAGAGCCTCCTCCATCCCCTGCCCACCTCACCCAATCCTCTGCCTCCTTCTGCCTTTCCAGAATCAGCTCCAGTTACCAGCCAAGGTCGGCAAGGTCACAGTATGGGCTCAAGGAGCCCCAGTGGCACAGTGGTTAAGTGTTCGCCTGTGTACCGAGAGGTCAGTGGTTGGAACCCACCAGCTGCTCTGCGGGAGAAAGCTATGACAGTCTGCTTTCATAAAGATTGTTGTTGTTGTTAGGTGCATTGAGTCACCTCCAGCTCATAGCAACCCTATGTGCAACAGAACGAAAACGTTGCCTGGTCCTGCACCATCCTCACAATCGTTGCTATGTTTAAGCCCATTGTTGCAGCCACCTTGTCAATCCATCTTGTCAAGGGTCTTCCTCTTTTTCACTGACCTCTACTTTACCAAGCATGATGTCCTTCTCCAGGGACTGGCCCCTCCTGATGACATGTCCAAAGTTCGCGAGACAAAGTCTTGCCATCCTTGCTTCTAAGGAGCATTCTGGCTGTACTTCTTCCGAGACAGATTTGTTAGTTTTTCTGGCAGTCCGTGGTATATTCAATATTCTTCACCAACACCATAAATCAAACGCATCAATTCTTCTTCAGTCCAATCTTAATCAATCTGTATGCTGAGCAAATAATCCGAGAAGCTGGACTATACGTAGAACATGGCATCAGGATTGGAGAAAGACTCATGTACAACCTGTGATATGCAGATGACACAACCTTGTTTGCTGAAAGTGAAGAGGATTTCAAGTACTTACCGATGAAGATCAAAGACTACAGCCTTCAGTATGGATTACACCTCAACATAAAACAAAAATCCTCACAACAGGACCAATAAGTAATATCATGATAAATGGAGACAATATTGAAGTTGTCAAGGATTTCATTTTACTTGGATCCACAATCAACACCTATGGAAGCAGCAGTCAAGAAATCAAACAACACATTACATTGGGTAAATCTGCTGCAAAAGATGTCTTTCAAGTGTTAAAAAGCAAGGATGTTACTTTGAGGAGTAAGGTGCGCCTGATCCAAGCCATGGTATTTTCACTCACCTCACATGCATATCCATAAAGATTATAGCCTTGGAAACCCTATGGGGCAGTTCTTCTCTGTCCCATAGGGTCGCTATGAGTTGGAATCGACTGGACAGCAGTGGGTTTGGTTATTTTATTTATTTATTTTTTTGGAGTATGATCTCTAAGAAGCCCTGGTTGCACAATGGTTATGCATTTGGCTGCTAACTGAAAGGTTGGAAGTTCAAATCCACCCAGTGGCTCTGTGGGAGAAAGACCTGGCTATTGGCTTTGGTAAAGATTACAGCCAAGACCTCATTTATATAAAAAGACAAGAAAAGGCAAATGTATAGAGACCAAAGTTTATTAGTGGTTACCAGGGGCAGGAGGGAGGAGGGAAGGGGAGGTTATTGCTTATGGAGTACTGTGTTTTGGCTAACAGTGATGGAAGAATTGCACTGATTGAGGGTAGTGTTGATAGCCAATTATTTTAAGTGCTGTCAATAGTTGTACACCTGTAAAAAGTTGAATTGGCATAAGTTGTGTGATATATTTACAACAACAACAAAAAGAGTAGCAGCTGAAACTGCTTGCATATAACCAAACACTTCATGGGATTTGGTTCCTGGATTTGAAGGGTTAGGGTCATAGTTTCATGGTACATCCCAGTTAATTGGCCCAATGACATGTTTAGTGCTTCTGTTCTACCTCCTAGTTCACTGCGTAGTGCCTTGGGTCTTAAAAGCTTGAAAGCGGCCATCCAAGGCACAACAATTGGCCTCACTTCACCTGGAGCAAAAAAGGAAGAAGGAGAGTCAGGAATAGGAGGAGGAAATACAAGGTGTGTCTAATTGCCTCCATTAATACCTGTCTTCTTTGCCATGAGACCAGAAGAACTGGAGGGTGCCTGGCTACCATTTTGATCAAAGAGTCTATAGAAGAATCCTGATCAAAAGGGGGGAAATGCAGGCCAGAATTTCAAATTCTCATGGACTCCAGACTTTCTTAACTAGTAAAAAATCTCTGCCTTGAGCATTATGCTCTTTTAAGAACCATCTATATGGGATCAAAGTGACAATAGCAACTCAAAAGATTAGATAGGAACCTTAGGGGACAGTGAGTTTATGTTAATGGAGGAGGAACAACTCAGAAAAGGAGGGTGAGAAAGGTTGTACAACTCGAACAAGGTAATCAATGTCACTGAACTGTACATGTAGAAACTGTTGAACTGGTGTACGTTTTGCTGTGTGTATTTTCAACAACAAAAAAAGATTACAGCCAAGAAAACCCTATGGGGAAGTTCTACTGTCACATGGGGTCACTATGAGTCGGAATCATCTCCACAGCACCTACCAACAACAACAGTATGGACTCTGGAGTCCCTGGGTGATGCAAACAGTTAACACACGCAGCTGCTAACCAAAAGGTTGAAGATTCGAGTCCACTCAGACATGTCTGGGAAGAAAGACCTGGTGATCTACTTGCAAAAAATCAGCCATTGAAAACCCTATGGAGCACATTTCTACTCTGACACACATGGGGCTGCCATGAGTCAGAGTTGACTCCACAGCAACTGGTACTGGTAAGTCTGGGCTCTAACAACTGGCTCACCTGTTCTCCTTTGTCATGTCCTGCAAATAAATGTTTTCCTCCTGGCGAAGGGTCCCTTCTAACATTGGACTAGATTTTTTTTTTTTTTCCAGTTGCTATGGAGTCAATTCCAACTCATAGACACCCTGTGTTTTTCAGAGGAGAACTACACTCTATAGGATTTTCATGTCTGTGACCTTTCAGGAGCAGATTGCCAGGCCTTTCTTCCAAGGTGCCTCTGGGTGGGTTCAAACTGCCAACCTTTCGATTAGCAGCCAAGTGCTTAACCGTTTGTGCCACCCTGGGACTCCTTTAAAACTGAAACTTTTTAGCTACCAGGTCAAAACTGCTTACAGCAATTAAGAATGATTTCCAAGAATTGGTTTTCCAACAATTACTCTTGTACCCAGTTAGTGTTCCACCACTTTGACAATAAAAAAGTGACACCTGGTCTCCCACTATGCTGGGAGCCAGTGGTCTAGAGCCTTAAATGAGGGTAGAAGCAACTTCTAGGACGCCCCATTCACCAGATTTTCCTTCTACATTTCTAGTCACTTCTCAGTTTCTTTCTCTCTCTTTTTTTAACATCTTTGTTGTTGTTGTTAGCTGCTGTCGAGTATGGCAGCCCTATGCAAAACAGAAGGAAATGCTGCCTCGTCCTGTGCCATCCCCATGATGGGTTACAGATCACACGGTTGTGATTCATCGGGTTTTCACTAGCTGATTTTTGGAAGTAGATTGCCAAGCCTTTCTTCCTAGTCTTAGTCTGTAAACTCCACTGAAACCTGTTCAGCATCATAGCCACACACAATCCCACACTGACAGACAGGTGGTGGCTGCACATAAGGTACATTGGCCGGGAATCAAACCCAGGTCTCCCACATGGAAGGAAAGAATTCTGTCACTGAACCACCACTGTCCCTTTAACATCTTTATTGAGAAATAATCCATATACCCACTTAAAATGTACAATTCAACGGTTTTAGTATATCCACAGAGTTGAGCAACTACCACCATAATCTAAGTTTAGAACATTTGCATCACCCATAAAGAAAACCCATACACTTTAGCTCTCACCCTCACTTCCCAGCCCACAGAGCAAAGTGGCTACAATGGGCATGCCAACCCACAGAGAGAGCTGAGTGCCTTTGGGCAGGAGGTGTCCTGGCAGAGTGGGGTACCTCTGGGCACTTATTGGGGGAGCTAAGTAGCTTTGTGACACTTGATCTAGCAGGGTAGAGGCCAGGCCAAGGGGCCCGGGGATCGAGGGGCCAAGGGAGAGGCCTGCCTGCAGGCACGGCTGAAAAGCTGTCCTGACCGAAGAACTGTATCCTCAGTTGTTCCTGATCCTGAATTGTAACCTGTTACTACCCTAATAAACCCCATAATCATGAGTATTGTCTGTGAGTTCTGTGTTGGCCATTGCAAGGAATTATCAAACGCAGCAGAGAAGTAGAGGTTGCCATGGGAGGGACGACTGGTGTTAGAATTTGTGAAAGGTTGGAGAGTGGAAGTATGTTTAACTTCCACCTCATAGGAATCAGCCTTGGGCTGATGCTGATGGTGATTCTCCCCTCTCCCTCCTGAAGTTAGAGGAGGTGAGACACCACCAGTGCACCATTTTTACAGCAACCACAATCTACTTTCTGTCTCTATAGATTTATCTGTTTGGAGCATTTTATATAAATGGAATCACACAATATGTGATCTTTTGTGACTGGCTTCTTTCACTTAGCATAATGTTTCAAGGTTCATCCATACTAAAAAAAAAGTTGCTGTTGAGTCAATTCCAACTCATAGTGACCATATAGGACAGAGTAGAACTACCCCATAGAGTTTCCAAGGAGCAGCTGGTAGATTCGAACTGCTGACACTTTGGTTAGCAGTTGAGCTCTTACCCACTGAGCCACAAGGGCTCCTCATCCATATTAGCATATATCAATACTTCATTCCTCTTTGTTGCCTAATAATTTTTCATTTCTTTCACTGGTTCCTCCTCATAGGCTTTGAACATGTTGGAGCACCCTAGGGCTCAATCCTTGATCCCCTCCTCGTGGAGGATCTTATCCAGTCTCCAGTCTTTAATCGCACCTAGAGGCATTGGTGGTTCAGTGTTAGAATTCTTGCCCTCCATGTGTGTCTTAGTCATCTAGAGCTACTATAACAGAAATACCACAAGTTGATAGCTTTAACAAAGAGAAATTTATTCTCTCACAGTCTGGGAGGCTAGAAGTCCAAATTCAGAGCACCAGCTCTAAGGGAAGGCTTTCTCTCTCTGTGGGATCTGGAGGAAGATCCTTGTCATCAATCTTCCCTTTGTCTAGGAGCTTCCCCGTGCAGGAACCTCAGGTCCAAAGGACGCACTGTGCTCCCAGCACTGCTTTCTTGGTCCCCCATCTCTGCTCTTTTCTCTCATTTATATCTCAAAAGAGATTGGTTTAAGACACAATATAATCCTGTAGATTGAGTCCTGTCTCATTAATACAACTGCCACTAATCCCATCTCATTAACATCATAGAGAGAGGACTTAAAACACACAGGAAAATCACATCAGATGACAAAATGGTGGACAATCACACAATACTGGGAAGGATGGCCCAGCCAAGTTGACAGATATTTTGAGGGGACACAATTCAATCCATGACAATGTAGGAGACTCCAATTAGACTCCCAGCCAATGTACCTCATACACAGCCACCACCTGTCTGTCAGTGGAGGCTTTTGTGTTGCTATGATGTTGAACAGGTCTCAGCTGAGCTTCAAGACTAAGATGAACTAGGAAGAAAGGCATGTGTTATGGATTGAATTGTGTCCCCCAGAAATGTGTGTCAACTTGGCTAGGCCACGATTCCCAATATTGTGTGATTGTCCACCATTTTGTCATCTGGTGTGATTTTCCTGTATGTTGTAAATCCTATCTCTATGATGATAATAAAATGGGATTATCGGCAGTTACATGAATGAGGCAGGACTCAGTCTACAAGATTAGGTTGTCTCTTTTGAGATCTAAAAGAGAGAAACGAGCATAGAGACAGGGTGTCATGGATTGAATTGTGTCCCCCAAAAATATCTGTCAACTTGGCTAGGTCATGATTCCCAGTATTGTATATGATTGTGTAATCTGATGCGATCTCCTTATGTGTTGTAAACTCTATCACTATGATGAGGTTACACTGATGACGTCTACAAGATTCAATAGTGTCTTAATCCAATCTCTTTTGATATATAAAAGAGGGAAGCGAGCAGAGACACATGGGAACCTCATACCACCAAGAAAGCAGTGCCGGGAGCAGAGCGCGTCCTTTGGACCTGAAGTTCCTGCGCAGAGAAGCTCCCAGACCAAAGGAAGATTAATGACATGGACCTTCCTCCAGAGCCAACAGAGAAAGTTTCCCATGGAGCTGAGTCCCTGAATTTGGACTTGTAGCCTACTGGACTGTGAGAGAATAAATTTCTCTTTGTTAAAGCCATACACTTGTGGTATTCCTGTTAGAGCAGCACTAGATCACTAAGACACAGGGGTACCTCATACTACCCAGAAAGTAGTACCAGGCGAAGAGCGTGTCCTTTGAACCCGGGGTCTCTGCAGTGAGAAGGTCCTAGTCTAGGAGAAGATTGATGACAAGGACCTTCCTCCAGAGCCAACAGAAAGACAAAGCCTTCCCCTGGAGCTGACGCCTTGAATTTGGACTTCTAGCCTACTAGCCTGTGAGAATAAACTTCTGTTTGTTGAAGCCATCCATTGTGGTATTTCTGTTACAGCAGCACTATAACTGCTATAACAGAAACTAGACAGCTTGGCAATCTACTTCTGAAAATAACCCAGTGAAAACCCTATAGATCACAACGGTGTGATCTGCAACCCATTATGGGAATGGTGCAGGACCAAGCAGCGTTTCGTTCCCTTGTGCATGGAGTCGTGCATGGGGTTGCCATGAATCAGCACCGACTCGAGGGTGGCTACCAATAACAACAGCAGAATAAATGAACAATTGAGTGATTCATAAGAAACTACTTGGCTGAACTCTACAGAAACAGAAGTGAAAACCTGGATGAAATGGATCCTTTTATAGGAAAATCTAATTTGCCAAACCAGACCTCTGAAAAGATAGAAAATATACATGTACCATTTACCACTGAAGAAATAAGGCAAGTTGCCCAAAAGCTACCTCCCCGAAAAGTACCAAGCTCAGATTGTTTTAAGGGGGAATTCTACCAAGACTTTAAAGAACAGATAATTCCATTGTCATTTAAACTGTCTCAGAACATACAGAAAGAGTGAAAAGCTTCCTAATTCTTTTGATGAAGTGAACATAAAACCCTACAGAGTTTGCATTAAAATAGAAAACTAAAGACTAAACCCACTTATGCATATTGATGCAAAAAACACTAAATAAAGATAAACAAACACAATTCAACACACATTAACATATTTAAAACCATAACCAAGAGAAGCTTATTCCAGAAAGACAAGGATGGTTTAATATTAGGAACTCTTAATATAGTTCACCATGTGTCTTAGTTATCAAGTGCTGCTATAACAGAAATACCACAAGTGGATGGTTTTAACAAAGAGAAATTTATTCTCTCACAGTTTAGGTGGCTAAAAATCCAAATTCACCAGCTCTAAGGGAAGGCTTTCTCTCTGTGTTGGTTCTGGAGAAAGGTCCTTGTCATCAGTCTTCCCCTGGACTAGCAGCTTCTCCGTGCAGAGACCCAGGACTCAAAGGACATGCTCCGCTCCCAGTGCTGCTATCTTGGTAGTATGAGGTCCCCCTGTCTCTCTGCTCCCTTCTCTCTTTTGACCCAAGATACAATCTAATCTTGTAGATTAAGTCCTGCCTCGTTAACATAATTGCCTCTATTCCTGCTCATTAACATCATAGAGGTAGGATTTACAACACATAGGAAAATCACATCAGATGACAAAATGGTGGACAGTCACACAATACTGGGAATCATGGCCTAGCCAAGTTGACACACATTTTTGGGGGACACAATTCAATCCATAACACCATGTAAATAAATAAAAAGAGAAAAAAAATCCTATCAATATATACTAAAAAGTTATTTGAGAAATTTCAACATATATTTTTATAAAGACTATTGATAAAATAGAATAAGATAAATGTTTATAAAAACAACCCAAAAGTCATCATCCAGATGAAAAAGTAAGAAACAATACAAAGTTGTCTTATTTCATAACCATTTTTGGAGATACAATCAATGCAAATGTAAAGAGAAGGAAATAAGAAGTATGAAAATAGGAAAAGAGTAGGTAAAATCATCATTTGCACATAATATGATTGCATACATGGAAAACCCAAAACAATGAACCAAAACACTATTATAAATAAGAGAATTCAGTAAGGTGGCTTTTATATATGCCAATGATAATCAGAAAATATAAAGGAACAAAACACCCAGGAATAAACTTAAGAAATGTACAAGACCTAGATGAAGAGAATATGAAATACTGAGGACACAAAACATCTGAGCAAATGGAAGGGTCCACCTTGTTCCTGAATAGGAAGATTCAACATCATGATGTCAAACTTCCCTAGACAGTCAATAAATTAACTTACTAATACTCTCCTAATAAAAATACCAGCAGACTTTATAGGAACAATCTCCTATTTAAAAAAGCAAGATGTACAATGCTGTGCATAGTATGCCACCATTCTGTAAAAAGGGGGGAAAACATAGTATTCGTGTATATATATGTAGAATATTTATGGAAGGCTACATAGGAAACAGATCTCATTGGTTGCTTCTGGTTAGGAAAATGGAGAACTGATACAGGTAAGGGAGAGACACTTTCCACTGTATAACTTTCTGGTACAATTTTGAACCATGTGACTGTATTACCTATTCAAAATTAAATAAAACTAAAATAAAGAAAGCAAGGAATCATATTACTATTTTTAAAAATTTGTTAAGGAGGACTTCTGGGCAACATGGCACTATAGTCAGAAGCACCATGCTGTCCCTCTGCAATAAAGATCAGAAAAACTAAGTCAAACAGTCACACGTCAATCCTGAAACCCTAAGAATCAAATGAAGAGATAAAGAACTCAGCCAAGCACCAAATGGAATAAGAAACTGACGGAGAACAGAGAGCGAGGAGAGATACGTGCAGAGGTCCCCATCAGCTCCCGCAGCATGGATCCACCATCTTGGACTCCTATCAGAGACCAACAAACAGGGAGTATGAGAAAGCAGCTTCACAGAGCTTCCAGCAGGAGACAGAACAACTGCTTGGGAGTCCCTTCTAGCTGGGCAGTACCGTGTGGCTTGGAAGCTACTCCCTTACTCTGAACAGACCCACAGGGACATCCCTGGGGGCATTTCTTTTTTTTTTTTGTTTGTTTTTCTTTCTTTTTGGTTTTGTTTTTTGTTTGTTTTTGGGTTTTTTTGTTTCTTTGTTTTGTTTTCGTCTCTCTTTTATTCCCTTTTTGTCTTTCTTCATTTCCAGTCTCTCAATTTATTCATTTTTTTCTTTTATCCTTTTTTTTAATTTTTGTTTTCCCCCCATTTCTCAGTCTCTTATCTCTCCACTCCCATAGCAAGCTCCTTTAGCCCTCTTTTTTGTTTGTGTGTATGTTTTTGGCTCCTGTTCCTCTCTCCTCTCATCTTTCTCATACCCATCTTAGCTCCACACATCAAAATCTATCCCCTCCTTCCTGCATACCTGCACCATGTGCTGAACATCACACTCCTAAGCAGCATAGGCACGGCCTATTGGAACCTGCCCTGCACTGATTCCTGGTCCACACTGTCAGCCCTGGTATGTGCCACAGACAACCCATCCTGGCAACTCCCCTTCAGCTGGACCTGCCCTGCTATACCATACCTGAGTGACTGACCCTGCCCATTGAAGAAGGAGGTGAAAATTATCATGCCCAAAGACAAGCAAACAACAAAGAATGCACAGCCCACCTGCTCAGACATAACCAAATAAAACAAAAAACTCGGATGAAACAAACAAATCTACAATCAATAAATGATGAAAATACCCACTGAATGCCCTGAAGACATCAGACAATATCAAAACACTTACAAAAACAGGACAAGATGGTCCCAGTAGGCATCCAAAATAAAACACCAGATGACCTTCCAGTAGAAGAAAAGGCACTAGACCTAACTAATAAGAAATTCAAATCTCTAATATTCAGAATTATCCAAGAGTAGAAGCAAATATCAGATGAAAATGAGGAAAAAAATAGACAAATTCATGCAAATAAATTCATGGAAAATACAGACAAAAAAATGGAAGAATTCAAGAAAATAATACAGGAACCAAATGCTAAAATAAATTCACAGCTAGAAATCATACAAAAACAACATTTAGAAATCTAAAAGATAAACAACAAGGTTTCAGAAGTGGAGAGTGTCATAGAAGGACTAAGGAGCATGTTTGAAACAGTGGAAGACAGGATCAGTCAAATTGAAGACAAACACTTGGCTACAAATCTGTTTGAGGAAAAATCAGAAAAAAAGAACAAAGGAAAATGAAGAAACCCTGAGAACTGTGTGGGATACAATCAAAAGCAAAAGTCTGCGAGTGATCAGAGTTCCAGAACAGGGGGAGACAACAGAAAATACAGAGAGGATCATTGAATAAATGCTGACAGAAAACTTCCTCAATATCATGAAAGATGAAAAGCTGACCATCCAAGAGGCTCAACGAACCCCATATAGGATAGACCCCAAAAGAAAATCACCAAGTCATATCATAATCACACTCGCTAAAACCAAAGACAAACGAAGAATCCTAAGAGCAGCTCGAGAAAAACAGAAAGTCACATACAGAGGAGAAGCAGTAAGACTAAGCTCGGATTATTTGGCAGAAACCATGCAGGCAAGAAGGCAATGGGATGACATATATTTTTTTTAAAAAAATTGAAAGAAAAAAATTGCCAACCAAGAATAATATATCCTGCAAAACTGTCATTCAAATATGACGGTGTAATTAGTTCATTTCCAGAAAAACAGAAATTAAAGGACTACGTAAAAACCAAACCAAACTTAGGAGACTTGTTAAAGGGAGTCCTTTGATCTGAGAACAAACAACATCAGACCACAGGCTGAATATAGGACACAGGATTGTACTAGCCAGACACCAACCTAGGAAATGAACTTTAAGGACTATGCAAAACCAAAAGAATTACAGCAGGGAACCAGAGAAGTTAATCTGTAAATGACAACAGCAACATAACAATAAAAGAAGGAATAAACGGTGTAGATATAGAACCTTCTAATGGAGAGGAAGGCAAGGTGATACCAAGTAATCATAGACTGGTTCAAATCTAGGAAGATAAGGGTAAATTTCAAGGTAACCACAAAAAAGTTAACAAACCTAAATAAAGAAGAAAAACATAAAGTCTCAGTAAAAACAAAACCTACAAAAACAAAAGAAATGGAAAAAAAAATCCACAAACAAAAGGAACTCAGCACAGGAGAATAAGAGGAACAAAGAAAACGTCAGCACCACAAAAAAAAAGTACTACAAAATGCAGTCCCACTCCTAGGACTATATCCTAGAAAAATAAGAGCCATCACACGCATAGACATATGCACACCCATGTTCATTGAAGCACTGTTCACAATAGCAAAAAGATGGAAACAACCTAGATGTCCATCAACAGATGAATAGATAAACAAACTATGGAACATACACACTATGGAGTATTATGCAAAGAAAAGAACAATGATGAATCTGTGAAGCATCTCATAACATGGATGAAACTGGAGGACATTATGCTGAGTGAAATAAGTCAATCACAAAAGGATAAATATTGTATGAGACCTCTATTGTAAAAACCCATGAAAAAGTTCACACACAAAATGTAACAATCTTTGTTGGTTACCAGGGATGGGAGAGGTGGGGGGGAAATACTCAATAAGCAATAGATAAGTGGTATCTTGGGTGAAGGGTGAGACAGTACACAATACAGGGGAAACTAGCACAACCTGTACAAGGAAAGGTCATGGAAGCCCCATAGACACATCCAAACTCCCTGAGGGACTGAATTGCTGGGTGGAGGGCTGTGGGGACCATGGTCTCGGGGGAACATCTAGCTTAATTGGCTTAACACGGTTTAGAAAGACAATGTTCTACATTCTACCTTGGTGAGTAGCATCTGGGGTCTTAAAAGCCTGTGAGCAG
This sequence comes from Dugong dugon, assembly GCA_030035585.1. Taxonomy (NCBI): domain Eukaryota; kingdom Metazoa; phylum Chordata; class Mammalia; order Sirenia; family Dugongidae; genus Dugong; species Dugong dugon. Next base: position 152,778,657 of record CM057460.1, read on the forward strand.
CCATCTAAGATACTCCACAGGTCTCACCCCTTTGGGAGCAAGGGAGAATGAAGAGAACGAGATACAAGGAAAAGATTAGTCCAAAGGACTAACAGACCACAGCTACCACAGCCTCCACCAGACTGAGTCCAGTACAGCTGGATGGTGCCCGGCTACCACCCGACTGCTCTGACCAGGATCACTATAGACAGTCCTGGACAGAGCTGCAAAATAATGTAGAACAAAATTATAACTCACAGAGAAAGACCAGATTTACTGGCCTGACAGACTAGAGAAACCCCAAGACACCCTTTTAGCTCAGTGGTGAAGTCACTCCTGAAGTTCACTGTTCAGCTGGGGATCAGACAGCCTCATAAAACACAATGGGACTAATGAGGTACAGCAGTCCAGGGACAAGGACTAGAAGGCAGGAAGGGACAGGAAAGCTGGTGATAGGGAACCCAAGATTGAGTAGGGACAGTGTTGACATGTCATGGGGTTGTTAACCATTGTCATAGGGCAACATACATACTGTTTAATGAGAAACTAGTTGTTCTGCAAATTTTCATCGAAGGTACAAAAAGGAAAAAAAGAATTATCTATGTGAGATCAAATTGACAACAGCAACTCAAAAGGTTTGATGGGAAGCCTAGGGGACAGTGAGTTGATGATAATGGTGATGGAATAATTTGGAAAAGGATAGTGAGAATAGCAGCACAACTGGAAGAATGTAATTGATGTCACTGAGTTATACATGTAGAAACTTTTGAAATTGTGTAACTTTGGCTATGCATATTTTTACCAAAATAGATCCTCTAAGGTCAAGAAGGGAGAGTGTTGACATGTCGTGGGGTTGTTAACCAATGCCATAAAACAATATATGCACTGACTGTTTAATGAGAAAATATTTGTCCTGTAAACCTTCATCTAAAGTACAATAAAAAAAATTAAAGAAAAAAACAAAACACTGGGTAATAGAAGAAATCAAAGACGAAATCAAAAAATTCCTAGAATCAAATGAGAATGAACACACATCATACCACAACCTTTGGGAAACAGCAAAGACACTACCCTAGGTAAATTTATAGCAATAGATGCACACATCAAAAAAGAAAGGACAAAATCAAAACATTAGCTACACAACTCGAACACACAGAAAGAGAACAGCAAAAGAAGCCCACAGCCACCAGAAGAAAGGAAAAAAAAAAATTGTTAAGGGCTCTGTGTTGCAGATATCCAGGACTTTCCTACAATTAGCCTCCAAAGAATGGTAATGATGAAAATAGGGAGGTAGAGGTAGTGGAAGCCACATACCACCACCATCACCACCTCCTTCACCACTTTCACCATCTATTACCATCTATTACCACCACCATCTATTACCACCACCAGTACTACCACCTACAACCACCACCACCACTGTAACCACCACCACCACCAGCTACCACCACCACCATCACTGCTACCTACCACTGACCTCCACCACCGCCACCCCCTTCACCACCAGCACCTACCATCACCATCACCATCATCACCACCACCATTACCTCCGTCACACCATCTTCAAGTAAATCAGGAGTTGGTAAACTGTGGTCCATCGGCCAAATCCAGCCCACTGCCTGCTTTTATAAATAAAGTTTTATTGGAACAGCCAAATCCACTTGCTACGTATTTTCTATGGCTTCTTTTGTGCTATAACAGCAGAGTTGAGGGGCTGCAACAGAGACTGTGTAGCCAGCAACATCTAAAATATTTACTATCTGGCCCTTTACAGAAAAAGTTTACCAACCCCTGATCTAAATCAAATGGACTCTTGACACCCAAAGCCTTTCCCAATCAAGCCTCCAACACTCTCAACCCAGTTTCCCCCCACTCCCCTCCCTCCATTCTAGCCTGGCTGGTCTCCTCACTGTCCTTCATGAAGAAAAGAACAATTGATGTCTCCTTATCATGCGTAGAAAAGGAAGGCACAGGAATTCAGCGGCAGCAGGTTTCTTATTCCTTAGTAGTATTCAGGTCTGTGAAGAAGAAACACAGGACCAGGAAGGGAAAGGCGGCTGCTCCTGCAGTTTCCTCTTCTCCCCACACCCAGCTGGAAGCCTGATCAGTGAATGTGTACTAAGGTAATGAATGAATGGGGAAGCGAGTCAGCGGGGCTGGGGCCTACTCCCATCTCTGTTCCTGATTTGCTGTGTGGTTCAGCAAAGTTCCTCCCCTCTCCAAGCCTCATCATTCCCCTCTGTAACAAGAGGAGACTGAATAGATGGGCCGTAAAGACACCACCAGAGCCTTTGGTTGGTGCAAATGGTTAATGCACTTGGTTACTAACCAAAAGGTTTGAGATTCAAGTTCACCAAGAGGCACCTTGGAAGAAAGGCCTGAAGATCTACTTTCAAAAAATCAGCCATTGAAAATTCTATGGAGCCCAGTTCTACTCTGACACACAAGGGGTTCCCACGAGTGGGAATCAAATAGACAGCAACTGGAAGGACAATGCCAGTTCTCACATTTTAGGAATAGGAACTGACATCCTCCTCCTCCAAACGCCATGCAAGAAATCAGCTGTCAATTGAGCACACTCATAAAAAGAACTACATAAATACATAACTTGTATAAGCCAAAACCAGCCACAACTGACTCCTGGTAATTCCACACTGTTCCACAGGGTGGGAGCACAGGCGAGGGAGAGGAGGCTGAGCTCCAGCCAAGAGTGGGCTAGGAGCGGCCACTGTGGGTATTGCAGCTTGGGCAGCGACAATGCCACCTGCTTTCTTCATCCTGTCACACTTCACGGAATCAATGATTTGGGGGTAGGCTTAGCATAGGGACGGACAGGCTCTTCTGCAAAGACTCCCAGATCTGCATAGGCATCTGGGGCCTAGGTTTCCCCTAGTTCCAGCTGCGACCACAGTGATGAATGCTTATTAACCACTTCTTTATATGCACTTGGAGTCCCTGGGTGGTGCCAGTGGTTAATGGGTTAACAAGCTGAGCTGCTAACTGAACGGTTGGCAGTTCACGTCCACCAAGAGATACCTTACAAAAAAAATCTATGGTCTACTTCTGAAAAATCAGTCACTGAAAAACCCTATGGAGCAGTTTTACTCTGACACATATGGGGTCACCATGAGTTGGAGTCAACGCTACAGCAACTGGCTACTAGTTGGGGCACAGGAAGAGAAAATGTGTTCACCAAGCACTTGCTCAAGAATTCTATTAAACAGTGGGAGGCAGTGTGGGAGAGGGGGCAGGTTTTGTACAAACACACACACACACACACACACACACACACACACACACACACACACACACACACCCCAACAAAACCCCACCAACCTTTACCATAACTTCAAAGAAAACGGGAGAGTCACCAACAGAGGAAAAATTTCCTCAATTTTTAAGATGATGGAAAGCCAATGGAAGAGGGTAACAGATGAAACAGTGGAGAGAGTTGTCGTAGGGGAAAAACATCACAAAGTTTAGTAAAGCAAAAAGAAAGTTTTATTTGGCATATATTCAACGGGGCAAAAGTAGGAAAGTGGACAAACGTGCTGCCAGAGCTAAAACGTCTGCCCGAATCCAACAAAATATCACGGAACAGACAAAAGTGGGAAAACAGACAAACATGCTGTCAGAGCCATGTCTGTCCAAGTCCAAAGAATATTACAGAATAGGTAAGAATGGGAAGACGGGCAACCATGCTGCCACAGCCATGTCTGCCAGAGTCCCAGGAACAGTTACGGAGCCATCAGTATATATTAACGTTACAAATGGGTAAAACCATTGAAAGCTTTACCTTTTCACAGATTGGCTACACACTGTGATCCTACATTTTGAATTGTCCTTCTTAACAATCATTGGTACAGGTTTCAGTAAGAAGAGTCAGGAGGGTCTTCATTGGTCCAACAAATTTCTATTCACTAAATGCTAATAGAAAATGGTAAGAGTAGAAAGTCTTTTGTGTTCTGTTTGATTAGCTTCATGTGAAAGTTTCCCTAGAAGGTATTTTCCAAGATCATCTTAGCTATTGTCTTTATACCTCAGGACCCAGTTGATGTGTCCTTGTGAGTCCTTGTGCGCCCAGCTCCAGCTGGGTCACATTCTCTATGCCCAAGGACAGGGAATAATAACTCCAATATTATTTCCTAAATCGGAGTCCAGCCCAGGAGAGGCTGCAGGGGGCTGCACAGGAGACCCCCTCTGCCCAGTACCACAGGAACTAGGAAGGGCTTCAGAGTCAGAACCGCAGTGGCACTCAGCAGCCACTGCCTCCTCCCTGAGGTGGCCCCGGACAAAAAGGCAATATGGCAAAAGCTCAGGGTTTTCAGTAGGTGTTGGAGGCCTAATGTCCCTGGGTGGTGCAAATGGTTAAGTGCTCAACTACTAACTGAAAGGCTGGCAGTTCAAGCCTACCCAGAGGCCCCTGGAAAGAAAGGCCTGGTGATCTGCTTCCCAACTTGAGGCAACTGTTTGTGTTTTTGGGGGGGTGGGTTGGAGACCCAGAGAAAAGCCTGCCTCAGGCTTGCGGCTCGGAATCTATGGCCAGAAAATGGACTCAGTGGACACTACCCCACCCCTTAACTGAAGCCCAGTTGCTCTCCCTCCCGCAGCCCCCGCCATACAAAGCGCTCCTTCCAGGAGAGTCAGAGCTAGGAAAAGAGGCTCCTGCCACATTGCCAGGGTCTTCTGCCCAACCTGGGCTTCCCCATGAGGTTCTTGCCTTCTACTGATCAAGAATGACCAGGACAGGCTCAAGTTTTCTGCACGAACAAAGCTTTATTGAGCAAAAGTAGCTCACAACTGGAGACAAAGAGGGAGAAAACAATGTTAGCCTTTGTCTCCCCAAAGAAAGGATTGGCTAGGGCTTAATAAAGGTTTTTAGGTAGGTAAAGGCATCATCTTTATTCATGAAACAGGCGGGGTTATGAAGATTAGGTGCACAGGCAGGAAGCAGCCCAAGATGGAACCTGTAACAAAGGCTCCTGGGACTGGATAGCAGGACTTATTATGGGATGCCATGCCTGCGCAGCCCCCCGTGGTGCCCGTTAGATTCCTGTCTCAGGTACTTGCATCAGGCGGAGGTCATCTGTCGGTCACCTTGCGCATGTTCCAGGGACCAGATCGGGCCAGTTCTTCTGGAAAACATCTTATCAAGGAAATACATTGAGAGCTGGGTGGGTTGTTTGTTCTTCCTTTGTCGCATGTTCCAAGATATGGGTTTTGTGTCATTCTTTAAGCACATATTTTTAGTTCAGGGTCCTTCGCCTAGGGGCTCAGTCCCTTTTTCCCTTCCCTATCTCACAGCTACAACAGGACACCCATATCAGCTCACCATTCTTTTTTCTAAATACTAACTGACAACCCAGGATCTCCAGAACTAGGAGAACCAATCGCAGGAAAGAAAAAGTCAAGTAAAAGAAACAGAAAAACTGCACCAGAGGAAAGAGACACAATTCAGAGACTAGAAAAGAACATTCAAAATCTTTCATTAGTACACCCAGATCTAAGAAGATACTACAGTTGCAAAATAAGATCAAAATGGGGAAATTATTTTTAACCAAAAATTCTGTCCTCAGCTAAACCATTAAGCAAGTTTCAGGGCAGTCAGTACCTTATCAGTAACAACAAAATCTTAGAGCACTCCCTTTGTCTTAACATTTCACTGTTAGCAGCCTAAAGCTGAATTAGGTTTCCTGGTATCAAATTATGGCTTAGTAATGACTCACCAGGAACCCCAGCCAGGCCTTCTTCATACATGCCTGTAAGCCATGGCTCCCCAACCTGTTTTTTCATGTGTGTGTGTATGTGTGTGTTTAATTATTCGGTTTTGTTGATGTAACTACATTTACCCCTATGAATGCATTTGAACTGCAGTGCTGGTGAAGAATATTGGATATACCATAGAATGCAAGAACAAACAAATCAGTCTTAGAAGAAATACAACTAGAATGCTCCTTCAAAGAGAGGATGGTGAAACTTCGGCTCTCTTACTTTGGACACATCATCAGGAAAGATCAAACGCTAGAAAAGGATATCATGGCTAGCAGAGAGCCAGCAAAAACAAGGAAAATCCTCAACGAGAGGGACTGACATAATAGTCACAACGACAGACTCAAACATATCAACAATCATGAAGATGGTGCAGGGCCAGGCAACATTTTGTTTTGTTGTACAAAAGGCTGCCATGAGTCAGAGCCACCTCACCGGCAACAAACAACAACAACAAAATCCCTATTAAATTTCATCCTGAGAGGTTCCAACCTCTTAGGTTCTCTCCAGATCTTAATTCTGATCTCTATTCTATGAGATAGGGGAGTTGGGAAGCCCACCCTGTAGTCCTCCCTCTGGCACTAAATGGTTGGGTGTAAAAAGGCCTGGGGGAGGCATCTGACCTCCTCTAATTTCACAAGGGGTAAGGAGAATCAAGGTCAACAGCCCAAGGCTGATTCCTGTGAGGCAGAGGTCAGATATACCTCCTCTCGCTGCCATCTTTACCTATTTTGACACCAACTGTGGTGTGACGGACTGCTTTGTGTGGCCTTTCTCACCATGGCCTTATAACCCCCATCTAAGGGATTGGGTGGGACTGTGCAAATAGGGTAATTGTGGCCCACCAAGGGGATTGGTCAGTTTTGTCATCCCGCTGGGCTTAAAATGAGCTACCCAAGAAGCGGGAATGAGGGGATCTTACCACCACCAAGGAAGAACAGCGGAAAACACGTCTTTTGGACCCTGGATCCCTGCGCTGAGAAGCTCCTGAAACCGAGGGAGAGAGAACTCTTGAGAAGTGGTGGCAGAGAAATTATGGCAGGAGACGGCATTGTGGGCTTCCTGGCCCAAGAAGCAAGAAAGCTGAGTGCCTGGGATGCCTCTGGGGACTTATTGGCAGGGGCTAAAAGAGCTTTGTAACACTTGCGTGAGCAGGGCAGAGGACTAGGGCCAGAAAGAGATGTGCCTGGGAGCACAACTGAAAAGAGGCTGGCTTGATGGAAGAATTGTATCCTGAGCATTCCTGAGCCTGACTTGTAACATGTTACTTCCCTAATAAACCCCATAATCCTGAGTATTGTCTGTGAGTTCTGTGTGGCCATTGCAACAAATTATCGAGCCCAGCAGAGAAGCAGAGTACCGTGGGAGGGACAGATGGTGTCAGAGTTGGTAAAAATGGCAGAGAGAGGAGGCATGTCTGACCTCTGCCTCACAGGAATCAGCCTTGGGCTGTTGATCTTGATTCTCCTTCCTCCTTGTGAAGGGAAAGGAGGTCAGACGCCTCTGCCACACCATTTTTACACCTTCATTGTTACAGCTCTTTCTCTGTCTCCTAGGTCTAGGAGGATCTCAGACTAGGCATCCCAGGTTCAAAGTACACACTACACTCCTGGCTCTTCTTTCTTGGTGGTGGTGAGATCCTCTCTTTCCTACCTCTGGGATAGCTCATTTTTAAGCCTAGCAGGATGGCAAAACTGATCAATCCCCTTGGTTGGCCAAAATCACCTTATTTGCACAGTTCCATCCAAGACCATGGTGAAGGGCCACACAAAAGCAATCCACCACACCACACTGAGTGACTTTGAGCCAGTCTTAGCTACCTAGTGCTGCTATAACAGAAATACCACTAGTGGAAAGCTTTAACAAAGAGAAATTTATTCTCTCACAGTCTAGGAGGCTAAAAGTCCAAATTCAGGGTGCTGGCTCCAAGGGAAAGCTTTTTCTATCACCTCTAGAGGAAGGTCCTTGTCATTAATCTTCCCTGGTCAAGGAGCTTCTCAGCACAGGGAACGCTGGGTCCAAAGAACACGCTATTCTCCTGGCTCTTGTTTCTTGGTAGTATGAGGTCCACCTGCCTCTCTGCTCCCTTCTTTCTTTTAGATCTCAAAAGAGATTGACTTAAAATACAATCTAATCTTATAGATTGAGTCCTGCTTCATTAACATAATTGCCTCTAATCCTGCCTCATTAACATCATAGAAGTAGGATTTACAACACATTGGAAAATCACATTAAATGACAAAATGGTAGACAGTCAAACAATACTGGGAATCATGGACTAGCCAAGTTGACACACATTTTTTTGGGTAACACAATTCAATCCAGAACAGACCCTCTCAGAACTGACTCAGCTTCCCCTCTTTAACATATCTGGATTAGGCAACCTCTTTGTTGTTGTTGTTAAGCTGCCACCTACTCAGCGCCTGACTCATGGTGACCCCACGTACAAAAGAACAAAATGATACCTAGTCCTATACCATCCCCGTAATCAGTTTCAGATCGGACCACTGTGATCCATAGGGTTTGCACTGCCTGACTTTTGGAAGTGGATCACCAGGCCTTTCTTCCTAGTCCTTCTTAGTATGGAACCTTCGCTGTAACCTATTCAGCATCATAGCAACATGCAAGCCTCCACTGACAGACAGTGGCTGTGCTTGAGGTACACTGACCAGGAATTAAACCAGTGTCTCCCACATGGAGGGCAAAAATCTACGCTTTTGATAATAAACATCTAGTCCTCCTTTCTAATAACTTTCTCACAACCAGAACGCACAGTTACATGCTCCTGTTTGCTCCAGATCACTGCCTGGGAAACTAGAAGCCAGGGTTCCAAGACCTGTGACCCAGAACTCGAGGTCCACCCCTCAGCCCCATCACTACCATATGCACTGATCACACGTAGGGCTATCTCAGCTTCGTCTGACCCCTATGGCTATACATGGAGTTCTAGCACATGCCTGCTAAGGGCCAAAATCTGCTAGTCATCCCCAGTATCTGCTGTTGAACAAATGAAGACGTCCCTCCCACCTGGATCTATCCTCAGGAGGGAAAAGAGAAGGAAAGCAGACCCACACCTCATATTTAAGGGAGTTCAGGGTAAGAGTGTAGAGGGTCAGCAAAAAAGAGGAAGACCCTTAATGAGATGGATTGACACAGTGGCTACAACAATGGGGTCAAACATAGCAATAATTGTGAGGATGGCATAGAACCAGGTGGTATTTCATTCTGCTGTACCTAGGGTCACTATGATTCGGAACCTACTCATTGGTACCTAACTACAACAACAAGAGCAAGTGTACAAGTGGAGGCTTCTGCCCCTGCCCCTTCTGTTCCTACCCTCACTGTTCTGTACAGCGGGGGCCTCACAGACACATGTGTGGACACCCTAAGCCCAACATCTACATTCTATCCATGACCCACCCACACACACTTTGGCCACCCTCAGGCCTAGGGGCACAGTTCTCCTCTGGAGAACAATGCGGGGAGAGGCTTGGGCAACCTTGGTAGTAGGAATTCCAGGGTCCCGGTACCTGGACACAGTGGGGGGTGGGTAGGATTCGAGCTCCAGGTGGACATACCCCCTGGGTCTTGCAGATTCTCACAACTTGGGAAAGGGCCCAGGCAGAAGAGGGCAAGAATGGGTGCTCTAAAGCTCAGGCCCTGAGGGGTGCCCTGGGGACCCAGGTCTAAGGGCAGGCAGAAGAGAACCTCCCACACCAAGAAGGGGCCTCACAAGCTTGCAAGCGGCCATCTAAGATGCATCAGTTGGTCCCAATCACCGGGAGTAAAGGAGAATGAAGAACACCAAAGACACAAGGAAAGTATTAGCCCAAGAGATAGACAGGGCCACATAAACAAGAGACTTCATCAGCCTGAGACCAGAAGAACTAGATGGTGCCCGGCTACCACCAATGACCACCCTGACAGGGAACACAACACAGAGTCCCTGATGGAGCAGGAGAAAGACGGGGTGCAGAACTCAAATTCTAGGAGGAAGACCAGACTTAATGGTCTGAGACTGGAGGAACCCTGGAAAGCATGGCCCCGAATTCTCTATCAGCCCAGAACTAAAACAATTTCCGAGGCTAATTCTTCTGACAGGGATTGGACTGGACTGTGGGGCATAAAGTGATACTCGTGAGGAGTGTGCCTCTTAGCTCAAGTAGATACAAGAGACTAAATGGGCAGCTTCTGTCTGGAGGTGAAATGGGAAGGCAGAGAGGGTTAGGAGCTGGTTGAATGGACATGGGGAATCAGGGGTAGGAAGGAGGACTGTGCTGTCACAGTATGGGGAGAGCAATTAGGGTAACATAACAATGTACGTATAAATTTTTGTATGGGAAAAAATTAAAAAATTTTTAAAAAAGGGGGGGGGGGGCTCACAGCAGCATAGGAGCTTTCCTGATGTTGTCTCATTCAATCCCCATCCCATGTTAAAGGCAAAGAAACCAAAGCAACTGATTTAGGAAATAATATTGGAATTATTATTTCCTCTCCTTGAGCATAGAGAATGTGACCCAGCTGGAGCTGAGCTCACAGGGACTCACAAGGACACATCAACTGGGCCCTGATGGTATAAAGACAGTAGCTAAAATAATCTTGGAAAATATCTTTTAGGGAAACTTTCACATAAAGCCAATCAAACAGAACACAAAAGACTTTCTACTCTTATCTTTTTTGTTAAAATTTAGTGAATAGAAATTTGTTGGACCAATGAAGACCCTCCTGACTCTCCTTACTGAAACCTGTACCAATGATTGTTAAGAAAGACAATTCAAAATTTAGTATCACAGTTTCCAGCCAATCTGAAAAGGCTAAGCTTTCAATGGTTTTGCCCATTTGTAATGTTAATATATACTGATGGCTCCATAACTGTTCTTTGGACTCGGGCAGACATGGTTATGGTAGCATGCTTGTCCCTTTTCCCATTCTTGCCTGTTCTGTAATATTCTTTGGACTCAGGCAGATGCAGCTCTAGCAGCATGCTTGTCTGTTTTCCCACTTTTGTCTGTTTTGTGATATTTCCTTGAACTTGGACAGACATGGCTCTGGCAGCATGGTTGTCCATTTCCCACTTTTGCCTTTTTGAATACACTCCGAATAAAACTTTCTTTTTGCTTTAGTCAACTTTATGATGTTTTTACCCTACAACACAACCAACCAATCAAACAGTTGCTGTCCAGGTGGCTCCAATTCATGGAGACCCCATGTGTATCAAAGTAGAACTGTGCTCCATAAGGTTTGCAATGGCTGAATTTGGGGAAGTAGATCATCAAGTCTTTCTTCTGAGGTTCCTCTGGGTGGACTTGAACCTCCAAGCTTCTGATTAGCAGCTGTAAGGAAGAAAAAAAGAAAATAAGAGGTTTCAATTCTCACTGTTGAAAATAAGGCAAGAGGCTCCTCTCCTCCCCTGTTCTTTCAAAATCCGCTTTAGATAACTTGTAAATTCTTTGTTTCTCTTTGAAAAGTATGTAAATCAAGGATGTTTCCTCAAGTGCTTGGGAACCATTCTCTTTTGAAATGTAATCATCAACGAAGATGGCCCCGACCTCCCAGCTTCCTGTAAGAAGTTTAGCATAACTTCAGGTACCCTAAAGATACTAGAAAATCAGCAATATTATTTTGAAAACATGTAACGGGTTGTATCTATTTAGCTATATAAAGGACAAGATTCCTTTCTGTCTTTGCAATCTCTTTAGCCGATTGCCTGTGATATGTCACATAGTAATTTAATGCTTATTCAAGAATAAAACTTTTCTTTCTTTTCTATTTTTATGAAGAGGTTTTCTGGGTTGGGAGTATGTAGATTTTGTTTTATAGTAACTTTTCCCCAACATAGCCAACTCCTTAACCAGGGACAGTTAAAAAGCTCTAAACTATATGCCTGATACTCAAATTCTGGTCTATTTGACTCCTGATTTAGGAGATAATATTGGAGCCATTATTCCCTGTCCTTGAGCATAGGGAATGTGACCCAGCTGGAGCTGGACTCACAGGGACACATCAGCTGGGCCCTGAAGTATAAAGACAATAGCTTAGACAATATTGGAAAACATCTTTTAGGGAACCTTTCTCATAAACTTACCAAACAGAGCACAAAAGACTTTCCACTCTTATCTTTTTCTGTTAGCACTTAGTGAATAGAAGATTTGATGGATCAAGGAAGACCCACTTTCTTGAAACCTGTTCCAATGATTATTAAGAAAGGCAATTCAAAATGTAGAATCAAGGTGACTTAACAGTTTCTAGCCAATCTACGAAAAGGGTGAAGCTTTCAATGATTTTACCCATTCGTAACGTTAATATATACTGATGATTCTGTAATATTCCTTGGACTCGGACAGACATGGCTCTAGTAGCATGCTTGTCTGTTCCCACTTTTGCTTCTTTCCATATATGCTGAATAAACTTTGTTGTATTATTGCCCTAGAGTACTCCTAGAACCTTGCTCCCTCTGCCGTATCATGCTCTCCTCTAGACTTGGCTTAAACTGGTAAAGGATTTAAGCCCTATTAGATATTAAAAGATGTAAAGAGCAAAGCAGTTTTAGTACTAGACAAAAAAATAGAGAGGCTGGGAATAGACCCCAATACATTTTAGAATCTAGTGTACAACAGAGGCATTTTAAATGAGTGGATAGAGAAATAATTCAATAAATGGCATCAAGACAGTTGGATAGTCAGCTGGAAAAGAGGAAAGCTGGAGCCTTGCCTTGCTCCTGCTCCAAACACATATTCAACCAGAGGATCAAAAGCAAAAACACCAGGAGAAATAAAATCATGGGGTAAACAAAAACAAACCAGTTGCCACTGAGTCAACTCCAACTCATGGCAACGCCAAAAGTAGTTCTTTTTAAACATGGCACAAAACTTAGAAGCCATAGATTGATACATTTAACCACCTAAACGTTAACTTTGCTGTAACAGTCAAAAGACAAATGACGGACCGGTTAAAAACTTCTGTCTATCTATATTTGCCATATATACATCAAGTAGAGCACAAATTTCCTGAAAGTACAAAAAGCTTTTCTGAAGCGACAAGCCAACTCTGTAGAAAAATTTGAACAGGTAGTTCACAGAAAATAAATACAAATGACCTGTGAAATTATGAAATATTCAGCCTCCCACGGAATTAACAAAATGCAAATTAAAGAAAGACACCATTTTCTACCTCCACCACCACCAGCCAAAAAAAAAAAGACTGCTAAAACCCTGTATTGGCACCAATTAGCACATGAAAAGATGCTTAAAGTCTTCAGTCATTCAGGAAATGCAAATCAAACCCACAATGAGATGCCACTTCACCCCTACTGTTGTCCTTGTTAGGTGCCACCAGAGTAGGCTCCAACTCATAGCAACCCTAGAATGAAACACTGCCTGGTCCTGCACCATCCTCACCATTGTTATTATGCTTGAGTCCATTGTTGCAGCCAGTGTCAATCTATCTCACTGAGGGTCTTTCTCTTTTTCGCTGACCCTCTACTTTATCAAGCATGATGCCCTTCTCCAGGGACTGATCCCTTCTGATAACATGTCCAAAGTATGTGAGATAAAGTCTCGCCATCCTTGCTTCTAAGGAGCATTCTGGCTATACTTCTTCCAAGACAAATTTGTTCCTTCTTCTGGTAGTACACGGTATATTCAATATTCTTTGCCAACACCATAATTCAAAGGCATCAATTCTTCCACGGTCTTCCTTATTCACTGTACAGCTTTCTCATGCATTTGAGGCAACTGAAAATACCCCTGCTTGGGTCAGGCACACCTTAGCTCTCAAAGCGACATCTTTGCTTTTTAACACTTCAAAGAGGTCTTTTGCAGCAAATTTGCCCAATGCAATACCTCGTTTGTTTGCCTGCTACTTCCATGGGTGTTGATTGTGGATCCAAGTAAAATGAAATCCTTGACAACGTCAATATTTTCTCCGTTTATCATGATGTTGCTTACTGGTCAGTTGTGATGATTTTTGTTTTCTTTATGTTAAGGTGCAATCCATACTGAGGGCTGTAGTCTTCAATCTTCATCAGTAAGTGCTCTGTGTTGATGAGAATATGGAGAAATTGGAATCCTCCTCCACTGCTGATGGGAATATAAAATGGTGCAGCTGCTCTGGAAAACAGTTAGGTGGTTCCTCAAAAAGTTAAATACAGAATTACCATTAAAAACAACAACAACAAAAAAAAAAACATTGCTGTTGTATCACTTCCAACTCATGTAACCCTATAGGACAGTAGGACAGAGAAGAACTGCCCCATGGGGTTTCCAAGGAGCACCTTGTGGGTTTGAACTGCCGACCTTTAGGTTAGCAGTCACAGGTCTTAACCACTATACCACCAGGGTTTCCATATGACCCAGCAATTTCACTCCTAGGTATATACCCAAGAGAACTGAAGGCAGGGACTCAAACACATGCAAGTACACCAAAGCTCACTGCAGTGCTACTGATAATAGCCAAAAGGTGGAAACAAGTGCCCTAAAACAGATGAGTGGATAAAAAAATTGTGGTATATCCATACCATGCAATGGAATATTATTCAGCCATAAAGAAATGAAGCTCTGATACATGCCAAGACTTGAAAGAAGCTTGAAAATATTATGCTAAGTGAAATAAGCCAGACAAAAAAGGACAAATACTGTATGATCACACTTATATGAAATATCTAGAATAGGCAAATGCATAGAGATGAAGGCTTATTTATTAGTGGTTACCAGGGGCTGGGGGGAAGAGAGAATGGGAGTTATTACTAAAGGAATACTGAACTTCAGCTTGAGGTGATGTAAAACATTTGAAAATGGACAGTGGTAACGGTAGTAAGACAGAGGTCCCCAGGCTAAGGAAAATTCTACTGCCTCAAGCAGCTTGCTTGGCATGCCCAGTAGCTTTACATTAGAATCCTGGTTCCTTTGCTTGGCATGTCTTGTAACTTTACATTAAAATCCTGGTTCCCCTCTCTTTAACTGCTGCCCCCAAAACTAGATGAAATTGGCGGAAACCAGTTTAGGTGCCATGCTGACCTTCAGGATAACCTTTCAGACCTCATACATAGTAACTTCTCCACCTCTGGGTGGAGTTTAACTGCCATTTTCTGAACACATGATGCATGAAGTTATATGTAAACCCCATTGTGACTATATAATATGATTAAGAATGTTGCTGATGTAATTCGTATGAACTTCCCACTTGTAAACCCCTTAAAAGTAGCCTTTCCCCTCACCCTCGCTGAGCAGTCTTGGTGGCAGCAGCCCCAACTGTCTCCTTTCCTTGCACAACAAAATAAAGGCACCTCTCTACTTTCCCACCTTGGTGTCTTGTTTATTGGCTGAGCTGAGTCATGCCGAGCAGAATCTGGGGTTTCTACCCGGCAACAGTAGTACAACACAGTGAATGTAATTAATATCACTGACTTATATACTTAAAAATAGTTAAAATGGCAAACTTTTTGTTATATATATTTTACCACAATAAAATAAAACAAAAACCAATATCGGCAAGTATTTAAGAGAGACATTATTAGATTTTGTAATAGATTTGGCAAGGATGTTGAGAAATTGGAACCCTCATACGTTGCTGGTGGGAATGTAAAATGGCACAGCCACTGCGGAAAATAGTGTGGCAGTTGTCAAAAAGTTAAACATTAGATCCATTTGATCCAGCAATTCCACTCCTAGGCATATACCCAAGAGAAATGAAAACATATGTCCACATAGAAATTTGTACACAAGCATTCATAACAACACTCACAATAGCCAAAAGGTGGAAACAACTCAAATGTCCATCAACTGGTGAACAGATAAAATCTGGTATATCTATACAGTGGGATATTATTTGGCCATAAAAAGAAATACAGTTCTACGCTATAACACGAATGAACCTTGAAAACAATATGCTGGCTGAAAGAAACCAGACACAAAAGGTCACACATTGTATGATTCCATCTATATGAAATGTCCTGAGTAGGTAGATCCATAGAAGATAGAAAGCAGATAGTGGTTGCTTAGGTCTGGGGGCACTGGGGGGTTTGGAGAGTGATAGCTAAACGCATAGGGTTTCTTTTTGAGATGATGAAAATATCCTAAATTTCATGGTGGTGATGGTTGCACAACTGTGAACATACAGAAAGTCATTGAATTACACACTTTAAATGAGTGAATTATATGGTATGTGAAGGACATATTTTTTTTAAAAATCCTCCACAATTTTTTAAAAGATGGGACCTTAGTCCAGCAAGGTCTAACTTTTTCACTTTTTTTAGGTAAAAAATGCACATATATTTTTATTGAAATTATATTAATCACAGTTTTACATCCTGTTTCTATCACTAACAACTAGATTGAGAACAATTTGTAATGTGAAGTGCTATCACTTTATTTTTTTAAATAATATTTTATTGTGTTTTTAGTGAACGTTTACACAGCAAATTCGGTTCCCATTTGACAATTTTTATACAAACTGTTTAGTGACATTAGCTACGTTTTTCACAAAGTGTCAAAGTTCTCTTTAATTGCATTCTGGTTGCTCCGTTTCCAGTGCTCTAGGTTCCCTTTCCCTCCTTATCTTCTCAGCTTTGCTTTAGGGTAACTGTTGACCTTTTGGTAGTGCTATCACTTTAATAACTAAATCTTGAACACACTATCCAGTGAAAAACAACAATATAATTTTACAGCTTTCAATTATGTGTGTGAATGCTTTTCCTGTGTGAGGAAGTTACCAGCTGGATTTTGAGCAAATTAGGGTGTGACATCATTTATTTAAGCAACACTAAACAAACCCTGGAGTCCTTGGGTGGTACAAACAGTTAACACAAACTTTTCATTTCTGATTTAGGAAATAATATTATAATCATTTATTCCCTCTCCTTGAGCATATAGAATGTGACCCAGCTACAGCTGGGCTCGCAAGGACTCACAAGGACACATCACCTGGGCCCTGAGGTATAAAGACAATAGCTAAGATAATCTTGAAAAATATCTTTTAGGGAAACTTTCACATAAAGCCAATCAAACAGAACACAAAAGACTTTCTACCCTTTTTCTATTAGCATTTAGTGAATAGAAATTTGTTGGACCAATGAAGACCCTCCTGACTCCTTACTGAAACCTGTACCAACGATTGTTAAGAATGACAATTCAAAATGTAAGATCCCAGTTTCTAGCCAATCTGAAAAGGCTAAACTTTCAATGGTTTTGCCCATTTGTAACGTTAATATATACTGATGGCTCCGTAACTGTTCTTTGGACTCGGGCAGACATGGCTGTGGCAGCATGCTTGCCTGTTTTTCCATTCTTGCCTATTCTGTAATATTCTTTGGACTCCGGGCAGACATGGCTGTAGCAGCACGCTTGTCCACTTTCCCACTTTTGTCTGTTCTGTGATATTTCCTTGGACTCGGGCAGACATAGCTCTGGCAGCATGCTTGTCCACTTCCCACTTCTGCCCTTTTGAATATATGCCGAATAAAACTTTCTTTTTGCTTTACTAAACTTTATGATGTTTTTCCCCTACAACACTTTATAGATAAGGCACTAAAGCCCAAAGAGGTTAAATGACTTGCCCAAAGTAATTTGCCATTTAGGAGCCTGGGTAGTACAAGCGATTTGCAATTGGCTGCTAACCAAAAGGTTGGCGGTTCAAATCTGCCCAGAGGCTCTGTGAAAGAAAGGCCTGGTGATCTGCTTCCATAAAGATTACAGCCAAGAAAACTCTATGGAGCAGTTCTACTCCGTAACATGTGGAATTGCCATGAGTCGAAGGCTGACACGTGGCAGCTAACCACGACAACCCTTGCCGTTGAGAACCCCGGTCTACTGCCCATGAGTCACTATATTCTCACCCACTCTACACTGCTTCAAGGAAGCTAGCGTGACCATTGTTGTACAGCAAAATCATAAAACCTGGTTAAAATTGAAAGTAAAGAATTTTATTGAGGGAACAGAGACAGCTGCAGCACAAAAGAACACTGCAATGGGAAAACGTGGAGCCCCAGCAAATGGAACACAGGAATCCAAGGGGGAGCAATTGGAGGTACCCGGTTATAGGGCTGGAGGAGGAAGTACAAAACACAATATTCTGATTGGTTTATACTGACTGAATCAGTCAAAGGTGAGACAAAGTAAAGCATAATCTCTGACGTTATTGGTTACATGAATACATCGATTGGCTAAAAGACATAATTGAAAGACGTGGGGTCAGGGGGGCTTCATGTTGGTTACAAAGCAATGACATGGCAGAAATTTTCAGGAGTGGTCTGTTAAAAGTTACCTTGCTCAGAGAGTCAATCTCCAGAGGAGACTGGGAACAAAGAGCTTCCATCAGGGAAAAAATGAGTTTCCAAGAGGTATTCACATTCTTTAACCTGACTGCAGAGAAACTTATTTCCTTAACAATCATATGGGTTGGTTCCTAGGCAACAAAGGCACAGTATGGAGGAAGGGTTACACTGAGCTCTTGGCATTAGCTAGCTGAGTCATTTTACAAATAGGTCAGATGCCTCTGTTTTGATTTTATCCCTTACCACCATTCTAACAAAAAATCGGTAAAACCACACAAACCACCTTAAATCCGGCACAGATCTCTGAACTTGGCTTTAGAAATATACAGTGTGGTTTACTGAGGACACACTTGCTCTTGGTACTTCCTTGTCTTATGGCTCAAAAAGCTGACACTTGTGACCTGGCCAGGCTGAGGTTCCTACACTTTAACTATCAGCCACATTTCACAACCTTTGAGCTAAAGTCAACCACTAACTCCCTTAGTATGGGGACAATCTGGGCTTGGAGACAAGCGGACCATGGTTCAAATCCAGCTGAGTGAGCTGGACCAAGCTATTCATTCTGAGCTTCAGTAAGCTGTAAATAATAATGGTATTTTTGGTGAGCACTGAGATATTACATGTAATATGCTGGGCACATAAACATTCATTTCCCTCTTCCTTCCGCATAAGAGGAGCCCGGGTGGCACAGTGGTTAAGAGTTCGACTGCTAATCAAAAGGTCGGCAGTTTGAATCTACCAGTTGCTCCTTGGGAACCCTATGGGGCAGTTCTACTCTGTCCTATAGGGTCGCTTTGAGTCAGAATCAACTCGATGGTAAGGGGTTTTAGGTCTCAGTGAGGTCAAGGCCTCAGTCAACAAAATGTGCTCGAATTGGGTTTCTCCGGGATGAATTTCTCCATTTCTCCCCTGGACAGAGTTCATCACGCCCCATGCACTAATCTGGAGCACTTCTCATCTTTGTGACTCTGGTCTGTTTTCATACCAGTCCTACAAGGCTGAAACTGTTCACAGGAATGACCTGTGGGAAGGAAAACCCTGCTGTGTGTTCCAAGAAGACCACAAGGCTGGTTTCCCAGCATCGCAGGCGATGTGGGGAGGCCTTCCCAGTGAGGAGCAGACCTCCTGCTCCAGGATGGCCAGGGAAAGAGGACGGGAAGGGAGATTTGGGGGTAGGAAACGGTTACTGCAAAGTTGTCAGCAGTGAGGCAAAAGCTGACCGTGACCTGTCAACCTAAGGCTCAGGAAGAGGCCACCTCAAGAAATTCCAAAGCCAAAAAATTCAAGAAGTCCATTTTTAAGTTGGACATGTTGGCTTAACTGACCAATGCTCCAACCCCATGGCCTCCCACACACTTTGAAAGTTCCACTTACTGGCCTGTTACATCACAAAAATGGCAGACCTAACACTGAATAACCAAAGGCAATTAATTGGTAGCAATTATCTAATCAATATCCAGTCAGTGTGTTCCTAGACAGGAGTCCCTGGGCGGGACTTGTTGTAGGGGAAGAACATCAGAAAGACTAGTAAAGCAAAAAGAAAGTTTTATTCGGCATATATTCCAAAAGGCAAAAGTGGGAAACACGGACAAGCATGCTATCACAGCTGTGTTTGTCCGAGTCCAAGGAAATATCACAAAATAGACAAAAGTGGGAAAATGGACAAGCATGCTGCCACAGCCATGTCTGCCCAAGTCCCAAGACCATTACAGAGTTATCAGTATATATTAATATTACAAACGGGCAAAACCATTGAAAGCTTAGCCTTTTCAGATTGGCTAGAAACTGTGATCCTACATTTTGAATTGTCTTTCTTAACAATCATTGGTACAGGTTTCAGTAAGGAGAGTCAGGAGGGTCTTCATTGGTCCAACAAATTTCTATTCACTAAATTCTAACAGAAAAAGATAAGAGTAGAAAGTATTTTGTTTTCTGTTTGATTGGCTTTATGTGAAAGTTTCCCTAAAAGATATTTTTCAAGATTATCTTAGCTATTGTCTTTATACAGTCAGGGCCCAGGTGATGTATCCTTGTGAGTCCTTGTGAGCCCAGCTCCAGCTGGGTCACTTTCTCTATGCTCAAGGACAGGGATTAATACCTCCAATATTATTTCCTAAATCAGACAAAAGGTTAAGGCTATTAACCAAGTAGGTTACTAACCGAAAGGTGGCTCAAATCCACCTACCCAGAGGAACCTGGGAAGAATCTACCCAGAGGCACCTCGAAAGAAAGGCCTGGCAGTGCACTTCCAAAAACAAGCCATTGAAAACCCTACGGGGCACAGTTCTACTCTGACACACATTGGGTCGCCATGAATCAAAATTGACTAGATGGCTACTGGTTTGGATTTTTTGGTTTGGTTTCAAGACAAAGAACTATGTCAGAGATACCAAGATCCAACCCAACCCAGGCCTGCTCACCTGACCAGCGCCCCTGTCCCCCAGCCCTCTACAGATCCATTCAAACTGGTGTGTCTCCTCAGTACTCTCCCGCATCCCACTTGCTCCAAATCTCAGCTCCAAATGCCTTTCCCTCCCAGTTTTCACCGCTGTGCTCAAGCGGCCTTGCCCTTCATACTCAGCTCTGCCTCAGCGATGTGTGTAATGCCAGGCACTGTGGCAATAACTATGAAGAAAATATAAGGGTTAGGGGATGCTGGTGGGAGGCCGAAAGGGCTGCAAGTTTGGATAAGGTGATCAGAGGATTCTCTCCCATGGGGTGACATTTGAGCAGATCCCTAAAGGAAGACAGGGAGCAAGCCCCGGGGTTATCTGGGGAAAAGCAGTCGACGTGTGGGGCCATCCCTTGCTCTGCGTCTTCCTTAAATAGCGGTGCAGCTGGGGCCACGAGAAAGCAAATGAAGAGGTATTACGCAAAAACGGAAGAAACTATTAGCAGCGTCAGGCTTTACCTTTAGCACTTAGACATCACCCAGGACCAGCTCAGGTCCCAGGACCTGACCGGGCTCCGCAATGACCACTTGAGGCGTCAGATCGTAACTAAGTTGGTTCCGAATCACACTAAGAACAGATTTCCGGCTCTTTCATTGCGTCCGCAGACCCCCGCCCTTCGGGCAACGATCCCGCCCCCTCAGGCATGGCCACGCCCCCACAGGTACTGCCTCCGGTTCCCGCTCCCAGTCCCCGCGACGCCTCTATTCCCTCCCAACCCCTTTAGGCCCCACCCCTCGCCTCAGATTTCCCCCCCGGGCCCGCCCCTAATCCGCTCAGTCCAATAGGAGTTGGCCCCGCCTCCTATGGCCAAGTCTCTGACCTTCTCTCTAACTCTATTTAAGAGGCTGAGCGTCAACGATTGGCCTGTGAGTTGGAGACTTTTTTTTTATTAAACCTAGTTTCCTAATTGGTTGTGGCGTACGGCTGGGACAACCCGGAAGTGATTCCCGCAGAGGCTGGCCGCGTGGGTTCACCTCCTGGGGGCTTGGAGTGAGTATTGCCGCGTCGCCGGGATGACCAAAATAAAGCCAGACCCCGACGGGCCGGAGGCGCCGACGGAGGCGTGCTGTGGGGAGCGCACTTACCATGAGCTGCTGGTCAACCTGAACCCCATCGCGCAGCCCCTGGCCTCCCGCCGCCTCACGCGGAAACTCTACAAGTGCATCAAGAAAGGTGCAGCGGGCGCCGGGGCAGGCGGGGGCGCACGGGCGGTGCGAGACCTCCGACTGACTCTTCTGTCATTGCAGCCGTGAAGCAGAAGCAGATTAGGCGCGGCGTGAAGGAGGTTCAGAAGTTTATCAACAAAGGCGAAAAAGGGTAAGACCCCCCTCCCCGTCCGATTTCGCATTTCTAAACCGTAAACTTAGGTGCTCGGTAAAAGTCGGGTGGACTGACTCAGACTCGTATAATAAAGCAGTCGGTAAGCACCACTCGATACAGATCTCCATATGTCACTTATACGAGCTCAGAGGGAGGCCGTGAGCAAAGTGAACTCCCGAAGGAAGCTAATCCTATTATCTAATTCAGTTAGGGTAGACTCCCCCTTCTTCATTCAGCGACTAAATGTTTATTGAGGACTTTGTCACGCACTCTGCCTATGGGGATGCAGTGACATTGAGCAAATCATCAGAACATAATTACAAATTGTGATAACCACGAAGAAAAAGTGCAGTGAGAATGACTTTTCTTCTACTTATTTTCGGGCATTAATCAGAATCTGAAATTCGTATTTACATTTTTATTCCCAGTAGCTCCTACACAGGCCAGACTACAAGCTCCCTGAGAATAGGGCCTCCCACTGCTTTATCCCCAGTGTCAGGAACACTGTAGGTGCTTAAGAAATAAGGCTGGGGGATTTGATGCAAAATTGGGAGTCTGACCTAGTTTGACCTAGGTGAGGGGGCAGGGAGGGTGTACATCAGGGAGTTTTATTTGAGCTGAGATCTGAAGATGCAGGGACTAATGGAGGTATGAGGGGGAAGGAGGTGGTTCCAGCCAGAAGAAAGAGGGGCATGTGAGCAATGGTAAGGTGTTTAGTTTTTGTACTTGGATCTTTGGGGGCCGTTGAAGGGTTAAAGCCAGTGACTGACAAGATTATATATATGCCTTAAGAACATTTTTTCACTTGAGGGAAGAAAGGATTAGAGAGGCAAAAGTAGATTTGGGAAAACTGATAGGAAGGAGGTTACTGTTTTGATTAGGTTGGTGATGGAGGAGAATGACAGTGGGTGGACTTGAGAGGGTTTAGGATATGGAGAGTGAAGACTTCTTTTTTGGTTTACCCAGCTGAATGGACTGAGGATCCCATTCACTGAGAGCAAACAGTGAAGGAGGGCGAGGTTTGTGTGGGAAGATCACAAGCTTGGTTTTAGACAGTTTTTTTAAGGTACCTTTGCGATACACTCCCCCAGCCCACAATGCCCCTCAGCAGAACTGTCAGACAGACAGATGGGCTTGGAGCTTGAGAGGGGGCCAGGCTGGAGAGAACAGATTTGGGAGTTGTCACATGGTGTGGTGAACACCAACACTTAGAGGAAGAAGAGAGGCCAAGATGCAAAAGGAAAACTAGAATGCAGAAGCAACATTTTGAACCAAGGCTTCTTTCCTTGTGTCTGCCTGTCACCTGTCCTTGGATAATGGACTCTCCCTTCTGTGTCTTCAGGCCTTCTGAGGCCCTTGCCCAGAGCGGTTCCCATCACTCATGGGACACAGCCCATGCTTTTTAGCGTTGCCACTCAAGGCCCTCAGTCAGGTCTCCCCAGCCTTCTTTTCCACCCCACCCACCCTGGATTCCAAAGCCATACCAGGTGGCCAACAACCCCTGTTACGTGTTGTCATTCTGCTTCTCAGCCTTAAATGGCTTCATCTCCAGTGCCCCCTTACCCCCTATTATGGTTGCCAGACAGACATTTATTGTTCAGCCTTCAGTTCAAGTGTCACCTCCTTAGCTGAAGCCTTTTTTTGGGTCTCTAGGGAGAGCTGAGCACTTACTCCTTGGGGCCCCTCCCACACCTCACCTGTCCCAGCACTGTACCACTTGGTGGCATAAATGTTGCCATGTCAACTTCTACCGTTCAGTGGTTGTGGTTAAAAAAAGAAAGACCCATCTCCTCAGAAGAATGCACTTACCCAAATACACAATTTTGCTCTCACTTTCAGAGGGCTACATTCCCTCATTAATAACTGGGCTCCTTGAGGGCAGGGCCATCTTATTTTTCTCTGTACCCCCAATGCCTACTCCAGAGGCAGCACTTAAGACTGAAAGGAAGGAAAGAACAAGCTAGAAATGACCGTGATATCTTTTATTACAGGATCATGGTTTTGGCGGGAGACACACTCCCTGTTGAGGTATACTGCCACCTCCCGGTTATGTGTGAGGACCGGAATTTGCCCTATGTCTATATCCCCTCTAAAACGGTAAGGAGCACGTGACCCCACCGACCCTGGTCAGCACTGGGGAGGGGTTGCCTAATAGGAAAGAATGCAAGTTCTGCAGTGAAGATAGGCCTGGGTCCATTAGCTCTGTCACTTCCTCGTTGGGGTGCAGTAAGTTACCTTTCTGCACTTCTGCTTCTTTCCTGTTGAGTGGGATCCCTCCTGTAGATTGAGAATGAAAATGGAAGATGTGTGTGAATGTGCTTTGTGAACAGAAACACTGCCCCAGCGGTAGCCCTGTTGGATGGGTGCTCAGGGCAGGTGTTTGGGGAGCTACAGCTGTCCTTACCCTTCTATACTGTGAGTCAGGTCTGGGGCCCCAAGTGGTAGGGGGCAGCCCTGCTGGGCTCTAGGCCAGTCACTGTGGCCGTGTGGGAAAATAGGCCCAGTGTTACTAGACTGTGGCTTGAAACTTTGCGGAGTTTAAATGATGGCAAGCAATTCGAAATGTTTTAAACATAACGCAGACCCAACAACCTCTCTGTGGACCAGATTAGGCCTTTCTCCATCATCGTTCTTCATCAGTTTGTGACTCCTGGCCTACAGGTTGTGTGGCCTTTTTTCCAGACAGCCCTTCTCTCTCTGTAGGACCTGGGAGCAGCGGCTGGCTCCAAGCGCCCCACCTGTGTGATAATGGTCAAGCCCCACGAGGAGTACCAGGAGGCCTATGACGAGTGCCTCGAGGAGGTCCAAGCCCTGCCCCCACCACTGTGAAGGACTCGGGTAGCAACCCGGCACCTGTTCTGGAAGCTGCTGTGTGGGCAGCGGGCCAGCTGGCTGCCACCCATGCTCCCAGCATCTCCTCAGTTGCCTGAGGCATGTATTCTTCCCAGGCAGCTGCAACAGCTACTTCATGAGGATAAAGCCAGCATCTTCTCAGTCAGCACTGTTTCCTGTTCCATTTACATGAAGACAGTTCCAAGAATTTGGTGTGGGGGCAGTAAATGCCAAGACTGAAATGTGAGTCTGTGGGTGTTTTTCTAAGCAGCAGCTGTGGGTGGGGCCAAGGAGTTCATGGGCAGGAAAGTGGAAGCGGCTGTTCTAACCAGAGACCTTGAAGGACTCTTTAAGAGGGTTTAGTGCTTGTGCCCAGCCACCCAGGGCTGAGTGCTTGGGCTCGAGCTGAGAATGGACTCTTTGCTGTCCACCAGAGCGCTCAACTCCCACCTGCCAAGTAGGGAGCTGTCAGCTGCAAGGTAAGGCAGCAGAGCCCAGAACCCATTTCATGGAAACCTGCAGCCCCTGCATTGAGGACACCTTCATTCCTCTTCTCTTCTTCCACCAGGAGCCTTAAATCTCAGTGTGAAACTTAAGGAAGCAATTTACTTACCCACACAGTACATTTTAAATAGGGATATGAAGTAAAAAACAACAGGTCATCTCTCCCGTCCAGCATAACAGCCCCTGGTAATCTGATCCCTTCAGACATTTTAGACTTAAGGCCACTTCTTATTGTCAGAGGCCCAGTGCAGGGCTCAGTGCACATAGTGGCCAAGCCTCAAGCATCTTGGAGTAAACTGGAAAGAGCCTGGGCTTGAGAGTCAGATCTGGTTTAAACTCCAAGCGCTCTCCTTTGCAAGCTTCTGCCTTGTTCATGCCCCATGGAAAATGCCTCAGGCTCTTTCTTCTCCCACCAGAGATGCAGGTTGAGTTCTTTCTGCCTGGGCACTGGCCACCCATGCTTCTGCCACAGCTGCAGCCAGGCCAGGCCAAGACCTGTAATGACTGGTCAAATGAAGCTAAAGGCAGGCGACAGGTAAGGAGAAGGGCTGCGAATATATTTACTAGTAATTAGAAAACAATGACATTCAGCTCTCACTTGGACTATTTACAGTGGGAGATGGATACATACAGTTGTGTTGTACAGTGAGAGGAGGTGGCCACAGCTGGGTACCCATGGTCTGCAGGCCAGAGTGGACATGGTGTTGGCATGGCAATGAGAGACATGACTGAGGGTAGGGAAGGAAAGATGTCTGCTGATGGCCAGGTCCTCTGCTACTGTCGGTTGCTACTAAGTCAACGGCAGACATAAACAGGGTGGGAGAGAGTAGAACAGAGGCCACCATCTCCCTCCCTGCCAGCAGAGGAGCCAGCTGCCCAGTACAAGGTGGTTCACCTCCCTCCTCGGCCCCGCCCCAAAGGAGCCTTCCTCAGCCAGTTGCTCTGAAATGAACACAAACCACTGAGGCCAACCACCCAACCAAGGGTGGCCAAGGCTCAGGGGTGAAAGACCCTTCAACAAAGTTCCTTCCAGGCAGGAATCAGAAGATGATGCGTTTCCCATCTGCTGGGTTCTGTTCCATGGGACAGTAGGGACACTTCAGCCTGCAAAGGGAGAAGAACCAAGGAGGTCTCAGGCCAGCCAGCAGGACAGCCAACCCTAGGAGGAGCCAACCATGGGGCACTCACTTTCCTCCGTTAATGAGCTTGTTGAGTGCATCTCGGGAGATAACATGGCCACAGATGAGCTTGATAGGAGGGTTGGAGTCTGATGTCTGCTGGCGGAGGATGGGGCAAGCGAACACCGAGTGGTACCAGCACTTCATGCCTAGTTCGATCTCGATCTGCGGAGGCCAAGCACGGGTGACTCCCATGTCCTGTCCTGTCTGCCCTGAGTCCCTTCTGCCTGCACCCCCCTGCTGGGCCTCACCGGCAACTCATCTTTGTGGCTCCAGACCCCAGTGCACTGCCGCTGCTCAATCACAGCTTTGATGTTCATCAGCACGGGCAGGGCCACACAGCCAGAGGCAAAACTGCAGGACAAGAGCAGGGGCTGTGTTGGCTTGGCCTTCAGGAGCCCAGCAGACACACAATGATCCATATGCCCTTTGAGCAGGTAACTTGGGCCTGAGGTCCAAAGTAGCCTAAGATCATATTGGTCTTTGAAAATCTCTTATATCACTTATAAAGTGCCACATACATAGTTATGTGTATCCAACTCTAGATAGTCGTTCTAATGCACCCCCAAAGGAGTCTACAGGAAAAACAAAAGGAAAACCCAGGGGCAGATGTCTGCTCATCTAAATAAAACATTAAAAAATCCTTGGTGTGACTGAGGTGTCCAGCCAGCTATAGGCCCAATCTGCTGTTGTCACCCAGAACCTCTGTCACAGTAGTATCTATGGCACCCAGGAATGGGGGAGGGAGGGATGTAGCAGAGGTAGGTGGGGGAGCCTGCTGGCTGGAAGGTGGATAGTAAATACCCTGCAGTGCGCAGGGCAGTCCTGCACAACATGGAGCCATCCTGTCTAAAGCGCCATCCTGTAGCCTGAGTGCACGTTAACAAGTCAAGTGAGAGTGGAGGCTCATCGTATTGGGGTGGGCTGGGTTGTTAAGATTCCCAAGTCAGTCTAAGTAAAAATGCCCTGTGATAAATACCCACTGTGGTGGAGTATGTGGCCATGGAGTGAGGTTTAGTTGCCCTTAATTCCCTGTGAGACCCTAGGCAAGTTGGTTAATGTCTTCAGCCTTGTTTCCTGATCTGTAAGATGAGGAGAGTAGTGCCTCTAACTCCTAGGATCACTGAAGTTGTTAGGAGTATTAATGTAAAAAAGTCTTCAAGCTACATCTCTAAATGTTACTCAGCCCCTCTCAGGTCTGTCTGGAAGGACAGTGGCACTTTAGAAAGATGAGAGTGGGGGTACTGCAGAAGGGTCTTACAGGAATCCAGGGTGAGATGCATGAGAGGCAGGGGCCTACTGCCAGAGACGTTACAAAATGAGACCCTTGGCCCACCACTGACTTCATGCGGATCTCAGGCTACAACTCTTCCTTACTCCAGCTTCTCTGTGTGTAAAAATGGAGGTAATTCCAATATTGAAGAGTGACTAAGAGCCAAAGTGAGTCTATGGAAGCACCAAGTACCATGCCTGGCACATAGCAGGTCTGCAAAATCCTGCTTCCCTCTGCACCCTCCCATTTTTGCTGCTCTCACAGGGCTGGGTCATACCTGACGCTGAGAGGGGATTCTACAGAAAGCCCCAGGAGGGAACAAGCATCCCGGGTGAAGGTCTCACAGATCTCGGCCCAATGGCTGTTGTCCAGGAGGTGGCAGTAGGGTGACTTCTCCAAGCCCAGCCGCAGGTACACCAGGCTGCCCATCATCACCTGGATCTCTACAAGGCAACCAGGGCAGCAGCTCTCAGGTTGGGGCCCAGGAGCCAGCCTTTCCCACCAGGGCTGGGGTCTATCCTCTGAGGGGCAGCAGGGTTGCGAATACAGTGCCCTCAGGCAGAACTGGTTTTCCCAAAAATCCAAAGGAAAGGTGGCATCTAGGGGCTTCCTCACTTCCAGACAGGGAGGCAGCGTGGGCACCAATGATGGCCTGACCATGTGGGACAAAGATAAGCATTAACCCAACAGGATCCCACAGGGAGGTGAGCCCTTTCTTGGGTCTCCCCATCCTTCTGACTGCCTCCAGGAGCAAGTAAGAGGCCGGCACTCGTGTCTTTTTCTCCAATGCTAATTTCCCTTTTTAGCAAAGCAGACCTCAGGGTCAGCACTTCATAGAGGCAGCAGTATCTAGTTAAAAAATTCAAGAACATTTGCTGGGTTTTCATACTTATTTTTAAATGAAATTTAAAGTAATAAACATGAGTAGAGCTAGTTAACTGTGGATGGATACTACTGGTGAGAGATTCAAATGTCAGGTTTAGGAAATCTTGGTGTCAAGGAAGAGGGTCGAGAAGGATGCTGCAGAGTTGCTGCAGGGAAAGGCATGCACTAAAGCAAAGTGGCACGAGGACCTGGCATGTTGTGAGCACTAGGAGAAGTCGGGTAGGTGTGTGTATGTGGCAGGGCACTAGAGATGGGAGTAGCCTAAGAGTAAGCTAAAAAGGTGTGGAGGCGGACAAGGAAGCGCCCTGAGTGCCATTGGGGGAGTCTGAGTTCACCTTGCAGA
This sequence comes from Dugong dugon, assembly GCA_030035585.1. NCBI lineage: Eukaryota > Metazoa > Chordata > Mammalia > Sirenia > Dugongidae > Dugong > Dugong dugon. Next base: position 152,807,461 of record CM057460.1, read on the forward strand.
TGATGAGGGGCCAAGGAGGTTTCCAGGTGGGGAGGTCATCACAGTAACTATAGCCCCACGTGGGAGCGGGACTGGCAACCCGGCAAACCTGCCAGAGTCAGCAGCTCCAACCCCTGCATCCACACCTATCCGGGCACATACCACGCTGGTGCAGCCGAGCAAAGGGCTGGAAGTGTCGGGCATAGCTGAGGGCCTCCAATTGCTTCTCAGGGCCACCTGCCAGGAGGTGGATGAAGTGTAGGCGGTGCAGCTTGAACTCCAGGGAGCTGTTGAGCTCTAGGAGGCGCTGCCTGTGGGAGACGGCCCATCTGGGAAGAAACGGGCCCGTTTAGAGCTGGTGACAGAGCCAAGACCTGAGAGGTGGACTCCCAAAGCCTATGTGAGTCCCCTGGAGGCATGTCAGGTTACACCTGGGTGAAATGAAGGCCACAACAGCCCTGTCCCCTGGAAGTCAGGGCAGAGCAGCAAAGGCAGGAGATGATTCTCTGGGCAGAGCAGCTGCTGGCCAACCCCAGGGGCCTCCTTACTCCAAGGCAGGGCCCAGGTCTTGTTCATGCAGAGCTTCCAGGATTCGATTCAACTCCAGGAAAGGCTGCTTGAAGTCCAAATCCACATTCAGCGTTGATTCCTGTAGGGGGAGAGAGACCCCACCACTGGAGGGCAGTGTTTCCAGAATTCTCTGCTCTGCACATGATGAATCCTCATCTACCACAACAGGCTGGAAAAAGCAGGATTTGCATCAGGAGTCATATGGGCCCTCTCATTCCCATTTGAGTTCTGGGGAGGCAGAGTGCCGCAAGCTCGGCTTCCCCAAATGTGGCCCGCAAAGCCCACCCACCACTATGGTGCTAGAGATGGGCCCTGGCCTGCACTGAGGACTATAGTGAGAAAATTATGCTCCTTTCAGTTCCTTGCCTGTCCTGATCACATTGAAGGAAAGTCTCATTGACTGCCAGTATGTTCTTAAGACCTAACAACTGCTACTGTCCCTTTTTACTAAGTTCCCTTTTTAATAAAAGGGATAGTAAAGAAATAGTTTAGTATCAGGCCTAAACTCAGGACCCTGACTGGCAACCAACTCAAACTAGAAATTAAAAACTTCACTTTATTTTCATCATATATATTTTTTATTTAGGGTTACCTTCGTTTATGGCAAGAAGACACTGATTTCCTTTCTAAAATAAATGTATTTAAAGAAAAACAGGGACTACACTGAGGCTAAAGGAACCCTCAAATCTATTGGCTGGAAACAGCTTTTAAGCCTTGAACCAAAACTATCCCACAAAGTCATCTTTAAACAAAACAGCAAGTTAGTGCATTTAATATGCCTTGAGCATTGTGTTCTTTTAAAGAATTATCTACATGAGATCAAATGGACAGCAGTAACTCTAAAACAGAGACAAGAACTTTAAGGAGCAGACAGAGTCTAAATTAAGGGTGGTGAAACAATAGAGGGAGAAATGAGAATGGTGACACCATGTGAAGTGTGTAACCATTGTCAATGAACTATACGTGTAAAAATCGTTGACTAGGTGTTATGTTTTGTGCATATTTTCACCAAAAAAAAAAAAAGTAACGGGCTTAATTGGTGGCATTGGTGGTTCAGTGGTAAAATTCTTGCTTTCCATGCAGGAGGCCTGGGTTTGATTCCTGGCCAATACAGCTCATGCACAGCCACTACCAGTTTGTCAGTGGAGGCTTATATGTTGCTATGATGCTGAACAGGTTTCAGCAGAGCTCTGAGACTAAGATGGACTAGGAAGAAGGCCTGGTGATCTACTTGCAAAAATCAGCCCTATGGATCACAATGGTCCAATCTCATTGTGCATGGGGTCACCATGAGTGGAGGGCCGACTTGATGGCAGCTAACAACAACAACAGTTTACAGAAAACTATCAAAAGCAGCAAGGCAGGTCCACTCCACACACACACCCCCCCCCCCCAACACCTGGCATTACCTGGCACAGCTCCTCGGCGACACTGAGCATGCCCTGCTGGTACAGGTGCTCCACGATGGCCATCTGCAGGATCTGCTGCTGCTTCTCCCGTGAGTCCCACACCGCATCAGAGACGACACCGCAAATCTCAGAGTCAAAGTTCTGATGAGGACGAGAGACAGGGCCCCATGACTGGGGTGCTCACCTGCCTTCCTGCCAAGCTCCTGGACTCACTAGCTCCAGGACAGCCCCACATATCTCCCCGGTCTGGGGCCGCCCAGGTGCTCACCCTGTCGATGGCTTTGCCCACTCGAGAGACGCTGCTGTGAATGTCCTTGTGGTCCGAAGCCAGTTTCTGCACGGTATCTTTGATCTTCCGGCAGCACTGGGACATCACCAGGGAGAGAGTAGCTGAGAGAGGCATGCCCTGGAGGGCTGCAGAGAAACGCTGGCATTGAGTCAGGATGCAGAGAAGGCAGACTTGAGCATCCACTTCCACAGCAGGCCTTGTCTCTGCTGCTTCTAACTGCCAGCCTGGTGGCCTGGGAGGCAGCTCTAACTCAGGAGTAAAATACCTGGAGTAGGCTCTATCCTGGGTCCTGCTACTTTTTAAATGCATGACTTAGGACAACCCAGTTCTCTCTGAGCCTTCGTTTCCTCATCTGTAAAACAGGGTAATATTACTGGCCTTGTAGATTGTTGTGATGGTTTGGGGCCCTGGGTGGCGCAAAAGGTTAAGCGCTTTACCACTACCAAAAGACTGGTAGTTCAAAGCCACCTGGAGGCACCTTGGAAGAAAGACCTGGTGATCTGCTTCCGAAAGGTCACAGCCATTGAAAACCCTATGGAGCAGTTCTACTTTGCCCACATGGGTCACCATCAGTTGGAACTGACTAGACAGCAACTGGGTTTTTTTTTTGGTTTATGGGTTAAGTGAGGGCAGTGATGGTTCAGTGGTAGGGTTCTTGCCTTACATGCACCTCATGTGCAGCCACCACTCATCTGTCAACGGAGCCTTGTGTGTTGCTGTGATGCTGAACAGGTTTCAGTGGCGCTTCCAGACTAAGACAGACTAGAAAGAAAGGCTTGGCGATCTACTATCCTGTGGATCACAATGGTCTGATCCTGTTGTACATGGATTGCCATGAGTTGGGCCGACTTGACAGCAGCTAACAATAACAACATGGGTTAAGTACTTCAGATAGTTTAACTCATTTAATCTACTATGCTGGGAATGACAAACTGAAAAGGAATGGTGTTGCATTCATTGCCAAAAAGAACATTTCAAGATCTATCCTGAAGTACAACGCTGTCAGTGATAGAATAGTTTCAATACGCCTACAGGGACGACCAGTGAATATGACTATTATTCAAATTTATGCACCAACCCCTAAGGCGAAAGATGAAGAATGCAGTCTGAAATTGACTGAACATGCAATCAGGATGCAGTGATAATTACTGGTGATTGGAATGTGAAAGCTGGAAACGAAGAAGGATCGGTAGTTGGAAAATATGGCCTTGGTGGAAAGGTCATGGAGGCCCTATAGACACATCCAAACCCCCCGAGGGACTGAGTTGTTGGACGGAGGGCTCTGGGGACCATGATCTCGGGGAACATCTAGCTCAATTGGCATGACACTACTTATAAAGATAATGCTCTACATTCTACCTTGGTGAGTAGTGTCTGGGGTCTTAAAAGCCTATGAGCGGCCATCTAAGATACTCCACTGATCTCATCCCTTCGGGAACAAGGGAGAACGAAGAGAACAGGATACAAGGAAAAGATTAGTCCGAAGGACTAATGGTCCACAGCTACCAAGGCCTCCACGGGACTGAGCCCAGTACAGCTGGATGGTGCCCGGCTACCACCAATGACTCCTCTGACCAGGATCACAACAGAGGGTTCTGGGCAGAGCTGGAGTAGGATGTAGAGCATAATTTTAACTCCCAAAAAAAAAAAAAAAAAGAAGAAGACCAGATGTACTGGCCTAAAGAATACTAGAGAAACCTCGAGAGTGTGGCCCCCAGACACCCTTTCAGCTCAGAGGGGAAGTTACCTTCAAGGTTCGATGTTAAGCCTGGGAATGGACACCCCAGTAAAACTAAATGGGACTAACGATGTACAGGAGTCCGGTGACAAGGGCCAGAAGGCAGAGGGAGAGTAGGAAACTGATGATAAGGAACACAAATTGAATAAGGACACTGTCGATGTATTGTGAGATTGTTGACCACTGCTATAGGGCAACATTTGTAGTAACTATTAAATGGGAGGCTGTTTTGTCCTGTAAGCCTGCATCTTGGGCGAGAATGGCAGCACAATTGGAAGAGCATAGTCAATATCACTTAAATGTGGAAGTAAAAAGTTTTGAAATGGTGTTTAAATAAAATAAAATAAAAAATAAACAAATGAGACTAAAGAGGTACAATAGTCCACTGACAAGATCCAGAAGACAGAAGGGGACAAGGAAGCCCCCTGGTGATAGGGAACACAAGGTGGAGTAAGGATACTCTTGATGTGCTGTGAGATTGTTAACCATTGTCATAGGGCAACATGTGTAGTAACTGTTAAATGAAAAACTATTTTGTTCTGTAAGCCTTCATCTTAAGTGAGAATAACAGCACAGTTGGAAGAGTGTAGTCAATGTCACTGAACTGTGAATGTAGAAAATTTTGAAACGGTGTATCTTTGGCCATCTGTAATTTTCATAAAAAAAAAAAGGTTGAGAATTTATAGGCTTAATATGTTGTGGGGTTGTTAACCAATGTCAAAAAAAACAACATGTGTACTACTATTTCATGAGAAACTATTTGCTCTGTAAGCTTTCACCTGAAGTACAATAAAATATAAAAAAAAAAAAAAAAAAAAAAAAAAAATATGGCCTTGGTGATAGAAATGATGCCAGAGATCACGATAGAATTTTGCAACACCAACAACTTACTCATTGCAAACACTTTTTTTCAATAACATAAACGGTGACTATACACGTGGACCTCGCCAGATGGAGTACACAGGAATCAAATCGACTACATCTGTGGAAAGAGACAATGGAGAAACTCAATATCATCAGTCAGAACAAGGCCAGGGGCCGACTGCGAAACACCATCAGTTGCTCCTTTGAAAGTTCAAGCTGAAGCTGAAGAAAATTAAAACAAGTCCACAAGAGCCAAAGCACAACCTTGAGTATATCTCACCTGAATTTAGAGACCATCTCAAGAATAGATTTGACACACTGAACACTAATGACCGAAAACCAGATGAGTTGTGGAATGAAATCAAGGACGTCAGAGATGAAGAAAGCAAGAGTTCATTAAAAAGACAAGAAAGAAAAGACCAAAATGGATGTCAGAAGAGACTCTGAAACCTGCTGTTGAATGTTGTAGCTAAAGCGAACAGAAGAAATGATGAAGTAAAAGAGCCAAACAGAAGATTTCAGTGGGCAGCTTGAGAAGACAAAGTATTATGATGACATGTGCAAAGACCTGGAGTTAGAAAACCAAAAGGAAGAACACACTCGGCATTTTTCAAGCTGAAAGAACTGAGGAAAAACTTTAAGCCTCGAGTTGCAATTGTGAAGGATTCTATGGGAAAATATTGAATGACGCAGGAAGCATCAAAAGAAGATGGAAGGAATACACAGTCACTGTACCAAAAAGAATTGGTCGATGTTCAACCATTTCAGGAGGTAGCATACGATCAAGAACCGATGGTGCTGAAGGAGGAGGTCCAAACTGCACTGAAGGCATTGGCGAAAAACAAGACTCCAGGAATTGACGGAATACCAACTGAGATGTTTCAACAAACGGATGCAGCGCTGGAAGTGCTCACTCATCTATGCCAAGAAATTTGGAAGACAGCTACCTGGCCAATCGACTGGAAGAGATCCATATTTATGCCTATTCCAAAGACAGGTGATTCAACCAAATGCAGAAATTATCGAACAATATCATTAACATCACACGCAAGTAAAATTTTTTAGAAGATCATTCAAAAGCGGTTCCAGCAATACATCCACAGGGAACTGCCAGAAATTCAAGCTGGATTCAAAAGAGAACGTGGAACAAGGGAGACAGAGCAGAAATCCAGCTGCATTCTACTCCTGGCATTAGCACTGCCCTGAGAAACCTCAGCTTCCACTCATTCCTCACCATCTGCTGCGCTGTCAGGTCAGAAAGAATGCACTGTGAACATTCCCTGGCCACATCTTAGCACAAAGCAACCAGCCCTGTCTCCCTTGAGTAGGTGGTGGCCTGACCAACACCTCCTGTTTGTATTTGTCAGAATTCATTCAGTTACAAGTGACGGAAACCCAGCTCAGACTGGCTTAAACAAATGGGGGGCAGATTCATTAGCTCACATAACTGAGTGTCCAAAGCCTTTTAACCTAGAAGTCCCCAAACCTCATCTCATGAGGACCCCACTGACTACCAGTAGCCCAGCGATTCCACATCTGAGAAGATGGCCTCCCTGTGAAAACACTGCAGCCAAAACATAGTATCATCTATTAACTAAGGGCACCAAAACCCACCGCTCTTGAGTGATTCTGACTCACAGGGACCTCACAGGACAGGGGAGAACTACCCTATAGGGTTTCCAAGGCTGTAATCTTTATGGAAGCAGACTGCCATATCTTTCTCCTGCGGAGTGGCTGGTGGGTTCAAACCTCCGACCTTTCAGTTAGCAACCGAGCAATTAACCACTGCGCCACCAGGGCTCCTAACCAAGGGCACAGGCAGCTGCAAATGAATGCTTCCAACCAGCAAGATAAAACTGTTTTTACCTCATGCAGCTAACAGATGCCATCAAAAGCAAGGAAACCTGGGCATTTATTGCAGCACAGCACAGCCATACAATGGAATGTTGGGCAGCCGTTAGCAAGAATGAGGCAAAACTCTGTGTGCTGATGTAGAACACTCTCCAGCACATACTGTTTAGGGGAAAAAGCCTTCAAGGTGCAGCAAGTATGTATTTTATACTACCTTTTGTGTGTGTGTTTTTTTAAAAGGTGACCATACAGGATTAAATTGACAACAGCAACTCAAAAGATAACAATACTTAGGAGGCAGTGAGTTTATGTTAATGGGGGAGAACTCAGAAAAGGAGGGTAAGAATGGCTGCACAACTCGAAGGATGTAATCAATGTCACTGAATTGTACATGTAGAAATTGTTGAATTGGTATATGTTCTGCTGTGTGTATTCTCAACAATTAAAAAAAGGGGTGTGTGAAACAGACACCTAGACATACCCCATGTGTTCACACAGATGCTATCTGTAAGGACATCTGAGAAACTGGGGACAAGGGTGGCTTTTAGGGAGGGATGCTTAGGAACTGGGAGTCAGGGGTGAAAGGGAAATTCACTTTTCATTTTGAACTTGAAGTTTTTTCTATATGCATGCATTCTTTAAAAATAAAGATTAAAAAATAAAACTAGTAGATTTGCTTTTTCTCAGTGGTATTGGGTGTAGTAATTCTGAAATACTTTCTATGTATTATAGAAAGTGAGCAAATGAGAAAATATATTGATGATGTTGGGAGCCAGGTTCCATACTGTTTTGAAGGGAGATATAACTGTGGAATGGGAGAAATATAAAAAGAACCAATTGATATTGGATTGGAATTGGGGTATCAGTATGAACTCATGGTTTGAAACAGACAGATGGACAGGTAGACAGAAAGAAAGAAACAAGGAAAGAAAGAGACAAGACTGTCTGCTAAAAGAATCTAGAAACAATGACATCCCAGTAGCGACCCAGATCTCGGTTTCCAAATACCAATCCCCACTAAAAGAACCAGGGCTCCTTAGAGAAAGGAACATCTTATTGTGCTAGAAAGTAAAGAAGTGCTTAAAAAAAAAGTGATGGGAACATGTCAAAAGGACATAAGAAGGCAAGAATAGTCTCAACAAGTAGATCTCCATATGCAAAAGAATGAAGTTGTACCCCTTACCTCACACCACATACAAAAATTAACTCAAAATGGACCAATGACCTAAATATAAGAGCTAAAGTTATAAAACTCTCCAAGGAAAACACAGGTGTAAATCTTCATGGCCTTGGATTAGGCAATGATTTCTTAGATATGACTTGAAAACCACAAGCAACCAAAGAAAAAATAGATAAACTGGACTTTGTCCAGTTTTAAAATTAAAAACTTCTGTGCTTCAAAGGATACTATCAAGGAAGTGAAAGACAACCCACAGAATGGGAGAAAATATTTACAAATCATATATCTGATAAGTGCCCAGTATACAGAATACATAAGAACTCAACAATAAAAAAGACAAATAACCCAATTAAAAAATGGGCAAAGGACTAGAATAGACATTTTTCCAAAGAAGATCTACAAATGGCTAATAAGCACATGAAAAGATGCTCAACATCATTATTTATTAGGGAAATACAAATTAAAACCACAGTAGGACACCACTTCACACCTGTTAGGATGGCTATAATAAAACAGACAGACAATAACAAGTATCAACAAGAATGTGAAGAAATTGGAACCCTCATACATTGTTGGTGGGAATGTAAAATAGTGCAGCCACTTTGGAAATAGGTTGGTAGTTCCTGAGAAGGCTAAACATAGAATTACTATATGACCCAGCAATTCTACTTCTAGGTATATAAACCCAAGAGAATGAAAATATACGCCCACACAGGAACTTGAAGATGCATGCTCATAGCAACACTATTCACAATAGCGATAAGGTGGAAGCAACCCAAATGTCCATTAACAGGTGAACAGATATGCAAAATGTGGTACATCCATACAATGGAATACTATTCGGCCATGCTACAACATGGATGAACTTTGAAAACATTCTGCTAAGTGGAAGAAGCTAGACACAAAAGGTCACATATTGTACGATTTCATGTATATGAAATCTCCAGAATAGGCAAATCTGAAATAGAAAGAAGGCAGATTACTGGTTGCCAGGGGCTGTGGGGAAGGAGGAATGGAGAGTGATTGCTAGTGGGTACAGGGTTTCTTTTTAGGGTGATAAAAATGTTCTTAAATAGTGGTGATGGTTGTACAACTCTGTAAGTATACTAAAAAGCAATGAAGTGTACACTTTAAAATAAGGGTTAATTTCATCTCAATTTTTTAGAAAAAGGACATAGGAACCACGCTGAAGGGGTTCCCTTTGGTCAAATTGGGCATAATTTAAGCATCAAAATAAATGACAATAATGGATTATATAACCTACTGAATATAAGAATCTGCAAGTGTGAATTGATAATTAATAAATAAGGGAAAAGAAAAGGCTCTTCCTTACAGTAGAATGCCAGCTAATAAATGTAGAAGGAGAGATCAAGCAGGAAAAAAACCACCATGCTGCAACTAGCATAGTAATATTTAATTCAGGCATGAATCATCATGGATGTTAAAACTAGTGGGTTGAAGTTTGATGATGAGCAAGATATTTATACAGTCTACAAGTTATCTTTCCACAAATTACTTATTAATTACAAAGAAAAAAATAGTAACTTTATGGTAGAGGAACCTGGCAGACACCATCTTAACCAAGTGACCAAAGTTAACATCACCAATAATGGAACAAGCCAACAGCATGCGCCTCCTAATATGATGAACTGAGAACACATCACTGCGGAAGTCCCCCTGCCAAAAATATAAAATCTGTATCTAATCGTGAGGGAGCATCAGACAAATCTAAATTGAGAATTGTTCTGCAAAATAACTGACCTTAATGCTTCAAAATGTCCCTGTCACAGAAGACAAAGGAGGGCGGAGGAAATGTCCTAGATTAAAAATCTAGATAGACAAGAAAAACTAAATGCAGTGCATGATCCTGAATTGGACCCTGGACTGGAAAATAAAATTGCTTTATGAAAATTATTGGAATATGAGCTGTATTTTTTAGATGATAATATACCAATGTTTTATTGCTTGATTTTAGTAATTACACTGTAGTTATATAAAAGAATGCCCTTGATCTTAGAAAATACCCACTGAAGGGACATGATATCTGCAGCTTTACTTTCAAATGGTGAAAAAATAATAGTACACAAGAGATGATAAAACAAATATGGCAAAATGTTCACAGTTGGTGAATCTGGGTGAATATATGGGTATATGAGAATATATATGAGTGCTTTATACTATTCTTGGGACATTTCTGTAAGTCTGAAATTATTTTACAATGTTTAAAAAATAGTTTTAGAAAGTAAAATGAAAACAAAATGTAAATGAAAGCAATCTGGGGTAAATGAATAATTTTTGTTGGCTTTTGAAAGAGCTCAGAGACTTCCATTACTCCCGTTTGAGAAAGCCCAGGGATTCATGTACCAATGTCCTAACCATCATCCTTCCAGAACTCTGTCACCAGGTGGCCTCCGGGTCTGCTAGGTGCACAATGCAGCTGGTGGGGGTTCTGTTGGGGGAGGACACCCACCTGCGCTGGCCAGCTCAGCCCTCAGCTGGCCCACGTAGTGCAGCAGCTCCTCCAGGCTCTGCTCACAGTGCTGTCCATAGGTGAGGAACTTCTGCAGGACCTTGTCCAGTTCTCTCTCCACGCACGCACACTGCTCCATGCCGGCCTCCGCCTGGAAAGCAGGGGTCAGCTGTGTCAGGCCCCATTGGGATCAGGCTGGCATGGTGCGGTGGGCTCTCTCAGACCATTTCCTCAGATGCCCTCAGCAGGCCTATGTATCAATGTTGCCCAAATTCCCCTGCTGAAAACATCTGTCCACAGCTCCCCATCAGTCTGGGATGAAGGCAGGAGTTTTTTGAATCACGGTAAGAAAATTACTCCCTTTTCAACTCTTCATTCAATAATCTTTGTTATCTCCCGTTTTAATCAGAAGAGAGAGCACTCAGCAGGCAGCACTAACAAGAAATCAATAACACTGCATGTTTCCATGTATTTATTTTATGACCACCTTCTCTTATGTTGGAGCCCTGGTGATGCAATGGTTAAGAGGTCGGCTGCTAACCAAAAGGGTGGCAGTCCAAATCCAGCCACTTCTTGGAAACCCTATTGGGCAGTTCTACTCTGTCCTATAGGGTCGGTATGAGTCAGAATTGACTCGACAGCAACATCTTTGGTCTTTTTTTTCTTTTTTGGTCTCTTACGATATATGGAACTGGTTTTCCATTTACTATACAGCATAGTCCCCAATTTAAGACATATTCAAGTTATGATGAACCGCACTTATGAGTGTCTTGTTTTTTTTGTACATCTTATCGTTAGTAATATGGATGTATGTATTAAAATATATCTGTAAATTGATATGTAATGTTTCCAACCCCCAAAGACAAATAAAGATCAAATTTATAAAGATATTTATAATAAAAGACAATAGTGAAAACTAAAATTAAAAAAAAAAAATGAGGTATTCAACTTACATCAGAATGAACCTACAATGGAGTCGTCAGAATGGAACCCTGTCGTAAATCGGGGACTACCTGTGGTGATATAAGCCATGAAGGCAGACCCTGAATGGCTAATACTTAAAAATGCAGCCTGGGGAATAATAGCCAACTGCCTTGCCAGATTGGCCTTGCCCACCATGCCAGCCTCAGCCTTCTCTCACTGCTCCTCCAAAGACGGGCAACCTTGTGTCCAGCTAGCTGGCTGGAACCACCTGCTGTCTCTCGGCTCCATGTCCTTGAACATGCTGCTTCCTCTCCCTGCTATGCTCTCCATTACCTTCCACCTCCTGGACTACTTGAGAAGATAGCATATCCCTTCTGAGTTAGCTCAGAGGTCATCTCCTTCAGCGACTATTCCTAGCCTGCTCCTACCCTGGCTCCCTCTACTCTCAGCTTTCTACAAACTCTGTACCCTTCAATGTCATTTCCATCACTAGGTAATGATCTGTTTGAGGGCGTCCCTCCCCCACCAGACTAGAACCTCTCCTGTTGTAACACAACCTTTCCACAACATTATACCACTGGAAGGTGACTTGTCCCACTTCTCTACTACTTATGCCCCCTGCTTAAGTCCTGTCCACCCTGGACCTCTGCTCCCCTCCATTTCAGAGCAGCCTTTCACACTGAGCATGTGGACAATTCTCAAACGTTGGTGAGAGTTAATTTCCTCCCCACACCTCCATCTGTAGGATTTGAAATGAGATGAGGTCAAATGTCCCTCTAAAAAGTTCAAATCTAGCCAACTGTCCACTGTCTCAAAGAGGGGTACAGATCCCAAAGAGAATCCCGTGTCTAAGATGACCATTGGGATTTTCCAGTTTCACCTGGACCCAGACTCTCTTCCCATTCCCACTAGCACCCTCAGTCCTGACCTCATCATCTCAGCCCAGCCTACAGCCCCTGTCTTCCTACCAGACAGGTGGTGCTTGCCTGGGAAATGACATCCAGGGCTGTAGGATGTGTTTACAGTCTCTCCTGATGGCTGATGCCATCACACTAGAATCTGCAATCATACAGCCCAGAAGATATGCTCTCCTCCCTGCCCCCTGTTAAATATCCTATGACTGGATGTGAGCCATTATGAGCAAAATATAACAGGGACTCCTGTCTGAAATAATATTATAATTATTATTGTTGTTTCTATTATCAATAGCTAACTGTTGTCGTTAATCGCTGTCTAGTCAATTCCCACTCATGGCAACCCCATGTGTGCAGAGTAGAACTGCTCCATGGGGGTTTCAAGGCTGTGATCTTTCGGAAGCAGATCACCATGCCTGTCTTCGAGGCACCTCTGGGTGGATTCAAACCACCAACTTTTCGGCTAGTAGTCGAGTGCTTAACCATTTGCACCACTCGCGGATTCCTAACTTAACATTTAGTACGTGCTTATTATGGGCCCTGGTGGCTCAGTGGTTAAGAGCTTGGCCACTAACCAAAAGATCAGCAGTTTGAATCCACCAGCCACTCTCTGGAAACCCTATGGGGCAGTTCTACTCTGTCCTATAGGGTTGTTATGAGTTGGAATCGACTCGACAGCAACAGGTTTTTGGTATTATGCGCCAGACACTGCTGTAACAACTTTGCATGCATTAACTCATTTACTTAATTCTCACAAAAACACTACAGTTGCAATTATTAGGCCCACTTTATAGATAAGAAATGAGACACAGAAAGATTAAATAAGTTTCCTTATTTAAGGGCATACAGCTGGTTAAGTGGAGGAGCTGGGAAATGAGGGCGGGCAGGCTAAGCATCATAGGTACTCTCAGGACCCGCTTAACAGTCACTGTGTCACCAGTGACTGGAATGAGTGTACAGCAACCATTAATGATGGCCAGAAACAGGAAACCACCCATGAACCCTGTGAGAATGGTCAACTGGGGAAGATAGCAGGGCAAAAGAATGTTTGCTAAGAGTGTCTGGGGATCAGAATCACCATTTACCAGGAAATAAATGCAGCTCGAGAAAGGTCCCTAAAGTCAAACATAGTCAGGTCTTGTCAGACATCAGGTGATGCTGAGATTACCAAAGGAAGCCCAAGTCAGCATCTTGAAATTGTATAAATAAGCTAGGGAAGGAGATGTATAAGGATTTTCATGCCAGCACTGTCTGTTGTGGGAGACGGTGGTTCAGCGGTAGATGATCCATGTAGGAGATCTGGGCTCGATTCCCGCCAATGCACCTCATGCGCAGCCACCACTTGTCTGTCAGTGGAGGCTTGTGTGTTGCTAAGATGCTGAACAGGTTTCAGCAGAGCTTCCAGACTGTGACAGACTAGGAAGAAAGGCCTAGTGATCTACTTCTGAAAATCAGCCAGTGAAAACCCTATGGATCACAAAAGTCCAATTTTCAACCCACCATGGGCATGGCACCGGCCTGGGCTAACAACAACCACACTGTTTGTTGTGGCAGGGAGTTGGAGACAATCTAGGGGCCTCATCACTAGGAGAATCTATAAGTCAAACGTGGGGAATGTACCTATGGAAACCTGTGTATCATTTAGATACACCCACAGCAACAAGATCTCAATACCTGGTACTGAGCGGGAAAAAAAAAGAAATAAAATGAAGTCTAGGCAGAATACCATTTAATTAAATTAAAAATGTATGCATACAACCAAGGACACATGCAAATGAAAAGAAATACACCAAACACATCAGTGGGGGAGAAAAGAGGAAAGGGGATAAAAGGCAATGCTGTACATAAGTAAACACCAAAGAGAAAAAGGCCCTGCATGGGTCGATTAAACATGCCATGAACTGAGGAGTATGATTAACTCAATTAAAAATTAAGTAGGGGAGCTGGGAAAACAGGACAGATTGGGGGTAGTCCATCCAAAAAGCCCAGGAGGTTAATTCAGTCTGTGGAGAGTGAGCCACTGCATGAATTATGCTCTGTCATCTTCTCCAGGCACAAGAATGTCCGAGTGTGCGTGTGCATGTATTTGACAAGAAATTCTGTGATTAATACAAGTGTTGAGCCTGGAATTTCATGTTCCCTCCTCCTCAAGGTCTCACATATACAGAAATTATCCGCCAGAGCAATCCCTCTAAAACAACCATCAGATTCTGTCACCTCTTGGCTCAAAACCTGCCACAGCCTGATACACAAGCCCTTTGCATCTCATCTGTACATTCGCCTCCTTTACACAATCCGTTCCTGGGTCAGAGTGCCCTCTGCATTTCTCAGCACGGAGAATACAAAATATAGTTTAATCATTTGCTCTCAACGACATCTCATGAAGCCCTCAATGAAATCTGCCTCCCTGTCTGCTTCATTCATTCATTCTGGCGAACCTCTGCTGAAGACACCCATACCACACCCATCTGAATCCTTACCACTGCAGTGCACTAATGTCTATTCACATGCCTATCTCCCCCAGTAGACTGTGAGCTCAAGGGCTGGAGTCCAGACTCATTCCTCTCCCTCCCCCTCAGTGCCCAGCCCAGGGCCTGGCCTCTGGTGGGGCCTCAGTAAACATTTGCTGATTAAATGGCTAACATTCATTTCTTAACACTTGGGCTAGGGGGCCTGAGCTCAAATCTGTGGGCTTGGGGAAGAAGAGACATGAGTGAAACATTAAAATCCCCACCAAGACAGGCATAGGGATTTTGTTCCCAGTCCTCAGCATCCTGAAACAAGAGGGCCCCCTTCTGTGGGAGGAAGAAGGGAAATTTGTATAAATCACAGGAAGGTCGCCTTTGCCTAACACAGAACTAGACAGGATCCACCAACCCAATTCTTACACTTCTGCACACTTCACCCCCATTCATTCTCCACCCTACGCGTTACTCCTCTGATTAAAACCCAACAGCTTCCCACTGTACTTAGAATAAAATCCAAGTTCCTTTCTACAGTCCACAAGGTTCTATGTGAGCCAACCCCCAACCACCTCTCCAATCTCCAACCTCATCTCCTACCACCCTCCCTCTCACTCACCACTCTGGCCACACTAGCCTTTCTGGTCCTTGGTGACATCAAGTTTATTTCTGTCTAACAGCCTTTGTACTGGCTGTTTCCTCTTTCTGGAACATACTTCCCCCAGGTCTTCCCATGGCTGGTTCCTTCTTACTAGGGACTGAATGTGAAAGTCACCTCTTCAGAGATGCTCTCCTAGACCACACCGTTTAAAGCGGCCCCGTCCGCCCCGCCCCACAACAGTCACTCTATCATAGAGTCCCCTTTTCTTTATTGTACATCCCTATACGAAGTTTCACATCTTTCTTTTCTCACTAAACAAAACTGGAGGAAAAAGCCTACCATTTCCCCGGGATAGCAGTCCCTACTGGGAGTTTCATCTGCATTAACGTGCAAATAACTGTCGAACTCCTACTCATCCCTCAAAAATTTCTGCTCAAATGCCCTGCCTGGACCCCAGCCCACACCGTGTTACCTCCGACTCAGTCGTGTCACACTAAGATGCGACGTCTGAGTCCGAGTGACTCCCCAGGCAGATAAAGCTCCTCGAGGCGGGGCCCGGGTCTATCGGTCTCAGAGACTCAACTCCCGGCCCGGGGCCGACCACTGGGAAGAGAACAAGCCCAAAAGCAGACTGATGCCGAGGCTTAGTAGGGGAGGAGGCCTTCCTGGAGGAGGCCAGGGGCCTGGGCGCCCGGCCAAGCGGCTCCCCACCTCCGCCCGCCCAGCGCGCCCCACCCTCGGCCTGCGCCTCCTTGGTCAGCACCCGCCCACTCTCACCTCTCCCCACAGCCCGGGCCTTGGCTTCCGGCGCCGCTGTCATCGGAACCGGAAGCCGCAGCTGTTGCTCCACTGGACCGGCCTCGCCCACTCGCGGTTTCGCGGAGGGGTGGCCGTTCTCCCGAGCCCGTGGGTTTCCGCTTCAGCGCCAAACCTTCCCCTTCGGCGCGCGCCGGGAGTAGAGTCGCCCACAGGAGCCGGGCGGTGCCGCTGGCCCAGCCCTGCCCCTCCCGGTCGGCTGGCAGGAATCGGGCCGAACCACTCGCTCGCCGGCGGGGGATGTGAGGGGGCGGCAGTCCAGGTGTGCGCCTGGCTGCCAGCTGCTTGGCTCCCCGCAACTTCCCACCCTCTGCGGTCCGGGGAAGCTGAGCCAGCCGAAGCCCTAAATGCAGACGTGATTATGCCACCCTTGTTCCCCGCCCTCATCCAAAGTCAAGACTATACCGAACAGTACAATGTATGTAAGGGATCCAACAGTGAGGTATTTCCCGCGGTGGCTCCTCGAGGCGGTTTTTGAAATATCAAAGGATGTTGAAAAGAGAAATCCTTTTTTTGTGCCCCAGCTTTGCTGGTCCCCTAAACCCGTACTTAATCTGCCCACATTGTATCCGACAGAATTGGGTGTTGCTGGGAGGACAAAGTCCCTGCCCTGCCGCCCTCCCTTTGTTGCGCTCCTTGGTGGTGGTGGGGTGAGGGGGGGCCGTCGCACATGGCCATGAGGAGGGAGGGCGAGGGTTAGGAAGGGGGAGAGGAGGCGGTGACCCCAAGCCCTGGCCAGGACTGAATCTTCGGGCCTCCAGGCCCCTACTCTGGAGGGAAGGGGCAGAGAAGCCCACTCAGGCCTCAGGGCCCTGGACTAGACACAGCTCAAGAGAACAGGCTCCATCTCTGTTTCCCCTACTTTTAGGGAATCTTCCACTTCAGCCCTCCTCCCCAAAACAGCCTTAATCTTGCACAATCCAGTTTTGTTTTCTTTATAGCACTTGACTTGAAATGATCTTTTGTGTTGTTCTGCCTCCCCGTCCCTGGCCCCCTCCCCTCTTCTAGGATAAAAGCTCCATCGGATGCTGGGACTATGCCCTCATCATGGCTGTATCCCCAATACCCAAATGCTTGGAACAGAGTAGTTTCTCAAACATACTTCGAGGTAGCGAACAAAATTGGGAAACCGGCTGTAAAAGCTTATGGGTTAAACCCGGCAGGGAGGAGGGCATCCGCAGCCCAGCGGAGCCCGCGGGTCGTCGGAGCGGCCCCAGAAAGGCGTGTCGGTGCACCCGGAGCCTGGGTGGTGTCGGCCCCAGGCGGGAGCCGCGGAGGCGGGGAGTTGAGTAAACCTTGCCCGGGGGCGGAGGGGCCACTGCCGCTTCCGAGCCGACAGGACCTCACAGGCTTTCGCGAACGCCCCGGGCTTCCCCGGTTTCCGCTCGAGCTCCGGCAGCAGCCGGCGGCCGCTCGCCTTGCTTACACACTAGGGTCTTTTAACCTTTGTCTCTGCTTTCCCCGGGCAGTGGCTGTCTTTCCATCTTGGTTTTATTACTTTCCATTGTGCATCAAGTTTTATGACATAGATAATTTTGTCAGTCTGTCTACATTGGGTTTTTGTTGTGTTAGTTTTTTTTTGTTGTTGCTTTTTTCTTTTTTGCTTCAAAACGGGGAAACTTAGCAGTTCTCCACTAATTCGGTTAATAGCCTATTTAACTCTGCTGGTTTCCTAGGATTGGGCTTTTAAATTTTAACTCCTCAAATGTCCATTTTGGCAAGGGATGCTGCAAAGTATGACTCCTCCCCTCCCCCCAAATTATCCAATTATCCTAGCACCCCTTGTTAAATAATCCTTCCTTATCCTTTTGTTTTGAAGCCTTTTATCATATATTATCTCCAAAATTGAATCTACTTTTGGCTCTTCATTCTGTTCTGTTGAAGTTTATTTTTGTTTTTTCACCAATACCATAATGTTTTATTTGCTGTTTTGTAGTATGTCCTAATATGTGGTGGGGTTAAACACCCCTCACAAAAAGGAAAAACAAGTTTACTGAGAAAACAGATAAATGGTTGTCAGGAACTGGGGGTGGAGGATAAGGGCTGACTACAGAGGAGCACAGAGGAATTATGGGGAGTGATGAAACTATTCTGTATCTTGATTGTAGAGTTGGTTATACAACTGTTGATGTCAAAACTCTAAAAACTTCATTTAAAGAAGAGTAAATTTTACTGTATGCAAATTATATCTTAAAATGGGGGAGGGGGGAAACAGGTACACAGAGTTGTTGTGTGCCGTTGAGTATATACCAACTCACAGCATCAGACCCACTGCCTGCCCTCCTCCACGGAAACTGGGGGCACCAGGGCTCAGCCCGTGGGAGCCAAAAGTGCCTTACCTATCTCTGGCCAGGCCCTGGACCTGCTCAGGCCCTCTTGCTCTTCTTTTCCTTCCACCCTGTTTCCTGCAGTGGCCTCTTAACTCGATCCCCGCCCCTTCTCCCTGTTCCCATCCCTCTTGCAAAACTTTGGTTTAGGCCGGGGCAGGCTAAATATTTTGCCTGGTCCAGTGCAAAATAAAAATGCAGGGCCTCTTGTTTAAAAATGATTACAAATCTCAAGACAGCAACCCTTAAAAAAACCCCTTTGCGGTCGAGTCAATTCTGAGTCATAGCAACCCTATCGGACAGAATAGAACTGCCCCATAGGGTTTTCAAGGAGCAGCTGGTAGATTCGAACTGCTGACCTTTTGGTTAGCAGCCAAGCTCTTAACTAGTGCACCACCGGGGCTCCAAGACTGCAGGGCATTACACCAACTGAGCGTGGGGCCCTGTGTGACTGCTGGTCTTGGGTCACTCTTCCCTTTGGCTGCTCAAGCACCCACTCATGGCCTTCAGGGTGAAGTCCTTTTGTGCTAGCTTACAGTTTATCCAGGATCTGTTCTGCCTTCTGGTCCATCCTTCCCCGTGGACCCCCCAATCTAGGCAGGCCCCATCCCCCAAACCCGCACCACATTTCCCTTGTCCACATCTAGCCCCAACCTGGAATGCCCTCAACCCATACCTAAACCTAAGGAAATCCCCCCAACCTTAGTGAAGGCCAGCTTGGCTGGCCCCTCCTCAGAGAAGCTTGCCCCCACCCACCACCCAGAGTGACAAATAGCCCGCTCTCCTCTGACTACCCACAGCATTCAAACCTCACTTCTCTGATGACACACATTATTGTTTTTATTGCAAGAACCATCACATGCTTTTTCTTTCCTGAATCAAATACAGAAGGCTGAACCCCTACCCACCAGGGTGAGGAGATGCCCTATATGAATTGTCCCTGCGGGACCTGCACCCACTTTGGAGAAAGGCTCCCTAATGCTTCTCCCCAGTCTGAGAAATTTCCCCTCATGCTCCCAGGAAGGGCCCCTCTGCCTTCTCCATGCCCTGCTGCCTGGCTCACTACTACAGAAGCCACTCATTGTTCCCATGTCTGATGTCCCCTCCCCTACGGCTCCAAGTTCTTCTGGAATCTCCCCCATCCTCCATCTCCTGCCTAGCCCCAGTCTTTCTCCAAAATGTTCACTAACATGAACTTGTATTATCTCCCTTCCCCACCCACGGGTCATTGCAGCAAGGGCAGGGAGCCAGAGGGCCTTGGCCCACCTCTGCATCCTCACCTGAGAACCTTCATCTGTGGAATAGAAGGGCCACTGGTCTTCTGGAGCCCCCGTCTTCACACAGGGCCCGGCACAGGGAAGGTGCCACCAACAGGGAACAAACTTCAGAGCCGGAGCCTTTCCTACTGTGCCCTACCCCCAACTCAAACCGATCCTAGGTCAGACGGGCATCTGGTCACCCTTGATTTCACCCGCTCCCCCCCGCCACCGTCATCTGGCCTGGAGCCAGAGCAGGGCTCTGAGCAGGGATAAGAACAGAAGGCGTCACTCTACCGTGGCAGTGCCCACAGCCCATGGAGACGGATGCCCAAAAAGTACAGCAGCTGATGGAGAGACATATGGGGGCTGTAGGCACAGGGAAGAGGGAGTACCCAGGCACGGGAGGGGGGTGTGTCACAGAGGGCTCCCCTGTGGAGGCAAGATGCAAGTGCTGTGAGGAGGGGTATGTCAGGAAGATGAGGGCCCAGAGGCCTGTGAGGGGTGGCTGGGGTCAAAAGGGGGGCACCAATCTTGGTGACCCTGAAGGCCAGACTATCAGGGGCCCCAGTGATAGGCTAAGGGGTCCAAGGAGCCATTGGATGCTTTGAATCAGAGGCATGAATCGATCAGAGCTTGGGGGGAGAAGGGCAGACAGGAGGCCAGGAGCCCCATTGGGGAGCTCATCACAGGACTGAAGACAACTGGCTGCTAGGCTCCTGGAGCCTCTGGGGAGCTGGGGACCTGCAGGGCCCACCAGGTGCAGGAGGGAGGGGCTGCCCTGAAGCAGTAGTCACTGCACTGGCACCTGTGATCAGCTGGCACCAGAGCCACCCAGCCGGCTTGGGGACCTGAGAACTGGTTTGCCCAGCATAGACGAGCTAATCCAGGGATCCGGTTCCCTCTGAGATGCCCCAGCTCTGGCATTCTTGTACCCTCCCCCCACATCTGGGCCTGGCTGTGGTTTCTGGCACAGCTGCCAAGTTTTGGTACCTCCCATCCACTCCCCACGGCCTATACTGGCCAGCCTAGCTCCCTAATTGCTGGGTGGGGAGCTGTTCTGCAGGCTGGTATACTGAGAGGTGGCCCTGGCCACTGTGGGGCACATGGGTACTGGTCTGACCACCAGCTGGTGGTGGGAAGTTGTGACCTCAGCTTCAGGCCAGCACCTGGCTCTAGGGGGTCCTCTGCAGGGGCCATCAGCCCAGAGACCTCTGTTTGGAGGGGTCTGTGAAATGGACACTGAAGCTGGGTGACAGGCCTGGCTAACCCGGGTACTCCCCATTTCCCGGGCAGAAGACCTCGGCTCAGGTGTGGGCCTAGACAAGTCTCAGCCAGGCCAAGGGGTCTGTCCAGGCCTGGTCAGAGCTGAAAGGGACTGGAGCTGGCAGGAAGGAATGGGGCAGAGAGGCGCTGGGAAGCAGCTCTCCCTGCCTCCAACCCAGGAGGGCCAGATGCCCCAAACACACCCCCCCCTTGGCCACACCCGCCACCCACAAGCACACACCTCTACACACACCTGCCACTCACAGAGCTATAAACACTCACCAGCTATAAACACAACTCACACACCCCACACTCTGCCCTACAAGGGCGGGTGTACCAGCTCTTGCTCCACAGCCCACAAGCACTCCACCCACCCAGTCATGCCCCTATGCTCTGACTCCACTCCACCACCAGAACCCACCTGCTGGCCCAGGGATGCTACCAGGCCTTGGCCCTGGTGGGCAGGAGCACAAAGGGAACTAACTGGGGGGTTTATGAAGACAACTCAGAGGCTGCCACTTCCCAACCAGCAGTTGGGAGGGGAATGTTTCCCCAGGGCAGGGACCACATTGTATTCAACCCTGTGCTCCCCCACATGCCCACAGGGGCCTAGCACAGCACCTGGCAGATAGTAAGCACTCAACAAAGGGGCAGCCATCCCAATGTTACATCCCCAAGGAAGCTGACTGAGAGTAGGGGAGATGAGAGGCCTGTTTCCTCTCTAAGAAGGACTTTAGAGAATACAAATCCCATCCTATCTCATACCTGCTTAAAAACACCCCACAGCCCCCACTGCCTATGGAGAAACGTTCACACTCCTTGCTGTGGTGAAGGCCCTGTACCAACTGATCCATAAGCTTCCCTGCCTCTTCCCCTGCACCTTCCTAGCCACCCTCCCACCCTCTAGTGTTACTGAGGGAGGGCACACCACAGCCACACAGAAAGCCCTTCCGGGAAGGGCAGGGTCCCCCCAGAGCCTTTGGATGCTCAAGCGTAAGCTGCCTTAGGCCAGCCCCAAGCTCCAGAAGGGCCTGGGCACCTGGGGCCCAGACTTCCCACCAAGAAAATGGCTTATATTCTAGAAATGCCCCGGTTGACTTGCCCTTTTGTTTTCCCGGGGTTCCCTGGTATTGTTCCTTATCAAAAACCCCACCAGTGCTGAAGAAATCCCAGCCTGCAGAGCTGCTAAGGAATCGTGCAGTGCTAGGGCGAGGAAAGAGCTTCCTCCACTCCCCAAATGCAGGCGCCCAGTGGCTTCACACGCAGACCCAGGCACACACCCCTCCCACTGACCAAGTCCTCCTTCCCAGGGAGGAGCTGCAGCCCAGGTCAACAACCCCAACCATCCACCACCCTTCTGGACTCGGGCCAGGGCCAGGCCTGATGTATCAGCCAGGGCCTCTTCATAGAAAACCTAGTTTTATTCTGGGGGAGGCCAATGTTCCCATACCAGCCTCCTTTCAGGGAGGTCTCATCCCAGGTCTCCAGCCTCCCTCCCTCATGCAGGCCCTTCTGCATCATGGGGCTGTTTATCCCCTAATCTCTTTCCCTGCGCCACCCCACTCCAGGGAGCAGGTCTGGGCCCTGCCTGGGTGCTCCTCTCCAAGGGTGCTCCTTCTCCTGCCACCTATGTAGCCCACGGCCCCACCGGATCCCTCCTCTAGGTGGGCCTCCCCACCCCTGGGCCAGCCTCGAAGATACTGCCCCAGACCTAGGGAAGGGAAGAGGCCCTCCGCCTTGGGGCGGGCTTGTCCAGGCCATCTTCTGACAGTTCTTCTGTCAGCTTACTCTGCTGGTCTCAGATCTTGGAGGACTCAAGCCGAGGGCTCCAGGGTGTGGGGGGCTCCCGCAGTGCCCGCAGCTCCTGCTCCAGCACCTGGTTGCGGCGGTACATGTCCATGTAGCCCCCCTGGATCTCCCGCTGGTAGCGCAGGACCCGCTCCTTCTCCTCCTGCCATGTCCGCCGCTCCTGCTCGAAGCGCAGTGCCTGCTCCTGGCCCCGCAGCCGCTCCTGCAGCAGCTCAGCCCGCAGCTGCTCGGCACCATCCCCAGCCTCGCTGCCTCCAGCCTCCCCCAGCAGCCCCCGGCTCTTGCAGTCATCAGTCTCACAGCTGCCTGGGGCTTCCTCCCGAGGGGCCTGCTCCTGCAGGCTCCGCACGGCCTCACGCAGGCGGGCCAACTCCGCATCCTGTGCCTGCACCTGCACCCGGCTGCCCCGAAGCTGCGTCTTTAGGCTGAAGATCTCAGCCATGTTCTGGGCCAGCTCCGCCTGGGCCTCCCGCAGCTGCTGCTTCAGGAGGCTGATCTCCGCTGTCTTCTGGCACACCTACAGAGGGACACAGGATAGGCAAGGTAAGAGCAGATGGCTGGGGACAGGCAGAGGACCGGACTGTAGCACCTGGCCATCTCTCACCTCCCATCTGGCCTCGTCCGGTCGGATGCTGGGGTCTCCATCTGGGAGGGTGCCCAGGAGCTGAGGCTCAGGGCCCAGGCCCTGCTGAGCCCGCAGCTCTTTGCGCAGGCGCCGCTGCTCCTGCTGGGCCATGAACAGCTGAAGCTGGAGGTTGCGCTCGCTCCGCTCGGCCTTCTGGGAAACCTCGTGCAGCCGTTCCACGTACAGACGCTTCAGCTCTGACAGCCATAGCCGCTGCCGCTCCTCCAGCACCTGCCCAGGGGAAGAGGAGCCAGCTAGGGCCAGTGCAGCCACACTGGACACCCACCCATAGACCAGCCGCCTAGATGGGGACCGCTCCACTCAGAGCTGACACCTCAACATTCCAGCCCTGGCTCACGTCCTACACCCAGCATCACAGGGCTCAGTGCCCCGGACACACAGCTGCCTGACCTGGGATGCCCCCCAGAGATGAAGTGTCCCCAACACAGGGCTCTCCCAGGGAACCTCTCTCTGTCCCACCCAACTCCCACGCAAGGACTACCAGCGACACGTGGGGTGGGGGACAGAAGCAGAATCATCTTCCTCTTTCTTATTCTCCTGTGCTCGGAGTCACGTGGGTGAGCTGGTTGGGGACTCTCTGTCTTCCCCATACCCCAATGCCAAGGGACAGAGAGGACCCCTGAAAAGAGGCCTCCCTTACCTGCGTGAAGGGGTTGGAGCCATCCTCATCCCCAAGGCCTCTCTTGAGCTCCTCACAGGTCTCAGGCAGCACTGTGGCCACCACCTCCTCGGCAGTGGGGCAGGAGAATTCGTAGGGGGGTGGTGGCTCGGGCAAACAGCTCAGCACAGCCAACGGCCCTGCTTCCTTAGGGCCCCGCGAGGCCCGGTCCAGGGAGCCCCCAAGGTGGTTGATGTGGCCCAGGGAGGAGCTGAAGGGGCTGGGGCCAGTGCCAGGACTGCGGCCAAAGCTTCCACCACTGGAGGAGTCTGACAGGCTGGGCTCAGGCTCGGGGCCACCCTCGTCCAGGCTGAGGGCATGCAGCAGCTGGGCCCGGGCCTGTGCCTGGCTGGCCTGGGGCCCTGGGCTCAGGGGAGGGTGGCAGGCCAGCGTGTGCAGGCTGCCATTGCTGCGCCACAGCTTCTGGCCCTTGTGGGCGGCTAGGCTCTGCATGGATAGGAAGCCTTTCCCAGTGCCCGCTGCAGGCTTGAACACAGATGGGCGAATGCGGCACTGCCGGAAGAGAGGGCAGCATGAGGCTCTGGGCTGGCCGCCCTGTCTGCCCACCCAGTGCTCCCACTGTCTCCGGGGATCCTCTCAGAGAACAGAATGCCTGTGTCGCCAGCAGGCAGTGACCAAGCTCGGCCAGCCCAGAGCAACATTTCATGTCCCAGCCTACCCTGTCCCAACCCCAGGGTCTCCAAGCAGGCCTCCAGAGTCCCATCCCCAAGCCACCTCCCCCCCACCCCCAAGATGAAGGAAAGGGACAGGGGCGCACCTTGTCGAAGCGGCCCCGCTCGGGCAGTGAGGTCTTGCTGAAGTCCCCAGCCCAGGGATGCTCATGGTAGTAGAGGGTGGCGTAGTCGGCGGGCTCATTCCGAGCAGCCCGCTTGGCTGTCTTGCTGTCCTTCTTGGGGAGGTGCAGGTAGCTGAGGAGCTCACGCTGGCCCAAGCCCTTCCGGAGGAGCCCATCGGGCTGGCGGGTACCCCGGGACCCTGCGAGCGCTGCCCGTAGCTCTTCAGGGGAGAAGTCCTGCCGTTCCAACAGGCTGCCCACGCTGCCCATGGCAATGCCAGCAGGGCCTGGGGCTGTGGCCATGAAGTTTCAACAGGGCAGCTGCTTCTAGGGATCAGAAAGCTCCGTCAGGGGTGGGTGGGCATTTGATGCCCACCTCCCCAATGTCCCTGAAACCAGGTGCTTGCTCTCAGGGATAGTTTTCCACCTGGCCCAGGCCCAGAGGCAGGCAGATGTGGGTGCCAGAGAGAATCCCAGGACGGGATTCCCAGGCTGGTGACAGAAAGAGGTGCAGACCAGTGCAGACCCCAAAGCCACCTGCCCCCTAACACCCTGTGGGACTGGGCAAGTCTGAGGAAACGGACATGGGTGCTGCCCCAGCTGGGGCACCAAGACTAAGGGGGGTGTAGGGGGCTGGTTATGACCCTGAAGCAGCAGGATAGCCTCCTCACCCCCACCCCTACCCCCATCCCCGACTCAGGACTGAGCAGCAAAGGGCCAAGGAGGCTGGACTCAGGCTCTGTGTAAACCCTGACCTTACTCTCCTCCCGGGCTCCCCACCAAATCTGGAGGGCAAGGGCACAGGGAACCAGGGCCCATGGCTTCAGACTCTCCATTCCTTCTTCCTTCCTTGGGAAAGGGAAAATCCAGTTCAGCCCCTCTTCCTGCCAAGGGTCAGAGTTTCCCAAGGGAAACATCTGGAATGGGTGGGGCCTGGGGGCTACACCGGGAAGGGATACAAACAGGAAGGGCCTGAGGGAAGGAAGGATGGAGCCAACAATGGACACAGCTTCCGGAACAGGTGTTCATGTCTGTGCAGAGGGGGAGGCAGAGGGAAGGGGCCCCTGAGCCCCTGCCAGCCCATGCAGATGCTGTCACTCCAAAACCCACCACCAGGCAGGGCAGGATCCCAAACCCTGACCCAGCCTGGAGCCAATCAGTTAACCACCTAGCCAAGCCATCGCTTGTTTCAAACAGTTTCTTCATCCATAAAACGGAGATAATACAAGGATGCCACAGGACAGGGTGAGATAATATGACAAAGCACACAGGCCAGCGCCTGAGTCCATACTCGCTTGCTGGAGCTGAGCTGAGCTAGTCAGACCCACGTGCGCCTGCTGGACAGCCGAGTGATCAACCCTGTGGGCCTCTCCCACCTATACTGGGACCCACACTCTGGAGGAATCCCTCAGACCTCGCCCAGCACCCAGCACACAGTAGGTGCTCTGTGGGATGGATGGATGGATGCCAACCTCTCTGCTCACATGCACGTGTGGCTGAGCACATTACCAAACTCCCAGCAGGGTGGCTGGTTGCAGCAGCGAGTCCCCAACACCCACCAATGTGCTTCCGGGACACCCATCCCGCCCCAAACAATAGTCTTTAGGAGGCTCCATCTTCCTCAACCATTTCCAGGTTTTGTGTTTGTGGGAGACAAGGGAAAGGGAGGAAGGGCCATGCCTTGCCCCCGACACCCTATAGCCCTCAACCTTACCCTAGGCACAAATATCCTTCCCAACCAGCCCTTCCCAGCTGCCAGACCTGGGTGGGGGGCGAATCTGAGTGTGCATATCCCAGGCTCCAACCCTTCTGAGGGTGTCGTAGCCACACAGGGTGGGAGAGTAGGGGGTGCTCAGACAGGTGCGGAATCACAGGTGCTGAGCTCCTATGGCAACACAGCCCTGGGTAGAGGTCTGAGTCCTGTGACATAGCTACTGTTCCTAGTTTTAGGTTAAGGACACTGGCACAGGAAGGTGCACTGACTTGCCCAAGTCACAGAGCTGGTCAGGGTGAGTATGATCCCAGCATGTGATTCCCGAATGACTAGTTGAGGGCCCCAGGATGTCACCCGCAGGCAAAAGAATTGGAATTCAAGCATCCTGCCTCCCACCCTGACGCCCCCCTCCCCCAGTGGTAATCCCCCCAGTGACAGACAGACACACTGAACTGTCGCTCCTGGGAGGCAGCCTGGGGAGGAGTACAGCAGACAGCCTGGTACACAGCCCTGCCTCACACACTCTCTGTGGAACCCTGGGCACTGATGCTCCACCCGTTGCCATGGCTCAGTTTCCCCATCTCTAAAATTAGAAAGACACTGCCTGCCCCGCCTTCCTGGTAGGGTTCCTGTGACAGTCACAGAGACGACAGAGAGTGGACTGAAAGCCCTGTACAAACATGGGGGTGGCAATGTTGGCCGTGGTGCCAAATATGCCCACCTTGCTCCACACATACCACCTCACTGCCCAGTGCCTCTCTTCCTGAGATGATGGACACCCCATTTTCCCCACAATGGGTCTCAGGTTCAGGGGAAAAGTCCTTGGACTAGAAGTAGCCACAGCAACGCACACAGCACACGTAACAGTCCACAGTCAGTCCCACCTAGCAGCACGGAGACTCCTATGTTAGAGGATACTGCGCAGACAGTTCCTCCAACAGTAGACGCAGTCACACAACACTAAGCACCCCTGGGACACACACACAGATGGAACAGAGGAACACCCCAGCATGAAGACCCAGGTGTCCTTCACAGCCCCAAGGCTAGATGCAGGCGCACGTAAGTAACCGGAGCATTTAGAAACAGCCGTGGAGTTCGATGAAGGCGGTGCAGATGACCCCTTTCCTCTGCCTTTCCTTGAGGTCCTCACCCCGTCCCTGCCTCCTAGATAACTTATCTTCTGTATGACCAGCTCCCCCAGGAGGGCCCAGCCTTCCAGAGGCTCCAGCCTGCTCAGGTCTTAGTCTGGGGGCTAGTCCCTCCTCCTGAAGGGGTCCACTCCACTGCCACCCCCTCCCCCAACACACACATTCCTCCCTGTTGCTGGGAAGCTATGGGATTGGTATGGTCTGGCTGAGGCAGCTGCGCAGATTGAGCAGCAGAGGACTTAGGAGAGGGAGAAGAGAGGGTGAGAGCGCAAGGGCCTTGCAGCCTCAATGGGACCAGCAGAGCAAAACTCCGGGGCCTCCTCCTCCTTCCCTGCCTAGAACGGGGTGCCTGCCCTGGGCCCAGAGCTCAGCACAGAGCTGAAATCCCCCACCAGCCAGCTGGGCTAGATTTGAGCCAGGCAGCACAAGCCACATCCTCCCTGGGCCCCAGCTGGCCCCAACAGGGACCCTTACTTCTGCTCTCATCACCTGACACCAAGACTAACCAGCAGCACAGAAAGCCCTGGGCACAGAGGGGCATCTCTTTCGGACCAACTTTGTGGAAATAGGCGCAGGGCACCGGGGGAACTACACTGGCCTCGAAGCAGAGAAGGAGAGTACTAGCGGGGAGCATGCCCATGCCTGGTAGTGGGTGTCTCCTTGGGTCAGGCCTGACCTGGGCACTACCACATCCTCGTAACACACACAGGAGGTGAGGACTGTTATCCCTGTTCTTCAGAAGAGGAAATTAAGGCTCAGGAAGTGAATTAATGTGGCTAAGGTCCCATTCAGCTGCCCAGAGAGAAAGCACACAGGTTTAAAGAGTATGTCTGTCTTGTTAGGAAGCCTTTTCTGACCCCACCTTGTGTCTCCTCTGGGGTGGACATCCTAGCTCCCATGTGAGCAGGAAGCTCCCAGTCTGGCCTCTGCTGCGGTTAGCCCCTCCTGAGCCCTGGCCCCAGGGGTGGGTCCCACCACCTGCTGGAGGATCAGCTTAGCTGGAGGCGTGTCTGCAGCTGCCCCAGAGGAACAAGACTGGAATGTCCCAGCTCTAAAAGAGGGGGCAGTGGGCAAGGGGGCCCAGAGAGGGGAGAGGACACTTGGGGGCAGAGCTCAGTGCCTAACCCCTGCAGGAGTGAGTCTTAGTGTTCCCACACAGTCACTCACAGTTGGGCAGCTCTCTATTTTTCTCAGCCCTTTGATTTCATCATCTCAATCTCATAGCCACAACAGCCTCCGGGGCAGGAAGGACAGTAATTACCTTCATCCCGTTTTACAAGCAGGGAAAATGAGGCCCAGAAAGAGGAAGAGAGTTGCCCCAAATCCCACAGTGGCAAGCAATCTGGACTCCCTGGACAAAGTCTTGTCTGCTGGACCAGGCTGTCCCAGTCAGGGGTCACCCGTTGGCTCTCATGAGGACACACAATGTCTCTATGTATGCTTGCCCAGCCCCCCATGCCTACTTCTCTCAAGAGCATCTGTAGCAGAGAGGTTTGGACCCCAGACCCCTCCTCCAGCCTTGACTCCCTACTGCCCGTCCCCAGGGCAGGAAGAAATAGTGGGACCACTGTTCACATGTGGACTCCAAGCCCTGGAAGCTGCTAGCTCCAGAGGCGGCGGCGGGAGCAGGCTGGCGCGTTCATTCACAGTCTCACACATACACACCCACACACAGCCAGCCACAGAGAAGCCCTGCCCGCCCGCCTGGGAAGGCCCTGGGAGCAAGCAGGCAGTTCACCTGGCCAGGACGGCGTTAGGCCTCTGCTCCTTCCCTAGGCCGTGCAGAAAGACGGCCGGCAGAAGGCGGCAGGGCAGACCCCTGGGGCAAGCCGGCTCCGACGGTGGCGGTGGGGGGAGGGGATGGCGGGTCCCAGTCCTATTCTTGGACACAGCCGAGGCCCTGATTTCGGCTTGGTTCCAGGCTGGCCCTCACTTTGGCCAAAGACTGTGACCAAGCACGGGGGAGGGGGGGTGCTCTGGCCGCCAAGACCTGGGGGCGTCCCTCATCCACAGGTCGGGGCGCCTCGCAGCAAGCTGCAGCCTGGACAGGCAGGGGGTGGGGGAAGAAGGAGGTATCTGGGTGCGGACAGTGCTGGACTCGGGGGTGGAGGCTTGGTGGTCCGACTCCCGCGCCCCGGGCGCCTGCCCCACCCTGGTGGTGGTGCAGGGGTCCGGGGCGCTGCACCAAGGAAACTGCATTTGCAGAGACTGCGAAAAGGAGTATAACCTGCCGCCTGCCCCTCCAGCGGCGCGTCGGGGTCGGTCCCTGACTAGGCCAGTGCCTGGGAGTCGGAGACACCTGGGCACACCTGTACCCTGCCACCCCCGCCCATTTCTCAGATGTGTGCCTCAGCTAGCGAGGGGCTGTGGCTTGGTCAAGGACGCCGGGACAGGACGACCTCGGCGCGGCCTCACCCCCGGATTCGGCTCCCGCCCGGGCCGCGGCTGGCGGCAGAGCGCGCCCACTTACCATGCTGGCGCCGCACTCTTGCGCTCCGCGCCGGCTGCGCTCCCCGCCTCGCGCGCTACGCTTTCCTCGCGCGGATTTGAACCCTCTCTGAAAGCGGCCGCAGTCCTCCAAGACTGCGAGGCGGGCCGGCGCGGCGCTGAGGCCGGCGCCGGGAAAACGCGGGAGGGCAGGCAGGCGCCGGAGCCGGATTGGCGAGGGAGGGACTGGTGCGGCAGCACTGCTTGCCTGCCCCAGAGGCGGAGGGAAAACCCGGCCTGACTCACCGCGCTCGGCGAGCCCTGAGCCCCGCCGGGCCCCCGGATGTGGGGGGCGGGGACCAGGGGCACACCCGCCCACCCGGAATCCAACTTGAGCCTCGCCTGGCTCGGCTCTGCCAACCCGGCAAGACTGCCCAGCTCTCTGCCGGCTGCGCCCCGCACCGCGGCCGCCCTCGGCGCGCCGGCCTCAGACTGGCTGGGTCCGCAGCCCGAGCGCGGCGACGCCCGCGGCCGGCGCCCCGCTCCTCCTCCTCTTCCTGGCCTCGCCCGCATCTCTCCGTTTCCAGAACTCTTGACAGCTTCGGTCCATCACCTTCCTGATCCTCAGCGCCTCCTCTCAGGTAAGCAGTAGCATCCCCTTTTGAGGCTGAGCAAAACAGTACTCTGAGATGTGAAGACCTTTTCTCAAGGTCTCCGGCTAGTTAGCGACTGACTTGGGCGCTCTTCCAAATTTTTTTGCCGCCAAAGCCTTCCAGGGGCAGCAAATTCAGATGCCTTCAGGGGCCAGACAAATAAGGTAAGTGAGTCAAGCCGGCTGGGTGTAAGAAAATGGGAAGAGATGGAGAGCGTGGCATCTACCTAAAGGGATTCGAATTCCCAAAATTCGAACTTCTCTCTTCCTCAAAAAATTAAACAGAGTACTATATGACCCAGCAATTCCACTCCTAGGTATATACCCAAAAGAATTGAAAACAGGTATTCAAACAAGTATTTGTACAGGAATGTTCACTGATAATAGCCAAAAGGTGGAAACTACCCAAATGTTCAACAGAAGAATGGATAAACAAAGTGGTGTATCCACAAATGGAGTATTATTCACTCATAAAAAGGAATGAAATACTGATACTTGCTACATCAAGGGTGAACCTTACATCAAGGGTGAACCTGTAGAACATTATGCTACGTGAAAGAAGCCAGACACAAAAGGTACCATGTTGTATGATTCCATTTATGTGAAACATTCAAAATAGGGAACTCTGTAGAGACAGAAAACAGATTGGTGGTTGCCAGGGGATGCAAGGGGGCGGGGAATGAGGAGTGACTGCTTAATGGGATTCTTTTTGGGGTGGTGAAAATGTTTTGGAACTAGATAGTGGTGATAGTTGCACAACATTGTGAATGTATTAAATGTACATTGTGAACTGGATACTTTCAAAGGTTAATTTTATGTTATGAGAAGGATGTCCATGATTAGTTCTGATGAAAACTCAGCTTCAGTAATCACAGGCTCGGATTGTTAAAAATGCAGTGACTTATCCAGGGTCTTCTGACTTCCCGGTCCAGTGTTCTTTTCCCTGCACCAGGCTGCCAGTGGGAGGTGGGAAGGGAAGGGTGTTCAGCATCTTGGAACATCACAACAGGAGGGAAAGAAATCAATCAGAAGGCATCCTCCAGCCCAGAGATGTCAAAGACAGGGTGGTGAGGGGAGAGGGGCTGGAGGGTCCTGACTGACTGGAACATGGAGAAAGTGGCTGAAGACTCAGGTAGGAGGCTGTGTCCCCCCACCCCCTTAGCCTCCCCCTCCACAGCTCAGCAGGGAGCTTGTCTCTGGTTCCACACTGGGGCTTCTCTGCAATAGACTGGGGTGCAGAGTTCAGGGGTCTGGGGCAGGACTAGAGAACGGCTTGGCTCTGTCCCTCTAGCAGAGCCGTCATTTCCAAAAACAAAGCTTAGATCCCCAGCCCCTCCCACTAGGACCAGGCTACCTGTCCCCACCTCCTGCACAGGCTCTGGGCTCCAGGCCGAGGACAGCACAACCATCCCCCACAGCCTTTGCTTCTCTGAAGCTGGTCTGGCAGATAGTCCTTCCTGCCTGGCATCTCTGAGCCCTTTAAGGTTGCCCTGGTCACCTGGTTAGGGAATGACAAGGCAGAGAGGACCAGCTGCCCCAGGGTAGAGGCAACTTCAGCCCTAATCCACAAAGTGTCTCTGAAGAAGTAAAAGTATCCCTATTTGCAAATAATATGATCTTATACCCAGAAAACCCCAAAGAATCCACAAGAAAGCTATTGGAACTAACAGAAGATTTCAGCAAAGTATCAGGATACAAGATAAACATACAAAAATCAGTTGAATTCCTCTACACCAACAAAGAGAACTTCTAAGAGGAAATCACCAAATCAATACCATTTACAATAACTCCCAAGAAGATAAAATACTTAGGAATAAATCTAACCAGAGATGTAAAAGACGTATGTAAAGAAAACTACAAGACGCTACTGCAAGAAACCAAAAGAGACCTACATAGGTGGAAAAACATACCTTGTTCATGGAAAGGAAGACTCAACATTGTGAAAATGTCTATTCTACCCAAAGAGATCTACAGATACAATGCAGTCTTGATCCAAATTCCAACGACATTTGTTAACGAGATGGAGAAACAAATCACCGACTTACATATGGAATGGGAAGAGGCCCCGCATAAGTAAAGCATTACTGAAGAAGAAGAACAAAGTGGGAGGCCTCGCATTATCTGATTTTAGAACCTGTTATACTTCCATGGTAGTCAAAACAGCCTGGTACTGGTACAACAACAGATACATAGACCAATGGAACAGAATTGAGAATCCAGACGTAAATTCATCCACCAGTGAGCAGCTGATATTTGACAAAAGCCCAAAGTCCGTTAAATGGGGAAAAGGACAGTCTCTTTAACAAATGGTGCTGGCATAACTGGATATCCATCTGCAAAAACCTGAAACAACACCCATACCTCACACCGTGCACAAAAACTAACTCAAAATGGATCAAAGAGCTAAATATAAAATCTAAAATGATAAAGATCCTGGAAGAAAAAATAGGGACAATGCTAGGAGCCTTAATACATGGCATAAACAGAATAAAATGATAAGAAACAATGCACAAACACCAGAAGAGAAACTAGATAACTGGGAGCTCCTAAAAATCAAACACTTATGCTCATAAAAAGACTTCACCAAAAGAGTAAAAAGACAACCTACAGACTGGGAAAAAAATTTGGCTATGACATACCCAATCAGGGTCTAATCTCTAAAATCTAGCAAGATACTGCAAACCTCACAACAAAAAGACAAATAACCCAGTTAAAAAATGGGCAAAGGATATCAACAGACACTTCAGAAAGAGGACATTCAGGCAACTAACAGATACATGAAAAATGCTCACAATCATTAGCCGTTAGAGAAATGCAAATCAAAACTGCAGTGAGATACTGTCTCACCCCAACAAGGCTAGCACTACTCCAAAAAACACAAAATAATAAATATTGGAAAGGTTGTGGAGAAACTGGAACACTTATTCAATGCTGGTGGAAATGTAAATTGGTTCAACCACTTTGGAAATCAATTTGGCGCTTCCTTAAAAAGCTAGAAATAGAAGTACCATACGATCCAGCAATCCCGCTCCTTGGAATATATCCTAGAGAAATAAAAGCCATCAAACAAATAGATATATGCGCACCCATGTTCGTTGCAGCACTGTTCACAGTAGCAAAAAGATAGAAACAACCTAGGTGCCCGTCAACAGACGAATGGATAAACAAATTATGGTACATACACACAGTGGAGTACTAGGCAATGATAAAGAACAATGATGTATCCACAAAACATCTCACAACATGGATGAATCTGGAGGGCATTATGCTGAGTGAAATTAGTCAGTCACAAAAGGACAAATATTATGTGAGACCACTATTATAAAAACTCAAGAAAAGGTTTAAACACAGAAGAAAACATTCTTTGATGGTTATGGGGGGGAGGGGGGGAGAGGGGAATTCACTAACTAGATAGTAGACAAGAATTATCTTAGGTGAAGGGAAGAACAGCACACAATACAGGGGAAGTCAGCACAACTGGACTAAAACAAAAGCTAAGAAGTGTCCTGAACACAACCAAACACTTTGAGGGACAGAGTAGCAGGGGCAGGGGTCTGGGGACCATGGTTTCAGGGGACATCTAGGTCGATCAGCATAACAAAGTTTATTAAGAAAATGTTCTGAATCCCACTTTGGTGAGTGGTGTCTGGAATCAGCCATCTAAGATGCATCAATTGGTCCCAACCCACCTGGAGCAAAGGAGAATGAAGAACACCAAAGACATAAGGAAAATATCAGCCCAAGAAACAAGACACATAAACCAGAGACTCCATCAGCTTGAGACCAGAAGAACTAGATGGTGCCCGACTACCACCAATGACTGCCCTGACAGGGAACACAACAGAGAGTCCCTGACGGAGCAGGAGAAAAGTGGGGTGCAGAACTCAAATTCACATAAAAGGACCAGACTTAGTGGTCTGACTGAGACTGGAGGAACCTCAGATGCCTTGGTCCCCGGACACTCTGTTAACCCAGAACTAAAACCATTCCCAAAGCCCACTCTTCAGACAAAGATTAGACTGGATTATAAAACATAAAATAATACTTGTGAAGAGTATGCTTCTTAGTTCAAGCAGATGCAAGAGACCAAATGGGTGGCTCCTGCCCGGAAGCAGGATGAGAAAGCAGGACCGGACAAGAGCTGGTTGGATGGACACGGGAAACATGGGATGGAAAGGGAGAGTGTGCTGTCACATTATAGGGATTGCAACTAGTGTCACGTAATAATATGTGTATATATTTTTGTGTGAGAAATTAACTTGAGCTGTAAACTTTCACCTAAAGCACAATTAAAAAAAAAAAAAGTGCCTCCTCTCCCCGCTCCATGCACCCAACACCTTCATCACTTCCTGTCCTGTTATGGACTGAATTGTGTCCCCCAAAAATATATGTTGTGAATCCTAACCGCTATACCTGTGGAAAGGAGTCCCAGTGGCTCAATAGTTAAGCGCTCAACTGCTAACTGAAAGGTTGGCAGTTCGAACCCACCCAGCAGCTCCACTGGAGGAAAACCTCACAATCTGCTTCTGTAAAGATTACAGCGAAGAAAACCCTGTGGGGCAGTTCTGCTCTGTCACATGGGGTTGCTATGAGTCTGAATCAACTTGAAGGCATCCAGCAACAAACCTATGCATCTAATCCTATTTGGGAATCTAGTTTTCTTTGTTATGTTAATGAGTTAATATCAGTGTAAGGTGTGTCTTTAACCAGTCATCTTTGAGATACAAATGAAGCAGATTAGGCACAAAAGCTAGGAAGCACAGATGGGGGAAGATAGATGCCACTCCACATGAAGATTGCCCAGGAATAGAGGAACAGAAGCTGAAAAGAGATAAGGACCTTTCCCCAGGGCCCATAGAGAGAGAAGAACCAAAACCAAACGAAACCCGTTTCCATCGAGTCAATTCCGACTCATAGAGATGCTATAGGACAGAGTAGAACTGCCCTATAGGGTTTCCAAGGAACAGCTGGTAGATTCAACCCCCAGAACTTTTGGTTAGCAGCTGAGTTCTTAACCACTGCACCACCAGGGCTCCAGAAAGAGTCTTCTGCAATAGATGGTGACCTGAATTTGGACTTCTAGCCTCCTAAACTGTGAGAAAATAAACTTCTGTTCATTTAAAGCCAGCCACTTGTGGTATTTCTGTTGTAGCAGCACAAGATAACTAAGATACCCCTCCATCCACAAGCATAAACCATACATTGACTTCTTGGGTGCCCTCAGTCCAGCCTCCTCAAATGAAAAAATGAAGCACAGAGAGAGGACATGCACTGTCACCTGCAAAAACCATCTCAGAGCTAGTTCCTGGCAGAGCTGGGCCTCTTGCTGCCTACTCTTTTTTTTTTTTTTTTTTTTTTAATATATATTTTATTGTACTTAAGGTGAAAGCTTACAGAGCAAATAGTTTCTCATGAAATAGTAGTACACATGTTGTTTTTTGACATTGGTTAACAACCCCACAACGTATTAAGCCTCTAAATTCTCAACCTTACTCTTATTATTCCTTCAAATGCAGGCTGTCCTCTGGCTTTTCACCTCTGCGCCCTCGGCCCTGGCAATGATCACAGCACTTCAGAGTAGCACTGTTCACAATAGCCAAAAGGTGGAAACGACCTAAATGTCCATCAACAGATGAATGGATACACAAAATGTGGTATATTCATACAAGGGACTATCATTTTGTCATAAAAAGAAATGAGGTGCTGATACATGCTACAACATGGATGAACCTCGAAAACATGCTAATGTTGGCGTTAAGCCTTTAGCCTGCAATCTGCTTTCTGAGGCCTTTGAGAGAAGAAGTGGGCTGGGCAGAGGTGGGAGAGTCCAGAGCAAGCTGGAAGACAAGGCTTGTGCACCCCCCCCACCTCAACTTCCCTGGACTCATGGGGGAAGGGGAACTTGTGGGGGAGAGGGGGTTCCTGGTGGGGGAGACTCATGGGGGAAGGGAGACTTACATGCAGTGAACTTTGCTTACCTTCCTGGGCTTGCAGGGCAAACCCCACTGCCTGGAGCCACTTACCCCCAGACTTGTGGCTCTCCTGGAGTTGGCATGGGAGACACACCTCCCAGGTGCCAAGGGGTGAGGCACTTCAGGTGCCATGCCAGAGGAAGTGAAACCAAGCACGCTGGATGCACCCACTTCCTAAATTGGCTGGCCTTGGACAATTTAATTTCTCTCTCTGAGCCAAGCCTCAGTTTCCTCATCTTTAAAAAGAGATAATTTGGCTGTGAGGATCAAGTGAATTAATGTATGTAAAGCTCACAGCGCAGTGTCTGGTAAATGGTAGGCATCTGGAAATGTTTGTCCTTCTCCTTTCTCTTATGGGAAAAGTTTGTGCAAAGGACCAAATGCCTTCTTGAAGTGGCCAGGAAGGCTGTGTGAGGTCGGTGTGTTGTCCACACCAGCAAGCACTGGCACTGCCTTGGGTCTGGGCTGGATAGTCTGTGCATGTCTGTGGGGATATATGCCATTTAAACATGGCTGCACTATTGGCAACTGCAGCCCCCACAGGCCTCTATGCTGCACAGCATGTTGAGACTTGTCTCCCACATGTCGAGACTTATCTCCAACATGTCGAGACTTGTCTGGATGTGTTTTCCCAAACCTGTTGTCCCTTTACTGATTGACTTGTTTACCTGAATTCCTTCTCCCTTGCCTGCATTCAAAGCCCATTTTTTATTAATTGCCTTATTGATTGCTGTACTGACTATAAAATAAACTCCTGGGACTGAAGTGGGGGTCGACTCCTCAGAGTGACCCTCCTGGCCCCACTTCTCTGTAAGAGTTGTGCAGTTGGTTACTGTCTTTGCCTTCCCGATTACCATCGCCACTGCGTCTCATGTCCCTGCTGCTTGCCAGTAGCCAGGACTATGGATTCCTGGAGCCACCAGTGGTGACTAGGATTTCCCTCACCTCTATGGCCACCACCTCCGGCCTCATCACCTTTCTCCTTGATGGTTGTTGCATCAGCCTCCCTGGGCTCCCTTCCTTGCAGTGTCCCTCCCAGCCGGCCTCCCCTCTGCCCCAAAAGGAGCTTCCTAGCCCATGCTGCTGTCCCAACACTGCCCTACATGGGAGGTGGAGTCCCAGCACCAGGACTGGTCCCACGGCTTCTTCTGGTTCAGCCACTGTTTCCCTGCACCTCTGCTCTGGTGACCTACCTCATGTCCTCATCTGTAAGTTGCTGAGTTGTTGGGAGACTCCATCAAGGGCACCCACTGTGCTCAAGCCCCCTCGCCCACCCCCAAGGCTCTGTCCTCTGTCCAGACCTCTTCTGTTGCTTCACTGTAACCACACAGTGACTCCACTTATCACAGTGCATCCTAATTCATGACTGACCTGTCTCTCTCCCCAGGAGACCATGAGCCCAGAGAGGACAGGGACTGGTGACCAGCTCGTGTCCCTATTCCCAGTGCCTCTTCCAGGGCCTGACAGTTGACCATGTTCAGCTCCAACACACCATCTGCAAAAAGGAAACTGCATGGCTGTTTTCTAACCAGGAGAAGGAGAGAGAAGAAAGACAGCCCAGGTTCTTAGTCCTGGACTGTAACCTCCTAGGGAGCTCTCTGTCTGAGCCTCAGTTTCTTCATTTGTAAAACAGACAACATCGCCATAAGAATTAAATGAAATAACCCAGGAAAGCATTCCTGGGCAGGTACAGGGAGGTGACAGCCGCGTGTCCCCCACCCACCCTTCACCCTTGCCCTGCTTCTTCCTCCTGGAAGAGGGCCAGCCCCAGCCTGAGGGAGGAGAACTGGGCGTTTCTGAAGAAGCAGGAGCATCTGAGCATTTCAGACCTTGTAAAAGCAGGCTAACAGAGTGAAATTAGTCAGTCGAAAAAGGACAAATATTGTATGAGACCACTATTATAAGAACTCAAGGAGAGGTTTAAGTACAGAAGAAAGCATTCTTTGATGGTTACAAGGGTAGGGAGAGAGAGGGGGATTCACTAACTAGATGGTAGACAAGAATTATCTTCGGTGAAGAGAAGGACAACACACACTACAGGGGAAGTTAGCACAACTGGACTAAAGCAAAAGCTAAGAAGTTTCCTGAACACAACCAAACACTTCAAGGGACAGAGTAACAGGGGCGGGAGTCTGGGCACCATGGTTTTGGGGGACATCTAGGTCAATTGGCATACAAAGTTTATTAAGAAAATGATCTGCAGCCCAGTTTGGTGATTGGCATCTGGGATCTTAAAAGCTTTCAAGCGGCCATCTAAGATGGATCAATTGGTCCCAGCCCACCTGGGGTAAAGGAGAATGAAGAACACCAAAGTCACAAGGAAAGTATTAGCCCAAGAGACAATAAGGGCCACATAAACCAGAGACTCTGTCAGCCTGAGACTAGAAGAACTAGACAGTGCCTGGCTACCACCAGTGACCACCCTGACAACGGAGAGTCCCTGATGGAGTAGGAGAAAAGTGGGGTGCAGAACTCAAATTCACATAAAAAAACCAGACTTAATGGTCTGACTGAAACTAAAAGAACCCCAGAAGACATGGCCCCTGGACTCTCTGTTAACCGAGAACTAAAACCATTCCCAAGGCAAACTTTAGACAAAGATTGGACTGGACTATAAAATATAAAACAGTGCTCATGAAGAGTGTGCTTCATAGTTCAGGTAGATACACGAGACTAAATGGGCAGCTCCTGTCCAGAGGCAGGATGAAAAGGCAGAGAGGGTCAGGAGGTGGTTGAACGGACACAGGAAATTAGGGGTGGAAAGGAGGAGTGTGCTGTCACATTACAGGAATTGCAACTAACGTCACATAACAGTATGTGTATAAATTTTTGTATGGGAAATTAACTTAAGCTATAAACTTTCACCTAAAGCATAATTTAAAAAAAAAAAAAAAGCAGACTAACAGATAAATCTAGCTCCTGCCAGTGCCACCAACGTTGTCCCCATGGAGGGGACATTGTGGCTGTGGAGGATCCTGCACCTGGGCTCACTCACCCTCACACCCTGAAAGATGTGCCCCGTGTCCTGGGGTGAAAGTGAATTTGGGGGACCCTGAATGCCCTCCCTCAGTCACCAGTACTGGGGAGGAGCCCTTGTTCACCCCTATTTGCCCTCTCCTGCCCCCTCCTAGGGTGACCGGGGCAGCCCCAGACGGGAGGGGGTGGAAGACAAGAGCTGTCAGGACTTGCTCAGATGCTTACTTACCCTGGGGCAGAGAGCTCAGACCTGCAGGAGCCAGCCCAGACTCTGTGTGGATGCCGCCCCGGAAGCCCAGGCCACCCAGCTGGCCCACTTTTGGTCACCAGAAACCTGGACAGGCCCCATGGCCAACCCCAGTTTGAGCTGCCAGCCCAGATAATAAGAGGGTGTCTTGCTCTGACCCGGACTCCAAGCCTTCTATTGCAGTGATTTAGGGAGGTGGGATAGGGATGAGGTGGAGCTGGGGGCGGGGCGTGGGGGTGGGGAGTCACTGCAAAGCTGTCCAATACAGTGGGCTTGGATTCTCGTTCTCCAAAACCTGTTGCCATCAAGTTAATTCCAACTCATGGCAACCCCATTTGTTACAGAGTAGAACTGTGCTCCATAGGGTTTTCTTGGCTATAATCTTTATAGAAGTAGATCACCAGGCCTTTCTTCCATGACACCAGTGAGTGGGATAGCAGCCAATTGCAAACCACTGTTCCACACAGGGAGCTTTCTCGTGCTCCATAGTTGTCCAAAAGGTGCCAGTAGTGGGACAGACATTTATTTACAAAGACATTCCTTAGATTACTTAAAAAACTTAATTGTGAAAATTTTCAAATATACACAAAGGTAGAGAGGAGAATAAAAAACCCCATGTACCCATCATCCAACTTCAGTAGTTACCAACTGGAGGCTGATCTCATTCACCTCCATGTAAACTTTCCCCCGATCCGTTTCTCTCCCTTAGGTTATTTTAAAGCAAATTCCAGACATTATGATATTTGCCCTTTAAGCATTTCAGTGTCGACACACATTTCCAATGCCTTTATTTTAGGGTGGAGGGTCTCATGGATATGAT
Organism: Dugong dugon; assembly: GCA_030035585.1. NCBI lineage: Eukaryota > Metazoa > Chordata > Mammalia > Sirenia > Dugongidae > Dugong > Dugong dugon. The sequence continues at coordinate 152,848,242 of CM057460.1, forward strand.
TGCCAACAACGAGGCTGAAGGATGAAGACCCTGCAGGGTCTGCTGAGCAGAGTCCCGTCAGTTGGTCCGTCTCTCCACCAGCGCCACGGGCCACCTGCCCTCTGTTACTGCTCTGCCAAGAGAGGACGAGGAAGCTCACCCCTCTCTCTTCACCTCAAGGACAGGCCAGGAGAAGTGACACTTGCCCACTCTTCCTCCTCAGGGTGCCCCAGAGGGAGGGAAGACATGGATTACCTGTGGGTTACCTGTGGAGAAGACAGCTAAGATGCTGAAGTGAACTGCCTTGGTACCAAAAGGAGGATGCTTCCCATGGAGTATGGGGGTCACAGGCCTGACCAGTAGGTGCTGGTCTTAGGGGTCTCAGCCACCTGGCCATCCATGTACCTCTCATTTATGTGCCACCCATTGGCCACTTATCCTCCTTTCCATGTGTCCATGCCCAGGATATGCCGGGGCGTAGCCTTTACTCCCCTGGGCCCTCAGGGGAGGCCTTGAAAGCCCTCTATAAATCAGTGCTCTTTCCTCAATATCTTCTGCCAAGACAAAGGTTTCCCTGGATCCCTGCCTGTTCCACCTCCTAAGCCCAGTGAGCAGGAGTGCCTGACACAGCCCGCCTCCCTGGCCTACATCCCAGACCCGCAGCCTGGCCCTGGCCGATTCACAGGGCCTTGTGACGGCCACCACCCGTACCCAAACATTAATCCAGCCTCACCCAGGAGAGCCAGACAGGCACACACACCTCACCTGCCTGGCACTGCCCGTCCTGCCCCTACCCTCCTTTCAAACCTACCTGGGCAGCAGCTCCACCTCCCCAAGATCCGGGCCACACCCAGGTCCTCACAGTCCTCTAGGTCCTCCAAACACGCGCACTTCACACCCTGGGCAGCCCCAATGGCAGGGTGTGCCGTGTGGAGAGATCAGGGTGTGCAGGCCCTGCACCAGCCTTGTCTGCTGCTGGCAGAAACCAGGGGGCTTCCCGGGCAGATGGGGCTAGGAGGGTGGCTAGAGGGTGTGAAAACTACCTGTCCCTGGGTACTGGTGCAAAGTTCACACAACCCTTCTGAACTACTTGTTGCAGCTTGACTTTCTGGGAAGTGGATGTTGAGATGGAGTTTGGAGTGTAAGAGGTTTAATGGAGAGTAACATCTGTAAAAAGGAACCCTGGTGGCACGGTGGTTAAAGTGCTTAGCTTCTAACTGGAAGGTCAGAGGTTCGAACCTACCAGCCACTCCACAGGATAAAGATGTGGCAGTCTGCTTCCGTAAAGACGACAGCCTTGGAAACCCTGTAGGGCAGTTCCCCTCTATTCTGTAGGGTCACTATGAGTCGGAATCGACTCGAGCTGGATCGAGCAAGGGGCGCCATCAGACTGCAGTGCTTGTTGTTGCTGTTAGCTGTGTACAGTCAGCCCTGACTCATGACAACCCCATACACGGTGGAAACACTGCCAAGTCCTGTGCCATCCCCATGATCAGCTGCAGATCGGACCCTTGTGATCCATAGGCTTTTCACTGGTTGAGTTTTGGAAACAGATCCCTGGACCTTTCCTCCTATTCCGTCTTAGTCTTTAAGCTCCACTGGAATCTTTTCAGCATCATAGCAACACAAAAGCCTCCCCTGAAAGACCGGTGGTGGCTACACAAGGTGTATCGGTTGGGAGTCGAACCTGAGCCTCCCGCGTGGAAGGTAGGAATTCTACCACTGCACCACCACTGCCCCCAACCTGACCAAGTGTCTGCTGCCCAGTGTGGAGCTCAGATCGGTTAGAGGACCCCCCACCAGGCAGAAGAGGCTACGACCTTATACCACCGCTGGTGGCCATGTGAGAAGAGCGTGACCTGGATCTGAACGCTGAGATGGCCCCTAAAGGTACAAACAGCTGGACACTGTCAGCTAACCATACTCCTTGCAGCTGAACAGTGGAAGGGCACATCCACTCGTCTGCCACCCAGCTACACTGGGCTAGGTTGTCTGCTAGGCGCCCTGGGACTGCAGATGGAAAACCTTTAGAATGGAAGATGCTGATGGTGGAGGGTGAACATGGCCTCCTAGATGTTGTTTCCCTATAGTGTGCTGAAGGGCACTCGGTGCTGTTGAATGAATGCTTGAGCAAGTGCATGAACTAGTTCTTAAAGAATTATGTTTTAGTGACTGCCTTTATTACCTAGTCCATGATAATAAATATAACCAGTGGGTGACTTTAAAGAATAGAAATCTCTTTTCTCACCGTTCTGGAGGCTAGAAGTCCAGATCAGGGTCTAAGCTGTGTCGATTCCTTCTGTGGGTCTCTCTTCTAGTTTCTGGTGACTACTGTCAATCCTTGGCATCTGTCTTCCCCTTGTGTGTGTGTCTGTGTCTATTCTGCTGTATTTATATAATTCAGAAGTGATTAGGTTTCAATCCCACCCTATACTGGCATAACCTCATTAACATAACAGAAGAAACCCTCTGTTTCTAAACAAGGTCATAGGATTAGGTACAGGGGTTAGGATTTCAACACATATTTGAGGGGGGAGGGCATAATTCAACCCATAACAGTGAGATTCTGAAATTTGGCATCAGGGACCTGCATTCACTTTGGATTTTGTCCCTTGTTAGCTGTGTGACCCTTAACCTGCTCTAGATCTTCATTTCCTTATTTGTGAAATGAGGGTGGTGATCTCTGTTGTGAGGTTTAAACGTAGTGATGTCTCTGAAAGCCCGTTGTGGAGTAAAATCATGGGTATGGCATGCTCTTCCTCATGTGGAGCATAAATACCTGATACAAGAAAAAGGAACAGAAAGAAAATATACTAGAAATGTTAAAAGTCAGCATCTTTGGGTGAATACCTTTTAGACTTACAGAAAAGGTATAAGAGTTCTCAGACCGTTCACTCAGCCTCCCTTAAGTGCTAACATCTTGTGTAACCACAGTACAGTTATCAATTGTACTAAGAAATTAACATCAATACATTACTGTTAACTAGACTACAGACTTTATTTGGATTTGACCAATTTTCCCACTAGTGTCCCTTTTCTGGTTCAAGATCCAACCCATAATCCCACTTTGCATTTAGTTATCATGTCTCCTTAAAAACCATCGAGTCTGTTCCAACTCATGACAACCCCATGTGTGTCAGAGTAGAACTGTGCTCCATAGGGCTTTTTAAAAAAATTGCTGAGTAGCTTTTTAAAAAAAATATACAACAACCTTAGAGTTTTCAATGGCTGATTTTTTGGAAGTGGATCGCCAGGTGTTTCTTCTGAGGTACCTCTGGGTGGACTCAAACCTCCAGCCTTTTGGTTAGCACTGAGAATGTAAACCGTTTCACCACCCAGGGACTTCTATATCTCCCTAGTCTCCTCCAATCTGTGAAGGTTCCTCAGTATTTCCTTGTCTTCTGTGATCTTGACACTGTTGGAAGAGTCAGGTATCTTGTAGGTCAGGTGCTTTGTATAATGTCCCTCAATTTGGGTCTGTCTGAGGTCGTGCATTATTGGGAACAGAGGGAATGTGCCCTTCTCAGCACATATCAGGGGCCACAAGATATCAATGTGTCATATTTCTGGTGGTGTTTCTCTTGATTACTTGGTGAGGATGGTTTCTGCCAGGTATCTCCACGGTAAAATTACTATTTTTCCCTTTGTAATTAATAAATCTCTTGGGTGCTGGGGGAGACTTTGAGATTGCAAATCCTTCTTTCTCCTCAAACTTTCGCCCACTACCTTGTATCCACTGATGGATCGATCTTGCCTATGGCAGTTTTTACCCTGAAGTTCTAATGGTGATTTTTCTATTTCTCTCATTCCATCTCTTTTTATTAACTAGAATTCTGTAAGGAAGAACTGTCCTTTCTCCATTTATTTCTTTATTCAATCATTTGCTTATATCAATATGGACTCAAAGACAGTTATTTTTTTTCTTTGGATCATATCCAATAGTATCATTATTTTAAAATTTTTACATACAGTATAATTCATTCTTTGGGGTGTATGGCTCTGTTGGTTTCAACAAATGTGATTTGTGGTATCCACTGCCAGTCTTCATGAAGAACTCTGGACAATTAAAAAAAATTTATTGTAGTGAAATATATATAACAAAACATTTGCCAATTCAACATTTTTACATGTACAATTCAGTGACATTGATTATGTTCATTATGTTGTGCAACTATCACCATTATCCATTTCCAAATTATTCCACCACCATTAACAGAAACTCAGTGCCCCTAGCAAAGATTACCCCTTTCCTTCTCCCTTCCACCTCTGGTAACCACTAATAAACTTTGGTCTCTATACATTTCCCTGTTTCTTGTAAGTGGAATCATACACAGTAGTTGTCCTTTTGTGATGGACTTGTTTCACTCGGCATAATGTTTTCAGGGTTCATCCATATTGTAGCATATATCAGAATTTCTTTTCTCTTTATGGCTGAATAATATTCCATGGTATGTATATACCACATTTTGTCTATCCATTCATCTGTTGATGGACACTTGGGTGGTTTCTACCTTTTGGATTCCATGAATAATAGTGCAGTGAACATTGGTGTATGCATGTCTATTGGACTCCCTGCTTTTAAGTCTCTTGGGTATACACCTAGGAGTGGAATTGCTGGGTCACATGGTAATTCTATGCTTAACTTTTTGAGGAAATGCTAAATTGTTTCCATAGGGGTGGTAATATTGTATGTTCCCACCAGCAATACATGAAGTTTCCAGTTTCTCCACATTCCCACTGACTCTCATTGTTTCCATATTTTTCCGATAATAGCTATCCTTAAGGCTGCTAACCAAAAGGTCAGCGGTTCAAATCCACCAGCCGCTCCTTGGAAACCCTATGGGGCAGTTCTATTCTGTACTATAGGGTCGCCATGAGTCAGAATCAACTGGATGGCAACAGGTTTGGTTTTTTGGTTAGTGAGTGTGAAGTGATATTGTGGTTTTGATTTGTATTTCCCTAATGACTAATGAACACGAACAGACTTGCATTGTCAAAAACATTTGAAGATCTATCCTGAAATAGAATGCTGTCAGTGATATGATACCAGCTAATACGACTATTATTCAAATTTATGCACCAACCTCTAATGCTAAAGATGAAGAAATTGAAGATTTTTACCAACTTCTGCAGTCTGCAATTGATCAAACATGCAATCAAGATGCATTGATAATTATTGGTGACTGGACGTGAAAGTTGGAAACAAAGAAGAAGGATCAGTAGTTGGAAAATATGGTTTTGGTGATAGAAACGATGCCGGAGATTGCATGATAGAATTTTGCAAGACCAATGACTTATTCATTGCAAATATCTTTTATCAACAACATAAATAGCAATTATACACATGGACCTCACCAGATGGAATGCACAGGAATCAATCAACTATATCTGTGGCAAGAGATGATGGAGAAGCTCGATATCATCAGTCAGAAAAAGGCCAGGGCCTGACTGCAGAACACACCATCAATTGCTCATATTCAAGTTCAAGCTGAAGTTGAAGAAAATTAAAACAAGTCCACAAGAGACCTTGAGTATATCCCACCGGAATTTAGAGGCCATCTCAAGAATAGGTTTGATGCATTGAACACTAATGATGGAAGATCAGACAAGTTGTGGGATAATATCAAGGATATCATACATGAAGAAAGCAAAAGGTCATTAAAAAGACAGGAAAGAAATAAAAGACCAAAATGGATGTCAGAAGAGACTCTGAAGCTTGCTTTTGAAGGTAGAGTAGCTAAAGTGAATGGAAGAAATGAACTAAAAGCTAAACAGAAGATTTCAAAGGGCAGCTGGAGAAGACAAAGTAAAGTATTATAATGAACTGTGCAAAGACCTGAGTTAGGAAACCAGAAGGGAATATCATGCTCAGCATTTCTCAAGCTGAAAGAACTGAAGGAAAAAAAACAAGCCTTGAGTTGCAATATTGAAGGATTCTATGGGAAAATATTGAATGACGCAGGAAGCATCAAAAGAAGATGGAAGGAGTACACAGTCACTGTATCAAAAATAATTGGTCGATGTTCAGCCATTTCAGGAGGTAGCATATGATCAAGAACACATGGTACTGAAGGAAGAAGTCCAAACTGCACTGAAGGCATTGGCAAAAAACAAAGCTTCAGGAATTGACGAAATACCAATTAAGATGTTTCAACAAATGAATGCAAGCACTCACTCGTCTATGCCAAGAAATTTGGAAGACAGCTACCTGGCCAACTGACTGGAAGAGATCCATATTTGTACCCATTCCAAAGAAAAGTGGTCCAACTGAATGTAGAAATTGTCGAACAATATCATTAATATCACACACAAGTAATATTTTGCTGCAGATCATTGAAAAATGGCTGCAGTAGTACATCAACCAGGAACTGTCAGAAATTCAAGCTGGATTCAGAAGAGGACGTGGAACCAGGGATATCGTTGCTGATATCAGATGGATCTTGGCTCAAAGCAGAGAATACCAGAAAGATGTTTACCTGTGTTTTATTGACTATGCAAAGGCATTCAGCTGTGGGGATCGTAACAAATTATGGATAACATTATGAAGAATGAGAATTCCAGAACACTTAATTGTGCTCATGAGGAACCTGTACATAGACCAAGAGGCAGCCATTTGAACAGAACAAGTGGATACAACATGGTTTAAAATCAGAAAGATGTGCATCAGTGTTGTATCCTTTCACTGTACTTATTAAATTTGTAGGCTGAGCAGATAATCTGGATTATAATGAATAAGCAAATAATCTGAACTATATGAGGAAGAAAGGGGCATCAGGATTGGAGGAAGACTCATTAACAACCTGCAATATGCAGATGACACAACCTTGCTTTGCTGAAAGTGAAGAGGACTTGAAGCACTTACTGATGAAGATCAAAGACTATAGCCTTCAGTATGGATTTCACCTCAACATAAAGAAAACAAAATCCTCACAATTGGACCCATAAGCAACATCATGATAAATGGAGAAAAGATAGAAGTTGTCAAGGATTTCATTTTACTCAGATTCACAATCAACACCCATGGAAGCAGCAGTCAAGAAATCAAACGACACATTATGTTGTGCAAATCTGCTGCAAAAGACCTCTTTAAAGTGTTAAAAAGCAAAGACGTCACTTTGAGGACTGAAGTGTGCCTGACCCAAGCCATAGTATTTTCAGTCACCTCACATGCATATGAAAATTGGACGATGAGTAAGAAGACTGAAGAAGAACTGATGCCTTTGAATTATGCTGTTGGCAAGAATATTGAATATACCATGGACTGCCAGAAGAATGAACAAATCTGTCTTAGAAGAAGTACAGCCAGAATGCTCCTTAGAAGCAAGGATGGCAAGACCTTATGTCACGTACTTTGGTCATATTATCAGGAGGGACCAATCCCTGGTGAAGGACATCATGCTTGGTAAAGTAGAGAGGGTCAGCGAAAAAGAGGAAGGCCCTCAACGAGATGGATTGACACACTGGCTGCAGGAATGGGCTCACACTTAGCAACAATTTTGAGGATGGTGCAGGACCAGGCAGTGTTTCGTTCTGTTGTACATAGGGTCACAGTGAGTCAGAAACAACTCGACGGCACCTAACAACAACAGTAACTAATGATGTTGAGCATCTTTTCATGTGCTTATTGTCCATTTGTAGATCTTTGGATAAATGTCTGTTCAAATCCTTTTTTTAATTGGGTTGTTTGTCTTTTTTTCCCCTAATTATGGTAAATATGTATGTAACAAAACATTTGCCATTATTACGTTCTTCACATGTACAGTTCAGTGACATTAACTTATGTTCATCATGTTGTTCAGCTGTCACCCTTATCCGTTCCCAAATTTTTCCATCAGTTGTCTTTTGTTGTTGAGTTGTAGTAGTTCTTTATATATTCTAGTATTAAACTCTTACCAGATATATGGTTGAGTGATTTTTCAAGTTATAATCCTTTCATCCTTTCTGTATTTTACAATTTTTTCTTTACTGAGTATGTACTGTTTTATTTTACTTTTAAAATATTTAGCTTATTAATTTTTGCACTACATAATATATTCATAAGGTTCAAAACCCAAAAGGTGCCAAGAGTGTATGGTGAAAAGCCATCCCCCCAGTCTCCCAGTTTCTGTTTCTGGAGAAACAATGTTAGTAGTTTCTTGTGTATCTTTCCAGAGAGATATTCTATGTGTACACAAGCAGGTAGGCACATCTGCTCTGTGGTGCAAATGGTTTGTGCTCCACAACTAACCTGAAGGTCGGTGGTCTGAACCCACCTAGGGGTGCTTCAGAAGAAAGCCCTGGCAATCTGCTTCTGTAAAGTTTACAGCTAAGAAAACCCCATGGAACAGTTCTACTCTATAATACATAGGGTTGCCATGAATCAAAATGACTCAATGGCAACGGGTTTTGGTTTTGGTTTTTTGGCTCTTTACCCCCATCACTTTTTGTATACAGATGACAGCATACCATAGGCACAATTTCTGCAGCATGCATTTGTTGCTTATCAAACTATCTTAGATTATCAGTATCGTTTCCTGTTATGGATTAAATTGTGTCCCCAAAAAGGTATGTTGAAATCCTAACCCCTACACCTGTGAATGTGACCTTGTTTGGAAGTTGGGTCTTTGAAGATGTTATCGGTGAAGTTAACATGAGGTCATGCTGGAGTAGAGTGGGTCCTAATCCAATACGAATGGTGTCTGTATAAAAGAGGAGAGGCAACACAGAGGCAGAGAGACACAGAGGGAAGATGCCACGTGAAGATGGAGGCCAAATTAGAGTGGTGCAGCAGCAAGCCAAGGAACGCCAAGGATTGTTGTCGGCCATCACTAGACGCTGGGAGAGAGGCGTGGAACGGATTCTCCCTCAGAGTCCTCAGGAGGAATCAACAGCTGACACTCTGATCTCGGACTCCCAGCCTCCTGAACTATGAGACAAGATGTTTCTGTTCTTATAAGCCGCCCGATTTGTGGTACTTTGTTACGGCAGCCTTGGGAAATGAAGACAATCCCTAAAGAATTTCCTCTTTTTTAGTTCTGCTGTATAGTATTCCACTATGTGGCTGCATCATAATTTATTTACCCAGTCCCCTACCAATGGAAGCTTAGATAGTTTCCAGCATTTCATTATAATAAATAGTGCTGGAAAGAAAAGCCTTGTACATATGTGATTTTACACATGCAAGGATCTCTGAAGATAAATTGGTCAAAGTGGAATTGAGTCAAAAGTTATGTGCATGTGTAATAGTGATGACCAGATGCCCCTCCAAAAAGGTTGTACCATTTTACATTTCTGCTAGCCATCTATGAGAACAGTGAGCACATATGCCACTTTTTATTATTATTTTTTTTAAAAGCCTAATCTTATACTGTTAGCAGTGAGGATAGGGTTACCATTGGGTAGGGGGTAGTGAGTGGAAGGGGGCATGAAAGAGCTTCTGGAAGCGTGCCCTGGGGACTGGTCACGTACATTGGTTGAATTTGTGATAATTCATTGAACTGTATACTTATGGATATTTATGATTTGGGGCATGTTTCTATGTGTGTGTTATACTTTAGTAAAAAAAAAAAAAAAAAAAAACTTATGAAGATTCAAATTAAAGCACCACCAAAAAAATGCCCTGTAGTTGTGGGGGGAAGAAATCATAAGGAGGAAGGGCAGGTAACCATCTGATGGACACCTGGGACGTCTCTGTGGCCTGCCACTCTGATAAGTCTGGGAGTGGGGAGGGATTCTGATTTTGGGCCATGCTCTTGGGCCAGGGCCAACCCTGCCGGGTAAAGGTGCTTCTCCTTCATTACCTGCCTGATGTTCGTGGTCCTGCTCTCTCATGCCCTGACAAGAATCTGAGCAACACTTTACCTTAACAACTGCCTGACAAGGGGCCACTTTTGAAGAATGTGCTTAGGGAGGGCAGCGATCCCCAACTCCTCACACTCCCCACCCGCCAGCTATGCTTCCGCTCCAAAAGGGCCTCTTTGGTGCATCTGCTGCCCTTCCAGGGATCCAAGAGAGGATCTGAAGAAACTCAGGGCCCCTGGGGGTTCAGCCTGCCTGTGACTGTTCAGACTGGTCCCTTCAGGTGCTGCCTCTGACGTTTCGCCGGCTTGGGCCACTCCCCAACATGAGAAATATCAGCCCTCTCTAAGTTACCATCTTTTTTTCCCTGGTTCCCTGACCTGTCCTTCCAGAAACTTGACCAGAGATCACTAGCAGCTGGACAGTTTAACAAGGGTCCCCTGTGTCTGAGGCAAAAATTTCAGTCCTTGGTTTCCTCAGCTTGGGATGCATTTTCAAAGTCCTGAAGGAAAACACGGGTAATTTTTAGAACCAAAGGGAACAGTAGGGTGGAGTGGGAAGAAGAGGGGCTCTAAAGTCAAGTTGTTCTGGCTTCAAGTGCCGGCTATGATACTTATATATAGCATGTGACCTTGTGTCTCAGTTTAATCACCTCTAAAATGGGGATGATAAGGTCCAACTCACAGGAATCAATGAAATGGTGTAGGTAAAGTGGTTGGCATAGTGCCTGCCGTGTTCCAGGACATAGTAGGCACTTGATGGCCCGGTATGGATGGTAGGTATTGTGTTGGTTGTGATGATGTTCAAGCCACAGATGGTAGGGAGGTGAGAAATGAGATGTCCAGATCAAGATAATATGAATGTGCTTTGTAAATTGTAAACGCTGGTTCGTCTAAACATAAATGAATGACCAACCCCATCTGATGATGGAAGTCTTGAAACTAGAACCAGTACTACTATAGTTGCCTTCAAGTTAACTCTGACTCATGATGGACACCATGCGTGTCAGGGTGGAACTGTTCCATGGGGTTTTCAGTGGCTGATTTTTCAGAAGTAGATCACCAGGCCTTTCTTCCAAGACACTTCTGAGTGGACTCAAACCTCCAACCTTTTGGTTAGCAGCTGAGCATGTTAATCATTTGTACCACCCAGGGACTCCTAGAAGAGGCTCAGAAAATAAGAATTGGGATAGACTAGGAAGGAACTTAGAAACATGACCTGTGAGAAAAGAGAAAGAGACCCAGTGCTGTATAGGTAACAGGAGAGACAATGTGGGATAGGACCCCCGCTCCAGGTGACTGAAGGATGGCCACAGAGGAGAGAGGACAGACTGGAGCCCAGAAGAAAGATCCAGAACCAGCTGGTGGAAGGTCCAGGGAGGCCTATTTTCTCTCCACCTAAGGACGTTTAACAGAAATGTCTAAAACTCAACACCAGACTTCACTGCAGTGTGTCTCCCCTACCCGGAGAGTTAAGTTCATTTATTCAGTCAACAAACAAGACCTATTGGCCATCCCTACTGCATGTGTGTCACAAGGCTCCTTGACTTAGCAGGTTCTAAACAGAATGCTTGATTTGTCCCCCTTCAAACTTGTCTTTTCTCTGGTCTTTCTCATTGCAGTAAATGAAACTCCATTAAATAAATCCACTCCATTGCTGAAGCTCCAAAGGTGGGAATAAACCTTAATTTCACCTCATACCCCATCTGATTCATTAGCAAATTCGGTAGATTCTACCTCTAAGCATATCCCACATCCATCCACTTCTTTGTAGCTCCATGGCCCCCAATCCAAGCCACCACTCTCTCTTGTGTGGCTTACTGTAAGAACATCCTAACTTGCTCCACCCCAATCCTTTCTCTACACAGCAGCCAAGGTGATGTTGTAAGCCTTGAATCTGATCATGTTCCTTCTCTGCTTTCCAGTGGCTTTTCGTGGGTCCTAACCATACGTACAAGGCCGTGTATGACCTCACTCCAGCGTGACTCTGATTCACCAAGCTCCAGCCACCCCAGCCCATCTCAGGGCCTTTGCACTTGCTGTTCTCTATCACCCGGTTTATTTTTCTTTGTAGCACCTATCATCAAGAGACATCCTGTAAATCAGTATTTCCCAACCATTTTAACATCTCAGCATGCAGGTATATTTTGAAGCCATGTCAGTAGGGGAATAAAATTTAGAAATTCTACACCATCCTGGTGGTGCAGTGGTTAAGAGCTACAGCTGCTAACCAGAAGGTTGGCAGTTCGAATCCACCAACTGCTCCTTGGAAACTCCATGGGGCAGTTCTACTCTGTCCTATATGGTCACTATGAGTTGGACTCAATGGCAATGGGTTTGCTTTTGTTTTTTTGTTTTTTTTATACCATCCTGGGGAATTGAACCCTTTATCATTATGCGGTTACCTGCTTTGTCTCTAGTGTTTTTTTTGTTTTGTGGTTTTTTTTTTTTTTTTTTGGCTTAAAATTTATTTTGTCTGATGTTAATTTAGCTACAGCAGTATCCATTTGCTTAGTGTCTGCATGGTATATGATTTCACATTCTTTTATTTTTAGCTTTTCTAGTTCCTAATATTTTGTGTCTGTTTTAAACATTATATAGTTAGGTTTTGTGGGATTCTTTGCTTCTTTTTTATCCTGCTGGCATTTTTATCTTTTAATGGGGGTCTTTGGCCCATTCCACCACAGTATGACAAACTGACAGACAAGTGGTGAAAGTTATGAATACATGTCGTGATTTCTAGAAAAACATTAAAAGAATAGAAGAAATTCATGCCAGTAACATCAGGGTGAGAAGGTATCTCGCTGTGGTTTTGATTTGCATTCCTCTAATGATTGGTGATCGTAAGCATTTCCTTATGTGTCTCTTAGCCACCTGAATATCTTCTTTGGTAAAGTGTTCGTATCCTTTGCCCATTTTTTAATTGGATTATTTATCTTTTTGTTGTAGAAGGGTTGGATTTTCCTGTAGATTTTAGAGATTAGATCTTTGTCGGACTCGTCATAGCCAAAATTTTTTTCCCAGTCTGTAGGTTCTCTTTTTACTCTTTTGGTGAAGTCTTTTGACAAGCATAAGTGTTTAATTTTTAGGAGATCCCAGTGTCTTACATTCTGGAGTTTGTGTATTGTTAGTTACGGTTTGTATCCTGTTAATGCCATGTATTAGGGCCTCTAGTGTTGACCCTATTTTTTCTTCCGTAATCTTTATAGTTTTAGGTTTTATGTTTAGGTCTTTAATCCAACCATAAAACAACAAATGTTGGAGAGGCTGCCGGGAGATTGGAACTCTTATGGATGGCTGATGGGAATGCAAAATGGTACAACCATTTTGGAAAATGTTATGGCACTTCCTTAAAAAGCTAGAAATAAAAATACCATACAATCCAGCAGTCCCACTCCTAGAAATATATCCTAGAGAAATAAAAGCCGTCACACTAGTAGACATATGCACATCCATGTTCATTGCAGCATTGTTCACAATAGCAAAAAGATGGAAACAACCTAGATGCCCATCAAAAGATGAATGGATAAACAATTATGGTACATACACACAATGGGATACTATACAACAGTAAAGAACAATGATGAATCTGCAAAGCATCTCACAACATGAATGAATCTGGAGGGCATTATGGTGAGTGAAATAAGACAGTTATAAAAGGACAAATATTGTATGAGACCACTACTATAAAAACTCATGAAAAGATTTACACACAAAAAGAAACAATCGTTGATGGTTATGAGGGAGGAGAGGAGTGGGGAGGGAAAAACACTAAATAGAGAAGTGGTAACTTTGGTGAAGGGTAAGACAATACACAATACTGGGGAAGCCAGCACAACTTGTTGAAGGCAAGGTCATGGAAGCTCCATAGACACATTCAAACTCCCTGAGGGACTGAATTACTGGGCTGAGAGCTGTGCGGACCGTGGTCTCGGGGAACATCTAGCTCAATTGGCATAACGTAGTTTATAAAGAAAATGTTCTACGTTCTACTTTGGTGAGTAGCATCTGGGGTCTTAAAAGCTTGTGAGCAGCCATCTAAGATACTCCACCGGTGTCACCCCATCTGGAGCAAAGAAGAATAAAGAAAACCAAAGACACAAGGGAAAGATTAGTCCGAAGGACTAATGGACCACAACTACCACAGCCTCCACCAGACTGAGTCCAGCACAACTAGATGGTGTCCGGCTACCCCCACCAACTACTCTGACAGGGATCACAGTAGAGGGTCCCAGACAGAGCTGGAGAAAAATGTAGAATAAAATTCTAACTCACCAAAAAAAAAAGACTTACTGGTCTGACAGAGACTGGAGAAACCCTGGGAGTATAGCCCCCGGACATCCTTTTAGCTCAGTGATAAAGTCACTCCTGAGGTTCACCCTTCAGCCAAAGATTGGACAGGCCCATAATACAAGGGTGAGACTAGATGGGCACACCAGCCTACGGGCAAGGACGAGGGGGCAGGAGGGGACAGGAAAGCTGGTAATGAAGAAAAGAAGAGGAGAGTTGACATGTCGTGGGGTTGGCAACCAAAGTCATAAAACAATGTGTATATTAATTGTTTAATGAGAAGTGAGTTTGCTCTGTAAACCTTCATCTAAGTACAATTAAAAAAAAAAAAAAAAGAATATAAGACTACCGAACTAGTATACAGGAAAAAATGAAGCATAAAAAATATTCAATCAATTCAAAAGAGAGAGAGAGAAAAGAACATAGAGCAAGCAGGACAAATAAAAAGCACACAGTAAAATGGTGACTGTAAACCCAAATATGTCAGTAATAACATTAACTGCAAATGGGCTAAAAGCCCCTGTCTTAGTCATCTAGTGCTGCTATAAGAGAAATACCACAAGTGGATGGCTTTAACAAAGAGAAATTTATTCTCTCACAGTCTAGTAGGCTACAAGTCCAAATTCAGGGAGTCAGCTCCAGAGGAAGGCTTTCCCTCTCTGTTGGCTCTGGGGGAAGGTCCTTGACATCAATCTTCCCCTGCACTAGGAGCATCTCCATGCAGGAACCCCAGCCCAAAGTATGCACTCTGCTCCCAGTACTGCTTTCTTGGTGGTATGAGGTCCCCAACTCTCTGCTCACTTCTCTTTCCTTTTATCTCTTTTAAGATAAAAGGTGATGCAGGCCACACTCCAGGGAAACTCCCTTTACATAGGATCAGGGACGTGACCTGAGTAAGGGTGTTACATCCCACCCTAATCCTCTTTAATATAACCCAGTCTTGCCTCATTAACCACAGGCAGAGATTAGGGTTTACAACACATAGGAAAGTTACATCAATCACGAAATGGAGGACAACCACACAATACTGGTAATCATGGCCTAACCAAGTTGACACATATTTTTGGGGGACACAATTTAATCCATAAGAACCCCCATTAAGAGATAAAAATACTCAGCAGGATAAAAAGGAAGCAAAAAAATCCCACAAAACCTAACTATATAATGTTTAAAACAGACACAAAACATTAGGAACTGGAAAAATTAAAAATAAAAGGACGTAAAATCATATACCATGTAGACACTAAGCAAATGGATACGGTTGTAGCTAAATTAATATCAGGCAAAATAGACTTTAAGCCAAAAAAAAAAAGGAATAAACGATGAAGTAAAAGAGCTGAACAGATTTCAAAGGGCGGCTCAAGAAGAAAAGGTAAAGTGTTATAAGGAAATATGCAAAGTCCTGGAGTTAGAAAACCAAAAGCGAAGAACATGCTCAGCATTTCTCAAGCCAAAGAAACTGAAGAAAAAGTACAAGCCTCGAGTTGCAGTATTGAAGGATTCTACCTGTTGCTGTTGAGTCAATTCTGACTCACAGTGACCCTATAGGGTGGAGTAGAACTCTGGTGAATTCCAACTGCCAACCTTTTGGTTAGGAGCCTGAGTTCTTAACCACTGCACCACCAGGGCTCCTACTGAAAGATTCTTTGGGCAAAATATTGAAGGATGCAGGAAGCATCAAAAGAAGATGGAAGGAATACAGAGAGTCACTGTACCAAAAAGAATCGGTTGATATTCAGCCATTTCAGGAGACCAAGGTACTGAAGGAAGAAGTCCAAGCTGCACTGAAGGCATTGTTGAAAAACAAGGCTCCAGGAATTGATGGAATACCAATTGAGATATTTCAACAAACAGATGCAATGCTGGAAGTCCTCACTTGTCTCTGCCAAGAAATTTGGAAGACAGCTGTCTGGCCAGACTACTGGAAGAGATCCATATTTGTACCCATTCCAAAGGAAGGTGATCCAACCGAATGTGGAAATATCATTAGTATCACATGCAAGTAAAATTATGCTGAAGAAAATTCAAAAACGGTTGCAGCAGTACATCGACGGGAACTGCGGGATTCAGAAGTGGACATGGAATGAGGGATATCATTGCTGATGTCAGATGGATCTTGGCTGAAAGCAGAGAATACCAGAAAGATGTTTACCTGTGTTTCATTGACTATGCAAAGGCATTTGACCTTGTGAATCATAACAAATCATGGATAATATTGTGAAGAATGGGAATTCCAGAACACTTAATTGTGCTCGTGTGGAACATGCACATATACCAAGAGGCAGTTTTTCGAACAGAACAAGGGGATACTGAGTGGTTTAAAATCAGAAAAGGTGTTCATCAGGGTTGTATCCTTTCACCATACTTATTCAATCTGTATGCTGAGCAAATAATCTGAGAAGCTGGACTATATGAAGAAGAACGAGGCATCAGGATTGGAGGAAGGCTCATTAACAACCATATACAGTTGACACAACCTTGCTTGCTGAAAGTGAAGAGGACTTGAAGCACTTACTGATGAAGATCAAAGACTACAGCCTGCAGTATGGATTGTACCTCAACATAAAGAAAACAAAAATCCTCACAACTGGACCAATAGGCAACATCATGATAAACGGAGAAAAGATTGAAGTCATCAAGGATTTTATTTTACCTGGATCCACAATCAACGCCCATGGAAGCAGCAGTCAAGAAATCAAATGCTGTACTGCTTTAGGTGAATTTACTGCAAAAGACTTATTTAAAATGTTAAAAAGCAAAGGTGTCACCTCGAGGACTAGGGTGTGCCTAACCCAAGCCATGGTATTTTCAGTTGCATCATATGCATGTGAAAGTTGGACAATGAATATGGAAGATCAAAGAAGAATTGACGCCTTTGAATTATGGTGTTGGCAAAGAATATTGAGTATACCATGGACTACCAGAAGAACAAACAAATTTGTCTTGGAAGAAGTACAGCCAGAATGCTCCTTAGAAGCAAGGATTGGGAGACTTTGTTACATACTTTGGACGTATTATCAGGAGGGACCAATCCCTGGAGAAGGACATCATGTTTGGTAGAGAGGGTCAGCGAAAAAGAGGGAGACCTTCAAAGAGTTGGACTGACACAGTGGCTGCAACAATGGGCTCAAACACAGCAACAATTGTGAGGATGGCGCAGGACTGGGCAGTGTTTCCTTCTGTTGTACATAGGGTGAACCAACTCTATAGCACGTAACAACAACAGCATTCATAACTTATTAAAATCTAAGGTTTATTGATGCTTTTATCCTTCACCAAGACTGGGCAAAGACTTTGTTGTTGTTGTTAGCTACTCTCGAGATGGGGGCCGACTCTTGGCAACCCCACGCACATCAGAATGAAACGTGCTCGGTTCTTTGCCATCCCCATGATCAGTTACAGATTGGATAGTTGTGATCCACAGGGTTTTCGTGGTAAAGCCAGCCTTGCTTCCTAGTTTGTCTTAGTCTGGAAGCTCTGCTGAAACTGGTCCAGCATCATAGCAACACATAAGCCTATAGTGATGATGGGTGGTGGCTGCTCATGAGGTGCATTGGCTGGGAATTGAACCCAGGTCTCCCACATGGAAAAAGAATTATACCACTGAACTACCATACTTTAACTCCTTTCATTCCCCCTTTTGATTTACATGCTACAGTTGTCTATATAAGCTCTACAGACATTATTATTATTGTTGTTTTATACAGTCAGTCTCCATTTAGATTGACCCACATATATATATACCACTATGTTTGCTCTTCATTCCATCCTGCATTCATGATCTTCCATCTCAGATCATTTTCCTTCTCTCTGCAGAACAGCCCTTTGATTGACGACAGAACTCAAAAGATTGGATAGGAACCTTAGGGGGCAGTGAGTCGATGTTAATGGGGGAGGAACAACTCAGAAAAGGAGGGTGAGAATGGTTGCACAACTCAAAGAATGTAATAAATTTCACTGAATTGTATATGTAGACGCTGTTGAATGGTGTATGTTTTGCTATGTATATTCTCAACAATAACAACAAAAATTAAAAAATATATATATAAACCCAGCCTTTTGAATGTTCTTTAATGTCAGTTTGCTGGTGGCATAGTCTCTCAGTTTTTGATTGTCTAAAAATGTCGTTACTTAGGCATTTCTTTGTAAGGGATATTTTCTCTGAGTATAGAATCTAGGTTGGCAGTCATTTTCTTTTAGTACTTTGAGGCTATCCTTCATCTGTCTGCTGACTTCCATTTTTGCTCTTGAGACATCAGATGTAGTCTAATTCTGTGAATCAGCCGCTTTCACTAGATTATGCTGCAGAACAAACGGCCTTTAAATCTCATTGGCTTGCAACAACAAAAGGTTATTTCTAGCTCATGTTACATGTCCTATATGCCTTTCATGGGTCACCTGCAGCTCCTACTTAGGACATGCAGTCTCCTGGCACAGAAAAAGAGCAATGGCACAATCCCGTGATGGTTCGTAATGCTTTTGCTGAGAAGAGGCTTACATCACTTCCCTCATGTGCCATTGGCCAAAGCACGATGTGAGCAGAATGGGGAAGTATTGTCCTCTCATAGAGCTCGGCAGCAAATAATTGGGAACAATAATACAATCTGCCACACTGTGGCTCCTTTGAAGAGTTCTTTATTAGTTAGGGTCTACTCAGGAAAAGAAAACCATGTTAAGTTTTTTAAATGAAAGAGATAAGTCCACAAGATGGATTGTTTACATAGATTTGCCAAGGCTAAAAGAACAAAGGAGGATGCTGAGGTTAAAAAAACCAAAAACCAAACCCATTCACGTCAAGTTGATTCCCACTCATGGGACAGAGTAGAACTGCTCCATAGGGTTTCCAAGGCTGTAAATCTTTGTGAAAGCCAGACTGCCACATCCTTCTTCCACGGAGCAGCTGGTGGGTTCAAACCACCAACTTTTCAGTTAGCAGCAGAGCGCTTAACCACTGCACCACCAGGGCTCCTGTATGTTGAGGTTACACAGGTATTAATAATTACAGGAATCAGCTACCACCCTGCCTTAGGGTTCTCTAGAGAAACAGAACCAGTGATATATATTCTCAACCATGTCTTCTCAAATGTTCTGTTCCAGTCTCCCTTTCTCCTCTTCTTCTGGGACTGCAATTAAACATATGTGAGGTCTTCTTCTTTTTTTTAAGAAAAAAGAAAAGATCTTCTTTTTGTAACTTCCATGTCTCTAACCTTTTCTTCTGCATTTTCCACCCTTTTGTTTCTCTATACTTCTTTCTGGATAGTTTCTTCTGACATATCTTCCAGTTTTCTAATTCTTTCTTCAGTCATATCTAATCTGCTATTAAACTCATTGAGGTTGTTATATTCTTGAGTTTCTTAGTTATAGACTTTCTATTTATTCCTTTTTTACATATGTTGTACAATTTTATAGTTTCCAGTTCCCTGCTGAAATTTTCAAATTTGACATTTAACTTCTTGAACATGTAAGTGTAACTGTTTATAGTCTGGAGTTCCTCTGTCTCTATTTCTGTTAACTATTACCTTTAATAGTATTAGCTCAATATTGTCTTGCTTCTGTAAGTATTTGGTTATGCTTGTACATTGACTATTGTGTTTGTGTAATTATTTGTAGAAATAATTTGAAATAGGATGATTTGGCCATTCGCTAAAGAGAATTTTCTGTTGCTTTTGCCAGGCACCTGGGGGGATTAGCAAAATGAGATCACCTTAGCTCATATTTGGGGCATGATGTTTTCTGGGCCACCTGGATGACTCACAGCTGAGCTACTATTCAGGTATGGACTAGTTTACTTTCGGTTCACCTTTACTTGTTGGGTACAGTCTGTTGGAGCCTGAGCCCAGTGTGGGGAGTGGCTTATCAATCCTCTACCCTTGGCAGGCTCTGGACTCTCAGTTTTGTCTCCAGCTATTCAAGACTGCCACAAGTGCAGCCTGCCCTCTCAGCCACTCCTTTCCAACTGCTAAAAGCTCCCAGGGCAACCGCTGCCTAAGGTATCTGGCTCACCTCTTTGGAATTCTGTCCTCTCCTAGACCTCAACACAGCAATTCCTCATTGTCTTGTCAGCTCTTTGATGCTTTTAAGCGTGTGTGTGTGTGTGCGCGCGTGTGTGTGTGCGCCCGTGTGCATGCGCGTGCACAAAGTTTTTTAAACATTTGACCTATGTTTTTAGCTATCTTCAGCAGGAGGTTTTGTTCTTTACTGGAAGTGGAGGTCCAGGTTTGCTTTTTAAAGTATACAGTGTGGAGGATGGATTAAAGGATGTGAGAGTGGTTGTGGAGAGAACAGTGGTGGGGATAACAGGTATGTTAATCCATATGGAAGATGCTGAGAGCTTAAATGAAGGCGTTGGAGGTAGAGCTGGAAAGAGGATAGATTTGAGAGATACTGTGGCTGTTGCATCGACAGGACTTGGTATTAGATTTGTGTTTTGGGAATAAAGGTCCAGTCTCAGAGATTGGGTTCCCAGAAGAAGGAAAAAATTGATGAGAGAGGATTGGCAGTTTGGCTTTGGGCATATATATTTGACGAGACTTTGGGATGTCCAAGTGAGAATGTTCCATGGGAAGTTGCATTTTTGAGACTGGAGTTCAGGCAGAGCTGTATAAAAGTGGGGGTCTTCAACAGGTAGGGGACATTCGACCCTGTGGTTATCTTGAATAGAAATATTTTAATTAGAATTTTTGCCCACACTGATGATTTTTGGGGGTCAAGAAAATATTTTTGGAATAAATTGCATTAAAGCAAATTCACTTTTTGATAAGAGTCCAAATACAGCATAGTCAAACCATTTTTTATTTTTTGCATTTAAATTTTATTTTGCTGAAATTATTTTCATAGGCTTTATTTCTTTTCAATACAATTTTATTCAATCTAAGTTTTAAAACAATATTGATTTCTCCATCAGTCAGTTGGAGTTTCCTTTTATGACCATTACTCCTAAGAAGTCCCTTCACCTGGGTCAGATTTTACAGATTTGTTTTGTCAGGAAGATTTGGCTTTTCTGGCATTTTAAGTCAATCATAAATTTTACCGTGTACAGGTTCAGCTGTTGTCAGTTTTGTGTTGTTGGATGGAAGAGTCATGACTTGTGTACATTTCTTAGGGAATTCAGGAGAAATTTATGAGCAGTCTTGTGAATAAGACAGAAATGGGGAGAAAGGAATAGTTGGGGGTGTACCAGGCGATAGGGAGAGGGATGAGAGGAAGAAGGAAGAAAGGAAGGGAGGAAGGGAGGGGAAGAGAGAGAATGAATGAGAATGAGTAACACTGGGGTTAAAAACAAACACACAAAAAACTTTGAGTTGATTCTGACTCATGGCAACCTCATGTGTTACGGAGTAGAACTGTGCTCCACAGGGTTTTCTTGGCTGTAATCTTTACAGAAGCAGGTCGCCAGGCCTTTCGTCTGCTGCACCGCTTGCTGGGTTCGAACTGCCAACCTTTCAGTTAATAGGCGAGAGCAAACCATTTGCACCACCCAGGGACCTCGAGGTAAAAAGCATGTTCAGCTTTAGTCTTCAGCATACAGATGGTCACTAAAGCCCCGGGTGAGGATGAGATGGTCCAGGGAGAGAAAAGGAAGAACAGGTCAAGGGAGGAGGATTAGGAGCCGGCCAGACCCAGGGAAGGAGCAGTGGGAGGATGCCAGCAGGGGTGGCTTATCCAATAGGCAAAGTAAAAGGTGCCTACCTTGCTTACCAGATCTTTAGTGAACAATTTCACATTTTTTCACCACATCAAAGACTCTGCTTCTAGGTATTGCTGGCATCTGTCTCTCTCTCAGGCCCACAGTACTTTCCTACAGAATCAAAGCCTCTTTTTAAATTTGCAGTCCGTGACAGGGGCGGATGACCCAGTAAGCAAGGTAGCATGGGTTTACTTGTGTTATTTACTAATCTGTAGTGAAACTGTACACTATAGATTATCTGGTAAATGTTTACCTTGCTTATTGGATAATCCGCCCCTGGACGCCAGGCGTGGACACAGCGCCTGGGCGGCAGAAGAGCGGGTTCAGGCGTTGGGGCTGGGAGCGTCTGGCAGCGGTGCTGCGGGGGGAGGGGGGAGGGGGCGGAGCGGCAGCCGCGGGGGTGCGGAGCGGCAGGGAGCGGCTCTCGTGCCCGCCTGCCGGGATAGAGGACGGTACGACCTGGAGACAACGAGGGGCTAAGAGAGCTGGTTGTGCTGGGGAGGGGAGGCGAGGGACCCTGCAATTCCTTCTCACCTCCAGGGGGTCAGGGTCTCCTCTCCATTGTGGAGGCTGAGCTGATCTGACCGGTCCCTTGTCCAGGCTGTGATGCTAGCCTGGGTTTTGGGGCTGGAGCCTCCCTTCCAGGTGCCCAGCGAGGAGCTACTGTCCTGCCCTGCCCTGCCCGCGCCACACGTGTCCCCACTCCCCACGTACTCAGTTATCTGTCGCTTGCTCTCAGTTCCATTGCCGTATCACCTCTATCTAGGGTTGCTGGCTAGGGTTGCTGGATTTAGCAAATCAAAACACAGGATGTCCAGTTAAATGACTTATTATTTAAACAGATTTTATCGTGGTAAAACATGTATTAAAAAAACATTTGCCATTTTAGCCATTTTTTAAGTGGACAATTCAGTGACATTAATTACATTGACCATGTTGTGTAACCATTACCACTATTCATTTCCTAAAGTTTTTCATCACCTAAGACAGAAATTCAGTAGCCCTTCAGCAAGAAGTCCCTACAACAAATTATTTTTGTACTAATTTTTATAATAAAAATTATTTGTTATTTATTTGAAATTCCATTTAACTGTGCATTCTGTAATACCCTCCTCCCAACTCTTCCCTCCTTTCTGGCCCCAACCTTGACTCAGGTCACCTGAACAAGGGCAGCACCTCCCAGCAGGTCTGGCTGCCTCCCCGCCCATCCTCCCCAGACCATTTTCCACACCAGCCACCAGAGTTATGGGGCAAATGCAAATCTCTGATCAGGCACCTAAACCAAAAAACCAAAGCAAACCCATTGCCGTCGAGCCTATACCTACTCATAGTGACCTATAGGACAGGGTACAACTGCCCCTTAGGGTTTCCAAGGAGCAGCTGGTAGACTCAAACTGCTGACCTTTTGGTTAGCAGCCATAGCTCTTAACCACTGCCCCACCAGGGCTCCAGTCAGGCACCTAAAATCCCACAAAACCCAGCTCTCATAGGCTACAAACTAAATACCCTTAAACATGTTTTGTTTGACCAACACAATGTTGTTGTTTTTTCCCCAATCAGGAAATTTACCAGAAAGACTAGATTTCTGGCTTCTTTTAAAAATAGGAAGCTCTGGCAACCCCAGCCCAGTCATCCGCCTGGCCCTGACATCAGGAGCTAGGAGTCGTCTTTTCCTTGGTGTCCAGGCCTCATTCATCTGCATAACCTGGCCTTGTCCCCTCTGAGCTTTTGATCCCTGGCCTACTGGGGTCAGATCCCCTAGCGGGACATTGAAGTCCTTTCCCACTCTGGTGACAACTCCACTTTCCCATCTTCTTTCCCTGTTCCTTCCCTTTTCTCGCCTTCCTCTCTTGGCCCATGGAACACAGAATGGTACCTAGGCATGTCCCATACTCCCATGGTCATATCCTACTCATCCATGCAGGACCAGGCCAAATGTCCTCCAAGAGTCCTCCCCATGGGAAAGTGCTCCCTGCTTCTCTCCTCTGGCCATCCACCAAACCACTGATACTCCTTATCAGCTACTTGGAGTCCCTGGGTGGTGCAAATGATTAACATGTTCGGTTGCTAACCAAAAGATTAGAGGTTTGAGTCCACCCAGAGTTACCTCTGAAGAAAGCCGTGGTGATCTACTTAAGAAAAATCAGCCGTTGAAAATTCTATGGAGCACAGTTCTACTCTGACACACATGGGATTGCCATGAGTAGGAATTGACTTGACAGCAACTGGTATTGGTACTGGTACCAGCCACTTTCTATACACAGACACACAGACACACACACAGAGTGGCTGAGTATTCTCTATGGAGATGCTGGGGAAACAACAAGGAAAATGACTTTTTTGAGCTCCTAAATGAGAGTCCAGTGCCCATGAGCAGAGCTCATGAGGAGGAGAGGCCCTTGACCTAGGCTCAGGCAGGACTGAGAACAGATTTCCCTAAGGAGAAAACATTCAACTGCCTCTAGTTTGGAAGAGAGAGGGTTGTGGTGGTTCAGTGGTAGAATTTTTGCCCTCCAAGCAGGAGACCAGGGTTTGACTCCTGGCCAGTGCAGCTTATGAGCAGCCACCACCCATCTGTCAGTGGAGGCTTGTGTGTTGCTATGATACTGAACAGGTTTTAGCAGAGCTTCCAGACTAAGACAGACTAGGAAGAAAGGCCTGGAAATCTACTTGCAAAAATCAGCCAGTGAAAACCCTATGGATCACAAAGGTCCAATCCTGGTGCTGCCATGAGCTGGGGCCAAGTCGATAGCAGCTAACAACAGTTTGGAAGAGAAGTAGTTTTCCACAGAGAAAACAAACCTGTGCAAGGTCACCTTGTCTGAGGGGGCGTGGCCCACCTAGAGTCCAAGGAAGTCTACCTTCTGGAGCAAGAAAGGCAGAGCTCAAAGGGGGTGGACCGGGATTATGAACAGTCCTGAAGGCCAAGTTTAAGACTTGACTCTATTATAAATAATTGAAAGCCAGTGGAGTTGTTAAAGCAGAGAAGTTACATAAAGCGGTCTGTAAAATTCAGGAGGGCAGGGATTTTGACCTGTTTTGTTTCCAGAGCAGTGCTAACACTTGGTAATTACTGAATAAATGACTGTAACGAATGAATGAGTGAGTGAATGAGTGTGTTGCGGAAAGGTCATTCAGGCAACAATGAGAGGATTGACTGGAGTGGGCAGAGTCAGGGAAGGGAAGCCAGGAGGCATGGGTAGTATGGATTGTCTTGTGTCCTCCCCAAATATGTGTTGGAATCCTAGCCCCTATACCTGCGGATGTGATCCAGTTTGGAAATAGGATTTGCTTTGTTATGTTTATTAGATTATACCTGAGTAGGGTGGGTTTAAATCTAATTACTTCTGAGTTTAAAAAGAGCAGATTAGACACAGACACATGCACACATGGGGATGGGGTGGGGTGGGGGGAGATGCCATGTGAGGGTCGTCTACAAGGAATACCCAGGACTACCTACAAGGAAGAAATTGACGTAGCTGAGTCACTGATTTGGACTTTTAGCCTCCAGAACTGTGAGAAAAATTTCTGTCCTTTAAAGCCATCCACTTGCGGTATTTCTGTTACAGTAGAACTAAGAAACTAAGATAAGGGGAACATTAGGTGACGGTGAGAAGGGTTGCCTGGCTTGCACCAAGAGCAGCTGAGAGTTGGAGCTGAGGGGGCTGGTGGAGAGAGATTTAGAAATGGCTCTACAACATGTTTTGCTGCCTTTACTGCCAGGGCTGGGGCTTCATCTTTGCAGTAACTTTGCATGGTGTCTGGCACAAGGTAGCTGCCCAAGAAGGATTTGTGGGATAAGTGAACAGGTCTGATCAAAGACAGAACCACCCTCCCTCCACCCCAGTAATCAGCAGTCTGGATTTTCTTCCTCTAGAAACTGTTCTTGTTCTCACAGCATGTTTTCACCTTCCCAGTTCACACGGCTTTCACGGACATTGTCTCACCTGATCATTCTCACAGCCTGGAGAAGAGGGAATCCTTAGCTCCATTTCATAGACTCAGAAACAGAAGCCAAGAGAGGTTATATGACTTCACCAGGCTTAAAAAAAGAAAGAGACTTCCGGGCAACGTGGCGCTATAGGCAGAAGCACCACGCTGTCCCTCCACAGCAAAGATCCGAAAAACTAAGCTGAACAGAGAAAATAGCAATCCTGAAACCCTAAGCATCAAATGAAGAGATAAAGAACTCAGCCAAGCACCGAATGGAATAAGAAACTGACAGAGAACAGAGAGCAAGGAAAGGTCCCCTATCAGCTAACACAGCATGGATCCACCATCTTGGACCCTAATCAGAGACCAGCGAACAGGGGGTATGAGAAAGCAGCTTCATGGAACTTCCAGCAGGAGACAGAACAACTGGTAACCAGAGATGTATACTTTCCCAACCCCCACCCTTCTTCACCCCCACTCAGCCTCCTCTGCTTCCTGCAGCCACAGTCTCTCAGCCCAGAAGCACCAGCTTCATGCTGTGTTGCTTGGATCTCACAAGCCCGCACTGGCCGGCTCCCTAAGTGCCATTTGTTGGCTGCTGGTGTTGCTTTTTTCCACTCTTTAGATTTCTTCTTTACCTCTCACCACCTCCCCCTCCTTTCTCTCAAATACCTGGCTCCATGCGCCATCTTTGCTCTTCCTGAAAGGCTGTGAAATGCCGCTCGAATGTGAGACTGCTTTCTGGCCCGTGCTGCCACAGTGGTGCGATCCTGGAGCATTTTTTGTTTGTTTTTAATTGTTTGTTTTCTTTTTCTTTTCCTGAATTAGGAGCCATTTTAGCCGGGTAGTACTGCGCGGCTTGGGAACTACCCCTTCAGTTTGTGCAGGCACACAGAGGGACCCCTGAAGTCATTTCTGTTTTCTTTTTTTTTTTTTCCTGTCTTTTTTTGAGTTTTTCTTGTTCTTTTTTAAAAAAAGTTTGTTTGTTTTGTTTTCCCTCTTTTTACCTTTTTGTCTTTCCTCATTACTCAGTTTCTTGTATCTCTATACTTTCCTTCTCTTCCTGTCCCCTGAATACCTGGTGCTGAGTGACACCTCTACCCCTTCTAGCCAGGCTGTACTTTATAGTCTGGGAGCAACTTCCCCAGCCCTCGAAGCAGCACCGGTGGGATCCCTGGGAGCTTTTCTTTTCTTTTTTCTTTCTAATTTTTATTTATTCATTTCTTTTCTTTTTTTCCTTCTTCTTCTCCTTTTTGTTTTTCTCCATTTCATAGTCACTTATCTCTCCACTCCAACGGCAAGCTTCCCTAGCACTCTTTTTTGCTTGTATGCTTTTGGCTTCTGTTCCTCTCTCCTCTCTCCCAAACCCATCTTAGCTCCACACATCACAATCTCCCCGCTCCATTCTGCCTACCTGCACCATGCTCTGAACATCACACCACCAAGCAGCCCAGGCACGACCTACTGGAACATGCCCTGCACTGATTACTGGCCCACTCTGGTGGCCATAGTAAGTGCCACAAACAACCCATCCCAGCAACTCCTCTTCAGCTAGACCTGCCCTGCTGTACCATATTTGAGTGACTGATGCTGCCAATTGGAGAAGGACGCTAAAACTATCATGCCTACAGACAAGCAAACAACGAAGAACACACAGCCCGCCTGCTAAGATATAACCAAATAAAACAAAAAAAAGGACAAAACAAACAAATCTACAATCAATAAACGAGAAAAATAACTACCGAATGCCCCAAAGACAGCAGACAATATAAAAAACATTTACAAAAACAGGACAGGATGATTCCAGTAGGCATCCAAAATAAAACACCAGATGACTTTCCAGTAGAAGAAAAGGCACTAGAACTACCTGATAGGGAACTCAAATCTCCAATATTCAGAGCTATCCAAGAGATGAAGCAAAAAGCAGACACAAATGAGGAAAAACTAGACAAATTCATGGAAAAGGCAGACAAATTCATGGAAAATATAGACCAAAAAATGGAAGAATTCAGGAAACCAATGCAGGAACAAAATGCCAAATAAATTCACAACTAGAAATCATACAAAAACAATTAGAAATCCAAAAGATAAATAAGATTTCAGAAATGGACAGTGTCATAGAAGGGCTGAGGAGCATGTTTGAAACAGTGGAAGACATGATCAGTCAAATTGAAGACAAACACTGGGATACAACTCTGTTTGAGGAAAAATCAGAAAAAAGAATGAAGAAAAATGAAGAGACCCTGAGAATTATGTGGGATACAATCAAAAGCAAAAATTTTCAAGTGTTTGGAGTTCCAGAACAGGGAGACAACAAAAAACACAGAGAGGATCATTGAAGAACTGCTGACAGAAGACTTCCCCAATATCATGAAAGATGAAAAGCTGACCATCCAAGAAGCTCAGCGAACCCCATAGAGGATAGACCCCCCCAAAAGAAAATCACCAAGGCATATCATAATGACACTCACGAAAACCAAAGACAAGCAAAGAATCCTGAGAGCAGCTCAAGAAAAACAAAAAGTCACATACAGAGGAGAAACAATAAGACTAAGCTCAGATTATTCAGCAGAAACCACGCAGGCAAGAAGGCAATGTTGTAACGTATATAAAACCTTGAAAGAAAAAAATTGCCAGCCAAGAATAATATATCCTGCAAAGCTCTTGTTCAAATATGATGGTGAAATTAGGACATTTCCAGATAAACAGAAATTAAGAGAATATGTAAAAACCAAACCAAACTTACAAGAATTATTAAAAGGAGTCTTTCGATCTGAGAACAAACAACATCAGCTCGTGGGCTGAATCTAGGACCCAGGATCATACCAGCCAGACACCAATCTAGGAAATGAACTCTCAAGTACTATCCAAAACCAAAAGAAATACAACAGGGGAATCAGAGCAGTTAATCTGTAAATGACAACATCAGAACAATAAAAGAGGGACTAAACAGTGTAGGTATAGAACCTTCTAATGGAGAGGAAGGCAAGGCGATATGAAGTAATAATAGATAAGTGGTAACTTTGGTGAAGGGTAAGACAGTACACAATACTGGGGAAGCCAGCACAACTTGTTCAAGGAAAGATTATGGAAGCTCCACAGACACATCCAAACTCCTTGAGGGACTGAATTGCTGGGCAGAGGACTGTGGGGACCATGGTCTCCGTGTCTTAGTTATCTAGTACTGCCATAACAGAAATACCACAAGTGGATGGTTTTAACGAAGAGAAGTTTATTTGTTCACAGTAAGGTAGGCCGGGAAAGTCCAAATTCAGGGTGTCACCTTCAGGGGAAGGCTTTCTCTCTCTCATGGCCTTCTCATCGATGTTCTCCTGGACTAGGAGCTTCTCGGCACAGGGACCCAGGTTCAAAGGACGCGCTCTGCTCCCAGCACTGCTTTCTTGATGGTATGAGGTCCCCCTGTCTCTCTGCTCACTTCTGTCTTTTATATCTCAAGAGATTGCCTCAGGACACAATCCAGTCTTGTAGATCCAGTCCTGCCTTACTAACACAACTGCCACCCATCCTTCCTCATTAACATCATAGAGGCAGGTTTACAACATACAGGAAAATCACACAGTACCAGGAATCATGGCCTAACCATTGCTACACACATTTTTGGGGGGACATAATTCAAGCCATGACACTCGGGGAACATCTAGCTCAATTGGCATAACACAGTTTATAAAGACAATGTTCTACATTCTACCTTGGTGAGTAGTGTCTGGGGTCTTAAAAGCCTGCGAGCAGCCATCAAAGATACTCCACTGGTCTCATCCCTTTGGGGGCAAGGGAAAATGAAGAGAACAGGATGCAAGGAAAAGATTAGTCCAAAGGACTAATGGACCACAGCTACCAAGGCCTCCACAAGACTGAGTCCAGTACAGCAAGATGGTGCCTGGCTACCACCACTGACTGCTCTGACCGGGATCACAACAGAGGGTTCTGGACGGAGCTGGAGAAGGATGTAGAACAAAATTCTAACACACACAAGAAAAGACCAGATTTACTGGCCTGACAGAGACTGGAGAAACCCCGAGAGTATGGTGCAATTTGCAACCCCCTGGGCACCCTTTTACCTCAGTGGTAGGTCACTCCTGAGGTTCACCGTTCAGCCGAGGATTGTACAGCCCCATAAAACAAAACGGGACTAATGAGGCACAGCAGTCCAGAGACAAGGACCAGAAGGCAGAAGAGGACAGGAAAGCTAGTGATAGGGAATCTAAGGTTGAGTAAGGACAGTGTTGCCATGTCATGGGGTTGTTAACCATTGTCATAGGGCAATATGGGTACTGACTGTTTAATGAGAAACTATTTTGTTCTGTAAACCTTCATCTAAAGTGAGAATAGCAGCACAACTGGAAGAACTAATCGATGTCACTGAATTGTACGTGTAGAAGGTTTTGAAATGGTATATCTTTGGCTATGTATGGTTTCACCAAAAAAAAAAAAGGTCCTCCAAGGTCGAGAAGGGAGAGTGTTCACATGTCGTGGGGTTGTTAACTAATGTCATAAAACAATAGGTGTACTGAATGTTTAATGAGAAACTATTTGTTCTGTAAACCTTCACCTAAAGTACAATAAAAAAAGAAAGAAAGAAATGGAATGCAGCCTGAAGTCCGTTTGTCCTCACACAAAGGGTCCTTTCTGCTTCATGATTTAGCTGGAAAGATAGGATTAGCAAATGTGAAAGGGAGCAGGAGATAGCATGTGGATTCAGGACCATACAGGGTAGTAATAGTAAGAGCTGATATTTACTCAGTGGGAGCAGTGGTAGTTCAGTGGTCGAATTCTTACCTTACCTCCCCTTTGATGCTGGACAGGTTTCAGCAGAGCTTCCAGACTAAGACAGACCAGGAAGAAAGGCCTGGTGATCTACTTCCAAAAATCAGCCAATGAAAACAATGGTGCGATTTGCAACCCATCATGGGGATGGCAGTGGACTGGGCAGCGTTGTGTTCCATTGTGCATGGGGCCACCCTGAGTCAAGGGTGACTGGACTCCACAGCTAACAACATTTATTGAGCACTTCCTGTGTGTCAGGTATTGCTCTGAGCCTTGACACAAATCACCTCACCTGATAGCTGTGGTATTGCACAAAGAGGGAGAAACCACGGAAGGCTGACACCACCAGGGAAGGCTTCAGAGGAGCTAAGCCAGAGCCTAGGTAGGATGTGGTCAGGAGAGGAGGAAGGCATTCCTAGAAGGAGGCTTGGCTTTAGCAAAGGTATGGAGGAATGGGCAAGAGAGGAGGGCCCCAGATCTATTGGAAGAGAGCAGAGAAGCCGAAGGGGCGTATGAACCCAGACCCTGGCCTGTGGGCGCCCCCCAGGTCTGGCCAGGGCCTGGCTGAGTGAGATCTGGCCACAGGTGGTCATAGGACAGAGTCCAGGCGAGGAGGTGTTCAGGAGGATGCACTGGGCACTGGAGAGGAGGAGGGGCTGAGGAGGGAGAGACCCCTAGCTGGTCAGAAGACTTTGGCATGGTCCTGGTGGGAGAGGGTACAGACCTGAAAGAGTGAACATCGAGAGGGAGGACTGACCACTACCTCTGGTGATAGAGTCTGCAGGTAGGAGATGGGTCAGCCACCACCTCTGTAGTGTCACCTCTGCTTGAAGGGGGCACCTTCTAAGATGCCTATAAACCAGAGCTTGCATACTGGTACCCACAGGTTTTTGTTTGTTTGTCTGCACAGTGTTGACTCATATAGTGTTGTTGTTGTTTTTAATTAATTACCCACTTAGAAAATCAGGATATTTTAAATAAAAATCCAGATTTCCTGTTTCTATTGAAAAATGAGAAAATCTGGCAATGCTGGGCCTCGCTTCTGTGTGGTGACCATTTGACTAAAACTAAAATGGCTGCTTCCTGTAGACCAGGCACATACTCTCCTTTTCACCACAGTCCCCGCCACTCCCTATTGTGCCTCACCCACCTCATTCACTGATGCTACTTGCTTGGCCCCCATGGTCACGGAGTTTGTAACACTGGATTTAAACAAACTGGAGCATGTCTGGAGCCCTAGTGGCGCAGTGGTTAAGAGCTAATCTACCAGCCACTTCTTGGAAACCCTGCGGGGCAGTTCTACTCTGTCCTGTAGGGTCTCTATGAGTTGGAATGAACTCGACAGCAACGGGTTTGGTTTTTTGGTTTGGAGCATGTCCAGAGGAGGTGCTACGCTAGTTAATGACTTGAAACCATGTCATGTGGACACCAGCAGAAGGAAGAAGCATGATCCTAGCCTTTTCATCTCCAAACAGCTAAGATGGGGGAGACGGCAGCTGTGATCTGTGAAGCCCCAGGAAGAACAAAATGGTAGGACAACAGGGAAGCAGACTTTTGAACATCATAACTGTTTAAAGATGTAACGGATAATGTCAGGAAGTGGTGAAGCCCTGGCACAGAGGTGGGGGCAGTGTTTAGGCGGAGCCTGGGCAATAGCTTCACCACCACCTTTCAGAGGCAATCCAGGCGTTCATGGGCAGCTGAACTGGTTGCGCTTTGTGGTACTTCCAGCCCTGCAGGACTGGGCTCTGTGCCCACAGACTGGACGCTGGGGCAGAGAAGGAAGAGCTAAAAAGTGGCTCCTCTGCTGCTGGCCTGAGGCCCAAAAGACTGCTGCTACTTCTGGTGCAAATGGGGGACTTGGGATGGAAACTGGTTGGTGGGAGGGGCAGGATAATACTTTTTTGAGGGGCAGTGTGAAAAGCAAGGGCCTTGGGCCAGGCCTGGTGTCCCTGTATTGCTGTAAATGGTTAATGCACTCCGCTGCTAACAGAAAGGTTGGAGGTTTGAGTCTACCTAGAGGCACCTCGGAAGAAAGGCCTGGCAATCTACTTCTGGAAAAAAAAATCAGCTACTGAAAAGTCCTATGGAGTAGTTCTCTGACACACGTGGGGTCCCCATGAGTCCGAATCCACTTGAGGGCAACTGGTTTTGAGTCAGACCAGATGGGTCTTTTAACCTTTACAAGGCTGTGTCTTCCTTGGTAAAATATCTTTCCCACAGTGTTGTTAGGAGGATTTAGATGAACACACCCGGGAAACATCCTGTACATACTCCAGCCTGAGCGGTCTTAAACTGTTCCAGATGTCCTAGGTTCTGGTCCTGCCTGTGTGACCAGAAGTCGGACGGCCCCATTTCCCATTCATGCTATGGAGAGGCCATGTCAGATGATCTCAAGGAGCTCTGATGCCATCTGATGCCCGGGCAGGAGCCTGGCACTTAAAATGTGGGTGGCACCAGGAAGCAGCTGACAGTGCAGGCCTGGGCTGGGAGGAGGTCAGCACTGCCCTGGGGACTTGGGGACAGGCAGAGGTGAAAGAACAAGCCTGAGAGTGACAGGGTGGAGGCCGGCGCAGTGGCTGCGGGAGGGCTCCTGAAGCCAGCTGCTGTAAGTGTACTTTGAGGATGGGAAAAGGGATGAGACTTTTGTCTTTTGAATCGTGAAATTGTTTTACATTCAAGAAGTAAAGTTAAACCCAGTAACAGTAAAAAGCAAACTCACAATCAAATACAAATAGAAAAAAAATGAAGCTAATTATATGTAATGTTAATCACATGCCCACACGCTTAAGTGACTTTGAATCTAGTACTCTGACTCTACAATCTTAAAATTTTCTAAGGAAAAAATAGAACTGGCCCAAAACCCTGACTTTTGCTTAGTAGTTTTGTTGTGGAAGTGGCTTTGGTGGTATATTTCTGAAACCAGTATATGTTTATATTGTAGGAGACATGTGTTTTCTTGTAATTTTAAAGAAGAGTTTTATTTACACAAGCCCTCTGGGACTGCTTATAGCAAGCAAACATTTTAATAAGTATGTTTTTCTTGTAAGTTAAGAAGCCCTGGTGGCGCAATTGTTGAAGCCCTTGGCTGCTATCCAAAAGGTCGGCAGTGGAACCCACAAGCCGCTCCGCAGAAGAAAGATGTGCAGTCTGCTTCCGTAAAGATTACAGCCTTGGAAACCCTATGGGCAGTTCTACTCTGTTCTATAGGGTCGCTATGAGTTGGAATCAACTCTATGGCAGTCGGTTTGGTTTGGTTTTTTGGTTATTGTTAGTTGCCAAGTCAGTTCTGATTCAGGGCGACCCCAAGTGTTACAGAGTAGAATTACTCATAGGGTTTTCTTGGCTGTAATCTTAACAGAAGCAGATCACCAGGCCTTTTTGTTAGCGGTCCTGCTCAGTGGGTTCGAACTGCCAACCTTTAGATTAGCAGTCGAGCACAAACCATTTGTGCCACCTGTTGCTGTTGGTGCTGTGAAGTTGATTCCAACAGAGAGCGACCCTACAGGACACAGTAGAATTACCCCATAGGTTTTTCTAGGTTATAATCTTTCTGGGAGCAGATCTCCAGGTCTTTTCTCCCGCGGAGTGACTGGTAGGTTAGCAGCTGAGCGCTCAACCATTGCACCACCAGGGCTCCTTTAATAAGTCTGTATGCAAAAATAACCCCTCAGCCCTTGCGGCTGAGTCAGGCTGTGAAAACCCCGACTTGTGTCCATTGAGTGGACAGCACCCCCTTCTGGACAGTCTTTGCCGCAGGCCTGCCCCAATGACAGATCTTATTATAGCATGTTTATTACAAATTACAATTTTTCTAACATCAGACGTCGGATCCTTCTCCTTCCCTCCAGGTTTTTCCAGAAGCTATACCTGCATTCAGAGAGTCTGTGTCTTTCCCATGATTCAGAGTCATGGGGCAGTGGAAACGGCAGAGTTTGCATAATCAAGACAGACAAGGTTTGAGTCGTGGTGTTGCCCCTAAATATTGCACAGATGTCTTAACCAGGGAGAGTCCTGACTGCATCACATGGAGACAGTCAAAAGGTAGCTCTCAAGATGGTGGTGAGGATGGAATCAGATGTGAGGAGAGGCTGTCCCAACATGAGTTGGGTTATAAAACCAAGGGAGGAGGGCAGGGAGCCTAGGGAGGGACACATGTCAGTAGCAGCCAGGATGAGCAGGGCAGGGACTCTCCATGGTGTCTCAGTTCATCGCCATGATGTTGTTGTTGTTAGGTACTGTCTAGTCAGTTCTGACTCATAGAGACCCTATGTACAATAGAACGAAACACTGTCTGGTCCTGCACCATCCTCACAATCGTCGTTGTTATGCTTGAGCCCATTGTTTCAGCCACTGTGTCAGTCCATCTCATTGAGGGTCTTCCTTTTTTTTTGATGACCCTCTACTTTACCAGGCATGATGTCCTTCTCCAGAGACTGATCCCTCCTGGTAACATGTCCAAAGAATGTGAGACGTAGTCTTGCCATCCTTGCTTCTAAGGAGCATTCTGGTTGTACTTTTTCCAAGACAGATTTGTTCGTTTTTTGGCAGTCCATGGTATATTCAATATTGTTCACCAACACTCCAATTCAAAGGCGTCAATTCTTCTTTGGTCTTCCTTATTCATCACCAGCTTTCACACACATATAAGGCTATTGAAAACACCATGGCTTGGGTCCGGCGCACTTCAGTCTTCAAGGTGACATCTTTGCTTTTTAACACTTTAAAGAGGTCTTTTGCAGCAGATTTGCACAATGTAATGTGTTGTTTGATTTCTTGACTGCTGCATCCATGGATGTTGATTGTGAATCTGAGTAAAATGAAATCCTTGACAACTTCTATCTTTTCTCCATTTATCATGATGTTGCTTATTGGTCCAGTTGTGAGGATTTTTGTTTTCTTTATGTTGAGGTGTAATCCATACTGAAGGCTGTAGTCTTTGATCTTCATCAGTAAGTGCTTCAAATCCTCTTCACTTTCAGCAAAGCAAGGTTGTGTCATCTGCATATTGCAGGTTGTTAATGAGTCTTCCTCCAATCCAGCTTCTCAGATTATTTGCTCAGTGTCTTAGTCATCTATAACATCTATAACAGAAGTACCACAAGTGGATAGATTTAACAAAGAGAAATTTATTCTCTACCGTCTAGTAGGCTACAAGTCCAAATTCAGAGCATCAGCTCCAGTAGAAGGCTTTCTCTCTCTGATGGCTCTGGAGGAAGGTCCTTATCATCAATCTTTCTTTGGTCTAGGAGTTTCTCCGAGCAGGAACTCGGGTCCAAAGGACGTGCTCTGTTCCCAGTGCTGCTTTCATGCTGGTATGAGGTCCCCATGTCTCTCTGCTCACTTCTGTCTTTTATATCTCAAAAGAGATTGGCTTAAGACACAATCTAATCTTGTAGATCTCATCCATATAACTGCCACTAATCCATCTCATTAACATCATAGTGATAGGATTTACAACACATAGGAAAATCACATCAGGTGACAAAATGGTGGACAATCACACAATAGTGGGAACCGTGGCCCAGCCAAATTGATACACATACTTTTGGGGGAACACAATTCAATCCATGACATTCAGCATACAGATTGATAAGTATGATGAAAGGATACACCTGATGCACACCTTTCCTGACTTTAAACCACGTGGTATCCCTTGTTCTGTTTGAATGACTGCTTCTTGGTCTATGTACAGGTTCCTCATGAGCACAGTTAAGTGTTCTGGAATTCCCATTCTTCACAATGCTATCCATAATTCGTTATGATCCACACAGTCAAATGCCTTTGCTAGTCAATAAAACACAGGTAAACATCTTTCTGGTATTCTCTGCTTTCAGCCAGGATCTATCTGACATCAGCAATGATATTCTTGGTTCCACATCCTCTTCTCATCTGGCTTGAACTTCTGGCAGTTCTCTGTCAATATTCTGCTGCAGCCACTTTTGAACGATCTTCAGCAAAATTTTACTTGTGTGTGATATAAATGATATTGTTTGATAATTTCCGCATTCGGTTGGATCACCTCTCTTTGGAATAGGCATAGATATGGATCTCTTCCCGTCGGTTGGCCATCACTGTGATAATCAAGCCAAAAACCCAAACCAGTTGCCATCAAGTCAACTCTAACTCATGCCGACCCCATGTGTGTCAGAGTAAAACTGTGCTCCATAAGGTTTCCAGTGGTTGATTTTTGGCAAATAGATTGCCAGGCCTTTCTTCCAAGGCGCTTCTGGGTGGACTCAAACCTCCAATGTTTTGGTTCGTAGGCAAGCGCTTAACCATTTGTGCCATGTAGGGGCTCTTAGGATAACTGTATAAGGAGGGCTCATCTCCTTGTGTGGACAAAGGCCCTGACGGCTGAGCTGTTCAGTGAGCGATGAGGGGGCTGAGTGAGTCAGGGCAGGGCTGTGAGGGTGTCCCCAGGGCAGCCAGACTCCAAATCTTGTGTTCTCTCCCCTGCTGGATATTAGTGGATTAACACATACAGGGCTTCCTGGAGACGCAGAGGGTCACTGTGAGTCACAATCAACTTGATGGCAAGGGGTTTGGTTTTTGCTTGGTTCTTTGCCAGCTTACAACATCCCACCTGGGAAGGGTGGAATTGAGAGGTCACCTGGATAACAGGCAGCCTCCTAGGCCCACCCCCCATGGACTCTCCACCTCCATCTCACAGCCCCTAAGCCCGCAGAGGTGTCCTTGAGCAGTTAGATGACAGAGCAGGCCCTGGGGCTGTCCAGGGGGGCATGCAGTGTATGCACGGTTCACAAGTGGGTGACAGAAGGCTCCAGTTGAGAGCCTTGTCTTGTTAGGTCAGCAGCAGCAACTCTGCACCAGGACATGGACAAACTACCACTCTTCCAGCCAGGTTAGCAAATCCCCATGGTGGTGTTTGAACTTCAGAGCCTCATTCATGTGAAATATGTTGGTTTTAAAGGCTCTCATTTACTTAGTGCTCAGCTAACTAGATAGATATCTGCTGTCAAGCTGACTCTGACTCATAGTGACCTTATGTACAACAGAACGAAATGTTGCCCAATCCTGTGTCATCCTCATAATTGCCTGCATGTGCAAGTCCATCATTATGCTTATCGTGCCAGTCATCTCACTGAGGGTCTCCCTTGCCCTCACTGGCTCTCTTCCTCATCAAATACAATGTCCTCCTCTAACGATTGATCCCTCCTAATGACATGTCCTAAGCAAAGGAGTTGAACAATGTTCTGCTGTGATCCATAAGGTTTTCATTAGCTAATTTTTGGAAGCAGATTGCCAGGCCTTTCTTCCTAGTCTGTCCTAGTCTGGAAGGTCCGCTGAAACCTATCCACCATGGGTGACCTTGCTGGTAGTTGGAATGAATACTGGTAGCATAGCTTCTGGCATCACAGCAAAATGCAAGTCACTACAGCATGCCAAACTGACAGATGAGTGGTGGATTTAGTGCTTACCACTCGCCATTTGGATATTGAGGACTAAGGTGTGCCTGATCCAAGCCATGGTGTTTTCAGTTACCTCATATGCATGTGAAAGCTGGACAATGAATAAGGAAGACCGAAGAATATTGAATATTCTATGGACTGCCAGAAGAATGAACAAATCTGTCTTGGAAGAAGTACAGCCAGAATGCTCCTTAGAAGCAAGGATGATGAGATTTCCTCTAACATTCTTTGGACATGTTATCAGGAGGGACCAGTCCCTGGAGAAGGACATCATGCTTGGTAAAGTAGAGGGTCATGAAAAAGGAGGAAGATCCTCAATGAGATGAATTGACACAGTGGCTGCAACAATGGACTCAAGCATAACAACGATTGTGAGGATGGCACAGTACCAGGCAGTGGTTCATTCTGTTGAACGTAGGATCGCTATGAGTCAGCACCTAACAACAACAACAACAACACTTGCCAATCACTGAACTAAACACTTTACAGGTATAATGCGGACAAGACTTCTGAATTGTATCGTTGTGATTTTTCTTTTCTTTTGCATTCCCTTGGAAGTGACCTCCTACGAAAGGCATACTTTGCCCTGGTGTACTGCTGGAATGCAAAGCATTTACTCTGGACAAGAGCTGAGAGCCAACTGTGTTGAAAAAGATGAATTTTGAAGAAAACAAAAATATTTGATGCACACGTACAAAGCAGGAATACTCATAACAATTACAGTCTTCAGTTCTGCAACTGGTCATGTGTTCATAACTGGTATTTAGAACTACCTTCTTCCACCACCCATTCTGTATTCCCTTTGCCCTCAGCAAGCACCTCAGCTGGTCATAGTTCTTTGCCTGGTGGGGTGACCCAAACTTTCATTCCTGAAGGGTCTGGGCCATAAGTAGTCATGTCAGAATTGGGTTGCTGTAGTTTTCCATTGACTTTAATCACAGGACATGGTGGTACTAGGAGACGCCCTAAAGGATCTCCTGCATTCCAGACATACTCTTCTTTACTTCCATTATGTAATATCAATCCGATTTCCTCTTGGTAGTCAGGATCAATCACACCAGCCAGTATGGTAACTCCCTTCTTTGCCTGTTGATCCAGAGGCAGAAGGAGCCCAAAGTGGCCAGGTGGCATTCTTAGCTTCCAGTTCAATGGAATCAGTGATGTGTCTCCTGGCAGAAACATTCCTGCCTTTGAAATTAAGACCTCTAGACCTGCAGAGCATAATAAGGTCACGGGGATAGGATGCAAAAGTCTCGTGAGTGGGTCACTAGGGTTAATAGTGAGTGACACCACTCCCATTTCCATCCCTTGATTCCTGGAACCATGAATCCTGGCTATGAGAAGAACAGCACCATATATTGGACACTTGTTTAGAGCATATACAGCCTCCTGGAGAACGTTGCCCCAACTCTGCATGATATTGCCACCTAGCTGGTGCCATACTTGTGTCTTTAGAAGGTCATTCTGTCGTTCTATCAAGCCAGCTGCTTCAGGATGTTGGGGAACATGGTAAGACCAGTGAATTCTGTGAGCATGGGCCCTCTGCCACACTTCATTTGCTGTGAAGTGAGTCCCTTGATCTGAGGCAATGCTATATGGGATACCATGACAGTGAATAAGGCATTCTGTAAGTCCACGGATGGTAGTTTTGGCAGAAGCATTGCATGCAGGGAAGGCAAATTCATATCCAGAGTAAGTGTCTATTTCAGTAAGAACAAAACACAGCCCTTTCCATGACGCTCCAGTGTAATCAACTTGCCACCAGGTTGCTGGCTGATTACCTCGAGGGATGGTGCCATATCAGGGCCTCAGTATTGGTTTCTGCTGCTGGCAGATTGGATGCTCTTCAGTGGCTGTAGCCAAGTCGTCTTTGGTGAGTGGAAGTTCATGTTGCTGGGCCCATGCATAATCTCCATACCTGCCACCATGGCCAGTTTGTTCATGAGCCCATTGAGCAATGATGGGAGTAGCTGGGAAAATAGGATGAGTGGTTTCCACAGAATGCGTTGTCCTATCCACTTGATTTTTAAAATCGTCCTATGCAGAAGTCACCCTTTGGAGACCGTTCACATAAGACATAATATCTTCACTTCTTTGTCCCATTCAGAGAGGTCTAGCCACATACCTCTTCCTCATAAATCCTTGTCTCCAATTTTCCAAGCATGTTGCTTCCAAGTCCCTGACTATCCAGCCAAACTGTTGGCCACAGCTCATGAATCAGTATACAATCACACATGTGGCCATTTCTCCTTCCAAGCAAAGTGAACAACCAGATGCACTGCTCAAAGTTCTGCTTGTTGGGAGGATTTCCTTTCACCACTGTCCTCAAAGGAGGTCCCAGAAAGGGGCTGTAGTGCTGCCACTGTCCACTTTTGAGTGGTGCCTGCATATTGTGCAGAACCATCTCTAAACCAAGTATGAATTTTCTCTTCCTCAGTCATCTGATCATAAGGAACTCTCCATGAGGGCAAAGGTGCAGACTGGAAGATGGAAGGTAATGTGACAGGAGTGGAGACCATGGTCATTTGGGCCACTTCCTCATGCAACTTATTTGTGCCTTCAGGTCCTGCTCAGGCCCAGTCTCCTATATACCACTTCCATTTTATGATGGAGTGCTGCTGTGCACGTCCAACTTTATGACTCTGTGGGTTAGACAACACCAAATTCATGATGGGCAGCTCAGGCCGCATGGTGACTTGGTGTCCCATGGTTAAGTGTTCAGTCTCTACTAAGGCCCAGCAACAAGCCAAAAGCTGTTTCTCAAAAGGAGAGTAGTTATCTGCAGAGGATGGCAGGTCTTTGTTCCAAAATCCTAAGAGTCTATACTGTGATTCACCAGTAAGGGCCTGCCAAAGACTCCAAACAGTATCTGTATCTGCCACGGACACTTTAAGCATCATTGGATCAGCCGGATCATATGGCCCAAGGGGCAGAGTGGCTTGCATGGCAGCCTGAACCTGTTGCAGAGCTTTCTCTTGTTCTGGGCCCCACTCAAAACTAGCAGCGTTTTGAGTCACTTGATAAATAGGCTGAAGTAGCACACCCAAATGAGGAATATGTTGCCTCCAAAATCCAAAGAGGCTTACTAGGCATTGTGCCTCCTTTTTAGTTGTGGGAGGGACCAGATGCAATAACTTATCCTTCACTTTAGAAGAAATATCTTGACATGCTCCATACCACTGTACCCCTAAAATTTCATTGAGGTGGAAGGTGCCTGAATTTTGTGGGATTAATTTCCCACCCTCTAGCTTGCAAATGTTTTACCAATAAGTCTAGAGGCATTGACACTTCTACCAATCAGCAAAACGTCATCAATGTAATGGACCAGTGTGATGTCTTGTGGAAGGGAAAGGCGATCAAAGTCCCTGCGGACTGAATTATGACATAGGGTTGGAGAACTGATGCAGCCCTGAGGTAGGCAACTGAAGGTGTATTGTTGGCCTTGCTAGCTGAAGGCAAACTGCTTCTGGTGGTCCTTTGAAACAGGTATGGAGAAAAAGGCATTAACCAGATTAATAGCTGCATACCAGGTGCCAGGAGATGTATTAATTTGCTTATACCATGAAACCACATCAGGAACAGCAGCTGCAATTGGAGTCTCCACCTGATTAAGTTTTCAATAATCCACCGTCATTCTCCAAGATCCACCTGTTTTCTGCACAGGCCAAATAGGCAAGTTAAAAGGGGATGTGGTGGGAATCACCACCCCTGCATCCTTCAAGTCCTTGATGGTGGCAGTAATCTCTGTAATCGCTCCAGGAATGCAGTATTGCTTTTGGTTTACTATTTTCCTAGGTAAGGACAGTTCTAATGGCTTCCACTTGGCTTTTCTTACCATAATAGCCCTTACTCTATTTGTCAGGGATCCAATGTGGGGGTTCTGCCAGTTGTTGAGTATGTCTATTCCAATTATGCATTCCTGAACTGGTGAAATCTCTACAGGATCAGTTCGGGGACCCACTGGATCTAACAGTGAAATGGATGTGAGCTAAGTCTCCATTAATAACCTGGTCATGTGCTCCCACTCTGATTGGTAGGCCACAGTGATGTTTTGAGTCTCCTGGAATTAGTGTCAGTTCAGAGCCTGTGTCCAGTAATCCCTGAAAAGTCTGATTATTTCCTTTTTCCCAATGAACAGTCACTCTCATAAAAGGTCATAGATTCCTTTGGGGAAGGCTGGGCGAAAGATTAACAGTATAAGATTTTGGCAGTGTATTGGTGTCCTTCCGCAAGGGGACCCAGCCTCCCCTTCAATCAAGGAGCTGTGGGTCTTTAAACTTGCTCAGGCCTGGGAACTGATTGAGAAACCATGACTCTCTATTCTGGCAATTCGAGTTAGACTGCTGCTCACTTGACCTAGAATTCATCTGCTTGTACAGATCAAGTAAATATTTAGTAGATTTTCTATCTATTTCACTCCTAGGGACACCATGACTAAGTTAGTCAACGTCATAAGTCCATTCCAGTCAGACTATTCTGATTACTGCTTTGACTCTGCTGTCCATTACTGTAACCACACCCACTTTGTCTTTGTCGACTGAGTGCAGCCATTTGGCCCCTACCACGATGGGGTCCAATCAACCCCATTGTAGTTAGATGTCTTAATTCAGTTAAGGCAGTTCCTGACTTACATAAAATAGCAATCACAGCAGTTTTCAAGGATGCTGGTGCTCCCTTCACAAATTTGTTCCTCACAGTTGTGGTAAAAGGTATGTCCTCTGGGCACTCCATGTGTGGGTCTGTGGGTCTAACCTGATAAATCCACTCTAGCATGCCAATTTCCTTAAGCCTTTCGATAACTTCTTCTACAGTATACCAAGGCAGGTCTGGTATTTCAACTTGATTTAGTGTAGCCCACTGTGTAAATCCATGCTTTAGTGGCCCAACCAAATAAGCTATTAGATCCTTTCCTAGCTTCTTGAGCTGAAACATCGAATGAACAGTCTGTGATCTATCTTTATGTTCTTTGCACCATTATCCCACACCCTTAATAGCCATTCCCACACATATTCCCCAGGTTTCTCTTTGTACATATTGGAAAAGCTAAGCAGTTCTTTGGAGTGTAGCGTACCTCCTCCTGGGTCACATTTTGTACTTCACCTTTTGGGGCTTGCTGGGACTTAAGTCTAGTTACAGGTCTAGAAGCCAAAATCAGGGTGGAGAAATGTTTTGAGAACATTCAGCATTGTCTTGTAAAGCATCTGCCTCAGGAAATGCTCCAGGCAATGATTTAGACAAAGGCTCTTTAGACACAGCTGGGTTAATCTCACTAGATGGCACAGGAGGGGTTAATGATTTTACTGGAGAGGGTGGTTTAGCAGAGAAACAGGGAGTAATCTCTTCAGATGGGAGTGAGAGGGCCGGTTCTGTTGGCAGAAGTGATTCAATGGAATTTAGGGGCTCAGTGTCTCCAGCTTCCTGATTATCTGCCCATATATCCCCATATGAAGTTTTAGGGTTCCATTTCTTCCTAATAAATGCCCTCACTTTAACTTCAGACACCTCTTGAGGTTGGCAGTTGAGTTGGCATTGTAATTCAGCCACTCTTATGATAAGACTCTGGGTTTAGTTTTTGGCAATATCAGCTCTGTTGCTACAAGAAATATGTGTTGCCCGATTAGGGTCCATGCCCTGAAGCAGTCAAGCCAATGAAATGTACTCCAAGTCAGAAAGAGAGAGAAAATTTATTAGGAGGTGACG
Organism: Dugong dugon; assembly: GCA_030035585.1. Classification (NCBI taxonomy): domain Eukaryota; kingdom Metazoa; phylum Chordata; class Mammalia; order Sirenia; family Dugongidae; genus Dugong; species Dugong dugon. The sequence continues at coordinate 152,891,825 of CM057460.1, forward strand.
CCAAATGGGGAGTATGACAGCAACGCAGGCTGTCTTTATAGAGTTCCGAAAGGCAATTTTACATTAGAGTTTATATATGGCTGTTACAAGGGTTAGAAGTATGTTTTTGGCATGTAGCCCACAGATGGCATGGCCAGACAAGCTATTCATTACAAGATAATTACAAGAGACTCTTTATCAGACTAAAGAGATACATGCCGGACATTTCCTTATCAGGCTAAGGATATACTTGCCAGACATCTGGGCTCTAATCTTCATGTAGGGGGTCGTAAATTACAGGTGCCTGGAAGGAACAAAACAAAGTCATTAACAAAAGTATGTGGAAAACAACAGAGAGTCCCTGACAGAGCAGGAGAAAACTGGGGTGCAGAACTCAAATTCTAGTAAAAAGACCAGACTTAATTTTCTGACTGAGACTGGAGGAACCCCAGAAAGCATGGCCCTCAGACTCTCTGTTAGCACAAAACTAAAACCATTCCCAAGGCCAACTCTTCAGACAAAGATGAGACTAGACTGTGGGACATAAAATGATACTCGTGAAGAGTGTGCTTCTTAGCTCAACTAGATACATGAGACTAAATGGGCAGCTCCTGTCCAGAGGTGAGACGAGAAGGCAGAGAGGGTCAGGAGCTGGTTGAATGGACATGGGAAATCCAGGGTAGAAAGAAGGAGTGTGTTGTCACACTATATGGAGAGCAACTAGGGCCACATAACAACGTATGTATAAATTTTTGTATGAGAGACTAACTTGAATTGTAAACTTTCACTTAAAGCACAACAATTAAAAAAAAGTATATGGAAAGGAGAAGGCAGGTAGAAAAAAAACTTACAGGTTCATCATGGAGTTAGTTATATCAAGCTCTTTATTGCCCATTTTGAAAAGGAGAAAACATATTGTGGAGTATTAGGGTCACATAAGTCTTCCTTTCAAGGCACAAGTGGAAACTTTTGAGGTCGTTTATGTAGCACTTGAGCTTTGACTCTGAAGCTCTGAGCTCATCTTTTTCTTTCACCAGATTGTCTATCGAAAGTAGGACCAACTGACAAGCTTCCTTATACTTCTCATTATGACAAAATTGTAGAAAGTTATCACACATGCAGTCACCCAAAGCCTCGCCTTTCACCAATACCTGATCTATCAGTGGTGATATTTTGCATGTTTGTATCACCACCTCACACCATGAATTAGCAGTGCCTCTTTGCTACTAGAAGCAGAGTCATCAACATCTTTAAGACTAATCAGAGTTGAGAACCAATTTGGAAAACTCACCTTACAATTTCGTTTCTCTAGAACTACTCTTGGTACCAAATGTCTTAGGCTGGCTTCTCTAGAGAAGCAAAACCAGTAAAGCATATAAATATATAGAGAGAGAGATTTACATCAAGGAAATAGCTCACATGGTTGTAGAGTCTGGAACATCCCCAATCTGTGGGTCAGGATAGAGTTGTTTCCTGATTCACATAGCCACAGGGGCTGTCGAACCCAAGACTGGCAGGTCAGAGAGCAGGGCTCTTGCTTACAGACTGTGAAGATGGAGGAATCCCAAGATAGGCAGCCAAGATCACAGGTAAGCTACTAGCTCAAGTCCCAAGAACTGGACTTCAGATGAACAGGAGCCAGCTGCAGGACCCAGAGTGAGCAAAAGCCATTAGCCTTACCAGAACGTCCGCTTATATTTGATGTAGGCCACACGCCCGAGGAAACTCCGTTTCAGCTGGTTGGTTACTCACAGCAGATCCTGTCATGGAGGTGTTCACATTACATCCAATATCATCATGAAAGTGATCCCAACATCATAGGACTGCCAAACCACTGAGAATTATGGCCCAGCCAAATTGACGCACAACCTTAACTATCACAAGGGGGTAGTAGCTGTGATGATTACTCAGGGGGCTCCACAGGCCTTCCTCACTTTTCCTGTCTTGCACACACTTCTCTTAAGGGGAAAGTGTAAAACTTTGGCTTGTGGAGAAGTTCTGAAGGCAGATACAGGGGAGGGAGGGGGAGAGTCATGGCAATTTCTAGTTGACTGCTTTGCCTTTCCTCCTCCCCTTTTTCTAAGAACAAATCACTCATGCAGGAATTCCCTCAGTAGCAAAGCAAAGAGAACACAGGTGGGCCCTTCCTCAGCTGAGAGGACAAGCCCTCAAACAGCTGAAGTAGCAGAGATTAGTGACGGAGCTGACACATTTGCTAGGACTACCAGCATGTTCGAGACATATTGGCTGAAACTCATAGTCTCTTTCTCTCTCTCTATATATATATATCTCCAGACCAGACCAGTTGCTGTCAGGTCAGTTCTGACTCATGGTGACCCCATGTGTGTCAAAGTAGAACTGTGCTCCATAGAATTTTTCAGAAGTAGATTGCCAGGCCTTTCTTCTGAGGTGCCTCTGGCTGGACTTAAATCTTCAACGTTTCAGTTAGCCAAACATGTTAATGGTTTGCACCACCCTGTGACTCCATATAAATATATATAATTGAATATTAAAATTAATAATTAAGTTAAATATTTTATATATATATTTAAATTTTATTGTGGTAGAATATATATGACAAACATTTGTCATTTCAATTATTTTTGTGTGTACAATTAAGTGATGTTAATTATGTACACTATGTTGTGCAAACATCATCACTATATATTTCCAAATTTTTTTCATCACCCTTGATAGAAACTGATAATATTTTTATGAGATTTCTTTTAGATTCTGCATGTTATTCAAGCATGGCATCAGATCTGTTTTATTACATCATACCATGGAGTGTTTATTCTAATTACAATCTTCACCTTATTTCATCTTATGAAATGTTTAATATTTTCTATCTTATATTATGAAAAATAATGTGTCAGCCCCAGATCAATTAGTTTTTAGCAGTGTATACCTCAGTAAAGGATGCATGTCCAATAAAATGTTACTTTCTGTTTGAGAATCATTTGTCACAATTTATAATATATTTATGTCATTTACATCAATTGTGTACTGATAATATTTATATTAGCTCAATCCAGAAGAAATGCTTAATGCTTAGAAACTTTATGGTCCCAAGGAAATAAAATACATTTAAAATTTCAATTTACATACATTTTTTTGGTTATGGCTAACTGTAATAAGGTAGCAGTAAAAGTCTTTAAAGCCGAGGAAGTGGGATGGAAACATGAGTTTAAGGAGGAAAGGATAAATGTAAAATTTCCAAATGTTGAAGAGGAGCTTGTTCATGGATTTAAAAAAATGATGATACTGGATGAACAATTGTTTCAACATTTAGTTTCCACATTTAGTTTCCACTGGATACATTTAAGGGACTGATGTTACAGTTTTCATTTTAAATGTCATTATTTACAATACATGGGAAATCATATTCCCTGAAACAATTTAAATGTACAGTGAAATTTTTAGATGTCATCTTAAAAGCCTGCAAGAGGGTATACATAGTTTTTTAAAACTTCTTTCAGCAGCTACATAGGTATATCAGTCAGAATCATCTAGGCTATGCTGCAATAACAAACAATCCAAAGTTTAAGTGGCTTATAACAACAAAGGTTTATTTTTCACTCACACTTCTCATCCATTGCTGATTGGGGGGGGTGCTCTTAGTTGGGAAGGAAAGTGACACATGTTCTGCTCATGCTCCTGCCCCAGCAAAACATGTGCCATTTCCCCTTACAACTCATTGGCCAGAATAGATCACATGGCCCACCCCACCACAAGGGGGCAGGAGGTGTAATTTCCACCATGTTTCTCGATGTGGTGCAGTGAATTACTTAATATGGTCCTGCTAGTCATGGTCTTTATGACTCACACACAATGATTGAGTGGGACTATGCAAATAAGGTATATGGAACCTGTGATCGTTGGGGTTATGTGTCAACTTGTCTAGGGCATGATTCCCAGTATTGTATGGTTGTCCTCCATTTTGTGATTGGATGTAATTATCCTAATCATCCTCCATTCTATGTTGTAAATCCTGACCTTTATATGTTAATGAGGCAGGATTAGTGTGGGGTGTATCCTGAGTCACAGCCTTGCATGAAGGCGTGAGTCAAGTCCCACCCTTATTCAAGTTATGCCCTTCCCTGGGATGTGGCCTGCATTCAAGGTATATACGTGAGTGCTGTGGCAGAGCTCTCTCTCTCTCTCTTCACCTGGATCCTGCATGATTGTCTGACCTCGGGTTCTTGGAACTCCAGCTAGCGGCCAGCCATCTGACCTGCTGATTCTGGGATTCACCAGCTTCCACAGCCCCGCGGCCTGGTGGCCTATTGTCTGACCCGATTTGTCAGCTTCCGCAGCCTTATGAGCCAGCAGCCTGTGGTCTGACCTGCCGATTTGGGTTCGTTGGCCTGGCAGCCATGTGAGTCAAAAGAAGACTATGCCTGACTCATGGATTTGGAACCTGCCAGCCTCCACAACTGCATGATCTATTCCTTGATACGGTTTGTGAATTCTGTGAGACTTTGCAGTGAATTACAGAACCCAAAGATGGGAGGGAGAGTACTGAGGGGAGGAGTAGTAGTTGATGTTAGAGATGATGGAGTGGGACAGCATTCTGGAGAAGCTGAACATTTGGGACATCTTCAACCTCCGCCTCATATGAATAGCTTTGTGCTGATCCTTATAAAATAAATTATTCATTTACTGGGGCAAAGGGCTGGAGATACTTGGTGAACAGCCCAGTGACTATCACAGTGAGCACCATGTTTGAAGACCAGTGGGCCAGGACATAAAGTTTCTTTCATGGTGTAGAGAGATCCCAGGAAGGCTGTCCATGTGGGACAAAGAAATCAATTTGGCCTTTTGTCTCTGACTCCTGAAAGTAATCCTGGGAATTTGCCAGCAACCAAGTGTCTTTATTTTCTTGAAACATTTGGACCACAATTTAAATGTGTGTAAATGAACTGGGAGTCCTTAACACCATGAGTCAGGAAGGGAGGGAGGCATGATGCAGTCAATCATTCATATTCATTAATTGGATGGCTCATGCTTATGCAGTGAGGCACTGTTGTAAGTTGAATTGTGTCCTCCAAAATATGTGTTCTAAATCCTAACCCCTATATCTGTGGTTATAATCCCATTTGGGAAGGGATTTATTTGTTACGTTAATAAGACAGGATTAGTGTAGGGTGTGCATTAAGTCAATCTCTTTCGAGATATAAAAGAAATTAAACAAGCAAGCAAGCGAAACAGAGATGGGGGAAGAGAGATGCCAAGCCACATGAAGATTGCCCAGGAGAAGAAGCTCAGAAGAGACAAGGACCTTCCCCCAGAGCCAACAGAGATAGAACACTTTCCCCTAGATCTTGCACCCTAAATTCAGACTTCTAGCCTCCTAAATTGTGAGAAAATAAATTTCTGTTTGTTAAAGCCACCCACTTGTGGTATTTCTGCTACAGCAGCACTAGATAACTAAGGAGCCCTGGTGGCACAGTGGTTAAGAGCTCGGCTGCTAACCAATAGATTGGCAGTTCAACAGGCACCAATCATGGCTGTGCATTGTTATAAGAAACCTTGAATACGGAAGTGGAGGGGCGGGGGTTCCTGGATTGGTGAGAAAATCCATCCAGGGGAGAGAGTGGCATGTCCCTTGGGACAGTGGAAGCCTCATGCGGGGACCTCTCCCAGGCCTTGCCTCATGCGTCTCTTTGCTTGTATTCTTTCTGGTTATAATAAATGAGTAACTGTAAGTATAGGTAATAGTCGCTGAATTTTGTGAGCCGTTCTAGAGAATTAATGAACTCACAAGGGGCAATGAGACTCTGACCTGGCTCGGGTTGGTTAACTCAGAGGAAGGCTGTGCAGGCAGGTGATTTGTGAAAACTCAGCTCTGGGTGACAGAGAAAAGCTGCTCAGGCAGTCGATGAAGAAGGACAGAGTTCTAGTTTGTGACCTAGCCCCAGGTGGTTAGAGAGAGAGAGAGGGGCCAGCTGGTCTGAAGTGCAGGAAGTTGTGCAGACTCCTGAGCCTGTGGTTGGTACCCAGTGACCTGGTCCCGGGTGGCCGGAGATGAAGTCTGACATAACTCTGGATTATTAGGGTCATGGAGATGTGGGAAGGTGAAGCCTGGATCAACTTCCAGGTGGGAATTGGGTTCATGCTGGTTCTTGCCATGCAGTTAGCAATAAAGGTGGGGTTTGCCCACCTTGCCCCTTGTTTAGTGCATCTGGTACACCCAGGTAGGAAGAAGAGAATTTGGCAGAGGGAGTCCAGGATGTCTCCTTCTGCTGCATCCCCAGAATGAAGAGGAGAAGAGATGCAGAGAGAGAGCGGGGGTGGGGTGTGGGGGGGAGCCCGGCACATGTCCTGTTTGCTTCATTTCAGGGTGAAACCACGATGTGGGGAGGCCCAAGAACCTCGTGGCTCTATTGGTGTGTCTCCCTGAGTGTGTGTGCCGAAGCCTTCCACGGCGTGGTGCAGGAGCGACAGGCAGCCAGGGCAGAGGGAAGGCAGGGCTCCTGGCTCCCCAGGGCCCAGGTAAGGCACGCAGGGACCCAGAAGTTCCCTCATGCCCCAGAGGAGAACATGGAATTGTTGAGGGGGCCAGAGGGAGCCAGAGGAGGCCTGGGCGGGGGGCGGGGATTGGGCTGCCTACATGGTCACAGGTCATCATGGTCACAGACAAATGACTGGAACCAGAGACTCCAGCAGTGACCCAATGGCCACATGGGATCAATCACCCTGTAGCGGTCATTTGTCCAAGGCCAGAAGGAACCAGACCCTCCACTGCAGAGATCAGCATGGACTCAAGGTCCTCCATTGGATACCTGGCAACTTCTCCACCCCTACAAGGTGAAGTACTTAGGTGAAGTACCACCCCCACCACACACACTCACACCCAGATGCCGTTTTGGAGAGGAGTGCAGAGTGGGATATGACACCATTTCTGCAAGGTGTGGGATATGACATCATTTCCATTTGAACGATAGAACATTTATCTGAAAGAGACCATCATTCAAAGAAACTATTCAAACCATCCCCTTGACCTTTGAAAGGAACTCAGAAGAGACTGTTTAAACGAGAAGAGATTGAGAAGCCAAGCTAAAGTATTGACAGCCCCCCCCACTGCTTGTGTGACTTGTGAAGAAGATTCACTTGATTACGTTTTCTTTGCACCTCTGAGCAGTGATGTGAGCAAATCTCAGCCACTCCTCATGCGTGTGTCACCTTGTTTAACACTCAGCTCTCCTTGTGGTGGGTGCTGATGTTCTCCTTGTGTTGTTAGCTGCCGGTGAGTTGGCTCCAACTCATGACAATCCCACGTACAACAGAATGAAGAGTTTTCTGGTCCTACGCATCTTCACGCTCCTTGGCATGCTCGAGTCCGTTGATGCTGCCACTGTGTTTTTTGAGTGCCTTCCAACCTAGGAGGTCCTCTTCCAGCACTATATTGGACAACATTCTGTGATCCATAGGGTTTTCATTGGCTGATTTTTGGAAGTAGATCACCAGGCCTTTCTTCCTAGCCTGTATTAGTCTGGAAGCTCCACTAAAACCTGTCCATCATGGATGACCCTGCTAATATTTGAAATACTGGTGGTATAGCTTCCAGCATCACGGCAACACGTCAACCAACACAGTATAACAAACTGACGGATGAGGAAAGCAGGGTTTTGAGGGGTTAAGTGAGTTTCCCAAGAACATACAGTTATTTTCAGAGCTGGGGTTTGAACCCAGGACTCTCCAGCTCCTCAGATTGAGCACCCCGCCTCTAGTCTCTCCAGGTTGGTCTCGTAGATAGCTGAGGCAGCAGGCCAAACCATTATAAAGGCTGGCAGCACAATCCAGAAAGGCAAGCTTTCCTCCAGTCGGGCTGGGGAAACACTGCTGACAGACACACTGTGACTACTGTGAGTATCAGAAGCTTAGAGAGAAGTAAGCTTTGGGCAGAGCCGTGAAGAAGAGGAATACATTTCCACTTGGGGGCCCTGAGAGTGAGAGTAGAGGGAATCGCGATGGCCTGGTGCTGTCTGCTCGGGGGAAGACATCTAGCACAGCTGGGACAGACCTGCTGTTTGATGGTCTGGAAACCGGCCCACCCAGGACAGGAAGCAGCAGGCCATGAATTGGCTTCATCACATCATTTTTCATCAAGTCATTTGCCTGTGTCCTCCCTCACCCTGGAATCTGAACCTCACCCTCCACACCTCTGAAGAGGATGCAGCAGTTAATAGTCACTCACATAGAAGCGGAAAGGTAAGTGACTTGCCCAAGATTGAGATGCCTCCTGGTCCGTGCTCTCTAGTCTACCAGACGCTGTCTGCTGTGAAAACCAGCTGCCGTAGAGTTGACTCGGACTCTAAGTGACCCGTATGTGTCAGCATAGATCTGTGCTCCATAGGTTTTCAGGGGATGATGTTTTGTAAGTAGATCACCAGGTCTTTCTTCCAAGGTGCCTCTGGGTGAATTCGAACCAGCAACCTTTTGGTTAGCAGCAGAGCATGTTAACCATTTTCACTGCCCAGGGACTCTTGTCGGCTGTGATTGGGGACTAATTTACTGAGAGGGACAAGGGTTTCAAAAAGGGCAGTTGGGAGCTAGTTCCAGCCATGGCCCTCCTGAGAAATCACAGTGTCTGCAGGGGCATCATTTTTATAGGAATTAGAGAGTCCTTCACCCACGCAAGGGCAGAAAAATTTTTTAATTGATCCCTTTCCCTATAGCCACCCCATAAAGTTTCTTTCCCTCTGACTTTTTAGTTTGAAACATTTCAACCAGTAGGGTTTTTAAAAAGAAAAGAAATTGGCTGGAAAATACTCATGTACTGACATTTTCTGGGGGAAAATTTTCTTATTACGGAGCCAAATATCTGCCCCTCAATGAAGACTAACCTCGTGTTAGGTTTGGAGTCAACCAACATTTGTCATTACGGCATGGTGGGTGGGAACTCTATTGCAGTAACTTCTTTGGGAAGCAAACGAACAGGGATTCCTGTGACCACAAAGGGGCAGTAAAAGCTGATGAATGAGTAAGGAGCTCTTGATCAAGGGCATGGGGAGGGAGGGCTCCTGTTGGGCACTTGGCATCTTGCTGTTTCCCTTACTGTAGCGTGGGAATCCTTGGGCATCTAACTTTTATTCTGTCACTGTTATAGGAAGAATTCTCCTCATCTATATTTTTTTGGGGGGCAGGAATTATTAGAAAAGAGCATTAGGTATCCTCACAATATTGACTATACCGTGGACTGCCAACAGAACAACAAATCAGTCTTAGAAGAAATGTAACCGGAAGACTGCTTAGAAGCAAGAATGGCAAGACTTTGACTCACTTACACTGGACAAGTCGTCAGGAAAGACCAATCACTAGAAAAGGACATCATGTTTGGTAACACAGATGCTCAGAGAAAATGAGGGAGACCCTCAGTGAATGGACTGACAAAATAGCCACAACAGAAGACTCAAACATACCAACAGTTATGAAGACGGCGTGGGAAGAGGCAATGTTTCATTCTTTTATATATGGGGTTGCAAGGAGCTGGCACCGACTCAACAGCACCTAACAACAACAACAATCCATCCCACCCCAACTCTTTTTCCATCCCAGGAGGAAGAAGAGTCCTCATGCCCGGCATGGGCTCTCCAAGGCCTGGGGAGGGTGGCCAGGTCTTTTGTTCTCTGGTCTGAGCTCCTTCTGAAAGGCTTTGGACTGCCAGAGGGGGTGGAATGAAACATTTGGTATATTTCAAGAGGAACTCCTCTGGTATTGTAGGAGGTTGAAAAGGAAAGTGGCCCAGTCACTTGGGCTGGGTTTCCTGGAACTGAGAAGGACAAGAGATGCAGAATCTGTGAGGGACAGACAGATGTCTGTGCCTGTACTCCTGACATAGCATGTCCTATGGGTGTGTCTGTCCCCAGACACTGTGTGTGGAACTGCCATCAGGCTGGCTAGTGGCACTGTCAACTGCAGGGGTGCAGCCCTCCACCGCAGGGCTTGGCAGCCTTGGTCTGAGACAGTAGAGTTCTTCCCTACGTGAGAGGGAATATCCAGATGACCTCCTTCTCTCCTTCTCTCACTTGCTTCCTTTCCTGAAAATGTGTACAGAAAAGTGGAACCATGGTTAAGCGCTCAGCTACTAATCAAAAGTTTGGTGGTTCAAACCCACCCAGAGGTGCCTTGGAAGACAGGTGTGGCAATCTGCTTCTGAAAGGTCACAGCCTTGAAAACCCTATGGAGCTGTTCTACTCTGCACACATGGGGTTGCCAGGAGTCAGAGCTGACTCAACGGCAACTAACAATTGCTACAGACATCGGTAGTCTTCTTGTTTTAATTAAAAATGTTTGTATCAAGATTTTATATTTTATAAAACATATATAAGTACAAATGTAACATATAAAAAAATAATAAAATGAGCCTAACATCAAGCTTAAGAAATAGAACAACTACAATATCTTTGCAGACCCTTGTCAGCTTCTCCCCAAATATATTCTCTCCCTCTGCTCCCCCCCGACAAGGTAACCCTGCCCTGAATTTTTATTTATTATTCCCTTGCTTTCCTTTCTATTTTACCACATATATATGTATGCAGGTATTTATGTGGAGTCCCTGGGTGGTGCAAATGATTAATGTGTCCTGCTACTAACCAAAATGTTGGACGTTTGAGTCTACCCAGAGGAGCCTTGCAAGAAAGGCCTGGCAATCTACTTCTGGAAAATCAGCCATTGAAAACCCTATGGAGCACAGTTCTACTTTGACACACATTGGAATCGACTCAGCAGCAACAGGTTATGTATTTATGGGTGGTTAAAGAATATTGTTTATCCAATTATAAAATGGGCAAAGGAAATGAACACACATTTCGCCAAACAAGACATTCGAGAGGCCAACAGACACATGAGGAAATGCTCCCGATCACTAGCCATTAGACAAATGCAAATCAAAACCACAATGAGATACCATCTTGCTCCAGCATTACTGGCAAGAATCAAAAAAACTGGAAATAACAAATGTTGGAGAGGCTGCGGGGAGATCGGAACTCTTATGCACTGCTGCTGGGAACGCAAAATGATACAACAGTTTTCGAAAATGATATGGCGCTTCCTTAACCCACTGCTGTCGAGTCGATTCCGACTCATAGTGACCCTACAGGACAGAGTAGAACTGCCCCACAGAGTTTTCAAGGAGCGCCTGGTGGATTCAAACTGCCGACATTTGGTTAGCAGCCGTAACTCTTAACCCCTACACCACCAGGGCTTCCTTAGAAAGCTAGAAATAGAAATACCATATGATCCAGCATTCCCAATCCTAGAAATATATCCTTGAGAAGCAAAAGCTGTCACATGAATAGACATATGCACATCTATGTTCATGGCAGCATTGTTCACAATAGTAAAAAGATGGAAACAACCTAGATGCCCATCAATAGACGAATGGATAAACAAACTATGGTACATACACACAATGGAGTATTACACAACAATAAAGAACAATGATGAATCTGCGAAGCATCTCATAACATGGATGAAACTGGAGGACATTATGGTGAATGAAATAAGTCAATCACAAAAGGACAAATATTGTATGAGATCACTACTGTAAAAACTCATGAAAAGGTTTACACACAAAAAGAAACAATTTTCGATGGTTACGAGGGATGGGAGGGCTGGGGGGAATACTAAATAGACAATAGATGAGTGGTAACTTTGGTGAAGGGTAAGACAGTACACAATATGGGGGAAGCCAGCACAACTTGCACAAGGAAAGGTCATGGAAGCTCCATAGACACAGCCAAACTCCCTGAGGGACCGAATTGTTGGGCGGAGGGCTGTGGGGACCACGGTCTCGGGGAACATCTAGCTCAATTGGCATAACACACTTTATAAAGAAAATGTTCTACATCCTACCTTGGTGAATAGCATCTGGGGTTTTAGAAGCCTGTGAGGAGCCATCTAAGATCTTCCACTGGTCTCTCCCCTTTGGGAGCAAGGGAGCAAGAATGAAGAAATTAAGATACAAGGGGAAGATTAGTGCAAAGGACTAATGGACCCCAACTACCATGGCCTCCACCAGACTGAGTCCAGTACAACTAGAGGGTGCCCGGCTACCACCACTGACTGCTCTGAGAGGGATCACAACAGAGAGTCCTGGACAGAGCGGGAGAAAAATGTAGAACAAAATTCTAACTCACAAAAAAAGACCAGACTTACTGGCCTGACAGAGACCGGAGAAACCCTGAGAAGAGGGCTCCAGGATACCCTTTTAGCTCAGTAATAAAGCCACTCCTGAGGTTCACCCTTCAGCCAAAGATTCAACAGCCCCATAAAACAAAATGAGACTAATAGGGCACAACAGCCCAGGGACAAGGACTAGAAGCAGGAGGGACAGGAAAGTTGGTAATAGGGAACCCAAGGTCAAGAACGGAGAGTGTTGACATGTCGTCAGGTTGTTAACCAATGTCATAAAACAATATGTGTACTAACTGTTCAATGAGAAACTATGTGTTCTGTAAATCTTCATCTAAAGTACAAAAAAAATTTGTTTTAAAAAAAAGCTCCATTAGGGATGTTGATTGGCATTGTATGGAATGTATGGGTCAGTTTGGGGAGAATTGATAGTTTTACCTTACTGAATCTTCCAATACATGAACATGGTATATACTTTCATTTATTTAGGTCTTAATTTATCTCCAAACTATTTAATAGTTTTCTGTATATAAATATTGTATATCTTTTATCAGATTTATGACCAAGGCAGTTTACTTTTTGATGCCATTTATAAAAAAATATTTTGAAGCCTATTACTTATCTTCCTCCAGAGAACATTTATATCAGCATCTCTTAGATGCCTGAAGGCCCTAGCAATCTAGGAACACCTCTGTCCAATTTCAGAAATCAAGATGAGTCATAGCTGAGCTTAAGTACTTTACTTTTGGTTCAACTTTACTCCTAGAGTGCAGCTCTTCAAGGTCCCAATCCAAAGCAAGGAGGATCTACCAGGTACTCCTCTCCCTTCACTGGGGGCGCGTATCCCCCTAATTCCATGAGGCTGTCAAAAGTGCCATTCCACCTTTTAACTTCTCGTCCACCCCCTCCAGAATTAGCAATGACTCTAAGGTGCTTTCAACTCCATGGACTTCTGTCTTTCCTCAGATCTTGGCCCAGTAATTCTTCACTGTCTTGGTGGTTTTCCAGTGCCTTCAAGCAAATGTTTTTATATTTTGTCCAGCTTTAGTAGTTGTCTCTGCAGGAGGGTGGTTCTAAATTACCTAGTTCCCATGCACAGAATCTGTGTGCTATATCTATAATATTTAGGGGGAGGAATAGGAATTTTATAAGATGTATTTAGTCCATTTAAAATACTTTGCTTTATAATCTTTGAGAAACTTAGTGAATAAAAGTTACTCCAACAGTAACCCTCATAACACTTAGAGTTATGTAAAAGGCAAATTAATTACTATTTTCTAATTATATATTATGGTTTCCAGATTTTAAAAAGCCTGCCTCATTAAGGCTAATTTGACTAATTCAGTACGTCAAAACCCTTTGCCTGTACAGTAAAACCTGTGAAAGCCAGAACCTGTGGAAGGCGGAAGGCTGTCAGAGAAGGAAAACTCAAATATTTTCCGCGAAAAGAAGCAATAGAAAAGTGGTAAGACTGCACCCTGTCAAAGGCAGAAAACTTGTGAGACCCAGAAAAATAAGGTGGCCTCAGTGAGTTCTGGCTGTCACAGATTTCACTGTAACAAAAAAGTCAATGTTCTTCACTTATTAACAAGTATTTAGTAAGTGCCTGCTTGGTGGCAAACACTAGGTCCTTTCTCACACATTATCACATTTAGTCTCCCCAGTCCACCAGTAGAGTAAGCTTGATTGGTCCCATTTTTCAGATGAAAATACTGAAATTTAAAGTGACAGGAAGTAGAAAAACAACTAGATAAAAGTTATATTTTAGTAAATTAAACTTTCCCTCATTCAATGCATATTTATTGAGCACCTATTTTGTACTAGACATTGGGACTACAATGATGAACAAGATAGACAAGGTTGCTGTCCTCATTAGCCATGTGAATATTTCCACTGTAGAGGGTCAAGTATCTATAAACTGAAGAATGTATATTGTACCTAGTACGCTTGGTGCTGTGAAAGTTACGATATTTTACAATCTTGCCTACAGTCTTGTTGGGGCAGGTCAAGAGACAGAACACTTTACATAAAATAATTAAAGAACAAATAACGTGGTAAAGGGAATGGCAATGGCAATCCCTTTTAAGATGTATTTTTAATTAAAGTATAATTTAAATACAATAGAACGCAAGTATCTTAAGTGTACAGTTTGATGAGTATTGACAAATGTATGCAACTCATGTAACCACCCCCCCATCAAGATGTAGAACATTTTCATTATCCCAGGACGTTCCCTCATCCCCTTTTCCAATCAGTTCTCGCCCTATGAGGCAACTGCTGTATCACATTCTTGCCAATATTTGGTATCATCAGTCTCTGTAATATTAGCCATTTTAGTGGTGTGGAATGGTATTTCACTGTGGTTTTAATTTGCATTTCTCTGATGACTAATGAGGTTGGTTGAGCAAGTTCTCATGTGCTTATTGGTCTACAGATCAAGTTGGAGGAAATTAACAACTTAACACTATGTTGTTGTTGTTAGGTACCGGGGAGTCGGTTCCGACTTATAGCCACCCTGTGTACAATAGAATGAAAGCCTGGTCCTGCACCATGCTCACAATTGTTATGCTTGAGCCCATTGTTACAGCCACTGTCAACCCCTGTCATTGAGGGTCTTCCTGTCTTTCACTGACCCTCCACTTTACCAAGCATGATGTCCTTCTCCAGGGACTGGTCAATCCTGATAACATGTCCAAAGTACTTGAGACGAAGTTTTGCCATGCTTCTAAGGAGCATTCTGGCTGTCCATGGTATATTCAATATTCTTCACCAACAGCGTAATTCAAAGGTGTCAGTTCTTTGGTCTTCATTTATTGTCCAGCTTTTGAATGCATATGAGGCGATTGAAAACACCATGACTTGGATCAGGTGCACCTTAGTCCTTAAACTGATGTCTTCGCTTTTCAACATATTAAAGAGGTCCTTTGCAGCAGATTTGCCCAATGCAATACGTCATTTGATTTCTTGACTGCTGCTTCCATGGTCATTGACTGTCTATCCAAGTAAAATGAAATCCTTGATAACTTCAATCTTTTCTCCATTTATCATGCTGTTGCTTATTGGTCCACTGTGAAGATTTTTGTTTTCTTTATGTTAAAGTGTAATCCATACTGAAGGCTGTAGTCTGATCTTCATCAATAAGTGCTTCAAGTCCTCTTCACTTTCAGCAAGCAAGTTTGTGTCATCTGCATATCATAGGTTGTTAATGAGTCTTCCTCCTATCCCGATGCCCTATTTTTCTTCATATAGTCCAGCTTCTCAGATTATTTGCTCAGCATACAGATTGAATAGGTATGGTGAAGGATACAACCCCGATTCACATCTTTCCTGATTTTAAACCACACTGTATCCCCTTATTCTTTTTGAACAACTGCCTCTTGACCTATGTACAGGTTCCTCATGAGCACAATTAAGTGTTCTGGAATTCCCATTCTTCACAATGTTCTCCATAATTTGTTATGATCCACACAGTCAAATGCCTTTGCATAGTCAATAAAACACAGGTAAACATCTTTTTGGCATTCTCTGCTTTCAGCCAAGATCCATCTGTCATCAGCAATGATGTCCCTCATTCCACATCCTCTTCTGAATCTGGCTTGATTTGTTCCGCTGCTATTCATAAGGTTTTCACTGGCCTTTTTTTTTTTTTAGAAGGCCCTCCTTCCTAGTCTGTCCTAGTCTGGAAGCTCCGCTGAAACCTGTCCACCATGGGTGATCCTGCTGGTGTTTGAAATACTGGTGGTATAGCTTCCAGCATTATAGCAACATGCAAGCCACCACAGTATGACAAACCATCAGACGAGTGGTGGATTCAAGCCAGAGTTATAAATATATGTATGTGTGTATGTATATGTGTGTGTGTGTTTGTGTCTTAGCTGTCCATGATATAACTTCTTTTTAAATGTGACTAATACTAGTGATTGAATGCAAAAGTGGTGTATGCCATTTTAGTGGAATGAGATGAACTGGATTATTATTTTTTATTGAGTGGAATGTAGCAAGAGTTAGACTCTACAGCCCACGTCCACCTCTTGTTTATTAGAAAGAAATAATATACTCCCAAGAGGCTTGCCAAGATAAGGAATTTCAATTACATGTGAGGGGACTGTAGGAGACAGATGTCAGTGAAGGTGTTGAAGTGGTAGGGGCCACATAGCTTAAACAACCTTACGTCTGGGTACCCTCATGACCTTGCATGAACTTTATTTCTGGCTGGCACATTTTCACGCACTGGAATTGGTATCAGTTTATTTAGTGTCGTGCCAGTTCCCTTCCACTGCAGTACTCACTTTTCCTTGTGTTCTGTCTGCTTGGCATCTGTGGGTCTTTGCTTTGGACAACTGGTGCCCCTGTTTTGTTGATGCCCTAAGCACATGCTTACCTTGTTTACAGGGTAATCCACCCCTGCTTGTGGGGGTGGGACTATGAAAATAAGGTGTATGGAATCCTAACGAGGGAGTTGGTCAGTTTTGCCATCCCTCTAGGCTTAAAGTGAACCATCCCAGAGGCAGAAAGGGGGACCTCACTACCAATAAGAGAGAAGAGCTAGGAGTGGAGCACACCCTTTGGACCTGGGATCCTTGTGTTGAGAAGCTCCTAGACCCAGGAGACAGAGAGAGAGGTAACTGTAACACCAGAGATGGTGAGAAGCAATGGCAGAGAAACGGTGGGAGCAGAGGCAGCAGAACCAGGAGACTGGCAGGAGACAGTGTGGTGTGCTTCCCAGTGCATGGAGTGAGAAAGCTGAGTGTCTTTGAGCAGGAGGCCTGCTGGCAGAGTGGGGTGCCCCTGGGCACGTATCAGTGGAGCTAAAGAGCTTTGTAACACTTTCCCGAGCATGGCAGAGGCCAGGCCAGCTCAAGAGCCCAGAGGGGCTGAGGTCTGAGAGGCCAAAGGCCACAGAGAGGCTTGCCTGCAGGCATGGTGGAGGAGCTATTCTGACTGAAGAATTGTATCCTGAGTTGTTTGTGATCCCGAATTGTAAACTTTTACGTCCCTAATAAACCCCATAACTGTGAGTATGGTCTGTGAGTTCTATGTGGCCATTGCAGAGAATTACTGAACATAACAGAGAAGTAGAGAGTGCCGTGGGAGGGACGGCTGGTGTCAGAATTGGTGAAAAGGTTGGAGAGAAGAGATGTCTGACCTCCGCTTCATAGGAATCAGCCTTGGGATGTTGTTCCTGATTCTCTTTCTCCCTTGTGAAGTTAGACGAGGAGGTCTGATGCCTCCACCAAACTTTTTTTTACAGTAGTCTTAGTTCTATTCCAAAGTCACTGTATTACCAGGAGTGATACAAACTCTTATGATTAGCCTATAATTCAAACAGTCTCTCCATTTATTAAAGGTGGGAAGAAAATCCTCTATCTATCCATTCTACTGGAATACCAGGAAGGTGAGAGTAAACCTGTCTGTTAGGAACAATGATTATCTCAGAAGAAAGGAAATGAAGCGTTGCATTCCAACTTCAAATCATTCTAATTCTCCTATCTTTCTTATCCTTTTGAAGTCACTGGAAAAACTAATTCTACTTCACTTTATATTATATAGAGAGCAAACAATAGTAGATGCAAACATACCAACAGTGATGGTTAAGATTGTGTGTCAACTGGGCTGGGCCATGATTCTCAGTGTTTTGGCAGTTGTATAATGTTGTGATCACTTCCCTGTTGAGATTTGATACACGATCACCCCCATGATGGGATCTGCTGTGGTACAAGTGGGGACGGGGCCTGTGGCAGCTCACCAACCCCCCCTCAGCCTTCATCTGTCTGCCCTCTGCCACCTAGTTCTTCATATTTGCCTTGCAAGGGTTTTTGCTTGTTCTAGATCCTGCAGCTGTCTCCTGTCTGTCTGACTTCTGGTTCTTGGGACTTGAGCTAGCAGCTTACCCACCAATCTTGAGATTCGTCAATCTTCACAGCCTGCTACAGCCCTCCTCTCTGGCCTGCTGATCTTGGGTTCACCAGCCCCTGCAGCTACATGAATCAGGAGAATCCTCTTTCCTGCCCCATGGACTTGGGACATTACAGCCTCTAAAAACTGGGTGAGCCATTTCCTTGATATAAACCTCTCTCTCTCTCTCTCTCTCTCTCTCTATATATATATATATATATATATGCATGTTTTACTGGTTTTGCTTCTCTAGAGAGCCCAGCCTAAGACATTCGGTACTGAAAGTGGTTCTAGAGAAACAAAATTGTGAGGATGAATTTTCTAAATTGGTTCTCAGGTCTGGTTAGTCTTAACGATGTTGATGACTCTGCTTCCAGTAGTAAAGAGGCCACTGCTAATCCATGGCATGAGGTGGAAATTCAAATATGCAAAATATCACCACCAATAGATCAGGTATTGGTGAAAGACAAGACTCTGGGTGATTTCATGGATGATACCTTTCTACAATTTTGTCATAATGAGAAGTATAAGGAAGCTGGCTGGTTGGTCCTACTTTCGTTAGATAAACTGGTGAAAGAAAGAGATGAGCTCAGGGCTTCAGAGTCAAAGTTCAAGCACTGCATAAATGACCTTAAAATGTCCACTTCTGCCTTGAAAGTCTTACTTCTTGTAGTAACAGAGCTGATACTGCTGAAAACCAAACTCAGAGTCTTATTGTAAGAGTGGCTGAATTACAATGCCAACTCAACTGCCAACCTTGAGAGGTTTCTGAAGTTAAATTAGGGGCATTGATTAGAAAAAAATTGGGATCCTGAAAACTGGGATGGGGACATATTGGCAGATAATCAGAAAGCTGGAGACACTGAGCCCCTAAATTCCACTGAATTACTCCTGCCAATAGAGCCATTAGCTCCTCCACTCCCATCTAATGAGATTAACCCAGATGCATCTAAAGCACCTTTGTCTGAGTCATTGCCTGGGACATTGCATGAGGCACATGCTTTACAAGACAATGCTGAATGTTCTCAAAACATTTCTCCACTGATTTTGGCTTCTAGACCTATAACTAGACTTAAGTCCCAGTGAGCCCCAAAAAGTTAAGTACAAAGTGTGACCCAGGAGGAGGTACACTACACTCCAAAGAACTGTTTGGCTTTTCTAATATGTACAAACAGAAACCTGGGGAATATGAGTGGAAATGGCTATTAAGGGTGTGGGATAATGGTGCAAAGAACATAAAGATGGATCACAGAGTGTTCATTCGATGTTTCAGCTCAAGAAGCTAGGAAAGGATCTAATAGCTTATTTGGTTGGGCCACTAAAGCATGGATTAAAATGCTCAGTCCTTTTTGTGGAATAGAATGTGAACTTCTGGGCTCATTGCCATGAAGACAGTTAGGCAGACTTTCTATATGGTAGGTATCTCACTTAATCCTCAAAACTCTGAGAGGTACTATTATCTCTAATTTAGAAAGGAGGAAACTAGAGGCTCAGAGGTTGAATAGTTTAGCTGGATAAACACCCAAGTCTCAGAAACTCAAAAGTCTATCCTCTTTTGCAGTCCATGATGATATTTAACCAAAAAAGAGGCTGGAGCCAACAGAAGCAAATAATAGGGTCAAAATGCAAAGTTCTCTGTGGATTAGAAGAAAAAGAGTCATGGGGGGAGCGGTTATTAGCTTGAGTGGCAGTAGCATATCACCTTGCAAAATGTTGGCTGCATTATTTTTTAAGACATCAGAAGAATAATGAAGATATTTTTATGAGCAAAAGCATGGCAATTTGTCATGAGTGGGACTGTGCATAAATAGAGAGCAGAACCACACCAGCTCATTTTCCACTGCTCTCTGCCTTGGATTCTTAGGAACAAGAATAGTAATTAAAATAGGAATGATACTTAATCAAAATAAGATGTCCTCCTGATACCTACTGAAAAAACCTCTGCTGGCTTCTCCAGGGAGGCAGAGAGGAGCTGAATCTGTGGCTTTTTTAGACTGTATTCTGTATACCTGAGCAGGAAAGGTGAGTCAAGATAGATGACTCAGACACACTCGAGCAGGCCGTCTGTCAAAGGATCCGAGCTCCACACTCATTAACATGTTGCACCCACACTTTTCTTTACACCAATCTGGGCCGCAGCTGGGGTGAGAATTCCACCACCCACCCCCGTTTTTCCAGCATTTGCTCCTACTTCCTTCTTCCCCTTCACTTAGTTTAACTCTGTGCCTATAAATTTTTAGTTATCCTGCTTCAAAGTCACTTCTATCTGACAAAGCAGTCCTCAACCCCTGGTTGAAGAGAACATCTGGCCAAAGATGCTTCCCCCACACAGAAGCACCCCCATCTCTACTACTCTATTTTGTCAGCCTGATTTGTCGTAGCTCTTACCATGCCCTGAAATAATTTCTTATTCATTTCCTATCTCTTCCCTCACAAGAATACAAGCACCTGAGAGAAGGGATTTTGTCTTTCTCGATTACAGCTGTATTCCCAAAGTCTTTTTTTTTTTTTTTGGCACAAGAGCAGCTTTTATTTATAGAATTCTGTGGCGAGTATCTTTACAAAGCAAAGGATAGTTTTATAAAATGAATAATAGCCCTGAATTGTTCTCATTTTGCAGTTCCCAGTTTTCATAGATTGGGCTTTCTTTTTTTAATAATTTTTTAAATTGTACTTTAGACGGTTTACAGAGCAAACTAATTTCTCCTTAAACAATTAACACGATACCGTTTTGTGACATTGGTTGCCAACCCCCACAACATCTCAACACTCTCCCCTTCTCGCCCTTGGGTTCCCTGTTACCAGCTTTCCTGTCCCCACCTGCCTTCTCGTCCTTGCCCCTGGACTAGTGTGCCCATTGAATCTCATTTTATGGGCCAGTCTAATCTTTGGCTGAAGGGTGAACCTCAGGAGTGACTTCTTTACTGACCTGTAAGGGTATCTGGGGGCTATACTCTCGGGGTTTCTCCAGTCTCTTTCAGATCAGGAAGTCTGGTCTCTCTCTCTTTTTTTTTTTTTTTGTGAGTTAGAATTTTGTTCTACATTTTTCTCCAGCTCTGTCTGGGACCCTCTATTGTGATCCCTGTCAAAGCAGTTGGTGGTGTGTCTTCCCAGAGTCTTGAATAGCACCCGGCACAGAAGTTTTAAAAATGGGTCGAATATAATCATGAATATCTACCATCTTATTATTTTTTCTTTTTTGTTTATTGTTGTAGTTTAAGTAAAAGTTTACATTTCAAGTTAGTCCCTCATACAAAAATTTATACATACATTGTTAGGTGACCCTAATTGCCCTTCCTATACTGTGATAGCACACTCCTCCTTTCCACCCCTGATTTCCCATGTCCATTCAATCAGCTCCTAACCCTCTTTGCCTTCTCATCTCACCTCCGGACAGAAGCTGCCCATTTAGTCTCATGTATCTACCTGAGCTAAGAAGCACACTCTTCACGAGTATCCTTTTACATCCCATAGTCCAGTCCAATCTTTGTCTGAAGAGTTGGCCTTGGGAATAGTTTTTGTTCTGGGTTAACAGACAGTCCAGGGGCCATGCTTTCTGGGGCTTCTCCAGTCTCACTCAGACCATTAAGTCTGGTCTTTTTGCTAGAATTTGAGTTCTGCACCCCACCTTTCTCCTGCTACATCAGGGACTCTCTGTTGTGTTTCCTGTCAGGGCGGCCATTGGTGGTAGCTGGGCACCGTCTAGTTTTTCTGTCTCGGGCTGATGAAGTCTCTGGTCTATGTGGCCCCCTCTGTCTCTTAGGCCAAGACTTTCCCCGTGTCTTTGGTGTTCTTCATTCTCCTTTACTCCAGGTGGTTGGGACCAATTGATGCATCTTAGATGACCGCTTGCTAGCTTTTAAAGACCCCAGACGCCTTCACCTAAGATAATTCTTGTCTACTATCTAATTAGTGAATAACCATCTCCCTCCCTCCACACCCTCGTAACCATCAAAGAATGTTTTCTTCTGTGTTTAAACCTTTTCTTGAGTTCTTATAATAGTGGTCTATACAATATTTGTCCTTCCATGACTGACTAATTCACTCAGCATAATGCCCTCCAGATTCCTCCATGTTATGTTTCAGACTTCATCATTGTTCTCTATCATTGCGTAGTATTCCATTGTGTGGATATACCACAATTTGTTTATCCATTCGTCCGTTGATGGACACCTAGCTTGTTCCCATCATTTTGCTATGGTGAACAGTGCTGCCATGAACATGGGTGTGCATGTATCTATTTGTGTGATGGCTCTTATTTCTCTTAGTAGTATCTTATTTTTAAGTTTACCTTTTCTCCACTGAAATTCCCTTCTGTTATCCTGAAGTCTTCTTTAAAGTTTGATTTCATACTATATCTTGTTCTCACATATACTTGGGGAATTAAAAGGGGGGGTCTCATGTCCACACTTAGGCAAAGTGACCTCCAGGGAGTGAGTGGGGACTAGTGAGGATGAGACTTCATGGAGCCTGGATTGTGGCTATTTGTTTTTTGTTGTTGTTTTTTAACTATTATTGTAATATACATACAACAACATTTCATCAATTTCTCCATGTAGGCTTCAGTGACATTAATTATATTCTTCAAGTTGTGTACCCATTTTCCCTCTCTTTTTCCAAACTATCCACCATCCTTAACATGCCTACAATGCACGCCAGGCAAAAGCCCCATCTTTTTTTATTTTTTATCGTTGTAGTTTAAATGAAGTTTACATTTCAAGTTAGTCTCCCATACAAAATTTTATACATACATTGCTATGTGACCCTAATTGCTCACCCCATTCTGTGACAGCACACTCCTCCTTTCCAACCCTGATTCCCCATGTCCATTCAACCAGCTCCTAACCCTCTCTGCCTTCCCATCTCACCTCCGGACAGAAGCTGCCCCTTTGGTCTCTTGTATCTACTTGACTAAGAGGCACACTCCTCACAAGTATCACTTTATGTCCCACAGTCCAGTCTAATCCCTGTCTGAAGAGTTGGAAGAGTCCCCTTTTCCCCCTCTCTCCCACCCCTGGTAACCACTAATTACTTTTGGTTTCTACATATTTGCTTATTTCATATAAGTGATATCATAATTTGTCCTTTTGGATTGACTTACTTCACTCAGCATAATGTTTTCAAAGTTCATCCATGTTGTGGCATGCATCAGCACATCATCCCTCTTTATGGCTGGTAATATTCCATTGTATGTATATACCACATTTAGCTTATCCATTCATCAGCTGATGGACACTTTGGTTGTTTCCACCTTTTGGCTATTGTGAATAGTGCTGCAGTGAACATTGGTGTACATATGTCTGTTCGCCCTGTTGCTTTCAGGTCTTTGGGGTATATACCTAGGAGTAGAATTGCTGTGTCATATGGTAATTCTATGTTCAACTTTTTGAGGAACCACCAAACTGTGATTCCAAACTGTGGAATTACAGTGGCCATAACATTTTACATTCCCACCAGCAATGAATGAGGCTGTTTCTCCATAGCCTCACCAACATCTAGTGTTTTCCATTTTTTTTTATCATTGCCGTTCTTATGGGGGGTGAGATGGTCTTTCATTGTTCTTTTGATTTGCATTTCTCTAATGACTAGTGACTTTGAGCATTTTTTCATGTGCTTATTGGCCATTGGAATATCTTCTTTAGTGAAACATCTGTTCATGTCCTTTACCCATGTTTGACTGGGTTGTCTTTGTTGTTAAGTTGTAGAAGTATTTGATAAATTTTGGATATTAGACCTTTATTGAATATATAGTTCCCCCAAATTTTCTTCCACTCTGTAAGCAATCTTTTCACTTTTTTAATAAAGTCTTTTGATAAACAGAAATGTTTAATTTTTGTGAGGTCCCGTTGTCTATTTTGTCTTTTGCTGCTTCTGTTTTTGTTGTCATATCTGATGGCCCATCATAAAAACCTAGCTCCCACAACTTCATCCCTACATTTTCTTCTGCGAATTTTATGGTTTTAGTTTTCAAATTAAGGTCCTTGATCCATTTTGAATTGGTTTTTGTGTATGGTGTAGGCTATTTGGGTTTTAAAGAAAAAGGTGATTCCTAAAGTCTTGGAAAACTTAGTGACATTTGGTTTACACAGTTATATAAAACACCTTCTTTGCAGTTGCGAAACAACCAGTGTAGAGGACAAACAGGCATCTAGCTAGACAATTACAAAGAACTGTGGAAAGTACCAGGATCCTGGAAGCATAAGTTGTAATGGGAGCATATAACTCTGTCTCAGGTAAGGGGGAGAAATTGGGAATGCTTCAAGAGGAGGTAACACCTGAGCTGAGTCTGAAAGCAAGGGTAAGCCAGGTAAAGCAGTGGCGGGGTGGGGGTGGGGGCGTGTTCCAGGAAGAACAGCATGTGTGAAGTCAAAGATACAAAAGAAACCATAAAAGACACAATAGTCTCCAACTGGCCTTCCCTCGTTTACTCTTAACAATCCACAAGTAAGTGGACTACAGTGCTCTCTGCCTCCCCCATTAGACTGTGAGCTCCCTGGAAGTACGGATTGTGTCTCATTCCCTTTGTATCTAATATCCTAAGAAAACGCCTGGTGCAGAGGAAGGGTCAGTGAATACTGGCTGAATGAATGAACAACAACTAAACACTGCCTAAATTATCTAGACCTATCCATCAGACTAAAGATCTTTGTACTAATGCTTGCCTAAATTATGACAGTTTGCTGCATACTTTAGCACTATATGTAAGTTGCTGGACAGTCCTCAGTGGGCTGGTAGTCAGATATGGGGTAAAACGTTTGTATTTTGATCAATGTATTTCATACCTTAGTTACGATGTTTATGCACAAAGGAAAGCAATACTGCTTGTTTCATGTCACCAGGTGAGTAGAAACCCAAAATAATAATGGTAATGACAATAATAATAGTTACTGAATGTCTACTGTGTGCCTGGGCATGGTACACATAAAAGAAGAAGAGCTATGAGCCCATACGTAAATCAAGCAGACATCTGAGAATTTACTTGGTGTTGTAGGATACAACTGGAGCAATCTATTTCATATCTGCCCTGTCCTCCCTATTTTCCTTAGAGTTAGTTTAATACCATATTCTTCTTTTTTTGAAGTACCATCCTAATGAATTAATTTGTTGAACAAATATTTTTCAAGTTCCTATGTGCTTGGTATGGTGCTAGATGCTAGAGATACAGGCCTTATCCTCAGAAGCTTAGAGCCTAATGAGGGAAATTAAACAAGTATTTAAATACAATTGTGATAAGTGTTCCTGAGGAAAACCAAAACCAAACCTATTGCTGTCGAGTCAATTCTGATTCATGGAGACCCCAGGTGTTACAGAGCAGAACTGCTCCATAGAGTTTTCTTGGCTGTAATCTTAACGGAAGTGATCGCCAGGTCTTTTTTCTGTGGTACTGCTGGGTTCAAACTGTCAATCTTTTTTAGGTTAGTTGTTGAGAGCAAACCGTTTGTGCCACCTAGGGACCTCATGTTCCTAATGAAAAGTACGTGATATTTTAAGAGTTTATAAAGACTAAACCTAGTCTGAGAGGTGGAAGGAGTCAGGGAATACTTCCCAGAAGTGATAAACCTGAAGCTGAATCGAAAAGATTAGCAGGAGTTGCTAGTCAAAGAATGCAGGAAGAGTGTTCCAGGCAGAAGAAAGAGCCTGGGAGAATGTGGTGAGACTGAGGGGCTGTAAGGCAGTGTGAGCAGAGCAATGGGGAATATAGTGTGAAAGGAAGCTGCAGACACAGGCAGGGGCCAGACCATGCAACGTCTGACAAACAACGTTCAAGATTGTGGATTTTATCCTACGTACAGGGGAACAATGGGATCTGCAGTCTTTGAAAGATTCCTTGAAGTGTTGTGCGGAGGTGGGGGTAAAGGTGTACGTGGGGAGACCATATCTTATACAGAGGTAGCACAGAATGGAGTTCAGAACATGGAAATGGAGAGGTGAATGGCACTGAAGTTTCAGAGGCGGAATTGTTGAACGTGGGAGGTAAGTGTCATGGATGACATGGCAGCAGAAACAATGACATGGAGAGAGGTACCATTCACTGTGCTACTTATCAATGGCTGGAGGCAGGAAATTTGTAAGAAGATGATTATCAGCTCAACTTTGGAATACTGAGTTTGAGATACCTATTACATATCCAAGTGGAGATTCCAAAGAAGCAGTTGAATATCTGGGTCTGGAGCTCAGAGGAAAGATTTGAGCTGTAGAAAAAATGTGAGGGTCATCAGCTTATGAATAGCATTTTAAGTAATGAGAATGAGTAAGATTCCCTTCTCTCAAAAGACTAGACTCATGATCATTGATAATCCCCTCCCCTTCATTTAAACAAACTATTTTTTAAAATATACTGCCTAAGGACAGAAACATTATTCCAGAATGCTCTTACCTTAGAAAGGGTAATAATAAAAAATAAAAATAAATTCTGCCACCACCAAGCTAGTTAAAACTGAACAGATGTCCTTGGGCTATGGCAGCTCTGGTGGATTCTCATCTAAGAAGCTTCTGAAGGCCTGGGAGTCCAGGAACCTAGCCTGGGTGGCAGACTGTAATTCACTCGGCAGAGTCTTTCAGTTTATTATCAAAGGAAAATTCCAGAGAGTTATTCAAAGCTCTCTGAGAGACCAGTAAAGAACCAATTTAAATTTGCAGCTCTCATTTCTCCAAATTACACATTAGTCTTGAGTAATAACAATGGCTGAACAAAGCAAAGTGCCTGGAATGTTCTAGGCCTTGGAATCCTGTCCCTTTCCAGCTAGGCACTGGGAGGCTCCTTGATGCTTCTCCATCACTGAATCTTTCCACTGCTGTTAGCTTTGTTAGTCTCTGCTCAACTGACTAGTACATATTCTGGATCTGGAAGTGGCATGCAAGAAGTGACCAACACAGTCATCACTGGTCTTCTTATCATCACACAACACCATCCATAAGTGGAGTATCTCTTCTATGAGCTTCCAAGAGAGAAGCTTCTTTCCCAGAAGCCAAGAACAAACATCACAGAAATCATCTACCCAAATTAGTTTTCAAGCCCATGTCTAAATCAATCATTGTGGCCAGATTAATAGTATACACAGATTATTTTAGGCCAACCAGCGCCCATCACTAGAGCTGAGGATACGGTCAGTCCAACACAAACCACATGACTGAGAATAGAGGAGTCATCATCCCCCCCAAATAACCTGGATGTTGTTAGAAGAGAATGGGGAAATGGATACTGGAAGGCAACACACATGTGCACTATCCTTTTCCCACTTAAAGGTCAAGTAAACCTTCGTGCAAACATGGTTGTCTGATTTCCCACTCCCTGAGGTGGGATATATTTTAGGCTCTCTGTTACGACCTTTACTACATCTTTAACCAACTTAAACCATCTGAGTTATCCACTTGCAAGATTCGGTATCCAGCTTATGAAAGATTCTTCCCTGGGTCTGTTCTTTATGAAGAAACTTCAAATGACAATGAAGGGCAAGCTAAAGTCCGAGAGAAGAGCTTCCTTACCTCACCTCCTAGACTCAGTCAGTTCCCCAAGATCTGTTCCCATCTACCCTATACTTCCCTTTTGTAACCATCATCACCTTGTAATGACCTGCTTAACATGTTTAACGTCTGTGACTCTCATCAGGCTCTCCATGCCATTGGGTAGGTCAGAGTCACCGCTGCTCCTCCTGTGCCAAATGCATTGCTTGGTTTAATAAATATTTATTGAAGGAATAACAACCACCTGCTTCTTTTTGCTGTCCTGGAGCAAAATGGAGCCAGTAGCCCTGCCCTTGAAAAGGGGATGGTTTCTGAATCTTCCTCCTTGGGAGATACTCAGCAGCCTTAGCCAGGGCCCCAGCCTATGACAAGGGGGTTGGTTTCTGAAGGAGCAATAGGTATAAGGTATTCTACTAGAGGCGTTTGAAACAGGAGTGCAAGTCCTTGAAGGTGATCCAAAGAGTTCAAATACTTACGATAACTTTGCAGGGACAGGGGTGGAATCATTAAGACAACAGTCAAGAGTCAGAAGCCAGTCAGGATCAGAACTGGAACAGGGAGGAAACCAGCAGGTCTGTGACACCTGCTGCCAACACCTTCAAGACTCCATAACGTGCCGTCATTGGTTGCCAGGTATACATTACATGAGATATGTGGGTTGGTTGAAAGGTGCAGAGTCATAAGAACACCTGGAGAGCTGTTCTTTTCATTTTAAAAGGGTATAAATGCTGTCTTTTTTGTTGTTGTCTTGCCAGTTTAGAACTTCCTGCTCTCATGTTAGTTCCACATAAGGGCCTGTCCCAAACAGCACTTTCCTTTCCTCATCTAAAACCCTTTTACTCTGTTTTTTTCCTGCTTGTTTATAACGAGATTAAAACCCGGTTCTGTTGACATCTTAGCAATTTTTTTAGTCTCTTAGCTCTGGATGATCTTTGCTGCATACAAATAACCAAGTCTCAACTAAACCACAGACGTGAAGGCACAAAGCTTGAAGGGCAACTCATATTTCATTCTTCAGGAAGGCCTCTAGAAAGAAGCCTTTTGTTCTTCCTGGAAGAGGTTCGGGGTCCTAATGAATGCAAAGCTGGAGACACTCAGGTCATAGGGTGGTCGTGGGCACTAGTCTATGAAAACAAGCTATCGTATCATCCTATCCACAATATACAGCCAGAAATATGTGTCAACGTTGCTCAGAGTCTCATACTTAAGATCAACCAAAGTTCAGCATTGCAAGAAATTGCTGAAACTAAAAGGTTTTGACATGAAACTCTTCTAGAAATAAGGCAGGCCTCCTATCAGAGGTCCTCCCCAAAGGTCTTTCTAATGCTTCCTCAGAAAATGGGTAAATCAGGAGTTGAAAACTCTAATGCCTTTAGAAAAGGGGAAGCAGTTGGGTATTATACACTAGGGAGTGGTGGGGCCCTGCATAAAGGCATCTAAATTCAATTTAAAAAACAAAACCAAAAAAACCTGTGTGCCCAAATAAAGTATCTGTGGAAGACCAGTTTTCCTCTGGCATAGGCTGTCCTTCAACCACCCTACACTCTCTATAGTTTAGTCAAGACTTGAGGGTAGGGGGCAAGGAAGAAAAGGGAGGACTGCAACCCAGATTATAGGGTTTTCTAAGTGGAATTAATCTTAACCAAGGTACCTAGAATGTTTATTCAATTTGTTGCAGAAAAATAAAGCCTCCCCTAAGTTTCTTTCTGTTGGGAACTATTATGGGTGGAATTGTGTCCACCCAAAATATGAATTGTAAATCCTAACCCCTATGTTGTTGTTGTTAGGTACTGTCAAGTCGGTTCTGACTCACAGTGACCCTATGTACTACAGAATGAAACACTGCCTGGTCCTGCGCCATCCTCACAATCTTTGCTATGCTTGAGCCCATTGTTGCAGCCACTGTGTCAATCCATCTCCTTGAGGGTCTTCCTCTTTTTCGCTGACCCTCTACTTTACCAAGCATGGTGTTCTTCTCCAGGGACTGGTCCCTCCTGATAACATGTCCAAAGTATGTGAGACGAAGTCTTGCCATCTGTCTTAGTTATCTAGTACTGCTCTAACAGAAATACCACAAGTGGATGATTTTAACAAACAGAAGTTTATTCTCTCACTGTCTAGTAGGCTAGAAGTCCAAATTCAGGGTGCCAGCTCCAGGGGAAGGCTTTCTCTCTCTGTCAGCTCTGGAGGAAGGTCCTTGTCATCAATCTTCCCTTGCTCTGGAAGTTTCTCCGCGCAGGAACCCCAAGTCCAAAGGACATGCTCTGCTCCCGGTGCTGCTTTCTTGGTGGTATGAGGTCCCACACGCTCTGCTCACTTCTCTTTCCTTTTATCTCGTAAGATAAAAGGTGATACAGGCCGCACCCCAGGGAAACTCCCTTTACATTGGATCGGGGATGTGACCTGAGTAAGGGTGTTACATCCCACCCTAATTCTCTTTAACATAATCTAATCATGTCCCATTAACCATGGGCAGAGATTAGGATTTACAACACATAGGAAAATTACATCAATCACGAGATGGAGGACAACCACACAATACTGAGAATCATGGCCTAAGTTGACGCGTATTTTGGAGGGACACAATTCAATCCATGACACCATATTTTGCTTCTAAGGAGCATTCTGGCTGTACTTCTTCCAAGATAGATTCATTATTCTTCTGGCAGTCCATGGTATATTCAACATTCATCGCCAACACCATAATTCAAAGGCCTCAATTCTTCTTCAGTCTTCTTTATTCATTATACAGCTTTCACATGCATATGAGGCAATTGAAATACCATAGCTTGGGTCAGGTGCACCTTAGTCCTCAAAATGACATCCTGTGGTTATAATCCCATTTGGGAAAGGATTTTCTTTGTTATGTCAATGAGGCAGTATTAGTGTAGCATAGGATGAGTCTTAAGTTAATCTCTTTTGAGATATAAAAGGAGTAGCTCAGGTACAGAAGAAGCAAGCAGAGAGGCAGTGGTGTCTCTAGGGGGCATGAGGGGGTGCGGACTGCACCCCCTGACATTGTCAGAGGGGGTGACATCAAAATGACCCCAGGGTCCACAGTGGGTGGGTCAGTGCCACTGGGGGAGGGGCCACCAAGGCAGTGGCATCACTAGGTGTGATGGTTAAGGTTATATGTCAACTTGGCTGGGCCATGATTCTCAGTGGTTTGGCAGTTATGATATAGTTTGGCAGTTGTCTTAGTCATCTAGTGCTGCTCTAACAGATGTACCACAAATGGATGGCTTTTAACAAGAGAAATGTATTCTTTCACA
The DNA here is from genome assembly GCA_030035585.1 of Dugong dugon. Taxonomy (NCBI): domain Eukaryota; kingdom Metazoa; phylum Chordata; class Mammalia; order Sirenia; family Dugongidae; genus Dugong; species Dugong dugon. The sequence goes on from CM057460.1 coordinate 152,922,574, forward strand.
GTCTAGTAGGCTACAAGCCCAAATTCAGGGCATCAGCTCCAGGAGAAGGCTTTGTCTCTCTGTCGGCTCTGGAGAAAGGTCCTGGTAATGCATCAGTCTTTCCTTGGTCTGGGAGCATCTCAGCACAGGAACCTCAGGTCCAAAGGGTGTGCTCTGCTCTCGGCACTGCTTTCTTGGTGGTATGTGGTTCCCATGTGTCTCTGCTTGCTTCTCTCCTTTATATCTCGAAAGAGATTGCATTAAGACACTATATAATCTTTCAACCTCATCAGTATAACCTCATCACAGTGATAGAATTTACAACGCGTAAGGAGATCACATATAATCTCATCATAGTGATAGAGTTTACAACACATAAGGAAATCACATCAGATTACACAATCATACAGTACTGGGAACCATGACCTAGCCAAGTTGCTACACACGTTTTTGGGGGGATACAATTCAATCCATGACAGCAGTCATATAATGATGTAATCATATCCATGATGAGATCTGATATAATGTGATCACCTCCATGATGGGATCTGCTGTAAGTAGCCAATCAGTTGAAAGGGAGTTTCCTTGGGGGTATGGCCTGCATCCAATATAGGTAGACTTTCTGGCAAGGCTCACAGGCTTTTGCTAGCTCTGGATCCTGCAACTGGCTCCTGTTAGTCTGATGTCCAGTTCTTGGGACTTGAGCTAGCAGCCTTACCTGTCAATCTTGGGATTTGTCAGTGTCTGCAGTCTGTGAGCCAGCAGCGTGCCAGCTTACCTGCCAATCTTGGGATTTGTCGGCCCCACAGCTTGTGAGCCAGAGGCCTGTTGTCTGACCTGCCGATCTTGGGTTCACCAGCCCATGTAGCTGCTACGTGAGTCAGGAGAAGCCTCCAGCCTGACCCACAGACTTGTGACTTTTCAGCCTCTACAACTGTGTCAGCCATTTCCTTGATATAAATCTCTCTCTCTCTCCCTATATATATTATAGAGAGAGACGCTTCACTGGTTTTGCTTCTCTAGAGAACTCAGCCTAAGACACTAGGGTTGGTGTCACCCATCACCCAGTGCAGTAACTTGTCACCACCACCCCCCCACCAGTTAGGGTACAGGCCACCCAGTGGTGGTGTCCACCATTGGGTGGTGTCTTAGGCAGTTCTCTAGAGAAGCAAAGCCAGTAAAGCGTATAAGTAAATACATAGAGAGATTCATATCAAGGAAATGGCTCATGCAGTTGTAGAGGCTGGAATGTCCCAAGTCCATGGGCCAGGATAGAAGCTTCTCCTGATTCACGTAGCCACAGGGGCTGGCAAACTCAAGATTGGAAGGTCAGAGAGCAGGGCTCTTGCTCACAAGCTGCAAAGATGGATGAATTCCAAGATCAGCAGGCAAGATAGCAGGTAAGCTGCTAGCTCAAGTCCCAAGAACCAAAGGTCAGACAAACAGGAGTCAGCTGCAGGATCCAGAATGAGCAAAAGCCCACAAGCCTTGCCAGAATGTCCACTTATTTTCAATGCAGGCCACACACCCAAGGAAACTCCCTTCAACTGATTGCTACTCACAGTAGATCCCACTGTAGAGGTGATCACATTATATCAAATCTCACCATGAAAGTAATCACGTCATACAACTCCCAAACCACTGAGAATCATAGTCTAGACAAGTTGACACACAACCTTAACCATCACAGGTGGGGAGGGTCTGTGCCTTAGCCAATGGCAGAGGGGAGGAGTCATGCGGAGCCACAGGGGTTGGGGCTGGGGGGGCAGGCTGCTCCATCCATGGGGCACGGGTTCTCTCCAGGCCAGCCCCACCCACCCAGGGGGTGGTGATACCATGAGTTACTGCACTGGGTGACATCAACCCCAGTGATGCCACTGCAGAGATCGGGGAAGATAGATGCCACACCATATGAAGATCACCAAGGAACTGAGGAATAGAAGCTGAAAAGATACAAGGACCTTCCCCCAGAGTGGACACAGAGAGAGTGCCTTTCCCTAGAGCCAGCGATCTGAATTAGAACTTTTAGCCTCCTAAACTGTAAGAAAATAGATTTGTTTGTTAAAGCCACCCACTTGTGGTATTTCTGTTATAGCAGCACTAGATAACTGAGACAGGAATATACTCAATCCCATCAGGTATCCTTTCTGGGAGGGAAGACAGGATGCAAGAGCAGAGTTTGTGAAAAGGAAAGCCAAAGTGAAGATTAGACAAGTGAAGAGAGACAATGATAACATAGGGCTCTGTTACAGGGGGGAATCTCCCTACTGTAATGAGTTAGGGCCTAAGTCTTAGGTAAAGACACATAACACAGAACCGTAGAAAAAGTCCAGGCAGCCTGGGTTGGAATCCCAGCTCCTACCATTCACTAGTGGTGGGGACCTTGGGCAAGTATCTTATCTTCTCTGAATGTTTCTCCATCTGCTGTGAAGTAGGGGTTTTCCTGGCACCTAATAAGTGATAACTGGTAGTTATTATTATTCCTCACTCATCAGAATGTTCAACATGAGAAAAACCCTCCAAAAGTAGAGGTCTAAGTTCAGTCATAAAAGCCAGAAATACCTTATGCTCCAGTCTCAGAATGTCTCTAGTCATCTGAATCGAACTTAGCAATGTTTTCCCTCTGAGCTTAGCTCATTTGAATTTTATAAGTCATTAAAGAGCAATGTAGGAGTGTGCTGACTCTGAGCTATTCTGGGTGAGAAAAAAGAAGTGTCAACACACTAATTCTCAACAGCTGTGATAGTACCTTGACTAGTGGAAGCTGCAGATGGGTAGCAAGAAAAGACATCTTTAAAAAATGCTTTCTCACCTTTCATGAACAATAGGGCCCCTTTCATCCAGGATATGTCAAGAGTAATTAAAATTTGAGCACCTATTATCCGTGCTAGGGGTGCTTCATATCTACACCATGTTTAACTTTATAGATGAGAAAACTAAACCTCAGAAAGGAAAAGTAACTTGCCCAAAGTCACACAGCTAGTGAGGCCAGTGTTCGATACCAGGATTTCTTAACTTCAGCATTACCGATGTTTTGAGCCAAATAATTCTTTGTTGTGGGGCTTGTCCTGTGCATTGTAGGATGTTTAACAGCATCCCAGACTTCTACCCGCTAGATGCCAGTAGCATTTCCTCTGTTGTGACTACAAAAATGTCTTCAGATATTATCAAATATCACCTGGAAAGCAAAAGCACACCAGGTTGAGAACCACTGATCTCTACCTATACCCACAGCAGCAGCAGGTTACAGACGTGCTTTCATGGCGGTTGGTGTGGAGGAGTCCTCTGGGCCAAGGTCAATGTTGGTAGATCTCTAGAAGGTAAAGAGTTGCTTAAAGTCAGAGATTCTCATGGAAATCATTTCTTTCAGTAATTCATCTGCCTTATGTGTTGATACCCCTAGTTACTGAGCCATCTTTAGTAATTACTAAAGACAAATAATTACCACATGTCATTTTAAATATGCACTGGGAAGCCTAGCTGGAGTCATAATGGCCTTTGGAAATCTTTTGGGTGAGATAGGGCCCGTACACACTGATAAAAACATGGTAGCCTCTTGTCATGGACTGTATCCTCCCAAAAATGTGTGTCAACTTGGCTAGGCCATGATTCCCAGTATTGTGTGGTTGTCCACCATTTTCTCATCTGATGTGATTTTCCTATGTGTTGTAAATCCTACCTCTATGATATTAATGAGGCAGGACTCAATCTATAAGATTAGGTTGTATCTTGAGTCAATCTGTTTTGAGATATAAAAGAGAGACGCGAACAGAGAGACAAGGGGACCTCCTACTGCCAAGAAAGCAGAACTGGGAGCCGAGTGTGTCCTTTGGACCTGGAGTCCCTGCACTGCGATGCTCCTAGACCAGGGGAAGATTGATGGCAAGGACCTTCCCCTAAAACCAACAGAGAAAGAAAGCCTTCCCCAGGAGCTGGCACCCTAAATTTGCACTTCTAGTCTCCTAGACTGTGAAAGAACAGGTTTCTGTTTGTTAAAGCCATCCACTTGTGGTATTTCTGTTATACCAATACTAGATAACTAAGACAGCTCTGCTTCCTTATTCTTTATCCCTGGATAATTCAGCATGGCCTGAATCAAGTTTCTCCTCTATCCACTCTTAAACTCCAAATACAAAAGAAACACTAGGAAAAAAGGTTTTCACAAAACAGTGGCAGGAAAATTGGCTGTCTGATCAAACAAACCGAAGTTCAAATTCAGGCTCTACCATTTACTCTCTGGGTAGGTCATTGAACCAAACCACTTATCCAAAGCCTCAGTTTTGCCAATAATGTCTAATTTATGAAGGAAAGAAAAACATTAAATAATGTTATTTAATAATGTCTAGTTTATGGTATTACACAGATAGTATGCACATAAACAGCCTAATAGTGATTATAGTTACTGTTTATTGAGCATTACCACATAAATGAATCATTTCTTTTATAAGGATCAGCACAAAGCTGGTTCCTACGAGGTGGAAACTAAAGATATCCCAAATGTCAAACTTTTCCATATTGCTGTCCCACTCTGTCATCTCTAACATCAACTACTCCTCCTCCCCTCAGTACTCTCCCTCCTGTCTTTGGGTTCCATAATTTGCTGCAACATCTCACAGAATTCACAAACCATATCAAGGAAACGGCTCACTCAGGTGGTTGTGGAGACTGGCAATGCCCAAATCTGTGGGTCAGGCGTAGGCTTCTCCTTACTTACATGGCCACAGGGGCCAATGAACCCAAGGCGGCTGGCTCACAAGGCTGCAGAAGCTAGTGAATCAGGTCAGATGATAGGCTGCTGGCCCACGGGCCTACAGAAGCTGGCAAATCACAGAATCAGCAGGTCAGATGGCAGGCTGCTGGCGAAGGTCAGATAATGATGAGCCAGATGTAGGATCCAGATGCACAGAGAGAGTCCCACCAAAGCACCCACATATATACATTGGCTGCAGGCCGTACCCCAAGGAAGGGCATGACCTGAGTAAGGTGGGACTTAAGTCATGCCCTCCTGCAAGGCTGTGACTCAAAATATACCCCACACTAATCCTGCTTCATTAACATATAGAGGTTAGGATTTACAACACATAAAATGGAGGATAATTAGGATAATTACATTAAATAACAAAATGGAGGACAGCCATATAATATTAGGAATCATGGCCTAGTCAAGCTGACACAACACCAACCACACCTCGTTAGGGATACATACACCTTATTTGCATGGTACTACCCAATCACTGGGTGGGAGTCATGAAGACTAACGCTAGAAGGGTCATATTAAGTAATTTACTGCACCATACCACATCAGGCAAGGAGATGGGTGCTATATGTGTGTTTAAAATCCTTAAAGCAAACCTGCAAAGTAGGTATTATTTGCATTTTTGAGATGAGGAAATTGAGGATGGAGATTAGGCACTCAAGATCAGAAAGTCTGTAGTATATGTTAGAATCCACCACAGTTAAGAGATAGCTACATATTATATCATTAAGATTCTGAAGTCAGATTACATTTTCAATGATATTCCTGCAATTAGTAGAGGAGAATCCTAAAAGCTTTCTGATTTTGTTTATCTGATTTTATTAGACATTTTGGATAAATCCTTGTATGACAGGTGAGTCTGATAATGTGTAATATCTGGAGGGGGTAAAATGAACAGTGAACATTAATTTCTTAAAAAGTGCCATAGGAATCCTACCGTGCTGTGGTTAAAAACGATACGGAACACCCAATAGCAGCAGAATACACTTTCCTCTCAAATGCACATGGAACCTTCTCCAGAAGTCCATAGAGCAAGCCTCAATAAATTTAAAAGGATTCAAAGTGTGCAAAGGACATTCTCTGACCACAATGGAGGGAAATCAGAAAAAAAATTGAGAAATTCACAAATGTGTGGAAATTAAACAACACACTCCTAAATGACCAATTAGTTAAAGAAAAAATTATAAGAGAAATAAGAAAATACTTTGAGATGAACGAAGAAGAAAACATTGCTGTTGTTAGGTGCTGTAGAGTCAGTTCTGACTCATAGCAATCCAATGTACAACAGAACAAAACACCGCCAGGTCCTGGGTCATCTTCACAATCATTGTTATGCTTGAGCCCAGTGTTGCAGCCACTGTGTCAATCCATCTCATTGAGGGTCTTCCTATGTTTCACTGACGCTCTACTTTACCAAGCATGATGTCCTTCTCCAGGGACTGGTCCCTTCTGATAACATACCCAAAGTACATGAGATGTAGTCTCACTATCCTTGCTTCTCAGGTGCATTCTGGCTCTACTTCTTCCAAGATAGATTTGTTCGTTTTTCTGGCAGTCCATGATATATTCAATATTCTTTGCCAACACCATAATTCAAAGGCATCAATTCTTCTTCAGCCTTCCTTATTCATTGTCCAGCTTTTGCACGCATATGAGGTGAAAGAAAATACTATGGCTTGGGTCAGGAGTACCTTAGTCCTCAAAGTGACATCTTTGCTTTTTAACACTATAAAGAGATCTTTTGCAGCAGATTTGCCCAATGCAATACATCATTTGACTTCTTGACTGCTGCTTCCATGGGTGTTGATTGTGGATCCAAGTAAAATGAAATACTTGACAACTTCAATCTTTTCTCCATTTATCATGACACTGCTTATTGGTCCAGTTGTGAGGATTTTTGTTTTCTTTATGTTGAGGTGTAATCCATATTGAAGGCTGTAGTCTTTGATCTTCATCAGTAAGTGCTTCAAGTCCTCTTCACTTTCAGCAAGCAAGGTTGTGTCATCTGCATAACACAGGTTGTTAATGAGTCTTCCTCAATCCTGAAGCTGTGTTCTTCTTCATGTAGTCCAGTTTCTCGGATTATTTGTTCAGCATACAGATTGAGTAAGTATGGCAGAAGGATATGACCCTGACACACACCTTTCCTGACTTTAAACCACGCAGTATCCCCTTGTTCTGTTTAATTGACTGCCTCTTGGTCTATGTACAGGTTCCTCATGAGCACAATTCAGTGTTCTGGAATTCCCATTTTTCACAATGTTACCCATAATTTGTTGTGATCCACACAGTTGAATGCCATTGCATAGTCAGTAAAACACAGGTAAACATCTTTCTGGTATTCTTTTGCTTTCAGACAAGATCCATCTGACATCAGCAATGATATTTCTTGTTCCATGACCTCTTCTGAATCTGGGTTGATTTTTGGCAGTTCTCTGTCAATGTACTGCTGCAACCGATTTTGAATGATCTTCTGCAAAATTTTACTTGTATGTGTTATTAATGATATTGTTCAATAATTTCCACATTCTGTTGGATCACTTTTCTTGGAATGGGCACAAATATGGATCTTTTCCAGTCAGTTGGCCAGGTAACTATCTCCAAAATTTCTTGGCATAGACAAGTAAGCACCTTCAGCACTGCATCCATTGGTTGAAACATCTCAATTGGTATTCCATCAATTCTTATAGCCTTGTTTTTTGCCAATGCTTCAGTGCAGCTTGGGCTTCTTCCTTCAATACCATCAGTTCTTGATCATATGCTACCTTTTGAAATGGTGACTCTGTGTATTCCTTCCATCTGCTGTTGATGCTTCCTGTGTCATTCAATAATTTGCCCATAAAAACCAAAAACCAAACCCGCTGCCATTGAGTCAATTCCAACTCACAGTGACCCTATAGGACAGAGCAGAACTGCTCTATAGGGCTTTAAAGGAGCACCTCGTGGATTCAAACTGCTGACCTTTTGGTTAGCAGCCATAGCTCTTAACCACTACTCCACCAGGGTTTCCAATCTGCCCACAGAATCCTTCAAAATTGCAACTCAAGGCTTGAATTTTTTCTTCAGTTCTTTTAGCTTGAGAAATGCTGACCATGTTCTTCCTTTTTGGTTTTCTAACTCCAGGTCTCTGCATATTTCATCATACTACTTTACTTTGTCTTCTTGAGCTGTCCTTTGAAATATTCTGTTCAGCTCTTTTACTTCATCATTTCTACCATTTGCTTTAGCAACTCTATGTTCAAGAGCAAGTTTTAGAGTTTCTTCTGACACTCAGTTTATGGGATGCAACAAAAGCAGTGCTTAGAAGGAAACCTATAGTTGTAAATGCCTATATTAAAAAAGAAGAAAGATCTCAAATCAATAACCTAACTTTATACATTAAGCCACTGGGGCAGTTGGGGAGAAGGGAGGAGCAAACAAATCACAAAGCAAGCAGAAGAAAGGAAATAAGGATTAGAGCAGAAATTAATCATATAATGAATTTAAAAAATAGAGAAAAATCAATGAAACAAAAACTTAGTTCTTTGAAAAGAGCAACAAAATTGTGAAACCTTTAGCTAGATTGACCAAGAAAAAAGAGAAGATTCAAATTAATAAAATTAGGAATGGAAGAGTGGACATACTAACTAACCTTACAGAGATAAAAAGAACTACAAGGGAATACTATGAACAACTGTATGCCAACAAATTAGATAACCTAGATGAAAAGGACAACTAGTTAATACAACTATTATTCAAATTTACGCACCAACTACTAAGGTCAAAGATGAAGAAATTGAACATTTTTCCCAGCTTCTGCAGTCTGAAATGGACCGAACATGCAATCAGGATGCACTGATGATTACCGGTGATTAGAATGCGAAAGTTGGAAACAAAGAAGGAGGATCAGTAGTTGGAAAATACGGCCTTGGTGATAGAAATGATGCCGGAGATCGCATGATAGAATTTTGCAAGACCAACTACTTCTTCACTGCAAATACATTTTTTCACCAACATAAATGGCAACTATATACATGGAACTCTCCAGATGGAATACACAAGAATCAAACTGACTACACAAGAGATAATGGAAAAGCTCAATATCATCAGTCAGAACAAGGCCAGGGGCCAACTGCGGAACAGACCATTAATTGCTCATATGCAAGTTCAAGTTGAAATTGAAAAAAAGTAGAACAAGTCCACGAGAGGCAAAGTACGACTTTGTGTATATACCACATGAATTGAGAGACCATCTCAAGAATAGATTTGACGTGTTGAACGCTAATGACCGAAGATCAGATGAGTTGTGGAATGACATTAAGGACATCATACATGAAGAAAGCAAGAGGTCATTAAAAAGACAGGAAAGAAAGAAAAAACCAAAATGGATGTCAGAAGAGACTCTGAAACTTGCCCTTGCAACATCGAGTAGCTAAAGCAAAAGGAAGAAATGATGAAGTAAAACAACTGAACAGAAGACTTCAAAGGGCAGCTCAAGAAGACAAAGTAAAGTATTCTGATGACATGTGCAAAGAGCTGGAAATAGAAAACCAAAAGGGAAGAACACACTTGGCATTTCTCAAGCTGAAAGAACTTAAGAAAAAATTCAAGCCTCGAGTTGCAATAGTGAAGGATTCTATGGGGGAAAATATTAAATGATGCAGGAAGCATCAAAAGAAGATGGAAAGAATACACAGAGTCATTATACCAAAAAGAATTGGTCAACATTCAACTATTTCACGAGGTAGCGTATGATCAAGAACTGATGGCACTGAAGGAAGAAGTCCAAGCTGCACTGAAGGCACTGGCAAAAAACAAGGCTTCAGGAATTGACAGAATATCAACTGAGACGATTCAACAAACGGATGCAGCGCTGGAAGTCCTCACTCATCTATGCCAAGAAATTTGGAAGACAGCTACCTGACTGACCAACTGGAAGAGATCCATATTTATGCCTATTCCCAAGAAAGGTGATCCAATCGAATGTGGAAATTATCAATATCATTAATATCACATGCAAGTAAAATTTTGCTGAAGATCATTCAAAAGCAGCTGCAGCAGTGTATTGACAGGGAACTGCCAGAAGTTCAGGCCTGATTCAGAAGAGGACATCATTGCTGATGTCAGATGGATCTTGGCTGAAAGCAGAGAATACCAAAAAGATGTTTACCTGTGTTTTATTGACTGTGCAAAGGCATTTGACTGTGTGGATCATAAAAAATTACGGATAACATTGTGAAGAATGGGAATTCCAGAACACTTAATTGTGCTCATGAGGAACCTGTACAGAGATCAAGAGGCAGACGTTCAAAAAGAATAAGGGGATACTGTGTGGTTTAAAATCAGGAAAGATGTGAATCAGGGTTGTATCCTTTTACCATACCTATTCAATCCGTATGCTGAGCAAATAATCTGAGAAGCTGGCCTATATGAAGAAGAACAGGGCATCAGGATAGGAGGAAGACTAATTAACAACCTGTGATATGCCGATGACACAACCTTGCTTGCTGAAAGTGAAGAGGACTTGGAGCACTTACTGATGAAGATCAAAGACCACAGCCTTCAGTATGGATTACACCTCAGCATAAACAAAAATCCTTACAACTGGACCAATAAGCAACATGATAACCAGAGAAAAGACTGAAGTTGTCAAGGATTTCATTTTACTTATATCCACAATCAACCCTCATAGAAGCAGCAGTCAGGAAATCAAAAGACGCATTGCATTGGGCATATCTGCTGCAAAAGACTTCTTTAAAGTGTTGAAAAGCAAGGATGTCACCTTGAAGACTAAAGTGCTCCTGACCCAAGCCATGGTATTTTCAATCACATCATATGCGTGTGAAAGCTGGACAATGAATAAGGAAGACTGAAGAAGAATTGACGCCTTTGAATTGTGGTGTTGGTGAAGAATATTGAATATACCATAAACTGCCAAAAGAACAAACAAATCTGTCTTATAAGTACAACCAGAATGCTCCTTAGAAGCAAAGATGGCGAGACTATGTCTTACATACTTTGGACATGTTGTCAGGAGGGATCAGTCCCTGGAGAAGGACATCATGCTTAGTAAAGTACACGGTCAGAGAAAAAGAGGAAGACCCTCAGGGAGATGGATTGACTCAGTGGCTGCAACAATAGGCTCAAGCATTACAAAGATTGTAAGCATGGCGCAGGACGCGACAGTATTTCGTTCTGTAGTACATAGGGTCGCTATGAGTCAGAACCGATTTCACGGCACCTAACAACAACGACATAGGGTTTCCAACGATGTAATTTTTATGGAGCAGACCCCACAGGACAGAACAGAGCTCCCCCATAGGGTTTTCAAGGCTGTAAATCTTTATGGAAGCCGACTGCCACGTCTTTTCTCCTGAGGAGCGGCTGGTGTATTCTAATCGTCTACCTTTCGGTTAGCAGCCAAGCGTCTAACCACTGCACCACCAGGGCTCCTTATACTTTCTTATAGCGGAAGGAAAACTGTGACAGAAAAATCCTCTCTACTCAAAAACAAAAAGAAATGGAAGTTCTGAACCCACTGCCTTGTGGGCCGAAAGATCCAGACACCTGGTGGAAGAGGAATTCCACAGCATGCAATCTGCGCCTGTATAGATGAACCACGAGAAAACTCTTCTCTATTTAGAAGCCAGTGGAGCTTAAGTTTTTGTCTTGCTCGCTGATCTTTCAACTCAACTGACCGGCTGAAGCGGGGTCTGAGGGGCCCGTCTGTGACAGCTGGCACCGCCCACAGAAGGCCTCCTCAAGGGGCTACTCCTCGCCTTCCTCGTCCACACAACGTCGTATTTCAACAATTAGAATCTGTAGGTGAGATCCAAGGTCAGACACTGGCCAAGGACCCAACAGGACCCAGACCCGCTCTGCAGACCTCCGGCGCTGCCCACACCCAGTCAGCTATAGGGCCAAGTAGACCGCTGCAGCGTTTACAACCAATGGTCAGAAAGCCTCTTTGTGCGCGTGCGTGACCCCACCCCAGGGGCGAGGGAGAGCGAGCAAAGATTTTGGGGGGAAGTGGGCGAGGCCTCGAGTGAAGGGCGGGGCCTTACGAGAAGGGCAGGGCCAAGAGGAAGCTCTGGCCTAAGTGGACAGGATACCACAGTTCGCGCCTTAGAACTCATAACGTGGAGTCTCCGAGGGCCGCCCTTCTTTCAGAGCGTGACCGCCCTGTCCAGGGACCTCCCCTACCGGGGGCTGACCTATATCCTCATTCGTCCCCACTGCTTTCAGAGCCCCACTTTCTGCCCCTAGTTCACCTCACTCAGAGGGTCCCTTCTCACCTGTCCACAGGTAGCCCCGTCACCTTGACTCTGAGAGCTAGCCTTATCTACTTCTGGCCAGTGCCGCAAAAGATCACCACAACTGTCAAAGAAAATGAAGCCATTCTTCCCAGCCCTGGAAATGAGCTCCCTTCCTCGACATGAGCATCCTCCTTCATTGGAGACCAGCTCTGAGGCCTTCGGGCCCCGCCCAACCTGGCGGGTCTTCCCTCTCATTTGAGCATTCCACATCTTCCTTCACACCAGTTTAGTGACTTGGAGCCTAACCTATGCATGAATGCCTTGCTAGTTCTTTTTCCCCAGCAGGACTGTTGCCGAAAAGGAATGATGTCAAACCCATGTGCAGGTGTCCATTCTAAGGGCGCAGTCTCTGCGATCCAAAGGGCATTCAGGGTTCGGTAACTCCTACATGGTCATTCGGCTCCAAAAGCAGAAGTTTGTGACCTTGGTGCATCAGGGAGGGCTGCCTCCTCAAGCTGTCCCAGAGCCTGCCCCTTTGGGAGAAGGCCAGCCTCATCCTCATTGTCAAACGTTGCTCGCATTGGCTCTCTGACCAATTCCTGGGGCAAATCAGCAGTCCTTTGAAGCAGCTTTTCTAGGATAAGGCTACAACAAACAATAGTGAGCATGCTCAGTGTTGAGAGGTCTCACTGGGCTTGTATTCATTATCTTTTGCTTGCTGAAGACACTTTGCCTCAATGAGGAGGGAGGAAGGGAAGGCAGTGAATGACCACAGACTTTTTTTTTCTTTTCATTAATTCAGCAAGCATTTATAGAGAATGTGCTTAGTCCCAGCCATTATTCTTGGCACTGAGAATATAGGAATATAGCAATGAGGAAAAAAAGACAAAGTACTGCTCTTGTGTGGAACCTACACTTTGACAGAAAGAAAGGCAGAAAATTAAAAAAAGAAAAATCAAGATAACTTCAGAGAGTTACAGCAGCTATAAAGAGAATAAAACATGATTTATGGAGTGACTAGAAGGGAGGGATACTTTAGATAGGCTATTCAGAGAGAGCCTCTGGACAAGTGATATTTTTTAATGGAAATCTGAATGTTGAGAATGAGCTAGGTCATGAAGGACCTTATCAAATAAAAAGATGTTGCCATCGAGTTAATCCAACTCATAGTGACACTATAGGGCAGGGTAGAACTGCCCCATAGGGTTTCCAAGGAGCAGCTGGTGGATTCAAACTGCCCACCTTTCAGTTTGCAGCCCAGCTCTTAACCACTGCGCCACCAGGGCTCCGTCAGAGATCTTAACCAGAAAAACCAAACCCATTGTCGTCAAGTTTATTCCGACTCACAGTCACCCTATAGGACAGAGTAGAACTGCCCCATAGAATTTCCAAGGAGGCCTGGTAGATCTGAACTGCCGACCTTTTGGTTAGCAGCCATAGCACTTCATCACTATGCCACCAGGGTTTCCTAGGTTATAATCCTAGGAATTATTAAATCCAGTATTTTCTAGCCTCAACTATCTTTTGCATAGATAAATAATTTAAATTTTTCAGTTGTGGACCCCAGGCATAAGGAGGAAGTGAAGAGGAGCTGAGCCATAAGAACTGCTCTTGCCCAAGAGGAAGCAGCTACAGGAACAGATAAGAGGCTACAACACTAATCTAGTTCAACCTCCTCTTTGTACAGATAAGGAACCAGAGATCCAGAGAAGTTAAGCAATTTGCCGGAGGTGACACGATTAGACAGTGGCAGAGCCAGGACTAGAACCCAGATCTACTAGCTGGTAGTATACTATCAAAGATATTCTGGGGCAGGAAACAGACTCAAAGTCTAAGCCCAGAGCTTGGCCTTGAACTTCTGGCTTCTAGATGTCCAGGTCTTCGGTTCAGATCCTTGAGGGGAGTAACTATGAAATCCCTGGCTTTACTGTCTCCCTTACTAGTTAGGGTCATGGCCTTCTAGGAAATAGATAGGTCAGTTTACAATGAAGGACATCTATTTAGAGCAGATTAACTGCCAAACAATTAGTCCTTCTTTCCACTGGATAGTGAATTGCTGCTTTAAGTAGAGGTGTTATCATGGATTGAATTGTTCCCCCAAAAATATCTGTCAACTTGGCTAGGTCATGATTCCCAGTACTGTATGATTGTCTACCATTTTATCATCTGATGTGATTTCCCTATCTGTTGTAAATTCTATCACTAGGATGTAATAAGATGGATTAGTGGCAGTTATATTGATGAGAGCTACGAGATTCGATACTGTCTTAAGCTAGTCTCTTTTGAGACATAAAAGACAGAAGCAAGCAGAGAGACAGGGGGACCTCATACCACCAAGAAAGCAGTGCTGGGAGCAGAGTGCGTCCTTTGGACCAGAGGTTCCTGTGCTGAGATGCTCCCAGACCAAGGGGAGACTGATGCATCACAAGGACCTTCCTCTGGAGCCAACAGAGAGAGAAAGCCTTCCCCTGGAGCCAGCACCCTGAATTCGAACTTCTAGTCTACTGGACTGTGAGAGACCAAAATTCTCTTTGTTAATGCCATCCACTTGAGGTATTTCTGTTATAGCACTAGATGACTAAGACAGGTGTCTTAAGATTTTTTACATATTTTAAAATATTTATTAAGCATTGTGATGGTTAAGGTTATGTGTCACCTTGGCTAGGCTATGATTCTCAGTGGTTTGGCAGGTATTATGCAATCATTCTCCATTTTGTGATCTGATGTGAGCAGCCAAAAGATAGTTAGAAATAACCAGATTAAAACTGGAGGAAAATGGGAACACAAAGAGATAATCCAGCACTAAAGCCACTTTTACCCTAAGGAATTTGCTGATTCTCTCAAATTTTTACTTCAGTTTTTATGGCTTCAAAGAGCCAAAGGGGACAGAAATCAAAGCCCAGAAATCATTCCCCAACTGGGGAGTTTAATAGGAGACCCTCTCCATAAAAACCTAGGGCCCAAAAGCTACCTACCTGTTCAGGGTAAGAGTGGACCAGAAGTAAAAGAGTCTTCCTGGATTTACTGCCTGAGTTCACATTGCCAGCATGGTACAGGGAACTTCAAGCTTTACACTTGGAATAATGCAGTTGTGAATTAGTAGTGTCCTCAGCTGCCTGGCATAAACAAATAAAAACCCTCTCCAGGGGAAGATACCTTCATCCTAGGGCTCTAATTATTTCTACAAATGATTTTTAAACTACAAAAACCTGCACTAGTCAATATAATTAGGTACACAAGGAAATTAAAGCCGTGAGTGAGAAGAGAAATAACAGACAGAAAAGCAAGCCCACAGAAAGTATAGATTTTGGAAATACTAGAAAGACTATAAAACAACTACGTTTATAAGAATAAAAGACAAGCTTGACAATATCTGCAGGAAACAAAACCACTATCAAAAATGACACAGCAGTGTAAGCAGCTCCATGCTCCCTTTCCTGTGCAGAAACCCCTAAGAAACAAGCAGAAACTGGCAAAGCAAACTTTATCAAAACTCTGGAAATCAGTCAAAGTCTGAATCAAGAAAAAGACTTTCAAAATGGTTGGAAAACTCTGTGGCATTTTCTACTTGCCCATGCCTCACCTCATCCCCAGCTTGGTGGTATTCTTAAAGTAGAAGCAGCCCATATTTCCCAGAGAGACACCCTGGTCTCTGGCTCTGGTGTGAACAGAGCAGACCCTATTTTCACATTATTGTGTGTGTTCTAACCTGCCTGAGGACTACCTGAAGGACTGACACAAGGCAGTCATCTCTGTTTCACCTAACTCAGAATTCAGGCTGGAATAGCAGTGGGCAATGCTTATAAAAACTGTAAGCTGAACTAACAACCTATAGATGCTTGGTGCAAAAGATTATGGTAAAAACATACAAGAGACTTCCTAAGGCCTGGGTGCAAAAACTGGGGAGAGTTTCTTGGGGAAATTAGGACATTCAAAATCATCCATGCATATGGAGAAATTTAGAGCGTTACAGGCATACACAAGGCAAGACACAAGCTCAGAAAATACCTAAGACGACCCTAGGCTTTCACATCAGGTTTATCCATGGGTGCAGTGAAAGTCTGCCTAAGTGCTGAAGAAGTGCCCAGCACAAAGCCAATCTTCTGAGATTGGGAGTGGTGTGGGTTTTTTTTTTTTTTTTTTTGTTGTTGTTGTTGTTCAAAACTGAGGATAAAATTAAGACATCCCCAGATAAACAAAAGCGGAAGGAGTTTGTTACCACTACACCTGCCCTACAAAACCAACCAACAAAACAAACAAACCTGTTGCCATTGAGTTGATTCCAACTCATAGTAACCCTATAGGACAAGGTAGAACTGCCCCATAGGGTTTCCAAGTTGCGGCTGGTGGATTTGAACTGCCAAAATTTTGGTTAGCAGCTGTAGCTCTTAGCCACCTGCCCTACAAGAACTGCTAACAGATGTCCTTCAGGTTGAAATGAAAAGATAGTAGACAGTATCTCAAAACCATACAAAGAAATAAAAATCTCTGGTAAAGTTAATTACATGGGCAAGTATAAAAGCCAGTATTATTGTATTTTTGGTTTGTAACTCTACTTCTTATGTCCTACATTATTTAAAAGACAAATACATAAAAATAATTATAAGTTTATGTTATTGGTCACATAAGGTACAAAGATGTAATCTGTGACAACAACAACATAAAGGGAAGGGATGGAGCTATAGAGGAACAGAGTTTTTGTATGCTATTGAAGTTAAATTAGTATCGATTTAAGTTATATTGTTATAAATTTAGGATGTGAAATGTAATCCCCATGCTAGCTGCAAAGGAAATATCTAAACAATATATACAAAAGGAAATGAGAAGATTATCAAAATGGTTCATTACAAAAAATCAATTAAACATAAAAGAAGGCAGCATTGGAGGAAATGATGGGGGCATGGGGAAAGTTTAAGACACACAGAAAACAAATAGCAAAATGACAGAAGTAAGTTCTTCCTTATCGGTAATTAATTTAAACATAAATGGATTAAACTCTCCAATCAAATGGGCAGAGCTTGGCAGAATAGATTTTAAAAAAACATAATCCAACCATACGCTGTCTACAAGACACCACTTCAGATCCAAAGACACAAATAGGTTGAAAGTGAGAGAATGGAAAAAATTTCACACAAATAGTAACCAAAAGATAACTGAGGTGGCTATATTAATATCAGATGAAATAGACTTTAAGTAAAATGTTACAAGGACAAAGGACATTTTATAATGAAAAAAGGGTCAATTCATCAATAAGATATAACAATTATAAATATACATGCACCTAACAACAGAACCCCAATATATATGAAGAAAACATTGACAGAACTGAAGGCAGAACAGACAGTTCTACAATAATGGTTGGAGACTTCAATACACCCCTTTCAATAATGGATAGGCAGGGGACTGTCTTGGTCATCTAGGGCTGCTATAAGAGAAATACCACAAGTAGATGGCTTTAACAAAGAGAATTTTATTCTTTCACAGTCCAATAGGCTAGAAGTTCGAATTCAGGGTGCTGGCTCCAGGGGAAGGCTTTCTCTGTTGGCTGTGGAGGAAGGTCCTTGTCAAAAGTCTTCCGTTGGTCTGGGAGCATCTCACTGCAGGAACCTCAGGTCCAAAGGACATGCTCTGCTCCCAGCACTGCTTTCTTGGTGGTATGAGGTCCCCATGTCTCTCTCCTCACTTCTCTCTTTTATATCTCAAAAGAGATTGGCTTAAGACACTATCTAATCTTGTAGATCTCTTCAACATAACTGCCACTAATCCATCTCATTACATCATAGTGATAGAATTTACAACAGATAGGGAAATCAAGTAAGATGATAAAATGGTAGACAATCACACAGTACTGGGAATCATGGCCTAGCCAAGTTGATAGATATTTTGGGGAGACACAATTCAATCCATGACAGGGACACTGAGCTTCTGTTAAAAGTGATGGAAAAATGGTTGAACAACATGATGAGCATATTTAATGTCACTGAACTGTACATATGAATGTTATAGATATGTCAAATGTTATGTTACCTATATACTTACCACAATAAAAAATTTTTTTTAATGAAACAAGGAAGATAAAAATGGATAGAATAGCTAGACAAATGATCAATAAGGAAATAGAGGACTTGAACAATACTATAAACCAACTAGACTTAGTAGACATCAATACAGCAACATTTCACTCATCAACAGCAGAATGCACATTTTTCTCCAGTGCCCATGGACAATTCTCCAGGATAGACCATACGTTAGGTCAGAAAGCAAGTCTCAATAAATATATAAAGACTGAAGTCAAAGTATCTTTTCTAACCACAGTGGAATGAAACTAGAAATCAGAAGGAAAATTGGAAAATTTACAAATATCTGGAAATTAAACAACACACTTTTAAACAACCAATGGGTCAAGGAAGAACTTAAGAGAAATCCGAAAATAGAGTCATGAAAAATGAAAGCACAACACACTAAAATTTATGGGATGTAGCAAAGGTAGTGCTCAGAGGGAAATTTATAGCTGGAAACACCTACATAACCTAACTTTACACCTTGGGGAGATAGAATAGGAAATGCAAATGGAAAACTAAGCCCAAAGCTAGCATAAGTCAGGAAATAAAGAAAGATTAGAGTTAAATAAAACAGACACTAGAAAAACTATAGAGAGAATCAATGAAACCAGAAAGTTGATTCTTTGGAAAGATCAATAAAATTGGCAAATTTTTAGCTACACTGACAAAGAAAAAAACAGAGATGATGTAAACAACGAAAATCAGAAATGGTCAGACATTACAACTGGTTATACAGAAGTTAAATTGATTACATCTAGTCCTCAATTTATGATGCATTCAAGTTACTACAAACTAGGCTTACAACCATCTGGTTTTTTTGTACATCTTATTGTTAGTAATGTGTAGTACATACAATGTTTCCGTGCTTAATTTGCTGATCCTTTTATTCTCAGATGTTCAGTGTTATGATTTACTGTTCAAAATACTGCTGTATAGCAGCAATATGAAAACTAAAAAAAAAAAAAAAAGAGGTACTCAACTTACCTCAGAACCGACTTACAATGGAGTTGTTGGAACGGAACCCCATGTAAGTCGGGGACTACCTGTATAAGAGAATACTGTGAAAAATTGTACTCCAACAATAATCTAAATGAAATAGACAAATTCTTAGAAACACACAAATTACCTAAATTGACTCTAGAAGAATTAGAAATTCTCAACAGACTTATGATAAAAAAGAGATTGAATCATTAATCAAAAATCTCCCAAAAAAGAAAACTCCAGGACCATATGACTTCACTGGTGAAATCTACTATACATTTAAAGAAGAATTAGCACTAATGGTGAAATCTACTATACATTTAAAGAAGAATTAGCACTAATCCTACTCAAATTCTTCCAAAAAAAATAGAAGATAGAACAGTTACTAACTCATTCTATATGCCCAGCATACCCTGATACCAAAGGCAGATAAAGACAAAGAAAAATAACAGATCAGTATCTCTTATGAATATAGATGCAAAATTCACCAATAAAATACTAGCAAACTGAATCCAAAAGCATATTAAATTATTATACACCATGACCAATGGAATTTATCTCAAGAATGCAAATGTGGTTCAACATAAGAAAACAAGTCAGTGTAATACACCACATTAATAGAATGAAGGAAAAGAACTACATGCTCATCTCAATTCATGCAGAACAGGCATTTGACAAAATCCGACACGCTTTCATGATGAAAGCACTCAGAAAACTAGAGAAATTCCTCAATATAATAAAGGACATTTATGAAAAACACACACTAACATCATACTCAACAGTGAAAGAATGAAAGCTTTCCCCCTAAGATCAAACACAAGACAAGGAAGGCCACTTTCACCACTGCTTTTCAACATTGTACTGAAGTTCTAGCCTGTACAATTGGGCAAGAAAAAAAAAAGGGGGGGGGGGAGGAAAAAAAGAAATCCAAATCAAGGCATCTAAATCAGAAAGTAAGAAGTAAAACTATACCAGCAGATGACATGATTCTACATAGAACGTCACAAAGAATCTGCAAGAAAACTGCTAGAGCTAATAAACACATTCAGAAAAGCTGCAGGGTACAAGACAGATATGCAAAAAGCAATTGTGTTTCTGTACACCAGCAATGAGCAATCTGAAAAGGAAATTTAAAAAACAATTCCATTTACAATAGCATCAAAAATAATAAAATACCTAGGAATAAATTTAACCAAGAAACTGAAAGACTTCTACACTGAAAACTATAAAACATTGCTGACAGAAATTAACCAGCAACCAGTTGCCATCAAGTTGACTCCAACTCAGGGTGACTCCATGTGTGTCGGAGTAGAACTGTGCTCCGTAGGGTTTTCAAGGGCTGCTTTTCCAGAAGTAGTTTACCTGGCCTTTCTTCTAAGGCACCTGTGAGTGGATGCAAACCTCTAACTTTTCAGTTAGCAACCAAGCGTGTTAACTGTTTGTACCACCCAGAGACTCCAAAAGAAATTAAAGGAGACCTAAAAGAATGGAAAGACATCCCATGTTTATGGAATAGAAGGCTTAATATTGTTAATATGTCAGTAGTACCCAAAGTGATCTACAGATTCAATACAATCTCTATCAAAATTACAACAGCATTTTTTGCAGAAATGGAAAACACAATCTTCAAATTCATATGGAATTTCAAGGGGTTCCAGATAACCAAAATAATCTTGAAAAACAAAAAGAACAAAGTAAGAGGACTCACAATTCCTAATTTCAAAACTTACAGTAATCAAAACTTACATATGGACCAATGGAATAGAATTCAGAGTCCAGAAATAAACGGATACATCCATGGCCAGCTGATTTTTGACAAGAGGGTCAAGTCCATTCAATGGGGAAAGAATAGTCTCCCCAACAAATGGTGATGTAACAATAATTTTCACATGCAAAAGAATGAAGTTGAAACCATACCTCACACCGTATGCAAAAAATTAACTCAAAATGGATCAAAGATCTAAATATAAGAGCTAAAATCACAAAATTATTAGACAAAACATAGAGGTAAATTTTCAGGACCTTGTATTTAGCAATGGATTCTTAGATATGACAGCAAAAGACAAGCAAAAAAAGAAAAAAAATTAGATAAATCGGACTTTATCAAAAGTTAAAACTTTTTGTGCACCAAAGGATATTATCAACAAAATGAAGAGACAACCCACAGATTGGGAGAAAATATTTGCAAATCATATATCTGATAAAGGTTTAATATCCAGAATATATAAAGAACTCCTACAACTCAACAACAAAAAGTCATACCAAATTAAAAATACGCAGATGTCTTAAATAGACATTTATCTAAAGAAGATAGACAAATGGCCAATAAACACATGAAACAATGCTCAACATCATTAGCCATCAGGGAAATGCAAATCAAAACCACAAGGAAATAACACTTTGCATATAAAATTATATGATAACTATAATTTTTTTTAAAAGACAGTCAATAGCAAGTGTTGGCAAGTATATGGAGAAATTGGAACCTTCATACACTCCTTTTGGGAATGTAAAATGGTGTAGCTGGTGTGGAAAACAGTCTGGCACTTCCTCAAAAAGTTAAACATATGACCCAACAATTACACTCCTAGATTTATACCCAAGAGAAATGAAAACATACACCCACATAAAAACTTGCAGATGAATGTTTATAGCAACATTATTCATAGCAGCCAAAAAGTGGAAGCACCCCAAACAGCCATCAACTGATGAATGGGTAAATAAAATGTGCTCTATTCACACAATGGAATATTACTTGGCATAGTAATAAATGAAGTACTGGTACATGGTATCACGTGGTTGAACTTTGAAAATATGCTAAGTGAAAGAAGCCAGACACATATATTGAACAATTCCATCTATATGAAATATCCACAGTAGGCAAATCTATGAGATAGAAAGTAGATTAATGGTTGTCTAGGGCTGGAGGTGCGGAGATTTGGGGTTAATAGGGAGTACTGCATCTAGGGGATGGGTTTTTTTGGAGGGGTGATGAAAATGTTCTAAAATGGATTGTAGCAATGGTTACACAACTGTGAATATATTAAAAACCATTGAATTGTGTCCTTTAAATGGGTGAATTGTATGGTATGTGAATTACATGTCAATAAAGTTGATTAAAAAAATAGAAAAAAACAGTATTATTAGGATAAATAGATATATCTAGTAACACAGTATACTGTACTAAGACCTGCTTATACATGGAGTGAGCTTTGGTACCTGTGGACTAACTGTTGGGAGATGCAGTCATTCCAAATGAGGTGAGCCGCAGGTCTCATGAGTTCTGCCTGTCATCTGTTGGAAATTCCTTCATGTAGGTAGTTCCTGTTGAACAGAGGGATGAAGGACAGCAAGGTCTTCAGCCGCTTGCAGCTCAGCATCCAGTTTATGAAGGTTTCCAGCTCACGCAGAGAGCCTAGTCAAACTTCTGGGCCAAAGATATCCTTCTATCAAGTCTGTAAGAGACGGACCACCAACAGACCCAAGATGATTACTGAATCTCCATCGCCCTTGGTAAGGGGTTTGCTGTTAGTGTTGTTAGCTCTTTTAATGCCCTCCAGCCAGTGACTACCAGGAACAGGCCTGCAGTTGAACCAGTTGGGTGTATTACCTGTTGCACCAAGGGATAACACACACCATGGGGAATGGCAGGGCATCTCAGTAAGAGGGTACTAGAAAGGACAGGATTTGGGCTTATGGCAAGGATTTTGGAAAGAGTTTAAGTGGGACCTGCTCTGAACTGAATGTGGAAAGTGGGGGTAATTCTATGCTTGGTATGGTAGTAAATCTTATCTAGAAGGAGGGAAGACTAAGAAGCTAAAGCTTAATTAGTAAAGAAGCAGTATTGGTATTAGCCAGGATAGGGGGAACCCTTGGTCATTTTTGTAGCTTGGATAGTGCTTATGTTTTGTCTGGGTTCAGGCATGACTTCAGAGTGGCCTTGTTTTTTACTTGGTCTATCACAGAGTGGTCTTGTCTGATGCTGATGTTCTGTGAAATTGTTTCTGTGGAACAGAAGAGCACCAAGGCCTCACTGGGGGCCAGCTCCTGGATTCAGCGGCTGCTGTTTTCTTTCTCAGTGTCTATTGTGAGCTCCTTGTTTTCTTATTCTGAACTTCCTTGTCACTAGTTTGTGATCCCTGGGGGGTCTGAAATCTAAGCTAATACAGAGGGGGTGTTCCTTGTGAGGTTCCAACCCAAGTCCCCATATCTGAGGAAGTACCTCGTTTGCCTTGCAGCTCCCCAGGTTTGCCCAGATGAATCTGAATGTTTGCATTGCCCCCATCCCTGTTCCCAACATCTGCCACATGCAGCTACTGCATGCTTATGCTGTGGGGTACCAATGAAAGGAGCCTGAAACCCTGTTTTACAGAGTTGCAATTGTGGTTTGAGTATTTGATGAATACTGGAGATCAGCAATTTTGTAAATCAACTGAAAACAAAATAAAAATGAGCAATTTGCCAACAGTTGTTACCATTTAGCTAATGTTTATTAAATGCTTACAATGTGAGGATATTGTATCTACATTTATTTCTTGTAAGCCTCATAACAACTCTGTGAGACTGTTATCCCAATTTTAGGTATGAGAAAATATGACTCAGAGAGGTTAAGTAAGTTGCCCAAGTCGCACACTAGTCAGTGGTTGGAGTCAGGATTCAAACCCCAGTCTGACTGATTTCAAACCTGTGCTCTTTCCACTATTGTTGTTGTTGTCAGGTGCTGTCTAGTTGATTCCAACTCAGAACAACCCTATGTACAATCCCTGTGCCATCCTCACAATCATTGCTCTGTTTGAGCCCATCGTTGCAGCCACTGTATCAATCCATCTCTCTGAGGGTCTTCCTTTTTTTTGCTGACCCTCTACTTTACCAAGCACGATGTCCTTCTTCTCCAGGGACTGGTCCCTCCTGATAACATGTCCGCTACACCACAGGTAATTATCTGACTTAAGAGTGGCTAGTAATTCTATTAGAAAACACAGAAGGAAGGTTTCAATTTTCCTCATAGTTTTTAATCAAGCTGAAGCTTACATAAATTGTGTGATGTTATGAAAAATCTTATTTGAGTCAAGGTCAAAGTGGGCAGGTTATAGATCATGGCAGGGTCGGGCCTTTTTGCAGAGGGGACTTGAGGCCATGCATATAAGAGATGTCAAATGTGTCCCAGCATAAAATATCTAGGGTATAGATTCATCAATGTTTATTAAGTATTGAACATGGGCCACACAGCGTGCTAGAGGCTTTTTTGGATACACTCTCACATTTAACCTCAAAGCAACACTGCAACACTCAAAGCCACATGTCATTAACCTCATTTTACAGATGAGGAAACTGAGGCTTATAGGGCCAAAGTAACCCACCTAAACCAGGATTCAAACTTGGGCCTCCTGACTTCCTTTCTGCTATACTACAGTGTCGCCTTTCAAAAATGTCTCTCAGGACTAAAATCTACGTAAAAGTTACTTTATGTCTGCTAGGCACTTTTATGTTTCTGCCCCCAGACTGATGACTTTACCCACAGAAGCTGAGGATCACACAGGAGATGAGAAGGATGCCAAAGACCTCATGTCAAACTGTTTTTTTGCCCTTCGTTCACTCAGGTCACTGAATTCGAGAAGTCATCTGAGGGGGCTGCTCACAGTGCCTCAGGGCATACACTTTCTGAGAGAAGTAAGACCCTCATGAGGAAGAAAAGTGTTCCTGGGTTGAGAGAGATAAGGCCTTACCATTGTCTCAAGGGCAGTAGATCCCGTGCAAGACAGGAAGTGAGCCATAGTAATAGCAGCCAGCATTTATCAGGAGCTGACTCTGGGCTGGAGTCCCTGTATAGTGCAGTTAACACACTTCATTGCTGTCATGGATTGACTAGTGTCCCCCCAAAATATGTGTCAACTTGGCTAGGCCATGATTCCCAGTATTGTGTGTTGTCCTCCATTTTGTGATCTGATATAATTATCCTCCATTTTGTGATGTGTTGTAAATCCTAACCTCTGCCTGTGGTTATAATCTCATTTGTGAGTGGGTTGTATTTGTTACATTAATGAGACAGGATTAAGTCATGTTGATGAGGATTAGGTTATGTTTGTTATGTTAATGAGGCAAGACTAGGGTATATCTTGAATTAATTTCTTTTGAGGTATAAAAGAGATTAAACAAGCAAGCGAGAGAACAGAGATGGAGAAGAAAGATACCAAGCCACACAAAGATGTCCAAGGAAACAAGCTGAAGAGACAAGAACCTTCCCCCAGAACCAGCAGAGAGAGAAAGACTTCCCCTAGAGCCAGCACCCTGAATTCGGACTTCTAACCTCCTAACTGTGAGGAAATAAATTTCGGTTTGTTAAAGCCATCCACTTGTGGTATTTCTGTTATAGCAGCACTAGATGACTAAGACAGCTGCTGACTGTAAGGTTGGAGCTTTGAGTCCACCCAGAGTCACCTTGGAAGAAAAGCCTGGCGATCTACTTCTGAAAAATCACACTGAAAACCCTGTGTAGCACAGTTTTACTCTGACACGTACAGGGTCACCATGATTGACGTCAACTCTACGGCAACTGGTTTTGGTTAGACTCTGGACCAGCACTGTCTTGTCTTCCTTACAACCACCTTGCAAAGGAGCTGCCATTACTATCCCCATCTTACACAGCCAGTCCGTGGAAGAGCCAGGGTGTCAATCCAGTGAGTCTAATTCTAGAGAATTTCATCGCTCACAAAGGGACCTGGCACAATGACTGGCACTTATATGCTCGGTAAACACTGACGATGATGATGATATTTAATGTATAAACAAGGAAATAGTTTATGGGTCTTAGACCTGCACTGTCTAATACAGTAGCCAGTAACCATAGGTGGCTATTGAGCATTTGAAATGTGGCTGATGGAGCTGAGGGACTAAATTTTTTATTTTATTTTATTTAGTTTTACTTTAAATTTAAAAACTGAAACCGTGTAAAGTTTTTTGTTTTTCCATTAAACACAACTTTATTGTTTTGGTAAAACTACATTTCACTTCAACATTGCATCCTGTAAAATATTGCCACTGCATCGTGGTGTGCATGTTGGACATGTGTCATTTCTAGTATCACATTAAAATTTGTATATTGATTATATATAAAAATGTTATATTTTTGGATATATTGGGTTAAATAAAATATATTATTAAAATTAATTTCAACTGTGCCTTTTTACATTTTTTAATGTGGTTACTAAATTTTTTTTTTTTAATTACATACGTGGCTCACATTATATTTCTAGGAGCATGCTGGTATAAATCTTTGGGAGAATTCAATTCAGAGCATTTGAGATGTTCTAAACAATGGAAGTAAATTTTTTCAAGTAAAAATTTGGTTTCAGTAGTAGTGATCATTCTGCCCATAATTCTTTCCCAGAAATGATTGATAACCTCAGTAAAAAACAAAAACAAAAAACAAAAAAAAAACCCAGAAAAGTATGATGAAAATTTTGAATGTACTTGATGATTTCTTCTTTCTTTTTGTAATATTATAGTTGAGAGATAAACCTGATTTTAGGGCTGAGATTTATTCTATATGTTTCTGCTTTTGCCAGCAACCTGTTGACCCCTTTCCCACCCATTCTCTGCATCAGTTGAGCAGCCCTCTTCATCATAGTCTGCATTTGGGTGTTACCACCTACCCTTTAGGAAGCCCTTCTGGCTTCTTTGCCTCTAAGTTACAGCCATTTCTGCCCATTTTCTTCTTTACTCGTCAGAGCAGAAAAGAGTAACTGGAAGTAAGCTTGTCCCTGTAGCCCTTTCAATCCCAGTCATTATTTTGCCCCTATGCATTTTACAACATCTGACTTTTGATCATTTACTGAACTTTTATGAGATTCTAGCCTAGTTCACTGATTCTTACCTTGAATTTTTCTTCTTTTCTTTAACCAGTCAGCATCGTTGATTACAGTGGATTCTGAAACAGATACTGAAACAGATCCTGGAAACACAGAGAATCAGAATTCCTCAGATTTCCAAATTGACTCCTGCCAAGTGATATCCAAGATTTAAACCAACGCCCTGATGACTTCTGCCAGACAGCTGGGCTTTCAAATCCGACCAATCTTCTCTCCTTCCCTTGCCCTGCTGACTGCCATGGAACCCCCAGACATGGTGAGAGGAGTAGCGATCCCATCTCCCAGAAGGACTCTAACATGTCCCAGGGTGAGGGTGAGGGAAGCCAGGACTGGGCCTCTTCTGAGCTCACATGTGGTGAGGCAGTCCAGCACCCAGCAGCCCATTCTACCTGCTCCCCTTCTCCCCAGAGTCCTCCTTCTCCAGGACACCCTTGTAACCCGACCCTACTAATGCCAGTAAACTAGCCCAAGCCAGATTTGCCCGCCCTGCATGCACAGAAGGGTCAGCTGTGACCACTAATTGACCTCAACAGAGGACACAGCAACAGGAGGAACGAATCAGAGGGAAAATCATCACCTGGACGCTATTCCGAAGCGAGCGGTCCGACAAGAACCACGTCACCTCCTATTTCCTGGCTTCCTTCTAGAATTTTTCCCTCCCCACTACGCCTGTACGGCCGCCATCTTGCTGCCCAAATCACAATATGCCCTGCTTGCCCGTAACTCAGAAAGTCAGATCTGAGGAACTTCCTCCTGCCTCCTTGCTCTGCACATTGAATAAAGTTACTTTCTCTCTCTCAAAGACAGGTGTCCAGATAATTGGCAAGTCTGAGCACTCCGGGCAAGGACCTACCTTCTAGGGTTCGGTAACACCCTCAAGGGTACAAAAGCAACTAGATGATGACAGGGCTCTCCACAATTGCTACCAGTCTTGCCTTCACTGTTTAGGCTTTCTGCCTGCGGAGTTGTGACATTCCCGGCTTTAACAGCACTTGGTCACTCACAGGCCTGGGTGAAGAAGACTGACCTTTACATGCATGCTACCCTGTGGCTTTTGAAACGCACATTATTTCTCTAGAGGTGCAAGCTTGTTCCTTCCCTGTCCTGCTCGCTGCAGTCCTTTGTAAACTGGGTTCCTGAGCCAAAGAAACACTGTGATATCTTCTACAGGTGAAGGACTTCCTAGAACTGGGGTTCTCAACCCTGACTGCACACTGGAATGACCTGGGGTGCTGTTAAATTCCAGAGGCCCACACCCCATCCCAGACCAATTAAATCAGAACATTTGGAGGTAGATCTGGCATCAGTTTTTTTTTAACGCTCCGAAGGTGATACTAGCAAGCAACCAGTGTTGAGAACTTCTGCTCTAGATTCTAGAGTCTAGAATGGGTCCTTCGGTCCTTCCGTGCTTCCAGTTTGCCTGTGATGATCTCTCTTGGACCCCAGTCTCATGTTGCACCTAAATCCCACTTCATGTGATTTTTGACTCTGCATTTTCATACTCCCCAGAGGACTCAGGCAGGGGCCATTTTACAGAAACTGACTAGGCCTTCCATACTCACTGTCTTAGTTATCTAGTGCTGCTATAACACTAATACCACAAGTGGATGCCTTTAAAAGAGAGAAATTTATTCTCTCACAGTCTAGGAGGCTACAAGTCTGAATTCAGGGCACTGGCTCTAGGAGAAGACTTTCCCTCTCTCTCTATTCTGGGGAACATCCTTGTCATCAATCTTCCCCTGGTCTAGGAGCTTCTCAGTGCAGGGACCCCAGGTCTTAAGGACACACTCCACTTCCGGCACTTGGTGGTATGAAGTCCCCCTGTCTCTCTGCTTGCTTCTCTCTTTTATATCTCAAAAAAGATTGACTCAAGATACAACCTAATCCTGTAGATTGAGTCCTGCCTCATTAACAAAACTGCCTCTAATCTTGCTTCATTAACATCACAGAGGTTAGGATTTACAACACGTAGGAAAATCACATCAGATGACAAAATGGTGGGCAGCCACACAATACTGGGAATCATGGCCTAGGCAAGTTGACAGACATTTTGGGGGGACACAATTCAATCTATAACACTCAGACTCTGACAGTAGGAGCCAGGATGCAGGTACAGCACTGTAAAAATGGCAGTGTCTGACATCCTCTCTCTGGTCGTAGGCCTCTGCCCTACTCAGGCAAATGTCACAAAGCTCTTTTAGCTCCTGCCAGTAAGTCCCCAGGCACTCAGCTTTCTCCATCTGTGGACCGGGAAGCCCACTGCACCATCTCTGCTGCCGGTCTCTCCTGCCACTGCTTCTTGCCATCCTCAGAGTTATAGTTTGCTGTCTCTCTCCTGGGTCCAGGAGCTTCTCAGCACAGGGATCCCAGGTCCAAAGGACACGCTCTCCGCTCCTAGCTGTTCTTCCTTGGTGGTGGTGGGATCTTCTCCTTCCCGCCTCTGGGGTGGCTCATTTCAAGCCCAGCAGGATAGCAAAACTGACCAATCCCCTTGCTGTTGTTAGGTGTCATCAGGTCGGTTCCGACTCATAGTGACCCCATGTACAACAGAACAAAACACTGCCCGGTCCTGCACTATCCTCACAATCGTTGTTATGCTTGAGCCCATTGTTGCAGCCACTGTGTCAATCCATCTTGTTGAGGATCTTCCTCTCTTCTACTGACCCTCTACTTTACCAAGCATGATGTCCTTCTCCAGGGACTGGTCCCTCCTGATAACATGCCCAAAGTATGTGAGATGAAGTCTTGCCATCCTTACTTCTAAGGAGCATTCTGTCTGTTCTTCTTCCAAGACAGACTTGTTCATTCTCCTGGAAGTCCATGGTATATTCAATATTCCTTGCCAACACCATAATTCAAAGGCATCAATTCTTCTTCGGTCTTCCTTATTCATTGTCCAGCTTTCACATGCATAGGAGGCAATTGAAAACACCATGGCTTGGATCAGGCACATCTTAGTCCTTAAAGTGACATCTCTTCTTTTTAACACGTTAAAGAGGTCTTTTGCAGCAGATTTGCCCAATGCAATATGTCATTTGATTTCTTGACTGCTGCTTCCATGGGCATTGATTGTGGATCCAAGTAAAATGAAATCCTTGACAACTTCATGAGAAGTAGACAGGTATTATTAGATCTACTTTAGAGATGTGGAAACTGAGGCTTAAAGAGTTTTAGTGAACTGCCTGAGGTTGCACAGTGAAATAATGGTGGAAGCGGAATTCACAGCTGGTCTGGCTGAGGCCAGAGTTCCAGTTCCACGAGCCTGGAGGACCTAGGCCCGGGAGTTTCTACCCTCCCAGACAAGTCTCTTTAACCCTCGTTCCTGCCTCCCCCACCTCCAGCCTTGGATTCATTTCCATGAAAAGCAAGATGGTTTAATTACATGTTAATGAGTCTTCTGTAGCAGCAGAAAGTGAGATGTGGAGGTAGATGCGACAATGTGTTAGGTAAGTCTGTATTTACATTTGGGGGTGAGAATCTGGGCCACTGCACAGAAAAGGCAGTTCTGGTTGGGCAAAAATTTATCTTAATGCTGCCTTCTGGTTTTGCTAGCTGAAAGGGTGAAAAGAAAACATTCTCTTTCAGGAACACTGTTCCTGAACCTCTGTATCACGCCAATTCCCAGGGAGCAGAGAAGATTCCTCCCCTGCTGGGTTGTGGCTTCCCAGGTCTGTCTGAGGTCTAATGCCCTTGCAATGAGGATGGGAGGAGGGGGGTGTGGAAGGTCATATCTGTGAGGAAAAAAGTCACCCCACGAGGCAGGCCAGCCCCAAATTGCACTTTGAGCTTCACGACCCCTTAACGTTTAAAATTTTCCCAGCATGTTCCATTGACCTCATGTCCAACAGGAACTGAGCAGTGACCTGTTGACTTGCTTTAGCCTTCCCACTGTCCTGATGAAGGGGCTTTCTAGGAAATACCTAACACTGGGCCTGGGAACTGGGCTCTGCTCAGGGAATTTCCAGAGGGAAGGAAACTGACATTTCAGGAGCACCTTCTCCGTGCTTCTCTGTGCTAATTAGGAAAAGGAAAACAGAGCCACCCAGAACAGGTGCTGCTCTTCAGGGAACTGCAACATTGTTCTGAAAAAGGGAATTGGTACGTATGATACTATACATAGAAAACCCTAAAGACTCCATAAGAAATCTACTGGAACTAATAGAAAGATTCAGCAGAGTAGCAGGATACAAGATAAACATACAAAAATCAGTTGGATTCCTATACACCAATAAGGAGAACGATGAAAAGGAAATCAGGAAAACAATACCATTTAAAATAGCCCCTAAGAAAATAAAATATTTAGGAATAAATCTAACCAGGGATGTAAAAGACCTATACAAAGAAAACTACAAAACACTACTGTAAGAAACCCAAAGGGATCTACATATATGGAAAAACATACCATGCTCATGGATAGGTAGACTCAACATTGTGAAAATGACAATTCTACCCAAAGCAATTTACAAATACAATGCAATCCCGATCCAAATACCAACAACATTCTTCAAAGAGATGGAAAAACTAATCATTAACTTTATATGGAAAGGGAAGAAGCCCCGAATAAGTAAAGCACTATTGAAGAAGAAGAATAAAGTTGGAGGACTCACACTACCTGACTTCAGAACCTACCATACACCTACAGTAGTCAAAACAGCCTGGTACTGCTACAACAACAGATACATTGACCAATGTAACAGAATTGAAGACCCAGATGTAAATCCATCCACCTACGGTCACCTGATCTTCGACAAGGGCCCAAAGTCCATCAAATGGGGAACAGACAGTCTTTTCAACAAATGGTGCTGGCAAAACTGGATGTCCATCTGCAAAAAAATGAAACAGGACCATACCTCACACCATATACAAAAACTACTTCAAAATGGATCAAAGACCTGAATATAAAGCCTAAAACTATAAAGTTCATAGAAGCAAAGATAGGACCAACACTACAGGCCTTAATACACAGCATTAACAGGATACAAACCATAACCATCAATGCACAAACCCCAAAAGATAAGCTAGATAACTGGGATCTTCTAAAAATCAAACACCTATACTCTTCAAAAGACTTCACCAAAAGAGTAAAAAGAGAACCTACAGACTGGGAAAAAATTTTTGGACAGTACAAGTTAGACAAAGGTCTAATCTCCATAACTACAAGAAAATCCAACACCTCTGCAACAAAAAGACAAATAATCCTATTAAAAAATGGGCAAAGGAAATGAACAGACACTTCACCAAAGAAGACATTCAAATGGCCAACAGACACATGAGGAAATGCTTGTGATCACTAGCCATTAGAGAAATGCAAATTAAAACCACAATGAGATACCGTCTCACCCCGGCATTACTGGCACAAATCAAAAACACTAGAAATAACAAATGTTGGAGGGGCTGCGGGGAAATCAGAACTCTTATGCACTGCTGGTGGGAATGCAATATGATACAACCATTTTGGAAAATGATATGGCACTTCCTCAGAAAGCTAGAAATAGACATACCATTCGATCCAGCAATCCTACTCCTAGGAATATATCCTAGAGAAATAAGAGTCGTCACTCAAATAGACATATGCACACCTATGTTCATGGCAGCATTGTTCACAATAGCAAAATGATGGAAACAACCTAGATGCCCATCAACAGATGAATGGATAAACAAACTATGGTATATACACACAATGGAGTACTATGCAATGAGAAAGAACAACAATGAATCTGTGAAGCATCTCATAACATGGATGAAACTGGAGGACATTATGCTGAGTGAAATAAGTCAATCACAAAACGAAAAATATTGTATGAGACCTCTATTGTAAAAACCCATGAAAAAGTTCACACACAAAATGTAACAATCTTTGTTGGGTACCAGGGATTGGAGGGGTGGGGGGGAAACACTAAATAGGCAATAGATAAGTGGTATCTTTGGTGAAGGGTGAGACAGTACACAATACCGGGGAAACTAGCACAACTTGTACAAGGAAAGGTCATGGAAGCCCCATAGACACATCCAAACTCCCTAAGGGACTGAATTGCTGGGCGGAGGGCTGTGGGGACCATGGTCTCGGGGAACATCTAGCTCAATTGGCATGACACAGCTTATAAAGACAATGCTCTACATTCTACCTTGGTGAGTAGTGTCTGGGGTCTTAAAAGCCTGTGAGCAGCCATCTAAGATACTGCACTGGTCTCATCCCTTCGGGAGCAAGGGAGAAGGAAGAGAACAGGATACAAGGAGAAGATTAGTCCGAAGGAGTAATTGTCCACAGCTGCCAAGGCCTCCACTGGACTGAGTCCAGTACAGCTAGATGCTGCTCGGCTACCACCACTGACTGCTCTGACCAGGATCACAACAGAGGGTTCTGGACAGAGCTGGAGAAGAAGGTAGAACATAATTTTAACTCACAAAAAAAAAAAGACCAGATTTACTGGCCAAAAGGAGACTGGAGAAACCCCGAGAGTATGGCCCCCCAGACACCCTTTTAGCTCAGTGGTGAAGTTACCTCTGAGGTTCACCGTTCAGCCTGGGAGTGGACAGCCCCGTAAAACTAAATGAGACTAATGAGGTACAGTAGTCCAGTGACAAGGTCCAGAAGGCAGAAGGGGACACGGAAGCTGGTGATAGGGAACCCAAGGTTGAGTAAGGATATTGTTGATGTGTTGTGAGATTGTTAACCATTGTCATAGGGCAACATGTGTAGTAACTGTTAAATGAGAAACTATTTTGTTCTGTAAGCCTTCATCTTAAGTGAGAATAACAACACAATTGGAAGAGCGTAGTCAATGTCACTGAACTGTGCATGTAGAAATTTTTGAAATGGTGTATCTTTGGCTATGTGTATTTTCACCAAAAAAAAGGGTTGAGAAGTTAGAGGGTTGACATGTTGTGGGATTGTTAACCAATGTCATAAAACAATATGTGTACTACTGTTTCATGAGAAACTATTTGTTCTGTAAGCCTTCACCTGAAGTATAATAGAAGTAATAATAATAATTAAAAAAAAAAAAAGGAATTGGTACAAATGAGCTTCAGTGAAGCAGAACGAAGGCTGGCAGATAGCATGACAACTGCTGGCAGGCAGATAAACTAGGTGGAAATAGTAAGTAAACAAAGAAGGTCAAGCCCAGTTGTGGATAAAGGGATGGTGCCAGATCTCCAGGGCAGAACAGGAAAAGCAGAGCATCAGCCTTTGGGGTAGAGGAGGCCTGAGCAAGAGAAGCTAAACTGGGGGCCGGAACATGCTAACTGTATGCATGTAGGTTGCAGGGGATTTTACCATCTCAAAATTGCCTGGTTGCTCTTCCTAAAGGTTCCTTAACCTCAGAGAGGGTTGATACCAGGCCCTGTTCCAGACTCAGAGTAACAAGGTTTCTTCCCAAGGTGGTGTAAACCTGTCCCCAGTGCATGGATGACCTGTCGAGGTCCACAGAACAGCCCTTCCTGCTGGCCCTGATACTCCTTGTTTTGTGTCTTCTCTGAAGGTTCTGGGCTCTCCTTCTCCAGCTTCTTTCAAGAAGCCTCTTGTGCTTGGTTCTGCGATTCTGGAATCCAGCACTCACCTGCATGAGTAATCCAGTGAGACAGTCTCTTCTTCTTGCCTTAGCCATCTTCCCATCTACCCTTGGCCCAGAGGGGGCACCCCCTGATTCATAAGGACCTGTCACTTAGGGAGCTCAGGATCTCTCAGGCACCTCCCTTCCTGTATCCCAGCATCCTTGGAAGCCCTTTCCCTTACTTACCTCAGGGCTTCTCAACAGGGGTACTATTGACTTTGGGCTAGATAATTCTTTGTTTTGGAAGCTGTCCTGTGCATTTGGACAGCATCCCTGGCCTCTACCCACTAGATGCCAGTAACACACATCTAGTGGCAACAAAGAACGTGTCCATACTTTGCCCCATGTTCCCAGCCCTAACCTAAAGTCTTCTTCCTCAACCTCTAGAGATGGAGCAGAACCTGGGCTGGGACTGGAGGCTGGGCAGTGATAGCTGACAAGTTGGGGGAACCACTGGGAGGGAAGCATGTGCCTTCAAGACCACCCCTGCCCAAGCCTCCATGAATCTGAGTTCCCTCAGACAACAGCTTTTCACAAGTTGCTTCTTCTTGGCTCATGTCATGTAGTTTTTGTTTCCCTTTGCTTTTATTTATTTTTTTTAATAGACTTTGTTTTCTACAACAATTTTAGATTTACAGAAAAATGACGAAGATCGTACAGAACGTTCCCATATGCCCTGCATCTATTATTAACATCTTACGTTAGAATGGTACATTTGTTATAATTAATGAGCCAATATTGATACATTATTAACTAAAGTTCATATTTTATTCAAATTTCCTTCATTTTTACCTAATGTCTTTTTTCTCTTGAGGATCCCATCCAGGATACTACATTACATTTAGTCATCATGTCTCCTTAGCCTCCTCTTGGTCCTGATAGTTTCTCAGACTTGACTTGTTTTTGATGACCTTGACGGTTCTGAGGAATACTGGTCAGGTATTTTGTAGACTGTCCCTCAATTAGGATTTGTCTGATGTTTTTCTCATGATTAGACTGGGATTTTTGACAGGAAGACCACAGAAGCAAAGTAATATTTTCATCACATTGTATCAAGGGTACATACTATCAACATGATTTATTACTGTTGATGTTGGCCTTGATCACCTGGCTGAGGTAGTGTTTGTTGGGTTTCTCCACTATAGAGTTACTCTTCTTGCCCCTTTCCCTACTCTACTCTTTGGAAGGAATTCACTACGCACAGCCCACACTTACAAAGTGGAATTTATGCTCTCCTTCCTTGAGGGCAGAATATCTACATAAAATATTTGTGATAGTTCTGCATAGGATGTTTGTCTCTTCTCTTACATTTATTAATTTAGTCAGTGATTTATCAGTGTGGACTCATGGATATTTGTTTTATTCTTTGGTTTATAATCCAATACATCTTTATTTTGTTGCTCAGATTGTTCCAGATTTGGCCACTGGGAGCTCTTTCAGCTCACTCCTGTGTTCCTTTGACATACCCCCATCATTTTTTTTTCTTTTTTCTGTTTTACGTTTCCTTACCTTCTGACACTGCAAGATACTTCAGGCTCATCTTGCATGTTTCCTACCCTAGTCCTAAAATCAGTCATTTCTCTGAGGAACCCTGGCTCCTTTTATTGGAGAACGATATTAGAAACCAAAATCTGGGCTGGGCTAGCTGTTCTTGTTGCTACTAGGGTATCGTTGCTTCTAGGTCCTCTCAGCTTACAGAACAAGGAAATATATATGTGTATACTAACCCGTGTATACACACATATCTATGTTTATATTCAGCTCAATATGAGTTCATAGTAATGTCTCCAACTCTAATCCATCACCATATGGGTCATTCTAGCCTCTTTAACCCAACCGGCTTATCTGTAAACTCACACTCCAACAACGATCAACCTAGCTCCCACCATCTACCACCCCTTTACTTAATTAATCAGTTCTAATTTACGTATATAGCAATATTAGAATTGTTAACCCATAGCCTCATATCCCTGTAGGAAACAATTTTATCAGGTAAAGAACAGTACTTATGTGCAGTTCTTTTTGCCTTTTGTTTTATAGACTCCACTCATTTCCTGAGTTACTTAGGTCAGCACCTTTTCCCTCACCCCCTTCAGTGAGAATGTTTCATACATCTGTAATGCAGTTAGATTCTCTTGTCACAGTCTGCATTCCTTCCTGGGACTCCCCAACTTCCAAAATGATTTTCTTAAAATTTACATACATTAAGGTTCATTCTTTGTGCTATAAAGTTCTATAGGTTTTGATAAATGTATAATGTCATATATCCACCTATACAGTACCATACAGAATAGTTTCACTGCCTTAAAAATTCCGTGTGCTTCACCTATTCAACCCTCCTGTTTCCCCAAACTGCTGGCAACCACCTATCTTTTTAGTGTCCCTGTAGTTTTGCTTTTCCAGATGGTCATATTGTTAGAATGATTCAGCATATAGTCTTTTCAGACTGGCTTGTTTCACTTAGCAATATGCATTTGTGGTTCCTTCATGTCTTTTCACGGCTTGATAGCCCTTTTTTTTTTTTTATCACTGAATAATATTCTATTGTATAGATGTACCACAGTTTTTCATCCTTTCAGCTATTGAAGGACATCTTTGTTGCTTCCGGTTTTATAAATAAAACTGCTATGAACATTTGTGTTGGCGTTTTTGTGTGGACGTGTTTTAATCTCGTTAGGGTAAATATCTGGGAGCACGACTGCTGAATCACATGGTAAGACCATGTGTAGCTTTGTATGAAACTGCCAAACTGTCTTCTAAAGTGGCTGTACCATTTTGCATTCCCACCAGCAACGAATGAGATTTCCTTTTGCTCTGTATCCTCACTAGCATTTAGATATGTCAGTGTTTGGGATTTTAGCCATTCTAATAGGTGTGTAGTGGTATCTCATTGTTGTTTTAACTTGCAGTTCCCTAAGGAGTTGGAATCAACTAGAAGGCAACTAACAACAACAAAAACAACAATTACAAATGATGTTGAACATCTTCTAATATGCTTATTTTCTGACTGTACTTTTTTTGATGTTCAGATCTTTAGCTTATTTTTAATTGGTTTGTTTCTTATTGCTGAAATTTAAGAGTTATTTGTATATTTTGGATGTTGTGTTGTGTGCCATTGAGTAGATTCTGACTTCTATGACCCTATAGGACAGAGTAGAACTGGCCCATAGGGCTTCCAAGGCTGTAATCTTTATGGGAGCAGATTACCAGATCTTTTCTCCCATGGAGCTGCTAGTGGGTTCGAACAGCTGATTTTTTGGCTAGCAGCAGAGCCCTTAACCACTGCACCACCAGGGCTCCTTGAGTTTGCAATATGTATTTAAAATTAACCTAAGTTTACTTTCAAATAACACTATACTGCTTTATGGGTAGTACAGGTACATTATAACAGATTATTCCAAATTCCTCCCTCCTATCCCTTATAGTGGAGCCCTGGTGGCGCAGTGGTTAAGAGCTTGTCTGCTAACCAAAAGGTCAGCAGTTTGACTCCACCAACCACTCCTTAGAAACTTCATGGGGCAGTTCTACTCTGTCCTTTAGGGTTGCTGTGAGTCGGAATTGACTCGATGGCAATGGGTTTGGTTTTGGGTTTGGTCCCTTATAACATTGCTGTCATGCATTTCACTTATCCATAAACTGTAACTTGCTGCTGTCAAGTCGATTCTGACTCATAGCAACCCTATAGGACAGAGTAGAACTTCCCTATAGGGTTTCCAAGGAGCAGCTGGTGGATCTGAACTGCTGATCTTGTGGTTAGCAGCCAAGGTCTTAACCATTGCGCCACCAGGGCTCCTCCATAAACTATAGTCATCTAATATATTGTTGCTAGTAGTAAACAAACTGTTATTTGCTAGGTCAGTAATAAGAAATATAAAAGATTTACTTTCATTTATTCCTTCTCTGACACTCTGCCTTTCTTTATGTAGTTCCAAGTTTCTGATCTATATCATTTTCCTTATCTGAAGAACTTCCTTTTAATATTTCTAATAAGGCAAGCCTACTGGCAACAAATTCTCTCAATGTGTGTTTGAGAAAGTCTTTATTTCTGCTTCACTTTTTAAAAATGTAAAATGAGATGAGTATTTATTACATACATAGGTAGAAACAACATAATTTGACTATAATTACGAAGATAAGCAAGTTGTTTAAAATGCCAGTGGCTTGATCCTTTGTCATGTGTATTTTTAATGGTTATTTGTTTTCTTTTTTTAAAAGATAATTTTAGACTTATAGAAGAGTTGCAAAAGTAATAGAGTTCCTGTATACCCTTTACCCAACTTCCTGTAATGTGAACATCTTATGCAACCATAGAACACTGATGAAAATTAAGAAATTAACCTGGATTTAGGACTTATTTGGATTTGACCAGTTTTTCCACTCAGGTCCTTCCTCTGTTCCAGCATCCAGTTCAACGTTCTACATCGCTTTTAGTTGTCATGTCTCTGTAGTCTCCCCGGATCTGTGACAATTCCTTGGTCTTTCCATGTCTTTCATGACCTTGATACCTTTGAAGAAGACTGGTCAGTTATTTTGTAGAATGGCCCTCAATTTTGGATTATCTGATATTTTCTCCATTTCCAGCTTTTCCATCGACTACATTACATTCACTTTACTGCCCAGGCCAGGGATACAGTGACAAATGGAAGGTACAAGGTCTAACATATGATCTAAGTATTTCTGAGACTAGCTTGGCAGGGTATTACAGATGCTGGGGGTTAAAGAGTATGGACTCTGGAGCGATACATCCTAGGTTCTGATCTTGGCTCTGCCACTTACCTGCTGTGTGACCTTGTGAAAGTCACTTGACCACTCTGTGCCTCAATGTCCTTGTCTACAAAATGGATATAATAATAGAACTGACTTCATAAGGTTGTGAGGATTAAATGAGTTAAAGTATGAAGCACACGGAACAGTGCCTTACATGTAGCAATCACTCAGTATGTCTTAGCTGTTACCATTCTCTGCCACAGCCCTCCCTACCCACCCCCTCAATCCAAACCTAGTGATATCCTGATGTCACTTCTCAGGTCTGCAATTATGAGCATGGTTCTGACCAGAATGATAACTTTGCAGTAAAGCCCTGGGGTATTTGGACATGATCCTCATGTGTCATGTAAAAAAGCCACGGCAAGTGGGGGGCGCCCAAACATCGGATGCCTGGACCACATGGAGGTTCAGGTTTCCAGGTCCTCCTTGCTGTGCTCAGCTCTTAGACTGCACTCGTGATGCCCTGCCCCCTCCTGTCCAACACACATCAGCAGCCCTGGGATCTGCTCATAAATTGTTCCAGGTCTGCTTTCTCTGTTTTTATGCCCCCTTTGTTCTTCATACTTTTGGGCCTCTTGCCTTGGCCCCCTCTCTTCATCTTGCTCCTCTGAATTGATGTGAGGAAATGAAGCATGGTGGTACACACCCAGCTGCTCTATAAAGCCTGTCTGGGTTTGATTCCCCTCCTTATCACTTAAAAATTATTTTCATCTGTTCTGTGTGCTTCAGTTTCTTTGCACCTAAAAAAGGCTGGTAATAGTAATAATTTTAATAGTTACATTTACTGGGGCTTTATTCTCTGTGAGGCACCACTCTGTTACTTTTCTTGTTTTATTTAATCCTTATCACAACCCTGTAATATTAGTAGCATTATCCACTTTGTAGATGAAGAAACTGAGTGCCTAAGCAACCTTCCTAAGATCACACAGCTAAGAAATGGAGGAGCCAGTATTCAAACCCAACCTGGCTTTGAAGCCCAGACTCTTATTCACTGCACTCTTCACCACTTATGGTCTCAGTGGGTTTCTGTGAGGGTTAAGTAAGATAATCTATATAAAATAGCAACCTGCCTGGCTCAGAGTTAATGCTCAGTAAACTTTAGCTACTATTGTTGTTGTTACCATCGAGTCAGTTCTGACTCATAGTGACCCTACGCACAACAGAATGAAACATTGCCCAGTCCTGTGCCATCCCCACAGTCGTTGTTATGCTTGAGCCCAGTGTTGCAGCCACTGTGTCAATCCATCTCATTGAGGATCTTCCTCTTTTTTGCTGACTCTCTAGTTTACCAAGCATGATGTACTTCTCCAGGGTCTGGTCCCTCCTGATAACATGGCCAAAGTATGTGAGATGAAGTCTCGCCATCCTTGCTTCTAAGGAGCATTTGGAGGTACTTCTTCCAAGATAGATTTGTTCATTCTTCTGGAAGTCTGTGGTATATTCAATATTCTTTGTCAACACCACAATTCAAAAGCATCAGTTCTTTTTAAGTCCTCCTTATTCACTGTCCAACTTTCACATGCATATGAGGTGACCAAAAACACCATGGCTTGGGTCAGGCGCACGTTAGTCCTTAAAGTGACATCTTGTTTTTGTTTTTGTTTTTTTTAACACTTTAAAGAGGTCTTCTGCAGCAGATTTTCCCAGTGCAATACATTGTTTGATTTCTTCACTGCTGCTGCCATGGGCATTGATTGTGGATCCTTGACAACGTCAGTATTTTCTCTGTTTATCATGATGTTGCTTATTGGTCCAGTTGTGAAGAGTTTTGGTTCTTTATGTTGAGGTGTAATCCATACTGAAGGCTATTATTAGTCCCCCATTATTTGATTTCTCTGTCTCTTTCACGTTTTTTTTAATTGTGGTGAAAAAATACACAGCAAAACATACACTGATTCAACAATTTCTACATGTATAATTCAGTGACATTGATTGCATTCTTGAAGTTGTGTAATCATTCTTACTATCCTTTCCCAAATTATTCTACCACCAACATAAACTCAGTGCCCGTGTAAGAATGGTGTGGGGGTGGCTTATGACCTCCTCTAACTTCATAAGGGGAAAGCAGAATCAAGATCAACAGCCCAAGGCTGATTCCTATGAGGGAGAAGTCAGACATGCCTCCTCTCTCCGCCATCTTTACCAATTTTGACACCAGCTGTCCCTCCCACACCACTCTCTACTTCACTGCTGGGTTCGATAATTTGTTGCAATGGCCACAGAACTCACAGACCTTACTCACAGCTATGATGTTTATTAGGGAAGTAACAGGTTACAATTAAGGTTCAGGAACTGCTCAGGATACAGTTCTTCCATCAGGACAGCCTCTTCTCTGCCATGCACACAGGCACACCTCTCTCTGGCCCCTTGGCCTCTGCCCTGCTCGGGCAAGTGTTACAAAGCTCTTTTGCTCTGCCAATAAGTGCCCAGAGGCACCTCACTTCGCCAGTAAGCCTTGGCCGGAAGGTGCTCAGCTCTAGCTTGATGGGTCGGCAAACCCAGCTCCACCAAGTGCCCAGAGGCACGCTACTCCTCCAGCATGCCTCCTGTCCAAAGGCACTCAGCTTTCTCACTCCATTGCCCAGGAAGCCTACCGTGCTGTCTCCTGCTGGTCCCCTGGTTCTGCTGTTATTTATCTGCTGCCACTCCTTGTCATCTTCAGTGTTACAGCTCTCTCTCGGTCTCTTGGTTTCAGAAGCTTCTTAACGCAGGGATCCCAAGTCCAAAGGACGTCTTTCTCTCTTGGCTCTTCTTCCTTGGTGGTAGTGAGATCCTCTCCTCTCATTCCTGGGATGGCTCATTTTAAGCCCAGAGGGATGGCAAAACTGACAACTCTTTGGTGGGCCACAATTACCCTATTTGCACAGTCCTGCACAATAACTTGGGTGGGAGTTACAAGACCATGGTGAGTAAGGTCACAAAAAAGCAATTCATCACACCACAGCTCCCTAAGCAAAAACTCCTCCTTCCTGAAATCATAAAGAGCAGAAATTAGAGACAAAAGAAATATATGGGAGAATATCAACAAAGCCAGAAGTTCATAGTTTATCCTTTAAAAAGACTAATAAATTGACAAACCTCTAGTGTGACTAAAAAAAGACACAAATAACCAGTATCAGAAATGAAAAAGGAACTGTCACTACAGATTCTGCAAGCATTAGAAAGGATAATAAAAGATTTTATGAAGAACTTTACATTAATGACTGAAATTTTAGATTAAATAGACCCAACACCAGAAAAAATATAATTTATCGAAATTGATGTAAGAGGGGAAAAAACTGTAAAAAAAATTATAATTTTGAGAAACTTGATAATTTGAACACTTGTGCTATTTGACTATATTAAAGAATTATTTTTATTTTTTAGAAGTGGAAAAAAAAAAAAAC
The DNA here is from genome assembly GCA_030035585.1 of Dugong dugon. Lineage (NCBI taxonomy): Eukaryota > Metazoa > Chordata > Mammalia > Sirenia > Dugongidae > Dugong > Dugong dugon. The sequence continues at coordinate 152,965,161 of CM057460.1, forward strand.
TCCTCCTTCCTCCCTGTGGTGCAATGGATTGCTTTTAATATGGCCTTTCTTACCATAGTGTTGTAACTCCCACCAAATGATTGGGTGTGACTATGCAAATAAGGTGTTGTGGACCACCAAGGGGATTGGACAGCTTTCTAATAATGCAAATAAGGTGTACGGCACCCTGGTGGGGGTGTTGTTGTTGTTAGGTGCCGTCGAGTTGGTGCCAACTCATAGCAACACTATGAACAACAAAATGAAACATTGCCTGCTCCTGCACCATGCCTACAATCCTTGTTATGTTCGATCCCATTCTTGCAGCCACTGTGTCAGTCCATCTCATCGAGGGTCTTCCTCTTTTTCACTGACCCTCTTCTTTACCAAGCATGAAGTCCTTCTCCAGAGACTGGTCCCTCCTGATAACATGACCAAAGTACGTGAGACAAAGGCTTGCCATCCTCGCTTTAAAGGAGCACTCTGGCTGTATTTCTTCCAAGACAGACTTGTTTGTTCATCTGGCAGTCCATGGTATATTCAACATTCTTCGTCAACACTATAATTCAAAAGTGTCGACTCTTCTTTGGTCTTCCTTATTCACTGTCCAGCTTCAGTATACATATGAGGTGATTGAAAATATCATGGTTTGCACCTCAGTCCTCAAAGTGGCATCTTTTCTGTTTAACACTTTAAAGAGGACTTTTGCAGCAGACTTGCCCAATGCAATACCTCGTTTGATGTCCTGGCTGCTGCTTCCATGGGAGTTAATCGTGGATCCAAGTAAAATGAAATCCTTGACAATGTCAATCTTTTCTCTGTTTATTATGATGTTGCTTATTGGTCTAGTTGTGAGGATTTTTGTTTTCTTTATGTTGAGGTGTAATCTATACTGAAGGCTGTGGTCTTTGATGTTCATCAGTAAGTGCTTCAAGTCCTCTTCACTTTCAGCAAGCAAGCTTGTGTCATCTGCATATCGCAGGTTGTTAATGAGTCTTCCTCCAATCCTGATGCCTTGTTCTTCATACAGTCCAGCTTCTCAGATTATTGCTCAGCATACAGACTGAATAAGTGTGGTGAAAAGATGCAACCCTGACACACACCTTTCTTGATTTTAAACTATGCAGTATCTCCTTGCTCTGTTCAAACGACTGCCTCTTGGTCCATGTACAGCCTCCACGTGAACATAAGTGTTCTGGAATTCCCATTCTTCACAATGCTATCCATAATTTGTTATGATCCACAGAGTCAAATGCCTTTGCACAGTCGATAAAATACAGGTAAACATCTTTCTTGTATTTTCTGCTTTCACCCAGGATCCATCTGACATCAGCAATATCCCTGGTTCCATGTCCTCTTCTGAATCCAGTTTGAACTTCTGGCAATTCCCTGTCCAAGTACTGCTGCAACCGCTTTTGAATGATCTTCAGCAAAATTTTACTTGTGTATGATATTAATGATATTGTTTGATAATTTCTGCATTCAGTTGAATCACCTTACTTTGGAATGGGCACAAATACGGATCTCTTCCAGTAGGTTGGCCAGGTAGCTGTCTTCCAAATTTCTTGGCATAGACGAGTGAATGCCTACCGCGCTGCATCCATCTATTGAAACATCTCAGTTGGTATTCTGTCAATTCCTGAAGCCTTGTTTTTCACCAATGCCTTCTGTGCAAGTTGGACTCCTTGTTTCAGTACCACTGGTTCTTGATCATATGCTACCTCCTGAAATGGTAGAATGTCAATCAATTCTTTTTGGTATAGTGACTCTGTGATTCCTTCCATCTGTTTTTGATGCTGCCTGCGTCATTCAATATTTTACCCATAAACCAAAAAAACCAAATTGGTTGTGATCAAGTTGATTCCAACTCCTTCAAAATTGCAACTCGAGGCTTGGATTTTTTCTTCAGTTCTTTCAGCTTGAGAAATGCAGAGGGTGTTCTTCCCTTTTGGTTTTCTAACTCCGGGCTTTGCACATTTTATTATAATATTTTACTTTGTCTTCTTGAGCTGCCCTTTGAAATCTTCCGTTCAGTTCTTTTACTTCGTCATTTCCTCCATTCACTTTAGCTACTGTACGTTCAAGAGCAAGTTTCAGAGTCTCTTCTGACATCCATTTTGGTCTTTTCTTTCTTTCCTGTTTTTTTAATGCTTTGCTTTCTTCATGTATGATGTCCTTGATGTCATCCCACAACTCATCTGGTTTTCCATCATTAGTGTTCAATGTGTCAAATCTATTCTTGAGATGGTCTCCAAATTCAGTGGGATATACTCAAGGTATATGGAGTGGGACCATGCAAATAAGTTGTATGGAACCCTAACCAGGGGCTTTGTTAGTTTTGCCATCCTGCTAGACTTAAAGTGAGACACGGGGAGAAGCAGGGAGCTGTAACACAGGAGACATGGAGAGATGACGGTGCAGCAGTAGCAATAGCAAAAGCAGCACAAGATGGCAGGAACCAGGAGACCGGCAGGAGACAGCTGCAGTGGGGCTTGCAGACCCACAGAGTTAGAAGCTTTGTAACACTTGCCCGAGCAGGGCAGAGATGAGGCCAAGAGGCCAAGAAACAGGAGAGAGGCCTGCCAGTAGGCATGGCTGAGAAGATGCTGTCCTGATTGAAGAACTGTACCCTGAGTAGTTTCTGACCCTGGGTTTTACCCTGTTACTTCCCTAATAAACCACTTAACTGAAAGTTCAATTCATGAGTTCTGTGAGACATTGCAGCAAATTACAGAACCCAAAGACTAGAGGGAGAGTACTGAGGGGAGGAGGAGTAGTTGATTTTAGAGATGATGGAGTGGGGCAGCAGTTTGGAAAAGTTGGACATTTGGGGTGTCTTTAACCAGCTTTGTGCTGATCCTTATAAAACAAAGTATTCATTTACTCTCCCTCACTCCTGGTAAATACTACTAATTCTCATTTCATATAAGTGAGATCATACATATTATCCTTTTGTGACTAATTTTGCTCAACATAATGTGTTCAAGGTTCATCCATGTGTGGCATGCATGAGAACTTTTCTCTTTACAGCTGAGTACTACTCCATTGTATATATATGCCACATTTTGCTTATTCATTCATCTCTTGATGGACATTTTGATTGTTTCCACCTTTTGGCTATTGTGAATAGTGCTGCAATGAACACTGATGTACATGTGTCTGTTCATGTTGCTGCTTTCAAGTTTCTTGAGCATATACCTAAGGATGGAATAGCTATGGTAGTTCTATGTTCAACTTTTTTTTTTTTTTGTACTTTAGATGGAAGTTTACAGAACAAACTAGCTTCTCGTTAAACAGTTAGTATACATACTGTTTTATGACATTGGTTAACAACCCCATGACATGTCAACACTCTCCCTTCTCAACTTTGGGTTCCCTATTACCAGCTTTCCTGTCCCCTCCTGCCTTCTAGTCATTGCCCCTGGGCTGGTGTGTCCCTTTAGTCTTATTTTTGTCTTATGGGCCTGTCTAATCTATGGCTAAAGGGTGATTGATCTATGTTCAACTTTTTGAGGAACCACCAAACTGTTTTCCACAATGGCAGTACCAAAACATTCTCAACAGCAGTGGATGAGGTTTCCTGTTTCTCCACAACCTTGCCAACGCCTATTGTTTTTTTTTTTTTGGTGGGGGTGAGGTGATATCTCATTGTAGTTTTCATTTGCTCTTTCACTTTTGAAGGATAATTCCACTGTGTACAGAATTCTAGGTTGGTGGGGTTTTTTTTTCTTTCAGTACTTTAAATATTTTACTCCACTCTCTTCTTGCTTGCATAGTTTCTGAAGAGAAGTCCAGTGTAATTCTTATTCTTGTTTCTTTATAGGTAAAGTGTTTTTTTCCTTTGATTTCTTTCAAGATTTTCTCTGTCTTTAGTTTTCTGCAATTTGCATATAGTATGCCTACATGTAGATTGTTTGATCTTTATCTTGCCGAGCGTTCTCTAGATCCATATTTGTGCTCATTCCAAAGAAAGGTGATCCAATAGAATGAGGAAATTGTCAAACAATATCATTAGTATCACACACAAGTAATATTTTGCTGAAGATCATTTAAAAGCAGTTGCAGCAGTACAACAGGGAACTGTCAGAAATTCAAGCCGGATTCAGAAGAGGACGTGGAATAGGGATATCATTGCTGATGTCAGATGGATCTTGGCTGAAAGCAGAGAATACCAGAAAGATGTTTATCTGTGTTTCACTGACTATGAAAGGCATCCAATGGTGTGGATCATAACAAATTATGGATAACATTGCAAAGAATGGGAATTCCAGAACACTTAACTGGGTTCACGAGGAAACTGTACTTAGACCAAGAGGTGACGTCATTTGAACTGAACAAGGAGATTTTTGTTGTTTAAAATCAGAAAAGGTGTGTGTCGGGATTGTATCCTTTCACCATACTTATTCAATTTGTATGCTGAGCAAATAATCAGAGAAGCTGGACTATATGAAGAAGAAGAGGCATCAGGATTGGAGGAAGACTCAGTAACAACCTGTGATATGCAGATGAAACAACCTTACTTGCTGAAAGTGAAGAGGACTTGAGGCACTTAGTGATGAAGATCAAAGACCACAGCCTTCAGTATGGATTATGCCTCAACATAAAGAAAACAAAAATCCTCATAACTGGATCAATAAGCAACATCATGATAAATGGAGAAAAGACTGAAGTTGTCAAGGATTTCATTTTACTTGGATCCATAATCAACTCCCACGGAAGCAGCAGTCAAGAAACCAAACAACACATTTCATTGGGCAAATCTACTGCAGAAGACCTCTTTAAACGTTGAAAAGCAAAGATGTCACTTTAAGGACTAAGATGCACCATGGTGTTTTCAGTTGCCTCATATGCATGTGAAAGCTGGACAATGAATAAGGAAGACCAAAGAAGAATTGATGCCTTTGAATTATGGTGTTGGCAAGGATATTGAAAATACCATGGACTGCCAGAAGAATGAACAAATCTGTCTTGGAAGAAGTACATCCAGAATGCTCCTTAGAAGCAAAGATGGTAAGACTTTGTCTCATGTACTTTGGACATGTTATCAAGAGGGACCAGTCCCTGGAGAAGGACATCATGCTTGGTAGAGGGTCAACAAAAAACAGGAAGCTCTTCAAGTAGTGGATTGATACAGTGGCTGCAACAATGGGTTCAAACATAGCAACGATTGTGAGGATGGTGCAGGAGTGGGCAGTGTTTGGTTCTTTTGTCGACAGGGTAACTATGAGTTGGAACCGACTCAACAGCACCTAACAACAACAGTGTTCTCTGAGGTTCCTAGATCTGTTGTTTGTAACATAATTTTGTAACATTCTCAGCCATTATTACTTCAAATATTTCTTCTGCTCCATTCTCCCTTTCTTCTCCTTGTGGTATTTCAAGGTATCGTGTGAAAATTACTCCTTTAGTAATTGTCCCAGTTTTTTGATATTCTGTTCCATTTTTTTTTCATTCTTTTTTCCTCTTTGCATTTCAGTTTGAGAACTTTCTGTTGACATATCTTTAAGCTTACTGATTCTGTCCTTGGTTGTGTCCAGTCTGCTGATGAGCCCAACAAAGGCATTCTTCATTTCTGCTACAGTGTGATTTCCTTTTGGTTCTTCCTTAGGTTTTCTGTCTCTGCTTCCCTTACCCATCTGTTCCTGCATGATGTCTGCTTTTTCCATTATTACCCTTAGCATATCAATCATAGTATTTAAAATTCCTAGTCTGATAACTCCAAAATCTCCGCCATATCTGAGTCTGGTTCTGATGCTTGCTCTGTCTCTTCAGATTGTGTTTTATGCCTTTTAGCATGTCTTACTTTTTGTTGAAAGCCAAATATGACATATCAGGTAATAGGAACTGAGGTAAACAGACTTTTAGTGTGAGGTTTGATGTTAATCTGGCTAGCAGTTGGGCCGGGTTTAATATCCCTGTAGCTTTAGGTGGCAGAGGCTTCAGATTCCTCTCGTCCTTGTTTTTGCATCCCGTTATCTGTGGATTTCCTTAAGAACTCCTTCATAAATGCAGTCTATGCCTTGTTGTTCTTTCTGCTGTAATTCACTTACACTGAACTCCTATTGATACGGTGGTGAGATGTGGAGGAGGGGAAGCATTCCATACTTTCATGGATAAATTTCAGTCTTTTAGTGGGTGTGAATCCCTGGGCTGTGACCTTCTGACCTTCACAAGTATCTCTTAGCTTCCCTCTGCCCCATCCCCCACCGCCGCCCCATATATGCCGTAGGTGAGACAGAAACGCTAGAAGGGACTGGAGTTAGGAAATTACCTGTCACCCTAAGTGAGATAAACAAAAAAAAACCCAAACTCATTGCCATAGATTCCAAATCATGGCAACCCCATGTGTTATACAGTAGAACTGACCTCTACAGGGTTTTCTTGGCTGTAATCTTTACGGAAGCAGATCACCGCTGGGTGGGTTTGAACCACCAACCTTTAGGTTAGTAGCCTAGTGCAAATTGTGAAGTCTTTTCCCCTGGACAGTAAGCCTTTGTTATTGAGAATGCTCTGGGCAAATTTCAAAATGGTTACTCTCCTACCACCACCACCACCACAAGACATGAGAGGATTTTTCTTGGCTTTTCACCATGAGAATCTGGCAGGGTTCCTGGAGGTAAGATCCATGAAAGTCTGGTGCCCCTCGTAAGCCTGGGCCCCCAGAATTTTCTGTTTCACATGAGTCCACACTCAGCCTCCAGCCTCTTGGCTGTAATCTTTATGGAAGCAGATCACTGCTGGATGGGTTTGAACCACGAACCTTTAGGTTAGTAGCCTAGTGGAAACCAGCAATTTGTCAAAATTACCACTTAAGTGTTCCCACCAATTTATGGCTCTCAGGGCTTCTGCTCCAGGTAAGCTGATCTCAGCTGTGACTCTGTATTTGCTCATCTCTCCAGATTTCCCAGTGGCAGTTTACCTGCTACCTCAATTCTCTGATGGGCCCAAGAAAAGCAGATGATTTTCAGTTTGTTCAGCTTTTTTCTTGTTGTAAGGGCAGGAATGATGACTTCCAAGGTCTTTACATATTGGAGCTGAAACAAAGTTCTTTTCCTTTTTTAAAAAAATCCTTTAAAGGCACAAGGGCTGAGATGGCAAAAAGGCCATGTATATGCACTTGGCCTTTGAGGAAAGAATCTGCAGTGGGGCAGATCCCCTGTGAAGGGAGGACCCATGGTCTGCCCTTGATCCTGCCCAGGAAGGGCTGGGAGCAGGCATTTCCCACAGCTCGGCGTGCCCACCTTTCTCCCCACTTCACTGCCACATTCTGGTATCATCTCTCATTTGGAGGGGGCTCTCTCCCCACTCCATACACTATCCTACAGTCCACCCTCAAACATGCTGTCATGGATTGAAATGTGTCCCCCCAAAATGTATGTCAGTTTGGCTAGGCCATGACTCCCAGTATTGCGTGACTGCCATTTTGTCATCTGATATGATTCTCCTATGTGTTGTAATTCCTATCTCTGTAGCATTAATGAGGCAGAATTAGCGGCAATTATGTTAATGAGGCAGGACTCAATCTACAAGATTAGTCTTCAATCAGTGTCTTTTGAGATACAAAACAGAAGTGAGCAGAGAGACAGGGGGACCTTATATCACCAGGAAAGCAATGCGGGGAGCAGAGCGTGTCCTTTGGACCCGAGGTTCCTGCATTGAGAAGCTCCTAGACCAGGGAAGACTTATGACAAGGACCTTTCCCCAGAGCCAACAAAGAAAGAAAGCCTTCCCCTGGAGCTGGCACCCTGAATTTGGACTTCTAGCCTCCTAGACTATGACAGAATAAATTTGTTTGTTAAAGGCATTCACTTGTTAACAACCCCACTACATGTCAACACTGTCCTTACTCGACCTTGGGTTCACTATCACCAGCTTTCCTGTCCCCTTCTGCCTTCTAGTCCTTGTCCCTGGACTGCTGTGCCTCATCAGTCCTGTTTTGTTTTATGGGGCTGTCCAATCCCCAGATGAATGGTGAACCTCAGAAGTGACTTCACCACATCCCTGAACCAACAGGCTGCCTTTGCAGAGGGGGCCTCTGCCTTTGCACATGCTGAACCCTCTGGAAATTCTTCCTGCTCTTCTGACTGGCAAACTCTTACTCCACTAGCAAGCCTTCCGTTGGAAAGCCTTCTCCAAGCATTCTGTACACTCCTGAGTGCCACTGATGCTCTGTCAATGTTCCTCAGGCCCAAGGGGCCTCCCCAGCAGCTGAATCCCTGCCTCATTCAAGGAAGAGGAGTCATGAGCAGACGCTGTACCTCCCCTGTAGCCCTGCTTTCTTCCTAAAGGGACACCAGAACACCTTGGCTGCCTCCCTCCCTCAACCCTCTACAGCTGGGGAAAGGAAGGTGTGGAAGGGAAGGGACACCTGTTCATGGCACCTGTTGTACAAGGCAAGGGGTGAAGGAATCTGGCTCTGTAGGCAGGATCCAGGGGTTCAAATACCAAGCTCCTTGTGACCTTAACCAAGCTATTTACCCTCTCTGTGCTTCACTTTCCTCATTATAAAACAAGTTAATAAATAGTATCAAGTGGGTGTTTAAGGATCCCTGGTGGTACAGTGGTTCAAGTGCTTGGCAGCTAACCAAAAGGTCAGCAGCTCAAACCCACCAGCTGCTCCGCAGGAAAAAGATGTGGCAGTCTGCTTCCATAAAGATTACAGCCTTGGAAACCCTATGGGGCAGTTCTACTCTGTCCTGTAAGGTAGCTATGAGTTGGAATCGACTCAGCAGTGGGTTTCATTTTTTGGTTTAGTGGGTGTTTATGATGATGGGAAAATTGACAACAATTATGGGTGATGGTTACACAACATGATTAATGTAATTGATATTACTAAATCGTACACCTGAAAAATGTCGAATTGGCAAATGTCTGTGTTATATATATTCCTACAACAAAAATACCTTTAAAATAAATAGTACCTAGCTCTCAGGTTTCAACTTGAATTTGCATATGAGCAATTGATGGTCTGCTCCACAGTCGGCCCCTAGCCTTGTTCTGACTGATGATATTGAGCTTTTCCACTGTCTCTTTCCACAGATGTAGTCGATTTGATTCCTGTGTATTCCACCTGGCAAGGTCCATGTGTACAGTCACTGTTTATGTTGGTGAAAAAAAACATATTTGCAATGAAGAAGTCGTTGGTCTTGCAAAATTCCATCATGTGATCTCTGGCATCATTTCTATCACCAAGGCCGTATTTTCCAACTGCAGATCCTACTTTGTTTCCAACTTTCACACTCCAATCACCAGTAATTATCAAGGCATCCCAATCGCATGTTCGATCAATTTCAGACTGCAGAAGCTGGTAAAAATCTTCAATTTTTTCATCGTTGGCCTTAGTGGTTGTTGCACAAATTTGAATAACAGTCACATTAACTGGTCTTCCCTGTAAGTGTATGGATATTATCCTATCATTGACAGAGTCGTACTTCAGGATAGATCTTGAAATGTTCTTTTTGACGGTGAATGCAACACCATTCCTCTCAAGTTGTCATTCCTGGCATAGTAGACCATATGACTGTCCAATTCAAAATGGCCAATACCACTCCATTTCAGCTCACTAATGCCTAGGATATTGATGTTTATGTGTTCCATTTCATCTTTGATGATCTCCAATTTTCCTAGATTTACACTTCATACATAGATGTTCCCGTTATTAATGGATGTTCGCAGCTGTTTCTTTTCATCTTGAGTCATGCCAAGTTCAAGCTGAAACTGAAGAAAATTAGAAGTCCAGAAGAGCCAAAGTACGACCTTGAGTATATCCCACCTGAGTTCAGAGACCATCTCAAGAATAGATTTGATATGTCGAACACTAATGACCAGAGATCAGATGAGTTGTGGAACGACATCAAGAACATCATACATGAAGAAAGCAAGAGGTCATTAAAAAAGACAGGAAAGAAAGAAAAGACCAAAATGCATGTCAGAAGAGACTCTGAAACTTGCCCTTGAACGTCAAGTAGCTAAAGCAAAAAGATGAAGTCAAAGAACTGAACAGAAGATTTCAAAGGACAGCTCAAGAAAACAAAGTAATATGCACACCGATGTTCATGGCAGCATTGTTCACAATAGCAAAAAGATGGAAACAACCTAGATGCGCATCAACAGATGAATGGATAAACAAACTATGGTATATACACACAACGGGGTACTATGCAATGATAAAGAACAATGATGAATCTGTGAAGCATCTCATAACATGGATGAAACTGGAGGACATTATGCTGAGTGAAATAAGTCAATCACAAAAGGACAAATATTGTATGAGACCTCTATTGTAAAAACTCATGAAAAAGTTTACACACAAATAGTAACAATCTTTGTTGGTTACCAGGGATGGGAGGGGTGGGGGGGAAATACTAAATAGGCAATAGATAAGTGGTATCTTTGGTGAAGGGTGGGACAGTACACAATACTGGGGAAACCAGCACAATTTGTACAAGGAAAGGTCATGGAAGCTCCCTAAACACAGCCAAACTCCTCGAGGGACTGAATTCCTGGGTGGAGGGCTGTGGGGACCATGTTCTCAGGGAACATCTAGCTCAATTGGCATAACACAGTTTATAAAGACAATGTTCTACATTCTACCTTGGTGAGCAGCATTTGGGGTCTTAAAAGCCTGTGAGCAGCCATCTAAGACTCCACTGGTCTCACCCCCTCAGGAGCAAGGGAGGATGATGAGAACAGGACACAGAGAAAAGATTAGTCCAGAGGATTAATGGACCACAGCTGCCAAGGCCTCCACAGGACTGAGTCCAGTATAGCTAGACGGTGCCCAGCTACCACCACTGACTGCTCTGACCGGGATCGTAACAGATGGTTCTGGACAGAGCTGGAGGAGGATATAGAACAAAATTCTAACACACATAAAAAAGACCAGATATACTGGCCTGACAGAGACTGAAGAAACCCCAAGAGTATGGCCCCCAGGCACCCTTTTAGCTCAGTGGTGAAGTCACTTCCAAGGTTTACCATTCAGCTGGGGATTGGACAACCCCATAGAACAAAACAGGATTAATAAGGCACAGCAGTCCAGGAACAAGGTAGAAGGCGGAAGGGGACAGGAAAGCTGGTGATAGGGAATGCAAGGTTGAGTGAAGATAGTGTTGACATGTAGTGGGCTGTTAATCATTGTCATAGCGCAACATGTGTACTGTTTAATGAGAAACTATTTTTTTCTGTAAACTTTCATCTAAAGTGAGAATACCAGCACAACTGGAAGAATGTAATCCATGTCACTGAACTGTGCATGTAGAAATTTTTGAAATGGTGTGTCTTTGGCTATGTATATTTCACCAAAAAAAAAAAGGTCAAGAAGGGAGAGGGTTGACATGTCATGGGGTTGTTAACCAATGTCATAAAACAATATGTGTATTGACTGTTTAATGTAAACCTTCACCTAAAGTACAATTAAAAAAAAAAAGACAAAGTAAAGTAGTATAATGACATGTGCAAACAGCTGGAGATAGAAAACCAAAAAGGAAGAACACACTCAGCATTTCTCAAGCTGAAAGAACTGAAGAAAAAATTCAAGCCTTGAGTTGCAATAGGGAAGGATTCTATGGGGAAAATATTAAATGATACAGGTAGCATCAAAAGAAGATGGAAGGAATACACAGCGTCATTATACCAAAAAGAATTGGTCAATATTCAACCATTTCAAGAGGTAGCATATGATCAGGAACCAATGGTACTGAAAGAAGTCCAAGCTTCACTGAAGGCACGGGCAAAAAACAAGGCTCCAGGAATTGACAGGATGTCAACTGAGATGTTTCAACAAATGGATGCAGCACTGAAGTCCTCACTGGTCTATGCCAAGAAATTTGGAAGACAGCTACCCGGCCAACCAAATGGAAGAGACCCATATTTATGCCTATTGCCAAGAAAGGTGATCCAACTGAATGTGGAAATTATTGAACAATATCATTAATATCACACGCAAGTAAAACTGTGCTGAAGATCATTCAAAAGCAGCTGCAGCAGTATATCAACAGGGAACTGCCAGAAATTCAGGCCAGATTCAGAAAAGGATGTGGAATGAGGGATATCGCTGCTGACATCAAATGGATTCTGGCTGAAAGCAGAGAATACCAGAAAGATGATTACCTGTGTTTTATTGGCTGTGCAAAGGCACTCAACTGTGTGGATCATAACAAATTATGGATAACATTATGAAGAATGGGAATTCCAGAACACTTAATTATGCTCGAGGAACCTGTACAGAGATCTGACAGAACAAGGGGATACTGCGTGGTTTAAACTCAGGAAAGTTGTGCATCAGGGTTGTATTCTTTCACCATACCTATTCTATCCATATTCTGAGCAAATAATCTGAGAAGCTGAACTACATGAAGAAGAACATGGCATCAGGATTGGAGGAAGACTCATTAACAACCTGCGATAATGTCATCTGCATATGATGAAAGTGAAGAGGACTTGAAGCACTTACTGATGTAGATCAAAGACCACAGCCTTCAGTGTCGATTACACCTCAACATAAAGAAAACAAAAATCCTCACAACTAGGCCAATAAGCAACATCATGATAAATGGAGAAAAGATTGAAGTTGTCAAGCATTTCATTTTACTTGGATCCACAATCAACACCCATGAAAGCAGCAGTCAGGAAATCAAAAGCCACACTGCACTGGGCAAATCTGCTGCAAAAGACCTCTTTAAAAGTGTTAAAAAGCAAAGACGTCACCTTGAAGACTAAGGTGCGCCTGACCCAAGCCATGGTATTTTCAATTGCATCATATGCATGTGAAAGCTGGACAGGGAATAAGGAAGACAGAAGAATTGATGCTTTTGAATTCTGGTGTTGGTAAAGAATATTGAATATACCATGAACTGCCAAAAGAATGAACAAATCTGTTTTGGAAGAAGTACAACCAGAATGCTCCTTAGAAGCAAGGATGGCAAGACTACATCTTACATACTTTGGACATGTTGTCAGGAAGGATCAGTCCCTGGAGGACATCATGCTTGGTAAAGTACAGGGTCAGCAAAAAAGAGGAAGACCCTCAATGAGATGGACTCACACAGTGGCTGCAACAATGGGCTCAAGCATAACGATTGTGGGCATGGGACAGGTCTGGGCAGTGTTTCGTTCTGTTGTACACAGGGTCGCTATGAGTTGGAACCAACTCAATGGCACCTAACACCACCAGCTCTCAGGTGAGACATTAGTAGTTCAGTGGTAGAATTCTCACCTTCCAAGCAGACCTGGGTTTGATTCTCGGCCAGCGCACCCATGTGCAGCCACCACTCATCCATCTGTGGACATGTATATGCTGCCGTAAAGCTGAACCAGTTTCAATAGAGCTTCCAGACTAAGACATACTAGAAAGAAAGGCCTGACCAACTACTTCTGAAAAAAATCAGCCAGTGAAAACCCTATGAATCACAATGGTCTGGTCTGCAGACAATCATGGGGATGGCACAGGACCAGGTAGCATTTTGTTCAGTTGTACATGGGGTTGCTGACAGTTGGGAGCCAAAAGCTCCTAGATAGGATGGCTTAGGTGAAATAATCCAATGTAAAGAAATTTGTATGTGGTGAATGCTCAAGTGCTCATTATTATTGCTATAATGAACATGCTGGCCAAGCACTGTGCCAGATGTGCCTACATCCTGGGTTCATTTCAACCACGGCCTAGCCAGCAAGGCAGGCATGTTAGTTCCTCTCATGGAGGAAGCAACTGAGGTACAGAGGGGCAGAGCCATCCACTTCCTCATGGAAACCCCACTCAGCCTTCTTCCTTCCCTAGAGTGGCTCAGCAGAGGCCCAGGTTGGGAAATGAGGGGAGGCTGCAGATTTGGGCTACACCAGGCCCAGCCCAGGGCACCCAGCGGTGCACTGACAGAGAAGGCAGAGGATCACTGGGGCATGGGGCAGGTAACTGCACCTCTAGCCCAGGCCATGTCAGCTGTGCTGCAAGATGAAGGAATTCTTGTTTTCTTCAGGGCTCTGCCCACTCCTCTTTCCCTAGTACAGGTGGAAAGGAACTCCAAGGTCCTCCTACATGCCAGGTGACTACAGAGCTTGGGGCTTTGATATCATATCCATCCCCACCAACTCTAAGGGGCTGCATTACTGGTCCCATTTTACATAAATCCCAGGTGACACAGCCAGGTCTGCCCAGAAGAGTGGTACACAAAAAGCATCCCATCCCCCTCTCCTGGGCCTGGAGTTGAGAAAGTCCCTCCCTCCAGCCTTGCACTGTGGTCCCAGCCTTTGTGCCCCTCACTGTAGTGTGTGAGGCCAAGTTAGGATCACAAAGGCCCTCAGCTATATATCCAAACAGTCATATGAAGCCTGAAGCTTCACTCCAGGCATCCCTACTTAAATCTCTTGGCTTATGCACAATTGGTACAGTGCACAAGTCACACAACAGCACACACCAGCCCTGAGATTATCCTAATGCAGTCTTTTGAGACCAACACTGTTGACTTCACCCTCTTGAACTCTGGGCCTCAAGCCTTCTCCAGCATCTCAGGTATCCCAACGTTAAAGAAATCAACCTTAACTGGTCCTAATAGTCTCCTCTGACTCCTGCCCCCAAACCTTTGCAGTCAAATGCCTAGTAGGAGCCATCTACCTTGCAGGGCCCCTAGCTTCCCATTCTCTCATTGGTCCCAGGCTTCCCTCAAAATGTTTTCCCAAGGCCACTCCCCAATCCCATGGCCTCCCTCGACTCCTCCTCCTGACATCTCCTTGGCATCAGTGATCACTGGTGATCTCCCCTGTGCTCTGGGAACACTCCAGAGATTCCACTCCTCCCCATCTTCCTCCTCCCTCCAGGAATGTCATCCTCCCTCCCTCAAGCCAAGACCTCAGTCCTCGCTGCTGTGCCCTGTCTGCCCTAAGTCCAGTCCTGTGGATCTATTTCTTCAGTTGTCCTCCTTCCTCTGTCTTTACCTCCGTGAGGCAGGATGAGGCAGCCCTCCTGTGGAGGTCACAGCCTAAGCCTGACAGGGCCTGCAGTGGCCAGACCGCCCAGATGGACACCGAGGGGGCTGCCCAGAAGCCTGGGGGCTTGTGGCAGGGTCAGGGGGTGGAGAGCACAGGAACCTCGTGCTTTGGGCTTCTCCTCCCACTTGGAGCTGCCCCTGGATGTGTTGCCCCCAGCCCTGCACCAATTCCTTACCAGCTAAGAATTCATAAAGGCATCATCTTTTCCCCCCATAACCTGCCCCTCAGCCAAAGGTGACAAACTGGTGACCCACAACACATTTTGTTTGGCCTGACATACTTTTTGAAAGTTTCAATTAGTTGCTATCATTTAAAAATCAGATTTCACTTAATAATCCAGAATTCTGGTTTCTTTTGAAAAAACCAGGAGATCCGGCAACACTAAGTCCACACTCCTGCCTGGTAACCACCAGCTGGCGCTGAGCCTCACTCTGGTCTCTGGCCCTCCCTATGTCCTGGTCCACTGACATCAGCTGCCTGGTTTCCAAACTGTGTCTCTGCCCAAGGTGGCCCAATGTGAAAGGGACCAAAGCCAGGATGATCAGAGTGGTCCTGGTCAACCCTGCTGGCCAGGACCCCTCCCACCATGCTCAGGTCTCAGCACACGAAGGAGGGTGAGCGGGGCAGGTGAGATGGCAGGGTGGCCTGTCCCAGCAGGGCCTCACTCCAGCCTCTCCCCATCACTGTTTATTGCTGGTGGTGGCCAAGCACAATGTCTGTCCTGGCCCAGCTCTGCCCACCACTGGCAGCTTCAGGCCACTCACATCCTATGGGAGCTGGCCCGGCCGAGGCCTTGCACTGGGCGAGCAGCAGTGTGTCCTGCAGGCCCAGGCTTTGTACTGTCCAGTCAGCTCAGCCAAATGTGCACCAGGGGGTGGCAGCCTGATCGCAGTCCAGCATGATGTTGAGGACCGTGCAGGGTGCTCCACCCACAGACAGAGCTGTTCGGGAATCCACGTGGTACCGCACAGTGCTCAGGCCTCCCTCCCGGTCCACCTTGAATTGCTCCTGGGGAAGAATGGAGGAGAAGCATGTACTCAGGGCTTCTGGGGGTCAGCTGTCCATTGATCCCACACAACCATGTCCATAGAGGTTCTGTGGTCCCCCCCTAAGAGGAGGAACCCAAAGCTCCCAAAAGGAGAGCACACGCCCATGGCTACAGCCTACTGGGAAGCAGGAGAGCAGGGGATTTTGTTGGACTAAATGCCTCCTGGAAATGAGGCTGTTTGAGGGATGAGGCCCCTGGGATTCTGGCACCTGAGGTCTCTGTGACCCACAGTGCCCAGGCTGCCCCTAGTGGCCACCAGAGCAGGACATGGTGCCCAAGGAGAATGCCCATCAACTGACCTGAGGGTAAGCAGGGGAGGACGGGCCGCATGAGCCCAAGGAGCCCTTGGTGACTTGCTCGGGCCTGCTGGTCCCCACATTACCACCTACCCATCCCCAGTGAAGGGCCAGCTAGCACCTGTTTTTGAGCTGCAATGCGCTTCTGGTCCCTCTTGCGCCAGGCTGGGTCATGCAGGTGCTGAAATGTCTTGTACCCGGTTGTGATTCCGGAAGGGCGGAAAAGCTAAAGAGGTCAAAGAAAGTCAGTATCAGGCAGCTCCTCCCTGGAGCCCTGGCTGCAGCACCAGCACCCTGGGGTCCCACAGCTTGCCAGGGGAGAGCCAGGGCCCACACTCCCACTTTACAGAAGAGGAGCCTGAGGCGCAGGGGGCAAGGGACAGTTAAATGACCACAAGTCAGGGTCAGGGCTGGGACTGTCTCCAAACACCTGGAATACACCTGAGGAAGGAGAAGGGAGCCTTAGAGCCACCACTGTCGTGATGGCTGAGGGAGGCAGGACCCAGGGGTGTTACCTGGAGCCCGGCTCCTTTGATGCGGCGGTAGAACTCATCGTCCTCGCGGCCCCAGCCCCAGAAGCGATTGGACATGCCATTGCACTGACAGAGATAGGAAGTGTCACTTGCCTGTCCTCCCAGGGTGCAGTATGGTCTTCTGTCACTCAGGAGCACCTGGCCTGTGCCCAGCTGGGCCAGGGCACCCTCTCCTCCTCCTCCCCTTGCTGTTCTGAGTGAACACCTGGGGGTGCACATGGCAATGTGGTCTGTGCTGTTGCTGCTCTCCCAACCTCTGTGGTAGGTAATTGGGGAGAGGGGTTAGCACACCCCAGTCCCCTTCCCTGTTCTAATGGGGCCTTAGACCTGTGTGTGCTGATCAGCTTCTCAGAAACTTCTGACTGGCCCGAGGGGCCCTCTCTGGGGAATGGGCAGAAGGGCCAGCTCCTGCTTAAGAACTGCCTACCCCCAAACGCCTATTTCTCTGGGGTGGGTCTGCCCGAGTCTCTTCCCATGTGTAAGAGGTACAGGAGGGCTCTGCAGTCAACACATTCTGTCACCTGGCTTAGGGGCTCCTTTACATGAAGCCAGTTTCAGCTGCGGCTTGAAGAGGGGAACAGGACACTTGGGCCCAAGCACCTCAGTTCTTTGTACCATGACTGACTGAGGGACAGGCCCAGGACACGAGTCAGACCAACTGGGAGTCAGTGCAACTGAGTTCTGGGCTCCTGTTTGGGTGGTTGGGGAAGGGGGCTCCATTTCCCAGCAGACTTGAACCTAGAGGGAGGCAGGCGGCAGCTAGCACAACCACCTTACAACCTGCAAGTCTGAAAATGAACCCAAGAGAGGGAAGGCAGAGCCGAGATGCAGAAGGACAATCAGGGTCTCAGGTACACTCTCTCAGAGGCTGGGTGAGCGGCACTGAAGCCGGACTCCCACCTCCCGCCCAGACTTCTCAGCGTCGAGAGCCAAGACATCCCCAGTTTCCTTCAGCCTCCCAGGAAGGGGGCTCTGCTCCACAGTGGAGCCTGCCCTGACTGCTGCACCCTCCCTGCTCCTCTCGAAGCTCTCCCTGCAGGGCTCTCGCCGTCCTCCCAGTGGCCTCCCCGAGGCCGGCAGGCGGCTGGCTCACCAGTTGGTAGTGCTGCTTGGAGAGCAGCAGGATGCCGCCGACGTAGGTCTTGTAGTGGTAGAGCGGGTGGAGCTCCGGGGAGGCCACGTGGAAGGGCCCGGCCTCTGGGAAGCCATAGTCCAGCTCCTCGTTGAGGGGCAGCAAGTCCACGTCGTGCATGGCAATGTAGTCCGTGCTGTTGCTGCTCTCCAGGAAGCCCACGTTGATGAGCGCCGCCCGGTTAAACCTGTGCAGGGCGGCTGAGGCTGGGCACCCAGGCACAAGCATGCGCACCACACTCTCCCCCAACTCTGGGGGAGTTTCTTCTCCACAGTACTCTCCCTGGGACTCCCACGTGCTGGTGCTGCCCCCACCCCGATACCAACGTCCCTACGTGGTGTCTGCCCACACGCACACTTGTCCCTCCAACCATCCCACAGGCTTCTCTTCAGCACCTACTATGTGCCACAAACTGTTCAGAGTACTGAGGGCAGAGCAGTGAAAAAACAATGTACCTGCCCTCCAAGAGCTTACAGTCTAATAGGAGGAGACAAAAATAAACAAACCAACAAGTATTAAGCATGTAATCAGCCAGACGGTAGTAAGTACTGCGGAAAGGCCAAGCAAGGTGAGGAGGGTCAAGCCCTGTCAGGGACGCAGGGCTGTCAGGGGCGGGCCATGGCAACAGGGTGACATCTGAGTGGAGTCCTGAAGACGGTGGGGGATAAGTCACAGGAAATCAGGGGGATGGAACCCCAAGCAGAGGAACAGCAACCGCCAAGGCCTGAGGCTGCACAGAGTGGAGGAGAGAGGGCAGGGGAGGGGGAGATCGGAGGTAATGGGTGGACTGTGCAGGGCCTGAGGGCCACTGGCGGACTCTGGATTTTAGTCCCAGAAAGGTGGGAGCCACGGGAGGGTTCTGAGTAGATGTGTGCCATGCTCTGACTTAAATTTTACAGGCTCACTGCAGCTGGTGTGTTGAGAAGAGACTTCAGGGGCGAGGCGGAAGCAGGGAGAACCAATGGAGTTTGCTACAACAATTGAGGCAAGTTTGTGAAGGCAGTCGTGGAGGTGATGAGAAGGGGGCAAACTGCAGATGGTTTTCAAGTTGGAGTCTAGTGGATTTGCAGAGGAACGAGACTGGTATGTGAGAAGAGGAGTTGAGGCTGACCCTGAGGTTTTCTGGCCTGAGCAGCTGGATGCGCAGGGGTGGGGTTAGGAAGGAAAGAAGTAATTCAGTTCTCTGCATGATAAGCATGAGATGCCTCTGAGGCCACCAGAGGGGCTGCGTGAGCAGCTGGGTGCCAGTCCAGAGCTCAGGAGAGAGAAGCTGGGGACTGGATGAGGCCCCCAGGGACAGACTAGGTAGGAAAGAGGGGATGCCTAAGTGCTGAGCCCCACAGAGCACCAATGCTGAGAGACTAGGGAGGTGGGAAAGAGCAGCAAAGGAGACGAGAAAGGGTGGCCAGTAAGAAATGAGGACAGCCAGAGAGTACTGTCCCAGTGGTCAGGGGGAGGTGCTTTAAAAAGGAAAAAGAAATCCACCTGACAAATGCTGCTAGCAGGTGGGTAGGACAAAGGTGAGGATCAGCCTAAGAACCAATGGGGAGCAAAGCCTGCGTGGGTCAAGAAAAGAATGAGGGAGGGAAAGGGATGAGACAAGGAGACACCTCCCTCTAGGAGTTCTGCTTCAACAGGGAGCCAAGAAAGGGTGGGGGGAGGTGGACATAGGAGCAAGGGGGTCTTTTCTTTCTTTTTTCCTTTTAGATGGGAGCTATTTTCGTATGCGTGTATGCTGATGCAAATGCTCCAGGCAAGAGGGAAGAATTGATCATGTGGGAGAAGAAAGTGGCTGACTGCTGGAGCGACGTCCTCGAGGAGGGAGGGGGATGGGATCCAGGCGTACGTGAGAGAGGGAGCCTTGGATGGGAGCTGGCATGGTTCATCCTCAATAATGGACAGGAAGCTGGATGTGTGTACAGATACCGGTAGGTAGATGTGGGAGCACTTATGAAAGTTCTCTTCTAACTGGTTCTATTTTCTTAGTTAAATAAGAAGCAAAGCCACCAGATGACAGTGAGGAATGAGGGGTGAGGGGAAGGCAAGGTGGGAAACTGCAGCTGTGAAGGAGGGGAGAGATGATGGACAGAGGAGTCTGAGGTGTCCAGCATGCAGGCAACACTGGTCGTAAGGAGGCCCAGCAGCAAGGCTGTGCGTGTGGATGGTTTTCTCCAGCCACAGTCACTTGCCCAGGTGCAGGTGTGCAGCAGACAGAGTCGGATTCAGTCAGGCTGGGTCTTGGCAGGCAGGAAGGCACAAGGGCACTGAGGTGTATACAGGGCATGATTTAATGTGTACGGATTCATGCCCATGGAATCAAAGTCAGGTCAGGAGAAAATACGGACTGGGGCGGGAGGGGAAGGGGGGTGACATGTGAGGCATCAACGGACTAAAGGGCCTGGTGGGGTCCAAGAATTGATGCAGTCCCTCTTCCAGAGAGAGGGAGTTCAAGGGAAAGGAGAGGAGGCTGGAATGTGAGATGCTTGGACTGTGGTTGTGGGGGGTAGAATTTCTGGTAATGGTGAGTAATTCAGCATGATGGCAGCCGTGAGCACCCTGACCCTCCCTTTGCTGAACCCGCACATCCAATCCACCAGCAGGTCCTGTCTGCATTCCCCCACGCCACTTCTCCCACCTGTCCTTCGACCACTCTGGCCCAGCCACCATCATCTTAGATGACAGCACTGACCACTAAGTGGCCTCCCTACTTACCCTGCTTGCCCTCTATCCTGGTATAATCTGCACATGCAGCAGCCACAGAGAGCTTGCTAAGATGGAAATCAGATCACAGCCCTCCTCAGCCTCAAACCCTCCCTTAGATTTCCGCCTCCCACCCTCCTGCCACTGCCCAGGGCAACACTCCCAGCCTGAGGCACAGCAGGGGCTGGCCTACTGCTGGGAAGGGGAGCAGGTCCCAAGAGGCCAGGCAAGGCAATGCCCCAGAGAGGAGGTGCTGGGCCAGAGGGGGGTGGGGAGGTGACCCCTACCTGAAATGGTCCACCTGGTTGAGCACATAGATGTGGTGCTGGATCTTCTTCCTGCTCAGGAAGCGGTGCATGTGGGGTACAAAAACCAGGAGTTCCTCGAAGCGCTCGCGGAAGGGGACCAGCACTGCCAGGCGGTGGGGACCCCAGGACGGGTCTTCTTCCCAGTGCTCAGGAAGCGGCTCTGGGAGGCAGGCCCGAGGTGGGCCCAGGGTCTCCTGCCCTTGTGCCCTGGCTACCCGGGCCATGTCACCTGAGCAGCTGAGCTGCAGCCAGAGTAAGGAGAGGAAGCCCAGTAAGAGACAGGCAATGAAGAGATGGAAGAAGGAGCACTTCCGGGGCAGGCCAACAGGGAGCAACAACCTGGACCTGGGACAAGAGCAGGGGGTGGGTCAGAGGTCAGGGCCAAGCCCAACAGGCTCCTTCCTGGCCTCCCCAAGAGTCAGCACACATGGCTGGCCCACCCCAAGCCCCTGGGAGTTAGTGAAGAAGCAACTTTCGTGCTTTGGCTCAAACCGCTCCCCGTGCATCAGAATCCTGCCCACCTCTCTTGCCCGGCCTGTGCCACCCCACTCCCGGGAAGCCCTGTTGTGTGCTCCCAGGTCACGGAACTGTCCCAGTTCCTCGATGCTCTCTTAATTCTCTGTGTGTCCTGGTCAGACCATGAGATGCTCATGTGCAGGGCAAGGCTCCTCTGCCCTTGCACTCACCCCTTCCCGGGACAGTGGCTCCATGTCCTGAGTCCATGGCAGGAGCCCCACCTTAGAGACATCCAAGGCACTCCCTTCCAAAGCCGTTCCCCTGCAGATCCACCCCAGCAGAAACTCAGCTTCATCCTGCTTCTTAGGCTTAGCAGAAAGCCCCCAAAACAGGTGTGGGTGGTGGCATCTGTCCCAGATGAAGCAACTGATGCTTACACTGGGAGGATCAGATCTGCCCTGAAACTAATGCAAGGCCCACACTGACAGTGTCAGTTCACTGAACAAGTTTTAAAGCTTCAGACCAAGGGGCAGCCCATGTGATAAGAGATGAGAGACAGACAGAAGAGGGAAAGAAAGGTGAGGGCTAGGGAGAGGCCCAGCTCATTTCAGAGACTAGAAAGACAGCTGAATATCTTGGACATTGGGGTAGTGCTGGGAGAGACTGCCTTTTAGGTTAGAAAGTACAAAGAAGCAGGTGGAATTCACCTGATTCCTCGGCCATTCTCTCTGGAAGTTCCTGAGGATACTGACAAAGGAGCTGAGGAATCCAAGAAGAGGAAAGTTTCCGCCACACTTCCTCTGAAATAATCTGCAAAGGATCTACTTCTTAACTTCTAAGAGTCACCAATTAGCTTCCAGGTCTTGTAGAGTCTACCTCCTAAACCCCTCTTTGGTCCAAGAGATCTCATGAATAGTACTCCTATGTTTACAAGGTGGAGTCCCTGGGTGGCATAAATGGTTAAGAGCTCAGCTGCTAACTGAAAGGCTGGTGGTTCAAGTCTACCCAGAGGTGGCTTGAAGAAAGGCCTGGCAATCTACTTCTGAAAAATCAGCCACTGAAAGGCAAGTGATCTGGACTGTTTCTTTGTTTATAAGACAAAGGCCAGACTCCCTGGCTTGACAGTGAAACCCCTCTATGACCTGGCCCCTCTCTGGTTGCTCTCCACTCACCCAGGGCTGTCACACTGTGTGACACCCATCATAGTCCTTCCTGCTCCAGCCCTCACACAGGCTACTCTGTCTGCCTGAAATGCCCTTCTTTGTCTTATCTGCCTGGAAGCCCCCTGCTGACTCTCAGGACGAAACTCCAATGTCATGCCACTCAAATACCTCTCTGAGCCCTCTTTCATCCTCCCATGGCATCTGGTACTGTCCTCTTTCAAGCACCAACCGTCTTCCACATTAGGTATCCAAGGGCTCAGACCATGTCAGATTCACTTCTATGGCCCCAGCCCAGGTCAGACAGCGAGGGCGTGCTCACTTGCTCACTGAGTTAGAGGAAGAGTCAAAGCAGTCAGGGCATGCTTTAGGTCACACACTAGAGCCAGTCCAACTCCTACCTTTCTCTAGAGGCACAACGGCCAACATGGAAGCCAGCAGCCCTGAAGCCAGGCCCACATCCCACACACAGGACTTCTGACTTACCCCCCATTGTCCTGTGATGGTGCTTTCCACTGGGGAGGAGCAGAGCCCAGTCCTGGGAATGGCCTGGGAAGGCTGGAACCTCTACAGATTCTCCCTTGCCCTCTAGGCTCTTTCTGAGGGCGGGGTGGAGACCAGGGAGATGGACATGGGATCATATCCCACCTTGGGGCAAAGAAGGAGTGACCATTATCCAAGGTATGGCGTGAATTGGGCATTATTTGCACTTGCTGTTCCCTCAGTCCAGCTTCCCCTTCCTTTTAGGATCACATCCCCACTGGCACCCTCATCCTGTGCCCCAAGGGCCCAAACACTGAGCAACTGAATTAAGGGTCCAGAGTACCAATTCTGCAGACAGCAGGCACTGAGAACAGCTGCTCCTGATGCCATCTGGTGGCAAAATCCAGATCTGTAGTCCCAGCCCTCCCAGGCTCAGGCCTCCCTAAACTCTAAGGGGCAATCCAGACCAGGACTTGTCTCCTTCATCAATCTGTGCCCAAGGCTAGCAGGAGGTGGATTCAAACTCAGGCAGGCTGGCTCCAGGGCCAGCACTCTTAATTGCTACACTGGCCAACATCTGTTGTATGAGTCTTTCTATCCCTGTATGAAACGCACAGAGTTGACATCAGTACATTTTTTTGGCTGTTATGTTCCAAAGATTCACGGAAAGGGATCAGGAAATGGAAATGTTTCTCCATTCCTTTCCTTTCTTCCTTCATACAAACTCTAGTGATACAAGGTTTGAATACTTAGCTGTTCTGGTTATAGTACCTCAAAACCACAAGGTGACTGGAAGACAAATGGCACCTCCTCTGTGCGAGGCACAGTGCCAAGGGCCTTACATATACGATCTCCTTTAATTCTCATACAGCCCTGCAGAGTAGATATTATGATCCCTGTCTCAGAGATGGAAAAGCTGAGGTCAGAAAGATTAAGTGATCTGTTTCTGGTCGCACGGCTATTAAAGAGGCCTGACGCCACAGTCCATGCTTTCTATTACATTCCTGTCTTCTTATTTCAACACGAAGTCAGCAAAATCCTCAAAGGTAAACAGTTGTGCCCACTAAGTTCCAGAAGCTTTTGGCCCCTGGCAAACTTAAAAAAAGACATAAATGGAATGAGATGTCATTCACTGGGAGGAAAACCACTATCAGTATTCTGCATGAGACGTTTTCTGGGCACATCTCAAGATTAAGGTGTTGGTGTCCCACCCACAAAGGTCAATACCTTTGACCTCATTCTGCTTTAATGGGAAACATCATTAGCTATGGTCTGGGCCGAGCTCACATCTAACACACAGAGCAGGCCCCATTCAACTACAGCTGCCCCAGAAATGAATTCACGTATGTGTGCCAAGTTCCTAGAGCACGCCAGGAAGTGACCAGCCAAGCAGAGATACAGAGCTTCAGTCTGGTCTCCCCTTCTGGGTGGTCATCAAAGGTTGGGGAAGCACAAGGGAGAGGGCTAGGGCCTGAGGCCAAGTGGCTGTGATGAGGGAGGCAGAGACCAGGGAAGCAGGATAGAGACCCTCAGAGACGCAGGGACAGACACACACAGATGTCAACAGAGTCAGACACTTGTACAAAGAGAGACAGGGAGCGGCCAGTGGAGAAACAGACACAAAGAGACCCATAATGAGTAAACCAGGCGACAGAAACTCGCAAAGAAGGGCAGACACCCACACAACGGGACAAAAACTAATGAAGAGAGATCAATGGAGACCCGCAGAGAGACAGAGACCCCCGGAGTGACGGAGACCGGTGGAAACGGAGACCCACATAGAGCGAGACAGAGACCCATACAGAGGGAGCCAGTGACCCACGAGGAGAAGCACAGAGCCGCAGAGACGGAGACGCGGCGGCCTCGGGGACTCCGCAGGGCGGCCCAAGAAGGAGCACCCGGAAGGATAGCCTCAGGCCGGCCGCCGCCGCTCACCTGCCGTCCTCCCAGGGCAGCTGCGCCGCTTTCCGCCGGGAGGGGAGCATCGTTCGGGAAGGCGGCGACGCATGAGGCTCAGCTTCCAGCCCCGGCCGGCTGGGCTCGTAGGCCTACGCGGCGCCTCCGCCTCCCGCCCCGCCCCTCGGTCCGCCCGGTCCGCCCCTCCGGCCGCGCCGTTTGCTCCCCGAGCCGCTGCGCCGAAGGTTCTGCTTGTCGGGAAACCACCAGTCAGCGCTTCACCGCCTCGCTGACTCCTAGCTACCCTCCGGACCCGCTTGACATCCCGAGAAACTGAGGCCCCAGAGGGGGAGTGACTGGCCAGAGGCCACCCAAAAAGTCACTGGGCTGGGACTGGAATTTAGATTCCAGACTCCCAAACCAGCTCTCTGGGGGTGATCTGCATCTTCCTTTTCCTCCCAAAGGTGGGAAACATCTGGGCATCCCTGCTGTCAGCCCAGACTAAGCACACTTCCTCCGCAACTAGCTTGGGCGAAGGGAGGGAAGGGCCAAGCTCAGGGCTCAGTCTTGGGTTCAGCCGTCACCCTAAGTAGTAGTTAGAAGCTCGGCTCTGAAGACAGGTTGACTGGACTGGAAACCGGGCTCTGCCACTTCAACTGTGTTTTGGGGCAAACCACAATCTCTCTGCATCTGTTTCCTCACCTGGAGGTATATATGGTTACTGTTCTATATAGTTGCTATGAGGATTACAGGAGAAAATGCAAACACACGAGGTACAGCGCTGGACACATAGTCAACGCTGTATAAACGATAGCTCTCATCCAGGAGAGGGTCCTTTGGTGGAGTTGAGGCAAGAACTAAAGAAGGGAATCAAGGTGGGAACTTAGGCCCCTCTGAGCCAGCCTCCCACCTGTGAAAAGAGAGCAACAGTGTTGTTAGGCTTGGTCTCCCTTGCTCTTCTAGGCAAAATCCAAGTTTCATAATAAATAGCTAATATTTATTGAGTTATTAGTCCCTGGGTGATGCAAGCAGTTTGCACTTGATCACTAAACTAAAGGTTGGCAGTTGAGATCCACCCAGCAGCTCCATGGAACAAAAGCCTAGTGATCTGCTTCCGTAAAGCATGCAACCAAGAAAATCCTATGGAGCAGTTCTAATTTATAACACATGGGGTCACCAGGAGTCAGAATCAACTCAGCGACGATGGGTATTGAGTTCTGTGTGACAATCATTGTTCCAAATTCTTTGCTACTGTTATCTCATTGAATCCTTACAAGTTTTTGCTAGCTGCCATCGAATCAGCCCCCAACTCATGGTGACCCCATGCACAATGAGATCAGACCATTGTGATTCAGAGTTTTCATTGCCTGATTTTTTTGAAACTAGATCTCCAGGCTTTTCTTCCTAACCCATCTTAGTCTGGAAGCTCTGCTGAAACCTGTTCACCGTCAGAGCAACACACAAGCCTCCACTTACAAACAGGTGATGGCTGTGCTTGAGGTTCATTGGCTGGGTATCAAACCCAGGTTTCCCGCATGGAAGGTGAGAATTCTACCACTGAACCCCTACTGCCCCCTATCCTTATGAGTAGGTACTTATTATCTACACTTTAGAGATGAGGCAAAATCAAGATGTGAACCCAGAAGTTTGGTTCCACAATCTATGATCTTAACCACTGTGCTTCAGAGAGGACTTCACTATCTGTAGCAGTTAACTATTCCCAGTCTATACCCTTTGCTCTTAAGCCCAGAAGCATAAAACCTACCCCTCCCTGTTCCTGCTGAACTCTCCCAGGGCACTGCACCCTACAAACCAAACCAAACAACCCATTGCTGTCAAGTAGATTCCGGCTCATAGCAATCCTATGGGACAGAGTAGAACCACCCCATAGGATTTCCAAGGAGCAGCTAGTAGATTCAAACTGCTGACCTATTGGTTAGCAGTCAAGCTCTTAACCACCGCACTACCAGGGGTCTGCCCTAGAACGTTGGCAAATCCACCTTAGGCTTGGCTAATGACAAAGCCAAGGCTGACCTGCTACAGAGACCAGTCAGGGAAGGCCAATAATGGATGCAGGGAGGTGGGGACTGTGACCTGAAAGAACAAGCCCACCTAAAGGGGACAGCCATCTATCAGTCCAGCTAATTGTTGCTGCACCAGGCTGAAGCCTTACTAGTGTCAGATCTGATTCACCTCAAGAAATCAGATTACATATAAAAATGCAAATCCTTAATCAAAAAAATGTGACATTGACAGTGATGTCATGTTGATACTAAGTACCCTTGATATGATGTGATGAGAACGGCACTTTACCTTTCAAAAACCTGTAATCCCAGTCTAATCATAAGAAAAACATCAAATTCAATTGAAGGAAATTCTACAAAATATCTGACCAGTACTTTTCAAAACTGACAAGTCTGAGAAACTGTCACAGCCAAGAGGAGCCCAAGGAAATATGACAACTAAATGTAATGTATCATGGATGGGATCCTGGGACAGAAAAAGGGCATTAAAACTAAGAAGTCTGAATAAAGTATGGACTTTAGTAAAAAATATATAATGTATCAATATTGATTCATTAATTTTAACAAAAGCACTGTACTAATGTATGATGTTACTAATAGCGGACCTACCTTTGCAATAGGAGTCCCTGGGTGGTGCAAGCGGTTTGCACTTGATTACTAACCTAAAGATTGGCAGTTTGAATCCGCTCAGCAGCTCTGTGTAAGAAAGGCCTGGTGATCTGCTTCCGTAAAAATTATAGCCAAGAAAACCCTATAGAGCAGTTCTATTCTGTAACACATGGATTACCATGAGTTGGAATTGACTGGATGGCAACAAGTATCTGCAATGTTTCTGTTAATTCTAAAGCTGTTCTTTAAAAAAAATTTTTTTTTTAAATGTGAAGGCCTAGGTAGTAACATAAGCTCAGATTCCATCATTCCAGCAGCGCTAATGCAATCAAGTAGTCCCCAAACTTTTCTCCTCATCCCCAGTCTCTCAGACACTGCCAGTGCAGTACAATGGGTTTCTCTTTATATACGGCCTTTCTGGCCCTGGGTTTGTAGTTCTGCCAAAATGATTTGCTAGGCCACAACGTTGCAAAGGGATTGGACGGTTTACTATGCAAATAAGGTACATAAAACCCTTGTGGGAATTTGTTGTTTGCTATACAAATTAGGTGAACGTGGCCTACCAAGAGGATTAGTCAGTTTGTGGTCTTTGTGGGAGATGTAGGCCACAGAGGCTGGGGGGGACCTCGACACCATCAAGAACAGCTGGGAATGGAGCACAACCTTTGGTCCCAAGGTCCCTGTGCTGAGAACCTCCTAGACCCAGGAGGCAGAGTTGTAACACTAGAGACAGTGCAACACGGCATGAGGAAAGAAACAGCCCAGCAACAGCATGAGTGGCAGCAGCACAAGATGGCAGGAACCAGGAGACTGGCATGAGATGCCTGGGGTGGGCTTGCCAGCCCAGAGAGTTCAGTGCCTTTGGGCAGGAGGCTTGCCAGTGGAGTGGGGTGCCTTGTCAGTGGAACTAAAGGGTTGTAACACTTGCCTGAGCAGGGCAAAGGCTAAGAGGAGGTTAGCACAGCTGAGAAGGCTAGGGTGGCCCAGAAAAGGGCCCTACCAGCCCGGCCTAGAAGCATGGCCTGCCAGTGGGCATAACCAAGAAGCTAAGAGCTGTCCTGATGGACAAACTGATCCTGTCCTACATTGTTCCTGATACTTTCAAGTTAATCCTGATCCTAAATTGTAGCCTATTACTTCCTCAATAAACCCCATAACTGAGTAAGGTCTTCGAGTTCTGTGTGGTTATTGCAACGAATTACCAAACCCAGCAAAGAGGTAGAGTGCAGTGGGGAGGTGGCTGGTGTCAGAAATGGTAAAAAGGCTGGAGAGGAGGCATGTCTGACCTCCACTTCATAGGAATCAGCTTTGGACTGATGATGGTTCTTCTCCTCCCTCCTAGTGAAGTTACAGGAATTCTGACGCTACTAGCACATTATATCCAGATTAACCTCCACATAACTGTTATCTTCAGGGTGTTCCTTCCACTCCTACCTGGGGCCCAAGGCTCTTCCAACTCTAACCCAACCCTCCGTTCCAGTTTCCTCACAACCCTCTCCCTAGCTGAAACATAATGTTCAACCATCTTCATACCAGTTGATTACCTCTAATTCCAACCATCACTGCCCTCCCTTCTCCTTCCATCAGAATCCTCTCTCCTTCAAGTTCCTTGCTGAAGCCCCTTGCTTGCTTAAGGCCATCAATATCCTCGCCCCAACAGCCCAGGGACTTGTCCTTCCCACACCCGCAGCACTCCTCTGCTCAGTGCACACCACCTTCCCTTACTGACACCTTTCTGCAGCACCCACGATGACTCCGTCCACTGACTCTGGGTGGGGGGAGCACCTCACAAGTGAGCTGGTACAGAGGAAATGGTGTGGATTTGAGGCCCAACTCAATTCACCTGTTACGTGGTCTTAGGCAAGCCCACTACTCCATACAGGAAGGAATGGAGAGAATGGAAAGAATGAAATTCATGGATGGGGATTCATCTTGAAATGAAATTCATCTTTGCCCACTGAGAGAAGTGATGTTCTCTGAAGCACCTCAGTGTTGTGCCCACTGGCTACAGAGTAACTTTACAGTGGACAAGAAGTCAACTTTTTTTATTGGGAAACCCAACGTTAACAAACCTAGACTTATTGAAAATGAAATCAGTAACTAAGATCCTGCAAGACCCATGCCCAACCAGCACCAAGGCCTGCTTGATTTGACCCCAAAGTTCCTCTAACCCCAAAAAAGACAAAGCATGTGAAGAAGTTGGGGTCAACCTCAGGCCCACTTTTCCACA
The DNA here is from genome assembly GCA_030035585.1 of Dugong dugon. NCBI lineage: Eukaryota > Metazoa > Chordata > Mammalia > Sirenia > Dugongidae > Dugong > Dugong dugon. The sequence continues at coordinate 152,994,991 of CM057460.1, forward strand.
TAGCCGCCCCTCCCACCCTCTCAACTGATACACACAGCCTGGATCAGCAGGCTGGGTCTAGGGTGAAGCAGGGAACAGTGAGTATACCGAGGTGGTAGAAACTCACAGTCATGCCCCAACCTGTGCAAAATCCCCAGTTAGCAAAGGAAGACAGAAGACTGGCTTGCCCCCACCCCCACCCCACCCCCACCCATTGAACCCCAGATAGTAGGTCCACATCCCTGATCAGTAACACTGTGACTCTGAGGCGTCAATGGGGCTCTTAGGGGCTTCACCAGCCCCTGGGTGATTACTGGACAGAGCCCAGAGCCCAGGGGAGGGGGCAGGCATTTGCCCCACTACCTGCTAAGTATCAGCCAGCCAAGCTGCTGCCCTCAGCTTGTGCTTAAGGGTATCTGCAGCCCCTTGCCCCTCCGAAGCATCCAGGGCTGGGAATAGTCCTTCTGCCAGAGAGAAATCAGTTCCAGGAGGTCCTTTCTCCCCCAGCCAGGGAAGAAGGATGGCCTGTAAGGCCTGGGATGGCTACACGAGCTTCTTGGCTTCAAAGAAGCTCTTGAGGTGCCGCATCTGCCAGACGCCGATGGCCACGAGGATGAGGGTCTGCAGGATGGACCACCACAGCACTCGCTGGTTGGTGCTCTCGCTGGTCTGCCGGAAGCGTTCCTCCCGCCACTGTGGGAGGGGAAAACAGAAAGGGAGCCTGAGTTGGCTGGGCCCCAACCAAGGATGCTAGAGCTGCTGGGTTCCCAGCCCCCGAGGACGTCCAGGGCCAGCCAGCTTTGCCCAGGTTCTAGCCAAGTGCCTGCAAAAAGCTACATCACCTGGGTAGAGTCAGGAATCACTTGGGGACTATCTTCACCCCTACCAGCCAGATGACTACAGGCAACCCCTTCATTATCCTAAATCTGTTCCTCATCTGTGAGGTACAGGCCCCACCTAGTCCTGCCCTGGTGCCTGGAAGAGAGGTACTTGTGGCATCACCCCACGGGACAGTGCTGTCCTGGAGCACTCAGGAGTGGACACGCTCTGAGCTCTCTGCTCAGGTCTCCCAAACAGCACTTTGAAGACTATGGGCACAGGTTGCAAACTGGTGGCCCAGGAGCTGGATTTGGCCTATACGTGCATTTTGTTTGGCTCACACCGTGTTCTAACAGCTTCTTAGAGGCGCGTCCTCAATAACAAAATGGAGTCAGTAATATCCCCCCAGCCTTCTAGTACTGCAATGAAGTGGTAAAGATGCACAGGTAAGTCCCTTTGGGACTTCATGATGACTCTCCCAAGTGAGTCAGTGGGCAGCTTCTGGGAAGAAGCCCACCACTCCTGGCCCAACCACTCACCCGCTGGTAGTTCTGCTCTTTCTGGATCTGCTCCACTTGTTCAACCAGCTGTCTCACTCGTAGCTGTAACTCACTCAACTTGTCTTTGGCAGCAATTTCTGCATAGTCATTGGCATGTTCACCCACCTGGATGTCCAGGTGAACTCTCTGGGGACAGATAAGGGAGATCAGCGGAATCAAGCTACCCTGCTCCACCCTCCTGCCAGGACTGACAGCTGATCTCCCAACTTTTTTCCACTGTTCGTTTAGCCAACACGGACTGTGGTCTCCTCAGTGTCCAGCCCTGTGGGGCTCTGGCCATACAGACAGGAACAATAAGCCTTGGCTGATGCTCTGACACAGGGATATAGAATGAGCTCCGCAACCATGCCCCGCATGCCCACCGAAAACCCAATCTTCTTAGCAGACGTGAAATCCTACATACTCATCTCACACCCACACTACCACCAGTCCCCAGTCCTGATCAGGGCTAGAGGCTGAGAACTGCTAGTCCCACAGGGGTCCACTTACCAGCATGCCTCCAGCAAAGAGGGAGAACTTGGTGGAATTGGAGTGAAGACAGATCTGGTGCTCGCCGGGGGTATGGGAGGTGAAAGTGAACCTGCCCTCGGAGCCATACTGCCGGGCCAGGATGACCTGGACGAAAGGAAGGGGCATCAGTGAGTGTTAGAGGTGGGGTAGGAAGGAAATGGTGCTTAAGGCCCTGGGTGCCATAAAAGTTGACAAGCAGAGCTTTAAGCACCTTACAACACCAAAAGTTCCAAAGTTGTTCAGCAGTAGTTGCCAAATGCTTGTCTAAGAACTGCTGGGGCTTGGGTGGAGATGCTGGTTATCAGGCGACCCCTGCTGGGAAGGGCGTTTCTTTATTAGTACCTCAAGGCCTTCTAACTCTTTTGGTGGGCAACTGTCTTTTTTTTTTTTTTTTTTAAATGAAAGGTGTCATGGATTGAATTGTGTCCCCCAAAAATATCTGTCAACTTGGCTGGGTCATGATTCCCAATATCGTATGATTGTGTAATCTGATGTGATTTCTTTATGTGTTGTAAACTCTTTATCACTATGATGAAGTTATCTGTGATCTCCTTATGTGCTGTAAATTCTATCACTGTGATGAGGTTATACTGATGAGGTTTAAAAGATTAGTGTCTTAATCCAATCTCTTTTGAGATATAAAAGAGAGAAGCAAGCAGACACATGAGAACCTCATACCACCAAGAAGGCAGTGCCAGGAGCAGAGCATGTCCTTTGGACCAGAGGTTCCTGTGCTGAGATGCTCCCAGACCACGGGAAGACTGATGCATCACAAGGACATTCCTCCAGAGCTGACAGAGAGAGAAAGCCTTCCCCTGGAGCTGACACCCTGAATTTTGGCTTGTAGCCTACCGGACTATGAGAGAATAAACTTCTCTTTGTTAAAACCATCCACTCGTGGTATTTCTGTTAGAGCAGCACTAGATGACTAAAACAAAAGGTGACAGCCCAAGGGTTTTGTGGGGGTTTTTTGTTTTGTTTTAATAAACTTATCTGTCAAAATTAAAAGCTGCTCATTCTTTTTGGCAAGTACCCTGTTCCTAAAACTCCAAAGTCTAGACATCACAGCTTTGAAGGTGACAAAAATCCTTCGCTCTCCATCACTGGAGTTAGTCTACCCATTATACCTAAAAGATAGTTGTATTTACATTTCACTGACCAAGAAAACGGGTCAAGAAAAGTAACGGACTTTATGAAATCATGTAGCAGTCAGTAAGAAGTTGAGAGGAGCAGCTAGCACTGTAACAGCTGAAGTTTGGCCTGGAATGAAAATCCAGGCTCTTCCCACAACAACAACTGTCTTTCCCCAATTTAGCAGATGCGGAAACTAGGCAGGGAAGTACCAGCACCTGCATGGCCCAGCGCTGAAGTGCGGGACGCAGGGATTGGCGGGGTAAGGGCAGGCTCACCTTGTCCTCCGGGTCCTTGACTTCCACGAACATGCCAAGCCCGGGGGTGGCCGGCTGGTATTCCTCTCGCTGTTTGTCATACAGCTGCGTCCGGTAGTTTCCTGGAGGGAAACGGGGAGAGCCCTGGTCAGAAAAGCACGAGGTGGCTCTGGGCCCGCGGCCGCCAGGACACTGCGAGGTCCGCTCCTTCGGGTCTCGAGACCTGACTCTCCCAGAACCCCCAAGTCAAGACCGCGGTCTTCTTCCAAACTCCCCTCCTCCCCCCGCACCTATAACCATGGTCTCGTCCGGAATCTCCTCAATAAAGCATTTCTTTTCCGTCTCCCCAATGTGGAAGTAGAGCGCGCCGCTGCGGGCTGCAAAACACAGTAGCAGCAGGAGAGACCGAACCACCTTGCCCGGCCCGGCTCCAGGCCCAGGCCCAACGACCCACTCGCCCTGCTCCGCAGCCATCTTGCTCGTAACAGCCGCAGTCGGCCGCGCCACGTAGCCCTGCCGCCGCCGCGGGGCCTGCCGGGGCCGCGAGTTCGGCGGGGTGGACTACAAATCCCGAGGTGCCCCGCGGTCTTGGAGCGGCAGTTCCTGATTGGGGCGCAGCTTTTACCCAGTTGAGGGCCCTAAAATTGCAAAATTCTTTTCCATTGACGCTCGTCCTGGCCAGGCGACTGGTGATGATTATTACCTTTTTACAGAGGAGGAAACTAAGGCGATTTCTTTGAGGTTGAGGAGCGAATTTCGAGCAGAGGCAGGATTTGAACCTTAGATCCATAATTTTCATCGGCATGACATCTGCCAGTCTTAGTTTGCTTCTATGTTTAACAATGGAACTTTGAAATACTGACACAATGCAGGAATTTATCCTTGAAAAAAAAATTCAAAGAGCCAAGGTCTTTCTTTACCACTTCTCCTTTGCTCCCAAACTCCATCCACTCCTTGGAGGTGACTACAGTTATGAATCAGGTCTGTATCCTCCCAGGTCCCTAGGTGGTTCAGATGGTTTGCCGTGGACTACTGGCTGGAACCCACCCACTGGCTCTGCGGAAGAAAGGCCTGGCAATCTGCTTCTGTAAAGATTACAGCCAAGAAAACACTGTGGAGATCACCATGAGTCGGTGACTCCATGTCACCAGGGTTTGGGTTTGGTACCCTCCCAGAAATTCACGCACACGCACATCTACACTGCTGCCCTATCTGGCGATGGCTAGTTTCTTGACAGGGGTTCTGATTCCCCAGTGGCCAGCCCGCATATGACTTGAAAAACCAAAAAACCAAACCTGTTGCCATAGAATCAATTCTAACTCATGGCAACTCCATATGTTGCAGAGTAGAATAGCTCCATAAGGTTAATCTTTAGGGACTCTGCCAGATCACCAGGCTGCAGTGCTGTTGGGTGGGTTCCAACTGCCAACCTTTAGGTTAGTAGTCCAGCACAAACCATTTGCACCACCCAGGTCCAAGGTCCCACTCCTACTTATTCCCTTTCTGGAGAGTTCTGCACTCAGCGTGAGATTGGCAGAGGTCTGGGCTAGCCCTTGTGGCCTTCCTGGATTTCATCCATATTCACTGTATTTGGCAACTTTTCCTGGTCGTTAGCGATTTGGGATTGTGACTGCCTCACGATTTCTCAATTGCTTTCATTTGGCCTTAGGGAGGGAGGTTTAGTGGAAATGCATTCGGTCTCCCCTTCAAGAAAGTTTTTCATTCTTTGATGGTTATGAGGGTGGGGAGGGAGGGAGAGGGTTATTCACTAACTAGATAGTAGACATGAATTAGGTAAAGAGAAAGACAGCACACACTACAGGGGAAGTCAGTACAACTGGATTAAACCAAAGCTAAGAAGTTTCCTGAATACAACCAAACACTTCGAGGGACAGAGTAGCAGGGGTAGGGGTCTGGGGACCATGCTTTCAGGGGACATCTAGGTCAATTGGCATAACAAAGTTTATTAAGAAAATGTTCTGCATCCTACTTTGGTGAGTGGCGTCTGGGGTCTTAAAAGCTAGCGAGCGGGCCATCTAAGATGCATTCATTGGTCCCAACCCACCTGGAGTAAAGGAGAATGAAGAACAGCATAGATGCAAGGAAAATATTAGCTCAAGAGACAGAAGGGGCCACATAAACCAGAGACTGCATCAGCCTGAGACCGGAAGAGCTAGATGGTGCCTGGCTACCACCAATGACCACCCTGACAGGGAACACAACAGACAGTCCCTGATGGAGCAAGAGAAAAGTAGGGTGCAGAACTCAAATTCTAGTAAGAAGACCAGACTTAATGGTCTGACTGAGACTGGAGGAACCCCATAAAGCGTGGCCCCCAGACTCTCTGTCAACCCAGAACTAAAACCACTCCCGAGGCCAAGTCTTCAGACAAAGATTAGACTGGACTATGGGACATGAGGTGATACTCGTGAAGAGTGTGCTTCTTAGTGCAAGTAGATACATGAGACTAAATGGGCAGCTCCTGTCCAGAGGTGAGTTGGGAAGGCAGAGAGGGGTAGGAGCTGGTTGAATGGACATGGGGAATCAGGGGTGGAAAGAAGGAGTGTGCTGTCACAGTACTGGAAGAACAACTCAGGTCACATAACAATGTGTATATAAATTTTTGTATGAGAGACTAACTTGAATTGTAAAGTTTCACTTAAAGTACAACAATAAAATAATGGAATCATACAAAAAAAGAAAAATAAAAAGTTTTTAACCTCATTTTTCTAACAGTAACAGTAACAATTTTCCATTATATCAATGTACCTTATGTTTTTAACCATTTTTCTGGTGAAAGATGTTTAGCTCCCCCCTCAATTGTTTGTCCTTACAGATAATGCTGCAATAAAAATTCTTGTACATTTTCTAAAAAGTAGGACATAGTTTTACTGATAAGAGATCACAAAATTGCCCTCTCAAAAACTTTGCACCAATTTACAGACCTCCTAGCAGTGTTCCAGAATGCTTGCTTCTCACACTCTTGTCAAATGTCCTCAACCTTTTTAATTTTTGCAAAATCAATGGATGAAAACTTGTACCAAAAAAACCAATGAACAAAAAATTCTTTTGATTTCCATTTCCTTGATTACTAAAAGGAGCCCTGATGGCACAATGGTTAAAAGCGCTCAGCTGCTAACAAAGGTTGGTGGTTTGAACCCATCAGCTACTTCGAGGGAGAAAGATGTGGCAGTCTGTTTCTGTAAGCATTACAGCCTTGGAAATCTTATGGGGCAGTTCTACTCAGTCCTATAGGGTCGCCAAGAGTCGGAATTGACTGGACAGCAACTGTTTTTTAGTTAGTTTGTTTTTTATACAGGTAGACCCCGACTTACAATGGGGTTCCATTCCCCCGTAAGCTGGTTCTGACATAAGTCGAATACCTCATTTTTTTTTCAGTTTTTATTATTACTGACTTTTATTATCATTATCTTTATAAATCCAATCTTTATGTGTCTTTGGGAGAAACATTACATATAAACTTACAGATATATTTTAATACACAGATAAAAAAATACACAAATCATAAAAGTTTATTCCCATGATGAAGGAGAGTTGGACAATATTGACATTTTGTCAGCTGTGGTAATAACTCCACTTGTGGAAGGTTCTGGATCATCTGGATTATCCCTGGGGATGGGGATGGCATTTCTAGTCAGAAAATTAGTGAGAGTTCTCTGTGTGGTCTTTTTCTTTTTTTCTTCGTATATTTCGTGGTAACATCTCACTGCTTCCCGAATCTGCCTATCGACTTTAGCAAAGTGTTCAGCATTTGGGTTCATGTTTTCAAGCAACTGAAGCCCCTGATTTAGTTTAGAAAAAAATTCTAGCTAATCCTTTCATTTAAATTTTTTTGACAGCTTGTCTCCTTTCTCTTCCTCATTATTTCTTTCTTCTTCGGCATTTCTTTCTTCTTCAAAATCCGTTAAGTCTAATCTGTCAATTCCTCTTCTTTGTGGTTAGGAGTTGTTCCACATCTGCAACATCAAGTTCTAAATTCAGCATTCTTGCCATATGGGTGATTTTTCCACCAGTTTCTTACATTATATTATCAGGATCAAAAGCTTAGAGCAAGTTCACGCAACTCAGCAATTTTTTTCCATAGCCCCTGCATGCATTTTCCCTTAACTTCCTCCCAGGAAGATGGAATGTTCCAGATACACTGACGGTCATAGGTGAGGTTTGTCATAACTCAAATACTTTGTTAAGCCAGGGTATCCATTCTATACTATTATATCTACATGATCTTAATGCTAATGTAACCACCATATAGGATTAATAAATGTCAACATTGTGTGATATTTGTTTTGCTATACCCATTATCCAGTTTTCACCAATGGTAACATCGTGCTCAATCATGATAGTGACAGTGATTCGATCAAGATACAGAACATTTCCATCACCACAAAGAACCTTCATGTTGCCTTTTTATAGCCACACCCACTTCTCAGCCCCCTTCTTAACCCCTTGCAGCCACCAGTCTGTTCTTCATTTCTATAATTATGTCATTTCAAGATTCTGATATAAGTGGAGGAGCCCTGGTGGCACAGTGGTTAAGAGCTTGTCTGCTAACCAAAATGTCAACAGTTTGAATCCACCAGTCACTCCTTGGAAACCCTATGGGGTAGTTCTGCTCTGTCCTATAGGTCGCTATGAGTTGGAATCGACTCGATGGCAAGGGGTTTTGTTTTGGTTTTGGTTTTATATAAGTGGAACCATACAGTACGTAAATTTTTGGGATTGGCATTTTTTTACTCAGCATAGTTCTCTGAAGATTTATCTAGGTTGTTGAATGTATTAATAGTTCCTTTTTATTGCTAAATAGTAACCATGGTATGATGTACCACAGTTTCTTTAACCATTGAAGGACATCTGGGTTGTTTCCAGTTCTCGGCTATTTCAAATAAATCTGCTATGAACTTTCATGTACAGGTGTTTGCGTACACATAAGTCTTCATTTCTCTGGGATAAACGCCTGGAGTACGATTGTTGGATCATATGGTAGAGCATGTTTAGTTTTTTAAGAAACTGCTAAACTGTTTCCCACAGTGTCTGTACCATTGCACACTCCCACCAGCAACGTATGAGTGACCCAGTTTCTCCGCATCCTCACCAGCATTTTGTGTTGGTCACTATTTCTTTAGCCATTCTGACAGGTGTGTAGTGATAACTGATTGTGGTTTTAATTTGTGTTTCTCTAATAGCTAATGAGTTGAAGATCTTTTCATACGGTTATTTGCCATTTTAATATCCTTTTTGGTGAAATGTCTCTTCATGTTTTTTGCCCACCTTCTAATTAATTTGTCTTGTTTTGTTTTTCTTTTGAGTTTTGGAAGTTCTCTGTAGCTTATCTTTTCATTATCTTAACAGGGTCTTTTCCAGAGCAAAAGTTTTTAATTTTGATGATGTCCAATGTATCAATTTTGCTTTTCTTTCTTTTTTTTTTTTTTTTAACTTCTATTGTGCTTTAGGTGACAGTTTACAGAGCAAATTAGTTTCCCATTCGATAGTTTGTACGTGAAGTGTTCCATGACATCAGTTGCATTCCCTTCAATATGTCAGCACTCTCCCCATTTCCACCCTGGTTTCCCCATTTCCTTTCGTCCAGGTTTTCTATCCCTTTCTGCCTTCTCATCTCTGCTTTTGGGCAAATGTTGTCCTTGTGATCTCATATAATTGATTGTTCTAAGGAACATGTTCCTCACAGATGTTATGGTTTATTTTATGGACTTGTCTATTGTTTTTTGGAAACCTTGGTGGCATAGTGGTTAAGTGGTATGGCTGCTAACCACAAGGTCAACAGTTCTAATCCACCAGGCGCTCTTTGGAAACTCTATGAGGCAGTTCTACTCTGTCCTATAGGGTCGCTATGAGTCAGAATCGACTTGACGGCAACGGGTTTGTTTTCTTTTTTGGTCTATTGTTTGGCTGAAAGGTGGTCTCTGGGAAAGGTTTCAGTTCCAGGTTGGAAGGGTGTCTTAGGGCCATAGTCTCTATCAGACCAGTAAGTCTGGTCTTTTTTTGTGAATTTTATTTTTTTGTTCTACATATTTCTCCCATTCTGCCTGGGATCCTCTGTTGTGATCCCAGTCAGAGCGGCCATTAAGATAGCCGAGCACCATCTAGTTCTTCTGGTCTCAGGGTCATGTAGGCTGTGGTTCATGTGGTCCATTACTCCTTTGGACTAACTACTCCCTTAAGTCTTTGGTTTTCTTCACTCCCCTTTGCTTCGGATGGGAAGAGGCCAATAGTTGCATCTTAGGCGCTTGCAAGCTTTTAAGACCCCAAAGTAGGATGAACATGGGTATGCATATGTCTATTCGTGTGATGGCTCTTATTTCTCTAGGATATATTCATAGGCGTGGGATTGCTGAATCATATGGTATTTCTATTTCTAGCTTTCTAAGGAAGTGCCATATCATTTTTCAAAATGGTTGTATCATTTGGCATTCCCACCAGCAGTGCATAAGAGTTCTGATCTTCAGAACTGAAACCATCCCTGAAGCCCACTCTTCAGACAAAGATTAGATAGGACTGTAAAACAAAAAATAATACACGAGGAATGTGCTTCTTAGATCAATCAGATACATGAAACCAAATGGACTGCTCCTGCCCAAAAGCAGGATGAGAAGGCAGGAAGGGACAGGAAATGGTGGAATAGACACAGGGAACCTGGGGTGGAAAGGGGGAGTGTGCCATCACATTGTGAGGATTGCAACTAATGTGACATAACAATACATGTATAAATTTTTGTATGAGGTATTAACTTGAGCTGTAAACTTTCACCTAAAGCACAATAAAAAGTAAAATAAAAGAAAGAAATTAGTGCTCCCTAGATGGTGCAAGGCTACCACCACCAACTGCTCTGACAGGGATCACAGTAGAGGGTCCAGGACAGAGCTGGAGAAAACTGTAGAACAAAATTCTAACTCACAGAAAAAGACCAGACTTACTGGTGTGACAGAGACTGGGGGAATCCCTATAGTATGGCCCCCGGACACCCTTTTAAGTCAGTACTGAAGTCACTCCTAAGGTTCACCATTCAGCCAAAGATTAGACAGGCCCATAAAACAAAATGAGACTAAATTGGGCACAACAGCCCAGGGGAAAAGAAAAAAAGTTCCGATCTCCCTGCAGCCTCTCCAACAATTGTTATTTCCAGTTTTTTTGATTTGTTCCAGTAATAATGGGGTGAGATGGTATCTCATTGTGGTTTTAATTTGCATTTCTCTAATGGCTAGTGATCGCGAGTATTTCCTCATGTATCTGTTGGCCATTTGAATGTCTTCTTTGGTGAAGTGTCTGTTCATTTCCTTTGCCCATTTTTTAATTGGATTATTTGTCTTTTTGTTGTAGAGGTGTTGGATTTTCTTGTAGATTTTAGAGATTAGAACTTTGTCTGACATGGAATGTCCAAAATTTTTTTCCCAGTCTGTAGTTTCTCTTTTCACCCTTTTGGTGAAGTCTTTTGATGAGCATGAGTGTTTAATTTTTAGAAGATCCCAGTTATCTAGCTTATCTTCTGGAGTTTGTGCATCGTTGGTTATGGTTTGTATCCTGTTAATGCCCAGTATTAGGGCCTCTAGCATTGATCCTATTTTTTCCTTTACAAACTTTATAGTCATTGGTTTTATATTTAGATCTTTGATCCATTTTGAATTAGTTTCTGTATATGGTGTGAGGTATGGGTCCTGTTTCATTTTTTCACAGATGGACATACAGTTTTGCCAGCACCATTTGTTGAAAAGACTGTCTGTTCCCCATTTGATGGACTTTGGGCCCTTGTCGAAGATCAGGTGACCGTAGGTGGATGGATTTACATCTGGGTTCTCAATTCTGTTCCATCGGTCAATGTATCTGTCGTTGTAACAGTATTAGGCTGTTTTGACTACTGTAGCTGTATAGTAGGTTCTGAGGTCATGTAGCGTGAGTCCTCCTACTTTATTCTTCTTCTTCAATAGTGCTTTACTTATTCGGGGATTCTTCCCTTTCCATATAAAGTTAATGATTAGTTTTTCCATCTCTTTAAAGAATGTTGTTGGTATTTGGATCAGGATTGCGTTGTATTAGTAAATTGCTTTGGGTAGAATTGTCATTTTCACAATGTTGAGTCTACCTACCCATGAGCATGGTATGTTCTTCCATTTGTGTGTAGATCCCTTTGGGTTTCTTGCAGTAGTGTTTTGTAGTTTTCTTTGTATAGGTCTTTTACATCCCTGGTTAGATTTATTCCTAAGTATTTTATTTTTTTAGGGGCTATTATAAATGGTATTGTTTTCCTGATTTCCTTTTCATCATTGTCTTTATTGGTGTATAGGAATCCAACTGATTTTTGTATGTTTATCTTGTATCCTGCTACTCTGCAGAATCTTTCTATTAGTTCCAGTAGTTTTCTTGTGGAGTCTTTTGGGTTTTCCAAATACAGTGTCATATCATCTGCAGATAGGGACAGTTTTACCTCTTCATTACCAAGTTGGATGCCCTTTATATCTTTTTCTTGTCTTATTGCTCTAGCTAGGACTTCCAGCACAATGTTAAATAGGAGTGGTGATAGAGAACATCCTTGTCTTGTTCCTGTTCTCAAGGGGAATGTTTTCAGCTTCTCTCCATTTAGAATGATGTTGGCTGTTAGTTTTGCATAGATGCCCTTTATTATGTTCAGAAATTTCTCTTCTATACCTATTTTATTGAGAGTTCTTATCAGGAATGGGTGTTGCACTTTGTTAAATGCCTTTTCTGCATTGATTGAGATGATCGTGTGATTCTTTTTCTTTATTTTATTTATGTGGTGGATTACTTTGATTGATTTTCTAATGTTGAACCATCTTTGCATAACTGGTATGAATCCCACTTGGTCATGATGTATTTTTTTAATATGTTATTGAATTCTATTGGCTAAAATTGTGTTGAGAATTTTTGCATGTCTATTCATGAGAGATACTGGTCTGTAATTTTTGGTCCATCCAGCCTCAATGGCTCCAGAAAATCTGGATTCTATGAGAATTTGAATTTCTCTTCCACTTTTTTCCCCTTTTGATCAGGATTCTTCTATAGAATCTTTGATCAAATCATTCAGTAATGGTAGCACCACCCAGTTCCTCTGGTCTCATGGCAAAGGAAGTAGTTGTGCATGGAGGCAATTAGCCATGGATTCCATTTTCTCCTCCTGTTTCTGACTCTGTTGCTCCAGATGAATAGAGACCAATTATTGTACCCTGGATGGCCACTTGAAAGCTTTTAAGACTCTGGGAATTGTGCAACGAACTAGAAGGTAGAACAGAATTGCTTCACATATTTTTGCAGCTCTGTTGTTCAGTGCATGCACGTTTAGGATTGCTGTCCCTTTTGGGGATGAACCTTTTTATCATTATATAAAGTCCTTCTTTGTCTCTGGTACTTTTATTTGCTCTGAAATCTATCTTATCTGATATCAATATAGCCACTCCTGCTTCCTTTTATAATGTTCACATGAGGTATCTTTTTTCATTATTTCACTTTCAACCTTCCTATATCGTCAATATATCTGAAGTGAGTTTATTATAGACAGGATATAGTTGGGTCATGTTTTTTAGTGTTCTCTACCAATTTCTGTCTTTTAATTGGTGTATTTAGACCATTTACATTTAATGTAATTACTGATATGCTAGGGCTTAAGTCTGCCATTTCATTTTTGTTGTTTGCTCTCTCTGTTTGTTTATCTGTTTTCTCTTTCCTGCCTCCTGTGGATTACTTGAACATTTTTAGAATTCTATTTTTATTTATTAATCATGTTTTTTAATGCATCTGTTTGTATAGCTTTTTCAGTGATTGCTCTAGGCATTATACTAAATACATACCTTATCAACGGTTACTGATACTGTCATTTTACCAGTTTGAGTGAAGCATGGAAGCCTTACATCCCTTTACATCTGTTAATCTTGCCCTATTTATAATTATCTTAAATATTTTCTCTAAATACATTTAGAGAATCAGACAGTATTACAGTTTTTGCTTCAACTATCAAACATAATTTAGAAAACTCAAGAGAAGGAAAGTCTATTGTATTCACTCTTATTTTTACTTACTGTGTTTTTTCTTCCTTCCTGGAGTTCCAAGGCTTCTTCTTAGATCATTTCTTTCTGTTTAGAGATCTTCATTTAGCCGTTCTTTTAGGATAGGTCTGCTGATAACAAATTATCTTAGTTTTCTTTTATCTGAGAATGTCTTGATTTCTCTTTCACTCCTAAGGGATATTTTGACTGGATATAGAATTCTGAGTTGACAGTTCTTTTCTTCAGCACTTGAAAAATGTTGTACCACTTCCTTCTGGTCTCTATGGCTTCTGATGAGAAATATGCTGTCATGGATTGAATCGTGTTCCCCCAAAAATGTGTGTATCAATTTGGCTAGGCCATGATTCCCAGTGTTGTGTGGTTGTCTTCCATTTTGTGATTGTAATTTTACATTAAAGAGGATTGGGGTGGGATTGTAACACCACCCTACCCCAGGTCACATCCCTGATCCAATGTAGTTTCCCTGGGGTGTGGCCTGTATCACCTTTTACCTCTTGTAAGAGATAAAAAGAAAGGGAAGCAAGTGGAGAGTGGGGACCTCATACCACCAAGAAAGCAGTGCCAGGAGCAGAGCGCATCCTTTGGACCTGTGGTCCCTGCGTGGAGAAGCTCCTAGTCTAGGGGAACACTGATGAGAAGGCCAACAGAGAGAGAAAGACTTCCCCTGGAGCTGACCCCGTGAATTTAGACTTTCAGCCTACCTTACTGTGAAGAAATAAATTTCTCTTTGTTAAAGCCATCCACTTGTGATATTTCTGTTATAGCAGCACTAGATGACTAAGACAGAATTTGGTACCTAGAGTGGGGTGCTGCTCTAACAGATACCTAAAATGTGGAAGTGGTTTTGAAACTGTGAATGAATAGAGGAACAGCAGTGGCAGAGGACCAGCAACAGCAGAGAACCTGCAGCGGCAGAGAACCAACAGCAGCAGAACCAGGAGACCAGCACAAGGTGGCGCTGGAGCCGATCCACAGAGTGAAAGAGCCGAGTGCCTGTGCACCAGAGGCTTCCTGGCGGAACGGAGTGCCTCCGGGTACTTATTGGTGGAGCTAGGCTTGCCGACCCACAGAGAAAGAGAGCTGAGTGCCTGTGTGCCGGGGGTTTCCTGGCAGAATGGGGTGCCTCCGGGTACTTATTGGTGCAGCTAGGCTTGCAGACCCACAGAGCGAGGGAGCTGAGTGCCTGTGTGCAGGAGGCTTCCTGGTGGAATGGGGTGCTTCCGGGCACTTATTGGTGGAGCTACCTAGCTTTGGAACACTTGCCCCAGGAAGGCAGATGCGAGCTTGAGGCCCAAGGGCCAAGAGTCCACAGGAAGCAGAAGCTGAAGAGACAAGGAACACAAGAAGCCCAGAAGCTGAGCCGACTCAGTCTCAAAAGGTATGGCCATGACCTCAGGGGTTTCATAGGGTGGAGCCATGGCCTCTGGTGTTGGTGGAGTTGTCACTCCAGTGGACTAGGAGAATGATGCACCTGAAGCCAAAGGAGCAGAGTTGCCGTCCCAGTGGGCCTGGAAGGTGGAGTTGAAGTCCAGGGCTGACAGGCCTCCACTCAGAATCTGGAGAGTGTGGTCAATACCTAGAGTCTGGAGGGCAGGGCTATTGTGTAAATTGTCTCAGAGAACAGAGGTTTATTTTCAAAGCCTTGAGGGCTAATGTAATGTGTTCTGCTGGCTTGCTTGGTGCCTGTTATCCCTTCTTTCCCTCCAGTTTCTCCCATTTGTAATGGAAATGTCTAGCTTGTGCCTGTTCTGCCATGGTACTTTGGAAGCAGATAACTTGTATTCTAGATTTCACAGATGAAGAGGAATTTTCAGATTTTTGACTTAGAGTTAAGACTTTTGCTATGATATGATGAGATGAATACGTTTTCCATGTTGCAAGGATGTGATTTTGGGGGGGGGCAAAGGGTGGAATGTCATGGATTGAATACTGTCCCCCAAAAATGTATCAATTTGGCTAGGCCGTGATTCCCAGTGTTGTGGGGTTGTCCTCCATTTTGTGATTGTAATTTTACATTAAAGAGGATTGGGGTGGGGTTGTAACACTACCCTAACCCAGGTCACATCCCTGATCCAATGTAAAAGGAGTTTCCCTGGGGTGTGGTCTGCATCACCTTTTATCTCTTGTAAGAGATAAAAGGAAAGGGAAGCAAGTGGAGAGTAGGGACCTCATACCACCAAGAAAGCAGCGCCAGGAGCAGAGCATGTCCTTTGGACCTGGGGTCCCTGCGTGGAGAAGCTCCTAGTCTAGGGGAACACTGATGAGAAGGCCAACAGAGAGAGAAAGACTTCCCCTGGAGCTGACCCCGTGAATTTGGACTTTCAGTCTACCTTACTGTGAAGAAATAAATTTCCCTTTGTTAAAGCCATCCACTTGTGGTATTTCTGTCATAGCAGCACTAGATGACTAAGACATATGCTGTCATTCAAATTGCTTTTAATTTATAGGTAAGGTGTCTGAATTAGTTTTCTATTGCTTCTATAAAAAATTACCACAAACTTCATGGCTTGAAACCATATAAATTTATGACCTTAGAGTTCCATAGGTTAGAGGTCTAATGAAGGTCTTGAAGCATGAAACCTGTTGCCATCAAGTCAACTCCAACTCATAGTGACCCTATAGGACAGAGGAGAACTGCCCCACAGGGTTTCCAAGGAGTGGCTGCTGGATTCAAACTGCCGGCCTTTTAGTTAGCAGCCGAGCTCTTAACTAGTGTGTCACCAGGGCTCCAAGACAAAGGTCTTACTGGGCTAAAATCAAAGTGTTGGCAGGGCTGCATTCCTTCCTGGAGGCCTTAGGGGATAATCCATTTCCTTGTCTTTTACAGCTAGAGGCTGTCCTTATTCCTTGGTTCATGGCCCCTTTCCGCATCTTCAAAGCCAGCAATGTTGCACCCCTTTGACCATTATTCCATAGTCACATCTGATTCTGACTCACTTCTGCCTTCCTTTTCCACGTTTAAGGACAATTCAAATAATCCAGGATACTCTCTTTATCTGCTGATTAGCAAACTTAATTCCTTCATCTGCAACCTTAATTCCCTTCTGCCAGGTAACATAACATATTCACAGGTTCTGGAGATTAGGACATGGATGCCTTTGAGGGCTATTATTCTGCTTACCATAGTGTCATTTATCTCTCCCTATTTTCAAGATTTTTTCTTTGTCTTTAGTTTTTAGAAGTTTGACTATGATGTGTCTTTGTTTTGATTTCTTTGGAACTACCTTGTTTGGGGTTTGATCAGTTTTTTGAATCTATAATTTTATGTCTTATGCCAAATTTGGGAAGTTTTCAGCCATAATTTCTTTTAGCCCTTTTTCAGCCCCTCCCCACCCCCCCTTCTCTCCTTCTGGGACTCCAATGATGCAAATGTTAGGTTGTTATAATTCCACAGATTCTAAGGCTCTGTTCATCTTCTTTCAGTCTATTTTCTCTGTGTTGTTCAGATTTGGTAATTTCTATTTTTCTGCCTTTTAGTTCACTAATACGTTCTTCTTTCCCATCCATTTTGTTGTTGAGCCCTTCCATTGATTTTTTTCTTTTTCTCTTTTTTTTTTTTTTGGTTATGATTCAGAGTTGACTCAATGGCATACAACAATAACAGCATTGTATTTTTTGGTTCTAAAATTTCTGTTTGGTTCTTTCTTATATCTTCTATTTCTTTACTGATACTTCCTATTTTATTTATTTATTATGCTTTAGATGAGGGTTTACAGAGCAAATTAGTTTCTCCTCAAACAATTAATAGACATATTGTTTTGTGACATTGCTTGCCAACCCCATGATGTGTCAATACTCTCCTCTTCTTGACCTTGAGTTCCCCATTACCAGCTTTCCTGTGTCCTCCTGCCTTCTCGTCCTGGCCCCTGGGTTGGTATGCTCATTTAGTCTCATTTTGTTTTATGGGCCTGCCTAATCTTTGGCTGAAGGGTGACCCTCAGGAGTTACTGTCAGACCAGTAAGTCTGGTCTTTTTTTGTGACTTAGAATTTTGTTCTACATTTTCTTCCAGCTCTGTCTGGGACCCTCTATTGTGATCCCTGTCAGAGCAGTCGGTGGTGGCATCTGGACAGCATCTAGCTGTGCTGGACTCAGTCTGGTGGAGGCCATGGTACTTGTGGTCCATTAGTCCTTCGGACTAATCTTTCCCTTGTGTCCAGACAGGGTAGGACCAGTGGAGTATCTTAGATGGCTGAGACTTTCTATTTTCTTATTTGTTTCGATCATGTTTGTAATTGCTCATTGGGGCGTTGTTATGAAGACTTTTAGAATCTTTGTCAGATAACTCTAGCATCACTCTTATCTCAGGGTCAGCATTATTGTCTTTTTTTGTTGTTCAGTTTGAGATCTTCCTGGTTCTTAGTATGACAAGTGATTTTTAAATAAATCTGGGAATTTGAGGTATTATGTTATGAGACTCTGGATTTTATTTAAAATTTCTATTTTTCGTAGCTTCTTCTGATACTGCTCTGAAAGGGGAAGGGGTCACCACCTTCTTACTTCCAGGTTATACCATGTCCTGTAGTAAGCTGCCATTGACAGATGTGTGAGGAGCACATTGTTATTGCGGGACAGGGGTAGGAATTCAGGCTCCCCACAAGGTCTCCACTGATACCTCTCTGGCTGGGAGGGGTAAAAGTGACTCCTTACTGCTCCCCACATGCCCTCCACTGACACCATGGGGGGAAGGGAGGGACAGAAGGATAGTGACCTCATGACCAATGGATGGTGGTAAAATTCCTAACTCTAACGCTACCTCAACAGGGGTGTTGGTGCACCTCATTACAGAGTAAGGGTGGAAGTCTAGTCTCCCCATACCACCTTTGCTGGCATGGGTAGGAGTGAGAGCCAGAGTTTTATCTGTGGTGTTTGGCTTGAGTAGAGTGCTTATTGTCTAAAAAATTCTCGGTCATGCTAGACTGCCCCTTTTCTAGTCCTTTGACTAGAAAGAACAGGATTTGGTTGGGGCTTTTTGTTGCCAACTTCTTTAGCTCCAAGTCTAGGATATATGACACAAAAAGAAAACCCAGGAAATTCACCACTGTGTTGTTCCTTGGGTCCCAAGGTCCCTAGCTGGTCTACCTTCTTCTTTCCATGTTTCAGAGTCTTCTTCTGTTGGTTTTACATATAACTTCCATGGATTTCAGTTGTACTTTATGGAAGGAATAGAGAAAAGTGCATCTACTCCATCTTCTCAGAGGTGAAAGTCCTAAACTCTCAGGTGTGTTTTAAAGAACAAAAACATTAAAAATAAAATTGAAGTGTTCTGTATTTCCATTGCCAGTTCCTGTCCCCTCCATTCCTGCCCAAATGCAGCTACTGTATTAACTTTAATTTATATATATTCTGTTAATAAGCAAGTTTTAAGATAAATTACAGCATATTCCTATAATTAAATATTATGCAGCCATGAAAAAGAATGAGGAAGATCTATAGGGGCTAATTTGGCAGATCCCTGTATGTCATGGTTTGAATTACGTCCCACAAAAAATGTGTGTATCAATTTGGCTAGGCCATGATCCCTGGTACACTGTGATTTTCCTGTATGTTGTAAACCTGCCTCTATGATGTTAATGATGGAAGATGGGTGGCAGTTGTGTTAGTAAGGCAGGACCTGATCTACAAGACTGGATCGTGTCCTGAGGCAATCTCTTGAGATATAAAAGACAGAAGTGAGCAGTGAGACAGGGGGACCTCATACCATCAAGAAAGCAGTGCCGGGAGCAGAGCGTGTCCTTTGGACTGGGGTCCCTGCGCTGAGAAGCTCCTAGTCCGGGGGAACATTGATGAGAAGGCTGACAGAGAGAGAAAAAGCCTTCCCCTGGAGCTGACGCCCTGAATTTGGACTTTTAGCCTACTTTAACTGTGAGGAAATAAACATCTCTTCGTTAAAACCATCCACTTGTGGTATTTCTGTTACGGCAGCACTAGATGACTAAGACACCATAATACATTATTACATTTAAAAAAGATGTGCACACACACATAATTGTGCATAATATCATTCCAATTGTGTAAACAAAAGGGGTATATATAAGTATATGCATCTACTAGAATATATATACAGAATATTGCTAGAATTATACGTAAGGAAGAGGTTGCCTGTGCTTGCTTGCATAAAGGAGGAATGGGGATCTGGGGTCTGTGGTGGAAGAAAAACTTGCTTTTAAACTTTTTATTGAAGCATAAAACACAAACAGAAAAGTGCAAAAGTTAAAACATTTGTAGCTCAATGTATTTTCACAAACTGAATATACCTGAGTAACCAACACCAGACCAAGAGAGAAATTTGCTTTTAGTTATATATTTTATGCTATTTAAATTTTTCCCCCATGTGCAAAAAATTTCATTTCACTTAGATGAAAAAACAAGTTAATTTTTTAAAAATCAAATTATAAATGACTTAGTAAAAAGTATAGATCAGTCCTTGAATATCCCAAACCTGAGAGACAGACATTGTTTACAGTGTCACATCAGAAAGATGTATCATAACTTGTATTTCTGGCCTTTGCATATCAAGAAATATCCCTGTAGAGACTTGGTGTAATGGGTGCAATTCAGATTCCTGACTACAGATGGGCCCTTCTGTTGATCCTTTCACAAACCTTCCCTCTGGTCCCCAACCAAGGTGATTTTCAGTGGAGAACTTTTTTTTTTTTTTTTTTTCCTGTGCTTTAGACGAAGGTTTACAGAGCAAATTAGTTTCTCATTAAATAATTAATATACACATTGTTTTGTGACATTGGTTGCCAACCCCGCGACATATCAACACTCTCACTTTCATTCCCCATTTCCATTTGTCCAGCTTTCCTGTCCCCTCCTGCCTTCTCGTCCTTGCCCCCTGGGCTGGTGTGCCCATTTTGTCTCATATATATGGTTGAGCTACATGTATTATTGTCTGTTTTATGGGCCTGTCTAATCTTTGGCTGAAGGGTAAACCTCAGGAGTGACTTCAGTACTGAGTTAAAAGTGTGTCCGGGGGCCATACTCTCAGGGTTTCTCTTGTCTGTCAGACCAGTAAGTCTGGTCTTTTTTTTTCTTTTTTTGTCATGAGTTAGAATTTTGTTCTATATTTTTCTCCAGCTCTGTCTGGGACCTTCTATTGCGATCCCTGTCAGAGCAGTTGGTAGTGGTAGCCGGGCACTATCTATTTGCACTGGACTCGGTCTGGTGGAGGTGGTGGTGGTTGTGGTCCATTAGTCCTTTGGATGAATATTTCCCTTGTGTCTTGGTTTTCTTCATTCTCCCTTGTTCCAGACAGGGTGGGACAAGTAGAGTATCTTAGATGATCACTTACAAGCTTCTAAGACCCCAGATGCTACTCATCAGTGGAGAACTTCTGACATCAAGAGTAGCCCCCTCCAAGATTGGACAGGAGACACTAGCCCTTCCTGTCCTCAACCTCAAATATGAAAAGCAAGAATTAAGAGGGTTATCATTTCTGGGATCCCAGTGGCATGTATGCATGAGTGTGGGATTCAAGGCTGAATATCCTGACTCGCTCTACTACACAACAGTTTGATGTCCCAGCAGTAGTAAGGTTATACTGTGCCTTTTTGAGTTCAGGTATGAGGTAAAAATTCATAAGAATGAGAAGAATCTCCCTCAACCACTGTTGTTGAACACTGAATGGCTTTGGAAATCAGTTTTTGCTGCAGATTTGATAAGGTTTCTTTATTAGTTAAACCTAAAATTACAAAGCAAAACAGTCCTTACATGTAAAACTGTGTCAGGGGTCCTCAAGACACCCTCTGGTTCAATAATTAACTAGATGGACACGCAGAATTCAGAAAATATTATATGTTATATGTTATATATTAATATTATATAGAAAATATTATATATTATATTATATATAATATATATAAATATTATATATAAATATATATATTACATATTATATATTATATGTTATAATCATGGTTATGGTTCATTACAGCAAAGGACACAGATTAAAATCAGCAAAGTAAAAAGGTGCATAGAGCAGAGTCCAGGAGAGGCCAGGCACAGGCTTCCAGTTATCCTTTCCCAGCAGAGTGCTTAATTCTCTCAGTGACAGTGTGTGACATGTATGAAGTGTTCAACCAGGAAAGTTCACTTGAGCCTTGAGGTCCAGAGTTTGTATTGAGGGTTGGTCATGTAGGCATGGAGTGCCTGCATGACTAATCTTAGTTACTTAGTCTACAGCTCCCTCCCGAAATCAAAATTGATGCAGTGTGGCCCAAGGCCCCCACCATAAATCACATTGTTAGCATAAACTACCTGCTATGGCCTAGTTCCCCAGGTATTCAAAGACATTCTTAACAGCTGGGATGTTCCAAGGGCTTAGAGGTTCTCTCCCAGGAGCCAATCAAGGGCTAGTTTATTTGGAATGTGCCAGGTTTAAACACCCCAAACCTGCTGTGTTGACCCTTTACTGCACAGAAACTTATACTGAGGTAAATTCATTTCAACAACGACTAATGTTTGAATGCAAGTAATACAAGTAATGCCCAGCTAGCTGCTTCAGACATTTTCCATGGTGCCAAAAGTTAATAAAGCAATTAACAACAACAACACAATCAACCCAATTAAAAAATGAGCAAAGGACTCGAATAGACCCTTTCTCCAAAGAAGATATACCAACGGCCAACAAGCACGTAAAAAGATGTTCAGTATCATTAGTTATTAGGGAAATGCAAATCAAAACCACAGTTATACCCAATAGGATATAATAAAAATAGGATGGGTACGATAGGATAGGTACAATAAAAAAAAGGAAAATAACAGGTATTGGCAAGGACTTGGAGAAACTGGAACTCTCATACATTGCTGGTGGGAATATAAAATGGACCAGCCACTGTGGAAAACACTTTGGCAATTCCTCAAAAAATTAAACATGGACTTACCATGTGATTCAGTAATTCTACTCCTAGGTTTATACCCAAGAAAACTGAAAATATGCATCCATGCAAAAACTTGTACACGAATGTTCATAGCAGCATTATTCATCTCAGTGCAGGAAAGTGCAATAGCATTTCGGCCAGATTAGAGCTGAGACTTGGATGGGCTGGTACATGACATTTGGCTGCACTGCCCCTAGAAGTCCTCTGAATGCTGGAATCAATGACTTTTTGATTCTTGGGGGACACTGATGCAAGGCCCAGCTACCTATTGGGACCCCACACAGTATGGGAGGGAGAAAGGACTAAACCTTCAGTTGGGGTTCAGTCAGGCACAGAGCTGTGTGATAGGTTGCCTGAAAGCCCCAAGGAGGGAGAAACTAGAGGGAGAGACAGCGGAGTCTCTGAGGAAATTCACCAGGAGTGGAAGGAATCTATCTGAGCAATCTAGCATGAGCAACAGAGCCTACGGTTTGGGTGAATCAGGTCCAGTTGGTTGGTTCCAGGTCCAGTGTGACACTGTTCATGATGTCCTTGGATTTAGCACCTCCTAACCCCCCACCCCCAGAAACCCTGGTGGCGTAGTGGTTAAGAGCTATGGCTGCTAACCAAAAGGTCAGCAGTTTGAAACTGCCAGGCGCTCCTTGGAAACTCTATGGGGCAGTTCTACTCTGTCCTACAGGATCACTATGAGTCAGAATCAAATTGACTCAAGGCCAATGGGGTTGGTTTTGTTTTTTTTTAACCCCCACCCACCCACATTAACCCTTCCAGTGTCTGGGTGTTCTGGGACAGAGAGTGCAGGAAAGAGATCTCTCATAGGAAATCCCTTTGAAGATACGGTCACAGGAATAGAAGGTGTTTTCCCAAAGTCCAGAGAAGGTGATCATAGAGGTTAGGGGGCCAGAGGAGGAAGCGGTGGTATAGTGGTGTCCTACAGATAGTGTGGAGATCACCAGCAAACCAACAGAATCCACCCCAACACCACAGCGGAAGAACTGCAAATGGAAGCTCTGATTTTATGTACAGAACATTCTATCCCTGGTGTATCCCCACCCCCACTGCCCCAGTTCCAGATGCCTAAAGGGAATAATGAGGGGGTCATCCAAGAAAATTCAGGTTTAGAATATGGAGATTTTGGTGTTTCCTATAATGGTTACTCACCATTACTTGTCCCACTTCCTTTGTCACTTCCCTCCTTCACACTTGCTTTCTTTCTCCCCCCCATCTCCCTTCCCTTACCCATCCATCCTTTCTTTTTCCTCCCTCCCTCCTCCCTTTCCCCTTTTCTCTATTTCTTCCCTCCCTCTGTTCTCTCTTTCCTTTCTCTAACCATTCATTGCACGGTCACACTGTTCCTGGCTCTGTGCTAGGCTTTGGGGAGCAGAGATATAAATACATGGCAGAAGCCTAAGTCTTTCTCTCAGCTGTAAGGCCCTGGGGAATTTGCTTGTAAATGGATGATTACAATTCAATGTGGAGAACACTGACAGAGGGATTTACAAGGGCCGGAGGAGTCCAGAGGAGGAAAGGGCAGCTAAGGGAATGCTGTTTGAAAGTGCTGTCTTGAAAGGATGAATAGGAATTAGGTGGGTGGAGAAGGGGGCAAGGATGAGGGTAAGGCCACCCCACAGAAAAGGCACAGCATGTAGTAGAGGCCGGCCAAAATCTGAGGTCTTGGGGAAACCACAGGTGGGGCAGATATATGGATGAGTCTCCCTTGGCATCTCACAGATGGTGCCCAGGTTCAGTGGTTTTCGCAGCCAGTGTGGAATGAGATAGCTTCCAGGTGGGAGAATCCCAGAATGGTGGACTCATTGATCTTATATTCCCAGCCCTGTCAGTTTGTTTGTTCAACACAATACTTTTGTTGCTTGAGAAGCCATATCATCTTTCCTAATCTGGGTCTTGGGCCTTGAGATCTTGCTGTAAAGCCCCTGGTGCACCATCTCCTTACGCTAATGTCACTGCAGAACCTGAAAATTTTCCATTTTTGTCCCTTTAGGGGCTTTCTGTGCGCAGTCCTGACCACTAGACCACTGCCATGGAACTATGTGACTTAAAGTGGTCTGCAGGCAGGTACTGGTCTGCGAAGTGCTTGCTATCAGTCTGCAACAAGAAATTGAGAGTAAGCACTTAGGAGCTTTTAAAGAAATTTTACATTGTGTGACATCCAAGCACACGATCGATTTCATTGTTACCATACTTTACAAAAGCATTGTGAAGGACTGGAAATTTAAACGGTCTTTTACTACAGATGGTAGTGCTGGTTTAGAACACAATCACAGTTCAGGACCGCGGACAGCAACACACCCTGCTGCCTAAACGTTAGTGTCATCACCTCTGCTTCAGCTTCCAGCTCTGGCAAATGCCCCTAGGGAACTCATAGCTCCCAAATCTAATGCACGATTTCAGTCTGTGACTTAATTGACCTCTCTAAGGCATTTGATCTTTGTTAACGTCCGAATCTGTTATTGTTGTTTAAAAATAATTCCCAATGAACAAATTGGAAATGGATCGTGGTGATAGTTGAACAACAGGATGAACATAATTAATATCACTGAATTATACACGTAAAAAATGTTGAAATAGCAAATGCTTTGTTAAACAGACAGACAGGTAGATATCTGCTGTCAAGTTGATGACTCATGTGACCTCGTGTACAACAGAACATTTTGTCATCCTCATGATCACTGGAATGCTCAAGTCCATCATTTTACCTAACCTGATGACATCCTCCAGTGATTGATCCCTCCTGATGATGTGTCCAAAGATGATGTTTCGCTATGATCCATAAGGTTTTCGTAGGCTAATTTTAAGAAGTAGATTGTGCCAGGCCTTTCTTCTTTGCCTTCGTCTGGATGCTCTGCAGAAACCTGTCCACTGTGGGAGACCCTGCTGATATCTGACATGCCAGTAACACACAGTCACCACAGTAAGACAAACTGACAGATGCGTACTAGAAATATGTACTTACCATAATTAAAAAAAAAATCCCAGTGAAGGAATAAGAAGTGTTTCACTAGGATTATCAACAGGCCATACCACTAAAATATGGGGGACAGTTTCTGGTGGCTAAATATATTCTTAATCTTACAACACTGCATCAACATTGTTCATTTACTTTTCAGTGAGTTCTTAGAGAGCTGGAGACAGGCTTTATTCATTTATGTGTTCAATATGTAACATACGGCCTGACACAAAGTTTATATGAACAAATGCCTACCACTTACCAGCTGTGTAACCTTGGGCAAGTTATTACTCAACTTCTCCTTGCCTGTTTCCCCGGCTGTAAAATGGGAATAATATTAAAATCTATCTCGTAGCATTCTTTTTTTATATATATTTTATTGTGTTTTTGGTGAAAGTTTACACAGCAAATTAGGTTACCATTTAACAATTTCTGTACATATTGTTCAGTGACATTGGTTACATTTTCACAATGTGTCAGCATTCTCATTATTTCCATTCTGCTTGTTCTGTTTCCATTAATCTAGCTTCCCTGTCCCCCCTTACCTTCTCATCTTTTCTTTAGGGTAAATGTTGACCAGTTGGTGTCATATGAAGCCCTGGTGGTGTAGCGGTTAAGAGCTTGGCTGCTAACCAAAAGGGTGGCAGTTCAAATCCACCAGCTGTTCCTTGGAAACCTATGGGGTAGTTCTACTTTGTGCTGTAGGGTCGCTGTGAGTCAGAATTGACTCAGTGGCAACAGGTTTGGTTTTGGTTTTTGGTGTAGCACTGTACTCACGGGTGATATTATTTTATGAGCCAATCTATCGTTTGGGTGAAAGGTGACCTCCGGGAGTGGCTTCAGTCCCAAGTTTAAAGGATATCTCAGGGCAATAGTTTCAGGGGTTCCTCTAGTCTCTACCGGTCCAGTAAGTCTGGGCTTTTTTAGGTATCTGAGTTTTGTTCTACATTTTTATCCCACCTATTGTGTCCCTGGTCAGAATGGTTGGTAGTGGTAGCCAGGCACCATCTAGCTCTTCTGGTCTCAGGATAGATGAGGCCGTGGTTTGGGTGGACTATTAGCCCTGTAGGCTAGTTTCTTCTTTGAGTCTTCAGTTTCCTTTTCTTTTGCTCCAGCTGAGTACAGACCAATTGTTGTACCTTAGATGGCACCTCACAAGCTTTTAAAATACCAGATGCTACTCACCAAACTAGGACGTAGAACATTATCTTTACGAACTATGTTATGCCAACTGACCGAGTTGCCCCACAAGATCATGGTCCTAAGCCTTCAAACCCAGTAAACCCGTGAAGTCTTTGGTTATGTCTAGGAAGTATCTGTAACTGTGCCCCCTATGTGCTTTATTATATATATGAATATATATGCAGCACGAACATATATATACATATACCTACAGATAACACCTATACATGTACACTCATATACTCACATGTGCCTTCCTATACATATATATGCATACATATCTACCTGTGTAACCACACACATATTTTCTGGTTGTTATTACTGTTGTTTCAAAATTGTATGTTAACAGCATTTACCAAAATTAACCCTTATTCTTGTGTACTTCTTATTATCATTATTTACGTCGGTCAAGTTGTACAAACTTTACCCATATTGGGTATTGCCTTTCCCATCAACAAAAGTAACAAGTGTCTACTATCTAGAAAGTGATTCCCCCTGCCTTCCCCTCCCATCCCAGTAACCACCAAAGAACATCGCTTTCTGTATGTATACCGTCTTTTTACAAAAGTGAGACCATACAATATTTGTTCTTTTGCATAGCATTCTTTTTAAGGTTAAATCGGTTAATCCAAGTGCTTAGAACGGCGCCTGGCACCAAAGCATAAGGAGTATTATTATCATCATTATTAAATGTTGCTGAATATACCAACAAACATCTATTACTGTTGGGCACGAAGAGGTGGAGGACTTCAACCAGCTGGGCCAGGTGGGTGTTGTTATCAGCTTCCATGGAGTCAACTGCAGCTCACGGCAACGTTATGTGTAACAGAACGAACCGTTACCCAGTTCTGCACCATTCTGATGATCACCAGCATGTTCGAATCCATCATTGAGGTTACTGTGCCAGTCCAAGGGTTTCCCATGATGTCATTGGCCCTCTACTTCACCAAATCACCTCTTCCAGCAATTGATCATTCCTGATGATGTGTCCAAAGCAAGTGAGTAAGACAACGTTCTGTTGCAATCCATAACGTTTTCATTGGCTAATTTTCAGAAGTAGATTTCCAGGCCTTTCTTTCTAGTCTGTCTTAGTCTGGTAGGTCCACCCATTGCCATAAACTTGGATTCCAACTTGTGGCAACCCCAAGTGCTACAAAGTAGAACTGCTCCATAGGGTTTTCTTGGCTGTAATCTTTATAAAATCAGATCACCAGGCCTTTCTTCCACAGAACACTGAATGGGTTTGAGCCACCAACCTTTAGGTTAACAGCCGATCACAAAACACTTGTGCCCCTCAGGCTCCTTATCTGGTGAGTAGGGCTACAGATTTATATTGACTTGTTTGAGTCTAAGCTGCTCTACCTAGGGCACTGTAAGCTTTGGGATTTTTAAGGTTTGCTTTTCCTGAGTCCCTGTCTTATCATGTCTGCCCCATTCTCCCATCCCCTTCAGCTGTGTACTCCCTTTCTTTTCTAGCTACATTCCCACCACCTTCCTGCACCTCCAGGCTCACTCACATCCTCCTCTTGATCTCCACTGCAGAGGACACTGGATGAAGGGCTCCACCGAGCAAGGGGACCTGGCACCTCCTGCCCTCTCAGTGATTCAGCTCAATTTACCTCCTCCCTGGATGCCTCCCTAACCTTTGTCTTCCCACTTCCTTAACTGGCCTATTTGCTGCTCCCTAGGCACCCTAGATGAGAACTCCTTGGCTGGCCTAGCACTGCTGCTGCTGATGGGGCAATGTTGGTGCTGCTGGGCTGTGGGGGCACGCTCTACCTCGAGGTCTGGGCGTTGGAGAAGTGCTTCGTCCAGAAGATCCTCAATGGCGCTGTGGTCTTATGTGCTTAGGCGCTTGCGGGCAGTCCCATCCATCCCTCCCCATACCCAGAGTCCTGAGGAGGGCTAGGAGGACTGGACACTGTGGAAACAGTGGGGTGGGGATGGTAGGAAATGGGTGGGCAACAGTCTGGCTGAAGTATCCTGTCCCCTGCCCATGTCCAGGCTGGGGGTTTGGAAGAAGCAAGTGTGATCTTGCCTGGGATGAAGGGAGAAAAGCAGGCTTGGACAGGACAGGAGAGAGAAACGGAGGGCTGCAGTCAGGCCCCTCACTCTCAGACTCCCAGATCAAAGGTCTGTGGTTTTCCTCTTCTTCCCCCTACCCCAACCCTTGTGACTCAGGAGGTCCTGGTGGGCCCTTGGTCGTGGGGGTGGATGCAGATTAGGTCCCACTGCCTCCCCATTAGGAGTCTTTGGGTGGTGTAAATGGTTAGCACTGGGCTGCTAACCAAAAGGTTGGAGGTTTGAGTCCACCCAGAGACACCTCAGAAGAAAGGCCTGGTGATCTGCTTCCAAAAAAATCAGCCATGGAAAACCCTATGGAGCACAGTTCTACTCTGACACACATGGGTCGTCATGAGTTGGAGTCAACTCCACAGCAACTGGTTATGGAAAAGTACCAGTCCTCCCCACACTGCATCAACTTGTTCATGTTAGTGAAGGACCTTGAGAAAAGGTGCTCTAGGCCATTACCCACTGCAGCCCTCAGGCCCCAGCTTCAGGGCCTAGTCCTTCCCTTCCCCATTTCAGAGGAGTGCACGTCTCCTTACGGAAAAAAAAAGCTGAAGAACGGCAACTCTTTGCAAACTGTAGGGTATGGTGTCTGTTTATTGGCACTTTCCAGAACAAGCTGATGCCATTTCCTTCACACCCTCCCCTCTGGCCTGGTCTGCAGGCAGTCTGGACCTTGGATACCCCAGACTTCCTCTTCTGGGAGCAGGAGCATGGCCAGGTTGCCTAGGCTCCCTGGAGGCTGCTTCCTCTAGAAGCTCCTGGCTGGTCAGTATGGCCCCCAGAGCAACTTCACCTTCACCTACCAGGCCCCTGAGAATACCAGAGACAGATCCACTGTCCCCAGAAGCCCAAGGCCTCAGTGGCTGTGGGAAAAAAGATGCAGTGGGTGGGGCCTACTGAGGAGGGCTGGGGCTTTACGTAAAGTAAGCACACCGAGAAGAGCTCCTGGAGAATGAGGGGTCCAGGAGGCAGGTACTCTGACTTAAATATGCCCTTGGCTCCCTGCCCTCCCCTAGGATAAAGACTAGGCTTCATAAGTTGAAGGTCAGGGCCTTCCAGCATCTGGGACACAGAACTCCTAGTATGTAAATACCTGTCTCAACACCAAGTCATACCTCTGTCTTGTCTCTGTTCCTTGTCTTCTGAACACAGAACTCCACACGTGCAAGGTCCACTCTATGGGGGAAAATGGCACATTTCCCCCCTTTTAGAGAAGAAAGCCAGCGAGTAAGGGGTGGACTAATCTGAAACTTGGTCAGTTCGACTCAAGTTTCGGTGTTCTTTCCTCTGCACCACTTGTTTTTCTACAGGTAGAGGGAAGATTTCTGGTTATGCTGGGTCCTCATTCCTTTGGGTCAACAACTGACTGACGTCCTGGAACGGATCATACCTTTCCAGATGGTCATAGTGCCCCCTCCTCCCTTTTGTCTCATACTCTCCTTGCTTCATTCATTAGCTGTCTAGACTTCACTGGCATTTGAGTTTGCAGCCACTGCTTGGTTGACATTCTAGCAGCCAAATCAAAGAGGAAAACACACTCATTTGTTCATCCAGTGAGTACTGCACACAAACTAGCACTGTTCCAAGCACAAGATATAGACATGCGTATGGTAGATTATATGATTTGTTCACAATTATTCTCTTCCTCAGCATGAACTGTTTTAGTTACCTAGTGCTGCTATAACAAATACCACAAATAGATGGTTTTAACAAACAGAAATTTATTCTTTCACAGTCTAGGAGGCTAGAAGTCGTCCATATTCAGGGTGCCAGTTCCAGAGAAATCTTTCTCTGTTGGCTCTAGGGGAAAGTCCTTGTCATCAACCTTCCCCTGGGTCTAGGAGTTTCTCAGCGCAGGGACCCTGGGTCCAAAGGACATACCCCACTCTCAGCTCTTCTTTCTTGGTGGTAGAAGTTTCCTTCTCCTCTCTGCTCACTTCTCTCTTTTATATCTCAAAAGAGATCGACTCAAGATACAACCTAATCCTGTACATTGAGTCCTGCCTCATTGACGTAACTACCTCTTATCCTGCTTCCTCAACATCATAAAAAAACAAAAACCAAACCAGTTGCCATTCAGTTAATTCCGACTCATAGCAACCCTATAGGACAGAGTAAAACTGCCCCATAGGGTTTCCAAGGAGTGGCTGGTAGATTTGAACTACCAGCCTTTTGGTTAGCAGCCGTAGTTCTTAACCACTGTGCCACCAGGGCTCCAATTAACATCATAGAGGTTAGGATTTACAATACATAGAATGATTACATCAGATCACAACATGGAGGACAACCACACAATACCGGGAGTCATGGCCTAGTCAAGTTGACACACATTTTTGGAGGGCACTATTCAATCCGTAACAGCTTCCTTGTAATAGAAGTATACAGTCATGCCCTTTTCCTTGTGGCTTTGCAGAGTATCCCAACAGAGTCGGTGGAATATACATCCTGTCCCACTGACTTTGGGCTTGGCCATGTGCCTTTCTTTGGCCAGTGGAACATGGGTGATGATGACATGAACGTAGACTTTAAACATGCCTGCACAGTTTGGCTTCTCTCTTCCGCTCCTTCGCTTCACCATGAGAAGTCCATGCTCCAGGTAGTCACTACTCCTTCAGCCTGGGTCCAGGAATGAGAGACTCTGGAGCTGGCCCACAGTGCTTATAATACAGTAGGCAGTCTGTAACTACTTGTTGAATGGATAGAAATAGTAAGAAAAATAGTAAAACCTACACTCATGTATCCTCCACCCACTTTTGACAATTCATATGTAAAATATTCCATTTCCAGCATTTGTTTCCTTATCTGCAAAATGGAAATTACAATTCTATTCTCCCCTGATGGAGGAAAGATTGAAACCAGGGTAATGAACACACATGCTTCAGCACACCGTAGTGGCTCAGTGCATTTCTTCCTTCTCCTCTCACAGACTATCTTGTGCCCCAGTCTGGCCAAAACCCAGCAAATTTCTCAGCCTGGGAAGCCTCTGAAGCCCCCCCAGAGGAGGCTTTCGTCTGAAAGCGGCAGTTTCCTCCATCTTCGTGGTTCTGGAGCCTGTGGATGGTCACCTGGTGGGTCTAATTCCCTGACCTTGCTCTGTCTCAGGAGTCAGGGCACTGAGTCTGGGTTCCAAAGCAGCTGAACAGGTCCTCCTCCATGAGGCAGCACCAGGAATATTCTTTTATCCTGGGTTTCCCTCCTTCCCCGACCAGCCTTGGGGACCCCTGAAGGCTCTTCCCCATCCTGCCTCCCCCTCCCCCTGCCACCCTCCCAGCTCCAGGTATTAGACCTCTTTCCCACCCTCTCTCTCCCCATCCCTAGGGCACCACCATTCCATCCCTGGGCAGACAGTTGGGTGGAAGGGCATCGCTGAGACTGATATCTCTTTGAGAGTGAGGTTAACAATTTGGTTGATCCTTTGCATGATCACTAGGCATTCCCTTCTGTATGCTCTTAGGCCCTTTAAAGGGGTCTATGTCTTTGGCCTCCCGTCCCTTGCCCATCATGATGCAGGAGGGGTCTTGGTCCTTCCCCTGGGGCCATGTGCTAGGTCTGGCTGAAACAGCATTACCCAGAGCAACAGTCATGTCCAGTGTCTTGACCTTGACATCCTCAGCCATAGCCCCAAGTTCTCCATGGTACCTCTCCCCCATATTGATCAACACTCTTCCCCTCTTCACACTGATCCAACTTCCCTCTGCTGTCCTCCCTGCCAAGCTCTCTACAGGGCCATCAGGATCCCTTGATCCACAGGAAACAAACTCTCAGTCTCTTCGATGCATTTCCCCTCTACTCCTGGATGAACCACAACATGGCTTTCCGCTAACACCCTGCCTTTCCTTTGTACTCTCAGTTGAGGCTTTCTCATCAGCCTGAGCCACCCTCAAAATCATTCTTCCCTTTTCTTAAAGGGTTCCACGTGGTCACAGCCAAGGAGCTCTATCAGCCCATTTTTTGCATGTAGCATCCCAGTAGTCTTACAGTCTTCATTCATTTTGTATTGTCTGCGACTCCTTCGCTCCAAACTGATAGTGTTTCTGCTGAAATGGTTGACTGGATGCGTAAGTCACATGCCTAGTCTCTCCATAAGGTTGTTCAACCACTCCGTTGGTGTTCTCTCCAGTACAAGCTGTCTACTCTTTTGCTATATGAATAGGCTGAGAACTTTCCAAATCATCAAGTTCTGGTTCTTTTTTGCTTAACTGTTCCTTACTCAACCTATCTCTTTCCTCTCACATTTTACTATAAGCAGCAAGGGAAGTCAGGCTGTGCCTTCAACACTTTGCTGGACATCTCAGCTACAATATCCAAGTTGGTTGCTTACAAGTTTACTTTCCACTCAACACTAGAAAACACAATTCAGTCAAGTATTCTGCCACTTTGTAACAAGACATGTTTTCCTCCAGTGTCAAATAACAGACTCATTTCCCTCTGAGGCATCACCAGAAGCACCTTTAGCATTCATATTTCTACCAATATAATGTTCATGATGATATGTGTATTCTCTAAAACAATAAAAGCTTTTCCTACTGTTCTCCTCACTTCTTTTTGAGCCTTCTTCAGAATCACCTTTAACATCCATACTTCTACCAACAGTCTCTTCAAAGTAATCTAGGCTTTTTCTTATCACGAACCTCAAAACTCTTCCATCCTTTACCCATTACCCAATTCCAAAGCCACGTTCACGTTTGGGGGTATTTGTGACAGCGGCACCCCTTTCTGGTACCAAAATGTGTATTAGTCTCCCAGGGCTGTGATGACAAAGTACCATAAACTGGTGCCTTACAAAAAAACCCAGAAATGTATTCTCTCACACTTCTGGAGGCTAGAAGTCTGAAATCAACATGTCAGCAAGGTTGGTTCCTTCTAAAGGCTCTGAGGGAAAATCTGTGCCATGTCTCTTTCCTAGCTTCTGGTGGTTGCTGGCAAAACTTGGCATTTCTTCCTTGTAGATACATTATACTCCCGTCTCTGTCTTCATCGTCACATGGCCTTCTTCCCTGTGTGTGTCTCTCTGTTCAAAACTCCTTCTCTTTTCTCTTATAAAAACACCAGTCATTAGGTTTAGGGCCCACTCTAAAATCCAGTACGATCTCCTCTTAATTCGATTATATCTGCAAAAACCCTATTTCCAAAAATGTCACATTCACAGGTTAGGGGGTTAGGATTTGAACATATCTTTTTAGGGATATGAAAGGGAAAAACAGACAAATCCACAATGATGGTTGGTGATTTTAATGCTTGCTTTAAGTAATTGATAGAACTAGACAAAAAATGTCACTAAAGACATAGATCGGAACAACGCTATCAGCCACCTTAAACTGATTGGCATTTATACACCACCACACTCAAATGACTGCAGAATAAACATTCTTTTTAAGTACATATTGTACATTCACCAAGATTGACAATATACTAAACTATAAGTCTTGATGACTTTCAAAAAAAAAATCATACAAAGTAGGGCCCTGGAGGAACAAGAAGAGATGGAAGCCATAGCAGAGGAGGAGGGAAGAGCCTGGGATGGGAGGGCCAGCTTGAAGCTCCTGCCAGCCTCCTCCTTTCTGAATGCCTCAATCCTAGGAGCAACCACAAGTGCAGGCCAGGTGCTACCATCCTAGATGGTGGATATGGTGGAGGGGGCTTCCCAAGCCAGCAGGGCTGGGTAGCAGCTGTGCTATCTGAGCCCAGTGTGGCCTTCTACTCAACACATCCACATCTCCTTCAATCCTGACAACAGCCCTGGGAGGTGGACACTGCTGCCTTTAAACATCCAGGACGACAAGGCTCAGAGAAGAAAGGATTCGTACTGGAGGAAACACAAACCAAGGCATTTGACTCTCGATTGACAGCAGTGGTCTTTGACCCTGGCCATAAATCAGAATCGTCTGGGGAGCTGTTGAAAATTAGCAGCGATTGTGCTCAACTCCAGGGTATTAAATTATAAACTCTGCAGGTGGGGTTAGGGTGGGACTGGGCCTCCAGAGTGTCACAAAGGTCTCCAGGTGATTCAAATGTGCACCCTTTGAGAGCTCCTTATGGACCCTGCTCTGCCTTCACCGCTCCTTCCCTGTGGAGAGTCAGCCCACCATTGTTGAGTCTTGTCCCTTCCCTGGAAGGTCCCAAGAGGGAGGCTGTTCTTATCTGAAGCTACAGTGGAGTTGAGGAGGTACTGTTTTCTCCCTTCTGCTCGCAGGCAGTGCCCAGGGAGACTAATTGAGACAGCTGGAAACAGGGGACTTTTCTCACCTGGTTTTCTTGAGCCTGCCCCAGGCAGGGAGAAAGGTGGGGTAATGGCTTCTACAAAAGGGAATGAGGAGTAGGAGGGAAGGAGTCAGGGATGCTGGCTTCCCAGAACCTCATCTCTTCCCCAGGCCAAAGCAAAACCTGAGAAGATCCCAAAACAGAGGAGAGAAGGGGGTTTCTGGTAAGTTCATAGAAAGGCATTCAAAGCAATAGCATTTTAAATTTAGCAGTACCTCAAGTTACAAATTCACTAGCCACTGGAAATATGTTCCTATTTATCATTTATAGTTGTTCAAGTTTTCTAGGGAGCTTTTTAAAATCCTGACGCCCAGGATACAGCCTCAACCAACTAAGTAAGAATCTGGGGGGTGGGGCCAGGCATCCCTTTTTTTGAGGCTTTTTTTTTTTCCTTCAGTGTTTTATAAAGCTTCCCAGGCACTTCCAATGGGAAGCCAAGGATGTGAACCACCGCATTAATCAGGTAAAGGAGGTGTTCATCTGAGAAAATAAACACCCATG
Source organism: Dugong dugon (assembly GCA_030035585.1). Taxonomy (NCBI): domain Eukaryota; kingdom Metazoa; phylum Chordata; class Mammalia; order Sirenia; family Dugongidae; genus Dugong; species Dugong dugon. The sequence continues at coordinate 153,030,168 of CM057460.1, forward strand.
TACAGGCTCAGATTGGCCTGTGTACCAGATGCGCTTCATCTGAGTGTGAGCATGAGATGTTAGTCTGTGTGTGGGTGCCTGGATACAGCGGGGGAGGCCCTGCTTTGTGCCTAGCCCCTCGACAGGGCTCTGGGGAGCACTGTTGATGTTGTTAGGTGCTGTCAAGTTGGCACCAATTCATGGCAACCCCATGTACAACAGACTGGTCCTGCACCATCTTTACAATCATTGGTTTGCTCGAGTCCATTGTTGCATCCACTGTATTTTGAGTGCCTTCCAACCTAGGGGGCTCATCTTTCCACATTCTATCAGACAATATTCTGTTGTGATCCGTGGGTTTTTCATTGGCTAATTTTCAGAAGTAGATCACCAGGCCTTTCTTCCTAGTCTTAAGTCTGAAAGCTCTGCTAAAACCTGTCCACCACGAGTGACTCTGCTTGCATTCGAAAAACTGGTGACATAGCTTCCAGCATCATAGCAACACGCACACCACCATAGTACAACAAATTGGCAGACAGGTGGTGGCTGGGGAGCATAAAGGAGACTAAAACATTACCTCTGCCTAGGGTGGTGCTTGGGATGGTGAGGAAAGCAAGCAAGTAGGTTAACAGAATTATATATTTGAATAAGAAACTCTTCTAATAGAAGATCTGGATGGACATATTAAAGTTACCTGAATTGCAGCAGTGTTCCAAACACAAAAGGTGTCTTTGAGCCACCATAAGAGTGGTGTGGGTAAGGCATTTGGCCTCCTCTAACTTCACAAGGAGGAAGGAGAAATTAAGATCAACCACCCAGGGCTGTCCTATCAGGCAGAGGTCAGACACGCCTCCTCTTTCTCTCTGCCATCTTTACCAATTCTGACACCAGCCATCCCTCCCACGGCACTCTCTACTTCTCTGCTGGGCTTGATAATTCATTGCAATCGCCACACAGAACTCATAGACCATACCCCCAGTTATGGGTTTAATAGGGAAGTAACAGGTTACAAATCAGGTTCAGGAACATTCAGGATACAGTTCCTCCATCAGAACAGCCTCTTCTCAGCTGTGCTCACAGGCACGCCTCTCTCTGGCCCTCACCTCTGCCCTGCTCGGCAAGTGTTACAAAGCTCTTTTAGCTCTGCTGATAAGTGCCCTGAGGCACCCCACTCCACCAGTAAGCCTCAGCCAGAAGGCACTCAGCTCTAGCCCCATGGATTGGCAAACCTAGTTCCATCAAGTGCCCAGAGGCACTCTACTCTGCCAGCAAGCCTCGTACCCAAAGGCACTCAGCTTTCTTGCACTGTGGGCTGAGAAGCCCACCACACAGTCTCCTGCTGGTCTCCTGACAGTCTCCTGGTTCTGCTGCCTCTGCTGCTACCGTTTCTCTGCCTCCACTTCTCGCGGTCTTCAGTGTTACAGCTCTGTCTCCTGGTTCCAGAAGCTTCTCAGCACAGGGATCCCAGGTCCAAAGGACGTGCTCCACTCTTGGCTCTTCCTCTTGGTGGTGGTGAGATCCTCTCCTCCTACTTCTGGGATGGCATTTTAAACATAGCGGGATGGTACAACTTACCAATTCCTTTGGTGGGCCACAATTACTTTATTTGCACAGTCCCACCCAATCACTTGGGTGGGAGTTACAAGACCACAATGAGAAAGTTCACACAAAAGCAATCCATCGCACCACAGAGCTGAAGCCTTCACTACAACCAGGCACCAGTATTAACTAGATGTCAGGGATGCAGGGTGAGAATTTGTCAGGCCTGATGCCCATGTTGTGGGGAAAAGCGAGTAGCACACAAAGGCCAAAGGGAAGCAGGGTCCTAGGCAAGAGCGAGGTTTCGTTCTGAGAGACAGAGGGGTTGTCTGTGATAGACCTGGAGGTGCAGGGGTGTTTGTTTCCTGTAGAATGAGGCCCCCCGGATCATTGGGAGCATGTGTTCAGGAACAGACACAATAAGAAGCATGCCAGGATGTAGGGGAACCAAGTGTCAAGGAGGAAGGGCCTGGTATGACTCTGTTGCTGGATAAAGGTACCAGCCAGGCAGTTCAGCTGCTAGGGTTGGAACTTTGGGCTTCGGACATCATGACAACCAGAAGCCAGAGGTCCAAGCCATAGACCTGTGGACAGGATCATGCTGGGATCCAACAGTGCCCACATTCCTGGGCCCAGGGACTGTCCAGCTATATCCACCAAATCAACACAGCATTCCCCAGAGCCCAGCCTGGCCAGAGGCTGGAGTGGGAGTGTGATCCTCAATGACTATAGACACAAGAGAGGGAGGAAAAACAGGAGACACCACAAGAGTTGGGAGCCAGACACTGACCTTGACTCCAAAAAAGGAGCAAGACATCACACCAGAAATCTTCCCAATCCGTCTCCCCATTAGTCCATATAAATAAGTGTCTGTGTATCACACACCTCAGAATAACAGCTAGATGGTCACCACCACGTGAGCAAGAGAAATAAAATTATTTTCTGGGGACCTGGTAACACCCAGGTTACTTGTCCCTCATCCAGAGAAGCATGGCAGGCTGTTTCAGAGATTTGTAGATGGCAACCAAAGGCCAAGGCCAAAGTGAGTGCCATTCCCACTTGATGGGAACAAAAAAGAAGAAAAAAAAGTTGCTGTCGAGTTGACCCCAATTCATGGCAATCCCATGTGTGTCAGAGTAGACCTGTGCTCCATAGGATTTTCAATGACTGGTTTTTCAGAAGTACATTGCCAGGCCTTTCTTTTGAAGTGCCTCTGGATGGACTCGAACCCTCAACCTTTTGGTTAGCTGCCAAGTGCATTAACTGTTTGCATCACTCACATTATCTCAATTGACATATGATATGACTGATAGATATACTGATTGGTCATATTCAAGTTATGTCACTCCCATTTTACAGATCAGAAGACAGACACACATGCACAGAGCAAGTGGAAAATCAGGCGTCTCAACCTGTATCATATGTGATTCCAAAGCCTGTGTGGACTACCCTCCAGCCCTACTTTATAAACGGTTCACTTGGAGTCACAGCCCTCACTAAAGCCAGAGTCCAGTCAATGCTGCAATTAACCCCCACTCCCCTCCCCTCCCCTCTTCTGAGAACCATCATTTTCCCTCATTCTAATAGCACCGAACACTTCTAGAAAGTCACCTCAACCAAGACCACCCTCACTTTTCTTTACAGACGAGCTTCTAAAGCATTAAAATAAGAATGAAATTTATTTTATTTAAATATCAGCCCCAGTCTCAGCAAGCCTGGCTCAGACCAGTCAATGAACTGTAACTGTCCAGGCTCGATCTAGACTGGGGGGTGGTGGGAAGCAGGGAAGGGAGATTCAGTGATTACCAGGACTGACAAGTGTCCACAATAGGAAGCAGAGGCAGATCCTTGTGGAGCTTGCCAAAGGCAGGAGCATCAGAAGGGAGGGAAGAAACAAGGAAAGGACTATCGCCTGGATGACAAGACCGATAGCAGACTCAGCCTCAAGACTCTTCACAGAAGGATGGGGTGGGCAGAGAGACAGCCGGGGGTAAAAAGCAGACCCTTTCTCTTCTCCTGGCAAGTGGGCTGGCTCAAGCCCCTGACCACATTCACCTGAGGCCAAGGAAGAAGACTTGTGGGGCCACCAGGAAGACAGCACATCTGCTAGGGGCTAGCTGAGGAGGAAGGGAAAGAGAGGGCAAGAGGAAAGGGACTCAGGTCTGGAGTCAGGACCAGTGGGGCTTCCTGGAGGCTGATCCAGATTTCAGAAGGAATGGAGGGGGTCATGTGCTGGAACTTCCCTGTGAGGTCTGATACAGGTCCATGTCTTCCCCACAGCTCACACTCTGCCTTCAGCATTCCAGGGACTAAAAGCACTTCTTTCAATGAGCCCACAGTAGCCCTGAAGGGCCATAGAGGCCCACTGAGTAGAGGTAACTGAAGTAGCAGAAGCGACACACTTTCAACTGGCTATTCCGGCCACATGGGATCCCGTAGGAGGTGCACTCATCACAAAAGGCCTGGGAGAACAGAGAAAGGGGAACAGACACTCTCAACACTGGAAACGTACGCCAGCCACTGACACAAAGCATCTTCTCCCAACTTCCTCCCCACCACCCGGAGAGGAGCTACAAGTGTGATCTCCACAGTATAGATGAGAAAACTGAGGCTCAGAGAGACGAAACTGACCCCAAGCACAGACCCCAGTGAGTGTGATGGAGGTGGGCTCAGAACCCAGGTCTCTCTGGTTCCTGATGCCTGTCCTCTTTCCTCCACTCCTCTCTGAACAGGCAAGAGGCTCAGATGGGACCAGAGAGCCTCCTGCCAAAGATCAAATGGAGGCTTTCTCTCCTCAAAGGAGAGGTGAGAGAAGGGAGGGACCCAGTGCTGACCAAAGACATTCCCGAGGGCCACTCAGTCCGTGACCAGTGAAAAACCAGTTGCAGCGAGTCGACTCCAACTCATGGCAACCCCATGTGTGTCAGAGTAGAACCGTGCTCCTTAGGGTTTTCAATGGCTGACTTTGGAAGTAGATCACCAGGTCTTTCCTCTGAGGTGCCACTGGGTGGACTCAAACCTCCAGCCTTTTGGTTAACAGCTGAGCATGCTAACCATTTGTGCTATGCAGGGACTTCTGTGACCAGCAGATGCAGGGAAGCAGGACGGGTATGCCTGTGTCCACAGCGCAGTCATTACGGGAAGGAAGCTCCAAAGGGAAGGATCTGTCACACGCTCCACTTTGAGGCCCTTGTGCAGTGAGCTCGGGTCTGATCAACACACAGGACTCCATGCCCAGTATTCCTTCTCCTGCCCCACAGTAGTGGGTACTGACCAGGATCTCTCCCATCTCCATGAGGGGGCCACTCATCCCCTGCCAACTCCAGGATCCTTGCCCAGACTCTGTCCTCTTGAGTACCACGCCCCCAGCCAACCTGCCCAGGAACTCTACCTTATTGCAGATCTGGCAGTATGTCTTCAAGCGAAACAATAGGAATAAGGCCCAGCAGCCTTGGCAGGTACTAGCAGGTCTATCCTGGCCCAAGGAATGCAGCTCTGGGGGCCAAGGGAGGAAGAGAGGATCCTGGTCATACTGGGACAAAGCCAACCAGCTGTCCCCTACTCTCCTCCCCAAGCAGGGAGGGAGACCCACCCTGCTCTGTCTCCTGGTTAGGACCCTGAGTCTCCTTCACTCTGAGTAAGTTGAGCTGGGCAGCCTTCAGAGCGGCCCCAGCTCCAGCATTTCTTCCTCCCATGTGATGTGAGGATGGTTGAACGCAAGTTCCAGCCTCTGTTCCTCCCAGCCGGAGGGAGAGGGCAGGGCAGGGGTGAGAAAACAATCAGCAGGGAGGAGGGAGCCTTGGAACTAAGAACCTGGAATGGACTAGGTCTCGCCCCTACTCGCAACACTTCTGTGGACCCCCTAACTCCTCCGTCTGGCCTTCCAGGCCTCCCCAACCTACCCCAGTCCACACCTCAAGCTCTACCCACAATTCTGCCCCCATTTATGCCTGTTCCCTTCCACTTGCTTTCCACTTTGCCCAACACCGACCCATGCTCATCAGTCTGGGCTCAGGGCAAATGGCTCTCCCTCTCTAGGCAGTTGGCCTCCATAGCACTGAGTATAGGCCTCTGCTATGGATTGAATTGTGTCCCCCAAAATATGTGTTGGAATCCTAACCCCTGGACCTGTGGATGTGATGTTGTTTGGGAACAGGGTTTCCTTTGTTTGTTAATGAGGCCATAACAGTGTAGGGTGTGTCCTAAACCTAATCACTTCTGGGTTATAAGGAACAGCATAGACACAGAGACAAGCAAGAAAAATCAGGAGAAGGTGGATGCCATGTGAGGATCGCCAAGGAACTGAGGAACGCCAGAGCTATAGGGGCTAAGAGGGACAGCCTCCCCCTAGAACTGGTACCTTGAATTCAGGCTTTTAGCTTCCTGAACAATGAGAAAATAAATATCTGTTCTTTAAAGCCATCCACTTGTGGTATTTCTATTATGGTAGCACTAGGCAACTAAGAGAGCCTCTATCATGGTGTGCCACCCTTGGCTTTGACACTTCCATGGCTGTCTCCCTGCCTAATGCTCCACTCTACAAGGAAGGAGACCGTGGACGATTTGCTCCCTTCTCCCCCTCTGCCCTATTGCCGAGCATGGAGGACCTCTGGAGGGATGGCAGAGTGACTGAGCAAGCCCACCCAGCAGTACTGCGATTCCAACTCCAGTGTTCAGTTAGCCCTGCAAGGGTGCTGCTGCCTCTGAGCAAAGCAAGCCTGAGCCATGGGTCTCACTCACCCTCCTCTGCCGTGGGCGCCATCATCCGAAAGACCATCTTCAGGATGTCTGAGAACTCTGTGGCTAAGTCAGACTGCATCCTGGCTACCACCTCTGAGATGGAACAGACCAGTGCATGAATGAAGTAGGAAGGATTCCAGCCAAACCCCTACAGTGCCTCTGCCAAGGCCCCTCCTGCAACTTCCCTCCAGAAGTATCTAAGGGGAAAGAGCTTTCTGAAGTAAACAGCCCAGGCCCTGAGCAGTCACTGGGGCCCAATCCTGAGACATCCAAACGTCAGGCCATCTCCTGAGAGATACATGGGGCCCAGGTGACCCCTCACCTGAGATGCTGAGAAAGAGATGATGAAGCAGGCTGCGGCAGCCGCTGGAATGAGCCGGTAACATGGCAGGTATTCCTGGCTCCCCACAGGAACTGCAGCAGAAGAGGCCATGGGTGAGGACACGCACCTTGCTCAGGCCCTGGCAGCCCAGAGAAGGCACAGGAGAAATATACAGGTGGTGCGCTCAGTCTGAAAGGGGCTCATTTGGGGAGGAGGGGTGGAGGTGGCACTACAAGAGGCAGGACAAAGATCATTAGAGACAAAGATCATTAGAGTACCATCCACAGACATGCGGGGATCAGGAGATTGTGCCCAGGGGCGGGATGGCCCTTGCCTGGTACCATTCAGCAACATTTAACAAGAAGACTTGATCTGAGAGCCCTAGACCCCAGCCAGGGTCCTTTCCAGAAATGAGATGAGAATAAAGGTGCAGACTGACAAAAGGACTGGGGCTGTGCAGGTGAGCCAGGCAGCCCCTGTGGACCCTCCCTCCCTGAGCCCACCTTCCTCTCAAGCCTCACCTGAAAGGGACCCTGTTACCAGCCATTGCCTGCCTGAAGGCACCATGTTCTGGCACCCAGTCATTTAAGGAGTGTTGGGCAGCCAGCCAGTGTCAGGGACCCATGTACCAGCCTCCAGTTGGCAGTAAACAGTTGGCTTCTCTGGGGACAATCCTTGGGAGGAGAGGCCTGATCCATGGCCAAGTCCATCAGGCCCTGGGTCCATGGTTGCCTGGGTAATCCAGGGATCAGGTGGGAGAGGATCTAGCTGGGGGAGCACCACATAGATTCTCTTCATTTGTGCTTGGGAGAACCCGAAAGAAAGAGGGTCTGCCAATATTCTCTGGTGTCACCAAGGAACTCTCATACCTCCGTTGTTCAGAAGGGTTGGGAGGGAGGGCCCTCAGGCTGGCACTCATCCTGGCTGTGGGCAAGTGGAGGTCTTCACAGTCAGTCATGACCAGGAGCCTTTCAAGCATCACCAGCTCTTCTAAGGTCAGAGCACTGAGTAGATACCTGTGGGGAGGATGGTGGAAAGAACATCCTGACCCACAGACTCTGGACAAAAAACAAAAATTCGTTTCCAATTCACAGCAACCCATGTGTTTCAGAGGAGAACTTCCCCACAGGGTTTTCAACAGCTGATGTTTCAGAAGTAAATCACCAGGACTTTACTTTCAGAAGTAAATTGCCCAGGTACCTCTGGGTGGACTTGACCCTCCAACCTTTTGATTAGCAGCTGAGCATGTTAACCATTTGTACCACCCAGGGACTCCAGAGACTCTGGACAGTGGCATTCAAATCAACCACTCCTCCTAGAAGACCGTGACACGGAAGCCCTGGGGGCCTAACGGCCAGTGCTAGGTTGGCCTGTGATGCACCCTTTCCTGTTCCCTCCTCCTCAGTCATCCTCCACTCACTGGATCTGACGCAAGGTGACATTGTAAGGCATGAAGATGGAGGGCAGAGTGTTTGGAAAGCTCAGGCTCAGAGGACTGCCAGGGTAGAATAGTATCCCACTGGAACAAAAGGACAAAGGCAGGTAACATTGAAGCAATTTCCAGTGCCTAACTGGGACCCTGCACCTTCTATCCAACCCCAAGTATTTTATCAATCCACAGAGACACACATAAATCAGTTACCATTGAGTCAAATCTGACTCATGGTAATCCCATGTGTGTCAGAAGAGAACTGTTCCATAGGGGTTTCAATGGCTGATACTAGCATTGAAACTTTGTTGTTAGGTGCCATTGAGTTTTTTCCAATTCATAGCGACCTGATATACAACAGAATGAAAAACACTGCTCTGTCCTGCACCATCCTCACAATCATTGCTATGCTTGAACCCATCATTGCAGCCACTGTGTCAATCCATCTCTTGAGGGTCTTCTTCTCTTTCACTGACCCTCTGCTTTACCAAGCATGATGTCTTTCTCCAGGGACTGATCCCTCCTGATAATATGTCTAAAGTACATGAGACGAAGTCTCACCATCCTCGTTTCTAAGTAGCATTCTGGCTGTACTTCTTCCAAGACAGACCTGCTCATTCTCCTGGCAGTCCACGGTATATTCAATATTCTTCACCAACATCATAGTTCAAAGGCATCAATTCTTTTCTGGTCTTCCTTATTCACTGTCCAGCTTTCGCATGCATATGAGGCGACTGAAAATACCATGGCTTGGGTCAGGCGCACCTTAGTCCTTAAAATGACACCTTTGCTTTTTAACACTTGAAAGAGGTCTTTTGCAGATTTGCCCAATGCAATATGTCATTTGATTTCCTGACTGCTGCTTCCATGGGTGCTGACTTTGGATCCAAGTAAAATGAAATCATTGACAACTTCAATCTTTTCTCCATTTATCATGATGTTGCTTATTGGTCCAGTTGTGAGGACTTTTGTTTTATGTTGAGGTGTAATCCATACTGAAGTCTGTAGTCTTTGATCTTCATCAGTAAGTGCTTCAAGTCCTCTTCACTTTCAGCAAAGAAGGTTGTGTCATCTGCATGTCATAAGTTGTTAATGAGTCCTCCTCCAATCCCATGCAAGCTTTTAGAAACTAGCCCTTAAAAGAATAAAACTGGTCCCAGGAACCCTAGAATCACGCCCACACTGTCCTACACTGAGACCTGAATCCATCAACTTGACTGTGACAGGAAGTACCCAGAGCTTCCTCGTCGAGGTAATGGTTTCTACTAGACCAGCTGCCTCACCAGACAATGCCCAGGCGGGGGATGGTCAGCATCAGGCTAGGCTCAGAGCTGTCTAACATCTCCTGGGTCAGGTAGCCATTCCTCAGGGCCCTGAGAAGGAGAGAGAAAGAAGACAGCCAAATGCAGGTCTGGGTCCTCTGCAGCCACAGGTGTGTCCTCCTCACCTACAGTATTCAGGCCAACGCATCATCCTCACCTGGCTGCTGCCTCACAAAACAGCACAGCCACGATCTGCTGCTCCTCCAGTTGTACACTGTCTTTCTCATTATATAAAGATGATAAGACTCTGGTGAAAAGGTTTGGGGAGAAAGGTGGGAGAAGAGAAGTTTAAGGTCTTTTACTGCCCTTCTGCAGAGTCAGCCCCATTGCTCAGGTCTCACAGGGACGAGGAGGAAGATCCATTGATACAGACATAACACAGCCTGCCATCGGTTTGAAGTCCCCCCCCCCCAAGACCCCACAAAAGAGATTTGAGTTTGATGTGTCCTCAAATCTGAGAGTGAAGACAGATCTTTTTCCATCCACCTTCCCCAACCCCCTCACCCCCCACCATCTTATTCTCACTTGTATTCAAATTGATACAAGTCTTCTTGAAATAAATACATGGCTAAAAACAACTCCAGTGTCATGAGGTCTGACAGGTTGTGCCTCTGCTGCTGTAGTATGAGTTTAATGTCCACCAGGTATACCAGCACACCCAAGGCCAAGGGAAAAAGGTCACTTAAAAACAGAAGATCCTCATCCAATGTTAGTAGGCGCTGCAGAGAGAGCACAGAGGCAAAAAGAGTGTTTCTCCAGAGGCAACTGGGTACAGAAATATCAGTTTAGGAGGCAGGGCAGTTATCTTGGAGAAGACAGGATGGATCAAAGCAAGACAAGCCCAGGTAGGCACTGACCTGAGCCACAAGTAACATGCTGGCAACAAAATGGTTCTCCAATGCTTCTTCGGCGAACTTGCTTAGGTAGGTGCGGCTGATTTGTTCCCTTGCTGGGGTGTTCTGCTTTACAATCTGCAGAATTGCTTCCACCACCTGTACCTAAGATAATCAAGGAAAGGGGAATGGGCCAAGGATGACTCCCACCCCCAACCACCTATGCTGTTCTCTCTCTGATCCCAGGCTATAGAGCCCTTTTTGAAAGTTATAGTCCAAACTCACTTGAACAAACAAGAGAAGATCATGTGTCTACCTTTGTGTCAAAGGAATCAGCACCTATGGAGACACATGAATACTGCAGGCATGGAGAAGAGACCACTAATATAAAAGCAACCTTAGGGTATAAGAACCAGGACTGAGGTAAGGGCAAGGCAGTTGTCCCTCTTCAGGGGCGTCTCCATTTGGTGACAACATTGGAGTATCTGCTTGTTACTTTATATTAAAGAAGTGAGTAATCCTTACATCAAATATGCCAAAAGTTTGGCACCAGTGTCCCTCCCCTAGCCATCCCTAAACTATCACTGCACCCTTTCCTTCTCAGCCCAGAGCAGCCTCAGAATCTTCTTACAGACAGAGCTGGTAGGTAAAGTGAGCCATCTGCCATCCCTACCTCAGACCACCTTCTTTCTTCTCCTATCTAAATCACCAAACCTAGGTATCTTCAAGCTCCACAAACCCACAGATGTCAAACTTTAATGGAAAACCATTCACAGGTCTTTCTGTTGGGTGAGGTGGTAGGGGTGGAAATAAACACATGAAATAGACTTGCAGTCTTATGTGTGTTGTTGGGGTATATGAAGGATAACTCAGAACATACCTGCTTGATTTCAAACATAAGCCAGAGTTGTTTTACCACGGGTAGTTGGGAAGGTCCCATCCGGCTTCTGATCCTTGCTATAAGTGCATCTGAATCCTCAAATCCTCTGATAATATCATCTACAAGCGTGGGCTCTAACATCTGAAGAGGTAATGGGACCAGGGAGGTGGGTTGGGAAGAATGTAATGGGAAAAAAAAAAAATTAGGTATTGTATTCAGAAAAATTACAAATAAGTTGACATTTTTACTCAGCTATTTCACTTCTAGGAATCTATACAAAATATAAAATGGCATTTTGGTAGGCTAATATGGTAGATTATTCATCCTGGCATTATTTGCAATATCAGAAGTCTAGAAACAAGACAACTGCCCCTCAATAAAGGACTGATTGAACAAATGCTGGTACATTCATATAATGAAATACTTCTACAGACAGAGATATATATGTATATACATATGCAGCACTTTATGCAATCATATGAAGAGATCCACAGGATATATTTAAATGAAAAAAATCAAGGTGAAACTTGTGCAACATATGTTGCATTTTGTTTAAGAAGGTAGGGGGAAATAATGTGAACACGTATGTATTTGTTTATGTGTACAAAAGGAAATAATGGAAGAGTAAACAAAAAATAAACTTCAAAAAAAAGAATAGCCATTGGGAATGAAGTGAGGAAACAAGTTGAAAGAAATGGGAATGGAAGTACTACTTCTGATTATACCTTGTTATATAATTTTGATTTTGGAAACAAATGTTTTTAATATTAAAAAATAAAAATGCTAGGAAGACGGTGGCATGAGCAGGTCTAGGATCCCAACTCTACCCACATGAACACCAAGAAAAGCAACTAGAAATCTGTATTCAACCCTGTTTAAGAACTCGGAAAAGGCAGTCAAAGGAAGGCAGCAAGGAGCAGCAAACTGAAATAAGATGAGGATGAATTTCATATGGTAGGAAAGCCTCTTCTTCTACTGTCCCCACCCCTCATCCTCCCAGCATGGCAGACAGATGGCTGCAGCTGATTCGCAGCCACAACCACATCTGACCTGCGCCTCTCCTGTGCACTATGAAGAGCCCTGATCTCTGGATCTGCAGTAAATAGAAAAATCTTCCTGGAAGACTGTTCAGGGTGTATGTTCTGGCTGGTCTTGGTGCTGCCTGAAGGACTGAGACCTGGGTCTGTCCTGAATCAGAGCCCTCACAGAGCAGGGGAGGGAGTGGTGAGTACGGACAGAAGCCTATGCCCACCTTAGGGTATATTGATCAATGGGTGTTTTATTATAGGTGTGGAAGCTGCTGAAGGTCTGAAGCCTGTCTGGCCATAATCTGAGATCTCACAGGGTGGAGGAAGGAGTGGTAAGCAAAATCTGAAGACTGTGCCCACTTTAGAGTTTCCTGCAGAAATTAGCGCTTTTGAAGATACCATACATATGGGAAAATTGAGAAAGCTAACATATTGGAACAGTCCAATGTACCAGCTTCAAAAAAAAAAAAAACATAAGGCACACAAAGAAACTGGAAATGATGGCTTATTCAAAAGAATAAGATGAAGGGAGAGAAACTGTCTCTATGGAAACCTGGATGATGAACAAATTAAAAGAATGTAAGACAATATTAAACAAGCTTACAGCACTAAAGGAAAACAGACAACTAAAGAATACCAGGAAAATGATGCATGAACAAAAAGATAATATAAATAAAAAGATAAGACACTATAAAAAGAAACCAAATGAAAATACTGGAATGGAAAGACACAATAACTGAGATTAAAAAAAAAAAATCATTGAAAGAATTTAAAAATAGATTTGAGCTGGCAGAAGAAAGAATCAGCAATCTAGAGGATAAGGTAATCACTATTATGCAGACTGAGGAACAATAGAGAAGGCCCAAGACCGCTGAGCATAGCTTAATGGACATGTGGGACACCATCAAGCAAACCAACATACACATCATGGGAATCCCAGAAGGAGACAAGAGAGAAAGAACAGAAAGAATATTTGAAGAAATAATGGCAGAAAACTTTCCATTCTGGTGAAAGACGTGAATCTACAAATACGAGAAGCTCAACAATCTCCAAGTAGTACAAACGCAAAGAGATCCACATGAGACACATTATAATCAAGCTCTCAAAAACTAAAGGTAATGAGAAAATCATGAAAGCAGCAAGACAGAGGTGCAATAGTCACAATAGGATCTCCAATAAGATTAAATGTCGATTTCTCCTCAGAAAACTTGGAGGGCAGAAGACAATGGAACGACATTTAAAGTACCAAAAAAAAAGAACTGTCAACCAAGCATACTATATCTGGCAAAATTGTCCTTCAAGAATGAGGGCAAAATTAAAACATTTCCAGGTAAGCAAAAGCTGACAGAGTTTATACCCAATAGACCAGCCCTACAAGAAATGCTAAAGGGAGTCCTTCAGATGGGAAAGAAAAAACACTAGAAAGTACTCAAAGCCATACATAGTAAAAAAGATTTCCATTTAAGGTAATTGCATGTTGTTGCTGTGAGGTGTCATCAAGTCGATTCCTGACTCATAGCGACCCCATGTGACAGAGTAGAACTGCCCCATAGGGTTTCCATGGGCAAGTATAAAGGCAAGTTTTAAGGTATTTTTGCTTGATAATTCTAATTATGTCCTTCATGCTTTATACTAACAACTGCATAAAAATAAGTATATATTTGTTTGTGCACATGATGTATAAAGGTACAATAAGTGATAACAACAACATAAACGGGGAGGGGGAGAGGAATGGTAGAGGTATAGAGTTTTTCTATGTTATTAAAATTAAGTTGGTGTCAAGTTAAACCAGGTTGTTATTAATGTAAGGTATTAAATGTAATCACCATGGTAACCACAAAGAAAATATCTAAAACTACACACAAAAAGAAAGAAAAAGTAAATAAAAAAAGATTCACTATCAAAAAAGAAACAACAAAACACAAAAGTTGGCAGTATTAGCGGAAATGAGAGACCAAGAAGGCATTAAAAAAAAAAAAAAAAAATGGCACAAGTCCTTCTTTATCAGTAATTACCATGAATATAAATAAATTAAGTGCTCCAATCAAAAGGCAGAGTGGCAGAATGTATTTAAAAAAAAAACCCAACTATATGCCGTCTACAGTAGACACATCTTAGACACAAGGAACACAAATAATCAAAAGTGGGAGAATAGAAAAGAATATTCCATGCATATAGTAATCTAAAGAGACTGGCATGGTGATTTTAATATCAGACAAAATAGATAAGTCAAAATCTGTTATAAGAGACAAAGAAGGGCATTATATAATGATAACAGGGTCAATCCATCAAAAAGATACAGTTATAAATATATATGCCACCTAACATCAAGCCTCAAAATACATAAAGCAAATACCGACAGAACTGAAGGGAGAAACAGACAGCTCTGCAGTCTGCTTCCAAAAGGTCACAGCCTTGAAAACCGTATGGAGCAGTTCTACTCTGTACAGATGGAGTTGCCATGAGTCAAAATTGACTCAACAAAACTAACAACAATGACAACAATAGTAGTTGGAGACTTCAATACAACACTATCAATAATGGATAGAACTTCTATAAAGAATATCAATAAGGAAACAGAGGATCTGAATAACACTATAAACCAACTAGACCTAACAGACATATCTAGAACACTCCACCCAACAACAGCACAATATACATTCTTCTCTAGTACACATGGATAATTTTCCAGGGTAGACCACATGTTAGGACGCAAAGCAAATGCCAATAAGTTTTAAAAGATTAAAATCATACAAAGTATCTTCTCCAACCACAATGGAATAAAACTAAAAATTAATAAGGAAAACTGTAAAATATACAAATACGTGGAAATTAAACAACATACTATTAAATAACCAATGGGTCAAGGAAGAAATCAAGAGAGAAGTCAGAAAATACTTAGAGTCAAATGAAAATGAAAGCACAAAATACCAAAACTTAAGGATGCAACAAAGGCAGGGCTCAGAGGGAAATTTATAGCAGTAAATGTCTCTATTGAAAAAAGAAGAAAGATCTAAAAATCAATAACATAATTCTACAACAGGAGAACTAGAAAAATAGTAAACCAAACCCAAAGCTACCAGACGGAGGGCAATAACAAAGATCAGAGCAGAGATCAGAGAATCAATTAAATCAGAACTCGGTTTTTTAAAAAGATCAACAAAATTGGCAAACCTCTAGCTATACTGACTATGAAAAAAAGATGCAAGTATCTAAAATCAGAAATGAAAGTGGGGACATTACAACCAACCCTACAAAAATAGAAATCATGAGAGAATGCTACTAATGATCATAAACCAACAAATTACATAATCTAGATGAAATGGACAATTGCTTCAACAACAAAAACACATAAACTGACTAAAGAAGAAATAGATCTCAACAAACCCATAACAAACAAAGAGATTGATTCAGAAATAAAAAACCTCTCTCCCCTCAAAAAAAAAAAAAAGGCCCTGGACCAGATGTTTTCACTGACGAATTCTACCAAACATTTATAGTAGTGACTCAAATCTTTCTTAAACTTTTCCAAAAAACAGAAAAGGAGGGAACACTTTGTAATTCATTCTATGAGGTGATCATTACCCTGATACCAAAGCCAGATAAAGCAACCACAAGAGAACCAATATCCCTAATGAATATTGATGTAAAACTTCTTAATAAAATACTAGTAAATCTAATCCAAAAACATATTTAAAGTATTATACACTAGATCAAGTGAGATTTATTCAGGCATGCAGGGGTAGTTCAACATTAAAAAAAAAATGTAATAAACCACATTAATAGAACAAAGGAAAAGAACCACATGCTTATCTCAACATCAAGAAGGCATCTGACAAAAATCAAACACCCTTTCATGATAAAAACACTCAACAAACAAGGAATAGAAAATAAATTCCTTAATATGTACGATAAAGGGCATCTATGAAAAACTTACAGCTAACATCATACTCAATGGTGAAGAACTAAGTGCTTTTCCGTTAAGACTGGGAACAAGAAAAGGATGCTCATTCTCACCACTGCTCTTCGGTTTGTACTGGAAGTCCTAGCCACAGCAGTTAGGCAAGAAAAAGAAATAAGAGGTATGCAATCAGGAAGGAAGAAGTAAAACTATCCCTTTTCATTAATGACATGATCCTATGCATAGAAAACCCCAACTACTCCACACAAAAAGGAAAAACTACTAGAGATAATAAATTCAACAAAGTGGCAGGATACACAGTCAACACACAAAAATTAGTGGGGTTTCTATACACCAGCAATGAGCATTCTGAAAAGGAAATTGAGGAAATAATTCTATGCACAAAATATCCAGGAATAAATTTAACCAAGCAAGTGAAAGACTTATACACTGAAAACTGTAAGTCACTACTGAAATTTTAAAAGACCTAAATAAATGGAAAGACATTTGTGTTCATGGATTGCAAGACTTAATATGGTTAAGATGTTGATACTACCCAAGGCAATCTATAGATTCAACAGAATGCCCATCAAAATTCCAACAGCTTTCTTTGCAGAAATGGAAAAGCCAGTCCTCAAATTTACATGGAATGGCAAAGGGCCCTAAATAGCCAAGGTAATCTTGAAGAAGGTGATCAAAGTAGGAAGACTCACACTTCCTGATCTCAAAACATAGTATAAAGTTACAGTGATCAAAACAGTCTGGGTCTAGTATAATGACAGACATATTGACCAACAGAATAGAATTAAGAGTCCAGAAATGAACTCATTATTATCTACCGTCAATTGATTTTTGACAAAGGTGCTAAATCCATTAAATGGGAAAGGAATATCTCTTTAATAAATGATGCTGAGGCAACTGGATTTCCACATGCAAAAAAATAAAGCTGGACCCATACCTCACACCATATATGAAAATTAACTCAACATGAATCAAGGACCTAAAGGTAAGAACTAAAAATCATAAAACTCCTAAAAGAAAACATAGGAGTAATGCTTTGGGACTTAGTATTTAACAACGGACTCTTAGATATGACATCAGAAGTACAAGCAACAAAGAACAAAATAGATAAACAGGACTTCATCAAAATTAAAAACTTTTGCTCACCAAATAAATTTATCAACGAAGTGACGAGACAACCTACAGATTGTAAGAAAATTTTGGGTTATTATATATCTGATAAGGATTTAATATTCAGAATATATATAGAACTCCTACAACTTAATAACAAAAAGACAAACAACCCAGTTTAAAAATGGACAAGGGACTTGAACAGACATTTCACCAAAGGTGAAATACAAATGGCCAACAAACACATGAAAAGACAGTCAAAGTCATTAGGGGAACGCAAATCAAAACCACGAAGAGATATCACTTCACTCCCACTAAGATGGTTATGATAAAAAAAAAATGTTTTTTAAACAAAACAGATAACAGCAAGGCTTGGTAAGGATGTAGAGATATTGCAACCCTCATCCATTGCTGGTAGGACTGTAAAATGGTAGATACTGTGGAAAATAGCTTGGCAGTTCCTCAAAAATTTAAACATAGAAATACCATATGATTCAGAAATTCCACTCCTAGGTAAATACTCAAAAGAACTGAAAGCAGGAACACAAATACATGAACACCAGTGTTCAACTGCAGCACTATTCACAACATCCAAAAGATGGAAACACCTAAATGCCCATCAATAAGCGAATGGATAAACAAAAAGCAGTATATACATAAACCATTACTCTGCCATAAAGAGAAATGAAGTCCTGATATACGCTACAACATAAATGAAACTTGAAAACATGCTGAGTGAAATAAGTCAGTCATAAAAGGACAATTATGTGATCCCACTTACAAAATACCTACAATAGACAAAAGTATAGGGACCAAACTTTATTAGTGGTTACTAGGGGCAGGAGGGTGGGGGAAAGTGGAAGTCATCACACAGAGACCACTGAGCTTCTGTTAAGAGTAATGGAAATTTTTGAAAATTGATAATGGTGCTGGTTGCACAACATGATAAATGTAACTAATGTCACTAAATTGTACATGTAAAAAATGTTCAAATGGCAAATATTGTGTATGTGTGTGTATATATATATATATGTATGTGTGTGTGTGTGTGTGTGTGTGTGTGTGTGTGTGTGTGTGTGTGTGTGTGTGTGTGTGTGTGTGTGTGTGTGTGTGTGTGTATGGAGCCCTGGTGGCACAATGCTTAAGAGCTCGGCTGCTAACCAAAAGGCTGGCAGTTCAAATCCAGCAGCCACTCCTTGGAAACCCCATGGGGCAGTTCTACTTTGTCCTATACGGTCGCTATGAGTCAGAATCGACTCAGTGGCAATGGATTTGGTTTTTGATATATATATATGTGTGTCTGTGTGTGTGTGTATACACACACATATACTTAACACAAAAAATATAAAACAAAACAAAATAACCTTATAAACCTATGTTCATAGCAGGCATTAGTTCACTGCAGCGTTAGCCAAAAAAGTGAAAACAATCCAAGTGTCCATTAACTGATCAATAAAATGTGTAAAGCCCATACAATGAAATATTACTGACCATAAAAAGGAATGAAGTACTGATACATGTTACAACATGGTTTAACCTTGAAAACATTATGCTAAATGAAAGACGCTAGACACAAAAGGACACAGATTGTCTAATTCTGTCAGGGCTTCAAACGGGTTCCAAATGGTTCAGAAATTGCTGACATAAACAAGGGCAGCAAATGCATTGCATAGCAACCAAATCTGCTGCCCATCGGATTTTGACCCAGTAGATAACAGCTGTGCCCCACTCAAAGATGGTGGCCGACCATACCACTTTGAATGTGTGCCGCTCTCCACAGTCTTGCCAGTAATCCAATCTCCCACATCAAGCTCATGAAACTTTTGGGATCCATGCAGGAGACTGGATTATTGGCAAGAGTGTGGAGAGCGACACATACTCAAAGCAGCAGAGTCGGCCACCATCTGTGAGCGGGGCACGGGTGTTTCCTACTCAGGTCAAAATCCCATGGACAACAGATTTGGTTGCTACACAACGTGAACACTGCCCTCGTTGACGTCGATTACTGAACCATTCTGAACTGGTTTGAAGCCCTGGATTCCATTTATATGAAGTATCCAGAATAGGCAAATTCATAGAGATAGCAAGTGAAT
The DNA here is from genome assembly GCA_030035585.1 of Dugong dugon. Lineage (NCBI taxonomy): Eukaryota > Metazoa > Chordata > Mammalia > Sirenia > Dugongidae > Dugong > Dugong dugon. The sequence continues at coordinate 153,049,365 of CM057460.1, forward strand.
TTAGTAGTTGCCACAGATTAGAGGGCGGAGAGAATAAGGAGTGACTGCTTAAATATGGAGTTTCCCCTGGGGTGATAAAATGTTGTAGAATTAAATGGTAGTAATGGTTGCACGTTAAAATTTTGAACGTTAAAATTGAACACTTCAAAATGGTTAAAATGGTGATCTTATGAATTTTATCTCAATAAAAAAATCCTATAATTTATTGATACTGAGATTAATCACTTCTACCCCTCTCTAGAAAAGGACATCACGTTTGGGAAAGTAGTGGGTCGGCAAAAAGGAGAAAAACCCTCAATGAGGTGGCATGACACATAGCCACAAAAATATCAAACATATCAAAGCTCATGAAGGTGGTGCAGGACTGGACAACATTTTGTTCAGTTATATACAAGGTTATACATAAGGTTATGTTATACGTTATATATTATGCAATTAATTTATTGGAGCCCTGGTGTCGGAGTGGTTAAGCGCTTGGCTGATAATCAAAAGGTCAGAAGTTCAAATCCACAGTTGCTCCTGGAAAACCCTATGGAGGCAGTTCTACTCAATCCTATAGGGTTGCTATGAGTCGAAATTGACTCAATGTCAACCAGTTTGCAATAACAAAATAAGAACAATAATAATGATAATGGGGCACACTTGGAAACAAAAGGCATCAACTCTGTAGTCTGAATATTAGCAATTAATCAGAAAGAAACTAATCCTTCCTGAATGAACTGTAGTCCAGGGCAACCAAATAGCTTTACTTGATGAGGAAAGTTCTTCTATATATAGATAGCCCAGCTAATAGATGTGGAGCAAATGGTGTTAGAAAAATGAGTCCAAAAATGAATTAGAAAAATCATTACTTTGCAAAGAGGGCAGCATTTCATTCTGTCATACATAAGGTCACCGTGAGTCAGATCCAACTCAATGTCAACTAACAAGTATTAACAACGAAGTCAGGCAATAGTTAATGGATGAAATCATCAGATGAGACATTGATGGAGAACTTCACAATGGCAGGATCAGACTAAACTCATGGATCAATCGCAGTCTGTCTAAAACGTAGGAGGAGACGTGCCTCCAGATGTGTTATAATACATGAAGCACAGCACAACTGATGAAGTAATCTGGCTTTAAAAAGTTGAACCTGTATTTAATTAAATGTCTAGCGCTTATTTCCATTTACAGATATTCAGGAAATCAAGGTACAAGTTAAATGACACCCTTAGAAAGCAAACAGACTATCTTTGGTTGGGTATCTTAGAAGCACAGCTTGATACAAGAATTCTTGTGCAAGAGCTATCAAGAGGAATCTGCAACGAAGTGAGGGAAGCTGTGCAGGGCAAGGAAGAAGCTAAGCCAACGAGTGGTTTCAGCTGAAGTCTACCAGTACCAAGTTACCTTTGAGTCAACTCTGACATGGAGACCCTTTGTGTGTCAGGGTACAACTGTGCTCCATAGGGTTTTCAATGACTGATTTTTTGGAACAGATCTCCAGGCCTTTCTTCCAAGGCAGCACTGGGTAGACTTGAACTTCCAACCTTTCAATTAGCAGTCGAGCATGTTAACCAGTTGCACCACCCAGGGCAGGGGAGGATTAACCAGTAAAGAAGGTATACACAGACTTACATTAAGCAAGGAACCGGCTTACTTGTCTTTACTTACTAATCTATAGTGCACAATTTCACACGGGTTTCACCACATCTTTGATGTGGGAAAAACAGGTGATATTGTACACTACAGATTAGTAAACAAGCACAAGTAAGCCCATGTGTACCTTGCTTATTCGGTAATTCATCCCTGACCCAGGGACTCTAAACTGAAGTCTAGTCTCCATCTAATCCCATGGAAAGCCCTGGGGTGTGAACAACACCACAGCACTATCTCCCCTTGAGTCAATGGGGTAGACTTTAGTATCTCTACATCAGTCAATCATTGGCTGCCTGTCGTGGTGAAGGGGGTGTGCTGTGAGTGCTGGTTGGCCAAGGGCAATTCTCCAGAAGCAATTCTCCTAAGAAGTGGGCAGTTGTGTGCCGTTAGTACACAACACTCAGTACAGAAGCCAGTAAAGGGGATCTGGGCAAGGCAGCAACACCAACTACTACAGGGTATGTGAACCCTTCTGCAGGACAACTGGCCCAGCACCAGCAACAGGGCATTCTTGAATCAGAAAACAAGGAAGGGAGGCTGCTCTCGATTAAAATAGACTTAAGAGATATTACAATCAAATACTGGGCCTTACAAACAAAACAATTGTAAATAATAATAATAATAATAATAATTCCATGATGAACTAATGGTAGTTGGTACCAAGGGATTATTATTTTGTTAAATATGATAATGGACATTATAGTTATGAAATAAAATGTAATCTTTTCTAAAGATGTATACCAAAGTATTTAGAGACGAAATGACAAAATGTCTGGGATTTGCCTTAAAATACTTTAGCAAAGGAAAAAGTGATAGAGCAAATTCGGAAAAATCTTAGTAATTGTTCAGTCTAGAAAAACCAGTTGCCTGTTGACTTGATTCTGACTCAAGGCCTCCCCATGTGTGTTAGAACAGAATTGTGCTCCATAGGGTTCTCAGTGGTTGTTTTTTTGGAAATAAATCACAGGCCTTTCTTTCAAAGTGCCTCTAGGTTGACTCAAACCTCCAGCCTTTTGATTAGTGGCAGCACATGTTAACCATTTGCACCACCCAGGGACTCTGTTCAAGTTAGAGAGTATATGCGAGTCCATTGTTGTCTTTTCTGTACTTGTGTATGTTTGCAGATTTTCATAATAATTTTAAAGGAATAAATGGGATGGAGGAATCAAGCCTGGTCAAATACAACCCTCTCACCCACCACCACCCACTCTTTTCCAGTTCCAGGAAGTTCCCAGGCAATCTGCTGCCTGCTAAGCTTTAATCTATCTGTGACCCTTGGGAAGAGGAAACCAGGCAGCTGGTACAGTGGTCAGAGCAAGCTCACTCAAAGGACTGGGCCTTTGGACAAGTCCCTTATCTGATGAGGTCACTTTCCTTGTTTATATTCAAAATAATCTCCCCTCAGTTACTACGAGGTTTAGGTGGAATAACAGATGGAAATTCTGGCACGCTGTAGGTATCATTTCTTCTGGCCCAAACCAAACCATACGCTGTCGAGTCAATGCCGACTTATGGCAACCCTATGTGTTTCAGAGTAGAACTGCTCCATAGGGTTTTCATGGCTGTGACCTTTTGGAAGCAGATTGACAGGTCTTTTCTTCCAAGGTGCCTCTGGATGGACTTGAACCTCCAACCTTTCAGTTAGCAGCCAAGCACTTAACCATTTGTGCCAATAGAGCTGCCTTCTTTTGGGCCAAGTGCCCTGCAAATCTAAGTTACTTGGCAAACTGTACACACGTATCTGAACATACATGTGTGACTCAGTACTACTGGGAAGATTAGGAGCACAAGGCAACCAAACCTATTTCTGCTGCCTTTGGGGGCACACCATCCCCTGTGCAGTGGGAAGCAGGGCTGTCGCACTCTGGATGCAAGACCTGGGCCAAACTGATGTCCTCTGCATCTGTTTCTCACCCAAGTCCTAGGTTCTTCCCTGGCTCCTCTGTGCTATCAGTCAGCTAGACTTAGGACTTTCAAAGTCTCCATCTTCAAGAGGAAAAAAATGAACATTCTGCATCCTGGCATTCAAGGTCCTGCCCATCTTCCTTCCCAGCCTCTTCCACACAAGGAATGTCCCCTAGACCCAGATTATCTTGAAGTACTCAGCAGTTTAGAAAGTCACCAATGTTTTCACACCACGGTGCCTTACTACATGTTCCACTCGGTCCAGAAGATCTTTCCCACCCTCTTCAGCCCAGGAGAATAGCACTCACCCATTAATGTTCAACTTGAATGTCACCTCTACTGTAAAACCTTCCCTAGCCATTTCAGCCACTCCCTTCCTGTGCTCCCCAGCCCTTGCCCATCCTGAGTCCCAGCCCATATCTCACTGCCCTGTGGCTCATTTACACCCTGGGTATCCTTCCACTAAAGACCAGACCTGGAGGCTAGCATGGACATCAGTGTCAAGGAAGGCTTGTTGACTGGGCCCAATCCTTCACACTGTACTCCTTTCTCTACATCAAGTCTTGCCTAATTAACCTCTAGGATGTTTGTAAAATCATACTCTTGTCTCCATCGGCAAGACATGATCTTGATTGCCACATTCCTAATGTATCTCCTAGGCTATTATAACAGCATCTCTTGTTGGAGGGGGATGGGAAAAAAAGGAATCTTACTAGCAAAGTCAAGAAGTGGGAGTTTCTCAAACTTCAAATAGTTCACTTTAGCTGGAGAGTGATAAACAAAAGATTGGCGGTTCATGCCCACCCAGAGGCACCTTGGAAGAAAACCCTAGTGATCTACTTCTGAAAAATCAACCATTGAAAACCCTGTGGAGCACAGTTATACTCTGACACACATGGGGTTGCCATGAGTCGGAGCCAACGCACCAGCAGCTGGTGGCATTGGAAATGTATGAGGGGAAAATCAGCAGGAGGCTGGGGAATAAGCAGGGGTCAGGCCACAGAAAGCTCTCTGTGGTAAACCAGTGGAGGGCTTGATCAGAGAAAGGACACAATCCCACATAACAAAATATATACACTTTAGAGCTATTTCTCTATCTACATTGAAAAAGATGGATTGGAAGAGGGAAGGTATAGTGATCCCAGAAAAAGGCACCATTTTGAGAAAGTCAATAAACAAAACTGAAAAGTGTCTGTTGGATCTGACACCCAATATCCTTGTTGACTTTGTCCAGAGCAATCTTTTTCAAGTGGTGAAGAGACCAGCTGGCCAAGGGCTGAGGAGAGACTGTGAGGGGAGGAAAGAGAACCACAAATTGAGGGGGAGGAGAGAGACAGTACTATGCCCAGGGTGCAGAAGACCAAATGAATTTTCTTTTAAGATGAGACAGAGGCGGATTGTATAATTTTGAGAGGTCGACATTACAGAGAGCAGTGATGGGTCATAGAGCCACATCCCTGGAGAGGCAGGTTACAGTTCAGGTTCAGGAACGCTCAGGGTACAGTTCTTCGATCAGGACAGCCTCTTCTCAGTCATGCCTGCAGGCAGGTCTCTCTCCAGTCCTTGGCCTGGCCTTTGTCCTGCCTGGGCAAGTGTTACAAAGCCCTTTTAGCTCTGCCGATAAGTACCCAGAGGCACCCCACTCTGCCAGTAAGCCTCGGCCCAAAGGTGCTCAGCTTTCTCACTCCATGGACCAGGAAGTCCACAGCACCGTCTCCTGCCAGCCTCCTGCCTCTGTTGCCACGATTTTTCTGCTGTTGCTTCTCACCATCTTTGGTGTTACAGCTCTCTTAGTCTCCTGGCTCCAGGAGCTTCTCAGTGCAGGGTTCCCAGGTCCAAAGGATGTGCTCCATTCCTGGCTCTTCTTTCCTGGTAGTGGTGAGATCCTCCCTTCCAGCATCTGGAATAGCTCATTTTAAGCCTAGCAGGATGGCAAAACTGACCAATCCCCTCAATCACCCCCACAAGGATGCCACAAGCACCTCATTTGCATAGTCCAACCCAGTCATTCGGTGGGAGTTACAAAGACTATAGCTAGAGGGGCCATATTAAGTAATTCACTGCACCACAGGCCACCCCCGGCTCTTCTTGCCATTGGCCCTTTCATACTTGAAGGATTAACTTCCCCCTCCCTATCATTTTACCAGTCCAAAACAGTCATTAACAACTAGTGCTTCAGTAGGGCAAATAGTCCTCAGGGTGAGGTTACTCAGGTATGAGTCACTCAGGTCTGCTGCAGGTGTCCATCTGATCTGGTCAGGTTCTCCAAAAGTCATCTTGGCTTCACTCTTTCTGACCTCTGATAAAACTTAACTGAGAGCAGATTACTCCCTTGCTCTAAGCCTCGTGAGGTATCAGCATAACAAAACCTTTAAGGGGCTTTAGGTTTGGCCACTGTACTCCAGTTCAGTACTGCCTCCCCCTTAGTCCACTCTTTCACAGTTATAGCTTCTATAATTACAGTTTTTACAATCACAATTAACCCTGTTAACAATTAACATTCACAACTGTATCATATAATCCTTCCCCATACCTATCAGAAAAAGAGGAAATCCGTTCAGTGGGGATCCTCCTTTGTCCCCCTCATTTTCAGTGTAAGCACACCCACAAAATTGTGTAAGCCAGCCACTTCATGCCTATGTCTACCCGCATTTTAGATAGCCAATGTTTAAATTGCCTGTCCCTATCAAACCAGTACTATGAGGAGACAAGCATGTTCCTTGGTCTTGAAGAATCTTCTGTTCCAGCTGAAACTTTGAGCATCTGCATCTATAAGCAAATTCCAGTCCAGAGCAAGCCATCAGATTGCAGCAATCTACACCAGCTCATGGTGTCAAACATCTTTCTTTTCATTAGGTCAGGTTCTGGCCACCTCATCCCTAGCCCCTGTGGGCTAGGTTAATGGGTAATAGCTGTAGGCTTGGGCGTCCACACACCTCCCAGCACTTCAGACCAACCAGCCCTTTCTCTCATCCCTAGCCCCTATGGACTAGGTAAACTGGCACCACCCATAGGCTCAAGAGTCCACACAACTCCCTGCACTTCAGATCAGCCAGCCCTTTCTCTCTCTCTCTCACTCTCTCATCCCTAGTCTCCATGGACTAGGTCAACGAGTGCCAATGGAATATGTTCAAACTCAGCTGTCTCTTCATTGCTGTACCTCCACTTCCACTCATGAGCGGACCCAGATGGTCACCACAGGTGAGTATACCAGGCTGTCTACTTGCCGGCTTCTTTTAACTTCCAGTCCTGGAAGGGGGTTCCTCTGATGGACACTGACTTTTCATGCCTCAGTGTACCCAAAGGCAAACTGCTTGCTTGCCCTAAATTCAAAAAAACAAAACAGTCTTTTTTCTTTTTTTCCTGCAGGTCCTTCCTTCAAACGTAAATCTTCTGTTTTCTCAGCAGCTGTGGGTAAGTCTGCTTGTCTTTTCAAATACTAAACTGGATTGGGCTCAGGTTTTCAACGTAAGGCCCAGATACTCTACACACAGGGTTACTGCATTCAAACCAACAGCCTGTGTTTCTTTCAGACAAATCATTAGTTCCCTTTTTAGCATATCCCGTCAAGTATTGGCTGAAGGCAGTTGCATGCTTTGTTATCTATAATACCCAATATTCATTTCTATCATACATTTAGGGCTGCTTTACAACACTAGGTAGGAAAAACATTCAATACCCATAGTACATTCAAATGAACACATAACCCTTTTTAAAAACATTCCAGTTTCGTCTTCTCCACACCCTATCTTCCCATTCATATGAATATGGCCTTGGGCCTCTGGCTGGGTGGAACCAGTAGCCCCTGGCCCCCTATCAATCATCTTGTTTAATCAACCTGGCTTTTGTCCCAGGCCACTTCAGATGTGGCTTTTTGCCCCTCAGCTGCAGCATAACATTACTTTCCTTTCAACCAATGCAGGGAACAAACAAAGTAACCATCTAAGAAGTAAAAGCTTCACTTTCCACATCCCTTTGTTCTCTCTTTCAAAGTCCCATGCTTCCATGAGTCTGAGCCATTGCAACAAATCCTGCTCCTGACGCCAACTGTAAAAGTGAAGAGGTCAAGCTTGAAACTAAGAAGCCTTCCCTGTGGTCACAGGAGGAATGAAGATGGAGCAAACGATGGGAAGGGAAGTCTGGAGCTTATGTCAGCCCCTTGCCCATCAGTCAACCAATCTGTAGCTGTAGAGTGGATTGTGACTCATGGTGACCCCATGCGTGTCAGAGTAGAACTGTGCTCCATAGGTTTCTCAATGGCTGTTTTTTTGGAAGTAGATCACCAAGCCTTTCTTCGAAGGCTCCTCTGGGTGAACTCCAACCTCCAACCTTTCGGTTAGCAGCTAAGTGTATTAACCACTTGCACAACCCAGGGTCTCCCCCTTACCCACACCGAGCAGTAAACGCAGGGACCAGGCAACGCCCATCAAGGAGAACTGGGTGGGAAAGAAGGGCATCTTCAGAGCTTATCATAAACTGGGATGCCGGAGCTACGGCAGCACCTTCCCATCTGCAACCCATAGGATCCTCCAGACAGCTCCGGCCAGTCGGCAATACCCTTCTGTAATTACGCACGTGGGACCCAGCACTCCAAAAGGAAAGTGTTGGTGCAAAGCAGCCCGCTAGTCCGGCTTCCCAACTCTGCCTCTGCAGCTCCTCCCGTTGCCTCTGCGTGGCCTCCCACCGATGGAAGGTCAAGACACCCCACAACCTCCAGGAGCTTCCCTTCCCCAGAAAGTCAGTCCTCGCAGAAGGATACTGCAGCACAGCAAGTACCCACCTTGAGTCAGGCGACAAATCCCACGGGCCTGCTGAGCAGGGAAGCTAGCTGCAGACGCCACGGAAGACAAATAAGGGGCTCAGCTGCCCCGCACCCTTACGTAGCCTCACCTGCGCCTCCCAGACCCGCCCCAGGCATGAGGAAGGGCGGGGCAGCCCTGCAGGGCTGGGCGGGGTTCCTGCCCGCTACTGGCCACAGGCAGCTCAGGTCCCCAGCCCTGGTCCCTAAGCAGAAAGAAAACGAAAATAGGAAGCTGGGCAGCCTTGGCTGCTGGGACATTCCTCTTGGGAGGTGAGGGCTGTGGACAGAGGAAGGCAGTACTCAGGGGCAGGGTCTTGTGAAACTCGGGGGTGGGCGGGGAGGCTGCCCAGACTGGAGAAGGGGTGATGATGGACAGCAGAGGGGAACAGAAGCCTGTGTTTCCTTCTCCCTGAGTCCCTGGGTGGTGAAAATGGGCTTAGGCTGCTAATCCAGAGGTTGGCGGTTCCAGTCCACCCAGAGGCACCTCAGAAGAAAGACCTGGCAATTTGCTTCCAAAAAATCAGCCATTGAGAACCCTGTGGAGCGCAATTCTACTCTGACACACATGCGGTTGCCATTAGTTGGAATCGACTCTATGGCAGCTGATCCTGGTAAGGCTTTTGTTTATTCTGAAAACAGATTGAGGGCTGGTCAAGTGCCTGGCCATAAAGTTGACAGTGGGAACACATGTGAGTAAGATCTCTCCTTGCATGAGAGGAGCTTCCAGTTGGCTGGGAGAGGCAGTTGGATAAACAGAATTGTGATGGACAGGGGTCAGGGCCATGTTGGGGGAATGAATGATGTGCTGTGGGAGGACATGCAGAGGAGGCTCAGAAAGTATGGGGTGGGCAAAGGGGCAGTGGGAGGGGTGGAGAGTGAGGTCTCCCTTCACAGCAGGGTTAATCTTAAAATCTCCCCGTGTTGGAGCAGAAGTCAAGGTGAGAGGCATCCTGTGGGCCAAGAGTTACAGCCCCAGAGCGTCCAGGGCAGTGGTGACAGGGATGGGTGGGGGTGAGACAGCCAAACAGCACGAGTGTCAAAGGCACAGTCGGGCGGAGTGGGGGGCGAGGGAGAATGAATGCCCCATATGAAGGTGCCAAGGGAGAAGGGAAGCTGGTTTCAGTTAAAGCTGGGATGGAGACAAAGCTCAGAGAGGGGGGGAGTGCAAAGAAAGGCTGGCAGTGGGGAGGTCCTGGCTCTTCCCCAACACCATCCTTATGAAAACAGCTGATTCAAGAATTTAGCTCTTTGTTGACACCAGAACTGATTTGGGGGCTGTTATAGGTTGAATTGGAGCCCTGGCAGTGCAGTGGTTAAGCGCTCAGCTACTGGTTCAACCCATCAGCTGCTCCACTGGAGAAAGATGTGGCAATCTGCTTCCGTAAAGATTATAGCCTGGGAAACCCTATGGGGGAGTTCTGCTCTGTCCTATAGGGTCGCTATGACTCAGAATTGACTTCACAGCAGCGGGTTTTATGGATTGAACAGGAGACCCTAAGTGGTACAAATGGCTAAGTGCTCCGCTATTAACCAAAAAGCTGGCAGTTTGAACCATGGCATGGGCACCTCGAAAGAAAGGCCTGATGATCTGCTTCTGAAAGGTCACAGCCTTGAAAATCCTCTGGAGCACAGTTCTACTCTGTTTAACATATGGGGTCGCCATGAGTCGAAATAGACTTGATGGCAACTAGTGTGGGTTGAATTTTGTCCCCCCAAAAGATATGTTGAAATCCTAATCCCTGGTGCCTGTGCATGTGACTTTGTTTAAAAATAAGGTCTTTGAAGGTATTATCAGCTGAGTTAACATGAGGCCATACTAGGGTAGTGTGGCCAGCAGTGGAGGGATTGGGGGTGCCAAGGGCCAGCTCTAGAGGCTGCATTAGAAAGCACCAAGGCTGAAAGCCCCATGTGATAGTGACTTTGGGGTATTGCCAACCTCCAACAGCCTTGCCAAGAGCCCCTGCAGGCCATAATGTGCAGGAGAAATAGGCGCCAGCCACAGGCATTTAGGTACAGACCCTATGGGGGCAGTAAATGCCCAGTGACCGTCAAAAGGCCCCATCCAAATGGGGAGTACTGTTTCATCAAAGGGGTGTGTGCCCAGAAGCTGGTCTAGCCAGGCAAGGTCCTCTATGTAATGCGAGAAGGAGATGGAGTGGAGACAAGAGCCCAGTATTGATTTCAAATGGCAGCAAACACTATGCCAACTGTTTTACACCCATTGCTCCTTGATGTAAAGTAATATTTCTGCCTTTATGTAAAATAACTGCTACCAGATTACGGAGAAATGGCTGGGTTTTCTCCAAATTTGGATGCAATGTTTGGGATGGTTTGACTTAAAATATAGCTACACAATACACTTGAAATTTGGTTTTTGAAGCATTGCAGTATTTCATAAACCAGTATGTGGTGGGAGGGAGGATCACTGTAAAGATGTTTGAAGGTTGGATTCAGAAATTTACATTTCTTTGATTTTGTCTTAAGTTTATACATAAGGGAATGGGAGCTCCAAATCTTTATTAATTTTTTTTGAAATGCTTGCTTTTGATTTTTTGTTCATCTGTTAACAAATATGAGAAATTATTCTTCATGACTTCTTGTCTGCCTCTCCTCCCTGAGCCAACCCAAAGCAGCAAAGAAAATGAGAAACAGCAACTCTCCATCTTCGATTAAATTAGGGGAAACCTATAACTTCAAACTGTAAAATAAATAGGGAAGAGCTGATAAGGGCGGAGACACTGGCCATCAACGGGGGCCACGAAGGGATGGTGCTGCAACTGCGAGTGGGGCCGGCAGGGGGCAGTCCAGTGCAAGTGAATGGCCTACCTGGGGCAGCGCGGGGCCGGTGTGGGGATACCCCCCCTTTGACACAGTTGAGTGGAAGGAGACTGCCCTGTTCAGGGAGACAAGAGACATGGCCAACATGGGGGAAAAGGAAGGGACTCCAGGGAAGGTAGCCACCCTGCAACTGTGCTCCTGATCAACTCAGCAAAGGAGAGGTTAGCGGCCTTAAGCATATACACCTGTGTCTTATGGGCTTTGCGCGAGATAGAGCAAATTGCCCTGGCTCCTCCTCAACACCATCCTTATGAAAACAGCTGATTCAAGAATTTACCTCTTTGGTGACACTAGAACTGATCTGGGGACTTGCGTGGATTGAATTGTGTCCACCTGAAAAGATATATTGAACTCCTAACCCCTAGTATCCTTGTCTGTGACCTTATTTGGAAATAGGGTCATTGCTAAGGTAATTAGTTAACAGCAGGTCACACTGGAGTAGGGTGAGCCCTAATCCAATATGAGTAGCGTCCTTATAGAAAGAGAAGAGACATGCACAGAGAAAAGACAGCCACGTGAAGACAGAGGCAGAAATTGGAGTGATGTATCTACAGCAGCTGGAAGAAGCGAGGGAGAATTTTCCCCTAGAGCTTTCAGAGAGAGCATGGCCCTGCCAACACCTTGATTTCAGGCTTCTATCCTCTGAAACTGAGACAATAAATTTCTATTGTTAAAAAAATAATAATTTATCTTATATAAATATGAGCAATAACCACGAAAGGATTAGGCAAAGGAGCTACACTTCATGGGGAAAAAAAAAATGAATGAAAAATAAAAATAAAAGAGCAGGTAAAGAGTGTGTCTCAAAAATATTTTGTCATAGTTGCTCTGACCAGGATCACAACAGAAGGTTCTGGACAGAGCTGGAGAAGGATGTAGAGCATAATTCTAACTCACAAAAAAAAAAAGACCAGATTTACTGGCCTAAAGGAGACTGGAGAAACCCCAAGAGTATGGCCCCCAGACACCCTTTTAGCCCAGTGGTGAAGTTACCTCCGAGGTTCACTGTTCAGCCTGGGAGTGGACAGCCCCATAAAACCAAATGAGACTAACGAGGTACAGGAGTCCAGTGACAAGGGCCAGAAGGCAGAAGGGGACAAGGAAGCTGGTGATAGGGAACACAAGGTTGAGTAAGGATATTGTTGATGTGTTGTGAGATTGTTAGCCATTGTCATAGGGCAACATTTGTAGTAACTGTTAAATGAGAAACTGTTTTGTTCTGTAAGCCTTCATCTTAAGTGAGAATAACAGCACAATTGGAAGAGCGTAGTCAATGTCACTGAACTGTGTATGCAGAAATTTTTGAAACGGTGGTTTTTGGCTATGTTTATTTTCACCAAAATAAATAAATAAATAAAGGTTGAGAAGTTAGAGGGTTAATATGTTGTGGGGTTGTTAACCAATGTCATAAAACGACATGTGTACTACTGTTTCATGAGAAACTATTTGTTCTGTAAGCCTTCACCTGAAGTACAATAAAATATTTTTAAAAAAAATTTTTTTTTGTCATAGAGAAGATGAGTATCTTGACCAAAGATTTTCCCCAAGAACTCGTACAATGTAGTAAAAGTATCACCTCCATCGTGCAAGATCGCAAAGTAGAAATGTAAGTGCCCAGGGAAGCATACCAAAAGGGCAGCATTTGCCCAAAAACAAAGTTCAGAAGGCTGGAAGGCACAGGAAATATAAGTGAATGGAAGTGGGGAACCCAGGGGGGAGGGGGGAGGGTGCTATCACATTGAAGGCATTGCAATTAATATCACAAAACAAAATGTGTATAAATTGTGGAATGGGAAAATAATTTGCTCTGTAAACTTTCACCCAAACCACACTAAAATTAAAAAAAAAAAAAAAAAAAACTGATTCAGGTTGTGGAAATAACCACAGTGCCCATCAACTGATGAATGGATAAACAAAATATGGTACATTCACACAATGGAATATTATTCAGCCATAAAAAGGGATTAAGTACTAATACATGCTACAACCTGGGTGAACCTTGAAACTAAGTGAAAGAAGCCAGTCACAGAACGAGTATATTGTATGATTCCATTTATATGAAATATCTAGAATAGGTAAATCCTTAGAGACAGAAAGTAAATTATAGGTTGCCAGTGGCTGGGAGAGTGGAGCCCTGGTGGTGCAGTGGTTAAGCGTTTGGCTGCTTACCAAAAGGTCAGCAGTTTGAGTCCACCAGCTGCTCCTTGGAAACCCTATAGGGCAGTTCTACTCTGTCTTATAGGGTCACTATGAGTCGGAATCAACTCGAGAGCAACGGGTTTGGTTTTTTTGGTTAGTGGCAGGGAGCAGGGGATATGGGGAGTGTCTTAGGCTGGGTACTCTAGAGAAGAAAAACTAGTGAAGTGTATATCTAGAGAGAGATTTACCTCAAGGTAATAGTTCACGCAGTTGTGGAGACCGGCAAGTCCCGAAGTCCATGTGTCAGGTGTTGCCTGGAGGCTTCTCCTGACTCAGGTGGTTGCAGAGGATGATGACCCCAGAATCACTAGGTCAGATGGAAGGCTGCTGGCTCACAGGGTTGTGGAACCTGGCAAATCCCAAAGTTGGCAGATCAGACAACAGGCTGCTGGCTCAAGTTCCAAGAACTGGAGGTCAGATGATGTTGAACCAGAAGCAGAATCCACAGCAAACAAGCGAGCTTTGTCGGAACATCCATATGTATACTGGGTACAGGCCACACCCCCAGGGAAGCTTCCCTTTACAACTGATTGGCTGATCACATCAGATCATATCATGGGGTGATTACATTACAGCACAAAATGGAGGATAATACATCAGATCACAAAATGGAGGCTAATTACATAATACTGGGAATCATGACCTGGCCAAGTTGACACAAAACATTAACTATCACAGGGAGGGACTCCTTAATGGGCACAAGTTTATTTTGAGGCGGTGATGAAAATGTTCTGGAATTAGGTAATGGTGATGGTTGCACTGTCCCTGGGTAGTGCAAACAGTTAATTACTCAACTGCTAATCGAAAGGCTGGAGATTCAGGTCCACCCAGAGATGCTTCAGAAGAAAGGTCTGCTGATCGACTTCCAAAAAATCAGCCATTGGAAACCCTTTGGGGCACAGTTCTACTCTGACACACATGGGGTCACCATGAGTCAGAGTTGACTCTGCGGCAACTGGTTTTGGATGGTTGAACAACCTTGTGAATATACTCACAACCACTGAATTGTACACTTTAAAATAGTGAATTTTAAAATGTTTTTAATTTTTAAATGTGAATTAAAACTCAATTTTTAAAAATGACTTAGGTGAAAACAAAACAAAAATGGTTTAGGTAATGCTTGTGAAATGGAAGGAACCTTGAATCTGGAGATAGAAAAGGGCACCTCACCATATCCCAGAAAACAACTTTCACACTTCAGTCAACAATACCTGACTTTCAGATTTAAAGCAATAATCCCATGGGCATACAGGCCAAAAAGAGCTACACAAAAATCAAACCATCTGTAAGGGGGTAGGAAACCCTGGTGGCGTAGTGGTTAAGAGCTTGGCTACTAACAAAAAGGTCAGCAGTTCGAATCCACCAGGCGCTCCTTGGAAACCCTATGGGACAGTTCTACTCTGTCCTTTAGGGTTGCTATGAGTCAGAATCAATTCGATGGCAACAGGTTTGGGTTTGTAAGGGGGTAAAATCAAGCTGCCCTCAAAATCTCCAAAACAACCTTCAACACTAGCAGATAGCAGAGCAATGTCTGCAAAGTCATCAAGGAAAGAAAATGTGGCCTGAGAATTTCATACCCAAACCCTCATGCAAGTATCAAGACAACAGAGAGATGTTCTTTCAAAATGAACTCGTGAAGAACCTTCTAGAATCTTGGTACACAAAGTGTGATCTGCAGGATCCGTGTCATCTGGGAGATACCAACAGAATTTCAATTCAAACCCCATCCCAAACACACTGAACCAGAATCAGCATTTGAACAAGATCCCCAGATGATTCTTAGGAACATGAAAGTTTGAGAACACCGTCCTAGAAGACAATTTTCAGCCAAAGAGAAGTTAAAAAGCCAGCAAAACAAAAAAAAATCAAAAAACAATGGTGTGTATTGAATCCGTTTACATGTACAACTGAGGCTAAAGCAACTGCAGCAGTCATGGTTCCAGAAAAGAAATTTAGAAACAATAAAAGAAACTGTCTTTAGTTAAGTCAAAAAAAGAGAGGGAAAAGAGGTGGAAGATAGTATAAGTATGCTGATTTTCTCAACTTTACTTGTAGGAGAGTAAATAGATACTATTTTAAGATAATAAATATATATTTAAGGCAACAAGGCAGGACAGCATACCAAAAACAGGAGGTTAAGTATCTGTACCAGTAAACCAGTTGCTGTCAAATCGATTCCAACTCATGACGACCCCATGTGTGTCAGAATAGAACTGTGCTCCATAGGGCTTTCTTTTTTTGTTGTTGTTGTTTTTAAATTTCTACCAAAATTATAAGAATTAACTTTATTTTCCAGTACTTTATAGTTTTGACTATAAAGCACCATTAACTGAATATATTCTATTTTGCATTTGATGTGAATTTTTAAAACAAATATGTTACCTGTTAAAATGTTAAACCTCAGAGGTAGTGGGAGCACAGAGGAGAAAAAGAAAATCTCAAAGAGTTTTCAAGCTCCAACTGTTTCTTTCTTTCTTGCAATCATACACATGTATTTTCCCAGAAAGGTATCACTTTTTTTTAATAATTTATTTTATCTTTTGTTGTTGTTGAGAATATACACAGCAAAACATATACCAATTCAACAGTTTCTACATGTAAAATTCAGTGTTATTGATTATATTCTTTGAGTTGTGCAACCATTCTCACCCTCCTTTTCTGAGTTGTTCCTCCCACATTAACATAAATTCACTGCCCCCCTAAGGTTCCTATCTAATCTTTTTGAGTTGCTGTTGTCACTTTGATCTCACATAGATAGATCTTAAAAGAGCATAATGCTCAAGGCAGACATTCTTTACTAGTTAAGCTAAACTATTTTTTGCTTTTACAAAGACATCAGGGTATATTTTTGGTTTAAGATTTCAAGATGATCTCAGGGCAATAGTTTCATGGGTTCATGCACCCTCCGTGGCTCCAGAAAGTCTGGATTCCACGAGAATTTGAAATTCTGTTATACATTCGTAGGGTTTTCAATGGCTAATTTTTTGGAAGGAGATTGCTAGGCCTTTCTTCCAAGATGCCTCTAGGTGGACTCAAACCCCAACCTTCCAGTTAGCAACTGAGACTGTACCACCCAGGGACTCCTAAGTAACTATTGTGCATACTAAACGCTTACTGCAAGGATGTCCTCTCTCTCCTTCCCCTGCCTCAGGGCACGGGATGTGGCAGCCAGACCCCTCTAGAACTCTAGGCAGAAGATTGGAGGGCTCTTCTCTGAGGTATCTGACCCCCAGCAGGTGGCCCACCTTATCACCCACCATGAAGCTCCCAGTCAGCAAGACCCACCATGGTTTCCAACTTCCCAATTAGTCTCTTAGTGTCCCATTCTTAGTCATGAGCAAGGAGCCAAGGATTGCCAGATGTCTGAGAAAAACATCTGATGTGTTTAAACAAGAAAGAAAACAGCAACCTGGAGGAAGTAGGCTCTCTGCAGAGTGAAGACAATTGTACACATATACATGTTTTAAAACTCAGAGAATTATACATCCTCCCAAAGAAAAGTGAACACCACAGTATGTAAACTTAAAAATTAAAAAAATTGAGTAAGATTGAAAAAAAAATGCACTTACAGAAAAAAAACTATAATTGAAGTCTTTAGAAAAATACAGTATCCTTAAAACAAGAACAGGATATTATTTTTAAAAGCAAGAGAAGAAGAAAAGGAAGGGAGGAAGAGAGAAAGGAAGAAAAGATACACTCAGAAGAAAAAATGCTCTCAAAAATTAAAACCTGAAAGCAAAAGTGGAAAAATGCAATACAAGGATTGGAAGATAATTTGAGAAACTCTCCCCCAAAAAATAGAACAAAAAGAAAAGGGATAGAAAAGAGGAGATAAAAGATGAAAAAAAAAAATTAGAGAAACTCTCCAGAATTTCAAATATCCAAATCAGAACACAGAGGGGAGGAAATAGCAACCACAAAGAGTAATAATTTAAGCACAGTTTCCAGAACTGAAGATCTTGACTTGAAGCTTGAAAGGGCCCTTCAAATACCAGAACATCAGGAAAGGAAAGTTATTGTGAAATTTCAGAACACTGGGGACAAATAAAAGATTCTAAAAATTTGGAGAGAAAAAAAGAAGAAAAAAAAGATCACATAAAGAGAATGAAAAGACAAGCCACAGGCTGGGAGAAAATATTTCCTGATAAAGGACTTGCATCCAAGATAGACAAAAACTCTTAAAACTCAACAGTAAGAAAACAACCCAGTTTCAAAATGGGCAAAAGATTTGAACAGAAACTTCACCAAAGAAGATATACAGATGGCAAATAAACATGAAAAAATGTTCAACATCCTATGTCATTAAAAAACAAAATGAAACCCCATTGCCTTCGAGTAGATTCCAACTCATGGTGACCCTACAGGGAATCGCAAATCAAAACAACAATGAGATACCACTGCACACCTATTAGAATAGCTAAAATACGGAACACTGACAACACCAAATGCTGGCGAGGTAGAGCAAGAAGAACTCTCATTCATTGCTGGTGGGGATGCAAAATGCTACAAACACTTTGGAAGACTGTCAGGCAATCTCTGAGACAGCTAAACAAAGGTTTACTATTCAGTCTGGCAATCACACTCTTAGGTATTAACCCAAATGAAAAGAAAACATATATCCACATAAAAACGTAC
Organism: Dugong dugon; assembly: GCA_030035585.1. Lineage (NCBI taxonomy): Eukaryota > Metazoa > Chordata > Mammalia > Sirenia > Dugongidae > Dugong > Dugong dugon. Next base: position 153,067,381 of record CM057460.1, read on the forward strand.
ATACGAATGTTGATAGTAGCTTTATTCACAATTGCCAAAAATTGGAAGCAACCAGATGTCCTTCAATAGGTGAATGGATAAACAAACCGTGGTACTTCCATACAATAGAATATTATTCAGCAATTAAAAAAGAAAAAGGAGCTATCAAGCTATGAAAGGACGTGGAGGAACCTTAAAGGCATACTGCTAAGGGAAAGAAGCCAGTTTGCAAAAGCTCCGTGCTGTATGATTCCAACTATATGACATTCTGGGAAAGGTAAAACTATAGAGACAGTGAAAAGATCAGTGGTTGCCAACTGATCAGGGAGGGAGAAGAGGGTGGACCACAGGGCATTTTTAGGGCAGTGAAACTATTCTGCATGATACCATAATGGAAGGCACATGACATTATGCTTTTGTCAAAACTCATAGAATTGTACAGAACAAAGAGCAAACCCTAGTGTAAACTATGAACTTTAGTTAGTAATAATGTTATCAGTATTGGTTCATCAATTGTAATAAATGTACCACAAGAACGCAAGATATTATATATGCCCCCCCCCCAATTGTTTGTCCAGTTGCAGGGGACATATGGGAACTCTCTGCAGTTTCTGCACAATTTTTATGTAAACCTAAAAATGGTCTAAAAAATAATGTCTGTTTTTAAAAAACCTCCAGGGAAGGAGTCCCATCACATGGAGGATCGTAACCCATTCCATACTTGTAGATGTTGGGGTTGCCAAGAAAGACATAACTCACACAGGCATCGGATGGGACATTGCTTTACTCACATAGAGAAGAAACAACAAGGTCAACCTCAAAAGTGAATGTCAGTCCCCCACGGCCACAGCCGATGCACGGAGATGGTCTGCATGCACCCCTCTTGATTTCTGGACTGCTGCTTCCATGAATATTGATTGTTGATCCAAGTAGAATGACATCATTGACAACTTCAATTTCTTCTTCATTTATCATTGTTGTCGTTGTGTTGTTAGGTGCCACAGAGTCGGTTCCGACCCATAGCCACCCTACATACGACAGAACGAAACACTGCCCAGTCCTGCACCAGCCTTGCTATTGTTGTTATGCCTGAGCCCACCATTGCAGCCACTGTGTCAATCCATCTTATTGAGGGTCTTCCTCTTTTTCACCAACCCTCTACTTTACCAAACATGATGTCCTTCTCCAGGGACTGATCCCTCCTGATAACACGTCCAAAGTATGTGAGACATAGTCTCGCCATCCTTGCTTCTTAGGAGCATTCTGGTTGTACTTCTTCCAAGACAGATTTGTTCGTTCTTTTGGCAGTCCATGGTATATTCAGTATTCTTTGCCAGCACCACAATTCAAAGACATCAATTCTTCTTCGGTCTTATTCATCGTCCAGCTTTCACATGCGTATGAGCCAATTGAAAGCACCATGGCTTGGGTCAGGTACACCCTTAGTCCTCAAAGTGACATATTTTAAAGTTAGTTAAGGATCTGGAAATTACAACTGCAGCTAACATTAAATCCTTGAGATTTGTAACATTGTAAGAAATTCATGAAATTACTGGGAAAGCCAGCACAACTTGTCCAAGGCAAGGTCATGGAAGCTCCATAGACACATCCAAACTCCTTGAGGGACCAAACTGCTGGGCTGAGGGCTGTGGGGACCATGGTTTCAGGGAACATTTAGCTCAATTGGCATAACATAGTTTATAAAGAAAATGTTCTATGTTCTATTCTGGTGAGTCCAAAGCTTGTGAGCAGCCATCTAAGATACTCCACTGGTCTCACCCCATCTGGAGCAAGGGAGAATGAAGAAAACCAAAGACTCAAGGGAAAGATTAGTCCAAAGGACTCATGGACCACAACTACCACCACAACCTTCACCAGACTGAGTCCAGCACAACTAGATGGTATCCATCTACTACCACCGACTACTCTGACAGGGATCACAATAGAGGGTCCCTGACAGAGCTAGAGAAAAATGTAGAACAAAATTGTGACTCACAAAAAAAAAAAAAGAAAGAAAATCAGACTTACTGGTCTGACAGAGACTGGAGAAACCCCAAGAGTATGGCCCGTGGACACCACTATAGCTCAGTAATGATGTCATTCCTGAGGTTCACCCTTCAGCCAAAGATTATACAGGCCCATAAAACAAAACAATACTAAATGGCACACCAGCTCAGGGGCAAGGACGAGAAGGCAGGAGGGGATAGGAAAGCTGGTAACGGGGAACCCAAGGTGGAGAAGGAGAGAGTGTTGACATGGCATGGAATTGGCAACCAGTGTCACAAAACAATATGTGTATTGTTTAATGAGAAACTAGTTTGCTCTGTAAACCTTCATCTAAGTACAATAAAAAGAAAAAGAAAGAAAGAAAGGCCCACAGAAAGAATTGACACGGCTGAGACCCTGATTTGGACTTTTAACTTCCGAACTGTTAAAAAGTAAATTTCTGTTTTTTAAAACCAAACAAAAGAAATCAGACAATGCATTGCATTGGGCAGATCTGCTGCAAAATATTTCTTTAAAGTGTTATAAAGCAAAGATGTCACCTTGAAGACTAAGGTCCACCTGACCCAAGCAATGGTGTTTTCAGTCATCTCATATTAAAAACAATAATAATAATAAAGTACAATAAAAAAATTAAAAAAAAGAAATTCATATAATTAAACCCTTTAAATAGACACTTATTATTATAATTTCATTTTGTTAAATGAAACCGTATACATATAATCGTTAAACAAGTTATAGCAAGTTTATTAAGAAAACATTCTGCATCCCATTTGGTGAGTGGTGTCTGGGGTCTTAAAAGCCAGCGAGCTGTCATCTAAGACGCATCAATTGGTCCCAACCCACCTGGAGCAAAGGAGAATGAAGAACACAAAAGACACAAGCAAAGTATTAGCCCAAGAGACAGAAAGGGCCACATAAACCAGAGACTTCATCAGCCTGAGACCAGAAGAACTAGATGGTGCCTGGCTACCACCAATGACCACCCTGACAGGGAACACAACAATAAAAGAAAAAAAATTTTATAGCAACAGTGGTAACTTCACTCAAAATCAATTAGGAAATTTAAAAAGTTTAAATCATGAGAAATCTAACCCCGGTCTTGTACAAACCAAAATATTGTGCTGACATTATTTTTATGAGGTAAACTACTTTTTTAAAAATTTTTGTTTTATTGTGGTAAAACATAAATAACATAAAATTTACTGTTTAAACCACTTTTTCTATTGTGCTTTAAGTGAAAGTTTACAATTCAAGTTAGTTTCTCATACAAAAATTTATACTTGCATTGTTATGTGACCCTAGTTGCCCTCCCTATACCGTGACAGCACACTCCTCCTTTCCACCCCAGATTTCCCATGTCCGTTCAACCAGCTCCTGACTCTCTCTGCCTTCTCATCTTGCCTCTGGACAGGAGCTGCCCATTTAGTCTCATGTGTCTACCTGAGCCAAGGGGCACACTCTTCACAAGTATCATTTTATGTTCCACAGTCTAGTCTAATCTTTGTCTTAAGAGATGGCCTCGGGAATAGTTTTAGTTTTGGACTAACAGAGAGTCCAGGGGCCGTGTCTTCCGAGGTCCCTCCAGTCTCAGTCAGACCATTAAGTCTGGTCGTTTTATTAGAATATGTGTTCTGCACCCCACTTTTCTCCTGCTGCATCAGGGACTCTGTATTGTATTCCCTGTCAGGGCGGTCATTGGTGGTAGCTGGGCACCATCTAGTTCTTCTGGTCTCAGTCTGATGAAGTCTCTGGTTTATGTGGCCCTTTCTGTCTCTTGGGCTAATACTTTGCTTGTGTCTTTTGTGTTCTTCATTCTCCTTTGCTCCAGGTGGGTTGGGACCAATTGATGCATCTTAGATGACCACTTGCTGGCTTTTAAGACCCCAGATGCCACTCACCGAAGTGGGATGCAGAACATTTTCTTAATAAATTTTGTTATGCCAGTTGACCTAGATGTCCCCTGAAACCATGGTCTCCAAACCCCTGCCCCTGCTACTCTGTCCCTCGAAGTGTTTGGTTATATTCAGGAAATTTCTTAGCTTTGGGTTTAGTTCAGTTGTGCTGACTTCCCTTGTAGTATGTGTTGTCCTTCCCTTCACCTAAGATAATTCTTGTCTGCTATCTAGTGAATACCCCTCTCCCTCCCTCCCCACCCTCATAACCATCAAAGAATGTTTTCTTCTATGTTTAAACCTTTTCTTATGTTCTTATAATAGTGGTCTTATACAATATTTGTCCTTTTGTGACTGACTAAGTTTACTCAGCATAATGCCTTCCAGATTCCTCCATGTTACGTTTCATGGATTCTTTGTTATTCTTTATCATTGCATAGTATTCCATTGTGTGGATATACCATAATTTGTTTATCTGTTTGTCTGTTGATAGACACCTAGGTTGGTCCATCTTTTTGCTGTCGTGAACAGTGCTGCAATGAACATGGGTGTGCATGTATTTATTTGTGTGACCGCTCTTATTTCGCTAGGATATATTCCAAGGAGTGGGATTGCTGGATCGTATGGTACTTCTATTTCTAGCTTTTTAAGGACGCGCCAAATTGATTTCCAAAGTGATTGTACCATTTTACATTCCCACCAACAGTGTATAAGTGTTCCAGACTCTTATGTGGTAAACTACATTTTAAAGACTCTCAGTCATGCCAAAAAACTTTTCTTTACACACACACACACATACACAAACACATACACATGCAAAACAGAGTTGAATAACTTTCTTTTAAACATCTTGTACTGTGTATTTGGAAGAGATATTCCTAGAGTATACACGTAACGACTGAATAATTGTTTTTGAATGGTTAATCTTTAGTTTCCAGAGAGAGAATGGAACAGAAAAAGTGGGAGAGATCTGGCTTCAGACCAGTATGAAATTGTCATTGTAAAAGGCTAATTATGTTTCCTCTGCCGGGGAGAGAAAAAAGTTTAGATACAGAAAAACCAAGAAACCACATTACAGTTGGTTTAGCCAATGACTCAGGCCCTTGATAATTTTCTCAAACCATGTGATTAAAAATCCAGAACTGGTGAATCCCCAAAGTAGGGAAATGAAGGACTGGGATGCTTCCTATATTAAATAAAATGCTCTCTCTCCATCAACTGATAAATGGATAAACAAAATGTGGTATATGTGTACAATGGAATGTTATTCAGTCATGAAAAGAAATGAAGTAGGGATTTTTTGCTTAGTGGGCATTGAATTTGTGTTAATGGTGATGGAATAGTTTAGAAAAGGATAGAAAGAATGGTTGCACAACTGGAAGAATGTAATCAAGGTCTCTGAATTGTACATGAAGAGATTGTTGAGTTGGCATATGTTTGTTTTGCTATGTATATTTTCACCACAATAAAAAGAAAGGAATGAAGTACTGATACATGTTACAACATGTCTTGAGAACATTATGCTGAGTGAAATAAGTCAGTCATGGAAGGACGAATATTGTATGATCCCACTTATATGAAATAGGTAAATGTTATAGAGACCAAAGTTTATTAATGGTTACCAGGGATAGGAGGGAGGGAGAAAGGGTAGTCTTCGCTTAGGGGCCTCTGAGTTTCTGTTAATGGTGGTGGAATAATTTGGAAAGGATAGTGGTGATGGTGGCACAACGTGATGAACATAATCAATATCACAGAATTGCACATGTAAAAATGTTGAACTGGCAAATGTTTTGTTATATATGTTTTACCACAATAAAACAATACATTTTTAAAGACGTCTTTTAGGCAACCAAGATGATCTCTTCATGAGGATTTCTTTTGTTTTTTGTTCAGAGATATCTCATATGCACAACCTTTTCAATGTCAAAAGCTCCCCAAAGTGGCCTCTGCAATTCCACATTGTCCCTGGTAAAGTTGTGCCAGGTAGCAGGAGAAGAGGACAAGTTAGTGTTATAGTGAGGAAACATGCAGGGGGTAAGTGTTGGCTTGGCCTAGTTGGAATGGAAAAGATGCCTTGGAACTGAATGGCCCTTAAGGACGGTACTTGGATGACTTTGTTCCTCTAGAGCTTGGCCAAAGGCCAACCAGCACCCATCAGAGGTCTGACACAACCTTCTGATTTCAGGCAGATGAAACAAAACAGAATAGTTCTCAGGGACACAAGGACAAAAGTGAAGGAAAAATCCTTATAAGGTTTTGAAATGGTGACCAAAGACAAAGTGTGTCCAGTGGACACCAGGGCCAGCTCAAGAATGGTTTTAGCAGGTGTAAGCTCATCTCTCCCTATAGAATTATCATCTTATATACAAATGATACGAACAGGGAAAGATTACTCAATAAGCAAGGTAAGCACGTGCTTAAGGCATCAACAAACCAGAGGCAGCAGTTGTCCAAAGCAAAGATCCATAGACGGCAAGCAGACAGGACACAAGGAAAAGCGAGCACTGCAGTGGAAGAAAACTGGCAGGGCACTAAATGAAATTGATACCATTTTATAAATTTCATATACGATAACAATTATATTTTCCTTTTCATTTTGGACTGATCGACTATAACCTCACATTCAGTTCACTCTTGTCGACCACATAAGAATGCATCAACAGCACTATAATCACATGAATCATGATGTATCTGGTCCTGCGCAAAGCAAACCAAAACGCGTCTTCAGATTGAGCATACCCTGGTATTTGTATCACGCTCTTTGCAATCGCTCTCGACCCCATCAGGTATCAAGAGTAGTCCAAGTAGTCCAATGAACTGTGAAGGTGCAGCATCAAAGGTCGGAAAGTGAGTGCACAAGTTTTTAAGTATTATTTCAAGCAGAAAAACACTCATGGAGATCTGTGAAGGGCCCATCAACAAACATCATATAACAAACGAAATTATTTCCAACTGCCTCGTAAGTACTATTTCTTTTGACTATCAGCCCTGACGAACAAAATTACATGCTCCAAATCATTTTTTTTTACTTACTAATTTTCAAATATAAATTTTTGTGTTACTGTCTAAATTCTAATGTTGATTTCATTTTGTAAATGTTACTTGTTTTATAAATTTTATTTATTTCCAACTGTGTTGTTTTCGTTAGGCACTGTCAAGTTGGTTCTGACTCATAGTGACCCTGTGTACAACAAAATGAAACAATGCCTGGTCCTGCCCTATCCTCACAATGGTTGTTATGCTTGAGCCCATTGTTGTAGTCACTGTCCATCTCATTGAGGGTCTTCCTCTTTTTCACTGACCTTCTACTTTACCAAGCATGATGTCCTTTTCCAAGGAATGGTCCCTCCTGATGACATATCCAAAGTAAGTGAGATGAAGTCTTACCATCCTTGCTTCTAAGGAGCATTCTGGTTGTACTTCTTCCAAGACAGATTTGTTCATTCTTCTGGCAGTCCATGGTACATTGAATATTCTTTGCCAACACCGTAATACAAAGGCATCAATTCCTTTTTGGTCTTCCTTATTCATTGTCCAGCTTTCACATGCATATGAGGTGATTGAAAACACCATGACTTGGGTCAGGTGCTCCTTAGTTCTTAAACTGACATCTTTGCTTTTTAACACTTTAAAGAGGTCTTTTGCAACAGATTTGCCCAATACAATACATCATTTGATTTCTTGACTGCTGCTTCCCTGGGCGTTGATTGTTGATCCAAGTAAAATGAAATCCTTGACAACTTCAGTCTTTTCTCCGTTTATCATGATGTTGCTTATTGATCCAGTTGTGATGATTTTTGTTTTCTTTATGTTGAAGTGTAATCCATACTGAAGGCTATAGTTTTGATTTTCATCAGTAAGTGCTTCAAGTCCTCTTCACTTTCAGCAAGCAAGGTTGTATCGCCTGCATAATGTAGGTTGTTAATGAGTCTTCCTCCAGTCCTGATGCTGTGTTCTTCTTCATACAGTCCAGCTTCTCAGATTATTTGTTCAGAATACAGATTGAATAAGTATGGTGAAAGGATACAACCCTGACGCACACCTTTCCTGACTTTAAACCATGCAGTATCCCCTTGTTTTGTTCAAAGAACTGCCTCTTGATCTATGTATAGGTTCCTAATAAGCACAATTAAGTGTTCTGAATTCCCGTTCTTCACAATGCTATCCATAATTTGTTATGATCCACATAGTTGAATGCCTTTGAGTAGTCAATAAAACACAGGTAAACATCTTTCTGGTATTCTCTGCTTTCAGCCAAGATCCATCTGACGTCAGCAACGATATCCTTCCTTCCACATCCTCTTCTGAATCCAACTTGAATTTCTGGCAGTTCCCTGTTGACGTAGTGCTCTAACCACTTTTGAATGATCTTCAGCAAAATTTTACTTGTGTGTGATATTAATGATATTGTTCGATAATTTCCACATTCTGTTGGATCACCTTTCTTTGGACCGGGCACAAATATGGATCTCTTCCAGTCGGTTGGCTGGGTAGCTATCTTCCAAATTTCTTGGCATAGACGAGTGAGCACTTCCAGTGCTGCATCCGTTTGTTGAAACATCTCAATTGGTGTTCCATCAATTCCTGGAGACTTGTTCTTCACCAATGCCTTCAGTGCAGCTTGGACTTCTTCCTTCAGTACTGTCAGTTCTTGATCATATGCTACCTCCTGAAATGGTTGAACGTCAACCAATTCTTTTTGGTATATTGACTCTGTGTATTCCTTCCATCTTCTTTTGATGCTTCCTGTATCATTCAATAGGAAGAAGGACCTGGCAGTCTACTGTCGCAGCAGCAACGGTTGTCAGGATGGTGGAGACAGTAACCAAACACAACTCTTACAGAGAAGTGGGGCCAGGAGGGTCACTCTGAGGAGTCGCCCGGGCTTCAGTCCCAGAAGTTTATTTATAGTCAATACAGCAAGCAGTGAAGCAAGTAACAGAACAATGGGCTTTGGGTGCGGGCAAGGGAGAAGGATTTCAGGTAAACAAGCCAATCAGTAAAGGGACAATAGGTTTGGGAAAACAAGTCGTGACAAGTCTCAACATGTTGGGGACAAGTCTCAACAACATGCTGTGTAGCATAGAGGCCTGTGGGGGCTGCAGTTGTCAATAGCGCAGCCATGTTTAAATGGCATATATCCCCACAGTCTACTTCTGAAAAAAATCAACCAGAGAAAACCTTATGAATATTTCTAATTATTCAAATTTATTTGCTGTGGTAGAACCTAGAACCAAATTTTAAAATTACATAATTTTATATCCGGGTAAAATGAAATGGCAATAACTAAATGGAGCTCAAAAACAGAAGCTCACAGAAGATAAAACGAAAATGATTTGTGAATCTCTAAAGACAATTCCAAAATTAACTTCCTTTTTAAAACGTAATGCATCAGAAGAGACTTCTGCCGTTGAACGCTTCTGCCATTGTCCCAAATTCTGCATCCATTCCTTGCTGTAGTAAAAAAATTAATAATACTGTAGAAAGTGAAACTATTTTAGAATCTCAAATTGCCTCATCTGCAGACCCCATAAATAACAGAAATATGGATCCTGCTTTGTGGTATCATCTTTCTTCAAATGATATAAATTATTGGATTGAAAGAGGGCCAAGTGATTGTCAACATCACAGTGGACCATTTAAAAATTCATATTGAAAATTTCTGGATGATAAACAAACAAGGTTCTATAGCCAGAATATATTTTAGGGTACAAAGGTAATGATGAAAATTATAAGAAGGAGTGACTACTGTATTCTCCATCAGTGGGCTCTGTATATTGTTTTGTTTGTAAACTATTCAGTCCTAAATCATTTAATTATCTATTTGCTACAGATGGATTTAGCGATTGGCACAACTTAAATATGATTAATAAACATGAAAACAGTTCAATTCACAGAGATTGTATGGTGTCATATTTAAACCAAAGACATTGTTTTGGCTTAACTCATGAACTGGAAATGCAAATTAATGAAGAAGGTCAGTATCAGAAAGCCATTTTACAACATGCCATTGCTGTCACTGAATATGGACTACCTTTTTGAGGAAGAAATGAAGTTTTTGGGTCCCCACAAGATGGAAATTTGGGGGTTTTACTTGAACTTGTTGCTCAGTTTGATCCATTTTTAGCTGGTCACATCTCAAAATATGGTAACATAGGAAAGGGCAACCCATCGTATATGTCTAAAACAACATGTGAAGAATTAATAAATTTACTAAGTGATAAAGTTCAATCAACTATTTTCAGTGAAGTAAGTGTAGCTCGATATTTCGGTTTGTCTGATTCCACTCCTGATCCTTCTCATACAGATCAGCTAAGTATTGTTTTAAGATACATATCTCCAACAGACGGAAAACCTGTCGAGCAATTTATCACATTTACTAGCTTAAAAAGTCATACCAGTGAAGAAATTGCAAATCAAGTACTTCATTAATTATGTGATGTTTGCAAAATTGATTTTTCTACGTGCAGAGGCCAATCCTATGACAATGCTACCAGTATGTAGGGCGTTAGAAAGGCATGCAACAGAAAATTTTAGAACATAATGAATATGCCATTTTCATACCATGTGCTGTGCATTTATTAATTTTGTAGGAGGTAGTGCAGTAGATTGTTGTCTGGAAGCAGTTGATTGTTTTCCTACTATTCAGTTACTCTACACATTTTTTGCTGCTCTACTCACCAATGGGCAGTTCTTAAGGCATATATAGGCAATGATCAAGTATTAAAATGTCTTTGTAATACATGTTGGGAAGCACATGCTGTAGCAACAAGTGCAATCCTGGAATCGTACACTCAGATTCTAGATGCCTTAGAAAATATTGCTGAAGACCAGACTCGAAAAAGAGACTCCAAAAGAGAAGCTGAAAACATTGCCAACAAAATGCAAACACTAGAGTATGTATTTATATCAGTTATGTGGAATAACATATTGCATCATTTTCATCAGACAGCTCAAGCTCTCCAAGATTCAAAAGTCAGTTTAAAGACATGCACAGATCTCCACCAATCCTTAACAGGGTATGTACATACTTTAAGAGAATATTTTGAAAATTTTGAAAACACAGCAAAACAAATACTGCCAAATACTGATTATCAAGCAGTTCACCTTCGTAGAAACATTAGGAAGAAACAAGTAAATGACAGAAGTGCTCCAGAAGTATCATCAAGTGCCAAAAATCAGTTTCGGCTAACCACATACCATGCCATCATTGACACATTTGAATCTTGCATGAAAAGAAGGGCAAAAGTGTATGAAGTTCTTTCAGATAGATTTTCCTTCTTAAACAGTGTGGATATATCTGATGAAGAATGCATGAAAACATCCAAGAAATTAGTGCAGGTTTTTCCTGATGACTTAAATACAAGCCTTTACAGAGAAGTGCAACAATTTCATTCTTACATGAGAACTAAGTTTACAGATTCAGGAAAGACAAATTTTATTCATGTAGGCATGTATGATTCCATAATAGAAGATAAAATGTGATGCATTTTTCCCGATGTTGAAATTGCTTTACACATATTCCTAACTTTAATGATCACAAACTGCATGATGGAATGCTCATTTTCATCCCTAAAGAGACTCAAAAACACTCAGTGAACGACAATGATTCAAGAAAGACTTGATGCATTACGTCTTTAAATTACATCATTATATAACTGCCAAATCATATCATTACATAACTACCAAACCACTGAGAATCATGGCCCAGCCAAGTTGGCACATAACCTTAACCATCGCAGCCAGCATTACTCTAGCCTCACATCTCAGTGTTCGTTACTGCCAGACATACATCATTAATGCACAAATAGATAGTAGTTTTACCATTGTCGTAAATGTGAAACGTCGGATCACAAGACGGTCGATCATTGTGGATTAGGTGTATAGCATTTATTATGAAACAAGCATCAAAACTGAACTATGAGCTGTTTAAAGCAAAACTGGTAAAAGTCAATTTTTCATTGTGGGAAATCAACAGAATATTACATTGATTGTTGAAACAAATTCACTGACTCATTTTCTTTGTTGTAGAATACATGGAATATTCTTTTTGTAGAAAATGTGGTATATAGTAAAAATCTTAGTACCCCGCATCCACTAAAAATTTTTATAATCCAGTACATCTCATTCCACTAAAATGGTACACTCCACTTTTGCATTCAATTGCTAATATTAATAGTTGCATTTAAAAAGAAGTTACATCATGAATAGCTAAGACACACACACACATACATGTACGTGTATATATATATATATAACTCACATATTCTGTTCTAATGCGTGAGTAAGCGGAGGAGGGAGCACCACAGATTATCAGCGCCTAGGGCCCTCACATGCCTTAATCCAGCCCTGGTGGTAACAGTTGGCCAAGTTCATGATCATCTTGGCTATGTCCTTCCGGTAATAAGGCCACCCAAATATCAAGATCTTGGCCTCACCTTTGGGGTCAAACTGACTAATGCCGAGAATGGTCCCACACACTCAATGTGCGGGACGTGCTCCCCGCCAGCCACACCTCAAGATGAACTCTATGCAGTATATTATGTGGTATTCACACAACGTCCAAATCACATAACATCCTATTTCACAGAATGTATCTTGGACATTAAGCAACACATGACTATACAGTTATTATGTAGAGAAAGTTATTAGCTACCGTCCAGTGTATTTAGGTTTATTCATGGGCATACATTTGCGTACCTTCAATCCAATTCAACAAATATTTAATGTGCATTGACAATGTCTACAGAGATAAAAGAGGAAGTCTCTGTCACTCAGGGGCTCTGCAGCCATGTAGGAAAGAGATAAACACATAAGTAATGACGTGAGCTATCACTGACCTACAACCAACATACACTGGTTGAGTATGGAAACATGATTGCTGCTGACTAAGGTATCTAGGAAAATTTCTTAGGGGGTGGGATTTGAACATAAAAAGAAAATAACATCAAATAACAAACACGCTTGTAATAGACATCAATACAATAAGCATAACCTTGAAATAATAATAGCTAACATTTATGTGGTACTTAATACGTACCGTTCTGAGTACTTTACATTTATTAACTTATTTAATCCTTACAACAACATGATAAAATAGGTGTTGTTGTTACTCCCATTTTACAGACAGAAAACTGAAACAGAGGTTGAGGTAACTTACCAAGGTCAGACAGCTACCGGAGCAGGGATTTGAACCCAACTCGATGGCAAATGATTTGTTGGTTGATTGGTTGGCTGGTTAATTTGGCTCTAAAGTCTTTCTTCTTTGCCGTTATGTTCTACTGCCTTATGAATGTGGGGTAGAACTTCATTAGACAGGGTAGGAGAGGAAGTGTGGGGAAGGAGGAGCATTTCAGACAGAAAGAAGAGCTAAAATAATGACCCATACTGCTTGAGCATTGTGCTCTTTTAAAGAACTATCTATATGGGATCAAACTGACAACAGCAACTTGAAAGATTGGAGAAGCAGCTTAGCGAGTTTCTGTTTAGGATGGAGGAGTAACTCAGACAAGGAGGGTAAGAATAGTTGCACAGCTTGAAGAATGTAATCAATGTCATTGAATTGTTCATACAGAAATTGTTGAATTGGTGTGTTTTGCTGTGTACATTTTCAACAACAACAAAAAATGCTATTTAAAAAAATGATGCAGAGATTGGGCAAACAATTAAAAATGCTTTATTCTATCCAGAAAGCTTTCTAGCGTGCAAAGAACTTTCTCAGCCATTCTTTAATTAGTTTTTCATTGTGACGCTGTGAAGTAGGCAAGAATTATTATTCCAATTCGAAAGATGAGGACACCGGGATCAGAATGGGGAAGGCACCAGCTAGGCTAGGTTCAAAACCCTGTCGTTTGACTTCAGGCAAGTGCCTTTTCCGTCATCATAGTACTAATAACCAGAATACGCTCATTGCATACTACTCTGAGCACAAGTCTGTGCTAGCCTTTTCACATGCCTAATTTCATCCTCATAATAGCCCTGAGAGTTAGGCGTAGTTGCATTTCGGAAGTAGAAACAGTTCAATTCTGCCTCTATTTGACTTTTTTTTTTTAGAATACCAGTGATTCCCTACGTGGAATGTTGATTTTCAGTTTCAGGTTTTGCCTACTCTTTGGTCCCTGGAAACCCTTAAGGATGGGTATTACCTGTGTATCAGCACATGCAGCTTCTCTGAGATGGAAAATCCCAATTCATATCTTTGCCAAAATCTGCTAGTCACTCCAGCATTTGACCAACCTTTCCTGGGTGGTGAAAGTCAACATTTAAATATGAAGCCCTGCTTCAATTTCAAAAAACTTGATTGCATTATTTGGAATTAGTAGAAACTGTGCTTTGTGAATCCGGATGGAAAAGGCTGAGAATAAAGCTGATGTTAACACTCAAGCAATTCGGTGCCATTCCTAAAATAATGGACTGCAACGGGGGGCAGTACCACCTCCAGCTCAGTGGGTACCTACTGCCTGGGGCACGGTTCTAGGCCCTCTGGGGGTAATGGAAATCACTGCTAGAGAAACAGGATCCAGGGACATGCCTGTCAAACGCCAAAAAAAAAAAAAAAAAAAGACAATCAGGCGGAAGCTAGTAAAAACTCACAGCCAGCCCTGCAGCCTCAGGCAGTGAGGGCTGGATTCCTAAGTATCAGCTTTGTTTGTGCACGTCCAGTCTGGGAACCAGGTAGGTACTAAAGACTATTCAGTCCTCTCAAATTTTATTAGGTATCTTATGAGAAAGTCATGACCTCAGTCCGGAATGGCAACATTTAAAAGAGACAACTAGAAAGAAAGGTAAGATGACTAAAGCTTTTAGTAGAAGAGGAGGAAAAATGGGTGGGGTGAAAACTGGGACGTTTGCATTTGATTTTCAAGGCTGGGATATAATGAAGGGCCTCTTTTTTAATGCTATGTTGTGGAAGTCTTTTAAAAGAGTCTTCTCTGGATGCTGCATGCCAAACCAGATGTGTAGGGTTCTCTCTCTGTGTGCCTCTTGCCTTAGTTTATGTAACACCCACCAGTTGAGTTAATTCTGACTTGTGGAGACCCCATGTGTGTCCAAATAGAACTGTGTACCATAGAGTTTTCAATGGCTGATTTTTTGGAAGTAGATGACCAGGTCTTTCTTCTGAGGTGCCTCCAGATGGACTGGAACTGCCAAGTTTGGGTTAGCAGCCAAGCATGTTAACCGTCGGCACCACCCAGGGATTCCATGCCTTGGTTTGCTCATTTGTAAAAGTGGAAAGTAACTGCTACCTCGAAGGGGTTCTTTTAAGGATTAAATGAGGTAAAGCACACTCATTGTAAGCATGTCTGGTAAAAAACAAGACTAGACATTTAGACTCACTTAATAGAACATTGGAGATCATCTGGTCCAACATCTGCATGTAGTAGATGAGGAGGGAGAAGGCAGTTAGTACCTTGCTCAAGGGCTCTCAAGAAGTTAGAAGCTGAAGGAATGTAAGTGGGGGTATGAGGAGGAATAAATACTGAGAACCACCATGAGTCAGGCGCTCTACCGTGAGTCAAGCCCTCTACTGCAGCTCCTACAAACATAATCTCATTTCTTTCTGATGGGAAACATTGGAGGCAAGTACCTTAATTTCATAAGTCAGGAGCCTGAGCTTCCAAATAGAAAGAGCCCCCCTGAGATCAAAAAGCTAATAGGCAGATGAGGGGAATCCAAACTCAGGTTGAGCTAAATACCAACCCCATGCTCTTGACCCTATACAATCTTGCCGAATTTTCTGCTTCCGTGCAATGACCCATTTCTGACCTATTTCCATAGAACCTATAGAAGACAGAGGTGGTTGGCAAGGGCGTTGTTTTTATTTTATTTTTTAAAAATCTGCCTATGAATCACTGTGTAACCTTGGAAAAGTCTCCCTCCTTTATGCATCTCAGTTTTGCAATCTAAAATGGCTAAGTACACCCAATGACCCAGGCCTCTTTCTTTTTTTTGATGATCAACCACAGCATTTTATTATGCAATAAAGTGGTTTATCTGCACCACTGTGCAGGGGTGAGAGGATGATACTTTGCAAATATCATTCAGCAGTGCGGTTTTATTTGCCCCATCTTAACTGAATTTTAAGTCACTATTAATATTTAGTACTGATCACCACCACACTGCCTTCTTTTCATGAGTTTAACACTGTGTCAGGTTATACATTCTATATTTTTAACACTCTGGATTGCCTCTTTTCTAGGATAGTGCCTCTGGCAAACAGCCAAACAAACACAGATGGACGCCTGTGTATAATTGGCCCCTGGAAAAATGCATGCTGGTCAAGGAGCCCATGCACTGTTTGCTGTAGTAGATTCCACTTCAGGGTTTTACCATCTCATCTTCTTCCTCCCCCAGGAAATAAAATGTCATGTTTTCTACCAGCTTGATCATGGCTGGGCTGTTGTTTCAGATGAGATGGTGCAAAGAATTTCCGTTTCCAAAGGGATCTCTGTAAGATGCAGAAGGAGCGTGCATTCCTCTGGGGTGCTAACTGCACTCATCATCTTTCATTCTGTCTTATTGGCTTTCTTCTAAAAGCCAGACACAGAAGTGTGGTGCCAAAGGTGGTTCAAATCTTTGTCTGGAAGCTGCCAAAGTCAAAGAAGGAGGAAAAGAGAAGGGAAATGTCATGGATTGATTCGTGTTCCCCAAAAATGTGTATCAACTTGGCTAGGCCGCGATTCCCAGTATTGTGTGATTGTCCATCATTCTGTCATCTGATGTGATTTTCCTGTGTGTTGTAAATCCTAACCTCGTGATGTTAATGAGGCAGGATTAGAGGCAGTTATGTTAATGAGGCATAACTCAATCTACAAGATTGAGTTGTGTTTTAAGTCAATCTCTTTTGAGATATAAAGGAGAGAAGCGAGCAGAAAGACGGGGGACCTCGTACACCAAGAAAGCAGTGCCAGGAGCAGAAGGCGTCCTTTGGTCCTGGAGTCCCTGTGCTGAGAAGCTTCTAGATCAGGGAAGATTGATGACAAGGACCACCCCCCAGAGCCAGCAGAGAGAAAGCCTTCTCTGAAGCTGGCGCCCTGAATTTGGACTTCGAGCCTCCTAGACTGTGAGAGAATAAATTTCTCTTTGTTAAAGCCATCTAATTGTGATATTTCTGTTATAGCCAAAACCAAACCAAATCCATTGCTGTCAAGTCGATTCCGACTCATAGCAACCCTATAGGACAGAGTAGAACTGCCCCATAGAGTTTCCAAGGAGTGGCTGGTGGATTCGAACTGCCAACCTTTTGGTTAGCAGTCAAACGCTTAACCAGTGCTCCACCAAGGCTCCTCTGTTACAGCAGCACTAGATAACTAAGACAGGAAGTAGCAACATTTATTGAGCACCTCCTGTGCTGCCAGGCAGTGCTTAACTCATTCAGTGCTCGTGATGTTACATCAGACATGGCGGGATCCAGGGCCCAAACAATGTGCTCAGTACCCTGAATTTCTCCATCTCTCAGTTCTGCTTTTCTCTGCTTGACTTTGTTCTCACACCAGCCTCTGTCCATACATCAGTGAGATGACCACCAGCAGCCCCCATCTCAAGTCCTCCTAGGTTAGTAAGCCCTTGGAGAGAAGATTGCTCCTTCCCATGTCTGTATAACAGTCCCAAAGAGAATTCAGATTGGCCTTGCTCTGTCGCATGTTCATGATTGAACCAGGGCATGGCTAGCCTGGTCAGGAGTCAGAATTGGACTCTGGGCACAGTGATGGGCAGCCCAGTGTGAAGTAGCGGAGGGGTTTCTTCAAGGAATCAGAAGACAAAGGCTGGCAAGCCTTGCTAGAGAGACAAAAACTCTAGCTACCACATTTCATTGCAATTAGTTACTTAAGGATAATGTTGATGGGAGTAGTCAGTTTGAAAGTTTTCTCTAGTAGGACTGAATCAAGAATCCAAAAGGAAGAGTTAAGGGCAGTTTACTAAGTCTCACTGGACATATATATTAACATATATTTATCAGAAAACCACAAAAAAACAAAACCTGTTGCCGTTGAGTCAATGAGTCTTTTTTTATATTTTGATGACTCTTGCTGTGCTAAAGTGGTAGTTAGCTTTCTCATGGATAGACCCAGGCCTCTTTTACTCCCAACACTCTGTGACTGGTGCTTCACACCAAAGGGAAAATGGCCCCCCAACTACAAGTGATTCTTTCCTACAGAAGTCACTGATTTAAGGTCATTTATATACGTTTTGCGGGTGCATTGGTGGTTCAGTGGTAGAATTTTTGCCTTTCATGCTGGGTTTGATTCCCAGCCAATATACCTCATGTGGAGCTACCACTCATCTGTCAGTGGAGGCTTGTGTGTTGCTGTGATGCTGAACATGTTTCAGCAAAGCTTCCAGACTAAGGCACACTAAGAAGAACGGCCTAGTGACTTAGTTCCAAAAATCAGCCAATGAAAACCCTATAGATCACAACGGTCAGATTCACAACCGATCATACAGATGGCACAGGACCAGGCAGTGTTTCTTTGTGTTACGTGTGGTGTCTCCATGAGTAAGAGGCCAACTCGAGGACAGCTAACAACAACATACATGTATTTTATGGTTATTTGAGGCCAGTGCAAAGAAATATGCCTCCCATTTCCTTCCACCAACATCCATTAAGTGAACAATAAACTGGTGCATAAATGTGTGAAGTAAGTATAGCATCAACATCCTATACCCTGTTACAGGCTCTCTCTTCCAGCATTTCTCTGACATCTGGGCCCAGTATCCACCCATCTATCCATCCATCATCCGTCCATCTACCCATCCAAATGAACTTACACACATATATACCAAAAAACCTACCCATTATCATACGTTATAGATGCACATGTAGATATGTGCATATATTCAGTGAACATCTATTAAGCCCCATTATGTGGCAGGCAACAGGCTAGAAGTTACTGCAAAAGTGCCACCCAGTTAAAATCTAGAGTAGGGTTGTCAATGATCCACAAAGTCATGTCATTCCTTATACCGCTGTTCTTTTATTTCGGATGCTTAGAAAGACCAGTGGACATTGCTCCCAGCTATATTACTCTTATGTTCTAACTGAAGATTTAGCTTGGAATCCTGGTTTCTTCTAAACTGTTACCATGCACTGCGAAGAGAAACCATTCATAGCACAAGGCAGTGGCCTAGAGAAGCCTTGGATTTAAAGGTGGCACATTGACCTTCCTTTTTACTTTTACGGTTACGCTCAATAGCTCAGGGTCTGTTAGCTGCCTGGGCCCCTGATGTTAGACTGTATTATTCATTTGCCCAAATCCAGGTGACTGAGGTAGCACTGTCAATGCTTAATTGTTTGTACCAAGGTTTGCACTCTCTGAAAATCCTGTGGAAAAAGCAAGGACTCTTGAGGAGTCAAATCTGGTTTCTTCTAACTCACGCCAAATACTTGTGTGACTGTGGGAAAGTTACTTAATCTCTCTGAGCCTTGGTTTTCTTAACTCATAAAAGGAGGATACTAATACCTAACTCACACATGTATATAAAGACTAAAGGAGAAGAAATAATCCCCAGAACATGGTGCACAGAGAGTAAATAGCACCTCATTTGAACACTAGCCACATACTCAGGAAGATACATCTCCCTCCAATCCTTCCTCCTGTGTCCCTGCCACAATGGAAACCCCAGATGAAGAATTTCTGAATTAGTCACTGATCTGGAGCCTTTTCTCCCCCTTCCCTTGCCACTGAGGTGGATATCTGTATATGAGTCTGAGTAATTATTTCAGTGATACACTCATGCATTTTACTAATCCCCACTACAACCTTCCAACTTTCAGAGTGCAAAGCACTTTCCCATCCATTACCTCATATGATCCTCACAACAGCCGTACAAGAGGTGCAAGCCAGTGTTGCTACTTTCTTTTACAGATGATCAAGCCAAGGGTTAGGAAGGTTAAGTGGTTTGTCAGGGTCACACTCCTAGATTCAGGTTTATGACTCTAAACTCTGTCCATGAGCTTTCTATTACACCATCCAGCCATGGAATTTTACCACATACTGAAAGACAGACAATAGGTATTCTGGAAAAAATAAAACCAGGAAGGTAAATGCTGATGGAGAACAGGTCAGTTAGTGTGGCCCTAACCATACCCACAGGACCCCCCTCGGGCCTTTGTTCAGCTGTCTATTCTCTTCCCAGGCACACCTTTTCTCAGCCTCTTTGTTCACTCCGATCTTCCCTGTGGTCCAGAGCCTCACTCAAACTCAGGCTCCTCCACGAAGCCTATAGCCAACTACTGCATCCATTTCTTCAGCTAATATTTACTGAATGCCATGCCCTGTGCTCGACACTGGGGGCAAAACAATCTATCTTGAGGGGTTTCCTTCTAGTGGAGAGAAACACAATAAACTGAGTAGTAAATATGTACAGTATTTTTGATGGTAATAATGCTCAAAGGAAAAAAAAAAGGCAGAAAAGAGGGATAGGGCATGTGTATGCTATTTTAGAGAGGAAGGCCTTGCCGAGCAGTTGGCATTTGGGTAAAGACTAAAAATAGGTGAGGAAGAGACCCATTTGGTTAACTGGGGTAGGAACACGCAAGCCGAGAAAAGAGTGTCAACGCCCTGAGCCACTGTACCTGACGTGTTTGAAGAAAAGCAAGGAGACCGGTGTGGCCTGTAGACTGAAAGAGGGCAAAGCAAGGGAGATGAGGTTGGAGAGGAAAGAGAGGTAGATTGGATACACTTCCTAGAGCGCTGGAAAACTTATTGTTACTCTGGATAAGATGGGAAGCTATTGAGGGTTTGGACAGGATCCCAATTTTATTTTCACAGGATCCTTCTGGCTGCGCTTTAGAGATGGGCAAGGTAGAAGCATAGAGATCATTTAGGAGGCTGTTGTACTAATCCTGGTGAGGCATGATGGTAGTTTGAACCAGAAACTGTCCAGATGATGGTGGCTTGGACTAGGAAGTGTTCAAATTCTGTGTCTATTTTTAAGGCTGAGCCAATAGTATCTCTGGTAGATTAGATGTGGGGCATGAGAGATACAGAGGAGTCAAGCATGCTCCAAGTTCTTTGGCCTGAGCAACTGGATCAAATGCAGTTATTACTAAGATAGGAAAGGAGCCCTGGTGGCACAGTGGTTAAGAGATTGGCTGCTAACCAAAAGGTCAACAGTTCAAATCCACCAGCTGCTCCTTGGAAACTCTATGGGGTAGTTCTACTCTGTCCTACAGTGTCGCTATGAGTCGGAATCGACTCAACGGCAACAGGTAAGATAGGAAAGACTACAGATAGTCTAGATTGGAAGTGGTGGAGGACATGTTGTTACTGTTGCGTGCCATGGAGTCAATTCTGACTCATAGTGATCCCACAGGACAGACTAGAACTGTAGGTTTCCTAGGCTGTAACCGTTAATGGGAGCAAATCCCCGGGTCTTTTCTCCTGTGGAGCCGCTGTTGGGTTCAAATCACCAACCTTTTGGTTAGCAGCTGAGCACTTAACCATTATGCCATCATGGCTCCTTGGGGGACATAGTAGGAATTCCAGTTTGGATGTATTCAGTTAGAGATGCCTCACAGACATTTAAAGGGAAATGACTGAGATATGATTTTAGGAGTTGTCAAGGTATAGGATTTTATTAAAACTTTGAAACTGAATAAGATCTCCAAGGAAGTATGCATAGAACAAGAAGAGGTCCAATGGTTGGGCCCTGGGACACTCCACTATTTAGAGGTTGGGACAAGAGGAGGCACCAGCCATGGAGAATGAAAAGGAATGGCCAGGGAGATGGGAGAAATCCTTGATTATCCTTTCTGTGGAATCCTATCAAAAGCTGTCTATCCCCTTCAAATATTGGTTTACGTGTCTTTGAAGGGTACAGACAAGAGACATCCTGAGAGTGAGAACCATGTCACTTCTCTACTCTCTGCAGTGCTGAGCATCTAGTAACATTCAGTTAAAACCCAATTAACTGGGCTTACAGCTGAATCATAAAATGATAGTGTAAGTGTCATGGATTGAATTGTACCCCAAAAAATATGTGTATCAATTTGCCTAGGCCATGATTCCCAGTATGGTGTGATTATCTACCATTTTGTCATCTGATGTGATTTTCCTATGTGTTGTAAATCCTGCCTCTATGATGTTAATGAGGGGGGATAGGCAGCAGTTATGTTAATGAGGCAGGACTCAATCTACAAGATTGGATTGTGTCTTGAGCCAATTTCTTTTGGGATATAAAAGAGAGGAGCAAGCAGAGAGACAAGGGGACCTCATACCACTAAGAAAGCAGCGCTGGGAGCACAGCATGTCCTTTGGACCCTGGGTTCCTGCGCAGAGAAGCTCCTAGTCCAGGGGAAGATTGACGACAAGGACTTTCCTCCAGAGCCGACAGAGAGACAAAGCCTTCCCCTGGAGCTGATGCCCTGAATTTGGACTTCTAGCCTACTAGACTGTGAGAAAATAAATTTCTCTTTGTTAAAGCCATCCAGCATTGTGGTGTTTCTGATATAGCAGCACTAAATAAGTAAGATAGTAAGGAACCTAAGAAATCATCTGGCTTTGTGATTTCCCAACTATATTCCTTGGAGCAATTCAAAGGAGTTATTTTCCGTCTTCACTGGGAAACATAAGACCCCTCCTTTCCTAGAAAGGCTAATAAAAGCAACAGCATCCATGCAGTCAAAGACACAGGCCCCACCCCTTCCTTTTAAGAAATATTTGTGGTTGTCATCAGACCTCAAACACTCCAGATAGTTCCAAGTGCTTGGATCTAGTCAAGAACATCCTTATACGAGGCCAAGGTAAGCTCACTATATAGCAAGTTCCTAATCAATTTCAAGGCCACAAACTAACCAATCCCCTCCAAGGGTTCCATGCATCTTAGTTGTATTATTAGCAGGCTGTCAAATCTTCTTGGTGGGCCACAAGCACCTTATTTGCCTAGTCCCACCCAATCATTTTGTGGGAGTCACAAGACCATGCATGGCTAGAAGGGCCATATTAAGTAATTCACTGCACTGCAGAAACCAAAGTTTATTGGTGGTTACTAGGGGTGAGCGGGAGGGAGAAAGGGGAACTCATCACTTAGGGGACACTGCGCTTCTGTTAAGGGTGATGAAAAAGTTTAGGAATGGATAAGGATGAAGAACGTATGTTAGTATCACTGAACTGTACATGTGAAGAATGTTGAAATGGCAAATGTTTTATTACGTACATATTTACCATTATTTTTTAAAATTATTTTTAAAAAATAGCAGGGGTGGGAGGTTGAGGGGAGAGGACAGTGGACTGTTTATTTCCTCCTCCTGTCAGGTGAATAGGCTCCACTGGCTGATAGTTCTGAACCCTCCCAGCCCCTTTACCTCACTGTGTTAGTTATCTAGTGCTGCTGTAACAGAAATACCACAGTAGATGGCTTTAACAAACAGAAATTCATTCTCTTAAAGTCTAGGAGGCTAGAAGTCCACATTCAGGGTGCCAGCTTCAGGGGAAGGCTTTCTCTCTCTGTTGGCTCTGGGGGAAGGTCCTTGTCATCAATCTTCCCCTGGTCTAGGAGACTCTCAGCACAGGGACCCCAGGTCCAAGGACATGCTCCGCTCCTGGCTCTACTTTCTTGGTGGTATGAGGTCTCTCTCCTCTCTTTTCCATTCTTTTATATCTCAAAAGAGATTGACTCAAGATACAACCTAATCCTATACATTGAGTTCTGCCTCATTAACATAACTGCCTCTAATCCTGCCTCATTAACATTATAGAGGTTAGGATTTACAACACATAGGATAATCACATCAGATCACAAAACGGAGGGCAACCACACAATACTGGGAATCATGGCCTAGCCAAGCTGACACACATTTTAAGGGGGATACAATACATTCCATAATACTCACTCAACCCTGGGAAGAAAGAATAGCTCGTCTGAGTAGTGTCTTTGGGAAGAACATGGGCAAGCTCTGCTCCACTTTTCCCATCTTCCTCTTAGGAACCTCCTGCCTGCAAAGGGCACACACCCACTCTCCGAATTGGCAGGTCAGATGGCAGGCCTCTGCCTCAAGTCCCAAGAACCAGAGGTTAGACAATCACCAACTGGACACGGGATCCAGATGCAGAGAGACAGAGCCCTGCTAGGACATCCACATATATACCTTAGATGTAGGCCACACCCCAGGGAAGGGCATAACTTGAGTTACTCGAGACACCCCTCCAGCAAGGCTGCAACCCGAGACACACCCTACACCAACCCTGCCTCATCAACATGTAGAAGTCAGGATCCACAACACATGAGGACAACCACACAATAGTGGGAATCATGGCCTAGCCAAGTTGACACATAACCCCAACCCTCACAAGTTCCATATACCTTACTTGCATGGTCCCACCCAATCATTGTGTGTGAGTCACAAAGACTGTGGCTAGAAGGACCACATTAAGTAATTCATTACCCCACACACAGGCTACACACTCACATACTCTCACACATGCACATATACACATTCTCATATACATGCACAAACACACACACACACACACACACACACACACACACACACACACACACACACACACACTCTCGCATCTAAGTACTAGATAAGGCTCCTGGGTCTTGAACACAAGCCCAGGGAAGGAATAAAACCCTAAATTAGCTGAGATTAAGTTTCTGCCACTCCAGCAGCTAGGAGTTCAAAACAGAAATTAAACTGAGTTTTAGAAAACTTTGTATTTCTTGCACAGGTGAATTTATGAGCAGAGATTCATTCTTGCTGCAGTAAATGTTTGGAGGCAGAATCAACAAGACTTGGAGATCAGATGGGGGACAGGGTGGTGAGGAAGAGGAAGAGTTTTCTTCTCCCTTCAGTAGACCTGTTTCCCAAACACACCAAGCAAATTCAGATCCTTAACACTGCAAGGTTTTTGTCCCCCACCTGCCCCCCACCATGGTCTTCCCTTACCAGTCCTTTAACATAGGTTCAACTGTTCTTGCTCAGTTAATTAATGATCTGGAGTAATTACCATTTACTCCCATAAAGCAACTTACTATTTACTTACTAGAAAAAGAGTATCTGTCATGGGAACTCTCTGTGCTTTCTGTACAATTTTTCTGTAAACCTAAAACTGCTCTAAAAAAATAAAGTCTATTTTTAAAAAAGAGAGTATGTGTTAAAATTACATTGTTAACACCACTGTTCAAAAGTCACTGTTACAAGCATGGCTGTGGGGCCTTAAAGAGGTGAGGGCACAGCCCAGCATGCTTCACCTCCCTAGGGGGCCTCATCCAGACACATCTGTTGGCATTCTTTCCTTGTGCCCCAGGCTCCATCACCTTCAGGGACAGTCCAAATTTCACTCTGGATTCAAGACCCTCCACCACTAGACCCCATCCCTCACCCTTTCCAACCTTCCTTCTGTTGCCAGGTAGAAAGCCCAGGTTCTGCTCATCGTGACTTGTCTCAGCCAATAAACAAGAGACTGAGGTGAGAGAGTAGAAAGGCACGTTTATTTGGTTGCACAAGGAAAGGAAACAGTTGGGGCTGCTCCCGCCAAGACTGCTCATCGAGGGCGAGGGGAAACGTTACTTTCAAGGGATTCACAAGTAGGAAGTTCATACAAGTTACATTAGCAACATTTTTCATCATACTACACAGGCGCAATGAGGTTTACATATAACTTCATGCATCATGTGTTTAGAAAATGTCAGTTAAACTCCACCCAGAGGCAAGGAAGTTACTATGTATGAGGTCTAAAAGGTTATCCTGAGTGTCAACATGGTGTCTAAACTGGTTTCCACCAGTTTCCTCTAGTTTTGGGCAGCAGTTAAGGAGAGGGGAACCAGGATTTTAATGTAAAGCTACGGGTTGTGTCAAGCAAAGGAACCAAGATTTTATTGTAAAACTACTGGGCCTGCCAAGCAAGATGCTTGAGACAGTGGGATTTTCTGCAGCCTGAGGATCTCTGTATTACTTCCCTTGCCCTTCTCCATGGAGGTGGGGAGGGTCTACTCCAAGCCTTTCTGTCCAATAGTGCAAGCTCATTCTCAAGTTTAAAGGGAGGAGGAAGGAGGGAGAGAGGAGGGAAGTTGGTTGCCTCCCTCAAAAAAGTGCTAGGAAATTTCTTTAGGAAGGCTGAGCCCCAACTCCAGGATTCAAGGAGAGGGCCCTTTGTGATTGAGTTGATGACAACTCATAGCAACCTCATGTATATCAGAGTAGAACTGTGCTCCATAGGGTTTTCAATAGCTGAGTTTTCAGAAGTAGATCGCCAGGCCTTACTTCCAAGGTGCCTCTTGGTGGGCATGAACCTCCAACCCTTTGGTTAGCAACTGAGTGCATTAACTGTTTGCACTACCCAGGAACTCCTACCAAGGAGAGGAAGGGGTTCTGATCCTCTTTCCTCTGGTGGAACCAATTCGTCATGGAAGCAGGTGTAGGATGAGAGAGAGGAGGGACGGTGGGGCCTGGTAACTACATTGGCACCAGCTGAATGGCACACCTGTGTGAGTCTCATCCACGTGGAACATCACCTGTGCAAATGGGAAAACTCTATTTTTCACTGTACTTGTATTATCCTCTTCCCGCCAACCTTCTCAGGCAATCAGTTAGATCTGTGCCTGTTGCCTGGGGGGTGGGAATGAATAGTAAACCACAGGGTGGAAAGCAGGAGAGCTTTCGAATGATCCTGGACTTTGTGTTCCAAAATCCTGAGGGTTTAGGCCAGTGGTCTTCAAACTTTTGATTGAATTTCCCCTAAAAACAGTTTGAAAACTACCCATTCTCTCACAAAGGACCGGCAAAATAAAAATAGGGGGCTCTTGTTAAAGAAGTTTTAAGAATTTCAAGATGGCAAGAGCAGGGCATTAAGCTAAGCACTGAGACTTTCTGAGGGCAGGGCCCCGTGTGGCTGCCCAGGTCGTAGATCCATGAAGCCAGCCAGGCTCTCACACATTTTTAAGTTAAAAACCCACTGCCATCGAGTCGATTCTGACCCATAGCTACCCTATAGGACAGAGTAGAACTGCCCCATGGGGTTTCCGAGGCTGTAAATCTGTACGGAAGCAGACTGCCACGTTTCTCCCGCAGAGCAGCTGGTGGGTTCGAACCGCCAACCTTTTGGTTAGCAGCTGAGCTCCTAACCACTGTGCCACGAGCACTCCATTTTTAAGGTAACATGTAAAAAAATTTGAACAGTCGCAAAAGATGTAATTTGGATTACATTATACAGAGTTCCTGGGTAGTGCAAACTGTTAACATGCTCAGCTGCTAACTGAAAGGTTGAAGGTTTAAGTTCACCCAGAAGTGCCTTGGAAGAAAGTCTTGCTGATCTGCTTCCAAAAAATCAGCCATTGAGAACCCTGTGGAGCGTAGTTCTACTCTGACGCACATGGGGTCTCCATGAGTCAGGGTTGACTCAACAACACTGGTTGTTTTTTTTTTACTGGTATATTGTATGCTTGCTTTAAATATATTTTCTTCCAGTTCCTAAAGCAGGATAATAAACTAATTTAATATATGAAGAATGTCTTTACTCTGTATGTCTTACCAAGTCATCTAGAGTATCTGCTACTTCTGCTTTCAAGGTCTGTCAGGATGATGTCATCAGTGTCTTGGTAGATTAGCCTGATATCCACTGGAATGGGATTTGGTCAAATGCCACCAATGCCCCCACATGTATATCAGCTCTCCATAAGACCATGTATGTGGGTTCATGGAAGGGTGACAGAAGAAGCTCAGGTAACCTACTTGTGCCTTTAGGACTTTCTTGGACCCAGACAACATACATCACTTCCTCTTTTTTTTTCATTTTTTAAAATACACTCAATTTTTTTTGTTTATTTTTGTAGTTTAAGTCAAAGTTTACATTTCAAGTTAGTCTCTTATACAAAAATTATACATATATTGTTATGTGACCCTAATTGCTCTCCCTATACAGTGACAGCACACTCCTCCTTTCCACCCCTGATTTCCCGTGTCCATTCAACCAGCTCCTAACCCTCTCTGCCTTCTTATCTCACCTCCGGACAGAAGCTGCCCATTTAGTCTCATGTATCTACTTGAGCTAAGTAGCACACTCCTCATGAGTATCATTTTATGTCCCACAGTCCAGTCCAATCTTTGTCTGAAGAGTTGGCCTCGGAAACTGTTTTAGCTCTGGGCTGATAGAGAATCCGGGCACCATGGGTTCCAGGGTTCCTCCAGTCTCTGTCAGACCATTAAGTCTGGTCTTTTTACTAGAATTTGTGTTCTGCACCCCACCTTTCTCCTGCTCCATCAGGGACTCTCTGTTGTGTTCTCTGTCAGAGCGGTCATTGGTGGTAGCTGGGCAGCCACCATCTAGTTTTTCTGGTCTCAGGCTGATGAAGTCTCTGGTTTATGTGGCCCTTTCTGTCTCTTGGGCTAATACTTTCCTTGTGTCTTTGGTATTCTTCATGCTCCTTTACTCAGGGTGGTTGGGACCAACTGATGCATCTTAGATGGCCACTTGCAAGCTTTTAAAACCTCAGACACCACTCACTGAAGTAGGATGCAGAACATTTTCTTAATAAACTTTGTTATGCCAATTGACCTAGATGTCCCCTGAAAGCATGGTTCCCAGGCCCCCACCCTGCTACTCTGTCCCTCGGAAGACATCACTTTCTCTTGATAATGGAGTGCTTCTGGCTGCCCCTGATGTTATGGCTGGGTAGATCAGATTAACACTTGGCACATTATGGGAAGCTCAGGTCACAAGGTCATCTGGTATGCCATGGCCAGGCATCCAATTTCACTAGACCCCTGGAGGGAGCCAGAGCCAGGTCTCAAAAAGGAGAATAACTATTGCTGAAGGACGGCATAACTTACCTCCCAAATCCAACTCCTGAGTTGTAAAGGCCAAAGGCAGAAGTACTTACTCTGTAGCCTGGGCCAGTAGGAAAACTTTCTCTCTTTGCATAGCTTCCCTAAAGTTGGCAGCTTTCAATTAAACCAGTAATAGGTCAAAATAATGTACCTATCTATATATGTTGGGTTCCTAGTGGTGCAAACAATTAAGTGTTCAACTACTGGCCAAAAGGTTGGCGCTTTGAACCCACCCAGAAGCATCTCAGAAGACAGGCCTGGTGATGTGCTTCGAAAGGTCACAGCCTTGAAAACACTATGGAGCAGTTCTACTCTGCATATATGGCACTGCCATGAGTTGGAGTTGACTCAATGGCAACTAACAGCAACAATGGTATATGTTACCTCTCAAATCTAAAAAAGCCCACTAAGTATTGTACCTCTTTCTTAGTGGTAGGGGGTATGATGTACAGCAACTTGTCTTTAATTTTGTAGGGAATATCTCAACACACTTCATGTCTCTAGATAGTTCAGTAAGTAGATAGGTCCCTGTATTCATGAGATTTATCCTCTGCCCTCTGGCACACATAGGTCTTACCAAGTCATCTAGGGTATCTGCTACTTCCGGCTCTGAAAGTCTGTCAGAATGATGTCATCAATGTCTTGGTAGATTGGCCTGATATCTACTGGAATGGTGGTTTGGTCAAAAATCCCTATAAACTAAGTGTGTCCAGAGAATGACACACTCCTGAAGCAAGACCGTAACAAAAACTATTCCTGGTGTTTGATGTAGAAGAAAAAGCATTGACTAGACCTATTGCTGCACTTACAAGAGGTCAGCAACTGTGCTGATCTGCTCTAAGAGTGACCATGTCGGGAAGAGTGCTTGTAATTGGAATGCCTGCAGGAATAAGTTTATCCTAGTGCTCTGTCATTCTTTAAGACCATCAGTTTGAATCCACCAGCAGCTCCTTGGAAACCCTATGAGGCAGTTCTACTCTGTCCTATAGGGTCGCTATGACTCAGAATCAACTTGACAGCACACAATGAAAACATCTTCTATTCTAGCCAGACTGAAGAGGTAAATGGTAATGTGATGCAAATCACCCTGCACCATTCAAGCCTTCTGTAGTGGCACTTATCCCTGTGATGAGATGTATTATTATTATTATTGAAGCATTATTTTTTATTTACATTCTTGATAGTGAAGGGGAGCTCCATTTAGCCCTTTCTCTCAAAATAGCCCTTGCTCTGTAGAACAAAACTCCAATTCTTGGGGGAAAAAAAAAAAAAGGCCAGACTAACTGGACCAGTTGAGACCAGAGGACTCCCTGAGGCTATTGCTCTGAGATACTCTTTAAATCTTGAACCGAAACTAACCCCTGAGATCACTTTTTAGTGAAACAACCAAGTGGCACACAAAATAAAGAATATTACCCGTAAGTACAGTGTTCTACTAAAAAACCATCTATATGAGACCAAAAGGTCAACATTTACTGTAAAGCAAAGATGAGAAGATATTGGGGCAGGGAAACTAGACTACTGGAAATGGAACAACCAGAACATGATTAAAGAGAATGTTGACACATTGTGAAAAATGTAACTAATGTCACTGAACAATTTGTATAGAAATTGTCAAATGGGAACCTTATTTACTCAGTAAACTTTCACCAAAAGCACAATAAAACAGTATTTTTTAAAAATAGCCCTTGCTGTAAGAGTTAAGAAACCAATGTCAGAATTCTGCCCCTGTTGAAGATATCAATAACAATTCTACATATAACCTCTATACCACTGAGGCTGGTATGAGACAGACTACACTCAAAGCTTTTCTATTTTTAATTTTGTACCATGTGCATGTATTAAATATACAAAAATTTTTCCTAACAAAATAAAATTTGAATCGCATTAAAATAAAATCCCATTTTAACAATATATAATTATTAAAAATATTTAAATGTTCTTTTGTATACCACTCAAAATCCTCTCCCGCACACACCACTGACCTAGGACATGCCCCAGTCACCTCACTTTTATCACACTGGTTGTAACTGTATACCTAAGTGTTCACCTTCCCCACCAGCCTAGGGGGCAGGAACTGGGTGTGAAGTCACACTGTGCAAAGCACCAACACTGACTTCCCAGTGGACCATATGCTGCAAATAAAGACATAGATGATCCCTTCGTCCCTTTCAGCTCAGGCCATCCATGAGTGCATGGGTTCTGGCTGGATGATGTTGTACAACCATTTAGCCTTTTGTAGCCTCGATCTTCTCCGCTGCAAAATGGAAATGACTATACCTGCCTCACTGTATTGCTGCGGGTAGTCAGATGATGGTTGTCAAAGTACCTAGCACTATAGAAATGAATTAATTCACTCATCCATTCAACAGGCAATTATTAAGCGCCTAACGCTGTGCAAGAAGTCCTGGTGGTGCAGTGGTTAAGCGCTCCACTGCTAACTAAAAGGTTGGCAGGTTGAACCCAACAGCTGCTCAGCGGGAGAAAAATGTGGCAGCCGGCTCCCGTGAAGATTACAGCCTAGGAAACTCTATGTGGCAGTTCTCTGTCCTATAGGGTCGCTATGAGTCCGAATCGACTCGACGGCAACAGGTCTGGTTTCTTTTAACGTACAGCACAATTACTACAACTTCATAACCGCTTCTCTGGCAGGTCGCGTCCCTCAGTTCCCGGGGAGGGGGAGGGCGTCTCCCCACCAGGCTCTTTCTCCCACGGAACTCCGGGTGGTGACCTTACGCAAGATGGCGCCGGCAGCTTCAGGGGCTAGTGCGGCGGCGCGGACTCCGCGTGCCCTCTGACCTGCTGGCAGCGGACGGAGGGGAGCCGGGCGCCGCCATATTGGCTGTTGTCCTGTGAGGGGAGAGGCGGCGGCGGCGGCGGCGGGAGTGGAGCGTGGTAGCGGCGCTAGCAGCAGCATGACTCGGAGGCGGAGCAGGCCGAGCGGCGGCGCGGGCCGGCGCGAGCGGGCGCGGGTGCCCGGGCCGCAGAAGCCCCAGGCGCCCGAGCCCCCACTGCCGCCGAGCCTGGAAGCCGGAGCGGGTGCCGGGACCCTGGAGGTGCCGGCGCTGGCGGAGCCCGACCGCGGCGGCCCCAGGGAGGAAGACGACCCCATGCTGGCGCTCGGCCCGCAGGTAGGAGCAAGCGAAGCGATTCCGGCTACTAGGGGCGCTTTCGCATCCCCGGTGTGGGGTTGGGGCCAGGGCGGGGTTGCGGATGGACCATCCTTCCCGGGCTGGGGCAGGAGCCTACCCCCAGGTCCGAGGCGGAGGCTTTCTCCTCCAAGGCGTGAGGGGAGGCTGGACCCCACTTCAAAGCCAAGGCACAGCCCATACTTCCGAGACCAGACTGAAGCTGCCACCGTCTCGCCTTGCCGCCTCCGGGTTGGAGCAGAGGCTAAACGTTCTGCTCATACACCCACACTGGAGATGGCTCTGATCCTGGGGCCACGACTCAGCTCTCTGCCCTTCACCTCCCTCTGGGCCCACCTGCTCCCCCACCGACAGGCCTTGGGAGGGGCATTTCTGGGCAATGGGCCCTGGAAGGCTGGCTGCAGTCTCTTCTCCCTCCTTGAGAGCGGCACCACCCGTTCTCCTGCACTGCCTGCAGCCACTGCCCCCTCAGCAGCTGTGCCCCCAGCATGTCTCCTGGGGCCTCCCTCCTCTTCCTGCCCAGCCGAGCAGCTGGAGCAGACAGACAGCCTGACTATCCAGAAGACTATTTGGTGGGGCTCCCGCACTGAGTTGAAACCTAGCAAAACCTTTCTTTTCTCCCTTCCATTACCCTGGCCCACCCTGACTCTCATGTCCCTGGGTTTGGCGAATCCTTGAGCAGTAGGAATATTCCCCAAAGCTCCCAGCTTGTCACCTGGAAGAAGGTCACTTTTTCTTTTGAGCAAAGGAGATAATGGGAGGCACCCTGCCAGTGTTCACCGAGACACGGGGGAGGCATGGGCCACAGTTGCTCTGGGAGGGTTGTGACGCCCCGGGATGGGTGGCTTGCCCTAAGCTTGCTCTGACAAAAGAGTTTTGAGTTGGTCTTTTGGCTGAGCCTGCCGAGGAAGGCAGGCTCCTGCAGGAGACTTGGAGGGTCGGATACAGCGCCGGATGAGGATGAGGCGTGGCAGAAGATGCGTTTGGCTCTGCAGACACTGCATCGGGCAGCAGGGGACTCTGGGAGGCTGGTGCAGCCAGAAGGCATGGCTCTTGACAGCTTTCTGTTAGAATCTCTGGAATTGTGCATGTGAGTGGGGATGTCGTTTGGGGTACCATTCCCAGAAAGCCTTCCCTGACCTCCCCAGTTGCGTCAGGTGCCCCCCTCCACGCCCACAGTCCTCTGTGCTTCCCTCTGGTAGCACCCTCCATTCTGTGATGAAATGTTCTGTTGATGTGTCTGTTCCCCACTCTGGACTGTGAACTCCACAGGGGCAAGGACTATGTCGTCTAGCTCTGATTCTCCACACCTAGCCCAGGGTCTTGCTGACACAGAGTAGAAAATAACTAGGTGAATGAGAAAGAAAGTGAATCAGTTGAGAATCTGTGCTTATTGTAACGAGTTTTGATGCTGGTCTCCTTTGTGTCTCATATCACAATAAGAAGGTTTTTAATTAATGAATATGTCACACTTATTGTCAGAATCAACATTTTCATGCCCACCCCCATCTTCTACCCTGAGCTGAGACTGGTTTAAAGGATACTCCAACCCCCCCAGGTTGGACCCCATCCCCACTGTGTCTGGGGTGGGACCTGAGACTGTTTCCCTCTCTAGCCCTCTCTTTCCCTACTCTGCCGTGTCTCCCCACCACTTTCCCCCAGTCCTGTTATCCAGAGGGAGGAGTAGGGGAAGGGAGAGACAGGGAGCAGTTGTCTTCTCCTTTGCATTCACACATTCAGTCCATACAGTACTTTAGGGTTCCTGCTACTTCTGGTTCCACTTAGCCAGCCTATAGGGTTCATTGTATCGAGGAGCCAGAAAACTTGGATAATGACTTAACCATTCAGCTTTTATTTAGGACACAACTTCCCCAAGAGCTATGACCTTTATTAACTTCTCTGACATCTAGGTTCCTACCATGTTCTGTCTACTCCACTGCTTGACCTGCCCATTCATTCCTTTATTCATGCCAGGCACTTTACATATCTTCTAATCTTCCCATCACCTCAACATTTAGCACAATTATAATGAATTAATTATTGGTGCAATTGTTTGGTTTTGCTACATAAACGCTGAGAATGCAGGAATCATGTCAGTCACCATTGTACCCCTATGCCTGGTGATTAACAAATGTTAATGAATGAGCTGAAGGATATAAATATTACTACCCCATTTTACAGATGAAGAAACAGAAACTCAGGGAGAGTAAATATTTACACAGAATGACTGCCGCTGTAAGTCTCAGGCAAAAAAAAAAAAAAAAAAGACTTATGTACTCTGGGGACTTTAACAAAGCATTTTTTTTTCACTAAGGCTGCAAAGAGGTGAAACAAACTCTGTGAAACAGACTCCAAACTCTCCTTCCTGATTGTGCCCCACTTTCTTGCTGAGGGGGGCTGGATGCCAGAAACAGGCTTTTGTGCCGTAGTGAAAAGCACCCCCTGAAAGGGTTGGGGTCAGTCACTGCTCTGCCTGCAGGCATCCTTTGGTGAGCATCTTCTGGCTTCCACCACCACTCAGAACCCTGTCTTATGTACACAGAGTGGGAAAGTAAGGTGAGACTCAGTGTGCTGTATCAAACTTAAGCCAAACTTAAGCAAATAGAACCACTTACAGTCCACAGACATGTTCTAATGTCCTGACCAACACATTGTTTGGTTTAATTTGAGCCAGTATTTTAAAAATCAGAAGATTCCCCACAGATCTGGTCTTATGCCTTCTCTTAAAACTCTGAAGATCTGGTAATGCTGGGCCCACATCCCCCCATGGCAGTAATCTGCAGTCACTGCGCAGCATTTAGATAGCATGTGCTCCCTAGGCCACTCCTCTTCCATCCAGTCCACTTCCCTCATTTGCATAACCTGTACACATTTAATAGGAACCCTGGTGGCACAGTGCTTAAGCGCTTGGCTGCTAACCAAAAGGTCGGCGTGCGAACCCACTAGCCACTCCGCGAGAGACAGGTGTGGCAGTTTGCTTCTGTAAATATTTACAGTCTTGGAAAGTCTATGGGGGCAGTTCTACTCTGTCCAGTAGGGTCACTATGAGTCAGAACCGACTTGAAGGCAATGGGTTTGGTTTAGTTTTTTTGGTACACATTTAAGTGCAGGACCTTGAGCTAATTAGGACCCCAAAAGTCCTCATTTCCAGTTGTTTCAGGCCACTAAACCGCATTGATCTGTTTACTAAGAACGCAGTCCCCCCCACCCCGCTTTACTTCACAAGAAAACTAAAACAATTACTGCCTTATTAGCAAGAAAATAATTTTTTTAAGCAGTTGAAGGAGACAGTGGGGAATAGTGTTTAGTGGTTACAAACTTGGGTTGAACTCCCACCTAAGCCTCCTTCTAGCTTGTAATTCTGGGGAAGTTTCTTGTCCCTCTGAGCCTCATGGGCAACTACACAAAGAGAATGTGAAGCTTCCTACATGGCATCTTGTACAAAGAGGCTTCTCAAGCACGAGTGGGAGTGGGAGGCAGTGTGTGTCAGGAGCTGTGCCCAGGTGGCCATCCAAAGCCTAAGTGTTCTCACCTGCTCACTTACTGGCTGCCATTAAGTATCTCTTGGGCCCCTCGGCTTTGTAATCCAGGTGCATACTCAGTAGAGCTCCCCAGGAGACTTGCTAGAATGAAAACCAGCAGTTGGTGAGGGCCGGGCTCATCCTCCCGTTCCCCACCTCTGATCTCTCCAGCATCTCCTTGGACTTGGGCCAGTCTAGTTTGAAGGAACTCTAGAGACCTGGTTCTCCCACTGCTTAGAGTAAACCTGCCTCCTCAGGAATTGGAGCAGGGTATCAGTCAGTATCCTTATTAAAACCGTCTCATTATAATTTGTTCAGCAAGCATTAAACTACTTCTATGCCAAGGCCTTTATTAGGGGTACAAAGACGAATGAGATAGTCCCTACCCTGGGGGACCTCCCCCTTAGAATCCTGCCTGCCTAGCCTGTGCCACATTCATTGCAAGTAGGAGGGAATGACACTGAAGAGTGTCTGCCACCTGACTGTTTTAGCAAGCCAGCAGACTCGACTATGTAGAAAAACCAAAAGGCCTTTGAAGATAAAGATTTACCTCAGATTTTTAAAAATTTTCTTTCTTTAATATATGCCAGAGCAATAAGCATTATTACCATGTCTGATGTCCAGGTGGACCTGGGTTAGGACCCTACTACCTTTACTTACTGCAGCTAGACTTTTTGAGAGCAAGAACTATGCTTTATTCATTTTGGGGGTATTGTGCGTGGTCCTTAGGTGCTCAATAAATGCCTTAAACCAAATTGTAACAACAGAAATAAGTTAGGTTTCTACCACTTTGTTCTTACCTGCCCCCACCCTTGGCCAGGCTGGCAGCTATTCATTCCTTTAGGCTATACATTGCACACATGCGCTCCCTAGGCTTCCTTTTGCCTGACGTCCATGTATTCACAAACACTAACCAACACTTGATCTATGCCAGGCCCTGTGCTAGCTGAGAATGAAGAAATGAATCAGATGGGTCCCTACCCACAAGGAGTTTGTGGTGTAGAGAACACGGAAATAAGCAATTGCAATAATGCTAAATAAGGGTCTAGCATTGGCTTCCTCTGATTTAAGGTCCAAATCCTAGATCCTAGCAAGTAGCTTTAGAAAGTATTTCTGCCTCTTATGTTTTCTCACATATAAAATGACAGTGATGCCAGGCTCACAGGGTTAACGTTAGGGTTAGACAAGTAATGTATGCAAACCATTTAGCACAAGTGGCAGCTACGATTAGGATAAATGCTTAGTGCTGAGGATGCACAGACGTGATAACCTAGAGAAGGATGGGCCAGAGAAGGCTTCTCAGAGCTGAATTTTCAAGGAAGCGGATTTGTTCCTCCAGAGGACAAGGTGGGAGAAAGGGATCTAAACAAAGGAAGCAACACATACAAAGGCCCAGAGGCGAGGAACTGACCAACTCATTTGGAGACTCAGGAGAGATGAGTGTGGAGAGGTTAGCAGGATTCTTGAAAACTAGACCAAAAGGTTTGGATTTGATCCTGCATGCAGTGAGGCATCAAGGAAAGATTTTAAGTAGGGAATTAAGTGTGATGTGCTTCAGTAAGTTCCCTGATAGCATGTGAAGAAGTGATTCTCAGAGGAGAGGCACGTATGATTGTGTGACAGCCCCTCTCCTCCCCCGAGCCTAACAAATCGTCAGAATCCCCTGGACTTGGCAGACCCTGTTCCTGACCAACAGAACAGCAACTCCAGGACTAGAACCCAGGAATCGACTGTTGAATTGCCTCAGGTGATTCTAATGTGTGTCTGGGTTTAGGAACTACTGAGTTGTGGGTACTGTGGGGATCTTTGCAGAAAGGTCTATGATACTCTTCAAAGAATTGGTCTTCCCTGTAGGGAAGCTTTTCCATAAGCAGGAATGGAAACAACTTTTGTTTAAAAAAAAAAAAAAAAAACTCCCCAGTTCTCCAGTTGTTGCCCTATTAATGATACCCTCCAACTGCTAACCTTCAAAACACATACTCTTGCCTATTATATGCTGCGCCCTTTGCCAAATGACTGGAATAAGAAGAATCGTGGGACACAGGCTCTGTCCTCGAAAAGCTCACAGTGTTGTAGAGAAGACAGATTTGTCAACAGCTAGAATACATATGATAAGCACTATTCTAGAGTAGTAGAGTCGATAGCTGCCATCAAGTTGACTCTGACTTATGATGACCTTATGTACAACAGAACAAAACGTTGCCCAGTGGTGCACCATCTTTACAATCACCAACATGTTCACGTCCATCATTGCAGCTGTTAAGCACTATTATAGAGATATGTTAAAGTGCTATAGGATCCCAGAGCAAAGCACAATTTATTCAGCCTTTGCCCTTGGGAGGATCTAACACCTAATCTGAGCCTACGAAGAAGAGAAGAAAGAGGCAGAAGGAACAGCATAAGTGAAGGTGTGAGTACGTCATGTATTAGGGAAAAAGAATGGTAGATGGTCCTTCATGGCAAGATGTGCAGAAGCAGAAAAGAGGACTGTGTAGGG
Organism: Dugong dugon; assembly: GCA_030035585.1. Taxonomy (NCBI): domain Eukaryota; kingdom Metazoa; phylum Chordata; class Mammalia; order Sirenia; family Dugongidae; genus Dugong; species Dugong dugon. Next base: position 153,105,198 of record CM057460.1, read on the forward strand.
GCATTCTTATGTCCTGGGAAGGGCCCATGTCTGCACCCTTCAGATCTCAGCAGCTCCGGACCCATCTCCCACCTTCATCCTTCAAACTCCAGGCATTTCCTAGCTGAATAGCTCTGTGCTGATGCAGCCTGTGGCTAAACATGTTGCAGGTTTATAGGCCATCTCCCCTTTATTCCCCACCCAAGTTATTTAGCTCTCCAGCCCCCCTTGTGGTTTCCCCTTCCATTCTGAAATGAATAGATCGATTTATCTACTTTGAAAAACGATAATAAGGAAACTAAGGCAGAAAGAAGGGCCTGAGGGACTGCAAAGAGTGAAGGTTCTTATTTAGGAAGTTGTTGCAGGAAACATGGGCTTGGGGGTTAAAAGAAGCCTTGAAGGTCACCTGTTTAGTTCTCTGTCCTGTGCTTCAGGTAATAACTTTGGATTGGGCAAGTCTCACTTAGTAAGTTTCCCTGTCATTTCTTCCAGGGCAGAAGAGGAAAGAAACTAACGGGTATTGAGCACCTACTGTGTGCCAGACCCAGGCCAGGTATTTTACATAATTTATTTCCTTCTGTCCTCACAACTCTGTGAAGTATGGTTTTATTCCCATTTTATAAATGAGGAAATTGAGGCCCAGAGAAACTGAGTGATATTCCAAGATCATACTGAAAATGGCAGAACCAGGATTTGAACTCACAACTGTCTATTTTCAAAGCTCATATTCTTCCACCCATGAGAAGCCTGTGCTGGGGTTATAGAGCAATAGGTGGGAGTTCTGCCTGAGGATCAGCTTAGGCCTTCCTGTGGCTGATTGCACCCAGGAAGCAGGTTCAATGGATCAGCTGGCCTTGAGGGGTGGAGGGTCCCTGGGGTCAGAGAGACTCATTGCCCTGACCTTGGAAGGACCTCCATTGACCGCCTGAGTGGGAGATGGGGCACTGAGGGCACTGAGGTGGGCTTGTGTCGTCTCCATCAGAATTAACTGCAGCTCTGTCAGCATTGGAATGGTCTGAGGTTCTTAGTACCAATGCCCTCTCATCTGTGACTCTTGACAGCAGCCATGCTTTCAGTGTAGCATGTTGGGAAAGGGGCTGGTTTGACTGTTTTAAATTCTATCCTTTGTGTAGAGGAACTGAGACATAAGCCAAATGGCCTTTAACTTCTCATTCATTTATTCATTGAATGCCTGTTATATGCCAGGCCCAAGCCATGCCTAGGTCCTGGGGACACTTCACTGACCAAGACCCACTCCCTACCCACAAGGGGCTGGGGGGCAGACAGGATACAGCCATGACACAATGTGATAGGTGCTATTCTAAAAGAATTAGTTCTACTTAGCCTGGCCCAGCAAAACTTTTGTTGACCTATGACCAGGGTCTTAGGAGGTAAATAGGAATTTGTCAAGGAGAAGAGCTGAGGTGTTGAAGTTTTAACAGTCAGAAGTGTATCTGAGGAACAGCATGACTAGAACCTGAGGTTCTCAAGTATTAGAGTGGAAGTGAAGAATGAAGAGGTCAGCTGGGGCCAAGTCATGAATGCCAGGGGCAGAAGGTACCGTGGTAGTGAATTCATTACAAACTAATCATTAGCAGTGCTCAGCCAGGGGGCCTGCCCCATGTGCTGGTGTTAGGGGGAGACTGGGGATTAAAGAGGGACAAAGTAGCAAGGAGGAGTTAAAGGCAGGAGATGGACAAACTAGATAGGTGTGGGAGAACTCAGGACAAGGCACAGCATAAGCTTATGTTAAGTAGGGAAGCCCAGCGCCCTAGTTGTTTGTTTTTAGTTTGTTTATTCCCTGCTTAATTCTCCAAAATGACTATGAGGCGTCCTGGGAATTTGGGAGCATTGATAACCCCATGCATGAACTTGCCTGGTTTATGTGTTCTTAAAGTGAGAACTCTATATTGTTTGACGTTTCCTCGCAGCTAGCACAATGGTTGGCACCACATAGGTGCTCTGAGAATGTTTGTGGAATCAATGGGTGAATGGAAGAACGAGTAGGGTGACTGGGGTGATGAGTTTTTCTGGGCTGAGGATTAATCATTTTCCCTGCTTCTGGGAGAAACTTCAGCTGCTATTGCTGTCTTCAGCCTGCCTTGGTGACAGGGAGGAAATGGGTGCCTTGAGAGTAGAGGGCTCTAATGAGCCATTTCAGAATAGAATTTGGAACTTATAGCAGGGCAGCTGGCTAGTTACAGCATGTGTCTTGGGGAAACCCTGTACAAACAGACACGAACTCTTGGGACTGAAAAGAATCCACGGGAGCCATGAGAGCAGGTTTAGGGCTGGAAATTAGATCTAGCTCCAGAGCAGTCCTTGATAACTTCCTGGTCTGCAACCCGGACCCTTCCCCACAATTCCCAAATTGGACACAAAGGCTGAGGTGGAAAATTGAGTGAAGCCACCAGAGAACTATCCAGATACTCCATGAACTGTATCGTTGTTACTAATCACTGTCACTTCTACCAAGCACCTACTGTGTGACTGGTGCTATTAGGTGCTTTATGTCAGCAGTTCTAAAAGTGTCTGGTCTCAAGATCCTTTTACATTCCTAAAAAGTGTTCAGCACCCCAAAGAGCTTTTGTTTATGCTGATTATATCTATTGACATTTACCAAATTAAGTATTAAAATTGAGAATTTTAAAAAATATTTAGTTACTAATTCGTAATAGTGCTACACCTATCACGTGTTAACATAAATAGCATTTTTATGAAAAATAATTATTTTCAAAAATCAGTGAGAAGAATGATCTTGTTTTTATTTTTGCAGATTTCTTTTTGTCTGACTTTATAGAATAAAACTGGATACTTACATGCTTCTGCATTCAATCTATTGCAATATGTTGCTTTGGTTGAAGTATATGAAAAGAAAATCCAGCCTCATACAGATATGCAAATGGAACAGGGAGGAGTATTTAAATAGTCTTTCGAGATGATTGTAGCTATTCTTTGCAATATGGAATCTGAAACCATATTGGTGAACTTTTTATACTCTCGTTACATGAAAACCCATTGGTCTGTCTTGCACTTGGAATGGATCTTTTGCTCACTCGTGATTTTGTAACATTATCATTTGGAAAACAGGTTCACTGAGTTATACAAATCTTCCAAATGTCCCGTTTTATTTTCCAATATCAAAAGATAACATTTGTTATCATCACCCTCAATTTCGTCAGAAAGGTCTTTAAGCATTGGGAAGCTGTCAAGCTCATGTTGGTGGATACAAGTTTTCAAAAATTCTTTCACTTGAAAGATTGAATTTTATCACTGGACACAAATACTTTCACTTGTTTTCCTTGAAGTAACAGGTTCATTTTTTCATTTTTGAGAAAATGTCTCCTCTCCCAAATACCTGAGTCTGAATAACCATAGTTTCAATCATTCTTTCAAGTAAAAATAGTGTTCTGTGAAAAAGTGGCTAATTGAGCTCATGACTGTCCCACATGTGCTTTTCTGCAAGACACCACCATACGCTGGTGTGCTGCAAAAGTGCTTTATGCTTGCTTCCCATTTTATCACACAGGATATTTAAAACGTAGACTGTAGAGGCAACATTTGATAAAATTAATAATTTTTACTTCTTTGTCAAGGACATTCTTAAGTGAAACCAGCACTTTTCCTTCTTTCTTCTTTTTAACCATGGTGCATGGTGGTGAGGACTACAATGACTACCAGTGGTTCAGTGCCACTGCCTTGATCTGTGTTAAGGCACCAGAATTTTACCCTTTTTTTTTTTTTTTTTTGTACCATTAGTATAAGTATCAACATAGTGAAAAAGGTACATAACAGCTTCATATTATAAAAATAGTTTTGACCTCGGGGCCCGTGGACTGAACTTTGAGACCTACTGTTTTATATTATTTATCTGTAATCCTCATAAGAGTCCTGCCCAGTAGATGTTATTGACCATTTTAAAATTTTAAAATTAACTTCTTCAGTATCACCATGACTAAGTCCCAGACAGCAATTCTATGTCATTGAATTTTAAAAAGACTACTTCTTTGGACCAAAGCAAACCTGGCTTGTGGCCAAGCTGCCTTTGGTTTTGTAGTTGTTTTAAAAAAGAAGTAGCATCCCTTCCTCCTGGCAATGTGGCAGGCTTACAGGCTTCCTGAGCAGAACAGGGCTGGGGTTTCAGCCCCCACTTGACCCCTTGGCCAGGCACACTGCATACCTATTCACAGTAGCTCTGGCCCCAGAGCCCAGATTTAAACCCAAGTAAGCCTATTCCTTTTCTGTTCTGCATTGCATCTCACTACTTATTCCTTTGTACCAAATATACATATACATAAAAGCCTCTACTCCTGTGGTCTGAATTGAGAACAGATTGTTCTAAGGTCTGTGGTAAGTCAACTGCACCTCAGTCTGTCCCTTCCTGATGTTCAGCTCTACCACCTGAGGCTCTGGGAGACTGTGGGTGCTCTGTTCTTCCATTTGTATCTTCACAGAAGCAGTCAGTCGGTAAACGCTTATAAAGTATGGTGTATCACTAGAGCTAGCATGGGTCCACTGTGCTAAAGAAAGCACTTGAATAAGCCATAGTTCCTGCCTTTGAATATAGCAGAGGAGACAGGCATGAAAATTAAATAATGCAGCAAAGTGTTTCAGGAGTATGCCAAGATATGCTGGCTCCAAAGAACTCCTACTACTTCAGCTTTTCCCCAACCAGAAGCCAAACTTTAGTGCATGAACGAGGAAGTAAAGTGATTACATGGTCAACTTCCCCCTTCCTTTGATTTTATCTCTTTTTATCCAGGAAAAACTAGAATGCCCTAATAAGTTCATGCTTATCAGGCCTGGGCCAGAAAAGTCTTGGGCCTGGTCAGGTAAAGGAGAAGTTTTAATGGCTGCAATTGCCAGCACCCTGGGCCCCAAAGTGGCCACAGACTAGAGTTCCCCTGGCTTCTTGGCTGCCCCGGCCATGTGGGAGATGCAGCAGGAGTCCCCTGTGTGAGTAACCCCAAACTGTCCAGAGATTCTGGTTTTGCTCAGAGTATCCTGAGAGATTGAAGTAGAATTTATCTTGGAACTTTTTTGAGCAGATCCAAAATCAAGAGGACCCCTGTATCCTTTCCTTCCTCTTTCCTCGTCTTCTTCTTACAGGTAGACCTATATCCAGAGAGGGTCTAAAACTTAAGCTGAAGTGAGAAGGAACAGTTAGTTGTTACCCAGGGCTTCTGGGTCTGAGAAGGAGTTTCATCAGCCTTCATGATGAAGAAAAATGGTTAGCTGTTTCATTCATTCAGTAAACATTTACTGAACATGTTCTCTCTGTGGAACTACTATACCAGCTGCTAAGACTACAGTTTGAGAACAGCTAATCGAAAGCCTGGGCTGACTGGCTCTTTGGGGTTTAAGGGGTCATGATTGCCAGAAATTTGGGGAATGACAGGAGATTGCAGCCAAAGGGAATCTTGAACTGAGAGCTTTTCTATGCCAAAGCAAAATCTGAAGTAACAGTGGTATTACTGACTGCATGTAGTATCTCTAGGGCTTGGGATTTCCACCACCCTCTGGCAATTAGCGCAGAGGTGATCAAGTGAGAGAGAAAAGTCCACTGGACTCACCGCGATTATATCCAGGGGCAGACACCAGGGCCTTGGGGGTGGCCTCCAGAACTGCCTGGCCCTAGAAGGGACTCAGGTATACCAAACTCAGAGAGGACAGTGGATAAACCAGTTTCCATTGTAGACTTATTAAGAACAGAATGGCCAAGGGCCTAGATAATAGATTATCTACTGCATGGGTCCCTCAAGCTAAGTGCTTTGCTCCTGTGATGTCACTTAATTTTCTGGGCAACCTTATATAGTGTAGATGGTATCAGCCTTGCTTCTAAAAAAAACTTGTTGCTGTCGAGTCGATTCTGACTCAGCAATCCTATAGGACAGAGTAGAACTGCCCTATAAGGTTTCCAGGGAGTGGCTGTGGATTCGAACTGCCAACCTTTTGGTTAGCAGCTGAGCTCTTAACCACTGCACCACCAGGCTCCAGCCTTGCTTCAGTTAGAGCTTCATTAGCTTCCCGGGCCCTATGTTTCTTCCTATAACTGGGGAGACAGCCTGTCCAGAAAAGTCACTTCCATTGATGGCTAATCTCCTTTATTATGTGTACTAGTTTTGTTCTAGGGCGAGTCCCATTATTTCCATGAACTGAGGGCATCTCACTGTAATCCCTGAAGAATGCAGTCTTCCACTCTTGAGTTTGGAACTGTTTGGGTGTAAGTTCAGCATGGGGAGATGCCCTTTCTCAGTAGAAAGCAGTCATTTCAAGCCATGCCTCACAAGCTGCCTGCCAGCTGTACTGCCATGGGGACACATTACAAACCTGATTGAGCTGATGTGTGCCCAGCTGGGCCTATGCCCTGTGCCAGGCCGTTTCCTGTACCGTGAGGGATCCAGACAAGGATCAGACTCATTGCCTACTTTCTAGGAGCCTGCTTAAGTATACAAGACAGAAGATACAGGTAAATAAATTATATGTAAGGCACAAATACTATAACAAAGGCAATATGAGCTATGGGAATATGGGATAGGAGAGATGACATAAAAGAGGAACTCTATAGGAAGGCTTAGAGGAGGCTGGATTTAAGCTGGGCTTTTAAGCCCTGTCGAGCTACTTATTAGTAAAGATGGGGAGGAAGGAAGTTTTAAGCAGAGAATCCTCTTTAGCAAAGCCCTGAGGTAGGAGGGTACAGAGAGTATTTGGAGCACTTAAGGAATGACCTCATGGAGTTGGAGACAGAGATTAAGATGTCTAACAAGTCACCTTAGGTTCATGGCATGTGAGAGATGCAGAGACCATATATTCTATATTTTCATCCCTAGTCCTGAATTTAATATTGCTTCCCATCGCTCCTATCATGTTAATAATTAGTACCATTTATTAAACAAATTATTATTTGCCTGGCACTGGGCTGGGTGTTGTATAACATTTATTTCTCACAGCCAACCCCACAAGTTAGGACTTAATCTTATTTTACAGATGAGGAAACAGAGAGGGTAAGTAGAACTTACCCAGCACCGTACAGCTGGTGTGTGATGGAAGCCCAGGTTTAATGCCAAAGCCAGTGTTCCCACTGCACTCCAGCCTCCCACAATACTTTGGCACTAAGTACAGTAACATTCGTCACACTTTTAACTTACTAGAATTTTATATTTATATTTAAAACAAACAGAAAACTTATTGTACATTGTTATATACATTATACCTTGAATTCTTCATTGCACCTACAAAACTACATATATTGTACATTACAGGCCGTTTAAAGAATTTCAAGAATAATTTTACTTATACAAGATTTTCATCTTATGTAATGACATTAGAACCTAACACCCAAATGAAAGTAAACTCTGTTGTAGTAAAAATACATGTCCTGGTGTTTGCCTTAAGAATATGGTCAGCACCATTTACAGGGAAATGGGCTTGAGCCTCACCTTCTCCATCTGGAGTGACTGTGGCTCCTTGTAGCAGTGGAAAGTTTCGTGGGTCTAGTTCTAAAAAGACCTCCTTGGCCTTAACTTCTCTGAACACCATGCTTCTAAATCAACCTTTCATCCCTTTCCAAGGGGTACTTACCAGTGATGGGTTCTGGAGAGCTGTCTCTTTCTGCAGCTGCCATTAGGCACCTGCCTTGCTCACTGAAATGTTCCTTTGGTAGAGACTGTCTAGGCAGTATCTCACATGAGCTCTGCACGTAAAATCCTCTCTCTCTAGTAACTCTTTCCCAAATTCCTCATACTTCCACAAATGTTTCATTATGCTCTTGGTACCACTCTTTGGAAAAAGGAGCTTTTCTTTTTCAAGAAAGCAGGGACCCAGGTCAGTGTAAGTGTAACATTACAGGCCCTGATGCCAACTCATTTTGAGAAGGTGATTTTATGCAAGAAAGAAGATGGCATTGGTTTTATTGGTAGGATAAGGGTAATACCCTTTATTGCTTTGCTTAGGCCTTTGCAAACACCTGTTACCTAGTGGTGGCTAAGTTTGGAAGGTATATCAGTAAACTATTGCTGCATAACAAACCACCCCAAAACTTAGTGGCTTAGAATGACGCCATTTGTTATTTCTCAAGAGTCTGTGGTTTGGCTGGGCTTGGCTGATCTCAGCTGGGCTCACTCTGTATCTCTGATCAGCTGGTAGATGAACTGGGAGCTGGTTGGTATAGGATGGTCTCAACTGGAAGATTCCGTGTTCTCCCCTTGTCTCTCACCTCCTTCCGGCAGCTAGTCTGGTCATGCTCTCATGTCATGGCAGAGGTGCCAGAGTGAGCAAGTCCAGTCATGCAAGAGTAGCAGTGCATGCACTTTAAGCTTTTGCTAACATCCTACATTTGCTAACATTACATTGGCCAAAGAAAATGCCTTGGCCAAGCCTAGCATTAGAATGGAAGGGGACTGCAGAGTTACAGAATCTAGGGAGGCCATTAATTGGGGCCATTAAATGGGATCAGTCTACCAGTCACCACCCCTCAATGTGAAAGAAAACCTACTGATTTGTTTTACTTGGTCAAGTTTGTCCTAGAAGGAAAAAAAAAAAGCCCAAATAATAATACTGCTTATTGGCCTGTGATATGAGCATGAGTAGGGCTAGGCACTTACCTGCTTATGCGCTGATCCTCACAACAACTCTGCAAGGTAGGTAGGAAATTGGAGCTCAGGGAAGTTAAATAACTTGCTCAAGGTCACCTAGCTAATACATTGTCAAGGAGGGATTAGAATGCATGTCTGTCTGACCCCAAAGCCCAAGTTCTTTTCACCATACTCGCTGCCTTTCCAAAGCACCAGGATGTGCCTTCCCTTTGCTTTTCCCTTCCCTCTCCCCCTAAAATGCTACTGTGATCCTAGTAGAATTACGCAACTCTTCCAGAAACCCACACGGGCTCCCAGCCTCTCCCACTGACTGAAAGCTTTCTTTCCTTCCCAGTGAGGATTGATCTGGAGAATTGTGGCCCCTTCCAGACATGCCAGAGAGGAAGGGACCATCTTCTCTTTGACCTTCAAGATATGGGGGCATCAGGGATTTCTAGGCATTTGAGCATGGCCTTGGGAGTCAGACTGACAGGAGTTCAAATCCTAGCTCACCCACCCACTCTGTAACCTTGGGCAACTTATTTAACTTCTTGAAATCTGTTTCTTCATCTTAAAAAAATGGGAATAATACCACTTAGTTTGCAGAGCTGTTACAAGGACTAAAATTATGTATATGAAGTGCCTAACAGTGCCTGGCATGTAATACATAAGATTATTAATATCATTAATATTATTTCTAAGTACAGCCTTTCCCCTCCTGGGAAACCCTGTTTCTGTCTATTGGACAGGTTCCCCCCACCTCCAGCCAGTCTGTGCAGACTTGCTGCCTACTGTGTCACCGGGAACGCAAAGGCTGGGAAGAAGGCCCTTCTCAAAATGGACTGGTGTTGCAGGGTGAGAAGCTGCCCCCTGACTTCATGCCAAAGCTCGTCAAGAACCTCCTAGGCGAGATGCCTCTGTGGGTTTGCCAGAGTTGCCGAAAGAGCATGGAGGAAGATGAAAGGCAGACAGGTCGAGAACACGCAATGGCGGTAGGTAACTGCTGAGAAGGGGGGTCCTGAATGCAGGAGGGCTGCCTCCCCAAAGAAGCCAGGCCATCCCTGCCCTAGCCTCAAGTGACTCCACTTGGGCAGCCCCAAAGCCTCGGGCGCTAGAGGCTGCTGGGTTGCATTGACACATTAGTGGCTTGGGTTCAGATTTAAGGGAAGAAGAAAAAGGTTCAGGCAGCCCCTCAGGACAGTCTGCACAATCCTTCACCGCTGACATGCTGCCTTCAGCTCTGGCAGCTTGAAAGCCAATCATTATGACATGGAAGGCAAGGGTTGGTTTGAGGGTCTGAATGTGCCTCAGTTAGAAGGCCTCCAAGATAACTGGGAGCCATCTAAGTTGACCATCTCATAAATTATGGTGGCCAGACTTTCCTTGTTTCTCATTCTCCTCCAGACCCTCTTTATCCAGAGTCAGTTCAGCTTCCGAATTCCTGACCTAAAGACCCGCTTCTTCTACCCTTCCGTGGCCAGCTCTCACTACTCCCCAAAGGCCCACAGTTCACAGGCAGTCTCTACCCCTGCCAGAGTCTCTCTCACCGATACTCACACACTTCACTTAACTGGGAGCACCTCATCCTCCACCCAGCAAAGGCCTGACCAGCATTTCCCCTTGCACTTGAGAGACCAGTCATTGCGCTTTGCCCTGGCTCAGGAGCCTGGGGAAGGAGTGTCTCCCCCTGGGTATGCTTAGGCAGCACAGGGCCAACTCTGATATTTGCTGTTTTACCTTGAGCCTTTTTCTTCCCCCTTCTCCAGATCTCCTTGTCACACACATCCTGCAAATCACAGTCTTGTGGGGGTGACTCTCATTCTTCTTCATCCTCTTCTTCATTATCCTCGTCCTCGTCCTCGTCCTGCCACGGGAACTCAGGCGACTGGGATCCCAGCTCATTCCTGTCAGCACATAAGCTCTCGGGCCTCTGGAACTCTCCACACTCCAGTGGGGCCATGCCAGGCAGCTCTCTCGGGAGTCCTCCTGCCATACCTGGTGAGTTTCGAAGCTCGAGAGAGCCAGGCCTTTAACTGCCCTAGAATTTGTGAGGAATGGGTTTTATTGCTCTCAGATAGGTCTGGGGAACCCATAAATGCAGAGAGCTGTGGTTTCCAAACAAATCAGAGTATCAGGCATTAAAACAAGTAAAAATGGGGCTTTTCTGATTGAAGGTGGGGGTGTGGGCCTAGAACTTGACCGTCTCTGTGGAACTCCTACTCCCAGGACTCTGGCATTCGAAAAATATTGCTAATAGAAGACAGTTTGCCCTCAGAGCTGTCATTGGCTCTCACAGCTGTTCATCATTAGATCCAGGAGGGGACCTGGTGAGCACAGTCTGAACAGAAAGTGGAGTCTGGAAGGGCCCTTAGGGAATTAGGGCTTAGATCACCAACCCCTGACCCATGTAGCACCATGTTCCTGTTGTTAGGTGCCATCGAGTCGGTTCCGACTCACAGTGACCTTATGTACAACATAATGAAACGCTGCCCTGTCCTGTACCATCCTCATAATTGTACTTGAGCCCATCGTTGTAGCCAGGGTGTCAGTCCATCTCATTGAGGGTCTTCCTCTTTTTCACTGACCCTCTACTCTACCAAGCATGATGTCCTTCTCCAGAGATGGAGCCCTCCTGATAGCATGTCCAAAGTCTGTGAGGCGAAGTCTGCCATCCTCGCTTCTAATGAGCATTCTGGCTGTAGCACCATAGAGGCCTCATTTTCTCCAAAGAAAAATGAATATAAAAGCCCTACAGTTCCATCCAAAAGAGACTTCTATGACTATTAGCCAGTTTAGCAGCTATATAAACCCTCTTTAGACTCTGAGATAGCCCTTAGAGACCCAGAGAAAAAACTCTTGGGTTATTGATTTACTATGTAAATAGGATTTACTGTCATACTTCTACGTGGAGAGGCTGAGTTCTGCAAAGCGGTGCTGTCCGCAGAACTTGGGAGAGTTGGGCAGTACCTGTTCCAGTTTATTTTGGTGCATAAGCCAGAGAGAGTCATTAAAGCCTTTTCGCACTTCACTGAAATCCGGGACCACCTGGGTGTCTGGCAGACCCTGGCTGCATCAGCCCTCATGCCCAGAGGCAAAAGCTTGGCCTGCAGCTCCACTGGCTTCTGTAGACTCTGCCCTGGGCCTGGGGGATGCCCAGGGACAAGCAGGTCCTGGAGAGGCCCTGAGGGAGAAAACACATATTCCCTGTTTATGCTGCAGCAGAGGTGCGTTGCCGTCAGTGGCCTAGCATTCCTGGTGCAGTCTCCCTCAGGCCTGAGCTCCTCAAGCCTGTCTCACCTAGCTGCCGCCTGCAAAGATTCCTCCCCGCCCAAGGCACTACAGAGCGCTCCAGGGCCTGCAGCATGGAGAGGCTGTGCCCAAAACAGAGGGCTCCTCTGGTCACAGCAAGCAGGATGCTGTGGCAGTGAGCCTTTAGGTTTTCCTTCCTCTGGGCTGGGCGCCCACACTGACGTCTTCCTCCCCATCTGCCCACAGGTGAGACTTTCCCCATCTCGGAGCACCACCGGCACTCAGACCTCACTGCCCCTCCTAACAGCCCCACTGGCCACCACCCCCAGTCAGTGTCTCTGATCCCATCTCACCCTGGATCCTTTGGCTCAGCCCCCCACCCCCACCTGCTGCCCACTACCCCGGCAGCGCCTTTCCCTGCCCAAGCTTCCGAGTGCCCTGTTGCCACTGCTGCTGCCCCCCACACCCCAGGGGCATGTCAGAGCCCCCACCTGCCCTCTACCAGCATGCCGCTCCTAAAGATGCCTCCAGCATTTCTGGGGTGTGGCCACCCCTGTAGTGGGCACTGCAGCGGGCACTGCAGCGGGCCTCTCCTCCCACCACCAAGTTCTCAGCAACTCCCCGGCACTCATAGGTAAGTGAAGAACAGACTCCCTGGCTGACCTGAGCTCAGAGTTTTGGAAAACTTTGTAAGGGTGCCTTTGGGGTGGAAATGAAAGGGTACACTGTATTTATTGTTTTTCTAGTTATGAAAGAAATATATGTTTATTATTAAAAAAAAAAACCTTGGAATAATTCAGAAATGTATAAAGAAAAAAAATGTCCCCACGGCCCAAAGATAAACTTCTAACAGAGTGGTATATTTTCATTATGTGTTTTGTATAAGTGACATAATTAGGTCTATATTCTATATGCATTTTGGAGTAGTTATTTTTTTAACATGATATCATAGCCAACCAGCCAGTTGCCATCAAGTCAGTTTCAACTTCTGGCGACCCCGGTGTGTGAGAGTAGAACTGTCAATGGCTAGTTTTTTTCAGAAGTAGATCACCATCCTTTCTTCCAGGGTGCCTCTGGTAGACTCAAACAGAAAACTTCAGATAGCAGCCAAGCTCATTAACCCACAGCATTTCCCCAGTTAACATTCTTCAAAAAACTTTTCAGTGGCCACATGATGTTTTATTCTGTAGCTCTAGCATGTTTTATCATTCCCCTATTCCTGGATATACAGGTATTGCCAGTTTCTTATAAGTAAATAAAGCTGCGAAAGCATTCTTGTGCCTAAATCTTCATTTGAATCGGGAATGATGTCCTTAAGGTGGGTTCCTAGAAGTAACTCTAAGTGAACTAACTCTTAATTACTGAGAAAGGTTATATTAATACATATTGGAAAGGTAGAATTCTTTAGATAGGTGTATGTTTTTGTATTATAAATCAGATCTGTTTATTTTGCATTTATATTTTTTTACTCCCTTAATGCAGCCCCTCTGAGCAATGTGTTTTGGTGTGTGTTGTTTGTACCCGGTACCAGTGGCATCTGTGCAGCCTCACATTCTCTGGTTTTCCACTTAGTGTTACATCGCAAGCACTTTTATGGCCCTGTGTGGTCGTCCTAGCCCTCAGCTGTAAAGGCTGGAGAATATTGACCATAGTTCAGTTAACCGTTCTCCAGTTGCTCAGCATTTGTCATTCCCACACTTTAACATTATTAATAATGTCCCTAAAGATTTCTGTGCCTAAAGTTTCCTCCCTCTTCCTGGATTTTTCTCCTTGGAATAGATTCCTCAACAGGAAAAAACATTCTCAGTTAAAGCATGTTTTCTTTTGTTAGTTTTTGTCTTTTGGAAGCAGGTTCTTAGTATGCATTGAAAATTGCTTTCCAAAGGGCTCTCCAAATTGATGTGATCACCAATAGTAAGAGTGCTGGTTTCTCAATAGTCTCAGAAGCACTGGGTATTTTAATTTTTCTAAAAATTATTTTGCTAATGTAATAGATGAAAGATGGTAGATTTGATTAAACTTCTGTAAGTACCACTAATAATGATCCTCTCTCCCCTCCTTTTTTTTAACACTTGCCATGTGCTTCCTGCTCTTTCTACCAGCAGAGAGGGGTTAATAGTTGGACTGCCACAGGAGCAGAGCAGCCACACTGCTCCTTGGTCTCCATCTTTATTCTCGGCTCCCTGTCACCTGAGCCTTAGCCCCTGCAGCACTGGAACATCTGATAGGCCAACCTAGGACTCTGGTTCTTCTGGGCTCTCCAGTTCTGAGACCTTTCATGCTGATGTCTCGTTCTTACCCTGGGAGAATGTTCTATACTACAAGATACTCCCAGTACCTCCTGAAATCTAATGGCAGTACAATGCAATGAAGAGAGCATGAGCTTTGCAAACAGAACCTGAGTATTGGCCCCTCGGGCAAAGCAGTTAAGTACTCTGAGCCTCTATTTCCTCTGCTGCAGTATGGGGCTAATAATGACATTTTGCAGGAGTTGAGGGTTGGTTAGAAATAATATGCTGTGGACCAGAAGACACGTTAGCTTTTCCTGAACTTAATGCTCTGTGGGTAAGGCAGCTCAGCCTACTGGTGCAGAGTACCAGACTTGGGTCATAAGGACCTTAGAAAGTGAAAGAAAACTGGGCCCACTTACCACCTTTGGATGTTCCAAGGGAGCCATCAGCCCACTAATTATTTTCAGATAGTTACTTACTGAGCATCTGCTGTGTTCAAGGTTGTTAAGCTATGTGTGCACTGAGGACCCACAAATAAAAGTGGCATAGTCCCTGCCTTTGGGGAACACAGTGTGGTTTGAGAGACCAGTGGGCAAACAGACCATTACAATAAGCATAAATGGTAGGATAGAGAGAACTGTGCATGATGCCGAGACTCCTGAGAAGAGTGTGCACTGGTGGGTGTGGCAGGAGAGGTGTGGGAAACCTTTCCAGATAGCGACATTTGGGATGGGCCCTGAGGGACAGTGAGGGGTGTTCACCCTGTCCTCGCAAGAGGTGGTAATGTAGTTTGACTGCCTCAGACCTTGGTGGAAGGAGGCAGGTGAAGGGTAGCTGGGGAGGTGAATAGGGGTTGAGATACTTTTCTGGGCTCCTGTTATGGACTGCTTCCAAATTGCCCTCCCTCACTTTGGGGCCTGTCTTTCTGCCCCATCAGCAGGGACTCCGGGTACAAGGGGCACAAGTTTACACACAGTGGCCTGGCATGCCAGCTGCCCCAGCCCTGCGAGGCAGATGAGGGGCTGGGCGAGGAAGAGGATAGCAGCTCAGAGCGCAGCTCCTGCACCTCGTCCTCCACCCACCAGAGAGATGGGAAGTTCTGTGACTGCTGCTACTGTGAGTTCTTCGGCCACAATGCGGTGAGTGAGCCTGCCCAGACCAGAGAGGGCTGGGAGCCAGCAAAGTGAGCCAAAGGAGCCCCCTGCTCTCCCCAGAGTCCCCTGTGACTCACGGGAGAACATTACTGTTCTTTTTATAACAACTGTGCTGGGACCATGTAAGTCCTTTCACCTGCGTCCGCTCATGTGATTCTCACATCAGGTTTGTGAGGTAGGGATTTTTTAAATTTTGCTACCTTTGCTCTTTTCATGGTTTCTCTTAAGATTGGCTTTTTTTCCTTAGGCAAAAGGAAAGGAAATGGCAGAGAGAAAGCTATGATTCTGATGAGTCTGTATATGTGTGTAATCAGAGAAATGAGCACTTGTGAGTGATGAAGGCAGAGTGGAAGCAAAGGCTCTCAGTCCCCAGTGTGACAGCCAGCCGAGGGGAAGGCCGTGGGCCCAGATCGCACCAGCCGGGAGGCTCAGATCAGAGCGCATGCCCTCTGGACAGGGGGAGGAAGAGTGCAGGAGCCTCATAAGGTGAAGAGGAGAGGGCTGCTGGTTAGGGGAGAGCAGTTGAGGAGAGAAGAAATGAAAGTCATTAAAGTACCAGTCACCTTTGAGCTAGGAACTATTGTCCTCATTTTAAAGATGACAAAACTGAGTCTCACAAAGACTGAGTGACTCGCCCAAGGTCATACAGCCTCCAAGTGGGGAAGCCGGGCTTAAACCTGGCCTCCTAGCTCCGCATCAGTGTTCTCCCACGCTGTCGTGTACCACCCCCCCCTCCCCGGCCTGCACCCCCTGCACCAGCCTTGGCTTCAAGCCTGGCTGAGGGAGACACCATTTGGCCCTGTGGCTGATGGTAGACAGAGCAGTTGTCTTACTTCTCACCACATCTCTGGTGCCAGCGGGTGGGAGTGCGATGGGCTCCCAGGCCCAGGGTGTAATGTCAGCACCTCCCCCTCCCCCAGCCACCCGCTGCCCCGACGAGTCGGAATTATACCGAGATCCGGGAGAAGCTCCGCTCAAGGCTGACCAGGCGGAAAGAGGAGCTGCCCGTGAAGGGGGGAGCCCTGGGCGGGATCCCTGGGGAGCCCACCGTGGACCACCGAGATGTGGATGAGCTGCTGGAATTCATCAACAGCACGGAGCCCAAAGTCCCCAACAGCGCCAGGGCCGCCAAGCGGGCCCGGCACAAGCTGAAAAAGAAGGTGGGTTTGGGGGGTAGCCCAGCTTTACCGCCTCTCCTCCCTGAGGAACCCCTCACCCCATCCCGTAAGATTTCTGGGGTATGAATGGTGCTGGCTGCCAAGGGCCTTGGCATGGCTCACTACTCTGGGAAAGTCTGAATGAGTTTGGGAGGCATCAGGGTCAGGGCGCCTGGGGCACATGACTGGAGGAAAACCATGTCCCGGCCTCTGAAGCTGCTTATGGAGCCCTCCCAGCCCAGGACTTGCTTCAGTCACTCAACCCCTTACTCCTTTAGCAAATACTTTTCCAAATACTGGAAGCAAAGTGTGACACAGTGCAGTTCTCACCTGTAAGAGCTCAGTCCAGTGGGGAGACTAACACAAAGCTGGCCAAGCACACTAGAGGGTGACCTAGTCAGTTCTGCAGGGCATACTGGAAGTGGCTGTACCAAGAGAATGGCTCATGAGCTGAGTGGCAGGGAGTGGTACAGACTCACCAGGGGGCCTCTAGGCAGCCAGCACAGCACATTCCACAGCAACGTGGTCTGGCCTCAGCTTAAAACTGAAGCAAGGCAGGACTGATAGTAAAGACGGGGTGGGGGGGCCTCTGCGGCCCTGCTGAGAGCTTGGGCTCAATTCTGCAGGTGAGAGGAAGTCACCTGCAAGATTTAATCAAGAAATCCACCTGGTCAGATCTGTACTCTAGGATTACTGTGTGGCAGTATGGAAGGTGGGTCGGAGGGGGTGCTATTCAAGGCAGGAAAACTTCGAGTTTGATATTCAAGGCAGGAAATGGGCCCAGGGGAGAGATGATTGATGATGCTTGAATGAAGGCCAGCTCTGCGGCAGGAGCTGAAGAGATGGGTTTTTAGAGGAAGTGACAGACCTCAATGATCCAACTGCAGGAAAGGGGGAGGTGAAGGAGTCAGGGATGTCTCCAGGTGTTTGCTTGGATGACTGGAAAGATGGTGGTGCCTTTCCCGGAGTGAGGATGAGATTTGCAGAAGACAGTGAATTCTGTTGGGGCCTTGTTGACTCGGAGGGTCCCATGAGACACCCAAGTGGAGATGGAGGTTCAGGGCTGGGAGTTTCGAGCACAGAGATGTAATTGAGGCCATGGGAGTGAGTGAGTCCGCAGGGCTGAGTTCTCCTCACAGAGGGCTGAGGATAGGACTTGGTGAGCTATTCCCGGGCAGCTCTGCTGTCAGATGAGCCCCAGGGTTTGGTGGCTTGTCCCCAGCTGCCTCGTTACCTCTTAACCTGACTGTACCCCAACTGCGTCTGCACAGTGCCACCCTTGGGAGCCCAGCATCCGAAGAGATTTGGGGTTGACAACCAGCTGGCTCTAGTTTCTGGGTGGTCAGACAGCCCTGGTACTCTGGAAAGCAGAAGTGATTCTTCATCTTTATCTCCAGTCCAGAGGACTACCAGGATCTTTTCCCTGCAGCCTGAAGTAGGGAGCCAAGGGGTCTCACCACTGCCTGCAGAAAATGGTCTGCCCTTTCTTTCTCCCACCCAAAGTTGCCCGCCTCAACTGTTTCAGTAGGCTTCTGTGGTCTCTCGGCCTGGCCAGCTGGTAAGGCAGTGGTGCTCAGTTAGGGCCCCAGAGAGCACACTCAGCGGTTCCAGACTCGCGAGCTTTCCCTACAGCAATGTGCTCAAATGTCCTTTTCCCCTTACAGTAATGCTGTCTCCTCTCTCCTCCTCTTCTTCCTGACAAACTTCCCATCCAAGCTCAGTTCAGGTGTTTCCCACTTTGCAGACTTCCTCAGGTAACTTCGTCCATGGTGCTCGCACTGCACCTTGCAGCACGTCTCTGCAGTCTGCCATTCATCACGCTCTGCACTCTTGTTCAGGAACCCACTGCACAGCTCTTGTCTACCAGGCCTAGTTCCTGAGGCCAAGGAAACCACTCGGAACAAGACAGACCTACAGTCATGGGGTGTGCAGACATAGAAACAAGCGGTGCGATATCATGTGGTAGGCGACTGTGCTCATTATTTGTTTACTCATAGCCTCCTCCCTGAAGCCCCTCCACCTCCCAGACCTAACAAATCTGTCCCCAAAACACAGCTTCCGCCAGCAGCTGTCCAGTGGGGGCTGCTCATTCTCTCCCACCTCAAGGGATGGATAAAGCTAAATGTCTTTCATAATCTCTTACACCACTGCAAGATCATGACTCTGGCCTTCACATACTGACCCTGTTCCACTGAAGCTGCACCCCTGCCTCTGTCCTCTGAAGCCTCGCAGCCACTCCTCTTCATTCATGGAAGACAGTGTCACTGCCTCTTTCGTGTCTTCCCAGATCGGTCTAGGTCCCTGGGCTCATCCTTTAATTACTGTCTTGACAGCACTCTCAATTCCTTGCCCTGTTGCCCTTCCATTACACTCATTCAGAAAAACCACAGCCCTGGGCCAGACTGCAGCCTGCCTTTTCTGCTCCTGTACCTCGAGGAGGGCACATCATTGGATCTTTTGGGGCCCCCAGCCACGTGGCCTTCTGCTCACTGAGGCTGCAGGCCTTTGTGGTCCCCTAGTCTTCTTTCTCCTCATCACTTCCATCCTCCAGTGCCTTTGTCAGATTTCCATTCATCTCAAACCTTCAGGTCTTCCCTACCCCCACCTTATTTTTCATCAAATAACCTCACTTCCTGCTTCAACAAGAAAAAAAAAGCCATTGGACAGGCATTCTCTCAACATATTACCACTCCACCTGCATATTGTCTTCCTTCTTGTCATGGTAGAAGAGTTGTCCCTGTTCCTCCCTCAGGCCATTCCAGTCCTCAGTCCTACGGTGGACCACTTTCTCTGGCTCTCCTCTCTCTCCTCTAGGCTGTTTCTCATTGACATTTCAGTGTATCCCAGTACTCTGTCTTTTTTTGAAAGCAAACTCTTCCTTGAGCCTACATTCTTTCTCACACCCCCATAGCCTCTTCCCTCTCATTACAGCCAAATTTCTTGAAGAATGCAATCTGCATTCACTGTCTTCACTTCTCTTGTCAACACTCTGCAAGCTGTTCCCACCTATACCCCTCCAGAGTCACCAAGAACTCCTTTGTTGCCAAAGCCACATTATACTCTCCTGTTCCCATCTTATTTGTCCACTGAGCAACATTTGACATTTTGTATTCCTTCTGTTTTTCAAACATTGTTTTCTTTGGAGGTTTCATCTTTAGCCAAGCAGGGGCAAGGAAAGGGCAGTGGAAGACTATGTTATCAAGAGTTTCCACCCTCCTCTCTGACCTCTCTCTCCTTTGTGACTCCTCTTCCACTACCTAGCCCTTCCTCTTGAGGACATCTCCCTAGAGAGAAGCCATCCAGATGATGCTGACTCCTGATTTGCTGCACTCACCCCATTTCCTCCTGCACTGACATCTCCTGCTGCTGGGCACCTGCTCACGGGCAGCCCACGGGCACCCCAAACTCAGCACATTCAAAGCCGAGCTGTCCTCTTTCTCCAGAGAAGCCTCTCTCCCTTCCCTGTTGTCTGTCTAGTTAAGGGCACTACCATCCACCCAGCTGCCCAAACTAGAAATCTGGGTGCCGCCTGGGGAGGAGTGTGCTATGGTGATGAGAGCAGTGGGCCTTAGAGTTAGACGTCAGTTTGAAACCCGGCTCGGCCACCCTTGCTGTATGACCTTGGGCAAATCACTTCACCTCCAGGTCTCAGTTTCTTCATCTGTAAAATGAGAATACTAGGAGAAGCTAACTCATAGGTGGTTGTGAGGATGAGATGGAATAATGCATGAAAAGGACTGGCCACGTGTCAAGCACATGGTGAGCACTCAGTGAACGGTGGCTGCTTATGTAGCAGCTGTGCTTGTTGTTTTCTTGACTTGTTCTCTCTCCCCACCAGTCACAAGTCCTGTCCATGCTACCTCCTAAGTCGCTCAAACCAGCCCACTTCTCACAACCCTACTGCCAGTATTTTAAAACCCTTCAATGGCTGAGCATTGGCCCAGCATAAGTCCTGACTCTTGGTGGCCTGTGTGGCTCTTCATGATCCAGCCTCTGCTGAGCTTTCTAGCTTCCACTCTCAGTCTCTCTTCTGGCCTTCCTGCCCACCCACCGACAGAGATAAATCTGGGTTCTAGCCATACCTCTGAGTGGTTTGCATTCTCTTAGAGGTATTGTGCTCCCATCTCCTGGCCTTTACACTTGCTGTTCCTTCTGTCCAGAAAGTGCTGGTCTTACTTTCTCCAGGATACTCCCTCACTCTTCAGCTCAGTGTGGAGACTGCCTCCTCTGGAAAGCACTCCCTGGTCACCTGTCTGGGACAAGGGCCTCTCCCCTGGGTTCCCAGAGCACCCTGTGCTTTCTTCCCTTGGAGCACTTGTCCCTGCCACTCTGAATTAGGCAGGGACTCCTAATCCAGGTCCAGCCCACACTTGAGCCCTAGTTTGTGCCTCAGGCCTCAGAAAGCCCTGTTCTCTCAGCACTCCCCCCTCCACAGCCTGCTTGCTGTCTGTCTCCCCAGCAGATGAAGTCAGCGAGGCAGAGACCATGTCTCACTCACAGCTGAATTCCCAGAGCCTAGCCCAGTGCCTCACAGAGTCACGGTCAACAAACGATTGTCAAAGAAAGTTGAAAACCATAGAAATTTCTGAAGACCAGATCAGAATTATTGACCCGAATCTGCTACTTAACTAGCTGTGTAACCTTGGGCTGATTCCTTAGTCTTTCCAAAGTCCAGTGTCCTCATCTGTAAATTGAGGATAATGAGATAGTAAGGGCAGTGTGAGGGTTAAATGCAGAAAATATGTGTTTCTGTGCCTTCTCTTGCTGCCAGATTGTGGGTGGTTCCACATTGCTCCCTCTACACCTTTTTTCAGGCTCTTTGGTTTAGCAACAAAACTCTTTTCCGTAAATGAAATCTTACATGGAACCTCAGTCTGTAACAAATAAAAGCAAACTGTTTTGGTGAAGAGAAGGAGAGGGGTGAAGGGCCCTGGTTGGTTGTCCATCCCCACGGCTCTGGAGCTCTGGACATCACTGGGAGCATGGCTGTGGATGATGCACCCTCTTCCCCTCGCATCACAGTGCTGGGGCAGCCTCCACACACAGGGACAAGGGCTCTGGATGCCCTTTTAGTCACCCACAGCAAGCCTGTTGGGTATAGGTACCTTTCTCCCTAATTTACAAACGGGGAAGGTAAGGTTCAGAGAGAATAAGTGATTTATCCAAGGTCCCACCGCTAGTCAGTTGTGGAGCCAAAGTTCAAAAAACATGAGAGGCTAAGTGCGTGCCCACCGAGCACAGAATCACCTTGCTGAAGTTGATTCTGAAGTGGCGGCACGCCCTCTTTTCTCTCCTAGTTTCCTTTTCCTGTTTCCTTCTCCACTCCCAAATCAACTGGCATATGTGTAATTTGGAAGTCATCCAGCCCCCAGAGCACCGCTGCCACCAACTCCCGCAGGCTCTGTCATCTGTGTCATGTCTCCCTCTGAGGCCTCATTGGCCTGCTGGCACTTGGAGGTTGGGAAGTGGGGAGGGGTGACTCAAGGCCCACAGACTTTCATCTTGACTCTCCGGATCTGGGTCTGTCAGCTAATTGGCCATGTCTAGACTCTCAGCCTCCTGTCATCACCTAGGCAAAAGGGCTGCTGTTACAGCTTGCAGTGAGGGCCCATTGTATACCATGGAGCACACTTTAGGTGTGGTCTTGATGACTTGGGGCGAGCTGTGCAGTGAGTGGCCTTTCTACGGGAGCCTCGCCCTCTTCGGTAGCCCCCACTCACAGCATCAGGAGGGGCACACGTGCCCGGCTACCCAGAGCAGACTCATCTCCTTTGACAACCTCATGCCCCTACGTCTTTCTTCTCACACGACCCCCATGATATCATGACTTTTTCCCCTTCCACCTACAGAATGCCTCTGTAGTAGCCGTCTTCCTCACAGGCAAACCCCCTTTGGTCTTCAGAATTATTGTCCCCATTTTATAGATGAGTCCACTGAGACCCAGCGAGTGAGTGAGCTGCTCAAAGTCACACACACTCAGCCCTGGGAGGCAAGATCCCCTTGGCAGAGTTCTATCCCTTTGACTCCTAGCCTTCTTAGGCCAGAGGACTGCCGGGGGCTCTGGATGAACACACTGGAAAGCCCTACCTGTCACTGTACCTCTGCCCCCAGGACATGAGCTGTCCGAGGGCACTTCCTCCTCACTCCTGCAGGGTGGGCGAGCAGGTAGGGGCTTGAGGCTCTGCCTCAGCTAGTGAGTGGCAAAGCGGGGCTCCAGGCTGATGTGTCGGGTGTCACGTTCTGCCTGGCTGCGGTCCGGCCCCTGCTGACACTGCCTCTTGTGTTGGTAGGAAAAGGAGAAGGCCCAGTTGGCAGTAGAAGCCCGGAAGCAGGCTCATCGTAGTGTTTCTGGAAGCCGGGAGCCGAGGCCTGCCAGGGAGAGGCTCTTGGAGTGGCCTGACCGGGAGCTGGATCGGGTCAGCAGCTTCCTGAGCAGCCGTCTGCAGGAGATCAAGAACACTGTCAAGGACTCCATCCGGGCTAGCTTCAGTGTGTGTGAGCTCAGCATGGACAGCAATGGCTATGCGAAGGATGGAGCTGCTGAGCCTGAGCCCCAGAGTTGGCCCCCCTCAAACTTCAGTGGCTCCTCAGAGCAACGGCCTGACATCAACCTTGACCTGTCCCCTTTGACTTTGGGCTCCCCCCAGAACCACACGTTACAAGCTCCAGCTGAGCCGGCCCCACCATGGGCAGAAATGAGAGGCCCCCACCCATGGACAGAGGTGAGGGGCCCCCCTCCCGGTATAGTACCAGAAAACGGCCTAGTGAGAAGGCTCAACACTGTGCCCAA
Source organism: Dugong dugon (assembly GCA_030035585.1). Lineage (NCBI taxonomy): Eukaryota > Metazoa > Chordata > Mammalia > Sirenia > Dugongidae > Dugong > Dugong dugon. The sequence continues at coordinate 153,128,331 of CM057460.1, forward strand.
CCTGTCCCGGGTGATCTGGGTCAAGACACCCAAGCCAGGCAACCCCAGCTCTGAGGTCCCAAGCCCAAAGGAGGTCCTCGGTTGCAAGCAGGAGCTGCCTGAGCCTGTGGCCTCAGGTGGGAAGCCGCGGAAGGGCAAGAGACAGGGCAGTCAGGCCAAGAAGAGCGAGGCAAGCCCATGCCCCCGGCCCCCAGCCACCCTGGAGGCTCCTAGTGCCAAGGGCCACACCCGTGGCTCCAAGCTGCCAGGCAAAGCCCCAGAGCCTCCCAAAATGGGCAGCTGTGTTGAGGCTGGAGAGGGGAGCCAGGGAAGCCGACCAGGACCAGGCTGGGCTGGCAACCCCAAAGCCGAGAAGGAGAAGGGCAGCTCCTGGCGAAGCTGGTCAGGCGAGGCCAAGTCTCGGCCCCCAGAGCAGGAGTCTGTGCAGCCCCCAGGCCCAGCAAGGCCACAGAGCTTGCCACAGGGCAAGGGCCGCAGCCGCCGGAGTCGCAACAAGCAGGAGAAGTCGGCCTCCTCCTTGGGTGAGTGCCTCAGGAACCGAGTGGCTGACCCCACACCCCAGCCAGGCCATTGGGTGGAGGGCAGTCCTCAAGTATGGGCAGCGCTGCTCCAAGAGCATGACCCCAGAGGCCTGGCCACAGGCACTGAGCCCTGCTGGCTGTGTCTTCCTAGACGATGTGTTCCTGCCCAAGGATATGGATGGGGTGGAGATGGATGAGACGGACCGGGAAGTGGAGTACTTCAAGAGGTAGGTGTGGGAGGTGGCTGCTCGCCCACCCACCTGGGACTCAGGTCCAGCCCACACTTGACCCCAGTTTGTGCCTCAGGCCTCAGAAAGCCTTGTTCCCTCAGTCCTCCCTTCTCTGCCAACTACCAGAGCTCAGTTGAGAGGGCAAGGCTGTCCCCTCAGCCTGTCTGCTGGAACCCCGGGGGTCACTTGGCAGGACTGGTATTGAGAAAGGAATGGAGAATGAAGGGAGGAGGTGTGTCAGGCCCCAGGAGCAATGGCCTTTTTCTAGTTCTTTTCACGTTGTCTGTTCACTTGACTCCCTCTGCTCTGGGCCTGGGCTGAGCTCTGGGGATGGGTAAATCAAACACAGTCTGGATGGGGAGAGAGAGATCCTTTAATCTGATGAGTGTTGTTGGAGGGCCACGGTCATGGGGCTGGGAGAGGGACTCCAAACCAAGCTGGGGGTAGGGGCAGACCAGGGACACCTTCCCAGAGGAGGTAACAACCAAGCAGAAACCAGGGTTTTCTGGAGACTCAGAATGAGTTGACCAGGTAAAACAGGGAAGGGCCTTTGTGACAGTGGGAACAGCAAGTACAAAGGTTGGAGGGTGAAGGGAAATGGCGTACTTGGTGGAGGGAAACAACCCAGTATAGCTAGATGAGGAGGAGGGAGCCCATATCCCAAGACAGCCTCTGATTTCTTCATACATTGTCCCCTGGGCTCCTGGGCAGTGGCTCCTGGGCCCAGTCCAGGAAACCCCCCAGCCAGCAAAGCTCCCACACCAATGTCTGCGTGCCAGAGAGGTTGTGCAAAGCCAACCTGGTTTCCTTAGTGGCCAGAGGACACGGGTACAGAAGAGGGGTCCACAAGGAGGGGAGGGAACCTCTGATTTCACTTCTGCTGTCTCTCCAAACCCAACAGGTTCTGTTTGGATTCTGCAAAACAAACACGTCAGAAAGTTGCTGTGAACTGGACCAACTTTAGCCTCAAGAAAACCACTCCCAGCACAGCTCAGTGAGGTAAAGAGATCCCAAGTATACACGCCACTCCCTCTCCCCATGTTCTGCCATCTTTTGTGCCTCCTGCCAGACCATTTTGTGCTCTGGGGCACAGGGAGCTGGACTTTGGGCTGGCAGCCCTGGCCACTCTGCCTGTACAGCAACAGCATACGGACTATCGTCTCTGAAGGTCTAGGCCCTATCTGTTCTCCCATGACCATGACCACTCACCCCTCAGCCTCTGCTTTCCCACAGCCCCTCCCCAACCCAGGCCCTCGTGTGAGCTCCTCCTGCCTGTGCTTCTGAAGGGGCCCTTCCCCCAGGGAGGTCCTGCTAGGGCTGTACTTCCCTTCCCAGCTGCCTCCCACAGTGCCCAGGCAGCAGTGTACCCATAGGGCCTGCCCCCACCCCACCACAATCCGGCCTTCGAGTTGAATCCCACCCACTTGCCGGGGCTGGCTTCTAGCTGCAGGCAACCGGGATACTTCCCAGCTGAAGCTGTGAGGGAAGGGACCAGCCCTGAAAGCAATGAGAGGGGCAGAGAGCCTAGACCAAGGCTTGGAGGTCATTTTGTCCTAGAGGCTGGAAGCACTCAAAACAGCCATTCCGTGTGGAAATTGAGAGCCCAGCTGGCTCTTGGAAGAAGAGACCTGGCCCTCACTGGGCTCCAGCTTCCCCTGCCAGCTGCTTGCATGGATCCTTTAGTCTGAAATAGCAAAGTATCCGATGATGTTCTAGATGGGAACAGAAGACTTACGAAAGCAGGGGATGAGAATCCCAGTGTAGAGCTGAAGCATGCAAGCAGGCCTTGTGCCAGGCTGGGCTTGGGGCCAAGTGGCTGTGCAATTCCATATCCCAACCCTGCGCTGTGTGCCTGGGGAGAGGCCTTTTCTGGCTAGCACTCACACAGCTGCCCTTAAGGTATCAGCAAGCTGGGGTGGCCCCCGCTCCCCCCAGATGTCCCCACCCATCCTCTTCTTTCCAGGCCCAGGCAACTCCTCTTTGGGCTTATCTGATCTTCATCCCAGCAGCTGAGTCCCCTTTGGGATCAAAATCCCCCACCCTTGACAGCCGACCTCAGCTCTCAGGGGGACCCCAGAAGGGGTGAGGCCAGGGCAGCCTTCGGAAGAGGTCCACCCATGTGCCACCCAGAGTCAGGACTGTCTTCTTCAGACTCAACCTCAGCCCTTCTCTGCTCTGAAAGGGCTGAGCTCCCTGGCCCTCAGCCAAACCAAGCTGTCCCTACTCCCAGGTGCTTCTTCCAGGGCCAAGGTGCCCTCCTGTCTCTCTTCTCCACCCCACAGGAACCAGGGGGAGAAAAAGGGTCACATCTCCCACAAGCCCAGTTCCAGTGTCATCTGGAAACTCAGCCATCTTCTCCCATTCCTCCTGCTGCCCCTTTACAACCTTGGGTGATCTCTTTTCCAAGGCAGGAGGTCCCCCTACCCCGTAAGTCCTCCCTTTTGACCTTCTCCAGCCTCCTCGGGGCAGCACTGGAGCCCCGAGTATATCAGAGCACAGCAGTGGCACGGCATCGGGACCCGCCCCAGGCCTGTGTACTTGGAGCCCGAGGTGGGAGTCAGTGCATAGCTAGCTTCCTCCGGTACCTGCTGATGGAAGAGCAGATGCCAGAGGCTGGGGTCTTACCACCCCAGCCTGGAAGGATCGGCTGCAGCAGGGAGTCCTGGGCTTCTCCAAGATTGTTTCCCATTCCTTGAGATCTAGAACAATACTCTGCATGTTCCAGAACCCCAGGACTAAGGCTCCGTCTCCAACAGTGTTTAACCTTCTCCTCTCCTGGAGCTGATCCAGGGAGCCTGTTCAGTGTTTCCAATTCCTCTTGTAACCTAGGAAACAAAAGTAGCAGCCAGCTGCTCCTGCCTCGGTGGGTCCTGGCATGGGGAGGCTGGGACCATGGTCCACTGGGAGGTCATGCTCTTTTCTCTTTCTTAGCCCCTGCCAGGTCAAGCTCCTTCAGGGTGTCCTGAAACCCTGACTGCCAGCTAAAGGTCTACGGTTTCTCCCCCCACATTCCGTGTCCACCTGCCCAGGACTTCCCTGCTCCCCGCCATCCTGGACCAACCAAAAGCTGAATGGATGCTGGACTGTGCTGGAGTCCCTCCAGGCCTCCGCAAAGCCGCTTCCTGGTGCTACGCAGCCTCCACACTCAGAGCCTGGGACTGGGCTGGCCTGTGGGCCAGGGGCTGATGGTACTGCTGGCCCAACACTGCTCTCTGTGTTTGGTTTTTTGTTTTTGTTTTTGTTTTTTGTTCCAATTCTTTACTTTTGATACTGTGAAGATCTTTCATGCTGAAAGATAAAACAACATTTGGGCACAGAGTTAGCGTGTTTGGTGATTTGCTGGTCTCAGTGGGGAATGAAGGGTTTACGTAGAAGCATGGGATCTGCCATTGTCACTAACCCTTCTGAGCATGTCTGCACATCTGGAGTTAGGCATAATTCCACTCAACCTTTGCAGCAATCCTAGTGGTACTGTTTGACCCCAGTTTACAGATGAGGAAAGGAAAGTGATTTGACTGAACTCAGTCTGGCCCACTAGGGTTAGGGCACAGGCCCATATGACTCCAGCATCCCTGCCCTTTCCTCCTGTGGGGAGGACTCTGGTATGTGAACTTAGTGTAGTCCCTTCACCACTCTGTGCCTCAGTTTTCCCCTCTGCAAAATGGGTGAGTCAGAGGGGTTGGACTTGATACCTGGGAAAGGCCTTCCAAGGCCTTACGGCCTGTGCACCTGCAGCCGGGGCTGTTGAGGTTCTTCACGTGGAATTAACGAAGTCAGGGAATCGGAGATAAATTGTTTATAAATCAGATCTGACTTCCTCATGGAAATGGGACACAAGCCTAAGTGCTTGAGTTGAGAGGATAATGAACCCTGCGGTAAAGTAAACTACCTCATCCTGCCCAAATTGATCTGGTTTGTCCATTCAGATTTTTAATATAATGGGTTTGCTAAAAATGCCTCACATACACTTGTCCCCAGTGTAGTTTTCTCTACTAAAACCCACTCTTTAACTTGAGCTTATGTGGGAGGTGTCCTGTGGGGGCAGTGGCCACACAGTCACTGAGAGCCCTTTATGGAGTGTTGTGAGCAGATCAGAAGCGACTTCCTCCGTCCTTTCCCTCTTCCCCTTCATCCCCAGTGAGCCCCACCTGGGGGTACTATGGGGCTGGCAGTGAGTGCCAGCTTCCTCTTTGAAAGACATGAAGCCAGGGCTTTGAACCAGTTCGTTCCAGTTAGAACCCCTGCTGAGAATTTGCCTTTCCATCCCCAGATATACTGGATCTGAATCTGTTTTAACAAGATCCCCAGGTGATTCTTATGTATGATAAATTTTGAGATCCACTGCTCTGCTAGTGGTTTTCAGAATTTGTCCCTAACCAGCAGTATTAGCATCACCTGGGAACTTGTTAGAAATGCAAATTCTCTGAATGAGAAACTAATTTGTGTTGTAAACTTTCACCTAAAAAAATAAAAGATTACAGCCAAAAAAACCCTATGGGGCAGTGCTACTCTGTCCTGTAGGGTCACTATGAGTCAGAATCTATTCAATGGCAAACAACAATGACGATGATTGTTTTTATTATGATTATTATGATTAAAGCTTCCTCTTACCATGCACTGTCCAATACGGCAGCCACTGGCCACATGTGGCTACTGAGCACTTGAAATGTGATTGGTCCAAATTGAGATGTGCTGTAAGTATAAAATACATATGGATTTCAACGATTTAGTACATCCCTAAAAAAAGAATGTAACTATTAATAATAAAATATTGACTACATGTTTAAATTATATTTTGGATATACTGGGTTGAATAGAACATTAAAATAAAAATGCAGATTCTCAGCAGGGGTTCAAACCACTTCAAAGTCCTGCATGAAACAGAGCATTAACCACAGGCTTACAATCCCTGGTCCCTGGCCTTTCCCAATCCTCAAGGAAGTGTGAACACTTCTTGTGAAACCTTTCTCTCATTTTAGCTGTGGCCCTCTCTCCTTTCAGTGCTTGTACCAGGCTCCTGCCCTGCTGTTGCACTGGCACAGCTACCTAAAAGTCTGTTTCATCCTGAAATTGCAAGTCTGATCAAGCAGCCTCTTCACCTACAGAGAAAGCCTTGTGTGAGTGGCATTCAGGGCCCTTCATGCCTGGCTCCTGCCGGACAACCTCAGCTCCCTAGTTTGGCCCAGCACCCTGAAGTTTCTGCTTCCCAGATTACCCTTCCTTCATTCCTGCCTATCCTGCACGTCCCAGCTGAGAGCCTCCTTTTGCTATGAACACCTGGAGAATTGGTTTGCCCTGCCTTGGTGATACTAAAGTAATACTTTGTCTTATGATAGTTCTGCTTAATCTCATGGTTTGTGTCTTGTTCATCTTTGATCTGCTTCAGCATTGTGCGGGGTGTCCAGCACACAGTAGGTTCTTATTAAATATATGAGTGAAGGAATTCCTCTAAAAATCCCCAGTGAAGTTGAAATTACTCATTATGGCAGTCAAAGCCCTTCCTGCTGTGGGCCCAATTTACTTTTCCAGCCTTATCTCCGACTACACCCCACTCACTCCAGCTGCAGTGATCTTTGTTTCCTGAGAAATGTGTACTTGCACATCGCCAGCTCTTTACGCCTGCTGCACCTTCTCTCTGGAGGCCTCTCTTCCTCTCCTCCACTCCCTACGGCGAGGTTCCTGCACTTCCAAGTTCAGACACAGTGTCTCCTCCTCGAAGCTGCTCACGTTTCCCAGGCAGTGAGTCACTCTGAGCTCTATTACAGCCCTCAGAATAATAATCGTTTACATATGTACAGAGCCTCACAGTTAAAAGTCACTGTCGTCAGCATTCTATTTAACTCTCACCGCTCTGAACGTTAAGTATTGCCTCACACAGATGAGTACAGCAGTCAGGGAGGCCGTGGGCGTTGGGTCATTAATTCCACAAGCTCCACCCTGCCCCGGCGGCCCTGTACTGGGGATGGCGACACGGGCGGGACACCAGCGTGCCCTGCCCGGCGGCTCCCAGACCACGAGAGGCCGCGGCGTAGCCTGGATGACGTCATGCCCCGGGCAAGGATGGACACCAGGCCGGCCGCCCTGGGGTCGGGATTGGCCGCCTCCACTCAGATCCCTCCTCTTCAACCGGACTTGGTTTGAGGCTTTAGCGAATGCTCCAAATTCTCCAGCGGCCTACGATGCCTTGCCTGATGCTTTCTCCCTCAACCATGGCAACAGTTCTGGAAGTCACACGCTAGGCGTTGACGCCGCACCCGTACGAGAGCTAGCTACAAGGAAATTTGTCCCTCTGCGCGATCCGGCCCTCAGAGGTAGTTGCTAGGCTCCGACGTCCACTTCCTCACATCTGATTGGGTCTCACTTAAAAGTGAGGCGGGGTTTTGCCGTGGCGCGCATGCGTGCAGCAAAGGATGGAGGCGTCAGAACCAGAGTGGAAGGTGAGTGCGAGGCTGGGGTCAGCGCTGGTGGGGAGCGGGAGTGAAGGCGGGCGTGACTCGGCGTGTATCTTCAGCGGGCTCGTACCGACGAGGGGACTGCCGGAGGAAGCCGTTCCGAGGCGGAGGATGAGGACGACGAGGACTACGTGCCCTATGTGCCGCTGCGGCAGCGCAGGCAACTGCTGGTGAGAGACCCGGGTCGGAGGAGGAAAGAGGGCGTCACCACGGGTTCGCTGTAGGGTCGGGGGACGGCCGGGAGCCTGCGGTGGGGGGCAGTCGTGGTCTGAGGAGTGGAGTGTCAGTATAAGGAAGTGGTGATCCCAGGCAAACGAGGGATTGGCGACTTAATCTGAGTGGTAGGGCAGCTTGGCGCTTGTAGGCCCGGGACTCTCGCCCGAAAGTCAGGATCCTGACTCAGGGCTCCTGGACCCGGTCTTACACTTTGTCTTGGGCGTGACTCTGAGGGACGCTGGGGGAATCTTAGCTCCAGAAGCTGCTTCAGCGAAGGCGCAAGGGGGCTGCAGAGGAGGAGCAGCAGGACAGCGGCAGCGAGCCGCGGGGAGATGAGGACGACATACCGCTAGGCCCTCAGTCCAACGTCAGTCTCCTGGACCAGCACCAACACCTCAAAGAGAAGGCCGAAGGTGGGCTGGGCAGCAGGGTCTAGGGGGGAGGGGGGAGGCTGGTGCTGGTACATTTTGACAAATGCTTCTTTTCTCAGCCCGCAAAGAGTCCGCTAAGGAGAAGCAGCTGAAGGAAGAAGAAAAAATTCTGGAGAGTGTGGCCGAAGGCCGAGGTATGGTTGTAGCCAGTGCAGTGAGGAGGGCCTGGCCTCTGGGAAGCAGGAGCCACCCCTGAGCCCTGTCTGTCTCCTCAGCCTTGATGTCAGTGAAGGAGATGGCCAAGGGAATCACATATGACGACCCAATCAAAACCAGGTATATCTTTTCAGTCCGTATAGTTATCCTTACTTGAGATGGTATGTGTCTGAGAGTGGCAGGAACACCCTAAGGCCATCTGTGCCCTGGGCCTCTCTTGACCTCTACCACCTACTTACAGTTGGATGCCCCCCCGTTACGTTCTGAGCATGTCTGAAGAACGGCATGAGCGTGTGCGGAAGAAGTACCACATCCTGGTGGAGGGAGATGGTATCCCACCACCCATCAAGAGCTTCAAGGAAATGAAATTCCCTGCAGGTACCTGGGAACTGGGAGAGACACCACTTTTTTTTTTTTTTTTTTTTTAATTGTGGTAGTTTAAGTGAAGTTTACATTTCAAGTTAGTCTCCCACGGAAAAATTTATACATAGTTATGTGACTCTAATTGTTCTCCCCATACTGCAACAGCACACTCCTCTTTTCCACCCCTGATTCCCCGTGTCCGTTCAACCAGCTCCTAACCCTCTCTGCCTTCCCGTCTCATCTCCGGACGGAAGCTGCCCATTTAGTCTCTTGTATCTACTTGAGCTAAGAGACACACTCCTCACGAGTATCACTTTATGTCCCACAGTCCAGTCCAATCCCTGTCAGAAAGTTGGCCTCGGAAATTGTTTTACTTCTGGGCTGATACAGAATCCGGGGGCCACGCTTTCTAGAGTTCCTTCAGTCTCAGTCAGACCATTAAGTCTGGTCTTCTTACTAGAGTTTGAGTTCTGCACCCCACCTTTCTCCTGCTCCATCAGGGACTCTCTGTTGTGTTCCCTGTCAGGGCAGTCATTGGTGGTAGCTGGGCACCATCTAGTTCTTTTGGACACCACGCTTTTTTATAATCAAAAGTCTGTGAGATAAATATCTAGAATAGGAAAGTATATAATGATTAAAATTTATTAGTGGTTACCAGGGGCTGGCAGGAGGGGTGGGGGAAAGGAAGACACAACACTTAGGGGACGCTGAGTTTCTGTTAAAAGCGATGGGAAAATTAAGAAATAGTTAATGGTGATGGTTGAACAACACGACGAACGTAATTTAGTGTCACCAAACTGTGAAGATTGTTGAAGTGGTAAATGTTTGATCTGTATATTTACCATAAAAGAAAAAGAAAATGTATTAAAAGAAAAGTCTGTGAGGTTATGTCCTAGTGCCTCCTGGGCCTGAGACAGGAGAGCTAAGGAGCAAAGTGTGGTTATCTGTTCTGTCAGACCTCTCAGAGACATTTGGGGCATGGGAACCCCTGGGCCACATGCCATGGTGCACAAACATGTGGCCTACAAAAGTTCATCATTTTAAAGCATAAATACTTTGTCCAAGTGTTTGCTTCCTTATTTACATCAGACTTAAAAATAGTAAAAGCTGTAAGAATAGTGGGTCATTCAAGATAAAACAGGTGAAGTACCTGGGAACTGGAACGGACCCCACACTTTTATAATCAATTATCTGTGAGGTTGTGTCTTTTCCCCCACTGAGCTCAGCTACAGTGTTGGCTGCCTGTGGAAATGGAGAGACTTGAGGAGGGATTTTTTAGATTTCTTTTTCAGTCACCCCAGCTGTACATGTTCACTATCCTCTGCCATTAGGGGAACTTCAGTGGGAAAGTGAGTAGCACCTGCAGCAGAAAGAAGCCCAACCTGGCTCCTGGCTCTACCTAGCCCAGAGGCCTTGGGCAAATGCATGTGTGTATGTGTCTCTCTGTTTCATAATTTGTAACTTGGGGAGGATGGTGCCAATCTTACAGGCTTTGGGGGCCTGAGAAAGTACTTTTGAGACACAGAGATGATGCTGGGGTTGTCTTCCATAGCTATCCTGAGAGGTCTGAAGAAGAAAGGCATCCACCACCCGACGCCCATTCAGATCCAGGGCATCCCCACCATGTGAGTGTGGGCGGGGGCCTGAGAAGGGTGGTGAGGGAGAAGCAGTCGCTGCGTGTCCATCTGGAGAAGCTGATCCTGTCTTCTGCTGAACCTGACCCTCAGGCCTGCCTTCTCCCCACAGTTTGTCCGGCCGGGACATGATCGGTATCGCCTTCACCGGTTCTGGCAAGACGCTGGTGTTCACGCTGCCTGTCATCATGTTCTGCCTGGAACAAGAGAAGAGGTTACCTTTCTCCAAGCGAGAGGGGCCCTATGGACTCATCATCTGCCCTTCGGTAAGATAGACCAGCCTGGCGGGCAGAGCAGAACCTGGGGCTGCCTTCTGGTGCCAGCCTCTGCCCCTGTGCCTGCAGCGGGAGCTGGCCCGGCAGACGCACGGCATCCTGGAGTACTACTGCCGCCTGCTACAGGAGGACAGCTCACCACTGCTGCGCTGCGCGCTCTGCATCGGGGGCATGTCTGTCAAAGAGCAAATGGAGACCATCCGACAGTGAGTGCTGGCCCAGGCTGCCCCAGAGCCCCACGGAGAAGAGAGGCCTCCTGTGGGCCCAGCCTTCAGGGAGCTCCCAGCCCCTGGAGGTGGACAGATGAACCACAACCCCAGGCAGTTGGGGTAGGACAGGGATGTGGCGAGGTGCATGGAAACTCAGCAGAAGGAGCAGCCCACCCTGCCAGGGGCATCTAGGAAATAGGGTGGTCAGAGAAGACTGCAAGGAAGAGGACACTTGAATTTCAAAGAGAGACTTTCCAGGCAGAAGTCACAGCAAGAACAGAGGCAAGGGGCTTAGTGTGTCCAGGAAGATTGAGGTCGTTTGGTGTGGTCAGAACGAGGGGGCTGACATCCTGGGGCAGGGGCTCGATCCTAGCTGCACTCATGCTGTTCCACAGCAGCCACGCCTGGGGTCATGGATGGGCCAGCCCCTGTCCCTGTCTCAGGGAAGATGCCATCGCAGGAAAGATACTCTTAACAGGAGAGGGAGCCCGCAGAGACCTGCAGAGGGGGCTTCATAAGCACAGACTGTAGCCCATCCTGAGATTCAGGACAGAACCCCAGGGGCGAGAGGAGGAGTGGTCGAGGGAAGGGGGAGGGGCTGCTGGAGCAGAGCAGTGGTTGAGAAGGTTGCAGCCTCTTCCGGGAGAGAACTTTGTGGTGTATGAAGGGTAGGGTGGTGGGAGCAAAGAGGAGGGAACAGGTGAGAGACAGGGAGATTGGCAGCAAGAGGGCAGAGCAGAGGCAGAGCCCCAGTCTCTAGGTAGGGGTGGGCGTGTGGCCCCACCTCAGAGTCTCTCCTCGGTTCCAGTGGGGTGCACATGATGGTGGCCACCCCTGGACGCCTCATGGATCTGCTACAGAAGAAGATGGTCAGCCTAGATATCTGTCGCTACCTGGCCCTGGACGAGGCTGACCGTATGATTGACATGGGCTTCGAGGGCGACATCCGCACCATCTTTTCCTACTTCAAGGTGCCTGCCTCTGCATGCCCCTGGAGTCCCCATACACGCCATATTTGACTGCACTGCCATCCCCCCACTGCTTCTACTTCAGGGGGATGCATCCCAGCTGCTTAGACCCCAAACTCCCACCTGCCCTTGGCCCCAGCCTTCTCATCCCATGTCCCCAAGGTGCCAGCCCCTACCCTTCCTCAGGGTCAGCGGCAGACTCTGCTCTTCAGTGCCACCATGCCCAAGAAGATTCAGAATTTTGCCAAGAGCGCCCTAGTGAAGCCTGTGACAATCAACGTGGGCCGCGCCGGGGCTGCCAGCCTGGATGTCATCCAGGTGGGCAGGTACCCCTGATGGTCAGACTATCATTTCTGAGAGCTGAAACTGGGTTCCCTTGAAACTGACTGGACAAGGGGGTCCACCTTGGGGGCTCTGAAGATGTCATTCAGGGCTCTTTAGCAGAAAGCATGGGTAGAACTCCCAGCTCTTGGTGGCAAGAGGCTTCTGGTCACTTCCCGGCCCAGAATGGGGACCTGGTTTTGTGGCAGAGACATGGTTGGTGAGCCTAATCTTAGGGTCACCTTATCTGGCCTCTGTGGTGGCAGGAGGTGGAATATGTGAAGGAAGAGGCCAAGATGGTGTACCTGCTCGAGTGCCTGCAGAAGACACCCCCACCAGTGAGTGCAGTAGGCAAGGCCAGCCCAGGTTCCCAGGAAGGAGGGAGGGGGTGGTCAAGACAGCTGCTGGGGGAGGCTGGGGTGCGCCCAAGTGGAGTCAGCCCACTCGACTGGAGTTGGCTTTCCTGGACAGGTGCTCATCTTTGCAGAGAAGAAGGCAGACGTGGACGCCATCCACGAGTACCTGCTGCTTAAGGGGGTTGAGGCCGTGGCCATCCATGGGGGCAAAGGTCAGGGTGGCGCATGCATTGGCATAGACCCTGCTGCCACAGCAGCTCCCTCCTAACCCCTTCCCCTGCCTAGCCAGCCTGCTGCTTCTACCCAGATTCTTCCTGTAGCTCTGACAGTTCCTACCTGACCCCCTCCAGACCAGGAGGAACGGACCAAGGCAATTGAGGCATTCCGAGAGGGCAAGAAGGATGTCCTTGTGGCCACAGACGTAGCCTCCAAGGGCCTGGACTTCCCTGCCATCCAGCATGTCATCAATTACGATATGCCTGAGGAGATCGAGAACTATGGTGGGAAGCTTAAGGGGCTGGGAGTACGGGGTCTCAGGGAGGGGGCCAGGCCAGGCCCCAGCTCCTGGGCAGTGGGCCAAAGTTCTCCCTCTCTGCAGTACACCGTATCGGCCGCACTGGGCGCTCAGGGAACACGGGCATCGCCACCACCTTCATCAACAAGGCCTGTGGTGAGTCTGTCTCTGGAGCCTCGGCTGTCCCCCAGGTCTTCCGCCTGTGGCCACCCAGGTTCTGACTGGAGGGTCCAGGGTTGGGTCTGATGATAGCCCCTCTGCCTGCCCCACAGATGAGTCCGTGCTGATGGACCTCAAAGCCTTGCTGCTGGAGGCCAAGCAGAAGGTGCCACCCGTGCTGCAAGTGCTGCACTGTGGGGACGAGTCCATGCTGGACATCGGAGGTGACTGCAGGGCGGGAGCACAAGCCCAGGGTGGGGGGTACATGACAGGAGCGCGGTGGAAACAAGTCCATATTGGACATCAGGGCCTGGGTGGCTGTTATGGGGGCCCTAGCTCTGGGCCCTGGAGCCTGGCCTTGTGGACATGCTGACCCCACCCTCCCCTAACCCCCAGGAGAGCGTGGCTGTGCCTTCTGCGGAGGTCTGGGCCATCGGATCACAGATTGCCCCAAGCTCGAGGCTATGCAGACCAAGCAGGTCAGCAACATCGGTCGGAAAGACTACCTGGCCCACAGCTCCATGGACTTCTGAGCCATCTGTCTGTTCTCCTTCTAAGAGGCTTCAGTCCCTGGGGCTTCAGCCATCACCACCCACCCCCTGCACAACACACATACACCCCAGCTACCTGGACGAGATGCCAGCATCCTCGGCCCAGCTGGCTTGGGCTGGGCCAGGCTGGGCCTGACCACCTGCTCCCTGTGTGCCCCCAGAATCGCTATTTTTGTCCACTTTCACCCCAGCTGCCATTAAAGCACAGCCTCTCTGGCCAAGCCTAGCCTGCCTTCTGGTTTTCCTTGGCTGCCCGTGGTCCTTAGGCAAGCCTTATCCTCCGACCTCAGAGCCCTCTGAGTCAAGGCTTCGGCATCTCCCTCACACATTAGCACCAGCTTGCCAGGACCTGGATGTGTGGGGAGCCACCTCCCCACCCCAGCATGACCCAGGACTGCCTGGGTTTATGCCCCAGGGAGGGAGCGATTACTGATGGGTCAAAGGAAAATGGTTGGTTGGTTCTCTGGTCTCCCTGGTGCTGTCATAACCTCCAGCCCCGCCCCAGCCTCCCTCTTCCTGTCCGTTGAGTAAAGCCTCCTGGGGCCTCTCCTGGAGCCCATTGGGAGACCACTTTCTGCCCTAGTCCCACTGCCCACCTGTACAGGCTCCCAGGGGGGATCCCTCAACTCCCTTCACTAAGGAGTAGCAGGCGGCACAGGGCCACTATTCACCACTGGCTCCCACTGTGCCCATCTTGGTTGGTGACCACAAGCCCCACTGGCCCCCACTCTGCCCAGCTCGGTGCTGGGCTCCTAGCGCCCAGGAGAGCCAGGCTGATGCCTGCTTGGGAAGCTCAGGTGAGTGGGAGAGCTCACAAATAAAGACACAAATAAGCCTGGTGGCCATCCTGAAACTGCTGTAAATAATCTAGGATTTCAACATCCGAGCAGGGGGCAGTGGAGCAACAGTCCTGACGGCAGCCACTTCCCAAGCAGTTCCTCCAGGCCAGGAGCCTATGTAGAAAGCCACACGCTGATCCAGTGGGACAGCAGTTGCTCAAGCTATGTTTGTTAACTTGGTGTGTGGCCTTGGGCAGGTTACTTAATTTTTCTGAGCCTTGATTTCCTCATTGTTGAGATGGTGATGAGAAGGCAAAGCTTACGGTGTTTGAGGCTGCCCAAGCTCAGGCCGCCTGGCCGCTTCCCGCCGTGGGCACAGAGCAGGTACCCAAGAGGACAGGAAAGTATCCCTGGCCAGAAGAAGCTGCCTGTCCCACACATGGCCCCAAACAGTATTCCTTAGTTTGGTTGCACATGCCTTCCTCAAGGTGGCACCGGTGACTGGCATGAGGCTGTCCCCAGAATTCAGCGCCAGACGCAGAACCCGGGTACTGGCCCCCAGTAGGAAGCACAGCTCTAAAAGAGCATGTGACCTCTCCAGGGGCCTGCAAGAGTGCCACCCACACTCTGGTGGCTGGGTGGCTCAGGCATTGACTCCTGTCTTGACTGGGGTGTATGCTATGGGGGCCCTGTGTTCTGGGACAACGTGGATTGTCTGGGAGGGCCTCCAGGAGGAAGACGTGGCACAGCAGTGAGGGCACCCGGGGGGACTACTCCGTAGGGCCTGAACCCAGGACCCAGAGTGCGGGGCTGAGGAGGGCAGTGAGGAAATGAGTCAGGAGGGGGAGAAACAGGGCTGAGTTTGAGCAGTAGAGAAATGGCTGCCTACAGTGGAGAGGGCTCGGGCAGGGGTTCAAAGGGGCGCTGCTGAGGCTGGCAATGGGTCGGGGGCTGTGGGGATGGAGTGACTGTTAGAAATACTTCGGAGGGAAAGAAACGCAGAGTGGGATTGGTGAGACTTGCTGGCAGGTCCAGTGGTCCAAACCCAGACTCAAGTCGGAAAAGTAAGGAGGATGCAGGGTGAGGGCAGGGTGGTGGGGAAGCCAGGCCTGGGGTGCACAGTGGCAGGGGAGGGAGTGGAGCCGAGCTCATGACTCAGGGGAGCCAGCCTGCTGGTCAGATGCTCTCCCAGCTGACCCAGGGGCAATCCGGGGCCATTACCCTTGGGCGGTCTGAGGCCCTTGCCAGACGGGTATAGGCACCAGGTCCCAGAGAAGACCCCAAGGAAAAAATATGCGATGCCCCAATGCCTGTCCCAGCTTCTCTACTGAAGACAGGGCTCCCCTCCCCCAAGCCCTGCAGCTGCCTCTCTGGACAGAGGGAGGGGAAGTGGCCAGAAGGGGAAGTGTGAGGAGTTCCCCTCTGCCTGTCACCAGTCTCAGGTCTTCAGAGTGGCAGCCGTGCAGCCCAGCCGCGGCCATGGAGCCTCCGGAGACCCCCGTCAAGGATGGCATCCTCTACCAGCAGCACGTCAAGTTCGGCAAGGTGGGCACCCCCTGGCTGCCAGGCGGCTGTCCAGGACAAATGTGGGCAGAAAGCGGCCCCCCACCCTCACCTTGGACATCCCACCTGGACATGGGAGAAGTGGGGAGGTGGGGTGGAGGACCCAACCCGGCTATGGGAGCATGGAGGAGAGCCTGGTCCTGGGCTTGAGGGGCTGAGGCTGGCCAAGTCTGTGGAAGACCCTGCTGCATTCACAGATGGGGGAGCCAAGAGTGGGATGGGGATCAAGAATCCAATCTCCTAGCAGGTCAGAGCAGAAGCTGTGTAGACCCAACAGCCCTCTCGACCATCTCATAGTAGCACTGAGGCCCCTAGGGAGGATAGGGAGGGTCAGCCAAGGTGGGAAAAACCTAGGTCCTGTGGCAGAGCCCCACCCTGCAGAAGAGGGCTTGGCTCCCAGCCAGTCAGGGCCACAGGAGAAGAGGTGGGTGGGGAGTCGACCTCTCCCCAGCAGCCCACCCTGTACCACCAGCTCAGCTGCAGCTGCTGCCCAGGCAGATAAAGGGCCTGTTTCCTTTGCTCAAAGTTATTTGCATGTTTCCTTCCTTGCCATCATGAGACTGAGGCTTCCCCACCCCCACCCATCCGTTTGCCCCATGAGGCCTTTTTTGTGGAAGGCGCGGTTCAGCTCCATGCCTCTCGGGACTTCATAGACACCATCCAGTGGAATCCTCAACTTTGTGTTCTCATGATGTTTCGGAGATCACAGTTAGGAAAGGGTAGGGGATTTGAACCCAGGGCGGACTGACCCTGCGCATACTCTTCTCTGCGTCTGCCTGGCTCTAATGGGCCTCCTTCCCTGGGGCCCTGAGGAGTCGGGGAGGCAGAGGCCAGCCAGGGTAGCCAGGAGTGTGTGCTGAGCTGAGCAGCAGGGAGAGTCTGCCACCCGAGGGTCTCCCCGTTTCCCACAGAAGTGCTGGCGGAAGGTGTGGGCGCTGCTGTACGCAGGAGGCCCATCAGGCGTGGCCCGGCTGGAGACCTGGGAGGTCCGCAGTGGTGGCCTAGGTTCTGCGGGGGACAAGTCTGCACGGCATGGGGAACCACGGGTCGTCCGCCTGGCTGACTGTGTATCCGTGCTGCCCGCGGACAGTGAGAGCTGCCCCCGAGACACTGGGGCCTTCCTGCTCACCACCATCGAGCGAAGCCACTTGCTGGCCGCAAAGCACCGCCAGGCTTGGATGGGCCCCATCTGCCAGCTGGCCTTCCCGGTGAGCAGGGCACACCTCACCCCCTACTCATCATCTCCATACTCCTCTTTATCTTGTCCCTCAGTAGCATCTGCCAAGCACTTACAGGCAGGAAAACAGCCCAGAAGCCCATAGAAAAATTCTCAGATGGTCACCCGGGTGATAGAGCAAGGACATACTGTGATGAAGGACATTAGACAGGATGGTCAAGGAAGGCCTCTCTGAAAGAAACAGTAGGCTTGAGTCCTGAATGACAAAGAGCCCAGCAGGCCAAGGTCTAAGGAAAGAATGTCACAGGCAGAGGGTGCAGCATGGGCAAAGCCCCTGAGGCAAGAAAAAGTTTAGTGTGTTCAAGGAGCAGAACGGAGGCCACTGTGGCTAGAGGGTCAGGAGTGGCCGGGAGCATAGTAGGAGATGAAGTTGGAGTTTGACAGGAGCCACATAAAACTGCCTTGGACCATGATGTCAGTTTGGAGTTTTATTCTGAGCAAGATGAGAAGCCTTCTGGAGGGTTCAAGCCAGAGACCAAAAGCAAATGAGCAGACATGAGGGCATCAGGAAGCTGCGGCATCTGACCAGGCAGGCTGATGGCGCCCTGGATAAGGGTGGTAGTGGTGCTGAAAGTCAGGAGGCCCGGGGAGGGGGACTTGCTGCAAGATTGGATGTGAGGATGAAAGAAAAAGAGAGGGGCTTTTTGTGCTTCGATGGAGAAAAGAGGCCTGGGAAGTGGGGAATACAAGGCTCAGGACCAGGTCACTTGTGGGTTCCTCCCCAGCTCTCCTGCCCTTCAGTGCTCCACACTGTTGGGGACACACAACCTGGCCCAGTCCCTATGGGGGACGTCCTCCCATGTGCCCAGCACTTTACGCTCTCTGACACCCTAAGCCCAGCACCCCCAAGGAGCAGTAGATGGGACTGCTGCCCATCTTACAGGTGGGGGATCAGGCTCAGAGGGCTGGCACACTGGCAAAGTGGACTGGCACATAGGACCCTGGTTGCTCTTGCTTGTCATGGAGTCCTGAGTTACCAGCCCAAAGGAGGGATAGGGGAAGGGCGTGGGGAGACTGAGGAGCCAAATGGAAGTGGGGCCGGGGGGGGGGGGGGGACTCTGACCTCTGACCTTGGGCCCACCCTCAGGGCACAGGGGAGTGCTCCTCAGCGTCAGAGAAGGCTGAGTCTCCCACCAGGGTCCTCGTCTCCATGGAGGAAAACTCCATCTACTCCTCCTGGATGGAAGGTGAGTCTGAGAGGCACAGGGGCAGTCTCGGGCCCCCCAGCACCCAGGGCTTGGATCCATGGGGGCTGGTAGGGGTTGTGCTTTCTTACTTGGGTGATGGTGGGAGGAGCCCTCATGGCTGCCTGCCTGCAGTGGTCAAGTTCCCAGTGGTGGTGCAGAAGACGGAGGCCGCCACCCGCTGCCAACTGAAGGGGACCTACCTGCTGTCACTGAGCCAGGATGCCATCCAGCTGAAGGATCCCTCTGGCCTACAGGCCCTCTACACCTGGCCCTATCACTTCTTGCGAAAGTTTGGCTCCCAAAAGGTGAGGCAGCCATCCTGTGGGTCCCGGTGGGAGGGCAACACCTGACCCTCCTCACTGACCCCGCTTGTGTCGCCCCCAGGGGGTATTCTCCTTTGAAGCCGGCCGCCGCTGCGACTCGGGCGAAGGCCTCTTCGCCTTCAGCAGCTCCCGCGCCCCTGACCTCTGCGGCGCCGTGGCCGCGGCTATCGCCCGCCAGCGTGAGCGGCTGCCGGATCTGGCGTCTCCCTGGCCCTGCCCCCTGCCGCGGGCCACCTCGCTGCCCTCCCTGGAGCCGCCTGGGGAGCTACGGGAGACGCCGGGGATGGAGCCGCGCGGCTGCCGGAAGGCGCGCGCCGGGTTGGAGCCCGGGCCGAAGAGCCTGCCGCCGCTGCCAGACCAGGACGCCGACAACACCGCTGTCTACGCCGTCGTGGCCAAGCGTGCCAGCGGGTCTCCGGCTGTCGCCTCCGCCACCCAACACCTCTACGAGAACCTGTGCGCCCTGGAGGGCGGCCCCGAGGCCAGCCGCATCTACCACGAGCGCGAAGACCTGAGCTGGACCGGCCCCAGCCCCGACGAGAGCCTGGAGGCCCAGTACCGGCGGCTGCTCGAGCTGGAGGTAGACAAGGCCAGCGACGAGGCCGGGGGCAGCAGCAGCTCCAGCGCCCCAGCAGCCTTCAAGGCCAAGCTGGTGACGCTGTTGGGCCGAGAGCGGAGGAAGGGCCCTGTCCCATGCGACCGGCCCTGAGCCCCGGAGCCATGTGGCCACTGGAGAAGAGAGGAGGACATTTGGGCTCACCCCCCAGGTCCACTGTGGCCTGCAGGGACCCCTCCCCCACCTTTCCTCCACCCACTGTATAGTGTACAAAGGTTTGCTGATAATAAAGCCTTCCAGCTCCAGCACAGACTCAGTGCCACCTTTGCTCCACCGTGTGACCCCCAGTTTCACCTCCTCTCACTTCAGTTCTTGCTAGTGGCACTTGTGGGTACACGTGGACACACAGACCTCACTCACATTCGCTGCAACAAAGCCCAGCACCCTGCACTGGGTTCCACAGATGACTTGGTCCTGACCTCTGCCACCAGGGGGCTCACATCCAAGGAACCAGATAATTGTGTGCCGCCCCACCACCACCCTCCTTTGCAGCAGAAAGAGTGAAGGGAGGAATGTGGCTTGCTGATTGGAGAGGCACCCTCTGAATGCATGAAAGGCAGGCACGGAAGGGGTCTGGGCCCACAGATCCGAGGGGACAGCATGGACAAAGAGACCTTCAGGGGCCGAAGGGGAGCTAGTGACCAGAGCTGGAGACTCCCTGAAAGTTCTTTAAGAGCTTGATCTCCTGCTCAGGGGAGAGGGAGAATTTTGCATAGAGGAGGGACACAGTTGGACTGACAAAGGAGCAGTGTGGAGGCCAGACTGGAGGAAGCCAACTGGACACCAGGAAGCCTGAGCTGGGGAGGAGGTGGGGAAGGGCTGGGGGAGAGGAGGGAGGGATTTCAAAGATGTACGCACCCAAAGCATTTGTCCCCTGCTGAGACACCAAATGGGCAGACACGTGGGGGACCCCAGGACTCAGTTTCCTCAGCTTCAAAGGATAAAGATCGAATTCTGTATTAGACGTGCATCCATTTGTTTGATTTTTACTGAGTGCCTATTCCATGCTGGACTCTGGAGTACTAAGTCTGTGTTCTCAAGCAAGTGAAATTCCAGTGTAAGGTAAGCAAGTCTCCTGAAGATGGTAGTGCCTGCTTTATTCTCCTCTGCACATGCTATTCCTGTCTTTGTCCTTGGACCATATACACAGCAGACGTCTCCAAGGACCTGGCCTCTTGGTCGCTTGACCTCAATTCCACTCAGCTGCCCACACCCTTGGTGCATGCTGAGCCTCATCATCACGAGGCTAATTGCACCCATTGTAAAAATGTGATTGCAAACCTCAAGCAAACAGGCTCTCCCTGCCGCTCCTGTGTTCTAGTATGGTTGCCTTTCAAGTCCCTGAGACCATCCAACGTTCTCCTCTCGTCCCCACCCACTCCCACCTCACGGACATCATTGGAGAAATGACCACCAACAGAAATAAGCATGCTCACCCTCCCACCACTGCATCTATATGTACCAGCATTTGCATCCCTGTCTCTTTTCTGCTCCTGACTATGGGAGAAGGGTCTGTACCCAACCCCATCCAGGTCAGTTCCCCACATGTGCTCTGGTCCCCCAGCCCCTGAGCAGGGAGCTCCCTCCTCTCTCTCCTTGATCCATTGTTGTTGTTGTTGTTGTTAGGTGCTGTCGAATCAGTTCCAACTCATAGCGACCCTATGTGCAACAGAGCTAAACATCTTCACAATTATTGTTATGCTTGAGCCCATTGTTGCAGCTACTGTGTCAGTCCATCTTGTTGAGGGTCTTCCTATTTTTCACTGATCTTTACTTTACCAAGCATGATGTCCTTCTCCTGGGATTGGTCCCTTCTGATAACATGTCCAAAGTACATGAGACGAAGTCTCACCATCCTCCTTTCTAAGAAGCATTCTGGCTGTACTTCCAAGCAGATGTGATGTGTTTGTTCTTCTGGCAGTCCATGGTATATTCAAATTCTTTGCCAACACCATAATTCAAAGGCAGCAGTTCTTCTTCAGTCTTCCTTATTCATTGCCCAACTTCTGCATGCGTCTGTGGCAATTTGAAAATACCATGGCTTGGGTCAGGCACACCTTAGTCCTCGAAGTGACATCTTTGCTTTTTAACACTTTAAAGAGGTCTTTTGCAGTAGATTTGCCCATAATAGGTCATTTGATTTCTTGACTGCTGCTTCCATGGTCATTGACTGCGGAACTGAGTAAAATGAAATCCTTGACAACTTCATTCTTTTCTCTGTTTACTATGATGTTGCTTATTGGTCCAGTTGTGTAGATTTCTGTTTTCTTTATGTTGAGGTGTAATTCATACTGAAGGCTGTGGTCTATGATGTTCATCAGTAAGTGCTTCAAGTCCTCTTAACTTTCAGCAAGCAGGGTTGTGTCATCTGCATATCACATGTTGTTAATGAGTCCTCCAATCCTGATGCTGCGCTCTTTCTTCTTCAAAAGTCCAGCTTCTCAGATTATTTGCTCAGCATACAGATTAAATACATATGGTGAAAGGATACAACACTGACACACACCTTTTCTGATTTTAAACCATGCAATATCCCCTTGTTCTGTTCAAACAACTGCCTCTTGGTCTGTGGATAGGTTCCTCAAAAGCACAGTTAAGTGTTCTGGAATTTCCATTCTTCACAGTGTTATCTATAATTTGTTGTGATCCACATAGTCGAATGCCTTTGTGTAGTCAATAAAACACAGGTAAACATCTTTCTGGTATTCTCTGCTTTCAGCCAGGATCCATCTGACATCAGCAACGATATCCCTCATTCCATGTCCTCTTCTGAATCCAGCTTGAATTTCTGGCAATTCCCTGTCGATGTGCTGCTACAACAGCGTTTGAATGATCTTCAGCAAAATTTTACTTGCGTGTGATATTAATGATATTGTTTGATAATTTCTGTATTCCACTGGATCACTTTCTTTGGAATAGGCACATATATGGATCTCTTCCAGCCAGGTGGCCAGAGAGCTGTCTTCCAAATTTAGTGGCACAGAAGAGTGGGTGCTTCCAGCGATTCATCTCTTTGTTGAAACATCTCAATTGGTATTCCGTCAATTCCTGGAGCCTTGTTTTTCACCAGTGCCTTCAGTGCAGCTTGGACTTCTTCCTTCAATACCATCGGTTCTTGATCATATGTTACCTCCTGAAATGGTTGAACGTCGACCACTTCTTTTTGGTGCAGTGACTCTGTGTGTTCCTTCCATCTTCTACTGATGCTTCCTGTGTCATTCAACATTCTGTCCATAGAATACTTCAATATTGCAAATAGAAGCTTAAATTTTTCCTTCAGTTCTTTCGGCTTGAGAAATGCCTAGTGTGTTCTTCCCTTTTGGTTTTCTAACTCCAGGTCTTTGCACATTTTATTTTAATACTTTGTCTTCTCAAGTCCCCCACTGAAGTTTTCTTTACTGCTCCTTTGCTTCATCATTTCTTCCATTCACTTTAGCTATTCTACATTTAAAAGCAAGTTTCACTAAAAGACAGTACTGCAAAAAACCAAAAGAGACCTGCATAAGTGGAAAAGCATACCTTGCTCATGGATAGAAAGACTCAACATTGTGAAAATGTCAGTTCTACCCAAAGGGATCTACAGATATAATGCGATCCTGATCCAAATTCCACTGGCATTTTTTAATGAGATAGAGAAACAAATCACCAACTTCATGTGGAATGGGAAGAGGCCCTGGATAAGTGAAACATTACTCAGGAAGAAGAACAAAGTGGGAGGCCTCACACTACCTGATTTTAGAACCTATTATACCACCACAGTAGTCAAAACAGTCTGGTACTGGTACAACAACAGATACATAGACCAATGGAACAGAATTGAGAATCGAGACATAAATTCATCCACCCACGAGCAGCTGATATTTGACAAAGGCCCAAAGTCCCTTAACTGGAGAAAAGACAGTCTCTTTAACAAATGGTGCTGGCATAACTGGATATCCATCTGCAAAAAACTGAAACATGACCCATACCTCACACCATGCACAAAAACTAACTCAAAGTGGATCAAAGACTTAAATATAAAATCAAAAACGATAAAGATCATGGAAGAAAAAATAGGGACAATGCTAGGAGCCATAATACATGGCATAAACACAATAGGAACCATAAGTAACAATGCACAAGCACCAGAAGAGAGACTAGATAAATGGGAGTTCCTAAAAATCAAACACTTAAGCTCATCAAAAGACTTCACCAAAAGAGTCAAAAGACAACCCACAGACTGGGAAAAAAATTTTGGCTACGAGAAACCCGATCAGCGTCTGATCTCTAAAATCTGCAAGATACTACAAAACCTCAACAACAAAAAGACAAATAACCCAATTAAAAAATGGGCAAAGGATATGAACAGGCACTTCGCCAAAGAAGATATTCAGGCAGCTAACAGACACGTGAAGAAATGCTCACGATCATTGGCCATTAGAGAAATGCAGATCAAAACTACAATGAGGTATCATCTCACCCCAACAAGGTTAGCATTAATCCAAAAAACACAAAATAATAAATGCTGGAGAGGTTGTGGAGAGACTGGAACACTTATACACTGTTGGTGGGAATATAAAATGTTACAAGCACTTTGGAAATCGATTTGGCACTTCTTTAAAAAGCTAGAAATAGAAGCACCATATGATCCAGCTATCCCGCTCCTTGGAATACATCCTAGAGAAATAAGAGCCGTCACATGAATAGATATATGCACACCCATGTTCATTGCAGCACTGTTCACAATAGCAAAAATATGGAAACAACCTAGGTGCCCATCAACGGAAAAATGGATAAACAAATTATGGTATAGCCACACAATGGAATACTACGCAGCGATAAAGAACAATGATGAAGCCGTGAAACATAACATGGAGGAATCTGGAGGTCATTATGCTGAGTGAATTTAGTCAGTTACAGAAGGACAAATACTGCATAAGACCACTATCATAAGAACTCAAGAAAAGGTTTAAACACAGAAGAAAACATTATTTGATGGTTATGAGGGTGAGGAGGGTGAGGGTTATTTACTAACTAGATAGTAGATAAGAATTATCTTAGGTGAAGGGGAGGACAGCACACACTACAGGGGAATTCAGCACAATTGGATTAAACCAAACCTAAGAAGTTTCCTGAATACAATCAAACACTTTGAGGGACAGTGTAGCAGGAGTAGGGGTCTGGGGACTGAGCTTTCAGGGGACATCTAGGTCAATTGGCATAACAAAGCTTATTAAGAAAATGTTCTGCATCCTACTTTGGTGGGTGGCATCTGGCGTCTTAAAAGCTTGCAAGCGGCCATCTAAGATGCATCAATTGGTCCCAACTACCTGGAGTAAAGGAGAATGAAGAACACCAAAGACACAAGGAAAGTATTAGCCCAAGAGACAGAAAGGGCCACATAAACCAAAGCCTTCATCAGCCTGAGACCAGAACTAGATGGTGCCCGGCTACCACCAATGACCGCCCTGACAGGGAACACAGCAGAGAGTCCCTGATGGAGCAGGAGAAAGGTGGGGTGCAGAACTCAAATTCGAGTACGAAGACCAGACTTAATGGTCTGACTGAGACTGGAGGAAGCCCGGAAAGCATGGCCCCTGGATTCTCTATCAGCCCAGAACTAAAACAATTTCCGAGGCCAGCTCTTCAGACAGGGATTCGACTGGACTGTGGGACATAAAGTGATACTCGTGAGGAGTGTGCCTCTTGGCTCTAGTAGATACAAGAGACTAAATGGGAAGCTTCTGTCTGGAGGTGAGATGGGAAGGCAGAGAGAGTTAGGAGCTGATTGAACGGACATGGGGAATCGGGTGGAAAGGAGGAGTGTGATGTCACAGTATGGGGAGAGCAATTACAGTCACTTAATGTATGTATAAATTTTTGTATGGGAAAAAAATTTAAAAAAGAGCAAGTTTCAAAGTCTCTTCTGACATCCATTTTGGTCCTTTCTTTCTTTCCTGTCTTTTTAGTGACCTTTTGCTTTCTTCATGTATGATATCCTTGATGTCATCCCACAACTGGTCTGGTCTTCAGTCATCAATGTTCAATGCATCAAATGTATTCTTAAGATGGTCTCTAAATTCAGGTGGGATATACTCAAGATCATACTTTGGCTCTCATGGACTTGTTTTAATTTTCTTCAACTTCAGCTTGAATTTGCATATGAGCAGCTGACGGTCTGTTCCACAGTTGGCCCCTGGCCTTGTTCTGACTGATAATACTGAACTTCTCCATTGTCTATTTCCACAGATGTAGTTGATATGATTCCTGTGCATTCCATCCGGCTAGGTCGACATGTGTAGTCACCGTTTACGTTGTTGACAAAAGGTATTTCCATTGAATAAGTCGTTGGTCTTGCAAAATTCTATCATGTGATCTCCAGCTACATTTCTGTCACCAAGGCCATATTTTCCAACTGCTGATCCTTCTTTGTTTCCAACTTTCACATTCCAATCCCCAGTAAACATCAATGCATCTTGAGTGCATGTTTGATCAATTTCAGACTGCAAAAGTTGGTAAAAATCTTCAATTTTTTCTTCTTTGGCCTTAGTGGTTGGTGTGTAAATTTGAATAAAAGTCATATTAACTGGTCTTCCTTGTAGTTGTATGGATCTTATCCTATTACTAACAGTGTTATACTTCAGGATAGACCTTGAAATGTTCTTTCTGACGAGAAATGCAATGCTGTTCCTCTTCAGCTTGCCATTCCCTGCATAGTAGACCATATGATTGTCTGATAAAAAATGACCAGTATCAGTTTATTTTTAGTTCTTTAATGCCTAGAATATCGATCTTCAAGTGTTCCATTTCATTTTTGACAACTTTCAATTTTCTTAGATTCACTCTTCATACATTCCATGTTCCAAATACTCGTGGATGTTTGCAGCTGTTTCTTCTCATTTTTCGTTGTGCCACATCAGCAAATGAAGGTCCTGAAAGCTTGACTCCATCCACGTCATTAAGGTTGACTCTACTTTGAGGAGGCACCTCTTGCCCAGTCGTATTTTCAGTGTCTTCCAACCTCAGGGGCTCATCTTCCAGCATTATACTAGACAGCGTTCCACTGCTATTCACAAGGTTTTCACTGGCCTATTTTTTTTTTTTGGGAAGTAGATCTCCAGGTCCTTCTTCCTAGTCTGTCTTAGTCTGGAAGCTCAGCTGAAACCTGTCCACCATGGTGACCCTGCTGGTATTTGCAACACTAGTGACATACCTTCCAGCATCACAGCAACCACAGTACAACAAACTGACAGCCCCCTTGATCCATTAATACTCCCATTATCCTCCTCGTCCTCCTCTTCATCATTATCATTATCATTTCCAGCCACACACAAACATGCTCTTTAAGTTCACATTTAAAAGAAACCTTCCCATGACTTCACATTCCCCTTCAGCCACCCCCCCTCACATTTCTCTGTTCCTCTTCATAATAAAACTCCTCAAAGGAGTTGTTGATTACTCTCATTTCCACTTTCTAGCCTCCTATTCTTCCCTCAATCACCTTCATCACCTCTTTGTCCCCTCAACTCCATTAAATCAGTTGCTATTGAATTGATTCTGACTCACAGCAACACCACGTGCGTCAGAGTGAAACTGTGCTTCATAAGGTTTTCAGTGGTTGATTTTTTGGAAGTAGGTCACCAGGCCTTTCTTCCAACGCTCCTCTGGGTGAACTAGAACCAACAACCTTTTGGTCAACTCCATTACATGTCTCTCATTGAGGTCACCAGCCTCCTTGCTCCCCAAAACAAAAACGACCTGGCAATGTTCATCGCGGCTCTATTCAATAGCCAAAAGGTGGAAGCAACCTAAGTGTCCGTGAATGGATGAATAGATAAATAAAATGTGGTGTATCCATACAATGGAATATTATTCAACCATAAAGAGAAATGAACTCCTGATGCATGCTACAACACAGAAGGACCTTGGAAACATTACCCAGGGTGAAATGAGTCAAACACAAAAGGATAAATGTTGTATGATTCCACTTTTATGAAATAGGTGGAAGAAGCAAATGCAGAGAGGCAAAACTTTA
The DNA here is from genome assembly GCA_030035585.1 of Dugong dugon. Classification (NCBI taxonomy): domain Eukaryota; kingdom Metazoa; phylum Chordata; class Mammalia; order Sirenia; family Dugongidae; genus Dugong; species Dugong dugon. The sequence goes on from CM057460.1 coordinate 153,155,406, forward strand.
TTAGAGGTTACCATGGGCTAGGGGGAGGGCGGATGGAGCGTTCTGGCTGAAGAGATGCTGAATTTCTGTCCAAGGTAATGGAAAACTTTCGGAATGGATACTGGTGATGATTGCCTGACGTGGTAATACAGTTAATGTCTCTGAATTGTACACTTAAAAATGGTTAAATGGCAAAGTTTTTGTTATGTATATGTCACCACAATAATTTTTTTAAAGCATCCGGGACCCCCTTCGTGACCTGGACCCTCTCCACTTCTCAGCAGCATTTGACACCCCTTCTTGAAACACTATCTTCACTGGGTTTTCCTCTACCTCACAGGTCACTCCTTCCCAGCCTCTTTTGCTGTCTTCTCTATGCAACCTCTGCCCGGGGCTCTGGCCTCAGACACAGGGTAGCTCAACCCTGGCTATACCTGGGAAGCCCCTGGGAGACTTTTTAAAATGCCGGTGCCTAGGCCAACACCCAGGGGTTCTGATTCCATCAGTGTGGGAGGGGCCTGGGCATCTGTGTACTTTTTTTTAACTCCCCAGGTGCTTGTAGTGTGCATCCAAGGTTGGGAATTGCTGCATCAAGAGAACCAATTGGGTCCCCAGGTTTCATGGACCATCCAAATGCAATGACTCCCAAGAGTATATCTCCCCTTAGCATCAGCTTTAAGAATCCAACTGCATAACTAGACATCTTTCTTATGGACGTGTGAAAGGCACCTCCAAATTTAGTGAGTGAGAGTAGGCTCCTTGCAGCGCAGTTCCAGGGCCTGTGTGGCCACAGAGGGCAAAGCCCTGAAGGACGGAGGTGCCATGGGAGGCTGAGTTTGGTCCCACTTATGGAAGTACATTTTACAGATAAAGTCTTCCCATGATCTATCAGGCTGCCAGAGAGCAAACTGAGGCCAGCAGGCTCCCAGTCAGGGTGGCTGCAGCCACCTGGGGGGACGCCTCCTTCCCAAAATGGCAAGCCGTAGCCCAGCCCAGCCCCTGTCAGTTCTGCAAGTCCCAGGACACACTACACTGGAGGTTACCCAGAGAGTTACGGCCTTGGCCAGACTGGAGCCAGGACTCTGGGTCCCCAGTCTGGCGCGCTTCTCTTCAGAACAAATTTAATGGCGATTTCTGTGACGTTCCAATCAGACTGGATAAGAAAGCTCTTGGAAGCGTCCGTTGAAATTTTGTCCTGGAGCTGAAGGAGCGCAGGCCACCAGGGGGCACAGTCTCCTAACCTGGGCCCCTTTCCTACCCAAGTCTGCCTGGGCTGGGAACCCTGGCACTTGGAGGCGTCATTCAGGCCTGAGCTTGTAGTGGCCCAGGGACCAGGACCCTAGGCGTCTCTACTGGAGGACTGCCAGAACCTCCAGACTGCCATTTCATCCTTTGCTCGTTTGCTGTTTCACTTCCTCAGATTGTCCTTCCTTCCTTCTTTTCTTCTTTCCTTCCTTCATTGGTTTATTCATACCCACTGTGTGCAGACACAGGATACAGTGGTGGCCAAGATAGACAAGCCTCTGCTCTCATGGGACTGACATTTTAACAGGGACAAAAGGCAATGAAAAAACAAACACTTGATATAATGTCAAAAAAAAACCCCACCAATTGCAATCGAGTCGATTCTGACTCATAGATGGTGGTAAATTCTGTGGAGAAAAATAAAGCAGGGTAAAGAACTAATGAGTGATCAGGGGAAGGTGTTAGGGGGCCGCTACTTTAGATAAGGTGATCATGGAAGGCTTTTTGGAAGAAGCAGCATCTGAGCAGAGACTTGAACAAAGTGAGAGAACCTGCCATTTGGGTATCTGAGGAAAAGTGTTTCAAGCAGAGGGAGCAGCAAGTACAAAAACACTGAGTCTGGCATGTGCTTGGTGCGTTGGAGGAACAGTGAGAAGGCCAGTGTGGCTGGAGGAAGAGAGTGGTGGGAGGTGGACCCAGTTCATTAGGATCGTGTAGGTTATAAGGACTTTGCATTTTATTTTAAGCACAACGCCAGCCCACGGGAATGCTGAAAGCTGAGGGTGATGTGGTGTGATTTCTGCTTTAAAAATATCATTCTGGGTGCTGCATAGAGAAGACTCTGGAAGGGTGGAAGCAGGGAGACCTGTTAGAAGGCTGTTACAGTGTCCAGGAATGAAATGACAGTGGCTCGGACAACAGTGGCAGCAGTGGCCAGAAGTGATTCCATGTGTGGCATATTTTGAAGGTGGAATGTACAGAAGCTGGGGTATGAGAGAGAGAAGAGAAAGCAAGAATGACTTCATAGTTTTTACCAAACCAGTTGGATGGATGGTGGTGCCATTTACTGAGATGAGAGAGGTAGGAAAGTCACAAGTTTGAGTTGGGACATGATGGTTTGAGATATCTGGTAGATATCCAAGCAGAGATGCTGGACAGGTGGTTGGATATTGGAGTCTGGAGTCCTTGGGGGAGAAATCAGGGCTGGGCATATAACTTGGGGGTCCTTGGCATATAACCAGTTAACCAGTTGCCGCTGAGTCAACTCTGACTCACAGTGACTCCATGTGTGTCAGAGTAGAACTGTGTTCCACAAGGTTTCCAATTGCTGGTTTTTTATAAGTAGATCACCAGGCCTTTCTTCTGAGATGCTTCTGGGTGAACCCAAAGCACTAACCTTTCAGTTAGCAGCCAAGCATATTAACCATTTGCACTACCAGGGACTCCCCTTGGCATATACCAAAACCCAGTTGCCATCAAGTCATTTGTGACTCATGGCGACCCCATGTGTGTCAGAGTAGAACTGTGTTCCATAGGATTTTCAGGTGGTATTAAAAGTCATAGGACAGGATGAGTTGAGTGTGGGGAGAGGTAAATCTGATGGCCAAGTCAGGAGGCAAATGAGGGGCCCCTAAAGGAGACGGAGCAGCAGCCAGTGGAGCTGGAGGAAGCCAGGGAAAAGAGAGTGCTTCCAGGAGGAGGGCATGATCAGCCTGGAGCAGTACTGCTCCTCGGCTGGGTAGGATGAAAGCTGAGAAACCACCATTAATTTGGTAACGTGGAGGTCACTGGGGACCTAGAGGAGAGGAATCTCAGACAAGTGGTGGGGACAAGAGCCTGACTGGAATGAGTTCAAGAGATAACGGGAGACAGAGGGATAGAGAGACAACTCCTTCACGGAATTTTACTCTCAAGGGGAGTTGTTGTCAGGTGTCGTCAAGTCGGTTCCAGCTCATAGCGACCCTATGTACAATAGAACTAAACACTGCCCAGTCCTGTGCCATCCTCTAAATAGTTGCTATGTTTGAGCCCGTTGTTTCAGCCACTGTGTCAGTCCATCTCATTGAAGGTATTCCTCTTTTTTGCTGATCCTCTACTTTACCAAGCATGATGTACTTCTCCAGGGACTGGTCCCTCCTGACATCACATCCAAAGTACATGAGACGAAGTCTCATCATCCTCCCTTCTAAGGAGCATTCTGGCTGTAATTCTTCCAAGACAGATTTGTTTGCTCTTCTGTCAGTCCATGGTATATTCAATATTCTTCACCAACACTATAATTTAAATGCGTCAATTTTTCTTCATTGTCCAGCCTTCACATGCATATGAGGCAACTGAAAATACCATGGCTTGGGTCAGGTGCACCTTAGTCCTCAAAGGGACATCTTTGCTTTTTAACACTTTAAAGAGGTCTTTTGCAGCAGATTTGCCCAATACAATACATCATTTGATTTCTTAATAGGCTGCTTCCATGGGCATTGATGGCAGATCCAAGTAAAATGAAATCCTTGACGACTTCGATCTTTTCTCCGTTTATCGTGATGCTGCTTATTGGTTCAGTTGTCAACATTTTTATTTTCTTTATGTTGAAGCGTAATCCATACTGAAGACAGTAGTCTTCGATCTTCCTCAAGGGGAGTAGAATAAAAGAAAGGCCTGGTGGTCTACTTCTGAAAAATCAGACATTGAAAACTCCATGGAGTACAGTTTCATTGACACCAGTGGGACCGCCATGAGTTGGAGTTGATTCAATGGCAACTAGTTTGTGAGGGCAGTGGTTTTTCAGAAGTAGAATTTCCGACTTCCATGTGGGAGATACAGTTTGATTCCCAGCCAATGCATCTCATGTTCAGCCACCACCTGTATGTCAGTGGAGGCTTACGTTGCTATGACACTGAATGGGTTTCAATGGAGTTTCAAGACTAAGACTAGGAAGAAAGGCCTGGTGATCTACTCCTAAAAATCAACCAATGAAAACTCTATGGCTCACAAAGATCCCATCAGTAATCAATCAGGGGGATGGTGTAGGACCCTGAGTTTCCTTCTGTTGTGCATGGGGCCACCATGAGTTAGCTGGATGATGGTGGAGAGGGGAGAACTCCAGCGGAGGAGCTCAGGGGATGAGTGGAGGGTGGACACCTCTTCACTTATGCGAACACTCACATGTGTGCTCAATCTTCCTGCCACCTGCCCAAGCCACCTGGGCTGGGCGCTAGGAGCAGAGTGGGGACCCTGAGGACAACCCCCCCCCCAGGTGGGGATGTAGCGGAGCACAGCCCATCTCGACAGTGCGTGCCAGGCGCGGGGCCAGCTTGCAGGACTGCGGGCAATGACTCTGCCCAGGGCCAGGTGCGGCAGTGAGGGCAGGGCCCAAGGTTAGGCTCAGAGCGAAGCCATGGGCCTCCTCCTATGCTTGCTTCTCCCATTTTTTTCTGCCTTCGCTCTCTGGCTCCCCCTAGACTTGCCCTCCGCTAAAACCAAACCAAACCAAATCCACTGCCGTCGAGTCGATTCCGACTCATAGCGACCGTATAGGATAGAGTAGAACTGCCCCATAGGGTTTCCAGCGAGCAGCTGGTGGATTCGAAGTGCCGACCTTTTGGTTAGCAGCCGAGCTCTTAACCACTCTTAACTACTGCGCCACCACGGCTCCTCCCCTAGTGCCTCGATTTAGAAATTCTGGAGTCTCTGCTGCAGCATCTTGCGCCAAACAATACTAGCCTCCTGACGGCCCTGCGAGACGGATGTTACTGTCCCATTTTTCCGAGAAGGAAACTAAGGTTGAGAGACGATTAACGTTGTACAGCTCTTTTTCAAAGCCGGCTTTCTTTTCACTCTGCCAGCTGGAGGCGCAAAGGGCTGGCGAGCCGCGGGCGAGTCCCGGGCGAGGCGGTGTCTCCCAGGCGCGCAGTCCTGAAGCCCCGGCCCCGCCCCACTCAAGGGGACCGGGGCGGGCATTGCCATCCAGCTCCGAGGCTGGGCGGGGCTTCCCCTAGACGAAGAGGCGCGTTATGGGCGTGGCTTTATCGAAGGCGTGGCCTCGGGCTCCGCCCCCAGCAGCGGACTCAAAGCGGACCGTGGACGCGGGGCGGGATCAGAACTGGGGACGGGCGGCAGATCCCAACGCGGCTCTTTGGAGCCGGCGGCGAAGCAGCGCCCCAGCGGGGCCAAGCAGGTACAGGCGACCGCGCGGGCGTCTCGGGCTGGGCCAGGAGCGGGGCGGGGACCTGCTGAGGACCACAGGGGGATTAGGGGTCTTGGCCAGAGCTGGGCTTCCTTCTGCAGGCCGGGCCCCTTCCCCCACCCCCGCCTTCCTGCGGTGAAGCCGGCTGTGTCGGGGCCGATTGGCGCCTGCGCCGCTTCCTGCGGCCTGGACCCGACCAATGCTTGGGGCCTGGGGCGGGGGTACCAGGGGAAACTGAGTCACGTCGGGGTGGGAGCAGGCCTGTGTAGGAGGCACCACCCCCACTAGACTCCAGGATGGATCCCCTTAATGGGCACTCTTTGGGGTCCTAGCCCCCATCTATCTTCGCAGGGGCTGCGCCCCACTCTCGCAGCGCCCAGGGGTCCCGCCCGGGCTCCCAGCCGCCTCGGTAGGGCCCGGAATGGCTAGTACCCGCTCCAGCCGCTTCCCTCCCTCGTCCTCCCCTCCCCCTCGCGTCCAGAGCCCCCGTGTGCTCCCTCCGCTGGCTCTCCTCGCAGTGTCAGCTTACACGCCTTATATAGTCCGAGCAGGCTCCAGCCGCGGCCTGCCTGCCTGCCTGCCTGCCGGGACCTGGGGGCGGGGGAGAGGAGCGCTGGCCCCTGACTCACCCCGCCGCCCAAGGCTCTGTGCTGGCTTGGGGGCAGGACATGCCAACCTAGCCCAGCGGCCCACCCCTGGATGAAAAGAACCTCACATCTGGATGCAGGCTCTCTCAGCCTCCCATCCCTGGGGGAGAGGGGCTGCCCCTGTCTTTTCAAAGTGTGTTCTGCCAGCTGGACTCCTAGCCGAGCCTGACAAGGGGCCTGTCCTCCAGGCCCTGGGTGTGCTCGGTGCCCACCCGTGCCTGCCTGGTTCCTGTCCTGGGCTGGTATCCAGCGCTCAGCCCGCCTGTCCACCCACCATGCGGGCCACTCACATTCTCTTCTCTCCTTTCAGGAGCGGGCACCATGGATTCTTTCAAGGTTGTGCTGGAGGGGCCAGCACCCTGGGGCTTCCGGCTGCAAGGGGGCAAGGACTTCAATGTACCCCTCTCCATCTCCAGGGTGAGCCAAGACTGAGTTCAGGGTTGGGGAAGAGGCTCTCCCAGGGTCTTTGGGTGCTGAAGTCTCCAGTGGATGGTGGGAGGAGTCTGAACAGGAGCCAACCAGGGGCCACCAGGTCAGGACGCATCCAGGTGGAGAGATGTAGTATGCCCTTCCCTTCCCTCATGGAACAAGGCCGCAAAGATTCCCAACTAGGTGACTATGAAGCCCCCACACTCCCTCAGTCCTGCACTAAACTGGATACCTTTCCACAAAGCTCCATGCCAGCCTGGGAGGCCAGAGTGCATGCCCTTCTGCAAGGAGCCTGAGGTCTCAAGAGGAAGTGTCTGAGCCAGTTGGGGGACTGTAATTTCAAGCCAGGTCCCAGGCTGGGCTCTCTGACTTCAGGATCTCACTTCACTCTCATTGCTGACCAGGGAATAGGAATTGTCATCCTGTTTTTCTGAATGAGAGAACCCGGGACATAGAGAGAGGTAGAAGGGTTTGTTCAGCAGATCCATGGCAGAGCAAGGATTTGAAGTCAGGCACCAGGACAGGGCCTGCAGTTTGTGTAGGTAGGAGAAAGGATTCTCTCCCCAGCCTATGTGAGGGCCCCCATCATCATCCACTGGCCTATTCAGGAGGTGGTGGCCTTTGATCCTTGCAAGGGTAGGAGGCCAGGGGCAATCTCTAGGGCTCTACCTTCAGCTCCTGAGAGCCCTGGTGGGGGTGGAGCAGGAGGCTGGCCCCTCCCTGTGGCAGGGGGATTGCCTTATAAGCCCAAGAATGCAGCCCCACACTGGGATGGCCAACTGGGTGGCTGGAGTCTGCAAACTGGAAAAGGGCTGGCCTGGGCCTTAACCCCAGAACTCCATCAGTGGGCCCCTCTGGCTGAGGAGTGGCCCAAGCCAGGTCCCTGCTGGTTGTCAGGCCATAGCCCGAGCTATGGTGGTCAGTTGTGGGGCACAGAGAGCAAACTGCCTGCCCAGAGTGGGTGAGGCCAGCACTGGGGCTGGTGACTCCGCTCTGATTGTGGCCTGGGGGTTAGGAGGGGGCGGGGACTTCCTTCCCCTACATCCGCCTACCCAGAGAGGCCCACCCAAGTGCCGGTGGGCAGGCAGCTATTGGCAGGAAGCCCAGGGTAAGCACATCATGCAGGGGGCCAAAGGGTTGTCCAGGCACTGCCCAGTCTGAGAGGGGCCCCAAGGCGGAGTCTGTCTGGGGAGGCTTTGTGGCCAGGCCAGGCAGGAGACGTGCAATGTGTCTCCTAGGGAGCCTTCCACAGGATTCCCCTGGCACCTGCCCTGAAAGCCAAGGGCAGTGATCTCCCTCCTCCCCACACACACACCCCCACACAATCTTCAAGCCTTGCCAGCCCTGAAAACCTAGCCCACATCCCCTCTCCCTGGGAAAGTGCTGGCCACTGTGACTGGGAAGTCCTACACCTTGTCTGGTGTCTGAGCCTCAGTTTCCACATCAGTGAGGATGGACAACATAGTAGCCCAGGGGGTGGATTTCCAGATGTGGCCTGTTGGGGGCACTCTGAGCCGGGGCTCCCTTGTCAGCAGCCCCAGCCCTGGAGTTGGGCATAGGCCCAGGTGGGAGGGGTGGTCTTTTCTGAGTTGGGCTGGCCCCCTCCCCCTTCCCTGACCCCAGAATGGAGGGACAAGGGAGGGGCTAGGGCTGGCTCTGGGCCCAGGCCTGGGAGATGAGGTAACGTCTGGGACTGGGGGGTTGGGCTGCTCAGTGGAGCCCTCAGGCTGACTCACCCCCACCCCGGGAAGTGCCCAGCCCCCTGGCTTTCCCCCACCTTGGACCCCAGGGCCTCATCCTGCCCCCAGCTGAAGCTGCTCTCTTCTTCACTCTCCAGCCACCCCCAGCTCTCCCCTGTGGCTCTCTTAACCTCTCTGTCCACTACCCTACTCCTCATGTGCTTCCTGCTCTCCTCACCCTGGGAAAGGAAGTACTTCCCACCCTACCTCCCTCTAGCTCCTGCCCACCCCAGACCCCCATTTCTGACACAGCCCACACCTTCCAGGAGTCACTCCGTGTCAGTAGGGAGTGGCTGGACCAGGTTTCCCTTCTACTGACTCACTGTGACCTTAGTAAGTCACTTCCCCTTGAGGGTGTTACTTCCCCTTGCCCATGATAAGGGGTTAGTTGAATTAAAGGTGAGGTAGTGAATCCAGGCCCCAAACCCAGCTAGGAGTCAGGAGGTCTTTCCAGGGAGGCTTATCCTGAGTGGGGCCCCAGTGCTCAGCAGAGGTGGCCCAGTGTGGAGGAGCCTTAGGGTCCGAGTCAAGTCCTGGCCCTGCCTCTTACTGACTGGGTGACTCGAGGCAACATGCTTAACCTCTCTGTGTTTTCCCATGTGTAAAATGGGTATAATCTCAGGCTCCATTCCACAGAGTTGTTGGAAGATTCAGTGTCCATATGTGGCCTGGAAACTAGTAGGTGCTCAATAAATGTAAGCTACTATGATAACTATTATTACTTAGCAGGTAAAGAGGGAGCTACCCAGCTCTCTTACCCTTTTAACCTCCCAGGCGTGAAATAGAGCCAGCTAACACAGCTTTCCTACTTTCTGGCCCCAGTGCTATCAGTCTCTGCCATCTCTCTGGAACCTCTGCCCTCTCCTCTTCCTGCCGGGGCTCACTCTGTACATTGGCTCACCTGAGGAGCTTCCTGGGGTCTCAGGCAACCTGTCCCCTCTTGTCTTAGTCATCTAGTGCTGCTATAACAGAAATACCACAAGTAGATGGCTTTCACAAACACACATTTATTTTCTCACAGTTTAGGAGGCTAGAAGTCCAAATTCAGAGTGCCAGCTCTAGGGGAAGCCTTTTTCGTTCAGTTCTGTGGGAAGGTGCTTGTCTCTTCATCTTGTTTCCTGGTTCCTTGGAGATCTCCATGTGGCTTAGCATCAATCTTCCTTCATCTCTGCTTGCTTAATCTGCTCATTTTATATCTTGAAAGAGATTGACTCAAAACACACCCTACATTAATCCTGCCTCATTAACAACAAAGAGCCCATTCCCAAATAGGATTATAACCACAAGCATAGAGGTTAGGATTTACAACACATATTTTTGGGGGACACAATTCAATCCATAACACCCTTCTGAGCACTGTGAAGTGTAAACCTGCCTCCGAGTACTTCCTGTGGAAACTGCTTAGGACCAGGTCCCTTGCCAGGCAGCTGGGCAGTCCTTAGGCTCAGACCCATGAACTGCTGAGCCACCCCTGCCTGGTTTGCTGGCGCTGGGCTAGAGGACTGGGAAGGTGCACTGGGGTCTGTCAGGGTCTCCTCTATCAGGGGCCTGCTAAATACCCCTCCTGCCATCAAGGCCAAATCCTGGTTCCTACTGTGCCCTCAGGTGCCTCCCATTGAAAAAGACATTGCCCGTTGAGTCAATTCCAACCCATAGAAACCCTATAGGACAGAGTAGAATTGCCCCCATAGTATTTCCAAGGAGCAGCTGGTGAATTCAAACTGCTGACCTTGTGGTTAGCAGGTGAGCTCTTAACCACTGTGCCACCAGGTCTCCTCCGTTTCCCCAGGAACCAACCAAAAAAAAAACCAAATCTGTTGCCGTCAAGTCAATTCCAACTCATAGCAATCCTATAAGACAGAATAGAACTGCTCCATAGGGTTTCCAAGGCTGATGGATTTGAACTGCCAACCTTTTGGTTAGCAGCTGAGCTCTTAACCACTGCGCCACCAGGGACTCCCAATTCAGAGCCTGGAAGATGGTGATGCTGTGCGGGAGGGGGGTGATGTGGCATTTGCAAGCTTGTGGTGACACCATTTACAGCCCATTTGCAAGCTTGTGGTGACACCATTTACAGCCCATGAAGCCCCACTGAAACCTAGGGCCCCATACAGGCACTGTGCACTGGTAACCTGGAGATGATGTGGCCTACCCCTGGCTCTTGAAGGGGCCTGCTGTAGGGGGGACAGGTTTCCACAGATGGCCCCAAGACAAGGTACTAGGAATATCAGAAGTCAGAGCACCCAGAGGTGTCAGAGAGGAAGGTACCCCATGCACAAGCCAGGGGAAGGAAGGGTATACTTGGTAGGTGGAACAGCCTGGGCAAAGGCCTGAGAAGCCAGCAGGACTCTCAAAAGGCTGTGGGGCTTGGGTTTCATCATGAGAGTGGCTGTTTGTCAATGTCGTAACAATTTCTGGACTGTCAAGGTCTTGGAGGTAAACATAAAGAAATAAGTAAATAAGCAGGGTGGTTAGGATGATGTGAACCTCAGGTGAGCCCCACTACCTCCCAGGTGGCATTAGTATCCAGCAGCTGCCCAGAAATCTGTTGGATGGAGAGGCCTTTGGGTTGTGGAATTGGGGCAGTTTAGGGTAGGGCAGGTTGATGGCTGTTAGCCTGTCTGGCTTGGGAAGTCCTGAGCCTCTATAACCCTGTCTCTCCATAGCTCACTCCTGGAGGCAAAGCCGCGCAGGCCGGTGTGGCTGTGGGCGACTGGGTGCTGAGCATTGATGGCGAGAATGCAGGGGCCCTCACGCACATCGAAGCCCAGAATAAGATCCGTGCCTGTGGGGAGCGCCTCAGCCTGGGTCTCAGCAGGTGTGAAGGTGCTGGCCAGCCTGGAGGGTGGGGGGTACCCTCCCTGGCCTGCCCTCACCACTTGTTCTTTTTCTCCAGGGCCCAGCCAGCTCAGAGTAAACCACAGAAGGTAGGTGGGCGGCCCGCCGGGGACATGGGGCAGGGGGACATGGGGCAGAGGGCAGGTGGCGTTGGACGCGGGGTTGGGTGGGTTGCTGACCTGCCCTCCTCAGCGCAGCCGCAGTTCCTCCATCCCTGGCCGGGAGTAGAGGTTTGAGGCCCGAGCTGGGGAGGGCCTGGGGGACCCGAGCTGAGCCGGGGGCTGCCGCACGGTCCAGGCTCCACGCATGTCTGTCTGCCTGCCTGCCCGCCTGCCCGCCTGCCCGCCCGCCCGCCTCCCTTTTGCGCTGGCCTGTGTTGTGAGCCCGCATATCGTCTGCCTTCCGGGCCTGCGTGGGCTGAGATCATAGCTCCCAAATGGGCCCCTTACTTGAAACCCGAGTCACCCCCTCCCCTGTAGCCTCCGGCCAGATGTGTGGGGGCGGGGCTGGAGCAGCAGCTCTCTGCGCCAGGAGGGGCACTACACTTCAGCCCGGACCCCCTGCCCCGCCCGCCCTGCCCTGCCCTGCCCGGCTCTGTCTCCGCTCAGGCCCCGGCCCCCGCCGCGGACCCCCCGCGGTACACCTTTGCACCCAGCGCCTCCCTCAACAAGACAGCCCGGCCCTTTGGGGCGTCCCCGCCTACTGACAGCGCCCCACTGCAGAACGGGTACGTCGGTTCCTGCCCGCCCACCGTCCACACCACCTCTCTGCTGCCCCACGCCCGCTGCTGCTCCGTCTGTGCTGCGCCCCGGGCCGGGCCAAAACCGTGCGGCAGCAACCCCTGGCAGCCAGGGCGGGGGCCGCAGGCACAGGGCCCTTCACTAGGGGGTGGCTCCTGCCCAGGCACCGCCCTCCTGGGGGCGCTGAATGAGGCAGCGCCCCCATTGGCGGCCTAGGGTTGGGGTGTGGTATTGGGCCCAACTGAGCCCCAGATACTTCCCAGGTCCTTGCCCCTGGCTGCTCTGACTCCTCCCCATCTCTCTTCCTCCCCTGTGTCTGTCCCTTTGTCCCTTTATCTGTCCATCCGTCTGTTTCTCCGCAGGTGCAGACCCCTGACAAGTCAGTGAACCCCCTCTGCCTGTCCCTGTCCTCCTTCCTTTGACACTCTGGGCGGTAGCCCCTCCCTGCCCTGACTGCCCTCCTCCCCTGTCACTCCCCCCACCACTCACCAGCAGGGCCCCTGGCCTCTCCCTTCCTCACTCTCCCCATCACCCTTATCCACACAAACCAAATCCTGGGAGGGGCTGCCCCCACGCCCACCTCCAGCATGCCTGCTGAGCCATACCCTCCCCACAGACAGCCGATCCGACCACTGGTCCCCAATGCCAGCAAGCAGCGGCTGATGGAGGACACAGAAGACTGGCGGCCGCGGCCTGGGACAGGCCAGTCCCGCTCCTTCCGCATCCTTGCCCACCTCACGGGCACTGAGTTCAGTAAGTGCCAGCCCAAGGCAGGGCAGACTCTCCTTCTGGCCCCCAGTCTGGGCTCCGGTGCCCTGTGGACTCTCTGCCAGAGCTCAGGGCTAGGATGACCTTTTGTCTCACCTTGGTCAATGCCTACCTCTGCCCTCTCAGTGCAAGACCCGGATGAGGAGCACCTGAAGAAATCGAGGTAACAGGACGGGCACCAGCCCCTCTCTCCTACCTCCTGCCTCTCCCCATTCCAGCCATCGCTCCCAGGTCTGCTCCTGTTACTGCAGCCAGGGCTCTTCATCTTTCCTCCTTCCTTCCTTCCTTCCTCCCCTCTTCCCTCCCTTCCTCCCTTCCATCTCTCCTTCCTTCTACTTCCTCTTCCTTCTTTCTCTGCCCCTCAGGGAAAAGTATGTCCTGGAGCTGCAGAGCCCACGCTACACCCGCCTCCGGGACTGGCACCACCAGCGCTCTGCCCACGTGCTCAACGTGCAGTCGTAGCCTGGCACTCTCGCCGGCCTGCTGCCCTCTCTGCCTCTCTCTTTCTGTTCTTCCTGCCCAGGGCACCCCCACCTTGGGCGCCTCCAGCTTCTGCCTACCTCACCCACCCCTTTTCTGCCCTGGGACTGAGGCTTCACAGGCCTGGCCCTGGCAGCCCCACTTGGCATTGGCCTGGCTCCGTCTGACACTGCCGCCCCTCTCTGCCCTATGTTGCTGCTGTCTGCCAGGTCCACGCCAGCTTGGGCATGGAAATAAACATTCTCAGCTCTGTTTTCTCTCTGTCTTCTGTCTTTGTGGGTCTGGTTTACATTTGGGGCATGGGAGTGTTTGATGGTTCAAGGTCTCTGTGGGAGGGGGTACCTGGCCAAGAAGGGCTGCCCTGCCAGCAGAGCCAGAGCCTTGGTATGAGGGGATCCCAAGAGCTTCCCCCCAGCTCTGCACAACAGACCAGCCAGTTGGCATCTGGCTGGAGAAGCTGCCTTTCCTATCCCTCCCACAGTGGGACCTGGAACCCAGCCCAGCAGCTCTCACTCACCCAAGCGTCTTCCAGGGGGCCAGCAGGACCAAGGTCGGCAGGGGTGGGGGGTTGAGGTGGGGGGAGCATGCCAGGAGCCTCAGCCCTGCAGGGCCTTGAACGGAAGGTCTTGCAGCCAGGTGCCCAGGACAGAAGCCCCAGCCCCAGCCTCAGCTACAACCCAGGAGCCCTGGCCTGGTGAGAGAGAATGGGCTTGGGCCTGGGGGAGGGTGGGTAGTCCCCAGGGGAATGGGGGTATCAGGCTCCCCCAAGCTACCTCTGCCCTTTGGGGTCCCTGAACAACCCTCTGGAGTCACTCTCCTTGGGCCTGGCAGGCCCTACCAACCCCAGCCCCACCAGCCGCCCGCCCTGGGCTGTGGACCCTGCGTTTGCTGAGCGCTACGCCCCAGATAAAACGAGCACGGTGCTGACCCGGCACAGCCAGCCGGCCACACCCACGCCTCTGCAGAACCGCACCTCCATTGTGCAGGCAGCCGCCGGAGGGGGCATAGGAGATGGTAGCGGCAGCAATGGCAAGACTCCTGTGTGCCATCAATGCCACAAGGTCATCCGGTGGGTGGCCTGTTCCTTCCCTACCCTGGCCTTTCTATGCCACAGCCCAGCCCTGGCATCTTTCCTATCTGCCCACCTGTCTTGCCTCAGCTGCCACTGCTGGAGGAGAAGGATTCAGTTGCTGGTCAGGATGAGGGGTGGGGACCTGAGCTGGGACCTCAAACTCTTAATTCCCATACTGCCTACCCCCGACACCAGCCTCTATCAGGGTTTGTCCTGGTGAAATGGAGGAGGGTGCCAATGGCACGCTTAAGCTGCAGCCTTACTGCTCTGTGCAAAGAAGGGCCTGCACCTTCCTAGCCCCTCTGCCTCTCTTGCGGTCACTCAGCCTCTCTCTGCTAGGCCTCTGCTCTCAGAGCAGGCAGACTAGAGGCCCGCTACAGGACCCAGCAGGGTCGTACAGCTCCCCATAGTCAGTGCATGAGGTTCTAGCACCTTCCCAGTTCTCAACCCAAGCCCTGCTCTGCTCTTGATTTCTGTCTACCCTGCAAAGCTCCCCCTCCTTCAGACACTCCAATTATCTGGGAACTGCAGACCCCTCCCCTAGGGAGCCCCTAGGCTCAGCCAGGCCAGATGGAGCAGGCAAGCAGGACGGGTCAGCTCAGGTGCCCACTGGTCTTCTAGGGCTCATGGGCACTTGGGCCTCCTGCCCACCAGGGCTCTGTCTCTCTGCCGTTTCCTCAGGTTCATCTCAGGAGGCTCAAGTCCTCAGCCCCCACCCATTGTAACTCTTCTCCCTGTCCTACAGCTGCACCTTTCTCTCTCTCATCTGTCATCAAAATGGTGCACCCTGGCAGAGTGGGCCCTTTCCTGGCCTCATTACCCTCACTGTGTGACCTTGGGCAAGTCATTTCCCAGGCCAGATTCCTTTCTATTTGGAAAATGGGAGAATGCATTTTCCCTCTCAAGGCTTTCTAGTAAGTGCTCAATAAACTCACTTGAGCTCTAGCCAGGAGCCCCAACTCATTGGCATATATGCGCTCTCCCTGCCCCTTGCCTCCCCTCAGGGGCCGCTACCTAGTGGCGCTGGGCCACGCGTACCACCCCGAGGAGTTTGTGTGCAGCCAGTGTGGGAAGGTCCTAGAAGAGGGCGGCTTCTTCGAGGAGAAGGGGGCTATCTTCTGCCCCCCCTGCTATGATGTGCGTTATGCACCCAGCTGTGCCAAGTGCAAGAAGAAGATCACAGGCGTGAGTGGGGCTCGAGGGGGGATGGGAAGGCAGGTCCCAGTGGTCAGCACTGAGCAGTGTTTGTAGAGCAACTCGGGCCTGAAACACTCCCTGCATAATCCCTTTGGAGCTTTAACAGCTTAGTAAAGGGGCGGCTATATTAGCCTCGCTACAGATAAGGTGAGTTAGCCAGGATCCTCTTAACAAATGACCAGAAGCCTACTCAAAAGCCTATTTATTGGCTCAAATAACTGGCAAGCCCATGGGGAACTAATTTCAGGCCCAGTAGAATCCAGATAAGGTCCCTAGGTGGCGCAAACGGTTTGTGCTTGACTGCTAACCTAAAGATTGTCAGTTTGAACAAGCCCAGCAGTACCATGGAAGAAAAGGCGTGGCGATCTGCTTCTATTAAGATTGCAGCCAAGAAAACCCTATGGAGCAGTTCTACTCTGTAACACATGGGGTCGCCATGAGTCGGAATCTACTCAATGGCAACAAGTAACAACGGAATCCAGGTACTGAGGTTATCAGGACTCTTTCTGGTATTTGCCTCTGTTTTCTTCTGTGTTGGCTTCATTCCCCAGCATGCTCTTCCTCAAAAGGCTACAGAGGGCATGGCACAGTGGCTCTAGGGCTACGTCTTTCCAGCTTAGCACCACACACTGAAAGAGAGCGTCTCTGTCTCAATTTATGTAACAAAAGCTTCAAGTGCTGATGCTCATTGGCCTGGTTTGGGTCACATGCCCATCCCTGAACCAAGCCCCGTGACTCTGATCGACCAGGGAGGTCTGGGTTATACCCGCCGCAGGAGCAGATTCTGAGACAGCCTCACCTGAACCACAGACTGGGAGTGAGGCATGAGTAGTTCCGTAAGAGTAGTTCCCTAAAATAAAACCAGAATGACATTGTCTTAGGGAGAGAAGTCCTGGACAGGCCAAAATAAGAGATGGCTACTGTGTCAGCTGGGAATGTGTTCAGCTGCAGTGACATAAGTCCCCACTACAAAGATTTAAACAGAAGAGTTTATTTGTTTCAATCATAAGTGTCCCCAGGGCTGGAACAGCAGCTCAAGGATGTCTTCAGGGGCCCGGGCTTTTCCCGTCTTTTTGCTCCAAAATTCTTGGCATAGTTTGTCCTCAAGTTTATCGTGTCATGGTTGTCAAGTAGCTGCTCAAGTCCCAGGCCTTATGTCCTTGTTCCAGGCAAGAGGTAAAGGGAAGGAACAACTGGCATTCTTTTAGCAGGGTCTTACCTTTTGACTCTAGAAGAAAAGCCAGGAACTTCGTCTTTGTCTCATTGTCTGGAATTGCATGACCACCCTAGGCTGCAAGGGAAGCTGGGAAATCCAGGATTTAGCTTTCCAGCCTCAATCATAGAGGAAGAAAAAGGGGGAACAGGTTGTGAAAGGCTTTTGAGAGGTTAATCCATAGTGTCTGCTGCATCTATTGTTAGCTGCCATTGAGTCGACCCCCACTCATGGCAACCCATGCACAAAGGAAGGAAATGCTGTCTGGTCCTGCGCCGTTCCCATGATCGGTTGCAGATTGGACTTTTGTGCTCCATAGGGTTTTCATTGGCTGATTTTCAGAAGTAGATCACAAGGCCTTTCTTCCTAGTCTGTCTTAGTCTGGAAGCTCTACTGAAACCTGTTTAGCATCAGCAGGCAGGCCCCCACTGACAGATGGGTGGTGGCTGCGCATGAGGTGCATATTGCCACGTCTAAGGCAGGAGAAAACTGAGACTCTGAAAGATGACTTGATGGGCTATAAGGGCATAGGCCATTGAGTGGCAGAGCCAGAAATTCAGACTCAAAAGTTTGTGATTCAGAATCCTGTTCTTCCCTCTGAAGTTAAAGACAAAACATAGCCTAATCAGGTTTTCTGTAGGGAAACCTGCCTGCTGCCCAAAGCTGGGCTTGGGACTTTGGTCAGTGTGTGTTAAGAGCTAAGAGTAATGGGCTATCTACTTTCACTCGTTCGTTCTCTTTATTAAATGCTAGGCAGTGTGTCCCATGCTGGGGACCAACCGTGAACAAGACATACATGGGCCCTGCCCCCAGGAGCTCATACTTGGGGAGGGTGACTCGGAGGGTGTCATGGGGCTGAGGGCAGAGCCAGCCTTTGTTCTTTAACCCTGGGGAAAGGTGGCAGATCAGGCAGGACTGACAAGCTTAGCGGGTTCCTGTTGTACATATATGGAAACGGAGGCCCAGAGAGGGGCAGATAGTGCATGAGGCTGCACAGAGCTTGAATGGCCCCAGGCCTGCCTGACTTCCAGCTTTAGCTCTCCCTGAGATTCACACTTCCTCTTTCTATGAATCCAGAGACAGAGCTGCCAGATGTGCCCAGAGTGCTCTCTGATGGTAATGTTCCTATTAGTTAGGTTTACCTTGACTGTGAGTAGGAGAAAACTCAAAATAATGTGGTGCAAACAGTTAATGTGCTCGGATGCTAACTGAAAGGTTGGAGGTTCAAGTCCACCCAGAGGTGCTCAGAAGAAAGACCTGGCGATCTACTTCTGAAAGGTCATAGCCATTGAAAGCCTTATGGAGCACAGATCTACTCCGACACACACAGGTTTACCATGAATTGGAGTTGACAGCAACTAAAAAAAGGCTAGAGGTGGGTAGCCCAGTACTAGCGTGGCTCACCCAAGGCCCTGTATCTTGTTGCTCAGCCATTCTTAGCACATGCTTACTTACCACTCATAGTCCAAGATGGCTCTTGAGCCTCAGCCAAAATTTCCACATTCCAACCGGCAGGAAGTTGGGGAGGGGAAGAAGGGGGACAGAAGGCCATGGCCACTGGCTTGTGAGGATTCTACCACATAACCTTCTGCTTACATCCCACTGGTCAGAACTCGGTCATAGCACATGACCACAGTGCTGCAGGGGAGGCTGGGAAATGTAGTCTTTATTTTGGGTGACCGTGTGCCCAGTAGAAAATGGGAGTTCCATGAGTAGGCAAGAAGGGCCAGATGGATATTACCACAGTTTTGTCGTTGTAATGCCAGCTAATGTTTATGGGGCGCTTAACTGTGTCTGGGCATTCAGCTTCACAGTCGTACTAGGAAGTCAGTTTGGTTATTCCCATCTTAGAGATGAGGAAATTTGCCTAAGATCACAGTCATCCCCCTGCCAGTCTGTGCCACACTCAAGGGCCTGACAGACTCCAGGGAGCCCCCAGCAGGAGACAGGAGTCTGACTTCACCAACCTGACAGGTGCTCCAAGAGGGGCTCTCACTGCCCAGTAGTCCCTTGGGAATATTCCCTGACACCAGCTCTATGTCCTGCCTGTGCCGAGTTCTCTCGTGATGGCGCTGCCCTTGGGTCTGTCAGTACGGAGCACGGGGAATAAGGCTATTACGGTGGAGTTGGAAGGAAGCTCAGGGGGCCTGGGGGCACCTGGCCCAGTCTGGGGGTTATCTGGGGGCTCTGTGCTCCCTCAAGTCTCACTGCTCACTCCAGCCCCTGACTCTGCACTTCATCCCCTCAGGCCCCTCAATTTTGTGCTCTCCTCCTTCCCACCTCAGGGCCTTTGCCCAGGCTGTCCTCGCTGCCAGAAACACTCTTTAGCACCCTTCCTTGTTCAGCATTGTTTCCTCCTCACTGGGGACACAAATGTCACTTCCTCAGGAAAACCTTCCCAGGTACCCACCCTCCCCACCAGGTCAGGCCCCCCATGATTTGCCACTACACCCCAGTCATTTCCTTTTGTTCCCCCATCTCTTCCCCAGGGGTGACCTGACATTTGATGAATGAGTGGGTAGAAGTGGCCTCGAAGCTGAACTTAAGGCCTGAGTAGGAATTAGCTCGGAGAAGGATCAGGGGAGAGTATTCCAGGGAGAGGGAATCGCTTGTGTCAAAAGGGAAAGACAGGAGGGGTGTGAGATGAGGCAGCAGAGGTGGGCAGGGCTGTGTTAGGAAGTTTGGAGTGGGGGCCGACAAGGTCAGATTTGCCTCACCGAACACTTCCTCTGGGGAGGATGGAAGATGGGCCAGAGAGCATGGACTGGAGGCTGCTGGGACCTGGGCCTGGGCAGTGAGGATGGGAGAGCAGACAGAAAAATGAAGGGAGTAAAATAGAAATTGATAACTGGCCCATAGGTTCTCCTGAAACCTGCCTGCCAACCCATACCCAAATGGGCCCAGCTCTGGGCTTCTGCCCGGGCAGCCGCCACTCCTGTTGAAACATCCTCTCCCACTAGTTCCTTCACCTTGACCCTTTTCCTTTTAAAAAGAGGCAACACAAGGTTGCAAGAAGAGCTACCTTTGAAACCAGGCAGATGTGAGCACAAAACCCATTTCTGTCATCTATTGTTTGAGTGACCTGGGCAAGTCACGTTTTCTGAGCCTCACCAAAACAGGCGTGTCAGTAACTCCTGGCCATGGTGGTTGTGAGGTCTATATGGGATGTAATATAGATGTTGTAGAGATCACTAAAGGCCTTTTGGTGGTGCAAATCGTTTGCGCTCAGCTACTAACAAAAAGGTTGGCAGTTCACATCCACCCAGCAGTGCTACAGAGGAAAGGCCTGGTGATCTACTTCCACAAGATTACAGACATTGAAAACTCTATGGAGCCCAGTTCTACTCTGACACCTGGGGTTACCATGAATCAGAATCAACCCAACAGCAACAAGTAAAGGTCACAAATGGGCCATCGGAGGGCAAGATGCAACCCATACTTAATATCTCGATTAACCTGTACTGTTTCATTTTTTAATTAATGGCCTACATTTAAAAATCAAATTTCACTTCTAATACTTAGATTTCAACCTGAGCTTTCATACCATTCCTGAATAAACCAGTCAGCATTGCCCCCTGGGGCTAGCAGGTGCTCCCCCATGATACAGTCCCTGCCTTGCCCTATTACTCACCCCTGCCAGCTTTACTCCCTTCTGTCCCCACCTGGCCCTTGCAGGCGTTTGGGTCTGGGGCCCCTGGCTCAAATGTGAGGCCATTCTTGGAACCACCCTACAAGGATTAGGTTCCCAGTTCACAAGCAGAAGAACCAAGTCTCAAGAGAAGATAAAGCTGTTGGCCAAGTCACCCAGCTAAGAAGCAAGGTCTAGATGAACCCACAGACCTCTACCCTGCCCCTGGGGCCACACACTGCCCTCTGCCTGCTTCAGATCTGAATGCTGCATGCCCTGGCTGGCCCAAGGGTTCCAGAGATTGACAACTCAGCCCTCAGGGAGAGCCCAACCTCCAGTGGAGGCAGATGAATTCAGCTCACAAACACTAAGTGCCCAATAAGGGCCAAGGAGGAGTCCCTGGGTCACAAACTAAGCTCTCAGCTACTAGCCAAAAGGTTGATGGTTCAAACCCACCCAGAGGTGCCTCAGAAGACAGCCCTGGCAGTCTGCTTCTGAAAGGTCACAGCCATTGAAAACTATGGAGCACGGTTCTACTCTGACATATATGGAGCCTCCATGAATCAGAATCAACTCTGTGGTTGATTAACAAACCCTCCTGGACCTTACACTGGAGCAGGAAGAAGTGGGGGAGAGACATAATAAGCAGTAGACATAAGTAAATTATCTGACAGTGTGTTAGTAAGGATAAGTGTTATGAAAAAGGGAAAGAACAGAGTAAAGGGTCTTGGGAGTGTAGGATTAGGAGGGCAGATTGGAGAATTAATAGTGTTGTCAGAGTAGGCCTCATCAAAAAGGTGACATTTGATCAGAGCTGGAAAGGAGGTGAGGGGTGAGCCTTGCAGATATCTGGAAGAAGAGCATTCCAGACAGAGGGAACAGCCAATGCAAAGCCCCAAGACAGGTGTGTGCCTGGTATGTTTAAGGATTGGCAAGAGGCTGGTGGCTGGATGGGTGCAGGGAGAGAGACAGGGAACAGACCAGACCCTACCAGCCTTGTAGGCCCTTCACAGGACTTTGGTTTTTACTCAGAGAAACAGACCCCCGCAAGGTTTTGTGCAGAGGGTGGAGGTGGTCTGGCTTGGGTTTGGAGGTTCACTGTGATGACTGATGAGAATAGTCTGTGGGCACAGAGGTAGGAGCAGGTAGGCCAGCTTTGTGTAGTCACAAAGTGACTTGATATCTTGCAGGTGGGCCCAATGGTAATTTCCTGGCAGACTTGGTGTGGGGGGTGAGAGAAAGGGAATATGACCTGAGTGAAAGGAAGGATGGAGTTGCTATCGGCCAGATAGGGCGGCTGTGGGAGGACTGGGTTTGGGGTGCAGAAACTGGGAGCTGGCTGCACATGGCAAGTCTGAGGTGTGGTGGACAGTCACTGGCACATCAGGCTTGGAGAGAGTTGTGGGCATCGTAGATGTGCAGCCATGGGAAGGAAGAGGCTCCCAGGCCAGCCTTGCTGTGTATCCCCATGCTCGGGAGGGAAAGAGGCCAAGCTGCCCAGGGTGACTCTAGCCCCTCCCAGGAGATCATGCACGCCCTGAAGATGACCTGGCACGTACACTGCTTCACCTGCGCGGCCTGCAAGACACCCATTCGGAACCGGGCCTTCTACATGGAGGAGGGGGCGCCCTACTGCGAGCGAGGTGCAGGGAAGGGGCCGGGGGTGTGGGCAGGCCAGACAAGCAGAGGGTTCAGCTGGAATCCAGCACCCCCTTCCTCTTTACCCCCATCCCCAGACTACGAGAAGATGTTTGGCACAAAATGTCGAGGCTGTGACTTCAAGATCGATGCTGGGGACCGTTTCCTGGAGGCGCTGGGCTTCAGCTGGCACGACACATGCTTCGTTTGTGCGGTGAGCACCCCCAACTGGCCGCTCCTCGGACTTGGCCCCATCCCCACTGCCCTCTGTTTTTCTCCAGCCCATACCCCTCACATGGCTGGCCTTAGTAGGAGTCCCCCGGGAGGAGCCTCTCCTGCTACCCCCCACCCCATGTGACTAGATCTTCTCTATCCCCAGATATGTCAGATCAACCTGGAAGGAAAGACCTTCTATTCGAAGAAGGACAAGCCCCTTTGCAAGAGCCACGCCTTCTCTCACGTGTGAGCCCCTCCTGCCCACTGCTGCCCGACCCCGCCCCAGCTGGAGGGGTCATGGTTCTGGAACCATCACCCCAAGACTTCTGGGTAGGACTGGCAAAGGTGGCCCCAGCCCCGGCTCCTGGCCCAAGCCTGGGGTCTCCCATGCCCTGCCTCACCCCCTGCACTCCCCCACTCCCACAACCGGCGTTGCACAACGGTGCTGGCCACACCAGCCCCTATTCACCTTCAGTGCCACAATAAACCTGTATCCAGCTGTGTCCAGTGTGCCCTTATCCCCAGGCATCAGTCATGGTGGAATTGGAGGCACGCCGTGGTTAAGTGCTCGGTTGCTAACTGAAAGGTCGGCGGTTGAAACCCACCAGCCACTCCGTGGGAGAAAGATGTCGCGGTCTGCTTCCATGCAGCCTTGGAAACCATACGGGGCAGTTGTAGTCTGTCCTGTAGGGTCCACTCAGCAGCGGTGGGTTTAGCAGGGTGAAGACTGAGATGGTTTTCTCAGGGCTGACCGTCTTTTTTATTTTTTTTATTGCGTTTTAAGTGTAAGTTTACAGGTTCAAGTCAGTTTCTCATACAAAAATTTATACACACATTGCTATGTGACCCTAGCTGCTCTCCCTATAATGTGACAGCACACTCCTCCTTTCCACCCCGGATTTCCCATGTCCATTCAACCAGCTCCTGACCCTCTCTGCCTTCTCATCTCACCTCCGGACAGGAGCTGCCCGTTTAGTCTCATGTCTCTACTTGAGCTAAGAAGCACACTCTTCACGAGCATCATTTTATGTCCCATAGTCCAGTCTAATCTTCGAAGAGTTGGCTTCGAGAATGGTTTCAGTTCTGGGCTAATGGAGAGTCCAGGGGCCATGTCTTCCGGGGTCCCTCCAGTCTTAGACCATTAAGTCTGGTCTTTTGGCTAGAATTTGGGATTTGTACCCCACTTTTCTCCTCCCTCAGGGGCTCTCTGTTGTGTTCCCTGTCAGGGTGGAGGGCTGACCATCTTGGTGGTCTTTGTGGTGGGCCTTCGAGAGGAAGTAAAGGGGGATACCATGTGCTGAGCTCAGGTACCCACGGCAGTGAGGGGGACCACTGGAGAAGGAGCTAGGGGTGGGTCTGCAGGGGTGGAGCATGGAGAAACAGGAGCAGCCAGACCAAGTGCCCAGAGTTGCCAAGGTCTGCTTATGGAGAGGGCAGCCCACAGGTCAAGGAGCTGGGACTATCTTCTGAGGGCAAGGTGGGGCCATGGAAGAGTTTGAAATCAGGAAGCAGCCAGTTCAGATTTGTGCTGTAAAAAGAGGTCCCTAAGACACTAAGCAGGGTGGGCGAGAGGAGGGAGGCTGGGAGGAAGGATTGGGGCAGTGGCAGGGGCCAGGGAAGGGAGGAGTGGAAAGCTATGTGGCAGAGATAAGACCCAGTGATAGGTTCCAGGTAGCGCACAGGAAGGAAGGTACTTTTTGCTGGGCCTCAAGTACATACCAGACGTTTCTTACATTAATGCCTCTGATCCTCCCAGCTACCATGTGATGGGTCTGTAGTTACCCTCACTTTATAGATAAGGTTCAGAAGGGTTAGGAGACCTGACCCAGGTCACACAGCCACTGAGCCACAAGCCAGACTAGAAGCCAGGCCTGAGTCATGTGCATTGGCCCAGGACAGGCTGGCACCCAGTAGAGCTGTCTAGCTAGTGCCCTTCTGGGAGGCTTTGCGTCTCCCTGGTACCTCAAGATCCAGAGGTATGGGTGGTGGCCCTATCATCACCAGGGCTTTCCACTCCCACTGGTGCCCTATACCCCCAAAGGAATTTTCGGTGCTCCTGTTCCAAGTGTGGACAGGAGAGGGGCCGAAGCAGACCAGGGCAGCACAGTGTGCCCACGCACCCAGGTCCTTCCAGGCTCTCTAGCCTCAGCACCTTCCGTGTATCTGTCAGCACTTTCATCGGGTCCTTGGGCCAACCCCCTTTAAGAGAAGAGAAGGGTCTCTCTGTCTCAACTCATATTTAGGCTGTGAGAGAGAAGAGTTTGAGCCCACAGCAGCCTGGGGAAATGGTACTTTGGACGGAGACAAGTGGGGAAGAAGGGGCTGTGTTCTCTCTTGGACCCCTGGGGATTGAGTGCAGGACTTTGTGGCTGTTTCTTTCATGATGTCTTGCCAGATCTAGAGCTGTGCCTGGCACTTAGTGGGGACCCAATAAGTGTTTGTTGAATGACTGACTGAAGACCCTGTGGCACAAATTAGGAGACAAATTCAGGAAGCTGCTGAAGATCCAAGCTGGGAATGAATTTGGGACAAGTCTGGGACATTCAACATATACGCCTATAATTGAGCCTCAAGGTTGCATTCCCCCCTCCCCATTCAAGAGCCCAGGGGCAATCTCTAAATAGCAACACCCCCCACCCCCAGTTTCAAGATGAATAGACCTAGATAGCCAGCTATGGCAACACATCAGCAGACATGTCTTACCCCCTCTTGTCCAGCTGCCTCAGTCAGGCGCTTTTCATATTTGTGGTGCCTTGGGATATCATTCCGCACCTCGTCTGGCACCCGCTTGGATTTGCGCCTGGGGGCAAAAACTCCCCTCTGTCCCCCCACTCCCCCTTGCTACACCTCTGCCCGGGCAGGTAACATCAGAAGTAACATTGGGAGTAAGATAAGGAGTAACAGCAGCAGATTGAATGTGGTTTTCTTTCAACCTAGACATCCTTGACATATTATACATAACAGTATTCTTCACTTCCACAAAGAAATGTACTCTCTCCCACTTCTCTTGAACCATGAAGCCCTCTCAGTCCATCTTTGGTTTCCACGGATACAAGTGAGAAAGCTCTAAGAGCTGGGAGCCGCCTGGGGGACACCACAGGGGAGCTGGGCAGTGTGGCCACCTCTGTGTTTACCAAGAGCACCCAGAGATTCTGATTTTTATGTGAAATCTGGTTTGTTAATATTGGCAACTAAATTCGATTTTCAAAAAATCTTATTAAAAAATAAACGTGGGCCCAATCCAGGGTGAGGACAGCCAGGGTCCTAGCAGAAAGAAGAGATCAGAGACCGGGAACTCCACACAGGACTGGACAGAGAAACTGGAAGGAGCCAAGAGAGGCAAGGACAACTTCCAGAGCTTCCGGTCAGGGAAGCCAGGGCAGGGCGAGAGTGTTTCGAGAAACTGCCAACAGTGTCAATCAGGCAGATAAGGCCTGAGGAGTCCCCCAGGCATTTGGAAACAAGGTGACATTTGCCAGATCAGTTTAGTGGAGAGCTGGGGCAGCTGCCAGGGTTAAAGAGGAACAAGGGAGGTGGTGAGGATGTGGAATGAGTGAGTGTGGAGAGTGAGTGAGTGAGTGTGGACAGCGCTTTCAAGAGGCTGGGCTGTGGTGGGTCAAGAGATGGCAGCTGGAGGGGCCACAGGTCAGCCATCGGCCCAGATGGATGAAGGGAGGAAGGAGTTGGGAGGCATCTGGGCCCAGAGGGATGGTGGTTAAGATGGGAGACACTGGAGGGGGCATATAAGAGGAGAGTAAGTTGGGGACTGAATCTTAGGAAAGAGCGAGTCTAGATCAAAGTAAAAACAAATATTAGGCACCTACCGTGACAGCCATCTCCTCTGTATGCTGTGAAACACAAAGCAATTACTTAAATATATTATCACCTGTAGGAGATGTTACATGAGGGAACCGATACTCAGAGAGGGAGCGTGACCTGTTCCGAGCCACCTAGCTGTGACACACACACACACCCCAAGGCTGCAGAGATCACAGTGGCGTTCCAAAGCTGGAGGTGTGAGGTTCGGGCAGGGGACTGGGACACGCTCTGGTGCCAGGCAGGGGAGGCCATTAGCGCCCTTGGAGAGTGCCATCTCCCCAACCGAGGGGGCAGAGCCCATGGCAGGGGGCTGAGTGGGCAGCCGAGCTTTTTTCCGGAGAGGCAGCAGGGCTTTTTCCAGCTCGAGCGGCTGCAGCTCATTTGAAGTCAGCAGGGAGAGAGTCAGTGGGGTGAGGGACTGTGACGCTGGAGTACAGAGGAAGGAACTAGTGCTTCTGGCACTGCCTCCTCAGTGCTCAGTCCCACATGCTCATACACATACCAGGTGCCTGCAGTCGTGCGAGCCTCTGCACAGCCCTGCTACAGAAAGGGAACCAAAGTCACACAGGGACAGATGGGGCTGGGATTCAAACCTGAGCCTGCCTGAATCCAAAGCCAACCCTGAGAGTGGAGGAGGGGACCCTTCCCCATTGGGCCCTAAGGGAGGAGGTAAGGAGGGGCTGGGGCTCCGGGGTCACTTAGCAGCTTGCTGGCTGAGAGTCTGGGGAGAAGGCAGAAGGTCTGATGCTGGGGAGATGTGCAGGGAGGTTGCTGCAGAGCGGTCCAAGACGACCCCAGGGTCAGACTGGGTCTTCTGCTTAGGGCTTTGGGTGAACTGGAAACTCAACTCAGGTTTCACCTACGTCCCTTGCTGATTCCTACTACTTGGGACCCCCACTACTTGGGGACCAGGTAGATTAGGAAGGATGCTTTCAGCAGCACTTCAAACTAGCTTGAGCAAATTAGGGGATAATTTGTCTCATATAACTGCAAAGGTTAATGGCTTCAGGCACGGCTGGATCCAAGTACCCACGGATGTTATCAGGGGTCGGTCTGTCTCTCAACACCTCTCATCTATTGGCTCTGCTTTCACCAGTGCTGACTTCACTCTCAGGCAGCTCCCCCCATTATTGGCAAAAACACACCCCCAGCAGCACCGGCACCCCCATCCTGCCAGCTCAGCAGCCCCAATGGACAAAGAGTGCCTCTTGATGGTTCCAGCAAAAGCTCCAGGGCTGGCACTCATTGGACTGATGTGGGTCACGTGTCCATCCCTGAAACCATCACGAGGACCCTGGCCGACAAGGCCTGGAGCTCTAGTGGGAGACCAGCCAGAAGACGGGTGGATGATGGCAGCTGACGAGGGCTGTCATGGCACTGGCCACATTCCGCCCTCCTTGGCCAGGACCCCTCCTAATTCATCCCTCAGACCCTACAACTCTAGCCTCAAGAACTGCTTCTGACCCTGACCCCGGGTCAGCCCAGCCCTTGAATGTGGAAATGGGAGTGCTGAAAAGGGAGGTGGGGAGATGGCATGTGGTATGCTGAAGTGACATGAGGCAAACTTGGGTTCCCATCCAGATTTTGCCACTCACTTGCTGTGTGACTCAGGAATAGTCACTGCCCCTCTTGGAGCCTCAGTTTTCTTATCTGTAGACTAATAACAGCTAACACATACATAGCACCTTTTATGTGTGGTTGCCATTTTAAACATTTCAGATATCGATACTACCACCTGTCTGTCAGTTTGTCGTACTGTGGTGGCTTGCTGTGATGCCGAAAGCTATGTCATTGGTATTTCAAATGCCAGCATGGTGGACAGGTGCAGTGCAGTGAATTACTTAATATGGCCCTTCTAACCATAATCTTTGTTAACTCCCACCAAATGACTGGGTGGAACTATGCAAATGAGATGCTTGTGGCCCACCACGGGGATTGGATAGCTTGTTAATAATGTAAAGAAGGTGTATGGCACCCTTCTGGAGGTGGGACCATGCAAATAAGGTATATGGAATCGTAATGAGGGGATTGGTCGGTTTTGCTATTCCACTAGGCTTAGAGGGAGACATGGACGGGGGGCGGGGGGAGAGGGAGAGGGAGAGGAGCTGTAACACAGGAGACAGAGGCAGGAGAGGCAGCAGAACCAAGAGACCAGCAGGAGACAGCGCGGTGGCTTCCCGGCCCACAGAGTTGAGCACCTTCGAGTAGGAGACTAGCTGGCAGAGTAGGGTGTCTCTGGGCACTTGGTGGAGCTAGGTTTGCCAGCCCACAGAGCTAGAGCTGAGCACCTTCGGGCTGAGGTTTACTAGCAGAGTGGGATGCCTCTGGGCACTTACCAGAAGAGCTAGAAGAGCTTTGTAATACTTGCCCAAGCAGGGCAGAGGTCAGGCTGAGAGACCAGAGAGAGACCTACCTTCAGACACGGCTGGGAAGAGGCTGTCTTGGTGGAGGAACTGTATCCTGAGCATTCCTGAACCTGAACTGTAACCTGTTACTTCCCTAATAAACCCCATAATCGTGAGTAAAGGACTGTGAGTTCTGTGTAGCCATTGCAATGAATTATTGAACCCAGCAGAGAAGTAGAGAGTGCCATGGAAGGGATGGTAAAGTGTTACAACTGGTAAAGATGGTGAAGAGAGGAGGCATGTCTGACCTTTGCCTCATAGGAGTCAGTCTTGGGCTGTTGATCTTGATTCTCTTTCCCCCTTGTAAAATTAGAAAAGTTCATGCCCTACCGCCATGCCATTTTTACAACAGGTTTCAGCAGAGCTTCCAGACTAAGACTAGGAAGAAAGACTCGGAAATCTACATCTAGAAATTAGCCGACGAAAGCCCTATAGATCACAACAGAATACTGTCCGATGTAGTACTGGAAGATGAGCCCCCTAGGTTGGAAGGCACTCAAAATACACAGTGGCTGCAACAGTGGACTCAAGCATACCAGTAATGGTGAAGATGGCACAGGACCAGGCAACATTTCATTCTGCGGTGCATGGGGGTTGCCATGAGTTGGAGCTGACTCAATGGCAACTAACAACAACATCCGCAACAGATATTTGTAAAAAATATTCTTAAGCTGACTCTGTGAAATAGGTACCACCATTTTTATCCTATTTTATAGTTGATGAAGATGGGGCAAGAGAGGTCAAGCATCTAGCCTAAGGCCACACACTGCTAGCGAGGTCACACTGCTAACAGGCTTGTCAGGAGTTGAGCTAATGTGGTCAAAGTGGCTGGCCAGGTGCCAGCTGTCCAATGCATGCTGAAAAGCATGATAATGACAAGGGGACACTTTTTTTTTTTTTAATTGGAATTTATTATTTTTTTATTGTACTTCAGGTGAAGGCTTACAGAACAAATAGTTTCTCATGAAACAGTAGTACACATATTGTTTTATGACATTGGTTAACAACCCCACAACATGTCAACCCTCTCCCTTCTCAACCTTTTTTTTTTTTTTTTGGTGAAAATATGCATAGCCAAAGATGCACCATTTCAAAAATTTCTACATGCACAGTTCAGTGACATCAACTACACACTTCCAATTGTGCTGCTACTCTCACTTAAGATGAAGGCTTACAGAACAAAATAGTTTCTCATTTAACAGTACACATGCTGCCCTATGACAATGGTTAACAACCTCCCAACACATCAACACTACCCTTACTCAACCTTGGGTTCCCTATCACCAGCTTCCCTGTCCCCTTCTGCCTTCTGACACTTGTCGCTGGACTGCTGTGCCTCATTAGTTCCATTTGGTTTTATGGGGCTGTCCACTCCCAGGCTGAATGGTGAACCTTGGAGATGACTTCACCACTGAGCTAAAAAAGGTGTCTGGGGGCCATAGTCTCAGGGTTTCTCCAGTCTCCTTTAGGCCAGTAAATCTGGTCTTTTTTTTGTGAGTTAGAATTTTGTTCTACATCCTTCTCCAGCTCTGTCCAGAACCCTCTCTTGTGATCCTGGTCAGAGCAGTCAGTGGTGGTAGCCGGGCACCATCTAGCTGTACTGGACTCAGTCCGGTGGAGGCCGTGGTAGCTGTGGTCCATTAGTCCTTCGGACTAATGTTTTCCTTGTATCCTGTTCTCTTCATTCTCCCTTGCTCCCGAAGGGGTGAGACCAGTGGAGTACCTTAGATGGCTCCTCACAGGCTTTTAAGACCCCAGACGCTACTCATGAAGGTAGAAGGTAGAACATTGTCTCTATAAACTGTGTTATGCCAATTGAGCTAGATGTTCCCAGAGCCATGGTCCCAAAAGCCCTCCACCCAGCAATTCAGTCTACAAGGGGACACTTTTGAGGATGCTGTTTGGAGAGGCAGACTAGGGCAGAGAAGGACCCACTAGCTAGTGCAGAAAGTCCTGAGACTGACAAACTTTCCCTGTGAGCTGTGAGCAGGAGCTTGCATAGGGAAGGCAGGGGTGGGAGGGAGAAGGGAGGGTAGAGATGAGTGGAGGGAGGGGGAGGAGTTCCCACTTTCTAAGCCTCCACCCAGTCACATTTTATCCTCACATGTTATCAATAAAGAAACTCAGAGAGGGGAAGTGCTTTAGCCAAGGTCACAAAGCAAGCAACCAGCTTCTGGATCCAAATCCCAACACAAAGAAGGCCACCCTCTTTCCTGCCTTTTCTGTCTTCCTCCTTCAGCACGCCGGGACCCAGAAGCCATCAGATCAGCTTCTGAGTGTCAGCGGGAGCTCACACTCTGGCAGTGGAAGGGTGATCAGTACTGGGAGAATGGTGCATGAAGGCCTGATGGGAGAACTTCCAAGAGGCACCCACCACCAACCCACCAGGCCTGGGTGTATGAATTTGGGGGTGGCCAGTAGCTGAAGGGAAGCAGATTCACAGAGGAGAGAGAGCCAGCAGTGGTAACCCTGCTCCCACTGGTCAAAGAAACTGAGGTCACTAGTGACCTTGGCCAGTCCCTGGGTGGTGCAAACGGTTAACGTCCTTGGCTACTAACAGAAAGTTGACAGTTCAAATCCACCCAGAGACCCAGAGGTGTCTCAGAAGAAAGGACTGGCAATCTACTTCTGAAAGATCATAGCCACTGAAAACCCCATGAACCACAGTTCTAGTCTGACACACATGGGTTGCCATGAGTCAGAATCAACTTAATAGCAACTGGTTTTTTAGTGACCTTGACCAGAGCAGTGCCAGGGAAAATGGGAGCAGGGAAAACAGTACAGTGGACAAATTATAGGAGGAAGGTCATGTGCAAGGGAGAAGACCAGGAGTGGGCTCCAGGGCATGGGAGCAGGGAACCCCCTTGCTCTCCTGAAAATAGGTGGCAAGTTAATAATAGGGGAAACTAGGTGCGTGGCATATGGCAACTCTCTGTACTGTCTTTGCAATTTTTCTGCAAATCTAAAACTGTTCTAAAATAAAAAGTTTATTTTAAAAAATAAATGGCAAGAGGTGAGAGTGGGTGTGGCTGAGGAGAATTTGCAGGTGGCTGGAATTTGAGGAAGGAAGAGTGTGCAAGTTGGGCTTGCTTCTGTTTTTTGGATGTGAAGTAGCATGAGCAGGAGGCTGGGGAGAGGGCCCAGGAGGGGGAAATGGGAGGAGTTCTGAGCTAGGACAAGTCCAAGGAAGCAGGAAGGGGCTGAGGCCAGAGGTGTCCTCTCCCTAGCCCTCCCAGGCACTCGCCTTGGCCCTGCTGTGGGGTTTCCTCCTCCCACCCCAGAATCGTCCTCTTCTTGCCTAATGATGGGAGAAGGCCGAAGCTCATGCCTCTCCTGGTTCCTTTCTCCTTCCATCCCCCCACCCTGCATCATCCACTCCATTGCCTCAGTGGTTCCCATTGCACCTGGTTTCCTACTGGCCGTTGGTCTAGGGCACAGAGCCTGGGTCTGACCCTGCCTGGGCCTTGTTCCAAGTGGGGGCCATGGAGAACCTGCCAGGGACAGGGCCCCATGGACACTGTGGGCACCGACTGTTCTCTACACCAAAACCAAAACCCGTTGCTGTGGATTCTGACTCATAGCGACTCCATAGGACAAAGTAGAACTGCCCCATAGGGTTTCCAAGGAGTGGCTGGCAGATTGCCTACCTTTTGGTTAGCAGTCAAGCTCTTAACCACTGTGCCACCAGGGTTCTGTTCGCTACACAAGGGTCTATAAAATGTTTTGAGTTTTAAGAGTTCCTACTCCCAACCCAAGTGATGGGAACCACTGCTGGAGATAAACGTATGCACTGTTCTCCCTCCCAGTGGCCGCGCTGACATGGCCGATTACCTAACTCTGAGGCCGGCTGGTACCACTTCCTCCTCCAGCTCCCAGACTGGATTAGTCCCATGCCCTTGCCCTCCTCTCAGCTCTGGGGAAGGTAAGGTTTGCTGAGGTCTGTCACCCTCCCCTAGAAAGATGGGGTTGGGAGGCTTTGCAGGTGGTAGAAAAGGATTCTGAGAGCTTTCAGGAGTTCTAAGTGTCTCCTAGCTTGGAGCAGAGATGTACTAGGAGGCCTTGGCAGTGGTAGGGGACTTCTCTGAGGCCCCAGCCTCTTCTGTGCTCAGAGCTTTGGGAAATTTAAGGTGCCAGGGGGTTGGCCCTGGAGTGTCCTTGGAGGACCCCTGCCCTGGGAGTCTGGGGTTAGATGCTGCTTCTGGAACTCGACTTGGGATTCCTTTGGGAGGCATGAGGCTTGGGAAATAAAGCAAAGGATTTCCTAGGCTGGCACCATCTGAAGAGGCACAGGAGGCAGCCAGTAAGGAAGAGAGAGCTCAGGACAGGGGTGGGCATCAACAGGAGAACAGGTTGGGGATGGTGGGGGCAATGAGCTGAGGCTGGAGCGTGGACTGGCCTCAGAGAACATGGTCACACAGGGATGGAGGGGTGTCAGGGTGTCGGTGGGAACTGGGTTCAGGATGGGACTAGGATAGGCTGGACGGAGGAGGGTGCAGCTGGGTATGGGGTGTGATGCATGGAGAGGTGGGGGCATGCCAAACAAGGGATTGAGAATGGACTGGAGCTGGGATAGGACAGAAATGGAATTGGAGATGCAGATGGCAGTGGACAGTAACGGATTAGGGATGCTAACCAAAAGGTCAGCAGTTCGAATCCACCAGCCGCTCCTTGGAAACCCTATGGGGCAGTTATACGCTGCCCTATGGGGTCGCTATGAGTTGGAATCTACTCCACAGCAATGGGTTTTTCGGTTTTCAGAGGTGGTGATGGGCTGGAGATAGGCCGGGGTGGAGGCGGTATATGAACTAGGTTGGGGTTGAGGTTTGAGATAGAAAGGGTTTTAAATGGGCTGGGATGGACCAAGGATGGGGTGAGGTTGGAATGCAGACCCATTAAGCACAGGAATGGGATGAGGCTGGGACTGTATGGGAATGAAGTGGATTTGGGACTGGGACTGTAAATTGGAGTTTGGGCTGGATAAGGGGTCGGACAGTGGTACCTAGGTTAGATGCTGGGGCTGCGGGGCCGGGTTTGGGTTTGGGGAGCACGGTGAACACCCAAGTTGGGGACAGAGTAGAGGAGGGTTCTGATCGAAGACGGACACAACTGGGAACCCAAAAAGCAGATTAGACTCCGGAGGTTGTGCATGGACCACCGGCCGTGAGTAGCGCCGCCCTGCGCCGCCGGCGGTGAGGGGCGTGGGGTCGCCCGGGGCAGGCTGGGAAGGGGGGGGCGGGCCTCCCCCTGGGCGGGCCGGGGCGGCGCTAGGACCGAGCGAGAGGAGGGAGCCTAGCCGGGCGGAGCCAGCGCCCCCCGCCCCCCCGCCGGCCGGCTCCCCTCCCCCGGCCGCTGGCTCGCTCGGCTCGCAACGCTGCAGAGGCTCCGAGGCGGCGGCGGCGGCTACTCCCTCTTTCCCTCCCTCCCTTTCTGTCCGTCCATCCGTCTGTGCGTCTGTCCGTTCGGCCTCGGTCCGGCGCTCAGCATGGCCGGCGTCAGCTTCAGCGGCCACCGCCTGGAGCTGCTGGCGGCGTACGAGGAGGTGATTCGGGAGGAAAGCGCGGCCGACTGGTGAGCCCCCCGCCCCCGCCCCCCGGCCCCTTTGTCCCAGCGCCGCCGCCGCCGCGCCTTTGTTCCCAGCCGGCCCGCCGCCCGACAGCCGGGAAGGGAGGGGGAGACCCCGAAATGGTGCGTCGGGCCGGGAGGGCCAGGGAGGGGCTGCCTTTGTGCGCGCCGGGGGGAGGGGTCGGGCGGGCCCGGCGGACGCTGCTGAGCCCCGAGCGCCCCAAGTGGCCCCAGTCAGGCGGTGGGAGCGGTGACCGGATGCAGGTTGGATGCACGCAGGGTCCAGATGTGTGGCCCAGGGCCGCATGGCCCTGCGGGAGCCCATCCCCAATCCCTATCCTCCCCCCGGGCCCGGGGGACAGGTGTGCGCGGGGCAGCCAAGGGCACCTTTTCCACCTTCGAGCTGGCGAGGACCGGGCGGGGACGGGGCGGGGACCAAGGTAGCGGAGTCAGCGCAGACTGCCCGGCCAAGCTCTGCCCGGCCGCAGCACAAAGGAAAGCTCGGGCGGGGGAGGAGCGGAGCGGGCCAGGGGCTGGGGCGCCCCGCCCACTGGGGGCCGCTTGTTGTTGACCGCCCCCGCCCTCCCTCCCACCCGGAGCTGGGAGGTGATGGAAGGACGAAGGACGTTCTTTGCCACTTGGCAATCTCAAAGTGATTCTTTTCACCTCCTGGGTCACAGAGGAGGCAAGAGTGAGCCCTCGTCTCCACAACCTGGAGGGGATTGCAGGGACTAGGCCCTTGGGTTGGGGGAATGCAGGGGGACAGGAGCTGCCTGACTAGGGGGCCAGCTGGGATCCCTGGGAGAAAGCCTTCAGGCGCGAAAGTACAGAGGTGGGCCCCATTCAGTTGGTCCCGTTAGTTAGCCCCTTTGCCCATCAGCTACAAGGGGTGCTCTGCTCCCCAGTGAGGGAAGGGCTGGGCTGCTGCTCTCCACCTCTCCGAGCTGTTGTCTGCCCCTGAGCTGGGGGAGGGGGTGGATAACCTGCTCTGGGGCTGCAGCCCCCAGAGTGGACAAAAAGCCAAGGGATTCCACACTTCCCCATGCAGGAAACAGCCCCCCAGAATACTTTTCCTGGGGCAAGTGCCCATTCTGTTCCCTCCCTCTCTTCCTGCTGTCAGGCAGAAAACAGGCTCCTCTCCCCAAGGAAACTGAGGCTCGGAGTAAGCACAGGCCTGAGGGACCCCACTGGGGCTGGCCTCACCCTCATGATGGAAGGGCAGCCAGATAGGGCCACTGACCTGGGGGGCTGGAGGAGGGGATGAAATGGACAGGCATCCATGCCACGGCACTGCAGCACTGGCGGGAGGCCAGGCCCAGAGGG
Source organism: Dugong dugon (assembly GCA_030035585.1). Classification (NCBI taxonomy): domain Eukaryota; kingdom Metazoa; phylum Chordata; class Mammalia; order Sirenia; family Dugongidae; genus Dugong; species Dugong dugon. The sequence goes on from CM057460.1 coordinate 153,190,527, forward strand.
ATGGATGAGGGAGACAAGCTCTTATGTTCTGCAGGTCAGCCACAGGAGAGGCCAGCATAGGCTGAGAAGGCAGGCGGCCCACCCATTGTCCCAGCCCTGCCCCTGGGGGGCTGATGTCATGGGAGGAGTTCAGGGCAAAGGCCCTGCTTGGTCTGATGGAAGAACTGGCCTCAGGATATGGGCCCTGCCTGTTAATCCCTGCCTGGGGAGAGGCACAGCCCACCTCAGAGCACCCCTCATGCCCTCCAGTCTGGGGGACCTTGTCTACCACCACCCATCCCATTTTCCCCTAACCCTCTACGAGCAGAGCTCCAACAGCCCGGTGCCAGGGCCACACAATCACTGCTGCCCCACATCCTGCTCAGTAGAGGCCTGTCTCCCACCACCCAGCAACACCCATGTGGCCACAGTGATTTATTCATCACTGGTGTGCGTCACCTCCCATCTGGGTTGTGTGTAGGACACGCACACACAGATGCCCACACGCTCCCTCACACATACACACATTTGTTCACTCCCAAGGGCCGAGCTAACATTTTGCAAAAAAGAGTGTGAGGGCTGTATCCTGGGGGGTGGGGGCAAGTTAGAAGTGTTCCTACCCCCATGCTCAACCACAGCCAGGGTATGGTGGTCTCAAGACTCAGGGCAGACCTGCTCTCAGAAGCCAGGAAAAGTAGGAAAGGGATGTCTTGGGTAAAACTGTTCCCTGGGCAAAGGGGGTTGGCACTGCCCTCCCTCACCTGGCTTCTGAGTGTGTGTGCGGCAGGGCTTCTGAAACGGGCCACTGAGCCCTGGCTTAGGAGTAGAGGCCAAGGAGGTCAGATCGTGTGTTGCAAAAGGCCAGTGTTGTCATGACTCTCACCAGGTACAAGTCCCTGCCCCTTCTGGTCCTGTGTTCACCTGTGAAATCAAAGGAAGGGATTGGGCTAACCAAGTTTAGGAAACCTACGGCTGTTCCAGCTCGAACATTCTTCGTGTGTGACTAGACTCAACCCTCCAGCCCCAGCTGAGCACAACATTGCCCTGACGCTGCCCATTCCAGCGTGTGCCTCACCCTAGTCCAGGTTCTCTGGCCTAGGTGGTTTCTAAGAGTTTGTGCCAATATCACAAATACCTACTGGTGCTTCTCTGTGCTGGGCCCTGGGACCCAGAATGGTATGTGTTAAGAGTTAAGAGTCAGAGGGCTTGCCCCCATGAAGCTTACCATCTGGGCAATGTGCTGGGCCCAGAGCTGGTGAGACATGTAGATTCTGATTCCCTGTGGGGTTCACCAGCTCCTACCCCACAGGATTGTGGGGTCTAGGGTGGGTTCAGATGCCTCTAAATCCCTGGTGGGGTATGGGAATTACTCTGGGGAGGCCAACTCAGCAAGACTTCCTAGGGAGCTGCCATTGAGGCCATGAAGGGTTTCCACAGTGGGGGGTGGGGGTGGAGAAGCAAGTCTGGCCTTCCATGTGAAGGGCACTCCATATGCAAAGACTAGCAGGGTAGGAGATAACAGGGCATCACCAAATGTGATCCAAGTATGTAGTATGTACAGGAGTCCAGGGTGGAAGGCAGGTTGATGCCAAGCTCAGAGTGGAAGACTGAGGAAGGGGTTGAATTTAGGTATGGATTCAGAAAGGAGAAGAATGTGGCTGTAGCAGAAAAAGGTGTGTGAATGAGGAGGTGGGGAGGCTTGGAAGGGACTAAGGATGGAGGAGCCTGGGGCAGGGCAGGCTTTCCTGGGAGGAGCAGGGAACCTCAAGGAGCCTTGGACAGGTCTGGACACCACCTCCAAAAGAAGTTTGATGCTTAGAGCAGTGTCTGGGAACCAGGATCCTTTGGTGCTGCCTCAGTGTCTCATCTGTGGGATGGAGTGGGGCAGACCCTGCTTCTCTGAGGGCCCTTTGTTCCCAGTGGTGGGTCAGGGCAGAGGACAGGTGGTGGGACAGCTGTGCTGGGAAGCAGCTGCCAGGGCTTGAGGGGGAGGGGGAACAACAGTTGGACCAGGAACTCAGCCCCATAGCCCACCTGTGTCCCTTTTAGGAGGGAGGGTCCTAGGAAGAGGAGGGGCTGGGAGGCCATTTGGCGCTGGCAACAACTTGTGCTGATCTCATGGGGCTAGATCCTCCCTCTCTCCTCCCCTCTCTCCTCCCCTCTCTCCTCCCCTCTCTCCTTCCCTCTCTCCTCCCCTCTCTCTTCACTTCCTTGTCATCCTTCACTTCTCCCCTTTCTCTTGTTTTATTCTCTCTTCTTTCTCTTCTCCCTGTTTCTCCCTCTGCCTCTCCCCACTCCCCTCTTCTCCTCTATGTCCCTGGAGCTCCTGCTTCACCCCCACCCCCACCTCCTGCCTCGGCAGTGGGGAAACAGTGGTAAGCCCTTCTGAACCACAGGGATAAGGCCCTTTCTTCTTCCTCACCCCAGGCCTCTCCTCCCACTGAGCAGATGGGGGGTACCTCTGCATTCCCCTCTGTGAAATGGATGCTCTGCCCCAGCCACCTGGGGAGAACAAGCCAGGGCAGAAAAAGCTCGGGAGAAGGAGGGTGGGGCACGAATGCTGGCTCAGCTTTCTGGCTAAGCTAGGGCGGAAAGGCTGCCAGTCCCAGGAGGCCAGCGCCTGGGCTAGGGTGGAGGCGGCCTTGGGGCTGGAAGGCTAGGAGAGTGCAGCCATCCCAGAGCCAGAGTCTGGGCAAGAGTGACGGCAGTGACCTCATCACCATTTCTGAGAGGAGGAGACAGAGGCTGAAGGCTGGTCTCTAGAGTCCTTTGTGTTCGAGGAGAATGCACTTGGGTAGGCTGCTAGTGTGCCAATTGCCGGGTTACCATGGTTACTGGGGGATGCCCAGAGCTGTTAGAGCACCAGGTTCTCTCTCCTCCCCCTCCCTCCCTGCAAGGGGGGCGGGTACCAAGGCACACGCCAGGTAGGCTTCTGGTGCTGGCCAATGGGGGCTGAGGAGCTTGGTAGTCAGGGAACAGTAACCAAGGTAACCAAGGAACCCTCGCCTTGGAAGCCTCATCGCACCCGCTCTGCTCCGTGGAAGGCAGCCCAGCCGTGGAAGGCAGCCGGTGCTAAGCTCAAGCAGGCGGTGGCAGTAATTTCTGCCCCTGTCCCCTACTCCCCACCTGACCCAGGCCTCCATCCACGGGACTCACAGTCTGTCCCCTGCTGGACTCCAGTAAGAAACGGGTGCCATGACAGCACTGCCACAGCTGGTCTGGAACCCCCTCCTGTCCTGGCCCCTCCATTTCCCTCCCCTTAACCTTCCCCAGAGCCATCTCCACCCAAAATTGGCCGCCTGGGTTCTGAAAATTCTTCCAGCCGCCCCTCCCTCTCCCCAGGGCTCTGTACACATATGAGGATGGCTCAGATGACCTCAAGCTTGCAGCGTCAGGAGGTAAGAATTCCAGCCATTCCTTCGCCTTTCTTTCCACCCCCTCCTCCTGTTCTTTTCTTCCCCACCAGCCTGGCTCTGGGCCACCTTCCTGCCTGCATCCGACAGCCCCATACTTATCTGGCGGGTGTCCTTCCTCTGGTCATCCCTGTCATCCCCAGAGGGTGGGGAGGGAGGGAGACTTGTTTTCCGGATTGACTAACTGAGGAGGACACCGGAGCACTTCCAGAGAAGGAAAGTGACTTGCCCAAATTCACACAGCTAGAAAGAAAGGGCCTAGCAGGGATGGGCATGAATCAGCCCCACTCTCTGCATTTCACACTGAGGCTTCATTTCACACTGTTGGGGTTGGGCACCAGCACCTCAGAAACATGAAATGATGTGTGAAGAGGGCTAGAGCAAGAAAACACTTCTTAATCCTATCCCAGATCAAGCTCCAGGGGGTTCAAAGACAAAGCTAGACCCTGCCTGCCACCCGCTTCAACCACACAAAACTGTGGAGCCTCCACATCTTGGAAGCCAGGAAGCCCCTGGGGGGAGGCTGCTGAGCCTGGGAGAATTCTCTCCTCCCGGGTCCAGGCCCTTCATGGGGGAGGGGGGTAAGGGTTTAGGAGACAAGTCCTGACACCCTCCTGACTCCCCCAGAAGGGGGCTTGCAGGAGCTCTCGGGCCATTTCGAGAACCAGAAGGTGATGTACGGCTTCTGCAGCGTCAAGGACTCTCAGGCTGCTCTGCCAAAATATGTGCTCATCAACTGGGTACGCAGCTGCGGACTGGGGAAGGGTGCTGAAGGCCCCAGAACAGCCGACCTTCACCCCACCCCTCTGCCCACTGACCCTGGGAGAGACTCCCACTAGCCCTGGGGAGGATAGCCCAGGGGCCTCAGCCTGCTGCCTCCTCTCCCGACCTCCTCTTTACTGGGTATCCTGCAGGTTGGTGAAGATGTGCCTGATGCCCGCAAGTGTGCTTGTGCCAGCCACGTGGCTAAGGTGGCTGAGTTCTTCCAGGTGCGTGTGGGGCCAGGCCCCATGGGGACAGGGATAGCCACCCAGGGTGGATTCTCTATGCTAGGGGTGGTGACGGAGGCCACAGTGCTGCCTGAACCCTGCCTTCTTGCCAAAGGGCGTCGACGTAATCGTGAATGCCAGCAGTGTGGAAGACATAGATGCAGGTGCCATCGGGCAGCGGCTCTCCAACGGGCTGGCACGGCTCTCCAGCCCAGTGCTGCACCGCCTACGGCTGCGAGAAGACGAGAACACTGAGCCTGTGGTCAGTGTGGGCCTGCGCTGGCCGGTCCTGCCCTGGGGCTTGTGTCTGGCCCTCCCTCATCCTCTGTAGTGCCCTCATTCATGGGGGTTCCCAGAGCACCAGCCTACTCGCCGAGCTTATGCCCCATAACTTGACCCTACAGGGCACCACCTATCAGAAGACAGACGCAGCCGTGGAGATGAAGCGGATTAACCGCGAGCAGTTCTGGGAGCAGGCCAAGGTGTGGACCCTGACCCCGCCCTTCAGGCTGAGCTGTCCTTCCTGACCCCTTGGGGTCGCTGGGGCTTCTCTCCCAAGGGACCTGTCTCTCAGCTCCTCATTTCAACAGTGTGCCCCAGACCACATGCTCCCTCATCTCAAAGAGAGAGCCTTTTTGGCCTTGTGCCCATAGGACCCATCCCCAGAATTCTCAGAACCGGTACCTCTGCAGCCCAGGGTTTGGGGTGGGATGGAGGGCCAGGCTCCTAGGCCCCCTGGCTCAGGGCCTGCACTTCCTTGGTGTGGGGGTTGCAGAAGGAGGAGGAGCTGAGGAAGGAGGAGGAGAGGAAGAAGGCCCTGGATGAGAGGCTCAGGTTTGAGCAGGAACGGATGGAGCAGGAGCGGCAGGAGCAGGAGGAGCGGGAACGCCGCTACCGGGAGCGGGAGCAGCAGATTGAAGAGCACAGGTGCGGTCCTGCCTGCCCCGGCGGCCTAGTCCCAGTGCCCCATGTGCCTGCCCTGAGTGCACTGCTGGCTTCTCATTCCAGGAGGAAACAGCAGACTCTAGAAGCAGAAGAGGCCAAGAGGCGGTTGAAGGAGCAGTCAATCTTTGTAAGTTCTGAGCCAGGGCTCCCAGGATCTTGGCCAGGCAGTGACACTGCTCCCTGTGCCTGGGCCTCGTGGGGAGATCGGGGCTTGGGGACAGTACTGGGTGTGTGCTCTGGGGACCTCTGTACAGGCCTGGGGGGCACCTTGGAGGGTCAGGCCTGGCACTCAGTCATGTGGGCTTCTTGCTTCTGGCTGTGGATCGAGACCTTGGAGAAGCTTATATTCAAGATTGGAAGAGAAAATGCCCCTGTGACCCAGGCACTCCCTCCCCAGTGGGCCCTGCAGGGCTCAGGGTAAATCAGACCTGCACTGAGAGGGTTCGAGAACCGGCCCTTACACAAGAGTGGTGTGGAGTCACGTGAATGAGCTAGACCTGTGCTTTGAGTGTCTCCTTGTTCCAGGGGTGCCACTGAAATACCAAACATTGGTTGCCACACATGAAGCGAGAATAATATAGTGAGCCCCCTGAACTGATCACTTATTTTTACCAGTTATCAGGATTTCTGGCAAAGCCTTAAGGAGCTCACATCATTGTGTTACAGTCTCACCTGGTCCTTCATGTGTAGCTTATGTGACAGGGACAGTGGATGTGTTAGCAGATCAGTGTGGTAGCCCTGTAACTTCAGGCCTCCTAAGGAAGGTCCTATATGAGAATCTTTGGAATTTAGCACCACCAAATGCTTTCTCTCAGTTTAAGGAGCTGTTGTCTTTCTGTCCCTTTATAACAAGATTTATATTCTTTATTTTGGCTCCCTTTTTGCCTGGGCTGCCAGGGAGCTCCCATGTATCTGAAGATGCTCAGGCCCAGTAATGCTTTTGGCCTTCATGGTTAAAGTAGATGATCTCTCTCTCCTTCACACGGCTCTGATTTGTTGTTTCAGTGTTACTCGCACTGTTGGTAGTTAAAACCTTTGCGATTAAGCTGCCTGTGGTCCTTATTTTTGAACTAGGCAGAGGAACCTAGTGAGATCACACTAGGCAGGGGTCAGAGAACAAGCAAGGTTTAGCCATTCATTTATGGGAAGGCAGGGAGTCTGGCCTGGCTGGAGCCCAGTGGGCTGAGGAGCAGGGGGAAGTCAGTTGGAAGGGAGAGCAGGGTCAGGGGAGGCATTTAGACTTCATTCTGGAGGACACACAAAGTTATCACTGGAGTGACAGCCCTCTTGCAGAGCAATACGTTGAAGGGCCATTCCCTTTATGCACCTTGACCAGTGTTTTAGTTCTAGATTCTGTGTTCAAAAACAAGCTCTGCTCCTTCACCACCTGGTCTAGAGCTTTTCTCTCCCCACACCAATCCCTTCTGCCCGATTTGCCACGTGAGCAGCAGGGGGCGCCAGTGAACAGGTTTTTGGTGTAGTGAGTTCAACTGAGCAAACATGAACCAATTTCATCCTTGTGCTGGCCACTCACACACAGGCCCGAGTCCATGTCCTATGTCATTCATGGGGGCATGGGAGAGATGACCCTAGAAACATGAAATTATGATACAGTGTAATTCATATATGCCAGAAACACCTGTTGGGGACCTAAAGAATGACCTGACTGTGCCAGGGACCTTCCCCACCCGCAGGAAGCAGTGGCCAAGCTGGGGCTGGAAGTGGGAGGAGTCAGACCTGGGGGATAGAGATTCATCTCCCATGCCAAGGCACAGAGGTGGGAAACTGCATGTTCCAGGAACTGACTACTTTGTGGCTGAGAACTTTGTCTGCACCTCATGGCAGGGGTAGGGGGCGAGTGGGGTTGGGGTTTGGAGAGGGGGTGGGGCAAGATCAGCGAGGGGCCCTGACCACCTGGGGGATTACAGTCTCAAGACACAACATATGACTAGGTATAGTACAGCAGGGAGTGGGGGGGGACTGTGGCAAGCTGGACAGCACACGTCCAGGTGAGGGGTAGCTATAGCATGGCTCTGGTCGATGGCTGCTTTGGGAGAATGTGGGCCAGCGTTGCCAGAGCTGGCATTTCAAGATGGATCCAGATCCAGATTTCAGTGCAAAACTTCCTGATTTTGAAGTGGTAGTAACTAATTAGCTTTTTTGAAAAACAACATACCATCTGTGGGCATCTTCAGCAGTGCTTGCTGTGGTTTATGGGAAGCTCCGGAGAGATTTTAAGCTAGGAAAAATCACAATCTGATCTGTGTTTTGAAAGGTCCTTCTGGGCCTATAGAGAACAGACTAGATGGGGAGAGCAGGGAGGCAGGGGCTGGTGAAGGAACCTCTGCCTGGATGCCCAGGTCCAGGCAGTGCTGATGGGAGTGCGTTGGGCAGGCACTGGGGTGGGAGGTCTGAGAAAAGTAGACGAAGGAGAGCTCCTGGGAGCCTGGGAGGCTATGATTGGGTGAGGGAACAAGAGATGGCTGAGTGAGCTGGGTATCTAGGGCCTGGCCAATGAGTGGAGAGGGGCTGTGTGACAGTGGTATGGGAACCAGAGGTGCCACCGCTAAGGCCTTTCCTGCCATGGAAGGAACATGGGAGCCGTAAGATGGTCCCTGTTGGGGGTGGGGGGCCCAGGACATTGTCCCTTTGGTTTCCAGGGTGATCAGCGGGATGAGGAGGAAGAGACCCAGATGAAAAAGTCAGAATCGGAGGTGGAGGTAAGAGCTGAGAGGACAGAGCAGGTGTGGCGGGCAGGGCTGCCTCAGCCTGGCCAGGCCCTGACCTTAGCCTTGTGTCCCCAGGAGGCAGCAGCCATCATTGCCCAGCGGCCTGACAACCCTCGTGAGTTCTTTAAGCAGCAGGAACGAGTCGCATCAGCCTCCGCAGGCAGCTGTGATGTGCCCTCACCCTTCAACCACCGGCCAGGTAGTCCCAGCCCCCCCGCCCCATCCTTGCTCCCCACTCCTCAAGTTTGGGCCCTGAGCCTCTTTGGGACTGTTTCTTGGAAGGGAAGCCTTGACCAAGGACCCCTTGGAGAAGGCCGAGGAGGCCCATCGACTGTGCTTCCATCCGCCACTTCCCCGGTGGCAGGACCCTGAGACAGGCAGGGCCATGAGCAAGTTGATGTTAGGCCTTAGCTGTTGAGTGGGTGGTGCCAGGTGGGCAGCTCTGGTGTGGGCTGAGGCACCTCACTGGCCACATAGAAGGCAGCAGGGAGTGACCCTGCGAGGCTTGAACTAGGTCTGACCTGGAGGGCTGGTTGGGTGCATTTGGGGCAGGCTCTGGCCCTGATCCTGAGTTGCTGGAGCAGCCTGGGCCTGCACCGGGCCTCCCTGTTCAGCTTCTCCCTACACAGCTTCTGCCTCCCGCTCCAGCATCCTTCCCCTCCCTGTCTGTTGGTCCCAGTGTGTTGGCACCTGCTGCTGTGTATGAGCCCTCTGCTGGTGTCGGGGGTCTGGGGGGCAGGCTGTCACCAGCTCAGTAGCTGCTGAGAGAGGCTGGCTGTGTATGGCAGGCTCTTTGCTGTGTGGCTGGTACTGGCGGGAGTGGGCTGATGCTTGGGGCTGTGGCCCAGCTTGGCTGAATGTGTGCCTTGGATGTGGGCAGCTTGGACATCCAGGGCCAGCACCGGGGGTGGCGGGTGAGGCCTCTGCACAGGGTGGGGGAGACTGACCCTCTCTTGTCCTCTGTCTCTTTCTCTGTCTGTCTCTCTCGGCAGGTCGTCCGTACTGCCCTTTCATAAAGGCATCGGACAGTGGGCCTTCCTCCTCCTCCTCTTCCTCCTCCTCCCCTCCACGGACTCCCTTTCCCTATATCACCTGTCACCGCACCCCAAACCTCTCTTCCTCCCTCCCATGTAGGTAGCAGCCCCAGGCCTCAGCGGGGGGGTAAGGAGGGCCCCGCTTCCCAGCAGCCCCCTCTGCCCTCGCTCCCCCGCCCCAGCCTGACCGCTGATCACTGGAGTTTGTTCCTAGAGCAGGTACTGCCTGCCTCTTTCCCCTGGCCTTGCAGGGGCACTGGCCCCCAGGGGCCTGGCTTTCAGGGTTTGGAGCTGTGGTCTGGCCCCTGGGGGGTCTGGGGAACTCACAGCCTTCACCCAGACTCCAGAGAGGAGGTGCTGGCCAGGCCCCAAGGTGAACAGTCCTGGTCCCATCCAGCTCCCCAGCTCTTGCTGACCAGCCTGGGGCTTTGTTCCGCAGGCAGCCACTTGGACAGCCACCGGAGGATGGCTCCCACCCCCATCCCTGCCCGGAGCCCATCCGACTCCAGCACGGCCTCTACCCCTATTGCTGAGCAGATCGAGCGGGCCATGGATGAGGTCATGTCCTCGCAGCCTCCACCACTGTCACCACCGCTACCACCAGCCCAAAGTGAGTGAGGGGCCCCCGCCTGCCTGGGGCCTCCCATGGGTCTCCCATCAGCCCCTCAGCTGGCAACCCTGGGTTGCCATGGTAACAGCTCCCCAGGGATCTGGGCTGCCCATCATCAAGACTGCACTTCCCTAGTGGTTGCTGTGGCTGGGGAGGAGCCCTGGCCCTGCAGTCAGACCTGCTCCCTCTGAGCCACAGGGCCTCAGCTCTGAAGGTGGCTCAGGCCTTCCTTCCTCTGGGTGCTGAGTAAAGAGTCCGGTGCAGCTGGTGCAGCATGCTTGTCCTCTGGCCCAGCTGGAGGGTGCCCCCTGTGGACGGCTGAGTGGAGTTCTGTCCTGGAGTCCCTGACTCCCTCACTCCTCAGGGGCGGCTAGGGTATGGTAAGGTCTCCATCCCTTCCCAGAGGGAGCGGATCATAGCTCTCTCCTTGATCTGTACTGTCACAGAGACCCAGGAGCCCAGCCTCTGCCCGGAGAGTAAAGAGACCAGCAAGGAAGCCCAAGCAGCAGCCCCTCAGGCATCGGCAGGCCTCGTGGAGGAGCCCCTTCTGGCAAGGGAGCCTCCCCGGGCGCAGGACAGCCCCACCGAGGACTTGATGTTCATAGCGTCTCCAGACCAGGCTGTCCTGGCCACCCCTCTGGAGCTTCCCCCAGCCGACACCACTGCAGCAGACACCTCTGTAGCTGACGCACCTGAAGACACCATTGAAACCGACACTGCTGCCGTTGACACCACTGTTGCCAACACAGCCGCCCCCGCTACTGCCAGCCTTATTGACCTGTGGCCTGGCAACGGGGAAGGGGCCTCCGCACCCCAGGCCTGGGAGCCACAGGCCGAGCCCAGGGCCCCCACACCACCCTCGAGTGCCAAGGTCACTCTGGCGGAGGTGCCCCTGTTGGACCAGGTGGCTCAGGAGCCCCTGCCACCAGCAGGTGATGGCTGTGTCAACCTTCTCAATTTTGATGAGCTGCCTGAGCCACCAGCCACCTTCTGCGACCCAGAGAAGGAAGCAGAAGGGGAGCCTCTGGCCGCCCCCCAGGCCCCAACTCTGCCCTCTGCTCTAGAGGAGCTAGATCAGGAGCCGGAACCGGAGCCCCACGTGCTGACCAATGGCGAGACGACCCAGAAGGAAGGGACCCAGGTGGGGGCAGAAGCAGCCTGGGGAGAGGGATGGTGGTCAGGGCTCCAGCAGAGCTGAATTCCTCAGGATTGCAGCAGCACCTCCCTTCTCTGTGACCCACATTATTGGGGTGAAGCTCCATTCCACTCCCCTTCCCTGGCCAGCTCTGCTTTTGTTCCCAAGGCAGGCATCTTGTGTTTCCCAGGCAACCACTGATGGAATCGCTGGTTGCTGGGGAAACGGGCTCAGGCCTGGTAGGTCAGCCCTAGTCCTGCAGGGTGGGGCCCAGCGACTTGGTACTTTCCCCTTGCAGGCCAGTGAGGGGTACTTCAGCCAGTCACAGGAGGAGGAGTTTGCCCAATCAGAAGAGCTGTCTGCGAAGGCTCCACCTCCTGTGTTCTACAACAAGCCTCCAGGTAGTCTTGGGATGGAGGATGGGAAGGGAATCCCGGCGGGAGTGCTAGGTTTGAGGATACGCAGGCAGCCCTCCCATATACGGACTGGGCCCAGCATGCCTGTCAGGGGCCGGGGGACACAACCATGGATCTGCTGAGCCGGCTTCTTAACGCCCCTCCCCCCTAGAAATCGACATCACCTGCTGGGATGCAGACCCTGTACCGGAAGAGGAAGGCTTTGAGGGTGGAGATTAGTGGTGCGCCCGCCCTAAGGCTGCCTTCGCCAAGGCCGCCCACTTCCAGGCCTGTTGCCAGACGGCCCGCCGTGCCTGCACTCGCAGCAGCTCCGCCTGGCACCCACTCCGGATCCCGGCCCTGGCCTGGACTCGGCCGCTTCCCCACCCACAGGGCCCAACTTTGACAGCTTTTCTCTCTTTTTTTTTAAAGTGGATAGGAGACTTGTACAGTTGACCGATTTTCCTCCCGTTAGTAGTTGAGACGCTGTTGCAGATTCCACCCTCTCCCCGCCCGGTCCAGATTGTAGCTCTTAGAACTCCCTGCTCAGCTGGCCGGGGTGGAGGCCTCCCCCTGCTTGGGGCCCGGTGCGGGGGAGATCTGGTGGGAAGATGTCCCCCCCACCTCTTTTCCTAGTTTTATGTTTCTTGGAAAAATATCACTTTGTATTCTCTGTCCAGGGCTTCAGATATTTTGCACGAATTTTAAAACATGGCAATAAATGGCTCGTGGGCTCTGGCTCCCTGGGACCCCCTCCCTACCCTTCTCTTGACCCTCTCCCTGCCTGGCCCAAAGGAAGTAGCAGGCCCAGCTGGGGCCTCTCGGCTACCCTGCCCCCTCCTGCCCCCTCCTGCTGGGCAGGTCCCAGGCTGGAGGCCCGCAGATCCATTCAAGACAGGGCTGGGGGGGGGGGGGCTTGGGTGGCCCCCCCGACTCCTCCCTCTTCGCTTGGGTTCCTTTTTCACGTTCAGTAACTGTTTTTTGGAAAGCACAAACTTCTGTAACGGATCGTGCTCATGTCTGTTAATAAAGAAATCCAGATCCCTTTGGGCCTGCTGCTCCGGGCCTCCAAGGGCTGCTCTGGGGTGGGCCGCCTGCCCGGACACCCCACCCCCAACTCCTCCCACCTCAAAGGCCACAGAGGCAGGGGCAGATACCTTATCCGAGATTTCATGGCAGGGTCTGAGACTCTCGGGAAGCCTCGTCCCAGAAGGTTGACCTCAGGTATAGCACGTTTGCACCCTCAGGCCAGCTTGTAGCCAGACCGCGCGTTAATGTCCCGTGTTCCCCGTGGCCCCGGCGCGCCTAGCCACCAGCCCTCTTGGTTGAACCTTGGGCGCAAGCAGTGGCCACCCCCTCCGCTTGTACCAAAGCAGATCACACACCTTTATTATCCTCAAAATGTAACAAACAGGGTAAGAAATCCCTCCCCCCCCACCAAGTCCAAGGGAAGCATTTAAAAACACCCGCAGTCGGGCCAGGAGTCCGCGGGTGGGGCCGGGACGCCGGGCGCCCCTCTATACGGCTGTAGTCCTCCCGAATAAGGGGATGGAGACCGGCAGGCGCCAAGCTCCGTGCTCCAGAGGTTCGCGGCTGCTGAGCTCCGAGTCGGTCCAGCTGGGAAAGACCCGGCGGCCGCGGTCGGCCTGCAGGCAGAGTGCCGGGCAGGGCGGCGCGGGTCGCGGCGCGCTGGGCAGGTGCATCGCCGACGTGTAGCCCCGGTCCAGGAAGAGCGGCTTGTAGCTGGGCGGCGGCTGCTCTTGTTTCTCGGCGCTGTCGCGGCGGCTCAAAAAGGGCGTAACGATCTTTCGGTAAAGGCCGCGCGTGTCCGTGAGCACCTCGCTGTAGGGCGGTGGCGGCTCGGCCATCAATACCGCCTCTTCGTAGCACGGTGGCTTAGACATGTCCGATTCCGCTGCGGAGTGGGAAGCGGTCCGAGGAATGAGGCCACCTGTCCCCAGCCTCCCGCAGAGACCTTGGCCAGCCAACAACCCCATAGCTACCTTGAGGGAGGCCGCTCCCTCCTCCTCGGTTCCAGGGAAGGCTACTCGGCGGAAGCCCCGCCCTTGTGTAGTGAGTCCGCCCCCTGCCGAGGACCCGCCCACCCTAGTGTCCGGGGAGCTCAGTGGCGGAGGTCGTACTTACCTTGGCGCGGGTAGCTCCAGGGCCGCGGCGGCACGGAGAGGTGCGGCGGCGGTGGGTGCGGAAGCGCGTGGTGGTGTGGGTGCACGTGGGCGTGCGGCTGCGCGGGCCCGTGGTGCAGCAGTGGGTGCGGGTGCACGTGCACGTGCGCGTGCCCCGGCGCCTCCAGGCGGCCGCGGTGCGGTGGTGGCGGTGGAGCTAGGCCTGGGGGGCTCCCGGCCAGGCTGCCCTCGAGCTCGAGGGGCTCCAGCTCGAGGGCGCGCAGGTTCTGCTCACGCAGTCGCTCCTCCTGGCGCCGTTTAAGGCGGCGGCGCAGGAAGCTGCAGAAGCAGCAGAGCAGAACGATGAGCCCCCAGATGAGCCAGAAGCCGGCGAAGCACGTGAGAAACGTGTAGGTCCCCTGGGACATAACCATGGCGGCGGCGCGGGCGGCGGGTCCTCGGCTGCTTCACTGGACACTGCGCTCCTCTGCGTGGCCTCGGGCCCGCGCCACGCTCCCAGGTGCCGCCAGCGTCACTTGGGGGCCCGCGGCCGGGGGCTGCCTGCGGCTGGGCTCAAGTCCTGCGCACGCCAGCGGGGGGCAGCAGCGGCGCCCGCTCCTTCCCATGGCGCCGGCAGGCGCGCGGACTGTCTCACCCAGGGCCGCGCGGGACCTGTGGGCAGACACAGGGCGCAGTGAAGGCGAGCCGCGGCCCCTGACGACTTCCCTGCCTGTACCCACGCCCTGCGCAGTCCCAGGAGAGCCTCCTTGCGGGAACCCCCGCACTCCCCGTGGGGTCCGGTGACATCACCGAGGAGGCTGACATCACTCTTAGAGGCTTCCCCGGTAGGGTTTCCCGCGATCTGAGACAGGGCCGCCACCGCCGCTGAGCTGGAGTCCGAGGGGACGCTAGACCGACCAGCAGGGGGCGCGCGAGGCCAGACTCAGGCCTTGAGCACGCACTGGAGATTCGCCAACGGCGTCCCCGGGGCACAGGGTACCCCAGCTTGGAAAGGGTTTCAGAGGCCTGCGGGCCGGCCCCTAAGGCGCTAATAAGGGGTTTGCGCGGGGAAAGGGTGGCCCACCTTCGAGAGACCCACAAACAACTCACCCAGCGCTCGGCTACAGCCCTCTGCATACCAGCGCTCTCGGCCTTATACCCACCCCCACCCCTGGCTGCCCAAGGCATGGAACATCCTGGTCCTGCGCTGCGGCCTCCAGCTCTTTGCCGCTCTCTCGGGGGCGGGGCTCGGACTCAGGACTACGGCTGCTAGTGCGTGCCACAGACCCTGTCTTTGTCTGCCTAGCGCGCCTCTTTCCTTTCTTTCCTAGCGTCCCTCTCTTCCTTTCCTTTAGGTGTCTCCACCAGCCGGGTTGCAGCTCCAACTCCACTTCCCCAGCCCTCTACCCGTGCATAGCCCTCTTGGCTCTGCCCCTCCAGCTCCAGGCCGCTTCCCCAATTCCCTTCCCTCTGCAGAAGGGAGGGAAAGTAGGTAGGTCTCAGAAGCTTGTCTTCCGGACCAACCTGGTCCTGAACCGCTACACACGAGCAGCTTTAGTTCCACCTCCTCTTCTCCACAGCCAGTGTTAAGGGAGAACTGTACATTCTAAGAGATATGCATGGGGGGGGGGGGGAGCCCTAAACTCTGGGGAGTGAAGGGCGGCAGGTGACTGTTCACTGCTCTCACAGAACAGAAATGAACCTTGGGGGTCAATGGAATTAGTCCTATTTTACAGATGAGGAAATGGGTTTGCAATTAGCTGTGTAGATGGCAAGTGGCAGACCCATCATTTGAACCCCAGCCTGGGCACGGTGGGGAAAGTGCTGCTGCCTGAGCTCCTTTGGGGGCCTCTTGCAGGAGTCCCATGGACCCTCCCACCCTCAGCAAGCCCAAGGCACACACGCACTCAGCTCTGGGGGCCACAGCGGGCCTCTGCCCCAAGCTGGGAGGCTTCAGACTACGCTGTCTCAAACTGGTCCAGCAATCTGGGGAGAAGCCAGGACATGCTGCCCCACCTTCTGCCCAGATGGCTCCTGTCTGACTCCATGGCTGCCTCCAGCCATGTGCCACTTGGTGCCCGTGCCAGTCCCTTTCTCCTGGGTCTGCGTTCCAGAACAGACAATGGCAGGAACAATAGCTCCTCCCGCCCCCTCAACAACCCCACCATGAGGCTGCCATGGCGACGCAGCCCAGATAAAAACACGATGCTGCCAGTCACTGGGAGTTAATTAAATCTGTTGTTCTCCTTTTCCCCGAGCCCTCAGGAATTTTCAGGAACACTCTGAGGACGCTGGGACTAACTAGGGGGCCCCTTGGCCTGCAGGGCAGGAACAGCTCTGGGTCAGAAAAGGTACTTCTAGGATTAGAGATGATGGGATTTAGCTGATTTAGAAGTATCTACCAAGGGCCATCTAGTGTGTATCAGGCCTGGTTCCAAGCCCTTTACACACAGAATCTTATGTGATTTTCAACACCTCCTGGTCACTGGGGGTTGTGCCAACTGGACAGATGAGGAGATAGGCTCACAGAGGGAAATGACTTGTCCCAGGTCACACAGCTAATAAGGGGAGGAGCTAGGATTAAAGCCTGAGTCTGAATCCACAAGTCTGTGTCAAAAGGCCTTCCCCTACATGTCAATGACAAGCCTAGTGCACTTGATACACGAGGGTTTAGTGGCAGTGGGGGCACAGGACAGACTGGCCAGCTCACAGTGTTCCTGCTCTTCCTGCCAAGGCCCTGGCGCACCTGGCCACCAGCCCTCAATTGCCATGAAATAGCTCAAGGGTGGGAAAGGACTTCAAGGTGAAGGAGGGATGGGACAGCGGTTCCATGGTTCACAAGGAACAAAAGATAGGGACCGAGTCCTCAGTGGGCTGGACATTGGGCCAGACTGGGGCCGACCACGCCTAAGATCCCCTGGTGCCATTGTCACCCAGGTGATAATGCACCCAGTGCACAAATGGGTGAAACTGCACTACAGATTATTAAGTAAGCACAATTAAGCCTGTGCGTACCTTACTTACTGGGTAATCTATCCCTGTCGTCACCCCTCAGCCAGGAAGCAGGAGTCCTTGCTGTGTTTTACAGATGTGGAAACAATGGGTCAGAAAGAGAAAGTCTCTTGCTTAGGTCTCACAGCTGAGTGGGCCCTGTGACCCCAATGTGGCTCCATCACCCAGTTTGAGCCGGGATGTGATGCTAACCATACCCTCCTCAGCTGTTATTCCACTTGGTGGGGCTACACCCAGCCTGGAGGGGGTCCTATCTCCTTCCCTGTATCTAGTCCCCAGGCTCAGTATCTTCCCATCTAACCTATGGTAGGTGTTCAGTAGATAAGCATCAAGAGATTCACTGAGACTTCAAAGTGCTTTACCTGGCCAGGCCAAATTTCTCAACACCGCCCCCGAAAATAGTGCCCTTTTACCCTCCGTGCCTTTGTGCACGCTCTTGTCCTTGGCTGGGGAGCCCTGCGGACTCACACCCTGCCTAACAACTTGTGGTTCACAGCCACTACCCTTGCCCACAGCCTTCCTGGCTGTAACCCACAAACGCAGGCCATTCGCCCAGCCCCGACTGTGGGACAGGAGCCTGCCCTTCAGACGGACTCATCCTTATGTCTGCCATTTCATTATTTGTTTTCTGTTTCTCTTCCGTTACCTTCCTGTGGGCTTTGTGAACGTTTCTTCAGAGTGCCCTTCTGATTTACTGTAGTGTTTTTGAGCATATCACTTAATATCATTTTCTTAGGCCACACACTCACGGGCACCCAGCAGGGGAGGCGAAAGTGAGACACCCAGTTTTCTCATCTAGCAGACTGAGCTAATCCGTGTAAAGGGCTTGGAGGTGCCCAATAGACAGCTCTGAGGATGGCAGCTCTGCAGAGGACACAGAGAAGTATGTGTCCCCAAAGCACTCCCTGCCTGAGGGCTGGATACCACAGGTAATTCTCTTCCTATCAAGGAGATGAACATTCTTTCCATTTAACAGATGAGGAAACTTGGTTCAAAGAGATTATATGACTCCTGAAGTCACTCAGATCTCTTATTATAGGGCCTGGTGCCTACTATGTGCCAAGCACTGCTATTGGTACCTGCCACATTACCCTCCACATCAATGACCCCGGTACGCCAACCTCAGACTTGCTGCTGGGTCCTTTATCTCAGTAAAGGGCATGTCATTCACTCCATCCACAAAGTCCTGTTGTTTTCACACCTCAGGGTAGTGTGTCTTCATCTGTCCACTGCCTGTGGTCGGTCCCCTCTGCTACCACCTTGGCCAGGCCACCCTCATCCCTCACCATCCTGGCTGCCGCTCTACTTCATCCTGTGCTCCTGCCCAGGCTGCCCACTCTCCACGTGGCCTATTTCATCCCATCCTTCTCCTGCCTGAACCCTCCAGCAGTTTCCCATTGCACTCAGGACACAGGCCAACTCCTTAACATGGGTTAGATTAGTGCCTCTCAAACTTGAGCAAGCATCAGAATCACATGGAGGGCTTGCTAAAAGCAGAGTGCTGGCCTCCACCACCAGAGTTCCTGACTCAGGAGGTCTGGGATGGGGCTTGAGAGTTTGCATTTCTCATAAGTTCCCAGGAGATGCTGATGATGCTGGTCTAGGGACCAGAGACCAGTGAGAACCACTGACCTAGATCATAGCCTCCAGGATGAGCTCCTGCCAAGGCCTCTTGAGTCTCACCTTGGAGCACTCTGTCCCTTTGCAAAAAGCATGCCAAGCATTCTCTGGGCTGCCAAGCATTCTGAAGCAAGCACACTTTCTCAGCCTGCAATCCGGCCCTCGCTGCTCTTGACCCAGCTCTCTCTACTTAGCCTCTTGGCAAGTCAGCCCCAAGGCTAGGTGAGAAGCCCAGTCATAGCAGAATGTTCTGTAGCGGCCTGTGTCCAACACCAGAGGACTGCCTCTGTCTACATCATCCAGAACACAGTCACTCAAGCCCACTTGTTGAAGGAGTGGCTGCAGGTGTCCAGTTACCTGCTTGGTCTTTTAGCTGTGGGACAAGAAACACCTCAAGAGCCAGGTCTGCATCCAGTTCATTCCTGGGAAATGTTGGCCATTCACCAAAATGCCCCTGAGAGAGAATCCATCACCAAGCTCTCAGCCCTTGAAGAGTGCTTTATAATGAGCTGAGAAGCCATACAACGTGGAAGCACACTCTACAGGCTCTGGAGGGGACAGGGAATCCCAGGCAGCAGAGCTCTGGGCCACAAGAGGACAGGAGGCTGGAGCTGCTTGTCCTTGAGCGAAGGGACAGGAGACTTGGACTAGGAGGAGAGTGTGGTGTGTGCTGAGGGTAGGGTGGAGGAAGGGGTGGCTGCTGACCGCTTTGCACAGGCCAAGCCTACTCCTAGCCCCTTGCATTTGTTCTCTCAGTAACATCTAGGGGTGGCTGTTATCATCCTCATTCTACAGACGAAGACAGAGGCTGAACTAGGGGCCAACTCAGGTGAAGTCCAGGCACCTACAAAGCCTGCTGTTCTGGCAGGAAGGGTACTGCAGGGAGGCCCTGGTGACATTTTCACACCCCTCCCACCCCAAGACAG
The DNA here is from genome assembly GCA_030035585.1 of Dugong dugon. Taxonomy (NCBI): domain Eukaryota; kingdom Metazoa; phylum Chordata; class Mammalia; order Sirenia; family Dugongidae; genus Dugong; species Dugong dugon. Next base: position 153,209,437 of record CM057460.1, read on the forward strand.
ATGAACTGAGGCTAGAAGAGAGATAGATGATGGGCTTGTCCCTTCTCCCACAGCCAGCCAGGCGTGGAGGTGGCCAGCATCTCATTTTTAGCTAGGCCAGGGCACTGGCTTGGCACCCCACCTGTGGGTACAATTTCTGTGGCCCAATCAGAGCATTAGGCCAGGGACCCAGGACTTAGGAAACTGCGAACGGGACAACAGAGATTGGGGCCCCTGTGGTCTGGGGGTGGAGGCCTGACTTAGACCAGTGTTCATTGTACTTAGCACTGGCTCTCCTCAGGGGTGGGGAGGGGGCAGATACTCAGAGGCCAGGCTCCTCCCTTGGGATTCGGGAGAAACGAGCCTCCATCCCCTCGTCTGGGCATAGGGATAACTATCTGTACCTCAAAGGGACTTGGACACACAGGTGAAGGTGATAAGACCCTTTTCAGAGGGGCAGCCTGGTGTAACGCCAAGCACTGAAGGGGGAAACCCAGGTTCAAATCCCACTTTTGCTCTAAATGAGCTATGTAGCCGCATCCTGGCTATTCCCATCCCTGAGCTAAAGTGTCTTCACGTGTAAGTCAAGGATGACAAGACCTGCCTGACAGTGCCAAGGAGGAGAACAACTGAGGAGAGTGTGAAAAGACTTCCAGCACCAGCACACAGCATCCTGTGACTAACCAACACCAGCCCCTTGCAGCCTCTGAGGCTCTCCAGCCCAGGGCGCTACACTGTCCACAAGCCTAGGGGGAGGGTGGGGTCGTCCAGCAAGAAGTGTCACTTGACCATAGACCAGAGGTCTCAAACTCACAACCTTCAGGCTGGACACAGTTCACTGACGTGTTTTGTTGGTCCACAATCTATTTTTGGTGAAAAATCTGATGAGCTGCCAACATTTGAAAACCAGGAGGTTTTACATAAAGATCTGGATTTCTGGCCTATCTTGAACATTGAATAATCTGGTCACACCAAGTCACATCCTCACGTGGCAACACAGACTGCAGCAGAGTAGCTCCCTGGCTCACCTCACTCATTCCATTCCCCTCCCCCGGCGCTGAAGCATTTGGGTTTTCAATCTCTGAGCTAGACTGAGCACCCCACTGCATGGACCCACCTTTGCCAAATTCTTTCCCCCACAGCCAGGACTGCAAAGTCCAAAAGGCCACAGAGCCCATGAACCAACAACTACGGTCTTGAGGGTTCCCTCCCAGGCACTGCTGTCCTGTGGGTCCTGAGTGGCCATTTGCCCCCCACTCAGACCCCTCAGAACCCACCCAGAAGACAAAGGCAGCCCTCACCATTCAGTCTCACCAAGAGAGAGAAAATGGAGGGAGGTTGAGAGGTAGGGCGCCAGGAAACAAGCCCAGCAGTAGCACAGTCTTATATAGCATCTGGGGGAGCAAGAATCTGGTGGATTTTGCTGGAAAAAGGAAAGGTATACCAAGGCCTGAAAAACACATGGAATTTCCTCACTAGGGGAATGTGAAGGAGGGTTAAAGATGCTCCTCTAGAAGGCTCTCCCATTCTTTTCTGCTTAGGTCACAAAGAGATGTTGTGTGACAGGCAGAGGGGCTTTGCAAGCAGAGAAACCCAGACTGGAAACCTAGCTCTATCACTTAGTGGTTGTGTGACCTTGGGCAAGTCACTTCCCCTCCCTGAGCTCTGGAGCCTTCACCTCTGAAATGGGAATAACAACTTACCTTATATAATTGTTGGGATAATGAAAAGGTTATGGATGCAAAGCACTCAACACAGGTCTCACCCAGAGCAGGAGGTGGATGAAAGGAGCCTGTGAATAACTCCTGTCTGTGGGAGACTCAGGCCCCACTTCCCAAGGCACCATCCATCTAAGGGCATTTCATGCCAAGGCCTCAAACATCCCAGACACTGGTCACTGCCGAGGCCCAGGATATCTCCCTGGGTGGGAAGGGAAACCAATGGATGGTTGTGGTCGCTGGGATGGTGGGTCTGAGGCCTGCGGGTGGCTGGCATCTGCTGAGTCAGGTCTGGGAGTGCTGGCAGGAGGGCCATTTCTCTCCCTAGCATGCTGCTTGTGGACAGCAGGTTGGGAAGGAAGCCAGAGATCATTTCCTCTCACTCAGAAGGCATTCTCTTCCCCATGGAGCTCCCCTGGAGGATGGGCACCTCCGTGTGGTGCTGGCCTTCCTGCTGGTCAACCTGCATGCCACCCCAGCACTGTTGGGTATTGTGCTCAAACAAGAAAGGGGCGCTTGTGGGCCAGACAATGGGCCGGGTCGCCCCCATTTGGCCTGGGCTTGGCTTCCCCGGGTCAGCAGTGTCCTTTCCTCCGCTCCTGCCCACGTTGCTCCCACGCCTCCCCAGAGAATGGTGGCTTGGATGGCTTGACAGAGACCCATGCCGTGTTTTGGCATATGCCCTGATGAGGAAGAGGGATGCGAGCTTCTTGCCTCTCCTCTGGTAAGGAGTATCGCCTTGGTGGGACCCAATTCGGGGCAAGCCATTTCGCGGGCGGGAGAAGGCCCTGGGTGGTGGTAGCGGTGGCGGAGGTTCCAGGGCAGAGACCTGGGCCCAGCCTCCGTGCTTCCTGGCGCCTACCCCTGCCCCCCGCGGCAGGCCCAGGGTCTGGGCCGCCCCCATGTCTGCAGCCATCTCATGAGCCCTGCTGCGACGACTGCAGCCACGTGGGAGCCAGCTCGTGCCCACGGGGCCGCTCGCCCCACCACCCCCACCCACGACAAGCTGTGGAGGCAGGCACACCCAGAGGGGCTTAAGGGGCGAAAGTTGCCCACCCAGGGCGGAAGGGTCCTGGTCTCCCTCTCCCCCAGAACCCCCCGGCTGCAGCCCCGCGTCGGGGGGGAGGGGGCGTCGCCGCCCCGCAGCCGCGTTGCCGGGGAGCGCAACCCCGTTGCTGTGGCAACCGTTTCCAAGCGAGCCGGTGGCGGCTCGCGCCCCACTCCGGCTCCCTTGCTCGCTGGCACTCTCCCTCCCTCCCTCCGGTGTGGCCTGGGGGAGGGTCCGCCCTGCGGCCGGGGCAGCGACCAGGGGACAGGGTGCAGAGCCGCCCGCGGGGAGGGGCTCAGCCCCAGGACGGTCATCGGCCCGAGCTCCGCGCCCGCCCAGCGCCGCAGCAGCCGCCGCGGTACTCACGGGCCCAGGCATCCTCCTCGAGCTCGTTCTCCTGGTTCGGGACGAGGGGTGCGGGCCCAGCGGGCAAAGCCCCCAGCCTCGGGGACGCGGCGGCGGCTCGGGAGAGCACACCGTGGCAACGAAAGCAGCTCCAAGCGCCGGGCTGGAGCCGCGGGGCGCGCGCACGGGCGCGTACACGGCGCATACCGAGCCCGGCGTGCGCGCGCGCGCGGCTGTCGGCAGAGGCCCCCCCACCCCCAGCAACACACCACCGAGGAAGTCCGCCTGGGAGGAGAGGAAGGGAAGGTTCGCTGCACCCACCTGCCACGCTGAGACACGGCACACACGGGGCGCCGGGCTCTCGCCACTGAGGGCACCCTTCACAGGGGTATGCACACGCCACGCAGCTGCCGGCAGCAGGCTGTGCAGCCAGGCACTCGCGGGCAGACCTGGTGCACACAATCGGTCGTGCACACTGCATGCCCAAGCCAAGCAGCTGAGGAAGAGAACCCTGACACACATACAGCTCGACCTGGAGAGCACACACACATCCAGGCCCTGGTCACATCTTGAAAGGTACTACGTACACCCAGTGTGCAGACAGGCATACAATGTGGCCCCAGCGGAGGAACACACGGCCTCCCTCCTCCTTCGCCCCTCCTACTATGTCCCCAGCAGGCACACATCACCGTATACCTCTTAGGAATTAGCACAGGGGAGAGGAGCTACTTCGGAGTCCATAGCTCTCCAGCCTGATCCATGGCCCCCATGGCCCCCGCTCACCCTGAGGGAACACAGAAGGCTCCACTGTGGCCTCAGGTCCAGTCTGGCTGTCTATCCACCTCTTAACTGGGTTCCCTGTTTCTAGTTCAACTTCTGTACTGCACTTAGGGTGATCTTTCAAAACACTTCTACTACCATATCAGCTGGGACATATTGAGATACAAGTGACAGAACCCAAATCAAATAGGCTTGTGCCCAAAGGGGAATTGATTGGCTCACATAACTGGAAAATGCAAGGGTAGAGCTTAGTTTTGGTCCCAGTTGGACTGAGGTGTTCAAGCAATGGCATCAGGCATGTATCTATTTCCACTTTTTGTGTTTACATCCTTCTAGGGGAAGTTCTCCCCAAGTGGTGGCCAGATGATCCCTCAGCTCCAGCCTTATATCCTGCCACCCAGCCCAAGGAAGGAGGATCTCAATTCTTTCTCAGTAGTTCTAACAAAAAACACAACTCTTTTGGACTCATTTTGAGTGTCCATCAGTGAACCAATCTAGGTGGCTATGTCTGAGGGAGTGGATATGTGTTCAGCCATCCAATATCCCCCTTTCTTTGGTGCTAACTCCTAGATTTCATCAGGGGAGTCCCTGCACTCCATGGATGCCATCTTGGTGGGCCTGTGAACCCAAGTGCTTGTCCCCCCCAAATCCACAATGGGCAGGTTTCCAGCCAGGCCATTCACTCTTTGGAGTCTTGGGCTCAGTAATACAAAGATACAAACAGGACTACAGCATCTTGCTTCTGGTGGTTGGGCTGTGGTGAGGATAGGGTCTGTGAGTTCAGCCCCTATCCTTCTAACGCTGTTTCTAAGTAAGCTGGAGGACAGTTCTGTCACTTACAACCATACCCCTGATGGCCCAACCTGAGTCACATACTCCACCCAGGTGTGTGGTGTATGTGTACATCAGAGGGCACAGGCCCAGCTCCATCTAATCCACATTGAGAGTGGTGGTGGTGGTGGTGGGGTTCCCCAAAGCAAACTTCGGATGCTTTTGTAGATGCTGGGCAGACACCCTGACACAACCAGTTAAAACCCTTCAGGGACTCCCCCACCTTACAGATGAGGCCCCATGTCCTTAATTCAGCTTTCAAAGCTCTGTGTGCCCGGGCCTCACTGTCCCCAGCTCCAGCCACACCCTTCTTCACCCCATGTTCAGCCATCCTAAGCCATTAGAGGCCTTCGATCATCTGTCTGGCTCCTCTTTCTAGGCATATGTTGCTCCTGTGACTTGGACGGCACCAATAACCCCGACACCTTCGTGGCCAAAGGACCTCGCTGCTTGGCATTTGCCCCACCTCCACCCGCCACCCCATGGCAGTCCAGGCCCTACCAGCCCTAGAATCATCTTTGTCACAGTGCTGATCACACTGGGTCCCACTGTTTCCATGTCTGCCTCCCCACCACACTGAGCTCCAAGCTGGCGGGGGCCTCATCTCTATCTGGGTCCCCAGCTCCCACAACAGAACTAGGTGGGGAGATGAGCTTAGGCAAGGCTCATTGGGAAATGAATTCTGGGAGTTTCCTACACCAAGGATCCACTGTGCTAAGAGCTTTAAGGTGAGCTTTACCCTAGCCAAGTTCCCGGCAGGCCTCTCTAGCCCAAAGGGAGCTTGGCAAGGTCTGGGACTCACCTGCAGGCAGAATACCTCAGGAAGCCAGACATCCACCTGGTACCCATTCACATTCACACACTGGACCAGGACTGGGCGTTGGACTCTGCACACTAGTACCTACCTAACCCCTGCCCCCACCCAGCGGAACCTGGGGCAAAGAGGCAAATACACCTCAGGCTCCAACCTCACGCCTATGGACAGGATCCAGCTTCTCCACCTTCACGGACCACTCACTAGCTGCAAGACCTTGGGCAAGGCCCTCTCTTCCCGCCATTTCTCTCAAGTTGATGGAAGCACAGCAACCACTCCATGCACCAAGGGCTGGATGGGAACAGAGGCTCCTACTGCAAAGTCGGGGCTTGGAGCCTTCTGGCTGCTCTTGAGGTGGTGGTCAGCTTGGTGTCCAGCAGCTTCAGTAAATCCTCACAGTCACCCTGTGAGGCAGTGGTTATTATAACCTTTTCCATATAAGGGGAAGGCCTCATGCAAAGCCACACAGCTTGAAAAGAGGCCTTGAAGCCATAACTATTCAACTGCAAAGTTAGGTGGTTTCTGTGGCACTGGATGCTCACCCAAGGGCAAGGAACAAGGCCTCATGGTGGTTACAGGGCATTCCTGGGGGTCTGGGGACAATGGGAGGCTATAGAACAGTGACGGTTCTGTGAGGCCTACGACAAACTTGTGGTGGAAGAGCTCTTACCTCCGAGTCTTTGCATAGGTGGTCCCCCTGCCTGGAATGCTCTCCCCAAACTCCTTCTGATCCTCAGCCAACTGTGTCTCCTTCAAGGCCTGACTTAACTGCTATCTTCAGAGAAGCCTCCCTGATGCCCAGGTGGCCTCTCCCCACCCACCCCTGCCACAGCTTTCTTCCCAGTGCCACCACTGTCTAGGTCTTTGCCCATCCACATCTCATGCTTCAAGGGCAAAACAGAGGGACAGACCTAACGCAGGTGTACCAGGCCAGGGTCAGGCACACAGGAGACATCTAGGTAAGACACACCTGGTTGCTGCATAGCCCTAGGCCACTCGAAGTCCACAATGGCAGCCAGCCCACCTTGGCCTTGGCAGGGATGCTGCCAGCTGGGCCCACCTTGCTAGCCCAGCAGAGACAGACCCCCATCCCAATAAGTACCTGAGGCTTCTTCCCACAGGGCTTGTCCTATTGAAGCTGAGAAGCCCTGAGCCTGAAGGCCTGCCTTGACCTGGCTGCTAGAGAGGCCACCCTAAGATCAGATCTGGGGATCCTGGGCCTTGCTGGACGGGCAGCCCTGCCAGGCCCACCTCCAAGCCCTCTGTACTTTCCAGCAGGACCAGGGACGCAGGTAGACCACTGGAGCACCCGAGCAAGAAAGAGGCAAACAGGGGCTGTAGGCCAGGTTTGTGCTCGGACTGTATTCACACGGAGACATCTGGCAGCTTACACTGGACAAAATGAGTAATAAAAATTGGCTTTAAATACGGAAAAACCAGGGCCCTGTAATCCCATGTGACCCTAGCACTGGGACCAGGATGGCCATCACAGTTTGGGAAGGGTCTGGGGAGCAGGCAGACGGCCTCACCCTACCCCCTTCTCACGTGCATACACACACACACACACACACACACACCCCACAGGCACACAAAGGAAGGGCGGATTATTGCTGGGCATGTGTGTCTATTGTTACAAGGGGGGGCAGAATGTTTGAGGGTTGGCCAGGGACACCCCCCCTGGCCTGGGCTGCGGCATTTCTGAAAAAAGTATCTTCAGGACAGGGCCCAGCGTAAAGGAGGAGGCACCCTGGGAGCCGGAAGGCAGAGGCAGACCCATCTGGGACAGCCTGGGCAGTGGACTGAGAGTCCCAGGGTCAGCCCAATCTCTGGTCACACTTTGGCACAGGCCTAGTGAAGCAGAGGCCCCAATCCAACTCTGACAAGCGTTGAGAAGGGACAGCAGTGGGCCCCAAAACAGGGTGGCTGTGCCCAGGGCAGCAGAGGCAGGCACGATTCTCACTTGGGAGGTCTGCGGTGGCGAGCACAGTGCTGGGGGCGTGGGGGCCCAGATGGAGCTGAACCTGAGGAGCCTTGAGTTTGGCAGCGGCTCCTCTGCCAGCCCCTGACCCTCCCAGGCCAGGGCTGGCTGCCCCAGGGAACTGAGGCTAGGGCGCCAGGCCCAGGTTGGGTAATAAGAACGCTCTGGTTGCTATATACATTCGTACAAATACATAAATACAGAAAGCCCCGAGCTCTGCAGAGAAGAGCTGAAGGGACGCACCTTGTCCCAGGGACAGCCCAGGCCTCGCCAGACTCAGCCAGGCCAGGGACTGAGGGGCAGAGGGCACTGGGGACAGCTCAGGCTGTGTTCCCCCAGCCACAATTCGAGTGGACAATGGGGAAGACCACTGTGCAAAACTGTAAACAGCGCTCAGAGTAGCTGCTACCGCCAACCACCAATGGGGGCCTCAAGCTGGGGGCTAGAGGCGGGTGGGGAGCTCAAGATGGGTGGGGAACTCGAGACGGGTGGGGAGCTCTTCCTCACTGTCACTGCAGTTCCCACAGCAATCCTGGAGGGGTGGGGAGACACAGGAAGAGAGGCAGAGCAAGCGCCATTAGCCACCAGAGACGCCAGAGGCCCCGGACCTGCCAGGCGGGGTCACAGCTCTGGCCAAAGTGGCTGGGCATCAGTGCAGACGCTGCTGGCAGCAGACAGCAGGAAGGGCACTAGGTCGGTCTCAGGTTCCGCCTAGGCAAGGCCTGCGTCTAGCCCCTTTCCCTTGGGACGGTGGAGGCATAGCAGGGGAAACAGGGTAGCTAAGCAAGGCTAGCAGGGTGTGGGGAACAGAGCAGAAGGGGAGGGGGAGCGGGCACCAGACTTCTTTCACCCACATCTTGCCTCGGCCATGGAAGGGCTGCCCGTGGCTCCCCGAGGCCAGGCAGCAAGGCCAACCCACGGGGAGCCCACACTGCTCACCTCTGGAAAGAGAAAAGAGGCCGTGAGCCCAGCCAGGGGCCAGAGAAAGGCGGGAGTGAGGCAGGAGTCCCTAGGCACAGCTGGAGGAGGCCCACTCCCAGCGCATGCGGGCACCAGCTCTGCCTCCCGCCCACTGTCCCCTGGAGGCAGGCTGCTGGGGTACCTGGCGGCTGAAGAGTCTCTGCAGCAGGCCCTTCTTGGGAGGTGCAGGCGGCTGGCCCTTCCAGTCCAGGTCTGGGGGGACCATGCCATCTAGCCCAAAGACATTCAGTTCCTGGAAGCACTCGGTCTCCACCATCTGCCATGAAACAGGCCGGTTGGGAGAGCTGCCCTGAGGGCTACCCCTCTGGAGCCCACCCCCAAGCTGGGCAGGCCCCACCTCATTCTGCCAGGGGATGGGCACGCTGCCCGTGGCAAACTTCTGGTAGAAGTCTTGGTCTGTAGGCTCCAGCTCCACACCCTTAACCGTAGAGAACTGCTCAATGTCCAGAACATCCTTGCAGTAAATGGCCTGGGGCTGGGGTGACAGAGGCAGCGGTCAAAGAGGATCACCCCCTCTCCCCCAACACACAGGAAGGCAGCTGAGCCTAAGTCCTGTCCTCCTGACACCTGCGGCTCTCAGGTGTGGAGTCAGAAACATGGCGCCCAAGCACAGTTCTGCCACTTCATCATCCCTCAGCCCAGGGGCTGCCTCCATGGCTGAACAAGGCTGCATAAAGGCCAGCCCAAGAGGCTTTGCTCAGGGTAGCTGACAGATCATGGCTAACCAGTCCAAATGGTGCCTTTGTAGAATCAGTAAAGGCACCCTCTCACCTGTACACGATCATGTGGGTGCTTGGCTTGGGGAGGTGAGTGCAGAGGAACCTCAGCTGGCCCCCTTGGTGGGGCCCCTTGTGCAGGACCCAGCACGGACTGGGCCCTCTGCCCTGGAGCATCCAGCAGTTTGCTCCAGCCCCTTCTCAAGCTTCACAGCCAAGCAGAGGATTAGTACAATCCTCCCACCTCCCCACCCTGGTTCCCTCCTGGGAGCCCACCTCAGCTCCAGAAGGCCACTTTCTATTTCATCTTTACATCACTTTATAAATCCTACTATTACGGATGTCAGTTAAAATAATGCCATCATGTAAAGGATATGAACAGACACTTCACCAAAGAAGACATTCAGGCAGCTAACAGACACATGAGGAAATGTTCGCTATCACTAGCCATTAGAGAAGTGCAAATCAAAACTACAATGAGATACCATCTCACCTTGATGTTACTGGCACAAATAAAAAAAAAAAACAGAAAATAACAAATGTTGGAGAGATCGTTGGGAGATTGGAACTCTTATGTACTGCTGATGGGAATGCAAAATGGTACAACCATTTTGGAAAACAATGTGGCACTTCCTTAAAAAGCTTCAAATACAAATACCATACAATCCAGCAATCCCACTCCTAGGAATATATCCTAGAGAACTAAGAGCTGTCACACAAGTAGACATATGCACACCCATGTTCACTGCAGCATTATTCACAATAGCAAAAAGATGGAAACAACCTAAGTGCCCATCAACAGATGAATGGATAAACGGACAATGGGATACTACACAACAATAAAAAATGACTCTGGGAAACATTTAACAACATGGATGTATCTGGAGGGTATTATGCTGAGTGAAATACATCAATCACAAAAGGACAAATACTATATGAAACCACTATTATAAAAACACATGAAAATGTTTCCACACAGAAAGAAACAATCTTTGATGGTTACGAGGGAAGGGAAGGGTGGGGACGGAAAAACACTAACTAGACTAGATAAGTGGTAACTTGGGTGAAAGGTAAGACAGTACACAATATTGGGGAAATCAGCACAACCTGATCAGGGCAAAGTCATAGAAGCTTCACAGACACATCGAAACACCCTGAGGGACTGAGTTACTGGACTGAGGGATGGGGACCACGGTCTCGGGGAACATCTAGCTCAACTGACATCCCGGCTGGAGCAAAGGAGAATGAAGACCAAAAGGGAAAGATTAGTCCAAAGGACTAGTGGACCACAACTAGCACAACCTCCACCAGACTGAGCCCAGAACAACTATGTGGTGCCTGGGTATCACCACCGACTACTCTGGCAGGGATCACAATAGGGGTCCCGGACAGAGCAGGAGAAAAATATAGAACAAAATTCAAATTCACAAAAAAAAAAGACCCCGGATGCCCTTTTAATTCAGTACTGAAGTCACTCCTGAGGTTCACCCTTCAGCCAAAGATTAGACAGGTCTATAGGACCAACAATAACACACACGAGGGACATCCTTCATAGTTCAATCATGTATACGAGACTAATGGGCACAGTAGCCCAAAAGCAAAGACAAGAAAGCAGGAAGGGACAGGAAAACTGTACGAATGGAAATGGAATCTGGAGTGGAGAAGGGGAGACTGTTGACACATCGTGGAGTTGGCAACCAATGTCACAAAACAATTTGTGTATTAACTGTTTAATGAGAAACTAATTTACTCTATAAACTTTCACCTAAATCACAATAAAAAAGATAATAATGCCATCATGTTTGATGGTACAGCTGCTTTTGCAGTGTAGCAGTGCCTCAAAAGGTTAAACATATAGTTACCATATGAACCAGCAATCTAAGTACATACCTAAGAGAAGTGAAAATATCCACCCACACAACCAATGTTGTACCTCAGTGTTCACAGCAGCACTATTCGTAACAGCCAGAAAGCAGAAACAGCCCAAATACCCACCAACTGATGAATGGATGGGAGTCCCTGGGTGGTGTAAATGGTTGACAAGCTTGGCTGCTAACCGAAAGGCTGGAGGTTCAAGTCCACCCAGAGGCACCCTGAAAGAAAGGCCTGGGAACCTACTTCCAAAAAACCAGCCACTGAAAACCCTAAGCAGCACAGTTCTACCCTGACACCCATGGGATTGCCATGAGCCAAAGTTTTGATGGCTACTGGTTTGGTTTTGGATGTATGGATAAACAAAATGTGCTACATCCACACAATGGAATATTACTGAGCCATAAAAAGCAACAAAGTACCAACACATGCTATGACACGGATAAACCTTGAAAACGCTATGCTTAAGTGTAAGGAGCTAGACACGAAAGGCCACAGATGGTGTAACTCTATTTACTTGAAATATCCAGAAAAGGCAAATACTTGGAGACGGAAAGTGGATTAGTGGTTTTCTAGGGCTGGGAGGGCAGGAAAAGGGAGTTTGGAGAGCAATGGCTAAAGGGTACAGGGTTTCTTTTTGGGGTGATGAAAATACTCTAAGATTGTGGTGATGCTGCACAACTCTGTGAATATGCTAAAAGCCACTGAATTGTACACTTTAAACATAGGGTGTCGCTCCTTGGAATATATCCTAGAGAAATAAGAGCTGTCACACGAATAGATATATGGACACCCACGTTCATTGCAGCACTGTCCATGATAGCAAAAAGATGGAAACAACCTAGCTGCCCATCAGCGGACAAATGGATAACCAAATTATGGTATATTCACACAACAGAATACTACGCAACGATAAAGAACAACGATGAATCCATGAGACACCTTATAACGTGGAGGAATCTGGAAGGCATTATGCTTAGTGAATTTAGTCATTCACAAAAGGACAAATTATTGTATACGACCACTATTATAAGAACTCAAGAAAAAGTTTAAACACAGAAGAAAATACTCTTTGATGGTTACGAGGGTGGGGAGGAAGGGAGAGGGTTATTCACTAACTAGATAGTAGACAAGAATTATCTTAGGTGAAGGGAAGGACAGCACATGCTACAGGCGAAGTTGGCATAACGGGACTAAACCAAAGCTAAGAAGTTTGCTGAATACAACCAAACACTTCGAGGGACAGAGCAGCAGGGGCGGGGGTCTGGGGACCATGATTTCAGGGGACATCTAGGTTGACTGGCATAACAAAGTTTTTTAAGAAAATGTTCTGCATCCTACTTCGGTTAGTGGCGTCTGGGGTTTTAAAAGCTAGCGAGCGGCCATCTAAGATACATCAATTGGTCCCAACCCACTTGGAGTAAAGGAGAATGAAGAACACCAAAGTCACAAGGAAAGTACTAGCCTAAGAGACAGAAAGGGCCACACAAACCGGAGACTGCATCAGCCTGAGACCAGAAGAACTAGATGGTGCCTGGCTACCACCAATGACCGCCCTGACAGGGAACACAACAGAGAGTCCCTGATGAAGCATGAGACAAGTGGGCTGCAGAACTCAAATTCTAGTAAAAAGACCAGACTTAATGGTCTGACTGAGACTGGAGGAACCCGAAAAAGCACGGTCTCCGGGCTCTCTGTCAACCCAGAACTAAAGCCATTCCCGAGACCAACTCTTCAGACAAAGATTGGACTGAACTATGGGACATAAAATGATACTCGTGAAGAGTGTGCTTCTTCGCTCAAGCAGAGACATGAAACTAAATGGGCAGCTCCTGTCCAGAAGTGAGATGGGAGGGCAGAGAGGGTCAGAAGCTGGCTGAATGGACATGAGAAATCAGGGGTGGAAAGGAGGAGTATGCTATCACAGTACAGGGAGAGCAATTGGGGTCACATAGCAGTGTGTGTATAAACTTTTATATGAGAGACCGATTTGAATTGTAAACTTTCACTTTAAGTACAACAATAAAAAAAAAAACCCATAGGGTGTGAATTATATCTCAATGAATCTATTAAGAAGAAAAATCATCATCACACTTGCTTTTCATCTGCTGCTTCTAAGAAGTTGATCTCCAGGGCACTGGTTCTATCTCTGACTTTGAACAATGCCAGAGGTCATGGATTTACCTCCAGGTTCAGTGAGATGATATGGGTGTAAGGGGGGGGTGTAGCAGCGAGTAGCAGCTGCCACCTTGGGGCAGGCTCACTCAGTTCAAGTGCTAGCCCTGGACAGTGGACAGTCACCTAAGCCCCTGATGATGGCTACCCTGCAGGGTTCCTGGGAGGGCTACATGAGACGGTCATTCTGAGGCAGCAGTCCCCTAACCGGCCTTCCAGTCTGCCCCCCATACCTCACATTCCTGCTCAGCATCCTCCAATGGCCCCATCACACTTAGGGACCGCAATCCCCGCCAGCTCTCAGGGCCGCACCTCCCTCCAGGCTCTCTTGCCCCACTGCTCTGCACCAGCCACACTGGCCTCCTCGCTGCTATCCACTGCACAAGGCTGGGACCCGCCCCAGGGCCTCGATGCCTGCTGTTCCTTCCACCCGAAAGCCTCACACCCCACATCTTGGCAAGGCCCTCTCCTCCATGTATTTTTAGACTGCTGCTTAACTGTCAGCTCCTCAGAGACTACCCTGTCTAAAAATGCCCCCAGCCGCACCCTTCCTGTCTTCTCATTAGTTGCTGTCAAGTTGACCCCAACCCACGGCAACCCCATGTGTGCAGACAGAACTGCTCCATAGGGTTTTCAAAGACGTGACCTTTCGGGAGCAGATCGCCAGGTCTGTCTTCCGAGGCGCCTCTGGGTGTGTTCGAACCTCCAACCTTTAGACTGGTAGCTGAGTGCTTAACCATTTGCTCCATCCAGGGACTCCTTCCTGTCTTCTTAGCCTCCTTCCCTTTGTCACAGTGAATGTTACCTGAAATGGTTTTCCACTAAAAGGTTTATTATTTTGGTGTATCTCCACTAGAACATAAGCTCCATGAGGGCAGGACTTGGTCGTGCTGACTTCAGTATCTCCAAGGCCCGGCACATGTGGCACTTTCATTTGCTGAATATATAAACAAACGTGTATAGCTGACACCCATGAACCTGGCCTGCCCATCACCTTCCTGGCTGCCTCCTCAGTGTTTCTGGTGAACTATCAGTTACAGAATGAGGCACTGGTGGTTAAATGATAGAACTCTCACTTTCCATGTGGGAGACCCAGGTTTGATTCCTGGCCAATGCACTTCACACACAGCCACCACCTATCTGTCAGTGGAGGTCTGCATGTTGCTATGACATTGAACAGGTTTCAGTAGAGCTTCCAGACTAAGATGGACTAAGAAAAAAGGCCTGGCGATCTACTTCTGCAAATCATCCAGTGAAAACCCTTTGGATCAAAACAGAACACTGTCCAATCCACAACTGACTATGAGCATGGCGCGGTCACAGGACCTAGTCCTCTCACACATGGCGGGGGGACTTTACATAGAGAAGCCTGCATTCAGTGAGAGGGACACAGTCAACAGGTTGAAGCAGAGCAGAGAGATGGAGAGTGCTGGCAACCTGGCATGAAGCCCTGATGTTGGCCCTACTCTGGGACTTTCTGGCCAAATGAACCAAAAAGCTACATGCTGGGCTTCAGGAAGTTTGGGTTGGGTTTCTGCCACTTGGAACTCAATGACTAGAGGACGCACCTGCTTGCAGGGTGCCTGGCCCACTGTGGGAGGATTCCACCCACAGAGAGGTGGTCAGCATTGCTGGGGGTAGGCAGTCTGTGTTCTACCAGCCCAACAGCCCTCTGCCCTGCTGGCAACAGTATCTTGGTTTTCCTTTGGGGAACAGACCTCCCCTGCTGGCAGCGGTCCCAGGTAGGGCCAGTGAGTACCACAGCCCCTGCACAGAATCAGCTGGTCCTGGGGCGGAGTGGTCCTCTGAGCACTCAAGAGGCAATGAGCACCAGCCTAGGGCTTCTTTTGGCATTACTGAAGTCCCTGGGAGGTGCAAACGTTTAAGCACTGGGATGCTAATCAGAAGTTTGGCAGGCTGAACCTGCTTAGGGGCACCCTGGAAACAAGGCCTAGCAAGCTGCTTCCGAAAGGTCACAGCCTTGAAAACCACTAAGGAATCAACTCTACAGCAACTGGTTAACCCTAACCAGACCAGTGGCCATGGAGTTGACTCCAGTTAACCTTATCCTGGGCTTTTCACTTCTGGGAGCCCCAGTGAATTATCTTTTTTTTTTTTGGCTAGGCCATTTGAGTTGAGTTTTCTGCCACTTGCACCAAATGTATCCTAACCAGTGCTCCAAGAGCCCCCACCCACCTGGCTCGCCCCCATGGGCACTCACGTCAGGCTTGAAGGGCGGCTCCAACATGCCAGCTCCCAGCCGCTTGAAGTTCAGCTTCTTGAAGAGGGGGTGCTCCTTCACTTCTTGGGCACCACCCCCGCGACACCCTAGGCGCTCAGCTGGGTCCTTGCAAAGAAGCTGTGGCAGAGCTGGGGTGGTCAGGGCACCTGTGGGTGGGGGGGGTGCCTCGCCCCAGCCCCACCACCCAGCCCCGCTGTGGGCTGCTGTACCTGGGAGCAGAGTGAGCAGGCCTGCAAGGAAAAGCGGTCGGAGTACTCCTCGGGTACTTCCTTTACCAGCCGCTCCACTTCCTCCCGCTTGATCTTCTTCTTCCTCTGCTGAAAGGGCGACTGGCCTGCAATCATCTCATATAGGAGGCAGCCAAGTGCCCACCAGTCTGGGCTGAATGTGTACCGTTCGTTCTTTACCACCTCTGGAGCTAGGGGGGAGGCACGGAAGTTAGGGCAGGGTGGAGGCAGAAGTGGGGTGGGGGTGGGGGGGAAGAGCCCTCAGGCCTACAACGCCCAATGCACGTTAAGTCAGGGGTCCCAAACTTAACACCCATCAGCCAGATGGGCACCACTAAGTGGCTTGGTGGGGACTGTGGCAAACAGGAGAGCACATGCCCCATCCAAGGGCGCTGCTGCAGCCTGCAGCGGGGACCATGCCCAGTGCTCCCATTCTGATTTTTCAAGAAAAGTCAGAAATCCCTACTTTCAATGTGAAATTGCCTGGCTTATTAAATGTTGGCAAGCAATTCAAACTGTTTTTAAAAACAATTTAATTTAAACACAAATGTAGGCCAAATTGGGCCCATGTGGCTAGCAGTGTACAACCTCCGGATTTAGTACCTGAGAGAAGAAAGAGGAAAACTAATGCTTCCTGAATATCCACTACGTGCCAGGGCAGGCATGTGGGAATTTTCTCCTCTACTATCTCTTTTCATCTTCAAGGCGAGCCTGGGAGGCAGGTTGGATCATCATTTTACCGTCGAGGAAAGTTAGGGTAAGTTAAGCGGAGGGTCTGGCCCAGGGCCACACAACAAGCTGTGAAGCTGTGAAACTGTGGAGCCTGGCTCCACATGCTATGTCATGGGGTCCCTGTGTAGAAAATATGTCCCGAGGGCAACACGAGGGCGCATCTTGGCCCTTCCACTGGTCCCCACCACAGACGGATGCTCCAACTCTGAGCGCGGGCAATTCAGGGGCAGGGAGGGCCAGGAGCCCAAGTTTGAGCCCCTCCTCAGCATTCACGGCAGCCTCCACCAGGCCTAGCTAATAGCAGGCGTTTAACAATGAACAAATGACGCTGGATTTCCAAGTGATGGGGTCCCGGCTGAGTCCTAGTCTCCTAATCATATAACGCTGTATCAGGAGCTCCCCAGAGGCAGGGCCAGGATTGGCCAGGTACTGGGCCTCCTCCCAGACCCCGGACCCCTGCTCTGTCAATGTTTACTCCCCTCCTTCTTGCCCACAGGCAGCCAGTGACCAAAAACACCTTCAGGCAGCACCAAGTGTGGCTCTTTCTATTCTTTGAGCCACAGAAGACTCCCAAACAGCAGTGGGTGGGACCAGGCTCTGGATAGTGAGCCAGGGACCCAGGGGGTTGGTGGGCCAGATGGAGGGAGACTCACCCATGTAGCCTACAGTACCCACACGGCCTTTGATGGTCTGGCCCTCAGGCACGTGCACAGCCAGCCCCAGGTCGGAGATGCGGATGTGACCTGTGTATGGTGGAAGAGCAGGGGCCATTACAGGACCAGGCTGCCCGCCCCACCCCACCCCCTTAGCAGCACCCCAACCCACCGTGGTCATCCAGCAGGATGTTCTCAGGTTTTAGGTCCCTGTGGGAGAGAAGGGCAGGGTCAGAGGCTACTCAGCATGTCAGGGAGCCAGCAGGGGCCACCCCCGCCAAGCTCATTTACCTCCTGGGATTACAGGTGGAATGAGGTACGGGGCCTGTTTTTTGACAGAGTGACAACAGATAGCCCAGTCCTCCCTTCACCTGCAGGAGCCCCGTCTCAAGGGAGCAGATGAGGGATCTACAGAGCCAGAACTCTCTAGGCAAGTGGAAGATGCCCCCATCCAGGAGGGGAATTCCCTGGACACCACCACAGCTTTGTTCGCTCCTGGTGCAAGGTGCACCCTCCCTCCCCTCTGGGGGCTGACTCTATCTTTCTTTGTCTGTCAAATGGGGCTACTCATCCATCTCGTCCTGGGGCTGTAATAAGGCTCAAGTGAAATAACAGCAACAGCAACTGTGCCTGGTGCTGACGCTGACGAACAGGGACAATAAGCAGTAAGAACCCGAGCTCTCCACTGCTGAGCCTGACTGGGGGCCAGGCTCTGGCCCAGGAACCGTTCTGCACTATCTCACTCAGTCCCTACAACAACCTGCAAGGGAGGAACAATGGGAATTACTGTCTTGGCTTCCCAGAAAAGGAAATGGTGCCGGGAGCAGGTAGCCAACTGGCCCAAAGTCACACACATAGGGGTGACAAAGCCAGGACTCACACACGGGCCAGCCAGACCCCACAGCCTAGGCTCTGAACAATCCAAGTTGGTCCGCTAGGAGGAAAGTGCTGAGCCCGAGCCCAGCAGGGCACAGACAGGTATGCGGCCTCACACAGGGGCCCAACACCCCAGCATCCCTCCACAGGCTGAGCCCAAACAGCAGGCACCCACGCCCTCCACACCTGTACACGATGCGCTCCCGGTGCAGGTCCTCCAAGCCACAGCAGATCTCAGCGGCATAGAAGACAGCCCGCGCCTCAGGGAAGCCTGCCTGGCCCATGTGGTAGATGTGGAACTTGAGGTCGCCCCCGTTCATCAGTGTCAGCACCAGGCAGAGGGCATCCTTGGTCTCGTAGGCGTAGGCCAGGCTCACCTGTGGCCGAAGGGACCTGAGCCTCAAGCAGGGGTTACAGGCCTGCCTAGTGGCAGGGTTGGCACCAGCCACCCCAGAGAGCCTTCTCAGTGCCACTCCTGAGGCCCAGCTGCTCCCAGGCCTGTGTCAACACCCCAAACCTGCCCTTGCCAGGCATCAAGGAGGATGGGGCTGGATTGCAAGGAGGGCAGGAAGAGACTTGAGCCTGGCAGACAGGACTGAGAGGAAGGGCAAGGTCTCCTTTCTGTACTTACTACAAACCTACTGTTCACTTTCTCCAGTATCTGCTTCTCATTGAGTGCCATGGCCTCGCCTTTCCGCTTCTTGATCCGCTTTTTCTCCAGCTTCTTGCAGGCATACATCTTGCCTGTCGCCCGCACCTGGCAGGCACACACCTGTGGCCAGGGTAGACAGGGCAGATAGGTGCCTGCCATGCCATGCCCTTCTTGGGGTGCAGGGTTCTGAGAGGGTCAGGGCTGCTCCCGGGCCCCACCCTATCCCCTGGCCCTCTGCACTCTGCCCGGGGCTCTGGCCCAGCCACTCACCTCCCCAAAGCCACCTTTGCCCAGGACTCGGTACTGCCTGAAGGTGTTTTTAGTCACTGGCTGCCTGCGCACAAGAAGGAGGGGAGTAAACGTTGGCGGAGCAGGGGCCCAAGGTCTGGGAGGAGGCCCAGCAACCTGGTGGATTCTGGCCTCACCTCTGGGGAGCTCACCTTTCCAGCCACTTCCACTGCAGGAAACGGTTGAAGTAGATGCTGTCGAGGTAGTCTGCAAAAGGGGCCATGCTCAGGTACTCGTGGATGAGCCTGTTGAGAGAAGGCCCAGCCCACCAGTCAGCTCCACACCCCAAGCTCTTGAAAGGTGTCTGCTCAGCCTGAAGGCACCACCCTCGGCTGACCCTCATGCACACCCATTGAGGAGGGACACACAAACCGTGCTACAGCTGAGGATGCTATAAAGACAAGAGGCAGCCTACCCACAGTCACAGGGCAGGAACAGGGTCTGGCTGGGCTCCCACCAGAGGCCCCTCCTCTGGGCACATTTCCATTCTGTGGCAGGGAGGGTCTTACCGGGTGAGCTCCTGGAAGAGGTCTTTGCAGGGCCCCTGCTCCAGCTGCTGGGCACAGTTTGTCACTAGCTGCCGGGGAACCTCAGGGATGAGGTCAGGACCCTGGGGACAGACCACAGACAGGTCAGTGCATAAGGGCGGAAGGGGTCCCTCAACTGCTGTCTACTCCCGGGACCGAGATGCCAGAGATCTCAGGCCTATGCCAGAATGGCTGCAGACCAGCGATGCATCACCCCACCTGGTTGCTTAACCCTATCCTGCCAGTCCCCCTGGAGGCAGGGTGCAGCAGAGCTGCTGGCAGGCTCACCTGGCCCAGAGCCCTGCCCCTCTCCCCCCGCCCCAAGGCCCCATGCCCACGGTATGCCTGGAGGAGCCTGGAGCAGCTCCAGGGCACTTTCTGCCCAGGTTATGGTCAATCCTCACCCCAGTGAGGAGCACTCTGCCCACGGCTGTCATTCCTCCCTCACCGCTCACTCACTGTGTGGCTCAGGAAATTCTGCATTAGCCGCTGCCCACACGCCTTCCGCTTCTCATCAGGGGTCACCTCATACTCAGCCTGCAGGCAGGAGGAAGGGGGAGAAGCGCGCGTTTGGACTTAAGTGACAGGTGGTGGGTACTGGCAACAAGGCCTGGGAGCTTCACGGGTGCACCACCCCCGGGGCCAAGCCCACTTACCACCCCATCCAGAAAGGCAATGCAGCGCGTCAGCTCTGGGCGTGTCTCACAGAACTCACGGAACAGCAGGCGCCCAATGGGCTGCCGCTCACACAGGCTATGGTAGTCACGCTCTGCGGGCAGAAGAGGGAGCTCCTGGGTTCACAGACTGGAGACAGCCGGCCAGGCAGCCCAACCCACACCACCAAGCCCCAGCTCCAACAACAGCTTCCAGAACACTTCAGAACCCTCACCACAAGCCTGAAGAGGGCACCACTGTTATTCCCATCATGACCTGGAATCTGAAGACCAAAGACATTGGCTAGCCCAAGGTCACACAGCCAGGAATCTGGCTCCAAACCCCTGGATTCCACCTGCCCCTGCTGCCTTCTGGTTCACACTACGGCATACATCATAATGCTGGGGCTAGGTACACTGAGAGGTTCCAGCCTGGCCTGGGCCCGGCCCACACCTGCTGCCTGCCTGGCGAAAGTGCTGGAGGAAGCTGTGGCTTCCGGTGAGCTCGTGGCTGGGCCTCCTTCCCGGGCAGTGGGTACAGCCACAGGTACACTCCTTGACCATGTGCAGGCCATGAGAGGGGGGCCTCAGCCTAGGTAAGCAGGAACTGAGGTCCTGGCTCGTCTGTCCTCTCTCAGAAGTGCCCTGTCACACTGCCCAGGCTGGGGACTTCTGGTCAAGGCTTTGCTGGGTTGAGCACAGGCCTGGGGTTCCCAACAAGGTCAGGCTGTGGGCTGGCCCCTGTCCCCACCACTCCCTCAGTCCCAAGGCCCTGCCCACCCTAAGCCTAGCTGCTCCTTCCCCTGCTTCTCTCAGACTGCCCAAATCCATCCCCTCACACAGGCCTGTCTCTGCCCTCCACCCATCCCAAGCCCAGGAACTAAAACCAGGGTGGGCGGTGCAGCTTCAGTCTTCCTGCTCACTCGACCCCCCTGCTCCTCCACCCCAGCAGGACCCCTCAGTCCGCCCATGCCTCACCGAGGCTGAGCCGCAGCTCTTCACACTGGCTGATATGGGGGAACTGCAGCATCTGCCGCCATTTCTTGCTTTTGCCTTTGCGATTCCCGCTACCACCTGTGGGAGCAAAGAGGGGCTGTGTCTGGAGTCCTGCCACCACCATGCCTCACCTTGACCCTCAGAACAATCCAGAAGGCCTGCAGGGCCCAGCCTAGGCCCAGCCCACCGTGGGATGGACCTCTGGCCTTCCTGCCACATGCTTCAAATCTGTCCTTGCTGGGGACCAGGACACACACTGGCCCTCCTACTAGGGGTCCCAGGCTGGGAGAGCCAGAGGGCAGTGAAGCCTCTGAGGGGCTCCGGTAGCTTCTACCAGGATCTGTTTCCCACTAGGTGGGAGTTTCCCAGGTGAAGAAAGTGGAGAAAGGCATCACAAGTGGTGGGAAATGCATAAGTAGAGTGAGAGATGGGAGAGATTCTAGGGTATTTGGGACATGTCTGAGACGCCAAGGGCAGCGGCAGCCTGGGCCACCAGGAAGGCTCCCAGGCTTCTATCACGGGGCCTCACATCAGAGATATTGGAGGTTCGAGGAAGGCTTGAAGGGTCGCATAGCAAGGTGGTGGCAGGAGGGTTGGCACTTGGAGGTTCCCTTGCCTGCAAATGAGGGCTTCCCTGGCCTGGATACCTGCCTGATTCTACCTAGCTGACCCCCACCTGTAGCAGCTCAAATGCCTACAGAGCCAGACAGCTATGGCAAATGCGGGCCAGATGTGAGACAACAGGGAGTGGTGGAGAGTGCAATGCACTGGGGCAGTATGCCCCTTCTAACAGGGGCAGCTGCAACACAACTCCAGCTGACTGGTACATTGTTGCCAGGCAGGAATGCTGGCTCGGTATGGCCAGATCTTCTGATTTTTCAAAAGAAGCTTGAAATCCAGATTGTTATATGAAATACTAGTGCCGATTTTATTTACCAAAACAAAATATAAAAACAACACTACAGCAAAATAAATGAAACATGTCAGACAGCCAGATCTGGCCAGGGGCCACTAGGTTGAGGTGGTGGAAGGGCCTGAGTCTTATCTCTATACCTGGGTTTGAACCTCCTCTCTTTAGACCCATCTCTTGCCCTCTGCGAACCTCAATTTTTCCATGTGTACTTTGGGTTCAAATCTACCTCTGGAGGTGGTATGAGGATGAAATGGAAACTCTGTGTCCAGCAGCCAGTAGGGCCATGGCAAGAGGTTGGCCCAGCTCTACCAACTCAGGGGCAACCTTGGGCAAGCACATTCCCTTGCCTGGTCTCAGCTTCCCCTGTCTTCCCGGGCCAGTTCCCATCTGGCCTAGGTGAAGGCAGGTGGTGTGGGGGAGGCAACAGGGCTGGGTCCCTCCACACGGGCTCTCTGGAGGAGGAAGTGTTGCAGGGCACCCATTGGGAAACCTGCGAGTGACTCTCCTGCAGCCTGCTACAGCCGGCATACTCTGCAGCCATTGCTTCACTGTGAGAGAGTAACGACGAGCCCCCCCCCCCCACACCCAGGGCAAGGCCTCTCCAGAAGGGGAACTCCTCCCCACCCCCGCAGGTCCCTAGCCCAACCCTCCATCCGCCTGCCTCCCCCCACCAGTTACTTCCTCCTCCCCCTCCTCCTGGCCACATCAAGGCAGCAGCCAAAAGTCACATGCAAATACCCTGTCCTGGAGATGCCACCAAGTCAGTGGGGCTCCCGACCCCACCCTACCCAGCCCTCTCTCTGTGCCTCTGGGTGCCTGGAAAAGGAAGGAAGACTGAGCAAGGGTTCACACACCAGTGCTGCCCCACTTCAGCAAGTCTGCACAATTGGGCCCAAGTTCATGAGAAAATGAGGCCCTGAAGGGAAGAATCCATTTGCCCAAGATCACAGAGCCTGGAGGTGACAGAGGCAGGATTCAAACCCACAACCCAAACTCCCCTCCCCCCCCACTGCAAACATGCTGGGCATCTATTAGGTGCCAACAGTATACATACACCAAGGATTCCCAAATCAATTTAGGGTCTCAGGATCGCTTGGGAAGCTGGTAAAGGCCCTGGCCCCAAGCTGTTAGCTAGCTCATAGGTGATTCTGATGCAGCCACCATCTAAACCTGGTGACCCCTGGCCAGATCTGGCTCTATGACATGCTTTATTTATTTGATTGCAGTGGGGTTTGTTTTGTTTTGTTTTTGTAAATAAAATCAGCACCAGTATTCCACGGGCCAGGGTTCAGGACTAGGTGACAATCAGAATTGCTTTTAATCTTCATGTCCCACTCCCAACCATTCCACAATGAGATACTGAAGTTCAGAGAGCAGAGACTTGTCTAAAGCCATACAGCTGGGAAGGGGCAGAGCCAGGTCGGGGTGAGGGTTGTCAGTGGAGGTACCAAACTCTGGCAGGGCCATACCCCCGTGCCTCACCGGCAGCCTGATGAAGTCTGTCTAATGATGCCCACACTCTGGTCAGGCAAGGCAGTGCCCTCAGCAGACCTGAGGCCTGAATGGCTACAGCCCTTCAGGCCTGGCCCAGCTCTCCCCACCCCTCCTCCCTGGCTGGCTGGATGACGAGGCAGAACAGAATCGGCAGATGCCCCCAGAGGCTGGGAGGAAGGACTAGCCCCAGGGCTTGATAAAGGACAGGAGATAAGCGAGGCTCTGGGCTCCCATGTCCATTTCCAGGCAGCACACCCCAGAGATCAACAAACATGGTGGGCAGGGGACCAGAGGCTGCACCCAGCTGGGCATTCCTCTGGACTTCCTACAGACTGTGTTGGGGACATCCTGGGCCCTAGGGCTGGCTCAACCATGGACTCCCTGGGTAACATGAGGCTAGTCCCTGGTCTGAGCCTCAGTTGCCCAGTGCAGAATGGGGCAGAAAGGTGAAGCAGATGACTCTTGCAATCTGGAAGCCCAGCAAAGTGTAGTCAAGCTGTCATGACTGTCCACCCCGGAGTTTCAAGAAGGGTCTTGCTCACTGCTGGGCCCTCAGTACCCTGGACAGGGCAGGGCACAGAGTGGGTGCTCAGTGATTAGGTTACTGAGGTGGGGAGGGAAGGGGCAGACTGACCACAGGGCAGCGAGGACCAGGTGTGGTGGTCCTTGTCTCCTAGAACCCTCACAGAGCAGATGCCTGACAACACCTGGTGTAGGGAGCCACGAAGGGCTCAGTACACACGCTGGGCTCACCAAACTAGTTCCCACCTTAGCAGGTCCAGTGCGGCCCACCCGACATGCTCTCTTCCTTCAAAGCCCAGCTCCCACTTATTTCTGTGCCTGTTTGACCCATCCATCTCTGTCTCATGTACTGAGGTACCTAACAAGTGGCAGCTGTGTTAGCAGCATATATGACCAGGAGTTTCCCCAAGTCGAGGGGGCTGTGCTACACAGAGGCTGCGTTCATTCATTCTCCAAGCCTTTACCTAGCACCAACTTTGGGCCAGTTCAGGCTGGGCGCCCGGGACCGGGCCGAGCACGTGTGAGCTCCCCTCCCCAGGCCATCTTCTCACCTCTCATCTGAGAGAGGGTTCGGAGAGGCTCTCCCAGGGCTCGGGTCCCACCCTCCCCACTTCCTTCCTCTCTCCTTCCCTCACTCCCCGCCGCGAGGGCGGCGACCTGACCCCCACCCCTTCCTGGGCCCTGGCACCCCGGGTCAGGTGCGGAGGAGGACGACCGGCCGGAAGAGCTCATGTCTGCGCGGGGTGCGGGGTGCGGAGCCCGGAGCCCGCTGCCCTAGGAGGCTGTTTGGCTGGGGCGCCCCGCCGAGCTGGGAGTCCGAGCGCCCGCCGCTCCCTGCACCCGGGCCCGTCCGATCGCCCGGCCGCTCACCTTCCCGGGCCTTGAGGAGCACCGTGTTCGCTACGATGTTCTCGAGCTCCATGGGCTGCGGCGCCGCCAGGCCCGCCGGGCCGCGCCGCCGGCCGGGATCGCGCACTGGAGCCGGGGCCGGATGGCGATCGGCGCGGCTCGGCTCGGCTCGCAGTGACCGCGCCGCGGCCTCCCCGGCCTTCCCGGCCGCCACCGCCCGCCGCGCACTCTCGGCCCCCTCCCGGGAGCCACCCCGGGGCCGGGGCCGCCTCTCCCCGCCCTCTGTTTACTTTATTCTGCCAATAAGCGGGCGGGTGCTCCCCGCGCCGTTTTCCCATTGGATTGCCTTTTTTATCATTCCCCGCCCCCTGAGTCAAGGATTCGCTCAAGGGAGCCAAGGGGAGGGACTAGTTACGTCCCCACTCCCTGGTTGGTCTTCGGGCGGGTTTCAGCCCCTAGGTTCGAATTTCTGGGCCTTCGTAGGATACAGAACTGCCAATTAGGGGTGAGCTCTCTGCGGAAACAACGGAAGCGGGGTCCTCTGGGTCACGCCCAGGAGGCCAAATAGTTGATTGGATAGAGAAAGCGTCGGTCATTCCCAGAACTGCATTTTGATTGGACTATCAGTTGGGGGGGTGGGGTCATGTGGGGAGGCCGGGGCGTCTTTGGCTCATCTACTACCTTTTTAGGGTTTTGTTGGGGACGCGCTTGGTATCGCTGCTGTCTTGCGGGCCGTATTCCCTTGGGCCGGCCGATCCTGGAGGGCGCGCATCGGGAGCGAGGAGCGTCCCGGAGGAGGCTGGCGCCCTCCCCAGAACCTCCGCGGCTTTGCAGAGGCTCCCAGGCCTCCAGCCGGGCCGCCTCGGCGCCCCCGCCCCGCCCCCACAGCCGGATGTTGTGATTTCTCTCCACCCTCACGGCCTCGCCTGCCCTTGGCCTCTCCTGCCTTATAAGGCCGCACTATCACCCCTAGACTTTGGGATGAGCTCACGCCCATTATACAGGTAGGGAGCCAAGGCGCCGGAGGTCAAGTGGCTGGCTGGAAGCTGAGACTAGGAGGAAAACAAGGCAGAAATTTTACAGCTAATCAACACCTTTTTGCTCAACTCCAGTCCCTCAACCCCAGCTTCACAAAGCAGGAAACGGAGGCTTATCCAAACTAAGCAAGTAAGGTAGAGCCAGGCTTCTCTGATCCTTGTTCGTTCGTTCATCCCGAAATACCTACAGAGCACTCGCTTTTTGCCAGGCATCTAGCCAGCTGCTGGGATTACAGTGGTGTCCGCAAGATAGCCAGGCTCCTTCCGTGCGTGCTACAAGGGGATTAAAGATAATAATCCTGTAGATAAAAAAGGAGATGGCTTCAGACAGCGATAAGTGCTATTAATACAATGAAATAAAGAGTGAGAGGGAATGGGCTCAGAGTGTAACATTTGAGCAGAGACCTGAATGATGGAAAGAACCCAGTCATGCAAAATTCTGGGGAAACAGAATTCTAGGCAGAGGAAACAGCAAATGCAAAGGCTCAACGCCTAGAATAAGTTTGGTGCATTCAATGAACAGGAAGAAGTCCTGGTCCAGTGGTATGAGATGAGACACAAGGCGCAAGAGCACTAGATCATGGAATGCTTTGTAGACCATAAACCAAAAAAAAAAAAAAAAAAAAAAACGCAAACCAATTGCCTACCAGTCAATTCTGACTCATGGCAGCCCCATGTGTGTCAGAGTAGAACTGTGCTCCTTAACAGTTTTCTAGTTTTCCATGGCTGATTTTTCAGAAGTAAATTGTCAGGTGTTTCTTCCTAGGCACCTTTGGGTGGACTTGAACATCTAACCTTTCAGTTAGCAACTGAGTGCATTAACCGTTTGCAGCATCTACGGACTCCTTGTAGACCATAACAAGGAGATGTTTTATTTTTTGTTTTTTCCCCCTAAGTGAAATGTAAAGAGTTTGAAAGGATAATTTATACTTTTAGAAGATCACTTTGGCTGGTGGACCTTTAGGGGGGCAAGAGTGTTAGCAGAAAGAGCAGTTGGGAGGCTACAGAAGAATTCCAGGAGAGAGATGACCTTGGCTGGGAACTAAGATGGTGGCAGTGGAGATGGAGAAAAGTGGGTGGATCTAGGATACATTTGGGAGTAAAGATAAGTACCTTGAAAGAGGGAAACCCAGTGGCCAGTGGAGCAAAGAGTCAGTACCTCGCATAGCCTGAGGTAGGGGTGAGAGTCAGTGAAGGCTGTTACGTCCAAGGTGAGACCTGACAGTTAATGAGAATGTGCCAGTTTCAGTTTCAGAGATTAGGAGAGGGAGGGAAAGGACCTTCTGGGCAAAGATCTGTAGAGGAAGGAGGGAAGGGCTCATGCATTCACCACCTGAGGTCAGACCATTAGGCTAGAGTTTAAGGTGCAAGTTGGGGTTGGGATTGGGGTTGACAAATGAGGCTGAGGCCTTAGCGGGGGCCTGGATCAGAGAGGTCCTTGGAAGCCAGGCAAGCAGTTTGGACTTCATTTTGAGGGTGGTGGGGGGCCAGATTTGCTTGGACGGGGGGCTCTGTGGCTGCACTGTGGAGGACAGGCTAGGTGAGAGTGTCGGGGGTGGGGAAAAAGGCACTAAGTCTGACTTGTTTTGACCTGTTGTTTTGTTAGCACATGTGACTACCCCTCCCATTTGGGAGGACTCCTATGAGATGAGACGCAGAGACCTCTGCCTTCCACTAGGGCCATCACAGAGGGATGGCAGTATTTCCTCCCCCAGGTCCCTGGTAGGTGGAGCACTTTTCCAGTGTTTCCAAACAGGTCTTTGAATCCAGAGCAAGTGATCAACACAAGACATCGAGGGCACCATTTAGAATTCATTGTGGAGGCAGCAGATTGGGAGGCAGTCAGATTGGCCAATCAAACCAGGCCCTTCCTAGAGAGGGGGATTCAGCAAGCATCCCAGGAACTGTCCAATCAGTTCTTTGTTGGTCTAACTAACCCAGAACTTGCTGTGTTATTTGCAACCAAGTGTCCTGACTAAAGGAAACCCTGGTGGCTTGGTGGTTAAGAACTACAGCTGCTAACCAAAAAGCTGGCAGTTTGAATCTTCTGAACGCTCCTTGGAAACTGTATGGGGCAGTTTTACTCTGCCCTATAGGGTTGCTGACTTGACAGCAACGGGTCCTGATTAAGACAGGCAGATGTTTTAGGAAGAACCCTCAGAGAGAGGAATGGCTCTGCCCTTGCTGGGGCAGTAGTCAGGCTGTGCTTTCACGTGGACAGGGTGGGAGCTATCATGGACCTGGAATGAGCAGGATGTGGCCATTGATCTGGGGTGACAAGAGGAAGGTGTCATGCACAACTCTCAGGTCTGACTCTTCAGTCCGTTCTCCACCCACAGCCAAAGTGGTCTTTTTTAAAAGAGAAATGGGCCACCAACCATCTGAGATATGCACTTCTAGAAATTTATCCTATAATTGCA
The DNA here is from genome assembly GCA_030035585.1 of Dugong dugon. Lineage (NCBI taxonomy): Eukaryota > Metazoa > Chordata > Mammalia > Sirenia > Dugongidae > Dugong > Dugong dugon. Next base: position 153,237,755 of record CM057460.1, read on the forward strand.
CTACAGCAAAATAAGAAATGTTCAAATGTTCATTGCAGCATTGTCTGAAAAGGTGGAACATACGGATCGTCCTTATTAGGGACTGGGTAATAAAATTTGGTCCTTTCTTATGCAGGCATACTAGGTAGCTGTTTAAAAAAAGGGAGTCCCTGAGTGGTGTAAACAAAAGCTTGATGGGTGGAGTCTATCCAGAGGCATCTCAGAAGAAAGGCCTGGCCATCTACTTCTGAAAAAAATCAGCCATGGAAAACTTTATGAACCATAGTTCTACTCTGACATACAAGGAGTTGCCATGAGTCAGAATCTAATCCACAGCAACTGGTGTTTTTTTTTTTGTTTGTTTGTTTTGTTTTGTTTTTAAAAAAAAAAAAAAAGTGGGGGAGGGAGCTCTTCTCCTACTGATATAAATGATCTCCAAGATACATTGTTAAATTTTAAAAAGCCAGGTGCAGTATGGGTATAAGGTTTGCTACCATTTGTGTAAAAAGGGTCAGGATAAGTAGGGTAAGTTTACCCTGCAGTAACAATCCCCACATTTCAGTGACATAAAACAACAAAAGTTCATTTCTTTTGCATAGCACACATCCGACACAGGTTGTTGGGGGGTGACAGGGACTTTATTCATGGTAGTCACTCAGGGATCTAGGATGACAGGGGCTGGATCTCAATTTGTGCTTCTACGAGGGCAGAGACAGTAAAAGGAAATGTGGTAAGTCATGTAATAGCCTTTAAAGCTTGCACCTGGAAGTGTCGCAACTCACTTCTGTTCTTGTTTCATTGGTCAAAGAAAACCACGTGGCCACATTATAAGGGAGTGGGGGTGGGGGTACAACACTGCTATAAACCGAAAAACCAAACCAGTTGCCACTGACTCTGACTCACAGCAACCCCATGTGCATCAGAGGAGAACTGTACTCCGTAGGGTTTTCAGTGACTGTGACCTTTTGGAAGTAGATCTCCAGGCCTTTCTTCCAAGGCACCTCTAGGTGGGTTCAAACTGCCAACCTTTCAGTTAGTAGCTGTCTTAGTCACCTAGTGCTACTCTAACAGAAATACCACAAGTGGATGGCTTTAACGAAGAGAAGTTTATTTCCCCACAGTAAAGTATGCTACAAGTCCAAATTCAGTGCATCAGCTCCAGGGGAAGGCTTTCTCTCTGTCGGCCTTGTTCTCATCAGTGTTCCTGGGACTAAGAGCTTCTCCGCACAGGGACCCCGGTCCAAAGGACACACTCTGCTCCTGGCACTGCTTTCTTGGTGGTATGAGGTCCCCAACTCTCTGCTTGCTTCCCTCTCCTTTTATCTCTTGAGAGATAAAAGGTGGTGCAGGCCACACCCCAGGGAGTCTCCCTTTACATTGGATCAGGGATGTGACCTGGGTAAGGGTGGTGTTACGATCCCACCCTAATCCTCTTTAGCATAAAATTACAATCACAAAATGGAGGCCAACCACACAATTCTGGGAATCATGGCCCAGCCAAATTGATACACACATATTTTGGGGGACATAATTCAAACCATGACAGTAGCCAAGTGCTTACTTGATTGAGCCACCCAGGTGGCCTCAACACTACTATAAACCTAAAAACCAAACCCATTGCCATCGAGTTGATTCCATCTCATAGAGACCCCATAGGTTAGAGTAGAACTGCCTCATGGGTTTCTAAGAAGCAGCTGGTGGATTCAAACAGCCAACCTTTTGGTTAGTAGCCTGAGCTCTTAACCATGCTAAAACCCATTGCTATTGAGTCAATTCTGACTCGTAGTACACAGGGTCAGTGACCCTATAGGACAGAGTAGAACTGCCCCATCAGGTTTCCAAGGAGCCCCTGGTGGATTCGAACAGCCGACCTTTTGGTTAGCAGCTGTAGCTCTTAACCACTACACACCAGGGTCTCCTAACCAGTAGTAGCAAGGGTTATTTTCCAAAGACGCTAGAAGCAACATCTCCCATCCCATAGGCACTTCTGCAATGTGACATTGCAGCCCCCTCTCATCAGGTGATGGCATCCAGTTGCCCTCCTCTGAATCTGGTATGGCCTTAGGGGCTCTCTTGTAATCAGGAGAATATGGTAGAAGTGATGCCAAGTGACTTTTGAGGCTGGGTCAGCAAAGGCCATACAGCCTGGTTCTCTTGAAATGCTTGCTTTCCAGAAGTTTCTCTCAGGATGTCCCAGGAATCAGCTGCCATGCCATGAGAAGCCTAAGCTGAATGGAGAGGCCACCTGTAGGTGCTCTGGTTAACAATACAGCTGAGCCTGACCTTCAAGTCACCCCACCCCAAGCACCAGACTGAAAATGAAGAAGCCTCTAGATAATTCTGGCCCCCAGTGATTCGAGTCATCCCCAGCCATTCAAGCATCCCCGCTGAGGCCCCAGACTCCGGACACGGTGGAGAAGAGACAAGCCACCCTGCTGTGTCCTGTCTGAATTCCTGACCCACAGAACCCACGAACATAATAAAATGGTGGTGGTTTTATGCCACTAAGTTTGGAGTGTGTTTTTGGTTTTGCTTTTATAACTTATTTTATTTTTGTTGTTTTCATTGAGAATATACACAGCAAAACGTACACCAATTCAACAATTTTTGCATGTACAATTGAGTGACATTGATTACATTCTTCAAGCTGTGCAACCATTCTCACCCTCCTTTTGTGAGTTATTTTTCCCCCATTGAAATAAACTCACTGCCCTCAAGTTTTCTATCTAATCTTTTGAGTTGCTGTTGTCAGTTTGATCCCATATACACAGATATCTTAAAGGAGCACAATGCTCAAGGCAGATATTCTTTACTAGTTAAGCTAAAATATTGTTTGGTTTTAAGAAGACTTCAGGGAATATTTTTGGTTGAAGTTTCAAAGAATATCTCAGAGCAACGTTTCAAGGGTTCATCCGGTCTCCATGGCTCCAGAAAGTCTGGATAAGTTTGGAGCAGTTTGTTACACAGAAATAGATAACTGGAATAACTACCCCATGTCTAGAAGAAGAATACAATTAGGAATATTTGGTGAACAAAACTAACCACCACCATGGACTAATTCGATTGTATACGCATAGATCATCTCTGGAAGGCTACATGAGAACTGGAAACATCGGCTACCTCTGGGAAGGGGGAATTAGGTGGCTGGGGACGGGTGGGAGACAAGCTTCTCATCATATCCCTTTTGGGCCTTGACTTCTGTATTGTATGACTGTATTGAATATTTTTAAAACAAAAGGTATAAACAACCCTGTCACTCTCCAGTGCAGAACACCCCAGTGATTGCCTGTGGTAGGTGGCCTGCAAGATGGCCGTAATGACCCCCTCCTTATGGTATTCACATGCTGGTGTAATTCCTTCCCCTTCAGTGTGGGCTAGACCTAACAACTCCCTTCTAATGAAAAGAATACAGAAAAAGTGATGGGATGTCACTCCCAAGATTAGGTTATAAAAAGACTGTGGCTTCTTAGGTACCCTCTCTCTCACTGGCTTATTCTGAGGGAAGCCAGCTGCCCCATTTTGTGAGCTGCCCTGTGGAGAGGCCTAGGAGGCAAGGAGCTGATGTTTCTAGCCAATAGCCAAGAAGGATCTACAGCCTGCCAATAGCCCCGTGGGTGAACTTGGAAATCCATCCTCCCCCAGTCACAGTGACTGCAGCCCCAACTGACCCTCTGAGGCAGCCTTGTGAGAGACCCTGATTCAGAGGCCCTCAGTTAAACAATGCCATGATCCCAACCCACAAAAACTGTGACATCATAAATTTTTATTTTTTTAAGCTGCTACATTTTGGGGCAATTTGTTATGTAGCAATAAATAACTAATAGGATTCCCATTATACTTGAAATAAAATCCAAACTCTTTACCGTGGCCTACAATGCCCAACTTGACCACAGTCCTGTTTACTTCTCTCTTACTATGTCAAGCCCATCTCCCTCTTGCTCAGTATGTGCCAGCAGCCAGCCCCACACTGACCTTCTTCCTACATCCCTCTGGAGCTTCACTGTCCAAGACAGGAGCCACTAGCCACATGTGTCTATTTAAATTAATGAAAATTAAAATTGAGTTCCTCAGACATACTAGCTACCTTTCAAGTACTCCAAAGCCGCACGTGGCTAGCATCTGCTATATTGGGCAACATAGATACAGAACATTTCCATCATCACACAAAATTCTGTCGGGCAATGCTGGCCTGGAGGAAGAAGTGGCTTCTTTTTGTACAAAAGCTCCATGGTGGCAGTCTGAGTGACTGGGGGAACAATAGTGTCATTGACTGAGAAGAAGTGCAGGATGGTGGGCTGGGTACCTTCTGATCCCCCAAACTTGTCTTTGAACAGACAGTTCTGGAACCTCTTGAAATCTATGCCCAAGTCTCTGCTAGAGAGAAACAGCACGTATGTATGCATGTGTGTGTGTGCGAGCACCTGTGAGCAGGAACTTGATGGTTTCCCACTTCTCACGCCATATACTCACATCACAGTTGTAGAAAGACAGAAGCCAGGTCAAAGAGACGGTGACTTTCTGCTCTGGTCCAAAGTTTCCCCTGGCAAAGCAGTTGATGGAAGAGACTCAGATGTGCAGGGAGAACTAGGGGCAGGTGTGCAGAAATTGCTTGGAAGAGTAAGTGTGTCTGCATGGGAAAATTTCTTTGTAAACCTCTCTAGATTGAGACCCAACTGTTTGCCAGGCTCTGCCTTTCACACTCATTCCCATTCAAACATCACAAGTCAGCCAGACAGTGTGAGTGCCCACTCTGCCCCAAAGACGTGTGGCAGTTAAGCTTCAGGGAGGCTGTGCTCCTTAACCACGTCATACTGGGGGTCAGTGGCCAAGACAGGGTTTGAAGGCTCCTGACTCAAGTCCAGTGCTTTTACTTTTCCAGCCTTGCCCTTTAAACTACTGAATTACTGGCTGATAATGAAGGGTTTTGTTTTGTTTTAGGAACTTCCTGGTAACAATGTATGAACTCTTGCATCAGTTTGGACTTTTGGTTGCAACTTTAAAAAAAAAGGAAATTTATTGGTTCAAGTAACTGCAAAGACTAGGCAGTGGTTCTGACTTTGAGTGCCTCTGGATCCATGGTCTCAAACAGTGGTACCAAAAATCTGTCTTTCCCATATCCTGGCTCTGATTTTAATCTGTGTTGTTTTAAGTCTCAGGCAGGTTCTCCCTTGGAGATGTTAAAGATGGCTGCCAGCACTTCCAGGCTCACTTGCTACCAAACAGCAACCTCTCTAGAAGGAGAAAACCCTACTTTGATGGTTCCAGGGCTGCCTGTCATTGGTTTAATTTGGGTCCGGTGATCATTGAACCAACCACTGAGGACAGGGGGAGGCAGTGCTCTGATTGGCCAGGTCTGGGTCACAGGCAGACTCCACCCTCAACTGAGGGATAAGGTAAACTTTAAGTTAGCCACATTGATTGGGAGAGGTGCAAGGGTGATTTCCCCCAAGAAAAATTGAGGGCCATTACTAGAAGACAGGAGAAGAGATGCGAAGCAGATCAAATGAGAGATGTTTACCACATGTGTCAAGTTATGCTTCTCAGCTGTAGTTACCTTGAATTTTCTGGAAATCAAAGAGGTAGTAGGAATGAAGAGAGGTAGAGGGATTTGAGAAATATTTAGCCAACGGAATAAACAGAACTGGGTGGTAGATTAGACCTGAGGTGTGAGGGAGAGGGAGAGTTCTTGGCTGCAAGCAACAGAAAATGACTCTGGCTATTTGAACCAAAGGGAATTTATAGGATGGCCATTGGGGATTCACAGCATCAACTGGAAAGAACAGGTTTCGAAATGGGCAGGAATGAAGGGTGCATCGGGGGACTAGGAAGGAAGAACTACAAGATGTCCCTGGAGCAGACACTGTGGTTGTCTACCTAATGTCCATCCCACTGCTCTTCCTTGTTTGCAGAGTCCCAATTCTGCTCCAGTGGCTACTTTACCTCACAGGCCTCTCACCTAGCTCCGGGATTGATTGGTCTAAACCAGTTATGGGATCTCTCTACCCTTGCCAGAGATTGTTTTAGGAGAGTCATGTTATGCAGTTCTGGCCAATAAGCCATGAGGTGAGACACTACATCTGTCTTGGGAACAATGATGCTTCAATAGTAGAATTCTCACTTTCCAGGCAAGAGACCCAAGTCTGATTCCCAGCCAATGCACTTAAATGTCAGCCACCACCTGTATGTCTTGAATGTTGAAATGATTTGGGATTTTTTTGAGGAAGTTTTCCTCGTTCCTAAGAGGGAGCTACTAGAAGGGAAGGCCTCATTTTTTCACTTGGACATTATTGAGTTTAGATGTGATTCTTGGGTCTGTGGCAGTCATCTTGTAGCCATGAGGGGAATCAACCTGAAGGTTTGCTCAGTGAAGACCACAGAGGAGAAATGGAAAGAACTTGGGTCCTTGATGAAATTGTTAAACCACTGCGAGCGCCACTCCTGGAGCCACCCCACTCAACCCTTGTGATGTAAAGTGATGAATTTCCTTACTGCTTAAGTTTAGTTTTCAGAAGGCACCCTGACTTATGCCATCAGCAGGGACAATATGATCAGGGCATAGGTGGTGCAATGCCAGAGCTCCAACTCTTCTGGCCTTCCTGTGTGCCTTGCTCAGGATTCAGGGTCCTGGGAGAGAGCACCGATTGGTCAAGTTTGGGTTCCTCTGGCTGTGCTACAGTAAGAGGGTGATCTGGTCTTATAGGCTTCCATGGTGAGATGTGGTCACTAGAAATTACCCTTTTACCATACAGTGAGGGAGGAGTGACCTCCAAATAGAAACTGGGAGTCTAGAGGAAGGGGCAATAGATGTTGAGCATCCAAAAGCCCACAGATATCCACCATCGATCCCAATGGACTCCGCAACCTCATTCCTCACACTCCCCACAAGGTAGCACTCAGTGCTGGAGCCACATTCCTCAGTTGACATGCCGCCTTCAGGCTTCTGTGAAGTCATATTATCCACTCTGCCTAGACATCTTTTCCTCCCTTTCCCACCTGCAAACCCTTACTGATTGTGAAGACGTGTTCAAAAGGCCCCTTCCATTCACAGGAATAGCCGGGTTCTCAGCAGGGGAAGGAGCCAACGTGGGATGGGTCTGCACCCTCGGTGCAAGCGAGAATGATGACCATGCTTTCCCTTTAATTAGCTCTTCTTGATGTCTCACAGTCTCGCTTTCACCATGGTCTTAACAGCTGTCGTTAACATATTACCTTTGGAAAAAATTGTTGAAAATGTTCCACTTTTGGAGAATGTGCCAGGGATGCCCCACTCCCTCTGCCCTCCTCTTGCTTTGTTTCTATCCCAGGAAGCCTTCCACAGCCTGCCTCTCTCCCAACAGAATTAAATCACTACATCTGTCTTTGGGAGCAACGGTGCTTCCATAGTGGAATTCTAAGTTTGATTCCCCGCCAATGCACCTAAAGCTCAGCCATCACCTGCGTGTCTTGAATATTGATATGATGCTGAACAGGTTTCAGCAGAGCTTCCAGACTAAGACAGACTAGGAAGAAAGGCCTGGCAATTGACTTCTGAAAAATCAATGAATGAAGATCCTCTGAATCACAGTGGTCTGATGCTGTTGTGCACGGGGTAGCCATGAGTCAGTGGCTGACTTGATGGCAGCCGACAACAACAACACGTCTATCTTCACTTCATTTCCCGTAAATTACTTTGTATCAGTCAGGACTCCTTTAATGGAAAATAACAGAATCCCACTCAAATTGGTTTGAGCAAAAAAAGGAATTTATTGGCTCACGTAGCTGAGGCGCCTTGGTGGTACTTGTAGTTTTAGGAGCCGGGTTCTCAAACAAAGTCTTCAATAATCAATCTATCTGTATTATTTACCAGATACTGTGTAACAAATCACCTTAAAACTTATGGTTTCAAACAACAATAATCAATTATTATTTCTCATCTCTTCTGAGGGTCAGGAATTCAGGAGCAGCTTAGATTTATGGTTCTGGCAACCCCTCTCATGACATTGTAGGCAAGATGTCAGCTGGGGATGCCGAATCCACTTCCAAGGAGATTCACTCAATGGCTGTCAAGTTGGTGCTGGTTGTTGGCAGGAGGCTTTCCTTTCTCCCCATGTGGACCTCTTCACAGGGCTGCTTGGGTGTTCTTACAGCATGGCAACTGGCTTCCCTGAGTGAGCAATCCAAGATACCAGGGCAGAATCTGCAATGCCTTTTATGACCTAGAACTGGAAGTCAAACACCATCACTCTGCCATGTTCTATTGGTCACACAGAACAGCTCTGACTCACTGTGGGAGGAGATTATACAAGGGCATGAATATCAGGAGGTGAGGATCCTACCACCACATGCCTCCCTCCTTCCTTCTCTTCTATGCGTAGGCTTCATTCTCAGGGAGGCCCTCCCCAAGCAGTGACAAAGGTGGCCATCAACATCTCCAGGCCCATATCCTTCATGCTTAGCAACTCCATTGGAAAGAAAGTAGCTCTTTCCAAAAGTTCTGGCAAAAGTCCTAAGGCAGACTTTGATTGGCCTAACTTGTGTTACATGTTTGTCTCTAAACCAATCACTGCCATTCTCTGACTGGCCAGATCGAGGCCACACCCCCAGAACTGTGGGTAGAGCTGGTAACACTAAAGGCTCATGGAGGAAGTGAGAGTGGGATGGTTCCCAAAGGAAAAACCAGGGTACCATTCATGAACTAGGGTAAATGCATGCTAAGCAGGAAAAACAACACATGCCCACCCCATCTTCCTCCCTTGTGCCCCAGCCACACATTTTAGCACCCTTTGGTTTTGCACTTAAACTTGATTTTGACTTTCTTATGGCAGGTAGAATTCTAAGAGGACCCCAAGATCCCTATTTCTGGTGTGTGCACACCTTTGCCCAGTTAGTCGATGAAACAGTAATCTACGTGCTTCTGTGAAGGGATTTTGCAAATATAACTAGGGTCTCAAATCAGCTGACCTTAAAATAGGGAGATTATCCTTGGCAGGCCTGACCCAATCAGATGAGCCCTTAAACGAGAAGAGTTTCTTTCTTGCAAAGAAGATTTGAAGTGTGAGACAGATTCAATGTGAGGGAGAGTCTCTGTTGCCTACTTTGAAGATGGAGGGGGCCACATAAGAGAAAAACGAAAGCTGCCTCTAAGAGCTGAGAGCAGCCCCTGGCTGACAGACAGCAAGGAAATGGGGACCTCAGTCATACAACCACAAGGAACTGAACTCTGCCAACAACCTGAATGAGCCTGGAAGTGAACTTTTCCCAGAGCCTCTGGAAAACTCAGCCTTGATTGCAGCCTTGAGTAATACTCTGCACAGACGGTGCCAGACTTTTGACCTACAGATCTGTGAACTAATAAATGGGTATTGGTTTAAGCTGCTGAGTGTGTGATAATTTATTATGCTGCGTTTATTATGCAGCAACAGAAAACTAATACACTTCCAAGGGAACTCTAAGATCCTGTGATACAGTGAATTACTTAATATGGCCCTTCTAGCCATAGTCTTTGTAACTTCCACCAAATGATGGGGTGGGACTATGCAGATAAGGTGCTTGTGGCCCACCAAGGATACTGGATAGCTTGACAATGATGTAAATAAGGTGCATGGCATCCTTGTGGGGGTGGGACCATGCAAATACAGTGAATAGAACCCTAATGAGGGGATTGGTCAGTTTTGCCATCCATTCTGCTAGGCTTAAGGGGAGACATGGAGAGAGAAAGAGAGGAGTTGTAACACGGAAGACAGAGAGAGGCAACAGAGGCAGTAGAACCAGGACAGAGAAGAAGAGTTGTAACACTGGAGACAGTGAGAAGCAGTGGCAGAGAAACGGTGGCAGCAGAACAAGGACACCAGCAGGAGATGGCGCAGTGGGCTTCTCAGCCCATGGAGTGAGAAAGATGAGTGGCTTTGGACAGGAGGCTTACTAGTGGAGTGGTGTGCCTCCGGACACTTATCTGCAGAGCTAAAAGAGTTTTGTAACACTTGCCCAAGCAGAGCAGAGGCCAGGCCGAGGGGCCAAGGGCCACAGAGAGACCTACTTGTGGGCAAGGCTTAGAAGAGGCTGTCCTAATCAAAGAACTGTATCCTGAGTGTTCCTGAACCTGAACTGTAACTTGTTACTTCCCTAATAAGCCCCATAAATGTCAGTGTGGTCTGTGAGTTCTGTGTGGCTATTGCAATGATTTATTGAATACAGAAGAGAAGTGGAGAGTGCTGTGAGAGGGATGGTGGGTGTCAGAGTTGGTAAAAAGGTTGGAGAGAGGAGGTATGTCTGACCTCCATCTCATAGCAATCAGCCTTGGGCTGTTGATCTTGATTCTCCTTCCTCCTTGTGAAGTTAAATGAGGAGGTCAGATGCCCCTGTCACACCATTTTTACAGTTGGCGTCAGGAATGGGATTTGTTGCAAAGGCTCCAGACTCATGGAAGCATGGGACTTTGTAAGAGAAAGAATGAAGGGATGTGGGAAGTAAAACTTTATTCTTAGATGGTTACTTTGATTGTTGTTACCTGTAATGGCTGAAAGGAAAGTAAAAGCTGAGGGGAGAAAAGCCCTGTCTGAAGTGGCCTGGGGCAAAAGCCAAGTTGATTAAACAAAACCATTGATGGGGGCCAAGGTTAACTGGTTCCACACACCCAGAGGCCCTAGGCCATACGTATATGAATGGGAAGATAGTCAAGTTTGAAGAAGATGAAGCAGGAATGTTTCAAAAAATGGGTATGTGTTTATTTGAATGTAGTATGGATATTGAATGTTTCTCCTACCTAGTGTTGTAAAGCAGACCTAAATGTATGACAGAAATGAACATTGGGTATAATAGATAACAGAGAGTGTGTAACTCTGCCTTCAGCCAATACTTGATTGGTTATGCGAAAAGGCAAACTAATATTTGCCTGAAAGAAACACAGGCTGTTGGTTTGAATGCAGTAACCCTGTGTATAGAGTATTGGGGGGTTAGGTTGAAAATCTGAGCCCTACCCAGAATCTTTCCAGTTAGGAAGTTTGCATTTGAAAAGACATACAGACCCACCTAGAACTGCTGAGAGAACAGGAGATTTGCATTTGAAGGAAGGACCTGCAGACAAAAAAAAGAAAAAAGATTGTTTTGCTTTTTGAATTTCAAGCAAGCAATTTGCCTTTGGATGCATTGAGGCTGGAAAAGTCAGTGCCCATCAGAAGAACCCCCTTCCAAGACTGGAAGTTAAAGGGAGCTGGTGAGTAGACAGCCTGATAAGCTCCCCTTGTGGTGGCCACCTCGGTCCACACATGAGTTTAAGTGGGGGAAGTACAGCTGAGGTTGGACATGTTCCATTGGCACATGTTGACCTAGTCCATGGAGACTAGGGATGAGAGAGAGAGAGAGAGGGCTGGTTGGTGTGAAGTGTGGAGCCCTGGTGGTGCAGTGGTTAAGAGCTCAGCTGCTAACAAAAAGCTTGGCTGTTTGAATCCACCAGCTGCTCCTTGGAAACCCTATAGAGCAGTTCTGCTCTGTCCTATAGAATAGTTATGAGTTAGAACTGACTCCACAGCAATGGGTTTCACAGGGTGGTCTGAAGTGCAGGGAATTGTGTGGACTCTTGAGCCTACCAGTGGTGCTGGTTGACCTAGCCTATGGGACTAGGGAGGAGAGAGAGAGAAGAGGCTGGCTGATCTGAAGTGCCAGGAGGTTTGTGGACTCCCGAGCCTGTGGTTGGTAACCACTGACCTAGCCCACAGGTGCTAGGAATGAGCTGACCAGACCCTGACCTAACGAAGAGAAAGATGTTTGACACCATGAGCTGGTATAGACTGCTGCAATTTGATGGCTTGCTCTGGACTGGAATTTGCTTATGGATGCAGACACTCAAAGTTCCAGCTGGAACAGAAGATTCTTCTAGATCAAGGAACATGCTTATCTCCTCAGAATACTAATTTGATAGGGCTGGGCAATTTAAACATTGGCTATCTAAAATGGGGAGAGATAAAGGCATGAAGTGGCTGATTTACATGCTTTTGTGGGTGTGCTTATCCTCAAAATGAGGGGGACAAAGGAGGATCCCCCACTGAGTAGATTCCTCTTTTCCTGATAGGTCTGGGGAAGAGAGTGTGGGGGAAGATGCTGATAGGATCATATGATTCAGCTGTGAGTAATGATTGTTGACAGGGTTAATTGTGATTGTAGAAACTGTAATTGTATAAGCAACTACTGTGAAAGAGTAGACAAAATGGAGGTACTGCTGGACTCGAGTACAGTGGCTGAACATGAAGTGCCTTAAAGGTTTTGCTATGCTGGTACCTAGTGAGGCTCAGAGCAAGGGAATAATCTACTGTCAGTTAAAATTTTGTCAGACACCAGAAGGGTCAACAGGAGATGAGCTGTGGAGAATCTGACCAGATCAGATGGACACCTGCAGCAGACCTAAATGGCTGGTACCTGAATAACCTCACCCTGAGGACTCTTTGCCCTACTGCAGAACTAATTGTTAATGACTGTTTTGGACTGATAAAATGATTGGGAGGAGGAAGTTAATCTTCAAGTATGAAAGGGCCAATGGCTAGAAGAGCCAGGGGTGGCCTGTGATGCAGTAAATTACTCAGTATGTCCCTTCTTGCCATATTCTTTGTAACTCCTACCAAATGACTGGGTGGGACTATGCAAATATGGTGCTTGTGGCCCACCAAGGGCATTGGATAGCTTGATAATAATGTAAATAAGGTGCATGGCACACTTGTGGGGGTGGGGCCATGCAAATAAAGCGTATAGAACCCTAACAAGGGGATTGGTCAGTTTTGCCATCCTTCTAGGCTTAAAGGGAGACATGGAGAGAGAGAGGGAGAGGAGCTGTAACACAAAAGACAGAGAGAGGCAGCAGAACTAGGACAGAGAGGGAGAGCAGTAACACCAGAGGCATCGAGAAGCCTCAGCAGAGAAATGGCAGTAGCAGAGGCAGCAGACCCATGAGACCAGCAGGAGACAGGGCAGTGGGCTTCCTGGCCCATGGAGTGAGAAAGCTGAGCACCTTTGGACAGGAGGCTTTCTGGCAGAGTGGGGTACCTCCAGGCACTTGGTGGAGCTAGGGTTGCCAACCCATAGAGCTAGACCTGAGAGCCTTCGGGCTGAGGCTTACTGGTGGAGTGGGGTGCCTCTGGACACTTATCAGCAGAGCTAAAAGAGTTTTGTAACACTTGCCCAAGCAGGGCAGAGGTCAGGCCAAGGGGCCAAGGGCCAGAGAGAGACCTGCCTGTGAGCATGGCTGAGAAGAGGCTGTCCTGATCGAAGAACTGTATTCTGAGCATTCCTGAACCTGAACTGTAACCTCTTACTTCCCTAATAAACCTCATAACTGTGAGTGTGGTCTGTGAGTTCTGTGTGGTCATTGTAATGAATTACCGAACCCAGCAGAGAAGTAGAAAGTGCCATGGGAGGGATAGCTGGTGTCAGAATTGGCAAAAAGGTTGGAGAGAGGAGGTATGTCTGACCTCCGCCTCAGAGGAATCAGCTTGGGCTGTTGCTCTTGATTCTCCTTCCACCTTGTGAAGTTAAAGGAAGAGGTCAGATGCCCCTGCCTTGCCATTTTTACAGACACCTGAATAGAGAACTTCTCTTTGATCTCGTAATCCCCTCACCCCTAACAGGACCCAGAACACAACACTGTTTCTTATTCCTCCTTCCAGCCCCTCTATCCAGGAAAGAGAGGGGGAACTCAGCTCCTCATCATTCGGCCCCCACCCACCAACTCCTACTTCCCCTTCCCTTGGGGGCCTCTCAAGGAAGCTGCTCTGCTTGGCTTTCCATAGCTTGTGCCCCACAGGCTCAAGGGGACAGCTTGACCTGTCCTCACTTCCCAGGCCTCAGAAACCTTTGACCAGCTCTATTGATCTGGACTCCTGAACAGGCAGTCGGACCAACAGAGAGACGCCATGAGGGCTCTGCTGCTTTTAGGGTCCCTGCTGGTGAGCCTGAAGTCAGTGCTTTTGGTAAGGGTTGTGGGAACCAGGAAGACTGTGCTAGAATGGCCTGGGGGTGGGGGTCCCTCTTCCCTCTTGCCAGCCTTGGCCTTTGGCCATGACCTATTGGCCCAGTTGTGGAAAGGTGAGGCCAGCCGAGAAGGCCCAGGCAGAGGAAATAGACAACCAGAGCTGGTGGATATGAGGGCATGAATTTCTGCGGGGAGGAGACCTTGATGAGACAATGAGAGGAGGAAGAAAGGGTCTCAGATCTTGGGAGGAAATCTCTCGATTTCTGGGCAGTGAGAAGAAGTTAGCAACTAGCTTGGGATCAGGGACAGGCTATGACTTTCTGGGCAAATTCTCTGCCCTTTTATTACCCCCTGTAGACTCCACCTTGGAAAGCCCCCAAGGAGCACAAGCACATGGCGGGCGAACACACAGTGGGTAAGTAGCCTGACTCTGCCTCCCGACCCGCTTGGGTGGGGATAGAATGGTAAGGAGTGTGCAGCGGGAGTCTTGGGCCTGTCAGATAAGGGGGGCATACTGGACACTCAGCCGGAAGTGTCTGGCTAGCATGCAGACCTGAGTGCCTATTCTGTGCCAGGTCTGTGTCCATGGCCAGCAGGGACCCAGAGTGATACTGAGCTGAGTGCTCCTTGAAGCCAGGGGTTGGACTGTATCTGAGTGCCCAGTCCAAAGCCTGGCACAAGCAGGTGTTTTGGGGGCATGCTGGCTGAAGCCCTCACACCTGGGCTCCTGCAGGTCTTCATTCTCCCAGCCTCCTGCTCTCTTTTTCTTTCCTTGATACATCTCTCAGGCATCTATCATGCCACACAGGTCCCATGATGGGAAAAGAAGGATCAAGAGCTGGGCTCTGGAGCCCAAATGCCTTTGAATCCTGGCTTCCTCACTCATGAGCTGAGTGACTTTGGGCGAGTGATTTAACCTCTCCTAGCTTCAAGTTCCCCATCTGTAAAACCAGCATGATAACAGTAAATCTACAGGGTTGTTTAAAACAAGGGGTCATCAATCCACGTAAGGCCCTCAGCCCAGAGCCTGGTGCATGATGAACGCTTCTAACATACTAGTATTTGTTGTGTTGAGAATATACACAGCAGAACATATACCAATTCAATAATTTCTACGTGAACAATTCAGTGACATTGATTACATTCTTTGAGTTGTGCAACCATTGTCGCCCTCCTTTTCCAACTTGTTCCTCCTCCATTAACGTGAACTCAATGCCCTCTAATGTTCCTATCTAATCTTTCAGTTGCTGTTGTCAGTTTGATCCCATAGACATAGATCTTAAAAAAGCACAGTGCTCAAGGCAGAAATTCTTTACTAGTTAAGCTAAACTATTGTTTGGTTTTAAGAAGACTTCAGGGGTATTTTTGGTCTAACATATTAGCTTTTATTATTAAGTTCCTTTTTAGATGGGGGCAGGGTGAGGGGAGGAGAGTTGGAAGGGTAGAAGGAGGAGAGAGAGGGGAGGAGGGGGGCTGGAGGGGTGGGGGTGGGGTGTCTGCCATCTTACCTCTGTTCAAATCCTGCCATAGCTCTCCATCGCCTTCATTCTTCCAGGCACTGAATATTTATCCAGAGTGTTCAATGAGCCAGGGCTTGTGAACTTGGTGGACTCCAGGCCTGCCCTAGTTGAGCCTGCCCTGGTGGGGTCAAGTCGAAGCCCCTTCCCACGACATTTGAGGCCAGCACAATCTGACTCTGGATGTCCTCAGCCTCCTCTTCTCATTACCCTCACACCCAGCCAAACTGCTCTCCTCACTCTTTCCTGAACCGACCTTGCTGCCCTGTCCTTGCCCGATCGGCTACTAGGAGGCCCTCTTCTCTGTCCATCCCATTTGCATCTTGAAGGTCCATCTCAGACTTTTCTCTCTCCAAGAAGTCTTCCCAGGCCCCTCCTTCCTCAGAATCACCCATTCCCTTTATTGTCCTGGCCTGGCCTGTCCCTCAGCAAGTGTCACTATGCCTTTAACAATAAAATAGCAGCGAATGTTTATTAAGCACTGTGTGCCAGGCACAGTGCTAAGTGCTTTACAGGAATCATCTTGTTTAAGCCTTAAACAACATTCCTCCAAAGTAGATACCATTATTATTGCCATTTTATAGATGAGGAAACCAAGGCTCAGAGTGGTTAAGTGATTTCAACATTCAACAAGTGTTTATTAAGTGCATACTGTGTGGCAGGGAGTCCCTGGCTGGTGCAAATGGTTGAATGCTTGGCTACTAACTGAAAGGTTGGTGGTTTGAATTCACCCAGAGGTGCCTCAAAAGAAAGGTCTGGTGATCTGCTTCCACATGGAGTCACTATGGTTCAAAATCCACTTGACAGCAACTTTTTTTTTTTTTTTTTTTAAACTCTGTGGCAAGCTCTCTTCTAGGCCCTGGGGCTGCAGACTTGCCCAGGGTCACACAGCTAGTAGGTGGAGTCAGCTGTGTATGTCAACTGTTGACTCCAGGACGCTGCCTTCTGAAGCACAGTACTGTCTTGACTGCACAATGACCTTTTCCAGGGCCCATCCTTTCTCCACCTAGACCCTGAGGGTGGTGCCTGGGCACTCTGGGCAGTTGGGCATAGGGCGGTTTCTCAGGGAGTGCGTTATCCCTGCAGTTCTCACGGTCACTGGGGAGCCTTGCCACTTCCCCTTCCAGTACCACAGGCAGCTGCACTACAGATGCATCCACAGGGGCCGGCCAGGCCCCCAGTCCTGGTAAGACCGCCCAGAAGGGGTTGGAGCAGGGGCCTGGGAGATACGGACTCTGCCCAGCCTCTGACCAAGGAACCTTGCTTGGAGAGAGGGGGCCATGATAGGGGAGGGCAGACCAGCCCCCTGGGTCCAGCAGGGAGGCCACATCTCTTTCTACAGGTGTGCTACCACCCCCAACTTCGAGCAGGACCAGCGGTGGGGATACTGCCTGGAGCCTAAGAAAGTGAAAGGTGCTGCACACAGCCTCTGAGGTGGCCCAGAGCCCTCTCCTCCCCGCTAGTGACTCTCCTGGGTATTGTCAGACCCCCTACTCCTGGGATTCTGGGCCCATTCCCTTGCCTCCCTCCACAATACCTCTCAGAAGTCCAGAGCGAGCGTTCTAGGGGGGGTTGGCCCCATTTTGCAGGTGGATAAACTAAAGCTCGGAAACCTGGAGTACCAAGGTCACAAGACAGGCAGGTTGAGGTCAGGACTTGGCCCTCATTTGTCTGACTCAGGCTCCCCACTCTTCCTTGGGCTGTGTCCTTCTCTCAGACCACTGCAGCAAACACAGCCCCTGCCAGAGGGGAGGGACCTGTGTGAACATGCCCAGTGGCCCACACTGCCTCTGTCCAGAGCACCTAACCGGGAAGCACTGCAAGAGAGGTAGCGGGATGGCCAGGGCCAGGGGATGGTGGTGGGGAGCAGGGGCAGCTGGGCCTACTGAAGCCGTCCCTGGGTACCTGGGCACCATGCCTGGCCCAGACTCGGCATGATCCCACCTTTTCTGAGACCACTGCCCCCTTTGTCCCCAGAGAAGTGCTTTGAGCCTCAGCTTCTGCGCTTTTTCCACGAAGATGAGATGTGGCATAGGCTTGGGCCAGCAGGTGTGGACAAGTGCCAGTGCAAGGGTCCCAATTTCCGCTGCAAGCTGCTGCCCAGCCAGGGTGAGCGGACTGGGCCTGATCTGGCCGGGGAGGAGGGGACAAAGGTCTGGAGGAGAAGCTGGCTGGAGAGTGGGTGGTGAGGCAGGGGAGGGGGCGCTTTCTGCTGGTTCTCCAGACCCAGGGGGGCTCAACTCACTCCTTCCTCCAGCCTGCCGCATCAATCCGTGCCTCAATGGGGGCCGCTGCCTGGAGGCGGAGGGCGGTACCCTGTGCCATTGCCCCGCAGGCTACACCGGACCCATCTGCGATGTGGGTAAGTCAGAGTCTTGGGGCAGGAGAAGCCCCGCCTCACGTGGGAAGGGCTTGTTAGAAGGACCACAGGAAGGGCGGCAGGGACACAACCCTCTTGGCAGCAAGGAGCTCCCTCTCTCCTCAGACACTGAGGCAAATTGTTACAACGGCCGCGGGCTCAGCTACCGCGGCACCGCCGGGACCACGCGCTCGGGAGCGTCCTGCCAGCCGTGGGCTTCGGAGGCCACCTACCGGCACTTGTCTGAAGAGGAAAAGCTGAAACGGGGACTGGGCCACCACGCTTTCTGCCGGTGCGCTCGGTGGGGCGTAGTGGGGCATCCCCATCCGCCCCGGGGTCCTCGAGGGCTCCCCGCACTCTAACAGCACCCCAGTCTTGTGGCTGCAGGAACCCGGACAATGACACCCGCCCGTGGTGCTTCGTGTTGAGCGGCGACCGGCTGAGCTGGGAGTACTGCCACTTGACACGGTGCCAGGCCCCATCCGGAGCCGCGCCCCCTCTTCCCCCTCCGACCCGGGTCTCCCCGGAGGGCCAGGACCTGCCCTTGCCCCAGCCTTCGACCTTGCAGGGCCCTCACCCCACCATCCAGAGCTTGCCTCAGTCCCAGACCCCAAGTAGGTAGGGCGGGGCCGGGCGGGAAGTTCGAGCCCAGAGGGGCCGGGGGAGCGGGATTCGGCCGGCGGTGGGTCTTCCAGTCCTCAGCCGGGGCTCCCTCCACAGCCTCGCACGCGGCATCCGAGCAGCAGACTCCACTACCCACCGCGGGCCCGGCGGCCTGTGGACAGCGGCTCCGGAAGCAGCTGAGCCGCATTGTCGGGGGACTGGTAGCGATGCCTGGAGCGCACCCCTACATCGTCGCGCTGTACTGGGGCGATGGTTTCTGCGCTGGTAGCCTCATTGCTTCCTGCTGGGTGCTGACCGCGGCTCACTGCTTGCAGAACCGGCGAGTACCGCTCGCCCAGAGCCCAGACCTGGACTAGCTCCTCTCTCCTGCGGGCCCAGATGGCACGCGACTCCCTCCCCCGCGCCCTCTCCCGCTTCCCTCCAAAGCTCCCCAGCAGCAGCACTCCCCCCCCCCCCACCAGAAACCGCCGCCGATGCCCTTGGCCAGCTCTGAGCACGCGTCCTCTCCCCCACCCCGCCCGCAGGCCGGCCCCGGAGGAGCTGACGGTGGTGCTGGGGCAGGACCGCCACAACCAGAGCTGTGAGCAGTGCCAGACGCTGACCGTGCGCGCCTATCGCCTGCACGAGGCCTTCTCGCCCACCACCTACCAGCACGACCTGGGTGCGTGGGGTGTCCCCGCGGGGCCGGGGAAAGGGTGGAGAAGGCCCGGGCCCTGACGTCCCCACCTCACATTCCTCCCCGCGGGGCTTAGCCCTGCTGCGCCTGCAGGAGAGCGCGGACGGAAGCTGCGCGCGTCCGTCGCCCTACGTCCAGCCCGTGTGCCTGCCAAGCGGCGCCGCGCGACCCGCCGAGACCGAGGCTGCGCTCTGCGAGGTGGCCGGCTGGGGCCACCAGTTCGAGGGTAGGCAGAACGGCTCGGGGCGGGAGACTCTGGCTCCGGGTAAGCCGGAGAAGCCCACAACTTTGGTACCGTCCAGGGTGCCTACTGGGCAGGTGGCGCCGGTCTGGTGGTTTTTGAGAACGTGCAGAGCCCTGGTCTGTGCGGTCCGCTCCTCCCAGGGTCTGGGATTCACTACGGGGGGTCTCAAAAATCTCCTGGGGTTGCAGGGAGAATCGCATTTTCTCTTGGTTTAATCTGGCACAGGGCTGCAAGGGCTGATTATCGCTGGCCCGGCACTGGAGCAGCCCGCGGTCTAGTGGGCTAATTTGGGGACAAGGTGCTGAGACGCTGGGTGGGGGTGGGGTGTCAAAGCATCCCACTCATTCAAATCCCGGCTCCTCTCTGGGCCTTAGTTTCCTCATCTCAAATGGAGTTAATGGCAACTCCCTTCGTCTCCAGGTTGCTGGGAGGGAGGGAGGAGGTTAGTGAGTCTGGAAGCGCCTGGCGCAGCCGGTTCCATCGCCCAGGCAGCGACTGGAGTGGGGTGGGGTGTGACGAGGAAAGAGCTCTCTGTCTGCAGGGTCGGAGGAATATTCCAGCTTCCTGCAGGAGGCGCAGGTGCCGCTCATCCCCTGGGAGCGCTGCTCTGCCCCCGACGTGCACGGAGCCTACCTCGCCCCCGGCATGCTCTGCGCCGGTTTCCTGGAGGGGGGAACGGATGCTTGCCAGGTGAGTTCTTGGGTGGGACTGGCGCTCTCCTTTCACCCCGCCAGGCGCTGCCCCAGGCAGAGGGTGCTGAGTTCCGTGTCCCCGACCCAGGGTGACTCCGGGGGCCCGCTGGTGTGTGAGGACGAGGCCATGGAGCACCGGCTCGTCCTGCGGGGTGTCGTCAGCTGGGGCTCGGGGTGCGGCGACCGCTACAAGCCCGGCGTATACACCGATGTGGCCAGCTACCTGGCCTGGATCCAGAAGCACACTGCTTCCTGACCTCGCAGGGACGCGTCTTTTTCTCCTGTGCGGTCCAGTTGTGGGAGGATGGCTGGGTTCCCTGATGGCCGTTAAGGATTGCGCCCCATTCCTCCTGGAGCCGCCAGCCTGAGCCAGGCGTGGCGTATGTACTCAATAAAGTGCTTGGAAAATGCTTGAGAGGAACAGCCCTTCAGGGATCCCACTCTGAAATGCCAAGGCAGAAAACCTGTGCACGACTTCTCAGCCCTTCAGAGGGCAGGGTCTGTGAGGTCTCATCATGCAAGATTTAGATTCATGCTAGCTAACGTTTATTGAGCCATGCTGTGTACCAAGCCCTCCTCATATTATTCCTCATAAGACACGTTCACATTTTAAGTTTATAGAGCAGCGGTTCTCAGCCTTGGTTGTACTTAAGAATCACCGGGGGAGAATATCTATGCACAAGATCCACCCCAGACCAATTAAATCAGTATCTCTAAGGATGGGTCCTAGGGAGTGGTATGTTTTAAAAACTCCTCAGAGATTTCCATGTGCAGTCGATGTTGAGAACCGTTGTTAGAAATGCTTAATGTTAAAACAGCAGCCCTGGTTGTGCAGTGGTTAAGTGCTTGGCTGCTAACCGAAAGGTTGGCGGTTCAAACCCATCAGCCGCCTCTAGCCTCTAACCCATCAGCCGCTTAGAACTCACCAGCCGGCTCCACGGAGAAACATGTGGCAGTCCACTTCCATAAAGATTTACAGCCTTGGAAACCCTGTGGGGCAGTTCTACTCTGTTCCACAGAGTCACTATAAGTCAGAATCCACTCGATGGCAATGGGTTTGGTTTGGTTTGGTTTGGTTTTTAACGTTAAAACAATGATGTGGACCCTGAGGGCTGGCGCCTTGGAATACCACCTTCCCCAACCCACATGGGCAGAGGGTCTCAAAGTGCGCTCACCGGACCAGCAGCAGCTACAACAGGAAACTTGATAGAAATGCAAAATTTCGGGCCAGGGTGGGGCCTAGCAGTCTATTTCACAGCCTTCCAGGGGATTCTAATGCTTGGTAACACTTGAGAACCACCATCTAGGGGTTGAACGGCACCCTTTGAGGGAGAGGGGTCCTGTCTGCCGCCCAGACCTCGGCACCTCGCTTTTTGTTCTTCAACCTATGTGTACTGGGCTTTGTGGGTCATTTAAGTTGGACTCTTAAGCAGTTCCTTTCTACATGCTAACTTTAGAACGTCACCAGGGATAAGATGCGAACGCCTTCCCCTCACCCTCACATGCATTCTCCAGCCCGTGATATCGCCGGCCTTCACGTCACAGCCTCCCCACTATGTCACAGCGCCTCCGGTCGCGTTCCAGGCACTGTGCGCAGCCGCACATCGCTTGGAAGGGCAAGGCAAGAAGACGCGCTCAGCTAGGATGGGGGACTGGAAGGGCTATATCAGTGCGGTGCTGCGGGACCAGCGCATCGACGACGTGGCCATCGTAGGCCACTCGGACAATCGCTGCGTGTGGGCATCACGGCCAGGAGGCCTTCTGGCAGCCATCTCACCACAGGAGGTGGGTGTGCTCACCGGGCCCGACCGGCACACCTTCCTGAAGACTGGCCTGAGCGTGGGGGGCCGCCGCTGCTGCGTCATCCGCGACCACTTGCTGGCGGAGGACGACGGCGTGCTAGATGCGCGTACCAAGTGCCGGGACGGGCGCGCCGTCTGCGTGGGCCACACGCCACGCGCACTCCTCGTGCTCATGGGCCGGCGCGGCGTGCACGGGGGCATCCTCAACAAGACGGTGCACGAGCTGATCCGCGGCCTGCGCACGCAGGGCACGTAGCGAGGCAGCCAGCACGCAGCTAGGCAGCCAGGCCGGAATAAACTAATCTTGGCGCGGCGTTGGCTCATCCTCTCTGGCTCATCCTCTCGTTGCACGTGGAGAGTTGTGATGAGAAACCAGTTCAGGGGCGATCCTTGCAGAGGGATTGCCTGGTGGGGCTGGGATTATGAGTTCAGGTGCTGCCCAGCCTCGTGTGCCCTAGGTCCTGCCCTCCCGTTCCTGGGTGCCCTGCTGAGATGCCTGGCCTGACTCCTGCTCTGCAGCTCCTCCCCAGGGCCCTAGGGGTGCTCCAGCTGAGGAAGGGTCCAAGGGCGTGGGTCTTCGCCTCACACTCTCTAACCCAGGCCTTAGTGCCTTTTCCCACAAAAATTCGGGCACGTCTGTGCATGGCAAACAGTAAAAGGAGTCCCTTCTGTCTCCCCATCTTCCCCTGGACCTCTCCCCACATACACACCTGGTAGAGCCTGTGGAGCAGGGAGTCTGCCTGGAGGCTAGTGTACTTCCCACCCCTTCCACCTGGCAGAAGGAAGCACTAGCAAGTGTTGTGAGGGGATGATGTGGCAGGGCTGGTAGCTGGGAGAGCTGACCTGAGGCTCCCAGGCCCCTGCATCTCTCCCGACATGCCTCAGAGGAGGAGACCCCATCTGGAGGTCACGTGTCCAAGACCATTACACTCTGGGTCTGGGATCCTACGGCCATCCTGCCCCCCTCCTCCAAGAGGAGTCCCTGGACCAGAGGCAGGAGCTTTGGAATCCCCACCCCTTGACCCTTCCTCTGCAGGCCTCAGATCCACGGCCCCATGGAGAGGGAACTGAAGAGCTTGGCTGGGTTTAGGTGAGGCCCAAAGTCGGATGAGAGGGTGTCTGGTCTCTGCCCCTTTATACTGGGACCCAGAGATCAGCCTCTTTTGCCCATCACACTCCTCACCCCCTTCCTCCAGTGGCCCTGACAAGCCCCCACCTATCATTCGTTTTCTGGGGCAGTGGGTGAGTGAGGGAAGTGAGTTTAGAGGGCAAGGAGAGACCAGGGAGGTCTAGCCTGGTGGAACTCAGGAGTGGAAGTGAGCAGACAGTCCTTATACTTGCCTTGGGTTGGCCCAGGCTGTAGGGGCTTGTAGGGAGTTTGACTGTGGATTGGCCTTGTTAAGGCAGGTCAGGTGGAGAGCTGGGGAGAGCTTGCAGGGTCCACTTCTGCAAGACTAAGACTGCGCTGGCCAGACAGGGCTGGCTATTGTTGCAGGGTGTCTTTGAAAGGGGAGAGGGTGCTGCTGGACCCCCAGCCACGTCTTGCCCTCCTCTGTAGGTGGAGAGCAAAAAGACTCCCACGTGCATGATGAGAGTTTAATTATTTTTATTTTTTCGTCAGGCAGTGTTCAGGAAGGGGGTTGTAGCCAGTAGTGCAGAAAATCTGGATGAGGGTGAGAAGAAATGGTATCATGGAGGTAGGAAGGCTCAAAGAATTCAGTCAGTGACTCAGGCACCCACATGTACACACAAGCAAACAACCCCACAGTCACATACTCAGACCAGCCCTGACTGCTGCCCAGCCCTGTTGTGTGTACACGTGGGCACCGCACAGGCCTCCATTCACCTGTACAAGGGACTGGAAATTATCTCCAAGTGCCCTACAACACGCATCCCGCCTCCTGCAGGTGCAGCTGTGCACATGCATAGGGTGGCTCACATGTACACAAATACAAGCACCCACACTCCTGCACAATGGCACAAACTCACCCCAAATATGCCCACAGGCACACGCTCACCCACAAGCCCAGACCTCTGTGGACCTGCATAAGGACAGATGCACGCCCATACTGGCACACGCCTCTCTGCTCATCCACCCTGGGTACTGTGCGAAGGTTCCCCTCCTAGAGGTGGGTGGCAGTGTGGTGAGTAGGCAGCGCCAGGCGAGGAGAGGGTGTGGCAGGGGGCAGCTCCTCCAGGAAGACCCTGGCAGGCATCGAGGGTGAGCGGGGCTCAGGTCTGGCACAGCACAGGGTGGCACGGGTGATGAAGTGGTCCAGGGGCTTCAGGGAATGCATCCAGCGTGGCAGAAAGCCCCACGTCTGCAACCACTTGGGCAGGCGCCCAGGGCTGCGCCTCTGCAGGAAGCTGACGAGTCCCACGAAGGCCAGCAGGGCCCCGAAGGGTGCACCCACACCCACCATGGCCTGCCAGCCTGCCATGGAGATACTGAGCACAAGCGAGGGTAGCAGCAGGAAGCACACGAGAAGATAGAGGACAGTGAACCAGCGGTACTTGGCAGTACGTTTGCCCAGTGCCTTGGCCATGCGGATGGGCAGGCGCGTGCAGGGTACCGGATACCACAGCAGAATGCCCGAGATGTTGAAGAAGAAGTGGCAGAGGGCAATCTGCAGAGAAGTGAGTGGAGGACCGAGGTGGGCACAGGCTCCAGTTCCTGAGTCAGGTCAAGGTGGGATAGATAATAGAGGCCTACACAGTCTCAGCAGCAGGAAGTCCCTACCTAGGGCTGACGTCTGACCTGCACCCACCTGCCCCTTCCTTGTCAGTTACACCCTTGCCCCTAGATCCCGTCCCCTGCCTAAGGGGCTGTTCCCCATCTTTTAGCTAACCCCTACTCTGCTCATCCTTGATCTGTCAGACTGGGCCAGGCCCCCTCCTATAGCACCTCTTCTTCATAATGTCAGTCAGGCATGCGCTTGTTTATTGGCATGACTATTTAACATCTCTTTGAGTGGTGGAAACGGTTAATGTGCTTAGCTGCTAACTGAAAGGTTGGAGGTTTGACCCACCCAGAGGTGTCTCAGGAGAAAGGCCTGGTGATCTACTTCTGAAAAATCAACCACTGAAATCCCTTCGGAGCACAGTCCTACTCTGGCATACATGTGGTCACCATGAGTCAGAATCGACTCAAAGGCAACTTTTTTTTTTTTTTTTAATAGACGCTGAGGTCTGGAGGGTGGCACCATGACTACTTTGCTTACAGTTGTTTCCATAGAGCCTAGCATAGTGGGTGGCACCCAGTAAGCAGTCAACAAATATTTGTGACATGTTGTAACTCCCTCAACCAGGCCCCAAGCCGCAGTACCAGGCCTGTTTCTGCCTCTGCCCATCACCCCCACCACCACCTCCCCGGACCTGGAAGGCACAAGACAGCTTCTCCCTGGGGCTAGCCAGAGCAGCCAGGATGGCGGTGGTGGTGGTGCCGATGTTGGAGCCCAGTGTGAGGGGATAGGCCCGCTCGATGCTGATCACACCCAGGCCTGGGGGACAGAGGGAGAGGTTACACTACCCTCCTCAGCTCCCCGCTTCAACCCCACCCCAGCATGGGCACTCACCAATGAGCGGGGTCATGGCCGAGGTGAACACAGAACTGCTCTGGATGACGAAGGTCATGCCTGCACCCACCACCATGGCAAAGTAGCCTGTGGCCCAGGTGAAGGGGGCGGGGAAGTCTGCAACGAAAGCCCATCCCAGCAGGCCTGGTCAGTGCGGGCATCGGGCGAGGGGCAGGGGCCCTTCCTGGGGAAGCAGGTATTTGGGGGCCAGTTTCCACGTAGGACCTTGGCAGTCCCCTGTGAACGGCCGAACCTCCATTTCCCTCTTCAGTCTTGGATAAAGGCCCCTCTCAGCCTGGTTCCATCATGCTACTATGCCTTTGCTCAGGCCAGGAATGTTCTACTAAGTTCCTAGAGATAGTATCCTCAGGGCTTAGCACGGATATCTCTTCCACTGCCCTGACCCCCTGCCCTTCTCTGCGTTCCCACAGCCCCATGGAGGCCCCTTCTTCCAGCATTTGCCATGCAGCCTCTCCCTGGCCCAGCCAGTGTCCCAAACCCTCAAAATGAAGCTTAAAATGATGTCACTCTCCTGCCGCAAATGCTCCAAGTGCTCTTTGTACCCTTGATAAAGTCCAGGCTCTGAGCCTAGCCTTTGAGCCCCATGATCTGGTTCCATTCCCTATGACCTCGATGATGCCCTCCACCTCTCTCCCCATTGCTGGCTGTGCTCTAGTCACACACTGCCAAGCAGGTTCCTGCCTCTGAGCCTTTGCATGTGCCCTTTCCACTGTCTAGAATGCTCTTCACTCACATCTTGACTACTTCTCATTTTAGGCTCCGCTCCAGTGTCACCTTCTTGGAGAGGGCTCTGATGGCCCATGGAAAGCTGCCTCTTCTGTACTGTCTTGTAATGCCATGTGTTGCTTCCTCCTTGGCAGCTACCTCTTGCTTTCTCTAAATTTATCCAGTGTGTTCACTTATTTTTGCTTGCCCAAAGCTTCTGACTTCTCTGTGAGCCCCCTGAGGGCAAGATCCATCTTGATTTGGCTCACCTTTGTATCCCTGGCACTACACCATGCTTGACACACACCAGTTACCAGTTGCCATCTAGTAAACTCCAACTCATGGTGACCCCTTGTGTATTGGAATAGAACTGTGCTCCATAGGGTTTTTCAATGGCTAATTTTCTGGAAGTAGATTGCCAGGCCTTTCTTCTGAGGTGCCTCTGGGTAGACGTGAACCTCCAACCTTTCAGTTAGCAGCTGAGCACACACTTTGCACCACCCAGGAACTCCTGCTTGGACGCAATGCCAAGGGCTTAATGAATATTTGTTGATCGAATCAAACCTTTTCGGATAATCTTAGAGCCACTGGCTAGAATGGAACTACAGCCAGAGACAACCATGGATCCCACAGCTGTCATTACCTCAAGGGCCTCAGAAATCACCTGGCCCAAGCCCTTCGTTGTTCAGATGGGGAAACCGAGGCTCAGAGATGGTAGGGGTTTGCCCAGATCACACAGGAAGGCAGTGGCAGGACTGCCTTGCGTGAGATCTGGAAAGGTCCTGTGGCCTGCCCACCCACTGCCCAGTGCTCACCAGTGTTGATAACCTTCTGAATGACCTTGGCCACTTGGCCCTTGAGTAGGGAGTTGAGCATCTTGACGAGGAGGATGAGGCAGGTACACAGGAGCACCAGGGAGCCAGCCAGCAGAATGAGCCCCACGGCCAGGTCAGGCAGCCCCGTGTCCACAAAGATGTGGTTGCCTGTGAGGGGTGGGGTGTCAAGCTGCTGAGCACAGACCCCCACACCCAGATCCCACCCCGTATCTTTGCCACCCATTTGGGCTCTGAGCCTAAGGCCTCGCTTTAAGCCCCAAATCCAAGCCCAGCACCACCACACAGCAGGCACTTACATTTCTCCGTGGTGGCATTTCCAACGGGCCAGCTAGTGTTGGCCTCTGCCCTGGGCATGGAGGTACGAGCCTAGATTAAGAGGAGGTGACTTTAGAGACTTTAGGTAAACACAGGCTGGGCTCAGGACTAAGACAGGGGCAGTGGAGATGGAGATGGGCCTCCTGGCCCTGTGAGCACGGACAGTGCCCTGCCTTCCTCTGATGAAGAACTGTGGATGAAGATGTCCACCGCACAAGGGTCCGGCCATAGTGGGCCCTGAGTACCTTCCCCATCACTCACTGACCTGCACTCCTGGGCGGACGGAGGCCTCCTGATCACCAAGCCCAGTGGGTCTTGTCCTTGTTTCCACCACCTCTCAGCGGCATTAGGAGCCAAGCTCAATTTTGCTAACCACGTCCCCATTTTTCTGAAAGCTCTCCCTTGCCCCATCTTTTATGACCAAACCCTTTCTTGGCCTCCTGCCCCTCCCTGGCTTCATTGCCCCATCCTCTTCCCAAGCTCCATTCTTCTCTTGCTCAGTTCCTTATCCAAAGGGGTCAGGTAGAGGTGAGGGGGTCCAGCCCTCACATCTCTTCCCTCCTCACCTACTGTCAGGGAAGTGAGAGGGCTCCCCAAGAAGGCCCCCCAATTCAAAAGGCCACAGAGCCAGGCAGGTAACAAATGAGGGGCTCAGGCTGGAGTGTGGAGGGAGTAGCAACCTGGCTGACTGGAGCAAGGGTGCTGGGCCTGTAGGGGCAACAGCTGTTCAGCTCCAGGTCGCCATCACAGTCCAGGGACTCAGCCAGCATGCCAAATTGCATATGTTACAGGAGAGCCCCAAATGTTTAAGTTTTAGATAAACTCTCCCAATTTGTAAATGCTGGCAACCACTTTGAGACATACTTTATAGTTCTCTGAAGGCCAAGCAGAAGCAGCCCAGACTGGCCTGTACACCACTAACCTAGAGCTTCGGTGGGTTAACAAGTTATTTTTCTAAATGCAGTGCCGGGCCCCTTACCTTCCCCCAGGAGCCCAGCAGCCATCTAATGGTGGGAAAGGAAAAAGCATAAGTGGCCTAGCTTGGTTGTCTGGTCCCCACGGCAGCCTTGCTGTCTCACAAAGGAGGACTGAGCCTCAGAGAGGGGCAGTTACCCCCTAGGGCCACCTGCCCAGCCAGGGCTACTACTTGTCCCTGGGATTCACCACATTCTGCTTCTTCTCGGGGACTCCCTAGGTGGTGCAAACAGTTAAGGTGCTCAACTGTTAATTGAAAGATTGGTGGTTGAAGTCCACCCAGAGGTACCTCAGAAGAAAGTCCTACTGATCTACTTCTGAAAAGCCAACCATTGAAAACCCTATGGAGCACAGTCCTACTCAAACACACATGGAGGCATCATGAGTTGGGATTGTCTGGATGGCAACTGTTTTTTAGCCTCTTCTTGGGGCTGGTATCTGGGTGGTGCAAATGGTTTGCACTTGGCTACTAACCAAAAGATTGGTGGTTTGAGTCCATCCAGCAGTGCTTCAGAAGAAAGGTCTGGCTATCTACTTGTATAAGATTACAGCCATTGAAAACCCTATGGAGCAGTTCTATTCTAACACACATGGGGTTGCCATGAGTTGGAACCAAATCCATGGCAACAGGTTGTGGGGCTGGTGTGGGCCGCGGCCTCCTTCCTGTGAGCTCCACATCCCAGAACCCTCAGGGCTCCCTGGTGTTGAGAGTAGGGCTGCTATTGAGTGTTGTCACTTCGCTGTTTACAGCTCCTTCAGATTTTGTAATAAACCATTTCGTTTTAACTGTGATGATTGGAGATAAGTGCCGTTTTGGGGTCTAGCTGTAACACTAGGGTTTATTTTAGTGGGACATACTCCCTCAAGTGGGCTAATATGCTCCTGGGTGCTCCCAGCTCGCACATCAAGGCCTTGGGGGCACCATTAAGGCTTGTCTGAGTTACAGGCAGAGAAACCAAGAAAAAGAGCTCTGATGGGTTAGATTGGAAAACCAGGCTGCAGAGCATGGGGAACTGCCTCCCGCCCCCGCCCCCGCCCCCGCCCCCACCCCCAGCCTGTTGTCAGAGAGAGAACCAGGTGTCTGCTGCCAGGCAGAGCTGGGTTCAAATCCACTTCTTGTCCCAACTACCTTGGGCAAGTCATGTCACCTCTCAGAGCTTGTTTGCTCTAAAGTGGGGATAATAACAGAGCTGTTGTAAAGGTTACAGGAGAAAATGCATGTGAGGCACTCTCCACAGGGCCTGGCTCATGACAAGCCTCAGGAAACTGTGTCTCTAAATATGGATTAGGTCCTCTCCCTCCCTGGCCCATCCAGGATCACGTAGTGGGAAGGCTGTGTGTATGTGTGATTGACTTCCTAGGTCAGGAGCAGTGTCTTCCCAGAATTCTCTGTGAACCCCCAATTGGGCCAACTTTAGGGTTCCTGAAAACGTCCCAAGTGGAGACACATCTGTTGGGTACCTTCCTGAGGGTCCCCAGCCTGCAACCCTGGGGGGTAGATGACCCCTGAGATGAGTGGGTGCCTAACCCAGGCTATGCCCCATGATCCACCCTGAGCCTGGCCCAGGGGTTTCCTGGGGGAGGGGCCTATGGGACCTAGGGGAGACTGGAGGAGGGGGAGGAACTTGCTGAGGTCCCAACCCAGGGCTAGCAGAGTCAGGGGTAGGGCAAGGCTGACGGCTAAGTCCTCTGGGGTTTGGAAACTTGAACGTCTGCCTGGGTCATGTGACCCTGATGAGACCAGATATGACCTCTTAAAGCCCAGAGAAGAGTGTAGAGTGTAGCAGGAGAGGCAGAGAGGAAGCAGGCTTAGGGTTGGGGGGCGATGCTGAGAGGAAGGAGCAGGCAGCTCTGGGGCTTTCTTGCAGGATGGAGAAAGAAGATACAGGCTCCAGCCTTAGACAAGAGAGCTGGAAGGCCCAGGATCTGGGGCATATCCCAGTGATGCACCCATCCCTTCTTGGGTGGATGGGGAGAGGGTAGATGGGGGAGCTCCATGAGAAGAGAGAACAGTGAGCCTCAGACAGCCCTGGGCTCAAATCCCAGTTGAGGCACTGCCCAGCTGTGTGACCTCGGATGAAACACTTAACTTCTCTGGGACTTAATTTCTTCCTCTGCAGCATGGGTTCCATAATGCTGCCCGCCTCTCCCCAGGGGGTAGTTGCCAAGCATCTTGGAAGAGAACTGGGATTTAAGTGCCTGCAGGGACACCCCAAATTAAGGAGGCACCTCTGGGAACTGAAGGAGGTGATTAAGTTTGTGGAAGAGTGTCGGCTTTAAGAATCCTTCCCCTGGGGAGAAACGCTGGGGATGTGGGCCTGCAAAGCCGTTTTCCCTCCAGAAGAAGGGGAGACCCACGGTCTTTGGTCTCCTGGAAGCAGAGGAAGGACTCTGTGTCGGCAGTGCCCTCTGGTGGCGAAGAGAGGAAATCACCCTTAGCGCTGCACCCACCACCCCTGGAAGCTTTCTGGGGTGGCTGTGGTCGCCCATTGGCTCGGGGCTGATGAGCAGAGCGGGGAAGGGAATGGATGAGTGTGGTAGGAAACACGCTAACGTCTGGATGGGGCCCCAGGAGCATGGGCTCCACCAGGGTTTGCGTCCTCCCTCAACCACATGGACTTTAGGTAAACCCCTGCACCACTCTGAGCCTCAGTTCCCTCGTCTGTAAAATGGAGATGTGATAATCCCCGCTTTCCAGGATTCAGGTCCTCAAAAGCTGCTTATTTAAACCAGGTGGGTGTGGTTGCCAGTCCACAGTGTGACCATCCAAGAAGGTGACCTCCATGTCAGTGACAGGCCCCCTGAGCATCAAGAAGTATTTGAAACCTGAAACTGCCTCTGTTTTTCCTTCTCTGGAAAGCCTCGGACCTCCCAGTCCTCTACTGCTCTGGGCGAGGTTGGGTCTGGTTTGCTGAAAGCTGGAGGCAAGGAAATCAGGTTGGAAGGAAATACAGAAAGACTCCGTGGCCAAAGGGTGAATGTGAGTCTTTGGGACAGGAGGAGCCCCCAGTGGGTGCCCCAGAGGAAAAGAGAGAACAGGGAGTTCTGATCCGTGCACGAGCGACTTTCCACGCCAAGGAAATCCAACCTGGACACTGCCATGACGAAAAGGTTTGCCTGTAGAGTGGGGTCGAGAAGCTGGTGCCCAGGCAAGTGGCAGCTGGAGCCGTGGCAAAGCCGAGGGCAGCCCCAGCCGAGTGCCTGGGCAGGTTGTTTCATGTTGCTGAGCTGTAGTCTCCTCTCGTGTGAAATGGGACCATCACGTGCACCTCACCAGAGTGACGTGAGGACTGAATTAGGTGAGCCGGTACATGCTGAAAGTCGTCTTAGTCATTGAATCCTGCTGAATGCAGCTGCAAATGAGGATGTGACTCACGGCTGAGGATTTCCCTTTCATGGCTTTGTTTTTTATGAAGAGCAAATTTCGTTCACATTTTCTATCAAGTAGAGAAGATCTTAGCGACCCAGAGAGATCAGAGGGCTCGTGAGAAGATGGCCGGTGTGTGAGAGAGTAACAAAGTCTGGAGAAACGCTGCATGCACGGGCTTTTTGATGTCAACCTCTGAAGACTCAGAGTGGCTGAGCTGGAACTGTGAACCACTGAGAATGCAAAGGGGCATTGTAGGGCGAGTGGAAAGGTTTGTTCTGTTCACACTGAGATAAGGGGGCAGTGGTGGTTCAGTGGTAGGATTCTTGTCTTCCACATGGGAGACTTGGGTTTGATTCCCAGCCAATGCACCTCATGTGCAGCCACTACCCATCTGTCAGTGGAGGCTTTCATGCTACTATGCAGTTGAACTGGTTTTAGGGGAGCTTCCTGTCTAAGATGAACTAGGAAGAAAGGCCTGGTGATCTACTTCTGAAAATCAGCCGATGAAAACATTTGGATCACAATGGTCCAATCCGGGAGGATGGTTCAGGACTGGGCAGAATTTCATTGATCCCTTGAGTCAGGGCCGACTCGACAGCATCAACAACAAGTGGAGAGGGTGAGGGGGAGAGGCTCATGTTTGTGCCTTGGGGTTCGAATTTCCTTATATCTTGTTCTAAACTGAATTAATTTTCGAGTGCAATAATTAAGGAGAAGCAAGTATTCTGGATTACGGTTTTGATGAGGCATCTTGCTTTTTGTGGCGGAGTGAGAAAGCACGCCAATTGCCTGCTTCCTTGTTAGCCTAGTGTGAGGGCAGTCCCTGCAGGCATTCTGTGGCAGAGACTGAGTGCCCGACTGATCCAAACAGGTCTTCTCTTGGGCAACAGAGGCCAGGAGGCAGCAGAAACTCATGCCGGTGGCAGGCTGAAGGGACGGAGCCCCAGATGCTGACACCATAGCTACCGTTGTCTCTTCTCCCAGTGGGCAGTTTTCCAGGTCTCCTTGAGTCAGTTTCCTGTTCTTCCAACTTTCCTTGATGTCCTTGTAACACTCCACCCCCACATTTCCTGGACCCCAAAACGAGGGGCAGTAGAGTCACTAACCCTGGTGCTCCAGCGAAGAGAAAAGAACCCTACCTAGACTGGGAGACCTGCGCTCAGCTGCTGGCACTGTATGACAAGCTCTGGCAAGTTCCTTAACCTCTCTTAGTCTATTTTCCTACCTGTGAAACCAGAAGGTGGAGCTAGATCAGTAGTTCTCAGACTTGAGCATGGAGCAGCCCCGGAGGGCTTGTTGAAACACAGGCTGCTGGGCCCCATCCCTAGAGTTTTGTTTTCCTGATTCAGTGATCTAGGGACCAGTATCAGTACTAGTACCAGTTGCTGTCAAGTCGATTCTGATTCATGGCAACCCCATGTGTGTCAGAGTAGAACTGTGCTCCATAGGGTTTTCGACCGCTATTTTTCAGAAGTAAATCACCAGGCTTTTCTTCTGAGGTGCCTCGGGGTGGACTTGAACCTCCAGTCTTTCTGTTAGCAGCTGAATGTATTAATCATTTGCACCACCTGGGGATCCCAAGTCTAGGGAAGGGTCTAATAATTTGCATCTCTAGCAAGTTCCCAGGTGGTACTGATGCTGCTGCTCTGGGACCCCATTTTGAGAACCACTGGGCTAGATCAATTACCTGCCACCTGTAATTGATGGGTAATGGCGACCTAAGGCAGGGTGTGAGGCTGTGAGGGGTTGCAATGTTGGCCATAGCACAGTATCACAGTAAAAGTGTCACGTATTTGCCCTCTCCCAGCTAAATAAATCCTAAGGTATATCTGGAGTATTTTGAATGAACAATGAAACCAACCGTCAGCTGTGTGCAGAGGCAGTCCTCTTACTGGGGGGCCAGGCCTGAGACTCACCTCCAGGGGGTCTGGGTGGCACCAGATCCGGATGAGACTGTGGTTTCTCAGGGACTCGTCACCAGTGGCAATGCTGGTAATGACAGACTTGTCCAGCTGGGGTAAGATGTGAGCAGGAGGAGTGAGGGTGGGAGACATCCACCCACCACCCACTTACTGTCCCCCAACCCCACCCCAGGCTCCACCTGGATGATGAGCTTAGTGAAGGGCTCCGTGATGATCTTGAGCAGGTCCGGGGCATCTGGGCCACCACGGACGTTGAAGGAGGCCACCACGAGCCAAGTGATGTGGTGCAGGTAGCCAGTGGCAGCCTCCAGGGGCAGCAGGAC
The DNA here is from genome assembly GCA_030035585.1 of Dugong dugon. NCBI lineage: Eukaryota > Metazoa > Chordata > Mammalia > Sirenia > Dugongidae > Dugong > Dugong dugon. Next base: position 153,271,626 of record CM057460.1, read on the forward strand.
CAGCACTGACAGCCAGTTAAAGCAGTCGTGTACCGTGGCCCCCGCAAAGGCCCTGGGCAGGGAGGCCACATGTCAGGGCAGGCCAGAGCCAGGGGACGCTGGCCCTGGGGCCTCCTGGCATCCAGGCAAAGGAGGGGCAGTGCCACCCTCCCCCAACAAGACCAAGGCCCCCACTTCCCCACCCTCTCACCGCCGGAAGTCAGTCCTGTCCCCTGCCTGCATTAGGGCCACAATGGTGTTGGTGACGGAGGTGCCAATGTTGGAGCCCATGATGATGGGGATGGCAGAGCTCACCTCCAGCACTGCAGAAGAGGGGACCTCTTACTAACGGGGTGGTGTCCCCTCGCTCCTGCTCCCACAACAGCACCTGCCAGATGCATTGCCCATGTCCCAGCCCCCAGCGGGCATTCCTGCTGACTGCCAGCCATGGCATCACAGGTGCATGGGGACGTATACCGTGTATTTATGTGAACCTGTGCACACATGTGAACAGATATGCACCTGTACATATATGAACGTGTGTGAGTACATGTACGTGAGTGCGGTGGTCAGCTTTATGTGTCAACTTGGTAGGCCTGTAGCACCCAGTGTTTCAATCCAACACTCATCTGTGTTGCTGTGAAGGTTTTTTGTGGATGTGAGTAACATCTACACCCAGATGACTTTAAGTAAAGCAGATCATCCTCCATAATCTGAGTGGGCCTTGTCCAATCAGTTGAAGGCCTTAAGAGCAGAGCTGAGGGGTCCCTGAAGAAGAAGACATTCCTCCCATGGACTGCAGCATCAGCTTCTGCCCCAGAGTTTGTGCCTGCCCTTCCTGATGGCCTGCCCTACGGATTTTAGACTCGCCTAGCCAACCACAATTTCTTGCAATAAATCTCTTAATATATAGCTCCTACTGGTCCTGTTTCTCTGGTAGAACCCTGACTGATACAATGAGTAGCCGTATGGAGGCGAGCTTTCTTGGGGATCATACGCCTTATTAGTCATCCTTCCTAGCTCCTGGGAGCAACCTCCTGACTCCCACTCCTGGCCATGCTGAGGAGACAGAGCGGGAGATGCTGGAGCCCTGCCCTTTGCTCCTGGGCCCCTGCCTCCACTCCTGCTCCCATCCCCTACTCCCACAGCTGCTCCCCCACCCCGTCCTCATTCCTGCCCCCCAGCTCCCCACCCACACTCCTGCTGCTATCCATGTCCCCTGTCCCCCAGCCCCTTGTCCAACACCCACCCACCCACCCACAAACGCACACCCACACCCCCCCCTCCCCACACACATACTATCAGCTCTCCCAGGGCCCTGTGGGCCGACTCACAGCCAGAGGAGACTATGCTGACAATGATGGAGGTGGATGTGCTAGAACTCTGCACCAGCACGGTCACCAGGATGCCCACCACCAACCCCGCCACTGGGTTGGAGAGGATGGTGTTGTTCTTGAAGATGTCACCAGCCACTTCCCCTGCAGAGCAGGAGCCAGGATCAGTCGAGGCCCTTCAGGAACCTGCCCTAGCCCTCCATGCAGTCCTACCTCCAGCCAGCTGGAAGGCCGAGCTGAGCATGTCCAGGGAGCAGACGAAGAGGTAGAGAAAGACGAGCATTAGTGGCACCTTGAGCAGCATGATGCCGGTCTGGCGCAGCTTCTGGGCCAACCCAGGCTCTGGAGACAGACAGCCTTGAGCACCACGGCTGGGCAGGGGGCTGGGCTGGGACTTCCAGCCCCTGCCCGGCCTACCTGGCTTCTGCTCCTCCTCCGGGCCCAGCTTGGCAGGCAGTGGGTCATGGAGCTCCAGAACCTCCCCATAAGGGCAGCTGTGCTCGGCGAGGGCCACGGGGCCCAGGCTGGGAAAGGCATAGGCGGAGGTCCCTGGGATGCTGTGTAGGACTGGGGAGGGAGGCTGCTCAGGAGTTCCAGAGGCCCCAGGGTCCCGGGGAGGTGGGCGGGCTGAGGGGGAAAAGCATCACCGGGATGAGGGTGGCTGTGGGCAAGCCGGACACAGGGCGGGGCAGGGCAGCACTCACCCTGCGGGCTAGGCACATAGGCAAAGGCCGTCCCACGCATCATGTGTCCCCCATGGACGGGGATGGGGGAGACAGCTGGGCTCCCCAGCCTCCCTCCATAGGACATCATCCTGGGCACACGCTGTGGGGCCTGTGTGCAGAACACTGAGTGACAACCATGTGCCCTGGACGCTCACACACATGCAGCCACGCTCCTGTAGGAACATAGGGATCCACACGCACAAACACCACAGATCTGGGCATTCATTCATTCATTCAGCCAGTACTTAGTCCAGGCCCTGAGCTAGATGCAGGTGCAATCAACCAACCAACCAGTTGCTGTAGAGTCAATTCCGACTCATGGTGACCATATGTGCATCAGGGTAGAAGTGTGCTCCATAGGGTATTCAATGGCTGGTTTTTTGGAAGTAGATCATCAGGCCTTTCTTCTCCGGTGCCTCTGAGTGGACTTGAACCACCAGCCTTTCAGTTAGCAGCCAAGCTCCTTAACCGTTTGCACCACCCAACGGTTTGCGGGGTACAGTGGGGATTGAAGTCAAACAGAGGTCCTCCTTCAGGAAGCTCAAAGCCTACTGGGAGAGGCTGATCTATGTTAAACAATCCCTCAAATGAGTGAAAAATAGCAACGGGACAGTGTGATAATGAAAGATACAGAATGCCCCAAGAGTGGCCTGAGTGCCCTGTAGTGGTGGCTGTGACAGCTCTTGGGGGAGGAGGGTCTTCCCTGAGAAAGAGACAATTAGCTGAGATGAAAAGAGAGTTGCAGTTAGCTGGACAAAGAGGGGGAGAGGTATGTGTGCCAAGGCCCTGTGGGAGGAAGGAGCAGGCTCTGTTCAGGAACTGAGAACTGCCATGTGGTTGGGGGGCAAGGGAACACGAGGAGTTGGAAGAGGCTGCAGGTATAGGCCAGGGCTGGTCCAGGTGGGCTGAGTTTTTTGCCTATCCCGAGATCAGGGAGAAGCCACCTGGTTGCTCCTGGGCACACACTGGTAGCCACACATGTGACATCGACATGGGGGAGGACCCAATGGCCTGGATCCCAAGTTCCTGGGTTCCTCTCATAAACAATCTTCCTTCCCCATCCACCCCCCACCTCAGGGGCAATAAACAAACACCAAAGGCCCTTCTCCTGTGGATGAGGCTCAGACCAGGGCTGGTTTGGGTAAGGAGTACCCCCACCCTGCCCCCAAGCCTGAGAAGCCCCAGGCTTGCTCTAAGCCCTTCTGCACTGTCCCAGGGGTCCCTGGCTGTTGGGATGGGGTGGGGCACAGCTGAATTCCAAGCCCTGGGACTACAGGGGTCTTTTTCACTCTGGGGAAGTGAGCCAGGCTAGGCTAGGGCTGAGATGTTATAGGGGCTGGAATGGGAGGCACCCAGACGGGACAGAGGGGAGCATGGGTGAGGGGGCTGGGACTGAGGACTTCTGGCTGGGGTGATGGGCTGTTTCCTGCTAAGAGTTGGGGATGGGGTTGGGACAAGGTGGCCCTGGGCTCACCTTGGGCTTCTGTGCTTCAGCTCCTGCTCAGCAGCTCAGGAAAGCCCCAGGGGCCTGAGGAAGAGCTAGGACCCTCCTCTTTATACACTCTAGTCAAGGGCAAAGTCCCTAGAACCCTAGCTGCCCTCCCTCTGTTCCGTGATTAACCTCACCCCTGAGATTCCTCCCAGTTAATTGCTAATCGTCAACTCTTTGGGTGGGGGTGGGGGGAGGATCTGTGGTCAGGCCCTCCCTCCCCTCTGTGGACATGCAGCCTGAATCACCACCCAGTGAGGGGGCAGACACATCCCCTTCCTCCGCCCCCAGCAGAGACCCTGCCGCCACTCAGGTAGCTTGCTCCCAGAGTCCCCAAAGACAGTCCCCTCATTCCTGGCCTGACAGTACTCCCCAGGGAGTGGCTCAAACATCCTGTGGACTTGTCATGCATCTGTACATCTGTGCATCTGGGCAGGGTTCCGAGGAGAGGGAGTATATAATGGAGGATGCAACAGGGGATAAACCCAGGGAGGCTGTGTTGTGTTGGATCATGGAGGGTCTCTAATGCCTGGCCATGGTTCCAGAGTGTGAGCCCAAGGGGCTGTGGAGCCACTGACAACCCGCAGAAGGGCCTGATCTACATTTTAGAACAATCCTTCTGGAGTGGGATTGGGGATGGGTCAGAGGGAGCAAGTCCAGAAACAGAGAAATCAGTTAAGAAGCTGTTATGATAGCCCAGATGAAAGATGATGAGGTTTCAACTAAGCTGGGAAGAGGAGGGGTAGGGAGGAGAGGATGCATCCAAGAGATGCTTAGGTAGTGGAATTGGGTGATGATGGGATGGAGGGAATATATGGCAGTCGAGTCACAAGATTGGGAGGCTGATAATGACACAAGGTGTGTGAAGAGTTTCTGAAATGCAGAGATGGGTCTTGGGGAGCCTTGGGGGAAGCTCCTTCCCCTTTCACTGTGGGGCCTGAGTTGGGGCCCACAGTCATAGAGATGAGAAGGGAGCTTTTGGGTGGGATTAAGGATTTGATCGGGTCCAGCAGTGTGGGTTCCATTCAAGAGCTAGCTTGGGCAACTGTCTGAGTAACTTGCCTAACATTGTCAAACCATCCATCCGATTATCTACCCACCTATCCATCATCTATTTGTCTATCCATTAGCCAGCCAGCCAGCCATTTTTAGGTCCATTCTTTTAACCATCTATCTCTCCATCCATTCACCTGGCTATTTAGCTGACCATATGTACGTCCATGCATTCGTGCATTTGTCCAACCAACCACCACCCACCCATCTATCCATCCACCTAGCTAGCCAGCCAGCAAGCTGCCTGTCTGTCCATCCATTCCTAAGCACATTAGTTAAGTTCCAACTCTACGCTGAGCCAAGATAGGCAAAGCCAGCTTCTCTTCTGATCTAAACAATGGGCTCCTGAGTCAACCGATGGAATTCTGAGGCAAATCCCCTTACCTCTTGAGTCCAAGTCTCTTCACCTATAAAATGGGAATCCTCAGGCTTTTCCAGTGAGATGTAAAATTCCTTCAGATAAATTACCAATCTCAACTCCTAGGACCAAGTCCCTCAGTGTGTTTGTGCTCTTGGCACTGAGTCTCCAGGATGGCTCCAGCCAAGGCCATGGTCATTCTCAGTCCTGTTTCAAGTTAACAATCCTCTTGACTTACTGGCTGGCCCTGAACTATACTCCTACTAACTTTTTAAATATTTTAGGGTGACATAGACCCAGACTTTTTCTATCAAGGAAAGGTGGACATTCCCATGCAGTTCCCCCTTTAACCCTGGTTCGATTCCCAGCCAATGCACCTCATGTGCAGCCACCGACCCCTCTGCTGGTGGTTTGGGTGTTTCTATGATTCTGAACAGGTTTCAGTGGAGCTTTCAGAGTATGCAGACTAGGAAGAAAGGCCTGATAATCTACTTCCAAAAATCAGCCAGTTAAAACTAAACAACAACAGTCCTATCCCCAGCCAATCATGGGAATGGAACAAGACTGGACAGTGTTTCATTCCAGTGTGCATGGGGTCACCATGAATTGGGGACCGACTTGATGGAAGTTAATAACAACAAACCAATACTTAATGCATTGAGCATCGCAGAGTCTGGGCACAGCAGTTGTGCATTGCATGGCTGTTCACAGCTGACCTTCTGTCGAAGTGGTTAGGCAGAGAGCAAGTCTGGCCTGGGCTTACTCCCAGCCCCACTACAAAGTGGCTGTGTCAGTTCAGGTCATAGAACCCACAGGAGAGAGAGGAGAGAGGAGGAGGTGCTGCTAGGATTGGTTTGGGGCAGAATGACCGTAAGTTCTGGTTCACCTGGCCCAGTCCTGGTTTACAACTGTTATGCCAGAGTCCCCTTTCACTCCGAAAAGTGTGCTGGTTTGGATGATAAACCATATAGTCACCTCGGTTGTGGGGAATTCTGGGAAATAGAGCCAAAGAGTTAGCCACTTCAGGGTGCCTACTGGAAAGGTCTCCATTCAATTTTCAAAATAGTAGAAAGGAGAATCCACCACCTGTCTGTCAGTTTGCCATACTGTAGTGGCTTACATGTTGCTATAATGCTGGAAGCTATGCCACTGATATTTCATTACAAGCAGGGTCACCTATGGTGGACAGGTTTCAGTGGAGCTTCCAGACTAAGACAGACTGGGAAGAAAGGCCTGGAGATCTACTTCTATTAACTAATGAAATCCCTGTGGATCACAGAATGTTGTCTGAAACTTTGACTTGCTTACTTTGGACGTGTTATCAGAATGGACCAATTGCTGGAGAAGGACGTCATGTTTGGTAAACTGGAGGCCAGCGAAGGTGAGGGAAACTCTCTGTGAGACAGACTGACACCATGGTCAAAACAATGGATTCAAACATACCAACAATCATGACGATGGTGCAGGACTGGGCAACCTTTCGCTCTATTATAGTTGAGGTCATCACGAGTTGGAGCCAACTTGACAGCAACCAACAACAACAAAAAGGAAAATAAAAACCACCCTACTTCTCAGAAACATCACTGTTATGTTTCGGAACATTGCTTCTCATCCTTTTTCCTGTGCCTTCTTAGGGTTTTACTGTCCGTAATATATCACCTCTTGCTCATTTTCATCTCACATTTTATCGTAAGCCTTTTCCCATGGCTTTACGCTCAGCACAGGTATTGCTGTTAATGGTTGCATCACAGCCCGTCATGAACCCTGATTTACTCGGTGAACCTCAAGCATCCTTCAATCTGGTAGGAGTGATCTGAGTAAGGTCGAAGTTCACGCGGAGGTGAGGGGAGTGTCGCTGAACCAGGGAAATGCAGTGGTTGCTAAGTTTTGTGTCAGAATCTTCCAGTCCTGGGGCTCAGAGGCCCTGTTAAAATCACAGTAGGGATGGGTGGGGGACTGTCTGGGCTGGAGTACCCCAACCCATGCAGCGGTTGGTTCCAGAAACGGTGGTCACATGACCTGTTTCTCTCCCTGAGCAGGAGCAGTGGGATCCCAGGAGTTCCTTATGAACCAGAGATGCCTCTCCTTTTTAATAAGGTTACAATTTTCTAAATGTTTGAAAAGTCCATCTTTTCTGCTGTCATGGAGGTCGAGGTGTAGTGGAGGAGGCAGATACTGATCACAATGGTCACAGGGTTGTGATTATAAAATGCTGGGGACTTAGACGGAGTCCCTGGGTGCTACAAGCAGTTAACACTCTTGGCTGCTAACCAAAAGGTTGGAGGTTCGAGTCTACCCAGAGATGCTTTGGAAGAAAGGCCTGGCAATCTACCTCTGAAACATCAGCCATTGAAAACCCTATGAATTCTTGAATTGGTGTAAGTTCTGCTGTGTATATTCTCAACTACAAAACAGCAACAAATAAAATATTTTTTTAAAGAAAGAAAACCCTATAAAATGGTGATGTTTGAACAACATGATAAACATATTTAATGTCACTGAGCTTGGCAAATGTTTTGTTACCTATGCATTTACCACACACACCGAAAAAAAACACCATACGAAGTACAGTTTTACTCTGACACATATGGGGTCACCATGAGTCAGAATCAACCCAACAGCAACTAAGGACTTAACCCACTTCCAAAAATAATTTTTGAGGATGGGGCTGCTACAGCCCTAGTGAAAGGCCCAAAACTTTGGAGCTGATAAGAGCCGCTTTCTGGGCTTCTGAGAGCAACAGAGAAGGTGGCTGCACTCCAGCCCCAAAGCTTCTCAATCCCTCTGCTAACCACAACCTCCTCCCTGCCCACTGCCCACCTCACCCCAGGCTCTTGGCAGTCTGTGTGTCCCCCTGATCGGTGACTCCTGTCCTATCTGTGCACCTGGACTTGGCACCCACAAGAGCCACTTCCTGTCTGCTCACCTGGCTGTGGCCTCCCCCAGACCTTCTCATGGCCTGGAGCCTGAGTGGTTGTTGTGTCTCACACTGCAAAGACTCCCAGGGGGGAGGAGCCATTCTGGAGGGAAGATGCCAGGTTCAGTCTGTGCAGGCTGGGTGTAAGGTGGCTCAGTGGGAGGAGCTGGAGCTGGAGGTCTGAAGCACGCAGAGTGCACCTACCCAGACCCAGGGCTCATGTGTCTTCCCAAACTCCAATAGCAGCATGTCACCCACCAATGCAAGCCCAAAACCCAGCAGACATCTTTGACGTTTCCTTCCCCTCCACCTCTTCATCTCCAATCCATCACCCAGTCTTCAAGTTTTACTTCACCAGGAGCTTCCTGTCCTTCCACTGTCGGCATCTCCATTGCCATGTCCCTGGACAAGGCCACTGTCATCTCCCACTGGATTATTGCAACCACCTCCTCCTTGCTTCTGCCCTTGCTTCCCCCTAACTCACTCACCAAAAATGCAGCCAGCTGTCTTCTCAAGATGCAGATTGACAATGGCACCCCATCTCCCTTTTAAAACCTGCCCCTTTCCACTGCTGGGAGGGAAGCGTGCACCACCCTGCTATTCCGCTCTGGGGAGCTGCAATGAAGTCCAGCATCCGTGCCACTGCCCCACACCCCCAGCAGTGCCTTCTTCTGTGTGGGTTTCTCTTTGTTCTCCTTCTGCTGGGCTGCACTTGGCTTGGGCTCTGGGATAAGCAAGGCCATTGCTTGGGTCCTTCCAGGTGGGATGGCACCCCCTCTTGAGAGGAGAGGCTGCCTGCAGGCCAGAGAATTCCAGGCATAACAATCAGGACCCTGTCAGAGCTGCCTGGAAGAAGCAGTGTGTCTGGCTCCCTACCTGCCTTACCAGCCCCACGCCATGCCAGTGAAGGTGCTCGCCAGAGAAAGGATGTCAGTGAAGGATAAGGGGCCTAGGGCCGAGCCAAGAGGAGCACCCACATTTAAAGGAGGGTAGAGGAAGAAAACCAAACCTGTGCTGTCTAGTCAATTCTGACTCTTGGCGACCACATGTGTTATAGAGTAGACCTGCTCCATAGGGTTTTCTTGGCAGTAATCTTTACGGAAGCAGTTTGCCAGGCTTTTCTTCCGTGGAGCCAATGGGTCTGTTTGAACCACCAATCTTTAGGTTAGTAGTTGAGTGCAAACCATTTGTGCCACTCAGGGACCTGGCAGAGGAAGAGAGGCCAATAAAGGAAACTAAGAGGAGCTGCCGGGGATCAGAGGATGTGCAGAAAAGGGGATGCTCCATGTGATGGACTGAATTGTATCCCTCCCAAAATATGAGTTGAAATTCTAACCCCTATACTTGTGGATGTAATCCTATTTGGGAACAGAGTTTTCTATGTTACGTTAATGAGGCCATATCCGTGTAGGGTGTGTCCTAAACCGAATCACTTTTGAGATCTAGTAAGAACAGATTAGACACAGAAGGAAGAGTCCTTGGGTGGTGCAAACAGTTAAATGATTGGCAGTTCGAACCCACCCAGAGGCACTTCAGAAGAGGAGCCTGGCGATCCGCTTCTGAAAGCTCACAGCCTTGAAAATCCTACAGAGTACAGTTCTACTCTGACACACACAGGGTTGCCATGAATCAGAATTGACTTGACAGCAACTACCAACAACAACAGAGAAGCAAGCACAGATAGGGGGAAGATAGATGTCAGGGAGCCAAGGCATGCCAGGAGATAAGGATCTGCTCCCAGAGCCTACAGAGAGGGCCTTTCCCTAGGGCCTTGATTTGGACTTCGGCTTCCTGAACAGTGAGAAAATAACCTGCTGTTCTTTAAAACCCGCCACTTGTGGTATTTCTGTCACAGCAGGCCTAGGTACCTGAGATACCCCAGAAGCCACGTGGACAACGTTTTGAGAGACACTCTAGTTGGCTGGGTCAAATGCTGCTGAGATGTCAAGTAATCCGAGGAGAGCATGGATTTAGCAACTAGGGGCTGTTGGTGATCTCAGAGAGCCGTTTTGGGGCCATGTTGGGGAAGGAGTCAGCTTCCAGTGGGTTTGGGAAGAAACAGGAGGCGAGCAAGCAGAGAAAACATGGACAGCTCGAACGTGAGAGACTGACACATACTGAGTTTCGTCACAGGAAAATTATCTCCCTAGGAGCAGCATGACTTCTGAACACAGGGAGAGAACAATTGCAAGAACAAGTGTGTGCGGCCAGGAACCAGCAAGCTGTGCAAGTTGGCACCACCAGTTGTCCCTGCAACTTGGTTCACATCCACTTGCTCCTTGTACACAGTTGGCTGCATGTGAGTTTTCTGCAGGATCTAAGGGCGGAGAGCAATCAAGGGAGGAGAAACCAGCATTCAAGAGCATACTGTCCATGAACTGGATTTTTTTTGGGCAAACTGTTTAATGACCAGTGTAATCCCACAGCAAGATTCCCCAGGAACATAGCTTGAGAATTCCTGTCTCTTCCCACAGACATGTTCATTTATTCAACAAGCATATAAACCTATAAACCTGCTGGAGCCCTGGTGGTATAGTGGTTAAGCGTTCAGCTGCTAACTGAAAAGTCAGTGGTTCAAATCCACCAGCTGCTCCACAGCAGAAAGATGTGGTAGTCTGCTTTCATAAAGATTTACAGCCATGGAAACCCTATGGAGCAGTTCTACCTTGTCCTGTAGGGTCGCTATGAGTCGCGACTGACTCGACAGCAATGGGATGAACCTGCATGGATTCCCTGAGTGGTCCAAAAGTGAATGCGCTTGGCTGCTAACCGAAAGATTGGAGGTTTGAGTCCACCCAGAGGCACCTCAGAAGAAAGGCCTGGTGATCTACTTCTGAAAAATCAGCTGTTGAAAACCCTAGGGAGCACAGTTCTACTCTGACAAACATGGGGTCACCATGAATTGGAGTCGACTCGATGACAACTGGAAATGAGCCCACGCAATGCCATACATTGGAATGTGGCAGTGAACATTTCAACCCAGCATTCAGCCCCACGCAACTGCACGAGTACACAGTCACAAGTGTGTGTTGCACACACCAGGGATCCATCCCTCTATCTGTGGTCAAGACAACTGTCCTCATCAGTTGGCTGGGGGACATGGCAAGGGGTCACCTGCCACCTCCTTCTGGGGAACAGAGCCACCCCTCCCCAACTAACTTTGTCTTGGACTTCAATCCAGAGTCCCCAGCACAGAGTGGGCAGGGCCCTGAAACATAGTCCAATCAAAGCCCCATTCTCCAAATTGGGGGTCCAAGGCTGAAATAGATCCTGTGGGCCCAAGGCAGGGTGGGGCTGACCTGTTTGTGGGATAAATGTCCTGTGCAATTATTAATTTCAGTGGCCCAGGCACTAGTCACTCATTTACTGATGAAGCCAAAGTCTGTGGCCAAAAGAGCTGAGGCTGCCTTGGGCTTTTCTCAGAAATCCCCTCTTCCTTGCAGCTCCCTTCCCCATGTGGTCCAGCCCCAGGCCCTGCATGCTGGCCTCAAGGACCAGGTGGAGAGCGAGGTATGGGCAGCATGCTACCAAATGATCCCTGGCTCTGGCTTCCAGGTTCTAGGCCTGAAGCTCTGTGATCTGGCTTCAGACTCCAGGTCCTGGGCAACGTGTTCTGGGCCAAGACATGGATCTCTACGTTCTGGGATCCACACGATTGTTCTGGCCTCCAGCTGGGAGCTCTGAGCTCTTTGCACTCAAAGTGCTTCGGCCAAACCTCTGGGTTCTGGGATCCAGGATCTGAGTTCTAGTCTTCCGGCTCCAGTTTCAGGCTTCAAACATTAAGCTTGGGGTTTTGTATCTGGGCTCTAGGTTCTGGGTTTGGTTTCCTGTCTGCAGGTTCTAGACTCCAGGCTCCAATTCCAGACTCCAAGCACTGGATTTCGGCTCTTCTCTCCAGGTTCTGGGCTCCAGGCTCCAGGCTCTAAGCTCTAGTTCCACATTCCAGGTTCTGGGTTCTGGGTCTGGGCTCTGCGTTCCTTCAGCCCCTCAGCAATAAGGGAAGAACAAAGTGGCCTCCCTGGCTAGTGGGGTTACCCCCGCCCACCCATCTTCAGCCTCGACTGGACTGAAGGTGGGACACTTGTTCTAGAGTGGTTCTTCTTGGCTTTCTACCTCTGCTCTACCCCCAAGCCAGTTCTCTAGAGACAGGTGCTAGGAGGGTCACAGAGCACCCCCAACCTGGACCCTTTAGGATTCACAAAATGCATGCACACATTCATGGTCCCAACTCTTCCTGGACCCCACCAGGACCACCTGAGACATGAATGGCACCCCCGGAGATGTTCCCAGCCTGGGCTGTGTCTGTTGATTCAGTATAACAAGCTGTGTGTGTTCCTCTCTACCTGCCTATTTGCTTCCCCGTGGGAACTGAATTCCAGCCTCTCCACCCCCTGGGAAGCTGGAGTCACTTAACTACCAGGACAGCCCCCCTGCAGGGTGCACCTTGTGCTCACCCTTGGGGATAGGGGTGGCTGCCCCAGGGAGTACCCGGCCCACAGCTTTGTCAGCACTTCCAGCCAGGGCTCCAGGTAAGCTACCAGAAGCCGGTGCCTCTACCTGCCCCCACCCTGGCCCAGAGTGTAGGTCACTGTGTGCCCTGTGCTGGTCCTATGCCCATCCTGTACTATCCCTTCCCCCAGCCCTGGGGCCCCCAAGGGGGTGGGGTAGGAGACAGGAGACATGTGGCAAGATTCTCTCTCAGAGGCTTGGGACTAGTCAAGCTAGGGTTTCATGGACATCCCAAGGAAGCCACAGCCACTGTCTTAGCCTGTGTCCTCTGTAAAACGGGAGTGTGGGCAAGGGTGCAGAGTGGTCAGCAAATGTATGTTCTCTCCCTTGCTGCACGCTGAGCACTGGGTACACAGGGCCAGCACCCCCCACCACCCACCCCCATGCCCACCCCTACTCCCTCACCCCTGCCCCAGGCTTCCCCACCTGGTTGGGAGAGGGGAAGCAGCTCTACTACACTTTTGGTTTCCCAACCAGCTAGGAGCCCAGGCTCAGTGCAGTGGCTGTGTAACCTGGCCCTGTGGCTTGACCAGAACTGGTGCTCCTTGTCCCTGCCCCCATGTATGGACCTCTGTCCCTGCATGGGGTCTGGCCAAGCTAGCATCCTGAGGGCCCAGGGCCTTGAAGGATTCTGGGAGTGCAGAAACTGGGAGGAGGGAACCGGGTTTCCCTCAGCCCAGGGCTGCAGCAGGAGGTGTGTTTGGGGAGAGGCAGGATCTGCAGTGACAAAGAAGGGTCCTGATTATTATTATTATTATTATTAATTGCATCCTTTTAAAAAATTGAAGGCTAAAGTCTTCTTTAACCACTACCCCCAATCCAGGTCCCCTCCCCATCTCCCAGAAATAACCACTATTGTCAGTTTGGCGTGTATCCTTCTAGAACATTCTTTCTCCTTTCCGTACACTTGTGCTTGTTTGTATGTATGTTTTATAGAAAGGTATCGTGCTATATGCATTGTTTGGCTTTATCTCACTGAACAATAACATGTCTTAGAGAACTCTCCCTGTCAGGACATACTGTACTCAATTCTTTCTCTGCAGTGTGATATTCCAGAGCATGGAGATGCCACAGTGTGTTTTGTTATCTGCCCTCCTCCCTACTGCCCTGTCCACATTTGGCTGTTTGCCAGTTTTGGGGTTATAGACAATGCTGCAGGGATGCGCCTCCTTGCTGCTAGGAGGGAATGATTCTCCAGGAGCGCTGCTGGAGTCACTTGCTATGTGTTTTTAGTTTTAACAGAAACTCCCAAACTGCCCCTCAGAGTAGCCATAGCAATGTACCCTCCCACGAAAGGGCATTGACTCCTTGTCAGGGGTTTCTGCAGTGTCTGTGCCCTCCCTGGTGTGTGTCCTGTAGTTGGACAGCCCTGAGTGCTTCTGTGACAATTCCTTGCAGGATCCTGGCCTGGTCACTTCCCTTCCTGCAGCCTCGGTTTCATCCCCCCCAGGCTGTTTTGTGGTGTGGCCAGTGACATAAAGGATGGAGTGTGTCTGACTTGGGGGCCTCAGTAAATATGAGCTGCACCCCTGCAGGGGCCAGCCTCTGTGCGAGCTCTTTCTCTTGGCCCATGACCCCCTCCCTCATGGAGCTGGGACCCCTAAGAGTAACAGGTATCACTGCTGGGTCTGCAGAGGTGCAGGGTTGGGTAAAGGGTGGGTCTGACCTATAGGACCTACCAACTCCCATCTCTCACCTCTCCATCCTGTGGTGCATGGAAGGGTGTCCCTTCTCACAAGGGAGAAGCCCCAGATCCCAGGAAATTTGAGGGAGGTTCTGCAGCTGGTGGGGGCCGGGACATGGGCTTATCTCCCTAGCCTCACTCCTGGTCACAGACTGGACCCTGGTGCTAAGCAGTTCCCTGCCCAGGGCCTGCACTGCCCTGCTGTCCTGGCATCCTTTGCTGAGACTGTCTTGGGCTGTGGCATCATTTGTCAGTCCACTAGGCCGAGGGGACACGACAGTGAATAAGATGGACAAGGTCCCTCCCATCAGGGCACTCACATTCCACTGTCAGCAAATTCATGTAAAATAAGTCAACAAGATAATCACAGAGTGTGATCAATGCTGCACAGGAAGAAAACAGGCTAAGGTGTTAGAGAACTAAGGTGAGGTGCACTTTCTATAGGGTGACCAGGAAGTCTTCTCTGAGCTCTTCAATGAAGTAAGATTTTTGTGGTTTTGGGAGTCCCTGGGTGGTGCAAATAGTCAACCGGTTCAGCTGCTAACTGAAAGGCTGGAGATTCAATTCCATCCAGAGGTGCCTCAGAAGAAAAGCCTGGTGTCATGGATTGAATTGTGTCCCCCCAAAATATCTGTTAACTTGGCTAGGTTATGATTCCCAGTATTGTATGATTGTCTACCATTTTGTCATCTGATGTGATTTCCCTATGTGTTGTAAATCCTATCACTATGATGTAATGAGATGGATTAGTGGCAGTTATATTGATGAGATCTACAAGGTTAGATATTGTCTTAAGCCAATCTCTTTTGAGATATACAAGAGAGAAGTGAGCAGAGAGTTGGGGACATCATACCACCAAGAAAGCAGTGCTGGGAACAGAGCAAGTCCTTTGGACCTGAGGTTCTTGTGCTGAGATGCTCCCAGACCAAGGGAAGACTTATGACAAGGACCTCCCTCCAGAGCCAACAGAGAAAGCCTTCCCCTGGAGCCAGCACCCTGAATTCGGACTTCTAGCCTACTGGACGGAGAGAATAAACTTCTCTTTGTTAAAGTCGTCCACTTGTGGTATTTCTATTATATCAGCACTGTATAATTAAGACATCTGGTGATCTATTTCCCAAAAAAATCAGCTACTGGAAACCTTATGGAGCACAGTTCTACTCTGACACACATGGGGCTGTCATGAGTTGAAGACAACTCAACAGCAACTGGTGTTTTTTGTGGTTGCAGGTCTTAGAAATCTGACTCACAGAAACAAACACACACAGATACACGAAGAATTTATTGAGAAACTCTAGGGGTCATTGAATGGCTGAATCCAGGCGTTCACATAATTTTGTCTAAAATCTCTTTCCGTCTCTTGGTTCTCCTGTCCCACATTGTCCTCATTCATACTCAGGTTCTCTCCACGCAGGGCTTTCTACAAACTCACCATCCTCAGGAGATGGTAGAAAATGACCAGGATTGGGATTCTGCTTGGGACAACTTGAGTCAGAGGACCATTCACCCCTGAACCACTGTGGCTAGGGAAAGAGAGTACTCTGATTGGCCAGGCCTGGATCATGAGCTCACCCCAGTAGCCAGGGGGTGGGGTCAACCTAGCCAAAGAAAATGGGCCACGGGGGTCAGAGGGCTGAAGCTCCCAAAGGCAGGCTTGGGTTCAACTCTGGAGAAAGAGATGGTAGGCCAGCAAAACACAATGTTCCCTCCCACTGACTCCAGGAATGACAGAGAACCAATGACACTATATGAGGCAGGTGGCGTTCCAGAGGTGACAGCAGGTGCAGAGACCTGGAGTAGGGGAGAGAGATCGAACTCCTTAAGGCATCAGGAGATCTCCTCACCTTTGGGTGACTTCTCGGGCGCCCATATCTCCTTGCTTCCTCTGTTGCAGCACTTACCTCTCTGGGCGCCTCCTTCTGGGAGGTCCTCCCTGCTCCCTCTCCCTTTGGGGGCTCTGAGCTTGCCTGGCTGCCTGAGACAGGAAAGACCTCCCAGCCAAAGCAGGCAAGGGTCAGAATCTGCCCCCTGGCCCCGCCAACAGCCAGAGTCTCCCACACAGGGCTTCCAATGCATGCAAAAGGGCCACCAGTCAAGCTTGAGACACTCAGTCCCTAACTATGGGTCCACACAGAAGCAGAGGACAATGGCCAGAACGATGTATGCAGACCCACAGAGGCTGCAGAACAGTACTCAGCCTCGCAGAGGCAGCTCCCCAGAGAGTTCTCCCCTCCCTCCTCTCTTCCTCCCGTTTGCTGTCTCTCTCTCTCTCTCTCTCATGCACACACCCCATAGTCTGGGCAGTCAAGAACAGAGCTTCTGACAACAGGAAGTCAGGAGGTACATCCTGAGATCACCAAGAGCTTCCTGACACTGACCTTGGTGACAAAGGCAGTGTGGTTTGGGGTGGCGGGGGGGGGGGGGGGAGGCGCACAGGGCAGACTGGCACACAAGGAAAACACCTCATGGCTGAATAATAATAATTATTATAATAACAATATCATACATCCAGGACATACCCAGCTGCCCCAAAGCCAACTGCAAAATCCATATGTACAGTCCAGTCTGTGTCGGTGGAGAGAGAGGCTGCCCACCTGTACCCCCAGGCCTGACTCATATCAGCAACCTGAGGAGGGGCCCGGCCCTTCTTCCTGCTCCCCACTGAGTCCTGGCACAGGGTAGGGAGGCTGGCACGGCCAACACCACCCCTCTGGGTTGGGCCCACCTCCCCCCAGGGGCCTAGCTGCAAGGGGAGAGTGGATGAGCCTGTGAGGGGTCAGGTGGTGGTAGCCGTGGGGTGTGGCTCCCCTTAGCCCCCTCTCCACCCCTTTCCCACTCTTCCCATGGGCCTGCCCATGGAAGACGGGGCCAGGGAGATTTATGGCACATACAGGGCATGCAGAGCGGACCCATGGCATGCTTGGCCCGCAGGTGCCATGCAGCCGGCCTGGACTGTCGGGCAGCTGTCAGAGGGCTGGGCGGCCAGTGGAGTCCAAGCAGCTGTCCCTGGGCTGGGCGGATGATTCAGTCTGTGGTGGGGCTTCCTGGGCACTTGGCCCTTGGGTGGGCAGCTGCAGAAATTCTGGAAGCACCAGGTCCTCTTTGCGCAGAAGGCCCCTCTGGTCGTGGGCCCCGCTGCTCTGCACCCGGTTCAGCAGCTCTACCAGGCCTGAGGGTGGTCGCAGAGTCAGGGGCAACCAGAGTCCTACTCCCCTCACTGAAGCAACAGCCTCCCAGATTCCAGCACCAATGGCCCCAGCTCCCAGTGCAGCCCCTCTGGTCGTCATCCCCTGCCTCAGTTCAAGCCTCTCTCATGGCACTCTCAAGGGCCCCCAACACCACTGCCCTGGCCCCTCTGGTCCCCAGCCCCCACCATCCCCAATGTACCTTCGATGTCACAGGTCTGCCGCTTCCCAGTGGCACTACAAGGCGGCTCGGCCAGCGAGTTAGGGGGTAGTGGATGGGAGTGGGAGGCCTTGTCCTGGGTCCTGGGCCTGCCGCCCTGTGAGAACGTTAGGTCAGAGCCACAGCCAGCAGGGGAGTAGCAGTGAATGGAAAGAAAAGGGCAGGACTCCCTGACCCTGGCTCACCTGGCTGCGGCGGGGGGACAGGTCGCTGGCGGCGGGGATCTTAGTACCTGTGGCAGAGAACGCCACCGTTCGGGTTCGCCTTCCGCCCAGTCCCGCTTTCACCTTGGTCTGCACCATCCCTATGGGCCATGTGTCTCTGGGGGCCCAACGTCCCCTACCTGGGAGAGTGTCCAAAACCAGTCTCTGGGCCGTCACCGAGCTCACTAGCTTCTCCAGATCCAGCGCTTGCTTCTCGCCTGGCTGCGGGAACAGGTCAGCAACCCGCAGGACAACCAGCCCGCCTCCCCGCCGCCCCGTCCCTACCCGCGATCTCGCCGCTTACCCGGTGCAGCGTCACCTGCTGCAGGCTCAGGTCGTGCTTTGCCAGGATAGGCTCCAGCGCCTCCTGCAGCCGCTTGGTGGGCTTGGCCGAGATCCGCACTACACGATCCAGCGCTGCCATCTCCAGCCTGCGCGGGACCCCGGGGCTGCGGAAGGGTGGAAAACCGGCCCCACTCCCCGAACCCACCCTGCCCAGACTGGAGAAGGCAGAGCCTGAGCTAGGCGTAGGTGGGACGGACTTGGGGGCGTGGCCTTAGTCCAGAGGCGGGGCTATCGCAGGGGGCAGGGCCTGAGGGAGAGACTAGAAACTGCGACCCACCATAGGGCGTGGGCACGAGGCCCCAAGCTGCAGGGCGGGCACTCACTCGAAAGTGATCCTGTTCTCCAGCCGCACTTCCTGGTCCGCTAGCACGGTGCAGTCCTGATCCAGGACCAGGGCCTTCTGCGGACGCCAAGCAAGGTCACAGTCCCTCCCTCACCCTGAGCCATCCCCAGGGTCTGAGGGAGCCACCGTCATTTCCTGACCTGGCCACTATTGGGGATCCCTAGAGGGTTGGAAGGACAGCGGTAGAGGTGCAGATGGGGTAAGGCCAGGCTGGCATAGGAGCCTGAGAACTTGGAAATAGGGTGGCAAGAATGCTGGACAGAGCTTGGGAAAGGAACGGAATTATGGGAAACATGGGGGGGAGCATGAAATGGTCATGGGCTGCTTCAGTAAGGGGTAGCTTAGGTCCTGGATGATGGGTGCCGCCCCTTCTGGGCCAGGACTGAATCTGCCTCCAGCACAGCTGCCCCGTTGTCCCTCAGGGCCAGGACTGAATCTGCCTCCAGGACAGCTGCCCCCTTGTCCCTCACACATCTGAACTCCAGCCAGTCCAGCTGGATGTACTTCCTCCTGCACTTTTGGTCAGCCACCCAGGCCTTGTTCCTTTTTTGACACCTGTTCGCTTTGCTCCATCCCCCCCTACTGACACATCTTGTCTCTTCACTGCAAAATGGGGCACCAAAGCCCACCTCCAAGACTGCTGTGAGACCAAAAACCAAATGCACTGCCATCAAGTTGATCCCAACTCATGGTGACCCCATGTGTTTCAGAGTAGAACTCTGCTCCAATAGGGTTCTCGGTGGCTGTAATCTTAAGGAAGTAGATTGCCAGGCCTTTCTTCCATGGCACTGCTACGTGAATTCAAACCACCTACCTTTTGGTTAGTAGCCAAGTGCACACCATTTAAGCCACTCAGGAGCCAGAGGGACATAAATCATCTGGCACAGTACTCGGCACACAGTAGGTACATAAATAGTGACTTGTGACTTCAGACTCCAGAGGCCCCATGTGCCTGCGCCACACCAGGGGGTGGGAAGAGAATGGGCCAGCCTCTCTCAGGCACTAGGCCTGTGCTGTGCTATAATGACAGCTGGAGTGTGGGTGTGAAGCTATATTTAGCTGGACATGAAGGCCCATCTGGGCTGCTGGCAGGTGCCCTGGCGGCCTGAAGTGGGCAGAGCTCCTCCTCATTGCTGCCCTCACACCGCCACGCTCCAGGCCCCTAACCTGTCCTGCACTTACCCACCTCCATGCCTTTGCTTAAGCTGTGCCCTCTGCCTGGAATGCCCTGCCCCCACATCACTGCCAGGCAAACTCCTCTGCATCCTCACCAATTGCTGCCTCTTCCATGAAGCCTTTCCAGACCAGCCAGAAATACCTGCCTTCCCCCCAGAAACTCTCTCTGGAGGTTTGACTCCTTGGCCTGATGACATCCTGCCTGACTCACCTCCAGCCTGTGGGCCTGGAGGGTAGAGCCCAGGTCCTAGTACCTAGCCCACTGACCTGGCAGGGCCTTAGGACTTGTCTCCTGGGTTAATGAAATCCTGACAAGTGCCCCTGGAATGCAGCCTTCTTCCTTTAGATCCCCCTCACTGGATAGTTTTGTTTAAAGTGAATTTTTTTCTAGACTCCTCCTTAACACTTAATGCTAGTTTGCACCTAAAGGAAAGTTTTTCATGGATTAGGTGAGGTTGGGTGTCCCTGGTGGCAGAGGAGGTGAGGACTGCCTTCAAATGGCCACTTCAGAAACAGACTGTGGAGATGGCAGTAGAATTCTGGGAGTGATGGGGGGGCACCTTTACCTCCCTGAGACTATTCCAGTGAGAATGATAAAACAAGTAGAAAACTGGGATGGGTATGGGGTAGGGGATAGGATCTTTGCGGAGATGAGGGTGGACGTCTGAGTTTAAGTGAGGAGTTGATGCTGGGGATGGGAGGCTGGAGTTAGAAACGGGGTGATGCTAGGGAATGGAGTTGGAATTAGGGTTGCTCCAGGAGATTGGGAATGGGGTTGGGGTCATGGCTGGGCAGAAACAGGAATATGGTTGGGGTCAGGATCAGGAAAGGGGATAGAGTCGGGGGCCAGGCCTAATTCGCACCTGCTCTTTGCCCACCAGGTAGACCTTGATGTCAGGTAGGGAGAGGCCTCGTTTCTCACAGATGCCTGCCAGCATGTCACGGATGGTGAGGCCAGGTCGGGCCAGGGCCAAGGAGGCTGTGCCATCAGGCAAATACACGCAGCAGTACTTCCCTGGCCGGCTTTCGCTCTCACCCTCTGCACTCCCAAGGCTCTCCCGGTGGCTCTGGTTCTGGGCAGGAGTAGGGGGGTGGTTATGTGTACACAGGCAAGGGCATGCAGACAGGTACAGAGACAGGTACACAGGTATGCTCACTGGGGTACACACACACACACATACACACGCCCAAGGGCACACCTGGCACACCTGTTGGCAGGCAAAGATACAGCCTCCTACAGGAACACATGTATGCACACCCAGGCATATGGGCACCCAGAGACAGGTCCACCCTTGGAGCCACACACACACATGATGTGTACACCTGGGCAGATGTGTCCACCAGTGTGGACCCACACATACCCACACAGAAAATATGTGCCCATGACATGCATAGGATCCAATGTGGTGAGGGCAGGAAGAAGGCTGAGGAATTGAGCCCGCAGAGCAAGCCAGAAGATGAAAGTCGGGACCGCAACTCGGAATGATGGCGGCCATGAAAAGGGGCCTGAGTAGTGGCCCTAGCCCGCACCTCGTCTCCCCCAGCAGTTGGCTCACCTCAGATTTGCTGCTGACGAAGGCGAGGAAGCCGAGATCCAGACTGGCGGAGGAGTTTAGGGACCCCTGAGATTCGCGGCGCAAGTTTGCGACCCCGCCTGCGGGCTCTGGGGGAGGAGGAGCAATGAGAGGAACAGCTCTTCCTCCCTCCACCCACCTCTTCGCCGCCTGACCCAAGAGTCGGCGTCTCCGGAACCTTGTTTGGCACCCTCTTGCAGAGGTCCAATGTGCTTTGGGTCCCCGGAAGCGTCGCTACCTTGGAGGCTTCCCAAACTTCTGGGGTCTAGCCTGGGAACGGAACCACCCCGGGGAACGTGGTGGTCACAGGGACTGCCTTTCGGTGGGACAGTTAAGAGAGAGGGGGCGTTCCCAAGGCTAGCCCAAACTCCCACCACTCCGCCTCCAACCACCTCCACTCTAAGCCGCCGGCTCCTGCTCTCACCCCTGCGGAAGGACTTCCGGAGCGGGCGGCCCCCAGGGCCCTCAGCAGGCGGCAGTTGCCCTAACTCTTCCACACCCAGCGGCAGCGACTTCCCGGGCTTCAGTTTCGGCTTCTGCGGGTACAGGGAAGGGTTAGGGTTAGGGTTAGGGTTAGGATCCTCGCCAGCATGCAGTCCATGGGCACACCCCCACAGATCTGCACCCAGGGGCGTCCCCTCTCGCATATGGTCTGCAAGGTCCCTGCCTCCCAAGGCCCCTCCTCCCGCACCTTCCTCGTGGCGTCCGGGCTGCCGAGGCGTGAGGAACCAGGCTCCCGCAGAGGGCGCCCCTCGGCCTCGGCCAGGAGGCACTCGCGGTACAGCGGGGACTTGACGAAGCGCGCGTAGCTGTCGAACTTCATTAAGTTGAAGATCTGCAGGGCAGGAGCCAGGACTATGAGCCGGAGTGGGCTCTCTGCGCGCTGCCGGCGACCCCGCCCCCAACCTAAGGAGGGAGCCCCTACCCGCCACCCACCCACCCACCTCAGGTCCTTAGGCCCACCTCCACGGTCCAGGCCCCACCCCTGCTCTTGGCCCCGCCCCTGTCTGAGCTAAACACGCGTGAGGCACTCCCCTATCTCTTCCTCCACCACAACCCTTGGTAAGGCCCTCTAACCCAGGCCCTGCTCCTGCTTTAGGCTCTATAAACCAAAATCAAATCCGCTGCCTTCATAGCGACCCTATCGGACGGGCTCCACACCAAAGCCAAAAACCAAACCCGTTGCCATCAAGTCGACGCCTACTCATAGCGACCCTATTTTTCTCCCTCCGCTCAGGCTCCGCCCCTTGATCTGACCCCGCTGTCAAGTCTCCCCTTTCCAAAGCCACGCCCTCCCATCCCAGGCAGCGCCCCCTAGGCCAGCCCACCTGAAGCTGCGGCGCCCGGAACATGTCCGGCCGGGGCTCGGCCAGTACCTCTTCGCCGAGCCAGGCCTGCCGATCGATGTTCACTGGGCTCAGCGCCTGGCTGGACAGGAACTCCTGGTAGATGTTGCGGGCCTCCTGGGCTAGCTGGGGACGAGGGACAGAAGGAGAAGGTCAGTGGGCAGCGAGCACGGCCCAAACCCTGGCCCCCACCCCGATGCCCTAGCTCCCCGTCTCCCCCACCTGCTGGGTGTCACTGGCCGGGATCTGTTGGAAGCGCTCGCAGGCCTTCCAGAAAGTCACGTTCTCGGCGCTGAACTCCTTCTTCAGAAACTCCTGGGGAGGAGGGGCGGTGGAGGGGAGGCAGGCAGAGACACAGAAACCCAGTTAGGAGATGTGGTCGGGGATTGGGACAGCGACAGGGCCAAGAGGCTAAGCCAGACAGATAGGGCCAGACAGGCAGACAGCGTCGGATCCGGAGATGCAGGGAGAAAATGAGAGGCAGAGACAAGGACAGAGAGAAGGAAGAAGAGTTCTCTGCTGGGAGGAGATGAAATGAACGCCAAAGAAAGGCTACCAGAGGGCTAGACAGGAGCCATACCCTCACCAACCTGAAGCAGCTCCATCCATGCCCTCTCGTGCCTCCAGCCGCTCCCCCTTCATGGCCACTTACACCCACCCTCCTCACCCCACCCCAGGGCTTACAGTGAAGTAAGCCAGGCCCAGCGGGTCCTGCAGCAGCCGCTCAAAGGACAGGGCCCAGCTGGCCACAGGCTGCTCCTCAGTGGGGAAGGGGCTGCTGGGGCCGCTGGGGAGGCTGTGGATGCTGAGGGAGCTGCCTCTGCCCTGGTCCTGGGGCTCCGCTACACTGCTCAGCTCTACAAGGGGATGGATAAGTGGGAGTGAGTCTTATGCCACCCCTGCCCAGCCTTATCCACATTCCACGTACAGTCCCTGGAAAGATAGCACGTGGTAAGGGTGCCCCAACTCATCCCCACCCCCACCCCCAGCCAGGCTTCCCACACACCTCGTCACTTACCTCCATCTGAAACAGCCAGAACCTAAAAGAGAACCGAGGTAGAAAGTCAGAGCAGAGCCCAGGGAGGCTCCCCAAGGGACAGTCCCTGCTCAGCACGCAGTAACTGGATTTGTGCTCTCTCTCCCCTTCCTGGAGGGCCACCCTGGGCAGCCCAGCCACACCTCTACTTGGTCAGGGTTTAGCTCAGACAGCCTCTGGCTCCTGTTCATATCACGTGGCAATCGCTGTGTGCTGGGACTTAGGCAAAGTACCGGACAGTCATCCCTGGCTCACTCCTCCCCCAGCCCCTGCTGGGTGGGCCCAGCTGTATAGCATGGTGGGTAGGAGCACAGACTTTTAATCCTATCTCTGCCACTTACTAGCTATGTGACCTTGGGTGAGTTCCTTAACCTGCTTGTCTCTGTTTGTCCATCTGTAAATAGGGGATGATACTAATAACAGTAACTCACTTCCTGGGGCTGTTGTGAGGATCAAATGAGTTTAATATAGGATGGTGGCCAGCACGCGGTAAGTGGCCTATCACGGTTTGCTGTTGTCTGTGAGGAGGCAGAGGTGTCTCTGTAGCCAGTGATCTCCTTATTGCAATTGTTTCCTCTTGGGGCTCAGGGTCTCCCACAGGCCCACCCACCTTGGGCGCAGCACACCATGTTATAGTATACAGTATAGAGCAGTGGTTCTCAAACTTGACCATGAACTAGAATGACCTGGAGAACCCCACCTGCAGAGATTCCGGTTCAGTAGGTCCAGAATGGGGCCTGAGGCTCTTCATTTCTAACAAGCTCCCAGGCAATGCTGTTGCTGCTGGTCCACGGACCACACTGTGAGCAGCATTGCTGTACAGGCTGACTCCATCTTCCCCTTCTACCCTAGTAAAGGACAGCTCAGACATCTCTGGGAATCCCCCCTTAGTGAAGTAGAAAAACTCTCCTCTCAAAATGACTATTGCAGTGGTCTCCCTGGGTCTCTTCCTACCTTTCTAGCAGCTCCTCCAGCTTTCTCATCATCTACCCAGAGCAGCTTCTACCCCTCCCTGGCTCTGTCCTGGGCCCTTTCTCCCACCCATATATCCCCAGCTCCAGACACACATAGCCAACTTCCTGCAAGCATCTCCCCACAAAATGTCCCATAAGCCTCTCTAACTCAGCCAGTCCACCAATGGAACCCACCTCTGCAGCCACGAAGGCAGGGTGCCGAACCTGCTTCCCTGCACCCTGTCTTTCTTCCCATCACCGGGGATCTGAACTCCAGGGCTTGAATCATCCCCAGTTCTTCCCTACCTCTCACCTCCTACATTTTTCACTTGGCCCTGTCTCGGGGAGCTTTCTACCACCTGTCCCTTCTTTCCAGCCCCACTGGAAACAGGCCTGCAAACATCTCCTCCCCCAGGAAGCTGCCCCCTGCCTTCCTTGCTGAAATCTCTGCTCTTTGCTCCCAAAGCACCCTGGTAGCACCCAGGTTACAAAGATCTAGCTCTAGAGCTGGATCTAGCTCTCACATATGTAGGATATTAGAGCCCCTGAGTGGTGCAAATAGTTAATGCACTTGGCTGCTAACCAAAAGGTTGGAGGTTTGAGTTTACCCAGAGGCACCTCGGAAGAAAAGCCTGGTGATCTACTTCCAAAAACCAAGCCATTGAAAACCCTATGGAGCATAGTTCTACTCTGACACATTCATGGTTGCCGTGAGTCAGAATCAACTTGACGGCAACTAGTATAAGTATTTTGGCCCTGAGAATTTCTTTTTTTTTAAAGTTTTAAAGGGGTTTCTCACATTTAAAAATCAGGAGATCTTACATAAAAATCCAGTTTTCTGTCTCCTCTTTAAGACTGTGATGTTCCAGCAACCCTGAGCTTCTTTCCAGGATGACAGCCTTGGCTGGCACTGAGCAGCAACCCCTGCCCCGCGCAGGGACTCATGCTCTCCCCAAGTGGCCTCTGGGGCCTGTTTGACATATTTGTTATTTGTAGAGGCAGTGGTAGGCAGGGACTGCCTCAGACTGCCTGAGTTCAAGTTTGTGCTGTGTGACCTCTCTGTGCCTCAATTTCCTCCTCTATAAAAACGGAGCAAAAAATGGTATTGACTTCAAAGAGTTGTTGCGGATTAAATAAATTAGATACATATAAAGATCTTAGACCATTATCTGGCATGTAGTAAGTGCTCAAGGGACGTTAGTTACTATTATTGTTATTGTATGGGTGTTGGTGCCTGACCCAGCTAGGCATTTGAGTTGGTGACCCCTGCCATAGAGGAAAGAGCACAGGCTTTGGGGTCTGTCGGACCTGGATTCAAATCCCAGCCCTACCTCTTTCTAGTTTTACAGCCTCAGGCTCCTCTCTCAGCCTCATCTCCCACCTGGAGCATGGGGATAAGTCGCCGAGGAGGAGAAAAAGTTTGTGCAGAGCATAGCTTAGCACAGAACTGGTTCCCCCGCCCTCTCCCCCCCCCCACCCCCCACCCCACACCACTCCCTGCCGAGGGCGGCCCTTGTTCTCCCTGCCTCTGCACTCCCCCATCTGACCCGCTTTGATAGTGGCATCTCCCTGAACGCGGGCCATGGCTACTGGAGAAGTCTTGACTTCTCTGGGGCTGTGCAAGAGGGACGGAGCTGAAACCCTTCCCTACCCAGCCCAAGGTTCCTTTACAGCCTGCTCGCTTCCTTCTTGGCAACGGGGCGCCATCACTCATCCCTGCCACCGCCTGCCCCTGTGTGCCCCTCCCCGGATGCTCTGCCAAGCTGCTCCCAACCCCAGGGATGCCATCCAGGAATCCTTCTGCCTCCCCCTTTCCCTTGCTGTGGCTGCCTGGTCCCGCCCTCCTCCCGAAACCCTTTGCTTTGCTCAGAGCCCTCCATGGCTCCCAGCACAGAGCAGAGGTCTCTGAGAAACGCACTTGGGGCAAGGCCAGCCCACACGCCTATTTTGTTTGGCCCGCAGAGGTTTTGATTTTTACGTTGTTTAACAGACTGTCTGTGTCTTCAGGTGGGGCTGGCCCTACTCCTCCCCATTGTCCCACCTGGCCCCACTCCTGCTCTGGGAGGCCTGGGAGTTGCCAGTTTTGCAGCCTGAAGTCCCACCTGGGCCTGACTCATGCACCCCTTCAGCCTCACCAGTTTCTCTCCCCCTCACCTCCACCCTGTACTTTAGCAAACTTTTCTATTCCCCCTACACCCTTGCACACTATGGCTTTCTGATTTGCTCTTTCCTCTGCCTTGATATCTGTTCTTGCTCCCCCCACCAGACGGCCCCCAAGTCCCTGCCTGTTGAAGTTAGTCATCCCCAACACCAGTCCTCCAGAGATTTCCCTTTCCGCCACACCGGTGGCCAGTCTCTCTGCCCTGCCAGTCTGGTAATTCCTGGGGGACAGACCTGATTTGCAGGAGGTAGCTGATCTGAACCCCAACCGTAGGAGGCACCCTTCTTGCCCTGGTGCTCCCAAGAAGCCTTGAGGGCCCTGAGCCCCCTCCTCTGCCCTTCACCAGGGAGGCCCAACCTCTGGACGCCTAGCAGCCTGAGTGACCCCACCGTCCACTGCCTGCAGATCTCCCTCTTGCTCCAGTAGTTACTAGTCATACAGTTGGGGTTGAGATAGAGTAGGGACAGAAATTTAGAGGTGAGAGGGAGTGGGGATGGAGTCCAATTCTAGCTCTGTCACTTGGGGGCAAGTAACTTCTCTCCTCTGAGCCTCAGTTTCCCCCTGGTAGCATGGGGCTTAGCATTTCCAACCTCTTCGGGCAATGGTAAAGTTCAAGGTGGCCCGTATGTGAAAGCACCAGGCATGCAACAGTCAGGGCAGCATTGCGGGCAGAGTGGGATGCAGCGTCCTGAGGGCCAGGCTCTGACCTGCTGGCTGCCAGGCCCAGGGAAGTTGTGCTGAGCAGGGATGGCCTTGCCCTGCCCAGTTTGCTTGAGGAGAAGTGGTGAGTGAATGGAAGAAAAGGGGAAGGAAGGTGAGGGAGGGTGTGGTGGCCAGTAATACCCCAACCCATGGTCAGACCTCAATTTTCCATACTTCTTCTTAGGAAATGGGCCCTGGGGGAGTTGCTGGTACCTGAGTGAGTGTGGGCCCAAAATTTCCTGAGCTCCAACTGTGCAATAGGTGCCTTCTGGCAGCACACACCCATGTTGTCACTCCATCCTTACATTTTTATCCTCTGTGGCAGGCATTACCCCCATTTTACGATGAACGGACCGAGGCGCAAAGAAGTCACACAACTGGGAAGTGGCAGAGCTGTGGTTAGTGCCCAAGTTTGCCTGACTGAAGCCTGGGGTCTTCCCTCACTCGAGCTGCCTCCCCTGTGGACAGGAGCTTTACTAGGGAGAGGTTGGAGGACACAGGGTCTCAGCCCTTGGGGCACAGGTGGGCAAAGTCAGTGGTGAAGGGCTCAGGGGCTCCCATTGAAATCTGCCCTCTGGAGGGGTCAGATCTCAAAGGGAGGGCTGAGTTACTGAGCATCTTCTGTGCTGGCCACTCTGTCATCATCTCAGTTCATCCTCACTTGGGGGAAACTGAGGCTCTAGGACCTTCTCTGGGAATGCCCCACAGAACTCTGGGTGCCTGGCCCCATCAACTTGTGGAGCTGATACCCAGCCTGGGCCTTTCAGGAGGGCCACCTTGCACGTGAATGCCCAGCCCAGAGGGGTCCAGTGGTTGCCTCGCAGTTGTCCCCATAGGTGGAGAAGACAAACGGGCATGATAACTGCCCCCTCTCCAGGTTTAACTTCAGCCTCCCCTTCCTACACCTGGTACACCCTCTGTCTGCCACGTCCAGGCCATGCTGTTTTTCCTCCACTGGGCGGCACGTCCTTTAGCACCAAGAAGTTAGTTCCTCCTCAGGTCCTCACAAACTTTGTCTATACCCGACCCGAGGCTCTTACCCAAATCTAAATTTTATCTAGTTTTTTCACCCATGTCTTTTGAGCCTTGCTACACTGGGAGCTGCTGGAGGACAGGGCCTAGGTCTCATGTACCTGGGACTTGAGTGCCTAGGACTGGTTGGCACAGAGCAGGCATTAAGGAGGGTCTGTTGAATGAATCAATGAACAAACGAACAAGTGAATTGGCCGTTTGGGCTGTATGAAGACATCTCTGGGAGGGGGCTGGGAGCCATCTCTAAGTGACAGGTTTCATTGCAACTGCCTGACAAGCTGAGTGGCAGAAAGATGGGCTGACAAATGGAGCTGCCTCAGCAGGGATGATGGCAGTGGGGGGAGGTGGCAGGTGGAGGGGGAGGACCCCAGCCAGGCAGTGCAGGAGGTGGGAGAGCACTGGAATTGGAGTCAGCTCAGCTGGGTTCAAATGCAGGCCCCTCTGCTTGCTGCTAACCTTGGGTACGTCACTGAGCTCCACTGAGCCTCTCTCAGAGGTCACTTCTGGAAAGAATGAGACACTTGGCCCCCAGATGCCTCTCTGTCCACATCCCTGCCATCGAGACCAGGCTAAGACACCTGTCCACCTACCCCATCCCAGCTGGGCAGTGCCCCAGACTGTTGCCCAGTGGCCAGCAAGCAGCCAATCTGTGACCCTTAGCATTCCAAGAGGTGGCACAGAGAGTTCAGAGGGGGCCCAGAAGGGGCAAAGATCAACCTGTGTGTGAAGGTTGCTGGGAGGAGCCAGGGTGTCCGTGGGCTTGACAGGCAGGGGGCAGAGGTTGGGGTGCCCTTCCTACTCTGAATGACTTTGGGGTAGAGAAACTCTGGGTTGATGCAGGAGGGACAGGGGCTGGGTCTGTCTCCAGGCCCCCCAGCTGCCCTGCAGTACTGGGCACCAATTCAGCCACCCCTTCCTTAAGAGAGGGGTGGGCCTGGGTCTGCTCCACCTCGGCTGTGTGGCCTGGACATGCAGGGAGGGTCAAGCTGAAAGCCATGGCTTCGGGAGTGGGAGTGTGAGGAAGATGGAGCCCTTTGGAGCTTTCAGAGTTGGGTTGGTGAGAGAGACAGTGAGAAGGGGGCTGGGCCAGCTTTGAGGGGGTTGACTCTCTCCCACCTAGCCAGCCTGGGGCTGAACAGTAAGAGATGCTGGAAGAAGGAGAGATGGAGACAGGTCTTGGGAATTAGGAGGCAGGGGTGGAGGTGAGGGATGCCTCAGCTTCTTTGTGAGGCAGGAGATCCTTGAGGAAGGGCTGAGAATGAAGGGGGGCATTGGATTGATATTTATGGGTCCCCCATAATGGGTTAGGGTCCTCATGTTTATCACTCCACTTAATCATTTCAACAAGCCTTTGAGATCCTTTCCAATCTCCCCATATTTCAGATGATGAAACTGAGGCTCAGAGAGGAGTCCTACCCTTCTCCAGTAAGGGACCCTGGTCCCTCTGGATCCAGTGGGGCTGAGTAGGGGGCCAGGACACTGGCTGGCCTTCCTGGGGTTATCGGGAGGGGCTGGAGCTCTGGCAAGTGGCCTGGGGGCTTAGGGAGGGTAGGAGGCCCAGAACTGCCTGCCCTATCTGCCAAATGAATGAAGAAGCTGCATTCTTCAAAGGTAGCCCCTACCCCGGGGCCAAGCAGGCAGGGAGAGGGTGCAGGAGTGGGTCAGTTCAGCCAGGGCCGTCCTAGTGCCCAGTGCCACCCCCTTCCTGGAAGGGATTGAGGAGGTAGAAACTGCACTAATCATGTCACCCTCCCCCCAACCTAGTCTGACCCTGCTGACCAGCCTGCCCAAGGACCGAGAGTTTTGGCAGAGAAAGCCTATGGAGCAGGTCCAGGTGCAGGGCAGTGACCCAGTGAGGGCTGCCCCTTTCCAGTCTGTCCTGGCTTTGGGCACCAGGGACCTGGGGGGAGGAGGGAAGGGCTGAGGTTGAGGCTGAGTGAGGTGTGGGGGTTCGAGCCACTCTAGAGGTGGGCAGAGGGCAAGGGCCCGTCCTCTCCCTGCTGCCCGAGGACACAGACTGCCTAGACAGTGCCAAAGTAGCAGATGAGGGAGCAGTGGGAGTTGGATCAAAAGCTGTGCCCACTCTTCCCTGGCCTCATCCCTAAGGTCCCCCAGGTCCCCAGCTGAGCTCCAGCTGGGAAGGTACTGGGGCAAGGGTGTCAGTCCCACTGCCTGCTGCTATTCCCAACTTCTGTTTGCCGGCAGCCGCAGGCTCTTGCTGGGCCCTGCCGGGTGTGCCTCTGGGGCTCCGCCCTAGGTGTGCCCACCCCTCCCTGTGGCCCTGGCCCAGAGCCCACACTCACCATGCGCCCGTTGGGGACGCCCAGGTGCTTGGGCTTCCCTGGCATGCCGCTGCTGATCACAGGCCCCCGCCGCAGGGGGCGCCCACCATGTGGACAGTGGGCAGTGCCGGTCAGAGCTTGCAGAGCAGGCGGGCCGCAGAGAAAGCCCGGCTCCGCTCCTGCGGGCCCTCACATCCTGAAACACCAGCTCACTACCTCTTTTCTCTGCCACAGGAAGTGTCTCTATAGAAACCAAACCACAGAAAGAAGCAAGGTCTAAGAGAGCGAACAACTCTTCCTACACGCGCGCACGCACGCACACACATGCACACATTCATGCACTCACACACACCGCCAACACATCCCTGGCAGCACCCCACGCAGGCACCGAAACACGGCAAGGTCTTGGCGTGCCCAGCAAGGAGCCAGCCTGGTCTGGCCTGGCTCAGGAAGCTCCAAGGTCATGTCTGGGCACACAGAAGTGCACATTTATATACCCAGGCATCTTCGTACACCCTGGCAGGGGTCCTTGTGGTCACGAGTGCACATGCATTGGGACCTGCTGGTCCCACGTGTACTCCACTCAGTACACATTTATACCTACTGTGTGTCAGGCCTTTGCACACTCAGGGACACTCTCCTCTGACACCCACAGGCTGTCTCCGCATGCACATGCTCAGGTATGCAGACAGATGGACACCTTGCATGCATGGCCATGCACACACAGACCATTCAAGTGTGCACATCATAAACACACAGACTGTCCCCTGAAGGAGGCACCTGGGCACTCCGTCATATACGTGCACAGCCCCTCAAACAGGTGCGGGGCACAGGCACAATCTGTACACGGGCACATGTGTATTCAGGCATGCACATGCTCACCCACCAGGGCAGGTAACATACGTGCAGTCATACTCACATAACAGTCCTGCCATGGTACAGCACTGGTGGGTGGGCCCTGCCCTCTTGGCCCTGGCCCAATCCTGGATGAACTCAGGTCCTTTAGCCAGAGAGTCCTCAGTTTGCCTCTTCCTTACACATGCATGTACCTACTATGAGAGCTCATATTTTACTCTAAGTATGGGCCTACTTGGAGCTGTCAAGTTACCTACCACTATGGTCTCGATCACTCTTTCTAATAGACAAGGCAACATCTCTCATCTATATTCTATCCTCTGCCTCACCACTCCCTTCTAGGGCAGTGATCTGGACCCTTCCTCTTCCTTCTGGGTACACAGTTAAACTTGATGTCTCAGGCTCCATGTGACTAGCTCCCCACAACTGAATGTGAGTGGAACAGTATGTACTGTTTCTGGGCCAAGGAAGTAAGTGTGTGCCCCCCACACTATCTCTTTTCCCTTTAGCTGGCTGGATACAGAAGGTGAGGAGGCACTAGGGGAGATTGTGGAGCCAGAAGGAGGAAGGGGCCTGGGTCTCTGCATTAGTGCCGAACGGCAAGCCATCCATCAATCAGGAACACTAGCTTTGGACTCTTATGTGAGTGAGAAAAAAAACTTCTATTGTATTCAAGCCATTATTGAGCTCAAATAGAGCATAAGGGTTTATTTGTTACAGCAGCTAGCATTACCCTAGCTGATATGCCTCTTTTTCCAGCCCTGACTCTCTTTTTTTCCAGAAACTCTGCTCCAGGACATACAGACATACAGACAGATTCAGACAGACTTGGTATGTGTCTGGGGTGGGGTTAGGTGGGTGCCGCAGGGTCTGGAACATTGCCAGTGGTGGTCTTAATAAGGTGTGTGACTGTGTCAATGTGACTGAGGGGGGCGTGTAAGGTGTGTGCTGTGAGTGGGGACTACTTGTCTGCTGTGCCATGGACCTGGGCCTAGACTTTATAGGGGACTTTACTGTTTGTGGAAAACTGGGCGGTACAAAACGGTTAATGCGCTTGGCTGATAACTGAAAGGTTAGTGGTTCAAGTCTACCCAGAGGTGCCTCAGAAGAAAGGCCTGGTGGTCAGGCATTAAAAACACTATGGAGCACAGTTCTACTGTGACACACATGGGGTCGCTATGAGTCAGCGTCAACTCAACAACAACTGGTTTACTGTTTACAGTTTACAGGGTCTTCTCCCAACCTGACTTCATTTGATCCTCATAACCACTTTCTAAGTGATGCTCATTATTCCCATCTTACAGAACAGAAAACTGAGGTTCAGAGAGAAGTGAGTTGCCCAAGGTTACACATCATGTTAGAGATCTGCTGAGCTGTGAATGTGTGTTCTTGCAGTGCCAGGACCTGGCCACCATCAGCCTGAGTCTTGCCCAGGTTCCAACAGCTC
This sequence comes from Dugong dugon, assembly GCA_030035585.1. Lineage (NCBI taxonomy): Eukaryota > Metazoa > Chordata > Mammalia > Sirenia > Dugongidae > Dugong > Dugong dugon. Next base: position 153,304,534 of record CM057460.1, read on the forward strand.
ATCTTTCCCTAAAGGCCCAATCACAGGTTCTACCTGGGAATCTCTCTAAGTCCGTCCTCTCCTGCTGCTGCAGAGATGCCTCTCCCCACCTCTCCTTCATGGATGCCAATTCCAGCTCTGACCACATCTTCACCTCAGGGACCCCAGCTGACCCTGGGACTTCCCATTTCTTAACCCTTATCTAGTTTTCTCTACTCCATGATAGTGGTGGGGTACCTCCACAGGAATAGTGTTCTCAACTTGTTTCTCCCTGGTTCCCCACAGGGATCAGTTACTGGTGTCCAATCTCTCTCTGGGACTTCTCCTGATCCTCCTTCCCTGTGGAGACCTCCTTGGCTCAGACCTCACCCTCTATCATCTGGTCATAAAACCAAACCCATTGTCGTTGAGTCGATTCCGACTCATAGTGACCCTATAGGACAGAGTAGAACTGCCCCATAGGGTTTCCAAGGAGCAGCTGGTGGATTTGAACTGCCGACCTTTTGATTAGCAGCCAAATGCTTAACCACTGTGCCACCAGGGCCCCTATGTTACCTGCCTCCTATCTCTTCACATGGTAGCCAGAGAAACCTACATCTGTCACTGCCATGCTTAAATCCATCCCACTACCCTCTGGAAAAAGGCCATGTTCCTTAGCTGGAAATTTAAAGGCCTTTGAGTTATAGCCTCAGCCAAACTCTCCGCCCCCCACTTCTCAGCCATTCCAAACTACTTGTATCTTATACTTTCAAACAACCCTCCCTGCCTTTGCCTTTCCTGTTCTCTCTGCTGAGAATGCCTTTCCATTTCTGATAAACTACTCATCCCTCATGACTTAATCCCAAGTTCTAGAGCAAGTATTCATTTCTTCACCAATTAGTTATCACCACGTATGTGCCAGGCACTGTTCTAGATGCTGGGGATTTAGTAATCTGTTGCCGTCAAGTCAATTCCAACTCATAGCGACCCACAGGACAGAATAGAACTGCCCCATAGTGTTTCCAAGGCCGTAATCTTATGGAAGCTGACTGCCACATCTTTCTCCTACAGAGCAGCTGGTAGGCTCAAACCACTGATCTTTCAGTTAGCAGCGGAGTGCTTAACCACTGCACCACTACGGCTCTCAGGATTTAATAGTGACCATAAAAACCGAAAACCAAACTTATTGCCATTGAGTCTATTCTGACTCTTGGTGGCCCCATGTGTTACAGAGTGGAACTGCTTCATAGGGTTTTCTTGACTATAATCTTTATGGAAGCAGATTGACAGTCCTTTCTTCCACAGCACCGCTGGGTGGATTTGAACTGCCAACCTTTAGGTTAGCAGTTGAGTGCAAACCATTTGTGCCACACAGGGACCTGTAGTGACCATAAATTACAGAAATCCCAGCCCTCATGTTTTGTGGAATGCACGTGTCCTTGCTTGAATAGGTACAGATAAATCTCTGGAAGCATACACCCTTTGGGAGGGGAGTGGCAGAGGACTTTTGTACGTATTTCTGTTGCATATATATCCATATGCCTGCAAAAGCTAGAACCTGTGTCAGGTGGGAATTTGTTAGAGAAGGAAAACACAAATATTTTCCACTAATAGAGAGCAATAGGAAAGTGGTGAGGTTGCACTCTGTCAAAGGCAGAAAATTTGCGAGACCCGGAAAAACAAGGCAGTCTCGTTGAGTTCTGGTTCTCACAGGTTTCACTGTTTATATATATTTACAAGAATGTATTACTTTAATAATAATTGTTAATTAAAATACTAGTTAATTAAAAATCATATGACCCAGAAAAGAAATCTCAACACCAAATCCTCAGTAAGTTCATTCAAAGGGCACTTTCTTAAAATTAAATAAAGGAGCAACCAACCAACCATGCCACTCTATGACCTACAACAGGGACATTAATTCAATTGCCTAGAGGGGCCAGGTGGAGATCAGTTTAGGCGAGGAAGGCATTTGTAGGTGGGGCAGCCCCATTCGGCTGTAGCTTATTGTTCTCTTATGGGAGAGGGGCCTAGTGTGTTTAGATCTTCCAATTTTTCATGAGCAAGTAGACTCTCTTTTTGTAATGTTAATTTAAATCTCCTAATTACAAAAAAAAAAAAAAAAAAAAGGAAACCCTGGTGGGGTAGTGCTTAAGTGCTAAGACTGCTAACCAAAAGGTTGGCAGTTCGAATCCACAGGTGCTCCTTGGAAACTCTATAGGGCAGTTCTACTCTGTCCTATAGGGTCACAATGAGTCGGAATCGACTCGACGGCAACGGGTTTTTTTTTTTTTTTTAATTTAAAAATAATGGTGATTAAATTATTTATTTAAATAGCATTAGCAGAAACAGCTGTATTAAGCTGCAGGCCACCAGTTTTTGGCTTCTGGTCCACCGCCAGCTTTCCCGGACCTTCCAGGGACGCTTCTTGCTAGGCCGAGCACACCGATCGTTTGGATCCGGGTGGCCCAAACCATCGCTGGGGTCCCAGGACAGGATCTGGGTCTGCTCCTGCTTCAACCCAACAGGGCCTGAGGAGTTGAGAGTAGTGGACGCCCGCAAGTAACTGGGAATTCTGAAGTCTACAAAGTCATCCAGCCAGGGCTGGTGAAGCCAGAGATCGCAAAAGCCTCGCTCAGGACCACTGAGAGAGTCCAAGGCGGCGCGGGGGTTGGAATCCTGGCCTCCGCCTTCTGTTTAGAGCTCTTTTCCCCCAAACTGGAAAAGGCAACTCCACAGATCCGGTCAGCCAAGGGTGTTACACGGTTCGCCTGTTCACCCCACGCGAGTGGACCACAAAAACTACAAGTTCCAGCATGCCCCGCTTCACAAACGACCCTCGCGCTGCCGGCCGGCTGAAACCCTCCTTCAATCCCCATTAGCTCAGAAGCCTAACGTGCTGTTCCGTGATTGGTTGAGGCTCTTGTCGCTCGTAAAAACCCATTGCAGAGGCTGGCAGATAGGTGCCTCTGAGCTGCCAAGATGTCACACCACTTGATGAGGATGGGGAGTTGCTCAGCCAATAGAGCCGCCGCCGTCTCGGCTGCGAGGCCTTGCTTTTTAACTCCTTGGCGACAACTCCTTGGTTGATGGGCTTCCGGCCGGAGGCCATTAGATGGGACACCGGAAGGCGGAAGTGCTAGGGCGGAAGTGGCCGAGCGGAGAGGAGAATGGCGGCTGAGGGCTGGTTTTGGCGCTTGGGCTGGGGCCGGCGGTGCCCGGGAAGGCCTGGGCTTCCCGGCCCCGGCCCTGGCCCCGCTGCATTTGTACTTTTCGTTCTTCTTCTGTTGCTGGGGCTAGTAACTTCAGATATAACTGATGGCAACAGTGAACACCTCAAACGGGAGCATTCACTCATCAAACCCTACCAAGGTGAGGCCCGGAGCGGGAATGAGTAAAGGATGAAGGCGAGGCTGGACAAGGTTGGGGGAGGGGAGTGCCCTTCCTGTGGGTTTCCTGCTTCTGGCAAGGCCAGTCCTGGCATAGCCCCTTAGGCATCTGTCTATGCCTGGCTCTCTGCCCACAGGAGTCGGTTCCAGCTCCATGCCCCTTTGGGACTTTCAGGGCAGCACTATGCTCACGAGCCAGTACGTGCGCCTGACCCCTGACGAACGCAGCAAAGAGGGTTCTATCTGGAATCACCAGGTGAGTGGTTCCCAAGAGACTAAAAGTACCGTTCGGTAAGCCCCAACTCTCTGCCTCCCCAGCAGCGGAGATCTGAGCTTGGTTTGAAGACTTGTCCTCCCTTACCCCATCTTGGTCACACCCACCAGTAATAATAGATAGTGGATATTGAGTAGTTACTATGCGTCAAAAGTTGTGTTTGACACCTTACACTCTTCTCACTCTTTCAAAAGCCATGTGAAGTAAACGATGACGTCTCCATTTTACTAAGAAGCTGATGGTCACAGTTGAAAGTGCCTTACTGAGAGTCACACAGCCAGTAAGTAGTAGAGCTGTCTGGCTGTCTGAATTGAACTCTCTCAATAGTAGAAAGAATGGGATCAACTGTGTCTTTATTGGGTATTTGCTTTGTGTTAGGCACTGACCTTGACACACCTTATTGCATTTAATTCTCAAACAGGTTGTTTGAAATGGATGGTTATCATGACTTTTTACAAAGATAACACAGCTAGCGAATGGCATAAATAATATTTGAATTCTAACCTGTCTGATCTCCAAGCCCAGCACTCTGGGCCCCCTTCCCCTGGTCAGTTGGGGAACCCATTAGAAGTAATTTGCAGGCTCCAGTGGTTGAGGATCTTGTCATCGGTGGTATGGAGGGGCTGGACTTGTTAGTTCTGTTTTGACAGTGTTGTTAACCATACAAGAGTTTCATGATTTTTGCACCAGAGGTCAAGGAGCCTGAAGTGTCTGACCAAGGTCAGCTGCCTAGTAGATTGCACATTTAGGAAACCTAGGTTAGGAAAGGGGCAAAAGGAGAGTAACTTTGGATTGGATCACAGCATGGAGGGGACCCTTCTCCTGCCCCAGCCTGCCTAATCCCAATTCCTCCCACAGCCTGTGCTTTTGGCCAGTGTCCGAGTTCTCTCTATCACGTTGCTCCCTGGTCCTTTCTGGTTGACTTCCCACTGAATTCTGGGAGGCAACACAAGCCTACACCGCCTTGTGTTGCCTCATCTGACTGTCCCTTCAGCTCCTCCTCTTCTTCTGCCCTGTGCCTCTACACTGCTGCTGGGGGCATCTGAAATTACTTTTTTCAGCTTTCTCTCTGATCCTCAGAGCCTCGAATCTCCTGGGAAGGGATAAACATGCATTATGTCTGCACAATCTGGCTCCTAGTGCCTGCACATCTGCAGTCATTCTCTGGGTTAATTTTGTTCCAACCTGTCCGGCTGCCTTCTTCCCTCGGGGCCTTTGCACTTGTTATTCTCTCTGTGTGGGACACTGCCTCCTGGCTCTTGATGCCTGCTTGGTTTCTCTCGTCTGTTAAATATCAGCTTGAGTGCCTCCCACTCAGAGGGGACTTCAGTAACTACCTCATCTCCCCCAAGTCACATTCTGTCACATTGTTTTGTCTTAGGGCTTTCAGATGATTTTTTAAAATGATAACGTAACCTTATATATTTCATGGAAATGAGTTCAGTATGGCATTTACTTAAAAAAAAAAAGTACATGTAGCGCTGGAACTGTTAGAAATTGAGTTCAGCCACAAGTAACAAACGCATCCAAGGCAGTGATTTAAATTATGATTGTAATAGTTTATAAAGAAAATATTGCACATTCTACTTTGGTGAGTAGCGTCTGGGTTCTTAAAAGTTTGCGAGCAGCCATCTAAGATACTCCACTGGTCTCACCCTGTCTGCAGCAAGGGAGAATGAAGAAAACCAAGGACACAAGGGAAAGATTAGTCCAAAGGACTAATGGACCACAACTACCACAGCCTCCACCAGACTGAGTCCAGCACAACTAGATGGTGCCTGGCTACCATCACTGACTCCTCTGACAGGGATCACAATGGAGGGTCCTGGACAGGCCTGCAGAAAAATGTAAAACAAAGTTCTAACTCAACAAAATAAATAGATAAATAAAGACCAGACTCAGTGGTCTGACATACTGGAGAAACCCTGAGAGTATGGCCCCGGGACACCCTTTTAGCTCAGTAACGAAGTCAGTGCTGAGGTTCACCCTTCAGCCAAAGATTAGACAGGCCTATAAAACAAAACGAGACTAAATGGGCACACCAGCCCAGGGGCAAGGACAAGAAGTCAGAAAGGGATGGGAAAGCTGGTAATGGGGAACCTAAGGTCAAGAAGGGGAGAGTGTTGACACGTCGTGGGGTTGGCAACCAGTGTCACAAAACAATATGTATATTAATTATATCTTAATGAAAAACTGGTTTGCTCTGTAAACCTTCATCTAAAGTACAATGAAAAAAATGGAAATATCAAGAAATGAATTATGGTTGTAGGTAGCTGGTGGTTGGTATTGTCAGTGGCTTAGAGATGTCACAGGGCTGAGAGGATTCTGTACCAACCATAGGATTTTCACAGCTGAAATAAAATTGTCTTACCTTCCTTTCCCCACCCTTATCCTCCTGCTCAGCTCCAGGGACCTTTCCTATTTGTCCCTGCTGATATTCCCAAAAGGCTTGGAGTACTTCCTATAATTGCTGAAAGAAATTGCTTGGGACTCTTAGAAAGAATTTTCTGCCCAATGTTTCCCCTAAACCACCTCTACCTTCATTGGGTTGGAAAGATGCTTTTTGACCTTTTCTCCTTTTTTGTCTCCTTCACAAACTCCATCTGGGAGAGGCACTAAATTAGCAAACACTCAGCACCTGCTGTCTCCCGGGCAGAGATAAGACACAGCTTCTGCAGGTGTGGGTGGAGTGGTCCACATGAAGGAGTGGCATATGCCAGGCACAGCCCAGAGGTGGCTGGAACTCCAGGTGCCTGATGGCCAGAGCACAGGACACGGGGAGGCTGGAGAGGCCCCATCCTCAGGGGGGATCTTATGTGGAGGCTACAGCAGTGAGTGGTTTTTATGCTTGTTGATTTACCATGTGAAATTGTATACCCCCTTGCAGTTTTTAAGGAACCCTGGTGGTACAGTGGTTAAGCACTCAGCTGCTGGCTGCTAACCAAAAAGGTCAGCAGATTGAACCCACCAGCCGCTCCTTGGAAGAAAGTTGTGGCACTCTGCTTCCGTAAAGATTTACAGCTTTGGAAACCCTATGGGGCAGTTCTGCTCTGTCCTATAGGGTCACTGTGAGTCTGAATTGACTGGATGGCAGTGGGTATTGTGCTTTTTAAAAGTTGGTGTCTAAAATTGTTTATCAGAATTTAAATATTTGCAAAGGATGTAGTTTCCAGCATATTTTAAATATTGACATTATAAAATAATACTGTTCAGCACTCATAAATGTATTCATTGGAATCTAAATATCATTGCAGTTTGATATGCACTCTTAAGCCATTTGAATACACCCAAATTGTATATCAGTCCTGTTTTATTGAACTTGTATTTTCATTTGACTTCTCGCACAGAATTTTATTTAATGCAGTATATTTAATGCTTTGAAAATCTCCTACTGGTTAGCCTGTCATATTTTTCTGCAACTAGAATAAGTGTAATAATTTAAACTTTTTAACTTTCTTGGGACTTTGAAATTAAGTGCTAATATTTTCTTTTGGGTTGAGTTATTACAGTTGTTATCAGTACATAATAGATCAAAGTAAATGTGTAAAACATTACACATATTTTGAATAATTACTATATATAAGTAAGAGTTTATTACACTGCATCTCAATGAGATGGCTTCCCACTGCCGCCCCGGTATCTGGATGAATATCACAGTCAGAATGAGACGGGGTTCACCACCTCTGCTTTGTGTCTTTATAGATCTGAATGCTAAGAAACTGTGGTCACTTAAACAAGGAGGTGGAGATGGAGGGAGTTTTGTTGTAACAGAGCCATTTAGTAATTTGAACTTCTTTTGGTTTATAAACCCAAAATCATGTAGTGATCTTTTATCAGAAATGTTTTCTAATGGATTGGATTAGCTGACAATTGGATTAGATCTGCCTTCAGTTTTGTTGAAAGCAGAGATGTCTGTACACTTGTCTGTTAGTGCCAGATGAGTCTGATTCAGTTGGCCTGGCTAGGGCCAGGATATTGGGATTCCTGAGCGCCCTGTGAGTCTGCTGTGCAGCCAGGTGAGAACCATAGCCGTGAGGCAGCTTCCAAATCTCTTCTAGCGTGCACCTCACCTGCTTGACCATGGCTTGACCAGGGCTTTATGATATTTGGTGTCATAGTCTTTCTATCCTCTAATCCACAGGCTTCAATCTGGGGCACATGGCGTCTTTCCAGGGCCTGGGAGTCTTGTAGAGATTGCTATTCAGGACCTCCCCTTCCCCATGTGCTCTTTCCTGAGACTGATCTCCCTGTGAACATGCCTGTGGAAGAGGTGTAGGTTACTCTTCCCCACTCCCCCTTCACAGCCACCTCTCCTGCTCAAAGGCACACCTCTCACCACTTGGTACTTCCCCTCAGTGCATTGTTCCCAGGTGCCAGGAACTCCTGGGCACCCAAAAGACCATTTGCAGTCTGGTTTCTGGGCTGACCTTTGTGTATGTGAGCTGTGTTTTTTAATTTTCAAATATATGAGGGTTTTTCTCATTACCTTTCTTTAAATTTATGTCCAGCTTAATTACATCATGATCAAGGAATATACTGTATGGTTTCAGTCCTCTGAGGTCTGTGGAGACTTGTGAGTGGTCCCTTAAATGGTCAGCTTGTTTTGGAAGTGTTCCCTGTGTGTTTGCAAAGAATGTGGATTCTGTACTTGTTGGGTGCAGTGTCCTCTCAGGGTTGCTGACTGGGTTCAAATCTTCTCCATCCTTCCAGATTATTTTGTCTGCTCATTTTTAGCAGTTACTCAGAGAGATGTTAAAATTTCTGTTTGTGGATTTACCTACAAAAGTTCTGTCAGTTTTTGCTTTATGTATTTTGAGGCTATATTATCCGTTGCCATCGGGTTGATTCCAACTCATAGTGACCCTATAGGACAAAGTAGAACTGCCCCATAGGGTTTCCTAGGCTGTAATCTTTACAGGAGCAGACTGCCAAATCTTTCTCCAGTGGAGTGGCTGGTGGATTTGAACCATCAACTTTTCGGTTAGCAGCCCAGCATTTAACCACCTCACCACCAGGGCTCCTTGAGGCTATATTAGGTATATACAAAAACTCAGATGTGTTATATCTTCCTGGTAAGTTGAGTGTCCTGTCATTAAGAAGAGCTCATTTTAAACTTTGTTATTAGTATAACTATACCAGCTAGCTTTTGATTAGTGTTCGCATGGTATATCTTTTTCTATCCCTTCACTTTCTTTTTCCTGTTTTTTTATGTTTTAGAGTTGTCTTTTATAAACAATATAATTAGAGGGTTTTTTGGGGAGAGTGTTCTACTTATTTTATTTTAATTAAACTTTTTGTTTTTAGATAGTAATAGATTCACATGCAGTTGTAAGAAATCATACCGGGGGATTCCATATACCCTTCGGTTTGTTTTTTATCCAGCATGTAGTCCTTTTACATTTAATGAAATTGCTGATACATTTGAGTTTAAATCTACTGTCCACTCTTTACTTTCTAATTGTGCCGCCTGCTCTCTGTTCATTTTTCTCTCTGATCTTCACTTCTTTTGGGTTGATTAGTTTTATGCTATTTTTCCTCTTCTTTTAACTTGAAACTCTTTTCCTTTTCTTTTAGTGGTTACTCTCGAGTTTGAAACATGCATCCACATTTTATCAAAGTCTAGTGGTAATGTACACTTAATACGTCTCCTGGACAGTGCAAGGATCTTAGAGCGCGTTTACTTCGTGTACCCAACTGTTGTCATTTCTTTTAATTCTTTCTATTTTAAACCACACAAAGCCTTATTGTTTTATGCAGTCAAATATTTACTTAGATTGTTGCCCTCCAGTTTACTGTATTCTCCACTCTTCATTCCTTCCTGAAGTTCTGGCTTTACCTCGGGATCATTTTCCTTCTCTGAGGAGTGGAAGACAGTGTAGGTCTGCTACTGATGGAATCTTTTAATTGTTTTATTTGTGTGAAATGTGTTAGTTTCACCTTCATTTTAAAAAAAAAATTTTTTTATTTTATTGTGCATTAGGTGAAAGTTTACAAAGCAAATTAAATCCCCATTCGATAGTTTGTACATGATGTGTTTCATGGCCTTGGTTTCGTTCCCCACAGTGTGTCAGCACTCTCCCCGTTTCCCCCCTGGGTTGCCTGTTTCCTTTTGTCCTGATTTTCTACCCCTTCCTGCCTTCTCAGTTTTGCTTTTGGGCAAATATTGCCCTTTTGATCTCGTATAACCGATTGTTCTAGGGAGCACGTTCCTCTCGGGTGTTACTGTTTGTGTTATGGGCATGTCTGTGTTTGGCTGGAAGGTTGTCTCTGGGAATGGCTTCAGTTCCAGGTCAGAAGGGTGTCTCAGGGCCATAGTCTCAGGGTTCCTCTAGTCTGTGTTAGACCAGTAAGTCTGGTCTTTTTCGTGAATTTGATTTCTTGTTCTACATTTTTCTCCCGCTCTGTCCAGGACTCTCTGTTGTGATCCTACTCAGAGCAGTCGGTAGTGGTAGCCAGGCACCATCTAGTTCTTCTGGTCTCAGGGTCGTGTAGTTGTGGTTCATGTGTCCATCTGTTGTTTGGACTAAATACTCCCTTGAGTCTTTGTTTTTTTTCACTCTCCTTTGCTCCAGACTGGAAGAGACCAATAGTTGTATCTTAGATGGCTACCCACAGGCTTCTAAGACCCCAGACGCTACTCACCAAAGTAGGATGTAGAACATTGTCTTTATGACCTATATTGTGCCAGTGATGTAGATGTCCCCCAAGTCTATGGTCCTTTGCCTTCGAGCTTAGGTGTTTCATCCTGTGAGGTGTTTGGTTATGTCTAAGAGGTTTCCCTGACTGTGCCACTTGAGTGCTCTGTTGCCTATATTAATATATAAGGGGTATCTACAGTCTCGTATTTAGAAATATCTACCACCAAACCTGTATCTGCAGGTGGGTGTGCTCCCTTACACCCTCCCACACCTTTTGACATATCTACTCATGTATCTGTTAATACATTAGCGTTTGTTAAGTTACTGCGGCAAGATTGTGCTGTAGTAGTTATCTTAGTTGCCCTTTCTTCCTGCATTCCGCTTAGTGTCTTCCTTCGCCTTCCCATTGTGTTGTGCTGACTTCCCCATAGTGTGTATTGCCTTTCCCTTCACTAATATTAACACGTGCCTATTTGATAATTTTCCCCCACCTCCCTCTCCCATCCCTGGTAACCATCAAAGAAAGGTTTCTTGTTTTTTTTTCTGTGTATAAGTCTTCCATTGTTATTTTATAATAGTGGTCTCATACAATAGTTGTCCTTTTGTGATTGACTTATTTCACTCAGCATAATGTCCCCCAAATTCATCCATATTGTGAGATGTTTCGTGGATTCGTCATTATTCTTCATCATTGCGTAGTATTCCATTGTGTGTAGGTACCACAGTTTGTTAATCCATTCATCTGTTGATGGGTGCCTAGGTTGTTTACACTGTTTTGCTATTGTGAATAATGCTGCAGTGAACATGGGTGTGCATATGTCTATTCGTGTGACGGCTCTTATTTCTTTATCACCTTCGTTCTTGAAGGATGCATTTGCTAAGTATAGAATCCTAGGTCGGCTGCTCTTTTCTTTCAGCTCCAAATATATCAAGCTATTGTCTCCTTCTCCCAGTGTTTCAGTTGAGAAGACAGATATCAGGCTAATAGTTGCTCCTTTGCAGATAATCTGTCTTGTTTTTTTTTTCCCCTCTGGTTGTGTTTAAGATTCTGGTTTTCCTTCCTTGTTCCCTCCCTTTCTTCTTCCTTGTTTGTTTTATTTGATTGTGGTAAATGTATATGTTAAAAACATTTGCCATTTCAGCATTTTTTACATGTACATTAATCATATTCATCTTTTTCAGCCATTACCACTATCCTTTTCCAAATTTTTCCCTCACCCTTAACAGGTCAGTATTCCCTACGCAATGAGTCCTTCTTTTCCCCTCCCTCCCAGCCCTGATAACCACTAATAAACTTTGGTTTCTTTGCATTTGCTTGTTTTAGATTTCATGTAATTGGGATCATGTAGTAGTTGTCCTTTTGTAACTGACTTATTTCACTCTGCAGAAGATTTTCAGGCTTCATTCGTGCTGTAGCATGTTGGTTAGTGTTTGCAGGTCTTTCCTTCCTCTTTAACGTGCCTAGGTTTGATTTTCTTTTTATTCATCCCCTTTGGTTTGTAAGACTTTTTTTTTTTATTGTACTTTAGATGAAGGCTTACAGAACAAATAGTTTCTCATTAAACAGTTGGTACACATACTGTTTTATGACATTGGTTAACAAACCCACAACATGTCAACACTCTCCCTTCTCGACCTTGGGTTCCCTATTACCAGCTTTCCTGTTCCCTCCTGCCTTCTAGTCCTTGTCCCTGTGCTGTTGTGCCCCATTAGTCTCGTTTTGTTTTATGGGGCTGATCATAGGACTTTCAAAATCTGTGGCATGATGTCTTTGAATCAATTTTAGTAATTTCTCAGACATCTCTCCCTTAAAGAGTATATATCTTAGGCTTTCTCGCTTTTCTATTACCTGCATTGCTGCGTTTTCCAGTTTTTTTGTTCTCTGTGCTTCTTTCTGGATATTTTGATCTGACCAAACCTTAGTTCACTAATTCTCTCTTGAACTGTTTTTAATCGACTGCTGAACTTATCCATTGCATTGTTAATTTCAGTTATTGTATTTTTAGTTCTAGAATTTTTAGTGTAATTTAAAAAAAGTCAATAAATCTACCAAATTCTCAAGTTTATCTTTTATCTCTTTGAGCATAGTAAACTAGTTATTTTAAAATCCAAGTGTGGAGTTCCTATGGGCCTATTTTCTATCTGGTTTTTGTTCCTATCTTACCTCTTTGTATGCCTTTTTTTTTTTTTAATTGTGGTGAAAATATGCACACCAAAACATTCGCCAGTATAACACTTTCTTCATTTACAATGCAATGACATTGATTACATGCTTTGTGTGCCTGGTTACTTTTGACTGTGTGTCAGATATTGTATTTGAAAAATTGTTGGTAGAAAAATTTGAGGCCGGGGTAAGTCACCTCAGCCTGATATCAGGGATTGAGAGGACTCAGCAGAGCTGCCGTCCCTGGAGGGCCTCCCTTATTCACTCTTACTTTTGTGTTGCAGCCTTTGTGGTCCCAGCTCACAGCAAGGTTGTTTCAGCAGACCTTCCACCCCCCTCTGACCTGGGCTCAGATTGTCCCTGTGTCCTTGAGAGCCGGTTCTTCTCACCTCTCAGTTGCCCCTTCCAGAATCTGCAAATGCTCCCAGAGCCAATGAGGTGCCAAGACTGTGAAGACATTAAGTTTTTACACCCCTTGCGAGCTGTTGATTTACACTGTCTCCTGGTCCTGCGCTCTCAGGACTGGGGCTAGGTCTCAGTGTCTGGGTTCCTGGTCCCCGTCACAAGGCCCAGACCAGAGCAGGACCAGTGAGGCTGATGCTTCCATGAATGCATCAGCCACATCGCCCAGGTTGGAGCCTAATGCTTTTTTTCAATTTGAATTTTTTTCTATTTACAGAAGTAATGTATTCAGTTTACAAAACTGAACATTACAGACATAGAGAGTACACATGCCCTTCCCAAAGTCACCCATCATTAATATGGATTCATGCATCTTAAGTATTTTTCTTTACATATATATGAGTGTTAATTTTTTCATAGCATCTATAAGTTTTGCAACTTACTTCACATCTCATAGTACTTTGATATATATTTTTAGAGCTTTATTACATTTTTAAATAACATTTTTGAGGCATAATTTACGTATGATATACTACACCCGTTTAGTGAATATGATTTGATAGTTTTTTTTTTTTTTTTTTTTTTTTTTTTTTTTTTTTTTAACCATTCCACCCTTCCTCCATCTTCTGGTAATCACTAATTGTTTGTCTCGATGGATTTACCTATTCTAGATACCTCATATAAGTGGAATCATACAATCTGTGGCCTTTTGTGTCTGGCATATTTCACTCAGCGTAACGTTTTTTCTAGGTTCATCAGTGTCGTAGTATTTGTCAATACTTTTTTCCTTTTTATGGCTGAATAATATTCCATTGTATGGATATACCACATTTTGTTTCTCCATTCATCTGCTGAAGGACACTTGGGTTGTTTCCACCTTTTGGCTAATGTGAATAATGTATCTTTGATATCTTTTTGTGTAAGTACTTACAGATTTGCCTCATTCTGTTAAAAAACTGCAACACCCAAATTGCTCCCAAGAAGACTGGACCATTTATACTCCCACCAGTTGTTTGCGTGTTTGTTTCCCCAAGTCCTTGTCCACATTGGATATTAATAATTTTTTAATCATTGCCCCCTTACAGAGCCACAATGTCTTGTTTTCATTTGCATCTCTGGTGGGTTGTTGTCTGATCACTTATCTACATATCCATCTGCAGACTTCCTGAAGTGGATTCTTACCAAAGTGTGTGTCGACACCTGAGTTTACATGTGCAACTTCCCGGTAGGCAAGGCCAGGATGTCCCCCTTGCTGTTGGCTGTGCCCAGCTCTGCCCCGGTGTTCATGGTGCTAGGAGCACCTGCCTTCTCCCACATCATGGTAGCCCAGAGGCCCCAGCCCCTGTCTGGCGCTGTTCCCACATGTGGGCAGGGCTGTGCAAGAGGCAGGAAGTGAAATAGTGAAGGGCTTGGACTTGAGAGTCAGGCAGATCTGAGTTCAAGTCCCAGGCTGGCTCTGACGGACCCAGCCTGATGGTCCTCATTTTGGAAGGCTGGCTAGAAGGGAAGAGAGTGGAGGTGGAAGAGAAGAAGGAACTGGTGCCTTTATAACAAAGGCCTGAGGGCCAAGGGAGGGAGCGTGTTTGAAGACAGGGTGGAAGCTTGGGATCAGACAGACCTGGGTGTGAACCAAGACTATCCACTTCTCTGCTGTGTGTTGTGACCTTGGACAGTCCTAGACTCTGAATTTGTTTTGTTTTCTGTGAAATATGTGGCTCAAACAGCGATAGTCATCCTCACACCAGATCCCAGGGCCGGAGCAGCGGGAATGAGGAGGAGACAGGACTAACAGGGGCAGCTGCTGTTGAGGAGAGAATCAAAGTGTGGCCACCAGCCAGCCCAGGAGACAGCTAGGGCCCGGGTGGGCGGAGTTGGGGCCTCTGGCAGCCTTTGGGCCCGGTGCGGTGTTCCTCCTGACCTGGAGGCCAGCTTCCAGCAGCCCCTTCCCTGTCTGTCGGCCAGGGGCACTCATGACCCTGCTGCCTGGCCCTGTTGTGAGGGGCACCCAGTCTCAGTGGGGTAGCTGGCCTGGGGCCAGGGCCACCTTCACTTGCAGGAAGGCCCTAGGGTACTCTGATCAGTGCTCTGCTCTCCCTGCAGCCCTGCTTCCTCAAGGACTGGGAGATGCATGTCCACTTCAAAGTCCACGGCGCAGGGAAGAAGAATCTTCATGGGGATGGCATTGCCTTGTGGTATACCCGGGATCGTCTCATACCAGGTAGGGCTGTGCTGGTGCAGGTAGACCCTGCTAGCAGAGGGCTGGGGTGCACTTAGTTTCTGTGATCCAGGGTCTTCCACTCAGCACCCTCTGGTTAAGACACTGTGGCTTGTCTCAGATAAAACCTGGGCTCTAAGGTTGGCTCTGGAAGGAGTGTCTCTTAGTGAAGAGAAGCAGCTGATCCTGCAGCCTAACTCTGTACCCTTAAACGAGCTCCCCAATGTCACCAGCTGAATGGTCCCTCAGGGGCCACTACCAGTTGCTGTTGAGTCAGTTCTGACTTACAATGACCCCATGTGTGTCAGAGTAGAACTGTGCTCCATAGGGTTTTCGGTGGCTGATTTTTCAGAACTAGATCACCAGGCCTTTCTTCTGAGGTCCCTCTGGATAGACTCGAACTGCCAACCTTCCGGTTAACAGCCCAGTGCTTTAATCTTGTATGCCACCCAGGAATTCCAGGGTGCGCTAGTGCTTTTAATTCTTTGGCCTCGTGCTTACCCCACAGCTTGCCCTGCATGCATGCGCCACCATGGGAAGGAGATCGAGGGAAATAAACTCAGATCGTACATGTGGGGAGAGCTTGACTTGGAGCAAACCAATAGGCTCCTGGCCTGTACACTGGCTAAGAATGGTTTTTAGCATTATACCACTTTAAAGGCTTATTTAAAATAAAGGTAAAACCAAGCAAGACTGTGTGACAGACCATATGTGGCCGACAAAGCCTTAAAACGTTTCCTCTCTGGCCTGTCACAGAAAAAGTTTGCTGACCCCTGGTTTAAAGCTGGGACTTCCTCTGTTGGGGTCCTTCCTGAGTGTCCACCTGCTTTTCATGGGCAGGGTACACCTTGGTCCGCTGATGCTCTCTTCAGGCATGTGGCTTCGGATTTGAGTCTTCTTAGCCCTGCCCCTTAGGCCCCTCTCTTCCCTGGTTGGGTGACTAGTGGATTGACCTTTCTTCCCTACCCCATTGGCGTTACTTTACCGTTCAGGTATTCGTGGGGTAACTCCTATTTGTCCCTGTATGAGAGCATTTCCTGACCATTGCAGGGCCTGTGTTTGGAAGCAAAGACAACTTCCACGGCTTAGCCATCTTCCTGGACACGTATCCCAATGATGAGACCACCGAGGTAGGCCCCTGCTCTCCCTTTGGAGCAGGAGAGGAAGGCCCGGGTAGTTGGCTCGGGGCAGGGAGACTGGAACTTGTCCTGGGGCCTGTGGGTCCCACGGTGGCAGGTGCCCTGCTGGCTCCCCAGGCCAGGCTGGTGGTGGAGTAACCAGTGTCTTGGTCCCAGCGCGTGTTCCCGTACATCTCGGTGATGGTGAACAATGGCTCCCTGTCCTACGACCACAGCAAGGATGGGCGCTGGACGGAGCTGGCTGGCTGCACGGCTGACTTCCGCAACCGGGATCACGACACCTTCCTGGCTGTGCGCTACTCCCGGGGCCGCCTGACGGTGAGCAGGCTGCAGGCAGGGGTGCAGGCTCAGGCCATGTGCAGGGACTGAGGGGCTGGCAGGCTGGGGCTGTGGGTGTGCTTAACCTGCCGGCTGCTGCAGGTGATGACCGACCTGGAGGACAAGAATGAGTGGAAGAACTGCATTGACATCACTGGAGTGCGCCTGCCCACCGGCTACTACTTTGGAGCCTCGGCTGGCACCGGTGACCTGTCTGGTGAGTGGTGGGCTGAGCAAGGAGTTCACCCTGTCTTCATGTTTTCTGGTCTTCATGTAGCTTCTGTACTTGCCAGTGTTCCTGCTTTCCTTCCCCTCCTCTAAATGTTGGAGCGTCCCAGGGCTTAGTCCTTGAGCGATCCTTGGTGATCTTCTCCTGTCTTTAGGAGATACAAAAAAACCCAAAGTAGTTGCCATCAAGTCGACTCCGACTCTTGGCGACCCCATGTATGTCAGAGTAGAGCTGTTTTCTACTCTGGTTTTCAATAGCTGTGACTTTTCGGAAGTAGATCCCCAGGCCTTTCTTTTGAGACACCTCTGGGTAGACTTGAACCTCCAGCCTTCCGGTTAGCAGCTGAGCACTTAAACCGTTTGCACCACCCAGGAACTCTGTCTTTAGGTGATACCAAAACCAAACCCATTGTCATCAGGTTGATTCCAACTCATAGCAACCCTGTAAACCAAAAATCCAAACCTGTTGCCGTCGAGTTGATTCCGACGCATAGGTCGCTCTTCACTGTGAGATGAGTGACCCTATAGGACAGAGTGAAACTGCCCAGTAGTGTTTCCAAGGAGCAGCTGGTGGATTCGAACTGCCAGCCTTTTGGTTAGCAGCCAGGGTCTTAATCACTGCGCCACCAGGGCTCCAGTCTAAATGCTGTAGACTCAAATTTATATCTCCGGCCCAGACCTGTGTAGCCACCAGCCTATTCAGCATCTCTGCTGGGATATCCAAGACGTCTCAGTTTTAAGTCCATCGATGAAGATGCGATCTTGCCTGCCAACCAGGATGTAAATGGCACCACTGTCTTTAGTGGCTCAGGCCAAATAACCTTGATGTCATTCTGGACTCTTTTTTTCTCTCACATGCCACCTCTAATCCAGTGACAAGTCCTATGGCTCTATCTTGGTGGTATATCAGACCCCTGCTCTCCACCCACCCCCACCCCGCCACCAGTGCCATCCACTCTCCTCTCTCACTCTTCCATTCTGTTTCCACTTGAGCCCCACAGTCTCTGCCCAGCACGGATGCAGTGATCCCGTAAAAACTGGAGCAGACCTTGTCGTTCATGTGCTCAGAACTCTGCAGGGCTCCCTGTCTCACTCAGAGTAAAAACCATAGGCCCTGTGTGCTGTCCCCCCATGCCCTCCATTCTCTCCACGTAGGCAGTGCTTGCTGTGCTCCTTGTGTCCGTGGGCCCCCCACTGCCCTGCCTCTGCATTTGCTGTCATGCCTTCATCTCCCCAAGTCTTTGCTCATGTGTCACTTTCTGAGGGGGCCTTCCTTAACTCCCCCGTGCCTGCACACTCCCCATCACCTTTTTGGGTTTATTTTCCTTACAGCACGTACCATCTTTGAATCTACCACATAATTCATTTTTATAACTTTTATTATTTATTGTATTGGCTGTGTCCCCCCACTAAATCCTAAGCTCCACAAAGTCAGGGATTTTCCTGGTGTCCTGCTGCAAACCCATGGCCTGCGAGCGTGCGCAGCCCCAGCAGCTGCTCAGGAAGCCTTGGCTGCCGCCAGCCTGTGCGGGCCTCACTGACTCAGGCCTGGGTGGCTCTGGGCTCTTGGCTGTGGGCCTCTGTCCTCACCCTCAGGCCCTCAGAAGGCATTGGAATTGGGGAAGGATGTGGAGGGCCAGCCAGAGGACCTTCTATCCTCAGAATGGGTCTTTCCAGGACCTCTCACCACGGAGGTGTCTAGGTCCACCTAGTCCTCAGGATGTCCGTGATTTGGGGGTTTTGTTTTGTTTTAAAGTTTTTATATGGACACTTCAGTTATGTACCCCAGAGAGGAGAGAGTGGTGTGATGCACTCCCTGTTCCTGTCACCAGCTCCTGCCAACCTGTTTGTCTGTGGTTCTCCCACAGCCGTTCACTTCCCTCCCCACTGCTGATTACTCGGAGTTCCCTCTGCCAGTGTTTTGGTGTGTGTCTTCCAAGGTTCTTGGTAGGGACAGAACTGGATCTGTGGCAGATGGATGCTCTCAGAGGCTGGTAGAGGAGCCAGTGAAGCAGGGCAGAGGGGCCATGAGAATAGTCGTGTCTAACGTTAATCTGGTCCTGGCGATCTCCTTTGTCAGTGGCAATCAGCTGTTGAAAACCCTGCAGACAACAGTTTAACTCTGACTCACATGGAAATCGCCATGAGTCAGAGTCAGCATGACAGTGGGGTGGTGGTGGTAACGTCGATTGGAGGGTGGTCAGGTACCGGGAAGCTTACGTGTAGTCACCTAATGTATTCTTCCTAGATAGGTAGTGGTTTATTTCCCTTTTTACAAAAATGAGAACACTGAGAATTTGAGAGGTGAAGGGATTTACCCAAATCACACATCCAGGAGGCAGCAGGGCTGAGGTGTGAATTTAGGTTTGACTGCAAAGCCGGTGCTTTCCCCCCATGCCCACTTGCAGCCTCTCTTGGGACTGCGTGTGATACCACTCAGCTCTGCCTGTGGCTGCCAGACCTTGTTCTTTAGGTTCTCCCTTTTCCAGACTCCACATGTTCCTTCTTTAAACAGGCTTTTCTTCAGGTTCCAGTCAGTCAGTTTAGCTTATAACTGAAGTCAGGCTGGCCTGGACCCACATCTTGGCTCTGGGCCTCAACTTCCTCATCTGTAAAATGGGTGATCAGTTAGTGTTAAGCTTCCCCTTTTGAGGTTCTTTCCTGCCCATGCTGATTGGAGCTGGACCTTTCCCAAGTCAGGTACAATTGCTGACCATGTACTAGGGTCAGGCCCCATAGCCAACTGCTAAGCGCTTGTCTGTGTCCCAGGCACCAGTCTCTGTGACAGGAAATTCTATCACCACTGCCACTGAGAGGATTACACTTTTCTTCAGTCACTGAACAGTTGTGCTGGCTCTTAACTGCTTCCTGTTTCTGCGTACACACACTGCCAGGCCACGTATCTTCCACGTTACATTGACTTCCTCATTTACTTGCCAAGACAACCATTCAAAACGGAGATAGTTGTCGTTAGTTGCCGCCAAGTAGATTCCAACTTTAGACAATCCCATTTGTACAAAGTGGAACTGCTCCATAGGGTTTTCAAGGCTGTGACCTTTCAGAAGCAGATTACCGGGCCTTTCTGAGGTGCCTCTAGGTACGTTTGAACCGTCAACCCTTCGGCTAGTAGTCAAGCGCTATTACCACCCTCATTTTACAGATGAGGAAACTGAGCCTCAGGGAAGGAAGCTAACTTAGGATTTAGACCCAGATCATGTTGACTGTAAAGCTCTTGCTGTTTTCTCTCCACTTTGCCCCTCCTGAGTTTCTTATTGCTGTATCCTGGGGACGGCCAGTCCCGTGGCTGGGACAGCAGCTTCTCCTTGGGGAGTGGTCTGGGCCACGTGCGAAAGGCCAGCTCCAGGCTCACCCCAGGCTGCTTGGTCCCGCAGACAATCATGACATCATCTCCCTGAAGCTGTTCCAGCTGATGGTGGAGCATACCCCTGACGAGGAGAACATTGACTGGACCAAGATTGAGCCCAGTGTCAATTTCCTCAAGTCTCCCAAAGGTATATGTGTGCCCCCTTTCTCCCCATGGGGCTGGGTGCTGGGCATGTGGCAGGGCCAAGGGTGGCGCAGGGCGAGGGCTCGTGGTCCAGTGTTGCCCTTTCCTGGTCTGAGGGCCATTGGGTCAGCCTTGCCTCTGGTGAGTGGCTCTGGCTGGCCTTGCCCTGAGCTCCTGGTCAGTTCAGCACTGCTTTTGCATAATCGAATGCAGCAAAGGGAAGTCTTCCAAGAATCTGTCTGTGAGGACATCTTTGCCGTGTGATTTCTGTTAGAATAGACAGCGAATCAGTGGGTGTCTGGGCTCCTGGTGGTGCTTCTGCTGTATTGGGTACAATGACACCAGCCTGCTACTGCATGTAGGTCGTGTACTGGGCCCTCTTATGCCATACATGTGTCAACCAGTGACCTCAGATGGGTACTCTTCATTTTACAGAGGAGGGAACGGAGTGATCTGAAAGTTTTCTCAGCTAGAAAGAGGCAGAGGCAGGATTTGAACTTGGGCTTCTGCAACCCCAAAGCCTGGGCTCTTCCCATGGCACTGACTAGCCCCCACCCCGCCCTCACAGCGGAAGCTCTGGTGGAGAGATGAGGCTCCTGTTTGGAGAGTCAGCCCCAAAACCAGACTTGTGCCTGTGGGGCAGGTGGGAAGTGGGCATGGTGGGGCAGGCACACAGGCTGTGTCAGCCCAGCCCACGGCCAGTGTGCGGAGTGAGCCCAGCATGGCCAGGGCCTTTTGATTTTTAGAAGCCAGAATCCAGTGTTTTATGTGACATCTCACTTTTTTAAGGTTCAGATTGTTTTTGAACCTTTTGGGGGTCAAACAAATTATGCTGTGGACCACCTTTTGTAACCTTTGGGGTTTCTGGCTGCAGAGTGGAGACATCGTCTGTTCTGCCTCATGACCCATCCATTCCTTCAGCAGATGTTTCCAAAGCTTCTACTCCCACCGAGCCATGTGCTGGGCGCCAGAAACAAGGGCTTAGTCTAGTGACTGAGGCAGAGCAGGGGGTAGAGGGGCTGGGGGAACCCAGAAGCTGAGCAGCCTGCTGGACAGGCCCCGTCACCAGGGATGCCCTGGGTCAGCAGGTGATGTTGCTGTAGCTGCGCAAGGCAGGGAGATGCTGGCTGAGAGACTGGGCGGCTTGGCAGCCTGCCCAAGTGCAGTTGTGAAGGCAAGGACGATGCAGAGAGGCTTGTGCGAGGCGCTCCAGGCAAGAGAGCAGCACGGACAGAAGCTGAGAGGAAGGCTGGAGGGAGGCCAGAGCAGAAGAGGGAGGCAGGTGGAGGACCAGGCACAGGCTACGCAGGAACACGGACTGAGTTCAGACCCCACTCCTGCGAGCATAGCCTTGTGAACTGGGGAAGTGCCTTTGCTCTCTCAGCCTGTCTACAAGGAGATTACTGTGTCCCCTCCTCAGGGTCGCTAGTATTGCTTGAGATGCCATGTGTGACAGGGCTGACAGCCTAAGGGTGGGGCACATCTGGGTGTTAGTGTGTCCGGAGTGGAAGGACAGGTGCTGGTACTTGGGGCCTGGGAGACCCCCAGGAGGCCACCTAGAGCTTTCAGCCAGGGTCATATTTCTTCAGATGTGGACCTCAGGATACTGTACAGGGTAGTGGGGGCGCTTACAAGAGCAGCTTCCTGGGCCCCTGTGCAGACTCAGACTCCCAGACAGCCCAGGAGTCTCTGGTTTCAACCAGCTCCTTGCAGCTGAAGCCCCCGACCTCCGTCCTGGGTACCTTGGTCCCAACAGGCTTGTCTCTTCCCCACTCCCGTGCCTTCACGCTGTGGACTGAGAGCTGGGTGGAGGTGGGTTAACCCAACTCTCCCACTCCCAGTGCTGGCTCTGAGCAAGACACATACCCCTCGCACATGTCTGCACAGTGGGTGTGAGGCCCTGCCTGAGCGTGGTGCCCGAGACACAAGTGTGCTCTGTCCTGTCGGCCCCTGCTGCTGGCACCGGCCACCTGGGAGGGCGGATATGTGCCTTGCTTTGCCGTTTCAGCCACCTCTCTCTTCTCCCTCAGATAACGTGGACGACCCCACAGGGAACTTCCGCGGAGGGCCCCTGACGGGGTGGAGGGTGTTCCTGCTGCTGCTGTGTGCGCTCCTGGGCATCACCGTCTGCGCTGTGGTGGGGGCTGTGGTGTTTCAGAAGCGGCAGGAGCGGAACAAGCGTTTCTACTGAGCAAGCATGTAGGGCACTCGGCCAGGGACAGGCCTGGCCTTGGGCCTCAGGCACTAATGTGAACTTTTTTTACTTGGATTGTAAAAGAAAAACAAGACAACCTTATTTCTTAACTGTTTCAAAGAAATAATTAAAGTATTTTCTTACATTTTGCTTCTTGCCCAGCCAGGATAGGTGGCAGGGCTGGGGAGTAGGAGTTTGACATCCCCACAGCTGACAGCAGGGGGCTCCCTCGCTGTTGCTGGCATCTCAGGACAGAGAGGGCTGGGGTCTGTGGCGGAGCTGGGTGAGACCCCATGGGAGCTGTCGGGCCCTGCAGGCCCCGCAGGACTTTCACGGGGCGTCCTCAGGACACCAGCCCCCCATTCTGTTTGTGTTGTGGTGTGTGCGGCGGCAGCGGAGGCCTCAGTTGGGGAATCTGGGCTTTTCTTTTCACCCTCTGAGCTTCTTTTCAAGGCAGGCCATAGAGTGGGGGGGTGGAGGAGCAGTCAGTGGGGCCGAGTATGACCGTTTGATAAATAAAGTGAATTAACCAACCTCAGCGTGTGACTGTCCTGAAGGCTCACCTTTCTTTCTCTTCTGATGATGCCCAGCAGGCTGGTGCCAGCAGTGCTCGGCCTTGTCCCCTCTGGCCTGCACACAGCCCCCAAGGTAGGTACTGTGGAAGCCCCATTTCAAAGGTGGGGATACTGTGGCTCCTGGAGGTCAAGCAAAACCTGCCCTGTGTTACACAGCACTGGTGTGGTGAGGAAGAGCCCAGACGGTCTGACCCTCGCCCCAGGCTGTCCCTATGCCGTCTCCAGAGGGCTAGGTCTTAGCCCAGGGCTCAAGGCCAGGACATGGCGGAAGTGACAGGGAGCTCTGGGGTGCTGGCTGAGGGACTCTGGGGTGATCTAGTGGGGCTGGGGGCAGGACAGGCTGGAGTCAGTAGTGATGTCTGAGTTGCTTTGGGGGATAAGGATGGTACCAGGGGTGGGAGCAAGTCAGCAGCTGACAGGGAGGGACCGTGACTGGCAGTGTCCAGTCCTGCCATCGTCAGCCCAGAGCCGCCTGGGCTTGGGTCCCATCTCTGTCATTCTTGTTCAGTGCCTCCTTCCCATTCACTGCTAATTAACACGAGAGTCTCCCATCTTAACGGCGAAAGCAAAACCTTAGCTTTTCTTCTTTTTCAGCCAGGCTTTTTTGTAATTCATATTATCAAATAGAGTCTCATTATAAAAAATCCGGTAGTATAGAAGTACACGAAGTGAAGAGTAAACATTTTTCCCCTGAACTCTTGGATCTCACCCTAGAGTTCTTCGTTTATCTACTCCTGTCTTCTGTATCCTCCTTGGTGTGTTCTGTGCACACACAGAAACTCCTCTCTCAAATCAGGTGAGATTTCAAAAGCTTGCGCACAAGTTCACGGTGACTGCAAGGCAGAAGCTTTGTTTCCTTCACATGGATCTGTGAGCCTGAAGAGCAAACATGGTCCTTCTTACTGAAATATTTTATTGATCACCTCCCCCCAGTTTCTTAACTTGAAGGAACAGCTAACACTGAGTGCTTACTATATGCCAGCATCGTTCTTTGCGGTTAACGCGTATTAACTCATTTAGCTCAGTGTTTCCCTGCTTAGGTACTGGAAATGCCCTGGGATGGGCAGCTCCCGCCTCCCCTCAGTATGCTGAGGCCCAGAGTCTGGAACTTTCCTAGGCTGCTGGAACCCTTCCTCAGCACTACACTCACCACCTTTAGTTTTTGGCTCTCACTAGGCCTTCCCTGAATTCCTGAATTAGGCAAATTGGCCTCCAGACCCTGCAGTTCCCAAACTTGGCTGCATGTTAGCATCACCTGGGAACTAAACAGAGCTGCTGCATTCTCAGATTGTGGGACAGTCAGCTGGGGAGCCTGGCCAAGGTCATCTTCCAGAGCTCTTTGGGTGGTTCTGATGGGCAGCCCGGCTGGAAAGCCAGAGGCGTTAGACTGAGGATTAGCCTGGGCAGAGATGGAAGCGGTCACGCTCTCTGTCCTGGGTGGGCAGGCCGGTGTCCCTTCCCACTGGGACACAGTCTTGTTTGCCCCCAGAAGTTAGTGGCTTCCCACTTCAAACCTAGAGGTGCTTCCCTGGGAGGTGTGTGCTTTTACATCTGCATTCTCAGACAGGACCATAATGCACTCACTGTTTTTTTGCTGTATGCGTTTAAAAATGGAATTATTTCATCAATCGAAAGTTAAATATAAATGTATATCCGTGTACTTGCTATGCAGTGTAAGAAATGAAACCTAGTCGCACACGTGGATCCTCTATGTACCTTCCTTAAATGCTGCCGAGTCTGGCCTTTTATGAATTTTTTAACATTTCACCATGGAGGTATATATCCCTTAATACAGTGTCGTTTTTGCATTTTAAACCATATAAATGCTATGCGAATGTACTAACTTCTGAAGCCCAACATTATGCATCTTTGGATTCACTGGATGACTCAAGATGAGTCTTTCTCACTGTTGTGTTTTGTTGTGTGAAAGTGCCTCAGTTCACCAACTCTGCTCCTGACGGACATTCTGGTGCTCCCACTTTTTTGCTCTTAACACACAGTGCTGCTCCAAGCCTTCTTGAATGTACCTTCGTGCACAAATGTGCTGTAATTGCTGGGGTGTAACTTACCATACATGCTCGGTTTGACTAGACGTTGCCAAACTGCTCTCCAGAATGGTTGTCTCAGTTCTCTTCCTGTGTCAGATGCTCTGCCACCCCACTTCTTAACACAAGATACTGTCAGAGGTTTTAATTTTTGACAATCTGATGGATGTAGAAGTTGTAATTTGCCTTTCTCTACTAGTTGGGTTTAGGATCTTTTTGTTTATTGGTCGTTTGTATTTGCTCTGTGATTGTTTACTTTTTGCCCCTTTTTCCTTCTGATCAATAGGAGCCCTTGCGTGATGGTCCTTGGTTGCATGGGCTGCAGAGTCCTCCCTGTACGGCTTGTCTTTTTATTTTTATTTTTTTGTTTATTGTTGTAGTTTAAGTGAAAGTTTACATTTCAAGTTAGTTTCTTATACAAAAATTTGTACGTACATTGTTATGTGACCCTAATTGCTCTCCCTATACTGTGACAACACACTCCTCCTTTATACCCCTGATTTCCTGTGTCCATTCAACCAGCTCCTGACCCTCTCTGCCTTCTCATCTCACCTCCGGACAGAAACTGCCCGTCTAGCCTCATGTATCTGCTTGAGCTAAGAAGCACACTCTTCACGAGTATCCAGTCCAATCTTTGTCTGAAGTGTTGGCCTTGGGAATGGATTTAGTTCTGGGCTGACAGAGAGTCCAGGGACCATGCTTTCTGGGGTTCCTCCAGTCTCAGACCATTAAGTCTGGTCTTTTTACTAGAATTTGAGTTCTGCACCCCACCTTTCTCCTGCTCCATCAGGGACTCTGTTGTGTTCCCTGTTGAGGTGGTCATTGGTGGTAGCCAGGCACCATCTAGTTCTTCTGTTCCCAGGCTGATAAAGTCTCAGGTTTATGCGACCCTTTGTGTCTCGAGCTAATACTTTCCTTGTGTCTTTGGTGCTCTTCATTCTCCTTTACTCCAGGTGGTTAGGACCAATTGATGCATCTTAGATGGCCGCTTGCAAGCTTTTAAGACCCCAGACACCACTCACCAAAGTAGGATGCAGAATATTTTCTTAAACTTTGTTATGCCGGTTGACATAGATGTCCCCTGAAAGTATGGTCCCCAGACCCCTGCCCCTGCTACTCTGTCCCTCAAAATGTTTGATTGTATTCAGAAAACTTCTTAGCTTTGGTTTAGTCCAGTTGTGCTGACTTCCTGTGTGCTGTCCTTCCCTTCATCTAACATAATTCTTGTCTACTATCTAGTTAGTGAATAACCCTCCCCCTCCTCGTAACCATCAAAGAATGTTTTCTTCTGTGTTTATACCTTTTCGTGAGTTCTTGTAATAGTGGTCTTATACAATATTTGTCCTTCTGTGACTGACTAAATTCACTCAGTATAATGCCCTCCAGATTCCTCCATGTTATGTTTCATGACTTCATCGTGGTTCTTTATCGTTGTGTAGTATTCCATTGTGTGACTATACCATAACTTATCCATTCGTCCGTTGATGGGCAGCTAGGTTGTTTCCGTCTTTTTGCTATTGTGAACCGTGCTGCAGTGAACATGGGGGTGCATATATCTATTTGTGTGACGGCTCTTATTTCTCTAGGATATATTCCAAAGAGGGGGATTGCTGGATTATATACTACTTCTATTTCTAGCTTTTTAAGGAAGCGCCAAATTGATTTCCAAAGTGGTTGTACCGTTTTACATTCCCACCAACAGTGTATAAGTATTCCAGTCTCTCCACAACCTCTCCTGCATTCATTATTTTGTATTTTTTGGATTAATGCTAGCCTTTTTTGGGTCAGATGGTATCTCATTGTAGTTTTGATTTGCATTTCTCTAATGGCTAATGATCGTGAGTATTTCTTCATGTGTCTGTTAGCCGCCTGACTGTCTTCTTTGGCGAAGTGCCTGTTCATATCCTTTGCACATTTTTTAACTGGGTAATTTGTCTTTTTGTTGTTCAGGTTTTCCAGTATCTTACAGATTTTAGAGATTAGACGCTGATCAGATTTGTCATAGCCAAAATTTTTTTCCCAGTTTGTAGGTTGTCTTTTGACTCCTTTGGTGAAGTCTTTTGATGAGCATAAGTGTTTGATTTTTAGGAGCTCTCATTTATCTAGTCTCTCTTCTGATGCTTGTGCATTGTTACTTATGGTTCGTATTGTGTTTATGCCATGTATTAGGGCTCCTACCATTGTCTCTATTTTTTCTTCCATGATCTTTATCGTTTTTGATTTTATATGTAGGTCTTTGATCCATTTTGAGTTAGTTTTTGTGCATGGTATGAGGTATGGGTCTTGTTTCAGTTTTTTGCAGCTGGATATCCAGTTATGCCAGCACCATTTGTTAAAGAGACTGTCTTTTCCCCAGTTAACGGGCTTTGGGCCTTTGTCAAATATCAGCTGCTCATAGGTGGATGAATTTATGTCTCGATTCTCAATTCTGTTCCATTGGTCTATGTATCTGTTGTTGTACCAGTACCAGGCTGTTTTGACTACCGTGGCGGTATAATAGGTTCTAAAATCTGGTAGTGTGAGGCCTCCCACTTTGTTCTTTGAAGCATTTTAAAGAACTTTGTTCATTTAAAGCATTAAGTAATGCTTTACTTATCCAGGGCCTCTTTCCTTTCCATATGAAGTTGGTGAGTTGTTTGTCTATTTCATTAAAATATGCCTTTGGAATTTGGATCGGGATTGCATTGTATCTGTAGATCGCTTTGGGTAGAATTGACATTTTCACAATGTTGAGTCTTCCTATCCATGAGCAAGGTATGTTTTTCCACTTATGCAGGTCTCTTTTGGTTTCTTGCAGTAGTGTCTTGTAGTTTTCATTGTATAGGTCTTTTACATCTCTGGTGAGATTTATTCCTAAGTATTTTGTCTTCTTGGGGGATATTGTAAATGGTATGGATTTGGTGATTTCCTCTTCGAAGTTCTCTGTTAGTGTAAAGGAATCCAGCTGATTTTTGTATGTTTATCTTGTATCCTGAAACTTTGCTGAAATCTTCTATTAGTTCCAGTAGTTTTCTTGTGGATTCTTTGGAGTTTTCTGTGTATAAGATCACATCATCTGTAAATAGAGATACTTTTACTGCTTCCCTACCAATTTGGATGCCCTTTATTTCTTTTTCTAGCCTAATTGCTCTGGCTAGGACCTCCAGCACAATGTTGAATAAGAGTGCTGATAAAGGGCATCCTTGTCTGTTTCCCCCTGTCAAGGGGAATGCTTTCAGACTCTTTCCATTTAGGATGATGCTGGCTGTTGGCTTTGTATAAATGCCCTTAATTATGTTGCGGAATTTCCCTTCTGTTTCTATTTTGTTGAGAGTTTTTATCATGAATGAGTGGACTTTGTTAAATACCTTTTCTGCATTGATTGATAAGATCATGTGGTTCTTGCCTTTTCTTACTGTGATGGATTACACTGATTGTTTTTCTGATGTTGAACCATCCCTGCATACTGGTATAAATCCCACTTGATCATTATTTTTTTTTGATATGTTACTGACTTCTATTGGCTAGAATTTTGTTGAGGATTTTTACGTCAATGATCATGAGGGATATTGGTTTGTAATTTTTTTTTTTGTGTGGTGTCTTTACCTGGTTTTGGTATCAGGGTTATGCTGGCTTCATAGAATGAGTTTCAGAGTATTCCATCCTTTTCTATGCGCTGAAATACCTTTAATAGTAGTGGTGTTAACTGTTCTCTGAAAGTTTGGTAGGATTCTCCAGTGAAGCCATCAGGCCAGGGCTTTTTTTTTTGTTGGGAGTTTTTAAATTACCTTTTCAGTCTCTTCTATTATTATGGATTTATTTAGTTGTTCTACCTCTGTGTTAGTTTAGGTAGGTAGAGAGTTTCTAGAAATTTGTCCATTTCCTCTAGGTTTTCAAATTTGTTAGAGTACACTTTTTCATAGTATTCTGTTATGATTCTTTTAATTTCACTTGGGTCTGTTGTGATATCACCCATCTCATTTCTTATATGAGTTATTTGCTTCCTCTCCTGGTTTTCTTTTGTCAGTTTGGCCAATGGTTTATCAATTTTGTTGATCTTTTCAAAGAACCAGTTTTTGGTCTTGTTAACTCTTTCAATTGTTTTTCTATTTTCTATCTCATTTAATTCTGTTCTAATTCTTATTATTTCCTTTCTTCCGGCGCCCGAGGGCTTCTTTTGCTGCTCTCTTTCTACTTGTTCCAATTGTAGGGTTAATGTTTTTATTTTGGCCCTTTCTTCTTTTTGGATGTGTGCATTTATTGCTATAAACTGACCTCTGAGCACTGCTTTTGCTCTGTCCCAAAGTTTCTGGTAGGATGTGTTTTCATTCTCATTTGATTCTATGAATTTCTTCATTCCATTCTTAATTTCTTCTGTAACTCAGTAGTTTTTGAGCAAAGTATTGTTCAGTTTCCATGTGTTTGATCTTTTTTTCCTTGCTTTGTCTGTTATTGATTTCTATTTTTATGGCTTTATGGTCAGAAAAGATGCTTTGGATTCTGTTAAGGTTTGCTTTATGGCCTAATACGTGGTCTATTCTGGAGAATGTTCCATGTGCATTGGAAAGGAACGTATACTTGGCTGCTGTTAGGTAGAGTGTTCAGTTTACGTCTGTGAGATCAAGTTGGTTGATCGTAGTGTTTAGATCTTCCGTGCCTTTGTTAAGCTTCTTTGTGGATGTTCTGTCCTTCACCAAAAGTGTTGTGTTGAAGTCTCATACTACTATTGTGGAGCTGTCTATCTCTCTTTTCAATGCCGTTAGAGTTCCTTTTATGTACTTTGGAGCCCTGTGGTTGGGTGCGTAAATATTTATTATAGTTATGCCCTGCTGGTGTATTGACCCTTTAATCATTATATAGTGTCCTTCCTTATCCTTTGTGGTGGATTTTATTTAAAGTCTATTTTGTCAGAGATTAATATTGCCACTGCTGCTCTTTTTTGAGTGTTGTTTGCTTGATATATTTTTTTCCATCCTTTGAGTTTTAGTTTGTGTCTTCAGATCTAAGGTGTGTCTCTTGTAGGCAGCATATAGACGGATCGTGTTTTTTTATCCAGTCAGCCACTGTCTGTCTCTTTATTGGTGCATTCAGTCCATTTACATTCAGCGTAATTACTGATAGGTATGAATTAGTGCTGTCATTTTGATGTCTTTTTTTGTGTGTTGTTGAGTTTCTTTGTTCCACTTAATTTTCTGTGCTGAATCGTTTTTCTTTATGTATTTTCTTTTCATCTTTTTCATTGTTGTTGATTTTGTATTTGCTGAGTCTTTATAGTTGCCTTGTTTTTCAGTTGGACTTGTAAGATTGTTTCCTTTGTGGTTACCTTAATATTTACCCCTATTTTTCCAAGTTTATACCAGTCTTTTATTTCTTTATATTGCCTTGACTTCCTCTCCATATGAAACATCTATGTCTATATTTTTAAATTCCCTCTTTTTTGTTTTAATATTGTCATCTTTTACATATTAACATCTATTTCCCTATTTTCAGCGTTTAGCTTTGATTTATTTTTGTGACTTCCCTGTCTGGGTTGGTATCTGATTGCTCTGTCCTGTGTTCTAGTCTTGGGTTGTTATCTGATGTTACTGATTTTCTAACTGGAGGACTCTTTTTAATATTTCTTGTAATTGTGGTTTGGTTTTTGCAAATTCCCGAAACTTCTGTTTATCTGAAAGTGCCCTAATTTCGCCATCATATTTGAGAGACAGTTTTGCTGGATATATAATTCTTGGCTGGCAGTTTTTTTCCTTCAAGGCTTTATATATGTCATCCCATTGCCTTCTTGCCTGCATGGTTTCTGCTGAGTAGTCCAAGCTTATTCTTATTGACTCTCCTTTGTAGATGACTTTTAGTTTATCCCTAGCTGCTCTTAAAATTCTCTCTTTATCTTTGGTTTTGGCAAGTTTGATTATAATATGTCTTGGTGACTTTCTTTTGGGATCTACCTTATGTGGGGTTTGATGAGCATCTTGGATAGATATCTTGTCATCTTTCATGATATCATGGAAGTTTTCTGCCAACAAATCTTCAACAATTCTCTCTGTATTTTGTTATCCCCCCATCTTCTGGTACTCCAGTCACTTGTAGATTATTCCTCTTGATAGAATCCCACATAATTCTTAGGGTTTCTTCACATTTTAAAATCCTTTTATCTGATTTTTCCTCAAATAAATTGGTGTCAAGTGCTTTATCTTCAATCTCACTCATTCTGACTTCCATTGCCTCAATTCTGCCCCTGTGACTTTCTATTGAGTTTTCTTATTCTGAAATTTTATTGTTAATCATCTGGATTTCTGATTGCTGTCTGTGGATTCTTGCAGCCTGTTAAATTTGTCATTATGCTCTTCTCTAATCTTAAGTTCCTCTAATGCGTGTTCTGCATTTTGCTCAATTTCCTTCCTAATCTCTTGAAGAGTTTTATATATTAATCTTTTGTATTCTGTCTCTGCTAATTGCAAGAAATTTTCTTCCTTTGGAAATTTCTAGATTATTTTGGGACCTTGCTGAAGCCATCATGGTTGCCTCTTCATGTGATTTGATATTGACTGTTATCTCCAAGCCTTCAATAAGTTATTATCTTTATTTATGTTTGCTTATTTTGTCCCAGCTTCTCGTTTTGTTTTGTTTTGATATTCCCAGATAGGCTGCTCGTGTGAGCTAGCGCAATCACCAGTGCCCCTGGACCTCCAATGTCCTGCCACCAGGTGGCCAGACCTGCCACTAAGTATGTGAGCCCAGGAGTCCGCCCACTCCTCCTGTATGGATTCAGCTCAGGTGTCCAGGTAGTCGGCCACCAAGTGTGTGGTGCAGGCTCTCACCTACAGTTCTAGACAGGCATGGGTGATTGGTGTAGTCACAGGCATCGGCTATAGCAGGGGGACACAGTCTGAGCAAGGCAGGGGGCTGACGGCCACCCCCGAGTGAGTATCCACCAGGAGGAAAGCATGTCCCTGTTCCCTAGAGCTCATGGGTGGGTTTTGCAGCTGGACTATGAGCACCCTGTGCTGTTGGCTGTAAGGACTGGGGGGCACCTCTTATCCTTGGGCCCCTGTTGCAGGTGGCTAGGTGGTATGGGTGGAGTCAGCAGTCCTCAGTCCCCTGATGTGGGTAGGTGAAGACTCTGCTTAATGAGCAGAGCAGTGTCAAATGTCAGGAAACTGCCACTTCACAGCTGAAACAGTTGAAGTTAGACTTCAGATGTATACCCTGTTGTACTGTGGTAGTGAGGACCTAGGCTGTTGAAACGGGCCCACACAAGTCTATGCAGGGGGAAAGGCACTCAAAGTCCATGGATCCCTTATGCCTGTGCCTAGGCAAAGGAGCTCTGCCTATCCCGAATTCCTGGCTTAGGGGAGCCAGCAGATTATTTTTTTCCCCTGTTAATTCATTCACTCTCCAAGGCTGGAAGAATGGCTCAGGGTGCATGACCGGTCCTACTTCCGGCCCAGGGGGCTCGACAGTTGCTGAGGCTGGCCCAGGATCTATTGCAGAGCGGGGAGGTAAATGGAAGAGAGGTTTTTCCCTAAGGGAAATGTTTTTGATCCACACAATTGGCCAGATGCAAGTACTTATCTTTCCCCGATTGAGGGATGCTTCTCACTGGTTCTGGATGGCCAAGTAGACTCTCTGCCACTGGGTCTCTCCTGATGTGGAAAACACCTCCTGAGCACCGCTGCTTGCCTACCTCACCACACACCAGGAGCTAATCTGGCCTGAAGGGCTCAGGCTCTGGCTGGGTCAGGTCTGGCAACTTCTCACAGCTTTCAAATTGTCTCTCCGTCCCCCTGCCAATCAGTCTAATTCCTCAACTCTGCCTTTGATGTTCAGGGCTCCTAGATTGTCACATATAATCGAGTTGCTTATTTTTTTGGGTTTTTGTTGTAAGAGGGACAACCAGAAGTGTCTGACTTCTCCACCATGTTGCCCCGCCTCCTCTTTTGGCTTTTCTGATGTTGTTCGATGTCCATCCTACAGTCTATTGTCAGATTTATTCATCTTTTCCAAAGTATTTTTTCCTAAAAGTTTAAAATCTTTGCTTTTCAAGTTTAGCATTGAATCTCCCTGGAATTAATTTTTTGTGTAGGGCGTGATGTAGGGATTCGGTTTTCCCCAATGTGGATAACCAGTTTCACAGCACCACCCGAGGCCAGTGCTGCATTGGCCTGGGCAGCATCCACTCCTAAGTCTGCTCCCTTGCTTACCTCCTCCTCCTCTTTGGTGGCCAGAAGGCTAAATATTCAGTTGGACTTCGCAGCTCCTTCTCAGCAGTGGTGGCCCATGTGACAGCTGTGGCCAATGAGACCCAGAGACATCTGCTGAGGAGGCTCTGGGATCGCTTTTGATTCCCCACTGCAAAACTTGTCAGATGGCAGCTGGGGTGGCCGTTTGCCCGTCCCCAGCTTCCTGTCTGGGATGTGGAGGTGCAGAAGCTGTGATCACGGGGGAGCTCAGGGGAGGGTGGGTCCTTAGTTATGTCTGAGGTGCTGCCCCAGCCTGGACTGCCCGCTACTGGGTGTTTATGCGAGAAAAATAAACCCTATTTGTTTATAGTACCGAGTCGCGTTTTCTGCCAAAAACGGCCCCTTGTTCCCCTGTGTATATGTACAATGACTTTTCTTCCACGTGCTGGTCTGCTTCTGGACTCCACCTAAGACTGCCCACTGCCAGAGGCTGCTTTACGCATGCATGCACCAAAATGATCTTCCCCGTGATTTTTGTCAGACTTCATTTCGATTTTCAATTTTAGTTCTATTGCTTGCTAAAGACTAATTAATTAACAAGTATTTGTTAAACTCCTCGAATAAGCTAGGGAGACAGGTACGTTTCCTGGCTTCGTGGTGTGCAAGGTATGGCAGTGATAAGACACTATGAGCAGGGTCCAGCCTGGAAAACAGGTACCACATTAGGTGTTTCAAACAGTGGAGTTTTAATAGAGGGAATTGGTTGCAGGAGTGTCGAAAAGCTGCAAGAGCAAAGTGGGGCCCCTGAGATAACCCAGAAATTAAGGGTAGGACGCAGATGTCACCCAGAGGCAACAAAAGGAAGAGGGGATTTACCAGATCGCAGAAGCTCGGAGGGGTGCCCCGGGGTTGGTGCTCAGGCGCCTGAGAGGGAGGTGTATCTCAGCAGCTACTTGGACTTTCCAGGGAGGCATAGCCCCACAGGGGCTCAGATGGCTCTGGGGCATGGCCAGTGGGTGAGGGGTGTGGGGTTACTGGTATTCAGCACCTGTCAGGGGAGTGCTGCCCACTGCTGCTGGATCCTCTGAGGGGCCAGGCAAGGGTTGTGTGCTGGGAGTGTCGGGGAAGCTGGAGCCAGCCGGCTGCTGCCCTGCTGCTGGAGCATCAATAACCGGCCCTGGCAAACAGGAAGGATGCCCCTCCTCCCGCCTTCCGCCTCCCAGCACCTCCCAAGGGCAAAACCATCAGGAAGCTGGCTGCTCAGAGGTATGAGAAGCGTAGTGTGCACACTTCCAGACTCACCATGGTAGAGCAGAGTGTAGGAAGGTAGATTTGAGGCCCAGAGACAGTAAGTGAGTAGCCTGCAGGCCACAGGCTCCACAGAGACAGGCTGTTTTACACTGCTGAGCTTTTTATGCAGCAGTGGATAATTACACCACACACACACACCCCGTACTCACCATCACTGGTTCTCTCCTTCGGAATGTTGAGTGTCTGCCAAAGGTAGAGGAGGAAAAAGATGTGAAATGGCCTTGGCTTTGGTCATCCAATTGTTGGAAAACAGCCATTTAGTACTATAAATGGGAGGGTTTTTTTTTTTGCCAATTCCTCATGTTGACTCTGCAATCAAGATTTATACTGTTTGGACTAAGAGTCTGTCTGTCTTCTCAACCTTCTAGTAACTGAAGCTTAGGGGATATCACACCCAATCACCTCTTCCCATGTCTTCCCACCACTGCAGGCAGGAGGAAGGGCAGCCCCTACGCATACAAGACCAAAAAGTTTTCTAGTCAAAGGAAGTGGCTACTTAACCTATTTCATCCATTTTAATATACAATAAAGATTAAAAAAAAAAAGTTGATTCTGACTCATGGCAAACCTACGTATATTAGAGTAGAACTGTGCTCCTCAGTAGGGTTTTCAGTGGCTAATTTTTTGGAAGCAGATAGCTAGGACTTTCTTCTGAGGCACTTCTGGTGGACTGGAACCTCCAATCTTTCAGTTAGCAACCGGAGCACATTAACCATTGCACCACCCACAATGTCCTACAATAACAGATGATGTACAACTAATAACTGGAGCAGTGCTTCAGAGCTTTGGGTGGTGAAGCCCAGGTCTTTGAAAACACTGTTGTTCCACTTTCTAGTCTCCAGAGGGTTGGAGGCAAACAAGCAAATGAATGGCATAGGTTAGACCACGTTTGATTCTTGAAGTGGGGTGCATGAGTCACAGGGCTGCTTCTGGTCCACACTTCAGGCCCACTGCACTGAATTGCTGGGAGCAGGGCACAGATCTGCGTTTTCAGTACACACTCGAGGGGATTCTTACGCGCATCAAAGGTTGAGGCATGCTGGATTAGACACTTTGTGTGTCCACGTTAGCATTCTTTAAACCAGCTACAAAGCATATTTAAAACCCTATAATAATAAAACAATTCAATAAAAATATTATTTTATACTTCGGTAGTGTTATGAGACATATCTGAACACACTGCCTTATTTGATCATTAAGTAATCATGTTAGTGACTTACATCTGAACAACTCACACTTCTGTCAATGTCAGTTACTAAAGGGATGCTTGTTAAAGAAATTAAAAATTTGTGCTTTTTGTTCTCTAAAAAAAATATATTTTATCTGTTCTAGACTGAAACTAGGAAATTTTCAATATTCACCATCTTGGACACAAAATCTACGTGGTAATGGTATTCCATTCTCTGCCTTCAGAAAGCAGATAAGCACAGTATTGCAACTCAAGAGTGCCGAGCATTCATCCCATTAGCTAGCTAATCTCCACTCAAGGACTGGTGCAGGGGGCAGGCTCAGTATAAGGTTCAAAGAGCGCCTCCTGGTGGCTTATTCCTGCCAACACTCCAGAGTCACGTTAGAATCATTTAGTAAGAAAATTCTCAGACTGAGGACTGAATCCAGTTACAATTATAATATCACATTCTCTATTTCAGAGATCCAGTCTCAAAGTTCTCCTAGTTTCCAAAAGCAGCCAACCTCGTAGGAAACGTGAGCTGAAGGCCAAAAAAAAAGAAAAAAACCATTACCGTCAAGTCAATTCCGACTCATGGTGACCTGGTGTTACAGAGTAGAACTGCTCCATAAAGTTTCCTTGGCTGTAATCTTTATGGAAGCAGATCTCCAGGTTTTTCTTCTGTGGTGCTATTTGGGTAGGTTTGAACTGTCACCTGAAAACCAGCCTGCCTCTTTTTCCTTGGCAGGTTTTTGAAGCCCCAAAGTTGTGGGTTGAAGCAAATTTTTTAAATCAGCCATAGGTGTATATATATATATATATATATATTTCTTTTCCCCCCTCCGCAGCCTTGAGCTAGGTTGCCCTAACTGTGCAGCTTTTAACTTTTCTTTTCGTTAACACTTGCCTCATTTTAAACTTGGATTATTTCTCATATACATATCCTTAATTCTTTCTGTCATCATAGCAACATGCAAGCCTCCACTGACAGAGAGACAGGTGGCTGTGCAGGAGGTACATTGGCCAGAAATTGAACCCGAGTCTCCCACATGGAAGGCAAGAATTCTACCACTGAGCCTCCACCAGGCTGAATCCAGAAGAATTAGATAGATGGTGCCCAGCTACCACCACCGACTGCTCTGACAGTGATCGCAATAGAGGGTCATGGGCAGAGTGGGAGAAAAATGTAGAACAAAACTAAAATTCACAAAAAAGGAACACACTTATTGGTCTGATGGTGACTGGAGGAACCCCTAAGACTATGGCCCTTGGACACCCTGCTAACTCAGAACTGAAGCCACTAAAGTCCACCTTTCAGCCAAAGATTAGACAGGCCTATAAAACAAACAATAACACATGTGAGGAACGTGCTTCTTAGCTCAATCAAGTATACGAGACCAAATGGGCAACACCTGCCCAAAAGCGAAGTCGAGAAGGCAGGACGGGACAGGAAAACTGGGTGAATGTACACGGAGAACCCAGGGTGGAAAGGGGGAGAGTGCTAACACATTGTGGGGATTGCAACTAATGTCACAAAACAATTTGTGTATAAAATTTTTGAAGGAAGAACTAATTTACACTGTAAATTTTCACCAAAACACAAAGAACAAACAAAAAAGAATTCTACCTCTAAACCACCATTGCCCCCATCTTGCTGTTAGTTGCCATGGAGTTGGCCAACGCATGGCAACCTCGTGTATAACAGAACAAAATGTTGCCTGATCCGGTGCCATCTTCAGGATCATTGGTATGTTTGAGTCTGTTGTTGTAACCATCGTGTCAATCCATCTCATTGAGGGTTTCCCTCATTTTCGCTGGCCCTCTACCAAACATGATGTCCTTTTCCAGCGATTGGTCTTTCCGGATGATGTGTCCGAAGTAAGCAATCCAAAGTCTTTACATTCTTGCTTCATAGGAGCATTCTGGTTGTATTTCTGTTAAATCTGATTTGTTCATTCTTCTGGCAGGTCACCATATATGCAACATTCTCTGCCAACACCCCAATTCTAATGCGTCGGTTCTTCTTGTCTTTCTTTTTCACTGTCCATCTTTTGCATGCATATAAGTTGATTTAAAAGACCGTGGCTTGGGTCAGGCACAGCTTAGTCATCAAAGTGACATCTTTGCTTTTTAAAACTTTAAAGAGGCCTTTTGCAGCAGATTTCTTTTCTTTCTTTTTTTCTTTTTTGTTTTTGCAGCAGATTTCTTGACTGCTGTTTCCATGGATATAGATTGTTGATCCAAGAAGAATGAAATTGTTGATAACTTCGGTTATTTCTCCATTTATCACGATGTGGTTTATTGGTCAAGTTGTGAGGATTTTTGTTCTCTTCACATTCAAGCATAAATCATATTGAAGACTGTAGTCTTTGACCTTCATCTGTAAGTGCTTCAAATCATCTTCGCTTTTGGCAAGCAAGGTTGTGTCATCTGAATATCACAGGTGGTTAATGAGTCTTCCTACAAATCTGATGCTGCATTCTTCTCCATATAGTCCAGCTTCTCAGATTATTTGTTCGGCCTACAGATTTAATAAGTAGGGTGAATGGATACAGTCCTGATGTACACCTTTTCCAATTTTGAATCATGCAGTATCCCCTTGTTCTATTCAAACAACTGCCTCTTGATCCACGTACAGGTTCCACATATAGTCTACTATGCCAGAGACAACCAACTGAAGAGGAACAACATTACAGTCATCGTTAAGAAGAATATTTTGATATCGAGCCTGAAATACAACGCAGTCAGTGATAGGTTAATACCCATACACCTACAAGGAAGACCAGTTAATTTGACTATTATTCAAATTTATGCACCAACCATGAATGCCAAAGATTAAGAAATTGAATATTTTTACAAGCTGCTGCAGTCTGAAATTGATCAAATGTGCAATCGAGGTGCATTTATAGTTACTATTGATTGGAATGAAAAAGTTGGAAATAAAGATGAAGGACCAGTAGTTGAAAAATATGGCCTTAGTGATGGAAACAATGCTGAAGACCACATGATAGAATTCTGCAAGACCAATGACTTATTAATTGAAGATACTGTTTTCAGCAATACAATTGATGACTATATACGTGTGGACCTCACCTGATGAATTTCACAGGAATCAAATTGACTAAATCTGTAGAAAGAGATGATGTAGAAGTTCAATATCATCAGTCAAGACCAAACAAGGGGCTGACTGTGTGCAACTGATTACATGAAAATTCGAGGTGAAGGTGAAGAAAATCAAAGCAAGTCCATGAAAGCCAAAGTACAACTTACTCCTGGTAACCACTAACACACTTTAGTCTCTATATATTTGCCTAATCTAGATATTTCATATAGGTGGGATCATACAATATTTGTGCTTTTCTGTCAAACTTGGAGGAATGCTTTTGATTTTTGGAAATTGGGCTTGTATCTGGCAACTCTCTTTTTAATTCTATGACTATATTTTTTCTATATCGTTGATCATGTCATTTGCAAATAATGACAGTTTTGTCTTTCCTCTTCCATCCTTTTTACTACTTATTTCTTTCTCTTTCTTATTATGTTGACCAGACCTTCCATTACCGTGTTGAACTATATTGGTACAGCTGACATCCTTATCTTATTCTCAGCCTTACATATGTTAAGCACGATTGTTTGCTGTAAATTTTTATTATATAGCCTTCATAACATTAAGGAAATTCCCTTTCATTCCTTCTTCTTGTTTGTTTTAAAAAATCAAAACCATTTTCTGCAACCCAAGAAGAAAAAGTGAATATTTTTCCTTTAGTTTACTAATGTAGTGAATAACATTGATACATTTCTGTTCAGAATGTATTATTATTTTTAATATAGTACATGATTTGTATAATGTGTCAGAGACTGGTAGTTGGTTCTTTATATCTATTTTCTCTTGCTTCTACAGGAATAAAACCATATCTGTTGCTGTTGAGTTGATTCCAACTCATAGCAACCCTATAGAACAGAGTAGAACTGCCTCCATAGGGTTTCCAAGGAGTAGCTGGTGGATTCGAACTTCTGACTTTTTCGTTAGCAGCCTAAGCTCTTAACTACGTGCCACCAGGGCCCCCTATAGGAATATGACCCCCAATTTTTTGCTGGATGCACAGATGCCCAGAAGGAAAACTACATTTCCCACTCTCCCTTACAGCTAGATATGATCATGTGACTAAACTCTGGCCAATGGGATTTAAGTGGAGATGATGTGTGCAACTTATAGGTCCAGCCCTTGAAGGGAAAGTGTAACTTCCCTTTGCTTCCTTACCCTTTTCTGCTGGCTGGAATGTGAATGTAGGGGGACACACTAGAGATCCCAGACCAAAAATAGGAGAAGAACCTGGGTTGTAATTCTGAGGAGGCATCATACCAGCCCTGGGCTGTTATGCGAGACAGATATAAATTTCTATCTTGTTTAGAGCATTGGGAGGGAGGGAGGGAAAGGGAATCTCTGTTTCAGCAGCTAAGCCTGTATTCTAAATAAAACAGAGCCAAAACAGTTATCTAATATCTTGCTCGGGATTTTCCATCCATGCTAACAAGTCAAATGGACTTAGACTTTTTCTATGCTCCTTATCTGGTTTGGAGAAGTCCCTGGGTGTCGCATATGGTTACGTACTTGGCTACTAAATGAAAAGTTGGCAGTTCGAATCCATCCAGAGGCACCTTGGAATAAAGGCCTGGCGAAACCCTACGGACTGCAGTTCTACTCTGAAACACATGGGGTAGCCATGAGTCAGAATTGATTCATTGGCAAGAGATTGGTTATCTGGTTTTTCTTAAGGTTATATTAGCTTCTTAAATTGGATTGAGAAGCTGTCCCTCTTTGGAGGTTACTGTGGATTAGCTGCTCAACATCTGTTGTACCTCCCTTTCAGGGTGCCTTCTTGCACTGCCGGTATAGAAGCCTAAAGGGTGTCTTGCAGCTAGAGTTCTGTCTGTGATGTAGGTTTGCCAGTGAGATATGTGAGGGGTGGAGGTCCCACTTCTGCTGTTTTTGCTGCTCTTACTGGTAAGCCCTCCAGTACTCAATAACTAGTTGTTTTTTTTTTTAAATTTTATTTTATGGGTGTTGAGAGTAGACATGGGACATCAAGTTTTTGCAGGTGCAGATCTAGCAGCCACATGACTCTGGCATCAATGATTATAGCAAAATGCTTGATTAGTTGCTTCTTTCTGGATTATTTGGGCTTACTCTGTTGTCCTTTTTCTAGGGTTTTTTTTTTTTTTTAATTTGATTTGCCTTGAAGCAGTTCATTTCTCCATCTTTGTTTTCTTATAATTTTATTCAAGACAAAAATTTCCCACTATGTTCTTCTTTAGCCATGTCCCACAACTTTTCTTTTTTTAATATAAGGCCTGCATTATGATTCCTTCTTTAGCCCAAGTATTATTTAGTAGTATGTTTTTTAGTTTCCAGATAAAAAATATTTTTAAAGCTATCTTTTTATTGTTGATTTCTGTTTATATTCTCCATATTTCTTAATTTATCTTCATAAATGTCCATCTCTTTATCTCTCCTGATGTCTTCTGGAATGATTCTTTGACTTGACCTATCAGCTTACTAATTTCTTGTGTTCATTTTGTTAGTCAACCCATCTACTGAGTTCTTTATGTCAAGTATTATATTTCATACCCCATAACTCCAACTGATTCTTCTTCCCAACTGCTTGTTTTTTCTTCATGTTTTCAATAGCCTCCTTTATCTCTCAGGAAACTTTTACTCTGTCAGGCATATCAGTTGGGCTTCAACTAGTATAAGTTGTTCAGCTTTTCCTCTTTTATAGTTCTTGTGCACCTCAGGAATCTCATCATTTTTCCTTGTGGACTCATCATCCCCAAGGGTACTAGATGCTTTGGCCAGTACTATGTACCTGGTAAAAGGGGCAAAACGTAGCTTCAGTTTTGCCCTGACAATGCAGCTGGTACTATGGGGAACATACTTCAGGACAGAGGGTCTCTCAGGGTACAATTTAGACCCTTCCACTCTCCATTTTCTGACATTTCCCTCCACCTATCAGACAGAAGCCTTTTATTTTTTCTTCCCCCAGAGACCCAGTATGTCTGTTCACTCCTAGTTTCCTCTCCAGTTCTTCTTTCTGCATATCCTTTGGGAGAACCTTATCTAGACTGCGGAGCGGGGAAGCTTTGTTTTGATCTATTATCTATGCCCTGGTGTCGCAGTGTTTAAGAGCTCGGCTTCTAACCAAACGGTCGGCAGTTTGAATCCACCAGCTGCTTCTTGGAAACCCTACTGGGGCAGTTCTGCTCTGTACTATAGGGCTGCTATGATTCGGAATTGACTTGATGGCAATGGGTTTTTTTGTTTGTGTTTTTTTATCATCTGTAGGACCTGAGATAACTCAAATGTCTAATAATAATATAAAAAAAAGCATTCTTTTGTTTTTATATTGGAATTTCTTATGACTTTCTATCTTGAAAAAATGTCAAGCCTACAGAAAAGTTGAAATAATAACACCCATATAAACACCCATATACTCTTCACGTAGATTCATCAATTATTAAAATTATTCTACATTTGATCTATCTTTCTCTTTTCTGTCTTACACAAAAGATAGTTCACTGGACACTTGCTTTTGCACCTTGCTTTATTTGAATTAATATATCTTGGAAATCATCCCATATCATCTTACAGAGATTTTCCTTAGTCTTTTATATATACATGTATATCGTTTACTTTTTTAAAAATGAGTTCAGTTCATTTACATTTATTGATATAACTGATATGCTTGGTCT
Organism: Dugong dugon; assembly: GCA_030035585.1. Classification (NCBI taxonomy): domain Eukaryota; kingdom Metazoa; phylum Chordata; class Mammalia; order Sirenia; family Dugongidae; genus Dugong; species Dugong dugon. Next base: position 153,346,969 of record CM057460.1, read on the forward strand.
CAACTCTTGTATTAGTAATATTTACTCTGTATTATTTTGTTTTCACAGAGTTTCATTCTCTATGTGATCAGTTATGTTTTGTTTTTTGTATTTCTTTTGGACTTGAACGTTTTTATTTTTGCTCTGATTTTATTTTTTTACTTCTAGCATTTCCATTTTACTCATTCTTAAAGATTCCATCTATCTTCTGAAATACCCATCTGTCCATGCATGTGCATACCTTTCCCACTATTTGGGAATATTTTATATTTTATATTCCCCAAAATAAAAAAATATACATTTTTTAAAACATATTAATCATAGCTATTTTTAAACCCCTGTCATCTCTAAGTCTGGTTCTGCTTATTGCTTTATCTCTTGACAATGGGTTCTTTTTTTCTTGATTTTTTGTTTATCTCTCTCTTTTTTTTTTTTTTTTTTCACTGAATACCAAGACATCAAGTGTAGAACAGAAGAGGCTGAGGTAAGTAGTATTTCTGCCTGGAAATGGGCATACCTTTTCTTCTGTTCAACTGTTAATATGGTGGTTTAAGTCCAAGTAGGCAGGAGCTGAGCTGGGATTGGGTTTTGTTGCTGCTGTTGTTACCTTAAGTGTACCACAGTTCTCAAATTCTTCTAGTAGTGGGCTGCTTTTGCCTTATGCTTAGGGTAACGGCTGAAATGCTGGAGAGTTTTTCTTAGTATTCCTGATTCTTTCTGAGACTTCAGGAGTCCTTGCACACTGGTGCCACAGAGAAAGTTTCTCTCCATCCTCTTGACCCTTCCCAAGTGATAGACCACTGTTTCTTTACTTGATGCCATGCTTAGGGGAGGGGCAGGAAAGTTCTCTGTTATTCTGGTCTACCTTCAAACTTAGGCAGACCTTATCTACCTGGGCCTTGGGAATGGAGCTTCTAAGTTTTCCTGGCCCTTCTCTCTGTGGTACTCAAAAATCTGCCTAATATTTGTGGTTGTTCTTGGTGGGATTTCCCTCCCCCTGCCCCAGTGATAGCAGACTTCCACTTGTTAAAGATGTAGGATCCTGATCCTACCTGTATCAGTCAGGGTCTAGTCAGGAGTCAGAAACCACACAGATAAATTCAAACAGAGAAAGCTTAATAAAGAGGATTATTAACTATTCACAAGGGATTAGTTACTAATAAAGGAGCCCTGGTGGCACGGTGGTTAAAGCTCTCAGCTGCTAACCAAAAGGTCAATGATTCAAACCCACCAGCCATTCCATGGGAGAAAGATATGGCAGTCTGCTCCCATAGACTACAGCCTTGGAAACCCTATGGGGCAGTTCTACTCTGTTCTACAGGGTTGCTATGAGTCAGAATTGACTTGACAGCAATTGGTTTTGTTTTTTGTTTAGGTACTAATAAGGTCGCTGGGTGATGCAAATGGTTTGCACTAGACTACTAACAGAAAGGTTAGTGGTTCAAAGCCACCCAGCAGCATTGTGGAAGAAAGGCCTGGTGTTCTGTTTCCATAAAGATTACACCCAAGGAAACCCTATGGAGCTCAGTTCTACTCATGTGGGGTCGTCATGAGCCACAATCAACTCAATGGCAATGGGTTTAGTTTTTTTGGTTTTAGCTACTAATAATGTATGAAAGAGAATGCTAAAGAATACTGTAGGACTGAGGGAGAATACTCAAGGAAAGAACAAACTTAGAAGGGGAATCTCCTCTCCAAGGCTGGGATTCAGACCTCACTGGAGAGGGTGTGACTGCAACCCACTGGATGGTGGAGAATTCCACTGGGTTTGTCTCAGGCCAGAGCTGGTCCACAGCCACTGGACTGAGGGTGGCAGACAGGTAACCAAAGGCCAGGAATAACAAGCTGGAGCCCATGCTGGGATACTGGTGGACCACGAATGACAGACAGGGAACTGTGAGCTGGGACTGGCCACAAAATTTACTGAAGGATGAGCACCACTGGATGTCTTGCTCATACACTGCTGGAAGCTGCTTTGTAGGGGCAAGAAGAAAAAAGATGTTGTAATGAAGAAGAGAAGCCCCTTCCTCCTGTAGCATCTGTCCAGTGCCCTCTACTGACAATGCTTACTATCATGCCAGCTGACAAAGGAAAAGTATTTACAGGGTCCAGATACAAAATCTCAAGCAGGACAATGAAGGTTGGATTTAGAGCTGAAAGGCAATGAATTGACAACTGGCACAGTCCACCCTTTGACTAATAGCTTTCATATGCAGAGTTCCACACAGATTGAACTTTTGTACAACAGCAAACTCTATATTCCACCAGACAAAATATAGCTCTCCTTTCTACAAGGAAAGAAGTTATTATCCTTCTTTCCTCAAAATAAGGTGAAACACAGTTATTGTATCTATTACTATCTATTACTAGCTATATTAATTACTCCTCAAATTCAGTCACAGCCTCATGGAATGTTATGTTACCAAAAGAGAAAATTGTATGTGTGGAAATCGTTGAATTGGTGAAGGTTTTGTTGTGTATATTTTCAATGCAATAAAAAAAGAGTAAATTGTAAAGTTAACTTCCAATGATTTGAATATAAAGTAATAATTGAAAGAAAGTGAAATAAGAAATAATTAGCATATACAAATAAATAATACATATAAAAATAAAAAAGAAGATATGCAAACCCTCGTTATTGGGTATAATAGTGAAATGAGCTACTCCCCCTTCCTACCTTTATTTTTACACTCATGGCTGTAGGGAAACATATAATGTTCTCTTATTCAAAGCATCTATTGCATTCTGTAAGAAAGAACTCCATCCTTTCACAGTGTTGTTTCCAGCTGGTGCCATATTGAGTCTTTAGAAAGCCACTGCACATTTCAATCAGGACAGGAAATTCTTGGTGATGGGACATAAGGTAAGACCAGCTAATGCCATGGGCATTGGTCCATTGCTGCTGCTTTTGCTGTGAAAGAAAGCAATGGAACCAAGTTCCTCAGTCAATGTTGTGTGGAATGCCATGACAGTGAGTAAAACATTCTGTGAGTCCATGAATGGTGGAGCTGAAAGACATATGGGCAAGTGTCATGGATTGAATTGTGCCCCCTAAAAATGTGTGTCAACTTGGCTAGGCCATTATTCCCAGTATTGTGTGATTGTCTACCATTTTGTCATCGAATGTGATTTTCCTATGTGTTGTAAATCCTATCTCTATGATGTTAATGAGGCAGGATTACAGACAGTTATGTTAATGAGGCAGGACAGAATCTACAAGATTAGACTGTGTCTTAAGTTGATCTCTTTCGAGATATATAAGAGAGAATTGAGCAGAGAGACAGGGGGACCTCGTTACCACCAAGCAAGAAGAGCCAGGAGCACACGTCCTTTAGACCCAGGGTCCCTGTGCTGGGAAGCTCCCAGACCAGGGAAAGATTGATGACAAGGACCTTCCCCCAACAGAGACAGAAAGGCTTCCCCTGGAGCTCACACCCTGAATTTGGACTTCTAGCCTCCTAGACTGTGAGAGAATAAATTTCTCTTTGTTAAAGCCATCTGTTTGTGGTATTTCTGTTATAGCAGCACTAGATAACTAAGATAGCAAGGAAGATAGATTCAAATTCAGATCCAGATCTAAATTATGTATCTATTCCAGTGACAGTGAACCTCTGTCCCCTCCATTATAATCAACCTGAACCCAGGCAGATGGTTAGTCCTCCCAGGGAATGGTGCCTCATCAGGGACTCCGTGTTCTCTGCTGTTGTCATATTAGTCACTCAGCAGTAGTGTTAGCCAGGTCAGACTCAGTAAGGGGAAGTTCATGTTATAGAGCCCGTGCACAGCCTCCATCCCTGCCACCATGGCCACTTTGATTATGGGTCCATTAAGCCTGTTGGGGCTTGGGGGAAAGGTTGACTGACATCCCTAGAGTGTGTCCTTTTTCCCACTTGATTATGAAGAGCCTCCTCTGCATGGATGTCCTTTGGTGGACATTTACACAGAACAAAAAAATCTTCACAATCTGTGCCCATTCTGAGAAGTCCATACATATACTTCTCCAGACTTCCCCATTAATTTTCCAATCTTATTCCTTCCAAGACTGTAACCATCCAGCCAAACTATTAGCCACTGCCCCTAAATCAGTGGAAACTCATTATTCTGGCCATTTCTCACTCCAGACAAAGTGCACAACTAAATGTACTGCTCAAAGGACTTCTCTTCACCATTGTTCTTCAGGGTCACCCCTGAGCAGGGCTGTAGTGCTGCAGCTGCCCTCTTTTGGTTGCCAACAGCATATCATGCAGACCCATCATAAACCAGACACAAGTTTTTATTCCTCAGTCAACTGGTCATAAAGAACTCCCCCGTGAGGTCATAGGCATAAATTGAGGGAGAGGAGGCAATGCAACAGGATTTGGTATCAAAGGAGTCTGAGCTACCTGCTCATGCAACTTACTTGTACCTTCTGGACCTGCCCAAGCTTGGTCACTAATATACCATTTCCGTTTGATAACAGATTGCTGCTGTGTGTGCCCAACTTTATGGATAAGGAAGACAATACCCATTTCATCATAGACTTAGGTTGCATGGTTACTTGATGTCCCATGTTATGCCTTCTGACTCTACCAAGGCCAAGTATCAAGTCAGAAGATGTATCTCAAAAGAAGAACGGTTATATGCAAAAGAGGGCAAAATTCTAGAGGCTAGTGCTGTAATTCTCCTATTGCTGCTTTCCAGAGGCTCCATAAGCATCCATATTTGCCACATACATTTAAAGTACCACTAGTTCTGCTGGATCGTAAGGCTCAAGTGGTAGAGCAGCTTACACTGCAACTTGGACTTGCTACAGAACCTTCTCTTGCTCTGGTCCCTACTCAAAACTAATAGCTTGACTCTTAGGTGCTCTAAGTATCACACTCAAACATGGTATATGTTACCTCCCTCCCCCAGAAAAAAAAAAAAAAAGCCAACCAAGCATTATGTATCTTTTTTGTGGTAGGTTGTGTGAGATACAACTATTTGTCTTTTACGTAGGAGGAGATATCTCGACATGCTCTATTCATCAAACCCCCAGAATCTTCACTAAGTGGTGGGTCCTGAAGTTCTGTTGGAGTTACTGCCCACCCTCTGGTTTGCATATGTATTATTAAGATCTTTAAATAATTTCTTTCTTCTTGCTCATCATATCTAATCAGTATAATGTCAATGTAGAAGATCAGTATGCTGTTTCATAGGATGTCAATGTGGTCAAGATCTCTATAGATCATATTATGTCAGACAGCAAGAGAGTTGACACAGACCTGAGGCAAGAATGAGGCAAGAATGTGAAGGTATGCTGTTGGGACTACCAAGTGAAAACCTGCTTCTGTTGGTCCTTGCAAATTGGTATTGAGAAAAAGGTATTAGACACGTTAATAGCTACATACCAAGTGCCTACCAGGGGCTTGTAAAGATACTATATAAATACACTACATCTAGGACAGAGACTGCAATTTGAGTCACCACTTGAACATGTTCACGATAGGCCAGAGTCATTCTCCAAGCTACATATGACTTCTGCACAGTCCAATCAAGTGAGTTAAATATGGATGTGATAGATATTACTGCTCTGCCTCTTTAAAGTCTTGGGTGGTGCCATTAATCTCTGAAATCTCCACTGGGATGCAATATTTTTTCTTGTTTACTATCTTGATATGGAGAAGTTCCTAGAACTTATACTTAGTCCTCTCTACCACATGGCTTTCACCCATAAGTCAGAGAATCTATGTGAGCATTCTTCCAGTTGCCAAGTATATCTATTGTAATTACACATTCAAGCACTGAAGAAATATCAATTGATGTTCCACAAGGGTGCCAAGAAAATCCAGTGGGGAAAGAATAGTCTTTTCAACAAATGGTGGTAGGATAACTAATAACCACATGTAAACGGATGAAGTTAGACCCCTTCCTCACATCATACACAGAAATTAACTCAAAATGGATCACAGACCTAAATGAATGAGCTAAAACTATGAAACTCTTAGAAGAAAATATAGGAGTAAACCTTCATTACTTTGGGTTAGGCAAAGCCTTCCTGGATAAGACACCAAAAGCACAAATAGCAAAAGAAAAAAATAGATAAATTAGATATCAAAATTAAAATCTTTGATCACCCTTAACATACAGATCTTGAAGATCAGAACACCCCAAGTAAGAAAGACACAAAGAAAACCACATCCAGGTACAACATAGTCAACAACTAAAAACAAAACATAAGGAAAAGTATTAAAAGTAGATAGAGGGAAAAAAAAAAAAAAACAATGTACGGGGGAAAATGATAAGATGTCAGCTCTCTTAGGAAAAAAATGCAAGTCAGAGGTCAAAGGAATTACATCATTAAAGTGCTGAAAGACCATCAACCTAGAATTTTATATCTAGTATAAAAAAAAACAAACCAAACCCGTTGCTGTCGAGTTGATTCCAACTCATAGCGACCCTATAGGATGGAGTAGAACTGCCCCATAGGGTTTCCAAGGAGTGGCTGGTGGATTAGAATTGCCAACATTTTGGTCAGCAGACGAGCTCTTAACTGCTGAGCCACCAGGGCTCTATAGCTAGTATAAATGTGCTTCAAAAATAAAGGTGAAATAGAACAACTGGAACACAATTAAAGAGAATGTTGACACATTGTGAAAAATGTAACTAATGTCACTGAACAATTTGTATAGAAATTGTCAAATGGAACCTAATTCACTGTGTAAACTTTCACCAAAAACACAATAAAATATATTTTTATTTCTAAAAAGGATGAAATAAACACAATTTCAGATAAACAAAAGCCGGGAGAATTTGTTGGTTGAAGACCCACACTACAAGAAATGCCAAAGGAAGTTCCTCAGGCTGAAGGGGAATGTTACCAAATTAAAAGATCTACAAGAAGGAACAAAGAATGCTGAGAATGGTAAATATGTGGTGAAATATAAGACACTATTCTCTTAATTTTTTAAAAGGCAATTGGCTGTTTAAAGCAAAAGTATAATAATGTGTATTAAGATTTTATAATATGTGTAAAAGTAAAATATATGACAACAGTAGCAAAAAAAGGGTGGTAGAGAATCAGTGGAAACATAATGGTATATGTTTCTTACATTATATATAAATGGTATAACATTAATGTGAGGTAGACTGGAAACGCTGATGGCATAGTGGTTAAGTGCTATGGCTGCTAACCAAAAGGTCGGCAGTTTGAATCCACCAGGTGCTCCTAGGAAACTCTATGGGGCAGTTCTACTCAATGGCAACAGGCTTTTTTTTTTGTGATAATTTAAATATACATATTATAATTTTAAAGTAATCACTGAAAACATAGAGAGGTGATAAAAAGTCAATTGTGGATATAAAATGCAATGCTAATAAATAATTAAATAATCCTAAAGGAGGAAAAAGGGAAAAGGACAGATGGGACAAGAACAAAACAAAAATCAAGATGATAGACTTAAACCTAACCATGTTAATAATTTAATTAAATGGAATTAGAAGGCAGAGATTATCAGACCACATCAACAAAAAACCAACTATATGCTGTTTGCAAAAAACCACAATAAACCTTAAGACACTGGTAGGTTAAAAGTGAAAAGATGGGAAAAAACACCACACAAACACTAATCAAAACTAAGCTGTCATAATTATAATAATATAAAAGTGATCTCAAGAAAAAATGACCAAAGATAAAGAGGGATATTTCATAAGAGGGATAAAAAAATGAATGAAGTCCTCAAGAAGATATAACAATCATGAATGTATATGCACCTAATAATAGTGCTTCAAATACATGAAGTAAAATGTAACAGAACTAAAGAGATAAATAGACAAATCCACAATTATAGTGGGAGATTTTAACACCATTCTCTCAGTAATTGATAGAAGTAAACAAAAAAAAAAAATCAATAATTTTTTTTTGCAACACAATCAACTAACTTAATCTTATTAACATTTTTTAGAATACTGCACAACAAGAGCTGCAAACGTCCATTAACAATCAGAATGTGGAATGTAGGAAGTATGAATCAAGGAAAATTGGAACTTGTCAGAAATGAAATGGAACACTTGAAGATGGATATCCCAAGCATTAGTGAGCTGAAATGGACTGGTATTGGCCATTTTGAGTAGGACACTCATATGGTCTACTATGACGGGAATGACAAATTGAAACGGAACGGCTTCACATTCACTGTCAGAAAGAACATTTCAAGATCTATCCTGAAGTATAATGCTATCAGTGATAGGATAATATCCATACGCCTACAAGGAAGGCCAGTTAATATGACTATTACTCAAATTTATGCACAAAGCACTAAGGCCAAAGATGAAGAAATTGAAGATTTTTACCAACTTCTACAGTCTGAAATTGATCAAACATGCAATCAAGATGCACTGATAATTACTGGTGATTGGAATACGAAAGTTGGAAACAAAGAAGAAGGATCAGTAGTTGGAAAACATGGCCTTGGTGATAGAAATAACGCCAGAGATCACGTGATAGAATTTTGCAAGGACAACAACTTATTCTTTGGAAATACCATTTTTCAACATCATAAATGATGACTATACACAAGAATCTCACTGGATGGAATAACAGGAATAAAATCGACTACATTTGTGGAAAGAGACAAAGGAGAAGCTCATTATCATCAGTCAGAACAAGGCCAGGGGCTGACTGTGGAACAGACCATCAATTGCTCATATGCAAGTTCAAGCTGAAGCTGAAGAAAACTAAAGCAAGTCCACAAGAGCCAAAGTATGACCTTGAGTATATCCCACCTGAATTTAAAGACCATGTTAAGATTAGATTTGATGCATTGAACACTAATGACTGAAGATCAGACTAGTTGTGGGATGATATCAAGGACATCATACATAAAGAAACCAAAAGGTCATTAAAAAGACAGAAAAAAAAAAAAAGACTCTGATACTTGCTCTTGAACATAGAGTAGCTAAAGTGAAAGGAAGAAATGATGAAGTCAAAGAGCTGAAGATTTCAAAGAGTGGCTCGAGAAGACAAAGTAAATTATTATAATGAAATCTGCAAAGATCTGGAGTTATAAAATCAAAAGGGAAGAATATGCCTGGCATTTCTCAAGCTGAAAGAACTGAAGGAAAATTCCTGCAGTATTGAAGGATTCTATGGGCAAAATACTGAAAAACACAGGCATAAAAAGAAGACGGAAGAAATACACAGAGTCACTGTACCAAAAAGAATTGGTCAAAGTTCGGCCATTTCAGGAGGTAGCTTTTGATCAAGAATCAATGGTACTTAAGAAGTTCAGGCTGCACTGAAGGCATTGGTGAAAACAAAGCTCCACAAATTGACGGAATACCAATTGAGATATTTCAACAAACAGATGCAACACGGGAAGCGCTCACTCATCTATGCCAAGAAATTTGGAAGACAGCTGCTTGGCCAACTGACGGGAAGAGATCCATATTTGTGCCCTTTCTGAAGAAAGGTGATCCAACAGAATGTGGAAATTATCGAAGAGTATCATTAATTCACATGCAAGTAAAATTATGCTGAAGATAATTTTCAAAAGTGGCTGCGGCAGTACATCAACAGGGAACTGCCAGAAATTCAAGCTGGATTCAGAAGAGGACATGGAACAAGAGATATCATTGTTGATGAAAGATGTATCCTGGCTGAAAGCAGAGAATACCAGAAAGATGTTTACCTATGTTTTATTGACTATGCAAAGGCACTCAACTGTGTGGATCATAACAAATTATGGGTAACATTGTGAAGAATGAGAATTCCAGAACACTTAATTGTGCTCATGCAGAACCTGTATGTACAAAGACCAAGAGGCAGTCTTTCCAATAGAACAAGGATATACTGCATGGTTTAAAATCAGGAAAGGTATGCATCAGGGTTATATCCTTTCACCATAATTATTCAATCCATCTGCTGAGCAAATAATCCGAGAAGCTGGACTATATGAAGAAGAACACAGCATCAGGATTGGAGGAAGCTTCATTAACAACCTGCGATATGCAGATGACACATCATTGCTTGCTGAAAGTGAAGAGAACTTAAAGTACTTAACTGATGAAGATCAAAGACTACAGCCTTCAATATGGATTACACCTTAACATAAGGAAAACAAAAATCCTCACAACTGGACCAATAAGCAACATCATGATAAACGGAGAAAAGATTGAAGTCGCCAAGGATTTCATTTTACTTAGATCCACAATCAACGCCCATGGAAGCAGCAGTCAAGAAATCAAACAATGTATGGTATTGGGCAAATCTGCTGCAAAAGACCTCTTTCAAGTGTTAAAAAGCAAAGATGTAACCTTGAGGACTATGGTGTGCCTGACTCAAGCCATGGTGTTTTCAATTGCCTCATATGCATGGGAAAGCTGGACAATGAATAAGGAAGACCGAAGGATTGATGCCTTTAATTGTGGTTTTGGTGAAGAATGTTGAATATACCATGGACTGCCAGAAGAACGAACAAAGCCGTCTTGGAAGAAGTACAACCAGAATGCTCCTTAGAAGCAAGGATGGCCAGACTACATCTCCTGTACTTCGGATATGTTATCACAAGGGATCAGTCCCTGGGGAAGGACATCATGCTTGGTAAAGTACAGGGTCAGTGAAAAAGAGGACGACCCTCAATGAGATGGATTGACACAGTGGTTGCAACAATGGGCTCAAGCATAACAATGATTGTGAGGATGGCGTAGGACTGGGCAGTGTTTTGTTCTGCTGTACCTAGGGTCACTATGATTCAGAACCGACTTAACAGCACCTAAGAACAACGATAACAACAACACCACACAATAACTGGAGGATGCATGCTCTTTTCATGTGCCTATGGAACAGGTAAAGCATATACTTGACTACACAAGCTGCCGTAAATTTTATATGATCAAAATCATAAGAGTATGTTCTCTGACCACAATGGAATTAAATTAAAAACCAATAAGAAAAAGATATCTAGAAAATTCCCAGTACTTGGAAATTAAAGAACACACGTCAAATTATTCATGGATCATAGGTCAAAGAAGAAATTCCAAAGGAAATTAGGAAAATATCTGAATTGGAAAAAAAAAAAATAACACATCAAAATTTGTGGGATGCAGCTAAAGCAGTGCTTAGAGGGAAATTTATAGCTCTAAATGCTTTTGTTTGAAAAGAAGAAAGGAATAAAATGGATTATCTGCTTTTCCATGTTACGAAGCTGGAACAAAGGAGCAAATTAATGCCAAAGTTGGATTTTGAAAATATTGATAAGTCTTAACAATAAACGTTTAGCAAGACTTAGCAAGAAAAAAGAGGGAGCAAACTTCTTATATCTGGAATAAAAAAGTGGACCTACTACAGTTCTTACAGGGGTCTCTCCCCAGTGGTCCCACCCAGGGTAGCTGGAACTCTCAGCCACTTCTGAGACTTAGTCTAGCCAGGCTAGGCTCACAGCCTATTGCCCAGCAATTTCTAGTGATGGACCAGCACCCGCCCTCCACCCCCCACGCCCGTAGCCATGATTCTGTCCTGCCTCTGACAGCCTGGGAGTGGTATCCTAGTGGTGGCCTCTAAGTTGAGGCCTGCTGACTGCTACCCACCAGCCTCCTGTGGGTATGGACAGTCAGGCCCACAAGGCCACCCTGCTCCCCCTACCCCACAGTTCAAGCAGTTATTCTGCCAAGCACCTTTCTCAGGGTCTTCTCTATTTCTGAGGTGACAGTCTGGTGGAAGAGGCAGACCCTGAAGGACACAGGACCACAGCTGTTTTGGAAGGATGCACTGGAGGAGGGAGGTCTGGGAACTTCCTGGAGAAAGTGATATTTGAGCCAAGGTGGCACAGGCAGGGAGACGGACAAGGGCATGGCCTGTGTGGCCTGACATGGCAGAAGGAAGCACAGCTTTGTCCTGAAGGCCACGGGAGCCCCGGTCAGTGTCTTGACTAAGGAACACCACTTTCTGGGAAAAGCAGAGGATGGGTGAAGTGGGGAAGACTGGCAGAGAGGAGGCTGGGCAGGGCTCCAGGGTTTGAGTCAGGCCTCCTGCCCCAGTTCAGTCTTCACTCAGCTCCCCCAGCCCCTGCCCTCTGTCTGCTCTCACCTACAGGGAAGAAGGTAAAAGGGTCCTGGGTGGCCAGCAGGACCCATCTCCCTTGTACTCTGTCTGTACAGTGGTCTGGGGTCCTGCAGGCTGCCCTGGAGAGGGGCTCTCCAGGGGCTCCTGCTTGGTACATGGAAGCAGGGTGGGGTCCCTTTAACCCCTTCCACCCAGGGCACAGATTCAGGCTCTGTCCTTTGGAGCCCCCAGCAGGACCTGCACTGTTTTGGCTGGGACCCTCCCTGAAGCATAGGCAACCCACCACAACTACTGTAGGCAGGCCAGGCCGAGGGGAGGGGAGGCCGGCAGGGGCCCCAGGCTCTAGGGTTCAGGCTTCTTATGGGCTGAAATGTATCCCTCAAAAAGATATACTGAAGTCCTGACCTCCAGTACCTGTGAATGTGACCATATTCAGAAATAGCATCTTTGCAGATTTAACTAGTTAATATGAGGTCATACTGGAATGGGGTTGGTCCTAATCCAATATGACTGATGTCCTTCTAAGAAGAGAAGAGACATGGAGAGACAGACAGGTGTAGAGAGAAGACAGCTATGTGAAGACGGAGGCAGAGATTGGAGTGACGCTGCCATAAACCCAGGAACGCCTGGGACCACCAGAAGCTGGAAGAGGCAAGGAAGAATCCTCCCCTAGAGACTCCAGAGGGAGTATGGCCCTGCTAACACCTTGATTTTGAACTTATAACCTACAGAAGTATGAGAGAATAAACTTCTGTGAGACAGTACTGTGAGGCAATAAATTGAAGCCACCCACTTTGTAGTATTTTGTTACAGGAGCCACAGGGAAATAACCCAGGCCTGGACCATGGAGTGCTCATCAGCAGTGCAGTTCCCTGGGGTGAGGGGGCCCGAGGACAGAGGTTCTAAGGCAGGTCACTGCTGAGGGGGAAGGAACACCAGTCCTGGGCCCCACTAGCACTAGGATTTGCTCCAAGGAGCCTGGAGCAGGGGCTCAGGGCCAGGGTGGCTGTTCTTCCCTGAAGCCCTCTCCTTGAATCCCCTCCTACGTACACTGTCTCTGTCCCCATCCTAACTCCTCTGGGGCCACCAATCCTGACCTCAGATCCAGTCTTTGTTGAAAAACCCTCTTAAAGGTCCTTGTCCCATTTATAGCCACTCAAACCTCTCTCAATCCTATGAGAATGAATCCTTTTGTCCCAAATTCACTTCTGGGTTCACTTCCTAGTTCCTGTTTTACATACAGACTGGAGCAGACCTGGCTTCAGATCCTAGCTCCAACACCCTTGCCGAGGTTGTGCATTGGCCTCATTCCCTCCTCTCTTGGCCTGTTTGCTCATCTGTAAATTGGAGATGAGGGCAGCGGTGGTTCAGTGGTAGAATTGTCACCTTCCATGTGGGAGACCACAGAGGCTTGGGTATTGCTATGATGCTGAACAGGTTTCAGTGGAGCTTCTAGGCTAAGATGAACTAGGATGAAAGGCTTGGTAATCTACTTCCCGAAAATCAGCCAATGAAAACCCTATGGATCACAAAGGTTCGATATTCGCAACTGATCGTGGCCGATGGTGCAGGCCTGGGTAGCATTTTGTCCCATTTTGCATGGGGTCACCAGGAGTTGGGGGCCAACTCAACAGCAGTTAACAACAAAATGGAGATCACAACCATGCCCTCCCTGGTGGTGGTGAGTGTAGAGGGAGGTGCTGAGTGGCTGGGGCTGGCCCACCCCATGGGTGTTCAGGAAAGACCTCTCCTCACCCCCCTCTCACTCCAGGTCTTCTGTGCACGTTGCCACTTGTTCAGGGTCCTCTTGTCCCAGTCTGGGCTAGTGAAACAGGCCTGTGCACTCTAGAATATCCATTTCTGGTTAAAATGTTCCCTTGGAGGCATTTAGGGTGGGGGTGTGCCTATCCTGGGGAAGCTTTCTGGTCTGCAGGTGACCGGGGACAGGGTGCCTGAGATGGAACCCTGGGGCAAACTCCAGAGCATGGTGTGGCTCCTGGAGGGACCTGGAGTGGTGTCAGATCTCACAAGGGAGCCTAGACCCCAAGCCTGCAGGCCTCCCTACCATTCTTTGCTGAGCCCAGAGCAGCACATAGGAGCTTGGTGCAGAAGCCCTGCTGGCCCAGAGCTCTAGGTTCAAGCCCTGTCTTCCCCATCTGCCCTGCTCCCCAGGAGGTACTGCCTCCTATGGCCCCTTTGCCCATGGCCATGGCCCACATGTATGGAGGGAGGCCTGAGGCCAGGCCGACTTTTGCCTCCATGTTGTTCCCTCTCTGGAATCCTCCCCATGGCTCCTAGGATGCAGACCAAACTCCTTGATGTTGTCATCAGGGACCACCTCACCCACCTCTCCAGCCCCCGCACAGCCCTTGCCTCACCTCCACACACCCTGTCTGCAAGCCTGCCTCGCTCCCTCCCACCTCGGGGCCACCATTCTTGCAGTCCCTCTGCTGGAAACTCTCCTCCTTCAGGTCTCAACTTAAACTTCACCTCCTCTAGTAACAACCCCCCCAGCCCACCCATACTCCAAGATTGCACTCCCTGGGCCCCTAATGTCTGACTAGAAGGTTTGTGCCTGCACTATGTTGCTGCTGACTTTAGTGAAATAAAACTGGAAATTCATCCACAAGCCTTGTGACTCCTTTCTTCAAACATAACTGACTGGAGGTGGGGGCTGGGGAACCCATCTGCCTGTTTTGGGCCCTGCCAGCCCCTCCAGGGTCAGCTTGCAGCACATACACTCTGCCTTCCTTGTGCTAGATATACCGGCTGCCTTTCAGCCTACATACTGCCACATTCCTTTTAGCCTCAGGCCTTTGCACACACTGCTCCTTGACTGGATTTCTTTTACATTCCCTTCTACACAGTTAACACCTGTTCATTGATGTGACAGGATGAATGTGTTTTTCACATGGGAAGGACATGAATTTTGGGGAGCTGAAGGGTGGAATGTTACAGACTGAATTGTATCTCCCCAAAATGTGTGTTGGAACCCTAGCCCTTATTCCTGTGGATGTAATCCTGTTGGGAAATAAGGTTTTTGTTATGTTAATGAAGCCATACCAGTGTAGGGTGGGTCCTAAACCTGACTTCTTCTATAAAAAGAGGAGATTAGACCCAGATGCAGGCAAAAGACATTGGGTTATCTGACAGAGGCAGATGAATTTGCAAACCCAGGAACTCCAAGGATTGCCAGCAACTACTAGAAGCTGAAGTAGACAAAGAAGGACCTTCGCTTAGAGCCATACCCTGAATTTGGACTTCTAGCCTGTTGAACCATGAGAAAATACATTTCTGTTCTTTAAAGCCACCTACTTGTGGTATTTCTGTTACAGAAGCACTAGGTAATTAAGACAATTCACTTCCCCCGAAAAATCTTCTCTCACCTCCTGATCAGGTCAAACGCTCCTTAGGATGTGTCCTCAGGATTGTCTTTTCCTGTGAGGACCTGTCAAAGCTTTACCTCTAAGTTTGTGTGATTATGATATTGGTCTCTAAAGTAGAGACTGTTTTTGCCCATCATTGCATTCCCCAGTTCTGGGGACTGCACTGGATACAGTACCTGGTGACCTGTAAGTGCTCAGAAATGCTTAGTGAGTAGATGGATGGATGCGTGGACAGTCCCAGCAGCAGTTAGTGGCTAAGCATGCCAGTGACTCCTCTGGGAGTGATCCTTAGAAAAACTCCAAGGTTTCTGCCCAGGAACTGAGACCTGACTGCCTCATGCCCTGTGTTTACTGGTACAGTGGTTAAGAGCTACGACAGCTAACCAAAAGTTCGGCAGTTTGAATCCACCAGCTGCTCCTTGGAAACCCTATGGGGCAGTTCTACTCTGCCCTGTAGGGTTGCTATGAGTCCGAATAGACTCAGCTGCAATGGGTTTGGTTTGGTCTCTATAAATTATCTAGTCTCTCCACCCCCTTACCCCCCCACCCCAATTGCCTCCCTTCCCCACCACTTGTCCATTAATCTGGTTGACTCCATTCAGGCCTCAGGCCAGCCTTGGCAGTAAATGCTCCATGCAGTTACAGCCGCTTTCATCTTCCTGCTCCACCCTTAGATTAACTGTCACTCTGCCCTGCAGGTGTGGCCATACTTGCTGGTCCTGCTTCCCGAACGAAGGTTAGAGAAAGTTACCTTAAAGAAGGGCTCTGAGTAAGGCAACCAGGGGCTCCCTGGGAGGGGGAAGCCCGCATCTGGCGGCATCATCTTCTTGGAAATCAGCAGCAGCACCAGCTCCTAACTACTGGGGCTGCACAGGCACGACACAGACCCTGCAACGATGTTGCCGCAGGGCCTTCCGAGTCACGAGCAGTTGAGAAGTAGCAGTGATAGGGAGGAACGCAATTCGAACGGCTTCAGAACCCAGAGCGCCCAGGAAAGCCAGTTCACGTGCGACCTGGGAAGTTGTTATCCTACTGATGTTCTCCTAGCGACAACAGCTTCCCTGAAGATGACAAGGAGCCAGGAGGTCCCAAGCAGGGCTTCCAACCGGTTAGTTTTCGTTCGACCCGTGCTGATAATTTGCATTTCCACCCCAGATACACTGAATCAAAATCTACATTTTAACAAGATCCCCAGGTGATTCTTCCTATAATAAATTTTGAGAACCATTCCTCTACTAGCGATTCTCAGAATTGATCCCTAACCAGCAGCATTAGCATCGCCTAGGAACTTGTTAGAAATGCAAATTTTCAGCAGCGGGTCAAACCAGAACAAACCGATTTGAAGCCCTGGTCCCAAGACTGGGGTTACTCTCATTCGACACAATGGGAAGCTGAACCCTAGCCTAGGCCTAGGACCGGCAGATGGCAGGCAGGTGCAGGGAAAGACCCCCAAGCGCAGCGGCTGGATCGGCAGCCCCTCCCCCGCGCCTGCGCACTGAGGCTCAGTTCCCCGCTCAGCCCCGCCCCTGTCGCCCTGGTTTTCAAATTTGAAACCTGCTTCTTTTCCCGCCTGAATGTGCTGACCAGCAGCGGGAGGGGGCGGGGCCTCGGGCCAGCCAATCGTGCCGCAGAGCAAGCCACGGGCCAATAGGCGCGCAGCGCGCGCTGGCACCGCCCCTGCGGCTCCCACGTGCGCGACCGAGCCAGGGCTCCCGGGAGGACCCGTCCCCAAGTCCGGCTCCCCGGCGCGGGGTCCCCTAGACCCGCGCGGTACTGGGCACGAGCCCCGGAGCGCTGAGTGACCGGCGCGGGATCGCTCAGCGAAGCAGGCCCGATGCAGCTCCCCCAGCCCGCGGGTTCGCCGAAGGGCCAGGCTCGGAGCCGGCGGCCAGACTAGCCTGGCGGGAGTCCCGCGCCGCTGGGGGCGGTGGGCGGGCGAGCTAGTAGAGGGTGGGCGGTGGGGCGGGGCGTCCCAGGGGCGGGGCCGGGGCGGGGCGTCCCGGGGGCGGGGCCGGGCACTGTGTTTGTTGCTTCGTGTCAGTTATATTGTAACAAAAGTGCTGCAGGGCTGCTCCGCGGGCACCCCAGGCCCGCCCGCTGCCTGCTGTTGCCGACATGGAACCCGTGGCCAGCAACATACAGGTCCTGCTGCAGGCGGCCGAGTACCTGGAGCGCCGCGAGAGAGGTGAGGAAGAGCCCCTGGCCGGACTCCGGGCCGGCGGCCTCGCTGACACGGGCCTGGACCGGACTTGGCTCCCAACTCAAAGGATGCCTGGCCCGAGCGCAGTCGCCCCAGGGCGACCCCTCCCTCAGCTCGCACCCCAAGAGAGGTCCGCCGTCGGTCGGGCAGGGAGGGATTGTGGAAATGGCCCCGGTGCCAAAAGCCCTTCCCAGACCTGACGCGGGCGGGCTCTGTCCGGCAGAAGCCGAGCATGGCTACGCGTCCCTGTGCCCGCACCGCAGCCCAGGCCCCGTCCACAGGAGGAAGAAGCGGCCGCTCCAGGCTCCTGGCGCGCTGGACAGTGGGCGGTAAGGAGGGCCCGGGGCGGCGGGGCGGGGGATGGGCGCTGTCCTGCTTCGTGCCTCTCCTCGACCCTGTTACTTCCTCTCTCTGCATTTTCTGGGCCAGGTACCCTGCTCCAGGACCCATTCAGACCCCTTACTCGCTCATACCCTCTTTCCATCACCTGAACACACATCCATCCATTCATTCAAGGACTATTTCTTGAGCACCTCTGATGTGCCAGGAACTGTGAACAAGGCAGTTCTGGGCCTGCGTCCACTCACACTTCTCCACTCCACACAGCAAACTACACAGAGGCCTTTGCACATGCTGTTCCCTCCTGTTTGAAATTCCCTCTCTCTATCCTTCCCCTTTGGGAAACTTATTTCTGGACTCAGCGCAAATGTCCCCTCTGCCCAGGAAGCCCTTGCTGACTGGCTGGCAGAGGCCTCCTTTGGATTCCCACAGCCGCCAGGGGCAACCTTCTCAGCGTTTGACTCCCTGTGTGTGTCACTGACTCCCCTGCCCCTGCCTGGGAGCTCTGGGCCCCAGGCCATTTGTTACCAGATGGCTGAGGTCTCCTCTCCCCTCCTCCCTGGCCTTGGCAGGTCTGTGCACAACGAGCTGGAAAAGCGCAGGTGAGTTCCAGCCCTGTCCTGATGCACGAGGCCCCAGAACAGTTCCCTCTGGCCTCCCCTCCCCTGCCATCCCTGGGGCCAACAATGGGGGCTGGCACTGCCCTCCAGACCCCTTCCCCTGCAGGAGAGCCCAGCTGAAGCGGTGCCTGGAGCAGCTGAAGCAGCAGATGCCCCTGGGGGCTGACTGTGCCCGATATACCACCCTGAGCCTCCTGCGCCGAGCCAGGGTACACATCCAGGTAAGGGCCATCCGTGTGCCTGGGGCCAGCTTGCCAGGGTGCCTGGAGGAGTGTAGTATAGAGGGGTTGGATAGAACTGGGGAAAGAGACCTGAGGTCATAACCCAACTGTGTGATTCTGGACAGTTCTCTGGGCTTTGGTTTCCATGCTTGTTAAATGGGAAGAAAACCAGAAAGTAACTCTGAGGGTTGAGGCTTAAACACGTTCAAGCAGTAGTGTTCATTGTCGTTATTACTATGATTGTTACTTAAGATCCCAGCTGTGAGACCTTGGGCCAGTCAGCTTCTCTGGACTTCCTGGTCCTTCTCTGTCTGACCCGCTGTTGAAAAGCTTCTGTGATAGGTCTTATGTAAGGGTCCCTTGGATTGTGGAGGGTTGGTCCTTGTCTTCCCCCACCCCATCATTCAAGGCCTCCTGCTCTGGGCAGTCTGGCCTGATGCTGCTCCAGAGACCAGGAGGGGACAGGACAGAGA
Organism: Dugong dugon; assembly: GCA_030035585.1. Taxonomy (NCBI): domain Eukaryota; kingdom Metazoa; phylum Chordata; class Mammalia; order Sirenia; family Dugongidae; genus Dugong; species Dugong dugon. The sequence continues at coordinate 153,366,206 of CM057460.1, forward strand.
AGGTGCCAGCCACCGGTCCTCCCAGGGCTCTACTGCTGCCTGGGCTGGGCTCAGCACCCCTGGTACACAGGAGCAGGTGTGCTGACTCAGGGCCCGAGTCAGCCCTAGATACGTCAGGAGCAAAGGAGCCTGAAATGAAGGCCCCGCTGCCAGCCAGGTTGCACAGCTGATGAAAAGCAGATTCAGGGCCCAGATCCAGGTCCTCTGACTTTGCATTCTTTCCTTCAACAAGTATCTCCTGAGCACCTGCTCTGTCAGGCACTGTTTTAGGCACACGGATCCATGACAGGGATTGATGTGGGAACCATTCACACTGTCCCACGGATGCCGGCTGTCCTGCTGTCACCCTCATTGTGGCTGAGTCACACCATGGTGGGACCTGGGGAGGGGCTAAAGGGCTGATGATCTCCTTTCGCTCCTAGCCCTGGTCCCCCTCCCTACCGTCTCATAGGTGTGTTGCAGACCTTAAGTCATCTCAGCACGTCTGTGAGATGTCCTCCTGCTTAAGAACTGTTGACAGCTCCCTGTTGAAGTGGTCATCGCCTCCTGCTGCTCAGAGTCTCCATTATACAACACCCCCTGCCCTTAGTGGCCCCCAGAGTTGACCATCAGCCCCATATTCCCCTCCTGGAGTGCCCTGTTCTGCCTTCCAGTTACTAACTTCTCCAACCCTGACTGCTCCAGGGCCAGGGGCACCTTCCCCCTTTGGAGGCAGCATGACCCACCTTCTCACAGGGAACCTGCCTGGCCTGGTTCTCTGCTGGGCTTACCTGTGGAAGGATCTGGGGATCTCCTTCCTTGAAGCCCATCGATCCTCTCCTGGACTCATTTACACCTGCCTTCTCTCCAGGCCCCCTGCTTCCTGTCTGGCCACCAGCCTGTTCTCCACCTTACCCTAGAATGATCTTTGCAGCACATAGATCTGCCCAAACTGTCTCCTGCTGAAAACCTTCCAATGGCTCCTGACAGGACCAACTGTCAGTTCCTTACTTCCTGTAAAATTCAAGGCCTTCACAATCCAGGCCTCGCCACAGGCCTGCTTTTTTTGTTATGCCTCCCCATCCCCACAAAGCTGAATCCTCCCTCCATGCTCTTCAAGTCTCCCTGTGCCTGGATGGTTTTTCCTTCCTCATCTTTGTCCTACCTGACTCATTCTTCTAGACCCAGTCCAAGTGCTCCCTTGGCCCAATTCTCCTGTCTTATTGAATGACTGAATGCAGGCTTCTGCCCGCTGAGGGCTCTGCATAAGCTTGGCACCTGGGCTCCTGCTGGAGGAGTGGGTGAACCCCTCTGGCCTTTAGGGCTGGCAGAGCTCGGGTGGGGGTGTGGGCAGAGGAGATGTGAATGCTGAAGGCTCAGGGCTCTTGGATTTACCCTGAGGATCTGCCAGGAGTTACAAACCGGTAACCTTTGTTTGGTCTATAGTTTTCTCAAAAATTTCAATCAGTTGGCACACTTAAAAGGAAATTTGACATGAAAAAAACCTAGCTTCTCAAAGAAATTGGGAGACCTGGCAGCACTGGGCCTGTTTCCATGTGGCAACTGGCTGGAAACTGCAAGTGGCTGCCTCCTTGAGCTGTGCACATACTGGCCAGTTCGCCAGTCTCCCCCAGTCCCTATTGCCTTACACCAGAGTACTTCTCTCCTTTATACTGCTTGACTAGCCCCCAAAGGCTTTAAGATTGTGGTACACTCCATCCCCATCTAGACAAAACTCACAGTCCATCTAAGTTGTGAAGAGGGGCTGGAGGGGACTGGCTTCCTGGAGGATGTGGGGCCCAGATTTAGCCACATCTGGAGTAGGCAGAGGGCACCGTGTGGCCACGGCCTACTGCTGAGGGCCGCTGAGGTGAGGCTAAGCCCCTGGGCCAGTGGCTCCAGCCCCTTGCTCCTTCGGGCTCCACAGAAGCTGGAGGAGCAGGAGCGGCAGGCTCGGCGGCTGAAAGAGAAGCTGCGCAGCAGGCAGCAGAGCCTGCAGCAGCAGCTGGAGCTGCTCCGGGCGCCGGCAGGGCCAGGCGAGCGGGAGCGGCTGCGGGCAGACAGCTTGGACTCCTCAGGCCTCTCCTCTGAGCGCTGGGATTCAGACCAAGGTGAGTGCCCTCAGGCTATGGGCAGAGGGTGCCGGGGGGGTGGGGTGGCCAGATCTTCTGATGGGACCCTCCCTGTGCAGAGGAGCTGGAGGTGGACGTGGAAAGCCTGGTGTTTGGGGGCAAGGCAGAGCTGCTGCGGGGCTTCAGCGCTGGCCAGGAGCACAGCTACTCACACAACTTCCCACATGGTGATGGTGCCTGGCTATGACCCTTGCTGCCCCAGAGCGGCCTCTGCCCTCTGCTCATGGCAGGCTGACCTAGCCAGGCGGCCCTTCCCAGGCTTCAAGGGCTGCCTGGAATCACCTGTCAGAATGAACTAAAAGGACCTATGTGTGCAGGTACTCCCTGCCACCCTTGGGATGGCGGCTAGGCAGTCCCTGAGGGGAGGGGGCGCACCTGGGCCACCCCTGAGCCCTGCAGGGCAGGCAGCTTGGGCCTGGGCTACCCTTCCAGGCGTTTTCTGTAGCACTTGGCTCTGCCGCCCCCAAGGGGGCAGAAAGCCTCTTGGACCCTCGTTTCCTACCAGGACAAGGCCTCCTGACCTCTGCCCCACAAATACTGTACAGTATTTTCATTAAAAGCCTCTTTTTTTAAACTTCCTCTGTCCATGGTCTTGCCTGACGAAAATGGGGAACTCCCAGACACAGACCAAGCTCGGAAAGAGGAAATAAAAGCAGCCACCACCAAGAACACTGTGTTCCAGGCCAGGCAACACACAGTTCTTCCAGCTCTGAGGCAGTTCTGCCCACGATGAGGCTGAAGCTGTGGGACGTGACTTGCCTGAGGTCCAAAGGCAGGACCAGTGGAGTCAAGACTCAAACCAAAGCTCAGACTCCAGAGCTGGGGCTGACTGAATTCAACAAATATTTATTGGTGCCTATTATGTGCTAGATATTGTTCCAGGTACTTGGGACACATCAGAGAGCAAACAAAGATCCCTGCCCTCGCAGAGCTTACAGTCTAGGGTTTATGACCACTTCACCTGCACACTGTGACCCTGGGCAAGTATGCACTTCTCCGTGCCTCAGTGTCCTCAGCTGCCTAATAGGGGAATAAGCAGGCCCTGCACAGACACGGGTAATGTGCTTGGTGTCCTGTAAATGCCAAATAGGACCCCTGCCCCCCATCCCCACCCTACCCCTCAGACAGTAAATAGAGCTGGAAGTTGATTTTTAATAAGAAAAACACACTGGGGATAAGGCAGGAGTTGGAGCCAGATTGTCTGGTGTGTGGTGGTGGTGGGAAGGGCCCGGCTACACAAACTGTTGCTGCTGCTGCTGCTTCTTGGTGGCCGCCTTGTTGGCAAGGTCCTTGGCCTTCTCTGTAGCTGCCAGCGCCGTCTCCTTTGCCTTTTCTTTGGCTTCCTTGGCGGTTTCAACAAGTGTTTTGGAAGGGGCCTCACCTGTAGCAAAGGGCTGGGGGCTGGCTTCAGATGACCCCAAGATGAGCTGCCTAGTCAGCCCTCTCTCCTATGGGTCAGGTCTCATTGGAAAGGTGGCATTAGCCCCACAATACAGATGGGTCTTAGGCTTAGAGTGGGGCAGTAACTGACCCAGGCTCCATGCCTGCCAGGGTGGAGCTAAGACCTAGCTGTAGCTTCTCACTGTAAGGTTCCCCCCACAGGGCCCAGGGCTCTCACCTTGCAGCTTGGCCAAGATGTATTCAAAACCCTTCATAGTCTTGGTCACGTTGCTTTTAAACCGGGCCAGACCAAATTCCTGGTGAAAGACGAGAAGGGGGAAGGTGCTGAGCTGATCAGTGATCCCCAGCCCAGCCTCTAGACCAAATGCCCCAGCCCGCAGCCCCCACAATGCTGCTCACCTGGACAGCTCTGGAGACACCAAACAAGCTCGAGGAGACCCAGGCTTCCCGGCGGATTTCGGTCCAGCCGCTGTTATCAGAGTTCACACAGTAAACACAGCGTTCCTCCACCACCTGTGCAGGGAGTGAGGCCAGTCACAATTGCTTGAGGATCTTTCATTTTGCCAACCTGCACATAAATTTGACCCCCTGCCTCTTTTCACAAGAGGGAACAATAAAATGAAAATCTGTTCCCTCCCCTTACTGCATCCCCAAGGAGCTGCATTTACAGAGAGCAAGATGTCCATAAAAAAAGGCAATCCTGCTCTCGAAACCCTCTCTTATGACCAAACTAGAAAGGATGTGGACATTTTTTTTTTTGATCTTTATATAAAAATGTCTTTAAATTTTTTATTATGTTGAAAACATACCTAACAAAACATATACCAACTCAATAATGTCTATGTAACAGCACAGCAAAGTGTCTTCCACTCCTATCCTGACCCTGTATTTTTTTTTGTACTTTTTTAAATTGTGCTTTAGGTGAAAGTTTACAGAGCAAATTAGTTTCTTGTTCAAAAATTTATACACAAATTATTTTGTGACATTGGTTGCAATCCCTGCAATGTATCCCCATTTTCATTCGTCCAGTTTTCCTCCACCTTCCTGCCTTCTCATCCTTGCTTTTGGGCACAGGTTGCCCATTTGGATCTTGTATACTTTACTGAACTAAGAAGCATGCACCTCGTGTGTTATTGTTTTATAGGCCAGGGCCTTTCATCTAATCTCGGCTAAAGGGTGAACTTCGGGAGTGGCTTCAGTTCTGATTTAGCAGAGTGTCCAGGGGCCATAGTCTCGTAGGTTCCTCTAAGTCTCCTTCAGAGCAGTAAGTCTGGTCTTTCTACGAACATGAATTTTGTTCTATATTTTTCTCCTGCTCTGTCCAGGACCCTTTATTGTGACCCACTTCTCACATGGAGATAATGCCCTTATGGTAGTCATTTGTGATGACTTCAGATAACTCTGGGGCAGAAAAGTCCTGTCAGCGGAGTAAGCTACCTGCTTCTTCTGTGACCTTGTAGGACATGTCCCCTCTCTGAACCTCACGACAGAGAGCACTGCCCATCTCCCAGGGTTATTTGAGGATTAGCTGAGAATGAGCGTTTTCCGAAAGCTTCTGGGGTATTCACATGTGAGAAGATACCCTAGAATGTTCCTTAAACCATGAGTTTTCAGATTTTTTTTTTTTTTTTTTTACAGGTAAGAGATCAAACATATGTGGAACCCATTTTCCCAAAATCTTGGGCAGAAATTTATTCCATAACACAAATAAAAGTGGAATTCCTCCTATCAAAGTGGGACAAAAGGCACAGAGCCTCTCCCTCCCAAGCACACTCACCCCTCCCAAGCACACCAAAGGCACCCTTATGACTCGATGGACTCCTGTTTGAAAACTACTGCCTCATTCCCTCAGTACGACTCCTTTGGGCTACAACCTATGGGTGTGCCAGACACAGTGCTGAGTGCTTTGTATTTAGTACTTGTAACAACTCTGTAAAACAGGTAGCCCTGCCTGTTTTAAGTCCAGAGAAACTAACCAGCTGAAAAGATAATCTGAGGCTGTACGCTAGAACCATTGTGCTTCAGTAACCCAGACCTGCCTCAGACCACGAGCACTCCCTCCGGGCTCTCCAGCCATACCCGAGGACCGCTCTACCTTTGGGGGAGAGGCGCTCACCATCAGCCGGGCGTGGTTGATGTTCCAGGTGAAGGTAGTCATGGTCTGATTCTGTGGGTCCACAATAGAGTCTTCCAGGATGTACACCGAGTGAGCAACATTGGCAGGAAACAATCGCTCGGCCCAGCGAGGCATCCTGTTGGTCTTGGTCAGGAGTCGCCGGGACAGGAGCTTCTGGTCAGGGGTCACCTCCCGGTGTACTATGTCTTCCGTCAAGACATGTTTGCTGCAGGTGGCAGAGAGGTGATCCTCAGGAGCCTTCCCCTGGTACACTGCCCGTTGGGGCTCCCATTTGGAGCAACCTGGCCCAGACTTCCTATAATCCCGCAGAGTAATCTGTGCTGTGGCCCAGACATGCAGTGGAGTCCCTTGAGCCTATCCCCAGGGCAAATTCCAACTCCTGCCCCCTCGCTGACCTGGATTCCTGGGCCTTTTATCAGGGCTGAACCTCAGGATTTATTGCACCACTGAAGAGAGGACGAGGAGTAGGTAAGAGCCCGAATTTCCAACGCCAAGATCTAGCCCGACTCCTGTGCCGCCGCCTCTTCCTGTCTCCCCACCCTAAGAGGGCCTTCGACTAAGGACTCACATAAAACTGCCTAGGCCCAGCTTCCCTTCGGGACCTTGCAGGCCTGGCTGCTTCCCCGATAAGATTCTCGTGCCCTAAAGACAGCCACCGTTCAGGGATTCCTCATCTCAGACTTGGTGTCGAGTTCTTCCCAGCCCCCTTATTTGGGGGTCGTCCACTCTTCAATCTCCAAGTAACGAGGGAAGGTTTGCTCTTTCCAGGGTCACGTACCTGTAGGGATTCGGGTACCGCTGCCAGAAGGCAGCGAACACTTGGTCCCAGGAACTCCGGAGCACGCTCTGGCCCAGGAAATACTTCACCATCGTCCCGGCCGGGGCAGGCTCAGCACCCGCGCAGCATCAGGGGTGCGGAGCCCGGGGGGCACGCGGAGGCCGGGCCGGGGCTCGGCGCACGCCCGCCAGGCTCGCAGCTCAGTCACCGCCACACCGTGCCCAACCTGACGCCGCCGCCATGAGGAGTAGTCAGATAGCGCGCCACTTCCGGCGCCGCACACATCGCTTCCGGCGCCCGCGCCACGTGACCTAGCGGTCCTGCCCCCTCGCCTTCTCCCCTCACCTCCCCCGCCCCCATTCAGCGGGAGTCGTGGCGCTGCGGGCCGGGGCAGGGTCGGCTCCGACCCGCGCTTGGCTAGGCGTCCAAACCTCAGTGGAGCCTCAGCGAGGCGGACGAGGGAGCAGGCTGGGCAGCGGCGTGCAGCGCCGTTGAGGGCGCTACCCCGCGCGCTCCCAGGCCGCCCCGGGTCTCGGTCTCTTCCAAAAAGGATCAGTACCCGGGGCCGACGAGACGGGACAGGTGGGGGCGCCGTCGAGGTGTGAGGCCGCCGCCGGAGCTTAAGCCCCCCGCGGTGTCTCGAGTAGCAGGTTGGCGCCAGCGGTCGGGGTCGGAGGCTTGGACATTGCCTGGGCCGAGCGGAGATCCCGGTTTGCCTCGCGTCCCGGCTCCGGACCCCGACGTCGGTGAGGCGGTCCCGGGAGCATGAGTGGGCAGCGCGTGGACGTGAAGGTGGTGATGCTGGGCAAGGAGTACGTGGGCAAGACGAGCCTGGTGGAGCGTTACGTGCATGACCGCTTCCTGGTGGGACCCTATCAGAACGTGAGTGTGACCCGCGGGGCCGGGCACGGGTAGGAGGGGGTTAGACCGCACCCGCGGGCCTCATCTCTTTCCCCTCGTTGCAGACCATTGGAGCCGCCTTCGTGGCCAAGGTGATGTCCGTCGGAGACCGGACAGTGACTTTGGGTATTTGGGTAAGTCACCTGGGCAAGAGATCCAGGGGAAACCCATTCCTGAGAAGGCCTTAGGTCCTGCCCATCATTGGCTGACTTGGGGGTCCAGAGAGACCATTTTTCTTCTATAGAGCCTAGTTTCTTTATTTGGAAAACGGGGTTCTGGAGGATGTGGCCGGTAGTTTGCAGTTTGGGGAGTAGCTTAGCAACTCGGGCTAGAGCTGAGGCTTCCCCTGCCCTTCAGGACACAGCAGGCTCTGAGCGCTACGAGGCCATGAGCCGAATCTACTATCGGGGTGCGAAGGCTGCCATCGTGTGCTATGGTAAGGGGGGTTCTGGCCTGTTTTCAGGCAGCAGGGTTGGGTGCCAGATAGCCTCAGACCAGCTTCTGACCCTTGATTGTGTCTCCTTCGTGCCCCACCGACCAAGACCTCACAGACAGCAGCAGCTTTGAGAGAGCAAAGTTCTGGGTGAAGGAACTGCGCAGCTTAGAAGAGGTAGGTGGCCACACCTAGCCAGGGGACCAGGGGCTGGGGCTATGGTAGTTCATGAAGGTGACCCTGACCTTGCTTTTTGCCCCAGGGCTGTCAGATCTATCTCTGTGGCACCAAGAGTGACCTGCTGGAGGAGGATCGGCGGCGTCGACGTGTGGACTTCCACGATGTCCAGGACTATGCAGACAGTATTGTTCCTCAGTCCCCAGGGGTTGGGGGAGGGAAGTCACTGCTTGGCTGCCTTGGCAAGGTCCCTGAGATTTTTCTGGGCTCTGTGGACCTGAGGGGTCCAGATTTCCTTAACTGCTAGCCTTCCCTTTTTGTTCTATACCGATATGCTTAGGTATGAGGGTTTAGTCAGTTCTCTTTACAGATATCAAAGCTCAGCTCTTTGAAACATCTAGCAAGACTGGTCAAAGTGTGGGTGAGTGTTGTCCTGGGGCCTCACACTAGGACAGGCAGGGGTATCCAAGGAAGCAGAGAACGGCTTAGAGGGCTGGGTCACTGGATGATTCCAGGACTGTTGGCATTAGGCCCTCACTGATCGTCCTTTTTCCTGCCAGATGAGCTCTTCCAGAAAGTGGCAGAGGATTACGTCAGCGTGGCTGCTTTCCAGGTGATGACAGGTGCGTGCTTCCCCAAGCCTCTGTGGAGACTTCCTCTAGGCCCTTGCCCCCTTCATGAGTTACCTGATCCCCCAAGCAGAATGGTGTTGAGCTGTCATCTCTCTTTGACAGAGGACAAGGGCGTGGACCTGGGCCAGAAGGCAAACCCCTACTTCTACAGCTGTTGTCATCACTAAGTCACCACCCACCTGGCCTGGGGGAATTAAATGAATTCCCACAGGGCTGGACCCAGCTCTTGTCTAGGCTTGGGTGGTCAAATGTCTGAGCTACCCCAGGTACCCAGGGCGGCAGAGGTGGCACCTGCCTGTGCTGGCCCATGGAACGGAGGCAGCATTGGGCTGATGGGAATGAGGAGGGCTGAGGGCTGACTTGGACCCCAGGCTTCTGCCCTGGACAGCACGTGTGTCTGCATTTTAAGTGGCTTCTGACTTGTAAATAAAATGAATGCACTGTGAACCACATTCAGCCCCTTTCCCTGCTGTGTGGGTATCAAGACACTTATTTTCCTTCTGGGGCCACCTGGTTGGCATCACTTCCTATACTAAGGCTTCTTCCAACTCTCCGCTTTCCTTTGGAAAGCAAGTAGTTTCACCTCAAGGCTATGGCTGAGATACTGGAGAGACGAAAGACCCTTTTCTGTTTTTTAGTGGGGCAAGAGGGCGAGAGGCTGGAGCTGGGGCAATACAAAGCTAACTATTCCTTCTGGGTGCCCAGAAAAGAGTGCATGTAAGTGGTATCTGGAGGAAGAGGGTTAAGCATGCCTACCTCGAGACAGGTTGGTCTAGCTTAAGACTGTGAAGACTAACTATAGTACTAAATGCTCATCTTCCCCCTGTCCCTTGATGGCTTTTTACTGAAGTTCAGGACTTGGTCAGAAATGGGGACAAACTCCCAGTTCCCAAAGCATTTTTAGAGGTTGGAGGTTCAAGCATTTCTGAAGATCAGGTGTTATCGTAAACAGGATTTAAGCTTTCTGTGCAACCAAAAAGAAATGTATTGCAGCCCCTTCCGTTCTGGCACGTCTGGCCCCAGGGCGGGGCCTCACCTTCCTGTTGATGTTTAGCCTCTGCTTTCCTGCATTTAGGCCTGGGCTGGGTCCTCTATAGTGCCTAACACCTGCCTCTGAACAACAAAAAAATTGACCAAGATGATGAGATTCTTGCTCAGAGAGTGCTTTGGTTCCACTTCCTTTTTAAAAACCAATTCCTCAAAATACTTTTCCTTTATGGGTGATGGAACTGAAACTGACACCAGCTACTCCCAACAGGAAAGAAAGACCCTCAGGCAGCCAGTCGCTACTGGGAGGAAACCCACACCACTGTCCATGAGGTGCCTGGAGGAAGGGCTCAGCTCTACTGTGTTCAAACCTCAGGAACTAACCTGGGCTGGCTTCTGCTCTCACCCCCATCAATCCACCCTCCTGTTAGGCTATGATTCCCCACGGACAAGAAAACAAAACACAGGGCAAGGGCCGTAAGAGTAAAGTTAAACTTTACTTTACAGTAATTTTTTGTATATACAAAGAATTACAGTACATGTTTATGGGGACTCCTAGCACAGGGCTCCCCTCTTTTTCACTAGGAGTTTCACTTACAGCTGACAATCTATGGGGAACGGGGCAAAAAAACCAGTGATGGATCTTGGCTACCCCCCAACCCCTTTCTTAAAAATATAAAGACAAATCTCTATTGCCAGCTTCTTTGTCAAGACCTAGAAAGCTGCTCTTCCATGAGCTCCTGTGTGCTGTACTCACCCATGTTCAGCACTCTCTCACCCTACATGCACACACAGGCAGCACCCCAAAGACCTGAAGAGCTTCCACTCTCTGCCCTGCCCTGGAAGTCTACAGCACCAGAGCCCTTGGTTTCTACTTCTACTCCCTGTGCTCACCACCTGTCCTCAAAGCTCTGCTTGACTCCCAGGTGTTACTTAAAGTCCCCCCAGTAGCCTCATGTTTTCAAAGTGTGCCCCCAGTAGCCTCATGTTTTCAAAGTTATGGGAAAGCAAAGGGACCACATAAAAGTTTAACATGTGCTGTTTTTGCTTATGTTGGTGGGAAACATTTCTTCCTAGGTTGTGGATTTCTAATTAAAATAAACTCTTTCCACTTCCTTAAGAAACATTACCCTTAATTTTCATAAGCAATAGAGGTGCTCCTGTGAGTACAAGAGGTAGAGAGATGAAGCAGAAGGTAACCGAGACACCCCACCCCCAAAGCTCTCTACCAACCTGTTCCAGGCAGTGTGGATGGAGGCTACGGGCATGGTGACCCCAGCTCTGAGGAACTCGATGGCCACCTTTGTGTGGACTCGGGCTCTCGCCCACCTCTGGATTCCGCTGGGCCATTCCAGGACTGGGTGTGGGCTTCACTGAGGCTCTGCCTTCTCTCATCTCTAAGAGAGCCTCGAAGAAACCTTTCTCCACAAAGCCTCTTACTCTCAAACAGGAACCCAGGTTTCTCAAGTTGCCAGTCACCCATCCCTTGGCAGTGCTTATTTATACCAGGAAGTTAGCACCATTACGTTTTTTGTGTACAAAGCAATTTTCTATTATTTCAATTTATACTACAGCAACCTCTGGCCCTGCTGCACAGGCCCTCAGAAGCTCAGCTGAGCATTAACTGGACACAGTCAATGAGTCTCCTGCAGCAGCTACCTAGCTCTAAATGATCTGGAATGTCTAACACATGGAGCAGCTCATTGCTCTCAGCAGAAAAGGGAGCTTGAGGGAGTTCCTTTCCTGCCATGATCTCAGAGAAGTTGGGACACTGGGCCACCTTTGACCTGGCTGACAAATCCCAAGATGACGATATCCCGACAAAAGTCTTAGGAGAAAACCCGCTTTGTAGGAGTCAAGGGCAGAACCTGTCCAGGTGTAGTATTTTCTGGCTTACTCTCCACAGGGGAAGCCGCCCAGATCAGACTTCCTTCCTAACCTCCATTCTCACAAGGCAACTTCAGAACGTACAACCTGGCAGTCCAGCTCCAGTGACAGAGATGTTCAGCCTGGGAAGGTATCTCTGAGGCACTCCATGCCCTGACCCTAGTGTGGGGTGGAGGATATGAAGGGTAAAATAGTTACTTTCATCAATGCTAAAGACATGGGTGTGGTCATCATTCAGAAGAGGGTCTACAGACAGTGATTTAAATCATCTCAAACTCAGTAACTTGAGGGGAAAGTAAACGTTTAAAAATGTGGATGCTTCTGTAACAATGACAGCTAGTTTGCTACTAGAATGGGTTTGTTCCAGTAGGAGAAGCCAATGAGGCTTTGAATACAAACTTCAACAGTTTCCATCATTTCTGACCTGACAGGGCCAGGAGAGGCACTCTAGGTACCTCTGGAGCATTTCCATCTTGGCTCCCTCTTTGAAAAAGCTCCCTGGGGAGCTGGCTCGGAGGCAGACTCTCTTGAGATTCCATGATTTCCAAGCACTTGGCCGAACACCAAAATACGACGCTGCACAAAGATCAGAAATTTCTATGGAAAGGATTTCCTTTCATTCCCAGTTCACACCCCCTTGGAGGAAAGGTCTCATTACAAGATTCTAGGGGAATCCATGAGGGCCCGAGAGGCCACTCCCTCCCCACCTTCACGCAAGGGTTGTTTCCCGACACTTGCCCTGACTTTGCTGTTAATTTTTACAGGGACTGCTTTCATGACCTTAACAATCTAAAATGAGGTGTTGCTACCAGTGGGCCTGATATCTCAAAACTTTCTAGTTTCCATTCAACAACCTGAGTCTTTCAATGGCCCTGGACAGAAGCCTGGTTATCCATCCATTTAGATAAGGTACTGCCCCCAAAGCCAAGCTCGGCTCAGAGGCTGTTTTCCCAGGCAGGTTTGGAATGAAGTCTGCGGTGAATGGTGGAGAGCGGAAAGAAGAAAAACAAAACCACAAAGTGGCCAGTCACAGCCCCACCTTCCCCTCAATCCTTCCTGTCCTGTGAGACATTTACAGAGTGGCTGGCTGTCGAGTACCAACCAAAGCCAATGTCAGAGAAGCTACTTCAGGATAAAACTTCTCCACTGAAACAGTTTACAAAGCCTGCACCCTCCCCCCCCCAAAAAAAAAAAAATTCACAGTTTATTTCATGAAACAAAGAGCTACGGTAATTTAACACACAACATAGTGGAAGGAGATTCTGACAGCGCAGTGCAGATTATCTTGTTCTGATCACAACTACAGGTGACAGAAGAGAAAAGGGCACAGGACTGGCACCAAGCAAACCCTACTCGTACAACCTAAGAGATCAAGGAAAGGGACCTACTAGCTGGAGTTACATACTTACTATTCTCACACATGATAAATACTTAATATAATGAACTTTAATGTTCTGGGTGGATTTCTTTAAAAATATCTTTTTCATGGTTTAAAATTCTTATAAAAGAAAATAAGATGCTTTATGCTTTCTCTTCCTTTTGAATAAAGAGCTTTTCCCTCTCTGATGGTGTGGGAAGAGAGAATGTACGGGGAGAACTAGGCAAGTGGAATTCACAGAGGTGATTCCAAGATTTAAGTGAGATGCAGAGATAGGCCCCTAAACTCGGCATAGCCCTACCCTGCCTCATCCCTCTGCCTGAGTTCAAGTGTCTCATCCCTAGAGACAAACTTTGGGAAATAAAAGCAGATTCTTTTTAAAATCTTTATATAAAGCGCAAATGCTTCTATAACCACTATTCCCTCCTTGGAAGTGATGGGAGTAACCTTCATAGGAACTTAGGAGGAGGAAACTGAGGCAAAACACAGAATCCTGTTGAGGGTGTAAAAGCCATACTAAGATAGAATGGCCAGGAGATGTTTGGGCCGGGAGATGGCCTGCTGACTAAAGCTGCTAGCTAAGTTGGCAAAGCACAGAGGTAAACATGGTTGGTCTAGGGACAAAGGAGGGATGGGTAAGTGGGAGGGAACTGGCCAAACAGCACTTCCTGTTGGCAGTCGGTGAGCTGGGGGAATGGCAGGGCAGGGTAGCACCAATAGATTTCCCAACCCTTGGGCCCCAGCTCAGGGCAGCAGTAACAGATCATCAGCAGTTATGAAAAGTCATCTCTTAGACTGAACATTGCTCTGACCACCACGGAACCAGTCTCGCCAGTCTTAGGGGAAGAGTTCTGGCTTGGGTTTGAGCTAAGTCAGCAGGCAGGTGCCCTCAACAGAGCACAGCAATTCTCAAGGAGAGACGGTGAAGACGAGGACTCCCTTTACTTAGTTAGGAGGGCAAACGATCGGGGAAAAGCAAGTAATTTCCCATCAGGATCTGGCAATCTCCCTGAAGCTGGAGTGTGTAGCTCAGAGACTGCACAGGTTCTCTACGTCCACCGCCCAAGATTCTTAAATCTGAAAGCACCTGGGTGTTTGCGGCACAGGGATGGGGTGGATTCATGTAAAAGGAGAATCGGTAGAAAACAAAAACTATGCTTGCCAATTGCCTTGTTCTGCTGATAGAAAGCTACATTCTTGTAGAGCCCAGCTCCCCCTAACCAGATGCTCCGCCAAAGACAGACCTTCAGACTCTGCAAAGCCCAGATGAAATCAGCAGTGGCTGCCCCAGCAACAGCCCCACTCAGCCTCGATGCAGCACCCTCTTATCTACAGAGACCTCTGTGAGCGTGCTTGCAGGTACACATCTTCATGCATGCCCCGACCTGGAGACACTCAACAGAATTTTCGGGCCACAAAGAACATTTCAGAATAAGCCTGGAGCTCCAGGGCTCCTTAGCACTCCCTGTTTTTTCCCTGGTCAAAGGTTCTTGAAGACAGCCTGGGAACCCAGGCAGACATGTTAGGCTCACAAGAACCAGGCCTTATTTCTTTCTTTTTCATGGACTAGCACTGGTCTAGCACACGTGAGCCACTGATTTGAATGAACATCAGTTCCTCCCAAGGTTCATCAGGTGCCCTCAATAGGGCTCTGTACAGCTGGGGAAATAGCTTTGTGAGCCCCCTACCTTCCGACCTGACCAGCGGAATTGACCTTAGAACCTGACCAGTGGAACTGAATTCCATGCTTGACTCCAGAGTGGACTTTTATTTCAAGTTTACCATGTGTAAAAGTGTGGGAGAGACCCAAGTCTGTCTGTCCCCTTGGCTGGGGCCCACTTGGATTTCCATACATGGTTCACACAACCATAAGCCCCCACTGGCTAATGTCACAGAGTTTCCGAGTGTTGGGATATAAGGAAAGAATAACAGTGGTAAAGTGTTGGGGTACGTCTGTTTTCTAAGGGGGGAAAAGAAAGAAAAGAAGATTTCCCCTCCCCAAATGGTACCCTGGGGGCAGTTTGTCTGGCCATGATATTTACTATCATTATTTCTGTTCTGACTCTGCACACTTGTGACTGGAAGGAGCCTGGTTAAGAGCTGGAACTGTATTTTGCTCTGGTTTAGGGTCTTGCCCTCGACCAAGAGACCAGCAAGTCTGTGCCAATGTCTGTGTGCTCCCAGAGGACCAGCATGGTGGTGTCAGTGTCTGTCCAGCCACCATGGGCCAGAGTCCTGGCCCCAGGGAGGCCTTTCCCAGGACCCAGGGACTCTGCTCTGTGGTGGCCAACTTCTTCTCCTCAGTGGGAAGGGAGGCTGGGGCATTCCCAAGAGGCCTGAAGGACTGCCCACTCAGTGTTGTCCCTTTGGCAGCAAGTCCAGGTAGTTGCTGGCCTCCAGCCATCTGCTTCACCAGGACTGGGGCTTGGCTGGGAAGCCCAAGGGTCTGCTCAGCCTCTGGAGGTGCTCTTCCTGATGCCTGAGTTGCTGGCTCATATAAAAAAGCCTTGGCAGGGGGCTGAGAAAGAAGTCTGGTCTGGGTGAGTGATTTAACAGCTTGCCAGGGATGCTCTGAAGGGGCTGCTGCTTTCCCAGGTGGCAGGATGACAGGGTCTGACACGCTACCTCTCTCACCAGCTCGAGGCATCTGCCCCAGACCTTTGCTCGGAGGCCACGAGCTTGACTCCAACACTGCCATCTTCTCATCGGCCTGTGGCGTGCCTTCATGAGGAGAAGATGCCCGCTCCTTCTGGCGAGGAGTTAGGTCTATGAGATCCATAACCAAAGCAGCTCTATTTTTTGACTGAGTATTCTGGTCCACGGGCCTCAGTGCTTTTTCCTTAGCTACAAGGGTCTGGACCACAGCTGATAGTACTTTCTCAGGAGGTGGGAGTCTCTGGGACAAAGAGGCATGGGATTTGTCAGGGGGCCTGTCTGAAGCCTGGGGCTTGGGACCACTGGTGATTAGCAGTCTCTCTGGTGGTGGAAGTCTTAGGCCAGTGGGGACAGGGGCTTTCTCCAATGGCTGATGCCTTGGGCTGGCAGCACCTATGGATTTATCCAGCCTTGAGCCAGCCATCCCCAGAGGTCTTTCCAGTGGTTGGGACCTGATTAAAGGTGGGGAACTTGGGCTGGTCACTGCAGAGGGTTTGTCAGACAGCTGGGGTCTTGGTCCTGCCGTTGCAGGAGGCCTATCCAATGGTCTCTGGCTGGATCCCAAGGATTGGGGTTTGGTCCCTGGCCCAGCAAGGTCCCTGACCCGATCTAAAGGCTGGGGCCTACAGTCAGTTCTCTCAAGAGGTCTTTCAGGCAGCGGTGGCCTCTGACAAGTTCCTGCCAGAGCTTTCTTGGACAGCGACAATGTCTGGTTGGTGTCAGCAGGCGGCTTTTCCGACATCTTGGGCCCCTGAGTAGCCATTCCTGATGACTGCTCTGCTGGGTGAGAGCTTGGGCCTGGAGGCAGTGGTACTGGGGGAGGCACATACTCACGGATCTCCCCAGGTTCCAGAGGATTGGGCCCACAGGGGTCATGCTCAGTACAAGACAGACGCCCATCCAGTTTGGAGATGAAGAGCATTCCTTCTCGATGCTGTTTGCAAAAGGAGCTGGGGCACATCTCACAGAAGGAGGCTGCTTCCTTCCCACAGATGTCACACTGATGCCAAGGACACTCCCATTTCCCTGAAAATACAGGAGTAAAACAAAAGCTTAGGAAAATAAGAAATGCACACGAGATAGCCATGGCTCTGGGACTGGCCCAAAGAAGAGATTTCAAAGCCTCTTTCAAACTGCTGCTTTTTTCAGAGAGCTTATGCCACTCACCTGACACCACCTCCACCAGAATTCCAGTTTCCTCTATCGTACAGAAAAAAATAAAAATAACAGCAAAGTATCAAATAGCAGCTAAGTATTAACTAAATATAGCTGAATTTCTATGACTATTTCAACCAAAGAAGAAGAAAAAAAGAACAAAGCTCCCCCATAATATTACTTTAATATTTTTGTAAACGGCATTTGTCTTACTCAGCCTTTTAATGGGAGTATGTTTATATTTGCTCAATTTTAAAATATTGAAACTAGCATAAAACTACCTGCACTGTCCACAAAGAAGCATGGACAGGATCCAAAGCTGACGTGAGCTGGTATTTACTCTCCCCTGTTTCAGGAAACCTGAGTGTCTCTGCCATTGACAGTGTTTAAAAACACAACTCCCTACAAAAGATCTGTGCTAGACCTTGCTCTTGACTCATAAGCAAGATCAGTTCCCTCACAACTTGTGTCAGCTATGGCCCTGAGTACTGATTCTGAAACAATTCCCCATTTCCCTTCCTGACATTATCAGGTCAATGCTATGGCCTTACCCTCACACTACCTCATTTCTGTGATTTCTTTACTTTGGTAAATACACATTGAGGGAAAGCCCGTTCAGGGACAAACTCTTCTCACTCCAACCTGAAAGTTCTTCTCTTTCTGCAGTTCTTAGAAGTAGGTTACTTATGTATAATATCCTCACCCTGGAATGGTTCCCTGCTGATTTTTCTCCTTTGTCCTTTAAAACAGATAGCATATCCAAATCCCTAAAATTTTCTAAGCCCAAATCACCACTCGAAGGCCAGCAACTTCTCCAACCACAAACTACTGGTTACCATATCTGCTCAGCAACTGTCTCAGGTGTGAATGGATACAATCACATCCGCTTCAGAGAAAAGGGCTTCCTTTACAAGTGAGGAGGCTTGTGGTGGGGGTAGGGGGACTAACGGGGTATCAATCCAGCTCTCACTGACCAGAAAAACCTGAAGGCTCCCCCGTGTCCCACATTCTTTCTCCAAAAAGGCCATAGAGCCAGAAAACCTGGCTTTCAATCTAGTGCCTCCATCCGTCTACTCTAATACAACCAACCAGTCATCTCACCAGTCTTTCATTTTCTCATCTGCGTCATGAGAAGACCTAACTCAGTGGGTTGCTGGAAGGATGAAATGACATAGAGGTCACTGACACAGCAGTGAGTTCCTGTCCCCTTTACTATAACTTAGGATTTCAAACTTTTCTTGTCATTTATTTCCAGAATGAGAACATAGACCATACTCCTTCAACACTATGCATGGGAAGACCAAAGGGCACTTTCTTATAGATTGAAGCAAATGGCGTGAGGCCTTGAGAAGTCTGACAGAGAACACGGAGTGCTTGAAGAAATTTTGGCACCAACCTGCTGGGCGCTTGGTTAGATTGAGACAGTCTGCATGGTAGACTTTTGGACAGCCTGGCTTCTTGCAAGAGACAAGCTGCCCGGCATCCCCACAGCTGAAGCACTCATCCTCTCGCTCCTTTGTGACTTCGCCCTGGGTCCTACGCTTGCCCTGCTGCTTCTTCTTGAATTTCTTGGACTTTTCTTCTGTGGCAATGGGCTGATTCTAGGAGCCAGATATTGAACAGTAAGCATTCTGTTTATTTCTGTCCACACATTAGTTGTACCATCTTGACCAGGTTAACTATCCCTTCTCAGCTGTCTCTGGAAAGACAGTCCTCACAAGACTGTTGTAAAGAAGAGAAAATGCAGACAAGGCACCTGGAACATTATTGGTACCAATAACTGGCAGGATTAATTACCGCTTTTATGTCAACTGCTCCTGCCATCAGAACTAAACAATACAAAAGTGCTTTTTTTTTGTTGACACAATGGCTGGTGTTAAAGGTCACCTCTTAAGTTTTATTTTTATCTTTTTCTAATTTCAAAGCTAATGAAGACTTCTTCTGGGGGGGGGGATGTGGGTACATGCACATTTCTTAATTTATTCAACAAACCTTTACTGAGCACTTACTATGAGCCACTTGTTGGGAAAACTAGAAGACTAATTCATGGTCCTTGCCCTCAGCAAAACTCTGTACCTTATCTAAGTCAAATTAGATTAATGTCCACCACTCCCCAGGATAGCCCCTAGTACAACCAGCAGGCTTCCTGGATGTTCTCTGCAGCCCATGCTTGGTCACTAAACCCTGTGGCTTTCATCACATTATTCCTCTTAGCCTAGGAACATCCAGGACCAATCGTCAAGGCTTAATTATGGTTTCTTCTATTCTAAGAGGCCAATGTTACTCCTAGCCCATAGCGATCTCTCATTTCTAAACTGCTCCAGCGTCTCTCTCACTGATTCTTGTGTGAAATGCTGCCCTATAAAGACTTCAAGGAGGCAAAACTGACCCTCCCTAGCACACTCGGCACTGTTAACTACTTTTAATTTACAGGAAAAAAAGTCAGCTGGGAACAATATCATTTAACTAATCAAACAAACAAAACCCAATACAATATAATTAAAGACGACTTTACTTATTTAAAGGAGCTCTGGTGGCACAGTAGTTAAGCGCACGGCTGCTAACCAAAAGGTTAGCAGTTCAAACCCACCAGCCACTCTGCAGGTGAAAGATGTGGCAGTCTGCTTCCGTAAGGATTTACAGCTTTGGAAACCCTATGAGGGCAGTTCTACTCTTGTTCTACAGGGTTGCTATGAGTCATAATCTACTTGATGGCAGTGGGTTTGGGTGGGTTTTTCTTATTTGAGAAGACAGACAAGTGCATGTTCTTTTTAAAATTTATTTTTGTTGTTGAGAATATATACAGCAGAACATACACTAATGAATTTCTACATGTACAATTTGGGGACACTGATTACATTCACGTTGTGCAACCATTCTCAACCTCCTTTTCTAAACTGTTCCTCCTTCATTAACAGAAACTCACTGTCCTCTAAGTTTCCTTAGTGCATGTTCTTCATCTTCATGTGGTATTGCTTAAAATGAGTAATTCTCTTTTCTTATTGGCTTCTATGCTAATTTGCCTTCTTAAGTTCTTAGTGTTGAGCTTCATAATCAAAAAAGCATAATGGGAAATACCCAGTTGGGGTCACTGAGCAGTCTACTTTGCATCAAAATTAAACTTCAGTTTTTCAGTGTGCTGTTACTTATGATAGAGAAATCTGGAGTCATCTGATCATCTATTATGGTCTCATTCATTAAATGGAAAATTAAACAGTCACTAAAAATGACAGATAAAAAAAGACTATGTAATGGCAAGGAAGAATTGTTATAATATTGAAGAAAAGCAGGATATAGACTTATAAATGATTTTTAATAGTTATAGAATTACAATTTGGTTAAAGTGCACATACAAAAACAAAGTTAGATACAGTAATGTCTGTACTGTGTTACAATAGCGAGAATAAGGGTCTTATTTTCAACTGCAGTGTTATACTACATTTAGAATCTTAAATTCAACTGCAGATTTTCTGGTATTCTTCTCTTCTGTAAAAGAGAAAGAGATAGATAAACCAAACACCTGAGTAGCTTATCAGGAGACGTGAGTGAGATGAGCTGCAACCAATAAGGAGGGAAGTAACAGAGATTCCTATTTTTACTTTACAGCTTTTTCAGCTTGAAGGCTATCACCAATTAAAATAAAATTGCTCAAAACACTTCAACAATACCCAAAGATCTTCATTTGTGTAACCAAACTGATCACGTGAATGCTTAATTGCCAATGGCCCTATTAACACCTATTCAGTGTCATTATTTCAAAGATACGTCTTCTAAAGATGAAGACCTAGCCCTGACACTGGTACTGAGGGGAGGACTGCACCAGTATTCCCAAGCAGAAGTTTGGAAGGATGGTACCTTTGGTCTTACGCCCAGGAAGCCACTGCAGTTTGGGGCTCCACATTTGCAAACGGTCTTTCCATTCCCAAGACATTCCAGGTTGTAGTTAAAGGTAAGTTCTGTGCCTGCATAAGAAACATGAAAATGTTAATGTCCATGGCTTTAATTACATTATTTTTGTAATAATCGCAAAGGATACTGACTTCGAAGAGAATATATTAAATTTAAAATGAGGATTAAAAAAAGAGGATTTATTAACTCCAATCCTGAAAAACTATTAATCAGCTAATACATATTTAATAATAGAAAAATTTAAATGATTTAACAAGTAGTATTTAAAATAACTTTTACTACAGACGTGCTAATTACCAAGTTGTTTTTAATTTTCTAATTCAGATTCAAAATATATTAATTCACTACAAAAAATAAAAGACTGCAAAAACTTATTGTATACATTGAGCTGCCAGGCACTGGGTTGCAAGTATGAAGAAAACCTGTCAGTCTGTGCCAAGGTGAGCACATCTTCCCTGGCAGCACCCAAGGAAGAAGCATCTCAGTAGAGTAAGATTAGCTCTGGGCCAGATGTCAGTCCTGGCTTCACTTCCGAATTATACTGAAACCCAGCTGGGTGATCTTGGTCAGGACATTTAACCTCCCTGAGTCCCAAGTAGCCCATTTTTAAAATGGAGAAATAAATGTCTGCTCTGCCAATCTTGCAAGCCTACTGAGAAAATATGCCATAATACATGCAGAAGTAATCTGTAAAGTTTAAAAAGAGATGTATAAATTTAAGGTACAAAATGTCTCCTTCCTGTCAAAGGTACAATTCATCAACACTGTCAGAGCAAATAAAACACAAAAACATTCACACTCAACCCATGCAAAATCAACATGGGAAGGGAAGGCTTAAAAGACACAAGAATTTTACGTGTATATACAGAGGCTACCTCTGGGTGGGAGTAATGGCTTATAGCTGATGTATAAAGTGTCAAATCATTCACATTGACAGTCCAAACTGTCAAATCTTAGGACGATTTCCCATTGCAGATGGACATGAATGTCTATCTATCAATAATACTAATTATAGTTTTTCATCCAATATTGGAAATAGATCATTATTTCTTGATTCGGTTTAGAAAAATATAAAGTAGCTTACTAGTATTTAAGGGTCATGTTGTATGAATAGTAGAGTCATTTGTGGCTGTGTGGAGAGGCTCACGCTGTGAGGCATATCCAGGAAGCAAGACAGACCAAGGTAACAGCTGTAGTGGGCACTCTACTCACATTATTCTTTTCTCTATTAAAGATTTTTTTTCTGAGAATATAACTGAATTTTTGTAAATTTGATATGTTTATAATGCAACTCCACTGTATACACAAATACATGATAGCAGGATACTTGGCATAACTTGCTACTCAATGACCATCTACTATGTAAATATAAACACACAAGGGCTTCATCAGAAAGCATTAGTGTTCAGAAAGGAGTGCCTGATCCCATTCTAGAAAAGAATACAATATGCAGTAATCCTTGAGTGGTCTGCAGTGACTGGGGATGGCAAAGGGCACTGAAAAAGAGATAAACAAGGAGTGAGCATGGCACACATGAGAGAGACAGTAAGCGACAGATGCATGAAGAGCACAGGAAGTTGGATGAATAAGGAGGAGAGCAGGCTGTCAAGGCTTCAGCTTCTGCAGGCACTCTGCCTGGGACTTAATTTAACATTGTGGCACTGAAGCGGGTCAGGAGAGAAATAAGAATTGAAGTCATATGAATGACTAACATTTAAGTAGTCAACAAAGAGGAAAAGTGCCCCTCACTCCATAGAGATAATTAGAGAGAAAAATGGAGAAAACAACAATAAAACCCACTGTTGTCAAGTCAATTCGGACTCATAGCTACCCTACAGGACAGAGCAGAACTGTTTTGATAGGGTTTCCAAGGCTGTAAATCTTTATGGAAGCAGACTGCCACATCTTTCTCCCATGGAGCAGCTAGTGGGTTCGAACTGCCCACCTTTCAGTAAGCAGCCAAGCGCTTTAACCATCGTGCCCCCAGGGCTCTTGGAGAAAAGAACAGAGGTGCCAAATCTAAGAATCCAAATAACATAAGCATAATACTACCTACTTTATAGCACTTTTGCAGGAGTTAAATGAGATAATTGCTTGGGACAGTGTCTGTCACCTGATAAACTGTAGCTTTTATAGAATTCACACGGTAAGTACCTTTTTTTAACGTGATTTGATAGCTTTTATGTGATAATTCCTATTACAAAACAGAAACCTATCCAATTCACTCTCAAGCCATCCGTCCCAAAACCTTGATACAATCTGTCATTTTCAGAATCAATGTCACCTAGGCCAGCAGTGCACAGTGATTGCTCAAATGCTGGTAACTTCATACTTTAGATGAAGAAAATGCAAAACAGGAGAAAGGAAATAGTGGTACAATTTTTAATATCTCGAAATTGTTAGAATCTTTAAAATCTGAAAAGCCTAACAGACTTCCAGGGAGTATATTAAAATGGTACGAAAAAGAAACTTGAGCAGGGGAAAGGAGTCCCACAGATGAAAAAACAAAACAAAACAACACACCAAGAACTGACCAAATTGCTCTTTAATTGTTTTATCTTGACTAGGCAAAGGACTGGACAACATTTTTTTATATCATATATAAGGATGCCACGAGTCGGAGCTGACCCCATGGCAACTAACAACAACAATGCTTGCTGAGGTTAACAATTCTGACTGGGCAAAGAACTCATATAGGATTTCTGCTTCAACAGTAAGTAACTGGACTATACTATTACCAATTATAAACTACCGAGGCCAGACCCATCTCAGTTTGACTACAGGACAGAGATCTTCAAAAGTTTTGCTAGTGTCAACAAAAAAAAAATTAATTTTGAAAAATTATGTACTTGTGCATTTCAAAATTTGCAAACTTTAGAAAAGTTTAAATATTTCGAAAATCATAAATTAGAGGGTATCGTATGCACAGATGCTTAAAATATTCATCAAAACATTGAAAACTACACATTTAGTTAGCTCTTTCAATATATGAAAAATAACTCTGCTGTCAATCACACAATTATATCAGACTTTCAATTCAAATAAACATCTTAACGCTTGTCCTCGTTACAACCATCTCACTGCTGCATTCTAATTCTTAGAGACACAGGCAGGCCACAAAAGAACCTGTGCACTCTCCAAATGTCAGGTTCTCTGGTGCCCGAGAGATGAGGGCCTGCAGCCCATAAGAAGATTTGAATGAGTCAGAGTTGAGTCTTTGGTCTGCAAAGTGGGAGAAGGGCAATTGTGAAAAGGAAGGTGACAAAGGAGACCTGGCGATCTGGTGCTTCTTAAGGCAGACCAATTTCTGGAGAGTTGATACAAAAGTGAAAAGTCTAGAAATTTATTCCCTCAAAACCATCCATGCCCAAATACCACCTGGAAAATCTTTATGTATCCTCAGAAATTTGCATACCTCATTTTGGAGTACAGGACATACGGGATTTTTAAATGACAAAACCTGAGGTTCAGTTTATTCAGCTCCAGATTTTGCATAACATCCTTAATTGATTCTTACCTGCTTTGATGTCACTCAGGGCAAAAAGGCCAACACGGGTATCTCCATTCACAGACCACTTTTGTGTTTCACAGTTGGGCTGGCAGCAATGATTCATGAACCGAGCATAGTTTCCTTTGGGACCAGCATCAATGATACGGTCCTAGAATTCCAAGAAAAGATAATCATCAGATTTCCTGAGATCTCTGCTACTGTTGATTAAAATTAAGAATTAAGACTATGCTCTACAATAAAAGCTAGAGTTCCTCCGTTAAATCTGAATCCCCTAGAGGTAGTTCTCCAAGTGCGGTCATTGGACCAGCAGCAGCGTCACCATCTGGGAACTTGTTAGAAATGCAAATTCTGAGGTTTCATTCCAGATATACTGAAGCAGAAACTCTGGGGTAAGGCCCAGTGATGTGTGGTATAATAAGCCGACCAGGTGATTCTGATGTATGCTAATGCTTACAAACCACTGCCCTAGAAGTAGCAGCTTGTCCCATCCTTGTAATTAGAGTTCTCAACCTTGGCTGCACCTTAGAAATCACCTAAGGACATTTAAATACTGATGCCCAGGGCCATCTCAGACCAAGCGAATCAGAATATCTGGAGGTGGGGACCTCACTATTCTTAAGTATACAACTTGATAAATGTTAACAAAGTTATACATCAGAAAAGGGTTCTGTTATAAACAGTAGCAGAAGAGGGAGAAAAAAAAGCTAGTGGAATCTAATATTCAGATACAAAGAGGAAATCTCAGATACACAGAAAATAAACACACTAGGATGCTAAAATTAGGAATAAGTCCCAGATATAATCCTAGGCATCAATAAAATTAAACTCTTTAGAAAATTCCTATAATTGGCACACTTTCCATTACTTACTTTGTCTAGGGTGAGCATATAGAAATTAGTGATATCATGTTCTTGGGCATAACGAATTCGAGCTCTGCACTCTTCTTCATCTATTAGCTCACCCACATACTCATTCACAAATTCACCCTAGAACAAGAAATAGCTCTTGAGTTAAAGGCAAAAAAGTGCAACTGTGTTTACATGTACATCTTTTTTTTTTTTTTAAATTCATGAAAATAGCAGATTGTCCAAAGCAGCTTATGTGCATGTAATTAGTCAGTTAAAGAAATGTTTATTCACAAAGTTTATTAAGAAAATGCTCTGCATCCCACTTTGGTGAGTGGTGTCTGGGGTCTTAGAAGCTAGTAAGCACCCAATTAAGATGCAACAGTTGGTCCCAATCCACCTGGAGTAAAGGAGAATGAAGAACACCAAAGACACAAGGGAAATATTAGCCCAAGAGAAAGAAAGGGCCACATAAACCAGAGACTGCATCAGCCTGAAACCAGAAGAACTAGATGGTGCCCGGCTACCACCAATGACCACCCTGACAGGGAACATAACAGAAAGTCCCTGTTGGAGCAGGAGAAAAGTAGGGTGCAGAACTCAAATTCTAGTAAAAAGACCAGACTTAATGGTTTGATTGAGACTGGAGGGACCCCAGAAGACATGGCTCCTGGGCTCTCTGTTAGCCTAAAACTAAAACCATTCTCGAGACCAACTCTTCAGACAAAGACTAGACAGGACTATGGGACGTAAGATGATACTCGTGAAGAGCGTGCTTCTTAGGCTCAAGTAGATACATGAGACTAAATGGGCAGCTCCTGTCCAGAGACGAGATGAGAAGGCAGAGAGGGTCAGGAGCTGGTTGAATGGACACGGGAAATCCGGGGTGGAAGGGAGAAGTATGCTGGCACAGTATAGGGAGATCAAGTAAGGTCACATAACAATGTATGTATAAATTTTTGTATGAGAGACTAACTTGAATTGTAAACTTTCACTTAAAGCACAACAATTAACAAAAAAGTAAGAAAGGTTTATTCAGAAACATTAAATATGATGCCCCAACTATCTGACAATAAAATTCACCTTCCCACTCCCACCACCAGAAAGATTAGGATACACTGGACACTGAGGATCAATTAGAATGGAAGATTAGCAAGCAAACTAAGGCTCCATTAAAATGGAGATATGAACAGTTGATCCCTTTACCAGCCCAGGAGCCTGAAAGTCAGTTTCCTTGAACTGTGTTCTTCATCCTTGGAGCTTGCCCTGCCTCCCCCCACTGTCCTTCTTACGCACTACACTACAGTCACACTGGCTTTCAACATGCAATCCCTCTACCTGCAATGCTTTTGCCTTGCCTGAGCCAACAACTACTCATCTTTCAAGTCTCAACTTACAATATCTTCAGAGACAAACTAGTTTCGGTCCCTTTGCCACATGCTTCCAAAGCACTTTGTGCTTTCACATTGGGTAATTACTTGTTCGATGTCTGTCCCTCCCCTCTAGAATGTAAACTTTATGATAGAATGGACCATATCTCTTGTACTGACTGCTGCATCCCTGGCACTATGTCTGGCTCATAGTAAATATATAGTAACTACTTAGCAAATGACTAAGAGAACAAACCATATTCACTGCCTTTCCTGAAAACAATGGAACTGTTCAATATGAAACTCAAACAAACGTCAATAAAACTGGAGAAAATGTAATAGGAGTGAGGTTTACTGTTACTATAATGCCAAATATGATTTATTTTACACAGAAAGTATACAATATTGCCAATTTATAGCATCTTACAGGTCCTTCCAAATTTCAAGTTGAAGATGTTACCATACTTTTATTAGAGAAGGCCTAACCCTCTTCTCCTTCACGCTCCATGAACACAAACCTATTTTTTTGCCATTAAAATTAGATTTCACTTTATTAACAGGTGATTAACACCTCTTTATCATGAGCTCATTATCCTACCAGTTCGAGGATTTTCACAGAAGAGCAAGTAAGGACATAACATCAGGGGCGGATAGTCAACAGGCAAGGTAAGGACACTGCTTACCGTGCTTACCAGATCATCTAGAGTGAACAATTTCACACTGGTTTCACCACATCTTTGACTTTGTTCACTACATGTGAAATTGTTCACTACAGATTAGTAAGTAAGCCTGTGTTTACCTTGCTTACTGGGTCATCCAGCCATGTCAGGGACTGTAAATTTGAAAAGCAGCTTTGTTTCTGTAGGAAGGTGCTGTGGGGTTGGGAGACAGACAGATGCCAGCCACATCTAGAAGTACAGTCCTCTGATGTGGTGAAAAAATGTGAAAATGTACACTACAGATTATCTGGTCAGCAAGGTAAGCATAGTGCTATTGGATAATCTTCCCCTGTATAGTATCTCTATGAATTTCCCCCCTTTTTTTTTTAAATCCTCATACATAGTGAATATGATAAATATTAAGAACTTTAGAAACAGAGGAGACCATCCACTCTGAAGCTTCCAAACTCAGGAAGGACATGATGAGACACAATAATGTTAATCCCAAATCTATTTTATTTCCCTCTATGGTGGATCTTCTCAGACATGCATCAAGAAGAATTAATCATGTTAAACAACTGCAAAGAACAAAAAAATCCTAGTAACCAAGAGAAGTTTCCCTCACCTTTTTAATATCTGTTTTTGTTCGGAGGCCCCAGCCCCTCTGTAACGTGCGGAAAATTTCAACCTCTGGATACTGGCGCTTGGTGAAGCACTGGTTCTGGCAGCGCCCCCCGGCAGGACATACTGTAGGATGGCACTCATAAAGCAGCATGCGGTTGATGCACTCGGAGTCTATCCCACAGGGGTTCTCATCAGTAGCTTTACAGTTGCAACGGGGAATTTCAGACAAATCTGCAGTGAAGATCTGGACCCTGCCAATAGGACGATTCACCTAGAGAAGAAGCACATACACCAGACAAGTCAACAAAAGACCACTCAGGACATGTAAAAGGCTGATTCCTTTTTCTTGACGTTACATACCACATCTTATATGATTTTGAACTATCAAGATTTTGGTAGTCTGATATAAAAACAAAGCCTCATTTGATAGACAAAATGTGAATCACAGAAAAAAATTTTAAATTCATTTAAAAAAAAATAATTTCAAAGCTGACAGGCCAAGTGAGTTGTAAACTGAGTTTCTATTATTGCCACATGGTGGTGCCACTGTAGCTGCTATATGAAAACCTCCACCATTCTTGAAAGTTGGAAATTGTTGGCATGAAAACTTGAGTAATTTGAATTCCTATATGTAAGGATATATTTTAATATTTACTAATATAATTTGAAATCTTTTTTAATAGACTATAACAACATCACTCATACATTAACAGTTAAGTGCTTGACTATTAGCTGAAAGGCTGGCAGCTCAAACCCACCCAGAGGCGCTTTGAGAGACAGGCCTGGCAATCTGTTTCTGAAAGGTCACAGCCTTGAAAATCCTATGGAGAAGTTTTACTCTGCACACATGGGGTTGCCATGAGACAGAATTAACTTGATAGCAACTAGCAACACAAGTGCTGAAAACTACAGTGAAAATCTGGGGTGTTAAAAACAGATAGCTGCTCTGACACCCAAGCTATAAACATAGCATAAAGTTTCTACAAATAGTAGCAAAACTGCTGTGAAAAAGAATAGATATTCCACAATAGAGATGGATTTGTGTACTATGAGAAAGAAGCCCCTCCTCCTTCATGTTATTCAAGTGGGAATAGGCAAACTTGAGTCTTCAAATACACAGGCCAACATAAAACTTGACTATTCAGGGATTGTGTGATTTTGATAAATTATTGCACGATTTACCCTGCAAGACTGTTATGAAAATAGGAAATATATATAAATGGTCTAATACAAAGCCTAGCAGATGGCAGCTTCTTAAACATGGTAGCTATTATTATAATTAAGTTCCTTTTTCTTTTCTTTTAACGTCCCTTATAATTGTTTCTGTCACATCACTATTCTAGATTTCCAATTCCAGTCAATCTAAAATCTCTACGATCAGTTAAAAATTTATTTCCAACCTCTAAATTCTCAAATGTTTTCATTTCTAGCATTTTATTGTTTGCCTCCTAGTCTTCAACAATATTATAAAATCTACAACCTGTCTGTGGAAATATACTGTCTTCAAATAATTTCTCTATAACAACTTAAGAGGACATAAGCCTCATTGCCAGGTATCTTTCCGATTCTTCAAAATACTAGTGAAAACTGTCAACTTCTTGTTAATGGAGGAATACTCTCATAACAAGCAACTATAAGCCACAAACTTACTGAGTAAGGTATATTCTATAGAGGACGTGAAAATACTACAGCTGAGCTCAATCACCCAAGACTATAGGTCCTATTAAATAGGGCACCTGAACACTTTACTTCCTGTCTAAGGTGAATATCTTTGTTCCCCTACTCCCTAAAAAAGTTTCATTCTACTCCTTCTCTCTCTATAAACGTATGTTTTAATCATTCTTTCTTGATATCTGAGCTAACTTGTGATTAATCCCAAATAAGTTTCTCACCTAATACACCGTGAAGCAAAATCACATGGTTAGATAAGAACAATCACATAGACAATCACATAGAAAACTTCTCCTCTGAAGGGCCAGACAGTAAATATTTCAGGCTTTGCGGGCCATATGGTCTCCCTGTTGCATGTTCTCAACTCTGCCATTGTAGTGTGAAAACAGCCACAGAAAATATGTAAGCAAATGAGAATGGCTGTGTTCCCCAATAAAACTTTATTTATGGACACTAAAGTTTTGATTTCATACAATTTTTTTGTCACAAAATATTCTTGTTTCTTTCATTTTTTCCCCTCACAACCATTAAAAAATGTAACAACCATCCTTGGCTCATGGGCCTTGCATAAACACGCAGCAGGCCAGATTTGGCCCAAGGACTATAGTTTGCCAGCCTTTGCTCTAGATCTCTTCCTGGAATTATATTTGTTTAAAAAAAATTTAAAAAGATGGAGGAAAGAAACTGGCTTTTAAATTCTGTGATTAGATCACTCACAGGAAGTTGCTCTCTCAATAGCCAGGCTCAATATGCTTGATGTGCTACTCTGAAGGCCTAACCTGCTGTTGCCTGACACCTACGAATGTGTGAAAATACTTTTCTTTTTCTGATGAATAACTACACTTCATTGTTATGTCTCCAGGCACAGTAATTCCATTTAACACCAGAATCCACTAGACTCAATTTTAGGTTTTGAGAATCTTTTCTTTTTTAGCAGTTTTAACTATTTATAAGGTTTGGTATTTCATGACTTTTATTCTTTTTTAGAGGTCTTCCAAAGGGGAAAAAGAAAACTTATCAAATAAAATAAATAAATAAAACTCATTCTATCTTGTAAGTACCATATAGGCCCATTAGACCCTTTTATAATAAAACCTAAGAGATATTACGGGAATTTAGTGTTCTGACTTTTCCTGTATCTCACAGCATTTTACTATCTCATCAATTCCCATTATTACTCATCAATTATTCCAAACTCTTGTTTAAAAATCTTAAAATAATAAAAAAAGGAAGAATGATGGAATCACATGGTGCAATAATCAGAAAAGTAGTTGCACTTTAGTTTGCTTACTGCATTGCCCAAAGTACTGCATCATCTTTCAAGAAAGTATAAAAGACTGGAGATATCATCTTTCTCATCTGCTTTTACTAGAGTTGTCACATTTAGCAAATGAAAATCCAAGACACCCACTTAAATCTGAATTTCAGGTAGTTTTTTAGTTTAAGTATGCCCCATGCAATATTTGGGACACACTTAAAACAGATGGTGGTGAAATTGATCTCTAAGTGAAATTTCAGACACAAGATTTCAGATGACTATAACCTAGATTAATTTTATGTAACTCAAAAATCGATGAGTGAACAAACAAAGTATTTCTAAGGACAAAAAGAAAATACAGTATTCTCACCTAGGAAGGATGTCATCACACACTATTTTGCAACAAGAACCTGGGCCATTTCACTTTGCTAATAGCATTCTTTCACATTTTATGATGTTTGAGCACCAAAATTTGGTAAAAAGAGATTTGTAAAAAGTAGTTTAAATAAATATTTATTAAAATTTCCAGTAAAGTTGTTCTTCACTATCTCTTTATCTTTACTTCTGTAAATCATTCATAAAAATGTATGATAAGAAATGGTGATGACTATTTTACCAGAAAGACTAAGGGTGAATAAAGCTTGCACACCTCACATTAATTCTAATGTCCTTGGGAATGCTAGCCATAATTACCTAATATATCTTAATATTAGTCATTATCAAGAAGACTAAATGTGTATTATTCAAACTAACTCAGGGTCATTTATCATTTTTCTTCATGGCTCTTAGAAATGAACAGAACTTGCATGAGAAGACTTTCCAAGTAGAAGAAAAAAGACTGTGTCCACCACTGATTTTTAAAGTGCATGCAATGTGCCAGCAATGGTCCTCTGGTACTTTTTTCTGATCTTCTTTTAAACTCACATCTCTGCCTAAAAGCATCTGTGCTTGTATGTCAAATTTCATCATGAATAAAGTGGGAAGAGGGCAAGGTGTACAGTGTCTCCCCTGGTGATGGAGTCTCCTGGGGCCTTCTCTCACCTTTATGTGTTTGTAAGGCGGTGGCTTCTTGTCATTCTTACGGTCTTCCTGCAGCTGTCTTAGCTCCTTTTGGGCCTTTAACTCCTCAAACCTTGCTGCAGCTTCCTGAAGAGCTAAGAAAACACACAGCACAAGTCACCTAAAAACCTGTGGGTGGAGCTGTTTATTGGGCCCATCCCCCTCTTTTAACTTGGGTAAAATTTATGTTTTAGACAAAAATCAATAAAACACTATATGAGAAACTAAGAAGTATATATAATTAGTGTTTCAAGCAGGTTATAATTCCCAGGATATTCAGATAAAGCACTAAGACAAAACATAATCGATCACTAAATGACATAATACAGAGTACCAATTTCAGAGAAAAAAACCAGCTAAATGACCTGAAAATGCCCACATGTATAATTGCCTAATAACAACTAGAAGGAATCTGGTGGTGCAAGTAGTTTGCAATCAGCTGCTAACCTAAAGGCTTGCGGTTTGAACCACCCAGTGGCTGCACAGAAGAAAGGCCTAGTGGTCAGCTTTTGTAAAGATGTGCTGTCAAGTCAATTCCAACTCACAGTGACCCCATGTGATGGAGCAGAACTGCCACATAGGATTTTCTTTGCTGTAATCTTTAGGGAAGCAGATTGCCAGGTCTTTCTCCTGCAGAACTGCCAACCTTTCACTTAGCAGCTGCACACTTAACCACTGTGCTATCAGGGCTCCTTCTGTAAAGATTTAGAGTCCTGGCTTCCAGAAAGATTCTCTTTCCTAGGTGCCCCGAGTAACATGCTTACTCCTCTGGAAGAAATTCAGAGTTGAAGTGTTCCTCTCCATCTTGACCTGTTCTCTAGAGTACCTGATGTACTCTTCTCCTAAGTTATTCTCTAAGTATCAACGGTCAGCTCTAATGATACACAGATCTTCTTACCTAATTTGCATTTAAGCGCTGTACTTTAAGTGCTTAAAAGACTGCGGTATTTGAATATTCAAACAAAACCTTAAGAGTTTCAATCTTATCCACTTAAAACAGAATGTTAATTCATTGTTCCTCACCCAAGTTAAAAATCCTAACAAGCACTGCAATTCTTCCCTCTTCCCTTCTTGTGGCTCTCTCCGATGCTGTATTAATTCTTTAAAGAACATCTTCTCTCTGATCCATCCCTTTGTCTCAATTTCCCTGCCACCACCTAGCAGAGGTTGTGTGCGTGGAGTCTTCTAAATCGTCCCAAAACCCTCCTCCCCTCATCCAATTACTCAGTAGTTCCCGCAAACTATACTAAATACTTAAGAGTTCTCAAACTCATCCTGCTGGATTCATGTTGGATACATAGGCTGTCTTTTACATTTTAAGTACCTTCCTTTCTTCACAGTCAGTGTA
The DNA here is from genome assembly GCA_030035585.1 of Dugong dugon. Classification (NCBI taxonomy): domain Eukaryota; kingdom Metazoa; phylum Chordata; class Mammalia; order Sirenia; family Dugongidae; genus Dugong; species Dugong dugon. The sequence continues at coordinate 153,399,091 of CM057460.1, forward strand.
GCAATTAAGAGTATGGGCTCTAAACGAAGAACACCAAAGACACAAGGAAAGTATTAGTCCAAAAGACAGAATGGGCCACATAAACCAGAGACTTCATCAGTCTGAGACCAGAAGAACTAGATGGTGCTTGGCTAATCACCAATGAACGTCCTGAAAGGGAACACAACAGACAGTCTCTGATGGAGCAGCAGAAAGATGGGTTGCAGAACTCAAATTCTAGTAAGAAGACCAGACTTAATGGGAGGTACCCTGGAAAGCAGGGCCCCTGGACTCTCTGTAAGCCCAGAACTAAAACAATTTCCGAAGCCAACTCTTCAGACAGGGATTGGACTGGACTGTGTGGCCCATAAAGTGACACTGGTGAAGTGTGCCCCTCTTAGTCAAGTAGATACAAGAGACCAAAGGGGCAGCTTCTGTCCAGAGGTGAGAGGCGAAGGCAGAGAGGGTTAGGTTGAATGGTCATGGGGAATCAGAAGCGGAAAGGAGGAGCGTGCTCTCGCAGAATAGGGTGAGCAATTAGGGTCACGTAACAATGTATGTATAAAATTTTGTATGGGAGACTAACTTGAAATGTAAATTTCATTTAACTACAACAATTAAAAAAAAAAAAAAGAGTATGGGCTCTAGAGTCCAACTACCAGACTTGGAAACACTACTCTATCACCTACTGCCACTGGGACCTTGGGTAAGTAATTGAACTTATATGTGCCTCAGTTTCTTCATTTGTAAAATGAGGATAATGGTATCTACTTCATAGGGCTGCTCTAAGGACTAAAAGCAGAAAATGAACTTTGAACAGGGCATGGCACACAATAAATGGTATCTACGATTATTATGGCTCATTCTTAAAGTATCACTTAAAAAAATAAGTCATACATGACTTCCAAACCTCAGTCCCCAGCCCAGTTTGGTCCCTCTTGGTCTGTTCCAAAAGCAGTACATACCATGCACACTTCTGCCACAACACTCACTGAATGCTGTTGACTGCTGGTATCTAGGTCAGATTTCCCCACAAAAACATTGGTTCCATGAAGGCAGAAGCACCGAGCCAGCCCAAGGTTGAGGCGCAAGAACAGCAAAGCCCAGCGCTTCAGCAGACAGATTTGTGGTATTCCCTGTAACTCACCTTCTCCCCAGCCTTGGTGATAGCCAGCTCTGTTCACGCCAGGGTATCGGTCATTCGATCCCTGACCATCTGAGACTATAAGACCTAAGACCCAAGTTCCTCTAGTAAGCACCAGTGCTGACAGCCTAGGTCTGTGCACAGAAACCACATGGCCCACAGGTAAGTGAGCATCCAGTGAATTAACCTGAGGCAACTGGAACTTTTGTTAACCTTGTTCCCTACAGACGTCACTCCCATTCCCCACCCAGAAGTTCCACTTGCTTAGAATCCACTTTCACCTCACTCTGTAGACAAAGTCTTATACAAGTACCCCTCAACATCCAAATACATTCAAAAAGCAAGAGAGGTGTATTGCCTTTCAAAGGACAGCCAAATAAGGAAGGTAATTACCATTGAAGGCATGCCAACTATGTGCCCTGCAGGTTCACTTTTATCACCTTGCCGAATTCTCAGAGTAACCTTTCCCCATAATACAGTAAGAGAAAATCGAGGCTTATAGTGGATTGCAGCCCTGGTGGTGTTATGGTTAAGAGCTTGGCTGCTAACCAAAAGGTCGACAGTTTGATACCACCAGATGCCCCCTGGAAACCCTACAGTGCAGTTCTACTCTGTCCTATAGGGTCGCCATGAGTTGGAATCGACTTGACGGCAATAGGTTATAGTGGATTCAACCAGCCACTAAGTGGTAAAACTAGTTCTGTTGATTCTAAGAAACCCTCTCTGGGCCCCAATTGTCCCCACTGTCTTCAATGCTAGGTCAGTTTACAAAAATCTCTCTTTTGCCTCAGAGCACTTATGCTTTGACCTTCACTATCTTATCTTACCCTACAATATTTGGTGAATTTTATTTCTTCCCAACGAACTAATAAAAGACTCCTTTGGGCAAATGTGGTTCTGTTTGAGATTATAGCCGTTGTTCAGCAAAGTGAAGGGTTGACTCTCTTAAAAAGTTCCAGAACTCCAGTACTGGCTAAGATACTGAGAACTAGAACCGATAAGACAAAAACCCTAATGGAAATTCCAGTTTAGTAAAGGTTGGGCTCAAAACTAATGAGCTCTTGAAGAAAAGATTTAAACACAGAAGAAAACATTCTTTGATGGTTATGAGGGTGGGGAGAGAGGGAGAGGAGTATTCACTAGCTAGACAGTAGACAAAAATTATCTTAGGTGAAGAGAAGGACCACACACACTACAGGGAAAGTCAGCAAAACTGAACTAAACCTAAGCTAAGAAGTTTCCTGAATACAACCAAACACTTCGATGGACAGAGCAGCAGAGGTGGGGTCAGGGGACCATGGTTTCAGGGGACACCTAGGTCAACTGGCATAATAAAGTTTATTAAGAAAATGTTCTGCATCCCACTTTGAGCATCTGCGGTCTTAAAAGCTAGTGAGCGGCCATCTAAGACACATTAACTGGTCCCAATGAAGAACACCAAAAATACAAGGAAAGTATTAGCCCAAGAGAGAGAAAGGGCCACAATACCAGAGACTGCATCAGCCTACAACCAGAAGAACTAGATGGTGCCCAGCTACCACCAATAACTCCGCTGACAGGGAACACAACAGAGAGTCCCTGATGGAGCAGGAGACAAGTGGGGTGCAGAACTCAAATTCCAGTAAAATGACCAGACTTACTGGTTTGATTGAGACTGGATGGAACCTGGAAGATACAGCCCCCGGGCTGTTGGCCCAAAACTAAAACCATTCCCGAGGTCAACTCTTAAGACATTAACATTAGACTGGACTATGGGACATAAAATGACACTCGTGAAGAGTGTGTGCTTCTTAGCTCAAGTAGATACATGAGACTAAATGGGCAGCTTCTGTTCAGAGGCAAAATGAGAAGGCAGAGAGGGTCAGGAGCTGGTTGAATGGACACGGGAAATCCAGGGTGGAAAGGAGGAGTGTGCTGTCACAGTACAGGGAGAGCAACCAGGGTCACATAACAATATATGTATAAATTTTTGTATGAGAGACTAACTTGAATTGTAAATTTTCACTTAAAGCACAACAATAAAAAAATAATAGTAATAATGAGTTGTGTAGGTCAACTTCCTTATAAAATCTGTAGCTACATCCACATACTGCCCTCAGAGGACAGAACCCAGCTGATAAGTGGAGTAAACGTAAACTCTAACACAGTGCAGACACTCAAGCAACAGATATCTGTGTTGGCCTGAGAAACAAAAGGAGTAACGTTACCTTTTTTGTATGTCCCATCCACTCCTTTGCCCATCTTATCCTTGCTGCTAACATCCCCTTCCATGTAGGGGAAGACTCTGGCCTGGTGGGTCCACAGATAGTCATTAGACCCAAAGAAGAGTACAGGGAACTCCCCCACATCATGTCTCATCTTATCGATGTTGGAAGGCACAGCGCGAGGATGGCAGATCTCAGCTGGCCACCACCTAGGACAAAGGTGAAAACAAGGGAAAAAACCTCTAGAAGGCTGCAAGACACTAGGAAAATAACATACGAACCGGAATTAGGAATAACAATGTCTGTTAATAGTGAAGTCCAACCTAGGGCATTCTTAAAATTTAAGTAGAGAATAAACAAGTAGAATGTACTAAAAGCCTGATAACACCACACATACATGCACACACTCCCTCTGACTCAGTTATTCTATTTCAGGAAATCTATGAAAAGAAAATAATTAGAGACACAAACAAAGATTTATAAGTAGAATGTTCACTGAAGCATTACCTATAAAAATGAAAAACTGGAAACAATCTAAAAGGCCAGGAACGATAGCAGTGACTATATAGTACACTATACAATAAAATACAATTTGGCCTTGAAAAAATAAAACTTTCTGTAAGGGGCATGGAAAAATGACACCAAGAAATGTCAAAAGAAAAAGCACGTAAATTAGTGTAACCACTTCTGGAAGACAGTGTGGCATCAGTTATTAAAGCTACAAACTCCTACCTACCTACTTTACTCCTGAGTATGCCCTAGAGAAGTTCCTTTGCATGTACACCAAGAAACATTTACAAAATGCTCATAGCATAAACAGGAGAATGGATAAACGAACTATACAACTATACAATAGTGAACTCTCAATGACCTGGAGCACTGTACTAACTACAATGACTCTCAGGAATATGACACTGAATGAAAAAAGCAATTTGCAGAAAAAGATATCAACTATCATCTCTTTATATAAAGTTCTAAAACACGCAGAACAGGTAAATTTATACAGCAAGGCAAAGGATGCATGTGCTACATGTATCAGGATGATGCATGTGGTAAACCTACATAGTAAGATAAAGGAATGATAAATGCAAAATCCAGTACACCGTTTGCTTCTAGGGGTCAGGAGAGAATGGAATCAGACAGGGGCATGGAAGGAGCTTCGAAAGTACCAGTGATGCTCTACATTTTTAATGTGGCAGTACATACACAGATGTTCTTTTAGTTATTCTTTAAAATTATGCATTCTATAAATATTCTTTTGTGTACTCCATATTCAAGGAAAATAATTTAAAAAAGAAAAAGCAAGATACAACATTGGGTATAAACTATGACGCCAATTACTTTGGAGGATTGTGTACTGACATGTCTGTATTTGCAAGTATATATGTCAAAATATTAACAATATACCTTCTTGGATCTTGTGAGATTTTGCATAATTTGTTTTCTTTAATGGTTTTCTACACCAAACATGTATTAGTTCTATAATCATGAATATAAAGTTAGTTTTTCTTTCATAAGGAAAAATTAATTAATTGGGGGGGGTGGGTAATGCCAAGGGAAGACCTTGCCTAATCAGGGAGAGCACTGAAAACAAACCACTGTATTTAAGGGATGGCAAGAAACAGAGCATGGTAAATAGAAGGAGTACCAGTCTCCATCATGATTACTCACCTGTATCGCCCAACTTTTACCCAGACAATCTCCCTGTAGTGTGGCTTTTTGCCTGCCTTACAGTCATTGCAATACCAGTTTCCTTCAGGGATATCAATGTTCAGGCATTCACGATGAAAAGCAGCAGGGCAAGAATCACAGCACAGAAGGCTGCCTCCTGTGGGAATCAAAAAGTCTAGCACTCAGAACCACAAGGCTGCATATAAGGACCCAGCTGAAACTTCCTTTGTTCAGCTCCTAACCAATTTATTTATCTCCTCGCCAAGGGTTTAGTCATTTAATTAGTTATCCAGAAGACTCTTCTAGAAGAGTATTCCTTCTCTAATATTCCTGAGAACAACAGGGGTAGAAGAGTAGAGGGGTTAGAGGGCGTGTGTGTGTGTGTGCGCGTGTGTGCGTGCGTGTGTGTGTGTCTCGGGGGGGCACTACGGGGATTTCAGCTAATAAACATGAGCTCTTATTGGCAAAATTAGGTTAGGGGAATGAGGTCAGATACAAAGCTATAAAAGTCATGTATGTGTATATACACACTTAGACATTTTCCTTCCTTCACTGAAAGACAACACACTAAATATAACCACAGGTTTTTTTTGAGGACTAAAGTAGCTAATAAGTTACCTAGTAGTGTCTGACACAGAAGACGTACACAAATGTTTCCATAAGATTAGTTCTTTCCCTCTTTTATAGATACTAACATTTCAGGACTTTTCTACCGTTTCAGCAAGATAGTTTTACATATTTTACTTTGTTGCCAAAAAGAGGAGAAAAATAAAAAACTACGATGGGGCACTTGTTTATGTGTCTAATTCTCCACCCAAAGCAGAGATTTTTCACTCATTCTGTGTTTGGTACTCTCCTGACACCTATGGACCCTTCTCAGACTGAAGTTTATGAATGCATAAACTTAATACACAAAATAAAATCAATTATATTAAAATATAGTTATCAAAATGTTAGAAAAAAACAAGAGGTGCTGTTGTATGTGCTTCCTTGGTAATACATAAAAAAGATTTAGCAGTTATAATGTTTGCAAATGCTATTTTGAGATATCTGCAATAACTGTAATATCTGTCATTTTAATAGGTGTAAAAAAATCACAAGTACAGTCATGCACTGCATAACGTCCGTTCAGGTAACATCCATCCGCATATAGCTCTGTGGTTCCATAAGGTTATAACAGAGTTCAAAAATCCCGATTGGAGAACAGGACATAACAGACTAACTGGGGGTAGTGAACACAACAGCTTCCCTCACGGAACATGTGTACCTCATGTCTCTTGTATACGGGCAGTCCTTGGGTTACGAACAAGATCCATTCCTAAGTCAGTCTTTAAGATGAATTTATAGGTAAGTCGGAACAGGTACATATGGTTCTTGTTTAGTGTCGCTTAGTCAAACGTTTGTCTTAGTACACAGTAAATATTCTACCTTTCTATGCATATAAAAGACTTAAACACTTGCAAACCACCGAATGTTTTCATGCACGTTACGAAGTAGCACATGCATTCGTTATTATGAACCATTGTATTTAACTCAATTTTTTTTCAAGGCAGTCCCTTCTTAAGTACAAGTTGTAAGTCAGCCATTCATAACCTAAGGACTGCCTGTAAACGTCCAAATCACATAACGTCCTGTTTCACAGAATGTATCACGGACGTTAAGCAATGCATGACTGTACTAATAAATTAGAGAATACGAAAACATGAGACAAAAATCAACAAAACCAAAAGTTAGTTCCTTGAAAATTTCATTAAAATTGACAAACCTTTAGCTAGGCAGACAAAATAAAAAAAGAGATACAAATAACTAATACCTGAAATTAAAGTGTAAACATCACAACCAACCCTATAAAATAAAGATTGTAAGAAAACACTATGAACAACTATACAAGAACAAATTAGATAACTTAGATGAAATGGACAAATTCCCAGAAACACATAAGCTACCTAAACTGACTCTAGAAAAAATATCAACAGACCCATAACAAGTGAAGAGACTGAATCAGTAATCAAAAATTTCCCAACAACAAAAAAGTTCTGGATCGTATGTATGACCTCACTGGGAAGTTCTACCAAACATTTAAAGAAGAAGTGACACCAATCCTTCTTAAACTCTTCCAAAAAACAGAAGGGAAGGGAACACTTTCTGACTCAAGAGGACAGCATTTCCCTAATACCAAAGCCAAAGACATCACAGAAAAACTAGATTGATATCCCTTCCAACTACAGATGCAAAAATTTTCAAGAAAATACTACCAAACCAAATCTAACATCATATTAAAGGGATTATACACCATGATCAAGTGGGATTTATTCCAGGCATGCAGGGGTAGCTCAACATTAGAAAATCAATCAATGTAATACCTCACATTAATAGAACAAAGGAAAAGAACCACGTGATCATCTCAATTGACACCAAAAAAGCATGTGACAAAATCCAGCACTCAACAAACTAGGAGCAGAAGGGAAATTCCTCAATCTGATAAAGGGCGTTTATGAAAAACACACAGCCAATATCACATTCAATGGAGAAAGACTGAAAACGTTTCCCTTAAAATCAAGAACAATATAAGGATGCCCACTCTTGCCAACGCTATTCCATATTGTACTGGAAGTTCTAGCCACAGCAATTAGGTAAGACAAAGAAATAAAAGGTATCCAAATAGGGAAGGAAGAAGTAAAACTATGCCTACTTGCAGATGACATGGTCCTATATATAGAAAATCCCAAAGAATCCACAAGGAAGTTACTAGACCTAATAAATTCACAAAGTTGCAATGTACAAGGTCAACACACAAAAATCAGTTGGGTTTCTATACAGAAGCAATGAGTAATTTGAAAAGGAAATTAAGAAAACAATTCCACTTACAATAGCATCTAAAAGAATAAAATACACCTAGGAATAAATTACGAAGAAAAGTAAAAGACTTGTACACTGAAAACTATAAAACACTGCTGAAAGAAATTAAAGAAGACCTAAATAAATGAATGCAAAGACATTCTGTGTTAATGGATTCGAAGACTTAATATTGTTAAAGATGTCAGTACTACCCAAAGTGATCTATAGATTCAATGTTTTCCTTAACAAAATTCCACCAGCTTTCTTTTCAAAAATGAAAAAGCCAGTTCACAAATTCATACTTTTGTAAGCGGCCCTGAATTGGCGAAGAATCTTAAAAAAAAAAAAAAAAAAAAAAACAAAGTAGGAGGACTCACATTTCATGATTTCAAAGCATACTACTGTATTTTTACCCAAATAACACGTAACTTCTACATTTGTTTGCCAACCATGCCCTCCTCACGCAAGGTATTTTCAAAGCACCACTATGCCAATTTTGTTTTACATGTTGCTGCAGAAGAACATCAGCAAAGTGTACTTATGAAAATACCAAGCAGGGGGAGGGTGCGGTTGGCAAACAAATGTAGACGGCCCACAATACTTGGGAAAAAGTATCGTATACAGCTTTGGCAATCAAAACAGTCTGGTACCAGTATAATAAACACATAGACCTATGGGGCAGAATTGAGAGTCCAGAAATAAACCCATCCATCTATGTATGGACAATTTATCTTCAACAAGGGGGCAAAGTCCATCCAGTGGGGGAAAAAAAAACAGTCTTTACAACAAATAGTGCTGAGACAACTGAATATCCACATACAAAAGAATCAAGTTGGACCTTTACCACATATAAAATTAACTAAAAATGGATTAAAGAGCTAAATATGAGAGATAAAACTATAAAACTCTTAGAAGAAAACACAGGGGCAAATCTTCAGGATTTGTTTTTGGCAATGGATTTTTTAGATATGACACTAAAAGCACGAGCAACGAAAAACAAAATAGATAAACTGGACTTCATCAAAACTGAAAACTTTTATGCATCAAAGGACTATCAACAAAGTGAAGAGACAACCTACAGAATGGGAGAAAATATTTGGCCATCATATATCTGACAAAGGCTTAAATATCCATACATAAAGAACTCCTACAATTTAGCAACAAAAAGACAAAACAACTCAAGTTTAAAAAAACAAAACAAACAAAATGGACAAAGGACTTGAATAATTTCACCAAAGAAGATAAACAAACGGCCAATAACCAAAAGAACCAAACCTGTAGCTGTCGAGTCAAATCCAACTTACAGCAACCCTACAGGACAGAACACAACTGCCCCATACGGTTTCCAAGACTGTAAATCTTTATGGAAGCAGACTGTCATATCTTTCTCCTGCAGACTGGCTTGTGAGATCAAACCATGAGCCTACTGGTTAGCAGCTGATCACTTTAACCACTGTGCCACCAGGGCTTCTCTCATTAGTCACTGGGAAAATGCAAAACAAAACCACAATGAGATACCCTTCATATCCACTAAGATGGCTATGATTAGAAAAATGGAAAATAAGTGTTGGCAATGATGTGGAGAAGTTGGAAACCTCATCTATTGTTGGTGGGACTGCAAAATGGTGCAGCTGCCATGGGAAACAGTACGGCAGCTGCCCAAAAAGACACAGAATTACCACATGACCCAGAAATTCCATTCCTAGGTATATACTCAAAAGAACTGAAAGCAGGGACTCAGATATTATTACACCAATGTTCACTGTAGCATTATTTACAATAGCCAAAAGGTGGAAACAATAAAGTGCCCATCAACAGATGAATGGATAAACAAAATGTGGTATATCCACACAATGGAATATCATTCAGCCATAGAGAGAAATGAAGTCCTGATACTTAAAATGACATGGATGAAAACATGCTGAGTGAAATAAGCCACATACAAAAGGACAAATATTGTATGATCCCACTTATATGAAATGTCTAGACTAGACAAATACTTAGTGGCCAAAGTTTATTTATGGTTACCATGGGAGGGTGGGAGGGGGAAATGGGGAGTTATTGCTTAAGTAAGAGGTGCTGAGTTTCTGTTAGGGATGATGAAAAAATCTGGAAACAAAGTGGTGATGGCTGCACAACATGATGAACATAATTAATTGTACAAGTAAAAATGGCTGAAATGGCAAATGTCATATATATTAAAAAGACAATAAAAATTTTAAAAAAAAACAACACAGGTACTATTATGGTTTATTGTCTAAATTCCAATTAGATGTAATTTTCTCCCACCCAAGTTTACCCACCCCAGGTAAACTACCTACAGCAGTAACAATCATTTTTCACTTTTTACACATTTTGCAACTCAAAAGTGACCTATGATTTACATATCTAAATCTGAAATCCTCATGGTTGCAGATAGGAGATAAGGAATTTCAGGTAAAGGGGATTCATAATTAAGGAATACAATTTATGCCCTACTCATCTTCCTAAAAACGAGCATGTTTCAAACATGCTAGACCCTCAATGTGTAACTTCACACTTTACCCTGAAAAGTTAGTGAGGAGTGAAGCTTTAGCAAAATACACACACCAAGTTCATCTTTCTCATTGTGCCCATCTCTTTTACCTCATAAAATCCTACTAAAAATTTACTTTTATAATACCTTCTTTAGACATTTTTTACCCATGCTGATTTTTCCGTTTTCTCAGCAATCTACAGCAGGCTCTTAAAATAAGAGTTAGGGTTTTTTTGTTTTGTTTTGTTGTGGAAGGGATGTGTGCTAGAGACCCAACTCCTGCTTCAACCACAAAAACTCCCACTTTATCTGTATTGTATACTGGAACTAGATTCAGAGTAAGATTTCATTAGGAAAAAACATCTGTTGCTAAAAAATAAGTTTGAAGAACAATGACACGATACATGGAGACTGTACTCTACGCTCTGAAACTCAAGTTAGTTATTCCTATGCATTTTGTGAATGAGTGTCAATCTCAAAATGAGGCATTTAGAGCGGTATGGAGTCTCATAAGTTTAACTGACACAATGGTGGAATACTTTTGATAATACTCCTATGTTTAGTCACCAGCTGAGTCACAACCTGATAGATACGGCAATGTGCCCACTCAACAATGGTAGGAAAATCTTCTTTCTACTACAATAGTATTTATAACACCAGTTGCCATTATGTCGATTCTGACTCACGGTGACTACCCTCAATACAGAGGATAATGGAGCAAAGTCTTCAACAATCTTAGGGGGGAAAAAAGTGTATATAACCTTAACATTTTACAGCAACCAAGATATTCTTCCAGAACAGAGGTAAACAATGAATACCCTTAAGCAGAGAATACAGCGCCTGTGGGCTTCTTCAGAAGGTCCACCAACCAAGAGAAAACAGATTGGTAATGAGTACTAAACAAATTCTCTACTTAATATTATTAGCAAAAATAAAGCTGTTAGAGGTGGAAGGGAAAAAAGGAAATAAAGAAGTATAATTTTAAATCAGAAAAGACATACAGAGACAGTTAAAAATGAAATTAATTCCTCTCTCAACCTCAGAGGACTTTTAGGAACTAATATCCCTTACAGTGAGAAAATGTTTAACTTACTCACTTCATCAGTTCATTTATCTCTTTGTTTTCTCCCTTTACATTAATATTGATTTAAAAAAAAAAACAAAAAACAGCAATTCCGGATCTACTTCCAGCATGACAGCGTGAGGAGCTCCGCAAACCTGCTCTTCTGTAGAACTGGTAAAAACTCTAAAACCACAACAATTTAAAGTCTCTGGAAATGGTCTTAAGGACAAACACCCAATAAAGGAAGATCTATTCAAGAACATCTATGAAAATTCAGTCAAAAAGACTAGCCTCTGTGGTATTTGAATCAAGACAGGTCCCTCCCTTCCTCCTTCCAGGTCAGCAAAACAGACAATCCACTCCATAAAGTTTTAACCAAGAACAAAGGCACCCTCTCTCACCAGCTCCCAGTGGGATGGCTTTCTTCCCCAGAGGAGCAGGACAACAGCTTTTCTCATCCAGTCCTTAGCTGCCTGTTGTTGGGACTGAGTCTTGGGCCAGTGTGCTTGAGAGGTAGGGGCTCCCTTCTGCCAGCCAGTTGACACTCGTGGAATTCAGGCTTTACCTTGGGGCACAACATGCTGAGAAGACTGAGGCCCTGGTTATTCTAGCCTCAGTTCTTGAGCGGGTGGTTCCATTCTGGGAGAGGCAAGCTGAGAGGACCTCAGGTTACTAGCCCCCATCACACCTTCCACTTCTACAATCAACTCCACCTAGTGCTCAGGTCCTAGAGCAAGGATGTCACTCAGAGAAAAACTTGCTATTGTGCCCACCTCCACAGCTCTGGATTAGAGAATTTTGCCTGGGGAGAGAAGCAGGTTTTAAAACAATAGCTCCTAATCTCGTCCCTGAATTCATTTGCAAGAGAATATGGATAAAGTCAAACCTAGGGGAGTCCTCAACAACAATGGAGGTTGTAGTGAAAGGCAGTTGAGAGAAAATTCAAGATACAAGATAAATTGTTGGTGCAGTGGTTAACGCATCCAGTTGTTAATAGAAAAGTTGGTGGTTCAAACTCACCACCTGCTCTGTGGGAGAGCAGTGTGCATCCATAAAGATTATAGCCTTGGAAACCCTATGAGGCAGTTCTACTCAGTCCTATAAGGATGCTATGAAATGGAATCACAGGCAGTGTGTGGGTTAGTTGCCAGGAGAGAACTGGGAAACAAGAAAATTGGAAGGAGGCCTCCTGGGATCAAATAACAAACACTGACCTCAGAAACAATTTCTTCAAAGGACACATAATTTGAATGGTTTAGTTGGCCAAGCCCCAGGGCACTGTTGAAAACAAACGCATAATCAGGCAACTGGAGGTCCTTGGCAGCTAAGTGTGGCTAGGGAAAGAGAGTAAGAGAGCCCTACAAAACAACTGCCATCCCGGGGTAAATGTGGACATACCAAGGCTGCCCTCCCTGAGGAACAACAGAGGCTTAAAACCATGAGAGGGGAAACAAACTTCACTAAAATAATCCTATCAGTCACTACACAAATAAACAAACAACAAGCCCTGAAAGGCAGAGGAGGACCAGTACCCAGAGTTATATTATGTAAAATGTCCAGTTTCCAACAAAAATTTATGAGGCATATAAAGAATCGGGAAAGCAGGACTCATAAACGGGACAAAAGACAACAGAAACTGCCTGTGAGAGGAATCATATATTCAATCTAACATACAAAGACTGTAAAACAGACATTATGAACATGATAACAGAACTAAAGAAAATCATGATTAAAGAAGGGAGATATGATGACTATGTCACATCAAATAGAGAACATCAATAAAGAAATAGAAATTATTAAAAGAACCAAATGGAAATTCGAGTTCAAAAGTACAATAACTGAAAGAAAAAAATTCACTAGAGGGGCTCAACAGATTTGAAGTAGCAGTAGAAAGACTAAGCAAACTTAACGATAGACTGATAAAGATTATGCAAGCATGAAGAGTCTCAGAAATGTGGGACACATTAAGTGTACCAACATACATATAATGGGAGTACTACAAACAGGTGAAAGAGAAAGAAGCAGAAAAGATATTAGAAGAAATAATGGCTGAAAAATTGACAAATTTATTGGGGGGTGGGCAACAGTACCCCTACACATCCAGGAAGGTCAATGAACTCCAAACAGGATAAAAACAAAGAGATTCACAAACAGACCCATCATAGTAAAAATGCTGAACTCAAAGACAAGAAAAAAATCTTGAAAGAAGTAAAAGAAAAACAATTCTTTCTATAAAAGGGAACCCCAATAAGATTAACAGCTGCTTTCTCAACAGCAACAAGGAGACCAATACGCAATGGTGTAACATATTGAAAGTGTTTAAAAAAAAAAAATCTGTCATGCAGGAATCCTATATCCAGCCAAGCTGTCTTTCAAAAATGAAGAGAAAATAAGGACTTTCCCAGAGAAACAGCAGACATATACAAAAAATGTTTTTTAAAGTTTTTCAGGTTGAAAACACATGACCGCAGACAATAATTCTAATCCAGAAGCAAAAACAAAGAACATTGATAAAGGTAATTAAGTAATTACAAAAAAAGTTTAAATGCAAATTTTTTCTCCTTTCTCCCCTTAACTGATTTAAAACACTTGTATACAATACTGTGTCAAAAACTTAACACAGAAGTGAAAAGTGGGGATATGGATTCTGATCTGATTTGATTATACAGTCATGTATTTGGTGTCAGGAGAAAGATGAATTAAAATGTTACACTAGAAAACATTCAGTTAAAACAAAGAAAGGTAGTAAGGACAAATAGAGGGAAAAACAACATGTGATATATAGAAAACAAAAAGTAAAATGGCAGGTGTAAATCCAACCATAGTAATAACAGCATTAAATGGGAATGGATTAAACAATCCAATCGAAACACAGATTGTTGTCGAAACGAAAAAACATGATCCAACTAGTTGCTGTCTACAGGAGACGCAGCTGAGATTCAAAGCTGCAAACAGATTTGAAGTAAAAGAATAGAAAAAAGATATAACAAGCAAATCGCAACCACAAGAAATCAGAAGTGGCTATACTAAGATCAGAAAAAATACTTCAAAACAAAAAAAGATTACTAAAAATAAAACAAACCTCAATAAATTTATGAGGATAGAAAGAATACAAAGTATGTTCTCTGACCACAATGGAATGAAATTAGTAATCAACAGCAGAAAATTTTTGAAAAACTCACAAATATGTGGACATTAAACAATACACTCCTAAATAACCAAGGGGTCAAATAGAAATCACAAGAAAAATTAGAAAATATTTGGAGATAAATAAAAATAAAGATAAGAGATACCAAAACTTACAGGATGCAGTGAAAGCAGTGCTTAGGGGGAAATTTATAGCCGTAAACACCTGTTTAAAAAAGAAAATCTCAAATCAATAGCCTGATTGTCCATCTTAAGACACTGGTAAAAGAAGAGTCATTTAAATCTAAAGCAAGGAAAAGGAAAAATTACAGATTAGAGTGGAAATTAATGAAATAGAAAAACAGAGAAAAGTCAATGACACCAAAAGCTGATTCTTTGAAGAGATCAACAAAACTGACAACACTCTAGTTTAGACTAAACAAAATAAAAAGAGAGAAGACTGAAATTATTGGATTCAGAAATGACCAAAAAAAGGGGGGGGGGTGGTGGAGAGATACAAATAACTAAAATCAGAAATGGAAGTAGAATTACTACCGTCCCTACAGAAATAAAATGGAATACTGGGAACAACTGTATGCCAACAAATTAAATAATTTAGATGAAATGGAAAAATTCCTAGAAAGACACAAACTACTGAAACGGACTCTAAAAGAAATAGAAATTCTTACAGATCTCATTCTACGAGGTCAGCATTACCCAAAGCTAGACAAAGACATTCCAAGAAAACTATAAATATCCCCTATGAATATAGACGCAAAAAATTCTCAACAATCTAGCAAACCAAATCCAATGGCATAAAAATGGATTATATACCATGCCAAGTAAAAATTACCCCAGGAATGCAAGGATAGTTGGATGTAAGAAAATAAATCAATGTAATATATAACATTAATATAACCTAACAAAAGAACCACAAGATCATCTCGATGCAGAAAAGGTATTTGACAAAATCCAACATCTTTTCATAAAACAAAACAAAACATTTAACAAATCAGGAATTGAAGAGAACATCTACATGATAAAGGGCATTTATGAAAAACTCACTAACATCATACTCAATGGTGAAAGACTGGAAATCTTTCATCTTAGGAAAAGAAACAAGACAAGGATCCCTGATTTCACCGCTGCAATTCTACACTGAACCAGAAGTTCCAGCCAGAGCAATTAGACAAGAAAAAGAAATAAGAGGCATCTAAATTAGAATAAACTAAACCCGTTGCCATCGAACTGATTCGGACTCACAGTGACCCTACAGGACAGAACAGGACTGCCCCATGGGGCTTCCAAGGCCATAATCTTTATAGAAGCAGAGTGCCACATCTTTCTCCTGTGGAGTGGCTGGTGGGTTTGAACTGCTGACCTTTCAGTTAGCAGTTGAGTGCTTAACCACTGCACCACCAGGGCTCCTTAAAAGAATAAAATATCTAGGAATAAATTTAACAAGGAAGGTGAAAGACTTGTACACCAAAAACTATGAAACAAACTGGAAAGAAATTAAAGACGACCTAAATAAATGGAAAGACATCCGAGTTCGTGGATTGGAAGACGTAGTATCATTAAGATGTCAATATTAGTCAAAGCAATCTACCGGTTTAATGCAATCCCCATCAAAATTCCAATAGTCTCTTTTGCAGAAATGGAAAAGTCAAACTTCATATTTATATGGAATCACAAGGGGTCCTAAACAGCCAAAGCAATCCTGAAAAAGAAGCAGTAGGAGGACTCACACATCCCGATTTTAAAATGTGCTATAAAGCTACAGTAACCAAATGGTACTGGTATAAGGATAGACATATATACCAATGAAACAGAACTGAGAATCGAGAAATAAACACATATATTTATGTTCAACTGATTTTCAACAAGGATGCCAAGTCCACATGGTGGGAAAAGCCTATGTAGTCTCTTCAATAAATGGTGCTGGGACAACTGGATTTCTAAACCCGAAAGAATGAAGCTGGACACATAACCTCAAACCATACAAAAAAAAAAAAAAAAAAAAAAAAAAAATCAGCTAAAAATGGATTAAGGACTTAAATTTAAGGACTAAAACCTTGAAATTCTTAGAACAAAACATAGGGATAATGCCTAGGGATCTAGTTTTTGACAATAGATTCTTAGATATGACACAAAAAGCATGAACAATAAAAGATAAAACAGATAAAATGGACTTCATCAAATTTATTATCTGTGAATACCTGTGACTATTCTAAAAACCTTTGAATTTTATATTTTAAACAGGTGAATTGTATGGTATGTGAACTATCTCTCAATAAAGTTGTTTAAAAATATATCAGTTATGCTTTGATCCCATTTTCTAGAGTTGTTTACATCTAGTTATCTATTCTTGTATCTGCTCATATACAAAGATTTCTAGAGTAATGCCACCTAAAATTAGCAGTTATTGTTTCTGACGGTGGGATCTGAAGTAATTTTTTTCTTTCCTTCTCTGTATTGCTTCAATTGTTTACCATTTTAATAAAAATAAAGTCATTATTCAAACTAACAAAAGTAAAACCTCTTCCTATCGGGGAGTTTAAAAAGCAAGCTGAAAAACTCTTGCTGTGTTGTCATTAATTCAGGAGATTACTTCCTAATATTCTTCTACTGGCAATGTGAAGAAAATGTTTGTTGTAATTAAAATATTATATTAATCCCTTTTTAGACTACTCATACAGCACGAAATCATGTCTTACCTTCTGAGCACACAAAACACCAGCTAACATTAACATGCTCATGATTTCGACAACCCCGCCTAGGGGTAAAGTGATTAGGGCAGATGATACTATTAGATGCAAGGATCTTTGACCCAGCAGCCAGGCAAAAGTCATTGGCGTGGTATGCCACAGGGCAGCGAACACAGCGCATCAGGCGACCTGAAAATATGAAAAACAGGAAAACCAGGGAGGAGCAAATACAAACAAACAAACACCAAAGGGATTAAATATAAAAATGTGAATTGTCATTCAACTCTACTTGCTAACATAGAGAAAATGTCACAAATAGCGGGAAGCACCACTGGCACCATGATCTTAAACACCCAGCCCACCATGGAAACTTCATATGGGAACTATGTGATAAACATCCAAAAGGAGTCAGATCTCATAACCGTATGTCGCCCTCCTCACCAAGGAAAGCCCTACTCAAACCACTGCCCTGATTTATAGGTAACCTGGGATTAGTTCCAGACTAAATGAGTGGCAAGGAGGAGTGTTAGGCATCAGAACAAAAGACTAGCTGGGAGGAATACGAATGCCTATTTTTCTTGCCTGGTACTCTAAGACTCTTGAAGCCTTTATCAGGTGAATGAGCCTCTCCAGCCCTCTGAAATGAAATATACTTGCTAATATACCTTACCAACTAAAAACCATTACCAAACCATCTAAATGCAATCTACACTCTCAATCGAAAAACAGAAGGTAGCTGATGGGATAAACTGCAATTTCAATCAAGCATGTTAAAATTAGTATACTCAGAACTGATGAGATCTATTAAAAAACAAAAACAAACCCATTACCGTCGATTCTGACTCATGGTGACTCTACAAGACAGAGTAGAACTGTCCCGTAGGGTTTCCAAGGCTGTAATCTTTATGGAAGTAGACTGCCACATCTTTCTCATGCAGAGCTACTGGTAGGTTCAAACTGCTGCCCTTTCGGTTGGCAGCCAAGAACTTAATCACTGATCCACCAGGACTCCTTGCTTGATGAGACCTATAGGGCCAAGAAATCACCTTACAGAAGATACTACCAGTCAGATTAAGAGAAAAGTCAACACTGCTAAATTTTGCCTGCTCAATCCCCTGTTGGAGAGGTAGAGGCTCTCTGGCACACAAATAGTACAAACAAAATATCTGGCTTTTAGGAAAATCAGTAATGGACCCACTATCACTGAACAGACAAAACTAATTATATACCTAATGAGAATAGATTTCGAGTTTATCTACACTTGTAGCCATTTTTGGAAACCTCCACTCTCAATCTAACTATGAAGCAGAAAAAAGTTTCCAGGACAGGAGTTTTCATTTTAAAATATAAAACAAACCAACACAAAACAGAAGTCTCAATTCTGTACTGGCATGCATTTCTGAATGGTATCACATCTAACAACAACAGATTTAAGGGCCCACAGAAGAAGAATACACTTTAGTCTTCTAATCTAGAGATTTTCTATCCCCATCCTTTTTCTCCCCTCCCCCAAAAAGACAGAGGAAGTAGGGAGGAGTGGACATGCAGCAGAACACTTTCGCAAACTAAATCTCATATGAAATCCAAATTTATAACTACCACATAACCTCCAAAGAACACAATGCAATGACTGCTGAACTAGACAATTACACTCCTCTCCTACACACAATGCTGGTACCCCAACTAAACTGACAAAAGCTAAAGAGACACCATGAAGATACCTGCCGGGTTGCATCTGAATATATCTACTGCCAATGAAACTGAGGTCCTACAATTAGATAGGTCTACATAGAAACCCATACCTTTAGATGCAGTAACACTGGCTGGATTAGCAGCATGGCAGGTTATACAGATGTGAAGGGAGCACCGGAAGCCCTTGTTTTGCATGACAGTAGGTGGGTACTTCTGGACACACTCTTCATGGTAAAATTTTCCGCACAAAGGCAGAAGGCACCTTTTAACATCTTCTCCACTCTGTTTACATACAAAACAAGTATGGATTCCTGAGAAACAGAAACAAAGTAACAAATTAATACCAATTCAAAAATTAATCCTATGCTAAGCCATTTAGTGAAAAGTTAGTGAGGAACTTTACAACTGATTTATTAGTCTGACAAAATCTGATCCCACAGAACAATCTTACCATCAATGTAAGTGGGACAATCTGAGGTTACATGCTTGGTGACGTGAAGCAATAGAAGTACACATATCACCTACAAAGCATTCTTGTCAAAAGAAAAAAACTGCAACTAAATTTAATTCAGCCTCTAAATCTAAGTACAAGTTTATAGAAAAAATGGAGGATAGATGAATGGGATCAAAAATCACTCTAAGCATACAGTCAATCAAATCTAGAATGTGAAAAATTCAAAAGAACAAGTAAATATAAAAACAACATGGGTTGTCATTCCAGTCTATTTGCTAACATAGAGAAAATGTCACAAATAGAGTGAAGCACCACTGGGACCATGATCTTACACCCAAACCACCAAACCCACTGCCATCAAGTTGATTCCGACTCATAGAGACCCCATAGGGTTTCCAAGGCTGTAAATTTCTAAGGAAGCAGACTGTCACATCTTTCTCCTGCAGAGCGGCTTGTGGTTTCAACCTTTCGGTTAGCAGGTCAATCGCTTTAACCACCGTGCCACCAGGGCTCCTTTTAAACACCCAATCCACCATGAAAGCCTCATACGGGAACTATGTCTCCAAAACAGGATGGTGGCAGGCAGCACTGTTACAGATTAAGAAAAACTTAACAGAAACATAAAAAAAATATATAATACATATACTTTAATTAGATCTTGAGTCAAAACAACTATAAAAAGACATCTTTGCGACAAATGGGAAAATCTGAAAATGCTCTGCGTGGTAGATGACACATAGGAGCTAATGTATAATTTTGCTACACATTAGATATGTTCTATAAAAGTATATATCTATTAGAGAGGCCTTTTGAAATATATGAGTAAAATGATATGTCAGAGGCAGAAAGTAAATACTTGAAGCTAAGTAATGGATACACGGGGTTTCCTTATACTTTTTCCTCTACTTTTTAGTGTCTGAAGATTTCAGTAATAATAATAATAAAAATGAATCCACCTTTCTGAGAGGCAGTACAGTGTAAGGGAAAGAACCCAGGGTGAGACGTGGAGGGACCTGGACCTGAATCTTGCCTCTTGCACTTGTTGGAAATTGGAGCTCATTCAAATCACCCCACCTCATCCTCAAACACTGAGATCACTCAGCTGATAACAATTTTAGAAAAGAAAATTTTTTTAATATTATTTGTACAGAAGCAAACCACTGCTGAATAGCTGGGCAGCTATTACTGAACTTGAGTGACCTAAATTACAGTGTGATCTTCCTACTGCAGGACAATGGGGTGAGATACATGCAAGAAAAAGACTCCCTTTTTCTTCCAATGTTCACCTTTACTGGAATTGGGATACCTCGTATTTCCTACCCTCAAAAAGAATAGCTTCTCTATGCCTCACTCCATACACAAAAATTAATTCAAAATGGATCACTGACCTAAATGTAAAACCTAAAATTATTAACATTAAAAAAAAAAAAATAGCAGAAAATCTCTGTGATACTGGATTAGGCAAAGAGTTCTTACATCTGACACCAAAATCATAGCCATAAAAAGAACAAACTGATAAAACAGACTTCATCAAAATTTAAAACTTCTGCTTTTCAAAAGCACCATTCAGAAAATGAAAAGACAAGGCACGCAATGGGGAATATTTTGCAAACCATGTATCTCATAAATGACTTACAAATCTATAATTTATAAAGAACTCTTAAAACAAACAACCCAACTAAAAAAAAAAAAAACAGACACTTCATCAAAGAAGATATACAGATGGCAAATGAGCACATGAAAAGATGTTCAACTTCACTAGTCATTAGCAAAATGCAAATTAAAAACACAATGACATACTGCTACACACTTATCAGAATGGCTAAAATTAAAAGACTGACAATATCAAGTGTTGGTGAAGACGTGGAAGAACTAGAACTCTCACACACTCATGATGGGAATGTAAAACAGTACAACCACTTTGGAGGACAGTTAGGCAGTTTCTTCACAAAGTTAAACATACACCTTATGATCTAGTCGTTCTACTCCTAGATATTTACCTAGGAGAAAATATATATCCACACAGTCTTGAATGGACATAGTAGCTTTATTTGTGCAAAGAATATTCACTGCAGCATTATTTACAATAGGCAAAACTAATGTCTATCAATAGATGGATCAACTGTAGTAGGTCCGTATAATAGAATACTCATCAGCAATAAAAAGGAATAAACTACTGACACACACCCCAACACCAATGATCTCAAAACTAATTATATGCTGGATGATGGTGATAGTTTCACAGGTATGTAAAATACATACTCATGTGGCACATAACATCTGTTTGGGCAACGTCTGACCCCATATGTCTGTGGTCCCATAGCGTTATAAGAGTTCGAAAATCCCAACCGGAGAACAGGACACAGCGGACATATCCAGATATAGTGAATGCACCAGTTTCTTGCGAGCAACACGTGTATTGCATGTCTCTTGTATACAAAGCGATTCAAATTTTTAACATAATAGGCTGTATGGCAGTCCGTTCTTAAGCACTAGTTGTCTGTGAGTCAGACATTCATAACCCAGGGACTCCCTGTAATGTGGTGTTCCCACAACGCCCAAATCACATAATGTCCTATTTCACAGGATGTATCATGGATGCTAAGTGACACATGACTATATATATGTGTGTGTATGTATGTATGTCACAACTTATCAAACTGTACACTTTAAATATGTGCAGTTCATTGCCTGTCAACTATATGTCAACAAAGCCTGTTTGAAAAAGGAACGAACTACTGATACACACAGCAACATGGATATCAAAAACATTATGCTAAGTGAAAGAAGTCAAACACAAAAGACTACATACTGTTAGATTCTATTTATATAAAACTCTAGAAACGATAAATCTAATCTCTTGTAACACAAAGCAGATCAGTCGCTGCCTGGAACTGGGGACAGGGGGCAGTGACGACTGGGACGCAGAGTACAAAGGAACTTCTGGAGTGATGGTAAAGTTTTATATGTTCACTGGTTGTCGTTATTTGGGTGTCTAAATTCATTAAAGCCATCAAAATGCACATTTAAAATGGATAAATTATGCTTTAATAGAGTTGATTTAAAAAAGGAGAATAGGCTCACCTTAGATTAACCTGTCCAGAGAGCATTAAATCATAATAAAAATAACAAATGAGACCGGCAAAACTGGAACACTGGCACAAAAGATAAGGAGACCTGTCTAAGATCGAGATAGTGGTGTCATGCACCAATCTGAAAGCTTTTTCTACATTTCATATTCAGGGGTAGATGGCACTATTTCCTATAATGATCAAAAGTCTAACTGAGCAGAAAGCAAAATAACCCCACAACTATCTTTTTTCCAGCTTCTGTTCCCACACTGCTGAAATGGCTGCAGGAAAATAAATAATGGTCCCAACTGATTGGGGCTCTTAATCTGACCCAGTGCAGATCTCACACCTATTTATAGACATGAGTTAATTCTGTCTCTTGTTTTCCACAGGGGCTACTGTAAGCCTACACTCTTCTTGTCATTCTCACCAACACAAGAAAAAACTTCCTTATTCTATCTCCCAATTCAATGTTACAGTCCACTGTCGTTGCTAGCTTTGCATCTCTTCAAGGCTATCCTCTCCAATCCTCTGTGATTGTACTCCATTTATTATTCCCTCTTCTACTGCAGAAATTTATTACCCTACACTGGTTCTTAACTTTCATCCTACACTCAGGATGTTCTTACCCTAACCCTGTAATATCCCCCTTTAACTATTACTCTTTTTCTTTGCAGTCAACCTTCTTTAAGTAGTATACACTGCTGGCCATTCACCCTCAAGACTTGTTTATTCCGGCTCTAATATACCAAACTGCTGGTAAAAAGTCAAGCATTTTCTCAATAGCCTCTTTTCACTCCAGAATCTCTTTGGTCCTCTGTCACACCTGCCCCAATTGATGATACCCGATTTCTGTGACTTCATGGATATTCTTTGACTAGCCCCTTCTCCCTCTCCATTAGTTCCTTGTAAGTGGGTATCCCTAGGTACTGTCCTTGGCCCTCTTCTCCACCTACAAAGCATGAGATCTATACCATCAGGCCTGGATTCTTCACTGCTTAAATGCTATGACTTCTACATGTTATTTTGAAAAAAACAACAATCTCCTCAGTACATCTTGTGAGGTGCTTCAAAGGCTGGTCTCAACTGGCCATTCCCAGTGTCAGGCCCAATGTATACATTGTAACTCTGTCCCAAATACATTTTTTCATGGCAAACATTTTTATTGAAATATGATATACATATAGAAATGTACAAACATACTAAGTGTACAGCTTCATGAATAATCATGAGTGAACACACTCATGTAATCACCACCCAGATCAAGAAATATAAAATATCAGCAGGAACCCAGAAGTCCTCACCTAGTACCCCTTCTCAGTTGCTACCTATGCCTATTCCCTAAAATAACATGAACTTTAACCACACTGATCTATACTCCCTAGTTCCCAAATACTTCATACACTTTTATTACTGGTACTTCTGTCCTTCTCCTCACCATAACAATTTCTATTTCTCTCTTAAACTAAGATATTTTCTCTGTAACATTAGCTCATCTCTGTTCACTCAGTACTTTAAACGTATCTCCGTTACAATGGTTTTCACATTACATTATGCTATTCATTTACTATTCAGTTGGCATGCTTTCCTCAGGACAGGAGCCACACTACATCCATCTTCGTGACCACAGTAACTAGTCCAGTGATGCCATAAAATAACACCTCCAATAAATGTCGGGGTTTCTTTCCCCCTGAGAAACTTAAAACTCAAAGCTTCTTTGGAAAAAGTTAGCAGCCAAGCTCGTAACTATCGTGCGCCCAGGGCTCCATATCTACTTTACCTGTGCGACATTCATTGCAGATGAACTTTCCTCTTGGCATCTCAGTTAACCCAAGGCACTCCAGGTGGAAAGCCCCACAGCACTGAGCCTCACATAACAGCAGCTCACCCAGTTTCTCACAGTTCTGTTAAGAGAAATAAAACATCTGGCTATAGAAATGGTTTTTTTAAAAAATCCCAAGAAGAAGGCCCTCACGAGGACAAAGATTAAGCAGGAGCTTTGCCAGAAACAAGAAATCCCACCCATTTATTCCAACAATAGTTAATGATTATCTCCTCTGTGCCAGGTACCACATGTTCCCTAGCTCTTTGGTTCTTATATTCTAGGGGTAGAATATACAATAAAACAAATAAGCAAACAGGAAAGATATCAGATAGTGGTAGGTACGAGCTACAAAATTTAAATAGCTACTTTGGATTGGGTGATTGGCGATAGTCTCTCACACTGGGCTCTGAGCTGAGCTCTGAACGGAAGGCAGCAAGTACAGAAAGACCACAGCCAAAATCAACCGCAGCATGCTTAGGAATCACAAAGACAGCCAATATCACTGGAGTAAAGTGAACAAAGCTTAAAAGTGGTAGAAGATGAGGTGAGAGACAGGAAAGGGCCAGACTGCATACCGTAGCAGATTACGGTAGAGTTTTAGATTTCACTCTTTAATTGCAAAAGGGTACCATTATGGAGCTTTACCAAGGGAAGGCTCAAATCAGGTGACCATTTTTAACTGCTACATGGAAAAAAAGAGTAGAAAGGTGAGAACAGAAGAGACAAAACAGGAGAATACTGCAGTGGTTCAAGCCAGAGATACTGGCAGGCTGGACTTGGGTCTTAACAGTCCCCAAAGAACTCCTACTAACAACGTCTTGGCAGCCCCTTGAAATACGTCGAGCACCATCTCACAGAAATCACCTTTTTGAGATGATCTCTCCTAGGCCAGGGCATCACCGAAGACACCAAACCAAAAACCAAAGCCATTGCCGTAGAGCCAATTTTGACTCATAGCAACCCTATAGGACAGAGTAGAATTGCCCCATAGGGTTTCCAAGGAGCAGCTGGTGGATTCAAATTGCCAACCTTTTGGTTAGCAGCCAAGCTCCACCAGGGCTCCCACCTAAAATAGGGACTTAAAAAATAAGGATCTGGGTCTGTCACTCTGAAGAAATTGTCAGAATTATAAAAATTCTATAAATTCCCAACATTTGTTATTTTTCACCACTCTACTCTAATACCCTGGGGCTTGCTGACCTATGGTGATTTGCACAAAAAGGTTTAAAAAAAAAGCCTTATACATATTTTGGAACACATCAAAGGGTAAGGAGATCAGTCAAGTTCTACTATCTTTATGAACTTAAAGAAAAACAGGTCTTGATCACTTAAAAATAGCAAAGCTGAAATAAACAAATGAGTAGGAGAGCTTTGGGTAGAAAGGCCACTGAGGCAGCCCGGGATTTAGAGGCAACCTCAGAGCCTTAATCAACCTGCAACTGCTATTCTCAAACTCGTGGCCCTCCCATTAGTCACTATTCACACATAAAAACTGACAAAAGACATCAATGTTATATACTTTGTATATTCAGAGCGCTAGTGATATCAGTTTTCATGTATAATAAACAAATTAATTTTTATCACTTAAGTAGGAAAATTTCAATGATAGTAAATTAAAGAATAAGTTTTTCAAATTAACCAAATGCTACAGGACGCTTGAGAGTTAAAGAAGATGTTATTAATAATTATAGCAGCACAACAGCTTTAAACAAAGACTTACTCAGTCAAGCCCAGACCATAGGGTTACCCTACCTTTAATTGTGTTTTGTTCATAATCTTTGTAAAATGTACCATACCAGGACTTGTCTCACTCAGTAAATAATGAGCATAACAGTTTCTGAAGCCCACATTGTGTTTGGGGCTGGTCTGAATATGATCAGCCTTCTTTACATAATAGTGAAAATGAACATACAAAGAGACTGGGCTGAAACTGTACTGACCATAACAACATATTCTGGGCTTAGTTTACTTTAATTTTTACTTGTTTCAATTTAAAAAAAAAAAAGAGCTAATATTTTCTAATTTTTATACTCCAGGTTTTAAGAATTTACACAGGTAAATAAAGACCATAAAAAGAACACACCCAAAGCTTTCATTTAATTGACTTTACTCCCAAAGTCAGATAAATGCTTTTTAACAATAAAGTGAAGTCACACCTCACAGAGAGGCAATTTAACATAATGATTAAGATTCTAAGCCCAGACTGCCTGGGTCTGACTCTTGGCTTTGCTATGTGACTATAAGGCAAATTATTTAACCTCTCTGTGCCTCGGTTTCCCCATATGTAAAATAGGAATAATGATGGCACTCTACTTTATAAGCTTTTATGGTGATTAATAAAGTATTTGGAACAATACTTAACATAGTAAACACTATATAAATATATTAAATAAATGGGAAAATACAGTGATGGTTTCTAAATTCACTGCTTTAAAGCAAAAAAAACTCAAAAAATTCCTTAGAAACCCAAAGATTCTCAAATGAGAGGTGGAGGAGAACTATATTTGACTGAGCAACGACAGATTCACATCTCCCATCTCAGATCTACTTCAGAGCATATACTCATTAGCTACAAAGGCAAGTAGTTCACCAACACTAAACTACTTCTCTTCCTTTATCTTTTTGTGAGAGGGGAAAGAGTGAAATACTCGAAAGATGTGACTCCACTGGAACCATGCTATTAAACATGCAATCAAAATGCAAGTGAGTGAATATTCTCTACCTGACAAACATTCTCCTTGAGTGCAGCTCCTCCACCGCGTTCACCTTGCATTCTTTTAGACGCAGGCATCCCATGGTCATGCTCAACACCCTCCTCAATGGCCTCCTTGGGGCTTGCTGCCGTCCTGTGGGTCATCAGTTCTCCCTTGCAAAGAAAAAAATAATGTCCCACATCTGTATTATTGATGTCTCCTCCATCTGACCCCCTCCCTCTGGGCTGCTATTTGTCTAGCCATTAAGCACTTACAGATGTTCAGCCAATCACGCGGGCGGACTGCATGCAATGTTAGTTCTAACCCTGCTGTGATTGGGCGGGTAGTGGGCGCCTTATGCCCTGCCACTAACTGCTCTGAGGCTGTTCCACTGGAACTTTTTGAGCTGTTCCATTTTAAGGTTTCACTAAGGAAGAGAAAACATTCTTAAGTTTATTTGATTACTTATTTGTCCTTCCAAGATCAGTGTTTCCTAAATAATGCCCCCCCTTGGGCATTCTATTCAAATTATCCTGGAAAGAAACATTCTATCATCATGTGTGATGCTGACCTAACTTGTTCTAATTCTCCTTTAACCTGCACTGGAAAGCCAGAGATAGCACCAATGACTGCACTGATGCTCTGCAAGTAAATGGTTTTAAGTCAATCTTTGTTTCTTGAAGGTCAATGTTTACAAACATTATCCTAAACTTAAGCCGTTGATGATCTCAAGAAATAAAAGACTTTTTTCCTGCTAATGGTAGCAGGCTCAAGTTTTAAAGGGCTATATGTTCATTCAGATCATATGGTTACTTCATACTCTGGCTCTGTGGTTTGAGGAACAAGTTTACTTCATGACGAACTACTGACACCTACAGCATTGGATGTGATCTTTTTAAAAGGCCATATCCACAGTTCCCACATGTGCCTTGATTTATTTTCACTAGGATCAAGCTCTCCCTTTTCTCCAGGATTCCTTATAGCTATTAGCTACTTCAAAAGAACACTATTCTTAAGTAAACTCAAGGGAAAGAAGGATGTGGCCTCTACTGTGAAAAGTAGCTTTTCTTTGGAAGATCAAAAGATAAGGAACTGAGTAATACCTCTGAGCCTGCAGTCTCCTTTGATGGGTCATCATTTTTCACTTTTTTACACTGCATCTTGGCTGTAGCGTGCCTCTGTCGTTTTCGCTTCCTTGGTTTATCAAACATCTTGGTAGCACCTATGACAGGAAAGAGGCGTTACTTGCTGGCTAACTACCCACATGTCTAGGAACTATCATCCTCAAATAAAGGGGTATCATAGAATTATGAAATGCTAGAGTAAAAACCAACTTTAACAACTGTTTAACTCTCCTACTTTGGAGAAGAAGAAAACCGACACAGAGAAAAGGGAAACTTACCCATGACTAGATAACTAGCTGGGGAAATCACCATGTATAAGCTCTGACTCATAAAGATTAAAAAGTACATGTATAGGTTATTAAAGCAATTTCATTTTATATGACAGAAGTGACAGACCTTCTAGTTCCTCAAAGGGCTTTAATATCCTTTGGATGGAGAGGAAAGGTATTTATTTACCAGTCAGGAAAAGATACTAATTCCTGGCCTCCAAGATTAAAGACAAAAAGTTCTATCACTACATGGCTTAAGGATTAAGACGAAGGGTTGAAATATTTAAGATTTGGCTTACAGGAGGGATGAAGAAGACATCCCTCAATAAACAGTAACTTAAAGAACATTTATGCAGTAGCAGTGTATCCTTAAACATTGAACAATATAAAATGAATGCTTGGTCTCCTCTAGCATGTTTGGAAAAATAAATTCCAGTCCCTCTCTCATGTTCTACTATCCATATTTCAACTCTTTGGTATAGAAAGAAGAGGAATCTAAAGACATATTTCATAAAATGCTCCAGGATATTTTTGCTAGGTATCAAGACTGCCTCCGTGCTCCTTTGGGTCCATCTGTGCCAGATGGAAAGCTCTGCTATCAAAGGGAGAGTTAACACGATGGCAAATAAAGGTTCAAATTCTTCACGAGCTGCAACACTTAGACAAAATTTACAAAGGATAAAGTTCAGGTTGTTGGCTTTACAACAAAAACAAGTACAGAAGTATAGGGAAAGAAATGACATTACTGTGAAAGTGGTTTATTTTAAAAGCTAGCAGGCAAGCAAGCAAATAAACCAGCCTATAGGGTTATAATTGTCCACAAGGTTAAAATAAACTAAAACATTGCTAGAAAGTTTAATTAGCATGGGTTACAAGAAGAGAAGTATGACATCTCAACATAGTAAATGTAGTTAGTATCACTGAATTGTACACATAAAAATGGTTGCAAAGATTTGTTACATATATTTTACCATACACACACACACACACACACACACAGTGTGCCATCTAAAACCACAAGAAATATAATCTCCCCATGATATTCTTTACTGGCAGACCACATCTGATCAAAGTAGTAGAAAGAACTGATGAGAAAATCTGGGGTAGAAAACAAGACAACTGTGTGGCAATTAATTTGGTCAGGTAGGATTTAGTTCCCCAACCCTGCCACCTGTTTTATCGTCATGTTTCTTCTATAAAACAGGGATACTACCCTACTTTTGTCATTCTTTAGATGGATTAGAGATAACAGCCGTTAAACAAAGGACCTGGTAGAGCGTAGGTGCTCAAACTATTATTATATCTGTTCTTGAATGAAGGGCTGCCCATCCTTCCTGTGAGCAAAATCTAGATCACCAAGTAGAAATTTCAGGAGGCAGATTCCAATTAAATTTACAAGATTCCCAAGGTTTTAAGCAGGAACCACAATGGAATAGTCTCAAATGTAAGCTCTCTTTTTCAAGCAGATGTTCACTGATTAAGGGTGATAGAAGAAACTAAGAGTATTTGTGAAAGACTGTCTCATAATTTATAACTTCTCTCTTAACTCAGATTCTGTATTTTCTGTTCTACAGCGTGAAAAAAAAGGACTCAAAGCCAAGAAATTAATGATGTAGTCCAGAAAATTAGATTAATAGGAAAATTAGAAAGCTGATTTTTCTATATTGTTCCAAACATTTCCTTACTCTAATATAATTCTAATTCTACTCAACTGATTCCAGCATAAAGTCTGAAAATAACAATAAAATTTTCTAGTGTCATGCATAGTTTCAGGAAGCATATTTTGGGCAAAGAAGCCTTAAAACTTGCAATCTTACTGGTCTTGTTTATATATTTAACAACAATTTTTTTAGCTGACTGACAAGGTGCTTCACACTTTATTTCTATGTTATATTTTTTAAATCTCAAAAATACTCACCTTCACCAAACTCTTTAGAATGAGTTGCAGCACATGATTCAGTAATGCCATTTCCCAAGTGACCAGTTTCATAACACTACAAATAAGTAAAATGCAATATGTTTTACAGAAAAACAGAAAATAAAACTTTTACCTTGTATGACAAAAACTGAACTTATCTACTGCCAAAGACACAGGATCCTGACTGCTTTTGACAATTAAAAGAACAGTACAATAAAAGTTTACCCACAGACTCCCAATATATAAAGCAGCAAATACAGAGTGCTGCTCTGATCAAAGTGGGAGAGAAGGAGAAGGGGTACATACTCAGAGCACCACTAACTCAGTTCTATCCCATCCCACCCTGTATTTTAAATTCACCTTCCTAAAATTGTGTTTACAAACACTGGATTTTACATGGACTTATTTACTCAACGAACTCGGAATACTAAAGACCCATGAAACATGGAATGTCTTTCCAACTTATGTAGCTTCAGATTCATCTAAATTAAAGTAAAATTAAAATTCAAAACAAAACCCTTATACATCGAGAATAATTGCCTACACATTTTATTCATCCACAACTGATGCTTGTATGAATTAGATCCATTCCAAGAAAATGTCTTCTCCTATGGGAATGATATTCACCATCATGACTGTAAAACAAAATTTAGTGGCCACAAAAAGGCAATATAATGGATGCTATTCTTGCTGTAAAGCTTCCAAAGTGTGAGACCAAAACAAGACAAAATACAACTATGAATTTCAGAATGCTCATTACATATACTAACACACCACAAGAATACAACTTTGTTCACGTTCAGTGTGATCACGGTCTTAATGAGTCAAATTAAATGAAGAGGCAAATGCTAGGCATCCCAAAATGAAACACCAAACCCACTGCTGTCAAGTCATTTCCGACTCATAGCGACCCTACAAGACAGAGTAGAACTGCCCCATGGAGTTCAAGAGGAGCGTACGGTGGATTCGAACCGCCAACCTTTTTGGTTAGCAGCCATAGACCTTAACCACTATGCCACCAGGGTTTTTGCGAGGCATCCAATTAAATGAAAAAAGACTCCTGGCCAAACTTGCAAACTAGAGTTGCATAATTTAAAGAAAAGCGGCAGCTATATTATTTAGGTAACCAATTTATAATACATTGTTTAATCATCACCCAAAAGTTGTGGAGCACAATAATTAGAATGTTCTGAAACTAGTCAGAGAACAATGCAGGAAATATTCCTCATTTCCAACCTCATCAAATCTGCAAATTAAAATAGAAATGATAGCAGAAAATTCACACTACATGAAAATAATCCATCTGCTCTGCTTAAGAATGAAAAAGACTGTAGAACTTTGCTTTTAAGAGCCTCAGAGGATGTGATTAAGATGCCAATAACTTACTTTACATACACACTCTGCTATGAATATGCATCAAGCCAGTGTACTCTTAAGGTACCACCACCTCAACAGATAACTCTTCTCTTTCTAACCCACCGACTGACCCATCCATAGCATGGCTGGCCTGCCTAGTAATCCATGGTCTAGTCTCAAGATGGAACTGAATCATGGCTTCAAACTTCTAACAAAATGTATCTCAGAGTAACCAGGACTTTAACAGTAAAGCTGACCAGGTAACATGGCAGGATTCTCTTAAAACAGACAAGAGGCCAGCGTTTTGGCCCATATTCATTCTCTTCTCCAGAGTCTGGTTTTTTCTTATTCTAGTGCCAAATCTGCAACCTCCCCCAACCAGAAAAAAAAAAAGCTAAAATTCAACAGTGACTGTTATTAATTACATCCAATAATTAATAACAGACAAGGAGCATTAAAAAAGGAGGGGAGGGAGATCAGAGAATATTTCATCGGTTGGTAGTAGAACAATTAGACATCTACATGGAGGGGAGGGGATTTCAGGACTCCATCTTACTCCACAAGCATTAATTCAAGACAGAACAAAGACCTAAACATGAAATCCAGAAACATAAAGCTCCTAAAAGCATCTCTGTGTCCATAGGGTAGAGAGAAATTTCTTACATAAATCAAAAAATTAAAATTTTTCTTTTCATAATAAGATACTAGTAAGAACATAGGAAAGCCTCAGACTGAGAAAAATATTCACAGTACATATCTGACAAAGGATTTATACCCCAAATATATAAATCACTCCTAAAAATCAACCATAAAAAAAGATAAATAGCTCAATCAAGAATATATTTGAACAGTCACGTCACAAAAATGTAGAATAGTCAATGGGTACAAACTAAGGGGCTCCACAGCATTAAGGAAATACAAATTAAAACCATAATGAGGTAACATTTGACATCCAACAGAATCTGACAATACCAAATGCTAACAAGGACATGGAACAAATGGAATGCTGATATATTGCTAAAGGGAGTACAGAGTTGTACACCACTTTGGAAAATTGGTAAGATAGGTTCTTACAAAGTTAAACAGGCATAAGCCAGCAATTCCACTCCTAAATATTTACACCAAGAGAAATGACAACATAAAAAGACTTGGAAAAAATATTCACAATGGCCCCCAACTTGGGGGGTGGGGGTGCGGACAAATGTGCATCCATGGGAGAACGAATTAGAAAACTGTAATATAATCATATAATGGAATGTTACTCGGCAATAAAAAGAACTACTGATACAAGCATCATTGTGGATGTATCTCAAAAACATGTTGAGTAAAAGTATAGCCAGGTTAAGAAATATATATCCATTCCTGGGTGGCACGAGCAGTTAACATGTAGGGCTGCTAACTGAAAGGCTGGAGGTTTGAGTCCACCAAGAGGCACCTCAGAAGAAGGCCTGGTGATCTTTGCTGAAAAATCAGCCATTGAAAACCCTATGGAACACAGTCGTACTCTGACACATATGGGGGTGCCATGAGTCGGAATTGGAGTTGACCCGACAGGCCACTGGGGTGTACGTGTACATATGGTCCCATATGCAGTGAAACCTGTGAGAGCTGGAACTCACCGGCACTGCCGTGTTTTTCCAAGTTTGGCAAGTTTTCTGCCTTTGATAAGGGGCAGTCTTACCACTTTTCTATTGCTCTCTATTAGTGGAAAATACGTGAGTTTTCCTTCTCTGACAGGTTTCTGCTTTACACAGGCCCCAGCTTTCACAGGCTTTACTGTACACACACACACACACACACACACACGTGTGTGTGTGTATTATATGATTCCATATATATGCTGTCCAAGAACAAAACTAATCTATGGTGATAGAAGTAAAAAAGTGTTGCCTCTGGACAGAGTGGGAAATTGACTAAAAGGGGGCACAAGAGAATTTCCTAGGTTAATTAATAGATATATATAGTACTTTGTTTTGGGCGGTAGTTACACAGGTATACACAATTGTCTAACACCATCAAACAGAACAATTAAGACCTGTACATTTTACTGGCAGAAACTATATCTCAATTTTTTAAAAAGCAGCATGGGGTACATTTGCCTATATATATTAAAAATAAGTATATAAACTAAAATCGTGATTTTTCAAAACTTTAACCCACTAATATAATAAGTCACATTTTAGATAGGAAAACTGCAATTGACAGAGCAAGGTTAGACAGATGAGCACAATTTTTAAGCAACCCAGTCTCAAAACCATTGAGAATTCATCTTATTCTTTCAAATCATTCACTTAACTGGCGCTAATTTCTACTTTCTTTGAAGTTTCTCATCACCTCACTTCCAGCAGTATTGCAACATCCTACCAAGATTCATCTTATACAAAATACTAAATTTATTATCTGACTGTAAACGTCACTTCCATGCTCAAAAATATTCAACTGAATCCTGGTTTCCCTTCCTCTTCCCACATATCTCTTCCAATAATCCTCCAATATCATTATGATTTCAAAAATGTAAGACCAGGGAGAAAGCAGCGCATAGAGAATAACACAACCTTATGAGAATATAAGATACAATGACAGAATGGTGAATCAGAGATCAGATTGTCCCTGAAGATTGTACAAACTGCAAAGAAAGTTTGGAGGGCAGGAAACAAGCCTAAAAACAATTAAAACCCCCATGTCGTAAGACTGCTTTGAGAAGAGAAATGTAATTGTGAGACATAATGCTACTTTTAAAGTATGAAGCACAAATAAAATTTCATGCTAACCCAGATGGGTGAATATCTAACAAAAACAAAACTAGGGGCCTTAATACAAATTTATACAACAGAAGTTTGCTATAGTTAACAACAGAAGTCAAAAACCTCGAATTATTTACAGTTTGATTACATCTATTTTTTTTATAAGGAAAAAAAATTAAATAATTTTTAGAAAAGGAAATCTGTGCATTCTACAACTGAATTTCTAACCTTTACCCTGACTACTCTTCACTCATAAGGGCAGCAGGGTATTCTGTAAGGAATCAATATCCAGACATTCTTCATTCTTTCTCCAGATACTCTTTAATGATGCTTTCTTGGCTAATAAAGAGCAAATCTGCAAACTAAGAAGCTTAGTTCAAATATTTCTGCCTGGATTATAGCTAAACTGGGTCTTCTTTTTTTGAGATATTATAAGGTTAGTGGCTGGTAGACACAGAAGTGAAGTAAGGTAAGAGGTTTTGAGCCCAGAAAAGTAATGAAAACAAGCTTAAAAGCTTGTTTCATTTTCATTTTAAGAGAATATCTGAAATCAATTCATACAAATGCCTGTGCAGGTGCAAAATTATCTTTTTAATACAGGGTCTCTCAGACAAATCAGATGTATTGACATTCCAGAACTTCTATGTATATGTGCTGGAATGTTATAAATATTAATGAAAGTATTGTTTTTTAAATCTCATATTTCCTGGGTCAGTATTTAATCCTATTTTAAAATTAACTAAAACAACATACCTTTTTAGAAAGGCCCAGATCCCCCTTCTTGGGCATAAATCCAGGGTCTAAATCATTGGATTCAAGAAGTTTCTTAGTTGGTTTTCTCTGACGCTTACTTTCATAGTTTCCTAGAACGTATGTACCCTTCATTAGACGATTTAGAAACTGGCACAAGTTAATTTCAGATGTGTATATACATACACACACACACACAACCAAAATAAGTCACAATATTGTTGATGTGTTCTCATCTTCTTGTGGGGGACAGGCAGGGTGGGAATTTATTTAAATACTAGTTAACATAAAATA
Source organism: Dugong dugon (assembly GCA_030035585.1). Taxonomy (NCBI): domain Eukaryota; kingdom Metazoa; phylum Chordata; class Mammalia; order Sirenia; family Dugongidae; genus Dugong; species Dugong dugon. The sequence continues at coordinate 153,434,529 of CM057460.1, forward strand.
ATCAAAACAAGCAAAGAATTCTCAATGGAGATACAATCTAATGTGAGGTTGTACTTATGACAGTATTTACTTATTTATTTTTAATCACGAAAGAACTAAGGAAGAAATTCAAAGGGCAGAACTGCCTTTATAACCATGTGTGTCAAGGACAATTATATGAAGGAAAACTGAGGCGAAATAAAGCCTGGATTCTGAGCACAAATGGACTAAGATTAAAATTCTTGCTCTGCCCCTAAATAAATAAAAGGCACTTATGTACTTGGTAGGAGGGTGACTATTAATAGCTAAAGGTTCGGCTGATAACTGCAAAGCTGGCTGTTCAAACCCACTCAGAGGCTCTGCAGGTCAAAGACCTCGCAATCTGCTCCTATAAAGATCACAGCCTAGAAAATCCTATGGGGCAGTTCTCTGTCACATGGGGTCACTATGAGTTGGAATCGACTAGACAGCACCTAATAATAACAAGGACTGCCAAAAGAAATTATATAAAAGAGCCTCATACCAGTCACTATCTTTACTATTCTTTTAAAAGCCTTTTTGACTTTGCCTTGATTGATTAAGCACAATTGGGATACTGTTTTAAAGGAGGAACATCACAAACTACTGCTGGGAATGTAAAAAAAAAGTTGCACCCCAATTTTAAAGGAGGTACAGAAGAGAATTCTTCACATTCCTTGGCTGACTACAGTATTAAATAGTCAAAAGTTGAATTAGAGACAGTAAGTTTAGATCCTAACCCTCACCAGGTAACATGTTACATAAAGCATGCTAAAGTGAGAAGCAACTGGTAATTAACTTTGAGGGAAAATTAACACAGCTTCTATATGTCAGGTAAATTACATTACACATTATTACATTATGATCTCTTTTTTATAGATGGAGTCCTGGTGGTGCAGTAGTGAAGCGTCCGGCTGTTAACCAAAAGGCTGGCAGTTCAAATCCACCAGCCACTCCTTGAAAATCCTATGGGGCAGTTATACTCTGTCCTATAGGGTCGCTATGAGTTAGAATTGACTTGACGGCAATGGGTCAATAGATTATTTTAGATGAGGACAGAAGGTCAGAGGTTAAATACCTCCCTAAGTAAAACAAGGGTTGGTGGAGCCAGTACCTGAAGCACAGGTTTCATGCGCTTGCTCCACTAGTGTGCAGTACCCCTCCCAAGAACCCTGTTCTCCTGGGTGTTGATTCACACAGTAGCTCATCAAAACAATCATGAAGAGCAACAATGGAACAAAAAAAGTGGTGTTAAAAATCATGTTTTCTTGAGAGTGTGCCACTAATTCATGGTCAGTAACTATATCCAATCAGCACTTTAGAGATTTCCCAGGGCAAAGTGTGTAGTTTGTTATATAGAGATACAGATACACTACTGGCTTTCCATCAAAACATACTAAAATCTTCTGCTTCCTCTCAGCACACCCACGTATATCCAGAGACCCTATCCCCACCTTACCTGATGGTTTAACTAGCAATTCCTCAGACTCAAGGGCAGGCCGTGGAGAGATTTCCGGAGCCACAGGCACAGACAAGGTCAGCTGTGGCAACTCAGCATGTCCACCTCCAAGCTCTGACTGAGCCAAGGGCCCTTCTAAAAATGGAGCCTCTCTTTCAAGAACTGGAGGCTCTTCTTTGGTTGAAATCAAAGAATTCTCGTCCACCTGTTTGTTTTGAACACTAGGTCGACATCGGGCTAGAAGGCTTTCTTCTTCACAGCGGGAACTTACCTGAGAGCAAAACATAAAAATAGAATCCACAAGCCCAAAGTGAGAGAAACTTAAGCGTCAAAAAGAATAATGCAGTTGACTGATATGCCCTGAACCTATAAAAATTCTTAAGCCCACAACTGTAATCTAAACAAAACAAAACAAAACAAGCTCCTCTAAATCTGTCACCAATTAAAACAGCTAATAATGAGCTCCTTAATGTTAAAATTGGTAATTAATGAGAAGAAAATAAGCATTTGTCCTGCCTCCCAAGTATTTCAGGACAATAAAATAGTTCACTAAATGAGGGGGGGAAAGTAGAAGACATAACAAAATCTGGAAGTCTTCATTTTGTAACCCCTAATGAAATTATTGATTTAGGCAAGGATCTTCAACTAATGTTAAAACTATCTGGAAACAGTTGATGGGGAACAGGATGTCCTTCTGGAGCCAAAGTAATTACACACATACTGCTTCCTGCTCGACTGGTAAAACATACCTTAAAAGAGAGGAATTCCTCAAGTAGTTACCACAATGGGCAACTAGACACTACATACCATTAGAATGTCATGCAGTATGTGATACAGCATCATCTAAAATATAGCCTAGCTAAAAATGTTTAACCTGAATCTATCAAACTATTAGCTCTAACTTCAATTTAATAGGGAATATAAGGTACAGAAAAACAAGTTAAGTGACATTCATAAGGAAGCAATCACACAAATCCAGAAGTGGATAAAACCAAAACCCACTGCTGTCAAGTCGATTCCAACTCATAGCGACCTTGTAGGACAGAGAAGAACTGCCCCATAGAGTTTCCAAGGAGCACCCCATGGATCTGAACTGCTGACTTTTTGGTTAGCAGCTGTAGCCCTTAACCACTACGCCAGCAGGGTTTCCAGACAGTGGATAGTCTACATAAACATCCAACTCTCTGTGGTAAGACAGACAGGGTCATGAAAAAAAGGGGACTTTAGGAATCGACTTGAAAGCAACAGGTTTGGTTTTGGGGTTTTTTTTTTTTTTTTTTTTTGGTTCTAGATTTAAAAATATTTAAGAGACCTAACAGTCAGACATTACATGGTATTACAGAATAACATGTAGTCCTACACTGATCCTGGTTTGGATAAACCAAACATAAAGGCTGGAGAACGAGAGAGTATTTGAATATGGACTAGTATTACATAAATTGGTCTTACTAGATGTTAAACTGGTTATGCAGGAAAATGTTCTCTATTTTAGATGTACACAGTAAAGCATTAAGGGATAGAATGTCAAAACGTCTCTACTTTAAGATACTTCAGGTTGATACTTTAGTTCAAAATACAGTTATGCACAGCTTAACGTTCAGAATACAGTCTGTGAAATAGGACATTATTACGATTTGGATGCTGTGCGAACACTGTATGACCAGCAATCTGCGGGTTATAAATGTCCGACTTAACAGAAAACTCGTACTTAAGAACAGACTGCCAGAAAGTCTATTACATTAATAGTTTGAGTTAAAAACAATGTTTCATAATAACAAACGTGTGCACTACTTTGTGACGCTCATTAAAACATTGCATAGTTTCTTCTGCTGCCTTCGTATCAGCACTCACAGCCTCACCACTCACTTTCACATTATGCAGCAAAAAACGTTGTTTGAAGCGCTTGAACCACCCAGAGCTACCACTAAACCTGGTGTTGTAGTTTGGTTCTGCTTTTTTTTTTAAAGCATCTTGAACAAGCTTCGTGCCCTGGCATAATTGTCAATGTGCTGAGAGGGATTCACTTCTGTGTTTGGTCCCCAATCCACGACATTAGCAATTTCTCCACATCTGATATACGTCCCTCTCACGTTTTCGTTAGCCTTGTAGCTTTCAGCGGAGCCGATCCGTTAACAGCTTGGAGAATTTTTTCTTTGTTTTTAAGGATCGTCGTGATTGTCGAGTGTGACATGCCTAAACTGCAAGCAATAGCATTCCCCAATTTTCCACCTTTCTGTTGCTTAATAACATTTTGTTTCACTTCCAAATCGATACTTCTCCTTTGCCTCTTGCTGCTGCTGTCACTAGCACTGGTTTTGCTGCGTCTGGGAGCCATGACGCACTTTACAGTAATATTTCGAAAGAAAATTCAACAGAGAGATAACGCTACAATACTCAACAGACACGCGATACACAAGATCAGACGTTGCTGCCTAGGAGTCGAAGCATACACTGTTATACAAAAAACTTTTTATTTCTAAGTAGGGAAAGTTCACATTAAAATAACGATAGAAAGTACAGTACATACATAAGCCAGTAACACAGGCGTTTATTATGACTATCAAGACCTATGTGTTATACCATATGTATCGTACCATTATATGCCTGGCAGCACAAGTGCTTTGTATACAAGAGACATGAGGTACACCTGTTGCGTATGGGAAGCTGTTGCATTCGCTACGTCCTTTTCTCCAATCAGGATTTCTGAACTCTTTTATAAACTTATGGGACTACGGATGCATCTGCGGTCAGATGTTGCCCAAACAAACATTATGTGCCTCACGACTACACTTCAGTTTAGAAGCTGAATTTAAAAACAAAGCAACAAAGCTATCATAACAACAATAGAAATATTCTAAAACTGGTTTATAGTGATGGTTTCACAACTCAGTAAATTTATTAGAAATCACTGAATTGTACACTTAAAATGGGTGAATTTTATGGGATGTGAATTATATCTTGAATAAAACTGTTAAAAACAAACTTCCCTCTCATCAAGGATAAATTACAATTTTTTTTAATTGTTTTAAAAATTAGCGTGGGTCATAGTGTATGTTTTATATCCTGTGTTAGTCACTTAACATTGTATCATGACAACATTCCTAAGTCATTAAATATTCTTTGAAAGCAAAGAAACACACATACATAGTATGCTGACTCACTTAAATTACTTTCTAAACAATTATTATATGCTAGGTACTGTGCTAGAAGCTGAGGATAAAAAACGGAAAAAGCAAGATCCCCATTTAAGGAAATTATTGCCTGATGGAGACAAAATACGATACTAAAGAAAAATTGCTGTTTCCTAAAAGAACCAATGAAAGCTTGTTAAAATGATGAAACATACCTTGTGTATCTGTTCCTGAACCTTCTTTTGTTTTTTCTTAGGAGCAAATATCTGATCATACTCTTCTGTATATTCCAGAAGCCACTTGCTTGGCTTCCTAAGGCGTTTCTTCTCTGACCGCACAGCTAAAAGAAGAGTTCAGTGTTAAGAAATAAGCTATAGAAACACCAACTGTTTCCATTTATCCCTATACCCTCAAAGGCACAGAGTTGGGAAAGCACCTAGGGGAAAAAAAAACCTGTGGCTTAAGCTTCAAGAGGCTCAAAACTGATTTGCTATGGGTCCTCATATATAAAAAGAGGGATGCGTAGAAAAACTGCGTTCACCTATACACACACACACGACCCAATCTTAAGGAAAATGTTAAATTAAAACTAGTGTCCTACAGTTACTGATGATCGTACAAATAAAACTAACACATACCTAACATAAAAATATAAATTCTAAATCAAGTAAACTGATAAAATACACCATGGGTTATTTTAAATAACATCTCCCCAAATCATTTTAGAGAAAATATTTACCTAATGAGCACTACCTGCATGAATTTCAGAAGTATGTTACAAACATTTCATCAATTTAGTATCATACGGCTGTGGAACGAGTTTCATGTTAGAAAACTGCAAAAAAATATTTGTAAACAGAATCATCAAAAAATATGAAATTAATGATACATACACCATTATCTCAATGATACTAAAAAAAGGTGATGTCTAGGTCAATTGGTGTAACAAGTTTATTAAGAAAATGTTCTGCATCTCACTTTGGTGAGTGGCGTCTGGAGTCTTAAAAGCTAGCAAGTGGCCATCTAAGATGCATCAGTTGGTCCCAACCCACCTGGAGTAAAGGAGAATGAAGAACACCCAAGACACAAGGAAAATATAAGCCCAAGAGACAAAAAGGGCCACATAAACCAGAGACTGCATCAGCCTGAGACGAGAAGAACTAGATGGTGCCCGGCTACAACCAATGACCACCCTGACAAGAAGAACAATAGAGAAGCCCTGACAGAGCAGGAGAAAAGCAGGGTGCAGAACTCCAATTCTAGTAAAAAGACGAGACTTAATGGTCTGATTGAGACTAGAAGGACCCCGGAAGACACGGCCTCCGGACTCTCTGTTAACCCAGAACTAAAACCATTCCTGAAGACAATTCTTCAGGCAAAGATTAGACTGGACTATGGGACAAAATGATACTCGTGAGGAGTGTGCTTCTTAGTTCAAGTAGATACATGAGTCTAAATAGGCAGCTCCTGTCCTGTGGCGAGATGAGAAGGCAGAAAAGGACAGGAACTGTTTGAATGGACACAGGAAATCCGGGGTCCAAAGGAGGAGTGTGCTGTCACATTACATAGAGAGCAACAAGGGTCACATAACAATGTATGTATAAATTTTTATATGAGAAACTAACTTGAGCTGTAAACTTTCACTTAAAGCACAATAAAAAAATTCTCTTTTTTTTTAAATTTAAAAAAAACTCACATATGCCAAAGACAGGAGAATATGATAGAAATACAGAACTTGGAGCATTTTTTTATGGTCGAAGTATCATAATCCAATTTTTCTTTGAATGAATGGTGAAACAAACATCTGATTACAACATCCCTATAAAACTCTGTACTAGTTTTAATGTACTTAACATACTACAGTCACTTTACTAAACCATAAGCTCTTTGGAAAGAGCAGAGGTTAGTGCTTATAGAATACAGTACACAGTCTACTCAAAAGGCACGAGGCATTCAATGATATGATGACTTCGAGAGCAAGGTGCTCCTGGCCTTGTTGAATGTGACAACACTGACGTCTTCCATAAAAGGAAAGTAAGGAAGCAAAAGTTGGGTGAAAGAAAAAGGTCATGGGCACTGCAAGCTTCGCAAAAGCTCCTACTCCTTCGACAGCACATACAGAAACAAACCATAAAATCATTAGGATAAGATGTGGAAGATAAATTTCTTTTTACTAATTCTAATTGCTATAATTTAATAGTAGTAATATACCTTTTGGAGCCCTGGGGGCTTAGTGGTTAAGAGCTCCGCTGCTAACCAAAAGATCAGCAGTCTGAATCCACTTGCTGCTCCTGGGAAACCCTAGGGAGCAGTTCTACTCTGTCCTATAGGGTTGTTATGAGTCATAATTGACTCGATGGCAATGGGTTTTGTTTTTTTAAATATATCTTTTAGTTTAATTATTAAAAGTTAATGTTAGAAAAAAAGTTTTTTAAGTTAATGTTAGAAGCTGAAATCGTTATCAAAATCACATACCTACAGAACTCCCAACATAATTATGGGGCTAGTTAACACCTCACAATTGTTGGAAATTTGTCCTAACTTTTCCGTGTTAGACAAATAACCTAAAAATGCCCCCAAATTGGAAAGTTTTCCCAAACCAACTATTTCAGAAGAAATTAAAACCAACAACCAGGCAATTATTTTAAATATTCCCCCCAAATAAAAAAGTCTCTGAAGAAAACAACTCAGCCAAAATATATCTTGGAAAGAATACATATATCTATCTATGACAGTCAGTGGTAATTACTTTCTTCTCTGAGTCAAACAGATTGTCTTTAATATATTCACATTAGACAAGCCATCCAAGTTTACAAACACCAATGACAGAAATAAGATCAAAGAAATGACAGGGAATAACAGGGGTTTACAACGTGCAAGACACTGTTTAGCCATGTAACATTCATGAATCTCAAATTCTTACTTCAACCCCCCAGGTAGCAATGTGCTCAGCTGCTAACCAAAAAGGTTGGCAGTTCGAATCCACCTAGCAGCTTAGCAGGAGACAGACTTGGTGATCTGCTCCCATAAAGATTACAGCCTAGAAAACCCTATGGGGCAGTTCTACTTCATTACATGGGGTCATATGAGTCAGAATCGACTGGACAGCACCTAATAACAACAGAAATATTCTAAAACTGGTTTATAGTGATGATTCTACATCTTAGTAAATTTACTAAAAATCACTGAATTGTACACGTAAAGTGGGTGAATTTTATGGCATGTACGTTATACCTTGAGTAAAGTTGTTTTTAAAAAAAGAAAAAGCCCCTTATCAAGGCTGAATTACAAAGTCTTCTCCTTTTCATCAAAATGGTGAATTCTCCCAGAAGACTTGAGTACTAACAGGAACATTATTCCTATCATAAGATTTTTAGCCCTTGTTCATACTTCTAGTTGCCTGGTTCTGGAATGTCAGAGGCAAAAAGAGTTCTTTCTTTTTAAAAGCAAAAATTCAAACAACCCTTCCTAATAATGGCAAGCTTAGTTACTCAGCCCAAACCTCCTGTTGAAAATAACTAAAAAATGCTGTAAAAAAATGTTTTTAAAACCTCCTTGAAAGACTCAAAGCACTGACAAGATGGTAACAGAAAAGAACGACAAGACAAAAACTACCAGAAATAAATAGACCACTGAAGCTGATTTTGTCCTGAGGATTTTTTGATGATCCTGTTGGTGTGTGGAGCCTCTGGGTGGTGGTAAATGGTTAATGTACTCGGTGCTAACTGAAAGGCTGGAGGTTCGAATCCACCCAGAGGTGCGTCAGAAGAAAGACCTGGCAGATCTCCTTCTGAAAAATTAGCCATCAAAAATCGATGGAATACATTTCTACTCATGCATGTGGGATTGTCATGAGTTAGATTCAAGTAGATAGTAACTGGTTTTGAGGTTTGCTGTAAAGAGGACAGACGTTTAAAAGAGACTAAACTGAGGCCCCCAAAGGCCTCTATTCTCAGGGTAATGGTGAAGCAGAAGCAAATATTCCCAGCATCACCAATTTCTACCTCCAGAAGACCAAAGGGAAAGTTGCCTTGGCACAAAGTGAAATACTAAGTCCTTGAGAAGTTGTGGGTACTGGCTGGACCCTCCTGTGGATTTGCAGCCTGATGGACCAGGAACTTCAAGATACCAGGCACCTGACATAAGCAAACTCTAATCTTCTTTGGAGGAACAAACGAAGTTCTCATACAGAATAAAAACCTTACCATAGTATAAAAGAGTCCCCGTATATAATTTCTGAGAAACAACTATCAGTAAATACAACCAAGCACAAAAGAAAACAAACAAAGCACCATGAGAGAAAACTAGCAGCTACCCAGCTGGACACACAGCTCACTCTCTCGGGTCTTTGCTCAAATACTCCCACCTCGGGGAGATCTACTGTGATCATTCTATTTAAACGTAGAACCTCCCAGCATTCCCCATCTCCTTAACCCTGCGTTATTTTCTCCAAAGCAGCATTTATTACCTTCATTATCAAACGGTGCTGATGTCAGATAAAGTGAAAAGCAGACATTATGTGCCTCCATATAAAAGAACATAAGACCACCTATGAAGAAGTACTGAGGGGTGGGCAAAGCAGAATCAAACCTGAATCTAATTAAGCCTTTAGATCCAACTAGAAGAGCCTCTGAAGAAAGGCAAACAATCTATTCCTAAAAATCAGCCACTGAAAACCCTACGGAACACAGTTCTACCCTGACACACGTGGGGAACCATGAGCCAGAATCGACTTGACAGTAACTCTGTTTTTTACCAATTAAGAGGAAATACACAGGCCAGAGCAACATATTAAACTATACCACAGAGATGGAATCAGCAAAATGCAGAGTGGGAAAATCTACAAACAAATCTTCAACAAATTGCAGGGGAGCTTTTTGTCTTCTATTAATCCTGCCTGTTCTATGTTTTAGGTTATTTTAAAAATATGAACTCTTACCTTATCAAAATCCAAAGTTAATATCTTTGCCATCCTCCAGAGTAAAAGGAAATAACTTCCTCCATCCAAACTAATATTTTACAGTTGTTGTATAATTTAATTTAATGGAATTATTTAACTCCATAAGGCATTGCTATCATTATATTTAAGGTCATCGTTCATTTGGATTTACCCACATATTTATTACTCTTCGTTCTTCACCGCTATTTTATTATAGAGAATTTCAACCATACACAAAAACAGTATAACAAACCCCCATGTACCTATCACCCAGCTTCAACAATCAAAAACTCATGGCCAATCTTGTTTCATCTATCCTCCCATTCTTTGTCCTATTCCCATGTAATTTTAAAACAGCTCCCAGACAGCATATCATTTCATCCTTATGATGTTTCAATATGTATCTCCAAAAAGATAAGGACTTTTAAAATATAACACTGTCACACATAATAGTATTTATTCAGTAAAAATGTCCCTCTCAACTCCATCCCTCCTATGTATGCCCTACAATTACAAATTTGACAGTATTCTGAAATCTAGAAAACTGCACTGCAAGTTCCAAATAACCAAGCTAAAATTCACCTTCTGAAACACAGTTTTATTTATGTTGAGGGACTGCCTATATTTTCTTCCTAGAGTCAAAACTAATTCATACAAAAATTCATACTTTAATTATTTTTTTAAATGACTACATTCGGAGTGGTGATACTGATTTGCAATACAGAGATTAAGGTAGGTATGCCACAGGTAAAAGAAATACTAATGAAATACCAAGCCTTACTTTTATGTCTACTATTAATAGTATATTAGTATAATAACGATGAAGTACAAATTATAATTTTGAAAGACACTGTGAAATAAACATCAGTACTTCTAGAAATCTATCGTTCAGATTCTCAGATAGACAAAAAGACATCTTAAAGTTATTAATTACAATAAAGTTTAAATTAGCAAAAACTGTGAAAAAATCTAAATATCCATTAACTGGAGACTGGTTTAATAAATTATGGCATGTTATAAGAACATCCTGTACCTTTAAAAAATAAATTCATTACATATTGATATGGGATGAGAGTGAAAACAAAATCCAGAAGAGAACAATGTGTACAGTGAGTTATCATCTGTTTAAAAAATATAAGTGTACATTCCTTTGCTTTTTATACACGGAGTATCTCTGGATAGGCGACCTGAGCCATGGAATAAGCTTAGGAAAGATATTTTCCAGTAACTATTTGCACCTTTTGAATTCTATGAACTCCATGACTATACTATATATTCAAAACCAAACAAATTAAAAACTGAAGTAAATAAAAATTATATCTAAAATATTTGAAATATTATATCCTCAGACTGAGGCATCAATATGGAAATTCCTGGTTGCTTTCCCATCTCCTCAATGCTGGCACTGGTTTTATCACAAACACTCAACTGTGGCCTGAGCCTAAAAGAAATCTATAAAATACACCTAAGGAAAGACAGTACCTGTTTCCACGATATACTCACATGTACTAGTAACAGACCAACATGAAGGAAGGATGATTTCTGGCAACCATCTAACCATATTTAACAGCTACAGGGCAGGTCTGTAAAGGCAGTGCAGGAGGGAAAGGATGCCAAAGAAAAAATAATTGGATGAAGAGCTGGCAAAGTATGGACAGGAAAGCAGGCTAGGTAACTTGATACCAGAAACTTCAAATAACGATTTCTAGAGTCGTCTATCAGGGGAATCTAGATTACACCAAGCATGGAATTAGGATAACTAGAGAGTAGTTTCAACCCAAAGCCAAAAGATATAAGATCCACAAAGAAAAACCTCTTCTCCTTGGCGATAAAGAAAGAGAAAATAAAGATTCTGACCGAAGATGAAAGCTGAGTGTCCTAAACAACTGCTTCTCAAATCATCTGTTTGAATTACTAGAATAAAATAAAACATACAAAATACAAACCCAGTTTTCTTAGTAGACTTAAAGACATATAATTATTCTGTCAAATTGCTATAAAAGTTTCTAAAGGGCTACTCACAACATATGAACTTATCTTCTCTCAATGGGGACTGTTAACAGTTTTACAGATAACCCTACTTTGAATAGGAGCCCTGGTGGCACAGCGGTTAAAAGCTACAGCTGCTAACCAAAAGGCGGGCATTTTGAATTCACCAGCTGCTCCCTGGAAAGCCTATCGGGCAGTTCTACTCTGTCCTATACGATTGCTATGAGTCAGAATCAACTCAACGGCAATGGGTTTTGGTTTCTACTTTAAGTAGCAATGCCCTGCACAAAGAATGAACATTACCCTGTGTTCTGGTATAAAAGAAGAGGATACATTCTCTGAACTTTAGCAAAACTGAGAAATGAGATGCAAATGCCTACACTTTACAGCAAAGGTACACATCTCATACCAAAAGAATTCTCTCCCAGTCTGGCATACATTTGACACTTGAACGGAAAGCCAACTATATAACCCAGAACAGTGACAGGGAAAAAGAAAAGTAGATAAATTAGGGAAAGGCCACAACTGAGTTGTGGCAAATTGTTACTTAAGAATCTACTTGTGTCACAACTCATACTATGAAACTGATATTTCCCTGCTACCAAAATTAGATAAAAATATCACACAAAAAAGGAAATTATGAACCAATATGAATACAGACAAGAGACTCCTCAACAAAATATAAGGAAACTGAATCCAGTAAAATACAAAGCTAGGATTATACATCATGACCAAGTAGAATTTATCCCAGGAGTTCAAGCTATGTTCAGTACACCCACTCCTCGCTTATGTACATAGTAAGGTTCCAAACACCAAGTCATTATGTGAAAACCGACATTATGCGAAAATGGAGTATGACCACATCGGATCACAAAATGGAGTATGACTACATCGTTACATAATTACCAAACTGCATTACTGCATAACTGCAAAATTACATCATTACATAACTGCCAAACCACTGAGATCCACAGCCTAGCCAAGATGACACACAGCCTTAACCATCGCAGCCAAAGTTACTCTTGCCTCACACCTTGGCATTCGTTACTGACAGATGTACACTGTTAATGAGGAAAATAGAAGGATAGTAGATTTTTTAGCATTGTCGTAAATGTGAAATATCAGAGAACGAGATAGTTGATAAGTGAGGAGTAGGCGGATATGAAAATCAATCAATTTAATATGCGACATTAATAAAATATACAGACCAGGCAATGTTTTGTTCTGTCATACATAAGGTCGCTAATGAGATGGAACCGACTTGACAGCACTGAACAACAAACGACAAAAATCACATGGTAATACCAATTGATAGAGAAAAAGTATTTCACAAATTAAACAAACTAGGAGTAGAAAGGTACTTTCTAAACCTAAAAGGTCATCCTCAAAACACACAGTTAACATCATACTTGATAGTGAAAGACTGAATGCTTTCTACTTAATACTAAGAACAAGACAAGTATGCTCCCCTCTTGCCACTTATATTTAGTACTGCACTAGAGGTTCTAGCCAGAAAATCTATGGGAAAAAAAGAAAGAAAAAACATCTAGATTAGAAAGGAAGAAGTAAAACTGTATTTGCAGATGACACGATCTTGTGCATAGAAAAGTCTAACGAACTGACAAAAAACTATTAGAGCTAATAAAGAGTTCAGCAAGATTTCAGAATACAAGATCAAAATACAAAAATCAACTGTATTTCCATATACTTGAACAATCTGAGAATTAAATTTAAAAAACAATTATAAACAATAGCATCAAAAAGTATAAAATAATTAGAAATAAATTTAACACAAGAAGTGTAAGAGTTGTACACTGAAAACTACAAAATACTGTTCAAAGAAATTAAAGAAGACCTAAATGAATGGAAAGAAATCTGTGTTCATAGATAGGAAGACTTAATATTGTTAAAATGGCAACACGGCCCAAATTGACCTACAGATTAAACACAATCCCTTATCAAAACTATCAAAATCTTACCAACAATCAGAAACATGATCCTATATATAGAAAATGCCAAAGAATCTAGAAGAAAGCTGCCAGAAATAATAAATGCACTCAGTAAAGTTGCAAAGTACAAGATCAACACACAAAAATCAGTTGGGTTTCCATACAGCAGCAATGAGCAATCTGAAAAGAAAATTAAGAAAACAATTCGACTTAAAACAGCATCAAAAGAATAAAATACCTAGGAATAAGCTTAACCAAGGAAGTGAAAGATTTGTACAACATAAACTATAAACCACTGCAGAAAGAAATTTAAAAAGACCTAAGTACAGTCAACATTCCACATCCACAAATTCAACCAACCGTGGATTGAAAATCTTCGGGGGGGGGGGGGGGGCGGCGGCTACGGGAACCTACCCTGCAATGATTCCCAGCCTGCTCTGTTGGCCCTAGCACATGCAACAAACAACCCATTTCAGTAACTCCCTTTCAGCTGGACCTGCCCTGCTGCACCACAGCTGAGAGACTAGTCCTGCCCATTGCACAAGGAGATGAAAAGTATTGTGCCCACAGACGAGCAAGCAAAAAAGAATGCAGAGCTTGCCTGCTCAGACATAAACAAATGAAATGAAAAAGCAAGATGGAACAAACAAATCTACAACAAATAAACGAACAAAATAACTACTGAATGAACCAAAGACAGCACACAATATCAAAACATATAAAAAACAGGACAGGATGTTCCAGTAAGCATCCAAAATAAAACACCAGATGACCTTCCAGTAGAAGAAAAGGCACTAGAACTACCTCATAGGGAACTCGAATCTGTAATATTCAGACCTATCCAAGAATTGAAGCAAAAAACAGACAAAAATAAGGAAAAAATAGACAAATTCATGGAAAAGGCAGACAAATTCATGGACCAAAAAATGGAAGAATTCAGGAAAACAATACAGGAACAAAATGCTAAAATAAATTCACAAACAGAAATCATACAAAAACTGCAATTAGAAATCTAAAAGATAAAACAAGATTTCAGAAATAGTGTCACAGAAGGGCTGAGGATCAGGTTTGAAACAATGGAAGACAGAATCAGTGAAATTGAAGACAAACACTTGGCTACAACTGTTTGAGAAAAAATCAGAAAGAAAAATGAAGAAACCCTGAGGATTATGTGGGATACAATCAAAGGAAAAAGATCTGTGAGTGATTGGCATTATACAACAAGGGGAGAAAACAGAAAAAATAAAGAGGATCACTGAAGAACTGCTGACTGCAAATTTCCCCAATATCATGAAAGACGAAAAGCTAAACATCAAAGATGCTCAATGAACCCCATAAAAGATAGAGCTCAAAAGAAAATCACCAAGGCATATCATAACCACACTCTGCGAAAACCAAAGACAAAGAAAGAATCCTGAGAGTAGCTCGAGAAAACTGAAAAGTCAAATACAAAGGAGAAACAATAAGACTAAGCTCAGATTATTCGACAGAAACCATGCAGGCAAGAAGTCAATGGGATGACATATATAAAACCTAGAAGGAAAAAATTGCCAGCCAAGAATAATATATCCTTAGAAACTCTCATTCAAATATGATGGTGAAGTTAGTACATTTCCAGATAAACAGAAATTAAGGGACTATGTAAAAACCAAACCAAACTTACAAGAAATATTAAAGGCGCTCCTTCAATCTGAGAACAAATAACATCAGAACACAGCCTGAATTTAGGACACAAGACTGTACCAGCCAGATACCAACTGAGGAAATAAACCCCCAAGGACTATTCCAGAAGAATTACAACAGGGAACCAGGTTAATCTGTAAATAACAACATCATCAGAACAATAAAAGAGGGAATAAATGGTGTAGGTATTAGAACCTTCTAATGGAGGGGAAGGCAAGGCAATACCAAGTAATAATAGACTGGTTCAAACCTAGGAAGATAAGGGTAAATTGTAAGACAACCACAAAGAAAGTTAACAAACCTACTCATCAAAATAAAGAAGAAAAACATAAAGCCTCCGTAAAAACAAAAGAAATGGAAAAAAAAAATCCACAAAAGGAATTCAACACAAGAGTCACAGGATCAAAGAAAACATCAGCACCACAAAAAAAAAAACTACAAAATAAACTCACACCTATCAATAATTACACTGAAGGTAAATGGCCTAAATGTATCCATGAAGAGATAGAGACTGACAGAATGGATAAAAAAACGGGATCCATCAATATGCTGTCTACAAGACACACACCTTAGAAACAAAGATGTAAATTTATTAAAAATCAAAGTATCGAAAAAAGTATGCCAAGCAAACAGCTACCAAAAAAGAGCAGGACTGGCAATACTAATCGCACATAAAATAGACTTTAAAACAAAATCCACCATAAAAGACAAAGAAGGGCACTATATAACGATTAAAGGAATGGTCCATCATGAAGATATAACCATAATAAATATCCACACACCAAAAATACATAAAACAAACTCTAACTGCACTGAAAAGAGAAACTGACAGTTCCACAATAACAGCTGGAGACTTCAACACACCACTCTCAGTAAAGGACAGAACACTTAGAAAGAAACTTAACAAAGATACAGAAGAATTAAAGGGCACAATCAGCCAACTTGACCTTATAGATATATATAGAACACTCAACCCAACAGCTGCAAAGTTCACGTTTTTTTCCAATGCACATGGAATGTTCTCCAGAATAGACCACATCTTAGGCCACAGAGCAACATTCAAAAAATCCAAAACACTAAGATAATACAAACTATCTTCTCTGACCACACCACCATCAAGGTAGAAATTAACAACAGGAAGAGCAAGGAAAAAAATAAAATACATGGAAACTGACACTCTGCTTACAAACCACTGGGTAATAGAATAAATCAGAGATGGAATAAAAAAATTCCTAGAATCAAATGAGAATGCAAACACATCATACCAAAACGTTTGGGACACAGCAAAGGCAGTCCTCAGAGGACAATTTATAGCTGTAGATGCACAGATCAAAAAAGAAGGGACAAAATCAAAACATTTAACTATACAACTCGAATAAATAGAAACTGAACAGCAAAAAAAGGCCACAGCCATCAGTAGAAAGGAAATAATAAAGATCAGGGCACAACTAAATGAAATAGAGAATAGAAAAACAATTGAAAGAATCAACAAAACCAAAAGTTAGTTCTTGAAAGGACCAACAAAAATAGAAAAACCACTGGTCAAACTGACAAAAGAAAAACAGAAGAGGACACAAATAACCCAAATAACAAATGAAATGGGGGACATTACAACAGACTCAACTGAAATAAAAAGGATAATAACAGAGTATTATGAAAAACTACTCCAACAAACTTGAAAACCTAGAGGAAACTGATGAATTTCTAGAAACACACCACCTACCCAAACTAACACAAAGTGATGTTGAAAATCTGAACAGACCCATAACAAGAGAAGAGATTGAAAAGGTAATCAAAAAAACTTCAAAAAACAAAAAAACAAAAAACAAAAAAAACACATGGCCCAGATGGCTTCACTGGAGAATTCTACCAAACATTCAGAGAAGAGCTTACACCAGCACTACTCAAACTATTTCGGAACATAGAAAAGGAAGCAACACTTTCAAATTCATTCTATGAAGCCAGCATAACCCTGATACCAAAATGAGGCAAAGATAACACAAAAAAAGAAAATTATAGACCTGTTAACTCTCATGAACATAGATGCAAAAAGGCTGAACAAAATTCTAGCCAGAAGAATTCAGCATCAGATCCAAAAACAAAAACAAACAAAAAAAAAAAAATACACCACGACCAAGTAAGATTCATACCAGGTATGCAAGGATGGTTCAACATTAGAAAATCAATCAACGTAATCTACCATATAAATAAAAGGAAAGAAAAGAATCACATGATCATCTCAACTGACAAAGAAAAGGCATTTGACAAAGTCCAAAACACATTCCTGATAAAAACTCTCAATAAAATAGGTATAGATGGGAAATTTCTCAACATTAAATAAATGGCATCTATGCAAAACCAACAGCCAACATCATTCTTAATGGAGAGAGGCTGAAAACATTCCACTTGAGAACAGGAACAGGACAAGGATGCTCTTCATCACCACTCCTATTTAACATGGTGCTGGAAGTCCTAGCTAGAGCAATAAGGCAAGAAAAGGAAATAAAGGACATCTAAATCGGTAATGAAGAAGTTAAACCGTACCTATTTGCGGATGATGTGATACTATACATAGAAAACCCATAAGACTCTACGAGAAAAACTACTGGTACTAATAGAAAGATTCAGCAGAATAGCAGGATACAAGATAAACATACAAAAATCAGTTGGATTCCTATACACCAATAAAGACAGTAATGAAAAAGAAATCAGAAAACAATACCATTTATAATAGCCCCTAAAAAAATAAAGTACTCAGGAATAAATCTAACCAGGGTGTGAAAGACCTACATAAAGAAAACTACAAAACACTACTACAAAAAACCAAAGGAGATCTACATAAATGGAAAAACATACCATGCTCATGGATAGGTAGGCTCAACATTGTGAAAACGACAATTCAACCCAAAGCAATTTACAAATAAAATGCAATCCTGATCCAAATACCAACAACATTCTTTAAAGAGATGGAAAAACTAATCATTACGTTTATATGGAAAGGGAAGAAGCCCCAGTTAAGGAAAGCACTATTGAAGAAGAAGAATAAAGTAGAAGGACTCACACTACCTGACCTCAGAGACTACTATACAGCTACGGTATTCAAAACAGCCTGGTACTGGTACAATGACAGATATATTGACCACTGGAACAGAACTGAGAACCCAGATGTAAATCCATCCACCTATGCTCACTTGATCTTTAACAAGGCCCAAAGTCCATCAAATGAGGAACACTCAGTCTTTTTTAACAAATGGTACTGGCAAAACTGGATGGCCATGTGCAGAAGAATGAAACAGGACCCATACCTCACACCATATACAAAAACTAATTCAAAATAGATCAAAGACCTAAATATAAAGCCAAAAACTATAAAGTTCACAAAAGAAAAAACAGGATCAACCCTAGAGGCCCTAATACACGGCATTAACAGGATACAAACCATAAACAACAACATACAAACTCCAGAAGATAAGCTAGATAACTGAGATCTTCTAAAAATTAACCACTTGTGCTCATCAAAATACTTCACCAAAAGAGTACAAAGAGAACGTACAGATGGGAAAAAAATTTTGGACACTGTAAGTCAGACAAAGGTCTAACTAACCTCTAAACTAAAATCTACAAGAAAATTCAACACCTCTACAACATAAAGACAAATAATCCAACTTAAAAATGGGCAAAGGAAATGAACAGACATTTCACCAAAGACATTCAAGTGGCCAACAGACCACATGAGGAAATGCTCTCGATCACTAGCTACTAGAGAAATGCAAATCAAAACCACAGTGAGATACCATCTCACCCCGGCATTACTGGCACAAATTTGAAAAACTGGAAATAACAAATGTTGGAGAGGCTGTGGGGAGATTAGAACTCTTCTTATGCACTGCTACTAGGAATACAAAATGATAGAACCATTTTAGAAAACGATATGGCGTTTCCTTAGAAAGCTAGAAATAGAAATACCATATGATCTAGCAATCCCACTCCTAGGAATATATCCTAGAGAAATAGGAGTCATCACATGAATAGACATATGCACATCCATGTTCACTGCAGCATTGTTCACAATAGCAAAAAGGTGTAAACAACCTAGATGCCCATCAACAGATGAATGGATAAACAAACTATGGAATATACACACAACGGAGTGTTACATAATGGTAAAGAACAATGATGACTCTGTGAAGCATCTCATAACATAGATGAATGTGGAGGGCATTATGCTGAGTGAAATAAGTCAATCATAAAAAGACAAAGAGTGTATGAGACCTCTATAGTAAAAACTCATAAAAAGGTTAACCACACAAAAAGAAACAATCTTCTGGTTACGGGGAGGGGGTGGGGGAGTGGGTGGGGTGGGGTGGGAAGGACACTAAATAGACAACAGATAAATGGTAACTCTGGTGAAGGGTAAGACAGTACACAATATTAGGGAAACCAGCAAAGCTTGTACAAGGAAAGGTCATGGAAACTCCAGAGACACATCCAAACTCCCTGAGGGACTAGAATTGCTGGGCTGAGGGCTGTGGGGACCATTGTCTTGGGAAACATCTAGCTCAACTGGCATAATACAGCTTATAAAGGAAATGTTCTACATTCTACCGTGGTGAGCAATGTCTGTGGTCTTAAAAGCTTGTGAGGAGCCATCTAAGATACTCCACTGGTCTCACCCCTTTGGGAGCAAAGGAGAATGAAGAAAACAAGATACAAGGGAAAGATGAGTCCAAAGAACTAATGGACCACAACTACCACAGCCTCCACCAGACTGAGTCCAGTACAACTAGATGGTGCCCGGCTACCACCACTGACTGCTCTGACAGGGATCACAATAGAAGGTCCCAGACAGAGCTGGAGAAAAATGTAGAATAAAATTCTAACTCACACAAAAAGACCAGACTTACTGGCCTGACAGAGACTGGAGAAACCCCTAGAGTACAGCCCCCAGACACCCTTTTAGCTCAGTAATGAAGTCACTCTCGAAGTTCACCCTTCAGCCAAAGATTAGACAGGCCTATAAGACAAAATGAGACTAAAGGGGCACAACAGCCCAGGAACAAGGACTAGAAGGCAAGAGCGGAAAGGAAAGCTGGTAATAGGGAATCCCTGGTGGAGAAAGGAGTGTGTTGACATGTGGTGGGGTTGTTAACCACTGTCGTTAACGAGAAACTAGTTTGTTCTGTAAAAAAACCTTCACCTAAAGTACAATAAAAATTAAAACCCCCCTCCAAAAAAGAAAACATTCAGGGGAGAGTTCCAAAAGCAAAACTTGAATTTGCCACACCGAGCACTACGCTGAATGCACGAGAATGAAGTGATGTACAGGCACACCCTGCTGTAGCCTCTCGCTATTTCACAGATCCTCGGTCTCTCTCTAGCACTTGTTATTTGAACATTGTTCACCTAGTGTCTTGTTAGTTTGTTACCTGTGTTGTGTGCACCCTTTGTTTCTGTGAAAAAAAATGGCTCCTAGAAAGCAATTAAGTGGTTAAAGCAATCCCTCAAAGGAAAAGTGTGAGGGGGTTGAGGAAGCAAGAGGAAGGAACTTAAGGCTAGTAAAGGATGGCTGGATAGCTATGTAAAGCGCTACAGCCTCCAGAACTTCAAGATCATGGGCCAGTCGGCATTTGCTGATGCCCAGAAGAGCTCAAGAAACTCACAGAAGAGAAAGGCTATCTTCCAGAGCAAATCTTCAATCGTGATGAAACCACTCTTTATATAGCATTTACATAGGATTAGGTATTAAAAGTAATATAGAAATGATTGCAAGTATACAGGTGGATGTGCAGGATGATATGAAAACACTATGCAATTTTATATAAGTGACTTGAGCACCCATGGACTTTGGTATCTGCAAGAGCCCTGAAACCAATCCCCCCAAAGATACTGAGGGATGACAGTAAATGGGAAAACATTCGGTGTTCATGGATTGGAAGACTTAATATTGATAACATGTCAATACTACCCAAAGGGATCTATGGAGTCAATGCAATCCCTAACAAAATTCCACCAGCCTTCTTTGCAAAAATGAAAAAGCCAATTCTCACATTTATATGAAATTGCAAGGGCCTCTGAATAGTCAAAGCCATCTTGGAAAAAAAAAAAAGAATAAAGTAGGAGGATTCATACTTCCTGAGTTCAAAACATACATAAAACTACAGTATTCAAACCAGTGTGCTAATGGTATAATAACAGACACAGAGACCAATGGAATAAAATTGAGTCCAGAAATAAACGCAAACATCTATGTGCAAATGATTTTCAACGAGGGTGCTATATCCATTCAATGGGGGAAAGGTGAGTCTCTTCAATAAATGGTGCTGAACAACTGGATTGTCACATACAAGAAGGATGAAGTTAGATCCATACTTCACACCATCTATGAAGATTAACTCAAAATGAATCAATGACCTAATGTTAGAACTAAAGCCATAAAACTCTTAAGAGCAAAACACAGGAGTAATGCTTCAAGACCTAGTTTTTGACAATGGATTCCTGGACATGACACCAAATTCATGAGCAACAAACTACAAAACAGACAAACTGAACTTCATCAAAATTAAAAAGTTTTGTGCATCAAAGGACTTTATCAACAAAGAGACAACCTACAGAATGGGAGAAAATATTTGGGAATCGTGTATATGATAATGGCTTAATATTCAGAATATATAAAGAACTACAACTCAACAAAAAAGGACAAACAACCCAACCAAAAAATGGGCAAAAGACTTAAATAGACATTTCACCGAAGAAGATATACAAATGGCCAACAAATACATGAAAACATGGTTATCTTCATTAGTCATCCAGGAAATGCAAATCAAAACCACAGCGAGATAACACTTCAAATACACTAGAATGGCTGTAATCAAAAAGTCAGATAAATAACAAGTGTTGGTGAGGATATGGAGAAATTGGAACCTTCACACCCCTGCTGGTAGGAATGTAAAATAGTACAGCCACTCTGGACATCAGTCTGGCACTTTCTTAAACAGTTAAACATAGTTACCAACCATATGACCCAGCAATTCTACTCTTTTAACTACCTAAGAAATATAAAACATATGTACATACCAAAACTTGTACACAAATCTTCATAGGAGGATTACTTATAATAGCAAAAGGTGAAAACAACCAAATGTCCATCAACTGATGAATGGATAAATAAAATGTGATAGATCCATACAATGGAAAATTATTTGGCATTAAAAAGGAATGAATTCTGATACATGCTACAACCTGGACAGACCTTGAAAACCTTATGCTAAGTGAAAGAAGCCAGTCACAAAAGCTTACAGTCTACATATATGATTCCATTTATATAAAATGTACACAACGGCAAATCTATAAATTGAAGGGAAGGAGGAGGAGACTGGTAAAGGGTATGGGGTTCCTTTTTAGGGTGACAAAAATATTCTAAAATTGATCATGTTGACTGCTGCACAACTCTAAATATACTAAAAAACCACTGAACTGTAAACTTCAAAAGGAAACTTTTATGGTATGTGAATGATAATAAAACTGTTAGAAAAAATAATCTAACACAGTAAGCAACTTTGGGAAGTTTTATGTTTAAGGACACTCAGTTTTATCTTCAATAATCACAGTGTGGAACAGGAATATCTTCAAAGACTTCTGCTATTTCCCTTCTGCTGCTAAGATAGGACAGCCTGGTACTTCAAGTATTTTTATTTATTATCAAACCTCAATCCAGAAGGGATTTAAGACACTTGAGATGTTCAAGTAAGTACTACAGAATAATTTCATTTTTAAAAAAAGCACATTCACTTTTTTCTACATAACAAATAAAAACCAAACCAAACTCGTAGCCTTCGAGTCAATTCTGACTCAGGCAACACTAAAGGACAGGGTAAAACTGCCCCATAGGGTTTCCAAGGAGTGCCTGGTGGATCCGAACTGCTGACCTTTCGGTTAGCAGCCGTAGCTCTTAACCATTACGCCACCAGGGTTTCCACATAACAGACAGACCTCTCAAAAGTTGTGGTCAAAGGAAGGCTAGCATCCAACAAAGTTTGCTTTTTGCTATTTGCTTTCAGTATACAACTGGATTTAAATTTCTCAAGCAGTGGACTGAAGTGACAGCACAGAGCCACTCAATTACCTGCAGTAACAAATTAAGTTCCCAAAATCTCATAGATTATGGGGGCCAGAAGCAAAAATGTTCTTGGGACATACTAAAAGAAAGAAGAAAAAAAAAAGAGCTCCGATGAAATTTAATTTCCGAGAGGATACAAATACCTAGTCCTCAAAATTCAGACCCTTCTACATAAAGCCCTTTCTTCATTTTATATGATAATCCTTCTATCCCAATTCAGGCTTAATCCTTCCATCCCAATTTACACTTAACTGTTTCATTAAAACAGATCAACTTCAGAAAGGCAACATTATCATCTTCCCTGATCCCCTTCTATCAGTTGTAAGTTCTTACCTGGTTCCGGGAGCTCAGACTGGGGGGTCAAACTTGGAATTCCCGGCTCCTTTTCCATCTCCTCAATGCTGGCATTCGTTTTATCACAAATATTCAACCGTGGCCCAGCTGAATCTAAGTGGCCTGCACAATTCGGATCTGTCACTGCATCTTCCAGTACATTTGTGGAAGTAGGAGGTCTATGCTCAGGGAAGTCACTCCCCTTCTGCACAGGGTCACCAGGAAGCAAGACCCCAAAGGCACCCTTAGAGTTTTCTTTCTCCCTAAATCTGTTGGTGCGCTTACGAGGTTTAGTGCGCCTTTGGTTTAAACGCTGCCACCGCTTTTTAGGCACCACCTGATGTACACCATTGTGTTCATCATTCTTACTGTTCATTTCAGAGTCCAGCTCTGGGTCTTTTCTGTTTTCAAAAGAGGGGGCTTTCTCAGGAATTTTATCAGGGTCAGACTGTCTGACCTTGTTATCAAAATGAATGTCAGAAAAATGTGAACAGTCTTCACTTGTTAAATGGCCCTTTAATTGAAGGGACTCTTCTTTACCAGGGTCTTCTCTCCCACCCCTTGAAGAGACACTTGCTGAGCCTCCACTCTCTCTGTCTCCCGGCAGTGCAGCCTCAAGAGTCACACCTGGAAGCCGGTTCAATTTTCTTTTGCGCTCTGTCTTTAAGGCTTTCCGGTTCACTGTGTTCTTTCCTAACTGGGCTGAGAAACCATCTTGCAATTTGGACGACAGCTTTGATCGCCCACAATTTCGCCTAGTAATACAGTTTGAACGACTTTTCCCAGAAGCAGGGAGGTCTCTTCTGTCAGACACTAAGCCCGGTAAGGAGGTAGACAACTCCCCAGACAGTGCAGAGTCACCCCCACTAGGGCTGGGATGGGCTGAGTCCCGAGTGTCATCTCCATTTTTTTCTGAATTGTGGGTGGAGGCTCCTGAAACCAAGACCTTAGAAGCCCCTGCAGGACTATTAGTAGAACAATCCGCAAGACCAGGACTCCGATACGAGACCAAGTTTTGAGCAGTCATCAACCGTTGCTCCTTGGTCTTACTATCATGCATATCTTTCAACATCATTAGCAATGTGCTGAATTTGTAGTCTGGTTCAATAGGTATATGATTCTGGCCAGAGGCAGAAGTAAAAAGTAATGGTTTTGATGGCTTTGATGTTCCAGAATCACTGACATCTTCATTTAAGGATCTGTAGGAGAGTTCCTTCAACTCGGACAGAACGTGTTTCACCACTGCTGTTTCTATGTCACTCGAATCCCTGGTTTTTTCATGCATGTTACTCAGTAGTTTTAGCCCATCCACTCTCCCAGTTTTGGAAATGCTGGCCAAAGGAGAGCCTTTGGTATCAGAAGAGCAGCATTTCAAATTGCAGTCCTCATTTGTAACTGGGGGTTCTACCACAACTGGATTTTCTTTGTGTTTGCAGCACTTTATACTTCGGATCTTGGGCTGTTTACTTTTCGAATGTAACAGAGGTTGATTTGTAGTTCCACCCTTTATTAGTGAGTTCTCACTGGAAATGCTTGATGATGTGTTGAATTTTGGTGGGAAGCTGTCATTTCTAAAGTCTGATGCGGGTTTGCAGACAAGCGTGGACACCTTAAGATCAGAGAGATTAACCTGAGATGTCTCAGTTCCGGGCTCTGCTGTCTTAGTACAGACCATTAAGTGGTCTGTATGTGAGTTAGTAATGAGGGACTTCTGCTTTGCTTTCACCCTAGTGTTTGCGGCAGAAAACCGAGAATACTTTATCTTCTCATTTTTCTGCATGGATAACATGTTCTCTGTTCTATCAAAAGCATCCGTAATTTCAAGGACACTGTTATCAGACTCTGAGCTATGATCTACAGGATCCAGGTCACTGCTTCCATCATCAGAAGTGGTACAGATGCTAATAGAATCACTTCGCTTTTCCTCATCACCTGCTCCAATATAGCAGAGTTGCACCTTTGAACTGCAAACCAGACCTCTTTGGGGTTTCTTCTTCTCTCCCGAACATTTAGAGATCAAGGCACCCTCTGGCAAGCCCAGTAAAGAGTCACAATTTGAAGTCTCAAATTCATTCTTAGCAGTGTTTTTTCCACAAGAAGAAAACAGGAAACTTCTTGGGGCAGTGTTGGACCCTGTGAGGCTGTTTGCTATCCTGGAAAGTTCATTAGAGGCCTGCTTATCAGATACATCCCCAGAAATAAAGTTTAGGCCAAGGTTCTCTGGAATCTTTCCCCTCCGTTCCTCCTTATGTGCTTCAAATTGCATGTGGCTCTTTTTCACACTAGTCCTTTTTGGATTATCAGAGCTCTTTCTGACTCGAGACTTAGCACATGGCTTTTCCTTCTCATCTGCAGAATGTTCAGAGTCAAAAGCCAAAGAATTCAAACAGCCATTAAGCAACAGATCATGTTCTGATTCAGGGTCATTTGTACAGTCCTCAAATGGCATATCCTCCTCACTGTCCAACTTGATTGAACTTCTGACACATTTTCGGTTCTTTGACCCTCTGGGAACATCATACTGTTCAGCAAGACCAACACTGGCTTCCCATTTACTCAAAATTTTCTGAGGAACCTTGAATTTAAAGGAGAAAAAAAAAAAAAAGACTATCACTTATCAAAGGAATGGGAGAGAGAACAAAGAGATGACCAGTAAACATCTCTCAAATCAAAAAGCTTTTCCAAACATTGTTGCACTTCTCAAGGCCTCTCAATAGGACTGACCATGTGGTCAGCAACCACAGTTCACCCAGAACTTACCTAATGGGGATTCCCCAACACTACTTCTACCACTATGATCTGTCATTGTAGGAAGGATTGATCCCACAGACCCTCCATCCTCCCTGCCATTATAAGCACAAAGGAATAGACCATTAGGTAGATTAAAAACCGAAAACATCACATTTCTAAATCAAATACTCAGACCCTTCTGCCTACCCCTTAGAACCTTAGAATCAGGATTTATTTTCTTCCTCATATATGAAGGGCAAGCACATGATCAGCTGCAGAAATGAGAAAGCAAAATGTGGAAGAAAACGAATATGGAAAAAACAGAAGAGGAGAAATGAGCAGGTCAGACCTGCCCCTAGGGGACTTGAAATTCAAACCTCTGGTTATCACTAGACTCCTGGCTGATGAAGACTCTTAAACACGATACACACAACTTGGATTATAAAACTGTCTCCTGGTCTTAATCATGTATTTCAGATGGGTGTAACAAATCAGATATACTCTTTGTTGTTTCCTCACACCATGAGGACACTGAGGCTCTGTGGAATATACCTGATTTTCCACACTCTTACTCCTTCCCTAGCTTCATACAATATACACTAGTCGAGGTTGTAACTGCCAGTTAGTGTTCAGAAATACTTTCATACTTGTGAAGGGATGTTCTGCAAAGTAAAAATTCAGGTCACTGGATAAGTAGACTGCTCTTAATAAGCAATAAACTGACCAGGTGGTTTATTTTAGACACATACACACATACTCACTCTAACTCTCGTGACTGTGACCACAGTAAATCAACTTTCCAAAATTTGAAAGCCCTAGTGAACTCCTCTGAAAAACCAAGTTGGTGAACCTGTATAGCTAAAAGCTTCACAGAAACGCATTCCAGACACCTCCTCGACACCTCCTCACCACCAACCAGACAAAATATGAGAAAAGATGCAGTTACTAGTTACAGCAGCAGATACTAATTTTTTGGATCATCAATCTTATGACGTATTAAGTA
Source organism: Dugong dugon (assembly GCA_030035585.1). Taxonomy (NCBI): domain Eukaryota; kingdom Metazoa; phylum Chordata; class Mammalia; order Sirenia; family Dugongidae; genus Dugong; species Dugong dugon. The sequence goes on from CM057460.1 coordinate 153,461,858, forward strand.
TTTTATACTTATTTCTAATCTTTTACAGCTGTTCGACAAAGTAGATGCTATTATATTGGTTTTAAAGAAGTTACAAGTGGCAGGGCCTGTATACTTCCTCTTAATTATCCTAATTATGATTTACTAAAAACAGTCTACAAGTATATAATCACAGAGAAGAACGAAACGGCAATTATTTCCCCTCCTAGAATTGACTATAAAGAAATGTTAAAAGAAAATAAGCCAGAATTTTATTAGAGCAACTTTAACACAAAACATCAAGCAAAAGAAAGAAAAACACAATGTTCTTGATTAAAATATAACCAGGTAAGAAACTGTAAGCTTAAAGATTGAAAAAACAAAGACAAAACAATAAACACAACAAAAAATCTTATGTTTCTCATTTCTAAGAAAAATAATTAACACAGAAAGTGAGCAATAGAATATTTCATTGTGATGATCACTGTCTTCTTGTGTAAGATAGAACCAGAGAAGACTAGTCATTCCATGTTGTAGTATTACTTCTCTGTATGACATGGCAGAAGTACCCAAAATTTCAATGTAAATATTTGGAAGGCTAACACCACACCACCCCAACAACAACAACAACAACCCTCTGCTTCCCAGCTATTTTTCACAGATATCCTACTACCAAAAGAAATAGCTTATATTTCAAAAATCTAATACTTTTTCCCTGCACTTCCTCCCTTCCTGCCCACCCCCAAGTAGATAATTTAAAAAAGGACTGTTTTATTTTTTACCTTATGCCTGTATCCTTTTTCTTTCTGTTTCCCTCTTCTCCTAAGGACAGGTAGCTCTTCAAATTGATGCCTGCCTTCAAACATGACGATTGCTTTTCCAGCCACCCAAGCTCTCTCAGAAGGGTCTCCGAAAGCCTCCACATAGTACTGCCGATAGGGCCTCCGGTTGGAAACTAGGTAAGGATAAAAACCAGTGATATTACTTTTAAAAAGATAAATACTCATCATCAATAGAACAGCCACACCACTGTTGCCACAGAAACCTCTCATTACAAAGAATCAGCATGATAAAATGCCTATAGAACAAGAAACCCTGAGGCTGGTCAGGTACAAGGAAAATTTTAAATATTCAATTCACAGGGAAAGAAAATGCTTAAAGTTTATGAAAGAATTAAATAGTTTAAACTGGTGACATGCCAGATATTCCAATACAGTTAGAGGTTGATTAGCTAATCACAAAGCAAATAAATATAACAGCCAACCTACCATCAGTCAGTTAAGTGCTACAGCCTCATTGCCAGAAAATACAAAAAACATATATTAAGCTGCAGCAACATAAATTATCAACCAAGCAAAATCTAAAAACATTAGGCTAAAATACAGGAAGGAAGAAATGTTTCAACACAGTACCATTCATGGAGTAGCTATGCTTGGCGAGGCACTATGCTAGGTGCTATACATGAATTCCTCACAACAACCTAAGAAATAAATAGTTATATTCCCAGTAAAATCCAATGACTTCAGAGAAGGTAAATTCAGGGAGAGGTGGTGAAACACGGGCTCTGTAGAAATAGTGGAATTTTATAGTTTCAGTATAGAGAAATTAAATAAAAAAGAAATCTCAATAGTAACAAAAACAAAAAAAATCAGTCTACAGTTTCTTGGTTGTCCAAAGTTCTAATAATGCAATTACCAACAATAAAAGCAACATAAATCTCATTAAGGAAAGATTACAATTGGATTTATCTGTTAAACGTTCCTTGCATACACTTAACACTTAGTGATCAAAGAATTATAGTCAGGGCTACACACAAGGTTTACTGATTTGTTTCTTTTTAAAACAGAAAATGAAGATAATCTTACATAACAATTCACATCTAATTCCCTTAGAACTACCACATCCTGTTTCAAACACCTCCACCCAAAAAAGAGAATCCAAACATCACTTTGAAAAAATAGGAAAAGCCTACATCCCTCAGAATGATAAAAAACAAGAAAGAAAGGGGATAACACTTATAAACTGATCTTCAGAACAGGTATAAAGAGCTATGACTATTTTCAAAACTCCTCTATCCACAGCAACTGGAACATAGCCAAAATGTCAAGTAAATGCCAACGGTAGCTTCTCTTATGCTATTTTCAAAAGTGCACAACCAAAGCACAATGAGTACTTTATGAGTACTTGAGTTGAAATAGTTGTTTTTTCTATAAAAATATATCTTAATAATAAAATTAAAAGCAGGTTAAATGTTCTAATTTCAGTCCATTTAAAAAACTAGCTGTTTAAAAAAAAAAAACCTAGACTAACTCCACTTATAAAAGGGGATCAAACCTGGTAAGATTTATATGTACCTATATAAAGGTTCGGAGCCCTGGTGGCACAATGGTTAAGAGCTACAGCTACTAACCAGCCCCCTCCCTGGAAACCCTATGGGAGCAGTTCTATTGTCCTATAGGGTCACAATGAGTTGGAATCAACTCGACGGCCATGGGTAGTATATAAAGGTTCTTAACCTAAATTTGAGAAGCAAATGATTCTCCCATAAATAAACTCAACTAACACCGAGTGAGCACGTATGATCCGCCAGCACTCTATAGAAGAGAGACAGGAAAACTCACTGCCTAGTGGGTATAAATAGATGATAACAGAGCATGATAACTGCAGTAACGTATTTATTTATACTCACTTTTAAAAAATAACAATGAAAAGTCAAAGTCATTAACTGGATGAAGACTGAGACACATGGACAGAATTTTTACAGGAAAACAGGTATTCGTTAGGAAGAGCTCTCCAGAATGAGGGCCTAGAACCCTCAAAGGCATGAATAAATAAAAAAAAAATGGAACAGCCGGGAACTACGAACACTATATTATACAACAGAAGGAAAGGGAAACTAAGCAAGGGAAGCAGAGACCAGACCTACAAGAGCCTGGAAGCTACCTTAAAAGCTTGGCCATTATCCTGGCTGGAAATGAGGAGTCTCATTTAAACTGGGGAACCAGAGGGTTTTTTTGTTTTTTGTTTTTTTTAATTTTATTGGGGTGAAATATGTATAACAAAAATTTGCCATTTAACCATTTTTAAGTGTACAATTCAATGATATTAATTACATTCACTATTTTGTGCAACCATCACTACTATTTCGAAAAGCTTTTCATCACCCCAAACAGAATCTGAGAGATACCTCTTAAGCAATAACTCCCCATTTCTCCCTCTCCCCAGACCCTGGTAACCACTAATAAACATGCGTCTCTATGCTTTTGCTTATTCTAGATAGTTCATTTTGTGTCTGACTTATTTCACTTAGCATAAAAGACCACATACTGCATGATTCTATTTATATGAAATTACCAGAAGAGGCAAATTTAGAGAGACAGAAGTAGATCAGTGGTGACTCCATTGGGGGGAGGGGGGGGTGGTAAAAGGATGGGAAGCAGTGATGGTGGAAAGGGGGTTGTAGCTAAAGGGTTAGGTTTTCTTTTTGAGGTGATAAAACTGTTTGTGGTGGTCACAAAATTCTCTGACTATAATAAAAACCATTAAATTACATACATTAAATGAGTGAATTATATCTCAATAAAGCTGTTTAATAAAAATAAACAAGAAGGAACACAAGATGACCTCCGGGTGTTTCATTTGGTTAACTAAGCAACAGTTTGCTGAAGCAGAAAATGAAGAAGAACGAACTTGTTTGAGGAGGAAAATAACTGTTAGTTTTAGACAAGCTGAGCCTCAAGTGCCTAAAGGACATCTTGGTGAAAGCTTCAGTATGGAGCTGTACATGCATATCTGAAGCTTAGGGGAAACAGTGGCACTGTGGACATGAATCCATTGCAATGATGACAGTAACTGGGTTAATGAGACTGCCATGCAAGAAGGAAGAGGGCCATGGATTAAAAAAACAATTACCAACACTTAAAGGCAAGGTAAAAGAGCAAGATTCAGCAAAGGATAATGAAAAGAAACAGAGGGAAGAAAATGATTATAGTACCAAGAGAATCATGAAAGTCAGTGAGGAGATGGCTACCACGAGGAAGTAGAGGAGTAGAGGTTTATCTGGACCAAATGCTGCAGAAAATTAAGAACTAGTATCCACTGCATTATCAGGTCATTAATGGTCTTGCTGAGAGTTAAGTTAGTAGAACAAAGGCAGACAATGTCAGTTTTCAGTGAGTTCAGAAATGAGTGGCACATCTGGAAATGGAGAAAGTCAGTGACTCCTGGTTATGAAGGGAAGTTAATAGCTGCCACAAGAAGATAAAAAGTTATGGGATGAGTAGGGCTCTTAGGACAATGCTGTTGTTGGGTACCATCAAGTTGATTCTGCTCACAGAAACCCTATAGGACAGAGCAGGACTGCCCCATAGGGTTTCCAAGGCTATAATCTTTACAGAAGCAGACTGCTATATCTTTCTCTCATGGAGTTGCTGGTGGGTTCAAACCAACAGCCTTTCAGTTAGCAGCTGAGCACTTTACCACTGTGCCACGAAGGCTCCTTCTTATGACAATAAAATATTAAGTATAATCAGGTATTAGTTCCTTTTAGTCCTATAGATATCCCTGGGTGATGCAAATGGTTAAGGGATGGGCTGTTAACAGAAACATTTGAGGTTTGAGTCCACCCAGAGGCACCTCAGAAGAAAAGCCTGGTGATCTACTTCCAAAAACTCAGCCACTGAAAAACTATGGACAATTCTACTCTGACACACATCAGGTCACTATGAGTCAAAACCGACTCAAGGGCAACTGCGGTTTTTTTGTCCTATAAAAGAGCCACACTAACTCTTTGCTCTAAGAAATCAGGTTAAGAAGAATCTTTTTTAAAACTATTATTAAACAATGCTGAAATAGAACATTTTTTTTTTAAATTGTACTTCAGGTGAAGGCTTACAGAACAAATAGTTTCTCATGAAACAGTAGTACACATGTTGTTTTACGACATTGGTTAACAACCCCACAACATGTCAACCCTCTAACTTCTCAACCTTTTTTTTGGGTGAAGATACACATAGCCAAAGATACACCATTTCAAAAATTTCTACATGCACAGTTCAGTGACATTGACTACGCTCTTCCAGTTCTGCTGCTATTCTCACTTAAGATGAAGGCTTACGGAACAAAATAGTTTCTCATTTAACAGTTCCTACATATGTTGCCCTATGACAATGGTTAACAACCTCACAACACATCAACAATATCCTTACTCAACCTTGGGTTCCCTATCACCAGTTTCCTTGTCCCTTTCTGCCTTCTGGCCCTTGTCACTAGACTGCTGTACCTCATTAGTCCCATTTGGTTTTACGGGGCTATCCACTCCCAGCTGAACGGTGAACCTCAGAGATAACTTCACCACTGAGCTAAAAGGGTGTCCGGGGGCCGTACTGTTGGGGTTTCTCCAGTCTCCTTTAGGCCAGTAAACCAGGTCTTTTTTTATGTAAGTTAGAATTATGTTCTACATCCTTCTCCAGCTCTGTCCAGAACCCTCTGTTGTGATCCTGGTCAGAGCAGTTGAAGTAGAACTTTTTGAAGGTAAAGAATGCAGACTGAATACACAAATTTAGTTTTGCTCCCTTCTGTAACCCCCAATAATGCAAAAGGGAAGGTATTTTTTAAAAAGAAACAAGCAAAAAGAACAAAGAGTAAAGGATAAGAAACAACAATAAAAATCTGGGCAGGCTGAGAGATAAATGGTGGTAAGAGGCAAACCCAAGAGAACTGAATCATAAGCTAGCAAGAGAAAAGCTGAGAAGAAACATGACTTATACCCCTAGATTGTTTTGTGCCACATACCCCAGCAGGAGAAGTATAGAAAAGGTTTAAAAGCAAGATAGGATGAAAGTCTGTTGAAGATGAAGTTACAGCACTTCCAGGTAAAGATGGAGAACTGAACAAACACTTCAAAATTCACTCCCTCTCATAAACTCCACTAAGGCTTTAAAAACAAAGAGATTTCAAAGACATAAACCCATAATGATGGGGAAAACAAGAAAGAAGAGCTGAGCATGAATTACATAACTGAACAGGTATTCTGCAAAACTTTGGAAGCTGGAAAGCAAATGGATAAGTGTTATGATAACCAACTAGAGCCAAGAATGCCAAATCCTAAGTCATCAGTGAGCAAATCCAAGAACCAACCATAACTACACCAAAGCATCCTCAAAAGGCTCGGGAACTGGCAGCACCTGGTAACTTCAGAGTTTGGAAGGATAAAACACAGACGATCAATTGAAAGCTGTCAACCATCATTGAAGACTTTAAATTTCTTCCTCCTCACCACACCAACAAATCATTGCCTCTGCTCCTTGTCCATCCTTAAGTCAACTAGTGATTTTTCCACTAGAGGGAAAAGTCTCTAGACTGAGCAACATGAGGCAGTCAAGCAGCATTAGCAGTATCAAAAGCAGAGGGAATTCATGTGTCAAATTTTTTAATTAATTCATTGATTTAGAATAAAGAAAAGCTACTGAACAGGTAAAAACTAAAAACTAAAAAAAACAAAAAACAGAGGGAATCAATGAAGCAAATACTAAAACCACCTAGTCATTTTCCCCCACTGAATTCCTAGAACACTGAAAACCAATCTCTTACTCTTTAGGCATGAGAATAAAGACTCTTCTCTGAGGAATCTTACGAAGTCAAGGAAAAAAATGGAGAAGATACTAACAAGGGGCTGGAGGAGGCAGAAACCTCACTGTTCAAAGAAATTAAAGGTGGATAAGTTCCACGCACTCAGAAGTGCCAATGTGTTTTAGTCCCTCCCTCATCCTGAACAAACATCTGAGAAAAGCCTCAAACACAAGAGATAGACAGCAAATGTACAAACAGTAAAGAAAAAAGGAACTTGGAACAAACTATGTAGAGAGGAGAACATTTCAAAAAAGCTACCATCAATATCCTCAGAAATGAGAGAATATTGCATTCATGAAACAAGATGCAAGGAACAAAAAGAAATTCTTGAAAATTAAAAACATAATAGAAATGCAGAACTCAAAAGACTTTAAAGACAAAATTTAGAAAACTTCTTACAAAGTAGGGCAAAACAACAAAAATACAACAAAGAAGAAAGAAAATGAAAAATGAGGAACTGTAATAGAAAAATGTCAATTTTTGAAAATAAGAATTCTAGAAAGAGAGAATTAACAGAGGAAAAAAATAATCAATGAAATAATTCAAGAAAATACTCCAGAACTGAAGAAACTAAATTTGTAGATCAAAAGAGCCCACATTAAGCACCCACTACAATAATGAAAACAGACTAACAGCAAAGTATATCCTTGTGAACTCTACGGACAAAATGAAAAGTCTGCAAGATTGGGGGGGCGGGGGGGGCGGAATCACAAAGGATCAGGTATCAGAATGGTTTCAGACTTAACAGCAACTCTGGAAATTAGAAGACAATGCAGCAATACCTTCAAACTCTCAGCAACAATGATTTCTAACCTAGCATTTTATACTAACCACAAGTATCAAGCAATAGGGGTAGAGCCAAGATGGTGGAGTAGTCAGACACTTCCAGTGGTCCCTCTTACAACAAAGACCCGAAAAAACAAGTGATTCGATTATCTATGGCAATCTGGGAGCCCTGAACATCAAAGGCAGAGTTGAGGAACCAGATTGAGTGGCAGGGGGAGAGAGAGACGGTTCAGAAGCAGTGAGGAGTTGCCAGACGTGACCCAGCGAGAGCCTGAGCCCTTCAGGCCTGAGCAGCTCAGGGGTGAGCAGTGAGGCAGGCAAGCAGCTGTGCTTGGGAGGTGTGTTTTCCACACTGGGAGAGACCCAGCCGCTGAGAGTCTACACGGCCACCCAGAACCAGTGAGAAGCAGCCCTGGATTGGCGAAAGACAAGTACTGGTGTATGGCCTACAGTGTGGATCAAAAATACCCCCCTTAGGGAAAACCCTCTCTCCCATTTACTTCCCCGCTCCCTGCTCTACACTGGGTCCCAGACTGGCTTCAGCAATTGCCAAGTGCCCTGGGCGGAAGTAGGATCTGTCACATGCCCAGAGCCATTCTCCCTGCCTTGGAGAGTGAAAAAATTAAAAAACGGGAAAAAATAAACGGCTAGCTCCCCTAAGCCGGGAACCCAGGGTAGGCATAGCTCCTTTGCCTAGGCACAAGCATAAGAAATCCATGGATTTTGAGTGCCTTTCCCCCAACATAGACTTGTGTGGGCCTATCTCAACAGTGTAGGCCCTCATTACCACAGTACAACAGGGTACACACTGGAACTCTAACTTCAACTGTTTCACCTGCAAAGTGGCAGGTTCCTGACATTTGACACTGCTCTGCCCATTAAGCAGGGTCTTCACCTACACACATAAGGGGCCTGAGGACTGGTGGCTCCACCCATGCCACCTAGCCACCTGCTATAGGAACCCATGAATAAGAGGTGCCCCACAGTCCTTACAGCCAACAGCATTAGGTGCTCATAGTCCAGCTACAAAACCCACCCAACTACGCGCTCTAGGGAACAGGGACACGCCTTCCTCCTGGACACTCGGGGGTGGCTGTCAGCCCCCTACCTTGCTCAGAGTGTGTCCCCCTGCTGCAGCCAGATGCCTGTGCCTACACCAATCACCCTTGCCTGTCTAGGACTGTAAAGTGAGGGCCTACATCACACACTTGGTGGCTATCTACCTGGGCATCTGAGGTGAATCCATACAGGAAGAGTGGGTGGACTCCTGAGCTCACATACCTAGTAACAGATCTAACCACCTAGTAACAGGACATTAGAGCTTCAAAGGTGCCAATAATCAAACTAGCTCATACGAGCAGCCTATTTGGGCATATGAAAACAAAACAAGAAGCTAGGACACAGTAAGCAAACATAAAACAAAGTATCAAACAAGTATGGGAAGAGAATAAAGATATTTTCAGATAATGCAGCCAAACTACTAAACAAGTGTGGGAAGAGAATAAAGATAGTTTCAGATAATGCAAGGTCTCAAAAAATTACCTCCCACATTTCCTTTCCCAGAAAACTATTGAAGGATTTGCTCCACATTCAAACTGCATGAGTAAACCAAAAACAAGGAAGACACAGAATCTAATACAAGAGAAAGCTGAAGGGAATCCCCAGGATGACAGCTGTTCACCAGGCACAGAAAGCAACTAATGTAGATTAGAGGAGAATATAAGGCTGGTGGTGCAAACGGTTTGATATGAACTACTAACCTAACAGTTGGCGGTCCAATTGTGCTGCAAAAGAAAGGCCTGGTGATCAGCTTCCATTAAGATTACAGCCAAGAAAACCCCATGAAGCGGTTCTACTCTGTTTAACACATGGGGTCATGAGTCAGAATCGACTGAACAGCAGCAGGTTTGGATTTGACTGAGGTGAGATTTGCTCAAGGTGATGAAAATGACAAAATATCAGCTATATTATCAGACCATGTGGAGAATATAAAAAATGAACTAAGTTATACTTTGAATTAATAATACATAGAAAACTAAGAATCTTCCCTCTTTACTTAAACTGACACACAGAGAGAAAATTAGAGAAAAAGATAAAGCTGTAAAAGGCAAAGTAAACATTAGGACACTACAGGGTACAGCTGTGTATGTTAACATACTATTCACACTGAATTCCTAACCAAAATTACAGTATAACTCTAACAGGGAAGAGAGGAGGGTGCTGGGGGCAGGGTAGGAGGTAGGACACAACGTAGGGAAGAAAAATGACTAAATTCCAAATTTCAATGTGTGAAATAATCTAGAAGGATGGAATTTTGAGATACAGAAGTAAGTATCAAAAGATCCAGCTAAAAGAGTTACAGGTGACAAGAAGAACTAGGTGGTGCCCAGCAACCACCAATGACCACCCTGACAGGGAACACCACAGAGTCCCAAACAGAGCATGAGAAAACTGGGGTGCAGAACTCAAATTCTAATAAAAAGACCAGACTTAATGGTCTGACTGAGACTGGAGGAATATCAGAGGACATGGCCCCTGGACTCTCTGTTAGACCAGAACTGAAACCATTCCCAAAGCCAGCTCTTCAGACTAAGATTAGACGGACTATGGGACAGAAAATGATACTCGTTAAAGAGAGAGCTTGTTAGTTCAAGTAGATACACGAGACTAAATGGACAGCTCCTGTCCTGAGGTTAGACGAGAAGGCAAAAAGGGACAGGAGCCAGTTGAATGGACATAGGAAATCCGAAGTGGAAAGGAGGAGTGTGCTGTCACATTATACAGACAGCAGCTAGGGTCACATGACAATGTGTCCATAAATTTTTGTATGAGAAACTGACCTGAACTGTAAACTTTCACTTAAAGCACAATTTAAAAAAAAAAAAAAGAGTTGGAGGTGCTTGGACCGAGGAGTGCAGCAAAGCACTGTTTCTCCAAACATGACTTGCAGAATTAACCACTTAATTTTTAAAATTATATGTACTGTATCTGATAAAAGTAAGCGACTTTAACAGAAAATCTGAAATAGATGGCTTAGCTAAGAAAACAATAAACATGATGATGACAATAATATGAGCACTGTACCACAATTCTGGATGTTTACACTGCTATCAATTAATAATTAGTGAAAAATAATAATTGGGGAAAATTTAAGTAAAGTGTATATGGATACTGATTGTACTATTCTGTAACTTTTCTGTAGTTTTAAAACTTTTAAAATAAAAAGGTGGATGGATGAAATTAAACTGCTACTGGGAGGCATGGTCAACATGGCGGAGTAGTTAGACGCTTCCAATATCCCTCTTACAACAAAGACCTGGAAAAACAAGTGATTTGCTTCTATGTGACTATCTGGGAGCCCTGAACAAGGCAAGGTTGACAAATCCGCCTGAGTGATACGGCAGAGGGAGACTGTCTGGAAGAGGTAAGGAGGGCCAGAGCCGCGGTGGTGAAACTGCAGCGCTGCAGCCAAGCCGGTCCGCGGTGAAGCAGGCAAGCAACTGTGCCTTGTGCGCTTGGGAAACAGTTTCCACATCAAGAGAGACCCGGCAGCAGAGATTCTGCTTCGACACTCCGAGCCAGTGAAAAGCAGCTCCCAAGAGGCTAAGGTAAGTACATGCGTGCACCCTTTCACAGGGATTAAAAAAAAACCTATTTGGGAAAAACCTCTCTCCCTTTTACCTCCTCCCTCTGCGCTCTGCACCGTGAGTCTACTGGGCTGAAAGTAGATCCCAAAAGGCGTCCTGACCCGTTCTCCTGGCCTTCGAGAGGGAACAAAATAAACTGCTGGCTCCCCTAGGCCAGGAACACAGGGTCGGCACAGCTCCTTTGCTGGGCACAGGTACCAGGGGTCCGCAGACTCTGAACCCCTTACACCCCTGTATAGACTTGCGGAGACCCATCTCAACAGCGTTAGTCCTCACTGACACAGTACAACAGGACAAACATCTCAAGTTTAACTTCAACTGTTTCAGCTGTGACCTGGCAAATTTGTGACCTTCGAAACAGCCCTGCCCCTAAAGTAGGCACTTTTATCAATCTACAGCAGGGGCCTAAGGACTGGTGGTAGCACCTAAAGCGCCTAGTCACCTTCTACAGGAGTCCAAGAAAAAGAGGTGCCCTGGAGTCTTTACAGCCAACAGAGTGGGGTGCTCATAGTCCGGCTTCAAAACTCACCTACCTACTCACCCTAGAGAATAGGGACATGCTTTCCTTTCAGACTCTCAGGGGCACCCGTCAGCCCCCTGCCTGGCTCAGCACATGATCCCCTACCACAGCCAGAGTCCAGTGCCTACAACAACCACCCATGCCTCTCTAGGACTGGGGGTGAGAGCCTGCATCACACTTGGTGACCGATTGCCTGAACACCCGAGCTGAACCCATATGGGAAACTTTAACAGACTCCTGTGTGCACATACTTAGTTACGGAACTACCTGGTGACAGGATGTTAAGAGATCCAAAGGTATCAAAAATCAAACTAGTGAACACGAGCAGCCTATTTCGGCCTATCAAAACAAAACAAAATAAGCTAGGCCTCACTAAGCAAATACAAAATAAAATTACAATAAATTATTGATGGCTAGGAGACAACAGTCAGAATCAAGTCACATAAAGAGGCAGTCCATGACGGCTTCAGCAAACTCCCAAAATAAAGAATCAATAAATTCTCCGGAGAAAGAAAACTTCTTGGAATTACCGGAGGCAGAATACAAAAGATTAATATGCCAAACTCTTCTAGAATTAAGAAAGAAAACTGGAAAGAATGCAGAAACAGCCAGGGGACATACAGACACAGTAGTAGCGGAACTTAAAAAAGCTATTCAAGAACATAATGCCAAATTTAATAGGCTGCAAGAATCCAGAGAGAGACAGCAATCAGAAGTCCAGAAGATTAACAATAAAATTTGAAAATTAGACAACTCAATAGAAAGTCATAGGAGCAGAACTGAGGCAGTGAAAGTCAGAATTAGTGACACTGAAGATAAAGCTCTTGATGCCAACTTATTTGAGGAAAAATCAGATAAAAGAATTAAAAAGAATGAAGAAACTAAGAGTCATGTGGGACTCCATCAAGAGAAATAACCTACAAGTGACTGGAGTACCAGAACAGGGGAGGATAACAGAAAATACACAGAAAATTGCTGAACATTTCTTGACAGAAAATTTCTGTGATATCATGAAAGATGAGAAGATACCTATCCAAGATGCTCATCGAACCCCACATAAGGTAGATCCCAAAAGAAAGTCACCGAGACATATTATAATCAAACTTACCAAAACCAAAGATAAAGAGAGAATTTTAAGAGCAGCTAGGGATAAAAGAAAAGTCATCTACAAATGAGAGTCAATTAGAATAAGCTCGGACCACTCAGCAGAAACCATGCAGGCTAGAAGGCAACGGGATGACATATTGAAAGCCTTGAAGGAAAATAACTGTCAGCCAAGAATTATATATCCAGCAAAACTGTATCTCAAATATGATGGCAAAATTAGGGCATTTCCAGATAAGCAGAAGTTCAGGGAATTTGCAAAAACCAAACCAAAATTACAAAAAATAGTAAAGGGAGGCCTACGGTTACATAATCAATAACACCAGCTAACAACGCAAGAACACAAGACAGAGCAACCAGATATTGACTCAGATACAGAAATCAAAACTACATCAAAGCTAAAACATTGAAAATAGGGAAACAGATATCAATATGAAAAAACGGATAATATTAAAACAAAAAAGAGGGACGGAAAAAATGGAGACATTGATTTTCTATATGGAAGGGAAGTTAAGGCAATATAAAGTAATAAAAGACTGCTATAAACTTAGAAAAATAGGGGTAAATATTAAGGTAACCACAAAAGAAGCTAACAATCCTACAAATCAAAATAAGAAAGTAGAAAAACATAAAGACCCAGCAAACACAAAATCTACAACAAAGAAAAAGATGAAAAAAATCCATAAAGAAAAATGGCTCAGCACAGAAAATTGAGAAGAACAAAGAAACTGTGAACACACAGAAAGAAATATAAGGATGACAGCACTAAATTCATACCTGTCAATAATTATGCTGAATGTAAACGGACTTAATGCACCAATAAACAGACGAAGAGTGGCATATTGGATAAAAAAGCATGATCCATCTATATACTGCCTACAAAAGACATACCTTAGACTTAAAGACACAAACAGGCTAAAACTCAAAGGATGGAAAAAATATATTAAGCAAACAACACTCAAAAAAGAGCAGGAGTGGCGATATTAATCTCTGACAAAATAGACTTTAAAGTAAAATCCACCACAAAGGATAAGAAGAAAGGGCTCTATATAATGATTAGAGGGTCAATACACCAGGAGGACATAACTATAATAAATATTTACGCACCTAAAAACAGGACTCCGAAATACATAAAACAAACTCCAACAGCATTGAATATAGAGATAGACAGCTCCACAACAGTAACAGGAGACTTCAACACACCGCTTTCGGTGAAGGACAGAACATCCAGAAAGAAGCTCAACAAAGACACGGAAGACCTAAATGCTACAATCAACCAATTTGATCTCATAGACATATACCGATCACTGCACCCAACAGCAGCCAAGTATACTTTCTTTTTCAACGCACATGGAACATTCTCCAGAAGAGACGACATATTAGGCCATAAAGCAAGCCTTAACAAAATCCAAAACATCGAAATATTACAAAGCATCTCTTCTGACCATAAAGCCATAAAAGTGGAAATCAACAACACAAAAAGCAAGGAAAAAAAATCAAACACATGGAAACTGAACAACACCCTGCTCACAAACCAACCACTGGATTATAGAAGAAATTGAGGATGGAATACAGAAATTCATAGAATCAAACGAGAATGAGAACACATCCTACCAGAACCTTTCAGACACAGCAAAAGCAGTGCTCAGGTCAGTTTATAGCAATAAATGCACACATCCAAACAGAAGAAAGGGCCAAAATCAAAACATTAACCCTACAAGTGGAACAAGCAGAAAGAGAGCAGCAAAAGAAGCCCACAGGTACCAGAAGGAAGGAAATAATAAGAATTAGAGCAGAATTAAAAGAAACAGAGAATAGAAAAACAACTGAAAGAGTTAGCAGGTCCAAAAGCTGGTTCTTTGATAAGATCAAAAAATTGATAAACCATTGGCCAAACTGACAAAAGAAAAACTGGAGAGGAAGCAGATAACCCATATAAGAAATGAGAAGGGTGATATCACAACAGACCCAACTGAAATTAAAAGAATCGTAACAGATTACTATGAAAAACTGTACTCTGACAAATTTGAAAACCTAGAGGAAATGGATAAATTTCTAGAAACTCACTATCTAAATTAAAACAAATAGAGGTAGAACACTAAACAAACCCATAACAAAAGAAGATTGAAAAAGTTATTTAAAAACTGCCAACAAAAAAAAACCCTGGCCCGGATGGCTTCACTGGAGAATTCTACCAAACTTTCAGAGAAGACATAACACCACTTCTACTAAAGCTTTCTCAGAGCATAGAAAAGGACTGAATACGCCCAAACTCATTCTATGAAGCCAGCATAACCCTGATACCAAAACCAGATAAAGACACCACAAAAAAAGAAAATTACACACTGATATCTCTCATGAACATTGACGCAAAAATCCTCAACAAAATTTTAGCCAGTAAAATTCAGCAACATATCAAAAAAATAATTCACCATGACCAAGTGGGATTTATACCAGGTATGCAAGGATGGTTCAACATTAGAAAGGCAATCAACGTAGTCCATCACATAAATAAAACAGAAGACAAGAACCACATGATCTTATCAATCGATGCAGAAAAGGCATTTGACAAAGTCCAACACCCATTCATGATAAAAACACTCAACAAAATAGGAAGCATTCCCCTTGAGAACAGGAACCAAACAAGGATGCCCTTTATCACCACTATTATTCAACATTGTGCTGGAGGTCCTAGCCAGAGCAGTTAGGCTAGAAAAGGAAATAAAGGCATCCAAATAGGTAGGGAAGAACTCAAAATATCTCCATTTGCAGATGATATGATCTTACACACAGAAAACCCCAAGGAATCCACAAGAAAACTACTGGAACTAATAGAAGATTTCAGCAAAGTTTTAGGATATAAGATAAACATACAAAAATCAGTTGGATTCCTCTACACCAACAAAGAGAACCTTGAAGAGGAAATCACCAAATCAATACCATTTACAGTAGCCCCCAAGAAGATAAAATACTTAGGAATAAATCTAACCAGAGATGGAAAAGATCTTTACAGAGAAAACTACAAGACTCTACTGCAAGAAACTAAAAGAGACCTGCGTAAGTGGAAAAATACACCTTGCTCATGCATAGCTAGACTCAACATAGTGAAAATGTCAATTCTACCCAAAGTGAAAATGTCAATTCTACCCAAAGCAATCTACAGACACAATGCAATCCCGATCCAAATTCCAGCAGCATTTTTTAATAAGATGGAGAAACAAATCACCAACTTCATATGGAAAGGGAAGGGGCCCCGAATAAATAAAGCATTACTCAAGAAGAAGAACCAAGTGGGAGGCCTCACACTACCTGATTTTTGGACCAATACTGCCACGGTAGTCAAGACAGCCTGGTACTGGTACAGCAACAGATACACAGACCAATGGAACAGAGTTGAGAATCCACATATAAGATCATCCACCTATGAACAGCTAATATTTGACAAAGGCCCAAAGTTCATTAACTGGGAAAAGGACAGTCTCTGTAACAAATGGAGCTGACATGATTGGATACCTATATGCAAAAAACTGAAACAAGACCCATATCTCACACCATATCCAAACAATAACTCAACAATAACTTAAAATATAAAATCGAAAACATAAAGATCATGGAAGAAAAAATAGGGACAATGCTAGGAGCCCTAATGCATGGCATAAACACAATATCAACCATAAGTAACAATGCACAAGCACCAGAAGAGTAACTAGATAAACAGGAGCTCCTAAAAATCAAACACTTTTGCTCATCAAAAAACTTCACCAAAAGAGTCAAAAGACAACCTACAGACTGGGAAAAATTTTTTGGCTACGACAATCTGATCAGTGTCTAATCTCTAAAATCTACCAGATACTGGAAAACCTCAACAACAAAAAGACAAATAACCCAGTTAAAAAATGGGCAAAGGATATGAACAGGCACTTCACCAAAGAAGATACTCAGGCGGCTAACAGACACATGAAGTAATGCTCACGATCATTAGCCGTTAGAGAAATGCAGATCAAAACTACAATGAGATATCATCTCACCCCAATAAGGCTAGCATTAATCCAAAAAACACAAAATAACAAATGCTGGAGAGGTTATGGAGAGACTGGAACACTTATACACTATTGGTGGGAATGTAAAATGGTACAACCACTTTGGAAATCAATTTGACGCTTCCTTAAGAAGCTAGAAATAGAAGTACCATACAATCCAGCTATCCCGCTCCTTGGAATATATCCTAGAGAAACAAGAGCCATCACACAAATAGATATATGCACATCCATGTTCATCACAGCACTGTTCACAATAGCAAAAAGATGGAAGCAACCTAAGTGCCCATCAATGGATGAATGGATAAACAAACTATAGTATATCCACAGAATGGACTATTATACAACGATAAAGAACAATGATGAAGCTGTGAAACATCGTATAACTTGGTGGGAACTGGAGGTCATTATGCTGAGTGAATTTAGTCAGTCACAGAAGGACAAATACTGCATAAGACCACTATTATAAGAACTCAAGAAAAGGTTTAAACACAAAAGAAAACATTTTTTGATGGTTACAGGGGCGGGGAAGGAGGGTGAGAGTTATTCACTAACTAGATAGTAGAAAAGAATCATCTTAGGTGAAGGGAAGGACAGCACACACTACAGGGGAAGCCAGCACAACTGGACTAAACCAAAGCTAAGATGTTTCCTCAACACAATCAAATACTTTGAGAGACAGAGTAGCAGGGATGCGGGGTCTGGGGACCATGCTTTCAGGAGACATCTAGGTCAACTGGCATAACAAAGCTTATTAAGAAAATATTCTGCATCCTACTTTGGTGAGTGGCGTCTGGGGTCTTAAAAGCTTGCTAGTGGGCATCTAAGATCCATCAATTGGTGCCAACCACTTGGAGTAAAGGAGAACGAAGAACACCAAAGACACAAGGAAAGTATTAGCCCAAGAGACAGAATGGGCCACATAAACCAGAGACTTCATCAGCCTGAGACCAGAAGAACTAGATGGTACCCAGCTACCACCAATGAATGTCCTGACAGGGAACACAACAGAGGGTCCCTGATGGAGCAGTAGAACGATGGGATGCAGAACTCAAATTCTAGTAAGAAGACCAGACTTAACGGTCTGACTTAGACTGGAGGCGCCCCGGAAAGCATGGCCACTGGTCTATCACCCCAGAACTTAATTTCCGAGGCCAACTCTTCAGACAGGGATTGGACTGGACTATGGGACATAAAGTGATACTTGTGAAGAATGTGCCTCTTAGTCAAGTAGATACAAGAGACCAAAGGTGCGGCTTCTGTCCAGAGGTGAGATGGGAAGGCAGAGAGAGTTAGGAGCTGGTTGAATGTTCATGGGGAATCAGGGGCAGTGGGAGGAGTGTGCTGTCACAGAATGGGGTGAGCGGTTGGGGTCTCATAACAATGTTAAAAAAAAAAAAAAAATCTGTACGGGAGACTAACTTGAAATGTAAGCTTCATTAATTACAAAAATTAAAAAAAAAAAAAGAAGTAAACTGCTACAAAGGAGCCAGACATTAACAGTGGTCACAGTTTCAGTGTGGTGGGGAACAGGAGCACTCTGACGGCAGTCATTCAACATTTCCTATGGACAACTGGGCAGTGTCAGTAGCAAGACTGGTGGTCCCATCAGGTATCTGCTATGATGGGGCAGAAAAACAAGCACAAAGAAAACTGGAGAGTAACTATTAAGAGCACTAATTATGCTTTCCAGAATTTGGCTGACTGCAGCTTGCCACAAACCACAGGAAAAAGAAAACAAAAATGAATCAGGCATAACACAAAGAGAAAAATGGAAAAAAGTTAAGTAATACGAAATAACTAGCTATAAGGTAAAATAGATCCATTATAACATTTCTCCAGTAAGGAACTATTTAAGCTCATCCATTCTGGGCAGCTCTCTTGAATTTTATAGTATTTTAACCTTTTATAGCCCGAAAAAACATGGTATCTTCCTGCCAGTAACAGCACTTGCTATCTGGTGTGACTTAGAAAAAACAGGCCAGATAGGAATCTTCAAGTATCCCTACAAGTAACGAGTATCTTTGTCCATCCCTTTTATTCACTAGAGGGGTGTTCCTACACCCATGAAAGCCAATTCTTCCACCTGTGATGTGAATCCCATCCACCTATTCCCTTCTCAGAAATCACATATTATGATCCCATCTTTCATCCCATATTACCCGTCTTCAGCCTCTCCCTATCTCCAATACTCTTCTCGTCAGCACTAATTGCATGATCATTCCCACTTTTTAAAATCCTTCTGGATCACCTAACCTCTTTAGCTGCAGCATTCCCCTTTCTCTGCCTCTGTCTCCATTTCCTCAACCCACTCTAATTCAACTTGTGGCACAATACCACCAAAAAAGGTCGCCATGATTGCCATTTCTCATACCTAATGGACTATTTATTTGACCTCTCAGCAGTATTCAACCAAATGGATCACATCTTCCCTAGTCACCAGATGCTAAATTCTCCTGTTTTTTCTTTTCCGTTTCTACCTGATTCTTCTCCATCTCCTTTGCAAGCTCAGTCTCCTTCACACAGACCTCAAACGTTAGCTTTCTCAAAGCCACTTTTTTTCCTCACTATATATTTTGCCCCAAGACCATCTAATCCATGTCATACCAATGGCTCCAAT
This sequence comes from Dugong dugon, assembly GCA_030035585.1. Classification (NCBI taxonomy): domain Eukaryota; kingdom Metazoa; phylum Chordata; class Mammalia; order Sirenia; family Dugongidae; genus Dugong; species Dugong dugon. The sequence goes on from CM057460.1 coordinate 153,481,160, forward strand.
TAATATCCAAAAGCAGATGGCACCTCCAAGTTATAGATGTTCCAGTGTTCTCCCAGTAAATGGCAACACTATTCAGCCAGTGGTGAAAGTGAAAACACAGGAGCCATTCAGAGATCTAGAAACCTGGAAGTTAGAAACCTCAGAACTTCCTTCTTCATACCCCATTTTCTAATCCATTACCAAGCCATATAGACTTTATTTCCTCAGAGATTGTTCTGAGAAATTACATGTTCTGATCTTATCTTTCATCGGTCTCCCCTTATTTATTTGTGCCAATCTCTAATCCATTTTCCACACTGCAGCCAGATCAGATCACGTCACCCCCTGATCACAATACTTTAATAGTATCCCATTTTTCTTATAATAAACATTTTTAATGAAATCTATAAGGCGCTGCATAATTTGGCCCATATCTTCCTCCCCAGACTCATAGTGTGACATTCTCCATATCACTCTATGGACTGCAGACCTCTCAGAGTCAGACCACATACTATTTTCTGTGCCTGGAACCATCTTCTCCTCTTCTCCCTAGTTAACTCCTAACTCATACTCTCAACTTTCAGATAAAAGAAAACTTGATTAGAGAAGCCACCCTTGACACCTCCCCTCCCGAAGTCCACATTAGACACCCCTGTTACATACACTCATATCAATATTTTCCCTTGGATCTACTTCTCAGTTAAGTAATTACCTATTTGTCTGATTATCTGCTGCTGTCTTATCTCTCTCACTGGACTCTAATTTCCCATGAAGGCAAACAGAACTGCTAAGTTTCGCCCGTTACTAGACACCAGCACCTAGTATAGTGCTCAACCTATACAATCTACTTAGTATGTGTTAAATAAATGGCTGGACCCAACTAGTGTGTGTAAAAAACAATACAGTAAGTAAGAATCCAGCAGTCCCATGGGAACAGAAAGGGTGGAGGGGAACAACTAAACGAAGTTTCTTAGTAGAATTTAAATGTCCAAAAAGGCCACAAAGGATAAGGTATCAGTTTTCACACACAGTGAGCTATAAAGTATACAGGTCTTTTAGTATCACAATATTCAAAATATAAAATCAAATCCAAAAATCTTGCATTGAACAAATCACCCAACAGATAGACATGCATATATGAAATACACAGCTATTCTTAACAGTATTGTTTGTATATATACATACACATGTATATATTTATGTATGGTCTTTGCAATACAAGATTAGAAACAGCCTGAATGTCCATCAACAGGGGACTGGTTAGATATAGTATATTCAAAAAGTGAAGGGTGAAGACAGTACACAATACATGGGAAACTAGCACAACCTGTACAAAGAAAGGTCATCGAAGCCCCATAGACACATCCAAACTCCCTGAGGGACTGAATTGCTGGGCGGAGGGCTCTGGGGACCATGGTCTCAGGGAACATCTAGCTCAACTGGCATAACACAGTTAATAAAGACAATGTTCTACATTCTACCTTGGTGAGTAGTGTCTGGGGTCTTAAAAGCCTGTGAGCGGCCATCTAAGATACTCCACTGGTCTCATCCCTTTGGGAGCAAGGGAGAATGAAGAGAACAGGATATAAGGAAAAGATTAGTCCGAAGGACTAATGGACCACAGCTACCAAGGCCTCCACAGGACTGAGTCCAGTACAGCTAGATGGTGCCCAGCTACCACCGACTGCTCTGACCAGGATCACAACAGAGGGTTCTGGACAGAGCTGGAGAAGGATGTAGAACATAATTCTAACTCACAAAAAAAAGACCAGATTTACTGGCCTAAAGGAGACTGGAGAAACCTCGAGAGTATGGCCCCCAGACACCCTTTTAGCTCAGCGGTGAAGTTATCTCCAAAGTTCACTGTTCAGCCTGGGAGTGGACAGCCCCGTAAAACCAAATGGGACTAATGAGGTACAGTAGTCCAGGAACAAGGGCCAGAAGGCAGAAGGGGACAAGGAAGCTGGTGATAGGGAACCCAAGGATGAGTAAGGATATTGTTGATGTGTTGTGAGATTGTTAACCATTGTCATAGAGCAACATGTGTAGTAACTGTTAAATGAGAAACTATTTTGTTCTGTAAGCCTTCATCTTAAGTGAGAATAGCAGCACAATTGGAAGAGCGTAGTCAGTGTCACTGAACTGTGCATGTAGAAATTTTTGAAATGGTGTATCTTTGGCTATGTGTATTTCCACCAAAAAAAAAGAGGTTGAGAAGTTAGAGGGTTGACATGTTGTGGGGTTGTTAACCAATGTCATAAAACAATATGTGTACTACTGTTTCATGAGAAACTATTTGTTCTGTAAGACTTCACCTGAAGTACAATAAAAAAAAATTTTAAAAAGTGAAAAATTATGCAGCTATAAAAAGAAAGGAAGTTTTCAATGCACAGACATGGAAAAATTTCCAAAAAGTGAAAAAAGGAAGTTACAGAACAGTATCTATAGTATGTTACTTTTACATTAAAATAATTAGGGAAAGGAGGGTAAGAATGTATATTTGGACTTACACAAAGAAAGTATGGAAAAATAGATTAATAACAATTGGTTATCCACTGGAAAGAAGGGTAGAGAGTGGAGCAGAACAGAACAAAGGAGGAAGTTATTTAATTTTTTTGAATCTTGTGAATATATAACCAATTCAGAAACTAAATTACATATTTTAAGGCTAGAATAAAATCACAAAACCATTCTAATAGAAAAAAGGGAGCTCAAGATCAAATTTTAGCCCCTACTTTACAGCTATTTTAAAGATAAGGTATCTGAAATTCAAACAGAAGAATTAAATAAGAAACAAACTAGGGTATTAAAGGAAAAACTCTAAACCAACACTTTAAAATTCAAAATAACTTGTAAGCATTATTTAGTTGTTTCAGCTTTAAACTATCAAAAATTATATAAATTTGAAGATTTAAGAAGAAACAATTGTACTAAAAAATTATTCTGGACAATGTAAACTTTAGGTGATAAGTAACGTCTTTCTGGAGTCTATAGCTAGAATAAAAGAAAATTTTTTAATCATAAAGTAAAACAAGCTGTTAAAAATAAAAACATAAAATGTTAATAACCATTCATAAAATGCTAGAAAGATAAAATGGGTTATTACTAAACGCAACCAAAATTGGGTTATAGTAAAGGCAACTGTAAGTTTACCATTTGATACTGTATTTTATCATGTATAATCAAGTAGAAGTATTACCTTTCATTTTTGAGTGTGTGTTAATCAATGGATCAGAACAAATCTTGCAGGGCCACCATGGGCGTCTCTTGAATTTTGCCCAGATGAGATCTCCAACTTCATACTTCAGTGGAGTAGACTTTTTCTTGGGTTGACACTTTAGACAGACAAAACAAGGGACAACAATGAGAATCAAAACCATTTGCAACAGTGTTATCATCTTCCTATTACCCTTCTGGGAATGCAATGCCCTAAAAAATCTAGGTGAAAACACTCTTGCCTAACAACTACAAAAAAAGACTAAGTTATCTTTCCTGTATATAGTAGTAGCCCTGTATATAGTAGTAGCTCTTAATTTATATTCATATTACATAAGCAGTTTATCTAAATTTGGAGGAAAAAATATTAAGCCATTTTGATTTATGAAGAGCTAGAGAATGAAATAATGGATAAATAGAATCATCCCAAGAAAAAGATATCATTGCCCTAGTCCTTGGATCACATCATAAGAATACAGGAAAAAAAAAAAAGAAGACAAGAATGAGAAAATTATATAAAGAGTTTTTAACAATGTCAACAGACTGGTCTCCTCTGCTTGTGATATTCTACATACTTTTCAGAAAAGTGTATTTCTATTATTAATGGACATAACAGCTCTAGCGTAACAATCCTGAAAGCCATATACAAGAATCTAGCAATGTCAACGCAATGAACCTAGATTTCTCCCAGGATGCACATGGAAGATGCATCCAGAACACTGTACCACAACACTCTCTGGGTGGCCGTTCACATAGAATATGATATGAATGAAGATCCTTGGAACTGTGAATGCAGAGACCTTGGCTGAATCTTTTTCCTAAAGTATATACCTAATTGATCTGGGATGGAAATGCCTCCATCTTAGCTCTAAAGTTGTGTTCATGCCTTTAGGGCCCACACTCAACCAATGATACAATCTCCTGCTTTAAGTACACCTGAGGTGCTACCCTAGTGTGCCATAAATGAGTTGCAAGTGTGATAAGACAGTGATTCCTTCAATTTTCTGGGAAACCAAAAGAAACAGCTAGAGTACCTAGGCTAAAAGCAACCTCCTCATTTATCATTTTGTTGTTGTTAGGTGCTGACAAGTCAGTTCCGAATCACGGCAACCCCACGTGTTACAAAGCAGAACTGCCCCATAGGCTTTTCTTGGCCGGAGAACCGCTGGGTGGGTAAACAACCTTTCTGTTTAACAGTCCAGCGCTTAACCACTGTACCACCAGGGCTTACCCTAGGAGGCCATATAAATATTTTCCTTTTCTGTAAGTACCATGTCTTGAAAAAGGCAACGGTGAGCTCCTCCTTAGGCTCAATCTTCCCTTCTTAAGGCCTAAAAATGTACCCACCTGGAACACAGTAAAGTGTTCAATAAAGAATTTGCTCAACTAATTCATTGAAATCATTCAAATAAATGATGAATTATGTCCCATCTCAAGAATGTCAAAGAAGGATTGGGCTCAATCAGATGATTAATAAGTTACCATTCCAGTTTAAGACTCTGCTTTCAGATGAAAGTAACCTAAATATCACAGAACGCCCTATTGACAACACTATAATTAATTCTTCATTTATATAGAGCTGTCTAGGAACAAGACAGAAATTACACCTTATTAAATAAAAGCCCCAAAGATCCAGTTTTGCCTGTTTTCAGTTTGTAAATTAACAGAAAGAATATGATTTCAAAACTAGTTGGCTTGGAAACTTTAAAACCAAGATGCTAAGGCCCAATGGGAAAACAAATCTTTTATTGGCCTGTATTAAAAAGTACAATCTGAGTAGGTTCATAAGCTTCAGATATAATTTGATTTGTGATCATTTAAATATAATTTATTGGCAATCATTGCTAAATATGAAACTTGCTTGTTTATTCAAGTCCTAAATGACTTTAAATACAGTAACTAACATTTACTTGACGGTTGTTACGTGCCAGGCAGTTTCTCTTTTAATCCTCTTAAGGTAAATACTGTATTACTATCCCTATTTTACTATATGCTACCATCACGAGTCCTTGAGTAGCACAAATAATTAAGAGATAGGCTACTAACTGAAAGGTTGGCAGTTTGAATCCACCCAGAGGTACCACAGAAGAAAGACCTGGCAAGCTACTTCCAAAGATCACAGCCAATAAAAACCCTATGCAGCAGAGTTTCACTCTGAAACACATGGGGTCACAATAAGTCAAAATCGACTCCACAGCAACTGGTTTGACTTTTGGTTACGATCATATAGTTAGTAAGTGGCAAAGCCAAGACTAAAACTTGGGCAGTACAACCCCTGAGAGCAAACTCTTAACCACAATAAAACCTCATGATTATTATATGCTTCATGACAAATTCAGCCATAACCAATCTATGACACCATGTTAGTTCTATCTTTCCCTCGTATTACTACTACAAACAAATTATACTGTATTATCAGGAAGTATAGCCATAAAACAATAGACAGGGAAGAAAGAACATGAGTGGTAACAGGAAAGAAAAAAGCCAAGGTTCACACAACCAAGCAAAACAGTAATATGAATTCTATCTTCTGATTCCATCACTAATTACATCATCTTTAACAAATCAGTTAATTCAGCCTCGGTTTCCTAAACCATGAAGTGGGAAAAACAACACCTGCACTACCATGAATTATCAACAAGAAAATAACTACTAATCTACTCCTGTATTTTAACCTGTAGAAAATAATTCAAATAACAACTGTAGAAAAAGATATTTAACCAAGTTATTTATTAAAACAAAAAGTTAATATCCAATAACAGAACTGTTAAACAAATTAGGCGAGAATAATTCAATGAAATACGCAAAGTGCACATGAAGTCATGAGATACTGAAAATGTAATACAGTGACACATACAATATAACAACTATTTAGAAACTATGCCAAAACTGTAATAATGATTTAAAAAAAAGGTCACTGAGAAACACAAATAAAAAAGTTTCATTAGTGAAGATTTTTAGAAACTCACAACATTTATTTTCTCCTTACTACCTTGATATTTATACCACAATGACCAAATAAGATATATATGCAAACCTACTGAGAAAAAAATGTCCGTACAAATACATACCGTTAATGCTATTATTCACGAACAATATCCAAATCCAACTGACCTGGATATATACAGCTAGACACACACCAGAATTCCAGACAATTAGAGAGGTCTCCAAACATGAAAATAGATAAAATAAGAGCAAGGCTTCTCTTCAGAACAGCCAGAAAAATTCACCTTGGAAAGAAATGAAACCAAAAAACCAAACCCATTACTGATGAGTTGATTCTGACTCATAGTGACCCTATAGGGCAGAGTAGAACTGCCCCACAGCGTTTCCAAGGCTGTAATCTTTATGGAAGCAGACTGCCACATCTTTCTTCTATAGAGTCGCAGGTGGGTTTGAACCACTGAAAGGTTAGCAACTGAGCACTTAACCACTGCGCCACTAGGGCTCCTTTGGAAACAGACTACCGAATACCTCCCATTTTTAAACTCGTAATTCAACTATACACAAACTTACTAAACATCAACACATAAAGCTCAACAACAGACAGAAACCTTAAGTCACAATTACTGACCCGAAGACAGTTGGGGATATCCAGGAAGACCTGACTGAAGAAGTAGCACCTTGAGCTCATACTGGCATGAAGAAGATTTCCAAACGTTTTTCCCAGTCTCTATATGTCCAATCAAAAGTACTAACTATACTGGTGCCAAGTCTTTTTACATACATTATCTTGTTTAATCTTCATAACATTATGAAGTAGCATTATCTTCATTTTATAGATATAGAAATAGAGGCTCAGAGAGGTCAAGTCACAACTGGAAAGACTAGGATTTAAGCCCACATCTTATTACCAGTAGTCCTTGACTTACGATGTATTTGAGTTATGATGAACCACACAACTGTCAATCTTTTTTTGTTTTTGCTTTTGTTTTGTACATCTTATCGTTAGTAGCATAACGGTTAAGAGCTTGGCTGCTAACCAAAAGGTTGGCAGTTCGAATCCACCAGCCGCTCCTTGGAAACCCTGTGGGGCAGTTCTACTCTGTCTTATAGGGTTGCTTTGAGTCAAAATTGACTTGACAGCAACAGGTTTGGGTTTTGGGTTTAGGGGCTGGTAGAGGAGGGATTGATTTAGAGTTACTGCTGAAGGGTACTGAGATTCTGTTTGGAGTGATGTAAAATTTCCAAACATGGATAGTGGTGATAATAGCACAACATGGTGGATGTAGTTAATGTCACAAAACTATACACTTAAAAGTGGTTTAACAAAAGAACTAGGTGGTGCCCGGCTATCACCAATGACTGCCCTCACAGGGAACACAACAGAGAGTTCCTGATGGAGCAGGAGAAAGGTGCGGTACAGAACTCAAATTCTACTAAGACCAGACTTAATGGTCTGACTGAGACTGGAGGAACGCCAGAAGGCATGGCCCCTGGATTCTCTATCAGCCCAGAACTAAAACAATTTCCGAGGCCAACTCTTCAGACAGGGATTGGACTGGACTGTGGGACATAAAGTGATACCTGTGAGGAGCATGCCTCTTAGCTCAAGTAGATACAAGAGACTAAATGGGCAGCTCCTGTCCGGAGGTGAGATGGGAAGGCAGAAAGGGTTAGGGGCTGGTTGAATGGACATGGGGTATCAGGGGTGGAAAGGAGGAGTGTGCTGTCACAGTATGGGGAGAGCAATTACGGTCACATAACAATGTATGTATAAATTTTTGTATGGGAGACTAACTTGAAATGTAAACTTCATTTAAACTGCAACAATAAAAAATGAAAATGGTTTAAGTGGCAAACTTTTTATTATATATATTTTACCACAATAAAATAAAATAAAATAAAAAGAAAGTCATCTCAGATCTGAGATGTGAAAAGCAAAGAAAGTAGCAAATGTTCAAAATGAATACTGACTGTTTAAAACAATAACAATATGGAATAACACCCTGTTTCAGAACAGGGTAAAAGAGGTTAAAATATTCTAAGGTCTATGTATTGTCAGGGAGGAAGGTGGCTGTAATTTTAAATCTTGGTAAATTAGGGAGGTCTGTTGTCATTTCCAAGGTAACCTCTAAATGAAATCAAATATGTAACTTCCAAACAAGAATAGGAATGGAGGGGAATAAAAGGAACAACAACAACAAAATTTTAAGTTCAAAAGAAGGCAGTAAAGGGGAAAAAAAGAAAGAAGAAACAAGACAAATAGCAGGTATTAACATGGTAAATTTAAACCCAAATATATCAATAACTAAATTAAATATAAATGGTCTAAATGTTACAGTTCATTTCACCAAGAAGAAAATTTTTAAAAATTTCTGCCTCTGGTAACATAGCCTCAAAATATAACAAAGTGACAGAACTACAAGGAGAAATAAAATTATAATCATAGGGAGATAACACCTCTCAGTAGCTGAGAATAAAAAAAGAAAAAAATCACTAAAGGTTTAAAATTTTTTAACATCATAAATAACAAACTGGGCCTAATGGGTGTATGTGTAAACTACTGTACTCTGTAACTGTGGGACACACATACTTTTAAACACAGGGAATATTTACAAAAATTGGCAACGTACTGGGCCATAAAGTGCATCTCAACCAATCTGAAAGGACTGAAATTATTTGGAACATATTCTCTAATCACAGTGTAATCAGACTAGCAATTAACTACAAAAACATAACTAAGTAATCTCCATGTTTAGAAATTAACAAGCATACTTATAAATAATCCTTAGTTCAAAGAAAAATCATAATGAAAATCAGAAAATAGTTTGAACTGAATGATAAAACACTAGATCATGAAGAAGGAATACATCCTGGCATTTTTCAAGGAACAGAGAGAAAGTCAGTGTAGCTTAAACTAAGCAAGTAAGAGAACAAAAGGAAATGAGGTCACAGAGATGACTCAGGGAAAAGGGGGCATCACGTAAAGTCTTATATGCCCTTTTACTCTGAGAAGACTTTGAAGGGTTTATGTTTTGAACAACCTTGCTTGCCAAAAACAAAGACTGGAAGCACTTACTGATGAAGGTCAAAGACTACAGTCTTCAGTATGGATTACACCTAAATATGAAGAAAATGAAAATCCTCGCAACTGAATCAATAAACATTATCATGATAAATGAAGAAATAATTGAAGTTGTCAACTATTTCATTCTACTTGGATCAACAATCAACATCGATGGAATCAGCAGTCAAAAAATCAAATGTACTGCAAAAGATCTCTTTAAAGTCTTGAAAAGCAAAGGTGTCACTTTGATGACTAAGGTGCACCTGACTCAAGCCATGATCTTTTCAATCACCTCATAAGCATGCAAAAGCTGGACAATGAGAAAGGAAGACAGAAAACTGATGCATTCAAATTGTGGTGCTGGTGAAGAACAAATCAGTCTAAGTAGAAACAGAACCAGAATGTTCCTTAGAAGCGAGGAGGATGGCAAGACTATGGACACATCATTGGGGAAGTCTAATCACTAGAAAAGGGCATCAAGCTTGTTAAAGAAGAGGGTCATCGACAATAAGGGAAATTCTCAGTGAGATGGACCGGCACAATAGCCGCAACAATGGACCAACAATCACGAAAACCACACAAGACCAGCAATGTTTCATTCTGTTATACATAAGGTCCGCATGAGCTGACATGACTCAATGACAACTAACAACAACAAACATGGTGTAAAAGGATCACTCTTGGCACTATACTGAAAACAGCCTTAGAGGAGAAGGATGGAAGTGGGAAAACCAGTTAGAAAGTTACTGCAATAATAATCCAGGCAAGATGTAACAACAGCATGGACCAATCTGCAACTGGTGAAGAGGGTGAAAAGCAGGTAGAGCCAATAAGATTTGCTGAAGGACTGGGTACGGGTTCTACCGAAAGAGAAATCAAGACCACTCCAAGGTTTTGTGCCTTAGCTACTGGGAAGACAGAGTTGTAAATTTATTAAAACGGAGAAGCAGGTTTTGGGGAAAAATTCTGAAATTTGGATTTGAATATAAAATTCCTATTTCACAACCTAGTGAAAATGCCAAGAAATCCATTGCATATGATTCTGGAGTTCTGGGAAGAGATCCAGGCTGGAAATAAAAATTTGAGAGTCATCAGTGAACAGATAATCAAGAGAGTAAGTACAGAAAGAGAAAGAAGTCTGGGGGCTAAGCCCTGGCGCACAGAAATATGTAAAGATTCTTTTGAAACTCTGCTGGAATTATTTGAGCAACAGACTCCTCAATTCTCTTCAGTCTCTAAAGAAGAAGAAGAAAAAAGAAAAGCGTAACTCTTGAAAATAACTTACCACTATGGTTTAATCAATTTTAGTACAGGCCCTTGGAAGTAACATGGCAATACCCTTTGACAACACATTCACACTCCTGGGATTCCATCCTAAGAAAATAATCCAAAAGATGGAAAGACTCTAAAGGCTATAAGCATTTCTGTCGCATCTTTAAGCGTAGTAACAAAAGTGGAGGAAAACACTAATTGGAAGTACAAGAAGATGGTTAAGCAAAGTTATTGAGCAGTCATTAAAAACTACAATGAGAAACAAAAAAAAAAAAAAATGTTACAAAGAAGAAGAAGAAAATAAACCCACCTGAAATTATGGTATTACCACCATTTAAAAAAAAAAAAAAGTGTTTAGGAAAAAATATGCAAATTTAATTGTTAGGGATAGAACTCTGGGGATTTTTTTTTTCTTTTTCTTTTTAAACTTTCTTTAATGATGTGATTATTTTATGCAATTTAGGTAAAAAAGATATAAGGAAGTAAAATTTGCCAAACAGGGTTTTAAATTTCCCCAATTGCTCCTCTAGTCACTTTAGAACATAATGTTTTAATAACACTTTTTAAAAAATACTGAAAAGTGGTAAGCAGTGATTATTGTTAAAGGGTGAAAATTACAAAAGATTCACTTTCCCTAATTTTTTTTTTTTTTACAGTAAGCATTTATTTTCAATAAAAATATTTATTCTTATATTTAAGCACTTTATAAATGTGCTGAGTGGCATATAACTGTGCTTGGCTCAACAGAATATAGGGCTGGAATAACATGCCTCCAGGGAGCTCACAGTCTATTTGGAAGAGAGAAATAAGCAAAGCAAAATACTATAGCTGCTAAGGTGGGGCAGTGAGGGTGCTGGGGAAGGAAAGTCATTAGCAACAAATTTCTCAGAACAAACTTCAAGAAATAATGACAGGTAAAAATCGCCAGATTCTTCTCATGAAATAAAGGATAGAACCTAGTTGAAGTCCTGGTGGCACAGTTGTTAAGAACTTGGCTCATAACTAAAAGGTCAGCATTTCGAATCCACCAGCCACTCCTTGGAAACCATATGGAGCAGTTCTACTCTGTCCTACAGGGTCACTGGGTCAGATATGACTCGACGGCAATCAGTTTGGTCTTTTGGTCTTATAACCTAGTTACTATTTCTCTTCAATCTCATATTTCATTATTCTCCACCTCAAAGTTTACACCCTGTTGTCCATAAATTCCCCACTGTAGCTCAGGCTATTTATCCTTCCATCTTCTCTCTCTGGAATGCCCTTCTTTCTCCCTGGCCCCTTCAGGAATGCTTCCTTCTATCTCTTGGCTAGACCAAGTGCCACTTCACTATACTCTAAAACCCTATGCCTATCTCTAGTTCACTGTAATGTTGTGTTGACAGTTTATCTACTCCACTAGTCTCTAAATTTCATAAAATTTCATTACTGCATCCGTAGTATCTGGAACAAAATACATGTTTAATAACTTTGTTGTTTTTTTAATTGAACCAAAATAGGCTACAATGAACCATTTCCTAAGCAACAAAATTAAGTGCTTTACTTTATCTATTTCAGCATCTGTCAAAACTTTTGGGCCCTTAACCCACAAAACGCTCACTTGTCTTAAAAAGACAAGTGATTTATTTTAAACACATATGTATTTAATTAAATGTCTTTAATTTAAAGATGGGCAGCAATCAGTCTCTATTCCCAGACTTCCTGGTTTGGGAGTTGGCAATACCACTAAATCTGGCAGATCTATTATTCTGGGATAGGGATAGTACTTCAGAATTTAGTTGCAGGCTATTAAATTTTAAAACTGTAGTTCTCTGAAAAATCTTCAGACTACCAATTAGCCTCCCAGATACCAGATTCTGCAAAGAGAGTGTGCTCTGGCTAGTCAAAACAAATATACCAGGACAATGCAAGTCTCTTTCCTCATGCGGGCATGAGTTGCAGTTAGTCTGTTCAGACATGGAGTACACTAATAAATCTGTTTTTCTGAAAAGCTAGGGAGTAGGCCTAGATTATGGTAAGGGTTGCAGACCAATCTTCCTCTCTGAAGTCTCTCTCAGCTCTAACTTCAACCTTTCCCAGCACAAGTGAAAACAGAAACCCATTTTTAATGTTTTGTTGCTGTAACCTGTATATGAGAAACATCCCCAGCTATTTTCAGTCTAAGCATTCACTAATCAAGTGTTAAGTGCACAAAATCATTCTCAGGTCCCCAGCCCTCCTTAAAGATAGACCAAAAGGGTTGGAAGGGAGGACCCTGCAACCCAGTCTCATAAAAGTAGTTCACTGAAGTAAGAACTGAAGAGGAATTAAAGTGCATTTCAACCAAATCACACACTGAGCAAAAAATCATTAAGTAAAAGGACTGTAGAAAGTGTATAGCAGTGACCTGGACACAATAAAAGTCAGGTACTGTGCTGAACACTTAATATGCATTAATTACCTCAGGACCACACAGCAACCTTCAAGAATATGGCTAGGAAGGTATTTTTCTCCATATTATGGATGAGAAAATTGAGGCTGAAGTTAGGTCATTTGCCCAGGTTCATAAAACTAGTATCTAAATAGCAACGCAGTGATTCAAACCCAGGTCTGACTCCAGTAAAAATGCTTTTTCACAATATACCAGCCTAAATGCCAATACGGTACAAATTTTTCAGATCTAATAAAACAATTTTCTTTACATAAGAATTCTACACTTTATAAAAGAATTTTCCACAATATGATTTAAATATAACTCACATTTCCCAAACCTTTTGGAAATCCAAATATTCCCCAGGTTAAGAACAACCAAGTTAAAAAGTCTATTCATACAAGCGGAGCCAGTGAAACTATCCTCCTGCAGCTGCCAACACATTTTCTGGTTTGCCAGCAGTCTTTTTTTAAGTCAAGGAGGGCACGGAATAAAACACAGGACAGTTTAGAAAAGCAATACTTCAAATGAGCCTCAGTCTTATCACTTTTAAAATGGCCACAAAATGCAAATCTAAATGTTGGACAGGGACTCTAAATAAACTATAGAACATTTAGACACTGCAATGTTATACAGAAATGTTATACATACACATATAAATATTAACTGAAAAAAGCAGGTTATAAAAAGGAATGTATAGTAGGTGGAAACAGCCTAAATATCCATCAACAAAAGAATGAACAAACAAAAATGTGGTACATACATACAATGGAATATTATTCAGCCATAGAGAGAAATGAAGTCCTGATACATACCACAACATGGATGAACACTGAAAACATTATGCTGAGTGAAATAAACCAGTCACAAAAGGACAAATATTGTATGATCCCACTTATAAAACAGAATAGGCAAGGATATGGAGACCAAAGTTTACTGGTGGTTACCAGGGGTAAGCAGGAGAGAGGAGGAAAAGCAGGACTCACTGCTTAGGGTACAATGAGCTTCTGTTAAGGGTGATATAAAAATCTGGAAACAGATAGTGGTGATGGTTGAACAACATGATGAATGTAATTAATATCACTGAATTGTACATATAAAAAATGTTGAAATGGCAAATGTTTTGTTACATATATTTTTACCACAACAGAAAAAACCCACAAACTTAATACGGAATTAAAGCTATAATTATTATTAATATTTGTTATAAAACTGAATGCAACTGTTGACATTTACTCAAAAGAGAAAATTCATAATGTAAAAAATAAAATTTAAGTCTAAAATCCTCAAATATAGCAAAAAAAACACCCAAAAACTAAATAAATAAATCTTAGGTTAAACAAAAACTAAATAAATAAATCTTAGGTTAAAAACTTGTTTAATGGCTTAACATAAGTGGATCCTTACGTGAACATTTTCCAAGTTTCATATAAAGAAAAAATTGAGCCTAACTAAAAGCAAAAAAAAACAGGGAATGTATATATGAGCCCAAATTTTATAAAGATTTACATATGCAAATTTTATAAGTATTTTCATATGCAAATATGCAGATGACAAAGTATAAGGTTAGCAGTCACAATGATAACAGCTAGATCTCTGGATACTGCCAAGTGATTTTTTGGTTAATCTACACTTTCTAATTTTTATAAAATGAATATCTATTACTTGTATAATTTTTAGGTAGGTTTTTTTTAAACTGAAATAAAATTCACCATTTTAACAATTTTAAAGTGTACAATTCAGTGGTTTTTAGAACTTCTTGTGTAATGTTTTTAGATAAATTTTAACACACATTTCCTCCACACAGGGCAAAATAAAATGTATACAGAGAAACGCAACTAGCAATAGTGAAAAATTCCCCAGAAATAATGAGAAAAGTGCACCAAAGAAAGCAGCACTATCATCTTCTTAATTATCTTAAAGAATCTTAAAATGCTTTGTCTCTGTGCCTCATTTTCCTCATCTGTAAATGAGGATAGCCAAGAGCACCTACTTCACAGCGCTTGGGAGAAGAACTGAGTAAGTTATTATGTAAATCACATAAACAGATAAAGTGCCAGTAGCTGACGATATGTAAGTGTATCATAGTGTTAACTTTTATTATTTCAAAAGTTGAAATTAGAAGCCTGCTCTTCCTCCTCTATTCAAGCCTGAATTAATCCAAAAGAGCAACTTTCAAAGTTTCTATCTATTTTTTATCTTAATTAGTACTTAGAAGCAATATAGTGTAAAAAGAATAGCCTTACAAGTACAGTGTAAAAAGCATATGGTTAAAAGCATAGGCTCTCGGCAGTCAATAACAACTCAAAAAACAATTGCTATTAACATTACTCACTACATTTCTTTGTAAATGTACATTATTTCAATTACATTAAGAATTAATATGACAGTATGAACCCTTAATCTCCATTTAACACTATGTTTACCAAAAAAGTTTCAAATTACAACCAACCTAAAAATAATTTTCAAATAAAAACAATTTAAATGAATGTTTCCCTGTCCATCCACTCTGTGAAGCAAGAAACACTTGTGATATTCTGGTAGATCATCATAGAAAACTAGAACAGTTGTGAAACATCTACTTCTAGCAGGGAAGATTCTCTAAGAACAACTCATTTCTTATTTCTACCATGAAATAATTTAACAGTCCTAATTAGTTCTCCCCCCATTCCCCACCCCGCCCCCCCACCAACATATATACTCTAAGGTCTTTCGATCCATCTAAAAGCAAGCACAATTACAATGCTGTTACTATCCTTCTTAGAAACCTTTGATGCCTTCCTGTTAGTCAATAAATCCAGTACATACCACTTACCCAAGCAGTATTCAAGGCCTTCCACAAACAGGTCTCAATCTGCCCACCCCACCTTATTTCCAACATATCTCTTTTCTGTACCTTAAACTCTAACCAGAGTATAATCTGCATTACACACTTCCTCCTACTGCATTCCTCCTGTCCCAGGGTGCCCTATTGTTGTATACCAAGGAGTTGATTTTGACTCACAGTGATCCTGTATGACAGAATAGAACTGCCCCATAGGGCCAGACTGTAATCTTTATGGGAACAGATCACTACCAGGTCTTTTCACCTGAGGAGCCGAGCCGCCGGTGGATTCGAACCACCAACCTTTCAGTTAGCGGCCGAGTGCTTAACCACTGAGATACCAGGACTCTTTCAGGGTGCCCTACAAATTCATTAAGCCATGTCTGTCTTTTCCATCCTTCCTTCCACCCAGGTTAAACAAACTCTTCTTGCCTCGAATAACCTACTCCCACAGCATCTTGCCCTTTTAACAATGCTGACTGCTATCTTGCATGCTAATCATTTCAGAGATGCACCTATTATCATTGCTACCATGGACTTGGCTTGGATTATTTTTATTAAGGAAACTATCACAACTCACGATAAGAACACAGGCACAGTCAAAACAACAGTATGAAACCCAAAATATGTTTAGAAATCATTCCTTTTATTTTAGGCCACTTTAAGTCTAACAAGAATTACAATTTATTATAACTTACTAAAAAATGAATTTCTTCTCTGAGGGATAAACTATTCCCAAACAAGGAATATGAAAGGCAGAGGGACTAAATAACTTATCTAAGACTATAGAACAAGTGGAGTCCCTGGATAGTGCAAACTGCTAACGTGCTCAGCTGCTAACTGAAAGGTTGGTGGTTCAAGTCTACTGAGTGGCGCCTTTGAAGAAAAGTCTGGCAATCTACTTTCAAAAAGTCATTTGAAAACCCTACAGAGTCTGAAAACAACAAAAGTTGACAACGATGTGGGGAGACTGGAACCCTCATCTGCTGCTGGTGGGAATGTACAATGGTACAACTGCTATGGAAAACAATACGGTGATTCCTGAAAAAAATCAGACACAGAGCTACCTTAACCACTGCTGTCGAGTCAATTTGATTCCAACTCATAGCAACCCAACAGGATGGAGGAGAACTGCCCCAAAGGGTTTCCAAGTAGCAGAATGCCGCATCTTTCTCCCACGGAGCAGCTAGTGGGTTTGAACTGCCAACCTTTAGGTTAGCAGCTGAGCACTTAACCACTATTCCACCAGGGCTCCTATGATCCAGCAATTCTACCTCTTGGTATATACCCTGAAGATCTAATAGAAAAGACAGGAACACAAACACATGCACACCTATGTTTACTGCAGCACTATTCACAATAGCCAAAAGATGGAAACAATCAAAGTGTGCATCAACAGATAAATGGGTAAACAAAATGTGGTGTATATATATACCATGGAACACTATACTATGCAGCCATAAAGAATGGTAAGTTCCCAAAACATCTTGGAACATGGATGAACCTCCAAAACGACAAATATTATATAAAATGACAAGAACAACTATATATACAGAGACCAATGTTCCTTGCTGGTTACCAGGGGTGGGGGTGGGGGTCAGACAAAGATTTATTCTATAGACTGTAGTCACTTTTTATTTACAGTGATAGAAAAGGTAGCACCGAATATGGGAGGAGTGTATACAGCTTAACCAAGATAACTGATGCCACCAGGTTGTAAACATACACACAAAAAAAGATGTTTAGGTAAATACTAAGTTATACATAATTTTGCAACAACAACCAACATACATGTGTGTGCTTATATGTACACATATACGTGTGTAGAAATATATATATGCATGTATATGTGTATACGTATATAAATTTACATATACATATATACACCTATACATAAAATAAAACAGAGGTCTCAGAAACATACTTCTTAGATCTAACCAATCACCTCACGGGATTAGTTTTCTTGGTTTGAAGACTCAGGGTTATAGCCTCAAGGAAAAACTTGGTCAATTAGCATAATACGATTCATAAAGTTTATGTTCTACATCCTAGTCCAGTGAGTAGCATCTGGGGTCTTAAAAGGTTGCAAGTGGCCATCTAAGACTATTGGTCTCTACTTGTCTGGAGCAAAAGAGAAAAAAGGAAACCTAAGACTCAGAGAAGGAACCAGTCTACAGGACAAACTGTCTAGTAGTAATAAAGCAACAAGATGATGCCCAGCCACCATCTACATTCTGATCAAGACCACAATAGATGGATCCTGATATAAAAGGAGAAAAATGTGGAACAGAACTTCGAATTTTCAAAAAATCCAGACTTAATCGACCACTGAGGCAGGAAGAATCCCTGAGACTATTATCCTGAAATATTCTTTAAACCTTGAAC
Source organism: Dugong dugon (assembly GCA_030035585.1). Classification (NCBI taxonomy): domain Eukaryota; kingdom Metazoa; phylum Chordata; class Mammalia; order Sirenia; family Dugongidae; genus Dugong; species Dugong dugon. The sequence goes on from CM057460.1 coordinate 153,499,253, forward strand.
CAACACTATTCCTCCAAATCACCTTTTAGTTAAATAGCAAGCTGGCTCATGAAGTAATAAATATCGCCCTTGCATACTACGCTCTTTTAAAAACCATCTATATGAGACCAAATGGTGGACAAATACTCCAAAGCATAGATGAGCAGGTTGGGAGGCTGTCAGAGTAGGTCAATGGAAAGGGAAAAACTAGAATGGAAATAATGAGAATGCTGATACAATGTAAACAATGTAACCAATATCACTGAACAATATGTGTAGAATTGTTGAATGGGAACCTGTTTTGCTGTGTACACATGTCCACCAAAAATAAATTTTTAAAAAAAGAATATGGCGCATAGTTCTAGTCTGACACACATGGGGTCATCATGAGTCAGAATCGACTCGATGGCAACTGGTTTTGGTTTATGGGACAAGCAGAGTAAGATAAATAACCAGACTACTTTGTGTATTTGTAAACCATTAAATCTTAAAATGTAAATCCCTTATAATACCTTACATTTGCTTCTAATTAAATATGAGAAACTATACACAGGAATCACACTTCCTATGCCAGCATAACAAAGATGCTCTGTGTCATACTGGAAAGACACGGGGGTTACTTCCTGCACTGCCCTTAACCACCTGTGAGATTTTGGAAAGTTACTTCACTTCTCTAAGCTAGTTTCTTGACCTGTAAAAGTAGGATGCTGCCTCCTATTCTGTGGGAGGTTGTGTCAATTGTCACAAATATTAACCGAGTATCTACTATATTCATTACTTAGCACAGGTCATCAATAAGAAGTGCCTATTTTTAGTTGGCAACTACATTCCTTCTACCGTACAAGAATTGTGATTTCCCTTCCCAGCTGGAACTAAGAACTGCAAAGGGAAATTTCAAGTCTAGAATGATACAAAACTACCATAAGCATATGCATTAGTCCCATCTCACTTACAGCCACATAATCTGATAAATACATGTGTGTATTTCTAGTTGTCAAAGCTCTTTAGCATCCATTATATCATTTGAGTCTCCAAAACAACCAGGTGAGGTAGGCAGCACAGATTTTAATATCTCCATATTTATGGAGGAGGAAAAAGAGCTCAGAGTAACCTTGCCAGAGGTCTAGAGCTCTTAGCAAAAAGCAGGGATTAGAGGCCAGCACTTTCTGACTCCTACTCCACCACATCAACCAAAACAAAGGAGTCAACTAACATACTTTAAGTCCCCTCCCACCAATCCTCTCTACCTGGTAGCCTCATCAGGCTGAAAAGCTGGACCTGGGATCCAGCTAGGCAAAATCTAGCAAGAGTAGATTAAATAGAGGATCTCTCTGGCCATATTATATTTTAGCCTGCAGCAATCTAAGGCAAAAGACTAAAGATAATTGAGTAAAAAAAAGGTTCATTGTTACTGTGTAAGCAAGAAATACCCCTTGCTTACTGGCTAGATCCCAGGAACAAACGACCAAAGAGAAAGCCTGGGTAACAGATCAAAGGGAATCACCGGAGTCTTGGAAGAAGGCAGAGCAAAAGCAGGGAATTGGTCCAGTGAAATCTGGAAAGCAGAGCGGCTGCTATGCTAGTCACGGAAGTAGGTTGAGGGGCATGCGGTAAGACTGCTGCTAGGAGACTATCAGCAAAAGCTGGGCCTGGAGCATGAAGAACAGGAGAGAAGCTGCATGCTCAAGAGATAGAACACAAACATCCATACCAAGGCAGTCCTGCTGGCCCAGGCCTTTGGCTATTGTGTCGTATAAACTCTCAGATCCACAATAAAACAGGTTTGGTGAACTGCACCAAACACAGGACAGGACAGGCCTGGACTGGTACAGCTCTCTGTAAACCCATGAGGTTTAAAGGAGGGAGAAGAGCTATACCCTCTGGCCTGAGGCAACAAAAGTAACTTGTATGCAGTTGTGTAATATGTTGTATGTGATGCTAGAACCAAATGATTCAAAACATTAATTCAGAGCCCTCCTTGGGCTCTCAACCCTGGGGAATTTCATAACACTGACCACAATAGAAAAACTAGTGCCAGAATCACTCAGCATAAATCAGTTTTATTATTCTGCATAGTCTTTCTGCCCATAAATTTTTCTTTCAATGTTTGAGAACCTACTATGCACCTAGCAATTCTCATTTATCATTACATTATCATGTAATTGTTGAATATGGCCTGGCGCTTATTTTTCCTTTGACTTCTGCTTTAGTCTGTACATTTTAGGGTTTGTCCTGTGTGCTAAAACAAGTAGATCAATGGTTCTCAACCCTGGTTGCACATCAGAATCACCGGAGGAGTTTTAGTAAAATAACACATGGCCAATCCTCCCAAACACCACCTATCTCCACCCTAAGGCCAGATATTCTGATTCAATAGATCTTGTGTGGGGCTTCTGAAACTTAAGTTCCATGAGTGATTCTGATGAACAGTGAAGGTTGAATACAAACGTACAATATAGCTATTTAACTCTTGGTTGTAACTGCTTGTTTGGTGGCGGGGGGGAGACTGACATGAGTCTCAGAGGTATGATCCTAACCCACGCAAGCTGTGACTGACTGTATACAGTTTCGATGCTGTCTGATTCACATGGAGAGATAAAGGAAGCATTTACAGGGCAATGTTTCATTCTGTTGTACACAGGATCACTCTAAGTCACAACAACAAGAAGTACCAGAAACCGCTAAGACTGTCATATATTTTGTATCTCCTTTAAACTTCATAGTGACGATGAGTGGCAATGAGGCAAGTATTAAATACTATCCCTTATTCTATGTGTAGAATCCGAGGCTCAGAAACAGAAAGTGAGCTGGCCAAATACCAAACAGAGACAGCCATGTCTGTTCAGCTAATGCCTGTGATCTTTCCACTAAGTCACAACACAGAAAGACAAAAACAGCAGTGTCTCTGCCTTTAGTCCCAGTAAATGTAGTCAACCTTAACACAATTAGTGTCCTTACCCTCTCATTCATGAGGGAATTCTGCTTATAAATTCTCACCAAGCAAATGTTCCTCAAAACACCTTCACACCCCAACTCAACTGAAAAAGAAGATGCCCCTGGTTCCTTCAAAACAGATATATCACACACTTCTATCTACTTTATTATACTTCCTTATCTAGATAAAAACCAATCAAAGTTGTTAAAAGGCCAAGTCGCCAACAGGTAACATTAAACTTGAGTACAGAGTTAGCTTCTGCTTGAAACAAAGAAGGCCTCAGAGGACATAATAAAACAATTTGTACGTAGCCTTTTGCAATTAAAAAAAAAATTTTTTTTTTACTCTTTCGATCCTAAACTTTACATCCACCTTAAAAAATAAAATGAGGCTCTCTGATACACCTAAGAGATTTCCTCAAGACAAAAAAAAAATACTAGACTATCTGGTCTTCTATTCTAGTGCCTTTTCCCTAAAGCCATGCTGTCTCTTCAATCTGAAGATCACACATCCCTCTCAAACAATGGAGAGGCTCAGGCAGCAAGAATTTTGACACAGGCTTCTGTGATAGTGCTCTACAAAACTGGGTATGAAAGAATCCTGACTCTAACATCTGATGACTATAAATTCAGACTAGTTACTTAACTTTTCTGAACCTGAAGTCCTTTGTTTGTAAAATGAGGATACTGTGGTAATCAGAAATAAATGTCTATAGAGGGTTTGCCACTGTTTGATCACAAAACAGGCACTCAATAAATAAGGGATACATACTGCATAATCCCTAGCCTTAGAATGATATAAAAAAGTAGTGAGTACTTTTGAAATTCACCTACAGCTCATGATTCAAATAAATTATATTTAACTTTAAGTCAAAGATAAACTTTGGTCATTGAGCCAGCAACGTCACTTCAAGGTTTGAATCGAAACTCTTCAAGGGACACAAAAAGCTTAGACCAGGGCTTAGTGACTCCACTCTGCCAGGCCTCTGAAGTCCCTCCAGGGCTGTTCCAAATCAGTTACTGCCTCAGCAAGGAGGAAACAGGAGAAGATGACTCACAAGGACAAGACAGTGAGCTGTTGTTGGTTTTTTTTGAGGGAGTCATCTTATAAAACTAAACTGCAATAAACCTGTAAAATTTCACACGTTCATTCTCAGTATTTACTGACCACCAGGCTATGCTAAGGAGCCCTGGTAATGCCAACAGTTAAGCACTTGGCTGTTAACTGAAATACTGGCGATTCAAATCCACTCAATGGTTCCACAGGCGAAAAACCTGGTGATCCACTTCTGCACGGATTACAGCCAAGAAAACTCTATGAAGCAGTTCTACTGTCACATGGGGTCACTATGAGTCGAAAATGACTCGAAGCCACCTAACAACAACAGGCTATGCTAGGCCCTGCAGCTATAGAAATTATTAAGATGTAATTTCTCCCTCAAAAAGACTCAGTCTAGCTCAAAGTTTGAATATGTTCTCCAAGCATATAATCACATACTATCCTTAATTCTAATGTGCTGCTCAGTTTTGGAGGCTGACCTTCAAATAAACAGTAATGCTAGTCCAGGTCTTGCGAGGCCTCTACAGCAGCGTTCATTCCCTAGAACCAAAGAATGTGGGATCTAGTGCAGCTCATCTATAACATGGATATAATACCAATCGGATATTAGTTCCTGGGGTAACAAACTATTGTCAAAAGTGCTATTTAAGTTACAGCAACGACCAAAAAAAAAAAAAAAAAGACTAGCTGCTGAGGCTGCTTATCTACAACCAAACACCTCATGGGATTTGGTTCCTTAGTTTGCAGATTTAAGGTCATGGTTTCATGGGACATTCCAGCTAATTGTCCTAATAACATGTTTAGTGCTTCTGTTCTATCTCCTAGGTTCAGTGCATAGTGCCTGGGGTCTTAAAAGTGGCCATCCAAAGTACAACAATTGGTCTCTACAGGCCTGGAGCAACAAAGGAAGGAGGAGAGTCACAAATAGGGGGAGGACATGGAATATGTAGCTACCTGCCTCCATGAACAACTGCCTCCTCTGCCATGAGACCAGAAGAACTGGGTGGTGCCCAGCTACCATTACTGAACACTTTGACCAAAGACTTTCTGGAGCCATACATGCTGGGTGATCCCCTAAAACTACTGCCAAAGGATAATATTTAAACCTTAAACCAAAAATATACCCTGAAGTCTTCTTAAAACCAAACAATAGTTTAGCTTAACTAGTAAAGAATGTCTGCTTTGAGCATTATGCTGTTTTAAGAACTATTTACATCAGCAACTCGAAAGATTAGACAGGAAGCTTAGGGGGCAATGAGTTTATGTTAATGGGGAAGGAACAGCTCAGAAAAGGGAGGTGAAAATGGCTGCACAACTCGAAAAATGTAATCAGTGTTACTGAATTGTACATGTAGGGATGGTTGAAGGGTGCTGTGTATATTCTCAACAATGACAAAGTATATAATTTTTTAAACTGCTATAAGTACTCAAAAATATATAGACTATAGCACTTTAATCAAATTGTCAGTCATATTAAGCCACTATCAGAACACATTTCACAAGGGTTTAAAACCAATCCCAAAGCAACCTATGTAAGTAAAACAATTTATTTACCCTGATAACAAATATAGTTTACGGTTGAGAAGAGAAATTGTCAATCATATGAAGATATTTTTTAAAAACATAATTACTCGTATCCTTCCTAAAAATGGCTTCATTTAAAAGGTATAATCAGGTATAACACTGTATCTAGATATTCGAGTAAGTAAGTTTCCTTCCCAAAAAAACACTAGGAAAATGACAGAGCACGTTCATATATCGTTTGAAATTAGTCTTTAAATACATTTAAAAAACACATTTCTGAGTTTAAGCACTATAATTATCAGTAAAAAAGCAATTTTCCACTTACTCTAAAAAAAAATTATCCACCGAACTTTTTGTCTTTCTTTTCATTTAAAATTTTTATTATGAAAAACATCAAATATATACAAAAGTAGAAAAATAGTACAATGAACTCCTATGCAACCACTATCCGGCATCATGGCCAACTTTGTTCATTTATAATCCGATCTACTTCCTACCTACCACTTCCACCCTATGACGCCCTATGCATGGATTATTCTGAAGCAAATTCCCCATCATCATTTCACTCATAAAATTTTCATTATGTATGTCTAAAAGATAACGATTGTTTTTCTAATTAATGTTAATTACCTCTTAATAGACTGAAAAAGAAAAGTAACTCAATTACAGAACAGCCCAGGCACAGCTGATTGGATTCCTTCTCTCTCTCCCGCTCCCTCCTACACACCTCAAACCAGGTTAACTGCACCTAGTTTTATATTTATTGGTTTGGGTGATCTCTCCCTCTGAACTTCAAACTACTTGAAGACAAAGGCCATTTCTTACTCACCTTTGTACCCCTAGCACCTAGCACAGTCTCAGAGAATAGCATTAGCCCCTGAACTTCTGAGAGGTCCTATTTAACCTTCCAAGCAAACCAAATCTGTTGCTGTCAAGTCGATTCCGACTCACAGCAACCCTATAAGACAAAGCAGAACTGCCTCACAGGGTTTCCAAGGAGCAGCTAGTGGATTCGAACCGCTGACCTTTTGGTTAGCAGCTGACCTCTTAACCACTGTGCCACCAGGGCTCCACCTATTTAACCTTAGCAGCTGCAAATTTTCCCTGTATAAAATGTTAATTACCTCTGTAATGTGGTTTTTTTTTTTTTTTAATAACTATTTATAACTATTTGGAAACGTGTAAGGTTATGGTTGTATAACATGACAAACATACCAGTAACCACTGTCACTGAGTCATATATGTAAAAAAAATGTTAAAATGGCAAATATTTTGCTATATACATAAACTTACCACAATAAAAAATAAATTTAAAAAAAAGTTTATAAACTTCTAAAAATTTCAAAACACTACAGGACAAATTTCCAATTTTAAAACTATTTCCTACTTAAAATATTATTTTGCATATGAAAATACAAATCCTCACTCTAAAATGTGTTAATATCTCTAAAAGAATACACAAGAAACAGGTTGTCCCTAGAGAAGGGAAAAGGGGGCACTAAGGGAAATGAGGCGTGGGATGGAGCATAGCTTTTCTCTTTTTTACTGTCTGAATTTGTTACCATGAGCATGTGTTATCTTTAAAAAAAAAATCGAAAACAAAATTGAAACACCAAATTGGGAGAAAGCTGATAGTTGTTTTACTAAAAATAACAGTTGTAGCAAAGATGTTAATAAACAAATTGTGAGGTCAGGGGTATGCACACTGGAATCACCAGGGGATCCTTCAAACCATACTCATGTCCAGAGACAACGTCGTATTTTTTTTATCTGTTTTTTTGTCTTACTCATTTCTGAACCTCCAGCACTACTGTTGTTGTTTTGTTGTTAGCTGCCATTAAGTTTGCCTGTGACTCATGGCAATCCTGTGCACACAGAATGAAACACTGCCTGGTCCTGCATCATCCCCATGATCAGCTGCAGACTGGACTACTGTGGTTCACAGGATTTTCACTGGCTGATGTCGGGGAGCAGATCATCAGTCCTGTCTTTCTAGTCCTTCTTAGTCTGGAAACTCAGCTATAAAACCTGTTCAGCAACACACCACTGACAAAGGGGTAGGGACTGCACAAGAGGTGTACTGGCCAAAAATCAAACTCAGGTCTCCTGCATGGAAAGCAAGAATTCTACCACTGAACCAGCACTACTACTTACTCAAAAACAATGTGCTGAACTCAACACTATCATCAACAAAACATAAGACAATGTAGGTGTTCAATAAGTATTTGTTAAACAAATGAATAATTTTTACTGGATTACAAATATGGAATGAGGTACATACGAGGTTAATTAATTGCTACAGTACTATTTGTAGTAGCAAAAGATAAGAAAACTAAACATTCAGCACTAAACAGTTAAATTACAGTTCACCCATAAAATGGTCTATTCTGCAGCACCATAAAAAGGAATAAGGCAGTTCTTTATGTACAGATAAAGAATGATCTACTAGATAAAATAGGTGGAAAAAAGCAAGGGGCAGATTGAATTTACATGGAACTGCAAGTCAAAGTCAAAGCAATCTCAAAAACAAGAACAAAGTAGAACTCATATTTCCTGATTCAAAATGTACTATAAAACTACAGTATATCAAAAAACAGTCTAGTCCCCCCCCACACACACCCTTTTAGCTCAATAATGAAGCCACTCCCGAGGTTCACCCTTCAGCCAAAGATTAGACAGCCCCATAAAACAAAATGAGACTAATGCCCCACAATAGCCCAGGGACAAGGACTAGAAGGCAGGAGGGGACAGAAAAGCTGGTAATAGGAAACCCAAGGTCGAGAAGGGAGAGTATTGACATGTCATGGGGTTATTAACCTATGTCATAAAACAGTATGTGTATCTTTGGCTATGTGTATTTTCACCAAAAAAGAAAAAAAGGTTGAGAAGTTAGAGGGTTGATATGTTGTGGGGTTGTTAACCAATGTCATAAAACAACATGTGTACTTCTGTTTCATGAGAAACTATTTGTTCTGTAAGCCTTCACCTGAAGTACAATTTAAAAAAAAAAAAAAAAAAAAACAGTATGTGTACTAACTGTTTAATGAGAAACTATTTGTTCTGTAAACCTTCATCTAAAGTACAATTAGGAAAAAAAAAAAAAAATCTGGTACTATGTGCCCCTGATATCCTAAGAGGTGGCGGGGCAGTTAATCACAGATCAGGTAATGCAGTTTGTTGAGCCAAGTGGGCAGTTTGTGAAGGACTCAATTTGGCTGATTAAAAGATGCACCAAACCTGATAGAAAAGAATTCCATAAGATTGCTATGGCAACAGCAACAGGATTTGCTATAATGGGATTCACTGGCTTCTTTGTGAAACCGATCGATATGCTTTTTAATAACATCACTGTTGGTGGCTGAACACCTTTTTGGAAGAATCTGTTGTTCATCTTGGGGACGGATGAACAAGTGAGGGTTTGAGAAACTCACTAAGCAAAAATTTGCTTATATATTTTGTTTTTCTTTCATTTTTTTCTTCAAAGATGTTTCTATTTCTAAAATAATTTCAAAATTAAAAAAAAAAAAAAAAAAAAAGTCTAGCATTGGTAAAGGATAGACATGGCATAGAACTGAGAGGCCAGAAATAAAGGCATACATCTATGGTCAAGTGATTTTCCACAAGGGTGACACATCCATCCAACAGAGAAAAAGTAGTCTCTTCAATAAACAGTGCTGGGACAACTGGATGTCTGCATGCACAAGAATGAAGTTGGACCCATACTTCATACCATATGTGAAAATCAACTCAAAACGGATCAACAATCTAAATATAAGAACTAAAACCATAAAATTTTTAGAACAAAACATAGGGGTAATGCTTAAGGACCTAATTTTCCACAATCCAGTCTTAAGATATGACACCAAAAGCACAAGTAACAAAAGACAAGATAGATAAATCAGTCTTCTTTGAAAAATACAAAAGCAAGTTCTTATTGTAAGTCCCTCCAACATGATGTGTACATTACAGGAACAAGCCCAACTAGATTTTTACTGCACTAATCAGGAAACGTAATGACAAGAGCAGATTTTAAATCTTTTTGGTACATGTAGACTATAGACTGGGTAATTATAAAACTTGATAAAATAATCTAATCCTTAGTTTCTGATTCCTCAATTTCAAAACAATGAGCCTGAAAAACGTCAATTAAAAGCAGCTCTCTTTAACAAAGTTACTGGAAAAAAAAAGGCAGAATTTTCTCACTTGAATGTTCATATCACAAATATGCTTTGTCATGAAATGCAGACATGATGTCTCACTTCCCATTCTGGAGACTGATATTTTAAAAATTTAACCTGCAGGTTACTAAGTTAAATGCATACAAAGTATGCTTTTCCATGTGGCTTACCTGATATATCTGACATATTATTTGCCATTCTAAGAATAACCTCTAGTTAAGACTTTCAAAATGCTGTTACATTTTATAACTTAGATATGCATTCCAATTATCTTCCAACTCACTACAGAAATTAATTACAGAAAGAAATTAAGAAATCTATCCTATTATGTTTTGTTTACCACATTTCTGATGACATACCCTCCCCCTCAAAACAAATCAATGAAAAAAAAATACACACAAGCTCTACTCTGATGGCAAAGGTGACCAATGGTGCCTTGATTACACAATAATTTTCCCCAAGTGATTCAGTCTTGGACAAGTCCTCACTTATTTTCTTCTTACAGTTCTAAAATGCAAATATAGTTTTCTTCTCTGCAGGAGGGCCAAGATGAGAAATGAGTTATGTAGGTATTTATCTCACAGAATATTCATGAATTCCTCCTGAAAATATTTATTGCTTACCTACTTAGCAGGAACTGTGCTATGCCCTGAGGATACAAAATAAACACCATCCCAGGCTTGGAAGAGTTGTAAGTTTAGGTGAAGGTACAGAACACAAAAATAATCCTAGCATGTTATTTATGAAAAATGCTATCACAGTATTACTGAAGCATAAAAAACTTTTTACCCTCTTTTCTGAAAGCCAAGAAAGAGTATTAAAGAAAAAACACTAACCAAAATGATGATGTACCTATCAGACTACCAATATACACCCCTGCTCACTAGCCAGAAAAGCTGCTGACTATCAAATTATTGTTTCCATGTATTAAAACTTAAAATATCAGATGTGCTTACGCACAAGGTAAGACTTTCACATGCACACCAAAGCTAGTATAAACAAGTACTGTCCTTAGGAGAGCATTCAATAATTCTAGGGAGACTCTACAGAAGGCATTATTAAGCATTTTCTGTTAACGATCAGATAGTAAATAGTCTAAGCTCTATGAGACTACAGTCTCTCTTTGAGAAATACTCAAGTCTCCCATCATAGCACAAAAGCAGTCATAAGCAACACATAAAAGAATGAGTGGCCATATTCCAACCCAACTTTACATAAAGATGTTGAAATCTGAATTTCATATAATCACAATGTATTACAAAATATTTTTTTTCTTTTGATTTTGTTTCAACCATTTGAAAATATATAAATTATTCTTAGCTCAGGGGCTGTACAAAAAACAGATGGTGGCTGTGGGCCATAGTCTGCCAACCCCTGCCACACACTAACACTCAGAAATCACCTAAGAAGTCGGTTCTACACAATTCTTAAGAAAAACCACCCATGTTAACTGAGTCACACTTAGAACCTAAAATGTTATTGACTAGTTTGATTTCTTCACCAGATTTAGTCCTTCCTTGATTTTACCTGATAAAAGCAACAAAGTCCGAAGACAATTTCAAGAGAGAAACTCCAAAAAAACTTTGAGAAAAGGCCTTCAGTCAAAACTAAGTATCTAAATTGGTATCAGCAAAAATGGCATTCAGGAAATTGAAGGATCCATCCTCCACCAAAACAACAAATAAACAGGAAACAACTGTCACAATCAATGTTATCTGACCTCAGGAAATTAGTGAAAGCCTTACAGCAACCAGACTGTAATAGTTTAATCAAGAAAAGAATGGCTGATGATGCCAAAAGCACAAGTAAAAAAGAAAAAAAAAAGTAAATTGGACTTCATCAAAATTAACAATTTTTGTTTTTCAAAAGACATCACACTAAGTGAAAAGATGAAAGACTTATACAATGAAAATTACAAAACACTGCTGAAAGAAATTAAAGGCCTAAATAAACGGGAAAATATTCTATGTCTGTGGATTGGAAGACTTAATATTGTTAAGATGTCAACACTACCCAAAACAATCTACAAATTCAACATAATCCCGATCAAAATTCAAACAGCCTTCTTTCACAGAAATGGAAAAACCAATCCTCAATTTTATATGGAATTACAAGAGGCCTCGAATAACTACAGTAATTTTGAAGAAGAAAAGTAGGAAGACTCACATTTCCTGATTTCAAAACATACTATACAGCTACAGTAATCAAAACATCCTGGTACTGGTATTAATAACAGACACACAGACCAATGGAACAGAATTGAATACAGAAATAAATCTATACATCTACGGTCAACTGATTTTTGACAACGGTGCTATGAACATTTGGTGGGGAAAAAAAGTCTGTTCAATAAATGGTGCTGGAAAAACTGTATTTCCACATGCAGAAGAATGAATCAGGATCCATGCCTCACACCATACAGAAAAACAATTCAAAATGGACTAAGGATCTAAATATGAAAACTATAACCATAAAATTCTTAGAAGAAAATATAGGGGTGTGGCTGTCAGGTATAGCCTTTTAACAACAGATTATTTGATGCAATAACGAAAGTACAAAAAGCAAGACAAAATAGATAAATGGATGGGAATGCAAAATGGTACAACCACTGGAGAAAATAGGATGACGGTTCCTCAAAAAATTAAATACAGAACTTGTCAATAAACATATGACTCAGCAATTCCACTCTAAGGTACATACCCAAGGGACTTGAAGGCAGTGATGAGAACATGTACACCAATGCTCACTGCAGCACTATCCACAATAGCCAAAAGGTGGAAACAACCTAAATGTCCATCAGTGGATGAATGGATAAACAAAATGTGGTACATACACACAATGGAATACTGCTCAGCCTGTAAGAGAAATGAAGTCTTGATACATACTACAATATGGATGGAGCTCGAAGACATTATGCTGAGTGAAATAAGTCAATCACAAAAGGTCAAATATTGTATGATCTCACTTATCTGAAATGACAAGAAAAGGCAAACGTATAGAGACCAAAGTTTAATAGTGGTGGTGGGGGAAGGGGGAGGTAGAGCCACTGTTTGGGAAACAGTGATTTTCTGTTTATGGCGACAGGAAATTTGGCGTCAATTAAGGTAATGGGTGCACAACATGATTAATGTAACTGATATCACTAAGTTGTATGCTTGAAAAAGGGTGAACTGGCAAATGTTGTATTATATACATTTTTATAACAAAGAAATAAATGAAAAGACAACCTACAGAATGGGAAAAACTATTTGGAAATCATACATGTAATAAGTGACTTCTATTTAAAATACATAAAAAACTCTTTAAAATCAATAAAAAGACTAATAACTCAATTAGAAAATGGTCAAAGAATCTGAACAGACATTTCTCCAAAGAAGATACACAAATGGCCAATAAGCACACCAAAAAAATGGCCAGGATCATCAGTCATCAGAGAAATGCAAATAAAACCATAAGAAAAGGCTACTTCACACCCACAAGGATAGCTAAAATCAAAGTCAGATAATAACAAGTGTTGCCGAGGACGTGGAGAAGCTGGAACCCTCATACAGTGTTGGTAGGCATACAGAACAGTGCAGCTGCTTTAGGAAAGTGTGGTAGTTCCTCAAAAAGTTAAACAGAGTTACCATATGACCCAGCATTTCTACTCCTAGGTATATACCCAAGAGAAATGAAAACATACGTTCACACAAAAACTTGTACACAAATATTTATAGGAGCATTATTCACCACAGCCAAAAGGAGAAAACAACTCAAAGATCCATCATATAATGAATGGATAAACAAAATGTGGTGTATTATTCATCAATAAAAAGAAACGAAGTACTAACAACCTAAGTGCCCAACAACAGATAAGTGGATAAACTACGGTACAAACAAACAACAGAATACTACACAATAAAGAACAATCATGTGCGAAACATCTCACAACATGAATGAATCTGGAAGGCATTATGCTGAGTAAAATTAAGTCAGTCACAAAAGGAAAAATATTTTATGAGACTATTATTTTAAAAACTCACAAAAAGGTTTATACACAGAAACAATCTTTGATGGTTACAAGAAGGTGAGGAGTAGGGAGGGAAAAACACTAACTAGACAATAGATAAGTGGTAACTGGTGAAGGGTAAGACAGTACACAATACTGGGGAAGTCAGCATAACTTGACCAAGGCAAAGTCATGGAAGCGTCACAGACACATCCAAACTACCTGAGGGACCGAGTTACTGGGCTGAGGGCTGGGGACCATGGTCTCTGGGGACCTCTAGCTCAACTGGCATAACACAGTTTTTAAAGAAAATGTTCTACATCCTACTTTGGTGTAGAGTGTCTGGGGTCTTAAAAGCTCGTGAGTAGCCATTTAAGATACATTTACTGGTCCCACCCTGTCAAGGACAAAGGGTAATGAAGAAAACCAAAGACACAAGGGAAAGATTAGTCCAAAGGACTAATGGACCACAACCACCACAGCCTCCACCAGACTGAGCCCAGTCCAACTAGATGGTGCCTGGCTACCACCACCAACTTCTCTGACAAGGATCACAATAGAGGGTCCCAGATAGAGCTGGAGAAAAACACAGAACAAAATTCAAGCTCAGAAAAAAAGACGAGACTTACTGATCTCACAGAGACTACAGCAACCCCAAGAGTATGGCTTCTGCTATTGTGAACAATACTGTAATGAAAATGGGTGTGCATATGTCTATTCATGTGACGGCTCTTACTTCTCTAGGATATATTCCTAGAAGCAGGACTGCTGGATCGTTTACACACAAAAAGAAACAATTTTTGTTGGTTATGAGGATGGCAGGGATGAGAGGGGGAATACTAAATAGACAACAGGTAAGTGATAACTTTGGTGAAGGGTAAGACAGTACACAATAATGGGGAAGCCAGCACAACTTGTACAACGAAAGGTCATGGAAGTTCCACAGACACATCCAAACTCCCTGAGGGACTGAACTGCTGGGCGGAGGGCTGTGGGGACCATGGTCTCAGGGAACATCTAGCTCAGTTGGCATAACACCATTTACTGGCCTGACAGAGACTGGAGAAACCCTGAGAGTATGGCCCCCAGACACCCTTTTAGCTCAGTAATGAAGTCATTCCCGAGGTTCACCCTTCAGCCAAAGATTAGACAGCCCCATAAAACAAAACAAGATTAACGGGGCACAACAGTCCAGGGACAAGGACTAGAAGGCAGGAGAGGACAGGAAAGTTGCTAATAGGGAACCCAAGGTTGAAAAGGAAAGTGTTGACATGGCATGGGATTGTTAACCATTGTCATAGAACAATACGTGTACTAACTGTTTAATGAAAAACTATTTGTTCTGTAAACCTTCATCTAAAGTAGTACAATTTTAAAAACAAGAGAAAAAGGGTATGGCTCCTGGACACCCTTCTAATTCAGTACTGAAGTCACTCCTGAAGTTCAAAGATTAGACAGGACTATACAACAAACAATAACACATGTAGTTCAATCATGTATATGAGACCAAATGGGCACACCAGCCCAAAAGCCAAAACAAGAAGGCAGAAAGGGACAGGAAAATTGGACAAATGGAAATGGGGAATCCGAGGCTGAGAAGGAGAGAGTGTTGACACATCGTGGGGATGGCAACCAGTGTCACAAAACAATATGTGTATTAACTGTTTAACGAGAAAATAATTTCACCTAAAGTACAAAAAAACTTAAAAGACAAAAAAAATTGAAGTACTGATACATGCGACAATATAAATGAACTTTGAAAATATTATGTTAAATTAAAGAAGCCAATCACAAAAGACTACATGTTGTATGAATTTATATGAAAGTCCAAAATAGGGAAATATATGGACAAAAAGTAGATTACGGGTCACTACATCTGGGGGCGGAGGGGGGTAGGAGAACAATAGCTAAAGTGTACAAGGTTTCAAATTTTAAAGGTGACAGAAATGGTCTAAAATTGACTGTGGTGATAGCTGCACATACCTATGAATAAAACCCATTGAACTGTACCAGAACACTTTAAACAGGTAAAATGTATGTTATGTGAATTCTCTTTCAATAAAGTTGGTTTTAAAAAAAAGAAAAGGACAGCTGAATCTCAGTACACCCACTCCTCCCTTACTGACATGGTTAAGTTCCAAAGACCAGGTCATTATGCAAAAATAGGCCTTACACAAAAATGGAGGATGACCACATCAGATCACAAAATGGAGGATGACTACATCATTAAATAACTGCCAAAGCACTGAGAATCATGGCCCCGTCAAGCTGACACGTAACTTTAACCATCACAGCCAGCATTAACTCTTGCCTCACATCTGGGCATTCATTACTACCAGAAATTACACCATTAATGTACAAAATAGTAGGAAAGCAGACTTTACTACTGTTATAAATGCGAAAAGTTGGATAACAAGATTGTCGGTAAATGAGGTATAGGTGTATAAGAGCTTTATGGCTTTTTTACTTGCCCTGATCCCATCTTATCCACCAGCTGTTCCTTGGAAACTCTATGGGGCAGTTCTACTCTGTCCTATAGGGTCGCTATGAGTCAGAATCGACACCACAGCAATGAGTTTTTTTTCCACGGGTCCTCATCTTCCCCTCCTAAGTTTAGTGGCAGTCTTGAAGACAGAAGTCCTGGTTCCTGGTGTGGATTCCTGGTCTTGGAGGTAGCAGAGCAACCTGATTCTCAAACAATTGTGGTTTTTCTTTTGACCTGTCTAGGATCTCTAAAAATTGATGCAAAGGGCTTCACTTTATTTCACCTAACCCAGAACTCTCCCTGGGCAGAGATGCCACTACCTGGGGGGTGTCTGTCAAACAAATTTAAAAGCATATACTGATGTTCATTGCAGCACTATCTGTAATAGCCAAAGGTGGAACAACCCAAGTGTCTGTCAACAGATGAACGGTTAAACAAATGTGGTATATCCATACAATGGAATGTTACTCAGCCACAAAGAGAAATGAAGTTCTGATACATGCTACCACGTGGATGAACCTTTAAAACATGCTGAGTAAAATAAGTCAGACACAAAAGGACAAATATTGTCTGATGCTACTTATATGAAATATTTAGAAATAGGCAAATGCATAGTGTTATGGTTTGAATTATGTCCCCCAAAAAATATGTGTATCAATTTGGCTGGGCCATGATTCCCAGAATTGTGTGGTTGGCCTCCATTTTGTGATTGTAATTTTATGTTAAAGAGGATTAGAGTTGGATTGTAACACTGCCCTAGGTACCCAGGTCACATCCCAGATCCAATGTAAAGGGAGTTTCCCTAGTGTGTGGCCTGCACCACCTTTTACCTTACAAGAGACAAAAGGAAAGGGAAGCAAGCAGATAACTGGGGACCTCATACCACCAAGAAAGAAGAACCGGGAACAGAGCATGTCCTTTGGACCCAGGGTCCCCGCGCAGAGAAGTTCCTAGTCCAGGGGAACGCTGATGATAAGGCCGACAGAGAGAGAAAGCCTTCCCCTGGAGCTGACACCCTGAATTTGAAGTTTCAGCTTACTTTACTGTAAGGAAATAAACTTCTCTTTGTTAAAACCATCAACTTGTGGTATTTCTGTTACAGCAGCACTAGATGACCAAGACACATAGAGACCAAAGTTTATTAGTGGTTATTAGGGGTGGGTGGGAGGAGGAAAGGAGGAATTATTGCTTAAGGGGCACTAAGTTTCTGTTAAGAGTGATGAAAAAATTGGGAAACAGAGAGTGGTAATGGTTACACAACATGCTGAATGTAATTAATGTCACTGAATAGAACACGTAATAATGGTTAAAATGGCAAATGTTTTGTTATATATATTTTACCACACAGAAAAAAACTAAAGGCAAATTTTATTAGACACTGCCACCTAGATGAAGAGATGACAGTTGGGGCGAACAATAGACATACCTGTAAAGCTTAGAAGGAAAGGCTTGGGAATGAGATGCTTTGGGGAATAAAGACTTTGTAAAGCTCCCACTTATTCCTGGTAATCTAGAGATACAAACGCATGCCCACAGCAGGGCATATACTCAGAAAACATCTGAGAAGACTTGAAGCTCTCACCTCTAGCTGACCATCAGGCACTGCACAAACAGGAACTGAAAGCTAAGGCAAGGTTATAAAATGTCTGAGTGTTGAAGGTATGTCCCAACACATACAATGAACCCCTCAGCAAAGACTGGGAGATTTTTTTTTACTGTTGTTTCATGCATTTAGGAAATCTCTGTTGAATCGCTAACTGATCACTAAGCTAAGTGAACAGAAACTGCAATGGTTACACATAACAAAGTACAGAGACTTTACAAAATTATTTCAGAAAATTAACTTAAACACACTATAGAAACACACTATGCAACAACAAGAAACCCTGGGGAGGAGGAAGAAACTGATTTCCAGATTTTCTCATTATAATATTCAAAATGTCCAGTTTTGATCAACAAATTACGAGGCATGAAAAGAAACAGTAAGAGCAAACTGAGGCTTATATGGATTGGAGCCCCGGTGGCATAGTGGTTAAGAGCTTGGCTGCTAACCAAAAAGTCAGCAGTTCAAATCCACCAGCTGCTCCTTGGAAACCCTATGGGGCAGTTCTACTCTGTCCTATAGGGTCACTATGGAGTCACAATCGACTCGACAGCAACAGGTATTATGGACTGAATTTTTGTCCCCTGAATATATGTTTGAATTCTAACCTCTATACCTGTGGATGTAATCCTGTCTGGAATTAAAGTTTTCTTTGTTATGTTAATGAGGTCATATCCGTGTAGGGTGTACCCTAAACCTAAACACTCCTGAGTTATAAGGAACAACATAAACACAGCAGGAAGAAGTACAATTGTGGGTACATAGATGCATTCTGAAGATCACCAAGGAATCAAGGAACAGCAGCTCAAAGAGACAAGAATCTTCCCCCAGAGCTGACAGAGATAGAGAACTTTCCCCTAGAGCATATGCCCTGAATTCAGACTTCTACCCTCACAAACTATGAAAAAATAAATTTCTGTTCTTTAAAGCCACCCACTTGTATTTCTCTTATAGCAACACTAAGAAACTGAAACAGCAACTGTCGTTGAGGAAGCCCAAACACTGTATTTATGAGACAAAGACTTTAGATTAACTATTATAGATATATTCAAAGAGCTAAATGAAACCACTTGAAAAAAAACTAAATGAAACCAAGGAGAATGATATATCACTAATTAGAGAATATCAACAGATAAAAACAAGTATTTAAAAAAAGTCTAGAATTTATAAGCACAATAACAAAATTCACTAGGAAGGGTTCAACAGCAGATTTTACAAACTTTAAAACAGATCTACTGAGATTACCCAATTTGAGAATCAGAAAGAAACAAAGAACAACAAAAAAACTGAGCAAAACCTAAAAGACCTGTGGTACACCATCAAGTGTAGCAATATACAGTCAGCCCTCTGTATCCGCAGATTCAACCAAGTGCAGACTGAAAATACTCGGGGTGGGTGGGGGGAAGCTTGTTCTAAAAAACAAAACTTGAATTTGCCGGCACGGAGCACTACACTGAATCCACACGAATGCAGTGATGTGTAGGCATCCCCTGCTGTAGCCTTCTACCATTTCATAGATCTTCAGTCTCTCTCTAGCACCCGGTGTTTGAGCATTGTTTGCCTTGGGTCTTGTCCTTATTCCCTAAACAATACAGTACTAAATAACAACTATTTCCATAGCATTTACACTGCATTAGGTATTATAAGTAATCTAGAGATGATTTAAAGTACACGGGAGGATGTGCATAGGTTACATGCAAATATTATGCCATTTTATATAAGGCACTTGAGCATCCACGGATTTGGGTTTATCTACAGGGTCCTGGAATCAATCCCACACGGACACCAAGCGACAACTATGTCTACATATTGAGAATGTCAAAAGGCAAGGAGAAAAAGAGTCAGAAAAAATATATGAAGAAAAAACGGTCAAAAGATTGTCCATATTTGGTGAAAGACATGAATCTATACTCCCTGAAGCTAAGGATAAACTAAGAGAAGTTCACACCAAGACACATTATAATCAAAATGTCAAAAGCCATAGAAAATTTTGAAAGCATCAAGACACAGAGCAAAGTGAATAAAATCAAAGTCTCAAGGAAACAATTAGTCCAAAGGACTAATGAACCACAAGAACCACAGTTTCTACTAGCCTGAGACCAGAAGAAGTAGATGGTGCCCGGCTACCACTACTGACTACTCTGAGCAAGATCACAGTAGACGGTCCAGGACAGAGTGGAAGAAAAATGAAGAGCAAAATTCAAACTCATAAAAAAGACCAGACTTACTGGTCTGACAGAGATTGGTGTAACTCTCAAGGCTAAGGCCCTTAGTACCCTTCAAACCTGGAGATTACCTTTCAGCCAAACAATTGAGAGGGCTATAAAATGAACAAAAACACCTGTGAGGAACGTGCTTCTCAGAACAATCAACCATATCAGACCAAAAGGGAAGCATTTGCCCAAAATCAAAGTTCAGAAGGCAGGAAGGGGCAGGAAAAATGGGCAAATGGAAACTGGGAACCCAGGGAGGAAGTGGGCAGAGTGCTGATTACAACTAATGTTATGAAACAAAATGTGTATAAATTGATGAATGGTAAACTAATTTGCTCTGTAAACTTTCACCCAAACCACGATAAAATGCTCAAAAAAAAAAAAAAAAAAGCATCAATACAGAAGCAAGTCATCCCGTACAAAGAATCCTCAATAAGACTAATAACTGATTTCTCATCAGAAATTAGGGAAAGCCAGAAACCAGTAGGATGACATATTCAAATTGCTAAAAGGAAAAAACTCTGAAACAAGAATTCTACATATAAAAGGTCACTAGACAGTAACTCTAATCCACATGATGAAACAAAGAACACCAATAAAGATAACTATATATGTAAATATAAAAGTTGGTATTAATACATTTTTGATTAGTAACTCCAATTTTCCTTCTATATGATTTTAAAGACAACTAAATAAAATAATTATAAATCTATGCTCACAGGCACACAATGTACAAAGATGTAATCTGTGACAATAACAACATAAAGGAGGTGGAGCTTTAAAGGAGCAAACATTTTATATACTACTGAAACTAAGTTGATATTAATTTGGACTAGATTAGCGTAAGTAAAATGTTAACTGTAATCTCCAAGGCAATCACTAAGAAAATAACTAGAAAATACATATAACAAAAGAATAAAAAGAGAAACAAAATGGTAAACTAGAAAATATCTAACACAAATAAAGGCAGTAATGAGAAACTGACGAAAAGAAAGCATATAAAACACAGAAAATAGCAAAATGGCATAAGTCCTATCTCATCACTAACAGTACGTTAAATGTAACGCTTTAAACTATCCAATTAAAAGGTAGAGATAAGCAAAATAGATTTAAAAAATGATCCTGCTGTCTAAAAGAGATTCATTTTAGAATCAGAGACACAAACAGGTTGAAAGCAAAAGAATGGAAAAAGATAGTTCATGCAAACAATAACCAAAAGAAAGCAGGAATGGCTATACTAACATCAGATAAAATAGACTTTAAGTCAAAAATTGATACAAGAAAAAAAGGTCATTTTATACTGATAAATGAGTCAATCCACCAACATATAACAATTATGACCGTATATAAACCTAAAAACAGAGCCACAAAGTGTCTGAAGCAAAAACTAACAGAATTTGAGAAATTAAATAACCCTCTTCAATAATAGACAAAATGACTAGACAAAAAATAAATCAGGAAACAGAAGACTTGAACAACACTATTAACTAACTAGACCTAACAGACATATATACAACTCTCCACACAGTATCAACAGGATACACATTCTTATCCAGTGCACATGGAATAGTATCTAGGATAGACCACCTGATACAAAACAAGTATAAATAAATTTAAAAAGATTGAAACCATATACAAAGTACCTTATCAAACCACAATGGAATAAAGTTAGAAATTAATAACAAAAAGAGACTTGGAAAACTCACAAAATGTGAATATAAAGAACACAGTATTAAACCACCAATGGGTCAAAGAAATCACAAGATAAATACTTTGAGATGACTAAAAATGAAAACGAACATAGCAAAACTGGAATGCAGTAAAAGCAGTTCTAAGAGTGAAATTTGTAGTTATAAATGCCTACATTAAAAAAAGAAGAAAGAGCTCAAATCGATAATGTAAACTTCCACCTTAAGGAATCAGAAAAAGAAGAGCAAACTAAACTTAAGGAATGAAGGAAGAAGAAAAACTAAAGATTAAAACAGAGATAAAAATAGAAAGTAGAAATATGGAGATATTCAAGGAAACCAAAAGTTGCTTCTTTGAAAAGAGCAACAAAATCAGCAATTATAAAATTATATTGACAATTAACAAACCTTTAGCTAGACTGACAAAGAAAATGAGAAAGGGCTCAAATCACTAAAATCAGAAACCAAAATGGGGATATTACCAACCTTACAGAAATACAAAGGATTAGAAGGGAATACTATGGACAACTGTATACCAACAAGTTAGCCAACAAATCTGATAATCTAGATGAAAGAGAGGTCCCTGGACAGCACAAAAGGTTCTCACAACTAATCAAAAGATCGGCAGATCAAACTCACCCAGCAGCACCACGAAAGAAAGGCCTGGCTACCTGCTTTCATAAAGATCACAGCCAGGAAAACCCTATGGAGCTCAGTTCTACTCTGTAATACATGGGGTCACCATGAGTTGGAATCAATTCGACAGCACAAATTCCTAGAAAGACACAACCTATCAAAACTGTCTGATGACGAAACAGAAAACCTGAATACACGTATAACAGATTAAATCAGTAATCAAAGAACTTCTAACAACCCAGAAGGATGGCTATAAATAAATAACAGTGTTGGCAAGAATGTGGAGTAACTGGAACACTCATACATTGCTGCTGAGAATGTAAAATAGTGCAGCTGCTGTGAAAAACAGTTTGGTAGTTCTTCAAAAATTGAAACGTACAATAACCATACAACCTAGCAATTCCACTCTTAGGTATATATCCAAAAGATATGAAATCAGGTAGTAAAGCAATCACATATACACAAATTTTCACAGCAGTATTTTTTAAAGTTGCCAAAAAGTGGAAACTGCCCAGATATCCACCAATGGATTAATGAATAAACAAACTGTGGTATATACATAAAAGACTACTACTCAGCCATAAAAAGGCATGAAGTACTGACACACGCTACGTGGATGAATCAAAAATATTACAATATATGAAACAAAAGGTCACATACTTTATGATTCCATACATAAAATATCCAGAATAGACAGATAACACAAGGACAGAAGACTGATACTTGCACGATGCTGGAGGGAGGAGGATAATGGGAAGAGACTGCTTAACAGGTAACGGGTTTTCTTTCGGGGTACTGAAAATGCTATGGAAGCAGAAAGAAGTGGTGATTGCAACCAACAATGTAAACGTACTAAATGCCACTGAACACTTCAAAATGGTTAATCATTTATTTTATGCTATGTGAATTTCTTCTCAACTAAAAGAAAGACGAAGGAATATAGGAGGTGTGCAAAGGAGCAGGTCTAAATTCAGAGATAATTTCATTTTAGTTGTGATATTTAATTAATTTTGAAATTTTAACATTAAAAATGGATTCATTTTAGGTATATACCCAAGAGAAATGAAAAGTGTGTCCACACAAAAACTTGTACACAAATATTCACAGCAGCATTATTAATAAAAGCCAAAAAGTGGAAGAAGTCAAAGGTCCATCACCTAATGAATGGATAAAAAAAAGACAGTACATCCACACAACGGAACACTATTTGGTTATAAAAAGGAATTCAGTATCGACACATGCTAAATGGGTGAACCTTGAAAATGTTATGCTAAGTTAAAGAAGCTAGTAACGAAGACTACATATTGTATGATTTTATTTACATGAAAAATCCATCCAGACAAAAGGTAGATTAGTAGCTGCCTAGGACTGAGGGGATAGTAAATGGGGAGTAACTGATAATGGGCAATGCAAATTTTTTGGTGATAGCTGCACAGTGCTGTGAATACAGTAAAAGCCATTGAAACATACACTTTAAATGGGTGTACTATTGTCGGTGTTAGGTGCCGTCCAGACAATTTCTACTCACTGCAACCCAATGTGACAGAGAACTGCCCAATAGGGTTTTCTAGGCTGTAATCTTTACCAGAGCAGATTACCAATTCTTTCTCCTGCAAATTCATTGCGTAGGTTTGAACTGTCAATCTTTTTTCAGTTAGTAGGCAAGCACTTAGTAGCCAAGCACTTAACTGTTACACGCTATCAATCCAAATGAAGTTGGACTCCAACAGCACACACAAATATTAAATCAAAATAGATCAAAGAACCTAAATATAAGAGCTAAAACTATAAAACTCTTAGAAGAATACACAAGGGTAAATCTCATGACCTAGGATTTGGCAATGGATGTGTAGGTACGGCACCAAAAGAACAAGCAACCAAAGGAGAAAACAGATAAACTGGACTTCATCTAAATTAAAATTTTTCATGCCTAAGACAACACACTGTTATAAAGAGAGTGAAAAAACGGTGGCGGGGCCACGATGGCAGAGTAGTCAGATGCTTCTCGTGAACCCTCTCAGAACACACACCCAAAAAAACAAGTGAATCAATTGTATATGGTAATCTGGGAGCCCTGAACATAAAAGGCAGAGTTGACAAACCGGACTGAGTGGCAGGGGGAGCGAGAGAAGGCTCAGAAGCAGCGAGGGGTTGCCAGACCTGACCCAGTGAGAGCCTGAGCCCTCCACGCCTGATCCGCTCTGGGGTGACTGGTGAGGCAGGCAAGCAGCCACGCTCAGGAGGCGCGGTTTCCACCCTGGGAGAGACCCAGCCGCTGAGATTCTACACAGCCACCCAAAACCAGTGAGCAGCAGCCCAGGATCCGCGAAAGACAAGTACTTGCATAGGGCCTACAGTACGGATCAAAAACACCATCCTTAGGGAAAAACCTCTCTCCCATTTACCTCCCCGCTCCCTGCTCTGCACTGGGTCCCGGACTGGCTTCAGCAATTGTCCAGTTCCCTGGGCCAGAAGTAGGATCTGTCACATGCCCAGAAGCATTCTCCCTGCCTTGAAGAGTGAACAACTTAACAAATAGGAAAAAATAAACTGCTGACTCCCCTAAGCCAGGAAACCAGAGTAGACACAGCTCCTTTGCCTAGGCACAGGCATAAGGGATCCAAGGATTTTGAGTGCCTCTCCCCCAGCATAGACTTGTGTGGGCCCATTTCAACAGCGTAGGCCCTCATTGCCGCAGTAAAACAGGGTATACACCAGAACTCTAACTTCAATTGTTTCACCTGCAAAGTGGCAGGTTCCTGACATTTGACACTGTTCTACCCATTAAGCAGGGTCTTCACCTACCCACATAAGGGGCCTGAGGACTGGTGGCTCCACCCATGCCACCTAGCCACCTGCTATAGTGGCCCATGAATAAGACGTATCCCCCAGCCCTTACAACCAACAGCATTAGGGGCTCACAGTCCAGCTACAAAACCCACCCACCTACACGCTCTAGGGAACACGGACACGCCTTCCTCCTGGACACTTGGGGGTGGCCGTCAGCCCCCTACCTTGCTCAGAGTGTGTCCCCCTGCTGCAGCCAGATGCCTGTGCCTACACCAATCACCCATGCCTGTCTAGGACTGTAAAGTGAGGGCCTACATCACACACTTGGTGGCTATCTACCTGGGCACCTGAGCAGAATCCATACAGGAGGAGTGGGTGGACTCCTGAGCTCACATACTTATTAACTGATCTAACCACCTAGTGACAGGACATTAGAGCTTCAAAGGTGCCAATAATCAAACTAGCTCATACGAGCAGCCTCTTTGGGCATATCAAAACAAAACAAGAAGCAAGGACACAGTAAGTAAACATAAAATAAATAAATATAATACCTTATTGATGGCTTGGAGACAGCAGTCAATTTCAAATAACATAAAGAGGCAATCCAAGATGGCTTCAGCAAGCTCCCAAAATAAAGAATCTAGAAATTTTCCAGAGGAGGAAAATTTCTTGGAATTACCAGCGGCAGAATACAAAAGATTAATACACAGAACTCTTAAAGAAATTAGGAAAGAAATTAAGCAAAACACAGAACACGCAATAGAGGAAATTAAAAAGATTAGAGAAGAGCATAATGACAAATTTCACAGGCTTCAAGAATCCATAGAGAGACAGCAATCAGAAATCCAGAAGATTAACAATAAAATTTCAGAACTAGACAACTCAAAAGAAAGTCATACGAGCAAAACTGAGGCAATGGAAGTCAGAACTACTGATATTGAAGATAAAGCACTTGAAACCAACTTATCTGAGGAAAAATCAGACAAATGGATTTTTAAAAAATGAAGAAAACCTAAGAATTATGTGGGATTCTATCAAGAGGAATAACCTATAAGTGACTGGAGTACCAGAATATACGGGAGGATAACAGAAAATACAGAGAGAATTGTTGAAGATTTATCAGCAGAAAACCTCCCTAATATCGTGAAAGATGACCAGGTATCTATCCAAGATGCTCATCGAACTCCACATAAGATAGATCCCAAAAGAAAAGTCACCAAGATATAATCAAACTTGCCAAAACTAAAGATAAAGAGAGAATTTTCAGAGTGGCTAGGGATAAACAAAAAGTCATCTACAAACGACAGTCAGTAAGAATAAGCTTGGACTACTCTGCAGAAACCATGCAAGGAAGAAGAAAATGGGATGACATATATAAAGTCTTGAAGGAAAAAAACTGCCAGCCGAAAATTATATATCCAGCAAAACTGTCTCTCAAATATGTGTACTACTGTTTCATGAGAAACTATTTGTTCTGTAAGCCTTCACCTGAAGTACAATAGAAAAAAAAACCTATCTTTCAAATATGATGGCAAAATTAGGGCATTTCCAGATAAACAGAAGTTCAGGGAATTTGCAAAAACCAAACCAAAATTACAAAAAATACTAAAGGGAGACATTCAGTTAGAAAATCAATAACATCAGATAACAACCAAAGACTAGAACACAGGACAGAGCAACCAGATATCAACCCAGACAGGGCAGTCACAAAAGTGAATCAAACCTAGAATGCTGAAAATACGGAAACAGATGTCAATATGTAAAAGATGACAGCATTAAAATAAAAAAGGGGGACTTAAAAAATCTAGACATAGATTTTTCATATGGGGAGGAAGTCAAGGCGATACAAAGAAATAAAAGACTGGTATAAACTTAGAAAAACAGGGGTAAATATTAAGGTAACCACAAAGGAAACTAACAATTCTAAAAGTCAAAATAAAAAACAAGAAAAATATAAAGACTCAGCACACACAAAAAAAACAACGAAAAAGATGAAAAGAAAATAAAGAAAAAAGACTCAGCACAGAAAATTAAGTGAAACAAAGAAACTATCAACAACACACAAAAAAAGACATCAAAATGACAGCACTAAACTCATACCTATCAATAATTATGGAGAATGTAAATGGACTAAATGCACCAATAAGGAGACAGAGAGTGGCATATGGGATTCAAAAAACACGATCCATCCATATGCTGCCTATAAGAGACACACCTTAAAGACACAAACTAAAACTCAAAGGATGGAAAACAATGTATCAAGCAAACATCACTCAAAAAAGAGCAGGAGTGGCAATACTAATCTCTGATAAAACAGACTTTAAAGTAAAATCCTCAACAAAATTCTAGCCAATAAAATTCAGCAACGTATCAAAAAAAAAATTCACCATGATCAAGTGGGATTTATACTAGGTATACAGGGGTGGTACAACATCAGAAAAACAATCAGTGTAATCCATCACATAAATAAAACAGAAGACAAGAACCACATGATCTTATCAATCGATGCAGAAAAGGCATATGACAAAGTACCACACCCATTCATAATAAAAACTCTCAACAAAATAGGAATAGAAGGGAAATTCCTCAATATAATTAAGGGCGTTTATACAAAGCCAACAGCCAACATCATCCTAAACGGAGAGACTTTGAAAGCATTCCCCTTGAGAACAGGAACCAGACAAGGATGCCCTTTATCACCACTCTTATTTAACATTGTGCTGGAGGTCCCAGCCAGAGCAATTAAACTAGAAAAAGAAATAAAGGCATCCAAATTGGTAGGGAAGAGGTCAAAGTATCTCTATTTATAGATGATATGATCTTATACACATAAAACCCCAAAGAATCTACAACAAAACTACTGGAACTAATAGAAGATTTCAGCAAAGTTTCAGGATACAAGATAAACATACAAAATTCAGTTGGATTCCGTTACACCAACAAAGAGAACCTCGAAGAGGAAATCACCAAATCAATACCATTTACAATAACCCCCAAAAGATAAAATACTTAGGAATACATCTAACCAGAAACGTAAAAGATCTATGCAATGAAAACTACAAGACACTATTACAAGAAACCAAGAGACTTGCGGAAGTGGAAAAACATACCTTGCTCATGGATAGGTAGACTCAACATTGGGAAAATGTCAATTCTACCCAAAGCGATCTACAGATACAATGCAATCCCAATTCAAATTCCAGCATTTTTTAGAGATGGAGAAACAACTCACCAACTTCATATGGAAAGGGAAGAGGCCTTGGATAAGTAAAGCATTACTCAAGAAGAAGAACAAAGTAGGAGGCCTCAAACTGCCTGATTTTAGAACCTATTATACCACCATGGTAGTCTAAACAGTCTGGTACTGGTACAACAACAGATACATAGACCAACGGAACATAACTGAGAATCCAGGCATAAATTCATCCACCTATGAGCAGCTGATATTTGACAAAGGGCCAAAGTCGGTTAATTCAGGAAGACAGTTTTAACAAAGGTGCTGGCGTAACTGGATATCCATCAGCAAAAAACTGAAACAAGACCCATACCTCACACCATGCACAAAAACTAACTCAAGATGGATCAAAGACCTAAATATAAAATCGAAAACGATAAAGATTATGGAAGAAAAAGTAGGGACAATGCTAGTAGTCCTAATACATGGCATAACCATAATACGAACCATAAGTAACAATACACAAGCACCAGAAGAGCGACTAGATAAACAGGAGCTCCTAAAACTCAAACACTTAAACGTTCATCAAAAGACTTCACCAAAAGAGTCAAAAGACAACCTACAGACTGGGAAAATTTTTTTGGCTATGAGAAATCTGATCAGTGTCTAACCTCTAAAATCTACAAGATACTGGAAAACTTCAACAACAAAAAGACAAATAACCCGATTAAAAAATGGGCAAAGGATGTGGGGAACATGGTCTCAGGGAACATATAGCTCAGTTGGCACAACACAGCTTATAAAGACAATGTTCTACATTCTACCTTGGTGAGTAGCGTCTGGGGTCTTAAAAGCCTGTGAGCGGCCATCTAAGATACTCCACTGGTCTCATCCCTTCGGGAGCAAGGGAGAATGAAGAGAACAGGATACAAGGAAAAGATCAGTCCAAAGGACTAATGGACCACAGCTACCAAGGCCTCCACCGGACTGAGTCCAGTACAGCTAGATGGTGCCCAGCTACCACCACTGACTGCTCTGACCAGGATCACAACAGAGGGTTCTGGACAGAGCTGGAGAAGGATGTAGAACGTAATTCTAACTCACAAAAAAAAAAGACCAGATTTACTGGCCTAAAGGAGACTGGAGAAACCCCGAGAGCATGGCCCCCGGACACCCTTTTAGCTCAGTGGTGAAGTTATCTCCAAGGTTCACCGTTCAGCCTGGGAGTGGACAGCCCCGTAAAACCAAACGAGACTAACGAGGTACAGAGTCCAGTGACAAGGGCCAGAAGGCAGAAGGGGACAAGGAAGCTGGTGATAGGGAACCCAAATTGGGTAAGGATATTGTTGATGTGTTGTGAGATTGTTAACCATTGTCATAGGGCAACATTTGTAGTAACTGTTAAATGAGAAACTATTTTGTTCTGTAAGCCTTCATCTTAGGTGAGAATAGCAGCACAATTAGAAGAGCGTAGTCAATGTCACTGAACTGTGCATGTAGAAATTTTTGAAACGGTGTATCTTTGGCTATGTGTATTTTCACCAGAAAAACAAAAGGTTGAGAAGTTAGAGGGTTGACATGTTCTGGGGTTGTTAACCAATGTCATAAAACAATATGTGTACTACTGTTTCATGAGAAACTATTTGTTCTGTAAGCCTTCACCTGAAGTACAATAAAAAAATAAAAAATACAGAGTCTCATGCTCAAAACAAAAAAAAAAAAATGGGCAAAGGATATGAACAGGCACTTCACCAAAGAAGATATGCAGGCGGCTAACAGACACATGAAGTAATGCTCACGATCATTAGCCGTTAGAGAAATGCAGATCAAAACTACAATGAGATTATCTCACCCCAACAAGGCCAGCATTAATTCAAAAAACACAAAATAATAAATGCTGGAGAGGTTGTGGAAAGACTGGAACACTTATACACTGTTGGTGGAAATGTAAAACAGTACAACCACTTTGGAAATCGATTTGGCGTGTCCTTAAAAAGCTATAAATAGAAGTACCATACGATCCAGCTATCCCACCACTCCTCAGAATATATCCTAGACAAATAAGAGCCGTCACATGAATAAATATATGCACACCCATGTTCACTGCAGCACTGTTCACAATAGCAAAAAGATGGAAACAACCTAGGTGCCCATCAACAGATGAACCGATAAACAAATTAGGGTATATCCACCCAATGGAATACTACCACAAGGATAAAGAACAATGAAGCAGTGAAACATAACCTGGAGGAATCTGGAGGTCATTATGCTGACTGAATTCAGTCAGTCACAGAAAGATAAATATCATATAAGACCACTATTATATAAGAACTCAAGAAAAGGTTAAACACAGAAGAAAACATTCTTTGATGGTTACAAGGGTGGAAGGGAAAGTGAGGGTTATTTACCAACAAGATAGTAGATAAGAATCATCTTAGGTGAAGGGAAGGACAGCACACACTACAGGGGAAGTGAGCACAACTGGACTAAACCAAAGCTAAGAAGTTTCCTGAATACAATCCAACACTTTGAGGGACACAAAAGCAGAGGTAGGGGTCTGGGGACTATGCTTTCAGGGAACATCAAGGTCAACTGGCATAACAAAGCTTATTAAGAAAATGTTCTACATCTTACTTTGGTGAGTGGCGTCTGGGGTCTTAAAGGCTTGCAAGCGGCCATCTAAGATGCATCAATTGGTCCCAACCACCTGAAGTAAAGGAGAATGAAGAACACCAAGGATACAAGGAAAGTATTAGCCCAAGGGACAGAAAGGGCCACATAAACCAGAGACTTCATCAGCCTGAGACCGAAGAACCAGATGGTGCCCGGCTACCACCAATGACCACCCTGACAGGGAACACAACAGAGAGTCCTTGATGAAGCAGGAGAAAGATGCGGTGCAGAACTCAAATTCTACTAAGACCACCAGACTTAATGGTCTGAGACTGGAGGTACCCTGGAAAGCATGGCCCCCGGATTCTCTATCAGCCCAGAACTAAAACAATTTCCAAGGCCAACTCTTCAGACAGAGATTGTACTGGTCTGTGGGACATAAAGTGATACTCGTGAGGAGTTTGCCTATCAGCTCAAGCAGATACAAGAGACTAAACAGTCATTTTCTGTCTGGAGGTGAGATGGGAAGGCAGAGAGGGTTAGGAGCTGGTTGAATGGACATGGGGAATCAGGGGTAGAAAGGAAGAGTGTGCTGTCACAGTACGGGGACAGTGATTAGGGTTACACAACAATGTATGTATAAATTTTTGCATGGGAAAAAATTTAAAAAAAAAGAGTGAAAAGACAACCCACAAAATGGGAGAAAACATTTGCAAATCATATATCTGATAAGAGTCTAGTATCCAGAACATATAAGCATTCTGAGAAGTCAACAACAAAAAAACAACCCAATTAGACATCTACGTCAATTGGCATAACAAAGTTTATTAAGAAAATGTTCTGCATCTTACTTTGGTGAGTGGCGTCTGGGGTCTTAAAAGCTAGCAAACGGCCATCTAAGATGCATCAATTGGTCCCAACCCACCTGGAGCAGAGGAAAATGAAGAACACCAAAGACATAAGGAAAATATGAGCCCAAGAAACAGAAAGGGCCACAAAAACCAGAGACTCTATCAGCCTGAGACCAGAAGAACTAGATGGTGCCCAGCTACCACCAATGACTGTCCTGACAGGGGACACAACAGAGAGTCCATGACGGAGCAGGAGAAATTAGGGGTGCAAAACTGAGATTCTAATAAAAACACATACTTAATGGTCTGACTGAGACTGGAGGGACCCTGGAAGACATGGCCCCAAGACTCTTTGTTAGCCCAGAACTAAAACCATTCCCGAGACCAACACTTTAGACAAAGACTAAACTGGACTATGGGACAGAAAATGATACTTATGAAGAGTGTACTTCTTAGCTCAAGTAGATACATGAGACTGAATGGGAAGCTTCTGTTCAGAGGCAAGATGAGAAGGCAGAGAGGTTCAGGAGCTGGTTGAAGGTACACGGGAAATTGGGGGTGGAAAGGAGAAGTGTGCTGTCACAGTACAGGGAGAGCAACTAGGGTCACATAGCAATGTGTGTGTAAGTTTTTGTATGAGAAACGAACTTGAATTATAAGCTTTCACTTAAAGCAAATAAAAGTAAATAAATAACCCAATTAAACTGGCAAAGAACTTGAATAGACATTATCTCCAAAGAAGATATGCAAATGGCCAACAAACACATGAAAAGATGCTCAAGGTCATTAGTCATTAACTCGTTGCCTTAGAGTCGATTCCACCTCATAGAGAACCTATAGGACAGAGTAGAACGGCCCCATAGGGTTTTCAAGGAAGCGGCTGGTGGATTTGAACTCTTAATCAGCGGTCCATTAGAAAAATACAAATCAAAATCACACTAATTTGCAAAAGAATAGCGATATGACCGCACATTATGAAAAATATAATCAATGTCACTGAATTATACATGTAGAAATTGTTGAATTAGAAAAAAAATCACAAGATACCATATAACACTCATTAAACAAATTGCTGTAGAGTCAATTCCAACTCATGGTGAACCCACGTGTGTAAGAGTAGAACTGTGCTCCACAGTGACACCCACAAGGATGGTCATAATAAAAAAGAAAAATAAGAAGCATTGGCAAGGATGTGGAGAAACTGGAACCCTCATACACTGCTGGTGGAAATGTAAAATGGTAAAGCCACTGTGCAAAAGGGTTTCTTGGTGCTTCTAAAGAGCTGAAACACAAAATTACTATTTATCCCAGCAAATCCACTCATAGGTAAACTGCAAACAGGAGTTCAAACAAACACTTGTACACGAATGTCCATAGCAGCATTAATCATCACTGCCAAAAGGTGGAAACAATCCAAATATCTATCAACTGATGAATGAAGAAAATGCTACAGTCATACAACGGACTATTATTTAGCCAAAAAAGGAATGAAATACTGTTAGAGCTACAACATAAATGAACCTTGAAAACATGTTAGATGAAAGAAGCCCGACACAAAAAAATAAATATTTTATGATTCCATTCATAAGAAATGTCCAGAATATAGTCAAACCCATAGAAAGACAGAAGTCAGTTTAGTGGATGCCAGGGGCTGGTGGTATTGGAGAATGGGGAGTTTCTTTTTGGGGTGATGAAAATATTCTGGAATTAGACAGTGGTGGTGGGTTGCAAAACATTGTAAATGTACTGGAAAGCAAAGAATTGTACAATTTGAAACAGTTAAAATGGTGAATTTTAAATTATTTGAATTTTGCCTAAATTAGGAAAAAAAAGAAGTATCTGACCTCTCAAGGTAACAACTTTGAATTAAATATTTCTGGTATGATAAACTGAAAGAACGCTTTATTTAGTCACACACGTTTCATTACTTTGTAGTTACACTTACTCTGTGGTTATTTGTGATTAATTAGATATCCACTAAAAATATATTATATAATGAACAGTAGTGTCCTTAGTCCTTTGAAACAGGGGAAATAATGAAGCAGATAGCAAATATTCTGAAACCAGATGACCTTCGTCCTATTACCAGCACCATCACTTGGGCAACCACTTAATCTCTCTTAGCTTCAATTTCTTAATCTGTAAACTGAAATAACGGTCAGTGCCTAGCAGTTTTTGGGGTTGTTTTGAGGATTAAATAATACTTATTAAATCTTAGGACAGAGCATGGCTGCCTGGCATGTGACATTCAGTATATGTTAACTATGATATTTAACAATAGCAACAAATACCCATCTGGTGCCATGCATTATGCTAGGAATTAATTTTAAAAAACATTTTATGAATTAAGAAACTAAGGTTGATGGGGTCTGGAAAGCTTGTGAGCGGCCATCTAAGATACCAGTCCCATCCCATCTGAACAAGGGAAAATGAAGAAAACCAAAGATAAGGGAAAGATTAGTGTAAAGGACTAATGGACCGCAACTACCACAGTCTCCACTAGACTGAATCCAGAACAACTAGACGGTGCCCGCTACTAATGCTAACAGAGCTGGAGAAAAATGTAGAACAAAATTCTAACTCAGAAAAAAAGACCAGACTTACTGGTCTGACATATACTGGAGAAACCCGGAGAGTATGGCCCCCCGGACACCCTTTAAACTCAGTACTTAAGTCATTCCTGAGGTTCACCCTTCAGTCAAAGATTAGACAGGTCCATGATACAAAACAAGACTAAATGGGCACACCAGCCCAGGGGCAAGGACAAGAATATAGGACGAGGCAGGAAAGCTGGTAACGGGGAACCCAAGGTCAAAAAGGGGAGAGTGTTGATAAGTCGTGGGATTGGCAACGAATGTCACAAAACAATATGTGTATTAATTGTTTAATGAAAAACTAATTTGCTCTGTAAACCTTCACCTGAAGTACAATTAAAAAAAAAGAAAGAAAGAAAGAAACTAAGGTTGAGGTCACCTGTCTACAACAAACCAGGAATCTAGCCTAGACTCAAATGGAGGCCGAATTCGAAAGCCCCAATTCTTTCTACAAAGCCCAACTGCCTTTCCCTATATGAGACACTTTCTAAACCTTTAACACTTCTGCCACTATTTATCAACTGTGGGGGAAATTAACTAAATTCTCAGTTATTATAGAAAAGTATAAAGACAGTAAGGTTAAATACCAAAAAGCATGGTCAATTTTCACAAATTCTAAGGAATACTTTGGAGTCTTATGACTTTTTTAAATGTAATTTAATCTATGTTCTTTTCCTAGTGAGTAGCAGCCAAAATTGAAAAACAGAAATAGGTTAACACCAAATACAAAAATCAAAGTACATGGTAAGAATAAAAGTAAAAAAAAAAAAAAATTCAATCGTTTAAACAAGAAATAAGGGAATACAGGGAAGACCTAGACATTGCCTACCCCTCCCATCCTAACTCCTTCCTAATTAGGAGCCTAATCACAGCGATATTACACTCCTTTTTCTTCCAAAGCAGCAGCTACTTCCAGCCTCGGAATCCTTGATCATGCTTCTCTCAGTCAGGCGCACACTGCCCTGCCTCAACTATCACCATATTGCTGCTTTACCAGTGCCCGGCACATAGTGGTCAACTCAAAAAATAACTGAAGGATGAATGAATGAATGCACTGTTTCAGTTAATGTTATCAATTTTCAAAATGCACCTGCCACAATCACTTTTAATTGAAAACTTCGAGAGTTAATGCCTATTGTAAAATAATCACATAAAAAACGAAGTGAAACTGATTTTATGAGGGCAGCATTATCCTGATACCAAAACCAAAGATTACAGAAAAAGAAAACCATGGACCAATAATTCCCTTATGAATAAATATGCAAACATCCTCAAGAAGATATTAGCAAACCAAATCCAGCAACATAGTAAAAATATTTCACACCATGACCAAGTAGAATTTCTTCCAGGAATGCAAGCCTGTTTTAACATAAGAAAAATCAATCAATGTAATACACTGTATTAATAGAATAAAAGATTGGAAAAGAAGAAATAAAGCCATCTCTATTCACAGCTAACGTAACTTTATATATATAGAAAATGTTAAGGGATCCATAAAAAAAGCTATTAAAACTAGTAATAAACAAGCTTATTTTAGCAAAATTACAGGATACAAGAGCAATATACAAAACTCACTTATATTTGTATATACTAGCAATGAACAATCCAAAAATGAAATTAAGAAAACAATTCTATTTATAATAGCATCAAAAAATTAAAATATTTAGAAGTATTTTTTAAAAGGAGTACAAGGCTTGTACACTGGAGATTATAAAATATTGTTGAAAGATATTAAATAAGACCTAAATAAATGGAAATATATTCCATGTTCATGGATCAGAAGACAATAGTGTTAAGATAGTGATACATCCCAAATTTATCTACAAGAATCAACATAATTACTGTCAATATCCCAGCTACCAATTTTGCAAAAACTGATTAAGTGATCCTAAAATTCATATGGAAATGGAAAAACCGTGGAAGAATCAAAACAATGTTGAAAATGAAAAGCAAAGTTGAAGGACTCACACTTCACAATTACTACAGAGCTATCATAGTCAAGACTATGGTAGTAGCATAGAACAGATATACAGATCAGCAAAATAGAATTGAGAGTTCAAAAATAAAACAATATATGTACACGCAACTGAGTTTTGATAAGGGTGCCAAAACAATTCAATGGGGAAAGAATAGTCTTTTCAACAAACAGTACTAGGACAACTGGATTTAAAAAAAAAAAAAAAAACCATCCATAGACACTCCAAACTCCCTGAGGGATTGAATTGCTGGGCGGCAGGCTGTGGGGACCATGGTCTCGGGGAACTTCTAGCTCAACTGGCATAACACAGTTTATAAAGAAAATGTTCTACATCCTACCTTGGTGAGTAGCGTCTGGGATCTTAAAAGCCTTCGAGCAGCCATCTAAGATACTCCACTGCTCTCAACCCTTCGGGAGCAAGGGAGAATGAAGAGAACAGGATACAAGGAAAAGATTAGTCCGAAGGACTAATGGACCACAGCTACCAAGGCCTCCACCAGACTAAGTCCAGTACAGCTAGGTGGTGCCCGGCTACCACCACAGACTGCTCTGACCAGGATCACCATAGAGGGTCCCGAACAGAGCTGGAGAAAAATGTAGAACAAAATTCTAACTCACAAAAAAAGACCAGACTTACTGGCCTGACAGAGACTGGAGAAACCCCAGAGTATAGCCCCCGGACACCCTTTTAGCTCAGTAATGAAGTCACTCCCGAGGTTCACCCTTCAGCCAAAGATTAGGCAGCCCCATAAAACAAAACAAGACACATGGGGCACAAAAGTCCAGGGACAAAGACTGGAAGGCAGGAGGGGACAGGAAAGTCTGTAACAGGGAACCCAAGGTCAAGGGAGCGTGTTGACATGTCCTGGGGTTGTTAACCAATGTCATAAAACAATACGTGTACTAACTGTTTAATGAGAAACTATTTGTTCTGTAAACTTTCATCTAAAGTACAATTAAAAAAAAGACACTCAAAAAACAAAAAAACCAAACCCACTGTCACCGAGCCGATCCCAACTCAAAGCCACACTATACGACAGAACAGAACTGCCCCATAGGGTTTCCAAAGCTGTATAATCTTTACAGAAGCAAAACTGTCGCATGTCTCTCCCATGGAGTGGCTGGTGGGTTGGAACCGCCAATCTTTTGGTTGGCAGCCAAGCACTTATCCAGTGCAACACCAGGGCTCCTGACAACTGAGTATCACCTTCAGCAGAAGGTGGAGCCTACCTCATGCCACATATAAAAATTAACTCAAAATGGATCAAAGTCCTAAATATAAGAGCTAAAACTACAAAATTTTTACAAGAAAACTAGGAGTAATTCTTCATAACTTTGGATTAGGCAATGGTTTCTTACATATGATACCAAAGGCACAAGCAACAACAAAAAATAAAATAGATAAATTAGACTGGATCAAAATTTTCTGCAAAGAACATTAGGAAAGTGAAAACTCACAGAATAGGCAAAATATTTGCAAACTATTTATCTGATAAGGGAATTATATGCAGGACATATAAGAAACTCCTGCAATTCAACATTTAAAGAGGGCTTTTGAATGTTGAGCTGTAGAAGTTTTCAAATGTTAAAAAGCAAAGATGTCACTTTGAGGACTAAGGCGCGCCTGACCCAAGCCATGGTGTTTTCAATTACCTCATATGCATGTGAAAATTGGACAATGTATAAGGAAAACCAAAGAACTGATGCCTTTGAATTCTGATGCTGGCAAAGAATATTGAATACACTATGAACTGCCAGAAGAATGAACAACTCTGTCTTCCAAGAAGTACAGCAAGAATGCCCCTTAGAAGCAAGAATGGCAAAACTTCCTGTCACTTACTTCGGACATTTTATTAGGAGGAACCAATCCTTGGAAAAGGACATCATGCTTGGCAAAGTAGACGGTCAACAAAAAGAGGAAGACCCTCAATAAGACGAACTGACACAGAGGCTGTAACAATGGGCTCAAACATAGCAATGACTGTGAGGATGGCCCAGGATCCACCGGTGTTTCATTTTGTTGTACACAGGGTCACTGTAAGTCAGAACAGAGTCAACAATACCTAACAACAACAGCTCAACAATAAAATGTCAAATAATCCAATGTTTTTAAAATGGACTTTAGACAGATTGCCAGAGAAGACATATAAATGGCCACTAAGCACACGAAAGGAAGCTCAACATCATTAGTCATTTAAAAAAAAAGTTGCTGTCCAGTCAATTCCAACTCATGACAACCTCATGTGTTAACTGAGTAGAACTGCTCCACAGAGTTTTCTTGGTGTAATCTTTATAGAAGCAAATCCCAGACCTTTCTTCCACAGCACCGCTGAATAGGCTTGAACTGCCAATCTTTTGGTTAGTAGCCGAGAGTAAACCGTGCGACCCAAGGACCTTCATTAGTCATTACCGAAACCACCCAGTGCTGTCTAGTGAATTCCGACTCATAGCAACCCTACAGGACAGAGTAGAACTGCCCTATAAGGTTTCCAAGGCTATAAATGTTTATGTAAGCATACTGCTACATCTTTCTCCCGCGGAGTAGCTGGTGGGTTTAAATGACCAACCTTATGGTTAACAGCCAAGCGCTTTAACCACTGCGCCACCAGGGCTCCTTCATTAGTCATTTAAAAAAAAAAACGAAACCAAACCCACTGCTATTGAGTTGATTCCGATTCATAGCGACCCCACAGGACAGAACAGAACTGCCCCATAGAGTTTCCAAGGAGTGGCTGATAGATTTGCACTGCTGACCTTTTGGTTAGCGGCCAAGAGGCTTAACCACTGTGCCACCAGGGCTCCCATTAGTCACTAGGGAGATGCAAATCAAAACCACAGTGAAACACCATTTCACACCCACTAGGTTGGCTTAAAATAAAAAAGACAAACAACAAATATTGTAGTTGTTGAGAACCTGAAACCCTTATGCACTACTGGTAGATTATAAAATGGTGCAGCCACTGTGCAAAACAGTCTGGTAGTTTTGCAAGTTAAACAAAATCACCATATGACCCAGCAATTCCACTCCTAGGTATACACCCAAGAGAAAACATACATTCACACGAAAAACCTAAACATAAATAGCAGCATTATTCATAATAGCCAAAAAGCAGAAATAACTAAAAATCCATCAACTGATGAATAAACAAAACGTGGTATATTCATAAAATGGAATGTTATTTGGCAATAAAATGGAATGAAGTACTTATATATGCTACAACATGGATGAACCCTGAGAACATTATGCTAAGTGAAAGAAGGCAGACACAAAAGGCCGCATAGCGTATGATTCCATTTATATAAAATATCCAAAATAGGCAAACCAGAGACAGAAAGTAGATTCATGGTTGCCAGGGGCTAGGGGAAGGGGTATGGCATATAGGGCTTCTTTTTGAGGTGATAAAAATGTTCCAGAATTTGATAGTGTGATTGCTGCATAAATCTGTAAATACACTAAAAACCACTATGCTGTACACTTTGTAAAGGGTGAATTTTATGATATGTGACTTATATCTTGATTTAAAAAATGCATCTACCACTAATTAACAAAAAAAATGCTTTTTATCTTTGTGATTATATAAATTATATTCAACAAAGTTAAAATACTGAAGAAATCCCTATGTAAACTGATATAAATGTAGGATGTCAGTTTAATTCTTCTAAGTCCATGCTTTAATAATACCAAAAATAAATACCTTGGGAATCTAAAAACAAAGTACGAATATCCAAATTCTAGGTTATTTAGAGACCAAAAAAATGTTTTATCATTCCTTTTCTCCTCTCACTTTTAAGAATTAATCTTTATTAAGAACTCCCAATGAGCATCTAGGTCAATTGGCATAACAAAGCTTATTAAGAAAATGTTCTGCATCCTACTTTTGTAAGTGGCATCTCGGGTCTTAAAAGCTAGTGAGGGGCCATCTAAGATGCATCAATTGGTCCCAACCCACCTGCAAAGGAGAATGAAGAACACCAAAGACACAAGGAAAATATGAGCCCAAGAGACAGAAAGGGCCACATAAACCAGAAACTCCATCAGCCTGAGACCAGAAGAACTAGATGGCGCCCAATTACCACCAATGACTGTCCTGACAGGGAAACACAACAGAGTCCCTGTCGGAGCAGGAGAAAAGTGGGGTGTAGAACTCAAATTCTAGTAAACAGACCAGAGTTAATGGTCTGAGACCGAAGGAACCCCAGAAAGTATGGCCCCCGGACTCTCTGTCAAGCCAGCACTAAAACCATTGTCAACCCAGCACTGAAACGATTGCCGAGGCCAACTCTTCAAAGATTAGACTGGGACATAAAACAATACTCGTGAAGAGTGTGCTTCTTAGCTCAAGTAGATACATGAGACTAAATTGGCAGCTCCTGTGCAGAGGTGAGATGAGAAAGCAGACAGGGTCAGGAGCTGGTTGAATAGACACAGGAAATCAGGGGTGGAAAGGAAGAATGTGCTTGCTGTCACAGTATAGGGAGAACAATTAGCGTCGCGTAACAATGTACGTATAAATTTTTTTATGAGAGACTAACTTGAATTGTAAACTTTCACTTGAAGTACAACAATAAAATAAAATAAATTCCCAATTGAGGGGAAAAAAATTCCCAATGAAACAGGCACACTCTTATATTGTTGCTTGGAAGTATAAATATATATGTTCCTTTAGTGGGACACTTGGGAACATCTTTCAAAATTATAAATGTATGTAACTTTGAGCCAATAAGTCAAATTCTGGAGATTTATCCTACAGATTGGCATACATGCACAACACCATGTGTGTATGGTTATTCACTTTCAGTAAAAGACTGAAAATGTCCATACAGTCGTACAATAGAACACTATCCAGGTGTAAAAAAGAATGAGAAAGCTATGTCTTAAAACGTAAAGATTTCAACAATAATGAAAAGAGCAGGATAAGGGTGTACAATCTGTTATCTTTGCCATAAAAAAAGGTGGGGTCCCAGAACTAGAGGAGTTAACTGAGCAGACAGGGCCTGGGATGTTTCACTGACTATCTTTCTGTAGTTTCCTATTTTTGAATCACTTAATTATAACACCTATTCAAAAATTCAATTTGAAAAAACAGAAGTCCATTAGCTCAGCTCAGAAGTGTAAACTGGTTAATCATATCTATTTTATATACTTAACAATTTTTCTCCTTTGACAAGCTATTAATTTCTTGTTGGGTGGATGCTATAACCACTCCCTAGAATGCCCCCAATGATCTCCACTTCACGGTATTCATGCCCTGATGTAGTCTCCTCCCACACTTTATCAGGGTTGGTCTGTGTAATTTATAGAATATTTCATAAAAAGGCATTCCTTTCCTGCATGGTCTCTCCCTCTCTCTTGGATCACTCAATCTGGGGGAAGCCAGCTACCATATTGTGAGAAGCCCTATGGAGAGGCCTACATGGCAAGGAACTGAGGCTGTCTGCAAACAGCCAGCAGCCATGTAAGTGAGCAATCACTTCAGCTAACTGCAGCTCTGACAGTATCTTAACTACAATCTCACGAGAAACTCTGAGCCAGAACCACCCAGCTAAGCCATTCCTAGATTCCTTACCCTATGTAAGATAATTAAGTGTTTGCTGTTTTAAACTGCTATATTTTGGGGTAATTTGTTAGGCAGAATAGATAATAGAGTAAGAAATATTCCTTTCACAGCTCTAAAAAATTATGTTCTTGTAAATATCATTTATTAAAGACACTACAAAAATTATTACCAAGGTACTGCTGGGTATTAAAATAAAATCCCTATGAAATCAATAATTGCAGTAGAATTTCTTCAATTCTTTACAAGAGTCTCTAAAGTTAAATCATCAAATGTCTAGAGGCACAAGCTTTGAATCAATAAATCATCCAAAAACATAGATCTGACTATATTAAACATGAAATTTCTGCTGTACAACTACAGAAAATCATTAATCAAAATGAAAACCAGATTGGGAAAAATATTTATGTCAATGAGCTAAAAGGTTAATAGCTATAAAACATTAAAATCCAAATAAATAAATCAACAAAGGATACAGACACAAAGGTCAGAGGAATGCAAACACTAAACAAAAAGCAGAAATCATTTTCGACAATAAGGCTGTACTAATTAAAACAACTTTGCATTACACACCCGTTTAATAAAGAAAAAAACTTAAAAAAGAGAAAAAAAATACACGATGTTATCATAATTATGGGGCAAATGCTAGACTCATACGCTATTTAAACCAAAAAACAAACCCACTGCTGTCGCGTCAGTTCCTACTCATAGCGACCCTACAGGACAAAGCAGAACTGCCCCATAGGGTTTCCAAGGAGCAGCTGGTGGATTCCAACTGCTGATCTTTTGGTTAGCAGCCAAGCTCTGAACCACTGAGCCACGAAGGCTCCATACACTATAACTGTGTAAAATGGCGCAATGCTTTTGGAAAGACACAGAAGTAGGTACATCAAGACCCACAAAAATTTATAACCCTCTGCCCTGGTAATTCCGCTATCAGCACTTATCCTTAGGAAAGAATTCCAAACATTACTATGACATTGATAAGGTACTTACCAAGACTTCACTTAGAGCTCTAATACCTACTCCACCAAGTAACTAATTTCAGTGGTTTAACTACCTGCACTGTAACATTCTGCCCCAAACTCTACTGTTAAACAAAAAAAAGCACTTTAAACATAGAACTTTATTACCTCTCAAAAATTGCTTGCAATTCTTTACAGATCACGACATGGTGGATGTGCTGCTCCTAG
The DNA here is from genome assembly GCA_030035585.1 of Dugong dugon. NCBI lineage: Eukaryota > Metazoa > Chordata > Mammalia > Sirenia > Dugongidae > Dugong > Dugong dugon. Next base: position 153,542,290 of record CM057460.1, read on the forward strand.
ATACAGCAATTACAAAAACACATTCAGTGCGTTTTCAATTGAACCATCTGCAATGTTAAAAAAATGCCTTTGGATATAAAATTCCAATGACAATTAGCATGGTGTTGATGTCTGTTATTTTCATTGGTTATAGATATAACTTGCACATTGCCTACTTTCACCAGGGAGCCCCAACAGCTCCAATTACAGCATCAAGAGAAATCAGAGATGACACAGGGAATATACTCTAATAATTTACAAAGAAAGATTACCTTCAGACTCTTCCTGGTATATGAGGGGATATCATATAACCAGTAATTATTTTTAATTCCATCTAACGTGTAAATATAATTGTTCATCCTCCAAAAAGGATTTTATTCTTCTGGCAATCTTTTAACAGAGTATTATGATATTTTAATAAGGTCACTGGAGATGTAAAAAGAACTTCAGAAGTCTTAACAAAGTAATCTCACCTAATACAGTGACAAATTCTAAAATCTGTTCCCATTTTTTAAGGGCAAATCACACATACAGATGATTTTATTGGTTCTCCAACAGATTACCCAAAAATGAAAGCAATATTTAAAAATTATAACTTATATACAGCTAGTAAAAAAGAACACAGACCATCTAGAATATACAAAGAACTCTCAAAATTCAACAGTAAAATATCAAACAATTCAACTAGAAAATGGGCAAAATAAATGAATACATTTCAACGAAGATGATATATGAATGGCAAATAAGCACACGAAAAAATGTTCGACACCATTAGCCATCAGGAAAAATGCAAATTAAAACCACAATGAAATATCACTATACACCTATCAAGATGTCTAAAACAACAGTGACAACACCAAACGCTGGTGAGGATGCAATGAAACTAATCACTCATACATTGCTAGTGAGACTGTAAAACGGTAGTCACTCTGGAAAACAGCTTGGCAGTTTCTTATAAAACTAAACAAGCAATTACTTTGTAATCCAGCAATTGTACTCTTGGGCATTTATTCCACAGAGGAAAAAAATCATGTTCACATAAAATATAAACACGAATGTTCATAGCAGCTTTATTTGTTAATAATCTAAAGCTGGAATCAGCCCAGATGTCTTTCACCAAGTGAATGGTTAAACAAACTGATACATACATACCATAGAACACTGCTGTCAGTTGCCATCAAGTCAATTTTTGACTCACACAGAAATGCCTCATGGGGTTTTCTTGACTGTAATCAAGAATCAGATCGCCACATCTTTCTCCCACGATGCCGCTGGGTGGGTTCACACTGTCAACCTTTCAGTTAGCAGATGAGTGCTTAACCACTGCACCACCAATGCTCCTTATATATCATATTACTATAATACTATATTACTGAAATATAGTATTATTACTATTGTATATTATTCGATATCTTTGTTAACATGTTAAAGACATCTCTTCATATGAACACAAGGTAAATCTACATTCTTTTATTTTCTATCTCTAAATTTTTATTGACATCATTGTAGATTTATGTGCATTTACAGGAAATAATACAGAAAGATCCCTTGTATACTTTGGTTTCCTCTAATAACATTTTGCAAAAACATCTAATACCACAACCAATCTTACTCAGATGTCTCCAGCTTTACTCGTACTCATGTATGTATATGTGCACCACGCACACGCGTTTCCATTAAGTTCTATACATTTTTATCACCAGTATAGGTTTGTATATCCACCACCACGGTAAAGATACTGAATAACTCCAACACCAAAAGGATCACTCCTGTTGCCCTTTTATAACCACATCCATCTCCCTCTCTGCAATTTCTCACCCCACTATGTCCTCTGTTTCTAAAATCCTGTCATTTCAAAAAAGTATTACATAAAAGGAATCATACAGATTCCTTTTGTGATTTGCTTTTTTCACTTAGCGTAATTCCCTAAGATTCATCAAAGCTGAGTCTATCAGTAATTCCTTTTCACTACTGAGTAGTGTTCCAGGAGGAGCCCTGGTGGTGCAATGAGTAAGTGCTCAGCTGCTAACCGAAAGGCTGGCAGTTTGAACCCACCCAGCAGCTCCATGGGAGAAAGACCTGGCGATCTGCTTCCTTACAGATTACAGCCAAGAAAACCCTGTGGGGCAGTTCTACTGTCACATGGGGTCACTACGAGTGGATAAATCAACATAAGGGCACTTTACAACAATAATAAGATAAGTAACAGGTCACTTTCTTTCCAAAAGAAACAAAAATGTATACATACATAAAGAAAATTTCTAACATGAGATATTAAGAGTAAGAATGAGGGAGTATATAAACGGTGTAAGCAAGGAGACGTTTACATTCTATTTTTAGTTTTTTTTTAGATCATTAATATATATCACTGTTCTAACTAAAAAAAAAAAAATTACATCAATTTCTTCAAAAGTCTACATTTATTATTTTAAAGTTTCAAAATGGACTGTTCAATTAAAATCAAACCCACCTCCAGAAAAGAGGTAGGGGTCCTTTCAATGGACTCCTTCGAACACCCGGGGGTGGAAATGAAACATTTATATAGACAAAGGACAATCAGCCAAAAGCAACATAATAAAGTTACACCACTTAATAGCTGAAGTACAGAAAGCTATTGACCCTTATTGCATGAATTAAAATTCTAACTACCAAACAAAAATAGATCAAATCCCCTGATTATTAAACAAAAATAGAAACTGTCATCAGTAGTTATGTCCTTATCTTACTAATTAAGCAAGAGAGTTTGGACAAATAAAGAAAAAAGCAAAAGTGCTAAGACATGTTTTTCAAAATTCACAACTCTTCCAAATGCGCATTTGGTTCTTGGCATATAATAATAATAGCAGTAGTAGATATCACTTACTTAGTACCTACTTCATGAGTAGCAGTGTGCTAGCTGCTTCATATAAATTATCTCGCTGCAGCCTCTCAACAATACTGCAAGGAAAATATTAGCCCCAATTTATAGATGAGGAACTGGGCCCCAGAGAGATTAAAGGACTTCCCCAACTAAATGGGTAGTATGTAGAAACTAAGAGATCTGTCCAACTCTAAAGTAATTCTGATTTAACATTCTTAATTAGGAAAGTGAAAGTGAGAATGGAGAGAAAAAAATGCTTGAGATATTAGAGCTCAAATTCAAAGGACTTAGAAACTGAGTGCATAAGCAGATGAAGTCAAAATAACATCTGAAGTTTTGAGATTTGCTACATACAGATGATGAGAGCTCATAGTCCACTCATCATCTTCCTACCTAAAACGTACTCCCCCCACCCAAGCTGCATCTCTATAATAACACTATCCATTCAACTCAATGAATATTTAAATGCTACACACTGTTAAAGATGAGAAGATGAATCAGACCAGGTTGGTAAAGGTATGAGTTAAGGGAAAGTGTGAAGCAGGAACCACTAACAATTCAGGTTGACTGAATACACGGTACCTGATTTATACGGTATATGAGATCTGGACAGGTCAGGATAGGGCCCTGTTAAAGATGGCACTGAATCTGGGCTTTATTCATTAGGCAAATGGAAGAGGTGAAGGGAGCCACTGAAGGTGAAGCTTTAAACAGAGATCCAGGGATCTCCCATTGTGGAGATAAAGGATAATTGTATACAGAATAGGCTGGAGAGAAAGATGGTACAGAGAAGATCAGTGATAAAGACCTCATAGTAAAATGGGAATGAAGAAAGGGAAAGACTGACTGAATCTGTATAATTGGGCAACAAGATAAAATTTCAACTCTATAGCACGGCATACAAAGCCTATCTTCATACCTTTATCTCCTGACAACCCCACCGGTGCAAGATTCCTATCAAAGAATTTCTTGCCACTTGCACAAGCTATTTCCTCTTACTTGCCCATATGTCTCTGCTCAAATTAAATATAACCCTCTGTGAAGTTCTTCCTATTACTCCAGGCTTGCCTTCCTCCACACTCCCACACTATACCTACCAGATCAGTCAGTATTCTGTATTGTCAATGCTTACATTAGTCTTCCCCACACAGTTCCTTAAAAGCAGACTATGTCTATGTCTGTCTTTCTTTTTATACTAACAGTGCCTGACACAGAGGAGGCACTCAAATGTTTTTTTCATCATATAAATGAATAAGTGACTCCAAGGTTTCCAGCCTTGAGATGAACAGGAGGATGATGTCATCATTAACACAGAAGGAAAAGCATGTTTGGAAATAAAAGAGGTGGATTCAAAATGGAAATACCACATTTTAAGTGAATACAACACAAGGTGGAAAAGAAGCTCAGTTGGCTATTAGATTTTCTTGTCTGAAGCTCAGAAGTCAGGTCAGATAAGAGTTTTCACAGAGCAAAGGAGGAGTCAAGTAAATCAATGGGAGTGGATGAGACCACAGAGAAAGATGGAAAAGAAGAACAGAGAGCAAGAGTAAAACAAGGACCTTTTACAAAGGAGTAGTGGTCAAAATGCTGCAAATCTAGTAGAAGAAGCATGGAGAAGTTATCACTTGTGACTTATGAAAGAAGAATTTCAGCAGAAGCCAAATTACAGAGCATTAAGGAGTAAGGAGGTAAACAAAGAGGACAACTCAAGAAATTCAGCAGTAAAGGGGAATATAACTTGAGGAGTTACAGGACAGAAGATTCCTCTAGAATAGGAAGATGACAGCCTGTTTTTAGGCAAAAAAAAGTAATGCAATAGAGGTAGAGAATGAAGATACCAGAGATAAAGAGGAAGAAATAATTTAAAAAAACAAGATCCCCCAGCAAGAAAGAGGGAGTCAGACAGACAGAATCTGAGTGGTGTGGAGACAGAATAAATTTTCTTCTCAAAGAGGAGAGAAGAAAATAGAGAATTGCTGGGATGGTGGGTGGAAAAGAGGAAGTAATTCCTGAAGTATCATTTTCCCCTCAGGTACCAACACTAAAAAGCTTAGATGTCATCTACAATCATCTCCAGTGTATGGATTCCGCAAAGCCAGTTTCCAATTTTTTGCCTACAATCCAGGCAACCCCAAAAAGACTGCCAATTTTCTCACTCTGAAATAATCTTTTGGATTTACCCCCTTGCTTTCCAGTACTGACTCTGCTTCAGTCTAAGCCTTAATCACTATTGCCACAAACTCTTTAATCTCCCCCAGTCAAACTCTTCCAAGTACAGATTTCATATCGCTTCTCAGCAAAAATCCCTCACTGGCTCCCAGTTCCCAATGCATCAATACCAAAGGCCCTATTACCTGACTACACCCTTCCTACTCAACCAATCCCCAACAAGTACCCTCTGAAAATACCAGACTCATTTAATTCTCCACATCTCAACATAGTACCCTTCTATACCTAACCAAACACAACCCAAACCAAACCAAACCCTCTGCCATCAAGTTGATTCCAACTCAAAGCAATGCTGTAGGACAGAGCAGAAGTGCCCCACAGGGTTTCCAAGGGGCGGCTGGTAGATTCGAACTGCTGACCTTTTGTTTAGCAGCTGAGCTCTTAACCACTGTACCACCAGGACTCCAAACACAACCCAGGCAAGGCCAATTCAAGTCCCACATCCTTAAAGCCTCGACTACTCTCGATTTCATTCATCTCTCCACTCAACTGCTCAACCACTTAAATATTCATAGCACAGAACTTGGCACAGGGGGTGGCTTGTTTTTTCTGAATCCCCAAGACTGCAGAGGGAAACAAATATTGTCACAATGCCAAAACATCTGTCTTTAAACGGCCAATTTAAAAATAATCTCTATTCAAACATCCATGCCAGGGACATCCCATTCTTCACCTAACGAAGCAGCATCTTTTATTACAATGCAAATCATTTGTAAGGTAAAACTGCAAACAAATCTAGCAAAAAGATGAAGCATTTCTTAAAGTCAATGTAAATAATAAAGAATCACTGCAATAGCAGGCAAGGAAAAGATGATTAGGTCAAACCAGTAAACAAGAGTAAATAACAGGGATGATACTAGGACACAAGCTTAAAAGAGTGTTTTGATAAACATCAAGGGATCAAGAGATGGTAGTGAGCAGCATAATGGGGGGAGGATGAAACAAAATTCGTAAAATATTGATAATTGTTGAAGCTGGCTGAGGAGTACATTAGGGATTTCTACTATTCTCTCTTCTTTGGCGTAGATTTAAAATTTTCCATAGTAAACATTTTTAAAGAGAACCTTACCAAAACTGATTAAGCCTCCATTTTTATAAAAACTTACCCTCTTTACCATCATGATGATAAAGTGAAACAAAGTATGTTATCTCCCTATTGCACAATTTCACTGAACATTTTTGAAAAGCCACTTGATTCTTTCCTTATTCTAACAAATATGTTGCCATCATAACCAAAATTTTTATAAAGGTTAAAGAAAGCCTTATTTTCATAATTCTTAATTTCATTCTTCAATATAAAATCTAAATAAACCTTTTTCCCCTACTTACTTGTGAAACTTTAGTCCCCATTACAAGTGAACTCATTTTTAGTTTTTTTTTTCTGGTTTCTTTAGACAAAAAAAGACCACTGGCATAGTGTGTACATCAGACCATCCTGGAGCTGGCTTCCTCCTAAGAACTCTGAGGATCTCTGATATGGGTTGAATTGTGTCCCCTAAAAATATATCCTAATCTCTATGCCTGTGGTTATAATCACATTTGGGAATGGGTCACCTTTCTTATGTTAATGAGGCAGGATTAGTGTAGAGTATACTTTGAGTCAATGTTTTTTGAGATTTAAGAGATTAAACAAAGGAGCAAAGCAGAGATGGAGGAAGAGATGCCAAGTCACAAGAAGATCGCCCAAGAGCAGAAGTTCAGAGAGACTAGGACCTTCCTCTAGAGCTGACAAAGAAAGCTTTCCCCTAGAACCAGCCCCTGAATTTGAACTTCTAGTCTTCTGAACTCTGAGAAAATAAATCTGTTTGTTAAAGCCACTCGTGATATTTGGTGTAGCACCACTAGATAACTAAGACAAAATCTGGTACAAGAGTGGAGTGCTGCTCTAACACGTACCTAAAATGTGGAAGCAATTTTGGAATTTTGTAATTGGTAGAGGCTGAAATGGAAATCCTGGTGGCGTAGCAGTTGAGAGCTACGGCTGCTAACCAAAAGGTCAGCAGTTCAAGTCCATAACCGAAAGGTCAGCAGTTCCAGTCCACAAGGCACTCCTTGGAAACAGTATGGGGCAGTTCTACTCTGACATATAGTGTCACTATGAGTCGGAATTGACTCGATGGCAATAAGGTTTTTTTTGACAGTAAAAGCCTAGACTGCCTCCGAGAGACTGTTGGTAGAATTATGGATGTCCAAGGCAATTCCGGTGAGGGCTCAGAAGGAAGTGAGGAAAGCTACAGAGAAATGTCTCTATTGTCTTACAGAATACATATGGCACAAGCAACAGAATGTTGCTAGAAATGTGGATGTTAAATGTACTTCTGGTGAGGCTTTAAAAGGAAATGATGAACATGTGATTGGACAATGGAAGAAGGGCAATACTTTTTATGCACTGGCAAAGAACTTGTCTGAATTATGTTCAAATGTTTGGTGGAAGGTAGAACTTATTAAGTGATGAACTTAGACATCTGGCTGAGGAGATTTCTAGGCAAGATCTTAAAGGGGTCACGTGGTCTCTCCTTGTAGTAAAATGTGACAGGAGAGATATGGACTTTAAAATGAACTGCGCAAAATGAAAGAACTTAAAAGATTTGAAAACTTCTGTTATACAAACTAAGGACATATGTCCTAGAATGTTAACCAAGGACATGGCTATACAATCTTTTGCTAAAGAAATTAAGTCTGTAACTGATGAATCTAACCAACTACCACAGCCGAATATCCATCAGCTTACAAAGAAGTGGACAGAAAAAGAAGAAAGAACACTATCTGCCTCTTGGAATTCTACAGCAAGAAACAGGCCAAAGGAGCTACATCTGTTGTCCTCCAAGAAAGGACCATTCTTGGAGCAGCTCGGAGATCAGTAGAACTGCTGGAAGGAACACAGAAGGCAGGGTCTTCTCAGTTTCAAAGGGTGGGGCCACCGGTCTCTTGGATCTCAAAGGGTGGGGATGCAGCCTCCTAGGTTTCAAAAAGTCAGATCTTCACCAACTTGGTTCCAGAGCGCAGGGCTGCCGTTAAGGTGTGCCAGGGGGATGGGGCCTCTGCCAAAGCTGAGGGAGCGAGGCTTCCATGCCCAAGGAACAGAAAAATAGGGCCTGCTAGGGCCAAAAGGGTAGGGCCACCACGCAGATGTACTAGGAGAATGGGGCCGCCCAAAGCCAAAGGAGTAGAGTTGCCATCCCAGTGGGCCTGGAAGGCGGAGCTGAGGCCCATGGCCAAGTAGCCTCCACCCAGAATCCAGAGGGCACGGTCAACACCCAGAGTCTAGAGCGCGGGGCCACTGTCCAGATGGTCTCAGAGAAGACAGAATTATTTTCAAGCTTTGAGACCAAATGTAAACTGTACTGCTGGGTTTTGGACTTACTTGGTGCCTGTTACCCCTTCTTTCCCTCCAACTTCTCCCATCTGTAATGGAAATGTCTACCTTGTGCCTGTTCCACCACTGTACTTTGGAAACAGATAACTTGTAATCTAGATTTCACAGGTTCACACATGAAGAGGAATTTTGCCCCAAATGGAATATGCCTAAAGTCTCATTCATATTTGATTTAGACGATTCAGAAGATGAGATTTTGAGCTTGGAGCAGGTTTAAGACTTTTGGGACGACGTGATGGAGTAAATGTGCTTTGCACACGGCAAGGACATGAACTTTGGGGGACCAAAGGATGTAATGTTATGTTGCAAAAAAACACGTGTTTTAAATCCTAACCTATATGCCTGTGGTTATAATCACATTTGGGAATGGGTTGTCTTTTTATGTTAATGAGGTAAGATCAGTACAGTGTATATCCTGAGTCAGTCTCTTTAGAGATATAAAAGAGATTAAAAATCAAGCAGAGCAGAGATGGGGGAAGAGAGATGGCAAGCTACATGAAGATTACCCAGGAGGAGAAGTGCTCAAAGAGACTAGGACCTTCCCCCAGAGCTGACAGAGAAAGAAAGCCTTCCCCTACAGCCAGCGCCATGAATTTGGACTTCTAGCCTCCTACACTGTGAGAAAATAAATTTGTTTGTTAAAGCCACCTACTCATGGTATTTCTGTTACAGCAACACTAGATAACTAAGACAATCTTCAAATTCATGAATATCACCATAGTATAAATTCTCCATAAAATATCTAAGCGACAAAGAAAACAAAACAACTGCTGCAAAGTAGCCCAGTGAGAAAACCAGGAATTACTTCAGGCCCAACTTCAGTGGTCACTAAAAGCCAAGGGTACTAAGATAATTCTATGATTTCCTGAGTTTCACTTTTGTCTCCAACAACTTCCAAGTGCCTTGAAGGGTGACCTATGTCTTCTGACATCGTCTACTACAAGGCTATGGACACCCCATGAGGCAATACAGACTAAGCACTTAAGTAAGTTACTGTCTGCCTGAAACTTGGGGCTCTGGAAACCAATCTTCAAGATTTTATCAAGCACCTACTATGCGTAAAGCACAAAGGCTTTTTAAAAACTGGAAGAAATTAGAAGGTGTCAACCCCGTTAAATATAAAAGCACCAGGTCAGGATTATAAACTATAATGACAACGTGTTCATATCACTATACAGAGAAAATGATTTAAGAGCACATGAGGGTAAACTGAAGAAGCTATTCATTCACAACAGGAGGCAGTCTGCTTATAGCTAACTACACAAGACAACAGTCAATATAATCTTGAATCATCTGTCTTTCTAATTCTAGACAGAGAATTAACAACCTTAATAACTACTCTTACCCTCAAGAGAATCTTACTCTATCACATTAGAGACAAAATAAAAGACAAATATCATTTGCTAAAGACTTTCTAAAATTTCCAGCCCTGAGCACAGGATTAATACAGACTAAGTGCTCTATACCTGCTGCACTGATGAATTTATGAACTTGTATCAACTGTGAAGTCTGAGTACATCAATATTGTGACTACGCAGAATTATTTTTAATTACATCTTTCCCAACCTACGTTGTTGAGTTAAATTTGCATTCCACTGGGACTGATTTCACTTTTTTAAGTCCTCAGTTACAAAATATCAAAAGCAAAAATAAAAGCAATGGGTTTCAACGACAACCTTGAACCAAAGGCCTAAACTAAACTAAAGATACTTGCTTCTTTACGCCCATAAAGTCTTTGAACAATTTAGATTTTCTCCCTAGAAACTTTTTTCCTGCATTTAAAGTTTGCTAACTCCAGTTTTAGATAACATACTGTCTATAAGCACCAATATTTTCAATTTTTTAAAATAGAACTAATACTCTACTGACGTTTCTTTGATGAGAACCAGAACATTCACATTTCTATTTGTATACTTCTAGAGAAACATGTTTCCATCCTCAGATCTAGATTTTCATATGAAAACAAAAACAAAAGTGTGTATGTGTAAAGCAAGTTTCAATGTCAACCCAAGAAAAAGGATTTGTCTGAACTGCCAACAGATTTGCAAAACAGCCTGTCCATCCTAATAAATGTCATCAACTTGTAGGACAATAGAGACTCAAGATAACCACCAAAATAAATTTTTCAAATCTGCAACCTCCAAGCTAAGAAACCAAGGAGTACTAAAGCATATTTAAGACATGAATCAACAGAAACAAAAGTGACACACCCACATTCTCCCTGCATAACTTTAAAGAACAGGAGGTCTATACGGTAAAGTGAACATTCAGTGCATTCAAAACAACTGCCACAAACCAGGAAAGTTTTTTCTGATAAAGCCTTGACACAGTATTTCAGAAGTATTTGTCGGCAAAAAAAAATTATCTTTGGTGACATTACAGGTGACCATGAAAACGTGTTTGGGCAGAAACAAAATCAGAGTCAAATACTTCAAAAGTTGAACAAAACCTTGCAGCAATCAAGTAGTTTCAGATTTTGGAGGCTGAGGCTGAGAAGCCGCCAACTAAAGACAGTCAAATTCTACATAAGTTCAAACAAAAAGGACTTTATCATTTACAGCCCTCTAACAGTTATTACCCAACACTACCGAAAATTACAGCTCAAATTAGATGTTCTCCATTTCTATACACACACATACATACGTTATCACACACTTCAAAATTAAAAGGTTCAAGAGCCAGTTCTGATGGTGTCAGTTATCAAAAGCACAGGTTGCTGTATCTTCACAACAGGTCATTCAGAAAAATCAACCTAGTTTAAATTCTGACTGACATCCAAGCAAGCAAGCTTTCTCATCTTAGCCACTTTCAATTTGTGTCCAAAACGCACCTCCACCTTCAGCAAGAGGTCACCCCAACAACTAAAAAACTAAGCCATGCATAACGCAGAAACAGGGCTCCAGGTAATAAACTGGTTCACTTGCACTCAAGATATTGGCAGGCCAAAGGCCATTTTTTTAATGCTAGACAAATGTATACCTCCATCTTGAAAATTTAAATCTGGACTCTTAAAAGTTTAACACTTAGCCAGTCCTCAAGGGTGAGTTATTTGAAAAAAGGTGATAAGAACCAAACTCATAAAACAGAGACAAATTTAAAAATCAAAGTAAAGCTTCCCCAAAATGCTTTTAGCTGTAAACTGATAAGCAACCAAAAACTAATTAGTTAAAGGTTTCTCTTTAAGTTGCCTGTATATATACACTTATGTATATATTTAAGTTGTACCAAAAACTGCTTACAAATGGCAACTCCTGTGAAGTAGATGATGATGAAGTTCCAGGTAATTCTAGCATGTTTCCTAATGTACTGGTACTGGAATCTGGATCATCCTGAAAAGATAAATTTATTGAGTTTAATTGCTCTTCTATGGTAACGTTCGTATCTCCTAGTGAAAAGGGGGCTGGGAGAAGGGCTGCTTTTTCACTGCTGCCGTCCACTTCATTTCTTTGCTTATTTTTCTGTGTTTCAGTTTGAGGAGCTAATGGCAAGAATGGCGATTTGACTGCACCGTGTCTACTCTCTGGTGTGCTGTCTTGTTCATTTCCCATGGCCACGTCTACACCATTCTCTGATTTAGGCTCATAATTGCAGGTGGCATTGGTCTGAGTTTCCTCAAAGATCTCCTCTATACTCTCATCCTCTGTGACTGGCTGTTCTGAGTCCATTTCAGAATCTATATCTGCATCGTCCACACAAGTAAAATTCTCAAAGTGCAGAAAGCCATTCTTGATAGTCTTTGTTACCTTTACCTGGAGTTCAGGGGAGTTATTACAAGAGGGTTCCTGTTTCATAGGAAGTGCTGTTGGACCACCAGGACTCAAGGAAGTGCAAACAACTGGCGACTGAGCTCTTGAATCACTTTTTTCAGGGTCTTGAAAGGATTCTGATCCATCAGCAGACCCATTTAAATACTCTACATTGATCATGGAGGCCAAATCCTGTAGTCTCCGCAGTGGAATGTAACAAGATGGAGAACCTTGTCCATAAGCATTTTGGGATGTTCCACTGGCAGTCGGTAACTGCATAGTACACCCATTAAGTGGCTCAGAAAAATTGGATTGACCATTACCGAAAGGGCTGTCCTTGTCTTCTGGGGCATCTAAATTCACTGGATTGGAAAAGGGCAGCATACAATTTCTTCTGGGTAGTTCACAGGTCTGATCCATCCTTGGCCAGCATCAACCTGGAATCCAAAAACACAGCAATTAATCTGAGTTGATAGGCCATTTGGCTCTTCTCTTCAAAATGGCAGCCACTTCTCAAGGCCTACTGGCCTCGATGCCTTTCTGCTGCACTTCCATGGGCGGAAAAAGTTCCCCTGGCTGAAGATGGAAAAATGGCCTCGGTGAGCCTCCGAAAACTCCATCTTCCCGGAGCTGGGCAGATCCTACCACATGGAAACAGCCCGTCCCTTTTTTCTGCACTGCAGAGTGGTGGACAGTTTGGCTGAAGTAAAATTAAAATCCCTTTGGCAGTCGAAATTCCCAAATCTCAAACAGGAAGAGTCAGCGTCCCCCAACCCCTCCCGCCCCGGGTCCGGCAGCCGGATCTCCGGAAAGGAGGAGGCTATGGGATTCGAGGGGGGCTCCCGGACGCTGCACAAAAAGACACCCCCTCTCCCCCGCCTTCCTGGCTCGCTCGGGCGCAGCGGTCACAATAGCGTTGCACCCTGCGCCCGGCCGGCGCCGGAGCCTTTGCAGCGGCCGTGTTCAGGCCGCAGGCGACTCAACCGACGCGGCTGCAACCCCGAAGCTCGCCTTCCAGACTGTTGGCCTGCTCGGTCCACAGCTGCAGGGCCCAAAAGCCGGGATGCGGCAGGGGGAGAAACAGAGGCAGCCGGCGAAGCCGAGTCAGGGCAGCAGCAGCTGCTACAGCTTGACAAACATGGCTGCTGCCGACGCCGACGCCGCCGACGCCTGCCCGGGCTGCGTTCCCTCCCTCAGCCGCGGCAGCATCTCCCGGCCAAGCCGATCGCGCTCATCAATATTCAGCAGCAAGCAAACTTTGCTGCGGGAGGGCAGCCGGCCCCACGCCCCCCAGCCGGCTACCTGAGGGGAGGCGGAGGCCGAGGTGCGCGCGGTCGCCTGGCCGGCCATGGGCCGCGCCGGGAGGAAGTTCGCGGCGGTCGGGCCAGCTAGGCCTGAGCCGGGCTGGTAGTGATGGAGGGGGAGGGGGCCCGCGGCTGCAGCGCCGCCGGCCACCAACCCTGCGCCGCGCCCGGCCCTCCCCCGCGCCCCTCACCTCACGGCCACCACCATCTTCCCCGCCCGGCCGCCTCCTCCCTAGTTCTCCTCGCGCCTGTCCGCCGCCCACCGCAGCGTACTAGTTACCGTGCCCCGCGCCCCCTCCCGGGCCGGCTGGGGGGAGGGGGTGACCCTCATTACACTGGGGCGCGAGCGGAGCGGTGGGAAGAGAGATGAGCCGCTCGCCGCACCCCCCTCCCCCCGCGTCTCTCTTCAAGGGAGAAGGCAGCAAGCGCGACCTGCCCCGGCCTATTCCGCAGCCGCCGCCGCCGCCTCCTCCTCCTCACACCCCCACGGCGCGCGCCCCCGCCGCCGCGCGTGCGACCGAGCGCCTCGCGCCGGCCCGCGTGCGGCTAGGGCCTGGAGTGCGCGCGCACCCCTTCCCCCACCGCGCGCGCTCCCTCGCCTCACTCTTCGGGGTTCAGGGCGGGTGAAGTCGGGCTCGCAAGCGCGGCACCCAATCAGCGGAGCCGCCGCCGCGGCCCCCCTCCCCTCCCCCCGCGCGCCGGCTTGCGGCCCGGGCCTACGGGCCGGCCTGGCTGTCCGGGCGGGGCTTGAGGCGGGCTCCCCTGGGGCCTCGCGCGCCTCCCCGGAGTGTCTGGGCCTGCGGGCGTCGTGGGTGGCACTCAGATCCCCTCACCTACCTCGGGGCGCTGTGCTGGCCCCGGACTGCACTCCACTCCAGCACTCTACCGGTCTCGAGCCCCCACCCCGGCAGCACCTGGCCCCGCTGAGGCCTGTCCGACCGACCCGCCAGCCCCGCTCGGGCCCGCGTCAGTCCCGGCCTCCATCTTAGGTTACAGCCCGGGCTCCCCATCTACTGGGCACCTGCCCTCAGTCAGCTCGGCTCGGCCCGAGGGCAAGGCAACCCCCCCTCCTGCTACGGGGCTCACCTGGGGGCTTGGGCTGGGGTCTTCGAGGCCTCAGGCCCCGAGCAGGCGCAGCCGCAGGTGTGAACCCCTAGCTCGGCCGCACCCCAAACCCACAACACCACCACAGACCAAGCTGAGCAGGAAACAAAATGGAGGCAGCTGCTCGGGTCTGCTTCCCCGAGCCAAGGCTGTGCAACCTCAGGGCTCCCTCCTGCCGCAGGCCCAAGACCCGCGAGGCAGGGGTCTGGCTCGTCCCAGGCGCCGCCGACAGCCGCCCTAGAGCAGTGCAGGCCGGGCCGGGAACTCGGCCCTGCGGTCCCCACAGCCCCTCACCCACCACCCCTTCCCTCCCCCCCGCCCCTTCCCCTCCCTCCCGCTGCCCGGCCGTGCGGGGTGAGCGGCTCCGGGGAGCCGGGTCGGGTTACCCGCCCGGGCACTGCCCGCCGGACCGCGCCCTCGGCTGGGGGATGTAGCCAGGCGACCCCCGCGCTAAGCGCACCCCCCGCAACCGAGCCGGGCTGCAGCCTGACAGCACACCCGCACCTTGGCCTGCCGCTGTGCGGCCCCCGCCCAGCGAAGCTGATCCCCAAGCCTGGGCACTGCCGGGACGAAGCTCCCTCACCACCCCCAGGCCCAAGGGTCCTGGCTGCCTCGGGCGGGGCGAGGGGAGCCCTGGGGGAGGGGTCCACTAATCCCTGCACCGCCTCCCGCGCCTAGCCTAGGTTTGGGCCTGGCACCCGGGCTCGGGCCGCGGGCGCAGGCGGGCGCGGGTAGGTGCGTGCGCGCTGGGCAGGGGACGCGGGCTGGGGGCCGGGAGGAGCCGCGCCTCGCACCGCGGACGCTGCAGTTCTCGGCGCCCAGGCAGATGGCCCTCTCGTGCCACCGCCGCCCCACGCAGGCCGCCGGCTCCGCAGCCCGGCTCCCCGGGGAGCGCGCGCCTCGCCCTTGCGGACCCAGTGTAGAGACCTGGCCGGAACTGCGCCGGGAGGGCGGACCGGCGGGCTGGCCCAGCCAAAGGCTGTGGGCGTAAACCCCGGCCAGGGGCTCTCTGCTCTCCGGCGCCCGGGACTTCGCGGCCGGCACCCAGCACACTGGGCCCCGCGACACAGGCCTAGCGCCGGCCAAGGCGCGCCCAATCCGCAAAGACAGCGAAAGGGCTGATCGGGAAATCCAAGCCCAGCCTGACCTCGAGACTCCAGTCCCCTAGGCCCTTACCTCAGCCCGGCCCGACCGCGCTGCCCCGTCTTCCTCCCCAGCAAGAAGGCAACCTCGGAGCGTGTTGGATCTAGAGCGCTAAAAACATCCTTCTTGTTGAGAAAAAGCCACAATCGGCCATCATGAAAATGCCGCCTCCTCCAGAAAGCCTTCTGTGATTAGATTTAGGGTTAAAGCCATCTCCAAGCTGAGGGCGCCGCCCTCGGGGGCCACGTGACTACTATTCCTCCCTGGGCTTAGTAAATGTGCATAATTATTGCCTTAGCGGAGTATTTACCCATAGCCCTTCTATCTGTTAACCTTGAGCCCACCTGGAAGAAAGGCCACCTTTGGCATTTCCCTGAGCCAGCATCAGCGCTAGGCTCCCTAAACAGGGTCGTTCAGCTTTCCCCGGTTTTCAACCCATGGCTGGCCTGAGCAGACAGGGTGCTCCAGATGCCCCTGTGCTTCCTTCCCTCCAAGGCCCACAGTCCAGTGATGGAGGCACACAAGTAAACAGGTCCTTATCACACTGTGGCTAAGTGCTAGGATGAAGATCCTGCCAAGACAGCAAGCAGATTTGTTACAGGGAAAGTGCCTTCTGGAACCAGAGCGATGAAGACTGTGGGCTTTTTCTTGGGACAAGAGACTGAGGTACCCAAAGGATCCCCAGGTACAAAGTTAAGGTGACAGTGTTCTGTGGGCCAGGACCAGCCAGAGAAGAACTGGAACTACACCCAGGGGCCAGCCCTTCAGGGACCACTCCTTTCTTCTGCTAAGGAGTCACTTTTGCTAACCCCATACTGAGCAATTCAATTCAATGGGGAAACTCTGGTTCTTTCTTCATACCTGATAATTTGAGCCAATAATTTCTGACTAACAAACCAAAAAAAAAAACAGTTGCCTTTGAGCCACGGAAGCAGACTGCCACCTCTTTCTCCCAAGGAGCAGCTGGTGGATTCAAACTGCTCACCTTTCAGTTAGTAGCCCTGCACTTTAACCACTGCACAACTAGGGCTCCTGACTAAAAATTACTCCCAGTCAGTTGCCCCAAGTCATCCTGCCAGCCCTTTACTTTCCCACGAGTCATTCTGAGAGCCACCACTGTGTGGCCTAGAGCAAGTTACTTGGGGCACTAAGCCTCAGTTTCCTTGCCTGTAAGATGGGATGGTGGCCTATAATAATGCACAGAGTGGTTGAGAGGCTCCCGTCAGGTAAGGATTAAGTACCGGCAGCCTGTATGGATGAATGCTGAAATAGTTCATCATTTTATTCAGCAGCCTTTTCCTAAGTGCCAGACAGTGTGCTGGGTCCTGGGAGAAAGAAAGGATGAAATACCTGCCATGGACAATCCCAGGCCTCAGGAGACTGTTAAATAAAGGTGCTATGGTGTGAAGAGTGGCTGAGACAGCATCTCCTCCCAGAGCAGAACTCTGGGTATTACTGCCCTGCAAGAACCCTTCTCTGTGAATGTCCAGCCTCCATGGAAGAGGAAATCAACTGTCATCTAATCAATTCCAACTGGTGGCACCCCATGTGTGTCAGAGCAGAACTGTGCTCATGCTGTTTAAATTGCTGATTTTTCCAAACTAGATTGCCAGGCCCTTCTTCCCACGTGTCTGGATGGACTCGAACCTCCAACCTTTCAGTTAGCAGCCAAGATCATTAACCCTTTGCACCACCCAGGTACTCCATGGGAGAGGACTGATGGCTAAAGAGGGATTTGAAGCTGGAGAGGAACAGCTTACTGGCAGGTCTGGGTAAGAAGATAGGATCCCCAGGGAAAACCTCATGCACTTCCCTGGTGTAAGAAAGAAAGGATGAGATACCTGTCTCAGAGAACCCCAGGCCTCAGAAGACTCTTATAATAGAACCTGGCCCCAGAGGCCTCAACCCCAGCAGCTCCTTTTTGAGCATCCCCATCCAGCATGCCCTGGCCAGGCCCTCACGTGCACCCACACTGGGCTGAGGTATCTCCAGGGCTTTATTCCCATAAGGACAGTGACTCCTGAAGTGGGGGAAGAAGGTGTAGGGCTGTGTCTCAGCTCAGGTCCCTTTTCTGGGCCTGTGCCTCCCATCCTTAAAACAGATTAAAAACCCAAACCCACTGCCATTGATTCAATTACAACTCATAGTGACCCTGTAGGGCAGTGGAACTGCCCCATAGGGTTTCCAAGGCTGTAAGTCTTTACAGAAGCAGCTGCCAGATCTTTCTCCTGTGGAGTGGCTGGTGGGTCTGAACTGCTGACCTTTGGTTAGCAGCTGAGCACTTTAACCACTTTGCTACCAGGGCTCCTAAAACAATCAATAAATACTGCCTGCTTCTGTACTGCGTACTGGACACCATGCTGGGCACCTTGCATTAGTTACTTTAACCCTTTCACCTGCCCTGTGAAGAGCTGAGGTTTAAGAGATTAAGTCCCTACAAAAGGTCTTGTAGCCTTGACAATCACCTAGTGTGATTGGCATCACTCCCTTGCTCTTAGCCAGCTTACCCTACAGATAGTGTTTATGAAAAGACACAGCATGGTGTCTCGCACACAGGTGCTCAGGAATTTGACAGTCAGAAAAAGTGAGATTACCTTAACCTCAGTTTCCTCATCTGTAAGTTTTGGTTACTGATAGTACCTACCCTGCTGAAGTAGATACCTGTGGGGACATTTGGCCAGTGTACAGTCTTAGAACGGACCCCTATGATTCATTAATTCAACATATATTTATTGAGCTCTCACTCATAGCCTTGTGGAGGGGGCGGGGAGGGGGCAGACAAGTAATAGCAAGGCAGGGAGCTGAGCTCAGAGAGCTGGGGAGAGGTTCTAGGGGAGCCAGGGAGGCCCCTGAAGCAGACTCTGGGCAGTTAGGGCAGGGCGGGCCTCCCTGAGCAGTGACATCTAGAGGGAGTCTTGAAGGATAAGCAGGAATAGCCAGGGAGGGGGGGGAAGAAGTTTCAGCAGAGGAACCTAGGTCTTTGGAGGAACTGATCAGTGTGGCCAGAGGACAGTCAGTGTGCAGGCAGAGGTGGTGAGTGTAATAAGGGGCCTCACATAAGGATGAGGAAGACCACAGGGGCCTGATTGTGCAACGCCTTGTAGACCAAGTTAAAGAATTTAGGTTTTATCTGGAGGGCAGTAGGAAGCCATGGAAGGTTAAGAAGCAGGGAAATGACACTATCTCAGTTGAAAGCTCACTCTGCCAGCAGTGTCCAGAAGACACTGGTACCTCCCCTTGGAAAAACAGCTCCAGTAAGGGCTCTACCTCTGGGATGTGCCAGGATTGCCTTGTTGCAGTCATAGTTTTGGCTTTTCCTTCTCTGTGCCAGCTACTCTGTGGGAAACCTCATTTAATCCAATGAGATGGGCACTATTGTTATCCCAATTTTCCAGAGAGGAAGAGTGACTGACCCTGTTTCCTTCCTCTCCCCATCCAGGGGTCTCCCCAGAACTGGATCAGCCTTTGACTTAAGATCAAGGAAAGCCTGGTCATATCCAGCAAAGTTTCCTTCCTGCCCAAAATACCAAGTTTCTGTCTGCTAACGTGACTCTGTAGCCCTAGCCTCAGCCTTAGCCCCAAGGACTCAAGCTTCTACCTTTGAGTTTTCTTCCTCTCAAGTGTCCTTTTTCCAAAGCCCTGTGTATCATAGCCACTAATCCCTGCCCTTCTGCCCTCATCACTTCTCCCAACTGCCCAGCATGCTCACTGTGCCAGGACAGGTCACATTCCATCTAGCCTATGCTCAGGCTGGTCTCTCTGCCTTTCCCCCACACTCCGTCAAGCAAACTCCTACTCATTCTTCAGAGCCCAGTTTAGAAGACTCCTTCTCTTGGAAAGCTTCCCTGACCCCACCCCTTGTAGGCAGTCATTTTTCCCTGAAGGAGCCCCTGCTCCTGTTGCCATGGAGTTGATTCCAACTCATAGCGGCCCCATAGGACAGAGTAGAACTGCCCCATAGGGTTTCTAAGGAGTGGCTGGTGGATTTGAACTGCTGACCGACCTTTCGGTTAGCAGCCGAACTCCTAACTACTGCACAACCAGGGCACCGACTAATACATACTATGTCCACATTCCTTACTGAGCTTCTATTAAGGGTGATAATACAATCTGGGAATGAGTTAAGGGTGATGGTTGAACAACATGATGAACATAATTAATATCACTGATCTGTACATGTGAAGATTGCTGAAATGTCAAATGTTCTGTTATATATATATATTTGTGTGTGTGTATATATATATATATAAAACAATAAAAATTATTTAAAAGGGTACTTGATCAAAAACTTTGGAGGACCATCCATGGTCTTCCCCACACTTCTTGTTTCTTTATTTCACTCTTTAATTTACCACATGCCTGAAATAGTATCCTCCCAGTTCACCAAGACTTTATGCCCAGATTCTACCTCCATCTATATCTTACCTGACTTCCCTTGAGCATTTATTGAGCACCTGCTGGGTATAAACTCTGTGTCATTCCATCAATTGCCAGAGCTGGGACCTTTCACAAGCCTCTCCTTCTCTCTTGCCTCAGTTTTCATCTGTAAAATAGTATAATAGCCTTTCCTTGTAGAGAGACAATGGCTGGGTGAGTTGTAAACAATAACCCCTATGCCTGCTTACTCAGCCAAATCACTTTCTTGGCCTCTGGCTGCAGACCCTTTCCCCGATCCTCCCAGAGCCCAGCATCCCACCCCACACTCCCCGCCCCCGGCCCCCCACCAGATCAGTATGTTCAGAAGTGCTTGGCTAGAGGCTGGGGGCACGTTCAACAGTATCAGGTGCCCAGAGAAATAGCAGGTTTGGGGTAGGAGGAGGGAAGACAGAAAAGTTGGAGTTGAGCCTGGGTGGCATCCTGAAGGAGGTGTCAAGCAGGCAGCTGCTCTGTGCCAGGCCCTCTGCAAGGCCCTACCTACACTACACATTTAATCTTCACAACCACTGCATTTTATAGATTTCAGGAAATAGACTCAACAAGGGGAAGCAACCCTGGTGGCATTTGAATGCACACCTATCTGACTCCAAATCTTATGGGCTCTCATGCTTTCTAGAAGCGCAGAGACCTGTTTGGCGCAGATACCTGTGTGTCCCCGCAAACTTGCCCAAATCCCTTTTTGGGAGGATTTAAGTTTTGCACAAGCCATTTAGTCAGCAAAGTTTCAAACCACAGTCCTACCTGATGGAGACACAGGCTTAGAAAGGAGGGTGGGTGATAGATTACGTACGCATTAGCAAACGTTTCTTAAGCACTCACTCTGAGCTCTCCATCCTGGGCTTGGTCACTGGAGGTCGGAGAAACTCTCCTCCAAGCTTTCTTGTGTGGGACTCACCAATTGGCTGGGACCAGATTTAGAAGCCAATATTAGTTACTGCAGGGGAAACCCTGGTGGCATAGTGGTTAAGAGTTTGGCTGCTAACGAAAAGGTTGGCAGTTCACATCCACCAGGCACTCCTTGGAAATCTTATGGGTTAGTTCTACTCTGTCTTATAGTGTTGCTATGAGTTGGAATTGACTTGATGGCAACAGCTTTGGCTTCTTTTTTTTTTTTTTGGTATATGTCTTAGTTTTGTAGTGCTGCTAGAACAAATACCACAAGTGCACGGCTTTAACAAACGGAAATTTATTTTCTCACAGTTTAGGAGGCTAGAAGTTTGAATTCAGGTTGTCGGATCTAGGGGAAGGCTTTCTCTCTCTGGAGCTCTGGAGGAATATCCTTGTCTCTTCAGCTTCTGCTTCCTGGTTCCTTGGAGATCTCCATGTGTCTTGGCATCTATCTTACCCCATCTCTCCTCTACTCTCTTGTTTAATGTCTTTTGTATCTCAAAAGAGATTGACTCAAAATACACTCTGTACTCCTGCCTCATTAACATAACAAAGACAACCCATTCCCAAATGGGATTATAACCACAGCACAGGGTTATAAAAAACATATATTTTTTGAGGAAATAATCCAATCCATAACAGTATATACGTAACCTGGGGTTCCTGGGTAGTGCAAACAGTTAACATGCTCGCCTACTAACCAAGAGTTTGGAGGCTTGAGTTCACTCAGAGGCACCTCAGAAGAAAGATCTGGTAATCTACTTTTGAAAAATCAGCCATTGAAAATCCTGTGGAGCACAGTTCTACTCTGAGACACGTGGAGTCGCTATGAGTCAGAGTCAACAGCAACTGGTTACTGGTATGTATATAACCAACTCACACATTGGAAGTTGGCATCTCATTTTGTTTTATTTAAGCACATGTTGCAAATAACTTCCAGTGTCCTGTAAGGGCACTTTAAATACATTTTAATCAAAACCTTGAAGCTGTAGATTTAACTCTACTGATTTATAGAAAATGTACCCCATGGGCCTAAAATGGAAAAGCCAGGCCCCATCTTCAAATCCCTCAGCCAACTCAGATTGATCTTCAGTCAGAAAAGGTCTGGCTCTATTTTCACAAATAAAACCAGCCTGTTAATATGCATCCCCGAGACAACCATCCTCCTGCTAGATTCTAATTCTAGGACAGACAGACAGGGGCAGAGCCTTGTCCGTGTTTGCTGGGTGAGGTTATGTCCTGGGAAACTCTACTGGCTTTTCCCCCAATCCCTCTCATCCCTCCTCGCCTCCCCTACCCTCCATCCCCACCCCCACCCCCGCAGGGAGATTCATTTGCATGAAATGTGAGCCTTTTTCTTGTGAGTGGGAGACCAAGGAGTTCATATGGAAGTTAAAGGACTAGGAACAATCCATCCGTGTTTAGAACAATCTGGAAAATCTTCACATCCCCCAGTTGAAGACTGTAGGCATAAAGCATGCTTGCAAAACATATAGCTGTGTAAAACAGGAGGCAGCAGTAGTTGGTTGGAGAGGGATGGTGAGGGAGGGGGATGGTGAGGGAGGCAGAGTAGACTTGATCCTGTGTCAGCTGGTCCCCATCAGGGATTGTGTTTGCTGTTCTTTCTGCTAAAAACTGGCCCAGTTCTCCCCATGGCTCCTCTGTCAGTCAGCTCAAGAGTCCCTCCTCAGTTCTGCCATGACCCTACCCTACCTGGAGGAGCCTCCCCTGGACCCCAGTCACTTTAACTTATCTTCTTGTTGCATTAACTGTTTTCTAAATTTTGGTGAAAATATACGTAACAAAACATATACCATCTCAACAATTCAGTGACATTGATTACATTCTTCAAGTTGTGCAACCATTCTCACTATCCTTTTCCAAATCATTCATCACCATTAACATAAACTCAATGCCCCCTGAGCAAAAACTTTTCCTTCCTACCTCCCTCCCACCCCCGGTAACCACTAATAATCTTTGGTTTCAATATGTTTGTTTATTTCATGTAAGTATTTGTCCTTTTGTGACTGGCTTATTTTGCCCAGCATGATGTTTTCAAGGTTCATCCATGCTGTGGCATGCATCAGGACTTTAGTTCTCTTTGTGGCTGAAGTAGTATTCCATTGTGTGTATAGACCGCATTTTGTGTATCAATTCATCTATTGATGGACACCAGGCTATTGTGAAAAGTGCTGCAGTGAACACTGGTGTGCAGGTTTGCATTGACTTTTATAGCAATTACCACTCTCTGAAATTACCTGATTTTTTCTACTTATTTAATGTTTATTGATATGTAATTATTGAGATATCATAAAATTAACCCCTTTAAAGTGTACAATCCAGTGATTTTTAGAATTGTCAGAAAATTGTGCAACCACCACCACTATCTAATTCCAAACATTTTCATCATCCTAAAAAGAAACCCCATGCTCATTAGCAGTCATGCCTTATTCCCTCCTCCCCTTAGGCCCTGGCGACCACAAATCTACTTTCTATCTCTATGGATTTGCCTATTTTGGACATTTCACATAAATGGAATCATACAACATTTGGCCTTTTGTGTCTAGCTTCTTTCAGTTATAATGTTTTAAAGGTTCATCCGTGTTGTAGTAGGTATGAGAACTTCATTCCTTTTTATGGCTGAATAATATTCCACTGTGTGTATATGCCGCATCTTGTTTATTCATTTATCCATCAGTTGATGGATGTTTGGACATCAGTTTCCACTTTTTGGCTATTATGGATAGTTTTTGAGTGGACACATGTTTTCAATTCTCTTGGTTATATACCTAGGAGTGGAAATGCTGGGTCGTGTGATAACTCTGTCTAACTTTTTAAAGAACTGCTGAATTGTTTCCAAAGAGGCTACACCATTTTACATTCCTATCAGCAATGTATGAAGGTTCTAATTTCTCCACATCCTCTCCAATACTTATTGTTTTCTGTCTTTTTGAGTATAGCTACCCTAGTGGGTGTAAAGTGGTATCTCATTGTGTTTTTAATTTTCATTTCTCTGATAAGTAATGATGTTGAACATCTTTTCACATGCTTATTGGCCATTTGTATACCTTCTTTGGAGAAATGTCTATTCATATCTCTCGTCTATTATTTTAAATTATGTAATTTGTCTTTTCATTGTTGAATTATAAGTGTTCTTCATGTACTCTGGATAGAAGTCCCTTACCAGATATCTGATTTGCACATATTTTCTCACATTCTGTGGGGTGTCTCTTCACTTTCTTCACAGTCTTTTGAAGTACAAAACCTTTCAATTTTGATGAAGTCCAGTTTACTTTTTTTTTTCTTTTGTTGCTTCTGCTTTTGGTACCATATCTAAGAAACTATTGCCTAATCCCATGCCATGAAGATTTATGCCTATGTTTTCTTATAAGAGTTTTATAGTTTTAGCTCTTATATTTAGATCTTTGATCCATTTTGAGTTAATTTTTGTATATGGTGTGAGGTAGGGGTTCAACTTTATTCTTTTGCATGTGGCTATCCAGTTGTCCCAGCAACATTTGTTACAAAGACTATACTCTCCCCACTGAATTCCCTTTGCACCCTTGCCAAAAATCACTGAACATAAGTGTATGGCTTTATTTCTGGACTCTCAATTCTGTTCCATTGATCTATTGGTCTATCTTGATTATCTGGGTTTTTTTGTCCCTGTCCCATCTCTTACTGCCTTGAATTTAAGTACCAAGAGATCAGGATTTGTGCACTACTATGAGCCCTGGTGGCGCAGTTGTTAAGAGCTTGGCTGCTAACCAAAAGGTCAGCAGTTTGAATCTGCCAGCTGCTCCTTAGAAACGCTAGGGAACAGTTCTACTCTGTCCTATAGCGTCGCTATGAGTTGGAATTGACTCAACGGCAATGGTTTTTTTTTTTTTTTAATGGCCCCAGTCTATCACCCATGTGTCAGTTTGCCATACTGTGGTGGCTTGCATGTTGCTATGATGCTGGGAGCTATACCACCGATATTTCAAATACCAGCAGGGTAAACCATGGTGGACAGGTTTCAGCAGAGCTTCTAGCTAAGACAGACTAGGAAGAAAGGCCTGGCAATCTACTTCCTATATTAGTCATTGAAAACCCTATGGATCACAAAAGAATATTGTCCAATATAATGCTAGAAGATGAGCCCTCTAGGTTGGAAGGTACTCAGATACACAGTGGCTGTAACAACAGACTCTAGCATAGTAATGGTTATGAAAATGGCATAGGACCAGTCAGTGTTTTGTTCTGTTGTACTTGGGGTCACCATGAGTTGAAGTTAACTCAACGGCAACTAACAACAACATGATATCCCTAATACCTAGAAAAAGGCCTGGTACAGAGTAGGTGCTCGATAAAATTTGTGGATTAGATAAACATGTCCTTGAATGAGTACAATGCTCTTGGGAAATCGAGAGTGGAAAATTGAAGGTACATAACAGGGAGCTCACCGAGGTCAAGGAGGTACAGGAGTCTGGATGGGGTCATGGGTAGAGAGATGGGCCATGGACCAGAGGAGGAAGCCCTCGTCATCTGAGACTTGTAGAGAGAGGTAATGTTGGGGTCTCAGCTATGTTTTAAGTAGGAAGGGAATGAAGCTGAGAGAGGCCGCACCCAGTGCCACTGTTTCCTCAGAAAGGCAGGAAGTAAGATCATTGGCTGAGGGGGAATGGAGGGGCTGCAGGCTCAAGGAAGCTGAGAACAGCTGAGTGACCATGGGACCTGAGCCCAGGGTTGGGCCTAACCAGTGGACACCCTCCATTCATGATTGAATCCCCTCCAGGGTTCTGGGAAGGTAGGGGTGAGGTGCTAGAGAGAGCATGTGAAATCGTGGCCTTGGGGCCCAGGCACTAGTGAAGCCAAAGCATAGGTCCCTGGCCACAAGTGACTTTTCTAAAGCCTCAGTGCCAGCCACCCCTGGACATACACAGGATAGCATGGAATGTTGCAGGGAGGGTAGACAGGGCTATTGCTGTGGGTGGTATCTTCTCAAGGCTGGAATGACATGTAGGAACTCACCTGGCAAAGGTAGGCCCTCAGGCCAGCTTGATGAACCCACATGTCTGCCCTTCTCAATAAGCTTAGTCTCTGGTCTTGCTGTCTCTACATTTTTGGCAATAGATTTGTGTCTTAGTTACCTAGTGCTGCTGTAACACAAATACCACAGTGGGTGGCTTTAAAGAACAGTAAGTTATTTTCTCACAGTTCTGGAGGCTAAAAGTCCAAATCAGAGTCTCAGCTATGTTGATTACTTTCTTGTTGGTAGTCCTGGACGTTCCTTGATTCCTCTATGTGTGGGTATCTCTAATCTGCTCTTTTCACAACTCAGAAGTGATTGGATTTAGAACCCACCCTACTCAGGTATGACCTAATTAAGGTAATGAGGAAAACTCTATTTCCAAACAGGATTACATTCACAAGATATAAGGGTTAGGACTCAACACATATTTTTCAGGGCCGTAATTCAACCCATAAAAATTGTAATATTCTTGAGCCTTCAGGACTTCTTGGGAGATATTCTCAAAGGATATAAAGGGACCAAGTAGTTGAATGTGGCTAAAGGGGAGAGAGGAGAGAGAAGTTTAAAGAGTTCCTCAAGAGAAGACCATGAAGGACGCCAAAGCGTTGGGGTTTAATTCTGCTGACCTGGGGAGCACCATAATGAGCTGTAAGGTTGGGAAAGATTGCCCTGGGACTGTATGGAGGATGAGAGTGGAGGCAGGACGACTTCAGAGGATGCTGGGGTCATGGTCAAGGCAAGAGGTAGCTGGGGTCTGGGCCATGGCAGTGGCAGGGAAATGGGGGTAAAAGGGGAGACTAAGGAGGGATTCAGAGGTAGATTTGGCAGGACCTGGAGACTGGATGGGAACACAAAGGTATATGAAGAGTCAAGGTGAGTCTGGATTTCTAGCTATGACCAGGTGGCTGGAGGGATGGTGGCATCCACCAGAGATATGGAGATCAGCAGGAATAGGCTGGAACAGGGGTGGGAAATAGGATATGTTTTTTTAAAAAATATATATTTTATTGTGGCATTTTTCAAACATACAGAAAAATTGTATATATATATAAAAATATACCCAACGACACCTAGACTCAAAATATGCTAACATTTCACCATGTTTGCTTCCTATAGTTTTTTTCCTGAACCACTTCAAAGTGAGTTAGAAACATACTTCTCACCTAAACACTTAGCAAACATCTCCAAAACATGAGAACATTCTCCTTCATAACCAGAATACCATTTAATCATAATTCCTTAATATCTAATATGCTTTTCCATAGTCAAATTTCTCAGAATGTCTCCCAAAATACCGCTGGTAGATGGTTTTTCTAAACTATATTCTAATCAAGGAACATACATTGCATTTGGTCTTTGCATCTCTTAAGTCACTTATAATCTAGAATGTGACATTTGAAGTGACTGGGCCAGTTATCCTGATAATGCCTTATGCTCTGCAGTTGGCTGATGCTTCCTCATGGCATCATTTAACTTTTCCTATGTCCCCTGCATTTCCTGTAAATGGGACATTAAATCAGGGTCTTGATTAGATTTCGGTTAAGTATTTTTTGACAAGAAGTCTTCTTCAGTAAGGCAGGTATTGGTTTTCTGTTTGGAGAGTCCGAAGGACATCCAAGGGCAGGCATCATGCTACCAGTTGGACGTAAACGTGGTTTGAAGATCTGGAGGAAGAACCAGGCAAGAGAGAGTACCTTGAGGGTCATCACTGAAGAGACAGAATCTGAAGCCTTTGGTGAAGGGAAGGGAGAAAACCCAGGAAGTGTGAGGAGAATTCCAGAGTGATGAGAGTTTCCAGAAGATTCAGGGGCAAGACAGGACCAATGAGATGACCACCTGAGATCTGACAGTCAACAAAGGCTCTGCCTTCCCTCCCTCCTCACCAAAAAAATCCCAGGACCCTCCCCTAGAAAGTCAGTTGGTGAGTCTAGAGTTGACAACAAGCACCCAGGAAGACATGCAGAGGCCTTAAATGACAGGACATCTTCGAAATCAAAACTGGAAGTACAGGACTTGGATAGCCCTGCTAATTGGTGGATGTGGTTGGTGCCAGAAGGCTTGTCATATTTATGAGCCTAAGGCAATGGTGAGACCAGAAAGGAGGAGCTGGGGGGCCTCGAGGTGGTGGCATCTCCAGCCCTGACCAAGGAGGGAACCCAGGAGGCAGCCAGAGGACTTAGGGCTATGATGGGCCCTGGGCCTCCAGGTTGGGCAGGGACTGAAATGAAGCCACAGTAAGAGACACCCCTGCTGCCTTCTGATTCCAGGCGTGTGGCTATGATGGGTCAGAAACACCCCCAAAACACCCAGTCATAGGCTTCCTCTGTGCTGACTCCAGCTCCTCACAGTGGCTGTGAGAGACCTTGAGAGATCTGATCCTGCCTGCAAGCCCAGGTTTATCCCCCACCTTGTTCCCCTCACTCTCCACCCTTCAGCCACACTGGCCTCCTTGGGTTCCTGGATGCAGAAGCCCTTGCCATCAGCCCTAGTCCCCTCCAGAGTCCTGTGTGGTGGGTCTTTGGTGTGCCAGTTGCCTGCACCGGTGTCAGAGAGGTGATGAGCACAGACTCTGGCCCAGTAGCCTGGTTTGAACCCCTATCTC
Organism: Dugong dugon; assembly: GCA_030035585.1. Lineage (NCBI taxonomy): Eukaryota > Metazoa > Chordata > Mammalia > Sirenia > Dugongidae > Dugong > Dugong dugon. Next base: position 153,570,972 of record CM057460.1, read on the forward strand.
TGCCACTTAGTAGCTGTGTGACCTTAGCCAAGTTACAGAACCTCTGTGTCTGTGTCCTCTCTGTGAAATCGAGCTGTTGAGAAGATTAGTTAATATGAGTTTAGAACAGTGCCTGGCACCTGGAGAGTCCTCCAATAGCTGTAGTCATGATTATTGTTCTAATGAGGCTCAAGACAGGTCAAGATCTTCCTGAGTTTACAGAACTGTGCGTGGCAGCCTTTTGACAAGATGTTTTTCCAGTATACCCCGGTTTTATTGTAATTATTTTCACCATATTGCTGCGGTTTTCTGTGATCTAAATCCTATGATTTCATATTCTCCATCTTCTGATTTTGTAGGTTGTTTACCCTAGTCAGACCAAGTGAAGGGATTATGGGGAGAGAGGGGGAGGAAGACTATACTTAAAAGGCATAAGGGCACACCCTTAATGATAAGCAGTTTACAGTCTATTAAAGATGGCTCAGGAGCCCTGGTGGTGCAACGTTCAAGCTCTCAGCTGCTAACCAAAAGGTTGGCAGTTTGAACCCATCAGCCATTCTAGAGGAGAAAGATGTGGCAGTCAGCTTCAGTAAAGATTTACAGCCTTAGAAATCCTGTGAGGCAGTTTTACTCTGTATAGGGTTGCTATGAGTTGTAATTCGACTCCACAGCAATAGGTTTTGGTTTAAGGGTGGTGCAAGGCTGGGCAACGTTTAGTTGTTATACACAGGGTTACCATGAGTAGGAGGAGACTCAACAGCACCTAATGGCAACAAAGGGGGACAATAATAAAAAGTTGCCTTAAGCTAAGGCGGTGACTGATGGGATTGGGAGTTCCTCAAGTGTAGGAATACCGACAATCATTAAAAAATAGAACCAAAGTTTATGCAGAGCTGTGTACCAGGCCGGCTCGACAGTCATTGTCCTATTTAATCCTCACAAAAACCTGCTTGGTCATTTTACAGATGAAAACTTGAGGCTCAAAGAAGTTAAACACTTGCCCTAGGTCACATGGTGGGCAAGTGAATTGAACTTGGTTCTGTTGGCCTCCAAATCTCCCAAACATGCCTTTAAGTTGATTCCAACTCATAGTGAGCCTACAGGACAGAGAACAACTGTCCACATGGAGTTTCCTAGGCTGTAATCTTTACGGGAGCAGATCGCCACGTCTGTCTCCCACAGTGCCGCTGGTGGGTTCCAACCGCCAACCTTTCAGTCAGTAGCCCAGGGTTTAACCATTGAGCCACCACAGTTCCTTCCCTAAGCTGTGATAACCTACCACTTTGGACTCAAGGGAACCCACAGGGGCCGAGCCGCAGGAATCGGTGAGAAAGACGGGAAGAATTTAGCAAAAGGACACGAGGTCTTCGCATGGGGGCAGGCGGCCACGCTATGGTGGGAGGCCAGGCCTCCGCCTGCAAGTTCCACACCCGCCAGCCCTGCAGAACGCACGTGGCCCACACGGTTGTTCAGCCCCAAAGGGGCGCCGGCTTCCGCTCCCGGCCACACGTGGGGTTACATTCCTGGGAGAGCGCCTCAGATTGGCCAGCACGGTCAGGTGTCTTCCCCGGGCCAATCAGCAGCAACCAGGGCCGTGGGCCGCGGGACCTGAGTAACTGGCAAGGGCGTGGAGCTGTCGGAGAGGCGGTCTTTGTTCACTGGGCAGCGCCTGATAAAGGCTGCTAATTTCTACTAACGCCCAGAGTGCCCCAGATTAAGCCAGCGACTCCATCGGCCCTTCATGCAGCCTATTCATCTGACTTTGCCACCAGCCCCGCCCCAGCGCTCCTAGGAGGAGAAAGAAAGGAGGAAGAGGACGGGACCAGCCCTCCTCGTGGGCTCTGGCTCCCGCCCTAATGCCTCCTGGGGTCTTTGTGCATCATTTTCCTATCGCTCTTCTGGAGCTCCAGCCCCTTCCTGTCGCCTTGCTACTTCCGGGCAGCCTACAAACGGTGTCGAATCTCTCCCATTTGTAAAAGAAAAAATCTCAACCTCCTTACAGCCGGGCACTTCTCCACTGCCCTGGCCTCCCTTCTCCCTACTCACTACGTCTGGTTTCAGTCCAGCAATTCCACTATGGCCGAATTCTGTGACATTCTATAATCTTCGCTACTTCACGTCCGGCAGCTTTTGCCTCCGCTGATCCCCTTGGAGCCAGCAAAGTTTTCAGGGCATCCCACTCTCGGCTGTCCCCTTTTACTCCTGTGGCAAGCTATTTTCTATGCCTCCAAATCAAGGAGGTGTTTGGAGGCGTTAACTGTTTGCACCACCCGGAGACTCCATTCAAGAACTAACCTCCCCTTTTCCCTGCCGGGAAACAGGTCCCTAGGGCCCCATTCAAGGCTCCCAGCTTGAGCCTCAATTTCTAGCCGAGACATCTCCCAGAGCTCCAAACTCACCACCTGGATGTCTTACAGGTACCTAAGGCTCACCATAAGTTATTCACTCAATAAACATTTATTAAGCTCTGGGTTCCAAGAGCTTGGAGTTACTGGGTTTTCTGTAACTAGCACACAGTACATGCTTGATTATTGTAAGTGGGCATAGTGCCTGGCACTGAGCAGGTGCTAGATGAAAGTTAGCTCTCTCCTTCTTTTGCAGCTGGGCCTAAGAATTCATAGTCACTGGAGCCTAGGCAAGGAGCCCTGGTAGCACAGTGGTTAAAGCGCTCAGCGCTAACCAAAAGGTCGGCGGTTCAAACCCACCAGCTGCTCTGCGAGAACGCTGTGGCAGTCCACTTCTGTAAAGATTTACAGCCTTGGAAACTCTATGGGACAGTTCTACTCTGTCCTGTAGGGTTGTTATAGGGTCGCTATGAGTCGGAATTGACTTGACAGCAGGGGGTTTGGTGGCTTGGTTTGGAGCCTAGTCTGCTATAGGGGTGAGCTATGGGGCTTTGGGAACAGAGGCCCTGGCCTGCCCTCAGCCCAGCTGCTCTCTACCACAGGGATAGAAACTGTCACATCACCCTACCCCCCCAGTGCAAAAGCTACATAAGTGAACTAAACTCCACAAAGTGAAAGAAAAGGCGAAAGTTCTCCTCTGGCCTGTCAGCTTAGTGAAGGCAGCACTGCCCAGTGTTGGGGGCAGGAGACTGAAGCATCCTCAGACAGGCAGCTACTGCAGACCAGGGTTCAAATCCTGACTGGGTGATCTTGGGGATAATATTTAACTTCTCTGAGCTATCATTTCACTTTGTAAATTGGAATACAGGTAGTCTCCAACTTACAAAGTATTCAAATTATGTAGAACCACAATTATGACCATCTGTTTTTTATTAGGAAACCCTGGTGGTTAAGGCTATGGCTGCTAACTAGAAGGTCGGCCAAAAGGTCAGCAGTTCGAATCCACCACATGCTCCTTGGAAAATCTATGGGACAGTTCTACTGTGTCCTGTAGGGTCACTATGAGTTGGAATCGACGGCAGTGGGTTTGGTTTTGTTTTTTACTAGGAGTCCTGGTGGCGCAGTGGTTAAGACCTATGGCGAGCTATGGCTGCTAACCAAAAGGTTGGCAGTTCAAATCCACCAGCTGCTCCTTGGAAACCCTATGGGGCACTTCTGCTCTGTCGTATAGGGTTGCTATGAGTCGGAATCGACTCCAAGGCAATGGGATAATGGGTTTTTTTTTTACTAGATACAATGTTGCAATGCATAATTTTCTGATGTTATCATTCTCAGATGTTTACTAGTAGATGTTTATATGTAATGTTTCCAACCCACAAAGACAAAGATCAGATTTATAAAGATACTGGTAATAAAAGGCAATGATAATGAAAATTTAAAAAAAAAAAGATGCATCCGACTCATGTCAGAACTCGCTTATGTTCTGAAGAAACCCCATCGTAAGTCAAGGACCACCTGTACTAGTAGACTCTAGGAGTCCCTGGGTGGAGCAAACGATTAGTGCTGGACTACTGCTGACTGAAAGGTTGGCAGCTCAAACCCACCCAGAGGCTCCTCAGAAGAAAGGCCTGGCAATCTGCTTCCAAAAGGTCACAGCCTTGAAAACCTTATGGATCAGTTCTACTCTGTAACACATGAGGTCACCATAAGTCAGAATTGACAGGAAAACAACTGGTTTAGTACTCTACCTCATACAGATGTTGTAAGACATTCGTTTTAACGAATAGTTTTTTGGAATAGTTGTGACGGGCAAACTAGGCTTTCATGGTACACTATCGCCACTGTGTGACTAACTGGGGAATTACATGGGGGAGGTTTCCTGGCCGGGAAGGAGTATCTGGACTCTGGAGCCCTCTGAAGACTGAGATTGTGCTCCCTGATGCCAGTGTCCTCCTCCGCTGTCCAGAATCCCTCAGGACTCCAAGATCAGTGCCGTCACCTGTGAGGAGAGAGGAGACCACCCCTGAGCTTCGGGCAGTGACCGTGCCTTCTCTGATTCCAGAACCTGGTGGTCCCTTAGAGTGGCATTTAAGGCCTTTCACAGCTGTTGCCCTTGACACCTACTTTGTGCTTGGAACTCAGGGTGACTTAGCTCCAGACCTGCCCAGAGATGTTCTCTCTGCTTTCGCCTCCCTCCCCGACCCCTCTGGAGCTCCCTTTCTCCTCCCCCTGATTCAGGAGCCTGAAGCCATTTCCCCAGTGAGCATGTTGAGTTCCTGGAACAGTATTTATATGAATGGCAGCTATTTATTCAGTACCTACTGTGTGCCTGTTGCTGTGCCAGGCTCCTTACAAGCATCGTTCCACACTCCTCACAAATCCCGTTGGTCGGGTTAGTATGATTACTCCCATTTTGTAGAAGAGGAAACTGAGGCAGAGAAAGGTAAAACAACTTTCCCAAAGCCACACAGCCATCAAGTAAAGAGTGGAGCCCTGCCTGTAACTGCTGGGCCACCTAGTCTGGTGGGAAGGGCAGACAGACCCAGGTTTAAATCCCACCTCTGCCACTTAGAGCTGACTTCCCAGCTTTGAACCTAAGCTTCCGCCTTTGTAGAATGGGATGGCCAGGTGCTGGCTCAGAGGGGCAGACAGCATTTGGACCAGGAATGAGAAGGGAGGTCACTCCAGACAGTCAGGGCTAGTGTGGTTGAACATGCTGAGGTGACCCAGGGTCCCTCAGGGAAGTCAGGCAGAGGCATTGAGCTGGCACCCTGCAGGCCTGTTCCTTGTCCAGGGAGGCTAGAGCCCATAGTTGGGAGCCCAGCCCTGGAAGGACCCAACTAGCAAGAAGTGGGGGCTCAGGGGTCCATGACCCCATAATCTCCCACCCATGCAGCCCCTACCTATTCCCCCCAAACCCACTCTTGCCTCCTCAGTGCCTTTCCTACTTGGTAGCCATGTATGGTCTTTTCCAACCACATGATTGACCATGTCCTTTGCTGCAGAAAATCTTGTCTTCCCACTGCTCACAGGGCACCCAGCCCCTCACCATGGCCCACGAGCCTCGTGGGGTCTGTGGCCACAGCCCCGCCAGCTCTATCAGCCTCTCTGGTCTCCGGCCATGCCGGCCCTCTCCCATCTCCTTGAAGGCACCTTGGGCCTTTAGACATGCTCTTCCCACTGCATGGAGCCCCCTTTGCCTGATTAATGTGGAGGTGCTGGAAGGTTTCTTGCTAGTAGATGGGGAATTTGAGACCTGAAAGAAGGGTAGAAGTTTGGAAAACCAGTGAGGAAGGGGAGAGTGTTCCAAGAAGAGGAAACAACCTGTGCAAAGGGATGGAGGCTTGTACGTGCATGTGTGCGTGCATGCGTGTGCGTGTGTGTGTTTTGGGGGGGGGGGACTCACATTAATGGGAATGAGGCGTGCCTGAGATGAGGGGAGTCAAGGCCAGATCCTGAAGGCCATCAGCAATTCCCCTGGGTGAGAGTGGCTTATCAACACCACTCTGAAAAATAAAGCATCCAGAACTGAATGGTCCTCCAGGAATGGTGCAATCACCACCAGCAAAAGAAGACACCCCCTTACAAGGTCCCCACCAAGACCTGTATAGGTACAGCCCAAGGGCACCAGGTTCCCCTAACCACCCAGGCAGAGGCGTGATGCTGCATTTCCTATGTCTGCCAGGAGGTGGCACCATCACCCCAGAGTGTCCCTTCAGCTCACCTCGCTGCCCTCCAGAATGGATTACCCAATAACCAAGGTATGCACAGGTTTACTTGTGCTTACTACTAATCTGTAGTGCACAATTTCGCCTGTTGTGCACTACAGATTAGTTTAAGTAAGCATGAGTAAGCCCATGTGTACTTTGCCTAATGTAACCTGGTGCATGCCTTGCTTACTGGTTAATCCGCTGTGTCCCTTTGGCTGTGCCCCTGGCCCCTGACCTCCTTGGGTGACCTTGGCCTATGCCTCTCCACTGAGGTTGCGACCTCAGGGTCCCTATTTTAGAAGGGTAGGGGCATTCTGCTTTGAAGTAGAAGTTTCTCTGAAGTTTCTGCCACCTACCTCCATTTTGAGGGCACAGTTGTAAGCAGAGAGGAAAAGAGGTGGGTGAGGAGAGACAAGGAGGAAGCTCAGGAACAGGAGTGAGGGGAGGGGAGGGGAGAGTTGGGGAGTGGGTGCTGAGTGGTTGGGGTGTAAGATGTGAGGACAGAGGAGTTGGGACTGTGCTGGCTCCCCGTTGCTGGCTGTCAGCATCAAGTTCAAGCTCCTTGGGCTGCCTTACACTTTCACCATTTTCTGTCCTGCCCCTTTACCCACCTCTGCAGCTCCTCTTTCAGGCCCTGAGACACTAATACGGATTGTTCACCCAACGCTTGGCCCTTTCTCACCTCCAAGGTCTTGACCATTTCCCTCTCCCTCCTGCACCCATTAGCAAGTCCTCTTATTCTACCTTTTAGACACCCCCTCAATTTCTACTTTCCTCCACCACTATCATCACCCCCATCCCCCCACCTCCAAAGTCAGGGGGCCCTTGGAATAAGGCTGTGCAGGAGGGTGTTTTTTCCAGGCCAGAGGGTTGGTGGTCCCTCTAAGGACATTCTGGGGTTCATTATTGTGGTCCCTTTGGGAGGGGTACTGTCCCGGTTCCCAGCTCTGTCCCTCACTGGGCACTGTAACAGTCCCCTCACCGGTCAGTCTCCCAGGATCGGTGCTAGTCCCTACGTCTGGCATCTTCACTGTCCTCAGAATGAAGCCTGCAGTCAACAAGGCTCCCTATGCTGTGGCCTCATATTGCACCATCTTCCTCCTCACTCTGCACCAGCTACGTCTGCATGGCTGAATTTAAGGTCCTCAAATTCTCCATGCTCCTTCCTGCCACCAGACCTTTGCAGAGACTCTTCCTTCTGCCTGGAATGCTTTTCCTCCCACTCAACCCAAGGCAAAGTGCTCCTCGACTCAAACACCATTGCCTCATGAACCCTTCTGGTGGCTGGTTGGGATCCACTCAGGATAGGCCCTCACAGCTCCCTGCAGTTGACTTCATCACTGTGTTTCTTCATATTCAGCATTTTTCGGGTGTTTGTTTAATGTCTATCTCCACCTCTAGATTTCAGACTCTTCAGGGGAGGGGCCCGGCCTGTCTTCATCACTAGGTATACTCAGTGGCTAGAGTAGCGCCTGGCATTTCGTGGCTGGAGTCCCTGGGTAGTACAAACAATTAACGCGCTTGGCTGATAACTCCAAAGTTGGAGGTTCGAGTCTACCCAGAGGTGACTTGGAAGATAGGCCTGGCAGTCTACTTCACAAAAAACAGCCATTCAAAACCGTATGGAGAACAGTTCTACTCTGATATACACAGGGTCTCTATGAGTCGGAATCAACTCAGGGCAACTGGTTGCTGTATTGTAGGTGCTCAGTGAACATTTATTGACTTACTTCGTCACACGGGTGCTCATGTCCCTTCTTCTGCCGGGTTAGCTCTTCATTCTTCCTTAACATGGGCACCCAAGTCACCTCTCTGGGAACTATTCTAATGGTTTTGTGTGTGTTTGTAAAATGTGTGTTTTCTGTGTTGTCATTTTGTGTAAATGGCTTTATGCTTTCTCTCTTGTTCAGACCCTCACCCTTTCCTCTCAGTCTAGGTCTCTGAGACCCCTCTGCATGGATATGTGCCCACCAGACTCTCCACACCTCCCAGGGATGGACCCAGATTGTCCTAGCCCCTCCACTAGCCTTTCCCTTATGGTCGTGTGTATTTTCTGGTGGATGTGTAGGAGTTCTTAGATGTTGGTCCCTTGTCCCCCATGCTGTCCTACACAGTGCTTAACACTTTATGGAAGAAACCTGGTTTGCAAGTGGACACCCCAGCCTGGGGGTCCCTCAAGGGCAGTGACCTGATGCCCTGAGCCATCTCCAGGGCAACAGCTCTACATCAGGGCTGGGCCCCCAGGCCTGAGGATGGAAGGAGGGTCGATGGCCCCTCTGTGGACACTCTGGGGCTCATTATTGTGGTCCCATTAGGAGGCACATGTGTATTTTGGGGACACTGTTCCATCATGTAAAGGTTTTCTATTTTTTAATTTTTTTATTGTGTTAAATATATGTAACAAAACATTTACCATTTCCTAAAGGGTCTTGGGATCCTCCTTAGGATCAGCTCATCAGCTTGGGATTCAGTTCTGAATCTGGGAAATTCATTTCCACATGCTTTCATTCCATGAATATCTATGGAGCACTGTGTGCCTGACCCCATTGTAGACACTCGGGGTCCAGCAGTGCACAGGACAAGCCTTGATTTCTCAGAGCTCACCTTCTAGTGAGGTGGCAGCCAGGAAGGAGTGAACAAATAAGATGATTACAGAAGACAAACATGGGGCTAAAGTATGGAATAACAGAGAGAGGACTTTAGCCAGGTTGGTCAGCAAGAGGCCACCCTTAGTAGGTGAAATTTGTCCTACTGCCAGCCAGAAGAGCATTCCAGGAAGAGAGACCTGCAAATGCAAAGGCCCTGGGGTTTGTATGAGCTCAGGGTGGTAGAGAAAAACAAAGCTGGTCCCTAGGGCTGGGAGACCCGATGGGGAGAGGGCTAAGTGAGGAGTAGGGAGTAGTCAGAGTCTGGCCAGGCAGTGTCAGGTTCCCGGGCTGGGCTGGTGTGTGAAATGGGTGGGAGAGTGACCTGGCCTCAGAATGTGCCTGCGCAGGAGGATGCTTGGCCCTGGGGGCTCTGAAACTGACTCTGGGGAGGCCCGAGGTTTGAGGTGGGTAGCTTTGGGAGCTGGTGTTCCCAGAGAGGATATTTTTCTTCACCCATATTTTCTTTTATGTTTTTAGAAAAATTTTCAATTTTGCATGTACTAGGTACAAAAATCAAAAGAAACAATGGTGTGTACAGTAGAAAGTCCTCTCCACCCTTTATCCCCAGCCATCTGCTTCCCCTCTCCACAAGTGTCCATTGTTACCACCTGTGTGCAGCTCCCTAGCTATTGCGTGCCTCACAAACTTACGCATACATTGCACAAATGTTTGCCAGCTCTGCACGTGGGTTTGTACACTTAGTTGTTGTTAGCTGCTATCAAGCTGGCCCCTGACTCATCGTGACCCCATGCACAATGGAACACAATGCTGTCCAGTTCTGCACCATCCGCATGATCAGTTGTGGATCAGACTATTGTGATCCGTAGTGTTTTCACTGGTTGATTTTTGGAAATAAATTGTCAGGCTTTTCTTCCTACTCTGTCTTAGTCTGGAAAACCTATTTAGCATCATAGAAAACCACAAGCCTCAGCTGACAGACAGATGGCGAGAGGGCTTGAGGTGCATTGTCTGGGAACAGAACCTGGGTCTCCCTCATGGAAGACGAGAATTCTACGACTAAACCACTAATGCCTCACAGTACACTTAGAGCAGCCCCCCCCCACTTTTTTTTTTTTTTTAGAGTTTTAGCCTTGTAGGTTTATTGATACATGTAAACTGATCTTACAAAAACGTTTTTGCTGTTTTAACTAACTACATGGATTTTTTTTTTAAAATTGTACTTCAGGTGAAGGCTTACAGAACAAATAGTTTCTCATGAAACAGTAGTACACATATTGTTTTATGACATTGGTTAACAACCCCACAACATGTCAACCCTCTAACTTCTCAACCTTTTGTTTTGGTGAAATTACACAGAGCCAAAGATACACCATTTCAAAAATTTCTACATGCACAGTTCAGTGACATTGACTATGCTCTTCCGATTGTGCTGCTATTCTCACTTAAGATGAAGGCTTACAGAACAAAATAGTTTCTCATTTAACAGTTACTACATATGTTGCCCTATGACAATGGTTAACAATCTCACAACACATCAACAATATCCTTACTCAACCTTAACTCCCTATCACCAGCTTCCTTGTCCCCTTCTGCCTTCTGGCCCTTGTCACTGGACTACTCTACCTTGTTAGCCCCATTTGGTTTTATGGGGCTGTCCACTCCCAGGCTGAACGGTGAACCTCGGAGATAACTTCACCACTGAGCTAAAAGGGTGTCTGGGGGCCATACTCTCGAGGTTTCTCCAGTCTCCTTTAGGCCAGTAAATCTGGTCTTTTTTTTGTGAGTTAGAATTATGTTTTACATCCTTCTCCAGCTCTGTCCAGAACCCTTTGTGGTGATCTTGGTCAGAGCAGTCAGTGGTGGTAGCTGGGCACCATCTAGCTGTACTGGACTCAGTCCGGTGGAGGCCTTGGTAGGTGTGGACCATTAGTCCTTCGGACTCATCTTTTCCTTGTATCCTGTTCTCTTCATTCTCCCTTGCTCCCGAAGGGATGAGACCAGTGGAGTATCTTAGATGGCCACTCACAGGCTTTTAAGACTCCAGACACTACTCAAGGTAGAATGTAGAACATTGTCTTTATAAACTGTGTTATGCCAATTGAGCTAGATGTTCCCCGAGACCATGGTCCCCACAGCCCTCTGCCCAGCAGTTCAGTCCCTCAGGGAGTTTGGATGTGTCTATGGGGCTTCCATGACCTTTCCTTGTACAAGTTGTGCTAGTTTCCCCTGTATTTTGTACTGTCTCACCCTTCACCCAAGATACCACTTATCTATTGCCTCTTCAGTATTTCCCCTCCACCCCTCCTATCCCTGTAACCAACAAAGATTGTTACATTTTGTGTGTGAACTTTTTCATGAGTTTTTACAATAGTGGTCTCATACAATATTTGTCCTTTTGTGATTGACTTATTTCACTCAGCATAATGTCCTCCAGTTTCATCCATGTTATGAGATGGTTCACAGATTCATCATTGTTCTTTCTCGTTGCATAGTACTCCCTTGTGTGTATGTACCATAGTTTGTTTATCCATTCATCTGTTGATGGGCATCTAGGTTGTTTCCATCGTTTTGCTATTGTGAACAATGCTGCCGTGAACATAGGTGTGCATATGTCTATTCGAGTGACGACTCTTATTTCTCTAGGATATATTCCTAGGAGTGGGATTGCTGGTTCAAATGGTATGTCTATTTCTAGCTTTCTGAGGAAGCGCCATAATATTTTCCAAAATGGTTGTATCATTTTGCTTTCCCACCAGCAGTGCATAAGAGTTCTGATCTCCCCGCAGCCCCTCCAACATTTGTTATTTCCAGTGTTTTTGATTCGGAGCAGCCCCTTTTTTTGAAGGCTCTAGAGCTGTGTTGTCCAACACAAGCCTCTTTTAAATTTATATTTAAATTAATTAAAATAAAATATCAATTCATCAGTTGCACAAGCCACATTTCAAGTGCTCAAAACCCATATGTAGCTACCGGCCTCCGTATTGGATATAGAACATTTCCACTATTGCAGAAAATTCTATTGGACAGTCTTGCTCTACAGTATTCTACCATGTGAACACACCATCATTAATCTCTAACCTGTCTTCCAGGGTTGCTTGGAAGGGGCCCATGACCGCGTGGGCAGACAGACACACTCAGCTCTGTTGGTGAAGCCCTACTCTGGTCCTTCGGCAATAATCAGGCAACAAGGAACTGGGAGCTGTCCCCTTTTGAAGGCGCTAGAGCCGTGTTGTCCAATACGTGTCTCTCTGTTCCACCCCTGCCAGCCGGCCCTCCTTACTCTCTCCCACAAAATAGGACGGGGATGCCTGGTTTCCTAGGGGCCTCAGTTGTTGAAGGAAAGGTCCTCTTTTTTCAAGAGCCTTTCTGGTTGGGAGCCTCATTATCACCCTTGATAATTTGACAATAATTTGACAAGCATCAGGGCACCCTGATCTGCCCTGGTCTGAGTTCTAGAGATGGATCCACGAGGCCCCTGCCTGGGTGGGACAGAAAGACACATTGGTCATTCCAATTGTGCACAGAGGTGGAATGCCCAGACTATGCTGTGAGGTCAGGGTTGACTTCCTGGAGGAGGTGGTAACTGAGCTGAGTCCTGAAGGATGTACAGAGGTTGCCTGGAGGTGCGGGACTTGCAAGGTGCAGTCCTCTGGGCCCAGGTGGCGAGGTCAGCAGGGCCAGGCCAAGATGAGCCCCACATGCCCAGCACTGGGAGCCCAGAAGTGGCGGGCGTTGTGGAATGTGAGTAGCAACCCAGCTGGAGAGAATGTGAGGAAAGGCTGGATAACTTCAGCTGTTGGCGATTTCATGCCCCCCTCCTCAGCCACTTCTTGGGGACAGGCCTCAGCCGTTGGGCCCAGGTGCTGCCAGAGGTCAGATTTCGGTAGCAAGAGAATAAAAGGAGATTTTCTCTCCTGAGAGGAGTCTGCTCTCCCCAGAGAGAGCTGCAGCTGCCTCACACACATTCTACAGGATTAGGTCAAATCCTACAGCAGGTGGAGGGGCGGGGGTGGGGGCTCACAGGGTCCGGGGAGTGTGGGAAGGGGTGGGCAGTGGAGGCCTGGGTATGCACAGGTGTGAATGTGTGTACACCTGAATATGTCTAGACCTGGGACTGGGTCTGCTTCATCCAACAAACACTTTACTGCTTCCCATTTCTGCCAGGGGATGCCTGCAGCAGGGGCAGGCCGAGAGAACCAAGGACAATAATGGCCTAACTAGATCAAGGGCTACGCAGCATGTGATGGATGGGGGCAGGGGATGCTCTACAAGAAGACTGAGAGAATGGGGTGCTTTTCCCTGGGGAGGGGAGAGAGTGGGAGTTGTTTTCCATTCTTTTGCACCATTGGAGTGTTTGTTTTTTTTCAGTTGTTTAAACCAATGTGCCTGTATTGATGCTTTAAACTATGGTTCTCAAAGTGTGGTCCCCGGACCAGCAGCATCCGCATCACATGGAAACTGGTGAGAAATGCAGATTCTTAGGCTTCACTCCAGACCTACTAAATTGAAAACTCGAAGGTGGAGCGCAGCAGTCCAAGCTGCTTCTGGTGATTCTGATATATATGAAAGTCTAGGAACTACTGATTTAAAAAACTATATGTAAAACTATATATTTAAAAAGGTGCTTGCCCCCTGGTGCTCACAGTCTGGGGAAGGAGGCTATTTAGACCATCCCTTCCTTACAGTGGCGGGAGCCCCTGAATCAGGAAGCCCGACCCAGAATGGGGGGCCGGGGAGGCAGCCCTGAGGAATGAGGTTTGAGTGAGATCTGAAGGGCGAGCAGGGCTTGGCTAAGTGGGATGGGGAGAGTGGTCCTGGGAAAGGAACAGCCTGTGTGAGAGTCCTGAGGTGGTAAGGACTGAAGGCCACAGGGCTGGAGCCAAAAGTGCAGGGCCTGGGCACATCTCTGCTTGGGCACTGTTAACAGACTCCTCTGCTTCACGTAAACCTAGAGCTCTCGGGGTCCTTAGAACCACCGGGCTGCCTGGGATGTGGGGATGAGAATGACTCTGCCACTTACCCCATGTGACACTGGGCCAGTCACTTCCTCCTTTGAGCCTCAATGTCCTCATCTGGGAAATGGGGACAAGAATACCCTCCTGGAAGGGCTGCTCTGAGGAGGGAATGAGATCACAGAACCTGCACAGCAACCTAGCAATGGGGTCCATTTCCTCCTAATCCCAGCCCAATAGCTGTTGTTTACTGTGCATTTAGAGTCACTCCCATGTTACAGGACTGGAAGTGGAAGCTCAGAGAGGGTAACATTGGTCATAGGGTCACCCCCCTGCACTGTGGACAACCTGACTCTCCCCCCAGGCGCTGATTCCCCAGCCCACAGCCTTCTTTCTGTTCTTTGGTCCTGGCTTCCCACGTCAGCTTGGCTGTCTGTCTTGTTGCTCCCACTGTAGCCCTGACTGACACTCATAGCCAGCAAGTGACAGAGTTGGGATGTGGACCTGGTGCTTCTCTTGCAGGCTCACAAGGTTTAGCGTCACTGGCTAGGAGGCCTGTAAGGCTGATGAAAGGGCCAGGCCCCGGTGTCTGCTATGCCACCCAGAGTAAGCCAGGAGGGGAGGGGAGATGGAGCAACACAGCCTGCTCCGGGGAATTAGCAGCATCTGTCTCATTCTGACATGGAACATCAGGAATGTGGACCGGCTCCAGCAAGTGTGTGTCTGCCAGGGATGCTGGGCAGGGAGGGGACACAGGCTGGGGCAGCTAAGCCCTTCCTGCCTCCCAGGAGCTACCAGGCAGCAGCTGCCCCTGTCACTCTGAGCAACCTGGCTCTGGTCTCCTGTGTATGGCAGGACCTCTTGGGGACCTGGGGCATCAGCCCGGCTCCTTCTTCGAGCCCTGTCCTTCTGATGCTGGACACATCACATCCCCGTTTCTCTGTCATTAAATAGGAAGAACCATCTTCATCTGGCAAGGCTGTGTTGAGGGAGAGCTGGTGGGTGGCTGAGCTTGGCACCAGAGTGAGCTCCATGTGGGAAAGTGGAAAATAAATGGAAGTTCTCATCCCTCATTTCCTTTCTTTCCCTAGGTGGGGAACGAGGGATCTGCCTCTCCCCAGTGATTGGCTGGGCTGGTGAAGGACACAGTCATCGGCCAGTAACCTCCAAGGGGAGACTCTAAGTTTGGGAGTGGGGCTCAGTCAGCAATTTGGGGGCACCAGGAAGCCAGTGGGGTTTCTAGAGTGCAGGAGAAACCTAAGCCAAAAGCTGCTTTTAGAAGTTGCCTCTGGAGCCACTTGCCGGAAATAGGGGGGAAGGAGACACAGGAGACCTCGGGGTGGGGAGGGACCCTGCAGACTGCAGAGGAGGAAGCCCAGTCCTCAGGGAAGCTCTGTAGGGTCACTAATGTGCACTCTGCATATGCACACTCACAGGATCACTACATCCTCATCCTGATGCCCTGGGAGGGAGGGGGGCAGGGCAGGAGCCAACCACTTACATGGGGAAAAAACAGTTGTCGTCCACTCCGACTCACAGCAGATCCATATCTGTCAGACTATAACTGCACTCTATAGGGTTTTTAATGACTGTGATCTTATAGAAGTAGATCCCCAGGCCTTTCTTCTGAGGCACCTCTGAGTGGATTTGAACCTCCAACCTTTTTTTCCATTAGCAGCTGAGCATGTTACTGTTTGCACCACTCAGTATTCTTCATACTGAGGAAGAAAGTGATAATCAGAGCAGTGATAGCACTGACCTCAGGTGTCACCGGTGGACACTGGAAGTGGCAGGATTTGAACCTGGCTACCAGTCCAGGACTCATTCCACCCAATTAGAGAATAGGGCTCCTGAGGGGGAGGAAATGGTCAGAGATGACTCCTTGGTTTCTAGCCTGATGCTTTCTCTAAGATGAGGTGCCCTGGAGGAGGTGCAGTTTGGGGAAGATAAGTGGTTTTGGACACAGAGAGGGAATGGCGGGGGAAGGGGGTAACCCAGAGAAGAGGAGAGAAGCACGGTCATAGGCTGCTACAGTGTTCCAAGGCAGTCCCAGCTTGAGGTCCTAGCCCCGACCCCTTCTAATCCTATGTGTATCTTCAGCATGTGGAGGTAACACACGCAGCCTCCACAAAGGGTATGGCCTGGTTGGGCAGCCCCAGCCCAGACCTAGGGCCTGCAGGAGTAGGGCAGGAGAAAGTGCCAAGCACTGGGTCAGGCACAGTGGGCTGAGCTTCCCCATGGCCCAGGCTGGGGACCAGGGCTGGTGAGCAGAAGTGACTGCTGGGGTGGAGCTGGGGACGGGTTCCAGGCTCAGAGCCCTGGAAAACTGATCCCCCTGAGAGGGTGTTTGAGAACAGGGCCATGACGGCCTCCCCAGCAGAGGACAAGGCGGGCAGGGACAGCTGCAACCCAGCCAGGCAGCTCCCAGCTGCTGCCCGGGAGACTGGCCAGAGCGGGGCGGGGCGGGCACAGTCCCATGAACCCCCAGCCTGAGCGATGGAGCGTGGGAGCGGGCAGTAGCCTCAAGGCTCGGTTTCAGGCTTTCACGCTGAGCATGGTTAACGCTGAGCAGATGGGGGAGGGGGCCGTCAGCTCCCGGAGGGGCAGCCACAGTGCACGTATGCGTGCACATGCATGTGCAGAAGATGCAGGAGTCCCACCCCACCGACAGTCACATGCACAAGACAGTGCTGGCAGGACAGATGGACCAGGATGGAGGCACACACGGGCTCCTGGGTGCAGATGCAAACCCGAGGCCTGGTGCAGAGCCCTGCATCTGTGTGGCCCAGGCAGAAGGGCTCCATTTTGGGGAACCCTCCACCGTCCTCACCCTCCACTCCCCCAGGGAAGATACCAGGCACACAGAGGTCTATTTCAAAAAATAATTTATAGAAGGTAATTTGCTCCCAGCCTCGTGGACAGGGACACAGCACTCCTTTCACTCAGAAGCTGGGACCACCAGTGGATGAGACGGCAGGACGGAGACATGGGGTGCAGAGACCCACAGTCTCTCAGTTGGAAGGATGTAGGGAAGCAGAGATTTAGGACAGCTCTGCAGCCAGGTCCAGCCAAACCCCTGGGGACAGGGACTGAGTGTTGAGGCCCAGGAGGCTGAGCAGAACCAAAAGCCCAGGCCATTAGGACCCTGGGATCACAATGATAAGGGCAAGGATAGGGCCTTGAGACTAGGGGCTGAACTTCGGGCCAGGAACTGAAGGCCACAGCAAGAAGCCTCAACCAGGGGCCCCAGGACCAAAGACAGATTTCTCCGAAGCAGAACAGCAGATCTGGGACAGCACCGGAGGTCAGGGCCTGGGGCTGCCAAGGTCAAGGACTGCACCAGGTATGGCTGATCCAGGGTCTCAAGGCTGCTGCCGGCCTGCCCGCACAACCTTGTGCTCTGTTCACGTCTGCACTCCAGGGAAGGGGAAGGAGTTGGACCCCAGCAGTAGAGGGTCGTGGCTGAAGACAGAGTCGCTGGAGGAGCAGGTGCTGCTGGCATCCCCTCCGGTGGGGGAGTAGGGCCCAAAGGTCAGGCGGAGGTCAAGATACTGTCGGGGAACAGTGTTGGTCAGTCCCTGACACTGCCTGTCCATGTGGTCAGGTCAGACGAAGCCCAGAGGGAAGCGGGCAGAGGGAGGCAGGTTAGAGGGAGGCCTGGGACAGGAGGGGAGTGGTACCTCCTCAGAGACAGCCAGTAGGACCTTGTCCAGTGCCTCCACCAGCTGCTTGAAAGTGGGCCTCTGGGAGGGCACTGCATGCCAGCACTCACGCATCAGCCCGTACCTGGGTGGGGGGTGGTGGTCAGAAGGGGCTGCAGGTCTGGGGGAGGGGAAGACTAGGGTCCCTGGGAGAGGATGGGGGGTTGGAGAAGGATTTGGGAGGCCATTCAGTGGAAGGACATGGAAGCCAGGTCAGGAGGGAGGAGGAGGCAGCGGTGGTAAAAGTTTAGTGCTGCCCTCACAGCCGAAGCTGTGGTCAAATCCTGAGGCTAAGGCAGGGCATAGGATGGACTGGAAAGTTGGGGAGGGCAGGGCGAGGCCTCACAGCTCTGGGGGGCATTGTGGAGGCCGGTCCATGCGATGCCCCTCCCGCAGCAGTGAGAACAGCTCCTCCACGGGGATGCCAGGATACGGGGAGCCCCCGAGCGTGAAGATCTCCCATAGCAGGATCCCAAAAGACCACCTGGAGGTAGGACCAGGCCTCAGCTTTGCTCTCAGCTCCTGGGGGCTGTGGAGGGGGCCCTGCAGGCTCGATCTGCTGCAGGGGAAGGGAGCTGGGGCTTTCTTTGGAGTCTAGTCCCGCTCAGGTCCCAGGCCTGAGCAGAAGGAGCCCTTGGGTGCAGAGCTCCCTGCCCTTTCTAGGGAGGAGGACGAAGAGTCTAAAGCCTTTGTGATCCCAGACCCCCAGCTTCCAGGACTCACACGTCACTCTGGTGAGTGTAGACTCGGTCAAACAAGGCCTCAGGCGCCATCCATTTGACTGGCAGGCGGCCCTGGAGGGACAGGAGGGGGCATTGGTGCTGTGACCCACAGATCCCAGTGCCCAGAACCCCCACACCAGCCCTGTCCTTATGCTTCCCCTACTGTCCCAACCCAGCTCTGCCTCCCTCACGTTGCTGGTTTTCTTGTAGTAGTCAATGTGGTGAACGCCACGGGCCAGCCCAAAGTCAGCAATCTTCATCACGTTGTCCTCGGTCACCAGAACATTGCGGGCAGCCAGGTCCCGGTGAATGCACTGGGGGCAAGGTAGGGCATGGGAAGGGGACTTAGGCTTATTAAGACACAGGGCTGGGGGCCATGCACATACCACCTCAGAGTAACCCTGGGAGGTAAGGATCATCCACCCATTTCACAGATGAGGAAGCTGAGATTCAGAGAGGGGAAACCTAGGCCACCTAACTTTAAGGCCTTTCTCTTGCATCACCTCTTCTTTTGCCCCACCTATAGGTTAGGGAGTGTGCAAGGAATGGAAGGGGACATTCAGTGCCAACTGCATAAGGATGGGGGAACAGAAGGCCTTGGGGACATTTAGACAGGGTAGTGAAAAGGGGGAGAGAGGGAGGAGGGGGGATATTCATTGCCAGAGGCATAAAAGTGTGGGGATGGAGGTCTTAGAGTGGTTTGGAGCACTGCCTGCTGCCCACACCTTCCTTGACTCCAGATACTGCATGCCTCGGGCCACCTGGTAGGCGCAGGAGACCAGGGCGGGGAAGGAGAGCGGTCCCTCGCTGCTCCGAGGCCCATCAGGGCTGAGGTCAGGGCCTGGGGGGCGCCGGGCCCGCAGGAACTCACGCAGGTTTCCCTTGGCGGCACACTCCACAATCACATACAGGGGCCCTGTGGAGGCGAGGCAGGGGAGAGGGAGGCTCCTGAGGCTACAGATCAGGCCTCAAGCACCCAGGCCCTAGCCCGGCTCCTGCCCCACCTTCCTGGGTGCAGACACCCAGCAGGTTGATGATGTTCTTGTGCCGGCCGATCAGCTTCATCACCTCCATCTCAGAGACCAGGTCGGCCAGGTCCTTGTCGGAGGCATTGTCTGCAAGGGCAACAGCTGGAGTGAGGAAGCTGCCCTCCAACTACATGAGGGAGGCAGTGTAGGGTGGGGAGGGACAGGGAGCTCTGGATCAATGGTCAGGAATGTGTGGGCTGAATCCCAGTTAGGCTGTGTGGCCCTGAACAAGTCTCCTAACTTCTCTGAACCTCAGTGGCCTTTTGTTCAAAGGGACCATTGGGTCATGCCCCACCTCTCAGGGAGTTACAAGGAGGCAGTAAAATGGAGGATCTAAAAGAAGTGTAGGCTTTCTAGTGGGTGGTACCAGCAGACAGGAGAGGTGGGGAAGAGCTCTGAACAGGAAGGAGGCTTCTGTCTGGGAGAGCTGGCGTTAGTCCCTGAATCGGGTAAGCTCCTGGGGGTGGGAAGCAAGCTGGTGCCCTGAGGTCTGTCTGACCAGGGCCTTGTGTCCATCTGGCCTGGGAATTCAGGGAGCCGCCAGTGGGGCCCAGTGAGGGAAGGCAGGAAAGAAGGCTGCTCCGGCTTTTCTTGAGAGGGCTGAGGACAAGGGGCTGGGCCCCTGGGGCTGACCTGTGGCCCTGGGCCAATGACATAAACCCCAGCCCTCGAAATGCACATTTCTCAATCTCCGCCTCCCAGAAAGTGCCAGGTGGCCCCAGCTGTGCGGACAGGAGGGAGGGAGAACAGCAGAGGGAGCTGGGGACAGCGGCAAGAGGCCCTGATGGCAGGGTCTCAGGTTTGACCTGTAGAGTACCTTGGAGCTGCTGCTTGGGGGCCAGGACAGAGTTTGAGAAGGCTGTTCTCCTAGAGTAGTGGACAAAGGGGGACAGAACTGGGAGGGATCTTGGGGAGGCCAAGGGCATGACTAGGGAGGGACCTGGAGGATGAGGCAGAGGGCTTATGAGGACATAAGGAGATGTGAGGACAACGCTGATGACACAGGGCCAGGGCTGAGGGGGCATATCTAGCCCCAGTCACTCCAAATCCTCATAGTCATCATCACCACAACGGTCTGACCGTGCGCCAGGCACTTTCCACGCACCTTGGGCTGTGAGGTAGGCACTAGTATTTATTGCATATTACATGTGGAGAAACTGAGGCTCAGAAGTGACTTGCCTCTGAGGGTCAGTAGGAGACTTGGGCTCCTGCCCAGTTGGGTCTCTGCTCACCTGGTAGCTCCGTGAGCACCTTCTGTTAGTCACCATGCCACAGTATCTCCGTGGCCACCACACTCACCCTTGAGCATCTTGACAGCCACGGTGCTGGCTTGGTCAGGCCGGGAGGGGTCCATGCCAAAGGCCTCAGCCCGCACCACCTGCCCGAAGCAGCCCTCACCCAGGGGCTTCCCTAGCACCAGCCTAGAGATGAAGAAAGCCGAGGCTGAGGCCTGAGGGCAGGTGCCTCAGACCCTTGGGAACCCCACCAGCAAGGGCAGGTTCTAAATAGCACCTGCATCCCCACCCCACTCCAATCAGTGTACCTGTCCCGGGGGAACTCCCACAGCGGGTCAAGAGGTAGGTCTAGACTCACGAGGCCAGCAAGCAAGGGGGGCCCACTGGAGGAGAGCCGGACGCCCCGTATGAGGGATGAGCTGGACTTGCCTGAGGAGCCTGACTCCAGAGAGAACTGCAAAGGGGATACTTGGCTCTGCTTGTTGGCATCGGGCTGGGGCAGGAGGGCGAGTGAGGCTGTTTATGGGAACATGGGGTGGGTGGTGGGCATGTACCTGTCGGGCCAGAGGGAAGTGGGACAGCTTCTGCACAGTGGCGGGCTGACGGGGGTGCTGGCCATGGAGTGCCTGCCCGCGGTACAGCCCGGCCAGCAGCAGGAGCACAGCCAGTGCCAGAGAGCCTGACACGTACAGGATGATGTCTGTGTACCTGGCCTCAGGCACCGCTGCCGTCCACATGAGGTCTTCCTCTGCCCTCGCAATGGACACACACAGACATATAAACTGACTGGTCAGTGGTCTCACTAGCCAGCCCCAAACCCTTTAACTCAGGCCCTCACTGCAGGCAACACACTTAGGGACACACACACACACACACACACACACACACACACACACACACACACAGAGAAAGCTGCAGCCATACATAGTCCCAGATACCAGTACCCCAGAGGGTCACACAGTCACATGTGGACACGCACAGAGGGGCTGCCACATACAGAATCAAACACACAAGTACAAACACCATGTCCTAAACCCAGACTCCACTGGCTAAGGGAAGACTCTTCACCCAACAGGTCATACCCTTTGCCCTGCACACAAGCCAGGCCGGAGTGGATCCTACAGCTTCTCCTGGCCCCCTCAGGTGCTCACCTGGCAGCACTGTGAGCCAGGCCGACTGGTAGGAGAGGCCGATGGAGTTGCCTGCCAGGCAGGTGTACTCGCCTGCGTCCTCAGCCGACACATTCCGCAGGTACAGGACCTCCACCTCTGAGCTATTGATATCTGCTGTCTGGGGATGGGGGACACACTCAGGAGGCACAGCAGGGCCTGGGGCCACACTGTGGCCAGGGTGGCGGGGGAGCTAGGGGCCACCTAGGGTGGGAGTAGGGTAGGGTTCAGGCACTAGCAGGCGCCACACCTTCAGGACTTGCACATAGGGGAAGCCGTCGGCACCGAAGCTGCTGCCATTGATGACGATGTGCTTTAGCCACTGGATGTGGGGCTGGGCATCACTGTACACCTTGCACAGCAGCTCCACGTCGCTGCCTGCCACGGCTGTGGTGTTGGCTGGGAGCCCTGCCTGCAGGATGGGCCGGTGCGGGGACCGCTCTGGGGGCCAGGCCAGGCCGTCAACCCTGACCAGCGGCAACCACAGAGACACCCTATTCACTGCCTCCAGCCACCCCCTGGCTCAAGGGAAGGATCTTTCTGACATGCAGCTCAGATCTTGTCTACCCCCTGCTTAAACCCTCCATAGCTCCCCAGTACCCTTGGGGTAAAGGCCAACTTGTCAGCCTAGCATTCAAAACCCTCTCTGGTCTGGCTCCCCACTTAAATGCCACACCCCTGGCATGTACCTCTACCCAAATGCTTTGCAGTCTTCACACCTAGGGGCCTTTACTCGGCCTGCACCCTCTGCCGGGATGCCTTCCCCACTTTTCTGCTCTGCATACCCCTTTCTCCAGGCCCGCACTGCCCCTGTGCTTCTCTCTGACCCACCTGGTCACTTCAGGCAGCTTTAATCATCTAAGACTGAGCCCATCTTGCCTGCTAGACTGGGCCCTACCCGAGGGCAGGACTGGGCCTGAGATGGGTCAGGGCCCCACCCCCCTCTCCCTCCCCCGCCAGTCCGCTCACCCAGCACATCCAGCAGATAGCTGTAGCGGATGCTGCCCACAGAGTTCTCCACGAGGCAGGTGTATGTACCACGGTCTGAGGGCACCACACTCTCCATCACCAGGCTCCAGTGCTGGTGGCGCAGCTGGGGGCAGAGGAAATGTCCACCAGGTGCGACAGCCCACGCACCCCCAGGGGCCAGGGCACAGGGAGGCTAGATCCTGCCCATAGGGTTCATCTCAAGCTCTGCAAGCCCTGGAGAGGCCAGGCCAAGGCCAGGGACCCTGGACAAAGAAGAAGGCTCTGAGAACTGCCAGAGCCCTGGGTTTGAGTCTTCTGAGTTTTAGCTCTGACTTGCCCCGGCTATGCAACCTTGAGCCTGTCTTTAGCCTCTCTGAACTTCAGTTTTCTCACTATTGCATGGAGTGGCCCTGCAGAGCCTCATCATGAGAAAGAGAGCTGATAAAACTGATTAGACCCATCATTCAGTGACTCTTTCCAGTTTATAAATGGACTTCCTTGACAGCAAGTGGCAGAGTTGGGAACTTGAACCAGAACCATCCAAGTCCAGAGTCTTGGGCTCATCCTGGGGCCCTATAGCTGCCTTCCTCATTAGAGAAGGAACTGTGGGTTTGATTTATAGGTATGAGGGGACAGATGAAGCAATGAAAATAAGGGAGTAGATGGTCTTGGAACCTGGAGACTCACCCGAATGCCTCCAATGCGATGCTCCCCGTGGAAGTCCTGTCCATCCTTGAGCCAGCGGATGGTGGGTGTGGGGTTACCGGCAGCTGGACAGCGGAACTTGACGGTGTTCCCTGCAGGCACTGCATGCAGTTTCTTCTCCATGCGCTGGGGGTGTGTCCAGTAGGGTGCTGGAGCGGAAGGGAGAGGAAGGGAGGGAGAGCTTAGTGCCCCAGGATGACCACCTGCTCCCACACAGGTCTCTTTTCCAGGAGCGAGAAGAGTCCTCGAGGACTCGTACTGACCTTGCTGGGGGTAAACGTGCCCATTCAAGGGGCTCCTGTGGGCCTTAGGGTCCTCATCATTACTTCTGGAGGTCAAGGAGTCTGCGTCAGGGACAGAGGGTGGCATCTGAGGTCCAGGCAGGGCATCTCTCTCCCCAGGTAGTCCTTAGTTCCCTGCCAGACCTTCTTACCAGCCACAGCCAAGGTGAGATTATGCAGGACAAGCGTGGAGCCTCGTGCCAGGCAGAGGTAACGGCCAGCATCCTCGGGCAGGAAGCTGGCAATCTCCAAGCGGCCCCTCCAGCCCCGTACCCGGCCGGCAGGTGCAAGGCGGCTGCCCTCCTTATACCAGTGGCCACCACGCTCAGCCCGCCCACAG
Source organism: Dugong dugon (assembly GCA_030035585.1). NCBI lineage: Eukaryota > Metazoa > Chordata > Mammalia > Sirenia > Dugongidae > Dugong > Dugong dugon. The sequence continues at coordinate 153,594,717 of CM057460.1, forward strand.
CAGAGCAGCACTGGCTGCCCCAGGGCCATGGTCAGCTCCTGCTCCTGCTGCTCCGGGCCAGGAGCCAGGCAGGGCTCTGTGGGCCGAGGGCAGAGGTCAGTGAGCCCCACAAGCCTGCTGGGCCATTCCCCTGCACACAGAGAACATGCTGAATACACAGGGCACAAGCACCTCGTGTCACATGCTGGACATGCCACTGCTCCTTGACACATACGCAGCCACATGCTACAGGTACTACACACAGGACAAATGCTGCACCTAAGGGGCACATCACACATGTACTGCATGTCCATACATGCTGGACATGCCACTGTCCAAGACACACACGCAGCACATGCTATAGGTGCCACACACAGGGCACGCCTCCGGGGCACATCACACTCACATTGCATACACTGCACATGCTCCCATGCCACGCATCCAGTGCATAGCACGCATACACGCACACACACACAGCCAAGGGGCTCACCACCAGCTCTGCAGCCCAGCTCAGGGCCCTCCGTCCCACAAAGCCCTCCTTGTTCGTGGTTACAGATAGGTGGATGCTTGCTGGGAGCCAGACACTGAATCTCAATGCTGGGCCTGCCCTGCCACCACCCCCTCAGGGCGTGAGCCAGGATCCTCTCCAGCCTTGTTCAGCCAGCAGCCCCCTCCTGGCGCCCACTCTTCCCACCCCTGCCACCCTCTCCCACCTTGCAGCCATACCCAGCTCCATTTCCTCAGAGGCGTCAAGGGACAAGGCTGGGGCCCTCGGCATCCCCAACAGGACCCCCAGTAGGGTCAACAGCAGCCACATCTCCTTCTTGCTGCTCACTCAGACCCGGGCTGGGCTTCCCACTGACTGCCTTCCTGAAACGGGGGGGAGAAGAGCTCCTGATACACACCCACCTGTGATACACGCCCACTCTGCGGATGAGGAAACTGAAATAGGAAATGGTCACCAGACTCATCCAGGCCCCCAGCCAGGCTGCGACAGGGCAGAGAATGGAACCAGCTCTGATGTTGCCAGAGCCCAAGGCCTCCCCACAGCAGGTTGTGTGGGCGGCGGGGCTGGGCTTCCTGCTCTCCTTGAGTCCTGCCGGGACCCTGGCACAAGTTCATAGCAAGGATGGTTTGGGGATTCTTTGCTTGGAGGGAAGTAGAGAATGGAGACACATCTTCTGTTTGCTTTCATCGCACATAATTTACTTTTTGCTGAATAAATAAATTTATTGCTGAACAGCCAAAAAAAAAAAAAAAATCAGAAATATAATACAAGGCCAAACTTCAGCATTTGGAAGTTGTCTGATATTTCCCCCACTCCTTAGAACATTGCTGACATTTCCATTACCGGCTTTGGATGCCTTCAGTGGCAGGGCACTCACTACTAACAAGACAGCACATTCCCTGCCAAGCATCAAATTGTTCCTACTCTGAACCAGAGTTGCAACCTGGGGATACCTCTGCTTCCTGTCCCCCTACAACTCCATCTGAGGCAAAACATGGTTTTATAAAGAATGTAGACTCTAGTGTCAGGCAGAGCGAAGTTCAAATCCTGACTCTTAAAAACTTCCAAGTCCTTGTCCCTCTCTAAACCATTTTTCTCACGTAAGTGCTTTGAGGATAAAAGAGACAATGTATGTAGAGACTGGGGACACAGAATGCTGGAATGTTCTCTTTCCACCTCCCTACAGTCCAGACAGGTCTGCCTTCAGTCACCTCCGTTTCTGGTGCTGTTTGTCAAGTGTGATATAGACACTCTCCCCATCCAGGTTACCCTCCTCCAAATGTCACCAAGGATGTCTCTGTCCCCCAAAAGGAATACTCAGAACTGACCCTCAGCTGGGGCAGGGGAATAGGGTGACCAGTGTAGTCCCAGAGGCCTAGTGGCTGTTACCTGGGGCTGGGTAACAGCCAGGTACACTGATATCTCTGGATCTACCTTGCCCAGGAAGCCCATCACACCCTCTCTCTTCAGCCACTGCTCCTCGTCCAGCTCTGGGATTTGGGTGGGGGACACTCAGTCTGTTCTGGCCAAAGACATAATCTCCCCCTTCAGACTGACCCTTCCCGGGGTTGTCCTCACACAGCCAGCAGCTGGGGCATCAACCCTGTCCACCACCTCCACTCCCAGATGTCCCCACACCCTGTCTGTTCTCCTCCTTAATCTCTCTCCAGTGTGCCCTGCCTCCTCTGATCTGACCCGGGCCAGGTCATGGTCATCTCTTACTTGGACCCTTGCAACATCTTCCTGAGCTCTTTAGCCTTCACCCCCCAGCAGGGCTTTTAAACATGCAAGTCTGTCATGTCACCCCCCAGCTTACAAGCCCTTAATTGCTACCTGTGTCCTGCGGGATCAAGCTCACACTGTTTATGCAACATCCTAGGCCTCCTTCCTTGCCCACACCAATCTCTCTGGTCTCCCCCTGAGGAGCCCTAAAGTCACCAACTTTCAAAACTGAGCAGTTTACTCTTTCCCATGCCTCTGCCCTTCTCCACCTGGCTCAGATGCCACTGCCTCTGCTCCACCGGCCCCCCTCTCCCCAGGATCAGTGGCACCTCCTCTGTCAAAGCCCTCCACCCCATTCTACTCTGCATGGACGGCAGCCCTCTGGGTCCACAGCTTAGGCTGGGAGTAGGGTAGGGAGGCCCAGTGATTTTATTTCCACCCCCAGCTGCCCTTACCGCAGAGCCCTTAGTGGGGTTCGCTCGCAGCCCGTGATAGCCCCCCCAGACCAGAGGGGACGGTTGGCATAAGGGGCCGAGGGCCGCCGCTGGCATTATGCAGACCCAGATTTTCCTCTTGACTCCCGCACTCACGCGCTGGGCAAATGACTGCACCTCTCAGAACCTCAGCTTTCTCATCCCAACGCCAGGAGCACAGACGGTCCTTTAGGCCATCTTGGGGATAGGGGCGGGTCGGTGGGTGCCGAGGGGGAGCCAGGTGGGCAATGAGTAACCAGCTCCGCGGCTAGGGTGCTCTTTGGACGGAGCGGGATAAAAGGCCCTGTGTGCTCTGCGGGTTACTGATTTACTGCCCCCTCAACGCCCCCGCCGAACGGACGCCCATGTCCGCGGTGCTGGGAAGGGGCAGCCCCTAGAGCCCCGCGGCCGCTCGCCCCCTGGCGGCTGGGAGCGCAGCCTGGACCTGCACAGGGTCCCGGCTCACCTCGAGCCTCTGGGGTCTTGCTCCCGGCACAGGGTCGCGGCTCACCTGACGTCTCTGAGGCTCCGATCCTGGCTCCAGCCAGTTGGACTCACGCCCGGCGGACCCCGCAGACTCAGCCCCGGCGCTCCGCTGCCCGGAGCCGGAGAGCCAGGAATGCACCCGCGACAGCAGTGTGGCCGCGGCCGGCCCAGAGCCCCGCCCCCCAGGGCCCCGCCCCCAGGGCTTTGCCCCACCTGCACCAGCTCCCTCCTGACAGAGGCTTGGCCGCGGACTGCCCAGCGCCCCGCCTCGTAATTCTGGCAGACAGAAAACGCGGGCAGGCGAGCGCCCCGCCCGCAGGCCCCCACCCCCAAACTCGACGGCTGCGGAGCGGCTGACCGGGTCAGCCCACTCCCAGGCCGCCGCGACGTGCTGCAAATCTCTTCAGACTCCGCCTCTTTTGGCCCTGGCCAGGCTTCCCAGTTCTAGTCTACTACCCCACTGTACCCCTTGTTCTTCACCCCTCAGGGAACAAGACCCCACAGTCCGGGCCGGCTGCCTTCTGCTAATCTTGGCCCAGCCTGACCCCTCTGACTTCTGCGCAGTCTCCGTGCAGCGGGTAGGCGACTACTTCCACCCCTTCCAATTCGTTCTCTGCGCAACTTTCAGAATAATTAAAAACACAACTCTGACTATATCAACCACCTCCTTAAAAATTCCAGTCGCTTCCCATAGCTCTTAATATAAAGATCCTCCTGACCCGGCCCCGCCCACGTCTCCATATGAAGCCTTCATCCACGTCTTCCTTGTTCTCACCCTACCCCTGAACCTTTGCAATTGCGGTTCCCTCTTTCTGCAATGCCCTTTCTCCTCTTGGTTAATTCCATCTCATTCTTAGGTCTTAGCTCAAATAGTACCTCCTCAGGGAAGCCCCCTGGAGTTGCCAATTTCTCCTTAGATGCCTTCTCTTCTGTGAACATGGAGAAGCAGGAGTGAAGTGGTTCCGAGCACAAACTGTGGGGCTGGGCATGTGGGCTCAAATCTCAGCACCAGCACACACGACCTTGGCAGGTTACTCCATCTGTGTGCCTTCATTTTCTCCTCAGTAAAATGGGTATAAGGATAGTACCATGATCAAGAGGTTGGTGCAAGGAGTAGACGTGTTAGTATGTGTAAGCCTTTAGAACATCGCCTGGCACAGAGCGCTTGCTTTGCAGTGTTAGCCGTGATTATTCAGGGCCTGTTATTTCTTCATTGCACTTGCCAGGATTGTAACTAAAAGGTTAATTGTGTAAATAGGTGAATGATGTTAAGCTCCTGAAAGGCAGAAACTGCCTGCAGACCTCACCATTTTATCTCAAGTGCCTGGCACACAGTAGGTGCCCCCAGTGGCTCACCTCAAGCCTCCCCTCCACCCACAATAGTTCTGTCCCCACCTGGCTTAGGTCCCGCTCACCTGCAAGCCTTCTCCCCTGAGGAGCTAGTCAGTGGCCAAAGTAGAAGACTGGCTGACCTCTGACCTCCACCAACCCTCACTTGAAGCCCAAGTCCTCGGCATCTCTGAACGCTCCTTGAGAAGAAAGGAAACCCTTCAGCCTGCGTCTCAGGCCCTCCTCTGGTTATTCTTATGGCTAATGGAGACCCTGTCCTTCTAGAAGTTGCTTCCTTCCCATTGTTATGTGGAGAAGTCTAGCTCTTTCCACCCTCACTCCCAATAGAATGGCAGTTTTACCTTTGCATAACCAAAAGGCCAGTTAAAGCGATTTGTTTTTTCCCCTCCTCAAACAAAAGAATGGTCTCCTCCCAAAGATAAACCCAAACCAAACTTGGTGTCTTACAGTGGATTTCAACTCACAGCTATCCTACAAGACAGCAGAACTGCTGCACAAGGTTTCCAGACTGCCACATCTTTCTCCTTTGGAGCAGCAGGTGGGTTCAAACCTCGGAACTTTTGGTTAGCAGCCTAGCGCTTAACCACTGGCCCACCAGGTCTCCTTCCTCCCAATGTAAACCAGAAAATAATTGGTTATCTTTAAAAAACAGCTTTCCTGGTTCTCCTCATCGCAGCCTTGCTGGAGCGCTCAGGAAGGATAAGGCGCCAGGCCCTGGGGGTGCCAGAGAGCATCTTGCCAGACCTCTGGGGCTGCTGGAGAGGGTCATCTCCCCTCGGTGAACGTGGTTGTTGGGGCCAGGGTGGGCTGCTGGCAGGAGCTGGTCCAAACTCAGCTTTCTCTCAACCTCCAGGATATTTCCTTAGTTTACCTGAGCCAAAGGCAAACAAAAAATTTTCGTAGCCCAGGTTGGGCAATTTCCCTGTCTCCTGAGGCGCCCAGGTCCCCCAGATTGGCAACCCCTGCCCCTAAGACCCTGTGCAGAGGTGTTTGCCATGCCCCTTGTTGGGGCCCTCCTCCCTGTCACGTTCACAATCTCATTTCACAAGGTCGTCATTCATTTACTCATTTATTTGCCAAGTATTTATTGGTGGTTCGTTATGTGGCATGCCCTGATCTAAATCCTGGAGATGGAGCAGTGAGTCAGACCCTGCCTCTATCCTTCAAGGAGCTGCTGACATTGTAGCGGGGAGAGGTGGACAAGTAAACCATTACAGTGCTGAGGGAGATGTGCTGAGGGAGGCTGCCAAGCCTGTCTCTCCGTCACGGTCTCTCTCTCTTGCAAATATACCATCTCTTGCCAGTCACATAGGCAATCTCTCTGTCAAAGACCTTCAAACACGCACACACACACACACGCACACACAACACACATGGACACCCCACTTCTCACCTAGCAGGGGATCCGGAGTCTACTATCCTAAGATACTGCCTCTGGCCTACTCCTGCCTCCGTTTCTCCATCCAGAAAATAGGCACAATCCTGCTTCCTTCTTCCCAGGAGTGTTCAGGGAAATGAGTGAGTTAACAGATGGGAATGGGTTTCACCAGAACAGGAAGTGGGAAAGAAGTCCTCACCTTGGCTGAGCTCCCCTCATGCCAGGCACCATGCTAAGCATTGGACACACAGTATATCCTTTGATCCTTCCACCAAGCCAAATGGTGTGGGAATCCTTAGCTCCATGTTGCAGGTGAGGAAACAAGCTTGGGCAGGTGGAGTGACTTGTCTGTGGTCACATAGTGAGTGAACAGCTGAACCGGCCCTCAAACCCCAGCCTTTTGGGACCCAGAGGAAGAGAGCCCAGGGTGACCCTCCACAGAGCTGGGATTGTTGATGCCATCACTTTACTCCACTGTCTGTGGCCTGGGAAGGTGGAGATTTACCTGAAGGCGAGTGTGTGTGGGGCCTGGGGCTGGGCACCGCTCTCTACAAAGTACCTATAAAGTACTGGGCAGGAATGTGCAGACTCTGGGCTCCTGGAGTGCCAGGCTAGGCCAGGAGGGGCTCCTGAGGGCAGGCCCTACCACTCCGCCCCCCCGGCCTTGGAGTAGAGTCAAAGGGGAGGGGGCAGACGTTGCCTGGTGCCAATGGTGTTGCTCTTGGATGGCAGCCGGGCCCAGGGAACACTGGAGCTCTTGTGCGGAAGGGCTGCCGCTGGCCAGCCTGGCCCTGGCCCAGGTACCACTCCAGCCCAGTGCAGGCCTGGCCCTAGCCCTGGCCTCATCCTCTGACCCACTCCTGTTTCTTTCTTCTTTTCTTTCCTTCACTACTTTCTTTTAAAACAATTTTTATTTTGAGAAAGTTTAAAAGTATAGAAAAAATACACAGAATAATGCCATTCACCTACTACTCAGAACTGACAATCTTTATTTTACCATTTTCTCCAGCCCCTTGTCTGCCTTGGCTTCTTCCCCAGGCTCCAGGGAGGACTGGCTTGGACCTGGGCGGGGTAGAATGGAGGTGAGACTGACTGCAACTGAGTGGTGATGGGTTGGGTTTTCGAGTCAGACAAACCTGGGTTTGAATCCTGAAGACGAGCTGGCTTTTTGACCTTGGACAAGTTGCTTATCCCCAAGCCTCAATTTCATTTTCTGTAAAATGGGGAAAATAATACTTCTTCCATAAGGATGCAGTGTGATGATGTCTGTACAGCACAATGCCTGGCAAACAGCAAATGCTCAGTGAAAGACAGCCAATATTAATACCTGCAATTATAAGCCCAGGACCCGCCCAAAGGCATAGGGTCACTGAGCAACACACTCCTGGGGCCAAGAGAGAGGGACTGTGAGGGTCTCTCCCCCAGCCCTCATAGCTCCTCACTCCCAACCCACCCTTGGTTCTGAGCACATCTTTGTCCAGTTTCCACCCTGGAGACAACAAAGCCATGAGTTGCAGGCTACCCAGGGCATTGTGTTGGAGGCAGGGAGCCTGGTGCTGACGTTGGCATCCTGGGAGGGCACTGTGTAGGCTCCTTGGACCAAGCTGGATGAAGGGGAATGGGCTAGGGAGGATTTAAGGCTCTGTCTAGGCTAGTCATCGTGCTTCCCAGAGTCTCTGCAGCATTCCCGGTCCCCTCATCCACTGGTACCAGATACTGTGGGCCTGTGTCTTGGCCTGTTAGGACAGGGAGCACCTAGGGGCTTTCCAGTTCTCTCTAGATTTGGGCATACAGACTTCACACCCACTGGATCTTGACATGCACATTTGTTTGGAGCAGGGGGTGGTGGTTGGGTGGGCAGGGCAGCTGGGAAGTAGCAAGAGACTGGGCAGCAAAGGTTAGGAGGTCAGTGGTCTGAAAGGAAGTAGTAAAAAACCCCAGAGGGGATTACACCTTTCTCTTTCTTGTCTGATGCCCACCTGGACCACGTAGGATTTTGTTTGATCATAAATGACAAGAAAACCTAAATGACAAAGGCTTAAGTAAAACAGGGTTTTATTCATCCTTCATTTAGCACCAAGTCTGGAGGTGGGTGAAGGTGGAACTGAAGTCAGGGTTGAGATCTCTTCAGTTTTCTAGACCTTTCCCTCATGGTTGCAACATGATGGCTTCAGCTCCTGCCATCACATTTGTGATCAGGCAGGAAGAAGCCACAAAGAGCTGAGTCTGCACCCAGCAGCTCCTGCTTTCATCTCCTTGGCCAACTGGGGCACATGGCCATCTCTAGCTGCAAAGGAGGCTGGGAAGTGTATTCATTCTCGTGGACACATTGCCTCCCCCTAACAAAACCAGGGTCTGTTAAAAGGTAGAAGGGGCATTGGGCAGGCATTACCAATCTTGTTGTTAGCTGCTATCAAGTTGGCCCTCGACTCATAGTGACCCCATGCACAATGGAACAAAATGTTGACAGGTCCTGTGCCATACCCATGGTCGGTTGCAAATTGGACCATTGTGGTCCAATCGGGTTTTCGCTGGCTGATTTTTGGAAGTAGATTGCCAGGCCTTTCTTCCTAGTCTGTAAACTTTGTTGAAACCTATTCAGCATCATTGTATGTTGATGCAAGCTTCCACTGAGGAACAGGTGATGGCTGCCCATGAGGTTGTGTTGGTCAGGAATCAAACCCAGGTTTCTTGCATGGAAGGGGAGAATTCTACCACAGAGCTACCTGGCTTCTTTAAAATGCAGATCTAATCAAATCACTCCTCCTCAGCTTTAATAACCCTCAATCCCCTTCCCAAGAAGCCCTGGTGGTGCAATGGTTAAGCACTGGGCTGCTAACCAAAAGAAAAGGTCAGTGGTTCAAACCCACTAGCTTCTCTTTAGGAGAAAGAGAGGCAGTTCGCTTCCGTAAAGACTTACAGTCTTAGAAACCCTATGGGGCAGGTGTGCTTTCTCCTATAGGGTTGCTATGAGTCGAATCAACTCGACAGCTACAGATATTCCCTTCCCATCCCAGCTCTTCAGCCTGCCACTCAGGGCCCTTCAGGACTGGTCTCTGCTGCTCTTTCCTGTCCCATCTCCGCTCTCCACAGAGCCACCTGCTCTGCTTTCCAACTGCACGGAGCTCCAGGTAGGCTGTCCTGGATGTGCCCACCTGGTTCATACCTTGGTGCCTTTGCACATGCTGCTGCTGTTGTCCAGAAGGTCCTTCCTCTGTCCTACCACTTCCTCTCCTTGCAGCCATCCCACCAGATGCCTGCCATTCAGCTTTCTGGTCTCCCCTCAAGAAGTCCCTCTTTTCTAAACCCTGCCTGACCACCATGAACTAGACATCTGAACCCTTTTCCTCTCTTTAGTTAAGAGTCCCTCAGTTTTAAAAAATTTTTTTTCCCATACAAAAATATATACATACATTGTTATGTGATCCTAGTTGCTCTCCCCACACTGTGACAGCACACTCCTCCTTTCCACCCCTGATTCCCCATGTCCATTCAACCAGCTCCTAACTCTCTCTGCCTTCCCATCTCACCTCTGGACAGAAGCTGCCCGTTTAGTCTCTTGTATCTGCTTGTGCTAAGAGGCACACTCCTCATGAGTATCACTTTTTGTCCCACAGTCCAGTCCAATCCCTGTCTGAAGAGTTGGCCTCAGAAATTGTTTTAGTTCTGAAGAGTCCCTTAGTTTTCCTTTGAGGCTCTGGCCTTTCCCACCTCCAAGTCCCCAGGGTTTGGGTGGAGCCAGCACCTCTCCCTGGCTCCTGTGATGGGCATGTGCTCCAGACCTGGCTGATGAGAATATTCCATCCCCTGAGCCATTGTGATTGGATCAGGGATGAACACATGTCCCAAGCAGGGCCACTGAGAGCCAGTCTACGTCTTTTATAGAACTAATGGGAAACTAACACTGTCAGAGGTTACTGAGTTGTGAATACGGAGGCCTAGAGATGCTTGGGAGAGACTACCTGTGAATGAAGCTAACATAGGGAACAATAGAGCCAAGAGATGAAACGAGAACACCTAGATCCAGCCATGCCTGAAGCTAAAATTACCTCTTGGAACATTTAATTTATGTGAGCCAAATAATTATTATTTTTTATTATTGTAAAAATACATGTAACACAACATTTGCCAATTCAACATTTTTCATGTGTGCAATTCAGTGACACCAATTACATCACTCATGTTATGTAACTATTACCAATAATTATTGCCAAATTTTCCATCACCATAAACATAAACTCACTGCTTCCTAAACAGTGACTCTCTCTCTCCTCCTCCCTCCTGCCCTTGGTTACCACTAATTAAACTTCAGTCTCTATATTTTATTTTAGATATTTCATATGTGAGATCATACAATATTTGCCGTTTTGTGATAGACTTACTCACTCAGCATAATGTTTTCAAGGTTCATTTATGTTGTAGCATTTATCAGGACTTCATTTTTCTTTATGACTAAGTAATATTCCATTGTTTGTATATACTACATTTTGTTCATTCAGCTGTTGATGGACATTTAGATTATTTTCATCTTTTGGCTATTGTGGATAGTGCTGCAGTGAACAATGGTGTACATGTGTCTGTCTGTATCACTGCTTTCAAGTCTCTTGGGTATATACCTAGGAGTGGAATTGCTGGATCAAGTGGTAGTAAAAAGCAAAGATGTCACTTTGAGGACTAAGGTACGCCTGACCCAAGCCATAGTATTTTCAATCACCTCATATGCATGAGAAAACTTTACAATGAAAAAGGAAGACCAGAGAAGAATTGATGCATTTGAATTGTGGTGTTGGTAAAGAATATTGAATATACTGTAGACTACCAGAAGAATGAAGTCTTACAGGAAGTACAACCAGATGCTTCTTAGAAAAAAGTGTGACAAGACTCTGTCTTACCTACTTTGGACACAACAGCAGGAAACAGCAATTGCTAGAAAAGGACATCATGTTTGGCAAAGTAGAGGATCAGCAAAAATGACGGAAACCTTTCATGAGATGGACTGATACAATAGCTACAACAATGGCCTCAAACATACCAAAATTGTGAGGATGGTACAGGCAAATTTTTGTTCTGTTATACGTAAGGTTGCAATGAATTGGAGCCAAATCAATGGCAACCAACAATGACAACATGGTAGTTCTATGTTTAACTTTTTGAGGAACTGCCAAAGTGTTTTCCACAATGGCTATACCATTTTACAGCATGGATAAGGGTTCCAGTTCCTCCACATCCTCACTTTTTTTTTTTGATTGTTGTGCTTTAAGTGAAAGTTTATAATTCAAGTCAGTCTCTCATACAAAAATTTATACATACACTGTTATGTGGCCCTTGTTGCTCTCCCTATACTGTAACAGCACACTCCTCCTTTCCACCCTGGATTTCTCGTGTCCATTCAACCAGCTCCTGACCCTCTCTGCCTTCTCACCTCACCTCTGGACAGGAGCTGCCCATTTAGTCTCATGTATCTAGTTGCGCTAAGAAGCACAGTCTTCACGAGTATCATTTTATGTCCCATTGTCCAGTCTAATCTTTGTCTAAAGAGTTGGCTTTGGGAATGGTCTTAGTTTTGGGCTAACAGAGAGTCTGGGTACCATGTCTTCTGGGGTCCCTCCAGTCTCAATCAAACCATTAAGTCTGGTCTTCTTACTAGAATTTGATTTCTGCACCCTACTTTTCTCCTGCTCCATCAGAGACTCTCTGTTGTGTTCCCTGTCAGGACAGCCATTGGTGGTAGCTGGGCACCATCTAGTTCTTCTGGTCTCAGGCTGATGCAGTCTCTAGTTTATGTGGCCCTTTCTGTCTCTTGGGCTAATGCTTTCCTTGTGTCTATGGTGTTCTTCATTCTTTACTCCAGGTGAGTTGGGACCAATTGATGCATCTTAGATGTCCACTCACTAGCTTTTAAGACCCCAGATGCCACTCACCAAAGTGGGATGTGGAACATTTTCTTAATAAATTTTGTTATGCCACTTGACCTAGGTGTCGCCTCATGGTCCCCGGGCCCCTGCCCCTGCTACTCTGTCCCTCAAAGTGTTTTGTTGTATTGAGAAAACTTCTTAGCTTTGGTTTAGTCCAGTTGCTCACTAGCATTTGATGTTTTCTATTTTTTTATTTTAGCTATCCTAGCGGGAGCGAAGAGGTATCTCATTGTGCTTTTTATTATTATTTTCTCTCATTGTGTTTTGACTTGCATCTACCGAATGGCTAATGATGTTAAGCATCTTTTCATGTGCTTGTTGGGCATTAATATATCTTCTTTGGTGAAGTGTCTATTCAAGTCTCTAAGAATTCTTTTTTTTCTTAAGCTAATTTGACTTGTTTATATTTTTACCCTTTGTACATAAAAGATGGAGCCCTGATTGCACAACAGTAATGTGCTCGCCTACTAACCAAAAGATTGGTGGTTCAAACTACCAGTGGCTCCGTGGGAGAAGGACCCGGCTATCTTCTCCTATAAAGATTGTTGTCGTTGTTAGGTGCTGTTGAGTCAGTGCTGACTCATAGTGACCCTAGGTACAATGAAACAAACACTGTCGGGTCCTGCATCATTCTCACAATCATTGTTATGCTTGAGCCCATTGTTGCAGCAACTGTGTCAATCCATCTCTTTGAGGGTCTTCCTCTTTTTCACTGACCCTCTATAGAGTAGAAAAGCTTACGGGGCAGTTCTGCTCTGTCACATGGGGTTGCTTTGCTATGAATCAAAAATCTACTCAATGGCACTCAACAACAGCAACAACATACATACAAGGGTCCTAATAAATGTCCTGCCAGTAGAACTGACTCCTCCCTCCTTTGTGTCCTGACTGTCTGTTGGCTCTTTGGCCATAGTACTCATCTGTTTACATGTCAGCAAATTATGTCATCTTCTCTTTACTTAAAACCTTTCAATGCTTTCCCGTTGCTTTTAAGATAAAGGCCTGTATTAGTTATCTACTGCTGCAAAACAAATTATCCCAAAATTTAGTGGCTTAAAATAACATTTATTATCTCATAGTTTCCATAAGCTTTGTGGCTGTGGCTCAAGGTCTCTCATGAGGTTATAGTCATGATGTCAGTCGGGACTTCAGTCACCAAAAAGCTTGACTGGGGCTGGAAGACCTGCTTCCAGGAAGTTTCACTCATGTGGCTGGTGGCAGGACGCCTCAGTTCCTCGCTGGTGCTGGCAGAGATCTCTGTTTCTTCCATGTGAGCCTCTCCATTGGGCTGCTTGAATGTCTTTGTGACATGTCAGGTGGCTTCCCTCTGAGCAGGTGATCCAAGAAGAGAGTAAGACTGAGCTGCAATGACCTGTTATGACTTACCCTCAGAAGTCACACTTTGTTATTTCCACCTCTGTTAGTTAGAAGTGAGTCAACTAATTATAGCCCACACTCAAGGGAGGGGGAATTAAACTTCTTCTTTTTTTAAAATTTTATTTATTTTGTTGTTGTTGAGAATATACACAGCAAAACACACCAGTTCTGCAGTTTCTACATGTAGCATTTAGTGACACTGATTACATTCTCTGAGTTGTGCAAACATTCTCACCCTCTTTTTCTGAGTTGTTCCTCCCCAATTAACATGAACTCACTGTCCCCTAAGTTTACTATCTTTCAAGTTGCTGTTGTCAGCTTGATCCCATATAGATAGTTCTTAAAAGAGCATAACACTCAAGGTAAACTTTTTTTTTTTTTTTTACTAGTTAAGCTAAACTATTGTTTGATTTTAAGAAGACTTCAGCGGATATTTTTGGTTTAAGGTTTAAAGATTATCTCAGGGCAATAATTTCATGGGTTCATCCAATGTTCATGGCTCCAGGAAGTCTGGAGTAAATGAGAATTTGAAATTCTGTCCTGCATTCTCTCCCTTTTGATTAGGATTCTTCCATAGAATCTTTGATCAAAATGTTTAGTAATGGTACCCGGGCACCATCCAGTTCCTCTGGTCTCGTGGCAAAGGAGGTAGTTGTTCCTGGAGACAATTAACCACAATTTCCTATCCTCCTATTCCTGACTCTTCTTTTTCCTCTGTTGCTCCAGGCAAATAAAGACCAATTGTTTGCCTTGGATGGCCAATTGGCAAGCTTTTAAGACCCTAGGCATTAAGCTGGGAGGAGGTAGAACAGAAGCACTAAACATGTTATTAGGCCAGTTAGCTGAAATATCCCATGGAACCATGACCCTAAACCTCCAAACCAAGAAACCAAATTCCATGAGGTTTCTGGTTGTATGTAAGCAGCCTCAGCAGCTACTATTTTTTTTTTTTGGTCATTGTTGTAAATGTATCTATCACACGTTTTCCAATTCTTTTTAAACCTGACTTCTTGGAAGAAGGGATCTAACTTAAAAAAATTGTGGACATATTTTAGAACCACCACAAGACCAAATCTTACCCTGGCCTTGCCCTATAGAGGAAATGTTTGTCTTCTGAAATCTTTTCTAGGTTTGGGGAACACCCTATTTTATTTGGCAGAGCCCACCTTGCATGGTAGAATCTGAAAATACTAACTACTCCCTCCCCTAGTTTATCTTCCAGCTAAGGCCTGTTGTTAGTTGCCATCAATTGATTCCAACTCATGGTGACCACAACTCTTGTGCAGAGTAGAGCTGCTCCATAAGGTTTTCAAGGCTGTGACTTTTTGGAAGCAGATTGCCAGGCTTTACTTCCACAGTGCCTCTGGGTGGGTTTGAAAACCCAACCTTTTGGTTAGTAGTCCAGCGCTTAACCATTTGCACCACCCAGGGACTCCTTAGCTAAGGCCTAGGCACTGCCAGTCAATGGCATCTACTCCAGAGAGCCAGTGATGCCCAGGAGTGGGGCTTGGGAAGACCAAGAAGAATGTTTCCTGGTGGGGGGCTGTGCCTATGGTAACAATAATGAGATCCTGGGGCACAAGGCAGTGGTACTGGGGGCCACGCCAAGTGTCTGGGCTAATGGCATAGATGACAGTGTCTACTGCTTGGTGTTGGTAGAGACAATGGTGACCTCCTTCCTGCACCAGCTCTGTGATGCGATTTGGGTTGGACCTGGTTATGTAGCGCAAACAGTTCTCTGACACTCCTGGTGGTTCTATGCACTTAAACCAGCTGAAGTCTGTTGCTTACTACTGAAAACCCTGCCTGACAGGATGGTATGTCTTGCAGGATCTGGCTCCTGCTAACTCCTCTCCTTACCTGGTGGTATACTCCCCCTCCTTCAAGATGCAGAACACAGTCTTGTCCTGCCTCAGGCCTATGGCACATGCTGTTCCTTCTGCCTGGAACATTCCAGCTCCCTTTTTCTACCCCCTCTCCTGCTGGCTAATTCCTAAGCAGCCTTTAAGAGTCAGCTTAAATGTTACTTCACTTCCTCCAGGAGACCTTACCTGCCCCACCTCCAGGCTAGATTCAGTCCTTCTGTTGCATGCTTTTGGCACTGGTATACTCCTTTACAGCACTTGATCACGGTTGTAATGAATCATTGGTACCTGAGGTCCTAGAGGACAGAGATTGTGTCTCATTCATGTCCACATTTCCAGGGCCCTGGCATACAGTAGAGGCTGACGGAAAGTTAATTCCCTTTTCCGTATTCCCCAGGGACCCTCTCCTCTTCCCTACCCTAACACTTCTCTGCTCAGGAACTGCCCAGCCCCTGTTAAACTCCTAGATTCCCAGTGAGCATCCTCATTTAGTTGCAAGTAACAGATATCCCAACTCATATGGGCTTAAATAAAATAGTGAATTTATTGGGTCATGCAACTGAAAAGTCCAGGTGTGGGTCAGGCTTCAGGGACAGCTGGATCCTGGGGTAGGGGTAGGGTGTTTCCAACAGTGTGGTCGAGACCCATTCTCACTTCTGCTTTCTTCCCTGTGTCTCCATTCTCAAGCAGATGCTCCCCAAGAGGCAACAAATAAGGCCACCAACAGCAACAGCTATGGGCTCAAGACCTTCTCATTTAGCCACTTCTTCCCAATGGTTCTAACAAAAGCCCCAGAGGGTGGAGGTCAGCCCCACTCAGACCACATGAATTGAGGGTGGGGTTTCTTGAGGAAAATCCTATTATAAGAAGAAACATACACATAGATACCTGGAGGAAGAAACAACCCATATTTATTATACGCAGTGACTCTGTGAGCCTTTACCGTGTAACAAACTTCAAAACTTGGTGACTTTATTTTTTCTCATGATTCTGTGGATTAGCTGGGCTCAGCTTGGCTGTTCTTCTGCTGGTCTCTCCTGGGGTCACTTGTGCTGGTGACTTGGCTGTGCTGGAGGGACTAAGATGGCCTCCTTCACATGTACGGAGCTGGTGGTTGGCCTCTCTCTCCATGTAGTAGAGCCTAGGCTTCCTTTCGCAGTGGCAGAAGTGGAAGCTGCAAGATGTCTTGCGTCCTAGCCTAGCTGTAGAAGTTGTACAACATCACTTCACCACATTCTCTGGCCAAAGCAAGTCATGAGGCCAGCCCAGATTTAAGGGGTTGGGAAATGGACTCCACATCTTCATGGGAAAAGCAGCAGTGGCATTGCAAAGGGGCATGGACACAGGGAGGCAAGATTTATTAATGGCCATTACTGGAACAATCTACCACTGCCCCCACAACCCAACTCCAGGTCCTCTCACTAACCTTCCCCCATCCCACTACCTTGGCCCCTTTGACCTTCATAACCACTGGAGGCTCATCTCCTTTAAGAAATCTTACCTGTGAAATCCCAGCAATGGTCCCTACCAGCCCATACCCACTTTTATTCATTTATCCATCAACTTTTTCAGTCACTACCCAATCAACCCAACTCGTTGCGTCAAATTGATTCCAACTCATAGTAGACCCTATAGGACAGAGTAGAACTGCCCCATAGGGTTTCCAAGGAGTGGCTGGTGGATTCGAACTGCCAACCTTTTGGTTAGCAGCCTGAGCTCTTAACCGCTGTGCCACCAGGGGTCCATTCAATCACTAAACAATTATTAAAACATGATCACAGTCCTATGCACTTACAGCAACAGAGACCCAGTATAATGAATAAAACCCAGTTCCTACTGTCAAAGAGCTTTTAGTCTAAGATACAGGGACTCAAACAGATCATTGTAATACAGCATATTCAGTACAACGGTAGAGAGGAGACACAAGGAGGGCAGCCAACTCAGCCATGGAGGCCAGTGACCTTTTCAGGATGAATGGAGGTCTCCAGGTTGACAAGAGGAGCTGGAGCATGCATTAGGCAGAACTCTTTTAATTCTAAGTGACAGAAGCACAACTTAAACTGACTTAAGGAAAAAGGGAATTCCTTGGGTCACATAACTAAATGTCCTGGAGATATTAGCTTCAGGCATGGCTGGCTACTGGTGCTCATCAGAAATCAGTCTTCCCATCTCTAAGTTCTGCTTTCCTGTTTTGCTTAATTTTCAGCAGACCATCCTTATGTAGTGGCAAAGATAGCCACTAGCAGCTCCAGACTTACGATTCTGATTGCCCAGGCCTGGGTCATAGGCTCACCCCTGGAATCAGAGACTGGGGTCAGTCTCTAAGAGCCACAGGATCTAGGAATGGAACAGAGATGTTCCTCCCCTGTCTTAGTCACCTAGTGCTGCTACAACAGAAATACCACAAGTGGATGGCTTTGACAAAGAGAAATTTATTTCCTCACAGTTAAAGTAGGCTAAAAGTCCAAATTCAGGACGTCAGCTCCAGGGGAAGGCTCTCTCTCTCGGCCTTCTCATCAGTGTTCCCCCAGACTAGGAACTTCTCGGCGCAGGGACCCCGGTCCAAAGAATGCGTTCTGCTCCCGGCACTGCTTTCTTGATGGTATGAGGTCCCCCTGTCTCACTGCTCACTTCTGTCTTTTGTATCTCAAGAGACTGCCTCAGGACACAATCCAGTCTTGTAGATCAGGTCCTGCCTTACTAACACAACTGCCACCCATCCTCCCTCACTAACATCATAAAGGCAGGTTTACAACATACAGGAAAATCACACAGTACCAGGAATCACGGCCTAGCCAAATTGATACACACATTTTTTGGGGGACATAATTCAAACCAAGACATCCCCCAAAGGAAAAGAGTGAAAGAAAAGCTGATGAACAGGCAAGTATGTATGCTCCCAAGCAGCTGACTAAATTACAGCCCTCAAAAAGAGGTGTCCTCCTGAAGGGAAATTCCTGAGAGAAAGGTGAGTTGGCCTTGGGAAGCAGAGGCAGCAGGGGTGCTGAGAAAGAATCAGGAGCATGACAGGTATAGTAGAGAGCTCTGGAGCTAGCTGGATCTGGAGTCCAATCTCTCTACGGCTACTTCTCGGTTCTGTAAGTGCTACAAGATTTTGCCCCTCTGTGCACCCGTTTCTCCTGTGAAATCAAGCCTTTTCCGGTTGTCTTAAAGGCTAAATGAAATATCAGATACAGGGGTCTGGAAAAGTCACCTATTCTCTTTCTCTATTTTCATTAATAAATTTCATATTTATTAAGAGATCTTTATATGCTGAATATTGTGGTCACCACCACCCGTTGTTGTGGACTCGATTCTGACTCATGGTGACCCCATGTGTGTCAGAGTACAATTATGCACCATACAATTTTTAATAGCTGATTTTTCAGAAGTAGATAACCAGGCCTTTCTTCCAAGGTGCCTCTGGGTGGATTTGAACTGCCAACCTTTTGGTTAGTAGCCGAGCATGTTAACCATTTGTGCCACCCAGATTGCTGTTGTTAGGTGCTGTTGAGTCAGTTTTGACTCATAGGGACCCCGTGTGACAGAGTAGAACTGTCTCATAAGATTTTCTAGGCTGTAATCTTCACGGGAGCAGACTGCCACGTCTTTCTCCTGCGGAGCTGTTGGGTGGGTTCGAACTGCCAACCTTTCAGTTAGCAGCCTAGCACTTAACCATTGCACTACCAGGGCTCCTTTTGCCACCCAAGTACTCCCCCTTATTTTCTTCAGTATTAAATAAAATGGTAGGGCCCGGGGCCTGTCTACTCTGCCCTGCAGAAAAGGAGCATTCTCCACCTAGTGGCTAGGGGACTCGTTATGCTGTGGAGTTGACCCATTCCCAGAACCCTAGGGTTTCTTCCACATTTGAAGTTCTTGGACAAAGCTGCATGTATAGACAGGGAGCCTGAGAGCTCCAGGAAGGGATGTGTCTGTGCTGTCTCTGTGATGCAAGCCTGGCACAGGGCAGAGTAGATGAGGTGGTTAGGTGGACAGATGGTTAGAGAAGAAACTGTTTTTCTTGTGGTATTTGACACTAGTGACTGGCCATCACAAGATCTGGTTAGGGGTAAGAACAGCTCATGTGGCACGTCTGCTGTGAGGGGAAGGGCTTTCTCTTTTACTTGCTTTGGGAAGAACCTCCGACAGTCCACCACTACCTCCTCGGGACCTATGATTTCTTCCAACTTCTACTTCACTGATAAGAACATCAAGGCCTCAGGTCACATGAAGTTGGTGGCAGCGCTCATATTAGCCCCAGGACCTCTGACTCCCAGGCTGGTTTCCCCCCTGCTATACAGGTACATACACTGATGTGTGTCTGCACTGAGGGATTATTACATCCCAAGCACTTGCTTTGTGTCCAGCTGTGGGCTAAGAGCTTTATATGCATGATCCCATCTTATCTACTCCTGGGGTGTTATCAGCCACAGAACCTGGGGTGCCAGAAATAAGCTGGGGTTCCCCAGCAGCAGAAGACCTCTTGCTGAAGCCCAGGGAAGAACCATCTCTGGCCAACATGTTGCCTTTTTTTTCCCCTTCAATTAGATTGAATTAGGTTTGTTATTTCTTAAGTCACTGAGTTTTAATACAGGGGGCTGTGCCAGGCACCATGTGCCTGTGGACTCACTTCCCCAGGGAAATTCAGGGCTTACCTAACAGAAACAATAGCAGCCATCAATTATATAGCATTTCTCATGTGCTAGGCACTGTAATTATTTCACATATATCTATTTTTTTAATTCTCGTAATAACCCAATACCCTGTTGCTGTTGAGTCGATTCGGACTCATAGAGACCCTGTAAGCCGGAGTAGAACTGTCCCATAGGGTTTCCAAGGCTGCAATCTTTACAGAAGCAGACTGCCACATCTTTCTCCTATGGAGTGGCTAGTGGGTTTGAACCACTGACCTTTCGGTTAGCAGCCAAGTGCTTAACCACTGTGCCATCAGGGCTCCTAATACCCTAATAAGGTAGGTACTAATGTTTCACCCTGAGGCACAGGGAGTTAACTAACCAAGATCACACAGCCCAGCAGTGGCAGAACTGGGATCTGAGCCCTGGCTGCCTAGTTCCAGAAGCTGGGTTCCTTGCTACGGCACCAGATTGCCTCTCCAGGGCCGATCCCTCCCCAGCCACCAGAACCATGGGCAGGGGCGTCCTCTGATGTTTACTGTGGCCCTGGGCACTGATGTCGGCAACTATTCTGGGCTACAGCAATTCAAAGCTGATCTCATGGATGATCAGAATAAGAGGGGCACTGATTTGAAGTCAGGATTCCTGGGTTCAAGTTCCTGCATGCCACCAGAATGGCCAAAATAAAAAAGACTGGCAATACCAACTGCTGGCAAGGAGGCAGAGAAAGTAGAACTCTCATATATGGCAGGTGGGAATATAAATTGGTAGAACCACTTGGGAAAACCATTTGGTGGTATCTAGACAATCTAAACATACAGCTCCTCTATGATGCAACAGTTCCACTCCTGGGTATATGTGTGCACATGTGCACTAAATGACATGTACAGGAATTTTCACAGCAGCTTTATTTATAATAGCCAGAAACTAGAAACAACTCAATTGTCCATCAACAGTAGAATGGCTAAATTGTGGTATATTCACATAATGCACTACTATGCAGGATGATAAAAACAAGTTTCTGACACACACAATAACATGGATAAGTCTTACAGACATAATATTGAATCGAAGAGAATATATGTATGATTCTATTTTATAAAGTTCAAGAGCAAGCAGAAATATGGTGATAGAGGGGAATACTGACAAGGAAAGAGGACGAGAGAACTTTCTGGGAGACTGGCAATGTTCTGGATCTTGATCTGGAGGGTGACTGCCCAGATGTATACACATCTATGAGGATTCATCAAATATGTGTAGGGTACAGAGTCATCAAACTGTACCCTAAAAATTGGTGCCCATTACTAAATTTATGTTGTATCTCGAAAAGATGGAAAAAAAAAAAAAAAAAAAAAAAAGCCTAAATAAATTCCTAGGTGTGGTGGACAACAGTTGTTTTTGCCCCCAGCATCCACTGCCCCGAATTTGGTGAGAGCCCCACAATTTCCTTCTTTTGGGGACACAACTCTGCCTCTTTCTCAGTCAATCTGTTTTAGGTGGAGCTGACTTTTCCCCGGCTTTAGGAGTAAGTACATGACCCAGGCCCCAAATCAGAGCACCACTTCCCCCTTGCCATAGTGGCTGGTGTAGGGATGGGAACAGGACCAAGCTGGCCAATGAGTCAACTCCAGAACTTTTGCTGGAACAAGCAGAAAAAGACCTTCTTTCCCCTGTGGCTGCTAATCTATCAGGAAGCCTGGAGCTGCCAGTGGCCATCTTGGCACTTCTTGGAGAAAGCTTGTCTGAAAAAGAGGCCACACAGAGGAAAGTAGAACGAGATGAAGTTATTCCTGTACTTGGAGTTTCTATAACGTATATCAACAAATTCCCCTTTTTAGCTAACCACTTTGAGTTTCTTACAGTTATAACTGGAATATACAACAAATGTACACGGGGAATCTTGAGTACAACTATGAGCAGTATGGGAGGAGGCTTGGAGTAAAAACTAAACATTGAGCTTCATCCCCTCTGTTTGGTGGGTGCTGCTGCTGCTCCTGCCATGAGTGGCTTATCGCTCTGAGACCGTGGCCCTGCCTGGAGATGGGTGAGGGAGGCCTCAGGGGTCCTATGAGAAGGACTCTAGGCCTAGTTTGGCAAGGGCTCTGGCTTAGCAGTCTAGAGAACCAATTCCATTCTCCACTGTGCCACTTCTTAGTGAAGAGACCTCGGGCAAATCACTACACCTCTTGAGCTTCCATATTGCTCTAAAAAATAGGAATATCATCACCTAGCTCAAAGGTTGACATGCAGATCCAAT
The DNA here is from genome assembly GCA_030035585.1 of Dugong dugon. Taxonomy (NCBI): domain Eukaryota; kingdom Metazoa; phylum Chordata; class Mammalia; order Sirenia; family Dugongidae; genus Dugong; species Dugong dugon. The sequence continues at coordinate 153,616,661 of CM057460.1, forward strand.
GAGATAATGTGCTGAAATGCTAGTTTCTCAACTTCTCCAGTTGTTTCATACCCTTGGCCAAACTAGTGCCCACATCCTGGGCATTCCCACAGGGCCCTGTAGATATAATCCTCTGAACGGTCATACCTGCTAAAAACCCGTTGCCGTGAGTCAGTTCCGACTCACAGCAACACTGTCATAGTGATCTTCAACTGTGTATGAACTCCCCAAGGGCAAGAGAGTGTTCATCTCTGCCTCAACACACTCAGAACTGGCTGCGCACACAGCTGGCAGGAACTCCTGACTCTAGACCAAGATACAGGCCAAGGGCTTATGGTCTGGTGCTCACTCACCACTCTGTCTTTCACTTCCTTACATGGAAGATGGGGCCAATTCTGACATTCTGGGTAGGGTAGAGAGGTCCTGGGGGAATGGCTGAGGCAGTCTGAGTTTCAGATGCTGAGAACCGAGGACCCACCCTGGTACCACGTGGGTCCCTTCTCCGCTGGCACAGAGTGGGTGCCTAAGCACAGTGTGCTGAGCAGAAAATGGGAGCTGAGGTTGCCTGGGCACCTGTCTCAGACCTGGCTGTTTACAATAAAGGCTAACAGAGGGCCCCTGAGGCTATCATGTTCATTCCTCTCCCAGGACATTTCTGGGCTGTGGAAAAGGCTCTTCCAAGAACCGCCAGGCCTATGATAAGTCCCACTGGAACAAACCTCTGTGTAGGAGATAAGCAAGAAAAGGCCACCTGTGCTCATACACCTTCACTCATTCATTCAGCGAACACTCCATGACACCCCCCTCTGGCCACTGGGGTGCAGATGAGTGAGGCTGGGTCATTAGCCTGGAGAGAGCCATACAGGCCTTCCTATCTTCTTTCCTGCTCCCCTGCATTCCTTCTTCACACAGCAGTGATCCTTTCAAAACAGAAAGTGATCCCTGGCTTAACTCCTAAGGTATCCTTGAGGCCCTATGCGATAGGGGGAGGAGGCTGAGTGGAGGAGGTCATGTTGAATCTGGGGCACCCAAGAGACTTCTGGATATCTGTCTCTGTCCCAACTCCCAAGACCAGTCCTGAGGACCCTGGGAGTCTGACTGGCATGGGGGTGATGGGTCAATACAGACACACTAGATCCAATGGCAACACGGCCCCAAATCCCAGCTCTGTAAAGTTGCAGGCTAGCTCATGGGAGAAATTCTTTATTTGGATGCTTCAGTGACCAAGAGGCAGAGCATAAGCAAACACACACACACCCACACGCAATATGTGAAGGCATTTCACAGGCAAAAGGACAGGGAGTGAAGGACAAGGCTACAAGAGCAGGTAGGGGCTTTTTTGACCCTATGCAGAGGGGTCTCTGATGGGACACTCCCTAGGATTCTTGCTTGAAAGCAACAAGGAGAAATCCACTTCTAGTGAAGTCTTGGGCCATCAAACAGCAGAATTAAAGAAATCTGGGTTTGGGGCCTGGGAACAGGTTTCCTCACTGCGGAAATCTGTACCAGCTCTCCATTTGTTTCCCTGGGGGCCCCATCGGCCCCTCTGCTATCCAGAAATCTCTTGGTGGGTGACGGGGAAAGGCTAGCACCACAGCATCTGGACAGAGGGGTTTGCTGCACATGGGAAGGAGAGGACCAATGGGGCCGAAGGGCAGCAGCGAACCTCTGGGCTGGCTGGCATGAGGCAGTTTGCCTTTAAGGGCACATAACTGTTGTGGAAACTTGCATATGGGGGACTTTCCCACATGACCCTGGGTCAGAGCACCTCTGATGGAGCAGGTAAGGTCCCCACTGGAGTGTCACACAAGCCCACTGGTACTGAGGCCTTCTCGAACTCCAGCCTGCCCCCAGCTGCTGCACCTCCTTAGCACCATTCAGCAACTGTGGAGAAGGGACAGGACGACAGCAGTGCTCTGCCAGGAGTGTGTCACTGCTCCAGAAGGAGACTGCACAGTGGGTAGAAACCTGCACAACTGGCCAGCATCTGGTTTGGCTCAGGAGAGCCCGCCTTTTTGAGGGGAGGGGGAGTTACATCAGCTCCAAGCTCTCAAGTGGCAGCCACTTCCATCTGCCATTTCCTGCCCTGGCCAAAGACTGGCATGAATGCTCCAGGTTTCCCTGGAGGTACCTGGAGCCCAGGGAGAGCTTGGGTCTTTGGCTGTAGAGATTGGTCCAAAACTGACGTTCAGAGCAAAGACAGGCTCTGGGGCCTTGAAACATATGGCCCAGAGGGGCTGAGGGAGGAGGAAGACCATCTCACCACCCAGTGAGACCCCAAGTCCCCTCAAAACCCATCTCCCCTGTCCTGACCTACAGAGGCTTGTGCCAAATCGAGGAACAGGAGTGGGGGCAAACTGGAGTGGATGACTATAATTGCCTGGACCAATCAAAGGCTGCCTGCGGCCCAATCCTGCCTCAGGCATATGCACTCTCCAGCGTAAGAAAGGAGTAAGAAGGAGCCAACAGCTGACCAGTCACGTGACACTGGCTCATGGCTGGTCCGACCCGGGGCTGCTGAGCAGAAACACTGCTAGTCTTCCAAGGTGGTGGAGTCTTTCTGAATGGGTTGCCCTTGCATTGGAATCTGGCTCAGGGGCGATGCCATTACTTTTGGTGACCTGTAATTTGAGAAGGAACAAAGGGAAAGGGTCAGTTTGTGGTGCGGCTATGAAAGCACTCCAGGTAGCTTATTCTAATGATATTATGGCTCTTCTAGGGCTTTGGAGTAATAATCATGGCATTTCTACTTTACTGAGGTCCACTGCACGCTATACAATGCTGGGTGCTTCGCTTCCCTTATCCCATCTCTTTCTCACAGCACTTCTGCGAGGGTATCAGTAACCCCATGTTCCATATGAGGAAACTAAAATTCAGAAGTTTACTTGACTTGCTCAAAGCAATCTTTTAAGTGGTAGGTTCAGGACTGCAGCCCACATCTTTCTGCTGTACCAAACCATTTACCCTGGTCTACAAGGTCCCATACAACCTGGATGTTGCCCACCTCACCAACCTCATTCTGTGCCACTTTACCCCTCATACCCAACCTACAATGGCTCTCCTGCCACTCTTTATCCTACTCGCTAGGCACCTTCCACCACTTGATACTGTCATTTGCTTATGGATTTTTTAGGATCTGCCTCTATCACCAGAGGGGGGACCCAAAGGATCAGGGACATATCAGTCTTGGCTCCTACTATAGTGCCAGCACCCAGAACAGGGCCTGGCACATAAGAGGTGCTCAATAAATACATGCTGAATGACTGAAAGCTTATCTCTGATAGCTTCCCTTACTGGTGCTAGATACTTTAAGTATACAATAAAACCTGTGAAAATTGGAACCTGTGTATGGTGGAAACCTGTCGGAGAAGGAAAACTCAAATATTTTACACTAATAGAGAGCAAAAACTGGTAAGACTGCACTCTGTCAAAGGTGGAAAACTTGCGAGACCCAGAAAAACAAGGCAATCCCATCAAGTTCCGGCTCTCACAGGTTTCACTGTATCTCTCTAACCATCACATCAGCCTACAAGGTGAAGCTAATTAGTCCCATTTGGTAGTGGTAGAGCAAAAAGGAATGGACTTTGGAGTCAAACAGGTTTGAATCCTGGATCTATCTCCAGGTAACTGTGTGACCTTGGGTAAGTCACTTACCCTACCTGACATTAGGTTTCCTTGGGTTGTACAACAGGGGTCCTAATTCAGAGCTGCTGTTGAGAATTAAATGAGACTGAATTAGGCATTTAACAAATGGTAACTATTATCATTACAGCAGAGGAACTGGAGGCTCTGAGAGGTTCATTAACTTACCCAAGGTCACACAGCTGGAAAGTGGGAGGAAGAGAGCAGTAAAAAACACTAGCATTTTCAAGTCTGGGTGTCCTCATGGCAGTACCAAGTGCTCTGGCTGGCTCCAGGTACTCTGCAGAAATCACCATCAGCCAAGCTTCAAGGAGGCATTCTGAAACATTGTGTGAGCCCCAGGCTGGGTTACTGGGGTTTGCCTCAAGTCTATACCTAAGATAAGCCTCAACCCACTGGCTGCCATTCAATCGATTCCAACTCATAGTGACCCTATAGGACAGAGTGGCACTGCCCCATAAGGTTTCCAAGGAGTGGCTGGTGGATTCGAACTGCTGATCTTTTGGTTAGCAGCCGAGCTCTTAACCACTGTGCCACCAGGGCTCCAAGATATGCCTCAAGGACCCCCCAAACTAAAAACATACCCACAAGAGGAAGTCTGCTACAGTGTGGGAGAAGGGACTCCAGGCAGGGTAGAGGGGATCAAGGACATTTTTGGCTCCAACACTGTTTCTACTGCCTCTAATTTATTTGGTTTAATGAGCAATGCAAAATCAACCACCAAAATCATAGCAATCATTTCTGCAGATATGCCTGCAAACCCAGTTTCCTCATCTGTAAAAGGGGGATGATAACTCTGACCTCAGAAGGTTATGTTGTAAGGAATAAACAAGATGACTCACAATACCTGGCCTACTGCTCACACCATACACTTCCCTTCTGAGGACAGAATAGAACCATGGGGGCTCCTCTTTCTCACATGGTACCACAACCCCTTTTCAGCATGAAGCCCGAGGAAGAGCCTGGCTGTGGAGGCAGGAGGCCTCTGTGTGAATCATGGCTCTGCCTCATGGCATCACTTTGAATACAGATTGCCTATATCTGTAAAATGAGGATAAGAATTCCTTCCTTCCAGGGTTGTTGTGAGGATTACCTGAGAGAATTTGCTTCGCATGTGGCCTCCAACAGAATACGTGCTCAGTGAATATTAGTCATTTTCAGGATTATCAGGAGCTGTGAGACCAGCATGATTGCTTACCTGTTTCCTTCAAAGTACTTATCACAATCCATAATTACTAATTGTTTGCTTGTTTATTGTTTGTCTCCTCCCATCAGAATGTAAGGTCCCGGAAGGAGGGACTGGGTCTTTCCTGGCCACCACTTAGAAGGTATAAATAAATGTTCGAACAGTGAAAGAAAGAACCTGGTCCCATTTGGCAACTGTCTGTAGAGGAAGCTCCTGCCACAACACTGATGGCAGCAGAGACTGAGGTCTTCTGGCCGGTGAAATATGTATGCTTCTTTATTCAGGTTGCTAAAGGCCAGGAAATCTAGGTACTCTTAGGGGACCATCAAAGAAATCTTCTATGCTTCTCTACTAAAACTTTCATCCCAGGATGTCCAAAGACTGGGGAGAAGCTGATGGGAGAAAAACTTACAGAGGAGACACTTCTGTTAACTGATTTATCTTCTGTTGACTGAGAAAAGGCTGCCAGCGTTCCATTTTAGCTGAGAAGTTGGCTTTGTTATGATTCAGAGGCCCTGAGCTCCTGCTGCAGACCTTTGAATTTTAAAGGATGGTTACTCACTGGTTCTTGTGCTTGAAGCCGCTGACATGAGCTTGGTACTGCTCTATGGAGTTCAGCACTATCTTACATGTCTTGCAGGGGTAGCCCTTCCCAGCTGAAACACATCAAAATCAAGATGTTCAGTTATCCAGTAAGCAGGACCTGGTGCTTTTGACAGGATGTACAGATGCTCTTCTGAGGACTGATGGGCGGGGCAAGGTCAAGTGGTAGGCCCTAATGGGAATCCCAGAAGCCTCAGTGCTAAGGAGCACTGTGTGCCTATATTTTCCTCAGGGTTGGGAACCTCCTCGTTCTCATTCCCCTCTGTGCCCCAAGTCTCAGCCTAGAATAACTGTCTACTGAGTAAATAAAGAATGACAGAACAAAGAGGTGACATTTGGTGTAACTGTCTTTTCCACCTTGACTGTGCTAAGTGGCTTCATTAAGGATGCTTTTCACTGAGAAGAGTCTCTGGGAAGGTGCCACTCTCCTCAGGCTTGTAATAACAGTAACTAATGAGAATGCCTGTTATGAAAATCAATCTGTCTTTCTACCTGGGGGCTCACAGACACCCTGTCTGACTGCCAGGGCTGCTCCAATGACAAAGTGGCCTTTTCCCACAAGGTCTAGCAGAGACAGCATGGGTCAGGAGCCAAAATATGGCACTAGACTCTTGGCTCTGCCTTTGTGTGGCCTTGGCTATATCCCCTCTCTCATCTTCAGCTTTTCTCAACTGCAAACCGATTATACCACAACTTATAATCATAATGCTTATGATGCAAAACTGCTATTTACCAAATGCCTGATATATACCATTCAGTTTACATAATTTTGTTTGGTCTGCATAATGATCTTGTGAGGATCATTATTCTTATTTTATATATAAAAAAAAGACTTGCCATCAAGTCAATTCCGACTCGTAGTGACCCTATAGGACAGAACAGAACTGCCCCATATGGTTCCGAGGCTATAAATTTTTTTTCTAGCTGTCGCCAGTCATCTTTTTTTTTTTTTAAATTGTACTTTAGATGAAGGTTTACAGAACAAATAGTTTCTCATTAAACAGTCAGTACACATATTGTTTTATGACTTTGGTTAACAACCCCACGACATGTCCACACTCTCCCTTCTCGACCTTTTTTTTTTTGTGAAAATATATATAGCCAAAGATACACCATTTCAAAAATTTCTACATGCACAATTCACAGACATCAATTACATTCTTCCAGTTGTGCTGCTATTCTCACTTTAGATGAAGTTTTACAGAACAAAATAGTTTCTCGTACACATGTTGCCCTATGACAATGGATAACAACCCCACTATACGTCAACGCTGTACTTACTCAAACTTGGGTTCCCTATCACCAGCTTTCCTGTCCCCTTCTGCCTTGTAGTCCTTGTCCCTGGATTGCTGTGCCTCATTAGTCCCGTTCTGTTTTATGGGGATGTCCAATCCCTGGCTGAATGGTGAACCTCGGAAGTGATTTCACCACTGAACTAAAAGGGTGTCTGGGGGCCATACTCTTAGGGTTTCTCCGGTCTCTTTCAGCCAGTAAATCTGGTCTTTTTTTTGTGTGTTAGAATTTTGTTCTACATCCTTCTCCAGCTCTGTCCAGAACCCTCTGTTGTGATCCCGGTCAGAGCAGTCAGTGGTGGTAGCTGGGCACCATCTAGCTATACTGGACTCGATCTGGTGAAGGCTTTGGTACCTGTGGTCCATTAGTCCTTTGGACTAATCTTTTCCTTGTATCCTGTTCTCTTGATTCTCCCTTGCTCCTGAAGGGGTGAGACCAGTGGAATATCTTAGATGGCTGCTCACAGGCTTTTAAGACCCCAGATGCTACTCACCAAGGTAGAATGTAGAACATTGTCTTTATAAAGTGTGTTATGCAAGGCTATAAATTTTTATGGACGAAGACTGCCACATCCTTCTCCCACGGAGCAGCTGGTGGGTTTAAACTGCTGACTTTTTGGTTAGTGGCTGAGGCACAGTCACATGTCCAAGAACAGAGAGCTAATAAGTTGTAAACTCAAGCTTGACTCACTGCAAAGGTTATACTTACTCTAGCATGCCAGGCACTAGCTGTATAAGAAAGGCTGCTACACACGATTTCAAGGGCTCTTGGGCTCTGACAAATCATTTGCCACCCTAAAGTCTCACAGGTTTGGAGTGAGATCTCCAAGGTTCAAGTTCCAGCTCTACCATTTCTTAGCTGTGGGACCACAGGCCAATTACTTAACTTCCCTGAGATTTGATTTCCTCACTTGTAAAAGTAAGGCTTTTCTGAGACTCAGGCTCCTCACTGATAAAATGGTGTTAATACTAGTTATCAACCTCATAAGGTTATTGTAATGATTTAAATAAATATTTCTGGCACATAGTAAGTGCACAACAAATGTAAGCACTTACGACTATTATTATTCTACTCTTCTGAGCTCTGAGACATGCTGGCAAAGAGGGAGAGGTGGCGGGTATCTTTTAAACAGCCTTCCATAACAACTTCAGCTACTGAGAACACTGACAATCTCCTCTACTATAGTAGGTTAGCCAACGTTCCCAGCTGTGTTTGTTTTCCTTGTATCTTCAGGTGTTTCCTGGAAGACACATCTGTCCTTTTAAAAATTTAAGGAGAAAATTACTGCTCTCAGAATTCAAGGTCCTTTTTAGACATTTAAGCCCAGTATGCATGGTTCAACTCTAACGGGGAAAAGATCTCATGATATGGAAGCCGGACCTGGGGCTGGTGTGAGGATGACAACCCACCAATGGTGAAGAGTCACCAACGCCAGATTACAACAACCCACTTATTATCTCCCAAGCACCAGGCACCATGCCAGGGCTTTGTATATTTATGTCCTTAGGACCTTACAGCAACCCCGCAAGACAGGTGGTTTTCAGAGCAGGAAACCAGCTCAGAGAAGTGGTCCCTCTGGGTCAGTGCTGGGATTTGTCCCCTGGTCTGATGGTGAAGCCCCTGTTCTTCCCTCTGCACCACAGGTCTCCGGACACTCCTATGCCCCCAGTGAGGGACCAGATCTTAGCACACTATCTGCTGAACTGTAAACTAGATTCAAATCATCATTTGGGGCAGTTGCAGAATCTACTGGTGTTTCTAAAAAAATGAATTTGTCTAATACCCACACTAATGAATTTTCATCTGCTTGTTTTACAGAATGTTTGATATTCTGGTTTACCTATGTGACATTATGAAGTATGTCACAAGAGCGATATTTAAAGATTTGGCTTGTTTGGAAAAAAAAGAATGTCACCTGTCTCAAGTTGGTAGAACTCTTTCCTCCATCTCACTTTCCCCTCTGGCTATCACCTTCATTCTCTTTTCCCTCTGCCAAGTCTTCTGAAAGAGCTGTTTATACTTGCTTCTCCATTTTCTTGCTTTCCAATCACTTTGCAACCCCCCCGCCCAACACACACACGCTCTTTCCAAGGTCACTGGTGGCTTCCATGCATCTAAATTTAATGTATAAACTAGATGCCTGTTGGGCATCTGACAGACTGATTTACTTCTTCCTTCTTCAAATTCTCCTAGTTTTTGGCTTTCAGCATGCTAAGCTCTTGATTTTTCTCCTTCTCTGGTTGCTCCTAATCACTGTCTTTTGCTGTCTCCTGTTTTATCCCACCATTAAATGTTGACATTCCAGAGGGCTAAATCCTAGACTCTTAACTCTTCTCTCTCTAAACTCTCTTAGGGATCTCATTCATTTCCAATTTCAATTACCACCTCTGTGTTCTTGAACATGTGACTGTGCCTTTAATTTCATTAAAATATATGGAACTACCAATGTTCAACAGTTCCTGACCTACAAAAATGGCAATTTTGTATAGTTCAACCTAACATATGATGGAAACAAATTTTTCACTCTAATCCACACTCTTGTTTGAGCTCCAGACCTGATGGTCAATTGTCTTTCTTTGTTGTAAATATATACATAACATTTGCCAATTCCACATTTTTCGGGTATGTAATTTAGCGTTATCAATTACATTAACTAACTGTCTCTTTAACATCCCTACTTGGATGCCTCATGGTCATCTCAAAGTCAATGTGACAAACTCTGGTCATCCTCCTGACTGCATAAGCCTAAACCTAGGCACCATCCTTGACTGCTTCTTTTCCCTCATCTCCCACATTTGATGGCCAAGTCCTGACAACTCTACTTCCTATATACCTCTTGAATCCCTCTACTCTGTCCATCTCCTCCACTGCTACCTTAGTCTAAGCTATCATGTAGAGTATTTGAACCACACTATAGCCTCAAGCCTGGTCTCTCTTCACTATCCTTCCATGCCATTCCAAACCATTCTCCACAATGTAATTCTTTATCAGTAATGCTTAAACTGTCAATGGTTTCCCATGCCATGACTGGACACTTGCTCATCTACCTGGCCTCATTTTGCTCCACACTATGCCCTTTGCCCTCCGGGAGGCCTTCCTTGATCACTGTTCCTCCCATTTTCTGTTATCTCCCTTATTTTATATGCCCACAGTACCCCATTTGTCTCCTTTTCTAAGGCTTGTCACACTTGTGATTATCTGCTCAATGTCTGTTTTCTCTGTTAGACTCTAAGGTCCATGAGAACAAGGACAATACCTGTCTTGTTTACTACCTTATATACACTGCCTGGCACATATTAGGAAAGAGATCAACAAATACTTGAAGGCTATATATTAATTTAGTAAGACTTGAAAACCTGTCCTATGTATAGGAGTTGAAGAAACTGGGTGACCAGCATGGAGCAGAGAAAGTAGACCTGCTCTGTGTGGAAGGCAAGGCCCTAAGTAGGGGGAGAAAGTAACAGGGTGAGGCAGAGGAGGGTTCCAATAACCCAAAGGGGATGCTGAGTGTCCTGGGGGCTGGAAGGATTTGGCTGCCTGTGATGATTAAGGTTATGTGTCAACTTGGCTGGGCATGAGTCTCAGTGATTTGGCAGACGTCATGTAATCATCCCCCATTTTGTGATCTGATGTGAGCAGCCAATCAATTAAAAGGGGACTTTCCTTGGGGGTGTGGCCTGTATCCAAATATATATGGATATTCTGGCAAAGCTTGCCCTCTCTCGATTCTGCATCTGATTCATCTTCCTCCGACCTCTAGTTCTTGGGACATAAGCCAGCAGGCTGCCATCTGACCTGCCAATTTTGGTTTCAGCAGCCCCATGCAACCACATGAGTTAGGAGAAGCCTCCAGTTTGACGCCTGACCCATGGATTTGGGACTTGCCAGCCTCCACAACTGCGTGAGCCATCTCCTTGAAATAAACCTCTCTCTATATATATACATGTTTATATGTACAGGCATGTGTCACATAATGTCCATTTGGTCAACACCTGATGGCATATATGTCCATGGTTCCCTAAGGTTTTTTTTTTTTTTAAAGGGAAAGCACCTCTCCTTTTGTTTATTATTTCCCCCTAATGGTTTTAAAGACCCAAACCCCCAGAGTGAAGGAACAGCGAGACTCCAGGGTACATTCCAATCCCTGCAGTGCCTCCTCCTCCTCCTTCCCCTCCTCCTGGCTTCAGTCACCCACGTAGCAGCTGTCCACTCCCAGTGCAGGGTGGTACCTGCTGGCTCCTCCTGTTCTGCCGTGGGTGGTGGCTGCACCTGGGGCACTTGTGGGCTCCCAGCTTCAGGGATGGCTGCACATGATCAGGAAGTGGTTGTACCAATGGGCTATGGCAGCCAGGGCTGCCACTGCTAGCCCTGCTCCTGACGCTTGCACACACACTTCTTGCTCGATCCCCTGCAGCCACCTCTCTGAGCCCCCTGTGCGCCTCGACGTGGCCAAAGTCCTGACCCCAGCTGCCAATGCAGCTCTGGCCTGGCCTGCAGCCACACATCCAGCAAGGCTGGCCTGTCCTATCAATGGATACAGCTCTTGGGCTTTGTCTGGCGGGCAGGTGGTGGTGGTGGCTGCTGGGCCTAGGCTGCTCCTGCTCCTCAGGCAGATAGATGGAAGAGTGGGCGGGGTTGGGTGTGTAACCCAGCAGGCGGGGCTGGGTGCATAACCTGGGGACTGCCTGTATATAATATGGTGTTTGCACAACATCCAAACCACATGATGTCCTATTTCACAGAACGTATTGTAGATATTAAGTGACGTGTGACTATATATACACTTCACTTGGTTTTGCTCCTCTAGAGAACTCAGCCTGAGACATTTGGTACTGAGAGTGATTCTTGTTGTTGTGTGCCGCTGAGTTGATTTTGACTCATAGCAACCCTACAGGACAGAGGAGAACTGCCCCATAGGGTTTTCAAGGAGTGGCTGGTGGATTCGAACTGCCAACCTTTTGAATAGCAGCCTAAGCTCTTAACCACTTCACCACCAGGGCTCCAGAGTGGTTCTAGAAGAACAAAATTCTAAGGATGAGGTTTCTGAATTTGTTCTGAAGTCTAGCTAGTCTTAAAGGCACTGATGACTCTGCCCCCAGTAGTAAAGAGGGCACTACTAATCTAGGGTGTGAGGTGGCAATAGAAATATGCAAAATATCACCACCGATGGATCAAATATTTGTGAGAGACAAGGCTCTGGGTGGATGCATATTTGATACTTTTCTACAATTCTGTCAGAATGAAAAGTAAAACGAAGCTGGTTGGTTGGTCCTACTTTTGCTAAACAAAGTGGTGAAAGAAAGAGATGAGTCACAGAGTCATAACTCAGAGTCACAGCTCAAACACCACATATAAGATCTGTAGTTGTCACTTGTGTCCTGAAAAAAAGCCTTATTTCTTATAGAAATTGCCGAAAACTAAACCCAGAGTCTTACTGTAAGAGTGGCTGAATTTTAACACCAATTGAATTCCCAACCTCAAATGGGGTCTGAAGTTAAAGTGAAGGCACTGATTGGGAAGAAACGGGATCCTGAAACTTCGGATGGGGACATACAGTCAGATAATCAGGAAGCTGGGGATACTGAACCCCTAAATTCCGTGGAATCACTCCTGCCAACAGAACCAGCCCTCTTACTCCCATCTGAGATTATTCCACCTTTGTCTGCTAAGCCAGACTCCCCAGTAAAACCATTATCCCTTCCACTCCATCTGAAGAGATTAACCTTACAAGACATTAGTGACTGTCCCCAGGACCCACCCACACCACTCATTTTTGCTTCTAGACCTGTAACTAGATTCAAGTCCCAGCAAGCCCCAAGAGGTGAAGTACAAAGTGTGACCCAGCAGGAGGTATGCTACACTGCAAAAGAACTGCTTGTTTCGTCTAATATGTACAAACAGAAACCTGGGGAATATGTGTGGGAATGGATATTAAGGGTGTGGGATAATGGTGCAGGAACATAAAGTTGGATCTGTCTGAGTTTATTGATATGGGCCAACTAAGCACCGATTCTTCATTCAGTGTTCCACCTTGAGAGTTAGAAAAGGAGCTAATAGTTTATTTGGTTGGTTCACTGAAGCACAGATTATGCGATGGCCTACACTAAATCAAGCTGAAGTACTAGACCTGCCTTGGTATACTGTAGAAGAAGGAATCCAAAGACTTAGGGCAATGGGCATGTTACAGTGGATTTATCAGGTTGGACCCACAGACCCAGCCATGGAGTGCCCAGAGGACATACTTTTACCACAGTGGTGAGGAACAAATTTGTGAAGTGAACCCCAGCATCCTTGAAGATTGCTGTGATTGCTATTTATGTAAGTTAGATTAAAGAGTGGGAACTGCCGTAACTGAATTAAGGCATCTAACTACAATGGGGCTGACTGGACCCCATGGTGGTAGGGGACAAGTGGTGGCACATAACTGACAAAGACAAGATGGGCATGGTTACCATCTACAGCCTTTTACGAAAGTGACTGTTCATTGGTAAAAAGGAAATAATCAGACTTTTTGGGGATTACTGGACAGGACACTGGCTCTGAACTGATACTAATTCCAGGAGACCCAAAATGTCACTGTGGCCCACCATTCAGAGTAGGGGTATATGGAGGTCAGGTTATTAATGGAGTCTTAGCTCAGGTTCATCTCACAGTTGGTCTGGTGGGTTCTGAACCCATCCTGTAGCGATTTTCCTGGTTCCAGAATGCATAATTGGAATAGACATATTCAGCAACTGGCAGAACCCCCACATTGGATCCTTGACAAGCGAAGTAAGGGCTATTATGGTAAAAAAAAAGCCAGGTGGAAGCCATTAGCACTGCCCCTACCTAGGAAGATAGTAAACCAAAAGCAATACCTCACTCCTGGAGGGACTGCAATGATTACTGCCACCATCAAGGACTTGAAAGATGCAGGGGTGGTGATTCCTACCACATCCACATTCAACTTGCTTATCTGGCCTGTGCAAGAAAAAGATGGATCTTGGAGAATGACAGTGGATTATCGAAAACTTAACCAGGTGGTGACTCCAATTGCAGCTGCTGTTCCAGATGTGGCTTCATTGTTTGAGCAAATTAATACATCTCCTTGTATCTGGTATGCAGCTATTGATTTGGCCAATGTCTTTTTCTTGATTGCAATTATGAAGGAACACCAGAAGCAGATTGCCTTCAGCTGGCAAGGCCAACAATACACCTTCAGTGTCCTACCTCAGGAGTGTATCAACTCTCTAGCCCTATGTTATAACTGAATCCTCAGGGACCCTGATCGCCTTTCCCTTCCATAAGATGTCACACTGGTCCATTACACTGATGACATTATGCTGACTGGACCTAAGGAAGAAGTATCAATGACTCTAGACTTATTGGTAAAACATTTGTGTGCTAGAGGGTAGGAAATTAATCTGACAAAAATTCAGGCACCTTCCACCTCAGTGAAATTTCTAGAGATCTAATGGTGTGGGGCATATCAAGATATTCTTTCTGAAGAGAAGGATAAGTTGTTATATCTGGCCCCTCCTACAGCTAAAAAGGAGGTACGATGCCTGATGGGCCTCTTTGGATTTTGGAGGCAACATCCCTCATTTGGGTGTGCTACTCTGGCCTACTTATCAAGTGACTTGAAAAGCTGCTACTTTTGAGTGGGGCCCAGAACGAAAAGGCTCTGCAACAGGTTCAGGCTGCCATGCAAGCAGTGCCGGGCCACATGATCCGGGTGATCCAATGGTGCTTGGAATGTCAGTGGTAGATAAAGATGCCGTTTGGAGTCTTTGGCAGGCCCCTACTGGTGAATCACAGTGCAGACACTTAGGATTTTGGAGCACAGCTCTGCCATCCTCTGCAGATAACCACTTTCCTTTTGAGAAACAGCTTTTGGATTGTTACTGGGCCTTAGTAGAGACTGGATGCTTACCCACGGGCCAACAAGGCACCATGAGACCTGAGCTTCCCATCAAGAACTGGGTGTTATCTGACCCACAGAGCCATAAAGTTGGACATGCACAACAGCACTCCATCATTAAATGGAAGTGATATACACAAGATTAGGCTTGAGCAGGACCTGAAGGCACAAGTAAGTTACATGAGGAAGTGGCCCAAACACCCATGGTCTCCACTCCTGTCATATTACCTGCCTTCTCCTAGGCTGCACCTATGGCCTCATGGGGAGTTCCTTATGATCAGTTCACTGAGGAAGAGAAAACTTGTGCCTGGTTTACAGATGATTCTTCACGATATGCAGGCACCACTTGCAAGTGGAAAGCAGCAGTACCACAGCCCCTTTCTGGGACCTCCTTGAAGGATAGTGGTGAAGGGAAATCTTTCCAGTGGGCAGAACTTTGAGCAACATACCTGGTTGTTCATTTTGTTTGGAAGGAGAGATTGCCAGATGTGTGACTGTATACTGATTCATGGGCCGTGGCCAATGGTTTGACTGGACAGTCAGGGACTTGGAAGGAACATGATTAGAAACATAAAGAGGTATTGGAAGAGGCATGTGGATAGACCTCTCTGAATGGGCCAAAGATGTGAAGATATTTGTGTCTCATGTGAATGGTCACCAAAGGATGACTTGGGCAGAGAATTTTAACAATCAAGTGGACAGGATGACACATTCTATGGATACCAGTCAGCCTCTTTCCTCAGTCACTCCGGTCATTGCCCAACAGGCTCATGAACAAAATGGCCATGGTGGCAGAGATGGAGCTTATACATTGGCTCAGCAACACTGACTTCCACTCATCAAGGCTGACTTGGCTACAGCCACCTGAGTGCCTAATCTGCCAGCAGCAGAGACCAACACTGAGACCCCGATATGGCATCATTCCTAGGGGAGATCAGCCAGCAACCTGGTAGCAGGTTGATTACACTGGTTCACTTCCATCATGGAAAGGGCAGCGTTTTGTTCTTACTGGGATAGACACTCTGATAGCTTTGCTTTCCCTGCATGCAATGCTTCTGCCAAAACTACCATCTGTGGATTTATAGAATGCCTTATCCACAGTCATGGTATCCCACACAACATTGCTTCGGATCAAGGAACTCACTTCACAGCAAATGAAATGCGGCAATCGACCCACACTCATGGATTTCACTGGTCTTCCCACATTCCCCATCATCCTGAAGCAGCTGGCTTGATAGAATGATGGAATAGCCTTCTGAAAGACACAATTACAGTGACAGCTAGGTGGCAATACCTTGCAGAGTTGGGGTTATTTTCCCCAGGAGGATGTATATGCTCTAAACCAGCATCCAATATATGGTGCTATTTCTCCCATAGCCAGGATTAACAGGTTCAGGAATCAAGGGGTGGAAATGGGAGTGGCACCACTCACTATTACCCCTAGTGACCCATTTGCAAAATTTTTGCTTTCTGTCCCTATGACCATAAGCTCTGCAGGTCTAGAGGTCTTAGTTCCAAAGGGAGGAATGCTCCCACTAGGAGACACAACACGGATTCCACTGAACTGGAAGTAAGGAATGTTACCTGGCCACTCTGGGCTCCTCATACTTCTGGATCAACAGGCAAAGAAAGGAGTTATCATATTGGCTGGTGGACTGATCCTGATTATCAAGAGAAAATCAGATTGATATTACATAATGGAGATAAAGAAAAGTATGTCTAGAATACAGGAGATCCCTTAGGATGTCCTTGGTACTACCATGCCCTGTGATTAAAGTCAACGTAACATTACAGCAACCCAATTCTGACATGACTACCAATGGCCCGGACCCTTCAGGAATGAAGGTTTGGGTCACCCGACCAGGCAAAGAACCAGAACCAGCTGAGGTGGTTGCTGAAGGCAAAGGGAATACAAAATGGGTGGTGTAAGAAGGTAGTTCTAAATAGCAGCTACAACCACGAGACCAGCTGCAGAAACGAGGACTGTAATTGTTTTGAGTATTTCTTCCGTTTTGTTATATATGTATGTATATGTATGTATATATGTATGTATACACACACATATAGATTTATCTAGCAAATATCTTTGTTTTCTTCCCTCACTTATTCTATTACTTATTATAAAATATAAGATGTAAATGAGACTAGTGTGTTTTTGGCTGTATGCATGTTAGTTATATAACGTTAGGTGCAAGTATGACCTTATAAATATTTAGAGATAATGTATGGTTTAAGGAGATGTGTACAGGTGCCAAGTTGACAAGGGGTGGACTGTGATGGTTAAGGTTATATGTTAACTTCGCTAGGCCATGATTCTCAGTTGTTTGGCAGGTAGTATGTAATTATCCTCCGTTTTGTGATCTGATGTGAGCAGCCAATCCCCTGAAAGGGGACTTTCCTTGGGGGGTGTGGCTTGCATACGACATATATGGATGTTCTGGCAAAGCTCACCTTCTCTTGCTCTTTATCCAACTCAACATCCCCTGACCTCCAGTTCTTCGGATGTGAGCCAGCAGCCTGCCATCTAATCTGCTGACCTGGGGTTTGTCAGCCCCTGCAACCACGTGAATCAAGAGAAGTCTCCACCCGGACGCCTGACCCACAGATTTTGGACTTGACATCCTCCACAACTGTGTGAGCCATTTCCTTGAAATAAATCTCTGTCTATATATATTTACAAATATATATGTTTCACTGGTCTTGCTCCTCTAGAGAACCCAGCCTAAGACACTGCCCAAATGTTATGCAGGTTTTAGTTCTGGTCTTTTTGAGTAAATCTATGAGAAAAATGTGAGGTCTGGCACATAACACAAACTCCAAGACTTGTCTGATCTGCTTGGAAGATGCTCTCTCTGCCTCTTACATCTGAAGAGATCCTTAGTTGCCATGAGCCCTATGGGAACTATTCTCTGGTCCCAGCACAGAAATCAACCTGGGTTTTCAAGGCTGGCTCTAGGTCTGCCCCTCCCTAGTGTGGAACCCTGGGTAAATCACTTCATCTTTCTGATAATAATATCCTCATCTGTGAAGTGGGGGTAATTAAACTTGTACTACAGAGCTTGAGGATTAAATGAGTAGTATGTGAGAGTACCTAGCCTAGGGCCTGGACTACTGCAGCTGTTGCTAAGTGTTAGATGACTGACTGGATGAATGAACAAACTTTGACTGAAGCCAGCAGGCAGAAGTCAAGCTGCTAACAAACCTAAATCCTTCACTAAGGCAGTATCCTTGTTCATTAACACTGCCTGCTCACCCTAGGTCATACTCTACCTCTGTAAGAAGGGGTCAGAGTGGGCTCAGTTCCTCTGCTGGACATCCTCTACTCAGAAAGCCTCCTGCCAAGGACACTCAGAACTTCCAAGCAGGAGGAAGGAGTCTAAGTAGAGACCCATACTGATGCTGCCACTTACCAGCATCACAGTCATAGCAGAATGACCTCCAACAAGTCACTTTAAGTCTCAACTTCATTTGTGAAATGGAATAATCATACCGATTTACAGGAATACTGTGGGGATTAAATTAGAATGTATGTATTAATATCGAGGGGGACGTGATCCTCCTGTCCCTCTGCCTAGGTTTTCATGAAAGATTTTTGCTGATATGTAAAGCAGTCAGCTGCCTTGAGCAAGAAAAAAGGCTCAAGGCTAAGTCCTAGGATTACAGACAGTCCCCGGACTACGAACATCCGACTTACGTACAACCTGCAGTTACGAACCAACTCCGTAAATCCTATTGTACTAAAAATTCAAGGTACATACAATGGTTCCTAATAACAAACGGGCGCTACTTTGCGATGTGCATCAAAACATTATTATTATTATTACTGTATTATTATGTTAAAGATGTTTTTAGTATACCTGGAAGTGTTTAATGTTTTTTATGCATAGAAAGGTACACTATATGCTATATACTAAGACAAACATTTGACTAATTCACATTAGATAAGAACCGTACCTAACTGTTCCAGCTTACATACAAATTTGACTTAAAGACAGATTAGGAAGGGACCTTGTTGGTAATCCAGGGACTGCCTGTAAATGTGGGTAATTTAGCCTTAGACAAATGGAGGAGGTGGGCGGATTCAGGAAGGAAGCTTTGGTTTGAAGTAAAAGAAAATGGATACAAGTTAAGATAAGCAACCAAAACATCCACAGTGCCTGAGTCCTGCCAATGGACAAGAGGTAATGCAAGGGAACCCTGGTCATGCCAGTTTGAATGCAATTTTGTTCTATCAATCACAGGCCAAAGTAGAAGGCCATCATGAAGCAGTGTTCTAAGGAACCTGGTTCTGAAGTTGCCACATTCCTCAGCATATGAACCTGTTGCCATCGAGTCAATTCTAACTTCACATCAACCCTACAGGACGGAGCAGAACTGCCCCATAGGGTTTCCAAGGCTGTAAATATTTACAGGAAGCAGACTGCCACATCTTTCTCACTTGGAGCTGTTGGTGGGTTTGAACCGTCGATCTCCCAAGTGCTTTAACCACTATGCCACCAGGGCTCCTTCCTCAGCACATGAGATCTTGTGAAATGGGGATGTCACTGCCTATATGTGGGGGCAGTAAGTATCAGCCATCTCTTCCCTTTGGGAAGAGGATAAAGCAGGATACTTCAGTGGCATTGGAGGAGTAGTCCTTGACACCCTGCTGGAGGGATCTGGCTTGCAGTCTTCTTCCCTTGCTTCCTAGCCACTGCTTTGCACCATCTCATCTGTCAGTATGGCTCAGGGTCAGCCTGTGTTGTATGGTTGCCTTTGGTGTTTGGGGAGTTGTTAGAGAGGCATGATTCCTCCTTCTCCCATATTTGGTGTGGAACTTCTACAGCATCTTGAGTGTTCACGTTCCCCATGATCGTGGGAGGAGCACAGATGACCCTGGGCAGCAGCATCCTGAGACCAAGTTGTTCCACACTTGGATGCTATGGGGGCCTCAACACTACAGGCCAAGGAGGAAGACCACTGCCTGAGGGAGCCCTGAGGATCAACACCAATGCTCACGTGGGCTCCATGAGACAGGGACTGCGTCAGAGCTGGTCACTACTGTATCCCCAGTGAGGGAACACAGTAGGTACTCAACAAATATTTACCGAAAGAGAACATGCTCCCTCCCTCCTGGATATTATAAGCCACAAGTAGTTACTGCGATAGGAAGGGCTCCTAACTTTTTGTGAATTCTCACTCCTGTGATGCTGACTAGCATCTTAAGGTCAGGGAAGTAGCCTAATATTCTTATCCCAGGGATACAAGCAGGCCTTCCTGCTGAGAGAGGAGGTACCCTGAGGAGACTTAGGGAGTTTAATCAGAGGTTGCAAATTGGTGGCCCTTAGCCCAAATCTGGCTTGTGGAAGTATTTGGCTCACACAACCAAATAATTTTAAAACATTTTAAATTAGCTGCACGTTTAAAAATCAGAGGCTGTACAAATCTGACTTTCCAGATTCTCTTGAAGAACCAAAGGATAAAGGAACACCACCTCGGGCTGACTAGAAGGGTCATGTATGCTCTAGCTGACCATATCCCTTCCTGGCTCTCTCACTCATTTAAATTTCTTATCTGGCTTCTGTAGGCACCTGAGTTTGCAATGCCTGCTTTAGAAGACGTAAGGAAGAAAAGCACAGCCTTGGTTGGTCAGGGGAGCCAAGCCCTGCTCCAAGCACCCCTGGCGTCTGATCTGCTTTGGGTGTAAGCGGGGCCCGCTCACCTGATGAGTCAGTGACAGCTGGGTCTGCTAGCCGCCCATAGTGTGCCATGAGTTTGAGCTTGGTCTCCTGTTTCCTGTGTTTCTTGCCCACGTAATGTTGTTGAGCCATGACAGGGTCGTTGAAAGTTGCGTGGCAGAGGCTGCAGAACTTGTCTGGGTCTATCATTTCTCTGTTCTGGTGCAAGGCTAAGGTGGAGGCCACAATAAAAGGGTTTGTAAGGTGTTTCAACAGAGCTTCGAAGAGAGAGTTCAAACAGAAAATGAAAAACCCAGAAGGTGCCAGGCTTTCGAATATGCTGACTGGAAAGAAAGGCTGGACTCACTAGTTAGTCACACCATCAGATGTGGCACTACCTGCATGAATCACACAGTGAACACCTTCTTTAATTAGGGAAACTGGGAAGACATGGGACAGCCCAAAGACCAGCTATTCTGTTCAGCAGCTTTAACTACTTTAGGCACATGAGTCCTAATTGTGTCACATTCTGAGGAGGCTCTGAGCTTCTGTTATCAAGTTGCCAAATTACAATCGAGTGGAGATATACATACTTGCAGTCTTTTCATCTCTCAGAATTTCCTGGAACTTGACAGAAGCGGGACAAAAAGTTTGGGTATTTTATTCCTATCCTCAAAGGATCCTAGTTACAGAGCTGGGAGATAATGCACAGATGTAGAAATTGAGGGCTTGAGGCCCTGGAGCTCATACAGTGATTTAGAAAAGGCCTTTTACACTAGGGATGCCTTTTAGACCACAATGTCTTCCAGGCTGAGTTGGGGAGACAAGAGGATGACACTAACATTTAGTTACACGCTTTGTACATGTATTTTCCCTTTTGGCCCTCATTACCACCCCATAAGGCTAGTATCATTTTGTCACATTACAGAAAAAAACTGAGTGGCAAGTGACTTGCCCAAGATCACACAGCTATTGAGTGAACCCAGGTCTGTGTGGCCCTAAACCCTAGGCCCTTTTGCTATGCCAAGTTGCCAGAGTATGGCAGGGAGACCTAAGGGCTACAGCTCTTGCTTTCACCTTCAGAAAACATCCTTGACTCTGGTCATCAAGCCTGGCTAATTAGAGCCTAGTGTGGGCATATGTGTGAGCCTGCTGTGGGTCAACTTACTTCCTGAGGCTGACTACAAGTCATGCCCTGCTGCCTTATAAAGCGGATGCTGCAACTCACTAACAGTCCCATGATGTGGCCGAGGCCACCTGCTAATGGCAGGAGGAGGGCTTGGCAGCACTCCCAAGCAGAGGAGATGGCACAGTCTGCTCAGATTCTCTTTCAGACCTGCACCACAGCAGTGGGGGAGGTTTTTAGAATTTCTAGCAAGCCAGAAGAAACTTTCTGTCTTTTCCTACAACAGTCTTCCAATATCCAAAACCCATTGCCATTGAGTCGATTCTGACTCATAGTGACCCTACGGGACGGAGTAAAACTGCCTCATAAGGGTTCCAAGGCTATAAATTATTACAGAAGCAGACTGCCACATCTTTCTCCTGCCAAAGGGCTGGTGGGTTCAAACTGCCGACCTTTTGGTTAGCAGACCAGCACTTAACTGCTGTTCCACTAGGGCTCCTTCTTCCAGTATGGGGCATCTCAATTTCTCTGGCTATTGATTTTCATTTCAGCAAGTCATTTGAAAAGTAATGTACATGTTGCAGAATATTTAATAACATGAGAAAATATTAGTATGTATTGCTGAGTGAAAAAGGGAGGTTATAAAGTAATGTTTCTTATGTCCTCAATTTTATATAACAACAACAAAAAACACAGGTTATGCATGGAAAAAAAACCAAAAGCAGACAGTTAAAGAGTGCTTTTCTGTATTTTCCAATTCTTCTCCGATGAATATAGATTTTTTACACCAGAAAAGGGGTAATAATGGTCACTAAGCGATAAAAGTACTTTAAAAGATGCTGAAGAGAAGTAATCTGAGGCAAATGATTAAGTTGGAAGAACTGCTTAATGAGCTATTAGTCATCCAATATAAATGAAAGCTATAGGAGTCTTCTCTCAGGAAATAGCCTGAAATATGAAAAGAGTGTTCTGTAGTGATGTTCACTAGAGTATTATTTATAACACCAAAGAAAGGAGAAAGGGGAAAAACTTAAATGTTCAACACTGGAAAATAGTTAACTGTGGTATGATGGTATGTTATGTAGTCATTAAAAATGTTAATGAAAATGTTTTTAATAACGTGGGAAAATGTTATATTAAATAAAAACAGTATAAAAAGAAAAAATATATATGATACGATCATACCATTATTAAAAAATATATGCACAATCCATATGTGTATACTGGTATTTTGAAAAGTCACCAGCATAACAGTGTTTCTCCATGGTGGAAGGAGCTGGGTGATATTTTGCTTTCTTTCTTTGTACTTTTTGCATGATTTGAATTGTAATTATTCATAATGAGCATGCACCATTTTTATAAAAACAATTAAGTTATTTAAGGTAGTCTATGTTTATATGCACATATGCATGGATTTATCTAGCTATATATATATAAAATAAACGAATATACACACAGATACACACATACACATAACAAAAGACTAAAAGTAGAAACAGTATTCCAAAATATTAACAGTGGTTATCTCTGATAACGATAAAATTATGGGTAATTTTTATTTCCATTTAGCTATATTTTCCATAACATGCTTATATTACTTTTACATTAGAAAAATATATTTAATTTCATTAGTTATAAACTCATGTAATAGTAGGGAAGTGTGCTTAAACTATAAAATTAAATAAAAAAAAGAAAAAAAGCAGGATACAAATGGTACATGCATTACGTAAAAACAAATCTGCATGTGGCAAAGGCCAAAAGTAAATATAGAAAACAACCTGAGTATGGAGTCTTTGGGGTTGGGCATATTTCAGGGCTAGGGTATTCCTGGACATAGGTATTCCTTTCTCATTTGTGGAAAAGTAAGTTTGTGACCTTATAAAGTTCTGTTCTTAACCTAGTTCCCTTGGCCTAATGCTTAATCTTTTCTGTACCATCATGGATAACAAAAGCAGTTAGCACTATTATAGCTTAATGATGACTGAACCATAAGCAAGGCCAATGACATGCTCCAGATGGTGGATACCTGACCAACTATCTCATTTTATGGGGGGATTCACTCACTGGCTATCTTGATGATGGTGATAATGACAATAACAATAGTAGCTGTCATTTACTGAGCATCTATTATAGTCTAGGTTCTTTATATACATTATTTTGTCCTCACAACCTGTGAAATAGAGAGTATTATCTATGTTTCATAGGTAAGGAAACTCAAACACAAAGAGGTTAAGTCACAAAGATGGCAAATAACAGTGCCACTATTTAAAACTGGGACTCTGTGACTTCAAAGCCCATTTCTGCTGGTTGATACCAAGAATAACTAGATTTGGGTATAATGAGAGGGTGTACTTATGAGTGATTCTTCACCCTATCTTCAAAAGCCTTTCAAAACATTGATATCTTGGAGTGCCAATATATAAAAAAAGAATAAGAAGTAGTATACTCCTTGTTCCAAAGCAAAGAAAGAAGCAACAACTATGAAGAAAAAATTAAAGATCAAAGAACTTTCATTTGCAGAAATTTCAATTCACTAATTGCAGTTAGTGGAGCTTAAAAAACCCAGAAAGTCAGGAGTTAATGAGATAAAAGCGAGGGTTGAGCCCCAGTGGTGACAAGATAAAGAGGGCTATTTTAGAAGTTGCTGCACTGAGAATGAATTCATGGCAGCTGCAAACATAGCTTGCTGGGCAATAGTAGCAGCACTGAAGTATTCAGCTTTGAAAGGCAAGTCCCTTGTCTTGAGGAGAATAGGCAGTTTTTGAGGATAAAAGTGAACGGGGTGTAACCTTCACACTTGAAAAAGACAAGGATTTGGCTTTCAACTTGGAACACATGGTGGTAAGGGCAGGGGGATGCTGGGAGGGTAAAATCTAAGTGGGAAAGGTAGGAGATAGACTGTTCTCTCTGTGTGCACGGCCTGGAGGACTTGGTACTCCTGAGTTATAATTATGTGGACAAAAGCTCAGGGCTAAGATGCTTCTACTGAGAAAAACTTATGTAAGCAAAGAAAGGGAGGTTAGCTGAACACAACTCTGAGGCTACATTTCAATGAAGCTGGGTCTACTCTGATATTTTTAAGGGCTTCACAAAAGCAACTCAACTTCTTCAAGTCTCTGGTCCCAGTGACCATTTCTGAGAGCACCCGGCCCATAAAGCACTACTCAGGAAAACCAGTACCTTCCACCTTAGTGGATTGCTGCTTCAGCTTTAAGTTCTTTGCGTGGGTCTTCCCCAGGTAGTGTGACTGGGCCACGACAGGGGAGGAAAAGGTCATGTTACAGATGGGGCAGCACTGGTTCTTGTCTTTGCTTCTGTTGTTCTTCTGGTTGGGAGAGAGAACACAGGTCTGATCATGCCACTGCCAAGCCAGAAAATCTTCAACGGTTCCCCAATGCCCATAGGAGGATGGGCATCCAAGGCCCCTTTAAAAGCTGACATCCACCTACCTTTCTGGATTAATCTTCAGCTATTTCATCCCAATCTCTACTCACCATTCCCAACTTTGTTCTCTGATACTTTCTTGCTTTGCTCGGGCCATTCTTGCTGCCTAGAATGCTCTTCCTTCCTTGCCTGCCTGGCATATGCCTGTTTAGCCTTCAAGGTCCAGTTTAAATATCACTTCTTTTAGGACACCTTCATTCAAGAAAATCATTCAGCAAATAATTATCAAGCTCTTATGTGCAAATATTTCTGGAAGAATTAATCCTGTTCCTCATCTATACCCCTAGAGTGCTTTAAACAGACCTCTAGCATATGACTTATCACCCTGAACTGCCACTGTCATACCTCAGGTGGCTTTTCTATGAACTAAAGTACGTTTGGGCATGGACTGCTTGACTTATCTATTTTTTAGCCTAGCACTGTGCTTGAGTCTGGCACACAGGAGATGCTCAGGGTTTGCTGAGCAAGCAGAACACTGGGTTTCATTTGTTGATTATGGTTAGATGGGAAAACAATGTATTTCAAGCCTATACTAAGGGCTCCCAAAGTCTGAGAAGGTCTGATCCTTGAATAGGGTATTCACTGTAAGACAGGATTTCTCAACCTTGGCATTACTGACACTGTGAGCTGGATAATTCTTTACTGTGGCCTATCTTGTACACTGTAGGATATTTAGCAGCATCCCTGGACTCTGTCCACTAGATGTCAGTAACACAACCTCAAGCTGTGACAACCAAAAATGTTTTCAGATGTTGCCAAATGTGCCCTGGGAGCAAAAATCGCCCCCAACTGAGAACCACTGCTGTAAGGTAGTAATCATTTACCTACATCAGGAAGGAAAGTGGGGCTGGATGTTAACAACCCCTTACAGACACAGAATTGCAGTTTTCAAAATCCTTCCATATATGTGGTCTCATTTGAACCACTGGGCCACTCCAAGAGTTGCAGGAACCGTGGCACAAAGAGGAACTTGCCCAGGGTCAGAGTTGACTAGTGAGAGAACTGGGACTCTTTTGTCTTCCTAAATTCTAAATCATAAGGAGAAGGGTCACCACAGGATGATTCCAGGGAATCTAGAGAAGAGACAAGCAAGGCACTTCTAAACCTGTGGCCACTATAATAGGAGGCAACAATTTGTAAAGTAAACTTCTATTCACTGAGCATCTACTGGGAACTGGAAGTTTACCTCACAATACCGTTAAGAGGTAGGGATTATTAGGTCCATTTTAGGGAGGTGACACAAAGTCACACAACTAGTAGGTCGGAGACCCCTCGTCTGCTGACTTCTCATTTCATGACCTTTGCACAGCCTCTCAAGGAATAAAAATAATTGCACTCTCTCAGGGGTGGGGAATCGTTTCAGCAAAATTCTCATACTATTTCTGAGCCAAAAAGCAAATGTGATTACATCTCAATCAGAGCAGGCATTTGGAAAGGTGTTCCTTACATGTGTTTATTCAAAATGTTCAAGTGCTGAACTTGGCATTTCTCCTTGATCTCAAAAAAGCAAGCAGCCTGGTTCCCTTTCACTTTCTCTCCTTGAGCAGTGAATGGGCAGCTTCTTGTCCTGTTCAACAAACCACTGGGATCCATTTACTGAGCCTCTACTATGTGCCAGGCTCTGTGTTGGGTGATTTTTATAAACCCTCCCTCATTTTAGTTTGGAAAAATTGTAAAAGGTATTATCATCCTCATTTTTTGTGGAGGAAGAATCGAGGTCCAAGTCACACAGCAGGGCCAGGATTTGAAGCCAAGTCGGTCTGACTCCAAAGCCCACGCTCTTTCCACCACACCATTCTGCCTGCTGGCTTCACCAGGAAGTGAGCGGTCTCAACATGTATTACCTGATCTGAGTCTAGCTTCTTCGTTTCCCCCTTTAATGTCTCCATTCCATGGATTGCTAGGTATCTCTTCACTTTGTTGGCATGTTTTTTGCTCTGCAAGAACCCAGGAAAAAGATCAAAGATAGCCAAATGCCATTTCATACCTAAGGCACTCAAAAAACACTAGATTTTCATCTGGTTCCTCCTTATAAAAACTTCTGAGAAGGAGGGGGTAGGGGAAGAAGCCTAGTTTATTGAGCTCCTACTCTGTGTAAGGAACTTTACATGCTGTCCAATTTAATCTCCACAACAAATCTATAAGACAATGATTAGCATCCCTATCTCACAAATGAGAAAACTGAGGCTGAAGATGGTGAGGTTTCTTGCCCAAGATGAGTAGCAGAGTTGTGATTCAAACTTAGGTCTATTTAAAGCCAAAGCTCATTCTTCCTGCTATAGGAAGCTGCAAGGGAAGATACAAGCATAACGGTCCTGTTTCAGATGGGAGAGATGAGACTCAGAGCAGTTGAGTCCTTCAAGTCACAAGCCAACATGCATGGAGGCAATGTCTGGGTGGCTAAGAAGGAATTACACTTCCCTGTGCAAGCCAGGGAGAAGTTGGGGCCTGGAAAGTAAAGCAGTTCTGGAGGTCAGAGGCATACCTGGTAATGTGCCAGCTTCTGGGACTCAGATATAAGCAAGGCGCAGCACACCTTACACTGGGTGTTGGTGAATAGACATTGGTTCTTCTGGATCATGTGCTCCACTACAGAAGGGAAAATAAACAATTTTTGAGTTAATAAACATCTGCCTTAATAGCATGGTCTTTGAACCCCTGCCACACCACCGTATCAGCAAGCCTCAGTCACCCAGCCCCTACTGCCTTCATGGCTCATGCTATGTTCTCATACCACTTATAAAACTAAACCAATTGCTGTAGAGTTGATTCTGACTCATGGTGACCCCATGTGTTTCAGGGTAGAACTGTGCTCCACAGGGTTTTCAATGACTGTGACCTTTTGGAAGTAGACTACCAGGCTTTCCTTCTGAAGCACTCTGGGTGGATTTGAACCGCTCACCTTTTGGTTAGTAGTCAAGTGCTTAACGGTTTGTGCCACCCAGGGATTCCATACCAACTATACTACTACTTATTTTATAATTTTATGTAAGCCAACTTTCTCTACTTAATAAATTCTTTTTAAAAAGGACTCTTTAGATCATTATCCTAAGAAATTACCAACAAAAACAAATACAATAAAAATGAAACAATTCTAGCCAGGTACTGGTGCCAGAGGCTTGGAGCTCTATTTAAGAGGAAGAACAGGAGAACAACTGTCAAAGAGAGGTGTTAAAGACATGGTAGCACTCAACTGAGACTCCCCCAATGATAGAAGCAGAAGGACTGAGAGACTTGAAAAGGGACTAATTTTTTCTGTTCTTAAAATCTGACTTTGAAACATCTAAATCACCTAACATATGATGTAAGTTCCACACTTTACAAAACGTGGAATTAACCTGTGGTTAATTGTTGGGCCTGGAGGACAAAGGTTTTCCTCTTTGATGAGGGAGTAAAATCTTACCCAAGGCATGAGTTCCATCATGGCACTGATAATCTGAGGAAGAGTCCTCTTGGAGGCAAGGACAAGTCCACTATCTCCTAGTCTCAACCAAAAAATGATCAAAATGCCCTGAAGGGAGGTCTCCCTGGAGGGGACTCCACAAGATCTGAAGTTTACCTATGCCAGTCCTTTTGGGCAGAAGGGCTGATGTCTCAGGCTATATTTCTGCCCTTGAGGATTCTTGTTTATGTCTCCATTTTTCTTCTATAGTGTTTAGTAAATTTTTCTGAAAGGCCTTGCCTGCTTCAGCTATGCTCAGAAAAACCAAGGTAAGGGGACCTATGAGCACATCTGGGCCAGTGGTAAAAGAAGCACCTCAGAATGAGAGGCCTAAATGGGGAAGATGACATACAGGAATCAGAGCCAGCTATCCCCTCCTTGCCTAGATATTCTGATTTTGTTTTATTAAAGAAAATGGGGTTGTCTTTTAAAAACATTCAGAATTTGGCTCCTTATAAAATAAACAGGGACTATGCCTTTATGACTTCGTATCCCCAATATCAAGTACAACACCTGACCCACAGCAGGGGCTTGGTGAGCAGCTGCTAAATGAATGAGCTGCAACTCTCTGCTGGAGCCCACTCTCAGGTCGCAGTGTACACTCACACATTCCACATACCTGCACTCACAGTGGGTCATCTATGTGCCAGCCTGGGGCCGTATCAGAAAGAGGACAGACAGGGTATGAAGTAAATAAATAAGCAAGATAGTGACAGAGAGTGAAAAATGCTATGAAGGAAAAACAAGAGTAAGTGATACAGAATGGTGGGAGCAGTGTAGTCAGTGAAGATCACCCTAAGGAGGCATCAGCCACAAGAAGGATTGGGAAAAGAGTGGTCCAGTCTGAAACAGTGCCAAGTTTCTAAGGTAGGGATGAGTTTGGCATGTTCATGGCATGAACTACAGATTTTATTCTTAATGCAGTAGCAAGCAACAAGACCTAGTTTATATTTTGAAACGATTACTCTGATCATTGAGTGAACAGACTGAAAGGGGACAGGAATGGAAGCAGGGGGAACCATGAGGAGGCTGTTGCAGTCTTTCAGGCAGTAGATGACGGAAGCTTGAAGTAGGCAGGCTGGCAATGGAGATGGAGAAAAGTGGATCCATTTGGAATTATATTCTAGAAGTAGATCTCACATCCAATCTCTCAGATTGGGTGTGGGGATGAAGGAAGGTGAGGAATCAAAGATAATTCTTAGGTTTTAAATCTGAGCAACTGTAGCTTGAGAGCAGATGACATGAGAAGTGGAGAAAGACAGCCTTGGAGGAGAAACTGAAGCATTCTCCTTTGGCCATGCTAAATGCTGAGTGGTCTATTAGACATATAGCTAGAGATGTCAAGCAGTCAGCTGGAGATTCAAGATGCAGCTCAAGGGGGAGGTCAGAGCTGGAGATATAAAATTGGGAATCATCAGTATATCAATCACATTTAAAGTTGTGGGACTGGAAGAGAGCATCTAGAGTAGACGGAAAGAAAAGAAGGCCTGGGACTGAGTTTTAGGAGCCTCTGAATTTGGAAGTCAGGTAAAGGAAATGAAACTGAATATAAAACAAAGTGAGCAGAGGGGTAGGACCTCTAGTTTTCCATTCCCCCAAAAGCCACTATTAAACTGGACAAAACTGAAACAATCATTTCAGCACTCTGAAAATTGACCAGAGGCACACAACAATCTGAGAAGTGTTTATGCTTATGAAACTGCTGAACTTCTTCAGGTAAGAGCTTTTTCACCTGGGTCTGCTCCCATCATCCCCCGCATTCAGTTGGGGTAAAGTTCTACCAGGATGGGGCAGGCTATGAGAACCAGTAGTTTTCCGGTAGAAGGGGGACTCACTCAGTTTGGAGCGGTGGACAATGCCCACACCCAGCAATATTGTTGGTGGAAGTGATGATCTCAGAGGCAGCTGAGCAGGAGGGCCACGGCTCTACTAGCCTGAGGTTGCAGCAAGCATTTCCTTGGCTGACACTGCATGGCAGTGAAAACCTGAGAGGGCCCAAGTTAGCCACACACTCCTGGTTGATCATGAGGTTGCACACATGCACATAAGAAATGCAAAAGAGCTCAATGGAAAGTAAAAACCAGGGCAGATTTCAACATGGCCCAAACTCTGAATATGCTTCTCTACTCACACAGATCCAATAGCAGAGGACAGAGGCCTTACTGGCTCTAGGTGTTTGAAAACAAACTCTGTCTAATCATTGGCTGACCATTAAGCAATACAGATACAGGGGGACAAAATTATAAAAGAGAACCAAACATTATTAAAGCCTTAGCTGCTATGTAAGCAGTTTGACTGCTCTGAAGCCACCAAGCTGTGAGGAAGCCCAAACTATTCTATTATTCTATGCATGAAGACCATGTGGAAAGGCCCTGAGACTACATGGAGAAAGAGACGCCTGGCCAGCCCCCAGAGGCTCTATTCCCCTGCTGTTCCAGCTCTGGCCACCATCTGACTACAATGTCATACATGACTATGAGTCAGAACTGTCCAGCCAAATCTCTACTGAATTCCTGACCCATAACAACCATGAGAGGTTTATGGGGTTGGAGGTAGTCCAATCCTACAAGAATTATCAGAAGGAGAGAGAAGCTACACAAACTATCAGGATTTTGAGAAGATGGAGTGACTGCAAATCCCTGTGCCCTGATATCCGGGCACAACTCTAATCCAACCACCAACTACCTCTCTCACCATAGTGGAATAGATTTGATATGTAAGTGCTTAGAAAATCATTAGAGAGGCTGAAAGAAAGGATACCGCTGTCAATGAAATTGCCTCTCAACCTGTGAATAGATGCTGGAGCAGGGATACAGGAAGATTTCATAGTTTCATGACCTTTCTTGACAGCAACAATATCCAAGAGCAGAGGAATATAGTCTTTACTGCATTTCTGCCTTCCAGATTTGATCAGATGGTATCTGATTGGAAGAATATAGTTTGTGTCCATACTGTAGCCAACTAGAAGATGTATGGGGCAGATATTGAGAGATGCAATCTAGATTATGAAGCACAGGTTGATTTTCATAGGATCAATGAAGTAGGGATAGTGAAGGACAGCAAGATAACTCATAAACTTAAGAATTTTAGGGGAAGCAGTATCTGGGAGACAAAATGATCATGACAATTCAAACCAGGTTACAATTGTTTCTGAGTGACTTAGGGTGCCTAAAGTTGCCTTAGGATGACTTAGGGTCAGGATGCAGGTCACAGAAAAGCTAAAATACCTCCTATAGTCCAAGAGTGAACACTGCCAACCTATAATGACTTGCTATTCCTTGGACCTAGAAGTGGCCTTAGAATTTTCAATTCAGCTCTATAGAAATTCATTAATTGACTTGAGTTGGTCCTTAGACAAAGATGAAACTATTTACTACCCTGCTTATTATGGCTGTAGTTAGAAAACAGCAAACAACAAAATATTCTAGGAAAGGAAGGCTGGATATTACCTGCCCATGTGTCAGACTGGTTAAGCAGTATAGTCCAGTGGGCAGTATGGTCTACAAGAATCAATTGAACAGTTAGTCCCATTAAGGTCACTTAGTCTTAGCATTTCTACCTAACCATTTTGTGAATCCACCTTGTTAATGCTCTCAAGAGGCTTAAATTTTTATCACGATAAAGGCTCAAAGAAAGCAAATGTAAGGGCGCCGATGATGTAATGCTAAGCTTCCTACTTAGAATACATATAAAAGAGAACCAAATGGAAATTCTGGAGTTGAAAAGTATAATAAATGAAATGAAAAATCCACTGAAGAGGCCCAACAACAGAGTCAAAATGGCAGAAGAAAGAATCAGTGAAATTGAAGACAGATCAACAGAAAATATCCAGTCTGAAGAACAGAGGAAAAAAAGATTGAAGAATATTGAACAGACCCTCAGAGACCTCTGGGACAACATTAATGTATGTGTAACTGGAATCCCAGGAGGAAGAAGAAAGTGAAAGGGACAGAAAAAAATTTGAAAAAATGTCTGAAAAAAAACTTCCCAAACCTGATGAAAAATATTTATCTCGAAGAACTTAAAATAAGATAATACAAAGAGATCTACACCTAAGCACATCATAGTCAAACTCTGAAAGATAAAGAGAGAAAATCACGAAAGCAGCAAGAGAAAAATGACTCATCAGGTACAATGAAACAACAATATACTGAATGACTTAATTTCTCATCTGAAACAATGGAGGCCAGAAGGCAGTGGAGTAACATATTCAAGGTGGTGATAAAGAACAAAACTGTCAACCACAAACTGTACATCTAGTAAAACTATCCTTAAAACATTATGCTAAAGGAAAGAAGCCAGTAACAAATGGCTATATGCTGTGTAATTCCATTTATACGAAATGTCCAGAATAGGCAAATGCATAGAAACAGAATGCAGATTAGTAGTTGCCAGGGGCTGGTGGGAATGGGGGTGATTGCTAATGGGTACACGTTTCTTTGCAGGATGATGAAAATATCCTAAAATTAGATAATGGTGATGGTTGCACAGCTCTGTGAACATAATAAAAACCACTGAATCACACACTTTAAAAGGGTGAACTTTATGGTATGTGAATTATATATCAATAAAACTGCTATTAAAAAGAAAACTATCCTTTAAGAATGAGGCAAAATAAAGACATTCAAAATAAACCAAAACAGAAAATTCATTGCTAGCAGGCATGCCTTACAAGAAATACTAAAGGAAGCCCTTCAGTCTGAAAGGAAGTGGTGCCAGATGGTAGCTTGAATCCACATGAAGAAATAAAGAGCACTGGAAATGGTAAATATGTGGGTTAACTAAAAGACATAATATTGTATAAAATAAAATAATCATTATGACACTGTACCATTAGGTTTGTAACACAGATGTAACATACATAACAATACCGTATTTTTATGCAAATAACACGTCTTCTGTTTGTTTGCCAATAGAGCCCTCCCCCCTTGAAGTATTTTCATAAGCACTGCTACGTCAATTTTTTTTTTAAAACATTACTGTAAAAAAAAATTATCAAAGTGCACTTACAAAAATACCTCATGGGGGAGGGCGCAGTTGGCAAACAAATGTAGAAGGCGTATGTTACTTGCATAAAAATATGGTAATAGCACAGAGGAAGAGGAAGGAATGGAGCTGTATTAGCAAAAGGTTTTGATATTTTACCAGAATTAAATTAGTATTAATCTGAAGTAGACTGTGATGAGCTAAGATACATATTGTAATCTCTAGAGCACCACTAAGTAAACAATTTTTTTAAAAACTTTTAAAAAAATCAGAAGAGGAATTAAAATGGTATACTAAAAAATACTTAACACAAAAGAAGCCAGTAAAGGAGGAAGAGAGGAACAAAACAGAAACAACACAAAGAGCAAAATGGAAAATGTAAATCTAGCCACATCAATAATTACATTAAATGTAAATGGTCTAAATACTCCACTCAAAAAGCAGAGATTTGTCAGACTGGATAAAAAAGCAGGATCCCACTATTTGCTGTCTATAAGAGATACACCTTAGATTCAAAGATACAAATAGGTTGAGAATAAAGAGAGGAAAAAGATATGCCATACGGAAATAACCATAAGAGAGCTAGAGAGCCTATATTAATATCAGACAAAATATAATTTGAATATTATTAATTTGAATATCTAAGGAATATTATTAGAGACAGAGGGACATGTCATTGTATAATAAGAATTAATCTTACCCAAAGAGAGGTCTGGCCTTTGCCTTTGGCTACTGGGAGGTGATCTCTAGGCCCCTGGAACATCCTGCCTGATAGGAGTGTCTTTGTTTTCCTGGGAGCTTTTGCCACTAGACAGTCTAATAATGTGATTTATGATGGGGGCTTTGGGACACATCATATCAGTTCTAGCTCCAGAGAAACTGAAGACTAAAGGTATTAGCCTGAACCTCCAGGAAGGGCTGGAGACTAAACATTAGCTACGTGGGTAGTATTTGATTAAGCCCCACTAAAAACTCTGAACATCAAAAGCCCAAGTGAACTTTCCTGGTTGGCAACACTCTGTGAGTACTGTCACACATTGTAGTTGGAGGAAGCGATGCTGTCCATGACTCCACAGGGAGAAGACGGTTGGAAGCTCTGTGTTTAGACCTCTCCCAGACTCCACCCTATGAGTCTCTTCCTTTGGCTGGTTCTAATTTGTATCTTTCTGCTATAATAAAACTGTACCCATAAGTATAGTGCTTTCCTGATTTCTGTGAGTTCTTCTAGAGATACCCTGAACCTGAGAGGAGTGGTGGGGACTCTGGAACTTGCAGCTGGTGTATGAAGTGAGGGCAGTCTTGTGGAGGCTGTTACCTAAGGCTTTGCAATTTGGCAAACGCCACTGCATCATAATGATAAAAGAGTCAATACATCAGGAAGATATAAAATTATAAATGTATATGCACCTGACAACAGAACCTCAACATGCATTAAGAAAAAAGAAAAAACAGAATTTAAAGGAAAAATAGACAAACCAACAGCAACAGCTGAAGATTCAATACCTCACTTCCAACTACTGAAAATCAGCAAGGATCTAGGACAATACTATCAACCAACTTGACCCAAATGACATATATAGAACACTCCACCAACAACTGCAGAATACCTTGTTTTCTAGCACACTTGGAACATTTTCCAGGATAAATCATATACTAGGCTTTAAAACCAGTTTCACTACATTTAAAAGGACCAAAACCATACAATGTATGTTTTATTAACACGATGGGAATTTAGTTAGAAATCAACAACAGGAATAAATCTTAACTCTCCAAATATGTGAAAACTGAACAACATGGGTCAAAAAAAGAAATTATAAAGCAAATTAGAAATTGTTTTGAACTGAATATATATAACTGAGTATATAACACAATATATAAAAATTTATGGTATGCAGCTAAAGGAGTGCTTAAGAGTGAAATTTATAGTTTTAAACATCTATATTGCAAAAGAATAGTCTCAAATCAATAACATAAGCTTCCACCTTAAGAGAAGCCCTGGTGACATAGTGGTTAAGAGTTCGACTGCTAATCTAAAAGTCCGCAGTTCAAATCTACCAGCTGTTCCTTGGAAGCCCTATGGGGGCAGTTCTACTCTGTCCTATAGGGTCACATGAGTTGGAATTGACTGAACAGCAATGGGTTTTGGCCACCTTAAGAAACTAGAAAAGATCAATAAAATTGACAAACCCTTAGCTAGACTGACCAAGAATATTAATATGGAAGAAACAAATTACTAAAATCAGGAATGAAAGAGAACTACCAACCCTACAGAAATTTAAAAGATTATAAGGGAATATTATGAACAATTTCATGTCAAGAAAGTAGACAATTTAGAGGAAATGGATATATTCCTAAAAAGACAAATTATCAAAACTAAAACACAAAAAAACTGAACATACCTGTAACAAGATTAGAAATTGAATTAATAATTAAACATCTTCCCACAAAGGAAAATCCAGGCCCAAGTAGCTTCACTGGTGACTGCTGTCAGATATTTTAAGAAGAAATAATACTAATCCTTCACAAATTCTTTCATAAAATAGAGGGAACATTTCCAAACTCATTCTAACATTCTATGAAGCCAGTATTACCCTGATACCAAAGACAGATAAAACCTGTTGCCATCAAGTCGATTCTGACTCATAGTAACCCTGTAGGACAGAGTAGAACTGCACCATAGGGTTTCCAAGGAGCAGCTGGTGGATTTGAACTGTTGACCTTTTGGTTAGCAGTCAAGCTCTTAAGCACTGAGCCACCAGGGCTTCAAGACAGACAAAGACATCATAAAAATAAACAACAACTACCAAAAAAAACTACAGACCAATATCCTTTGTAAACATGGAAGTAAAAATCCTTAAAAACTATTAGCATATCAAATCCAGCAACAAATAATCCAGCAACATGACCAAGGGGGAGCATGCAAAATTAGTTTAACGTGAAAATCAATTAAAGTAATACACCATATTAATAGAATAGAGGACAAAACCACATGATCACCTCACTAGATACAGAAAAAGCAGTTGATAATATCCAACACTCATTCATCATAAAAGCTATCAAAATTGGGAACTGAAGGGAACTTCCTCAACCTGATAAAAAGCATGTATGAAAAGGCCACAGCTAATATCGTATGCAATAGTGAAACACTGAATGCTTTTCCCTGAGATAGAATTATCTACTCTTGCCACTTCTATTCATCACTGTGTTGGAGGTTCCCGCCAATGCAATAAGGCTAAAACAAAAAACAAAAAATCCATCCAGATTGGAAAGAAGTAAAACTGTCTTTATTCACAGATAACACGATCTTATATGTGGAACATCCCAAAGAATATACACACACACACTAGAAAAAATAAACAAGTTTAGTATAGCCTCAGGATAACAAGATCAATATATAAAAATTAATTATATTTCTATATACGAGTAATGAAAAATCTGATAATGAAAGTAAGTAAATAATTATATTCACAACAGCATCAAAAAGAGTAAAATACTTAGGAATAAACAACAAAAGAAATATTTGCACTGAAAACTAAAAAAAATTAATGAAAAAATTAAAAAGATCTAAATAAATTGTCAGAGACCTGGTGGCAGAGTGGTTCAGAGCTTGGCTGCTAACCAAAAGGTCGGCAGTTAGAATCCACCAGCCGCTCTTTGGATACCCTATGGGGCAGTTCTACTCTGTCCTATAGGGTCACTATGAGTCAGAATTGACTCAACAGCACACAACAACACAACAACAAATAAATGGACAGACATTCCACATTCATGGAATGGAAGACTCAATAACGTCACGATAGCAATTCTCTCAAAGTTAATCTATAAATTCCCTGCAATCTCTACCAAAATCTCAGTGTCTTTTCCCCAAATAGAAACTAACAAGCTGATCCTAAAATTTATATGGAAATGAAAGGACCTAATAGGATATTGCTGTTGTTAGCTGCTGTCATGGTAACTCCATGCACAACAGAATGAAACCCTCTCAGGTCCTGCATCATCCCCATGATCGGTTGGGGATCAGATGGTTGTGACCCACAGGGTTTCTGTTGGTCGATTTTCAGAAGTAGATCAACAGGCCTTTCTTCCTAGTCCATCATAGTCTGGAAGCTCTGCTGAAACTTCTTCAGTATCATAGCAACACACAAGCCTGCACTGACTGAGAGACAGGTGGTAGCTGTGTGTGAGGTGCATTGGCTGGGAATTAAACCAGAGTCTCCTGCACAGAAGGTGAGAATTTTACCACTGAACCACCAATTTCAAAACTTACTGTAAAGCCACAGGAACCAAGGCTGTGGTATTGCCTCAAGAATAGGCATAAAGATCAATGCAACAGAATTTAGAGTTCAGAAATAAATCCTTACATTTATGGTCAATTGATTCTCAACAGAGGTTTCAAGGGAAAGAATAGTTTTTTCAACAAATGGTGCCAGGACAACTGGATAAACCAATGCAAAAAAATTTAGACCCTTACCTCATATCTTACACAGAAATTACCTCAAAATGGTTCATAAACCTAAATGTAAGAGCTAAAACTATAAAACTTCTAGAATAAAACATAAGAGAAAATCTTAGTGACTTTAGGTTAGGATAGAGTTCTTAGATATGACACCAAAAGCATAATATATATGATAAAAAAAATTGATAAACTGAATTTCATCAAAATTTAAAACTTTTGCACTTCAAAACGCACCATTTAGAAAATGAAAAAAAAAAAAAGTCACAGTCGGGGAGAAAATAACTGCAAACCATATACCAAATAAAGGACATGTATTCGAGTATATAAGGTACTCTTACAACTTAAAAATATGAAGACAAAAAACCCAATTACAAAACGGGCAAAAGATCTGAATATATTTTTCACCAAAAAAGATATATAAATAGGAAAAAACCATATAAAGAGGCTCAATATCAGTTGGCTTTACAAAGATGCAGATTAAAATCCCAATGAGGTATCACTACACACTCACTAAAATGGCTATAATAAAAAAAGATAAAGATAGTAAGTACCGGCGAGGATGTAGAGAAAATGGAACCCATATCCATTGTTGGTGATGCCATTAACAATTTTTAACAAATTTAATATTAATAATTTTTATAGCTTCCTGATGTATTGACCCTTTTATCATTATGACTACAGTGAGTTTAGACAACTGCAGTGGAGTCTGCCAAATTGCCAAGTCTGAGAGAACAGCCCCTATAAGACTGCCCTAACTTCAGGCACCAGCTGCAAGTTCTGGCATCCTCAGGACCATCCTCACTTCAGAGCAGTTTGGCAGTTCCTCAAAATGTTAAACAGAGTTACCACATGACCAGCAATCCCACTCCTAGGTATACACCCAAGAGAAATAAAAATGTATGTCCAAACAAAAAGTTGTACATGAATGTCCATACCAGAATTATACACAATTAGACTCTGATGATGCAAAGGGTGTGAGGGGTCATACAACCAAACTGGAAACAATCCAAATGTCCATCAGCTAATGAACGGATAAACAAAATGTGGTCCATCCATACAATGGAATTCTATTCAACAATAAAAAGAAATGAAGTACTAAAACACGCTACAACTCAGATGAACCTCAAAAACATGCTAAGTAGAAGATGCCAAATGCAAAAGACTTCATGTTGTATGATTCCATTTATATGAAATGTCCAAAAAAGGCAAATTATTTACAGACACAGAAAAAAAGTTAATGGTTGCCTAAGGCAGGGGGTGGGAGTGGGAATTTACTGCAAATGAGTGATGTGGAGTGATGGAAATGTTCTAAAACTGGATTGAGGTAATGGTGACACAACCCTAAACTTTTACTGAAAATTACTGAATTGTACAATTACAACATTGAATTTTATGGTATATAAATTATAATATAATAAAGTTGTTAAAAAAACAACCGAAGTGAGTAGAAACTGGTGTCGCAGATATCTACCTGGACCTCATATAAATATGGGAGAATTGAGAATAAATAGAAAGATGAACTAGGTCATAAGTAACACTGTACATTCATGTACACATACACAGACAGTTCACTCTTCAGAGCTGCTGCAAGGTCCAGGGCAAGCCTTCCCTTTCCTCCTAGACCAAAGGTCATTTCCTGTTTGTGCACCCACAACTCTTAGACATTCCTCTTCACTGCACCAATTATGCTATCCTGAAACTGTTTTGGTGTCTGCTTGGTGGACTAGACTGCAACCTGCCCAGGGCAAGGACAGCACCTTCCTCATCTCTGTAGCTCTGATGCCCAGCCAGTGCTGGGAATACAGTAGGCATAAGTGAATGTGTGTCAAATTAAAAGAAATTTGGGAGGGGAGCAACTTTGCACCAAACAAGTTTGAAAGCATGACAGAGGGAACACAGAGACAGCACACTTCTTAATTCAGTAGTCAGACTAAACTTGTTCTTAAACTGAAAAAGTATACACCAGGGTAGGGTTCTGTGTACCACCTCAAATTTAAACATACCTGCCTTGGATATGGTCAAAAATTTATTTTTATCTTAGAGCAATCAGTTCACAAACAATTCATTAAATTTTCTAACATTAGTCTGCTCAGCAAGCAAACCGTTAGAGAAATCTAATTTCCCTGCAGATACTTGACAGGATTTGCACAGAAGCCCTGTGAGTACATCTGGGCTAGAACTACCTAGCTGACGCTGCAAAAGGCTGTGAGATACAAAGAAGCTGGATCCAAAGCAAATCCAGGCCGGTTTCTCAGGCTCCTGGCCCCCACCTAAGAAAAGGGAACAGTGGTAGACACCGAACACCTAGAAACAGGGCTAAGCCAGGTCTGTCACCAAGGCCAGAAAGAACATGAGGGGAAAGCGGAGATCTTCCAGAGCCCTCGGAAGTTTGGGGCTTGAGGAGAAAGACGAGACACACTAAGGGGGGGCGGGGTGCCGGGGACTGGGATGGTGGAGATTCAGGAATGGTGAGGGGTACTCGGCTTCGCTGCTGGTCTGGCGGGAAAGGTCTATGGCTTGGGAAGGGCGGCGCTCAGGTGGGTGAAGAAGCCGGGGACAACACCTGTCGCCTGAGAGTGAGAAGCTGGGCAAGGTCCTTGACAATTTGCCCGCGGGGGCCTGATTCTTGGGGTGCCGCGGCCCTGATTGTCGGGGGAGGTGACCCACGGTGCCGGCGCCCTGGTGGGAAGTACGAGCCCCAGGGTCACAGGGCGCGTCACGCGAGGGGGCGGGCCGGGCACCAGGGGGTGTGACTGTGGACCCGCCAGGCTAGTCCGCGGTCGGCTCCGCGCTGCTGCCACACTGCGCGGGCCAAGCAGGCGGGTGAGGGGCTTCTTGCCTCTAAGGCCCCCAGACTCACCTTCCTCCCTTGCCGCAGGTTGGGCCCCGGACACCGCTTCCCATGGGCGGCGCGCCCCGTCCGGTCCCCGGCCCTCCCGCCCCTCCGAGCTGTCGTATGGCCCGGCCCCTCCGCCGTCCACGGCCTCCACGGTGCCCAACGCGGGATATTCCATCATTCCCGCAAGCCCTAACCAGCAGAGAGCCACTCAAACGCCTTGGTCTCGCGAGATGTGGGGCTAGGGTGACTTTGCCGGGCCAACAAATCTCGCGAGGTTTGGGCGC
This sequence comes from Dugong dugon, assembly GCA_030035585.1. Classification (NCBI taxonomy): domain Eukaryota; kingdom Metazoa; phylum Chordata; class Mammalia; order Sirenia; family Dugongidae; genus Dugong; species Dugong dugon. The sequence goes on from CM057460.1 coordinate 153,657,498, forward strand.
TGCAGACCGCGTCGCGGCACAGAGTGTGGCATCTTTTTTCTTTGGTGCCGCACTGGGATCTGCGAACGTTGGTAGTCGATAGGAAAGCCGGCGTCAGGTTCCACAACAGCCTCTCTCTACGGGATGGGCACTTGCGACCTGTGGCTCTGAGTCCTCACCTTGCTTACGGTCAGCCTTTGACACCTTTCTTTCTCACGAATGCCCTGTTATGTGGGAATATTTTCCCCACTATACTGGTGGAGAAACTGAGGCCCAGAACCAGAAATTGGTTTAATCAAGAGTTTGCTACTAGTAAATGGTGGAGCCGTGGCTTTATCTCCATGAATAGATTACTGCTAATATGTTGAGTTCCAACTGCCAACACTCAGTCCAGACCTTCCCCTGAGCTCCAGACTTCCATATCCAGTTGCCTACTTCTCCAAAGTAACTGTCCAAGCCCGAAATTTTATCTTCCAACCCCAGACCTGCCCCTCTCGTCTTCTGGAGCCACCATCTCTTGCCTAGGTTATTGCAGTAGCCTTCTCACTGTTCTCTTCCTTTGTCCTTTGTCCTACCAAAGATCATAGCACTCCTCTTTGCAAATCCTCCAATGGCTTTCTGTCTCACACTTCGTCAAAGCCAAAGTCCGTACTTTGACTAACATGGTCCTCCACAGTCAGACTCCCCTTACCATCCCTGACCTCATTTCCTCTGTGTTACTCAGCTTCCATTCCCTTCATTTCTGCCAGGGTCACACTGGCCTCCTGGAATGCATTTCCCCCAGATAACCCTCAAGGCTCATCCTTCACTTTTTTCCCTGGCTACCCTACCTAAGAATTCTCTCTATCCATGCTGAAGGCCTGGATTGGATTGCTGGCCAGTACACCTCATGCACAGCAACCACCCCTCTGTCAGTGCAGGCTTGCGTGTTGCTATGATGTTGAACAGTTTTCAGCAGAGCTTCCAGACTATGATGGACTAGAAGAAAGGCCTGGTGAGCTACTTCTGAAAATCAGCCAATGAAAACTCTATGAATCTCAACAGTCAGGGGTTGCCATGAGTCGGGGCAGACTTGATGGCAGCTAACAACAACAACCTTACCTAAAATTTCTTCCCCTGCTACTCTATCTCAAATTTTACCTCTCCACCCACACTTCATGTCCTCCTTTCCTGCTTTATTATTTCTCCTTAATGCGTCATTAGAGACTTTTTATCTTGTTTATTGTTTATCTCCCCACTACAAGGCAAGCCCCAAAGAAGGAAAGGATGTTTATTTTGTTCTCAGCCGAATCCTCAGCACCTTGAAATAGAGCCTTGTTTTTAGATGTTGTCAAGTCAGCTCCAACTCATAGCGACCTCGTGTACAACAGAACAAAACTTTGCCAGGTCCAGCACCATCCTCATAATCATTGTTATGCTTATTCATTGTCTTCCTTATTCACTGTCCAGCTTTTGCATGCATATGTTTTGTTTGTTAGGTGCTGTTGAGTTGGTTACAACTCATACCAACCCTATCTATGTACAACAGGATGAAAAACTGCCTGGTCCTGCGCCATCCTCCCTATCATTGTTATGCTTGAGCCCATTGTTGGAGTCACTGTGTCAGTCCATCTTATTGAGGGACTTCCTCTTTTTTGCTGACCATCTACTTTGCTAAGCATGATGTCCTTCTCCAGGGACCAAGTCTCACCATCCTTGCTTCTCATGAGCATTCTGGCTCTACTTGTTCCGAGACAGACTTGTTTGTTCTTCTGGCAGTCCATGGTATATTCAGTATTCTTTGCCAACACCATAATTCAAAGGATCAATTCTTCTTCAGTCTTCCTTATTCATTGTCCAGCTTTCACGTGCATATGAGGCCATTGAAAACACCATGGCTTGGGTCAGGCGCACCTTAGTCCTTAAAGTGACATCTTTGCTTTTTAACAATTTAAAGAGGTCTTTTGCAGCAGAATTTGCCCAGTGCAATATGTTGTTTGATTTCTTGACTGCTGCTTCCTTGGGCGTTGATTGTGGATCCAAGTAAAATGAAATCCTTGACAACTTCAGTCTTTTCTCCATTTATCATGATGTTGCTTATTGGTCCAGTTGTGAGGATTTTTGTTTTCTTTATGTTGAGGTGTAATCCATATTGAAGGCTGTGGTCTTTGATCTTCATCAGTAAGTGCTTCAAGTCCTCTTCACTTTCTTGCTGAAGCAAGGTTGTGTCATCTGCATATCGCAGGTTGTTAATGACTCTTCCACATTACTTCTTCATATAGTCTAGCTTCTCTGATTAGTTGCTCAGCATACAGATTGAATAAGTCCCGTGAAAGGATACAGCCCCGACGCACACCTTTTCTGATTTTAAACCACGCAGTATCCCCTTATTCTGTTCATACAACTGCCTCTTGTACAGGTTCCTCATGAGCACAATTAAGTGTTCTGGAATTCCCATTCTTTGCGATGTTAACTGTAATTTGTTATGATCCACATAGTCTAATGCCTTTGCATAGTCAATAAAACACAGGAAAACATCTTTCTGGTATTCTCCGCTTTCAACCAGGATCCATCTGACATCAGCAATGATATCCCTCATTCCACGTCCTCTTCTGAATCCGGCTTGAATTTCTGGCAGTTCCCTGTTGATGTACTGCTGCAACCGCTGTTGAATGATCTTCAGCAGAATTTTACTTGTGTGTAATATTAATGGTATTTTTTGCTAATTTCCACATTCTGTTGGATCACCTTTTTTTGGAATGGGTACAAATATGGATCTCTTCCAGTTGGTTGGCCAGGTAGCTGTCTTCCAGATTTCTTGGCTTGGACCTCTTCTTTCATTACCAGTGGTTCTTGATCATATGCTACCTCCTGAAATGATTGAATGTTGACAAATTCTTTTTGGTACAGTGACTCTGTGTATTCCTTCCATCTTCTTTTGATGCTTCCTGCCTTGTTTAATATTTTCTCTGTAGAATCCTTCAGTATCACAACTCGAAGCTTGAATTTTTTCTTCAGTTCTTTCAGATTGAGAAATGCCACGTGTGTTCTTTCCTTTTGGTTTTCTATCTCCAGGTCTTGCACATGTCATTTTTATACTTTACTTTATCTTCTTGAGCCACCCTTTGAAATCTTCTGTTCAACTCTTTTACTTCATCATTTCTTCCATTTGCTTTAGCTACTCTACATCCAAGAGCAAGTTTCAGAGTCTCTTCTGACAACCATTTTGGTCTTTTCTTTTTTCCTGTCTTTTTAATGACCTGTTGCTTTCTTCATGTATGATGTACTTGATGTCATTCCACAACTTGTCTGGTCTTTGGTCATTAGTCATTAGTGTTCAATGCATCAAATCTATTCTTGAGATGGTCTCTAAATTCAGGTGGGATATACTCAAGGTCGTACTTTGGCTCTCGAGGACTTATTCTAATTTTCTTCAGCTTCAGCTTGCTTATACGTAATTGATGGTCTGTTCTACAGTTGGCCCCTGGACTTGTTCTGACTGATGATATTAAGCTGTTCCATCATTTATTTCCACAGATGTAATCAATTTGATTCATGTGTATTCCATCTGCCGACATCTACATGTATAGTCACTGTTTATGTTGTTGAAAAAAAGGATTTGTAAGGAAGAAGTCATTGGTCTCGCAAAATTGTATCATGGGATCTCCAGCGTCGTTTCTTTCACTAAGGCCATATTTTCTAACTACCAGTCCTTCATCTTTGTTTCCAACTTTCGCATTCCAATCGCCAGTAATTATCAGTGTGTCTTCACAGCATGTTTGATCAATTTCAGACAGTAAAAGTTGGTTAAAAATCTTCAATTTCTTCATCTTTGGTTTTAGTGGTTGGTGTGTAAATTTGAATAATAGTTGTACTGTTTTTCCTCGTAGGCGTATGCATATTATCCTATCACTGACAGTGTTATACTTCAGGATAGATCTTGAAATGTTCTTTTTGAGGATGAATGTGACAGCATTCCTCTTCAATTTGTCATTCCTGGCATAGTAGACCATATGATTATCCATTCAAAGCGGCCAATTCCAGTCCATTTCAGCTCACTAATGCCTAGGATATCAATCTTTGCACATTCCATTACATTTTTGACGACTTCCAATTTTCCTGGATTCATATTTGCATACATTCTATGTTCCTGTTATTAATGGATGTTTGCAGCTGTTTCTTCTCATTTTGAGTCATGCATATCAGGAAATGAAGGTCCCAAAAGCTTGACTCCATCCACATCATTAAGGTCGACTCTATTTTGAGGAGGCAGCTCTCTCCCAGTCATATTTTGAGTGCCTTCCTGGTGGTGTAGTGGTTAACGGCTCTACTGCTAACCAAAAGATTAACAATTCGAATCCACCAGCTCCTCCTTGGAAACCCTATGGGGCAGTTCTAGTCTGTCCTGTAGGGTTGCTATGGGTCAGAATCGACTTGACAGCAATGGGTTTGGTTTTTTTTCCCAACCTGAGGGACTCATCTTCTGGCACTATATCAGACAATGTTCTGCTGCTCTTCATAAGATTTTCACTGGCCAGTTGTTTTAGAAGTAGACTGCCAGCTTCTTCTTCCTAGTCTGTCTTAGTCTGGAAGCTCTGTTGAAACCTGTCCACCAATAGTGACCTTGCTGGTATTTGAAATACCATATTTGAAATACCAGTGGCAAAGCTTCCAGTATCACAGCAAAACGAAAGCCACCACCATACAACAAACTGACAGACATGTGGTGGGCATGCGTATGAGGCGATTGAAAATACTATGATTTGGGTCAGGTGCACCTTAGTCCTCAAAGTGACATGTTTGCTTTTTAACACTTTGAAGAGGCCTTTTGCAGCAGATTTGCCGAATGCAATACGTCATTTGATTTCCTCACTGTTGCTTCCATGGGCATTGATTGTGGATCCATGTAAAATGAAATCCTTGATAACTTCAGTATTTTCTCCGTTTATCATAACGTTGCTTTTTGGTCCCATTGTGAGGATTTTTGTTTTCTTTATGTTGAGGTGTAATCCATATTGAAGGCTGTGGTCTTTGATCTTCATCAGTAAGTGCTTCAAGTCCTCTTCACTTTCAGCAAGCAAGGTTGTGTCATCTGCATATCACAGGTTGTTAATTAGTCTTCCTTCGATGCTAATGCCATGTTCTTCTTCATATAGTCCAGCTTCTTGGATTATTTGCTCAGCAATCAGATTGAATATGGTGAAAAGATGTAACTCTGGCGCACACCTTTTCTGATTTTAAACCACGCAGTATCCCCTTGTTTTGTTCATATGACTGCCTCTTGTACAGGTTCTGCATGAACACAATTAAGTGTTTGTAATTCCCATTATTTGCAATGTTATTCATAATTTCTTATCTATACGGACTAATGCCTTTGTATAGTCAATAAAACACAGGTAAACATTTTCCTGGTATTCTCTGCTTTCAGCCAAGATCCATCTGACGTCAGCAATGATATCCCTTGTTCCACCTCTTCTTCTATATCCAGCTTGGTTTCTTGCAGTTCCTTGTGTATGTACTGCTGCAACCATTTTTGATTATCTTCAGCAAAATTTTACTTGCGTGTGCTATTGATGATAATAATGTTCGGTAATTTACACATTCTATTTGATCACTTTTTTTTTTTATTTTACTTTAAGTGAAAGTTTACAATTCAAGTTAGTCTCTCATACAAAAATTTATACACACATTGTTATGTGACCCTAGTTGCTCTCCCTGTACTGTGACAGCACATTTCTCATTTCCACTCTAGATTTCCTGTGTCCATTCAGCCAGCTCCCCGCTCTCTGCCTTGTCATCTCACCTCTGGACAGGAGCTGCCCATTTAGTCTCATGTATCTACTTGAGCTAAGAAGTATACTATTCATGAGTATCATTTTATGTCCCATACTCCAGTCTAATCTTTGTCTAAAGAGTTGGCCTTGGGAATGGTTTTAGTTTTCGGCTAACAGAGAGTCTGGGGGCCACGTCTTCCAGGGTCCCTCCAGTCTCAGTCAAACCATTAAGTCTGATCTTTTTACTAGAATTTGAGTTCTGCATCCCACTTTTCTCCTGCTCTGTCAGGGACTCTCTGTTGTGTTCCCTGTCAGGGCAGTCAGTGGTGGTAGCTGGGCACCATCTAGTTCTTCTGGTCTCGGGCTGATGGAGTCTCTGGTTTTATGTGGCCCTTTCTGTTTCTTGGGCTAATGTTTCCCTTGTGTCTTTGGTGTTCTTCATTCTCCTTTGCTCCAGGTGGATTGGGAACAAATTTATGCATCTTAAATGGCCGCTCGCTAGCTTTAAGACCCTAGGTGCTACTCACCAAAGTGGGATGCAGAACTTTTTCTTAATAAGCTTTGTTATGCCAACTGACATAGATGTCCTCTGAAAGCAAGGTCCCCAGACCCCTGCCCCTGCTACTCTGTCACTTGAGGTGTTTGGTTGTATTCAAGAAACTTTAGCTTTTGGTTTAGTCCAGTTGTGTTGACTTCCCCTGTGGTATATGTTGTCCTTCCCTTCACCTAAGATAATTCTTGTCTACTATCTAGTCAGTGAATACCCTTTTCCCTTCCTCCCCACCCTCGTAACCAACAAAGAATATTTTCTTCTGTGTTTAAACCTTTTCTTGAGTTCTTATAATAGTGGTCTTATACAATATTTGTCCTTTTGCAACTGACTAAATTGACTCAACATAATGCCTTCCACATTCCTTCATGTTATGTTTCACGGATTTGTCGTTGTTCTTTATTGTTGTGTAGTATTCCATTGTGTGAGTATACCGTAATTTGTTTATCTGTTCATCCGTTGATGGGCACCTAGGTTGATTCCATCTTTTTGCTATCATGAACAGTGCTGCAACGAACATGGGTGTGCATGTATCTATTTGTGTGACGGCTTTTATTTCTCTAGGATGTATTCCAAGGAGTAAGATTACTGGATAGTATGGTACTTCTATTTCTAGCTTTTTAAGGAAGCACCAACTCGATTTCCAAAGTGGGTTGTACCATTTTATATTCCCACCAACAGTGTATAAGTGTTCCAGTCTCTCCACAACCTCTCCAACATTTATTATTTTGTGTTTTTTGGATTAGTGCTAGCCTTGTTGGGGTGACATGGTATCTCATTGTAGTTTTGATTTGCATTTCTCTAATGACTAATGATCATGAGTATTTCCTAATCTGTCTGTTTGCCGCCTGAATGTCTTCTTTGGTGAAGTAACTGTTCGTATCTTTTGCCCATTTTTTAACTGGGTTATTTGTCTTTTGTTGTTGAGGTTTTGCAGTATCTTGTAGATTTGAGAGGTTAGATGCTGATTGGATTTGTCACAACCAAAAATTTTTTCCCAGTTTGTAGGTTGTCTTTTACTCTTTTGTTGAGCATTTAAGTGTTTGATTTTTAGGAGCTCCCAGTTATCTAGCTTCTCTTTTGGTGTTTGTGCATTAATACTTACAGTTTGTATTCTGTTTATGCCATGTATTAGGGCTTCTAGTATTGTCCCTATTTTTTCTTCCATGATCTTTATCGTTTTAGATTTTATATTTAGGTCTTTGATCCATTTTGAGTTAGCTTTTGTGCATGGTGTGAGGTATGGGTCTTGTTTCATGTTTTTGCAGATGGATATCCAGTTCTGCCAGCACCATTTGTTAAAGAGACTGTCTTTTCCCCAATTAACAGACTTTGGGCCTTTGTCAAATGTCAGCTGCTCATAGGTGGATGAATTTATGTTTGGAATCTCAGTTCTGTCCCATTGGTCTATATATCTGTTGTCGTACCAGTACCAGCTGTTTTGATTACTGTGGCAGTATAATAGGTTCTAAAATCAGGTAGTGTGAGGCCTCCCACTTTGTTCTTCTTCAGTAGTACTTTACTTATGTGAGGCCTCTTCCCTTTCCATATGAAGTTGGTGAGTTGCTTCTCTATCTCATTGAAAAATGTCGTTGGAATTTGGATGGGGATTGCATTGTATCTGTAGATTGCTTTGGGTAGAATTGACATTTTCACAATGTTGAGTCTTCCTATCCATGAGCAAGGTATGTTTTTCTACTTATGCAGGTCTCTCTTGGTTTCTTGCAGTTTTCATTGTACAGGTCTTTTACGTCTCTGGTTAGATTTATTCTTATGTATTTTATCTTCTTGGGGGCTATTGTAAATGGTATTGATTTGGTGATTTCCTCTTTGAAGTTCTCTTTGTTGGTGTAGAGGAATCCAAGTGATTTTTGTATGTTTATCTTGTATCCCGAAACTTCGCTGAAATCTATTAGTTCCAGTAGTTTTGTTGTGGATTCTTTGGGGTTTTCTGTATATAAGATCATATCATCTGCAAACAGAGATACTTTTACTTCTTCCCTACCGATTTGGATGCCCTTTATTTCTTTTTCTAGCCTAATTGCTCTGATTAGGAACTCCAGCACAATGTTGAATAAGAGTGGTGATAAAGGGCATGCTTGTCTGGTTCCCGTTGTCAAGGGGAAAGCTTTCAGACTCTCTCTATTTAGGATGATGTTGGCTGTTGGTTTTGTATAAATGCCTTTACTTATGTTGAGGAATTTCCTTTCTATTCCTATTTTACAGAGAGTTTTTATCATGAATAGGTGTTGGACTTTGTCAGATGCCTTTTCTACATCAATGGATAAGATCATGTGGTTCTTGTCTTTTGTTTTATTAAGGTGATGGATTACATTGATTGTTTTTCTAATGTTGAACCAACCCTGCATACCTGGTATAAATCCCACTTCATCATGGTGAATTATTTTTTTGATATGTTGTTGAATTCTATTGGCTAGAATTTTGTTGAGGATTTTTGTGTCTATGTTCATGAGGGATGTTGGTCTGTAATCTTATTTTTTTGTGGTGTCTTTATTTGGTTTTGGTATCAGGGTTATGCTGGCTTCATAGGATGAGTTTGGGAGTATTCCATCATTTTCTATGCTCTGAAATACCTTTAGTAGTAGTGCTGTTAACTGTTCTCTGAAAGTTGGTAGAATTTTCCAGTGAAACTGTCAGGGCCAGGGCTTTTTTTTTTGGGGGGGGGGAGGATTTTTTAATTACCTTTTTAATCTCTTCTTAGGTTAATTACCTTTTCAATCTCTTCTTATGTTATAGGTTTATTTAGTTTTTATACCTCTGTGTTAGTTTAGGTAGGTAGTGAGTTTCTAGAAATTTGTCCATTTCCTCTAAGTTTTCAAATTTGTTAGAGTACAATCTTTCATAGTATTCTCTTACGATTCTTTTAATTTCAGTTAGGTCTGTTGTGATATCACCCATCTCATTTCTTATTTGGGTTATTTGCTTCCTCTCATGTTTTTCTTTTGTCAGTTTGGCTAATGGTTTATCGATTTGGTTGATCTTTTCCAAGAACCAGCTTTTGGTCTTGTTAACTCTTTCAATTGTTTTTCTATTTTCTGTTTCATCTAATTCTGCTCTAATTCTTATTATTTCCTTTCTTGTGCCACCTGAGGGCTTCTTTTGCTGCTCTCTTTCTACTTGTTTGTGTTGTAGGGTTAATACTTTGATTTTGGCCCTTTCTTCTTTTTGGATGTGTGCATTTATTGCTATACACTGACCTCTGAGCACTGCTTTTGCTGTGGATCACCTTTCTTTGGAGTAGGCATGAATATGGATCTCCCCCAGTTGGTTGGCCAGGTAGCTGTCTTCCAAATTTCTTGACATAGATGAGTGAATGCTTCCAGCATTGCTCCTGTTTGTTGAAGTGTCTAAATTGATATTCTGTCAATTCCTGGTGCTTGTTTTTCACCAATGCCTTTAGTGCAGCGTGGACGTCTTCCTTTAATACCATTGGTTCTTCATCATATGCTGCCTCCTGAAATGGTGGAATGTCGACCAGTGCTTTTTGGTACAGTAACTCTGTGTATATCTTCCATCTTCTTCTTCTTTTTTTTTAATTGGCATCTTTTTTTTTTAATTGTACTTTAGACAAATGTTTACAGAGCAAATCAGTCTCTCATCAAACAGTTAATACACATTCTTTTGTGACATTGGTTGCCAACCCCATGACGTGTCAACACTGCCCGCTTCTTGACTTTGGGTTTCCCATTACCAGCTTTCCTGTCCCCTCCTGCCTTCTCATCTCTGCCCTTGAACTGATGTGCCCATCCAGTCTTGTTTTGTTTTGTGGGCCTGTCTAATCTCTGGCCGGAGGGCGAACCTGAGGAGTGACCCCAGCACTGAGTTAAAGCATGTGCGGGGGCCCTTCCATCTTCTTTTGATGCTTTCTGTGCCATTCAATTTTTTGCCCATAGAATCCTTTGGTATTGCAGCTTGCGTCTTGAATTTTTTCTTCAGTTCTTTCAGCTTGAGAAATGCTGAGCGTGTTCTTTTTTGGTTTTATCATGCCACATCTTTGCACATTTCATTACAATACTTTGTCTTTTTGAGCCACCCTTTGAAATATTCTGTTCACCACTTTTTCTTCATCATTTCTTCCATTTACTTTAGCTACTCTACATTCCAGAGTAAGTTTCGGAGTCTCTTCTGACATCCATTTTGGTCTTTGTAATCACCTTTTGTGTTCTTCATGTATGATATCCTTGATGTCATCCTGTAGACTTCTGGTCTTCAGTCATTAGTGTTCAGTGCATCAGATCTATTCTCAGGTGGTGTCTAAATTCTGGTGAGATATACTCAAGGTTGTACTTTGGCTCTTATGGACTTGTTTTAACTTTCTTCAGCTTCAACTTGAACTTGCATATGAGCAAATTGATGGTCTTTTCCACAGTTGGCCCTTCGCTTTGTTCCTACTGATGATATTGAGCTTCTCCATTGTCTCTTTCCACAGATGTAGTCTAGTCGATTTGATTTCTGTGTATTCCATCTGGCGACATCTGTGTGTATAGTCATTGTTTATGTTGTTGAGAAAAGGCATCTCCAATCAATAAGTTGGCCCTTAGTAGATACCTATGAAATATTTGTTGAATGAACAAAGTTTTTAACATGATCACCTTATTTCTGCTTCATTTATTCAGTTGCTTACTATGAACTAGGTGGTGTTTTGGGCATTGGAATACAGCAGTGAACAAGACAGACAAGGAAGCTCTACTAGAGTTTTTTTGTTCTAGTGGAGGAGAGTATACTAAACAAGATGACAGATAAGATTGTTTCAGAAAATAATAAGTGCCAAGGAGAAAATAAAACAGGAATATAAATTGGGTGAATGATGTGGGAGGAACATTAGGCAGGGTGATTGGGAAAGCCTCTGAAGAAATGACATTTGAACTAAGACCTGACTGATGAGAAGGGACGGCCATGTAAAGAGCTGGGGAGGAGTGTCTCAGGTAGAGAGGACAGCAGGTGCAAAGGCCCTGAGGCAGCAATGCACTTGTTGTGTTGGAGGAACAGGAAAAAGAATAGCATGGCTAGCGCCCAGTGAACAAGGGGAAAAGTATAATCAGAGGAAGCCAAAGAGAGACAGAGATTAATTTTCTTGGCTGAGATCACACAGCCTGTTAGTGGAATTTACTCACGTACACTACAAATATTGAGCACTATCTCTATGTCAGGCCTCATGCCAGGTTCTGGAACTTCAGATGCAATAGATGACAGATGTTTGTGCAGTGCTTTACAGTTTACAAAGCACCTTTAACATATAACATTTAAATCCTCAGTGCGGGTCTCCTATGAGGGATTATTTTCAAATTTGATAAATGAAGAAACAGAGAGGTGGAGTTTCATCAGAGTCCCAGAGCTAGTTAATGACAGCCCTTGCTTGAAAACTGGCTCTCAAACTTTAAATCTATGTCCTTTTGCCATACCAAATGACCAGTGTAAATGCCAGTGATTATACATTACTTATTTATCTTAAAGAAGAGTTCTAGATATCCATATTTGAATAGCACAAATTATTCATACAGTAATCCCAAGGTATACAGGGCGTTTTTGTTAAAGTCCCAGAATCCACAAGGGTATTTTTTAACACAGTGGAACAAATGCTAAGCGTGGACTACTTAAGTTGCTGTACCTATTATTGGAAAACAGTTCCCCTTCCCCCACTCCCAGTACAATTAGATGCTCAAAATAATCTGCATTTATTCTCCAATGAATGCTGTCACGGTTGTGTTGAGTGGCTCTTCCTGTCCCACTGAGGCAGAGTCCTGAGCTACAGCACTGAGTGTCTGAATAACCCTCATTATCACCTGTTTTCTGCTTTGTCCTTGTGTAAGGACAAAGAATGGCCCAGGCCTGGACTCCTTGCTGGGACCTGGCAGTGCAGGTGATGCCTTATATTTGTCTGGCAGGCTTTATATATTTCTTCCCTATGGAAAATGAGAAGTATTTCCAACACATTCTACTGTGTATTGTTGCAATGGGAGATGAACAGTCCCAGGGAAATGGCTTTGCCAAGGGACAGGAATTGGCTGCAGTTCAGGAGAGTTTCAGTTGATTGAGTAAACGCTGACTTTGTGTGTGTGTGTGTGTGTGTGTGTGTGTGTGTGTGTGCGTGCATGTGTGTGCACGTGCATGCATGTGCATGCACATGTGCAAACTCATATAGTTCCTGCTCTCAGGGAAGTTAAACTCCAGTGAGAGAGATAAAGGTACAGTAAAACCTACGAAAGCCGGAATCTGTGTAAGGCAGAAAACTGTCAGCTAAGGAAACTAAAATATTTTCCACTAATAGATAGTGATAGAAAAGTGTTAAGACTACACCCTGTCAAAGGCAGAAAACTTTGAGACCTGTAAAAACAAAACACTCCTGTCGAGTTCCAGCTCTCACAGGTTTCACTGTATCTACTATATACATAAAACCAGAGAGTATGTATTAACTACTGTAATAGAGGTGACAATCAAGACTAGTTTGAATGGGGTGATGCATTGAATCCATAGTGTGGAGATATGGATGGGATCTGGGTTACTCCATATGTGGCTTTCTGCTTTTCACCTCTGGGAACACATGTCTAGCTGTCAGAGGTGGCCATAGGTTAGGTTTTACTAACAGGATGTGAAGAGGTGTTTGACTCACAACCTGGGATTGATCCAAAATAGCAGGGATGCTCCTGAGGAAAACTGTGGAAGAATCCCACGCTGGGGCACATCTTTGCTGCAGTCCTAGTCCACTTCTTAGGTTGGGTCATCTTATAGTGTATTCAGAGCTGTAGGGAAGCAGTGTCTTCAGCAGATGACCAGGTTTTAATTCAGAGACTTTCTAAGGATGGATTGAGGGTATACCGGAGTTTGCTGATCGCAGATTGGGATTTCCAGAGGATTTTGAGGAGGAGGGAAAGGAGGATTGTGTTAGATCTCAATTTTTCCTATATCACAGCTCACTTAGAACATAAGCATGTTAAATGGTATGTTAGAGTAAACACACAAGGCTACTCCTTCTTGTCCCCATGGAGACAGTAGCCTGGGGACTCCAGCCACTCTATGCTCTGCTAGGCCACCCTTGGGGGTGGAGGAATGGGTATTCAGAGCTATATGGGAATGAGAGTCCAGGTACAATAGATGGCTATGGTAGCTCGTACCCTGACACTGTCTGAAACAAGCAGAATGGGGATTGTTGTTGTTGTTAGATGCCATTGAGTCGGTTCAGACTCATAGTGACCCTGTGTACAACAGAACAAAACATTGCCCGATCCTGAGCCATCCTCACATTCATTGTTATGCTTAAGCCCATTATTGTAGCCACTGTGTCAATCCATCATGTTAAGGGTCTTCCCCTTTTTCAGTGATCTACTTTACCAAGCATGATGTACTTCTCCAGGGACTGATCCCCCATGATAACATGTCTAAAGTATGTGAGACGTAGTCTCACCATCCTTGCTTCCAAGGAGCATTCTGACTGTACCTCTTGTAAGACACATTTGTTCGTTCTCTTGGCAGTCCACGGTATATTCAGTGTTCTTCCCCAGCACCACAATTCAGAGGCATCAATTCTTCTTTGGTCTTCCTTATTCATTCTCCAGCTTTCACGTGCATATGAGGCGATTGAAAACACCATGGCTTGAGTCAGGCGTACCTTAGTCTTCAAGGTGACATTTTTGCTTTTTAACATTTTAAAGAGGTCTTTTGCGGCAGCTTTGCCCAATGCAATGTGTTGTTCTTGACTGCTACTTCCATGGCGTTGATTGTGAAATCCTTGACAACTTCAGCCTTTTCTCCATTTATCATGATGTTGCTTATTGGTCCAGTTATGAGGATTTTTGTTTTCCTAATGCTGAGGGATGGGGATTGGCCCCTGGAATGTCTGGGAAATAAGCAGCCCATCAGTTAACGCTGTGAAGTACTTACTTAGACAACAACTACTCCATTCTGCAGTCATGGCCAGTGTGACCTTAGGTAAATTTCTTAACTTTTGTTGGCTGCTTCTTTATCTGAAAATGAGGAAATGATACCCACCTCACATGGTTGTTATGAAGATTAACCAAAATAATCTTCAAATCTCCATAAACTACTAAACACATCGTCTGTTGTTGTTGTTGTTAGGTACTATCAAGTCTATTCTGACTCACAGCGCTCCATGTGACAGAGTAGAACTGCTTCACAGGATTTTCTTGGCTGTAATCTTTATGGTGGCAGATTGGCAAGTCTTTCTCCTGCAGAGCTGCTGAGTTGGTTCGGACCATCAACCTTTCTGTTGGCAGCCAAGCACTTAACCATTTGCACCACCAGGACTCCTGACGTAAATGGTAGCTGTTGCCAATTTATACTGTATTATACTATATTCCTCCCTTACCTACAATACTTCAGTGGCTCCCCATTGCATGCAAGACAAAGGTAAAATGCCCTGTGGTGTAAGAGGTCCTTTATAGCCTGACTTCTTCTTCCCTCTCCATCCCCTCCTTTAGATACTCTCCCAAAGACCCTGTGCTTCAGCTATACTGAACTTCAGCACTGTAGTTCCTTCCTTGACGAGGGCATCCTTCACACTTCTTTGCCTTTGCACATACTGTTCCAACTGCCTCCCACCATCTTGTCCATTTGACATACTACTTCAAGTTACACCCCAAGTTTGAGCCACAGTATTACACTCTGCGCAGAAAAGAGTTAATGTATCAGGCCTGAGACTGCTGTTCTTTGAAAGGCCTGCTCTCAAGGTTGGCCTTTAACCGGCATCTGGGAATTTTAAATTTTGGGACAGTTCCCACATTCCCTAAAATGTAAAAGTGGCTCACTGTGCCTAAACTGTTTGTGCAAAGAACATGATTTGTGCTTCACACCAGCTTTCTTTCTGGGAGGCTTAAATTTTGGAACGTGCTAGCTAGAGGGTGCCTATATGATTGATAGGCTGATAAAAACTCTGGATTCCTAGGCTCAGACAAGCTTCCCTGGTAAACAACACTTCACACGTGTTGTCACAATTCGATGCTAGAGGAATTAAGCATGCCCTGGATGACTCCACTGGGAAAGGACTTTTTAAAGCTTGTGCCTGGTTTCCTTTGGACTTCACCCCATGTACCTTTTCCCTTTGCAGATTTTGCTATGTATCCTTTTTTTCTTTTTCTTTTTCCTTTTACTTTAGATGAAGGTTTACAAGCAAATTAGTTTCTCATTAAACTATTAATACACATATTGTTTTGTGACATTGGTTGCCAACCCCACGACATGTCAACACTCTCCCCCTCTCCACCTTGGGTTCCCCATTACCAGTTTTCCTGTCCCCTCCTGCCTTCTTGTCCCTGCCCCTGAGGTGGTGTACCCATTTAGTCTCGTTTTGTTTTATGGGCCTGTCTAATCTTTGGCTGAAGGGTGAACCTCAGGAGTGACTTTGGTACTGAGTTAAAAGGGTGTCCAGGGGTCATATTCTCGGGGTTTCTCCAGTCTCTGTCAGGTCAGTAATTCTGGTCTTTTTTTGTGAGTTAGAATTTTGTTCTACATTTTTCTCCAGCTCTGTTTGGGACCCTGTATTGTAATCCCTGTCAGAGCAGTCAGTGATGGTTGCCGGGCACCATCTAGTTGTGCTGGACTCGGTCTAGTGGAGGCTGTGGTAGTTGTGGTCCATTAGTCCTTTGGACTCATCTTTCCCTTGTATCTTTGGTTTTCTTCACTCTCCCTAGCTCTGAGCGGGGTGTGACCGGTGGAATACCTTAGATGGCCGCTCACAAGCTTTTAAGACCCCAGACGCTACTTGCTAAAGTAGGATATTGAACATTTTCTTCATAAACTATGTTATGCCAAGTAAGTTAGATGTCCCCCAAGCTTTATATCCTTTTGCTGTAATAAATCATAGCCAATGGTGCAACTGTGTGCCCAACTCCTGTGAATCCATCTAGCAAATCACCAAACCTGTGGTGGTCTTGGAGTCCCCCAACACACCTACTATATGAAGCTTTCTTTAACTCCTCTTCTTCTAGGAAGAAGTAACGACCCTTTACTTCATGATCCTGTAATAGTTCACACCGTCATTTCCTTAAAAAAAGAAAAAAAACTTTTAAAAATACCGTATTTATTACATATAAAACATTAGACATAAATTATAAAGAATGATAATATAATGAACACACATAAACTCTTATCCAATTTGAGCTAGAGCATTATCTATCATCCCCCTCCTAACCATTTTTCTGAATTTTGTGTTTATAATTTCCTTGCTTTAAAAATTGTGTGTGAAAGGTCCTTGGGTGGCGCAAACAGTTTGCACTCATCTGGTAATTGAAAGGTTGGCAGTTTAAACCCACTCAGCTGCACCATGGAAAAAACAGACCTGGCAATCTGCTTCTGTAAAGATTCTGCTCTGTAATAGATGGGATCTCTCCAAAGGCACACCTCAACATAAAAACAATAACAACAACAAAAAAATTGTATGTGTGCTTAAATGGCATATTGTTTAATTTTGCTTGTATCTGAGCTTCATAAACATACACTATTTGTATTTTTCTGAGACTTTGCTTTTTCACTCAACATTAAGTTTCTAATATCCATGTTGTTGCAAGTAGCTATAGTTCATTCATTTTCACTGTGGGTTAATATTCTATCGTATGAATATACCATAATTTATTCATTCTAACGTTGATGGATATTTGAGAAGTTTCCAATTTTTGCTATAATAAGCAGGGCTGCTATTAACATTCTTATACTTATCTCCTGCTGTACATGGGCAGAAGTTTCTCTAGGGTATATACTGAGGAATTGAATTGATGAGTTGTTGGGTATGTGAATGTTACACTTTACAAGCTAATGCCAAATTGTTTTCCAAAGTGGTTGTATCAGTTTATATTCTCATCAGCAAATATAAGAGTTCCCATTGATTTGCATTCTCTTCAACCCTTGGTACTGTCAGACATTTCATCTTTGCCAATCTTGTGGGTGTAAAATGGGATTAGATGTATGTTAGACCTTTTTATTCTATCCTTTGTCTCTCTCTTTTAATTCATCAAACATTTATTAAGCATCTACTCTGAACTGCACATTTTGTTAGGTACTAGGGAATTTAATGTTCCTCTTTTTCTCTAATTTACTTTTTTATTGAGGTGTAACTTATAAATACAAATCTTGAATGAATTTTTATATATTAATACACCTGTATAACTGCCATCTGTATTTATTTATTTATATTGTACTTTAGATGAAGGTTTACAGAGCAAAGTAGCTTCTTATTAAACAATTAATATACGTATTGCTTTGTGACATTGGTTGCCAACCCCATAACATGTCAACACTCTCCCCTTCTCCACCTTAGGTTCCCCATTACCAGCTTTCCTGTCCCCTCCTGCCTTATCGTCCTTGCCCCTGAGCTAGTGTGGCCATTTAGTCTCATTTTGTTTTATGGGTCTGTCTAATCTTTGGCTGAAAGGTGAACCTCAAGAGTAACTTCAGTGCTGAGTTAAAAGGGTAGACAGGCTCTGTTTTAGGCAATGGGGAGCACAGCCATGAACAAAATTGATGATTCCTCTTCTTTGCTTCAGATCCCCCCAGTATGAATCCTGGAAAATTGGAAGTCATCAAAAATGAAATGGAACGCGTAAACATCAATATCCTAGGCATTAGTGAGCTGAAATGGACTGTTATTGGCCGTTTTGAGTCGGACAATAACACGGTATTATCATGGATTGAGTTGTGTCCCCCAAAAATATGTGTCAACTATTCCCAGTATTGTGTGGTTGTCCTCCATTTTGTGATTGTAATTTTATGTTAAAGAGGATTAGGGTGGGATTGTAACACCACTACTAATGTCACATCCCTGATCCAATGTAAAGGGAGTTTTCCTGGAGTGTGGCTTGCACCACCTTTTATCTTACAAGACATAAAACGAAAGGGAAGCAAGCAGAGAGTGGGGACCTCATACCACCAAGAAAGCAGCACTGGGAGCAGAGTGCATCCTTTGGGCCTGGGATTCCTGCACAGAGAAGCTCCTAGTCCAGGGGAAGATTGATGAGAAGGACTTTCCTCCAGAGCCGACGGAGAGAGAAAGGCTTTCCCTGGAGCTGGTGCCCTGAATTTGGACTTCTATCCTACTAGACTGTGAGAAAATAAATTTCTCTTTATTAAAGCCATCCACTTGTGGTATTTCTGTTATAGCAGCAATAGATGACTAAGACAGGTATACTGTGCTGGGAATGACATATTGAAGAGGAATGGCATTACATTCATTGTCAAAAAGAACATTTCAAGATCTATCCTGAAGCATAGCACTGTCAGTGGTAGGATAATATCCATATGCCTTACAAGGAAGACCAGTTAATACAACTATTATTCAAATTTACACACCAACCACTAATGCCAAAGATGAGGAAATTGAAGATTTTTACCAACTTCTGCAGTCTGAAATTGATCAAACATGCAACCAAGATGCATTGATAATTACGAGTGATTGGAATGCAAAAGTTGAGAACAAAGAAGAAGGAATAGTAGTTGGAAAATATGGCCTTGGTGATAGAAATGACGCTGGAGATCACATGATAGAATTTTGCAAGACCAATGACTTCTTCATTACAAATACCTTTTTTAACCAACATAAATGGTAACTATACACATGGACCTTGCCAGGTGGAATACACATGAATCAAATTGACTATATCTGTGGAAAGAGACAATGGAAAAGCTCAGTATCATCAGTCAGAACAAGGCCAGGGGCTGACTGGAACAGACCATCATTTACTCATATGCAAGTTCAAGTTGAAGCTGGAGAAAATTAGAACAAGTCCACAAGAGTCAAAGTATGACTTTGAGTATATTCCACCTGAATTTAGAAACCATATCAAGAACAGATTTGACTCGTTAAACATAATGACTGAAGACCAGACAAGTTGTGGAATGACATCAAGGACATCATACATGAAGAAAACAAGAGGTCATTAAAAAGACGGGAAAGAAAGAAAGACCAAATGGATGCCAGAAGAGACTCTGAAACTTGCTCTTGAACATACAGTAGCTAAAGCAAAAAGGAAGAAATGATGAAGTAAAAGAGCTGAGCAGAAGATTTCAAAGGATGGCTTGAGGAGTCAGTAAAGTATTATAATGAAATGTGCAAAGACCTAGAGTTAGAAAACCAAAAGGGAAGAACACGCTTGGCATTTCTCAAGCGGAAAGAACTGAAGGAAAAAATTCAAGCCTTGAATTGCAATATTGAAGGATTCTATGGACAAAATATTGAACGACACAGGAAGCAAAAAAAGAAGATGGAAAGAATACAGTCATTGTACCATTTCAGGAGGTAACATATGATCAAGAACCAATGTTACTGAAGAAAGAAGTCCAAGCTGCAGTGAAGGCATTGGTGAAAAACAAGCCTCTGGTAATCGATGGAATCCCAACGGAGATGTTTCAACAAACAGATGCAATGCTGGAAGTGCTCACTCATCTACACCAAGAAATTTGGCAGACAGCTACCTGGCTAACTGATTGGAGGAGATCCATATTTTGCCCATTCCAAAGAAAGGTGATCCAACAGAATGTGGAAATTATCGAACAATATCATAGGCAAGTAAAATTTGCTGAAGATAATTCAAAAACAGTTGCAGCAGTACATCAACAGGGAACTTCCAGAAATTCAAGATGGATTCAGAAGAGGATGTGGAACCAGGGATATCACTGCTGATGTCTGATGGATTCTGGCTGAAAGCAGAGAATACCAGAAAGATGTTTACCTGTGTTTATTGACTGTGTAAAGGCATTCGACTGTGTGGATCATAACAAATTATGGATAACATTGTGAAGAATGGGAATTCCAGAACACTTAATTGTGCTCATGAGGAATCTGTACATAGACCAAGAGACAGTTGTTTGAACAGTACAAGGGGATTGTTGTGGATTGAATTGTGTCCCCCCAAAATGTGTGTTAACTTGCCTAGTTCATGATTCCCAGTATTGTGTGATTGTTCACAATTTTGTCATTAGATGTGATTTTCCTGTGTGTTGTAAATCCTTCCTCTACGATGTTTTTGAGGTAGGATTAGTGGCAGTTATGTTAACAAGGCAGGACTCAATCTACAAGATTAGACTGTATTTTAAGTCAATCTCTTTTGAGATATAAAAAAGAAAAGCAAGCAGAGAGACATGAGGACCTCATACCAACAAGAAAGTAATGCCAGGAGAAGAGTGCATCCTTTGGATCCGGGGTCCCTGCACTGAGAACCTCCTAATTCAGGGGAAGATTGATGATAAGGGCCTTTCTCCAGGACCAAGGGAGAGAGAAAGCTTTCCCCTGGAGCTGACACCCTGAATTTGGACTTCTAGCCTACTAGACTGTGAGAGAATAAACTTCTGTTTGTTGAAAACTTCCACTTGTGGTATTTCTGTTATAGCAGCACTAGGTAATTAAGACAGGGGTACTGTGTGGTTTAAAATCAGGAAAGATGTGCATCAGGGTTGTATCCTTTCACCATCCTTATTCAACCCATATGCTGAACAAATAATCAGAGAAGCTGGACTATATGAGGAAGAACTCGGCATCAGGATTGGAGGAAGACTCATTAACGATCTGTGATATGTGGATGACACAGCCATGGTTGCTGAAAGTGAAGACCACTTGAAGCACTTACTGAGAAAAATCAAAGACTAAGCTTTCAGTATGGATTATGCCTCAACATAAAGAAAACAAAAATCCTCACAGCAGAACCATTAAGCAGCATCATGATAAACAGAGGTAATATTGGAGTTGTCAAGGATTTCATACTACTTGGATCACCAGTCAACACCCATGGAAGCAGGAGTCAAGAAATCAGATGACATATTGTGTTGGGCAAATCTGCTACAAAAGAACCCTTTGAAATGTTAAAAAGCAAAGATGTCACTTTGAGGACTAAGGTGCACCTGACCCAACCCATGATATTTTCAGTCACCTCATATGCATGTGAAAGCTGGACAATGAATAAGGAGGACTGAAGAATTGATGCCTTCGAATTACGGTGTTGGAAAAAAATATTGACTTTACCTAGGACTTCCAGAAGAATGAACAAGAAATACAGCCATGATACTCCTTAGAAGGAGAGATGGTGAGACTTCATCTTGTGTACTTTGGATATGTTATCGGGGGGACCAGCCTGTAGAGAGGGATATCATGCTTGGTAAAGTAGAGTCTCAGCAAAAAAGAGGAAGATCCTCAACCAGATGGATTGACACAGTGGCTGCAACAATGGGCTCAAACATAGCAACCATTGTTAGGATGGCAGAGGACCAGGCAGTGTTTCATTCTGTTGTACATAGGGTCACTATGCGTCAGAAGTGACTCGGTGGTACCTAACAACAGTAGTGTTCTTTGTTCCTTCCTACAGTTCCATGCTTCCATATGGCTAATTTTGCATAAGACTAAAGAACTTCATTTAGTATTTCTTGTAGTATAAGTCTGTGAGATGGTTAAGATTGTGTGTCAACTTGGCTGGGGCATGATTCTCAGTATTTTAATGTGATCACTCCCATGATTTATATTGTGAGTAGTCACTCAGATGAAAGGGTGTCTCCTTGTGGGTGTGGCCTGCATCTGAATATAAGCTGACTTTCTGGTTTTTTGCTCCTTCTGGATCCTGCGGCTGGCTGCCTCCTGTCGTTTCATCTCTGGTTCTTGGGACTTGAGCTGTCAGCTTATCTGCTGAACTTGGGATTCATCGATCTTCACAGCCTGTGAGCAGAGCCCTGCTCTGTGACCTGCCGATCTTGGGTTCGCCAGCCCCTGCAGCTACGTGAATCAGGAGAAACCTTGTGGTCTTGTCTGCCAATCTTGGAATTCGTCAACCTTCATGGCCTGTGAGCAGGAGCCCTGCGCTCCGACCTGCCGATCTTGGGTTCACCAGCTTCTGCGGCTGTGTGACTTGGGAGAGGTCTCTACCCTGATCCACGGACTTGGGACGTTCTAGCCTCTACAATCACGTGAGCTGTTTCCTTGATATAAAGCTCTCTCTGTATATATATATTTATACGCTTTACTGGTTTTGCTTCTCTAGAGAACCCAGCCTAAGACAGTCTGCTTGTGATGAATTGTCTCAGATTTTGATTGTCTGAAAATGTTTATATTTTGTTTTCACTTTTGAAGTAATTTTTGTCAGATTTAGAGTCCTAAGTTGATGTATTTTTTCCTATCAATTTAAAGTACTACTTTTCATTCCTTACCGTTCTACTTCTGTTTTCTATTGTTTCTGTTGAAATGTCAGTCATCAATCTTATTGTTGCTTCTTTGATCATAGTGTATCTTTTTTACTTGGCCGTTTTTAAGATTTTCTGTTTATCTTTGACTTTTAGCAGTTTGATACGGTGTGTCCTTGTATTTATTTATTATATTGTATTTATCCTGATTGGGGTTTAAAGAACTTCTTAAATCTATGGTTTGATACCTTTTGTCAGGTTTGGAAAATTCATGGCCAGTATGTCTTCAAAAATTATTTTTGTTCCACTTACTCCTTTCTTTCTAGGAATCCTATTAACTTGCATATGTTTGAACTTTTCAACAAATCCTATAGGTTTATTCCATTCTTTTATGTATATCCCATGTTATTTTTTCTCTGTGCTTCTGTCTGGATAGTTTCTACTCACATTGCTTCTAGCTCACGAATCCTCTGTCCTAGTATGCCCAATCTGCTATTAAATCTTTCTGTGATATTTTTAGTTTTGGATATCGCATTTATTATTTTCAGAATTTCTATTTACTATTTTTATTAATTTTAGCTTCTAGATACCTGATTCACCTCCTCATCATTTCTTCTGTTTTCTTCAACATACCAATAGTAGTCCCTTTCTGATAACTTCCAATATCTGACTCACCTGTTGATCTATTTCTATTGCTTGTTTTGTTTTTTTGGTTTTCAGTCATTTGGGTCTGTTTTAGCATGCCTTGTAGGTGTTGATTGGATGCTGGACATTGTGAGAATAATGTTAGATGTTCTGGTTTATAGTATCTTCCTCCCAAGAGGGTTAAGATTTTTTTCTGGTAGGCAGATTAGCGTACTGGCAGGTTACTTTGGTGTTACTTTTTGTGGAGGCTTGGTTTTACTTTTTGTCAAACCAAAAATCAAACTCATTGCCAGAGTTGATTCTGACTCATAGTGATCCCATATGTTACAGAGTAGAACTGCTTTATAGGTTTTTCTTTGTTGTAACCTTTATAGAAGCTGAATGCCAGCCTTTCTTTCATGGAGCCACTGAATAGGCCCAAATGCCAACCTTTAGGTTAGTGTTGTTATTGTGGTGTGCCTTTGAGTCAATTCTGAGTCACGGTGATCCTATAAGACAGAGTAGAACTGTGCCATAGGTTTTTCTAGGCTGTAATCTTTATGGGAGCAGATTGCCAGGTCTTTTTTCCCACGGAGCTGCTGGGTGTGTTCTAACCACCGACCTTTCAGTTAGCAGCCAAGCACTTGAGTGCAAACTGTGCCACTCAGCGACCTTACTTTTTGTTAGGGGTAGTCGATTTCAGTTTTGTCCTTAATTCTAAGGAAATGTTATTTAAAATATGGTTTGTAGACTGGTGATGGTCCGTGAACTCTTTGTTACCAGTCTGTGACAAGGTAAGTACAGAAATTGAGGCAGAAACATCTAGAAACTTTGTAGCAAGTTTGTTGTTGCCACTACATCCAAGTGCCTGATCTGTGGACTGTCAGAGTATAGCCCATTTCAAGGGTTGTCAAACTCTAGAACATGCTGAAGTGCATGTGGCATGAGCTGCAGACTAGTCATGCATAGGAAGACCATGCGTCAAGCTCTCATGGGTTGAAAATTAATAAACCAAAACTGGATAGTTTGAGAAACACTGCTTTTTTTTGTGTGTGTGGTTGTATTTAACTGTATCTCTATCAGCTGGGCTGTGTTTCCTTTTAAGTGGAAATGTATATCTAAGCACTTAGTGCATTTAGGTTAAACATTTTGGCTAGAACACATCTTAGGTGATGTCATATAATTCGTGCTGCATCGCATCAGAAGAACATAATACCTGGTTGATTCGTCTACAGTAAAGCAAAGATAGACCACTGGATTAGCGTAATGGTAATTTGATTCTTCCATTGTATAATTATGTCTTCCCTTCCCACCTCCATGATCATAATCTGTGTGGTTTTTTTTTTTGGCATTCAGTGAATGTTGAATTTCCTACTAACCATTCATCTAATGGAGCTCTGCTGGCACAGTAGTTAAGCATTTGGCTGCTAACCAATTCAAATCCACCAGCTGCTCCTTGGAAACCCTATGGGGCAGTTCTACTCTGACCTATGAGATCACTATGAGTGTAATCAATTTGATGGCAATGGATTTTTTTTTTAATTCATCTAACGGTTTAAACATCAATTGATAATCCTTGCTGAATCAGTAATTTCATTAGGATTTTCAAAATTATGTTTTATTCTCTTTATGTTTTATTAGCTGGCATATTTCTGTACAGTAGAGTGTTCTATCATCAACTGGGGCGATTTAGTTACACTGAAATATATTTCCTACTGAAAAGGTGGTATAAATTCTTGACTCTTAACTTTTAATTACTAATTTTAAAGTAGGGCTTGTTTAAATACCCACTTTGAATGGACACAAATGAGCTTTTTCTATTTTTTTTAATATCATTATGGAATAGTTAATTTTTTAAATTGATTCAGGTTGTTTTAATCTTTGATAATTATTTAATCTTTGATTAGCAGTTCTTTTTTATTTATTTTCTTTTCTGGAAACAGAAAAGTTGCAAGCACAGTGCAGAGAACCTTTCTCTTTCTTTCTTGAATCATTGAGAGAAGTTGCTGACCTGATGTCCCATCATCCCCAAAACTTTAGTGGATGTTTCATACAAACAAGGACATTCTCCCATATAACCAAAATATAACCATTAAAATCAGTAAATTAACCATTCAAATTTTGCTAAATGTCGCCATAATGTTCTTTTTACCAAAAGGATCCAGTTCAGAACCATGTGTTGTCTTTAGTTGTCATGTCTCTTTAGCTTTTTCTCTCTGAAACAGTTCCTCAGACTTTCTTATCTTTCATGACCTGGCACTCCTGAAGATTACGAGCCAGTTATTTTATACACTGTTCTTCAGTTTGGGTTTGTTTGGTGTTTCCTCAGGTTATGCATATTTGGTAGAAGTATTAAGAAGTGATGCTGTGTTCTTCTCACTGTATCCTGTCAGGTAGTATACAACTTGATATGTCTTATTACTGATGAGGTTCACCTTGTTCACCTAATTTAAGAGGTGTCTGCCAGGCTTATCCACAGCAAAATTACTCTTAAACAATTTGTAATCAATAAGTAATTGTGAGGAGTTACTTTGAACTCATGTAAATATCCTCATTAAACTTTCAATTTATTCATGCATATTCATATGGTTTCCTGATTTATATAGTGGGTTATAATCAGTTATTATTAGTATTTATTTCAATACTCAAAGCATCCCAGATTTGGACTGTGGGAGTCCCTTTGAGCTGGCTCCTTTGTCCTTTTGATGAGGTCCTCTTCATTGCTTGTACACTTCTTTGCTTTCTGGCATAACAAGATGCTCCAGGCTCATCTCATGCTTTCCTGCCCCAGCTCTGTAATCAGCCATTTCACCAAAGAATCCTGGATCATTTTAGTGGATAATAGTATTTAGAAGCCACAGTCTGTGGCTTTGTTCGTTGTCATCAGGGTATCGCTGCTCCCTGGACTGAGCTAGAGCACCAGTATATCCCATGCTGGATCACCTCTTCTTACTCTTGCTTGGGCTCTGACACCCCACGATGACCTGTCTCTCCATGGAGGAACTTTCTTCATCCCAATCAGGCTCTGACTCCTCAAGCTATGTTGATCCCGTGTGGATACTCCGTTCATCTGCTCAGGCTCTGACATTCCACACCAGGTTGCCACTCTGCTAGGACACCCTCCTCACTCTGCTTAGGCTCTGATGCCTTGTGCTGGACTGCAGCTCTGCAGGGATTCTTTCCTTGCCCCACTTGGGTTCTGCTCCCCACACCTGACAGCGCTCTTCCATGGATGCTCTCCTCACCCCTTCTAGCTCTTAAACTCTGCTCTGGGCTACTGCAGCTCTTTCCAACCCAGGTGAAGATGCCTATCTTGTTCTGCCCCCCCAGTTGCTCTTAGGACTGGATTGTTCAGGAAGGTAGGGAAGAGGAGGTGGAGGGCGAGAGGGGAAGCAGAACGGAAAAGACAGAAAGAATTACTATTCTTTTTGAGCCTTGTATTTTCACAACTCTGGCCACCGATTGCTCCTTCAATCTGGTTGTTGTTTTTGGTTCTTTTGATATTACCCCCTCAATCTTTGAAAGCTTCTTGCTTTTTGTACAAGATGGTCCAAGCTTGTCTTGTACACTCCATGCACCAGATCTTGACTTAGCCCCTTGTGTTGTTCGTTTGCTTATTTTTAATAGATTTTATTTTTTAGAACAGTTTTAGGTTCATAGAAAAATTGTGCAGAAAATACAGAGTTTCCGTATGCTTTTTCCGCTTGTACGGTTTCTCCTGTTGTTAACATCTTGCACTCCTGTGGTACATTGATGAACCAATACATTAGTATTAATTAAAGTGCATAATTCACATTAGGGTTCACAATTGGTGTTGTACAGTCTTATGGGTTTTGATAAATGCATGATGTCTTGTGTCTACCATTATAGTATCATACAAAATAGTTTCACTGCCCTAAAATGCCCTGTGTTTCACCTGTTCATCCTTTCTCCCTCCCCATGAGCTCCTGGCAAGCACTCATCTTTTCACTGTCTCTGTATTTTGCCTTTTCCGGAATGTCATATAGTTGGAATCATAGAGTATGTAGCTTTTTCAGAGTAGTTTCTTTTACTTGGCAGTGTGCATTTAAAGTTCCTTCATGCCTTTTTGTTGCTCGATAGCTCATTTCTTTTTATCGCTGAATAATACTCCACTGTATGGATGTACCACATTGTATGGCTGCTATAAACATTTCTGTTCAGGTGTTCATGTGGATATACATTTTCATCTCATTTGGGTAAATACCTAGAAGTATGATTACTGCATTAAATGGTAAACCTATGTTTAGCCTTTTAAGAAACTGCCAGACTGTTTTCCAAAGTTGCCATACCATTTTGCATTCCCACCAGCAATGAATGAGAGTTCCTGTTGCTTCACATTCTCACCAGCATTTGATGTTAGTGTTTTGTATTTCAGCCATTCTAATAGGGAGTTCCTGGGTGGTGCAAACGGTTAATGCGCTTGGCTGCTAACCAAAAGGTTAGTGGCTTGAATCCACAGTGGCAAAAGAAGGGCCTGGTGATATACTTCTGAAAAATCAGCCACTGAAAACCCTATGGAGCACAGTTCTACCCTGACACACATGGGGTCACTATGAGTCAGAATCAACTCAACAGCAACTGTATTTTTTTTCTTTTTTATAAGTTCTTTTATTTTTGTTGTTATTGAGAATATACACAGCAAAACATATACCAATTCAACAGTTTCCACATGTACAATTCAGGACATTGATTACATTCTTAGAGTTGTACAACCATTCTCTCTTTCCTTTGCTAATTTGTTCCTCCCCATTAACATAAACTCACTGCCCAGTAAGCTTCCTATCTAATTTTTCAAGTTGCTGTTGTCAATTTGATCCCATATAGATAGATCTTAAAACAGCATAATACTCAAGGCAGACTTTCTTTACTAGTTAAGCTAAACTATTTGGTTTTAATAAGACTTCAGGGGATATTTTTGGTTTAAAATTTAAAGATTATCTCAGGGTAATAGTTTCGGGGTTCATTCAGCCTCTGTGGCTCTAGAAAGTCTGGAGTCCCTGAGAATTTTAAATTCTGTTCTACGTTCTCCCCCTTTTGGTCCGGATTCTTCTATAGAGTCTTTGATCAAAACATTCAGTAATAGTAGCCAGGTACCATCCAGTTCTAGTCTCATGACAAAGGAGGCAGTTGTTCATGGAGGCAATTAGCCTCATATCCATTTCCTCCTCCTATTCCTGATTCTCCTTCTTCCTTTGTTGTTCCAGACGAATAGAGACTGTTATGGATTGAACTATGTCCCCCCAAAATGTATGTCAACTTGCCTAGGCCATGATTCCCAGTATTGTGTGGTTGTCCACCATTTTGTGATCTGATGTGATTATCCTATGTTTTGTAAATTGTAACCTCTATGAAGTTAAAGATGTAAAGGAAGTTACGTTAATGAGGCAGGACTCAATCTACAAGATTAGGTTATATATTAAGTAAATCTCTTTTGAGATATAAAAGAGAGAAGCAAGCAGAGTTACAAGGGATCTCATACCACAAAGAAAGCAGCACTGGGAGCAAAGCATGTCCTTTGGACCCAAGGTTCCTGTGCTGAGAAGCTCCTAGACCAGGGGAAGATTGATGACAGAGACCTTCCCCCAGAACCAACAGAGAGAGAAAGACTTCTGCTGGAGCTGGCACCCTGAATTCAGACTTCCAGCCTCCTAAACTGTGAGAGAATAACTTTCTCTTTGTTAAAGCCATCCACTTGTAGTATTTCTGTTATAGCAGCACTAGATAACTAAGACATCCTGTAAATCCTAACTTCTATGATGTTAATGAGGCAGGATGCAACCTAAAGGATTAGGTTGTATTTTGAGTAGATCTCTTTTGAGGTATAAAAGAGAGGCGATGGGTCCTCCTACCACCAAGAATGAAGAACCAGGAGGGGAGTGCATCCTTTGGACCCAGGGTCTCTGCGCTGAGAAGCTCCTAGACCAGGGGAGATTGATGACAAGAACCTTCCCCCAGATCAGACAGAAAGAGAAAGCCTTCCTATGCAGCTGGCACCCTGAGTTTGGACTTTTCATCTCCTAGACTGTGAGAGAATGAATTTCTCTCTGTTAAAGCTATCCACTTGTGGTATTTCTATTATAGCAGCACTAGGTAATTAAGACAGACACATAATCAGGAAAGGCCAGTCACTAGAAAAGAACATCATGCTTGGTCAGGTAGAGAGTCAGCAAAAATGAGGGAAACCCTCAATGAAATGGATTGACACAATAGCCACAACATTGGACTCAAACATACCAATGATAATGAAGATGGCACAGGAGCGGGCAACATTTTGCTTTATGATACATAAGGTTACCATGAGTCAGAGCTGACGATGGCAACTAACAACAACTATGTAAAAAAATTTAGAATGTTGATAATTTTAGAAAACAGTTGATGGGAAATTTAGTTTCAAAGAACATTTTGTCTATTTCACAAAATTTTCACGCCCCCCTCCCTCCTTACCTTTGTAAGTGGAAGGTCTATTAGTCAGGAATCTTTCAGTTAGAAATCACAGAAAGCAAACTTGAACTAGCTTAAGCAGAAAAAGGAAATTTATTGGCTCACATAACTCAACTACACGAAGGGCAAGAATGGAGCTGACCTCAAGGAGGATGGGAGTAGGGGTCTGAATGCCAGTAAAGCTGCAGCTCTCTGTCACTTTTCTGCATCTCCTGTATGTTGCCATCATTGTCTCTGCTTCCATGAAGTTGGGACCATGACTACAGGTAATCTTGAGCTTTGTGACTGGAGGAAAAGGAGAGACCTACTCTCCAGCTCTGGTTAGGGAAATTCCTGGGCAGAATTCTTACTGGCTTGGCTTAATTTATGTGCCTATCCTTGTGGCCAGGACAGTAGGGTACTGTAGATGGCAGCTTGCAGCAGAACTGCATGGAAGGAGTGGAGGAGGAGCACACTGTTGAAAAGAATGAATCGATGGTATTTCAGCCAAAGTTTAGCAGACCCTGGTGGCATAGTGGTTAAGTGCTACAGCTGCTAACCAAAAGGTCGGCAGTTTGAATCCACCAGGCACTCCTTGGAAACTCTGTGGGGCAGTTCTACTCTGTCCTATAGGGTCGCTATGAGTCGGAATTGACTTGATGGCAACGGGTTTGGTTTGGTTTTTTTAAAGCCTACTCTACTATATTGCCTGTGGTAGGGGCTCCTAAAGATGTCCATGCCCTAATCCCCAGAACCTTATATGGCAAGAGACTTGGCAGATGTGATTAAGGATCTTGAGATGGGGAGATTACCTGTATTATCTGAATGGGCCCCATGTAACCACAAGGGCCTTTATAAGAGAAAAGCAGGAGGAGTCAGAGTCAGATGTGATGTGATGAGAAATTGGAGTGATGTGCTTCAAAGATGGAGGAAGGAGCCACAGCACAAGGGATGCAGGCAGCCATAAGAAGCTGAAAAAGGTAAACAGTTTCTTCCCTCAGAACCTCTAGAAGGAACCAGTCTTGCCAACACTTTGACTTTAGTCCTAACAGTTAAACTGATTTTGGACTTCTGACCTCCAGAACTGTAAGAGAATACATTTGTGTTATTTTAAGCCACGGAGTTTGTGGTAATGTGTTACAGTGGCCACAGGAAACTAATAAATTGTCTTTCAAAGCTTAAAAAAATTTTAAATAAAGAATTTTTAATTAAAAAAACTATGTAATTTAATAAAATTAAAAAAACTAAATAATCAAATAATTAAAAAGATTTCACTGCTAATGGGGACCAGGTATCTTTTTGTTGTGATGAAAATATTCCAAAATTAGACTGATTGTGGTGATTGATGGCTGCACAACTCTATAAATATACTAAAAACCATTGAATTTTATGGTATGTTAATTATATCTCAATAAAGTTTAAGAAAGAGAGAGAGCCTGTCATATTGGTGTGTTAGAACTGAGGGGTTGTAGTTACTGGCTTCTGGCAGGGCTTACTCCCCCCCATATTTCTCCTGTATGTGAATTTCAGTAAACAATAAAAATTGTATTTAAAAAAAAAAAAAAAAAGACTCCAACCCCATAACATCTACTAATTACAAACTCTAGAGTTTCTTTGGCTACCGCATACAAACCTGCTTATTAGCCATCAGCATTATATATGGGTCTCTTGGGATTCTGTTGTCTTTAGTTTATACTTACTTCACAGGGTCCTTGCATATTTGTACAAGGTCCTCTCTGTGGTATTACCTGTGGTAATGTAATGGTCTGTTATTGTATTGCTCTACTATGGCCTTTTCAAGTTAGCCATTCTTCCATGGGTGAGTATTTGGATTGTTTCCACTTTTTAGCTATAATATACTGTTTGGCTATAAACATCTTTGTTTAAATCTGTTCTTTTCCCTTTTGAATTATCTCCTCGAGATGTATTCCCCAAAGTGCCATTACTCAGTTTGAGAGTATGATCATTTTTATGGTTCTTGACAGCTATTGCCAAATTTCTCTCTGGAAAAATTATACTTGTTTATAGTGTACTCAGCAATGCATAAAAATACTTGTTTTCCTCACAATTGTGTTAACATTGAGTTTTGTCTGTTTTACTCATTTTGGCTCATTTAACAAGTGTGTTGAGGGACTTTTATTGTGTATTTCTTTAATGATTAGTGATGCTGCACATTTTTTTCAAGTGCTTGTTTATTTTTTTTCAAGTGCTTGTCTATTGTTTGGAGTCCCTGGGGGGCACAAATGGGTAAGTGCTCAGCTACTAACCAAAAGTTTGGCAGTTCGAATCTACCCAAAGTCACCTTGGAAGAAAGGCCTGGAAATCTACTTTCAAAAGATCACAGCTATTGAAAACCCTGCTGAGTACAGTTCTACCTAAAATACATGAGTTGGAATTAAGTTGATGGCAACTGTTTATTGTTAACATTTTCTTGTGGATTAATGCTATGTGTTTGACATTTCCAACTTTGCTTATAACTGTTGACTTTGGGCAAGTCCCTAGTCACTTTTCCTCCTTATGATTCAGTTTCTCAACCTGGGAATTAAAAGTTGAATTAAATCAGTGTTTACTTTGCTTGGCAGTAGAACTCTTTTTTTTCCCCAGAACCAATCCTATGTAGATCCTTAATGTATGAAATAGATAAAAGTGGTGTTTTATTAACATATGCTTGTTTTATAAGTTGAAAATTATAACATTTATTTATAAAATTAATAAATTAGAAAAATGAGGCACTCTAGATAGAAACAAAAAATTTGAAGTTGGGTATTATAGGTGGCAATTGTAGTTTTATGTCAGACTTATGCAATTTACTCCTCTTATTTTGTTTTAACTTTATATTTTGGCATAATTTCAGACTTACCAAAAAACTGCCAGAATAGTAGAAAGAACTCCCATATACCTTTCACTTATATTCCAAAATTGTTAATGGTTTATTACATTTACTTAATACATTTGCTACATACTATGTTTATTTTATATATATATTTTTCCTGAACCATTTAAGTTGCAGACATGCCACTTTACTCCTAAATACTTCAGTGTATATTTCCTAAAAATAAGGACATTTTCTTACTTAAACATAGTACAGTTAATAAAATTTAAAAAAATTGACACAATAATATTATCTAATCTCTAGACTTTAAGTATTGCTAATTGTTCTAATAGTGTCCTTTATAGCAAAACAAAATTGTAGATCATACATTCTGTTCAGTCGTCATGTCTCACTAGTTTTCTTTAATCTGGAAGAATTCTTCAGGTTTTTTCTTTCGTAACTATATATATAAATATATATACACATATATATACATATATATATACACATATACATATACATATATACGTGTATGTATATAGTTGTTGTTAGGTGCTGTCAAGTCGGTTCTGACTCACAGCGACCCTATATACCACAGAATGAAGCAGTGCGCAGTCCTGCGCCATCCTTACAATCGTTGTTATGCTTGAGCCCGTTGTTACAGCCACTGTGTCAATCCATCTCACTGAGGGTCTTCCTCTTTTTCACTGACCTTCTCCAGGGACTGGTGCCTCCTAATAACATGTCCAAAGTATGTGAGACATATGCAATCTTGCCATCCTTGCTTCTAATGAGCATTCTGGTGGTACTTCTAAGACAGGTTTGTTCGTTCTTCTGGCAGTCCATGGTATATTCAATATTCTTCACCAACACCACAATTCAAAGGCATCAGTTCTTCTTTGGTCTTCCTTATTCATTCTCCAGCTTTCCCATGCATATGAGGCGATTGAAAACACCATGACTTGGGTCAGGTGCACCTTAGTCTTCAAGGTGACATTTTTGCTTTTCAACACTTCAAAGAGGTCTTTCGCAGCAGATTTGCCCAATGCAATGTGTCTTTTGATTTCCTAACTGCTGCTTCCATGGGTGTTGATTGTGGATCCAAGTAAAATGAAATCCTTGATAACTTCAATCTTTTCTCCATTTATCATGATGTTGCTTATTGGTCCAGTTGTGAGGATTTTTGTTTTCTTTATGTTCAGGTGTAATCCATACTGAAGGCTGTGGTCTTTGATCTTCATCAGTAAGTGCTTCAAGTCCCCGTCACTTTCAGCAAGCAAGGTTGTGTCATCTGCATAACACAGGTTGTTAACGAGTCTTCCTCCAATCCTGATGCCCTGTTCTACATATAGTCCAGCGTCTCAAATTATTTGTTCAGCATTCATATTGAATAAGTATAGTGAAAGGAAGCAACCCTGACGCACAGCGTTCCTCACTTTAAACCACACGGTATCCCCTTATTCTGTTCAAATGACTGCCTTTTGATCTACGTACAGGCTCCTAATGAGCACAATTAAGTGTTCTGGAATTCCCTTTTTTCAAAGTGTTATTCATAATTTGTTATGATCCACACAGTTGAATACCTTTGCATAGTCAATAAAACACAAGTAAACATCTTTCTGGTATTCTCTGCTTTCAGCCAGAATCCATCAGACATCAGCAATGATATCGCTGGTTCCATGTCTTCTTCTGAATCTGGCTTGAATTTCTGGCAGTTCCCTGTCCATATACTGCTGCAGGCACTTTTGAATGATCTCCAGCAAAATTTTACTTGCCTGTGATATTAATGATATTGTTTGATAATTTCTGCAGCCGGTGGGATCACCTTTCTTGGGAATAGGCATAAATATGGATCTCTTCCAATCAGTTGGCCAAGCAGCTTTTTCCAAATTTCTTGGCATAGATGAGTGAGCACTTCCAGTGCTGCATCCGTTTGTTGAAACATCTCAATTGGTATTCTGTCAATTCCTGGAGGCTTGTTTTTCGCCAATGCCTTCAGTGCAGCTTGGACTGCCTCCTTCAGTACCATCCGTTCCTGATCATATGCTACCTCCTGAAATGGTTGAACGTCGACCAATTCCTTTTGGTACAGTGACTCTGTGTATTCCTTCCGTCTTCTTTTAATGCTTCCTGCGTTGTTTAATATTTTCCCTGTAGAGTCCTTCAGTATTGCAACTCGAGGCTTGAATTTTTTCTTCAGTTTTTTCAGCCTGAGAAATACCAAGTGTGTTCTTCCTTTTTGATTTTCTACCTCCAGGTCTTTGCACAGGTCATTATAATACTTTACTTGGTCTTCTCAAGCCACCCTTTGAAGTCTTCTGTTCAGCTCTTCTACTTCATCATTTCTTCCTTTCGCTTTAGCTACTTGACATTCAAGAGCAAGTTTCAGAGTCTCTTCTGACATCCATTTTGGTCTTTTCTTTCTTTCCTGTCTTTTTAATGACCTCTTGCTTTCTTCATGTATGATGTCCTTGATGTCATTCCACAACTCATCTGGTCTTCGGTCATTAGTGTTCAATGCATCAAATCTATTCTTGAGATGGTCTCTAAACTCAGGTGGGATATGCTAGAGGTCGTACTTTGGCTGTCATTGATTTGTTCTAATTTTCTTCAGTTTCAACTTGAACTTGCATATAAGCAGTTGATGGTCTGTTCCACAGTCAGCTCCTGGCCTTGTTCTAACTAATGATATTGAGCTCTTCCATCGTCTCTTTAGCTTTTCCATCATCTCTTTCCACAGATGTAGTCAATTTGATTCCTGTGCATTCCATCTGGCGAGGTCCACGTGTATAGTTGCCATTTATGTTAGTGAAAAGTATTTGCAGTGAAGAGGTCATTGGTCTTGCAAAATTCTGTCATGTGATCTCTGGCATCGTTTCTTGTCACCAAGGCCATATTTTCCAACTACCAGTCCTTCTTTGTCACCAAATTTCGCATTCCAGTCACCAGCAATTATCAGTGCATCCTGATTGTATATTTGATCAATTTCAGACTGCAGAAGTTGGTAAAAATCTTCAATTTCTTCATCTTTGGCCTTAGTGGTTGGTGTGTAAATTTGAATAATAGGTATATTAACTGGTCTACCTTGTAGGTATATGGCTATTATCCTATCACTGACAGCATTGTACTTCAGGATAGATCTTGAAATGTTTTTTTTTTTTCCTTGTTTAAAAATTTTTATTTATATATTTATTTTTGAAATGTTCTTTTTGATGATGACTGCAACACCATTCCTCTTCAATTTGTCATTCTTGGCATAGGAGAGCATTAATTGCCCAAGTCAAAATGGCCAATACTCGTCCATTTAAGCTCACTAATGCCTAGAATATCAGTGTTTATGTGTTCCACTTCATTTTTAACGATTTCCAATTTCTCTAGATTCATACTTCATACATTCCACGTTCTGATTATTAATGGATGTTTGCAGCTATTTCTTCTCATTTTGAATCATGCCACAGCAGCAAATGAAGGTCCGGAAAGCTTGACTGCATCCACATCATTAAGGTCAACTCTACTTTGAGGAGGCAGCTCTTCCCCAGTCATCTTTTGAGTGCCTTCCAACCTGAAGGGTTCATCTTCCGGCACTATATCAGACAACGTTCTGCTGCTATTTATAAGGTTTTCATTGGCTACTTCTTTTCAGAAGTAGCCTGCCAGGCGCTTCTTCCTAGTCTTAGTCTGGAAGCTCAGCTGAAACCTGCCCACTTCCTAGTCTGTCTTAGTCTGGAAGCTCAGCTGAAACCTGCCCACTATGGGTAACCCTGCTGGTATTTGAATACTGGTGGTATAGCTTCCAGTATCACAGCAACACACAAGCCCCCACAGTACGACAAACTGACAGACGCTTAGGGATGAATATACTATACTAGGTAATATATCATTCTTCTACTGATGGACTTTTACATTTATATCATTTAGGATGTTGTCTACTTCAAGTAACAGGAAACATGGCTCATACTGGTGCAAATAATAAGGAAATTTATTATCCCATATCACAGGAAGCCCAGAAGTGGAATGGTCTCTAGGCATGTATGATCAGGGCCCTAACCCTACTATTTTCTATTTCTTTCCTCCTCTAAACTGTGTATTACATATTGTCTTAGGTTAGGTTCTCTAGAGAAGCAAAACCAGTCAAGTGTGTATATACATAGAGAGAGAAAGAGATATTTATCTAAAGGAAATGGCTCATGCGCTTGTAAAGGCTGTTAAGTCCCAGGTCTGTGGGACAGGTGTCAGGCTGGAGGCTTCTCCTGAATCACGTAGTTGCAAGGGCTGATAAATCTGAAATTCATAGGTCAGACGGCAGGCTGCTGGCTCATGGCTGCGAAGGCCGACGAATTCAATCAGCAGGTAAGACAGTAGGCTGTTGTCCTATGTCCCAAGAACCAGAGGTCAGATGCTGATGAGCCAGGTGCAGGATCCAGAGCAGAGCAAAAGCCAGTGACCTTTGCCAGAAAGTCCACATATATTGGATATAGGCCACACCCCCAAGGATACTCCCTGTCAACTGATTAGCTACTCACAGCAGATCCCATCATGTAGGTGATCATATTATATCAGATCTCATCATGGAGGTCATTATATCACTATATGACTACCAAACTACATCATGACTGCTAAACCACTGAGAATCATGACCCAGACAAGTTGATACACAGCCTTAATGATCACAGTTATCTATTGTTAGGTAACAAATTACCCTAAAATTTAGTGGCTTAAAACATAAGCATTTAATTCTCATAATTCCTGTGGGTTATTAATTTGGGCACAGCTTAGCTGGGTGCCTTTGACACAAAGTCACTTATGATGTTGCAGTCAAGCTGTCAGCTGGGGCTATGGTTTCATGTGCAGACTTGATTGGAAGATCTTTTCACCAGTATGGGTCTCTCTACATTGCCTCATGATGTGGCATTCTTTCCCCCAAAGTGAGCAGTCCAAGAGAGTGAGTGAGAGTGCTCAGGAAACCCGTCTTTTTATAACCTAATCATGGGGATGACATCCCATCACTTCTGCCTTATTATATTGGTTAGAAGTGAATGATTAAGTCTAGCCAACAGTCAGTGGGAAGGGATTACACAAAAATGTGACTGTCAGGATGTAGGAATCATTGGGGCCCATCTTAGAGGCTGCCTACCACAGGCTGGCTCTCCTCAGTGTTGCAAGATAGTTGCCAAGAACAACTGAAGGAACATTCTGCCCTGAACTAAGATGCTCTAAAAGGATCTTTCTGGCCCTGCATTGAGACCTTTTCTGGCTTTCCCCTCTTCTATCCAGTTCAGTTCAAATCAATCAACATTTATTGTTTGCTCTTCGCTAGGCACTCTGCTACTTGCTAAGGTTACAAGGACCATGGCTTTAGACAGCTCATAAGTCTTGTTGCAGAGATGCATGCAGCTAATAATTGCAGTGTACTGTGGGAGATCAAGAGTCCCAGCAGCTGAGAAAGCAAGAAGGAGAAGTGAACTGAGATTAGAGGAGGCAGAAAATGAAATAATTGAGATAAATTTTGGAGGATCAGTTGGAGGTGGTTGACTTGGGGGATAGGGAAATGACATTCTAGAATTTGTTACAGAAAAGTACAAAGAATAATATAGCTAATGGTTCCACTACCCAACTGTTAACAGTTTGTTATGTTTATGTTTAGGCTTTTCCTTTTTGAAATCATTACTCATTTAACTAAACTCCTGCTTATCGCCACCCCACATCCAACCTTGCTTCTCTCCCCACCCCATATCAGTATCATGGTGTGTATCCAACTAGTCCATTTTCTATACTTTTACACACATTTTCCACATACAATATATACTGTTGTTTTATGTATTTTTAAATTTACAAAAGTAATTTCACAGTGTACATATTTGGTTGGTACATTGCTATTTTATGAGCTATCAAATGTTGATAGGTATAAATCTCTTTTATTAATTTTATTTGTTGTAGTATTTTATGAAGAAACTTTTTTTTTTTTTTTTTACCCAGCTGCCTCTAGTTGATATGAACTCATGGTGACCCCATGTGTGTAAGAGTAGAACTGTACTCCATAGGGTTTTCAACGGCTGATTTTTTAAATTAATTAATTTAGTTGTGCTTTAAGTGAAAGTTTACAGTTCAAGTTAGTCTCTCGTACAAAAATTTATACATACATTGTTATGTGACCCTAATTGCTTTTCCTATACTGTGACAGCACACTTCTCCTTTCCACCCCTGATTTCTCGTGTCCAT
The DNA here is from genome assembly GCA_030035585.1 of Dugong dugon. Taxonomy (NCBI): domain Eukaryota; kingdom Metazoa; phylum Chordata; class Mammalia; order Sirenia; family Dugongidae; genus Dugong; species Dugong dugon. The sequence continues at coordinate 153,696,001 of CM057460.1, forward strand.
TCGACCAGCTTCTAACTCTCTCTGCCTTCTCATCTCACCTCTGGACAGAAGCTGCCTGTTTAGTCTCATGTCTCTACTTGAGCTAAGAAGCACACTTTTCACGAGTATCATTTTATGTTTCACAGTCCAGTCCAATCTTTGTATGAAGAGCTGGCCTCGGAAATTGTTTTAGTTCTGGGCTGATAGAGAATCCGGGGGCCATGCTTTCCGGGGTTCCTCCAGTCTCAGTCAGACCATTAAGTCTGGTCTTTTTACTAGAATTTGAGTTCTGCACCCTATCTTTCTCCTGCTCCGTCAGGGACTCTCTGTTGTGTTCCCTGTCAGGGTGGTCATTGGTGGTAGCCGGGCACCATCTAGTTCTTCTGGTCTCAGGCTGATGAAGTCTCTGGTTTATGTGGCCCTTTCTGTCTCTTGGGCGAATACTTTCCTTGTGTCTTTGGTGTTCTTCATTCTCCTTTATTCCAGGTGTTTGGGACCAGTTGATGCATCTTAGATGACCGCTTGGCAAGCTTTTAAGACCCCAGACACCACTCACCAAAGTAGGATGCAGAACAGTTTCTCAATAAACTTTGTTATGCAGTCGCTGATTTTTTGGAAGTAGATTGTCAGACCTTTCTTCTGAGGTGCCTCTGGGTGGACTTGACTCTCCAGGCTTTTGTGTTAACTGTTTGTACCACCCAGGGATCCACATTTTCATCATCCATGCCCTTACTGGACATTTCTGTTGTTTTCATTTTTCCCTATTACAAACAAATGTGTAGTAGGCTTCCTTGAACGTGTCCTCTTGTGCACACATATAAGAATTTCTGTATCATTCTAGATGTGAAATTGTTGGATCATACAATGCACATTTAAAATTTTACCACATGCTGTCGAATTGTCCTCAGTGGCTGTACTAATTTTATACTTCCATTTGCTACCTCTAATAAGAGTTTACGTTTCCCAGATTCCCTCCCTGGCCCCTGAAATGATCAGACTGTAACATTTTGTCATCTGGGCAGCTGTTTTTTAAGGGGTCATATGAACAGATTTCAGTGTAACTCGAGATATATAGTATATATTGTATAAATAAAGGGCCAGAGGCGACTTGAGATTGCACAGCCAACTTTGAATGGTTCACTGTAGTGGTTTGGGGGTCCTGTTGCCACTTTGGTTTTCTCTCAAAGCGCTAGCAAATGTAAATGGTGAGGGAGCAGGGACTGCGCTCCTCGCCCAGTGCAATTGGTACATGCCGGCGACGGCGTCCCCCGCGTTGCGGGTTGGTTTCTTCCCCAAGCATCCGCGCCTGCGCCCGTCCAGAGAGCGCGTCTCCTCCGCGCGGCTGTTGAGCTTCGCGCGCGCGCGCCCGCCTGCCCGCTCCTTGATCCTGACGTGCTGCGGCCGCTCGCGACCCTCAGCACCTAGGAGGAGGGGCTCGGCGGAGCGATACGGCCGGCCGGTGAGTACTTGCCGCCTTCACACACCTCCAGCCCTTCCTCTTCCCGCCTCCTTCCCGCCCTCATGGGGGCTGCGGCCGTTCCTCACCGGGGTGGACCCCTCCCGACGCCGGAGTGGGCGCCGCCCGACGCCGGGTTGGGTCCCTCCGGACGCTGGGGTAGGCCCCTTCAGACGCAAGGGTGGGCCTCTTTCGGACGTCGGGGTGGGCCCAGGCCGACGCCGGGGCAAGCTTCCGCCCGCTGTGAGATCGCGGCCCGCCCCCTTCACACCTGAGTGGCGGCCGTTAGGCTTTCAAACCTTCGGGCTCTCCGCTCCGTTTCCCCGGCGGCCCGGTTGCCACTTGTCGATGACCGCTGAAGGGCCGTCGTCCCCGCCTGCCCCTCTAAGGCGTCCTCCTCTTGCGAAACATCCCGAGAGAAATCCCTGCCCCCGCCGCTTCCCTCACGGCGCCTCGGAGCCGGGTCCTCTCCCCGAGTAAGGGCGAGTGGGCCCCTCCCGCCCTTCTTCCCCCTCATCCCTCGCCGCCCCCTCCCTCTGGCAAGTTACAGTTTTTGTCGGAGCGATCCTTACCTTTAGTTTTTGGCTGAGAAAAATATATTTTCCTTGGAAATCATTATCATTTTCCCTTCCAATAGAGCCAGTCTGTTTACCCCTCCCTATATGAGGACAACTTGAAGCCTTTTTCACGTATTAATTTATTTAAGCCACTGTACGATTTTATAGGTACTATTTTTATAGTCAGTTTCCATGTGAGATGACTGAGACATCTCCTAACTGGTGGAGCTAGATTTCAGTCCAGGTAGTCCGACTCCAATGCTCTTGCATTTAATTACTATATCGTACTGAGATACAGGTAACACCCAGGAAAAAGTGAAAAGTTTTATGCTTTTGCCTATATTTTTTCCTGTCAAGGGAGGCAGTGCCTTGTAGTTGAGTCAAAGAATTTGTCTGTTTGGAATCAGAAACGTTGGGCTTCAATTCCCAGCATAGCCATTTTCCAACTTAACAGTTTGAATAACTTTCCTCATATATAGTATGCTATTGTGTGCCATATTCCGACTCATAGCGACCCTGTAGGACAGAGTAGAACTGCCCCATAGGATTTCTAGGCCATGAATTTTTACGGGAGCAGATCGCCAGGTCTTTTCTCCAGTGGAGCCTTTTGGTTAGCAGCCGAGTGCTTAAACATTATGCCATCAAGGCTTCTTCAAGTGTAGTATACCAAACCAAACCATTGCTGCGGAGTTAGTTCTGAACCATAGCCACCCTATAGGACAGAGTATAACTGCCCCATAGGGTTTCCAGGGAGTGGCTGCTGGGTTTGAACTGCCGATCTTTTGGTTAGCAGCCATAGCTCTTAACCACTGTGCCACCAGGGCTCCAAGTGTAATATAGTGATGTGGATATCTACCACATAGAGTTACTGGGAGAAATAACCTCTATAATGCATGTGAGGTACCGAGAATAGGTTTCAGGGGCTCAATAAAAATACCCAAACCAAACCCCATTGTGGTCCAGTCGATTCTGATTCATAGTGATCTTATAGGGCAGAGTACAACTGCCTCATAGGGTTTCCAAGACTAATCCTTAGAGAAGCAGACTGCCACATTTTTCTCCTGCGGAGCAGCCGGTGGGTTCAATGCCGACGTTTCAGTCAGCAGCTGAGCTCAATAAATAACTATAATTTGGTTATTATTCACGGTATGTTTGGATTCTGTTGTTGCACGCTTTTCCTGAAGTGAGGCTGAGTATAAGCTAGGAAATAAAGCATCAAGTTTGTGTGTGTGTGTTTGTGTAGGTTTGCATTTAACTTTTTTAACATTTATTTTTTTGGCATTTTTTTTTTAATTGTACTTTAGGTGAATGTTTACAGACCATACAGTTTCTCATTAAACAGTACGCATATTGTTGTATGACATTGGTTAACAGCCCCACAACATGTCAACCCTCCCCCTTTGGATACCAAGTTTCTTGAATACTGACTGATTTAGGGGCAAGAGACAATGTTTTGTACAGAATTGTTCTTATGGTCCCTATGCCCCCAAGATTTTAAAGCAGTTTTGATGGATCTGGTACCTAGAATGTCAAGATTTTAAATTATCTTGTCAGTGATTGTTCTTCAGATAGATCAAGATGATAGATGTGCTGAAAGAAAATGACAAATAATATCCCAAATTGGGGATTTCCAAGGACACCACCAAAAATGCTACCTGTGAAATAAATAACAAGTCTCTCATTATTGGGTCACTTTTACTGTTTGTGCATTCTTTTAAAGACATTTTGTTCCTAACTTATGACTATAAGAAGTGGCTGTTGGCGTCCACATTTGATTCCTCCTCTGCAGGCAGTTAGCGGTAATTTATTCTGTTAGCCTCGGTTCAAGTGATTGAAGATAAGCTATTATTTTAGTGAGTTCTTTGTTTTGAGGGGTAGCAACTTAAATGAATAGTAGTTGAACTATATACTGGCTTGCTTGCTTAAATTGGCTAAGCAGTGACCTTTCTTACTGTGATTTTAGAATTGCTGTGGAAATATTGTGGCTAAATTTCAAGAGGCACTGGAATTTTAGAAGTTGTATCTGGAATGCCTCTACTTAATGCTCCTTTTGGATCCCTTTTCTGCTATGATCCTTTGAAAAACCCCTTTGTTCCTGTGGGTAGTTTGTGCTAGGGTGGAAAGGTTTTTATTTATTTACATGCCTTTAAGAAATTGCATTTATTTGGTGGTATAGCTATGCCTACTATCAAATTTGAGCATATTGGGTTAAATTACACTAGGGTACAGAAAAAGTGTATTAAGATGGAAACCACTCCATACGAGATGTTTTCCCAGGGCACTATGATTCCTCCAGTCTTCCCTATACTAACCCCTATTTTCAGTTCCTATTCATGCTGTTCTCTTAGATTCAAAGACCATCTTAAGTCATATATCCTCCATATAGCTTTCCTCAAACTAGGATAATTTTATCCTTCTCTACCTTTATATAAAATTTAATAATTTAAATATACACTTTATGCTCCTCATTCGTTCGGCAGATATTTGTGTGTGCATACCATGCATCAGGCAGCATTTGTAGTTATAGGAAATATAAAGATAAGTCATGGAGTATTACACTTGGGAGATCAACCAGTTATGTGACTTTAGGCATGTTATGTAACTTTTCTGAATCTATATTTCCTCATAGTAATTGTATATATTTCTAAGATATGTTATGAGAATTAATTGAAATATTCACTCAATAAATATATATTTGTTAAAACAATTTGTTAGTGATTTTGAAGAACCTTTTATTGAGGTATACATATATACAGTAAAGTGAACCAGTCTTAATTGTACAGCTTAATGTGTATACGCATGTTAACTCTGTCATGCCTGGTGGTACATATAACGACCATGAACTTTTTCAGCCCCTAGGGTTTATTGGGAAGCTGCTGTACTGTTTACAGTGTGTGCAGCTGCAAGGCAGGTGCTTTTATGACTCTTTGAAACCGAAGAAACGGGTGTGTGTCACAAATTGCTGTTTTTACAGGGTATTGTGTGAATTTTTGGTGGGAAAAATAGAGATTTTGAAAATTTTTATTTGTTACACAGATGTACCAGTAGACTCCAGTGGGGACTCTGGGATATAATTTAGTGGTACTTCGTATGTACCATTAACACTTACGGTATGCTTGTGGAAGGTGGCAAGAAAAAAATCCATACTGCCTACCAAAAATTCAGATATACTCAGTGATTCAGCGTGCTTCCATTAATGAAAACACATGGTATCAACAAAAACTTCAAAGTAGAAAATAATTGGGTCACCAAGAGGTTAACTATCATCCTAATCAAGATGAGCAATTCTCCAGAACTAGATGGTGCCGAGCTACCTTCACCAACCACTCCGGCAGGGATCACAGTAGAGGGTCTTGGACAGAGTGGGAGAAAAATGTAGAACAAAATTCATATTCATACCAAAAGAACAGACTTATTGGTCTACCGAGACTGGAGGAACCCCTGAGACTATGGCTCCCGGACACCCTGCTAACGCAGAACTGAAGCCTCTTCCAAAGTCCGTCTTTCAGCTGAAGATTAGACAGACCTATAAAACAAACTTGAGGAATGTGCATTTTAGTTCAATCAGGTATACTACGAGATCAAATGGGTAACACCTGCCCAAAAGCAAAGATAAGAATGAAGAAGAGACAAAACAATGAATGGACGTGGAGAACCCAGGGTAGAAAGGAAGAGGCGGGGAGTGCTGACACATTGCAGGGATTGCAGCCAATGTCTCAAAACAATTTGTGTATAAATTTTTGAATGAGAAACTAATTTGTGCTGTAAACTTTCACCTAAAACACAATAAAATTAAAAAAAAAAAAAAAAGAAAAAGATGAACAGTTCAAGTTCCCCTGTGCCCCTTCCCAGTTAGTACCTTACAGAGGTAACCAGTGATCTGATTTGGATGACCACAGGTTGATTTTTTTAAAACAGCCTTATTGAGCTGTACTTTGCATAACTTGCAACTCACCCATTTAAAGTGTACAGTTTATTGGCTATTAGTATATTCACAGAGTTGTGCAACCATCACCACAGTCAATTTTAGAACATTTCCATAGTCCCAAAAAGAAACTTCATATCCTTTAGCCATCACCTCTCATTCCTCCCATCCCTCCCAGTCATGAGCAACAACTAACCTACCTTCTGTCTCTATAGATTTGCCTATTCTGGATATTTTATATAAATGGAATATGTGGTACAGTGAATTTCTGTGGCCATTTTAGCCATGCATGGTCTTGTAACTCTCACACAATGATTAGGTATGACTATGCAAATAAGGTGCTTGTAGTCCACAGAAGGGATTAGACAGTTTATTGGTAATGCAAATGTTATGAATTAAATTGTAAACCCCAAAAATAATGTGTTGTAAAATCTAACTTCTGTGCTTGTGGTTATAATTCCATTTATAACCACAATGGGTTGTCGTTGTTACATTAATGAGGCAGGATTAGTATAGGGTGTGTCTTGAGTCAGTTTCTTTTGAGCTATAAAAGAGATTAAACAAGCAATTGAACAAGCAGAGATGGGGGAAGATTGATGCAAAGCCACATGGAAATCTCCAAAGAACCAGAAAACAGAAGCTGAAGAGACAAGAATGTTTCCCCAGAGCTGACAGAGAGAGAAAGCCTTCCAATAGAGCTGGCACCATGATTTCAAGACTTCTAACCTCCTAACTGTGAGAAAATAAATTTCTGTTTGTTAAAGCCATCCACTTGCAGTATTTTTGTTATAGCAGCACTAGATAACTAACAATTTGGTACCAAGAAGTAGGGGTGCTGCTCTAACAAATACCTACAATGTGGAAGTGGTTTTGGAATTGGGTAATGAGTGGAGGCTGGAAGAGTTTTAAGGTATCTAATAGTAAAAGCCTAAGCTGCCTCGAAGAGACTGTTGGTAGAATTATGAATGTCATAGGCAATCTTGGTGAGGGCTCTGAAGGAAGTAAAGAGAGCTATGGATAAAGTATCGTCTTAGAGACTACATATGGCACGAGCAACAGAATGTTGCTAGAAATGTGTACGTTAAATGTGCTTCTGGTGACCTTTAAAACGATAAACACGAGATTAGACAGTGGAGGAACAGTGATGCTTTTTATGCAGTGGCAAAGAACTTGTGTGAATTGTGTTCAAATGTTTGGTGGAAGGTAGAACCTGTAAGTGATGAACTTGGATATTTGGCTGTTGAGATTTCTAAGCAAAATCTTAAAGGGGCCACATGATTTCTCCTTGCCGCTTGTAGTAAAATGTGAGAGGAAAGAAATGGACTTAAAAATGAACTGTGCAAAATGAAAACAAAAAATTTGGAAAATTCTGTCGTACAAACTAAGGACGTGTGTCCTAGAGTTTTCACCAAGGATGTGGCTACACAGTCTTTTGTTAGATTAAGCCTGTGACTGATGGATCTAACCAACTACCACAACAGAAAACCCATCAGTTTAGACAGAAGGAGTTAGAGACAGGACGAAAGGAAAGAAAACTGTCTGCCTCTTGGAATTCTGCCTGCAGGAAACAGATCGAAGAAGCTTCATCTGTTGTCCTCCAAGAAAAGAAAAGTACCATTCCTGGAGCAGCTCGGAGATAAGCAAAACTGTTGGAAGGAGCATGGGAAGCAGGGTCTTCTCGGTTTCAAAGGGTGGGGCCATGGTTTCCTGGATCTCAAAGAGTGGGGCCATAGCCTTCTAGGTTTCAAAGAGTCAGATCTTAGCCAACTCAGTTCCGGAGTGTGGAACTGCCGTTAAGGTGTTCCAGATGGATGGGGTTGCTGCCCAAAGCTGGGGGTGGAGGGTGGGGCTTCCATGCCCAAGAGGCAGAAGAACAGGGTCTGCCAGGGCCAACAGGGTGGGGCTGCCACTCACATGTGCTAGGAGAATGGGGCCTCCCAAAGCCAAGGGAGCAGACTTGCCATCCCAGTGGGCCTGGAAGGTGGAACTGAAGCACAGGGGCGAGGGTCCTTCATGTAGAATCCAGAGGGCATGGCGAACACCCAGAATAGGGAGGGCAGAGCCATTGCCCAGACAGTCCCAAAGGACAGAGGATTATTTTTAAGCCTTGAGAACTAATCCAAATTGTTTTACTGGATTTTGGACTTGTTTGGTGCCTGTTATCCCTTCTTTCCCTCCAGTTTCTCCCATTTGTAATGGAAATGTCAACCTTGTGCCTGTTCCACCATTGTACTTTGGAAACAGATAATTTGTAATCTAGATTTCATAAATTCACAGATGAAGAGGAATTTTGCCCCTGGATGGACTTTGCCTAAAGTCTCACCCATATTTGATTTAGATGATTCGGAAGATGAGATTTTAGACTTGGAGTTGATTTAAGACTTTTGGGATGATGTGATGGGGTGAATGTGTTTTACATGTGGCAAGGACATGAATTTTTGGAGGCCAAGGGGTGAAATGTTATGGATTGAATTGTGTCCCCCAAAAAATATGTGTTGTAAATCCTAATCTCTATGCCTGTGGTTATAATTCCTTTTGGGAATGGGTTGTCTTTGTTATGTTAATGGGCAAGATTATTGTCGAAGTGTCTTGAGTTAATCTGTTTTGGGCTATAAAAGAGATTAAACAAAAAATTGAGCGAGCAGAGATGAAGATTGATGCTAAGTCACATCGAGATCTCCAAGGAAGCAGGAAACAGAAGCTGAAGAGACAAGGACCTTCCCCCAGAGCTGACAGAGAAAGCTTTCCGCTAGAGCCGGCGCTCTGAACTCAGAATTCTAGCCTCCTAAACTGTGAGAAAATAAATTTCTATTTGTTAAAGCCATCCACTTATGGTATTTCTGTTATAGCAGCACTAGATAAGTAAGACAGCAAATAAGGTGTATGGCATCCTTGTGGAGATGGTACCATGCAAATACGGTGTATGGAACCCTAACAAGGGGATTGGTCAGTTTTGCCATTCCGCTAGGCTTAAAATGAGCCATCCAGGAGGTGAGAAAAGAGGGACCTTGCTACCATTAAGAAAGAAGAACCAGGAGTGGAGTGTGTGTCCTTTGGACCAGGGCTTCCTGCACTGAGAACGTCCTAGACCCAGGAGACAGAGAAAGAGCTGTAACACCAGAGATGGTACAAGGCAACGAGAAGCAGTGGCAGAGAAACGGGAGCATCTGAACCAGGAGACCAGCTCGAGATGGCCCAGTGGGCTTCCCAGTCCAAGGAGCAAAGTGACTGCAGTGCATGTCTAGGTCATCTAGTGCTGCTATGACAGAAATACCACAAGTGGATGGCTTTAACAAACAGAAATTTATTCTCCCACAGTCTAGGAGGCTAGAAGTCCAAATTCAGGGCACCAGCTCAAGGGGAAGGCTTTCTCTCTTCATCAGCTCTGGAAGAAGTTCCTTGTCATTGATATTTTCCTGGTCTAGGAGCTTCTCGGTGCAGGGACTCCGGATCCAAAGGACATGCTCTGCTGCTGGCACTGCTTTCTTGGTGGTATGAGGTCCCCATGTCTCTCTGCTTGCTTCTCTCTTTTATATCTCAAAAGAGATTGGTTTAAGACACAACCTAATCGTATAGATTGAGTCCTGCCTCATTAACGTAACTGCCGCTAATCCCACCTCATTAACATCATAGAAGACAGGATTTACAACACATAGGAAAATCACAACAGATGACAAAATGGTGGGCAGTCACACAGTACTAGGAATCATGGACTAGCCAAATTGACACACATGTTTTGGGGACACAATTCAATCCATAACACTGGGTGTGCCAACCCATGGAGTGAGAGTCTTTGGACAGGAGGCTTCCTAGTGGAGTAGGGTGCTTCTGGGCACTTATCGGCAGAGCTAAAGAGCTTTGTAACACTTGCCAGAGTAGGATAGAGGCCAGGCCTGAGAGGGGCCAAGGTAGGAGGGCTGAGAGAGGAGGCCTGTCCTGAGGGTGCCGAGGAGCTGAGAGAGCTGTCCTGCACTGAAGAAGGGAGACTGCCTACATGCTTACTGATCCTGATTGCGAGTTGTAACCTGTTACTTTCCTAGTAACCCCCATAGCTGTCAGTTATGGTCTGTGAGTTCTGCAAAGCCATTGCGGTGAATTACTGAACCCAGCAGAGAAATAGAGAGCGCCGTGGGAGGGACAGCTGGTGTCAGAATTGGTAAAAAGGTTGAAGGATGGAGATACATTTGCACTCCACCTTATAGGAATCAGCCTTGGGTTGATAATAATCTTGATTCCCTCTCCTCCTCCTCGTGAAGTTAGAGAAGGATGTCTGATGCAGTCGTGCCATCTTTTACAGTTGGTTTCAGAAGTGGTGGGATTCGTTGCAGTGGCTTCAGAATCATAGAAGTATGGTACTTCGGATTAGAATTAATTGAAGGGATATGGAAAGTGAAACTTTCGATTCTTAGATGGTTACTTTGGTTGCTGTTATCTGTAATGCCTGAAAGGAAAGTAAGCGATCTTATGCTGGCAGAGCAGATAGGGAAATGGAGGAGCAAAAAGCCACATCTAGGGTGCCTTCGGGCAAAAGCCAGGCTTATTAAACAAGATGATTGATAGGGGTCCAGGGTCTTCTGGTTTCACCACAGAAGCCCAAGGCCATATGCATATGAGTGGGAATAGCCCAGGGGTAGAGAAAAGATGAAACTGAAATGTTAAGATAAGGTTTATGTATTTATTTGAATATACTATGGATATTGACTATTTCTCCTACCTAGTGTTGTAAAACAGACCTAAATATATGAATGGAAATGAATGTTGTTGTTAGGTGCTGTGGAGTCATTTCCGACTCATAGCGACCCTATGTACAACAGGATGAAACGCTGCCTGGTCCAGAGCCGTCTTCACAGCTGTTGCTGTGATTGAGCCTATTGTTGCAGCCACTGTGTGACTCCATGCAGTTGAGGGCCTTCCTCTTTTTTTGCTGACCCTCTGCTTTGCCAAGTATGATGTCCTTCTTCAGGGACTGGTCCTTCCTGATAACATGTCCAAAGTATGTGAGACGAAGTTTCAGCATCCTCACAGAAGTACATTCTGGCTGTACTTCTTCCAAGACAGATTTGTTTGTTCTTCTGGCAGTTCACAGTATATTCAGTATTCTTCACCAGCACTGTAATTCAAAGGCATTAATTCTTGTCACGTTTTGTAGTTTTTTTTTACTTTTTTGATGATACACCTTAGATTAATGTTATCGGCTTTTGAACTTCACATGACTGGAATCATACAGTAGGTATTTTGTGTCTAGCTTACTTTACTTAACATTGTGCTTTTGAGATTCGCCCAAGTTGTTTGTAGCAGTGGCTCATTCTTTTCATTGCTGTGTAGCATTTCATTGTGTGAATACACTACAATTTATCTGTTCTACTGTTAAGATATTTGGGTTGTATCCAGTTTTGGGGAGTTATGAATAAAACTTCTATGAGTATTCTTGTCTTGGTGGCCACAGGAACTTTTTTTTTTTTTAAGTATATAACCAGGAGTGGAATTGTTGGGTCATAAGGTATGCATATATTTAGCTTTAGTAAATATTGCCAGTTTTCCAAAGTGGTTGTACCAGTTATACTCCCACCAGCAAAATACCAACACTTGATGTTATTAATCCTTTTATTTTAGCCATTGTGGTGAGGTGTAGTAGTGGTATCTTGTAGCTTTATTTTATAATTCTCTGATGACAGTGATGTTGAACATCTTTTCAAATGATTTTGATCCTTTGAATATGCTTTAAAAAAATTTTTTTTTTATTGTACTTAAGGTGAAGGCTTACAGAACAAATAGTTTCTCATGAAACAGAAGTACACATGTTGTTTTATGACATTGGTTAACAACCCCACAACATATCAACCTTCTAACTTCACAACCTTTTTTTTTTTGGTGAAAATACACATAGCCAAAGATATACCATTTCAAAAATTTCTACGTACACAGTTCAGTGACATTGACTACGCTCTTCCAATTGTGCTGTTATTCTCACTTAAGATGAAGGCATACACAACAAAATAGTTTCTCATTTAACAGTTACTACAAATGTTGCCCTATGACAATGGATAACAATCTTACAACACATCAACAATATCCTTACTCAACCTTGGGTTCCCTATCACCAGCTTCCTTGTCCCCTTCTGCCTTCTGGCCCTTGTCACTGGACTCCTGTACCTCGTTAGCCTCATTTAGTTTTATGGGGCTGTCCACTCCCAGGCTGAACAGTGAACCTCGGAGGTAACCTTACCACTGAGCTAAAAGGGTGTCTGGGGGCCATACTCTCAGGGTATCTCCAGTCTCCTTTAGGCCAGTAAATCTGGTCTTTTTTTTGTGAGTTAAAGTTATGCTCTACATTCTTCTCCAGCTCTGTCCAGAACCCTCTGTTGTAATCTTGGTCAGAGCAGTCAGTGGTGGTAGCCAGGCACCATCTAGCTGTACTGGACTCAGTCTGGTGGAGGCCTTGGTAGCTGTGGACAATCAGTCCTTCGGACTAATCTTTTCCTTGTATCCTGTTCTCTTCATTCTCCCTTGCTCCCAAAGGGATGAGACCAGTGGAGTATCTTAGATGGCCGCTCCCAGGCTTTTAAGACTCTAGACACTACTCACCAAGGTAGAATGTAGAGCATTGTCTTTATAAGCTGTGTGATGCCAGTTGAGCTAGATGTTCCCCGAGACCATGGTCCCCAGAGCCCTCCGCCCAGCAATTCAGTCCCTCAAGGAGTTTGGATGTGTCTGTGGGGCTTCCATGACCTTTCCTTGTACAGGTTGTGCTAGTTTCCCCTGTATTGTGTACTGTCTCACCCTTCACCCAAGATACCACTTATCTATTGCCTATTTAGTGTTTCCCCCCCACCCCTCCCATCCCTGGTAACCAACAAAGATTGTTACATTTTGTGTGTGAACTTTTTCATGAGTTTTTACAATAGAGGTCTCATACAATATTTGTCCTTTTGTGATTGACTTATCTCACTCAGCATAATGTCCTCCAGTTTCATCCATGTTATGAGATGGTTCACAGATTCATTGTTGTTCTTTCTCGTTGCATAGTACTCCATTGTGTGTATGTACCATAGTTTATCCATTCATCTGTTGATGGGCATCTAGGTTGTTTCCATCGTTTTGCTATTGTGAACAATGCTGCCATGAACATAGGTGTGCATATGTCTATTCTAGTGACGACTCTTATTTCTCTAGGATATATTCCTAGGAGTGGGATTGCTGGATCGAATGGTATGTCTATTTCTAGCTTTCTGAGGAAGCACCATATCATTTTCCAAAATGGTTGTATCATTTTGCATCCCCAGCAGTGCATAAGAGTTCTGATCTCCCCACAGCCCCTCCAACATTTGTGATTTCCAGTGTTTTTGATTCGTGCCAGTAATGCCTGGGTGAGATGGTATCTCATTGTGGTTTTAATTTGCATTTCTCTAATGCCTAGTGATCGCGAGCATTTCCTCATGTGTCTGTTGGCCATTTGAATGTCTTCTTTGGTGAAGTGTCTGTTCATTTCCTTTGCCCATTTTTTAATAGGATTATTTGTCTTTTTGTTGTAGAGGTGTTGGATTGTCTTGTAGATTATGGAGATTAGACCTTTGTCTGACTTGTACTGTCCAAAAATTTTTTCCCAGTCTGTAGGTTCTCGTTTTACTCTTTTGGTGAAGTCTTTTGAAGAGCATAGGTGTTTGATTTTTAGAAGATCCCAGTTATCTAGCTTATCTGTTGGGTTTTCTGCGTTGCTGGTTATGGTTTGTATCCTATTAATGCCATGTATTAAGGCCTGAAGTGTTGGTTCTATTTTTTCTTTTATGAACTTTATAGTTTTAGGCTTTATATTCAGGTCTTTGATCCATTTTGAAGTAGTTTCTGTATATGGTGTGAGGTATGGGTCCTGTTTCATTTTTTTGGAGATGGATATCCAGTTTTGCCAGCACCATTTGTTAAAAAGACTGTCTTTTCCCCATTTGATGGACTTTGGGCCCTTGTCAAAGATCAGGTGACCATAGGTGGATGGATTTCCATCTGGGTTCTCAATTCTGTTCCATTGGTCAATGTATCTGTCGTTGTACCAGTACCAGGATGTTTTGACTACTGTAGCTGTATAGTAGGTTTTGAAGTCAGGTAGTCTGAGTCCTCCAACTTTATTCTTCTTCTTCAGTAGTGCTTTACTTATTTGGGACTTCTTCCCTTTCCATATAAAGTTAATCATTAGTTTTTCCATCTCTTTGAAGATTGTTGTTGGTAATTGGATCGGGATGGCGTTGTATTTGTAAATTGCTTTGGGTAGAATTGTCATTTTCACAATGTTGAGTCTGCCTATCCACGAGCATGGTATGTTTTTCCATTTATGTAGATTCCTTTGGGTTTCATGCAATAGTGTTTTGTAGTTTTCTTTGTATAGGTCTTTTACATCCCTGGTCAGATTTATTCCAAAGTATTTTATGTTTTTAGGGGCTATTGAAAATGGTATTGTTTTCCTGATTTCCTTTTCATCGTTCTCCTTACTGGTGTATAGGAATCCAACTGATTTTTGAATGTTTATCTTGTGTCCTGCTACTCTGCTGAATCTTTCTATTAGTTCCAGTAGATTTCTCATGGAGTCTTTAGGGTTTTCTGTGTATAGTATCATATCATCTGCAAACAGGGACAGCTTAACTTCTTCATTACCAATTTGGGTGCCCTTTATTTCCTCTTCTTGCCTTATTGCTCTAGCTAAAACTTCCAGCACAGTGTTAAATAGGAGTGGTGATAAAGGGCATCCTTGTCTTGGTCCTGTTTTCAAGGGGAATGTTTTCAGCCTCTCTCCATTAAGAATGATGTTGGCCGTTGGTTTTGCATAGATGCCCTTTATTATGTTGAGAAATTTCCCTTCTATACCTATTTTATTGAGAGTTTTTATCAGGAATGGGTGTTGGACTTTGTCAAATGCCTTTTCTGCGTCAATTGAGATGATCATGTGATTCTTTTCTTCCCTTCTATTTATGTGGTGGATTACGTTGATTGATTTTCTAATGTTGAACCATCCTTGCGTACCTGGTATGAATCCTACTTGGTCGTGGTGTATTATTTTTTTGATATGATGCTGAATTATCTTGGCTAGAATTTTGTTGAGAATTTTTGCATGTATATTCATGGGAGATATTGGTCTGTAATTTTCTTTTTTTGTGATGTCTTTGCCTGGTTTTGGTATCAGCGTTATGCTGGCTTCATAGAATGAATTTGGAAGTGTTTCTTCCTCTTCTATGCTCTGAAATAGCTTGAGTAGTACTGGTACTAGCTCCTCTGTAAATGTTTTGTAGAATTCTCCAGTGAAACCATCTGGGCCAGGGCTTTTTTTGGTTGGGAGTTTTTTTTATTACCTTTTCAGTCTCTTCTCTTGTTATGGGTCTGTTCAGGTTTTCAACATCACTTTGTTGTAGTTTGGGTAGGCCGTGTGTTTCTAGAAATTTATCTGTTTCCTCTAGGTTTTCAAATTTGTTGGAGTGTAGTTTTTCATAATATTCTGTTATAATCCTTTTTATTTCAGTTGGGTCTGTTGTAATGTCCCCCATTTCATTTCTTATTTGGGTTATTTGTATCCTCTCCTGTTTTTCTTTTGTCAGTCTGGCCAGTGGTTTGTCGATTTTGTTGATTCTTTCAAAGAACCAACTTTTGGTTTTGTTGATTCTTTCTATTGTTTTTCTGTTCTCTATTTCATTTATTTCTGTTCTTATCTTTACTATTTCCTTTTTTTCTGGTGGTTGTGGGCTTTTTTTGCTGTTTTGTTTCTATTTGTATGAGCTCTGTAGTTAATGTTTTGATTTTGTCTGTTTCTTTTTTTTAGATGTGTGGATCTATTGCTATAAATTGTCCTCTGAGGACTGCCTTTGCTGTGTCCCAAAGGTTTTGGTATGATGTGTTTTCATTCTCATTTGATTCTAGGAATTTTTTGATTCCATCTCTGATTTCTTGTATTACCCAGTGATGTGTAAGCAGGTTATTATTCAGTTTCCATGTAATTGATTTTTTTTTCTTGCTCTTTCTGTTGTTAATTTCTCCCTTGATGGCATTGTGGTCAGAGAAGATACTTTGAATTATCTCAATAGTTTGGATCTGGTTTAGGATTTCTCTGTGGCCTAAGATGTGGTCTATTCTGGAGAACCTTCCAGGTGCGTTGGAAAAGAATGTGTGCTTTGCAGCGGTTGGATAGAGTGTTCTATATATGTCTGTGACGTCAAGTTGACTGATTAATTTCCCCTTAGGTCTTCTGTATCTTTGCTGAGTTTCTTCTTAGTTGTTCTGTCCTTTACTGAGAGTGGTGTGTTGAAGTCTCCTACTATTATTGTGGAACTGTCGGTTTCTCTTTTCAGTGTTGTTAGAGTTTGTTTTATATATTTTGGAGCCCTGTCATTGGGTGCATAGATGTTTATTATGGTTATGTGTTCCTGATGGATCGTCCCCTTAATCATTATATAGTGTCCTTCTTTGTTTTTTGTGGTAGATTTTGTTTTAAAGTCTATTTGATCTGAGATTAGTATTGCCACTCCCACTCTTTTTTGGTAGTTGTTAGCTTGATATCTTTTTTTCCAACCTTTGACTCTTAAGAAATTCACGTCTTTGGTTCTACGATGTGTCTCTTGTAGACAGCATATTGATGGATCCTGTTTTCTTATCCATTCTGTCACTGTTCGTCTCTTTATGGGTGCATTGAGTCCATTTACATTCAGTGTAATTATTGATAGATGTGAGTTTGTTGCTGTCATTTTGTAGTGCTTTTTTTCTGTGGTGCTGATGTTTTCTTTGTTCTTTTTTCTCTTTTGTGCTGAGTTACTTTTGTTTGTGGATTTTTTTTTTCATTTGTTTTGTTTTTGTAGTTTTTGTTTTTGCTGAGACTTTATGTTTTTCCTCTTTATTTTTATGAATATGTTTGTTAACTTTCTTTGTGGTTACCATGAATTTTACCTTTATCTTTTTAAGTTTGAAGCAGTCTACCATTACTTGGTATCGCTTTGCCTTCCCTTCCATTAGAAGGTTCTATACCTATGCTGTTTATTCCCTCTTTTATTGTTTTGATGTTCTTGTCATTTACTGATTAACTGCTCTGATTCCCTGCTGTATTTCTTTTGGTTTTGGATAGTCCTCAAGAGTTCATTTCTTAGACTGGTATCTGGCTCGTACAATCCTGTGTCCTGGAGTCTGCCTGTGAGCTGAAGTTGTTTGTTCTCAGATCGAAGAACTCTCTTTAATAATTCTTGTAAGTTTGGTTTGGCTTTTACATATTCCCTTAATTTTTGTTTATGTGGAAATGACCTAATTTCACCATCATATTTGAACGAGAGTTTTGCAGGATATATTATTCTTGGCTGGCAATTTTTTTCTTTCAAGATTTTATATATGTCATCCCATTGCCTTCTTGCCTGCATGGTTTCTGCTAAATAATCTTAGTCTTATTGTTTCTCCTCTGTATGTGACTTCTTGTTTTTCACGAGCTGCTCTCAGGATTCTTTGTCTTTGGTTTTTGCAAGTGTGATTAAGATGTGCCTTGGTGATTGTCTTTTGGGGCCTCTCCTATATGGGGTTCGTTGGGCTTCTTGGATGGTCAGCTTTTCATCTTTCATGATATTGGGGAAGTTTTCTGTCAGCAGTTCTTCAATGATCCTCTCTGTGTTTTCTGTTTTCTCCCCCTGTAGTGGAACTCCAATCACTTGCAAATTTTTGCTTTTGATTGTGTCCCACATAACTCTCAGGGCCTCTTCAGTTTTCTTTGTTTTCCTCAAACAGAGTTGTATCCAAGTGTTTGTCTTCAATTCCACTCATCCTGTCTTCCACCGTTTCAAATCTGCTTCTCAGCCCTTCTGTGACACTGACCGTTTCTGAAATCTTGTTGTTTATCTTTTGGATTTCTAATTGTTGTCTTTGTATAATTTCTAGTTGTGTATTTATTTTGGCATTGTGTTCCTGCATTATTTTTCCGAATTCCTCCAATTTTTTGTCTGTATTTTCCCTGAATTTGTCTATTTTTTCCTCATGTTTGTCAGCTTTTTGCCTCAGTTCTTGGAGAATTCTGAGTATTAGAGATTTGAATTCCCTATCAGGTAGTTCTAGTGCATTTTCTTCCACAGGATAGTCATCTGGTGTTTTATTTTGGACACCTACTGGAATCATCCTGTCCTGTTTTTGTAAATGTTTTGATATTGTCTGCTGTCTTCGGGATATTTAGTAGTTATTTTTCTCGTTTTTTCAATGTAGATTTGTTTGTTTCATCCCTTTTTTTTTTGACTATATCTGAGCAGGCGGACTGTGTGTTCCTTGTTGTTTGCTCGTCTGTGGGCACAATACTTTTTGCCTCCTTCTTCAATCGGCAGGGTCAGTCACTCAGATATGGTACGGCAGGGCAGGTGTAGCTGAAGAGGAGTTACTGGGACGGGTTGTTTTTGGCACTTACTGCAGCCACCAAGGCCAGTCGGTAATCACTGCAGGGCAGGTTCCAGTGGGCCGTGCCTGTGCTGCTTGGTGGTGTGATGTTAACCGCACGGTGCAGGTTGGCAGGATGTAGCGGAGAGATTATTATGTGTGGAGCTAAGATGGATATGGGAGAGAGGAGAGAGAACAGGAGCCAAAAACATACACACAAAAAAGAATGCTAGTGAGCTTGCCTTTGGAGTGAAGAGATGAGAGACTATGAAATGGAGAAAAAAAGGGGAAGAGCAAGAAAAGAATGAATAAATAAAAATCATAAAGGTTAAAGAACAGCAAAGTTCCCAGGGAGCTCACCTGTGCAGTTGTGAGGTCTGGGGAAGTTGTTCTCAGGTGTTGCAGTACAGCCTGCCTAGAAGACGTAGAGGTATACAACGCCAGGTATTCAGGGAACAGAAAGAAAAAGAAGATACACAGAGATGAGAAAGTGAGCGATGAAGAAAAACAAAAAGGGAAAAAGAGGGAAAAGAAAACAAATGAAATTGAAAAAAAAAAAAATGAACAAGAAAGGCCCCGAGAAAACAGGGAAAAAAAAAAAAAAAAAAACCAATGAGAAAAGAAATGTTCTCAGGGATCCCTCTGCACATCTGTGCAAGCTGAGGGAGAGTCTCCTTGCCACCCAGCTCTGCCTGGCCAGAAAGGGCTCCCAACCCAAGAAAAGGAAAAGAAAACAAAGAAACAATTCAAAACAAACAAATGAACAAAAGCCCTGGGATCCCACCAGCGTGGCAGCCCAGAGTGGGAAGCAGCTTCACACTGGAACGGAGCTCTGCAGCCCCTCAGGAAGAAGCAAAGATGGTGCACGGAGCCATGTAGTCGAGCAAAAGGAGTGGGAGGTGGCAAGAGGCAAGCAAGAAATCAAAAGAAGCAGGAAAAAAAAAAAAAAAAAGCAACACTAGCAGCCAATAAATGGCACTCAGAGAGCCAGCTAGTGCGGGCTGGTGTTTCTGGACAAGAGACTGTGTCCGCGGGAAGCAAAGGGGATCGAGTGTGGGTGAAGAAGGGTAGGGAGTGGGAAAGCGTATATCACAAATTACCAGAGCTCTGCAGCCCCTCAGGAAGAAGCAAAGCTGGTGCCCGGAGCCAGGTACTCGAGCGAAAGGCAGGGGGGGTGGCAAGAGGCAAGGAAGAAATCAAAAGAAGCAGAGAAAAGCAACACCAGCAGCCAACAAATGGCACTCAGAGAGTCGCCTGTTCTGGGGTGTGGAATCGAAGCAGCCGGTGTTTCCCGGTCAAGAGATTGTGGCCACGGGAAGCAGAAGCAGAGGAGGCTGAGTCGGGATGAAGAAGGGTGGGCAGTGGGAAAGTGTATATTGCAGATTGTAGTGGGAAAGTGTATATTGTAAATTACTGGTTGTTTTGTCTCCCACTGGATGCTCTGTGAGGCTGCTTTCTCGTACTCCTGTTTGCTGGTCTCTGATAGGAGTCCAAGATGGCGGATCCGTGCTGCGTTAGCTGGTAGGGGACCTCTGCATGAATCTCTCCTTGCTCTCTGTTCTCTGTCAGTTTTCTCACTCCATTTGGTGCTTGACTGAGTTCTTTATCTCTTCATTTGATGTTTTAGGGTTTCAGGATTGTTGTATTCTCTTTTTGGCTTAGTTTTTTTGGATCTTTGCTGTGGAGGGTCGGCATGGTGCTTCTGCCTAGAGCGCCATTTTGCACCTGAATATGCTTTTTTATGAAGCCCTGTTAAAGTCTTTTTCCATTAAAATAATTATGTTGTCTGTTTTTTCTTATTGATGTCTGGGATTTCTCTATATATTCTGAATACAAATCTAGTGGTGGATACCTATATTGCATAGGTGTTCTCCCATTGTGTGGCTTGCCATTTCCCTCTGTTAATGGTGTTTTGATAACTACTTAAATGTTTGGAGTTCTTAATTTCAAGGAAGTCCAGTTTATCAATATTGAATGGTTAGTGCTTTTTGGGGCCAGTTTAAGAAATTTCTGCCTCTTTCAAGATAATGAAGATATTTTCCTCTGTTTTCTTTTAGAAGCTTTATTGCATATGTTTTTATATTTAGCTCTTTGATGTATTTACAATTAATTTTTGTATACGATTAAGTGTATAACCAGTTACTGTCAAGTACATTTTGACTCATGGCAATCCCACGTATGTCAGTATAACTGTGATTTCTAGGATTTTCGGTGGCTGATTTTTTGGAAGTAGAACACCGATCAAGTGTTTAGGTTCATTTTTTTCATATTGTATTTTTTTCATATGATTCATTAGTATAAACTGGAAAGGCCATCTTTTTCTCACCAAATTGCATTAGCACCTTTGTCATAAATAAGGTGACCATATGTGTAGGTCTGTATCTAGGCTCTCAATTCTGTTGCATTAGTTTGTCTACCATTTTACCAGTATCATATTGTCATAAGCCTTGATATTTCATAGTGTTAGTCCTATAGCTTTTTTGTTTGTCTTTAAGATTGCCTTGGCTGTTTTACATCATTTGCCTTTCTATATAAATTTTAGAACCTATCTGTCAATTAAAAAAAAATTTTCTTTGCTGTAATTTTGACTGGGACTATACTGAATCTATAGATCAACTTGGGTAGAATTGCCATTTTAACAATATTGAGTCTTCCATGAACATAGTATATCTGTCTATTTACTTGGGGCTTTTAAAATTTCTTTGAACAGTGTTATGTAGTTTTCATTGTAGAATTCTTGCAAATCTTTTAAAAGCTTTATTCTTAAATATTTGATGCTATTGTAAGTAGTATTTTTAAAACTTCATTTTGTTATTAGTGGTGATATATAAAATTAAAGTTGTTGTATATTGATCTTTTGTGTCCAGTGATCTTGCTATATTTAAGTTATTATTTTATTACTTTGTAGGTTCTTCTGGATTTTTCTATATATACAATCATATCTGAATAAAGACAGTTTTACTTCTTTCTAATCTTTGTCTTTTTAAAAAATACCACCTTTATTGAGATAAAATTCACATACCGTACAATTCACGCATTTAAAGTGTACCACTCACAAATAGGTGCAACCATCCCTACAGTCAATTTTAGAAGTTTTTCATCACTTTATAAAGAAATGCCGTACCATTGGCTATCATTCCCATCTCCCAGCTCTACGCAACTGCTAATCTTTTCTATCTCTATAGATTCATTCACCTGCTCTGGAATATAAATGGGATACATTGTGATTTTTATTTGCATTTTCCTGATAATTAATGATATTGAGCATCTTTTCATATGCTTAATCACTATTTGTAAATAATCTTTAGAGAAATGTTTTTAGATTCTTTGGCCTATTTTTAATTGGGTTATTTGTTTTTTTATTATTGGTTTTTATAAGAGTATTTTATACATTCTAGATACAAGTCTTTTGTCAGATACATGTTTTGCAAATATTTTCTCCAATTCTGTGGGCTGTACTTTGGTTTTTTTGATCTGTCCTTTGAATCACAAGCATTTTAAATTTTGATGATATCTAGTTGGTCTGTTTTTCCTTTTGTTGCTTGTACTGTTACTGTCATAACTAAGAAACCATTACCTAATTCAAGGTTTTCTTCTAAGCATTTTATAGTTCAGCTGTTAAATTTAGATCTTTGATCCATTTTGAGGTTTTTGTATATGGTGTGATATAGGTGGTCCAATGTTTGTCTGTCTTTTTTTTTTTTGCATGTGAATATCCAGTTGTTGCCAGTACCATTAGTTGAAGAGACTGTTCTCTTCATTAGGTTGTCATGGCACCCTTGTCAAAAATCAGTTGAACATAAATGTAAGAATTTATTTCTGGACGCTATTCCATTGATCTGTGTGTCTGTCCTATGCCAGTACCACGCAGCCTTGATTACTGTAGCTTTGTAATGAGTTTTGAAATCAAGAAGTATGAATCCTCCAAGTTTGTTCTTCTTTTTCAAGGTTGTTTGGACTATCCTGTGTCTCTTGCATTTTCATGTGATTTTTAGGGTCAGCTTTTTCTGCAGAAATGCCAGCAGGGATTTTATTATGGATTTTGCTGAATCTGTTTGGGGAATATTTTCATGATAACCATATTAAGTCTTCCCATGATCATAGTATGTCTTTCCATTTATTTAGATCGTCTTTCTTCTTTAATTTCTTTCAACAGTGATCTGTAATTTTACAAGTATAATTTTTGCATTTTTTTTTAAATTGTAGATGAAGGTTTACAGAACAAACTAGCTTCTCATTAAACAGTTAGTACACATATTATTTTATGACATTGGTTAACAACCCCATGACATGTCAACGCTCTCTCTTCTCGACCTTGGGTTCCCTATTGCCAGCTTTCCTGTCCCCTCCTGCCTTCTAGTCTTTGCCGCTGGGCTGGTGTGTCCCTTTAGTCTCATTTTGTTATGGGCTGAAGGGTGAACCTCAGGAATGACTTCATTACTGAGCTAAAAGTGTGTCTGGGGGCCATACTCATGGGGTTTCTCAAGTCTCTGTCAGGCCAGTAAGTCTGGTCTTTTTTTGTGAGTTAGAATTTTATTCTACATTTTTCTCCAGCTCTGTTCAGGACCCTCTGTTGTGATCCCTGTCAGAGCAGTCAGTGGTGGTAGCTGGGCACCATCTGGTTGTGCTGGACTCAGTCTGGTAGAGGCCATGGTAGTTGTGGTCCATTAGTTCTCTGGACTAATCTTTCTTTTATATCTTTAGTTTTATTCATTCTCCCTTGCTCCTGAAGGGGTGAGATCAGTGGAGTATCTTAGATGGCCGCTTACAGGGTTTTAAGGCCCCAGATGCTACTCATTAAAGTAGAATGTAGAACATTTTCTTTATAAATGATGTTATGCCAGTTGAACTAGATGTTCCCTGAGACCATGGTCCCCACAGCCCTCAGCCTAGCAGATCAGTCCCTCAGGGAGTTTGGATGCGTCTATGGAGCTTCTGTGACCTTGCCTTGTACAAGTTGTAATTTTTGTACTTTTTTGTTAAATTTATTCTTATGTATTTTATTTTTTCTAATGCAATTATAAATGGAATAGGTTCCTGGGTGGTGCAAACAGTTTTCTCTCGACTGCTAACCTAATGGTTGACAATTTGAACCCACCCAGAAGTGCTGCAGAAGAAAGGCCTAGTGATCTTCTGTAAATACTACAGCCAGAAAAACCCTGTGGAGCAGTTCTACTCTGTAACACATGGGGTTGCTATGAGTCAGAATCAACTCGACGGCAGTGGGTTTTTGGTTTATAAATGGAATTGTTTTCTTAGTTTCATGTTTTTGATTTTTCAGTGCCAGTATATAGAAATGTATTTGATTTTTGTATGTTGATCTTGTACCCTGAAACCTTCCTGAACTCATTTATTAGTTCTAATAGTTCTTTAGTGGATACCTAGAATTTTCTATATACAAGATTATGTTATCTGCAAGTAGAGATAGTTTTCTTTCTTTTCAGTCTGAATGCCTTTTGTTTTTCTTGCCTGTTTTCTCCAGCTAAAACCTCTAGTACAATGTTGAATGAAAGTGGTGAGAGCAAACATTCTTTTTCCTGTTGCATTACTATAAACCGGAGACCTAACAGACATATATAAAACTATACGCAATACAACAGCAGCAAAATACTCATTCTTTTCAAGTGCCCATGGAACAGTTTCCATGGTAGACTATATGTTAGGTCACAAAATGAGCCTCAGTAAATTTGGAAAGACTGAAATCATTCAAAGTATCTTCTCCAGCCACAATGGAATGGAATTAGAAGTCAATAACAGAAGGAATCTGGAAAATTCACAGATGTGGAAGATGATGTCATAAAAAATGGTAGAATAGAATGCTCAAAGAATCAGTCTTGCCACTGAAACAACTATGAACTGTTCAGAGACTGACAGAATCAACTTTGTCACAACTTTGGAATCTAATCCAAAACTTACAATAACCAGAAGACCACTTACTGAAAAAAAGAATAGTTTATTTTTGGCGTTATTCTCTTAGTGACTTCGCTGAGTATTACAATTAATGTCATAACTTATAACAATCTAGTTCGAATTAATACTATTTTAGTTTTAATAGTATACAAAAGCTTTGTTTTAATATAGCTTCATCTCCCCCTTTATGTTGTTATAGTTGCAAATTATATCTTTATACATTTTGCCCATCAACACTGATTTATAATTATTTTCTAATGATGTTGTCTTTTAAATCATATGGGAAAAAAGAGAAATTGCAACCAAAAGTAAAAGTGACTTTTATATGGTGGCGCAGTGATTAAAGTGATCGACTGCTAACTGAAAGGTCAGCAGTTCGAAACCACCAGTGACTCTGTAGGAGAAAGATGTGGCAGTCTGCTTCCATAGAGATTTACAGCCTTGGAAACCCTTTGGGGTCGCTATGAGTCAGAATCGACTTGATCGCAGTGTGTTGGATTTTGGGTTATGTTAACATACTTTTGCAAACAGCATTACTGGTGTCCTTTATTCAAGTGAATTTGAGTTACTGTCTCGTGCCCTTTCATTCTAGCTGAAAGGACTTCCTTTAGTATTTCTTGTAGGATAGGTCTTCTAGGGATAAAGTCTCTTAGTTTTTATTTGGAAAAGTTTTAATTTCTTTTTCATTTATGAAGGGTTATTTTGCTGGATATAGGATTCCTGGTTAGCAGTTTTTTTTCTTCCAGCACTTTGAATATGTCATTCCCCTGTCTTCTGGCCATTATGGTTTCTGATGAGAAATCAGCCATTAATCCTACTGAGGAGCTCTTGAATGTGACCAGTTGCTTCTGCCTTGCTGCTTTCAAGATTCTCTTACTGTCTTTGTCTTTCAACAGTTTGATTATAATGTGTTTTGATGTGAATCTCTTTAAGTTTACTGTGGGTTTATTAAGCTTGTTAGTTGTGTAAATTTATGTTTTTCATCAAATTCAAGAAGTATTTGGCCATTAATGTCAAAATACTCTCTCTGTACCCCTTTCTTTTGTGACTCCCATTATGTGTGTATTGGTGTGCTTGATGATGTCCTACAGGTCTTAGGCTCTCTATTTTTCTTTATGATTTTCCCCCCCTTCTACTCAGACTGGACAATTTCAATTGACCTATCTTCAAGTTCGGTGAGTCTCTCTTCTGGCTGTTCATCTGTACTGTTGATTCCCTCTAGTAAATTTTTCATTTCAGGTATTGTAGTTTTCAAATCGTGGATTTAATTGGTTCTTTTAAATAATTTTTATCTTTCTATTGATATTCTCTATTTGGTGAGACATTGTTCTCATGGTTTCATTTAGTCTTTTGTACAAGGTTTTGTCTAGCTCTTAAAATTTATTTAAAATAGTTAAAGTTACTTTCTGAGCTTTTTCAGACACAGTTTTTGTTAATGTTTTTCACCTGTGTATGGAAATCCTGGTGGCACAGTGGTTAAGAGTTACAGCTGTTAACCAAAAGGTTGGCAGTTTGAATCCACTAGGCGGTCCTTGGAAACTATGGGGCAATTCTCCTTTGTCCTGGAGGGTCGCTATGAGTTGGAATTGACTTGATGGCAACAAGTTTGGTTTGTTTTTTTGAGTATGAGCCATACTTTCTTGTTTCGTTGCATGCCTCATAATTTTTGTTAAAAACTGGACATTTTGAATAGTGTAATTTAGAACTTCCGGAGATTCCCTTCCCCTGCTATGGTTTGTTGTTGCTGCTTGTTGTAGTTGTTTGGTGACTTTTCTGAACTAATTTTGTTAGGTCTGTATTCTGTCTCTGTTCTATAAGCTTAGTTGTCAACTAGTTATTTGACAGAGATTTCCTTCAAAGCATGGAACAACAACAATAAGAATCTGCTAGAATTGACTCGATGACATCAGGTTAGTCTTTGCAGGGGACTCTGTGTGTCTTGGGGCATGTCTTTAACACTTAGGAAGTTTAAACTCTGCTTTAGCCTTCACTTCCTGCTTATGAATAGCCTGAAGGTCTGTCAGGAGTACAAGCTTAGGGCCTTCTCAGGTCTTTTCTGGATGTGTGTATAGGCCTTCTAGATTCACAGGAATATGTGAGTGCCTTTCAAAGTCCTTGTTCCTCAAATGTTCTCATTCCCCAGTTCTTCCTTTGAAGCTCTTTGGTTAGTCTATTATTCGTCCTAGCTGTTAACCCCTTGTTGTCATCACCGAAGAAACCAAACCAGTTGCTGTCGAGTCATTTCCGACTTATAGTCACAGCAGTTAATAAATTTTCCTTTAAGTGTTTTTGATAAATGCCTTCAGGTAGTTGCTTTAGACCTGGGAAGAGTCCTGGGTTAGGCAAAATAAAGGCAAGCCCTTTGAGCTGGTCCTTTAGGGACCCACCAGAAAGCTGAAAAACACAACCACAGTTCATTCAGAATAAGATCCATTCTGCTCCCTCCAGTGCTAGGAACCTGTACCAGGAATGTTGGCTGGGCTTGGGAGTGGGGGATGGGGCTAGGGTAAGTTAAAATACAGTAAGTCCCTGGGTTAGGAACATTGATTTATGGACAACTCTGTACTTGCCCATTAATGTTGTGTAAATTTGCCCTCACTTTGAAACGATTGAACCAATCCCTCCTCACAACAAATTCTTTATCACAATCACCTTCACTTGTTGCACGTGCAGATTTTAAATAATTGAAAAGGCTTCAAGCCTTTTCTTGCGCTACAGTGAGGCTAAATAAGAACTTTATGCACCTGTTCCAACTTACCTGCAAATTTGACTTAAAGACACACTTAGGAACTGATCTCATTCATAACCTGGGGACTGCCTGTACTACAGACCTCTCTTACTGAGATTCAGCTGTTCTTTCTTCATTCAGCATTCACCTGGTTGCAGTAAAGTTTTCATTTCTAGAATTTTGATAAAATTGATTCTATGAGTTTTTGCCAGTTTGTTTTACTTTTATGGAGGGACAGAATTTAGATTCCCCTACTTAATAATTTTTGCTGATATCACTCCTCCTTGGGAGCTTTTATAAAAAAGAGATCTGGGCACCACCCCAGAACGATTAAAGTAGTGAGACCTGGGCATTGGTAATTTTTTTAGGGCCGCTATGAGTTAGGGTTGCTCTGAGTTGAAATCGACTTGATGGCAGTGGGTTTGTTTTTTTTTTTTTTTTTGGTTTTTTATTGAAGAGTATTTCATATACTATAAAATTCACCCATTTTAAGTGTGCAATTGTTTTGTTTTTAGTCTATTCACAGAGTTGTACAAGTATTACCACTACATCATTTTAGAACATCTTCATAGCCCCCGCAAAAACCCTGAACCTGTTAGCAGTCATTTTTCATTTTAAATAATCTTTCAGGTAATCTTCAATGTGTATTCAAGATTGAGAAACAGTACAAAA
This sequence comes from Dugong dugon, assembly GCA_030035585.1. Lineage (NCBI taxonomy): Eukaryota > Metazoa > Chordata > Mammalia > Sirenia > Dugongidae > Dugong > Dugong dugon. Next base: position 153,723,597 of record CM057460.1, read on the forward strand.
TGGTACAACCATTTTGGAAAACAACATGGCACTTCCTTAGAAGGCTAGAGATAGAAATACCATATGATCCAGCAATCCCAATCCCACTCCTAGGAATATGTCCTGGAGAAATAAGAGCCGTCAAATGAATAGACATATGCACACCCATGTTCACTGCAGCGTTGTTCGCAATGTCAAAAAGGTGGAAACATCCTAGATGCCCATCAACAGACAAATGGATAAACAAACTATGGTACATACACACAATGGAGTACTACGTAACGATGAAGAACAGTGATGGATCTGTGAAGCATCTCACAACATGGATGAATCTGGAGGGTATTATGCTGAGTGAAGTAAATCAATCACAAAAGGACAAATATTGCATGAGACCACTACTATAAAAAGTCATGAAAAGGTTTACACACAAAAAGAAACAATCTATAATGGTTACGAGGGAGGGAAGGTGTGGGGATGGAAAAACACTAGACAATAGATAAGTGATAACTTTGGTAAAGGGTAAGACAGTACACAGTACTGGGGAAGCTAGCACAACTTGTCCAAGGCAAGGTCATGGAAGCTCCATAGATGCATGCAAACTCTCTTAGGGACCAAATTGCTAGGTTGAGGGCTGTGGGGACCATGGTCTCAGGGAACATCTAGTTCAATTGGCATAACATAGTTTATCAAGAAAATGTTCTACATTCTACTTTGGTGAGTAGCATCTGAGGTCTTAAAAGCTTGTGAGTGACCATCTAAGATACTTCACTGACATCACCCTGTCTGGAGCAAGGGAGAATGAAGAAAACCAAAGACACTAGGGAAAGATTAGTCCAAAGGACTAATGGACCACAACTACCACAGCCTTCACCAGACTCAGTCCAGCACAACTAGATGGTGCCCGGCTACCACCACTGACTGCTCTGACAAGGATCAATAGAGTGTTTCAGACAGAGCTAGAGAAAAATGTAGAATAAAATTCTAACTCACAAAAAAAGACGAGACTTACTGACCTGATAGAGACTAGAGAAACCCTGAGAGTGTGGCCCTGGAACATACTTTTAGCTCAGTAGTGAAGTCACTCCTGAGGTTTATCCTTCAGCCAAAGATTAGACAGGCCCATAAAACAAAACGAGACTAAAGTGGCACACCAGCCCAGGGGAAAGACTGGAAGGCAGGAAGGGACAGGAAAGCTGGCAATAGGGAACCCAAGGTTGAGAAGGGGGATGGTTGACATGTTGTGGGGTTGGTAACCAATGTCACAAAACAATATGTGTACTAACTGTTTAATGAGAAGCTAGTTTGTTCTGTAAACCATCTAAAGTACAATAATAATAATTTTTAAAAAAAATTGAGAACTAGAAGTCTAAGTTATTATACAAGAATTTAGGATAAATAATTGTGTTATTGTATATTCTAAATTTTGGATAAACTATTATGTTATTGTTCTTCAAATTTCACCATAGAGATGATATATGTGTTGTATATGTATATGTGTGTATTTCTTTTTTACTCTGTAGAAAAAATAGACTTTTTAATGAATAGCAGACAAGTTCAGAAATCTGGTTTTACTTTTGATTAGATAGGTTTCTTTTACATGATTAAATTAAATAGCATATAGAAAACTTCTACTTCAAATAAAAATTTGTCTTTGTATTTCAGAGAAAAGGATGCCACGGAGAAAGAAAAAGGTTAAGGAAGCCTCTGAATCTCAGAGTTTGGTGAAGAAGGATGCAGAAAACAGCACTTCTGTCAGTTTGAAGAGGAAGCGTAAATTTGAGGATGCATTCATTGTGATATCTGACAGTGACGGAGAGGTCAGTATTCTGAAGTGGAGCTCTAGGTCTCAAATGAGGCCTCCTTCTCCATGCGTGCTTTGTTTTGGGACTGTACCTTAGTGGCAGCTTGCCAGACCCTGCATTTTCTACTCAGCTTGGTTTTGATTTGTAAATGGAATTAATAATTACTTCGAAGAATATAATCATACTATTTGAGGATGGATCATAATTGTTCAGTTTTGTAACATACTAATCTAGGATGATGTTTTTAAACTACTTGAATAATTTAAGTCAAATGTAAAACTTAATTTGTGTGTATCAGAAAACAGACGGAAGACAATGTAAATGAGCTTTAAGTCTTTAGCCCTGCTCTGTTAAATATGGTAGCAACTAGTCATCTGTGGCTATTTAAATCAGTTAAAAATAAATAAAATTAAAATCTGGTTTCTCTGTGCACCAGTCACACTGCATGTACTCAGTAGCCACATGAGGCTAGTGTCTAATGCGTTGGATAGCACAGCTGTAGAACATTTCCATCATTGCAGGAAGTTTTATTGGTCAGCACTGCTCTATATCTTAACTTCTCTCCATTATTCCCTATTTCCGTTTGTTTATTGTAGTTTTCCATGTGGCTGCAGGTCACATCCAACAGGCAATAAACTAACACATTGTTTCCTCCAAATTTCCTTCTCTTCCTTCTGTGTCTTCTATCGCATTTAATGATGGAACACTCATTTGCCTCAAGCTAGAAAGCTCAGAATTATTTTTGAAAATTTTTCTCACTCTCATCTTTCACACATAATTGGTCATCACATCCCCTAGTTTTTACCTCTTCAATGACACTCAGATATATTCCTTCCTCTTCCATTTTCTTTTGGAAATAAAATATCAATGTGATATTTTGATTCTTGCAACAGCCTTTGGACTGGCGTCTCTACCTTCGTATATATATATATTTTTCCTTTATATTTCACTTAGCTTACTCTGACTTTCTTTTAAGAGTTCAGAGTTTAGTTCTTTGCAGCTGACTGCTTAACATTTTTTAGCTCCATTATCCCTGCAAGATCCTTTTAGAATTTTTATCATGGTCTTCTCTATAAGAACCTTTTCCTCCCTCTCTTGGTAAGGATCTCTTGTTTCCTGTAGCCTGTATTTTTCTCTTACTTTGATGGAGCACATCCTTTTTTGTACCTTCTTGAGAAAAGATGAATGAGAGGTAAATGTTTGATACCTTACACGTCTGAAAATGTCTACTTCTGTCCTCCCAATTGATTAGTAGTTTATAGATAGCAAATAATTTTCCTTTTTAATTTTGAAGGTATTGCTTTATTGTCTTATTGCTGTATTGCTGTTATTGAAAAGTCCAAAGCCATTCTAAATCTTTGTCCTTGGCATGTTTCCCCGACCCCCAGCCCAGAGGACTGTAAAATCATCTTTTAGTCCCCATTTCTGTGAAATCTCAAACTAGGCCTCCTATCTTGTTACAGATCTATTTTCATCTGTTGTGCTGGGTACTGAGTGGCCCTTTCAGTGTGTAGTGCATGTACTAATTTTGAAAATTTTCTTGAATTATTTCTTCGATAATTTCTTCTCTACTTTTTTGTTTTTCTGGAACTTTTTTTATTTGGTTGTTGGATCTCCTGGACTGATTCTCTTATTTTCATCTTTTTTCTCCTCTTTTCTGTCTCCTTGTCTTTTGTCTACTTTCTGGGAGATTTTCTCAATATTATCTTCCATGTTTTCTATGAAAATTTTCATTTCTACCATCATGTTTTTAATACCCAAGAATTGTCTTTTGTTTTTCGAATATTTCTTTTTAAAAATAGCATCCTGTCATTTTATGGGTGCAATAACTTTTTTTATCTCTCCAGTATGCTAATGATAGTTTTGAGTTTCTTTCTTTTGCACATTATCTGTTTCTTCTAAGTTGCTTAATTTTGTTTGCTGCTTTTCTTTGTTTGTTTATTTTGATTTCTGCCTTCATGTTAGATATATTTCTCAGATATCTGTTAATTTTTTGTTTGCTTATAATTAAAATTGAGGAACTAAAAAAGATTGCTATCTCTGAGGATATGAATGGGGCTAGTCAATTTTGGGAGCCCTAGTGGCGCAGTAGTTAAGATCTTGGCTGCTAACCAAAAGGTTGGCAGTTTGAATCCACCAGTCACTCCTTCGGAACCCTGTGGGGCAGTTCTACTCTGTCCTGTAGGATTGCTATAAGTTGGAATCGACTCGATGGCAACGTGTTAGTTTTTTTTCTTTAGTCAATTTTGAGCTTTAATATAGGGTAGTGGTTCTCAACTGGGGTGATATGTCACCTGGGATGTTTTGCAGTATTAAGAGATATTTTTTGGTTTTCATATCTGGGGAGGGGAGTGCTACTGGCATTTTCTGGTGGATAGAGGCCAGGATTCTTTTTGTCTTCTTTTTTTTTTAAAGAATATAAATTTTACTTAATAATAAAGATAGCCCAAGACTGCATATTAAATCATATAATTTAAGTATGGAAGAAATGTTGTCTAACCTTCAGTTTACAGATGTGTAGTTTGAGATTCCAAGAAGTTAGGTTTTTTTTTTAATTTTTTTTTATTGTACTTCAGGTGAAGGCTTACAGAACAAATAGTTTCTCATGAAACAGAAGTACACATGTTGTTTTATGACATTGGTTAACAACCCCACAACATATCAACCCTATAACTTCTCAACCCCCTTTTTTTTTTGGTGAAAATACACATAGCCAAAGATACAACATTTCAAAAATTTCTACATGCACAGTTCAGTGGGATTGACAACGCTCTTGGAATTGTGCTGTTACTCTCACTTAAGATGAAGGATTACGGAACAAAATAGTTTCTCATTTAACAGTTACTATAAATGTTGCCCTATGACAATGGTTAACAATCTCACAACACGTCAACAATATCCTTACTCAACCTTGGGTTCCCTATCACCAGCTTCCTTGTCCCCTTCTGCCTTCTGGCCCTTGTCACTGGATTCCTGTACCTCGTTAGCCTCATTTGGTTTTACGGGGCTGTCCACTCCCAGGCTGAACAGTGAACCTCGGAGATAACTTTACCACTGAGCTAAAAGGGTGTCTGGGGGCCATACTCACGAGGTTTCTTCAGTCTCCTTTAGGCCAGTAAATCTAGTCTTTTTTTTTGTGAGTTAGAATTATGTTTTACATCCTTCTCCAGCTCTGTCCAGAACCCTTTGTGGTGATCCTGGTCAGAGCAGTCAGTGGTGGTAACTGGGCACCATCTAGCTGTACTGGACTCAGTCCAGTGGAGGCCTTGGTAGCTGTGGACAATCAGTCCTTCGGACTCATCTTTTCCTTGTATCCTGTTCTCTTCATTCTCCCTTGCTCCCGAAGGGATGAGACCAGTGGAGTACCTTAGATGGCCACTCACAGGCTTTTAAGACCCCAGACACTACTCACCAAGGTAAAATGTAGAGCATAGTCTTTATAAGCTGTGTCATGCCAGTTGAGCTAGATGTTCCCCGAGACCATGGTCCCTAGAGCCCTCCGCCCAGCAATTCAGTCCCTCAGGGAGTTTGGATGTGTCTATGGGGCTTGCATGACCTTTCCTTGTACAGGTCGTGCTAGTTTCTTCTGTATTGTGTACTGTCTCACCCTTCACCCAAGATACCACTTATCTATTGCCTCTTTAGTATTTCCCCCCCACCCCTCCCATCCCTGGTAACCAACAAAGATTGTTACATTTTGTGTGTGAACTTTTTCATGAGTTTTTACAATAGAGGTCTCATACAATATTTGTCCTTTTGTGATTGACTTATTTCACTCAGCATAATGTCCTCCAGTTTCATCCATGTTATGAGATGGTTCACAGATTCATTGTTGTTCTTTCTCATTGCATAGTACTCCATTGTGTGTATGTACCATAGTTTGTTTATCCATTCATCTGTTGATGGGCATCTAGGTTGTTTCCATCGTTTTGCTATTGTGAACAATGCTGCCATGAACATAGGTGTGCATATGTCTATTCTAGTGACGACTCTTATTTCTCTAGGATATATTCCTAGGAGTGGGATTGCTGGATCGAATGGTATGTCTATTTCTAGCTTTCTGAGGAAACGCCATATCATTTTCCAAAATGGTTATATCATTTTGCATTCCCACCAGCAGTGCATAAGACTTCCCATCTCCCCGCAGCCCCTCCAACATTTGTTATTTCTGGTGTTTTTGATTCGTGCCAGTAATGCCTGGGTGAGATGGTATCTCATTGTGGTTTTAATTTGCATTTCTCTAATGCCTAGTGATCGCGAGCATTTCCTCATGTGTCTGTTGGCTACTTGAATGTCTTCTTTGGTGAAGTGGCTGCTCATTTCCTTTGCCCATTTTTTAATAAGATTATTTTTTTTTTTTGTTGTAGAGGTGTTGGATTTTCTTGTAGATTATAGAGATTCGACCTTTGTCTGTCCAAAAAATTTTTCCCAGTCTGTAGGTTCTCGTTTTACCCTTTTGGAGAAGTCTTTTGAAGAGCATAGGTGTTTGATTTTTGGAAGATTCCAGTTATCTAGCTTATCTGTTGGGTTTTGTATGTTGATGGTTATGGTTTGTATCCTGTTAATGCCATGTATTAAGGCCTGAAGTGTTGGTACTATTTTTTCTTCTATGAACTTTATAGTTTTAGGCTTTATATTCAGGTCTTTGATCCATTTTGAAGTAGTTTCTGTATATGGTGTGAGGTATGGGTCCTGTTTCATTTTTTTGGAGATGGATATCCAGTTTTGCCAGCACCATTTGTTAAAAAGACTGTCTTTTCCCCATTTGATGGACTTTGGGCCCTTGTCAAAGATCAGGTGACCGTAGGTGGATGGATTTCCATCTGGGTTCTCAATTCTGTTCCATTGGTCGATGTATCTGTCATTGTACCAGTACCAGGCTGTTTTGACTACTGTAGCTCTATAGTAGGTTTTGAAGTCAGGTAGTCTGAGTCCTTCAACTTTATTCTTCTTCAGTAGTGCTTTACTTATTCGGGATTTCTTCCCTTTCCATATAAAGTTAATCATTAGTTTTTCCATCTCTTTGAAGAATGTTGTTGGTAATTGGATCGGGATGGCGTTGTATTTGTAAATTGCTTTGGGTAGAATTGTCATTTTCACAATGTTGAGTCTGCCTATCCATGAGCGTGGTATGTTTTTCCATTTATGTAGATTCCTTTGGGTTTCATGCAATAGTGTTTTGTAGTTTTCTTTGTATAGGTCTTTTACATTCCTGGTCAGATTTATTCCAAAGTATTTTATGTTTTTAGGGGCTATTGAAAATGGTATTGTTTTCCTGATTTCCTTTACATCGATCTCCTTACTGGTGTATAGGAATCCAACTGATTTTTTGAATGTTTATCTTGTATCCTGCTACTCTGCTGAATCTTTCTATTAGTTCCAGTAGATTTCTCGTGGAGTCTTTAGGGTTTTCTGTGTATAGTATCATATCATCTGCAAACAGGGACAGCTTAACTTCTTCATTACCAATTTGGGTGCCCTGTATTTCCTCTTCTTGCCTTATTGCTCTAGCTGAAACTTCCAGCACAGTGTTAAATAGGAGTGGTGATAAAGGGCATCCTTGTCTTGGTCCTGTTTTCAAGGGGAATGTTTTCAGCCTCTCTCCATTAAGAATGATGTTGGCCGTTGGTTTTGCATAGATGCCCTTTATTATGTTGAGAAATTTCCCTTCTATACCTATTTTATTGAGAGTTTTTATCAGGAATGGGTGTTGGACTTTGTCAAATGCCTTTTCTGCGTCAATTGAGATGATCATGTGATTCTTTTCTTCCCTTCTATTTATGTGGTGGATTACGTTGATTGATTTTCTAATGTTGAACCATCCTTGCGTACCTGGTATGAATCCTACTTGGTCGTGGTGTATTATTTTTTTGATATGATGCTGAATTATCTTGGCTAGAATTTTGTTGAGAATTTTTGCATGTATATTCATGGGAGATATTGGTCTGTAATTTTCTTTTTTTGTGATGTCTTTGCCTGGTTTTGGTATCAGCGTTATGCTGGCTTCATAGAATGAATTTGGAAGTGTTTCTTCCTCTTCTGTGCTCTGAAATAGCTTGAGTAGTACTGGTACTAGCTCCTCGGTAAATGTTTTGTAGAATTCTCCAGTGAAACCATCTGGGCCAGGGCTTTTTTTGGTTGGGAGTTTTTTTTATTACCTTTTCAGTCTCTTCTCTTGTTATGGGTCTGTTCAGGTTTTCAACATCACTTTGTTGTAGTTTGGGTAGGCCGTGTGTTTCTAGAAATTTATCTGTTTCCTCTAGGTTTTCAAATTTGTTGGAGTGTAGTTTTTCATAATATTCTGTTATAATCCTTTTTATTTCAGTTGGGTCTGTTGTAATGTCCCCCATTTCATTTCTTATTTGGGTTATTTGTATCCTCTCCTGTTTTTCTTTTGTCAGTCTGGCCAGTGGTTTGTCGATTTTGTTGATTCTTTCAAAGAACCAACTTTTGGTTTTGTTGATTCTTTCTATTGTTTTTCTGTTCTCTATTTCATTTATTTCTGTTCTTATCTTTACTATTTCCTTTTTTTCTGGTGGTTGTGGGCTTTTTTTGCTGTTTTGTTTCTATTTGTATGAGCTCTGTAGTTAATGTTTTGATTTTGTCTGTTTCTTTTTTTTAGATGTGTGGATCTATTGCTATAAATTGTCCTCTGAGGACTGCCTTTGCTGTGTCCCAAAGGTTTTGGTATGATGTGTTTTCATTCTCATTTGATTCTAGGAATTTTTTGATTCCATCTCTGATTTCTTGTATTACCCAGTGATGTGTAAGCAGGTTATTATTCAGTTTCCATGTAATTGATTTTTTTTTCTTGCTCTTTCTGTTGTTAATTTCTCCCTTGATGGCATTGTGGTCAGAGAAGATACTTTGAATTATCTCAATAGTTTGGATCTGGTTTAGGATTTCTCTGTGGCCTAAGATGTGGTCTATTCTGGAGAACCTTCCAGGTGCATTGGAAAAGAATGTGTGCTTTGCAGCGGTTGGATAGAGTGTTCTATATATGTCTGTGACGTCAAGTTGACTGATTAATTTCCCCTTAGGTCTTCTGTATCTTTGCTGAGTTTCTTCTTAGTTGTTCTGTCCTTTACTGAGAGTGGTGTGTTGAAGTCTCCTACTATTATTGTGGAACTGTCAGTTTCTCTTTTCAGTGTTGTTAGAGTTTGTTTTATGTATTTTGGAGCCCTGTCATTGGGTGCATAGATGTTTATTATGGTTATGTCTTCCTGATGGATCGTCCCCTTAATCATTATATAGTGTCCTTCTTTGTCTTTTGTGGTAGATTTTGTTTTAAAGTCTATTTGATCTGAGATTAGTATTGCCACTCCCACTCTTTTTTGGTAGTTGTTAGCTTGATATCTTTTTTTCCAACCTTTGACTCTTAAGAAATTCACGTCTTTGGTTCTACGATGTGTCTCTTGTAGACAGCATATTGATGGATCCTGTTTTCTTATCCATTCTGTCACTGTTCGTCTCTTTATGGGTGCATTGAGTCCATTTACATTCAGTGTAATTATTGATAGATGTGAGTTTGTTGCTGTCATTTTGTAGTGCTTTTTTTCTGTGGTGCTGATGTTTTCTTTGTTCTTTTTTCTCTTTTGTGCTGAGTTACTTTTGTTTGTGGATTTTTTTTTTCATTTGTTTTGTTTTTGTAGTTTTTGTTTTTGCTGAGATTTTATGTTTTTCCTCTTTATTTTTATGAATATGTTTGTTAACTTTCTTTGTGGTTACCATGAATTTTACCTTTATCTTTTTAAGTTTGAAGCAGTCTACCATTACTTGGTATCGCTTTGCCTTCCCTTCCATTAGAAGGTTCTATACCTATGCTGTTTATTCCCTCTTTTATTGTTTTGATGTTCTTGTCATTTACTGATTAACTGCTCTGATTCCCTGCTGTATTTCTTTTGGTTTTGGATAGTCCTCAAGAGTTCATTTCTTAGACTGGTATCTGGCTCGTACAATCCTGTGTCCTGGAGTCTGCCTGTGAGCTGAAGTTGTTTGTTCTCAGATCGAAGAACTCTCTTTAATAATTCTTGTAAGTTTGGTTTGGCTTTTACATATTCCCTTAATTTTTGTTTATGTGGAAATGACCTAATTTCACCATCATATTTGAACGAGAGTTTTGCAGGATATATTATTCTTGGCTGGCAATTTTTTTCTTTCAAGATTTTATATATGTCATCCCATTGCCTTCTTGCCTGCATGGTTTCTGCTAAATAATCTTAGTCTTATTGTTTCTCCTCTGTATGTGACTTCTTGTTTTTCACGAGCTGCTCTCAGGATTCTTTGTCTTTGGTTTTTGCAAGTGTGATTAAGATGTGCCTTGGTGATTGTCTTTTGGGGCCTCTCCTATATGGGGTTCGTTGGGCTTCTTGGATGGTCAGCTTTTCATCTTTCATGATATTGGGGAAGTTTTCTGTCAGCAGTTCTTCAATGATCCTCTCTGTGTTTTCTGTTTTCTCCCCCTGTAGTGGAACTCCAATCACTTGCAAATTTTTGCTTTTGATTGTGTCCCACATAACTCTCAGGGCCTCTTCAGTTTTCTTTGTTTTCCTCAAACAGAGTTGTATCCAAGTGTTTGTCTTCAATTCCACTCATCCTGTCTTCCACCGTTTCAAATCTGCTTCTCAGCCCTTCTGTGACACTGACCGTTTCTGAAATCTTGTTGTTTATCTTTTGGATTTCTAATTGTTGTCTTTGTATAATTTCTAGTTGTGTATTTATTTTGGCATTGTGTTCCTGCATTATTTTTCTGAATTCTTCCAATTTTTTGTCTGTATTTTCCCTGAATTTGTCTACTTTTTCCTCATGTTTGTCAGCTTTTTGCCTCAGTTCTTGGAGAATTCTGAGTATTAGAGATTTGAATTCCCTATCAGGTAGTTCTAGTGCATTTTCTTCCACAGGAGAGTCATCTGGTGTTTTATTTTGGACACCTACTGGAATCATCCTGTCCTGTTTTTGTAAATGTTTTGATATTGTCTGCTGTCTTTGAGATATTTAGTAGTTATTTTTCTCGTTTTTTCAATGTAGATTTGTTTGTTTCATCCCCTTTTTTTTTAAATTTGACTATGTCTGAGCAGGCGGACTGTGTGTTCCTTGTTGTTTGCTCGTCTGTGGGCACAATACTTTTTGCCTCCTTCTTCAATTGGCAGGGTGAGTCACTCAGATACGGCAGGGCAAGTGTAGTTGAAGAGGAGTTACTGGGACGGGTTGTTTTTGGCACTTACTGCAGCCACCAAGGCCAGTCGGTAATCACTGCAGGGCAGGTTCCAGTGGGCCGTGCCTGTGCTGCTTGGTGGTGTGATGTTAACCGCACGGTGCAGGTTGGCAGGATGTAGCGGAGAGATTATTATGTGTGGAGCTAAGATGGATATGGGAGAGAGGAGAGAGGAACAGGAGCCAAAAACATACAAACAAACAAAAAAGAATGCTAGTGAGCTTGCCTTTGGAGTGAAGAGATGAGAGATTATGAAATGGAGATAAAGAAAAAGGGGAAGAGGAAGAAAAGAACGAATAAATAAAAATCATAAAGGTTAAAGAACAGCAAAGTTCCCAGGGAGCCCACCTGTGCGGCTGTGAGGTCTGGGGAAGTTGTTCTCAGGTGTTGCAGTACAGCCTGGCTAGAAGGCGTAGAGGTATACAACGCCAGGTATTCAGGGAACAGAAAGACAAGGAAGATATAGAGAGAAGAGAAACTGACTAATGAAGAAAGACAAAAAAGGGAAAAAGAGGGAAAAGAAAACAAAACAAGTTAAAAAAAGAAGAAAAACCCCCAAAAAGCAGAAAAAAAAAAGACAAAAAGGAAGAAGTAAAGACAACCAATGGGAAAAGAAAAGCCCTCAGGGATCCCTCTGCACATCTGTGCAAGCCTAGCGGGTAGTTTCCAAGCCATGCAGCTCCGCCTGGCCAGAGTGGGTTCCCAACTCAAGATGAGGAAAAGAAAAGAAACAAACAATTCAAAACAAACAAATGAACAAAAGCCCTGGGGTTCCACCAGTGCAGCAGCCCAGACCGGGGAGCAGCTCCAAACTCAAACGGAGCTCCGCAGCCCGTTAGGAAGAAGCCAAGATGGTGCACTGAGCCAGGTATTTGAGCAAAAGGAGGGGGAGGTTGTGAGAGGTATGGAAGAAATCAAAAGAAGTGGAAGAAAAGCAACACCAGCAGCCAACAAATGGCACTCAGAGAGCCAAGTAGTGCGGGCTGGTGGAATGCAAGCAGCCGGTGTTTCCCGGAGAAAAGACTGTGTCTTGGAAAGCAGAGGAGGCTGAGTGTGGGTCAAGAAGGGGTAGGGGGTGGGAAAGTGTATATCACAAATTACCAGAGCTCTGCAGGCCCTCAGGAAGAAGCACAGATGGCGCTTGGAGCCAGGTATTTGAGCGAAAGGAGGGGGACGTGGTGAGAGGTAACTAAGAAATCAAAAGAAGCGGAAAAAAGCAATAGCAGCAGCAAACAAATGGCACTCAGAGAGCCGGCCTGTTCGGTTGGGTGGAATCCAAGCAGCTAGTGTTTCCTGGACAAGAGATTGTGGCCGCGGGAAGCAGAGGAGGCCGAGTTGGGGGTGAAGAAGGGTGGGGGCGGGAAAGCGTATATAGCAAATTACCGGTTGTTTTGCCTCCCGCTGGAAGCTCTGTGAAGCTGCTTTCTTGTACCCCCTGTTTGCTGGTCTCCGATAGGAGTCCAAGATGGCAGATCTGCACTGCGTTAGCAGATAGCGGACCTCTGTGTGAATCTGTCCTCGCTCTCCGTTCTCTGTCAGTTTTCTCACTCGATTTGGTGCTTGGCTGAGTTCTTTATCTCTTCATTTGATGTTTTAGGGTTTCAGGATTGTTGTATTCACTGTTCAGCTTATTTTTTTGGGTCTTTGCCGTGGGGGGACGGCATGGTGCTTCTGCCTAGAGCACCATTTTGCCAGAAGTGCTTTGATTTATTTTTGTGACTTCCCTATCTGAGTTGATATCTGGTTGCTCTGTCCTGTGTTCTAGTCTTGGGTTGTTACCTAATGCTATTGATTTCTAACCAGAGGACTCCCTTTTGTATTTCTTGTAATTTTGGTTTGGTTTTTGCAAATTCCCTAAACTTCTGTTTATTTGGAAATGGCCTAATTTCACCATCATATTTGAGAGACAGTTTTGCTGAATATGTAATTTTTGGCTGGCAGTTCTTTTCCTTCAAGGTTTTATATATGTCATCCCATTGCCTTCTTGCCTGCATGGTTTCTGCTGAGTAGTCTGAGCTTATTCTTATTGACTCTTCTTTGTAGATGACTTTTCTTTTATCCCTAGCTACTGTAAAAATTCTCTCTTTATCTTTGGTTTTGGCAAGTTTGATTATAATATGTCTTGGTGAGTTTCTTTTGGGTTCTAGCTTATGTGGGGGTTTGATGAGCATCTTGGATAGGTATCTTGTCATCTTTTATGATATCAGGGACGTTTTCTACCAACAAGTCTTCAATTCAGTCTGTATTTTCTGTTATTCACGTGTTCTGGTACTCCATTCAGTCGTAGGTTATTCCTCTTGATAGAGTCCCACATACTTCTTAGGGTTTCTTTATTGTTTTAAATTCTTTTATCTGATTTTTCCTTAGCTAAATTGTCAAGTGCTTTCCCTTCAATCTCACTAATTCTGACTTCTGTTGCCTCAATTCTGCTCCTATAACTTTCTGTTGAGTTATCTAATTATGAAGTTTTATTGTTAATCTTCTGAATTTCTGATTGCTGTCTCTTTATGGATTCTTGTATCCTGTTAAATTTGTCATTATGCTGTTCTCTAATCTTTTTAATTTTCTCTATTGCGTTTCCTGCGTTTTGCTTAATTTCCTTCCTAATTTCTTGAAGAGTTCTGTATATTAATCTTTTATATCTGACTCTGGTAATTCAAGAGATTTTCCTCCTCTGGAAAATTTCTAGATTCTTTATTTTGGGAGCTTGCTGAAGCCGTCAGGGACTGCCTCTTTATGTGATTTGATATTGACTGTTGTCTCCGAGTCATCAATAAGTTATTATATTTATTTTATTTTTGCCTACTGTTTCCTAGCTTCTTTTTTGTTTTGTTTTGATATGCCCACATAGGCTGCTTGTATGAGCTAGTTTGATTATTGGCGCCTTTGAAGCTATAATGTCCTGTCACCATGTGGTTAAAGCTGTTTCTAGGTATGTGAGCCCAGGAGTCTATTTACTTTTCTTATATGAATTCAGCTCAGATGTCCAGGTAGTGGGTCACCAAGTGCATGGTGCAGGCTCTCATCTACACTTCTGGACAGGTGTAAGTGATTGGTGTAGACACCGGTATCTGGCTGCAGTAGCGGGTCACGTGCTGAGTAAGGCAGGGAGCTGGTGACTCTCCCTGAGTATCTGGGAGGAAAGTGTGTCCCTGTTCCGGGAGTGTGCAGGTGGGTGTGTTTTGCAGCCAGACTATGAGCATCCAATGCTGTTGGCTGTAAGGACTGAGGGGCACCACTTATTCTTGGACCCCTGTCACCGGTGGCTAGCTGGCATGGATGGAGCCACCAGTCCTCAGGCCCCTGATGTGGGTAGGTGAGGACCCTGCTGAATGGGTAGAGCAGCGTCAAATGTCACGAACCTGCCTTTTCACCATATAGCTGAAACAGTTGAAGATAGCCTTCAGGTATATACCCTGTTGTTCTGTGGTAATGAAGGCCTATGCTGTTGAAATGGGCCCACACACGTCTATGCAAGGGTGAAAGGCATTCAGAGTCTGTGGACCCCTTATGCCTATGCCTCAGCAAAGGAGCAGTGCCCACCCTGAGTTCCTGGTTTAGGGGAGCCAGCAGACTTCCTTTCCGTTTGTTAATTTGTTCCCTCTTTAAGGCCCGGAGAATGGCTCAGGGCACCTGATGGGTCCTACTTCTGGCCCAGGGGACTCAGCAATCGCTGAAGCCGGCTTGGGACCCGGTGCGAAGCAGGGAGCGGGGAGGTAAATGGAAGAGAGGTTTTTTCCAAAGGGGGTGTTTTTCGATCTTCACAGTAGGCCAGATGCAAGTACTTATCTTTTGCCTGTTGAGTGCTGCTTTTTGCTGGTTCCAGATGCTCGAGTAGACTCTCTGCTGCTGGGTCTTTCCCGATGTGGAAAGTGCCTCTTGAGCACCACTGCTTGCCTCAGTGTTCAGGCGAGCTGATCCAGCCCGAAAGATGCCAGCTCCTGCCGGGTCAGGTCTGGCAACCCCTGTCTGCTTCTGAACCGTGTCTCTGTCCCTGTGCCACTCAGTCCAGTTCCTCAACTTTGCCTTTGATGTTCAGGGCTCTTAGATTGTCATATATCATCAATTCACTTGTTTTTTCAGGTCTTTGTTATAAGAGGGACCACAGGAAGCATCTGACTACTTTGCTATCTTGGCTCTACCTCCTTGTTGTATCTTTTTTATACAATATATGTAACAAAAGTTTCCCATTTTAACTACTTTTAAGTGTACAATTCGGTGACATTAATTACTTTCATCATGTTGTGCAATCATCACCACTATCCATTTCTAAAAGTTTAACATCACCCCAAACAGAAACTCAGTATCCCTTCAGCAATAATTCCTATTCCCTTCTTCCCCCACTAATAAACTTTTGTCTATGCGTTTCCCTTTTCTAGATATTTCGTGTAAGTGGCATTATACAGTGTTTGTCCTTTTGTGACTGACTTATTTCACTTAGCATGTTTTCAAAGTTTGTCCATGTGGTAGCATGTACAAGAACTTCATTCCTTTTTTTTTTTTAAATTTTTTTTTTTTTTATTGTACTTCAGGTGAAGGCTTACAGAACAAATAGTTTCACATGAAATAGTAGTACACATATTGTTTTATGACATTGATTAACAACCCCACAACATGTCAACCCTCTAACTTCTCAACGTTTTTTTTTGGTGAAGATACACATAGCCAAAGATAAACCATTTCAAAAATTTCTACACGCACAGTTCAGTGACATTGACTATGCTCTTCCGATTGTGCTGCTATTCTCACTTAAGATGAAGGCTTACAGAACAAAATAGTTTCTCATTTAACAGTTACTACACACGTTACCCAATGACAATGGATAACAATCTCACAACACATCAACAGTATCCTTACTCAACCTTGGGTTCCCTATCACCAGCTTCCTTGTCGCCTTCTGCCTTCTGGCCCTTGTCACTGGACCACTGTACCTCATTAGTCCCATTTGGTTTTACGGGGCTGTCCACTCCCAGGCTGAACGGTGAACCTTGGAGGTAACTTCACCACTGAGCTAAAAGGGTGTCCGGGGGCCATACTCTCGGGGTTTCTCCAGTCTCCTTTAGGCCAGTAAATCTGGTCTTTGTTTTTTTTTTTTTTTGTGAGTTATAATTATGTTCTACATCCTTCTCCATCTCTGTCCAGAACCCTCTGTTGTGATCCTGGTCAGAGCAGTCAGTGGTGGTAGCTGGGCACAATCTAGCTGTACTGGACTCAGGCTGGTGGAGGCATTGGCAGCTGTGGACAATCAGTCCTTCGGACTAATCTTTTCCTTGTATCCTGTTCTCTTCATTCTCCCTTGCTCCCAAAGGGATGAGACCAGTGGAGTATCTTAGATGGCCACTCACAGGCTTTTAAGACCCCAGACACTACTCACCAAGGTAAAATGTAGAGCATTGTCTTTATAAGCTGTGTCATGCCAATTGAGCTAGATGTTCCCCGAGACCATGGTCACCAGAGCCCTCTGTTCGGCAATTCAGTCCCTCAGGGAGTTTGGATGTGTCTATGGGGCTTGCATGACCTTTCCTTGTATAGGTTGTGCTAGTTTCGCCTGTATCATGTACTGTCTCACCCTTCACCCAAGATACCACTTATCTATTGCCTGTTTAGTATTTCCTCCCCAACCCTCCCATCCCTGGTAACCAACAAAGATTGTTACATTTTGTGTGTGAACTTTTTCATGGGTTTTTACAATAGAGGTCTCATACACTATTTGTCCTTTTGTGATTGACTTATTTCACTCAGCATAATGTCCTCCAGTTTCATCCATGTTATGAGATGGTTCACAGATTCATTGTTGTTCTTTCTCATTGCATAGTACTCCATTGTGTGTATGTACCATAGTTTGTTTATCCATTCATCTGTTGATGGGCATCTAGGTTGTTTCCATCGTTTTGCTATTGTGAACAATGCTGCCATGAACATAGGTGTGCATATGTCTATTCTAGTGACGACTCTTATTTCTCTAGGATATATTCCTAGGAGTGGGATTGCTGGATCGAATGGTATGTCTATTTCTAGCTTTCTGAGGAAGCGCCATATCATTTTCCAAAATGGTTATATCATTTTGCATTCCCACCAGCAGTGGATAAGACTTCCCATCTCCCTGCAGCCCCTCCAACATTTGTTATTTCCGGTGTTTTTGATTCATGCCAGTAATGCCTGGGTGAGATGGTATCTCATTGTGGTTTTAATTTGCATTTCTCTAATGGCTAGTGATCCCGAGCATTTCCTCATGTATCTGTTGGCCATTTGAATGTCTGCTTTGGTGTTTTTTTTAAAAACATGATAGCACAACCCTGACATCCTTAGGACTTCAATCGTCATAGCTTGTTTTTGCTGAGTGGTATTTGAGCTGATAAATTCTCCCATTCTCTCACTTTCACCAGTTATCTTAGAGATCAGAGATATGCTTTGCAAACTAGTAATACTTGTCCTGTAGGATTGTTTCGAGGTTAGAAATAATGTAAGTAAAATTTCCTAGAGTGGTATTTTAATTAATGATAGCTGTTTTATTGTAAATGTTCAGGGTGCAGTCTAAGCCTGACGGGGAGTAAATCTAACTGATCTGTATGGATAAGAACTTCATTGGTTGTTTTCTCCTCTCACATTCTTCTCTGTTAAATAAAACCAAACAACAACAACAAATCCGAGGAAAAATAAAAGGACACCTGGAGTTTTATAGTTGGACAGAGCTAGTTTGATTCCTGACCTTTCACCCCTCTGGGCCTCACTTTTCTCATCTGTGATGAGGGGTTCAGTGGTAATCTCACACTGTTTTTGAGAGGGATTAAATGAGGTAATATGTATAAAGTGCCTCGCACATAGTGAGTATGCAATTTATGGTAGCTCTTATTATTAGTCTTATTTTAATAAAGCTTCTTCTTTAGGACAGAAATGTAGTAGTTTGAGTATAAATTGCCAGCTGGCCTTTTAAAAATTAAACACAAGTACTTCTTCATATAGTATATTTTATATTTGTGAAAAACAGAAATTCACTCTTGTCTCAAACCATCTCTAAAGCTGATAGACACATTGTAAGAAACACATTTATATAAGAGCCTACAAAAAGTGTGCAGTATCACAAAATCACCTCTTTGATACTAGTTGGAGCATCTGCTTCACTGCCTGAAAGAAAATTCCCACGAGGGTCAAAAACTAGTTGGAATCTGTCAGTGCCAAAACAGTCCATGGGACCAGTTGATGAATTGCATTTATTTATTCCTGTCTTTTTCAATCTTCAGTTCCCCTTTTCAAGATTCTAAGTTGTCACTTTTAAGTATTTCAGTTGAGTAAAAGTCTTTGCTTTCCTGGAAATAGAAAGATATGTTCCTGGCTGTCATCTTTCCTCCATCTTTTAGAGAACAGTTTATTCAATCTTGCAGCTTTTGTTTTGCCCATAGCAACGGCTTGCCCGTATAAAAGATAGCTTACGTATCCCTCTCTGCTCTTAAAATTAAAATGAGCTGTGTACCCAGAAGCATTTTTTCCTCAGCCTTTTAGTTAGGCACAGCTTCAGTGTTTCTTATATAAAAATACTGTATTGATTCAGTGAATTCATTCTATCTCTTAGCAGATTCTTTTGCAGATTTTAACTAAAAATCTTAAAGTTAGTATGTTTGTTAGCCTTCGAACTGGTAATACTTAAAATTTATCATTTATTTTATAGGTTTATTCATTCAGTATTTTTTCAACATTTAATATACTTGAATGCCTACATATGCCAGATACTATTACTCTAAGGGTCGGGGGTGCAGTGATGAACAAAACAAATTTTCTGTTCTTTTGGAGCATATATTCTAGTGGACCTTTTTCTTGGCTAAGGGCATTAAACATATTTTCCTTTGGTACTATAAACCTTGAAACTTGTTCAGCTTTTTAAAAAATTGACCATTTAATAATTGTCTTTTAAGTTGTTTTATTGACATGGTTCAAACGGCTAACAAACTGTTCTGGAATTTTATGGACAGCCCAAACTTCAATTGCGTATCTCTAGGTCTCCCCAGCCACAGAAATAATTCAGAAATTTTACTATTTCATCATCCAGACTATTCCAAGACTTTCTTGTACCCTAAAGAGCACAGTTTTTTTTTTGTCTTAGACCATGCCTTAACTTTTATTTCAGATAATGTTGTCATCAAATATGTTGAACAGCAGAATGTTTTTGAATTTGGTATCCATTGAGAATAGGAACAATTCAGATGTGTGTATTTATGATGCTACTTTTCCTATATAATATCTAAATTTTTTAGAGATAGCGTTATAACTAAATTAAATAATAACTAAATAATTAATACTTTTGGAGTTTTTAAACTACTAATTTAGTTTCTTTAATACATACACAGACTATTCTGGCTATCTATTTCTCCTTGAGTGAACCTTTGTAGTTTATGTCTTTCGAAGAATTTGTCCATTTCTCAGTTGTTGAATTATGTGCATAGAGTTTTTCTGTTATTTCCATATTACTCTTTTGATGTCTGAGGGGTCAGTAGTTATTACCCTTTTTCATTCCTGATGTTGGTTGTGTCTTCTCTCTTCTTGTTAGTCTGGCAGGAGGTTTATCAACTTTATTGTTAGAGAACCAGCTTTTGGTTTTACATCAGCCTTTTTTTCCTTAAATGTTTGATAGAATTTATCAGTGAAGCCATCTGAGTTCAGTGTTTTGTTTGTGGGAAGGATTTGAACTATAATTTCAATTTCATTAATACATAACTATTTCTGCTCGAGTGAGATTTGACTACTCGAGTAAGCTTTGGTAGTTTGTGTCTTTCAAGGAATTTGTCCATTTCAACAACATTCCACAATGTAGTTATTGGCATGAAGTTGTTTATAATATTCCTTTATTATCTTTTTTGATATTTGTAGACTCTAATGATATCACTTATCTCATTTCTGATACATATAATTTATTTCTTCTCTCTTTATCCTGATTAGAGTACTTTGAGATTTTGAGAAAATTAATAAAATACTTTTTTCTTAAATTTTTTTTTATTGTTGTAGTTTAAATGAAGTTTACATTTCAAGTTAGTCTCCCATACAAAAGTTTATACATACGTTGTTATGTGACCCTAATTGCTCTCCCCATACTGTGACAGCACACTCCTCCTTTCTACCCCTGATTCCTCATGTCCATTCAACCAGCTCCTAACCCTCTCTGCCTTCCCATCTCACCTCCGGACGGAAGCTGCCCGTTTAGTTTCTTGTATCTACTTGAGCTAAGAGGCACAGTCCTCATGAGTATCACTTTATGTCCACAGTCCAGTCCAATTCCCATCTGAAGAGTTGGCCTTGGAAATTGTTTTATTTCTGGGCTGATAGAGAATCCAGGGGCCATGCTTTCCAGGGTTCTTCCAGTCTCAGTCAGACCATTAAGTCTGGTATTCTTACTAGAATCTGAGTTCTGCACCCCGTCTTTCTCCTGCTCCATCAGGGACTCTCTGTTGTGTTCCCTGTGAGGGCAGTCATTGGTGGTAGCTGGGCACCATCTAGTTCTTCTGGTCTCAGGCTGATGAAGTCTCTGGTTTATGTGGCCCTTTCTGTCTCTGGGCTAATACTTTCCTTGTGTCTTTGGTGTTTTCATTCTCCTTTACTCCAGGTGGTTGGGACCAATTGATGCATCTTAGATGGCCGCTTGCAAATTTTTAAGACCCCAGACGCCACTCAACAGAGTAGGGTGCAGAACATTTTCTTAATAAACTTTGTTATGCCAGTTGACCTAGATGTCCCCTGAAAGCATGGTCCCCGGAACCCTACCCCTGCTATTCTGTCCCTTGAAGTGTTTGATTGTATTCAGGGAACTTCTTAGCTTTGGTTTAGTCCAGTTGTGCTGAATTCCCCTGTAGTGAGTGCTGTCCTTCCCTTCACCTAAGATAATTCTCACCTACTATCTAGTTAGTAAATAACCCTCACTCTCTTTCCACACCCTCGTAACCATCAAAGAATGTTTTCTTCTGTGTTTAAACCTTTTCTTGAGTTCTTATAATAGTGGTCTTATACAGTATTTGTCCTTCTTTGACTGACTAAATTCACTCAGCATAATGAGTTCCAGCTTCCTCCATGTTATGTTTCACGGCTTCATAGTTGTTCTTTATCGTTGTGTAGTATTGGATTGTGTGGATATACCATAATTTGTTTATCCATTCGACTGTTGATGGCCATCTAGGTTGTTTCCATCTTTTTGCTATTATGAACAGTGCTGCAGTGAACATGGGTGTGCATATATCTATTCGTGTGATGGCTCTTATTTCTCTAGGATATATTCCAAGGAGCAGGGTAGCTGGATCGTATGGTACTTCTATTTCTAGCTTTTTAAGGAAGTGCCAAATCGATCTCCAAAGTAGTTGTTCCATTTTACATTCCCACCTACAGTGTATAAGTGTTCCAGTCTCTCCACAACCTCTCCAGCATTTATTATTTTGTGTTTTTTGGATTAGTGCTAGCCTTGTTGGGGTGACATGATATCTCATTGTAGTTTTGATCTGTATTTCTCTAATGGCTAATGATCGTGGACATTTCTTCATGTGCCTGTTAGCTGCCTGAATATCTTCTTTGGTGAAGTGCCTGTTCATATCCTTTGCCCATTTTTTAATTGGGTTATCTGTCTTTTTGTTGTTGAGGTTTTGCAGTATCTTGTAGATTTTAGAGATTAGACGCTGATCAGATTTGTCATAGCCAAAAATTTTTTCCCATTCTGTAGGTTATCTTTTTACTGTTTTGGTGAAGTCTTTTGATGAACATTTAAGTGTTTGATTTTTAGGAGCTCCCATTTATCTAGTCTGTCTTCTGGTGTTTGTGCATTGTTACTTATGGTTTGTATTCTGTTTATGCCATGTATTAGGGCTCCTAGTGTTGTCCCTATTTTTTTTTTCCATGATCTTTATCATTTTTGATTTTATATTTAAGTCTTTGATCCATTTGGAGTTAGTTTTTGTGCATGGTGTGAGGTATGGGTCTTGTTTCAGTTTTTTGCAGATGGATATCCAGTGATGCCAGCACCATTTGTTAAAGAGACTGTCTTTTCCCCAGTTAACGGACTTTGGGCCTTTGTCAAATATGAGGTGCTCATAGGTGGATGAATTTATGTCTGGATTCTCAATTCTGTTCCATTGGTCTATATATCTGTTGTTGTACCAGTACCAGGCTGTTTTGACTACTGTGGTGGTATAATAGGTTCTAAAATCAGGTAGTGTGAGGCCTTCCACTTTGTTCTTCTTCTTGAGTAATGCTTTCCTTATTCGAGGCCTCTTCCCTTTCCATATGAAGTTGGTGATTTGTTTCTCCATCTCATTAAAAAATGCCGGTGGAATTTGAATCAGGATTGCATCGTATCTGTAGATCACTTTGGATAGAATTGACATTTTCACAATGTTGAGTCTTCCTATCCATGAGCAAGGTATGTATTTCCACTTATGCAGGTCTCTTGGTTTCTTGCAGTAGTTTCGTGTAGTTTTCATTGTACAGGTCTTTTACGTCTCTGGTTAGATTTATTTCTATGTATTTTATCTTCTTGGGGGCTACTGTAAATGGTATTGATTTGGTGATTTCCTCTTCGAGGTTCTCTTTGTTTGTATAAAGGAATCCAACTGATTTTTGTATGTTTATCTTGTATCCTGAAACTTTGCTGGAATCTATTAGTTCCAGTAGTTTTTTTGTGGATTTTTTCTGGTTTTCTGTGTATAAGATCCTGTTGTCATCTGCAAATAGAGATACTTTGAGTTCTTCCCTACCAATTTGGATGCCCTGTATTTCTTTTTCTAGCCTAACTGCTCTGGTTAGGACTTCCAGCACGATGTTGAATAAGAATGGTGATAAAGGGCATCCTTGTCTGATTCCCGTTGTCAAGGGTAATGCTTTCAAACTCTGTCCATTTAGAATGATGTTGGCTGTTGTCTTTGTATAAATGCCCTTAATTATATTGAGGGATTTCCCTTCAATTCCTATTTTCTTGAGAGTTTTTATCATGAATGAGTGTTGGACTTTGTCAAATGTCTTTTCTACATCAGTGGGTAAGATCATGTGGTTCTTGTCTTTTGTTTTATTTATGTGACGGATTATATTGATTGTTTTTCTAATGTTGAACCATCCCTGCATACCTGGTATAAATCCCCCTTGATCATGGTGAATTATTTTTTTTGATATGCTGTTGCATTCTATTGGCTAGAATTTTGTTGAGGATTTTTGCGTCAATGTTCATGAGGGATATTGGTCTGTAATTTTATTTTCTTGTAGTGTCTTTACTTGGTTTTGGTATGCTGGCTTCATAGAATGAGTTTGGGAGTATTCCATCCTTTTCTATACTCTGACATACCTTTACTAGTAGTGGTGTTAACTGTTCTCTGAAAGTTTGGTAGAATTCTCCGGTGAAGCCATGCAGGCCAGAGCTTTTTTTTTTGTTGGGAGTTTTTTAATTAGCTTTTAAATCTCTTCGTTTGTTATGGATTTATTTAGTTGTCCTACCTCTGTGTTAGTTTAGCTAGGTAGTGCGTTTCTAGAAATTTGTCCATTTCCTCTAGGTTTTCAAATTTGTTAGAGTACAGTTTTTCATAGTATTCTGTTATGATTCTTTTAATTTCAGTTAGGTCTGTTGTGATCTCACCTATCTCATTTCTTATACGGGTTGTTTGCTTCCTCTCCTGTTTTTCTTTTGTCAGTTTGGCCAGTGGTTTAGCAATTTTGTTGATCTTTTCAAAGAACCAGCTTTTGGTCTTGTTAACCCTTTCAATTGTTTTTCTGTTCTCTATTTCATTTAATTCTGCTCTAATTCCTATTTCCTTTCTACTACTGCCTGAAGGCTTCTGTTGCTGCTCTCTTTCTACTTGTTTGAGTTGTAGGGATAATGTTTTGATTTTGGCGCTTTCTTCTTTTTGGATGTGTGCATTTACTGGTATAAACTGATCTCTAATCACTGCTTTAGCTGTGTCACAAAGATTCTGCTAGGATGTGTTTTGGTTCTTGTTTGATTCTATGAATTTCCTTATTCCATCCCTAATTTCTTCTATAACCCAGGAGTTTTTGAGCAAGGTATTGTTCAGTTTCTGTGTGTTTGATTTTTTTCCCTTGATTTTACTGTTACTGATTTCTACTTTTATGGCTTTATGGTCAGAAAAGATGCTTTGTAATATTTTGATGCACTGGATTCTGTTAAGCCTTGCTTTATGGCCTAATATGTGGTCTGTTCTGGAGAATGTTCCATGTGCAGTGGAAAAGAATGTATACTTGACTGCTCTTGGGTGGAGTGTTCTGTATATGTCTGTGAGATCAAGTTGGTTGATTGTAGCACTTAGCTCTTCTGTGTCTTTGTTGAGCTTCTTTCTGGATGGTCTGTCCTTCACCGCAAGTGTGTGTGTTGAAGTCTCCTGCTATTATTGTGAAGCTGCCTGTCTCTCTTTTCAGTGCTGTTAGAGTTTGTTTTATATATTTTGGAGCCCTGTTGTTGGTTGCATAAATATTTATTATAGTTATGTTCTCCCGTGTATTGACCTTTTAATCATTATATAGTGTCCTTATCCTTTGTGGTGGATTTTACTTTAAAGTCTATTTTGTCATAGATTAATATTGCCACTCCTGCTCTTTTGTGAGTGTTGTTTGCTTGATACATTTTTTTTCATACTTTGAGTTTCAGTTTGTTTGTGTCTTTAAGTCTAATGTTTTGTCTCTTGTAGGCAGCATGTAGACAGATCATGTTTTTTATCCATTCTGCCACTCTATCTGTTTATTGGTGCATTTATCCATTTACATTCAGCATAATTATTGATAGGTATGAGTTAGGTGCTGTCATTTTGATGTCTTTTTTGTCTGGTGTTGTCAGTTTCTTTGTTCCACTTAATTTTCTTTGCTGAGTTTTTCTTTATTTTCTTTTCATATTTTTCATTGTTGTTGATTTTGTATTAGCTGAGTCGATATTTTTCTTATTTTTTATTTTTATGTGTAGGATTGTTAGTTTCTTTTGTGGTTACCTTAATCTTTACCCATATTTTTGTAAGTTTATACCAGTCTTTTATTTGTTTATATCGCCTTGACTTCCTCTCCATATGAAAAATCTATGACTACATTTTTTAGTTTCTTCTTTTTGTTTTAATGTTGTCATCTTTTGCATATTGATATCTCTGTTGCCCTATTTTCAGTGTTTTAGCTTGATTTATTTTTTTTGACTTCCCTATTTGTGTTGCTATCTGGTTTCTCTGTCCTGTGTTCTAGTCTTGGGTTGTTATCTGATGTTATTGATTTTCTAACCAGAGGACTTCCTTTAGTATTTCTTGTAATTTTGGTTTGGTTTTTGCAAATTCCCTAAACTTCTTTTTATATGGAAATGGCCTAATTTTGCCATCATTTTGAGAGACAGTTTTGCTGGATATATAATTTTTGGCTGGCAGTTTTTTTTCTTCAAGTCTTTATATATGTCATCCCATTGCCTTCTTGCCTGCATGGTTTCTGCTGAGTAGTCTGAGCTTATTCTTATTGACTCTTCTTTGGAGATGACTTTTCTTTTATCCCTAGCCACTCTTAAAATTCTCTCTTTATCTTTGGTTTTGGCAAGTTTGATTATAATATGTCTTGGTGACTTCCTTTTGAGATCTACCTTATGTGGAGTTCAATGAGCATCTTGGATAAATATCTTTTCATCTTTCATGATATTAGGGAAATTTTCTGCCAACAAATCTTCAACAATTCTCTCTGTATTTTCTGTTATTCCCCCAATCTGGTAGTCCATTTACTCATAGGTTATTCCTCTTGGTAGAATCCCGTATAATTCTTAGGGTTTCTTCATTTTTTTAAAATTCTTTTATCTGATTTTTACTCAAATAAGTTGGTGTCAAGTGATTTATCTTCAGTCTCACTAATTCTGACTTCCATTGCCTCAATTCTGCTCCTATGACTTTCTATTGACTTGTCTAATTCTGAAATTTTATTGTTAATCTTCTGAATTTCTGATTGCTGTCTCTATGTGGATTCTTCCAGCCTGTTAAATTTGTCATTATGCTCTTCTCTAATCTTCTTAAGTTCCTCTATTGCTAGGTCTGCATTTTGCTGGATCTACTTCCTGGTCTCTTGAAGAGTTTTGTATATTAATTTTTTGTATTCTGCCTACAGTGAGTTCAAGAAATTTTCTTCCTGTGGAAACTTTCTAGATTCTTTATTTTGGGAGCTTCCTGAAGCTGTCATGGATTGTCTCTTTATGTGATTTATTATTGACTGTTGTCTCCGAGCCATCAATAAGTTTTTATGTTTGTTTATTTTATTTTTGCTTACTGTGTCCTAGCTTCATGTTTTATTTTGTTTTGAATTTTCTAGATAGGCTGTTTGTGTGAGTTAGTCTGATCACTGGCACCCCTGAAGCTCCAACGTCGTGCCACCAGGTGGCCAGACCTGCCAATAAGTATGTGAGCGCAGGATTCCACCCACTCCTATATGGATTCAGCTCAGGTGTCCAGGTAGTCAGCCACCAAGTGTGTGGTACAGTCTCTCACCTACCATCCTAAACAGGCATGGGTAATTGGTATAGGCACAGGCATCCGGCTGTAGCAGGGGGACGCAGGCTGAGCAAGACAGGGGGCCGACGGCTGCCCCTGAGTGTCTGAGAGGAAAGCATGTCCATGTTCCTTAGGGCACCGAGGTGGATGGGTTTTGCAGCCAAACTTGAGCACCCAGTGCTGTTGGCTGTAAGGACTGGGGGGCACCACTTATTCTTGGGCCCTTGTCACAGGTGGCTAGGTGGCGTGGGTGGAGTCATCAGTCCTTAGGCCTCCGATGTGGGAAGGTGAAGAGCCTGCTTAATAGGCAGAGCATTGTCAAATGTCAGGAACCTGCCACTTCACAGCTGAAACAGTTGAAGTTAGACTTCAGGTAGATAACCTGTTGTACTGTGGTAATGAGGGCTTAAACGCTGTTGAAATGGGTCCACACAATTCTGTGCAGGTGGAAAAGGCACTCAGAGTCCATGGACCCCTTATGCCTGTGCCTAGGCAAAGGAGCTGAGCGTACACTAAGTTCCCGGTTTAGGGGAGCAAGCAAATTGTTTTTTCCGGTTTGTTAATTTGTTCTCTCTCCAAGGCCGGGAGAATGGCTCAGGGCACATGAAGGGTCCTACTTCCAGCCCAGGGCACTCAGCAATTACATAACCTGGCCTGAGACCCAGTGCAGGGCAGGGAGCAGGGAAGTAAATGGGAGAGAGGTTTTTCCCTAAGGGGGGTGTTTTTGATCCATGCGGTAGACCAGACACAAGTACTTATCTTTCGATGATTGAAGGCTGCTTCTCACTGGTTCCGGATGGCAGAGTAGACTCTTTGCTGCTGGGTCTCTCCTGGTGTGGTAATCGCCTCCTGCGCGCCGATGCTTGCCTGCCTCACCGTGCACCACGAGCTGATCTGGCCTGAAGGGTTCAGGCTCTCGCGGAGTCAGGTTTGACAACTCCTCACTTCTTCCAAGTCGTCTCTTCCTCCCCCACCATTCAGTCTTATTCCTCAGCTTTGCCTTTGATGTCAGGGCCCCTAGATTGTCATATATAATTGATATACTTGTTTTTTCTGGTCTTTGTTGTAAGAGGGACCACTAGAAGCATCTGACTATTCTGCCATCTTCGCCCCACCTCCTTGGCTGTAATATGGAAGCAGATTGCCAGGTGTTTCTTTTGCAGTACTTATGGATGGGTTTGAACTGCCAATCTTTAGGTTAATAGTTCAGCACACACTTTTTCTATGTATATGTCTGTCCATTGTACATGCAGACAGGCTGTGCCTCAAACTTCCAGGCAACCATTAGACTGCTAGGAATGAGACTCATACACCAACTGGTATCAACATTTCTGTGGGTGCTACGTTCATCTGTGATTGAGCTGGACACACAGACACTTAACACAGTGGTGGCAAAGTGAAAGCCATTATTATCTGTAGAAGGCAAACATTAAACAATAACAGATTTCCAAAAGAGAATTGCTTACTCTTCCTCAAATTACCCATGTCCATTTTTATGTTGCTGAGTAGCTGCACCATGATTCAGGTCTAATGCTGTGTTCATGTCGCTGCTGCCTCCATCTGTCACCACCCTGCTTGGTGAGTTGGGGGCTACACAGCTCCTGAGGCTTTTGCTCTGCTGCTGGGCCTTGCTGGGCCTTGCTGGGCCTTGCTGCCGGTTGGAAGATCCCTGCACAGGATCTCCCAAGCCTCTGCTGCTTGGTCCTTCTAAACCTCTGCTGCTGGCTCCAACCACCCCACCTGGACCTGTGGGGCTTTCTTGCCGCCATGCTACCTGGGCCCCCACTGCCTGGCAGGGAGGTGTGCAACCCTTGCACGGGGCACACTCAGGCCTCTCTTGTATTGCACAAGTGTTACAACTCCTTTATAGCTCTGCTGGCAAGCCTTGTGTCAGAGGTGTCCAACTTCATCCTGCTATAGAAAGACCCCTGCACAGGATTCTCTGAGGCAACCCCTTCACAGGCCCACTCAGGTCTCTGCCCTGCATGGGCAAGTGTTACACAGCTCTCTGGCAAGCATTCTGCCCAAAGACACTCAGCTCTTGCTTTGTGGTAGGCCCACCACTGCTGTAAAAGTTCACGCTTGGAAAAATGGTGGTGCGGGGGACTGTGATCTCCTCTAACTTTATAAGAAGGAAAAAGAATCATCATCAGCGTCAGCCAAAGCTGATTCCTATGAAGCAGATGTCAGACATACCTTGTTTCTCCAACCTTTTTACCAATTCCGACACTAACCCTCCCTCCCCCAGCACTCTCTACTTCTCTGCTGGGTTCAATAATTTGTTGCAGTGGCCAAACAGAACTCACAGACAATACTCATGATTATGAGGTTTATTAGGGAAGTAACAGGTTACAATTCAGGATCAGGAATGACTCTGGATACATTTCTTCAGTTAGGACAGCTTCTTGGCTGTGCCCATAGGCCTCTCGCTGGCCTTTAGCCTCTTGTCCCCTGGCCCCTTGGCCCCTGAGGCTTGTTGGGCTGGCCCAGCCTTTGCTCTGCTCAGGCCAAGTGTTACAAAGATCTCTAGTTCCACAGAGAAGTGCCCAGAGGCACCTCATTCCGTCATTAAGCCTCAGCCCGAAGGCTCTCAGCTCTCTGGCTCCGTGGGTCAGTGAGCCTAGTTCCACCAAGTGCTCAGAGACACCCTATTCCACCAGCAAGCCTCCTGCCCAAAGGCACTCAGCTTTCTCGCTCCATGGGCCGGGAAGCCCACTGCACTGTCTACTAGTTCTGCTGCTGCCTGTTCTCTGCTGCGCTTGCCACTGCTTCTCGCTATCTTATGCCGTCTCCAGTGTTACAGCTCTCTGTCTCCTGGGTCTAGGAGGTTCTCGGTACAGGGACCTAGGGGCTAAAGAACTTGCTCTGCTCCCGGCTCTTCTTTCTTGGTGTTAGTGAGGCCCCCTCTTTCCACCTCTTGGATGGTTCATTTAAGCCTAGTGGGATGGCAGAACTGGACAATCCCCTTGTTAGGGCTCCATACACCTTATTTGTATAGTCCCACGCCCACAAGGTTGCTATCTACTTTATTTGCATTGTTAGCAAGCTGTCTGATACCGTTAGTGGACCACAAGCAACTTATTTGGTGAGAGTTATGAGACCATGGCGGGAAGGTCCATGTAAAACTAATCCATTGCTAGGGAAAGCACTATTGAAGAAGACGAATAAAGTAGGAGGACATGCACTTCCTGACCTCAGAACCTACTATACAGCTATGGTAGTCAAAACAGCCTGGTACTGGTACGATGACAGACACATTGACCAATGGAGCAGAATAGAGAAACTAGATGTAAATCCATCCACCTGTGGTCACCTGATCTTTGACAAAGGCCCAAGGACCATCAGATGAGGAAAACACAATCCTTTTAACAAATAGTGCTGGCAAAACTGGATGTCCATGTGCAAAGAAATGAAACAGCCAATGTCATAAAACAATATGTGTACTGACTGTTTAATAAGAGACTATTTGTTCTGTAAACCTTCACCTGATGTACAATAAAAAAAAAATCTGGGGAGGAAAAAAAAAAAAGAAACAGGATCCATACCTCACACCATACACAAAAACTAATTCAAAATGGATCAGAGACCTAAATATAAAGCCCCAAACTATAGAGATTCTAAAGGAAAAAATAGGATCAACACTAGAGGCCCCAGTACACAGCATTAACAGGATACAAACCATAACCAACAACACACAAACTCCAGAAGATAGGCTAGATAACTGGGATCTCCTAAAAATTAAACACTTATGCTCATCAAAAGAGTTCACCAAAAGAGTAAAAAGAGAACCTACAGACTGGGAAAAAATTTTTGGCTATTACAAATCGGACAAAGTTCTAATCTCTAAAATCTACAAGAAAATCCAGCACCTCTACAACAAAAAGACAAACAATCCAATTAAAAAATTGGTGAAGGAAATAAACAGACACTTCACCAAAGAAGACATTCAAGCGGCCAACAGACACATGAGGAAATGCTCGTGATCACTAGGCATTAGAGAAATGCAAATTAAAACCACAATGAGATACCATCTCACCTCAGCATTACTGGCACAAATCAAAAACACTGGAAAATAACAAAGGTTGGTGAGGTAGCAGGGAGATTGGGATTCTTATGCATTGCTGGTGGGAATACAAAATGATACAACCATTTTGGAAAACGATATGGTGCTTCCTTAGAAAGCTAGAAATAGAAATACCATATGATCCAGCAATCCCACTCCTAGGAATATATCCTAGAGAAACAAGAGTTGTCACACGAATAGACATATGTATATCTATATTCATTGTAGCATTGTTCACAATAGCAAAAAGATGTAAACAACCTAGATGCCCATCACCAGATAAATGGATGAACAAACTGTGGTATACACACAGTGGAGTACTATGCAACGATAAAGAACAGTGATAAATCTGTGAAGCATCTCATAACATGGATGAATCTGGAGGGCATTATGCTGAGTTGAAATAAGTCAGTCACAGAAGGACAAATATTATATGTGACCACTACTGTAAAAACTAATGAAAAGGTTTACACACAGAAAGAAACAATCTTTGATGGTTATGAGGGAGGGGAGTGGTGGGGATGGAAAAACACTAGGTAGATGATAGATAAGTGTGGTAACTTTGGTGAAGGGTAAGACAGTATACAGTACTGGGGAAGCCAGCACAACTTGTACAAGGAAAGGTCATGGAAAGCTCCACAGACACATCCAGACTCCCTGAGGGACTGAATTACTGGGCTGAGGGCTGTGGGTACCATTGTCTTGAGAAACATCTAGTTCAATTGGTATAGCATGGTTTGTAAAGAAAATGTTCTACATTCTACTATGGTGAGTAGCATCTGGGGTCTTAAAAGCCTGTGAGCAGCCATCTGTGATACTTCACTGGTCTCACCTCTTTGGAAGCAAGGGAGAATGAAGAAAACTAAAGATACAAGGTGTCGTGCACTGAATTATGTCCCCCTAAAATGTCTGTCAACTTGGCTAGGTCATGATTCCCAGTATTGTATGATTGTCTTACCATTTTATCATCTGATGTGATTTCCCTATGTGTTGTAAATCCTATCACTATGATGTAATAAGATGGATTAGTGGCAGTTATATTGATGAGATCTACAAGATTAGATAGTGTCTTAAGCTAATCTCTTTTGAGACACAAAAGAGAGTAGTGAGCAGAGAGACATGGGGACCTCATACCACCAAGAAAGTAGCACCGGGAGCAGAGCATCTCCTTTGGACCTGAGGTTCCGGTGCTGAGATGCTCCCAGACCAAGGGAAGACTGACGACAAGGACCTTCCTCCAGAGTCGACAGAGAGAGAAAGCCTTACCTTGGAGCCGACGCCCTGAATTCGGACTTCTAGCCTACTGGACTGTGAGAGAATAAACTTCTCTTTGTTAAAGGCATCCACTTGTGGTATTTCTGTTACAGCAGTACTAGGTGACTAGGACACAAGGGAAAGATTAGTCCAAAGGACTAATGGACCACATCTACCATGGCCTCCACCAGTCTGAGTCCAGTACGACTAGATGGTGCCTGGCTACCACCGCTGACTGCTCTGACAGGGATCATAGTAGAAGGTCCCAGACAGAGCTGGAGAAAAATTTATAACAAAATTCTAACTCACAAAAAAAAAATACCAGACTTACTGGCTTGAGAGAGACTGGAGAAACCTCGAAAGTATGGCCCCTGGCCACCCTTTTAACTCAGTAATGAAGTCACTCACGAGTTTCATTGTTCAGCCTAAGATTAGACAAGCCCATAAAACAAAACGAGACTAAAAGGGCACGCCAGCCCAGTGGCAAAGACTAGAAGCCAAGAGGGGACAAGAAAGCTGGTAATAGGGAACCCAGGATTGAAAAGTGAGAGTGATGACATGTCGTGGAGTCGTTAACCAATGTCATAAAGCAATATGTGTACTAACTTTTTAATGAGAAACTAATTTTCCTGTAAACATTTATCTAACATACAATTAAAAAAGGTGATCATCACACCTCAGCTCCTTATCCTGGGTCTAGAAAGTTCTCAGCTTAGGAACCCTAAGTCCTTGGTTTGAAGGATGTTCTCTGTTCCAGACTCTTCCTTTTGATGGTAGTGACGTCTTTCTGATTAATCCCCAGGGGATTAGCCCTTTTAAGCCTAGCAGGATGGTAAAACGGACCAATCCCCTTGGTAGGCCACAGTCACTTTATTTGCATAGTCATAGTGTTATGGGATGAATTGTGTCCCCCCAAAATGAGCGTCAGCCTGGCTGAGCCATGACTCCTCGTATTGTGTGGTTGTCCTCCATTTTGTGATCTGATGTATTTATCCTACCTGTTGTAAATGCTAACCTGTATGATGCTAATGAGGCAGGAGTAGAGGCAGTTACGTTAATGAGGCCGGACAAAATCTTCAGGATTGTATGTTGAGTCAGTCTCTTTTGAGATGTAAAAGAGAGAAGTGAGCAGAGAATTGGGACCTCCTACCACCAAGAATAAAGAACGGGAGTGGAGCATGTCCCTTGGACCTGAGGTCCCTGTGCTGAGAAACTCCTAGTCCCCGGGGAATATTGATGACGAGGACGTTCCCTAGCTCCAGCAGGGAGGAAACCTTCCCGGGGAGCTGGCGTCCTGAGTTCAGATTTCTAGTCTCCTAAACTGTGAGAGAATAAATTTCTGTTTGTTAAAGCCATCCACTTGTAGTATTTCTGTTATAGCAGCACTAGGTAACTAAGACAGAATTCTTGTGGTGTGATGGATTGCTTTTATGTGACCCTTCTCACCATTGTTTTCTAACTCCCACCCAAATGATTGGGTGGGACTATGCAGATAGGGTAATCGTGGCCCACCAAAGGGATTGGTCAGTTTTACCATCTGACTAGGCTTGAAGTGAGGTGTCTCAGAGGCAGGAGAGAGGATCCAACCACCACCAAGGAAGAGCAACCAGGAGCGGAGAGCGCATCTGTTGGACCTGGAATCCCTGCTCCGAGAAGCTCCTGGAACTAGGAGACAGAGAGCAAGCGAGTGAGAGAGAGAGCACGAATGAACTCGAGAAGCGATGGCAGAGAAACGAAAGCAGGAGATGGTGTTGTAGGCTTCCTGGCCCACAGAACAAGAAAGCTGAGTGCCTTTGGGCAGGAGTCTGGCTGGCGAAGTAGAGTGCCTCAGGGCAGTTATTGGCAGAGCTAAAAGAGCTTTGTAACACTTGCCTGAGCAGGGCAGAGGCTGAGGGCCAGAGAGGTGTGCCTGCGAGGACAGCCGGGAAGAGGCTGTCCTGATGGAAGAACTGTATCCTGAACCTGAATTGTAACCTGTTACTTCCCTAATAAACCCCATAATTGTGAATATTGTCTGAATTCTGTGTGGCCATTGCAGTGCATTATCGAACCCAGCAGAGAAGTAGAGAGTGTCATGGGTGGGATGGTTGGTGTCAGAATTGTTAAAGATGACAGAGAAAGGAGGCACATCTGATCTCTGCCTCATAGGAATCAGCCTTGGGCTGCTGATCTTGATTCTCCTTCCCCCTTGAGTCTTCTACTGCCTCAACACCATTTTTACACATAGTAAACTGTCCAATACCTAGCAAGGGTTTTACACACCTTATTTGCATAGTCCTAGTCAGTCATTTTGTGGGAGTTACAAGACAATGGCTAGAAGGGCCATGTAAAAGTAATTCACTGCGTCATACCATTTGAACCATCTAGAGACCTTGCCTCAAGGTGTAAAGTTATGTTATTGATTTGAGATCTTTCTTCTTTTTAAAGGTAGGTGTTTAGAGCTATAAATTTTCCTTTGAGCACTGCCTTTGCTGCATCCCATACATTTTGGTACGTTGTGCTTTCACTTTCAGTCGGCTCTAAGTGTTTTCTAATTTCCCTTTTTATGTATTCATTGACCCATTGGTTGTTTGATTCCATACATTTATGAAATTTCTAGTTTTCTGTCTATTATTGATTTCTAGTTTCATTCTGTTGTGGTCAGAGAAGATACTTTGTATGATTTCAGTCTTCTAAAATTTATTGAGACTTGTTATGTGACTTACCATGTGATTTGTACTGGCGAATGGTCCATTTGAACTGGAGAAGAATATATTCTTGTGTTTTGGGGTATAGCATTCTATATATGTCTGTTCGGTCTAGTTGGTTTAGAGTGTTGTTCAAGTCCTCTATTTCCTTATTGACTTCCTGTGTAGGTTTTTTATATTTTATTGAAAGCGGTGTATTGACATCCCCACCTGTTATTGTGGAACTGTGTAAATCTCCTTTCAATTCTGTCAGTGTTTCTGGCATACATTTTGGGTCTCTGTTGTTAGGCACATATGTAGTCATAATTGTTATTTCTTATTGGCAAGTTGACCCTTTTATCGTTATGTAGGAGCCCTGGTGGTTCAGTGGTTAAGCACCTGGCTGCTAACCCGTACGTAGGTTTGCAGTTTGAACCCACTAGCTGCTCCGTGGGAGAAAGATGCAACAGTTTGCTTCTGTAAAGATATTCAACCTTGGAAACCCTATAAGGCAGTTCTGTTTTGTCCTGTAGAGTCGATATGAGTTGGAATTTGACTCGACAGCAATGAGTGGGGGTGATCATTATATAATGTCCTTCTTTGTCTTAGAAGAGATTTTGGCAAAGTATTTTGTCTGATATAAGCACCCCAGCTCTCTCTTGGTTACTATTTGCATGTAATAATTTTTTTTCATCTTTTCCCTTTCAATTTATTTGTTTTTTTGGGTTTAAAATGAGTCTCTGGTAGGCAGTATATAGTTGGATCATGTTTTCTTATCCATTTTGCCAATCTGTGCCTTTTGATTGGAGAGTTTAATTCATTTACATTTGAAGTCATTATTGATAAGGTACAACTTATACCATTTTGCTATTTGTTTTCAGTCTGTCTTATATCTTTTTATCCCTAATTTTTCCTTTACTGCCTTTCTTGGTGTTTAGTTGATATTTTCTAGTGAACCATTTTGTTTCCCTTGTTTTTTTTTTGTATGCATATTTTTAATGATATTTTCTTTGTGATTGCCATGGCAATTGCATTTAACATCCTAAATTTATGAAAACCTAGTTTAAAGTGATATCATTGTAACTTCAGTAACACACAAATACTATTTCTATACTTCTCCACCCCTATTTATGTTGTTATTGTCACAAATTATATCTTTATATATTGTGTGCCCAATAATATAAATCTATAATTATTTTTTATGTATATGTCTTTTTAATCATGTAGGACATAATAAGTAGAGTTACAAAGCAAAAATACTATAGAACTGGCCTTTATATTTGCCCATGGAATCATCGTTAGTGGATACTTTTTTTCTTCATACTGTTTCAAGTTACTGTCTACGGTACTGTGATCACTAAGGTTGTGTGTCAACTTGGCTTGGCCATGATTTGGTTTAACAGTTATGTAGTTTGCCGGTCGTATCATGATGTGATCACTTCCATGATGAGATTTGGTATAATGTAATCATCCCCATGATAGGATCTACTGTGAGTAGCCAGTCAGTTGAAAGGGAGTTTTGTTGGGGATGTGGCCTGCATCGAATATAAGTGGACTTTCTGGCAAGGCTCATGGGCTTTTGCTTGTTTTGGATCCTGCAGCTGGCTCCTGTTTGTCTGACCTCTGGTTCTTGGGACTTGAGTTAGTAGCTTACCTGCCATCTTGCCTGCTAATCTTGGAATTTGTTAGTCTTCACAGCCTGTGAACCCCTGTGAGCCAGAGCCCTGCTGTCTGATCTGCCGATCTTGGGTTCGCCAGCCCCTGTGGCTGCATGAATCAGGAGAAGCCCCCAGCCTGACCCATGGGCTGGGGACGTTCCAGCCTCTACAAGCACTTGAGCCATTTCCTTGATATAAATCTCTCTCTATATATATTTATACTCTCCACTGGTTTTGCTTCTGTAGAGAACCCAGGTCTTTTCAACCTGAAGGATACCCTTCAGGATTTTTTATACAGCAAGTCTTGTGGTAAAAAATCCTTAATCATTTGCTTATTTGAGAATATCTTGATTTCTGCCTCATTTTGAAGGACAGTATTTCCAATTATAGAATTCTTTGTTGACAGTTCTTTTCTTTCAGCACTTTAAATACGTCATTCCAATGCCTCTGGCCTCCATGGTGTCTGAGGAGAGATTGGCACTTAATCTTGTTTGGGATCTTTTGTATGTGACTATTCATTTCTCTTGCTGCTTTCAGGATTCTCTTTTTAGCTTTAGTATTTTTGAAAACTTCAGTATACTGTGTCTTGGTGTGAGTCTTTTTGGGTTCAGTTTACTTGGAGTTCTTCAGACTTCTTGGATTTGTAGATTCATGTCATTTTTCAGAGTTGGAACATTTTCTGTCATTATTTCTTAAATATTCTTTCTGCCCCATTTTCTCCTTCTGGGATTCCAGTGATGCATTCCTCTCTGCCTTTTTTTTTTTTTTTTTTTTTTAATTTTGTTGTTGTTGAGAATATACACAGCAAAATATACACCAATTCAACAGTTTCTACAAGTACAATTCAGTGACATTGATTATATTTTTTGAGTTTGTAACCATTCTCACCCTCCTTTTCTGAGTTGTTCCTTCCCTATTAACATAAATTCACTGTCCCTTAAGGTTCCTATCTAATCTTTTAAGTTGTTGTTATCAGTTTGATCTCATGTAGATAGTTCTTAAAAGAGCATAATGCTCAAGGTAGACATGTTTTACTAGTTAAACTAAACTATTGTTTGGTTTTAAGAAGACTTCAGGGGATATTTTTGGTTTAAGGTTTCAAGATTATCTCAGGACAATAGTTTCAGGGGTTCTTCAACCTTCATGGCTTCAAGATGTCTGGAGTCCATGAGAATTTGAAAGTCTCTTCTGCATTATTCCCCTTTTGATCAGGATTCTTCTATGGAACCCTTGACCAAAATGTGCAGTAATGGTAACTGGGCACCATCCAGTTCTTCTGGTCTCATGGCAAAGGAGGCAGTTGTTCATGGAGGCAGTTAGTCACATGTTTCATATCCTCCTCCTATTCCTGAGTATCCTTCTTTCTCTCTTGTTCCACGTAAATAGAGAACAATTGTTGTGCCTTGGATGGCTGCTTGCGAGCTTTTAAGGCCGCAGGCACTACGCAGTATGACGTATTTTCCGTTTCACTTGATGGTATCCCACAATTCCATTAGGCTATGCTCAGCATTCTTAATCCTTTTCTCTTGTTGCTGTCCAAGCTCAATAATTTTGATTACCTTATCCTCTAGTTTGCTGAGTCTTTTTCCTGCTAGCTCAAATCTGCTGTTGAGTCCTTCCAGTGAAAGAATACATATATATATATAGATATAGATATAAAGGACGAACATTTTACTAACAGATGTCAAATATGAACTGTACCTAACTGTTCTGACTTACTTACAAATTTGACCTAAAGACAGATTTAGGAATGGAAATCATTGGTAATTTGGGGACTGCCTGTAACATTCATAGTTGAGAAATTAATCTTATATTAAACGTTATGGGAAAAAACAATTAAAAAAAATTTCAGCAAGGTCATGGTATGCATTGTTAATTTTTTTCAAAATGAGGTGGGAGATGCTATATTTCAAAATTCATCTTCAGTCCTTTTTCAATAGCCAGTGTCAGCAATTTATCTTATAAAGTTATAATTAAATTTCAACTATCTTTTGATAAAAGAAATGGATTTCAGATCCATGAATTTCCTATGTGTAAATCTTTATTGATGGAAAATGAAATTCACAAGGTCCTATCAAATTCGTAAGGTGATAACTTTTTGCAGATGTATAATTTCAAGATTACCCCTTACTTCATTGATATTTGTTGTAAAATTGTGGAACACATCACAATTTCTTGAATCTCTGTTCTTCTAAGTATCTAACCTTATTTTTGCCCTTTAATCTTATCCACCTTTGAAAACGCTTTGCATTCTTTAATACCTCCTAGCATAGAAGTATTAAGTTCATTGAAAATATTGAAGAAATCAGACAAATATTTAAGTCTGCCTGTCTAGTTCACATCTTAAAAAGTTTCTGAAACACTGAGCATTCATTCCATAGTTCAGAATTCTCTACAGAACTTCCCCTTCAATAACAGTTATGTCACAGCATGTAATAATAGCTGTTTATGATTAGTTTCTGTATCATCACACGATACAGAGAACATTCTTGAATTGAATGCATTAGCTTTTATGTAATTTACAGTTTCTACTATGCATAGTATGTGGTTTAGCTGACATTTTTTCAGCAGTGTAAACAATGCATTCATTAGCATTCTGGCACAAGTTCCTTAATCTAGGTGACTATTCCAGAATGTTTTCCCATCATTACAGCTACCTACACAAACTCCAAACCACGTTTGTAGCGTAATCCTTCATAGTTTTATATACAGTTCAATGCTTTGTTACACTTACTGATTATGAAGCTGAAAGAAAGTATTTTTTTATTATCAAGTTTATCACACATTTACTAAAAGAATTTTTGTGTTATGGTTTGCATTTTGTCCCCCTAAAATAATGTGTTTGAATCCTAACCCCAGTGCCTACAGATAGGGGAACCCTGGTGGCACAGTAGTTAAGTGCTCGACTGGTAACTGAAAGGTCGGCAGTTCGAATTCACCAGGAGAAAAGACCTGATGAACTGCTCCTGTAAAGATCACAGCCTAGGAAATTTTTATGGGCAGTTCTACTCTGTCCTGTAGGGTCGCTGTGAGTTGGATTCTACTCCATGGCATACAACAACAACATACTTGTGGATGTAAGCCGTTTGGGAAAAGGGTACTTCGTTATGTTACTGAGGCCATATCAGTTTAGGCTGTACTCTAAACTAAATCATTTCTGAGTGATATAAAGAGTAGCCTATTCACTTAGACAGGCAAACGCAAATGGAAGAAAGATTGATGCTACATGGAGATTACCAGGGAACTTTGCAACACTGGAACTAGAAAAACTGAGACAGGGATTTTCCCTCAGAGCAGATAGGGAAACAGGCTTCCCCGAGAGCCAGTGACCTGAATTTAGACTCCTGGCCTCCTAATCTGTAAGAAAATAAATTTCTGTTCATTAAAGCCACCCGCTTGTGGTGTTTCTGTTGCAGCAGCAGTAGGAAACTAAGACACTGTATGTTCATCGGGTTGCTGGCTTTGTAATTTTATAAGTTGTTCTTCCATCTCATGACCTACTTCCTGAATACACTGAGCTATAATGTCACTGGAATGTGGTACTTGAGCTATTTTGTTTAGCTCAGATTCACCCAACATTTCCAAGCAGACATCTTTGCAGCATTTCAGTAATTTATTGGCGATTATATATCATTTTTTAGTCTTAGCAAATCCAGTATTTATATGAAACCTACAAAGCAGTAATATTTATATATGAAATACTAAAGATCTGTTTGTGTCTGCTTATTCAGTACTCTTTCATTTAGAAATTCTTTTGCTTTTAAACTTATTCTTAATATTTTATATGTAAATGCTGCTTAAGTTTTGATAGTTTCATTAGTCAGTACATATTTACAAATATAGACACTGATCTTCATACTTTACTAGCATTTAGGCTACAAAACGAAGCTCTGTATATGAGGTATCATACTTCTGAATAAAAGTAGAACAAAACTTATTTTTTCCTTCACAATCCTTTGGATTATCATCATTTAGTCTACTGCTACTGCCACATTCAAAAAAATTTTTTTTCTTGATGACAAAAGTCCACTGAAGCTTATTTCAACATCTGTGGATTAGGATTAAAAATAAACAATGCAAATTTACTTCTTTTATTTAGCTAATAGTGTTGAACTATGACTAAAAAGAAAATCCTCTTTCTTCAAAATTAACATGATTGTAAAAATAAGTTATCAGATAAATAAATGCCTACATTTCCTCAGGTATTTATGTACTTTGGGTTCTAATGAACAACTAAATTTAAAATATCCCAGATTATAATCTGGTTGTATCGTACATGACTAATCTGCAGTTTGCACCAGGAAAGCCCATACACGTGCGTGGATGTTGTAACAATGTCAAATTTCTGTAAAACTTTCTAAACGTTTATTCTGAATTTCTATACTTTTTTTGTTGTTGTTGGGGATTAGTAACAGTTTGTTAACTGCCACCAGTCTACAGATCATACTTTGAGTAGCATTGATTTAGGTTGTTTACAGTTTTTTACAAGAACCAGAAATGCTTCCTGAACATCATTTTGCATATGTCATGCTCATACATGAGTTTATCTTAGAATAAATTCCTAGAAGTGGATTACTTGATCAAAGGGTATATATATTTAAGATTTCAGAGATTATTTCCAATTTTTGCCCTCTAAACAGATCCATTTCATTCAGTTAGTGGTGTATGAGAGAACCTGTTTCCCCACATTGTTTTAGAAAACCTTTTTATTTTTATATTAAAATAGTATCTACATAATTGTTTTAGTTTGAATTTTCCAGGTGAAGTTGAGCATCGTTTCACTTAGGAACCTTTCGTATATCTTCTTCTGTGAACTGCCTTGTAAGTTTTGCCTATGAGAGGAAGATAATTATTGTTGTTTTTATTGATTTATAAGAGCTCTTTATATGTAAAGAATACTAGTCCTTCATCTGATAAATGTTGCGTGTTTTTCCTTAGTTGGTCTGTTTACTTTTAAGTACTGTTTTAAAATAAATGAATACTCTTCAGTGGCTTTAAGCTCTCTATATTCTCTGTTAGCCTTAGAGAAGATAGAGGAGATAGAGAGAATACTACTTTTAGTGGTAGCCACCCTGATGATATTTCTTTCTTTTGCAGCAAGAGCCAGAAGAGGAGAATGGATTGCAGAAAACAAAGATGAAACAGCCAAGTAGAGCAAAGTGTTTGGCTAAAAGGAAAATTGCACGTATGTTTTCATTTTTCTGTTGAGAATGGTTTGGAAATTACAACAGTTACAGAATCAACACTAGTGTTTTCATTAGGAAGAGAGAGTTCTCTGAATAATGATGTATGTGCTTGCTGTTTATTCTAGATTCCATTACAAGCAATTCCTAAAAATTCCTACAGCTTGTACAGTTGACTAGTGGCAGAATATTAAAATGAAAGAATGTGACCTTAGGCACACTTGGGTTTGAAACCTTGCTTCACAACCCTTACTGTGTGTATCTTGGGTAAGTCACTGCTTTCACCCTACTGTTTCCTCATCAATAAGATGCAGATAATAACACTTGCTTGGAAAGTCACTTAGTAGAGGCTCAAATCAAAAACTAAAATTACTATTTTTGCTGTTACAATCCTTTGTTGGAGGTTTTGCCTTCTGTATTTATTACTCAATTGTGAAGTCATTTAATAATCACTTATTTTACATTTTAACATGATGTTAAATGTTCAAGTATTTCAGAGAACTTTTTACTGCAACAACTAGTTGGAATTATTACAACAGTTGACTGAAATTGACAAGAATTTCTTTCACTGTTAATTTAAATTGAACTGATTTAAGGTATAATTCTTATACTCAGATAATTAACGATTAATAGGTCTTTGTTGTGAAATTACTGCCTTATGTTTGACTGTATGATTAGATCTGTTGAGTATATTTGAGTTGCTTTCAGTCTTGAAGATTTTAGCTAATAGTTACTGTTTGAAATACAATAATCTTTATGAATTTATGGTTAAGTTTTTGTCACCGTTGGTAGACTGTTGATAGTTGTCTACTTGGTTATTCTGGATATTTATATCCTAAGTAGATTTTATTTAGCTGGATCATGCTTTTTTATCCAGTCTGAAAGTCTTTGTCTTTTAATTGGTGTGTTACATATACATATAGTACTTTAGATGACGGTTTACAGAATAAATCGTTTCTCATTAAACAGTACACATATTGTTTTATGACAGTGGTTAACAACCCCATGACATGTCAACACTGTCCCTTCTCAACCTTGGGTTCCCTATTACCAGCTTTCCTGGCCCCTCCTGCCTTCTCGTCCATGTCCCTGGACTGTTGTGCCCCATTAGTCTTGTTTTTTTTTTTTTATGGGGCTGTCTAATCTTTGGCTGAAGGGTGAAGCTTGGGAGTGACTTCATTACTGAGCTAAAAAGGTGTCTGGGGGCCGTGCTTTCAGTGTTTCTCCGGTCTCTGTCAAGCCAGTAAGTCTGTTTTTTTTTTTTTTGTAAGTTAGAATTTTGTTCTACATTTTTCTCCAGCTCTGTTCAGGACCCTCTGTTGTGATCCCTGTCAGAGCAGTCAGTGATGGTAGCCGGGCACCATCTAGTTGTACTGGACTCAGTCTGGTAGAGGCTATGGTAGTTGTGGTCCATTAGTCCTTTGGACTCATCTTCCCCTTGTATCTTGTTTTCTTCATTGTCCCTTGCTCCCAAAGGGATGAGACCAGTGAAGTATCTTAAATGGCTGTTCACAGGCTTTTAAGACCCCAGACGCTACTCACCAAAGTAGAATGTAGAACATTTTCTTTATAAACTGTGTTATGCCAATTGAGGTAGATGTTCCCCAAGACCATGGTCCCCACAGCCCTCTGCCCAGGAATTCGGTCCCTCAGGGAGTTTGGATGTGTCTGTGGAGCTTCCATGACGTTTCCTTGTACAAGTTGTGCTGTCTTCCCCAGTATTGTGTACTGTCTTACCCTTCATGAAAGTTACTACTTATCTATTGTCTGTTTAGTATTTCTCCCCCACCTCTCCCATCCCTCGTAACCAACAAAGATGGTTTCTTTTTGTGTGTAAACCTTTTCATGAGTTTTTACAGTAGTGGTCTCATACAGTATTTGTCCTTTTGTGATTGACTTATTTCACTCAGCATAATGCCCTCCAGTTTCATCCATGTTATGAGATACTTCACAGATTCATCATTGTTCTTTATCGTTGCATAATACTCCACGGTGTGTATGTACCATAGTTTGTTTATCCATTCGTCTGTTGATGGGCATCTAGGTTGTTTACATCTTTTTGCTATTGTGAACAATGGTGCAGTGAACAAGGCTGTGCGTATGTCTATTCATATGATGGCTCTTATTTCTCTAGGATACATTCCTAGAAGTGGGATTGCTGGATCGTATGGTATTTCTATTTCTAGCTTTCTAAGAAAGCGCCATATCATTTTTCAAAATGGTTGTATCATTTTGTATTCCCACCAGCAGTGCATAAGAGTTCCAGTCTCCCCGCTACCTCACCAACCTTTGTTATTTTCAAGTGTTTTTGATTTGTGCCAGTAATGCTGGGGTGAGATGGTATCTCATTGTGGTTTTAATTTGCATTTCTCTAATGCCTAGTGATCACGAGCATTCCTCATGTGTCTGTTGGCCGCTTGAATGTCTTCTTTGGTGAAGTGTCTGTTCATTTCCTTTGCCCATTTTTTAATTGGATTATTTGTCTTTTTGTTGTAGAGGTGCTGGATTTTCTTGTAGATTTTAGAGATTAGACCTTTGTTGGATTTGTAATAGCCAAAATTTTTTTCTCAGTCTGTAGGTTCTCTTTTTACTCTTTTGGTGAACTCTTTTGATGAGCATAAGTGTTTAATTTTTAGTAGATCCCAGTTGTCTAGCTTATCTTCTAGAGTTTGTGTGTTGTTGGTTATGGTTTATATCCTGTTAATGCCATACATAGGGCCTCCAGGATTGGTCCTATTTTTTCTTCTATGAACTTTATGGTTTTGGGCTTTATATTTAGGTCTCTGATCCATTTTGAATTAGTTTTTGTACATGGTGTGAAGTATGGGTCCTGTTTAATTTTTTTGCAG
Organism: Dugong dugon; assembly: GCA_030035585.1. Classification (NCBI taxonomy): domain Eukaryota; kingdom Metazoa; phylum Chordata; class Mammalia; order Sirenia; family Dugongidae; genus Dugong; species Dugong dugon. The sequence continues at coordinate 153,767,732 of CM057460.1, forward strand.
AATGGACGTCCGGTTTTGCCGGCACCATTTGTTAAAAAGACTGTCTGTTCCCCATTTGATGGACTTTGGGCCCTTGTTGAAGATCAGGTGACCATAGGTGGATGGATTTATATCTGGGTTCTCAGTTCTGTTCCGTTGGTCAATGTGTCTGTCGTTGTACCAGTACCAGGCTGTTTTGACTACCGTAGCTGTATAGTAGGTTCTGAGGTCAGGTTGTGTTAGTCTTCCTACTTTATTCTTTTTCTTCAATAGTGCTTTACTTATCTGGGGCTTCTTCTCTTGTCATATAAAGTTAATGATTAGTTTTTCCATCTCTTTAAAGTCTGTTGTTGGTATTTGGATCAGGATTGCATTGTATTTGTAAATAGCTTTGGGTAGAATTATAATTTTCACGATGTTGAGTCTACCTATCCATGAGCATGGTATGTTTTTCCATTTATGTAGATCTGTTTTTGTTTCTTGCAGTAATGATTTGTAGTTTTCTTTGTATAGGTCTTTTACATCCCTGGTTAGATTTATTCCGAAGTATTTAATTTTTTTAGGGGCTATTATAAATGGTATTGTTTTCCTGATTTCCTTTCCGTCTTTCTCTTTATTGGTATATAGGAATCCAACTGATTTTTGTATGTTTCTCTTGTGTCCTGCTGCACTGCTGAATCTTTCTGTTAGAGCCAGTAGTTTTCCCATGGAGTCTTTAGGGTTTTCTATGTATAATATCATATCATCCGCAAACAGGGACAGTTAACTTCTTCATTACCAATTTGGGTGCCCTTTATTTCCTTTTCTTGCCTTACTGCTCTAGCTAGGACTTCCAGCACAGTGTTAAATAGGAGTGGTGATAAAGGGCATCCTTGTCTTGTTCCTGTTTTCAAGAGGAATGTCTTAGCCTCTCTCCATTAAGAATGATGTTGGCTGTTGGTTTTGCATAGGTGCCGTTTATTATGTTGAGAAATTTCCCTTCTATACCTATTTTATTGAGAGTTTTTATCAGGAATAGGTGGTGGAGTTTGTCAAATGCCTTTTCTGCGTCAGTTAAAATGATCATGTGATTCTTTTCTTCCCTTTTATTTATGTGGTGGATTACATTGATTGATTTTCTAATGTGGAACCATTGTTGCATACCTGGTAGGAATCCTACTTGGTTGTGGTGTATTAGTTTTTTGTTATGTTGCTGAATTCTATTGGCTAGAGTTTTTGCATCTATATCCATGAGAGATATTGGTGTGTAATTTTCTTTTTTTGTGGCATCTTTGCCTGGTTTTGGTATGAGGGTTCTGTTGGCTTCATAGAATGAATTCGGAAGTGTTACTTCCTTTCCTGTGTTCTGAAGTAGTTTGAGTAGTACTGGTATAAGCTCTTCTCTGAATGTTTGGTAGAATTCTTCAGTGAAGCCATCTGGGCCAGGGTTTTTTTTGTTGTTGTTGGGAGTTTTTTATTACCTTTTCTCTTTTTATGGTTCTGTTCAGATTTTCAACATCACTTTGTGGTAGTTTGGTTAGGTACTGTGTTTCTAGAAATTTATCCATTTTCTCTAGGTTTTCAAATTAGGAGTATAGTTTTTCATAATACTCTGTTAATGAGCCTTTTTATTTCTGTTGGGTCTGTTTTAATGTCTGCCATTTCATTTCTTATTTAGGTTATTTGCATCCTCTCCTGTTTTTCTTTTGTCAGTTTGGCCAGTGGTTTGTTAATTATGTTGATCCTTTTAAAGAACTAAGTTTTGATTTTGTTGATTCTATTTTTCTATTCTCTATTTCATTTATTTCTTCTCTGACCTTTATTATTTCCTTTCTTCTGGTGGCTGTGGGCTTTTTTTTGCTGTTCTCTTTCTATTTGTGTGATTTCTGTAGTTAATGTTTTGATTTTGTCCCTTTCTTCTTTTTTGATGTGTACATCTGTTGCTATAAATTGCCCTCTGAGGACTGTCTTTGCTGTGTCCCAAAGGTTTTGGTATGATGTGTTTTCATTCTCATTTGATGCTAGGAATTTTTTGATTCCATCTCTGATTTCTTCTATTACCCACTGATGTATAAGCAGGTGTTATTCAGTTTCCATGTAATTAATTTTTTTCCCTTGGTCTTCCTCTGTTAATTTCTGCTTTTATCGCGTGTGGTCAGAGAAGATACTTTGTATTATCTCAGTGTTGTGGATCTTGTTGAGGGTTGCTTTGTGGTCTAAGATGTGGTCTGTTCTGGGGAACGTTCCATGTGCACTGGAAAAGAATGTGCACTTTGCAGCTGTTGAGTAGAGTGTTCTGTATATGTCTATGAGGTCAGGTTGGCTGATTGTGCCCTTTAAGTCTTCTGTATCTTTGTTGAGTTTCTTTCTAGATGTTCTGTCCCTTACTGAGAGTGGTGTGTTTAAATCTCCTACTATTATTGTGGAACTGTCAATTGCTCTATTCAGTGCTGTTAGAGTTTGTTTTATGTGTTTTGGAGCCCTGTCATTGGGTGCGTAGATGTTTATTATGGTTATGTCTTCACGATGCATCATCCCCTTAATCCTTATATAGTGTTCTTTGTCTTTTACGGTGGATTTTGTTTTAAAGTCTGTTTTTTTCTGAGATTAGTATTACCACTCCTGCTCTTTTTTGGTAGCTGTTTGCTTGATATATTTTTTCCATCTTTTGATTTTTAATAAATTTATTCCTTTGTTTCTAAGGTGTGTCTCTTGTAGACAGCATATTGATGGATACTGCTTTTGTATCCATTCTGTCACTCTCTGTCTCTTTATGGGTGCATTTAGGCCATTTACATTCAGTGTAATTATTGATAGGTGTGAGGTTTATTGCTGTCATTTTGTAGTGCCTTTTTATTGTGGTGCTGATGTTTTCTTTGCTCTTCTTACTCTTCTGTGCTGAATTTCTCTTGTTTGTTGATTTTTTTTTTCACTTCTTTTGTTTTTGTAGGTTTTGTGTTTACTGAGACTTTGTTTTTCTTCTTTATTTTGATAGGTAGGTTTGTTAACTTTCTTTGTAGTTACCTTGAAATTTACCCTTATCTTCCTAGGTTTGAATCAGTCTATTATTACTTGGTATCACCTTGCCTTCCTCTCCATTAGAAGATTCTGTGCCTACACCGTTTATCCCCACTTTTATTGTTCTGGTGTTCTTGTCATTTACAGATTAATCTCTCTGATTTCCTTTTGTAATTCTTTTGGTTTTGGATAGTCCTTGAGAGTTTATTTCCTAGGTTGGTATCTGACTGGTACGATCCTGCATCCTAGATTCCTCATGTGGTCTGATGTTTTTTGTTCTCAGATTGAAGGACTCCCTTTAATAATTCTTCTAAAGTTTGGTTTGGTTTTTACATAGTCCCTTAATTTCTGTTTATGTAGACATGTCCTAATTTCACCGTCATATTTGAATGGAAGTTTTGCAGGATATATTATTCTTGGCTGGTGGTTTTCTTCTTTCAAGGTTTTATATATGTCATCCCATTGCCTTCTTGCCTATATGGTTTCTGCTGAATAATCTAAGCTTAGTCTTGTTGTTTCTGCTCTATATGTGACTTTTTATTTTTCTCGAGCTGCTCTCAGGATTCTTTGTCTTTGGTTTTATCACGTGTGGTTATGATATGCCTTGGTGATTTTCTTTTATAGTCTGTCCTATATGGGGTTTGTTGAGCTTCTTGGATGGTCAGCTTTTCATCTTTCATGATATTGGGGACGTTTTCTGTCAGCAGTTCCTCAGTGCTTCTCTCTGTTTTTTCTGTTTTCTCCCCCCATTGTGGAACTACAGTCACTTGCAAGGTTTTGCTTTTGGTGGTATCCCACATAATTCTCGGGGTTTCTTCATTTTTTTCATTCTTTTTGCTGATTTTTCCTCAAATAGAGTTATAGCCAAGTGTTTGTCTTCAATTTCACTGATCCTGTCTTCCATCATTTCAAACCTGCTCCTCAGCCCTTCTGTGACACTGTCCATTTCTGAAATCTTGTTATTTATCTTTTGGATTTCTAATTGTTGTTTTTGTAGGATTTCTAGTTGTGAGTTTATTTTAGCATTTTGTTCCTGTATTATTTTCTTGAATTCTTCCTTTGTTTTGGTCTGTATTTTCCATGAATTTTCTATTTTTTCCTCATTTTTGTCTGCTTTTTGCTTTAAATTTTAGGGAATTCAGAATTTCCTATCAAGTAGATCTAGTGTTTTTTCTTCTACTGGAAAGTCATCTGGTGTTTTATTTTGGACACCTACTGGAACCATCCTGTCCTATTTTACTATATGTTTTGATATTGTGTGCTGTCTTTGGGGCATTTGGTAGTTGTTTTCCTTGTTTATTTATTGTAGATTTGTTTGTTTCGTCCTGCTTTTTTTAAAAATTTGGTTATATCTAAGCAGGTGGGCTGTGTGTTCTTTGTTCTTTGCTCGTCTCTGGGCACGAAACTCTTCACCTCTTTCTCCAACAGGCAGGGCAAGTCACTCAGGTATGGTACAGCAGGGCAGGTCCAGCTGAAGGCGAGTTGCTGGGATGGGTTGTTTGTGGCATGTACTAGGGCCGACAGGGTGGGCTGGGAATAAGTGCAGGGCAGGTTCCGGTAGGCTGTGCCTGTGCTGCTTGGGAGAGTGATGTTCAGCGCACAGTGCAGGTAGGCAGGTAGGAGGGATTAGATTGTGATGTGTGGAGCTAAGATGGGTATGGGAGAGAGGAGAGAGGAACAGGAGCCAAAAACATACACACAAACAAACCAACCAAAAAGACTGCTAAGGGAGCTTGCTGTTGGAGTGGAAAGATGAGAGATTGAGAAATGGAGAAAAACAAAAAGAAAAAGGGTGAAAGAAAAAAATAAAACTAAGAGAGAAAAATAAAAAAGAAAAGCCCCCAGGGATCCCACTGGTGCAGCTGCTAGGACTGGGGAAATTGCTCCCAGGCCGTGAAGTACAACCTGGCTAGAAGGAGTAGAGGTGTCACACAGTATCAGGTATTCAGGACAGGAAGAGAAGGTAAGCATAGAGAGACAAGAAACTGGAAATGAAGAAAGAAAAAAAGAGAAGAAAACAAAACAAACGAAACCAAAAAAGATAAAAAAAAAAAAAACAAGAAGAAAGAAATGCCCCCTGGGATGTCACTGTGTGTCTGTGCAGAGTAAGGGAGTAGCTCCCAAGCTGCACAGTACTGCCTGGCTAGAAGGGGCTCCCAAGCAAAGAACAGAAAAAAAAAAAAAAAACAAGTCAAAACAGAGCAAATCAGAACAAACAAACAAAAAACCCCGGGGGTCCCACTAGCCTGGTGGTATGGGCCAAGAAGCATTTTCACAGTCAAACGGTGTTTTGCAGCCTTTCAGGAAGAAGCACAGATGGCACATGGAGTCAGGTACTTGAGAGAAAGGAGAGGGAGGTTTTGAGAGGTAAGGAAAAAATCTAAAGAAACGGAAAAAAGCAACACCAGCAGCAGTGAAATGGCACTCAGGGAGCCGGCCAGTGTGGGTGGGTGAAATCCAAGTGACACTGGGGTGAAGCTGGTGCTTTCGGGCCAAGAGACTGTGGCCGAAGGAAGCAGAGGAGGCTGAATGGGGGTGAAGAAGGGTAGGGGGTGGGAAGGCGTATGTATATCGCTGGTTACGGGTTGTGCTGTCTCCTGCTGGAAACTCAGTGAAACTGCTTTCTCTTACTACGTGTTCGCCAGTCTATGATAGGAGTCCAAGATGGTGGATCTGTTCTGTGGTAGCTGATAGGGGACCTCAACGTGTATTTCTCCTCACTCTCTGTTATCTATCAGTTTCTTATTTCATTCAGTGCTTGGCCCAGTTCTTCATCTCTTCATCTGATGCTTAGGGTTTCAGGATTGACATGTGTCTCTGTTTGACTTAGTTTTTCAGATCTTTGCTGTGGAGGGATGGCATGGTGCTTTTGTCCGAAGTGCCACGTTTCCCGGAAGTCCTCTCTTCCATTTTATGTCTTGCAAATCATGACCTCTATTTGTTAATGAGGCAGGACTAGGTTATGCTAATGAGGATTAGGCTATGATTGTTATGTCAATGAGGCAGGAATGGGGGGATGCATCACCCTTGCTTGAGTCACACCTTTTATCTTACATGAGATAAAATGAGAGAGAAGCAAGCAGAGAGGAGGGACCTGACTGACACCAAGAAAAGAAGAGCTAGGAGCGGAGCACATCCTTTGGACGTGAAGTTCCTGTACTGAGAACTTCCTAGACCCAGGGAAAGATTTATGCCAAGAGACATGGAGATCTCCAAGGAATGCTGAGCCCACAGATATTGAAAGGAGACAAGAACCTTCCCCTAGAGCTGACAGAGGGAGAAAGCTTTCCCTTAGAGCTGGTGTGCTGAATATGGACTTCTAGGCTCCTAAACTGTTAGAGAATAAATTTCTCTTTGTTAAAACCATCCACTTGTGGTATTTCTGTTACAGCAGCACTAGATAACTAAGACATCTCCCTAAGGAACCTTTTAACGCATTTTTTTGATCTACTCTATCCCCATGAAATTTGAATACCACGTATATCCTTTTATGTACTGTATCGTATATCTGTATTTTATACATGAAGTAAGATTTGTTTTTTGCCCCCCTCTCAGGAACCAATTTTCATCCCCTTGGAGGTGATATCACCTCATTGAAAATGCATGATCCAGGTTGTCAAATTTATTGGCATAAAATCGTTCACCGTATTTCCTTATTATCTTTTTCATGACTGTAGAATCTGTAGTGATGTCCCCTCTTTAATTCCCAGTGTTGTTAATTTGTGTTATCTCTTCTTTTTTTCTTGATAATTCTAGCTAGATGTTTATAAATTTTACTGACTTTTCATAGAACCAATTTTTGTTTCATTATTTTTTCTCCTTATTGTATGTCCATTTTCTATTTAATTGATTTCTGCTCTTTATATTTCTTTCCTTCAACTTACTTTGGATTAATTTTGCTTTTCATTTTGTAGTATTTTAAGGTGGGAAGCTTAGATCATTAATTGTAAACTGTTCTTCTTTTCTAATATAATCATGTAAAGCTATAAGTTTTCCTCTAAATATTGCATTAACTGCATGCCACAAATTTTGATATGTTATATTTTCATTGTCATTGAGGTAATTTTAGGTTCATCTGGATACATTTTTCATGTTTTATTCAATTTTAAGTATCAACCATCCTTGTTGATTTAACTTTAAATTTATTATCTACCAGTTTTCAAAGTAATTAATTGGCTCACTGACATTCTTTAACATTAACTAGTTAGTCATGGTTTTTTCTTTTTAAAATTATCATCATGAACTCATAAACTTATTTGTTGTGTTGTAATCCACTGCATTTATTATTCTGATTTATGCTCCAATTTTCTCATTTTTGGCCAGTGGGAGGGAACCTTTTTAAGTTGCCTACTGAGTTCTTTTGACATGATCCCAGTAGTATCTGATAGACTCCTTGCTAACAGCTATGACAGATATTCTAGCTCATCTTTTACATTTCATGCTCTACACTTGGAGCCAGCCATTTCTCCAAGGTACCCCAGTTGATTTTAATGGGAACTGGTGTTTGGCAGCCACATTCTGGTTACTAGGGATGATTTTTTGTACTGAATAAATCAGGATTTAAAAAAATCATTCTGGCTAAGTGTTGAGCATGAAGCATTGTGGTACGTAGCAAAGAAGCCTGAAGTGGGAATGATTTATTTATTCATTCCTCAAATATTTATGGAGCATCTCTCATGTGCCTGGCACTCTTATGTACTAGGGATACAATAATAAGCAAAATAGGCAAAACCTCTACTTTCACGGGAGCTTGCAGTCTATTTAACCTAGGATTCTTGTTGTGCCTGCTGCTAGTGATCTTGGCCAACACTTCACCTTTTGGGGCTTTCCTTATTTATAAGATTACAGAATTGTAGTAAATATTCTGTAATATCTTCAGCTGAAAAGTTTAATCTATTTCTTGCCTCCATGCTTATTCACTGTTTGTGGTGTTCTTCCCTTCCTCCACCCCCATCTTCTTACAGAGATGACGGAAGAAGAGCAGTTTGCTCTGGCTCTCAAAATGAGTGAGCAGGAAGCCAGGGAGGTGAACAGCCAGGAGGAGGAAGAAGAGGAGCTCTTGAGGAAAGCTATTGCTGAAAGCCTGAATGTAAATACGCTCTGCTGAAAAGTTTATAGGGATTAATCAGCAGTACTCTTTTACTTCTGCTGTATTATAGTTGCTTATAGCTGTAGTAGTTCATAGTGTTTTCGTCTAACAAGTATTTCCCATAATGATTTTTAAGTCTCTGTAGAATTGTTAGTGAACCCAGTTTGAATTGTTTTGTTAATTTTATATGAAAGAGATGTTTCCCACCTCATAGATTTTCAGCCCATGGCTTAGAAGAATAATAGTAGTTGGCAGCTTCTAAAAAGAGTTACTGAGTACCAAGAACCGAAACGGGAGCAAGATAAGATGCCTACTACCTTCCCTGTTTTGTGAGGAGATCAAAAGGAATGAGAACCAGAGATGGACTATGGAGAGAAAGAATGGGCAGTTTAGAAAGTAATCAAATAATGTTAAATTATCATTTGAATATGTACAGTTTAAATGATTTTAAGCATGAAGAATACTTGGCAGTGGCAGGTTCTAAGCCATCCCTAATTCCGTTCAACTCTGTATTAGAAGAGGGTTTAATGTAGTGATCTAGCACAGCACCTTGCACATGGTAGGCATTCAGTACACATTTGTGGGATTCATTTGAATTGAACATCTATGTTTTTTGGATAGTAGAAACCATTAGGGACAGTGGCTTCCCCTTTTTGTCCTTCCTGTGACTCTTAATGTATGGATATTTTATTAATAAACCTGGTCTGGGGTGGGATCACTTGTTTCAGAGTTGCCAGCCTTCTGATGCCTCTGCTACCAGCTCTCGACCTCTTGCCATTGGACCATCTTCACAGTTCCACCAAGAGAAAACCACAGACTCTGGGACCACTGAAGGCATGTCTTCCTGTTCTGACTCCTTCCACTCATCAAGTAGGACCATATAATAGGGATTTCATGTTGAGAGTTGATATACAGAAATGCCCCATATCCCTCTGGTGGTATGAAGGAGGTTAAGTCAGAAAGTAGTTGAGATCTCACAAATATCCAGCGTACTTTTATCTCCAAGGAAAAACCGAAATTTGGTTAAACCCATAGAAGAGCCTTTCTTACCCACATTATGTATTCTAGTGATAGCTTGCTTATCAAGTCCCCTTAATAAAAACAGTTTGTCCTTAGCCCTACTTTTTCTCAAATACCTACAGGCGTATGGCAGCTGGTACCTCCATCACTGTTTAAAGGCTCACATATCAGTCAGGGAAGCGAGGCTGAGGAAAGAGAGGAGCCATGGGACCACACTGAAAACACTGAAGAGGAGCCGGTCTCTGGCAGCTCAGGAAGCTGGGACCAATCAAGCCAGCCAGTCTTTGAGAACGAGAATGTTAAATGTTTTGACAGATGTACTGGCCACTTGGCTGAGCACACACAGTGTGGGAAGCTACAGGAAAGTACTGGGAGGGGCTGTGCCCAGGGTAGGGGGGACACATCTAGGCACTGTCTGCCTACCCCAGCAGATGCCAGAGGTTTCCAGAGCATTGGGGGCACTGTACACTACTTCTGGGGTATTCCATTCTGCCCTGCTGGAGTAGACCCTAACCAGTATACCAAGGTCATTCTCTGCCAGTTAGAGGTTTATCAGAAGAGTCTTAAAATGGCTCAGAGGCAGCTCCTTAAAAAAAAAGGGTTTGGGGAACCAGTGTTACCTAGGCCACTTTCTCTGATCCAAAATGAATGTGGCCAAGGAGATCAGGCTAGTGAAAAAAATGAAGGCATCTCAGAAGATATGGGAGATGAAGACAAAGAGGAGAGGCAGGAGTCTAGGGCATCTGTCTGGCTCTCAAAACCCAAGGATTTCCAAGAAAGCCCAATTAAAAGCTTGAAAGAGAAACTTTTGTTGGAGGAAGAACCAACAACCAGTCATGGTCAGGTAAGGGCCAGTGATGCTGTAACTAAGGATGATTTATTCACAGACTAAACAAGGACTATCTAGCTATTTGTTCTTTTTTAGCTCTTTCATTCCTGATCATTAAATACATGCTCACTACAGAAAATTAGGAAAGTACAAAAGAGTATAAAGAAGAAAAAAATTAAACATAACCCCAGCACCAAGTGTCAACCATCATTATTTTGAGTATACATTTCAAATGATTATTTTCTATGCATATAAAAATATATTTCTTTTTAATTTTTAAACAAAATGAAAACGCTTCTTTATAAGCTTTGTTCCTTTTTCTTCATTTACTAGTTTATATTAGGTCTTTTCCTATTTTTTAAGTATACTTGAAAACATCATTCTATCTGTGGATGTAGCATAATTTATTTTTTGAGTTTTTTGTTACTTCTAAAAAGTTAAAATTTTTTTGAATAGGTAAAAATGTTCACATGGCTCAAAATTTAAAAAGGTAAAAATTAAAAACCAGTTCTTCCTACTGGAGGCAACTCCTCGTTACTAGTTTCTAGTGTATCCTTCCAAGATACTTTATGTAACTATAAGCATAGACATTCTTTTTCCCCACCTTCTTTTACAAATGATAACATACTATACACACTATTCTGTACCTTGATTTTTTATTTAATATTTCTGCAAGATCATTCTATAATGATACCTAAAGAACTTCCTCGTTTGTTTTTTTCAGATATGTAATATACCATGTATGGATAAGTCATAATTTATTTTATCTAGTGCATTATTGGTGGACAGTTAGGTTATTTCCAATAGTTTACTATTACAAGTAGTGCTGCAGTGATTGACCTGGTACAGAGGATGTTTCATGCATATAGGGGATATTTGTGGATAATTTCTAATAAAAGGAGCTGCTGGATCAAAGGATTTACTCGTTGGTTAGCTATTGCCAAATTGCTGTCCATAGAGCTTGTATCAATTTATCCTCCCACCGTGAACATATGAAACTACCAGTTTCCCATGCTAACATCAGACTTCTTGATTTTTGCCAATCTGAGAGATGAAAAATGGTATCTCATTGTAGTTTTAATTTGCATTTCTCTTATGTGTGAGATGGAACTTTTTTTTTTTTTTTAAACATGCCTTACCCCGTTTGTGTTTCCTTTTATGTCTGTTTAGATCTTATGGTTATTTTTATTTTTTAGTGATCTTTTTCTTAGTAGTTTGTATGCACCCTTTATGTATTAGGGAAATTGGTTCTTTGGATATGGAGTGCAGATAGTTTTCCCGTTTCTTTTTTTTTTTTCACATAATAGTATATTTCTAATTTTGCCTGTGGTGATTTTCTACAATTTATTTAAATCACTTCCCTGTTTTGGGACATTTAGGATGCTTTTTCAGCCTTTTTCTGACATAGCTAGGATTGTGTCCTTTATAACTTGTATCCTTTGTTCTCTGAATATTACAAAAACAATCATATAATTACATGCTCTTTAAAAGCTGTCATTTTAAAGAGCTGAAGAGTATTCTTTTTTATGGATATACTGTTTTTTGTTGCTGTTTCTCTGTTACTGAACTCTGAGTCTTTGGTTTTTATTTTGCTGTTATTAATTCTGCCTCTTATAGTATGATAAGGGTTCAAGAGCTAGCTATAAGAAATATAGCATAGTGGGGAGAGCATGGATTTGGAGTTTGAATTTTGGTTTTCATGCTTTAGTAAGTGTGTGTCTGAGCAAGCCACATAATTCTCTGAGTCCTAATTTTCACATCTGTAAAATGGGAATAACATTTCTTTAATAGTTGTTTTAATGGTTAAGGTGGATTTATGTAAAATGCCTGGTATAATACTTAGCAGATTATAGGCACTAGAGAGTAATTCATTGGGAGTGCCTTTGGGGATCAGTCTTCTTAACAGCCCTCTTCATTCACATTTTGGAAAGATTGCTTTAAGGGAAAAGAAGGCATTTTTCTAGTGACTGTCTACTTTTCCAGAGGAAAGCTAGGTGACGCTTGTAATAACATGTTTTGTTAGTCATTGCAACCCAGAGATGCTTCCCATTTTAAAAAGAATTGATTAGCTCCCAAGAGTCAACACTTAATAATTTATTGTAGTTCAGGTTGTTAGCTTGGAGGATTCCAGGGCCAGAGTGCTAGCTTCTGAGATGAAAGCAGTGCCTTTGGACAGCCTAGAGGTGATCAAAACCTAGTGGCTGGTCCTTTTAGATTGACTCTGACCCTGACTTCCAGAACAGGCCACTGTATTATTAGTTGGTACTGTTTGGCTGCAATAAACAAAATCAAGGTAGAACTTTTATCATAAACAGAAAAACAAAAACCAAACACGCTGCTGTCAAGTCGATTCTGACTCAGCGACCCTGTAGGACAGAGTAGAGCTGCCCTATAGGATATCCAAGGCTGCAAATCTTTACAGAAGCAGACTGTCACATCTTTCTTCAGTCATAAACAGGGTGCTTCATAAATTCTAAAATGTGTTCATAACCAAGCTTGAAGAAGGTATTGGTTCTAGAAAACCAACTGTAATTTTTCTGTCTCTCTTCTCTGTATTTCATCTGCTTTATTTTTCTCCCTGCAGACTGGCTTCCTCTGCTTCTCTGTTCCACACAATAGGTGGAAGACACTGATCCTATAGCTCCCTAAATGTTAGTTTACTCACAGAAAGATTTATTTACTCCCTCCTAATTCCAATTCTAAATTTCCAGGAAAGGAATTATGGCCCATTTGGGGTTAGTGGCCCTCAACAGCCCACTCAGCTGTTGTGTCAAGGGGGTATGTGTGAAATTGTACAAATGGCTGTGAGTCCACTGCTGCAGTGGAGTGTGAGGGGTAAGGAACAGTCCTCAATAAAAGGAGACGAAGCTGACAACTTAGTAAGTATCCATCATAGGCATTAACATCAATTATAGAAATATTGAAAAATGCTAAAAAGTTTAAAGAATAAAAAGCATCCACAGTCCAGTGTTGTATTCCATCATCATCTTTTCTCTACCTATGTTTTGTATGGTTCAGATTAGATTATATTTTTGCATTTTTAGCTTAACATTATATAAGCATTTTTCTCATGATGTTAAAACTATAGATTTTATTTTTAATGATCACATAATATTCCAGCTTATGGATATATATATATATATATATATATGTATATATATACATACACATATATGTATATAGTATTTTAAACCATTTTCCTATTTGTGGATATTTTGGTTGTGCTAAATGTCTTTCTACATAAAGCTTTTCTTTATTTAAAATTAATGTCCTTAGAGATAGGGAACCAGATACGGTTAAAGAGTTATGACCATTAAAAAAAACTTGCTACTTATTGCCGAATTGCCTTTCAGTAAGGTTGTCAAAATTTGTAATCACTCCCTCTAGCAATATATGAGAATGCCTGGTTCACTGCAGCCTTGTCAATATAGAATATTATCTTTAAAAACCAAAATAATCTTAATAAATTATACAGGTAAATAATGAAAACCTTATAGTTGTATTTAGCTCTTATCTTGATCTTTTGCTTTCAGGAACTGAGGGTAGAAATAATTTTATTAGTCTATCAAACATTTTCTATTGAACATGACTACATTTGAAACTCCTTCGTTGATAGAGATAGCAAGAGACTTCCAGAAACAGGGACTCAGAAAAACATTCACCATGGGGCAAATGGCTTAGTTTATATGAAGATTATAAAACTTTAGAATCAGATGAGGACATTTTTTGGCATCACAGAGAAAAAGGGAGGTTGTTAAAGGAGGCTAAGAGGTCACCCTGACACGGCCTCATGACAGGGAGATAGAGGAGGGTAGTATATTGACGTGGGTACTATTTTTGGGGGTCCAATCTTTACTTTTTCAAAAGTCCACATACTGGCATTTGTTCCCCAGAAATGACTAGATTGTGTGAGTGTGTGAGGACTTCGACTAACTAAACTTCAATCTGATACTTATGCCAAATACCAGTTTGTTAATTTATTACAGGAGAAAGACATTTTCAGTGAAAAGAATACTCAGGCCTACCATCTACAGTACCTACTTCCTAGAATGAAGGTATCTGGGAGGCTGAAATAGTAATTAAAAAATGAGAGTCTTAAGGGATAGAAAGGCCTGATAATCTACCACTGTCCCACGGCAGACAGGACATTCTTTGGTGACCATATGGTTTGTCTGTTCACTTTCACTTTCCAGGTCATGGGATTAATTCTGGATCTTTAGGTTTTCCTTTTTTAGAGTCAATGAAAATTATTCCCTTTCCATTAACATATTTCTTCAGACAGTACAATGTATTGATGAGGCCACAGCTTCCTTATTCAGAGTTACGTTCTTATCCTGTGTCCTTGTTCACCTTGATTAGTTTTGGGTAGTCCCATTGGTGTTGGCTTGTTTTACTCTCTTATTCTCGTATTCTAGAAGAGCCTTGCATTACCCCTATGTTCAGATTACTGCCATCGAGGTATAAATTTAGAAATTAAAAATGATTTCTTAAAATGAAGATGTTTTGGGGCTTCTATGTTAATTTGGTTGGAAAGAAGATAATTTGAGCAAAGCAATATAGCAGTAGTGGTTAGAGCATGGATTTTGGAGTCATACAGGTCCCAGCTCCGCTTTTGACCAGCTGTGTGCTTTTGGCAAATTGTTTAACCTCTCAAAATTTCACTTTTCTCATTTCTAAAATAAGTTAGTAATTTTTACCTCGTAAGTTTCTTATGAAGATTAAAGGCGATAATGCATGTTAAGCGGGTAGCATAGCACTGGCACATAGTAGGTGCACTATAATTTTTTTTTTTGGAAACAGTAGTACACGTATTGTTTTATGACATTGGTTAACAACGCCACAACATGTCAACCCTCTCCTTTCTTGACGTTTTTTTTTTTTTCTTTTTTTTTTTTTTTGGTCAATAATGTTTTTTTAACAGTTACACTGGGGAAGGTAGAGAGATATGCTTTAGCCTAAGGTAGAGATGGAGGTGCCTTATAACCTGTTGCTTCTGAAGCCCAAGCAAGGCTTAGTCAGCTAGCCCTTCCAAGAGGGTAAAATTCTATTGAATGGACACTAGGTGTCAGTATTGTTTTACTTTTTTTTTCTGAGTTTTTTTTAGGACTGAAGCAGCGTTTTGTCACTGCTGAGTTCAAACAAATAGGTGAAGTATTTATTGCTGTTGTATTTTAGTCCTTTTGACAGTTTGTTCAACCCTCATTTTTCATAACGGCTACATTCCTGATCATTGTACAACTTTATCTTCCCTTTGACTGAAGACTCAACTCAGCTATTCCTGTTCTTTAGTATATTTCATCATTTACCTGAGTGGTAGAGAGATGCCTAACATGTTTAGGTTATTTATATTCTTTTGGGAGACACTGAAAACTTCAGCAAGTAGCTTTATTGCTACTGGAAGAAACCTCACAGTCCAGGCACTTTCTCGGAAGTCTCCCTAAGGCAGCAGTGGCTGGTTTTTCTATGCTCTTCTGTGCAACTACGTTTAATGAGTTGACATTTGCACCGACTCTACCATTAATCAAAGAAAGTAATCTTTTTCTTATCTAGTCCCTATTTGTTATTCTTCTTAAAAGATACCCCTGCAGCCAGATATCAATACCACAGTGACAGATTGTAGAAAAAGAAATCTTTATAACCTCTTCTTTGGGATGCCCTCTGTGATGACTCACTCAGTTGTGCTCAGGGAAACTTCTTTCATGGATTTCAGTGTTTGTCCCGACTCAGTGTTCCCATTGAAATCTGGACTTTTCTATCTATTTCTTCCTTCCACAACAAAAGTTTTATAATTGCTTTTTTGAAATTAATTCACTTGCCTTACAAATTAATATTGACATAGGTCTTGTATTTTACAGAGTGCATTGCATGCATTATCTTGTTTAATTCTTACAATAACGTTCTGTGAAGCAATATTAATACCCATTTTAAGATAAGGAAACAGATTCAGAGGTGAGTTTCCCAAGATTACTAAGTTAGTAGCTTATTCAGCTGAGATTGAAATCCCAGTCTTTTGACTCTACAGGCTCTGTATGCTCTTTTTACTGAAACATGTCAACTTATGTAAAATGTTTTATTACTCATTGCTGAGTAGAATATTGAACAAAATTTTTTTTTTTTTTTTAAAGAAGGGAAACTTACTCATCTGTGCCTGTATATTTAGGATGTTACATATTTCTTTTCAGTCTTCCCAAGGTCTATTTGTTGAAGAAACTTCTGAAGAAGGAAACTCTGTACCTGCCTCACAGAGGTGAGATTGTGTATTGCTATGGGTCTGAATTCTCCTCTGATGGTACCAGCATAAGGGAGATAAACCACATGAGCGTCACTGTACAAGGACAGCTTGCCAGGGAGCTTTTAGCTCTATTGTAAGCTCAGACTGTGCGGAATTGTTATCTCCCAGTTCTCAAATGTGCATCTCATAGAAGCCTAGAGTATTAAATCTGGAAGGGATCTTAGAGGTTTTCTTACCTATCCTAACCCATTGTGGCATAAATTCCATTTACACTATTCCTGAAAAGTGGTCGTATCCTGCTACTCTCTTGCTTAACTACACTAGCTTCTTATGCCAATTTGAAGGCTCTTCATGGTCCTTCTGTTCCTCATGTCCTCTTTCTCCTTGCTTCCTCTCCTTATGCTTATTTATGTTATCTGCATTTCCAAACCATACACTCTTTTAAGTCTACTCTTAAGACTTATATCCTCTCAAAGCCTTCATGTCATTGAGGCCACGCAGTACCTGTATCATCCTCACTCTCTGTCCTGTATGAGTTTTCTTCTGAGGGTGTCTCGTTTTTCTTTTAAATGGTTATATTTGTATTACCTCCTCAGTTATTCTTGCTGATTGATTGATGGGGTGGTTACCTTCTTAAGTCTTCTCCTTTTAATAATAGATAGTGGTTGGTTGGTTACAAACTGCACTGTTAACTGGATCAGGCTTCCAATCATTTTTCCCTTTTATTCAGTAGTTGACCATTAGGGATTTCTCGAGAGCTTAATTTTGTGTTGAGTGACCATCATCTTCCACATGAAAGTTGAGGTGCAATTACCGTTTGCTGCAATTAAGGTGGTGGTCTTAGGCTTTTGGTAAGTTGATAGTATTAGTTTTTTCTTCTTGGGCTGATGAATATGGCTTTGGTTTGATTTTCCTGCTGTTAAGACAGTTTTGAAAGTGGTTTTAACTGGAATAGGCCTTCTGCTTCCTGCAGGCCTTTCTGCTTCATTGTGTTGAGCTCTGTGCAGATGTAGGTTTTCATAAATTATTATACGCTTTGTCATCAGGAGATAGTTGGAATCTCAGGCAATGCGATTTGACTTCAAATTGAATAGCCCATTTTATAAATGTCAGCTCACTGTTTTGTGATGGACCCTTTGAATGGAGCCCTAATGTTAACATACAGAGTAAACTGTGTCTGGCTTGGGTTTATAAAAAATGCTTTGAGGTGTTTTATTTAGAGAGAGAAATAACTTGTGGCTTTCTATAAGGATTTAGTTATTTATCATGAATCAGTGGTGGCTATTCTCTCTTCTCTATGGTTCTTGATTGATGTGAGGATTTGTGTTTTTAAATGTCCTTTTGCATACTTGATCAAACTAATCGTAAAGCTCTGTGAAGCAGGAGGGGGCTAGTTGAAATGCTCAGATCTCTCAGCCATGTGTTTCTGTGTCAGGAAGAGATTGCACTCCATGAACAAGGCAGGGAAAACCAGAAAGTCAGATGAGAGAAACCATTCATAGTTAAGTTTTGCTCAGAAGAGATATTCAACTTGTGTGGGCAGATTTTTGCTGTAGGGTAGCTTGGAATTGTATCTTATTTTTGTTGCTTAAGAAGCCACATCTTGAGATAAAGAGGAAATTTAACTGCAAGGTGAGGGAAAAAGCTGATGTGTTGTCAGGAGAATCTCCATGTCTTCTCTTACGAGTTTACAAATCTCTAGTCTTCAGAAGGCTGAGATGGAGGCTATAGAACACTTTTGACATCCTTGTGATGGAGTAGAGGTTTTGTCTTCTGTGATATTCACAGATAGGCCTTACCCTTCCACCTTCCTTTGTGATGACTCCAAAAATGGATGGGTTCTTTTCATTCAACAGTTTCACTGGGGCTGAAGTTGTAAGCATGTTTATGTTCCCTGTTTCTGGCCTGGAGTTTTCACTACCAATTCCTTGCTTTCCTGTTGTGCTTTTTTGGTCTTTGACAGCAGGTATCAGATTACCTGTGGCTTTTTGAATGACTCACCATTGCTTTTGGCACTGTGTTCTGATTTATTTTACTGGAATTCACTTGGGGTTTGGTTCTTTTTTAGCATTGCTGCTTTGACCAGTAAGAGAAGCTTAGTCCTTATGCCAGAGAGTTCTGCAGAAGAAATCACCGTTTGTCCTGGTAAGCACCCCACTGTGATTTTACTGATACCTTGCTATCTACCTTTTTATGCCTATTAATTTTCCTCTGTCTTTTCTAACCCACTTTCAGGAGGTTTATATGTATAAATACCACACACATACTTACATACACACACACCCATTTTTAAAAATGATCTCTGATTCTCAACCTGTTCTCCTCTTAGAGGTATTTTAATTTTGAAATTAACATGGCTCTTTTGTGTGCTTGTTTTCTTATCAACCTTATCAGAGATGGCAATAAGTATCAGAAATAACACTTATTTTTTAATTTTTTTATTGTTGTAGTTTAAATGAAGTTTACATTTCAAGTTAGTCTCCCATACAAAAATTTATACATACATGGTTATGTGACCCTAATTGCTCTCCCCATACTGTGATAGCACACTCCTCCTTTCCACCCCTGATTCCCCATGTCCATTCAACCAGCTCCTAACCCTTTCTGCCTTCCCATCTCACCTCTGGTCAGAAGCTGCCCGTTTAGTCTCTTGTATCTACTTGAGCCAAGAGACACATTCCTCACGAGTATCACTTTATGTCCCACAGTCCAGCCCAATCCCTGTCTGAAGAGTTGGCTTTGGAAATTGTTTTATTTCTGGGCTGATAGAGAATCCAGGGCCCATGCTTTCCAGGGTTCTTCCAGTCTCAGTCAGACCATTAAGTCTGGTCTTCTTACTAGAATTTGAGTTCTGCACCCCACCTTTCTCCTGCTCCATCAGGGACTCTGTTGTGTTCCCTCTCAGGGCTGTCATTGGTGGTAGCTGGGCACCATGTAGTTCTTCTGGTCTCAGGCTGATGAAGTCTCTAGTTTATGTGGCCCTTTCTGTCTCTGGGCTAATACTTTCCTTGTGTCTTTGGTGTTCTTGTGTCTTTGGTTGGGACTGATTGATGCATCTTAGATGGCCGCTTATAGTTTTAAGACCCCAGGTGCCACCCACCAAAGTAGGGTGCAGAACATTTTCTTAATAAACTTTGTTATGCCAGTTGACCTAGATGTCCCCTGAAAGCATGGTCCCCAGACCCTTACCCCTGCTACTCTGTCTTTCAAAGTGTTTGATTGTATGCAGGAAACTTCTTAGCTTTGGTTTAGTCCAGTTGAAAAATAGCACTTATTTAATTAACTGTACTTTCAGGGCCAAGAGACTTTATATTCTGCTTCATGCATTCTTAGAGTTGGTCCATCCTCAGATCTGCTTGTCATTAAGACGGATTTTTCACAGAGCTTTTTATTAGTTAGTTTTACATTACCATTCACTAGAGTCTTATTGCATAGGGAGTCCAGAATTGAATTTTGTGCACAGCTCTGTCACTGACTTATTTTTTATTTCAGAAAAGGCACTTAACCTTGTTAATTGTAGAGCTGAAAAGACACGTATACCTTGCTTTGTGCCCAAGAGATGCACATGCAAAGTGGCACATGGATGGATTTAGATATATAAAATAATTTTAAATGAACTAAGATGCATTATTTAAGGGACCTTTTGAGCTGAATCATTGTATAATATAAAGAACTATTTTATGATATGAACCACTACTTTCTAAGAAATTTGTTTTAGTTTATATTTTCTTACTTGTATTTTCTCATAAGCGGAGCCCATTATATTTATCAGTGATCTCACTCTTGTGAAATAATGGAATTTCTGTTAATGTTTAAACTCTTTGGATAGCAGGTGTTGTGCACATGTTACTGTAAGTCATTATCATCATATCTGATTTTCTCTCAGGTCTCATATAGCCTGCGAGGGTCGTAGAGAATTCTCTTATTTTGATTTAAGTTTTTATCCGCAGAGACTCAAATTTAGTTTACATGTAGTCTAGGGAAGTTCTATAAATATGTTTTAACATTTGATGGTGTGTCAGAGATCTTTGTTTATATTTTAAAGTTAACTATGTTGTTTTTTATTGAAAGTGGTTTCCTAATTCATTTCAAATATATTTGAATTACTACCTAATGATGCCCACTAAGAGACCCTACTACCAAGTGCTCTGACTTTGTCAGGAGCACTCAGGACTGCTGTGCTGTATTTGTGAAAAGAAAGACTTACCCATCTTTGTTTGGGACTGCTCGCTTATGCCATCCTGCTGAGAAGTCACTCAGTCTCTCTCTCCTGGATGATTGCATGTGATGTCACCATGGGATCTCGCAGGAGGAACTTGCAAATACAATGATCTTGAAAGCCCTAGTTAATGAGAGAAGAAAAAGCAAGCCCTTCATGACTGAGGTTAGATAGCTTTTATGATCATGACTTGCTGTCATTAGCCTGGTAATTAAGCCCCACTCTTTGCTGACATAAACCACTTCTAAATGAGATCACAAAAGGTTTCTATAATATTAATGTTCCTTTGGCTAAGAGAGTGTAACTTCTCCATGAAGCCAAAGTTCTGAGTCTCTTTTTCAGTATACAGTTTAGGAGCTGTGCTTCTAAATTGTCAGGAAATTTTGTCCTAAATGGTTGAAACACAGATTGAATGTAGTATCCCATGTTACCTATTTCCTTTTGTCTCATATTTCTGACAGTTCCAGGGGTCTAATACTCAAAGTTGCAACGCCTTTTTAGTGTTATTCAGTTTGGTTAGGAAGCAAGATTATAGCCATATGCCCACATTGTGCATCCTACTAGCATTGTTTATTTCTGAGGAGCTAATGCCCTCTTAGGTTATCCGTATAGTTGAACATTTCAGCCATCCACAGAAAGCTAAATTGATTGTTGCAGTAGTCTAAGCAGTGAGTGGCTCTTGTTTTAGATTGAATGTCTTTTTTGATTGTATCTCTTAGGGAAACTTGACAAAGAAGATTTTGAGGTATATGCACTGTAAGCCTTTTTCTAACAAGGTGGTGAAATCTCTCTTGTGTGTGTATATCCAATTTTCAAAAAATTATGATGTATTGAAATATAATTAATACTAGAAATGTATTTAATTCTTCTTTGGTAATTCAAAAGATACCTCAGGATCTTCAGGTACTTTATTTGCCTGACATTAGCCATTCATTTTATCTGTGAAGCACAAAAATGCCAGTTAGAGGTACACTGGGTACAATGTCAGATAAAAGAGAACTTACTGGATTTGCATTTGAGATAAATTTATTTTCCAGATTTATTGTCCTTCTTTGAAATATAATTATTGTTCTTTTGGTATATTATGTGATAGGTGGCTTCCTCTATAGTCTAGACCAGGAGTTGGCAAAATTTTTCTATAAAGGACCAGATAGAAAATATTTTAAGCTTTGTGGGTCATAGAGTCTCTGTCGCAACTACTCTACTCTGCCATTTTAGCACAAAAGCAGCCATAAAAATGGTAAATGTAACGAATGAGCCTGGTGGTGTTCCAATAAAACTTCATTTACAAAACAGGCAACTGGCTGAATTTGGCCCATGAGCTGTAGTTTGCAAACTCCTAGACTACAAGGAACCTCATCTTATGTCTTCATATTGCCAGTAGCTAGTACAGTGCCTAAAACTTGTTGTTCAGTAATTGTTTGTTGAATTAATGTTCAGTAAATAGATGCTGCCTAAAGAAAGGGATATTTTGTCAGAATATATTTTCTATTTCTGCTCCTAATTTCTCTTCTCTAATCATCCTTTAACTCAGCACTAATATTGATAGGCTTTTGTTTTCTGTCAAAATAAATACACTATGAAACTGGAACTAACCCACTGCTATCAAGTCAATTCCAACTCATAGTGACCCTATAGGATAGAGTAGAACTGCCCCATAGGGTTTTCAAGGCTGTGATCTTTACGTAAGCAGACCGCCACATCTTTCTCCTGCAGAGCAGCTTGTGGGTTCAAACCGCCAACCTTTTAGTTAGCAGCCAGGCTCTTAACCACTGCACCACCAAGGCTCCTAAACTAGAACTACACTGGAAATAAGCCAAATGGATCAACTGGTGAATGGATAAACAAAGTGTGATATATCCATATAATGGAATATTAACTCTGCAATACAAAGGAACAAACTGCTGAACTAATTAATACATGTAACAACATGGATGCATCTCAAAGGCATTATACTGAATAGAAAAAGCCAGACACAAAAAACTATGTAATATATGATTCCATTTATATGACATTGAGGAAAAGACAAAACTATGGGGATACAAAGTAGATTATAGCAAGGGACCAAGTGGGAGGGGATTGACTACAAAGGGGTGTGAGAGAACTTTTTGGGAGTGCTGGAAATATTTTTTTATTTTGATTGTGGTGGTGGCTCCATGACTATGTACATTTGTCAAAACTCATCAAACTGTCTCCTGAAAATGGGTGATTTCTGTTATAGGGAAGTTGTACCTCGTTAAAGCTTTAAGAGGAAAAATATCTAGATCTGTATTGCTACTGCAGTAGTATTATCATACCCTCTACTTTAGGGAAAGTAGATGTTTGTTTTTAACTATGAAAGCACTGGATGAAAAAATAATGGGATTTGTAATGTGAGATAAGAAATCATGTGGATTTTTTTTTTTTTTAATTACAGAGACACAGCTAAGTTCCTCTGAAATGCCTGACTTTGAAAGAGAAGTTTCACCATCTAGCAGAAAGACCCCAGATGAAGTAAGAATAATAATGGCAGATCAGGAGGTGAATATTCTCTTCTGTAATTTTTGCAGTATTTTCTTTCTACTAGTATTCCTTTCTGATACAACATTGACCTTCGCTGAAAGGATTTAGGTGGCAGAGGATTGTAGCTTTTGGAACACTTATCTCAGGGAGAGGTACTTATAGTTAAGATCAGTTCAGCACTGTTTCTAAAAATGACAGTAGTTACCATTTCCTAAGTACTTTTATATTGGTTATTATTTCCATTACAGATGGGAAACTGAGGCTTAGGAAGTTTAAATAATTTGCTTAAATTCATACTGCTAATATTGGTAGAATTAGAATGTGAACACACGTTTATCTCTGAAGTCTGGTATATTTTCCACTACATGAACAATCTTGGAAAAAGTCTCTGTTTTTATATTATGATGTAACTTTCAGCCCTGATTTCTAGACATGATCAGAAATGTGGAGTAAGGACAGCTGTATGACAAAATAAGCAAACCTCTGTTATCTCTCCTATCTTCACATATCTGGCAACCACCATAAAGCTGAATGATACAAGTTCATAATTCTGGTTAAGATTTTTTTCATGTGTGTTTTTCATTTTGGCTCCGACAAAACAAACTGCCAATAATTATTTTATTACATCTCAAAAATCTGTTGCTGTGAAAGGCAGCCTGAGGATTAAACATTCTTCTGTGGAAACAAAGATTTTGGTTAGATTAGTATGTATTGTCTTATCCTGAGTACCTTATAAAGGCTTAATTCTCTCATTCCTTTTTACACCCTAGATTTTTTTAAAACAAGTTGTACAGTAGAGATTAGACCCCTTCCCTAGTCTTTGCACTGCAGATAGCTAGGTGGACATTCTGCTTTCATGAATCATGCATGCTGCCAGGTTCCCTGGAACCTGATCTGTCTCATGACAGACCAAAATTCCCTGATGCCAGTGGTGGTAGGAAGATATGACACTCCCTGCAACGCAGTGACTGAAGAACAGATTCTGCTAGATAATGTCAAGATGGCCTCTGTGTCCTTTTCCCAGGGAGAGACTGGAACCTTCTAAATAGGGATGGGGAAACAGAGTGTTACCAACATAGTCATCCTAAAGCCCTACAAGCTTTAGTTGATCAAGGCCAGTTTCTTACCCATCCATGACTGCAAAGGAGACTTCTTTGTTTGAGTCAAAGAGCATGAGTCCTATTTAGAATTTATAGTGTGTATGTCCACACCACTACACATCAGATGGATGGAATTGTATAGCCATTCTCACATTGAATGCCCTTTTCAGTGTTGCTGTTTGCTGTGATATCTGTAGATGTCCCTAAATAGTCTTAGAAGTTTCCATTAAAAGAAGTTGGAGATACTATTGCTTTTAAGTCATTGAGTAATCACTTCTTAGTTACAAGTCACTTACTAGAAAGATGGAATCTGAACATTTAATGTGCACAAAGATAGTATCATAAGAGGTATACCAATAACAAAGGGATAGTATCATAAAAATTCTTGCCATTGGAATCTGTGTATAGGGCCAAATTCCTTGTTTATTGGAAAGTGTATAGTACAGTGCAAAGAGCTTAACCTTGGAGTTGGAAGACATGGCTTTGAATCCCAACCCCATCACTTAACTCTGTGATCTTGGGCAAATTATTTAATTAATCTTTTTTATTTATTTATTCAGCAGATATTGATAGTTTGCATACTGTGTGCCAGTCATTGTTTTAGACTTTTGAAATGTAAGGATAAATAAGACAGACACCGTCCCTGCCTTCAAAGAATCCTGCTAAGGGAGGAGACAGACACATAAACATAATTATAATGATAATGTCATCTGACAAATATAATAATAGTTGCACAGGGCATTAGGGGAGCACAGAAGAGGAATGCCTGTCTAAATTTCAGGTCTTTGTATATCAAAATACCTATTTTACTGGGTTGCTAATAAAGATTAAATTAGATAAAGAATGTAAAACACATAGCAGAGATTTGGCATGAAGTTGAAGCATGCACATGGAAGCAGTTGTTATTATTTTACCGCTTTGTAGTGCATTGTCGCCATCCAGTGATATTAGTTTACTAATGACAGACAATTGCTCTACAGAATTTGAGGTATTTGCAGTACCGACAGTAGAACTGTAATCTCTCTTAATTTGGTTTCTTGCAGTAGTCAGGTTCCTTTGGAAATGATACTTTCTGAATCTCTTGCCTGAGAATTTCCCTTGGTTGGAGTTTCAGATGGCTGTCCTGTTCTCAGAAGAGTTAATAGAAATTATTCAGAGTCAAACAGCTAGTTTAATCTGTAGGTTTTTAAGTAATCTGTGTTAAAACTGTGATAAGAGGGGAAAGGTGTAAATAAGCAGCTTGCTAAGCTACACATAAACTAGCTGGCAGAGGGCAAGGTGAAGAGATCTGGTGATTTGTAGGACATGCTTTTATTTTCACTGTGTCCATTTCTCGAGGTGAGGTTTTTTTGAGGCCAGAAAGTAAGGACCAGTCTTTAAGATAACAGGATTTGCTGTCTGAGTACTTCTTTTGAGAAATAGCTATATAGTATTTTAAAGAAGCAGAAGCAGCTCTGCAGAGACCAAATTCCTGACTACATGCTCCTGATAAAAGCTGCTTTGCTTGTATTTTCCCTTTTGAGGTTCCTCCATAGTAGTTAATACTTAAATAGACCTTTTTAATGGTGCTGGAAAAAGTCTTATTTTAATATAAAAATGTTCAAAAGCCTTCTGGGTTGCCTGTGAATGTAGTTGGAAGTGGTCTTATATTCATAATAAGACAATAATAGACTACTCTCTCGAATACATTAATAGTAGAAGGTACATTCTCTGCATTTTATAGGGCTGGTGATGAATACAAAGGAGTATAGTGCAGGGTATGAGCACCAGTGACATTCATGTCACATAGCATTTCTGGGCTTAGTGAACTTTAGAATGCCAGGTAACTGCTGTCAGTCACCACTAACTTTCAGTAACTCAAGACTATTTTCAAATTTTAGGATATATTGACACCCCACCCCCACCCCGTTTTATAAACATGGGGATCTTAGGAAGTAGAAATCCCAATAAATAGCACCTAGAACTTCCAGTCCCACTTGACTCTCCCCACCCTTTAGGTAAGAGTAATGGAACCAGATAGTCTCCCGATACCTGGCAAGATCAGCTTCCAGAAACAAAGTAGAAGGGAGGCTTTTTGCTTCTGCTACAATGTAGTAGAATTGAAATACTGAAGATTTGGATGCCAAACAAGCCTGGGTTTGAATCTTGGTTGTCTGCTTACTAATTTTCTGATCAGCAGGTTGCTTTGCCTTTCCAACCCTTAGTTTCCCCTTCTGTCATACTGGAGTTGATGATATCTCTGTCTAGTTGGGTGGCTGTGAGTGATATATATATAAAATACTTGGCAGAGCCTGGCATACTATAGGAACTCAACAAGTATTAGTTCCTTTCTCATCTTTCTTTTTTTCCCCCCCCTTTCAGAGCATATCTTTTTAAATAAAAGTCAGGTGTGCTGAAAAGAGGACATTTTCTGGCAGTTGTAGAAACTGTTTGACTCGGTGTTTAGATGGCTTGTTTCCCTCTCTGCTGGGTCACATCACAAGCAGTAGATTTTAGGAATGGCCTAAACTTAGAGACCAGAAAATCCCAGTTGGCTCAGAGCTCAAATTATATACCATTGCAAAGTCGGTCCTGTTTTGTTCTTGTACCAGAAGAGGAATTATTTTTTTTACCTTAGTGAGGCATAATGACAACCAGGTGCTCCTTACTCTTAAAGTTGTGGCTATGCAGGACAGTTCCACATAGATTGGATAGGACGTGCTGTCCTTTGAAGCAAGTGTTAGGCAGTCTTGCTGCAGTGCTCACGCATATTATTGAATTAATCACTGCAGAGTTCTCAGCTGTGACCTGTACAAGTAAAATAAAACTGCCTGTGAGAGACAGTGGCAACCATAGGATAAATGGCAACTATAAAACACTGAGGAGCAAGACAGATAAGGTGTAAGAACAGCTTTGGCAGAATTGATTGTTATTAATTGATGACTTTTCTTTAGACCTTCTTAAATATTTGGATCTCAGTTTTATTTCCCCTTTTAACCCAAAAAGTCAGAGTATCACATTCTGAATAAAATACAAGAAGTGTTATGTCTTATTGGTCTAAGCCGAGGTCTAGGTTCCTTTTTTTTTTTTAATTCTACTTTAAGTGAAAGTTTACAGAACAAATATTTTCTCATTAAACAGTCAGTACACATATTGTTTTATGTCATTGGTTAACAACCCCACGATATGTCAACATGCTCCCTTCTCGGCCTTGGAGGACCACCCTCCTTTTTTTTTTGTTGAAAATATACATAGCCAAAGATACACCATTTAAAAAATTTCTACATGTACAATTCAGTTACGTTGATTATGTTCTTCCAGTTGTGCTGCTATTCTCACTTTAGGTGAAAGTTTACAGAACAAAATAGTTTCTCATTAAACAGTTAGTACACATATTGCCCTATGACAATGATTAAGAACCCCACTACATGTTAACACTGTCCTTACTCAACCTTGGGTTTCCTATCACCAGCTTTCCTGTCCCCTTCTGCCTTCTAGTTCTTGTCCCTGGACTGCTGTGCCTCATTAGTCCCATTTTGTTTTATGGGGCTGTCCAATCCCCGGCTGAACAGTGAACCTCGGCAGTGATTCACCACTGAGCTAAAACGGTGTCTGGGGGCCATACTTTTGGGGTTTCTCCAGTCTCTGTCAGGCCAGTAAATCTGGCCTTTTTTTTTGCGAGTTAGAATTTTGTCCTACATCCTTCTCCAGCTCTGCCCAGAACCCTCTGTTGTGATCCCAGTCAGAGCAGTCAGTGGTAGTAGCCAGGCACCATCTAGCTGTTCTGGATTCAGTCTGGTGGAGGCCTTGGTAGCTGTGGTCCATTAGTCCTTTGGACTGATCTTTTCCTTGTATCCTGTTCTCTTCATTCTCCTTTGCTCCTGAAGGAGTGAGACCAGTGGAATATGTTAGATGGCTGCTCACAGGCTTTTAAGACCCCAGACACTACTCACCAAGGTAGAATGTAGAATAGTGTCTTTATAAACTGTGTTATGCCAATTGAGCTAGATGTTCCCCGAAACCATGGTTCCCACAGCCCTCCGCCCAGCAATTCAGTCCCTCAGGGAGTTTGGATGTGTCCATGGAGCTTCCATGACCTTTTCTTGTACAAGTTGTGCTGGCTTCCCCAGTATTGTGTGCTGTGTTACCCTACACCCAAGTTACCACTTACCTATTGTCTATTTAGTATTTCCCCCACACCCGTCTCCTTCCCTTGTAACCAACAAAGATTGTTACTTTTTGTGTGTAAACTTTCTCTCATGAGTTTTTACGATAGCGATCTCATACAATGTTTATCCTTTTGTGATTGAGTTATTTCACTCAGCATAATGTCAAGGTCTAGGTTCTTAATTTAAATCCTAATTGTGCTACTTTCGGCTTAGGGCTCTTTTGTTTCTTAACTCCTTTATGTCTTAGAGTCACTTACAGTGAGCACAGTTGTTTGATGAGATTGAAAAAGTGTCTTTAAGATGCTGTTGATATGCAAACTCTGGCATGGAATTGAAACACAGCAGGCTGGTGACCCAACAATGATAGTGCCTTGCAGTGTGATACAGAGGAATGTGCTCAGATTTTGGAGTCACATTGTCCTTTGTTTGAATTTTAGCTCTGCCACTTATTTGTTCTGTGACTTTGGACAAGTCACTTTACTGTTTTGGACAGCCCTTTTCTCGTGTAAAAAGGGCATATTAACACCTTTGTGAGATTATTGTAAAGATTAACTGAGTAATGCATGCTGAGTGCTTGGCACTTGGTAAGCACTGCATAAGCGTTAACTATGTTAGTAGTGTCTACCAATTCTCAGTCCTGAGTTTGGTAAACTGATTGATATTGTCTCTTTGAAAGTAAATGACAGATGGGCTGGAGTCTGTTGCAGTTCTTTAGGGGAAAAGATACTTTATAAACCAAAGCCTTTAAAATTGTTGTTTATCATGTTTTTCAGGTTGGTAACAGGGAAGATGCTGAGAAGGAAATACCTACTTATACCTTCTCATCCAGTACCCGTGTATCCTGCCCATTGTGTAACCAAGGCTTCCCACCCACAAAGATTGAGAGACATGCCATGTACTGCAATGGTCTGATGGAGCAAGACACAGGTAAAGACTCATCAGGACAAACAGTTTTCTTTATCTTACTGTCTGCCTGATGGCTTTGTAATCCTGTACAATACAATGCAAGGAAAACAGCTATTCTTACAAGTGAAAGTTTGTGTTTTTCTTCTATCTGGTTAATTCTCTAGTACTTTTCACATTCATTATTATTTTGTCAGGTATACTATTTTATTACAATACCTCAGGAGAAAGAAGAAGAAAAAATCTCCCATCTTTTATTAGAGTTTCTGCTTACTTCTTTGCCATAGGTGAACCAAAAGTCAGTACAATGTAGGGGACCTTACATTTCAATTTATATATTCAAAATATTGAGACTCCTGTGGAACCTGAGGAACCAAGTTCTAGAGTTGCCCACTTTTCATTCAAAATAGGTCCTTTGTGGTTTTTCTGTAGAAATTTAGCCTAAAGATAGCAGCTGAAAAATATCCTTAGCTTATATTCATGTCCTACATGTTTCTGTTGAGTTACCCTGGAGCTCTAACTACTTCCCCACTCAGCCTCCAGTCCCAAACTCTGTTCCCAGGAAAGTAGAGGAGTGCATAGATGGTTTCAGTGAGGACCCCCTGCTCCAAACCCTCTCTCATAGGCCAAAAGTGTGACCAGAGAGGGTTACTTAGTCTAGCAAATTAACACGGTTGGGAAGATTAAGAGGAAGCTGTACTTGTTTAGTGCTATTCATGAAGACTCTTAAAAATGTTCACAGAATCTTTGACCTAGTTATCATACTATTGGGAATAATAGGAATAGCTAATATTTCTTCAGTACTTACTATGTGCTAGGCACTGTACCTTCCTTAAGATATCTTACATAACTTTTCAAAAACCAAGTATGCTAATTACAATTATTTGTCAAATGCATAAAGGGAGGCTTGGATACTAGCACAGGGTCGCATGCTAGTAAGTGACAGAGATGGAATTCAACCTCAAATTGATTGGACTCCAGAGCCCATCTCTGTTACTACCACCCTATACTAGGAATCTATCTTTGGGAGATAACTCCAAGATAGAGAGACAACATTAGGCATAAAGATGCTCTTTGCTGTGTGATTATAACAGTGGCAATTTGAAGCAGTGTGAATACACAGTAGTTAGGTAAATGAAGGCAATCCAGATTATAGACTATTATATAAGCATTTAAAATATTTTTACAAATAATTTTTAGTGGTATGGGGGAAATTTATGCTATAGGTAGAAAAGGCAGAATACAATATATCTGCACACAGAAAGATCTAAATTAACTGCTAAATAAAAAAAGTCAAGTTTCAGAATAATACATATAGCATGATCCCATGGTGGCACAGTGGTTAAGAGCTTGGGTGCTAACCAAAATGCCTGCAGTTCAAATCCACCAGCCGCTCCTTGGAAACTCTATGGGGCAATTCTACTCTGTCCTATAGGGTCGCTATGAGTTGGAATCGACTTGACGGCAACGGGTTTGGTTTTTTTTTTTAAAATTCCATATATATATAAACAGTGCCTGACTCATTGTAAATATTCAAAAAATGTAAGCCATTACTATTATTACAATGATTATGTACTACTTTTATAATAAAAAAATCAAATTTATTTAAACTACAAGTTTAAGTACTTCTTATTTAATAAATAATAAGTAGATTACTTAACAGGAGGAAGATGTGGCAGTCTGCTTCTGTAAAGATTACATCCTTGGAAACCCTATGGGGCAGTTCTGCTCTGTCCTATAGGGTCGCTATGAGTTGGAATCGACTTGATGGCAGTGGGTTTGGATTTTTATATTATTTAAGGAAAGTTAATAACATGTGCCTTTTTTCCTTGGCAGTCTTAACTTATACTTATCAAATACTTCACATTTACACAATTTCAGATTTAAATGCCTTTAAGTTTTGGGGATTCAGTGGCACTGAGGAAAATTTTTCAACATTTTCATCTAATGTATAGTTATATTCAGCATTTTGAGCAGAGAGAGTTGTGCCGATATTATTATATTTAGAGTTTACAATCATATACAGAAAGGTAAGATCAAGCGTAATGTTTCAAGGGTAATGTAACAAGCAGATTCTCATGGCCCATACCTCATACTATAGCAAAACCATGGCTTTTGGTATACTCTTGGAGAAATAAACCATCCCACTCTCTGCTTACTCTTCTGCTTTCCTGGGAACAGAGTTTGGGAGTGGAGGTGGGGTGGGAAAGTAGTTAGAGGAGCTATGCAAAGCACCTGTGAGTGTGCCTGACACATAGTAGGTCCACAGTAAGTTTCCTCTCTTTACTTGGTTTCCCCACCAGCTTGCCAGCTCCCATGTTCTTTACCAAAGACAGAAGTTAATGATTGTTCTGGTTCCTCTCAGCTTTATGACTGGAGTCAGAGGCCAGGCTCCCAGACTAATTTTTTAATCCTGGTAAAAGGAAGCCTCTCTGATTATGGAGGGGAAAGAGTTGCTGGTCTTGAAGACCTAACCCGTGCTGGGAGATCATTAGTCCAGTGCCTAAAGGGTAGAATAAAAGAGAGGACTTACCTCCCAGAGTTAAAAGTATCCAGCTTTTTTCTCCTTCCACACTCCATCTAAAGCTGATCCTAGATATGCTTGGTTTGGCTGTGTAAAAGAAGTAGTAATTAGAGTCATTTACACGAAGTGTCTACCATTTATGCCTAGTTACCATGCAGCACAATAACAGTTATGCATATCATTAAATATGTGTCTGATTAACTTTGCTGTGAGTTTTATTTGATTATAATATTGTACTCTGGTTAGGTTGGCTCAGTCTGCTCAGTTTGTTGCTCATTGACATAACTATTCACAACTAGGAAAAAATCAGAGACAGTGTTCTTTAAAGGCATTATTGGGAGGAGGATTTGGTAAGTTAATCTAGACCAGGACAAAAGCAGGTTACCTTTGCATTTGCTTTCTGGAAAATGTATTTGAGACCATTTTTATTTAAACACTTAGGAAGAAAAAACGCTACCTACTTAGTATTTGTTAAGTAGCTGCTGTATAGATGGAGTCGCTGAGTGGAGGAAACAGTTAACTGAAAGGTTGGCAGTTCGAGTCTACCCACAGGCACCTGGTGATTTATTCATGAAGCATCAGCCACTGAAAACTCTATGAAGCACAGTTCTACTCTGACATACGTGAAGTCACCATGAGTCAGAATTGACTCGATGGCAGTTGGTTTGGTGTTTTGATTTTTTTATGTACCAGATACAGTGAAGATAATAGACAAAGTCCCTGTTCTCATGGAGCTTATATTCTAGTGGTGGAGACAGACAGTAAACAAATAATTATGTATGTCAAGTGGTGATAAGTATTGTGGAGAAAAAAAATAAAACAGAAAGGGGGATAGGAATGCTGAGGTCAGGAGGTATCAATTTAAAATAAGTGGTCAGGGAAGGTCCCATTGAAAAGGTGACGTTTGATCAGAAATCTAAAATGAGAAGATAAACTAAGAGGATTTGAACGGGGAGGAGTATGTTATAGACAGAGGCAACAGCAAGTACATCGACCCTGAGGTATGAACAGGTTTGGTGTGTATGAGGAATAACAAGCCAGTGTGCTGCAGTAGAGTAAGTGAGGAGGAGATAAACAACGAAACCAGAGAGGTAATTAGGGATGAGACAAGTGGACAGATCACGTAGGGCTCTTAGGCCATGGGAAGAACTTTAGCTTTTAATCTGATCAAGGAGGAACCATTGGGGGAATTTGAACGAAGAATTAATATCTGACTTACTCTTTTAAAAGGATCACTTTGGCTACTGTATGGAGAATAGATTGTTGGTGTGGGAAGATAAGGGTGGAAGCTGGGAGAACAGTCAATGTTTTATTTCTCGTGGGATAATAGAGTGGGAGAAGCATGGTCTTTGGAACTAAGCAGATCTGGACTTAAAATCTTAGGTGTAATACTTGACAAGCTACCTTACCTCTTTGAGGATCAACTTCCTTGTTGTGTAAAACTCGCCTGACAGTATCAAGATTATTGTGAGAATCAGAGACACCTTATAAAGTAGCTAGCAGTCATATGAACAGAACAAGGGGATACTGCGTGGTTTAAAATCAGGAAAGGTGTGTGTCAGGGTTTTATATTTTCACCATACTTACCCAGTCTTTATGCTGAGCAAATAATCAGAGAAGCTGGACTATATGAAGAAGAATGTGTCATCAAGATTGGTGGAAGACTTATTAACAACCTGCGATATGCAGATGACACAACCTTGCTTGCTGAAAGTGAAGAGGACTTGAAGCACTTACTGATGAAGATCAAAGACTACAGCCTTCAGTATGGATTACACCTCAACATAAAGAAAACAAAAATCCTCTCAACCGGACCAGTAAGCAACATTATGATAAATGGAGAAAAGATTGATGTTGTCAAGGATTTCATTTTACTTGGATCCACAATCAACACCCATGGAAGCACCAGTCAAGAAATCAAATGACGTATTGCATCGGGAAAATCTGTTGCAAAAGACTCCTTTCAAGGGTTAAAAAGCAAAGATGTCATTTAGAGGACTAAGGTTTACCTGACTCAAGTCATGATATTTTCATTTGGCTCATATGCACGCAAAAGCTGGACAATGAATAAGGAAGACTGAAGAAGAATTGACGCCTTTGAGTTGTGTTGGCGAAGAATATTGAATATACCATGGAATGCCAAAAGAATGAACAAGTCTGTCTTGGAAGAAATACAGCCAGAGTGCTTCTTGGAAGTGAGGATGGCGAGACTTTGTCTCACATACTTTGAACATGTTATCAAGAAGGACCAGTCCCTGGAGAGGGACATCATGCTTGATAAGGTAGAGGGTCAGTGAAAAAGAGGAAGACGCTTGACAAGATGGATTGACACAGTGGCTGCAACAATGGGCTCAAACATAGCAACGATTATGAGGATAGCTTAGTGTTTCGTTCTGTTGTACGTAGGGTTGCTATGAGTCTGAACTGACTCGATGGCACCAAACAACAACAACAACAGCACTGTGCCTGGGATGTAGTAGATATTCAATGAATGGTAGCTGCTCTTATTATTGAATAGTCTTTCTTGTCTGTGTAGTCTTTCTGAGGCCTGTGTTTCTGTATGCAAATATGTAAAGGATAAAGCATCAACCAGATAAAACCCCTTGCTGTGGAGTCAATTCTGATTCATAGTGACCCTGTAGGACAGAGTAGAACTAAGCAAAAGATGAAAGACAAGAAAAGGCATAAGAGTCAAAGTAGTAAGAATAAGTCAGGTTTATCATAGGAGAGTTAGGGAAGCTGGAAGCATTAACTGCATATACTTTGGGCCTGGATATAGGGCTGTGGCTTAAAGTCAGAATACTGCCAGGGATGGATTTTCTCTTAGGGATATCTCCTAGAAAAATAAGCGGGGCATTAGGTCCCTAAGTGGCACAAACAATTTGTGCTTGACTACTAATCTAAAAGGTTGACAATTCCAGCAGCACAGTGGAAGAAAGGCCTGGAGATCTGCTCCTGTAAAGATTACAACCAAGAAAACACCATGGGGCAGTTCTACTCTGTTACACATGGAGTTGCCATAAATTGGAGTTAACTTGATGGCAATAGGTTTGGTTTTAGGGGATCCTTTTCATGGATTTGCCTGAGAACTAACAGAGAAGGACTAAGGCCTAGAATGGGCTTGACTTGGCTGACTCAGTAAAGTATACAAGACCTGAAGATCCCTAAGTAAAACCTATTTCCTAAGTTAGACCAAGTTGTACTTCTTCAGTTTTATATACCTATATTTACCTACCTGAATGTAATTTGTACCCCATTCAGTTTTCTTACTTGTATTAATATGACTTTTGTGAGAACTAGGGAGATTAGATTAAGTATATTGTTATTGGCCCTAACTACTGAGATGTTAACAACGGGGTAGTAACATAGATTTAGTAGAAACAGCATGGGTTTTGGAGACAGACTGACCTGTGGGGAGTTACACAAATCAAACACAGACCCTGATCTCCTAGATTACAGTTCAGTTGGGTAGATTAGACATGTACGTGAATAACTGTAGTACCAGGTCAAAACTACTAACCACCAAAAAGGATATAACAGATAAAAAACCTGTGATATTGCAGAGGAAATATGATTAGAGATTGAGAAGGAAGGGCATTAATGTAAGAAAATAGTAGACAAAAATCACATAAATAGAAAACTGTAAAAGGTGTACAGAAAATAGCAAGTGATTCAGTGTGGCTGTAGTATGTGCATTATGAAAAGAAATAGTAGACAATTGGAGAATAACTTGAGTTACATGGGATAATATGGAGCAAAGTTCATTTCAACTCTAACAGAATTGTTTGTATATTTACCCCACTGTAGTATATAGAGCCCTGGTGGTGCAGTGGTTAAGCGTTCGGCTGCTAACCAAAAGGTTGGTGATTTGAACCCACCAGCCGCTCCACGGGGGAAAGATGTGGCAATCTGCTCCTGTAAAGGTTTACAGCCTTCGAAACCCTATGGGGCAGTTCTGCTGTGTCATACAGAGTCCCAGTGAGTTGCAGTCGACTCAAGAGCAGTGGGTTTCTTTGGAGCCCTGGTGGTGCAGTGGTTAAGTGTTCAGCTGCTGACCAAAAGGTCAGCAGTTCTAATCTACCAGCCACTCCTTAGAAACCCTATGGGGCTGTTCTGCTCTGTCCTACAGGGTCACTATGCGTCCGAATCAACTTGATGGCAATGGGTTGGGTTGGGTTGGGTTTTTTGGTTTGCTTCAAAGGTGTTTTCCAATATTTTTCAGCCCATCAGTTCTTACTAAATTTCCAGATTTATGCAACCCCATTCTTGTGTGAACACTGTCAAAGCTTGTTTTCTTGATGCAGAAGGAGGGCTGATCCTGCAGAAAGATTTAATCGGTGTGAACAAAAGTGGCAGTGATACGGGAAAGAGTACTGGAATATGCCAAATTAAGGGGGGTTGGGCAGCAAGGGCAAGGATCCCTGGTCGTGTCATGGTTAAGGTGCTCAGTTGCTAACTGAAAGGTCAGCTGTTCGAACCCATCAGCCACTCTTTGGGAGAAAGATGTGGCAGTCTGCTTCTGTAAAGATTACAGCCTCAGAAACCCTATGGGGGGCAATTCTGCTCTGTCCTACAGGGTCTCTGTGAGTTGGAATTGACTCAGCAGCAATGAGGTTTTTTTTTTTTTTTTGCCTTGTTTTGTTTTGGGCAGTGAGGAGAAAGGAAAAAGAATTCATTACCATTGATGATGGCAGAAGCAAGCTAAAGAGGTAGGAGGAAGAGATAGCCTGGTCCAGGGGTCATCAGGAACTGGATGTGCAAAGTGGCACGTTTAAAGGAATTGGTACAACTCTGCAGAACAATTGGGAATTAAAAACATATTTTCTTTTTCCTCCCCTGAATATAAAAATAATAGAAACAAAGCCAGAGCACTGGTGGCATAGTGGTTAAGTGCTCAGCTGCTAACCGAAAGGTCGGCAGTTTGAACCTACCAGCTGCTCTGCAGAAGAAAGATGTGGCAGTCTGCTTCTGTAAAGATTTACAGCCTTGGAAACCCTATGGGGTAGTTCTGCTCTGTCCTGTAGGGTTGCTATGAGTTGCAATCTATTCGACAGCAATGGGATTTTAGAAATAAAGTCAACCAGCTAAACCTCCATAAATATTTTGCCATATTTTTTTATTCTTTTTGTTGGAGATTGGGGAAAGCACTATTTTGTTTTTTTCAAGATTGGAATCCTACTGTATATTTTCTGTTTTTACATTTGGCTTCTTTTCACCTAATATTATAAACCTTTTTCATGCTGTTAGAAATTCTTTATATTTGTGAGGTTGTTTACCATTTAATTAGCAAATTATACAAAATGTACTTAATTCTTAGTCTTCACTGGGGAAATGTTTTTTGACAGAGGCAACCAGAGTGACAGGTGCAGCTTAAAAAACAAAATGCAAAGATGTTTAAGAAAAGGATGTTTTGGAGCAGAGCCTGGGCACTGAGTCTTATCAGCCATAAAGTAGATTCCTATCAGTAGGTTTGACCCTAGAACTGTTTGGTGGTTTATGGAGAGGTCACCATCTTGCTTGAATTCCCCTGGTACTGACATAGAAATACATCATAACTTAGTTACCGGAAGAACTCTTAGACCAGTACCTCTTTCCTCTTTGATTAATATTGTAGAATAGGTTTTCCTCAGTGGTCTCAGTTGCCTTCTTAAACAACCTTTCTGTGCGTTAGTAAAGTTGCTGTGTAATGTGGCATTTAACTCGCAGTCTGACTGCAGTCCTTGTCTGCTTGAGTCCTCAGTTCCTTTGCTTTTCCCATCTTGCTCCTCTTAACATTGACTTTGCCTTTGCTCCAATTCCTCCCATTGGTGACCTCCTCCTTGTGCCTTGATGCTGAAGGGCCAGGCCTCAGGGTTTGTTTTAGCAGTTTTTTTCTGTCAGAGCGTGCTCATTCCTTCCTTGAAAAATAAAATAGCTCTTATTGACACCTGAGCTAATACCCAAAGCATTATGTGTTGAAGGAATATTAACAGCTTTTTTTTAAAAAAAAAAATACATTTTAGAGAAGTTCTCTTACTTCATGATCTAGTCACATTTTTAAATTCAGGTATCTAGAGCATTTTAAGAAGGGAGAGTTCAAGGAATTAATACTAATTAGTGATCTCCATTAGAATTATTCTAGAGCCACAGTCAGGACTGTAATTACCTTAGAGGATAAGTATTACTGTTATCTCCATTTTACAGATAAGGAAACTGGTATCAGATAGGGTTAGTACTTGTTCAGGGTCACTCAGTTAATAAGCAGCAGAGCTGGGGCCCAAGCCCAGGTCTGCCTGACTCCAGAGCTAGCATTTTTCTTCATTGCTAAATTCTATCTGTCCTCCCATGAGTAGAGATGGGGACACAAACAGCCAGGGGAAAGGTTGAGGAGACTGTAGAAACCTCAAGTCAGTTTCACGAAGGCAGAGTACTAGAATCTTTCACCTCTGAATGCAAACATGAAATCTGATCTCATCAGAATTGACCTTGTCAGCTTTTCAGTTACCTGGAAGAAACAGTTTGATGGATTCAGACTCTTTACTGGTGAACAGAGCCCATGTGATATAAGTCACCTCTGTAAAAGCATGAACAATTACTTCTGGTGGTGGCTGAGGAGACTGACCATACACACAGACTGATTTGTTACTAAGAGTTTTCTAAGTGCGTGATCTAAAGGAAACACTTGATGGCATGATATTATTTTTCAATTAAGTAAAAGGATTTAATTTGCTGAGTCTTCTTTTTAAATCATACCTAACACAATAGTTACCATTTATGAGCACCCGCTATATGCCAGGAACTGTGCTTTTTGTATATTCTGTTTTAATCCTCACAGCAGTCTTTTGAGGCAGATATTTTCTCACTTGTATAGAAGAGGAAACTGAGGCTTGACAGGTAAATAATTTCCCCAAGGTCACATACTTAGAAAGTGACAGAGCTGGGATGCACAACCAGGTTTAACTCAAAACCTTATTCTCTAAAGTGTCGTCTGTGTTCAGTTAAAAAATAAAAGCAAGTTTCAGAATACTAAATCCAGAGTAATAGTCAATATATTGTTTAAGAATTTGTGGTAAAACTGTGTGTGTGTGTGTGTGTGTGTGTGTGTGTGTGTGTGTGGGTGTGTGTCTAACAACTACTAAGTACTGATAGCTTGGGGAGGTGGAGGCAGAGGGACGAGATCAGAAAGAAGCAGTCAGACAGCTTGGTAAAACTGTGTGTGTGTGTGTGTGTGTGTGTGTGTGTGTGTGTGTGTGTGTCTAACAACTACTAAGTACTGATAGCTTGGGGAGGTGGAGGCAGAGGGACGAGATCAGAAAGAAGCAGTCAGACAGCTAATCATTTTGGTAATGTTCTAGTTTTTAAGTTGGGTGGTGGATTTGCACATATATTCTTTTGTATATATCAAATTGCATTATAAAAAAATTGAAAGAGCTTGCGTATTTTCTGTTATGCTACACTGTCAACCATTACATTTTCAGAGGAACCTTGGTAGAGCATCCATTAGTAAAATTCAGAGATGTTTAGGGTTTTTTCTCCATATGGAGCTCATTTAGAATTATCTTAATTTAGGTTCTGATGATAATATGTGTTGCTGGACTTGATTGCCGTTAATGGTTCTTTAGAAAGAAGCCTCTTGTTTTTTTCTAGATCTTTATATCTGTGCCAGCTGCCTTTTATATCCGTTTCTTCAAAAGACATTTTGAATAATTGTCTTGCAAAAGGACTATGTGTGTGTGTGTGTCTTAATTACAGAAAATTTCAAATGCAAAAATTGAGAGAATAGTTGTATATTGAATTCCCACCTACCACCCAATCATCAACTCATGATCATTGTTATTTCAACTCATGACCACTGTTGTTTAATCTATATTCCGTCCATAACACCACTCCCCACCCTCTCTGATTTTTTTCAAATCAGACCCCAGATATTATTTTATTATTTTACTGTGTATCCCTAAAAGATAAGCTTTCCTTTTTCAGAAAATGTAACCATAATGTTATTATCACATCTAAAAAATTAATAATTCTGTAACATCATCAGCTGTCTGGTCTCTTCACATCTCCTCAAGTCTTATAAATATTTTTTAATTTTAGTTTGTTGAAATCAGGAGCCAAATAAGGTTCATATTGTAGAGTTTTTTAATGCTAATATCTCAGGCTCACTTAATTTACAGAAGAATCAAATCAAAAAAAGTTTTTTTTAAGGTTGACCCATTTATGATTTGTACACATAAGCTTACTATTGTTGTTATCAGTAACTGTGTCATAGTCATTTTTATTCCCCCACAGCATCTAGCACTACTATGCAGGTGGTTCTTCAAGAAATGCACTCTTTCAGAGCAAAGGTTGGCAAAGTTTTTCTTAAAGTTTACAGAGGGTAAATATTTCAGTTTTATAGGCCATATGGTCTCTGTCACTACTACTCAACTCTAGCTTTGTAGTCGAAAGCAACCATAGTCAATATGTAAATGAATAGGGTAGCTGTATTCCAATAAAACTTTATTTACAAAAACAAGTGGCCAGCCCATAATTTGCTGATCCCTGTTCCACAGCATTGTTTTTTCAAAATGAGTTCTGTAGAGTACTAGGGTTCTGTGATGGAGTGGGTGAAGGCGGGCAGAAAGAGTACTGGTAATAGTCCATCTTCACTATGCACCTTATCCAGAGCTCTGCATTTATGTATTTTGGGTTTTATATGTGATTTTATTTAAAAACAGAATTCTTTTGTTTAAAAAAAAAGTTGAAATCCATGGATCTATAACACACGCCTAGTCTTTATATTAACAGTGAATACTGGATTACTATTACAGGCAGTCCCGGGTTATGAACATCAGATTTATAGACAACTCGTATTTGCCCTTACTGTTATGTAAATTTGCACTCACTTTGAAACAATTGAACCAACTCCTACTCGCAACAAATTTTTCACAATCACTTTCACTTGCTGCATGTGAAGCTTTCAAATCATTGAAAAGGCCTCAAGCCTTTTCTTGCACTAACCCCAAACCACTGCCATCCAGTCTATTCCGACTCAGCAATCCTACAGGACAGTAGAACTGCCCCACAGGGTTTCGAAGGCTGTAAATCTTTATGGAAGCAGATCGCCACATACATCTTTTCTCCCTCAGTCTTGCGGTAAAGTAAGGCTAGATTAAGTAGTTATGCGCCTATTCTGACTTACCTACAAATTCTTAAAGACACAGTCAGGAACAGATCTCATTTGTAACACAAGGACTGCCTGTACTACTGATTTGTGCCAGGCGCTATGCTAAGGACTTACTCTTACCTCACTTGGTCTTTGAAGCAACCTTGTAAGTTAAATTCTGTCATCCCCAAGAAGAACGAACTTGCTCAAGATCACTAAGCTAGTTGTCATGTCTCTTTAGTTATTTAGTCATCTTTGGTTTAAAAGGGTTCCCTGGTCTTTTCCCCTGCTTTGGTTGTGTGTTTTTTCTTTCCAATATTTTATTATGAAAATTTTTGCATATACAACAAAGTTGAAAGAATCTTACAGTGATCTGTAACTTACTACTTAGATTCTACGTTAACGTTTTATTTTATCACAAATCTGTCTAGTTCTCTCTCCAGCCTCCTTTAGTCCATCTTATTTTTTGATGCTTTTCAAAGTAAATTGGAAATACCAGTTTGCTTCCCCTAATACTTAAGCATGCAAATCACTAACTAGGGTTCAGTATTTTTGTCAAATATACAAATATTAAGTGTAAATTTGCTGAATTTCAACAAATGAATACACTTATCAAGATACAGAATGTTACCATCACCCCAGAAGTTTCCCTCATGCCTTTTCCTAGTCATTCTCTATCGCTCCCCACAGAGGCTGCTGCTATTCTGTTTTATTTCTATAACATTCTGCTTTTGTCTTTTCTAGAATTTTATATAAATGGAATCATACAGTATATACTCTTTTGTGTAAAGCTTCTTTCACTCAGCATAGTGTTTTTGAGATGCATCCATGTTGTTACATCTATTAGTAGTTTATTCCTTTTTATTGCTGAGTAGTATGCTATTGTATGAATATGTAAGTTTCTTTATTTCCCTATTGATGGATTTTTCACTATTGTGAAGAACACTGCTGTGAACATTCTTACACAAGTTGTTTTGTGAACATAAGATTTTTGCTTTTCTTGACTAAATACCTAGGAATGGAATTGTTAGGTTGTGGGATAAGTGTATATTCAGTTTTATAAGAAACTTCTAGACCTTTTCCCAAAGTGCTGTATCATTTTATATTCCCACTAGCAATGTACGAGAGTTCCAGTTGCTCCACATCTTTGCTAACATTTGGTATTATCTGTTTGTTTGTTTTTCTTAATTTAGCCATTCTAATAAGTATGTAGTAGTATCTCATTGTGGTTTTTAATTGGCTTCCCCTGATGAATGATGGGAGCCCCGGTGGCATAGTGGTTAAGAGCTCGGCTGCTAACCAAAAGGTTGGCAGTTTGAATCCATCAGCTGCTCCTTGGAAACACTGTGGGGCAGTTCTGCTCTGTCTTATAGGGTCGCTATGAGTCGGAATCGACTCGATGGCAATGGATTTGGTTTTTGGTTTGGTTTGATGCCTGATGATGTTGAACACTTTTTTAATGTGATTGTTGACTTATTTGTATATCTTTTGTGAAGTGTTCATTCAAATCTCTTGCTCATTTTTTAATTGGATTTTTTTACTTAATTATTGAGACAGGAGTTCTTTACACATCCTGAATTCTAGTCATTTGTCGGATATATGGTGTGAAAATATTTTCTCATAGTCAGTGAGTTGCCTGTTCATTTTCTTAATGGTGTCTTTTGATGAGCAAAAGTTTTAAGATGATGTGTAATTTATGACTTTTTAAAAAAATCTGTTTTCTGTTTAGGTTTATGATCTATCTTGAATTGATTCTTCTGTATGGTTTTAGGTAGAGGTTGAGGTTTATTTTTTCCGTATGGATATCTAGTTATTCCCACACCATTTGTTGAAAAGACTTCCTGTTTTCATTGGATTGCTTTGGTACCTTTGTCCAAAATCAAATGTAAAAGTTAGGGTTAATGTCCAGGTTCTTGTATATTTCATTGATCTACAGTTGATTCTCATTATTTGCAGTAGTTATGTTTTATAAAGTCACTGCAAAAATGGAATTAGTGATTACTAAACCAGCCTTGTTCGACCTCATCTGGAAACATGTATGATGAGTGACTCTAGTTTTTTGCCATTTTGCAAATGACCGTGAAAGCACCATGAGAATTGATTTTGGGATTACAAACAAATTTTAGCAAGTAGGCAAATTTGCAAATATGTAATCCATGAATAATGAAGATTGATTGTATTTATCTATCCCTATGCCAGTACTGTAAGAATCTTGATTACTGTAGCTTTATAGTAAGTCTTGATATCAGGCAGCGTAAGTTCTCCAGCTTTGTTCTTTTCCAAGATTGTTGTGGATATCTAATCTTCTGCATTTTCATGTGTTATGGATTGAATTGTGTCCCCTAAAAATGTATGTCAACGTGAGTAGGCCATTATTCCCAATATTGTGTGGTCGTTCTCCATTTTGTGATCTGATATAATTTTTCTATGTATTGTAAATCCTAACCTATATGATGCTAATGAGGCAGGATTAGAGATAGTTATATTAATGAGACAGGACACAATTTACAAGATTAGGTTGCATTTTGAGTCAGTTTCTTTTGAGATATAAAAGAGAAAAGCCAGCAGAGAGGAGAGGGACTTCAGTACCACCAAGCAAGATGAGCCAGGAGTGGAGTGCATCCTTTGGACCCAGTGTCCCTGTGCTGAGAAGCTAATAGACCAGGGGAAGATTGATGACAAGGACTTTCCCCTAGAGCTGACAGAGAGAGAAAGCCCTTCCCTGGAGCTGGCACCCTGAATTCAGACTTCTAGTCTCCTATTTGTTAAATTTCTGTTTGTTAAAGCCATGCACTTGTGGTATTTCTGTTATAGCAGCACTAGATAACTAAGAATCTCCGTAAATTTTAGAGTCAACTTTTAAGTAAGTTGTTTAATTTTCAACTTTATCTCTGACAGTATTCTTTTTCTTGAACAACCAGACATGTGATTTTAGACATTTCAGCTTTCTAGTGCCTACTGTTTGACTAGTGTATCTTTTTCCATTCATTTACTTTTAACCTGCCTGTGATTTTATTTTTAAAGTGTGTCTTGTTGACAGCATACCGTGAGTCACACTTTTAACCCATTCTGACAATCTCTACCTTTTAGCTGGAAATTTTAATTAATTAAAATTTAATATGGTTATTGATATCATTGGATATAGGTTTATCATTTTATTGTTTTTTGTCTCTTTTTTTTTATTCTTTCCTGTCTTCTTTTGATTGTCTGAATATCTTATAGACTTTCATTTTAATTAATTAATTTTTAGCTGTACCTCTTTATATTAAATTTCTTGTGATTAGTCTAGGGAAAGTAGACTTTTCACAGTCTACTGAGAGTTAGTACCCTTTACAAAAAGTGTAAAACCTTGTAACTGTATCCATTTACTCTCCTCTTTCTTTTATTCTATAGTTGTTATATGTCAATGGTACATTTACATGCATTATAAACCCCACAAAACAATGTCCTCATTTTTGTTTTAAGTAGTCCTGTGTATTTTAAATAAATTAAGAGGAAAATATTCTCTCAATTTACTAGTTATTACCCATTTCTGATGTTCTTCATTTCTACCTGAAGATCTGCATTCCCATCACGTATCATTTCCTTTCAGCCTGAAGAATTTCCTTTAGCATTTTTTATAGTCTTGGTTTACTGGCAGTAACCTTCCTTAGCTTTCTTATTATCTGAAAATACCTTTATTTCGCCTTCATTCTTGAAGGATATTTTCACTGTGTATAGAATTCTGGGTTGACAGTTTTTTGAGCACTTTTCTTTTAGCACTTTAAAGATTTTATTCCATTGTCTTCTGGCCACCATAGTTTCTGATGAGAAATCTGTGCTTATTCATAATTGTTCCCCTATAAATTGATAACAGGTCACATTTTCCTTATAGGTTAGGTAGTTTTGGGATTATATCTTGGACTTTGTAAATGTTATGTTGTGG
Source organism: Dugong dugon (assembly GCA_030035585.1). Classification (NCBI taxonomy): domain Eukaryota; kingdom Metazoa; phylum Chordata; class Mammalia; order Sirenia; family Dugongidae; genus Dugong; species Dugong dugon. The sequence goes on from CM057460.1 coordinate 153,812,323, forward strand.
ATGTTCTAGATTCTAGTTATATTCCTCTGAAGAGTATTACTTTTTGTTTGTTTGTTTTACCAGGCAGTTAACTGATTGGATTCAGACTGCAAACTCTAGTCTTGGGAAGTAGTTCAAATCTCAGTTTAGCTCTTTTGTCTGTCTAGTGCATGAGTGGTTCTGGAGTCAGCTAAAGACTTGGGCAGAGTTTGTCACAGAATTTGGGGCTTCTTCTCGCTGATGTTTCTTCCTAGAATGTTCTTCAGTTTGGATTTGCCTGATGTTTTCTTATGATTAGATTCAAGTTAAACATTTTTGGCCAGAATACAACAAAGATATTATTGTATTTTTCTAAATGCATCACATCAGGGGGCCAAACCTAAACCAAATCCACTGCCATCAAGTTGATTCTTACTCATAGCAACCCTATAGGACAGAGTAGAACTGCCCATAGTGTTTCCAAGGCTTTAAACCTTTATGGAAGCAGGCTGCCACATCTTTCTCCCATGGAGCAGCAGGTGAGTTCGAACCACAGACCCTTCTGTTAGCAGCCAAGCACTTTAACCACTGCACCACCAGGGCTCCTCCATCAGGAAGCAGATGATATCAGTTTGTACTATAATGGTTTTGTTAAATCTGACTCCCTCATTAAGGTGATGTCCACTAAGGTTTCTTCTGTTAAGGTACCTTTTCCCCTGTATGATTGATATGTAATCTGTGGGGTGATACTTTGAGGCTGTATTAATATGCTATTCCCAAATAGGCTTTCATCCATGGTTTTAGCATCCATTGGTGATTCTTACTTAAATTATTACTATGGTGGTGGTAGATAGTGATTTTTGTGTTTCTGTCATTCCTTCTGCATTGATTAGCTGATGTTTTTCTGTAAAGAGAGGAACTTTCTCTACCTCCACTTAATATTTTTTTTAATGTCATATGAATTCACAGATTCATTGTTGTATTTAATGTGTTATAATTCATTCTTTTTAGTAGTAATTTTGATGCCCAAATTAGTCCAAATTTGGCCAATGAGAGTCCCTTCAAGTTGTGTTCTGTAACCTTTGGATATGTGCTTGTCAGTTTTTTAACTCTTCCTTGCTTTCTAGAATGGAATTTGCCATTTCTCCAAGGGCTGAACTCTTAATCATTAGGCTATTCTGTTTTCTGACAGTTTTTTAAAGTAGTACATATTTATTTACTTTTAATTTACTTTTAAAAAAAAATTTACTTTTAAAAAATTAGATATGATCCAGCTAGCCAACCCGAACCACTGTTGACAGTTTAATGTGTATCCTTTGCATATTTTTTTTTAACTTAGTTAGATTTTAAAGGTAGGATTTATTTTAGACACTTAGAGTCTTTCTTTGATTTTATTTTTTAATAGTATATTGAGTCTGTATGAACCCATCATCTCTAACTTCAACAATTTTCAACATATGACCAGTCTTTTCTTTGTGTATAGACTCCCACCCCTCATCCCCCCAGATTATTTTGAAGCAGTTTGCAGGCATATCATTTCATCTGTAAATATTTCAATATGTATCTCTAAAAGATAAGGGTTATTTAAAAAAAAAATTCAACCACAGAACCATTATCATGCTAGTGAGTACTCGCCTTCTCCTAATCATCCCATATATATATTTTGATGGTTTGTTTAAATTAGGGTTCAAACAAGGTTCACACATTGAATTTGGTCGATGTTTCTCTTAGTCTCTTTTAATCTCTCAGTTCTCTCTTTCTCCTTTCTTCCCTATGATTTATTTATTAAAGAGACTGGCCTTTTTTCTTTTAGAATTTCCGACCTTCTAGATTTTGCTGATTGTATCCCTGTTCTGTCATTTATCATGTTCCTCTGTTCTAGCCTGTAATTTCTGGAAACTGCTTGTCAGTTTTGAGGCTTGATCAGATGCAATTTAGATTTTTTTGGCAAGAATACTTCCTACAAAAAAAAACAACAACAGTAAGCCCATTGCCGTCAAGTCAGTTCTGACTCATAGTGACTCTTTGGGACAGAGTAGAACTGCCCCATAGAGTTTCCAAGGCTTTAAATCTTTACAGAAGCAGACTCCTACATCTTTCTTCTACAGAGTGGCAGGTGGCTTCAAACCACTTACCTTAGCAGCTGTGTACTTAATCACAGTGCCACCAGGGCTTTTTAAGAGTACTTCATAGGTGGTATTATATATATGTGAATTGGGTGACACATACTATCTTGCTATCTTTCTTTTTATGATAAGGTTGATCATTAGGGTCAGGCTAATCTGTCCATTATGAAGGTCGCCTACTGGCTTTCAACTAATGGTCAGTGATGATCATTGCCTAAATCTATTATTTCATTAGGGGAGCCTCTTGGCATTTAAGGTTGTTAATGAGGTTATTAATGAGGAAGACTCATTAACAGCCTGCGATATACATATATACACTGAAAGCGAAGAGGACTTGAAGCATTTACTGAGGAAGATCAAAGACTACAGTCTTCAGTATGGATTACACCTCAACATAGAGAAAACAAAATATCCTCACAACTGGACCAATAGGCAACATCATGATAAATGGAGAAAATATTGACGTTGTCAAGGATTTCATTTTGCTTGGATCCACAATCAATGGCCGTGGAAGCAGCAGTCAAGAAATAAATGACATATTGCATTGGGCAAATCTGCTGCAAAAGACCTCTTAAAGTGTTAAAAAGCAAAGATGTCACTTTGAGGACAAAGGTGCGCCTGACCCAAGCCATGGTGTTTTCAGTTGCCTCATATGCATGTGAAAGCTGGACAGTGAGTAAGGAAGACTGAAGAAGAAATGATTCCTCTGACTTATGGTGTTAGCAAAGAATATTGAATATACCATGAACTGCCAGAAGAATGAACAAATCTGTTTTGGGAGAAGTACAGCCAGAATGCTCCTTAGAAGCAAGAATGGCGAGACTTGGTCTCACGTATTTTGGACATGTTATCAGTAGGGAACAGTCCCTGGAGAAGGACATCATGCTTTGTAAGACAGAGGGTCAATGAAAAAGAGGAAGACCCTCAATGAGATGGATTGACACAGTGGCTGCAACAGTGGGCTCAAACATAGCAACAATTGTGAAGGTGGCACAGGACCGGGCAATGTTTCATTCTATTGTATATAGCATTGCTATGAGTCATAACCAACTCACTGGCACCTAACAACAACTACTCTGTATTTAAATAATTTTTAAATTATACAAGTGGCACATGTTCATTGAACAAAAATTTGGCAATATAGAAAAGTATAAAGAAGACTGTATTTACCCAAAAACCCAACCTCCCCCCTCTGAATTACTGTTAATATTTTGGTATATTTTCTTTAATCTTTATTTTGAATCCTTGTATTTCATCCTGTATTTGAACATTGGCTTGTTTACATTTTTCATTGTTATAAATAATGCTTTGATAAAATATCTTTGTCTGTACAATCTCATATAAATTCAGATGATTTCCTCGAGTAGATTCGCAAAGTATAACTCATTGGTCAGAAGATATGAATAATTTTAAAAATTCTAGATATAGATTGTCAAATTGTTTAAATAAAAATTCTAGCTGTTAAAGAAAAAGATTGAGCTATAAATATACACAAGTACTAGTAGAACCTAAAGAGTGACTATTTTTCTAAGACCTCTAAATTATTCAATAAATCATAGATTGAGGAATTTTGTTCATAAAAATCTAATACTTCTAGACCCTTTATTCCTATATCTCAAATAGGAATTTTGCAGTTCAAGGGTTTTTCCCAGTATTGTTTCTTCCCTTTAGCCTTGGGGTGGGGGGTACTGCTAAGAATATTTTTATATGAGTGCTTTGTCTTTACATGAAAAGGCATTGAGCAAATTACACAAAATACTTCAGGTGTAGAGCCTAACTGTGGCAGTACTGAAGGTTAAGGTAAAAAAAGCTCAGCATTTAAGTGTACCTCTTAAGAAAGCAAGCTTATCTCTAAACTTGAAAGGGAATTGCTACAATTGGAGTAGGGACAGGGGGCCTTTTTTGACTTCTCCGCAGCAAAGAAGGCAGTTTGGCATTGTGATACTGGCTTTGGAGTCTTAACAGACTTGGGTTTATATCCCAGAGCAGGTATTTACAGGCTTGAAGCCTCTGAGCCTTTATTCTGTAAATTGGACCCAGAGATGCCTGTCTCTTTAAGGTTGTTGTAAAGATTTGTACTTTGGAACTATCAACATAAGTATATAGAATTTTGAGTAAGAACTATCTCTAATAGAATAAGATTATCAAATCTAGAACGTGAGAGAACAACAAGAATTTATTTATTGAGTGGGATGAGGCAGGTAGGGCCTTTCTGTTTTAACAGTTATTTCAGGTTGGGCTCTAGAAACATTTTCATCTAAGTTACCAAACTATTCTTTTGCTCTTAAAACCAAGAAAATAGTCCACCAAATTTATGAATAGGAAACTACCTTACCAAATTGATTCATTTAATATACATTTATATTGAGTGTCAGTTTTATGCTAGGAATGTGGACTACTGAAGTGATTATGAGACAGTCTACTGGGGAAGGAAGATGAATGGGTAAAACAATAATTAGAATGTTGTGTGAGAAGTGCTATGACAGATATACACATAGGATCCTTTGTGAGTGAAGAGATGGAGCCTTCCGGGAGTAGGGAAGACTTCCGGGTACCGCCACAGGTAATGCTTGACCCGAGTTATTCTTGGAACATATGGAGGATGGATTGGCGGGATTGAGAGTAGGAGCAGGGAGACAAGTAATGAAGCAGTGTCAGTGGGAGTATACAGATTTGAGAAGTCTTTTGGTGAGAGAATCAATCAAACTTTATGACTGAGGGTCACAATGAAAAAAGGGGAGAGAGAGGAGCCAACCTGACTCCTAGGTTTCTGGCTAAGCCCATTGCAGGATGCTCAGTTTAGACAGTTACCCTGAGGAATCTAATTCAGAAGATCACTGTATTGGTTTCTACTGTATTATTTATGCCCCTTTACTGTCAGCCCCAGTTGATATTTGTTTTGTACCTACCCTGTAACTAAGGTATTATTGTACATACTTTGGATACAACATTGATCAAAAGAAAAGACTGCTGTCATGAAACTTACATTCTCATGAGGGAAACAGATAATAAATAAATAAATTTTAAGACAAATGAAGCAAGAAGAGGGGATGAAAAATGACTGGGGAGGGAGAAGAGGGGGTATCTTTTAAATAGGAAAATCAAGGAAGACTTCTTGAGGTGATATTTGAGCAGAGCCATTCCAGAGAAAGAGAATAAGTACAAAGGCCCTAAAGCACATATGTGTTTGGCATGTTTCTTAGAGCAGCAGGGAAGCCACAATAACTGAAGTGGAGTGTGCAACAGGGCAGAAGAGAGGAGAGATAAGTAATGGTCAGATCACGTGGCATTTAGCACATTATTCCAAATATGATGAAAAGCCATAGGAGAGTTGAGAGCAAGGGAGTGATGTAATTTAACTCTGGGTGCTGTGTGGAAAATAGTCTGTAGACGGATAGGAGCGGAAGTAGAAGTGAGGCAACTAAGCAGGGAGGCTATTGCAATATTCCAGGCAAGATTTAATGTTTACTTAGACCAGAGTAATAGTTGTGGAGGTGCAGAAGTGCTCAGATTCAGGATGTATTTTGAAGATTGAACCTACCGGATTTATTGCAGTATGACAGAAGGAGAAAACTCAGAGATGACACCAAAGTTTTCCCCCAAGCAAGTGGGTTAATGATGGCTCCACTTTTTGATATTGGGAACCTTGGTGCAGAAGCAGGTTTAGAGGAAGTTAAGAGTTTGGTTTTAGATATATTTATTTTAACTTGCCTAGTTAATAACCAAGTAGAAATATTGAGTAGACAATAGGGTATCATTGGCATCCTAAAATAAAGGAGAGTTAATAGGATGACATCAAGGACATCATACGTAAGGACATCATACATGAAGACCAGGCGAGTTGTAGGATGACATCAGGGATATCATACATGAAGAGCAGACATGTTGTAGGATGACATCAAGGACATCATATATGAAGAAAGCAAAAAGTCATTAAAAAGACAGGAAAGAAAGCAAAGATCAAAATGGATATCAGAAGAGACTCTGAAACTTGCTGTTGAACATAGAGTAGCTAAAGTGAATGGAAGACACGATGAAGTAAGAGGGCTGAACAGAAAATTTCAAAGGTCACCTTGAGAAGACACAGTGAGGTATTATAATGAAATGTGCAAAGACATGGAGTTAGAAAACCAAAAGGGAAGAACGCACTTGGCATTTGGCAAGCTGAAAGAACTGAAGAGAAATTTCAAGCCCCGAGTTGCAATGTTGAAGGATTCTATGGGCAAAACATTGAATGACTCAGGAAGAATCAAAAGAGGTTGGAAGGAATACGCAGAGTGACTGTATCAATAAGAATTGGTCAGTGTTCAGCCATGTCAGGAGGTAGCATATGATCAAGAACTGATGGTATTGAAGGAAGAAGTCCAAGCTGCACTGAAGGCATTGGCAAAAAAGCAAGATTTGCCAGAATACTAATTGAGATGTTTTAACAAATGGGTGAAATGCTGGAAGCGCTCACTTGTCTATGCCAAGAAATTTGGACAACAGCTACCTGGCCAACAGACTGGAAGAGATCCATATTTGTGTCCATTCCAAAAAAAGGTGATCCAAGAGAATGTGGAAATTATCGAACAACAATATCATTAATATCACACACAAGTAAAGTTTTTTGAAGCTCATTGAAGAACAGTTGCAGCAGTACATCAACAAGGAACTGCCAGAAATTCATCTGGATTCAGAAGAGAACGTGGAATGAGGGATATCATTGCTGATGTCAGATGGATCTTGGCTGAAAGTAGAGAATGCCAGAAAGATGTTTATCTGTGTTTTATTGACTGTGCAAAGGCATTCTACTGTGTGGATCATAACAAGTTATGGATAACAACACAAAGAATGGGAATTCCAGAACACTTAATTGTGCTCATGCGAAACCTGTACATAGACCTAGAGTCAGTCATTCAAACATAACAGGGATACTGCATGGTTTAAAATCGGGAAAAGTGTGCGTCAGGGTTGTATACTTTCACCATACTTAACCTGTGTGCTGAGCATATAATGTGAGAAGCTGGACTATATGAAGAAGAACGGGGCATCAGGATTAGAGGAAGACTCATTAACAACCAGTGATACGCAGATGACACAACCTTGCTTGCTGAAAGTGAAGAGGACTTGAAGCACATACTGAGGAAGATCAAAGACTAAGCCATCAGTATGGATTACACCTCAACATAAAGAAAACAAAATTCCTCACAACTGGACCAATAAGCAACATCATGATAAACGGAGAAAATATTGACATTGTCAAGGATTTCATTTTACTTGGATCTACAGTCAATGGCCATGGAAGCAGCAGTCAAGAAATCAAATGATGTATTGCTTTAGGCATATCTGCTGCAAAAGACCTCTTTGAAGTATTAAAAAGCAAAGATATCACTTTGAGGATTAAGGTGCGACTTACTCAAGCCATGGTATTTTCAGTCGCCTCATATGCATTTGAAAGCTAGACAATGAATAAGGAAGACGGAAGAATTGATGCATTTGAATTATGGTGTTGGCAAAGAATAGTGAATATACCACAGATTGCCAGAAGAATGAACAAATCTGTCTTTGAAGAAGTATAGCCAGAATGCTCCTTAGAAGTGAGGATAGCAAGACTTGGGCTCACATACTCTGGACATGTTATAAGGAGGGACCAGTTCCTGGAGAAGGACATCATGCTTGGTAAAGTAGAGGGTCAGTAAGAAAGAGGAAGACCCTCAACAAGATGGATTGCTACAGTGACTGCAACAGTGAGCTCAAACATAGTAATGATTGTGAGGATGGCACAAGACCAGGTAGTGTTTTGTTCTGTTGTAGGCAGCATCGCTATGAGTCAGAACCGACTCGATGACACCTAACAATAACAACAGAATATACAAGTCTAGCATTCACGGGAAGTGTCAGAACTGGGTATAATTTTGGAATTCATCAGGTTATGAGTGTATTTGAAGCCATAGAATTGGATGAGATCACTTAGAGACTAAGCATCTGTAGAAAAGTAGCAGTTCAAGGTCTGAGCCCTGGAGCAGTCCTACCTTTAGAGATTGGGAACAGGAGGAAGATCCAGCAAAGGAGGATGAGAACAAGTGGTCAGTAAAGTAGTAGGTAAACCAGGAGGGTGGGATGATGTACTGGGAACCAAGAGAAGAAAGTGTTTTAGGAAGGAGAAAGTGATCGACCATGTCAAATGCTGGTGAGAGATGGAGTAAGATGAGAACTGTAATTGATTTGATAATGTGAAAGTCATTGATGACTTTGACAATAGCAGTGTCAGTGGAGTGGTGGGGGTAAAACCGAGTTGTAGTGAGTTTAGGAGAGAATGGAAAGGGAAGAGGAAGAAATAGTGAGTATAGATAACTCTTCTGAAGAGTTTTGAGGTGAAATGGAGCTAAGAAATGGGCCAAAAGTAGATTTTTCTTGTAGAGATGGAAAATATTGCAGCACATTTGTATGCTGGTGGGAATGATCCAAAAGTGAGGGAAAAATTAATGATTCGGGACAGATGCTGGCAGGAAGAGAATCCTAATTAAAGGCAAGAGGCATTGGGATCCAGTGAGAAAGCTGGCCTTAGATAGTCATGTGGGCAGTTCATCCTCATTAATAGGAAGGAAGGCAGAGTACATGGGTACAGATGCAGGTAGATTGATAGTTTTGGTGCTGGAAGGATGTGGAAGTTCTCTCTTGAGTGCTTCTCTTTTTCTCACCAAAAAAGAAGGCTGAAAGATTGGCTTAACATCTGAAAATCAGTTAATATACCATATCAATAGAATAAATGACAAAACCACATGTTCATCTCAGTAGACATAGAAAAAGTATTTGACAAAATTCAAAACCCTTTGTGATGAAAACACTCAACAAACTAGGTATAGATGGGAGCTTATTCAGCCTGTTAGAGGGCATCTATGACAAACGTGCAGCTTAACATCATGCTTAACGGTGAAAGACGGAATGCTTTCCTTCTTAGATTAGGGTTAAGACAAGGATAGCCACTCTTGCCACTTCTGTACAACATTGTACTGGAGGTCCTGGCCAGGGCAATTAGGAAAGAGATGAAATATATAAAAAGTATCCATATTGGAAAGGAAGAAGTGAAACTGTCTTGGTAGATGACATGATCTTGCATGTAGAAGATCCGAAGGAATCCACTAAAAAACTATTAGAACTCATAAACAAGTTCAACAAGTTTACAGGATAGGAGGTCAGTTTACAAAAATTGATTGTATTTCTGTATACTAGCAATAAACAATCTGAAAATGAATTTAAGAAAACAATTCCATTTAAAATAGTATCAAAAAGATTAAAATACTTAGGAATAAATTTAACAACAGAAACGCAAAAGTTATACTCTGAGAACATATAAAACATTGTTGAAAGAAATTAAAGAAGACCTAAATAAACGGAAAGACATTTTATGTTCATGGTTCAGAAAACTTAATATTGTTAAGATGGTATTACAGCTTCAGAATCCCAGGCAGCTTCTTTGCAGAAATTGACAAATAGATTGTAAAATTCATATGAAGATACAAGGGACCCAGAATAGCAAAAACAATCTTGAAAAAGAACAAAGCTGAGGGTTCACACTTCCCGATCTTAAAACTTAAAGCTACAATAATCAAGACAGTGTGGTACCGGCATAAGTATAGACATATAGATCAATAGAATAGCATTGAGAGTCCAGAAATAAACCATACATTTATGAGCAATTGATTTTTGACAAGGGTGCCAGGGTAGTTCAGTGAGGGAAAGAATACTCTTTTCAACAAATGCTGCTGGGACAACTGAATAATCCACATGCAAAAGAACAAAGTTGGACCCATCTTACACCATGTACAAAAATGGATCAAAGACGTAGATGTAAGAGCTGAAACTATAAAATTCTGAGGAGTGTCAAAGAAAAAAATTACAGTGGACAATGTTGAAACAGGCAAGGATTACTTTATTCAAAAGGATTATTGAAGAAGGGTGGAAGGACTTTTGAGTGGGGGCAGAGGGGCGGGGAGACAGTGCAATAGGAAGAAAAGATACTATTGCAGTGGGGAGCAAATGGACCCAATCCTGAGTTCTACTCCACTGAAACAAAAGACTGGGAGGTTTTTAAAAGCTGGGGTGGTTTAGCAGAAGAGCACTGAAGGAAGTTAAGGGTGTTGATTACTGGGATGGATGAGCGATTTACCAAGTTTGCAGATTGGGCCATTTCGCTCACAATAAGGCTGCCTGGATCCTTGTAGACCTGGGGAGGAGAGTCTTGGGGGAGATAAGGGGTTTCTGGGTAGACACCTGGAGATTGTAAAGACTGAGGGAGAGACAAAGGTGAGGGAGATATTTAAACAGAGGAGATCCTTAAGGTTGTCTTTGCAGTAAGCCATTTTCCAAAAGACAAAAAGTGTGGGGGAATTTCTTTATCTACTCCTCTTTAGCTCCTCTTTGCTGCTCTCTAGGATCACAGGGCTCGAGTGGTGGGGAAAAAAAAAACTTTGAGAGGGTTAAATCTTTATGACCTTAGATTTGGCAATGGATTCTTAGATATAATACCAAAAGCAGAAGCAGCAAAAATAGATGGATGAACAGACAGACGGACAGCCAGGACTTCATCAAAATTAAAAACTTCTTTGCATCAAAGGACACTATCAAAAAGACAGATTACCAAATGAGAGAAAATATTTGCAAATCATATATCTGATAAGGGTCTAATATTCAGAATATATATTAAAAAACCCTTACAATTCAGCAACAAAAAGACAACCCATTAAAAAACGGGTGAAGAACTTGAATAGACATTTCTGCAGAGAAGACATACAAATGGCCAACAAGCACATGAAAAGATGCTCTCAACATCATCTGTCAGGGAAATCAATTCAAAACCACGATGAGATACCACTTCACACCCACTAGGATGGCTATAATATTTTTAAAAAAAGAAAGGAAAATCATAAGTGTTGACAAGGATGTGGAGAAATTAGAATTCTTGTACATTGCTGGTATGAATGTAAAATAGTGCAGCCACTGTGGAATAAAAGGAATAAAGTATTGATACATGCCACAGCATGGATGAACCTTGAAGAAATATGTTAAGTAAAAAAAGCTACTCTCAAAAGCCCATATTGCATGATTCCATTTTTATGAAATGGCCAGAATATGGAAATCCATAGACAGAAAGTAGATAAGTGGTTTGCCTAGGGCTGAGGTGATTGGGGAGAAACAGAGTGACTGCTAATGGGAATGGGAGGTTTCTTTTTGTGGTAATGAAAATGTTATAAAATCGATTGTGGTGATGGTTGCACAGTTCTGAATATGCTAAAAACCATTGAATTATATAGTTTAAATGAGTGAATTATATGATATGTGAATTATATCTCATTAAAGCTGTTACAAAGAGTCAGGGTGGATATTGGCAGTTTGAGGAGAGCAGGGAAGATGTGAAATAGTCTCTGGGAGAATAGAGAATAAACAGACTAGGGGAACATATTAGGGTTCCAGGGCAGTTCTGAGGGCCCACTTGAGATTGTGGTCTTAAATATCAAGTGTGTATGTGTTTTTGCTGCTGCATTCAAGCAGCTTAGGTATGGGCGCATAATAGGTTTGCATTTAACCAAGGCTGGGTTTTGTCAGGGAGTACAATAGAAATAAGTCGAGGGATACTTAAGGGAATTGTAATGTGATAACTATGGGATCTAAGTTAGGTAAGAGGGAAAGTGAGGATATGATGAGGGTATTGGGCATTGAAAAGGTAATAGAGTCAGTGGGTTTAGAAATCCTATCTAGGCTGAAGAATTATTGGAGTTTGAGGTATTAGAGGGAGTCAGTTGGAAAAGGTAGGTGGTGGTGATCAGAGAATGGGATACCTGAAACTGAGATTTGGGGAGTGGCACAGTTAATAATTAGAAGTAAAGAGGTCAAGGAACTGAGAGGCCAGAGTATTAGATGGATCACATTATAGGTTGAACCTATAAGAACTGCAATTTCGTATGGTTCAGTCTAATATGTGGATATTGCAGTCATCAAGAGTGATGGCAGGAGTGGCAAAGAGAAAGACAGCAAGTGATATGTCAAGATTTTCATTGAATGGCGGGGAAGGGGAGCAGGTGACCAGGAGGATAGTAGATGACTGCATCAGGGAGGGTAGCAGGGATTGCATCATGGCTTGTGCTTCACATGAGCCTTTTCTAGTAGTCTGGAAGCAACAGTGAGGAGTAAGGGGGATATTTACCCCACCTTCAGTTCCAGTAGTGCTTTGGGGTTTGGATACTTGAGAAGGTTCAAGAAAAAGTAGTATCCTCAGAGGACAGCTGCCTTTCAGTTAAAGCAAGAAGATGAAAGGAGTGTTGAGAAATTATACTCCTACGAGGAGATTGAGAAATCAGGGATTTTGCTGATCACTAACATGAATTCCGGAGGGCAGAGTCGTGTTGAGAGTAGGAATGGGAAATTGTGTTAGATTAGAAAAATCACCCTAGATGACAGATGGGAGTCATCTGGGGTAGACTGCAGGTGATGAGGGATGCCGGGGAAGGCTTGGATTTCTTGTTGTTTCCAAGGTAAACAGACTTAAAGTATGATAGAATTTGCCCTGGTTCTCTCTTAAAGGAGCAGTGCTATCCAGTAGACCTTTCTACAGTGATAGAAATGTGCTGTATCTGTGCTGTCAGATAGGGTAGCCACTAGCCACATGTGACTGTGCTGTCAAATAGGGTAGGCACTAGCCATATGTGACTATTGAGCACATGAAATGTGACACAGGTGACTGAGAAACTGAATTTTCAATTGTATTTCATTCTAAGTAATTAAAATTTAAATGAAATAGCCACATGTCTCAGAGAGTAGTAGATAATTAGTTCTCATGATAGCCTTTTTATTGGGACTAGTGTCTTGGGCTGTTTGTGGTGGGGAGGCAGGCAACTCTGTGGCAGGGAATGTGGCTGCCTCACTAGGCACTTGTGGATCTTGCCATCCCTTCTTCCTGTTGTATCCTACTGAGGCAGTGCTAGGCTGGAGGTGGGGGTGGTCTTAGCAGGAACATGCAGAACTCTGTGGCTTCCCGTTATTTTCTGCTGAGGTGGTTTTGAGGTTGAGGGAGACAAGCTGAGAAGACTTTAACTACTGTCATTCTGCCTAATCTCTCTTCTTTGTATATATGCCAAATGTCTCTTCTTTATATATATAATTTCCACTCTCCTCAAGGAGCCATTGTTGTCTCTGTTTACAGTAGTAGGCCATAGGTTTTTATTTTTTATTGCTTGTCTTCTTTAGATTCTGAAAATGAATGTCTTGATGTTTAGAGTATTGATAATTGTTCTGGAATGCTTAGATGACTCATTTATCTACTCTATTTGTATAAATTAATATGGGAACCACTTAAGACTAAAACCTAACCCAAATTGTAGACTGGCTGGTGAGCACTGGTTCTCAGGATGGGTTTAAGTTTTTGAAGAAGACTAAGAAATAAATCTGGAAAAATAATAATGATAATCATGTTATTGGGTGCCATCGAGTTGGTTCCGACTAATAGCAGAATGAAACACTGCGTGGTCCTGTGCCATCCTCACAGTCGTTGCTATGTTTGAGCCCATGTTTTCAGCCACTGTGTCAGTCCGTCTGGTTGAGGGTCTTCCTCTTTTTCACTGACCCTCTACTTTACCAAGTGTGATAATCATATAAACAAATAATAATAACTAATGTTTGCTGAATGTAAATTGTTAATATGGTAGCTATGTGGATTATTTGATATGATCTAACCCATGAGGATAGATGCTGTTATTTTATAGGTAAGGAAACTGATACTCAGACAGGTTAAGGAACTTGCCTAAGGTCACACAGCTAGTAGAGACCCAATCAAACTCAGTTCTGTCCAACTTTAAAGCTGGTACACTTTACCACTAGGTAGTACTGCTTCATTGCATCTTAACATGCCAAGCCACAGACCTAAGTGCAGCTTCTGAGGGATTTTCTATTCAATGGAATATAAATGTCCTTTAGGGAAAGCTGCTCACTGCCCTTAGGGCTGAGTGATTGGTTGTGTGTTTATAGGTGGCTTGCTCAGCTCAGTGATATCTGCCCTCTTCTCTATCTTGCTTACTTTGCTCTGAGTTGTACTCCTGGTAGTTGTACTCAGACTCCATTGTTCCTGTTTGAAATCTGTGGCTACTGTCACCAGCATCGAGTTTTTTGTATTTAAATTTCATACTGAATTCCTGCATTGAGCTAGTTGAAATGGCTGTCCCAGCCCTTATCAACTAGAGTGGCAGGCTCCTTTAGAGTAACTTACACTTTTCTGCTTCTTTATGGGGATGGCACATTTCAAAGGGAAAATGTAGCTGCAAGGCCCGGTCCAGTCTGCCTTGTTCGTAACACGTGAACTGTGTGCACGTGTGTACACACATGTGTACGTGTGTGTACACACAGGTTGTACCGCTAAATCCCAAGCAATCATGAGACTACTAGGATAAGGACTCTATTATCTGATCCGATTGGGTCCTACACACAAGACAGTTACAAAGTCTTGGCAATTGAAAGCCATTATTAGTGTTCATTGAAGGTAGCCCATTGCCAGGGTTAGGTCAGCATTATGACAGCTCTCAAGGCAAAACCATTTTACTGGCAACCACTATACAGTGTATGCCCAAGCCTCTGTTCCATTGGTGACCTCTTGCCTGGAGGTGCCCAACTCCGCACCACGGGCCGACACTGCCCACTGCTGCCATCTGCCTCATGGGCCAACTCTGCCTGCCATCACCGTCTGCTGGTCTTGTGGTTCCTGCCACTTGCACTGCTGCCGCCATTTCTCTGGTGCTCAGTTCTGCCGTGCTTACTGCTGTTTCTCTTGGTTTTCAGTGTTACCGGCTCAGTGTTATAGCCCTTGACCTGTATTACAGCTCTTCTAGGAGGTTCTTGGGTATCCAAAGGACATACTGCTCTCCTGGCTGTTGTTGATCAGGAAGCCCCATCTGAGCCTCCACATTCTAGGGTTTTTATCAGTCACTGGGGGGGACCCTGGTAAAGGTCAACTACTGGGCAGCACCCGCCCCCGCCCCCGCCCAAGCCAGTCAGTGTAAGGTAGATCGTAAACTGATCAGTCCTTGCAAGGTGCTCATGTGGACAGCAAATCACTAACCCCTTGGAAGCTGCTTATATGGATAGAAACCGACCAATCCCTTAGCAGACTGTGGCCTGACCAATCATTTTGGGAGACTTATAAACCCAGGGCTAGAAAGGCCACATAAAAGAAACCAATTGCACCACAACATGTAATAGTAGAATTAGCTTGTAGTTCTCAGCCATCTGTCAAGTCTTTCCCCCAAGTTCTTTTCCACCTGTTTCTCTTCCCATCCTTTACTCAGTTTTTCCTAGGAGAGACAGCCTGTTGTAATAGAAAGAACATACGCCTTAAAAGACCTGTACTGCATTTCTGGTGCCCCCCCCTTTTTTTTTTAGCTTTGTGACCTTCATCAGGTTATTTGATGTTTCTGAGCCTCCATTTCCTCATTTATAAAATGGAGTTGAGGATGTATGCTATGCAGTGGTGCTGTAAGGATTAGAGATTGTTTATAAAGTCCCTGCCACAGAGTAGGTCCTTATAAAGCAAGAACTCTTTTTTTATTTCCCTTGAATCCACTGATACGATTTAATTTGGCAAATATTTATTAGCATCTAATCTGTGCTACACTCTGCTGAGGATGCTGTTGAGGTTTAAAAACAAACACAACAAAAAACTCAGACTCTCTGAATTCAGAAAGTTGCATGGCGTAGCAGGGAGACTGACATACAAAAACAGAAAGACAATAGAAATGTGATAAGTGCAATAAAGGTATATATAAAGTGCTAGAAGCAATTCTTTTTCCAGTCCTGTCTGTGAAGTGGTTTCTAAGTATTTCTCTTGGAAGAATACTTGGTCGTCAAAGTGGAGGACAAATAGAGAAGGGTGGTGGGGGGTAGGGACAGACTTAAAGTATTCTGTGATCTGTAAGGTGCCAACTTTCTAAGAATTGATTTTGGTAAGGCACTTGATAAAATCTCTATCATGAAGTCCTTGTACATAAGATGGAGAAACGTGGGCTGGCTGATAGAATAGGAGGTAGATTTGAAGCTGGTTACACAGCTACGTCCAGGATGTTGTTCTCCTGCAGTACTTTATATTTACTTATAAAATCTCTGGGTTTGAAGGAAACTTAGAAATAGATCATCTATTCTAACCTGTGCCTAAGATCTCTCTATAATCTAGTCTTTTTTAATTCTACAGTACAGAAAAGTATACAGTGAAAAATCCATCTCCCTCCTATTCCGGTCAAGTCTCCCTATCATCTTCCCCAGAGACAACCACTATAATTAGTTGTTTGTGTGTATGATCTTGTTTTATAATGCTTGTATCTTAACACCTTGTGTTACAGTGATTTGAGTGTGTGTGTTATCTCCCTTACTAATCTTTTTCAAAGCAAGGACCCTGCCTCACATTTTCCTATATCTCCCCAAATAACGTGCATATTGATGATTCTCAATAAATATTTGCTTGATTAATTATTTAAGGAGACTTGGATAGGGGGAGGAGGACAGGCTTCTCTGGGAATATGCCACAGTTTTCTGTCCTTGGCTATATCCTTTATAACCATTTTCCCCAGTGACTTGGATGAAGATGTAGAAAGCATGCTTGTCATATATGCAGATGACACAGAGCTGGAAAAGAGAGCTAATAACATCAGATGACAGAATCAAGATTGTAAATGATCTCAGCAGACCAAAATGTTCAGCCAAAAAGAACAGAGACAAATATAAAGTCCTGTGTTTAAGGAGTGGGGGAAACATGGAGGGGGGCGGAATCCAACAACTTAGTTACCTAAGTATAGAGTTAGGGAGACCTGTCTTGATAACAGAGCACTGGTGGCACAGTGGTTAAGCGCTTAGACGCTAACCAGAAGGTTGGTGGTTTGAACCCACCAGCTGCTTCACAAGAGAAAGATGTGGCAGTCTGACTGCATAAAGATTTACAGCCTTGGAAACCCTGTGGGACAGTTGTACTCTGTCCCATAGGGTCGCTGTGAGTTGGAATCAACTTGATGGCAGTGGATTTGGTTTGAGCTTGATAACGGTTCATCTGAAGATGATCTGGTAGAGGAAGAGATGGATCCTAATTGACTTTAAGCTCAGATTAAGCTAACAGTATGCCAAGATTGTCAATGAAGCGAGCACAGTTTTGGCTAGATAAGTAGAGTATGAGTCCAGATGGGGTAGCTGGTAGCTCTTCTGTTGAAGACTGCTTGTTGAGTGTTGGGTTCAGTCTGGGTTGGCACACATACATAAAGAGACTGACAAATTGAAGTGTGCCCTGAGGAAGTTTACTAGGAAGGTAAAATGTAGGAATTAGACCAGGTTTTATCCTGGGTTCTACTACTTAACCAGTTGTGATAGCTTGTGAAGTCAATCCTTCTCAGTTTAACATGGGGGCGAAGTGGTAATATCAATCTGCAGGACCATTGTAAGGATTAGAGGTAACATAAGCACTCAAAGCATTCTGCAGTCCATCTTATTAGGGATTGTCTAAATGACTAGATATAGTCCCTCTTTTGAAGGAGTTTACCTTTTAGTGGGGCAGGCAACTGAGTAAATCCAAGATTGTCATAATACAGTTTGTTAAGTGTTCAAAGAGCTGACTTGTGGAAAAGGGAGTAAATTTATCCATATTGCCCTTAGTAAATGCAGATTAAAGAACCCTGGTGGTGCAGTGGTTAAACACTTAGTGTTAACTGAAAGATTGGTGGTTTGGATGTGGCACTCTCCTTCTGAAAAAATTGCAGCCTTGGAAACCCTATGGAGCAGTTCTACTGTGTCCTATGTAGGGGTTACTATGAGTTGGAGACTATCAGCAAAGGTTTTTGTTTGTTTTTTAAATGCAGATTGAGCCAGATTGCTGTTTAGCAATAGAATGGGTCTCCCTCAGAGGAAGTGGATTCACCTGAGTGAAAGGATATCGTTAAGTTAAACTGTATGATTACTTGTTAGGTTGCTTATGGGAGGTATTTCTTTATGAGTAGGATAGAAGGGTAGGCAAACTACAGCCAGCCACAGGCCAAATCCAAACCAACACATTTTTGTAAATAAAATTTTATTGGAACGCATCCATACAGATTTGTTTATATATTGTCTGTGGCTGCTTTCCTGCTACAATGCAGAAGTGGCAGAGACCCACATGGCCTGCCAGGCCTAAAGTATTTATTATCTGGCCCTTTATCTGACCCCTGGACTAGGTAAATGCTTCTGTGAACTGGGAACCTTTCTAAATTATCTGTGATGGGGATTTCAAGTGTAAGAGGGAGGAAAGCAGGATTTGAAGTGAGTCACAGGATTTGAATTGGTCACAGTACTTTTGTTACTGCAAGGAATGGAGTCTGGGAAGCATTTGATTAAATGACCTCCAAGCCCCTTTAAGAGTTTGTGTTTTATAAACAGACACCTTTTCATGTGAGACAAAGTATTTATATCTTACCTGGGCTAAAGCCATCTGTAGCCACTAGAGTTAGGAGGTAGCCCTAGTATTGTGGAAAGACTGGTTGTATTAACCCTTCCAAGCCACAGTGTCGTCACTTGTAAATGGAGCGCTTTGTAAGATTTTGTAAAGATTAGAGCTAATGTAGGCCCTCAGGTGTAGTTATCATTACTGTATTCACAGGTACCTCATTAGAGTGTGTGTCACACAGACAGATCCCTCCTTTTTATCCTGCATGTTGTAGTAATACCCAAAAACTTTCATTGGTGTTAACTAGATCTTTAGATCTCTTGGTTTAGCAAATAAGAGGGAAGGAAAATATCTTGTGGCTGGCAGTTTCAGTATACATGTTAAAGATGCTATTCTCTATACATCCAATGCACTTTTGCCAGTGGAGTAGGATTTTAAACTTTGCTTCTCCCTATACATTTTGTCTTTTATATTCAGAGTCTACTGCCAGCTAACGGTTTTTTTCTTGTTGTTGTTGAAGTATTGACTAGGAGACAAAAAGAGGCCAAGAGCAAGAGCAAGAGTGACACTGGGACAGCTGCCCAGACATCTCTAGACATTGACAAGTAAGTAGGTATGCTGCATACATGGGGCTCTTGTCTTACATCCAGTTGCTTGGATGGGACAAAGAGACCAATTCCTGTCTTACCCTGTGTTTCTTTGGCCTGCCAATCACTTCATTGTTTGGATACCTGAATTTCTTTTTCTTGTCAGTGTAGATGACCTCTGTATCCCTTCTCAGAACCCAAAAAAAAAAAAAAAAAACTGCCACCCACCCACTCCACTTTTGCATTGTTCTTAGGTTTCTGTTTTCTTTGAGTTTGCACTGATGTTTGGTGCTTTTGGGAAGCAGTGAGCTATTTTGCTGTGTATTGGTACAGTAGTTGTGATGCAAAAGGTTGGGCAAACTGGAGGATATAGAAGACTTCCTTGGGTTGTGGGTTACGGCTTTAAGAGAGCACATTCTAAGGGAAGAGTTGGGTGTAAGTGCTGTCTTCCAAAAGTAAAGACATTACCAGCAGCAATACAATAGAGCAGTTGATCACTAGGCAGAAACATTTATCTTTGAATCTTAGACCCTAAATTTTAGGGCTGCCTTTCCTAATCCAGAGGAACCCTGGTGGCACAGTGGGCTAGAGCTCAGCTGCAAACCAAAAGATCGGCAGTTCAAATCTACCAGCTGCTTTTTGGAAACCCTATGGGGCAGTTCTACTCTGTGGAGCCCTGGTGGTGCAGTGGTTAAGCATTCGGCTGTTTGAATCCACCAGTTCGAATCCACCAGCCACTCCTTGGAAACCCTATGGGGCATTTCTGCTCTGTCCTGTAGGATTGCTATGAGTTAGAATCCACTGGCCAGCAACATGTTTGGTTTTTGTTTTTTTTTCCCCAGTCCAGTTGAGCAGAGCTGATCACTTGCCCCTTGGGAATCCTTCTGTAATGTGGACATTAGTCTAGCACTGAATTCATCACACTGTATTGTTGTAACTTTTTTTTTTTTTTTTTGGTGACATTTCTGTCTCCATGGCTAGACTGAGTTATTTGAAGGCAGATACTTGCCTTCATTCATGTTTGTATCCCCAGCATCTTATAAAATGTATCTGAGACAGCAATAATAATAGCTGTTTGCTGAGTGCCGAATATTATGTGTGAGGAGGCACTGTGTGCTAGGTGTTTTATTTATCTGTAACTCTCCCAATAGTTGGTAAGGTAGTTACTCTTTATTTTATTTAAATAGATAAAGAAACTGAAGAGAAATTATAAGTAACTGGTTATGATCATATGGCCAGAATTGGCAAAGCCTACCTGACTTCAGAACATTTGCTCTTTCCACAGAGTTGCTGCTTCATGTAATAAAAAACAAAAACAAAAACCAAACCAAATCTGACACTGAGTCGATTCCGACTCATAGCGACCCTGTAGGACAGAGTAGAATTGCCCTGTAGGGTTTCCAAGGAGTGGCTGGTGGACCATCCACCTCATGTAACAGGGGATTAATAAATGTTTTTTGCATTAGTTGATATACCTTGAAAAGTACACTAGTCTAGCTTTTTGCTTAAGGCCAGGTTTTACTTGCATTCTTCCATGTAAGTATTTGAGAGACTTATTTTTCCTGTTTAAAGATCTTCAGAGAAATTCTTCCTTAGAGCTAATCCAAGTATCTCTTACTGTAGTTATTGACTAGTAGTAATGGCCAGAAAGAAATCCAGGATGTTATGCTTTGGAAAGTTTGTTTGCTTGTTTATTAGTTTCTTTTTAGCATCTTAAAACTAAGATGATCACATGAGTCCGACAGACCCTACGGTTTGATGATTATTAGCTATATGACCTTGGGGAGAATGGTTCCTTCCTAATAGGGCTGAAGAATTAATTGAGAAATTGTAGGGTCTTTTATAGGGCCTTATGCTCATTCTCAGCACAGAGAAAATGTTTAATAAATGTTCATTTTCGTCCTTCCCCCCAAAGAATTCCATTTTCATTTGATACCCAAATAAACCATACCTCATGGACACTATCACTTTCCTCTCCCAAAGCTCTACTTCCTGATAGCTGCTGGACTGTTATAAAAAGATAAAAATAATTGTGTATATGAAATTATGCAGTATCCTCTGGCAGAATCACATGGTTTTTACAGTTTCCTAGTTGATGTTGCAGGTTGTAGAATTAAGGAAGTCAGCATATGGACAGACTTGATTTACTAATCAGACAAGTTCATCCACCCTGGAAAAAATGTCATCTTGATTTAATGCTCTTGGTGTTCCCTTTTCTGTCGAAATCTTAACTTCCCTTTGAAAAAAACTATTACACTTAATTTCTGAAGAGTTTGACAGAATATGTTATGTCTGAAGAGCAATCAGCATTGTCTGAGATAGTTAGAAGAGCTGATTTCATTATCGTCCCACTGCTGCAACAGCAGGGTACAGAGAAACAGCCAGGAAAAACCACTCATCACTCAGTCCTTTTGATTGGCGTCGGGTTAGTTTTATTGGTGATCCCGCTGAGCAATCTGCATTGGTTGATGTGTCTCTTCCGCAAAATAACTTTGAGACGTAAAAACACAATTTGAGACATATCCAGGAGCCCAGAGGCAAAAGTGAATCTTAAAACTGCTTTTTCTCCCTCTCTTCTGATTGGCTAGGAGTGAGAAGTGTTATCTCTGTAAATCCTTCGTCCCATTCAGAGAGTATCAGTGTCATGTAGACTCCTGTCTCCAGCTTGCCAAGGGTGACCAAGGAGATGGACCTTCAGGGAGTGATAGTGTATGCCCAGTTGTGGAGGGGAAGCAGCAGCAACGGCTGAGGAGCACCAAGGTATGTGAGGAGTGTTGTTAGGAAGGGCTGCCCAACCCTCCTGATCATTTCTACTCGATGTGAAGCGACCACACTTCTGCTCTGCCTTTCCCCCTCTTTTTTTCCTCCCTTCCGTCTTTTCTTCCTCCCTCTTCCCTTCCTTTTCTTCTGTTTATCTTGAAACAAGATTTGTACATTTTAAAATTTTGTTTTTCTTTTACTTTAAAACGTAATACATATTCCTTGTAGAAAAATTGGAAAGTTCAAAGAAAGTATAAATAATCAGGGAAAATCATCACCCATAATCTACTACCCAAAGACAACAACTTTTAATATTTTGACCTGTTTCCTTCCATCTTTTTTTTTTTTTCTTTGCATTTTTAATGTAATAGAACAGTTTCTATCCTGGATTACCAAAAAAAAATCTTGTAACATAAACACCTTCCTGGATTTATTTTTAAACTATGTAAAAACATGTTACTGTTAATGTTTGTATCACGCAGACAATCACTTAACCATTCTCATCTTATTGGACATTTAGGTTCTTTCCAATTCTTCTGTATTATAATACTGTTTTTAAACATTAATCAGTCTTTGTCTGTATAACTGATTATTTCTTTAGAGTAGATTTCCTGAAGTGGAACTACTAGGGCAATGGGTATAAACATTTTAAAGTTTCTTGAAAGATACTGCTGAATTGCTTTCCAGAAGGGAGATCCAGTTCATACCCATACTACCACGATCATATGCAAGATCAACTTAGTTGAACTCTGTATGTACCAAGCCTTAGGAAGCCATGGGATCTGGCCCATGGTCATTGAGAAGACAAATGGCTTTCTGGGCCTTGTGACTAGAGAACAGGAAGAGCAAATCTTGGCTTAGAGATCAACGGTGGCGCAGCAGCTCGATATCTTAGGCTTACTAACATAGCAGAGCACACTAAGATGGGGAAGCTATTATCTGTCCTGCCAGAAGAAAGGGACCTCTTTTGAATGGGGTTATTTCGAGGTGGTAGTTTAGAGTTGGGGCTCATAGGTAAATGCTTATAGCATATAGCCAGTTTATTCTTTTGA
The DNA here is from genome assembly GCA_030035585.1 of Dugong dugon. NCBI lineage: Eukaryota > Metazoa > Chordata > Mammalia > Sirenia > Dugongidae > Dugong > Dugong dugon. The sequence continues at coordinate 153,835,226 of CM057460.1, forward strand.
CATCACTGCCTGTAGAAGCTACCTTAAAGCTTTTGGTTCAAGTTTAAATCTCACAAATCTGTCACAGATCAAAAGCTGCTGTTCTTTGACATGATCTTGGTGGACTAACTTTGGTTTACTCTGGTATCCAGTCTTGGATAATATTCTTGGCATAGAGATGGATTTTATTCATCACTACCTTTTTTTTAATGTATGTACTCATTTATTAGAAAGCAAAAGGATTTCCTAGAGCTGCACCTCCGCACCTCTTCTCTTCTGGAGACAGTTGTGATCTAGGCCAGAGAAGTTGTGTTTTAGGCTCTGTCTGCCATGTGGTAATCCTTTCATCTATTTTTCTCTGTCACAGGAAAAAGGCCAGAATGAAGGCCGACTCCTCAGTGTCTTGGAGCAGTCTGAGCAGCATTCTGTAGGTAAGGACCCCAGGACCGGTTTGCTGAGCTTCTGCCTCAGCCTTCCAGTGAAGATAGCCACTGCTAACTCCCTGGCTATCTGTTGGGGTTGTGTGGGTGCACATTTGATTCAGCCACCCATCCTTTGAGACCTGATCTCAGTCATCTCTCCCCAAGGAAAGTGATGGTAGTAGTGGGGACACCCTGTCTTATTCATCAATTATTTCATTTTAGGCTTTGTAAAGTCTGGGATCAGGACTGCCTGTTGAAGTGGGGAAAAATGTGTCCAAATCACAGGGGAGTGACAAAAGCCCAAGCACACCTTCTAAAGGAGCAGGATTGCAAAACCAGACATGCAGATGCCTAACACTTTGTGTATCATTCATATGCTACCTTCAGCTTAGTCCCAACCTGTGCTCCTGAGGGTTAGTAGGAAGTAAGTCCCACTCTTTGTGCCCAGTATTTTGGGAGCCATAGAGTGGATTGGTTAAGAACATTACCAGATCTGTGTTAGAATTCTGGCTCTGCCACTAACCTCGTTTTTTGACCTTGTACAAATTAGCCTCTCTGAGGTTATTTAGCCTCTTCTGTAAATACAGTGAATGATACAGTGCCATAGATTGCAAGGATTATATTCAGTAAAGCTCCAAACATAGTACTTCTCATAAGTAGACTATGATAAATGTTAGTTGCTATTATTACTGTTACTGTTACTAGTTGCTAATGTTAAAATTCACCAGATACAGATGGAAAAGGAGCTTTTGCTTAAGCCTGGTGAGATTTGCTTGCCATCTAGTTCTAGTAGTTCATTCCCACCCAGAAAATCTGTTGTGCCTTCTGATGACTATAAAAAGGTGGCCTTTCTGAACCTCACGTCCTGCTGCCTCTAGATAAGCAGGTTGTGAGTCTCTGCAGGTGGTGGGTTTCCCTTGGCAACTGCTTGTTCCTCAAGTCCAGATTTGAAGTAGATTTATTCAGTGGTTCATTCAAAAGTGTTCACCTCAGTACATTGCATGGCAGCTAGGCCTGTTGGATGCTAGTGTTTACATTCCATGGTCTGGAGATTGAGGATCTGATGAGAAGCAGTGCCCAGAACACAGGAAGTACATGATCAATGAGAAGTGGTGTGATTACCAACACGACTATCAACATTAATACTCTTTCTCTCCTATCACAGATGACGAGATAAAGACCACGTCTTCAGAAACAGGAGCCTTCAGGTGAATTGGGGTGTGCATTGAAGAGTGGCTCTCAGCAGTTCTGAAGAGTGCAGGCCTAGTTCTATGTTCTGGGTGTAGAGTGATGTTTAAACTATTGAAGTAGGAATCACTGTGAAAATGTATGACTTCTGTCTGGATAGCTCTGTGACCCCCCCCCCCCCCCCCCCCCATATCTGGGCTAAGAATTGGATGGATAGCTCAGTTCACTCATGGTGTTAAAACAAGCAGAGCAAAGGCTGTGTCTTACTCCTCCTTTCTACTTCTCGTCCCCACCCAACCCTGGTCTTCTGATCTGGATTTCAGGCAGCCTGGGAATTTGGGTTTGAATCCTCATTTTCTCACTGCCCAACTACCTGACCTTAGGTATGTGATTTAATCCCTTTGTCCCCAATGTCCTCATCTATGAAGGGGAAATGATAATACTTACCTGGTTGGGTTATTATAGAAATGACAGGACCTAATCTGTGTGAAAGCCCCTGGTCCAGTGCATGGCACGTACTTGGTACTTACTGGTAAGTGTCTATTGAATCAGAATTTTCTTTTTTCCCTAGGGTTACCTCACCGGGGATGGAAGAGGCAGGCTGCAGCAGAGAGATGCAGAGTTCCCTTGCACATCTCGACATAAATGATTCTCCCATCAAGTCTTTTGTTTCCATTTCAGAAGCCACTGATTGCTTAGTAGACTTCAAAAAGCAATTTACTGTCCGGCCAGGTAGCCGGGCACGGACCAAAGCAGGCAGGGGAAGAAGGAGAAAATCCTAAATGTCTGGGGTCAGGGGGTTGACAGAACCATGAGCAGTAGGAGTGGGCCATGTTCATTAAGCTACCATGGCCTCCAGTTCATTGTTGAGCAAGTTTGGGCCTTGCAGTTTTCACCACCAGCCCCCACTCACCATCCTGGTTTTTATGTTTTCTATGATCTATACCGACACCTGTGTATAGTATTCTGTTTTATAACAGTACGTTTGAATTCACGTTTAGTTAAAAGAAAGTTTAAATATATTTATCTATGTTTGTATGAAATCTTATTTCAATAAGTTGGAGATTTCTCTTTTTTTGCCTCTGTGTTGCTGGGGTTCAGGAGTGGGATATTTTAATTGTGGAGGTAGTTCTCAGACTCATAAATTAACATGTTTCTGAATGAATGCTATTACTGATCTTTGACATGCCCCCTATCTTCATTGAATGTGTAATGCACAATTCTAAACACTGCGTGGTTATTCCCTCGACCTTCTCTGACATCATTCTGGAAGCTGCCAGGGGTATTGAATCCTACTGTTTATTCTGCTATTTGTACGATTCACTTACCCATAACTTCGTCTTGCTGTTCTTGCTCAGTTAAGAATTCTCCGCCAGAGAATAGGACCTTGGTCCTGTCATTCTTCCCAAGAATTCGTAAGTGAACACTGTTACTAGTTCCTCTGCAATTGTTTATTCTTTCTAGATTAGCCAGTGGGGATGCCAGGCTTATTTATCTGTTAAATTGAGATTGGTTTTCCTTACTGCCAAAGGTCATAGCAGCAGCAGGAAGTAGCTTCTATTTCAGTGACATTACTAGAGCATTGCATAGACTTCACCAAGAGAGGACACTTTGTGGCGACCATGGGACACAACTGAAGAAAGGGTGTCAGGAGAGCTGGCTTTGGCCAGAGCTGATTTGAAGATGCAGTGAAAGACTATGGGAGGTGGCTGCTGACCAAGAAGCCTCTTTGGACAGTTTAGACAGGGACACCACTCAGACTCTCCTGGCTTCTGACTTAAGTCCAAACTTACCTGTTCCTTTATTTTAAAATGAAAATGAGCAGGCATGGAAGACACAGTGCAGGCCTTTAAACCACCGTTTCCTGCTTAGGTCCCTTTGCACACAAGCTCTTTGAGCTAGAATAACACAAATGGTGGGCTCACAGTATGTTTCTTTTGTAGACTGTCTTGGTGTTGGATGTTACCGACGTTGCAGCCAGTGTCACATAAGTAATAGCTGTTATTTTTTTAGCAACTGCTATGGTCCAGGCAATATATATTCCTTTATTTAAGCCTCACAGCAGCCCTGTGAGGTAAGCATTATCATCCCCATTTTTTAGATCAGGAAACAAAGGCTCAGAGGGATAAATAAAGCCACTCTTTGTCCATGGCAGAGATACCACAGTGACCCTGCTCTTTGGTCCTGAAGAAAATGCTATGTTTTGACTGTAGTATTGATTATTTTCCTGTTTTCCTTCTGATGGGAGGTAGTTTATCAGTTATTCCCATCAGCTTAACTCTCACTAGTCTTCTTTCATTAAATGATGATTTATTGGAGGTAGAGCTCTGTAAACAGGCGATAGTGTGTTTATCTCTCTGCCTGAAGATAAGAAAAGGGAAAAAGCAGATTCCAGAATTATTTAGCTTAGAATTGAGCAGCCTTCCTAGAACATGGGTCAGCTGCAGGAGGGGGTGGCCCAGCAGGACCATGAATGGGCAGGCTTAGTTATGAGCTAATGGGGAGTCAAGGGAACAACAGCAACCCCTCCCCTGCAGCCTTCCCCAGCTGTCCTTGGTAAGAGCTGCCCATTTGTCCAGTCTTATTTTCCTTATCCTAGGAGTCCTGAGGGAGAAACATTAGGCAAACAGTGAAGCAGCAAAGTCAGTAGAAAGAGTATCATGTCACCCTGAGTCTGAGTCCTGCTTCTCATTCAAGTTACTTACCCTCTCTGAGACCTAGTTTCCTCATCCATAAAATGGGGAAACTCATGCTTACTGGGTTCTAAAGACGAAGATAACGTGTAGAAAGGACCTAACACATAGAAGACAGAGAGTAAAGGCAGCAGTTGTTCTGAATGTGGTACAGCATTGTGAGTTGTCAGTAGAGTCATCAGCGAGGCTCGAGAGGCCAAGAAACTTGCCCAAGGTCATAGAGCTGGCAAGTGGGGTAAGATTCAAACGCAGGTCTGTCTGACACCAGAAGTCATGCTGTCTGTACTATATTCTGCTTCCCACTCAAGCCAGAAAGCTGATGACTCAATGGAAATTCTAGATTTGGGTTACTTTATTATTTATCATGGGCTGATGGTTGCCTGTGAGGCAGGGCAGCTTTGGCCCTAATGTTGTTTTAGAGGAGCAGGTAGTAAATGATGGTTACTGTCTTAGTCATCTAGTGCTACTCTAACAAATACCACAAGTGGATGGTTTCAACAAAGAGAAGTTTATTTCCTTACAGTAAGTAGGCTAAAAGTCCAAATTCAGGGTGTCAGCTCCAGGGGAAAGCTTTCTCTCTCTCGGACTTCTCATCAGTTCCCGCGGACTAGGAGCTTCCCGGCGCAGGGACCCCAGTCCAAAGGATGCGCTCTGCTCCTGGCAATGCTTTCTTGATGGTATGAGGTCCCCAATTCTCTGCTTGCTTCCCTTTCCTTTTATCTCTTGAGAGAGAAAAGGTGGTGCAGGCCACACCCCAAGGAAACTCCCCTTACATTGGATGTGACCTGGGTAAATGTGGTGTTAGAATCCCACTCTAATCCTCTTTAACATAAAATTACAATCACAAAATGGAGGCCAACCACACAATTCTGGGAATCATGGCCCAGACAAATTGATACACACATTTTTGGGGGGGCATAATTCAAACCGTGGCATTTAGCAATGGGAAAATGGAGGAACGTACAAACGAGGTGAGAGGCTGCTAAAATCACATGCACCAGGAAGGCAAGAAAGGGTGATTTATTTCCTGTTTCAAAAGCCCTGGGCTACTGAGGTTGAGGGAGGGCTTTTCAGTTTAACAAAAATAACCATACCTATTCCATGTCAGGCCTAGAACTGGACCTTTGGGCTCCAAAGATGAGCCCACAGCACAAGGGGAAGACAAACACATTGGTGATTTCAAAAAGCTGCTGCAAATGCAGTGATACACAGAAGGCCAAGATACTATGGGATCAGTAAGGCAGGCCGGACTCAGTGGGGTCAGGCCCAGGAGGGCTTGTCAGGGAAGGCTCCCCAGCATTGGTCATGACTGAGCTGCAGTTTAAAGGATGCAGGAAAAGTCAGGTGAGAAGGCTGGAGAGGGCAAACGGGAGGACATTCCAGACAGACCAGCATGAACAAAGGCATAGCACCAGGCAGCCACGTGATGCATGTGAGCGCTGTGGAATCCCAAGTATAAAGTGCGAGGAGGGGACGGTGGGAGAGCTCACTGCAGGCTGTGGGCCTGGCTGCGGGCACTCGGGGGGCTGGGAAAAACAAGCCTGTGGGCAGCTCAGAGCAGGCGGCCCTGGGCACCCAGCCTGGTGGGTTGGGGCAGGAGTTCTAGCTGCTGCCCACCCTTAGTCCAGCTGATGTCTCTCCCCATTCCTCAGTTCTCTGGACAGCTGGAGATTGGCACTGAGGGGCTATGAGGGGAGTTTGTCAGCCTCCCTGTTCCCTTGTTGGTCAGTGGCCATCTGGAGTTGGAAGAGAACTGCTGGCATCTGCTGTGCCTCTGCCATGGCCAGGGTTGTCACAGCTGCTTACAGACCTAAAGCCCAGGCTGCCACCCCTCTGTGCACCCTATCACAGATTGTCCCTTGCATACCAACTAGGGGGCCAGGACCCCTGCTCCTGAGAGAATGGACACAGGACTTCCAGAAGCACCAACATGGAGCCCTGGTAATGCTCATCAGGGGCATCTCCTCACCCTGTCTTGGAAAACTGCAAATTCTGGCTGTCAGCATCAATAACAGCTGGACCTTTCACTTTCAGTTCCTCTTCCAACTACACAACTTGAGAAAGGCTGGAGCCACCACCTGGGCTGCTGGACCTTTCACATTCGGTTTCTCTTCCAACTACACAAAAGTGAGAAAGGCTGAAATTAACAGCATGGGCTGCTAGACCTTTCACATTCAGATCCTCTTCTTTCCCAACTAGACAAATGAGAAAGGTTGCAGCCACAGCCTAGGCTGCTGGACCTTTCACATTGAGTTCCTCTTCCAACTACACAAATGTGAGAAAGGCTGAAATCTCAGCTGGGGCTGCTGGAGCTTTCATATTCAGTTCCTCTTCTCTTCCAACTAGACAGGAAAGGCTAGAGCCACACAGTCCAGGTTACTGTGGGATAGCACTGGGATAGTTCCCAAGCTACATTGTGGGCAACAGACCGCTCTGTTCTCCCCACCCACCCTGGGACTTGCCTGCCTTTCAGAGCCAATATGCTGGCCAGTGCCCAGTCAGCAGGGCTCACGTCTGGCCTGCTTCCAGGCCCAGTCATGCCTAAACTGGTACAGCACCACCTCCCTGATCTCAGGCCAGGTGTCACGTGGAGGCCATTTACTGTCTGTGGATAATCGTAGGGTTACCACTGATGAGGTAGCCGAGGTTTTAATGTGCCCACCAATTTTCCTGAAACGAAGAATGTTGCCATATGTCTAGTCTTCTGTTATGGTGGTCTCAGTGGTGCCCCAAGGTGCTGTAGCACCCCAGGATAAACAGCTGGTAGCTGACAGCTCCACTGAACCTGAGCCGCCTCTACCCTTCCAGCAGAGAAGGCCCATGTGTGCACCTACGACCCCTTGGCCTACAGAGTAAACGCTGGCCTCCACAGGCTGGCTGTGCCTCCTCCACCACATACCCCTCCTACATGTGTCCTCTTAGGCCCTTGGAGCTGCAACCAAGGCGCACATGCTTTAATGCCCAGTGATCTTGTACATGCTGTTGTCTTTGTCCAGGACGACTTCGCTCAGCTTGCTTGCCCACTCTTTTCTCTTCTTCTTGGGTTCCCGCACAGACTTTTGCTCACCAGCACTGCCACATTTTGGAAACTTGTCTATTGTACTGTGCATTCCCCTGACTAGGCTCCTCCTGCTTCTTTCCAGGGGCATGTTTTACAGACCTCGGGGTCCCCATAGTCACCACCTCAAAACTCAGTGATTGTAGTATGAGTGCTCCCAGCACTGCTAAGGGGATGTCCCTGAGTCCTTAATTCAGGGCTCCTACTTCCTATGGGCATCCTGTTCAAGTTTGTACTACAGTTCTGCTTACCCTGGGTACCTTGTAGAGCAGACGTGGAAGGAAGTGCACCTCTCTAAATCAGCTGTTGATTGGTGGTGAGAAAGAGGGTGGGGCCTGGGTTTCACTTTTAGGTACAGACCAAGGTGGCTGGGATGGCTCACACTGAGAGAAGTACTCAGGCCTGAGGACAGTGACCAGCTACTGCTTCTCTAACTTAAGGCCTTACCCCAACCCCTCAGCCCTGTCCCTCCTGCTTGGCCCATCCTGGAGGAAGTGGAGGTTGGAAAGGTCCTGGATGGTAGCTTCTGTCCTAAGCAGTGTCCCCAGGATGGCTTTCAGAAGGAACGCTCACTATAGACCTGGTTAAAAGCTTGGCTACTAACCAAAAAGTTGGCAGTTTGAATCCACCAGCCGCTCGTTGGAAATCCTATGGGGCAGTTCTACTCTGTCCTATAGGGTCGTTATGAGTCAGAATCGACTCAATGGCAACTGATTTGGTTGTTATACTAAACCCCATCCTGGGCCCTGAAGATACAGAGATGGCCCAGACAATGCAGTGTAACAGGGATAGCCCTGCAGACTAAGGGGACAGCTTGAACAATGGGTTGAACGCAGGAGACGACAGGGAGCAGCTTGTAGTCAGTGTGGCTAGAGGATGCAGGAGAGGAGGCTTGGATGAGGACAGATCAGGAGGGCCCTCGGATGCCACAATAGAGAGTTCTGAACTTTTTCAGTGGTGGGGAGCCATCGCAGTGTGGAAGTTTGCATCCTCTTGTAGGAGAGATAGAGCTGGGGAATGACATGATAGTATCTACTATAGCACAGTCACTGGTGATGTGTTGAGAGTGGTGTGGGGCGGGAGGAAGACCGACTGGAAGCAGAGGTGTCAGTCAGGAGTCTCTTGGAATAATCAGATGAGGAAGGTAGAGAGCAGTGGCGGTGGAAACAGGGACACGCAGGGGTGCTTGTCCAGAGATCCTGAGAATGATTCCACAGAGACGTGAGGGTCAGGGATGCATACAGGCAACCCCAATTGCTGTGTACGTGAGCACGCCTCTCCTGATGCCTCTAGCCAAGATGGAGAAGAGAAGAGTTGTGGGGAAAGTGAAGGAGAAAATGAGCATGGCTTTGACTATTGAGTTTGCTGTGCCTATCCAGTTCTCGGATAGTGATGTTTTACAGATGATGAAATTTAGGATTTGGCTCAGGACAGAGGGGATTGGGGAGCCCTCACACAGACGTTTTATTCAAACCTTGGGGGTGGGTGCCAATGAAGGAGTGTGGAGAAGTGGGCCATGAACAGAAACCTGGAACCCCACGCATTCCATTAGTGAAACCGCTTGCTGAAACACACAGAGGGGTTACTAATGAAGTCTGCGAGAGACTCAGTGAGGAAGGAGACCTAGGACAGGCTGTGGCCACTGAGGCCAAGCGAGAGAACTGTGCAGGGAAGAGAAGGGCTCATGGCTGCACATGCTGGGGGAGGGCAGTGAGGAGGCATAGGTGACCATGTGAGGGTGGAGGGTCGCAGCACTATCTTTCTGAAAGTTTTGGCGTTACAAGGAGAGATGGAGGGATTCAGTGGAGTACATTTCTCCATTCCTCCACCTCTGAAGGACCCTAAATCACCGAGGGCGCCCTTGGGGACTTCCTGGAAGAACAATACCACCTCTAGCTGGGGTGAGCAAAACACCTGACCTTTCCACAGTCCTTTACAGTCTGCAAAGGACTTTCATAACCATTACCTCTTTTAATCCTCACAAGAACTTGATTTTATTCATGTTCTGGAAGAAGACATTGAAGCTCATAGAATTTAGATTTACATTCAGCTAAATAACTATGAAGGCATACTCTGATAAGCCTCCTTTACCCCGCACAGCCCTGTGGCATATGTTGATCCCCATTTCACAGATGAAGAAACTCAGACCGAGGGGTTGAGAGAGCTCGAGTGGCTGCTTTGCGGTGAGCGGGGTCTTGGGCTCTGAGTGCAGGTTCAGTCTTCTCTGTACCATGGCTCCTTCAAAAGCACCCCCTGAGCCAGCATTTGCATTGCACATTACATCTCATAAAGCATGTTCCCAGGTGTTAATCCATTTAATTCTCACAACCTCCTTGTGAGGGGAGATTTTATTTCCTCCTGTTTTACAGATGAAGAAATTGAAATTTAAAGAGGTTCTAATCTACTTACCCAAAGTCACACCGTTAGTGGAACTGCTTGCTGAAACACAGATCCACCATGCCACACACCCTGTCCATATCTCCCCACTGCCTTCAGGATTACAGTCATACACCTTAATTAAACCAGTTGCTGTAGAGTCAACTCTGACTCATATCGACCCCATGTGTATCAGAGTAGAACTGTGCTCCATAGGCTTTTTTTGTTGTTGTTATTCTTTACCATTTTCTTTTTTAAAATTTATTTTTGGTGAAAATATACTCAGCAAAACCCACACCCATGCCACAGTTTCTAGACATCATGATCAGCGACACTGGTTACATTCTTCACATTACGTCAACATTGTCATCATTTCTGTTCTTGTTTTACTACCCTTTATTTAATCTCCCTGGCCTCCCCCACAAACTTCTCATCTATGCTTTAAAATAGCTGTTGACCCTTTGGTTTTATATAGATAAATTTTTTTTTTTTTAATAAACAGAATACTCAGGGGTGATCATCTTTATTCTTTGGGCTAAACTGTTAGTTCACAGGTGACTTTAGGGGGTAGTTTCAATTCAAGGTTTGAAGAGCAACTCAGGGCCATAGTCTCGGGGACACCTCCAGCCTCAATAGGTCCAGTAAGGATGGATTCCTTAAGAATTTGAAGTTCTGTTCCACATTTTTCTCCCTTTTTATCAGGATTCATCTATTGCTTTGCGTTCCTGATCAGGACATTCAGTAGTGGTAGCCGGGCACCCTCTAGTTCTGGTCTCAAGGTGGGGGAGGCAGTGGTTCATGTAGACAATTAGTCCTGTAGTCCAGTTCCTTCTCTGATTCTTGGGTTTCCTTCTTTCTCATTTGTTCCAGACGATTAAAGACCAATAGTTGTGTCTTATCTGGTTGCTCATAAGCTTTTAAGACCCTAGACACTACTTACCATACCGGGAGGTGGAACATAAACTTCAAAAACCCTATTATGCCAATTGACTGGATTGTCCCATGAGACCAGGCCCTAAGCCCCCAAACCAAGAGAACTAATCTCATGATGTGAATGGTTATGTCTAATTAGTGTCAGCATCTGTAGCCTCCACTTTTTTTGTTGTTGTTAAATTGTTTCAAAACTGTACACAACTGAATATTTACCCTTTTCCCTATGTACAGCTTATTGACATGAGTTACATCAGTCATGCTGTGCAAACTTCAGCCATATTTGGTGCCACCTTTCCCATTCTATGGAGCCCTGGTGGCATAGTGAGTAAGTACTCGGCTGCTAACCAAAAAAGTTCTGCAGTTCGAATCCACCAGCTGCTCGTATTGGGGCAGTTCTACCCTGTCCTATAGGGTTTCTATGAGTCAGAAATGACTCACAGCAACAGGTTCGTTTGGTTTTTTTGTTGTTTTTTTCCCCATTCTAGAAACATAAAGTGACTACTACCTAGAGAGTACTTCTCCCTCTCCCCTCACCCTCATAACCACTAATGAACATTAGTTTCTGTGTTTTTACCTATTCATATCATTTCATAAGAGTAAGAACATACAATATTTGTTTTTTGTGATTAACTTATTTCACTCAACATAATATCCTCCAGGTTCATCCACATTGTAAGATGTTTTGGGGATTCATATTTATTGTTGAGTAGTATTCCATTGTATGTATGTACCACATTTTACTTATCCATTCAGTCGTTGATGGGTACTCAGGTTGTTTCCATCTCTTAGCTAATTGTGAATAGTGCTGCAATGAACATAGGTGTGCATATGTCTGTTCGTGTCACTTCTATTAGATCCCTAGGGTATATACGTAGGAGTGGAATTACTGGTCATATGGCAGCTCTACCTCTAGTTTTTTGAGGAACTGCCAGACTGTTTTCCACAATGGTGGTACCATTTTGCATTCCCACCAGCAATGGATGAGTGTTCCAATTTTTCCACATCCCCTTCAATGCTTGTTATTTTCCTTTTTTTTGTTTTTAATCTTAGCCATCCTAGTAGGAGTGAAATGGTATCTCACTGTGGTTCTGATTTACATTTCTCTAATGGCTAATGACATTGGGCATCTTTTCATGTGTCTGTTGGCCATTTGAATATCCTGTTTGGTGAAGCGTCTGTTCATATCCTTTGCCCAGTTTTTCATTGGATTATTTGTCTTTTTGTTGCTAAATCCATAGGTTTTTTAATGGCTGATTTTCAGAAGTAGATCATCAGGGCTTTCTTCTGACATGCCGTTGGGTGAACTTGAACCTCCAACATTTTGGTCAGAAGCCAAGTATGTTAACTACTTGCACCACCCAGAAACTCCTTCATGCACTTTAGCCTGGCATAAAGACCCTCGAAGTCCTGCCCTGTACACTTCTCCAGCTGGTCGTTGGCCCCTTCTGATCTCAAACCCTTCGTTCCAAACCTCTAGGCTGTCTCTGACCACTCCCAAGCTTAGCAGAATGTCATCTGCTACTGGTGTCCACCTCTATCACAGTCTGTGTCAACTGGACTGTGATGGCTGGCAAGGCCGAGGTCCGTGAGGGCATGGCACAGGAAGGGACAGCTGAATGTGAAGGAATGACAATGAATGAATGGCATTTGGGCTGGAAATTAGCCTTCCCAGTGCTCTCATTGCACATGTTTCCGGAAAACAAGGGCCTTCTGGCTGATTACTAAAGGATCTGTGACACTCAGAGGTTCTGAATTCTGCCCGCAGCTTCCTTCCTGTTCCCCTCAGATGGAAGGAAGTTGAGGGCCTAGATCACAGCCTCCTGGGCCTACAGAGTAAGAGGTTCACCGTCCCTTCTCTCCCATAGGTAGCCAAGTGGACTGGAACCAGATGGACTCCACTGGGCCTGCAGGACTCAGGCACAGAGGTGGAGCCTCGGGCTGCCCCCTGGAGGGCTCGCCCCAACCCTCGGACAGCTCCAGCTGGATAAGTTCAGCACCGGGGGTCTGTCTCATGCTCATTCCAGTCAAGTGCAGGATTGGCCAAAGGTGCTGTGGGCCCTGGGGTCATCCCCATGTCCCATGCAGCCCTTTACAATTTACTGAGCCTTTCATATCTGGTCATGATCTATCTCTTTTGAGACTCCAGACAACTGCAAGGTGGGCATTACCTCCTCATCTTACAGATGTGAAGAGGAGGCGTAGACAGGTGAAGTGACAGGTGAATTAAAGGCATGACAGGGCTTGAGCTGAGGTGTTTCAGCTCCAGATGTGTTGCTTTCGCCACCTTACCCCTCAGGGTAACCCTAAGGGGTTGACACTGTCTGGAAATGGCCCTCCATCGCTGCTCACATGTTACCCAAGGTGTTCTGCTAAAAGCTGTGCCTTGAGCCCCACCTCTCCCCACTTCTCTAATTGCTCCTGCTCCTGTCTCCCTCTCCTCCTCATGGCCACTTCTGTCAGGCACCCACAGATGATGTTAGTGTTGGGCCCTCTCTGCAGTTTCCATCCAGCACAGTCGCCACCTGCCCAAGGTTAGCTCAGAAGTGACCTTCTCTTTTTTTCTGCCATCTTGACCAAGATCTAGAGGCTCTCGCATACCGTACCCCCAAGCAGGAAGCACTTGTGTAAGTCATCACATATTTCTTCATTCCTGCTTCCCCATTAGTGAAATGAAGAAGAATAAAGTCTAATCCTCCTATGTCTGTGAGGATGAAATGAGCTCACAGAGATAAAGGACCTGCAAAGAGCAGGGCCCATTCATTAAAGGGTTCTTTAGTTTCCAGTTTGGCCTGATATCCACTCGACCAGGCTTGTTGCCCAAACTGTGGGCATCATCCCTCACTGCATCTCACACTCCCACGTCTGCTTTGTTCAATCTGTGCCCCGGGCCTTGCTGTAAGCAATTCCTGAGCACCTACTCTGTGCCAGCTCCTAGCTGGGCCTGGGGTCGGCACCAGGCCATGGGCCTGCCCAGCCAGGACTTGCTCCAGGCCTGCCATCATCTCCTGAAACCATTCACCAGTCCCACATATGCCCTGCTGGCTTTGTGACTTACACCTGCAGTATAAAGACAATTCATTCCCTCTGGCTTTGGAGGACTTCACGGGGCACCAAATTTCCCTTGGTCTTGGCCCTGGCTCCCTTTACCTGGCGGTCTGAGAAGAAGTTTAGTTAACCATATGTGGTCAGAGCCCAGCCCAGCCTCTCTGAGTCTTGTTCCAATCCCCAGATCTTTTAACCACCAGAGGGGCACAGAATCAGGCTGTCCAGGCTGGCTGTACCTTGTGCTCTGAGGGAAAAAAACCAAACCGGTTGCTGTCGAGTTGACTCCAACTCCTGGTGACTCTATGTGTTTCAAAGTAGAACTGTGTTCCATAGGCTTTTCAATGGCTGACTTTTTTTTTATTATTGTACTTTAGATGGAAGTTTACAGAACAAACTAGCTTCTCATTAAGCAGTTAGTACACAGATTGTTTTATGACATTGGTTAACAACTCCACGACATGTCAACATTCTCCCTTCTTGACCTTGGGTTCCCGATTACCAGTTTTCCTGTCCCCTCATACCTTCTAGTTCTTATTCCTGGACTGGTGTGCCCCTTTAGTTGCATTTTGTTTTATGGGCCTGCCTAACCTTTGGCTGAAGGGTGAACCTTGTGAATGACTACGTTACTGAGCTAAAAGGGTGTCCAGGAGCCATACTCTCAGGGTTTCTTCAGTCTCTGTCAGGCCAGTAAGTCTGATCTTTTTTTTGTGAGTTAGAATTTTGTTCTACATTTTTCTCCAGCTCTGTCCAGGACCCTCTATTGTAATCCCTATCAGAGCAGTTGGTGGTGGTAGCCGGGCACCATCTAGTTGTGCTGGACTCAGTCTGGTGGAGGCTGTAGCAGTCGTGGTCCATTAGTCCTTTGGACTAATCTTTCCCTTGTATCTTTTAGTTTTCTTCATTCTCCCTTGCTCCCTAAGGAGTGAGACCAGTGGCGTATCTTAGACGGCCACTCACAGGCTTTTAAGACCCCAGAGGCTACTCACTCAATGGCTGACTTTTTGGAAGTAGACAGTCAGGCCTTTCTTTCGAGGTGCCCCTGGGTGGACTTGAACCTCCAACCTTCCAGTTAGCAGACAAGTGCTTAATTGTTTGCACCACCTAGGGATTCCATGCTCTGAGGGAAGGGGATTCCATTTCACTGGGCATCTCCTGTCCCACTACCTCACACGTACTGTCTTCTCTGTCCTCACAGCATCTCTGAGAAGTGGGTCTATTATCATTCCCACTTGGTAGAGGAGGGAACCAGCTCAGACCGGGGAGGGTCCCAGCCTACCCAGCCCCTTGGTTAGAGGAGCCTGCACTGAAGCCATATGGACTCCACACACTCTCTGATGCTTTGCTCATCTCTCTCCTTGTGAGGTCTCTCCTCACTCTTGGGTGGGGCGGGGGCAAAGGGATGCTCCAGGAGCTTCCCCTGGCTGGTGCCTGCACTCTAGAGTCTGCCAGGGCACTGCTTCTGGCTTTGCTGCTTCTCTGCCATCTCCCAGCCACTCTTCTCGAGCCTCTCTCGGCATCCAGGAGGACAAGGAAGAAAAACATTCATCTGCCCAAGCCATTGACTTCCACATAACTCTACTGGTTGCATTAAGCAATAATAAAATACCCCTCACAACTGAACAGCACTTTAAACTTGCACATACATTATCCCATTTAATTCCTCTGCCACCACAGCCATTCATTCAGAAAATCCTCCCTGCATTCCTGACTCAAGCCAGCTGCTTGGTGCAGCCCTGAGACACAACAGGGAACAAGATTGGCCCTTGTCATCGGGGGGCTTCTGCATTTTATTATTTTCTCAGTTTTGCAGAGTAGGTGACTGGGGCTCAGAGAGAAGTGTGACTTGCCCACAGCCAGGAAGTGGCAGGGCAAGGACTCAGATGTAAATTTCCTCTTCTCAGATCCTATAGGGTTTCTTTGCTATACCCTTTGTCAGTCTTGGGAGACATTGGGTGACTTTTCAGGTGACACTGCTAATTCTTTTTTTTGTTTTGTTTATTGTTGTAGTTTAAATGAAGTTTACATTTCAAGTTAGTCTCCCATACAAAAATTTATACATACATTGTCATGTGGCCCTAATTGCTCTCCCCATACTGTGACAGCACACTCCTCCTTTCCATCCCTGATTCCCCATGTCCATTCAACCAGCTCCTAACCCTCTCTGCCTTCCCATCTCACCTCTGAACAGAAGCTACCCATTTAGTCTCTTGTATCACTTTATGTCTCACAGTCCAGTCCAATCCCTGTCTGAAGAGTTGGCCTTGGAAATTGTTTTATTTCTGGGCTGATAGAGAATCCAGGGCCCATACTTTCCAGGGTTCCTCCAGTCTCATTCAGACCATTAAGCCTGGTCTTCTTACTAGAATTTGAGTTCTGCACCCCACCTTTCTCCTGCTCCATCAGGGACTCTCTGTTGTGTTCCCTGTGAGGGCAGTCATTGGTGGTAGCTGGGCACCATCTAGTTCTTCTGGTCCCAGGCTGATGAAGTCTCTAGTTTATGTGGCCCTTTCTGTCTCTGGGCTAATACTTTCCTTGTGTCTTTGGTGTTCTTCATTCTCCTTTACTCCAGGTGGTTGGGACCAATAGATGCATCTTAGATGACCGCTTGCAAGGTTTTAAGACCCCAGATGCCACTCTCCAAAGTAGGGTGCAGAACATTTTCTTAATAAGCTTCGTTATGCCAATTGACCTAGATGTCCCCTGAAAGCATGGTCCCCAGAGCCCTACCCCTGCTACTCTGTCGTTCAAAGTATTTGATTGTATTCAGGAAACTTCTTAGCTTTGGTTTAGTCCAGTTGTGCTGACTACCCCTGTTGTGTGTGCTGTCGTTCCCGTCACCTAAGATAATTCTAAATCTACTATCTAGTTAGTAAATAACCCTCACCCTCCCTCCCCACCCTCATAACCATCAAAGAATAACATTGCTAATTCTTATAATGCTTCTTACTTCTGTGGAAACGTCTTTGCAGGCAGACAGATCGGGGTTCAAATCACATCCTGCCCCTTAATAGCTGCTTAGGCTAGGGGGATGAAGTCCCCTTTCTGAGCCTCAGTTTCCTTGTTTGTAAACATAGGAATCACACCTCCTAGTGTGCCTGGCTGCTAGAAGCATCTACTGTAACTCAAGTGCATAACGGTATATCTGGCATGACAGTTGAGATCATTTGCCTCCTTTAGGGATCTGTTTCCCTTTCTCTCAACAAAGCAGGGGGGGGGGACTGAGTCGTCTTCATCTCTCACCATAGGCAGCCTCCCCTCCTTGGCTTTCTCGGGAGCTGCTTCATTATATAGGTGCCTGAGTCGGTATTTCACAGCTTTGGGACCAGTTTGGGGCAGCAGGTCATTGGGATGGAATTGGGATCATGGCAAGGAATTGTGTGAGACAGGAAGTGGAATTTGAAGGACTGGGAGCCTTGGAAAGTCTAACATCAGGAAGGACCAAGTCCTGGGGCTGTGTTGTTGTTTGTTGCCATCAAGTTGGCTCCAACTCACGGAGATCTTATATATAACAGAACAAAAGTTGTCCAGTCCGACACCATCTGCATGATCATTGGTATGTTTGAACCCAGGGTTATGGCTATTGTGTCAATCCATCTCATTAAGGGTTTCCCTCATTTTCACTGAGTCTCTACTTTACCAAACATGATGTCCTTATTTACCAATTGTTCTTTCCTGATGGTGTGTCCAAAGTAAGTCTCATGATCCTTGCTTCTAAGGAGCATTCTGTTTGTATGTCTTCTAAGATAGATTTGTTCATTCTTCTGTCAGTTCATGGTATATTCAATATTCCTCTCCAACACCACAGTTCAGATACATCAATTCTTCTGTTTTTCTTTTCATTGTTCAGCTTTTGCATGCATATGAGGTGATTGAAAAGACTGTGGTTTAGGTTAGGCACACTTTAGTCATCCAAGTGACATCTTTGCTTTTTAGCATTTTAAAGAGGTCTTTTGCAGCAGATTTGCCCAATGCAATAATATATCGTTTGATTTCTTGACTGCTACTTCCATGGACATTGATTGTTGATCCAAGTAAAATGAAATTATTGACAACTTTAAGCCCTCCATGAATCCATAGAGGCTGTTGGGACCTCTTTGAAGGCTGAGAGAGATGACATTAGGGAGGTTTCTGTGCACAGAGGTGAGGTGCTGGAGGACTTTGGAGCACCCTCCCTATGGGCTTATGGTGGAGTGAGAACCTGGGCTGCCCTGCTTTCTGCCCTCCCTGCTTTCCTGCCCCTCCATCCAGCCTCTGACTCATCCTGGCCCATTCGTTCCCCAAATCCATCTCTTGCTCTGAAGAAAATCCCTTTGTGTTCTCCCCCAGAACTCCAAATGGCTTGTCCCTTCACTTGGGTCACCCCTCCAGGGTGACCAACTATCTAAAAATATCTCTCCCTCCCCTGGTCACTTTCTAACTTCTAATTCTGCATTTTTAAATTAAAAAAAATGTTTTTAATAGCCATCATTGCTCCCAGAACCACATTACGTGTTTATTGGCAAATTTCGTGTCTCCTACATTGGAATACAAACTCTACAAGACCAGGACTTGGCTGGTTATACTGTGGATAGTGCTTGGACTAGTCCTGGGCACGCAGCAGAGGCTCAGTTGCTATTTGTCAGAAGGTCTGGCTGTTTGAGGGCTGTCCTCTGCAGTGTGAGCTCCAGACTCAGCCAGCTGGGCCTGATCAGGCTCGGGGGCTAAGAGTGCACTGGAAGAGGGAACACTTGAACTTGAAGACATTTCCTCATGCACTTGTTCATTCATCCACTCATTCAGCTACTGCTTCCTGAGCAGCTCTGCCTCTGGATACCAGGGCTGAGAAGGGGGTCAGTCGTGGGGTGACAGGAGGACGGCCTTGCCAAACCCTGAATCCAAAGTGAAGGGGGTGAGTGGAGCAGTGGGAGCTGAGAAGGCGCTGAGTAAGACTGACCCAAGGAGGAAGAGAAAAGTGGGCCCTCCTTTTGAATAGAGCCTCTGTGAACAGACAGACACAGAGCTGAGGCAGGCTGTCAGTGGCAAGAGTGCCAGCGTGTATGAGGATGGGAGGAGGGGGGAGGCTGGCAAGGCTCAGGGGCTTCAGCAGGGCTCTGGCTGAGCCCTTTTGGAAGCTGAGGGAGGGCACTGTCTGGACTGGGGTGAGGAGGGGGAGATGGGCAGCACTGGCCTCCACGTGGCTGGAGTTGGGGAAACTGGCTAGGCCTGCAGGGCTCCCTTCTGATGTCAGCCTGTTTCTTCCCAGGTGCAGACATGCCTGCAGCAGTTCACGGTGATGGTGGCACAGCTCCAGCAGATCCGGACCAGCCTCCTAGGCTCCATGGAGCAGGCACTGATGGGGCAGAATGACCCTGCCCCTGCTGTCCGGATGCTGCCCACATATGTGGGCTCCACCCCACATGGCACCGGTGAGTGGCCAGGCCCGGAAGAGGGGTGCTGGTTTGGGGAGGGGAGTCCCTTATTCCTGTCCCTGTTCCTAAGGCCCCTTGACCAGACTTTGCAGTCATGGGAGTGTTTCTAAGAGGCAGTGGCTCTGCATGCCTTTCTGTGATCTGCTTGTCCCCAGAGCAGGGAGACTTTGTGGTGCTGGAGCTGGGGGCCACAGGGGCCTCGGTGCGTGTGCTGTGGGTGACTCTGACGGGCACTGAGGGGCACAAGGTGGAGCCCAGGAGCCAGGAGTTTATGATTCCCCCAGAGGTGATGCTGGGCCCTGGCAAGCAGGTGAGCATTTCCCAGCCTAGACTCTGGGGCCTGGGGCTGGGGTTGGGGGTGGCACACAATGGCAGAGCTGAGCACCCATGTGTCCTTCAGCTCTTTGACTTTGCCGCCTGCTGCCTGACCAAGTTCCTGGAGGCACTCCCTGTGAGCAATCGGTGTCTGCCGCTTGGGTGCAGCTTCTCCTTCTCTTGTCACCAGACGGGCCTGGACAGGGTGAGGTGGAGAGGGCACAGGGCAATGGGTGGAAGGGGACACAGCCCAGGAAGACTTTTGGAGGAGTTACTTGGCTTCTCTGCCCCCAGAGCATCCTCACTTCCTGGACTAAGGGCTTTAGATGCAGTGATGTGGAAGGCCAGGACGTAGTCCAGTTGCTGAGAGATGCCATCGAGAGGCAAGGGGTGAGTGGGCAGGTATGCTGGGAGGGCTGCCCACATGGTCAGGTCCCAGGCCTGGGGCACACAGGCTGAGTCCGTGCTTCTGGGAGTGCCCGTTCCAACACTGACCCTCACCCCACGCAGCACCTTCCTCCTCTGTTCATACAGTTTATCCAGTTTAACCCTGGGGAAAAGTTGGCAGTATTTCCATTTTATAGGTAAGGAATCTGAGGCTAAAAACCAGTTGCCGTCAAGTCAGCCCTGACTCATAGTGACCCCATGTGTGTGTCAGAGTAAAATGTGCTCCATAGGGTTTTCAGTGGCTGAGTTTTTTGAAATAGATCACCCAGCCTTTCTTCTGAGGCACCTCTGTGTAGATTTGAACCTCCAGACTTTTGGTTAGCAGCTAAATGTGTTAACCATTTGTACCACCCAAGGACTCCAAACTGAGACTAAGAAAGGTCAAATAAATGTTCGGGACCCTAGGGAGAAGCAAAGATGAAAAGATGTTAGCCCTGTCCTCCAGAATCTCCCAGTCTAGTGGGGACAGCATTCCCATATAAGTTTGTCACTGTTGAATGACTGTGGGGGCACTGGGGAGGGAACACCTGTTACCTAGGCAGAGGCCTGAAGGAGAAGTTTGCTGGGTGCATGAGCTGGGGAAGGACAGGGTGATCTGGTTTCAAGAACAGCACATGAAAAAAAAAAAAAGGCTGGATGCTTGAGAAAGCCAGACCTGCCTTGGCTGGCTGTGAGCAGAGGTGAGAGTCAGGGCTCAGAAGGTGGGACATGGGGAGCCAGGCCAGGCAGAGGGCAAAGCCAGTGAATGCCTCAGTTCAGTGAACGCTCAAGTTCGGCCCTGTGGGGAACACTGTTGCTCTGAAGTGATAGCTGAGGCTGGGAGCCACAGGACCCCTGAGAGCCTGAGTTCAGGAGGGAGAAGCAAAGGTGTGTGTGGGAGACAGGAACCCCCTTAGGGTGAGGCCTAGAATATATGTGAGACAGAAAAGTGTGGGCCACATGCACAGCTGTCTCATGGGCCTGGGCGTCTCTGTCACACTGGGCAGCCCTGCCTCACCCATCCCCCAGACCCCGGCCTCTGCCCTCTCCATTGTGCAGGCCCCAAGCCTCAAAGTGGTTGCTGTGGTGAACGACACGGTGGGAACCATGATGGGCTGTGACTCGGAGCTTGGGCTGTGTGAAATCGGGCTCGTTGTAGGTGAGCGGGGCCATTCGTGAAGGTGGGCAGGGGCAGCGAGGGTGGCTGTTTGGCGAGCAAGCTCTGACTGGGTTGCTTCTGCCAGACATTGGCACCAAGGCCTGTTACATGGAGGAGACGAAGCATGTGGCAGTGCTGGGTGAGGACCTGGGCAGTGTCTGCGTCAGTATCGAGTGGGGCTCTTTCTGCGATGATGAAGCCCTGGGGCCGGTGCTGACCTCCTTTGACCATGTCCTGGACCAGGAGTCCCTGGATCCTGGTGCCCAGAGGTGAACTGGAGAGACCTTGCCTTTCTGCTCTGGGGCCCCCCACTGCTCTGCTCCTCAGTCCTGGGCTCTGCCTGTCCCCCTGTGTTCAGGCCCTTAGCCCCCTGCCTCTCTCTAAGGGTCTCCAGGGTGCTCCCTGGGGGCCCTGGCAGGGCTCTAGGAAGGAAGGGCTCAAGGTTCTAGAACCCTGAGTCCTCAATCCTTGCCCTCCCCCCACTGCCTTTTACTCTGGCTGGCGCTGACAGGAGTTGGGGGCTGCGGGGTAACTGAACAAAGTATCCCCTGCCTTCCTTTGGGTCCTACTGCTCCTCCAGGAGGCCCCTGAACCTAACTCAGGCCAGGAGGGCAGCAGGGTCTGGTCAGGCACCCACTTGCCTCCTGGGAGGCTGTTTGCTTCTGGAGCCTCCTGTCTGGAGACCCCTCAGAAAATGAACCCTTTGTGGGGGCTTTTGAAGGCTGGGCCTAGTGGGTTGAGGGCTTAGTAAAGGCTCTGTTCTGCTGTCCTTCACACCTCCAGGTTTGAGAAGATGATTGGGGGCCTGTACCTGGGTGAGCTGGTGTGACTGGTGCTGGTTGACCTGGCCCACCGTGGGCTCCTCTTTGGAGGATGCACCTCCCCTGCCCTTCTGAGTCAAGGCAGCGTGGCCCTGGAGCATGTGGCCAAGATGGAGGAGTGAGTAGGGAGCGGGGGTCTTGGGCCAGGCCCAGTGTTCTGTCCCCAAAGTAGCCATGGGCTTCTGTTGGGGGTGGAAACTGGGAAGTTCTGGGGTACCGAGCCCCAAACCAGCGCCCTATTCCTCCCTAGCCCAGCCGGGACAGCCAGAGTCCTTGCCATCCTGCAGAACTTGGGCCTGAGCCCAGAGGCCTCGGATGTGGAGCTCGTGCAGCAAGTGTGCGTGGCTGTGACCACGCGAGCCGCTCGCCTCTGCGCCACCGCCTTGGCTGCCATCCTCAGCCGCCTCCAGCACAGCCGGGAGGAGCATGCAGATCGCTGTGGCCACTGGAGCCGAGTATTTGAGCGCCATCCCAGGTATTGTGAATGCGCAGTCCTTTGTGAGCAGGTGGCGTGAGTGTGCATGTGTGGTGACACACACATGAAGGCTCCCCTATGTACCACACCTACACGCGCTTGTGAAGGCCCGGGGTACAAATGGCACCCAAGTGGAAGAGAGTCTGAGGAGGTGATGGGCAGCCAGAGAGGCTGAAGGAGGAGCTGTTGCTTCCCTCTGTGTGCGCATGGAAGGGGCTGTGTGTGGTTGGTGCCCTGAATGGACTTAGGATGGAACTGGTTTGCGGTGATACGCTTGGGGGTCGGAGTGGTGGTGTCAAGCCGGTGCGCCCATGTGTCTGCAGTTTCCTCGGCCTCCTGAAGGAGACAGTGATGCTTCTGGCCCCTGAGTGTGGCGTCTCTTTCATCCCTTCTGTGGATGGTGGCGGCCGGGGTATGGCAGTGGTGACCGCCGTGGTCACCTGCCTGGCGACCTACCGGCGCCTGCTGGAGAAGACACTGGTGCCGTTCCGGCTAGACCAGGAGCAACTGGCAGCAGTGCAGGTCCAGATGAAGGAGGCCATGGCCAAGGGACTCCGTGGGGAGGCCTCCTCCCTGCGCATGCTGCCCACCTACGTCCGTGCCGTACCTGACGGCAGCGGTAAGACCTGGTTGAGTGTGGGGCTGGGACATGGGCCCCTGGGGGTTCCAGCGTGTGACCAGCTTCATCCTGGCACTGAGGGTCTCTGGCCCACAGAGCGTGGGGACTTCCTGGCCCTGGACCTGGGGGGCACCAACTTCCGGGTCCTCCTGGTGCGTGTGGCCGCTACAGGCGTGCAGATCACCAGCGAGGTCTACACCATCCCTGAGCTCATGGCCCGGGGCCCTGGGCAGCAGGTACCCACAGCCTGGGCCTGACATTGGGGTCGGGGATGGCTAGGCGGGGCCCAGTGCCTGACCCAGCCACCCCTGCAGCTATTCGACCACATTGTGGACTGCATCGCGGACTTTCAGCAGAAGAAGGGCCTGGTTGGGCAGAGCCTCCCCCTGGGCTTCACCTTCTCTTTCCCATGCAGGCAGCTCGGCCTGGACCAGGTGAGGGAGGGGAGGCCCAGAAAAGTGATTCCCAAGGCCTCCCTTAATGGACTGGGCAGGAGGCCAGGAGAGGGGTGTGAGCAGCCTGGGCTGGGGGGTGGGGCGGACAGAGGCACTGCTGGGCTTCACTTGCATTTGGCTCAGTTTCCCCAGGTGGAGGGTACATGATAAAGTGGCCCAGAGTCCAGGGCCATGAAGAAGTCTGGGGTGGAAAAGGACATGATGCCCACAGGGGCCACAAATGGGCAGGAGAGTAGAGTCAGGACTCGGGGTGGGGACACTTGTTCTCAAGGCAGGCAAGACACGGGGCTGAGAGAGGGCAAGGTGACCATCCTAGGCATAGCAAGGTGCCCTGGTCTGTGCCCTGTGGGGAGTGGTGCTGTCTCTGTGTCTAGAGGGGTCAACACAGGCCTGGCTCCGCATTGGGTACCCAGTTAGGGCAGCAGAGCAGCAGGCGGAGGTCTGAGTGCAGCACTCCCTCAGCACACACCTGTGTATGATAAATTCTCAGTAGGCACGTGTGGGGGCTACAATACAGACCTAGCAGGACTCTCCTTCTCCCTTCCCAGTTTCTTCCTGGACACCCATCCATTGTCTTATGAGATCCCTGTGGTCACTGGGCAGCTCTAACCATCCTGACACCACCCACCTTTGGGCAGTGTCCACCGTCTGACCCTGTGCCCACCTCTCTGACCTGGGACTACTCTGAGCTTTCTCTGACACACTGGTCCTTTGGGTCATGCAGTTGGCTCACTCTTTTTGATTACTCCTTGTAAGCTGTGAAAAGCAGGTGCAACTTGGGGTACAGAGCCAGGTGTGCATGAAGCACAGCTTCATTCATTTTCCTATAACTAAACTTAATCCCCATGTTGAGCCCCAGGTTTTGGAGGGGTGAAGACTTAATGTTGACCCATTCAGGGACCCCCTTCCCAGCTCTGCTGGGATACCACCTGGGCCCCTCTCAGCTGCATAGCGTCCTGCTGCTGTATACAGCATGCAGACATGTGGGAACAAGGGAGATGGCCCGGGTCCCAGCTGTCTGGATTCCCCTGTGCCACTTTCTCTCTCAGGTCTTCACACCTCTTTGGGCATTACCTGGAGAAGGTGGGCAGAGGCCTCTTCTGCTCTCAGATTGCGAAAATCTCTCTGCCTCTTCCCCGTACTGGGGCTCAGCCTAGGGTGGGAGGGCACAGGACATCTTCTTGGTGGCCCCCACAAACCTGGCTCTGGCTTTCCCTCCACCTCCCCTTCCCCAGACTGGGCCATCTGTATCTTGTCTGGGACCAGACAGCTCTGCTACTCCTTGTGATCTGGCCTCCCCCAGACTGGCTCTCCCCTCATCCTCTCACTCCCTCTGGTTTTTGTGTTTGAGACAATGAGCTCAGAACACCTTAAAAACAAACAAAAAAAAGACCCATTGCCATTGAGTCAATTCTGACTCGTGGTGACCTTATAGGACAGAGTAGAACTGCCGCATAGGGTTTCCAAGGAGCAGCTGGTGGATTCGTACTGCTGACATTTTGGTTGCAGTCAAACGCTTAACCACTGTGCCACCAAGTCTCCATAGAACACCTTAGCTGCTGTTAAAACAGAAAAAGGGATACTAGGAAATATCATTGGGGAAACACGCTGATTAATATTTCTAAAATATCCTGCCCCAAAGATGTCCAGACCTCCTTCCCAGCTCCTGCTTGGGGCAGAGCAGTCACTTTCTACTAATGGCCATGGAACTGTTCCGCTCTGCTGCCCTTCCCTCAGAGGAAGCATGCCAAGAAAAGACCATGCCTAAGTGCAGTCACACCCTTGGTTGCCAAGCTCACTATTTAAGCTCAATTTCCCACAATAGAGACTCATCGGTCTTGCCCCCTATTCTGCCCAGGTGACTGGGTTCTGGCGTTGCCACTTGTCATACACTCGTCTCTGGAACACAAGAGCTAAGTTCCCATGATTGAGGCTCTGTTCCCAACTCTGTGCATTCCTGCCTCTCAAGTGACTCTCCCCAGTTCTTTCTGCAAGAGCGAAATCTGCTGTCATTGGGACCTCTGAGCCTTCTCTGTCCTCTCTTCTCAAACGCACAGCACTCACTTTCCCGGCTGCTGTCATTCCTAACCCAAATACGCAGGGCCATTCTATCTGGGCAAACGTCTTAAACCCTCAGACCACCTGAGCATCCTGGAACTAATAATAGAAGGCTCAGTTGGTGCTTATTAATAGGTTTCTCCACACTGAAAGTCTCCTGGGGAAAGGGAAAGGGACAGAAGGCAAGGCCTTGGACCATATGGCAAAGCAGGCTTTGGGGAGGCAGAGTGAGCTTCCACTGCTGTCAGGGGCCTCCAGCTTCCTGTCCTTCTCTGTCCCACCCCAGGGCATCCTCCTGAACTGGACCAAGGGTTTCAGCGCGTCAGACTGTGTGGGCCAAGACGTCGTGGCTCTGCTGCGGGAAGCCATTAGGCGCAGACAAGTAGAAACCTGCCTCCATGGGTCGTCCCTGGGCAGGGGGGCTGTGGCAGGCCTTGGGGGGAAGCAAAGGGTCTACCGCTTCCTGAGAGGGGGCCCCTCTGCAGTAGAGACCTTTGGGTCCAACGCCGGTTGCCATGACAACCACGTTGCCCAGCAACTAGCAGCATCTTTTTGTGTGCAGGCAGTGGAGCTGAATGTGGTTGCCATTGTCAATGACACGGTGGGGACCATGATGTCCTGTGGCTATAAAGACCCCCATTGTGAGGTTGGCCTCATCGTCGGTAAGGAGGGGCCCTGCTCTTTTGTGCCCCTACTGCCTGTTAGTTCACTGCCCGATGTTGAGTCCTCAGGGTGGTTGTCCCCTGGTGTTGGGGATGTGGGATCATTCCTATGTGATTCAGTGGGGCCCTGGAAAGTACAACTGGGTCGGGAGTCTGGAACTTGGGATTCTAGCCCAGCTCAGCCACTGACTCTCTAAGCCTCAGTTTGTCCATCTGTAAAATGAACCTGAGCTTTGGAGTCATACAAATTTGAATGGAAATGCGTTGCCATTTCTGTCTGTATGGAGTCCCTGGGTGGTGCAAATGGTTAATGCACTCAGCTGCTAATAGAAAGGTTAGAGGTTCGAGTCCACCCTGTAGCACCTTGGAAGAAGTGCCTGGCAATCTACTTCTGAAAAATCAGCCATTGAAAAACCTTATGGAGCACAGTTGTACTCTGACACACATGAGGTGGCCATGAGTCAGAATTGGCTGGACAGCAACTGGTAGGGTTTTTTCCCTATCTGTATGACCTTGGGCACATCACTAGAGCCTGTTTCCTCATCTCTAAGATAGACATAATGATAAAGCCTGTCTTAAGGGATCGTGAAGATGAGTGAGAGGGGTAAATGTCATGTGTGCCTGGCTGAGGGCATGCATTCCAAGTTTGGGACTGAGTGGGGGCCAGGCAATGAACTGGGAGGGCTTAGACACTCCAAGGTTTAAGTCTTTATTAAGCACGTACGCTGTGGCCAGCTGTGGGCTGGATGAAGGGGCAGGAAGACATGTAAAAGAAAGGGAATCTTTGCCTTCTTGGAACTGACTGCCCAGCGGGGAGCTGAGCCCAGAGCAGCAGGTGGCAGTTAGAGAGAGGTGACCCTGACTCTAAACAGGGTGGCTGGATTCTGACAGGGCCAAGATCAGGAAGGAAGCAGTCCAGGGATGAAGGGGACTTAACAAAGCCTGGAAAGAAAGGGTCTGGCTCGGTGGGGGAGGAGAGCTCCCCATAACTCCTTCAATGTGGGTGTCTTAGAACATGAGGCACATAGTGGCCCCCCAGTGACCTGGCACGGGGCAAGCAGTCAGCAAAGCCACACCCAGATCTCCATGTGCATAAATAACAGATGGATGGATTCCAGGTGGGGCCAGCAAGGAGGCCACCTGCCTAGAACTGAACATGTGTTGGGAAGAGGAAGGAGACACCTTTACCCAGGGTGGGCCTACTGCCTGGAGTGTCTTTTCCTTTCTGTGCTTCTTGACGTCAAGGCCCTATTCAAATATCACCTCCTCTCCAGAGTTTTCTCAACCCTCTGGGCTTCCCCGTGCTCTTCTTTGTGCTTCTCCCAGGGCCCATGCAGGTGGCAGCAAAGCTGGCTATTCACTGCCCATCCTCTGGCCAGACCGTAGGGCTCCTTGCAGCTGATTTCTCACTAGGTTCCCAGCTCCTGGCCCAGCACCTCTGAGCTTGAGGACCTGGGAGGCCATTCCTGGGAGCTGGGGCTTCTCACTGCAGACAGTAGAGAGCTGTCATGCTTCCAGGGGAATGACATAACTGAGGGGCATTCTAGAAAGAACATTCTGGGCTAGCATGGCAGAGGCACTAATAGCAGGGCTTTGGGAAGGAAGGAGGACCAGGACCAGATAGGTGACAAGTGGTGAGTGTGGGCAGATGGAGCGGTCAGGAAAGAGGCCCAGCTGTGCTGTCTGGGAGTGGGAAGAGCTCAGAGGGGCCTGGTCCCTGCCAGTGAATGGTCTCACGCGGTCTGGCCTCTGCAGGAACAGGCACCAATGCCTGCTACATGGAGGAGCTCCAGAACGTGGCAGGCGTGGATGGGGACTCTGGCCACATGTGCATCAACATGGAGTGGGGCGCCTTTGGGGATGATGGCACGCTGGGTGTGCTCAGCATGCACTTTGACGCTAGTGTGGATGGGGCGTCCATCAACCCTGGCAGGCAGAGGTGGGCTGGGCCCAGGCAGTCGGCGGCTGGCACTGGCAGCAGATTAAGTGATGAAGTCCCCTGTCCTGTGTGTGCACACTCACACGTTTACACAGATTTGAGAAGCTGATCAGCGGCATGTATTTGGGGGAGATTGTCTGCCACATCCTGTTGCATTTGACCAGTCTTGGCGTGCTGTTCCAGGGCCAGCAGACCCAGCAACTACAGGCCAGAGGCGTCTTTAAGACCAAGTTTCTATCTCAGATTGAAAGGTGTCTGTGGCGTACATCCACCTCCCCTGCTTCCCAAAAGAGCCTATCTCCACAGTGGTTGGAGTACTGGGGGTGGGGGGTGGGGGCGCCCTGGAGGATGGAGATGTGAGAGGAGTCATAGTGGTGGCTGCTAATGCAGGACCAGACCTCTCTGCCTTCCACCCCGTCTGCTCCCCAGCAACAGCCTGGCCCTGCGGAAGGTCCGAGACATCCTGCAGGGTCTGGGGCTGTCCCTGACCTCAGATGATGCCCTGATAGTCCGAGAGGTGTGCCAGGCAGTGTCCCGGAGGGCCGCCCAGCTCTGTGGGGCAGGCGTGGCTGCTGTGGTGGAGAAGATCCGTGAGAACCGGGGCCTGGAGGAGCTGACAGTGACCGTAGGAGTGGACGGGACCCTCTACAAGCTGCACCCCCAGTGAGTGTGGGAGCCTGGGCTGGGCAGGGAGGCAGGGCCAGCTGGCCTAGGCTCACACCAGCCTCCGTCCTCTCAGATTCTCCCACCTGGTGGAGGCCACCGTGCGGGACCTGGCCCCTCGCTGTAAGGTCACCTTCTGGCAGTCGGAGGATGGCTCTGGCAAAGGTGCAGCCCTGGTCACTGCTGTTGCCTGCTGCCTGGCCCAGACACCCCGAATCTGAGGACATCTCCAGGAACCACGATGTCTCAGCCCCAGCCTTGCTGCACCAGGGCCTGGGCCTAGCCTGCCCCCACACCCCAGGACCCCCAGAAAAGCCCATGCATGACCCCTTGGTGGCCACCCAGCTTTGGCCCCTGCTTTCCCCAAGAGAAGTGGCACTCGGGTTAGCAATATATAATTTATTTACATTCATGTCCGCTAAAATCCCTACGCGCCCTGGCTGCCGGGCAAGGCTGTGTACATAAGGCCAAGTGTAAGTGCGTCAATGCACTTAAGACGAGTCAGGACACAAACTTCACACGGCGGCCCGCATGGGGCTCAGCCAGCCCCGGGACGGCACGCCTGGCATGCACACTCGCCATTGCCCAGCACGGGGCTCCCATTGCATATTCACATGCCCCGCCAGGCAGGGCACCTCGAGGCTGGGGCCTAGGTCAAGGACTGGGGTTGAGGGAGAGCTGCCCAGTGTCCCTGGTGGGTGAGAGCAGGGCAGCATGTGAGAGGCAGATGTGTACGAACACTGGGGGGTGTGAGGGACTTGGGCGAGACCCTGGTGCACAGGCATGAGATGTGACGGTGGTAGAGGGCGTCTGCACAATGGAGGTGGGTGCGTGTGCGATGGGCGCACAAGCTGGGCGTGTGCGTGTGCCCGCGTGTGGTCGTGTGCCTGAGTCCAGAGGCCTCTCCTGCCCGCCTGGCCATGCCCTTGGTCCCACAGGGTTACAGTGGGCCCCTCAGACGCGCTCCTACCCAGCAGGCACAGAAACGTTTGCATAAGGTCCAGCTCAGGCAGGAGGGGAGATGTGGCCCGAGCCCAGCGTGTGCGTGCATGTCCGTGTGCATGCGGGGCCCTGGCCAGGGGCAGGAGGAGAGGTAGCATCACACACACAGACACACACACGAATGGGCTGGGCCGGGCCTGGCTCCGGCACTGTCTCCCCGGGCCCCAGGGGCTGGAGCAGAGTCAGAGCAGGTGACAGTGCCAGCCTGGCCAGGCAGGCCATAGAGGGTGGGAACGTGGGCAGGGTCTGAAGGACTGGCGTTAAGGGACGGCATCAGCCAGGAGGAGGCCTGTCCACAAAGCTCTCCCTGGGGTGGGGGAAGAGCCCCCGCCCGGCGTCTGTCTGCCCCTAGCGGGTGCCAAAGCTGGTGAGAATGTAGGCGTTGGGGGCCCAGTGGCCTCAGCACTCGGCCTCCGACACCGTGAAGAGGCCAGAGTCTGGCTGGCCCAGTCCGGCCACGGCCGCGGCCAGCTGGCTGAGGTTGCCGTTGGGAAAGTGCCGTGCCTCCCACAGGTTGAGGATCATGGCTGTGGGGCTGGGCTTGGAGGCAAAGAAGCTGAGATGGCTGTGGAGGGAGGAGAGACTGTCAGCAGCCCAGCCTCAGCCCTGGCTGGCTGTTTCCTGCAACACTCCGTCCCTCCCCCTCCCACGCACCAAGGGCAGGAGTTCCCTCCTGCCAAGCACTAGGGCTGCTGGTGGACAAGGCCAGGGCCCCCAGGGTCTGGAAAGGAGCCTGGACCTCCTGTCTATTCACCCTCCCACCCTGCCTGCCCAGTTGGACTGCAGTCGGCCCTTGAAGCCCCGCCTTTCCCTGCCCATCCCCCAGCCACCTGTCCAGGTTGAGTTTCTGGGCCAGAGTCCGCCAGTCGGCACCCCGGCTGCAGGGCGGGTCTAGGCTGGTAATGATCTTCTGCCGAATGAGGAAGGGGATCTTGAAGGCACTGGGGCCCACCAGGGCTGGGACCCCCCCTTCACTCTCCAGAGCCAGCAGCTCAGCAAACCTTGTGTCCTGGGGAGGGGAGAGGTGGAGGGACTGTTAGAACTTTGGAGGGTCCAGGCCCACTGCCGCCTCCTGATGGTGCGCTCCCAAGTGGGGGCCTGGCGCCTCTTGAGCCCCACGGTGCCCCAGATGCCTGGGCTCCCTCTGACTCAGAGGTGTAGTGACTTGCCCGAGTCACACACCAGTAGCCCCACCGTCCACCCCTCCAGCCCTCCTCTGCCTGGCCACTGCTGACCCTCACTGCTCTCTGCTCATTGCCTTTGTCCTGCCCACTTATGGTCCCTCACTGCTGCCTGCCAAAGTCCTACTCATCCTTCCAGGCTGAGTATAAGGTCCCTGCTCAGGGAAGCCCTCCAGGACCCCAGGCAGGCTCTGTCTCCCTGCCCCCACTCCTTGCCCCTCCATCCTTTTCAACTGCCCTCCCAAGTCTGATTGCATTTGCTTGTATTTGCAACAAACTCTCCCCCAGGACACTGAGAGTGGCTACCAAGGGCTTCCCAAGAGGAGGTGGGCATTCTAGGGGGTGGGAGAACTTACACGGCAGTGCTGAAGCCCCTTCCTGCCCACCTTGGTGATGTTCAAGTTGATGTTGAAGCTCTGCCCATCGCCCTCCACCTGCCACACCCACACCTTGCAGGCCAGGTCACTGGTGCTGGGGCTGATGCGCTCCAAGGTGAAGGTGCAGTGCAGGTACTGCTGTGTGCCGTTCCAGATGTGATGAAAGGGGATCTCCTAGGGGCGAGGAGCAGAGGGGAGGCACCTTGTCAGGTGTGCTTAGCCCAGGTGTGCCTAGCCCCAGGCAGCTAAGTGCTGGCCTGCAGGCCTGGCCCTCACCTGGTAGCTGACGAGAAGCTTGCTCTTCCACAGGGAGCTGGGCACATCATGGATGGACAGGCGCAGGTTGTGGTAACTGTCCTTGAAGTGCAGGACCCGGGGCTCCTGGATCAGCTGGCCCCCCAGCTGCTTCTCCAGCTGCACCACCTCCTGCAGTGCCCAGGCAGGTCAACTGCATCTGGGGGGCCCCTCCCACCACCTACCTATCCACTTGGCAAGGAGGCCGCCATGCTTAGGAACCCGGGGTGGTCAGCCACAGTTCAAGGCCCAGCACAGGCCCCAGTGGCAGGGCCATTGGGGTAGCAGTACCTTGAGGGCGTCGTGGGTGTCATGCAGGCAATAGACCCGGATGTTGTACTCAAGTGAGGTGCAGGCCATGGGTGCGAACAGGAGCAGCCTGAGGCGCTTGGCTGCGGCCACGCTGAGGGCCTCTCCAACCAGGGCAAAGCGGCCCAGCTGCTCAGTGAAGATGTAGCAGGCGCCGGCCTCTAGCTGGCAGTAGTAGAGGTGGGAGGGTGCCTCCTCGCCCAGGTGCAGCACGTCCTGCAGGCAGGCCCCATAGTCAGTGCAGCCCAGCCTCCCAGCCCTCAGGCCACTGCGCTTTGAGAAGTGGCCAAGAGACTCTGAGGAGCAGGGGTGGCTTAAGGCTGCATGGCAGCATCTCCACGTGGAAGCCAGTGCTGGGGGTGCTGTGGGCTTGGGGACTCTCCCAGCTCACCTCCCAGCTGCCCTCGCATGACTGCTTCTTGAGGCGCAGGCTCCAGCTCTCGGGGCTGGGCTCCCCACAGTGGTCCATGGCAAGGATGACGGGCCGCGTGAGCAGGACTCCGGGGGGCCCGCAGCTAACGATGGGACTCAGCAGGGTCTGACAGCCAGCTAGGGGCAACCTCAAGTAGGGAAACAAGCGCCGGAAGGGAGAGGTGTCAGCAGGCCGTCCTGGGGCTGGGGCCTGGGGGGCAGGACAGAGCATCCCATGGCAGGGGCCTGTGGAGCTGGATGGGCCTTGGGGTGGACCTTAGGGTTCCCCTTGGGAGTGGTTCTTCCCCTGCCCTTCCTTCAGGCCAGACCAGACAGCAGTGGTGGTGGGGAGGAAGCGTCATGGTGATGGAAGGCAGAAGGTGGGACCAGGGCAACCCTCCACCCTGCGCAGCAGGGCCCGTGCCCACACCTCACATCCTCGGGCTTGTGCAGCGTGAGGTAGATCTCGTAGATCTTCCCCCGGGGTATGGCATCTGGGGGGATGAGGAGGCTGATCCCTGAAGCAAGACAGGGGAACCAGGACTTACCTGCTGCAAAGATATCACACACCCCTACCCACCCGTGCCAGCCTACCCTGGGGACAGAGGAGCCACAGGGACTACCATGCTGTCCAACCAGCCCACAGTGACCAAGCAGCTCCCCCACCACAGGCATGACGCTGGGTCACAGGGACCCCAAGAGTGGCTGAGGAAACTCGGGGGAAAAGCATACCTAGTTAGCTTAAGCACAGAAAATTCTGGAAAAAATGGTGCCAGGTATGCTGCACCTACCTCCACTGTCACACAGAAGGCACTGGGTGTGACCTCCTTATGACTCTTCACTGCCTCCCGGGTAAAGTCCAGTTCCCTGGCCTGGCACGTGAGGCCCATCACCTCTGGCCCCAACTACCTTCCAGCCCAGACTCCGCTGAATTCTCAGCCATTCCAGACCCACTGCTCAGAACACGCCTCCATCTGTCTGGGTGGTCTGCCCCCTACCTTGCTCAGAGTCCTCCTTCCCCATCGGTGGCCACCTCTGGGAGCTCCTTGCTGCTTTGTGTAATTTTGTTCCCTGCTGAGCAGTGGGCTTCCTGCAGCGGGGATGGGCCTTTAACGGTGCTTCTCAATTTGGTAGCCCTCCCTGGTCTGGGAGCCGTTTCAGACACTCTCTTCTTTGGGCTAATTCATCTCTGCCCCCAGCTGGGGTGGATTATCCAACAGGCAAGGTAAGCATGGTGCTTACCTTGCTTACCAGATAATCTATAGTGTACAATTTCATATTTTTTCACCACGTCAAAGATTCTGCTTCTAGGTATAGCTGGCTTCTGTCTCTCTCCCAATACCACAGCACCTTCCTACAGAATCAAAGCCTCTTTTCAAATTTACAATACCTGACAGGGGTGGATGACCCAGTAAGCAAGGTAAGCACGGGCTGACTTGTACTTACTTACTAATCTGTTGTGAACAATTTCACAGGGGCCCCTGGTCCCCAGCATCTTTCGGAGCCTGGCGCAGGGCCATGTCAGAAAGCGTCTGCTGAGGGAGAGTGACTCCAGGGAGGAGGCAGTGAGTCAGAACTCAGCAAGCACAAGGCTGGGGAGTTATCCCGGGGTGGCGAGGAGTAGTCCTGCTCCTGACTTCCCTTTTAGGACAGTGTTGTGTCCCCCCAGTAGTTATGCTGAAGTCCTAACCCCTGTACCTGTGAACAAAACCTTGTTGGGAAATAGGGTTTTTGAAGATGTTATCAGTTAAATTAATGTGAGGTCACACTGGAGTAGGGTAAATCTTTATAAAAGAGAAGAGACATAGAGACACAGGGAGGATGACGGCCATGTGAAGACAGAGGCAGAGATGGAGTTACGCTGCAGCTGCAAGCCAAGGAATGCCTGGGGATCCCAGAAGCTGGGAGAGACAAGAAACCATGTTTCCCTAGAGCCTTCAAAGAGAGCATAGCCTGGCTGACACCCTGAATTCAGGTTCCAGCCTCCAGAACTGTGAGACAATAAATTCCTGTTCTTATACGTTACCTAGTTTGTGGTACTTTGTTACGGCAGTCCTAAGAAACCAGTACAGGCAGGGGACCCCTACATCAGGAGGGGCCTTGGAGGCTCAGGATGGGGGAGTGGGAGACATTCTGTGCTTCCACCCCACCAAGTCCAATATCATATGCATAATCTCCAGAGTGGAAAACCCTGGAGACGGGCTGGGCTGGAATACCACTATGTCACAGGAAACCGAGCCCAGGAGAGGGAAGCTATTGATTCAAGGCTTCTGCTCCCCTCGCTCACCACACTGCCTCCTGGTTCCAGCTGCTAATGTTGGTGGTGATCCCAGACATTCGTGTGTAGGTTTTATCAGTGGCAGTGGTGGAGGGACACACATGAATACTAACACGAGTACTCTGGAAGTCAACGCACCCTGCTCCCATGAAGCTCTCAGCCCAGTGGGGATAAAGAAAAATTCATTGCAGCAAGGGGAATGGGAGCTGGGGGAGAGAGCTCAAAGGGGTGGCAGCCACCCACCTGGGAACAAAGAGTACCTGCTGTGTCCCTGCCCCTCTTCTCAGAGCTTTATATGTACCACCTCTTTTCAGCTTCCTAACAGCCCTGTGAGGGGTCCCTTATCACCCCCACTTGCAGAGGGCCAGTAGGGACAGAGAGGATGAACTGTCTAGCCGAAGACTTGAAGGGGAAACCACAGATTTGCCAAGTGCAAGGGGAGATGGGGCAGAGGGATTTGCATGCAATGTTGTTATGAATTGAATTATGTTCCCCTAAAATAAGTGTTGGAATCCTAACCCTTATACCTCTGGATATGATCTAATGTAGTGTAATGTAATCACCTTCCATAATGCAATCTAATGTAATGTAGTCAATCAGTTGAGGTCATACTAATGTAGAGTGGATCCTAAACCTAATAACTTCTGAGTTATATAAAGAGCAGCATAGACATAGAGACACACATACACAAGGGAAGACAGATGCCATGTGAGACTCCTCTACAAGCCAAGGAACTAAGGAATACCCAGGGCTACTGACAAGGAGGGAATTGACATGGCCAAGACCCTATTTGGACTTTCAGCCTCCAGAACTGTGAGAAGATAAATTTCTGTTCTTTAAAGCCACCCACTTGTGGTATTTGTATTATATCAGCACTAGGTAACTGAGACAAAAGTGTTGGGGGCAAAGGGTGGCACGCTGTGTTTAGGGTGCTGAGCCAATCCTGGCTGTACATGCAGAAAAGGGCATGGGGACAAAACTAGACATGGCAAAAAGATCAGAGGTTGTCAAGGGCTCAGGGAGGGGGAGGGATCAACAAGTGGAACGCAGGGCATTTTTAGGGCCGTGAAACTATTCTGTATGATACTGTCATGGCAGACACATGACATTATGCTTTTGTCAAAGCCCATAAGACTGTACAACACACAGAGTGAACCCTAATGTAAACTAGGGACTTTAGTTAATAATCATGTATCAATATTGGTTCATCAGCTGTAACAAATATACCACAGGAATGCAAGATATGAATAATAGGAGAAACATTGTGTATGTATGGGGTAGGATGGGATAGATGGGAACGCTGTGCTTTGTGTGCAATTTTTCTATAAACCTAAAACTGTTAAAAATATTAAGTCTATCTATTAAAAAAACAAAACAAAAACAAAAAACAAGCGTGCACAAGAGAAAGAGCCCGCAGCAGCCAGCAGGAGATGAGCCATGGTACAGACTCAAGCAGGGGAGGGGCACGATCAACTCCAGCTTCTGTGAGGTGAATGTTTGGAACTGGGGAACTGGGAAAGAGGTGGGGGTGGCCCTGGCCAGGAGAGAGGCCCTGGGGAGGGGAGCAGCAGAACTGCAGGGGCTGTTTAGGAGGAAGAATGACAAAGGTTGGCGTTTGACTGAAGCTGGTGTGGGGGGCAAGTGGGCAGGTAAGGAGAAGCAGGAGGTCAAGGTGATCCCGTTTCTGGCTTAAGCAACTAGACTGAGATACCCCTGAGCTGGAGAAAACCGGGAGGAGGTGGTTCTGGGGGAGGGTGGGAGACAGTTCTGTTTTAGGCATGAGGAATTTGAGGTGCTATGAGACAGGCAGATGGAGTTGCCCTGGAGGTGGCGTACGTACCCTGCCTGGGAAGCTGCCCGCTGGGAGTGGAGGAGTGGGGCAGGGATTCAGGTTCTGTCTGTGGGTGAGGTCGCTGGGGAGGAGGCGGCTGGGGGGAGCTCCGAGGAGCACCTACATTTAGGGAACAGCTGCCAGGAGCAGCTGGAAAATCAGGAGCCTAGAGGCCACCGAAGCCGAGCGGATCGAAAATTTCAGGGTGGGAGTGGCCAGCCACACCAGCAGCTGTGTGCTTTCTCTTAAGATGACCACCGGAAGGGTTGTGGATTTACTAACATGGTGTCTTGGGGATCATGGCACATGGTTTCCAAGTAATGGTGGTGGGAAACCAGGATGCATGGGTAGAGGGTGCCCCATGGCCCCCAAGGGCCCCTTTGTGGCAGCACTTGCTGTTCTGCAGCTTTCCATGAGTGTGTCAGTTCCTTGGGGCCTGGGCCTGCTGCACCTCTGGGTGCCAGAGCCCAGCAGACCCTGGCACAAAGACCAGCTGTCTGTGTACACAAAACGACGGTACTTCTGTGTCCTCAGGCCACAAATGGGAGACAGCTCCAGTACAGCGACCCTGCCAGCCACTCCCCGGGTTCTCTGCAATTCCACCCTCTTTTCTTGCTGGCCTTGTCCTGGCTTGGCTCCTTGTGGGGAGGCTGAGGGGGCACAGAGGACCCTCTGGGCTGTGCTGTCCTCCTCCAAAAAGGAAATGGAAGCTGGTTTTGCCTCTCTGACCTCCCCGGGGCCCTCTGGGGCTCTTCCTACCTGTGTTCGGGACCATTAGCCTGCCCCCGAGGAAGTTGAAGGTCCCGTAGGCCATGTTGCTGGTGCCTCGGGGCAGGGAGCGGAAGTAGTTCTGGGTGGAGAGGCGGGAGACGAAGTCCTCGGCCTCAGAGGTGGGCGAGCTGTGGTGCAGCGTGTGGCGGCCACCACCCAGTGGGCTGAGCAGGTGCCCATTGGAGAGCTGGAACTTGGGGCTGGGCCCGTCCTGCCGGGGACACAGGCTGCCCTGGTAGGTGGTGGTGGTGGTGCTGAGGTCGGGCTGGATGGTGAGCAGATGGGGGTTGTCTGCAAGGACCAGGACACACTCAGGGTAGGGCTCTCAAGTGCCTCCCTGCCTGTCGACCCTTGGCTGGGGGCCTGGAGGTGGAATTGCTGAGGGCAGGGAGGCTGCACCTGCTTTGCTGGGCTTGATGCTGACGGGCTGGAAGCCTGAGGTGAGAATGGATGAGTCGGCCACGTCTGAGTCCAGTCCTTCCTTCTTGCGGCAATAAACCAGGATGAGGACGAGCAGCAACAGAACCAGGCACACGGCCACCGCTATGAGGCCCACATACAGGGCCATGTCCTCGGGGCCGGAGGCAGCTGAGGGAGAGAGGTGGCCTTGGGAGGGGCAGGGGGCAGGACTAGCCACTCAACTGCAGGAGGTTGGGAAGGAGGGGCCGGTGGTCTGTACCCCAGAGGAAGGGGTCTATACTCCTTAATGAGTTAGCCATCACTGGGCAAGGGACATTTGCTGGGGAAATGTGGCCTAGGGCATGGAGCCAGCAAGTGCAGATCCAATTTCTGGACCTGCCACTACCTTGCTGTGTGCCTTTGAGCAAACTATATCCCCTCAAGCCCTTGAGATCCAGGCTGAGGTTGGTACCAGGAGAATGGAGGAGGGGGAGAGCTACTTCCCCAGGGGCACCAACTGGGGCTGGGAGTGAACTCCTGGGATGCCCAGAGCGACCCCTCCCTGGGCAGGCCTGTCCATCTGGTGTCCGGTAGGTCCCTGGGCCAGGGCTGGGAGGGGGTGATTGACTGCTTGGAGGGAGCTATGTCGATTTTTAGAAAGGGTTTTGCATAATGGAAAAGATGTCTATCAGAAAGGAATTGACACAGATAATTAGGTTTTTAATTGAAAGAATGGGGGAGGGTGTGTTCTAGAGAAAAATTCCAGCTGAGATCTTTAGTTGTTAGTTATGGCCTTGTAATTAACAGGCCTTACAAGCCTCGCATCTCCATAGGACTTGTGGGTGCTGGGGGTGGTGGGAATGAAGCTGCAGGAGAGGAGGGGGCAAAGGTAGGTGGATGGGGCTGGGGGGTTTGGGTCCATGTGGGCAGATAGGTATGTATGAGTAAGGTTCCAATGTGGATTTTCTTAGGAGAGGCGGTTGGGTGGTGGGAGATATTGGGACACTTTGTGTGCATAAGTGTGGGTGTGTTAGGCGTGAAGGGGATCCCTGAGCACCCTGTGCTTTGGAGAGGAGGTGCAGCCTAGGCAAGGGAATGACTCCATAGTCACTATCTGCCCAGGGTGTGGGCAGTGAGAAGCTGGGAGCCCAAGGGGGCAGGGGCAACACTGGCCAACTGTGGAAAGGACCCTGAGGGGGTAGGGAGGACTCACTGTGCACACAGAGGTCACTGGTACAATTGCGGGTGTCTAGGTCAGCACCTGGGCACTCCTCGCCTCCGTTTCGGGGTGCGGGGTCAGAGCACTCACGGCTCCGCCAGTGGGTGCAGTCGAGCCCGCAGGCCGACCACTTGCTCCATGGGCTCCAGCTGCCGTCCACTGCACATGAGACATAGACACAGAAACAGAGGGGATGGCACAGTCAGCTAGAGGGGCCAACCCAGGCTGTCTGTGCTGCGGCCCTGCTGGTTGTCTGGAGCACGCAGGACGAGCTGGCCAGGCTCTGGGGTGCCAACTCAGGCCTAGGCCTACCAGTGTGCACCTGGCTGGTATCCAGCTGGCCTGGATGATGCATGCTAATGATGGGGGAGGCACAGATGACACCAGGTGCTGCTTGCTTTGCCCACACCAGGGAGGCTGTCCGTTCCCGGGCCGTGAGGGCTCTTGGGCACATGATGACCCTTGTGAGCCCAGGCCCAGGCTGGATCCTGTAGCCTCAGGCTGAGCCCTGCCCTGCCCCACACCAAGTCCTAGTCCCTGCCCTCCGACTACAGCCCAACCTATGTTGAGATCCTGCATTGCAGGCTGAGTCCCGACCCTGGACACAGACTGAGCCCTGACTCAACTACAGGATAGACCTGATCTTAGCCTCAGACAGTCTGGCCCTGGGTGCAGGTGGGTGGGATGGAGCCATGGGTGGGCAGGCTGGTGGCGAGATGGAGCCGGGCACGGAGATGGCGTAGTGAGAGCGATGCAGGGCGGCGGCCACTGGTACCTGGGCACAAGGTGGCGCAGGCTGTTTTCTGGACATTCTGCCCCTCACAGAAGGCGCCCCCGTTGAGAGGTGCCGGGTTGGTGCAGCTCCGACTCCGTTTCTGCCAGCCACGCCCACAGCTGGTGCTGCAGACGGACCACTCTGTCCACGTTGACCACCCACCATTCACTGGCCGGACAGAGAAGGACTGGGGTCAGGGAGCAGGGGCATCCTTGGACATGCTGGCCTGGGGGCAGGGCATGGAGGGCAGGGGCTCTGGGCAGCGGCCGGGGGCCTGGTGGGCTGCTGCTGTGCCGGGAGAGGAGCCTGAAGGGGAGGTCACTCTCATGCCTGCTTGGCTCTAGGGGGTGGAAACACCCACTTGGCCGTCCTTCCTTCTTCCAGCATTGTGAGCGCTCAGGGCAGCCAGAATGCTCCACCAGTCCAGCCTCCAGCCCTGGCACATCAGCCCAGCCTTTCCTGGGTGTGACTCTGTTCCCTCCCTCTGCCTGCTCCTGGGGGTGTCCTGGACCCCTTGACTACTTCCCACCCCTGGTGACACAGGGTGTGGTCTGCCATCCTTTCTAGACTCCCATCCTGTCCCCTCATGCGCCCTCTGCACAATGCCCCCTGCCCATAGCACCAACCTTCTAGAAAGCCAAGAAATGATCTGGCCAGAGACATCCACTACCCAGCATGCCCCTGGGCCCCACAGCCCTGCCAGCCCTTTCCCTGGTTCCACAATAGGGCCTGGCTCCATGGTCTCCCCACAGCCCCCAGCCACATACTACCCTGCCCCCATGGCCACTCATGACGACTGGGGAGCCCCAACCTGCCCACTGGCACCCAAGCCCACCGTAGACGATGACAGCTGCAGAGGCACTGCGGCGGCGCGCCACGATGTTCTTGGCCACGCAAGTGTAGTTGGCCGTGTCGGCCAGGCGGGCCTGCCGCACCACCAGACTGTGCTCCCGTGTGATGTACACGTTGGGGTCCAGTGCTGGGTCCACCAGGTCCTCATTCCGGAGCCACTCCACCTGGGTAAGGGAGCCAGGTCACTGCAATGCCATCCAAAGCGAGTGGGTGGGGCTGGGCAGATGAGATCCCGCCCACCTGTCAGGTGGGCACTGAGCCCAGCTCTCACCTGGGCTGGGGGGATGCCTTCCGGTGGGCGGCACGGCAGGACGATGCCCTGCTCCAGGGACACCTCCTTGGCCAGCGGCTCCTGCTCGAAGTTCTTGCGCAAGTCTAGGGGAAGAGCCAGAGTGCCCCTGTCCCAGTGCCTTGGGCCATGGCCCAGACCGGTCGGCTCTGTCCAGGATGGAGGAAGTGCCGGGTGCTCAGGAGGGCATGAGGGGGCCAGGCAGCATCCATGGGCACTTTGTCCAGCCACCAAGCCAGGACCGTGGGGTTAGTGATCAGACCTCTTCCTCTAGTACGAAACACCCCCCTCCAGCCGACAACCCCACCCCGGTACTCACAGGCTATGCGGATGTAGGCCTTCTGGCTCTTGGTGGTCCCCGAGGAGCTCCAGGCCACGCACTGGCACCAGTACTCCTCCAGCCCGAACACCTTCTCCACCTGCTGCCGTGACACATTGATGTGCACCTCCATGGCCGGCAGCCCTGGCGAGAAGACAGGGTAGCCAGGGCCCCGGCCACGTGGCCTCGCCCGGGTCCACCATCCAGGTGTGGGGACCCCTGCACTGTGACCACTCCGGCTGTGGTCATTGGGGTATCCCTCAGCCCGGAGGAGACTCCAGAAGCTCTGGGTTGGGGGGACTCGGGGGCTTCCTGTAACTTCCACTCATACATTTTATTACCGGAACCCGTCTCCCTGGAGTCACTAACCGGGCTTTGCGCGGTTGTCTCAGAGACAACGGCCCAGAGGAGCTTTGGGCCACAGGACTCTGACCTCCAAGGACCCCAGGCACAGTGGGCAGGGCAGCCGGGCTGAGCCCTGGGGCTCTGTAGGTGAAGGTAGGGTGAGGAAGGATCTGGCATACTCCCCCTCAGGGGTTAGCAGGTAGCTCCTGACATGTGATAATATAATAACAGCCATTAATACTATAATTACAGTGATTATGGAGTATAATGATAGACCCCTGGGACTTGGTGAGGCTGGTTATCTTATTAAACCCACTGCCTTGGGTGGGTGTTGCTCCCACTCTGTGGATGATGAAACAGAGGCTCAGAGAGGAGGATGACTTGTTATCTGCACCCAGGGCTGTCTGAATCCAGTGTGCTCAGGGTGCTCTGCAGTCACCTGGGGTGGGGGTGTCCTTTAGATAGGGAGAGCTGCAGGAAGAGGGCAAGGGGGTGGGAGAGGGTGCAGATGCCCTGGGAGGAGCCTCGGGGACTGGCTCAGCCCTGACTGGGATGGGGGATCCTACTTGAGGCTGCCATTCCCAACGCAGAGAGAGGGGCCATGCCAGGAGGGCCCAGCCCCTCCTGAGGACCTACAAGGGTGATGCCGGCCCTCCTCCAGCCACCTGGCCGGCAGCCAAAACCAGTGTCCCCAGGAGTAAGAAAAGACTGTTTCTAATTTCTCCTCTTTCTGACCTCAATTTCCCTCGGGTCACTGGCTTATCAGAAAGAGGGAGAGAGGCCAGGCTGCCAATGTGTTTCCATTGTTAACAGAGAAATTCAATTAGGGCTGCAGTGTGGGGCCTAGCAGGCCCAGCTGAGCTGTGGTGGGGTGACTCTTTTCCTCTTAATTTCTGTACCATGTCTTTCTCTGACCCTTTCCCAGACCACTCCTCACGAGTCTCTCCACTCTCCCATTGGGCCCCAGTTCTTCCATCATTTGGCCTTGCCCCCCTCCCGGCCTGTCCTTACAGGAGATGGGGTGTCACCACGTTTGAGGTCACTCTAGCTGGACTATGTTCCTGGTCTTGGTACCGCCTGTCTCCCTGCTTCTCCCACCCTGCGTGCCCTATTCTATAAGACTTTGAGTGTATAGGTTCCCTAGGGCTGGGGTGGGGGCTGAAAACCAAGGGGGGCCCGCACAGGGACCAATGTATAGAAGAGGGGCCCTGGGTGCCAGCTACCCCTGGGGTCAGGTGCACTGCATCTGGGGCATCTGAGAAAGAGCTGGACCCAAACCCTTGGCTGGAGACAGGGTTCCTTCAACCCCCTCCTGCCACTCTCAGCCTCTGGGGTTAGGGCCAGGAGATCTTCATAACATTCCTACCTGTGTAATTTTCCTCCTCTGGGTGGACACATGGATGGATGGCTCCTTCGGCACCCTCACACCCACTCAAGAAGCTCAGGTCAACTTGGGGAGAACAGCACTAAATTTAAGTGCTCCTATTTCTTTCTCTCTTTCTCCCCCCACCCTTCTGTCCTGTCACCTCCTTTTCTCCTTCCCTCTGCCAGGAATGAGGGCCAAGTCAGCCTGCGATGTCCTAGCTCCAGGCAGCACCTCTCTGCTGCTAGGGAAGGCCTGAGCCCCCTAAGTAGGGGCCTGGGTCCTGTAGGAGACTCAGTGGTCTCATTCCTGGGAGCAGAGTGTTGGCTCAGCTGTATCTGCACCTGCCTAGGGCAGGTGCCAGCCTTGGGGAGGGGCAGGGAGGAAGGAGGATGGGTCCCGGAGTGTGGGGGGCATGCACAAATGCAGGTGGGGGCCCACAGTGTGGGGACATGCTGGGGGAACTTCTTAACCAACCGGGGCCAGTGGATGATGGAGGTTTGGTTGGGGGCTCCAAGGCCAAGCTGGGCTGTAGGTTCCCACCTTCTCACTTATCTGCTTCTAATAACCAAATCTGTTTGTTTAACAACAAATTATCCTCCCATACACGACTCCCCATGCTAAGTTTAGCAAAATCTCAGGCTCTGGCAGTGTCAGCAAGTTTAGGTTCCAGCCCTATAGGCTTTGGTCCCCACCTGGCCTTCTGATGGGGAATGAGGGTGAATGAGGGTAAGGTTGTAGATCTGGGTTGACCTCTGATCCCCACCATGCCTGTCTGACCACAGACATTTCCAGTTCAGGGTATCTGATCTGGGTATCTGTGTGGCGCCACCACCATGGGATCTGTTGTGGGTAAGAAAGGAAGCACTCAATGGCTTTGGGTTGGGAGATCAATAGGATCAATGAAAATTCAGACGCTCTCGCTATGGTAGATGTGCGGTTGGGTGCTCAGGGCAGGAGAGAGCAAGTGGTTATGGGGTGGGACAGGCTTGCTTGGAGCAAAGCTGTGTGGGCCCGTGGGGGAGTGTGATGTGGCTCTTGGGGTCCTGGTGTGCCCACCAGGTCTGTGAATGCTCATCCAGGCAAGGGGCCGGAGTTCAACCCAAGTCACAAATTCGAGACCTCATGATGGCAGGAGTGTTTCAGACAGGGAGGGGTGTGTGTGTGTGTCTGTCTGTCTGGAAGGGTAGACAGTATGTTCTGGAGGCAGGGGACAGCAGGGGTTGGACTGGAGCCTTCCAGAAGGTTCTAGGGCAGGCCCTCAAGTCTGCAGGAAGGCAAGTCCCTGGCTGTGGCTCCCTCCTCAGGACCTGCCCTCTCCCTGGGCGACCTGCTGCAACCACAGGAGGAATCCTCATGCTGCAAAGTGGCGCTGGCCCAAGAGTGGGGGGAAGGGAAATGTCTCGAGGAGTTGGGCCCCTGGTTGGGTGTGTGACATTGCAGAGCTTCCCCCTACCGACCTGCAAAAGGGCTCTTTGCTCCCATTTTACAGATGAGGGAACTGAGGCACAGGGAGGGGAGGGGATCATTTGCTGTTCTGCAGCAGGTCCTCCCACTTGGACAATGTGGGTGCTGATTGACCTGGGGCCCTAAAGCTGCCCCTGTGGGCAGCGAGGCCCCAGGCACCTCTGCCGGGCGGGGGTGCTGATGGTGCCCAGAACTCTCTTGAGCTGCAGAGGCCACC
Source organism: Dugong dugon (assembly GCA_030035585.1). Taxonomy (NCBI): domain Eukaryota; kingdom Metazoa; phylum Chordata; class Mammalia; order Sirenia; family Dugongidae; genus Dugong; species Dugong dugon. Next base: position 153,879,619 of record CM057460.1, read on the forward strand.
AACCCTCTCTGTCCCCTTCCTGAGGGTGGGAGGCAGGTCTGGCCCACTTGCCCCAAGAGACTGGGGACTCAATTCCTAGTACCTAACCCAGTGGGCCTGGAGTCCCTGGGTGGTACAAATTGTTAACATATTCATTGCTAACCAAAAGGTCGGAAGTTTGAGTCCACCCAGAGGCACTTCGGAAGAAAGTCCTGGCAATCTGCTTCTGAAAAATTGGCCATTGAAAACTGCATGGAGCACAGTTCTGACACACATGGAGTCATTGTGGGTTGGAATGGGCTCGACAGCAACTGGTAACTGGTGGAACCCAGTGCCTGGCACAGAACAGGTGCTCACCAACATCCGAGGCCTGCATGAATGAAGCTGCAGTCAGCGGGCACGTGCAAGGCCACGGTACGAACAGGGCTCAGGGCTGGACGGGGCCACCAACCCCGGGAAGGGGGTAGGGAAAGTCCCCTTGGCTTCTGGTTGTGGGCTGAGCTGATGCTTGGTGGAAGGAGGCCAGGCCCTGCCCACCCTGGTGGGGGAAGGATGGAGGTGACTTCCGGTAGACCAGAAGACCTGGTTGGAGCCCTGCTCAGCTTGGAGCGCTGGACACAACAGAGCCCAGGCCTCAATCTCATCTGTGACATGACAAGCAGGTTTCAAGGACCAACTTGAACATTGCCTACATTCAGGGCTCTTCAGCTTCCATCTGGATTATTGCAAGAGCTTCCAGACAGTTCCTTCTGGCCAGGGCCTCTCCTCCTCCAGTCTTCCCTCTGCCCAGCATGGTCTTCCCACTGTTTGAGGCTGACCATAGCCCTCTCTGCCTGACACCCTCCACTGGCCGCTTGGAGTAGCCTCCTGGTCACTGCCGCTGCCCAAGCTCACCTCTCCCACACCCCAAGCTCCAGCTCTCTGAGGGCCTGCTGGCCAGTGCTTCTGGGCCTTGCCTTCCTTTGGCCTGGGAAATGCTCTCCCCAGCTAGTTTTAAGATCCGAGTGTGGATGCTAGCCCTCCTCTGGGAACCCTTCTGGGGCCATCCCTAGCCCCTCCTGCCAGAGGGGGCCCCTGGCCTGCCCTCAGCATGGGGAGGGGGGCCCTCGGTGCCACCCACCTGCCCCCGGCTGTACTGTGCTGGGTCTCACCTCGGTAGCCCGTGTACCCACTTATGGGGCATGCGTGCTGTGTGTCTTGGTAGGAAGGTGCTTGGTACTAAACCTAAGGGCTAATGGTATGGGGAGCCCACAAAGCACCGAAGGAGAAAGGAGAGGAAATGAGCTTAACTGGGTAAACTAGTGAGCAGGGGCAGATTACTGAACAAGCAAGGTAAGCATGGGCTATCCTTGTGCTTATTTACCAGTCTGTAGTGAACAATTTCACATGGGTTTCACCACATCTTTGCTTGGTGAAAAAAATGTGTAATTGTTCACTGCAGATGATCTGGTAAGCAAGGTAAGCATTGTACTTACCTTCCCTATTGGATAATCCACCCCTGAGTGAGGGGGAGCCCTGGTGGCGCAGTGCTGGGCTGCTAACCAAAAGGTCAGCAGTGGTTTGAACCCACAAGCGGCTCCATGATCTGCTCCCGTAAAGACGACAAACTAGAAAACCCTATGGTGGCAGTTCTACTCTGTCCTAGAGGCTAGAGGGTTGCTTTGAGTGGAAACAACTTGACAATAACAACGACCATTAGTGAGGGGGCGAGGCTGCCGTCAGCTCCTGCCTTGCTCTCTGCTGGGCCTGCTTCTGGGGAGCTGTGGGACCCACCCAGGGCTCTGTCCACGTCTGTATGCCCACCTGCTGCCCGAGACCGGGGCTGGTGGGCGATGGGTATCCATGAAAGGGGCATTCCTGGGCTGCCCTCTGCCCCCTGCAATCCTCCCTCCACCCTCAGCAGAACTCCCTCTCCTCAGTGTCTCTGGGTGGGCTCCTCCCATCAGCCCCCAACACTGGCATCTGAGGATCACCCATAGCTCTAGCCATGTCACTCACTCTGCAGCTCAAAATCCCATGGGACAGTGACATCTCCAGAGACCAGTGGGTGAGGCCCCAGGTGGCACCACTGTCCCAGCATACATCCTTTTGGCCTTGCTTTTGATGTATCCCTGTCTGGACACTCCTTCCCTCTCCTCTCCCTGAACAATCCTCTGCCTCCATCAGTTACATGTCACCTCCTCTGAAGCCTCCCAGGGTGCCCCAGGCAGCTCAGCCCTGCTCTCCTGTCACTGGCACAGCCCTCGGAACTCACTGAGTGGCCAGCCCATGCCATCCGCCTCCCCAGGAGCAGAGTTCTCTGAGGGTGGGGCCGTGTCCCCAGCAAGGGAGTAGGTACTCAATATTGTTGAGGGAACACGTGTGTGAATGAATGAATATGCGAACGAACGCATGCAAAGGAAAACAAGCACAGAATTTTAGGTCTGTAAGCTCTTTGATGCTCTGGGACCCACTCACTCCAAGCTCCCTGTCTTTGCTGGGATGGCGCAGCAAGGCTCAGACTCAGCTGTGGGCACTTGCTGCTCAGCCTCCTACTTCTGTGGAGCCTGAGGGCAGTGGCCGGGCTTCATGTCCCCTTTTATAGCGCCTGGGACATTTGGAGGAACTTCTCTCTTTCTCACTCCCCTACTAAACTGAGCTCAGACTGTGATGAGGGGCAGGGGCCCCGGGGAAGGCCTCTATGTATACACATGGGGTCGTCGGTGTGGGAATCTTGCCTGGTGACCTGGGGTGGAGCTGTGGACCTAGGAGGTCCAAGGCTGTGGGGGTGGTGGGCACAGAGCTTGTTCCGTCCCGGCCATGTCAATGAGAGGCGTGCAACTTGGGGTGGTCGTGGCCCGTTTACCCCGAGGCCCAGCCAGCTGCCTGGCCCGTCCGCCCATCTCACCACTGCTTCCGTCCGTGCTGCGCTCGATCACGTGGTCCACCTGGCGCACCCACTCCCCGTTGCACTTGAAGAAGATCTGCGTGGCGGGCGTGGCCTTGCACACCAGCAACACTGGCTTGTTCTTGACAATGTACACGTCCTCGGGCTCCACCAGAAAGTGGGGGAGCAGGTCAGGGTTGGCGCCGGGCACCGGGTTGGGCACTGGGTTAGCCACCGTGGCACTCTGCTGGCCACCTGGATTGGGCAGAGGAGGAAGGTGAGTGGGCCTCTGGGGCCAGGGGTGATGAGGAGCAGATGGTGTGTGGGCGGGGCCAATGACAGAAGAGTGAGTCCAGAATGCCCCTGAGCTTCAGTTTCTTCCTCTGTAAAATGGAGCAAGACCAAGTCCACTCACTTCTGAAGACTGAGGTAGGTGGCTTAACTGAGGCTATGCCGCCAGTCCCAGCACACAGTAGGCCCTCAACCCATGCAGCGGCAGGGGCACGTTACTATCCTAGTACCAGTGTTACTGCTATCCTAGTAGAGATTCAAGGTCCCTGGGTGGTGCAAATGGTTAAGCAACCAACTACTAACCAAAAGGTTGGTGGATCAAATTCAAATCCACCTAGGGTGCCTCGGAAGAAAGGCCTGGTGATCTATTTCTGAAAGATCACAGTCATTGAAAACCCTATGGTGCACAGTTCTACTCTGATATACATGAGGTTGCCATGAGTTTGAATCAGCTCGAAGGTAACTAGTTTAGTTTTTTGGTTTTTTTTGTTGTTGTCATTGTCAGTAGGGGTTCAGGGATCTGGTGAGGCATATTCAGTCTGGGGAAGCTGGCAGGGAGTGCAGAGGACCCAGCAGTTCGGGAGGGCAGCTGGCATGGGGCAGGGGCTTCTTCCTCTGTTTCCTCTGCCTGGGGCTGCCTCTGGGGTCCACTTCCTGTTTGGTCCCCATTCCCTGCCCCTGCACATAGCAGGTGCTCAGGAAATACCGAATGAATGCAAGGGGGGGGCGTGGCCCGGGTGCAGTGCCAGGGGCCACTGGAGGGGTGCTGGGTGGCACTGCTAGAAGAGAGAGGCTTGGGGTTGTGGGGGAGGACAGGGTATGGGAAAGGGCTGGTGGGGCTGGGTGCTGGGTGAGCACAGGTCGGTGGGAGCCAGGAGAGTCTGTCTGGGAGCCTGAGGGGGCCTGGGTCCCGTCCCCACCCCTTCAAGGAGAGGGGAATGGGTTTCCTTATAATTTCAACTGAAAACCACGACCATCCCACAAGTCATTTGCTGCTAATTACACAGGTAATTGGTTCTGAGGCATGGCGGAGGTAAAACCCTCAGAGCAGTCTGACCCGTCTGTTCTGACCAGGGCCCCTGGGAGGGTAGGGGAGCACCCTCAGTCTTGCCCTGCCCTCACTGCCTACCAAACAGGTTGGTGGCCTTTCCTTCCCTCAGGGCTTCATCAACTCCCCCCACCAACCACATTCTGGCCATAAAGAGGGAAGAACTTCAGGAAACCCATTCTGCTCCTTGCTAATGGTGACCTTGGGCAAGCTGCTGCTTTTGCCATCTCACCCTCACCCTGTGAAATGGAGATGGCATCTGCTCCGGGGGGGAGCCCCAGGGGCCCCCTGGGGTCTGTTGCTGAAGCCCCCCACCCACCCAGGGAACACCTGTGTCTAGGGCCGGTTGTCCCCTTCTCGTCTGTAAGCACAGGGCTGTGGGTAGGAACCTCTCTTTCCCAGGGGTGTGCATATGTCTGTGCCTGGTCCTGTATGTGTCCTGGGGCCGGCTCAGGGCGGACATGGTGGGTGACCTAAGAATAGCCGGCCGAAGGGCTGAATATCTGGTGCCACTTCAGGAATGCCCCTCTCCAGTAAAGTGGAGAGATGGTGCTCAGTTCTTGGGTAGATGTGGGTTGCGGGGGAGGGTAAGGACTGAATGGGAAACGGGGGAAGCACGTACTGCAGTACAGGCTAGCCGCTCCCAGGACCCAGGGGTTTGCATTTACAATGCAAGGCATCACTGCCTTCAGCTCAGGGACCCTCGTAGCTATCTCTCCGTGGGGAGGGTTGTCATTCTGTTTTGATGACAGGGACAGGTGACTTGCCCAAAGCCCCAAGGTCACTCAGCCCAGAATGGAACAAGAATTTGCCAACCCCATGTCCAGTGCTTGATCTCTGGGCCGCCTAAGCCAGCTCCCCTCCCTGGGATGTGTGTGGGTACAGCTGAGGGCACCATCTCCATGGGATCAGCCCCCAGGCTCCGGCAGTCCCTGCCTCAGACGGTTACTTGGCTACCCACCGGATTGGCTTTCACAGCCCAAGGGATGGAGGGAGGCCTGGCCAAGCGAGGGGATAGCTGCCATGCCCTTGTGGGGTCAGAGGCACAGCGCAGTGGCTTCCATGCTTCTCCTGTGGGGACACAGTAGGGACAGTGGCGGGGGGCATTTCTGACACAGCAGGGCAGTGTGCCAGCATCAGGTCATCCACCCCTCCTCTGGCCTCCCTGTCCCTCCTTCCTCATCTCACAGACCCCTCCTCCCACCCCCTGCCCTTCCCCCTGGCCTCTCTGCCCCCACACCTTGGCCCCCTGACCAGACTCTGGCCTCTCCCCAGCTTGTTGTTCTCCTTCTTGTGACCTCTCTCTGGTAGCCGAGCCCCCTGTACGTTCCTGCGGCTCCAGGAACAGAGGCCAGGCTGCCTGTAACCATGCGTGCAGTTGGGAAGAGGAAGCTCACCCTTCCCCAAACCACCTGTCCTGAACCCTTCCACCTGGCTCTGCCAGTGCCCTTCTCTGGGTCAGGAGGGTGGGGATCAGGCAGAGGGGAATAGCCATCTAGACATCTTACAGAGAATCCAAGGCCTGAGAGGAAGTCATTTACTCAAGGCCCCCAGCTCTGACCCTGGACTCAGTGTCCCTTGGGGGCCCTGCGTGACCCTTTTGTTATTATGTTTGCTCTTCTCTGTTACTCAGCCCCGATTTGTTATTAGCCCCCTGATCCAGGCTGCAGGCACAGGGAGGGGCTGAGTTCCTCACCTCTGTGTCTGGGGGCCCATGCAGGCCTCCTAGGATTTGTAGAATGAATGGAAGGGGTGGGTCTGGAGAGGCCTGGAGGGCCAATGGCCTCTTTCCACCCTTACCCTGGGAAGCCACAGTACCTCAGCAGGCCCTAGAGTAGAGGCAGGCCCCACTGCCCCCAGCGGCTGGGTCTGGACCTGTCCTGCCTTACTCCACACCTCACCCAGCAAAAGCTCGACACAATGCCCTGTGCCCATCCATTGGGGGGCAGGGGTCCCTGGCTGGTCTGTGGGAGCAGGGAGTGGATGTGCAGCACCCAGTCTCCCTACTGATCACTGCACGAAGCACTGCTTGGTGCACAAGCTCACGTCAGCCGCCCGCTGAACCCAGTGCAATCCCTCATGTCTGCATTTAACTGCTAATGAAAAATAAATGTACTGTGACCAATAAGGGACATAGCTCACTTCTCTGGGGCCTCCGTCACGCCATGCTGGCGAGCCTCCCCTCCCCATCCTGGGGGACACTTACTGGGCGGGCCCAGGGGTGCCCTCTGGGCTACAGCTCTGCCCTCTAGCAAGGACACTCTAAGGCCGAGGGTGGAGGTAACTCAGGCCCCACGAGGTGGCCTCTCGAGGCCGAGGGACACTGCCTGGACAGCAGAGCTGTCCTTCCCTCGCTCCAGCCCCTGAGCCCACAATGTGACCTCCACCCTAGTGGTCAGCATCTGTGATCTCCCTCCCCACTGTTTCAATCAGGTCTCTTGCCTGAATGAAGGCAGGGCAGGAGCCTCCGGTCTCTCCCCCGTCAACACCACAAGCCACCCTGGGCGGTCTTCCTCTTTTATGTGAATCCTGTGCTTGTTTACTGACGGTAACACCAAGCAGTGCAGGTTCAGCGCCAAATGACCTATGATTCTTTCAAAAGGGCACGCACGCTCCTGTTCACCACAGTCCCCACCACTCCCTATTGCATCACCATGGGCCTGCTTTTTCTATTTCTACTTCTGGCATCTGCAGGAATTTCAGGGGGGTCAAGCACCTTTGGCTGGCATTCCTGAGCTTCCCGTCTGGCCCAGTCAGCCCTCATCTCCTTCTGCAGAAACACCCATGATCCCTTCTAGGCAATAGCTCCCCCATCTCCAGGTCTTTGCTCACGTCTGAAACACCTCTCCCCTCCACTCTACCAGGACTTTCCACCCTTCTCTTCAGGGCCCAGCTCCAATATCCCTTCCCCGGAAAGGGCTCCGCCTCAGTCTCCAAGGACAGACACACCACATTGTTTCACCCTCTCTGCGTTTGTCCTCACCGCTGCTGTAGCTCTTCTCACGGGAGAGGAGAGAGTTGAGGTGTCTGTCCCCGCCACCAGACTGTCCATCCCTGGTCCCTGCCCCCCAGCGCAAGGCTGCCTAGTGCACGTATTAGTGACTGGGACATGGAGGGGGAACCTACTGCTGTGCCCCCAGGCTGCTGAGATGACAGATGTGGTGAGAAAGTGGCACCCAGGGGAATGCACCTTGGCTACAGGTGGCTCCTGGGGCTGCAGGAGAGGACGCAGGTGCAGGCGGATCCCAGGTGGGCACCGGCTACACTGGCCAAACAGGACCTCCCATGCCCACCACCCACTCACCCATGTCCCAGAGGCTCGCCCCCTGCACAGGTGTGGCCAAAGCAGAGTGGGCGACGGGATAATCATAGGAGGCGAATCAGAGAGGAAGCAGGGTGGCATCCTGCGGGTGCTTAGAGCTGGGGAAGATGGGAGTTTATTGGAGGGGCAATGGGGAGCCTTGGAGGGCTGCCTGCAGCAGAGTGATGAGACCATCTGGGTAAGGGATGGCCTGAGGTGGGTGGCAGCAGGGAGACTGATGAGGAGGTTGCTGTGGGAGTCCAGTGGAGTTGACTGTGCTGGCCTGGCTCCACCTGGTCCATCTGGGAGCTCCCATCAGCCTTCACATTTCAGCAGAGGTGTTGCCTCCTCAAGGAGGCCTTCCTTGTCACTTGTCACTCCTTGTCACTTCCTGTCACTCACCCGCTGTGTGCCCTGAACCTCCCTACAGGGTACATGCCACATCTAGGACTGGGGCAGACTTGTTTGCACATTGCTTCCCTGTTAGACCTTTATTACTGGGTCCAGCACCCAGTCCAGGTCTGGCCTGGGTGCTGCTGGGGTATTTGCCGCATGACTGAATGACCACCTTGTCTTCTCCCTTGAATTTCAGAAGACCTGCCCAAGGGTTTCCACTTTGTTTTGTCCTGCGGGGAGACCCAAGGAGAGGGCAGAGTGGCCCCCTGGGCAGAGGCCGGGGCAGGGAGAGGGGCCCATGCTCCAGGCTGTCTGGCTATGCCTCTACATGCTGCTGCTTTCAGAAGCTGAGCACCCCTTTCTTCACCTGCAGTCTGGGATGCTGAGACCTGCCTGTGCAACGCTGAAGCCCAGGATGGGTGTGAAAGTGCTTTCAAATGTTTTATTTTTAAAAGCACCATGAAAATATGAGGTGTGATTAATCAAGCTATTAATGAACCCTATTTACTGAGCGAGGACTGTGTCCCTGGGAGCCTGGAGCTGTAGCACTTCTTCCCAAGAGCAGCCACACCCTTGCCAAGACCTAGTCCACCACCTCCCCCCCAGTCTGGGGAGAGGAGGGGTGGGGGGTGACACAGGCAAGGGACAGGGTGGAAAACCCCTGCTTTTCCACTTTCCTGAGCAATGTGCTGGATTGGAAATGGGGCAGAGGAGGGGGCTGGGGCACAGTGGCCTCCATCTTTCTCCAGCTCAGGCCCCTCCCTGGCTGTTCACCAGCACTACACCCCTCACCACGCCTCACCACCTGGGCACCTATGACCACAGCCTGCATGCCGGCAGAATTGCCAGGAACCCTGGAGATTTGCATTTGGTAGGTCTGCTTGAAGGAGCCCTGATGCTGCAGTGGTTAAGCACTCGGCTGCTAACCGAAAGGTTGGCGGTTCAAACCCACCAGCCGCTCCGAAGGAGAAAGATGTGGCAGTCAGCCTTGGAAATCCTATGGGGCAGTTCTGCTCTGTCCTATAGTGTGACTATGAGTCAGAATAGACTCGGTGGCAACAGGTTTAGGTCTGCTTGGGGCCTGGGTGTCTGAATTTTAATACACAGCACCACAGGAGGATTCAGGTGTCCAGACAGGGGGCAGGAGGGAGCCACAAGATAACGTGCCACATCCTTAGCCTCGCGTTCGAGGCTCTGCTGGCCTAGGGCTGCCATCCAGCCTGGTCTCTAGGGACTCCCTCAGTGCTCACCTTGTGGCCGGGCACCAGGACGGGTTGCAATTTGCCAAGGGCTTTTGCATGTTCTGTTCCAGGCTCTTGTGGGGTTGGTTCTGCCCCCTTCTCACTTTCCAACTGACAGTGTGTGACTTTCCTCTAAGAAGTCCCCCAACCCCAGCCATACGGTCCCAGTGGGCTGACCCCATCCCTGTTCCTAGAGGTGGGCTTGTGACCTGGGCCTGGCAATCAGCACATTCCCTCCCGCCACCCCACCCGTAGGTCACCCCATCTGGACAGATGAGATTCTGGCATGTCAGCTGGACTGTTGGTAAGAGAGAACCTCTCTTTCTGCTGGGCTTGGAGCTGTGGCAAGTAGTCGTGAAGTTGCTGGGGCCCCCAACAGGGCAGGGCCAGTCCTGTGGGCCTGTAGGCCACAGTAAGGCCAATTACAAGGGGAAGTATCCATGGTCTGAAGCAGGAGCTTGGAGAATGGAGACAACGACCAGGTAAGAGAGAAGCCGGGGACCCATTCGGAGTTGCGCCTGGGTTCCCAGCCAATTAAGCCCTTTTTTGGCTTAAACCAGCTAGGATCCTTTCATCTGATTGATCCACTGCCCCTCGGGGATCTGCCTGGCTATTCAAGGCCTGCTCAAAAACTCCTCCCCCAGGAAGCCTCCCCTGACTCCCAGAGTGGCCACACCTCTGCTGAGCCCCACAGCCACTGACCGAGTTTTCTCAGCACCTCACATACTGTATTGTTACCATCTTGGTTTCTGCCTCCCCAGACACGCTGAGGTCAGGGGCTGAGCTCTGATATCCTCTGTGCACTCCTTCTCTACCCGCTGCTGCCCCTGCTTCTGAGCCTAGCCAGGGTCTGACACCTTTCGAGGGCTCACGGAGTGTTTGCTGAATGAATGTTGAACATCATCCCCTTGAATGGGCCCAAAGCCCAGAAACGAGGCCTGAAAGTGGAAGGTGCAAATGCAAATCTAGCCAGGAGCCTTCCAATCAATCAATTCATCCGGTGGGAAGGGAACTCCATTCCTCAAATGCCTGTGCTGGACCCAAGGGAGGCAGAGGCAGCTGGGCAGGGCTCCTGCCCTGGGGAGCATGTCTCCCAGGGATGCAGATGGGGCAGCAGGGGGAGAGACAGGCAGGGGCCCGGGATTGCAGACTTGCAGGGAACAGGGGCTAGTGCTCTCCTGCCCACCAGCACCCCCTTCCTCCTCCGCCCTGAGGTGACTTCATGTGTCGTGATTGTTTAAACATGACATGTCTATGATGAGGGGGCTTCACCAGGAGGCTTTGCTCTGCTGTCAGAGAGAGCTAGGAGGGGGATGGGGTGAGGTGCAGGGGACACATTGGAGGAATGGTGGCTGCAGGTCCCAAACCCTGGGTTTGAGTCTCAGCCCCCTCAGACCCTACTGAGACTACTGGTCTGGGTGGCACTTAGCTGTGAGATCCCAGGTGGCCACTCAGACGTGTGGGTCTGCCTGGGTGAGGCAAAGTGGGAGACATAAGCAATAGTAAACTTGGGCGCATGGCCCAGAGTGCTTCCAAGTCAGCCCTCGGAACCCTCTGTGCTGTGGGGCTTATTTGACCTTGCTCCAGACCCTCGGTCAAGCCCCCCCTCCCCCATTTCTTGAGCCTCGTCCTCATTTGTGGAATGAGGTGCAGCTGCTGACGCTGGTCATGGATGAGGAGGGCTCTGGGATGGGACATGCCCGGTATCCTGAGGCTCCTTCATGCTGCCCTTCTTCGCCACCTGGCCACGTGTCCACTGCTCCATCGTGTTTGCCTGGCTATGGCTCCCACCAGCACAGGACCTCCCGGAGGACAGAGCCAGGCTGTGTCCAGGCCCCTGTGTGCAGAAATGACTGCAGCCCTGTGCCTAGGAGTGCAGGAGGTGGAGGTGACTGGGCTGGAGTGACAGCCCCCATGGTGCCCGTGGACGAGGAGCTGCTCTCCCGGTGTGCACGCACACGCGCGTGCACACACACACACACACACACACAGAGACACGCTAATGGCGCTTCGATTTCCATGGTAACATGAGCGTGGAAGTGTCATAGGAGCAGCAGCCACCTCCCCAAGATCGTAGCAAAGTCACTCTCTTTCCTGGTAAGCTCCAGGGGCCTGGTCACAAGGACAGACACAGATGCCAAGAGGACATGTGGACACACTGAACCGCAAAGAACAAGGCGGGTGGAGTGGGGCAGCAGGCAGTCACCCAGTGAGGGTGTTCAGCCAGGCCACGCTGCTGCAGACCAGGCCTATCATCTGGTGGCTGTGCTCTGGTTCTCTGCCTGCCCCTCATCCTACAGACCAGGCTCAGCATAGGCTTGGGACTGGCTTAAGGCTGCACAACCCCCAGAGGGCTCTGGCCTCCAACCAGCTCCTAGGCTGGCCAGGCACAGGGCAGTGGCTGGGGGGCGGGGGCGGCAGGAGGCTTCCTGGATGGGTTGTCTGGTCCCACCCTCTGCCTCCACCTCCCTGCTCACTCTGACCCGCTGTCTGCTTCTCAAACCCTCCGAGCTTTTTCCCACCTGTTGTGGATTGAGTTACGTCCCCCTAAAAGATATGTTGAAAACCTAAACCCTTGTACTGGTGGGTGAGACCTTGTTTGGAAATACGGTTTTTCTTTTGTTATCAGTTATGTTGATGAGGCCATACCAGAGCAGGACGGGTCCTAATCCTAGTTCCTTCTGAGTGGTGTCTTATAAAAGAGAACAGACATGGGAACAGTCACACACAGGGAAGACAGCACGTGCGGATCCATCTACAAGCAAAGGAACGCCCGGGACTACCAGAAGCTGAAGGAGACAAGGACGGATCCTCCCCTAGAGCCTGCAGAGAGACAGCACGGTCCTGCTGACACCCTGAATTCAGACTTCTAGCTCCAGAACTGTGAGCCAACGAATTCTTTAAAGTTACCCGCTTGGTGGTGTTTTGTTATGGTGATGCTAGGAAACTGAAATGCCACCTCAGCGCCTTTGAACTTTCTCTCTCCTCTGCCTGCAACACACTGCCCCTGATCTTCCCACAGCCATCTGTCTCTAATCCCTCAGGTCTCAGCGCCAACATCACCTCCTCCGAGAGGCCCTCCCTGGCCACTGTGTCTGCAGTAACCCTTCCTGGCCTCCCCTCTCTTGCTCTGCTTTCCTCACAGCATGTACCAGTACTGGAAGACATGGTGCTTGTGTACTCGCTTCGTTGTGATTGTCTGTGTCCCTCCCTCTAAGATGTCAGTGTCATGACAACGGGCACCACTTCTGTCTTGTTTGATGCTGTAGTCCCAGCGCCCAGCCCTGGGCCTGGCATGCTGTAGGTACTTGAGAAACACGGGCTGAATGTGTGGAAAAGCAAATTTAGGTCTTCAAACTCCAGGTCATTGGCCACACTCCTACCGGTGCTAAGAGCCCTCAAACCCACCAGAGAAGGAGAGTCGGAATCTACCGGGGTGCACAGGAAGGGGGTGCCTTGAAGGGGGGATAGGCTCTCAGGGACACCTCCCAAGGCCCCGGTTCTGCCACAGGGCCTTGCTTCGGGCCAGAGAAACAGTTAATAAAGCTGAGGCCTAAATAAGCATTTGATTAACAAACGATAAAATAGCTATTGTGTCCCCGAATTAAGCTGTAAATTGTGGCTGATAATTGGCTGGTTAGAATTTAATAAGCTGCAATTAAATAGAATGGAATCCAGGGTAATTATGTGGCCGCACAGCCCAGGGAGGACCGGGGAGGGAGGCTTTTTCCTTTTCCTTCTCTGGAATCCTTTGCATGTGTGGCATGTGCTGCCGTGGGTGTTTAGTGGTTTTGTGCGTGTGTCTGTGTGCTCGTGTAACAGGCATTCTCCCCCTCCTCCTACCTGATGAGGGGAAGGAAGGGGGTGGCTGGCCCAGCCGCCTCACCACCACTCAGCACCAGGCGGCTGGAAGGCCCTGAGCGTGGCCAGAGCCTGGGGCAGCCCCAGCTGAAAGAGACATAGAAGGATCCTTGGCACAGATCCCTGAACGGCAGGAGGCCAGGGCAGGGTGGCCAGAGGGCGCTGGGAACACGAGGGAGGCAGGCAGGCAGGGAAGGTCCACCTGTCTTCCTAAGGAGGCAGCCGGGGCTCAGACGGGAAGGGCAGGCTCAAGGTCATGTGGCCATCCGTGGTTGAGCTTGGTCAGGGCCTTAGACTGGATCAAAGGAGGCTTGCGTGTGCACGCACAGGCGCGTGCACACGCGCACACACACGCGCACACATACACACGGAGCCAGCTCCCAGAGCTGCCATCAGTGTCCTTCACTGGGCAAACCCATAGGCTGAGTAAAAATAACCACCTGTCCCCTCATGCACCCTTAAGACAAGCCCCCAACACCTGTCCCAGACAGAAGCCCAGGAGCTGCCCGTTCTAGGGCACGAATGGGACTCTGCAACCCCTCCTCCTGACCCATGCTCCCATCCCCCTCACCCCTCCCGGTGGCTGCGGCCTGGCCGGCCTTCCCCCTCTAGTCCAGGTGTGGTGACCAGCAAGTCCACGGAGATGATGAACGGCATCGCTGACGCGCCATTTATGACCCCATCAGCATTTTTACAATGTTGCCGGCAATTAATTTAATTAAAGACCCTGTCCCCGATATGGCAGCATTTCATATCTCACTGGTTTAATGTGCGCCCGGTCAGATCTGGGCCCGGCGGTGGTCCAGGAGTGGTGGTGGCACTGTTCCCTCGGCCAGGCTGGGCTGCTCAGGGCAGGGAGGAGGCAGCACAGTCACCTGCCTTCACTGCCCATGACCACAGCCACTGCGTGTGCGTGCGCGCGCGCGCGCACACACACACACACACACACACACACACAGTCACCGCGGTAACAACACAGCTAACTCTACATGAATTTTCTTACTTAATCCTCACAACGATTCTAGGAGGCAGTGAACCATTTTTAATCTCCAATTGACAGGTGAGGAAACAGAGGCACGGTGAGGTGAATAAGTGGTGATTTCCTATCCTGATTCCTACCCAGGCGGGCGGGTCCCAGTGCCTGGCGCTCTTAACCAGGATGCATTCATTCAGCAAGTCTTTGCCGAGTGTTTCCAATGTGCCCAGCACTGTGCTCGGCACTGGCGATATAGCCATGAGCAAGACGGACTCACGTCCTGCCCTCACAGAGCATGTGGTCTGGTACCGACTGTGCACCTGGCCACAGATGGGGCACAGCCCCACCGGAGGTCCCGGGCACTCAGGGCCCCAGGGGCGCACTCGCTGCATCTGGGCCCAGTGTGTTCACTGTTCTGCATGCACATGTGCACACACCACAGCCCAAACCAGGATGTTGACTCTGCAGCCACAGGTCACCCACTGTCCTCTGATTCCCATTCTCAGCAGCTGAGCCCACCTGGGCTCCCCTCATATAGGGACCCACAGGAAAACTGTCACCCAGTCACAGACGCAGATTCTGCCCACTCATCCCGCCAGCCCCAGGAAGGGGCGGTAGCCAGCACACACCACCAGCTCCTCTCTGTTAGTCACAGCTGTCCCTTGTCCATGAGCCTCCCTGGCTCATGCTCTGCCCTCCCCTAGGCCCCCACTTCCACAGTTTCCCTACCAGCCTCCTGCCCATGGCACCCCAGTTAGGGCTGCAGCTCCAACCTCATTCCTGAGCTCCATCTGGATGGACACTTTCACCTGCCTCTGGACACCCCCAGAAACTCGAACCGCCATATCCCAAGTTGGGCCCTGTGGTGCCCCCACAAATCTGTAGGGCTACCGCCTCCCCAAGGAGCTCAGAGAGTCCTGGACTCCTTGCTGCCTGACCAGCCAGTTAGTGACGGCTGCCTATTCTAGCCCCTCATCCGGCGTGCCCCAGCATGTCCCCACCCCAGCCTCTCTCTCCCACACCTCCTCTCTTGCCTCATGGCTACAATACTCAGCTCACCCAGACCCCCAAACGTCCCTGCCTGTGACCACCTCCTGTCTGACCTCCTGGCTTTTGGGCCATCCTCAACTGTGTCACCACAGTGCTATTTCTAGAAAGAAAATCTGACCCCACACTTCAACTCCTACAGTGGTTCCCACTGACTACAGGGTGAGGCCAGCTCCTCACAACCCCAAACAACCGATGGTGCCACCTCATCCCTGGCCACCAACCCACATCCCAAACCCAGCTCAGCCTCGTCCACTAATCCCCTCCCTCTGAAAGCCCCAGATGCCTCTCCTTGCCCCAGCTGCGGTATCTGCTGCTCCCTGCACTGCAGTGCACCCTGCCCACTCCCAGTGCCCCCAGCCCTGTTCATTCATTCTTCTTTTGTTTTTAAAATTTTATTGTTTTACAATTTCCGAAGCTAACTCTTCAGACCGGGATTGGACTGGACTGTGGGACATAAACGGATACTCGTGAGGAGTGCGCCTCTTAGCTCAAGTAGATACAAGAGACTAAACGGGCAGCTCCTGTCCAGAGGTGAGATGGGAAGGCAGAGAGGGTTAGGAGCTGGTTGAATGGACACGGGAAATCAGGGGTGGAAAGGAGAAGTGTGCTGTCACAGAAAGGGGAGAGCAATTAGGGTCACATAACAACGTATGTATAAATTTTTGTATGGGAGACTAACTTGAAATGTAAACTTCATAAAACTACAATAAATAAAAATTAAGGTGAAAGTTTACAGTGCCAATTAGTTTCTCGTTCATAAATTTATACACAAATTGGTTTCTGTGCCATCGGGTGTAAATCCCCGCAATGTGTCAGCAGTCTTCTCTCTTCCCTTTCTACCCGGGTTCTTCATGTCCCTTCGTCCAGTTTTCCTGTCCCTTCCTGCCTTCTTGTCTTTGCTTTCTGGCAGGTGTTGCCCATTGGGTCTCGTATACTTGATTGAACTAAGAAGTATGTGGGTGTTATGTCTGTTTTACAGGCCTGTCTAATCTTTGGCTGAAAGGGAGACTTCGGGAGTGGCTTCAGTTCGGAGTTAGCAGGGTATCCAGGGGCCATAGTCTCAGGGGTTCCTCCAGTCTCTGTCAGACCAGTAAGTCTGGTCTTATTCTGTGAATTTGTATTTTGTTCTACATTTTTCTCCCGCTCTGTCCTGGACCCTCTAGCGTGCTCCCTGTCAGAGCGGTCTCATTCTTCACTCTTAATTCACCCTCCCCAGCTCCTCTCTGCACGGTGGAACGCACTACTCGCTCCTCTGGCTCCCATGGCTAAAGAGCATCATCAGACCTAGTCAGGGTTGGTTGTCTGTGTGGCTGCTTCCTCCGTCAGACTGTGCACGCTCACGTGCGCACAGCCAGGTCTGAGACACCTCTTTGCCAGCAGTGTCCAGCTCAGGGACTGGCAAGCAGAGGGGTCAGTGACTGGTGTCTCCCCAACTTGCTGCAAGCTTCCAGGCGACGGCAGTGGGGTGTGTCATCTCAGTCCCTGCCACTGACTGGCACCGGCCATGGACTACCCGAGGGCAGGAGGCAGCATCCTCAGTTGGGCATCAAGAGACTGGGTCCCCGGTCCCCACTCTGCCTCTATCTAGCTGTGTGACCTTGGGCATGTCATTCCCCTCTCTGATCCACAGACGGTGTGGGACTGGGTGGGGAGGGGGACAAAATCAGGTGCCTTCAGAGGACTGGGTGAGGGCTGGGGAGAGAAGAGTGATGTTCCATGCGAAGGGGAGTGGCTCAGTCCAGTCAACCACGGCCGAGAGGAGCCAGGCTTCTTTCGAGAGAAGCTGGAAATCCAAGCTTTTATGTGAAACCTCCTGTTTGAAAATGATGATAACTCATTTAAACATTTTAAACACCATGTGAGCCGAACAGGTTGGCAGGCCAAAGCTGGACTGGACAATGTCCCAAGTCTCCTCTGCTTTACAAATCTAGGAATCGGGGTCACAACAGCCTGCGGGGGAGCCCTCCCCCACTCTGCTGCACTGTAGTCCCTGCTCTGTCACTGAGCTGCCCCCCTGGTCTTCCTGGCTCCTGATCTTCCCGCCCATGCCAGCGCCTGCCATCTTCTCTTCTCCCTGGGACCCCTCCTCATCACAGCCTCCCCAGCGGTGGCCCAAGGGCACAGCCCCTTCTGCAGAGGCTGACGGGTGAGTGGGCTCCCCGCTCGGGGAAGCAGTGGGACTCACGGGAAGGTGGCAGGGTGGCAGGCTGGGGGTTGCTTCCTGCTTTGCCTGCCGTGGGCCTCAGCCTCAGATCCCAACAGGAGAGGCAGGAGAAGGTTGCCGGAGTCGGAGACTGCAGGCGGGGCGGGGAGGGGACTTTCTGGGAGACCCCCCCCACCCCTTCAAGGCTCCACCCTCCCCATCTCCCCCGTCTAGGTGGAGGAGTCCAGGCCTGGCTACGGCCTTCCAGCTGGGGAGAGGATGTCTGGCCATGCCCATCATGCCCTTGATGAGACAGTAACGAGCCCTCACCCCATTTTAATTACTCTCTGTCCAAATAATTACCAGCTTGTTTATGTCACTTAATGGCAGCCGTCCTTTCTTCTCCTGATATTGATTTCATGTTTTCCTGGTTTGTTCATTATCTTTCCTGCCCCTTTAATGGGCTCTGAGGTCTTGTGGGTGAAGAAGAGGGGGCTGGAGAAGGCAGGAGGGGAAAGGGGCACCAGGGACGATTGAGGATGGAGAGAGGGGGCCGGGTCTTGCTGTGTGACCCGAGGCCAGTTGCTGCCCTCTCTGGGCCTTGAGTCCCAGGACCTCAGGTCTCTGCACAACTTCTCGTGGGCATGCCCCTTGATGCAACTGGGGTAGAACATTTTAAAATGAAAGACAGGAGGGAGGGGGTATGGGAGAGACAGGGTAGTGTACTCTCTCCCCAAGGGCCCCTAAAGGGAATGGGTGGAGACCCAGATAAGAATGAGGGTGGAAGGGACCTGAGCGAGGAGAGGGGAGAGGAGAGGAGGGAAAAGGAAGAGACGGGGAGAGGAGAGGAGAGGCAGTGATGCCGGAATGCAGCAGGGAGGGGGTACTCCTGGAAGCCAGCCCAGCGGACGCTGCAGTGTGGAGGCCTCTGGTCAGTAAGTGGTGGAGAGGTCAGTGGGTGTCCTCCTCTTCCTCATCCCCCAGGCCTGGTGAGGGAGACAGAAGGGATCGCTGCTCTGAGGAGCCCAGCCCTTCCCTTGGCCTGACCTCCATCCTTGGCCTGTGCCTCACCTGCGGGCCATTGCCGTGGAAACAAGGGTGATGCTGTGAAGTCATTTGGGCTATGGAAGAGCAGCTCATTTCTCAGGTTTACAGGGGGAGGATAAGGGGGGAAGGGGATAAGGGGGACGGGAGGGCCAGGGCCTCATTGGGTACAGATTTAGAGCCTCTTGAAGGGGGTCTGTTAACTCAATAAATCACTAATAATTGCATGAATATTTAAATCTTAATTAAAAAAAAAAATACAGTGGGCCCCCCGATTCTCCCTGTGCAGATATTCATCACTATGGGGATGGAGTATACAAAAGTTGGTACTGGTCTGATTGAACCACTGTTATCGCCACAGCTAAGTGGGTAATTGGGAGTGAGAAATGCTATCAGCAGATATAAATTACGTACAGTAAACTGAGGGCATTAACTGAGGGTTTATTATCAATTATCTCTGCGCTTATTCCCCCTAAAACGAACTTTAAGTGTATTAATGAGAAAATTTACAGGTCTTAATGAACTGAGGGAAGTGAGAGGGGCCTGAGGGGCCCCCACCATGGCTTCCGCCTGGCACTATCTGGGACCCTAGACAGCCTTGGGCCCAGGTCTGGTGGAGAGAGCAGGGTGGGGGCTCCCAGAAGAGGGTGGCCCTGAGAGGGAGGGCATGGGGTCAGGGTGCCAGCTCCCCAAACACATGCGGGTACATGCCCACACACACACGTGTACACACACACGTGCACAAATGCATAGCCACACACAAGTGCTGCATGTGCATGTACACGTGTGCACACACTGACACGTACACATACATAAGCGTACACACTCACACACATACGCACACACACACTCTCATACACATGCCTGCACAAAGCCAAACCCAGCTCCCCTGCCTGGGTCAGCTAGGACAGCAAGTCTGTCCCTAAGGCTGGCCCTGCCCCTCTCCTGGGGCCCCCATTCCAGAGTGGGGCACTGGGTGGGGGATGGGCAGCTTCACCCCAGCATTCTAGCATCCAACAACGATGCCCCTGGGTGCCTGGATCAGCTGTGTGTGGGGAGAGCCTCAAGAGTCCGACTGTAGCTGGATGCGCCAGGCAGACCTTCATTTGCCCCCCAGGCAGAATGTGGGAACAGCCAGAGCAGCACAAATGAAGGGTAGTGGGGTGGGAGGTGGGGAGGGGGCGAGGCTGTGGCTTCTTATACATTTTGAGGATGGGGAGCTCCCTGTGGACTGGGGACCTTTGTGGGCAGGCGTATGTGAGCATGAGCACGTCCGCCCTGCTGAGATGCCCACTGTCCCGCTCCTTTCAAGGTCAGCTCGACCTCCTAGACGACTCTCTAACAGCAGCCTTGATTCCCCCCAGGGCGTCCGCACCAGGACCGTGTATCTTCAGCCTCTTCTGCTTCTGCACGTGTGCTGGGCCCTGAGGAGCAGCTTAGATTTGCCAGGGAGGGTGCAAAACCAGGACGACCTCTCTTCCTGGCTTAGGATGGCCTCCGCCCTCATGGGAGACAGACCCTGAATAGATCATCAGAGCTGTGAGTTCAAGGTTATGGACCCTAGTGACCAGAAGCTGGTGACATGAGAGCACATGACTAGGAGGCTTGATCTGGGGCATGCAGGAGGGCTTCTTGGAAGAGGTGTCACCAAGCTGAAATCTGTAAGATGCGTCAGTGGTCCAAGGATGTTCAACTGCCCTCCATCAAGGACAAGAAAACCTTACACTGAATTCTTCTGTCCCCCATCCTTGCTGAGCTGGGTCTCCTCTTCTTGTTCCCCTCCTTGCCCCAGTTCTACTACCTTACCCCCAGTTCATCCTTGCTCCTGATTCGGCCCCAAGTGCCTGGCTTCCGCCTGGCTTTCCACTAAAAGCCCTTTTCCCATCTCCCAAAGGGCTCCTTGTCTCCAGTTTAAGAGCTCCTCCTTGGCCCCGGCCTCCTGGCTCAGCAGAGGCTCTCCCCTCCCTCCTGTGCCTCTGCTCTTCTACCCTCTCCTCACTCCTGGAGGACATCAGGCTTTCACAGGGACTTCTCGACAGAAGATGCCGAATCCTCACTGCAGGACCTCGGGGCCCTTCTCGGTAGGATGCTTCCTCTCAGCTGTCCTGCAGTGGCCACCCCCAAATCACCAGCTCCTTGTGCAAATGGCATCGTCACCTCCCTAGCCAGAAACCTGCTGAAAGTGTCTCTTTGTCGCTTCTTCTCCTGTCCCTTCAGATATCACAGGTCACTGTCCCTTCAACTCACATCCAGCAACCTGCCCTTTATCTGATCCCCCGATGCTCCAAGCTCAGTTCTGCCTCAGAGCCTTCACACCTGCTGTTCCCTCTTCTCAGGACACTGTTCCCTCTAATACAGTAGCTCATTCCTCCTTATAGTCCTGATCTCTGCCCACGTTACCTCCTGTGAGAGGCCCTCCACGACCACCCCATCACACTCAGCACTCACCATGCCCTGATCAAGTGCGTGGTTTACTGGGTTCTTTGTTGTCCATCTGCTCCATTGGCAAGGAAGCTCCTGGAGCACAGGTCCCTGTCTGTTTCACTTGCCTGGCACACCATAGGCCCTCAATAAATATTTCTGAATGAAGGAACAGATACATTGCTGAGTCTCTGCTCTGTGCCAGGTGCTGTGCCCTGGCTGCAAAGGGTCTGTAGGGTTCACACAGGAATGCAGTGCATAAGTCCTGCTGCAGGGACAGGGAAGAGGGGAGGGGATGTGCTCTGCATGGAGGAAAAGGCAGGGGCCAGGAGGAGGTACCAGGGAAGGGTATTCTAAGCTGGAGAAACAGCATAAGCAAAGGCTTTGAGGCAGGACAGCTCACAAGAGAGCCAGGTGAAGCATGGGTTGGATTAGAAAGGCAATGAATACCATGCCAGGGCACTGAGCCTCTGGGAAGCAGGGAAGGTTCTGGAGCAAGGCTGGTGGGGTCTAGGAGCTTTAGAGGATGGCTGGGGAGAGGGGCGGGAGGTGGAGGCCATCCCCACGGTACAAGGGGGAGCTGCCTGACCCTGCCTGGGCCGTGGAGAGGAACAGGCATGAAAAGCTTGCCAGGGACGGGGCCTGGAGTGACCACCACAGTGGGAAGAGGCAGGGAGGGGAGTGGAGATGGTGGAGCAGCCAGGCGTAATAACTAGAAAAGTCTCAGCCGACTACTTGCTCTCAGGGGAGGGTAATCTGGTGTCCCCTGGCAAGGTGCAGCTGACAGAGTCACCAACCTGCCTGACCCAGACCCACGTGTGCACTACTGCTGTTTGTATACTGCATGAGGGCACTGGCGGGAGCCCATGACCTGGTCCGTAACCTGGAACCGAGTTCCGACAGCCGTGACTCACCGTGTGCAGGGGGCAAGCCGTTGAGTCACAGCCCTGCTTGGACCTCTGTCCTCCACCGGAGTCACAAGAGGCCAGGCTGCAAACCAGAGGCTGCAAACTGCTGGCCTATACCCTCTGAGATGTGCTCTGATAGTCCATATGGTGTTTTAAAAAGATTTAAGTCACACTGAAACACTAGGAAGTTTCACATCAATATTGGCTTTCCATCTTCTTTTGAAGAACCAGAAGCTGTGACCATGCCAGGCCCATGCTCCCTGTACCACAACTGGCTGTGCTCTGCGGATGTGGCACAGGTCCCCAGTTCACCTAAGTCCCACCTGGCCCTTCCCTCGCCCGCCTGCCAGAACCAGTGGACAACCAAGTTTGCATCTCCTGGCTCAGATAATCTCTAACGTCCCTTCTGGCTCAAAAACTGTAGACAGTCCTCAATAAGTTAAACACAGAATTACCATCTGGCCCAGCAAATCCACTCCTAGGTATATACCCCAAAGGACTGAAAACAAGTGTTCAAACAAAAATTTGCAGGCAACTGTTCACAGTAGCTTTATGTACAATAGCCAAAAGGTAGAAACAGCCCAAATGCTCATCAATGGATAAATGGATAAACAAATTGTGGTATATCCGTACAGTGGAATATTATTCAGCATAAAAAGGAACGAAGTTCTGATTCATGCTATGCCATGGATGAGCCTTGAAAACAGTGAAATAAGTCAGACACAAAGGGCCACATGTTGTATAATACCATTTATATGAAATATCTAGAATAGGCAAATCCATAGAGCCAGAAAGCAGAGTAGTGATTTCCAGGAGCTGAGGGGAGGGGGATTGGGGAGTGACTGCTAATGGGTATGGGGTTTCTGTGTGGGGTGATGAAAATTCTCTAGAACTAGATAGTGGTGATGACCGCAGAACGTTGGGAATGTACTAAACATCACTAAATTGTACACTCTAAAATGGTTAGACCACCACCCATCTGGAAGTTTGTGACGCTGCAGTGGCTTGCGTGTTGCTATAACGCTGGAAGCTATGCCACCAGTATTTCAAATACCACCAGGTTCACCCATGGTGGACAGGTTTCAGCAGTGCCTCCAGACTAAGACAGACTAGGAAGAAAGGCCTGGATTTGCAACTGATCATGAGGATGGCGTAGGACTGGACAGTGTTTCGTTCCATTGTGCACGGGGTCACCATGAGTTGGGGGTCAACTCAATGGCAGCTAATAACAACAACAACAAAATGGTTAAAATGATAGATTTTATGTTATATGTATTTTACCACACACACACACACACACACACACACACACACACACACACACACACACACTGCAGAGTTGATTCCACAAAACTTGGACACCGGACTCACCTCTGTGGGTGAAAACAAACCTCCCCTGTCCTCTCCTATCCCTGGCACAGGCTGGGCACAAGGAAGGCCCAGGAGAACGGAGCAAGGTGGGCCCTGGCACAGACGTGGGCTCACTGCTACCCGGCATTCCGGGGAAGAGGGATCCATGTCTGCCCCACATGCCACTGTGAGAGCCCCAGTGTCCATGGGACCCCCAGATCAATCTCTCTCCCCAGCTCTGTCTTGAGGATCTGGAAAGGCCTGGGGCCTCTGAGCTGTCTGCTGAGACAGTTCCATCAGCTTGGACCCAAGTTTAATTATAGCTTTTAGTAAAAAAGTGCTTTTATTCCCCCAAACGCAGTCTTGTTGGCTCCCCTGTCTCCAGCCCTGCCCCTGGATTCCACACCTCTGGGCCCTCTCCTTCCCCCGCCACCTCCTGCTCTGTAAATAATCCTCTCTTCTGTGCCTATAATTAGCCCCAAGTAAAATAATTCATAACAAATTTTATTTCTTGTGGCATCTTTCTTGCTAACGTGTCGCTGAGTGCCTCACAAGATCAGCAGGAGGGAAACCAGGCTCCGGGAAGCAGCTGAGAGCACTCCCCACGTCTGTCAGCAACCACTGCAGTGAGGGCTGGGGAGACAATGGCTCCCGCCATGCCATGCACCCACAGGGACAGGGATGGGACCTCTGGCTGGGAGGAGAGGTGTCCCTTCTGCTAACCTAAGCAGCAGGGGGCACCAGTGCACAGCCAGGGTGGTCACAGATATGAGACCACCAATCCTGAAAATCTCCCATGAATAAGAGTCTTGATAACAGTAATAATAATAATATGAATAGCAGCTAACAGTCTTTTTTCAATTGCCATTGAGTCAGCTCTGACTCATGGTGACCCCATGTGTGCTGGAGTAGAACCGTACTCCAAAGGGTTTTCAATGGCTGATTTTTCAGAAGTAGATCACCAGGACTTTCTTCCAAGGCGTCTCTGGGTGTACTTGAACCTCCAACCTTTCTGTTAGCTGCCAAGTATGTTAACAGTTTGCACCACTCAGGGACTCCAGCTAACACTTACATAGTGCTTACTATGCCCCTGACTCTTTTTGTTTTAATCAGATTTTTTTCCTTTGTTTTTTTGTCATAAAATAAAACCCACTCCTTTTAAGTCTAGTTTGACAAGTTTTGTCAAATCTATATGGCTGTGAATCCACCACCACAATCAAGATACAGAAGAGTTTCTTCACCCCAAAAAAGTTCCCTCAAGCCCCTCTGTTATCAATCTCCCAGGCCCCAGCAACCACTGATCTGCTTTCTGTCACTATCGTTTTGCCTTTTCTAGAATTTCATACAGTGGAATTTACACAGTATGTGGTCGTTTGCATCTGGTTTAGTATCACATTGTATGGATGTACCACTCACCAGGGTTGTTTCAGATTTTGGTGATTACTAGTAAAGCTACAATGAACTTTTTGGTTGACATATGTCTTCATTTCTCCTGGGTAAATACCTAAGAGTGGGATTGCTGGGGCATATAGTAAGCATATGTTTAACTTGATCAGAAATTTCCTGTCTGTATGGACTAATGTATATATATATGTATAAGTAGATTCTCATTATTCACAGTAGTTATGTTCTAGAAAGTCACCGTGAACACTGAATTAGTTAATACTGAGCTCCAGGGGAAATACAGGTTAGATTCCTACAAGCCTGTGGTCACAACATTTTCATCAACTGATCAATACATAACCTTGTCTTGTGTGTACTTCTGTTTAAAGACCCCTTATTGAATATAGATTGTTGATTCATTAACACTGAGCTCACTGCCAGCAGCACTGTAACTCTTGCCTGAAAGAAGCTTACCGAGCACTTACCTAGCACTGAGGAGCCCTAGACAGCACTTCAGCACTACGCTTGGGGTCACTTTAAACAGTGAAATCAACAAAAAGCACAAAAATGTAAAAAACAGAAACAAAATATGGACTAGGCTGCATTGGTGGTTCAGTGGTAGAATTCTCCCCTTTCATGTGGAGACCTGGGTTTGATTCCCAGCCAATACACCTCTCGAGCAGCCACCACCATGTACCCATGGAAATGCGTGTGTTGCTATGATGCTGAACAGGTTTTAGTGGAGCTTTCAGATTAAGATAGGCTAGGAAGAAAGCCTGGTGATCTATGTCTGCAAATCAACCAATGAAAACGCTATGAATCACAACAGTCCAATTTGCAACCAATCATGGGGATGGCACAGGACCAGGGAGCATTTCATTCCGTTGTGTATGTGTCAGGGGTGACTCAAGAGGGCATCAAATGACAATAAAAATAGACTCAAATGTTCACAGTATGAGAGCTGGAACAGTAAGGCAGAGCGTCACCTTGTTCAGCCTCAGCTAGGAACATGTGTATTGGGCAACTGAAATTTTTTGCCACTCTCCACATGTCCGCAAAGGACCACCAAGGTGCCATGAGTATTGATTTGGAGGTCACACATAAATTTTAGTCAGTAGGCAAATTCACAGATATGGAATCTGTGAATAATGATGATCAACTATATATCTTCTTGCTGTTAGCTGCTGTTGAGTCAGTCCCTGACTCATGGTGACCCATGCACAATGGAATGAAATACTACCGGGTCTTGTGCCATCTTCATGATCAGTTGTGGCTTGGACTGTTGCGATCCACAGGGTTTTCGTTGGCTGACTTTTGGAAGTAGCTTGCCAGGCCTTTTTTCCTACTTTGTCTTAGTCTGGAAGCTCTGCTGAAACCTGTTTAGTTCAGCATCATAGCAACATGCAAGCCTCCAATGACAGACAGGTGGTGGCAGAGCATGAAGTGCATTGGCCAGGAATCAAACCTGGGTCTCCTGCATGGAAGGCAAGAATTCTACCACTGAACCCATTGACTGTATAAATCTTACTTAATTTTCTCAACACAGAGACCCTGGGTGGTACAAACAGTTTAGTGCTTGGCTACTAACCGAAAGATTGGTAGTTTGAACCCACTCAGAGATGCTTTGGAAGAAAGACCTGGCTGTCTGCTTCTGAAAGGTCACTCTGAAAGGTTCTACTCTGCACACATAGGGTCACCATGAGTCAAAATAGATTCAACAACAACTGGTTAATCCTCTCAACAACTTTATGCATTGGTTACTGTCACGA
The DNA here is from genome assembly GCA_030035585.1 of Dugong dugon. Classification (NCBI taxonomy): domain Eukaryota; kingdom Metazoa; phylum Chordata; class Mammalia; order Sirenia; family Dugongidae; genus Dugong; species Dugong dugon. Next base: position 153,905,646 of record CM057460.1, read on the forward strand.
TCCCCATTTTACAGGTGACAAACCGAGGCCCAGAGAGGTTAAGTAGCTTGCCCAAGTTCACACTGGTAGACATGGCAGAGCCAGACAGTGTGTTCCCTGGCCCCTCTGCTAGTCTCACAGCCCTCTGGGCTCAGTCCCCAGCAGGGTCTGGGGGTGGGCAGAACTCCAATCTGCAAACTGAGGTTCCGAGTCTGAGTCCCAGCTCCACCTCTGCTCACATGTGCCCCACACGTCACTCAGACTCCAGTGTACTCTTGTCTGTAAATGGCACCCACAATTGCCAACGTCACTGAGTGACTCTGTGGCTTGAAGGAAATAACTCAGAGCAGACTTTCGATGTCTCCCTCAACTTGAGCTCGCTTTCTTTACAATATGGTCCTCGCCTCCAGACCTTATAAGCTTATCTGAGGAAACAAGAGCAGTTGCCACGCCCCCCACACCCCACCCCAGCACAGACCATGTGTCATCCTGCATCCATTCAACACCTAGCTCTTCCTCTCCTCTTTCTGGTGAAGGAGGTGGGTGTGGCTGGATAGTGAGGAAATCAAAGTCCAGACACCCAGAGGGAGTGGCTCAGATGAAAGTACCACCCAGGCCACCCCACTTGCAGGGCAGGGGAGAGCAGTGGTCCCCTTCTTCAGCTGCTCAACTAGAAGGACAGAAGGGGGCGCCTGTGAGCACAGCAGGAGTGACGAGGGCCAGGCAGCTCTCCTCATGCCCCTTCCACCTGCCTTCTCAAGGCTGTCCATGGGGTCTTCACATGTGGGGGTAGGTCTCTCTGTCATTCTGGTCCTGTTTGTCCCACTGCAGAAGGGAAGTCTCTCTGAAAGGGGCCTGACCCTTCTTGGACTTAATAAATCCCCTTGGCTGGAGGTTTTGAAGGTCATCAGGGAGGGCTGGGCTCAGGTCAAGCGAAGCCTCCTTTTTATCCTGCCCATTTGCTCCCCCTAGGAAGTGCTCTGGTGCTCAAGGAGGACAGAGAATCCCCACTTGTCCCTCCCATGAGCCCTCTGCTACCCTGAGCTCTGGTCCCGCAGAAGCTCATGCACGGGGCGGGGGCCACCTCCCCACTGGGGCCAACTTGCCATTAAAACAAAAGCACAGAAAGGAAAAGTGCTAGTGTGAGTGTGAGCTCATTTAGGGCAACTGTCAGGCTCAGTGGTGGGAGCACACAGTGGCTCTGCCACCTGGCCTGCCCCGCCCCCACGGTCACAGCCCCAGCCCCTGTCACTGCACACCCTCATATCTGCCCCCACAGCGCCTCAGAGTGTCTTCCCTCCTCCCCCTGATGCTCAGCACAGTCCCCTCTCCCTCAGACCGGCAGGTTCCTTACAAATCCTTCCTCTCCCTCCCAGCACCACCGCCCCACCCCTGGCCAGCACTAGAGAGGCCTGAAGAAGTTGGCACTTTGAGGAGGAGGAGGAGGAGGCAGTGAAACCACAGTGGGAAAGGAGGCTGGGGTGCTTGCTGCCTCTTTCTTTCTAAGCTCAGAGCATCCAAGGTCACACTGGTAGGCATGGCAGAGCCAGGCAGTGTGGGCCCTTGCCCCTCTGCTACGCTCACAGTTCTCTAGGCTCAGCCCCCGGCAGGGTCTGGGAGTGGGCAGAGCTCCGATCTGCAAACTGAGGCCCTGACTCTGAGTCCCAGATCAGTCTGAGTCTGAGTGCCTGAGTCTGAGTCTCTGCTCGCCCCACCACGTGCCTCCACCGTCAGACTAGGCCACCTCCTCCATGCACATCCTCTCTCCCATCACATTTAGACCAGCCTGGCCAGGGCAGCCTCCGGGCTCTGCCCACAGACTGGCAAGTCTTAGCTTTCATGGGGTGAAGGCAGGAGACAGCTCAGGCTGTATGGACCTGAGCACTGGGGATAGCTCTGGCCCTGCCCAGCCAGCTGGACCCTCCTAGCCTGCCTGGGGTTCAGTGATGCTGTTATTCCACCTGGCTGAGCCAGTGTGACAGCAGCCATCCATCACCCAGGCTCTAGCAATGCACTCGGATGCATGGCCACTCCCTTCACTCCCTGCAGATCGGACCTCTTCACCACAAAGCCCTGGGTTTCCTGGCTTCCAGTTCATGCTCTTTCAATGCCCTTCTGGCAGAAACAACCTTGTGACAAAGGAGCATGTGCCAGGAGCTTTGGAGGGCACAGGAGGTCCAGGGGCTGAGGTCTTTAAGGTGAAAAGGCAGAAAAAGTAGGCAAAATGCTATAGTATCAGAGGAGGCAGAAGTTACTCCCCAATGGGAGTGACATGAGCAGTGTCAGGAAGGCAGCAGCATTTGAGAAAGACCTTGAAGGTGGAGGAGGGCTTCAGTAGGTGGGATGACAGGGGATGGCATGTCAGGAGAGACCATCAGGTGCAAAAGCACAGAAGCAGAAAGTAAAGAGCAAGCTTAATGATTGGACACCTGTTGACTGTCTCCCAGCTGCCACCTCCCCCTTTCCCACAAACAGCAGCCCATGCTCTTTGGGGATTCACTGTTGTTTCATACTCAGCCATGTGGTGTGGGTGGAAATGACCCCCTGCAAGCTCCAGGGTGGGTGCTGATGGCTTAAACTGGTTATATTTCCTGTCTGGCTATGATGATGGATTGGGATGGGCACGTGAGCCTATCAGAGCCAATGACATCCTGGGAGACATTTGCTGGGGCTCTGTAAAAGAAAAACCTTTTCTTCCCTGAATGTGTGGGCTGAGGACATGGGGTCTGGACTGCTGGAGTCATTTTGTTACCAAGAAACGGAGGGTATGGAGTTGCCAGGAGCCGCCCTGAGGAGGCCAAGGATGTAGCAGAGAAACGGAGAGAGAAGTTCCAGTGACATTGTCTGAGCCAATGGATCAAGCTTTGCCCGAAGCCAGCCATACTTTTGGGCTTTTCAGTTACAAGAATCAATAACATTCACTTACTGTTTAAGTCTGTTTGAGTTTTCTGTCATATTGCAACCAAAAGATTCTTAACTGAGAATCCAGTTTGGCTGGAGTGTAGGCAACATGAGAAGACAAGTTAGATAAGACTGGCAAGATGGATTAGAAAATTTTACTAAGGGGTGTGAATGGCAGATTAGGGAACTGCTATTTATTTCCACAGGCACTGGGGAGCCATGGAAAGCTTGTGATAAGGGGAGTGGCTGAATCCCACTGGGTTTCTAGAATCTGAAAATACCATCTGAATTGGGCCTCATTAATCCCTGTTCACTACCTCTCTAGCTCCCTCCCACCATAGCTAAATTAAGCAGCAGGATCAGGTTTGCAAGAAGGCATAATTTGATCACCCTCCCTGGGCCTGCAGAGCCACCTTGCCTGGGACAAACTCTGGGAATTTCAGCCGATGGGAAGGGAGTCTGCACCTCTGAGAACGGAGACTCCTCAAGGGCCAGTATTCTGTTTTATTCATTAATGTACTCCCAGCATCTAAAACAGCGACTGGCATATAGTAGGTGCTGAATAAATTTTCGTGAATGGATAAGTGGATTCTCTGGAGGTCCTCAGGTGTGAGGGTGGGGACCTCTATGGGGAGCCAGGAGGGAAAAGCAGCAGCGCTAAGAGGCTCAGCCCATAAAGCTCTCGCGGTACTGAACAAACGGCAGCCACGTGGGCGCTGTCTATGGTCCTGAAAGCGCGCGCCCGTCCAGGTCGCTCTCCGTGGTGCTGATACAGAGCTCACAGCTGCACAGCCCCTCTGTGACTACCCCGAAAAGGCCCAAGCCATCCGCGGAACCACGGTGGGGATGCAGCCTCCATACCCCTGCCTCCCCTGCTAATCCCAGTCTCGCAAGGCCTTCTGCATGAGACAGATAACCTGGCACAGCTCCAGGCAGGCCTGTTTCCTGATGGTGACCGTGTCCCCAGTCTGGATATCAGTCCACCTCAGGTGTTCAAGCTCTCTAGGGCTGTGGGTCCCTGAAGGGCCTGGACGACAGCCTCCATTTGGCCAGCCCCTGCTGGGGGCCCTGGGGGAGGTGGCCAGGCAGAGACGAGCTCTGGCAAGGCAGCCAGAAAGACAGGCTGCATGCCAACAGCATCAACTGGAGGGCCTGGCAGGAGATTCCAGGCCTCACCGGCTCATGGCACTGCCAGGCAAGGTGCCCATGCTAGAAGACAGTACACAGAGATAGGAGGTGGCTGCTCTGTGATGATGGGTGAGGTGGCTGGGGCAAGCTGGAGGCAGAGGTCAGCACTGCTGTAGGTTGAATTGTGTCCCGCCAAAAGACACGTTGAAGTCTTAAGTCCTGTACCTGTGAATGTGACCTTGTTTGGGGAGAGAGGGTTTTTCCCTGCAGGTGTTATTAGTTAAGTCAATGAGGTCATACTGGAGTAGAGTGGGTCCTAATCCCTTCTAAGTGGTGTCTTATAATAGGGGTGAACCAACACAGAGACAGAGTCACCATAGAGGGAAGGCACCATGTGAAGGTGCATCTACAAGCAGCAAAGGAATGCCAAGGATTGTCAGCAGCCACTAGGAGCTAGGCAAGAGGCACGAAATGAAGTCCCTCTGTGGTGCAAATGATTAACGTGCTCAGCTGCTATCCAAATGGTTGGAGGTTTGAGTCCACTCAGAGGCACTCTGGAAGAAAGACCTGGCGATCTACTTCTGAAAAATCAGCCATTGAAAATCCTCTGGAACACAGTTCTGCTCTGACACACGCGGGGTCGCCATGAGTCAGAACCGACGTGATGGCAACTAGTTCTTAGGCATGGAACAGTTCCTTTCTCAGAAATCCTCAGAAAGAATCAACAGGACTGATATTCTGATTTGGAATTCTAGCATCTAGAACTGTGAGACAATACATTTCTGTTCTTTAAAGCCACCTACTTTGTGGTAGTTTGCAATGACAGCCCTCAGAAATGAAGACAGGCACTTTCAGAGTGGAGATCTGAGAGTGCGGCTAGGGATCTCCATGGGATGGAGTTTAATGGGGAGTGAGGTGGGGGCAGCAATGAGGGTGAGAGACTGGGGAAGAAATAAAGGCAGTTTCAGAGCAGAAGTGGATTGGTGAGAGGAGAGACAGCCTCATCAGACAGGAACAAGCTCTTCTTGATTAAAGACTCACAGACAGGGTTATCAGGTTGTTTCCTCTGGCTCTGATAGGGACTTCCTTTCTGACATCATCCTCACAGGGCAGAGGCCTCCTAACATTCTAATTTTGCCCAAGAACCACTCTGACTCTCTCATCCATGAACTTATGTAAACCTTTCTGGAAGCAATTTATATTCCCAGCCTGTATCACCTCTAGGGGAAATGATTTCAAAGTTTATTCCCTGCTGAGTGCAGCAGGAATTCCTGTTATTGGTTTTAAACTTGCTTCTCCTGAGCGTTGGTGGGGGCCGAGAGCAGGAAGAGGGTTCATTCTGTTGGGCTGGGAGTTAGTGAAGAAGCCCATGTTCCCTTCTCTCTGCCCTTTCTGGTTTTATAGATGTCTGTCTACTGTACCATATTCCCAGTCAACCACTCTCTGCACACTGAAGCTGTCCCAGGTGGGTTAGTCTGATTTCATATGACAGTTCCCTTCTCATCACAACCCTCCTGATAACGACTCACAGTTATACTGAACTTTACAGTTACCTACACATCGTCATCTACATGAGATCTTATGAGTCTACAGGAGAACCCTGTGAAACAGGCCCTGGAGGGATCAGCACCCTAGTTTCACGGATGTGCAAACTGAGGGTCAAAGAAGGGAAATAAATCACTCAGATCTCACACATCTGCAACAGAACTCAGGATCCCCCAATCTCAGGCTGGTGCTTCCCCTAAGGAGGGGTGACCACAAGCACACCAGAGTGTTGGATGTGGGTGCCGTCAAACAACTACAGCTTGCTTCCAATGCCCTTCTCAATCATGTCCAGCCTACTGTTGCCCTTCTGGGTCCCTCCTTAGGAAAGAAGCTCCAAAGCACTCCCCCAGACACCATCCACATCATTTCTCCCACACTAAAACTCTGCGGCCATTCTCTGCTCAGCCCCCCTGCCTTTCAAGATAAGATCATCCTGAGGCTTATCCTTCACCAGCTTGGCATTTTACTAGCACCCAGGAGAGTTTAGATTTAACTGCAGACTTGGTGATTTCACTGTACACATCCTCTTCCAGATCTTTTATTTAAATGTTAAAAAAAAAAAAAAGATTAGCTTCCATTCTTGGCGGAGCTCACATCTTACACTTCTCTATCCAGAAGACTGTTTATTCATCCAGACCTTTGTTTCCTTTCTCTGTCAGCTCCTTAGCAATGATAAAACAGTTGCTTCCAATTCCAGATGAATCCATACTTAAAACACACTTACACATGGGACACACACCCCATAACACTCAAGACACTTGCACAGTTGTAGCACACACGCACATACCCTTTATCAAAGGCATCCATTTATACAGGTATTGGCACCTTTGTGTCCATGCCCAGGTGTACATCGAGTGTTTGCATTACATACACAGTTCCCTCCACGCTCAGTCACATACCTGCACGTTGAGGAGGGACTTGGAGCTGTCCTTTGAGGAGCCCAGTGATTTCATATGTTTGAAAGGAGGTACGGGGATGGAGCCAGGCAGGGAAATGCCAGCAATAAATGTTTCCTGGAATTTGGACCAAGGTGTGTAGAGAATCCTGGATGAAACCCCTCTCAGCCATGGGCAGGGGTCCAGCCTCCTGGCACCCCCAGCCTGGGAGCATGCAGATGAGACCCAAACACCAAGCACACCCTGCAGTGGGCAGGCAACCTCTGTTCAGACCTGGCAGAGAGGCAGATCCTGTCAGTGGCGCTGAGCCCCGAGGCTCTGGCCTTGTAGGGCAGGTGTCCCTGCTGTGCAGGCAGGCAGCAAGGTCACCTTCACCCATGGCACACACTTCCTTGGTCACTAATGCCAATGCCCACCTCCAGGTGTATGAGCCAACTCCTGCCAGAGGCCCCATTCCCAGGCTCTTGGGATGCGTAAGAACACCTGTCACCCCACCAAGCCACCCTGAGTCTGCCTCTCTGTCCTTAGCCATGCTGTCTGCTGAGCGCACAGGCTGCCCACCGTGCCAGGTGGGGCCCGGGATTTCCGAATGCTCCCATCAGAAGCAGCTGCCACCCGGAATCACAACGAGAATCAGACTCCCAGCCTAAAGGGCCACATAAGCACCAACTAGGGCCCAAAGTGTTCCTGTCTACTTTTAATCCTCGATTCTGCCCAGTGACAGCCACTTTGGCACATCTCCCCTGGCCACCTGGCCCAGCCTGGGCTCAGCCTGCCAGCCACTTTGGCCCAGCTACAAGGGACAGAGACACGAGACAGGAGTCCTGACAGTACACATGTAGCTGCTCAGAGAACTGGGAGGGGCCTGAGAAGGACACTAGCAAATTGAATTATAATCAGGGACACCATCTCCCAGAACCTGGGGACAGCATCTCCCTGGGAAGGTGGTGGTAGGATGAGTTCTGACTCTTTTAGGGACGCAGGCAGAGAAAGAGAGAAAAAGCAAAAAACAAAAAACAGGGATCAGCAGAGATCAAGAGGGAGGGAGAACAAGCCTCACCTCACTGGAGAAATCCATCTCCCCGCAAGCAGGCCCTTCTCCATCGGCATCTGTCCTGCTGATGGTGGGTTCTGAGACCAGATCCCTCTTGCTTTCTTTTTCGTCCTCTCCTGGCATTTTTCTTCCCCTTAGGGTCCTCAGAGGAGAAGACGCCATAAAAAGATTTTTGAATGAATGGCCCCTCCTGAGCCTTGGGGAACATATTAGAGTTCTGAAGTGATGGCCAGAATAGGGGAAGTAATCCAGGGAAGACAGGGAGACATATCAGGCAGGCCAGGCTGCTAATGCTGGCCATGCATCTCTGCAGGGCCGGGAGCCGGAGCCACTTCTCACATACAGACAGGATGGGGACAGACAGGAGGGGGTATCTCAGCTCCTTCTTTGCTCTCTTCTGCACTCCTGACAGTGTGTAATTATTTCATTTATTCACTTGTTCCCTGGCTCATTGCCCATCTCCTCCACTAGAATATCAGCTCCACAAGGGCCCGAGTACAACTCCACCATTCCTCCCGGCACCCCCAGTGTCAGCTCAGAACTTGGCACAGTAAATATGTGTTGAAGACATGAGTTAATAAATGAACAAATGAGTGGGTGAGGGAATGAATTAATGAGTGAAACCATTCAGGGCAGACTCACAGCCTACATTCAAGGCCCACTCAGGAGAGGAAGCTGTGCTTCTGAGGTTGCTCAGAGAAGCCGAAAGATTCCTTTGAGTTGGGCACCCCCTACTCTGACTTGGTCACGGCCCCAAATGTTCTTGCCGTTCCCCTGGGCCTCAGGCAGTTATTCGTGTTCTAGGCAAGAGTAGCCACCACTCATATCTGTCCTATGCTTGGCTCTTGGCAGGGAACAGAGTATCTAAAAAAATGTATGGTCACAATTCCTGATTTCAAAACTTACTACAAAGTCACAGTAATCAAAACAGTGTGGTACAGATGTACGGATAGACATATAAACCAGTGGAATAGAACTGAGAATCCAGAAATAAACACATCTATGGTTAAATGATTTTCGACAGGGTGCGAAGTCCATTCAATGGGGAAAGAACAGTCTCTAAGAAATGGTGCTGGGACAACTGGATTTTCACATGCACAAGAAGAAGTTGAACCCCTACCTCACACAATTTACAAAAATTAACTCAAAATGGATCAAAGATCTAAATATATGAGGTAAAACTATAAAACTCTTAGAAGAAAACACAGAGGTAAAACTTCATGGCCTTGGATTTGGTAAAGGTTTCTTAGAGATGACACCAAAGACACCAAAAGCATGAAGAACTAAAGAAAAAAAAAAATAGATAAATTGGGCTTCATCAAACTTACAAAGGTATGAGCCTAGGAGAGGGCAGCCTGACACAGATGTTGACTCCTTCTCTTGCTCCTCCTAAGTGTCTGGTCCTTCTTCACCATGGCTCTGGAGTCTGTCCCTGCCTTGGCCTCTCCCCTGCCATGGCCAGGGCGCAGGCCCAGTCAGCCCTCATCTGGACCATTCTGGTACCAAGCTTTTTCTCTCACTCATCTATCTGCAACACTGGCCCTGGGCAACTGGACCGCCATGATCCTTCTAAAACTCAGATCCGATCACGTTGTTTTCTTGATTTAAAACCTTCAATAGCTCCCTCTTACAAACTATTAAGGCACTCAGCTGCTAACTGAAAGGTTGGCAGTTTAGTTCACTCAGAGGTATCTCAGGAGAAAGGCCTGGAAATCCAAAAAATCAGCCACTGAAAATCATATAGAGCACAGCTCTACGCTGACACACGTAGGGCTGTGATGAGTCAGAATCATCTCTATGGCAAATGGTATACCTCTGGAATGGGCTCAGAACTCCTTGGAGTGGTATTAAGGACCCAACTTATCCTCACACCACTTCCACCACCATTACCATCATCATAGTAACATGCACAGACAACAGGTCCTGGGTTCCAATCACACAACCCATCCTAAGCCACACACTAAGTACATGTGCTTATTTGGTCCTCTCATTCTATAAGATAGGTGATCATTGTTCCCATTTTACAGAAGAAGACAGTGAGGTGTGATTAGAGGGGCTAATTGCTCCAGATAACACAGCAATAATAAAAACAATTATTAGTAGAGCTAAAATGTACGGGGCCTGAACTATATTCGAGGTATTGCTCTGAGCACTTTCCAAGTGCTACCTCACTCAGTCCTCACATCAGCCCTTTGAAGGCAGACTACCAGACTACCTCATGCTTTGGTTTCCACGTCTATAAAATGGGGGGCATAATAACAGCACCTCCTCAAGGCACTGTTGTGAGGCTTCAATGAGGCAGTGTGTGAAAGTTCTTGGGAAAAAACAGGGTTGGTTCCCAGTAGAGATGAGTCATGATGGGTTTGGGGAAGATGGTGGGTGTAGTAGGGGGGCTGGGTTGGTTGAGGGCAGGAAATGAGTGAGAAGCCCAGCAAGCAGGCAATGGTCAGTCGTCAGGCTCAGGCCTGGCATGTGGAAGTGGGCAGGTGAGGAGGAAACTGGCATGAGGTTCCAGGGCTTAAGGAAAGGACCAATTCTGGGCCGGGAAAAGGAGGAAGGAATCCAAGATGCCGTTCGAGGTGCCATCCCTGTGTAACTGAAGGATGGGGTGCCACACCAAGCAGGGTGGTGGGGAGAGGGCCCAATTTAGGGAGAAAGGGCTGGAAGACAGGCCTACGTTCCAGCCCCAGCCCACCACTGGGGACCTCTTTTATGGAGCATAAAGAGGGGCCAACCCAAGGTCCATCCCTGAAGGGGATGGAGCCCCTAAGCCTCTCTTGTAGATGTACTGGGCATGGGCATTCCTGGGCCAAGAAGGCAGTGTCTCTGCTGAGGAGGGTGAGCAGAAGGGTGATGGACAAAAGGGGTGCTCAGTCCCTGGCATTGGAGACCCAGCCCCAAGGATGGGGAGAGGGGGCCCTGAGGGTCCCACTTCAGCTGATTGGAGTTGCCAGCTGCAGCCCCATAAATCGCGCCCTGGCCCAGGCTGGCAGTCCATTAACATGAAAGATTTTATCTCACTTTACAACCTCCCTGTCTTGTACGGCGACAGCAGGTAATTAAAACAATAATTGTTTTTTGATGTTGCTTCTGCTGAACAATAAAAGCCTCTAGTTATTTTCCTTTCACTGGGGTAGGAGGGGAGTGATGTGGGGACTCAGAGCCGGGATGCGGGGACCACAAAAATTTGAGAGGCGCAGAAGGGTGAGGAAGGGCCTTCAGTGTGGTCACCACAGAGAGGCCTATGGGAGCCCATCACGCTTGGAAAAGCTGTGACTACATCCTCTCACACATACACAGGCCAGTCCCCAAGCAGGTATGCACCACATGCATGCCCTGAGCGAGCACATCCTCCATGCCAGACTTCAGCTGCACCCTGAGCTACTCTGGGAGGGCCACCATGCTTGGGAGCTCCCGGGAGGGAAGATGAGGGCGAGTCTCAGGCCAAGAAGGCTGGCAGCAACCGGAACTGGGAGAGCCAGTCTGTCCAAAGCCCTAGGGACCCTTCATGGTGGCTCTCATCCACCTGGATGAAAGGGCATCCTCCAACACAGGCTCTAGAGAGTGGGGGCGATGGGGAAAAGTGGAGGTTGGAAGCCTGTGACTACCAGCCCCAGTGCTAATGAACTTGTACTTCCTAGGTTCAGGGAAGCCCAGCACAGCAGAAGCGAGTTGCCTGGGAAGGGTTAAGGTCCCTCAGTCCCAGGGTGACTCAAGGGTGACAAGAGACTGTATGATGAGGAGTCTTCTGTGCTCCCGAACAATCATCCACCCATCCATCTAACCATTCATCCATCCATCTACTCACTTGCCCACCCACCCATTCATTCACCCACTTATCCATCCATCCATCCATCCATCCATCATCCGTTCATTCAACAAACACTGAGCTTCCATTTTGTGTCAGGCACTGTTACAGGCCCTGGAGATTCAGTAGTGAACAGACACAATCCCTACCCTCAAGAAGCTTACATTTTAATGGAGGGGAGGGGGCGCAGAAAATAAGCAAGTGAATAAGTCAACAAAGGTCATCTCTGATGTTGATAAGTGCCACAAAGAAACTAAAGCAGAGAGTGATGGGCCACTACCGAAGGCTAGGGGTCAGGGAAGGCCTCCTTGAAGAGGTAACATTTGAGTGAGGCCTGATGACATGGAGGAGCCATGGGGGCTGAGACTTCTGGGCACCAGTGCCCTCAAGGGACCCTAAGGCCCCCTGGTCTCTACCCCGTGGTCCTGCCACATGCCCCCTCTTTGCCCCTGAGTGTGGGTTGTGGGGGTGGTATCTGAGTGAGCTCTGCTGCTCTGGTGCCCATGAAAGACACCACACCTGGTGGCTCCCTCGCCCCCACCCCCACCACCTCCCAGGCCTTCAATAAATCACCCTGATGCTTTAAAACAAATACTTCTTAATCACTAAAAATTGAAATGATTTCATGTGAAAATGTTAATGTATTCGGAATCACAGCCATGCACTGCGTCTGACAAATTAGCACCCATCCTGCCGCATTGTTTGTATCTACATTTATCCTGGTGATGAGACACACACACAAAATGGAGCAGGGGGCAGCGAGGGCAGCTCCCGGCTGGGCTGGGGGTGTGTGGGGGGAGGGTGGTGGTGAGGAAGGGACGGGGAGGAGGGAATGGGCTCAGAGGGCGGGGAGGGTCCAGGCCTTCCCTAAGAGCAGCCCGACCCCACTGTCCAGTGAGGCCGTAGGCTCCCAGACTGCCCTGGCCCTTGACCTACCCTTCAGTACCAACCCTGGGCGGGGCAGGGCCAGCTGTCCTGGCAGGCAGGCTAAACACAGACACAAGCACCAGCTAAGCAGGAGTGCGAAGAGATGAGGAAAAAACGCTTTGCAAGAATAATAAAATTTCGAATAATCTCCAAAGTGATCAAGAAGGGCGTTAATCTCAACTTCACTGGACTCCCTTAAGCTTATTTGACGTATAGACCACTGGTCTGTTAGTTTGTCGTACTGTTGTCATTTGTGTGTTGCTGTGATGTTGGAACCTATGCCACCGGGATTTCTAATACCAGCAGGGTCACACATGGTAGACAGGTTTCAGCAGAGCTTCCAACTAAGACAGACTAGGAAGAAGGCTCTGATCTACTTCCGAAAATCAGCCAATGAAAACTCTATGATCACAACCATCTGATCTGCAACTGATCATGGGGATGGTGCAGGACCAAGCAGCATCCACTGAACCACCATTCTACCACTGACTCACCACTGCCTCAGCACATAGTAAGTGCTCGATCAATGCTGATTTACTGACAGATGGTGCCCCATCTTTACCTAGCCCTGTCCTTGTGTCCTCTCTGCTGGGCCCTGGGCCTTCCACACCACCCCCTCCTCCCTCCTCATCAGTCAGGAAAAGGCAGTGGATGGACACACAGAGGAGCTGGGGTTGGAACCTGGCTCTAACCGTGTCAGCTGTGTGACGTTGGGCCAGTCACTTCACATCTCTGAGCTATCTACATTATGTGAATGTCCTCTGTTAACTCTAAGTGACTACGCATGTCTTTCCCTTGCTCCTTTTTCTCAAGTTCCTCTCCTAAAGACTTCCCTGGATCCCATGCCCTTTCTGACCGTAATACCCCTCCATTCTGTTTCTACAAACTCCAAATGGCCTCTGTGTCTCACCCATCCACATCCTTCCTGGTTCTAACGTCTGATTCATTCTGTCATGGCACCTCTGAGCACAGGCCTCCACATTACTCCTCCTGGCACATCCTCCAAGGCCTCCTTGCCTCATGGCCTTTCTCTGCAGCGCTCCTGCCCCTGCCCTTCAGAACCTTAAACTCCTCCCTGGGCTCTCACTGCTCTCTCCTTGGCCTCCTTCTGGCTTCTTTGAAATCACTTCCTTCATCCTCCTTTTCCATCTCAGTCACAGCCACTCCCCAAAGCCTCATCCCTTCTCGGGATTAATTGCCCCTTAGAGTAGGGTCTGAGCTCACAGCATCCAGGACCACGTGAATGAGCCTCTTATCTCCACTTCCCGCCCTGGCTGTATCTCAAAGTTCCAGGCCCTGGCCTCCAATGATCTCTTAGACGTGTCCACTGCACTATCTGCTATCACTTCCAACTGAACAGGTGGGTTCCAAGGCCCCAGATCAGGCTCCTATAGCTGTGAGGGAGAGGGCAGGAGAGGGAAGGTACCTGTGCAGGTACTTGGCACCCGCTATGTGCCAGCACTGTGCAGCTGGAGCCTCTACGTGCACAGGTGGTGAGGTGCATGGGCAGCAGAGGGGCAGACGAGGAAACTGGGGCTTGGAGGTGCACGGGGTGGTGCAGCTGCCTGGGTTGGTGGGGTGCATGGGCAGTGGTGGTGCCTCCGTGGGGTGCATGGTAGTGGCGGTACATGGGTGGGGGTACACAGGGAGGTAAGGGTACACAGGATGGTGGGATGCGTGGAAAGTGGGGTGTATGGGGCTGTGGGGGTGCCCAGGGCAGTGGGGTGCACAGGTGGTGATATGCACAAAGTTGGGGGGTGCGTGGTGGTGGGGGTGGGTGAGGGTGCACAGGTGACAGGGTGCACGGGTGGTGGGGTACATGGGTGGTGGGGTGCATGAGGCAGTGTAGCACATGGGTGATAGGGTTCATGGGCAGTGGGGTGAATGGGGCTGTGGGGGTGCCCAGGATGGTGGAGTGCATGGAGGTGGGGGTGCATGGGTAAGGGTGCACAGGTCGTGGGGTACACAGGGAGGTAAGGGTACACAGGATGGTGGGGTGCATGGGGCTGTGGGGGTACCTAGGGCAGTGGAGTGCACAGGTGGTGATGTGCACAAAGAGAGGGCTGCATGGTGGTGGGGGTGCACAAAGTGGGGGTGCACGGGGTGGTGAGGTGCATGGGGCAGTGGGAATGCACAGGTAGTTGGGTGCATGGGGCAGTGGGGGTGTCCAGATGGTGGAGAACATGGCGATGAGGGTGCATTGGCAGGGGTGCATAGGAGATGGGAGTGCATGGGATGGTAGGGTGCATGGACAGTGGGGTGCACAGGGTGGTGGGGTGCATTGGGTGGTGCACACCCTGCTAAGAGGCAGCTGGGCCAACCCCAGCCCACACAGGAAAAAGGGCTCACTGTGCCCAGATCTTCTAATTTTTCAAGAGAAGTCTGAAATCTGGGTTTTTATGTAAATTTTCAATTGTTTAGAATATTATACCACTTTTTTCCAAAAGAGTATTCGGCCAACAGAATGCTGCTGCAGTTGACTGTCCTGCATGCTGCCAACTAGCAACCTTGGGGCAGGTGCTTGGCCGACATCACCGTGTCTTCCTCCCAAGATCCTGTACCAGCCCCGCTCTGGTGCAAGGCACTGAAACCAAGCTCAGACTGGCTTGAGCCTAAAGCGGGAGGTTTTGGGCTCAAGTGGCTGGGAAAGCTGTTGGGGCAGCTCACAGGATTGAGAGAAAAGTTGCAAGGACCAGAGTCTCCAGGATCTGGGGGCCACCAGGACAGTCTCTCTCTTCTGCTTGTCTCTGTCTCTGACCCTCCCTGTGTGTTGGCCTCACTCTCCTCTCCATATGAGGGGAAGATGGTGGCCACTAGCCCAAAGTCCGCACTAGCATCTTTACAGCTGCCAATCAAGAGGCAGGAAAAGCCATGGGAAGGCTTCTGATTGGCTCAAGCCATGTCATGTGTCCATCCTGGCCCAATTCCCATGTCCAAGATTTGCACTCTGATTTGCCCAGCCTGGTCAGGTGTTTCCCTGGCGTAAGGGTGAGGCCCCATGAGTAACAGCCCCACAGGACCCCATGGTGTTGGCGTGGAGGCCACCAAAGCAAGGGTGGTGTTGCTGTGACTGTGAAAAAGTGGAAAGTGTGCTGAGTCACCAAAATCATCAGTAACAAAAAAAATACAAACCCCATGAGATGAGGGTCATCCATCCAGATAGCCAAGCTCCCAAAACTTCTCAAGGCCAACTAGCAAGGGTGTGGCTGATATTGGAGTGCAAGTTGGTTACTTCCAGAGTCTCATCTTTTCCCCTTTATATGGGGCCTCCCTCCACCGTAATGGGTTCCAATTGCCAAGGCCACCAGTGTCTCTAGTAATTAGAAAAGCCTAAGTCTCCTTGTGTTTCTCACCTGCTGGTCCTAACTCTCCCTTCTAAGGCTACACAGAACACGCAAATACACTCTCCCCTCAAAGGCCTTCAGTGACTGAGGGTACAGTGACTGCCCTAAATTAAAGAGCACCTTGCCCGGATCTTTCGAGGGCTTGTCCTACGACATGGCATTAAGTCTGCCCCTTCGTTACCCCACTGAGTCTGTAAGCCCTGACAACCTTCATTACATCCCCTTTGCTCAAGGGGGGCCAGAGCCAGTTTCTGTTGCTAGTGACCAGAGTGCCCTGGACTGACCTCCACTCTCCAGTCCAGGCTGACA
The DNA here is from genome assembly GCA_030035585.1 of Dugong dugon. Classification (NCBI taxonomy): domain Eukaryota; kingdom Metazoa; phylum Chordata; class Mammalia; order Sirenia; family Dugongidae; genus Dugong; species Dugong dugon. The sequence goes on from CM057460.1 coordinate 153,921,537, forward strand.
GGGTGAAGCCTCCTGGTGGAGCCCTGTCTTGCTCTTTCGGCTTCTCCCCAGCCAGCTCCCAATCCATTTTCTGTGTCTGACATCACTTCCCCAGGCGCCAAAGCTCTGAATCATGTTTGCCTCTCCTCCTCCCTCACCCTCCACATACACCATCCAGAGGCTCCTCCTTGGAAGTGGCTCCCTATCCATCTCCTTTACTAAGGCCCTGCTCCTTCCGTATTGGGGAGAGAGGCCTTGTCATTTCATGCCTGGATGACTGTAGCAGCCTCCTGGCTGGTCTCCTTGCCTCCAGCCTCTCCCTACTCCCATCCATCCTCTGTGTGCTGCCAGATTAATCTTCCTTAAGCACTGCTCACCGCCTGTCACTCCCCAGCTCAATGATGTAGCCAACTCTGTCGCCCGCTGGTCTCCCACAGTCACCGTCTGCTTGCCTCCTAGCTCCCCTGTACAGGCGCTCACCAGGGTATGCTGGAATCTCTTCCTCCCCTTCACTGTCTGGCCAACTCCACCCCATGCCAAGGTCCCAGCCTGAGTCCTGCTCCTCCTCTAGTCTTGGGCTGCCCAGAGAACAGCCCTGAAGCCACAGGACATCCTGCAGGCCAGCAGGTGGGCTTTCCTTACCCGGCCCATCTGGGCTCTCAAATGTCAGTGCAGCCCCCATTACCTCTCTGCCCTGCACATCCCAGGGACCCACCCTGGCTTCCAGGCTGCCAGGAGCTATACCTGGACAAGTCAGTTTGTGACTCATCCCTCTCTGCATCACCCTTCCTTCTCAAGCCCCCTCACGAGTGCTTGTCACCCCAGAATGAACACCTTCTCAAGAGTTTACACCTGCAGGGTCTGACCCTTGACTCTCTTGCTGTTTTGCCAACCAACAATCCTGTCCCCCATATGCACACACTTCCATTATCCTCCATTATCCACATTTTCCAGATGAGGTGACTGTCATGGATTGAATTGCATCCCCCCAAAAATGTGGGTAGCAGCTTGGCTGGGTCATGATTCCCAGTATTGTATGATTGTGTTATCTGATGTGATTTCCTTGTGTGTTTTAAACTCTACCACTATGATGAGATTATATGTGATCTCCTAATATGTTATAAATTCTATCACTGTGATGAGGTTATACCGATGAAGTTGACAAGATTAGTGTCTTAATGCAATCTCTTTTGAGATATAAAAGAGAGAAGTGAGCAGAGACACATGGGAACCTCACACCACCAAGAAAGCAGTGCTGGGAGCACAGTGCGTCCTTTGGACCTGGGGCTCCTGTGATGAGATGCTCCCAGACCAAGGAAAGACTGAGGTATCACAAGGACCTTTCTCCAGAGCTGACAGAGAAAGAGACCCTTTTCCTGGAGCTGATGCCCTGAATTTGGACTTGTAGCCTACTGGACTGTGAAGACAATAAATTTCTCTCTGGTAAAACCATCACTTCTGTTAGAGCAGCCCTAGATGACTGAAACAGCGACTGAGGTACAGAGGCATTAAATAACTTGTCTAAGGTACCCACTTTAGGATTCTAACCCACGCCATCAGCTCCAGAGCCCTGTCTCTTCACCACACACTCTAGTGCCTAACTGACTCCCCTATCCCTCGCCCACCAAAGAGCCTGGTGCCTGGAAGGGAAGCAGCCCCACCAAGCCTGGGGGAGTTGGTGGATTCTGCAGGGAAAGGCCTAAGAAGCCTTTGCCTACTCTGACTGTGACCACTTCTTCAAAGGACTGGGGTGACCAGGGAGGGACCAGAGAGCACAGGTGTGCTGCAGTCAGCTCGTCCTGGCTTGGGAAAGCCAAGCATTAACATTTCTGGAATTTTGAGAACTGTTTGAAATCACATTGATAGCTTGAAATAGGCCATGTTGGGAGTATTTACACCATGGAAATTGGCAAGTCAGTCCCCATCCCTCCCACAGAGCTCCCCATTAAACAATTACCAGCACAACACTGTTGGAGAGGGAATGCTGACCACCCTCAGAAGAGCATCCTGGCATTGGATGGTGGGCTTCAGGCAAGTTACACCAAGACAGGTTTCCCCAGTGGTGCCAGGGGTCTGGAAGGCAAACGGTCTTGGGAGGACCAGGTGGGTCTCAGAAGTGGACCTCTGGCTGTGTGATCCTACAGGATCTTAGAGAAGATCTCTAGAGAAGTGTCAGGGCAGCCTCAAGGCACCCTGACCATAAATGCCCAACATGAAAAGATGGCCCTAAACCAAGGATAGAGCCACACACAAGAGGTATGGACTGAAGAACAGTGTGAGGAAGGCTAAGTCCAGGTCCAGCCAAGGCTGGTGGGAAATGCCAGAGCCACACAGGGCAGGAGCAGGACTTGGAGGAAGAAAACCAGGAAACGGCAGGCCTGTGGACTGGGTGGACAGTGGGAAGCCTGGACCCAGAACCTTAACCATTTTGTACCTGAGGACACTGGGACTGGAAAGTAGGAAAGCATTGAAGACCAAGAAGGTGAGGGGAGCAGGAGAGACAGAATGGCTGTTCGGAATGAGTTCAGGACTCTTGGTCTTGATAAATCACACCCCAGGTCCTGCAGTAGTTGTGGGGGGGAGCTGCTGAACCCCACTACTAACCTTTGAGTAAGTAGGAGTGGGGGCGGTAATAGGGTGGGAGATGCATGAGCTGTGGTCTAGTTTTCAAAACAGGAAGAAAGTTTGATTCGGTGATTGTATTAGAGTTCTCTGAGTGCAAGCAACAGACACATTGTCACACATTTAAGCCAACAACGGAAAGTACTTCTGAAATGTTGGGTTATTTACTTTTTATTGTTGTAAATACATACATACATATATATATAAATAAAACACATTTGTCAATTCAACATTTTGCAGGTGTGCAATTTAGTGACATCAATTACATTAACTATGTTGTATGAACATCACCCACAGAGATATTGGGTTATCGAGTGAAGGGACAAACCCAAAAACCCATTGCTGTTGAGTTGATTCCCACTCATAGTGAGCCTATAGTACAGAGTAGAACTTCCCCCATAGGATTTCCAAGGAGCGACTGGTGGACTCAAACTGCCGACCTTTTGGTTAGCAGGTGAGCTCTTAATCACTATGCCATCAGGACAAAAAAAACAAACCCGATGCCTTTGAGTTGATTCCAACTCATAACAACCCTATAGGACAGAGTAGAACTGCCCCATAGGGTTTCGAAGGAGTGGCTGATGGATTCCAACTGCTGACCTTTTGGTTAGCAGCTAAGCTCTTAACCACTGCACCACCAGGGTGCTGCCATCAGGACAGGAGGTTTATAAAGCAGACTCTGAAGGAAGAAAGAAACCAGGTACAGGAGACATTACTTAACTGTCTCATTTAGGCCCTGCTGCTGGGGTGAGGGACCCCCAAAACATCCACTAAGGCTGCAAACAACCAAAACACTAAAAAACCAAACCCGATGTCATCGAGTTGATTCCAACTCACAGTGACCATATAGCACAGAGTAGAACTGCGCCCATAGGATTTCCAAGAAGCAGCTGGTGGATTTGAACTGCCAACATTTTGGTTAGCAGCCAAGCTCTTAACTACTGAGCCACCAGGGCTCCTAAGGCTACAAACAAGGGGAGAAAAATTCCCCCAAAAGGTCATGGGGTCCTGGTGGGTCAGGGAATAGAAGCTGGACAGATACAAAACCCAATAAATGTTCACCGGAGTAGCAAGAACCTGGTGAACTGGATGCAAACCAAGGCACGAGTTGAGTAGAGTTTCTTAATCAAACGCAGATGACCAAAGGAAGCAGGGACACTGGGGGACACGCTGGGATCCCTAAGCCATTTGCACCAGGTCAGCCTATAGAGTTACTGTTCTGCTAGATTGGGGACAGCCTGGATCCACAGTGTGTCTGAATTTCAGCCAGGCACCTGATAAAATATGTCAGGATCAGCAAGTGGAGATACATAACCCAGATGATAGCACGGTTAAGGGAATGCAAAACCTGTTGAATGACCAGTATTGTTTCCTAACATGGCTGACTAAATAGTTCATGTAGATCCAGACTCAGGTCTTTCTCGTGGAGCCATAGGCTGTGTCCTTGGTGCTACTCAGTATTTTATTAAATACTTGGAAAAAATGTACTGATGGCATACTGGTTAAATCTGAGGGTGATGTGTTCACCCCTTCTTGGTGGACAAGCTGCAGGGGTGGCAAACGGACCGGGGAATAGGACAGTAGCAAAGGCTGAGCCAAGGTGGACCAATCAGGGAAGACTGGGATACCCTCTCTCTTTGCCCCTGGACTGGGCCTGCAAGGATGTAGCCCTGGGGGCATCTGGGAGTCTTTTTGTGACTCTGAGAGGAGAGGTGGGGAGAGTGGCACCAACCCCTCAGGAGCAGAAATGACGGATGAATCCTAGCCCCTCTTTTTCCTGGTTCCAACCATGCCTGAAGTCAGAGCTAGCCCATGACCTTTCAGCTACATGTGGATTAAACACCTCCCTTTCCAGCCCCCGCCTCTTTGTTTTGGCTTAAGCCAGTTTGGGTTGAGTTTTCCAGTATTTGCAACAGACACTTAATATTCTACACTATTCTATGGCAGGGCATGTGTCACAGTGGGGTGGGCTGAGTGTGATTATTGGGCAGCCATCCAGAGGCAGGTAACAAGGAAGTAGGGGCGGGGAGCAGGGTGGAACCATGTGAGATGAGGAAGAGCTGAGAGGACTGGAGATGCCTGGCCTGGGAAAGAGCAGGTGAGGCCAGTAGGAGCCCTGTCTCAAATACCTGAAAAGGAGGAAGCCATCCCATGTGGCCCCAGAAGGAAGGACCAAGAGTCATTTGGGGGAGCTTACTAGGAAGGATTCCACCTCATTCCGAGAATGTGGTTTTGAATAGTCCCAGCCACCTGAAGTTGTGTGGCTCTGAGTTCTTGGTTTAACACTCAGGGCTACAGGTGAGGAAACCCAATTCCCAGAGAGTTTTTATAATCAAAGTCCTGTGGCCTGGACAGCCTTTCTCAGGTTTAGGAAGCACTCACGCCAGGGTGGGGTCAGGAGGCAGCATATAGACGGGGAAAGGAGCTCAGGGATGTGAGGGGAGTTGCCCAAGATCACAGAGAACCAAGTCTCCTGGCTCTCCCCTGGTCTTTTGAGTCCATGGGGCACAAGGCAAGGCCCTGGCAGCAAATGACCACATGGGGGCAGGGTTCTGACCCCCATCAGGTGGTGGTGGTGGCCAAGCAATAACAGGCTCCCAGCTCTGCCACTTCCTGCCGTGTGACCTTCTCCCAGCCTCACTATTCTCATCTAATAAATGGGGCTATCCTCACCCACTTCCTGGGCTATCCTGAGGTTCTGATCAGATGACACCGGCAGAGCCAGCATGGGACACTATCACTACCATCATCAAACTAATTACGAATAAAAAGTGTAAGTCGCAGTCCACAGCCAGAGAAGACTCCTCCATTTAGGAGAATGCGGGTGTCAAAGACCTGGACTGGAGCCCCGGCCCTGCAGTCGGATGGCCGGAACCTCCAGCTAGCCGCCCTCACCTATAAAATGGGACCAATCACACGATGCAGTTGAAGACCCTAGCCTACAGGCGAGGTTCAGGACATTGTGGGGAGGGTCTCCTCCTTTCAGAAGAGAAATCAGTCCAGGGTCTCTGAAAATCTTAAACAAACAAACCCGCAAGTGGACCCCCGCCGCCGCCGCCCCTCGTCTCCCGGGCCCGGGAAAAGCGGGTTGTAGGTGGGGGCTGCAGCTAGGCGCGAGCCCGGGAAGAGGGCGGGCCCGCCGTGCGGCCGTGCGGCCTTGCCAGAGGCTGGACGCCCGCTCCCCGGGCGGCAGCCAAGCGCTCAGGCAGGAACTTGTTAACAGGCCCCGAACAAAGAGCCGCTAATCCGGCAGGCGGCCGGGGGCGGGCAGGCGGGCGGAGGGAGCACGCCCCTTGCCGCCGCGGAGAGCCCAGCCCCCAGCTTGCCGCCTGAGTTTACCGCGTCAATTACCCGGGGCGAGGACTGGACCTCCAGCCGGGCCGCGCGCGCTGCGCCTCCCTCGCCCCGCCCGGACGCCCCAAATCGCTCGCTCACCTCCCGGAACCCGGGCGATTGGCCGCAGCTGCTAATTGCTAAGCCCCTGGGCTCGGGTTCCCATTGGCTCGGGCACCTGCTCCCCGGCCGCTCACGTGCCCTACGGCTCGGCTGGCCCCCGCCCTCCAAGCTACCCTGACAACGGAGTGTGGTTTTGGGGGATGGAGTCCTCCGGAGGCTGGGGCTCTCATTACGACGGGGCGGGCGCCACGGAGGCACTCCTAAAGGCGCGTGCCTGGCACCATTTTTGGAGGAGGGGGGATGCTAGGAAGAAATGTCGAGGTAAGAAAAACCAGCAACCCCTCAGCTCCTTCTGGTCCCTGCCCCAGTTGGAGCAGAGGTAGAGTCGAAATTGGGGTGGACTTCTTTCTCCTCTCCCAACCCCAGGTGCTCAGCTGGACTTGCTGGTGTGAGACATGGGGAGGTCCACCTGCCGCCCCTGGCTGGGGTGGTACTGGGCCGAGGTGGGATACAGGGTCTAGAGCTCCCTCTCCAAGGCCCCTGCAACCCGTCCCTCGACCTCTCTCAATCTAGACTACTTTCCCTCCTCAAATATCAGCCTCAAATTTGCCTGGATCTCAAGGTGACCCTGAGCCTTCCAGAGGGACACCACTCTGACATCCAGGCGTGGGGAGGGGCACAGCTCTGGGGGACCCACAAGTCAGGGCACTGGTCTTTGGTGCTCCCACGTGGGCAGGACTCAGGCAGGGACATTAGCCCTACCCCCCCGCCGACCCCATCTCAATGGACCCCTTTATGGTGTACTCTAGGGATGAGCAGCTGCCACCCCCAGGCCTCTCTGGACCCAACACCCCCTCCCAATCTCAAACAGCGCTGGGATGGGTCAGTCACCAACCATCCCTGGAGAGGGGGTGAGGGGAGGAGACACGTATATGTCCTGTTCCTGGGCATGAAAAGGGGCAGAGAAAAGAAGCCAGGCCTGTCCCCAATCCCAAAATGGGGACCTCACCTCAGGTCTCTGCTCTCCCACTTGGTCCCTCAGCTACTCCCCTCACCCTCTCCCACGAAGATGGCCCGAGAACAGCCAAGGACTCACCCAGTCCCCCAAGGAGAGGGCGGAACCATGCCCTCTGCCATATCCATTATCAGATTTACTGAATGCCTACTACGTGCTCTTCATGCCCGGACTTGGGTCCTTTAACCTGTTTAATCGGAACCAAATCCCTGTGAGGTGGGTCCTTTATCACAGTCTTGTACAGACAAGGAAACCGACAAAGTGATTTGTCTCAGGACACAGGCAGTGCAGGGAAGAGCTGGATCAGGGCCAGGACTAGGGTGAGGTGAGGGAGGTGCCAGGGGCACAAAAGTTAAGGGGGCACTCACGTTCAGGTGCTGATCCTGCATTTGCACCCTAGTCCTGGCCCTAATTCAAATCCAGACCCCAGAGCCTTCCAACTCAACTTTTTCACCCCCTCCTCCTGGGGGTCTGGCTCCCGAGGGCCAAAGGCTGCCTGTGGCATCTGTCACTGAAGCCGGGGAAGAAGGACGGCCTCAGGAACTCGCACACTGACCTCCTGGGGGTCCTGAGAAGGCCTGCTTCTGTGATTGGAGGTGTTCACCAGCTGAAATAGGACCCTGATTCCTGGCTTGGGTGCTGGGACTCACCATTCCCACCTCTGCCTCACCGCCAGCTCCAGCCTTGTTCCAGCAGCCACCTGGCTCCAAGGCACTGCAGGCAGCAGCTGCTGGGGCAGTTGGCAGCTTTGGCAGGTGCTAGGCAGGTGTGAGCGGTTCCTTGGGGAACCTGCTTCTAAGTGCAGAGTCCACCCCAGGCTTCAGAGGCAGCCTCCATGGGCACCAGCCTCTGCTCCAATAGAATCATCACGTCTAATTCTTTAATATACGAAGAGGCGAACAGCCTAGAGAGGTTAAGTGATTTGTCCAAGATCACACAGCAATCCAACGGCAGAGCCAGGACACTAGAATTTAGTTCTATCCAGGGACCTCACCCCTTTTGCTGCTTGTGTTTGTCAGAGCCGACCATCAGTGCACAGCGCCAGAGATGAGCTGAGTCCAAATCATCGTCTTCACAGAACTGCCAAACAACTGCCCTCTGCACACTGGGGGAAATTGGTGTCTGAGTCAGGCCCAAGTCCTTGCGGGGGGTGGGAGTGGGGTGAGGGGTGTGATGTGTGGAGATGGAAGGCTTCTTCCATCTAGAAGTGATAACTGCTCTCTGGGGATCCCGCCTGGGGCTGGAGCAGTGGTAGATGGAGCAGATTACCCTGAGAAGCTTTCTCTTCTGTCTCTGGGCTTGGGCCCTGATGCAGCTTAAGACCCCAGCTCTGTCCTAACTCATGCCCCTCAAATGCCAAGGGAAAGGGAGGAAGGAAGTAAACATGCCTGGGCACCTGGATCTTGGGTTCCATCCTGGCCACTCTCTCTGTGTTGCTCCATCAACTTGTTACCAAAGCCCCAGGATGCAGATGTTACCCCCATTCTTTAGATGCAGAAACAGGCTTGTTACTTGCCAAGGACACATGGCTAGGATTGGACCCCAGCCCTGTCTGCCTCTAAAGCCCCTGCCGCTTTCTATTCTACCTGAAGGAAAAGGGGGCCGAGGCCCCCCAGAAGGCAGGAGGGCCCTTCAGCCACTCCCATGGGAGCAGACAAGAGGGATGCAAGGATGGGGCTGGTGGAATGGGTCCCAGGAAGCTGAGCTCCCATCTAGGTGGTGAGGGTGGTTGGGGCCAGGGGCCATGCTCTCCTGGAGTTCAGCCTCAGGACCCAGAAACTTCACATAGGTGCTGCACAGAGCAGCCCGGGTCTGGGTGTCAACTCCATGAACATTATTTGCACAAGAAAGCACCCACTCTGGGAACACCTATGCCTGGCTTGGGGTGGGGTGGCAGGAGGTTCCTACTCAACAGAGATGGACACACAGCCTGTGTGAGTGACCCACAGGTGGTTTGCCGCTTGTGTGTGTGGCCAGGGCACGATCATCCCCTCACGGTGAGGCCTCGCCTTTCTGGTCCCCACCCTGGATGGGAAGCCATTTCCAGCCTCCCTGGAGTGGGGCAGTCTGTATGCAGGGGACAGGGATGGGGAAGGCTCCCGCAGGCAGAGCAAACTGCCTTCCCCACCAGCCATGGCAGCCCTTCCTGTCTGGCCAGAGAACCCAAACTCAAAGCGAAGAAATAAAGAGAAAAAAATAAGCACTTGACTGTCCACAACTCTAAGCATGTGGGGGCCGAGAGCGGGGTCCAAGCACCATGGCCAGTGGCAATACTTGTGGTAAGCACTGGAGTGAACGAAAAGGAGGTGGCTCAGGCTAGAGAGGCATCCAGGCTCCACATGTCTCTGCCCCCTGTAGCCCACTCAACGCACACCCTTGTGTCCAGCCCCTCTGCAGAAGGGGAGTCGGGAAGTGTCTCAGAAGGGCTGGGTGGAAGCTGAGGGCTGAGATAAGTAGAACAGTGTGGGGACTGCCAGCAACAAAGGTGCTGTCCTCGGTGTGGATGGAGCTGAGGATGCTGGGGTGGAGGGGGGAGCATGACCAGCAGGGTTAGGTGACACCCGTTCTGCAAGGCAAGGGAACTATAGTCTGGAGCCAGAGCTCGTCTGGGGGCTATGGAAGCCCAACCCACCAGCAGTCAGAGCCGGGGATGCAGTGACACGGAGGCACCACCTCCCAGGGGACCAGCCCAGTGACACATTGTGATGAGGAGGGAGGCAGGAGGTTCCTGAGTGCCCCCAGGTTCAGGGTGTGGACTGTACCCTGCAGGCACTGGGGAGATTATGTGGCAGAGGCTTCCAGCCTGGGATCCAGTGGGATTAGACTGAGTGGAGGAGGCATAGGAGGGGGATGAGTGGGAGTGGCCACTGCAGTGGTCCAGGTGAGAAAGGTGAGGGAGAAAGGGACTGGGGGGTGACAAAGGAGGCAAAGGACACAGAGTGGCATTACAAGTAGGACTGAGCCAGAGGACTTGGTGACAGATTAGATGTGAAGCGTGAAGGACAAGGCAGAGCCCAAGGAGACTCTAAGATTTCCAGTCCCAGGGGCTGGTGGAGTAAGGGGCTGGGGGGAGGCAGAGCCACTGGGAAGAGGGGGCAGGGACAGAGGGTGGCCTGGAGCAGGCAGCCCCAGGCAGGCAATGTGTGGACACGTGTTCCCAGGTGGCAGCCAAGCCCAGCACGGGGCCTTCACGTAGAGAGAGGAGTCCCCCACCACGGGCTCAGAGCAAGCTCCTGCCTTTTGAGACGCAAGGCTTGAGTCAGTGGGTCTGGGGCGTAGAGCAGCAGCAGCAGGAAGAAAGGATATGAGACAGGAGTGGCCCTGGGCCCTGGCTGAGGCCCAAGTGAAGGCTGCCCAGAGGGCCCAGGCCAGTGCCTCTAGATTAGGGGTTTGCTATCTGGATCAAATGCTTAGTCCTAGACTCCTGAGGGAAGCCCCTCCCAATACGGGCAAGAGTGGAGCAGGCAGGCCAGTCAGAGGTCCAGCCTCTCTTGAGGGTACTTGGGGTTAGCCCACCCCATCCCCAAGGCAGGGTGAGAACAGGGTATCTCTTAGCCCTAGAAAATTAAAGTGCCCTCCTCCCTGCCCCCACCCCCACATCAAACAACTGCTCCAGCCTGGGGGCAGGGGATGGGCAGAGGGCCCCAGGGTCAGTGCTGAGGATGGGGACAGAAGCGAGAGGAAGGGCCACAAGGACAGCTTGTTTATGGGTCAGGATGGGCAATGCCAGGGCTTGGGACCCTCAGCCCCATCTTTGAGGAAAGCCAGCTCCCCATGGGTCCCCACCCCAGGACTCCACGGATCTGTGTGACTAGGAGGCCAACGGGTGCGTGCAGCCCCTCGCCCCTCGGGGCACAGGGGGAAAACCTGTGAGACCTGCGGGTAGGTGTTCCAGGGCACAGGTGAGAGGGGTCGGCCTGGGGGCGTGTGTGCTGAGGGGCAGGCTTTTGTGTGTGTTTCTGTTGTGTGACATCGGGTGACAGAGGGTGGGCGCTGGGTCTGGGGAGGGAGAGGTTGCGGTCCTGCTGGCCTCCCGGCGCCCCCTGCCGCCCAGCTGGCCATCCCTCCCTCAGCCACTCAGACACATTTTTCACTGCTGCCGAGTAGCTGATGGGCAGTGGGGGAGGAGCCGGGGTCAGCGCAGGGCCAGCAAGCCTGGGCATCCGGCCCTGAGCACACAGGGGACAGCAGAAAGAGGCTCCAGACCAGAAGCAGGGCCAAGTGCCCCCCAGTGCCCTTCAGCAGCTCCTCCCAGGTAGCTGTGCTCCAGGGCAGCCCTGCGGTACTGGTGCCCACCTGCCAGCCCCCTGGGCAACCTTGGACCAGGCCCCAACAGGTGCCCCACCAACCAGGGATGCAGTTCCTCCACTCCATGGCCTCCTGAGGAATTCATGTGGCAGCCCCCCGCCCCCAGGCTGCGGAGCCCTGACTCACCAGCACCCATCACCCCCTTATCTACACACACTCATCTGTGCAACGGCACACAACTGTCACACACGTGCAGCACGCCAGCCATCACACACACTCATCTGGCCACGCACATACCAATGCTGCACACACCACACCAACTCCCGCCGTCACCTCGGCACACATGCCAGTCCACAGCCCTCACACGTGCTCATGTGGGCGACATGCAGATATGACCACACAGCCCTCTCCACCCGCCCAACTCAGTCAACACTTACTGGGCATCTACTAGATGTTGGGCAACACCTCCCTGTGTGTGAAGCATGAACACTCCTAGCTCCCCGCGGTGCCACCTGCACCCCCTAAGTGTTCATCTGGGGAGCGTCACACACCCCCCTCACACGCACATGTGCAACACAAACACGCCCAGCAGCAGCTCAGCCTCCCAGCTCAGTCAGGATTAGAAGGGAGGCCGTGCAGTAGAAGGGTTTGTTAAAGTAAGGATTTGGGGAGGTTCCTGGGGAAGGGAAATAGAGTGGGCGGGATGCGACTGATGAGGGCAGGGTGGGGAGGGCAGTCAGGCAGTGGTGGGTGCGGGATATGCTGCGCAGAGAGACCCTTTAAGGAAACACCCATCAACATTAATCATTGGGGCTGGTCCCCTGAGCTCTCACTCATTGATCTCCGATCAATTTGGCTTCGCAGCTCAGGAACCCCAATGCTCCCTTATGACACCCCTGTGATTAACAGTGGCCTGGCCAGGCTCTGGGGGGTGCTCCAACCAGGTTCTCCGGCAGAAGAAAATGGAGAAATGCTAGGGCAAGCCAATGCCCCCTTGATTACACAAATGACCCCCCGCATCGTGTACACACACATGCAAGCTCAGTTCTGCTAAGTGAGTGGGGTGCAGGGATCAGGAACCCCCAAGAGCTCAGCCCAGGTGGAGGCGTCTGGGGGAGCAGACAAAGGATGCAGGGGAACTTCCTGCCACTACCTACCCCCCGCAAGGGGGGAGGGAGGTGGGCTGAGGGTTGAGTTATGGAGTAGGTTGGGGTGGCATGGAGAAAGGAGGGCTGTGGAGTTAACGGAGAAGCCGTGGCAGACCAGCCACACACAATTCTAGTCCCAACGCGCCAATAAAGCTGGGAGCTATAGCCGGGGCCACCGGGGCCGCGGCGCTTTGACTGCGCGGGCTGCAACGGCTGGAGTCTGGTGTATGCGCCTCCACGCCTGAGTGTGTGTGCGTGTGCGAGCGTGTATGGTGAGGACAGAGGAGGACACTGTGTTCTGGACGTGGGCAGAAGCCAGGTGCCAAGCTGGGAGATCGTGAGTGGCTGTTTAGGGGCAGAAGCTACCGGGAAGAGGTATCTTAACCCCCCAGATCTCCTGGACACTGAGATGTAGTCAAAACCCGGTAACTGCGAACCCCCAAAGTCAGGCTCCCCAGGGCGCTGATCCAAACCTCCGACCCCCGGGACCGGGCAAGCAGTAAACTTCCCCCGCCCTGAGGCGTGGGGCGTCTACACTCGCCAGCCCGGCGCGCTGGCAGCTGCTCCTGGACTTGGCAGAACCCAGGCTTCCGGGGAAGCGCGCGGGGGAGCTGCGCAGCAGCGAGAGGAGGACCCCGCGTCTAGCCTCGCAAAGTTTGGCCTCGGGGGGCTCTCAGCCGGGTCCGGCAGTGCGGGTCAGGGACACCCCCCCAAGAGCAGCGTGCGTTCGCGCGCACGGTCCCCCGCAAGTCTTCCCAGCGCGCGCAGCGTGACTCACCCGAGCCGCGGAGCCAGACGGCGAGGACTATGCCCAGGAGCGCTGGCCACAGGCCGGGCCGGGCGGCCATGGCCGCGGGCGGGCGGGCCGGGCGCGGAGCCCCGCGGGCGGGAGGGCGTCTCTCAGCGCCTCAGCCCGCAGCCCCAGCCCGGGGCGCCCCCGAGGCCCATGCCAGCGGACTGCGCTGCCTCTGGGCGGCCGGCTGCGAGGCGCACGCGGCGCGTGGCTCCCTCGGACACCCGGGGCGCAGCAATGCAGCCAGGGCGGAGCGCCGCGCCAGCCGCGCCGCGAACCGAGCCAGCTGCCGCGCGGTGCCCGCAGCCGGGAGCGGGCCGGCGGGCGCCACAAAACCCGGACTGGAGCGGCGGAACGGGACGGCAGTGGGGCGGGGCGGGGGAGGGGAGGAGGCGCCGGGCCGCCCAGCGCCGCGCGCGCGGGCCACCCCTGGCTCGGGGATCCCTCCGGCGACACCCGAGGCTCCCCCAGGGAACGGTTAGGGTGGTGGGCGGGGAGGCCTCCCACCGCCCCACGCGGGCTCCAGGGACCGGGGCAGGAGTCAGAAACCCGGAGTGGATCGATTCTCCCGGATCCGGGCTCTCTTGGGCCCGCCAGCTCGCGCACAGGTGGCCCGGGAGGGGCCGGGGCTGCGGTGACCTCGGCGCGGCTTCAGTTTGCGAAGATGCGCCCGGGGCAGAGGCGCCCGGGGCAGCCTCCACTGCAGCCCTCTGCCCCCGCGCCCCTTCGTCTCGCGGCTGTGCTGCGAAGCCGTCAGCGCGCAGCTGTACGCCGCCAGCCTCCCTCTTGGTCAAAGGACTGCAGGAGAGCGTCGGGGCCCCGGCCCGCGCGCAGAGGTACCCCCGCCCCAAGCCCGGTGGAGGCCGGACTCGAGGCCACCTGCAGTCGCAGCCACGCAGACTGGCGGACCCCAGGGGGCACGCGTCACACAACGTGACCCAAGGTTTCCCTAACCCCACCGCAGCGTCCGCGGAAGGAAAACAACCCCAGGGCGCAGCGCCTCCGACTGGGTGCGCGGTGTTTGCGCGCTGGACGCGCAAGGCGCGGTGCACATGGCCAAGAAGGGTAGAGCTGGGCTTTGGAAGCTAAAGAGACCTGGGGTAGGGTTTAGGCACTTCTGCCTAAAAGCTCTGTGACCTCGGGCAAGTCAAGCAGTCTCCCTGAGCCTCCCGCAGTGACCGCTGCCGGAGTCTTCTGTTCCCCACCCCCACCCACTAATCGGGTTAAGACAAACAGAGAGGGCTGTCTTGAAGGAGAAAGGAAATGACAGACGCGCACCGTGTGCACACAGCGTGTGGTCAGAAGAAGAGAGGGCCATACTCTGGGCCAGGAAGGGGATAAGAAGAGTGAGGGCAGGTTCGCAAACTCAAACGCCTACAGGGGCCGGTCGATTATATAAATTGCGGCTGCAGGCTGGGCCACGTAGAAATGGTCTTGCTTCCACAAAGATGTATGAGCTGTCCTGTATTTCTTGAAACACGAGGCCCTCGGTCTGCCTTTTGTTTTCCACTTTTGATAGAAAAGGGTTATGAGAAATGTTTTTGCTTCCTTCTTTGCTATAAAAAACATCAGCCAAAGCGTCAGATACACATCTACACATGCTCGGCTTCAGCGCCTGAAAGGGGTAGGTAGAGCTCGGGATTGGGCACAAGGTCTCATCTAAAGGGGCAGCAGCAGGCTTTTCTGTTCTGGGTGCCAATGAAGGTGGGGGAGATTGGGGCCCAGTATGGCTATAACCCGTTGCTGTCGAGTCCATTCCGAGTCATAGTGAAGCTATAAGACAGAGTAGTACTGCCCCATAGGGTTTCCAAAGAGCAACTGGTGAATTCGAACTGCTGACCTTTTGGTTAGCAGCCGAGCTCTTAACCACAGCACCACCAGGGCCCAGTATGACTATAACTTCCAATTTTTCAATAGAAGCACACATTCAGATTTGTATGCAAAATCTCCTAAAAAAATCTAAAAATTAATTTTGTTAACCTCATGTGGGTCCAGATGAAAATGTCCACCAGCTTCTTTCTGGTTTTTGGACTCTGTGTGGGGGCTGCTTGTATGCATATGGTAGTAGGGGAGGGGCTGATTTGCCCAACTGTCTAGTGGGGGTGTGTGGGGGGCGGGGAGCAGTATGTGCAGGCTTCTTTTGACACCATTCCCCTCCCCCAGTGAGTGGGAGAGGTGAAACGGTGGCAGGACCTGCATTTCAGTCCAAGGTATTGGGGGTGATGATTAGGCACTGGGGTTTGCACAGTGGAGGGAGGTGTTTGAGGATGAAGGACTGAGATTGAGGGCTGAAGTATAAAGTGACATTATAATAGTGTGTGCTGGACACTGCTACGTCCTTGTCTACATTTGTAATTTGGCTTGCTCCTCACATGCAATCCTGTTAAATAAACATTATTATCCCCATTATACAGATAAGGTAACTGAGGCTTAGGGAGAGTGCCAATGGCCACCTGTATTCAATGATTGCAGGGCTGAGATGGGTCCCTGGATGGTTTGATTTTAAAGTCGATGGTCCTTACATTTCCTCTTCCTGTGGTTCTAGGATGAGAATTTGGGAATAAGATTTGGAGTGCAGGAAAGGGAAGGGCCTCTTCTGCTCAGTTTGCCTGCTCTGCCGACTTTTCTCCTCTTCTGTCTTCAGCTAGAGTGGAATGGTCTGTGGAACAGTCGGGATAGAATAGGTTATGTTGTGGTAACAAACAGCCCCCACATCTCAGTGGCTTAAATTAACAAAGGTTTATTTCTTGTGCCCATCATGGATCTGCTGCTCCAGATCATCCTCACTAGTTGCTCACAAAGCAGCCACTCTGGGGTACATTGCCAGTTGTTGAGGCAGAGAAAAAGGGAACTCTGGAGGTACATGCAGCAGCAATCAGTGACTCAGCCTGGAAATGACACACGTCACTGCCACTCACAACTCATTGACTGGAACTGATCACATGACCCTGCCCAGGTAGTGTAATCCTACCATGTGCCTGGAAGGCAGGGAGCGGCGATGGGTGGAACACGAATGACGGTCTACAGCCTCCAGGCCCAGCATTACGTGACCCCTGCCTACCTGTGAAGGCTCTCTGGTGGTGCAGTGGTTAAGCACTGTGTTGATAACTGAAAGGTCAGTGGTTCAAACTTACCCAGTGGCTCTGCGGGAGAAAGATGTGGTAGCCTGCTTCCATAAAGATTATAGCCTTGGAAACCCTATGGGGCAGTTCCTCTCTGTCCTATAGGGTCGTTATGAGTTGGAATCAACTAGATGGCAATAGCATCCAAGCTTGTCCCCATCTCACAGACTTTTCATTTGCTTTCCTTCCTGGAACATTTGCTTTGTCCCCAGATCATCACATGGTTGGTCTCTTTTAGTCACTCAGGACTCAGCTCAGCTGTCCCCTTCCAAGTGGTCCTCAGGACCATGTCAGCAGAAGGGGCAGGGATGCCCCTATGGTGGTGGTAGGGCAGTAGATGTCTCAACTAAATTCTGAATTCTGCCTCAGATCCAAAGGTAGGGTGGCCAGATGGGAGCAGAGGTCCTGACATTTCTCTGGAACCCAGGGGAATCTGGATCCTACTCAGATTCAAACCCTGACTATGACCTCAGTCTCTGCCCTCACAGAGCTCCCAAATTAGAGGGGTAAAAACCAGTTGCCATCAAGTCACAGCCAACTCATGGTGACCCCATGTGTGTCAGAGTAAAACTGCACTCCAGCGTTTTCGATGGCTAATTTTTTTGGAAGTAGATCACTAACGCTTTCTTCTGAGGCACCTCTGGGTGGAGTAGAACCACCAACGTTGTGGTTAGCAACAAAGTGTGTTAACTAATTGCACCACCCAGGGACTCCACTTTGAGGGGTGTGAGGGGCCAATGCTCCCCTAGGTGGGAACCTCTGACAAACATCTGTACCCGCTCCCGCCTTGCAATATCCCAGAGATAGGGCATAGAGTTCTCTGCTGTGCAGAAATAGTTCTGCTCTGGGAAGCAGGAATCTGTCCCTCGCTGGGTTCACCTTCTGGGACCATACCCGACACGCCTGCCCCTCTTTTGCTTCTGTTATTTTAGAAGTCTTTTGCTTCATTTATTTCAAAGAAGTAAAATCTGGGTAAATCTTGAATTTTCCCTCCTTCGGGCCCAACAGCTCTGCTTCTGTTGCTGGCACAACACCAGGGCTATAGGCCCCTGTCCTCTCCACCTGGCCACACCACTGCTGGTGTGTTATGGATTGAATTATGTCCCCCCAAAATATGTGTTGTAAATCCTGAATTCTATGCCTGTGGTCATAATCCCATTTGGGAGTGGGTTGTCTTTATTATGTTAATGAGGCAGGATTAGTGTAGGCTGTATTTGAGTTGATCTCTTCTGAGATATAAAAAGAGATTAAGTAAATGTGCAGAGAGAGAGATGGAATAAGATAGATGCCAAGACACATGGAGATTTCCAAGGAACCAGGAAGAAGAAGCTGAAGAGACAAGGACCTTCCTCCAGAGCTGACAGAGAGAGAAATCTTTCCTCTAGAGCCAGCATTCTGAATTAGGACTTTTAGCTTCCCAAACTATGAGAAAATAAATTTCTGTCTGTGAAAGCCAACCACTTGTGGTATTTCTGTTATAGCAGCACTAGATAACTAAGACAGAATTTGGTACCAGAAGAGTGGGGTGCTGCTCTAACAGATACCTACAATGTGGAAGCAGTTTTGGAATTGGGTAATGGGTAGAGGCTGGAAGAGCTTTAAGGTGCCTAATAGTAAAAGCCTAGATTGCCTTGAAGAGACTGTTGTTAGAATTATGGACGTCAAAAGCAACTCTGGTGAGGGCTTAGAGGCAAGTGAAGAGAGCTATAGAGAAAGTCTCTATCGTCTTAGAGAATACATATGGTGCAGCAATAAAATGTTGCTAGAAACGTGGATGTTAAATGTGCTTCTGGTGAGGCTTTAAAAGACAATGGTGAGTATGTGATTGGACAATGGAGAAAAGGCAATGCTTTGTATGCAGTAGCAATGAACTTGTCTGAATTACGTTCAAATGTTTGGTGAAAGGTAGAACTTGTAAGTAATGAGCTTGGATATCTGGCTGATGAGATTTCTAGGCAAGATCTTAAAGGAGCCACGTGGTTTCTCCTTGCCACTTATATGAAGATGCAAGAGGAAAGAGATGGACTTAAAAATGAACTGTGCAAAATGAAAACAGAACTTAAAGATATTGGAAAATTCTGTTATACAAACTAAGAACATGTGTCCTCGAATGTTCACCAAGGACGTGACTACACAATATTTTGTTGAGAGATTAAGCCTGTCAATAGATAAGTGATATCTTTGGTGAGGGGTGAGACAGTACACAATACTGGGGAAACCAGCACAACTTGTACAAGGAAAGGTCATGGAAACTCCATAGACACATCCAAACTCCCTGAGGGACTGAATTGCCGGGTGGAGGGCTGTGGGGACCATGGTCTCGGGGAACATCTAGCTCAGTTGGCATAATACAGTTTATAAAGACAATGTTCTACAGTCTACCTAGATGAGTAGCGTCTGGGGTCTTAAAAGCCTGTGAGCAGCCATCTAAGATACTCCACTGGTCTCACCCCTTCGGGAGAAAGGGAGAATGAAGAGAACAAGATACAAGGGAAAGATTAGTCCAAAGGACTAATGGACCACAGCTACTAAGGCCTCCACCAGACTGAGTCCAGTACAGCTAGATGGTGCCCAGTGACCACCACTGACTGCTCTGACTGGGATCACAGCAGAGGGTTCTGGACAGAGCTGGAGAAGGATGTAGAACAAAATTCTAACACACACGAATAAGACTGGATTTACTGAGCTGAAAGAGACTGGAGAAACCCCGAGAGTATGGCCCCCAGACACCCTTTTAGCTCAGTGGTGAAGTCACTTCTGAGGTTCACCATTCTGCTGGGGAGTGGACAGCCCCATAAAACAAAATAGGACTAATAAGGCACAGCAGTCCAGGGATAAGGACTAGAAGGCAGAAGGGGACAGGAAAGCTGGTGATAGGGAACCCAAGGTTGAGTAAGGACAGTGTTGACATGTAGTGGGGTTGTTAACCATTGTCATAGGGCAACATGTGTACTGTTTAATGAGAAACTATTTTGTTCTCTAAACCTTTGTCTAAAGTGAGAACAGCAGCACAACTGGAAAAACATAATCGATGTCACTGAACTGTGCATGTAGAAATTTTTGAAATGGTATATCTTTGGCTATGTATATTTTCACCAAAAAAAAAAAAAAGAGGTCAAGAAGGGAGAGGGTTGACATGTTGTGGGGTTGTTAACCAATGTCATAAAACAATATGTGTACTGACTGTTTAATGAGAAACTGTTCTGTAAACCTTCACCTAAAGTACAATTAAAAAAAAAAGAGAGAGAGAGAGAGAGAGAAATTAAGCCTGTGACTGATGGATCTAACAACTACCACAGCAGAAAACCCATCAGCTTAGACTGAAGGAGACAGAAAGAATGAAAGGAAAGAAAGCTGTCTGCCTCTTGGAATTCCACAGGCAGGAAACAGGCCAAAGGAGCTACATCTGTTGTCCTCTAAGAGAAGAAAAGTACCATCCCTGGAGCAGCTAGGAGATTAGCAGAACTGTTGGAAGGAGCATGGGAAGGAAGCAGGGCCTTCTTGGTTTCAAAGGGTGGGGCCAAAGTCTCCTGGATCTCAAAGGGTGGGACCACAGCCTCCTAGGTTTCAAAGAGACGGATCTTTGCCCACTCAGTTCTGGAGCATGGGGCTGCTGTTAAGGTGAGCCAGGGGGATGGGGGTACCACCTAAAACTGAGGGTATGGGGCTTCCATGCCCAAGGGGCAGAAGAATGGGGCCTGGTGTGGGGGGTGAGGGGGGGGAGTCTCCACTCAGATGGACTAGGAGAATGGGGCAGCCCAAAGCTGAGGAGGCAGAGCTGCCATCCCAGTTGGCCTGGAAGGCAGAGCTGAAGCTCAGGGCTGAGAGGCCTCCACCCAGAATCCAGAGGGCATGGCCAACACCCAGAGTCTAGAGGGCAGAGCCATTGCCCAGATGGTCTCAGAGAAGAAAGGATTATTTTCAAGCCTTGAGAGCTAATGTAAATTGTTCTGCTGGGTTTTGGACTTGCCTCCTTTCTTTCCCTCCAATTTCTCCCATTTGTAAAGGAAATGTCTATCTCGTGCCTGTTCCACCATTGTTCTCTGGAAGCAGATAACTTGTATTCTAGATTTCACAGGTTCACAGATGAGAGGAATTTCACCTCAGGATGGAATATGCCAAAAGTCTCAACCATATTTGATTTAGATGATTCAGAAGATGAGATTTTGGACTTGGAGTTGATTTAAGAGTTTTGGGATGAAGTGATGGGGTGAATGAGTTTTGCATGTGCCAAAGACATGAATTTTTTGGGACCAAAAGGTGGAAAGTTATGGATTGAATTGTGTCCCCCCGAAAATATGTGTTTTAAATCTTAACCTCTATGCCTATTATTATAATCGCATTTGGGAATGAATTGTCTTTGTTATGCTAATGAGGCAGGATTAATGTAGGGTGTATTTTGAGTCAATCTCTTTTGAGGTATAAGAGAGATTAAACAAGTGAGCAGAGGGAGATGGAGTAAGATAGATGCCAAGACACATGGAGATCTCCTAGGAACTAGGAGGTAGAAGCTGAAGAGACAAAGACGTTCCTCCAGAGCTGACAGAGAGAGAAAGCCTTCCCCTGGAGCCAGCCCCATGAATTCAGACTTCTAGCCTCCTAAACTGTGAGAAAATAAATTTCTGTTTGTTAAAGCCATCCACGGGTGGTATTTCTGTTATAGCAGCACTGGATAACTAAGATACGGTACGCTCCAGCGAGGCTGTCCCCTGAAGACATCTTCTGAAGGGACCTGGCATGTCTCCCACCATTATGGCCTGATGAACAAGTAGAGTCCTTCAGCTATCAGCCAGTGGCATTGCACTCTTAATGCCAGCTGAATTTGGGGAGCCCAGAGCCTGGAATGAGGGATCTCTGACGTGGAGGTGCATCATAAGCTCCTGTGTTGCTGGCCCAAATGCAAATTCCTAGGCCCTGCCCTATTCAAATTCTGATCAGTACGTCTGGAGTGGAGCCTGGAAATCTACACTTTATAAGCCCTCCCATGCCATACTGGCTGTTTCTACTGGTGCCAGTGGTTTGAAGACCACAGTTTGAGGAAGCCAACCCTAGGTCTTTGCCGTAGGTACTGACACATAACTAGGTGTCCTCCATCTTACACTTAGGTTGCTGGTTTTCTAGATTTCAATGCAGAGACTTATATTCATCCCAGCTATATTTCATCTTCTTAGATCTAATCCTTCTTTCCCACCATGAAGTCCTCTTAGGACCTGGATACTGTTGGCCAGTATACTTTCCGTCTTCTTTGGCTTTCTGTCATTCCCAGATGGGATTGGGAAGCCATATATATTAATACTTTCAGGAGTCCTTGGATAATGCAAAGAGTTAATGTGCTTGCTGCTAACCAAAAGGCTGGAGATTTGAGTCCACCCAGAGGCCCCTCGGAAGAAAGGCCTGAAGATATACTTCCAAAAATTGAAAACTCTATGGAATGCAGTTCTGTTCTGACACACATAGAGTCACCATGAGTCAGAAACAGTTTGACAGCAACTGATGGTTTTACGTACTTTCAACCAAGTCTTTCCTCAACAGGCTGCTGAAGGTAGGACCAAGAACAGAGCCTGGCAGCCCTCCGCTCAAGACTATCTTGCCAGCTGAATTAGGGCTATAAACCAGCTTCTCTTTTGTCCACTCAGGAAGCCCCTGTTTAGTTACCTAGTGCTGCTATAACAGAAATACCACAAGTGGATGGCTTTAACGAAGAGAAATTTATTCTCTCACAGTCTAGGAGGCTAGAAGTCTGAATTCAGGGTGCCAGCTCCAGGGGAAGGCTTTCTCTCTCTGTCGACTCTAGGGGAAGGTCCTTGTCATCAGTCTTCCCCAGTGGAGGAGCTTCTCAGCGTAGGGATCCCGGGTCCAAAGAAAGTGCTGTTCTCCTGGCTCTTGTTTCTTGGTGGTATGAGGTCCCTGTGCCTCCCTGCTCTCTTCTCTCTTTTATATCTCAAAAGAGATTGACTTAAGACACAACCTAATTTTGTAGATTGAGTCCTGCCTCATTAACATAACTGCCTCTAATCCCATCTTGTTAACATCATAGAGACAGGATTTACAACACATAGGAAAATCATATCAAATGACAAAATGGTGGACAATCACACAATACTGGGGAAATGTGGCCCACCCAAGTTGACACATATTTTTGGGGGACACAGTTAATCCATGACAGCCTCTGACCACACCATCACTTAGCTCACATCTCATCCACAAAAATAAATGGAAAGGCTCTGCAGAGCCCCAGACTCGTGTGCCTTCAGCTTGACCGTTGTCTACCAGGCCAATGACCCAATCAACAGGAAATTAGCTCAGCAAGCAAGACTTGCTCTTGGGGACCCCATGGTGGCTCCTGATGGCCCCTGCCCTGGTCCAAGGATTCACATCTGCCCAATGCTTGACAGTCTTCTGGGATCAGCATCTTCCTGTCTTTCTTGTGTGGTATCACCCCTCCCCACCATCAGCATACAAGACTCTTGGGGGTTACTCCACCTCAGCCTCGGCTTCAGATTTGGCCAATCAGCTTCCACGATTCCGTCAGCCACAGCAATTTGTTCAGGGATGGGCATATGACCCAAGCCAGGCCACGGAAACTCTTTTATGGGAGTTCTATTGGAACTAAGGAGAGAAAGAATTTCTTCTCTTGCTACTTGATACTAGAGCGGCCACCATGTGAGAAGCGCATGTCTCAGATTGAAGCCTGGGCAGTGAAAAGCAGAGCCTGAAGGAGAAGAGAGAGACACTGAATCCTGCTTCACATTTGAGCCTCCCGGATCCAGCTTCTCCTGAAGCTGCCAGATATACCCCTGGGCTTTTCAGTTACATGAGCTACTAAATTTCCTTTTTGCTGTTTAAGCCCATTTGGGTTTCTGTTATTTGCATTTGAAAGAGTGACACAGGATCATTCTTTATAAAAGTCTGATGTAGAGCCTTGCCCAGGGTAGGGCAGGCATTTATTAGTGCCTACTGTTTGCAAGGCTATCCACTGCAGGGAACCTGCAGCCTGTGGGAGAAGACATAGATGTTCTCCCAATTATAAGGTAGGGTGGAATGAGAGCCAGGCCATAAAAGAAGTTAAGAATGGGTCAGGGTGGAGATGGATATTACCAAAGAAAGGAAAAATAGCAAGAGTTGGTGAGGATATTGAGAAATTGAAACTCTCATCCACTGCTAGTGGGACTGTAAAATGGTGTAGCCCTGTGGAAAGGTTTGGTGGTTCCTCAAAAAGTTAAACTTAGAATTATCATATGACCTAGCAATTCCACTCCTAGGAATATATACAAAAGACTTGAAAGCAGGGACTCAAACAGATACATGTACAAGAATGTTTATAGCAGCATTATTCACAATAGCCAAGAGGTGGAAACAATCCAAGTGTCCATCAACAGAGAAATGGATAAGCAAAATATGATACATACATACAATGGAATTATATTCAGCCAGAAAGATAAATGAAGTTGTGATATATGCTACAACATGGATGAACCGTGAAAACATTATGCTTAATGAAATAAGTCAGTCACAAAGGGACAAATATTATACGATTCCATTTATGTGAAATATTTAGAAAAGGCAAATGCATAGAGACATAAAGTAGAAGAGAGGTTACCAGAGGTTGGGGGAGGGGAGAATGAGGAGTTTCTGCTAAGTGGGTCCAGAGTTTCTGTTTGGGGGTGATAAAAATGTTCTGAAAATAGATAGTGATGATGGTTATACAACACTGTGAATGTACTTGTTGTTGTTGTTGTTAGGTGCCATCGAGTCAGTTCTGACTCACAGCAACCCTATGTACAACAGAACGAAACACTGCCCAGGCCAGTGCCATCCTCACAATTATTGCTATGATTGCCCATTGTTGCTGCCACTGTGTCAATCCATCTAGTTGAGGGTCCTCCTCTTTTTGGCTGACCCTCTACTTTACAAAGGATGATGTCCTTCTCCAGGGACTGGTCCCTCCTGACAGCATGTCCAAAGTATGTGAGACGAAGACTCATCGTTCTTGCTACTAAGGAGCACTCTGGCTGTACTTCTTCCAAGACAGACTTTTTTGTTCTTCTGGCAGTCCATGGTATATTAAATATTCTTCACCAACATCATAATTCAAAGGCATCAATTCTTCTTCAGTCTTCCTTATTCATTGTCCAGCTTTTGCGTGCATATGAGGCAATTGAAAATACCATGGCTTGGGTCAGGTGCATCTTAGCCCTCAAAGGGCGTCTTTGCTTTTTAACACTTTAAAGAAGTCTTTTGCAGCAGATTTGCCCAATGCAATGTGTCGTTTGATTTCTTGACTGCTGCTTCCATGGGTGTTGATTGTGGATTCAAGTAAAATGAAATCTTTGACAACTTCAATCTTTTTTCTCCATTTATCATGATGTTGCTTATTGATCCAGTTGTGAGAATTTTTGTTTTCTTTATGTTGATGTGTAATCCATACTGAAGGCTGTAGTCTTCGTCAGTCGGTGCCTCAATTTCTCTTCGCTTTCAGCAAAAGCAAGGTTGTATCATCTGCATATCATAGGCTGTTAATGAGTCTTCCTTTAGTTCTGATGCCGAATTCATCTTCTTATAATCTGGCTTCTTGGATTATTTGCTCAGCATACAAATTGAGTAAGTATGGTGAAAGGATACAACCTTGATGCACACCCTTCCTGATTTTAAACCACTCAGTATCCCCTTGTTCAGTTCGAACGACTGCCTCTTGGTTTACGTACAGGTTCCGTATGAGTGCAATTAAGTGTTCTGGAATTCCCCTTCTTCGTAATGTTATTCATAATTTGTTATGATCCACACAGTTGAATGCCTTTGTATAGTCAATGAAACACAGGTAAACATCTTTCTGGTATTCTCTGTTTTCAACCAAGATCCATCTGACATCAGCAATGATATCCCTTGTTCCATGTCCTCTTTTGAATCCGGCTTGAATTTCTAGTGGTTCCCTGTCGATGTACTGCTGCAACTGCTTTTAAATTATCTTTAGCAAAATTTTACTTGCCTGTGATACTAATGATATTGTTCAATAATTTCTGCATTCTTTTAGATCATTTTTCTTTGGAATGGGCACAAATATGTATCTCTTCCAGTTAGGTGACCAGGTAGCTGTCTTCCAAATTTCTTGACATAGACAAGTGAGCACTTCTAGCCCTGCATCCATTTGTTGAAACATCTCAGTTGGTATTCTATCATTTCCTGGAGCCTTGGTTTTCACCAGGGCCTTCAGTGCAGCTTGGACTTCTTCCTTCAGTACCATTGGTTCTTGATCATATGCTACCTCCTGAAATTGTCAAACATTGGCCAATTCTTTTTGGTACAGTGACTCTGTGTACTCCTTCTATCTTCTTTTGATGCTTCCTGTGTCATTCAATACTTTGCTCATAGAATCCTTCA
Organism: Dugong dugon; assembly: GCA_030035585.1. Taxonomy (NCBI): domain Eukaryota; kingdom Metazoa; phylum Chordata; class Mammalia; order Sirenia; family Dugongidae; genus Dugong; species Dugong dugon. The sequence continues at coordinate 153,947,238 of CM057460.1, forward strand.
CTATCGCAACTTGAGGCTTGAATTTTTCTCCCGTTCTTTCAGCTTGAGAAATGCCAAGCATGCTCTTCCCTTTTCATTTTCTAATTCCAGGTCTTTGCACATTTCATTATAATACTTTACTTTGTCTTCTCGCAGCTGCCCTTTGAAATCTTCTGTTCAGCTCTTTTACATGATCATTTCATCTGTTCGCTTTAGTGAATGTACTTAACGCCACTGAATGGTACACTTAAAGATCGTAAATTTTATGTTTTGTATATTTTAACACAATAAAAAGAAAAGATAAAAAAAGAATGGGTGAGGGTTAAGAGGGGAGAGGGCTTCTCTCTGGCCAGATGGACCGGGGAAAGTTTTGGGTGTTCACTCTTTCATAAATGAGTGAATTGAGCATCTGCTATGCGTTAAGCCCTGTTCTAGGCCCTTGGAATGAGGGAGTCGATAAGCCAGGACGTTCCCCTCCTGGCCATTCTATTTCAGTTGGGGGCCAGCGAGACTATCAACAAGTGAACAAAAAACATAAGTTCGGATGGAGATGAAGCTTATGAAGAGAATTGAGCAAGACGATGTGATAGAGCAGTGCTGTCCAAGAGAACTTGCTGTGATGAGGAACCAATCTCTGCATGCTCCATTACAGTGGCCGCTAGCCACGTGTGGCTATTAAGCCCTTGAAATGTGACGAGTGGCAAGTGAGAAACTGCATTTTCAATTTTAATTTACTTTAATTTGCTGTTAATTTATTTAATCGATTGGCTACTGTCTCGAGCAGTGCAGTGCCAGTTAGTGACTAGGGGCTACTTATACAGGGAGGTTAGGGTGATCTCTCAGAGGGGAGACATTTGAGTTGAGACTTGAATGACAAGAACGAGGGAGCCACATAAAGCTCTAGAAAGGAGAGCATTCAGGCAGAAGGAGTGGCAGATGCAAAGAATAAAAATGAGGGGCAGCAAAAAGTCCAGATCCGAGCAGGCAGGGAGGGTAGTTTGAGAGAGGTTTGAGAAAAGGCAAGGGTAGGACAGCCTACGGGAAGATTCCAGTCTGCATAGGAAGGCAAGCCCTGATATGAGAGCGGACATTTGGGTTGCTGTTGAAGTGTGGGCAGGATGTGGCCAACTGCTTGGGGGCAGAGATGGTGGCGATGGAATTCTGAGCAGGAGGCAGGGATGTGGTAGTCATCCCTGTGCCTGCTGGCCAGGCAGGAAGCTCCCTCATGGTCCCCCCAGCACTCCCACCTAAAAGCCATGCTTGGGGGAGGGTATCGAAGCCTCTGCCTATTTCCCTTGCCAATGCACTTCCCAAGAGATCTGTGGCAGGTGACTATGCTCAGTAGGCTTGGGGTGAGCCTGATTCATACCACTTGATTCAAAAAAAAAAAAAAAAAAGAAAAAAACCCAAAAACAAGCCCATTGTTGTCGAGCGGATTCCAATTCATAGCAACCCTATAGGAGAGAGTAGAACTGCCCCATAGAGTTTCCAAGGAGCAGCTGGTGAATTCGAACTGCCAACCTTTTGGTTGGCTGTCGAGCTCTTAACCACTGTGCCACCAGGGCCCCTTTCATTTGCTTAGAGACAGGAAACAAGCTTCCTCAGAGGACCCCCAGCAGCATCTGATCTAGTCCCCTCCACACACAAAACCCCAACACCCACCCATGCCCTGAATGCAACACACACACACTCACACACATGCACACTTACACGCATGCAGACTCACATGCATGCCAGCTCCAATTCAGTCTTTGCACTTAACAAAAACGCAGTACTCACACCCAGCTCACACATGGGCACTCCAGTAGCTGAACACAATCAGTACAGACATGCCCGTTCCCCATATATATTCGCAAACATGTGCAAACACCTGTATGTCACCCCACCCCATTCCTCAACAGACTATTCCCATGCCCACCTTTCATCCCCCCCACCCCACTTCCCATGCTACCCAGAATGTTGTACCTGGGCCTCTCAGCAGGCCTGGGAGTGCCTCAGAGTAGGGGCTGTGATCTCCTTGCCTTGAAGATTCCAGGACAAAGGACAGCACCTGGCATGCCTTCAGACCTCACAGTGTGCCCAGCACAGGAGTAAATTTGTTACAGGGCTTCAAATTGGTTCGTTCTGGTTCGAACTCCTGCTGAGAATTTTAATTTCCACTCCAGATATACTGAATCAGAATCTACATTTTACCAAGATGCCCAAATGATTGTTACGTATAATATATTCTGAGACCCACTGCTCTACTAGGGGTTCTCAGAATTGGTCCCTGACCAGCAGGTTTAGCATCACCTGGGAATTTGTTAGAAATGCAAATTCTCATCAGGGGTTTGAACCAGAACGAACCAGTTCGAAGTCCTGGTTTGTTACCTGATTTGTTTCTTTCGATTCTCACAAGATTTCATGAAATTGTTGCTATGATTGTCTCCATTTTATACATGCAAAAGCAGAGGCACAAAAAGAGGATGTGACTTGCCTACAGCCACTCAGCTGGTAGAAATTGCTCCAGAAATGTTTGCTAAGTGACTGAGAAAGTGTTCCTTCTAATAAATGCTTTTATTAGAGACACATGCTCGCATGATGCGCGCGCGCGCGTGCGCGGCACACACACACACACACACACACACACACACACACACACACACACACACACACACTCAGCTCCCTGGCATCTCAGATCCTGAGGTTTCCCTGACTACATGGCCCCCATGTCTAGTTCCCCTACTGGGCACTCTTAGCTGGGTTTGGAGGTGAGGTGCTCCCTGCTGAGGAGTTAAGGGGCCCTTGTGGAGAGGAGGGGGTGGAGAAGTGACAGGAAGGGGCAGGAGGAGCAGAGGAGGAGGAGGAGGAGAAGTAGAGGACAGGATTGCGCCAAGCAAAGCCTGGCACCATGCCCTCTGCAGATGACCTGATGAGCATTTTGCAGTGTTAATTTCATTAGCATCTCTGGGAGATGAACAATTAGCAAGATGCTCTGATGCCTTTAAAAGCTTATGAGAGGGAGAAGGATGCCTTCCTTGCTTCCCCCAAGACTTGGAGACTTCGCATCCCTGTCCCTGCTCCTCCTCCACACTCTCTCCACCTCTAGCTCTCTTCCACCCTCATCCCTCCTTCCCCTCTCCTGCCATCACGCCCTCCTGGAATCATTTCTACCTAACCCAGCCCACTCCAATCTCAGCCACTACACCGGCCCCGCCCTCCCTCTTCCAGGCTCCCGTCTGCCCTGCAGCTGGAGCTGGAGCCCTGCCCACCTGCATCAAGTGGTCCCTGTGTTCTGATCACTCAGACACCCAGGGCTAGGGCAGGGGGCTGGACATGGCTCCGACCCTCCAAAGAAGCATGACCTTTTCTTTGGCACCCAAAGCGGGCAGGGTCAGGTAGAAAACCTGTTACCATCGATTTGATTCTGACTCATTGCAACCCTACAGGGCAGATTAGAACTGCTCCACAGAGTTACCAGGGAGTTCCTGGTGGATTCAAACTGCTGATCTTTGGGTTAGCAGCTGTAGCTCTTAACCACTATGCTACCAGGGTTTCCAGGGTCAAGCAGGGGTTCTCTGTTTTTTACTGATTTTGTTGCCAGGTCATTAGCAGCTTCCAGATGGGGTTTTCTGGCCCCTGATGGCTGGGAGTTCCCACTCCAGTCCCAGGGCTGGTCTGGTGGCAGGACAGGGGTCAGCTTCACCTCGTCCCCAGAGCCTGGCACACTGAGTACCCAGAGTGGTGGGAGATTGGGCTTCCCAGAAGGAAGACCCCAGGTCAGTGTGAGGTCTGTGGCTCCATGAAACAAATGGAAAGTGGAGCTCCAGACACTCTGGGATCAGTGTTTGTTCCAGAATCCACTGCGTGCGTTTCTGAGGACTAGGACCCCTCACTGGGCCTCCTCTAAGTCCTGAGTCCACGGGAGGGGTTTTGGCCCGGACACCAACCTCCCACAATCCTTCTCTGGCCAGCCTGGGTGGCTCTGGGAGAGGTCACATCCCAGCCTTCATGGGATGAGTTCCAAAGTTCTCCAGGACTAAGCGGGGTCTCCAGAAAGAGCCTCTCCCCTCAGACTAGATGGTTCCAAACTCCCTCAGCCAAGACCCTTCCCTCAGTCAGGGTCAGGGATCAGAAGCCTTTGGGAGCTTGCTAACCCCCAGATATCTGGGCCCTTCCTCAGATTTACTGACAGAATCTTTGGGTGCTGCAAGGAATTTGTATTTTAAGAAGTTTCCACCTAGGGTCCAGAGACTAGGAACCACTTCACACAATCAGAGGGTGACAGGCCACTAAGCAGGGTAGTAACCCTTGCTCTCTATCATGAATAGCAAACAGGGTAGCTATCACCCCAATGGGGTGGGAATTGGTTCTTGGGGAGAGACAAAACAATCTTACTTTTTGTATGTATAAAGCAGATATATACACAATACGTAAAGAGATATACAGTGTTTGTGCAATATTACAGTTTCATAAAGGGGGCATTAGGGAAAATATGTCTACAAAGTCTCCTTCGGTCCCTGATGGAGTAGGAGAAAAGTGGGGTACAGAACTCAAATTCTGGTAAAAAGACCAGACTTAATGGTTTGATTGAGACTGGAGGGACCCTGGAAGACATGGCCCCCGGCACCTCTGCTTAGCCCAAAACTAAAACCATTCCAGAGGCCAACTCTTCAGACAAAGATTAGACTGGACTATGGGACATAAAATGATAATCATGAAGAGTGTGCTTCTTACCTCAAGTAGATACATGAGACTAAATGGGCAGCTCCTGTCCAGAGGCGAGATGAGAAGGCAGAGAGGTTAGGAGCTGGCTGAACGGACAATGAGAAATCAGGGGTGGAAAGGAGGAGTGTGCTGTCACAGTAATGGGAGGGCAACTAGGGTCACATAACAATGTAGGTATAAATTTTTGTATGAGAGACTAACTTGAATTGTAAACTTTCGCTTAAAGCACAAAAAGAAAAAGAAAAAAAGAAGGCTTCTTCGGGAGGGCAGTGATGAAGTATCAGTGGAGAAACACTGCTCTACACCAGAAGGTCCTAAGAAGCACATGAGCATAACACACACGCAGACACACACATATACCCCCCACCCACACCCAGTCATACACACATACACCCCACACAGATACACACACACGCAGACACACACATACACCCCCCACCCACACACACAGTCATACACACATACACCCCACACACAGATATACACACATACTCAGACACACACACACCTCACACACAGATACACATGCACACACACCCCACACACAAATACACATATACACACATAAACATGCATAAACATATTTACACACATGCATACACCCCACACCCAGACAAACACACACACACACACTACACACAGATACACATACACATACCCCACATCTGGATACACTTACACACACACATCACACCTGGACACATACCCCACACAGGTACACATATGCACAGGCATAAACACACACATAAACACCCCACGCCCAGACACACACATGAGTGTATGCACACACACAAATATGTCCACATAAGAACCTACACAAACATACAGATACACACACACAGGCACAGGCACACCCCGCACCCAAATGCAGCAGAAGTCTCCTCCTTCACTCATATGCAAATACACACGCTTTCGTCTTCACCCTCCCACACAGAGGTCAGGAGACTCCGGTGATAACACCGCATTAGTGAAAAGGGGTCTAGGTTAGGATTTTCATCAGATTTTAAATAAATAAATATATAAAAACCCCTTTACCAGGGGCTCCTACTTCTTATTAATGTGATATGTCTGACTTCATTGTTTGTGAGAACACAGGAACCACATGGCCAACTTTGTGCACAGACACGCATGTGCGTGCTCTTGTGCACATGGACGGGTGTCCGAGACGAGGTGCGCTCTGTTCGTGGCTGCAAAGGAGAAACGTGTCTCCAGGCTGGCATGTGTGTGTGTATGGTATGCAAGTGCATGGGAAGTGTGTGGTGGGTGACAGGTCAGGAAGGACTCTGTGTGTGTGTGTGTGTGTGTGTGCGTGTGTGTGCACATGCACATATGGAGGGTGGTTTTAGGATTCTTAATCAGACATCATCAATCCCCAGGAAACTCATTCTCTAAATTGTCTCTGTTCACCGTTTATTGTTTACTTTTGCCAACACGTAGTGCGTGCTCCCTAAATATGTGCAGAAGGAAGGAATGGATACATGAAGGCAATTTAAAAGGCACCTTGACATCTGTTATTTTAATTAAACCTCATACATAGCCCCATGACCAAGTATCATCATGCCCATTTTACAGATGAGAAAACCATGGCACAGAGAATTTAAAGCAGCTTTGGCGCCATTGCTGCCCAGTAAGTGGCAGTTGAACACAAGTCACCTGGTTCCCAGGCTTTGCACAAGGGCATGTTGGCTACTCAGCAGACACCTGGGAGATGTGGTGGGGCCCAGGCTGACTTCTCTGTGGTCAATCTTTGCTGAAGGGCTGCTGAAGAGACAGCCATGTTGGACTCCAGTACCCATGGGAAGACTCTCCTGAGTGGTTCCTGATGGCCCTGCCTACTTCCTTCTCTGCTCCTCCCTGGAGCCCACCAGATCCTGGGCCCACAAAGCTCACTGCCCTGCCCCTAGAGAGCCAGCTGATGCCTGCCAGCAATGAGCAGATGGGCCACGCTCACCCAGTGCTGCAATTCTGACTCAGTCCCTCAGGGGTTGGTATATACTGTGTGCCAAGGTTAATTAAACCGGTAATTAGAAGGAGAGATGCTTAATCAATCTGGTTAATAAAATAACCCCCCTCGCATGAGCACATGGACGCCGCCGTCTCTCTGCTGGGAGGAAGCGGAGGCACTGCAGCAAAGGCCCAGCATTATAGGAGCAGCTGAGCAGACCACTCCCTGCTCTCAGCGGGCCTGGCTCCCGCCCACCCAGCTCCCCAAGTCCAGAACTGATTCCTAGTCCGGCCTCAGCTGCCTCAGGGTGGGATCTTGGTGGAAGCTTTGGGAGGGCTGGGCCTGGGAATGGCCAGGAGTGCCCTATCCCAGGGAGGCCTTCAAGGTGTGGAAGGTGTTTGTCTGCCCAGGTAACATGGCCCAGACACCAGTCCTGGGGCAGCTGGACAGGCACACTCTAGGCTGGTGGGAGGCTTCCCAGGGGGATGCCATGCCAGCCAGGACCCTCTCATGCCCTTTAGTGACCCTCATGCCTAGGTCTGACCCTCAAACTCTAAATTCCATCCTTGGGGAATATCTGCAAAAATTCAGGTTTTTTTCTCTTCTTTATTTTGTACTGTGGTGAGTGTATACATATATACAACAAAACTTTTGCCATTTCAACATTTTTCACACGTACAATTCAGTGACACTAATTATGTTCCTCATGTTGTGCAACTATCACTTCTAGTTATTTCCAAATTTTTCCATCACCCTTAACAGAAGCTCAGTGCCCCCTACCCCGCAAGCACAATGACTCTGTCTGTCTCCCTCACTCTCACCCCTAAAAATCAATTTTTAAGTTCATATATAAAACATGAATACTGTATTTCTGTAATAAAAATAAAAGACTACAAGTAACCCTGCCCCAAGTCCCAGGTTTGTCCTGGGAGGAAACCACTGGTGGAAGGCTGGCCTTTCTGTGCATGTGTGTGTGTGCAGGTGCATATGTTCATATAACCAGACAGAGTTTTGTTTGATTTTAGATGTTTTACAACATGGGATCTTACTGTATGTTTCCTTCTGCAGCGTGTTTTTCTCCCTCTCGACAATGACGTGAAGCGTTGATGCTTTCTTCAATCACATTTCACCAAGATGGAATTTTTCAGATGGGGAGAGAAGCCTTCCCCGCTTTCAGGACCCCACTCCAGTAGGGATGGCCTGAGGCCTGCATCAAAGCATTCTCCATGTGGGTACCCTCAGCCCGCCAGTTTGCCCCATCCACCCAGGGCTCATTGCCCACTGCCCTGTCCTCCCTAATGTCCCCCTAGATCCATTTCTCCTGAGTGATTGAAATGTGCCAAGAGAAAGCAGAGGCCCTCCCCTCCTCCAGCCCCTGTTGCTGAGGCTCAGGGCAGCTCACAGAAGGCTGCCTCTGTGAGGGCCGCACCCTGCCAACCTCACAGGCTCCCCCTGATGCAGCCCCGCTCAGGTGTGGGGTCCTCAAAGAGACAGACAGGCTGCCTCCCACTTGCCACCTCAAAGCACAGCCCTGGAGGGGCAAGGCTTGAGTGACACCTCCCTGGGGGCTGCTGTGAGGACAAAGGAGCTCAGCACCTGCAGGGCTTGCCAGGCGAATGGGCCACCAAGCTCTCGCCCAGCTCCTGGCAACAAGGACAGGTGGGCTCAGCTGATGGGCAGCAGGCAGCAGGAAAGGGCGGGGTGAGCCCCAGAAGGGGAAAGGGTGTTATTAACCTGCTAATTATCAGCTCAAGGGGCTTTGAAGTCAGGGAGAGTTAGTGGCTAGAGCAGGTGGCACTGGGGCTGCAGTGCATGAGCTGGTGTGAGGTGAGGAGTCTGGAAAGTCTTCAGCAACCAGAGCTCCAAGCCAGTTCCCGGTCTGAAGAGGGTTTGTAAAAAAGGTAGGAAACAAATTTAGAGGGTGGAGGTAGGACAGCACCAGACACTGCATGGGCTCAGTCCACCTGCTGCTAGTGTTAGCTGTGTGCTCTTGGGCAGGTCACTTCTCCATCTGAGCTCCCCCCACCCACTCACCCATCTACCCACACATCCCTCCACCAACCCACCTGCCCACTCACCCACTCATCCATCCACCCATCTACCCATACATCCTTCCGCTCATCCACCCACCCTCCCTCCCACCCACTCACACTCCCTTCCACCCACCCATCCATCCACCCACCCACCCATTCATCCCTCCACCCACCCTCCCAGCCATCCATCCACCCACTCACCCATCTACTCACCCATCCTCTACCTACTCGTCCTTCCACCTACCCACCCATCCATCCACTCACCCATCCTTCCATCCACTCACCTACCCACCCACCCATCCATCTCCCTTATCCATCCACCCCTCACCCATCCAATCACCCACCCACCATCCACCCATTCACCCACCCACTCATCCATCCATATATTCATTCATTCATTCAACAAATATTTATTAAGCCCCCGCGATATGCCAGGCCCTGTGCTGTGTGCTAGATTCTGTTCTCTTAGAGGGGACTATAGTGGTAGGTGGCAGGCAAGAAAGAGATGGAGAACAAATAAGGCGAACAAATAAACAAACAAGATCATTCCAGATAATGAAAAATGTAAAATGAGAGTGGCCGCATAGAGGGTGTGGAGGGCATTGATACAAAAGTGTGGCCAGGGAAAGCCTCTCTGAGAAGGTGAAGTTTCAGCTGAGACCTGAATGACAAGAAAGTGGCAGCTGCTTGTAGATGTGAGGAAAAGTGTTGCAGGCAGAGGGAACAGCAGGTGCAAATCACTGAGAAGGAAATGAGCTTGTGTTCACAGAACCAAAGGAGGAGCAGTACAGCTGGGACACATGGGGGTGGAGTCAGAGAGGTTGGCAGGGACCAGATCCGCAGGGCCCTCCCTATAGGTGGAAAAGGGGAATCTAGACTATTTGAGGAGCAAAGGGAAGCCAGTGGAGGGTTTAATCAGGGGGACGATGTGGCGTGATCTGCCCCCAAATGCATCCCTCTGCCGTGGATGGAGATGACTGTGGCTTCTTTAAAAAAGGAGCGGGGTACAACCAGTGACTTCCAAGCCCCTTCCAGTACTGACATGCTGTAGCACCTCACCCCTCTCCTGCTCTAAAACAACACTAAGGGTAAGTTCTAACATTTGAAAGGTGTTTTCACCATTTACACATCACGTTCATGGAATGATTTTGTTTCATTCTCACAGTCGGTCTCCTCCAGACTTTCCCAGGGAAGGGGCCTCCTCCTGGCCCCGCAGGGAAGCCCAGAGTGAAGCCTCCTAGGACCTGGAGCTCTAGAGGGCTTCTCTGCACTGCCAGTTGGAAGGAGTGGGAATGCCACCATTTATCTTATAGTGAATGCTGTTATTTGCCAGCCGGGCTCCCATATCCCCATTTCCTTTGGAGAACATCCACCGCCACCACTCACGGTCTGTGTGGTTCAGATAGAGCCAATCCACCCCCTGGATCCAGAGGTGGCCAGTCAGAGTTTCTTAATATCCTGGCTTCCATAGTGATTGGTCCAGATTGAGCCCAAACCCTCCCAGCCCAGTTTGTACCAATGAGAAGCAATCCTGGGACTTAAGCTGTGGTTTATGAGGGAGTGGCTCCCTTTCAGGTGGGGTGGATCATTCGGCAGGGTGGGGGCCTGAAGTGGCTGATGGCCACCCATCAGAGAGAGCCTGCCTGAGAAGGGAGCTCCCACAGAGGAGGGTTGGCAAGGAGATAAAGAGAGAGACTCACTCCTGTCAGCACTGTTGGAGCACCTGGATCCAGCCATGCCTGAAGCCAAACTTTCCCCATCCTCACAGACTTTTCAATTACAAAAGCCCAGAGATTCTCTTTTGAGTTCGAGCCAGTTGGAGGTGGGTTTCTGCCCCTTGCAACCAAATGGGTCCTCACCAATACACATTTGTACAACCCCTGATGGTTTATAAAAACACCCTCATGTACAGAGCTTGGCTTAGTTCTTAGAGCAACTCTGGGAGGTAGGCATTATAATCCCTATTCCACAGAGGAGGATAGTGAGGTTGAAAGACAAAGTGAGTAGCCAGAAGCAGAGCTAGGACCCGAGTCTTCAGTTATTCCCATCCTGGAGGACAACAACTGTAAAGTACACGGGGTCTCCTCCATGAACTTCTTTTCTGTCATGAGCGAGACCTTCCTTTTCCCACCAAGGCCCAGGAGCGCCCTCTCTGGCCTCTCTTTCCTGGCTGCTGCCCCCTTCAGCCTGAGGTCCTAGGCTCCTCTCTGCTGCCATTTCAAGCAGGCAAAGCCCTTCAAAGAATGTAACTGTGAGCGACTCCAGGGGAACAGACATGGCCCTCAAGACCTTTCTTCAACCACGTGGGAGGCCATGTGCTGCAGAGGAGAAAGTGTGTGATGTGAAGTCACAGCCCTACTCTTTCTTGTAAGCAGTGTGACTTTGGACACATAGTTTAATGTCTCTGAGCCTCAGCTGCCTCATCTGTAAAATGAGGATAATAATATACCATCTTTAGATGGCAAACACTAAGTGAGGTAAATGGAGCAAGCACGTGGTTGAATGATCACTGGCATCATGACCCCCCTGGAGGTTGTCTTTCTGGTTCTGGCTCCTCACAATCACCTCTCTGTCCTCCTCAGTTTCTTGGGGTTGTGCTCCCCACTTTGGGGATGTCCGGGCTCTTCCTCTGTGATTCACTCATTCCTTGAGGGAGGATTTATTAACTGCCTTTTGTGTGCCAGGATCTGGTCCAGGCAGTGGGGATAGGGCAGAGAACAAGACAAGAGCTTGTATTCTACAGGACAAGAGACAGATAGAAACCATGCAGAGGAAATATTTTCAGGTAGGGATACAAACAAAAGCCAGGGAAATGTGATAGTGACCAGAGGAAGAAGGGGAGTGCTAATTGGGATGGGGAAAGGTCTCTTCACTGAGACCGGAATGATGAGAAGGCAGGGACCAAGGAAAGAGCTGGGAGCTGAGTTTCCGAGGCAGAGACACAGCATGTGTAAAGGGCCTGAGGTGGGAACCGGCTGGAGGAGCAAAAAGCCAGGTGTAGACAGAGGGCAGTGAGGGAGGGAGAAATAGGACTTGAGATTGGGGAGGCAGGCAGGGGCTAGACCCTGCAGAATCTGGTAAACCGTGATGAGATTTGAACTTTATTGTATATGCAATGGGAAGCCACTGGGTGGGGTGGGGAGGTAAATGTGGGAAGGGCAGAATCTGATGTTTAACTACAAAGAGCACTCTAGTAGCTGTGGAAGGATTTGTGGCAGGGACAAAGAGGAAGCAGGGAGGCCCTCCAAGGGGCAGCCCCTGCCTGGTCCCACTGGGACGTGAGAGGCCCAAGCCCCTCTCCCCAAGCTGGCACCCCTCCCCCATCGGACTGCGTCTAGAGCTCCCCCCACCCCCACCCCGCCTCAGATCTCATAACCAGGCTCTGAGCACACAGGGAAAGAAGCACCTGGAGATAAAGGAGCAGACACTGGTCTCTCCACCCGCCTCCTCAGCTTCTGCTGCTGACTCTTCCCCAGGGACTAGCGACCCTCCCTCCGGGAACTGCTCTGTCAATGTCCTATTACCATCCTTTGATAAAGGCACAGTTCGTCAGATCCCAGGTCATTTCCACCAAGGGACAATTTCATAACCCCAATGCCAGGGAGACTATTTCCCTTCCTGGCAGTGCTGCCAGGACATGCAGGGTCTGAGCCCCTCCACCGCGCTTCATGGCTGTGACACCCGCTGGGCGCACCCGTGTACTCTGTGCCGCCGGCCAGCGTCCGCGAGGGCGATCCGGGACCCAGGGCAGGAGGGAGGGAAGGCAGAACGCCATCCTCTCTCCTTCCACCTAGGAAGGATCCCCAGGTGGAGGCAAGAAGGCCCGGGCTATGGGCACCCAGCGCCACCTGCCTGTCTGTTCCCATCAGGAGCGCCCTGGGCCGCGCCAGCGCTTTTATCTGTGTTTATTTGTCTGTTGGCCTGTGCCTTGCTCTGTCTTCTGATGTGCCTGTCTCTGGGCCGTCAGATGCCTTCTCAGCTGCAGCCAGTATTTCTGAAGAAAGACACAAGTGCCACTGGCTCTGGCCTCCTCTCTGCAGAAGGAGCAAGAACAACTCCTCCGGCCGCAGCGCACTTTACAGTTTGCATAGCTCCCGCCCACGCACAGGTTTAATTATATCCCCGCCTTGCTCCCAAATGCGTGAAAGGCACCAGCCCGCCACTTTTTCTCCCCAATGACACTGCAGGGTGGATAGGCACAGACTGAGCCCGCTAGGCAGCGGAGGAAACTCAGGTTCAGAAGGGCTTCGTCAAGGTCATGGAGCCAAGGAGTGTTGCCAATAGGGCTGGGACTGGAGCCTCCTGCTGGGTTTGGTTACTTATGGCAGGAAGTTTCCAGAGCCCACCCTCTCCGGGAAGCTTGTGCTGCCTGGGAGTGTCCCAAGTTGGCTCAGCCTGTTGGGAGGTCAGTGAGTGGAGCTGGACACCTCTTGGCTCTCTTTGCCCCCAGTTGCAGCCTCACCCTTCCCTGTCTGAAGTTCCTGGGCAAAGCTCTCAAGGTTAGAGTTGGGGACTCCATGGGAATAGGGAAGAGGGGATGGCATTGAATCTGGGCTGGTGGTAGCAGGGAGGGTGGTGAGGGTCGCTGTGAACTCCCTGTCTGTGCCCCACACTGCAGCCTGACCAGAAGGGGCTGAGGCCTGGGGGGCTGAGGAGGGCTTGAAGAGTCTGGAGGGGGCGTGGTGGGCAAGGAAAGGGCCTACCCAGCTGACAGCAGATGACAGGATGACTTCGACCTGCTGCCAAGGCAACAAAGCAGGGGAGGGTGGAGGGGCGGGGTGATGACGACGAGGCTTGGCAACGGCTCTCCCAGCTGCTCTGGGTTTGAAGCGGAGCCACTTTGCTGGCTCCAGCACAGCACGAACAGGTGGCAGCAAGATTGGCACAGCCAGGAAAATCCATCTTGTGGGGAGGCCAGGGTGCAACAGAGCAGGAGAGGAGCAGCCAGACGGAGGGAGAGGGTGAGGGAGGGAAGGGAGAGGAGCTGTGGGGAGAGGAGTGTGTGGGTGACCCAGGGGAGCCGGGGATCCTCCACTCCCCTCCCCTCAGGCATGTCCTCTCTGCTCCTCCCCCACAGATGCCTACATGTACCCACCAAGAAGTCACCTCTGCACATCCAAGCCAAGGCACTCAAGAGGCCTCAGGGACCCTCAGGGCCCTTGGGTGGCCAGGCCCCTTACCTGGAGGGTGCTTCACAGCACATCTGCCTCTCCTTTCTACCCTGCTGCCAGTACCCTCCAGCCAGCTCATCTCTCCATCTGGCTCCAACTAAGTTGCCTGGTTCGGGGGCAACCTGATCACTTTGGGCAGAGGGTTTGAGAGCACCTGGGATGGAGAGATACACCTTGGCCTCCCAGGTGGGCTCCCAACTATGGGAGTGGCAGTCAAGGTCCCTTGCCTGGCAACTGTCAGGATGGGAAGCCCCCAACACAGGCTCCCTCATATCCAAGGCGCCCAGCAATTTGATGCCCTGACTCATGAACACACGGAAAGTGCCAGAACCTCAAGAATTCTGCACTCATGAATTCTTCGAGGTGCTGTGTGCTTCTCACCAATCTCAAGGCAGTGGTGCTTCCTAACATCCAGTTGATACTTAAATAGCCAGGTGGCTGTGGCACACACTCAGTCCCTATTCAGTAGATGTCTGGGAAGGGTCTACTCTGGGCCAAGTGCTGTTCCAGGTGTGGAGGAAGATGCAGCAAGACAGAGGACAGACAAGGCCCAGGGCTCCTGGAGCTTGCATTGTAGAGGGAGGAGATACACCAGGAATGAGTCAAACAAATCAACAGGGTAGTTTAGATTGTGTAGGCGTATGTAGAAATAAACAGTGATGTTGAGAGTAACCTGTCTAGATGGGGCAGCCAGGGAGGACTTTTCTGAGGAGGTGGCATTTGGGCTGAGGCCTGAATGAGGGGGAGCCAGCCATGGAAAGAGCTGGGGAAGAGTGTTGCAGGTAGAGGGAACAGCATGCGCAAAGGCCCTGAGGCAGAAATGACTTTGGCCTACTTGAGGAACAGAAGGAAGACCCATGAGATTGGGAATAGACAGGGCCTGGATCATCCAGGGCCTAAAGGCCGTGGTAGAGTTGGGCTTTTGTGCTTAGTGAGATGAAAAGCCTTTGGAGGGTTGTAAACTGAGGAGGGACATAACCCTATTTAGGGTTAAAGGATCCATCTGGTGGCTGTGGAAAGAACAGAGCAGACCAGGTGGGAGTGTGGGTGAGAGGGGCATCAGGGAAGCCAGGCAGGGGTTGCTGCTGTTGACTAGGTGAGAGGTGGCATGTTGGACTGGGGTGGAGGTGGGAGGAGGCAAGAAGCACTGGATTCAGGTGTGTTTTGGAGGGAGAGCCTACAGGCCCCTGCTTTGAGTTAGATACGGTGGTGGGTGGGGGGAATGGGGGAGGAAGAATTAAAGACAGGTTTGGAGTTGACTGTGTATAAGAGGAGGGCTAGGGGAGGTCATGAAGTCAGGCAGGGCATATTCTCTCTCCTCTTTCAAAAGTACAACCCAAAGGGGACCCGCACACACTGGGCCATGTGCCCCCACCCAGAGACAGCCCATCCCGACCCCAGCTCTCCTATGTAGCCTGAGTGAGTTGTGTCCCTTCTTAAAGATGGACGGCACTTTACAAACTCCATATGCTCAGTTTTCTTTATTATTTTAATTTCTAAATACTTGGGAAGATTTCCAGCATTGGCTTCTGCTGTTATTCTGGTGCCAGCAAACGCGCTTCTCTCTCCCCCTTTTTCTCCTCTCCCTCCCTTCCTACATCCAAACTACAAAGATTCCTTCCAACCTGGAGGAGATTGGGATTCAGGGGGAGAACCCAGCCCGAGTGGGTGCCCTGTGCGTCTGGCCAGGAGGTGGTGTGGGGCAGTGGTCAGGGCTGGGGGTCTCCTCCAGAGGGGTATTCCTAAAGATGGTGTAGGAGGGGACCCCAGCACAGGGTGGGAAATTCAGGCTTCCTCTCCCAGCTTAGTCCACAGGACGCCCCCCCCCCACATCTCTGCCTCTCGCCTTGCTGTCTCCCACACGTTCTGCCTCCCCCCACCACCTTGCACTAAACTCCCCAGAGCCCACTTCCTCCAGTTGAGCTGGCGTTGATTCTATCCCTCAGACAGTTCCCCCAAGCTTGTTTCGCCTCAGGGACTTTGCTTTGCTCTTCCCTCTGCCTAGAATACTCTCCCCTCAAACCTTTATAAGCTCACTCCTCGCCCTGGGTCACTTCCTATGTAATGCCATCCTTGGACACCCACTCTGCATTGCTTCCCTAAACATTCCTATGGACCTTATCACCAGCTGCAATCTCCTGTATTTCTTTGATGACATGTTCCCCCAAGAGCAGGGACCTTATCTGTCTTTGCTATACCTCCAGTGCTGGAACAGTGCCTGGCACAGAGTAATAAACCCTTGTTGAATGAATGAATGAATGAGTCTCCTGCCCATCTTCTCCTCCTGCCAACTCCCATTTGTGGAAGGAAAATGGGTGTTCTCCGTAACTCAGAGTTAGGGATACAGAGGAATAGGACATTTATTGAGTGGCCATCAGATGCCAAGACTGGTACACGTGGCCTCATTCAATGTGTTATCCCCATTTTACACATAAGAAAACTGAGGCTTAAAATAAAATAAAAAGGAACTTGCCCAGACTGAGACAGTCCGTAAGTAGGGGTGGCATGATTCGAATTTCCGGTTCTTCCAGTCCCACCAAGCGGCAGCTGTACTGCAGATAAGGGCCCAATTTTCAAAGAATTGGAATAATAAAATGTACTTAGCACCACATAATATTGACTGTAAGTCAGTCCCACTTTGATGACTCAGAAGGTGCTGATTGCAGAGCTCTGCTAGGCACGAGTGCTCTGAATCCTGATCTCGTGGCGTGTGGCTGCACTGTGCAAAGTGTGGAGTGTGGAATAAATCCGCAGTGACCCCACACCAGCTCCTGGGAGCTGCTTTTCAGACTAAGCTGCTTGTCTCTGTGGTCTGTCTAGCCTATCTTTTTCTACACTAAAGAAAGAAGGGCAGTGTGTTTATGTGGGTCTTCCTGCGGCTTGTAATCTTGACCAACAGGAGTGTGCAAAACCAGCCTCAACAAGGAGTGGATAACAAAAGGTACTGGGTTCTCTGGAGTTTCTGGGTGGTGCGTACGGTTAACATGCTCGGCTGCTAACTGAAAGGTTGAAGGTTCAGGTCAACCCAGAGGCACCTTGGAAGAAAGGCCTGGCGGTCTTCCTCCAAAAAATCAGCCACTGAATACCCTGTGGAGTACAGTTCTACTCTGACACACATGAGGTCACCATGAGTTGGAGTTGACTTTATAGAACTGGTTTACTGGGTTCTCTAGAGCTTCTTTCTGTCTGTAAGGCTTTCCTAGGATACCTGTGAAGCTTATGGCTTCATTTCCTCCATGTCTGTGCTCACCGTCATGCTTTCACTGAAGCTTATTTATAAGCTTATTATATTATTAGCTGCTGTCAACCGGGTCACCGATTCATGGCGACCCCATGTACCAAGGAAGGAAATGCTGCCTGGTTCTGTGTCATCCCCATGATCATTTGTGGATCCATAGGGTTTTTGTTGGCTGATTTTCAGCAGTAGATCACCAGACCTTTCTTCCTAGTCTGTCTTAGTCTGGAAGCTTTGCTAAAATCTACTTAGCATCATAGCAACACGTAAGCCTTCACTAACAGAAGGGTGGTGGCTGTGCGTGAGGTTCATTGACTGGGAATCAAACCCAGATCTTCTGCAAGGAAGCTGAGAATTCTACCACTGGCCACCACTGCTCCCTCATGAAGCTTAATCCAGTGTAATTTACAATGGCAGCCCCCTCGCCATCCCCTTCCCTGCTTCACGTTCATTCAAATCACTGACCACCATCTAACATACCATCTATTTTATTTATTTTGGTGCTGCCTTCCCCCTCCCACCCCTGCTAGACTGTAAGCTCCGCGAGGACAGGGTTTTTGCCTGGTTGGTTCTCTGCTGTAGTGTCAGCACCTAGGACAGTGCCTGCACACAGTTGGCAATCAGTGGTTGTACAACAAATATTTCCCAAACCTCAGATGTTCACATTCTGCCTTCCTGGTTCTGGCCATGCCTGTGGCCAGCTTGTGCCGTTTAATATTTTTCCTTTCAATCAGTGCCCTTTATAAAACTTAAAGAAATTACATTTAAAGGGAAGCTTTTGATCACTGCCATAAATAGAAAGCCAATATCGCTTGCCATAAATAGAAGACAACTGTTAAAGTAAATGCCACGAAAACAAAACAACGCAATGAAATTTGAGCAAGAGCCTGTTGCCTGTAGAAGGCAATGGGGTTGAGGCCGGCTCTCTCTTTCTGTTAGAAAGGGAGGCCAACAAGTGCTACAGAGGCATTAAAGACAGGCTAGCACCAAACTGAGATTTTTCTTTTGGTGCTGCTTTCCCCCTTAGAGATGGGTTTAAAGAGAACTGATTAGGAAGTGACTTTCTCACATCTGAATGAGTCCATGTATGGGCAGGTACATGAAAAACCCGTTGCAGTCGAGTCAATTCTGACTCGTGGTGACCCTATATGTTACAGAGTAGAACTGCTCCATAGGGTTTTCTTGGCTGTAATCTTTATGGAAGCAGATCACCAGGACTTTCTTTCATGGTGCCGCTGGGTGGGTTCGAACCACCAACCTTTAAGTTAGTAGTCAAACACAAACCATTTGCACCACCCAGGGACCTACCCTGCAGGTACAGGGCTGGGTATCTGGACGTGACTTTGTGAGCAGAGAATGATGCCCTATCCCTGAGTCCTGCCTTCTTGCATCATCCTCTCTCCTGGGCTCCCAGGGACTGTCGGTTGGTATCTCGATCCCAGTCTTGCTTGTGTCATGGTGAATTTTGTCTGAGCCTGTCTTCCTCACCTGACTGGGAGCGCCTTGCTGTCGGGACTGTCTGGTTCGTATGGGTATCTTCCTTCATCACTTGGAGAGTGCCCTGTATACACTTGACTTTCAGGACATTTGTGGACTTGAATGGAACTGGTGATTAATCAAACACCGAATAGTCAACATTTCCTCCTGTCCAGACAAATAGTACCAAAAAAACCATTTATTCTCTCATTCCTGGCTTTTTCCTGAAGTTTTCCCAGTATCAGGTGGCTGGTTGGGTATTCCCATCCTCCACATTGTTGTTAGTTGCCCTCGAGTCAGCTCTGATTCATGGCAAACTTATGTACAACCGAACCGAACGTTGCGTGGTCCTGCACCGTTTTCATGATAGTTGATATGTTTGAGTCTATATCGTGATCCATAGGGTTCTTGTCAGCTAACTTTTGGAAGTAGATTGCCAGGCCTTTCTTCCTAGTCTGTCTTAGTCTGGAAGCTCTGCTGAAACCTGTCCACCAGGAGTGACTCTGCTGGCATTTGAAATGCCAGTGGTATGGCTTCCAGCATCATAGCAAAATGCAACCCTGACAGATAGGTGGTGGATCCTCCACATTCTTCGGAAGAATGTTGCCTTCCTGGCTCCTGAGCTCTTGTTCCTGTTCCTTTCTCTCTGGTCCAGCCCTCAGGGACTTTTCGTTGGAATGTTTTGTGTTGTAAGAGGCAGAAAAACCCGGGTCTAATTGGTTACATTGTAAAGGAGGTTATTGAATCCTATAGTTTTATAATCTGGAGGTAGTGTTACCATCAGGTGAGGATTGATCCAGCTTCTCCAAAGATGTCACCAAGGACGTTACTTCTTTCCATCTCTCTTATCTGAATTCATGTTGTGAGTCTCATCCTCAGGCTCCTCACTTACTCCCCAACCATCCACCTGGAGGAGTTCCATGCTTCCCCTCCTGGTAGCAAAACAGTTGCAGAGATTCCACCCTTATACCACATCCTTCAGGGGAACAATGAAGATTTCTTCCAGTGACCTCCATGTAAGATCGAGGAAACTTTGCTCTCCCAGAAACACTAAGAATCTTCGCATGACTCATTGGCTGTGATTGGGTTACCTGCTCATCCTAAACCAATAGTCACAGCCAGGAGGATGGGACATGCTGAGTGGCCAATCAGAGCCTGCTCCTGAAGGTGGGTGTGACATCTGCTCACCAATCATATGCTGAGAATCAGGGAGGGCCATCCCCAGGGGACTGCAGATGGCTGTTCCTAGAAGGAAGAAGGACCAAAGCTGGGGGCAGACCACAGATGTCCTGAGCATGGGGGAGGTAAGGCAAGAAAGGCAACTATTGTGGGACATGAAACTTCTCTTCCTCCCCATGACACATTCTGGTGGGACTACAGGTGTGGCCAATTGGTGAATCCAGGTGTTGTTGGGTCAACAAAGGACAAGGGTAAACCATGTGGGAGAGCTCCCTTCCCCCCATGAAGGCATAGAAGGTCAGGGCTGGAGGAACCTAGCGATCCTCAGCTCAAGGGTCTTCATCAGGGATCTGTGGTCTGGGAATGGACTTCAGGAGGCACATGAACCTCCAAATCACTAGCCAAATTTGTGGGGTCCTGTGTATGCACTTTTCTGGGCAGAGGACCCACGACTTCATGAAGTCTCAAAGGGGTCTGTGGCTTAAAAAAGATTCATTTAAAGGGTCAATTACTTGCTTAAGGTTGAACAAAGAGCTAATGTAGTGGCAGAACCCAGAAAAGAACCTGGGTCTCCTCACTCCCGCCTCCCATGCTTCCAGGTGGGACATCACCACCATATTTCCTACTGTGTGCAGAGCACACCTTATTTTATTTAATCCTGTTTGAGTGCCCTAGGAAGTAGCTGCTGTCCCCATTTTGCAGATGAGAAAATTGAGGCTCAAGAGAGTCTGTGATTTATTCAAGGTCACATGTGGCATAGCGGACCCAAACCCAGATCTGACTCCAAAGACTCCCCTCTTGTCAGTACACCCAGCTGCCTCTTTTATCTCATGTATTCCTTGGAGCCACCCAGTGTAGTGAAACCAGGCTACAGGGTCTCAGAACTGCCAATCTATGGCCTCAGGATGGGAAAACGGCCTCTAAGAGAATGCTTTTTTGCCGTGACTCTAAGGCCATCTACCCCAAGACTGATGGAACCTGGCTCAGCTACCTGTTAGCTTGGTGATCTAAGCATTTTGCCTCACCTTTCAGAGCTTCAGGTCCCTCATCTTTAAACAGGACAAACAATCCCACCTCTTGTCTGTCAGTTTGCCATGCAGAGGTGGCTTGCATGTTGCTGTAATGCTGGAATCTATGCTACTAGTATTTCAAATACCAGCAGGGTCACCTATAGTGGACAGATTTCAGCGGAGCTTCCAGACTAAGATAGACTAGGAAGAAAGGCCTGGTAATCTACTTCTGAAAATTAACCAGTGAAAGCCCTATGGTTCACAACAGAATATTGTCCAATATGGCACTGGAAGAGGAGCTCCCCAGGTTGGAAGGCACTCAAAATATACAGTGACCAAAACAATGAACTCAAGTGTACCAACAATTGTGAAGATGGTGCAGGACTGGGCAAGGTTTCATTCCATTGTACATGGGGTCACCATGAGTCAGAGCCAACCTGATGGCAACTAACAACAATAATCCTTATCTCGCAAAGCAGTTTTGCGGGTCCCTCCAGGTGACAATGCCATGTAAGTGGTCAAGTCTGATGCAGGTGACATGCAGCCTTTGGTTGTGGTAGGCCCATAGCATCTTTGAGAGGTTGTCCGGCTGCTCACACTGGACCCCACTTCTCCCCTGTCTTCAGGGTGGCTTCCCCACGTCCCACAGAGGAGGCGAGAGAATCACCCAGTGCGATAGCAAGGCACCTGCATGGCTCAGGGACATGCACTAACATTTGGGGAGTGCCATCCTGTGCCAGGTGCTTTGCATATTTATCACACTTCATCCCCCGAGCACTGCAGGGTAGGGGCTGTTGATATCCCCATTTTACAGGTGATCTCAACACAAAGGGTGAAGTCTCTTGGCCCCGGGTGACACAGTAGTGGTGGGGAAGGGATTCGAACCCAGATCGGTCTGTACCTTTTGAGGTTGGTGAAATCTTCGGCTGATTAATTGAAGAACCGAGGACAGCTGCCAGGCTGGCCTGACCACCATTTAATTCCAGCTTGTTCCTTGCAAGCTCATCAAGGAGGTCCCCTGGTTGGGTTCAACCCGGTCAGGCCTCGTAACTCCTTTCTCCCTCCCAGCCTTCCGCCTCAGAGTCTCACCTGGCACGGGGGTCACCTGACTCCCTGTCCACAGGTAGGCTGCTGCCTGGTGTGTTCTGGTCTGAGGGCAGGGTGCCCCTCACTCCAGCCTGTACGGCTGCCGCCACCACAAATGGCTCCGATCGGCTCCAAGAGCCATAAAGCAGCTGAGGAAAAATGACGATAGGCAAGGAAACGAGCCACGGAGGAAATTAACTCGCACCCAGGGAGCCGCGCAGCTTTCTGCTGACAGAAAGGGCCAGCTCCCTCATAAAAATAAACACTTAAACTCTCCTCTTTACAATAATTACAGCACCTCAGATGCCTCTCCCCATGCTCCTACCCAGGCTGGCTCCTCACAGAGCACCCAGGGGGATCATGGGCAGTGGCTGAGGTGCCAGCCCTTCTGGCTGCCAACCCAGGGTCCCCTCGGCAAGAAGGGCCAGCCGGAGAGCCAGAGAGTATTAGAGCTGGACCGGGACTCTGGGACCAGCTGTTCCAGTGTCCTCAATTTACAGATGAGGAGCCAGGGGTCCAGAGAAGGTTTGTGGCTAAGTGAAGATCACCCAGCCAGTGAGAGGTGGGGCCGGGCTAAAAGCAGCTTCTCTCCCCTGGGCGGTTGGAGCCACCTCCACCAGATCACTGCCTAATTCCACAAGCACTTACTGAAGGCCCGGCCCTGAGCAGTGCTCATGAAGAGACACATGATCCAGCCTCGGCCTCAGCTAGAAGGGGAGCCCCGTGAGGCCAGGGCCGTATCTGTCCCCATCACACTGTGTACCGGTCCCCAGAACAAGGCCAGAACAGGGTGGGTCCCACCCTCAGGAACACTTTCTGGGGTTGGGAGCAGCAGCCCAGAGCCCCCTGCAAGAGGATGTTTGTCGCCCTTACCCGCCAGGTCCTGCCCACTTGGGGCTCCACTGAGGGGCTCTGGCCATCCTGGCACCCTCAGCAGCTGACTGGAACTTCCCAGACACACAGAGCCTTGGGAGAGAAAGGCCTGTCAGGCAGAGGGGGCATGCAGGACTCCAAGCCTGGAGAGGTATGATTGGGAGAGCCGGTGCTGCAGGCCCCATGCACTTTTCCTTCCTGCAGCAATAAACTGCTCTGGGGACTTTAACCTGGCTCTGCCCCCTCTACCTGCCCTCATGGCCCTGCCCTGCTTCCCAGGCTCCCTGTCGGCCCTGCCAGGGAGGACTTAGTCATCTGTGGCCTGTACATGCTCCCCAGGCCCAAATCAAGCCAGCCCCCTCATTGTCCACTCCTGTCTCCAACTCCTCTCCCAGCTGACGCTCACGCCTGCAACAGCCTTCCTCTCCTGCTTGGCACATGGGCTGCCTTCTGTATTTCAGATCTCCCCTGCCCCCCTCCCCAAGCGAGGAAAGCTGTTGTTTTTCTCCTGCAGACATCCTCCCCCTTTGCTGAGAACACCCCCTCTGTGAGACCATCCCTCCCCTGCTCAGTCTTGAGGTTTGCCAGGAGCTGATCACCTGCAGGGCTAGCACCTGCCCCAGGCCTACCCAAACAGCTTGTCCCATCACCCTGGTTACAGGGAGTAGTTTGGGGATGCACACAGAACCCAAGTCAGTCTAATCAAGTTGAATCCTGGGATTGTGGCAAGGGAGCCTTTTCTTTCTCCTGGGAATACTGAGCTGGGGGGTGCAGGCCTAGAGCCCCTGAGGGCTTGTGAAGGAAACCAGCGCAGAGGAAAGCAGACCCGAGGTGGGACTTACGGCTTCCTGATGACTTGCTGAGCACCTGGATCCAGCCATACCTGAATAATATATGTATAATCTATAATAACAATTGTTGTTGTTATTATTATTTTATTATTACTGTTTTGCTTCTCCCTGTTTGAGTTGCGTTCCTGTCACTAGCAATCAAACGGTTCTGAGTAATTCAGCAAGAGTACCTGCTTAGGGACTCAGCTAACAGTGTAATGGACGCTCCCCAGTTCCTTCCCATTGAGCAGCCCTAGGAACTGCCTGGGCCTGAGTCTCTTGGTTCTGTTATACTCACTCTACAAGCAAAGGGGCTGGGTCTTTTTTGGTGTGGTCAAACTTTCTGCTGTCCACTGCTCTGGGGACAACTGCAGTAATTAGCAGGTCCCACTGCCTCTGCCCAGGCCTGGGAAGGCACATATCAGGGCAAATTCCTAGACCCTGCCTCCTGCGAAGGTGAACAAGAGTCAAGCCAATGTAGCCAGGTTTGTAACTGTGTGCTTTCAGTGGTGAATCATTGTATGTCAGGCTTGTTTGTGCATACATTCTTGTATCAAAAGGCACATTGGGTTATCGAAAATGGAAAAGAAAAGAAAGAATGAACATATGGTAGCCTCTGCACCAGTCAGCCCACCTTCCATCCTCCTCCACCACAGTCAGAAGACTGTGCCCAGACACTTTCCCTCTGCAGCCAACCCTCTCAGGGGGTGGGTACCTGGGACAGGCCCCTGGATGAGGCTTGGCCACCCAGAGCATGCCACTCCCCACATAATGATATCAGGGTGGGCACCTGACTCCAGCCAGGCCAAGAGGCCTCAGTTCTGGGACATTTGTCACATCCGTGAAAAACAACGTCCTCCCTTTCCAATCGGGTCGCTTGGCCTGTAGAATATAAGTCTGAAGGTGCTGGAGGCCACTGTGGAGAAAGACTCTGCTGAAGAATAAAGCCACAACAAGAAAACCCTATCGAGCAGTTCTATTCTGTAACACATGGGATTCCATGGGTGGGAATTGACTCTACAGCAACAACTTTGTTTTTTTTTTTTTTTTTTTTTTGGTTTTTCTGTGTAGGGCGTGTCTTAAACCTAATCGCTTTTGAGATATAAAAAGAGCAGATTAGGCACAGAGATAAGTAAGCACAAACTGGGAAAAACATAACCACATGTGACGATCACCAAAGAACTGAGGAATGCGGGGATTACAGAAGCTGAGACAAAGATCTTCCATGGCCAGCAGAAAAAGAGCCTTCCGCTAGTGCTGGTGCCCTGAATTTGCGCTTCTAGCCTCCTAAACTGTGAGAAAATACATTTCTGTTCTTCAAGCCAAACACAAAACAAAGCCAATGCAGAGGAAACAGACCTGGGTGGACGAAGGGGACAGAGTCCTCATGACAGTGTTTTTACTCCTGGATCCAACTGTACCTGATGTTGCAGCCCATATCCTTGAACATCTCAGTTCCTTTGTTTTCTTGAGCCAGTTTGAGTTTGGGTTTCTGGCCCTTGCCAACACAAAAGTACTCACTGATATAGAAAAGTACTCCAAACTTGTCGTTTTCAGAAAATAACAATGACAGCATTTTACAAGATACCAAAGTCATCTATGATTGTTATCGTAGACAAAATAGATAACAGGATTTAACGTAGTCTGAGAGAAGACTAGGGCCTGTTTGTGCAGGCCAAACTCTGGGTAGCCAGGGTCCTGGAATGGAGATTTCATCTTTCCCCTTTGGTGTAAGCTGCAACTCTGCAGTGATGGGACAGGTTTCCACTAGCCACATTTACCAGATGGCTTGTTCAAATTTGCTGACTGTTTCAGGTTTTCCCTCCCTTTCCTGTTGGAAGGAAAAACAGGAGGCACCTCACGTTAGAGAGAGCCAGAGGCCGGCTGCCCATCCCCCCTCCTTGCCCTGAGTGGGAGAGAGTGTGGGCTGCAGGCAGAGTAGGGGTCCAAGAGTCAGGTCCTCCGAGCTCAGTTTTTCTTCTCCCGGGGCCTTCAGGGACAGCTGTGTGAGCTGTGCACTGCACAACTCTGGGGAGTGCCTTTCCCATAGACTGTGATGAGAATGCTCTGCCCCCAGAGCATGCCACATGGCGGACCTGCCTGTCACCAGCCCACTCCCGAACACTAGGTTGGCAAAGAATTCTTTGCCAATGCAGGAAAACGCGTTACCCATGAAAAGAACGGCTCTTGGAGCCCAAGTTGCCAATAAACTGCTTCTGGAGTTCTGTTTACTTTTATTTCCCCCTTTCGCACAGAAGAAACAAGACACAGATGGCTCTGGAAAATTCTTCAAAGGAAGTGGCCAACCTTCTATATCCTTAACCTTCTAAATCTTCTCTCTCTCTCATGTATGTGTTCTCTCATTCAATCCTGAATCACTCTGACCAAGTCCTCCCCCGCTCAAAAATTCTCGGTGGCAGCTGCTGCCAGTAGGACTGAATCTGGAGTTTTCACCCTGCTTCTAAATGTCTTGTGGGCTCTGCTCCCCACCTACCATTCCAAAACAGTCTTACTATTTCTGTCACTCTGGCAGCTCTCTGCTCCCTGAGCACGTCGGTGAAGGCCTGTCGAGCCCGTGCCACTCTGCCCCTTGCACGCCCCTGTGGGCCTGATAGCAACCATTTACAAGGGGCCTCTCCACTCCTCACGCTGGCCTGGGGGGTTCACACGGCCACTCACTCTGTGGACAGGCAAACCAGCTCTCAGAGAGGTCAGGCAAGTCACCCAAGATCACATCATGATGCGGAGAGGGGGGCGAGAATCCAAACCCCTGGTGTCTGGCTCAAAGCCCTGACCCCCTTTCCTAGTACCAGGGTCCCTACTTCCCATGGCTACTTGTGGAGACGCTGCAAACACTACATCAGCACCTCCTTCCTGACGCACCTCTCACTGCCTGTGGAAGTTGATCGGTATCTTTTTACATGGTCACACCCCATGGATCAGGCAGGTTTCTGGCAGGAGATGGAAGTCCACTCAGCTGGGAATTTGGAGATAATTTAATGAAGGGTCCATTTAAGAGGGTGGGGAGGGGTGTAAGGGAACTCACAGGGGTGTGGAAGCACCAGGGACTTGCCATAGCAGGAAGCCGTTATCACCGCAGACAGAAGGGGAAGGAGAGGTATGATGGTTAAGGTTGTGTGTCAACTTGGCTGGGCCATGATTTTCAGTGGTTTGGCAGTTATGATGTAGTTTGGTAGCTCTGTAATGATGTAATCACCTCCATGATGAGACCTGTTATGAGCAGCGAATCAGCTGAAAAGGAGTTTCCTTGGGGTGTGGCCTACATCCAATATACGTAGACTTTCTGGCAAAACTCATTGGGTTTTGCTGACTTTAGATCCTGCAGCTGGCTCCTGTTTGTCTGATCTCCAGTTGTTGGGACTTGAGCTAGCAGCTAACCTGCAGATCTTGGGATTCATCAGCCTCTGCAGCCTGTGAGCCAAAGGCCTACTGTCTGACCTGCCCATCTTGGGTTCACCAGCCCCTGCAGCTACGTGAGTCAAGAGAAGCCTCCAGCCTGACCCATGGACTTGGGACTTTCCAGCTTCTACAGCCACGTGAGCCATTTCCTTGATACAAATGTCTCTATATATATATTTATATGCTTCACTGGTTTTGCTTCTCTAGAGAACCCAGCCTAAGACAAGAAGAAACAGTATCTCCAGAGCTGGGGGAGCTGCAGCATGGATGGGGACCACCCAAGGGGAGCTGCAATCTTAGAGGACCCAGCTACTGTCAGAACCACTACCCAGGCTTGGAGGGAGCCAGGGGAGAAACACCCTGGCCTGTCTCCTCCTGCACTCCAGTTTCCCGATGATGCTGCCTGTCTTAGTTATTTCGTGCTGCTATAACAGAAACACCACAAGTGGATGGCTTTAACAAACAGAAATTTATTCTCTCACAATTTAGGAGGCTAGAAGTCCAAATTCAGGATGCCAGCTCTAGGGGAAGGCTTTCTCCCTCTGTCAACTCTGGGGGAATGTTCTTGCTTCCTTTCAACATCCGTGGGCCCAGCATTCCTTGGAGATCTCCATGTGTCTTGGCATCAATCTTCTCCTTGTCTAAGAGCTTCTTAGTGCAGGGACCCCAGGTCCAAAAGGCACACTCCACTCCCCGGTCTTCTTTCGTGGTGGTAATGAGGTTCCTTGATCTCTGCTCGCTTGTTTAATAATCTCTTTTATATCTCAAAAGCGATTGACTCAAGATACAACCTAATCCTATAGATTGCATCCTGCCTGGTTAACATAACTGCCTTTAATTGTGCCTCATTAACATCATAGAGGTTAGGATTCACCACATAGGATAATTACATCAGATCACAAAATGGAAGATGATTATATAATACTGAAAATCATGGCCTAGCCAAGTAGACACATATTTTGGGGGGACACAATTCAATCCATAACACTGTCCATTGGCTGAACCCAACCATAAGCTGGAAGATAGGGAGCCTGGGTGTACGTCCTTGAAGGGTCAGCTTCCCAGGCACCATACAAAGAGTCAGAGGGTGGGGAGGGTGCTGTACTAGTTATTGCAATGGCTGCTGTAGCAAATGACCACAAGCTGGTGCCTTAGAACAACATACATTTATTCCCTTACAGTTCCGGAAGTCAGAGTACAAAATGGGTCTCATTGGGCTAAACTCAAGGTGTTAGCAGGGCTGAGTTCCTTCTGGAAGTTCTAGGGGAGAATCCATTCCCTTGTCTTCCAGCTTCTAAAGGTCACTCACTTTCTTTGGTTTGTGAGCCCTGCCTTCGTCGTCAAAGCCAGCAACATCGGATTGAGTCCTTCTCATGCTGCTGTTGCTGTTAGGTGCAGTCAAGTCAGTTCTGACTCATAGCGACCCTATAGGACAGAGTAGAACTGCCCCATAGGGTTTCCAAGGAGCAGCTGGCAGATTCTAACTGCCGACCTTTTGATTAGCAGCCATAGCTCTTAACCACTGCGCCACCAGGGCTCCTTTCATGCTGCTAGCCCTCTGGTTCTCCTTATGTTCTGCCCCCCTCTTCCACTTTGAAGGACCCTTGGGATGACATTGGGTTCACCTGGATAATCCAGGATAATCTCCCCACCTCAAGGTCAGCTGATTAGCAACTTTAATTCCATCTGCAACCTTAATTCCTCCTTGCCATGTAACCTAGCATACTCACAGATTCCAGAGACTAGGGTATGGACATCTTTGCGGGCCGTTACTCTGCCTGCCCCAGGTGCCAAGCAGAAAACAACTAGCCCACCTGCCTCATGTGCGGAGTACTTGTTTTATTTCCTCTACTGGTTGAGGTTCCTTGAAGACAGGCACTGTTCGGATTACCTATTGCTGTGTAACAACCCACCCCAAGACTCAGTGGCTTCTCTCAATAATTATTTATCGTCACTCATACTTCTGCAGGTCAGCTTGGGTTCAGCTGATCTGGCTAGGCTGGGCAGCTATGGGGCTCTGTGTCTCACTGTGGGTCTGTGGGTTGGCTGGAGTGGCTCTGTGGGCTCGTTCCATGTCATGGCAAGATGCAAAGTGGTGACAGGAAATACACAATGCCTCTTAAGGCTTAGGTTGGGATCTGTCACACTCACTGACCATTGGCCAAAACAAGCCACATGGCCAGGCCCAAAGCCAAAATGTGAGTATGTGCACTGCACCTTCAATGGGGCCGTGGCAAGGGTGGGTGGAGGGAGGACTGAGAAGTTGGAGCTAGCAAGTCAATCCACTCCAGGAGCCATGTCTTAATCATACTTGTTTTCCCCACTGTACCACAACATTGCTTTTTACAGAGTTGGTTCTACGTGAAAATGTGTGGAGCAAATGAATGAATGAATGAACGAATGAGTTCCCACCAGCAGGGAGCACTTGGCCAGCCTTGGAGTGCTTCCCACTGTGGTGGAGATGGGCTCAGGGCTCCCACTCCTGTTCCCAGCTAGAGCTCCGAGCTGGCAGAACCCAAACACCCGACAGTGCATTTCCTCCTCTATACCGGTGAACAGCTTGCAGCTCCGGGGAAGAGTACAGGAGCTCTTTTCCCTCCCAGGTGCGATCTGGAGGGCTTCAGACTGCTGGGAGCGTTCGGTGCCTGCAGACGAGCAGGCACCGTGCCACCAAAGCCAGCTCTGCTACCTCCGTTCTCTCCCTTAGCAAACGCCTCCTGCCGGAGCCCTGCCTATGGGATGGGTCTTGGCTGGGCCCTAAATGCTCAGGGCTGCCAGAGAGGCAGAGTCGAGAGCCGTCCTCTGCTCTCAAGATGCTTATGGTCTCTGAAGACACAGAGCACAAACAGGTAAGTACAAGATGGTTGCTTCAATAGGGTCTGTGCAAAGGAGAGCAGGAGGCATACCCCAGGAGCACAGCATGGAGGAGGCAGCATCTGAGCTAAGGCTTGAAGAACCAGCTGGGATTTGGCAGGCATAGGGATTAGCGCAGGCGAGTGCACAGAAGTGTGCACACGGCTATTCTGGGAACTAAACTAGTTCAGTAGTGCTAAAGAATGACACTTGCATGTATTTGTGGAGGTTGGGGGGCAGTGAGAGTGAGTGATAGACAAGGAAGCTGAAGCCTGATCACCACGGCTGTTTCATGCCAGCAAAAGGTTTGCATTTTTCCTCTAAGCCAGGGGTTGACAAACTTCTGTAAAGGACCAGATGGTAAATATTGTAGGCATTGTGAGCCATCCAGTCTCTGCTGCAACTTCTCAACTGTGCCACGTAGCATGATAGCAACCATAGATCAATATATAAATGAATGAGCATGGCCGTGTTCCAATAAAACTTTATTTACAAAAACAGGCAGTGGGCCAGATGTGGGCCATGGGCCATAGTTTACCAATCCCTGCTCTAAGCCAAAAGTCACAAACTGGCAGCCTTCAAGCCAATTCTATCCCACTGTGATGGTTAAGGTTGTGTGTCAACTTGGCTAGGCCACGATTCTCAGTGGCTTGGCAGTTATGTGAAGATGTAGTTTGGCAGTTATGTAATGATGTATTTGGCAGTTATGTAATGATGTAATTTGGCAATTATGTAAGGATGTAGTCATCCTCCATGATGTGATCAGATGTGATCAGCCAATCAGTTATAGGGGGAGTTTTCTTGGGCATGTGGCCTGCATCCAATATATATATGGACGTTGTGGCAAAGCTTGCTTTTTGGCTCTGGATCCTGCATCTGGCTCATCATCATCTGACCTCTGGTTCTTGGAACTTAAGCCAGCAGCCTGCCCTATTGCCTGCTGATCTTGGGATTCGTCAGCTTCCGCAGACTGTGAGCCAGCAGGCTGCTGTCCTACCTGCCGATCTTGGATTCATCAGCCCCTACAGTTACATGAGTCAGGAGAAGCCTCCAGCCTGACACCTGATCCATAGACTTGGGGCTTGCCAGCCTCTACAACCACGTGAGCCATTTCCTTGAGATAAATCTCTCTCTCTCTCTCTCTCTCTCTATATATATATATATTGCTCCTTGGAAACCCTGTGGGGCAGTTCTACTCTGTCCTATAGGGTCACTATGAGTCGGAACCGACTCAATGGCACCTTACAACAACAACAAAAAATATAGATATATATATGTATGTATGTATACATATATACGCTTCACTGGTTTTGTTTCTCTAGAGAACCCCACAGATTTTTATTTTGTTTATTTTGTATTTTTTAGCCAACGTTAAAAGATGAGGTGATTTCATATAAAAATCCAGATTTCCCGGTTCTCTTTACAAAATCTGAAGCTTTGTTTATACTAGATTTGTGGTTTGCAATCCACATGGCAATAACCACCTGGAGTCCCCTTTTGTTGGGTCTTGGGTCCTCCAGTTTGCCAGAGTCTCTACCACTCCCTATTGCCTACCAATTATCATTTCCCCCTGCTGTGCTAATGTTTTGTTTGGTGTTTTCCCCCTACCCAGTCCCTTCACTGTCTTTCACTTCCTGCCTGGCCCCTATAGGCAACTGAGTTAGCTACAACTGCTGTTAGCAGTGGTGACCCAGCAAAGTATTTTTTGAGCAGAGCCGTGACACCGTCAGATTCGCCTGTTACAAAGGTTGCACAGGCGACAGCATAGAGGATGCATCTGGAAGGGGCAAGGCTCAACCTGAAAAACAGGTTGTAAGGTTGTTGCAATGACACAAGCAGCACATGATGAGGTCCGAGCCAGGGCAGAGGTGGCAGGACTGGAGAGGAGGGGACAGGGTCAGGGCCAGAAGGGACCTGGAGGTGAAATTAACAGGGCTTGAGGAGAGCGTGGAGAGGAGGAGAGCGAGGCTAATGCCCAGGTTTCAGGCTGGAGAGAACAAGTGGGCGGTTGTGCTTTTGCTGAAGGAGGGAGCAAATTTCAGTGGAGAAGCCAGGTTTTGTACAGGGTGAAACTGCAGACTGAGATGAAGGAGAAGAGACTAAATCGGATGCTCCCAGAATTCCTCAGTGGAAGAGACCTGGGCGCAAGCAGACAGGAAAGAAACAAACAATAAAACCAAATGTGTTGCTGTCAAGTCAATTCCAACGCATGGCGACCCCATGTTATAGGGTAGAAATGCTCCACAGGGTTTTCTTAGCTGTAATCCTTACAGAAGCAGATTGCCAGGCCTTTCTTCTCTAGCTTTGTGGGGTGGGCTTGAACCACCAATCTTTTAGGCTAGTAGTCAAGTGCAAACCATTTTTGCCAGCCAGAGACCTGACAAGAAAGAAGCAGGGGGAAATTCAGCAAACAGGAGGATGGGAAGGGGCCACAGGAAGATGGCTGGGAACTGATGGGATTATCTCAGAGAATCATATGGTGTCAGGCTGAGCCGGGTCTTTGGAGACCATGTTGCCTGTGGTAGGCTGATTTATTGGTCCCGATTTCTCACTCTTCTCTGCTGTTGTTAGCTGCTGTTGAGTTGGCCCCCAACTCATGGTGACCCCATGCACAATGGAACAAAATACTGCCCGGTCCTGCGTCATGCCCATAATTGGTTGCAAATCAGACTGTTGTGACCCATAGGGTTTTTATTGGCTGATACTTAGAAGTAGATCTCCAGGCCTTTCTTCCTAGTCTGTCTGCCAGTGGAGGCTTGCATGTTGCTATGATGCTGAACAGGTTTCAGGGGAGCTTTCAGGCCCCTCTCTGTACCCATACCCTTTTTTATGTGACTTTAAAGTTCCTTTTACCCAAGTCCGAGTATCCTCCTGTCCCTCTATGTGACTAGCTTTGGCCCATGGAATGTGGACAGCAGTGCCAGTTCTGAGCCTGGGCCAGTTCAGAGGCATCTTCATGCTTCCTCTTGCCCTCCTGTGCCTCAGCCATAACCATGACAAGACATGACCCAGCCACCCAATGTTCCCAGGAAGATGAAACATCCATAGAGCAGAGCCAGGCCCAACGTGCCACCCAGCAGAAACCAGGCTGCATCAGCCAGGACCCAGACAACCTGCAGCTGCACAAGTCAAACAGGTGGTCATTTCTATAGGTCACTCAGATTCTATCGCTGTTTGTTACACGGCAACAGTTGACTGATACACAGTCAAATTACACCACTTTACAGCTGAGGAAATTGAGGCTTCAGGAGGGTAAAGGACTTTCCCAACTGTATAAAGTAACACATAAACAAAGATCCAGATCTCCTGATTTCTAGCCCAAGACTCTTTCTTTCCACTCCCTCACAGTGCCTGCCACCTAGCTTTGGTTCGTTCATTCATTCATTCAGGCAACCAACATGTGTTACTGTAAATACACAGATGACGTGGGTTTTTTTCTTAACCCTCAAAGGGCTCCATGTGGTGGAGGGGGGAGACAGGCCCCAAACAGATCATGATTCATGTGGTAAGTGAGGCAATAAAGACATATTCAGGCATCAAAAAGAGGCTTCTAACCCAGCTAAGGAAAATCCGGGCAGGCTTCCTGGAGAAGGGGATATCTGAGCTGAGTCACAAAAAATGAAATGGAATTCACTGGGCAAAGCTGAGGAGGGAAAAGGCTGGCATGAGTGTGGGCTAGGGGAGAGGCTCAGCTTGTGGCTGTGTGTGGTAGGGCCTGAGGTGGTGGAGGGCAGCAGCAGGCGGACTCCAACCTCCTTTGAGTTATTCAAGCCATTTCTGGAGAGGCAAGGAGTGGCAGGAGATGGGGCTGGTGAAGAGGGAATGGTCTACCTCCAGGCCTTTTATCCCATGGAAATAGCTCAACCCTTTCCCTGTAGGTGGTTGGGAGCCATTGTAGGTGTGGCCTTGGACAAGTCAATTGGTTGCCCACCCCTAAAACAAGGGATCAGACACGAAGGCCTTTAGGGGCCTCTGCAGCCCTAAGACCACGCTGGGGGCTGGCCTGGGGTGGACACACCACAGAGGAGGCCATTTGTCCTGGGCAGTTGACTCTGACCAAGAGCTGAGAAGAGTAAGGTCCCCCACGAACACTATATGGGGTTTGAGTGGTTCCTTGGGGAACAGGCAATCCTCCTTCCGCTTCGGTGAAGAGCAGAGAACTTTCCTGTGAGCAAAGGCTGGTCCAGGAACATGAAGAACAAGGACAAATTGGACATTCAACATTAAATATAGGACTATCCAGATGGGGGAAATGACTTTCTGTTTCCCTTCCTCTTCTCCTCACAGAGGGAACACGGGGGCTGGGTGATGTGGGAGGTTGGGATTAGTCACCGACTGAGGAGAAGGGGGCCTTTCAGACTGCTGCTTGGGCTCACAGAGCCGAGTCCTTGGGCTCTGCCCTAGAGCCCCTGACTGAGACCACCTGGAGGAGAAACAGACACCTAATAGAGAACCCCCTATTTAGCAGAAGAGGTGCAATCCAGCCAGGCTGGCAAGAAAATTTCAGGTAATTGATGTTATTTTCCCGTTGACTACGTTCTGCTAGAAAAGATTTTAGTTACAGGGTGTAATCAAATCACACCTAAGAATTCAACTAAAAGATTACTTTCGTAACGACAAAAAAAAAAGTGCTTTTAAAAAAGAAATCTGCGGTGCAACCTCCTTGGAGGACAATTTGGCAATACCTATCAAAATTGAAATGCATGCACGCTTTAAGCCAGGAAAGGCACTTGTAGGAGTTTATTTTACAGGTGGGTGTGCACACGCACACACATCTTTGTGGGGAAAGATGTCCTCTGCAGCATTGTTTATGGTAGTACGAGATCCGAAACAAGCTCAGTGTCATCAGTAAGGGATTGGACAGACCAATTCACAGTACATCCACATGATGGTGTCTTAGCTCCCTAGTGCTGCTGTAACAGAAATACCACAACGTGTGACTTCAAAGAACAGAAATTTATTTTCTGACTGTGTAGGAGGCCAAAAGTCCGAATTTAGGGCACCAGCTCTAAGGGAAGGCTCTCTCTCTCTTTCAGCTCTGGGGAATGGTCCTTATCTCTTTTCAGCTTCTGTTTCTGGGTTCCTTGGTGTGACTGGCTTGAGACACATCCTACACTGACATGGCCTCATTAACATAACAAAGACAACTCTACTCCCAAATGGGATTACATCCACCGTTGCAAACAAAAACCAAACCTATTGCTGTGGAGTCGATGCCGTCTCATAGCGACCCTGTAGGACGGAGTAGAATTGCCCCACAGGGTTTACAAGGCTGAAATCTTTACAGAAGCAGACTGCCACATCTTTCTCCTACAGAGTGACTGGTGGGCTCAAACCACAGATCCTTCTGTTAGCAGCCAAGCGCTTAACCACTACTCCACCAGGGCTCCTTCATCCCCCGGTACAAATAAACAAACAAACAAAAAAACCTCGAGTAGATTCTGACTTTTTAGGATAGAGTGGAACTTCCCCATAGGGTTTCCAAGGCTGTAGTCTTACGGAAGCAGACTGCCACATCTTTCTCTTGTGGAGCGGTTGGTGGGCTCAAATCTCTGACCTTTCCATTAGCAGCTGAGCACTTAACAACTGTGCAACCAGAGCTCCTTCATCCACAGGTATAGGGGTTAGAATTTATAACACATATTTTGGGGGGACACAATTCCATTCATAACACCCTCGTTTATGCTTGCTTTCTCTGTGCCTAATCTGCTCTTTCTATATCTCAAAAGTGGTTAGGTTTAAGACACACCCTACGCTGATGTGGTGTCATTAACATGACAAAGAAAACTCTATTCTCAAATGAGAGCACATCCACAGGTATACCCATCACTGTGGAGTCGACTACGACTCATAGCAACCCTATAGGACAGAGTAGACCTGCCCCATATGGTTTACAAAGAGTGCCTGGTGGATTTGAACTGCCGATCTTTTGGTTAGTAGCTGTAGCTATTAACCACTATGCCACCAGGTTTTCCATCCACAGGTATAGGGCTTAGAATTCCAACATATATTCTGGGGGGACACAATTCAATCCATAGCAATAGAATACTATACAAACATA
Organism: Dugong dugon; assembly: GCA_030035585.1. Lineage (NCBI taxonomy): Eukaryota > Metazoa > Chordata > Mammalia > Sirenia > Dugongidae > Dugong > Dugong dugon. Next base: position 153,983,096 of record CM057460.1, read on the forward strand.
AAAAAAAAAGAACATGGCAGCTGTTCATGAGAAAGATTTTCAAGCAGCTTATTATTAAATGAAAAAAAGCAAGAGGAATATAGATGCAAAAATTCTCAACAAGTAGCCAATAGAATTCAGCATCATATCAAAAAAATAATACACCACAACCAAGTAGGATTCATACCAGGTATGCAAGGATGGTTCTACATTAGAAAATCAATCAACATAATCTGCCACATAAAGAAAAGAAAAGAATCACATGATCATCTCAATTGATGCAGAAAAGGCATTTGACAAAGTCCAACACCCATTCCTGATGAAAACTCTCAATAAAGTAGGTATAGAAATTTCTCAACATAATAACAGGCATCTATGCAAAACCAATGGCCAACATCATTCTTAATGGAGAGAGGCTGAAAACATTCCCCTTGAGAACAGGAACACGACAACGATGCCCCTTATCTCTACTCCCATTTAACATTGTGCTGGAAGTCCTAGCTTGAGCAATAAAGCAAGAAAAAGAAATAAAGGGCATCCAAATTGGTAATGAAGAAGTTAAACTGTCCCTGTTTGCAGATGATATGATACTATACATAGAAAACCCTAAAGACTCTACAAGAAAACTACTGGAACTAATAGAAAGATTCAGCAGAGTAGCAGGATACAAGATAAACATACCAAAATCAGTTGGATTCCTATATACCAATAAAGAGAATGATGAAAAGGAAATCAGGAAAGCAATACTATCTATAATAACCCCTAAAAAAATAAAATACTTAGAAATAAATCTAACCAGGAATGCAAAAGACCTATACAAAGAAAACTACAAAACACTACTGCAAGAAACCCAAAGGGATCTACATAAATGGAAAAACATACCATGCTCAGGGATAGGTAGACTCAACATTGTGAAAATGACAATTCTACCCAAAGCAGTTTACAAATACAATGCAATCCCAATCCAAATACCAACAACATTCTTCAAAGAGGTGGAAAAACTAATCATTAACTTTATATGGAAAAGGAAGAAGCCCCAGATAAGTAAAGCTCTACTGAAGAAGAATAAAGTAGGAGGACTCGCACTACCTGACTTCAGAACCTACTATACAGCTACAGTAATCAAAACAGCCTGGTGCTGGAACAACAACAGACACATTGAGCAATGGAACAGAATTGAGAACCTAAATGTAAATCCATCCACCTACGGTCACCTGATCTTCAACAAGGGCCCAAAGTCCATTAAATGGGGAAAAGACAGTCTTTTTAACAAATGGTGCTGGCAAAACTGATGTCCATCTGCAAAAAAATGAAACAGGACCCATACCTCACACCATATACAAAAACTAATTCAAAATGGATCAAAGACTTAAGTATAAGACCAAAAGCTATAAAGTTCATAGAAGAAAAAGTAGGATCAACGCTAGAGGCCTTAATGCATGGCATTAACAAGATACAAACCATAACCAACAATACACAAACTCCAGAAGATAAGCTAGATAATTGGGATCTTCTAAAAATTAAACACTTATGCTCATCAAAAGACTTCACCAAAAGAGTAAAAAGAGAGCCTACAGACTGGGAAAAATTTTTTAGACATTACAAGCCAGACAAAGGTCTAATCTCTAAAATCTACAAGAAAATCCAACACCTCTACAACAAAAAGACAAATAATCCAATTTAAAAATGGGCAAAGGAAATGAACAGACACTTCCCCAAAGAAGACATTCAAGCGGCCAACAGACACATGAGGAAATGCTCGCGATCACTAGCCATTAAAGAAATGCAAATTAAAACCACAATGAGATACCATCTCACCCCGGCATTACTGGCATGAATCAAAAACACTGGAAATAACAAATGTTGGGAGGCTGCGTGAAGATCGGAACTCCTATGCACTGCTGGTGGGAATGCAAAATGATACAAGAATTTTGGAAAATGATATGGCGCTTCCTTAGAAAGCTGGAAATAGAAATACCATATGATCCAGCAATCCCATTCCTGGGAATATATCCTAGAGAAATAAGGGCTGTCACATGAATAGACATATGCATACCCATGTTCATTGCAGCACTGTTCACAATAGCAAAAAGATGGAAACAACCTAGATGCCCATCAACAGATGAATGGATAAGTTATTGTACATACACACAATGGAGTATTATGCAATGATAAAGAACAATGAGGAATCTGTGAAGCATCTCATAACATGGATGAAACTGGAGGGCATTATGCTGAGTGAAATAAGGCAATCACAAAAGGACAAATATTATATGAGACTTCTACTGTAAAAACTCATGAAAAAGTTTACACACAAAAAGAAACAATCTTTGTTGGTTATGAGAGATAGGAGGGGTGGGGGGAGGAATTAAATAGACAGCAGATAAGTGGTAACTTTGGTGAAGGGTAAGACAGTACACAATACTGGGGAAGCCAGCCCAACTTGTACAAGGAAAGGTCATGGAAGCTCCATAGACACATCCAAATCCCTGAGGGACTGAATTGCTGGGTGGAGGGCTATGGGGACCATGATCTTGGGGAGCATCTAGCTCAATTGGCATTACACAGTTTATTAAGACAATGTTCTACATTCTACCTTGGTGAGTAGTGTCTGGGGTCTTAAAAGCCTGTGAGCAGCCATCTAAGATACTCCACTGGTCTCAGCCCTTCAGGAGCAAGGGAGAATGAAGAGAACAGGATACAAGGAAAAGATTAGTCCAAAGGACTAATGGACCACAACTTCCACGGCCTCCACCAGACTGAGTCCAGTACAGCTAGATGGTGCCTGGCTATCACCACTGACTGCTCTGACCGGGATCACAACAGAGGGTCCTGGACAGAGCTGGAGAAGGATGTAGAATAAAATTCTAACTCACAGAAAAAGACCAGATTTACTGGCCTGACAGAGACTGGAGAAACCGTGAGAGTCTGGCCCCCGGACACCTTTTTAGCTCAGTGGTGAAGTCACTTTCAAGGTTCACTGTCCAGCCAGGGATTGGACAGCCCCATTAAACAAAACGGGACTAATGAGGCACAGCAGTCCAAGGACAGGGACTAGAAGGCAGGAGGGGACAGGAAGGCTGGTGATAGGAAACTCAAGGTTGAGAAGGGACAGTGTTGACATGTTGTGGGTGTGTTAACCACTGTCATAGGGCAATATGTGTACTAACTGTTCAATGAGAAACTGTTCCGTAAACCTTCATCTAAAGTACAAAAAAAAAAAAAAAGAATTATCTATGTGAGATCAAATTGACAACAGCAACTCAAAAGGTTTGATGGGAAGCCTAGGCGACAGTGAGTTAAAGATAACGGTAATGGAATAATTTGGAAAAGGATAGTGAGAATAGCAGCACAACTAAGAATGTAATTGATGTCACTGAATTGTACATGTAGAAATTTTTGAAATGGTGTATCTTTGGCTATGCATATTTTCACAAAAAAAAAAAAAAAATGTCCTCCAAGGTCGAGAAGGGAAAGTGTTGACATGTTGTGGGGTTGTTAACCAATGTCATAAAACAATATGTGTATTGACTGTTTAATGAGAAACTATGTGTTCTGTAAACCTTCATCTAAAGTACAATAAAAAAAAATTTAAAAAAAGAATAAAAGCAAGCGGAAGAAGCCTGGACACAGTATGCTCCAGGTATGCAGAAAGTGAGGAGGATAAACACATAGAGATGGACAAGAACTCTCTGGAAGGATTCGGTACTAGTTTCCTGTGACTGCTGTAACAAATTATCGTAAATCGTTGTTGCTGTTGTTGTTAGGTGCTGTCAGGTCGGTTCCGACTCATTGAGACCCTATGCACAACAGAAGGAAACATGGTCTGGTCCCACACCATCCTCAGAATCATTGCTGTGTTTGAACCCATTGTTGCAGCCACTGTGTCAATCCATCTCGTTAAGAGTCTTCCTCTTTTCCCCTGACCCTCTGCTTTACCAGGCATGATGTCCTTCTCCAGGGACTGCTTCTTCCTGATGACATGTCCAAAGCATATGAGACGAAGTCTTGCCATCCTTACTTCTAAGAAGCATTCTGGCTATACTTCTTCCAAGAGAGATTTGTTCGTTCTTTTGGCAGTCCACGGTGTATTCAATATTCTTTGTCAACACTATAATTCAAAGGCATCAATTCTTCTTCAGTCTTCCTTATTCATCGTTCGTGAATATGAGGCAACTGAAAACACCATGGCCTGGGTTGGGCGCACCTTAGTCCTTAAAGTGACATCTTTGCTTTTTAAGACTTTAAAGAGGTTTATAGGGTCGCTATGAGTTGGAATCGACTCAACCAATGGCAATGGGTTTTGTATACCGTAAACTGGATGGCTTAAAACAACAGAAATTCGTTCTATCACTGTTCTAGAGGCCAGGAGTTCGAAATCAGTATCACTGGGCTGAAATCAAGGTGTCCACAGGGCTGCACTCATTAGGCTGTAGAGGAGGATCTGTTCATCACCTCTTCCAGCTTCTGGTGGCTGTTGGCATTCTTTGACTTGAGGCTACATCACTCCAATCTCTGCCTCTGAGATCACATTGCCTCCTTCTCTTTGCTGTTGTCTATTTTATAAGGATACTTGTGATTGCCTTTGGTGCCCACCTGGATAATCCAGAATAGTCTCCTCGTTTAAAAATCCTTAACTACATCTGCAAAGATGTTTTTTCCAAACAAGGTCATATTCACAGGTTCCAGGTATTAGGATGTGGACATATCTTTTTGGGGGCCATCTTTCAATGCACTACAGATTGCAACTCCATGGTACTGAGGAGGCTTCTGGGAAGGGAAACTGAGAGATGGGGGTAGAGAGTGGGAGACTTGCTCTCCATGATAACCCTTTTGTAGCATTTGATTTATTCTTTCCCATTAGCACGTGTTAGCTATTTTTACAAACCTCAAACAATAAGAAGTTAATCTAGCTACTCAACATTTTGAGGACCTTAATAAAACATCAAGGAGCCCTGGTGGTGAGGTGGTTAAGGGCTCAGCTGCTAATCAAAAGGCGAGCGGGTCAAACCTACCAGCAGCTCAATGGGAGAAAGATGTAGCAATCTGCTTCCATAAAGATCACAGCCTAGGAAACCCTGTAGGACAGTTCTACTCCGTCCTATAGGGTTGTTATGAGTTGGAATCAACTCAATGGCAATTTTTTTTAAGTTGATGTTATCTTTTCTCTATACCATCTCACTTGAATGCTGACTACCCTCTTTCGAGGCCCTGACCACAGTGTCCAGCTCCCCAAGACACCCTGGGTCCCCAGCTCCTCATCTTTTGTGGATTCTGGAGTCCCAATGCAGGCTGGACCCACAAAAGGCATCATGAAGTACTTGCTTCTGCAGTTTTAAATCCATATTCAAATGACAAAATGATAACTTTCTGATTCACAAAGAATATGACTCAAGATATTCATAATACTGCTGGTAACTCAAAGTAAGTTAACAAACTTTAATTCTCCGTACTGAAAACTTAATTTCTATGTTGTAGAAATAACCCCCAGTATAGAAACAATAAGGAGCCCTGGTGGCGCAGTAGTTAAAGCACTTGGCTGCTAACCAAAAGTTTAGCAGGTTAGAACCCACCTGCCGCTCTTTGGGAGAAAGATGTGGCAGTCTGCTTCTGTAAAGATTTACAGCCTTGGAAACCCTATGGGGCAATTCTACTCTGTCCTATAGGGTCACTATGAGTCGGAATCAACTTGATGGCAAAGGGTTTATAGAAACAACAATCCCTAAAGCAGGGCCCAAAGTCTTCTTAAATGCCTCTGGAGCTAGGTGGTGATGTGAGGGGGTAGAGTGGAGCTTGTTTCTCGTGATACCTTGTAGGATTCTTTGGAGGCAGACACAATTTGCTTGCATAGTAATTCATAGGAATTCTCTCCACTTCCTTAAGAAATAGTCTCTGCTCCATTTTTTTCTCTCTCCTGATCTGTTTTGTTTGCCTATTTTCAATAAAAAGGGGCAGGAGTCCCTGGGTGGTGTAAATGGTTAAGTGTTCGGCTACTGACCAAAAGGTTGGCAGTTCAAGTCCATCCAGAGGTGTCTTGGAAGAAAGCCCTGGTGATCTACTTCCAAAAAATCACAGCCACAGAAAACCCTGTGGAAAATAGTTCTACTCTGAAACACAAGGGGTTGCCAGGAGTCAGAATCGACTTGACGGCAACTGGTTTGGTTTTTCGCGTTTGAGAAATACATTCCTTTCTTCTTAAATCTTCGAAGAGAAAATCAGCTGGGCAAACCTGGTGATAAATGGCAACTCACACTTGGCCTCAGGGTGGGGAGGTCTTGGGGAGTGGTGAGGATTGCGACAAAGAGGACAACACATGCCCTGTTTAAGGGATGGCTGTTACCCAACTCTAGCCCAGTGCCATCACAGCAGAATGTAGGCCTAGGGATGCCAGATCTTTCGGCATTTCGGGAGAAACTGGACATCTAAATTTTTATGTAAACTCTCCCAATAAGTTAGTGTAGGAAACTGACTTTAAATTTTTGTTAAACTGTTGTGGAGGCTAAATAAAACACGCTTGTGTCAGATGTAGCCCACGGCCCTCGTTTTAGAAATGCTGCCCTAATGTGTTAGCACTTCCAGTTACTGGCCGGCCTCAACTTCTGTCTACACTTCCACTTGCACATATAAGCAAATCCTTACACTTTTTTCTTTTCTTTTTTTTTTTTTTTGCATTTTTCTCAGTTCTTAAACTAATAGCTTCAGGCGGTGGTAGCAAAACAGCCCATGGCCGCGTCCTGGTTGGGGCCTCATAGGCCAGGGAGACACAGGCAGAAGGCTGGGCTGCCTGTTTGTGTGGCAGCCACGGATGCCTGTCCAGGGCAGGGCGGCAGGGGCCAGGGTCTGCTCCCTGGATAGTCACAGGGTTGTTTTGGACATTGGCTTGTGTAGACTGTTCTGTTCTCAACCTAATGATACTATTTTTAGCGACTCATTAGGATCCTCATTAAGAGTTGTTAGCACATCAAAACGATGCTGGCGAGGGCTGGCAGAGGGCAGCTTCCTGGACATTAGCAGTTGTCTGAATTGCCCAGGCAGTGGGGAAGGGACAAAATGGCAGTAAGCAAATTCCCAAATGCTCTCTGTTCAGAAGGTGCTGGTCCTTTAGCAAACACTAACTGAGCACCTACTGTTTGCTGGGCACTGGGCATGCAATGGCTTTATCTGGTATCAGTTGCCTTCAAGTCATCTCCAACGCCTGACGACTCCATGTGTGTCAGAGTAGAACTGTGCTCCATAGGGTTTTCAATGGCTGATTTTTTTGAAGTACATTGCCAGGCGTTTTTTCTGAGGAGCCTTTTTTCCAAACCACCAACCTTTTGGTTAGCAGTGGAGAGCATTAACCATTTTTACTACCCAGGGACTCCAACTTTCTCTGGTACGAAGAGTAAAATGCAAAGTCTTTGCCCTGCCGGCCTCCCCAGCCTTGTCTCCCACACTCTCCCCCTCCTCCTTATTCCCGCTGCACTGACCTTCCTTCTACTCCTCACACACGTTGTCTTGTTCCTGTCTTTTCACTTCCTCTTCCCAGGCCTCAGCCCAAAAGTCCCTTTTCTGGACAGACACTCCCTGACTCCCTGTCTGCTGTTGCCAAACCCTCACCCATCATCCTCCAATCCATTGCCCTGTTTTGTTTATTACATGGTACTTATCCCCAGTTGAAATTATTGTACTTGTTTGCTTACCACCCATCTGTGAGTTTGTCATACCATGATGGCTTGAGTGTTGCTGTGATGCTGAAGGCTGTGCCACCAGTATTTCAAATACCAGCAGGGTCACCCATAGTGGACTGGTCAGCTTCCAGAGCTAACCAGAGCTTCCAGAGCTTCCAGACTAAGATAGACTAAGAAGAAAGGCCTGGTGATCTACTTCCAAAAACCAGCCAATGAAAACCCTACGGATCACAACAGAAGATTGTCCAATAGAGTGCTGGAAGAGGCGCCCCCTAGGCTGGAAGGCCCTCAAAATACACAGTGGCTGCAACAATCGACTTGAGCACACCAACCACCATGAAGATGGTGCATGTTGTATTCTGTTGTGCCTGGGGTCACCATGAGTCAATATGGCAGCTAACAATTTGCTTACTGGTTTACTGTCTGTCTCCTCCCACCAGAATGTTAACCCCATAAGGTAAAGTGACCAGATCCTTTGGGTCTCCAGCTCCTACAATAGTGCCTGGCACAGAGTAGGTGCTTAATTAACATTTGTTTAACAAATGCAAAATGATGAGGAAGAATCAGCTCCCAGACACGCTCTGCACCCGCCCCTGCATCCCTGAGGAATAAAGCTGGCTGCTTTATTAAGGAAATTTGTGAGATCAGGCTGAAGGAAAGAGAATGCAGTAATTTCTCCAGCTTGTGCTTCTGCTCTGCAAGGGCTACCTGTGTGGGAACTCGAGCCCTGCCGGCACTCCAGTCCGGTCAGCTGCCTGGAGAGGCTTCAGGTGCACCAGCAACACATGGAGCTTGGGCCGGGGCACCCCAGGGCCAGGCTGTGCCAATAGATTATTTCTCTGAGTAATTAAGATGAAATTAAAAATTAATTCTTTCCTTCAGTCTGATTGCATTTCAAGGGATAAACTAGTATTAGGGCTTTTGTGCATTTTTTTCTCCCAAATTAAATTGGATTGTGTTTTCAGAGGTGGGAGAAGCGAGGATGCTGGAATTAATTCAGCAGCTAAAAATCCCAGGTGATTCTGCCCTGGGAGTGGATGGACTTGAAGGTGTGGCTGCTCAAGCCCTCACCATTTTCATTTGTGGACTTGGCTGCCCTAGGAGCAGCATGAGTCCATGCTTGGGACCCAGCCATTCTGCTCTGCTCTGCTCTGCTCTTGTTACTGCCATGCAGACAGTCAAGCTGTCTTGTCTCCTCCCCGCAGGGAATAAGCTGGATCAGCCAGAGTGAGACTCGGCTCCTGTCCACTCTGCCACTTACTGGTGGCAGTTCATCTCGGGGCAAACTCCTTCCCTATCTGAGCCTCAGCTTCTTATCTGTGAAATGGGTATAAACCACCTACCTCCTGGGGTTTTGGGAGCATTCTATGATAAACAGTTTAGCTCAGGAGCCTAGGTATCTAATAAATGTGTGAGTCTCCACCTCCACCAACTCCAGACCAGAGGAAAGAGCTTCCGTCCTTCCTTCCTTTTAAATTGTATTCGTTCATTTATTTATTCATTCACTCACTACGGTAATGCATTCACACAATTCAAAGATCAAAATGTAGAAAAGGGTATACAGCAGTACGCCAGTGTTCACAGTAGCGCTGTTGACAGTAGCCAAAAGGTGGAAACAACCCAAGTGTCCATCAACAGATGAATGGATAACACAATGTGGTACATCCGTACAACGGAGTATCACTCACCCGTAAAGAAAAATGACATCCTGATGCATGCCACAAGATGGATGAACCTTGAAAACATCATGCTGAGTGAAATAAGTTAGACACCAAAGGACACATACGTATGATCCCATTTATATGAAATATCTAGAATAGGCAAGTGTACAGAGGCTAAAATTTACTAGTGGTTACTAGGAGCGGGAGAGAGGAAGGGATGGAGAGAGAAAGACTCACTGTTTAGGAAACAGCAACAACAACCCGTTGCCATCGAGTCAACTCTGACTCATTACTACCCTGTAGGACAGAGTAGAACTGCCCCATACGGTTTCCAAGGAGTGGCTGGTGGATTCGAACTGCTGACCTTTTGGTTAGCAGCCAAGCTCTTAACCACTGCACCGCTCCTCACTGTTTAGGAAGCATTGAGTTAATGGTGATGGGAAAATTTGGAAACCAATAGTGGTGATGGTTGAACAACATTATAAACGTAATTAATGTCACAGAATTGTATATGTGAAGAATGTGGAAATGGCAACTGTTTGTTACACCTATATTTACCACAATTTTTTTTTAAAAAAGGGTATACAGGGGAAACGTCCCTCACGCCACTGTCCCTAGGGCACCATTTGCCCTCTGCAGAGGCAACTGACGTTATTGGTTTCTTGTTGATTCCTCCAGAGGTATTTTATGCACCCATGAGAAAATATGTTCACCTCACTCCCCCCTTGTATTCACAAACGGTGGCTTACTAGATGCATGCTTTGCCCCTATTTGTCCCCCTACTTAGCAATATATCTTGGAGAATATTCCATATTGTGCATAACATGGACAGGATTCCATTGCAGGGGGTTCCACGGTGTAATTCACCAGTGCCCTGTTGGACATTCATGTTTCTGGCTGTTCCAAACAGTTCTACTATGAAAAACCTTGAATGTAGGTCATTTTGCTCATATGCACGCATATCTCTAAGACGAACTCCTAGAGGTGAAAATGCTGGTTAGAGGAAACAAACTACATTTTGTTTGTTTCTTTTTCTTTTTTTTTTTAAGTGTGTGTCTTGGGGAGGGAATAGATAAAACAAGAACTGCAGTGTTTGTAAAAGTTGAAGCTGGCTGATGGGTACACAAGAGTTCATTACTACTCTTTCTACTCTCGTGTCTGCTTGAAAAAAATGTCTAAAAAAAATTTTAAAGATATGCACATTTGTAATTTGACATACTGTCAAATCACTCTCTAAGGGGGTTGTGCCCACCTGTAATGTGTGAGAGTGTCTGCTCACCCACACCCACCCAGCACAGTGTGACATCAACTCTGTAATCTTCACCAGTCTGAGGTGTTGCAGTGCAATATTTTATAAATGAAATTTTTATTTAAGCCTGAAATACCTACAGAAAAAAACACAGATCGTAAGTGTACAATTTGATGAATATTCACAAAGTGAACACGCCTGCTAATCGGCATCGAGATCAAGATACGGAGCATTATCAGAGGCCCCAGAAGTCCCCCTTGTGTCCCTTCCAGTAATATCTCCCTTCCTCAAGGTAAGTTTTAACCTGACATCTATCACCATAGACTAAACCAAAACCAAAATTAAACTTGTTGCCATCGACTCTGACCCTATAGGGTCAGCTGGTGGATTTGAACTGCCAACCTTTTGGTTAGCAGTGGAGCTCTTAAACACTGCACCACCAGGCCTCCAAATGACTCTACTGCAATTTATTTATTCATTCTACTACTGATGGGGAGGTTGGAGTACCTAGAAGCATCTCAGAAGAAAGGTCTGGTGATCTACTTCCAAAAAATCAGACACCAAAAACCCTGTGGAGCACAGTTCTACTCCGACACACATGGGATTAGTCAGAGTTGACCTGACCACAACTGGTTTACCACTGATGGATGTTTGGGTTGATTCCAGTTTGGGGCTATTACAAACAGTGATGCAATGAGTATTCTTGTACATATCATTTGGTAAGATATATAGTTATGAGACTGTTGGGTATAAATCAGGAGGCAGAATTGCTAGATCATAGGGTATGCATATATTAAGCTTTAGTAGACACTGCCACCCTGTTTTCCAAAGTAAGTTTTCCAATTTACACTCTTTTTTAAAATTGTGCTTTAAATGAAGGTTTACAGAGCAAATTAGTTTCTCATTAAACAATTAATGTGCATATTGTTTTGTAACATTGGTTGCCAACCCCACGACGTGTCAACACCCTCCCCTTCTCAAACTTGGGTTCCCCATTACTAGCTATCCTGTTCCCTCCTGCCTTCTTGTCCTCCCCCCTGGGCTGGTGTGCCCATTTAGTCTCATTTTGTTTTATGGGCCTGTCTAATCTTTTGGCTGAAGGGTGAACCTCAGGAATGGCTTCAGTACTGAGTTAAAAGGTGTCCGGGGGTCATACTCTCGGGGCTTCTCCAGTCTCTGTCAGATCAGTAGGTCTGGCCTTTTTTTCTGAGTTAGAATTTTGTTCTACATTTTTCTCCAGCTCTGTCTGGGACCCTCTACTGTGATCCCTGTCAGAGCAGTTGGTGGTGGTAGCTGGGCACCATCTAGTAGTGCTGGACTCAGCCTGGTAGAGGCTGTGGTACTTGTGGTCCGTTAGTCCTTTGGATTACTCTTTCCCTTGTGTCTTTGGTTTTCTTCATTCTTCCTTGCTCCAGACAGGGTGGGACAAGTGGAGTATCTTAGATGACCACTCACAAGCTTTTAAGTCCCCAGATGCTACTTACCAAAGTAGGATGTAGAACATTTTCTTTATAAACTATGTTATACCAATTGAACAAGATGTCCCCTGAGACCATGGTCCCCAGGCCTTAGCCCAGTTATTTAGTCCCTTAGGGAGTTTGGATGTGTAAGTTTCCACGGCTTTGCCTTGGTCAAGTTGTGCTGGATTCCCCAGTATTGTGTACTGTCTTACCCTTCATCAAGGTTACCACTAAACGTCTTATTGGTGTTTTTCCCTCCCACTCCTCCCCTCCCTCGTAACCATCAGAGATTGTTCTTTCTGTGTGTAAACCTTTTCATGAGTTTTTATAATAGTGGTCTCATACAGTATTTGTCCTTTTGTGATTGACTTATTTCATTCAGCATAATGCCCTCCAGATTCATCCATGTTGTGAGATGTTTCACAGATTCATCAATGTTCTTTGTCATCACGTAGTATTCCATTGCGTGTATGTACCATAGTTTGTTTATCTATTCGTCTGTTGATGGGCATTTAGGTTTTTTCCATCTTTTTGCTTTTGTGAATAATGCTGCAGTGAACATGGGTGCACATATGTCTATTCATGTGACAGTTCTATCTCTAGGATATATTCCTAGGAGTGGGATAGCTGGATTGTATGGTATTTCTATTTCCAGCTTTTTAAGGGAGGCACCATTATCATTTTCCAAAATGGATGTACCATTTTGCTTTCCCACCAGCAGTGCATAAGAGTTCCAATCTCCCTGCAGCCTCTCCAACATTTGTTGTTTTCTGTTTTTTTGATTCGTGCCAGTAGGGCCGGGGTGAGATGGTATCTCATTGTAGTTTTGATGATTTGCACTTCTCTAATGGTTAATGATCACGAACATTTCCTCATCTGTCTGTTAGCCTCTTGAATGTCTTCTTTGGTGAAGTGTCTGTTCATATTCTTTGCCCATTTTTTTAATTGGGTTATTTATCTTTTTGTTGTAGAGGTGTTGGATTTTCCTATAGATTTTAGAGATTAGACCTTTGTCAGATTTGTCATGACCAAAATTTTTTTCCCAGTCTGTAGGTTCTCTTTTTACTCTTTTGGTGAAGTCTTTTGATGAGCAGAAGTGTTTAATTTTTAGAAGATTCCAGTTATTTAGCTTATCTTCTGGTGTTTGTATATTGTTAGTTATGGTTTGTGTTCTGTTTATGCTGTGCAATAGGGCCTCTAGCATTGATCATATTTTTTCTTCTATGATCTTTATAGTTCTTGTTTTTATATTTAGGTATTTGATCCATTTTGAGTTAGTTTTTGTGTATGGTGTGAGGTACCAGTCCTGTTTCATTTCTTTACAGATGGACATCCAGTTTTGCCAGCACCACTTGTTAAAAAGACTGTCTACTCCCCATTTAATGGACTTTGTGTGACTGTAGGTGGATGGATTTACATCCGATTCCTCTATTCTGTTGCATTGGTCTTTATGTCTCTCATTGTACCAGTACCAGGCTGTTTTGACTACCATAGCTGTATAGCGGGTTCTGAGGTCAGGTAGTGCAAGTCCTCCTACTTTGCTCTTCTTTTTCAATAGTGCTTTACTTATCCAAGCCCTCTTCCTTTCTATATAAAGTTAATGATTAGTTTTTCTATCTCATTAAAGAATGCTGTTGGTATTTGGATGGGAATTCCATTGTATTTGTAGATTGCTTTGGGTAGAATTGACATTTTTATAATATTGAGTCTACCTGGAGTGCTGGTAGCACAGTGGTTAAGAGCTCGGCTGCTAACCAAAAGGTCAGCAGTTTGAGTCCACCTGCTACTCCTTAGAAACCCTATGGGGCAGTTCTACTCTGTCTTATAGGGTCGCTATTAGTTGGAATTGACTTGACGGCAACTGGTTTGGTTTTTGTTTTTTGTATCCATGAGCATGGTATGTTTTTCCATTTATGTAGATCTCTTTGTTTCTTCAGTAGTATTTTGTAGTTTTCTTTGTATAGATCTTTTATGTCCCTGGTTAGATTTATTCCTAAGTATTTTATTTTCTTTAGGGACTATTATAAATGGGGTTGATTTCCTTTTCATAGTTCTCTTTATTAGTGTCTAGGAATCCAACTGATTTTTGTATTTTTATCTTGTATCCTGCTACTCTGCTGAATCTTTCTATTAGTTCCAGTAGTTTTCTTGTGGAGTCTTTTGGGTTCTCTACATATATTACCAATTTACACACTTGCTGTGATGATGAGAATTCCAGCAGACCCACATCCTCATCCACCCTTGATAATGCCGAACATTTTAAATTCTGCAATAGTTATCTCAATGTAGTTTGAATTTACGTTTCTCTGATGACTAAAGAAGGTGACCACCCTTTCATATGTTTATTTATTCTCTTTTGTAAAATGCCTGTTCAAGTCTTTTGACCATTTTTCGATTGAGTTTTCTATCTTTTACTTATTAATTTGTTGGAGTTCTTTATATGCTCTGGTTAGAAGTCCTTTGTCAGTGATATGTAGGGAGAATATTTTCTCCCTCTCTGTGCCTTGACTTTCCACTGTCTTAATAGAATCTTTGGATGAACAGAAGTACTTGATTTTAATGAAGTCCAATTTATCAATATTTTTCTTGATGTTAGTGCTTTTTGTGTTCTGTTTAATAAAACTTTGTCTTCTCTATGGTGGCAAAGATATTCTCCAAAGCTATCTTCAAGATGCTTTATTATTTTACTTTTCATATGGTGTGAGGTAAGGGTCAAAATTTTATTCCATATGGAGATCCACTTGACATTGCACCATTGACTGAAAAGACCATCTTTTTCCCATTGCTCTGTGATATCAATTTTGTAAAAAATCAAATGACCACATATATGTATGTATCTGTTTCTGGATTTTATTCCATTCCATTGACCTATTTGTCTATTTTTGTGCCCATTTCACACTTTCGTGAATACTGTAGCTTTATAATAAATACTTAATTATCTGGAAAAGTCAGTCCTCCAATTTTGTTTTTCTTCCTCAAGATTGTCTTGTATATTTTTCACCCTTTGAATTTCTATGTAAAATTTAGAATTAGCTTGTCAGTTTCCACAAAGAAACTACTGGGATTTTGATTGCAATTTCATTGTATCTATAGACTTATTTTGGGGTAATTGACATCTTTATAATACTGAGTCTTTCACTCCATAAACTAGCACCTTTCCATTTATTTAGGTTTTTAAAATTTCTCTCAATAATGGTTCATAGATTTCAGCATACAAGCTTTACTCATCTTTTGCTAAATTATTCCTAGGTGTTTAATTTTATACTGTTATAAATGTCACCACTTTTTAGCTTTCAATTTAAAATTCTTACTGGTATATGCACATATCGACCTTGCATCAAGTGACCTTACTAAATTCACTTATTGATTCCAATATCTTATCTATAGATTCTTGCAGATTTTCTATATACACTATCATGTTAATGAATTATTATTATTATGAATAATGATAGATTTCTTCCTTCCTTTCCAATCCCTATTCTTTTATTTTATTGATTGGCCTTACTGCACTGAGTAGGAAATGCCTCCAGTACAATGTTGAACAGAAGCAGAGATAGTGGACTTCCTTGTCTCATCTATAATTTCAGAAAAACTTCAGTATTCATCATTAAGTAGGATGTTTACTCTAAGTTTCTTATATATACTCTTTATCACATTAAGAAATTTTCTGTCTATTATAGGTTTGCTAACAGCTTTTTGAAATTGTAAATGGATTGGTGACTTTATTGGCCCTCTTTGCTGTAAGTTTATTTTCAATTTCATTAATTGCTGCTAGTATCTTATTATTTCTTTTCTTCTAAATTTCTTTAAGAAATAAATATGCTATTCTTTTATAATCTTATTTTCTGTCTTTTTCCTTTTTAATATTTACTAATTTAAGACTACACATTTACCTCTAAAAATGTTTTTATCAGTACCTCTACAGACTTTGTTACATTGTGCTTTTATTATCACTTTGTTCAAAATATTTTCTAAATTTCATGACGATTTTATTTTTGAGCTGTGGCTGTTTAGAAGAATACTTCATAATTTCCAAACATTTAGGGATTTTTCTAGTTATTTTCCTAGATTGGTTTCAAGATTAACCCCAATATGGTCAGGAGAGTATAATCTGTATGATGAAATTTTTTGAGATTTGCTTTAAGGCATAAAGTATGGTTCATTCTGGTAAATGTTTCATGTACACACAAAAAGAATGTGTATCCTGAAGTACGGGGTTCAGTGTATTCTACACAGTCAGTTAGGTCAAATTTGTTAAATGTATTGTTCAAACATCCGATATTCTCACTGATTTTTTTTGGTCTGATTGTTAAACATTAATGAGACGGATATACTAAAATCCCTTAATGATGATTATGGATTTGTCTATTTCTCCTTTTAGTTCTATTCATTTTTTAATTTATATGTATCCAGGCTATGTAAATTGGTACATAAAAAATAGAATTATTGCATTTTACTCCTGTACTTAACCTTTTATCATTAAGAAATGCCCCTCATTATAGCTAGTTAAGTATTCTTCTTTAAAGCCTACTTTATCTAATATTAGTATAACTACATCAACTTGTTACTGTTGCTGTTGTTAGTATTTTCTTGGTGCGTCCTTTTATATTCTTTTCCTTTCCACCTTTTATGTCTTTATATTTAAGATTTGTCCCTTGTAAATAACATATAGTTGAAAAAAGAAAGGAATCCAACAATATTTCTCTTTTAATTGGAATATTTATTTCATTTACATTTACTGTAATTACTCATATACTTCCAAAAAATCAACCACTGAAAACACTGTGGAGCAAAGTTCTACCCTGATACACATGGGGATGACATGAGTCAAAATCAACTTGATGGCAATTGGTTTGGTTTGATTTGATTACTTATATAGTTGGATCTAAATCTACCATCTTATGATTTTCTTTCTATTTGTTTCATCTGTCCCTCACTTTCTTTTGTATTAATTAAATACTTTGTTCAATTTTCTGTCCTCTACTAGCTTGTTAGTTTTAACAATCAGCCTGAAATTCTGTCCTTGATTTCATGTCTAGTGTAAATTAGTAATTTTATCCTTCCCAGATTTACAAGGACAGCACAGTGGTTAAGAGCTTGGCTGCTAACCAAAAGGTTGGCAGTTCGAATCCACCAGCCACTCCTTGGAAACCCTGTGGGGCAGCTCTACTCTGTTCTATAGGGTCACTATGAGTCAGAATCAACTTGACGGCAATGGGTGGGTAGAGCACTTTTAATTCCATTTACTTCTCTCCCACCTTTTGTGCTGTTGTTGTTCTGTATTTTAATTCTCCCTTTGTTTTAAACCATACAAGAGATTTTTATTATTTAATATCATCAATCGTCATTTAATTTATCCTTATATATACATTTTCTGTTAAGCTTCTTTACTTCCTGCATCTCAATATTTCGAACTGGGATCATTTTTCTTCTGCTTGAAAAACTCTTTCTAGTATTTCTTTCAGTGTGCACCTACTAGTGATGAATTCTCTCGGTTCTGCTTGCCAAAGGATATTTTCAGTGGAATTTGAGGTAGGCAGCTATTTCATTCTAGCACTTTGAAGCTATCAGTTCAATGTCTTCTTGATTTCATTATGTCTCGAGAAGCCAGATGTCATCAGTCTTATTGCTATCCTTTGAAAGTAATTGGCATTTTCTCTGGCTGCTTTTTAGGTTTCCTCTTTGTCTTTGGTTCTCAGTAGTTTTACATTAACATACTTATGTGTGGTTTACCTAGCTCTGTTTGAATCTATGGCATGTTCTCTTTGCTATGTTTTTGTAAAATTCATAACCATTATCTTCTCAAATATTGCTTCTGCCTATCTTTTCATTTTTTTTCCAGTAGTATCACACAGTAGATGTTTATTTCTTACTTATAGAAAGTCCAACACGGGTCACATAGCCACCTTCCAATACCCCAGTCTGGAACAAGCAGCCTCCAAAGTCACTTTGGCAGGGAAAGAGAAGCTTTGCCACTGCAGCAGAAGTCAGTTGATGGGAGCTGCACAGAGGTTCTTGAGATTTATAGGAGTTCCCTGAAATACTCTTAAGAATCACCTACTTCAGTGCTGCAGGCTGATATCATAGATGGTAATATCTCTAACCTTTCTTCCTCCAGACCTTCCAATGGCTGAGTAAGCCTCTCTTCACCTGGGATACATAGAGCGGTTTCTGTTTTCTTATTGAACCCTGTCTCACTACATCTATAAGGCTTCTGTCCTCGTATGGACTCTTTAATGCATAAGCAGGTCTGAGCTATAACTAAAACCCTTGCCATACTCACGACATGTATATTTTGTCTTGTCTATATGCACTCTCTGATGAGCAAGAAGATATGAGTTACAACTGAAGCCCTTACTGAATTCTTTACACTTATAGGGCCTCTCTCCTGTGTGGACTCTGAGATAAACGTGAAGGTCTGAATTCCGTCTGAAGCCTTTACCATGCTCACCACATTTACAGGGTTTCTCTCTTGTGTGATCTGTTTGATGTAAATGAAAATATGAGCTATAACTGAAGCCCTTACCACACATGTCACATTTGTGAGGTTTTTCTCCTGTGTGAACTCTCTGATGAATGTGAAGAACTGAACTGTATGTAAAGTTCTTGCTGCACACATTGCGTTTTGTGGGGTTTCTCTCCTGTGTGGACTCTGTGGTGAATATGAAGGTGTGTGCTTTGGCTGAGGCCCTTTCCACACTCATTACACCTGAACGGCTTCTCTCCCGTGTGCAGCTGACGGTGGACTTGACAAACGGAGCTGTAACTAAAGCGCTTGCCACACTCTCTGCATTTGCAGGGTTTCTTACCAGTGTGCACCCGTCCACTGAGACGAGGTTCCTGAAGTTCTCCAGCATCACATCTCGGCACAGGCTTATCTGGGTCTTGTCCCGTAGTGCCAGCTCCTCCTCAGTAAAGACCACAGTCACATCCTTGAATGTCACTGCTTCCTAGAACATAACCATACTATCTGCCTCTTGGAAAGGGCAAGATCTTGAGAAACAATTTATGAGGTAAGTTGTGAATGGATATTGGCTCCTTCTTGTTTGTACAATTTTCTCACACATTGCCTATCTTTTCTTTTCTCTCCTTCTATGTTAGCCCTTTTTACATGATTCATACATCATATAGAGTTTTCTGTATTTTCCATCCTTTTGTTCTTTGTACTTCAATCTGGGATATTTCACTCTGATCTATCTTACAGTTCCATAATCTTCTCTTCAGTGGTGTCTAAACTCAGTTATTGAGTTCTTAACTTTAGTTATTGTGTTTTTAATGTTTTTTCCTTTTCTACAGCCTTATTGGGGTGTAATTAATGTACAGAGAATTGCACATATTTAAACTATACCTCATGATCAGCTTTGACATACGTATCCACCTGTAAAACCATCACTACATCAATATAATGATCATATCCATCATCCCCAAAAGTTTTCACATGCCTCCTAGTCCATCCTTCCATAACCTCTTTCCCTGCACAACTGATCTACTCCTATCACCACAGGTTAATTTGCATTTTATAAAATTTTATATAAATGGAATCATACTATATATATGTGTTTATATATATATATTTGGTCTAGCTTTTTATTTTTACTCAACATAATTATTTTGAGTTTCATTCATGTTACATGTATCAATAGGTCATTACTTTTTATTGCTGAGTAGTATTCTATTATATGGTGCGGTGTGATGAATCGCTTTTGCGTGGTCTTTCTCACTACGGTCTTGTAACTCCCGCCAAATGATTGGGTGAGACCATGCTAATAAGGTATATGGAACCCTAACAAAGGGATTGGTCAGTGTTACCATCCCACTAGGCTAAAAAGAGAACGAATTCCAGAACAGAAAGAGGATCTCACCATGGAAGAAGGGTCAACAGCAGAGCGTGTCCTTTGGACCTGGGATCCCTGCATTCAGAGGCTCCTGGAACCAGGAGACCAAGAGTGAGAGAGAGAGCTATAACCTTGAAGACGTGGAGGAGTGGTGGCAGAGAAATGGTGGCAAGAGTCAGCATAGTGGGCTTCCCGGCCGACGGAGCAAGAAAGCTGAGTGCCTTCAGGCAGTAGGCTTGCTGGAGGAGTAGGGTGCCTCTGGGCACTTGGTGGAAGGTAGGTTTGCCAACCTACGAAGCTAAAGCTGAGTGCCCTCCCACCAAGTCTTACTGGCCAAGTTGGGGTGCCTCTGAGTACTTATCGGTAGAGCTAAAAGAGCTTTGTAACACTTCCCCGAGGAGGGCAGGGGCCAAGGGGCCAAGGGCCAGGGAGAGACCTACCTGCGGGCATGGCTGAGAAGAGGCTGTCCTGATCAAAGAACTGTATCCTGAGCATTCCTGAACCTGAATTGTAAACTATTACTTCCCTAATAAACCCCATAATCGTGAGTATTGTCTGTGAGTTCTGTGTGGCCATTGCAACGAACCATCGAACCCAGGAGAGAAGTAAAGAGTGCCGTGGGAGGGACAATTGGTTCCAGAATTGGTAAAGAAGGAGAGAAAGGAGGCATGTCTGACCTCTGACTCACAGGAATGAGCCTTAGGCTGTTGATCTTGATTCTCTTCCCCCTTGGGAAGTTAGAGGAGGTCAGATGACAATGTCTTCACACCATTTTTACATATGGATATACTACTTTTTGTCTATCCATCATATGATAATGGACATTTGGATTTTCACAGTTATTGACTATTACAAATAAAACTATTATGAACATTTATTTACAAGTCTTTGCATAGACATGATTTCATTTGTCTAGGTAAATACCTAGTAATAGAATGGGTGAGTTTTATGGTAGTTGTAGCTTTAACTTTTTAGGAAACTGCCAAATTGTTATCCAAAATCATTGTACCAATGTATACTCCCACTAACAGTGTATAAGATTTCTAGCTGATCCACATTCTCCCCAACACTTGGTACGATTAGTGTTTTAAATTTTAACCTTTCTAGTGGGTGTGTGGTGGAATCTCATTGTGATTTTAATTTGCATTTCCCTAATGATTAATGCTGTTGAGCATCTTTTCATGCACTTATTTGACAACTATATATCTTCTATGATGAGTGTCAAAACAAATATTTTGCCCATTTTTTATTAGGTTGTTTTTCTTCTTATTATTGAGCTGTAATTGTTTTTAATATGTTCTAGATATAAGTTCTTTGTCAGATACATGTTTTCAAATATTTTTTTCTCGTTGGTGGCCTTTTATTTTCTTACCAGTGTCTGTTCCTCCCACTTTGAACAGCTGTATTAAAGTACAATTTACATGTCATACAATTCACTCATTTTAAGTACATATGTCGATGATTTTTAGTAAATAGTACAGTTGTGGAACCATTGCCACAATCCAGTTTTAAATCACCCCCTAAAATTCCCTTGTGCCTGTTTATAATCATTTCTTACTCCCACATTAGGCTTTAGGCAGCCGCTGATGTGTTTTCTGTATTTATAGTTTTGCCTTTTCTAGAAATTTCATATATAAATAAAAAAATACAACATATAGTTTTTTGGGTCTGGCTTAGCATAATTATTATGAGGCCCATCCTTCTTATCCCATGTATTAGTAACTCATTGCTTTTGATTGTTGAGTAGTATTCCATTGTATGGATATATTTTGTTTCACCATTTGATAGACATTTGGATTGTTTCTAATTTTTGGCTATTTTGAATAATGCTGCTACAAACATTCACATACAAGTCTTTCAGTGGACATATCTTTTCTTCTAGGGGTAGAACTGCTGGGTCATACGTCAGGTTAAATTTTTTAAAACATTGCCAAACAGAACAGTATCTTTTGAATAGTAAAGAAGAGTAAACTTTTGAAGAGTAAACTTTTTTTATTTTTATGAAGTTCAATTTATTAATTCTTTTCTTTTTCATGCTTTTTATGTCATCTTTAAGAAATCTTTGCCAAACCCAAGGTCACTAAGATTTTCTTCTAAATGTTTTATAGTTTTGACTTTTACATTTAGGTATATAATCCACTTAGAGTTAATTTTTGTATATGGTGTGAGGTAAGGGTCAATGCTTATTTTTGTTTTTTTTGACATATGTCCACCCAAGAATTCCAGTAACATTTGTTGAAAAGAATATTCTTTCCTCATTAATTGCCTTAGCACCTTTGTCAAAAATCAATTGTCATGCTTACATGGGTCTATTTTAGACTCATTCATCTGTTCCATTGATCTATGTGTCTATCTTTGTACCAATACTACACTGTCTTGATTATTGAAGACTTATAAAAAATCTTGAAAGAAATTAGTATAACTCCCCAAATTTATTCTTTTTTCAAAATGTTTTGCTTATTCTAGATCCTTTGTATTTCAATATAAATTTTAGAATCTGTCAACTTTAAATTTAAATAAAAAAGCTTGCATTGAATATATATATCAGTTTGGGGAGAATTGACATCATAATTACATTGAGTCTTCTGATCCATGAACACAATATATTTCTCCATTTATTTAGATCTTCTTTAATTTCTCTCAGCAATATTTTGAATTTTACGTGTGCAGATCCTGCATATCTTATGTCAAATTTATCATCTCCTTTTTTCATTTTTAGAATTCCCATTTGAGTCTTTTCTTTTTTTGTAGTTTCCAGTTCTCTGCTGAAATTCTCCTTCTTGTCATCTAATTTCTTGAATACATTAAAGCCCAACTCTGATACATCAAGTATCTGGCTCCCCTGAGGATATGTGTTTCTAACATGTTATTTTTCTCTGATTTTTGACCCATTCTTGTATGTTTGCATTTCTGTTTTTCACTGAATAGCAGGCATAGTAGATGACCATGGAGAAAATAATTTGAGGCTCTGGATGGTTTTATTATCTTCCTCCAGGGAGGATTTACTTTTACTTCTGCCTAAACTAGGGACCCCAGCAATCTCAGATTGCATGTATACAATCAGGAGCTAAGATGATTTGAAACTGGGCATCAGTCCCTTAGAGAGCTGGCTTAGTTCTGGTGTACTTACTTCCAGAGCGTACCCTTTCAGTTCTCAAATGAAAGCCTGGGCTGTTTACCAGGATCCTTACTTCTTTTTTTGTTGTGGTGGTAAAATATATATAACATGAAATTTTTCATTTTAATTATTTTTAAGTGCATAATTCAGTGGTATTAATTATATTCACAATATTGTGTAACCATCAGCACTATCTACTTCCAAAATTTTTTCATTACCCTGAACAAAGACTCTGTACCCAGTAAGCGATAACTCCCTATTCTCCCTTTCCCCCCGGGGTTTGTCTTAGTTTCTTAGTGTTGCCATAACAGAAATACCACAGTGAGAGGCTTTAAAGAATAGAAATTTATTTCCTTACAGTTCTGGAGCCCAGAAGTCCAATGAGTCTTGGCTGTAGGGGGAGGTCCTTCCTGTCTATTTCAGCTTCTTGTAGCACCAACAATCCTTGGTGTTCCGAGTTTATAAATGCATCTGCCTCCATCGTCTGTCTTCCTCTCCCCTCCGTGTGTGTATCTTTGCCTATTCTGCTCTTTTATAACTCAGAAGCGATTAGGTTTAGGACCCACCCTACTCTGGTAGGACTTCATTAACATGACAAAAGAAAGCCTCTATTTCCAAACAGTGTCATATTTGTTGTTGTTGTTGCTGGGTGCTGTTGAGTTGATTCCAACTCATAGTGACCTTACGTGACAGAGTAGAACTGCCCCATAGGATTTTCTTGGATGTAATCTTTCCAGAAGTAGATTGTTAGATTTTTCTCCCCCAGGGCTCCTTAAGTCATATTTACAGCTACTAAAAAAAAAAAAAAAAAGATCCAAACGAGTTGTCATGGAGTCAGTGCAGACTCATGGCAACCCCATGTGTTGCAGAGTAGAACTGCACTCCATAGAGTTCTCATGGCTGTGAACTTTCAGAAGCAGACCACCAGGACTTTCTCCCAAGGTGCCTCTGGATAGGTTTGAACTGCCAACCTTATGGTTAGTAGTTGAGTGCTTAACTGTTTGCACTGTTTAGGGATTACTAAACCAGTTGCCATTGAGTCAATTCCAACTCATGGTGACCCAAAGTGTATCAGAGTAGAACTGTGCTCCATAAGATTTTCATGGCTATGACCTTTTGGAAGCAGATTTCCAGGCCTTTCTTCCAAGGCACCTCTGGGTATGTTCGAACCACCAGCCTTTCCATTAGCAGCTAAGTGCTTAACCATTTGCACCAGCCAGAGACTCCACTTACAGGGACCCCCAAACCAAAAACCAAACCCATTGCCGTGGAGTCGATTCTGACTCATAGCGACCCTATAGATACAGGGGTTAGGATTTCAACACAATTCAGTCCATAACAGGGGTCTTTACTTTTTAAGAGACCCTGAACTCCAGTTTTGGTCTCCCCAGCTCCATGACATTGCCAAAAGCTCTGCTCAGCTTCTCAGCCTCTCAGTCACTGCTTTAGAGCCAGCAAACACAGCGAGAGGTGAAGCGCTGCCAAGTTATCAGGCTCCCCTCTCTGAGCTTCCCTTCTTGCTGGGACCTGGAGCCTTGGTAGATCTCCAATATCTTCAAACAGTTGTTCTTTAATATTTTATCCAGCTTTTCTAATTGTTCCCAGCAGGATGATTGGTCTGATACAAGCTAGTCCATCATGCTAGAAGCAGATGTGTCAATATAATTTTCATTTGCATTTCTCTTCTTAGGCATGAGGTTGAGCATCTTTTCTGATATTTAAACGACATTTGTATTTTCTTTGAAATCCTTTCTCCATTTTTTTCCCTGGGTCTTTCTTCTTACTGATTTGTAGGCATTTGATACACGGGGAACTTAGGCTTTTCTCTTTGACCTAAAAAGAGTGTTCTAGGGCCAGGTCTAACTGTGTAATCTCATCAGGCAAGTCACTTTCATCTCTGGGACTCAGTTTCCTCATTTGTGAAATGGGAGAAAGGGCTGACCTTCCCTACATGATCTCAATGTTTCCTTTAGATGTGCAATTCATGGTTCAATTCCTTCCTACTGTGTAGAGGAGACAACATTGTTTTGTTATTGAGACAAAAGAATCCTTCCCGTATCCTACCTCCACATCCCACTGTAAATATTTATTGTGTCCCTGCTGTTGGCTGCCCATGGGCCTCAACAACATTGATCACTGTGAGAGGAGGTGGGAGCAGCGAGCTGAGTCTGTGGGAGCTTCTATACGGAGTGCAGCAGCAATGCAGCACAAAGCTGCTCTTCCCAAACTTCAGTCAATCACGTAACACACTCCTGATTTTTGTTATATCCGTGAACTATGTATCCTGTTATTTACTCACATGTTTTCGGTAAATTGATTCACTTGGTTTTAATTAAAATACCTGCTTTAGCCTCGTCCTGAGCAATAATGTCCGTGAAATCACAGGTTCGCTGTGCTAGAATTTTTCTGATATAGATGAACATAAACAAATAACTATTATAATTTGAAACGGTTTTTGTGTCCCCAGTGCAATGCAGAACCAGACCACCCAGCTCCTCCACTCACTAGCTGGGAAATTGCCCCAGCATTATTCAAATGTTACTGTCCAGGTATTGCTGACTGATCTCTGCTTTGTGGCTGCGGTTTTTATTTGGTACAGAAATGTTTGCATCCTTTGATGAAAGGTGGCCTAAGATGGCCCCCAGACAGAAGACAACCTGCCGCAGCTACTGCCTGAGGTCTCTAGAAAATTTTTCCTTTCAGAGGCTATGCTCTGGCAACAGCGAGCCTTTCTCCTCTGTCTTCTAAGGTTGGTTATTGCTTTTAGCCCAGAGCCATTGCAAGACTCAATGAGCACAGATACAGCGGGAGCCCTGAAATAAATTATAAAGTCCAAACTGGAACACACTTAAAGTGAGTGCTGAGTGAAAAGTAGGAAATGCTTTAGAGCTGTTTTCATAAAAGAAATCACCAGACCAACACATTATCAGGTCTTTTTAACGGTGGCATTGGAATAAATTTAATTCTGATTTTCGATGTGACCAATGCACTCCTATATTTGAACAGTTTCATAATCTCTACGTCAGACAGTAACTAACTTGCCACTTATTGTCTTTTGGGGAGAAGGCGTTCATTTCTTCAGCAAATATTATCAAAAACTTACTGAGTATCCAGCTTTCTACAGGCACTGGGTTTCCAGTGGTGAATTAAACCAGAGAAACTTCTGGAACAGTTTCTGAGATCTCGGGGGACAGATTTGAAGACCTCTTGCCCAGGAGTTGTTCAGGAAAGGTTTGTTGGACTGCAGGGCCGAGGGCTCTGTGCCTTTAAATGAATAATTTCTTTTCTAAGGGTCATCATAAAGCTGGTTCCTATGAGGTGGAGGTTAAAGATGTCCCAAATGTCCAACTTTTTCAAATTGCTTGACCACTCCATCATCTCTAACATCAACTACTCATCCTCTTCTCAGTACTCTCCCTCCCGTCTTTGGGTTCCGTAATTCACTGCGACGTCTCACAGAACTCACGAACCATATCAACGAAATAGCTCACGTGGTTATAGAGGCTGGCAAGTCCCAATCCGTGGGTCAGGTGTAGGCTTCTCCCGACCTTTGTGGATGCAGGGGCTGATGAACACAAACCAGCAGTTCAGACCACAGGCTGCTGGCTCACAAGGCTGAGGAGAATCAGGTCAGATGATAGGCCGCCGGCAGAGGCTAGAAAATTCCAGAATTGCCAGGTAAATGGCAGGCCTCTGGCTCAAGTCTCAAGAACTGGAGGTTAGAAGATCACAAGCCAGACTTGGGATCCAGATGCAGAGAGAGAGGGCCCCACTAGGGCATCCACATATATACCTTAGATGCAGGCCACACCCCAGGGAAGGGTGTAACTTGAGTAAAGGAGGGACTTGAGTCACACCCTCCTACAAGGTTTCAACCCAAGACACACCCCTCACCAACCCTGCCTCATCAACATGTAGAGGTCAGGATCCATAACACATAAAATGGAGGACAACCACACAATACTGGGAACCATGGCCCAGTCAACTTGACACATAAACCCAACTGTCACAGGTTCCATATACCTTATTTGCATAGTCCCACTCAGTCATTGTGTGTGAGTCATAAAGACCATGGCTAGAAGGGCTACATTAAGTAATTCATTGCCCCGCATACTTCCGAAAGGCGCCTTTCTTCTTAGAACCATTTCTCCATTATGAGCACCTGTCCCCCACACTCAGGACAGCAGATCTCACGCCCATCTGTTGACTGATGGACACAGCCTCACCACGGGGCCAGGACCCTCCAAGCAAGGTTGCCCACGAATTAGGTAAGTTCCAGGTGTGACTGCACATTCCTTCTTTTTTTGGATGTGTGTGACTCTTATGTCCCTGGGTGGTGCAAATGGCGTGCGCTTGACAGGTGCAGTGGTTAAGAGGTACAGAGAGCTACCGCTGCTAACCAAAAGGTTGGCAGTTTGAATCCACCAGCCACTCCTTGGAAACCCTGTGGGGCGGTTCTACTTGTCCTATAGGGTCGCTATGAGTCAGACTCGACTCGACAGCAATGGGCTAACTAGCCTAAAATTTGATGGTTCAAACCCACCCAGTGCCTCAGAAGAAAGCCCTGGCAATCTACTTCCATAAAGATTACAGAAAACCGTATGGAGCAGTTCTACTCTGTAACATATGGGGTCACCACAAGTTGGAATTGACGGCAATGGGTTTTGTATGTGTGTGTCTATTGTACAGGCTAGAATGTCCACCCCAAAGGAGCTCACTTGTTTCCCTAGATGGGCAGGCAGGGTCTTGCTGTGTGACCGGGTGCTGTGTCGTATAGACATGTTGGCTCAGTGGATGATTTCAAACTATTTCCCACCTGGCCCTGGGGCAGGGCAAGACTTTCTTTTTACACCAGTATCCCCTCTCAACGTGTCCGAGTCCCCACCCTTTATTCTGGTGGATGGCTTAAATCAGACGGTATCTTAGTTTCCTAGTGCTGCCATAACAAAAATCCCACAAGTGGGTGGTTTTAAAGAATAGAAATGTATTTTCTCATAGTTCAGGAGGCTAGAAGTCCAAATGCAGGGTGTGGCTCTAGGGGGAGGTCCTTCCTTCTCTATTTCGGCTTCTAGTAGTGCCAGCAATTCTTGGTGTTTCTGGGCTTGTGGACGCATCTGTCTCCATCCATCCATCTTCCTCCCCCCATTGTGTGTCTCTGTGTTTATTCTACTCATTTTGTAACTCAGAAATGATTAGGTTTAGGACCCATCCTACTCTGCTATGGCCTCATTAACATAACAAAAGAAAGCCTCTATTTTCAAACAAGGTCATGTCTACAGGTACTAAAACAAAACAAAACCCATTGCCATCAAGTCAATTCCAACTCATGGCGACCCCATGTGTGCAGCGTAGAATTGAGTTCCATAGGGTTTTCAAGGCTCTGCCCTTTCAGAAGCAGATCACCAAGCCTCTTACAAGGCACCTCTGTGTGGGTTCAAACTGCCAAAATTTCAATTAGCAGTCACGTGTTCAATTAATTGCACCACCCAGGGACTTCTTTTACAGGTTCAGGGGTTAGAATATTTTGGGGGAACACAATTCAATCCGTAACAGATAGTGGACTAGGATTCCTGGCGTTCAGACAGGCGTCACTCCTACCCAGACCACAATGGGGAGTGAACTGACCATTTGTGACCTCTGTGGCAACCAGGGAAACCACTCAGGGTGACCCAGCTCCTACTCAGTGGCCTGGCAGTGCTCCTGGAGGAGGAAAAGAAGGGGTGCTGGGGTGAAGGGGGGCACTGACTTCTCACACACTCCGGCCCATGCAGCCCCTCCTGCCTCTTTCTCCCACAGCCTGCAGTCGGTGGGCTGTCTCTGAGAGCACAAATCCCCACATCCCCAGCATCTTCCTCCCTCAGGCTCTGGCTGGTGGCTCTAGAGCCCTGAAGTTGAGCTGTGCAGCTCGAGTGTCTGGCTCTGCAGCAGGTGACTCCTGTGTGGCTGTGGAGGTTGGGAGAGGAGAGCGCCTCGGGGCAGGAGAAGGATTCAGTCAGTGTGGTGGGTGGGAGGGAGATGAGCGAACTAATTAAAACCTGAATGAGTTCTTTCACTGAGCAACTTGCCGGCCCCCACCACCGAGTCAGGGACCAGCTCAATGCTCAGACCAGAAACCAGGAGCTTCAGGAAGGTTTAGACAGGGGAAGCCCCTTGGGGAGGTGCTCCTGACCTTGGGGGCGAGGGCACCACAGTGGATGAGAGCCCCATCTCACTGCCCAGGTGAGATGG
Organism: Dugong dugon; assembly: GCA_030035585.1. Taxonomy (NCBI): domain Eukaryota; kingdom Metazoa; phylum Chordata; class Mammalia; order Sirenia; family Dugongidae; genus Dugong; species Dugong dugon. The sequence goes on from CM057460.1 coordinate 154,012,296, forward strand.
GGTGTAATAAGCTGCCTGGGAGGGAGGGTGGTCTAGCTGAGAGCAGCCAGGCCAGGGACTTGTGAAATCCTCTCACCTTCTGGGGTTCAAGGCTGGAGGGGGTGCCGGGTAGCCTCCTCTTAGGCCAGATCTGGAGTGGACAGCCTGGTGGAGGCCTGGGCATGAGCTGGCCCTGGCTCAACAGAAGCCTGAACTTTGTGAGTGTGTCAAGAGGGTCCCACGAGGCTAATGGAAGTAAAAAGGAGCTATCGGGTGGCTGTCAGAGATGCCCCAAACCGTCAGGAGGCTGGGGGCCAGGCCTGAGGATGAGCAGAAGTGAGATGGAGAGGCAGGAAGCTCAGAAACTGACTTGAAGCCAGAACAGCCTTGTCAGGGTGACGCTGTGGCCACCTCAATACCGGTGACAGCAAGGGGAGGCGGGGCAGGTCCTCTGCTGTCCTTGTGGTCCCTGAAACACCCCATCAGGATTCTGGGTCTCCGGAGCAGGTATCCAACAGGAAAGCTCAGGCCCACCTGGCTGTACCTGGGCCAAAGAGGAAGGAACCTGGTTCCTTAGCTTCTGCTCTGGGAGGTGGATGCCTGGGCAAACCAGCTACAGCGGGGGAAGTGGGGTGATGACCGAGCATCCAGAAAATGACCCACGGCCACCTCAGGCTGTTCGCTGCCTCTTGCATTTTCTTCCTTCCATACCCCGTTTCCCTTGAGCACATTGTTAGTTGTAACATGCCAGCTGGGTCCCCCCCACAGGCTCCCCCTGCCTCACCAGCTGCATGGAGAGAAGGGAGGATGTGACAAGAGAGGCGCCACACCCTGAGCAGAGGAGCAGTGGCCCCATCCGTGCCCAGCATCCTGGAGCATCTCCTTGTGGCTGTAGTGGACAGCTGAGGTTTTGGCGACCCAGGGTCTATTCACCCTCTCCAAGTAACAAAAATCAGTTGCCGTCAGGTCAATTTCGACTCATGGCAACCCCATGTGTGTCACAGTGTTTTCAATGGCTGATTTTTTGGAAGTAGACGGACAGGCCTTTCTTTCAAGGCCCCTCTAAGTGGACTTGAACTTACAACCTTTTGGTTAGCAGCCGAGCTCATTAGCCCTTTACACCACCCAGGGGCTCCTTCTTGGTAACAGACTTGTGTTTTCCTTTGGGCTCCGCAGGTGGGTGGTGCCTGAGAACCTAGACAATCAGTTCATTCCATGTCCAGAGTACAGTGATTGTCCTGCAAAGGGTACCTGGCCCAGTTCTAGCCAACAACATTTGGACTCGGCTCTTCGGCTCTTCTATCTGAAGCTGACCGCAAGAGGGAGGATAGTGGTATGTGGGACAGCAGCCATCTTGCCACCACAGCGGGGAGCCCAGAGCCTCAGAGGACCCCTACACAGAGCTTGAGATTGAAGCCAGCCCAGTAGAAGGCAGATCGTTAAGAGGGAGGGAAGCTAGGTACTGAAGACCTCATTTGAGTCCTGGATCCAGCTGTGCCTAAACATCATCTTGGGACTTTTCAGTTATGTGAGCCAATATGTTTCCTTTTTTGCATAAGCCAGTTTGGGTTGGGTTTTCTGTCACTCACACTTAAAAAGAACCTGGCCAATAAATGCGGGGGTGGGTATGTGGAATGAATCAAGGAAAGACAGCCTTGGCCCTCTGTCATGGATTGAATTGTGTCCTCCCAAAATATATGTCACCTGACTAGGATCCTCCATTTTGTGATCTGATGCAATTATCCTATTATACTCCATCGTGTGTGTTGTAAATCCTGACCTCTGTGTGTTAATGAGGCAGGATTAGGGTAGGATGTATCTTGAGTCACCACCCTTTACCACTCTTACTCAAAGCACATACTTGCTGGAATCACACCTTCTATCTTACAAGAGATAAAAGGAGAGAGAAGGAAGCAGGGATAGGGACCTCAATATCACCAAGAAGAAGAGATGGGAGTGGAGAACGTCGTTTGGACCTGGGGCCCCTGCGCTGAGAACCTCCTAGAACCAGGAGACACAGAGAGAGACCGGAGACATTGCAGACAGCGAGAAGCAGCAGCACGGAAATGCCAGCAGCAGAACCAGGAGACTGGAGCAAGATGTTCCGGGAGCCTACCGACAGAGTGAGAGAGACAGCTGAGTGCCTACGGGCTGAAGCTTCCTGGTGGAGTGGGGTGCCTCTGGGCACTTATTCTCAGAGCTAAAGAGCTTTGTAACACTTGCCTGAGCAGGGCAGAGGCCAGGCAGAGGGGCTGAGGGGTGGAGGGATTTAGGACCAGAGAGAAACCTGCCTGTGGACATGGCTGAGAAGAGGCTGTCCTGATCAACATAGACCTTCCTCCAGTGCCAACAGGGAGAGAAAACCTTTCCTGTAAGCTGGCCTCTGAATTTGTACTTCTAGCCTCCTAAACTGTGAGAAAATAAACTTGTTTGTTAAAGCCACCCACTTGTGGTATTTCTCTTAAAGCAGCGCTAGATAACTAAGACACTCTCCTAAAGGTTCAGGAGAGAGACAGGAGTATGTGTCTGTGTTTAATTTCAGCCCTACTCAGCTGTGCCAAAGGACCCTAGAGACCTAGGGAAGGAGGGTTTTATTCCGCTTGCGCCAGAGATTTAGAGTAAGAAGCCTCATCTTGGGAGACTTTCATGGTAGAGGTGGCAGAAACTGAAAACTCCTCCTCAAGGGAGGTGCAAAATTCTGGCGGTCCCACTCAGAGCCTTCTGACCTGGCTGCTCATGCCACCTGGAGATCTTCTTTCTGGAGCTTTTGTGTTTTCTTTTAATAAGGAACCTAATTCTTTCCACTGGTATATAATCTCATATTTTACATGCAGCTTGGCTCAGCTTTCAAAATCAACAGATAATACTATAAATACCTAGCATCTATGCAGCTCTGTCACTACAATTCTCTCCTCACCTCCTGCCCCTGCCACCTGAGCCCCATCCGCCTTCTCCGTCCCAGCTCTGGGCTACCATCCTTTCTCTGGGGTCTCCCGCTCTCTATGGCCTCCGTCCACTCATCCTGCACTGCCATGATCACTTGGCTTGTGGAATCCCCCTGTTCTGGATTGAATTGTGTTCCCTCAAAATATGTGTTGAAGTTCTGGCCCCTGTACCTGTGGATGTGATCCTGATTTAAAATAAGGTTTTTATTTTTGTTGTGTTAATAAGGTCATACCAGAGTAGGGTGGGTCCTAAACCTAATCACTTCTGAGTTATAAAAATACCAAAACAGACACAGAGACACATGCAGGGCCAAAATGTCGTATAAAGACAGACACACATGGCAGATGTATCTACAAGCTCAGGAACGCCAAGGATTGCTGGCAGCTACTAGAAGCTGAAATAGACAAGGAATGACCTCCCCCTAGAGCCACGCCCTGAATTCAAACTTCTAGCCTCCTAAATTGTGAAAAAAAAAAATACATTTCCTTTCTTTAAAACCACCTACTTGTATTTTTTGTTAGGGCAGCGTTAGGTAACTAAGACACCCCCTGAGCTAGATCAGGTGTCCACACAGTCCTCTACTCCCACTCCTACCTGGCCCACCTCCAAAGCCAGTTCTTGGCTCCCATCACCACCATCTCCATCCTACACACTCAGTCCTCCCAGAATACCCCAAGCCCTTCCATATCCTTCTGCTCTCTCGCCTCTCCAGGCCCTTGGTCCTGCAAGGTCTCTCTTTAGACCTCACCTGAGCTCACCTGGTGGTTTAGCAGTAGAATTTTTGACAGCCATGCGGGAGACCCAGGTTCAATTGCCAGCCAAAGAACCTCATGTGTAGGTAGCTACCATTCATTTATCAATGAGGACTTGCATGTTGCTATGCTGCAGGTTTCAGCAGAGCTTCCAGTCTAACATGGACTAGGAAGAAAGGCCTGGTGATCTACTTCCAATAATGAGCCAGTGAAAACCCTATGGATCACAACCTTATGGATCCACAGCTGATCATGGGGATGGTGCAGGACTGGGAAGCATTTTGTTCTGCTGTGCATGGGGTCATCACGAGTGGGGGTTACGCACGACAACGGCTAACAACAGAGCTCACCTGAGTCACCTGACCACCTCGCTTGAGCTCACTTCTACCCATGTCTCTCGGGGGAACAACCTAGTGAGAGAGGTCTTCATCAATAGTGGGCTATTGAGGATTTGGTTTACTGACCCTCGCACTCCCTCTGGTTGCTGTCCTGGTCCCTGTGCACACACCTGCTTACTCATTCACAAATTCCCCTGCCCGCACCCACACGTGTCTCTCCTGCATGTACCCACTTGCTTCCTCCCTACATTGACACACACCTACCTGCAGCTTCCCTTACTGCACACATGGGCCCACACTCCCCTGACACGGGATGGGAGGAAATGTGTCTCGTGCAAGGAGCTCTTATCCTTAGGTAGGCAGGTGGGGGGAGCAAATACAAGCTCCCTTCAAGTCTAAAGCAACTTACTTTAGTAAATCCTATGGGCATAGTTCAATTCTAGAGAAAGCAGGAAATCGAGAAGGGAGAAAGGAAGAGGTCAGAGAAATGAGGGAGGTCCTAACCATGGGTACATCACTGGTCCACTTATTCCTGGCACCTGGGACTGGAGACCCACTAACAGTTTACTGAGCTTTCCAGTGTTTTATAAACATGCTTTTTATGCTGGAAATAGTGTATCGATGTTTATTTTTTGACTTTCAAACTTTATGTCCTGAAAAAATTCAGATAGATTTGCATAAATTATTATACATAATAGTATTTAATATTTAGTAGTTAGGTTATGCCCTTGCCAGGTGCTGCACTAAAAGGGCTTGTATTAGTCTCCTAGGGCTGTTGTAACAAAGTACCACAAACTGGGTGGCTTAGAAGAACAGAAATTTGTTGTCTCACAGTCAGAAGGCTGGAGTCCAAGATCAGGGTATCAGTCGTGTTGAATCCTTCTGATGGCTCTGAGGGAGAATCTGTTCCATGCCTCTCTCCTAGCTCCTGGTAATGATTGGTGATCCTTGGTGTTCCTTGCCTTGTAAATGCATCACTCCCAAATCTAAATCTTCACAACCCCATTAGTAGCTATTTACTATAACTCCCATTGTACAGATGAAGATACTGAGGCTATGAGTTGCCCAAGGTCACATGGTGTACATGACAGAACTGCAGCGCAAGCTCAGGTCTGCTGACATTTCAGCTTTAATCTCAGTCACCAAGATGTAATGCCTTATGCTTTAGGAACTTCCACTAGATCTGAAAATTGTGATTTATTTTACTGGAGCCTTTTGATTTTCTAAGGTGGCTACGGAATAACTTATCTATTCTTTGGGATAATAAAATGGCCTTGTGTATGTGTTAATACTTCCGTTGTTCTGAGATTTTTTTTTTTTTTAATTCACTAAATGTGAGCTTCCCATGGCTCTAAACATTTAATTCATCCTTCCATCCCAGTGTCCTACAGAACATCACTTGGTCTATAGGAGGTGCCCAGTCAATGCTGAAAGGAAAGTAAATCAAATAAAATTCAGGTTTTTGCTCTAGACTGTCCTAAGTGAGCTCATACATTAAGAGGATTAACAAAAACAAAAACAACATTAGGTAAATAAATCCTTCAAGGGTAAAATGGCCTAGCCACTCTTTACAGCTCTTTACCTGCTCTCTTATCGAACTTTCAGAGTCTCTAATCTGATTAGGAAGGTCACATGGGAAATTCATGCTCTTGGCTGGACAGGCTGCAGCCTGGAAAGCCATTTTCCAAATTCTAAAAGCCCATCTTGCCCTTGAGTCTGTGTTTCTCACAGGCCTGTGTCCTGCACAAACATACTTGTGCTTCTTATGCACTCAAATGGATAAACCATTCCTTGCAAGTTTGACAATATGATGCAAAGGGAAAGGATTTGCACTCTGGACACCAGCCTGGTTTGAATCACAAGTTTTCTCATCTGTAAAATGGGGCCCTTGCTGACAGTGCAGAGTTGACATGAGGATTAATGATGATATATGTAAAGGAATTAGCGTGGAGCCCAGCAACCCAGAGGCAGTGGGGAAAAGCAGTTAATTCTGACTCCTTCCTTACACGTTTCTGCCACAGCTGCTGGCTCCTCTTGGTAAAACAGACATTCTGAGAGCACATGCCCTTCAAGATGTCCTCACCTTCTTTTCTTTTCTTTTTTTGTTCTTTAGATGAGGGTTTACAGAGCAAATTAGTTTCTCATTAAACAATTAATACACATATTGTTTTGTGACATTGGTTGCCAACCCCACGACATGTCAACATTCTTCCCTTCTTGAACTTGGGTTCCCCATTACCAGCTTTCCTGTCCCCTCCTGCCTCCTCGTCCTTGCCCCTGGGCTGGTGTGCCCATTTAGTCTTGTTTTGCTTTATGGGCCTGTCTAATATTTGGCTGAAGGGTGAACCTCAGGCGTGAATTCAGTGCAGAGTTAAAGGGGTGTCGGGGGGCCTTACTCTCGGGGCTTCTCCAGTCTCTGTCAGACCAGTAAGTCTGGTCTTTTTTTGTGAGTTAGAATTTTGTTCTACATTTTTCTGCAGCTCTGTGTGGGACCTTCTATTGTGATCCCTGTCAGAGCAATCAGTGGTGGTAGCCGGGCACCATCTAGTTGTGCTGGACTCAGTCTGGTGGAGGCTGTGTGAGCTGTATCCTCATCTTCTCAACCATGCTCTTCTCAAGTCTCTGCTTTTTGTAATTTCTCAAAGATGATTGCCCACTCGGGAGAGCTCAAGCTTCTGATTCTGGACCATGAAGTCCTAAGCCCATCCCTTCCGTCCTCCGCCACATCCCTATTTCCAATTTGCTCCAAACCTGGCCTTTGTCCCCCACTCCCCACCCCCCGGGGCTTTCGAGATAGAGGCAGACAATAGAACACGGAATTCAGTCACACACATGGAAAAAAAGATTATGAAAATGAAAAGTAAATAAATATGGATGTTGAGGACTGAATTCTGATAAGTGGATTTTCAAAATTAGCCATTTGCAAGAGTAGATTAAATGCATCTAATGTGGTGGGTGGAAGGAAGTCTATTAAGATGCACAACAAATCCCATTTCAGCAGATTCCGGGGCTCAGGCATCTTGGGCCCCTCTGCCTTGAGCTTGTTTGCCAGGATAAATGCTGAATGCCTTTTAAGAGCACTAATTTGCTGTTGTCGTGCTGGTAAACAGGCCTCCTGGAAAGGGGCCACTGGCTGCCTTCTGTACATGAGGCGGACAGCAGGACAGGGAGGGGGCTGGCTAGGGCTGGGCGGCCAGGCCTGCTACAGGGGCCTGCTGAGGGCGTGGGGACCACTCGCTGTCTGCCGGGATGCAGGAGAGCGCCAAGGACAAAAGAATGACACTGGTTTCTCCATCATCTTCCCCAACCACCCGCCCCCACTCAGTCCTTTGCAGAGAGAATTCTGATCCCAGAATGCCTTGCAGCTCCTTCCATGGCAACAGTTGCCTTCCTCCCAGCACTGCCTCTGCCTCCTTACCTCCTGCTCCTTCTCCCTGCAGCCCACTCCTGTTCCCAGAGCCAGGCCTTCAGAGGGGGTTAGTGCTCCCCCAGGCAGGGGCCATTCTGTCTGTCCTCACAGGAGGGGCAGGCAAGCATTTGCCAGCGCAGAACCAGGCCCACTGGGAAGCTGGAGAAGAGGGTGCAAACCCCCAAACCACAGGCTCTGTCTCACCTGAGCACCACAGTCAGGGGTCTGGGAGCCCTGAGAAGCCCTGACTGTATTTTAGCTTTGAAGAAACAAGGGTGAGTATGTATCACTGCCACTTGGGGCAGAGGGGCAGGGAGAAGCCAGTGATCCGAACAAGCGCATCCTGATGTCTTTGAATGGGATCCCAGTGCCCAGAGTTGGGAGCAAGTTGGAACAGCTTCCTTATAGGACCTGAGGCCCCAAGTCACCATGTGACCCTATGTCCGAGCCAAGGACAGAACTGTCATAGGGCAAGGGAGTAGAGAGCACCCACCTAGCACCTAGCACCAACCTGGGCCCAGGCACTTGACTTAACTCACCCCATGTAATTCTCCCAGCTGTCTTCAAATTAGCCCCAAAGTCCTGTGGCCTACAAGGCCCCAGGGCTGATCTCATGTCTCCCTACTCCCCCTCCCTCTCGATTCCCCTGCCACTTCAGCCCCCTTCCCAGCCCCTTAGAGCCCTACACCCATTCCTTCCCCAGGACCTTTGCACTCGCTCTTCTCTGCGCCAGGAATGCTCAGCCGCCGTTTATGCAAGGCCAGCAACTTGGCATTCAGGTCTAAGAAGGGAAGCCCCCACCTCCCAGCAGCCACTCTCTATCACTAACCCCCCTTTTATTGTCCTCACAGTAGTTATTACTATTTGTTGTGAGTTTATTGTCTGCCTCTTCATCCCGGTGAGAACAACAACCTTGACTGTCCGGGACAGCTGTGTCCCTGCCCTGAGAACAGTGCCCCACACATAGTCAGCACTCAGTAAATATTTGTTGGAAAAATGAATAAAAGAATAAGGAAAGTGAAGGTCTGGGATGTGAAATGATTTGCCCAGGGTCACACAGATGGGAAGGGGTAAAGTCAGGATTGAAACTCTCTTGTGTCTGGTAGCAGAGCTTCTCCTGCTGCCTACAATTGCCACCAACTGGTAAGTAATGAGGTGGTGGTGAGTTGGGCCAGGCTCGCATCTGTGACAGCTTCTATCTGAGCTGCTTTCAGGGAGCTGTGAAGCAGTGTGCTGTCCACTCTCTCGGAAGCAGGGCCTAGAGGAGGTGGTTCTACTTCTCTCCCATTTCACAGATTAGGCAGCTGAGGCAGGGATGTGAAGCTCCCACAACAAAGGTGGGACTTGAACCCAGGCATTCTGGGTCAGGAGAGCAAGCAGTTCAGGAGAATTCTGTCCCCAGAATTGTGACACCTCAGCCTTGGGTACCTCTCTTAGTTATCTAGTGCTGCTATAACAGAAATACCACAAGTGGATGGCTTTAACAAACAGAAGTTTAGTCTCTTACAGTCTGGTAGGCTAGAAATCCGAATTCAGGGCTTCAGCTCCAGGAGAAGGCTTACTGTGTCTGCTCTGGAGGAAGGTCTTTGTCATCAATCTTCCCCTGGACTAGGAGCTTCTCAGAGCAGGGACCCCGGTTCAAAGGATGCACTCTGCTCCTGGCACTACTTTCTTGGTGATATGAGGTCCCCTTGTCTGTCTGCTAGCTTCTCTCTTTCATATCTCAAAAGAAATTGGCTTTAGACAAAACTTAATCTTGTAGATTGAGTCCTGCATTAACATAACTGCCGCTAATCCCACCTTATTAACATCATAGAGGTAGGATTTACAACCCATAGGAAAATCACATCAGATCACAAAATGGTGAACAATCACACAATACTGGAAATCATGGCCTAGCCAAGTTGACAGATATTTTGGGGGGACACAATTCAATCTGTAACAGTACCAATCAATTGCCAACTGCTGTCTGGGCGACTCCAGCTCATGGTGACACCATGTACGTCAATAGAACTGTGCTCCATAGGGTTTTCAATGGATGATTTTTTGGAAGTAGATCACCAGGACTTTCTTCCGGGGTGCCTCTGGGTGGACTTGAACCTCTAACATTTACATTAGCAGTGGAGCATTTTAGCTGTCTGCACCTCCTAGGGACTTCCAGTGTAGGGTAGTGGTTCTGAAACATTTCGAAGCAAGAGAATCTCTTGAGTCGTTGTTTAAGATGCGTGCTCCGTGGCCCCCCCACCAGTGGTTCTCATTCAGCAGGGCAGAGGTGGGGCCTGGGAATCTGCATGTTTAACAAGTGCCTCACATGGTTGTGATGCAGGAGCTGGAGAGACCCACATACTCTGACTGAGTCAGGGCTGTCCTGGCCAGAAACCTAGCTACCACTATAATGTTGCCTCCAAAACCATCACTTCCCTCCCCTCTGTCCCTAACCCTCCTCCCTCCCCGTCCTCTCAAAAGTGAGGCCTGATCAGTGTCTGTCCTTTCCTGCTACCAAGTGATGGGATCTGAAGGGCTTCTGCTCAGCTTCCTGGGAGGCAAGTGGGATGGAGGAGAGGAAGAAGGCAAGGCATTGGGCCAAATCCCCTCTGCTGTCCCTGCACATGGCCTGGGCAACCAGGAGGTGACACAGTCCCCATCGGGTGACACGTGTGTGTGGAGTGGATAGGGAGCCTGGTGTAAACAAATGGGGTTGGCTTTGAAAAGTGCAGACGGAGGCTTGTCTTCAAAGGAGAAGAGTCCCTTTCCATGTGGCCCCTCAGAGATAGTTCCTTTTGGGAAGGACTCCTTCGGGAAGCCTCTGACCCCTTCTTCTGCCAAGACCTGTTCTACCCAAGGGTGGGTGTCAGCTCTGGGAACAGCCTGGACCCTCCAGAGCCAGCCTGGGGAGCACGGCAGGTGAGCAAGCCAGGTTGTCCCACCTTTGCTGTCATACACAGGGTGGGACTCCAAGAAATAATGCTCCCCTGCCTGTGGCAGCTCCCAAGCTGGTTCTGAAGGCTGGTCCTGAAGAGGAGGCCCATGGTGGAGGAGGGGAAATTGTGGCTGTTGCTGCCTTGCTCTGTCTGGATGTATATTGTTGGTCTATTTGTTAAGATAACCAGTCTCACCACACAGCCACATTTCTCACAGGAGGGAGTAGACAGAAGAGCAGGTTTGGAAATCATAAGTCTAGAGAACATTTACTGAACAGTAACATCCCCAGGTGGTGCAAAGTGTCATTGAGCTTGGCTGCTAACCGAAAGGTTGGAGGTGTGAGTCCACAAGGATGCACCTCTGAGGAAAGGCCTGGAGATCTACTTCTGAAAAATCAGCCACTGAAAACTCTGTGGAGCACAAGTCTGCTCTGACACACATAGGATTGCCATCAGTCAGAGTTGACTCGACAGGGTTGGGTTTGGTTTTAGCCTCATAGCCAGATTCTAGACCAAGCACTGTATGAGGGTGTTCTTTTCTTTCCAAAGTTCCGAAGGACCAGGCACTAGAGTTGCTTCCAACTCATGGATAAGGAAGTCAGGGCCAGAGAGGCACTGAGGTCGAGTGACCCCGAGCCTGGCCTCCGGCTCTCCTTGAGGCTATGCAATCGCAAAGCCTGTGTGATGAGAACTGGACACCAGACTGAGCAGTAGGTTTGGATTCTGTGGAACGCGTCTGCTGGGTCCACATTCAGGTATCAGTTGAAGCAGCACTGATGGTTGCCTGGGACACATGATGGGAAGAGCCAGTTGCTAATAGTATTAAAACACTTCCATCCCCATTGGAAGGTAGCTGCTTCCTCCAGCTCCTAGAGGCTCCCCAGCACTCTAGCCTTTCTGGAGTCTTCTGGATCCTCCCATCATCTCATGGCTGGCCACAGCCCTGACGGACCAGAGCCCTTGCCCTTTGGGTTGTTAAGTATTTTGACTGCTATGCTGGGCTTCAAGGGACAGGATTTAAAATAGATCTGACATGAAGTCCCCCCTAAGCTCCAAAATCTCTGTCCCTAAGAGGTCACAGAAAGGCCTGGAAAGGAGCCGCAGATGTCAGAGATGTGGTCCCAACTCTGGCCATCTTTCTAAGCCTCAGTTCCCTCATCTATTAAAAGAGACTGCAAGAAAGGATAATGCTTAACAAGCTCGGTTGCTAACAAAAAGGTGGGAGGTTCGAGTCTACCCAGAGATACCTGGGAAGAAAGGCCTGGCGATCTGCTTCTGAAAAATCAGCCATTGAAAACCGTGTGGAGCACAGTTCTACTCGGACACACGTGGGGTTGCCATGAGTAGGAGTCGACTGGACAGCAACTGGTTTGTTTTATTTTCCCTGTCTGCCTCTCAGAGGATCCTTGAGGCAACAACAGGGACCACAGAGGCCCCCCAGGATCTTCCATGGGTGAGCACTCAGAGCCTCCTGGGCTGCAACATTCTTATCTCCTGTGAGCTGGTGCTCGGCCCCCGCCCCCAACCAGACCCATTCTTCCCTGATGAACAATATTTTAAAATTAGTTTGCAGTTCCTAACAGAAGCAAAAACTGTTAGAATTTATCATCGGAGACTTGTTTTCATCTCTCTTTGCCGAAGCCCAGCCTGGGCCTCTGCGGTTCGTTATTTGATTTTTTACCATCAACGAGCTGTTTTCCAAATCCAGTTGCCCATGTTTGCAGGAAGCTTGGGCCTCCCACACGCTGCTCAAACTGGCCTTCTCTGGCTCACATGTGGGGGGAGAGGGGGACTGTAGGCCTGATTCCAGATGGCTCAGGGAGCCACATCGGGATGGAGGAGACAGAGGGAGTGATGCGAGGGAGAGGGAGACGCTGAGTGCTGAGGTAAACAAATTTGAAGCCAATTACCCGTGGCAACCTTGCCCCCTAAGGAGGGGAGGTGGCTGGAAAAATACAAAGATAATTTTGGGCCAACTACACGATGGTGGAAGTTGGTCCCCTGCTGGGAATTTGCTGCCACCTCTCCCCCAACTTTGAGGAGGGGGGCAGGGAAAATTCCAGAATGTAACAGGCCAGGGATGTTGGCAGAAGGGGTCTGTGAAGGCAACAAGTATCAAAACAGTTTGGAGGATTGGGTCTGTGGTTAGAAAAGAGGAGAAAGAGAGAGCAGGCCCCTCCAGCCACAGTCGTGTCTGCCCCTCACAGTCCACCCCTTGCCCTACACCTGCAGTGCCTGCTGGGTATTAAGGGCCCAGGTCTGTTCCAAACAGACACAGGGAGCTTCCTTCCTGCGAGAACATCTTTTCATCTTTGGTCAGGTGGTGACGGATAGAGAAACTGGCTCAAAGAAGCGAGGTAAGTAGCCCAGGGTCACCCAGAGAATTAATATCGTAACTGAGGATAACATCCAGGCCTTCTATTTACTAGATGAAATAGTGCCAGGGGATGTGCTGCAAGAGACGGGAAGATAGAATTTGAAATCATTTCTTATTTTTCTGCAAATGTAGTTGGTGTTGGGTTTTTTTTTCCCCCCTTCTCTCCCCTGGAGATAAAGTAGCTGTCACTGTCTTTTCCATCCCCCCCCCTTCCACCACCTGAGACCTTGTGTTTCCCCTGGATTTTGACCCCCTCCTCCAGGGCAGTTTCCCAGAGTAAAATGCAGGGACAGGCTGCAGAGAAGCACCAGGGCTGAGCTGGGCATGAGTATCAAGTTCACTCTGGGACCACCCAGAAGGACAGAAGTACACCCAGGAGATGACATTCCACCAGCTCCCTCCCGGTGACCTGTTGACACCCACCACTAACTCTTCCCTGTATCAGGAGCAGATCAGGACTCAGGATGCAGCAAGGTGGGGGAAGCAGGGACAGAATATGACAACAGGAAGTCAAAGTTCAAATCCCAGCTCTGCCAGAACTGGGTCCCTGGAGCAAAATGCTTTACCTCTTGGAGCCTCAATTTTGAGTCCCTGGGTGGTACAAAGGAGCCCTGGTGGCACACTGGTTAAGAGCTCAGCTGCTAATCCAAAGGTCAGCAGTTCGAATCCATCAGCCACTGCTTGGAAACCCTATGGGGCAGGTCTACACTGTCCTATAGGGTCCCTATGAGTCGGAGTCGACTGGACGGCAATGGGTTTTTGGGTGAGACGAATGATTAATGAGCTCAGCTGCTAACCAAAAGGTTCGAGTCCACCCAGAGATGCCTTTGAAGAAAGGCCTGGTGGTGATCTACTTCTGAAAACTCAGCCATTGAAAACCCTGTGCACGGTTCTACTCTGAAACGCATGGGGTTGCCATGAGTCGGAGTCAACTCGGCGGCAACAGATTAAAATGAGGCTGCACTTTAAAGGTTATTATGAAGGTCAAATGCAACCAATGAGCCTGAAGTACCCCTGATCCAGTAGGCATAAAGTAGATGACCATCCCAGCGTTACCATGATCGCACACAATTTAAACTAGAAGGGTTTTTAGGGCAATTTATGTGAGAACTTTCAAGAGCTATGAAATCAATTGGAGGGTATTAACTGTACAAATAAAGTAACAGAAGAAAATTACCTCTACAGAATTAGAACACAGCAACTAGCAAGGAAGAAAATGGTCTAGAGGTGGAGTTAGACACACGCAAATGGCTGTAGCCTTGAGACGGAGGAACGTGCAGCTGATCCATCAAGGGCCAGAGCTGGCAGGGTCTTCTAGAACTGAGTGAGGACAGCATTGGTGTGAGACTGTTGGGGTTACCGTGCAGGTGGGAAGGCGAGAAACTGAGAACAACAAGCAAATGGAAATGTGGATCACATAGTTAAGACCAGGTTTCCAAGCAGGGAGACCAACGGGAGGTGAGTGATGATGGAGGATGCAGCAGGACCAGGCAGCGAGCGTTTCATTCCACTGCGGCGCATCGCTGAAGAAGACTGTAGGCAATGAACTCTAAGACCCAAGTCTAGGAAGTTAAGTGCTCTGGTGAGTCCCTCGGTGGTGCAAACGGTTAAGCGCTCAGCTGCTAACTGAAAGGTTGAAGGTTCGAGTCCACCCAGAGGCACCTTGAGAGAAAGACCTGAAGATGTACAACCGAAAAATTAGCCACTGAAAACCCTATAGAGAACAGTTCTAGTCTGATACACATGGGTCTTCATGAGTCAGGGTCAGCTTGACAGCAACCGATTTGGTTTCAAGTGCCCTGGAATATCAGGGTGGGGGGCCTTGGAGAATCAGTGGAGGCTGGACCAGGAAGGGTGGGAAAGAACTTGAAATAAAATAGAACTAGGCTGGAATCAGAGCCCGGGTGGTGTAGTGGTTACGAGCTTGGCTGCTAACCAGAAGGTTGGCAGTTCCGGCAGTTTGCTCCTTGGAAACTCTATAGGGCAGTTCTACTCTGTGAGTCAGAATTGACTCAACAGCAACAAGGAGGAGGCTGGAATCCCGGGCCTACCCCTCTCAGGGATGTGGCCTTGGGACTCCTCAAGCTCAGTTTCTCATATGTCAAATGGGAAAAAGAATTTCTACCTGCAGAGTCTATTGAGAGGGGTTGTTGTTGTTGGATGCCATCGAGTCAGTCCCCTGACTCATGGCAATCCCGTGAACAATGGAATGAAACGCTGCCTGGTCCTTCACCATCCACATGATTGGTTGCAAATCAGACTGCTGTGATCCATAGGGTTTTCACTGGCTGGTTTTCAGAAGTAGATCACCAGGCCTTTCTACCTAGTCTGGAAGGTCTGCTGAAACCTGTTCAGCATCATAGCAACACACAAGTTTCCACTGGATAAACTGGATAAAGCATGTGAGCGTGGGGCTGAGCTATCTTTATGACGCATTTTGCTTGCCTCCTAGTAGGTTGGGCTGACACTGGGCCCTTGCCTTCTGCGTGGCTTGGATAGAATTCACACCCTTTCCCACCCCACTTGGCCCCTGGAGTGGGCCAAGACAAAATCAGCATATTCCCTCCTTCTGGCCACAGTGATTGGTTTAGGGGATGGGCATATGACCTAAGCCAGACCAATCGGAATGCACCTCAGGACTTCTGTAGGGAATGTCCTGCCACAGATTTGCTATCCCCCAATCCTCATGTTAAACAGGAAGCATGTGGTTTTAGGAACTACCAGTTGTTATCACAAGATGTCCTGGATCTAGCCATACCTGAAGCTAAACTGCTATATGAGTTAATGTAGTCCCTTGAGAAGCCAGCATGGGTCCTGGCTTATCCTCAGCCACTACTTAAAGTTCCTCCAAATCACCAGATCACCAAATCATCAGCTCATTTGAAACTGGGATTTTCTTCTCAGAAGTGCCTCTGCCTGTTCCAGGGTGGGGATTCTCCCCTCTAGCATGCTCCATCCTTCCAGTAGCAGCAAGTACCAGGTTGTCACATGTGGCCATTACTGCCTGGTGCAGCCCCTCCTCCTACTCTGGAGCTCTGAGAACTCACCTTGCTATTAAGCATCGCCAGGAGCCAGCTTCCTCGCAGCTCTGGGCCCCTGTGCAGACAGGCTCAGAGCTGCATTAAATAAAGACTGCAGCCCTGAAACTGTTCAAATGGATCTACATCAATGAGGACAGCAAGGGTTGCCTTTAAATAGATGATACCAAGAGCCAGCCGGGGCAGGCGAGGTTTGCCTCCAGCATTATTCTCCCCCCTGTTCTGTGCCCTTCCTCCATCTACTTTTAGCATGCCTTACCCCAAACCCTGTCATAAATTAATCCACACATTAGCGGCTTAATATGTTAGTCCTCTAGTTGTGATCTGCTTCAGTGAAGATTACAGCAAAGAAAACCCTATGGCGCAGTCTACTCTGTCACATGAGGTCGCCATGAGTTGAAATCGAAGGCACCTAACACCAACAACTAGTTTTAAAAGAGGAACAGAACATGGGAGTGGGCAATGTTTACCCTAAGGGGTAGACTCATTCACGGTGGAATTATAGGCATTACTGACCAAACCATGAAATACGCATTTGAGGAGAGGGAAGGTTTTCTAATCCCCCTCGCCATGCCACTCAGCCCCCACAAAACCAAAAAAACCAAATCCGTTGCCATCCAGTCGGTTCCAACTCATAGTCAACCCTATAGGACAGAGTAGAACTGCCCCGTAGAGCTTCCAAGGAGCAGCTGGTGGATTCGAATGGCTGACCTTTTGGTTAGCAGCTGAGCTCTTAACTACTGTGCCACGAGGGCTCCAATAGTTTATTTCACCAACCACCACACTACATCCTTTCTTTTCTCCCCAGAGGCGGGCCCTCAAAGTCCATTCCATGGAGAGAGTCCAGTCCAGGTTTGTCCTTTCCCTCCTCGGGGAGGGAAGGAAGGAGCACTGCTTCTGGGCAAGGTGTGCCTGGGACTGGGATTTCCTGCTTTGCCTGGGTGAAAAGGAGCTATCCTTGGCTGCAGGACCTTGAAGGGAAGCTCCATGGACTGGTGGGTGATGAACCAAACCAACCCTGGGAAATCAGGGCTACCATGGCAATGTTGCTGCAGACCTCCCTGCATGGCTAGGCAGGGCCCCAGAGCTCTCCAGTTCAGGGGAGCCAGACTCCCCAGCCCAACACCTGCGCATAGCTACGTTTACAAGTCCTAAGGACCTTGGGTACATTACCTTTTTTCCTAGTTTGTGAAGTAGGTACTATTATTATCTCCATTTTACAGATGGAGAAATTGAGGGCCAGGGAAGTGCAGCAGTCGGCCCAAGGACCCAACGCCTTGACTCCCACTTTACACAACCTCCCTGTATTTATATGCTGCTTCTACAGACTATTGTTTGTTGTTGTTGTTGTTAGCTGCGGTCCAGTCGGCCCCCAGCTCGTGGCAACCCCATGCACTGTGGGATGAAACGCTGCCCATCCTGCGCCATTCCCATGATTGACTGCAGATCTGACTGTTGTGATCCATAGGGTTTTCATTGGCTGATTTTTGGAAGTAGATCACCAGGCCTTTCTTCCTAGTCTGTCTTAGTCTGAAAGCTCCTCTGAAACCTCTTCAGCATTATAGCAACACACACGCCTCCGCTGACAGACGGGTGGAGGCTGTACACGAGGTGTAATGGCCAGGAATCAAACCTGGGTCTCCTGTATAGAAGACAAGAATTCAACCACTGAACCAGCACTGCCCCTCAACTTCTGTGCTCATGTGCAGAATGGAAAGGCTCCAGCATTAAGCAAACCTGAGATATACCCTTTCTGCCTGGCCTGGCTGTGGCTTTGGACACTCAGCCAATGAAGCACCTGACCCTACAGGGCTGCAGGGGGACATGAAGCACTCCCTTTACCCCCACACATGGTCCGCCAGGAGCTGGTCACAGGCACATCCCCAGGCATGTGCAGACCCTGGCAGCCACTTGATGTGTGGGCCGCCACGTGGCTCCAAGAGATCCAGGAGGAGAGAGCCGCCATCCAACAGTGGGGACAAGCAGATGGAGCAAGTGACTCAGCACGGAGGCCAGATGTGGCCAGACGAGAAGAATAAACATGGGGGCCGGAGGCCAAGCCACAGCTCCTTCAGAGCCTGGTGGGGATGTGGTGCTGGGCAGTGGCAGGCAGGTGGGACGGGGACGAGAGATGGACGGCCCCATCAGGCTCAGTGGAGTGTGGAAAACCAGACAGATGGTCTTGTTAAAGGAACCAGCTGCATGAGGGAGAGGACTCCACTCCGGAGTCAGGGGCCCAGTGCAGGCTCCTTCCCAACTGTGTGCTGTTTTGGTCCTGGATCCTGCCTGCCTCACCTGCCCTTACCTGCTCTCACCTGCCTAAGGTGGCCACCGGGTGTGGACAGGCCAGCCAGGAGATACTGTGTGTACAAATGCTAGGACCAATGGCTCAGAAGTACTGGCCACAGCACTGGCCCCTGACCAGATATCCTATCCCAGGAATCCCCCCTCCCCTCCAAATTGCTGACAACACTATCTGTCAGGCCGCTGCTGTGTGCCAGACACTGGACTGGACATTCTAGGTGCCTCGGCTCTATGTTGCGTTGGCCGTTCCTCTACTTGGACCCCCACACAGCTGACTCTGCCTCAGCTGACACCTTGGAGAAGCCCTCCCTGACCACCCCAACTGAACGGCCTCATCACATACTAGTCCAGGGTACCATTTAGGTTTTGCCATAGCTTTGTCATTATCTAAAACCATCCCATTCATTTACTCATTGGCTTTGTCCCCCCGCTAACACGTAAGATCCTCAAGGACAGGGCTGCATCTGTTTGATTCATGACTGTATCCTAGCTCCTGATCAGTGCTTGGCACATAATAAGTGCTCAATTAATGCACATGGACTAAAGGTTCACAACTCAGGTTGGGGGGATGGGGGGGCCACCCAATCCTTCCTCTGCTTATCCTTGCTTGATTTCCCTCCTTAGCACTTACCACTGACTAACATACCACACATTGGCCTTCCTCATGGACTATCACCCTTACTAGAATAGAAGCTTTATGAGAGATGCAATTTTGTCTGTATCCCCCATGCTTTGTTGGTTAAATGAAAGGTCTCCAGGGTAAACACCATCACCATGCCCATTATACAGAGGAAGCTAGGGGTGGGAAGAAGTGCTGTGCCCACGGTCTCATAGAGGATGAGGGCACAGCACAGCTGAATCCTGCTCTGTAGGACAAGGACCTCACTTCTCAGGTGCTTCCTCCTGACCCTGCTCCTCCTGGCTGCTGAAGTCACCAAGCAAGCCACATCCCCATCTAGAGTTATACACACGTGCTCATCTTGTGTGATGGGCTGAATAACGGCCCCTAAACATATCCAAAGTCAAAAAGAACATTCCGAGATCTATCCTGAAGTACAACGCTGTCAGTGATAGGATAATATCCATAAGTCTACAAGGAAGACCTATTAATATGACTGTTATTGCAATTTATGCACCAACTACTAATGCCAAAGATAAGGAAATTGAAGATTTTTACCAACTTCTGCAGTCTGAAATTGATCAAACATGCAATCAAGAGATATTGATAATTACTGGCGACTGGAATGTGAAAGTTGGAAACAAAGAAGAAGGATCTGTAGTTGGAAAATATGGCCTTGGTGATAGAAATGATGCTGGACATTGCATGATAGACTTTTTCAAGACCAATGACTTATTCATCGAAAATACCTTTTTTCAACAACATAAAAGTCACTATACACGTGGACCTCATTGGATGGAAAACACAAGAATCAAATCAACTACATCTGTGGAAAAAGACTATGGAAAAGCTCAGTATCATTAGTCAGAACAAGGCCAGGGGCCGACTACAGAACAGATCATCGATTGCCATATGCAAGTTTAAGCTTAAGCTGAAGAAAATTTTTTAAAAGTCCACAAGAACCAAAATCCAACCTTGAGCATATCCCACCTGAATTTAGATACCATCTCAAGAATAGATTTGACACATTGAACGCTAATGATTGAAGGCCAGACGAGTTGTGGTATGACATCAAGGACATCATACATGAAGAAAGCAAAAGGTCATTTAAAAGACAGAAAAGAAAGAAAAGACCAAAATGGATGCCAGAAGAGACTCTGAAATTCGCTCTTGAACGTTGAGTAGCTAAAGCGAAAGGAAGAAATGATGAAGTCAAAGAGCTGAACAGAAAATTTCAAAGGATGGCTTGAGAAGACAAAGTAAAGTATTATAATGAAATGTGCAAAGACCTGGAGTTAGAAAACCAAAAGGGAAGAACATACTTAGCATTTCTCAAGCTGAAAGAACTGAAGAAAAAATTTAAGCCTCAAGTTGCAATTTTGAAAGATTCTATGGGCAAAATATTGAACAATGCAGGAAGCATCAAAAGAAGATGGAAGGAATATACAGAGTCACTATACCAAACAGAATTGGCCGACATTCAGTCATTTCAGGAGGTAGCATACGATCAAGAACCGGTGGTATTTAAAGGGAAAGTCCAAGCCGCACTGAAGGCACTGGTGAAAAACAAGGCTCCAAGAATTGACGGAATACCAGTTGAGGTGTTTCAGCAAATGGATGCAACACTGGAAGCACTCACACATCTATGTCAAGAAATTTGGAAGACAGCTACCTGGGCAGCTGAGTGGAAGAGATCCATATTTGTGCCCATTCCAAAGAAAGGTGATCCAACAGAATGTGGAAAGTATCGAATAACGTCATTGTGATCACATGCAAGACAAATTTTGCTGAAGATCATTCAAAAGTGGTTGCAGCTGTATATTGATGGGGAACTGCTAGAAATTCAAGCTGGATTCAAAAGAGGATGTGGAAAGAGGGATATCGTTGCTGATGTCAGATGGATCTTGACAGAAAGCAAAGAATACCAGAAAGATGTTTACCTATGTTTTATTGACTCTGCAAAGGCATTTGACACTGTGAATCATAACAAATTATGCATAACATTTCAAAGAATGAGAATTCCAGAACACTTAACTGTGCTCATAAGGAACCTGTACGTAGACCAGGAGGCAGTCGTTCGAACAGGAAAAGGGGATACTGAGTGGTTTAAAGTCAGGAAAGGTGTGAATCAGAGTTGTATCCTTTCGCCATACTTAGTCAATCTGTATGCTAAGCAAATAATCTGAGAAGTTGGACTATATGAAGAAGAATGGGGCATCAGGATTGGTGGAAGATTCATTAACAACCTGCAATATGCAGATGACACAACCTTGCTTGCTGAAAGCAAAAAGAACTTGAAGAATTTACTGAGGAAGATCAAAGACTACAGCTTTGAGTATGGATTATACCTCAACAAAAAGAAAACAAAAATCCTCACGACTGAACCAAGAAACAACATCATGATAAATGGAGAAAAGATTGAAGTTGTTAAGGATTTCATTTTCTTGGATCCACAATCAATGCTCATGGAATAAGCAGTCAATAAACCAAATGATGTATTGCATTGGGAAAATTTGCTCCAAAAGACCTCTTTAAGGTGTTGAAAAGTGAAGATGTCACTTTAAGGACTAAGGTGCACCTGACCCAAGCCATGGTATTTTCAATCCTTCATTTGCATGTAAAAGCTGGACAATGAATAAGGAAGACCGAAGAATTGATGCCTTTGAATTATGGTGTTGGTGAAGAATATTGAATACACCATGCACTACCAGAAGAATGAATAAGTCTGTCTTGGAAGAAGTACAGCCAGAGTGCTCCTTGGAAGCGAGTAAGGCAAGACTTCATCTTATATACTTTGGACATGCTATCAGGAGAGACCAGTCCCTGGAGAAGGACATCATGTTTGGTAAGGTAGAGGGTCAGTGAAAAAGAGGAAGACCCTCGACAAGATGGATTGACACAGTGGCTGCAAGAGTAGGCTCAAACATAGCAACGATCGGGAGGATGGCGCAGGACCAGGCAGCGTTTCGTTGCGCTGTACACAGGGTCACTATGAGTCGGAACCGACTTGGCAGCACCTAACAACAACAAAGAGGTCCAGGTCCTATTCCATGAAACCCGTGGATGTTACCTTATATGGCAAAAGGGGCTTTGCAGATGTGATTAAGGATCTTGAGATGGGGAGATTATTTTGGACTATATGGATGGGCCCTAAATGTGACCCCAGGTTTCCTCATAAGAAGAAGGCAGAGAGAGATTTGACTGCGGAAGTAGGAGAGTCGATGACAAAAGCAAGAGGTGGGAGTGATACAAGGGAGGGGTCATGAGCCAAGGAATGGCAGGCGACTTCCAGAAGCTGGAAAAGGCAAGGAAAAGTATTCTCCCCTGGAGCCTCCAAAAAGAACCATCCTTTCTTGACACCTTGACTTTAGCCCAGTAAAACTGATTTCAGACTTCCAGCCTCCAGAACTGCAAGAGAATAAATTTGTGTTGTTTTAAGCCCAGTGTGTAGGAGTAGGAAATAACAGACAATGAAACCCATTGCCATCGAGTCACCTCCAACTCATGGCCACCCCATGTGTGTCAGAGTAGAACTGTAGGCCAGAGGGTTTTCAATGGCTAGTTTTTCAGAAGTAGATCACCAGGCCTTTCTTCTGAGATGCCTCTGGGTGGACTTGAACCTCCAACCCTTCAGTTAGCAGTCAAGTGTGTTAACCGTTTAAACCACCTAGGGATTCCATAATACTCAATGGGCAACAAGAAACTAATATAGCCAGTCTGCTCCTGACCAGACCTAGAAAAACCCAGCCTGTGTGTATATCAGGAAGTCCGATCCTGGTCCCGTCCCTGGCTGAGCCTCCTGCAGCAGGGAGGGAACACAGTCTCAGGGCCAGCTCTGCGCCCGTTGACTGACTCCAGACAGAAACAGAACAATAACCACGAAAACTGGCCCTCATGGAGCCCTCCCTGAGTGCTGAGTGCCTTACACACACAGACACACAGACACACAGACACACAGACACACAGACACACAGACACACACACACACACACACACACACACACACACACACACACACACACACACCCCTCACTTCCTTCTCACAGCATCGCTGGAAGGTGGTTTCTACGATGCCTGCCAACTTCCTCACAAGGAAACTGAGGCTCAGAGAGCTGAGGTGACTGGCCCACGGTCACACACCAAGTAGCAGAGCTGGGGTTTGAACTCTGAGTCTTAATCATCGTGTCCTGACTCGATGACGGCCAATTCAGCCAGCATATCAGAGCTGCTGGTCCACAGGCATTCAAACACCTGAATGCTGCCTTTCAGCAGTTCTAAAAGAGCTGTAGCATGGTCTTCTTTCTCTCTGTTTCTAACCAGGCGTTCTCTTCCAGTTAATCACATACCAGAGAGTCTCATTCTGTCCCGATACGCCCACAAGTGTATCTGAGATTGCTTAGGAAAGTGCAAAAAAAATGATTTAGCTCATGTTCTATTTACAGTCCTCTAAGGCAGGGTCTCTGTGAGTCGGAATCTATTTGACGGCAATGGTTTGGTTTGGGTTTAAGGCAGTGGTGGCTCAGTGATAGAATTCTTGCCTTCCATGCCAGAGACCTGGGTTCAACTCCTGGCCAATGCACCGAATATGTGGTCACCACCCATCTGCCAGTGGAGGCTTGTGCGTTGCTGTGATGCTGAACAGCGTTCAGTGGAGCTTCCGGACTAAAATGGACTAGGAAGAAAGGCCTGGTGATCTACTTCCAAAACTCAGCCAGTGAAAACCCTATGGATTTTCACAATGGTTCGATCTGCAACCAAGCATGGGGATGGCACAGGACCAGGCAGGGTTTTGTTCTGTTGTGCATGGGGTCATCAGGAGTCAGAGACAGGCCCTATGGCAGCCTACGACAACAGCAACAAGGCCCCACCTCGTAATCTGAGAAGATCAGTGGCAAACCAGTGGCCAGTAGACCATACCCGGCCAGCAGAGGGATTCTGCACAGCCTGCATCATAATTTGTATTATTTTTAATTGGTGCCCAACATTTAACATCAGAAGATTTCATACAAAAATCTGAATTTCCAGCTTCTCTTCAAAATCAGAAGTCAGGACCACATTTGGCCCTACTTCTGGGTAGGTCAGGACAGGCTGGGGTATGCTGCAGTAACAAGCATCGCCAAATCTCAGGGGCCTCCCACAATAGACGTTTATTTCTCACTCACGTAGCTGTCCAATGCAGGTGGGCAGGGGGTGGGGGTGGGGGTCCTGCTCTACACAGTCAGAGACCCCGGCTGATAGAGCACCACCGTCTTTTGGTGGCATCTGGCACCCGTGGCCTTGTCAGGGAAAGAGAGAGCCAGGAGAAGAGCGCATGAACGTTGGCACGGCCTCTCCATGTGACACACGTCAGGCTTCTGCTCACTTTTCATTGGCTGGAACTAGTCATGTGGCCCATCTTCACTGCAAGGGGGCTGAGAAGTACAGTCCTCAGTGAACACTAGTTTACTAGATACTGGTGAACACTAGTCTACCACACTGTCCCACTGGGCAGCAATTCACTGGAGCTGAGTGGGCACTGCCATGTACAAGTGTTCGGGATGTGCACTCCACAGCTCCAGGAGGCACCATTCTTGTTGTAAAGTTTCTGGGGTTGATGCTTCTTGCAGTCGTGCAGTGAAGAATCTACAGGGCTGTCCATAGCGGCCTTTCCCTCCCTACATGGGCACATGTGCCTCTCTAGTTTGCCCCAGTGCCAGGCCGTCACTGGCGTCCCTGCAGCATTCTGATTGCATCCTGAGCCTTAGTCATCGAGTAGATCCAAATTAAAGGCAAATTCCTCAGCAGCGGCAGCTTCCTATAGGACAAAGCCCAAACTCCTTTGCAAGACATTCAGACAGTTTACAAATGGGCCTTGGCTTCATTCTCGGTAGGCTTTCCCTTCCCAATTCCAGCCCCTGCCATATACCTCTATGCTCTTGTCAGTAATTCCCAAGGTGAGTTAAATGCTTCTGGGCCCTGAGGGTGCTCCATGGAGCAAATCAGTTTGGGAAGTCGGGCACACCCTATCCCCCTCCTGGTGAGCCTCAGTTTACACTGGCACAATAAAGGCCCTGACAAGTCCTGCGGTGAAGAAACCAGTTCCCCTTTGTTTAATCCAGAGTTTGCCACTCTGTGCCCTTTTCTCAAACAGAACCCATGATCTCCTAGGGGTCGGAATGTCCGCTCACCCATGCACCTGCCCATGTACCTGTGTCTGCACTTCTCTCTTTTCCTCAAGTCAGCTTAGCAGCTTCTACTCATCCTGCAAATGCCCTTCTGGAAGATTCTCCTCATTGCCTGTGTCTTCTCATTGCCCGATTATTTATTCTGTGTCCAAGTCCCCCTGGGCTGGGACTTTTTTAGGACAGAGCCCCAGCCACCGGGGCCGTAGACCGTGCTGCCTCCTCCCTGTAGCTCATAGGAGCCTCCTCGTTCCATCCCTGCGTGGGGGACATTTTCAGCCTCTGGCACTCACCAGGGCTATGGTTGGCCCCTCTCCCTTTCTGGGGTGAGCAGGACCTCTGGACTCAGCCACCCACTCTCATGGTCATACTCAGAGCCTCTCAGGGGCAAGAGATCCTGCAGTAAACACCATTCTTTGAGGTCCTCGTATGTTAAAAATGCAAGAAATTATGTGGAATCTGATACTGGTGATGGTTACACAACACGGGAAACGTAGTCAATATCACTGAACTGTACACATAAAAATGGTAGAAATAGCAAATGTTTTGTTATATATATTGCATTACAATTTTTTGTAATGCAGGAAATGCCAGAAAGGGTTACAGAAACTGTGGGATAACTTAAATGTTTACCTTTAACAATTCATTCACTCAGTTGGCACATATTTATAGAGCTCCTACTATGCACCACCCCCACCTGTCTGTCAGTTTGTCATACTGTGGTAGTTTACGTGTTGCTATGATGCTGGAAACTATGCCACCAGTATTTCACATACCAGCAGGGTGACCCGTGTGGACGGGTTTCAGCGGATCTTCCAGATTAAGACAGACTAAGAAGAAAGGCCTAGGGATCTGCTTCTGAAAATTAGTCAATGAAAACCATATAGATCACAACAAAACATTGTCTGATGTAGCGCTGGAAGATCAAAATACACAGTGGCTGCAGTGATGGACTCTAACATACCAACAGTCCTGAAGGTGGTGCAGGACGAGGCAACATTTAGTTCTGCTGTACACGGGGTGACCATAAGTCAGAGTCAACTCGATGGCAACTGAGAACAACATCTATGTGCCAGGCACTGTTCTAGCACTGGGGAGATGTAGCAGATGAAGCTTCTGTTTTCATAGTCACTTACGTTCAAGGTGAAGTAGAGAAATAATAAACAAATACTTGATACGTCAGGTGCTGATAACCACTATGAAGAAAAACAAAGCAGGGCAAAGAGGGCAGGGGATGCAGAGGACAGGGGAGGGAGGGATCCCTCTTCTAGATGGATAGTCAGGAAGGCTTCTTTGATCAGGTGACACTAGAGCAGAGATCCTGGAGTCCCTGGGTGGCGCAAACGATTAACAAACCCTACTGCTAACCAAAAGTTTGGTGGTTCAAATCTACCCAGAGGAACCTTGGAAGAAAGTCCTGGCAATCTACTTTCAAAAAATCAGCCATTGAAAACGCTGTGGAGCACAGTTCTATTCTGACACTCATGGGATCACCATGAGTTGGAATCAACTTGACAGCAACTGGTGGAGCAGAGACTCAAGGAAGAGAGTGAGAGAGGCATGTGGATAACTGTGGAAAGAAGTTTCCAGATAAAAAGAACAACAATGCAGAGGTCCTGAAGTGGGGCAGGCCTGCATGGAGGCCAGTGTGGCTGGAGCAGAGAGAGGGAGGGGAAAGGAGGAGGCACATGGTGGATCCCCCCAGAGGCAGCAGAGGTGTGGTTGGGCTCTGGACTGATCCTGAAGAGAGAGCTAACAGCGACTCCTGGAAGATTCTGTGGGGAGCATGAGAGGAAGACCGGCGTCAAGGATGACAGTAGCTAACGCTGTGTGATGAACGTCTTCTTTTTCCCATCCTGACAGAATGTCTCTATGAGTGTACGTCTCACCTCGTCCGAGTCTAGATGCGAAGCTTGTTAATGCGGGAGCCCAAGCTAGCTGGTCTGCCCAGATCCCCTTGCTTCCCAGAGAGAAGAGGCCAATCCTACAGCACCGTCTTCACTCCCGAGACAACCTGCAACGTGTGGGTTATCAGCCCCATTTACAGGGGCTTAGATGAGGGACTGGAGTCCCTGGGTGGCGAAAATAGTTAATACTTTCTGATGCTAACTGAAAGGTTAGAGGTTCGAGCCCACTCAGAGGCACGTTGGAAGAAAGGCCTGGGATCTAATGCTGAAAAATCAGTCACTGAGACTGTATAGAGCACAGTTCTACTCTGACATATATAGGGTCACCACGAGTCAGAGTGGACGCGATGACAACTGGTTTAATCCTAGACTGAGGTGTCACAATTGTGGGGACAGAATCTCCCTTCTCCTGTTCCAAAATGCCTGGGTTCAAGTCCAACCTTTGCTGTGGGAGCTTCACATCCCTGCCTCAGCTGCCTAATCTGTGAAATGGGAGAGAAGTAAAACCACCTCCTCTGGGCCCTGCTTCCAAGGAAGTGGGCAGCATCCTGCCTCACAGCTCCCTGAAAGCAGCTCAGATAGAAGCTGTCGCAGATGGAGCTTGCCCCAACTTGTGTTCCCTCCCCATCACATACCAGGTGGTAGCAATTGTCAGGGGCAGGGGAGGCTCTGGTATATGAGAACCAGGGCCCACAGGGGTCAGTGAGACTGTCCTGCCTCGGGAACCCTGCCGAAGGCTGCCCACTGGGGACACCCTTTGAGGCAGGCAGGAGAGGCAAAGCAGCCTGTGCTCAGGGCATGATGGCAGTGACAGAAGACCCACAGGCCTCAACTGATCCCTGAGGCCAGCCTGCTGAGAAGGATAGGCCTGAGTGGGCGAGACTCACACCCCAGCATTCTATCCCACCCTCCAGAGCAGAGGAGAGGGCTGGAGGGCCTGAGGGAGGAGGGGCAGCACATCAGGACAAAGAACCCTCTCAGCACCTACTGGGCACTGGTGGTTTCAGGGGAAGAGCCTGTGCCTGGAGTCTGAATGCTAAGGAGGGAAATGTGGTTGCCCATGATGAAAGGCCCACCTAGGGTTGGGTCCCTGGTGGCCTGGGTCACACAGAGACTGGTGGCAGTACCAGTACCTCCACAGTTTCCACATCACACTCCATACTGCCAGCCACCTCCATCCCTCCCATCTGCTGTCTGACCCACACCCCTCCCAGAGGCCTTGCTCTGTCCCTAAGGAAAACACAGTTCTGGGTTAATTAGCCAACCCTCTCGGCTACCTAGCTCAGTGGTCTTCAGTCCTGTACCCTCCCAGGAGCTGGCAGGTCACCCCAGTGCCCCGTCAGATGCTCGGCGTTAGCCACTAACCCATCCTCCTGTCTCCAACCCCTCGTGACAATCCAGGGATGAACCAGCTTCGGGCCAGGTGGGCCCCTACTTGAGGGCTCTGGAGGCTACCTGAGAATGGGTGGGGCTGGTAGGGAGGAGTGGCGATGGGTTCTAAGCCTTTTGGAGGAGGCGCTTGCGGGGGCGCGGGGGGAGGCGATGGCCTGAAGTAGAACAGAGCGGGCAGGGCTGGGACTCCCTTTAGGCTGCCGCTCCGTGTCCCTCACGCAACGCTCAGGTCCGGTGGGCATCCCCAGCTCCCTCAGCGCAGACCACGGCTGGAGAGCATCCGGGAGCCTCGACAAAGGCTAAGGGTATCATTTTGGGGTTGTCGTTCTTACCAGCTCAGAATGTCTCCTGTTCGTTATGCTTGAGGGCAGTTTTAAGAAAAGGTTTTACAGCTGCTGAGGAAGAAGTAATGTAAGATGGGCGGGGGGTGGAGTTGGTGAGCCAATTCACCGAGTCATTTCTGCCAGGAGCGCGCACTGACAGAGGCAGATAGATCACCCGCAATTACCGGCCGGACCCCACTCACCCTCGCCCGGACTCGCTCCGCCTGGTCTCCAAGCAATTTCAGACTTTTTCTACATCTAAAGCAGAGATTGTACACGATTTCTGTCTCCGACAGAAGCGGCGTTCAGGTAGGGGAGGAGGCTGCGGCGTGTTTATTCCCGAACAAAGGCAGCGGGAGACAAAATGAGAGCGCGGCCCTCCGCCGCCGCCCGCTGGGCGCCGCTTACCTGAAAGCCCCATTGGGTCCCTCTTTTCGGCTTCAGAGGGCAGGCTTTAATTGTGTGCACCTTGGCCAGCCTCTAAAGGAGCTGGGCCGGGGCAGAGAGGTGGACGGTTCAGCCTGGCTCCCACGCGAGGGGCAAGTGGTGGCCTCGTGGGTGGGGCTTGGTCCCCGCGTGGGCCGGGCAGCCTGGGTGGCATCGACATGAGCATGGGAACCGGGCCTACAAGGCTTGTCATCGGATGGCCCTAACCAGGGTTGGCCCCACTGCAGACCTCTCGTTTGGAAAGAGGCAGGATTTAAGGGGTTCAGTTTCAATGAGAGGTCCCCTGATCAACACTCCAGGATACGTGGACGGAAGCAGAATGGGACCCTGCGAGCTGCAAGCAGTCACCCCACACAACAGTGCAGGCATCTGCACTTCCAGGAGCCCCCATCGTTATCCCAGCTCCCTGTTGGCTGCTGTGGGGGGAGGAACCCACCAGGTTTATGAGATTGACCAATGGCCCCAGTATGGAGCAGTTTCCCAAATTCAGCCATAACTACCATCTTCAGGATTTTTGTTACATTTTTTTGTTTGTTTTGTTTTGTTTTTAATGGATAATACAGTTACACGGTTCCAAAAGCAAAACAAGATTAACAGGTGAATGGGGGAAAAAAGCCTCTCCCCTACCCCTACCCTTACCATCTAGCTCCATGTCCCCCACCCCAAAGGCAGGTCTGTTTATTGTTAGTTTTTTTGGTATATCCTTCCAGAATATCTTTATTGCAATGTAAGCAAAGATGAAGACATACTCATTTTTTTTTCTTTTACTGTTGGATTGTTTAATGTTACTTTAAAATCAAATGATACTTTCACATAGTTTTAAGCACTGAATCATTCCAGAATCCTTACTGAAAACACAGCACCTCGATACCCTTAAAAAAAAAAAAAAAAACCCATTGCCATCCAGTTGATTCTGACTCAGAGCAACTATAGGACAGAGTCGAACTGCCCCACAGGGTTTCCAAAGATTGGTTGATGGATTTGAACTGCCAACCTTTTGGTTAGCAACCGAGCTCTTAACCACTGCACCACAAGGGCTTCTGATACCCTTCATCCCATCCTTATTCCCACAGAAATTTTTTTCATCCTTTACTGCTTCCTTCCTGTATTGTATTACATTATCTTATCTTACACTACCTTATACTATCTCATATTAGATTATAGGGAGCCCTGGTGGCCCAGCAGTTAAGTGCTTGGCTGCTAACCGAAAGGTTGGCTGTTTCAATCTACCAGCTGCTCCGTGGGAGAAAGATGTGGCAGTCTGCTTCTGTAAAGATCACAGCCTTGGAAACCCTATGGGGCAGTTCTCTCTGTCCTATAGGATCACTATGAGTAGGAATTGACTTGATGGTTTTTATATTGTATTATATATATTATATTATATGGTATGAAATTATATTATACCATGTCATGTCATATCATATCATATAGTATGATATTATACTATCATATACTGTCCTATCCTGTATTATATTATATGAAGACATGTTCTTGTTTTCCCTCTTTCTTGTGCAAAACGTAGCATATCCTACAGACTGTTCTATTCCTTGTTTTCTCACTTGATATATTGCATGGGTGCCTCACTTGGTACATACGAGATGACATATGTATAAGGGTGTTAACAGCACTGTAATAGTAAAGGCCTTGAAACAAGTCAAGTGTCCATCAATACCCATTGTTGGCGAGTCGATTCCAAGGACCCTGTAAAACTGAGTAGAACTGACCCATGGGGTTTCCAAGGCTGTAAATCTTTATGGAAACAGATTGCCACATCTTTCTCCTGAGGAGTGGCTGGTGGGTTTGAACTGCCAAACTTTCTCTTAGCAGCTGAGTGCTTTAACCTCTGCACCACCAGGGCTCCCTGTCCATCAGTAGGGGCCGGTTAAATGAACTATGGCAAGTCCATACAATGGAATATAGCTGTGATAAAAGAAAGGGGGACGGTGAAGATTTCTGTGCTCTGATTTGGAAAGACTTCTGCTCTCCAGGCTATAATAATTGAATTAGGATAAATTTCCCCAAACTAGGATTGTTGCTGTGGAGTTGGCCTCTGACTCATGACAACTCCTTGCACAACAGGATCAAAGCTTTGTGATCCACAGGGTTTTCATTAGCTGATTTTTCAGTAGATTGCCAGGCCTTTCTCCCTAGTCTCAGTCTTGAAGCTCCTCTGAAACCTGTTCAGCATCACAGCAACACACAAGCCTCCACTGACAGAAGGTGATCACTCCCAGGTGGCTTGGTGATCTAGTGCTGCTGTAACAGAAATATCACAAGAGGACGGCTTTAACAAAGAGAAATTTATTTTCTCACATTTCAGTAGGCTGCAAGTCCAAATTCAGGGCGTCAGCTCCAGGCGAAGGCTTTCTTTCTCTGTCAGCTCTGGCGGGGATCCTTTTAATCAATCCTCTCCTCGTCTAGGAGCTTCTCTGTACAGGAACCTTGGGTCCAAAGGACGTGTGCTGCTTTCTTGGTTCTAGGAGATCCCCCGTCTCTCTGCTCTCTTCTCTCTTTTGTATCTCAAAAGAGATTGTCTTAAGACACAATCTCATCTTGTAGATCTCATCAACATAACTGCCGCTAATCCATCTCATTAACGTTGTACTGACAGGATTTACAACACGTAGGAAAATCACATCAGATGACAAAATGGTGGACAGTCACACAATACTAGCCAAATTGATACTCGTATTTTTAGGGGACACAATTCAATCCATGACACCAGGTGTCCTGCATGAAAGGCAAGAATTGTACCACTGAACCACTACTGTGCTCAATGGGATTGTAGGGCCAAAGGATATGTGTATTTGCAATTTTGATGGATATCATCAAATCTTTTGGGGCTTCTTTTGAGTCAGAGTTTGAAAGATTTTTTGTTTGGATAATATTTTTATTTAAATCAATTTATTTTTTAACTTAACAGATTTATTTCAAAGGGTTACGAGAATAATAACAAAAAAAAAAAAAAAGCAAGCAACAAACCCTTATTTTGGCTACTGTTAACAGAAACGGTATTTATTAAAGGATATTTGGACCACAGAGCCCCCTGGAAGGCATCATGTTTAAAGGCTACACATCCAGGAAGAAGTCCAATTACTTTTCACAGAACTGGCCACAAACATGCCACTGCCCTTACCCTTGGCCTGGACCCCCTCCCCCAGGGCCAGGCCTGGGCTCTGTCCCCACTGCCTCCGGAAGCCAGATAAGGCTGCTGCATGCAGCCGTTGCTTTCATCACCCATGGGTAGACTGCTTCTGCGTGGTCCCTGCTCCTTTGTGAGTCTGGCTATTGGGGCAGGTGTTTCAGACCATGACTGAGGCTGGCTCTTGCTTGTCTAGGAAGGGGTCTCCAGGCTCAGGTACTGGCGGCCAGCAAGAATGAACCCAGAGAAAGTCCATGACCTCGGAGAGACAATGCTGCACCGGGGCAGGGCAGGGGACCAGATGTGTCAGAGCTGGGCAGAGAGATGGGAGTCTGAGGCTGTAATCCCAGGGCCAAGGGGATGAGGAACCCAGTTGTTTTGAAAGATGTGGGCCTACCAACCCAGAGGTCTGGCAGTTCCAAGAGAAGGGAGGGAAAATAGGGCAGAGAGGGAGGAAGAGGAACTAAGATGTGGAGGTGGGATAGGGGCTGGAGCACGGGGAGGCTGGGAGGAGCTTAGAAGGGGTGAATGCTCAGGACTGGGATCTGAGAGCAGGGGAGGGGTGGGTAAGGAACGGTGCTGAACCTGGAGGATTGGCCAGGAACTGGGAGGCGGGGGGGGGGGGGGGGGGGGGGCAATGCTAGGCAGTGAAGGGAAGGCAGGCCAAGGGGAATGAGCACAGAGTGGGTCAGGAGACAGGTGGACACCCAGGAGAAGCCAGCACAGAGCTTGCACCCCTATGTGGCAGTAAGAGCTGTCTTCATTCCCTGTGAAGCCCCAGGGGTACCTGGACCCCACTTTGGGAAACAGAGTGGGATTTTATTTTTTTCTTCTGTGCCTGGACTTGCAGGGCAGAAGGCAGCCCCTCATCTGCATGCGGCCACAGCAGCGCCCAAAAGCCCTGCAGCTGCTGACGCACCGCCCCCAGGCCCTTCATGCCCTCCTATTTCTCTTCGCAGCTCTTTTCCTTTGTGCTGCCCCTGCCTGGAGGCGGTGGGCTCAGGCTCAATTTCTTCACGGCCAGGCGACGTCTTCTGCAAGGTGGGGAGGTGGGCAACCTCATCTCCCCACCCACCCCGGCAGCCACACACGCTGGTTTGTGTGTGGATCCTTCATTATTCATGGTTCTCAGATCTCAGCAAAACACACAGATCTGGGCTGAAACCCTCCCCGTTTTCCTCTGGAACTCCCAGCCCTCTCCTTCTCTCATGATGCCTTTGCATTTGATCTTCTGCAAATTTGCTTCTTTGTTCTTCAGACAGAATCATATTGCCAGGGGCTCCTGGCGGCCCTTGATGGCACCGACTGCCACAGAAATGCTCTTTAAATAAAAAAAAGTCCCCAGAGCAATAAGTGGGACACCTCCAGGTGGAAATGTCACAACCTACCACGAGACAACAGCTCAGAGCAGAGAACAAAGCAGGGCCTGGACCCAGCTGTGCGCTGTGGAGTGTTGAGAACTTGTGGGTAGAGAAGCAAGGCTGAGTCCCAGTGCTCTCCCTCCTCAGGATCAATTGCATTTCCTTCCATACTTCATATTCTAGGCTTTAAATTTGGGTTGATGATACTACCTGGTGCTGATGAGGCTCAGAGACACAGGAAACTGATGTGTTCCAGGGGGCAGCATATGTTTCTAGAGACTGCCACTACCTGTTGATTCACTTATCAGTTTGCTTATTCAACAGGATTGATTGCATCAAGCCTCAGAGAGACAGTGAAGAGACTTCAGCTCAAATTTGGTCTAAATGGGGAGGCTGTTAGAGTCTCTGTGTAGTGCAAAAGGTTAACGTGTTTGACCTCTAGAACAAAAAGACAAATAATCCTATTAAAAAATGGGCAAAAAAATGAACAGACACTTCACCAAAGAGGACATTCAAATGGCCAACAGACACATGAGGAAATGCTCGTGATCACTAGCCATTAGAGAAATGCAAATTAAAACCACAATGAGATACCGTCTCACCCCTGCATTACTGGCACGAATCAAAAACACTGGAAAAACAAATGTTGGAGGGGCTGCGGGGAGATCGGAACTCTTATGCACTGCTGGTGGGAAAGCAAAATGATACAACTATTTTGGAAAAATGATATGATGCTTCCTCAGAAAGCTGGAAATAGACATACCATTTGATCCAGCAATCCCACTCCTAGGAATATATCCTAGAGAAATAAGAGTCATCACTCGAAGAGACATATGCACACCTATGTTCATGGCAGCATTGTTCACAATAGCAAAACGATGGGAACAACCTAGATGCCCATCAACAGATGAATGGATAAACAAACTATGGTACATACACACAATGGAGTATTATGCAACGAAAAAGAAGAACGATGAATCTGTGAAGCATCTCATAACATGGATGAAACTGGAGGACATTATGCTGAGTGAAATAAGTCAATCACAAAAGGACAAATATTGTATGAGACCTCTATTGTAAAAACCCATGAAAAAGTTCACACACAAAACGTAACAATCTTTGTTGGTTACCAGGGATGGGAGGGGTGGGGGGGAAATACTAAAGAGGCAATAGATAAGTGGTATCTTGGGTGAAGGGTGAGACAGTACACAATACAGGGGAAATTAGCACAACTTGTTCAAGGAAAGGTCATGGAAGCCCCATAGACACATCCAAACTCCCTGAGGGACTGAATTGCTGGGTGGAGCGCTCTGGGGACCATGGTCTCGGGGAACATCTAGCTCAACTGGCATAACACAGTTAATAAAGACAATGTTCTACATTCTACCTTGGTGAGTAGTGTCTGGGGTATTAAAAGCCTGTGAGCAGCCATCTAAGATACTCCACTGGTCTCAGCCCTTCCGGAGCAAGGGAGAATGAAGAGAACAGGACACAAGGAAAAGATTAGTCCAAAGGACTAATGGCCACACCTACCAAGGCCCCCACCGGACTGAGTCCAGTATAGCTAGATGGTGCCCAGCTACCAAACACTGACTGCTCTGACCAGGATCACAACAGAGGGTTCTGGACAGAGCTGGAGAAGGATGTAGAACATAATTCTAACTCACAAAAAAAAAGACCAGATTTACTGGCCTAAAGGAGACTGGAGAAACCTCGAGAGTATGGCCCCCAGACACCCTTTTAGCTCAGCGGTGAAGTTATCTCCAAGGTTCACCGTTCAGCCTGGGAGTGGACAGCCCCGTAAAACCAAATGGGACTAATGAGGTACAGTAGTCCAGGAACAAGGGCCAGAAGGCAGAAGGGGACAAGGAAGCTGGTGATAGGGAACCCAAGGATGAGTAAGGATATTGTTGATGTGTTGTGAGATTGTTAACCATTGTCATAGAGCAACATGTGTAGTAACTGTTAAATGAGAAACTATTTTGTTCTGTAAGCCTTCATCTTAAGTGAGAATAGCAGCACAATTGGAAGAGCGTAGTCCGTGTCACTGAACTGTGCATGTAGAAATTTTTGAAATGGTGTATCTTTGGCTATGTGTATTTCCACCAAAAAAAAAGAGGTTGAGAAGTTAGAGGGTTGACATGTTGTGGGGTTGTTAACCAATGTCATAAAACAATATGTGTACTACTGTTTCATGAGAAACTATTTGTTCTGTAAGACTTCACCTGAAGTACAATTTAAAAAAAAAAAAAGTATTAATAATGAAAAAAAAAAAAAGGTTCATGTGTTTGGCTGATAACCAAAAGGTTAGAGGTTCGTGTCCATTCAGAGGAACCTAGGAAGAATAGCTTGAAGATCTTCCAAAAAATTGGCTGTTGAAAACCTTATGGAGCATAGTTCTACTGTGATATACATACATGGGGTCGCCATGAGTCAGAATCCACTCAATGGCAATTAGTTATTGGCTCACATAACTGAAAAGTCAGAGAGTGGATCTGCTCTAGTCACTGCTGGACCCCAGGGTCCGAAAAATGTCTTCTAAACCTGTGCACCAACCCCCACCTTGGGGCCTTCTTGCTGCGGCCCCTTCCACCTGGAATGCGGTCCCTTCCCATGGCTCCTCCCTCATATCATCTAAGCCCCTGCTCAGAGGTCCACTCCTCAGAGGCACTCTCCTGAGCCCCAATCCAAAACAGCCACTCTCCTTCAGTCATCCAGTCTCACGTACCATTATCCTTCAAGGAATCTGCCACTTCCTGAAATTATCCTCTTTATTCATCTGTTTACGTACATGTTTATGCATTTCTGGGCCTGCATCTCCTGGCTCATATGTCAGCTCTGTGAGAAGAAGAACTTTGTCTTTTTCACCACCGTCTCTGGATGAAAAAGGAAGAAATGAAAGAATGTTCTCTCTGCCTCTCTTGGTCCTACTCTCCCTACTCTCTTGGTGGGGTCTCCTTGTATGGAGGAAAAATGGCTGCAGGCAGCTCAAAGTTTACATCATCAATATTACACCGTGGTCACTATTACATCAACAGTATTACATCATCAATACTGCATCATCCTCACAGTTCCCAGTTCAATGGGAAGAAAGAGCTTCTCTATCAAGTGTCCCAAGGTTGCAGCTCATTGGCTCTGACTGAGTCATGTGACCTTCCCTGAACCAATCCCTGTGAGCAGCAATTCAATGCTTTGATTGACCAGGTCTGAAGCCCAGGTCTGAAGCCCAGGTCTATGCTGGGGTCAAAAGTAAGGTCATTACCACCAAAACTGCAGGTGGAGGAAGGTTGGTTCCCCAGGGGGAAACTAGTGAGCTGATTCCAGAGGAAGGGGCCCAGATGTGGACCAGGCAACACATCGGGTCTCCACTGCAAGCACATCAGACACGTCAGAGTCCAAGATAAATAACAGTTAGTAAACACTTGCTGAACAAGGATGACTCACTCCCTGACCTATCGGGAGTGAAGAAGAAGATGTCTGTCACCATAGGATGTGTTTGTGCTGAAGGAAGAGAGGGCTATGGGGGCACATGGCAGAGAAAACCTGTGTCCCTCTGTGAGCTGAAACTGGGCCAGTCAGTGGCTGCCAGGTTGAAATGAGCACTGGAGGCCAGGACTCTCTGGACCCAGTAATTTCTGTGAATTTACTCCAAAGAAGAAATAAACTATATTGCACAAGAACGGTCGTTGTAGCATTATTTGTAACAAAAAAACTGGAAACAACCCAAATGTTCCCCAGTAGAGGACTGTTTAACTAAATTATGAAACATCCACTTGATGAAATATTCTGGAGCCATTAAAAATGATCGTTACGAAAACCACAGAGCAACAGGGTAAAAGTCGTCTGTTCTAATGTGCCCTGACAGCACAGAATACAAAATGGGATGGTGTGAAGCACTCCTAGGTGGCCGGCCCTGCGCTTGGGACACAAAGACTCGTGGGATGTGATTCTTGGCCCCAGGAAGCCCCTGGCCCAGTCAGTGAGACCAACCGGTTGCCATGGAGTTGATTCCAACTCATAGCGACCCCCATGTAGGTCAGAGTAGAACTGTGCTCCATAGGGTTCTCAATGGCTGATTTTCTGGAAGGAGATCACCAGGCCTTTCTTCCTAGGGGCCTCTGGGAGGACTTGAACCTCCAACCTTCTGGTAGCAGCCGAACACGTTTATCATTTGTACCACACAAAGACTCACCAGTCGGTGGAAGTGACGTGAAAACAAGTAAAGACAGTGTGAGAAAGGCAGTAACAGAGGTAGAGGGGGAAGGAGTTACCTGGGGGTCCAAGAAAGCTGCCTTGGGAAGTGATCTTTGAGCTGGAGGGTGAGTATTAGGACTGGAGCTATGGAAACATTTAACATTTATAGAAAAAGATTTGAAGGTGATACACAAAAAATTAAAATAGTTGTGCCAGGCTGGTGGAAATTTTTTACCTCCTCCAAAATTTCTCTCATATTATATTATTTTTACAGTGAAAGCAAGTAGGAAACGCAGTTCAGAAAGGGGTGAATAATTTTCGCTACCAACATTCGTGTCTGCAAATCATGTATGAGTTCATAAGTACTTTATTTCTGAGACTGAGCAGGGAAGTAGGGAAATATTTATTGAACGTTTTGCATGTTGCCTGGCCCTGTGCTCTGCAGCGAAGGAATGAGACATCTACTTTTCTAGAGGGAAGAACAAGATATAAACAGATGGAATGGTAAATATTTTTTTTAAATATTTATAGAATGGTTCAAGATAGCTTTGGTGGCCAAGGTCAGGGGCACCGCAGTACGGCATCGGGAAGCGTGGAGCTGGCTGAAACAGGAGGAGCAAGAGCAGCCAGAGCATATGGAGAATATGCGACCAGACAGCCTGTGTCCACTTGAAGAAATAGTCTAAGCCACAGAGAGGGGCTGTAAAAATGGCATGGGGGCAGCCTCTGACCTCCTCTAACTTCACAAAGGGGAAGGAGAATCACGATCAACAGCCCAAGACTGATTCCTATGAGGCAGAGGTCAGACGTACTTCCTGTCGCCAGCCCTTTGTACCAATTCTAACACCAACCATCCCCCCACAGCACTCTCTACTTCTCGGCTGAATTCTGTAATACAGTACTCATGATTATGGGGTTTATTAGGGAAGTAACAGGTTACAGTTCAGCTCAGGAATGCTCAGGATACAGTTTTGCAGTCAGGACAGTCTCTTTTCAGCTGTGCTTACAGACAGGTCTCTCCCTGCCCCTTGGCCCCTCGGCCTGGCTCCTGCCCTGCGTGGGCAAGTGTTAAAAAGCTCTTTTAGCTCTGCCAATAAGTGCCTCCAGGGACCCTACTCTACCAGAAAGCCTCAGCCCAGAGGCACTCATCTGTAGCTCTGTGGGTCAGCAAACCTAGCTCCACCAAGTGCACAGAGGCACCCTGCTCCACCAGCAAGCCTCCTGCCCAAAGGTACTCAACTTTCTCACTCCACGGTCCAGGAAGTCCTCTGCGCTATCTCCTGGGAGTCTTTTGGCAGTCGCCTGCCTTTGCTTCTGCTGTTTCTCTGCCTCCACTATTTGCCAGCTCTTTCTCTCTGTCTGGTGGTTCCAGAATTTTCTCAGCCTAGGGATCCTGGGTCCTTTGGGACTCACTCCATTCCTGGCTCTTCTTTCTTGGTGATGGTGAGATCCTCCCTTCTCCGTCTCCAGGTTGGCTCATTTTAAGCCTAGCAGGATGGAAAAATTGACCAATCTCCTTGTTAGGGTTCCATATATACCTTAGTTGCATGGCCCCTCTCCACAAAGGTGCTATACATCTTATTTACATTATCAGCAAGCTATTCAATCTCCATGGTAGACCACAATTACCTTATTTCCCTAGTCCCAGCTAATCACTTGAGTAGGAGTTACAAGACTATGGTTTAAAAGGCCATATAAAAGTGATCCATCACACCACCTTTGGATAAGGGATAAGAGGTCAAATGTCAAGAGCTGGGAAGGGCAGAAGGTCAGTTCAGAAAGGCAGTGTGGGACTGTCTTAGTCATCTAGTGCTCTTCTAACAGAAATTCCACAAGTAGATGGCTTTAACAAAGGGAAATTTATTCTCTCATAGTCTAGTAGGCTAGAAGTCCACATTCAGGGTGCCAGCTCTAGGGGAAGGATTTCTCTCTCTGTCGGCTCTGGAGGAAGGTCCGTGTCATCAATCTTTCCCTGATCTAGGAGCTTCTCAGTGCAGGGACCTCAGGTCTAAAGGATGTGCCCTGCTCCTGGCACTACTTTCTTGGTAGTATGAGGTCCCCCTGTCTCTCTGCTCACTTTTCTCTTTCATATCTCAAAAGAGATTGACTCAAGACACAACCTAATCTTCTAGATTGAGTCTTGCCTCATTAACATAACTGCCTCTAATCCTGCTTCATTAGCATCATAGAGGTAGGATTTACAACACATAGGAAAATCACATCAGATGACAAAGTGGTGGACAATCACACAATCCTGGAAATCATGGTCTAGCCAAGTTGACACACATTTTTGGGGGACACAACTCAATCCACAACATTCCACCTTTTGGCCCCCCAAAATTCGTGTCCTTGCCACGTGTAAAACACATTTACTCCGTCATATCACAGCAAAAGTCTTAAATTAACTTCAAGTCCAAAATCCAAAAATTCCTCTTCATCTGTGAAATCTAGATTACAAGTTATCTGCTTCCAAAGTACTATGGTGGAGCAGGCACAAGCTAGACATTTCCGTTACAATCAAGTTAGAAGAACACATTACATTAGCTCTCAAGGCTTGAAAATAATCCTCTGTTATCTGAAACTGTTTAGCCAATGGCTGGAGGCTTCTCCTGACTCACGTAGCTGCTAGGGTTGAGAAACCCAAGATCAGCAGGTAAGATGGTAGGCTGCTGGCTCACAGGCTGCAGAGGTCGAAGAATCCCAAGTTATGTAATGATGAATCCCAAGACTGGTAGGCAATACAGCAGGCCACTGGCTCAAGTCCCAAGAACCTGAGGTCAGATGATGACGAGCCAGATGCAGGATCCAGAGTGACTAAAAGCTAGTGAGCTTTGCTAGAACATATCTATATATATTGGATGCAGGCCACTTCCCCGAGGAAACTCCTTTACAACTGACTGGCTCATCACCTCAGCTCACATCATGGAGGTGATTACATTACATCACAAAATGGAGGATAACTACATCATTACATAACTGCTACACCACTGAGAATCATGGCCCAGCCAAGTTGACATACAACCTTAATGTTCACAATAACCCACTCTGTATTTTGCAGGTGCTGGAGTCTCCAAGACAGACACAACTTACACACAAGCATTGGATGGAAAAACACTTTACTCACATAAAGAAGAGACAGAGCAAGGTCACTTTCAATAGTGGGTATCAGCCCTCATGGCCAGCAGGTTTTTTGCTCCACATCCAATGCAAGGAGATGGTCTGCATGCACCCCTCTTATGCTTCAGGAGAAGGATCCCATTCCCTCCCCACCAGGCACAGATACGAAAGTGGGATTGCCTAGGGCCATATAATGCACACACTTAGCTAAGCAGTTCCAGGGAATGTTGACATATGCTCATGGCAAGAGGGAGGACGGATGTGCTGACAGCCCACTAGTGGTATCAGATGTGTTTTGGGTCAGAACACTCTAGAAAAAGGAGACAGCTCACACTCTCATCCCGTCAAGAAGCCAGGCCACACATCTAGTCCTAACTAAGCACAAGCTGCATCTGTGGGTCACAGGGAAAGGCAGAAGGCTGTGCTCAGACTGCCCACCTTCCGCAATATCCATAACTATCCTTCCCTCCAAAATGAACAGACAGGCACAGCAGTAGTCAGAGGAATCACTCCATCTTCTGACAAGCTCTGCGACAATGCTGGTGTGTGACTGAGGCTGAGTGACGAGCCAAAGAAGGACGTTCCTAACATGAATGGCCACACTGAAGCTAGGCCTCTTGGCAAGAACTTTCTGACATCAAACAAATTAAGAACTTCTCTTCTGTCTGCATATACACCTGAATATGCACGTTGTCTCTGGCAGGGCCACACAGCAGTGAGCAAAGTGATGAGTAACAGTTCCCCTCCTCTTGTGGAGCACAAACATAAAACATATGCGATAATTTCAGATTGTTCCAAGTGCTTTGGAAAAAACAAAACAGGTTAATGGGGTTGAGAGTGGCTGGTTGAGAGCTGAGGTCAGGGCAGGCCTCTCTGAAGAGGTGACATCTGAACTGAGACCTGCATGATAGGAAGAGCCATCTGTGCAAAGAACTAGGGGAAAGTGTTACAGGCAGGGGAACAGGAAGTGCAAAGGCCCTGAGGTGGGTGTGACTTGATAAGCTGAAGATGCCGTGTAGAAAGGTAGGAGAGTGGTAAGAGATGTTAGGAGGGGGTGGTGCAGGGGCTGGATCAAGTATGGCCTTGGTGGCCATTGTGAAGGGGTACAGGTGACAGAAGGTTCCACAAGAGTTTTAAGCAAGGGGATGACTTGACCTTATTTACTCGAAGGCTAACTGCCTTCCAATATCCATTCTTCCCTTCTTCCTTACTGTAGAGTCCTGGACAAAGGCTCAGTTAAAGAAACTACATTTCTCAGCCTCCCTTGCAGCTAGGTGTGGTCATGGCAACAATTCTGGCCAAGGAGAGGTACGCAGATATGTGTTGGACTTCTGGGAAGACTCCTTTAAAGGGGTGAGCTGTATCCTGTTTGTACCTCCATTTTTCTCCTCCCACCTTGACTTGATGACTGGCGCTCCAGCAGCCATTTTGAACCATGAGGTGACCTTAGGATGGAAGTCACATGCTAGGAACGGACAATGGACAAACAGAATGAACCTGGGTCCCTGGGTTATATCAGTCCTAGACTGCCAACAAAAATCCTCACAACTGAACCAATAAGCCACATCATGATAAACGGAGAAAATATTGAAGTTGTCGGCGATTTCTTTTTCTTGGATCCACAATCAATGCTCACAGAAGCAGTAGTCAAGAAATCAAATGACATATTTGCATTGGGAAAATCTGCTGCAAAAGACCTCTTTAAAGTGTTGAAAAGCAAAAATGTCACTCTGAGGACTAAGGGGCACCTGACCCAAGCGAGGGTACTTTCAACTGTCTCATGTGCATGCGAAAGCTGGACAATGGATAAGGAAGAGCAAAGAAGAACTGATGCCTTTGAATTATGGTGTTGCCCAAGAATATTGAAGATACCATGGACTGCCAAAAGAACAAACAAATTTGTCTTGGAAGAAGTACAGCCAGAATGTTCCTTGAGAGCCAGGATGGCAGATTTCGTCTCACATACTTTGGACATGTTATCAGGAGGGAACAGTCCCTAGAGAAAGACATCATGCTTGGTAAGGTAGAGAGTCAACGAAAAAGAGGAAGACCCTCAATGAGATGGATCGACACAGTGGCTGCAGCAATGTGCTCAAACATAGCGACGATTGTGAGGATGGCACAGGACGGGACAGTGTTTAGTTCCTCTGTACATAAGGTTGCTATGAGTCAAAACCAGCTTGATGGCACCTAACAACAACAACAAGACTGCCAACCTCCAGACCTGTTTTATGTGAGAAAATGAACCTTAGTGAGGGTCATCCGCCATCTTTCAGCTCACCTGAAGATATTTATTTCCAAGTAGGGCTGAGGTCTTGCATCAGACCCTGGAATCATTGGTAGTTTGGGGGTGTAGGCCTCTAGTCTGTCCATTTCGTCCATTTACACTCAGAGACTCTTACAGCCTCCCGAACCTCCGAGGGTAAGAAGAGAAGAGGCCCTAGGAGGGAGGAAGGACTGGGGGAGGGCACCTACCTCCTTGCTAAGGAAGGGAGCTCCAGTCTTAGAGCCTTCCCTTTCTTGGCTTCATGGGGGAGTGAGTAGTACTGAGTAAAATGACAAGTGGTTTTCTATGGTTAAGCTTTGGTATCCTGATCCCTCCAACCGGAACCCCAGGCTGTGTTTTTTATACACAGAGAATTCAGCCTCCAGAGTTAAAATTTGAGAGCTCAGAGCTTCACAAGAATCACCTAGGGGAGAGAAGGGGCTCATTAGAAATACTGACTTCCAGGCCCCCTGCGCTGGGATTTTGAGTCAGGAACCCCCCAGAGCACGTTGTTTCCTCTCCCAGCCCATTCCTCCCACAGACGACCTGACCTCCCCATCATCCACTCCAGACTCAGGCCCCAGATCTAAACATCCTTCTTCATGGTTCCTTTCCTGCACCACCTCCTGCAGGTGCTGCTGGCTCCACCCCCAACTATCCCAGACCTGCCCACCTCCCTCCATCCCCCCACCACCCTACTCCCAGCCCCCTCCTCTCACAACAGCCTCCTGAGTCACTTCCTACCTGTTCTTGTTCTCTCTGTTCTGAAAGAGCCTCTGGGTGGTTTTTATAACATAAATCAGAACATGGCACTCCTCATTTTGAAACCCTCCAACGGCTTCTGGTTACACTTAGAATGAAATCGGAACCTGTCATTGGGTCCTTCCCTCAGGCTCTGCTTCCTCTGCTGCAGTCAACTCCCTTTTTCCCATCCCTCCACCATCTACACTGCTTCTCACCTGGGCCTTTGCCTTGCTGTTCTCTCAGGCTCTTCCCCCACTTCTCATCATCACTCAGGTCTCAACTCAAGTGTCCCCTCCTCCGTCCCCTCCTCGGGAGCCCCTCCCTGCAGTGGCTACTCACAATCCAGTACATCTCCCTCTTTCATACTCTGTACTGCGGTGGTGGCCCTAACCTGATGCTGCCTTGCTCATTTATTTGTTTACCTGTTGTATTAGCATCCAAGAACTGCTGTAACAAAGTACCACAAATTGGGTGGCTTGTAAGAACAGAAATGTATTGTCTCACAGTCTGGAGGCTAGAAGTCCAAATTCAGGGTGTTGGCAATGCCATGCTCTCTCTGAAGGCTCTAGGGGGAGATCCTTTCTTGTCTCTCCCAGCTTCTGGTGGCCCCAAGCGTTCCTTGGCTTGCAGGTGCATCTTTATATCGTTATCTTCCCTCTGTCCGTCCCTCTGCGTCTCTTCTCTTTCATAAGGACACCATGATTGTATTGGGTGGTGGTTAATGCACTTGGTTGCTAACCAAAAGGTCAGTGGTTCAAGTCCACCCAGAGGTGTCTCAGAAGAAAGGCCTGGTGATCCACTTCTGAAAAATCAGCCTTGAAAACCTTATGGAGCACAGTTCTACTCTGACATACATGGGGTCACCATGAGTTAGAATTGACTTAATGGTAACTGGTACCAGTATGATTGTATTAGGCGCCACCCTACTCTTAATATGACCTCATGTTAACTGGTAACATCTTCAATGACTCTACTTCCACGCAAGGTCACGTTCATAGGTGCAGAGCATTAGGACTTCAACACATCCTTTTGGGGAGATACAATTCAATCCATAACACCTGTCTATTATCCTCTTCCTTCCTTGCTGGAATGTGAGAAAGGACCTTGGTGGAC
Source organism: Dugong dugon (assembly GCA_030035585.1). Classification (NCBI taxonomy): domain Eukaryota; kingdom Metazoa; phylum Chordata; class Mammalia; order Sirenia; family Dugongidae; genus Dugong; species Dugong dugon. The sequence continues at coordinate 154,057,146 of CM057460.1, forward strand.
ATGTCCCCCACTAGATCCCACTGCCTAAAGTGATGTTTGGCACATAGTAGGTACTTCATGGATGTTTGCTGAATGGACGAACCCCATGAGCAGCCCCTGCCTTGTTTAATCCCTGAACGAGGGTAGACAGTGAGGCCCAGGGTGAGTGCCCAGCTGGCTAAGTCAGGGCCATGTCCACACCTAGCTCTCCTCACCCAGGCTCACTGGGCTCACCCGTCCAGCAAGCCCTGCCTCCAGCCCACTTGTTGGGGAGCAGGCAAGAACCTGTGCTTTGCAACTTCTCTTTCTTTCCTCTTTAGCTCCTAACACTGGCCTGGTGCCTCCTCCCAGCCTTCCTTCCTAAAGAGGCAGCTCCTGATTTTCTCGGTTCCTCTCTGTATAAAAACCAAACCACTTGCCATGGAGTCATCTCCAACTCATGGTAACCCCCATGTGTGTCAGAGTAGAATTGTGCTCCGTAGGGTTGTCAATGGCTGACTTTTCAGAAGTAGAGCATCAGGCCTTTCTTCTGAGGCACCTCTGGGTGAACAGGAACCTCCAGCCTTTCATTTAGCAGCCAAGTCCATGGACCATTTGTACCACCCGGGGACTTCCCACCCTCTATTAAACAAAAAAAAAAATGTTGCCATTGAGTCAATTCCAACTCATAGCAACCCTATAGGACAGAGTAGAACTGCCCCATGTAGAAGGTTCCAAATACCCACATAGTCAAAGGGTTCTCTGAGCTGCTGCCTGGCAGGGGCCTGCCTACTCTTTCTGTTCAGAAGACGTTTTCCCAAGTTCCTCCTTGTGCTAAATCATTCCTCCAAATTAGCAAAAATGCTCATTACCAACCCAACCACCTCCCATTAGGCAGGAAATGTGTCTCTCCTGAGGAAGCTCCCCCCAGACCCGAGGCCATCTCCCATCACTCCCTGGATGGGGGAGTGGGGCGGTAGGGCTAGCTGGAAGGGTGGGGGAGGATACCACCCCCAACTGGAGGGGAGGGCACCCTCACTCCTCAGTCCTCATCACGACTCCCTGCCCAAAGATACACACAGATGCTATCGCTTCCTGAGGGTTTGTGCTCCTGCCGCCACAGGCAGGTCTGTATGTCTAACTTGCTGCTGGATTTTAAGAGAGCCATTGGGTCAGAGAAGTTTGTAAAGCAGCAGGAGACTAAAATATCATTTACCTGTGGAAATTCCCTCAGAGTTCAGTCCTTCCACATTCTATAACTTGGATGAGAGTTTTTAACAGAGCCTTGAGGGATCTTGGCCTCCTCTGATACCTTCTGCTGCCCCACCCGGAGCCTGGAAACCACCTGGAATCTCAGCGTCTCCCAACAGGTGTGTTGGAAGTTTCAGCTCACCATGTCTTCAGGGAGTGGGAAACTGATTAGAAACCAGGAGGCAAATGGCTCCTCCCACACAGTGTGTGTAACAAATATTAAATAACAGCAGCAACAATAATAATAATTTGCCTACATCTTCCATGTTGTCTGAGAAAGTGTTAAAAGCATAATTTATAGACTAAATGGTGAAAAAGCAACATTTGGCTGCTTTAAAATAGCCTCTTTTGGCTCATTAATGGGGTGTGTGCTTGAGGGAAGGGAGTGATCATTCAACTCTGGGATTTTTATCACCCGCGGCAGCTCCACGTATCTTGCTGAATTTCTTGAGACTTTTCTCCTAAACACCAAGGGGAGCCCTTGAGATCACAGTGGGGGGAAGCTCCTGTTCAATCTATGGGAGGGTGTGTCTTATTATTCATTTATTCAACAAATATTGATGGAGTGCCTACCACGTGCCAGGCACTATTCCCAATGCTGTGGATACTCAGGAGAATGAAAACCATAGGGTCTTTGCCTTTATGGAGTTTAGTCCTCCAAGTTAGGATTCTCCAGAGAAACAAAACCAATAGAATTTATATTTATATCCTAGCCCTGGTGGTGCAGTGGTAAGAGCTCAGCTGCTAACCAAAATGTCAGCAGTTGGAATCCACCAGTGGCTCCTTGGAAACCCTATGGGGCAGTTCTGCTCTGTCCTGTAGGGTTGCTGAGTCGGCATCGACTCCACGGCAACAGGTTTAGTTTTGGTTTTTATCGATCTATCTAGAGACTGATTTTAAGGAACTGGCTCATGCAACTGTGGGAGCCGGCAAGTCCAAAATCCTGAGGTCAGGGAACAGACTGGAAACTCTGGAGGTGTCTGTGTTACGGTCTTGAGGCAGAATTCCTTCTCCCTGGGGAAACCTCAGTTTTTGCTCTTAAGGTCTTCAACTGGTTGGATGAGGCTCACCCACATTAGGGAGGGTAATCCATTTTACTTCAGGTCAACTGATTTAAATGTTAATCACATGTAAATACCTTCAGCAACATCTAGACTAGTCATTCTTTGCCAAACAACTGGGCACCATAGCCTAGCTCAGTTGGCTTATAAAATTAACTGTCACATCTGCTATAGTGGAGATAGACAATATACAAACAAACAAAGCCTAAAAGGTAATTACAGATAAGTGCTATGGAAAAGAACTAAGCAGAGGGTTGCAAGGAGGAAGAGGACGGTGCCACAGAAGTGTTTTAACTTGAGTGGTTAAGCAGGCCTCTCTAAGGCTCTGATTCTCAAAGTGCAGTCCCAGACCAGACCAGTACCTTCAGCATTGCTGGGAACTTGTTAGAAATGCAAATTCCTGGGTCCCACCCAGACCTACTGGGCCAGGAGCTCTTAGGCAGGGCGCAGTGATCTGGGCTTAACAAACCCTCAGGGGTATTCTGAGCCTTGAAAATCTGAGGGGAGAATCTTCTGGACAGAGGGCCAGCCATTTAGTCTATAATTATACTTCTGACACTTTCTCGGACAACATGGAAGATGTAGGCAAATCATTATTATTGTTGTTGTTGTTATTTATTATACATACTGTGTGGAAGGAGCCATTTCCCTCCTGGTTAGAGGCTGGGAGGGCCCAGAATAAGCAAGCAATAATGGCAGGATTGGGACGTGAGCAGAGCCCACAGGAGTCAGGAGAGAATAGGATGCCATTGCTCTCTTCCAGCGCCAGTGGGGAGGGCACCAGTGGGGAGAGTTGAGAGGCCCCAGAGCTGCAGACCAAGCCATCTAGCCACTGGAGACAGGAACCAACCCCCTGCCCCTCAGCTTACTGCGGTGAGGAGGTAGAGAGGACCATAATGTGTTGTTGTTAGTTGCCGTTGAGTTGGCTCTGATTCATGCTGAACCCAAATACAACACAATGAAACCCTGCCTGGTCCTGTGCCATGATCATGATCGTTAGTATGCTCAAATCCATTGTTGGGGCCACTGTATATTTTGAGTGCCTTCCAAACTATTAAGGGCTCATCTACCAGCCCTATATTGGAGAATGTTCTGTTGTGATCCATAGGGTTTTCATGGGCTAATTTTTGGAAGTCGGTTGCCAAGCCTTCCTTCCTCTTCTGTCTTAGTCTGGCAGCACTGATGAAACCTGTCCTCCACGGGTGACCCTGCTGGTATTTGAAATATCAGTGGCGGAGCTTTCAGTGTCGTAGGAGCACACAAGCCACCACAGCACAACAAACTGACAGACAGGTGGTGGATTGTAGCAGGGGTTCGAACCTGAACGAACCGCTTTGAAGCCCTGGATTGTAGTGTGTGGCTGCTGTTAAACTGAACACAACCCATTTGCAGGCCACACCAGCAGTGTGCAGCCCATGGGGACAGATAGGTGAGTTTTTAGGGATCCACTGGGGAATTTCTCCTGCAGGCCATGCAACCCTTGCAGAAAAGCCTCCTGCCCTGGTTGTTATTCCCGCAGGTTGGCCCATGGTCTGGTGGGTAGCAGACACTCCTGATTGCCAAGCAGAGGCCCCAGCCCAGAACGTGGCGTGCACACACACACACACACACACACACACAGGAAGGGCTTGATGTCCTCAGCAATCAGCAATGGCATGCAGCATACTCTGTGAGGCCACACATTTACAATTTCCATTCTTAAAGTATTTCTTGAGCACCTTCAATGGGCTGGGGACTGTTCCAGGCCCTGAGGATCCCACATCAGTGAACAAGACAGACAAGGTCCCTCTTCCCCTGGAACTTATCATTCTAATGGGACGAAACAGATAATAAGCAAATTAGTAAACAGGAAAAGGTCAGGAGAGCTATAACGCATGCTGATGTCTCTGGTGGGAGCTACTTAAGGGAAGGCCTCCCAGAGGAGTCGATGTTTGAGCTGAGACACGAATGATAAGGACACTTGCAGGAAGAGCGTTCCAGGTGGTAGGAACAGCAAGTACAAAACCCCAACAGCAATGAGCTCATTAAACACTGCAAAGAAAACCTGGCCCTGCACATAGCGCTGGGATGGGGGGGCGGGTACACATCGGAGGAGATGGCACATTCACTGTCCCTTTTCATGGGAATGAGCCCAGTGCTCACCTGAGTGGGGTTTCTCCACATACCCAAAGCTGGTCAACAAAGAGACCAAGTCAGTGAGAATTAGCCTGGCCTCTCCTGCTGCTTTTAGGTCCCCAGAGCTCATAGTTGGGAGTAGGGTGGGAAAGGAAGTATAGGAAGAGAGACAGAGCCAGGCTCTGGAGCCAGCAGATGAGGGAAGGAGTCCCAGCTCTATCACTCAGCAGCTGTGTCACATGGGCAAATCGCTTCATGTCTGCGCCTTCATCTCCTCACCCTTGCCTTGTTTAAGTGCAATACCTAAAAATGCTGTTTGTGAAGTGCCTGGTATAGGTAGCTGTTGGTATAGGTAGCCCTGGGACTTTGCCTGAGCACTGGGCAAAGGTTTCTCTTTGTAGTAGCTGTGATTGTGATGTCAAATTTCAAGCCACATACTTGGTCCGTTTTGCAGGGTGTATTAAGCACCTACTGACATTGGTGGTTCAGTGGTGGAATTCTCGTCTTCCACGCAGGAGACCCAGGTTTGATTCCCTCCAATGCCCCTCATGCACAGCCACCACTCGTCTGTCAGTGGAGGCTTGCATGTTGCTATGATGCTGAACAGGTTTCGGCGGAGCTTCCAGGCTAAGATGGGCTAGGAAGAAAGGCCTGGCAATCTACTTCTGAAAATCAGTCAGTGAAAACCCTATGGATCACAATGGTTCGATCTGCAGCTGATCATGGGGATAGCGCAGGACCGGGCAGTGTTTTGTTCTATTGTGCATGGGGTCGCTGTGAGTCGGGGCCAACTTGATAACAGCTAATAACAACAACCGCAGGAAAAGCAGGATGATGTGATTCCCACCCTTGATCTCTACACATGAATGGGAAGATGTTTCTAGCAAACAATGTAGAGCAACGCAGTGGTGGAAAAGTCAGATGAGGACAGGGTCCTACAGGCTGTTGTCTGCCCAGCTTCCATGCCTTCTTTTCTTTTTTGTTTTTTTGGCTTTAACAAAGAGAAATTTATTTTCTCACAGTCTAGTAGACTAGAAGTCCAAATTCAGGGCGCCAGCTCCAGGGGAAGGCTTTCTGTCTCTGTCAGCTCTGGAGAAAGTCCTTCTCATCAGTCTTCCCCTGGACTAGGAGCTTCTCTGCGCAGGAACCCCGGGTCCAAAGGACGCACTCTACTCCCAGCACGGCTTTCTTCGTGGTATGAGGTCCCCAATTCTCTGCTTGCTTCCCTTTCCTTCTATCTCTTGTAAGATAAAAGGTGGTGCAGTCCGCATCCTAGGGAAACTCCCCTTATATTAGATCAGGGATGTGACCTTAGTAAGGGCGTTATACAATCCCACCATAATCCTCTTTAGCATAAAATTACAATCACAAAATGGAGGGCACCCACACAATACTGGGAATCTTGGCCCAGCCAGATTGATGCACACATTTTGGGGGAGACATAATTCAATCCATGACAATGATAAACAGAGAAAAGGTTGAAGTTGTCAAGGATTTCATTTTACTTGGATCCATAATTAACAACCATGGAAACAGCAGTCAGGAAATCAAAGGACTTATTGAATTGGGTGTATCTGCTGCAAAAGACCTCTTTAAAGTGTTAAACAGCAAAGATGTCACCTTGAGGACTAAGGTGCGGCTAACCCAAGCCATGGTATTTTCAATAGCCTTGTATGCATGCAAAAGCTGAACAATGAATAAAGAAGACTGAAGAAGAATTGATGCCTTTGAATTATGGTGTTGGAGAAGAATATTGAATATACCTGGACTGCCAAAAGAATGAACAAATTTGTACAGCCAGAATGCTCCTTAGAAGCGAGGATGGCGAGACTTAGTGTCACGTTCTTTGGACACATTATTAAGAGTGACCAGACCCTGGAGAAGGACATCATGCTTGGTAAAGTAGAGGGTTGGTGAATCCATGCCTTCTTCTCTTAAAATTTCATTCTGATTTTCCATCAGGGAGCTGCCCTTCCTCCTCTCTCCATCCCTGCAGATCAGATGGGGCTCCCTTCTCCCCACTGCAGGGTCACACACAGGTGTAGCCATTTAACTTGTACCAGCCCTGCCTCCCTCCCTCTCTCACCACAGTGATCAGTGTTTAGGGATAGGCCAATGAGCATCAGCCCTGGGATTTTGGTTGAACATTGGGCAAAGGTTTTTCTTTCCACAAGGTTTGTTAACTGAGCAGAATAGGGGACTGGACTGCAGGGGCCAATTTGCCACTCCTTGGGGAGGGCCTCCTGAGAATAAAGCTGCACAGAGGATAGCTCAGCTGAGAGATGGAGACCAAGTACTGCTGACACCATTTGAGTCCCTGGATCCATCCCAGCCTAATGCCAGCAGCACTTTCTCTGCATTTTTCAATCATATGAATCAATTCCCTTTTCTTATGCCAATTTTAATTGGTTTTCTGTCACCTGCAACCAAAGAGTCCTGACTGATAGAGAATTTCATATAGAGGATGGAGCTTGAGTCTCCATGAAGGTTTTGGATCAATGGTTAGGGAGACAAGAAGAATGGTAAGAAATGAGATTGAATGGTGGTGTGTACATGTGTTTGTTGCTTCACCAGCATCCACTTCTCCCTCCCCTTCCTCACAGAATCCTAAATTTCCCAGCTATGCATTTGGGTGGAATTGACCCCACGTGTAGCTTCAGGGGTGGACCCAGGTTAGCGTAACCAATCAACATTTCCCATCTCCCACTGCACAGTGTTTGGCTAATTAACGGAGGAGCACATGCCCCATATCAGCATGATCAAAGCCAATGAGATTTGATTCTGGGCCTTTAATTCTGAGAATCTTTCCTGCTGGATGTGAATAAGGATACATGTGGCCTTGGAAACTTCTGGCAGCCATCTTGCAACCAGGAGGAGGCAGCCTGCTGAGAATGGAGGCTGTTTGAGGGCAGATCCGGTACTGGTCACATTGTTGGAGTCCTGCATGCCTGAAGGAGGAGCAACCCCTGGACTATTTAGCTATGTGAACCAAGGAAGCCCCTTTGGGCTTAACCAGTTTGGCTCAGCTTCCTGTCATGTGTAACAGAAGAATCCTGTCTGCCTCAGATGGAACTCAAGGTGAGGCTTCCATCTCCTGTAGTTCCACCCCTCAGAGGCCTATGTCAGTTCGTAGTGCTCCATCCTCCTAGTCTGCACCTTGCAGCCTCCACCAAAGTATTTTTTATTTTTCTCAAATTCTCAGACCACCAGAATGCAGAGGCCTCTCTGGGGCCTTGGAACTGAGATTCCTGAAGGGGCCAGGGGATCTGTGGAAGCCTGTCTACCACATGGGCTGGAGTGAGCTGGGAGCCCCCAGATGCCCTGGAGGAGACAATAACTCACCCTGTGTCCTCTTCCACCCTTCCCCCAGCCCATCCAGAACAAGGACAGGCATCAATCCCACTTATCGGGCCTCTTATTTCATCCTTTATCCTGCTGTCTCATGTGTCACTCTGCATCCTTAACACAGAGTTATGAGAGATTGAGCACTCTGGCTGGGGCCAGCTGAAGGATTCATGGGTCTGAGGCTGCCCATCCATCAGGGATGGATCTCAGTGGCTTTGCGGGGTGGGGTAGAATCTGATTTACTGGACATGGAAGAAAGGGCTTTGCTGTCAGCAACCAGAAAAATCAAAGTCATGGAGAGGAGGGTGGTGGTCATGGTGGTGGCGTTGGTGAGGAGAAGACACTCACTTCCTGCAAAGGCACTCCTAGGCATGCAGAGGTACAAGGAAGACCAGCTCCAAGAAGCTGTAGTTATATTTCTCAATCAAACAAGCAGTTTAGTCAATAACTGTGGGGCTTCCCAGGCAGGGGAACCCTGAAAGTCAAGAAACCCAACTCTCCCCAAACCAATCTAAAGAATCTTCTCAAAACTTGTATCAGACCCTGTTACTACCCTGCTGCAAAAATGGCGCTGCAGAGGCGTCTGACCTAAGCGGGAAGAATCATTATCAGCATTAATAGCCCAAGGCTGATTCCTGTGAGGTGGAGTTCAGATGTCCACTCTCCAGCTTCTTTACCTATTCTGAAACCAGCCGTCCCTCCCATGGTACTCTCTACTTCTCTGCTGGGTTCATGATTTGTTGCAACACATAACTCACAGACAATACTCATGATTATGGGGGTTTATTAGGGAAGTCAACAGGTTACAATTCAGGTTCAGGAATGCTCAGGATATAGTTCTTCAATCATAACAGCTTCTTCTCACCCTCTGCCGCTGGGCCCTGCTGCAGTCTTGCTGCTACCGTGCCCTGATGGGGGCCTTGCTGACACTGGGCCCTGCCTCGGGCCTTCTTAGGCAAGCCTTACACCTCTTAGCTCCGTAGGTCGGCAAGTCCCATGGCAGTCTCCTGATGCCTGCTGTCTCGCTCTGCCGTTTCTTGCTGTCTTCGATGTTAGAGCTCCTCTCTCTCTCTCTCTTCATGTCTCCCTTTAAGCCTAGCAGGAAGGCAAAACTGACCATTCCCTTATTAGGATTCTATACACCTTATTTGCATGGTCCCTCCCCCACAAGGGTGCCATGCACTTTATTTACATTATTAGCAAGCTAGCCAATCCCCTTGGTGGGCCACAGGCACTTCATTTGCATAGTCCCACCCAGTAATTTGGTGGGAGTTACAGAATCATGTGAGAATAGCCATACAAAAGTGATCCATTGCACTGCACCTGCTTAAAATCCCCAAAATGGCTGCCTATTACAGTTAAAATAAAATCTCAACTCTTGACCCCAGCTTATGAAGCCCTCCTTGATTGAGCCCCTGCCCACCAAGCCTGCCACAGCCCCATGATTCTACCCTCAGCTGCTACACTCCAGCCCCTCTGCCTATTCTTCAAACACTCAAACTCATTTCTGCCTCAGGACCTTTGCACTCTCTCTCCCCTCTGCCTGAGTACACTACCCTCAGCATCTTGTATGGCTGGGTGTATTTAAGGCCTGAAATTTCATGTGCTGCCTTGATAACTTTGAGTCTCACAGGACTTGCTCTCACCTGGTATGCCCCTACCCAGTGGGAAAGTCTCCTACCCAGCTAATTCCCCTATTAACTGGACCAGCTTCATCCCATCTGATCCTCAACCTAACAAGTTTCACTTCACTGTGAGCCTATGAAATTATTCAGACAAGTCAATCACACCCTTCTGCAGGAACCAGAGGGCACCCCACCCTCTTGTTACTAAAAAGCCTGCCTCTCTCCTTGTTCACTCTGTTCCTGAGTGCAACTCCTATGTGGCCCTGCATAGTGTGCAGTGTTCTCCTCCCCTGGGTTTGACAATATGTAACCAATAACCTGCTGGCAATCTCATCTGTCCAGTGTCATGTGTTTGGCCGTCTCATACTATTTAGGGCAGGGTATCCCTCCATCACCAATGGGGCAAATCGGAGGTGATCAGAACACTAGTTCTTCTCTACATTCAGGGCTCAGCCCAGATGGCATCTCCAAAGAGGCCTTCCCTGATCCTCCCAACTGAAGCGGCCACCCTCAGCCTCTCTCCACACATGGCCCTGTCTCATTCCTTTCATAGTGTTTGTTGTTGTTGTGTGCCATTGAGTCGATTCCGACTCACAGCAACCCTATAAGACAGAGTAGAACTGCCCCCACAGGGTTTCCTAAGCTGTAACTTTTATGTGAGCATATTGCCTGGTCTTTTCTCCTGCAGAGCCGCTGGGTGGGTTCAGACTGCCAACCTTTCAGTTAGCAGCTGAGCACTTAACTATTGCACAACCAGGGATCCTTAGCACTTGCCAAAATTAACTTGCTCCTTTTTCCTTTACTTGAGGAGAAATTAACTAGAATAGAAGCCCCTGAGGGTAGGGCTTTGTCTGTCTTCTCCATTGCTGGGCCCCTAGCCCGCACTTGGTGCATTGTTAGCACTTCATTCCAAAACCAGTTGCCTTCAAGTCGACTCTGACTCATGGAGACCCCATGTATGTCAGAGTAGAACTGCGTTCCATAGGGTTTTCAATGGCTGAGGTTTTGGAAGTACATCACCAGACCTTTCGTCTGAGGTGCCTCTGGGTAGATTCGAACCGCCAACCTTTCAGTTAATGCAGCAAAGTGCATTAACCGTTTGCACCACCCAGGGACTCCAGCACATTGTAGTCACTTAGCAAATACATGCTGACCGAATAGACTACCATTCAGCGCATCCTGCGGGTGGGATGCAGGCAGTTCCCCAGAGCCAACCTCCTAGGACTAGGCGTGTTAGAAAAGGAGCTGCTCGCCAGTACCAGTCTCCCGTCCTGGGTGCTGAGGGGTGAGGAGGGCTCCATGGTACAGCCATGACTGTGGCTTCTCTATGAGACAAGGAAGGATGCTGCAGTTCTGGGAGAAATGACTGTTTGGTGTCTGCAGGAGGTTGCCATGGGAACGCTTCTCTGTGCGTAGCAAAGTTCCCCCCCCTTTAAAGTTAGAGACGTAGAGATATGAAGAGATTGTGGGAGTCAGTGAGGTATTAACCAGCAGCTGGGGGGGCCTCAGCTGTGGGCAAGGAGGGGCTTTCGGGTCACCCTCACCTGTGCTCAGTTTTATCTTTATCTGTTCTCTGTCCTTCATTCCTTCACTCCTCCCCAACCTGGTCCCCTCTGTGTGGCCAGGAGCATTCTCCCAGGGGGCCACAGAGACCAGAAAAGACCTAACGGAGGTCAAGGGTCACACTGAAGTTGTCCCAGGAATCTGTGCCCAATGGGGCAGTAATCATACAAGCTGTAGAGGAGGTAGTGACAGTAAGCATGTATTGAGCACTTGCTGTATGTACATCAGACTCAGCAGTTAGTACTTCCACAACTCCAGAAGGGAGGAGTTATGATGCCCATTTTACAGACGAAGAAACTATGACTCAGAGGGGGGTCACATGAAATTTTTGGAAATTCCCAGCTCGTAAGAGTAGGTCTAGGATTTTAACCCGGAGAGTCTGAATCCAGAATCCAAGCCCTTCACCACACTGCTATTCCAGTAACTCTAAACAAGCAAATGTTGTAGCTCCCATTTGCAGAATAGTTACTGTGGGCCAGGCATTTTGCTGAGTGTACACCTTTGTTATTTCAGATCGGGAAACTGAGATCTGAGGGATAAGTCATTTACCTGAGGGCTAGAGTTTGGATCTGCACACTGACCCAGAGTCCAGGCTCTTTCCCCAACACCGACGGGGCCCTGTCCCTGCAGGATGAGAGTGGAACCTCCAGCCTGGCCACTCAGAAGGGCCTACTTATATATTTGTACCACCCTGGCCAAATCCAATGCCAGGATTCAAGGAAAGGCAAAAAAAAGAAAAAACCACATTGCCATTCAGTCAATTCCGACTCATGGCCACCCCACTTGTTGCAGAGTACAACTGCACACAGGGTTTTGAATGGCTGTGATCTTTCAGAAGTAGATCACCAGCCCTTTCTTCCACAGTGCCATTGGGAGGGTTCAAATCACCAATCTTTCAGTTATTAGCCATGGGCAAACCATTTGCACCACCCAGGGAACTTTCGAGGAAAGGCAATGCCCCCTTTCTCCAAGCCCCACCATGCTCGGGGCCTGGGGAGGGCACCAAAGATGCCCAGTGACCTGACTGCCAACACGTGCTTTCCGGGTGGGCTGCAGACACCCTCAGACCCCAGCCTGGAATGGGGACAGCACCCACCTATGGCAGGTCAGGGGCCCAGGCTGGGTATCACTCCACTCCTCACCTGGGTAAGGCCCTTAGCTTCTCTGAGCCTGAGGTTCCTCATCTCCCCCTTGTAGGGGTGTCTGAGGTTAAATGTGGCAGTGCTTCCTCCCCCGTCACACTGTGAAACCCGCTGCTACACGGAGCCGCCTTTAGGAAACATGATGGACAGAAGAATATTTATTGTGCGACGTATCCTCTTTCCCTCACTCTCCAACTGGATTCTCTTAGAGGCATTTAAAATGGAGATTAAATTATAAAACTTTAATTTAAATGCAGTTTTCTAGAAATGTGCCAACTGCACGTGGTGGCTTGGAGCCGAGCAGCTATAGCAGGGCCAACACCAGCCCAGCCCGGGGTTGCCCCTTGGCTTGCTGGGAGAACATGCTCCCCAGGGCCTTTCCTTGGCTCTTTCTCCTCTGCCTCTTTGCTCTTCTTCATCCATCACTATGAAAGAGGCAGCAGGCCTTGCAGAGGAAAGAGGGAGGAGGACTCATTGTTCTTTTAGGCCATGTTCTGGCATCTTCTCAAAAAGAGAAGCCTGTTTCTCCCAGGCCGCTGGCAAGAAAAGGCATGAGACATCCTGACAGAAGGAAGGCCAGATGCCCTTCTTCATTCCAGAGAAGAAAGGGGTCTTTTCTGGGGAAACCTCCAATTTCTTCTCTGGTGTTGGCTCCTCTTATGGACTGAATTGTATCCCCCTAAAAAATGTGTGTCAACTTAGCTAGTCCAAGATTCCCAGTATTGTGTGATTGTTCATCATTTTGTCATCTGATGTGGTTTTCCTTTGTGTTGTAAATCCTACCTCTATGATGTTAACAAGGTAGGATTAGCGGCAATTATGTTAATGAGGCAGGACTCAATGTACAAGATTAGGTTGTGTTTTAAGTCAATCTCTTTTGAGATATAAAAGAGAGAAGTAAGCAGAGAGACATGGGGACTTATACCACCAAGAAACAAGAGCCAGGAAACTAGTGCATCCTTTGGACCCAGGGTTCCTGCGCTGAGAAGTTACTCAGCCAGGGAAGATTGATGACAAGGACCTTTCCCCAGAGCCAACAAAAAGACAAACCCTTCCTCTGGAGCTGGCACCCTGAATTCAGATTTCTAACCTTCTAAACTGTAAGAGATTAAACTTCTTTTTTAAAGCCATCCACTTGTGGTATTTCTGTTATAGCAGCACAGCTCCCATGCAGAATGTCAAAGCTCTCACTAGTCTAGCAACCTCTGCATGTCAGTATTAGTCAGCTGTTGCTGTCATAATGCTGTGTAACAAACAACCCCCAAATTTCAGTGACTTAAAACCATGAACATTTCTTTTTCTTGTCCATAATCACTTTGACGACTAAGGTACATCTGACCCACGCCATGTTTTTTTCAATAGCCTCATATGCATGAGAAAGTTGGATAATGAAAAAAGAAGACAGAAGAATTAATGTGTTTGAACTGTGGTGTTGGCAAAGAATATTGAATATACGGTGGACTGCCAGAGTGAACAAATCAGTCTTAGAAGAAACACAACCAGAATGTTCCTTAGAAGCAAGCACAGTGAGACTTCAGCTCACTTACGTTGAACATATCATCAGGAAAGACCAATTGCTAGAAAAGGACATAGGTCAGTGAAAACAAGGGAAACCCTGCATGAGATGGATCAACACAACAGTTGCAACAATGGACTCAAACACAGCAATGATCATGAAGATGGCGCAGGACCGGGCAACATTTCATTCTGTTACACGTAAGGTTGCCGTGAGTCAGAGCTGACTCCACGGCAACTAACAATAATAATAATAGTCTGAGGGCTGGCTGAGGGGGCTCTGCTTCAGGCCATAGGTTGGGTCCAGGTCTGCCCAGTGTGTCTCACAGTCTGGAACCAGTGGCTATGACCCTGGACATGCTCTTCTCACAGTGGGTGGAAGAAGTGCAACCAGCCAGTCTAAACCACACAATCAGATTTAAAGCCTCTTCTCCTGTCATACCCCCAAACATCCCACTGGCCAAAGTGAGTCACATGGCCAAGCCCAGCATCCATGGGGTGGGAACTATCATCAACCCATTTTAGTGGGTGCCTCTGCAAAGTCATGTGGCACACTAAAGTCTAAGCCTCTATGTTAAATAAACAGCAAAAAAGAAACAGTTGCCATCAAGTCAATTCCAACTCATGGTGACCTCATGTGTGTAACAGTAGAACTAAGTCCCATAAAGTTTTCAATGGTTGATTCTTTGGAAGTAGATCACCAGGCCTTTCTTCTGAAGCACCTCTGGGCTGGACTCGGAACTCCAACCTTCAGGTTAGAAGCCAAGTGCTTAACCATTTGTGCCGCCTAGGGACTCCTAAATGAATAGCAAAAGAACAAAAACAAATAAAGTCACATGGCAAAAGGCATGGCTATCTAATTAATTCTGTTATAGGGAAGGAGTGGTTACAAATAGGATGGGGCAAGTATAGGTTGGTTACTGCCTTCAAGTCCGTTTTCTTTTGGGGGATTCACTTGTCCCCTATTTGGAGCAGCTTTGCTTGCATTTAGGGTAGGGCTGACCCCGCTCCCAGTTCTAGACAATCTGATACTCCATTCCGTGGCCACAGTCATTGAGTCTAGGACAGGCACATGACCTAACTCAGCCCAGTGAGAGAGGCTGAATCCCAGAAAAGTGTCCACAAATTTCCTCTCTTTCTCATTAGAAAGAACAAAGGAACATGGAGTCCAGGGAACGTCTGGCAAACAATTTGTGGCCCTGAAGGAAGTCAGCCTTCGGATGAAGTGTGGAAAGCAGTACAGAGTCAGGAAAAACGCAGGTCCTCAGGCAATGTAACTTAGCTGAATCAGGCATTACCTGAAACCTGACTACCACTTTACTTTTCCCTTACATGAACAAAAAGATTCTCTTTTTTGTGTAAGCCAGTTTGAGTTTTGCTAGCCGTCATTTGCAACCCAGAGATTCCTAAGTGATTGAGATGCTATCACAGAGGAGACAGAAGAAGAAAACTGAGGTTTCTGAGCTATCATCACCTCCATGTACACCATGCACAAACCCTAAACACTGGGGTCTTAGATTATTGCTGGGGTTTGGTCAGATCTGCTTACAGCCTTCAGAACTGGCCAGGCCCCCAGCACCTCTGCAGCACCGTGGCCTCCCGAGCCTGGACAGTCTCCTTCCTCACTCCAGTGGTGATGTACACTCTCTTGATGCAGACTCAAGCCTCTAGCCCACCCCAAAGCCCAGGGAGTCTGGAGCTGCTGCTTCATACATCAGAGATGGTTTTGCATGGAGGGAAAAAATGTAGGTCATTTTTCAATGCATGTGGCTATCTTCCAGCAACCCTGAATGCCAGAAGTGGGGCTGGGGAGGCAGGGGTTGATAAATGGAGGTTTGTCTCAGAAGGCGCTGTCTATCTCCACCTACTCTCTCCACCCAAGCTGGGGTTGAGGTGGGGATCTGGGATGAACTTGTCTCTGGGCGGATCCCACAGCATTGCCCCCACCTCTTAGCCACTGAGGTAAGAGAACTTTTCTGGTGGTTATCATTGTTATTTTTAAATCTTGTTTTGTGAAAGAGAGGAAGAAAAAAGCCAGGTCCATTAAATCCCTTGTTCTAACGCTCCAGCCATCACAGGCTGCTGGGGCAGGTAAGCAGTAAATCTGGGCTTGAAGAAAAATCAAGGAAACAGCGACCATCCTGGTCTGGGGCAGGCACGGTCCGGCGGCGGGGGCGCCTCACGCAGCCTGCCCGCCCCTCCTCCCGCTTAGCCTCCACCCTGCAGGCAGAGCCCTTCTTCCTCCACCGCTCTCCCAGGCCCCAGCCCCTTTTCTCGCGGTCCTGTCCCACTCCTCCCAGCATCTCAGCCCCCGCCCCGCCAGCGTCTGCGCGGCCCTCCCCTCCCCTCCCCTCCCCTCCTGGCGCCGGGCTGTTCCCCTCCCACCTCCCCGCCGCAAACACCTGGGCCGCCTGCGGTACGCTAGCAGCCGGGACAGACAGTGCTCTCCTCAGGCCACACTCGGCCTTGGGCTGTGCCTACTGTGTGACAAAGACAAACGCCCATGGGGAGAGGGTTAGGAGGACACAGGCAAACGTGCACTGATGACCCCAATTTCAGATTCGA
Source organism: Dugong dugon (assembly GCA_030035585.1). Taxonomy (NCBI): domain Eukaryota; kingdom Metazoa; phylum Chordata; class Mammalia; order Sirenia; family Dugongidae; genus Dugong; species Dugong dugon. The sequence goes on from CM057460.1 coordinate 154,073,286, forward strand.
ACCCAGCTCTCCAGAGGTGAATGTGAAGAAAATGCCTATATTAAAATGCTAATTACTGTCTCCAGCAGTTGGTTTCCAGACAGTCACTTGTATCTATTATTAACAGCTTCCCACCACAGCCCAGGCTCGCCAAGAGACACGGATGATTTAAAGATTCAGGTGTGAGAGAAAATAACACCCAGCAGGTCTGCGCTGTGAAAGCTGCCTGTCGGTGTCAGCCCCATTGGGCCAGCTTGCGAGGGCTGCAGGACCGCACGCTGCTACCCATGGAGTCCTCGGGGGCCCCCACAAGTGGGGACATGGGAGGTGGCAAAATCCACCCAAGGAATAGTACAAGAAAAAGCCTCGTGTTTAAAACATCTGCAGACCCCTTTCCAGCTTACCTAGCACCTCCACCTGTTCTTAATTAAACATCAGGGTTCGGAGATGGCAAGAGTTTGCACCCCCATTCCCAGGTACCAAGAGGCCACCCTGGGCATTTAATTCCCCACGAGTACTGGTCCTGGGATCTGGGACTGCCTTGGATGCAGATTTGAGGGACAGGAGGGTTTGCTGCTGGGAAAAAGATACCTGTGGGCTGCCTTTTCCCGTGTGGAGCCACAGCACGCCTGCCTTTGAAATCGGTTGCTCACTTGTCACACTGACTTCCAGAAGTAAGACAGCTGGTCTCAAGGGATGACTTGGGGCCTTGGCAATGCCCATGGTGGGTCTGCCCAGACGGAGGGCTTAGGTAGCCAGGAGAGGGGAGAGAAGGAATAGAAGAGGAGGGTGTGATGCAGAGTAGAAGAGAATTCCAGAACATCAGAGTCAAAAGAGACCTGAGCAGTCACCCACCTCTTGTTGTTCACTGAAGGCAAGGAAAGGATGGCTGAATGACCCACAGTCCCATGCTAGTAGGGGCAAGGTGGATTCCAGCTCTTACTTCGGCACTTGAAGTCCAGTGCTCCGTCCACTCTGCCACACCAGAGGGACAGCACCCAGAGGCCCCAAACCACAGTCCCTCTGTCACATTGCCCTGTGAAATTGCTGTCACAGTAACATCCGCTCTGAGATGATCTTGTCCCGTGTCTGTGTGCTCAGGAGAGCAGGGACTGTGTCTGCCTCGTGTCCCCAGAACATGGCACGAGGCACACAGGGTGTGCCATGAAGGCTTACAGAACTAATGGTAAATAGATGAGATGCTGTATGTGAACAGCCTCATACACAGTGGTGTGCTGGAGCCGGCTGCTGCAGTCTCCTAGAGCTGTTAAATATTCAAGAATTGTGAGCTGGTTGTGAAACCACTAGTAGGTTGATATCAGGAGTCCCTGGGTGGCGCATATGGTTAAGTGCTTGACTTCTAACAAAAGGCTGGCGGTTCAAACCCAGCCAGAGGTACCTTGGAAGAAAGGCCTGGAGATCTGCTTCTGAAAGGCCACTACCTTGAAAACCCCATGGAGTGCGATTCTACTCTGGCACACATGAGGTCAACATGAAGCAGAATCAGCTCAGTGGCAGCTGGTACTGGTAGTTTGAATTCAGCTATCATGAGATTATTTACACCACAGCAATCAACCTATGTACAAATCTGGGCTGTTTTTCCAACATACTTCCACCCTACCCACTCCAGCAAAATATCCATAACCCGTGCTCGTAATCTGGGATGACTCCGTATCTTCCAAATACAGAAGTTGAAATGCTTCTTGCATTTCATGTCCCCATTCTGTTTCCTTTGGTGCATGAGTCCCCTACATTTTCAGCCACCCCCTTGAGAGTCCCTGCACAAGGCTAGGCCCCCTCCTGGAGACAGCACCTGAGGGGTTAATTTCCATCGCCTCCTCCTTTCCAGGAACCACCTGTCAATCCCTGGGTTCTGGCCCGAGGCAGGGTATAAACACCTCCAGTGATGAATGGATCCATGAGCAGCTGATGATGGTGAGGCTGGCGCCCTCTGCTCCTTCTATCACCTGTTCTGTCCCAGCTGGAGGGAGGGAGCAGGAGGAGGGGGCTTCCATCTGAGTCTGAATCTGAATCATCCATCCTAAGTAATTAACTGCCAAAGAAAACCTGCAGAAGGGGAGCAGAGACACCCTCCCAGACCCCAGCTTCTCCAGACTCCTCCTCCCGCCCCAGGCTTGCCTTCAGAGGCTGCTGGGAGAGCCAGAAACCTGGGGAGGCCAGGAGACCATCTGGCGGGGGTCAGTTCTCTTTGCAGATCAAAAGCTGAGACACTCCTTTCAAGACCGTGGCTGTCAGGTCCATGCCCAGCCCACATCTTCTCTCCCAAGGCCGGTGCTCTGGGTCACTCAACCATCCTGTCCCAGCAGGGGAATGTAAGTGTGTTTGGCAGACACTATCGGTCGCCTGCCCAGTGTCTATTTCCTTCTTACCTGATGTTGTTCAGGTTGACTCTTGGCAGCCCCATGTTCCATGCCCGTGGATTGTTTAGGGGGTGTGGGAGTGTGGTCCGGTTATAGCGATGGCACGTGAAGGGAAGTCAGAGGTTTCTTTGCACCTATGAGAAAATCATAAGGAGAGATACTTTCTTCTATCTCTGGGCATGATGGCATCTGGATGTGACTCCTGGAGTTATGGCAGCCATATTGTGACCCTGAGGGGTGCCAGACTGAGGGCAGAGCTGACATACCAACAAAGGCAGAACAGAGGCAAAGAAAGAGCCACGGTCCTTGGTGATGTCACTAGACCTCTGATTTCCCAGATCTCGTTCTGCCCCTCCTCTAGACCTCCTGTGATGTGAGATAATAAAGGTCCTTACCCATTATGAGTTGGATTGGTTACCTGCAGCCAAAGGCATCCCGACAGGTGGAGAGTGAAGACTGAACTTCATCACCCAGCTGAGTCAGGCCCTGATCTTGGACCCCCACGTGGGAAACTGGGTTTGGTCTTGTGCCTGATGCCTGGGCTCCACACTCTGCCCATGCTGGCCCTTTCCTCCACAGCAGATGCTGTGGGTACCTCACTGTAGTGTACACCAGCCCAACTTCCAACCACCAACACCTGCCTTTCTTTGCCTGAGGTCTTTCTCTAGTATCTAGAGGCTGCTCTGCCTGTGTGCCCCACAGGTCAGAAGTGCTGGAAAATAAAGCCCCCAAGAATAGCCTCAAACAATAACTGAGGGGGAGTTGGGGTATAAATACCCCATATCCCTCTCTCCTGAGGTGGAGATGTCTCCGAGGCACGTCATCTATGCTGACTCCCAGCGTTCTCGGATTAAGCTCCAACTGTCCACAGTGGTAACTTGCTGAGGACACCCCCTTTGTGGCTTCGCCCCCTTTCCTGTTTCACTTCCCCATCACCCCACCACTTCCCAAATAAACTGCTTGCACTGGAAACCATCTCAGGGTTTGCTTCTGGGACCCAAACTACCGCTACTTCCCTCCAGCGTATCACTGAGCACCTGCTCGGTGCTGGGCCCTGTTCCAGGCTGCAGAGAGAAAAGGAAACAAGATGTACAGGCTCCCTGCCCTGGGGTGTCATGTTCATGTGGGGAGGGTGGGTCAGGCAATAAACAAGGAAGTGAATAATATAATCTTTACCTTATCTTACCTGTTGCCATCAAGTCAATTCCGACTCATAGCAACCAATAGGACAGAGTAGAACTGCCCCATAGGGTTTCCATCTTAGATGGTCTTAAATAAAATGATAAAAATAAAACAGAATGATGATAGTAGTAATGGGAGAAAGTTTGCTTAGATGGGTGGGGAGGGGGAGTAAGAGGGCCAGCAATGGGAGCAGCTGTGGGAAGGGGATCCCAGGCAGCAGGAACAGCAAGTGCAAAGGCCCTTGAGGCAGGAGTGATCCTGGTAGGTCTGAGGAACAAAAGGAAGCCAGCGTGGCAGGAGGGAGGTGGGTCAGGAGAAAGTGGAGGAGGTAGGGAGAGGGTAGTGTAGAGGTCAGACAAGGTAGGGCATGAGACGGAGTTTGTGGATTCAGGGGCAATGGGAATCTAGGAAGGGTTAGAAGCAGGGGAAGTGTTACCCAACCTGAGGCAGTAGTGCCGTGGCTACTGTATCTCCATACTGGATAGGGAGGGGGGATGTGGAGTGTGGGAATGGATGAGAGAGGCCAACTGGGACTACCTTAGTCGTCTGGGGGGACATGCCATACCTGGATCCTGGATCTCCTCTGTGTTCCCTATAGGGGAATCTTCCACTGAAAACCTAGAGGCAGACCCAATGCCTGGATACTTGTTCCTTTGCACACTTCCACAATGCTCGCTGTTACTACCTGTCCCACCTGCCGTGAAACATTCTTGGTCTCTGTGGTTGGGCATCACAAACGGCCTCCCAGCCCCAGTTCCTACCTACACTACTAGCGAGCAGGTATCACTCCAGATGCCGGAACCCCCGCCCCAGGCTTCTTCCACCTCAGGCCTCCTGACGGGATGGTTTTGAACCAGTGGCGTCACTAGGAGGGTGCAGGGGGTGCAGACTGCACAAGGTGACACTGTCAGAGGGGGTGACACCAAAATGACTGTCTATAAAATTTTTGTGCAGTGTTTCAGCAGAAATTTATTATTTTTTTAATAAAAATATCCCTGTAGTTAGTTATAACAACAAAAATTTTTTTCATAAGCCCAGCTTACATGTATCAGTATGCCTACAAGGCCACAACTCTATGCTAATCTACTTTTTGAACCTTCTAATGCATTCTGGTCAGAGCTGTCATTATTACCCAATTACAGTGACGCTTCAAATCATGTGGTTTTGTCTGCATGAGCTACAAGCACCCGCTGTTGTTTTTGTTGCTGCAGGGGTGGGAGGGGGAGACAAAGGGAAAGGTCCCTGTCAGTCTCTTGGGGTGGCCAAGGACACGACAGAAGAGATCCTACTCCTTGAGAAGAACCCAAAAGGAACTGAGAACTCTGCCCTGGGTCTGGGGCAGTAGCAAGGACAGTGTTAGCAAAGGACGGAGAGAAGGAAAAGAGAAGGCATGTTGGGCAAAATCTTTTCATCTCTCTCTGCCTCAACTTCCTCCTCTGTAAAATGGGAAATTTAATTCCCTTTGTGTGGGGCAGTTGGAGAGATTGTGGACATGATCACAGTTGGGGACCTGAGGTATAGATTGCTTGTTATCTCCCAGTATCCATTCTCCCCTCCATCTGGTTTTTAACTGGGCCCTGGCTGCCTGGAATCAAGACTCTCTTCCCGGCTTCCTTTGCAGCTGTTTTGGTCACGTGACTAAGTTCTAACCAAAAGGCTGTAAGCACAAGCGTAGTAGGCCTTTCTGGAAGTGTCCTTAAAGGAAGGACATGCCCTTCTTTGTCCCTTTCTCCTCTTGGGGGCTGGAACTAAACAGCCATCTTGGACCATGAAGCAAAAGCCACTTGAAGAAGATGAATGAACAGCTAGACAGACAATCCCTGTCGACTTTGAGAAGCACCCTTACCAGCCCTGGACTCCTACCTCTGGGCTCTTGAATGTTTAAGAGAGAAATAAACTTCTACCTTGTTTGTTGTTGTTAGCTGCCATCAAGTCAGCCCCCAACCATGGCAAACCCATGAACAGTGGGAATGGATCATCGTGATCCATAGGGTTTTGATTGGCTGATTTTCAGAAACAGGTTGCCAGGCCTTTCTTTCTAGGCTGTCTTAGTCTGGGAGCGTCACTGAAACCTGTTCAGCATCATAGCAACACGCAAGCCTCCACTGACAGACAGGTGATGCATATGCACTGTTTTTATCCTAGGAGTGGTTACTGTCACTCACAGCTAGACCTAACCCTAGTCCCTACAGACTAGAACCTTAGTCTACCTGACCACAAAGCCCAGACCCATCCACCGCACCCCACTCTCCATTAAGTCCTGATGAAAGACAAAAGTGGTTAGATGGGGTAAGTACCGCTCGAGGTGTTCAGATGAGCAACCCAGTAAGACCAGGCCAACTCTGGTTCAGGCTGACCCTCCAGTGCTGAGTTCCAACTGGAAGGTGATGATAGACAGCCCCAGGGACTCAGGAATGGCCAACAAGTTTAAGAAGGACAGGAGAAGAGCTGGAAGAATGGAAGGCTGAGAATGGAAAATCCAGCATCAGGGAAAGGAAGAAGTGATTTTCAACAGGCCTGCAAACGGCTAGAAGAACGTGGTGATGAGGAGGTCGTGGAAGTCCAACCCCATTCTCAGAGGGGCTAGTGGTGGTTTCCCAGACCACCACACAAGAAGGAACCAAAGGGCTCCTTCTGTCCACCACCTGGGACCACATAGTGTCGTTACCCACCGGATGTCTGTCTGCATATCTGCAGCTTGGCATGCCCCACCTCCAACCCTCACTTTTCAGTCCACAGGCTTCCAGTGGGGCTAACTCCACCCCATGATCCATGGCTCCCCATGTGACTCAGGCCTGGCCAATCAGAGTATATATAGTCCCTTGGCCACCATGATTGGTCAGAGAAGAGCGTGTGACCCAGGAAGACTCAATGAGACTTTTGCTGAGTCTGTTGAGAGAAGAACCAGTTAAAAACCATTTATGGTCAAGTCTACTCCAACTCATGGTGACCCCATGTGTGTCAGAGTAGAACTGTGCTCCATAGGGTTTTCAATGGATGAGTTTTCAGAAGATCACCAGTCCTTTCTTCCAAGGTGCCTCTGGGTGGACTTGAAACTACAATCTTTCAGTTAACAGCTGAGCATGTTAAACATTTGTACCACCAGGGTCTCCTGAGAGAACAGGCTTTCTTTTTCCATGGATTTGAACCTGTAAGGGTATAGCCCTGGGGCTTCTGGCAGCTATGTTGCTACCTCATGGAGACCCAAGATGAAGCTAAAGTGGACATGAACAGAGCCAAGAGACAGAGAAAGACATCCTGTTCCTAGAATGGATCCAGGCCTGCAGCTCATTATCTCTGGACATTTCTACATCAATAAATTTCTTCCCCATATCACCACCCTGGCTTGGCTTTGCATATTCCAGCCTTGCAAACTGCAATGCCATTTCCTTTCCAACTGGCAAAACGCCTTCCAGCACGTTAAAGCCAGTTTAAACCTCCCTCCCCTGAGCAAGCCAGCTCACTCTACCCCAAATGAGGAGGTATCACACTCAGTGTTAACCATTTTCAGTCTGCCCCATCACCCCTATAGGAGTTCCTCAAGGACAGAGCCTGTGTCTCCTTCAACACTTGTCTCCAGCGCTCAGCATCCAGTAGGCGCTTACTAAATGCAGGCTGAATAAATAAATGAATGACTGCACACACACACACACACACACACACAAAGGCAAACTAATCGTTCATCAGGTTTATGGATGACGTGAAATTGGGAGCAGTTTCTAGCCAGAGGTTAGGATCGTAAAGCAGATTGGCTTCCGCAAATGAGAGCATGGCAAGACAGCATCGGAATTGGATGGCGTTCATTAAGTAACTAGGTAGAGGAAGCCCTCTCCAGGAGAGGAGGAGAGCTGGGGTTGTAATGGTTTCTGGGCACGTTCTAAGACACGACGTGGGTGGCAGGCTGGATGTGGAGCGGAAGGAGTTGGCCTCGGATGGCTGGGCTTAAAGCGGGTCTCCCTGTAACAAGCAAGACCATGGCAAGTCCTTCTGCCTCCAGGAAACTATCCCCAGCTCCGGATTTGGGGAGACATAGAGGAAGCAGAGGAACAAGACAAATGCAAACATTTAAAATAGTTCAAGCAAGGACAAATTGTATTCCTGAAGTCGAGTTAAAGAAACTGGGGTGACTGAATCTGGAAGGAAAAGAAGGAAAAAACCATGTCCCCAAGTGGATTTTAATGAGGGGTGCTGCCCCCTAGAGTGGGGAAGGTACCCCTCCTCCCCGAGAGGGGAGTGACAGACAGGGAGGAGGTCCAGCCGGCCCTGCCCCCACTGCAGCTCTGAGCTGCCGCCACCCAAGCTGTTTATGCTTTTATCGTTTGCAATGAAAGACGATGATGTGTGTGTGCTGTATTGATTGTGCCTCTTAGATTTTTATGTTATTGTGGAAAGCGGCAATTATGCTCGCCTGCTCTGGAGGGAGCAAACGGCCCCAGGGGAGGACCAGCAAGCCTCAGATGGCAGCCCTGGGGGTCCTGGCTCAGGAGTGGAAGAAGAGGCAGGCAGGACATAGGGAGGGGCTGGCTGCACCCCAGAGGGGGCAGGAATCCCACCCAGGAGTTGCACCCTCTACTCTAGGCTGCAGACATTTATTAAGTGCCTGAGGTATGCCAGGTACTCAAGTAAGTGTACCACACCCCTCAGAAAGCCCTCTCATGGCTTTCCTTCTGCATTTAGAATAAATCCATTCTGCTTAGCAAGACAAGACGTATGTCATCTACACACACACACACACCGCACACACACACAGACACACACACACACACCACACACACACTGCACACACACAGAGACACACACACTGCACACACAGACACACACACAACGCACACACAGACACACACCCCGCGCACACACCGTACACACCTCACACACACACCACACACACACAGACACACACACACCACACACACACACTCACACACTGCACACACAGACACACACACACCACACACACACTCACACACAGACATGCACACACACTGCGTGCACACACAGACACACCGCACACACAGACACAGACACACACTGTGCACACACACACACTGCACAGACTGCACACACAGACACACACACACACTGCGCGCACACACAGACACACACCGCACACCCAGACACACACACCACACACACTGCACACCCAGACACACACACCGCACACACAGACACAGACACACACTCACACACACGCCACACACTCACACACACACTGCACACAGAGACACAGACACACACCGCGCACACACACACACCGCACACACACACTCACACACACACCGCACACACAGACATAGACACACACTGCGCACACACACACACACACACTCACACACACTCACACACACCGCACACACACACACAGACACACACCACACACACACACAGACATACACACACACACCGCACACACAGACACACACACCACACACACACACACCGCACACACAGACACAGACACACGCCGCGCACACACACACACACACACACACACACACACACGCCTCCATCCTCTCCCCTTTACTCTCACCGCTCTTCAGCCACCTGGCCTTCGTGGTCTGCCCACTCACCAAGTTTGGTCCTGCCTCAAGGCCTTTGCCTTTTCAATTCCCTCTGCCTGGAATGCTATTCCTCACATACACTGTGCCTGTCCTTACCTTCAAATGCAGGTCTGAGCTCAAATGTCCCTTCCGTGCAGAATCCCATCATCAAGATGCCATGTCACGCCCATACCAGTCTCTCTATCACATCACCTTCTTTTCTTGTCTTGACAGCACTTTTCACTCTCTGATACATTCTTGTCCTTTTACGGGTTCATTGTCTGTCTTTCCCGCTGAAATGTAAATGCAAAGAGAATATCCAAACTCATTGGTGTCAAGCCAATTACAACTCATAGTGACCCTGTAGGACAAAGTAGAACTGCCCCATAGGGCTTCCAAAGCTGTCAATCTTTACAGAAGCAGACTGCCACATATTTCTCTCACGGACCAGCTGGTGGGTTTGAACTGCTGACCTTTCAGTTAGCAGCTGAGTGCTTTAACCACTGAGCCACCAGGGCTCCTTGCAAAAGGAATGTTGTTGTTAGGTGCCATTGAGTCAGTTCTGACTCATAGCAACCCTATGTACAACAGAACAAAACACTGCCCGGTCCTGTGCCATCCTCACATTCGTTGTTATGCTTGAGCCCATTGTTGCAGCCACCGTGTGAATCCATCTCGTTGAGAATCTTCCTCTTTTTCACTGACCCTCTACTTTACCAGGCATGATGTCCTTCTCCAGGGACTGGTCCCTCCTGATAATATACCCAAAGTATGTGAGATGAAGTCTCGCCATCCTTACTTCTAAGGAGCATTCTGGCTGTACTTCTTCCAAGACAGGTTTGTTCGTTCTTCTGGCTGTCCATGGTATAGTCAATATTCTTCACCAACACCATAATTCAGAGGCATCAGTTCTTCTTTGGTCTTCCTTATTCATTGTCCAGCTTTTACATGCATATGAAAACACCATGGCTTGGGTCAGGTGCACCTTAGCCCTTAAAGTGACATCTTTGCTTTTTAACACTTTAAAGAGGTCTTTTGCAGCAGATTCGCCCAGTTCAATGAGTCTTTTGATTTCTTGACTGCTGCTTCTATGGGTGTTGATTGTGGATCCAAGTAAAATGAAATCCTTGACAACTTCAGTCTTTTCTTTGTCTATCATGATGTTGCTTACTGGTCCAGTTGTGAGGATTTTTGTTTTCTTTATGTTGAGGTGTAACTCATACTGAAAGCTGTAGTCATTGATCTTCACCAGTAAGTGCCTCAAGTCCTCTTCACTTACAGCAAGCAAGGTTGTGTCATCTGCATAACAAAGGTTGTTAATGAGTTTTCCTCCAATCCTGATGCCCGGTTCTTCTTCATATAGTCCAGCTTCTCGGATTATTTGCTCAGCATACAGATTGAATAGTATGGTGAAAGGATACAACCCTGACACACACCCTTCCTGACTTTAAACCACACAGTGTCCCCTTGTTCTGTTGGAACAATGGCCTCTTAGTCTATGTACAGATTCCTTATGAGCACAATTAAATGTTCTGGAATTCCCATTCTTTGCAAAGTTATTCATAATTTGTTATGGAATAGGGACTGGAAAGGCAGTTTGTTGGTTCCTCAAAAAAGTTAAACATAGAATTACTAAGCAGCTATTCCACTCCTGGGTATACACCCAAAGACTTGGAAGCAGGAACACAAACAGGCGCATGTATACCAATGTTCATTGCAGCGCTCTGCACAATAGCCAAAATGTGGAAACAGCCTAAATGTCTGTCAACAAATGAATGGGTAGACAAAATGTGGTATATCCATATCATGGAATGTTATTCAGCCATAAAGGGAAATGAAGTCCTGATGTATGCTACAATATGAATGGACCTTGAAAACATCCTGCTGAGTGAAATAAGTCAGTTACAAAAGGACCAATATTATATGAGCTCACCTATATGAAATGAAATATCCAGAATAGGCAAATGCATAGAGACTAAAGTTTATTAGCGGTTATCAGGGGTGGGTGGAAGAGGCCAAAGGGGAGTTGTGCTTAGTGGACACTGAACTTTTGTTAAGGATGATGGAAAAATTTGAAAATGGATGGTAGTGATAGTTGCACAACATGATGACGGTAATTAATGCCACTGAATTATACATGTAAAAGATGTTGAAATGGCAAGTGCTTTGTTATATATAGGACCCCTGGTGGCACAGTGGTTAAAGCGCTGGGCTGCCAGCCAAAAGGTTGACCGTTCAAACCCACCAGCTGTTCCACAGGAGAAAGATGTGGCCGTCTGCCTCCATAAGATTCACAGCCTTGGAAACCCTATGGGGCAGTTCTGCCTTGTCCTATAGGGTCTCTATGAGTCAAAATCGACTCCATGGTAGGATTTTTGTTGTTGTTGTTTGTTTGTTATATATATTTTTACCACAATAAAAAAATGCAATTAGTAAAAAAAAAAGAATAGGGATCTTATCTCTTGTTCACTGCTTTGCCACCAGCACCTAGAAAAGTTTTTGGCACACAACATGAATTTAATGAATATTGATAAATATTATTAGCTCCAGTTAACAGTAGAAGAAACTGAGGCTTAGAGAGTGTATTAATTAGGACTGTATTTGACTACAGTAACAGAATACCCAACTAATACCCAGAAGTAAGTGGTTGCTGACGTTAGTCCAATTACTCAGCCACATCCTCACAGACTGAGGAACTTACCATCTTTCCGCCTAGCATTTCTTAGCACATTACCCTTAGTTTGCCCTTCATAGTCAGAAGGTGGCTGCTGCTGCTCTTGACATTTAACATTCAAAGCAGAAAGGAGGGGAGAAGGCAAAATTCTGATGTAGCTGAGTCAGTTCCCCTTTTATTGGACCTTTTCCATTCCCAGCGCACTCCTCACCAGACTTCTGGCCAGATCTATGCCACTTGCAGCAAGGGTGATTGGGAGACTGAGCTCTCCAGGCTGGAAGAGAAAGGCAAGGGAAGAGTGGGTTGAACAGGTGTGTTGAGTCTGCCAACCTCAGCGACAGCTACAAAGAGGCGAGCTGACTTGCACATGGCCACCACACCTATAGGCAGCAGAACTGCATTTGAGCCTCAGTCTGTCTGACTCCAGGGTGCAAGCCCTGCCAGTTATATCCTGGTGCTTCCCCCCTGCCATCCAGGTCAGATAGAATAAACTAGAATCTGCACTAGGGCAACATGTATCAGAAATGCCCCTGTTCTTTAGTCTAGCACATGCAGTTCTGCCTCAGCTGGCATTTCTAAGTCATCTCCCAACATCTCCCTCTCTCCCACAACACACCCACCACCCTTGGGTCCCAAACCCCACCCAGTCTCTCCTTCTCTGCCCTTTTGCCAGGGACAGATTACCCAATAAGTAAGGTACGCCGTACAGGTCTTACTTTGTTTACTTACTTATCTGTAGTGCACAATTTCGCCTGTTTTTCTCCACATCAAAGTAAGCATACCTTGCTTACTATAAACCTATGCGTATCGTATTTACTGGCTAATCTGCCCCTGCCCTTTTCAATGTTGCTTTTTGCCCAGAGCCTCTACCAACCCCGCACAAATCTGCTGGTCCTTCAAAGAGCAGCTCAAATGTCACCTCCTCTAACTCTTCCTTGCTCTCGCTCAGTCATTTGGCACCCGTAGTACCCCTGAGGCAAGTTCTAGGTGCTAGGGACCCACAATGAACAAGGAAGATGAAGTCCTGCCCTCACAAAGGGGGACATAGACAATAAACAAACAACAGGCAATTAAATACGATGATTTTATACAGGGATGAAGGAGCCCTGGTGGCACAGCAGTTAAAGCGCTCAGCTGCCAACCAAAAGGTTGGCGATTCGAACTCATCAGCTGCTCTATGGAAGAAGGATGTAAAGAGTTCCAGCCTTGGAAATCCTATGCGGCAGCTCTGCTCTGTCCTATAGTGTTGCTAATCGGAATCGACTTGATGGCAATGGGTTTGGTTTTGGTTTGGTATAGAGGGATGAGTGTGGTGACAAAAAACAAACAGGGTGATGTGTGGGAGAGCAACTGGGGGGTCATGGTAGACAGAGTAATGGACCCCCAAAGATGTGCACATCCTAATCCCTGGAACCTGTGCCTGGTTAGGATGCATGGCAAAGGGGAATCAAGATTGCAGATGGAATTAAAGTTGCTAATCAGCTGACCTTGAGTTGGAGAGATTATCCTGGATTATGCAGGTGGGCCCAATGTCATCACAAGCGCCCTTATCAGTGGAAGAGGGAGGCAGAAGAGAGAGAACCAGCCAGATAGCAGTGTTAGAATTCTTGGCCCAACGTTGCCAGCTTTAAAGATGGAGGAAGGGGACCACGAGCCAAGGAATGCAGGTGGCCACTAGAAGCTGGAAAAAGCAAGGAAATGGATTCTCCCCTAGAGCCTCCAGAAAGGAATGCATCCTGCTGACACATTGATTTTAGCCCAGTAAGACCAGTTTCTGACTTCTGACCTCCAGGACTGTAAAATAATAAATTTGAGTCATTTGAAGGCACTAAGTTTGTGGTAATTTGTCGGAAACTAATAGAGTGGTGTTACTTCAGCTAAGGGAGTCAGGGAGGCCTCTCTGAGAAGGTGACAATCAAGATTAATTAAGATGAAACTTGAATCTTTTACATCTCTCTATTTTGGGGGCAGTAGTGGTTCAGTAGTATAATTCTTGCCTTCCATGCAGGAGAGTTGGGTTTAATTCCCAGCCAGTGTACCTCAGGCGAAATCACCACCTGTCTATCAGTGAAGATTTGTGTGTTGCTATGATGCTGAACAGGTGTTAGTGGAGCTTCCCGATTAAGACAGACTAGGAAGAACGGTCTGGCAAACTACTTCTGAAAATTAGCCAGTGAAAACCCTATGGATCACAATAGTTCTGTCCATAATCGATCATGAAGATGGTGCGGGAGCAGGCAGTGTTTCATTCATGCATGGGGTCACCGTGAGTCAGAGGCCAGCTGGATAGCAGCTAACAACAACATTGTCATATTGTTACTAGCTTTGTTAGTAAGAATCTCAAAAACAGAAACCTTACCTGATTCAACTTTGTACACCCACTACTTATCAGAGACCTAGCAGGGGCGTAGTCCTCAGTCATTTTTTTTCCTCATAACATTTTTGTTTTTTGTTGATTTTCTAAAATACAGTAAAGTTGACGGTTTCTGTGTCTGTGTATAGTCTACGAATTTTAACTCACATGTGGATTTGTGTAACCACCACTATCAGGATATAGAACAGTTCCATCACCCCCATACAACTCCCATGTGCTATTCGTTTATAGTTACACTCTTCTGACAGCCACTGACCTATTTTCCACCACTATAGCTTTGTCTTTTCAAGAATGTCACATAAACAAAACCACTCAGCATGTAATCTTTTGAGACTGGTTTTTTTCACTCAGCATAATGTCTTTGAAATTCATCCAAGTTGTTGCGTGTATCAATCGTTTGCTCCTTCTTACTGTGGAGTATGAATGTACCATAGTTTGTCCATTCACCCACTGAAGGGCATTTGGATTGTTTCCAGTTATTGGAAATTACCAATAAAGCTGCTATAAAAATGTATGTATAGGTTTTTGAGTGAACGTGCTTTTATTTCTCTAGAATAAATACCTAGGAGTGGGATTGCTGGGACTTATAGTGAGTATATGTTTAACTTTATAGAAACTGTTTTCTAGAGTGGCTGTACCATTTTGCATTCCCACCAGCAACGTGTAAGAGTTCCAGTTGCTCTGCATCCTTGTCAGCATTTGGTATTGTCAGTGATTTTTTGATTATACTTTAAGTGAAAGTTTACAGCTCAAGTTAGTTTCTCATACAAAAATTTGTACACACATTGTTATGTGACCCCAGTTGCTCTCCCCATGCTGTGACAGCACACTACTTTCCACCCTGGATTTTCTGTGCCTATTCAACCAACTCCTAACCCTTTCTGCTTTCTCATCTCGCCTCCAGACAGAAGCTGCTCATTTAGTCTCATGTATCTACTTGAACTAAGAAGCACACTCCTCACGAGTATCATTTTACGTCTTATAAGTTCAGTCTAATCTTTGTCTGAAGAGTGGGCTTTGGTAATGGTTTTAGTTCTGGGTTAACTGAGAGTCCAGGGGCCGTGTCTTCTGGCGTTCTTCCAGTCTCAGTCAGACCATTAAGTCTGGTCTTTTCACTAGAATTTGGGTTCTGTACCCCACTTTTCTCCTGCTCCATCAGGGACTCTCTGTTGAGTTCCCCATCAGGGCAGTCATTGGTGGTAGCTGGGCACCATGTAGTTCTTCTGTTCTCAGGCTGATGCAGTCTCTGGTTTATGTGGCCCTTTTTGTCTCTTGGGCTAGTATTTTCCTTGTGTCTTTGGTGTTCTTCATTCTCCTTTGCTCCAGGCAGGTTGGGACCAATTGGTGCATCTTAGATGGCACTCGCTGGCTTTGAAGGCCCCGGACGCCACTCACCAAAGTGGGATGCAGAACATTTTCTTAATAAACTTTGTTATGCCAATTGACCTAGATGTCCCCTGAAACCATGGTGCCCAGACCCCCACCCCTGCTACTCTGTCCCTCAAAGTGTTTGGTTGTGTTCAGGAAACTTCTTAGCTTTTGGTTTAGTCCAGTAGTGCTGACTTCCCCTGTATGGTGTGTTGTCCTTCCCTTCACCTAAGATAATTCTTGTCTACTATCTAATTAGTGAATACTCCCTCCCTCCTTACCCACCCTTGTAACCATCAAATAATGTTTTCTTCTGTGTTTAAACCCTTTCTTGAGTTCTTATAATAGTGGTCTCATACAATATTTGTCCTTTTGCAACTGACTAATTTCACTGAGCATAACGCCTTCCAGATTCATCCATGTTATGAGATGTTTCACGGCTTCATTGTTGTTCTTTATCGTTGTATCGTATTCCATTGTGTAGATATACCATCATTTGTTTATCCATTCATCCACTGATGGGCACCTAGGTTGTTTCCATTTTTTGCTATTGTGAACCGTGCCGCAATGAACATGGGTGTGCATATATAGTGTTTTTTTATTTTATCCATTCTAACTGATGTGTAGTTGTAACTTACTGTCCTAATGGCAAATGATGTTGAACACCTTTTCATGTGCTTATTGAGCCCTGGTAGGGCAGTAGTTAAAGCACTCACTGCTAACCAAAAAGTCAGCCGTTCAAACCTACCGGCCACTGCTTGGGAGAAAGACTTGGCAGTGTGCTTCCATAAAGATTTACAGCCTTGGACACTCTAGGGGACAGTTCTACTCTGTCCTATAGGATTGCTATGAGTCAGAATCGATTAGAGAGCAGTGAGTTTGGTTTTGGTTTTGGTTTATCCTCTGATGAAGTGTCTGTTTAAGTCTTTTCCCTGGTTTTTAATTGGTTATTTGTTTTCTTCCTGTTGAGTTTTGAAAATTCTTTATATATCCTAGATACAAATCCTTTGTTGGATGTATGATTTTCAAATACTCTCTCCAAGTCTGTAGCTTGTCTTTTCATTCTCTTAACAGTGTTTTTCTCAGAGCAGAAGTTTTTTATTTTGATGAAGTCCAATTTATCCTTTTATGCATTGTGCTTTTGGTGTCATGTCTGAGAACTCTTTGCCTACTCCCAGATCACAAAGATTTTTCCCTATGTTTTCTTCCAAAAGTTTCATAGTTGTACATTTTACATATAGAGCTATGGTCTATTTTGAGTTTGTATAAAGTTTTAAGTTGAGTTTTTTTTTTTTTTTTTTTTGCCTATGAATGTATTCCATTTTAATTTATCTATTGTATTTTTTACTGTATCTCTTCGTATAAGTTTTTTTAGTGGTTGCTGTAAGGGTTATAATAGACCTACCTAACTTTTTCCGGTCTACATAGAACGTAGAAACCTTACCACTATCTAGGTCCCTCTCCCGCTTTTATGTTGCATTTATCTTCTATATTACATCTACAGCCATAGAAAATTTCATCAGATATTATGTATTTTTTCAACCATTAGACGTATTTAAAGAACTTAAAAGGAGAAAAATAATCTATTATATTTATCCAAACATTTACCATTTTTGTTGCTCTTTCTTTATTCCTGACGTTTCAAGTTTCTTTCTAGTATTATTTCTCTTCTGTCTGAAGAACTTCCTTTAGCAATTCTTTTAGTGCAATTCTCCTGGCAACAAACTCTCTTAGTTTTTCTTCATCTGAGAATGTGTCAGCTTTACCTTCATTCCCAAAGGATATTTTCTCTAAATAAAGAATTCTGATTTCGTTCTTTTCGTTCAGCATTTTAAAATTGCTGTTCTACTTCCTTTCAGCCTTCATGGCTTCTGAGGAGAAATCGCCATAGGTAATATGTAACTTTTTCTCTGGTTGCTTTCAAGATTTTTTGTCTTTAGTTTTCAGAAGTTTGATTATGATGATTCTGGGCATAGATTTCTTTGTGTTTATCCTTTTGGTGGTTCATTGAGCTTTTTAAATCTGTACGTTTATGTTTTTCATCAAAATTGGGAAATTTTCCACCATTGTCTCTCCAAATATTTTTTTTCTGGACCCCACCCTTTCTCTTCTCCTTCCAAAAATTCGGTGACAAGAATATTAGACCTTTTGGGATTGTCCTGAGGTACTGTTCTTTTTTTCTTCCCCCAATATTTTTCTTATTCAGATTGGATAACTTGTATTGGCGTATCTTCAAGTTTAGCCTATTTCCTCTATTATCTCCATTCTGCTCTTCAGCCCATTCAGTGAGTTTTTCATTTCAGTTGTTGTGTTTTTCCATTCTAAATTCACATTTGGTTCTTCCTTATATCTTGTATTTATTTGCTGAGACTTTCTGTCTTTTTTGCTCATTTTAAGAGTATTTGCCATTACATGTTGGAGCATTTTTATAATCGCCACTTTTAAAGTCTTTGTTTGAGAGCTCAGCACTGATGTTTGTTGATTGTCTTTTCTCAAGCAAGTTGAGATTTTCCTGATTCTTCATACACTGAGTAATTTTGGACTGTATCTTGGATATTTTTATATTATGAGATTCGGGGTCTTCTCAATCCTATGGAGAACATTGATGTTTCTTCTTTTACCAGGCAACTGACCCACCAGCCTTCTGTGGGTTGTGGTTTCAATGTCAGTTTAGTTTTCAAAGCTGTTGCAATGCTGTCTGCATCTGTCCTACATGCACTCCACCTCATGGCCAATCTGGTGGTCATAGTTCAGTTCTCAGATCTTACGCTCTTTAGGATCAGAACCAGTCAAGTACGGTTGAGGTGAGCCCAGGATTCCATATGTAACATTAAAGGGTCACTTTCCCAATTTCCTTCCTCTCTATGATCTCCCCTGTACTTTCCAGCTCACTGAGGTTCCCTTTTCCCAGCTTTTAGGCCAGAAAGCTGGGGCTTTATTTATTCTGCTCTGCCATGCACTTCCTGTGACTGCCTGCATGGAACCCAAGCAGCAGAGAGAGAAAAGCAGGAGGGATTTGCCCACCCTTGTGGACAACAAAGTCAGCAAACAAGTTACCATAGATTCTATCCTAACTCATGGCGGCCCTGTGTGTGTCAGAGTAGAACAGTGCTCCATATGGTTTTCAATGGCTGATTATTCAGAAATAAGCCTTTCTTCTGAGGCACTTTCTGGTTAGCAGCCAGGCCATTAATTGTTTTTGCCATACAGGGACTCCTCATGGATCACAACTCTTCCAGTTGGAGAAGACAGTTCCCTCCCTTAGAGCTGGGGTATGAGGGAATGGAGAAAAGGGAAAAGAAAAACAGGAGACTTCTGCACTCTGAGCAACAGGAGACCCCTCTCTTGGTCCTTGAGCCAGAACCAGAGGGCTTTTCCTGGAGCTCCCTCTGTTGGCTCTAATACCCACTTGCAGGTTTCAGGCTGCATTGAATTCTGCTCAGGAAATAAAAACCAAACAAACCAAACTCATTGCCGTGGAGTCAATTCTGACTCGTAGCAACCCTGTAGGACAGAGTAGAACTGCTCCATAGGGTTTCCAAGGAGTGGCTGGTGGATTCGAACTGCTGACCTTTTTGGTTAGCAGCTGTAGCTCTTAACCACTATGCCACCAGGGTTTCCTCAGGAAATACTGGAGGGAAAAAAGTCACTAAACTGCCAGTTTGGTGGCACTTTGACATCTGGTCTTCTTTTCAGAGTCTTCAAATAGCTAATCTGCTTAAGCTGCATGCAGTGGGAGAGACAGGGTGGAATGTATTTACTTCATCTTATCTGGAACTAGAACCTCCTCAGTAAGTTTTTCGTGAACATGAGGTATGTGTACACACACAGTTCTAAAGGCATCATTTAGTGAGCACCTGTTATGTCAGGCGTGTGAGCAGAATGTTTATGCTTACAAACATGCTCAGGTAGCTCAGGGTTTCAACTTGGCTGTCTCTCTAGCTATGTGATGCCAGGCAAGAATCTGAATGCATGCAATCCTCAGTTTCTTGCCTGTAAAACAGGGGCAATCATAGGAGGGCTGTGAGGATGAGACACAATAATGTCTATAAAGCTCTTTATCTTGGGACCTGGCACATAGTAAGTGCTCAAGAAATGATAGCTACTCTTGGTGTTATTATTATCACTTACATTATTCCAGGCAGAGTCCTGGGGTTGCAAGCTATAGAGATGGACTCTGTCTATATTAAGCAAAAACAAAAAACCCATTGACATTGAGTTGATTCCAACTCATAGCAACCCCATAGGATAGAGTAGAACTGCCCCACAGGGTTTCCAAGGAGCAGCTGGTAGATTCGAACTGCTGACCTTTTGGTTAGCAGCCTGAGCTCTTAGCCACTGTGTCACCAGGGCCCCGTATTAAGCAAAAAGGGAAGGCATATCATGGGCTCCCAGAATCCCTGGGAGGCTGGGAGACCAGGCTTAGGAGCAGCAGTGATCAAAGGCTGGGCTGGGGCTCACAGCTGAGCTCATTCCTGACCCCACAGGGAGGGACAGCTTTTCCTCTGGATTTCCACTGTGGGATGCAGGAGCCACCACTGCCCCTTCCATTAAGACCACACCCAATGGAGACCTTTCCAAAGGGACTGGCAAGCAAGGGGGTGTGGATTCTGGAAAGCCTCCACCTAGAAAAAAAAACCTTCTCCCTCTTACCAGTTATAAAACCACAGGCAATTAACCTAACCTCTCTCTACACCTATTTTACAAGTTTCCTACCTATAAAATAAGGATAATAATAGTATGAGCTGAAGATTTCATCCAGTAATGTCAGTAAAGGATTATAACTCAGGACCAAACATTGAGCTAGTTCTCAATATAAAACATCATTATTACATGTGGCTGCTCAGTCAATCACCACAAACTCCTGGGTGTTATTGACCCTGCTTTCCCAGGTGGAGAAACTTACAGGGGTGGAATGATTTGGCCAAAAATGCACCATGGCCTTGGACTAAACACAAGGGGACTGTGATGGTTAAGGTTGTGTGTCAACTGGGCTGGGCCATGGTTCTCAGTGGTTTGGCAGTTATGTAATGATGTAATCACCTCCAACATGGATCTGATATAATGTAACCACCCCATGGTGAGATCTGCTATGAGCAGTCAATCAGCTGAAAGGGGTTTCCTTGGAAGTGTGGACTGCATCCAATATATGTGGACTTTCTGGCAAAGCTTGCTGGTTTTTGCTTGCTCTGGATCCTGCATCTGGTTCGTCATCATCTGACCTCTGGTTTTTGGGACTTGAACAAGCAGCCTGCCGTCTTACCTGCTGACTTTGGGTTCCTCAGCTCCTGCAGCTACTTTAGTCAGGTGAAGCCTCCAGCCTGACGCCTGACCCATGGACTTGGGACTTTCCACCTCTACAACCACATGAGCAATTTCCTTGAGAGATATATATATACATATATATATTACATATATAATATATAAACATACTTCCCTGGGTTTGCTTCTGTAGAGAACCCAGCCTAAGACAGGGACTGACTTTAAAACTGGTTTGCTTCCCAACAAGCCTGAGTTGTCATCGGTGGGGGGTGGGGAGTAGTCAGAGTGCCAGCAATAGTGGGGCAGGCACCCAGTGTGCAGCTAGCTGATGGGAAAGGATGGAAACCACAAGGGGGGTGGCATTCAGGGATGAGGGTCTTGTATAGAGGGAGGATGTGGGAGACTCCTCCACCTGCAGTCCTGCATACAGATGGGTGTGCTAGCAGGTATAAAATGTGTTGACCCTCAGCACACATGTGTCTTGCCATGTGTTTTTCTCATGAAAAATGTCAGTTATTTGGATGAGGCTGTCAGGATGAGAAATCTGTTTGTGAACCCACTCGTGGGTGTTAGTACCGGCAGCGGGGGTGTAACGGGATTCCTACAGGGTCTGTGGGTCGTCAGGATTGGCAGGAGGAGCGCTGAGCAGACCTGGCATGTTGGTCCCACCTGGAAGGTACAGCTGGGCAAGAGCGGGGCCAGGGCTGGGCCACCAGTAGGCCAAAAAGGCTAGGGCAGGGGAAACAGAGAGACCGAGTGGGACCCTGGTGGGGCAGGAGGGGATGGTGCTGCAGATGGCACCTCATTTTCTTTCCTTTTTTTAGTCCACTTCAGAAAAAACTATAATGAGAACAGCCTATGGAACAGTGAGATTGATTGTGTCGTTCTGGCCTTTGAGGAAAGAAGGGGAAAAACATCAAATTATCGGACAGGGTCCTTTTAAGAAGCTGCTGCTTTAATTTATTTTCTTATATTTTTGTCAATAGCTGTTGTTTTTTTCTTAAGCAAGTGCTGCACTTTATAAATGGATTTTGCTTGAGCAAAACAAATACAGTCATTTCATACTTTTCCTTCCTTCTAAAACTTACTTGAAACATGGTGAGTGGCTATGCTGGGCACGCAGAACCTGACCACCACTCAGACAGTGATAGGTGAGGAAGAGAAGGGGTCTAGACAGAGCACAGGCCTGTCACAGAGATGACACCTGAGACCATGCAGGCTGGTCGCAGCTCCAGAATCATCCCGTGAAGAGGCTTTTTAAAAACGTAGATTGCCCCCCCTCCCTGCCACCTACCTACACTTGAAGAGTCTGATTCTGTGGTCTGGAGTGAGTCCGTGGCCTCTGTGGTTTTTGAAAACTCAGGTGATTAAATAATAAAGCCACTGACAGGCTCAAACCCCAGCTCCTCAGCCTGGCCTTCTGGCCACCCCCAATGACTTTCTGCCCTCATCCTCACCCCACCACAAGTGCCCTGGACTCCTCAGGGTGGCCCCAGTCTCTGCCCCCTGTGCCCTTGGCCTGCAATTTGGCCTTTTCACTTGGCAAAATGCCATTAAGCTTGGGCAAGTGTCACCATTCATTTATTCACTCATTCATTCGTTCAGCTCTTTATTGAAAATGTATCTGTTCAGCACCCTCATATGCCAGGCACTGTGCTGGGCATTGAAATGAGTTATACAGAGAGAAAGTCCTTGCTCTCCAGAAGTCCACAGAACAGCAGGTGGTGGGTGGGGTGGGGGAGTCTGACTCCTCTGGCCTCTGCTGTGCCACACACAGAGCAGGGGTCACAAACTTGAATGTCCCCTGGGCTCGGGCAGCACCCTCCTGAGTGAAGCAGGGACCACTCATCAGCAGGCCCCTTCTCAGTGGGGCTCCAGCCCAGTGTTGACCACTATTTCAGGAGAAGCCCGAGGAGAAGGCATATTTATATGAAATCTCCTGTTCTTTAAATACAGACTCTCGGGTTTTTTACACTAATCTGCCCTCCCTGGGGCCCACACAAAATCCGTCTGCTGGGCGCCCTCTGCTGCTGGGTCTCCGAGTATCAAACCTTCTGGGATGCCAAGCGCCTAGCGCAGAGCCTCTCCCGCAGGGCCTGTAAAGCTCGGGGTGGGTGAAGGCGGCGTAGAATGTCCTGCCCATTAAGGGGCCACCGTTGGTGGGTGATGCCCTGACCAGGTCACCTGCCTCTGAAACCCGGTTCACTCCCCTGGTGCTCGGGCTCGGCCAGACGCCTCCCTGGGACCCCCATCCCCCGCCTGTTCCTCGTCCCGCCGCGGGAAGCAGGAGCAGCGCCCTCCAGCCTCTTGGTCCCCGCCACCGCCCCGGGAGGCCGGGCCAAGGCGAGTCTCTTTCCTGCACCGCAGCGTCTCCCAAGATGCTCGCATCACCCGGGTCGCTCTGCGGACTTAAATAATAAATTGCAGTCGAGAGAGGGAAATTAAGCAATGCAGGCCGGGAGAAGAGGTGCACTGGCTGGAGGCTGGGACGAAAAATCCGATGAGAAGCCAGCGAAGTGAGAAGGGGAAGCGGGTGTGCCTCCGCGGGGTTGGGAGCGCGGGACGCGGGCGGGAGTCCCCGGCCCCCACCACGTCCCTGGAGCCTAGGCGGAGGCTGCAGTGCGGCCTCCCTGTTCTCCACCAGTAATCTAGGTGGCCCGCCTCAGGCCCCTCACCTCTTCTGTACACCGGACACACAGACATTCCTTGAGGTGCACATCCCCAGACTCCCTTCTCCGCAAGCCCTGGTCTCAGTTGCTTGGCAGCCAGGACCCCTCAGACTGTCCCCACTGGAGTATTAATGGAGGTTCCTCCGCAGCGTTCTTCCTTGTGCTCTCCTTCTCACCTGCACTCTCAGGTTCACTGAAGCACTAGGACAGAGCCCTGGGGGGCAGAAGGCTAACATTCTCGCCGTAAGCAACAGGCACTGAGGGATGTGTGGTGGGTCAGAGCCAGTTTCCTTCAACCCACCTAGAGAAAACCCCTGGGCTGGGGAGAGCCTGAGGGGGAGATGTCCAGAGGACTCTGCACCCCACCCCCCCAGCTGGGAGCGGTGAGGACAGCTGGCCAGGGTCTGGGTGGAGTTTCTTCTGGGGGAGGCCTGGGGAGCAGCCAGCCCCACCAAGACCCCCACCCACTGGGCCCTTTAGGAGGGATCTGGACAGACATGCTTGGGCAGCTCAGAGGGTCCCCATGTGCCCCAGCGAGCCAAAATGTTGGCCTTAAAATGAGATGGACACCAGAGCATCCCCAGAACATGACCTGGAGATCCCGGGCGTCTGGAAGAGGCATGCGGCAAGGGACAGACCCTGGACCAGGTAACCATAGGACTGGGGACTTGAGTGGGAGCTGGTGTGGGAGGCCAAGGACCTCTGGGAATGTGGACACAGCATGGCTGCCAGCATACATGATGAGCTTGACCCCCCCACTCAAGGCCTTGACCCTACATGCCTCCATCTTAAATGCAGCCCTGGTGAGAAGGAGGGGGTTGTGGAACTAATGGAGGAGACCCAGAACTGACATTGACCAAGAGTATCACACTAAATTCATACTGAATTACAAAATATAAAGGAGCCCTGGTGACAAAATGGTTAAGTGCTTAGCTGCTAACTGAACGGTAGGCAGTTCGAACCCAGTCAGCAGCTCCTCAGGAGAAAGACCCGGAGATCTGCTCCTGTAGAGATTACAGCCTAGGAAGCCCTATGGGGCAGTTCTACTCTGTCCTGTAAGGTTGCTATGAGTCAGAATTGATTTGATGGTGCACAACAACACAACAAGAACACCTGATTTTGTTAACTCTGGAGACTGCACTGGGCTTGACAGAGACTCTCAGTAGGCATTCAGTGTCAAGGCAAGGGACTCTAGAGAGTGTCTGCTTCATACTGGGCTCTGTCCTAGGCCTGGGGGTGTAGCAGTGAGCACGACAGGAGAGCTCCCTGCTCTCGGGTGCCAAGATTCCAGGAGGAGGCAGTCCTGGCAGTCCCATACAAAAGAAAAAAATCATTTCAGAGAGTGATAAGTGCTATTAAAAAAAAAAACCAGGCTCCTGTGACAGTGCTCAGGGACTGCTCTGGAGAGGAGGGGGAAGCCTTTCTGAGGAGGGGCCCCTGGGCTGAGTCTCAAATGAGGGGGAGACGCTGTCCTGGGAAGATCAGAGGAGAAGGCATTGCAGATGGAGGGAACACAGGCACAGGACCCGAGGTGAGGAGAGCGGAAACGGGGAGCCCAGAGGGCTGCAGCACGGTGCAGCCGGCAGCGGGGTCTGGGAGGCACAATGGGATCTGACTTTCATTCTCCTTGTGATAGGAAGTTGGGGGATGGGGCGTTAAGTAGGGAAGAGCTGTGGTCTGATTTACCACTTCTTTTAAAAGATGGCTCTGGCTACAGGGGAGACTGCAGTGAATAGATCAGGCTGCTTTGGGGTCCCTGGCCCTCTTGGACGCTGCCTGAGCCAGCATCCCCTCCAGCCTCAGGGCATCACCGGCCCCTGCCTGCAGCCCCTAGCCTACTCCATGGGCATGCTGTCACCCTGTCATTACTGAGCCCTCAGCAAAGACTCTTTATTCCTCTACACCCCCAACAAAGAGTACAGGAACTTAATTTGCTGAGAACTAATCTTTCCAGCAACAAGCCCTGATCTCCTTTCCGTCTTCTCGCTTTCCCTTCAAGTATTTCTGTTGTCCTTTTACCATTTCTGAGTCCTTCCTTCCCCTTCCCTGATTATTTCCTTGTCTTCTCCTTTTTCTACCCTGACTCATTCACTGCTTTCCGCTCCCCACGTAAACACGTGCTTTCTCTCCAGTGAGTGAATGAACACTTCTTCCACACATACTGTGTGTTAAGGACATACGGACTAAGGTGGGCTAGGAAGAAAGGTCTGGCATTCTACTTCCAAAAACCAGCCAATGAAGACCCCATGGATCACAGCATCATGGACCACTAATGGTCATGGGTATGACTCGGCAACAAGGGAGCATTTTTGTTCTGTTGTGCATGGGGTTGCTGTACGTCAGGGGGCCGACCGGTGGCAACTGACAACAACAGCAAGCATATGCGTGTGTAATATCTATGACATTTGCCACAGGACTCTCTCAGTTGCAATTTGCAGAAACCCAAGCCAAACTGGCATGGAATGGAATGGCTTATGTAACTGAAAAGTCCATAGGTAAGCTGGCTTTAGGCATAGCTAGACCCAGGGGTGCAAATCCTATTTTGGGGACTCCATTTCTTTCCATCTCTCAGCTCTGCTTTGGTGTCGTTCTCAGACAAACACACCCTTTCATGGAGGCCCCCAGCAGCTCCAAGCTACATACTCATTGCTCAGCCACCCAGTGGAAAGCCAGCACCTTTTTGTCAGTAGTTCCAACAAAGGTGCCATAATACAGTATTGTTGCCAGGCCTGGGTCAGAGGCCAGGGTCAGCCCTGCCTGAGCCACTGGGAGAGGGAAATGTCTCATAGGAGACTCAGGAAGGGGGACAAATACAGGGCAGACAGAAACAGCAGAGCCACTGCATTCTGAATGAGAACACAAAGGCTCAGAGTGTGTAGGGAACTTGCCCAAGATCCCCAAGTTGTTCTTGCTCCTGAGTCTGCTGACTCCTCCCCCAGTGCCTACAGGAGGAAGACTCTCCCCTATGTCACCCTGGGTCCCCAGCCTCCCCCAGGCCTCTCCTACTACCATCAGATCCCCCGGACCCCCTGCCCACTCCTTTCTCCCTCCTCCCAGCCACCTTTCCTCCCAGCCTCTCCCACACCTGTCAGCGTCCCTAACTGGGGGAACTCTGGGTCTCAGAAAGATGGATACTCCTGCTCACACCTCATATAGCAAGATGATGGTCCCAAGGAGGAAGAGTGTGGAGGCCAGGCCCCCCACGTGGGAGGTCACGTCCAGCTGTACATCCACACTCATCTTCGTGGCCCCGAGAGAGGGCTGCTCCAGTCACTGTCCTGAATTAAGTCTAGAATTGAGCATATGAATATTGAGGCCACTAGCCTACGTGTGCCCAAACCACAACTTTCTTTTCCTACTTTCTGTATTCTTTGTTTCAAACCCCCATTTCCTGCCTAGCAGCAGAAAATAAGTCTTGGTCAATTCAGCTAATCTCAAGGTTTAAACTCAGTTGAGTCAGGATCTCCCTCCCCCATCTCCTTGCCCCTGGATCGCTGGGAATGTGGGTGGTGTCACAACTTCAGGGGAGGTGGCAGATGGGTCATGGGTTGGCGTCGTCCCTGTTGGTGCCCCTGAGACATACACGGGGACATCTGGCTCTTGGCTGTCATCTCCCCTCAGCATTGGCAGGCGCTGAGGTGTCCGTGTCCCCATCTGGTCCCTGCTTGTAAGAGCAAAGACAGCTTTGGCTGTGGCCCCCCTCTCACAGCTGGGAGGCCTCTCCAGGCCCTCCTTGAGAAACGTGGCTGCTCCCCTGCAGTACTCGGGGCTGGGGAAGCTGGGGAGGGGGATGTTTGGGGCCCTCGCTGCTGAGCCACATCTCCCCATGTGGTGCCCGGGCACTGGGTACCTTGGGGCCTTGCCCCACCCAGGAAACAAGGCTCAGGTGCCATGCACTCCCAGATCCTAAAGTCTATCTGGGAGCTAGTCACCCCTAGCCCCAATCCAGAGATTTGTCCTAAGGTGAAGAGGGGAGGGGAAGACACCCCCCATAGGTTAGCCCGGCAGGGTCCAGCTCACTGTTTCATTCATTACGCCTCTCTCTTTCCCAGCTAATTTTTAATCTCGTCTGTCTGTGGAGTCCCTGGGTGGTGCAAATGGTTAATGCACTAGGCTGTTGACAGTTCAAGTCCACCCAGAGGTCACTTAGAAGAAAGACCTGGCAATCTACTACCAAAAAATGAGCCATTGAAAACCCTATGGAGCACAGTTCTACTCTGACATGCATGGAGTCACCATGAGTTGGAATAGAATCAACAGAAACTGGTTTTGTAGAGACTAAAGTTGATTAGTGGTTACCAGGGGTTGGGAAGGAGGGGGAAAGAGGGAGTCATTGCTTAAGGGCACTGAGTTTCTGTTAACGGTGGTGGAGTAATTTGAAAACAGATAGGAGTGACGGTTGAACAACATGATGAATGTGACTAGTACATGCAAAAAAGTGTCTTCTCTCAGAATACAGCGATTAGTCCCCACCAAGCTACTGCCCGTCCAGCACGTCTCCTGAGAGCCTGGCCCCAGATGCTGTGCCATGGATGGTGTCCTTAACTCTGTGAGCTTTGGCATTAAGTCACTTATACTGGGCCGGCCCCTGTGAGTCTCTGTGCCGTGTTGCCCCTGGACAACACCTCTGTACCCATGCTCCCCGCCCCACCCTGTGTTGTTACCACCTACAGAGCTAGGTTTTGCCTTTCCCCCACCTCCTTGGCCCTGCTGGGTAGCTGTGTCATCTGACACCCAGTGTCCCTCTGTGCCCACGCTTACCCTTACCGTGCTCACTGTCCCCACTCTCCAGCCCCTGCCTGAGGCCACACCATGGCCTTTGGCCATTTGCAACTGTTTGCTCTTTACCTATGTCACTGGAATCCTGTCCTCCTCCCTTGTGGGGTCGTGCCTGGAGCTCCGGGGCCTGTAAGAGTTAGCTCTTCCACGCCTTCTTCTGCCCTCACACCCTGTCTTTGCTCTTCCCCCTCTGTCACTCACCCCTGCCCAAGAAACCCTGAGCGAGTACCCTCCTACACTTTCCCCACAGTCACCTGGGGTGCAGCAGCTGTAGCACGGCTGCCAGAGCAGTTTTGGTGGAACCCCTCAGCCGGAGACACTTTGGACGGCAATCAGGCAGTGTTCCAGCTGAAAATGCACCCCTCCCCCGTGAGTTCACTGCCCACGGCCCCCTAGAAAGGCTTGTCCATACGCCCAGGAAGAGGACGGGATGCTCCTTTCAGCATTGTGACTGTGAGAAGCTGAAGGCCACCCAGGTGTTCATCGAGGGACACTGGGTGGCTAAAGCATGGGATGGTCGTACAAGGGAGGCCCACTTAGCAATCCCAGGAGTGATCAAGACCCATGTGTACCAGCTCAGACGGGGCTCGAAAACATATAGAGTTAAAAAAAAAGAAGAAGCGAATGATACAGTATGACGCCTTTTAAGAAACAAAAAATCCATACAAGAGTACTACCTCTTTTAGGGTATCTATATATTTATAGGAGCCCTGGTGGCACAGTGGTTAAAAGCTCAGCTGTTAACCAAAAGGTCAGCCATTCAAATCCACCAGTCGCTCCTTGGAGACCCAATGGGGCAGTTCTACTCTGTCCTGTAGAGTCACTATGAGTTGGAATGGACTAGATGGCAACAGGTTTTATATGTTTATAAAATCAGACGGGAAATGTATGAGTAGTAGTTAAACCCTCCATGAGAAGGATTGACACAACAGCCATAACAATGGGCTCAAGCATGCCAACAATCACGAAGATGGCACAGGACCGGGCAACGTTTCGTTCTGTTGTACGTGGGGTCACCACGAGCCAGAGCCAACTTGACGGCAGCTAACAACCACCACCAACACCTTTGGGGAAGGCTGGAACAGGCTGAGATGGGGCTGGTGGTCACAGGGGGCTTTACCTGAAATGTTCTGATTTTCTCAAAAGGAGAATGGATCTTTATATGACATGTGTAATTTATCATAACCAAAGGCAGACAAAGAATTTCAACATCTGGGCCACAGGCCCCTTGGGTCACCCGTGCTGGAGTCTCCCTCAGAACCCTCCTGGCTCTCGCCCTCCTCCCCTCCTCCACATCCCCCTGTCTAGTTCCCCCTCTCAGCCCTCCCGCACTCCTTGCCCTCTCGTGGACCCATGGACCTGACCTGGAGGCTGTCAGAACCTCCGTTTAAAACTCCTCACCCGCGCCGCACTGGGGAGCTTCTTATTCCCTTTCAGATGCGATCGTCTGTCGCCAGTAACAGTCTTTTTCGATACCATTTCCTTCAGCCCTCACCAGCCACTCTGAGTGCCTCCTTCCCATTCCTGCTGCCCCCCCAACCCCAAGTCAGGGAAAAAAACACATTTTTGCCTTTACTATGATGTATGCGATCCCATAAAATAGTGAAACAGATATGAAAAGGTTGAGAGAAGGTAGATAAATGGCTCCTATTATTCTACCAATCAAATGAAATACCTCTCCACGTCCTCATTTGAATGATAATAAAACTCGGAGAGGCTGTCGGTTCGTGTTGTCGTTGCAGGCAGCCTCAGGAGCCTCCAAAGCCACAGGCCAAGGTAACATTGGGGTGTCCTCTGCAGCCGGCAAGGGGGCCTGCAGCCCCCATCTCTTCGACCCTCCCCTCCCTAGGGGCTCTCCCTGCTCCCACCTCCCCTCCCCTCCCCTGCCTGACTGCCCCCACCCCCAGCTGACCCACCAGACAGTTGTGGCCCAGTCCTCACTCAGAGACCAGGCCCCCACCCCACTCCCTCTAAGAGGCCTACAAGGCAGAGCCAGGGCCTTACTCTCAGAACCCAGGGCTGCCCGACAATGCCCTCCTCTGCCTGCCTGTCACCTCTTTTCTCAGCCTTCTAAGCCGCACCTCCTCTGAAAGCCCCTGACCTCCGGTCCAGACCACCCCCCTTCCCGGGCATTCCCACAGAGATTCCCACATGCCTACTGAGGGGGCCAGAGCCTTGTATCTCCTTCTATCCCTCTGTCTGTCTCCCCTGCTTATCTCTTAATCTTGTTTAAGTCAGGGCCGGGTCGGGTCTGCTTTGCCAGCCCCAGTGCCTCAACGTGTGTTGGGTTTAATTCTTTCGACCTTCACTTATAAACATGCACGGGGTCCCTACCAGGTTCAGGCAGGGATCAGTGAAACAACAGGTGGGGAGCTCTTCCCGGAGCAGCTACGCAGGGGGTGCTGGGTGCAGATAAGGCCCCTCCTCTGCTGAGCCCTCCAATACCAAGACGTGACATTGTTCGTACACTTGCAGGGCCTCCTGAGAGTCCCCCCAGGGGGCAGCTGTGGCTTTTGCCATTCCTGCATTTCCACCTCTTTTCTGGGAGCAGTGCCTTGAGGCCTCCCCTTCCCCCCACCATAGCCAGCTTGGTGGGCCATCCATCAATCATGGGCCGTCTCTGGGATTCTGAGTCTTCAGTAGAACTTTTCATCCTGCTGGCCACGCCCTCAGGAGATGCGCCTTGAGGTCCACGCTACCTAGATCCCCAGCGCTGCCCTGATTTCTACCCTTTCTTTCTAGTAAGTCTCCCTTTGCTTAAGGTGGCCAGAGTCCGGTTCTGTTTCTCATAATCCAAGGCCTGACCGAGATGGGGAAATGCCCAATTGGCTCCCAGGGTCCTGGAACTTCCTCTGTCATCTTGTCAAACTGTGATGGCTCATGCAATTGTCTGCCTCCCCTCCATGAGGGCAGGGACCATCTGAGTCTGTCTTCTCCTCTGGGTCCCCAACACCAGGGACAGTGCCTGGCCCATAAGGAGCATTCAATGACAATGAAAGAAATGGGTAAAAAAAAAAAATACCAGTCACCATAGAATCAAGATTCAGGTGACCCCATGTGTATCAGAGTAGAACTGAGCTCCATAGAATTTTCAATGGCTGATTTTTTGGAAGTAGATCACCGGGCTTTTCTTCTGAGGCACCTCTGGGTGGACTCGAACCTCTAACCTCTAACCTTTCAGTTAGTAGCCAAGTGTATTAACCATTTGCATCACCCAGGGACTCTGAACCAGGGGTAATGGTTCCCATTTTAGAGATGAGAAAATGAGCCCAGAGGGTCCCGGGTGGACACAAATTTGGGGGGACACTTCAACCTACTACACTCTCTAAGCCCAGGACTCTTCCCTCTACACCTGTTGCTCTCAAGTACCAGACTCTTTCCTGGGGTTTCCCCAAACCAAGAAAAGAGCAGGAACAGAACTCAGAGGAAGAGTCACCTGAGAAACAAAGCCTCAAGCTCCATGAGTGGAGGGATATCAAGGATGATATGCAGGGTTTTCTGGTTGCAAACAACAGAAACCTCCCCAGAATGTACTGGCAGGTTGTCAGGCAACTCACTGAATTGACAGGAAGGCTGGAGATCCAGGCTTGGAGAAGGCAAGGAGTGGGACTGCTCGGAGTTGGCTCCAGCCATTTGTCAGGCCAGTATAAATCCTCTGTTCGGACTCAAAGCTCTAGGACAGAGATGGGCTGACTAGCTGATCTTTGGGCATGTGATCCTCCTGTGGACAGGGCAAGGGCTTGATGGACAGTCTCCCCTAGACTGCACGTGTAGGGGAGGATGATACCTGTGTTGGTTTCCTAGGTCTACTATAACAAAATGCCACAAACTGGGTGGCTTATAAGAACAGAAGCGTATTCTCTCACAGTTCTAGAGGCTGGGAGTCTGAGATCAGGGTATCGGCTGTGTTGTTTCCTTCTGAGGCTTTCAGGAAGAATCTGTTCCATCCCTCTCTCCGAGGCTCTGGTAGTCCAGGCTTTCCTTGGCTTGCAGCTTCAGTGTCACATGGCATCCTTCCTCAGTCTCCCTGTCTCTGTGTCTATTCTCCTCTTTTATAAGACACCACTGAGATGGAATTATGATCCTCTCTACTCCAGTATGATCTCATGTTAATTGATAACGCCTTCAAAGACCCTATTTCCAAACAAGATCATGTTCACAGGTACCGGGAGTTAAGACTTCAACATATATTTAGGCAGAACACAATTCAATCCATAAAACACCCAAAATGAAAAAGAGGTATCACCCCCTCCAGCAGGGGGAGTGGATTTGGGGCAGCTAAAGCCCAACAAGCCAAACAAGTCACATCATCCAGACGGTCATTCACAGTTCTAGCCCAGCTCAGCCTTGAAAGGGCAGCTTCGGGGCCAGGGTGCAGCCTAGCACCCATTGCTCAGACTCCCAACAGGGTGAGGTGCAGAACTGCAGGCTTGGTGAGCTGAGGGTCCTTGGGAAGGACTGAAGCTGCACTCAAAGGCCCATGGAGAGACAGTGACAGAGTCAAGGTCCTTCCCATCCCACCACGGTGGCTGATTCTGAATAGGGACCCTCGGGCCTCCGCTGGGGAACAAGCAATGCACACCCAAGGCAGGAGCTATGAGCCTGTGACCTTCTGCAGGCCATCAAAGCTCTGAGCCTCAGTCTCCTCATCTATAAAGTGAGACTGCTCCACAGGTGTATTGAAAGGCACAAACAAATATGAAATATATTAAGCTTATTCACTCATATGAAAGTACTTAGAATGAAAACGAAAACGTATGTCCACACGAAGACTTGTATATGAAAGTCCAGAGCAGTTTTATTCATAATCACCAAAAACTACAACTATCCGAAAAGGTTCATCAACGGGTCCATCCGTAGAATCATTGTTGTTGTTCGTTTCCATTGAGTTGGCTCCAACTCATGGTGATCCCATGAGCAACAGAAGGAAATGTTGCCCAATCCTGCACCATCTTCAATATCATTGGTATGCTCAAGTCCATTGCTGCAACCATCGTGCATTCTAAGTGTCTTCCAATCTACAGGGCTCATCTTCCAGCACAATATTGGGCAATATTCTGTTATGATCCTGTTATGGATCAAATTGTGTCCCCAAAAAATATGTGTCAACCTGGCTAGGCCATGATTCCCAGTATTGTGTGAGTTTCCACCATTTTGTCATCTGATGTGATTTTCCTATGTGTTGTAAATCCTACCTCTATGATGTTAACTAGGCAGGACTCAATCTACAAGATTGGTTTGTATCTTGAGTCAATCTCTTTTGAGATATAAAAGAGCAAATCCAGCAGAAAGACAGGGGGACCTCCTACCACCAAGAATGAAGAACCAGGAGGGAAGCGCGTCCTTTGGACCTGGAGTCCCTGCGCTGAGAAACTCCTAGATACCCCCACCCAAGGGAAGACTGATGACAAGGACCTTCCTCCAGAGCCAACAAAGAAACAAAGCCTTCCCTTGGAGCTGGTCCCCTTAATTCAGACTTCTAGCCTCCTAAACTGTGAAAGAATACACTTGTATTTGTTAAAGCCATCCACTTCTGGTATTTCTGTTATAGCAGCAGTATATAACTAAGACAGATCCATGTGGTTTTCACTGGCTAATTTTCGGAAATAGATAAACAAGCCTTTCTTTCTAGTTAGTGTTAGTCTTGAAGCTCTGCTGAAACCTGTCCACCATGGGTGACCCTGCTGGTATTTGAAATACCGGTGGCATAGCTTCCAACATCATAGCAACTTGCAAGCCACCACAGTACAACAAACCGACAGATGCGTGATGGTCACAATGGACTATTACTCAGTAAAAAAATAATCAACTACTGATACAATGTCTTGGATGAATCTCAGAAGCATTATGCTAAGTAACAGAACCCAGACTCAAAGGCTACATCTGTATAATTCCATATATATGAACCTCTAGAGAAAAAAAAAATCTAAACCACTGTGACAGAAAGCAGATAAATGGTTGCCTGAAAGGATGGGGGTGGACAAAGATTGACTTGGAAGATCCACAGGGAACCTTTTGGGTTCTAAAAATGTTCTCTACCTGGTGGTGTTTACACAGATATATACATTTGCAAAACTCATACTTTTCAAATGGGTACGTTTATTATCTGTAAATTATACCTCAATAAAGTTGATTTTACAAAAAGGACTTAGCATAATGCCTGATCATTCCCTCATCTGTCTTGAAATCTAGGGACCAGGCCCCATGGAAGGGTCAGCTCAGGACCAAGGAAGAGGCAGGGAGCACCAGCTTGGGCTCCATTTAGAAGCAGCATGCACACTATTCACCATGAGAGGGCTTGACTGACCTAGGCCTTCAGCTTCTCGTGTCCAGACGTTTTCATCCCCCTGTGTCGGTCAAGACTTTGTTATGGATCACATTGTGTCCCCTCAAAATATGTGTTGGATTCCTGGCCCTTATACCTGTGAACACAGCCCTGGTGGCACAGTGGCTAAGCGTACTGCAGCTAACCAAAAGGTCAGCAGTTCAAATCTACCAGCCGCTCCTTGGAAACCCTATGGGGCAGTTCTACTCTATCCTATAGGGTCACTATGAGTCGGAATAGACTTGACAGCAATGGATTTGGTTGTTTTTTGTTTACCTGTGAGCACTACCCTGTTTGGAAATGGAGTTTTTCTTTTTTATGTTGTTTGTTAGTTAAAGAGTTCATACCTAAGCCTAATCACTTCTGAGTTATAAAAAGGCCAGAATACACACACACACAGGCATGCGCACACACACACACACACACACACACACACGCATGCACAAGCCAAGGAACCAAAGAACGCCTGGGGCTACCAATAAGGAACAAATTGACAAGGCTGAAACCTGATTTGGACTTCTAGTCCCCAGAACTGTGAGATACCACGTAACAACATGCCTCCTGAGTGTGAGAAAATACACTTCTGTTCTTTGGTGTTTGTGTTATAGTTCAAGTCGATTCCGACTCATAGCGACCCTATAGGACAGAGTAGAACTGCCCCATATGGTTTCCAAGGAGTGGCTGGTGGATTCGAACTGCTGACCTTTTGGTTAGCAGCCGTAGCTCTTAACCACTACGCCACCAGGGTTTCCATAGCAGAACTAGGTAACTAAAATTCAGAAAAGGACATGGAACAAGGGTGTCTTAGTTATCTAGTGCTGCTATAACAGAAATACCACAAGTGGATGGCTTTAACAAAGAGAAATTTATTCTCTCATAGTTTAGTAGGCTAGAAGCCCAAATTCAGGGCATTAGCTCCAGGGGAAGGCCTTCTCTCTCTGTCAGCCCTGGAGGAAGGTGTTTCTCATCAATCTTCCGCTGGACTGGAGCTTCTCCACACAGAAGCCCCAGGTCCAAAGGACGCACTGTGCTCCTGGCACTGCTTTCTTGGTGGTATGAAGTCCCTTCCTCACTCACTTCCCTTTTCTTTTATCTTTTGAGAGATAAAAGGTGGTGCAGGCCACACCCCAGGGAAACTCCCTTTACATTGGATCAGGGATGTGACCTGAGTAAGGGTGTTACATCCCACCCTAACCCTCTTTAACATAATCTCATCTTGCCCCATTAACCACAGGCAGAGATTAGGATTTACAACACATAGGAAAACTACATCAATCACAAAATGGAGGACAACTGCACAATACTGGGAATCATGACCTAACCAAGTTGACACATATTTTGGGGGGACACAATTCAATCCATGACAAAGGGATATCATTGCTGATGTCAGAAGGATCATGGCTGAAAGCAGAGAATACCAGAAAGATGTTTACCTGTGTTTTATTGACTATGCAAGGCATTCGAGTATGTGGATCATAACAAGTTATGGATAACTTTGAGAAGAATGGGAATTCTAGAACACTTTATTGTGCTCATGAGAAACCTGTACATAGACCAAGAATCAGTCATTCCAACAGAAGAAGGGGATACTGTGTGGTTTAAAGTCAGGAAAGGTGTGCATCAGAGTTGTATCCTTTCACCATACTGTTCAATCTGTATGCTGAGCAAATAATCTGAGAAGCTGGATTATGTGAAGAAGAACACAGCATCAGGATTGGAGGAAGATTCATTAGCAACTTCAATATGCAGATGACACAACTTTGCTTGCTGAAAGTGAAGAGGACTTGAAGCACTTACTGATGAAGATCAAAAACTACAGCCTTCAGTATGGATTACACCTCAACATAAAGAGAACAAAAATCCTCACAACTGGACCAGTAAGCAACATCATGATAAATGGAGAAAAGATTGAAGTTGTCAAGGATTTCATTTTACTTGGATCCAAATCAACATCCATGGAAGCAGCAGTCAAGAAATCAAAAGAAGCATTACATTGGGTAAATCTGCTGCAAAAGACCTCTTTGAAGTGTTAAAAATCAAAGTTGTCACTTTAAGGACTAAGGTGCACCTGAACAAAGCCATCGTGTTTTTAATCTCCCCATATGCACGGGAAAGCTGGACAATGAATAAGGAAGCCAGAAGAAGAATTGATGGCTTTGGATTATGGTGTTGGCAAAGAATACTGAATATACCGTGGACTTCCAGGAGAACGAACGAATCTGTCTTGGAAGAAGGACAGCCAGAATGCTCATTAGAGGCAAGGACGGCAAGACTTCATCTCACATACTTTGGATACGTTATCAAGAGGGACCGATCCCTGGAGAAGGACATCATGCTTGGTAAAGTAGAGGATCAGTGAAAAAGAGGAAGACCCTCAAGTAGATGGATTGACACAGTGGCTGCAATAATGGGGTCAAGCATAACAATGCTTGTGAGGATAAAGCATGACCAGACAGTGTTTCGTTCTGTTATATGTAGGGTCCTTACGAGTCGGAACTGACTCGACAGCACCTAACAACAACACCAACAGGTAACTAAGACATGCTGTTACCAGAAGATTGGGGAATCAATGGAGACTAGGCAGAGCCAGCGGGTGCCCCAACACCCAGTTTGCCTTGAGCCAGGCTATTTTTCCTGAGAATACCATAGATACATCAAGGACCCCAAACCTGGCAAGGAATGGATGGGAAGTAGGAATTAAACTCAATATTCTAGAACCCCATGGAAAACACCAGAATATCCTGACTTCAAATATCCCAGTAGAAAGAGCAGAGAGATCTCCTGGGGACCAAGAGCCTTTATCCCTACAGCCAAAAGGGGACATTTGAGTAGGCCCTTCAAGAGTGGGAAGAAATCGACCAGGCACCAGTGAGGAGATGGCATTGTGGATTGGGGGAAAATCCAAGGAAGGCTGTGGGAATGTGAGCATGACTTCAGGAAACAGGGACTAGGCTGCTGTGGTCCTTTCATCTGAGACCCCCACCCCTGGTGTCCAGGGCATACCTCAGCCTTACAGGGGCCATAATTGCAACATCCAACTTGGGGATTCGACAGTGAAGTTGGCACATATGGCAAAAATAAAGAGAACAGTCAAGATTATCCTTGAAATTTGCTTAAATTGCCCATAAAAAACGTATGTGGGTTTTACATCTAAAACCCCATAAGAATTCTACAGCGTTCCTGCTTGCCTGACAGGCAGACTCCATTCCACCTCCATACTAAGCATTATCCTATAACTGTAAGGTTCGTTAATGGATCTGTTAGTTGCTGAGAGGTCTACCTGAGTTGAGTTCTCAAGTCAGCAAGAAGTTAGGCAATGCAGCCTGTCACTGTGCCGTGCACCCAGCAGGAACTGTGCACCTTCTCCCACACTGGGTCTGGCAGAGGCTAGCCCGGACACCCCTGGGATCCCCTACCCCATAGGCAGGTGCAGACATTGGTCCTGTGACCTGGGGTGATGGGTGTATTCCCATGCCTGGCTTCCCTGGGGTCCTCAATCCCTGCTGACCCAAGCAGGACTGTACTCTCTGCCTTTGTGTAAGGCCAACACCCCCTCAGGAAAGGCGCTCCACCCACCATAACAATAGGCCTGGTACCTGGACTCGGGACTTGACCGGGTCTGTCTTAGTTTCCTAGGGCTGCCGTAACAAAGTCCCACAAACTGGATGGCTTATAAGAATAGAAATCTATAGTCTCATAGTATGGATGCTAGAAGTCCGAATTCAAGGTGTTGACAGAGCCATGCTCTCTCCCAAGATTCTAGGGGAGGATCCTTTCTTGTCTCTCCCTGCCTCTTGTAGCCCTAGATGTTCCTTGGCTTGCAGCTGCAGCTGACTCCATCATCACACAGCCCTCTTCCCTCTGTGTCTGTGTCTCTTCTCTTTTATAAGGATATCACTCAGATTGGATCAGGATCCAGCCTACTCCAATGTGACCTCATGTTAAATTGAGTGATAGCACCTTCAAAGGCCCTATTCCCTAACAAGGTGAGTTCACAGATACTGGGGGTTAGGACTTCAACATAACTTTTGGTGGGGGACACAATTCAATCCATACAATGACTCTCCCTGCTTTATTGCGATGACATCTCTGAGCTCATCATCTCTTTCCCAAGTGCTACCCTCCAGCCTTGCTGGCCTCCTTCCTTTTCCTCAAGCACCCTAAGCTCATTCCTACCACTGAACTTTGCACCGCCTGCTTCCTTTGCCTGGAATGCTCTTCCTTCTCATCATTCAGATCTTGGCTCATCAGCCCCACCCAATCACCCTGTTTATTTTCTTTTATCACCGGTTATCACCATTTAATCAGCCATTCCCCCACATGTCTGTCAGTTTGTAGTATGGTGGGAGCTTGCATGTTGCTATGATGCTGGAAGCTATGCCACTGGCATTCAAATACCAGCAGGGTCACCCATGCTGGACAGGTTTCAGTTGAGCTTCCAGACTAGACAGACTAGGAAGAAGGACCTGGTGGCCTACTTCTGAAAAGAATTAGTCAGGGAAAACCTTATGAACAGCAGTATAACATTGTCTGATACAGTGCTGGAAGATGAGCCCCTGAAGATGGAAGGCACTCAAAATATGACTGGGGAAGAGCTGCCTCCTCAAAGTGGAGTAGACCATAATGACGTGGATGGAGTCAAGTTTTCAGGACCTTCATTTTCTGCTGTGACAACTCAAAATGAGAAGAAACAGCTGCAAACATCCATTAATAATCAGAACATGGAATGTACGATGTATGAATTTAGGAAAATTAGAAATCATCAAAAATGAAATGGAACACATAAAGATCAATCTCCTAGGCATTAGTGAGCTGAAATGGACTGGTATTGGCCATTTTGAATCAGACAATCATATGGTCTACTATGCTGAGAATGACAAATTGAAGAGGAATGGTGTTGCATTCATCGTCAAAAAGAACATTTCAAGATCTATCCTGAAGTACAAAGTTGTTAGTGATAGGATAATAGCCATACGCCTACAAGCAAGACCAGTTAATATGACTATTATTCAAATTTACACACCAACCACTAAGGCCAAAGGGGAAGAAACTGAAAATTTTTACCAATTTCTGCAGTCTGAAATTGATCAAACATGCAGACAGGATGCACTGATAATTACTGGCGACTATACACGTGGACCTTGCCGATGGAATACACAGGAATCAAATCAACTACGTCTGTGGAAAGAGTCGTTGGAAAAGCTCAATATCATCAGTCAGAACAAGGCCAGGGGCTGACTGTGGAACAGACCGTCAGTTGCTCATATGCAAGTTCAAGTTGAAGCTGAAGAAAATTAGAACAAGTCCACAAGAGCCAAACTATGATTTTGAGTATATCCCACCTGAATTTAGAGACCATCTCAAGAATACATTTGACGCATTGAACGCTGATAACGAAAGAGCAGACGAGTTGTGGAATGACACCAAGGACATCATACATGAAGAAAGCAAGACATCATTAAAAAGCCAGGAAAAAAAGAAAAGACAAAAATGGATGTCAGAACAGACTCTGAAAGTTGTTTAAGAAGAACTTGAATGTTGAGTAGCTAAAGTGAAAGGAAGAAATGATGAAGTAAAAGAGCTGAACAGAAGATTTCAAAGGGCAGCTCGAGAAGACAAAGTAAAGTATTATAATGACACGTGCAAAGACCTGGAGTTAGAAAACCAAAAGGGAAGAACACGCTCGGCATTTCTCAAGCTGAAAGAGCTGAAGAAAAAATTCAAGCCTCGAGTTGCAATAGTGAAGGATTCTATGGGCAAAATACTGAATGACACAGGAAGCATCAAAAGAAGATGGAAGGAATACACAGAGTCACTATACCAAAATGAATTAGTTGACGTTCAATCATTTCAGAAGGTAGCCTATGATCAAGGACCAATGGTACTGAAGGAAGAAGTCCAAGCTGCACTGAAGACATTGGCGATAAACAAGCCCCCAGGAGGTGACAGAATACCAACTGTCTTAGTCATCTAGTGCTGCTCTAACAGAAATAAAACAAGTGGATGGATTTAGCAAAGAGAAGTTTATTCTCTCACAGTCCAGTAGGCTACAAGTCCAAATTCAGAGCATCAGCTCCAGGAGAAGGCGCTGTCTCTCTCTGTCAGCTCTGGAGAAACGTCCTTGTGATGCATCAGTCTTTCCTTGGTCTGGAGCATCTCAGCACAGGAACCTCTGGTCCAAAGGACACGCTCTGCTCCCGGCACTCCTTTCTTGGTGGTATGAGGTTCCCATGTGTCTCTGCTACCTTCTGTCTTTTATATCTCAAAAGAGATTGCAATAAGACACTAATCTTGTCAACCTCATCAGTATAACCTCACAGTGATAGAATTTACAACACATAAGGAGATAACATGTAATCTCATCATAGTGATAGAGTTTACAACACGTAAGGAAATCGCATCAGATTACACAATCATACAATTCTGGGAATCATGACCTAGCCAAGATGCTACACATGTTTTTGGGGGGACACTATTCAATCCATGACACCAACTGAGATGTTTCAACAAATGGATGCAGCGCTGGAAGTGCTCACTCTTCTATGCCAAAAAATTTGGAAGACAGCTACCTGGCCAACCAACTGGAATAGATCCATATTTATGCCTATTGCCAAGAAAGGTGATTGAACTGAATGTGTAAATTATTGAGCAATATCATTAATACCACACACAAGTAAAATTTTGCTGAAGATCATTCAAAAGCCGTTGCAGCAGTACATTGACAGGAAACTGCCAGAAATTCCAGCTGGATTCAGAAGAGGACGTGGAATGAGGGATATCACTGCTGATATCAGATGGATCTTGGCTGAAAGCAGAGAATCCCAGAAAGATGTTTACCTGTGTTTTATTGACTATGCAAAGGCTATGTGGATCATAACAAATTATGGGTAACATTGCAAAGAATGGGAATTCCAGAACACTAATTGTGCTTATGAGGAACCTGTACACAGATCAAGATGCAGTCGTTCAAACAGAACAAGGGGATACTGCATGGTTTAATGTCAGGAAAGGCATGTGTCAGGGTTATATCCTTTTATGATACTTATTCAATCTGTATGTTGAGCAAATAATCCGACAAGCTGAATTATACGAAGAAGAACGGGGCATCAGGATTGGAGGAAGATTCATTAATAACCTGCAGTATGCAGATGACACAACCTTGCTTGCTGAAAGTGAAGAGGACTTGAAGCACTTACTGATGAAGATCAAAGACTACAGCCTTCAGTATGGATTACACCTCAACATAAAGAGAACAAAAATCCTCACAACCGGACCAATAAACAACATCATGATAAATGGCGAAAAGATCAAAGTGGTTAAGGATTTCATTTTACTTGGATCTACAATCAATGCTCTGTAAAGAAGTCAAGAAATCAAAAGATGCATTACATTGGGTAAATCTGCTCCAAAAGACCTCTTTAAAGTGTTAAAAAGCAAAAAATGTCACTTTAAAACTAAGGTGCGCCTGACCCAAGCCATGGTGTTTTCAATCACCTCATATGCATGTAAAAGCTGGGCGATGAATAAGGAAAATTGAAGAAGAATTGATGGCTTTAAATTATAGTGTTGGTGAAGAATATTGAATACACCATGGACTGCCAAAAGAACAAACAAATCTGTCTTGGAAGAAGTACAGCCAGAAAGTTCCTTAGAAGCGAGGATGGTGAGACTTTGTCTCACATACTTTGGACATGTTATCAGGAGGGATCAGTCCCTGGAGACATCATGCTTGGTAAAGTAGAGGGTCAGCAAAAACGAGGAAGACCCTCAGTGAGCTAGACTGACACAGTGGCTGCAACAATAGGCTAAACATAGCAACTATTGTGAAGATGGCGCAGGACTGGGCAGTGTGTCGTTCTGTTGTACATAGGGTCGTTATGAGTCGGAATTGACTCGATGGCACCTAACAACAACAACAACAATCAACCATTGAAAATCCTATGGGACACAGTTCTACTCTGATACACGTGAGGTCACCATGACTCAGAATTGACTTGACGGCCAATGACAAGTGCAAAGACCGGTTGTTTTTGTTGTATTACCATATTAAGCATTTATTTTCCTATTTATTGTCTATTTCCCTCCGCCCAGTCAAGGAAGGAGGCCTTGACTTGATCACTTCTTATCTAGTGCCTACCCCAGTGCCTCGCACACAGTAAGCACTGAGTAAACGTTTGTTGACTGACCGAATGATGGAATCCTGTCCGGGATCCTTGTGGCTAGTTTGCCCCGTGACTTTGGAGGGTCTCCCTACCTCACCCATGCACATGACAAATGATGACACTGCCTATCTTACCTTTTGGGGCCCCAATGCCTGTAGCCTTCCCGGAATGCCATCCTGGAACTCAAATCCCATCTCCTAGACTGGTCCCCTCCCCCAGGGCTGCCCCAACCACAGTGGGCAGCTGAATTCCAGAGCCATCCTCCTACCTGTCTGCCCTTTCCGCCCCAGGGTCGAAGTTAGGGATAGGATAGCAGCCCTGCGCGGGATGAGCCGAGGCAACTGCAGGCTCCCCAGCTGAATCATCTCCCGCCGCCTCTGCACCCTGTGTGGGCCTCTGGGTGAGTGTCCCTCCGCGACACCGCCCGCTTCATTCATCCCGATTAGCCGCTGTCCACACTGGGCCGGAGGGGGATCAATTACCATCTCTGGCCACTGAACCGTGCTAATAAGGATGTATGCCCGCCTGGCTGGGAGCAGGGACTGCAGGAGGGGCAGAGGAGGCAGAGGGGCAAAGAGGGGCGGTAGGGCTCTCGAAACCTCACAACAGGGGTGGAGGCCTGCTCCTTCTAGGGACGCTGGAAAATGCCTCTGGGGCAGGCTGGGGCTCCGGGAACCACAGTTAGCTCAAGCTGTGCAAGAGAGCAGGGGAAAATAGCTTGACTGGGGTGTAAGGAAGGTTCCTGAGTGGCTTAACGGGTTAAGCACTGGGCTACTAACCAAAAGATTGGTGGTTCAAACCCACCTAGAAGCGCCTGGGAAGGAAGGCGGGGCAATCTGCTTCTGTAAAGGTCACACACAAGAAAACCCTATAGAGCAGTTCTACTCTGTAACATGTGGGGTCACCATGAGTCAGAACTGACCAGAACTGACCAGACGGGAATGAGTTTGGTTTGGTTTTGGGATGTTAGCGGGAGTCCCTCGGTGGCACAAATGGTTAAGCACTGGGCTACTAACCAAAACGTTGGCAGTTTGACTAAACAGACAGTAGATAAGTGGTAACTTTGGTGAAGGGGGTAAGACAGTACACAATACTGGGGAAGGTAGCACAACTTGTCCAAGGCAAGGTCATGGAAGCTCCATAGACACATGCAAACTCTCTGAGGGACCGAATTACTGGGCTAAGGCCTGTGAGGACCATGGTCTCAGGGAACATCTAGCTCAATT
The DNA here is from genome assembly GCA_030035585.1 of Dugong dugon. NCBI lineage: Eukaryota > Metazoa > Chordata > Mammalia > Sirenia > Dugongidae > Dugong > Dugong dugon. The sequence goes on from CM057460.1 coordinate 154,117,204, forward strand.
GGCATAACCAATTTATAAAGTTTATAAAGAAAATAACACAGTTTATAAAGAAAATGTTCTACATTCTACTTTGGTGAGTAGCGTCTGGGGTCTTAAAAGCTTGTGAGCGGCCATCTAAGATACTCTACTGGTCTCACCCCATTGGGAGCAAGGCAGAATGAAGAAAACCAAAGACACAAGAGAAAGATTAGTCCAAAGGACTAATGGACTACAATTACCACAGCCTCCACCAGACTGAGTCCAGCACAACTAGATGGTGCCTGGCTACCACCACAGACTGCTCTGACAGGGATCACAATAGAGGGTCCTAGAGAGAGCTGGAGAAAAATGTAGAACAAAATTCTAACTCACAGAAAAGACCAGACTCACTGGCCTGACAGAGACTGGAGAAACCCTGAGAGTATGGCCCCCAGACACCCTTTTAGCTCAGTAATGAAGTCGCTCCTGAGGTTCACCCTTCAGCCAAAGATTAGACAGCCCGTAAAACAAAACGAGACTAAAGGGGCACACCAGCCCAGGGGCAAGAACTAGTAGGCAGGAGGGGACAGGAAACCTGCTAACAGGGAACCCAAGGTCGAGAAGGGAGTGTGTTGTCATGTCATAGGGTTGGTAACCAATGTCACAAAACAATATGTGTACTAATTGTTTAATAAGAAACTAGTTTGTTCTGGAAACTTTTTTCTAAAGTACAGAAATTAAAAAAAAAAAAGAAAGGTTGGCAGTTTGAACCCACCCAGTGGAGCCTTGGAAGAAAGGCCTGGCAATCTGCTTCCGAAAGTCACAGCCATGACAACCCTACGGATGGCAGGTCTACTATGCACGCGTGAGGTCACCTTGAGTGGGAATCGACTCTATGGCAAGGGGTTTAGTTTTGTTTTGGGGGTACTAGGGTTCCGGGAAGGGGCCCTGGTGGCATCGTGGTTAAGCACTCGGCTGCTAACTGAAAGGTTGGCTCTTTGAACTCACCAACTGTTCTGTGGGAGAAAGATGTGGCAGTCTGCTTGTGTAAAGATTACAGCCTTGGAAACCCTGTGGGTGCAGTTCTACTCTGTCCTATAAAGTTGCTGTGAGTTGTAATTGACTTGACAGCAATGAGTTTGGTTTGGTTTGGTTTAGGGGTTCAGGGGTGGCACTGTTGAGAAGAGGGGCTTTCTCAGGCTTGGCCAGTCCTGGGGCTCCTGCCACACACAACCCTCCCCCTCCCCAACATGAGCCCTTGCTCAGGCCGTTCCCTCCACCAATGCCCTCCTTGCATGCCCCCCCTTCACTGAGGGCCAGCTCAGTGTCTTCACCTGCCCCACTCCTAGACCACCTCCCTTCGGCCCCCTAGGCTCCCACAGCCTCTTGGACCACGCTCTGTGTAATTCTGACTGTATTTGATTGTACTGATCGGTATGAAAAGAAGCCCGACCGCCTTCATAACAAGAGCAATGCAAATGAAAACCATGTGGAGAGATCGTTTTTTCTCCTATCAGATTGGCACAGATGGAAAAGGTGGATAAAGCCGTGGCTGGTTCCTCAGCAGCCAGTAGGGGGAGGGGAGGCGCTGCTGCGCATTATTCCTGGGAATGTAAATGGCTTTGACCTCTTCGAGGGCAATTTGGCAATATCTATGTAAATTAAAAATGCACATGCCCTTTAACCCAGCAATTGACTTGCAAGAATTTATCCTTCGGAGATACAAGTACCCAAAGATATAAGTACAAGGGTGTTCACTGCAGGAGGAGTTGGCCAGAGAAAAAGCCCAGAAACATCCTACATGTCCATCAGAAGCCGTCAGGTGAGAAAATCAGGCCGTGTGCATCCATCGAGCATTGCTTAGTGGGGCAAGCATAGAGCCCTGGCAAGGAGTTGTTAGGGCAGTAGGTCAGTTCATATAAACAAAGTGCTTAGAGCAGTGCTTAGCACATAGTGAATGATCAGTTCTTGCTATGATTATGGCTTGTTGTTGCTTGAAAGGATTGGGTGGATCTCTACACGCTAGTATGTCATTATCTCCGAGAAAGGCTGGTGAGTGAGAAATGCAGACAGAAGGACACATCAAGGCTGCCGGCTGTGCAGTCATGTTGATTTTGTCCTGACTTGCTTTGTGTCTTGGGTATATCCGCTTTTTAATGCGTAGACCACCTGTGGGGAGACACAGACGGGACTAAGGGTGCTGCTTCTGGGGAGAAGGAGACCAGATAACAGGGGTGAGAGAGAGATTTGCCCATACCCTTCTGCGCAGTTTGCAGTTTTTAACCACATGTCTGTACCATCAATTCAAACAAATGTATCATTTTTAAAGACTGGTGACTTAGCTGTCTGCTTTTCCTACCAGACCGTGAGCCCCTGAGGACAGGAAGTGTGTTGGAGTCACTGCTGAGTTCCCAGCACCCAGCACCGCCTGGGAAACAGAGGGACAGTGTGGTGGAATGCTGGCTGGTAGGCGAGCTGGCTTGAGCTCCACGTGGTTCCTCTGCTTGGAACTCCCCTTCCCCAGGTGTGATGGGTTGAATCATGTCCTCCAAGAAGATATGTTGAATTCCTAACCACTGGTAGCTGTGACAAAACCCTAGTGGTTAAGAGCTACAGCTGCTAACCAATATGGCAGTTCGAATCCACCAGGCGCTCCTTGGAAACTCTGTGGAGCAGTTCTACTCTGTCCTGTAGGGTTGCTATGAGTCGGAATCAACTCCACGGCAATGGGTTTGGTTTGATTTGGTTTTGGTAGCTGTGAAGATGACCTTGTTTGGAGGTAGCATCTTTGACGATGTTATTATCAGTTAACATGAGGTCCTACTAGAGTAGGGTGGGTCCTGATCCTATATGAGCGGTGTCCTTATAAACGAAGAGAAGAGACGCAGAAACACAGAAAGAAGATAGCCATGTGAAGACAAGGCAGAGATGGAGTTATGCTGCCACAACCAAGGAAGAGACAAGGAAGGATATGCCTCTGGAACCTTCTGACACAACGTAGCCCTACTCCAGTACCAGTTGCCACTGAGTAGATTCCTACTCATGGCGATCCCTTATGTGTCAGAGTAGAACTGTGCTCCATAGGGTTTTCAATGGCTGAGTTTTTGGAAGTAGATTGCCAGGCCTTTCTTCCAAGGCACCTCTGGGTAGACCAGAACCTCCAACCTTTTGGTCAGCAACCAAGCACATTAACTGCTTGTACCATCCAGGGTATCTATGGCCCTGCCCACATGTTGGATTTGCACTCCAGCCTCCAGAACTGGGAGACAATGCATCCTGTCCTTGCAGCACTTTGCTGTGGTAGCCTGAGGTAGCAAATCCATCAGGCATGACTCCCAGGAGTCTCCCGCAGCCTTGGGCGGGAGCGATGCTGGAGCAGCCTGTGGAGGTCTCACCTCAAGGAAGCCAGGTCTCTTAGGCAGAGGCAGACCTAGAGAGCTAATTCCCAGAGAAGGTTGTCCCGGAACCAGGACCCAGGGGCCCAGGTGCATCCAGGCCTCCAGGCGCCCAGGGCAGCCTCCAGTCAAGGGCAGACACTTGGGCCATAGCCTCAGCCCCTCTCTGCAGGGTCCGCATCTCTCTGCTCAACTACACAGGGAACCAGGGAGGCATTACCATGGCAACGGCCTTGGCAGTGCCAAAAGGCTAATTGTGTGGTTTTCACACCTTTGATGGGCTGAGAGGAGAGCCCTGGTGGCGCAGTGGCTAAAGTGCTCAGCTGCTAACTGAACGGTCGTTGGTTCGAACCCACCGGATATGGCAGTCTGCTTCCATAAAGATTACAGCCTTGGAAACCCTATGGGGCAATTCTACAATCGGTTTGGTTTGGGTTTTTTTTACTGAGTCGTTGAACCCTATTCTCGGTACCTCACACACATTACAGAGGTTATTTCTCCCAATACTTCTATGTGGTAGATATCCACATCACTAATTACACCTAAAGGATCCTTGGTAGCACAACGGTTAGGCACTTGACTGCTAACCAAAAGGCTCTGCGGGAGGAAAGACCTGGTGATCTGCTCCCATAAAGATTTATAGCCTAGGAAACCCTATGGGGCAGTTCTACTCTGTCCTATAAGGTTGGTGTAAGTCAGAATCAGCTCCATGGCAGTAGGTTTTGATTTGGATGGGCTAAGGGCCAGGCCCCACGCTACTGCGATATTGCTGCCCCTGGGGCCAGTGCCCGGCTGAGGAGCAGAAATGCTGGGGCCAGCTCTGCCATTGGCCCTGATCGGGGCCCTCTGCTGTGGCCCTTCGCTGCCCCATCCAGTGGAGCAGTGGCCACCCACCTGGAACCCCAGGGGCAGGGCTCAGCTTTGCCTCTGACCAGAGCCTTGGAGTGGAAAGAGCTCCCGAGTGGAAACGGCTAGACTGTCACCATCCGTAATGGAGGGATGACACGTGGCCTATTCCTGCTGTGCGTACCCCTGCGTCACTTGAAAGGACTCGCCCTGTGTCACTTGAAAGGACTCGCATCCTCTGCACAAATGTGCCTCGGTCTTCAAACCACATTGTGGAGAGGGGGAAGGAGAGTGAGCTGGATGAAGATGGTGTCCTGCCATTTAACATACAGCGCAAGGCTGAGCCTTTCTACGGATGCATAATACAAGTGCAAAATTTAAATTTCAAAATGTGAAAGTTCCAGAAGGAGGTATATCTCACAGCCGTCTGTGGTGATCTCTGGGGGAGGGGAGAGTGGAGGGGAACAGAATGGGGTGGTAAAGGGACATTAGTTTTATCCATAATGTTCTAATTTTTTTAAGTCGAATGAGTTTCTTATTTTACCCGTGCTATAAAAGTTTTAATTGTTTAAAAAATGTTAATTAAAAAAATAAATAATAATTTGAATTAAAATAAAGTCTTTGCTCTATCTTGCTGTCTCAACAAGGCCCACCCTATTTCCCTAATCCTGTTGTATCTTTCCACATAGCACTCCTTGTTTATCTATGACCTGTCTCACCCTATTCAACACCCTGGCCTGCCCCAGCACCCCCAGCACTTCAGCGTCTTTACATGCACGATATTTTCTCCACAGCACTCACCACCCCTAACGGGTCATCACTCACTACGATACTTACTGTGCACTGTCTGCTTTCTTTGATTCATGCAGGGGTCTAAAACCACAACCCGGGGGCCAAATCCAGCCACTGCCTGTTTTTGTATGGTTCAAGAGCTTAAATGGTTTTATATATTTGTAATGATTGAAAAAATTAAAAAAAAAAAAAAGAATATCTTGTGTGCGTCAGTAAAGTTTTATTGAAACACAGCCACACCCATACGTTTATGTATCGTGTATGGCCGCTTTCCAGCTACAACGGCAGAGTACATGTGGCAGAGAGCATCATGTGGTAGTCAAAATATCTGCAATCCAATCCTTTGCAGAAAACATTGGCCGACCTTTGCTCTTGTCTGTGAGCACCACGAGGGCAGGGTCTCTGTTTTCTTCCATTATATATCCCAACTGCCTACGACAGTGCCTGGTACATAGAAAGTACTCAGTAAATTGAGTGGATGGAGGTGTATGTGGTGGGGCTTGTTGCCCCGGCCCCTAGAGAAAGTGAGCCCCACCCTCCCCAGCTGTCAGGCAGACTTCACCACCTGCTGGGGCTGGGAAAGTGGGCTGGGGTCTCTGAGAGCCATAGGAGAAGCATCCATGGGGAAGGCGGCACCGTATGCTCCAAGTCCCTGAAGAAGATGGGGCAGAGGGTGGCCAGACAGGGATACGGCATCAAAAGGATGAGCCCCAGGTCTCACAGAGGCCTGCACCCCAGTGGTCCCCAGTCTCGCTGCCCCTCCCTCCTCACAGGCCCATTCTGTGACAGAGTAGGAGCTGCGCTTTGGTGTCCTCTGGTGTTCACTGGGAGTGGCTTCCTCCAAGGCATGTTGCCTTGCCTCCCTGGCCATCTTCCCAGAGTGAACCTGGCCAAGCCTCCCCCACTGATCTGACCCCCTCACCCACAGATCCAGGTGCTCACCAGCTGGGGATGTCTCGGTCCCTCCCAGTTCCCCCGTCCTCTCTGCCTGCTCTATCTGTAAAGGCTTCTAGACTGACAGTCCTGGAAGTGGTCCCAAGACAACCCCCAGGGCCTTTGCACTTGCTGTCCCCTCTGCCCGGAAAAGCTCTTCCTCCAAATGTCCACCCAGCTCACACTCCCTACTTTCTTAGGTCCAACACCACCTTCTCAGAGAGGCCTTTCTGGTATAAAATGCAAACCACATCACCCCAATCTGTAGTCCCTATTTCCCTAATTCAGCTGTATCTTTCTACATAACACTCCTTGTTTATCTATGACCTGTCTCCCCCGACTAGAGGGCCAGCTCTGTGAGACAGGGACTCTGATTTGTTCACAGAGCTTGGCATGCAGCTAGCGCTCAAACAATGCTTCTTGAATAACCAAATAGAAGGCTTGGAGGGTGATACGTGCAGGTACGTGGCTGGGACTGTGAGCACCAGGCCACTCTCCATAAGTCCGCAGCTGCCACGGTTATCCCCATAAAGAAGGGAGCCCTCAGGCCCTCTGATGTCACAGGATGCCCACTCCCCCCACTCCCCACTGATAGTGGTACCCTTCCTCTGGTTAGAGAAGGCAGGCCCAGGTCTCCCAGGCTGCTAGACAATGACCACCCTCATCACTGCCAGTGTGCCCCCCATCCTCAAAGGGTAGGAAGGTGGCTTTGGTCTGTATGGCCCAGGAACCCACCTAGAGAGATGGATAGGAGGTGGCCTTACATGTTTGCTTGTTTCTGCTCATCCTGAGAGGCTGTGCCTCTGGGTAAGGGCTCCTTGGGCAAGGAAAAGGACTGCTCCAAGCTCTACTTTCGGGACAGGAAATTTGTCTCTAACCAGCCTAAAATCCCATCTAGCAGCAATTACGTGCCTGTCACTACACACGTCACATCACTAGCAGTGTTCCCCATCTGCCTCCAAGAGACTGGGCTCCCAGAGGGTAAAAAGCTGCCTCAAACCTGGCCACCCACCCAGGGTCTACCTGAATGGATGACAATGGGTGGGGGGTGAGTGGACAAACAGATGGACAGGTATAGGGTGAGTGGACAGATGGATGAGTGAGTGTGACGGGCGGATGCTCTACGGCGGAACTGAGCCTTGAAGAACTACCTGGGTCCCTGGACAGTTCATGACCACTCCTATCAGATCATTTTCCCATGTCATCAATCCTATTTCTAATGTACCCTGCTTTGACCACTTCCCTGTGTCCATGCCTCTGCCCCCCACCCACTCCCACCTCTCCAGCCTCCTTCACCCTGACTTCTGGGTCTCTGTGGTGGCTGGTACCAAAACCTAAAACACTGTTCCCAAGAGCTTCCCAGAGGCGCCCTCTCCCCTCACCCCTCCATTAACAGGCGTTTCTCCCAGGCACCCACAGGCACTCTCTAGCCCCTAGCTCTTCACTCTTACTTTCTTCATAGCATATCTTACTAACAAAAATGCTTGTCCACTTGTCTGCCCCCCCCCCCCAATATCCTGAGGATCTAGGCACACGCTCAACTCTTGCCTGGGGAAGGAATGTCACATTACTGTCCCGTATTGGCTGATACTCGGGATGCGCAGGTTTCACCCTGATGCTGCAGAAAACCCCAGCAAGAGGAGTCAGGTCTATGTGCCCTCCCAGCTGTGTGAGCAAGAGCCTCCACCTCACTAGGGTGGGTGGACTTGAGGGAGACAACGAAAGTGAAAGCATTTGACATTACAGGGTGCCAGACATACACTTTAAGTTTGGAGCTGCATTTATTGTAGCGTGTACACACCACCATGGCCAGCGCCTGCTGGGGCTTCCAGGACCCTCACCAGCCTGTGCCAGGAGCCACGATGCCAGGTCATGCTCCCTGCCCTGTCCACCTGGCAGCAGCTTCCAGCACCCCTTAACAGCAGAGCAGCTGAGGCCCTGATCAGTGGCTGTCCCAGAGGGATCCACAGCAGCACAGGGGCCAAAGCCAGCCCCCACATATTTTGTTTGGCTTGTGATCTGTTTTTAATTAGTTGCCAACATTTTAAAATCGGGATATTTCACATAAAAATATGGATTTCTGGCCTCTCCAGATTTGATACGAGGTCTGCATTCCTACCTTACAGCAATTAACTACACAACAGCAGCAGCCACCACCTCCAGATGGAGAGGTGCTTTGACTTAGTCCCCACCACAGCCTATTGCCTCCCAAGGCCAGACGCCATCAATGCAAATGTTTGTCTTATCACAGAGCAAAGTCTGTCATGTCTTTATTACTAGGGAAGAGTCAAAGCTGCACTGCAAAGGCCTCACACAAAGGCTTACTTCATTCATTTATACAGCCCACTTGGCCCCGAGGGCATCTGCATTTGGGACCTGTGAACTAGCCCAACCACCCCTTTCATCCACAGCCCAGGGCATACTGGTACAAGGACACTCCACACACACACCCCCTCAGGCAGCTGACAGCAGCAGCTAGAATTCCCAGGTCCGAGCCAGTATGCTCCTTTAGTAGTTTTCAAAAGCCCTGAACCCGAAGTGCTTTTGGTAAAGCAAGGTGAATACCAGGCACATGGCTCTGCTGGGGTGAGGCTGCAGGAGCACAGCAGCCAGGCCTAGGGAACATTGTGCTGGGGCGCCCTCTGGTGGGGATGAGGCAGCTCTGCAGCACTTGATTCTCCCCAGATCCCAAGTGAGCCCAGGAGCTTACCACCATGGTCCCCAGACTAGGCTCCCTCCAACCTCATGGGTGCCAAGCCCTGGGCTGCCAGCTACTTCCTTTGAAAAATCCTGACCCCCATCTTACCCTCTGCTGATCTCCTAGGCGCTCTGCCACCCGTCTCAGCACCCAGCAGGGCCAAGCGAGCCCCTCCCAGGCTCTTTAGGGCAGGGTCCAGCCTCCCCCTTTCTCTGTATCCTGTGCTTTGCCCCAGGCCAGGCCCACAGCAGCCTTGCAGTGTTGCAGGGAATAACCCTGCAGAGGTGGGGGGTGCCAGCTTACTACCTGCAAGGGGCAGGTGAGCCACTTAAGGAGTGGAATGGGCCAGGCATGGTCCCCAGTGGACGGGGATGTGCATGTTCCGGGGATATTACCCCTGAAGAACACATGTAGCCAGATGGTCATTCTCTCCGAGAAGCCAGGAATCTGGACTCTATGTGAAATACACCAATTTTTAAAGGTCAGCTCAAATGTATGTCACCCAGGCCAAAGAAAACAGGTGGGCAGAGTGGGTCAGGTCAGGGGTCGTGGCCAGAGAGCTCCGCAGAGGCCACACCGCCGATGGGACCTCTGAGATGGTGGGTGTAAGCCAGTGGTTTTCAAAGTTTTGTTTATTTGAGCAGTTTGTAGCCATCATCACGTTTGATCCTGAGAGGCAAGCAAAGAGAGAAATTTCTTGGACCCATTTTACAGTCTGGGACACTGAGGCCTCAGTGGGCTACTGGCAGGCTCAAGGTCACAGCCAGTACAGAAGTGAGCTCTGAAGTGGCATGAGGCAAGGTCCTGGTTAATAGCAGGCCCCCCAGCCTGCCCCACGCAACCGTGCACAGAGATATCCCCACCTGCGCAGGGGGACACAGGCAGACCCCCCCCCCCCCCCCCCGCCAGCAGCACCCTCCTACCCACCCTGGCCTGGACTCTCGTAGCTGTGCCCTTCCTAGTCCCCTGGAGAGCCCATCAGCCCAGTGACAGCCCAGATGCTGGCTCCCTTATGCACACACCCCACCCACATCTCTCATGCACACAGAGCTCCAGGACACCCAGCTCAGCCAGGCCCGGCCCAGGAAGCTTTCTCCATGGGCGGACAGTGCCCCACACCCACGAGCCCCACAGGGAGCTCAGATCCCAGAAGAAACACCTCCTGCAGCCTTGCCCATCATGGGCACCGCAGAGGGGCCTAGGGGTTCCCCACCAGAGGCCTGGGCAAGATGGGTAGCCGTGACCAGCGTGGCAGCCTCACCAGTTGGCCTTCACTGCCTTGATGTCACTCACGAGGTTCTGGGCCAGGCAGATGCCAAAGATCTGTAAGACAGACGGCAGGTGAGGAAGAGGCTGCTGCAGGGCCAAGTGGCCCAGGGCAAGGGGCAGGGGGGATGGAGGCCATGGCAGTACCTGGAGGAGGGCGATTCCCACAAAGACCCCAGCCACGACGATCAGGTTGTCCTGCAGCCACTTCTCAAACTGGCCCACGCAGCCTTTGGTGTGGATGAAGCCCTGCTGCTCCAACTCCTGTGGGTACACAGGCACCATTCCAGACCTCGCTCTCCCTTCCCTCCTTCTGCTTACCGCAGGGTCTTTGCACAGCTGGCTTATTCTCAAGTTCTCCACACAGGCATGCCCTTCTCCGAGAGGCCCTCCCTCCCAGCCCTACATCCCATCACCCCGATGTTATTTTCTTCCTAGCACTTAGCTGAAACCATCACCTAAACTGTCCCATTCAAGAGCTTATTGTCTCTCCCTCTACTGAGATGTAACTCCCTGAGGGCAGGGGCTCTGTCTGTCTGAATCAGCATCAAAGACAGTATCGAGCATGCTTCGGGGCTCAACAGAGAGCTGGGATGAGCAAACCCACCTGTACCCCTGTCTGTGGACCCCTCACATCTGGCAGTGCCAAGTCCTGGGGGCTGGATGGGCCCCTGGGTCTCAGGACGCCTCCCCACAGAAGCCCTGAGGCCTTTCAGAGGCACTTCTGGAAGCCCCCGTCCCCACCCTGTGCCAACATACCCCCTACCCTCCCCGCCCCTCACCAGTTTGAGCCGGACGTCGTAGCCACACTGGGTGTTGAGAACATCCTCCTGAGGAGAAACAGGCCAGTGAGCAACTCACAAGCAGGGATCCCTCAGGCCCCTTGGTACTGGGCACCCCAACTTCCTCCTCCTCAGGAGAGCAGATGGAGCCACAGATTCTGACCACTCACTGCTCTTAACACAGCTCCCTGAGGCCCTGGTACCACTTTTCAGATGACAGGTCACATGGCTTAAAAGGCCAACTTAGAAGCACCCCCATTCGGAAACCCTGCCTGCTGGTGTTGGATGAGAATGGGAGAAACTCAGCCCTCAGTGTCCCAGACAGACAGTGACTGGAGGGAATCACTGAGAAATGTCTGCCCGGAAAAAAGCAATGAAGAAAGCCACCTCTCCAGCCTGGCATGGCAGCCCAGCGGGGCATGGGTACCCCTACCACATGCCCCCACAGCTGAGGGAGCAAGGCCAGCTCCCAGTGCCCAGACAGCGTCAGGCAGGCCAGGTGCAAACACTGCGAGAGCTACATTTAGTTAAGTACCCTGAGCAGAGCTGTGAACCCAGCCCACAGGGTACACAGAACCCTCTGGGCCAGTCCATACCCCTTGGGGTCCTACAATTTCAATCTCACCACCATCAAAGAGACAGGTTTTGCTAAAGAGGGAAAGCAGCTCCAACACCAGCAGCCCTGAGCCACCACCTGCAGACACAGGCTCACCTGCCTGGGAGGGGCACCCCATATAAAATCACCATCCCCAAAGCCCATGGCCCAGAGCAGGGCAGAGTTGAGCAGAGCCCCGGTGGGGGGTGCGTTTCTAGACTGGGACAGTGCATCGAGATGCCCCCACCCACCCGTACCCCAGCCCACTCACCGCAGGGTCTCTGACGCAGCAGGAGAAGGGCACTCCGCAGCGCTCCCGGCTCGGGTTCAAGTCAGTGCAGTTGAAATAGATATTGAGGTTCCAGTCGTTGGGCCCTCGGGCTCCACAGCAAGACCACTGGGGAGTTGGGAGAAGAGCCCCAGATGAGTCAGGCCTGCAGCCAGCAGCCATCCCACCTCCCAGGAGCCTCGTCCTGTTTGGGGACAGGCCCAGGCTGCAGGGAGACAGGGTCCACTGGCCTCCACAGCAGACAGGCCAGGTCTGAGTCCAGAGGGTGAGAGAGAGGAGGCAAGAGCTCTAGGCTCCTGCCTGGTTGGTGGGGGCAGTGGGGTGCTGGGAAGGGGGGCAAGGATGTTGCTTCTGGGTTGGAGGAGGGATGAAGGACAACAGCCATGTCCTGGGTAATATGTGTGGAAAGGATGACAACGTGGGGTGTGGATTGGGGACGGTTACCAGGTGATGGGAAAAAGGGGCAGGCAGGCTTCTCCTCCTCTCCCTGCACAGAAGAGATCTTTCCAGAATCTCTGGTGAGAGTGCAGAAGAGACCAGCACAGGCTCAGGGTTGAGTGGAGCCCTGTCCCCACAGGGCTTGGCTGACGCCCACCCACCCACCCCTCAGGGAGGCCCAGAGAAGTAGTTGTCCTCAGACCAGCATCCTGTGGGTGAGGGAGTGTGAATGTGTATTTGAGAGGTATCTATAATCTAGTAAACTGTTCACTGACTGCTTCACAGGGGTTAGGTTTGCAAACTTGAGGTAGTGCTTCTGTGAAGGGTCTCAAACTCTTAACATGTTCAGAGGACAAACAAGTATTGTAAATGAGAGAAGAGGGCCAGCAGGTGCAATAAAATACAGAGTGGAGGGGACAGTGGCAAACAGAAGAGTCCCTGTACCAGACAAGGGGCCACGGCAACACAGCCGCAGACAATACTGTCGGCCCAGGTTTAAGAGAGGAACAATCCTCTGTTTAAGGGTGCTATAAACCCTGGCCCGGGAGCTGCCAGTCTGGAGCCTCTGGTTCCTGTTTCCCACCTGTGTGCCTGCAGATATGGGTGCACCCAGGGATGACCAGGGGCTGGCTCCTTCTCAGATGGGGGCTCTGGCTCTCTCCCCAGGGACCTGCCTGGCCTGAGTGGGTGAGGAGTGGTCCCAGCTCACAGGGTACTTGCTCCCTCACTCATAGGCCATCAGGCACCTCCTTGTGTGGCCCAGGATGGACCCTGGACTCACGTATTCCTGAGCAAAGTCAATGAGGTTCTGGAGGTCAATGTCATCCCGGTAGGCCTTAACATTGTTGTTGATGAAGAGGTTGAGCTGGTCTCGAATCCAGTCCTTGAAGACAAAGGCCAGGATCCCTGTTGCCAGTTCCAGGAAGAAGATGAGGCCAAGGAACACGGAGAACTTGGGTGGGGCATACAGACGGGTGGGGGTTGGAGGTCAGATAACTCCCTGAGACCTGGGGGGCCATGGGGCAGAGCTCCACCCCAAGACAGGCCCCGAGTCCCCATCTACTTTTATTTTAGTACAGCTTTATATTATAAAGGCAGCACTGTTCTCACCTACCCATCCATTCCCCTTCCTCTGATCAATATACCAGTTTTCTTGAAGCAACCACCCTCTGCACATACCATCCATCCACATGGTTCCATGAAGCCAACTCCCTGACCCCATCGCAGATACAGGACCAAGCATGTGTCACAGCCTGCCAATCAGAGCACTGCCTTCCCCAGGCCACAAGGACTGGTCCAGAGAGCGCCAATCAGAGCCAAGAAGACTCAATTGAAGGACTTTGGTAGAACAGTTGGGGAGAGAGCCTTGGCTTCCAGGACGAGTTTCTGGGACACAGGATAAAGCCAGCACATGCTGGTGGGCAAGTGGGCAATCTCCCACCACGTGAGGGATGGAGCCAACCCAGAGGGGCCTAGAGCTGAGAAATGGAGAGACCAGTTCTCATGACATTGTGTGGCCTCCTAGATTCAAACGTGCTTGTGGCCAGAACCAACCAGTTGCCATCAGTCAACCCAACTCACAGCAATTCCACAAGTACCAGAGTAGAACTGTGCTCCACGGCGTTTTCAATGGCTGGTTTTTTGGAAGTAGATTGCCAGGCCTTTCTTCTGAGGCACCTCTGGGTGGACTCAAACCTCCAACCTTTTGGTTAGCAGTGGAACACGTTAACTGTTTGCACCACCCAGGGACTCCACAGCCAGAATACCCCTGAGCTTTTCATTACAGGAGTCATTGAACACCCTTTTCGCTTAGACCACTGGATTTTACTCATTTACAACAGAAAGAATCCTAATAAATATATGTGATGTGAATATAATAATTATTATGCTAATAAAACAAACAAAAAAACCCAAATTCACTACCATCGAGTCAATTCCAACTCATAGAGACGCTGTAGGACAAAGTAGAACTGCCCCATAGTTTCCAAGGCTGTGAATCTTTACGGAAGCAGACTGCCACATCTTTGTCCAGTGGAGCAGCTGGTGGGTTGAAACTGCTGACCTTTCGGCTGGCAGCCAAGCGCTTAACCACTGAGCCACCAGGGTTCCTATCGTGCTATAATAATAAAGCTACTCGATACTAAGCAGGGACTGGATGGGAGGAGGCTGGGTCCCCACAGCAGCCACACTCACAAACTTTAGCAGGAAGGTGTTCTCCCGGAGGGCCCCGATGCAGCCAGCAAAGCCCAACACCGACATGACACCTCCAACCACCACAAAGAGCCACACAGGGTCCAGGCCCCCCAGATCCGTCAGCGCCGAGATGTTGGAGAGCACACCCTAGGCCAGGGGAGCAGAGGCAGATGTGGGGAGCTGGCCCTCCCACCTTCTTGTCCCATGACCAGCCCCCCTCACCCCCACTGTACCCCATCACCTTACCTTCTCCCCCCAGGCCCAGAGGCCAATGGCCAGGAACAGGGCTCCCAGCACCTATAAGAGCAGCAGGCAGGAGCTTAGGGATGAGCCCGAGCACCAGGCCCTCATCCCTCCTCTCCCCACCCATGGCAGAGCCCCCCTCCCAAGTACTCAGGGTCTGTAGGAAGTGATAGGGAAAGGGGCGAGGAGGAGAAAGCATTGTTAAAGGGATCCGGGATCCAATCTACCTTCCCAAGAGCACGTCTACTGCTTCTTCCCTACAGGACACAGCCTGGTGGGGTTGGAACCAGGAGCACCACCTCCCCTAGCCTCAGGATGGGCAAGTGGCCCAAGCCCTTCCTTGGAACTAAAAAACTGGAGCAGAGGGCCACCAGGACACTCTCACCACGCAACAGTGTCCCATGCCTCTGCTCCCAGCACAGGCCCTTGCTGGGGCTCCCGGTTCCCAGTCTCCCCTCAGCCCCTTCCCAAACCCAGCCCTCCAGCTGCCCAACAACCCTGTGCTGGCCCCCATCTTGTTCCACCATCTTTCTAAAAACTTCCCCTTAACCTCCATCTGCAAGAGTTGGGCTTGTAGCTCATAAGCAAAGACCCTGAGTGAAAAAGCATCTTGATGCAGGACAGTATCAGGCCGAGGGTCCAGGCCTGGGCCAGGGGCTTTGCCCTTGAAAGCATCTGGCCGCAGCTCTGCCTAGGCCTCCTGAATCCTTGCCACGGGCTTCCAGCTTGGGCAGCCCGAGTACCCCTCTCCCCATCCTCTTGTCCTTCCACTCGTCCTGCCTTTAACTCCTTGCTGGAAGAGCCTGGGTGTCAAGGCCGGATCCCCTCTTTAGGCCTGACTCTGGACAGGGCCCTGGAGTCTAATCTCAGAGGGAAAGGCGCTCTCCTGCTCAAGGCCGACTGCCCAGGGCCATGAGCACCTCCTCACACCTCCCCACCCGTTTCCTCTACTGGTTCCTTCCTCTCATTTAATCACTTCCCTTCCCTGACCCTGGCACCCTTTCTCTGGAAACAGCTCCCCTCCCGAACCCTGCCCCATGCTGGGTCTGGCAGCGGGAAATCCTAACATCACTTCTCCTCCCCCATCCCACCGGACCTGCCCATGGCCTTTAGGCAGGTGACCACTGTCTCCTTCCTGAACCCCCTCCTTAGTTAACACCCTTCCTTCCGCTGCTCCTTCGCCTCCTTCCCAGGAGGCTCTGCCTTCACCTGCCCGCTGCACGTGGCTGTTCCCTCCCCGTCCCACCCCGGGCTCCAGCCACCTCAGCCCTCTTTCCTTCCTTGCCCCCCTCACACTCACACTCGCCTTCATCTTCCATCCCACCATGACACTGCCCTCTCCAGGATCTCCACCCAAACCTCTTCCTGGCTCCAGACCCCTAAGTCCACCGGCCTGCTGGGGACACCTCCCCATCCCAGACACCATTCCAAATGCTGGGAACACAGCAGCCACTAGGAGACAAGCTTTCAGTCCTCAGGGGGGTCACACGCCAGTAGAGGAAACTGACAGTGAACAAACAAACAATTTCAGATGCCAACAAATCTTTAAAATAATAAAACAGGGTGACATGTGGGGAGTGACTGGGGTGATGAGGGGTGCTACAGAGGGGGTGGTAGGGAAACTTGTGGCCAGTTTAGTTGAGGTTTGGATAATGCAGAGGAGCAGCTGGGAGAAGAGCGTTCCAGATGGAGGGACCAGCAAAGGCCCTGAGGTGTTGTGGTGCAAGGAGCAAAACAAGGGCAGCCGGGGCTGGTTTCTGTCAGCCCAAAGCAACCCTCACAGGGCCCGGAAGGCCATTTGAGGAGTCTAGACTCATTCTAGGAGCACTGGGAAACCCCTGAGAGGTTCTGAGCAGGGCAACACCTGGGTCTGCTTTACACTGGGAAAAAAAAAAAAAAATCTCTGGGCTTGTTTCACTGTTTCATAGGGACCTACTTTGGGCCACCTTGACCCAAACCTGACCCCACCCCCCCTCCAGGGGTCCAATCCCGTCAATTCAGCCTCATGACTTCCCCTGGAGCCTTCCTCACCTTTCCCCTCCCACCACCCCAGCCTTGCTTCAACCCCCCTCCCTGGGCTCCCCACCCAGCCTCCCCAAGGCAGCAGGACAGATCTGCCCCTAATGCCAAAAGCTAAGTCAGACCCACTGCTCCTGCAATGAAGCCCTGCCCACTGCTCCACAAGGCCTGCAACAGAAAACCCACCCCTAGGCCCCAACACCCAGCCTTTCATGCTCTGGCTCCCCACTCTCACCCGGGGTCCCAGGAACAAACATGGGTCTCTCCTGCCTGACCATTGGCACTCGGGGCTCCCTTGGCTCAATGCCCTGCCTCCACCTCCACCCACCACCCACTCAGCTGTCACCCTGGCTCTGCACTTACTGGCTGTGTGACCCTAGATAAATGACTTAACCTCTCTGTGCCTGTTTCCCCATCTGTAAAACGGACACAGTAATAGGGAGTTATGAGCATACAATGTATTAGAATTCATTACTTAAGCTGCCTAACAACCCTGAGGGGCAGGCTCTATTATCGGCCCCTCCCAAGGAGGGAAGCTGAGGTCCAAAACGGTAGGTCTCACAGCTGTGCTTGATCCACCCAGGACTCCTAACTTCCCCTCTAGCTCTTCGCACACAGCCCACACCTTGGTGAGCTGAGCACTACTGAGGCCCAAGGACATACCACATGGGTGACAAACAGCTTGGGCAGCACGTGGGCAGAGGGCAGTGCCACCGAGTTAGCTGAAGAGAACTGAAAGGGCCTGGCATCCTGACTCAAGGATGGGGGCAAAGGGCTGCACAGGCGGCAGCCTCAGGAGATGGGATGGAGGAGGGGAAGGAAGATGACTTGGCAGGGCCCTGGGACACACAGATGCTATCCTGGGAGGGGCACAAACAGCTCCCTTCTCCGGGCAGGGGCGCCCCACCCTGGAGCCTCGGTTTGGTCAGCTGTGGGATGTTCCCCAGGGCCAACTCCCGACCTATCAACAAGGGAGACTCCCCCAACCCAGGCGGAGGACTCGGGCTATTGCCCCTCTCAGGCGGTAGCCTCCAAGAACCCGGGTAGGGAGGGATGCCTTTGACCCACCCCCTTTGCTAGAAGCAGACGCGAGGCACCAGGCCCAGGTGCCGAAGGCGCAAGAGGCGGGGCGGGGGGGCACCTCCTTTCGCCGCACACTTTTCTCCCCACTGGCCAAGCCAGGGCAGCAAGCGAAGAGGGGGGTGATCCGCACAAAGCGTGCCCCTGGGCCTTCAAAGAAGCACCACCCCGTTCTCCCCCAGGCCTGGGAGACTCCCCTCCCTAGGTGGCTAGGACTCGCCCCCCAGGCAATCCAGGCCTCTCTGCATCTCGCTTGGTCTGTCCCTTGGCTGAGAGGGTGCGGAGACGGTGCCAAACCCTAAGCTCTTGCGGCAGGAAGTGGTCTCCTCCCAATGGGGCACTGCACCTCCTCCTCCAGCCACCCCTAGCGCAGGGCCCGGTGACCACCCCGCGCTCACCCAGAAGACAATGTTGAAGCCAAACAGGAAGTATTTCCCACAGCAGCCGACCTCGGGTTCCTGGAAGTGCTGGTGCTTGCCGGGCATGGTGAGCGGCCACCCTCCGGCCCGAAAACCGGAGCCGGGAGCCAGGAACCAGGTCCAGCCCTCTGCGGGCCGCCCTGGGCTACAGCCGCCCCGGGCCTAGCCCGGCGGCTGCGGCTTCATGGCCGCGGCCACACAGAGCGCCGGCCGGACCCCGCCCGCCCCTCAGGGACCGCCCCCGGCGGCTCCCAGGCCGCCCCGCCTGGAGACCGGATCCGTCCCTCCGAGCCCCGCCACGGAGCCTGGCCCCGCCCCGCTGCCCGGGCGCTCCTACCCGGCCAGACTTCATCCTTTCCGGGCCCCGCCCCCAGCCCGGCGCAGTTCCTACAGTCCCCGGCTCCGCCCCAGAGCCTGACTCCACCCCCCGCGCTGGCCACCACAGCGAGCTCGCCCAGCGTCTTCCAGGCACGCTCAGCTGGCACATAGCTGTGCCCACCAGAGCCTGCAGGAATGCAGGACCCCCAGTAACCCCAACGCCGCAAGGCTCAGTCCCAGCTCCACCCCACTCCCCGGCCTAGCTTGCGCAGCCCTTCCCTTGGGAAGACTAACTGCTGCTCCGTTGAGAGGTATAGTGAGCCGATTGTTTTTAAACACGTGCAGGATGTTTTATTACAACGCAGTCGAATCACACATGGATTTTCACTTAACGAAAACTCAGCTCTACCTGTACTGGCTCAACTTAAGGCAGACGAGGACCTTGATCTTGTGAGCACAGTACCTGCTGCTCCCTGTCCCTTCAGTTTTGCCAGGGGCTCAAACCCAGTTGGTGGTTGGGGCCTCCCAACCTTACCCCTCTCCCCCATACCAGCTTGGGCCCGGCCAGGATCCTGGCTAGCTGGGGGGCTCACACGAGTCCCTTCAAGACAGGACAGGGACACATCCAGGTTCTGAATCTTAATTTAGAGGCTTCTTTAAAAATAATTACAATTTTGTTCAAAAGTGAGTGTTTATTTAGAATAAGAACAGAAAAGGGCTTAAGCTTCATCTTCTAGCAGAACAATGGTGAAAACTGACCACCTCCCTCTCCTGGGGCACAGGGACACCTACCCACCTCGACCTCAGCCAGGTCCCCAAGGCTGGTGAGGCATACCACTGACCACAGGTGAGGAACAGGAAGAGGCCATGTAGGGCTTTCTGCCTTCTCAGCTCCCCACAGGTCCCTTGTACCAGTGATAGTGTTCTGCCTCCAGCCGCCGTGCAGGGGGGTCCCCAAGCCAGCCTACTCCAGGGACCCACTCACAGCTGGTTGAGGGGAAGTACAGGATCCATGGTGGGCTCTGAGGTTACAAATCTGAGAGGAGGCAACCTCTAAAGCTTTTTAAGCAGAGTGATCGATCACAGGAGTTGCCTTCACTCCCGTCCTCAGAGTAGCAAGTTGGCGTGGGCCTGCTCTCCTGAAATGGAAGTCTGGCCCTTAGAGAAGGTGCTGGGCCTCCTTCCACACACCAACAACCTACCCTACCCACCGGATGAAAAAAAGGAAACCTAGACGTTCCCTTCACCCCTCCCCCACACTACCACTTGGCTCCAGGCAATGCTGCCCCCACCCCACCAACTGCAGCCACACCTGGCCCACACTCAGCTTAAGGAGCATTCATATTCACTCCGGGGCACGGGTAGGAACCAGGCTGTCTGCCTCCAAAGTCGTGCCCAGGAGCAGCTGTGTAGGATGCCTCCCCCCCCCCCCCCCCCCCCGTGTGTACACACACACACACACCCAGGCTCAGGTGGTGAAATTGAAATGTGAGTGGTGTCAAGACTCCCATCATCACACCACAAACTTGTTCCTGGTGCTCTTGGTGGCTGTGTCTGCATGGGCCTGGTAACCAATGATGGCTTTTGTGGAGAGGCCCAGGTGTTCTTTGTATACATGCCTGGGAAAGGGGGAGGAAAAAGGAAATGAGACTCAGGTGCTCCCCAGCTGACCATCTGGACCTGTTCCTTTGCCCACTGAGCCCCACCCTGGTTCCAGCCACAGCCACTCCCATTTCTTGTGTTTTACCCCAGGTGGAAACCCAAAATGTGAGTCCTCAATCCAAAAGAAAGCTCTGCTAGAAATCATTTGAAATCCACAGATTCCAAGCCCTCTATCCAGATAGGTAAGGAAGAAGGGTAAGGGGGCATGGAGAGTTCTGGAAGTCTCCCTTGCAAGCCAGGCCATCCTCCACCCACCTTCTTCCCCAGAAGAGCCCTGCCCCCACCCT
Source organism: Dugong dugon (assembly GCA_030035585.1). NCBI lineage: Eukaryota > Metazoa > Chordata > Mammalia > Sirenia > Dugongidae > Dugong > Dugong dugon. Next base: position 154,137,417 of record CM057460.1, read on the forward strand.
GCGCCAGCACTGCCCCTCACCCAATGTGCAGCACGCTGGCCTGGTTCTCTGCCTCCTGCGTCCACACTGAGATCTTGTCTCCCTTGGTGCGGATGTTGATGACAGCCCCACACACCTCCCTGCTGTGTTCCTCAAAGCTCTCCCCTATCAGACACAGCAGCTGGGCCCAGGGAGGGGCGGAGTGAGCCCTCCTGCTGGGGCACAGGAACACCCCCCTCCCCACCATCTTCAGGCCAGCCCCAGCCCCTCCCCTGGGGACCCCCTCATGCCAGCTCCCCACTCACTGTCTCCAGCCAGAGGAGGTCCAGCTTGCTGTGGCGCTGGTGCTTGGCGAGGCTGACCAGCCAGCGGCCACCCCGCTTATTTCTGCTGTCTTCCCACATGGGCTGGATGCCATCCTGGGAGGCGGGGATGGCAAATCAAATGCCTCTCTTTGTTCAAAGGGAGGTGGGGACCAAGCGGGATCTGGCTGACCTTCCCAGCCTCATCCGCCCTTTGCCCAGGCCTACACCAGCCCTTTGCCCCTACAATGGGTAGGTTCTCACCTCCATTCCCTCTGTACAAGCAGGTTTCACCTCCAGCCACCCAGCCTCCCACCCCCTCCTCTGAGCTCCCACAGGAGGTCCTTGAGAGCTTCAATATGTCACCTTGTAGAGCCTGTGTGTGGAATTGTCCCTTTCACTGAGCCAAACGGGTGGATTAAGCAAGCCCTCCAAGTTATACCCCAAAGTGAGCAAGGGCAGATGCCCCAGGCTTGGCCCAAGGGTCCCCAAACCTAACTGGGCACAAGTCACCTGTGGAAACTAAACACCGTGGCCAGGCCCACTGCACACACCTGCTGGGACAGCCCCTCCAGGGATGGCCTGGCCATCGGTGAGGGGTCTCCTGGGCAATTCTGGCACGCATTCCTGGCTGAGGAGCCAGACCAGAAACGCAGACCTCCCTCCTCCCTTCCAAACTCTAAAACATCCTGCAGGTGCGACCCGGGCCTGACACACTGTGTCCAAGTTTCTGTCTAGCAGAGCAACCCTTCTGCAATCAGAAATTACATCTCTGCTCCAGGGAGGTGTCCATGCCCCACCCCCCAACCCTTCGAGAAAGGAATGCAGCAAAAGGGAATGAAGGAAACAGCCCCCTGCCCCTTTGTGGGTAGGGGCAGAGCTTACCTTGAACAGGGCGTAGTCACAGCCGGTAGAGAGTTTACTGGCCAGCTGGATGTGACTGTACATCCTGGAGAGACACACCCCCATGCTGACAGGTGAGGGCTTTAGGGCCTGGTTCCAACTGGCCGCATCCCCTCAACTCATTACCAGATCCCACTGCTTTCCCCCCACCCTTTAGCCCTCCAGAACTTTGCTCACACTGGCTCCCCTGCCTGGAATTCCATCCCCGCCTATCCAAACACTCAAATCCCACCTCATCTCTGGAGCCTTCCCTGACCATCCAAGCTCAATGAAGCTGGAGCCCCTGGAGAGGTTTTTAGACCCAGAAGTGGGGGATTAGGAGGACTGGGTGGTACAAATGGTTAATACGCTCGGCTACTAACAGAAAGGTTGGCAGTTTGAGTCTACTCTGAGGCACCTCAGAAGAAAGGCCTAGCAATTTACTTCTGAAAAATCAGCCATTGAAAACCCTATGAGCACCGTTCTACTCTGACATACATGGGGTTGCCATAAGTTGGGGTAGACTCCATGGCAACTGGTTTGGTTGGTTTGGTTTGAAATGGGGGATTGGTTTCTGGCACCCTCCAGCTGGGCTTCAAGGCTTTCCTGGAGCCTGCCCCCCACCCTGCCCTCCCCTAGGGTCTGTGAACTTTTCAGATCCCCTCCCCGTATCCCCCATAGGCACTCTGAGGCAGCCTCGTCCTCACTTTGCAGCTGAGATGGGCTCAGAGAGGATAAGGAACTTGCGCAGTACTTGGCCCAGAGTCAGTTCCTGGCTTCTCCCATATCCCAGGCACTCGCTCGGCCCCAAGAAGGCTTCAGGAGGGCTGCACCCCAGCCTCAAGTCCTTGGGCAAAACCCACCCGGCCCTAAATCAAAAACAGGGACCCTATAGGACAGGGTAGAGCTGCCCCATAGGGTTTCCAGGGCTGTAATCTTTATGGAAGCAGACTGTCAACATCTTTCTCCTGTTAAGTGGCTGGCTGATGGGTTTGAACCACTGACCTTTCAGTTAGCAGCCAAGTACAGCTAACCACTGTGCCACCAGGGCTCCCTCACCCAGCCCTAGCCATCCACAAATGCTGACAGGCCGCAGGGAGGACTGGGATATTGGGCTGATGCAAGAAGCAGCCCCTTGTGGGTGGAGACAAGGAAGGATTCCCCACTAAGAGCTCCTCACTCCGGCCTCTAGGAGGGCAGACACTCACGCCCAGAAGTCCTCCACAGTGTCAAACTTGGTGACCAGATGCAGGTTGTCCTGCCAGTCCCGGCTGAAGTCATTCTTGAAGAACCACAGAGCCCACCTGGGGGAAAAGGTGGCCAGGAGAAAGCAGAGAGCACCCAACCTCCATACCCACCCCCGGCAGCACCTGGGCTAGCAGGGGGTAGCTCCGCCTCAAGGATAAACTGGGATATGGGGTTTGAGACACAGACCGTGAAAGTGAGTGAGGTCAGTTAACCTGAAGGGCAGGGGTGGCGAGCCGGGCTGGCTAACCCTGAATCTCAGCTGGGTTAAGGCTGGAAGGCTCACAGAGCCCAAGGCTTAGGCCAGCCATGGCCGTTGGAGAATGAGGAACTGGGGCAGAGACAGGAAGTGGTCGTCCAAGGTTAGACAGCCGGTTAGAGAAGGCCAGGACCTGCCCTACCTGTTCTGCAGGGGATGCAATTCCAGTTCCACCTCTGCTGCCTCCACGGGGCCCTCATCATGGGCCTTCCTCCTCAGAGGTAGCAAAGCTGTGGAGGAGTTCAGAGCCCCCTTCTCTTCCACAAACACCCCCACTGCTGCCTCTTCCTTCTCCTCTTCCTCCCACTTTGGGATTCCACCCTCAGCCTTTCTTGCCTGACCAAAGAAAGGAGTCAGTGTGGGCTGTGAGCCCGGATGACCAGTTGTCCCCGCAACGCCACCACAGCCACCTCAGTCCTGTCCCTTGCTCCAGGGGAGGCAGGGAGGTGGACTCACAAGGCTGGTGGTTACCGTGGTAGCCATGCTGCGCCTCGGGCTTCACAGCCCTGGCACCCCTAGGGGACCCCAGCTGCAGGCTTTTAACCCCGGCACCCGATCACCACGCCTTGCCTAGGGCAGGGAATGGGGAGGAGCCAGCGTGGGTGGGAGAGGGGGCTTACATGTTCCTTCCATCAGCAAACATTTTTGTGAGCGCCTTCTGCATATAGGCGCAGAGCTGGGGACACAGCTGTGGGCAGGCTGACCCCGTCCCTGCCTACAGGGCCCTGGCGCTCACTGGGAGGTTGAGACATTAAGCTGAGGGTCAATATTAGGGGTCTGCTCAAAGGGAAATGGCATCTCACTGAGGGTGTGAGGGTGGCCCCTGAATTTAAACTGCCCACACGGACCCTGACCTCACTGTGGGTGCACTACCAGGCAAACATCCCACACCCATCATCTTCTCTCCTTGATTGCACTCTGATGCCCATTCGCCCCTTGACTTGGTCCCCCAATGTTGTCTGACTCAGCCATTTGTCTAATCTCTGGGAGCATCGTATTTTTAAAATAAAGTTAATTACTTGCTAACATTTAGAAACAGGGAGATTTGATATTAAAATCCACATTTTTAGTTTCTCTTGAAAATTTGAGAAGGTCTGGCAACACGGGGCCTCCACCTCATGGGTCCCCATCAGCTTTGGCTGAGGCTGCCCTTTGGAAGGGTGAGTGAGGCCCCACACAGGCCCCCCTCCCCACCCACTGCACTCCCACATGTTCCTCCTGGGCCATCTGGGTGACCTAGGCCTGGGCATCAGTCACACAGTCTGGGTTCAAGTCCTGCCCTACCGTGAGCAACTATATGACCTTGGCCAAGTTACTGAATCTCAGTTTCCCTAACTGTAAAATGGGAATATTAGTAATACACACTTCAGAAACTTGTTGTGAGAATTAAATGATATAAAACACCTAAAGCCCATAGACCAAGGCCTGGCTCCGTGCTCAAAATAAAAGTCAGCTGAGGGCTTCCCCGGGGTGAGGGAGGGATAGGGTGGGCAAGAGAAGGAAGGAAAGCCCTGGCTCTGGACACCTTTCCTGCCTTCTGAACAACCCGCTTTTCTCCCTCCCCAAGTTACTCAAAATTTCTCACCCTCCCCTCGGCCATTTTTAGGGTCCCATATCTGTACGATACCAGCTCTTCCCCCTCCTCCACATTAGGTGGGCACCCATGACCATCTGGAGTCTGACACTCAACATATGTTTAACCCACATCCCTTAAGCCCCTGATGCATGCCAGGCACTGGGACGCAAAAACTGAAATGGCCCCTGACACAGTGCTCAGGTCAGACGTTCATCAGATAATCTCACAAAGACCTGTGTAACCACAGATGCAAACCTCCGGAGGCTTGAAGGAAAGGGATTCGGAGATGGGAAAAGATACAAAGCCCGTGAACTGAGCTAGGGCTTAAAGCAGCTGTTCTCATATGCATGCATCAGAATCACCTGCAGGGCTTGTTAAACACAGGCAGCTGGGCCCCCTCCAGAGTTTCTGATTCAGTGGGTCTGGGCTGGAGCCTGAGAATTTGTGTTTCTAACAAGTTCCCAGATGATGCTGATAGTACTGGTCTAGGAGCCCCATTTTGAGAACCACTTGCTTAGAGGCACTTCTCTAAAGTGGTGATGCTTGCATCGAGACCTAAACCATAAGTGGGAGTTAACTAGGTAGGTGAGAGAGGACATCCAAGAGGGTGGGAACAGCATGTGCAAAGGTCCTGGGGCAGAGAACATGGGATCTAGGAGGATGAGAAGAAAAACCAGTGTGCTGAAGCCCAAAGGGGAAGAATTGGGTAGGTGTTGATCCTAGGAGCAATGGAGAGTCACTGAGTGCTTCAGATGGATGCAGATGGCTGGAGAGGTCATCAGATTTGCTTTCAGCAAGTTCTCTGGGCTGCTGTATAGGAAACAGACCCTATGGTCAAGATTGAGTTGGGGGGAGACAAATTAGGATGCTGACATAGCTGTTCAGGTGACAGATGGGGTGGCAGGGAAGAAGGAGAGGAGAAGATGGATTCAAGAGGTATTTAGAAGGAAGATTTGATGATATTTGGTGAGGTGGGGAAAGGGGTGACTCCTGGATTTATGGATGGCATGTAGCATCTTTCACAAGTAGCCCAGTTATCTATTGCTGCATACCCACTCCAAATTTATTAGCTTCAAACAACAGTAATCATTTATTTTGTTCACAGTCCTGCAGTCTGGGCAGGGCTCAGCCAGGACAGCTCATTTCTGCTCCAAAGCAATGTCACTGGGGGTGGGTCAAAGCCTGGGGCTCACATGTGGGGCAGTTGATGTTGGCTGTCAGCTGGGATCTCAGCTGGGGATGGTGGGAGAGCTATCCTTGGCCTGTGTGGATGCTTGGCTTCCTCACAGCATGGTGGCTGGGTTCCAAGAATGAACATCCCAAGAGACTGGAAGCAGAGCTGCCAATTTTCTAATGTTTGAGCCTGAAAACAGGCACAGTACCACGCCCTTGTATTCTATTCCAGTCACAGGACTCAGTCTCTGGGGGAGGGGATGGAGCCCCACCTCTCCATGGGAGGAGTGCTGAAGAATTTGGAGGGCATGTTTTATAACCACTGCCCATGGACAGAGGAAGCACTGGAGGAGGGCCAAGCTTGGGGAGAGAGCATGCATCAGGACTTGATGGAGAAAAAGGGAGGAAGGACCGTCCCAGGTCTTAGCTGCCTGGATTCCTGGCCCAGAGCCCAGCATGGAATGACCCTCCCAGCCAAGCACCTCTTTCCATCTTCTACCCCATCATTCAGCCTGGGGCAGCCCCTGGAGTCTGGGGTTGGGAGACTAGGTAGAGACCCTAAGAGCAAACACTTGGCTCTACTGCGGTCCTGGCCGTTGTCTAAGTTCCCCACCCACCAAGTCTGTTGGAGGGGCGGGGACATCTCCATGGTGCAGCTGAAGGAGCACTGGCTCTTGAATCCTAATCCTGACATTCTGTTCCTAAAATAGCTTGAATCTGCCCATTTCTCTCCCTCCCCACAGCCTTCATCCCAGACAATCCATTTCTGGCCTGGGCCACTGTGCAAGTCTCTCCTAACACTCTCCTTGCTTCCACTCTTGCCACTCTACTGAACATTCTCCACAAACCACAGAGGGAGCATTTATGACATTAATTTGATCATTTAACTCTGTTTCAAACTCTCCAGGACACCTAGGATGTGATCCAAAGTCCAGGTTCTGGGCCTGCAAGTTCCTGCATAATCCATCCTCACTGTGCCTAAGCACGATGATCTTCCAACAAGCCAGATTCGTTGCTGCCTCAGGGCCTTTGCACCTTTGGTCTGCTCTGCAACTCTTTACGTGACTGACTTCTCCTTGTCCTTCAGGGTTTGGCTCAAATGTCACCTTCTCGGAGAGGCTCTACTGACCATCCTCTCTATGCCCCATGCACTCTTTAACTCATTACCCTGTTTTACTTACTTCTTAGCACCTAACACCATCCATCCATCCATCCATTCACTCACTCATTCATTCATTCATTCAGCTATCCATTCAAAAGATACTGACTTAGCAATTATGTGCCAGGCACTGTTTTATTTATTTTTTTATTGTGCTTTAGATGAAATTTTTCAGAGCAAATTAGTTTCTCATTAAACAATTAATACACATACTGTTTTGTGACATTGGTTGCCAACCTCACGACATGTCAACACTCTCCCCTTCTCAACCTTGGGTTCCCCATTACCAGTTTTTCTGTCCCCTCCTGCCTTCCCATCCTTGCCCCTGGTATGCCCATTTAGTCTCATTTTGTTTTATGGGCCTGTCCAATCTTTGGCTGAAGGGTGAACCTCAGGAGTAACTTTGTACTGAGTTAAAAGGGTGGACAGGCACTGTTGTAGGCAGTGGGGAGCAGAGCCATGAACAAAACTGATGATTCCTCTTCTTTGCTTCAGAGTCCTCCAGGGCTTAGTCCTTGGACCTCTCTGCTCTATCTACACTTGCTGTTTCATGATCTTATCCAGTTAAATGGTGTTAAATATCATATACACATTGCCATCTCTAGCCCTGACCTTTCTGCTGAAATTCAGAAGAGTGTATCCAACTTCCGGCTTGACACCTCCACCTGGGGATCTAAAGTGCATCCCAGGTTTATCACTTCCACACCTGAATCCCTGACCTCCCCCTCCCCTAGACCTGCTTCTCCCACTGCCTTCCTCATTCTTCCAGTTGCTCAGCCAAAAATCTTGGAATAAATGTAAAAGACCTATGTGAAGAAAACTACAAAACACTACTGCAAGAAACCAAAAAAGACCTACATAAATATAAGAGCATACCATGCTCATGGATAGGAAGACTCAACATTGTGAAAATGTCAATACTACCCAAAGCGATCTACAGATATAAAGCAATCCCAATCCAAATTCCAATAGCATTCTTTATTGAGATGGAAAAACTAATCACCAGCTTTATATGGAAAGGAAAGAGGCCCCGGATAAGTTAAGCAATACTGAAGAAGAACGAAGTAGGAGGCCTCATACTACCTGATCTCAGAACCTTCTATACAGCCACAGTAGTCAAAACAGCTTGCTACTGGTACAATGACAGACATATAGACCAGTGGAACAAAATTGAGAACCCAGACCGTTAATCAGCTTATGACAGCTGATCTTTACAGAGGGCCAAAGTTCATTAAATGGGAAAAAGATAGTCTCTTTAACAAATGGTGCTGGCCAAACTGGATGTCCATTGTAAAAAAAATAAAACAATCATACCTCACATCATACACAAAAACTAACTTAAAGTGGATCAAAGACCTAAATATAAAACCTAAAACTATAAAGATCATGGAAGAACAAATAGGAACAACTCTAGGGGCCCTAATATATAGCATAAATAGAATACCAAACACAACTAAAAAGGCACAAACAGCAGAAAATTAACTAGATAAATGAGACCTCCTAAAAATCAAACACTTATGCTTATCAAAAGACGTCTCCAAAAGAGTAAAAAGAGAATATACAGACTGGGAAAAAAAAATTGGCTATGACATATGTGACAAGGGTCTGATCTCTAAAATTTATGGAAAACTTCAACATCTCAACAACAAAAAGACAAACACCCAATTAAAAATGGGCAAAGGATATGAACAGACACTTCACCAAAGAAGACACTCATATACCTAACACATGAAGAAATGCTCACAATCGTTAGCCATTAGAGAGATGCAAAACAAAACTACAATAATATACCATCTCAACCTGACATTACTGGCACTAAAAAAAAAAAAAATAGAAATAACAAATAGACTCGGGGGACATCTATGTCAATTGGCACAACATAGTTCATAAAGACAAAATACTACATCCTACTTTGCTGAGGAGCATCTAGGGTCTTAAAAGTTTGCAAGGGTCCATCTAAGATGTAGCTACTGGTCTCTTACCATCTGGAGCAAAAGACAGTGAAGAAAACCAAAGACTCAAGGGAGCAATTAGTCCAAAGGGCTAATGGACCACATGAACCACAACCTATGTGACCCCAAGACCGGAAGAACTAGATGGTGCCTGGCTACCACTACCTACCGCTCTGACTGGGATCACAACGGGGGTCCCAGACAAAGCGGGAGAAAAAATGTAAAACAAAAACTCAAACTGACAAAAAAGATCAGACTTACTAGTCTGGAAGAGACTGGAGGAACCCCCAAGACTACAGCCCTAAGATACCCTTCTGGGCTGGAATTTAAGACATTCCCGGAGACCACCTTTCAGCCAAACCACAGACAGGCCCATCAAGTAAACAATAATACCCAAGAGGAATATGCTCCTTAGAACAATCAATTATACACGATCAAAAGGGCAACATTTGCCCAAAGTAAAGATGAGAAGGCAGGAAGTGGTAGAAAATCAGAACCCAAGGAAATGGGGAACCTAGGATGGAAATGGGAAGAGTGCTGCTACATTGTGGCAAATGCAACCAATGTCACAGAACACTTTATGTACAAACTATGGAATGGAAAACTAATTAGCTCTGTAAACTTTATGCACAATAAAATTTCACTAACGCACAATAAAAAATACTTTTTTTTTTAATCTTGGAATGATCCTGGGCTCCTCGCTTTCCAACCTATCAGCATATTCCATCTTCACCTATACCTTCAAAATATCTCCAGGACCCAACCACTTCTCTCCAACTCTATTACCAGCACCCTGGCCCAAGCAACTGCCATCCTATGCCTGTATTATGGCGATGACCTCGGAATTTTTGCCCAAGAATAGTCAACTCCCTACACAGCAGCCATTAAAAATGAAATCTATGATCCACCGATTCCTAGGTATATACTCAAAAGAATTGAAAGCAGGAACACAAACATTGCAGCACTATTCATAATAGCCAAAAGGCAGAAACAGCCTAAATGTCCATCAACAGATGAATGGATAAACAAAAGGTGATACATATATACAATGGAGTCTTACTCAGCCATAAAGAGAAATGAAGTCCTGATAGATGCTACAACATGGATGAATCTTGAAAACGTTATGCTAAGCCAAAGGACAACCTTAAGTATATCCCACCTGACTTTAGAGACCATCTCAGAGTAGGATTGACACGTTGAACACTACAGACTGAAGACCAGATGAGTTGTGGAATGACATCATGACATCATGCATGAAGAAAATAAGTTCATTAAAAAGACAGGAAAGAAAGAAAAGACCAAAATGGATGTCAGAAGAGACTCTGAAACTTGCTCTTGAACGTCAAGTAGCTAAAGCAAAAGGAAGAGATGATGAAGTAAAAGAGGTGAATGGGAGATTTCAAATGGTGGCTCAAGAAGACACTGTAAAGTATTATAATGGCATGTGCAAAGACCTGGAGATAGAAAACCAAAAGTGAAGAACACGTTCAGCATTTCTCAAGCTGAAAGAACTGAAGAAAAAATTCAAGCCTCTAGTTGCAATACTGAAGGATTCTACGGGGAAAATATTAAATGATGCAGGAAGCATCAAAAGAAGATGGAAGAAATACAGAATCACTATACCAAAAAGAATTGGCCGACATTCAACCATTTCAAGAGGTAGCGTATGATCAGGAACCTATGGTACTGAAGGAAGAGGTCCAGCCTGCACTGAAGGAACTGGTGAAAAACAAGGCTCCAGGAATTGACAGAGTACCTATCAAAATGTTTCAACAAACGGATGCAACGCTGAAAGTGCCCACTCGTCAATGCCAAGAAATTTGGAAGACAGCTACCTGGCCAGTTGACTAGAAGAGATCCATATTTGTACACATTCCAAAGAAAAAGGTGATCCAACTGAACGTGGAAATTATTGAACAATATCATTAACATCACGTGCAAGTAAAATTTTGCTCAAGATCATTCAAAAGTGGCTGCAACAGTACATCAACAGAAAACTGCCAGAAATTCAAGCTGGTTTCAGAAGTGGAAGTGGAACAAGGGATATCACTACTGATGTCAGATGGATCCTGCCTGAAAGCAGAGAATACCAGAAAGATGTTTACTTGTGTTTTACTGACTATGCAAAGGCATTTGACTGTGTGGAACATAACAAATTTCAAAGAATGGGAATTCCAGAACACTTAATTGTGCTCATGAGGAACCTGTACGTAGACCAAGAGGCAGTCATTTCAACAGAGCAAGGGGATACTACGTGGTTTAAAGTTAGGAGAGGTGTGCCCCAGGGTTGTATGCTTTCACCATACTTATTCAGTCTGTATGCTGAGCAAATAATCCGAGAAGCTGGACTATATGAAGAAGAACGCGGCATCAGGATTGGAGGAAGATTCATTAATAACCTGCGTGATGCAGATGACATAACCTTGCTTGCTGAAAGTGCAGAGGACTTGAAGCACTTATGATAAAGATCAAAGACCACAGCCTTCAGTATGGATTACACCTCAACTTAAAAGAAAATAAAAGTCCTCACAACTGGACCAGTAAGCAACATCATGACTAAAAGAGAAAAGATTGAAGTTGTCAAGGATTTCATTTTACCTGGATCCACAATCAACACCCATGGAAGCAGCAGTCAAGAAATCAAAAGACACATTGCGCTGGGCAAATCTGCTGCAAAAGACTTCTTTGGAGTGTTGAAAAGCAGAGATGTCACCTTGAAGACTAAGGTGAGCCTGACCCAAGCCATGGTGTTTTCAATCACCTCATATGCATGTGAAAGCTTGGACGATGAATAAGGAAGACTGAAGAGTTGATGCCTTTGAATTTTGGTGTTGGCAAAGAATATTGAATATACTATGGACTACCAAAAGAAAGAACAAATCTGTCTTTGAAGGAGTACGACCAGCATGCTCCTCAGAAGCAAGAATGGCGAGATTACATCTCACAGACTTTGGACACGTTATCAGGAGGGATCAGTCGCTGGAGAAGGACATCATCCTTGATAAAGTAGAGGGTCTGTGAAAAAGAGGAAGACCCTCAATGAGATGGATTGACACAGTGGCTGCAACAATGGGCTCAAGCACAACAAGGATTGTGAGAGTAGCGCAGGACCGGCAGTGTTTTGTTCTGTCGTACATAGGGTCGCTATGAGTCGGAATCGACAGGACAGCACCTAAGAACAACAAGTGAAACAAGCCAGTCACAAAGGGACAAATATTATATGATTCCACTTATATGAAACATCTAGGATAGGAAAGCGTATAGAGGCAGAAGTTTATTAGTGATTACCAGGTATAGGCAGGAGGGAGGGGAAAAGTGGTACTCACTGCTTAGGGGATGCTGAGCTTCTGTCAAGGGTGATGGGAAAATTTGGAAATGGATAATGGTGGTAATTAAACAACACGATAAATATAACTAACGTCACTGAATTGTACATATGAAGAATGTTGAAATGGCAAAGACTTGTTACATATGTTTTTAGCAGAATAATAAACTTAGATCAAGTCCCTCCTCTGCTCACAGGACAAGGGTCTGCAAGACCGCACATGATCTGGCTTCTCATTCCCTCTCTGACTTCCTCTCCTACTATGTACCCCCCTACCCTGCTCCAGTCATACTGGCCTCGTGGATCTTCACAGCATGCCGGTCCTCTCCTGCCTCTTGTCTTAGGGCTTTACCCTGGCTGCGCCCTCGCCTGAATGCTCTTCCTGCAGTCGCCCCATATCTCACTTCGTAACCTCACTCAGGTCCTTGTTCAAATGTCTCCTTCTCAGTGAGCCCTCCCTGGCCCACTGAATTTAAGTGCTCCAACCCTCAGCCCCACTGCAGTACCTTCTATGCTCTGTCTCTTCTTCACCTTTCCCCCTAGCATGTATCACCTCCTGACACACCATATATTTGACTTATTTATTTTGTTTATCATCTGCCTTCCCCTACTAAAAAATACAAGGTCTTCCCAGGTGTCTTTTACTCATAGCTGTGTTCCCTAGTGCCTTTAACATGCCTGGCCCGTAGTAGGTACTCAGAGGTCAGGGTGAAGGGGGAGAGTTGACTACTAGATTTAGCAAGATGGGAGTCGGTGATGACCTCAACAAAAGCAGCACAATCAGAAGCATCTTATTTGGTTATGAGCTCACTTGTTTCTTGTCTGTCACATCCTACTAGAACTTCAAGTTCCAGAAGACCAAGGACTTCATTGCTGTTGTTTTCTGCTGAAACTCCTGTACCTGGCACACAGTAGGCACTCAGAAAAAACAGATTGAAAGAAATAAACCCCAGTGACCAGTTATATGACTTCCCCTCTCTGGATTTCAGTTTCTTCATCTGTAAAATACCTACATTTAAGGATTGTTTTTAGGGTTTTGTCTTAGTCATCTAGTGCTGCCATAACAGAAATACCACAAGTGGATGGTTTTAACGAAGAGAAGTTTATTTGCTCACAGTCAACGTAGGCTAAAAGTCCAAATTCAGGGCATCAGCTCCAGGGGAAGGCTTTTTCTCTCTGTCTGCCTTCTCATCAATGTTCCCCCGGACTAGGAGCTTCTTGGCACAGGGACCCGGCTCCAAAGGATGCGCTCTGCTCCCTGCACTGCTTTCTTGATGGTATGGGGTCCCCCTGTCTCACTGCTCACTTCTCTCTTTTATATCTCAAGAGATTGCCTCAGGACACAATCCAGTCTTGTAGATCAGGTCCTGCCTTACTAACACAACTGCCACCCATCCTCCCTCATTAACATCATAGAGGCAGGTTTACAACATACAGGAAAATCACAAAGTACCAGGAATCATGGCCTAGCCAAATTGATACACACATTTTTGGGGGGACGTAATTCAAACCATGACAGGTTTTGTGATATGATATCTGTAGTACCTGCCACACAGTACTTGTTCACCAAATGTCACCCATCCTCCTCACAGTTCTCATTCCCCCATCCTGCTGGCCCCCTGGGAAGCCCACCTGCTAGCCTATCTTCCTCCCCTCCCTGGGGCCTCTGGACAGCAGGAATATTGATAAATGTTTCATCACACCGGCAGATACCATGCAGAGTTATAAAGGCAATGTCTGGGTTTTTGCCGAACCCAGGTGAGCTGGGGGGAGTGGGATCCCTCACTGCTCCAGCTGCTCCAGTTGGGACCTTCTCTGAAACCTTTCCCCACATCCTCCCACCCTCCCCTCCTCCAAAGCTTCAATATCCATTCTCCTTAGTACTTTCTTAGGAAGAGGAGAGGGATGGAGAGGCCCATTTTCCAGGGGAGAGAGGAAAGAGACAAGGAGAGGCCCACGAGAACTCACAAGTTTAAAGCCTAGCCAAAAAGAGACTCAGGAGCCTGGGGTGTGCCCATGCTATGCCCTAAACAGGATGGCAATATGGTATAGGGTCAAGAACCCATTGTACTAACAAGTGGGGGCTCCAGATCCATGCCCCCTTGTAAAATGGTGGTAGTAGGACCAGAACGTGTCTAACTTCAGGGGGAATGATGAAAATCAAGATCAGCCCAAGGCTGATTCCTATGAGGTGGAGGTCAGACATACCTCCACTCTCCCAACCCTTTTACCAGTTCTGACACCAGCTGTCCCTCCCACAGCACTCTCTACTTCTCTTCTGGGTTTGATAATCCGTTGTGATGGCCACACAGAACTCACAGACCATACTTACAGTTAAGCGGTTTATTAAGGAAGCAACAGGGTACAACTTGGCATCAGGATCAACAGGCTACAAGTCAGGATCAGGATCAGGAAGCATGTAGACAATGTCTGGAAGGTTCCCCCAAAGTGGAGAGCACAACCCTCCCTTCTTCTGTACAGGACAGCTCTCTCAGCCGTGCAAGCAAGCAGGCCCTTCTCTCTGCTGTGCGTGCCCCCTCTCAGTCATGCAGGCCTTCTTTCAGCCCCCTGAGGACAGGCTTCCTCTCGTCCCCCTGAGGTCAGGCCTTCTCTCAGGCCCTTCAGGACAGGCCTGTCTGCCTTCGGCCTCCCTACTGTTAGCCTCTCCGTTGCTACCTGACCCAGCTCATAGCCAGTGTAGCAGTTTTTTTCAGCTCTCTTAGCTGCATTCCCAGCAGCAGGTTTCTGCCATTGCTGACTCTGCTGCAGGGCCCCTTCTGGGCCTGTCGCTGTCTCCAGTGTCACAGCCCTTGACCCATGTTACAGCTCTTTTAGGAGATTCCTTCCCTCCTCTCTCTGCTGCTTCTCTCTACTTGCCTTTTCTCCTTTTTGCTTCTTTCTTCTTTCTGTCTGCCAACCTCTGTGGGGTTGACTGCATATAGAAGCAAACTTCTGGTCAGTTTCAAGGCTTGGCCCTCCCATCAGGGCTACAAACTGACCTATCCCCTCTCGGTAGGCCACCGACACTTCTTTTGCATAGTAGACTATAGCCGTTTCATTTACATAGTTGAAGGGGAAACAGGCTTTGTGAGGCTGAACATGAGGGCCCTCCTGTGGTCTTCTAGTTTATTACCATTTGCTGAGTCATTCTTAGGTAACCCCTGGCTTGTAGTCACTATTGTCCAACACCACTGTAAAACCTCTGCCCTCCCACTTTGGGGTGCGGAAATCTGCTTTGGTCCTGTGGCTTCCCAGGACTTGGCCTCATACATAAGTCTTCCTAATAAACTCCTTCACTGCCACACTGGAGTTGCCCACCACTTTCTTTGGTCCCTCGGTGCCCTCTATTTTCAGAGGCAAATTTCACATTACTGGTCCATGCCTGGACAATTGGTAAGCCAACCAGGAGACCAAGGAAATGGCAAGGGGGAGTAAGGCATCTGCAGGGGAAATCCCAAGTGGCCAGCAACCTCCGTGTGGGGAGATCTGGCGCATATGCTTTATACATGGGAACTGTCACATGAAAAGGGGGTGCCCAAAAAAAGCCAAGCAGCATAACCTGGTTGTGGGCAGATGCACACCCTCATAAGTGTGAAAAAGAAGCTATGAGAGCAGTAGCAGCTATAGGATGGACACTGCTATGGGTGGTTTGGCTGGCCACCAATGTCCAGCTAGCTGCTGAAGTGTGCACCAGTCCTGTGTGGCAATGACTGACACATTGAGCAGCCACATTCACGAACAGGATGAGCAACTAGAAACATTACTTGCACATTTGTAAAGATAGGGTATTCAAGGGCTAGGGGAACAAACCCCTAGCCATTGCTTAAAGCCCTCCAACAGTGGGACCAGAGATAGGTGGAAGGGCTAAGCAGGTCCCTGGTGCTGAGAACACCCTGTAACACCCAGCAGAAAGCAAGAGTTAAAACATCAGGGGAAAAAAAATGAGTAAAAAGACCTTCAAGATAGCTTGTGTTGAGTGGCCTCGAAGAGACCTTAGAGGCCATCCCTGGAATTCTCTGATAACTGCCCCTACCAAGATAATGAGCAGCTATATAGTCACAGCTGCAATAGTAAGGGGAAAACTAGAATAGGAAGGATTGTCTCCATGTTACCAGGCAACTGGGCTGAACTTACGCTTGCACTTGGTATGGTGGAGGCGTGGCTCCACAAATGACTGAGGGCCCTGCCAACTTTGCCCAGATCTTCTGACTTTCAGAAAGAATTAAAACTAAAGATTAAGCCTAGGCCCCTCTGTCACCAGGGAGGACCAAGGGCCTTATGTTAAAGTTCAGTGAGGACATGAAAAGAATTGTATGTCTTGGGTTTTTAGATACTTTGTACAGGTGACTGTGATCTCTTTAACACTTGGCACCAAAATGAGGAAAACTTTTGGGTCTGAGGTCACCATCACTGAGACCCTTGCCCAAGCCCAACTATGGATATGTCCCTTTGGGGCCCCTATAAACCTCTATCATATGTACTGATGATGTTGATGTATTAATGTACACCTTTGTTAACTTTTGCCTCCAAGCCCTCACAGAAATTGCTGCCATTAGGACCATTTTCAGTGGGGCATGTGGAAACTGTGACTTGGGCTATAGCTAATAGCCTGGCCATTCAATCTGGCTATTGACAACCCTCGGACTGACATATAAAGCAGCCCCTATAGGGATAAGACATCTGGACCAAAAAAAAAAAATATCAGTTCTGCTCCTGTTAAGCTTTTCTTACTTGTGTGGATAATCACCAGAAAGGCTCCTATGCTGAGAAGGGAAAACAAACAACAAGCAGACCACTCTTGCCAACTGACTGCAGAGGCTGAAGCATCCACTGCTCCAGAGCAAACAGATGTGCAACCAACAACCTCCTAGATTTGAGAGATAACTCATGGAGATTTATGCATCATGCTAGACTGGGCCTGCACCCATGGACCGCCACTGTCATCAGAAAACGCTGGACAGCATAGAAAAGCTGACCTGCCTAAGAGACCCTGGTCAAGGCTAAATACCTGCCCGGGGACAGATTCCTGAGCCAACAGGCCAGGGTGTTCTTGGCAGGTAAATCATATTGGGGCCTCTTATCCTATACAGAGGCTTCCACTGGATCTTGAAAGAACTCTTCACACTCTCTATCACCCCCAAGCCATAGGAGCAATTTGAGCACTTCAATGGACAGGCTTAAACGGCTGATAGGAGGGTACAAGACAACCCCAGCCTAAGCTATACATCTCAGCAAGCAGCCTGGTGTCTCAATGCAACAGTTCCTTGCAAGGATATTTCCCATTTTTGACATGTGTTTGATCAAATTGTCTGTTCTTTAAAATATGCTTATTTTGTATACAACTGTTCCTGGCAAAAGATCTGTGTTCCCACAGAGGTCACTGCCTCAAAACTATGACAGACAGCCTAGGTGGCTATACTTGGGCAACCCTCACCTCAAGTCCCACAAGAGATAGGGGAGGGGAGGGGGGAATTGTTAATGTTGTATATTTTTCTTCCCAGATTATCTCGTAATGGATGGACATCCATGGGCACCACTAACACAGGCTTTTGCTAGAGCTACCAATTAGACCAACTGTTGTCCCTGCAACGTTTAAACCAAAACAAGTCATCTCACCAAATTGTTCCAGCTGATTTGTTAACAAGGAGGACACCTAATGACCAACTGAATGTGCAACCTGGTCTGCTGAAGAGATCATGTGGTAAATGAATATTGTCGACTCCACTACTCATGGAAAACATCTTTTGAAATATGAAGACCGCACGTAGGGAGTGCTCCAACTTTAAAAGGAAATCTCTCTCTGTGTTAAAAATGTTAATAGCACAGGACTCTGAGAACAGTAATTTCGTTTTTTTTTTAAATTTTTTAAAATTGTACTTTAGATGAAGGTTTACAGAACAAATAGTTTCTCATTAAACAGTCAGTATACATATTGCCTTATGACAATGGTTAACAACCCCACAACATGTCAACACTGTCCCTTCTCAACCTTGGGTTCCCTATCACCAGCTTTCTTGTCCCCTTCTGCCTTCTAGTCCTTGTCCCTGGACTGCTGTGCTTCATGAGTCCCGTTTTGTTTTATGGGGCTGTCCAATCCCCAGCTGAACGGTGAAACTCAGGAGTGACTTTTCACCTCTGAGCTAAAAGGGTGTGCAGGGACCATACTCTTGGGGTTTCTCCAGTCTCTCAGGCCAGTAAATCTGGTCTTTTTCTGTGAGTTAGAATTTTGTTCTACATCCTTCTCCAGCTCTGTCCAGGACCCTCTGTTGTAATCGTGGTCAGAGCAGTCAGTGTTGGTAGCCGGGCACCATCTAGCTGCACTGGACTCAGTTTGGTGGAGGCCTGGGTAGCTGTGGGCCATTAGTCCTTTGGACTGATCTTTTCCTTGTATCCTGTTCTCTTCATTCTCCCTTGCTCCCGAAGGGGTGAGACCAGTGGAGTATCTTAGATGGCTGCTCACGGGCTTTTAAGACCGCAGAAGCTACTCACCAAGGTAGAATGTAGAACATTATGTTTATAAACTGTGTTATGCCAGTTGAGCTAGATGTTCCCTGGGACCATGGTCCCCACAGCCCTCCACCCAGCAATTTAGTCCTTCAGGGAGTTTGGCCGTGTCTATGGAGCTACCATGACCTTGCCTTGTACAAGTTGTGCTAGCTTCCCCAGTATTGTGTACTGTCTCACCCTTCACAGAAGATACCACTTATCTATTGTCTATTTAGTTCCCCACCACCACCCCTCCCATCCCTCATAACCAACAAAGATTGTTTCTTTTTGTGTGTAAACTTTTACATGAGTTTTTACAGTAGAGATCTCATACAGTATTTGTCCTTTTGTGAATGACTTATTTCAGCATAATGTCCTCCAGTTTCATCCATGTTATGAGATGCTTCACAGATTCATCATTGTTCTTTCTCGTTGCATAATACTCCATTGTGTGTATCTACCATAGTTTGTTTATCCATTCATCTATTGATGGGCGTCTAGGTTGTTTCCATCTTTTTGCTATTGTGAACAGTGCTGCAATAAATATGGGTGCGCTTATGTCTATTCGTGTGACGGCTCTTATTTCTCTAGGATATATTGCTAGAAGTGGGATTGCTGGATCCTATGGTATTTCTATTTCTAGCTTTCTATGGAAGCACCATATCATTTTCCAAGATGATTGTATCATTTTGCATTCCCACCAGCAGTGTATAAGAGTTCTGATCTCCCCGCAGCCTCTCCAACATTTGTTATTTCCAGTGTTTTTGATTCATGCCAGTAATGCCGGGGTGAGATGGTATCTTATTGTGGTTTTAATTTGCATTTCTCTAATGGCTAGTGATCGCGAGCATTTCCTCATGTGTCTGTTGGCCGCTTGAATGTCTTCTTTGGTGAAGTGTCTGTTCATTTCCTTTGCCCATTTTTTAATTGGATTATTTGTCTTTTTGTTGTAGAGGTGTTGGATTTTCTTGTAGATTATGGACATTAGAACTTTGTCTGATTTGTAATGTCCAAAATTTTTTTTCCCAGTCTGTAGGTTCTCTTTTTACTCTTTTGGTGAAGTCTTTTGATGAGCATAAGTGTTTAATTTTTAGAAGATCCCAGCAGTCTAGCTTATCTTCTGGGGTTTGTATGTTGTTGGTTATGGTTTGTACCCTGTTAGTGTCGTGCATTAGGGCCTCTAGCATTGATCCTATTTTGTCTTCTATGAACTTTATAGTTTTTGGCTTTATATTTAGGTCTTTGATCCATTTTGAATTAGTTTTTGTATATGGTGCGAAGTATGGGTCCTGTTTCATTTTTTTGCAGATGGACATACAGTTTTGCCAGCACCATTTGTTAAAAAGACTGTCTTTTCCCCATTTGATGGATTTTGGGCCCTTGTCGAAGATCAGGTGACTGTAGGTGGATGGATTTACATCTGGGTTCTCAATTCTGTTCCATTGGTCAATGTGTCTGTCGTACCAGTACCAGGCTGTTTTGACTACTGTAGCTGTATAATAGGTTCTGAGGTGGGGTAGTGCGAGTCCTCCTACTTTATTCTTCTTCAATAGAGCTTTACTTATCCGAGGCTTCTTCCCTTTCCATATAAAGTTAATGACTAGTTTTTCCATCTCTTTAAAGAATGTTGTTGGTATTTGGATTGGGATTGCATTGTATTTGTAAATTGCTTTGGGGATTGTCATTTTCACAGTGTTGAGTCTATCTATTCACGAGCATGATGTGTTTTTCCATTTATGTAGATCCTTTGGGTTTCTTGCAGTAGTGTTTTGTAGTTTTCTTTGTATAGATCTTTTACATCCCTGGTTAGATTTATTCCTAAGTATTTTATTTTTTTATGGGCGGTTATAAATGGTACTGCTTTCCTGATTTCCTTTTCATCGTTCTCTTTATTGGTATATAGGAATCCAACTGATTTTTGTAGGTTTATCTTGTATCCTGGTACTCTGCTGAATCTTTCTATTAGTTCCAGTAGTTTTCTTGTACAGTCTTTAGGGTTTTCTATGTATAGTATCATATCATCCGCAAACAGAGACAGTGAGAACAGTAATTTTAAGACTGAGTTTTGTGTTACTCTGGACATGAAGAACTTGAAGAATATGACCAGGTGGTCCAATGTATATTGACTGACTATACCAAGTCTGAATTAGCCTGGTCTGGTAATGGTAATAACTTGTTCAATTGTGCTGAGAAAGGGAGCTCTTGTATTACCTGTACTGAAATGTGTACTGTTCATATAATCTGCTTTGTTGGGAGAAATATGCTATTTTTACATAAATGAATCAGAACCTGTTATACATACATAAGATTGGACAAATGCAGCCCTTTAATCTATTCATTTGGCTTGGATTAAGCCATAACTGGGGTGGCTGGTTGGAATCTCTTCTCCAAGCAGGCCTGATCAATCTGCTGGGGACAGTCCTAATAGTAACCCTCATTAAATGCTGCCTCAAATGATGCACAGATGTAACATCGACCAGAGTTATGCACCAAACCATGGGCATACAGCTCAACATCCAAAATGGGTGATGGGCATACCAGGACTTGGTACTGCTTTGCCTCTTTTTCTGGCACCCTGATGGGAGTTCCAGGGTGAACTGTTGGAGTGATGGTCTGCCTGAACACCTCCCATCCAAACTACCTAAGTAAAGGCCTTGGGCCCAGAACATTCTCTGATAAGGAGGCTGGGAATTGGGTTGCCTTCTCTCTCCCAGTTCCTTCTCCTTGTCAGAGAAGCCTTTCCCCTGTTCTGGGCACACAGTAACTTTCTCTGTCTCTTGCACATTCATGGGCACAATGTGGCACCTGGCCAACCCCACTTCTATATCTGTTCCCAGGGGGTGGGAATGGGGTCTCTTGTGCTGGGGCACGAGAGGAGAAATGTGCCAGATTTTAAGAGCCAGCCTTGAGGGGTGGACTGAAGGGGAAACAGGCTTCACCAGGCTGAACATGAGGGACCTCATGTGGTCCTCTAGTTCACTACCATTTGCTGAGTCATTCTTACGTAAGCCTTTGGCTTGTAGCCACTATTGTCCACCACCACTATAAAACCTTTGCCCTCCCACTTCAGGGTGCAGAGATATGCTTTGGTCCTGTGGCCACCCAGGACTTGGCCTCCTATATAAGTCTTCCTAATAAACTCCTTCACTGCCACACTAGAGTTGCCCACCTCTTTCTTTGGTCTCTTGATGCCTTCTATTTTAGGAGGCAAATTTCACGCTACTGGTCCATGCCTGGACAATAGTCTATTGTAATTTCATTTGCATAGTATATTGACTGATCTCTGCAAGGTGCATACCAATCAAAGGACAGGCTGCAGCTCAGGACCAGACAAAAAATCATTTACAGCTTGCCCAGGCAATGTCAATCAATCTGGACAAAAGTAACAAACCCTCTGGGATAGAAAACTAGGGCAAAGGTAACACCTCAGGGCTTAGGAAAAATCTCTCAAGCTGTATTTCTAAAGAACCAAGGCAAAAGGCCACATAAAGGAACTCATTTCATCACACCCCTTCTTCTGGGGATAGCATGGATGGAGAGAGATAAAGAAAAAGGTAGCAAATGTTAACAACTGAGGAATCTAGATGAAGGATATTTGCGTGTTTGTTGTACTATTATTGGGGTTGTTTTGTAGGTTTTGTTTATTGTACTATTCTTGTAAATTTTCTCTGGTTTGAAATTTTTCAAAATAAAAAATTTGGAGTTAAAAAAGAAATAGTGGCAGAGCAGCAAGTGGCCCACTCAGTAAACATTTCCCCTTTTCACAATTCTGGGAAGAGGATTCTGGGAAGCTGGATGCCCAGCTAAAAGACCACACTTTTCCAGCCTCCCTGCAGCTAGGGTTAATCAGTGAGGGATAAGCAGAAGTAGTTAGGTGGAGCTCCTTGAACAACTCCTTAAGAGAGAGGCAGATGACAAGCAAGTGCTCTTTTTACGTTTCTTCCCCTCCTCCTGCATTCTGCCTAGACATGATGACTGGAATTCCAGCAACCATCTTGGACAATGAAGTGACCTTGAGGATGGAATCCATGTGCTAAGGATGGTGGAGCAGGAAAGTAGAAGGAGTCTGGGTCCCTGATGACTGTGAAGTCATCACACCAATTGTGGACTGCCTACTGTTGGACTTCCTTAAGTGAAATAATAAATGCTTGCTTTGCCTAAGCTTCTATTGTTGTTAGCTGCTGTCAAATCAGACCCTGACTTATGGTGACTTCATGGGCAATGGAACAAAATGCTGCCAAGTCCTGCACCATCCCCATGATCGGTTGCAGATTGAACCCTTGTGATCCACAGATTTTTCACTGGCTGATTTTTGTAAGTAGATCACCAAGCCTTTCTTCCTAGTCTGTCTTAGTCTGGAATCTCCACTGAAACCTGTTCAGCATCATAGCAACACGCAAGCCTCCAATGACAGATGGGTGGTGGCTGTATATGAGGTACATTGGCTAGGAATCAAACCGGGGTTTCCCACATGGAGAGAATTCTACCAACTAGCAATGAAATGTACTCCTGCCTTATTCAGAATTTAAACTATTTTCTATCCCCTCAAAACTCTGGACTTTTCCACCTGCTGCACCCTCTACTAGGAATGTGCACCACCGCTTATAAGATCCTACTCATCTGCAAATCACTTTCTTCTGAAGCCTTTCCATAGATGCCTCTTCCCTCTTTGGGCTCCTATAGCCCTCTGTGTTGCTTTTAAACTCATAAACAGGAAACTTGCTGCCAATCCAAGGACTCACCTCCCTGCTCCTACTCCATCTTCACCATCTGCTCTGACATTCAGGGGTTCTTAGCTGCAAGCCACAGAACTCACTTCTGGCTAATTTAAGCAGATAAGGGGATTATTAGGCTCAAATACTCTTCAGGAGGGCCAGAGAAGCCACCTTGGAGACCACATGGCCCAAATGATGCCCCAAATCACATAGCTAAGCAGGCCCATGAAGAGTTTCCTGACCTGTGACCAATGAAGCTGGACACTCTCAGAACAGTGTCTTTGCTGCCCACAGTCCCTGGAAGACACTGCCACCATCACTTCCCTCCTCCCAAGAACAGACTCCCCTTCTTTCCTGCTTCTTTCTGGCACCAGCTTCAGGTTGTGGGGGTAATGTATCTGTGTGGAGGACTCTGGTCACACTTGCCTCAGCTGCAGGGCAGGCTGGAAAAGCAAGTACTTGGCATTGTCCACTCTTGGGGTGAAGTGGGGAAGTAGGTCCTGCCTCATAAGGTGGAGGATTTATAAACATAGGAAGGGGGTAATTCCAATACCGAGAGACCAAAAATAATGACAGGTGTGCCTCATGCTAGCTTTAAAAATTATACATGTAAACTACTAGTTGAGGCAAAGTAATCAAACAGCACAAGAAGGAGGAAGATGAAATGTAAAAGCCTTCCTCTCTGAGCCCTCTCAGTCCCATTTCCCAGAGGCAACTAGATTATTAACAGATTTTTAGAAATCCTGGTGATGTGTTCTTTAGTTAGATAGATGGATGGGAGGGAGGGAGGGAAAATGGGTGGATGGATGGATGGATGGATGGATGGATGAATGGATGGATGGATGGATGCCGTTGAGTCAATTCCAACTCATGGTGACCTTATGAATAACAGAACGAAACATTGCCTGATCCTGCATAATCCTCAAGATCACCAGCATGGTTGAGTTCATTGTTGTGGCTATGATGCCAATCCATCTTACCAAGGGTCTCTTTTAATCTTACTGGAGCTCTACTTCACCAAACACCATATATGTACTCCTGCAGCCATTGATTCCTCCTGATGAGGTGTTCCCAAAGCAAGTGAGTCAGACAGTGTTCTGTTGTGATCCATACGATTTTCATCGGCTAATTTTCAGAAGTAGATCCTCAGGCCTTTCTTCCTAGTCTGTCTTAGTCTGGAAGCTCCACTGACGCCTGTCTACTATGAGTGACCCTGCTGATATTTGAAATACTGATGGCATAGCTTCCAGCATCACAGCAATACACCAGCTACCACAGTATGACAAACTGATAGACAAGTGGTGATTCTTTGTATCCAGCTATAAATAAGCAGACATATATTTGTATACAGTATAAGGTATTGTGTATATAAAGTATATAGTATGTGTGATGGTTAAGGTTGTGTGTCAACTTGGCTGGGCCATGATTTGCAGTGGTTTGGCAGTTATGTAATGATATAAAAGGGTAAGTTATTGCATCTGGCCCCTCCAACAACTAAAAATGAAGCGCAACACCTGGTGGGCCTCTTTGGATTTTGGAGGCAACATATCCCTCATTTGGGTGTGTATTCCAGCCTATTTATCAAGTGAATTGAAAAGCTGCTAGTTTTGAGTGGGGCCCAGAAAAAGAGAAGTTCAGACTGCCATGCAAGTCACTCTGCCGCTTGGGCCATGGCTTAGTCATCTAGTGCTGCTGTAACAGAAGTACTACAAGTGGATGATTTTAACGAACAGAAATTTATTCTCTCACAGGATAAGAGACTAGAAGTCTGAATTCAGAGTGCCAGCTCCAGGCGAAGGCTTTCTCTCTGTGTCAGTTCTGGGGAAAGGTCCTTGTCATCAATCTTCTTCTGGTCTAGGAGCTTCTCAACACAGGGAGCCCAGGTCCAAATGACACACTCTGCTCCTGGCTCTCCTTTCTTGGTGGTGTAAGGTCCCCCTCCTCTATGCTTGCTTCTCTCTTTTATACCACAAAAGAGATTGACTCAAGATACCTAATCCTGTAGACTGAGTCTTGCCTTATTAACATAACTGTCTCTAATCCTGCCTCATTAACATCATAGAAATTAGGATTTACAACACGTAGGAAAATTATATCAGATCACCAAATGGAGGGCAACCACACAATACTGGGAATCATGGCCTAGCCAAGTTAACACACATTTTTATGGGACACAATTCAATCCATAACAGGCCATATGATCTGGCTGATCCAATGGTGCTTAAAATGTCAGTGGTAGATAGAGATGCTGTTTGGAGTCGCTGGCCCCTACTGGTGAATCACAGCACAGACCCTTAGGATTTGGGAGCAAAGCTCTGCCATCCTCTGCAGATAACTACTCTCCTTTGGAGAAACAGCTTTTGGCTTGTTACTGGGCCTTAGTAGAGACTGAATGCTTAACCATGGGCCACCAAGTCACTATGCAGCCTGAGCTGCCCATCATGAACTGGGTGTTGTCTGACCCACAGAGCCATAAAGTCAGTTGTGCACCGCAGCACTCCGTCATTAAATGGAAGTGGTATATACAAGATGGGGCCTGAGCAGGACTTGAAGGCACAAGTAAGTTACATGAGGAAGTGGCCCAAATGCCCATGGTCTCCACTCCTGTAACATTACCTGCACTCTCCCAATCTACACCTATGGCCTCTTGGGGAGTTCCTTAGGATCAGTTGACTGAGGAAGAGAAAACTTGTGCCTGGTTTACAGATGATTCTGTGTGATATGCAGGCACCACTGTAAAGTGGACAGCGGCAGTACTACAGCCCCTTTCTGGGACCTCCCTGAAGGACAATGGTGAAGGGAAATCCTCCCTTTGGGCAAAACTTCAAGCAGTGCAGTTGGTTGTTCACTTTGCTTGGAAGAAGAGATGGCCAGATGTGTGATTGTATACTGATTCATGGGCTGTGGCCAATAGTTAGGCTGGATAATCAGGGACTTGGAAGGAACATGATTGGAAAATTGGAAACAAGGAGGTACAGGGAAGAGGTATGTGGATAGACCTCTCTGAATGTGTCAAAAAAAGTGAAGATATTTATGTTTCATGTGAATGCTCACCAAAGGGTGACCTCAGCAGAGGAGGATTTTAACAATGAAGAGGACAGAATGACACGTTCTATCCTCTTTCCTCAGCCATTCCCATCATGTCCAATGGGCTCATGAACAAAGTGGCCATGGTAGCAGTGATGGAGATTACGCATGGGTTCAGTAACATGGCCTTCCACTCACCAAGGATGACCTGGCTACAGTCACTGCTGAGTGCCCAATCTGCCAGCAGCAGAGACCAACACTGAGTCCCCTATATGGCACCATTTCTCGAGGTGATCAGCCAGCAACCTGGAGGCAGGTTGATTACCTTGGACCACTTCTGTCATAGAAAAGGCAGTGTTTTTTCTTACTGGAATATACACTTACTCTGGATACGGATTTGTCTTCCCTGCACACAATGCTTCTGCCAAAATTACCATCCATGAACTTACAGAATGCCTTATCCACCATCATGATATCCCACACAGCATTGCCTCAGATCGAAGGACTCATGTCACAGCAAATGAAGTGCGGCAATGGGCCCATGCTCATGGAATTCACTGGTCTTACCATGTTCCCCATCATCCTGAAGCAGGTGGCTTGATAGAACAATGGAATGGCCTTCTAAAGACACAATTACAGTGCCAACTAGGTGGCAATACCTTGCAGGGTTGCAGCAATGTTCTCCAGGAGGCTGTGTATGCTCTAAACCAGTGTCCAATATATGTTTCTGTTTCTCCCACAGCCAGGGTTCATGGGTCCAGGAATCAAGGGGTTGAAATGGGAGTGGCGCCACTTACTATTACCCCTAGTGACCCGCTCACAAAATTTTTGCTTCTTGTCTCTTTGATCCTATGCTCTGCGGGTCTAGAAGTCTTAGTTCCAAAGGGAAGAATGCTCCCACCAGGGGATAAAACACTGTTTCCATTGAACTGGAAGTTAAGTATGCCATCTGGAGCAGCTGATATTTGACAAAGGCCCAAAATCAGTTAATTGGGAGAAAAGACAGTCTCTTTAACAAATGGTGCTGGCATAACTGGATATCCATCTGCAAAGAAATGAAACAAGACCCACATACCTCACACAATGCACAAAAACTAACTCCAAATGGATCAAAGACCTAAATATAAAATCTAAAATGATAAAGATCAAGGAAGAAAAAATAGGGACAATGCTAGGAGCCCTAATACATGGCATAAACAGAATACGCACTATAAGTAACAATGCACAAACATCAGAAGAGAAACTAGATAACTGGGAGCTCCTAAAAATCAAACACTTATGCTCATTAAAAGACTTCACCAAAAGAGTCAAAAGACAACCAACAGACTGGGAAAAAAATTTTGACTACGACAAACCCAATCAGCTTCTAATCTCTGAAGTCTACAAGATACTGAAAAACCTCACCAACAAAAAGACAAATAACCAAATTAAAAATGGACAAAGGATATCAGCAGGCACTTCACCAAAGAAGACATTCAGGCGGCTAACAGACACATGAGGAAATGCTCACGATCATTAGTCATTAGAGAAATGCAAATCAAAACTACAATGAAGGCCCCGGATAAGTAAAGCATTACTCAAGAAGAACAAAGTGAGAGGCCTCACACTACCTGATTTTAGAACCTGTTATACTGCCATGGTAGTCAAAACAGCCTGGTACTGGTACAACAACAGATACATAGACCAATGGAACAGAACTGAGAATCCAGATGTAAATTCATCCACCTATGAGCAGCTGATATTTGACAAAGGCCCAAAATCAGTTAATTGGGAGAAAAGACAGTCTCTTTAACAAATGGTGCTGGCATAACTGGATATCCATCTGCAAAGAAATGAAACAAGACCCACATACCTCACACAATGCACAAAAACTAACTCAAAATGGATCAAAGACCTAAATATAAAATTGAAAACAATAAAGATCATGGAAGAAACAATAGGGACAATACTAGGAGCCCTAATACATGGCATAAACAGAATACACACCATAAGTAACAATGCACAAACACCAGAAGAGAAACTAGATAACTGGGAGCTCCTAAAAATCAAACACTTAGCCTCATCAAAAGACTTCACCAAAAGAGTCAAAAGACAACCTACAGACTGGGAAAAAATTTTTGGCTATGACAAAGCCAATCAGTGTCTAATCTCTAAAATCTACAAGATACTGCAAAACCTCAACAACAAAAAGACAAACAACCCAATTGAAAAATGGGCAACGGATAGGAACAGGCACTTTGCCAAAGAAGATATTCAGGCAGCTAACAGACGCATGAGGAAATGCTCACGATCATTAGCCATTAGAGAAATGCAAATCAAAACTACAATGAAACAGAGGGTCCTGGACAGAGCTGGAGAAAAATGAACAAAATTCTAACTCACAAAAAAAGACCAGACTTACTGGCCTGACAGAGACTGGAGAAACCCTGAGAGTATGGCCCCTGGACACCCGTTCAGCTCAGTAATGAAGTCACTCCTGAGGTTCACCATTCAGCCAAAGATTACACAGCCCCATAAAACAAAACGAGACTAATGGGGCACAACAGTCCAGGGACAAGGACTAGAAGGCAGGAGGGGACAGGAAAGCTGGTAAGAGGGAACCCAAGGTTGAGAAGGCACAGTGTTGACATCTTGTGGGGTTGTTAACCATTGTCATAAAACAATATGTGTACTAACTGTTTAATGAGAAACTATTTGTTCTGTAAACCGTCATCTAAAGTACAATAAAAAAAAATTCGAGGAAAAAAAAACTACAATGAGATACCATCTCACCCCAACAAGGCTAACATTAATCCAAAAAACACAAAATAATAAATATTGGAGAGGTTGTGGAGAGACTGGAACACTTATACACTGTTGGTGGGAATGTAAAATGGTACAACCACTTTGGAAATCGATTTGACACTTCTTTTAAAAGCTAGAAATAGAAGTACCATACGATCCAGCAATCCCACTCCTCGGACTATATCCTAGAGAAATAAGAGCTGTCACATGAATAGATATATGCACACCCATGTTCACTGCAGCACTGTTCACGATAGCAAAAAGATGGAAACAACCTAGGTGCCCATCAATGGACAAATGGACAAATTATGGTATATTCTTACAATGGAATACTATGCAACGATAAAGAACAATGATGAATCCGTGAAACAGAACATGGAGGAATCTGGAAGGTATTATGCTGAGTGAACTTAGACAGTCACAAAAGGACAAATATTGTATAAGACCACTATTATAAGAACCCAAGAAGAGGTTTAAACACAGAAGACAACATTCTTTGATGGTTATGAGGGTCGGGATGGAGGGAGAGGGGTATTAATTAACTAGAAAGTAGACAAGAATTATCCTAGGTGAAGGGAAGGACAGCACATACTACAGGGGAAGTCAGCACATCTGGACTGAACCAAAGCTAAGAATTTTCCTGAATACAACCAAATACTTTGAAGAACAGAGTAGTAGGGGTAGGGGTCTGGCAACCACGGTTTCAGGGGATATCTAGGTCAATTGGCATAACAAAGTTTATTAAGAAAATGTTCTGCATCCCACTTTGATGAGTGGCCTTTGGGGTCTTCAAAACTAGCAAGTGGCTGTCTAAAATGCACCAATTGGTCCCAACCACCTGGAGTAAAGGAGGATGAAGAACACCATGGACACAAGGAAAGTATTAGCCCCAGAGACAGAAGGGGCCACATAAACCAGAGACTTCATCAGCCTGAAACCAGAAGAACTAGATGGTGCCCAGTTATCACCAATGACCACCGTGACAGGGAACACAAAAGAGAGTCCCTGACAAAGCAGGAGAAAAGTGGAGTGCAGAACTCAAATTCTAGTAAAAAGACCAGACTTAATGGTTTGATTGAGACTGGAGGGACCCCAGAAGATATGGCGCCCGAACTCTCTGTTAGCCCAAAACTAAAACCATTCCCGAGGCCAACTCTTCAGAGAAAGATTAGACTGGACTATGGGACATAAAATGATACTCGTGAAGAGCGTGCTTCTTAGCTCAAGTAGATACATGAGACTAAATGGGCAGCTCCTGTCCAGAGGCGAGATGAGAAGGCAGAGAGGTTAGGAGCTGGTTGAATGGACACGGGAAATCCGGGGTGGAAAGGAGGAGAGTGCTGTCACAGTATAGGGAGAGCAACTAGGGCCACATAACAATGCATGTATGAATTTTTGTATGAGAGACTAACTTAAATTATAAATTGTCACTTAAAGCACAATAATAAAAAAGAAATGCAGAATCTCAGGAACAACCTCAGGCCTATGGAATCAGAAATTTCATTTTAACAAGGTTCTCAGGGGATTCAAGTGCACATTAAAGCACCAACATAAGACTGTAAAAAAAAAAGAAAGAATGCCGCCAGGCCACTTTGGGCTCCTCATGCCTCTGGATCAACAGGCCAAGAAGTGAGTTACTGTGTTGGCTGGTGTGACTGATCCTGATTACCAAGTGGAAATCAGACTGATAGTACATAATGGAGGTAAAGAAGAATATGCCTGGAATGCAGGAGACTCCTTAGGACATCTCTTAGTGCTACCATGTCCTGTGATTACAGTCAATGGAAAATCACAGCATTCCAATTCCAATATGACTACTAACGGCCCAGACCCTTCAGGAATGAAGGTTTGGGTAACCCCACCAGGCAAAGGACCATGACCAGCTGAGGTGCTTACAAAGGGAATACAGAATGAGTGGTGGAAGGAGGTAGTTCTAAATACCAGTTACAACCAGTTGCAGAAACAAAGACTGTAATTGTTATAAGTATTCTCTCTTTGTATGTGTGCATCAATTCTTTTTTTCACTTATAAAATACAAGATGTCAATGGGGTTAGTGCGTTTCAGTTGTACACGTGTTAGTTGAATCATGTTAGGTGCAAGTTTGTCTTTGTAATTGTCTTTATTTACAGATTGTGTATGGTTTAAGGAGATGTGTACAGTTGCCAAGTTGACAAGGGGTAGACCATGATGGTTATAGTTGTCTGTCAACTTGGCAGGGCCATGATTCTCAGTGGTTTGGCAGTTATGTAATGATGTAGTTTGGCAGTTATATAATGATGTAATTTGGCAGTTAGGTAATGATATAGTTATCCTCCATTTTGTGATATAATGTAATCATCTCCATGATGTGATCTGATATGATCAGCCAATCGGTTGTAAGGGAAGTTTCCTCAGGGATGTGGCCTACATCCCATATATATAGACGTTTTGGCAGAGTTCACTGGCTTTTGCTTGCTCTGAAACCTACATGTGACTCATCATCTGACCTCTGGTTCTTGGAACTTGAGCCAGTGGCCTGCTGTGTTGCCTGCTGATCTTGGGATTCATTGGCTTCTGTAGCCTGTGAGCCAGTAGCCTGCTATGCTACCTGCCAATCTTGGGTTCATCAGCCCCTGTAGCTATGTGAGTCAGGAGAAGCCTCCAACCTGATGCCTGACCCACAGACTTGGGACTTGGCAGCCTCTACAACTGCATGAGCCATTTCCTTGAGATAAATCTCTCTCTTCCTCTCTCTGCATACACACACACACACACACACACACACACTTCACTGGTTTTGCTCCTCTAGAGAACCTAGCCTAAGACAGTATGTATCTTTTTCTATGAGTCAAAATGGGCTCTATTCCATGCATATAGTTTAGCACCTTGCTTCTCTCACCTAATAATGTATCTTGACACACCCCAATGTCAGTACGCAGGTCTAGCTCATCCTTTCCAACTGGTGCATCTACCACAATTAACTAGCTAGTTCTCTATAGATGGATATTTAGATTATTTTCAGTTTTTTGCTCAAATAAACCACTCTACAGTGAGCATCCATCCTTGTGCAAATGTCTTTGTGTGCTTGTGCGAGTTGAGAGCCACAGGATAAATTCCTAGAAAGGAAATTGCTGGCTCAAAAGAAGTATGCATTTATGTTTTTGATAAAAATTGCCAAATTGTGCCCCGTAAAACCAAATGAGACTAATGACATACAGGAGTCCAGTGAGAAGGGCCAGAAAGCAGAAGGGGACAAGGAAGCTGGTGATAGGGAACCCAAGGTTGAGTAAGGATGTTGTTGATGTGTTGTGAGATTGTTAACCATTGTCATAGGGCAACATTTGTAGTAACTGTTAAATGAGAAACTATTTTGTTCTGTAAGCCTTCATCTTAAGTGAGAGTAGCAGCACAATTGGAAGAGCATAGTGAATGTCACTGAACTGTGCATGTAGAAATTTTTGAAATGGTGTTTCTTTGGCTATGTTTATTTTCACCAAAAAAAAAAAAAAGAGGTTGAGAAGTTAGAGGGTTGATATGCTGTGGGGTTGTTAACCAATGTCATAAACCAACATGTGTACTTCTGTTTCATGAGAAACTATTTGTTCTGTAAGGCTTCACCTGAAGTACAATAAAAAAATAAAAAATAAAAAATTGCCAAGTTGCCTTCCAAAAAGCCTGCACCAGTTTGCAATCCTATCAACAGCCTGTGAACATTTTTTCCAGGCCTTGCATAATCTGGCCACTAGATAGCTCCTCACCGCATCTCCTGTCACTCTCATACTCTGCGTTTCTGGCCACAGAGCCTTCGCCCATGAATCTTACCAGTCCTTCGAGGCCCAGCTTAGATGTCACCTCCCTCATACAGCCTTCCCTGACCCCCCTGAACAGTTAGAGTCCCCTTCCTCTGGGATCCCACAGTATCTTGGGCCTAATTCTATCATAGCACTGACTGTGTGCCTACTGTGCACCTGGCGTTCTTTGTCTATTTGACAATCCCCACATTAATCACACAAAAAAAGTGGTCTTGTGCCCCTCCTTTCTGGTTCTCCGGCTGCACAGGCTTTTTGCCTGTTACTAAGCACAGCGCTGCCTCAGGGCCTTTGCTCTTGCAGTTCCCTCTCTATGGATCTTGCCCTCATCCATCTTGGCTCGATGGCCTCTCTCCTGGGTCTTTGCTCAAATTTACCTCCTCAGAGAGGCTTCCCTGAGCCCTCTATCTCAGCACCCTCGTCTCATTCCTCTGTTGCATTACCGTTTTATCTGCGTGACACTTATCACAGCTGGAATAACCTTGTCTGATGTGTTATATGTTCATTTTTCTATCCTGCTCCTACCCCCAGTTCCATGAGAGCAAGGGCCTTGTTCGTCTTTTTCACTGTCTCCAGCCTTGAACTTGCCTGGCACCTGTGTATGCCGCCAATAAACATTTGTGGAATGATTCGTCCGTATCTTACAGAAGAGGAAACTGGCATGAAGTCCCACCGTTAGTAAAGAAGCACAGCCGGGATTCGAACTCCAAACTTCAAAGCCAACAGCATTATTTCTTCCCTACTCTTGGCACTTCTCTCCCACCAAATTAGGCTTTTGGGGGACAGGGCGCAAGTCTGACGCCCCGGGGTCCCCAGTGGCGCGTCTCGGGCTGGGGCTGGCCGGGAGAGGCTCTTAGGCTCCGCGGAGATGTGGCCCTCCCCGCCGCCTGTCAGTCAGACCGAGGGGGCGGTGCTGCCTCCAGAGGGGGCGCTGAGCTCAGAGCTGCTGCAGCGCCCGAGCCGAAGCTGGAGCTGGAGTGAGTGAGCGAGCTAGCTGGGTGCGAGGAGCGAGCGGTGGCTGGCTACGCACCCAAGGCCGGGGCACTGCCGCGCCGCGGCTCAGGGTCTGCGCTCCGCCTGCTGCCGACAGATCCGAGCCTCCGGCCACGGCGCAATCTCCCTTCAGCCCCGAGCCCACCTAGCCCGGCCTAGCCGATTCCCCGCGTCCGCCTGCCGCAGCCGCCGCTCCATCCCTACCCCGGGCCACGCATCCAGGTGAGGCGCCGGGCGCCGGGGACGGGGACGAGGACAGAGAGGGGCCGGGGTGGAAAAGAGGAAGGGGAAGGAGAAAAGTCTGGGGATGGAGATGGGGAAGAGGGTGGCGAGGAGGCGCCGGTGGGTGCGCATCAGTGTGAGCCCTGGGATGTGTGTCTGCTCCTCTGTGTCTGCAGCTGTTTGGGTGGCTGTGTGGACGTGCGTCCTTGCCCGTGTGTCCGTTTGTGCCGAAGTGTCCGTGCGTGTTTGAACGTGTGTCCGTGGGTGTATGCCTGTGTGTGCATGGCCGTGTGACTGTCGTGTGTGACAGGCAGGCCCAAGGTCTTCGCGCCGAACCCAGCCCTCGGGTTCCGCGGGGCTGCAGGTTGCAGGGCCCTGAATAACGGAAGAGGCTACCCCTCCCGCGTCCTCGGGTTTCAAGGACGCTAGGACTCGCTGCGGTCCTGAGGCCGCTCCTGGGTGGGAGTGAAAGGCGAAAAGGGGATACAGGGGCTCCGCTCCCCGGAGGGCGCTGCGGTCTCCTGAGGGAGGGGAGGGGGCACCGGGCCCCTCGGGGATGGCTGGGTGAGGGTGCAGAACCAGCGCACCGGTGCCCGTGTGTTCGCCCTCCCTAGGCCGCCAGGATGGACATGTTCATGAAGGGCCTGTCCATGGCCAAGGAGGGCGTCGTGGCCGCTGCCGAGAAAACCAAGCAGGGGGTCACCGAGGCCGCAGAGAAGACCAAGGAGGGCGTCCTCTACGTCGGTGGGCGAGGGGCGGGGCTGCAGGGTTGGGATATCCTCGGAGGGAGGGGGCCGGTGTCTTTCGAGGAAGTAGGGGGTCTGGGCTGGAGAATATGAGTCAGCAGATGGGGCGAGGTCAGCAGGGGTCACTGGGGACCTAGCCAGAAGATGGAAGTCTGGGTCGGTGAAGGGGAGTGATGAGAATGCGGTTCAGCTGAAAGGCCAGGGGACCAATACAGTGATAAAAGCAGATAGCCTTCTTTTTTAAAATGTTTATTATCATTATCATTAATAGTTACCTGGTGTCAAGCCCTCACTATATACCAAGTACAATGTAAAATGCCATAGCGTCAATTACTTCATTCAATGCTCCTAGCCCATTCTACAGGTTAGGAAAACTGGGGTTCCCACAGGTTTATCTATGTTGTTCAAGGTCACACAGCTGGTAAAGCCTAAGGCTGGGGTTTGAACCCAGCTTTAGGGACTCCAAAGCCCCACCCCTCCCCTGGCAGGCCATCCCTCCCTATCTATCCCTGCCCTCCCTCCTAGCCACCTTTTCAGCTCCCTCCATGTCTGAGCTGCTCTCTAGGTCTCCCTGCCTCCCAGTGCCTGTGGTTCCACCACTGCTATCTCTCCTCCCAGTCCACCCCTCCCTGCAGCTGCCAGCTGGTGTCAAGAGAAAGGCCGGGTGGTTAAAATCTCTCGCCCTAAATGTGAGGAAACTGAGCCTGCAAGGTCATTTGCATAAAGAAAGGAAGGACCAGAAACTGACATTTCCTGAGCCCACACTCAGGACTTACTGATGTGGAGCAGGTGTAATTACCCCTTGTGTAAGCTCAAAAAGGTGAGTAACTTGCTCAGGGTCATGGCAGATTTGGCATTATGGTCACTTTACAAATATTCATTTGACACCTACTATGCGCAAGGCATTGTGTGGATGCTGGGGATGTAGCAGTGAGCAGGAGAGACAAAGGTGCCTGCTCTCCTGGAGCTTAACCGGAAAATAGCAGTGGGTGATAGAGAGGATTTCAGCAGTGGGATTTGACATCAAGTGGCTTGGATGGGGAACTACTTTGGGTAGGAAAATCAAAGGGGGCCTACCTGAGGAGGGGACATTTGACCTGAGCCCTGAATAATGAGGAGCCAGGGAGAGGGTGTGGGGTGGGAATGGCAGGTGCAAAGGCCCTGAGGTACAGTGGGTTAAAGGAGACCAGGCTCTGCAGAGGCAGAAAACAAGCAGTGGTAGGAGATGAGATCAGAGAGGCAGGCAAGGGCCAGCTCACAAGGAGGCCCTTTAGGACAGGACAAAGCATTATTATAATTGCCACAAGAGGCTGTAAGCAGGGGACTGACATGGTCTGATTTCAGCTTTAAAAGATCTCTCAGGCTGTTGGGTGCAGAACAAATTGCAGCGAGGCCCACTGAGAGGTAGTGCAGCCACCAGACAAGGGTGGCTAGGCAAGGGTAATAGTGATGGGGACGGAGAGAAGGCTTGAGCCCATGTCTGCCAGCCCCCAGCTCTGGCCTGCCTCCTCCCTCAGCCCCTTCCCTCCTGTTGAGCCCTGGCCCCACTGACCTTGTCTCCCTGCTAACAGACTCCACCACTCCAAGCCATGCTGCCCTTTCCCCCTCCTCCCCCTGCACAGAAGCCCACAGTGGCCCTCCAGTTCCTACACTTTAAAGCCTCAGCTCCCAGTAGCCTGGCATTCAATGCTCTTCATGGTCCCGCCTCGGTCTACTTGTCCAACTTTGTTTCTCACTGTGCCCATTGCTCCTGGTGCACAAACCTGCCTGGATGTGCTTCCTGCAGGCCCTGATCACACCCCTCTGTGCTTGCTCTGTGCTTCCCTCTGTCTGATGCCCTCTCCAGTCTCCTTTCTGTATCTCCACTGCTCCCCATTTGTCAAGGCCCAGCAGTGTGTCCTCCCTATCATGCGCCCCAGCTCCCAGCTCCCTAAGACTGGAAGTCATCTCCCCACTACTTGAGGTCCAGGGCCCGGAATCGGCTCTCCTCTTACCCCCATCAGATAGGGAGCAATTGGCCCAAGGCCTGGCACCAAGCGGGTACAAACAAATTTTGTGGGAAGCAGGACGGAGTGGAAAACAGCCCGGCCCCTCCAGTCTTCTGGTGCTAGCCTTGAGAAGTCTTCCGGTGCTAGCCTTGAGACTGCCGGCCTCTCCTCCTCCTCCCACCAGACTCAGCTCTCCCAGACACCTGTTTCTGGGTCTCTCAGCTGCTGTCTGGGTTGCCAAACCCTCAGGACGGGAGACTCCCTGATTTGCTGAAGCCCCTCGTATCCCCCCAGGTCAGGCCCCTCGCCCTTCCCAATAGCCCCACATTTTGCATGTGACAATCAATCCTCCCAGGAAGGCCCAGCCCATGCGTGGGTGCCAGTCACGATCTGTACACCCCTCTTAGGCCCAGCCTGCACTAAGACACTCCCCACTTTGGCCAGAAGGAGGGGTTTGTACCCTGTTAAGGGGAAATGGGTGGGTGGGGGTGGGTTGTGGGGGTCCATGGGTGGGATGTGGGCAGCTGAGCCATGTACCAGGGCACCGAGGGAACCTTTCAAAAATACACAGCTCTTTTGTCCCCTGGCCCCACCCTACCCCTACCCCCACTGGGCCTTCATACTCACAGAGTTTGGGAGTCTGAAGACCTGAACTTGAACGCCAGCTCAGCCATTTACTATTTGCAGGACCCCCAGCTAGCTCTTTCTCTTGCTGAGCAGTTTCCATCTGTGAAAATGGACAGTAGCAGCACCCACCTCCTGGGGCTGGGAGAGGACTACATGAAGCAGTGCCAGTGAACTACTCACGTGGGTCTGGCACTCAGCCGCCACCCACTACAGGGCGTGGGTATTATGATTGGGTGGGGATGGGGGGCAGACAGTGGGAGGAGTGGAAGTCCCTAGGAAGCCGGGGTGCAGTGGTAAGAAGTGGGGGAAAGGCTGGCATGGGGGAGGGTGTGTGGGATGTGGAGACCTTGTTTCAGGATGCCCAAAGAGGCTGTGGGCCGGGACGCCTGCTGCTGACTGGGTCCTCTGACCACTCTAACCACCGTGTGGGCCTAGAATTTCCGTTCCCTGGCTCTGAGCCCTTAAATGTGTTCCCTTTTCTCTCTGCAGGAAGCAAGACCCGAGAGGGGGTGGTACAAGGTGTTGCCTCAGGTACCAGCCCTGTCTGGCCCAGTTCCCTTCCCTCACCTGGAGCCTGGGATCTGCTGGCCACCCAAGGCCTCAGTGGGGGGTGCTTCCTGGGGAAGGCAGGCATGGGGCACAATGGTGGGAAGGACACCTGTGCCTGCCCTTCACCCTGGCTCCCAACCCTCTCCCCAACCCATTCCTGATCCAGTGGCTGAGAAAACCAAGGAGCAGGCATCACATCTGGGCGGGGCTGTGTTCTCTGGGGCTGGGAACATCGCAGCAGCCACAGGCCTGGTGAAGAAGGAGGAATTCCCCACTGATCTGAAGGTGAGCAAACCCCCTCACCACACACACACGCGCACACACACGCACGCACGCACGCACACACAATGCCAGACAGAAATAAACCTGCCATCATTCCGCCCTCTCCCCCAGCCAGTCGGGGGCTCAAGACACCTTGCGCCACATTTTGCAGGGCCCTGCTAGACTCCGCTCATAACACATCTGTGTGAAGGTGTGTATGGACATGGCTGTCCCTGCCACAGTGACCTAGATCCGGCTGTATAGGAGTGTCCTGCTTGGGAGTGTGGCCTGGATCACTTCCAGCCACATCTGCATATGCCGCTGGTGGTTCATTCATTTCTTTTCATTCAATGAATATGCATGCCAGGCAGGAATTGTTCTAGAGGTTACCACAAGGAATAAGGTTCCTGCATTCATGTATTGTAGTGGGAGAAGACAGGCAGTAAGAAACCAACCAATAAATAAAGAAGATAATTTCAGACAGGGATAAGTGCAATCAACAGACAGTAGGGAGATGGGATAGAGTCAAGGGGTAAGGGCACTGCTTCAGCTGGGATGGCTTCTCTGAGGAGTAGATATGTGAGCTGACACCGAAGGGATGAGAGAAAGGCAGTCATGGGGAGATTTGTAGGAAGAGTACCTCAGGCAGTGGGAACAGCAAGTGCAAAGGCCCTGAGGCAGGCATGAGCTTGTCATGTGAGCCATGAAAGGAGGTGGTGTCTGTCACACTTTTGTACAGATATGTTCCCCCAGGGAAGTGCAGCGGCTGCCCATGTGTGGGTAGAGACACAGGTCTCTTATTAGCCACATCTTGGAGGACAAGAGTCGTGGGCTCCAGAGCCTCACAGAGCTGGGTTGGAATCTCAACCCCACTACTTCCTAACAGGTCCCACCATGTCTCTGAGCCTGATTCTTTGCCCGTAAAGATAGAAGATGAACACAATAGAGTTCTTATGCAGATTGGGGATAATATAGCTCAGAGGTGCTAAAACTTGGTGTGCATCAGAACCCTCAGGAGGGCAGGTTAAAATACAGATGGTTGGGCCCCATCCCCAGAATGTCTGACTCAGCAGGTCTGAGGTGGTGCCTAAGAATTTGCATTTCTAACAAGTATCCAGGTGATGCTGATGCTGCTGGTCCAGGGCCCACACACAGAGAACCACTAATATAAAGACCCTGGCCTGTGGACAGTGGGTGCTCAGTGAGAGATGGTGGCCACCCAATCATGTGAACAGCCTGTGTCTGCCCCCAGGAGATCATGTGACCCCAGGGGTGTGGAGGGGGGATGGGAAGTGTACCACTACAATAGCGTGCCCTGGGGGCCCACATGTGTGAGTGCCAACATTCCCAGGGGCTGCTCCGTGTCTGTCCAAGTACATGTGCACACCTCTGCCTCAGGGTGGGGGCTCCTTGCTCTGTGCTCGGGCCGGGTGACCAGTGTGCATTCTGCATGGGCATACTCATCAGGCTGTAGGGACCCCACCCCAGCCCTCCACTCCAGACATTTTGCACAGCTAGTTCCTTCCACCATCAGAAGAGTCTGGGATGTGACTCAGAAGTTCT
Source organism: Dugong dugon (assembly GCA_030035585.1). Classification (NCBI taxonomy): domain Eukaryota; kingdom Metazoa; phylum Chordata; class Mammalia; order Sirenia; family Dugongidae; genus Dugong; species Dugong dugon. The sequence goes on from CM057460.1 coordinate 154,177,019, forward strand.
GGTTCAAGTTCTGCCTCTGCATTTTACTATCTGTGTGACTTCCTACTTGTTATCATGATTATGTTACCGGCAGTCACTACTGTCTATTGATCTCTTGAATGGGCAAGCACTGGTCTAGATGTTTTAAACTCAGTGAGTCTTTACAGTGTCCCTATTAGAACGGTGCCATCACTCTCCTATTTTACAGATGAAAGAAATGAGGCTCATAGAGATGAAGTGACTTGCCCAAGACGCAATTGCTGCCTGCCTCCCTCATAAATTTATTAGGAGGATAAGCTCAGGTCCATTTAATTGGAGTTGCTTGATGCCGACATGGGGCCAAGCCCTCCTGGAAGCTGGGGTGCAGAGAGAGGCCAGGCCCTGCTGGGGGCTAGAGTGCAGAGAGGCCAGGCCCTGCAGGGGGCTGGGGTGCAGAGAGAGGCCAGGCCCTGCTGGAAGCTGGGGTGCAGAGAGAAGCAGGCACAGGTCCTGACCTGTCATCGTGAGGCTGTTTGTGATGAGTCTTTGTTCAGAATCATTTCTCTTGCTGTTTACCTCCTACCAGCACTTGTTGACACTCCAAGGCTCCTCTCTCAAGGGAGATGGAGATACATAGAGTTGCAGCCAAACAACAGCCCTCTGAGGCCACAGGGTGAGGGGTAGCCATGCTGCCGGTGTCAGCATTTCTGTCTCTATCTACCACCTGGTTACAGACACTATCATTAAGTCCTCACCACACTCTCCCAAAGCAAAGAGTTATCGCTTACCCAGTTTTCCATGGGAGGCAGCTGAGATCTGAGGTGAAGTAACTTGCCTGATGTTAAACAGGTGGCCAAGCTGGGGTGTGTGTGTGTGTGATAAAGTATATATAACATAATATTTGCCATTTTAACCATTTTTAAGTGTACAATTCAGTGTCACTAATTATATTCACAATGTTGTACAACCATCACCGCTTATCTTTTTTTTTTTTTTTTAATAATATTGTGTTTTGGTGTAAGTCTACACAGAAAATTAGGTTCTCATTTAACAATTTCTATACATATTGCTAGCGACATTGGTTACATTCTTCACAATATATTAGCATTCTTGTTATTTCCATTTTGGTTGTTCTATTTCCATTAATCTAGTTTCCCTGCCCCCTACCACCACCCCACTTTCTCATCTTGGGTGTAGGGTAAATGTTAGTTAACCATTGGTTTCATCTAGACGATTATTTTGAGGAGCACAGTACTCACGGATGATGTTATTTATTTTATGGGCCAGTCTGTCATTTGGCTGACAGTTGACCTCTGGGAGTGGCTTGAGTTCCAAGTTTGAAGAGTATCTCAGGGCAATAGTCTCAGGGGTTCATCTAGTCCCTACCAGTCCAGTAAGTCTGGGCTTTTCTTAGGAATTTGAGTTCTGTTCTACATCTTTCTCCTGTTCTATCCAGGACCATCTACTGAGCTCCTGGTCGTAAAACATCACCATTATCTATTTCCAAAATTTTTTCATCACCAAGCTGGGAATTTTGTAAATTAACTTTTTATTGAAAATAACATACATGCAGAAAACATGCAGCTCTGAAATTTTCACCAAGGGAACTCCCCTGTGTAACCAGCACCTCAGAAGCCCCCTGGTGCCCCCTTCCAGCCCCTGCCCCCAGGGTCAGGACTAGGGTGAGCCGATGCTGGTGCCTAGGATGCAGAATGTCAAGGGGCGCTCGGCTCACTTGCATGCCCCTGAGACTGAGTGCCTCCTTAAAATCTGCCCACCAGGCACTACGCTCACCTCACCCTAGTCCTGGCCCTGCCCACCCCGCTACAAGCGTAACTGCTATCCAGACTTCTATCACCACAAATTAGCTGGGTGCAGTGGCATCACTAGGGAATGCAGGGGTGCAGACCATACTGGTGATATTGTCAGAGGGGGTGAACCAAAATGACTGTCCATAAAAATATCCCGTAGTTAGTTCTAACACAAAAACATTTTTCGTAAGTCCAGTTTACAGGTATCAATATACCTACAAAGCTAAAACTCTATGCTAATTTGCTTTTTGAACTTTCTAATGCGCTCCAGTCAGAGCTGTCATTATTACCCAATTACAATGATGCTTCAAATCACGTGGTTTTGTCAGGACAAGCTACAAGCATGTCTGATTTTTTTTTTGTTGCAGCCGGTGTTTTTATAGTTGCTCCTTTCATCAAATTTTCTTGTGTTTTAGCTACAATATTGTGGTAATTAGTATTTGTGAACTTATATCAATAACTTTTTTGAAAATGAAGTAGTAATTAATGGCATAGAAGGAGTGATATATGGGAATTATGATTTACCAGTAACAGTACAAAAAACATAGTACTAAGAATTCTGTATGGTCTGGTATGGGAGGAGGTCCATGGGGGAGGTGTCACCAACCCTAGTGATGACACTGGCTGGGTGTTTTTTTTTTTTAAACTTCATATAAATGTTATCATGAAATACATACTTTTCTGCATCTGGCTTCTTTCACTCAACAGCAAATCTGTGAACTGCAACCATGCTGTTGTGTGCAACTCTTGTTCTTTGTGCTTGTTTTATTGGATTCCATTGTGTGACAAACCATGATGCACACATCCCTTCTCCTGTGGTTGACACTTGGGTTCTTTCCAAACGATGTGCTCAAGCTAGGGTTTTAACACCATGCTTCTTCCCTGGATTCTGGTCATGGCTCTGGAACTAACTTGCTAAGTGACTTTAGGCAATGCATATTTGCCTACCTCCTGGACCTTGATATGCCCATCTGTAAAATGGGAGAAATGAGCCAGGTCAGGAGCTGTAAACTCATATGCCCATACGGCCCACCCAGACAGGTCACGTACAGTATCCGAAGCTGTCTGGATGGGACTGGGGCGAGGAGAGCACAGATGTGGTCAGGGTGGGCCTTCTCAGTGCCAACTCTCCAGGTTCCCAACATTCTTACCTCCACTCACTAGGGAGGGATAGTGGCCACATGTGGAAGGGGTCCAGGCATGTGCCAGCCCACGTGGCCTTGGAAGCTGTAAAGCATGCATGTATACCATACCATACCAGTTGCCAATGAGTTGATTCTGACTCATGGCGACCCCATGTGTCAGAGTAGAACTGCTCCATAGGGTGTTCAGGGGCTGATTTTTTGGAAGTAGGTCTCCAGGCCTTTCTTCCAAGGTGCCTCTGAGTGGTCTCAAACTGCTAACCTTTTGGTTAGCAGCCAAGTGCATTAACCATTTGTACCACCCAGGGACACAGTGTCACGTGCCCCCAGGTTATTGTGTGTGCAGCCAGCTCAGTCCCATGTATGTGCACATACATGTGCTCACCTGCAGGTGGCTGGCCATGTGTCTGGCAGCCCCCCACGTGCCCGCTGGTCTGCGTCTATTTGGGCAGCAGATGCAGGGGGGAGGGGAGAATCTTAGCTCACACATCCAAGCAACACCATGAGCTGTTGCTTCCAGCTTATCTTAAAATAGCAACAGCTGAAGAAATCAGGCCATGCAGGGCCCTGGGGGAGGGATGAGTGGAAGGTGGCAGGGGAATGGCTCAGAGCCCCTGCCCAGCCCCATTCCTGAACCTCCATCTCCTTCTGGCCCAGGAGAACCTCCAGGGTTATCCCAATGCCCGGGACAGAGCCTGAAATAAAGGGGGTAGGGGTAAATTGGTGACTGAGTGTGGTGTCTGTCCCCCCATCCCACCCAGTCCAAATGATGGGTGCAGCAGGCTGCCTGGTGCTGCGGGAGGGGTAAAGAGAGCCCAGCTCCTCCTCCTCACCCCCAGCTTCAAGCAGTGATTAGGGGGGATTTAACCCCTCACATTTCCATCCCACTTCAAGGCACTCCAAATAAACGATTTAATTGGAAACTGCTTGCACTGCCAGCATAGCTTAGCCCTCCCCACTCTACTAATCAGCCAAAAGCTTCCCTAGTAGAAATCTGGGGGCCATCTCACCCGCCCTGTCCATTCTCTGCCTGTAGCCAGAGGAAGTGGCCCAGGAAGCTGCTGAGGAGCCACTGATCGAGCCCCTGATGGAGCCAGAAGGGGAAAGTTACAAGGAATTACCCCAGGTGAGGGGGCAGCAGGGCTGGGTAGGACTCCTGGCATCCAGGGAGATTGCTGCCATCCCCAGCTGCGGGGAGGGGTCCTCTGGCAGGATCGCCTGGGCCAGGGGGCTTCAGGCCTCCCTTTTCTAGAACTCGGGGTGGGGCGGGGAGGGTTGGCAGAGAGGGGAGGACAGATGGGCCTAGCGCTGCACCCCAGGCATCCCTGCCCAGGAACAGCTCAGCTGTCAACAAGCTCTAGGTTTGTCCCTGCCCGCGGGAGGGGCGTGCCCTGTTCCTCCTTGAGGGGGAGGGGTCCGGGGCCAGCGTGACTACTTGGTCCGCAAGCACTCCCTTTTGCTCTTTTCCACTTCACCCCACCCCTCTGATGCAGGAGGAGTATCAGGAGTATGAGCCAGAGGCGTAAGGGCCCAGGACGGCCCCCCACCAGCAGCACAATCCTTACCCTGTCCCCTACCCAACCCCCCAGAGCCAGGGCTGCCCTGTCCCTTCCCCCCAACACGAGATCTTCCTTCCGCTCCGGGGCGCCCCCTCGGAGCCTGTGTTCGGAGCCTGTGTTCGTGTCTGTCCGTCCGTCTGTCCTACCTGCCCGCGTCCACCCCTGGGGCGAGGACAGGCCGGGTCTGCGGTCGCTGCTGGGAGCCTTGTCCCCACCAGTGTTGCCCCCTTCCTGCCCCCTCCCGTCCAGTGTCCGCGCGAATGTAGCATGTTCTATGTTTTTAAACGAAGATCGGAAAGCGACGGCTCCCCTGCCCCCGCAAGAGGCTCTCCCAGGGGCCCCCGGGCAGCCCCAGAGCCCCCCAGCCCACTCTCACATCGACCCCAAGTACCTTTTTTTAACCAAAACCAGGAGCCAGGCTGAGCCATGACCCTTCCCCCGAGCCGGCCGGGTCCGAGCGCGGGCGTCGTGTGTTGAGATTGTGGCATGGAGAGTTCCCCAACCCTCCCCCCACCACGTGTGAGCGTGTCCCGGGCGGGCGGGCCGGCCGACCCCCGCGTGTCCATGAATAAAGCCAATCTGTCTGTAGCAGGCGCCGAAAGGACAGAGCTGGGCTGGGCGCCGGGTGGGGGCGGCTGATGGGCGTCCAGGTCCCAGCCCTGCCCAACTCCAATCTTTGAGGCCTGGCACACTCAACTTCTCCATCTCCTACTCGCGCGATGACCTGGTGGGGAGGGAGATCCCCCAAGGTCGGGACATTCAGTGGACTGGGAGATAGCCGAGAGCCACAAGGTGGCCTGGGGTGCCACCTGCTGGGCCGTAAAGCGTCTGCTAGGGATGCGAAACCGAGAGCTCACACCTCGGCGCACACGTAGCGCAGGTGCGCGGTGCCCATGCACGCACGGACATGCGTGCACGTACGCTGGTGTATGAGCGCGAACCCTAGTATATGCACCCTAACGGGTGCGCTCGTGCACACACGCATGCACTCACGGTTGCCCACGCGCGGCGGAGAAACTCTGAAATCAGCAAAGGGGGCACTGGAAGACGCTGTTACACGCAGACAGACCTTTCCCACTCCAGACGGCACGCACCTCTGCGAACGCCCGCCGAACGCAGAAAACCGGGTCTACCGGGAGGGGAAATGGGCAGGTGCCCCAGAAGGGGGCGGGGCTTCGGCAACCGGTGCCCTGCCCTCCGGAAAGGTTCCCGAAAGTTTGGTTGAAGGGGGCGAGGGTCCGCAGAAATCCGGAAGCCACCAGGAGCCTTGGGCGGAACAAGACCGGCACTAGGGGGCCTACGACACCGCCTCGCGTGGGGAAGACGGGGGCAGAGAAGCCGCGGGCTCTGCGCACAGGCCCGGCTCTCATCGGTGCACAGGCCCCGCCCCGCCCCGCCGCGCTTCTGCTCTCATCTGCCGCAGAGGTCTTCTACAGGTCCTGCATAGAGACCCCGCCCCCGTCCCTGCAGAAGACTTGCTTTTCTTTGCGGCCGAGGTCCCTGACCTCATCTGCGCAAGGCCCTGGAGCCTTGTCTGCAGTGGTCCGGCCTCCGTTCGGTAGGAAGTTCTGCCTCGCTCTCCAGTCCCGTGGCTAGGAGAAGCTTGCTCTAGTCAATCAGCTCCCAAGTGTTAGCACCCACCCCCCCGTTCCCTGGGACTGGAGATGGTGCAAGGCCAGGGGAGGCCCTGAACGCTGGGGGAGACAGGCCCGCCGGGGTCACCTTGGCCTGCAGTGTAAATTATTTCCGGAAGCTGGAGGTAGCTGGCAGACGCGTGTGAAAGGAGAACAAACCAGTGGGCTTTGATTCTCTGACTCAGGTGCCAGTGCCCTTTTGGCTGAATCAAGACACAACTTACATCCTGCAGTCCATGGGGATTGCAAACTCGTGGTCCTCGGGCTGAATTTGGCCTGTCGTTGTGTTTAATTAGTTAGCACAATGTCTTATACATTTTTTTAATTTGAATACTTTCGGGCTGGGTACACCTCTCAGTTGGCCCCAGCCCCCTCCCCTCCCTATTGGATTACTCCCATCCACTGCACTCATTTTCATGAACTGCCTGGACTAGAGGATTTGAGTTTGTGACCGCTGCTCCAGTCACTAGCACCTGATCCCCATTTCTAGATGCCACACCAGGCCCACCATCTGGCCTGTGGGGGTTATTTCTCCTTCCCTGGTTGGAGCCTGGTTCTGCTCAGAGACCAATGTTCTCATCTGCCGGGGTCACTAAACACTATTCCAGGCACAGGCCCAGAAAGCACCTGCGGAAGATGCCACAGCTGGCTCAGATGGCAGTCCTGACTGTGTGCACGTGCCCGTGAGAGCACGCGGCTCCTGGGCTGCTCCCTGGTAACAGGGACAGAGTCATTTCCTGAGCACCCAGGATGTCCTAGGTATCAGATGCTTGTTATTGCCACTCATTTCACTTAAAACGGTCCTCAGGACTTACCATCACCACCATCTCACAGACGAAGGAGTACAGGCCGGAGAGACAAAGTTACCTGCCCTAGGTCACATTGCAGGGAAGTGTCAAAGGCCATGCTCAGCCCGGGCCTGACTCCGAAGCCTAACTCCTTTGGCATTTTCCAAGAGGGGCTTTCTCTCACTCTGACGGGGGACAAATAAACAGCAACGACAGGAAACGTGGAGGCAGCAGGGCAGAGGTTACAGACCTCGTTTAGCGTCATGGAGATGGTGAGCAAGATTGTGGGCGTGTGTGGGCTTGAGCTCATGTGCACCCTTGAGTATGTGAGATGGGCATGCCGTGTGCTATGTCAATATCTGTGTTCACGCCTGTACACGGATGTTGCCCACATGTGTTGTGTTTGTCCATGATGTCATTCAATAAGTGTGCATTGTACACCTGCCCTGACCTCAGAAGTGGTAGGCAGCAGGAGCCAGCCCGCAGGCACAGCCCTGCCATAGCTCACATGCTAGCTATCACAAGACCGCCAACAAACATACAAGAACATCACGCAGAATGATGAGACAGAACACGACAAGGAGAGGTCAGTGGGCAGAAGTAAAACGGTGGTCAGGTCATCTCTGAGGAGGTGAATGAAAGGAGGAGGGGAATGTTGCAGGTGGGGGAACAGCCCACCTCTTGCATGTCTGTGTGTGCACGAGGCTGTGCTCAGGGTCCTGTATGTGCACGTCGAAGCTGAGGCCTGGCCGGGCCTCCCAGGATTTGTGGACCCAGGCCCCCTTGCCCGACCCACCGCCTTCCCTCGGTTGCCTGCTCTTTTCCCGCCACTTAGACAGCTGCCTTCACCTCTGCCTGTTGAACTCCTTCACTCTTTTGAGCTTTCCCTGGTACATGATCAGAAGTTATTTCTCGTCTTCACCCCCATCCTGCTCATTTGTGCACACAGAGACCCCCTCCCTCCCCCACCCATGTCAGCTTTCTAAGAACCTTCACTGGCCTGCTGCCCTCTCCTGCTGATGAAGGGCTGGGGAGCAGAGGGGGCTGTCCCCGTGTCCCCACCATTTACCTGCCTCCTGCCCAGCCTGCCCATCCCCAACCCCCAGTAACTCTGCTCTGCAGCTTTCTCTGGAACTTTATTTTTGTTTTCTCCCTTCCCTATTTATAGCTCTCTCCCCTCTGAACCATCCCTACATCCATCCTGTTGCCTAGAAACGGGCTCTGGGCTGAGGGTGGGGGAAGGCCAGGCCGAGCCCAAGCAGGGGGAAAGGAAGAACTGTCACCCACACCCCCTCCCAGCACCACCCCCAGGCTCCCAGAAGCCCACCCTGCCCTCTGCACAGCAACCACTGATGGTTTCTAGAAAAATAAAACAAAATGTGAAAAACAGTAGCCATGTGAAGTCCTTTGTGGCTTCTAAAGGGCTTGGTGCCCATGATTCTACTTGCTCCTCTCAGTAGCCAGCTTTGCTGGATGTCTGGACCCATTTTTCCAGATGAGAGAACTGAGGCTCCAGGAGGCCAAGGATCCACAGCTGAAGCCTTCTCAGTGGAAACTCCATGCTCTGGATTTGTTAACCTTGGGATATTGGCCCAAAACACAGGAAAGAAGAAGACTTAAAAATATAAATAATTTCATAATTCCATTAGTGGCTGTCAGGGTGAAAGAAAAATTTAGCCACAACCCTGCCACACACCAAGCCATCACCATGCCCCGCCATGCCACCCTACCATGCCCTCATCATACCCCCCACTATGCCCTCACCATACCCCTACTATACCCTCACCATGCTCTCACCATGCCCCCACTATGCCCTCACCATGCCGTCACCATACCCCCACCCTACCCTCATCATGCTCCCACTATACCCCTACCATGCCCTCACCATGCCCTCACCACACCCCCACCATACCCCCGCCATGCTTCCACCATTCCCCCACCATACCCCTCACCATGCCCCCGCCATGCCCTCACCATGCCCTCACCATATTCCCACCATGCCCTCACCACGCCCCCACCATGCCCTCACCATGACCCACCATGGCCCCACCATGCTTTCACCATGGCCCCACCATGCTTTCACCATGCCCCCACCATGCCACCCCACCATTCCCTCCACTATGCCACCCCACCATGCCCCCGCCATGCCTCCTGCCATGCCCCCTCATGTCCTCCATGCCTCCACCATGCCACCCACCATACCACCTGCCATGTCCCCACCATGCCCGCCACTTTGCCCTCACCCTGCCTCCAACTATGCCCCCATCATGCCCCCACCATACCACCTCTCCATACCTCCATGATGCCTGACTTTCCTGGGGATTGGAGGTCTACTTGCTTCCTGGCTCTGCATTTCACCAACTGTGTAACCTTGGACAGTTTGCTTAACCTCTCTGAGCCTCAGTTTCCTCAGCTCAAAAGTGAAGGCACTAATTTCCATCCCACAGGAATAGTAAATTGCCATCGAGTTGATTCAGACTCATAGCAACCCTATGAGACAGAGTAAAACTGCCCCATAGAGTTCCCAAGGCTGTAATCTTTACAGAAGCAGCTGCCACATCTTTCTCCAGCACATCAGTTGGTGGGTTCCAACCGCTGACCTTTTGGTTAACAGCCAAGCACTTAACCACTGCACCACCAGGGCTCCTTCAGGGACTAGTAGGAGAATCAAATTTAATGCCAATGAGAAAGTGCTTTGTCAACTGTAGAGTGCTGTGTAAATGTGAGCAATCAATAACAACAGCTAATATCATTATTACTGTTGTTACTATTGGGACCAAGAGGAGGGGCAGGGGAGCCAAAATGGGCCCTGAGACTAGAAAGGGAGCCCCTGGCCTGTATCAGGGCAGAAGGTCTCTTTCCCGGGCAGAGTGAAGGGCATGGGTGGGGCCGCCTGGGAGCACCTGTGGAACTTTGGGGAGTGGAGGAGGACACGGAAGCCCCTTGTGTCTGACCCTTTTTCTCCAGGAGCTGGATCTTAAGTGCCTCGTCCCGAACGCTCTGCTCCCTGTCACCCAGTCCAAGGCCTGCCCTTGCCTTCAGAACAGAGTCTCTGGGAAGAATTGGGGAGGGGGCTGCCAAGGAGCAGCTGGGCTGTGATTCAGCTTGAGTCATCCATCCAAATCCTTGGGCTGCCCCCAACCGGGGGGATGGGGGTGCAGACAAGGAGGGAGGGAGTGAGGGAGGCTGTGTGGGTAGTGGGCTGTGCTCATGTGCCTGAGCCAGGGGCGTTCATAAATACTGGGGCAGCACTGAGGGGCCTGGTGCATGTGAGGAGATCAGGATGGGGAAGGTGACCCCATGGGCATCTGTTATCTGAGCTGACTGAGGAGGCAGGGTTTGCTTATGTGTGTATTGCAAGTATCTGAGTGTATAAGGATGAGTTAATAGTGTGGGCTGAAGTTTAACTCCCAACTTCGTCACTTTTAAGCAGCGTGGCCCTGGCAAGTTGCTTAACCTCTCTGAGTTTCAGTTTCTTCATCTGAAAAATGGGAATAATAATCGTATCTACCTCAGATGGTTTTGCTGTGAGGATTAAGTGGACTGAGATCATGACTATAAAACACTTAGTAGATGGCACACCACCATCATGATCATCACCCAGGGTATATCAGGTTACATATTGCATGCGTGAGGATGGCTGTGTATCTGAGTGTCTATATTCAGGGGAGTGGTCTTACAAGCCGTAGGGGTGCTGAGTGTGGATAAGTGTTTCTTGAAGGAGTGTGTGGATGTGTTGTGTGTGCATCCCTGAAGTAAACAAAGAACTTGATAGAAGGTGGGTTTATATGGCATTGCCTCTCATATAATCCACTCCCTTCTCTCTCACACACACCCAGCACACACACCTTCCTTCGAGTTTGTGATTTGCTGAAATTCGACCTAGACCAGGACCAGTGTACCAGCATAGGGGCCAGGAACTGTGGATTCTCTACTGGGAATCTCAGATCTTCTCAAAAGGCTTTCGCTTCAAGCAGAGCTGGGATGGGGGTAGCTGGCAGGATCCCAAGGATGAGTGTGCCAGGGGGTGAAAGGAGGGTTGGTTATGTATTTGTTGAATTGGGTATGAACAAGAGAGAGACTATGAGCGTCTGCGTGTGTGCATATATGAGTGTTGTGCATGGCTGTGTGCATGTGTGTGAGTGCACTTTTGAGTGTGTGTGTGCGTGTGCGTGTATGTCCATATGTGTGCGTGGTGCATGAGTGTGTGTGTGTGGTTGGGATGGCATTGGGGGGTGGCTGCTGCCTCTGCTCTGGTACAGTGTGCTTGTCTCCATGGTGCCTGTTGCCACACATGCTTGCTTTTCAGAAAGTCGCTGGGATTGTTTATTCCGCCCCCGGCCTGGGCGCCAGCCAAGGAGCTGCAGGCACTTGTTTATCTTGTGGTGCGTACGAGTGTGTATGGCTCCCCAGCGGCAGACGAGCCGAGAAATGCACGCATACGCACTCACACACGGGTGCGGGTGACCATGTTGGTTGTAACAAGCTGAGACTGAACCCAGAATGAGCCACAAACCCGGCCCAGGCAGACTTTCTCTATATGGAGACAAAAATGAGCCCCAGCAACTCCAGGTGTATGTACACACCACCAATTTAACAAGCCTAAAAGTTCCAAGGAAGTGTGAGAGCCAGTAGACCTGGCTTTCGTCCAGTGCTCCAGCCCTACTCCCAGAACTAATCATCAGGATTGTCACTGGCCAAGATGGGGCATGACCCACCCCAAAAAGGCTGGAAGGGCTGCCAAAACGCTGGTGTCCACCTCGAGTGCCCACACTGTGCCAGGCACTTGGTATATATTTTTTCCTTACATCTTCAGAGCTCTGAAAGCTGAGAGTGACATGTGATGAAGCTGAGGCTCAGCGAGACCCCAATCAAGGCCACACAGCTAGTAAATGGCAAATCTAGGGGTTGAACTCACCTCTGTCCTCTTTAAAAAAAAAAAAATTATTCTGATGAAATATATGTAACAAAACACTTCCATTTCCACCATTTTTACGTATCCAATTCAGTGACATTAGTTACATTCTCCATGTTGTGCAACCATCACCACTGTCTTCATCATCCTTAATAGAAACTCCTTACCCATAATGCAATACCCTCCCCATCCCCGCTCCATGGCTTTGCTTTAGCAAGTTTTTTGTTTTGTTTTCTGGAAATTTTCATTAAAGAAAAATGTTTTCATCAACAAGTCCCTATGGAACAAGAGTGGTTGGAAAGCATGGCAAAGGATGCAGGTGGGAAATGGCCCTGACTGTGCCCACAATGAAGACACTGTCACTGCCCTGATCACATCCCCTCGGATGCCCTTAACATTTCTGTGCCTGCACCAATACTGCCGATAGCCAGCACTTGCATCTTTGTCTGTAAGAGCTGCTCTCGGGCTGCTGGGCTCACTTAGCCTACATGCACTGTTGGCCAGACCAAACTCACTGCCGTCAAGTCGATTCCAACTCATAGCAACCCTACAGGGTTTCCAAGGCTGTAAATCTTTACAGAAGCAGACTGCCACATCTTTCTCCTGCAAAGCAGCTGCTGGGTTCGAAGGCCGACCTTTTGATTAGCAGTTGAGTGCTTTAACCACTGCATCACCAGGGCTCCTTTGGGGGCCAGAAGTGCCTGGGAATTAACACATGGTCTCATTCAACACATCCACGGGACAGCCCTTAACTAACATCTGCCAGATGTTGGGATATAAATATCCCAGCTCCTTTACCCTTGTCTGGGGGAATTCTGAGGTGTGCATTGTACCCCATTTCCCAAAACTTCCCTGCAGGATTGAGCTTCTGGTGCCCATTGTGGTAGCTGACTTAGTGACTTCATGGAGCCCTGGTGGTGCAGTAGTCAAGCACTTGGGTGCTAACCAAAAGGCTAGCGGGTTGAATCCACCAGCTGCTCTTTGGAAACCCTATGGGGCAGTTCTACTCTGTCCTATAGGGTCGGTAGGAGTCAGAATCAACTCGATGCAACGGGTTTGATTTGTTTGTTTTATTGACTTCCTTCCTTTCCTGGATTACCTCCCCCACTTCCCTGCTAGTGTACTTATTGTTGTCAGGTGCTGCTGAGTCGATTTTCAACTCATAGTGATCCGATGTGACAAAGCAGAACTTCCCCATAGGGTTTTCTAGGCTGTAACCTTTATGAGAGCAAATCACCAGGTCTTTCTCTTGTGGAGCCACTGGATGAGTTTGAACCGTCAACCTTTAGGTTAGCAGCCAAGTGCTTAACTGTTGTGCTGCCAGGGCTCCTTGTTGGTGTCTTTGCAACTCCCAAATAAGCCACATGCCCTCACGCTTCATCTTACTGTCTGCGAGCTGCCCCGGAGAGCTGGATCCCATCCTCTTCCCCCACGGAGGCATCTGGGCCCAGCCACCATCCTTGCCCTTTCTGGCATCTTCCCCCTTCCCTCTCTGCTGGCCCTCTCCTACCTGGATCTACATGTCTTCAGGTTTCCACCATCTTAACCTTCCATCCCTCTGTAAGCCAGTTGCTGTGGAGCTGACTTCGACTCATGGCAACCCCATGTGTGTCAGAGTAGAATTGTGCTCCACAGGGTTTTCAGTGACTGATTTTTTGGAAGGAGATCACAAGGCCTTTCTTCTGAGGTGCCTCAGGGTGGACTCAAACCTCCAGTCTTTGGGTTAGCAGTCGAGTGTGTTAACCATTTGCACCATCCTGGGACTCCTATAGAGACTGTCATATCTCTTTTCTCCCTCAAAGCCTGATCTTCTTGAGAGAGCTGTCTTCACTTGCTCTCTCCACTTGCTTACTCCCATTCACTTACCAATCTTCCTGCCCCCACCCCACCAAGTCTGGCTTCCACCCCCACCACTCCACTGACTATTCTCATCAAGTTTCCAATTACCTTCTTTCTAAGCCCAGAGGATGACTCTCAGACCATACTTTGTCTTTCTGATCCAGTTGACCCTGCCCTCCTTCTGGAACATTCTCTCCCCTTGGCTTCTGAGACTTCACACTCCTGGGTTTCCTCCAGTTTCTCACGGTTCTCATTCTTCTTTGTAACCTCCTTTCCCCTGCCTGTCCCTTAATGTTGGTGTTCCTCAGGGTGGACCTGGGGCCCCCATCTCTACTTATTTGGCCTACACTCTCCCTCCATGTACCATTGCCCCTCCCATGACCTCCATCACCAGCTCTTGGTTGATGGCCACCTGGTCTGTCTCCAGCCTTGGCCACTTCAGAGCTTAGCTCCAGACTCAGATGTCTCAGCACAACTGTCCCACATGCCCTTCATTTTCCCCCAAGGCTCACCAGGTATCTATCCTTCATCCACCCACATCCCCAAGGCAGAACCTCAGAAAGGCAGCGGAATCCTGCCTCACCCCCACACCCACATCCACTCCATGACCAAGGTCTGTTGATTTTACCCCTAAGTAGATACTGAATCCGTCTCTTCCTCTCCATTCCGACAAACGTTGCCATAGTTCAAGCATCATAGTCTATCAGCTGGATGACTGCCACAGCTTCCTCACTCATGCCCTGCCCCCGATATTCTGGATCCCCCTCCTGCCCATGCTCTCTTTGCCCTAGGAGGAACTTTTTAGATCACAGGTTTGTTCTTGCCACTTTTCACGACCTGTAAATTTCCCAAGCCTCAATTTCTTCATCTGTATCATGGGGCCAGTAATGTTTACCTTAAAGGGCTGTAGGGGGAATAAAATAAGATGATGAATGTGGAGCAGGGTTTGTAAACTCTGACCCAGAGTGCTCTTGTGAGCAGTGAATGAACAGTTTTCAGGAACAGAAATGTTAGGAAGCCGCGCTGGTTCGTGGTGCTATCCGTGGTTCTGAAAATTGGCGCGCACTGTGCGTTTTTCTCCTCCGCTGGGATGCTATAGGGTCGCTATGACTCGGAATCGACTTGATGGCAACTGGTTTGGTTTGCTTTTGATTTGGGATGCTGGCTGAGGACGTTGGCCCGATGGATCTTCATTTGCCATTTAGATTTTAAAAAAATTTTTTTTAAAGAAAGATCATGGTAACTTATGGTTCAGCAGGTGAGAGGAATAAAACATAAATGTTAAGCGTGAGGTTTCAGGAGTTAGACTGCTTAGGTACTAACTAGCTGTGCGACCCCACACAAGATACCCATCTGTATCTCAGCTTTCTTATCCGAAAAGCGGGGATAATGAGATATTAACACTAACTTTCTCCACCGTGATGGGAAATTGATATTAGATAAAAACCTGTTTTAAAAAATCTTAGCATGGTGTCTGCCCCTAAATAAGCATCTCATTAACGTCAGTTGCAACCATTTTTAGTAAGTTGTGTCATGGCACAGGCAATAGGGTTTTATTATCTCTCCGGCAATCACAGAATTATAATTTCTCCTCAGGAAAGTTGGCTATTTCTCTGCGTATAAATGTGGAGAAGGTAGGCCCCGAGTCCTCATGTCCTTGGCAATCCCGATTCAACTCGCAGACTGTGAGCACCTACTTTAGGCTCCTTCATCCTTCCAAGGCCACTGTGAGTGATGATGTTAGCCCCCATTTTTCAGATCAGGAAACTGAGGCTCAGAGAGGCTAAATGACTTGCCCAATGGCACCCAGAGGAGGAAAGCCGGGCTTGCACAGACCAGCGGGTGAGCGGGCACCCTAGCTGGAAAGGCTGGTAGCTGGGGAATCCAAGGCGCCTCTTCCCCACTCCCCACTACCACCACGCGCGTCCCCGCCGCTCGCGGGAGTGTGGGCGGCGGGAGACAAAGGGCCTGGGGCGGGGGAGGGCGGGGAAGGAGGCCGGAAGTGCAGCCAAGGGAGAGGCGGGAAATTTCCGCGCCGGGGGAGCTCGGAGACCGAGCCGATCTGAGTCTCCATCCAGGTACTGCGTGTCCTCGGACAAGTGGCTTCCTCTCTCTGAGTCCCAATTCCTTCCTCGGTAAAGCAAGAAAGCGTTCGCGGGGCTGGATTGAGTGAGATCTAGAGGCAGCGCGCCCCGCCCTCAGCAGGCGTGCAGCAAATGGGCAGCCTCTCCGCCCCTCAGTCTCCTAGTCTATGAAATGGGAACCCGACTGAGGAAGGCGGGGCCCCTGGGAGCCCAGGTACTAGGGTGAGGGGCGGCGGGCGAGGGGCGCCCCTCCCTCACGGCCCGGCATCCCCGCCGGCACCGCCCCCTCCCCGTTTCCGAGGCTGCGAGTCGGCCAGCGCGCATGCCCGGGGCGGGGCGCGGGGCGGGAGCGCGGAGCCAGCGCGGGGGACGGCGGCGCGGAGTCTGCGGGTCCGCCCGCCAGCCGGGCGGGAGGCAGCAGAGGCTGCTCGGGCGGCGGCAGCGGGCGCCAGGAGCCAGAGCGCAGCATGCGGAGGAGCAGGAGCGGCTCACGGCCCGGGTAAGCGCCGCGCCGGCACCTGCTGCCCTTCCGGGCAGGCGGTGTCGATCCCTTCCTCCGCTCGTGGCCCGCCGGGAGCCGCTGTCCGGGGTCCTCGAACCGCCTCCGTGGCCGGGCTTCGGCCCCGCGCGTGGCGTGCGCCCAGGTGTGTGCGCGCGCGCGCCGGGGGGCGGTGGGTGTCCATTTCCAAGCTCCTTGCCCGAACGGAGCGGGGCGGGGCGGGGCGGGGCGGGGCGGGGGCGGGTCCCGCAGCCCCGGGCCGGACACCCCGGGGGCCCCGGAGGCCAGGCCTCTCTGTGTTGGGCCGGGGCCCTGCGCCCGGCCTCGCCGCCGGCGGCCGCTTTGTTCAGCACGGCCGGACAAGAGAGGGCGCTTCCCGGCACGGTGGCGGGGGGAGGGTGGTGGTGGTCTGCCGCGTTGATTCATCTCCCCCTGGAGTGAGCTGGGCGCTGGAATGGTTCCACTCGCACCACTGAGCACACTCGCCATCACACACCCAGTGTGGCACACACTCGGGCACTGTCATACATGCTGACACACACTGCGTCCACGCATGTGTGCCTCACTCCTGGCGGAAACCACAGATACATACACACACAGTGTGGCCCTTGGTCATTCCATTAGACATACACACAGCCACCTGTGCACCTTCCAGTACGCTGTGCGGGAGTCTCACGTACACAGCCAGGCACAGCAACGCACTCACATCAACCATCGCTGAGCCCACCACATTCCATTTCACCGGTACTCAGTGATCACAACACACTTGCAGCCACCACCCTGCTCATGGCGTCCCTTATGTACCCCTAGACCCTGGAGCAGGCTGTTACACATGTGCACATTCTCACTGTCACACACACTCTGTCTCCTAGCTCACCCTCACCCCCACCCAGCCCAAGTATGCACACCCCTACACATCCACTCTGGGATGGATGGTCTGGGGCTGTTTCTGGAAGGCCTGGCTATCTCCCTTGCTAGATTCCTCCTTGCCCTTCAGCCCCAGGCAGGAGGCATTGCTGCTCTGAGGATACTAGGGGCAGAGGTACAAGGGACAGGCGGATGGGGATTGTCAGACACACACAAGCACACACACCTGCTGAAGCTTCACAAGCCTTTGTTGGTCTTGTCACCATGGGAGGAGGTGTTTGCAGACACTGGCAGCCTTGGCCCTGATTGGGGGTGGCAATGGCTCTGCAGTAGGAAGAAATCCGAGAGAGAAAGGAATGGGATAGCTGGGTCTCCGTGGCCTGAATGGTTATTCACCAGGACTGTTCTGCCTGGTAACGGAGCACACCCCCCTGTGCACACCCCCAGGCCAGCTCTCTCATGATTGAGACTGTGAGGCCATGTGCACATGTGCACACCCACAAGGTCCAAGTGGTCCCCACAAAGGACACACACAGAGGCCGATGTGCACATACAGGTTGCACGTGTGGACACCAAGCTGTTCTTGAGCAGGACGCGGCCAGGTCCTGGCCCCCCAGGCTGGCCTACACTGCACAGACATCCACAAGCCTTCTGACATGCCTCTGCATGCCCAGGTGGGCTGGCCTGCACACATGTGTAAAACATCTGTTTCCAGGGGTGTGCATGCAGGAACATTCTTGCGTCCTCTCCCTGGCGCTGTTGCCTATGGCATCCAAGGGATCAGGAGGCCCCTTGGCCTGACCCCAAAGAGCAGAAAGGGGTTTTATGAGCTAAGCATTGGTGTCCAAAATCTTAGCTGATACAGGTGAGAAGAACCTGAGCTTTGGGTTCAGACACAGCTGGCTTTGAATGCCAGTCACCCCTTCCCCAGCTGTGTGTCCTTGGTAAAGTCTTTTTTCCCCTCTGACCCTCAGTGTCCTCATCTGTAAAATGGGATGATAATCTCTCCCTCACGAGTTGTTGTGGGGCCCAGATGAAAAAATGAACCTGAGAATGCTGGGCCCAGTCCTAAGCACATAGTGGGAGAGTGAGCTGAGTTCTAGGGAGAGGTTGGGGTGAGGAGGTGAGGCCCCAGGGCTGGGCTGCCTCTTTGAGAAGGGCCTGGAGAATACTGAGGCCTCCTCAGGAGCTAGGAAGGGCCCTGCAGAAGCAAACAACAGAGCCTCTGGGGATGTTCTCTGAACAGAACTTAAATCCAGGGCTGGACCAGCTCTTCCAGATATAACTATATTTTCCCATTTCACGGATTAGGAAACTGAGGCCCAGAATGTAGAAAAATTCACCCAAAGTCACAGAGCAAGTCAGTGACCAAGCTAGGGCTTGATGCCAGATCTATCAAACTCCCCGGCCAGCTCTGTCCCTACTCCAGGCCTTATCCCACATCAGAGGCTGAGAACCGCAAGCCTGGGGAAGCTGGCCTCTTCCAGGGAAGCTTCCAGAAGAGGCATGCTATCAGCTGGGACATGCCTGCCTCTCAGAACGTCTCATTTTCCAACTTGAAAATAGGAATTCAGTACCCACCTGGCAGGTGTAGGAATCGCTGGGTAGTACAAATGGTTAAGCACTTGACTGCTAACTGCAAGGTTGACGGTTCAAACCTACCCAGAGGTGCCTTGGAAGAAAGGCTTGGCAATCTGCTTCTGAAAGGTCACAGCCTTGAAAACCCTAGGGGGTGCAGTTCTGCTCTGCACATACGGGGTCACCATGGGTAGGTATTGACCACGGCGACTAGTTTGGCTTTATTCTCTGGCCGGTGTATGGGTTCTGCACGTAGTAAGGGCTGGACATGTGTGAGGTCACCTCCCACCTTTCTCAGCATCAAGGCCAAGAGGCAAAAACTCAGGTGGTTGCAGGCCAGGAGGACAGCATACGTGGGACACTGGCTGTAAGGAAAACAACAGTGCAAATTCAGCGATCAATGGCAGCAGAACACCTCAGTGCCCCTCAGGGTCTGGGACACCATAGGGAGGGGTGGAGATTTCGGCTAATAGGAAAGCCCACACCCCTCTCAGAAGGCTGCCGTCACTCAGCTACAGATGACTGTTGCCAGGCAGGATACCCGTTCAGGGTGGCCACGTCTTAGTTTTCCAACAGAAGCTGGAAATCTGATTCTCACATGAAATCTTCTGATTTTTAAATGCTCATAAATTAATTTCTCTGGTTTTTTGTTTGTTTTTTTTTCCCCAGCACTCTGGGTCCAACAAGCCTGTCTGAGGGCTAGATTTTGTCAGCTGGTGCCTCTGCTACCGGCCCGCCCTCCCCTGCCCGCTTCTGGGAGCACAGCTGGGCTCTGACAGGCTGAGTAGATAAAAACAGGCCTTCCTGTACACAGCCCAGCCTTAAAGTGAGCAGAGCCTCACATACCCCTCATCTTCTTTAATTTCCACAGCAGCCCTGTGGGGGAAGGGGGTGGTCTTGTCAGGGTCCCCAGGGAGGGGAAGGGCCTTGCCAGAGGTCATGCAGCCAGTGTGGGAGGTCCTGACTTCCTGCTCCTGGAGCTCCTGCTCCAGACCCAGGCCTCACCCACAGGGAGGGAGCTTGTGGGAGGGGCCTAGTGTGTGGGGACCTCAAGGTGGGCCACTTGGGTGACCCCTTCCAGCTCCAGCCCTCATTGGAACCTGGGCTCTTTCTCTTGCCTGCTCCCTCTGATTTATGGTGTCCTCTCCCACAGCCCCAAGGACCAGAGGTTGCAAGCAGGGGAACTAGGGGTCAGAGCTGGCCCATAAAAGCGTTTTGTTTGGTCTACATGGTATTAAAAAAATGAGACAATATTTAAAATATAGAAAAATCCAGGTTTATGACTTTGTTTTAGAAATTAGGAGACATGGCCACTAGGGGGCCACATTCACTTCCCTGCTTAAAACACTCCGGGTTTCCCAGTACCCTCAGGATAAACCCTGATTCCTTCCCTCTGGCCCCACGGTTATCTGGCCTGAAGAGCTCTCTTCTCCCGCTCTCCTCCCTCGCCTCCCTCTGCTCTTCCTTCTCTCCTTTCCACCTCCACTCCAGCCACTAGAAGGCCTCTCTACGGCTGGCTTAGAGGTTACCCTCAGAGGTGCCTTCTTTGACCACCTTATCTAAACCAGCTGCCGCCTCCTTTGTTTCACAGCATCTATTATTTTAAATTATTTATTTGCTTACTTGTTTTCACTGCTGTATCCCCAGTACTGAGAACAATGCCTAGAACATTGCATAGGTGTTTAATAAATGTTGAATTAATGGATAAATTCCTACTTGGCCAAAATCAGCAGGAACTGAGTGCAGCTGCCCCTTTAGAAGGGAACGGTTTGCCACAGTCCCCACCACTCCCTCCTGTCTCCCTGACTCTGAAGATGTCGGGAGTCTTTGATTATCTTGCTTGCTCTGATGTTTTTCTTATGGGAGGAAATGTGTATCTGTGTCCATATCGCTATCACAAGGCGAAAAAGGAAGATGAGCCCAGTCTATGCCACTGCAGTCTGATGGCTGCATGACCCGTGGGAAACATTGAGCTTCTCACTCCTCATTTTTGTGCTGATGAAAACCAGATACACTCTCCTGTGCTTCAGACCTGCCTCCCTGCTGCCTCCTGGACGTCCCACTCTGCAAGTCCCACAGGCATCTCAGTTCAGCTTCCCAAAACCAAATGCCCCACCATCCTCTGCAAACCTGCCCCTCCTCCCATGTCCCCATCTTGGTGATGGTCCCATCCCCCCAAGTCCCATAAGGCCAAAGCCTGGAGGACCCAGTGGTTAACAGTATCACTGAGTCCCTATCCAAGGACCCGAGGTCTAGTGGGGGACCCAGAGGTACAAATAGCTACATGCAGGGTGGCATGAGTCTGGTTAGGGAAAGAACAAGGGGCCATGGGAACCCAAAGGAGACTGGTAATCCCAGAAGGCTCACTGGAGGAGGCAGTGTTTAAACTGAGACCTGAAGGCTCAGAAAGAGATAGCCAGGCAGGGAGGGAAGGAAAGACTTCTCCAGCACAGGGTGGGTATTCTTGGAGACTGAGAAGGGAGAGAATATGAAGGCTTGGATGAACCCAGAGGGGTCATGCATGCGTGTTCGTGTGTGACAGTGTGTGTGTGCACGTTCATGTGTATGCACACCTGCTTTGGGAGTGGAAATGGGTAACCAAAGATAAAGCCCAGCAGGTAAGTAGTTGGTACAGAGGGGCTTGGAAGCACATTAAAGAGTTGGACTTGGCCCTAAAGGTAATAGGGAGTCTTTAAGTGTTTGAGGTTTGTCTTATTTTTTTTCTTCTTCACTTTTTAAAAAGTAGTACATGCACACATAACCAAAAAGCAGACATCACAAAAGGGCATACAAAGAAAAGTCTCACTTCCCAGAGGCAATCACTGCTAAAAGTTCCATGGATTTCCTTCCAGAATTTTTCTCTTTATACATAAACCCATAAATGTGTGTCTGTCCTTTTTCTTGGCTACATGCTTGGGATCCTAAGAGCATTTGCCCTCTGGCTTTTTTGGGGGGTATTAAACACTTAATTTATTGGTTTGGGGGCTTTTTTTTTTTTTTTTTTTGAAACTTGATGTATCACCACTGTATTACAACTGAGCCATTAATCTTACAGCTTCATCAACATTAACTGGTTTGCTTTCATGATGCTACTGAAGAATCAGCTGTTTCTGCAAAAGCTCAAAGGAAAGGCGTTTTGAGAAGTGTGCAAGTTTCTTTTGTCTATCTACAAAAGCCTAATTTACTCAGTTAACGTTTTCCTCATTCACAATATGTATCTTCTTAAAATTCACGCTAACTGGCTTAGCCTTTTTAGCCTTAAAATTTTTTTGCCTGCCTATGTGAAATAAGGAGTGGTACAAAATAAGGGTGGTACAAACGGTTAAGAACTAAGCTGCTAACCAAAAGGTTGGAGGTTTCAGTCCACCCAGAGGTGCCTCAGAAGAAAGGCCTGGTGATCTACTTCCAAAAAATCAGCCATTGAAAACCCTGTGGAGCAGTTCTACTCTGACACATATGGGGTCGCCGTGAGTAGGAATCAACTCAGCAGCAGCTGGTTTTCTTTTTTCTTTTATGTGAAATACATTCCTAGACTTCCTGTGCTCTCAGGGTATCGTTGTCTTTGATACCCCTGTGCAGCTGCTCAAGTCCCAGGTGACACCATCCCCTGCCTTTTGTCACTTAATTTATCTTGGACATCTCTCCTCATCACTCTGGGCCTTCTCACAGCTGTCGGGTGTGGATGTCTGCGTTTCATGTAACCCGTCCCTGGTTGTCTTCATCACCAGCCATGCCCTCGTGCACCCCTGCCCTTCCACCGGCCATCTTCAGGATCCTTCCTGGGGTGGACTTGCTGGCTTCAATGCTATCTGCACTATAAACGTTGATGGAAACCGATTCCCAAAAGATTACAACCAATTTACTTTCCCAGCAAGAGTGAGGAGGGTTTTGAGCAGGGGAGGGACATGATTGGATCTACATCTTAGAAAGATCATTCAGTCATTCATTGAACAAGTATTGATTGGGAGCTTACTTACTGCATGCCAGTCATTGTTCTAGACTCGGGGGATACATCAGTGAACACAGCAAACTCCCCACCCTCCTGGAGCTGACATTTTAACGGCAGAGACAAACCGTAAACAAGAAACAAATTTACATAACGTCAGCTGATGTCAGGTTCTATGAAGAAAAATGAAGTAAGACAAGGGCTATGGACAGGGCCAGCCAGGGTGGGAGAGGAGGCCTTATACGGGATGAGAAGTCTCAGGGAACAAACCATGAAGATATCTGGAGGGAAATGATTCTAGGCAGAGGAAACAGTCAGTGCAAAGGCTCTGAGGCAGGGTGTGTTCAGGGATCAGTGAGACGGCCAGTGTAGCTGAAGCCGCTTAATGGAGAGGAAGAGCCATAGAAGGCAAGGTCAAGAGAGGTAATGGGCCCAGAAAATGCAGGGTCTTGTGGGCCACTGTAAAGTTTGCTTTTACTTTGAGCAAGCTATGGAGACACTGCTTGGTCCTGAGTGGAGGAGGGACATGATCTGACTTGGGTTTTACTAAGCTCACTCTCACTGCCCTGTTGAAAGTTAACTGTAGGGATGAAGAGAAAGGCAGGGATTATCCAGGTGAGAGGTAATGGGGGCTTGGCCCAGGGTAGTGACCAGCTTCTGGATATATTCTGAAGGTACGACCATTACATTTTGCTGATGAATGGGACATGGGGTGTGAGAGAAAGTCAAGGGTGACTCTTGGGATGTTGACCTGAGCACTAGAGAGAGGGCTTTGGGAAGAGCAGGTTTAGGGGAACCAGGAGCTCTGCTCACCTTGGCTGCTGAGTGGCAAATGGAACAGGGGAGCCTGCAGCTCCAGCTACCTTCTGGACCCTCCTGGATTTCCTCAGGCACCACAAACTCAGCTTGTCCAAAGCGGAACTCCGCCTCCTTCAGATCTCCTACCCAACACCATCACCAGCAACCCCTACCCTAACCAGAATCCTCCCTCACCCCCCACAGCCAGTTGGTTTCCTGACAGTCCCTCCAGTCCTTCAGTTTGACCTCCGGCTCTCCATCCCCAGGACCTCTCCTGCACTGGCTATCTTCTAGACCACTGCAACTGCTCAGGGCCTGTAACAGAGAAGGTGCTAGCTGAATGAGTGAATGATTGAACAGCCTCCTCAGAGGTCTTGGCCGGCCCCTCTCTTCCTTCATCCCAGCCTCCACGCCATCCCAGAGCAATCTTTGAAAACACACACATCTGACTACGTCCCTTCCTTGACTATAAACTTCATGGCTCCCCAGGGCCTACAGACATCTTTTGTTTGGCCAGCATAGTGTTGTTTGTTTTTCACTTGAATTAAGTAGAATTTCTTTTCATTAAAATTATGGATTTCCCACTTCTCTTGAGAAACTAGAAAAGCTGGTACTACTAGATCCACATTTCTCCACAGCAGCACTTGGCCAGGTTGAGTAGTGGCTTCCCCTTTAAACAAGGCATGTGTAATCTGATTTGCCGCAGTCCCCACCACTCCCTCTTATACTCAGCCCACTTCCCTCACTTAAGTTACCTACATGACCCCCATGGCCTCAGAGTTTGTGGCCTCTGGCCTAGAAGGGCAAAAGCATAACTTCTGGGTAGCCTGTGCATGGGATGGGGCTGTTAAGGGAAAGGGAATGATAAATGTAGTTGAAAAGTTAGGCTGAGGTCAAGTTGTAAAGGATCTTGAATGCCATTTTAAGAAGTCTGCCCTTTATCCGGAGGGCCACTGGAAGCAGTGACATGGTTGGATCTATGTTTTTAGCCTAGGTTCACTGAACAAGAAGAACTCAAACAGCAGCAGAGAACCCAGTGAGGAGGCCTTGCTGCCAGGAGGGCCTGTGGAAGTAGAATCCACCTTCTGGCAGTCTCCTTCCAAGAAGGAGGAGGCTTCTTCCCTACTGAGTCTCCCCTGAGTCTGAGTCTACTCTCTCTGTGTTTCAGAACCAGGTAGCAGCCGTGTGCCCCAGCATGGTCACGAGAGCAAATAGGCTGTGCTGAAGACCCAGCCTGGCTCCAGCTGCTTCAAAGGACCCCAGCCTCCCAGGACTGCAGCCCACAGCCCTCTCTTGCCCACAGGATGGGAGCCTGGGGGCTGGTGGCCCAGTCATGAGGGACTGCTGCCCCTCCCAGCAAAAGGCCAACCCAGTACCCCCCAGGCACACCCCTGACCAAAGCCCAGGCATGGACTCTAGACACAGCAGCCCCAGCGGGGCTGGGGAAGGGGCCTCCTGCTCCAAGGGCCCTGTTGAGAGCTTGGCCTGCCCCTCCCAAACCTGCATCCCTCCCCAAGAGGCAGCTACCAAGGGGACATTGGGGACACATGAAGCCTCAATCTCAGGGACACCAGAAGCCACCTTCTCTGGGAAGCCAGGGGTTTCGAAGGCAGAGCCTGTGTCCTCAGTGAAAACTGATCCCGCATCTTCAGAGAACAAAAGTCCTGTGTTCTTGGAAAAGATGGATTCCAAGTCTTCAGAGAAGGCAGATTTCACTTCTACTTCAAAGGAAGATGCTGGGTCCTCAAGGAAGACAGATCCCATAGTTATAGGACAGACAGAGCCTGTCACCCTGGGAAAAGGGGATTGTGTGTCTTCTGGAAAGATGGATCCTGGCTCCTTGGGAAAAGAGGATCGTATGTCCTCCAGCAAAGTGAATACAGTGTCCCCAAGGAAGGAGGATCCTGAGTCTTTGAGAAAGGTGGATCCTATGTGCATGGACAAAGTGGAGCCTGTGTTCCCAAGAAAGGAGTATCCTGGGTGCTCAGGAAAAGAGCACCCTGTGTCCTCAGAAAAGGTGGGTCCTGCATCCTTAGGAAAGGTGGATCCCATGTCCTTGGAAAACATGGTTTCTGCATCTGCAGAAAAGACAGATCCTGGGTCCTTGGGAAAGCTGACTCTAGGATCCTCAGGCAAGACAGAACCTGTATTATCTGGAACAGTGGAACCTAGATCCTCAGGAAGGGGGGATCCTACAGGCTTGGGAATGGCAGATCTTATGTCCAAGGGAAATGCAGAAATTGTGTCCTCCACAAAAGAGGACCCCAAGTTCCCAGGAAAGATGGATCCTGCCTCCTCAGGAAAGGTGGATCCTATGTTTGTGAGAATGATGAAAACTGTATCTGCTGGGCAGATGGATCCTGTGTTTTCAGGAAAGATGGATCCCACATCTTTGAAAAATGTGGAGCCTGTGTCTTCAGATAAGGTAGGTTCTGTGTCCTCAGGAAAACCAGAGTCCTTGTCTTCCGAGCCTATATCTGTGGAAAAGGCAGAAACTGCATCCTTAGGAAAAGAGGCACCTTTGTGCTTCAGGAAGGTGGATCCTATTTCTGTGGGAAATATAAAAATAGCATCTTCCAGAAAAGTGAATCCTGAATCTTTAGGGAAGAAAGACCCCTTGTCCTCAGGTCCAGGGGATCCCAAGTCCTTGGGGACTATAGGGCCCCCATCTTCAGTAAAACCTGAGGCAGTGACTAGGGGGGAAGTGGGACCACTGTCCTTGGAGAAGGCAGATCCTGTGGCCTCTGGGAAGGCTGAGTCCCTGGCTTTGGGCAAGGTGGACCCTATGAAGACCAGGGGGGAGGCAGAAGCTGGCCCCTCTAGAGAAGTGGACTCTGTGTCTTCAGGAAAGGTGGACCCCACAACTCCAGGAAAAACAGCCCCTGTGTCCTTGGGAAAGGGGAATCCCATGTCCTCAGGAAAAGCAGAAGCTGTCCCAGAGAGAAAGGTGGATCCTCTGCCTCCAGAGAAAGGGAATCCTGTGAACTCCAGAAAAGTGGATCCCAGTGCCTCAGGAAAAGCAGAGCTGACGTCTGAGGGCAAAGCAGAACCGAAGCCCCCTGGGAAAGAAGCCCCTGCGTCATCAGGAAAAGAAGAGGCCGGGAAAGTAGCTTCCGTGGCCCTGGGGAAGGCACCCTCAGCGTTTCCATCTCCAAGAAAAGCAGAGCCCCCAACCTTGGGGAAGGTGGCACCCATGACTCTGGAGAAAGCCGAGGCCTCCCCCTTCAGGCAGGCAGATGACAAACCCGGCGGCGCAGCCCCTTCTCCCGAGGGTGTGGGGAGCGGCGGGGGCCGCACAGAGCCAGAGTCCGCGCCCCGCACCGAGGCGTCCAACCTTGGCCCGAAAGACACGGCGGTCGCTAGGGCCGCGAAGAGCCCTGGCCCCGACTCCACAGCGCCCCGGTCCAGGCCGCGGACTCGCGACAACTTCACCAAAGCGCCGTCGTGGGAGGCGAGCGCCCTCCCGCCGCCGCGCGAGGACGCGGGCACACAGGCGGGCTCGCAGGCCTGTGTCTCGGTGGCCGTGAGCCCCATGTCTCCGCAGGACGGCGCGGGCAGCCCGGCCTTCAGCTTCCAGGCGGCTCCACGCGTGCCCAGCCCCGCGCCCGGGCCGCCCTTGCGCCGGGACGCGGGTCTGCAGGTGTCGCTGGGCGCTGCCGAGACACGCTCCGTGGCCACCGGGCCCATGACGCCCCAGGCCGCCGCACCGCCCGCCTTCCCCGAGGTGCGAGTGCGGCCGGGTTCGGCGCCGGCGGCCGCCGTGGCGCCCCCCGAGGCGGCTGAGCCTGTGCGCGACGTGAGCTGGGACGAAAAGGGCATGACCTGGGAGGTGTACGGCGCCGCTATGGAGGTGGAGGTGCTGGGCATGGCCATCCAGAAGCACTTGGAGCGCCAGATCGAGGAGCACGGGCGCCAAGGGGCGCCAGCTCCGCCGCCCGCCGCCCCCCCAGGCCCCGGCCCCGGCCCCGGCCGCTCGGGCTCTGTGCGTGCCGCCCCACCGGAGGACGCGGCCAAGCGCCCGCCGGGTCTCTTCCGCGCGCTGCTGCAGAGTGTGCGGCGGCCGCGGTGCTGCTCGCGGGCGGGACCCACGGCCGAGTGATCCGCGCCCCTTTTGTACGCCGACGCCCGGGTTTCCAACCTCCTCAGGCTCCCTTGACCCAGGCCCCTCGGCGCGCGCCAGGCCCTGAGGGGTAGGCAGTCTCTAGATTCCTTCTCAACCACTTCCATCCACTTTCCTCCCAGACCCACACCCTGAACCCCCTCTACCCAGCTTCCTCGTGGCCATGAGCCCACGAACCCAGCCCTGATGCCCCACTGCCCCCTCATAGCCCTCAGCTCCACTCCATCCCGGTCACACTGGGCTACTGGGGGACCTGCTCAGCACCCCACCCCAATCCCTCAGAGCCAGGCAGGCTCCTGAGATGTACAGACTGGTGTGTTGAGTCCTCCAGCGGGGCCAGGTCCCCAGAGTGGGAGAGACCATGTGTACAAATTCTGAGTGGGTAAAGCTCCAAGTGTGCAAGGATTGGTGTGGAGGACTTTGAATGTGCAAGGCTCCGAATGTGTGGCCCTGGGCGTGTGAGGCTCTGAAAGAGTGAGTGTGCCCATGTGGTGGGCTGGCCCCCAGGGCGTGGGCATCTCCTGCATGCTGTTGGTAGACCTTCCACAATCCATCTGCACCCATGGCCCAGTCCCCCACCTCTTATCTCTCCCTTGCATCTGGTCACTGGTTCACAATTCCTAGACAGGCTGAAGGTAGCACAGGATGTGCCCTGGGGGGCTCAGCTGAGAGGGAGAAGAAAGGTAAGAGGGTCTCAGTCTGGGAGGTCATAGTTAGAGGCTCATGGAAGGTCTCAGGCCACAGGCAGCCTGGTGACCGCGGGTCTTGAGGATAGTATGGAGAGCTCATTCTATAACACAGCTGTCCTTTAAAGGCCACCCTCTGCAGCCCTGTGTTCCCCCTGTGCTGTGAGCCCCCACAAGTCCCTTGTGACCACTCAGTGCCCCTGTCCCCACCCCTCCAGCCATGGTTTTTGGCTACAAATTGTCACAGTATACATTGGTAATAAAATCTTTCCCCAACCCTTGTCTGTTGTGATTGGCTAAAAGCAGCAGGGGGCAGGGCAGCAAGATATATTTTTGCATCCAGAGAGGGATACGTACAACTTGGGGGTAATCAAGAAGAGCAGGGAGCAAGGTGGGGCTCTGTGGCAGGGCCTGCATCACAGGTCTATGGTGTCCAGGGCATTATCGGTGAAGGACAGTGCCTCCTGCTGGCCGCTGGTGCCCTCCTGTGTTCCTGACAGCACCAGGCTCAGGGGCTCTGCATCTGGCTCCACCAGACTGGGCAGCGGCTCCTAGGGGTACAGAGAGGGCAGGTGTGAAGGGCAGGGGCAAGATGGGGTGATCTTCCAGGCCCTGGGGGAGGGGGCAGGCCTCCAAACCCACACCCAGATGGCCACATGGCTGGGGACCCCCTGCTCCTCCTGGAATTCGGTTTCCTGGCTGTGTCCTGTGGTGGTGCAGATGGGTCTGGGAGGGCCTACCTGGCCTTTGCCCCAACCATGGACACAGCAGCACTTTGGCAATCTGCTCAATCCTGAGTTACACCAGGCCCTGTGCCAAGGAGCCATCCAGACATGGTTCCCGACACCTGTACCTTGTGGAAGGCATTGTGCTAGGCGTGCTCCATCCATTACCCAGAATACCCCTAAAGGGAGGGAGAATGTCCCCCATTTTATGGCTGTACAAACTGAGGCCCGGAGGGCTTTCATGGCCAGGAAGGGGCAGAGTGGAGTTTGGACTGCTGGTCTTGCTGGCTCTAAAGCCCTTGCCCTGTCTGTGGTGTGATGCTGTCCCTGGTTGAGTTCAGCGTCTCTTTCCTGCAGCCCTTGGACACAGCATGCCCAGGGTCCCACCTGCAGTTTTTCATGGCACTTGCCCTCCTCCCCCTCCTCGTGTGATGTGCCCAACACTCACACACATCCAGCCACATGTCTCCTCACACGTCCGCCTACCCCTGGACCAACACCCACTCCCCACCTCAGCTACTCCGCTGCAGAGACACCCACAGGGCCTGAGTCCCTGCCACCACCACCCTCCCTGGGACACTCCAAGGGCTTTTTCCAGACAGGCTGTTCTGGTCCCTGGTGAACAATGGAATATCTGAGGGACCCCAGAGGGATGGAACAACCTGCCTGTACTCCCCAGAGCCCTTGCCACAGACCCTGAGCTGGGAGCTGTTATGCAGAGTGGCCCAGGATAATGAGACCTGGCCTGGAAGGTAGAAGACCTGGATTCAGATCTGCCCCTGCATTGCAAGTTGTCTGACCTTGGGCAATACAGTTTCTCTATTGGTGACTTGGAAAGGGTAGATTGGATGAAACTCTCAGAACGCTCACTTTCCACACAAACATTTATGGAGCCCTGGTGGCATAGGGTCACTATGAGTTGGAATCGACTCAATGGCAACATGTTTGGTTTTTTGTTTTTTTTTTTTGGTGGCATAGTATTTAAGAGCTTGGCTGCTAACCACAAGGTCGGCAGTTCGAATCCACCAGTTAGTTGCTCCTTGGAAACCCTATGGGGCAGTTCTACTCTGTTCTATAGGGTCACTATGAGTCAGAATTGACTCGATGGAAATGGGTGTGTTTTTTTGGGTTTGGGGCACAAACGGTTAAGTGTTCACTGCTGACTGAAAGGTTGGTGGTTCTAATCCACCGGAGGCACCTTGATGATCTACTTTTGAAACATCAGACATTGAAAGCCCTGATCTGACGTGTATGGGGTCACCATAGGCCTGGTTTTTGGTTTGGGATGAGTCAGCAGCACCAAGGGATTCCCTGAAAAAGGTGCCACCTGAGTTCTCCACCCAGGGACAGGAAGGGAGGGTACGGGGAGGCTCCTGAGAAGGCAGGAAGGAAGTGGAGCCTTGGCAGCTTCTCAGAAATATAACCCCATCCCCGCTTCCCTTCCCCCAGGACAAATTCTTAGCTCTTTTCTAGTTTTGAAGGCTCCCAGTGACCTGGCCCCACCCCCTCCAGACTCCTCCCTTAGTGTTTCCTGCCGCTCCCTAGCCCACAGGTCCAGCCCCTCACCCCATGACTCCACTCCTGCCAGTCTCCCCTGGGGGCTAGCCCCTGTCTGGGCCACTGGCCTGCTCTCTTCAAACTACCAGCTCTGGCAGGCAAGTGCCTCCCTTCTGCCTCAGTTCCCCCCATATATGGTCGCTGGAGTTTTTGCCTCAAACCATCTTCAAAGAGAGGTCAGTGTCCCACATTCTCTCACTGGGGTCCCTGTCGGCAGTCACATATTGTAAAGCCCAAGGGTGACTTGCTGACCAAATCTTTCCAAGTAAGGGGTCCTCAGGGAAATACTGAAGCACCAGGGGAAGGCTGGAAGTCCCGGAGGGCAGGGCCTGGTAGAGGGCAGGACCCAGCGTGGGCAGCACCAAGTGGATGGTGGGCGTGGGGTGGATGGGTGGGTGACATTCCCTACAGAACTGTAGGCTCATCATGGGGAGGAGGGAGGCAGTTTCTCCCTCTCCTGGTACCTTGCCCCTGCAGGTGGAGGAGGCCCCCGCCCCCCACCTGGAAGTGCAAAGGGGAAGCATCTCTGTTGTTAGTCTGTTGTGGTTAGTTGCCACTGAGTTGATTGTCAACTCAGCGACCCCATGTGACAGAGTAGAACTGCCCCATAGAGTTTTCTAGGCTGTAATCTTTACGGAAGCAGGTCGTCAAGTCTTCTCCCATAGAGCTGCTGGGTGAGTTCAAACCACCAACCTTTAGGTAGCAGCCAAGTGTTTAACTGTTGTGCCAACCCGGCTCCTTGCCCTTGGCCTAGTGGTGGCTTTTACCTGCCGTGGGGCCCCAGGTGCAGTCCTCTGAGGCAGGACGAGGAGGCAGCGGTAGGAGAAGATGCCCTGCCCTGAATTAGCAGCATCAGCCTCCCCTGAAGCCCCACCCTCAAAACACCAGTTCTGTCTAGTCAGCTCTGACTCATGGCACCCCCCATGTGTGCCAGAGTAAAACTGTGCTCCATAGGGTTTTCAATTGCTGATTTTTTTTTGGAAGTAGATCTCTAGGCCTTTCTTCTGAGGCACTTCTGGGTGGACTCGAACCTCCAACCTTTTGGTTAACAGCCTAGCACTATTAACTATTAGCACCACCCAGGAATTCCCAGGCTCCACCCTAGACCTGCTGAATCAGAGACTCTGGGGCGGGGCCCAGCAGTCTGTGTGTAGCAAGCCCTCTGTGACTCTGATGCCCCTCACGTGTGAGAACCTGATCTACTTAAGTGGTTCTCAATCCTAGCTGCACTCCTGAATCCCCTGGGAAGCTTTTACAACATATTTGTGCCCAGGCCCCACCCCAGGCCAACAGAATCAGGATCTCTGGGGTGTGACCTGGGGGTATTTTTAAAGAGCTCCCTGGGTGAGTCAATCGACAGCCCAGTACTATTGATCTAATCTAACCACTAACCCGTTTGGCTGCACTGTTGTCTATTTGAGCCTGCCTTCATGCCCACTGCGGGACTGTGTTTATTCATCTCCCTGTCTCTCTGCCACCCTCACCAGTTTTTATACAAAGGGTATAAAGGGATGGAACCAGATTTGTGAGAACTTGCTTTGGCTAGGTAATGTATATGTGTGCTCTTACTTAATCCTCACAACAGGCCTGTATAGTTGACGTTCTGACCCCCATTTTACAGATGAGAAACTGAGAACCAGAGAGAAGTCATCCACCCAGGGTCACATGGAGAATGAATGGAGGAGCAGGCATTGGGCCCCATTCTAAAGCCATGGGCCTTCCTGAGGCTGGGTGCAGAGGAGCAAGGCTGCCACTGCTCCCCATGTCTGCAGCAGGTCACTTGAGCTCTGTCCTGAACCCTACCCATTCAGAGAAGGACCCAGAGTCAGAAGCCCCAGGCATCAACTCACTGTCTGTCTTGCGTTGATTTCCTGCCTGTTCTGATCCAGGTCCACAGTGTTTTCATCCAAGGAGTTGAGGCTATGGGGAAAGATGGAGCTCAGGTAGTTGGCAGGCCCAGGCCTCCCTGTCTGTGGCCGAAAACGAGCACCATCACCACATCACTACCATCATCACCACCATCGCTCCACCACCACCACCATCACCACCATCACCATCACCACTACTACTACCACTACCATCACTACCACCATCACGATCACCATCACCACACCATCATCACCATCACCATCACCAACCAGCCTACCTGCGTAGGGTCACTGCTCACCTGATGTGGTCTAACTCATTAAAGGAAGAGAGGGACTCGAAGCCCAGGTCCTCAGTCGGGAGGTTCAGCACAGGGTTGGCCCTGGAAGGAAGATGCGGAGTTGGCCTCGCAGTCAAGCAGCTGTGGCCCTGAGCCATCCCATGAGCCTTCTTACCCACCCTTGATCCCTGCTCACCGCTCAGTGTTGTACATGTTAGTCCCGGGGATGGCAGGGGCTGAGGGCATCTCCCCTGCTGCTGTCTTCCTGGCCTCCTTGGCAGCCTTCATAGCCCAAAGCTTCCGGCGGTAGCTGTGGGAACCAGGAAGGTCATTGCTTGCCCTTCACCCCCGTGTACACCCAGTGCAAGCTCTGAGATTGTCGCTTCACAATGACCCTGGCAAGTGAGAATGTTAGCTCCATTTCACTGGGGCTACAAGGAAGAGTTAGAGAAGGGAAGTGATTTGCTGAAGGCCACACAGCTGGCTAATGAAAAGGTGTGGACCCCAGCCCATGTGTGGCTCTGACTCCTTATATATCAGAAAGAAAAACAGAAGAAGCATTTATTAAATGCATAGTATGTGCCAGACATCTTGCTGGGTGTGAGATGTACATTACTTCATTAAGTGCTTTGAGGACTCTAGTATCATGCCCATTTTGCAGATGAGGAATCTGAGGCTCAGGTAGGGAGGTGACCTGCCCATGATCTCACAGTGAGCCACAGGGAATTGAATACGGATATACCTGACACCTAAACTCAAGCTCTTTCTACCCCCCGGATGTCTTGGGTTGGGGGACAGGGTGAGAGTTGGAGACACAGGGGGCAATGGGAGCAGCACCTCTTCCGGACACACACGATGGCAGTGATCGCGATCACGAGGACCAGCAGCAAAGCCACGCCCAGCACCGAGATGGCGATCACCATTGGCAGGTCTGACTCCTCCTGGATCTCCTGGGAGCCCTGGAGAAGAAGGGTGGATGAGGGGAGCTGTGGAGTCAGCACCCCACCCCACTCCCAAGTGACCCCTGCCCTGCTACCACTCTTACCAGCACCACCAGGCCCAGCCGTAGCAACTGTGTCAATGAGTCCTGGTCTTTCCGGATATTCCTGGCGACAAAAGCCACTCAGATCGAGGGACACTGGCACCCCTAGATGGCCTGCTCCCTTCTGCCACCCTGAGGGTAACCCCACTCACACACTCAGCTCATTAAGGGTCAGGGCAGACCCATTTGGGAAGACGAAGTAGGCATCAAGGTAGGAGCGGCCCCGGGCCCTGGAATGGGACATGATGAAGGGTCAGCAGCCCAAAACTACCCAGCTGCCCCCTGCCTCTCATCCTTACTCCCAACCACTGGGCCAATGGGCACTCACCGGGTTGTAGAGTCTATGTCCTGAATGCTCACAATGTAGACAGTAGTCCTGGTTGCTTGAGCGAGAGCCCTGTGAAGGGAGCGGGTGTCACAGAGGCCTGGAGTGGGAGCCTCAGCCCAGGCTAGTGGGCAGGGCTCTGACAGTGAAATTAGGAATTGTGGGAATTAGAAAAGGGCACCTTTTCTGGACAAACCTGGCCCCATTGGCTCAGCAGCTAGCACCTCTGTGCAAATTAGGAAAGGATACCCCTTCCTCTGAGGTGGACTCACAGCCTGGCAAGCAGAGTGCCCTTGTGCAGAGTACAGCCTTCACAACTGTACATGGCAGCCCTGCTTAGGCTTCTCTCTGCCCAACCAGCCATAGGCTCTCAGGGCATGGGGAAAATGGGTGAAGGCACAAGTACAGGGTTAAAACAGGGACCAGGTCAAATGTGGGTCAGAGGCAAAATTGAGGGACAGTCTGCTCAGGTCTTGTCTAAGACCAGGCTTCCAGGCCCTGTTCTTCCCCACAGCCCCCTGCCAGGATCCCCAGACCTACGCCTTAATGTCTTCCAGGTTGGCGCCCACCTCCGCCTTGCTGGTGGAGAACTGCAGTCTCACGCGGTAACTCTGGTCCACAGTGAAGAGCTGCAGGAGAATGGTGTCGGGGGAGGTGAAGTACACAGGACCAGGGGGCTGGCAGAGGGCACCAGGGCTGAAGGCAGGACTTGGCGCTCACTTTCAGGGCGATTTTGGCTTCCTGGGCAGCACCTATGGAAGGTCTGTCCTGGGCCTGGACTGTCACTTGGTAGGTACCTTGGAGAGTGGCATCAAGGTTGGTCACCAGCCTATGGGAGGTGGGAGGACACAGCTCAGTCTTGGAATCCAAGCTGTAGTCCTCTGGAATCCACTTGTCTGCCCCCTAGTATAAGGAGCTCACTGCCCCGGGGCCCCCTGTGGTCCCCCCTTCAATCTACGGGCCTGCCCGCAGTTACTCAATGTTGCCAGTGAACACGTTGGCCTCCGAGGAGGTGGAAATCCTGAAGACGTTGGAGAAAGACATAGTCCCATCCTTAGAAAGGAAGGCCACTTGAAAGATGGAGAACTGGATGGCCCCATTGTTCCCTGAGTCGTCGTCTCTGGCCTAGGAGCAGGAGTGGATAGCTCTGGGCAGCCAGACCAGGCACCCCACGGCTCCCAGGGGGACCAGAGGCTGGGGTGGCCTAGGAGGCTGGCCCCCATAATCTTCCATCAGCCACCCGCACCAGCCACCTTCGATTCCCATGTGTGACCCCATGTGTGACAGAGTAGAACTATACTCCATAGGGTTTCCAATGGTTGATTTTTCAGAAGTAGATCGCCAGGCCTTTCTTTTGAGGCACCTCTGGGGGGACTCAAACAGCCAACCTTTTGGTTAGCAGTCAAGTGCTTAACCATTTATGCCACCCAGAGACTCCTTCAGCCACCCCCAGGGCACCCCAAGTAAGCAAATGCTTTACACAGTGTGCTTGCTCTACAAGTTGAGGTTTGCACAAGTCTCTGATCCTTCCCCCTCAACAGATGACAGCCCAAAAGTCCCTCCCACATGAAAATCCTGCCCGGTCCCCCCCGACACACACTTACACAGCACAGGGACGCTCAGATTTCCTGAGTACCTACTGTGCGCCAGGCCCCTTCCCTGAGTCCTCTCATTTCAGTGTTTGCCAAACAAACCCACTGCCATTGAGTCGATTCCAACTCATAGCAGCACCATAGGGTTTCCGAGGCTGTAAACCTTTACGGAAGCAGACTGCCACATCTTTCTCCCGCAGAGGCGCTGCTGGTTTTGAACCACTGACCTTTTGGTTAGCAGTTGATCACTTTACCCACTGCACTACCAGGGCTCCAAAGTGAGTACAGATTCCCCTAGTGGACCATGAAATGATGGGGAGGGGGCACAATATTTTTATTCATTCTAGTGCCTTTTAGAAAAAAATAGAACCAACTAACAGAGCTGTGAGTTCACCGACATAGTTGCTCAGGATTAGGCCAAAGTTGGTGTTAAGTTTTAAAAAGCAGTCAATTTAAAGAAAATTGTTAAACCAAAACTACGTGGAGGTACACAACCAAGGCCAAACTCACGACATTGGAATGCAATTGGCCAAAGAGCGGGAAATGCAGAAACTGACTGTTTAAGGTTTGGAAACCCCCCTGCCCAAAAAAAATTAGTTGCTGTCGAGTGGATTCCGACTCATGACAACCCCATGTGTTCAGAGGTGCAGAGTAAAACTGCACTCCATAGGGTTTTCGAGGCTGTGTGACCTTTGAGAAACAGGTTGCCAGGCCTTTCTTCTGAGGCACCCCTGGATGAGTTGCAACCGCCAACCTTTCAGTTCGTAGCACTTAATGGACTGCACCACCCAGGGACTCCTTGGAAAACCCAGAGAAAGGGAGTTACTATCCCCATTTTACAAGAAGGTCCCTACACGAGGACACACTCAGCTTTACGTAGGGAGGGCCAGGCCTGTCCACCTCCTATACCTGTGCTCTTTCCACAGGATAGGGGTGGCAGCCAGAGACTACCCCGCCTTCTAACCCTAACTGCTGGGAACTAGTGTCATTGATGCATCTGATTTGCCAGCTTCTTATCCAGGAGGCGGAGGAACCCCGGTGGTGCAGTGGTTAAGCACTTGGCGCTAACTTGAAGTTGGCAGGTTGAACCCACCAGCCACGCTGTGGGAGAAAGATGCGGCAGTCTGCTTCCCTTAAGATTACAGCCTTGGAAACCCTATGGGGCAGTTCTACTCTCCTACAGGGTTGCTGTCAGTTGGAATCGACTGGAAGGCAGTGGGTTTGGGTTTTGTCCAGAAGGGGAAACTGAGTCCCAGAGAGGGGTGGCAACTCAGGAAGAAGTGTCTGGGCTATGTGACAGGCCTAACCTCCTACACAGTACAGCTACCACC
Source organism: Dugong dugon (assembly GCA_030035585.1). NCBI lineage: Eukaryota > Metazoa > Chordata > Mammalia > Sirenia > Dugongidae > Dugong > Dugong dugon. The sequence goes on from CM057460.1 coordinate 154,213,961, forward strand.
CGCTAATAAACGCACCCAAATCCAACACCATAAACACATTTTTGTAATTTTGCTCTGGAAATTATTTAGCTACAAAGAATTCATTTAATTTATAATTGGCTATGATTTCTCTGTAACACTCAAGAACTTTGGTGTAGTGAGAAAAATGTAGCCTGCAAGTGGTTTTTATACCATGAAATTTTTATGAATACTAAATTTAACAATTAATGAAGTTTGATCACATCAATTAGGTAGGTATTAATTTCCATCCTGGGGTTTTCTTTTCGTATGTTGGTGCCAATAAATTTCCTTTCTAGTGTTAAAACATTTTGGGGGCAGCTGAAAGGCCCAAAGCCTCAGCCCTGTGTCTCCTGAGACTACTGTGACTGCCAGCTGCCAAAGGGTAGAGCCAAGCACTTACCTGGACAAAAGCCACCTGCTGGTTGGGCGCCACAAGTTCTGGAATGATCACTACAGGTGTGGTGGACAGGAAGGGGTAGTGAGGGCAGGGGCAGTGTTCACAAGCCCAGCTCAGGGCTTATCACTAGAGACCCCAGTACAGCTATTCCTGAGCCAGTAGTTAGCATATCACCTAACACCCACTGTACAGATGGGGAAACTGAGGCCCAGAGAGGCACAGCCCAGGGTCAGATATGAGTTTAGGCAGAGCTAGGATGAAAACTCAGGTCTCCCCTCCTCCCCTCCTGTTGGAACCCTGGGGTGAGGTAGGGTGGGAGGCCTTCTTCCATTTCTAAGGTCCTACCTGGGGCCTGAGGGGAGGTCTATGGGGGTGGCCCAAGGGTGGTCCTGGCAAATCAGGGTGTGGGGGAAGGGGGAGATTTCGAGGCTTCTGCTTACCAAAAGTCTTATTGACAGGTAGAAAATAGGGTGCATTGTCATTCACATCCTCGATGGTGATAGGGAGGGTTCCTAGGGGGACAAAGTGGATTGGCTTTGGGCTCTGTGCAGATGCCTGTCCCAGGGAGCCTGGAACTCAACCATACTCCCTGCAGCCTCCCTCCCATGCATCCGTGCTCAGTCACCTCCACTGCTCCTGACCCTGGGATGCCCACTCATCTTCTGGCCTGTATGGGAGGGAGTATCATTCCCCCAGACCTCAAAAAGGGCAAGCAACTTGTCCAAGGTTATACAGCAAAAGTGGTGGGCCAGGACTGAGCCCAGCCCAGGTATGTCCCACCTGACCATGACATTACATTGACACTTGCCAGCTGTGTAAGTTGGTTATTTAATCGCCTGCTCTATGCCTCACTGTAAAATTGGATAGGGACCACCGACCTCACGGATCGTGTGGGAGAGCTTACAAGGTGCCTGGCATAGTTCTTGGCTGTAGTAAGGACTTGAAATATACTAGCTGTTAATAAGGCTACTATTGTTATTTGGAGCTCCTGGGTGGTGCAAATAGTTAACGTACTCAGCTGCTAACCGAAAGTTGGCGGCTCAAGTCCACCCAAAGGCACCTTGAAAGAAAGGCCTGGTGATCTACTTCCGAATATCAGCCATTGAAAACCCTATGGATGTCACCGAAATGTATGCAGAAACTTGAAAAAAAAGAATGGAAAAGAAAAAACTCAGAGAACATAAAAACTTTTTACATATTTGAAAAAAAAAAAACCTATGGAGCACAGTTCTAATCCGACACACGTGGGGTCACCATGAGCTGGAATCAACTTGATGGCAGCTGGTGGTTTATTACTATTTGGTGTCAAAGGTGGGATATGAATTCAGGTCTCTGTGACTCTGAAGTGTGCTTTTCCCTTTACACCACTTCACAAAACAGCAGCATCAATTAAGTGTTTACTGTGTGCCAGGCACTACACTAAATGCATGTTTACATGCATGTTCTCATTTAATCTTCACAGACAACCTACTACCTAACTTCACTTGGCAGATGAGGAAACTGAAGCTTGGGGAGGTGTTGTGACTTGCTCGGTGATATAGCTAAGCAAGGACCCAAGCCGATTAGAACCCAGACCTGTGGCTCCCAGCCCAGGACTCTTTCCCACAGCCCCTGAACTGCAGCCTGCCAAACCCTGCAGGCCTGGCCACCTCACCATTGTCACTGTAGGCCTGGAAGCGGGGATCTGTCATGACGTCATAGGCCCGCACGACCAGAGTGACCAGGTCACAGGCCTCATAGTCGATGGCCTCACTCTGATTGATGAACACGGAGCCATTCGCCACCACGGAGAACCAGCCATGGCACAGGCTGCCCACATCAACTCCCGCCTTGGTACAGATGACGTTCATAAACTGGACCACTAGCTGAGCATTGGTGTCCACGTCCTCAGCAACCACTTGAGCCACCAGGCCATACTGTGAACCATTCTCAGCCACGCGGATGCCCTGGAGTGAGGCCGGGTCCAGGGTGGGTGGTCTGTCGTTCACATCTATCACATTCACGTGGACAGTTGCTGTGGCCTCACCCTGGGGGTCTGGGTCCGTGGCATTCACTATCAGATCAAAGAAGGCCTGTGTCTCGTAGTCCAGGCTTACGTCCAGGGGCAGCTGGAGGTGGCCCATGGCCCACCCAGACCCCAACAGTGAGCCTCGGAGCAGGAAGTTGTTAGACCCACTCCCTGACAGGCTGAAGCTGATGCGGTTGTTGGCTTCCGTCTGGTCCGCATCCCAGGCCGCCACCACACCCACCAGTGCTCCTGTGGGTGAGGGCAGAGCATGAAGAGACCCTTAGCCTGGCCATCAGGAGCCTCTTCTGCCACCTCCTCCCTTGGGTACTACAGACCCTCTCTGTGAAGGGTCAGCTACTACATCGAGCCCAGGGAGGACTTACCCGGATCCCTCTCCAACACCGAGAAGTTGTAACTGGACTGGTTGAAGACGGGCGGGTTGTCATTGATGTCCTGCAGGCAGAGGCAGTCCTGAGCCCAGGGGACCCCAGCAGCCCTTAGGGTTCCCCCTCCCCAGAGCCAGTCTGAGAGGGACATTGGTGGTTCAGTGGTAGAATTCTCGACTTCCATGTGAAAGACCCAGGTGCGATTCCTGGTCAATGCTCCTCAAGCACAGCCACCACCCACCTGTCAGTGGAGGTTTGTGTGTTGCTATGATGCTGAACAGGTTTCAGCAGAGATTCCAGACTAAGATGAACGAGGAAGGAAGGCCCGGCAATCTGCTTCTGAAAATCAGTCAAACCCTATGGATCGTAACAGTCTAATCTGCAACCAATCATAGGGATGGTGCAGGACCAGGCAGCGTTTCATTCCATCGTGCATGGGACTGCCGTGAGTCAGGGGTTGACTGGACAGCAGTTAAAAACAGAGCTGATCTGAGAAGCCAATATTTCCGCTGCTCCGAGTCACATACTTTCTACCCATGTCTCCTCTCCTCTGGCTACACTACCCGGTGAGGTTGTGCACCCATTTCACAGATGAGGAAACAGCTTTCAGGAGAGGATGGAACTTCCCCAGGTCACCCACCTTGGCTCAGAGGTGTGCCGAGGGACTTCTGCAGTTAGTTATACAATACCAAGGAGCCCCACCTCCTCCCTGTTCCTCTGACCTCAGCTCAGACCTGTATTAGACCCTGTTTTAGGAACTGTTTTAGCCCTGGTGGCACAGCGGTTAAGAGCTCAGCTGCTAACCAAGAAAGAGGTTGGCAGTTTGAATCCACCAGCTGCTCCTTGGAAACCCGATGGGCAGTTCTACCCTGTCCTATAAGGTCACTATGAGTCAGAATCGACTTAACAGCAACAGGTTTGGTTTTTTTGGTTTTCCTGAAGGAGGACTCCCTGGGTATTACAGTTAACACGCTCGGCTAACTGAAAAGGTTGGTGGTTCGAGTCCACCCAGAGGCGCCGTGGAAGAAAGGCCTAGTGATCTACTTCTGAAAAAACAGCCATTGAAAACCCTATGGAGCACAGTTCTACTCTGACACACATGAGGTCAGCATGAGTCAAAATTGACAGCAGCTGGCTGTGGTTCTGGAAGGATGATTCTGAGTCCCCGTCTGTGTCACCATCTGATCCAGCTTGACTCCCCATTTCTCAGATTTCTAAGGTTGGCACCACCTCCATGATGTTTCCACGAAGGCCCTGTGGCCCTAGCTTCCCCTCATCCCCACCTCCTTCCTGCCCCTCCTGCACTCAGCTGACCCGAGACACTGGCTTTGTGCTCAGGGCAGAGCTGGGTTCTGGAGACCTACGAGGGCTTGGACCCAGACTTGCCCTGAGATACCAGCTGTTTTCAGCTCTTGCCTTCCCTCTCCACCCTGGTCCCACACACACAAACAGAGCGCTCACAGCTCTTGTCACAGTATGAAGACGACTCTGCCTCCCACTTTCTCCCTTAACACTGACGTGTGCTCAGGTGGGTGCCCTTGGGTCCTCCAGCCCCTCCCTGGTTCTGCTCACAGGCCCCAGGAGGCTCTCAGGCAGGTGACATCCCAGATGTACACTTCTGCTTTCAGCTTTTTCTATTATAACACTAGAATGAACATCTTTGGAAACAGAGCTTCCTCTGCCTTAACTAGATGTATTTTCTGATGGAGATTTCCTCGAAATGGAATTACTGGCTCAACACAAATGACCAGCTGCATCCTCAAGGTCATCCTAATTCACAGGTGTGGTTAAGAGCACAGCTCTCAGTCCAAGTTGGCCCCACCTCTGCCTCATGTGTGACTTTGACTTCTCTGGGCCTTAGTATCCTCATCTGCAAAATGGGGATAGCAGACCTCACTCACAGGGCTGTTGTGAGGACTGGCTCCTGGATGTGAAACGACCCGGCTCAGTCATTAAATTCAACTCGGCTTTCTCTCTTATTTGTACCCTGCCCAGGCAAGTAAGCACAGTACTTACCTTGCTTACGAGATCATCTGTAGTAAACAATTTCACATGGGTTTCACCACATCAAAGATGTGAAAGTGTTCACTACAGATTAGTAAATAAGCACAAGAAAGCCTGTGCTTACCTTGCTTACTGGGTCATCCACCCCTGTCAGGGACGGTAAATTTGAAAAGAGGCTTTGATTCTGTAGGAAGGTGCTGTGGGTTTGGGAGAGAGACAGATGCCAGCCATACCTAGAAGCAGAGTCTTTGATGTGGTGAAAAAATGTGGAATTGTTCACTACAGATGATCTGGTAAGCGAGATAAGCATTGTGCTTACCTTGCTTATTAGATAATCCGCCCTTGATCCTGACCCTCAAGGGCAAAGGCACTCCTAATTTTGTCTTTCTCTGTTTTCTCTGAGGTCTGTTTCTTTGATCCTTGTAGGAAAGTGGCACATCCCAACCCAGTAGGACACAGGGCTGCTCTGTGCAGTGGCACAGGCTGTGCACTGCACAACCCTGGGGGATGCCATTCACATCATGGACATTGGAGAGGTGCATAGTTGTTAAACACTTTTCCAGAGGAAGGCGCCTTGTGAGCTGGTGGCAACCCTAAAGCCAGACAAACCTGGATTCAAACCCCGCTCCATGACCTTAGGCAAGCTACTGAACCTCTCTCTGCCTCAGTTTCCTGATCAATAAAATGGTAAAAACCGACCCTGCCTTGCAGGACCAGGCATGTAGTAGACAATATAGATACTGATTTTTCTCCCCTTCTCTTTGCCCTTGAATGGTGGTGGGAGACAGGAGGGTTCTGGGTAGAACCTTGTGAATAATCCCAAGAACTAATGCTGACTAAGTGCCTCTTACGTGCCAGGCACACTTCTAGGCACTTCCTGTTACTTAAATCATTTCATCTTTATACTGTTATTATCCCCAGGGCCCTCTTACATGCCACAACACAAGGGGCAGAAATGTGGCCTGGGTCCAAGGGGGACTGGCCACTTGCACGGGAATCCCCCATATAGGGCCAGCAGGCCATCAGACCATCCCAGTGTCCCGCACTGGCTGGACCCAGCCTTACCTCTACATTGATGGTGACATTGACCTCTGTGCTGTGGACAGGTACACCACCGTCAGACACACGCACGGTCAGCACAATGCGGCCCCCCAGAGTGGGGTCGATGGCCTCTCGGTCCAGGGGCCCCAGGTTTCTGAGGAGACCTGTGTCAGGGTTCACCGAGAAGTTTTTGCTGTAGGGGCTGGGCAGCAGACTGAAGTACAGGCGGCTGTTGTTGGTGTTAGGCTCGTCCTCGTCGCTGGCCTGTAGAGGGGGGCAGGGCGGGCATCAGTGTCAGGCAGCCTTCAGGGTCCCAGCCCCTCCCCTGCACTGGCTCACCGACTTGGACCTGGAGCCAGTGGGATGCTGGCCACTCTCCCAGCCTCAGCTTACCATCAAAGTGGCTCAGATCAGGAGTTTGCAAGAGCTTTTGAGGCCTGAAGCACTGAAAAGTCATTCAATTCATTCCACAAATGTTTACTGTGTACCCACCGCGTGCCAGGCTCTGTTCTAGGCACTGGAAATAGAGCTGTGATCAAAACAGCTTCCTGTGGAGCTGACATTCTAGTGAGGAGGGAGGAGTTGGGGCAGGATATTATAGATTTTCAAAAAAGATTTTAAATGCCATAAAATAAGTGTGAAGTCCAACAAAAGTCTGATTTTCCCATGATGACTACTTTGGTGCTATATTTTAAAAATTGCTGCTGCTTCACCCAATGTGTGTCTGTGTCTTCCTGCCCTGTGAGGACCCTGAACACGTGCTTGGTTTGACTTAGGGGTAATCCAGCACTGAGAACACAACAGGTTCTTCCATGCCACTGGGCCTTTGCACGTGTTCTTCTTGCACATGGAATGTCCTTTCCACACCTTCTCTGCCTGACTCTGCTGGGCCTCCACAGCCCCTGTGCTACCTTTGGCAAGCACAGGTGACAATGTGAGTGACTGTCCTGGTGCTTTTCTCCAACTGCAAGCCACTTAGTGACAAGAACTGTGGTGGATTCATCTCTGAGGACCCGGGCCCAGCAAAGGGCCTGGGGCACAGTAGCTGTTCAGCAAATGTGGCTATGAAGGCAGAGCTGGGATATTCTAACTTGGAGCACATTCTTTGCTCTTCCTTTCTGCCCTCTGCACACCCCTTTCCCCACCACCTGCCACCTGCAGCTCTTTCTCTTTAGTTCTGTTGGGATCTTGTTCATTAAATGCCTCCTTTGTGGAAGCCCAAGGCTGGTTTTTCCAAAAGCCTGACCCTGTCTGTTCAGCCCTCGGCACTCTGTCTCAGGCCAGTTAATTTGTCAAGCACTTCTTGGGGCTCACACGTGCCATGCTGGGCATGGAGGTCGCAGGGGCAGATCGGAAATGCTCCCTGCCACATGGAGCTCACAGGCCAGGGTGGGAAGTATCAGGGAGCAAGGAGAAAGGTCTAGGTTTCAGGGCCAGAGAGGCCTGGGCTCCAGCTCTAGCACTGCCATTTATTGGCTGTGTAACTGCAGAGAAGTCACTTAACCTCTCTGAGACTCAGTGCTCTCCCTCTGTGAATGGGGACAATTAAAGCATCTGCATCACAATCCAGTCAAGAGACCTGAATGAGGTCAGGGACAGAAATGTGCTCTGTCAACTGTACAGACCTAGAAGAATGAGAGGGCTCTGTGGCCATGTGACTGTTATTCTGATGGTCTGGTTTCCTGCTTCTCACAAGTCGTCCTTTCAGATGACCCAGGGGAGATGCTTCTCTTGTTCTCATGATCCAGGAAAGAAGTTTCTCTCCAGTGCTTCTCTGGAGCCACTAGGTGGCTTTTTATCTCATAGACTCTGTGAACCTGACCACTGATCTCATTTCCCTTTTTGCTTTGGCCATTAGGAAGCTAAGAGCTGAATTTGCAGCTCACCTGTATCCATTGTGTGACCCTGGTTTCCGACTCAACCTCTATGCCCTTTCACAATGCCATCCTTATTTTCTCTTTTTCCTTATTTCTTCCCATATTTTAACCTTTTTTAAAAAGAATTTCAATCTAAGCCACCTCAGATCTTTTCTGGAATGAGGCAGGGTCATGAATAAAGAAAAGCAAGATGATTTTGAGGGCGTGCTCTGTGCCAGGCCTTGTGCTGAGTGTTTTACATCTATTATTTCATTATTCCCCAATGCCCTGTGAATAAGTACTATGATGGTCTTCATTTTCCTAAAAGGAAACAGAGACCCAGAGAGACTGAGTGACTTTCTCAGAGCCACACAGCAGAGCCCAGCTTGTACCAAGGCCAGCATGACTACAGAGCCAGCTGTTTCCTGGTCACCCTCCCTGGACCAGCTCGCACCTGGATGGTCACGGAGATGTTCTGCTCCTCCTGGACAAAGATGTTGTAGGAGCCACTGACCACGGGTGCTTTGTCATTGATGTCCAGCAGGCTGATCTGTAACATGGTGGTGCCTGACAGGTTCCCACCATCCGTGGCCTGCAGTGTGAGGTAGTACACAGCCTGCACCTCGCGGTCCAGCTTCTCGCTGTTTCTCACTGTCACTGTCCCATTGTCTGGGTTCACCTCGAAGAGTTCCTGCCTGTGCAGGGTTACCAGGTTTCACAAATAAAAATACAGGGTGTCCAGTTTCATTTGAAGTTCAAATAAATCACAAAAAACATTTCAGCACATCCCATGCAATATTTGCAACAAACTTATACTAAAACATGATTCAGGGTTTATCTGAAAGTGACATGGAACTGAGCATCCTGTATCTTATCTGCAGCCCTAGCCCTGCTGTGAGGCACAAAGGTGGGCCTGGGCCCTGCCCACCCACTTGCCTGCCCACGGCCCCCCAACACTGAGGCCTTACCCATTCCCTGGGAGCAGGCTGTAGGTGATGTGGCCGCCCTCACCTGTGTCGGGGTCAGTGGCCTGTGAGGCAGAGATATGGGGGCACTGTTTGAAGGCAATGGCATTTGCTGCCAACCCCTCAATGATTGGGGATGGAGCTGTTGTACTTCCTGACACAAAGGAAGAACCCCCCTGAGACACACGCAGATTCACACATAGACACACACACGCACACATACACACCTCACGCACACACTCGTGCACCCATGGGTGCTTACTGAGACTTCGGATGACACAGAGACTCAGGCAGGGCCACAGTCCCATTCCTGGCCCAACTATGTCCCACATCACTCACATGGATGCTATTAGTGACCACATAGCCATTGGCACTGTGCTCTGGCACAGTGAGGACATAGAGGCTCTCTGGGAATGTGGGTTGGTGGTCATTGATGTCTCTGACATGGATGGTCACTGTGGCGATGGAGGAGTCCTGGCTGACCAAGTCAGTGGCCACCACCTGAGGGCAGGGAAGAGGCAGCACACTGAGAACAGAACACTCCTGGTTCCCCCATCCCGGGACCTGAGCCCCTGACTGGGCCCTCACCTGCACAAGCATCACAGTCTGCCTCTCGTAGTCCACGAGTGATGACACCCTCACCAGCACCTGCACTTCAGCTGAGCCTACGGCCCGTTCAGGGGAGACACTGAAGGCCGCAGCATCAGGACCCCCCAGGGAGAGTAAGAAGGTGCCATTGCTGCCCTGTGAAGGCAGGCCATTTATGTAGAGATCCATCCCCTTACAATGCATCCACCTGCATCTTTGTTGCACATTTGTCCCCAGGTTCCTTCCTCAGGAAGCCCTGCTCATGAGAAGCGGGCTCTCAAAAGATGGAGTGTGCAGGAAGGAGGTGCCAGGAGACTGGCCTCGTCACCAGTTCCATAAAATGTGGCTCATCAGAGGAGGAGTTCTTCAGGCACTGTGAGCCACAGATCTGGGCTGGAAAGACAGAGCCTAGACATGTACCACTCACTCCCATAAAGTTTCACCATCAACCCTCCTTATCAGCCATCACTCACCATCCACCACCACCCAGTACCAACACCAGACACCACCCAACACCTAATATTACCCACTACACAACACCACCCTCCACTCAACACCAACACCGACTCAATACCACCCTCCACTCAACACCAACACCAACTCAATACCACCCTCCGCTCAACACCAACACCAATTCAACACCACCCTCCACCGAAAACCAAGCACCACCAAGGACCTAAATGTGAAAACTAAAACCATAAAATTCTTAGAAGAAAATATACAGGTGTGGCTGTGGGACCTAGTTTTCGGTGATAGATTATCAGATATGACAACAACAGCACAAGCAGCAAAAGACAAAATAGATAAACAGGACCTCATAGAAATTAAACACTTTTGCTCATCAAAGAATTTTATCAACAAAGTAAAAGACAACCCAGAGATTGGGAGAAAATTTTTGGGAATCATACATCCAATAAGGATCTAATATGAAAAATACATTAAAAACTTCAACAACTTAACAACAAAAAGACAAACAACCCAATCAAAAAATGGGCAAAGAACTTGAACAGACATTTCACCAAAGAGGATATTCAAACGGCCAATAAGCACATGGAAAGATGCTCAACATCTTTGGTCATTAAACCCCAAAACCAGTTGCTGTCGAGTTGATTCCAACTCATAGTGACCCTACAGGGCAGAGTAGATCTGCCCCATAGGGTTTCCAAGGCTGTAATCTTTACAGAAGCTGACTGCCACATCTGTCTCCCGTGGAGCACCTGGTGGGTTTGAACCACTGACGTTTCGATTAGCAGCCAAGCTCTTAACAACTGCACCACCAGGGCTTCCATTAGCCATTCAAAAACCCCGTTACCATCAAGTCGATTCCAACTCAGCAATCCTAGAAGACAGAGTAGAACTACCCCATGGGGTTGCCGAGGAGTGACTGGTGGATTCAAACTGCTGACCTTTTGGTTAGCAGCCAAGCTCTTAACCACTTCGCCACCAGGGCTCCCATTAGCCATTAGGGAGATGTAAATAAAAACCACAGTGAGATACCATCTCACCTCCATTAGAATGGCAATGACTAAAAAATAAAAACAAAACGGACAACAGATGTTGGTCAGGTGGAGAAACTGGGACCCTCAGCCACTGCTGGTGAGATTATAAAATGGTATGGTCACTGCGGAAAACAGTTTGGCAGTTCTTTAAAAAGCTGAACTCAGAATTGTCACATGATTCACCATTCCCAATCCTAGGTATATACCCTGAAGAAATGAAAGCAGGAACACAACCAAAAACTTGTACACCAGTATTCCCGGCAGCAACGTTCACAATAGCCAAGAGGTGGAAACAACCAAAATGTCCATCAAAAGATGAATGGATAAACAAAATGTATATACACGCAATGGAATATTACTCAGCCATAAAGAGAAATGAAGTCTTGATTCATGCCACAGCAAACATTATGCTGAGCGAAATAAGTCAGCTGCAGAAGAGTAAATACCATATGATCTCACTTAAATAAAATAAGCAAATATATAGAAAACAAAGATTCTTAGTGGTTACCAGGAGGAGGAGAGATCGAAGAAGGGAAAGTTTTTGCTTAGCGATCATTGAGTTTATGTTAATGGTGGCGCAATGATTTGGAAAATGATAGCAAAAAGGGTGGCACGACATGAAGAATGTAATCAATGTCACTGAAATGTGTTGTTGTTGTTTTTAGCTGCCGCCGAGTCGATTCCAACTCATGGTGACCCCATGTGTGCAGAGCAGAACTGCTCCATAGAGTTTTTAAGGCTGTGACCTTTCAGAAGCAGATCACCAGGCCTGTCTTCCAAGGCACCTCTGGGTGGGTTCGAACCGCCAATCTTTTGGCTAGTAGTTAAGCACTTAACTGTTTGCACCAGCCAGGAACTCCTAAAAATTGTTGAGTGGGGAATGTTGTGTATATTTTCACCATAGGTAAAAGAAACAAAATCCAACCACCAACTCAACACCACCCACCAACCTTCACCACCCAATTCTACCCTCTACTCAGCACCATCCAGCAACTCAACACCACCCTCCTCTCAACACCAAACACCAACTCAACACCACCCACCACCCAATACTACCCTCCACACAGCACCAGCTACCAGCTCATCACTACCCTCCAAGCAACACCAGCCACCGACTCAACTCTGCCCTCCACTCAGCACCAGCCACCAGCTCAACACCACCCTCCACTCAACACCAGCTACCAACTCAACACCACCCTCCACTCAACATCAACCACCAACTCAACACCACCTTCCACTCAGCATCAACAACCAATTCAGCATCACCCTCTACTCAGCACCACCCACCAAACTACCACAACCCAATATCATCTCCCACTCAACATTTTATACTAACTCAGTATCACCTAATAATATCAAATACCATCCGTAGTTATTTATCATTTAATACTACCCAAATTACCCATCACTCAATATCAACCTCCATTGAAGGGTGCCCTCCAACTTAATACTCACTCAGGCCACCCTGTACTCAACATTACACAACAGCCTCCAATGCTCAATATTACCCCAAATCACTGATCACCCAACACTACTCAACCTCACCAACCACCCATCACCACCCTCAGTTGGTAAAAGTTATATTCCGCTCAACATTACCCACCATCCAATTCCAATCTCCACTTCACACTGCCTTTCTATGCAACACCACCTAGCACTACCCTGCACACAATACTACCCACCAACTCAACATTACCCAACATTTCCATGGTCACCCAACAACACTCATTTTCTACCGCTAGTCACTAATCTGCAGCGTTGTCATCCTGTATCCACCTCAGGTATTCTCATATACCCCACACCCCCTTCTCTGCACTATCAAGCTCTAATATTCACTATCAACCACCGTCACCCCCCCCCCCCAGCCATCCCCATTCCATTCTACTCTAGCCACCGCCCACCATCATCCCCCACCCACACCTGCCCATGCCTGCCTTGTCTGGGTCATAGGCCACCAGAGTGAGGTTGTCAATGGGGATACGAGCTGAGGCATGCTCATCCACGGAGCCAGTGAAGTTGACTTGGGCTTCTTCAGATGTGAAGGTGCAGGTCAGGAGGGTGCAGTTGTAAAACTCAGGTTTGTGGTCATTGACGTCTGTCACCCTCAGTGTGACCCATATGCTCACCTTCGCATCCTGCCCATAGATGTTGAGTTGCGTCTCGGTGGCCTGAGGGCAGAGTGCAGAGAGCACCAGTGGTTAGGGAGAGCTGAGATCAAAGGTCAGAAGTTAGGAAGTAGGGGTCCAGCAGGGGCCGTGGAGCCCTCACTCACCGTGACCTGCACCTGTACCTCCTCGTCCTCCTCTAGTAGCTGCTCACGGTCCAGGGAACCGTTAACCACGATGACCCCGTCTGCCTTAATGTCAAACCAGCCAGGCCTTGTGGAGTCTGATGAGGAGGAAGGTAGAGCAGCTGCTTCTAGTGGCTCTGACAGAGCCCCCACCCTGTCTTTTGCCCCAACCCTCAACCTGGGGACACCCTGTTCTCACTGGAGATGCTGTAGGTCACAGGGTCATTGATGCCTTTGTCACTGTCCACGGCCTCCACCTTCAGCACAGAGGTTCCCTGGAAGGAGGCATGGTCAGGGCCCAGACCCATTCCCCTGCCCTCCACCATCTTATCCTAGACCCCTCCAGGTCCCCACACACACTTTGGGTGCATCCTCAGTCACAGAGGCCACGTAAGACTCCCTGACAAACTGTGGGTCCAGGTCAGGCTGGTCGATCACTGAGACGGACAAAAAGACGGAGGAGGAGCACTGGGTCTTGATTTCGTCTTGGTACAAGCCACCTGAGTCCTGAGGGGAGACAGGGCCTTCTGTGACCCAGGGCCATGGGTCCCTATGACCCTCTGACCCTGCCTGTGGCCACCCCACTCACACAGGCCTTCAGCTCCAGCTGATAGAAGGCACTCTTGTTGTTGTAGCTGAGGCTGCCATTGAGCACGATGGAGCCATTGGCCAGGATCCGGAAGAGGTGTTGGTTGTCCACGGTGTCAGGTATGACCTGGGGCAGAGCACATTCAGGCCAGGCTCCCGAGGGACAGCCCACCCCTGAGGACCCTGGCTCTGAGAGACCTGGGTTCAAGTCCCAGGTCTGCCATTGACTGGCTGTATGACCTTAACCAAGTCATGTAACATCTCTAAGCCTCTGGGAAGTGAGGCTCATGATATCACCCCAATGGGTTTAAAGGACGGAGTATTCCCTGAGATAACATACATACCAGGCACATGGTTGGTGCTCAGTAAATGGGGGCCATAACTAGCAAATATGTCATCATGAGGACTGGGTTCATACACCCCTTATTGTCTGTGTGAACTTGGACAAGACCCTGAATCTCTCTGAGCCTCAATTTCCTCTCCTGTGAAGCCTAAAGTGAATCCGCCACCTGGTGGAGTGACGCTAGCCTTCGTCAAGGACCTAGACAGTGTCCGGGGAAGAAAGCGGGAAGAAGAGTCCAGTGCACAGTGGGCAACCTCCTTAGGAAAGTGAAGCTCAGATGGGGTCAGAGGAAAACTTGGGGACAAGGGCTGGGCTACCACAGAGCCGCTGTCTTTACACCAACTCTGAAGGGCCCTGTGGTTGTCTGGGAAGATGCTGCCTCCTGGTGGCCACCAGGAGCGGTCAGGACACAAGCTCACCCCCTGGTACTCCCTCCACCTTCTCTCTCTCACACAGGTTTTCACACTCACCTTATCTATGAAGTACACTACCAAGCCCCCAGCTCCCGTGTCTTTGTCTTTGGCCAGCACAGTGGTCACCACGGAGCCGACCGGCAGGGTCTGTAAGGAGGGACTTGTCACCTGTGAGTCCAAATCCGTCTCCACTCCCCAGTACGTCACCCCCATCCCTGAGACTCAGTTTTCTCAACTGTAGCACAGGGGTAGTTGTTAGCACCTTACAGGGTCTGAAGCACAGATGGTCCACAATAGTTCACCTTGCTCCCCTGCCTGGGTAGGGCCTCTGCAGGCAGCTGCTGGGGGAGCAGGGTCCCCACCTTTCTCTCTCCACAGAGCCTCACCACCCACCTGGCCTGGCTTCTGCTTTGTAAGCCCCTCATGACCCAGATGAGAGATCATTCCAATCAAACCCAGCCTGATTGTGCCACTCCCCTGCTCAAACACCCTCGTGGGCTCTCTATTGCCAGCAGCAGTTGGTTTCAAACAGCACTCTGCAGAGCTGGAAGGTTTTTTTCAGGAGGCTTTGCCCCGCAAACCTAGCCCTGCAACTCCTGCCCACAGCGTCACTACTTTCGCACGTTGGCCAAAGAGATCTTTTAAAATCTTGAATCAGATCGCATCACTCTTGTGCTTAAAACCCTACAATGGCTTTCCATTCTTCCCAGAATATGCTCCAGACTTCTTCCACAGCCCCTCTGCCACCAGGCCGCTGCCCACCTCTCTGACTTCATCTCTTCCGCGCCCTCTACCCTCCAGCCACACTGGCCTCCTTGCAATGCCTAGAATACTCCAAGCTCATTCCCATCTCAGGGCCTTTGTACTTGCTGTTCCCCTGCCCAGAACATTTTTTCCTGGAGCTTCCCATGGCCAATCCCTTCTTGCCGTTCAGGTCTCTGCTCAGATATCAGCTACTCAGAGAAGCCATTCCTTACCACCCAACCTAAAGCAGCCCACACCCCAGTAACTTTCTTTCACTTTACTTCATTTTATGTTCTTCATAGAACTCAACACCATCTGAAATAATCCTGCTTATTCTGTTTCATTGATTATTGTCTGTTCTCCACTAGAACATAAGCTACTGAAGGCAGTGGCCAGGTCTGTCTTGTTCTCCATGTATCCTCAACACCTAGGACAGTGCCTGGCACATAGTAGGTGCTCCATCAGAACCTATGGAATGACTGTCTGAACCTCACCAGCCTCATCTCTGGCCTAGTGCGGGGCGCCACACCTTGCAGTTTCTCCACACCACTATGACAATTCAAGGGCAGTGTGTCATGTTTGCTGCCTGGAAACCTTTGGGGAACATTTTTCCCCGCCCCCTGCCATGAAGGTGAAGTGGGACTGCTCCTCCTTGCTAGAGGGGAAGGCCTGTGATGCGGACCTAGCCACTCAGAGCATTCTGTACCCCCAGATTGGTGCAAGGATGGGCCCATGACCTAAAATGGGCCAATGAAAGTCAGCCCTGCAGCTTTGGCTGGGACCATTGATCAAGAGACAATCTCTTTCTATTAAAGTTGCAAAGCTAATGGGATATAAACCAGAGCATCTGGTGGACATTTTAAACATCACATGGGAGAACCACCCGGCAGCCCATCCCCTCCCAGGATGTAGGCAACAAGAGAAGCAGAGCTGAGAGATGGAGAGAAACCTTTTCTTGATGACATCATTTGATCACCTGGACCC
This sequence comes from Dugong dugon, assembly GCA_030035585.1. Lineage (NCBI taxonomy): Eukaryota > Metazoa > Chordata > Mammalia > Sirenia > Dugongidae > Dugong > Dugong dugon. The sequence goes on from CM057460.1 coordinate 154,230,067, forward strand.
AGCTATGCCTGAAGTCAGAGTACTCTAAATTTTTCTGATACATGAGAATATCAATTCTTTTCTTTCTCTCTCTCCCTTTTTTTGCTTTCACAACTGAAAGAATTCCAATCCATTCTGACTGATCACCAAATATTGCTGAAAAAATTGTTCTTCAGTCACCTCCTTCTGAATTTGGTTCCCGCAGCTGCTCCTTCTAATGGCTGTCTCTGGTCTTTCTCACTCTGAGAAGTTTTTCTGGTATGTCCCCCCACCCCCAACACATACACCTTTAACACGTGTTACCTCTTTGATGCTGGTGGAGAAGTTGGTGTTCTGGAAGACAGGAGCGTTGTCATTTCTGTCCTCCACGATCACCTGCATTTCCTTCTGTACCTGTAGGTGAGAAAGTCCAGGTGAGTCTGGAAAATGTGGATGCTTGAGAAAATCAAGTGGGAGAGTCTGGGCAGAGTGCAAGTTGGCATAACAATTCAGGAGGACAATCAGGCAGTGTTTTGGGTAACTTTTGATACATAGTTGATGCTCATTGTTCACAGGAGTTATGTTCTATAAAGTCACTGCGAATACTGAGTTATTGCTCCAGGGGAAATACAGGGTTAGGTTCCTGTGAACCTCTGGTCACATTTTCATCACCCGATCAATACATATCTTGTTGTATGTGTATTTCTTCTAAAGACATCTTATTTAATATCTATTTCTTACAAACAATTGTATGCTATATTTCTTTATAATAAAATACTAGCAGGGAAGGGTTTAACATTTTCCTGACCCTGATTAATGTTCGTGACCATAAATTTCTTTGACTTCCAGCCTCACAGCACTGCTGCCCATTAGGCATTGTTTAATTGGTTGTCATCTCATGAACCCACAAATTTATCTCCTCATCCATCTTCTCCACAGCTTCATCACACACTATAGATGTTACTTCCCAGTGCAGCCTAATGTATGGATTGGTGAATTTCCTCTTCTTTTCTGGATGCACCCTGTTGTTGATTCAGTAGCACTGAACTCATGGCCAGCAGCACTGTAACTCATGCCTGAATGAAGCTTCTCTAACACATGTTTTCCCCGCGAGGCACAGCACAGCCTTCTGACACTTAGGAACACTAGACAGCACTTCAGCACTATACTTAAGGGCCATTCTAAATGGCAAAATCACCAACAAAAATGCAAAAAAAGTGACACTAAATAGACCTCAGAAAGGACACTTGCTTGCAGTCTGAGATCTGAAACAAGAAGGCAGAGCCTCACCTTGTTCTACATCAGTCAGGAACGTGCACATCAAGGGACTCAAATTTTTCGCCACTCTTGCGTACGTGCACAAATGACCATAAGCACCATGGGGCATTGATTTGGGGGTTACAAATAAATTTCAGTGAGTAGGCAAAATCGCAGATAACGGAACCAAAGAATAATGAGGATCAACTGTCATTTCAAACTCCAGAAAAGTTGCAAATATAGAACAAATAACTCCTGAATACCCTTTATCTAGATTCCAGTTGTTAATACTTACCACATTTGGTTTCTCTCTCTCTGCATACTTTTTTCTGAACCATTGGAGAGTAAGTTACAGTCTTCATTAGGCAATTAGTTTTTTTAATCTAAAATGTGCCTGCGCCATTACATGAATATTCCTTTTAGCTTTGTTAACAACCCCAATGTCCATGACAGGGGAAACATGGCACTGTAATGCAGACATTAGAAGAAATGAGGGAGACTCGTGTGTGCAGGCATGCAAAGATCTCCAAGACCGACTGTTGAGTGGGCAAGGCAGGTTTAAGGCAAAATGTAGGATTTGTACAATAAGATTCCATCTGGCTTTCCAAAAACGATCTTTCTCCTGTGGATGCATGTATGTACATAAATGTTGACAAGAGGTTTGGAAGAGCACAGGGACAGTGGACACCTGGGCAGTGGGAGTGAGCTGGGGAGGTTTGCCATAGGGGACTTTAACTTTATCTGCAATGCTTGAAATGTTCACAGAGAGAACGTATACCTGAATATCCAAGTAATTAAAACTATGATTAAATTGTGACCACCCCCTCAAAAAAAAGACTATTGGAAGCCTAACTAACCCCTATACCTGTGGATGTAATCCTGTTTGGAAGTAGGGTTCTCTTAGTTACGTTAATTAGATCATACCCAAGTAGGGAAAAAAATTAATTGCTTTGAGTCTATTCCAATTCATGGTGACCCCACGTGTGTGTCAGAATAGAACTGTGCTCCACTGGGTATTCAATGGCTGATTTTTCAGAAGAAGACAGCCTGGCCTTTCTTCCGAGGTGCCTGTGGGTGGGTTCGAACTGCCAACCTCTGGGTTAGTATTCGAGAGCTTAACCATTTGTGTCACCCAGGGATTGGGAATATGTCAGAGACAAAACCCTCAATTTCCACAGATAACTTCAACCAGAAAACCAAGACACAGCAACATACGCATGTTTTTAGAAATATGAGGGCAGATACCAAAACAGTCAGCCAAGGGTATTGAAAGTAGTTGCTTCAGAGAAACTAGGATGGGGAGTATTGGGTCCTTGTTTGTTATTTTAAAATCTTGATAAAATTATATCACAAAAAATGGGCAAGTATAATTTTGATAAAAATAAATATTAAATTAATTGTCACCTGGAGCTGTCTCTGCCTTCTTGAGGTGGGGCACAGTCAGGAGGGGTCCCCAGGCCTCTGCTCTCCCCACCCCTAGACAGCCCTCCCTCCTCCACCTTCCCACTCACCACGTTGCTTTGACTGTCGTGCACAGAGATAGTGATGCCAAAGTTGAAGATGGTCTGTGGCAGGGCAGAGAGAAGGGGCTTGAGTAGGGTGGGGGTAGAAGCCAGGCACCTACTGCCAGGACCCCTGTCCCCAGGGCCCTCCCTGTCTCCCCCTCCCCACCATGAAGCTGCTGTCTTTAATTTACCTCGTAGTCCAGAGGGCTGGCCAGTCTCACTTCCCCAGTGCTCGGGGTGACGCTGAAGAAGTAGGCATAGGTGCCACTAATCCCATAGGTCAGAGGGTCCCCATCCCGGTCAGTAGCCACCAGCCAGAAGACCTGGGCCCCTGAAGATGGGACAGAGGATGCTCAGGGTCCACGGTCACTTTTTTCTCGGCTGACCTGGCTGAGCCTGCCCACAGGGCTTGGCCCAGAGGCCTGGCTTCTTGGCACACGGGCTAGACCTCCCCAGTCCCCCGGGCTCCAGCCTCTGTGGTCTTGGACAATAGGTTGGCATGTTGTCACTCAGCACCACCCAGAGGCCTTTTGATAACAGTGCCCTGATTTCCTTGGGTAAATTCCACCCTAACCCCAAAGGACACTTGGGGGGGCTGTTAGCCAGGTGTCTCCCCCTCCCCAGGCCAAGGGCGAGTTACATGAACCCAAGTACCTGGCCTCCTGAGTTAGAATACATGCACTTAGTTGAGAGAAGACAGTAAATGACTGGAGTTAACTTATCCCAGGGACTGCATTAATGCATACTAGGGTCAAAAAAAAACATCGTCATGGAGTCAACTCCGATTCATGATGACCCCTTGTGTGTCAGAATAGAACTCCTCCACAGGGCTTTCAATGGCTGATTTTTTTAGACGTAGATAGCCAAGACTTTCTTCTCATGCGTCTCTGGGTGGATTCGAACTGACAACCTACGGTTAGTAGCTAAGAGCATACTAAGGTAAACCAAAACACATCCGTTGCCGTCCAGTTGATTCCGACTCATAGTGTCCCTATAGGACAGAGTAGAACTGCACCATAGGGTTTCCAAGGCTGTAAATCTTTACGGAAGCAGACTGCCACATCCTGCGGAGCAGCTGGTGGGTTACAATCACTGACATTTTGGTTGGCAGCCAAGCACTTAACCACTGTGCCACTGTGGCTCCTCCATACTAGGTCAAGGGGCTTCAAAAGACCCTTGGGGATGCTTGGACCTGGCCATTCCTAGCCTTCCCTTCACCCCGAGAGGCGCCCAGGGCCATCCAGGACGACACCCTCTTTCTGTTCAAGTTAGCCAGAGCAGGTCTGTCGCTGGCCACCCAAGTGCCCAGCTCTCTCACTGTGTCTCCAGAGCAGGGCTTGGGGGTATGGGGTTGGGAAGTTGAAAACCCCACGGTCAACGGCTCTCTAGCTGCAAATTCACCCCTCTCCAGCTCTTTGCTGCACCCAGCCTCTGCCTGGCCTGTATGGAGAGCTCCTTCTATCCTCAGCTGCCCTCATCCGTCCTTAGCAAGGCAGCACTTGACGAAAATGGATTTCCTGAAACTCCCATCATGTCTTCCAGCAGGGTAGAAGACACAGGTGTCTAAGACTCATGATCTTTTAGGAGACCACAAAAACGTTTAATTTCTTTTAAAATCAGAAGGAAGGGAGTTGTTGCTTAGGGGGGCATTGAGTTTATGTTAATGGTGGTGGAATGATTTGGAAAAGGATAGCGAGAATGGTCGCACAACTTGAAGAAGGTAATTAGTGTCACTGAATTGTACGTTTAGAAATTGTTGCGAACTCGTACATTTTATGTATATTTAACCACAAAAAAGTCAGAAGGAAAAATGATTATAATCCAGTCTGCACTATATTTGTCTTTAGACCAATGAAGTCATAAAATACAATTTTAATAAGTCTTTTCTGGAGGAAGGTGCCTGTGTAGGACAAAGAACGAGGTGTGGCCTTTTGTCTCTGGTTTCAAAAAATAGCCCTTGGAATTGTCTAGCAATCCAGGTATCTTTGTTTTTCTAAAACAGCCAGGCAACACTCAAATGGGTGCAAATGAGATGGGAACCCTCCAACCCATCACCAGGCAATTCACCTCAGGAAGGAGAGGGGCACGATGCAGTTGACAATGACTTAGGGACATTGGACCTTGGAGCTCTCTCCTGTGGGGCTTTCTGGATTGGTGAGAGCTTCCATGAATGGGAGAGAGTAGCACGTCCCTAGGGACGATAGAAGCCCTGTGGTGCCAAGACCTCTCCCAGACCTTGCCTGACGCTGTCTCTTCCCTTGTATCCTTTCTGGTTATCATGAATGGGTGACCGTCAGTACGTGCAGGTAATAGTTTCCGGGGATTCTGTGAGTCATTCCAGTGAATTATCGAGCCCACTGGGGGCAATGAGAGTGGAGCCCTGGTGGCGCTGTGGTTGAGCTCAGCTGCTAAGCAAAAGGTCGGCCATCAGCGGCTCCTTGGAAATCCTATGGGGCAGTTCTACTCTGTCCTATACGGTCACTGGGAGTCAGAATCGATTCGACAGCAATGGGTTTGGTTTTTTTGGGGGGAGCAGGGAGAGCCAGCAGAGAAGCTGGCGTTTGCCTATGTGGCAGGGGGTTGGAAGGACAGAGTCCTAATTTGTGTTTTCAAAGAAAATAAGAGCAGATATCTTGCTTTGATTTTAGGGCTTGCTTACTCACAAAACCAAATATTCACTTTAGAGAAGTTCCTGACCAAAAGTAATCTGCCAGTGGCTTTTCTTTTCACCCGAAGTTACAAATCCTTTCTTTCCTGTTTGAAGCCAGGCTAACCAAGTTTGAATTTCAAAAGACTGAGCTGAGTGGAGGTGCAGAGACCATTTTGTGACCTGATACCAGTTGTTCTCACTTAAAGGGGGAGGGCAGGGTTCAATCAATCACGTTAAGATTAGCCATTGGTTGCTCTTCTGTATTTATTTATAAGCCTCATTGTACTTAGCTTCTTCGAGTCATTTGCTTTTTCTGGAATTAAAATGGTCTCTCTGTATGTATATAGAATAACTGCTCAGAATAAATCTTACGTTCAAATTTCGTTGAGCTTTGATGATTTTTTTTTATGCTTAATTTTTTTTTTTATTGTACTTCAGGTGAAGGTTTACAGAACAAATAGTTTCTCATTAAACAGTGGTATACATATTGTTTTATGACGTTGGTTAACAACCCCATGACATGTCAACCCTTTTCCTTCTCGGCCTTTTTTTTTTTTTGGTGGAAGCATACATAGCCAAAGATACACCATTTCAAAAATTTCTACATGCACAGTTCAGTGACAACGACTACACTCTCCCAGTTGTGCTGCTATTCTCACTTTAGATGAAGGTTTACAGAAGAAAAAAGTTTCTCATTAAATAGTTAGTACACATGTTGCCCTATGACAATGGTTAACAACCCCGCTACACATCAACACTGTCCTTACTCAACCTTGGGTTCCCTATCACCAGCTCTCCTGTCCCCTTCTGCCTTCTAGTCCTTGTCCCTGGACTGCTGTGCCTCATTAGTCCTGTTTTGTTTTATGGGGCTGTCCAATCCCTGGCTGAACGGTGAACCTCGGAAGTGACTTCACCACTGAGCTAAAAGGGTGTCTGGGGGCCAGAGCTTTTATTATTGTTAACGGTGGAAATCAACTTTAGGTGATTAGGATCAGAGAGAGAAAGTGCCATGTGGGTAGCTGGTGTCAGGATGTTGGAGAAATGGGAAAGCAGGGATCTGAGTTATCTTCAACACTGAAAATTTGCCTTATGTCGGTTATGATTAACGTGTGGCCCAGAAAGGCAAAAGTGCCCACAACAGTCTTCTGCAGCCATGGGATCCAGTGCCCTAAGCCTGAGGGTCTCACAGACTTGGCCATCCTTTCTTGCCCATGGCAACTCCGCGGGGTTGTGCTTGGCAGCATGCCCCCCGCCCCCCACCAGTCGACCCCATCTCCTCCTTAGAAGGGCTGGTCACCATCCCTCCTAGAGGGCCCTCCTCCAGGAGGCCACTGGGTCAGTGTCCTGCTGGAGATGTCAAGTCTACATTCTACTTCCTTGTTTGTGAAGACACACGGACAATCTAACGGTGGCTTTTTGGGGGGAAAAAAAGCAACTTTGTGTTAAATGACCATCTCAATTGTAAGACATATCCTGACTCAGAAATGTTAACGTGCGAGACTTGTCCCTCATGCCTGAGAAAACATGGGAGGTTAAGGCATTACCAGTTAGGTATCTACCGGTGGGCATAGAAGTATTTTTTAGGGAGGCAATGTGTTTTAAAACATCTGCCTGATTCTCAAAACCTGTAGGCCTGTACAACACAAGGAGTGAATCCTAAAGTAAACTATGGGCTTTAGTTAATAATCATGTACCAAGATTGGTTCATCAACTGTAGCAAATGTACCTCAGGCATGCAAGATGTGAATAATAGAAGAAACCATGCAGAGGGGCGGGGATATCTGAGAACTCTCTGTACTTTCTGCACAATTTTTCTATAAATCTAAAACTGCCCTAAAAAATAAACTTTATTTAAAAAAAAAAGTCTACTTGACAAAATGAAACTATTGTACAATGTTTCCCATTGCCCTTGAGTCGATTCTGACTCATAGCAACCCTATAGGACAGAGCAGAACTGCCCCACAGGGTTTCCAAGGAGTGGCTGGTGGATTTGAACTACCGACCTTTTGTTTAGCAGCTGAGCTCTTAACCTCTGTAATACTAGGGCTCCCTAGGGCTCCCCCTACAATGTTAGGAAAACAGGCCTCCCTTAAGGAAGGAAGGAGGGGGCTCAAGAGGACTCCTGGGGTGTGGGCAATGTCCTACTTCTTGACCTAGGTTACACGAGTGTTTCCTTTGCAGTAATTCATTGTACTTTTTTTACATTATACTTCGAAATGTTATTAGCTGCTGTCAAGTTGGGCCCCCGACTAATGGAGACACCATGCAGTGTTGTGATCTATAGGGTTTTCGTTGGCTAATTTTCAGAAGTAGATCACCAGACCTTTCTTCCTAGACCATCTTAGACTGGACGCTCCACCGAAACTCGGTCAGCATCACAGTAGCGTGAAAGCCTCTACTGATAGACTGGTGGCTGCGCGTGAGGGGTATTGGCTGGGAATTGAACCCAGGTCTCCCACGTGGAAGGTGAGACTTCTACCGCTGAACCACCACTGCCCTTGTACCTCAAAATAAATAGTCTAAATAAAATATTTTCTAAAATCCGACTGAAACAGCTTTCATGCTACAGGAGAGCTGTAGAATTTGTTCCAAGAAAGGGAAGATGGCCCTGTAGTTTAAGAGCACCCTGAGAGGGGCTGTGTGGTTATGGAAGAGGAGACCTTCGCTTGGTCAGGCTGAGAGTAAGGCAGGTGAGTTGCTCTGAACAGTGAAGTAAACAGTTCTCCATTTCCCTGGAGGCTGGAGAGGGAAGAGCCCCAGAGCCCAGGAAGATGAGATGGGCAAGGGGTCTTGCGGACACTCCCATAGCTGGAATGGCCAGTAACCATGAGCAACGGTGGTCCTGATTCCTGCTGCAGGCTGGAATTGCCTCTGCTATCCCCAAACCTGCAGTAAATGCTGTCACTCTTAACAAAAGCCGTAGGGAAGGAAGATGCAGCCTGAGTCTAGGCTTGGAGTAAAAAGGGAGTGGAAAGAGGTAGAGATTCAGGAGTGGGCAGGGGCTGGCCTGAGGGGACGGGGTTTGGCCAGGGGAAGGGAGGAGGCAACAAGAGGGGCACCACAACCTCCAAGAGAACACATGTCCCCCCGCAGGAACCTAGGATGGGGGCCTTTATGGGGTGAACTATGTTCCCTAAAAAGATAAGTTGGAATCCTAACCCCTGGTACCTGTGAACATGACCTTGTTCGGAAATACGGCTTTTGAAGATGGTATCAGTTAACACGAGGTCATAGCAGAGTAGGGTGTGTCCTAATTCCATTTGAGTGCTGTCCTTATAAAAGAGAAGAGACATGGACAGACAGGGGGAAGATCACCATGTGAAGAAGCATCTACGAGCCCAGGAATGCCAAAAAACACCTGAGGCTACCATCAGCTGGAAGAGATCAGGAAGGATATTCCCCTAGAAGAGTCAGGGAGCATGGCCCTGCTGACACGCTAAATTTGGACTCCTAGTCTCCAGAACTGTGACACAATAAATTTCTGTTCTTATAAGCTGCCCAGTTTGTGCTATTTTGTTATAGCAGCCCTAGGAGCAAGTTGTTTTATTACAACATCAAAGGGTCACTCAGGAAAATGGAGATCTTGAGGGCATTTGGTTCCATATATTTGTAACATTTGTTTGGACATGTGTGTGCGTAGGGGGGGTATGTATTATGTATGTGTGCATTTATGTATCATCAAACAGCTAGGAAAATATATGTAAATATAATTAAAATTTATACAATATTTCTCTGTTCTACAAAGAACGTTTACAGTTATTATATAATTTGGCTTTAGCCCACTCCTCCAGGGAAAATTGCCATCTCAGAGTAATGAGACTCTCACCTCCCTCATCCTGGACTCTAATTTTTACTAATATAACCCTTAGTAGACTTTGCTGTCCTCATAACCATATCCATGTGGATGTGGCCTTCGTGGCTACAAAGCCCATCCCCATCCTTCCCACGTGTATCCAGACCCAGGTCTCTGAACCCCAAGGCAAACTTGGGGTTTCACCTTCTTTAATGCAGTCTCTTGCTTCATCCAGTAGCTTTAGATATTCTAGGATCCTAATCCTGTGAATTGTCCCTCAATATCCACGCCCCTTCTTCTCTCATACTCATAAAAAACCAGTTGCCGTCAAGTTGAGTTGATTCCAACTCATGGCGACTCCATATATGTCAGAGTAGAACTGTGCTCCATAGAGTTTTCAATGACCGATTTTTTGAAAATAGATCACCAGTCCTTTCTTCTGAGGTGCCTCTGGGTGGATTCGAACTGCCAAACTTTCTGTTAGTAGCAGAGTACTTAACTACTTGTACTACCCAGAGACTCTCTCATACTAATAGAACCTCAGATTTTGAGCTGGGCGCATGACTAACCAGAACAAAGACTACATTGCCTAGGTTCCCTTGCAGCTAGGTATCGGCATGTGATTAGGTCTGGCCAATGAGATGCAAGTAGAAGTGACAGTGGGTTAAATCTGAGCCTGTCCTTAGGTCTTGGCCCCTTCCTCCTCCCGCTGGTTGGAATTGGATATCGTCTGAGTCATCTTCGACAACTTGAACAATGGCCACACCCTAGGGAGGGCTGAGCAAAGAAGGTCTCTGAGACTAGAAGCTCCATAGAGCAGGAAACAGCCTGATGGAACAGAGCCTCCAACAGCCCTGGACTCACTACTCTATACTGCTATGGGAGAGGATAATAAACCTCTGCCTTGTTTATGGAGTCTCTGGGTGATGCAGATTTTAATGTGCTTGGCTACTAACCAGAAGGTTGGGGGTTCCAGTCATTCAGAGGTGCCTTGGAAGAAAGGCTTGGTGATCTACTTCCAAAAAATCAGCCACTGAAAACCCTATGGAGTTGCCACCCAGGAACTCCCATGGCACACAATAGCAAGTTAGTAGTCTTCTTAGGTGGTAATGCCCTTAGAACATGGATGCAAGTAGGAACTGACCAGTATACTTAAGATTTTTTCTCCCCCTTTTACTTTATTTCTACTTCACAGTGCGACAGCTTTGAGTCAGAAAAACTGGGGTTCAATTCCTAGTTCCATAAACTACTAGCAGAGAAAGTCTCCCCAACACAGCAGATTTGTAATCCTCCCTAAATGAGTATAGCAATAGTTCTTAATTTTGAGAATTTATCTTAAAATTTTGTACAACAGACTTTATATTTAAAAATAATAAATATGGCAAAATATAAAAACTAAAAGGAAAAAAGGTAATAAAAAAATCAAATCAAAACAAAACGAACAAGCAAAAGCCCTATGGAGTGCCATTCTACTATGTGGTTGCCAAGAGTCGGTGAACTCCACAGCAACTGATTAGCTGGTTACCTTGTTTATGCCTCTGTTACTTAGGTCTCTGTTACCCACTGCTGACCTTATATCCTAACTAATAGAGTCATTGATTGTTTCTGCTTCCCCACCCGCATCCTTCCTTCTGGGAATTTGGTATCCAGTCCCTATGGCTTCACCCAAAATACTATTTCCTAAACTTCATTCATTCCCGTACCGCTGTCAAGACTTCATCCATATCCTTGCATCATTATTTATGATCATTCTTTAAATTAACTTAATATTTCATGTAAACACATTTATTTTAAAATCAAATTATATTGCTACTGTAAATGGAAACCCTGTCACTTTTGCCATAGATAGAAGGTAACTCAACAAATAAAAAAAATAAAAACTAAGCCAAGTTTTTCACTTCTAGCGAGACGTGTCTGTGAAAGGCTCTAAGACTGAAGCCTGCTTTCTGTTTGGAGAAAAAAAGTGTGAGAGGTGGGAAACAGTGACATCACTAGGGTTGGTGTCATCCCGTGCAAGTAACTGACGGTGTCACCCGTCCCCATGGACCTCCTCCTGTACCAAGACCATACAGAATCCTTAGTAATGTTTTTTGTACTAATGTTACTCATAAATCGTAGTTCTTGTATATCACTCTTTTAATTACCACTTCATTCTCAAAAAAATTATTAGTATAGGTTCACAAATACTACTTACCACAATATAGTAGCTAAAACACCAGAAAATTGGACAAAATCAGCGACTATAAAAACACCGGCAGCACAAAAACAGCAGTGCGTGCTTGTAAGGAGAGCGGATGAACCCAGCTGATTTGTAGCATCGCTGTAATTGGGTAATAACGACAGTTTTGCCCGAAAGGCATCACTGCACAAAACTTTTATGAATGGTCATTCTGGTGTCATCACGTCTGACAGTGTCACCTGGTGCGCTCTGCACCCTCGCACCCTCCTAGTGATGTCACTGTTGGGAAGGGTATGGTTGAGTGAAATTAGCAAGTGTGACAGGTGGAAGAGAAATAATGCTACCAAACAGAAACTTTCTCTGTGGTGAAATTTGGAAGACCAAAAGAGATGGGAAACGGAGGAACATTCTCATGGGTTGAGTCTTGATTATTTGATGCTATGTGAAGGCCCTCGTGGTGCCTCCCACACCCCCGGGAACACTGGTGTTGACCTGTTACAGATTGAATTATGTCTTCCAAAAATGTGTGTTGTAAATCCTAACCCCTGTACTTGTGAGCCCTGGTGATGCAGGGATTAAAATCTCTGCTGCTAACCAAAAGGTCAGCAGTTCGAATCTACCAGCTGCTCCTTGGAAACCTTATGGGGCAGTTCTACTCTGTCCTGTAGGGTCACTATGAGTCAGAATTGACTCGATGGCAATGGGCTTATTTTTTGTTTTTTGTTTTTTATACTTGTGGATGTAATTCCATTTGGGAATAGTTTTTGTTATGTTAATTAGGTCATATTAACATAACAAAGGATGTGTGTTAAACCTCATCTTTGAAATATAAAAAGAGCAGGTTAAGAACAGAGAAGGAACTACAAATGGAGGGGAAAACACATGCTATTTAAAGATCACCAAGGAATGCCAGAGAAACTGACAAGGATTTTCCACTAGAGTGGAGAAAGAGAGCCTTCCCCGAGAGCTGCTGCCTTGAATTCGGACTTCTAGCCTCCTAAACTGAGAAAACAAATTTCTGTTTGTTAAAACTATCTTCCTGTGGTATTTCTGTTATAGCAGCAGTAGGAAACTAAGACAGAATTTGGTACTGAGAGTGGGGTGCTGCTCTAACAGACACCTAAAATCTGGAAGTGGTTTTGGAATTGGGTAATCAGTAGGAGTGGAAGGATTTCTTTTTTTTTAAATAATATTTTATTGTGTTTTTGGTGAAAGTTTATACAGCAGTTTAGGTTCCCATTCCACGGTTTCTACACAAATTGTTCAGTGACATTAGTTACATTCTTCACGTGCGAACATTCTCATCGTTTCCATTCTGGTTGTTCCATTTCCATTAATCTAGTTTCCTTGTCCCTTACATTCTCATCTTTGTTTTAAAGTAAGTGTTGACCATTTGGGAGGGTGGAGGAATTTTGAGATGCTTCATAGTAAGGCCCTAGTTTACCTTGAAGAGACTGTTGGTAGAAATATGGACATTAATAGCGATTCTGATGAGAGCCCAAAAAGAACTAAGAGCTGTGATGGAAGCTTCCATCATCATGAACAGAATGTTGCTAGATATATGGACATTAAATGTGCTTCTGGTAAGTCTTTAAAAGGAAATGATGAGTGAAACTGGATTTCCTCATGCAGAAAAATGAAACAAGGTCCATACCTCATGCCATACATAAAAACTAATTGAAAATGGATTAAGGACCTAAATGTTAAGGACCTAAAACCTTAAAGCTCTTGGAAGAAAATATAGGAGCAAAGCTTTGGAATGTAATTTTTTTTCAGTGATAGATTATTAAACATAGCAACCAATGCACAAGCAACAGAGAACAAAATAGAAAACTGGGGCCTCATAAAAGTTAAATACTTATGTTTATCAAAAGATTTTATCAAGAGAGTAAAAAGACAAACTACAGACTGGGAAAAATCTTTGGGAACAATATAACTGATAAATGTCTAATACCTAAAATATACAGAAAACTTCTACAGCTTAACAATAAAAAGACAAATAACCCAAACAAAAACTGGGCAAAGGACATGAACAGACTTCACCAAAGAGGATATTCAAATGGCCAACAGACACATGAAAAGATGCTCAATGTCATTGGCCATCAGAGAAATGCAAATCAAGACCACAATGAGATACCATTTCACTCCCACTGAGATGGCTAAGATTAAAAAAAAACAAAATAACAAGTGTTGAAGGGGATGTGGAGAAATTGGAATCCTCATTCTTCGCTGGTGAGAGTGCAAAATGGTACAGTCATTGTGGAAAACAGTCTGGCGGTTCCTCAAAAAACTAGAGGTACAGCTGCCATATGACCCAGCAATTCCACTCCTAGGTATATACCCTCGGGACCTAATAGAAGTGACATGAACAGACATATGCACACCTGTGTTCGTTGCAGCACTATTCACAATAGTAAACAGATGGGAACAACCTAAGTGCCCATCAATAGCTGAGTGGATAAGTAAAATGTGATACATGCGTACAATGGAATACTACTCAATGATAAAGAAAAATGAGTTCCCTAAACATCTGACAATGTGGATGAACCTGGAGGACATTAAATTGAGCAAAATAAGTCAATTACAAAAAAAAAGCAAATACTGTATGTTCTCACTTCTATGAAATGACATGACTAGGTAAACGGACTAGGAGAATGGGACCACCTAAAGCTGAGGGAGCAGAGTTGCTGTTCCAGTGGGCCTGGAAAGTGGGCTGACTCCTAGGGACATGGGGCCTCCACTCAGAATCTGGAGATCAGGCCAACACCCTCGATCCATTTTTAAGAGATGGACTTAAAAAAATGAACTGTGCAAAATGAAACCAGAACTTAAAGATTTGGAGGGTGGTGCCATTACCCAGATAGTTCTGGAGAACAGACGATTATTTTCAAGTCTTGAGAGCTAATGTAATTTGCTTTATTGGGTTTTGGACTTGTTTTGTGCCTGTTATGGATTGAAATGTGTCCCCCAAAAATGTGTGTCAACTTGGCTAGGCCATGATTCCCAGTATTGTGTGGTTGTCCACCATTTTGTCATCTGATGTGATTTTCCTATGTGTTGTAAATCCTACTTCTATGATGTTAATGAGGCAGAATTAGAGGCAGTTATGTTATTGAGGCAGGACTCAATCTACAAGATCAGGTTGTGTCTTAAATCAGTTTCTTTTGAGACTTAAAAGAGAGAAACAAGCAGAGAGATGGTGGGACCTCATGCCACCAAGAATGAAGAACCAGGAGGGGGGCGTGTTCGTTGGACCCAGAGTCCCTGTGCTAAGAAGCTCCCTAGACCAGGGGAAGATTGATGACAAGGACTTTCCCTCAGAGCTGATAGAGAGTGAAGGACTTCCCCTGGAGCTGGCACCCTGAATTCAGACTTCTAGCCTTCTAGACTGTGAGAGAATAAATCTCTGTTTGTTAAAGGCATCCACTTGTGGTATTTCTGTTATAGCAACACTAGATGACTAAGACAGTGCCCGTGAGCCCTTCTTTCCCTCCCATTTCTCCCATGTGTAATGAAAATGTCTATCCTGTGTTTGTCCCATCATTGTACTATGGAAGCAGATAACTTGTGTTCTAGGTTTCACAGGTTCACAGATGGAGAGGAATTTTGCCCCAGGATGGACTACCCCCAACAAAATATCACCCATACTTGATTTAGATGATTCAGAAGATGATATTTTGGACTTGATTTAAGATGCTTGGGATGGTGCGATAGTGTGAATGTGTTTTGTATGTGGGAAGGGTATGAATTTGGAGGGGGCCAAAGGGTGGAATGTTATGAATTCAGTTGTGTCACCCAAAAATATGTGTTATAAATCCTAACCCCTGTACTTGTGGATGTAAGAGCTGAAGAGGAGAAAACAAACTTCTGGAACTGAATAAACTCACTTCAGGCCCCCTGTGCCCCTTGACAGAGATCCTGTGTGGCAAAAATGCTTAACACACATGACTGGAGGTTTGAGTCCACCCAGAGGTGCCTTGGAAGAAAGGCCTGGTGCTCTTTCCAGACAATCAGCCATTGAAAGTCCTATGGAGCACAGTTCTACTCTGACACACATGGGGTCACCATGAATTGGAATCAACTCAACGGTAATTGGTTTACTGGTTTTGCCCCCTGACAAGCTGTGCTGGGGTACAGTTGCCGCCTGAGAGCCCCTGGGACCCTCTTGCAGTGTGGGCTTGGGCACAGGGCAGAGAACAATTACTCACCCACTGGCAGGTCTTCGGCCAGGGTCACTACTGTCATATTCTGCAGGAAAATCGGGGCCGTGTTGGCTGCCACTACAGGGAGACAGGGCACTGGAACATCAGAATCCCCTGCAACACCTGACCCCCACCTGCCTCTCTGGAGCCCAGTCTAGTGCCAACCCTCTACCCCAGCTCAATCTCTTAGACCTGGATCCTTCCCCAGGCTTCCCGGGGCAGCCAAGCACAGGGCTGGGCCATAGGAGCTCAGCGTTTATTGATGAGCGATCACCCCACCCCTTCAGAAGGATCCTGCCACGGGTCCCCAGTCTAGTGCTACTCTGGTGGGGAAGGGGAGACACCCACCAGACACCACGAGGGCAGGAAGCAGGATGCAGGACAGCCACGGCCATGCCATCACGTCTGGAGGGACCTAGGAGAGGAAGTTTCAGGGAGGGGTGCCCAGACCTGGGCCTCCCGCCATTTGTCAGGCCCTCATTTGTCTAGGCCTGCCCCTCAGACCCGTCCACCACCACCACTTAGTAATTCCCACAGGGCCTCTCCTTGGGTCATGCAGGCTTATCACTCTCTGTATGTTTTCCAGATGTTTTGGGGGTGGGGGAAACCTAGTGGCATGGGTAGACAGCTGAGCCCAGTCCTGAACCCCAACCTCAGACTGAACCTGAACATGACTCCAGCATTCTGCACCTACTGCATGCCAAGCACTATTCCAAGCAGGTTAGATGCATTATTTCATTATTCCTACACTATGAGGTGGTTGTTGTCATCATCCCATTCTACAGATGTGGAAACTGATTAAGGGGCTTGCCTGAGGCCACACTGAGAACCAGTGACAACAGCGCACTTTGAACACAGGTCTTTTGGACTCCAGAATGCATCCCCTCAACCACTATATTATCCTGCCTGTTTGAAATGTCCACACTGATAGCATACTTCAAAATCAGGGAACAGGAGAGGGACCGTGGCTTGAACAGGATCATTCAGAGACTCCTTGGGTGAGCCAGGGTCCTTTGTTCTACTTGCTGACACATTTAATAGCTGCCATTGCAACCTTTCTTAAAGTGTACTCCATGAAACCCTCGCCCGGTAAGATGCCCCATGGCAGAAGTGTTCCCTGGTCCAGTCAGATTGGGAAGGGTTGTATACTCTGTGCCCTTCTTGGTAATTCAGAGCTAGGTAGGGACCCTTGGAAAACCCTATCTGACCCTGGCTTTTTGGCCATTTCACGTTGCAAGCTGTCCTTCTCTGATTCATTGCCACCGAGAGATCTTAAACCCCAAGTCTTTTTCATCTCCAAAGACAACTGATATAAACCACAACTAAGAAAGAGGGAGAGCAGCATGAGTTATTCAAATGTTTTGTTTCTCGTCTTCTGCCAAGACAGTGTTTTTCATGCTTGCTACTCTGTGGAAGCAGAGTCAAGAATTCAGACGACGTATTGCATTGGGCAAATCTGCACAGAAGACCTCCTTAAAGTTTTGAAAAGCAAACATCAGACGACGTATTGCATTGGGCAAATCTGCACCCAAGACCTCCTTAAAGTTTTGAGAAGCAAACATGCCACTTTGATGACTAAGAGGCACCAGACCCAAGCCGGGGGCTTTTCAATCGCCTCGTGCATGCGAAAGTTGGCTAATGAAAAAGGAAGACAGAAGAACTGATGTGTTTGAACTGTAGTGTTGGCAAAGACTTTTGAATATACTCTGGACTCCCAGAAGAACAAACAAATCGGTCTTAGACGTAACACATTCAGAATGCTCCTTAGAAGCCAGGAAGGCGTGACTTCGACTGGCTTACTTGGGACACATCATCAGGAAGGACCAACTGCTAGAAAAGGACATCATGGTTGGTAAAGAAGAGGGTCAGCGAAAATGAGGGAAGCCCTCAATGAGATGGATTGGCACAACAGCTGCATAAATGGACTCAAACATAGCAACAATCCGGAAGATGGCGCAGGACCGGGCAACGTTTCCTTCTGTTACGCATAGGTTCACCATGAGTTGGAGGTGACTTGACAGCAACTAACAACAACAACTACCCCGTAACAATTCTATTAAGACAGGGATTGACAAACTTTTTCTGTAAAGGGACAGATAGTAGTTTAGTCTTGTGGATCACACAGTCTTGTTAGCAACTACTCGACTCTGCCGTCGCAGGCCGAAAGCAGCCATAGACAATATGGAAAAGAATGGACAGGGCTGTGCTCCAATAAAACTTTATTTATGGACACAAAAATTTGAATTTCATATAATTTTCATAGATCACAAAACGTTATCCTTCTTTTAATTTTTTTTCCCACCATTTAAAAATGTAAAAACCATTCTTAGCTCTTGGGCTGCACAGAAGTAGGCAGCAGGCCAGATTTGGCCTGCAGACCACAGCTTGCTGACCCCTGTCCTTCTGTCCTCAGAATGAGAGGAGAGGAGCAATGATTGCAGGTCACCACTGGCACTCATCCCAGGTATGAATAGAGAATTAGGTCTCCTTCCTTTCTTGTCCCTGGGGGAGATCTGGACCCAGATCTTGACCAGGAACCCCTCCTACAGGGCTGGGGGTGTCTTTACTGCTCAGATATTTGAAGCAATTGAAGGAAAAGAAGCCTCATCAGCAGAGGACAGAAAAGCAGTGGGGTGAAGTCCAATCACTGCTTAATAGTCACTTGAGTAAAATATAAAAGGAACTTTGTTGGAAACTCACTTCTGCCCGGAGATACCATTCTTTTAAGGGTTATGAACGTTTCTGAACCAATGAAGAAAGGATCCAGCAAAGTCTTTCGTCAAGAATTCCCCTAAAACAACAATGGGTAATGGCCCATTAAAGGTACTGACAAGTTCTGCCGGGGAGATGTCTGTTTACAACCTGATGTTTCTGACTTATTTGACTTCAGGAGGCTTTCTTGGCATTGGGCCACATGTGTGGTACTGAATGCATTTTGAGAAACTGTGTTCTAGTAGACTGTGCATGTCTCTGTCTTCCCAGAGCTGATCGACTCTTGTTTCATTTCATTTGAACAACTATTATTTACTTTCTAGGTTCTGAGCATTGTGGTCTGTGTGGTAGCAGAGCTATGGGAGCGTCTCATCCAACTGGGGAGCCAGGGTGGGCATCTCATTGGAAGGCACACTTAGGGGGGGTTCTGAAGGAAAAGTAGGAGTTTTCCCAGTCAACATGAAGGGAAGGGACTTCCAGGTGGAGGGGCCAGCATGTGTGAAGGTGCAGAGGCCTTCCTTATTCAGGAAAATGCAGCAGATGTGGCCAGAGGCCCCATGGTACATGGTCAGCTAGGCCAAGAGAAGGCTGGGAAGGCCTTGGTGTCAAGCCGAGGGACTGGGCTTGATCTTGTAGATTTTGGTGGAATATCTCCCAGCATCCCAGCCCGCTCCTAGGGAACCAGTGCCTTCATTTCCTGAGAGAGGACCCTTTCCCAACTCTGAGGCCTCAAAGTCAAAGCTGGAACAGGTAAATCCTTATCTCCTTTGACTTGGAATCAGAGAGGGCAAGGAACAGTGAGTGTCCTGGACAAGAGGGTCTGACTGGGCTGGGATCAGCTGTGATTCAGCCAGTCTGGCTCTGTGAGTCTGGGCAACTCCCTGCCTTCTCTGGGCTGTTTCCTCCTCCGTAACCAGAGCACGTCCTTTAGACCTGAGGTTCCTGCGCTGAGATGCTTCCAGATCAAGGGAAGACTGATGCATCACAAGAACCTTCCTTCTGATAGACAGAGAAAGCCTTCTTCTGGAGCTGATGCCCTGAATTTGCACTTGTACCCTCCTAGACTGTGAGAAAATAACTTTCTCTTTGTTAAAGCCATCCACTTGTGGTATTTCTGTTACAGCAGCACTAGATGACTAAGAAACTCAGCCATAAAGAGAAACGAAGTTGACTTGAAATCATTATGCTGAGGCAAGTAAGTCAATCACAAAAGGACAAATATTGCATGATCTCACTTATATGAAATAGGCAAATGCATAGAAATCAAAGTTTAATAGTGGTTACCAGGGGCAGTAGGGATGGGGAGGAGGGAGCAATTGTTTAGGAAGCAGAGTTTCGGTTTATGGGATGGGAAATTTGACAGTGGATATTGGTGATGATTGTATAACATGATTGATATAATTAGTGTCATGAAGTGTATACCTGAAAAATGTTGAATTGGCAAATGTGTTTTCTATATATTCATATTTATTGATTTACAACAATAAACAAAGAGAAATGAAGTTTAGATACATGCTACGACATGGATGAATCTGGAAAACATCACGCCAAGTGAGAGAAGCACAAAAGGACAAATACTGTATCATCCCACTTCTAGGAAATATCTACAATAGGGAGATGTACAGAGACCAAAGTTCAGTAGTGGTTACCAGGGACTGGGGAGAAGGAGCAACGGGGAGTTATTGCTTAAGGAGCACTGAGCCTCTGTTTGCGGAATGAACTATTTATTTTGGAAATAATGGTAGCGCAAGTGGTGAGTGTAATTAATGTCACTAATTGCACACTTACAAATGGTTAAAATGGCAATTTTTGTGATTATATATATTTTAACCACTTTTTTTTTTTTTTTTTAATGATAAGCACACATTCCTTCTGATCCAGCATTTCCACTTTGAGGATTTTATCCTTCACACGTGAAATGATATGTGTAGAAAGTCAGTCACTGCAGCATGGTAGAACATAGCACAGGGTGGAAACAAGCTAAGTGTCCATTAATAAGAAACAGATTAAATAATGTATGATCCATACACAGAATGAAATACTATACAGCTGTAAAAAGGACAGATCTGTATGTGCTGATATCGAATGATCTCTAAGTCATACCTTAGGTGAAACAAACAAAGTACAGAGCACAGCATGTGGTGTGCTAGTATGTACACAAAAAGATAAGAACACACATTTGCTTTTATGTGCTCAGAGTATCTCTGGAAGAACACACAAGAAGCCAGTCTCTTACGAGGAGGGCTGGATGGCTGGGCATAGGGAAGGAGGACTTTTCACTGAATACTCTTTTGGAGATTTTGGATTTTGTGCCAAGTGAATGTATAAACTTTCCAAAAAGAAATTAAATTAAAACTTTAAAGGAAACAAACGGATACCTCTTCCTGCCCCACCCCCCACCCATGTCCCTTTCCCTTCTGCCCCAACACATCTGAAGCAAGTGGTCATTTTCCAAAGGACTCTGGCTCCAAAGCTATGGAAGAATTAAGAGAGAATGACCTCAATCCATGGCAAACCCCAGAGGTTAGGGGCCTCCAAGGGCAGACGTGTGGAGCCTGAGAGAGAGATAGGTGGGGATGGATAGGTGGATGGATAGGGATGCGGTGGATGGAAGGAAGGAAGGGTGGATGGATAGAGGAAAAGGCTTCCAGAGCTGAACCTTGACCCTAACACAGTGTCAAAACCAGAAATCTCTCCCTCTCAAATCCAGAACCCACCCCCACCCTGAGTTCTCACCTCAGGGAAACACCCACTTGCCAAAGTCACACTTGACATCTTTTCTGAATCCCCCACCAATTCAGGAGGACCCAATTCATGTCCTCTCTGAAATTTTTCTCCAGCCTACCTGCATCTCTCCATTCCACAGCCACCACCCTCATTGGGGTCACCTTTCTCTCTCCTCTGCCTCATGGTAACCAACCTCTTCAAGGTCTCCCTCCCTTCAGTCTCTCTAATCCAGTCTATTCAGCCGAAATAATCCTTCCTCACACAGTCTAATGGCCTTCCTCCACTGCTCAAAACCCTTCAAGAGCTCCCCATTGCCAGAGTCCAAGCTTCATCAAAGGGCTTCCCAAAGACCATCCCTGTCTCCCTTTCCAGCTTTGTCTCTAACCACTCCCACCTCCATCCCTCATGTCTTGCATGTCCACAAACTCACTCTGCTCTCCCTCACCGCTGGGCCTTTGCACATGCAGTTCCCTCTTCCTGAAATGCCCTTCTCCACCTTTCTACCTGGTGAGCTCCTACTCATGGGGAAAAAAAAAACCAGCTTCAGGGTCACCTTCTGCCTGGATGCCCAGCAATACTCCCACAGGTGGAACTGATTCCTCCCTCCCTACCAACCTCACAGGCTCCTGCTCAGATTCTAGCATAACCACTGTAGCTCTCAATGCCCACTATATCTTTGCAGATCAGCCTCTCCCACCAGGCCAGGAGCTACATGAGGACAAACTCCAGGTCTGATTCATCTCTGTGGCCCCAGGACCAAGCATAGGTGAGCTTCTCTGAAATGAATGAATAAGCCAGTGAATCACTGTAAAACCCCAATGGCCTAACGTGGAATACCTGTGGGATGGGGCAGATGTGAACCAGACAGCTTAGGTGCAAATCTAGTGTAATCTTGGGCAAGTTACTTAACCTCTTTGGGCCTCAGTTTCCCCATCTTTAAAATGCACATAATAGTAGCACCTACACCATGGGTTTGATGCGAAACCTAAACTGTGCCTGGTTCACAGTAAGTGTGCAATAAATGTTAGTAAAAATTGTGGCAGAAAGGAAGGTCTGTCCCATGTCTTCCTCATCGGTGGAGTCCCCATTCCTTGCTCTTATCATCTCCCAAAATATTCCCTGGTAGCCTTGGTCACCTCACAGGCCCCCTCTCACTCCATGTCCCCTAGATAGTCAGAGGGACCCTGTCTCCAGCCCACCACCTGCCTTCTGGGCTTGGTCCCCCAACACCTGCCCTGAAGTGCCAGCCTGAGCATCCTCTTTTAACTCAGACTTCTCCTTACCTCAGTTTTTCCCCAGACCTGACAGGGAGACACTGGGGTATCAGGAGGGCTGATAATTTCAAATACCTGCTGATATTTCCTGAGCAGCTCTTTCGGATCACTCTGTAGTGTGATCGCCAGATGACAAGCTCCACCCACCACCCAGGGCCTCCAATCAGCCTTTTAGAGCCCTGTTATGGATTGAACTGCATCCTCCAAAAATGTGTGTCAACTTGGCTAGGCCATGATTCCCAGTATTGTATGGTTGTCCACCATTTTGTCATCTGATGTGATTTTCCTATGTGTTGCAAATCCTACCTCTATGGTGTTAATAAGGCAGGATTAGAGGCAGTTAGACTAATGAGGCAGGACTCAATCTACAAGATTAGGTTTTGTCTTGAGTCAATCTCTTTGAGATACAGAAGAGAGAAGCAAGCAGAGAGACAGGAGGACCTCATATTACCAAGAAACAAGAGCCAGGATAATAGCGCGTCCTTTGGATCCGGGATCCCTGTGCTGAGAAGCTCCTTGACCGGGGAAAGACTGATGACAAGGACCTTTTCTCAGAGCCGATAGAGAAAGACTTCCTCTGAAGCTTGCACCCTGAATTCAGACTTCTAGCCTCCTAGACTGTGAGAGAATAAATTTCTCTTTGTTAAAGCTATCCACTTGAGGTATTTCTGTTATAGCAGCACTAGATGACTAAGACAGAATTTGGTACCGAAGAGTGGGGTGCTGCTCTAACAAATACCTGAAATGTGGAAGCAGTTTTATAACTGTGAATGGATAGAGGCTGGAAGAGTTTTAAAGTGCCTAACAGTAAAAGCCTGGCTTGACTTGAAGAGACTGTTGGTGGAATTATGGATGTCAAAGACAATTCTGGTGAGGACTCAGAAGGAACTGAAGGGAGTTGTGACACTGGAGACTGCGCAGATGACAAGAAGCAGCAGCAGAAAAACAGTAGCAGCAGAACCAGGAGACCAGTGCGAGTCAGCCCTGGAGCCGACCCATAGAGCTAGAGAGCTGAGTGCCTTTGGCAGGAGGCTTCCTGGCTGAGTGGGGTGCCTCCCGGCACTTATAGGTGGAGCTAAGCTTGCCGACCCACTGAGCAAGAGAGCTGAGTGCCTTCTGGCCAAAGTTAACTGGTGGAGTAAAGTGCCTCCAGGCACTTATCAGTGGAGCTACAGAGCTTTGGAACACTTGGCCCAGCAGGGCAGATGCAGGTGATGAGGTCCAAGGGGCAGAGAAACCAACGAACCAAGAAGCAGAAGCTGAAGAGACAAGGAACATAGGAAGCAGAGCTGCCTCAATCTCAAAGGGTAGGGCCATGACCTCTGGGGTCTCGAAGGGTGGAGTGGCCACTCATATGGACTAGAATGGGGCCTCCCAAATTTGAGGGAGCAGAGTTACCATTCTAGTGGACCTGGAAGGTGAAGCTGAAGCCCACCCAGGGCCCTCCACTCAGAATCCAGAGAACGTAGCCAATGCCTAGAGCCTGGAGGGCAGGGCCGTTGTATAAATGGTCTCAGAGAACAGAGAATTATTTTCAAGCCTTGAGGGCTAAAGTAATGTGTTCTGCTGACTTGCTTGGTACCTGTTATCCCTTCTTTTCCTCCAATTTCTCCCATTTGTAATGGAAATGTCTAGCTTGTGCCTGTTTCACCACTGTACTTTGGAAGCAGATAACTTGTATTCTAGAATCATATGAAGAGGAATGTTTTGGATTTTGGTCCGGAAGTTGATTTAAGACTTTTGCTATGATATGATGGGGTGAATATGTTTTACTTGTGGTAAGGACATGAATTCTGGGGGGCCAAAGGGTGGAATGTTATGGATTGATTGTGTCCCGAAAAAATGCGTGTCAACTGAGCTAGGCCATGATTCCCAGTATTGTGTGATTGGCCACCATTTTGTCATCTGATGTAATTTTCCTACGTGTTGCAAATCCTACCTCTATGATGTTAATGAGGCAGGATTAGAGGCAGTTACACTAATGAGGTAGGACTCAATCTACAAGATTAGGCTTTGTTTTGAGTCACTCTCTTTTGAGATATAAAAGAGAGAAGCAAGCAGAGAGACATGGGGACCTCATACCACCAAGAAACAAGAGCCAGGAGAATAGCATGTCCTTTGGAGCTGGGTCCCTGCACTGAAAAGCTCCTCAACTCCAGGAAGATTGATAATAAGGACCTTCCCCCAGTGCTGACAGACAGAGAAAGGCTTCCTCTGAAGCTGGCACCCTGAATTTGGACTTCTAGCCTCCTAGACTCTGAGAGGATACATTTCTCTTTGTGAAAGCTATCCACTTGTGGTATGTCTGTTATAGCAGCACTAAATGACTAAGACATGCCCCATTCTTGATTATGAATGTGCTAAGTACCCTCATTCATTCATTCATTCCCTTAATAAATATTTTTGGGTTCCCACTGTGTATCAGGCCTTGTTACCAGCACTGGGGATACAATGGAGAGTAACATAGTCAAGGTGCTACACCCACCAGGCATATGGCTTAGTAAATAAGACAGACTGTAAATGAGGAAAAAAAGTACTATTGAATTGTTACTGCATCAAGAGCTATGAAAGAAGAGAATGTGAGTTCTAAGAGAGTATGAAGAAGACGTTTTGGATTGAATTGTGTCCCCTAAACATATGTGCTGAAATCTTAACCCCTGTACTTGTAGATATGGCCCTATTTGGAAATATGGGTTTTTCTTTTGGTATTTAATGAGGTCATACCAGTGTAGGGTAGGTCCTAAACCTAATCACTTCCAAGGTATAAAAAGAGCTGAACAGACATAGAGACACAGGGGGAAGATGCTATATGAAGACAGACACATACAGCAGATGCATCTACAAGTCCAGGAACTCCAAGGATTTCTGGCAGCTCCTAGATGCTGAAATAGACAAAGAAGGACTTTCCCCTAGAGCTACATCCTGAATTTGAACTTGTAGCCTCCTGAACTGTGAGAAAATAAATTCCTGTTCTTTAAAGCCAACCACTTGTGGTGTTTCTGTTACCGCAGCACTAGATAACTAAGACAGAAGGAAAACTACTTTAGGTTGTATAAGAGATAGGAGGCATCCACAGGAAGCAAGCTTGGGACCCGAGGAAGGCTGACAGATTGAAGGTTCTAGAACCTTCTAAAAGCAGAGGTGTGAGGTGACTTGAAAACAGGAGAACTGGTTGAAAGTTTGCATAAGAAGCAATTGGACTCACAGATATCACTTCCCTACCCATGCAGTCATGTGGCTGCCACCCCCTACCCCCCACCCCCCACCCCCCACCTTAGAGAATGTCATGGATTGAGTTATGTCCCCCAAAAGATGTGTGTACAGTTTGGCTGGGCCATCTGTGTGGTTTTCCTATATGTTGTAAATCCTGCCTCTATGATGTTAATGAGTGAGGATGGGTGGCAGTTGTGTTACTAAGGCAGGACTTAGTCTACAAGAATGGATTGTGTCCTGAGGCAACGTCTTGAGATATAAAAGACAGAAGTGAGCAGTGAGACAGGAGGACCTCATACCATCAAGAAAGCAGTGCCGGGATCAGAGCACATCCTTTGGACCCGGGTCCCTGCACAGAGAAGCTCCTAGTCCGGGGGAACACCAAAGAGAAGAAGGCCAACAGAGAGAAAAGCCTTCCTCTGGAGCTGATGCCCTGAATTTGGACTTTTAGCCTACTTTAACTGTGAGGAAATAAACTTCTCTTTGTTAAAGCCATCCACTTGTGGTGTTTCTGTTATAGCAACTCTAGATGACTAAGACAGAGAACATGGAGGTTATTTCCTGGAAAGGTTGAATTAGAGAGATCTGGACTTGGGGACCCTAGGCCTGATGGAGATTGTAGCACCACAGTAAGACAAAGGTTAAGTGAAAGGCTAGACAGTCAACGGTGACACCCAGTGCCTTTCCCCTCTCAGTCCCCAGAGCATTGGCAGTCAGATGATATGGCCCCTCCCCAACAACCAGAAATTTAAAAAATGAGAAGAACTGACCCACCTAAGAGAAAAGACCCACAGATTCTGAAATGTTGGGGACCTCCACTGGATCACTGTATAGTGTGACCTCCAGATGACAAGCCCCACCCACCACCCAGGACCTCCAATCTTCCTTTTAGTGCCTCATGCTTAATTATTCATAGCCAGCCAAGGATGACCAGGTTCTGAAGGGAGGGCGAGACAGTAGCATGCTGGAGCAGCTACTGAAATTGCTAAATCTTCAAGAATTTTTTAAGATATTTAACATCATGTTGATAGCTTGAAATCAGCTATAGTAGGGGTATTTACGACACGGAAATGGACAAATGCAACAAATCAGAACTTTTCTCCCCACCTGGAAATCAATGTATGGAAACAAACAAACAAACAAAAAACCAAACCAAACGAAAGCATGAAAAAAAGCAACTCAGAGGAAACAAAGAAAATGCGAGTTGAAAAAAATCAGTATTTTCACAGACATAAGAGAAACTACTGGATCCATGAACACAAATATGAAACGCAAACATCCAAAGAACAAGAAGAGTGTTATAGATCAGGGTTTCTCAACTTCAGCATAGTTGAAATTTGGGGCTAGATAATTCTTTGTTGTGGGGGCTGTCTTGTGCATTATAGGATGATTAGCAGCATCCCTAGCCTCTACCTACAAGATGCTAGTAACACTCCCTGCCAGTTTGGACAACCAAAAAATGTCTCCAGACATTTCCAAATGTACCCTGGGGAATAAAATTACCCACCAGTCGAGAACCACTGTTATGGATAAAAAATACAATAGCGGGAATAAGAATTTTAACAGACTGTTAAGGATATAAAGTTGATGAATGGAAAATAAGAGAGAAAACATAAGAAATTAGAGGATTAATCCAGAAGATCCAATGTTTAATTAATAGAAGTTCCAGATAGAGAGAACAGAGGAAAGAGAGCAGGAAAACTGTCAAAGAAGTAAAACAAAAGATTTATCATAAGTGAATAACATAAATTTCCAAACTGAAAGCATTCCCTGTGCAAATGAAAAAAAGAAAAAGAAAAAAAAAAAAAAAAACCACTCCAAAGCAATTTCAGAATACTAAGGATAAAGAGAACACCCTGAAATCTTCTGGAAGAAAAACAAGTCAAATACGAAGGATCCAGAATCAGAAGGCCATGAAATTTTTCAATAAACCTGGAAACTAAAAGAAAACAAATCAATGCATTACCAGATAAAGGTGGCCCCAAATTCTTTGACATTCCTCCTGTCAAGAGGTGGAGTCTAATCTCCGCTTGAATCTGGACTGGCCTTAGTGATTTGTTGCATCAGAAGTGGCATCCTGGGACTTAAGAACTTGCAACTTCTACCTGGGCCTCTTGGCATACTTGCTCTTGAAGCCCTGAGCTACTCTCTGTGAGAAGTCCAACTACCCTAAGGCCACCATGCTGTAAGGAAGCCCAAGCTAACTATGCTGAGAGGCGTATGCAGCAAGAAAGAGCAAGATGCCCAGCCAGCACCCTGCTGTTCCGGCCCCCAGCCTTTTGTGTAATCCCAACTGACACCCCAGACTCCATGGAACAGAATTAAAACCTCCCTGTTGCCTTGCTCAAATTCCTGCCCTACAGAATCATGAAATATAATAATAAGCCATTAACTTTTAGGGTATTTCATTACCAAACACTATGCCTTCAAAATACTGAAGACAGATTATTTTCCAGTTTAGAATTACAGAATTCTATACCCACAAAAAATATCAATCATATGTGAGGGAAAAGTAAAAACATTTTTACAACCTGAAGAATGTAATCAATGTCGCTGAATTATACGTGCAGAAATTGTTAAATTGGCGTACATTTTGTTGTGTATATTTTCACCACACACACACAAAATAAAAACATTTTCAGACCTGCAAAGCCAACACATTTACCTCCTATGCACCTTTTCCTGGGAAACCACTAGAAACGTCACCCATTATGTCAAGGGAGTAAATCAAGAAAAAGGAACAGAAGGAATCCAGGAAAAAGAGCACGCAACACAGGAGGGGGGGTGTCCTAGGACAACGGGGAAGGGAAGTCCAAGGATGGTAGCTGGACAGCAGCCCAGGGAGCAGCCAGTCCTGATGGGAGGAAGAGTTCTGTGGACTCTAGAGGGCTGTTTCTAAGAAAACTGAATCCCAGATGACCTTTTGAACACTTTGGGGGAGATTTATCTGGCTAGCGTTTAGGGATGAATCTATAACACTATGTAGAAAATTGAAGCGCTAGTGGTTCAAGGGTAGAGTTCTTACACCCCATGTGGGAGATCCAGGTTTGATTCCTGCCCAATGTACCTCATGCACAGTCACCACCCTTCTGTCAGTGGAGCCTTGTGTGTTGCTGTGATGCTGAACAGGTTTCAGTAGAGCTTCTAGACAAAGACAGATGAGGAAGAAAGGCCTGGCGATCTACTTCCAAAAATCAGCCAAAGGAAACCCTATAGATCACAATGGTCCTTCCATAACTGATCACGGGGATGCTGCAGGACTGGGCAAAGTTTTGTTTCATTGTGCATGGGGTCTCCATGAGTCAGGGGCACATTTGATGGCAGCTAACAACAACATGTAGAAAACTAAGCAAGCAAAACTGATGGCAGGTGGGGAGAGGGAGCATTGTACTAGAAAGGGCACAGAAACATAGTACACTGCATGGCTCAACTGCAAACATTTTCATAGTCAATGTACTATAACCATATAGTGAGGATGGGAGAAGGGGAAGTGTGTCAGGATGTAAGAGAAATAATCCTCATCTTCTGCTTTAAGAAATCAATAGATAATGTCTAAAGTGAAAAAAAAGAAAAGAAACAGCAGTATATGATGCTATTTGGAAATATGATGGTAAGTGGAAGAAGAGGTAGTTAAAGCAGTTGCTTCTAGAAAGTGGGAATGGGCAAGGTGGAGCAGGGAAAGGCTATTTTTGTCATTAACCTTACAGTCCTATTTGATCTTTTTAAATTAAACACACCTTGGTGGCTCACTGGTTAAGGGCTTAGCTGCTAACCAAAAGGTTGGCAGTCCGAATCCACCAGCTAGTTGCTCCTTGGAAACGTATGGGGCAGTTCTACCCTGCCCCATAGGGTCGCTATGAGTAGGAATCAACTTGACGGCAACGAGTTTGGTTTTTTTGGTTTGATTCCAAAAAAACCCAAAACCAAACCCACTGCTATCGAGTCGATTCTGACTCATAGTGACCCTATAAGACAGAGTAGAACTGCCCCTTAGGGTCTCCAAGGCTGTAAACCTTTCCAGAAGCAGACTGCCACATCTTTCTCCCTTGGAGCAACTGGTGGGTTCAAACAGCCAAACTTTTGCTTAGCTGCCAAGTGCTTTAACCACTGTGCCACCAGGGCTCCTTAACACACATATTATTTGGATAAAAATGGGCATTGTTATAGGGGAGTACCAGGAAGTGTGGGCTCTACAAGAGAAGGCCCCAGGTCAGGTAAGTGCCAGGTGTGTTCCAGGAATTGAAAGAGGGTCTCTGTGGCTAGAGCCCAGAGAGAGAGGGGAAAGGGGTACGGAACTAGGGAAAGCTGGGCAGTAGGGAAGAGCCAGATCATGCAGGGCCCTGAAATACATGGTAATGATGGCTTGTTGTATTCTAAGAAAAATAGAGGATCATTTCAGGTTTTCAGTAGGGGAGCAAGAGCAGCTAATTTACTTTTCTAAAAGGTCTTTCTGGTTGCTGTGGGTCAGTGGGCTGAAATGGTGGCAGCAAGGCTGAAGAGAAGAGATAAAAATAGAGATATATTTTGGAGACAGAATGTTTGGAATCCATATAACTTAATCTTCACAGCCACCCATTTTACAGATGAGAAAATTGGGGCTCCAAGTGATCTGCTGAGGATCTCACAGCTAGAAGTAAGTGGGATTCAAACCCAGATCCCCAAGCCCAAGCCCCTTGGTATATCCCTCAACAAAGAAGGGAGGTGACGGCCATCACCTTTCTTCAGGGCCCCAGAGGGTCAGATGTGGACCCAAAACCTTCAAAAGGTTTGCCGTCTTTGACTCAGTAATCCAACTAACTTAAAATAAGGCAGCTCTTTTTGCAGGAAGTTGCTCATCACAATGATTATTTATAATCATGAAAAATGAGAAGTAACCTATACCCATAACACAAGGGAATGGTTAAAAAAAGACATGGCCAAGCGTTCTGTGGAACGTTCAGAGCTGTTCAACGTCATGGTGATGAACAGCCATAGCTGCCACGTAAGGAGCACTTACTGCATGCCAGGCACTGAGCTGGGCACCAACATGCATCACCTTATTTCACGCTCACAACAACACTTCAAGGTAGGTACCTGTTATAGATTGGATTGTGTTCCCCCAGAATTCATGCCTGCTTGGCTAGGCCATGATTCCCAGTATTGTGTGGTTGTTCTCTATTTTGTAATCTGATGTAATTATCCTAAGTGTAAATTCTAACCTCTATGATATTAATGAGGCAGGATTAGAGGCAGTTATGTTAATGAGGCAGAACACAATCTGCAGGATTAGGTTGTATCCTGAGTCAATCTCTTTTGAGATATAAAAGAGAAGTGAGCAAAGAGGAGAGGGACCTCATACCATGAAAAAAGAAGAGTCAGGAGCGAAGCGCATCCTTTGGACCTAGGGTCCCTGTGCTGAGACACTCCTAGACCAGGGGAAGATTGATGACCAGGACCTTCACCCAGATACTACAGAGAGAGAAAGCCTTCCTCTGGAGCTGGTGCCCTGAATTCAGACTTCTAGCATCCTAAACTGTGAGAGAATAAATTTCTGTTTGTTTAAGCCATCCACTTGTGGTATTTCTGTTATAGCAGCACTAGATAACTAAGACAGTACTGTTGTACTCATTTTACAAACAGTTAAACTAAAGCTCAGGGGCAGTGGTGGTTCAGGAGACCGGGGTTTGATTCCTGGCCAATGCCCCTCGTGCGCAGTCACCACCCCATCTTTCAGTGGAGGTTTACGTGTTGCTGTGATGCTGAACAGGTTTCAGTGGAGCTTCCAGACTAAGACGGATGAGAAAGAAAGGCCTGGCAGTCTACTTCTGAAAATTAGCCAGTGAAAACCTTATGGATCACAGTGGTCTGACCCACAACCCATCGTGGGGATGGCACAGGACTGGGCAGCGTTTCATTCAGTGGTGCATGGGGTCCGTTGTGAGTTGGGTCCAACCTGACAGTAGTTAACAATACCAACAAACTAAACCTCAGAGAGGTGAAGAGCCTTGCTGCAGAGCTGAGAAGCACCAGAGGCTCCCTGGGCACTTCACTGCCCTCCTCTGAGCCTGTTTCCTCATCTGTAAGATGGAACAGCTAACCCTAAGAAGTGATAAGGGCAAGAGTGGGAAGAAATGAGAGTAAGAGTGTGCCAGCTCAGCACCTGGCAGACACTAGGTGCTCAGCAAAAGCAAACTCCTTCCTTCTGCATCTTGCGGGGCATCTTCACATTGCGAATGACTGCTATTCCCACTGCAGGTACCATCACCGTGGAAACTGGCCCATCCCTCCCCCTGTGACCATCATCACCCCCCTGCTTCGAGGCTGAGAGTAGAGGCCGGAGTGCGCTGAACAGGGCGGGGTTGGGGCTGTGTGTGGACACATCTAAGAACCCTATTTCTAGTCACTACTTGCAGGGTGGCTCTAGCAAGCACCCATTGGGAAGAGATTGTGAAAACTGCTTGCTTGCCAAAGTGCCCGGAGAGGGTAGCCAAGGACAGCCCAAGTGCTGGACAGCAGGACTACACTCAGCCAGGCTGGGAAATGCAGATGGAGCCAGCTGCTTGAGAGGAATGAACAAGTCCTCAGTCCTCAGAAACATCCCCAGTGCCAAGTCACTGTCTTACCCAAAGGGGGCTTGGGCAGGAGATGGTGATGACGCCATGGGGAGGCCGATCCTGTTGGAGGTGTTGGTGTGATGGAGTTGTGGCCAAGTGTAATGACTGAGGTGGTCCTGGAGCTAGTGATGGAGGTGGTGTTGGGGATGGAAGTTTGGTTGGGGGTGAGAATGGCCATGGGGATGGAAGTGATAATGTCTGTGGTGATAAAGTGGCGATGCAGATGGAATTGGAGGTGGTGATGGAGGTGGAGGGAGGATTAAGTCGGCAATGGAGGTGAGGGTGGCTTTGTGGAAAGAAGCAGTGATGATGTGTAATAAGGTGAGGATGAAGGCAATGATGACATTTGTGATGATGAAGGTGGTGATGGAGATGGCATTGGAGGTGGTGATGGAGATGGAGGTGGGGATTAAGTTGGTGATGGGGGTGGGGTGGGGGCGAGTATGGCTGTGAGGGTGGAGGTGATGGTGACACTTGTGATGATGAAGGTGGAGATGGAGGTGGCTTTGGAGGTGGTGATGATGGGGACGAGGCTGTCATGAGTGATGATGGTGGGCTGCTGGTGTCCACCATGTGAGGACAAACCAGAGGCACTTTAACATAGGCTGGACACCACTGGGATCCCCTTCAGGCTGTAATCTTGGCCCTAAACTCCTCATCTCTTTTGTCTCCTCATTTCCCCTCCTTCAGGTGCGTCAATAGCTACAGGAAAATTAGTCACTAACATGCAGCCAGTAGGGCATACAAGGTGTACTCGTTGCCATTACAAAGTCCAGCTCAGCCTAACTCAGAAGATAGGAGAGTCCTGCACTCAGACCCTTCCACTCAGTCTCTGAGGGGAAGGGAGGCACAAAGGTGGGCCGTGGGCCATGGCTGGCACTTTACCCCCATTATATCATTTAGTCCTCAGGAGGTGAAAGGACGTGACCCAGCACATGAGTGATGTGATCAGGATCCAGAACCAGCCTGTGCTCTTTCTGTTTTCCAGGCTTCTGGAGTTTTCTTCTTGTTCTACCAGTTTTTCCTGCAGGACATCCAGAGCCCCCAGACTGGCGAAGCTGAGGGAGAACAGCCTTAACTAGGACCTTCATGCTCCAGATTCCTGAAGGCTCCTCCTGTGGGCCCCTTCCTACACTCAGCACACTTATGGCTCATGGAAGTTTCTCCCAACATCCACCCCTATTCTCTCAGGAGCTTCAAGAACCCTGCTGACCCTTACTTAGAACAACAATAGTAATAACCTTTTGCATTTGCAGAATGCACACACAAAGTCCTTTCTCTCCATCTGGTCCTTACAATATCCTTGGAAGGAAGGGATGGGTTGTCAACCCCCTTTACATATGAGGACACCAAGTCTCGGGGGGTTAAGGCTCCTGCCCAAAGCCTGTCAGAGGTAGAACTGGGACTTCCCCACCAGTGCTCTCTCTAGCTGCATCCCACCCCTCCTCCCTTCCACATAGCCTGGGGTTTCACACTGTCTTACATTCTTCTTGTCACGGAGTCTCTTTACAAGCATGCTTATTCAATCATAATGAGGTCAAAGTCCTACAGTTCAGAAGCGTCATCTTGGGATTTGGTCACTTGAGAAACATGTCCAGAACTTGTGTGCACTGGGGAAGGAACAAGCAAGTACCTGCCTGATAAGACTTCCAGCATCATTGGGCCCAGTCACTCCCCAGCTCAAACCCTCCCTATGGCTCCCACTGGCCACAGGACACACTTCCTGCCCCTCAGCTGGTAGACTGGGTCTTTACAGATCATGGGCCACTCTTTCACTTCGACCTTTTCTCCTCCCCTTCCTATGGACCAGTGGGATTGAATGCTCCTGGTGGCACAGTAGTTAAGTACTCGACTGCTCCCTGAAAGGCTGGTGGTTTGAACCTACCAGGGCTCCACAGGAAAAAGATGTGGCAGTCTGCTTCCATGAAGATTACAGCCCAGGAAACCCTATGGGGCAGTTCTACTCTGTCCTGTAATGTTGCTATGAGTTGGGATCTACTTGACTTGGCACACAACAACATTCTCTGCACCACGCCCTCTATTTTCCTTGCTCTGTTCATTTGCTTATGCTGCCTCCTATGCCCAGAACGCCTTCCCTGCCTTCCGCATACTCGGCAAATTCTCTCCATTCTTTAAGACTCAGGTTGAGTGAGAAGCAGAGGTCAGTCAATCAGTGACCCCTCCCCTGGGTCCCTAAGCTCTGGTACCCTCAGCAAGGGGGAGTGCTGGTCCTATCTTGTTTATCCATTAAATAGATGTGAATGGAGTTGCCGTGGGCTGGGGTTGGGGAAGGACTTGACAAAATCCCACGGGCCTTTGTGGGAATTTGTGCCAGGCGCTCCATCTTCTCTGCAGGGGCAGCCTCAAGCCAAGAGGAGTGTGTGTGTGGGAAGAGGGGGATGTGACATGAGACCCCATCTGACTCCAACCCCCCCTTCACCACACAACCATACTCAGGGTGCCTTTTTCCACCTCTCTGCTTCTCAGTTTGCCCCTCTAAAAAATGGGACCAAGCTGTTGTTGTTGTTGTTAGTTGCCATTGAACCGGCTCCAACTCATGGTGACTTTATGCACAACAGAACGAAATGTTGCCCAGTCCTGCACCATCTTCATGATCATTAGTATGTTTGAGTCCATTGCTGTGGCTATTGTGTCAATCCATCTCATTGAGGGTCTCCCTCGTTTTTTGCTGACCCTCTACTTTACCAAACATGATGTCCTTTTCTAGAGATTGGTCTTTCCTGATGATGTGTCTACATTCTAGAAATTACAGCTTCCTTTCCCCCAGATCCCAGCCCCATTTCCTGTCTTTTCCCTGCTCTCAAGAAGTGCTTGAGGGAGGGTCAAAAAGGACACAGAGGTGAATTGGGGTGGCTTCTGAACCCCTGCCCCTTGCCCTCCCACCTGAGACTTCAGACCTCTGGGAATCCTCTCAAGTTTGGAAGGGCACACCCAGCCCATCATCAGCCGGGGCCTCAAGCCTGCTTGGCACAGGAAGTGCTGGCTCCTCCTCAGCCACAAACTGACGTCAACCACCACCACTCTGAACAGTTTATGGTTCCAAGACCTCTTTTTAGTTCACCCACCACACACTTTTACTTCTGCTTTCTCATTTACCTCTCACGACTGTTCCCTCCCAGGTAGGAATTATCATTCTGGGTTCCAAGGGAGGAAATACAGGCTCAGAGAAGCTCAAAGAGCAATGTCCGAGAGGCGTCAGACTCAGCCTGATTTCAAATAAAGGAGTCCCTGACAAAGCTTGGTCTGGCTCCACATGACTCCCCGGGCATCCTTGCTCCCCTTGGGCAGACAGAGCCCAGCCAGAGTGACCTGGTGCCCAGATGTGGGACCTGCGCGGTCCCTCAGTGCCTGTTGCCAGGCTGCTCTGTCCAGCAGACACATATGGAGTCAAACAGACCTGAGTTCGGGTTCCAGTTTTTCATTTACTTGCTGTGCAACCCCAGGCAAGCCTTTCCCCTCTCTGGGCCTCAGTTCCCCTGCTGAGATATGGGGTGATGATAAGGACTATAGAGCCCACTCACTAGTGTGTGGTTTCCATCACTCAGGTCTCAGTGTGGACTGAGCCCCGGCTTTGTGCCTGGAGCCCCCTCCCAGCAAGTCCCCGCTTCAGGCCTGGCTCTCAGCTGAGTCTCCACCTTGTACACCAGGGTGAGGAGATGCGCCAGGGCCCGGGAACGAGCCAGAGCAGGGTCAGTCCTGGGTTTAATCCCAACCTGACACTTCCTAGCACTGGCCTGGAGTTGAGCATGACCACAGGCCCATGGTTCAGGGGCTCTACAAGTTCTTTCCTACGCTATCATCATCTCCATTTTACAGATAAGGACATTGAGGCCTGGAAGAGTTAAGTGGACCACCACAGGTCACGGCAGAGTGGGAGATGAACCCAAGTAGCTGGGGCCAGAGCCCTGACTCTTTCTCCTCGAGCTCTGGGGGCTCAGCCACCTTGTCCTCACCCCCCTCAAGCTTCCTAGAAAGGGGCCCAGGCAGCGTGACTCAGTTCCCTGGGGGGTCTCCACCTCCTTTCCATCCTGTAAAGAACCCTCTACTGCTACCACCAGTTGCCATGTGCATCAGTGTAGTACTCCACAGGGTTTTTAATGGCTGATTTTTTGGAAATTGATTGCCAGGCCTTTCTTCTGAGGTATCTCTGGTTGGACTCCAACCTCCACTTGAACACATTAGCACCACCCAGGGACTCCGAAGAACACTCAGTGGGTCCAAATTACCCAAGGACTCGGAAGGGAAGGGGGCCTTTGGAACATCAGGTGGTAGGTATTACTATCCCCCCGTTGCAGAAGAAACCGAGGCCTTGCATCCAGGCTGGGACTCAGCTCCAGGTCTGGCCAACCCAGAACTGGCTGGTTTCCCCTTCCTCTGCCCAGCTGCAGGGGGAGCCTTAATAGTCGCCAAAGCTCGCCTTGGCCCCCACAGACCGGCCCTACCCCATGCCCCTGCCCAGCCACCTGTGCGGTCCCTACCTGTGCCCCAGAAGGGGCCTTGGAGTGGTGGACAGACGCCGGCAGGCACAGATGGGCACCGTCTGGCCCGGCAGCGGCAGTGCGGCTGGCAGACTTTGGCACCATCCCTGCCTCCCCTGAACAATCATTAACCCTGCTAGAGACCGCACCTCCGGATAGGCGGATTTCTCAGGAGGCACAGGCCACAGCTTGGGAGGGGGTAGGAGGGCAGGACCGAGGTGAGGGGCTGAAGTGTGCCTGGACTGGAGGCCCAGGCCACAGACCACCGACGCTGAGCTGGGGACAAGGCCCAGACTGGAGTAGGCGAGAGGGTGCCCAAAGTCTGAATTTAGGTTGTCGGCAGGGCCTTGCTCTCTCTGAAGGCTCAGGGAGAAGATTGTTACTTTTCTCTTCTAGCTTACAGTGGTCTCGTGCATCCCTTGGCTTGTGGCAGCATCACTCCCATCTCTGCCTCCAGGGTCACGTGGCCATCTTCCTTCAGTCTGTCTCTCTGGGTCTCTTCTCTTTTATACGGGCTCCACTCAGACGGGATTAAGACCCCTACCCTACTCCAGGATGACCTCACATTAACTTTACTGACAACATCTTCCAAACAAGCTCGTGTTCACAGGTACTAGGGTTAGGACTTCAGCATATCTTTTTGGGGGACACAATTCAACCCATAACAGCCCTGTGAGGTTTACACTTGGATCGTGCCTGGCTCGATGAGTGTTTGTGACTATTGTTGCTGCTATTCTTCCCTTGTGTTGAGGTTTCATATGGCCTCTACCTTGCACCAGGGCTCTGTTTACCCCAGGGCTGGTTTTGAACACTGCCTCAGTGCCAGTGACCTCTTAGCAGGGACTGAGCTCCCCATCTCCTTCTCCTGCAGCCCCACAAGCCTCTCCATCCCCATGGTGACACAGGAGAAAGGGAGCCCTGGGGACGTGGGCCTCGAGTTGCCAACTTCTAGCCGAGTGACCTGGGGAAGTTGATGGCCCTCTCTGAATAATACTGCCTCATCTGGACCATGAGGTGCTGGTTCCTCCTGTGCTGGGTGCCTGTGCTGGTGAACAGCGAGACACCCAGCCCAGGACAGACACTCAGAAACTGCAGCTCAGCCAAAAGAGACCATAAAATGCTCTCCCTTCTCCCTTCCCCCATAAGCTCCAGGGAGATCTTGGAGGAGAATGTACTTGTGCCTCCCAAGAGGAGTAGGAATCAGCATTTATTAAGCACCTACTGTGTGCTTTATATCATAGCTCTCACTGACTCCCGACAGACATCCGCAAGGGAGAAGTAGGTGCATTATAATCACCCCTGCTTTAGAGGAGGGACCTGAAGCTCAGAGATGGGAAGTGACCATGCCGTCCCCCAGAGAGCAAATGGCTGAGCCAGGCGCCAACTCTGAGCTCAACACCAGGGCTCCGAGATGTGGAAGGGGCAGGGGATTGCTCTACCCTCAATTTGCCTCCGCTGTCCTCAATGCTCCCCTGGCCAGGGCCCTCCTCCACACCTCCTTTCCTGTTTCCCTACTGCCCCGCAAAGCCTTCCCTCCCCCTCCCCCCAAAAGTGGACTCCTGATGTTCCAGCTATCCTCACTCCTCTGTTAACAACACCTCAATTTTCCTGAGGGGAACCTCCCCACCATATCCTCCCTTCACTCCATGGCGGGCTTGTCATCCAGGCTTGGCCAGTCGGAGCACAGTCTCCTCCCGGCCACAGTGATTGGTTCAGGTGTGCTCATGTCAACCAAAGTTGGGTCACTAAGAACCAATGGGGCTCAGATAAAGGACTTTAGCTGGAACTGTTGAGAACAGAATCTCGTTTTTCCTCACTGGGATTTCTAAGTGACTCTGAGGTTTCCAATGACCTTCTCACCACCATGAGAGTAAAGTCTGACTGAGAAATAATCCAAGACTGAGTAAATCAGAGTTAAGAAATGGAGAGACAGGGATTCCTCAAGACTGTGTGAGCTCCTGGATACAGCCATGCCTAAAGCCATACATCACCAGACTCTGAACCAGTTATTGGACTAATACAATCCCTTTTCTGCTAGACCCGATTGAGCTGGTTTCTGCCTGATCATAACAACCCCTGAGAATGGAAAGGGCACAGACAATTGAGGTAAGAGAGACTGGAGTTTCTACCTGGCCATCTGTCAGCTATTAAGCCTCTTGAGTGAGTCCTTACCCATCTCTGTGGCATGATATCAGGCAGCCCCATTTGTAACTTGCAAAAGGAATACTATCTACTTCACAGTATAAACAAGGAGCCCTGGTGGCACAGTAGTTACATTGCTCAGCCGCTAACTGAAAGTTAGCTGTTCAAACCTACCAGCTGCTCAACGGGAGAAAGATGTGGTAGTCTGCTTCTGTAAAGACTTACAGCCTTGGAAACCCTATGGGGCTGCTCTACTCTGCCCTATAGGATTGCTATGAGTCAGAATTGACTCAACAGCAGTGGGTTTGGGTTTGGTTTTCGCAGTATAAAAGTGAGATCATTGAGCTGCCACTCCTGTCATGAGGCCTGGCACACAGCATGAACCTGCACCACTCAACTGCGATTTCAGGGCTTTGAACCCACAGCTTTCTTAGGGTGCAGACCCATTGTATTGTCATCACCACTAGTGGCCCTCTCCTCACAGGGCTATGTCTGGCTCACAGTCAATGTATCAGGCAGGCGCTACATGCCAGGCACTTTAACAAGGATATTTGCTCCCTGATTGCCCAAAATTATAACAGATTATCAAAATATATATGCTACAACATGCTTAAAAAGGTGAAGGAAACTGGATAAAGGGAAAACAGGTGAGAAAACAAAGGAAATCTAGACCTGAATAAAGTCCACAGAATATTTGCCTTGAAGCTCTGAGTAATTACCAGAAGTTGCCCATGAATCATATTCTGAGCTTCCCAGCAGGCAAAGCAAAGAGAGAAATAGGATCCACTAAGTCCAGCATCCATCCATTTAAAAACATGTACAGCCAGGCTCTGGGGTCTATGGCACAACTGCAAGTTATGATACCTGACAGGCATTTCCTCCTGTGTGTCTCCAAGGAGAGGATGCTGTGAGAGGGTGGATGGCACTTGACATGTCTATTACAATGCAGCGGTTAAAGAGATGGGGATTGGAGTCAGACTGCTGGGTTCAGTTGTGGCAGGGCAAGTTACATAATGTCTCTAAGCCTCAGCTTCTTTCTTTCTTTTTTTCAATTGTGGTAAAAATGTATATAACAAAACATCTGCCATTTCAACATTTTTTACATACACAATTCAGAGACATTAATTATGTTCACCATGTTGTGCAACCATCACTACTATCCATCTTGTTTTTTCTATCACCCTTAACAGAAACTCAGTGCCTCTTCATAAGCCTCAGTTTCTTCGTCTGTAAACTGTGGGTAATATACGA
Source organism: Dugong dugon (assembly GCA_030035585.1). Lineage (NCBI taxonomy): Eukaryota > Metazoa > Chordata > Mammalia > Sirenia > Dugongidae > Dugong > Dugong dugon. The sequence goes on from CM057460.1 coordinate 154,270,022, forward strand.
CATATAAGGAGCCCTGGGAGTCCCGGTGGCTCAGTGGTTAAGAGCTCGGCTGCTAACCAAAAGGTCATCAGTTCGAATACACCAGCCGCTCCTTGGAAACCCTATTGGCAGTTCTACTCTGTCTTATAGGGTTGCTACGAGTTGCAATCGACTTAACGGCAGTGGGTTTGGGTTTTTTTTTTTTTTTTTTTTTGTTAAAGAGCCCTGATGGTGCAATGGTTAAGCCTTGGCTGCTAACTGCAGGATTGGTGGTTTGAACCCACCAGTGTCTCTGTGGGAGAAAGGACCTGGTGATCTGCTCCGGTAAAGATTACAGCCTAGAAAACCCTATGGGGCAGTTCTACTCTGTCCTATAGGGTTGTTATGAGTTGGAATGGACTTGACCACACACAACAACATATGACACCTATCTTGGAAGGCGATGTTGAGGATTAAATGAAGTTGTGAATCTAAAGTCCTGAGCAAAATGCCCAGAGTAAGGTTTCTACGAATGTTAGTTTTTATTGTGGTGGTGATGGTTGTGTTACTTTATTATTGTAATATTATCCCATTTAATCCTCCCAATAACTCCAGGAATGAGTTTTCCCCTATTACAGTCAGGAAAATAAAGACCTGGACAGGTTGGGTCACCACCCAAGACTAGATTGTCTGTAGGTGGCAGAACCAGGATATTAACCCATATCTGTGCAACTGTTCTTGCCCCTGGTTCTCTGCCACAGCTGTCAGATTCCTCCCAAAGGAAGTGGACACTAAACATTGCTGGTGTCCTAACTGGTAGAAGGAGAGGCAAACAACCCAGTCAGTGCCAGCTCTGCTCCAGACCAAGGGAGCCAGCCCCAGGTAGGACAGACCCCAGCCCCAAGCCTCTGCCCTCCCTCCCTGCTCTGATGGCTGGGGCTCCAGAGGGCATGTCCTAGAGTGTCCAGACCTTTGGACAGGATCTGGATGAGCCAGGTGTGGCCCGATGGTGCCCTGCCCATCTCAGTGGCACCTTCCTGTCTATCTCTTGAAAGGTCACTGAGCTGTGGGCTGGGATAATTCAGGTCTGAGTAACAGTCCCAGGGTCAGGGTCTACTTAGGGAGAGAGTGACCAAGCAGAAAGTGGATCTAAGAACCCAGGATGTGAACTTGGACGGCGTGGGTTCTAATCCCCTCCCCGCCACGTACCAGCTGGGTGCCTCGGGCAAGAGGCTTCATCTCCTTGAGCCTCAATGTCCTTGTAATGGATTGAATTGTGTTGCTCCATAATATGGGTTGGAATCTTAACCCCTATACCTGTAGATACAATCCCATTTGGGTGTAGGGTTTTCTTTGTTATGTTAATGGGGCCATATCAGTGTAGGATGTGTCCTAAACCGAATCAATTCTGAGTTCTAAGGAACAGCATAGACAGAGACAAGCGAGCACATATGGGGGAAGGCAAACAGATGATGACGGAGGCAGATCTATAAGCCCAGGAACGTCAAGGGTTGATGGCTACTAGTAGCTGAAATTGACAAAGAAGGATCTCCTTCTAGAGTCATGCCCTGAGTAGCCTCCTGAACTGTGAGAAAATAAATTTGTTTTTTAAAGCCACCTACTTGTGGTATTTGTGTTACAGCAGCACTGGATAACTAAGGCAGTACTCAACCGTAAAATGGGCACTATGGCAGAATGCAACTCATAGGCTTGTTATGAGGATTAATTAGGTAATGCATGTAAAGCACTTAGCACAGGGTAAGCAATTGAGCCACGTGCACATGTACATAAGGTAGCAATTCAGATATGAATCAGGGTTCCTTTCTTAGGTGTGTGGTTTTTGAATTTTTGGATCAAGAAAACCTCTCACTGCCTGTGTTTACTGGTGTCATGGATTGAATTGTGTCCCCCCAAAAATGTGTGTAGCAACTTGGCTAGGTCATGATTCCCAGAATTGTATGATTGTGTTATCTGATGTGATTTCCTTATGTGCTGTAAGCTCTATCACTATGATGAGATCACATGTGATCTCCTTATGTGTTGTAAATTCTTTCACTGTGACGAGGTTATACTGATGAGGCTGACAAGATTAGATACTGTCTTAATGCAATCTCTTTTGAGATGTAAAAGAGAGAAGCGAGCAGAGACACATAGGAACCTCATACCACCAAGAAAGCAGTGCCAGGAGCAGAGTGTGTCCTTTGGACCTGAGGTTCCTGTGCAGAGAAGCTCCCAGACCAAGGAAAGACCGATGCATTACAAGGAACTTTCTCCAGAGGCGACTGAGAGAGAAAGCCTTCTCCTGGAGCTGATATCCTGAATTTGGACCTGTAGCCTACTGGACTGCGAGAGAATAAACTTCTCTTTGCTAAGCCCATCCACTCGTGGTATTTCTGTTAGAGCAGCACTAGATGACTAAGACAACTGGTAACTTACTAAGTGTATTACACTGTGTGCTCAGAAATTGGTCAGGTTGAACTGAGGTCCTAGCTTGCCCCGACAGGCTGTGTGACATTGGGCAAGTCACTGCTTCTCCTGAGCCTCCATTTCTTCATCGGCAACGTAGGGACGCCTCCATCCTAAGGTAAGGCTTCAGAGGTGACCCGGAGAGCCTGGGCTGAGGGTGGCTCGCTCTTTGACATGAATACGTTCAATCTCTCCTCAACCTCCCAGTCATCTCCCAATGCTGCGCATGACTTTGCAGGGTGCAAAGTCTTTTCACTGCTCTGTTTTACGTCGAGGGACCAGCATATGGACAGCCCCTTGGTATCAGAGTCTCAGAGCCTCCACCCTACAGAGAACTTGGGGACCCATGAGACCAACTCCTCCCCATCCCCCAAGTCCCTTGAACCCCCTTCCAGGGTACAAATTCCTTTTATAGTGCCCCTCCCCGATGGCTGGAATGCCATGGTTTGCACACCTCCAGTGATGGGGAGCTTATCCCTTCACATGGCCTCCATGCCATGGCCCCGACTGTACGTGCTTTATTAAAAGCTGCTCCCCTCACTTCAACGTGAGAATGCCCTCTGGAAGCATCAGATTCCACTTCCTCTCTCTGCTCTGTGACAGCCTTCCCTCCAGGCTCCTCCAATCACTCTCTACTACCACCACCACCACAGGCAGGCTTTGTAGCCAGATGGACCTGGATTCCCCTTTCAGCTCCATCCTTTCATGGCTGTGTGACCTGGGGCAAGTCTCTCTCCATCTCTGAGCCTCAGTTTCCACACCAGGAAAATAGGGGGAAGTAAAATAGTAACATGACTTTTCTTTCAGTCCAGCAGAGCCCTGAGATGGAAGATAATGCCTCTGCGCCCTCTGAATGTGAGTGGGTCTGGTGCCATGCGGCCCCCTTGGGCACTGCTCACCACTTCTGTGTTCACTCAGCCAACTGATGTGTGCTGAGACCAACTCCTCCCCATCCCCCAAGGCACTTGAACCCCCTTCCAGGCACTTCCATTTTGTGCCAGGCACTGTGCTGGACACTGGGTAGTGAGGTGGGCAACCCTGCCCCACAGAGGGAGGATCTGTATGAAAGTAGAGCAGGCCAGGACAAGAGAAAGGAAAAGGAAGCCCCAGCAGAGGGAATAGTGTGTACGAAGCCCCACTCTGGGAAAGGGCCTGGCTGTTGGCGGAACTGAGACCAAGGTGGCTGGAACTCAGAGGCCATTCGTTCAAGGGATTGGACTTTAAAAACCATTCTCCATTCACACAATGCAATACTTGTTGTTAGGTGTGAGTTGGCCCCCAGCTCATGGTGACCTCGTGCACAATGGAACTAAACGCTGCCTGGTCCTGTGCCATCCCCACGATAGGTTACGGATAGTAGGATCATTGTGAGCCAAAGAGTTTTCATTGCCTTATTTTCAGAAATAGATCACCAGGCCTTTCTTCCTAGTGCATCTTAGTCTGGAAACGCCTCTGAAACCCGTTCAGCATCACAGCAACGTGCAAGCCTCCACTGACAGACGGGTGGTAGGTTTGCATGAAAACATATGACTAATACACATAGTAATGTGCTTACTCATTGCCATCGAGTCGATTCTGACTCATAGCGACCCTATAGGACAGAGTAGAACTGCCCTATAGGGTTTCCAAAGAGTGGCTGGTGGATTCAAAGTGCCAACCTTTTGGTTAGCAGTCAAGCTCTTAACCACTACGCCACCAGGGCAACGGCAATGTGCTTGGGTCTCAAAAACATGATGCTGAGCAGAAGCAGCCCGACACAAAAGGGCCCATACTGTGTGATTCCATTTCTACAAAGTTCTAAACAAGTAAAACTAATCTACGGTGACAGAAACCGGGATCATAGTTATGTCTGGAGGGACTGACTGGGAAGGGACACGAGAGAACTTTCTGGAGTGATGGGAATGTTCTAGATCTTGATCAGTGTTTTAGATATATGGAGGTATAAATTTTTTAAAAAATTCACCGAGCTATTAGCATAAGATGTGCGCATCTTACTGTATATCTGTAAACTGGACCCTAATATTGTTCTGATAAAAAGAAGGAAAAAAACGTGTTGAAGGATGAACGACAGTGAGTTAGAAGGAGGGGTCTGGGTATCAGACCTGAGAAACAATGCTGGGTTCTGTTATTTGTAGCAGTATGGCCCTTGATAAACCCTTTTACCTCACTATGCCTCAGTTTCTAAATCTATAAAACAGGGATATTAATAATTCTCCCTCACTGGGTGTTTAGACTTTAAGGAAAAACTAAGTTACTAAGAGTTCAACAAATGGAAGCTTAAAAAAAAAAAAAATCTGTCTTGATAGCCAACCCACTGAACAACCATCACTGCGCGGAGGAGCCAAATCCTGGACTGATAAAGAGGATGCCTCGCGGCGCTGCCTCTGGGAGGCGTGGCCTGCGGGGACTACAACTACCGGCACGCGCTGCTACAGCGGGGCACGCTGGGAGTTGTATTCCCCGCCGGCCTAATACGCCCAGAAATGCGGGAGCGGAGGAGCTTCTCTGGGGCTGGGGATACCCGACCCCAACAGACATCGTACATGCTCTGGTCCAGGCTGGCTCTAGCGCTGGGAATAAGGGGAGAGGGGCATAGTAATCTCTCCCGACATCTGTCGTCTGCTACATCCTCTTGTCACTGGATTCTCTCAACCTGCTCCTGAAAGAGGTATCATCACTCCCATTTCGCAGACGAGGAAACTAAGGCTCAGGGAACTGCCCAAAGATCACAGGAACCAAGATCTACTGATCCCCAAACCTTTGTTCTTTGTACCTCAACCCCGCCCCCCGCACCGAATCCGAGGCTGGAGGAGGCGGACAAACGCTCCGAGAAGCAAAGATTCCTTGAACGGCCCCTGAGTCTTATGATTTTCCCTTCTGCACAGACCAGAAAACAGAGTCAGCCACTAATCCAAGGTCACACAGGAAGTAAAGCGGGCAGCTAGCGGCCCGCGCTTTGCTCTTGCGAGCCCTTTGCCGCCTGACGCCGAATGGGCGTGGCTGCACAGAGCAAGTCGAGCTGGGCGTGGCCGAAAAATACCACGCCCCCTCCCTAACCCGCTCCCGCGCTCATGGTGCAATCCAGGTAGTTCCACTCTCGCGCTGGAGCGGGGGAGGGAAACCCGAAACTGCGCAGCCGGCGTGGGCCCCGCGCGCGCGCCCGTGTGGTGAGGGCCGCGGACGGTTCCACTGCGCGGGGCCGGAGGGGGGGGGGGGGGGGGGCCCTGGCAGGCGGCGCGCGGGCTGCAGCGGGACCGGGACCCCCGGCTGCAGCAGGGAGCAACGCGCCGGCTGCCGGTGGGGGTGGAGCCCGCCGCGGCCCCAGGTAACGCCCGGGGCCAATGAGGATGGAGCGATAGAGGGCGGCCGTGGGTCGGCTGAGTAGCGCTGGAGCTTCCAACAGGGCCTCCGTCTGCTCCCGCAAGGCCGGAGCTCGCTGCCTCCGTCGGGAGCCAGAGCCTCGCTGCTCTACGGCCCGCCGGCTAGGTCCAAGTACCCTAGTTCGGGAAGCCCTAGGGAACTACACGTCCCAGCGTGTCCTGCGCCCCGCGAATGCTCCGCGGCCCCCGGCAGGTCCCGGCTCCATCTGGGACTCAGGTGTCTGGGTCAGAGCCGGAGAGGTGCTGCAACCCCTTGGCCTCGTCATGTCCATCCCAAACATTTTACTGACGCCCTCCGAAGAGTGGAGAGGCGTGGACCCAGGCCTTAGAGGCTGAGGCCTCGGGTGACAGACTTCGGCATCCCAGCGCCGTCATACTGCATTCAGGATGTCGGGACGCCTGGAGGGCCAAAGAGGGTCTATGACTTGTCCAAGGGCACACAGCTTCCGCTACCCAAGGGCCGTCGAGCTGGTGCGGGGGTGCTGACCCTAGAACGGAGAAGGCACATAAGAAGGAGGGAAAGTGGGGAATAGGGTGGGACTCATCTCCGTGGGTCGAGCAGGCACTACACTCCGGCAGCCTCTGGTTTTCATCTCTGGACAATGGGGTAACGGTTCTTGCTTCCTTCTCCGCAGACTCCGGGGGTACCGGTGATGAGAGCTGCAGGGGGTGGGGGTGGGGTTAGAAGGGGGCCACACCCATAATATACGTTCAAGTGCAGACCCAGTCCTAGGAAGTTGGGCAGGTACAAGGCAGGAGATGCACACACAGTGAGAGCCACTATTGATTGAGGTACTCGCCTTATCCCCGTTTTACACCAGGATAAACTGAAGTTCACAGTGGTTAGTGACTTCCTCAAGGTCACAGAGCTAATGAGGCAGAGCCAAGGTCCAATCCCAGGCTGGCTGGCTTCAGAGGGTCCATATTTAATGATGACTGTTCTCCTGCTCCCTACGAGAGTATGTGCTGGGCACATATTAAACCCGTTGCCGTTGAGAGGATTCCGATTTATAACGACCCTGTAGGACAGACTAGAACTGCACCATAGGGTTTCCAAGGAGCGGCTGATGGATTCAAACTGCCAGCCCTTTTGGTTAGCAGCCGAGCTCTTAGCCACTTCGCCACCAGGGCTCCAGGGCACATACTAAGTGCTCAGTTAATGTCATCTGTCACTAGTCTTACCCTTGTGCCACTTCTACAGATGAGAAACTGGCGGAAAGAGGCCATGTAATTTACTCAAAGTCTCAAAGCTGGAGCTAGTGAACTGCAGACCTGAGCCCAGGCTTCTACCAACACCCTCCCCTCCCGCATCTGCACACAGTCGCTTCTCTTAGGGGAGCCACAGCTTGGGGCTCAGGTGTGAAGGCAGGTGTATTCAGGCCTGCCCTGAGCAGAGAACATTTGACAGGGTCCTCACAACCCCCACCCTGATGTGTGAGAGGCTCTGGGCCAGAGACTGATGCTCTATGGTATTTGGGAGGTCTGAGGCCTGATCCAGCTCTACCAGGCTGTGCTGTGTGTTGCTGGGTGGTACCTCAATCTCTGTTGCACCAGCTCTGCCTGGGAAAGCGGCTGGGCCCTACCTCTTTGGAGGAGGGTTTGAGGAGCCTTGGAAGAAAGGCGCAGGAAACTGAGGGAGGGAGGCTGCCAGCTAGTTGTCCAGGGCTCTTGGACAGGTGGGGAACTCTCTCGCAGGGCAGGGCCCTAGCAGGAAATGATGGCCCCGCCCTCCTCTTCCTGCCCAAGCCTGCCTGAGCTGGCTCCCTCCCATCTGCAACAGAGGCCTCGGGGAGGAAGCTGGAATGGAGTAGCATCAAGTGCTTTGCTCTGGGAGGGACTGGGTCTCCAATGGCCCCCTGCTGCTCATCCACTCTGTGTGATCTTGAGCCATCCATTAGTCCCTGAGCCTCAGTGTTCTCTTGCGCTGGGGACATTTGTGCTTTTGATTATTGGGCAACCCGTGGTGACCCTGTGTTGTCATTGCATGAACCCAGCTTAATTTGAGATTAGAATGTGATCCCAGGTTTGCCTTTGATGGCTTCATGAGACTGAGTGAGTCATATCCCCTCACCCTGGTTTCCTCCTGTGTACAATGAGGCAAACAAACACTGCTTCCCAGCTCCGAGGCCACTGGAAGGACCAGGGAGAGATGGATCAGGAGTGGACTTGCCCAGACCTTGCTGGGTGCCCTAGCACCCCCACTTCTCCACAAGCCTCATGGCAGATACCAGAGCAAGTCCCTTCGCCCCAAACTGGGCTACACTTCCTGGTTCTGTGGTGTGGGAAGGAACTTCCTGACTGAGCCACTTTCCTCATCTGTAAGAGGAGGGTAAACAAGACCCGCCTGCAGGGGGGAGACAGGAAATGGAACTGGGCTCACAGTAGGTGTGCAGGCCACGATCCCACATTTGGGCTCCAAAGCATAAGACTCCACAATGAACCTGAGGGGGGATTTCACAGAAAAGTCCAGATTTCTGGCTTCTCTTGAAAATTTAGAAAGTATTGTAAAAACTCATCCCCTTCCACTTGTCCCAGAGGCCAGCAAGGGAGTGATTCTGCCTGTGCCTAGGAAGGCTTTATGGGTAGGGGAAATGGGCTGTTGGGCTCTGCCCCTGGGGGGACCCTGAGGGACTGTGGGGATTGATTGGGGCCTCTCAGGGGTCATGCTGCGGGCAAGTGAGTGAGAGGGTCATTTGTTAGAGAAGGCAGGCAGGGCTGGACCAGAGACACACCTGCAGCCCTTTCCTTGGGCATTTACTACCCAGTGTGAACCAGGTTCTGGACAGACTTTGTGGGCCCTGTGGGGCTGAGGGGAGTAGTCACATGGAGATACCCTTCTGCTGTTGCCAAGGTAATGTGATATCTGTCCAGCAGTGTATGGAAGGAGCCCAGAGCAGGCCAACTACCAGATGACAGGTCAAGGAAGGCTCAGAGGGGGTGGCCTTTGAGCTGAGCTCCAAAGGTTGAACAGGATTTTGTCACAGGTGAGTAGGGAGTGTTGAGGACGTTTTAGGCAGAGAGAATAGTGCGGTCAGCGGCTTGGAGACTTAAAAGGACATAACAGGATTGTGGCTGAAGAGTTGCAGGGGAAGGAGGTGGCGGGGGAGTTAGTAGGGTACTCTCACTTGGGCAAGCCACTTCTTCTTTTCAAGCCTCAGATCCTCATCTGTAAAATGAGATTGGGTAACCCCTGTGGTAAGGAGCTCTGGTGGTGCAGTAGTTATGTGCTCAGCTGCCTACCAAAAGGTCGGCTGTTCGAGCCCACTAGCTGCTCTAGGGGAGAAAGATGTGACAATCTGCTTCCATAGAGATTACAACCTTGGAAACCTTATGAGGTAGTTGTACTCTGCCCTATAAGGTCACTACGAGTTGGGATTGACTCAGTGGCAATGGGTAACCTCTATGGTGCCTACGTCCCAATGAAGGCAGAGTGACAGTGCACTTAAAACAGCTTACGCCCCTCAGGCCAGGAGGGGATTCTTGAGTGAAACACAGTGATTATGACAGGGCTGTGCACAAATTCGGTGACCTAGGGTGAAGGTCAGTGCATCTAGCCCTGAGTTGAGAGATAGGGGAGTTCAGTGCAGACATGCTGTAAAGCTTCCTGTAAGAGGTGAGATGGGAGCAGACCCTCAAAGGGTAGAGAAGAGAAGTGAATTGGTAGAGAGGAAGAGAGTAGGCATCCCAGGCAGGCAGGGAAGGCCCGAAAGAGTCTTGATTGTAGGAGAGGGAGAGGGGAACCTGAAAGGTTTTTTTTTTTTTTTTGGTGGGGGTGTGTGTGCGCGCGCGCCCGCTCAGGCGTTTGTGAAGTGCAGCCCCAAAAGCCACGTTCACGTGGTTGGCAGTAGGGAGGGAGCCATTGCAGGCTCTATTCCTAAACAGGCAAGCAAGACGTGGGCCTGCAAATGTAGGCACCTTTGGAATGTGGGAAGAGTGTTTAATTCAGGGCTTCGAACTGGTTCAGTCATGGCCGACAAAGCAAAAACAAAACAATTTGAGTGATCTGAAATGGGGAAAATTACAGGTTGGAACACTGGAATGGGAGACTGAGAAGAGGCATAGTGAGCCCTTTTCAGGAGCCTGATACTTGAGACTGAATTATTGGCAGGACTGTGGAAAGCTACACACTCTTCGAGCAGGGCACTGTTGTTAACCAGCTGTACTCAAAATCTCAAGGGCAGGAGATTTGGTTGCTATGCAATGTGTATGCTGGGCTTGTTTTGTAAGAGGGAGGTTAGGTTTGTAGCAGGGCTTTGACCTGTAATTATTCCCCTTCTGGTTATTGTTCCAGTGCACCCAAATTAGAAAAATTCGGATCTGTTCCTCGGCCATGACTGAACTAGGAAGAACCAGTTGGAAGCCCTGGTTTAATCGCTTTTACCTGGTGGGGCAAATAAAAAGTTGGAAAGGACATAGGAAGTGAATGGAGAGTTGATGAGGCAGAAGGCTTCCCCCTATACCATTTGTTCTCATGCACACGTAGTTTTAACTGTGATGGATAAAGTTTGGCTTTCATCCTAGGTAGCATCTGTGGCACTGGATCCCATGTTGCTTAGAGATCTGCAAACAGCCCATTGGATACCATCTTCAGTCACTGTATTGCTGGTGGTACATCCACAATGATACTGGTTGTTGCTAGTCTAAACAATGCTGTGATAAGCATTTCTGTTCCCTGAAGTTCCTTCTGGATTGTTTCCATTGGACAGCTTTCCTGGAGGGGCATTTCTGACTCTTAAGTGAACACAAGTCTTTATGGCTTAAAAAGGCTTAAAACCAACTCCATTACAGTAGTTTTCTTTAAAAATACCAGTAGGTTATACTATATAGAGTTGTTTTAAAAAAAAAAAAAAAAGAGCAAATGTACAAAAGCATATACAATAAAAAATCTATCCTCCTAACCCAGTCTTCCTTCCAGTTCTCCCCCGGGGTAACTGTTAACCAGTATCCTGTGTACCCTTCCAGAAATATTCTATGTCAACGTTGTATATATCGTTTAAAAAAAAAAAAACTTTGATACCTACTGTTACACCGTTAGCATCTTGTATTCAATTTTTACTTTTTAAATTTGGGGTTATGAAATATATCAAAGAAGTACAGAAAATGAGGAGCCCTGGTGGCACAGTGGTTAAGAGCTCTGGCTGCTAACCAAAAGGTCAGCAGTTCAAATCCACCAGCCAGCTCCTTGGATACCCTATGGGGCAGTTCTGCTGTGTCCTATAGGGTTCTGTGAGTCAGAATCGACTTGACAGCGGCGGGCTTTTTAGAAAATGACACCCCCTCCCCGGTAGCCCACTACAGAGGTTTGACAAATGTTAGCATGTGGTGGTGGCGCCTTGTTTAGGGCTCTCTTGGAGGTAGCCCCATGTCATGCCGCTCCAGCTGCCTCTTTGTGATGGCTGCAGAGATGTCCGGTTATTATATGAATGCATCGTTCTTTACCGGTCTGTCCCCAGCTCTTGGATTTTTAGGATGTTACTAATTTTTTGCGTATATAATCAATGCAGAGGTAATACACCACCTTGTATAATATCTGCTCGGGGAAGCATGGAGGCACAGGGAAACTAGCCTTGGCTTCAAATCCCTCCTCGGCCACACTTCGACCTGGGACGAAGGACGTCCCTCTTGGTGTTCACGTTCCCCATCTGTAAACTGGGCTCCCTCTCAGCTGCTGGGAAGAGTACAGTAGGAAACTAAGGCTATATAAAGGCTTCACTGGGCTTAGTTCCTCAATCTCCCGGGCAGGGAACTCTCAGGGGAAGGCAGCCTTAAGGAACTCGAGCGCCCCGCGACTGCGGCTTAACCCCCAGCTACAGACTGTTCCCCGCCCCTCTCCTCGGCCACGCTGGGGGCGGGGCGGTTAAATGTCCTTGTGTCGTCAGCGCGCGCAGGACCAATCCCCCTGCCCGGCAAACGTTAGCTCGTTTACATTCGTCGCCCGCCATTGGTCCGTTGGGTAATCCAGGCCGTCTCAGCTTTTTAAAGCCGCCGCGAACTATAAACAAGGAGATGTGGGGCGGCTGGGCCATGATGTCATCGCGGTGCAGGAGCTCTTGGGGTTGACGTCATCTCCGGGAAGGTGGCCCGCCCGGGGCTGTTAGGTACATCCTAACAACTCGGCCGGCTTAAGAAGCCGCCCTGCCCCGTCGGTGGTCCCTTTGCACTTCAGTGGCCCAGGTGGCGCTCCATCCCCGAGAAGACCATGACACAGTAAGTCCGGACTGCGGATCTTCTGGCGGGATTCATTTCTCAGGCAGGGAAACTGAGGCTCATAGGCGAAGTGGTTCGCGAGTTTGCATAGTATGTTCGAGTTGCAGCCGATCGGTCTTGTCTACCCCGGAGTTTCCCCATCTTTAGGCCAGGCCATGTGGCCCCGCCCCTTGCCTCTGAATACCGCTGCGGTAACTTTAAGTGCGAAGGTGGGGGCGAGAAGGAGGTTTTAAAAAAAAAAAAATCTGTCTTTCAAGATGGCGGCCCACCAGTCACGTGCCTGGTTGCGGCGAGTGATTGGCTCTCGGGGCCCTTGCGGGGCGGAGCTCTTGGCTTGGGGCGGGGCCCCCGCGGTCTCGCTGCCGGCTACTGTTTGCCGGAGCCTCCCAGCGCGCCCCCGCGAGCCCCCCTCCCACCTGGCGCGCGACCCCGCCGCTCCGAATGTTGTGAATCAAATGTGAGGTTTGTTACATTCCGCTGCCGCGGCGGACAGTTCTTAAAGGGCCAGCCGCCGGCAGCCGCGCAAACCCGCCTGCGTCCTGTACTGCCTCCCCCTCCCGCTTCCCGAGAGCCCGGGCCGAGAGAGGCAGACAGCGCGTGGGCCTTGCGAAGCAGACGCGGTCGGGCGGACAACAAAGAGAGAGAGCCCCGGAAGGAGCCGGGCTGCCCCTGGACCAGGGCGTGGGGAGGGGAACACATTGTTCCGCAGGGCGGGGGCTCTTAAAGGGTCCAGACAGTCCCCCGCCCCCCTGCCCAGTTTGGCCGTCCTAGAACGGAAACAAAGGAGCCAACGTGTGGCCGGGCGGCCGAAGGTGAGTCGGGGCCAGGACCCCTAACTCCCGCACCCCTGGGATTCCTGTTTCCCTCCCCTGGGACTGGGGGCCGTGATCTAGCTGGTTTCGCAGGGGTTAATCACTGGCAGCTCGGGCGGGGATGGCGAGACCCCCGGGGTCGGGGACCCCCCCAGCGACCCCCAAGGCCTGGCTGGATCTCCCCTCTGGAGGCTGAGCGCTGCGGTTGGAGGGGAAGGAGCCGCCCCCTCCCCCGCTGCCGCCACTTCCTTTGTTGTTGCTTTTGTCTCACGCCGAGCACATGGTCCGGGATCCTCGGTTCTTAAAGACACAGCGCTCCGGCCCCGGCGTCGCAGTTTGGGCCCCCGCCCCACTGTGTCCCTCCGAGCGCGGCACAGAGGAGTTCAGGGAGCGAGGAGGCACCTCTCGGGCCCCCAGCCCCATCTCTGGGGGCAGGGTGGAGTGGGGAAGGTCTCCGGAGCCCCACAACCAACGCCTGGCCCTCGTTGGGAGGGGCCTGGCCCACAGGACATGGGTTTCCGCCTCTATTAATATGACCACCTGGTTTCTTTGATAATAGCCTCTTTTGGCTTTATGTAGGCACTCTGGGGAAGAGACATTTCTACCCCCATTTTACAGTTGGGGCAACTGAGGTTCACAGAAGCAAGGGATTTCCTTGCCCAAGGTCACCCAGGGAGTCAGGGTTGCCCAAGGACTCCTAGCTCCGAGCCTAGTGGTCCGGCCCTCAGCCGCCTCCAGGGACCACACGTTGGGGAATTCCGCTTACCCACCCGGCAGAGCTGAACTGAGCCTTCCTCCCAGGTCCCCAGGAGTTTCTTATTCTGCCAGAGTCTACTCAAGCTCCCAGGGTCTGACTTTGCTCATCCGCAAGAGGGGGTACCTGTTCGTGCAAACAGCTTCCAGGCTTAAATGACATGGGCAGGGGTACCTTAAACCAGAGTGGGAATAGCAGCTTGGGGTAGAAGTGGGAGTTGGCAGCCTGGGGGTGGGGATGCAAGGTGCAGCGGCTGCCTGCAGGAAATTGGATGTAGAACCTATAGCCTGTGAGGCCACATTTGCACAGACCTCATTGAGAGCACAGCACAGAAAGGTTTGCAAAGGCAGAGCAGTTAGGACCACCCTTGCTGTTTGACCTTGAGCAAGTTGCTCACTCTCCCCTGGATCCCACTTTTCTTCACAGTGGGACTAATCACAGGTACTGAAGGAGAATGCTCTCTCGACGTCATTTATGGTCTGGAATAGAGAATTGGGATAAGGAAGTTTTTTCCTTGGGCCACCGATTGCCAGTGAGAGTCGCGGATTGGGGGAGTCTAAGCCTGGGTGGCCAGGATACCTGTGTTCCTTGCCTGGCTTTGTCCCTCTCTGGCTTTGTGGCCTAGGGCAGGTTACTTCCTTTCTCTGGGCCTCAGCTTGCTCAACTGTGAAGTGGGTGTGAGCCACTCTGTTCCTGGTGGGGCTTAAAGCACCCAGGACTTCTCCCCCCCTGCCTGGGTATTCCCCTAGAGCAGCCTGTTTCCCTGCTGCCTCCTGCAGAGCTTGCAGTGGCACCTACTTGTGCTTGGGGACTGGGGGGCCCGGCATACCTTATTTTCTAATAATGATCACTCTCACCCAAACTGAGTTCAAAGTTTACAAATCACTACTGTTGTTGCTTTCGAGCAGTCTTCTTGTTGCACTGGGAGGTGGTTATTGGGCTCTTCCCATTTCACAGATGAAGAAGCTGAGGCTCAGAGAAGGGAAGCGATGTACCCAAGGTCTTCAGCCAAGAGTCTGGCCGAAAGTCATGGGATGTCATGTGTGAGAAAGGGAGGGTTGGCAGTCACCTTTAGCACCGTCGTCTACAGCCGGAGGTCCTTTCTGGCTGCTAGTTTGGTTTCTGAGCTCCTTGCCCTCTTCCGTTCCCTGAGGAGTGGGTACCTTGGAAGGGGGCTGGCCACAGAGGAGATTCCCACAGGCCTGGACCTCTGAGGGCCCCACACGCCTGAGCCTGCCATCAGCAAAGAAGCCAGGTACAAGAGAAGCACTAGAGGCCGCCATCTTGGCTGATCACGAGGGGCCCAGTCAGACTGCCTGGGTCGCATCCCCACCTCATTCAACAACCCTAGCTGACTGGCCTGGGACCACACCCCTCTGAGCCTCAGTTTCCCTCCTTCCGAAGGTTGCTATGAGGACTAGTGGAGATGGTGCATGTAAAGCAGATGGCACGTAGGAATTGTTGCAGTTTTTGTCGTTAATACTCCTTTTTGGCAGAATGGGGGAACCCCTGGATCTCTGGGGTCAGCTAGAGCAGAGGATCCCAAATGTGGCTGTGCTGGAGAACTTGCCAGGGCATTTGTTAAACATCTAGAGGCTCTTCCCTCCAAAGATTCTGATTGTGAAGATCTGGGGTGGGTCCTGGGAATCTGTTTTTGCTGCTATTTATGAGTTTCCTCTGGTTTCCCTTGGACTTTGTTTGCTTGGTTGGGTCCAGGTGTGCACACATGTGTGTACTGGTATATGCACTTGGCCCATGCCAGGGTCACAAACCTGTGGTGGGTGGGCAAGGAATGGCCTCTTACCACCTTGGGTGACCAGGAGATAACACTCATGTCCCAACTAAAGGGGGCAGCTGAGGGGGCTGAACAGAAATGAGGGCTAAATGGGGCCAGATTTCCCACTTTCTTCCTCCATGCTCAAGGCCAGACTTTTATGTCATCTTCCGAGTTTTGATCGTTGGGACTAACTTCATTGCCACCAGGCTGGGGCCGTATGTAGTCAGCCCACCCCAGGCGGCTCGCTGGGCCCTGTTGCAGCTCCTTAAGGACTCAAGCACCGCAAAGTGGAGACGAGAGGTCTTGCAGGCTCATTCTGAGAGTTGGGGCTCCTGCTTGTGACCCCGGCACAGAGGAGACGGTCCTCACCGCCATCAGCAGGAAGAACGAGGCACTGAGGGGACAGTATCAAAGATGCCTAGGAGTTTGGTTAGCTGGGGAAGGGGTGGTGGGGCCTCCCTGTGGCAGCAGCAGCTGGTCCTGTTTGATGCACCCTTCAACTTTGTACAGGGCCTGACAGGTTCCGGAGCCTTCCCCTGCCAGTGCCTCATCCCAACCTCAGCAAGCCTCAGAAGTCTCAGGTTGAGCCAGGGCCCCCAACTTCCCCCATGAACCCCCAGTTCCGACCAAGGGAAGAGACCTTGCCCTCCCACCCCCATCCCCACTCAGCTTACTCGCTTAGGTTCTTACTATTTTTTCTCAACAAGCCCCACCTCCCACTTAGAGAGCTGTGTTGGAGCAAAGGCTTGGCTGTGCGCCAGACCCTCCTTGGTCATCCCCACCACAGAGCCCTCAGGCTCTCCCCACCACCGCCGCCTGCAGCAGGGTGTGGGGAAGGCCTTGGTGTCAGTTCCCCTACTGTGGGGCCCTGGGCAAGTCCCTTCCGTTCTCTGAGCTTCAGTTTTCTCCTCTGTAAAATGGAGCCAGCGATACCTTCCCTTAAAGATAGATAGAGTTGTAGTTGGATAGGTGCTTTGGGATCAGTTAAGGAAAGGAAGAATACAGTCCTGCCTTGGACTGGGATTCTGGGGGCTGGAATACCTTCTGAGTCAATCAGTGGAAGAGAGGAAACCTGAGTCCCCTGGAACTACCACCCTCCTGGAGGCCACCCCCTACAAGGACAGGGTGCCCTAGGACCCCACCAGAAGAAGGCTCCCCGGAGCCCACTGGCCTAGCCATGTGCCACCCAGTTCTCTGAACTCACCACAACTGAGGGGAGGACTTGATCCCAGTTCACAGAGCAGGAAGCCGAGGCCTGGGGTCTCCACCACCCTGGCCAGCGTGCTTGCTGGTGAGCCTGCCCCTGGTTTGTCTGCACTGAGTCACCCCAGTGTCCAGAAGGGGCCAGGCCCAAGTCCGTGGGAGCGCAGGAGCATGGGAGCATCACGGCCCCTGGAATCAGACTGCAGAGATTTGAGTGTCTCCCAGCCTCTAATGGGGCTGGCAGCTGGGCCTCTTTGTGCCTCAGTTTCTTTGTCTGTTGCCTCCTAGGGGTGTGAGCCCCAGCCCAGTCCCTCCACCACCTGCCACCCCTGATGCGACCATGGGCAGTGACAGTGACTAGGTGGCCCTCCTCTGCACCTGTGGGTCAGTGGCGATTCTCAGCAGGGCCCAGCAGCACTCCAGGCCGGCTCTGGCACAGGTAGGAAGGAGACTCCCTGCCTGGGGAGCCCCGGTGCTGGGGCCACCAGTTTGGGCACGGCCATGAGGGACAGGGATGAGCCCTTTCTGCCAGGTGGGGTGGGATCCCAGCTGCTCTGCCCACTCTGTGAATGAGCGCCCCCCCTCAGGCCTACTGGGGCCTCCTCTCTGTGGTGCAGCCCAGGCCGCGAGGGCCCCCTGGCCAGCCCACCTGCCCAGGATGAGCGCTTACCCTCCCAGCAGCCACCACCCAGACCACCTCACCTCCCTGTAGAGGAGCGCCGAGCCTCGGCTCCTGCCGGCGGGAGCCCCCGAATGCTGCACCCGGCCACCCAGCAGAGCCCGTTCATGGTTGATCTCCACGACCAGGTAGGCAGGTTGCACCCCATCTCCTACCCCTCCCCAAGGCTTAACAAGCCCGTCTAGAAGCAGGGGTACCAAAGCCCCTATTTCATTTACCCTGCTTCTCTTCACTGCATGCTCGAGGAAAGTATTGTTAGCTCTATTTTACAGGTAGGTAGACTGAGGCCTAGAGAAGGAAAGGGCCTTCCTTGTGTGGATGACTGGCAGAGCTGGAAGCCCCTCTCAGATACCCAGAGGTCTTTTCCCCAGGGGGCCTAGGGCAGGGGGCAGCCAGGTCTGCACCTAGGTAGACACCCAGCTGGAGAAAGGAAGGGAGCTAGAGCTGGGCCCGGCAGGACTTTCTCTCTTGGGTGACCCGTGTGGCCAGAACCGCCTACAATTCCCTGGGCCTTGTTTACCCTGCAGGTGCACCAGGGACCCGTCCCTCTGTCCTACACAGTCACCACTGTGACGACCCAAGGCTTCCCCTTGCCTGCGGGGCAGCACATCCCTGGCTGCAGTGCCCAGCAGCTCCCAGCATGCTCCGTGATGTTCAGTGGACAGCATTACCCCCTCTGCTGCCTCCCACCCCCAGTGAGTGTGCCGCCTTCACTCCCCACCCGAGTCCCGATGGAAGCCCCTGCTCTGGCTGGCAGCTCTCTGCTCCAGCTGGACAACTCAGAGCTGGCTCAGGGCCAGGCAGCCTGACCTAGCTCCTGGCCCCATCTAGGCTGGCAAGTGGTGCCTAGCCTCCAGGCCAGGGCCCTTGCCAGAGGTGAGACAGTCCAGGGGGTGGAGGTGCAGGGTGTGTGTGCAGTGGGGACCTCATGCAGATGGAGTAGACCCCCGCCTGAGTGCAGGGGAGCACTGTCCAGCCCCACCCTCTCCTGCAGCTGATCCAGGCATGTACCATGCAGCAGCTCCCGGTGCCCTACCAGGCCTACCCGCACCTCATCTCCAGCGACCACTATATCCTGCACCCCCCGCCACCGGCCCCACCCCCCCAGCCCACCCACATGGCACCCCTTGGGCAGTTCGTGTCACTGCAGACCCAGCACCCAAGAATGGTGAGTCTGGGGTGGGTCTGAAGCTAGGTCGGGGGTGGGGTGGGATGGGATTTCCCTTGGCCTGCCTGCCACTGACCCTAGCCCACCTCCCCCAGCCCTTGCAACGGCTTGACAGCGACGTAGACCTGCGGGGGGACCAGCACACCCTAGGGAGCTTCACCTACTCCACCTCGGCCCCTGGCCCCACTCTCTCCCCATCTGTGCCCCTGCACTACCTGCCCCACGAGCCGCTGCCCCAGGAGCTGCCCTTTGGCATGGTAAGTGCTGGCGCCCCACCCCAGGCAGCCGGGGTGATCTGTGGTGGTGCGAGTGTGGGCCACTGGGCTGACCTGCCTCTGGCCCACCTCTCACAGCCATATTCCCACGTGATGCCGCGGAGACTGAACACCCAGAGATACCGTCTGCAACAGCCGCTGCCACCGCCACCCCCACCACCACCCCCACCACCTTATTATCCCAGTTTCTTGCCCTACTTCCTGTAAGTACCAGCAGCTCTGCCCCAGAGCTCTGCTCTGCTCTGTTCTCCTGGGGCTTTCAGGGCTGGACCCAGACAAACCCCAGGTGCTCCCCATGTGGATTGGGCAGAGCTCTAGGCTTTGTCTGCATGGAGAGAGCGGCTCTGTGCCTCCTGTCCCCCAGCCTTGGCCCTCAGCTCTCATGCCTGTCTCTAGCTCGATGCTGCCAATGTCACCCACTGCAATGGGACCCACCATCAGCCTGGATCTTGATGTGGATGATGTGGAGATGGAGAACTATGAGGTCTGGTGGAGCCCACTTCCCGGGGGGTCTGGAAGAGTTCCAGCCCCAGAGCTACTAACCCTCCCTCCCCTCCGTACAGGCCCTTCTGAACCTGGCAGAGCGGCTGGGCGATGCCAAGCCCCGCGGCCTCACCAAAGCTGACATTGAGCAGCTCCCGTCCTACCGTTTCAACCCCGACAGCCATCAGTCAGAGCAGACGCTGTGAGTACCACCCTGTCTTCCTGCCCCGTGACCGCTGGGAGGGCAAGGGGCTGCCCCGGTGTGGGGCGCGTGTGCAGTGGGCCTTCACTGGGCCATCAGGATGGACCTGCATGGCTCTCGGCCTCCCCCTAGGTGTGTCATCTGCTTCAGCGACTTCGAGGCACGGCAGCTGCTCCGGGTTCTCCCCTGCAACCACGAGTTCCATACCAAGTGCGTCGACAAGTGGTTGAAGGTAATGCAGCCAGAGCCTGCTCTCAGGGGCTCTTGAGTGGTGAGAGAGGAGGGTGGGCCTTGAGGGTTTCCCTCCTCATCTTTATCATCCAAAAGTTGTGGCTCCATTCAGGGGTCCCAGGGCCCCCTGCAGTCAGGTGGGTGTGAACAGAAACGGGGAGGGGTGCAGAGGGCAGATGAAAATGGAGCCTGATGTACGGCTGCTCTCCCCCCAGGCCAACCGGACGTGCCCCATTTGCCGGGCCGATGCCTCCGAGGTGCCTAGGGAGGCTGAGTGAGGCCCCACAGCAGTCCAGGAGAGCCCTGCCCGAAGCTCTGGAAACTCTGTGGGCAGGACCCCAGGAGAATGGGAGGGAGTTCCCGAGCCTGCCCCGCCATCTCCGCCTGCCTCTCCAGAGCTGGTGCCAGGGTCAGCCCCGTGAGACCCCCTGCAATAAGCCCCTGCATTTGCCAAGCTCCAAAGACTCCTTCCCCGGTCTGCCTGCCTGTCTGCCCACCACGGAGCTGCCCGAGTGCCCTAACTCAGCCTCCCTTCTGTTTGCCCTCAGGCCTGTCTCCTCTTCGTTGTTGGCACTGGGAGCCAGGGTCCCTTCCCCTAGTGCAGCTAGTGGAGACCCTGGGCCCCAGGATGGGCAGAGGGGCCCCCTCCTGGGTCACGTGGTCTCTTGCACTGAAGTGGCGTGTCCTCTGCCCAGGTGGCACTTGCAGGCGCTCAAGCATGAGGCCATTTTCTGAGCCGCAGGCTGGGTCCTCCCACCTTGATCTCAGACTCAGGCAGTCAGCCCGCCCAGGCTGCTGTACAGGGTGGGTTTGGCTCTGAGGGAACCCTCACTCTGGGCACAATAGTCCAGCCCCACCCCCAGGCTGGAGGGCACAGAGCCCACCTGCCCAGGAGGCAGGAGACAGGCCCTGAGCAGGCAGCAGGCATCCTGAGAGGGGTTGGGGTCACACCAGAGAGTGACCCCTGTGCTCCTGGTAGCAGTCCCATGTGCCAGGGTCCAGGCCTGACCCCTGCCCGATCCCCCTCTCTGTCGTTTGGCATGAATGTGAGGAACAGCAGTTTTCTCATTTATTCATTTGGCCCAAAATCGCGTGTAGGATTTGGAGGTGTAGATTTTTAAAACTTTTTTTTTTTTTTTTTTTGTTTAATCCGGGGTATAGGAACCACCCAGGACCGAGTGCCCCCAGGCAGGGATGCCTGCAGGCTCCGCCTGGCCTGCGTGCATGCAAGCCGCTGGGGCTGGGGCTGGGGCTGGACCGGGCGGGCGGGGGTCTGTGCTCAGCTGAAAACTGCCATGCACTGTACTGCACACGTCCCTAGAGCCGACCGGGACAGTTTGCTTTTCAGGGCATTTCCCCCTCCAGCCAGAGCCTGCCTCCCACCTACCTGGGCAAGTCTCCAGGGATGTCCCCGCACGACAGGGACCAGGGAGGGCATGGCCTCTCCTCCAGAGCGCCCTTTCTAGCCTGGGTCCTGCCCTGCAAGGCCTGGAGGGGACCCCTGTATGGTCTGGCTGAGCTTCCCCCACTCCCCAGTCCCCTGTCCTCCCCTACCCCCAGCTGGGGTTGCTGCCCCAAATGAACCGCATATGGGGAACGAACGAACTGCGTGTGGGGCCGGCACATCCTAGCAGGCAGCCCCTGGCGCCTGCTGCCTCAGGGATGCTCCAACCACCCTCGTTCTCCCCGCAGCCACCCTGGCCCCCCTACCCCCACCCAGCCTGCCACGGGGCACCATCAGCCTGGCCCCACCCCCAAGGAAAACCCAAAGTCTTACTGTATATAACTCCAGGTGATGTTTCTATATTTATAGCAGTGTTGAAAACCCACGTGTTTTACACAGAGAACCACCCGCTCCAAACCCCCTCCCTTCCCCACCCCAACAAAAGGTTTGCAAAACCCTTACAGTTCCTGGGGCAGGCGGAAACAGGCTCACGGAGTGTGTGTCGGCTGCAGCCATGATGCCAACGAGCAGCTATTGGGGGGAAAACACAGCATTAAAAAAAAAAAAAATCATTAAAAAAATTTATAAAACAATTATTTAGGATGTTTGTGATTTGCCGACCTTGCTATAGATGCCATGTTACCAATGATTTCCTGTGGTGGGGGCTTGTCATTGTTTACTCTTTGATTTACCAACTTCTGGCCTAGGCATGACCGTGGGCACCATCCCCCAGCCCTGGCTGGGTCCAGCGCCTGTGTTCTGTGTTAGAAAGGTTTTATATCTATATATATATATATAATTACATGTGTATATATATATAAATATATGTAATTTGGGGGGCCCTGTTCCTTGCACATTTTACAGTTACCTCATTTTTCCCATGTATGTATTTGAGAAAATGCTAATATATAGAGAAAAAAAATGGTTCTTAAAGCTTAAATGTGTGTTTTTTTCCATTCCATTGGATTCACATTGGTTTGTAGCATTTAACATAACTAGTATGTTGTATTATATATATGTGTATACTGATTGAAATTTTTAACAGATTTGTACTTTTTTTAAAATGAAAGTTGCTAGTTCTGCTTGACCAAGTAGTGCAATCATTATTTTTTTTAATATTGTTGCTGATTTCAGAGGGATATTCACTAATAAATGTATGACGTATACTGAGTACTGCCAATGCTGTCTTTGGCTGTGTATGTTCTTTTGGTGGGAAGTTCAGGGAGGGGTGGGGATGAGGTAGGCAGGAAAGATCAACCTTGGCTGTGGAAGCTTGTGGGAGTCAGTGCCCCTTGCTCAAGAGGGGTCTGTTTGGCCAGTTCAGTGATTACTTTTTCTGGGCTGTATGCCTCACACATGAATTAGGGCGGGATTCTGTTCTCACCTTCCATGCAGGAGACTCAGGTTTGATTCCTGGCCAATGCACCTCATGTGTAGTCACCACCTGTGTGTCAGTGGAGGCTAGCATGTTGCTAGGATGCTGAAAGGTTTCAGTGGAGCTTCCAGACTAAGATGGACTGGGAAGAAAGGCCTAGCAGTCTACTTTTGAAAATCAGCCCATAAAAACCTTATGGATCCCAACAGTCCGATCTGCAGCCTATCTGGAGGTAGTGTAGGACTGGGCAGTGTTTCATTCTGTTGTGCATGGGGTCACCATGAGTCGAGGGCTGACTCGACGTCAGCTAACAACAAGAACTGTTGGTGAGTGATAGGATTCCATGTAACTGGTTTGAGGCGCAGAAGTCACTGGTCTGCAATTTATTCTGGCAGTAGGCTTTGCTTCGAGCATGACTGGATAAGGGGACTCAGGTACGTCTTTAGTAACCTTCATCATACAACTTGGTGCTTAGGCAGCTGTCTGTGTGGTAGCCCTTAGTAGCTCTAGCTCAGTTTCCTCTAATTAGGCATCATCTTCAGGGGAAAATCATTTTCCCTCAAGGAATTCCAACAATTTCTGAGATTGAGTCTTGATAAACCAACTTGCCCACCCCTGAATCAAGACTCTTAGGGGGACAGACGCCAGGACTGGCCAGGCCTGTGTTACATACCCACCCACAGCCCAGTGTTACTGCATGGACTTGGACCCCTCATCCCAGGCCTAGTGGGGATGAGCCACCAACAGGGCCAGACTGGGGATGTGGTTGCATTCCTCTTAATCATGAGGGTGTTTGGTGCTGCAGGAACATCATCAGCTGGTTAGTGCATCATAAAGCAACATGGTCTGGAGCTAGAGCGGTGGGCTGGGGTCAAGAGACCCGGGACCTTGGGTCTGTGATACCACTAGCTAGCCTTAGTCAAGGCACTTCTCTGTTGGCCTTTAGATCATCTGCAAATTAGGGGACAGGATTAGTCAAGTGGTCACCCAAGTGTGTTTCAGAGAAAGTCCTATGGAAGCATAATAGGTTCTGTGCAAAAGAGGCTCTGTGGTCAAATAAGTTTGACATGGGTCTATATCACAGGGTTTCTCCGAGCCTTGACTATGCTGATTGTAAATCTCCCCAGAGTGGATACTGAGGGCAGCGTTACCTACATTTGGCTTGTGTGGCCACCTGGGGGCTCCAGTTCCATTCCCTGGGACACACAGGGACCAGACCAGGGGTAGCAACCGAATTCCTGCAGCCCTAGAGGTCTGAGAAAAAGGTAAGATGGGTAGTTGCCAAGCTCTTTTCAGTATTTCAAAAAGCCTATGGGAAAGAAAAATCACATAAGCATATCAACTGACACCAAAAAAAATTTGACAAAATTCAACACGTGATAAAAATTGTCAGCAAGCTAGGAATAGGAGGAATAGAGAAGAACTTCTTTAACTTGATAAAGAGCACCTACAAAAAACCTACAGTTAACATCATACTTAATGGTGAAAGATAGGATGCTTTCCCCTAAGATTGGGAACAAGGGAAGGACATCCACTCTCATCACTCCTGTTCAACATCATACTGGAAGTCCTAGTCAACACAGTAAGGTAAGAAAAGGAAACAAAAGGCATACAGATTGGAAAAACTAAAACTGTCCATCTCTGCAGATGACATGATAGTCTGTATAAAATATCCCAGGGAATCTACAAAAACTCCTGGAACTAAATGGGTTCAGTAGATTGTAAGATAGAAAATCAACACACAAAAATTAATTGTATTTCTATATACCAGCAACAACACATGGAAACCAAAATTAGCACAATACCATTTACAATCACTCAAAGAAAAAAGAGGGGATGGGGCCAAGATGGCAGAGTAGTCAGACACTTCTGGTGGACCGTCTTACAACAAAGACCCAAAAAAACAAGTGAATCGATTATATATGACAATCTAGGAGCCCTGAACATCAAAGCCAAAGTTGAGGAACTGGACTGAGTGGCAGGGGGAGGGAGAGACAGTTCGGAAGCAGCGAGGAGTTGCCAGACCTGACCCCGCGAGAGCCTGAGCCCTTCAAGCCTGATCAGCTTGGGGGTGAGTGGTGAGGCAGGCAAGCAGTGGTGCTTGGGAGGCATATTCTGCACCCGGAGAGACCCAACGGCAGAAAGCCTACTCGGCCACCCAGAACCAGTGAGAAGCAGCCCTCGATTGGCAAAAGATAAGTACTTGCGTCTGGCCTACCGCGCAGATCAAAAACACTCCCCTTAGGGAAAAACCTCTCCCCCATTTACCTCCCCGTTCCCTGCTCTGCACTGGGTCCTGGACTGGCTTCAGCAATTGCCGAGTCCTCTGGGCCTGATGTAGGATCTGTCACACACCCTGAGCCATTCTCCCAGCCTTGGAGAGTGAACAAATTAACAAATGGGGGAAAAATAAACTGCTGGCTCCCCTAAGCCAGGAACTCAGGGAGGGCACAGCTCCTTTGCCTAGGCACAGGCATAAGGGATCCATGGACTTTGAGTGCCTTTCCCCCTGCATAGACTTGTGTGGACCCATTTCAATAGCATAGGCCCTCATTCAGCTGTGAAGTAGAAGGTTCGTGACATTTGACACTGCTCTGCCCATTAAGCAGGGTCTTCACCTACCCACTTCAGGGGCCTGAAGACTAGTGGCTCCACCCACACCACCTAGCCACCTGCAATAGAAGCCCAAAAATAAGAGGCACCCCCAGTCCTTACAGCCAACAGCGTTGGGTGCTCATAGTCCGGCTGCAAAACTCACCCACTTATGCACTCTAGGGAACAGGGACACGCCTTCCTCCTGGACACTCGGGGGTGGCCATCAGCCCCCTCCCATGCTCAGAGTGTGTCCCTCAGCTGCAACCAGATGCCTGTGCCTACACCAATCATCCATGCCTGTCTAGGACTGTAGGTGAGAGCCTGCACCACACACTTGGTGGCTATCTACCTGGGAACCTGAGCTGAATCCATACAGGAGGAGTGGGCTGATTCCTGAGCGCACATACCTAGTAACAGATCTAACCACTTGGTGACAGGACATTAGAGCTTCAAAGGTGCCAATAATCCAACTAGCTCACACGAGCAGCCTATTTGGGCATATAAAAAAAAAAAAAAAAAAAAAAAGCTAGGACACAGTAAGCAAACATAAAATAAATAAATATAATAATTTATTGATGGCTTGGAGACAACAGTCAATATCAAATCACATAAAATGGCAGTCCATGATGGCTTCAGCAAGCTCCCAAAATAAAGAATCTAGAAATTTTCCAGAGGAAGAAAATTTCTTGGAATTACCGGAGGCAGAATATGAAAGATTAATATACAGAACTCTTCAAGAGATTAGGAAGGAAATTAACCAAAACAGAGAACACGCAATAAAGGAAATTAAAAAGATTAGAGAAGAGCATAATGGCAAATTTAACAGGCTGCAAGAATCCATAGAGAGACAGCAATCAGAAATCCAGAAGATTAACAATAAAATGTCAGAATTAGACAACACAATAGGAAGTCATAGGAGCAGAATTGAGGCAATGGAAGTCAGAATTAGTGAGATTGAACTTAAAGCACTTGACACCAACTTATTTGAGGAAAAATCAGATAAAAGGATTAAAAAAAAAAAGAAGAAACCCTAAGAATTATGTGGGATTCTATCAAGAGAAATAACCTACAAGTGATTGGAGTATGAGAAGGGGTCAGGGGGGATAACAGAAAATACAGAGAGAAATGTTGAAGGTTTGTTGGCAGAAAACTTCCCTGATATCATGAAAGATGACAAGATATCTATCCAAGATGCTCATCAAACCCCACATAAGGTAGATCCCAAAAGAAAGTCACCAAGACATATTATAATCAAACTTGCCAAAACCAAAGATAAAGAGAGAATTTTAAGAGTGGCTAGGGTTAAACGAAAAGTCATCTACAAAGGACAGTCAATAAGAATAAGCTTGGACTACTCAGCAGAAACTATGCAGGCAAGAAGGCAATGGGATGACATATATAAAGCCTTGAAGGAAAAAAAATTGCTAGCCAAGAATTATATATCCAGCAAAAGTGTCTCTCAAATATGATGGCAAAATTAGGGCATTTCCAGATAAACAGAAGTTTAGGGAATTTGCAAAAACCAAACCAAAATTACAAGAAATACTAAAGGGAGTCCTCTGGTTAGAAAATCAATAACATCAGATAACAACCCAAGACTAGAACACACGACAGAGCAACCAGATATCAACCCAGATAGGGACGTCACAAAAATAAACCAAAGCTAAAACACTGAAAATAGGGAAACGGATGTCAATATGTAAAAGATGGTAACATTAAAACAAAAAAGAGGGACTTAAAAAATGTAGAAATAGATTTTTCATAAGAGAGGAAGTCAAGGTGATATAAAGAAATAAAAGACTGGCAAAAACTTAGAAAAATAGGGGTAAACATTAAGGTAACCACAAAGAAAACTAACAATCCTACAAGTCAAAATAAAAAATGAGAAAAATATAAAGACTCAGCAAACACAAAATCAACAACAATGAAAAAGATGAAAAGAAAACACATGAACAAAAACAACTCAGCACAGAAAATTCAGTGGAACAAAGAAACTGTGAACAACACACACAAAAACACATGAAAATGACAGCACTAAACTCATACCTATCAATAATGACTCTGAATGTAAATGGACTAAATGCACCAATTAAGAGACAGAGAGTGGCAGATTGGATTAAAAAACATGATCCGTCTATATCCTGCCTACAAGAGACACACCTTAGATTTAAAGACACAAACAAACTAAAACTCAAAGGAAAAAAATAAGCAAACAACACTCAAAAAAGAGAAGGAGTGGCAATACTAATCTCTGAAAAAATAGACTATAAAAGAAAATCCACCACAAAGGATAAGGAAGGACACTATATAATGATTAAAGGGTCAATACACCAGCAGGACATAACTATAATAAATATTTATGCACCCAAAGACAGGGCACCAAAATACATAGTACAAACTCTAACAGCAATGAGAAGAGAGACAGACAGCTCCACAATAGTAGTAGGAGACTTCAACACACCACTTTCAGTGAAGGACAGACCATCCAGAAAGAAGCTCAACAAAGACATGGAAGAGCTAAATGCTACAATCAACCAACTTGATCTCATAGACATATACTGAACTCTCCACCCAACAGAAGCCAAGTATATTTTCTTTTTCAATGTACATGGAACATTCTCCAGAATAGACCTTATATTATGCCATAAAGCAAGCCTTAACAAAATCCAAAGCACTGAAATATTACATTGCCTCTTTTCTGACCATAAAGCATAAAAGTAGAAGTCAATAGAAGAAAAAGCAAGGAAAAAACATCAAGCACATGGAAACTGAACAACACCTTGCTCAAAAACTACTGGGTTATAGAAGAAATTAAGGATGGAATAAAGAAATTCATAGAATCAAACGAGAATGAAAACACATCCTACCAGAACCTTTGGGACACAGCAAAAGCAGTGCTCAGAGATCAGTTTATAGCAATGAATGCACACATCCAAAAAGAAGAAAGAGCCATAATCAAAACATTAACCCTACAAGTAGAAACAGAGTAGCAAAAGAAGCCCTCAGTCACCAGAAGAAAGGAAAGAATAAGAATTAGAGCAGAATTAAATGAAATAGAGACTAGAAAAACAATTGAGTTAACAAGACCAAAAGCTGGTTCTTTGAAAAGATCCACATAATTGATAAACCATTAGCCAAACTGACAAAAGAACAACAGGAGAGGAAGCAAATAGCCCATATTAGAAATGAGATGGGTGATATCACAACAGACCCAACTGAAATTAAAAGAATCATAACAGAATACTATGAAAAATTGTACTCTAACGAATTTGAAAACTAAGAGAAAATGGACAAATTTCTAGAAACTCACTACCTACCTAAACTAACACAAACAGAGGTAGAACAACTAAATAAACCCATAACAAAAGAAGAGATTGAAAAGGTAATTAAAAAACTCCCAACAAAAAAAGCCCTGGCCCGGATGGCTTCACTAGAGAATTCTACCAAACTTTCAGAGAAGAGTTAACACCACTACTACTAAAGGTATTTCAGAGCATAGAAAAGGATGGAATACTCCCAAACTTATTCTATGAAGCCAGCATAATCAAAGAAAAAGGAAATACGTATGAATCTAACAAAACATAGTACTTGTATGCTTAAAACTACAAAACACTGATGGAAGAAATCAAAGACATAAACAAATGGAGAAACATTCTATGTTCTTGGATTGGAAGACTCAGCATAATAAAGATGTCAATTCTTCCCAAACTGATTTGTAAGTTTCATGGAATTCCTAATAAAATCCCAACAAAGCTTTTTTGTACAGATGGACTTATTCTAAAATTTATCTGGAAAAGCAAAGGAATTGGAACAACTAAAATAATTTTGAAAACAAGAATCAAGTGGGAAGAATCACTCTACCTGATTTTAAGACTTAAAATATATAGCTGTATTAATCAAGACAATGTGGGATTGGCAGAGGGATAGTGCAGTGCAGTGAATTACTGAATATGACCCTTCTAGCCATACAGTCTTTGTAACTCCCACCAAATGACTGGGTGAGACCATGCAAATAAGGTATATGGAACCCTAACGAGAGGATTGGTCAGTTTTGCCATTCGGCTAGGCTTAAAAGAGAGTCAATCCAGAGCAGAGGGGGACCTGACTACCACCAAGAAGAGACAGGAGAGGAACATGTCTTTTTGACCCAGGATCTCTGCGCCCAGACTCTCCTAGACCCAGGAGACAGAGAGGGAGAGCTATAACACCGAAGACGGCGAGACAGCAAGATGGCGAGAAGCAGAAGCAGAGAAACAGGGGCAGCAGAGGCAGTGGACTAGTAGGAGAGAGTGCAGTGAGCTTCCTGGCCCCCTGAGAGAGAGAACTGAGCACTTTCGGGCAGAAGACTTGCTGGTGGAGTGGGGTGCCTCTGGGCATTTATTGGCAGAGCTAAAAGAGCTTTGTAACCCTTGCCTGAGCAGGGCAGAGGCCGGGCTGAGGGTCGAGGGCCAGAGAGATGCCTGCCTGTGGGCATGGCTGAGAAGAGGCTGTCCTGATCGAAGAACTGTATCCTGAGTCATTTCTGATCCTGAATTGTAATCTGTTACTTCCCTAATAAACCCCGTAATTGTGCGTACTGTCTGTGAATTGTGTGGCCACTGCAACGAATTATCCAACTCAGCAGAGAAGTAGATAGTGCTGTGGGAAGGATGGTTTGGTTTCAGAATTGGTAAAAAGTTTGGAGAGTGGAGGCATGTCTGATCTCCACCTCATAGCAATCAGCCTTGGGCTACTGATACTGATAATGATTCTTCCCCCTTGTGAAGTTAGAGGAGGTCATATGCTGTCCCCATGCCATTTTTTCAGATAGAAAAAACATAGATCAATGGGACAGAATAGAGAACCCAGAAATAGACCCGCATAAGAACACCAACGGCTTTCTGACAAAGGTGCAAAAGCACTTTGATGGAGAAGGATGTTTTTTTTCAACAAATAATACTGGAGTAATTGAACATTCATAGGCAAAACCAAAACATAAATACAAAGAAATATTCAACCATAAAGAGAAAGTCCTGATACATGCTACAACATGGACGAAACTTGAAAACATTATGCTGAGTGAAATAAGTTGCAAAAGGACAAATATTGTATGATCTCACTTATATGAAATATCTGGAGTCGGCAAATGCATAGAGAAAAGATTTCGTTAGTGGTAACGAGGGTCTGGGTAAGAGGAAGTGGGAGTTATTGCTGAAGGGGTACTGAGTTTCTGTTTGGGATGATGAAAAACTTATGGAAACAGTGGTGATGGTTGCACAACATGGTGAGTGTAATGTCACTGAATTGTGCACTTAAAAATGGTTAAAGTGGTAAATGTTTCGTTATATATATTTTACCACCGTTAAAAACGAAACAAAAACTCACCCTAAACTCTACATCTTATACAAAAAGTAACTCAAAATGGATCGTAGATATAAAGATAAAACATAAAACTTTTAGAAGAAAACAGGAGGAAATCTTCAGAAACTAGGGCTAGGTGAAGAGTTTTAGATATGACACCAAAAGCATGACCCAAAAAAGAAAAATTTGATAAATTGGACTTCATCAAAATGAAAAACCTTTGTTCTGTGAAAGATCCTGTTAAGAGAATGAAATGATAAGCTATAGACCGGGAGAAAATATTTGCAAACCACATACCCAGCAAAGAACTCCTATCTAGAACATATAAAAAACTTAAAACTCAACAAAAAACAATCCAATTAGAACATGAACAAAAGACATCAACATACATTTCACCAAGGAGCATAGGCAGATGAAATAAGTACATAGACTTTTGACACCACTAGACATTAAGGACATGCAAATTAAGACCACAACGAGATATCACTACACACCTATTGTTGTTAGTAGCTATGGAGTACATGACAATCCCATGTACAACAGAACGAAATGTTGCCTGGTCCTGCACCATCTTCATGACTGTTGGCATGTTTGAGCTCATTGTTGCAGTCATTATGTAGTGCCTTCCAACCTAGGGGACTCATCATCCAGCACTCTACTGGACAATATTCTGTTGTGATGTTTAGGGTTTTCATTGCCTAATTTTTGGTAGTAGATGACCAGGCCTTTCTTCCTAGCCTGTCTTAGTCTGGAAGCTCTGCTGAAACCTATTCACCTTGGGTGACCCTGCTGATATTTGCAATACTAGGGGCATAGCTTCTAGCATCACAGCAACACAACATGGTATGACAAACTGACAGACAGGCGGTGGACACACCTATTAGAACACTTAAAATAAAAAATCATGACAACACCAAATGTTGGTGAGGATGTGGAGAAACAGGAACTCTCATACACTGCTGGTGGGAATGTAAAATGGTACAGCCACTCCAGAATACAGTTTGTCATTTTTTCATAAAACTAAACACACACCATATGACCTAGCTATCGCACTCCTGGGCATTTATCCTTGAGAAATGAAACTTACGTCCACACAAAAACATGTATACACATGTACATGAACATTCATAGTAGCTTTATCTGTAATAACCCCAAATTGGCAGCAACTCAAATATCCTTCAGTGGGTGAATCACTAAAATAACAGTGGTACATCCATACCATGGGAAACGACTCAGCAATAAAAATAGACGAACTATTGATAAAGGAAACAACTTGGATGGATCTCAAGGAAATTACGCTGAGTGAAAACAGCCAATGGCAAAGGCATAATTCCATTTATATAGCATTATTGAAATGACAGCATTAGAGGGATGGAGAACAGTTGCCAGGGGTTAGGGATGGAGGAGGGAGAGAGTGGTGTAGCTGTAAAGGGGTAGACAAGGAAGGTCTTTGTGGTGATGGAACAGTTCTGTACTTGATTTTGATGGTGGTTGTATGAATGTACACGTGATAAAATTGCATTGAACTACACACATGTACGTGCACACACAAGCATACACACAAGTTATGTATAACTAGTGAAATCAGTAGATTGTACCAATGTCAAATTCCTAGCTTTGTACAACATGTTACCGTTGCGTTACACTGAGGGAACATAGGATCTTTCTGTACTATTTTTGCAACATCCTATGACTCTATAATTGTTTCAAAATGAAAAGTTAAAAAACAAAATTGCCTGTGGGAAATTGCACAAAGGCCCGACATTACCTATCTGATAAAAATCCTCTTGTCTTTGGGGTGAAATCCTGTTATGTTAAGGTGTGGCAGTGGTGGGGGTAGGAGGTCATTCTCATTACCTCCTGCCTTCCTATCAGAAGCTCCGCCTGGAGCAACTACAACAGTGCCTGGCCCATGGTGCATATTTTTTGAATGAATGAATGAGTGAATGAATGAATAAATTGGCAGTCAAGTGTGTCGTTATTTTAAAAACAGTTGGCACAATTGACAGCAACTTTCCAAGGGGCAAATACCAGGCATTGTCCGCCAAGGGAGGAGGGTGGAGCTCCGGGACTGGATGTTCTCTCACCACTTTTGGTCCCAATGTCCTTTAAGTTCAGCCTGTATGCTGACAGAACATTCAGAGTGCTTCTCTGGGCACAAAGAGGGCGTAAGGGCCCAGACACTCCATGCGGACAGTTTAATGGCTAATCCTCAGGGCCTGATGGGGTGCCGGGCATGACCTATGTGCTAATTACATTTGTTCAACAAAGCTGGCAGAGTGCTTCCGCCCAGAGATGGGTGCTGTTCCAGGACTTTGGGATACTCCAGTGAAGGAGACAACATTTCTCCCTCTGGGAAGCTGGCATTCCGGACGGACAGACAATATAGAAGTACAAGTAGTCCCCAACTTAAGATGTATTTGAGTTACGATGAACTGCACTTACGACAGTCTGTTTTTTGTTTTTGTTTTTGTACATCTTATCATTAGAGTCACTGTACTAAAAAGAACTGGTCAATGTTCAGCCATTTCAGGAGGTAGCTTATGATCAAAAACCGACTGTACTGAAGGAAGAAGTCCAAGCTGCACTGAAGGCATTGTCGAAAAACAAGGCTCTAGGAGTTGATGGAAATATCAACTGAGATCTTTCAAAAAACTCATGCAACGCTGGAAGCACTCACTTATCTATGCCAAGAAATTTGGAAGACAGCTACCTGGCCAACAGACTGGAAGAGATATTAGTGCCCATTCCAAAGAAAGGTGATCCAATGGAATGAGGAAATTATTGAACAATATCATTGATATCACATGCAAGTAAAATTATGCTGAAGATAATTCAAAAACAGTTGCAGCAGTACATCAACAGGGAACTGCCAGAAATTCATGCCGGATTCAGTAGAGGATATGGAATGAGGGATATCATTGCTGATGTTAGATGGATCATGGCTGAAAGCAGAGAATTCCAGAAACATGTTTACCTGTGTTTTATTGACTATGCAAAGGCATTTGACTGTGGGGATCATAACAAATTATGGACAACATTGTGAAGAATGGGAATTCCAGAACACTTAATTGTGCCCATGAGGAACCTGTACATAGACCAAGAGGCAGTCATTCGAACAGAACAAGGGAATACCATGTGGTTTAAAATCAGGAAAGGTGTGCCTCAGGGTTGTATCCTTTCACCATACTTATTCAATCTGTATGCTGAGCAAATAATCCTAGAAGCTGTACTATATGAAGAAGAACATATCATCAGGATTGGAGGAAGACTCATTAACAACCTGCGATACGCAGATGACACAACCTTGCTTGCTGAAAGTGAAGAGGACTTGGAGCTACTAACGGAGATCAAAGACTACAGTATGGATTACACCTCAACATAAAGAAAACAAAAATCATCACAACGGGACCAATAAGCAACATCATGATAAACGGAGAAAATATTGAAGTTGTTAAGGATTTCATTTTACTTGGATCCATAATCAACACCCATGGAAGCAGTGGTCAAGAAATCAAAAGACTCATTGCTTTGGGAAAATCTGCTGCAACAAACCTCTTTAAAGTATTCAAAAGCAAAGATGTTACCTTGAGGACTAAGGTGTGCCTGTTTCAAGCCATAATATTTACTATGGATTGCCAGAAGAACAAACAAATCTGTCTTGGAAGAAGTACTCCTTAAAAGTGAGAAGGAACGCTCCTTAAAAGCAAGGATGGCTAGACTTCATCTCACATACTTTGGACATGTTATCAGGAGGGACCACTCCCTGGAGAAGGACACCATACTTGGTAAACTAGAGGGTCAGTGAAAAAGAGGAAGACCTTCAATGAGATAGATTGACTCAGTGGCTGCAACAAAGGGCTCCAACATAGCAACCATTGTGAGGATGTCTCAGGACCGGGCAGTGTTTCATTCTCTTGTATGTGGAGTTGCTATGAGCTGAGTCGACAGCACCTAACAATAACAACAACATCATTAGTAATATGTACTACATACAATGTTGCAGCATGTAATTTGCTGATATTATCATTCTCAGATGTTCACTTGCAGATGTTTGTATGTAATGTTTCCCACCCCCAAAGACGAATAAAGATCGGATTTATAAAGATACTAGTAATAAAAAGCAATATAACGAAAACTAAAAAAAAAAAAAAGAAGTTTTCTACTTACGTCAGAACTGACTTACAATGGCGTCATTGGAACGGAACCCTATCGTAAATCGGGGACTACTGTATATAATTCCAAATTATCACAAGGATCACAATCATGAAGAAAAATACAGGGATAAGTCAGAGTGCATAGGGCAAGAGTAACTTGACACAGGGTGGTCAGGGAAGGCTTCCCAGAGGAGGTGACATTGAGATTAGTGAGACCTGAGTGAGGAGGAGCCAGTTAGGAGCAAAGCATTCCAGAGAGAGGGAACAGAAAGAATGAACTCAGTGCGAGGTGAAGTTGGAGAGGAAGGCAGGGGCAAGACCACGTGGGGCCCCTTATAAGCCATGGTATTTCTTATCTTCAGTTTCCATTTAGAGGAACTGAGCCTCAGAGAGGCCCATGTCATGCAGCTGGAAAATGGCAGAATCAGGACAGCCTTGTAGTCCTCACTCTTGCATTCTCCAACTCACAGGACTCGCTTCTGAAAAGCTGAAAGGAGGCCTTTGTGGGAGGTTGGCCTCTGAACCTCTAAGGCCTCCCTTTAGTGTCACTCCTCTGGCCTCCTCCAGGCTCCAGGTGCTCCCTCTTGCCCCCTTACCTCACCTTCTCCTCACCTATACCTTCCCTGACACAACAGGAAGTGGAAGGCCTCTGCCCCTTAAGTGGGTCCTTGGGGGGACAGGGGGTGGCTGGCAGCAATAGGAGTTTGTTTGGTTTTTCTTTTCCTTTTTTGAACAGGAGACTGAAGTCAGACTGACTTCAGCCTCAAATATAAAACCTCCTTTGTCATTTCAGAGGAAATGGGTTTCCATGCTAGTCTTTCCTTCCTCTCTTCTTTCCCTTGTCTTTTTCAGCTTTCCTGAGAAAGAAGTAATGGAGGCGGTGGAAGAACCCATAACTCAATTCGTTGTAGTTATTAGCTGTCATCAAGTCGGCCCCTAATTCACGGTGACCCCATGCATAACGGAAGGAAACACTGCCTGGTCCTGCGCCATCCCCACGATCAGTTACAGATCAGACCACTGTGATCCATAAGGTTTTCACTCGATGATTTTCAGAAGTAGATTGCCAGGCCTTTCTTCCTAGTCTGTCTTAGTCTAGAAGCTCCACTGAAACCTGTTAAGTATCACAGCAAGCCTCCAACAACCAATGGGTGGTGCCTGTGTATGAAATGCATGGGCCGGGAATTGAACCCAGGTCTCCTATATGGAAGGTGAGAATTCTACAAGTGAATTTTTAGATTGCCTCATAGTTCAATCTAGTCCCACTTTTTTCAGCTCCAGCCTTTCACTCCTCCCTGCCAGCCACCCCCAAATCTCATTGTTTGCCAACATTCCAGGCTTTCACCCCTATGTGCTTTGCTGGTGCTCCCTGTTCCTGTGCTTGGGAGAGCACACACATTTCTTGAAAGTCTAACATGTGCCAAGTTGTCCCTCATGAGACCCTTCTTCTGTGTTTTCGAGTATAAAACTTACTACTTTCCTTGTAGTTTCCACTGAGGAAACAGGCTCAGAGAGGGGAGGTGACTTGCCCAAGATACCAGAGCCAACAACAGAGTTCAGACCCAGGTCTGTCTGCTTCCTGTACCCTTTGCCCTTGAATCACAACCACACTTACTATTGTTGCTAGCTGCCTTCGAGCTGGCTCCGCCTCCAGGCAACCCCACATACAACGGAACAAAACATTACTCAGTCCTGCACCATCTTCACGAAACGTTGGTGTGCTCAAGTCCATTGTTGCAGCCACTGTGTAGTTTGAGTGCCTTCCAGCCTAGGGGGCTCATCTTCCAGCACTATATCAGACAATATTCTGTTTTGATCCACAGAGTTTTCATTGGCTGGTTTTTGAAGTAGATAGCCAGGCCTCTCTTCCTAGACTTCTGAGTCTAGAAGCTCTGCTGAAACCTGTCCACCATGGGTTTCTCTGCTGGTGGCATGGCTTCCAGCATCATAGAAACACACAAGCCACCACAGTAGGACAAACTGATGGGTAGGGGCACAATCACACTACATTGCCTCTAATTCTTTAATGTCTCTCCTCCTTTGGGTAAGTCATGCTCTTTTTCCAAAGACCAGCTCCAGTGCCCGCTCCTCAAGTAAGCTTCCCTCCACCTTCCCTCAAACCAATGCAGGCCCCCCACCCCCAACCCCCACTTCTAGCTGGGTTTCCATGGCCCTTGGTGCAGGCATTTCACCTGTTACCATTAATCCTGCTGGTTGCCACATCACTGCTTCACTAGGCTGAGGGTCATCACGGTCACCATATTCCCAGGGCAAGGAGTATTTTCTGAGTGGGTGATTAAACAGAGGAACAAATGCGTGAGCTGCTGGGAGGTGAAACTT
The DNA here is from genome assembly GCA_030035585.1 of Dugong dugon. Lineage (NCBI taxonomy): Eukaryota > Metazoa > Chordata > Mammalia > Sirenia > Dugongidae > Dugong > Dugong dugon. Next base: position 154,306,868 of record CM057460.1, read on the forward strand.
GTGGGGAGCAGACCCCAGTTCCAGGGCCTGAGTGATCTTATGTAGACCCTGTCCTTTCTCTCCAGTGTCCAAGTATAGTCAAAAGACCGCTCTGTTCCATTTCCAATTATTTTTGTCCAAGATGATGACTCCTCACACCCCCTACTCTCATAGTTCTGACAAGCTGGGACAAGCCCAGCATCCTGTGCTGTAATTTCTGCCTCAGACAAAAGTCCCTGATGGAGAAGTGCATTCTGGGAAAGACCCTCATAACAACGGAAGACTCACTACCGCTCAGTGACAATGGCATGTCTGCCTGAGGGGACAGCACAGGAGCCTTGCTCAGCCAGGAATTAGCCACATCTGCTGAGCACAAATGGATTTATTTTAGCACATGTAGAAACATTTTATGTGATTTTAACCAAAGTATATCCACAGAAAAAAGCTGGAAGCAAATATACCAAAATATTAATGTTAATCATTTTGGGTGGTGGGAATGTGAATAATGGTTATTTCCTTCTTTATACGTTAAATTTTTTTTAAGAAAAGGCTCTGCCTCGGCATATGGAGCACAACCCTGCACAGCAGCTCCAGTCTGCTTGTGGATGATGCTTCTCCATCCCAGAGGTGGGGGTCCTGAAAAGCCTGTACTTTAGCTCTGGCAACCCCTCCCCACAGGGCCCTGGTCCCACACTTTCTGAGGTCTGGTTTTCGATTCTGGGACCTACCCATAGTCTTCCCACTCTTTCTTAGGTTAGTCAGAGTTGGTTTCTATTTGTTGCTTGCAACTAAGACTTCTGACACAGGCACGGGAAGGTAACACCTGTATTAGTGTGAGGGGACATCCAGGTGTGTGCTGTTTCTGTGTGTCTGAATTGGTTTATCAGGCCAATTATGACTTACATCTATTCTCCTGCCGGTATGTACCTGGACTGGACTGAACCCAGAGTTAAGCTTGAGTCTTGTAAATGCATTCTGGGAAGACCAGAGCCATGTGGCCCAGGCACCTGTTGTGCTGGCATCTGGTTTATTTAATCAAGGAATCCAGCTCCGAGAAGTTTGAGAAATTATCAGCATATCCTTTAAGGCATGAATACTAGTTGTCTCCTTCTAGCTTTAGGCAGGAAAGTGCGCGTATGTCTAGGGGGCAATAAAGAGATCAGTGTGGTGACTTAGTGTGACCACATGGAGGGACAGAGAGAAACGAGGCTATCAAGTTCAGCAACGGCCCCTGACTTCCAGGTCCCTGACTTCCAAGCTGGGGGGTTGGACTTTCACCTTGGGCAAAGGCAGGGGGTGGGCGCTGAGAGCTCTGAACAACCAACTGTGGCCTCTGCTTCCAGACACAAATCGTTAGCAGTGAGGAGGTGTCATGGAATCAGTTGTATCCCCCAAAAATATCTGTCAAATTGGCTGCATCATGATTCCCAATATTGTATGACTGTGTACCATTTTGTAATCTGATGTGATTTCCTTACGTGTTGTAAACTTAATCACTATAATGTAATAAGATGGATTAGCGGCAGTTATACTGATGAGGTCTACAAGATTAGGTAGTGTCTTAAGCCAATCTCCTTTGAGATTTAAAAGAGAGAAGCAAGCGGAGAGACACGGGGAGCTCATACTACCAAGAAAGCAGTGCCAAGAGCGGAGAGCGTCCTTTGACCTGAGGTTCCTGCCCTGAGATGCTCCCAGACCAAGGGAAGACTGATGCACCACAAGGACCTTCCTCCAGAGCCAACACAGAGAGAAAGGCTTCCCCTGGAACCTTGAATTTAGACTTGTAGCCTACTAGACTGTGAGAGAAATAAATTTATCTTTGTTAAAAGTCATCCACTTGTGGTATTTCTGTTATAGCAGCACTAGATGACTAAGACAGGAGGGTAGACTGGTGACAAGTTAGGAGGCTGTGAAAATAGTTCAGGGGAAGACTCCATGATCCATCTCCTCTCAAGAACCTTAACTTTCTTGCCGCAGTCTTCTGGTGCAGCTGCTTGGCAAAGCCCCGGTCTTGTGCCAAGCCCAGGGCCTGACTTTATTACCCACCCCCATCTATGTCTTCATGATCCCAGTCTCACCTGGGCACTCACTATTGCCCAGAAAGCCTTCTAAGCCTTCCTGCACTCTCTTACTCTCTAATCTTCCCCACTCTTCTTAGACCCCTGGCCCCATTATCTCCTCCTACACTGACAGAGGAAACAGACGCCATCACATGGGAACACCTTCTGCCTTCAAACCTACAAATTCACCCACTCCTGCTCCCATCCACTTTTCCATCCTTCCTCTGGGGGCCAATCCCCTCCCACTGGCCCAGTGACATCCTTCTCTTTCTTCCCTCTGTGTGTCTTCAACCTTACTCTAAAATCTCCTTGCTTCCAGTATTTAGACATAATAAATGTCTAAATAAAGATTACAGCCCTGGAAACCCTGTGGGGGCAGTTATAAGTCGGAATTCACCTCGATGGCAATGAGATCTTAAAATAAATAAATAAGAACACCTTCTTCAACCCTGGCTCCTTTCTGGCTTCTGTCCTATTTCCCCTTCCTTCACTGACAAATTTCTTGAGGGTAGTCTACATTTAATCTTTCCACTTCCTCACCTCTCCTTCATTACTTCTGTCCTCTGACCTGCTACTACACTGAAATAGCACCTGTCAAGGCCCTCTCTGTGCCTCAATCCAGTGGTTCCAGTGAGAAACTGGGGCATCATCCTCAATTCTTCACTCTCCCTCCCACACCGAATCAGCCTCCAAGTCTGGTCATGTGCCTTCTAAATAGTTGTCACATCCACAGCAACTTCTCTCCATCTCCATGACCGTCCCCTACTCCAAGACTCTGTAATCTCTCATCTCTTGACCCTGCCTACTGTCTGGCCCCATCCAGTCTCCCCATGATAGAATCATCTAAAACTCAAACTTGATGACTCTCTTGCTTAAAGTTATTCGATGGCCCCCCATTGCCCTCAGGACAAAGTGGAAATTCTTTAACCTAGCTCACATAATCTGACCCCCAACCTGTGGGAACAGAGATGGGGGAGGGGGGTGGGGGTGGGGTCACAGATGGAACACCTATGTGTCAGGCACCAGCTGGGAACTTTTACATTCAGAAAGGTCTTGTAAGAGGCCAATGAGAATGGTAATTAGGAGGTCCCAGGTGATGGTAAGAAGAGGTGGTCAGAGGAGATGAAAGTTCAATTACAGAAAGTTAAGAAGGAAGTAGAGGCTATTTGTGCAAACTATCCTGGCAGACAGTGTAGCCATGAAGAGAAGACAAGGGGGTGATTTGTGGGTAAAGCAAGATTAAGGTTTTGTAAGGGAGGTGATGTCAGGCACTTTTAGATGGAAGACAAACAGATTCAAGACATTCAAAGGGGGACAGTTGTTAGTAAGGGTTCTGGAGATGGTGACATAAGATGGGAGACATCATATCCTCATACACTGCTGACAGTAATATAAGTAACTTCTGGACTACAATTTGGAGATAACACTATATATATAATATAGTATATATATAAATGCATATATAATTTCTATTCTTTTTTTACTCAAATTCACTTGTAGGATTTTTTCACCCAGAAAACAAGCATTGATGTGCACATTTAGCTATAGGGATCTCTGTCAATCTGCTTTTTATTTTTAAAAATCTAAATATCACAAGAGGAGTTTGATCCATTTATGGTACATCCTATTCAGTGAAATGCTGTACAGCCATTAAAAAGGATGTAGAAGAATGTGTGAAACTGAGATAATATAACACTCCTGAGCTTATCCCATTTCTGTAAAAAAAAGTTTTTATACGCAAGGAGAAGTCCAAGAAGATATACACCAAAATACTAACACAGCAAAGGACATCTCTGGGCAGTGCAGTATTACAGATTTTTCCTTTCTTTTTTTGCTTCTCTGCACTTACTAAATTTTCTTACCATGAATAGGAATTACACTTGAATAAGTAAAACAATTTATAAAACCACACACACACACACAGTAAATCCATTCATATTAAGAACAGAAAGAACGACTTCTATTGTGATAGAAGTCAGAATGGTAGTTACCTCTGAGGGTATATTGACTGAAAAGAAGTACAAGGGAACATTCTGGGGTGATGGAAACTTTGATGTCGATGGTGGTTACATGGAGTATAAAACCAAAAAACCAAACCCATTGCCGTTGAGTCGATTCAGACTCATAGTGACCCATCAGACATAGGAGAACTGCCCCATAGTGTTTCTGAGGAGTGGCTGGTGGATTTGAACTGCTGACTTTTCGTTAGCAGTCAAGCTCTTAACCACTGTGCTACCAGGTTAATCTTGATTAAAAGATTGTATCTTGATTAAAAGAAAATATACCACCAAGACAGAAGGCAAAGGAGACATCAGCTGAAAAAGGACAATGACAAAGTTCTGTGACAAGACCTCAGTTTTCTTAGGAGGTAGGTTGTTGTTCTGATGAGATTAGAGTGAGGAAGATGCAGGTGGGCTGTGATTTGAGAAAGGGGGAAACCTTGGACCAGTCCCTGCGGGGTAGAAAGGCATGGGGCGTTTCCTAAGGCAGGATGAAAGGAGTGGACACCAACACCCGGGGTTCATCAGTTTACTGTGATATGCACTAGGATTCTGCAGCTTATGGACCAAGAGAGAAATTAAATGGTGGAGTTTCCTTTTGGGAACTGCGGCAGTCAGTACTGGCTTATAGTGGAGAGGGGAGTGAAGCAGGTAAGGTTCTGGTTGGGAGATCTGAGGAGTGGAGAAAGGCTTTGAGGACAGAGTAGGGGCAGTGGGAGTTGGAGAAAGGCTGTGGTCAGAGAAGGAATGGTTCCATCCGAGGCCTTGAGGGTGAAGCAGTTTCAAGTGAAGGCCATGTTCAAAGCATGCCACTGCTGGGGGAGGGCCAGAGGGAAGGAAGCTAACATTTGCTGAGCATCCACCCAGCAATGTTAGGCACTTCACAGCCCTCAGCTCACTGAATCCAAACCGCAACATTGCAAGGATGTACTCCTGTGCTGTTTAGAAAAGGTTAGTAATTTGCCCTAACATAGCTAGCAAGAGGCCGAGCAGTTTTAAATTCAGATTTCATTCCAAAGCCTCTTTCTGCCATACTCAGCTGCCACCTGAGTCAAATCACGAACCAAAAAACCAACCAAATCAGTTGTGGTCCAGTCGATTCTGACTCATGGCAATCCCATGTGGTGCAGATTATAACAGCACTCCATAGGGTTTTCATAGCTGTGACCTTTTGGAAGCAGATTGCCAGGCCTTTCTTCCAAAGCACCTCTAGGTGGGTCCAAACTGTCAATCTTTCGGTTAGTAGTCTACACGTAACAATTTGTGCCACCCAAAGAGCATCATTTTTAGGAACCCATGTCTGTAGATGTGGGAGTCATCTAGATTGCTGGTGGAGATATGCTCAGTTGCTAGCGTCTGGGGAAGTGCCCTAGGGAATGGGATAGCGTAGTTCAAGTAGATGGCATGTGCTTCAAAAGCAAGGCAGGGAATGAAAGTGGCAGAAGAGAAGCAAACTTCTACTTTCCAGTGCCAGGATTTGTGGGAAAATGAATGCCCTCGGCTTTAGGGGTTTTTGAAGTAAGTGGTGACTTCAAGGGAAAACCAGGTTTCAATTTAAGCGGAGGATATCTTCTGGGAAAATGCAGAGTTCATGGGAGTTTTTTTTTTTTGTCTCATTTGAGGAATTGGCAAGAGGGACAGACAGGAGAGGGGAGGGGCAGGGCTGTGGGAGGCAGAAGAGGCTCAGAACCTTGGGGCAGCTGAGCTCACAGGCATGAGGAAGGGACTCAGGGCTTCATCCAGGTAAAAGTACATATGGAGTTCCAACTGCAGTGACAGTTGGGATTCAAGAAAGAAAAAGCACCAGGCACTATCTGCCAATAACCATTGCCTAAACCTATCCTCACCTTTTTGTTTTTCCTCCCCTTATCCACATCTAGAGTGTATCTTCAGCAGTCAGTAAACTAGAAACCATGTTTTGAAAACAGTAACAGAAACTATTACTTAAGTGAACACCTACTGTGTGCCAGGCACTCTGTAACAGCAATTTCATTTAATCTTCACAGCAATGCTACAACCAGCCCCATTTTAGAGGATGAAACTGAAGCCCAGAGTTGATGTGACTAAGTCAAAACCATGGCTACAGCCATGATTTGAACCAGGCGTGTCTGGCATTGGAGTCTGAATCTTCCTTGACCCAGTTAATTGATGGTAAATATTTTATATGTAAGCTTCACAATCAATTGTGGAACGTTCATTTTCAGTGGATTCTGACCTAAAGTGAGGAGCTCTGGCAGAGCAGTGGTGAACATACTCTTCTTTGCAGACTTACTAGATTTGTTGTTAGGTGCTACTGAGTTGATTCCAACTCACAGCGACCCTATGTGACAAAGTAGAACTGCCCCAAAGACTTTTCTAGGCTGTAAACTTTATAGAAGCAGATTGCCAGGTCTTTCTCCCAGGGAGCTCTTGGGTGGGTTTAAACTGCTAACCATTCGGTTAGCAGCCAAGCGCTTAACCGCCATACCACCAGGGCTCCTTTTACAGTAACACCTGTGAAAGCTGGAACCTGTGTAAGGTGGAAACTTGTCCGAGAAGGAAAATGCAAATATTTTCCACTAACAGACAGTGATAGAAAAGTGGTAAGACTGCACCCAAAGGCAGAAAACTTTCGAACCCCCCCGCAAAAGGCAGTCCTGTCGAGTTCTGGCTGTACTAGACTTAACATGCACATAAAGAAAGAAGGCTTTACATATTTTCTGGATAAGCAACAGGGCAGACTCTGAGGGTGACGAGACTGTAACTCACAGGATGAGTTCTGTGAACAAGGACAGACAGTGGGGACGAGAAAGGCAGGCAGAGAACTTCGGCTTAAATTCCTTTCAGAAATGAAAACACGAGCAAATACCCTACAAAGGGAATTTCAATAGTCCAGATCTGTTAGATCATAAGTGATTCTCCTCCACTCACTCCTTTACAAAGACAGAAGTCTGTTGCTGCAAAGTGACAAATCCCTTGTTATTCCAAGAAAACATTCCTTCAAAATACACTCCCCTGTGGGGAGGAGCACAATTAACGATACCTATCTTGTGTCAGGTACTTCACACATATTTATTTTAGTCCACAAACCTGTTCTGAGGCAGATAGTGTTACCTTCATTTATGGTTGGGGAAACTAAAGCTCAGGGAAGCTAAAAACCTTGCCTGAGGTTACAAAGTTGACAAATGACAAAAGCCCAAATTTGAACCCAGACCTGTCAACTCTATTACACCACACTGACTAAATTGACATTTTCTACAGGAACACATTTTAACTCCTTTGCTTCTCTTGATTTGAAGTCCCTGGGTGGTGCACATGGTTAACGCATTTGGCTGCTAACTGAAAGGTTGGAGGTTCAAATCCACCCAGAGGTGCCTTCGAAGAAAGTCCTGGTGATCCACCTGCAAAAAAATCAGCCAACTCTGATACACTTGGGGTTGCCATGAGTTGGCACTGACTTGATGGCAATGAGTTAACTGGTTTCTCAATTATCTCTTGCTTCTTGGCTATGCAATACCTTGTTCCCTCCCACATTGTTTTCCACCTTTTCCTTCATACAAAGAAAAATATCCACATCTCTCCTAGACAGAAAAGACCCACAGCTTGTTATATTTTTTGTTATAAAACATTTAATGTTAACCTACAATACAATGTAAACTTTTATGAAAAAAATTTAAAGTACACTAGATTTCTTCCGTAAATGATCACAGAACTATTCAGGTGCAGTACGAGTTGGGACACTGCATCCCTCGTGGATGGATTTCCCGTTGCTGCATTTCTCCCGAGTCCTAAAAAAACCAGTTGTGAAGTGGAGCTCCTTGTTCAAGCACCAGATAATCCTCCCCTGATTCTGCATTTGGTGGTGGTGGTGGTGGGGTGGAGGGGGTCATTACTCCTTCCCAAAGTCATTTTCTGAAACTCTTTCCTTGGCCTTGGCACCATTAGCAATTTTGTAACGACTGCTCAGTTGAAGATCCCAGGTTCTTTTCAGTTTTAGTTTTTTAAGGAGATAAATATCTCCTCTGGCCTTCTCTTATCCAAATATCATAGTAGAGGCAACCAAGGAGAAAGAAATATTTGCTGCAGGAAATTCCATAGAAAAATACCAGAAGGGCCCCACTGAGGCTGCAAAAATTCACCTGACTCCAACAGGGTGTCTTTGCTTGGTTATTTTCCATGGTTCTGCAGCAGAATCTACAACTTCAGTCTTGGGAGTGCAGAACAAAACTGAACAGCTGAAGTATCTCAGAGGCAATCTGGAAACAAGAGCAAACGCTCACAGACCACCAGCTCCTCAGTGTTTCCTCCTGTGCAGGTCCCCTCGCTCTCCCAGAAGGTCCTGGGAGTCTACAGATTGTACTGGCATTAAGTGACAACTGTGCAGCCATCTTTCCCTTGGGAGGAAAGGAGACAGCACGTAGGCAGCAGCACTAGGGTCAGCAAGAAGGCAGGAGTGGGGTCTGGATAAAGCAGGGCTGTTTCAAAAGGGGCTTGGAAGGGGCGTAAGCTTCAGGTGAAGCCTCTTGAGACCTAAAGTAAGGGGGTAGGCCGTCCCAAGAGCTATACTGACACGAGCAGAGACTTTTCTTAATACTCACATCTGATCTCCTTTACTGAACAACTGTTATCAAAAGGCAAGAGACATAAAGTGCACATTATAAAATAAGATGCAGATCGATTAAGGGGGGAAAAACACAACTTCCCCAAAGACGTGTGGGCAAGATGCTGATAAAGAACACCCAGCCTTTGAAGAGAACAAGAATGAAGGTCCTTATTTCCCTCCTGTGCACTATCAGGGAAACAGCTGGGAACTCCCGACAGGGAGGCAGGCTCCGAGTTGAGTGGAAAAATTCCTCTTTGCATGGTTGTCAGCGTGAAGCAGACTTCACAGAGGGCTGAGTGGGGAACAGTTTATCCTGTCAGTCACTCCAGATACATCTTATGACAATAGTCAGACAGCAACTTCCCATTTATCTGGCCTAGGGACAGCAGGAAGCAGAGAGGAAGAATAGGCAGCCAAGAGCAGAATTCAATTTCCCTAGAGATTGTGTGCTGGACACCTGTGCCAAGATCACTGGGGAATTCTCCAGCTCTCCAGGTGATGCCCTGAAACTCCTCACCCTGGCCCATGGTATTTAACCCAACAACTGAGGGTTGCACATGACTGCTACTTAACAGAGCTGTTCTTAGGTTTCCGTTACACAAGACAGAAACCTTTGGAGACTGCAAATCTAACGAGTTATGCTTACCTCAATCAGCACATCTTGGTCTCATGGCGTTCTAGGAACTATAGTAACGTCTGTAGGTTGCAGTGTTACAAAAGGTCTGCACCAGTCTAGCTAGAAAACACTCTGTAATACTTGCCAGCTCACACTGGCATCTGTTAATACATGGCCTGACCCATGTACCCATTACCATAAACTCAACCACACATGAGGCGTCCAGAGGTTAAAAAGCCCTATTACTTCAACACAGCAATAGAGGGAGAGGATAAAAACTGCCTCCAGCAGGCGGCTACATCAGAAACTGAAACGTGCCTTCCAATAGTTTACACAGGCTGGGAGCCCTGTCACGGCTCCCTTCAAGGCTGCTGGTTCTTTCTATCCTTACGGGGGAAAATAAAAACAAAAAACCCATATACACATTTACACACACACACACTTGCACTGACACAAGGAGGACACTCTCCCCTGGCTCTGCTGGCTCCACCACAGGCTCTGCTGGTCCTTGGGAAAGGCGCCCAGCTTGGCAATTCAGGAGAGCTGAGGGCTGGGAGGAGGAGCATGCACATGTCAGAAGAGGAATGGAGAGCTGCTATCCTTTAGTTCAGACCCCGTAATAACTACCTGGTACAGATCCCAAGGAAAAGCTGCAGCTGTGTGTCTAGGTGAGTATACACGGAGGTCACACCACACAGATGGGTGTATATGTACAGATGTAGCCTTTGTGGGGCTACAGGACCACATTTCTTCCCACTGCCCAAGTTGAGTACATCAATGGCAAGCAAGGACAGCAAGACTTGGACCAAAAAGAATGGCCTCTCTGGGAACTTGAGAGGAACAATGGCAGAAATAAGCACAAACCAGCCCAGGCACCTTTATTACACTCCTGGGGGCCAAGGAGCCGGGGGTATGAACTCATGAGTTTAAGAACTGACTCTTTCACAAATAAAGTTAAGGGAAAACAAAAACACCTGTGTCAGCCTCATTCCTTTGGTCGTTATAAAGTAACACAAAAAAATTCAAAGTTACTCATAAATTGTGGGAAGTTCAAGGAACACCCTTGTTTTGTCCTTTCTCTTCCTTTCTTCTCCAGAGGCAGAAGCAAGTCCTCAGGAGTTGCTGCAGTAGCTGGTTCATGCACGTTTTTCATTTTTATTTTCCATAAACACAAGAATGAATGAAAACTGGTGGGAATGTCCCCTTCCCCAGTCGTGACAATGTGGGTGGGAGGTGAAGAGTCTCCTTTTGGTGGCAGGTGCGTGATGCAGAGACAGGAGGGAAGGGGGCTTGCCGAGCAGGTCCGTTCGTTGCTAACCTCTCTCCACACACACAGGCTGTGAGTCTTGCAGGCAGCATGGTTTCTGATCCTTCCTTAGGATGCAGCAGTCTTTTAAAAAAAATATTGTATTATTATAATAATAATAATATGAACTTTTCTCTCTCTCTTTTTTTTTTTCCATTTCTTTTAGGGATTGGGGTGGGAGGGGAGAGGAAGAAAAAGTGTCATTCGTCTGTTAGGTCCTGAACAAAGAGAACTTCTGTGTGGCTGAGTCCGGCCTCCTGCAGTGTAGGGGGATTGGGCCACTCCTCTGAGGGGACACAGGGCAGCACCCGTCGGGGGAAGTTGGCTTCGATCTGAAACTTTTCAGGACTTTCTTTCAAGGAGAATAAGAAGTCATGGATTACCTGCAGAGGTCACGTAGAAAATGAAGGGCAGTGAGAAAAAGACATATAGATACACATGACTAAGAAGTCAAAATGCCCCCCAGCTCTCCTCAGGGATGACGCTAGCATATAAAGTCATCATGTTACATTAGAATTCTACTTCTGGGTATTCCCATTTCACAGAGCAAATATGTAGGGCACCCTTTTAAAACAGATTACATAGGCCCAATGCTCATTCTACCCTCAATTAATTCAACTGTTTCTTCTTTGACAACTTTGATATAAAGCTAAAATATTTTTTACTTGGAAATAATCAAAAAGTTATAGAAAAGTAGGAAGTATATGACAGAATTTTTTCCTCAAATCAGAGTGAGTTGCTATTCTGATATTCCATCATCCCAGAATACCTAAGGATGTATGTCTTACAAACAAGGACAATCCCCAGATAACCAAAATACAACCCTCAAAATCAGGAAATTAACACTAATCCACTATTGTCATTATATAAGACACCATTCAAATTTTGCCAACTGTACAAGGATCCAGTTTAGAATCATGTGTTGCATTTAGTTGCCACGTGTCTTTAGTCTCCGCTTAGTCTGGAACAAATCCTCAATCTTTCCTCAACTTTCATGACCTCAACACTTATTTTGTAGAATATCCTTCAGTTTGTAGATTCAGGGTAGGCATTTTTGGCAAGAATATCACCAAAGTGATGCTGTGTTCTACCCATCGCACCCTATTCAGGTGGAGCACAATTTCCACTTGTCTCAGTACCTATGATGTTTACTTTGATCAACTGACTGTGATGGTGTCTGCCAGGCTTCTCCACTGTAGTTACTCTTTTCTTCCCTTTGTAATTAATTAATATTTTATGGGGAAATGCTTTAAAACTATGGAAAGTTTTGTTCCTCAAACTTTCAATTTATTCCTTTACTTTTTATCAATATAGATTCATGGTTTCCTATTTTATTTGATGGGTTATGATGTTATAAATCATTATTTATTTTAATGTTCAAATAGTTCCAGATGGAACCCATTCAAGCTGACTTCTGTGTCTTTCTGACATGTCCCCATCATTCTTTGAGCACTTCCTTGCTTTCTAGCACAAGATGCTCTAGACTCATATTATCCCTGCACCAGCCCTGCATTGGCCATTTCTTCAAGAAGTCCCCTGGGATCTTCTTAGTGGACAATGGAATTTAGAGTCAAAGATGTGGGTGCTAGGTATGATCACTGCTATTGGGGTGTTGCCGCTCCCAGGCACTCTCTGTGAACAGATAGGGAATATGTGTACTTGCATATATGTGTTAAGTGCACATGTACACACACACACACACACACACACACACAAACACAAATCTAAATATCCATACATAGCTACATTGAAAACCATGAGTTCATCCCCCCTCCCCATATAGGCCCCACCTTCCTATATATACCTTCTTCATCCTGCTCTGGCTTTGACACCAAGTGACACTGCACCACTGGGGCTATGGCTTCCTTGCACTGGGCTGCCCCCACATTTCAAAATCCTCCTTAACCTTACTGAGCTCTGACACCCTTCACATGAACTGCCCCTCAATGGGAACGTCCTCCTCACCATGCCCTGGCTCTGACAAGGTATGGAGAACTCACACTGTTAATACTTAAAATGCTGATAGGCCAGCCCACATTTCCCTGCCTCTGTCCTGTGCTGCACACAAAGAGCAAGGCACTGGATCCGCTCTATGGCTTTTCCATCAAGCAATCTGTTTCTGACAAAGACTCTAAGGGATGTGTTGTGAAGGGCACTGCTCACCTCTTTCTGGCCAACTCCAAGATTAGGAAACGTTACGCAAGCTTTTATCCTTCTCTTTTGTGGGAAGTGATTTCTATTTTCTTTTTGGTCCATCTTTCAGAATGATGGGATGGGTTCTCTAAGTTTCTTCCCCTCTGTGTGATGCTGTCCTTCCTTTGTCTTAAACTTACCTCTTTAGAGATTTTAAGGGGCTAGAACTCTAGAATTTAGGGAGTAAATTCACGTTCTTTTAATCTAATCCATGATTTTATTAACTTCTCATATTTCAGTCTCCTATCAGCCTCAATCATTTTCTCTGACTCTTTTTAATTTTCATGACGTTCACTTTTCTTTTCTGCAGATGCACCAATCTGACTCGCACAAAATATTCTTGGCACGAACCTAACACGGATTTTATATAAGGATGAAATAACATTTTCTGTTTCCTTTTCAATTATTGCTAGAGAATATCCAACATTCAAAGCTGGCATTTTTCGTTTGCCATTGACAATGGGTTGATATCTCAAGCTAATAGATTACATACCCCCAGAGGTTCCTTTTGGTTTGTAATAGATAGAAAAATGAATAATATTTGGATCCTCTCTCCTATGCACTCATTCAAAAGAAAGTCAGCTGCCACATTCCTAATCACTCATAAAACCTGGAGATTTTCCTACAGTTTATCCTTTCTTGTTTTAGCATTTCACCACTATCAAGAGCCGACTAGCATCTGCAAATTGAACGTTTCATTGTACATTCACCCCTTAAGATAATTTACAGCAGGGAGAGTACACAGTAAGATAAGAGCACTGAAGGACCTGTACATTATTTGGTTATGTTATGATCTCTACAAGCAGTAAAGGCCAGCTCTGCCACCACACTACTCCTCCTTCACACTTCGCTGCCGTCTCTGAGCCTGGTCTTGTTTATGATCAAACATTTCTCTCAGTCTCAGGTCTTTGTTTTAATAATTAAACAGTTAACAAAAGGCTTCTTCTGGCTGGCCACAAACCCATTCTGTTCCACGATTAAACTAGATTTCTCCTCAAAAACTCTCAGGAGAGTAAATTTTAGTTAGATTTTCACATATATTTTTACCTATGGGAGCTTTGGATGTAGAAGTTCCATAAAACTCAGGTGCCTGTGGCTATACCCCAAAACGAGGACAGTGAAATTGCTAATAAACATGGCTGCAGGCTAGAATCCTTATGCAAACCAGTGGTCACAGCAGGCTTTTCTAACCACTGGTTTCCATGTGGATTCTATGGAAGGGGATTAACATTTAATGACCACCTACTACATGTAGGTGCTGTGTGAGGCACATTCTTGTTATCCCAATTAAAAAAAAAAAATCCAAAGTTTGAGATGTGAGTACCCCTCCAATATAAATAATTCATAAATGAAGAGATAAACAAATGAAATGAGAAAGCTATTTGCTTTTCTGTCACCAGGATGCCACATAACCCTGTACTCTGGGTTAGATCTTTTGAGTCTTACATTCCCTACTGGCCAGAACTATGTCTTATTCATCTGCATAATCCCTACTGTACCTAGCACAGAGCCTCACAGACACTTATCTTCAGTTTAAAGTTATCAGAGGGCAGGTTATCTGTCCATTTCACAGATGGGAAATCTGAGGCCTTGTAAAAGATTTTTAACTAGTGAGTTAATGTTTTATGTTCTTCAGTTAAATAAGGAGAATCAAAGAACGTACTACCCAGCCTTACAAGACTATAGTGCATCTTCATGTTTATTACACAATTTACTCTTGATTATCTTGGATGATCAGGGAAATAGCAGAATCTACTACAGCTGTAAATTTGGGGAGGTAGCTTACCAACTCACAATATAAACAGAAACTTTCTTCTGGTTATGAGGAAATCGAAGCTACTGGATTAAGTAAAGTGATCAAGAAAACATATCTGGTAGCCTTGGAAGAATTAGAATTTGACTCTCATTCTGTGAGGCTGACTCTTTGCTTTTGACTACTTTCCATTCCTTTTAAGAGAAAGGAGAAGACTATGGAAAAACAAAATACTGTTTACCTATGGATAGCAATGAGTCCCTAGGGGGCACAAACAGTTAAGTGCTCAACAACTAACCAAAAAGTTGGTGGTTTGCACCCACCTAGAGGGCCTTGGAAGAAAGGCCTGGTGATCTGCTTCTGAAAGGTCACAGCACAGTTCTACTCTGCAATACACTGGGTCTACATAAGTCAGAACTGACTCAATGACCACTAGTTTGGTTTCTTTTTATGGATACCAAATATGTATGGTAGCCTCAAGAAGTGACCATTGGTAGAAAGGGAGAGAAATGATTGCAACTGCATCCAAACTGCATGTGCCCTGATATACAGGTGTGTAATTCAGGTGCTTCTAGGTCACTGGAGGCATAGTTTTCTCTATAGAGCAAGGGGTTTTGGTGGGATTCTAAAGTCAGTGCAAGGAGAGCAGCACGGAAGACTCTCTCACCCTCAAACACACAAGTCTTGTGCAGAGTTCAAACATTATGATGGATGAAAGAAAACCTTAATAATTGCTTTGAGTTGGTAACAACAACTGAAGGAATCTATAACAGTTCACTACATTCCTCCTGTGTCCACTGACATCATATCTATCTGTCTGTCTGTCTTTCTGTTCCTTCCCTGTTCATCAGGGCAGCAGAAACACCAACAACACTCCCAAGAGTCTGTAAAAGTCTCCAAATCCACAGCCTGGAGTCTACATACAGTTCACACAACTTAGGGGGCCCTTACTGTTAGAGACTGTGAAAAGTGGAATCGTCTCTCTACTCGAGAATCATTGGGTAATTTGAAAATGATCTTGACACTTTCAGGGTCATCAGGGGAAGGCTCAGGAGGCAGGCACTCCAACTTCTTTTCCTTTTCCTCTTGTAAATTCTGTAGAGACACAAAGCAAAGGTGAGGCTATGGTTCCAGCAGGGAAACAGGAAACAAGAAATACAACAACCAAGTAGGTTTGTCACGCAGTCAGAATAAAAAGTAATGACTAATCACCGTAAGAAAAACTTCTTGGCAAGACTCAGAAACAACCTGGTTCAAAGTATTACTGCATCATATGTATTACTTATTGGCTACGTTTAGGTATTTAACTATTTGAAAAAAAAGGGAATGGCTAAAAGACATTTGCTATCATCAAGTAGTATTACATAATAAAATCAGATCATTAATGAAATGCCAAATTAGCCCACACTGGTACTAAGAGTGAATATTTTAAAACTACTGCTGTGAATTAACAGCATTTTGAACTGATTATTATTTACTATACTTACTGTTCACAGAATGGAGCCATTCTGTCTTTCACACAGTTTTATTTTTTTCTAAACAATTTTTTCTTTTTGTGAAAATGTAGAAAATACAAAAATGGTAAAGACATTTTAAATGACCCATATTCTTCTAGTTTTTTTTTTTCCTTTCACACTTAAGAAAAGACCAAGATGGCAAAATTCCTGCAGGCTGCGGATTACAAGGTGTCAAGACAAGGTCCGTTACCCGTCGCCGTCTCTCCTCTGCCAACTTTTGCTGCTGCACCTCCTCTTCCTTCCGTCGCTTGCGTTCCCGCTCCTCCCGTTTCTTTCTTTCTTTCTCCTGGTCAGCTCTGAGAGAAGCCAGATATGCCTCATCCTGCTGCTGTCTCAGCACCTGGGTCTGATTTCTTTCTTCCCTGTGGACAGATCAAAAGCATAGACGGAAAGCAGCAATCTTACAGAGCTCTGTGTTTTCTTATATCGAAAAAATTTTTTTGGGGAGGGGTGTAAAAATAATAATCTTGGCAGATGACTATTTCACACTACCATAAGGGATTTCAAAAGCAGAGTAAGGCAGAATCTAAATGAGTCATCTTGTTTCTCAGTTTAATTTAGTAGAAAAAGAAAGGCAAACTTTTCCCTTCCTTTTTAACTTTTAAAATAAAAACTTATCTTTTTTTCCCCCAATTATAACAAAAGTAACACAGTATTATCACTATGAAAAGATCAGTAAGATTATACTTTACAGGTAAATACCCTTTTGGGTTACTGCATTTTGGTACTGTGTTTTCATAAAACTAAAAAAACCACACACACATACACACACACACACACACACGCACACTGGAGAAGATCTGAAAAATGTAGACATATACTTTATCACAGTTCCACTAATCAAAGATAAAACTTTGTAACATTTTGGTGTATTTACTATTTTTGCTCCTACAGTTCTTCTTTTAGGAGGAACAACACCCTAGCCAATAAGACTGCTTCAGTAGATAAACATTCTTTACTATATTTTTTCATTTAAAAATTAAGTAAGATACACACGCAGTGAAATGCACAGATCTTAAATGCACAATTCAATGAATTTTTAAAAATTTATTCTATTCAGTGAACTCTGACAAATGTAACCACCATTCCATCCAATCAAGACATAGAGAACATATCCATCATCCCAGAAAGCTTCCTCTCCTACACATTTTTATATGGTTAAAACCATAATATATTTATAGAGTTTATATCCTGCATTTTTATAACATATAACAAGCATTTTCCCATGCTATTAAAAACTTACCATAAAATATAACTGTCTTGAAAACATTTTAGCATTATATATCAAAAGACTTAAACACATTTATATTGTCTGACCCAGAAATTGTACTTCCAGGAATTTAAATTTAAGTAAATATCACCAATTGTAAAAAATTATTTCCATTGATACTATTTACAATAGTAAAAAACTGAAAACAATCTAAAAGTCTAACAACAGCAGTCTGGTTAACTTACAGTGTACTTAGATAATGGAATGCTATGCAACAATTAAAAACCACATGGCAGGATAATATTTAATAATGAGGGAAAATGCTTTATCATTATTATTGTATGAAAAGGGTTTATAAGACAGTATTATCCGAATTTTCCCAAAAAATATACATGCATATACGGGTATGCATGCGTTTGTGTGTCTATAAAATATTAAAATTAAAAGACAATATACCATGGAATGTCAAAAGTTGTGGTTAGGATTATGGATGATTTTTAATTTTTTTTGTGCTTTTTCCACAATTCATGTACATTATTCATGTAATAATGGTGGGGGGAGTTATCACCACTCCCCATTTTCTACATTTAAGTTCCTTATTGTCTCTATTTTGAATCACATCTCTAAGAACAGATTATCTAAAGTATAATTATTTACATCAATATTTTAATACTAAATGGGCAAGGCTTTTAAAGTTGCCTAAGACAGGAAAGAAGTCAGTATTTGTGGAGCACAGGTAAGCCACCCAACTCTACAGCTGGTCTCTGAGTTCTCAAAAGGAACTAACTTGTACCTTTCTAGGCGTTCTGACACCAAGTAAGTCTGGTTCGCATCCATGATAAATGTCAGTTGGTTAATGAGGTCATCAGGTTGAATGAGGCCTTCTAACCGTCCCACCACAGTCATTCTCCGATCCTTTAGCATAATCATGGCCAGGAATGGGTATGTGTTCTCTCGCAAAGCCTGGGATACTGACAGAAAGAAGACCCAACAGATCAAGGGCAGGACTTGGGGATAAATCAGATTAACCCTTAACCTCTCCACAGCAAGCAAGAGAGAAATGCTTTAATCCCAGTTGGGAAAAAAAGAGGGGTCATTTATTCTCTGCCTATCTTTTTTTCCTCTTAGTTTCTTAATCATTTTTGTTATATATTTGTGTCTCTATCCCCAAGTGATGATTGAATAGGACAGGCTTTTTGTTTGCAGTGATGATGCTGGGGAAAGCTGCAAAATTCTGGGACAATGTCTACGTGATGGTAGGAAAAAGACGTATAAAGAATCTGACTACTGCTTAGCATACTTTTTCCCCATGTGGGGAAGTCTCAGCCTGATGCTACTGGTGTTGATCTCTATACCATCCTTCTTCTCTTGCCTAATCCCTTTCTTAACCCTTTTCTCATGTCTTCCCTCCCTCCCCAAAACTGTTTAGCTTTTCTGCTCCTAAGGAATCTAGAAAGTTAGTTTCCAAATAACCAAGATTTTATCATAACGTACTTTTATCTGTTTTTCTTATGGTTTAAGAGCTTCTTTTCAAAAGCTTCTATGAAAAACATCCTTGGTTTCCTTCTCTCTACCCCGACCCAAAGCCGTGTTAGAATGGCAAAACACATGCTGTAGGAACTAATCAGATGTTATAAAAATTAGGAGTGAAGATTCACATTATAGGATGTAGGAAAAACGTCTGTTCACCTTGGATTCCCAGGGTCTGCAGAGTGCCTGGCATGCTAGGATACACTCAAAGGCTGAAGAACAGTAGCTGCAAAGTGACATTTTTCTTCACTGGATGCCTTTATATCTTATATTGACTTCTAAAAATACCTACCTCCAGTTAAGAGTTACTGTCAGCTAGGATCTGAACTTTCTCAGTTCATATTAGCACTCAAGGTACTCAAACAACAAACTCATTGTGCAAGAAGCTCTGTTAGAATTGCTGATGAAGAGAACAAACTCTTCAGTAAAAAAAACCATCAAGATGAAAGGCAAGCTGCTGGCCAGGACTGGGTGTTTTTAAAAATAAAACAGACTCTGGCAATGGTTAACTGTAAAGAATGGGCTTTGGAGTCAGATACACCTGTGCTCGCTCCAAAACTTGCTGTGATCTTGGGTCAATGGCTTAAAAGCTCTGAGCCTGCTTCCTAAACCATTAAGTCCTATCTCTTAGAACTGATGAAGATCAAATGAGATAATGTATAAATAGCAACTAGCATTGCATCTACCACTAAACAGTCATGCAATAAATGGCATGTCTTTCAAAACCATTCCAAAGATATCCAACAATCTCAATGAAGCAAAAGAAACAAAACTTACCCCTGTATCCCTCAGGTTTGTTTGTGGAGCATGCCCAGAAGAGCATCCTAGTGTTAATGAGTGAAATAACTTCGGGTGCACAGAGTGTGTTGCTGTGTAGAGGGATGAAAAGCACATGAGAACTTGCTGACTACAAACTATCAGCAGAGAAGGTCTGAAAAGAGGAAGAAAAGGATCATTCCACTTACCGGCAAAACTCATCAGAGTCCTGGTGATCATCGCCATGAAGATAAACCAAAAGAAAGCGAAGCTCCCGCTTGGCATCATTAAGTGCCTGTGAGAAACGGAAGATGGTTAATTGTTGTGATGACTGTGCCTTGAGCTTTTAATTAGGGTGAGGGTCCTAATAGATACAGCTATGTGTTTAGGAACCAAAAGGAAACAAGGCAAGCAAGAAACCAGAAAATTCCTGGGCTCCTACCTTCACACCCCTGGCATTTTTCTCCCTACAGAAAGTCCACACTAACAAGCTCTAATGAAAAGGTTTTAGTGTTGTTAGGATTTAAATTGCATCAGGCACATGAAAGTAGAGAGGCTGACAAAACATAAGCCCCCAACAAACCACAGAAAAGTCAGCTGTTCCCAGTCTAAAGGAAGAAAAAAACAAAAAACAAAAAAAAATGAGACTCTGACCATATGAAAAGGGAGGTGAGTAATTTTGCCACTTCCCAGCTATAGCATCCTTGTGAATAAAAAGTAACTGGGAAGGTGAGCCTGATGCCAGGCAACATACCAAGTGGGGATGAGGGACTGTAGGGCCCAAAGACATTCTAAAGAGCACAGGTTTTAGAAGTTCTGCAAAGACAAGACTAGTGTCCAAGAGTCCTGTGTATGCTTTTGTATTTGCACAATCCTGAGCACTTTACCCTTCAATGAAGATTTCCAGAATGACCAATGGTGGTCTACCCTTAGGATCACAGCCAAGAGGGTACACAAGAGCTCCTCACCTATTTATCTCCATTATGTCTAGCACTGAGCACAGTGTCTGGCATCTAACCATTGCTCTAGAGTAGATTCTGACTCACAGTGACCCTATAGGACAGAACAGAACTGCCCCATAGGGTTTCCCAGGAGTGGCTGGTGGATTTGAATTGCTGACCTTTTGGTTAGCAGCAGAAGCTCTTAATCACTGTGCCACAGGGCTCCATCTGGCATTAAAAAAAAAAAAAAAAAAAAAGCCGTTGCCACTGAGTCAATTCCGACTCATAGTGACCCTATAGGACAGAGTAGAACTGCCCTATAGGGTTTCCAAGGAGCGCCTGGTGGATTTGAACTGTTGACCTTTTGGTTAGCAGCCATAGTTCTTAACCACTACGCCACCAGGGTTTCCACCTGGCATACTGTAGGTGCTTAATATTTGTTGAGTGGGGTGGGAGCAGCCAGTAAGGAGACTATGAGAAAAAGGTGTGGGAGAATCAAAGCAGGAACCAAGGGTAAACACTGCTCTCTTTCTCCAGAGAGATCTGGGAACTCTGGAGGCTACAGAATGGAACCACACTTTACCTATGCCCACAGGGGTATTTCTACATTTTTCTCTGGCAAACTAGAGATAAGTCTGATACCATAGGGCTCTAATTTTCCCCCCAAGAAGTTAACAGTAGAATCAAAGGTCTGTGTGGGTTGGGTTGAATGAAATGTGCCACCTTGAGTCTATGTCCTCATACAACTCTGTAAGGGATAAAAGACATTGGCCTTGCTGTCAAGGGCTTACAGTCTGGTAAAGGAGAAAAGACATAAACATAAATAACTACAAGAAGAATGTGAAATTGTTGTTAAGTTAAAAAAAAAAAAAAAAAAGCTATGGGAGAACAAAAGGAAAGATTACTGTTTTAGATTGTGAGGTAGGATAGGGTAGGACATAACAATCAGGAGAGGCTGTAGATGGGGAATGACATGAGTTGGTTGAAGAATGAGCAAGATTCCAATTCGCAACAATGTGAGGAAGGCATTTTCGGTGGAGGGAACAGCAAAAGCAAAGGCAGAGAGGTGGGAAAGTAGAGTATGCCAGGGAATGATTTAGCTGGAACCTAGGGTATGGGAAACAAGTTATGTAAGAAAAGACATCCAAGGGAGGTTGGGATTCAATCAAAGAGGGCCCAGCTAAAAGGTTTGGTCTTCTTTTCTATAAGCAGTGAAGAGCTACTTAAGATTTCTGAGTAAAAGAATGACATGATCAGTGCTGGGCTGTGCTGTCCT
Organism: Dugong dugon; assembly: GCA_030035585.1. NCBI lineage: Eukaryota > Metazoa > Chordata > Mammalia > Sirenia > Dugongidae > Dugong > Dugong dugon. The sequence goes on from CM057460.1 coordinate 154,328,587, forward strand.
CTGAAGATAGAATCATATCAATAAATTTGAATCTATATGGTTTGTAGCACTGACCTGACTGTACGTTCCCTGGTAGAAGACAGGGTGTGCCCTCCCGTATTTCTCTTCGAAAGAGTGCATAAACGAAACAATGTCTCCAACGGGGTCAGTGACCCGGCTGCGAGGGTCTGGCCGTATAAAACGAAGAGCAAACCTGAGGAGGAAGGAATAAATATCACATGAATTCGGCTTACTGCAGTACATATGGAGTGGGCCAGTTTGTAAAGATTCCTATAACAGGGCCAGAGGCATGGCAGCAAAAAGAGGTGAATGGTCTGCGGGTGGACCACAAACCTGAGGGTAGAGTCTGCCTCAAAAGCTGTAAAATAGCAAGGTGTCATCTCATTGCCTGTTCAAGAAACTACTAGGATTACAAATGCCAACACTGGCCTAAACAGATCCTGAGTGCTTTTTGTGGAAAAACTTAGTGCTAGAAGAACTAGAAGAGAGCATCCAAAAATATCATGGGGTCAGGCTGGGTCCAAACCCTCTACAATGGCACGAATATGGTGGCCACTAGCCACATGTGGTTACCTAATTTAAATTAATTAAATACAATTAAAAACTCAGTTCCTTAGTCACACTAACCGCATTTTAAGTGCTCAATAGTTACATATGGTTACTGGCTTCCATAATGGACAATTAACAGATATCGAATATTCCCTTCATATCAGAAAGTTCTATTGGACAGCACTGTTCTAGAACGGAGACCTGTATCTTCCTGGTTACTTGTCTTTGCCTCTCCCTCTCTGTACTTCTGGGATTTTGAATTTTTAGTTCATATTCCCAAGCTATTTAAATTATGGCTAGGAACTTCAAACCTGAACTTGTAGTCATGATCCACTTGCTTTTCAAAGGGGCAAGTAAATTCTGCTTGATGATCTATGGTTTACGGCATCCATGGAGGAAGTTATAAAACTGATCCAAAACTGGCAGATTTGGAGTACTGGCAGCTATTGTAAGGTTAAGCCTGTGCATACCTGATGGCATCACACATCTTTTTCTAAAGAGCTCATCCTAACGTATTCATGTAGCCCCATTTTTTATCCTTTGGGTTTCCACAGAAGTCAATGTGACAGGCGCCTGATAAGTTGATGTGCTACATAACATTAAACAAGTTGCTTGGATGATACAGCTGCATTAAAATTAGTAACACATGCCATGCACATTTTTCCAAGGAAAGCAAACAATATTCATTTGAGGAATTTTCAGCACAGAAAAGGTGACTAAAGTATCACTAGTGACTAAAGGTGACTAATGCTACCTTTCTTACCAAATCTTGAGCCAATTCCTTATTCCCTCAACAAATTCCATGTAAGTATACAATTCCACTTGGAATTTCTCCTGAGTAATCAAATCAAATTTATTGACATAAGCATTCCAGAACAAATTAAAGCCACACAGTATAAGAAGTTGTGTATGTGAGGGAGTGGTTAGAAATCCTTTAGAAGATTGCCGTTTTGACTGCATCAGCAGGTTCTAATTAATACCCTTGAAATTAAAAGTATTTTAGGATTATCATACTATTGTTCAAGTCTTCAAATCTTGATAAATGGATAAAGGGTTTTAACTTTTTGTCTCTCATTATAATATATTCCCATGGCCTACATACTTTAGGATAATCAACTTTTCTAAAAAATAGAGAGGTCAACTTAGTCTTCTTTATGATTTAAAAGGATCAAGTGCCCATTCTTGAATAAACAGGGATAGAGAGACTACTGATCGGTTAATTGGTGACCATTAAGAATTATGCTAAAGCAAGGAAGCCATTAAGCAGGCAGCCTCATAAAATGTCAAAGGGTCAAGGTAAAAGGTTCTGATCTGGCCCTGGTACTTCAGCGGCTGCTGGGCCCTCACTTCCAGCCTCTGCTCCCTCATATTTGGAGGGAGGAACAGGTTGCCTGTATGCAAGGCCCAGACCACATATTCTAGCTCTGTATGTTGGCCTGGATGCCCCATAAATGTTTTCACTCCTCTTAAAGCCTAAGCATGGGTTCAGCTACTACTCAGCCCTAGACCAGATACCTCAAGCCTAATATGGCAGCTAGCCGGGCCCCACTCAACATTTTCCAGCTTCCAATGATGAGCTCTTTGAATGGTACATGAAAGAAGCTAGAAGAAATATGAAGATACGAAGCAAGTGGGTATATATACAGAAGGGTTCCAGTGTCAGCAACCTACGGGTTGCCAGGGCTGAGTGAAATGTACCGAAGGGGTATCTAGAGAGGTGAAACTGGTGTGGGAGGAATCTAGGGAGAAGTAGGTAATCTCAGAGCAAGAGAATTTATTGGGATAGAGAATTTACTGGGATTACAACAAGTCAGATGGAGTAGAAGTGGTTTAGGGTAAAAGTTATAAGGAGTGTGAAGCTAGGAGATAATGGTGGTTAGATAGGAAAGGGTGTGGAGATTAACTAGGGAACGCAGAGGTAACAAACATGGTGGGGGGGGGGGCGATAAATGTAGGTAGACTGATTCTTGAAAATGACAGGCAAGGCTAATTTAAAACAATTTCATACTATATTAGAAGACTGCTCAGGAAGGGCACTCAATTTGATGATAAACTGGCAAGTCCAAATTGAGAGCATAAACCTTATTCTGATTTAAGTTCAAGTTCCAAAGTCTACTTTGTTGCTACTAACACATAAATATAAAGGTACGTACCTAAAAATATCAAGTATCGTGTAATAGGTAAACCGGAATGGAAGCATTATCAAGTAATAACCCCATCCAAGCAGCCCCTGAAATTCCAAAAAACAAAGTTAGATACCTTTCTCTCAATCCTTGATACCTGACAAAGTGGCGAGTTCAGACTTGTACACTCTTTGTCATCCTCTCACACTATTTCTCCCTCTGCAATATGGTTCCCTCTTCCTGGCCACCTCAACCTTCTTACAGACCAACCGCCCTTGATCTCATTTTATCTAATACTATTATAGTCTTCTTTTTTTACGTATTTTATTTTTGCATTAAATGCGCTTTAGTACTTTTTTCTGCAGCTACTTGTATTAGCTGTTGAATGCAATTGCAAGTTTACCCCCTGAAATGATTATTCATTCTTTCCTTTTAAGATTTATACATCAAAAGAGGGTATATAGAAATAGCAAGAAAGATAAGGACTATTACTACCTTGAACATGAGCATATAAATGATAAGTTATTAACCACAATTATAAATCTCCATATAGCTGCTATCCTTAGTAATAATGCTAATTATAAATTATAATTTTCTTTAACAATGTTGGCAATGTTGATTATTACTACTGCTATTAATTTTAAACTAGCATATATATGGTGCTCTGGATTTTACAAAGTACATTTTTATACATAATACTGTGTTAACCTGGGACCCCTTCTGTGACATTAGGGTCCCAAACATGAAATCAAACCCCAAACAAGCTGAGGAAACATCAGGCATAGACAGAATTATCCTTGAGTCATATAATTCTCTAGGAATCTGTGCTCTTTACTCAGAATACCCAAAACGATCACCTAGAAACTCCATTTCTGAACGTTGGCAAGTACTCCACAAAAAGGTATGGTGATGGGGTAAATTCTAACTGGTGCAACATCAAAGGGGGTACTTTCTTGGGATTACAAATGCAAACATGGCAGGTGACTGTAATCCCTGGGTATGAAAGAGAAACTCCTAGAAGTTCTTTGGCGTTCATTATCTGTATACACATCTGACTTCCCTAGTAGACTATGAGCAATTTGAGGGGAAGACTGGCTCTCAATTCATCTCTGAATCCCTAGCAACAAAACACCAGGAACACTGGAACACTCTTAAATGCCTGCTGAAATTAACTGAACCGCCTCTTTGCTACTAGCCTTAAGACTAATTTCAAAGATGTGGCTAAGGTCCCCAAAAAGACTCCAAGTACTTCCTCAGAAGTAGCTTAAAATTAAGTACACTGAAGCAACAAAGAAATCAGTAAACAGAATCTAACATAGAAGTGGGAGATTAATTAAACATGTAGCAAACATTTTTAGACATGTGAATAAATCCACTGTGTACTCAAAACAAGGCACAGAAAATACTCCCCAAAATAACAAGCAAAGGATAGAAAAAAAATTGATGGTTTCTGTATCAATTCATCAAGGAATCAAGGACACAAGATATATCCACTAACTTTATCAAGGAGTCTGGTTTAGCTATCAGGTTTACATGTTGAGTATTTTTTTTTTGCTACTATCATACAGTATAACATAAACGAATTAAAAAAATGGGGGAAATTTCAGCTGCAAAATAACTTGCCCTTGGTTGTGGTCTTGAGACAACATAGCTGTAGATCCTGTGGTCTGCTGTATTAACCTGCAGGGGTCGGGAAGGAGGTGGGTTGAAAACACTTGGTACACCCTCTTGCTCATTCAATCTGTCCTGTACAGCAGCCTGAGATGGAGGGAAGAAAAGTAGCAAGAGTTTCAGTAATGCTCAAATCAACCCAGAAGGGACTAACTATTGCTTGGTGTTTCAAAACAGGATGAACATTAATACACCAAAAGGTCACCTGAGGAGTGTACCTTCATGGATCTTTTAATCAACACAACTTCAATAAACACATCTGCTGGAGTGGGAGGTACCGTGCAGTGACAGCTCCAGAATTCATACACAGCAGGAAATGAGTGAACTGCCTGGAAGCTACACTTATGCAACAAGCACACTGCTTTGATTAAACAGTACGTGCAATTTAGGGTGGCTTACGAGGTGCTACACCGTACAGGCCCGTGAGAGCCATCCACCTAGAATACAACGTGGATAGTGCCCCTGGAGTTGTGCAAGGAAGCAGTCCTGATGGGGTGGTGTTTGATGGAGGGCTCTGGAGTAGAGAAACTTAGATGTGAATCCCAGCCCCATTACTCAGAAAAGCCTTTTGCTTTATGGGTCTCAATTTCCACCACATTTACACCATGTACATCCTGGTCTGTTTTCTTGGGAAAGTCTCTCATGAGATAGTGGGAAAATATAAGTGGCTCATGTACCCTGAGCTTGCCACTATTAAAAAAAGAAAAAGGAAAAGTAGGAGGAAAAAGAAAAGCTACAAACAGAAGGTTAACTTGTAAATCTCAAAGTTGTGGGGAATTAATCTTTCTGAAATACAACTTCATGACACTCCACTCATATGAGTTTTACGGTGCCTCCCCAGTAGCTACAGAATAATACCCAGTCCAATCTATTTCTTAAATCTTATTTTTAAAAATAGATAATATATTCATACAGTACAAATAGGTATGTAGTAAAAGTCTTCCTCCCACCCTCGTCACATTAGCTACCCAGTTCTTCTTCTGTAAGACAAAGCACTAACATCTCCAGTTTACTTTACAACCTTCTAGAGATATGTGCATTCCTAAGTGTATCTATATTATCACCACTTCCCATTTTCCCACATACCCATATGGTGGTGCAAACAATATGCGCTCTACTATAAACCTAAAGGTTGGTGGTTTGAACCCACCCAGTGGCACTATGGAAGAAAGGCCTGGTGATCTGCTTCTGTAAAGATTACAGCCAAGAAAACCCTATGGAGCAGGTTCTACTCTGTAACACATGGGGTCATCATAAGTAGGAATCGACTCAATGGTAACAGGTTTGGTTTTGGTTTTTTGTATACTCTACAAATTGTTCCCCTTTTGGTGACCACTTATTTCCAATCTTTTGATATTAAAACAAAAATTGCTGCAATAAACAATCTCATGCATCATTTTGCATGCAGGAACAGCCAGTAATGGATATTTCACCTTCTCATGAAATACAGAGCTTGTAATTACCTCTCTGACAAGAAAAATGAGAAAGCTGGATGGATAATATCCAGTGTTGGTAAGGGTGTAGAAAATTAGATACTCTCATGTACCACTGTTGGTAGTTAAATTTGAGCAGCCTTTTGGGAAGGCAATTTTACAAAATCTATCAAATTTTAAAAATAACTTATCTATGTCAACGTAAGTTTTCTTAACATCTTTCACTCAGCAATTTCCCTTCTAGAAATTCAGAAACACCCACAAGTACCCAGAGATATATGAAACTTTGTTCTCAGCAGCAATGTTTATTAACCAAACACCTAAATGGGTCCAACTGGGCAGGGGTGAGTGGGTGAAGTGGAATAGTGAGGGGGTGTAGGGGGCAGGGAGGACACGGACAATCTGGATAACTGCATCTTGAGACAATCAGATAATTCAATGCAGACATGCAAATTTGAAAAAGTTGTTTCTGCCACCATAAGCTTGACAGCTTCCCAATACTTTTCTGGTGAGTTTAGTGGTGCTGTTAATGAATATTCTATAATAAAATGTGTGAACATTTGGAAGAACTGCATTAAGTAAGCCAATATTTTCCAAACAACCAACGCATGAAGTTACAAAGTTATGCATTTGTAAAAGATTTTTTCAAAGTAGGAGGCAGACCAATAAATTTTACTGTAACAGAAGATGAAAAGTTCAATGATATGATTTCAAATTCCACACTGCAACTAACCTTTAAGAAACTAACACTTCTGGATGAATGGAAACCTGGGAACTGGGGCAGAAAGGGAGAGAGTGCTGACATATTGCGGGGGACTGCAACCAATGTCACAAAACAATTTGTTTATAAATTTTTGAATAAGAAACTAATTTTCTCTGTAAACTTTCACCTAAAGCACAATAAAATGCAATTAAAAAAAAAAAAGAAACTAACATTTGTTCACTTTTAGTGCAGTCTCAAAGAAGAACATCCATTTATCTAAAAAGGCTTTTGAAATATTCCTACTATTTCCAACTGGATCTTTGTGAAGTTAGGGTTCCTTCATGTCTATCAACAAAAACTATATATCACACAGATTGAATGTAGAAGTAGATATGAAAATCCAGCTGTTTTCTATTAAGGTAGATATTAGAGAGTTGCAAAAATATACTTATCTTTCATAAAAATGTTAATGTGTAGTATTATTTTTAAAAGTGAATAAATAAAACATTTTCTCAGTTTTAATTTCTAATATGGTAATAAATATCAACAGATATAACTCACTGTAAAAATGGCACGGCAGACGTGTCTGACCTCCTCTAACTTCACAAACACACACACGCAAAAAAACCCACTGCCATTGAGTCAATTTCGACCCATAGCAACCTCATAAGACAGAGTAGAACTGCCCCATTTCATTTCCAAGGAGTGGCTGGTGGATATGAACTGCTGACATTTTGGTTAGCAGCCGTAGCTCTTAACCACTGCGCCACCAGGGCTCCCAACTTCACAAGGGGGAAGGAGAATCAAGATCAACTGCCCAAGGCTGGTTCCTATGAGGTGGAGGTCAGACATACCTCCTCCTCTTGCCAGCCCTTTTTACCAATTCTGACACCATCTGTCCTTCCCACAGCACTATCTACTTCTCTGCTGAGTTCAATAATTCATTGCAATGGCCACACAGAACTCACAGACAATACTCATGATTATGGGGCTTATTAAGGAAGTAACAGATTACAGTTCAGATTCAGGAACACTCAGGATACAGTTCTTTGATCAGGACAGCCCCTTCCCAGCCATGGCTGCAGGCAGGTATGTCTCTCATCCTGGGCCCCATGGTCTGGCCTCTGCCCTGCTCGGGCAAATGTTACAACGCTCTTTTAGCTCTGCCGATATGTGTCCAGAGGCACCCCACTCCACCAGTAAGCATCAGCCTGAAGGCGCTCAGCTCTAGCTCCCTGGGTCAGGCAAACTTAGCTCCACCAAGTGCCCAGAGGCAACCTACTCTGCCAGCAAGCCTCCTAAGTGAAGGTGCTCAGCATTTCTGCACCAAAGGCCAAAGGCCAGGAAGCCCACCCACACAGTCTCCTGTTGGTCTCTTGGTTCTGCCATCGTTTCTCTGCTACTGCTTCTTGCTGTCTCTGATGTTATAGCTTTCCCTCTCTGTCTTCTGTGTTACACTCCTACTCCCTCTCTCTGTCCCCCTTTAAGCCTAATGGGATGGCAAAACTGACCAATTCCCTCGTTAGGGTTCCATACACCTCATTTGCATAGTCCCACCCAGTCATTTGGTGGGAGTTATAAAGACTATGGCTAGAAGGGCCATATAAAGTAATTCACCGCACTGCACCATATAAACAAGCTCTTTGGAGGTTCTCAATAATTCTTAAGAGTGTAAAGGAGTCCTAAGACCAAAAAGTTTGAGAACCCCTGGCTTATTATATATGTGAATGTACAGAATAATTCCACTCATATGGGGAAAAATACATATATATACATACATATTTCTAGACAGGCATAAAGATATCTAGAAAATGTCAAAAGAAACTGTTAACAGTGTCTACTTTGAGGAAGAAGGACTGGGAAGGAGTGGTAGAGAAGTGGTTTGGGGTGTTTTTCATATTTAATTTTAGAATTTGTTTGAACTTTAAAAAAATAAATTTATGCATCATTTTAATGAGTTATTAAAATAAATCAAAGTGAAAAAAGATGTAAGTACAGTATAATCCCATTTGTATGAGGAGAAAACTATATTAAATGCATAGTTATATATTCATATAAACAGGAAAAAAAAATCTACAAAAAATTTACACTATCCATGAAGTAAGATGTTTAGCTGTTTTATTGACTACTCAAAGGCATCTGAATGTGAGGATCATAACAAATTATGGATAACACTGTGAAGAATGGGATTACCAGAACACTTAATTGTACTCATGAGGAACCTGTACATAGACGAACAGGCAGTCATTCGAACAGGACAAAGGGGATACTGTGTGGTTTAAAATCAGGAAAGGTGTGTATCAGGGTTGTATCCTTTCACCATACTTATTCCATTTGTATGGTGAGCAAATTATCCACGAAGTCGCACTATATGAAGAAGAACATGGCATCGGGATTGGTGGAAGAATCATTAACAACCTGCAGGTGACACAACCTTGCTTGCTGAAAGCAAGAGGACTTGAAGTACTTACTGATGAAGATCAAAGACAACAGCCTTCAGTATGGATTACACCTCAACATAAAGAAAATAAAAATCCTCACAACTGGACCAATAAGCAACATCATGATAAACGGAGAGAACACTGAAGTTGTCAAGAATTTCATTTTACTTGGATCCACAATCAACACCCATGGAATCAGCAATCAAGAAATCAAACAACATATTGCACTGGGCAAATCTGCCACAAAAGACCTCTTTAAAGTGTTAAAAAGCAAAGATGTCACCTTGAGGACTAAGGTGCACCTAACCAAAGCCATGGTATTTTGAATCACCTCATATGCATGCAAAAGCTGGACAATGAATAAGGAAGACTGAAGAAAAACCGATGCTTTTGAATTATGGTGTTGGGCTGCCAGAAGAATGAAAAAAATCTGTCTTGGAAGAAATACAGCCAGAGTGCTCCTTGGAAGCAAGGATGGCGAGACTTCATCTCCCGTACTTAAGACATGTAATCAGGAGGGGCCAGTCCCCGGAGAAGGACAACATGCTTGGTAAGGCAGAGGGTTAGTGAAAAAGAGAAAGACCCATGACAAGATGGAATGACACAGTGGCTGCAACAATGGGCTCGAACATAGCAACAACTGTGAGGACAGTGCAGGACTGGGCAGTGTTTCATTCTGTTGTACACAGGGTTGCTATGAGTCAGAACTGACTTGACGGCGGCACCTAACAACAATCCATGAAGTAAGGAGCCCTGGTAGTATAATGGTTAAGTGTTTGGCAGCTATACGAAAGGTCAGTGGTCCAAAACCCACCCAGTGGCTCCGAGGGGAAAAAGACCTGGCAATATGCTCCCATAAAGATTACAGCCTAGAAAACCCTATGGGGCAGTTTTACTCTGTCCTATAGGGTCACTGTAAGTCAGAATCAACTCGATGGCACACAACAACATCCATGAAGCAGAGAGATTAAGGGTGATCATTTTGTTTTTTATGCTTTTGGGAATTCTTTGCATGTGTAGACATGTGCACGGGCATTTTTGCACAAGCTTCTATAAGTTATTTGATATAAAGGGATGGTAGCATAATTGCAAATAAAAAATAAATATAGCAGGGATGATAATATTAAATCAAACTAGAAATCAAAGTACAAAGCATTATCTAATATTAACAAGTATTATTACAAGAAAGTCAACAGTTATGTGTCTTTGTGTGTCAAATAAAACAGTATCTCACTTATGTAAAATAAAAGTTAGAAATAGTATTTCAAAAAAATACACAATTTATTAGTCTTTTATTTACACCATGTAATGCCTTTCCACAACATGCACAAAAAGTAAGCATTCTCTTTGATATATTTATTGATATCTGAAAAGTATATACATATCACTGGCATACTATCCAAGTTATATATCTGAAGGTATGTATAATATACTAAAATATCAAATGTGGTTATCTGAAGAAAGTATGATTACAAAGAACTTTCAACTTTATAAACTCTTGTGTTTTAAATTTACAGATATGTATTATTTTTGCAACAATTAAAAACAAAGACCATTACCATTGTCATCATGTCGAGTAGTCTCATTAAGTAAACAGAAAAAAAAGTTGCATAGTTTAATTATATATTTAATAAGCTTGACTGAGTACAGACAGACACCAAACCTTCATCCTACAAAAAGCATATTCCTTGATAAATACCTAGTTGTGAACAGCAATTACTTCTGGGAAAGAAGAAAGAGAAAGGGGAAGTGGTGGACCTGCAATCGACTTACATGGGGTCTTGATTTGATCCATTAATATTTGTTTAAAAGAAATCTGAAACAAGTACTGCAAAATGTTTGGCTTTAAGGAGCTACATGGTAGGTACATGCTTATTCTCTTTGCTATCTCTATATTTTTCTGTAAATTTGAAATACATAATTAAAAAATATACATATAAATATTTCACAATGTTAATGGAATACTAAATCACAAAAGATACCTAAATAAAATAAAACTAACAATTAATATGAAAAGGATAAACAAAAACAAACGACTAGGAATTTCAGAAATTTTCCCAAATAAATTTTAGACCAAAGAAAAAAAATCCAAACTTTAAAAATGTATTTTAAGAAGAAAATTCATAGCCTTAAGTGTAAGAAAGAATACAAATTAACTAAGGTACAAAAATAAAAAAGCTAATAAAAAACTATAAGTCTAAAAAAGTGTGAAATGTATCAAAGATAAAGATATTTTCCTAATAAGAAAACAGAAAAAAAGAATATACGAGCTTTTTATACAGAACAAATAAAAAAGTCAGTTTCTAGCAAGTCTTATTTTTTAAAAGGGAAAAGACACATATAATAAAAAGAATGAGAAGAGGGGATGACAACAGCACAGACACAGAAAGAATAAAACATATGCTGCTTTGTATAACTCTACACTAAAAAACTTGAACATCTCTAAGAAAAAAGCATTTTTTAAAGGAAGAATACCAAGATGTAAAAAAAGTTTATGAATGATGGGGGAAAGCCTAAAAAAGCTAAATAGAAAACAGACAGAAACATGTTTTCAGGTGCTTTCTTTCAAATTTTTAAGGAATAGATCATTCCTATGTTATTTAGGAGCCCTGGTGGTGCAGTGCTTCTCCACTCATTTTACCAAGTCAGTCATTTTAGAAAGCCAACATAACCTTGAAATAAAAACTAACAAGATTAGCACAAAAGTTTCATACATTCCTGCTGCCTGAAATGCATTTTATCCCATATTTTTCACATTCACCATTTCTTTTCATCATTCAGGTGTCAGTTCCAATGTAACCTACTCAGAGGTCTTTTGTAAAAATGGTGCGGCAGCAGCAGCTTCAGACTCCTTCCTCAAACTTCACAAAGGGGAGGAGAGAGAATAATCAAGATCAGCCCAAGGCTGATTCCTATGAAGTGGAGGTCACACATACCTCCAGCCTCTAACCTTTTTACCAATTCTGACACCAGCCATTCCTCCACGGCACTCTCTATAGGCATATCTTGGAGATACTGTGAGTTCGGTTCCAGAACACCACAATAAAGCAATTCACGTGAATTTTTTGGTTTCTGTCTGAGTCATCTAGTGCTGCTATAACAGAAATACCACAAGTGGACAGCTTTAACAAAGAGAAATTTATTCTCTCACAGTCTAGGAGGCTAGAAGTCCAAATTCAGGGCATCAGCTCCAGGGGAAGGCTTCTCTGTCAGCTCTGGAGAAAGGTCCTTGTCATCAATTTTCCCCAGTCCAGGAGCTTCTCAAGGCAGGGACCCCAGGTCCAATGGATGAGCTATTCTTCTGGCTCTTGTTTCTTGGTGGTATGAGGTCCCCATGTCTCTTTGCTTGCTTCTCTCTTTTATATCTCAAAAGAAATTGGCTCAAGACAGTCCAATCTTGTAACTGGAGTCCTGCCTCATTAACATAACAGCTGATAATCCCACCTCATCAACATTACAGAGACAGAATTTACAACACATACGAAAATCACAAAGGATGACAAAATGGTAGACAATGACACAATACTGGGAATCATGACCTAGCCAAATTGATACACATATTTTTGGGGGACACAATTCAAGCCACTGCAGTTTCCCAGTGTATATAAAAGTTATGTTTACACTATACTGTAGTCTACTAAGAATGCATTATGTCTAAAAAACAATGTACACACTTAATTTAAAAATACTTTATTGCTAGCTGGGCAACTGAAGGGCTAGATGGATGAATATCAAGTGCTCCTGACCTGGGTACAGCCATCACCACCCAGTGACACATTCCCTGTCCACGTTCTCCTGCTCTGGTACCACCTACCCAGTCATAGAGAGGCATGATGTTGTCATTGTTGGGTGCTGTAGAGTCGATTTTGACTCATAGTGACCCCATGTGACAGAGCAGAACTGCCCCACAGGCTTCTCTTGGCTGTGATCTTTACAGGGGTGAGTCTTTCTCCCACAGAGTTGCTGTGTGAGTTCAAACCACCAACCTTTCGGTCAGCAGCCAAGTACTTAACGGTTGCGCCACCAGGGCGTGGGACAGTGTTTAATCACAGTTGAAAATGAATACTTCTTTGTGCCTGAATGGGCTGGAGGAAAAGATTTCTCCTCTTGATCCTGTTTTTCCCATCTGTAAAATGGGACTCTTAATATCTGCTTGCTAAGGAAGGCAGAGTCCCCACAGACACTAGCCTAATTAAACTGACCTGGTCAACCACTGCACAGATAAATGAAAAGCCACAGCAAGACTAGGCTCCTCTCCTGATTGAGATTTAAGATCTTGGAGAAGGAGGAGCTGTCTACTGCTGGAAGGAGAGCCCTCCAGAAAGCTGCTTTGTGGGCACTGCTGAAAACACAGGGGATATGGTAAAAACCGAAGACACAGAGGACTGAGCTCGAGGTCCCATCCATTCTGCTTGACAGACATAAATTATTGACCAGACCCAGGCATCCCCCTCTTGATCATCACCCAGTGAAGGGGGTAAGTTTTTATTTTCTAAATGATATACTGATCCAATAAAATGATTATGATGTCATCTCTATTGCCAATCACCACCCTCAAAGGTACAGCATTATGGAGAAAATAAACACTTCCTCTGGAATGCAGTATGAAAAAAACAAAAACAAAGCTTGATTGCTAAAAAATGCTGTCATCTGAGCCTTAATCTTTTTGCTGGTGGAGGCTCTTGCCTCGATGTTGATGGCTGCTGACTGATTAGGGTGGTGGTTGATGGTTATGGCAATTTCTTAAAATAAGACAATGAAGTTTCTCGCATCAGTTTACTCTTCCTTTCACAAAAGATTTCTCTGTAGCATATGATGCTGTTTGACTGCAATTTTACCCACAGTAGAACTTCTTTCAAAATTGGAGTCAATTCTCTCAAACCCTACTGCTGCTTTATCAATTAAGTTTATGCAATATTCTAATCCTTTGTTGTAATTTCAATGATGTTCACAGCATCTTCATCACGAATAGATTCCATCTCGAGAAACCACTTTCTACTAAGGACCAGAACTACCACAACCTCCACCAGACTGAGCCCAGAACTAGACGGTGCCCCGTTACCACCACCTACTACTCTGGAAGGGATCACCATAGAGGGTCCCAACAGAGGGGGAGGAAACTGTAGAACAAAATTCAAATTCACAAAAAAAAAAAAAAAACAAAAAACACCAGGCTTGCTGGTCTGACAGAGACTGGAGAAACTCCCAGAGTATGGCCCCTGGGCACCCTTTTAACTCAGTACTGAAGTCACTCCTGAGGTTCACCCTTCAGTCAAAGATTAGACATGTCTACAGGGCCAACAATAATACATGTGAGGGATATCCTTCACAGTTCAATAATGTATATAAGCCTAATGGGCATACCAGCCCAAAAGCAAAGTTGAGAAGGCAGGAAAGGACAGGAATACTGGACTAATGGAAACAGGGAAACTGTGGTAGAGGAGAGTGTTGACATATCATGGGGTTAGCAACCAATGACACAAAAAAATTTGTGTATTAACTGTTCAATGATAAATTAATTTGCTCTGTAAACTTTCACTTAAATCACAATAATAATTAAAAAAAACCTACTGTCTTTGCTCATCCGTAAGAAGCAACTCCTCATCCGTTAAAATTTCATCATGGATTGCAGCAATTCAGTCACATCTTCAAGCTCCACTTCTAATTCTAGTTCTCTTGCTATTTCCACCACATCTGCAGTTACTGCCTCCACTAAAGTTTTGAACCCCTCAGTCATCCATGAGGGTTGGAATCAACTTTTTTCAAACTCCTGGGAATGTTGATATTTTGACCTCCTCCCATGAATCACGAATGTTCTTAATGGCATCTAAAATGGTGAATCATGTCAAGAAGATTTTCAATTTACTCTGCATCAGACGAATCACTATCTATGGCAGCTACAGCCGTATGAAAGATATTCCTTAAATAATAAGACTTGAAAGTTGAAATTACCCCTTGATCTATGGGCTGCAGAATGGATGTTGTACAGTAGGCATGAAAACATTAATCTCCTTGTATATCTTCATCAGAGCTTGTGGGTGACCAGATGCATTGTCAATGAGCAGTAATGTTTTGAAAGGAATCTTTTTTCTGAGGAGCAGATCTCAACAGTGGGCTTAAAATATTCAATAAACCATGTTGTAAACAGAAGCATTGTCATCCAGGCTTTGTTGTTCCATTTATAGAGCACAGGTAGAGTAGATTTAGCATAATGCTTAAGGGCCCTAGGATTTCTGGAATGGTAAATGGGCACTGGCTTCAATGTAAAATCACCAGCTGCATTAGCCCCTTAAGAGAGTCAGCCTGTCCTTTGAACCTTTGAAGCCAGGCACCGACTTCTCTCTAGCTAAGAAAATCCCAGATGGCACCTTCTTCCAATATAAGTCTGTTTCGTCTACACTGAAAATCTGTTGTTTAGTGTAGCCGCCTTCACCAATTATCTTAGCTAGATCTTCTGGATAACTTGCTGAAGCTTCACCTTGCATTTTTATGTTACGGTGATGGCTTCTTTCCTTAAACCTCATGAACCAACCTCTGCTAGTTTCAAACTTTTTTTCTGAAGCCTCCTCACCTCTCTCAGCCTTCACAGAATTGAGGAGAGTTAGGGCATTACTCTGGATTAGGCTTTGGCTTAAGGGAATATTGTGGCTGGTTTGATCTATCCAGACCACTAAAACTTTCTCCATATCAGCAATAAGGCTGTCTTGCTTTCTTAACATTCATGTGTTCACTGGTGTAGCACTTTAAATTTCCTTCAAGAACTTTTTCTTTGCGTTCACAACTTGGCTAACGGTTTAGTGCAAGAGGCCTAGCTTTCAGCCTATCTCAGCTTTCGGCGTATCTCAGCTTTCAACATGCTTTCCTCACTAAGCTTAATCATTTCTAGCTTTTGATTTAAAGTGAAAGACATGTGACTCTCCCTTTCACTTGAACACTTAGAGGTCATTGTAGGGTTATTAACTGGCCTAATTTCAATATTAGGGAATAGGGAGGCATGGGGGGCCGGGGGGGGGGGGGGGTCAGTCGGTAGGGCAGCCAGAACACACATTTATTAAGTTCACTGTCTTATATGGGTACAGTTGGTGGTGCCCCCAAAACAATTACAATAGTAACATCAAAGATCACTGATCACAGAGCACCATAACAGATATAATAATAATGAAAAAGTCTGAAATGCTGCAAGAATTACCAAAATGTTACACAGAGACATGAAGTGAGCACATTGTCAGAAAAGTGGCACCGACAGGGTTGCCACAAATTTTCGATTTGTATAATATGTGTTATCTGTGAAGCACAATGAAATGAGGTATGCCTGTGCGTCTTTGCTGGGTTTGTTAATTTGTTGTAAGGGCCACAAAGAACTCACAGACTATACTCATGGTTAGGGGGCCTATTAGGGAAGTAACAGGTTAAAACTTGGGATCAGGTTCAACAGGCTACAACTCAGGATCAGGATCAGGAAGCAAAGGCAAAATCTACCTTCTTTAGCACAGGACAGCTCTACCAGCTCTGCTCGGCCTTGTAGAGCTCCCCTCTTCTCCCTTAGGAGAGGCTCCTTTTGGTTCCCTGAGGACAGGCCTCCTCTCTTGGCCCCCTCAGAATAGGCATCCTCTCTCACTCCGTGGATTGGCATGCCCACCACAGCCACCTCGCTCCATGGGCTGAGAAGCCCACAGTACCGTCTCACGCTGATCTCTTGGTTCTGCTGTCGTCACTCCTCTGCTGCTGCTTCTCACCATCTTGCGCCATCTATCTGGTGTTACAGCTCTCTTTTTCAGCGCAGCAGGATGGCAAAATTTACTAATCCCCTCATTAGGGTTCCATACACCCTATTTGCATGGCCCCACCCCACAAGGGTCCCACGTACCTTATTTGCATATTGTGCATCAATCTCCTTGGTGGAACATAAGCACCTTATTTACATAGCCCCACCCTCACTTTGTGAGAGTCGTGAAGACCGCGCGTGGCTAAAAGGGCCATATTAAGTAATTCACTGCACTGCAGGCCACCTCTGGTTCTTTTAGCCATGGTTCTTTCATATTTGGAGGATAACTTCCCCTTCCCAATTATTTTAATAGTCCAAAACAGTCATTAACAATTAGTCCTTCAGTAGGGCAAAAAGTCTTCAGGCTGAGGTTACTCAGGTCCAGTCATTCAGGTCTAATCTCCAAAAGTCATCTCGTCTTCGTCCTCCCTGGCCTCTGATAAAATTTGAGAGATTATTCCCTTGCTCTGAGCCTCACAAGGTATCAGCACCATACCAAAACCTTTAAGGGACTTTAGGTTCAGCCACTGTACTCCATCCAGTCCAGCAGTACCTCCTCATTAGTCAACTGTTTCACAGTTATGGCTTCTACAACTAGTTTTTATAATCACAACTAACCCTGTTAACAATCAATATTCACAACTAAATCACATAATCCTATCAGCTGTTCCCCTACCCTCTCTTCCCCAGACCCATCAGGGAAATAGAAATCTATTCAGTGGGGATCCTCCCTTAGTTGTCCCTCTCATTTTGAGTGTAAACATACCCATGAAAGCGTGTAAGCCAGCCACTTCATGCCTGTATTTCCCCCCATTTTAGATAGCCAACTTCTAAATTGCTATTCCTATCAAACCAGAAGATCTGAAGAATCTTCTGCTCTAGTTAGAACTTTGAGCATCTGCATTCATAAACAAAGTCCACTCCAGAGCAAGCCATCAAACTGCAGCAATCTACACCAGCTCATGGAGTCAAATCTCTCTCTCTCTCTTCATTCAGTCGAGTGTGGTCAGCTCACCCCTAACCCTCATGGGCTAGGTCAATGGGTACCAGCTACAGGCTCAGGAGTCCATACACCTCCCTGTACTTCTGACCAGCCAGCCCCTTCTCTCTCTGTTTCTCTCCATCCCTGACCTCTGTTTCTCTGACACCGCTTCTCGCTGTCTCATGCCATCTCCAGTGTTACAGCTCTTTCTGGCTCCTGGGTCTAGGAGGTTCTCAGCGCAGGGACTCTGGGTGCAAAGAATGCACTCCACTTCTGGCTCTTTCTTGGTGACAGAGAGGTACCTTCTCTGCTCTGGGATTGGCTCTCTTTTTAAGCTTAGCGGGATGGCAAAATTTACCAATTCCCTTGTTAGGGTTCCAAATACCTTATTTGCACGGTCCTACCCTCACAAGGGTCCCATGTACCTTGTTTGCATTATTAGCAGGCTGTCCAATCCCCTTGGTAGGCCATAAGCACCTTATTTGCATAGTCCCACCCAATCATTTTATAGGAGTCACAAAGACCATGCATGGCTAAAAGGGCCATATTAAGTAATTCACTTCACTGCACTGCACCTTACCTGACCATCCTATTTGAAACAGCTGCTCCAGCCCTCTCTGTTACATTTCCCATATTCATCTTTTTCATAGCAATTATTACAAACTGAAATTACCTATTTATTTGTTTGCTTATTTGTTTTGCCTTTCCTAAATTAGAATTAAATTTCACCAGAGAAGGGACTTGGTCTTGTTCACTGGTGTAATGCCAGAGCCTAGGATTAATTGCTCAAAAATATTTGAATAACTAAAAAAAAAAATCATTTGTGAATATAATTTCAGAAATCCAGGGGTCCCTGGGTGGCACAAACAGTTAAGCTCTTGACTACTAGCTGAAAGACTGGTGGTTTGAACCCACCTAGAGGCACCTTAGAAGACAGTCCTGGCAATCTGCTTTTGAAAACCCTATGGAAAAGTTCTACTCTGTATACATGGGGTTGCCGTGAGTAAGAACTGGATCAAGGGCAACTAACAATGACATTCAAATAGCATTCCATAATTAAGAAAAAAGTTTATTTTCAGAATCCAGGAGAGTCAATATTAGGAAACTCATTAATATAGGTAAATGTATAAAAACAGAGGTCAAAAGGGGATTTGATAAAACTCAACTCTATTCTTCATATAAACTACTGTTATGTTGTTAGTTGCCATCAAGTCAATTCCGACTCATGATGACCCTGTGTGCGCAGAGTAGAAATGTTCCATAAGGTTTTCAAGGCTGTGATCTTTTGGAGGCAGATTGCCAGGCCTGCCTTCTGACACACTTCTGGGTGGGTTTGAACCACAACCTTCTGGCTAGTAGTCAGGCGCTTAACTTTCTGCCACCTGGGGACTCCTCATATAAACTATTAGTAAACCAAAAACAGAAGAATAGTTAACAGATATTTACTGAGAGCTTTAGATGCTGGGAAGATAGCAGTTAATAAAACCAGAAAAAAGTCTCTGCTCTCATGGAGCTTACATTCTAGTGGATCTATAGCAAACCAACAGCCAACTTGATAATAAAATACCAGAGGCATTCAAGTGAGGATAATATGTTTACTATTAGTATCAAACACTGTTCTGAAGTTCTAGCCAATTCAATGGTCAAGAAAAATAAACAAAAGTTAAGTACACTGAAAAAAAAAAAAAATCACGATTTGAAGACACGACTACCTAAAAGTCCAATAGAACAGACTATAAAATATGTACAAGGAGGTTCACATTAAGGTATCTGCTTTCAAACTAAATATACAAAACCTGATAGTTTTTCCAAAGAGTTATTAAGAAACAATAAAGGGGAAGGGAAAAAGCAGCTATCTGGAGGGATTTGGTCGCCTTAATCTTTTCTATAATTTTATAACCTTTGATCACATTCTCCACCTTTCCCACACCTTTATTTTATAAAAATGAAAGAGTTGTAATTTTTTGGGGAAAAAAATCTACTGAAGAAAAAGATTCCTGCTATAAAACAATTTATGTCTTTGCTTCTTCACCAGATGAGGGAAAAAGAAATAAGCTCAGGATGAAATCTATCATATACCTCTATGTTCCAGTTATGCTGTTCCAAGGTATGGCGACATTGATCCATAGATTCTATGCCAGTCAGATCCTGAGAAGAAGAATAAAAACAAAAAATTACTTAGGGAAAAACCAAAAGTACATTTGTGGGCATTTTCACCCTAACAATACTTATGAATGCTGGTAGGAAAACAGTTAAGTGTTGAACATAGATGTTAAAGTATGGTAAAACTTCACTGACTCAGAATTTACCTAGTCAGTTGTACAGATATAATTCATATATAATAAAAAAGTGAAAATCCCTTTTCTTTCAAAACTTCATGGCTTTCAATTAAGACAACTACTGATTAAAATCAATATTCTCTCAAATTCAAGTTAAAAAAATTAAAGATTTCTTTAGCATGCTTCAACTTCTAGGCCCAGCAAAATATTCTTTAATGCTAAAAAACTATTGTTTGTAATACATAATGATGTAATACAGATTTCCTATAAAATGTAATGTCTTTCATTAACTAATGTCATTTTTCCTATTGGTATATAACAGCTTATAACATGAACTGTGTAAAACTTTTTATTAAAAAGAGCTTGCAATGCAGATAGTTCCCTAAGTACTTCCCCCGCTTCCTTCTCCTTGGGTTGTTCTCGGTTTCACTTTGTCATTGACCAAAGCTGCTTCTTTGGCTCTTCTTCCATCCCTCTAAAATTAGGAATTTCTCTAGGGTGTGGGTCTGGTTTTGTCTCTCTCCTCCCTGGCAATCACATTTAATCCTCAGGCTTCAACCTCCCTTTCTGCAAAGACTCCTAATTTAATCCGTGCAGCCTATATCTCTTCCGAAGTTTAGCAACACGTTTACAGTGTAGCCCATTCAACATTTTAGATGTACAACTGATCCAAGAAAACCCAAACCCACTGCCGTCGAGTCGATTCTGACTAGTGCCACCAGTACCTCAAATCCATCATTTAAAATCAGTGTATCTAGTTAACAACACCATCATTCTCCAAAATATCCAGGCAAAGATGGCATTTGAAGACATTTGAAACCTCAGCCTCATCTTTGAGCAGTCTATCCCCTGAACTCCCCATTTCATTGGCAATCAAGTTCCAATTCATTTTCTATCTTAGATCAGTAACTGCATTTCCATTTCCCCAACCATACCTTTATTCGAGCTTCCAAAACTCTTCAACTGAATTGCCAAAATAATTTAATTTCTCTCCCTCCTTCTGACCCTTCTTCCAATTTACTTTATTTTGTGTGTGTTACTCCTCTGCTCAAGGTTTCTCAGCTGACTGGATAAGAAATTCCAAAATCCTTAGCCTGGCATTCAAGTGTTCCCATAATGTGGTCCCAAACTATCTAGCATTTTTTTCCCACAATTTCCCTTCAGGTGCCCAATACTCAACAAATATAACTGCTCATGTGTACCTCTAACTCCCAGAATCTCTACATAGCTAAATCTCAGTCTTCCTTTAAGGTCCAATGCAAAAGCCAAATTCACCCATCTGACCCCTCCTTCCTTTCACTCAACAAATGCCTATTGCATACTAATTCTATGCATTACTCACTATGTCCAAAGGATATAAAGATTAATAAGATACAGTCTCTACCCTCAAGAAAGTCGTCTCAATAACCAGCATCAGGAGTCAACAAGAATGTAGTGGCATTGCATTGGTGAGTCAGAAGGCTGAGGTTTGTGCCTAGATTCTGCACCTTGTGACCACGAACCAGACATGTAACCCTAGAATTTTGTTTCCTTTATGTATAACATAAGGGACTTAATTTGGGCTAGACAGCCTTAGTCTTGGGGAACATTTAGCTCAACTGGCATAACATAGTTTATAAAGAAAATGTTCTACATTATATTTTGGTGAGTAGTGTCTGAGGTCTTAAAAGCTTGTGAACAGCCATCTAAGATACTACACTGGTCTCACCCTGTCTGGAGCAAAGGAGAAAGAAGAGAACCAAAGATACAAAGAGAAAGATTAGTTCAAAGGACTAACGGACCACAACTACCACAGCCTCCACTAGACTGAGTCCAGCACAACTAGATGATGCCTGGCTACCACCACCCTCTGCTCCGACAGTGCTCACAACAGAGGGTCCCAGACAGAGCTGTAGAAAAATGCAGAATGAAATTCAAACTCACACACTCACTCACACACACACACACACACACACAAAGACCAAACTTACTGGTCTGAAAGAGACTGGAGAAACCGCAAGAGTATGGCCCCTGGACACCCTTATAGCTCAGTAATGAAGCCACTCTGAGGTTCATCCTTCAGCCAAAGATTAGATAGGTCCATAAAACAAGAGAAGACTAAATGGACATATCAGCCCAGGGGCAAGGACAAGAAGGCAGGAGGAGACAGGAAAGCTGGTAATGGGGAACCCCGGGCTGAGAAGAGGAGAGTGTTGACATGTTGTGCGGTTGGCAACCAATGTCACAAAACAATATGTGCATTAACTGTTTAATGAGAAACTAGTTTGCTCTGTAAACCTGCATCTAAAGTACAATTAAAAAAAAAAAAGCAGTAATAGATTATAACCCTATGTACAAAATAAATATCCATGAGTCCATATACTCATATAAATGAATACATGACTGAACAAATAAATGGGGGAGAATAGACAAATCTCTTGCATAGAAGTACTTCAAATAACTTTTGTAGATACTTCATCATCAAGGAGGTGGAGCATAACTCCCCACTCCACGAGTATGGGCTGCACTGTGGCTTCCTTCCAAAGAGTACAGTATGGAAAAGGAGTAACATTTACCTCTGTAGTCTTATTTCCAAAAACCCGTAACCCCAGTCTAATCATAAGAAAAACATCAGATAAATACCAGCTGAGGGACAGTCTATCAAATACTTGACCAGTACTCTCTAAAACTGCCAAGATCATCAAAAACTTTGTTTTTCTGAGAAATAGTCAAGAGGAGTCTAGAAAGGCATGAGTACTAAATGTCATGTGATAGCCTGGGTGAGATCCTAAGGAAATCAGAATAATGGACAAACTTTACTTAATAATAACGTATCAATATTGGTTTATTAATTGTGACAAATGTACCATACTAATAATGCAAGATGTCAGTAATAAGGCTAATAGGGGACACTGAATACAGGGCATATGGGAATTCTCCACACTATCTTTGCAAGTTTTCTGTAAATCTAAAACTATTCTAAAATTAAAAGTTTATTAAAAAAGTTAAAAAAAATTAATTAACTTGGGGTGAAACCTCTGAGCAGGGCTTCCACCTGGTCTGGAACAGTACAATAACTGCCAGTGTAAACAAAGAAAGCATACGTGCTGCAGAGCAATCAATTCTGTTGCTGGCTGGATTTTGACCTGAGTAGGAAACAAAGAGCAGTTTGTTGTTTGGTGCTCCCCTCAAAGATGGCGGCCAGCCACTTTGAATGTATGTTGCTCTTCACAATCCTGCCAAAAATCCAATTTCCCACATGGATCCTGACAGTTTCAGCAGCCTGATGCGGGAGACTGGATTACTGGCAGGACTGTGGAGAGCAACACACATTCAAAGCAGTGCAGTTGGCCGACATCTTTGAGCAGGGTACAGCTGTTTCCTACTGGGTCAAAATCCAACAGGCAACAGATTTGGTTGCTATGCAATGCAGACGCTGCCCACGTTTACGCTGGCAATTACTGAACTGTTCTGAACCAGTCTGAAGCTTTGCCTTTGAGAGAGAACAAGCTTGGCAAGTTGGCAGATAAGCTCAGAGACGTAGGCAAGGGAAAAATCATTAAACCAGGGCAGTGTTTCTCAACCTTAGCTGCACAGCTGAAGCACTTGAGGGAACTTAAAACAAACAACAACAACAAAAAACCCTATAGACACCTAGACCCCTACCAATGCAATTTAGTCAGTAAATTTAGGTTTTTTTTTTTTTTTTGTGGGGGGAGAGAAGCTTCCAGGTAACTGAAATGTGCAGCTAGAGTTGAGAATCAATAATCTAGAATCTTAATTCTAAATTCAGTAGTTTGTTTTTAGAAGGTTTTATGGAGCCCTGGTGGTGCAGTGGTTAAGAGTTCGGCTGCTAATAACCAAAAGGTCGGTAGTTCGAATCCACCAGCTGCTCCTTGGAAACCCTATGGGGCAGATCTATTCTGTCCTATAAGGTCACTACGAGTTGGAATGGACTGGATAGCAACAGGTTTGGTTTGGTTTAAGGAGGGGAGTGACATGATCATATGTGCATTTTTTAAAAAGTCATCTGGCTGCTGTGAGAAGCATTAATTGTAGAAGGCATAGAAGAGACTAAGGCCTTTTAAGGAGATGCATTAAAGTCCAAGGGGAAGAGAATGATGGCTTAGAATAGAATGGTAGTACTGAAGAGGAAAAGAAGTGGGCAGATCTGGGATACATTTTGGAGACAGAACCAAAAGGACTGGATGATATATTAAGTACATGAGAAGGAAGAAGAGAAATATTAAGGTGGACTCATAGGCTTGAGCAAATGAAATGATAGTATCATTTATTAAGAATGAGGAGGGAGGGAGAGAATGAAGAACACCACAGACCCAAGGAAAGTATTAGCCCAAGAGACAGAAAGGGCCACATAAACCAGAGACTTCATCAGCCTGAGACCAGAAGAACTAGATGGTGCCCGGCTACCAAAATGATCACCCTGACAGGAAACACAACAGCATATCCCTGAGGAAGCAGGAGAAAAGTAAGGTGCAGAACTCAAATTCTAGTAAAAAGACCAGACTTAATGGTTTGATTGAGACTGGAGGGACCTCGGAAGACACAGCCCCCAGACTCTCTGTTAGCCCAGAACTAAAACCATTCCTGAGGCCAACTCTTCAGACAAAGATTAGACTGGACTAGGGGACATAAAACGATACTCGTGAAGAGTGTGCTTCTTAGCTCAAGTAGATACATGAGACTAAATGGGCAGCTCCTGTCCAGAGGCAAGATGAGAAGGCAGAGAGGGTCAGGAGCTGGTCGAATGGACACAGGAAATTGGAGGTGGAAAGGAAGAGCGTGCTGTCACAGAATAGGGAGAACAACTAGGGTCACAAAACAATGTATGTATAGATTTTTGTATGAGAGACTAACTTGAATTGTAAACTTTCACTTAAAGCACAGTAAGAGAAAGGAATGAGGAAAGCTGTTGAAATAATACTGCTTATCTTTGTGAGAAAAGTTTATTTACACTAAGAGGAAAGTACTTAAAAATAGGGGGGAAAGTGGAAAAAGACTGCCAAACAAAGATGAATGCAAAGATGAATATACACTTATTATGTCACATGCTAAATGCACTGTGTAGGAATGGACTGCCTGACCTCAATGCTAGACAGCAGAATGGCCTCTAGTGATCTATCCAAAGGTCAAATGAACAAGTACCCTGAACTCACTTGGCACTGTCTGAAAACAGTTGCATCCATAACCCAGATAGCGTTGCCTACCTGGGTTTTCTCTCAGTTTTGTATTTTTTAAACCTATCATATGTTAGTTAAAGAAAATTTAAATGCTAGAGAAAGATAGGGGATGTAGGGGACCCTTATGGTACCAACCACTATTAATATAACTGTTTGACATTTTAGTATATTTCCTTCCAGTTTCCCACCTTCCAAGCAAAGGGTTTAGGGTTTTGATTCAAACTCCCTGTCATGGATTGAACTGTATCCCCCAAATATATGTGTCAACTTGGTTAGGCCATAATTCCCAGTATTGTGTGGTTGTCCTCCATTTTGTGATTGTTATAATTTTCCTATATGTTGTAAATCCTAATCTCTGCCTGTGATTAAGGAGGCAAGATTGGATTATGTTGAAGAGGATTAGGGTGGGATGTAACACCCTTGCTCAGGTCACATCCTTGATCCAATCTAAACGGAGTTTCCCTGGGGTGTGGTCTTGGTGGTATGGGACCTCATACCACAAAGAAAACAGTGCCAGGAGCAGAGCACGTCCTTTGGACCTGAGGTTCCTGCATGGAGAAGCTCCTAGTTCAGGGGAAGATTGATGACAAGAACCTTCCTCCAGAGCCAACAGAGAAAGAAAGCCTTCCCCTGGAGCTGATACCCTGAATTTGGACTTGTAGCCTACTAGACTGTGTGAGAATAAATTTCTCTTTGTTAAAGCCATCCACTTATGATATTTCTGTTATAGCAGCACTAGATAACTAAGATACTCCCCCCACTTTTTTTTTTTAAATTATAGGAGAAACCTGTAAATAGGCTTTGCCTCTCCTTTCTAGCATCCGTTCATCTTTGCTTTTTCACCTTTGTAGAACTCTTCTTCTGGTATTTTCTCTCCTGGCTTGGGGATCAACCTCTCCTTCTCTACCCTACCCTTTCCACTGCCAGCCCACCTTCCTACATCGCTGCATACAGACAGGTTTGAGAAACCTTCTCTATTTTCTCTTCTCTGTGAGACTTCTCTCTCCTAGATGTGTACAACATTGTCCTAACATCCTTATCGATTATATCAAGTACTCCCTTATGCCTTAGTCATTTTAATGGTTATGTAATATTCCAAATGGCTACAACAATTTATATATAGATGTTACAATTGCTTCCAATTTTTCACTATTGTTTTTAAAACAGGACTTTGATGAACATCTCTGTTTATAAAGTTTCCCTATATTTAGGATTTTTCCCTTAGGATCCAGTTAGAATTCTAAGTCAAGGAATATGCATATTTTTAAAGTTCTTGATACATACTGCCAAAACACATTTCAAAAGGACTATTCCAATATACATTGGATAGGGCTAGTTTCAATGTGAGTCAAAACTAGATATGTCTCAAGTCAATTTTCATTCCCATTTCAGTGCCAACATAAGTTTTACAATGCCAGCCTTGTTGGGAAAGAAAGAATATTGCAGTTCTGGCTGGAGACACTGCATTAGCCTTGCTACCAATTCTTTTCCTTGACAAGAACATAATGTTTGGCTATCAGCACTTCTGGAAGAGAGGTGAAACAGAGAAGTAGAGAGAATGTTCGACTTAATAACCTCTGTCACAGGCTTCAACTCCTCCCAAATTAATATTTTTAGAACAGAGCAGGTTCTCTCTCTCTTTTTTTAAACTGTGCTTTAGGTAAAGGTTTACAAAACAAATTAGTTTCCCATTTAATAGTTTATACACAAACTGATCCGTGACATTTGTTGCAATCCCCACAATGTGTCAGCACTCTCTCCATTACCACTCTGGGTTCCCCTTTTCCATTCGTCTGGTTTTCCTGCCCTCTCATCTTTGCTTTTGGGCAGATGTTGCCCTTTTGGTCTCATACAGATGACTGTTCTAAGGAGTACTTTCCTTATGGGTGTTACTGCTTATTTTTTAGGCTTGTCTATTATTTGGCTGACAGGTGATCTCTAGGAATGGCTTTAGTTCCCGGTTTGAAGGGTACCTAAGAGCCATAGTCTCGGGGACCCCCCAGTCTCTCTCAGACCAGTAACTCTGGTCTTTTTCACGGATTTGAATTTCTGTGGTACATTTCCCTCCCGCGTACCCCCATGGCCCCCAACAGGGACCATCTATTGTGATCCTGGTCTAAGCAGTCGGTAGCTGCAGCTGGGCACCATCTAGTTCTGGCCTCAGGCTAGTGGAGGCTGTGGTTCCTGTAGTTCTAACTCTCCTTTAAAAATGAACTTTCTTTTGAGGAGTGAATCAATTTCTCTCTATACCCCCAAGACCTAGTGCAGTGCCTAGTATTACAGTAGGAAATATTTGAGATAGATGGAGATTGCCATTGTGCCCATTTTCAACTGAGAGTACTGAAGCTCTTTAAAATGAAGCATGCAGAAGCACCCCTTGTCACAACTGGACCAATAAACAACATCACGATAAACAGAAAAGATTGAAGTTGTCAAGGATTTCCTTCTACTTGGATCCACAATCAACATTCATGGGAGCAGCAGTCAGGAAATCAAAAGACGCATTGCATTGGGCAAATCTGCTGCAAAAGATCTCTTTAAACGTTGAAAAGCAAAGATGTGACCTTGAAGACTAAGGTGTGCCTGACCTAAGCCATGGTATTTTCAATTGCATCATACGCATTTGAAAGCTGGACAATGAATAAGGAAGACCAAAGAAGAACTGACGCCTTTGGTGCTGGCAAAGAATACTGAATATACCATGGGCTGCCAAAAGAATGAACAAATCTGTCTTGGAAGAAGTACAACCAGAATGCTCCTTAGAAGGAAGGATGGCAAGACTACAACCTACATACTTTGGACATGCTGTCAGGAGGGATCAGTCCCTGGAGAAGGATATCATGCTTGGTAAAGTACAGGGTCAGCGAAAAAGAGGGAGACCCTCAACAAGATGGATTGACACAGTAGCTGCAACAATGGGCTCAAGCATAACGACCGTGAGCACGGCGCAGGACAGAGCAGTGTTTTGATCTGTGGCGCACAGGGTCGCTATGAGTCGGAACCGACTTGACGGCACCTAATAACAACAACAAAAGAAGCACCCCAGACCAATTCTAGTACCTAGCAGGTGATCAGTAAAGGTTAGCTGAATCTACAATTCATCTTAATTGGCTTGCTCTTCAGAACTTTGGTTTACATTTAGATCTACTGACATCTGAGGTGACTTGAGATGGCACCAGGCAAAAAAGTTACAATGGATGTAAAGGTTACTTTGGTACCTCCATCTCCCTCTAATCTCTCAGGTCCAAGTATCTAATGTCATCAACAGCTATCACAAATCCCCCCACTGGGCAGGGCTTTCCAGTCTGTCTTACTGAGAAATATCCTTTGCTTCAAAATGATCTCTCCTCCCTTCCTTATTCCCTCACAAGTAACTCCCCTTCCATGAATTGCCCTCCCAAGGATATAGGAGAGTACTATATTTGGGTAGGAGCCTTGGTGACGCAGTGATTAAGTGCTTGGCTGTTAACGGAAAGGTTGGTGAATCGAACCCACCAGGGGCTCTGTGGGACAAAGATGTGGCAGTCTGCTTCCATGAAGATTACAGCCTTGAAAACTCTATGGGACAGTTCTACTCTGCTCTAGAGGGTCACTATGAGTGGGAATTGACTCCGAAGGCAATGCATGATGGATAATTGGTTACAGCCATTTGAGTGTGATTGAATGATGGTATTAGTGGGAAAAGGATTTACTTTTGGGTTAAAAAATACCCTGAACTCCAATCAATCTCTAACAAGTAAAATGGTAGGGAAGATTAGGGGAAAGTGTGTGAACTATCCTGTACCCCTTTGTCTTAGTCATCTGGTGCTGCTCCAACAGAAATACCACAAGTGGATGGCTTTACAAAGAGAAATTTATTCTCTCACAGTCCAGTAGGCTACAAATCCAAATTCAGGGCATCAGCTCCAGGGGAACGCCTTCTCCATCAGCTCTGGAGGAAAGTCCATGTCATCAGCCTTCCTTTGGTCTGTGAGCATCTCAGCACAGGAACCTCAGGTCCAAAGGACGTGCTCTGCTTCCAGCACTGCTTTCTTGGTGATGTGAGGTTCCCATGTATCTCTGCTCGCTTCTCTCTTTTATATCTCAAAAGAGACTGCATTAAGACACTAATCTTGTCAACCATCAGTATAAACTCATCACAGTGACAGAATTTACAACACATGAGGAGATCACATATAATCTCATCATAGTGGTAGTTTACAACACATAAGTAAATCACATCAGACAACACAATCATACAATACTGGGAATCATGACCTAGCCAAGTTGCTACACACATTTTTTGGGGGGACACAATTCAATCCATGATACCCTTTCTTACTCCAGCCTTGGTTTAACTTCTTCCTCACTCAAGTCAGAAGACAAGAGGAGGTCAACCACTTGGCACCCCACTTCTGAAATACTGTGAGCCCTGGTCTACCTTTTGCTGAAGTATGATTCAAAGGTTTCACAAACAATAGCTGGTGTAGTATTTAACAAGATGTTTCAATCAACTGTTTGGATAAGGATTGGGGAACTAGAGTGTAATCATTTTGCTTTCCTAAGAAGTGTTTCTCTTTCCATAGCTCATCTGTTTATATTAATAAACACTGTAGGGGGTTAGTGTGAAATCTCAGTTGAGGTCTAAGCACTCTCTATATTCTATTTAGCTTGGTGGCTCTAGTTTATTAACTGAGGATGCATATTTTTGCTTTCAGTTATTCAGACAGAAATCTGCCAAAAACGAGAGGACCTTTGTTCTCTCCTTTCTACCACAGAGATGGCTTTGCTTTATGCAAAAGGCATTACACTCCCTCTGGTAGTGGCAAGAGAAATTGAAGTCCTTTCAGGAAGTTAAGTGAGCACAGTTAGGCTCTGGTCTGTAACTATAACTCTTACACTCTAATCTTTGTTATTCATGTTTAATTACTAATCTCTAAAATTAAATACTAGCAGCTCCCTTTACTAAGCACATACTACTATGTAACAAACAAACAAAAACCAAACCCGTTGTCGCCAAGTCAATTCCGACTCATAGCGACCCTATAGGCAGAGCAGAAATGTCCCATAGGGTTTCCAAGGAATGGCCGGTGGATTCGAACTGTGAACCTTTTGGTTAGCAGCCAAATACTCAACCACTGCACCACCAGGGCCCTGGCACTATAAGTGAGCCCTGGCGGTGAAATGGTTAAGCGCTCAGCTGCTAACTGAAACGTCTGTGGTTCAAACCCACCAGCCACTCTGCAGGAAAAAGATGTGACAATCTGCTTCCATAAAGATTTACAGTCTTGGAGACCCTATGAGGCAGTTCTACTCTGTCCTATAGGGTCACTGAGTTGGAATCAACTCCACGGCAATGGGTTTTGTTTTGTTTTTAATAATTTAAGTACTAAAATCCTCATTTTCACCATAGAGACAGCCAAGGATCCAAGAGAATCCTTATGTACCTTATCTAAGAATATCCAAATGATTAAGTAGTGGAGCTGAGAATGAAACCTAGAACGGACTCCCTCCAAAGTCCAGGTTCTCGCCTATGCTGCCATGTTTCTCATTATTACTTGGTTAATACATGTTAGAAAACAAGAAGTTTTTAATAAATTATTATTATGACAATAACCATATACCAAACCAAAAACCAAACTAAACTCACTGCCGTCAAGTTGATTCCAACTCACAGTGACCCTACAGGACAGAGCAGAACTGCCCCACTGCGTTTCCAAGGAGCAGATGGTGGATTCGAATTGCCCACTTTTTTTTTTTTTAATTGTTGTAGTTTAGATGAAGTTTACATTTCGAGTTCGTCTCCCATACAAAAATTTATACATACATTGTTATGTGACCCTAACTGCTCTCCCCATACTGTGACAGCATACTCCTCCTTTCCACCACTGCTTCCCCATGTCCACTCAACCAGCTCCTAACCCTCTCTGCTTTCGTATCTCACCTCCGGACAGAAGCTGCCTGTTTAGTCTCTTGTATCTACTTGAGCTAAGAGGCACACTCCTCACGAGTATCACTTTATGTTCCGCAGTCCAGTCCAATCCCTGTCTGAAGAGTTGGCCTCGGAAATTGTTTTAGTTCTGGGCTGACAGAGAATCTGGGGGCCATGCTTTCCAGGGTTCCTCCAGTCTCAGTCAGACCATTAAGTCTAGTCTTCTTACGAGAATTTGAGTTCTGCAGCCCATGTTTCTGCTGCTCCATCAGGGACTCTCTGTTGTGTTCCTGTCAGGGCAGTCATTGGTGGTAGCCGGGCACCATCTAGTTCTTCTGGTCTCAAGAATTGGTCACCTTTTGGTTAGCAGCCATAGCTCTTAACCACTGTGCCACTAGGGCTCCATATACCAGTAGTAAACAAATCCTTAAGTCTTTCAGGGGACTCAGGGAAGATATCAAAGTTCTGATATCAAGGTTCTCAGCTGAAAATTATTGGACGCAGGTGTTTCAGGGAAAAGGAAAAGCATGTATGGAGAAATGAGAGAGAACGGCATATTAGGGGAACTAAAAAGCATCACTGGAGTAGAAATTGGAAAGGCAGAATTATGGGGTTGGACAGTGAAGGAGGGGTCAGATCATGAAGGGCAAACAAAGATTTCATGCTGCTCTAGGCAATGCAGAACAAATAAAAGTATCTTTAAAGAGTGACATGACTAAATCTTTGTTAGAAAGATTATTCTGGAAAAAGCAGGAAGGCTTAACTGAAATCAGGGGCACCACTATTAAAGGTTATTGAAAGAATCCAGACGAGAAGTGAACTCAAAGAATGTAATCAATGTCACTAAATGGTACTAAATGGTACATGTAGAATCTGTTGAATTGGTGTATGTTTTGCTGTGTATATCCTCAACAACAAAATAAATAAAATTTAGAAAAACATTAAAAATGATAAAAAATTTATGAATAAGTTTAATAAAAGAAGTGCAAGATTTACATGCTAAAAACCACAAAACATCACGGAAAAAAATTAAAGAAGACCTCAACAAATGGAAAGACATCCTAAGTTCATGGACTGGAAGACGCAATATTAAGATGGCAATACATCCCAAATTGATCTACAGATGCAACAGCAATCCTTATCCCAAAAAAAAAAAAAAAAGCTGGTTGCTTTTTTTTTTTGCAGAAATTGACAAGGTGATCATAAAATTCGTTCGGAAATGCAAGAGACCCAGAATAGCCAAAACAATTTTGAAAAAGAATAACAAAGTTGGAGGGATCATTCCTGATTTCAAATTTTACTACAAGCTGTAATAATCAAGACACTGTATTCAGCCAAACCACAATACACCACAAACCACAATGTTATAAAAAAAATAGCAGTGTGATACTGCCATACAGACAGACACAGATCAATGGAACAGAATTGAGAATCCAGATAGAAATCCTTAAATCAATTTTCCAAGGCCACTCAATGGAGAAAGAATAGTCTGTTCAACAAATGGTTCTGAGACAACTGGATTTCTACATGCAAAAGAATGAAGCTGGACCCATACCTCATACCATCTATAAAAAATTAACTCAACATGGATCAGTGGCCTAAACATAAGAGATAAAACCACAAAACTCTTAGAAAACATAGGGGTTTTCAGGATCTTCTTTTAGGCAATGGATTCTTAGCTATGACTGCAAAGACAGAAGCAACAAGAGGAAAAATACATAAACATGACTTCAACAAAACTAAAAATGTTTATGCATCAAGGGACATTATCAAGAAAGTAAAAGACAACTTACAAAATGGGAGAAAACATTTGGAAGCCATATATCAAATAAAGACTTAATATCCAGAACATATAAAGAGCTCTTAAAACTTAACAACAAAAAGACAAACCTAATTAAAACACGGGCAAAGGACTTGAACAGACATTTCTCCAAAGATATACAAATGGCCAAGATGCTCAAATCAAAACCATAATGAGATACTACTTCACATCCACTAGGATGGCTGTTATAAAAAAAAATTGAAAAACAACAAGAATTGGCAAGGATGTGGAGAAACTGGGACTCTCATGCACTGCTGGTGGGAATGTGAAATGCTGCACCTGCTATGGAAAACAGCTTGGTGGTTCCTCAAAAAGTTAAACATGTTGTTGTTAGGTGCCATCGAGTTGGTTCTGACGCATAGTGACCTTATGTATAAGAGAATGAAACGTTGCCTGGTCCTATGCCATCCTCACAATTGTTGGTATTTGAGCCCACTGTTGCTGCCACTGTGTCAACACATCTTACTGAGAGTCTTCCTCTTTCTCACTGACCCTCTCTTTACCATTACACGTTATCAGGAGGGGCTGGTAATGTGTCCAAAGTAAACAAGATGAAATCTCACCATCCCTGCTTCTAAGGAACATTCTGGCTGTATTTCCTCCAAGACAGATCTGTTCTTTATTCTGGCAGTCCATGGTATAGGCAATATTATTCGCCAACACAGAACTACCATACCATTGCTGTCAGGTCAATTCCAACTCATAGTGACCCTAAAGGACAGAGGAGAACTGCCCCATAGGGTTTCCAAGGCTGTAGACTTTATGGAAACAGACTGTCACATCTTTCTCCCATGGAGCGGCTGGTGGGTTCAAACCACTGACCTTTAGGTTAGCAGCCAAGCACTTTTAACCATTGTGCTACCAAGGCTCCAGAAGACCCAGCAATTCCTCTCCTAGGTACATATCCAAGAGACTTTAAAGTAGGAACTCAAATAGACACATGAACACCAGTGTTCACTGTAGCATCATTCACTATCCCAAGTGTCCATCAACAGATGGGTAAACAAAATATGGTATATACACACCCCACCCCCCCAAAAAAACAGACCCATTGCAATTGAGTCAATTCCAACTCACGATGATTCTATGTGTTAGAATAGAACTGAGCTCCATAGGGTTTTCTTGGCTGTAATCTTTACAGAAGCAGACTGTGAGGCCTTTCTTCTGTGGCACCACTGGGTGGATTCAAACCTCCAACCTCTTGGTTAATAGTGTAGAGCAAACCATATGCACTACCCAGGGACCTGGTATATACATACAATTATTCAGCTACAAAGAGAAATAAAGTACTAATACATGCCACCTCACAGATGAATCTTGAAGACATTATGTTAAGTGAAATAAGTCAGACACAAAAAGACATATATTGTATGATCCCACTTATATGAAACATCCAAAATAGGCAAATCCATTGAGATAAGAAAAGATTAGTGGATGCGGAAGGGGAGGGTGGGGAGTTAAAAAAAAAAAAAAATGCATCACAAACCTAAATTAAAAGCTAAAACCATAAAATTCCTAACAGAAAACACAGGCATAAATCTTCATAACCTTGGATTAGGCCATGCTTTTGTAGACATGACACCCAAAGCATAAGCAACAAAAGAAAAAATGTAAATTGGACTTCAAAATTAAAAACTTTTGTGCTTCAAAGGATTTCACAGAGAAAATAAAATAATTACACACTCCAACCAACACAACTTACCTACCTACATTTGTGCCCATACAGTCTATCTTTTCTTTTACTCCAGTTCCACTGCCGTCAAGTTGACTCCGACTCACAGCAACCCCATGTGTGCCAGAGTAGAACTGTGCTCCACAGGATTTTCAATGGTTGATTTTTCAGAAGTAGATCACCAGGCCTATCTTCCAAGGTGCCTCTGGGTGGATCTGAACCTCCAACTTTTCAGTTAGCAGCTGAATGTGTTAAGAGTTTGCATCACCCAGGAACTCCCTCCTTTTACTATGAACAAAGGTATCCATGCTCACAGCAAAGGCCAACTCCTCCTCTTGTGTGCTGGATCCCATTTTCTCTCACCTACTCAAGGATTTCACAATAGCAATTCTTTCCTCTGCATCAAGTTTTCTAATATATCTTCCTCATCAGCATACAAACATACTGATATTTCTTAAAAAAACAAAAACAAAAACCCTCTTCCCTCCTCCAGCTTCTGCTCAATTTCTTTCCTTTTTATAGCAAAACCTACTGAGATCCCCAATTTCTCTTATTTCATTTTCTCCTGAACTCACTCCAATCAAGTCTTTACTCCCAGCATTCCAAGGAAACATCTATTTAAGGTCACCATTGACCTCCACAATGTAAATCCAAAGGTCTGCTCTCAAGCCTCAAGTTACTTCAATAGGCTTCTAGGATACTTTCTCCTATCTCACTTACCACCCATCTCTCCTCATTACATCCTCAGAAAGCTAAACATTGAAGTGCCCAAGGCTTAGCCCTCTGATCGCTCTCTTTTTTTTAATCTACACTTGCTCCCTAATGGTGTCAATGGCTGAGTGCTTGACATTAGCCAAAGGCTGATGGTTCCAACTCAGAGGTGCCAGGTCTCAGCCTTGAAAACATGGGGCAGTTCTACTCTGCACACATGGGGTTGTCATGAGTTGGAGTCAACTCGAAGACAACTAAAACCAACAAGTGACCTTATACAGTTTCATGGCTGTAAATATTATCTATATGTGGACGACCCTCCAATTTGTATCTCTAGCTCAGATCACTCTCCTGTACTCTAGACTCATATATCCAACTGCCTACTTAACTTGGATATCTAAATGTAATCTCGAACTTAACATGACCAAAACTGAGCTCTTGATCTCATCCCCACACCCAAAAGTGCTCCTACCAGTTTTCCTCCTCTCAGTTAATAACTCTTCCACCCATACTTAGGTCAAATATTTTAGAAATCTCCTTAATCTCTCTCTCATCCATACAATCCCTCATAAAATCCATCCACTTTACCTTCAAACCCATTGCCTTCCAGTTGATTCCAACTCATAGTGACCCTATAGAACAGAGAAGAACTGCCCTACAGGGTTTCCAAGGAGCAGATGATGGATTCCAACTGCTGACCTTTTGGCTAGCAGCTGTAGCTCTTAATCACTGCGCCACCTTTCCTTCAAAATATAGCCAAAAGTCCACTATTACCACCTCCTTCACCCTGGTCCTGAATCACTACAAAAATCTCCTAACTGGCCTCCCTAATAAAACCAAACCAAACCAATTATTGTGCAGTTGAATCCGACTCAAGGCGACCCTATATGTTTCAGAGTAGAACTGTGCTCTAGGTTTTTCAATGAGTATGATCTGTTGAAAAAAGACCACCAGACCTTTCTTCGACGGCACCTCTGGGTGGATCTGACCTGCCAACCTTTCGGTTAAGAGTGCTTAACCCACGCAGGGACTTGTACCTGATTTCCCTACTTCCTGTCTTATCTCCTTTCAGGCTATCTTCAAAACAGCCAGAGTAGTCCTATTAAATCATAAATCAAATTGTACCATTACTGTACTCAAATCCTCCCACGGCTACCCACCTTACGTCAGAGTTAAAGCAAAAAATCCTTAATGGCTTCTCAGAGGACATCTAGCTCAACTGGCATAACACAGTTTATAAAGAAAATATTCTACATGCTACTTTGGTGAGTAGCATCTGGGGCCTTAAAAGCTTGTGAGCAGTCATCTAAGATACTCCACTAGTCCCATCCCATCTGGAGCAAGAGAGAATGAAGAAAACCAGAGACACAGGGGAAAGATTAGTCCAGAGGACTAATGGACCACAAGTACCACAGCCTCCACCAGACTGAGTCCAGCACAACTAGATGGTGCCCAGCTACCACCACCAATTGCTCTGACAGGGATCACAATAGAGGGTCCCAGACAGAGCTGGAGGAAAATGTAGAACAAAACTCTAACTCACAAAAAGACTAGACTTACCAGTCTGACAGAGACTGGAGAACCCCTGAGAGTATGGCCCCCGGCCACTCTTATAGCTCAGTACTGAAGTTACTCCTGAGGTTCACCCTTTAGATTAGACAGGACCATAAAACAAAACGAGACCAAATGGGCACACCAGCTCAGGGGCAAGGACGAGAAGGCAAGAAGGGACAGGAAAGCTGGTGACGGGGAACCCAAGGTCAAGAAGGGGACAGTGATGATGTGTTGTGTGGTTGGCAACCAATGTCACAAAACAATATGTGTACTGTTTAACGAGAAACTCATTTGCTCTGGAGACCTTCATCTAAAGTACCAAAAAAAAAAAAAAAAAAAAAAAAAAAAAAATCCTTAATGATCTATGAGGTCTTCTATGATATGACCCTGCCTTCACTTCTATCTCCTGATACTTTCCTCCTTACTCTCTTGATTCTAGGGACACTGGCCTCCTTGCCATTCCTGGACTACCCACTGCCATTGAGTCATTTTCGACTCATAGTGACCCAACAGGACAGAGTAGAACTGCCCACAGTTTCCAAGGAGTGCCTGGTGGATTTGAACTGCCAACCTTTTAGTTAGCAGCTGTAGCACTTAACCACTGCAGCACTTAACCACTGCGCTACCAGGGTTTCCATTCTTAACCATCCCTCAGGACTTTTGCATGCCTCTTCCCCTAGATATCCACATGATTTGCTTCCTTATTTCCTACAGGTTTTCACCCAAATGACACTTTCTCAGTGAGGCCTTCTCTTGATTACCCTATTTAAATTAAATATTATTTAAAATGAATCTCCCTTCCTCAACATTCCATATGTATTTTTCTCCATAGCATTTATCACCATCTAACATATTATATATTTCACTTACTTATTTTGACTCTTCTATGTCTCCTTCCACTAGAATGTGGGCTTCACGAGGGAAGAATTATGTTTAATGTTCTGCTTGTATCCTGGGCCTAGAAGTTTAACTAGCACACAGTAGGTGCTGAATAAATAAGAGCTGATTGAGAATGTAATAAATCTTTAGGTACAAGGATATTACCAATAGTATTATTTGTATAATAATACCAAAAAACTTAAAACAACCTGATTGTCCATCATCGTTTAAAAAAACTAGAAAGTAATAATAATGCTTAACATGCAACTGCTTAATATTTACCAGTGCTTTAAATATATTAACTTTTTTTGGGGAGGGCAAAAATATACACAACAAAACCTTCACCAATTCAACAAATTTCCACGTGTGATTCAGTGACATTGATTACATTCTTCATGATGTGCAACCTTTATCACTAGCCTTTTCCATATCATTCCACTACCATTAACATAAACTCAATGACTCCTAAGCAAAACTCCCTCTTTCCCCCTCCCTCCTAGCTCTGGTAATCACTAATTATCTTTGATTTCTATGTATTTGCTTATTTCACATAGGTGAGCTCATACAATACTTGTCCTTTTACGACTCATTTATTTTGCTCAGTACTGTTTTCTAGGTTCATTCATGTTGTGGTATGCATTAGAACTTCATTTCTCTCTATGGCTAAGTATGTGTGTATGTACATACCAAATTTTGTTTATCCATTTATCTTGTTGATGGACATTTAGGTTGTTTCCATCTTTTGGCTACTGTGAAAAGTGCTGCAATGAACATTAGCGTACAGGTTTCTGTTTGTGTTCCTGCTTTCACTTCTTTGGGTATATACCTAGCACTGGGATTGCTGGGTCATATGGCAGTTTTATGTTCTACTTTTTGAGGAAACAGCAAACTGTTCTTCACAGTGGCTGCACCCTTTTACATTCCCACCAACAATGGATGAGGGTCCCAGTTTCTCCACAATCCTGCCAACACCTGTTGTTTTCTATTTTTTTGATCATTGCCATTCTAGTGGAGGTGAGGTGGTACCACACTGTGGTTTTTGATTTGCATCTCCCTAATGACTAATGGCGAGCCCCGGTGGCGCAGTGGTTAAGAGCTACGGCTGCTAATCAAAAGGTCAGTAGTTCGAATCCACCAGCCGCTCCTTGGAAACCCTATGGGGCAATTCTACTCCGTCCTGTGGGGTCACTATGAATCAGAATTGACTTGATGGCAATGGGTTTAGTTTTTGCTTTAATGACTAATGGAGCCCTGGTGGCACAGTGGTTAAAGTGTTCAGCTGCTAACTGAAAAGTCGGTTTGACCCACCAGCTGCTCCACGGGAAAAAGATGTGAGTCTGCTTCTATAAAGATTACAGACTTAGAGGCCATAAGGGGCAGTTCTACCCTGTCGTATAGTGTCGCTAGGAGTTGCAATAGACTCGACAGCAATGGGTTGGGTTTTGGAATGGCTAATGGAAGCCCTCGTGGCACAGTGGTTAATAGCTCGGCTGCTAATTGTGGGCAGTTTGAACCCACCAGCTGCTCTGCAGAAGAAAGATGTGGCAGTCTGCTTCTGTAAAGATTACAGTCTTGGAAACCCAATGGGGCAGTTCTACTCTGTCCTATAGGGCCGCTATGTGTTGGAATCAACTCGACAGCAAAGGGGTTTAATGGCTAATGATATTCAGCATCTTTTCAAGTGCTTGTTGGATATCCTTTCTGGTGAAAAAGAAATATTAACATTTAATAATCAAAACAATCCCAAGAGGCAGCTCCTGTCCAGAGATGAGATGAGAAGGCAGAAACAGTCAGGAGCTGGTTGAATGCACACAGGATATAGGGGTGGAAAGGAGTAATGTGCTATCACAGTACAGGGAGAGCAGTTAGGGTCACACAACAATGTATGTAAAGATTTTTGTATGAGAGACTAACTTGAATTGTAAACTTTCACTTAAAGTACAATAAAATAAAATCTAAAGAAAAAAAAAATCCCATGAGGTAGGCAATATTATCAGTCCCATTTTATAGATGAAGGAACTAAGGCACTGAGAGATTAAGTAACTTGCCTAAGGTCACAAAGTTAGTAATTGGAAAAGCTAGGATTCAAATTCAGGCAGCCTTACTGCAATCAGTCAGACCATTTACTATGTTGACTTTAAGCATAATATCCTACCTGTATAAGACAAGGACAGCAGACGACCTCTTACCCAATGAGACTGGGACTCATAATTGATCAATTAATTTAAAAGTTGCTTAAAGTGAAGAAGAAAATACATTACATTTCATTTCAACATAAAACATATGCATTTGTGCAGCAATCTTTTGATGAAAGCCTAGCCTTTTCTTTTGGGAATGGGTCCACTGGCATTCTGGCATTCCTTGAAATCTTTCTACCATAAACCACGTACATAATACACTCATTCATTTTTTTTTAAGTGGAGCAAAACCTCAAATACTTGCCAAACAATGAATACCAAAAATTCTATATCTCAATGATTTTTCCCAAAGTCATTTAGTTATCGTGCCCACATCTACCTGAACAGCAATTTTTAAAGCAACTTGCCCCTACAATGCCTTCCCAAAGCATTTAGTTTTCAGATAAACAAAAACTTTTTGCACTGGTATTTTATCTGCTTATGGATTAATATTTAATTAAATTAAATGACAAAATATAAATAACACACACCAGTTTGAAAGGACTCTTATCAAGAGTATGACTCAACTGGTGGGAACAGAAATATCTGGGCATATTACAGAGTAGACCTTGGGGAATGGATGGCATCTTTTCCAACTACTCAGGTAAAGGCAGGTTAAGGTAAGAGAACATCTACATTAAGTGCTTGTATGTCTGTATATGCAGAAGAAAGAAGCATACAAAGATACACAACAAACCTGGAATTAGGATGAGGGGAATAAGATGAGATTTAATTACTTTTTTATGTAATTGTAGGTTGCAACAACTTGCCACAAGCATGCATTACTTGGTAGATTTTTTTTAAAAAAAGAAAAAGAATCCTGTGAATTATATAATGATACCCTGATTTTATAGACTAGGAAAGAAGTTCAAAAAAGTAAGAAGCTGCCAAAGGTCTCAAAACTCACCAGAAGCTAGGTTAGAAAGCTAGTTCAGGTTTGCCCAGAGTTTCAAACCTCATGTTTTCTCCACAATACCAAATTCCCTGGCAAAAACCTCAAACAGAACACTCTGATTTAAAAAAAAAAACAAAACACATGAACGCAAAGCACCATGTATTTCCCCCGACCCCCTTTTTAGGTAATAAACAGTCAGATGGAGACAAAAGGGAAATTTTCAAAGTTGAGTTGTAAACTTAATTCTATGGCCCAGAGTTCAGGCTTAAATTCCTATAATTTAAGAGAACAAGTCTCATACTCTGATATCCACTGAAAAGGAAAGTAAGTTTTTACTCTTGTACAAGCAGAAAAGGGATCGTTTTTCCCGCAAATGGTCATGCAAAGTTCCTTTAGTCCCTCTCTCTCTGTCCAGGTCATCCTTCTCTAGGTGTTCAAACAGCAATCCAGAGGCAGTAACCAGGAAACTAAGGGAGTCTGTCAGGGGCCCTGGTAGTACAGTGGTTAAGTGTTTGGCTGCTAACCGAAATGTTGGCAGTTTGAATCCACCAGCTGCTTCTTAGAAACCCTATGGGGTAGTTCTACTCTGTCCTATAGGGTCACTATGAGTTGGAATCGACTTGATGGCAACAGGTTTGGTTAAGGGAGTCTGTTACATTTTAAAATTTGGGAAAATGGATTCTCATCTTAAAAACGACAAATTTATTCTGCAGCCAACTGCGTCAGAAAGTAACCTTCCAGATACCTGTAGTAGCTCTTAAAATCTATGTTCCTGTTCTTTCCCATTTGAAATAGCCTAAAACAGGTCTGCATTACTTCTTCATACTCAACCGGTTCCAAAATAAAGAGGAGAAAAGGATAACTAGAGAAAAATCTGAGAAAACATCAGTGGACTGAGAAGCACAATAAATATGTCCTAGGGAGTTCCAATCAACTCACATGTCACAAAAAAAAGTGAAACAGAGAAAACGTGAGATTTCTAAGTGATTTTACTTTCGTTAATTTCAATATGTCCAAATGAGGCAACATATTGAGAACCAGCTTCTGGCAGGTGTCAACCTGTTCCGTCCTGACCTCTATGGAGATACATACTCCATACTGTTAATGAAGCAAATCTGAACCCTAGAGTTATGTCACAACCTAGCTGAAAATAACCTTAGACGGCTCCCCACACCTACAAATTAAAAGTTAAACCACTGTGCACAGCTTTGAAAGGCCTCCAAAATCTGGCTCTAACTTACCTTTCCAGTCTTATTTTCCACACCCAGTTCTCTAAATCCATCACAACACTTACACTCCACATTTTACCATCTCCATACCTTGTGTGTTTACTCATCTTTGGACATCCTCCTGCCCACCACTTGTTGAAACTGCATTCATTCTTTAAAGTAGCAAGAGTCTGGCTATGAAGTCCAGATCCAGACTCACTAGAATTCTAATCCCACCTTGACTACTTAAAAGCTTAAAGACCTTGAACAAATATTTCTATACATCTGTTTCCTCACCTGCAAGCCAAGCATACCAGCTACTGTACTTTACACGGCTACTG
Source organism: Dugong dugon (assembly GCA_030035585.1). NCBI lineage: Eukaryota > Metazoa > Chordata > Mammalia > Sirenia > Dugongidae > Dugong > Dugong dugon. The sequence goes on from CM057460.1 coordinate 154,370,883, forward strand.
TGAGGATTAAACATAATGGTTATAAATTATCTAGCACCGTGCCTATGGCATAGTAGATACTTAATAAATGGTAACTACTAAGCCATCCTTCTTCTCTCCTCCTATAATTACACTTACAGCACTTTGTTTATACCATATTACACCAGGAGCACTAATATCTCACAGAATGCTTGTTATTTGTATATACTGATTTCTAAATCTCTGCCACTTACTACATGTGCAAATTTCTTATCCTCTAAGAATTTCATTTCCCTTATTAATAAAATGAGCAGGGGTTAACACTTTACTATTAAGAAGTTAAAACAGTCAAAGTGTATCAACTATGTGGTATAATTCTTGCCACCTAGTAAATTTTAAAGAATGTTTAATGGTAATCTGAATGATGAATCTGACTCAGAGATTGCTTAAAGAACACAAACCAAAAAAACCAAACCTGTTGCTGTTGTGTTGATTCCAACTCATAGCAACCCTACAGGACAGAGTAGAACTGCCCCACAAGGTTCCCAAGGAGCAGCTAGTGGATTTGAACTGCTGACCTTTTGATTAGTGGCCAAGTGCTTAGCCACTGCACCAAAGAACACATACATAAATATGAAATGCATTTGGCTCATTAAGCCCAGTTTCATAATCTCAATGTAACTTTAACCTGCTACCTGCCTCTCTTACTGATCTAGATGTCCACTGATGACAAAACAGAGGTTCCTATGCACTTTATACCTCAGAAATGCTACCACATACTCATGTTCTTCCAGCCCAAGACAAAGAACATCATGATTTACAACTTGTATCATCTCACTACACATAAACAACAAACAACATGGAGGCTTAACCCGCAGAGTTGTAAGGGGTATAATGGTCTGCCATAGAGCTAAACAAAATTCTGAAATTAGTGATCTACCAGGAAGAGGAAGCGGATTGTCCAATGTTCATGCATTCTTTGATTCTAATTTGCTGTGTTAACAATTTCTCCACTCAAAAACCCATTCCAAATCCACTGCCGTTGGGTTGATTCTGACTCATAGCAACCCTGTAGGGCAGAGTAGAACTGTCCCATAGCATTTCCAAGGGTGTAAATCTTTACAGAAGCAGACTGCCACATCTTTCTTCCATGGAGCAGCTGGTGGGTTCAAATCACCAGCCTTCTGGTTGGCAGCCAAGCACTTAACCACTATGCCATCAGGGCTCCTCTATACTCAAAACTCCAATTAAATGTTAACTATCTCTGTGACAGTGCGGGCAGTGGTGTGGTTCAGTGGTAGAATTCTTGCCTTCCATGCGGTTGACCTGGGTTTGATTCTCAGCCAATGCATCCCAACCACAGCCACCAACCATCTGACAGTGGAGGCCTGCATGCTGCTAAGATGCTGAACATGTATCAGCAGAGATTCCAGACTAAAAATGGACTAGGAAGAAAGGCCTGGTGATCTACTTTGAAAATCAGCCAATGAAAAGTCCATGGATCACAACGGTCCAATCCCCAACTAATCATGGGGATGCTGCAGGACTAAGTATCATGTCGTTCTTTTATGAATGGGGTCACCATGGTTCAGGGGCCAACTTGAAGGCTGCTAACAACAATTTCTATGATAGTATTTTTCCCTTTATACACTTACAACCCATTGCTAGATTTAAGAGAGGGAAAAGAAAACCTTCAAAATTAATTATAATGAAATCTACTAAAGGAAATTGGAGAAAAACGAGAACCTGCACACCCACTCACATACACACTAAGACTTAATATCACATCATTTGCAGTCTACTCTCTCAGCTGTAGATAGGTTTTACAGCACAAAGTCAAGAGCCCAGGAAAGATTCTGCAAAGATGGACCTGGCTTTGAATCTGGCACCACCATTTACTAGTTGTGTAACTAAGCATGTTACTTTCTAAGCCTCAGATCTCTTATCTGTAAAACAGAGACTGTAACAGTATCAACCTCATAGGGTTGTTGTATTAAATGAGATAAGGTATGCAGAGTGTTTAAGTACTTATAGTTATGTTAAATATCCAATAAATGGTATTCTACCTAGCAGTGCCTGAGCACTAAGATTCTTGATAAATATTGCTGAATAAATGAATATTGAACACATTTTATATTAGGAAATAAGTGTGTCACTAACTTTAATTTTATGTTAGGATTAACAGCAGCAATAATGTTTGGGAACATTTTACCATTTACAAAGCCCTTGTGACATCCATAACTCATCTGATCTCCACAACATCCTTAGGAAATAGACATTTTTAATATATGCATTTTAGAGATAACGAAACTGGTAGCCATCAGGACAAAAAACAGCAAAGGCTACCAACCCTAGTTGCCTTCTCCAACCATATTCCACAGCTCTGAAATAACTACCTAGTGCCAAATGTTCTTAACACAACATCCACTACAAGGAGGTAGATCCCTGCAAGTTAAGCCCAGCAGAGCACAGAAGTCCAGGAATAAGCCCCGCGAAATGAACTCAGTCAGAAGCCACTGATGATACTTATAATGTTGCATTGTCTCCTAACGTGGTGTCCTCCCACACCTCTAGGGCCGGGGCCAGGCCTTGTCTTTAGGGGCCCCCACCCCCGCTAGAGCGCACAAGACAGGACCTGGTACCCAAGAGCCCCTCAACAAATGTTTGTGGAAATGACATGGGCTGCCGGTATGACGCTTTCCAGAGACCAGAACTGAAGCCAACTCTGCAGAGGGGATCAAGCGTCTCGGGCGGATCTACAGAGGAGTCGTTGGCTGAGAGGGTCCGACCGGTAACCGGGCTAGTTAAGATGGTTGAGGACGGCCGCCGCTGAAGGAAACTAGGGAAGCAGATCCGCTGAGGGTAAAGGGGCAGGGGAGAGGCGGGTCTGGCTGCAGCCATGGCTGGAAGGCCGGCGACCGACAGAGGCTCGGGGACCCGGGGAAGAGGGGCAGTTGGCGTCTGGGGGGAGGGAGCCGCCCGCTGGCCTGAGGATGCCGAGCTCAATCTGAAGAGGATTCTGGGTTCCTCTAGGGTCCCACTTCCCATCCCGAGGCGGCATCTACCACACCGAGTACTCGCTGCTACCTGAAACTGTAGCAGCTTCTCTGTCTGCTCCTGGGTTAGGTCCTGCTCCTCAGGCGCCGCCATTTTGCCGCCGCCTCTACGCTTCTGACCCGTCCGCACCGTCACCCGCCGGAACTGACCTCAGTGGCAACCACATCCGGTCTGAACTGCTACCAGCGTGCAACTGCGTCTGCGCGTGTTGGAAGACACTCCATAGCCCACATGAAGTGGTGGCTGACCGTTCCCGCCGCCAGAGGGCTCCACTCTCGGGCCGAGCCCGAACACTTCCGGAACTTGCCGAGGGACCGTCGGTTATAAATCGTCCTTATGACGTACACGATGGGCCAGAGACATAAGGCTCCTGAATAGATCTGCAAAGAGCCCAGAGATCCCGAATGCGCCTCGAGGAGCTCCGGATATTCCCGAATATCACTCGGCTGATTTCAGCTGCTCCCTGCCCATTTTCCGGTAATCTCCAAGATCCTAAAGGATTCTCGGAAATCGTGAGTCAGTCCAGTCGTTCGAACTCACAGGGACCCTATGTACAACGGAACGAAAACACCGCTCAGTTCTGCGCCATCCTCACGGTCATTGCTATGTTTGAGCCCTCCGTTGTAGCCACTGTGTCAGTCCGTCTCGTTGAGGGTATTCCTCTTTTTCGCTGACCCTCTACTTTAGCAAGCATCATGTTCTTCTCCAGGGACTGGTCCCTCCTGATAACATGTCCAAAGTACATGAGACAAAGTCTCACCATCCTTGCTTCTAAGGAGCATTCTGGATGTATGTACTTCTTCCAAGACAGATTTCTTCGTTCTTCTGTCAGTCCATGGTATATTCAATATACTTTGCCAACACCATAATTCAAAGGCATCAATTCTTCGGTTTTCCTTATTCATTGTCCAGCTTTCACATGCTTATGAAGCTATTGAAAATATCATGGCTTGCGTCAGGAGCACCTTAGTCCTCAAAGTGACATATTTGCTTCTGATCACTTTAAAGAGATCTGCATCAGAAGTTGTGCTGACTTCCCCTGTATTGTGTGTTGTCTTCCTTTCACCAAAGCTCACGCTTGTCTACTATCTAGTTAGTGATTTCCCCTCCCTACCCCTTCCCTCTCTTATAACCATCAAAGGTGGGTTTTTTCTGGGTGCAAACATTTTCTTATGTTTTTATAATAGTGGTCTCATACAATATACAGGATAGATGTTGAAATGTTCATTTCAAGATGTGGAAATCGTGACAGTTCTGAAATACTGGCAATTTGATGTGATTCTTGCTGTTAAGTTACCAAAAGCTCCCCCAATTTTCTTTCTTTTTTTAATTTTATTTTTTATTGTATTTTAGAGGAAGGTTTACAGAGCAAACTAGCTTCTCATTAAACAATTATTACACATACTGTTTTATAATATTGTTTAACAACCCCACGCCATGTCAACACTCCCTTCTCAAACTTGGGTTCCCTATTACTGGCTTTCCTGTTCCCTCCTGCCTTCTAGTCCTTATCCCTGGGCTGTTGTGCCCCATTAGTCTCGTTTTGTTTTATGGGCCTGTCTAATCTTTGGCTGAAGGGTGAACCTCAAGAGTGACTTCATTACTGAGCTAAGAGGATGTCTGGGGGCCATACTCTCGGGGTTTCTCCAGTCTCTGCCAGGCCAGTAAGTCTGGTCTTTTTTTGTGAGTTAGAATTTTGTTCTACATTTTTCTCCAGCTCTGTCTGGGACCCTCTATTGTGATCCCTGTCAGAGCAGTCAGTGGTCGTAGCCGGGCACCATCTAGTTGTACTGGACTCGGTCTGGTGGAGGCTGTGGTAGTTGTGGACCCGTTAGTCCTTTGGACTAATCTTTCCCTTGTGTCTTTAGTTTTCTTCATTCTCCCTGGCTCCCAAGGGGTGAGACCAGTGGAGTATCTTAGATGACCGTTCACAGGCTTTTGCGACCCCAGAGCTACTCACCAAAGTAGCATGTAAAACATTTTCTTTATAAACAATGTTATGCTAATTGGAGCACCGCCAATTTTCCAGCTCCTGACTGTCTCGGGAGATTCTGAAATTCCCTAACACTGATGGGGCATTTCCGACACCACTTCTAACAGGAAATTGTGGAAAGCTTTGGCTGCGTTTCAGTGTCAGGAGTGTTTGGACCCAGTTACTTGGGCCCTTTACTGTTAGTGGCTTGACCAGCCTGCAGCTGGACTATCCATCCATCCTAGTGGTGGTGATGCAGGAGCCTGCATCAGCCTTCTGTTCTTGCCTGTCTTAGGCCTTCCTGCATCTCTCCTTTCTTAGGTGGCAGGCCTAGCCCACCGGTCCCTCTGTGACAGGCAGAAGATCCCTAAAATGGGATCAGGAGACTGAGGCTCAGGTTCTTGTTCCTACTCTGCCACTGAAAGTGCTGAACATCCTTGGGCAAACTACCTCCTTTCTTGGCTCCATTTTGCTGTTGATGGAAATGAGGTTCCCCAACAGCCCCTGGCATGCCAGCTCTGCTCAACATTCTCTTTCGAGGCAATCCTTTATTCTTCTGTTACATTATTTCCTCTGCCTCATCCCAACTCTTGACTCTGTGCCCTCTCTGCACTTTCCTTACCCCTTCCATCCTGCCACTGTCTTTAGATCTCCCTTTGTCATTTCCACTTCTTTTCTCCTGCCATCTGCCTCCTCTGCCCACCCTTAAGAAGGCTTTAGAGAGGCACAGAGGTCTGGATCTGGTACATACTTTTCCTCAGACTGCTTGTGTGACCTCTAGCAAAACAGTTGGCCAATGTGGTCCCCATCTGTGGAATCCCACCCCTGCCCACCTAATAGGGTTGATTCTGGGGAGGCAGAAGACAGGAAGTGTTTTGAAAGCTGTTCTGTGAAGAGTACATTAAGGGTGAAAGGACCTGAATTTTGACTACTTCATTCTTACAGGCCTGTAGAAGGTCTGCAAACACAAGTTCATAACAGTGTCCTGGAATTTTTCTTAGACCCTTGATGTAAGATTGGAATGAAAGAGCTGCAACTTAAGACAATTTACTCCATCAACTCAAAGCTCAAAGGAGACTCAGTGCTATTCAACATCTTTGATAATGTTGGGTCCAGATGACCTAGACGAGAGATTCCAAAATCAGATGCCCTCTGGAGTTTTTGCGTAATTCTGACTTAACATGTATTCTTTCAGCAGACGTACTTTGTAGTGTTAAATGAAATGAAAATGAAGTTGTGTGGTTGACAAGATGGCATTTGTGTTCAAGTTGACAAAGTCCCTAAAACTTGTCTTTACTGAAACTGAAAACTAGCTTTCTGAAAAATCAGTCAGCTCTCATTGACCAATGAAATCCTAACATCATTTCAGTAGTAGATTGTATAAGCCAATCAGAAATAAGCTTTTGCTTTCTCATTTTGTGAATATAAGCCAATCTCTGCTGATAGTCGATGGAGTACATTTCCACATATGGCTTGATTTGAGAATCTTCTGTCCAAATAAACCTCATTAATAGATTAATTTTATTATTGACTCAATTTCTTCTGACAGTAGTTATATTAAACACCATTGAATGTTCGTCATCTCCTAAAGAAATAAGACGGAAGTACCCAGGCTGTGGAAAATTCCACTGCCTCAAGTAGTTTGCTTGATATGCCCCATAGCTTTATGTTAAAATCCTGGTTTGCCTCTCCTTAACTGTTGCCCAAAACCAGAGGAAATTGGCAGAAACTGGTTTAGGTGCCGTGTTCACATCCAAGGTAACCTTTTAGCTCATTAAATACCTCATACATAGTAACTCCCCCCAACCCCAGGTCGAGTTTAGCCACCATTGTCTGAACATGTGATGCATGAAGTTATATGTAAACCCCACTGCAACTGCATAGTATGATGAAGAATGTTGCTGATGTAACTTAAGTGAACTTCCTACTTGTAAACCCTTTAAAAGTAACCTTCCCCCTCGCCTTTGCTGAGCAGTCTTGGAGGCAGCAGCCCCGATTGTTCCTTTCCTTGCAAAACAAAATGAAAGTGCATTTCTGTTCCCCCACCTCGGTCTCTCATTTATTGGCTGAGATGAGTTGCGCCAAGCAGAACCTGGGGTTTCCACACAGCAACATTTCTGGTGAGCCAGCTAAGAGTCATCTGCTCAGTTCCAGAGGCAGGTTGGACAACAGACTGGCCCCGGCATCTGGTGCCACCAGGAGATTTCTCCTGGAGACCTTGGAGCAGCCCTGGAAGCCAATCTGCCTCAGACCCAAAGGTGACTCCATGAGAAACATGAAACGTTCCTGGATTATTTGGTAAGTACCTAGGTAAGGCCTTAAAATAGTACCAAAAAGCGGGAGGAATTGACCTTTGAGGGCGTAAAAGGCTTTAGGTATCTATTATTAGGTTGGTACACTGAATTAGGTTGTGTGAGTGTGTAAGTGTGTCTGCATCTGGAGAATGGAGAACGTTCAAAGGATTCCAGAATGCGGCCCGGATTCATCCTTACGAACTGAGAATATTTGGGGTCAGACCCTATGAAAAAGAAAAAGATGATTTTGTTTTGTAATACAGCATGACCTCAATGTGAATTGGCAGATGGAGAGAAGTGGCTAGAAAATGGGTCTCTAAATTATAATACTGTCCTTCAACTTGATCTTTTCTGTACTCGTGAGGGTAAAAGGGATGAAAAGTATTATGTGGAAGCTTTCATGACTCTGTATCAGGACAAGGGATTGCAGAAGAGATGTAAAATCTTAGTTCAGAAAGGGAATGACAAATCATGACTGCCAATCCTCCCGTCCTGACCCCAAGGAGGATCTTCCGGTTCCTGCTGCTTCAGCAGCTGTGCGGCCCTCTCCTGTTTCAGCGTCCTCACTGCCCCCTCTCTATGCCCTGCCTCTACCCAACAGAGCCACTGCACCAGTGACGGTTCCCACTAAGCCCCTTCAACCTTTGTATCCACCCCTTCCAAGCCCTTCCACCCTGGCATTGGGCTTGCCACCCCATATAGATAGCTGTGACTAAGGAGAACGAAAGTAACATGAGAGTGACCAATTCTCAGGAGAGCCATAGCACAGTTGAGCCCAGGGGCGTGCACCCCTTCTAACAAGTCCCAGCAAGAGATGCTGGAATGGTCTGGGTCAACCGATCTTTCTCAACAAGTGATGTTTATAACTGGCAAAACATTGGCTGGAGTACCAGGAAGACCCTAAGAGAATGCAGGATCTTTTTACCTCCATCTTCTGCACTCATAACCCTAACTGGGAAGGGTTATGGATTGAATTGTATCCCCCCAAAATATGTGCCAACTTGACTAGTCCATGATTCCCAGTATTGTGTGATTGCCCACCATTTTGTCATCTGATGTGATTGTCCTATGTGTTGTTAATCGTCCCTATATGATGTTAATGAGGTGGAATCAGCAGCAGTTATGATAATGAGGCAGGACTCAATCTACAGGATTAGGTTGTGTCTTAAGTCAATCTCTTTTGAGATATGAAAGAGAGAAGTGAGCAGAGAGACAGGGGAACCTCATACCATCAAGAAACAAGAGCCAGGAGAATGGCACATTCTTTGGACCCAGGGTCCCTGCTGTGAGAAGCTCCACCAATGGGGAAGATTGATGACAAGAACCTTCCCCCAGAGCCAATAGAGAGGGAAAGCCTTCTCCTGGAGCTGGCACCCTGAATTCAGACTTCTAGCCTCATAGACTGTGAGAGAATAAATTTCTGTTTGTTAAAGCCATCCACTTGTGTTGTTTCTATTATAGCAGCACTAGATAACTGAGAAAGAATTTGGTACCAAGAGAGTTGGGTGCTGCTCTAACAGATACCTAAAATGTGGAGGCAGTTTTGAAACTGTGAATAGGTAGAGGCTGGAAAAGTTTCAAAGTGCCTAACAGTAAAAGCCTAGATTGCCTTGAAGAGACTGTTGGTGGAATTATGGACATTGGACAATTCTGATGGGGACTCAAAAGGAGATGAAGAGAGCTGTTACACTGGAGATGGCACATAGGGCAAGAAGAAGTGGCAGAGAACCAGCTGCAGCAGAGAAATGGCCACAGCAGAGAAATGGCAGCAGCAGAACCAGGAGACAGTGTGAGACAGCACTGTACCCAACCCACAGAACAAGAGAGCTGAGTGCCTTCCAGTCGAAGTTTACTAGCTGAGTGGGGTTCCTTCAGGCACTTATTGGTGGAGCGACAGAGCTTTGGAACATGTGCCCAAGCAGGGCAGGTGTGGACTGCAGCCCGAGGGGCTGAGAGGCATGTCCTTTTGACTGGGGTCCCTGTGCTAAGAAGCTCCTAGTCCAGGGGAAGATGGATGACAAAGACTTTCCTCCAGAGCTGACAGAGACAGAAAGCCTTCCCCTGGAGCTGGCATCCTGAATTTGGACTTCTAGTTTACTAGACTGTGAGGGAATAAATTTCTCTTTGTTAAAGCCATCCACTCATGGTAGTTCTATTATAGCAGCACTAGATAACTAAGACAGAATTTGATACCAGGAGTGGGGTGCCTCCAGGCACTTATTGGTGAAGCTACAGAGCTTTGGAACACTTGCCCCAGCAGGGCAGATGAGGACAGTGAGACCTGAGGGGCCAAGAGGCCAAGAAACCAGGAAGCAGAAGCTGAAGAGACAAGGAACACAGAAAGTAGAGCTACCTCGGCATCAAAGGAAGTAGTCACCACTCAGATGGACTAGGAGAATGGGGCCGTCCAAATTCAAGGGAGCAGAGTTGCCATTCCAGTGGGCCTGAAAGGCAGAACTGAAGCTCAGGGCCAAGGGGCCTCCACTCAGAATCCAGAGAAAGTGGCCAATACTTAGAGTTTGGAGGGCAGGGTCATTGCCCAAATTGTCTCAAGAACAGAGGATTATTTTTAAGCCTCAAGGGCTAGTGTAATGTGTTCTGATGACTTGCTTGATGCCTGTTATCCCTTCTTTCACTCCAGTTTCTCCCATGTTAATGGAAATGTGTAGCTTGTGCCTTTTCCACCATTGTACTTTGGAAACAGATAACTTGTATTTTAGATTTCACAGATGAAGAGGACTTTTTTGATTCTGGAATTAGAGTTGATTTAAGACTTTTGCTATGATATGATGAGGTGAATGTGTTTTACATGTGGCAAGGGCATGGATTTTGGGGGGCCAAAGAGTGGAACGTTATGGATTGAATTGTGTCCCCCCAAAATATGTGCCAACTTGGCTAGTCCATGATTCCCAGTATTGTGTGATTGTCCACCATTTTGTCATCTGACTCAATTTTCCTACGTGTTGTAAATCTTGTCTCTATGGTGTAGATAAGATGGGATTAGTGGCAGTTATGTTAATGAGGCAAGACTTAATCTGCAAGATTGGTTTGTGTCTTGAGCCAATCTCTTTTGATATATAAAGAGAGAAGTGAGCAGAGAGACGGGGGACCTCATACCACCAAGAAAGCTGTGCCAGGAGCAGAGCACATCTTTTGGACCTGGGGTTCCTGTGCAAAGAAGCTCCTAAACTAAAAAAAGATTGATGACAAGGACCTTCCTCCAGAGCCGACAGAGAGACAGCTTTCCCCTGGAGCTGGCGCCCTGGATTTGGACTTGTAGCCTACTAGACTGTGAGAGAATAAATCTCTGTTTGTTAAAGCCACCCACTTGTGGTGTTTCTGTTATAGCAGCGCCATATAACTAAGACACGCTGGCACCCTGAATTTGGACTTCTAGCCTCCTAGACTTTGAGAGAATAAATTTCTGTTTGTCAAAGCCATCCACTTGTGATATTTCTGTTATAGCAGCACAGTTATCTACTAAGCCAGGCAGATTGTCAGGTGCTGCTAAATGTCCTCCTGACCCCAACAGAAAGGCACATGGTCCTAGAAAATGCGAGGGCTGAGGCTGACAGGTGCCATATGAAGTGCAGGCAGTAAATCAGCAGGGGCAGAGACTTTCCCCGTAGGGGACCCTGGCTGAGATCAGAATACAGCCAAGGGATAGACCAGCCTTGCTTGTCATAGGGAGTGCCTTTTAGAAGGGTTGAAGAAAGGGGTGCCTAAACAAACAAACAAAACCTTAGCAAAATATATGAGATAAAACAAGAACCAACTGAAGATCCCTCTAAGTTTCTTTAAAAAAATTATGAGGCTTTTAGACAGTTCACAGACATGGACCCTGAGAGTCTTGAAAATGCTCGCATGCCTGATATGTTTTTATCAGGCAGAGTGCCCTGTACATTCGGACAAAATGCCAGGAACTTGAGGGGGGTGTGGAGTTGGGGATCTCATGGCTTGTTGAGCTTGCCTACCAGGTCTATCCTAATCAAGACTGAGAACAGGAAAAGAGAAAAATCACTGAACAGAAGAGGCAAGATGCATTCCTGGCCACTGCCTTGCGGGGAAATGACCTGTCTCCTGGAAGCCCAAGAAGAAGAAGAGCCCCTGAGGACAGAGGGAGGTGAGAGGCCACAACCCCAGTTAAGCCAAGGCCAGTGTGCTTGGTGCAAAGAGAGAGGACATTGGAAGAAAGAGTGTGCTAAATTCCTACCCAGAGGTAAGAAAGAGCCTGGGGCTGCCCAGTGCCCCATGATGCCAATGGGGGAAGACTCAGATTGAGGAGGACTGGAGGTGAGCCTCCCACCTGAGCCTCTGGTTACAATGAAGAGGGGGGACCTGTACGTTTTCTAGTGGATACCAGAACAACCCACTCTGTCCTGATCCAGAAAAAGACAGCCCTGATGAAACAAACTGTGTCAGTTGTGGGAGTCTCCTGGTAAGAGAGAGAACCTTCCCTTCCTCCAGCCTCTAACCTACTCCATACAAGGAAGTCATTAACACATTCGTTTCTCTACATGCCTGACCGTCACATTCCCTTGCTGTAAAGAGACTTGTTATGCAAACTGCAAGCACAAATTTCTTTTGATAAAGAGACAGCGCAGATGCAGGTACCACCAGAGAATGGATGGTGACTGCAGATGGCCCTTACTGCTGAGTCACCCACCAACTATAGTGCAGAAGGAAACTACCAGGGATCGGTAGGGTCAGACATCAAAGACAAAGTGGTCCTATTGATATGGGCCAACAAGGTACTAGGATGCGCAAAAGATATTCCCCCGTTGGTGGTCGAGCTCCTACCCACCATATATCCCCCCCAGCTTAAGCAATACCCCATCTGGGCAGAGGTCTGACAGGCACTGGGAAAAATCATCACCAGATACTGAAACATGGACTGCTCAGACCATGTCAGTCACAGTCCAACACCCCCATCCTTCTGGTGAAGAAGAAAAATGGAGCATACCGGTTCGTTCAGAATCTGTGAGCCATTGATCGTATAACAGTCACGGTCCACCCTGTAGTTCTCAACTTCTATACCCTGCTACTGACCTTGTCACCCAGTTTTTCGGATTCATTGTACTATCTGAAGGATGCATTCTTCTGCATCTGAGTGGAGGAAAAAAAAAAAAAAAGCCAGGAAATCTTTGCCTTTGAATGGGAGACGTGGACAATGGACAAAAACAACAACTCTGCTGGCAGGTCCTTCCCCAAGGGTTTAAAAATAGCCCCACTCTTTTCGGGTCTGTCTTAGCTAAGGAACTGAGACAACTGACTCTGCCCAATGGTATACTCCTTCAGTACGTGAATGATTTACTCATCGCCAGGAGAAGTGAGTACGATTGCCTCTAGAATACCATAGAGGTTTTGAACTTTCTAGGAAATGCAGGGTAGTGGGTCTCGGAATAAAAAGCCCAGGTCAGTCAAAAGGAGGTGATTTATCTGGGTTTAAAATCAGACAGGGAGAGCGAGCACTCCTACTCACCCAGAAAGATGCTATCTGCAGACTGGCAGCACCTACCGACCAGAGACAGCTCTGAGGTTTTTTGAGAATGGCTGGTTTCTGCCGCATCTGGATCCCAAATTTCAGACTTATTGCCAAGCCTTTACACCGAGCCTTAGAGGAAAAAGACACAGACCCTTAGAATGGACCAGGACAGAGCAACAGGCTTTTGATGCCATTATATGATTGGGTTGTTGTTCTTATTGTTGTTAGGTGCCGTTGAGTTGGTTCTGACTCATCGTGACCCTGTGCACAACAGAACGAAACACCACCCAATCCTGCATCATCCTTACAATTGTTGCTATGCTTGAGCCCATTGTTGCAGCCACTGTGTCAATCCATCTCATTGAGGGTCTTCCTGTTTTTCACTGACCCTCTACTTTATGAAGCATGATATCCTTCTCCAGGAACTGACCCCTCCTGACAACATGTCCAAAGTATGTGAGATGCAGTCTTGCCCTCCTTGCTTCCAAGGAGCACTCTGGTTGTATTTCCACCAAGATAGATTTGTTCATTCTTTTGGCAGTCCATAGTATATTCAATAATCTTTGCCAACACCACAATTCAAAGGTGTCAATTCTTCTTCAGTCTTCCTTATTCACTGTCCAGCTTTCACATGCATATGAGGTGACTGAAAACACCATGGCTTGGGTCAGGCGCACCTTAGTCTTCAAGACGACGTCTTTGCTTTTTAACACTTTAAAGAGATCTCTCTTGCAGCTGATTTGCCCAATGCAATGTGTGTTTTGATTTCTTGACTGCTGCTTCCATGGGTGTTGATTGTGGATCCAAGTCAAATGAAATCCTTGACGATTTCAATCTTTTCTCTATTTATCATGATGTTGCTTATTGGTCCAGTTGTGAGGATTTTTGTTTTCTTTATGTTAAGGCGTAATCCATACTGAAGGTTGTGGTCTTAGATCTTTATCAGTAAGTGCTTCAAGTTCTCTTCACTTTCAGCAAGGAAGGTTGTGTCATCTGTATAACACAGGTTGTTAATGAGTCTTCCTCCAATCCTGATGCCCCTTTCTTCTTTACAGAGTCCAGCTTCTCCAATTTTTTTGGCTCAGCATAAAGATTGGATAGGATGGTGAAAGGATACAACACTGGCACACACCTTTCCTGACTTTAAACCATGCTGTATCCCCTTGTTCTGTTCAAACGACTGCCTCTTGATCCGTGTACGGATTCCTCATGAGCAAATTTTAGTGTTCTGGAATTCCCATTCTCTGCAATATTATCCATAATTTGTTATGATCCACACAGTCGAATGCTTTAGCATCATCAATAAAACACAGGTAAACATCTTTCTGGTATTCTCTGCTTTCATCCAGGATCTATCTAACATAAGCAATGATATCCCTGGTTCCATGTCCTCTTCTGAATCCGGCTTGAATTTCTGGCAGTTCCCTGTGGATATACTGCTGCAGCTGCTTTTGAATGATCTTGAGCAAAATTTTACATGCATGTGGTATTAATGATATTGTTCGATAATTTCCACATGCAGTTGGATCACCTTTCTTGGGAATAGGCATAAATATGGATCTCTTCCAGTCAGTTGGCCAGGTAGCTGTCTTCCAAATTTCTTGGCATAGAAGAGTGAGCACTTCCAGTGTTGCACCCATTTGTTGAAACATCTCAGTTGGTATTCTGTCAACTCCTAGAACCTTGTTTTTTGCCAATGCCTTCAGTGCAGCTTGGACTTCTTCCTTCAGTACCATCAGTTCCTGATCATATGTTACTCCTGAAATGGTTGAATGTTGACCAGTTCTTTTTGGTATAGTGCCTCTGTATATTCCTTCTATCTTCTTTTGATGCTTCCTGCATTGTTTAATATTTTCCCCATGGAATCCTTCAGTATTGCAACTATTGCAATCGGGTTAAGAGACATTTAATTGGACCAAAGGTCCACGCCACTATTTCGGCAGTGTAAAGAGCTGCACCACCTGCACAAAAAATAATCCCAAGAACACTGCTGAAGCGTCCCCAGGGGTCCAGCAAACTGGGGCAATGCCTGGAGACGACTGGCAGGTGGATTTCGAGCTCCAAGGAATTACAAATATTTGCTAGTCTTTATCAATACCTTCACTAACTGGGTTGAAGCTTTTCCTTGCAGGACTGAAAAGACCACTCAATTTGTGAAGTACTTCCTGAACGAAATCATCCCTCGATTCAGGCTTCCCGTCTCCACTGGCAGGGACAACAGGCCCCATTTTATGGCCTTGGTGGTGCAGTCTGTGGCAACCGCCCCAGAAGTTAATTGGAACTTACACACAGCCTGGAGACGGCAGTCCAGTGGTAAAGTACAGCGGGCTAACCAGACTCTGAAGAGACACCTAGCAAAGCTGTCTCAAGAGACCAGGTTGATATGGACAAAGGCACTGCTTATAGTCCTGTCATCCAATTCAAAATGGTCAATGCCAGTCCATTTCAGCTAACTAATGCCTAAGATATCGATGTTTATGCGTTTCATTTCATTTTTGACGATTTCCAATTTTCCTAGATTCATACTTCGCAATTCCACATTCTGATTATTAATGGATGTTTGCAGCTGTTTCTTCTCATTTTGAGTCATGCCACATCAGCAAATGAAGGTCCCAAAAGCTTGACTCCATCCACATCATTAAGGCCGACTCTACTTTGAGGAGGTAGCTCTTCCCCCATCGTCTTTTGAGTGCCTTCCAACCTGAGAGGCTCATCTTTCGTCACTGTATCAGACAGTGTTCTGCTGCTATTCATAAAGTTCTAATTGGCTAATTCTTTTCAGAAGTAGACTGCCAGGTCCTTCTTCCTAGTCTGTCTTAGTCTGGAAGCTCGGCTGAAACCTGTCCGACATAGGTGACCCTACTGGTGTTTGAATACCGGTGGTATAGCTTCCAGCATCACAGCAACGCGCAAACCTCCACAGCACGACAAACTGACAGACATGTGGGGGCAAATAATCCAAGAAGCTGGACTAGATGAAGAAGAAGACAACATCAGAATTGGAGGAAGACTCATCAACAACCTGCGTTATGCAGATAACACAACCTTGCTTGCTGAAAGTGAAGAGAACTTGAAGCACTTACTGATGAAGATCAAAGACTGCAGCCTTCAGTGTGGATTGCACCTCAACATAAAGAAAACAATAAATCCTCACAACTGGACCAGTAAGCAACATCATGATAAACGGAGAAAAGATTGAAAACTGTCAAGGATTTCATTTTACTTGGATCCACAATCAACACCCATGGAAGCAGCAGTCAAGAAATCAAAACACTCATTGCACTGGGCAGATCAGCTGCAAAAGGTCTCTTTAAAGTGTTAAAAAGCAAAGATGTCATCTTGAAGAGTAAGGTGCGCCTGACCCAAGCCGTGATATTTTCAATAGCTTCATATGCACGCAAAAGCAGGACAGTGAATAAGAAAGAAAAAAGAAGAATTGATGCCTTTGAATTGTGGTGTTGGTGAGGAATATTGAATATACTATGGACTGCCAAAAGAATGAACAATCTGTCTTGGAAGAAGGATAGCCAGAATGTTCCTTAGAAGCAAGGATGGTGAGACTATGTCTCACATACTTTGGACATGATATCAGGAGGGATCAGTCCCTGGAGAAGGACATCATGCTCGGTAAAGTAGAAGGTCAGCAAAAAAGAGGAAGACCCTCAAGGACATGGACTGACACAGTGGCTGCAACAATGGGCTCAAGCATAACAATGATTGTGAGCATGATGCAGGACCAGGCAGTGTTTTGTTCTGTGGTACATAGGGTCACTATGAGTTGGAACTGACTCAACAGCACCTAATAACAACAACACGGCCCTCTTGAGAGTTTGGTCCACCCCTATAGGGAAACAAAAACTTAGTCCATTTGAGCTATTATACCAGCACCCTCTATTAGAGAACCTGTCATGGATTGAATTGTGTCCCCCAAAAATGTGTGTATCAATTTGGCTAAGCCATGATTCCCAGTATTGTGTGATTGTCCACCATTTTGTCATCTGATGTGATTTTCCTATGTGTTGTAAATCTTACCTCTGTAATGTTAATGAGGTGGGATAGGCAACAGTTATGTTAGTGAGGCAGGACTCAATCTACAAGATTGGATTGTGTCTTTAGCCAATCTCTTTTGAGCTATAAAAGAGAGAAGTGAGCAGAGAGACGGGGACCTTGTACCACCCGGAAAGCAACACCAGGAGAAGAGCGCGTCCTTTGGACTCCAGGGTGTCTGTATGGAGAAGCTCCTAGTCCAGGGGAAGATCAATGACAAGAACCTTCCTCCAGAGCCAACAGAGAGAGAAAGCCTTCCCTTGGAGCTGACGCCCTGGATTTGGACTGTTAGCCTACTAGACTGTGAGAAAATAAATTTCTCTTTGTTAAAGCCACCCACTTGTGGTATTTCTGTCATAGCAGCACTAGATAACTAAGACAGAACCCCAATATGACCAATGTAGCTTGTCTTAATAGTGATCAACCTCCCTCCCTCCAGGAGGTTGGAGATGTTCAAGTTACTAAATACTTGCAGTATCCTTAGGCAACTCTGTCTTCTCTTCACAGATAAGTTCACCTGAGGAGCCTGCCTGAGCCCCTCTATCCATTCCATCCTGGTAATTCGGTCCTTCTCAAGGCATAGAAAGCCAACCCCCTTCAGCAGAAGTGGACTGGCCCCTTTGAAGTCCTCTTGGCTACCCTTATGGCTGTCAAACTCAATGGGCTCAAAGCTTGGATCATACATACTCAAGTTAAAGAAAACAAACAAACAAAAAACGCCCCGCTGGACACCGAGAGACAGAGTCATCAGAACTGTGAGAACTGGAGTTGTAAGCCAGCTGAGGACCTTAAATACTTGTTTTCCCAACACCCTCCTGTGTGGGTGAGATCCCCCAAAGGCTTTTATCACTGCTAATAACCTTGGTGTTAGTATTATCTCTCCTACACCAGTATACTCTACTTGAACAGTTCAGATTGCTATAGACCTTTGAGTGAGCAGAATCAACCATGAACAGTGAGATGTGGTTATTTCTAGGAGTCACCCTATGTGTAAATGCTGCATGGGATTTTAATGTTCTTAATAGGTTACACCAAGCAATTGTAAACTATACTGCATGGGCTAACAATTGCCGGATTTGTTCACACTCTCCTTCGCATGTAGGGCAAAGGTTATCCATAATCCCTGTACGTCTCCATCCAACTTACTGGCTAAAAGAAGAGGAGGCACAACTAATAAGTAGATGCGATTAATAAATAAAAAAACAAACCCATAGGCAGAGTCCAGTACACCACTATAAGGTCTGCCTATTCATAGTAACAGTAGATCAGTGACCACAATGAAAGGCCAACTGTTCAATCCCATGTCTAATATTTTCCAGACAATTCCAAGCCAGGCTATAGTTCAGAATGGGCACTGGTCCTGAATGACCAATGTCCAAAAAGAAGAGGAGGGAATAAGACAGAGGTCCCCAGGCTGCAGATAATTCCACTGCCTCAAGCAGCTTGCTTGGCACATCCTATAACTTTACCTTAAAATCCTGGTTCCACTCTCCTTAATTGCTGCCCAAAACTAGAGGAAATAGAGGAAATTGGCAGAAACCAGTTTGGGCACCATGTTGACATTCGGAGTGGTCTCTTAGTTCATTAAGTACTTCTTACATAGTAACTTCCTCGACTCTGGGTGAAGTTTAACTGCCATTTTTCTGAACATGCAATACATGAAGTTATATGTAAACCTCAATTGCGCATGCATAGTATGATTAAGAATGTTGTTGCTATACCTTGTAGGAACTTCCTACTTGTAAATCCCTTAAAAGTAACCTTCCCCTTGCCCTCACTGAGCAGTCTTGGTGGCAGCAGCCCCAGCTGTTCCTTTCCTTGTGCAATGAGATAAAGGCTCCTTTCTACCCTCCCACCTCGGTCTCTCATTTATTGTCTGAGACACGTTGCACCTAGCAGAACCTGGAGTTTCCACCCAGCAACAGAAATATTTCACTTTTGTTATTCACTTTACTGTAAGAATTCACCTCGGGGGTCGGGGGGAGGAAGGGTAGACTTTACAATATGGTAAATTGGGAAGTCCATTTCATGTGCGAGGGTGGTATCTCGTTTTTACCTGCAACTGATGTCGTCCTTGTGAGACCAGTATTGCCAACCCCCCATTTCTGCTTTTTTTTTTTTTAATTTAAGAGCACCTGGACATTTGGATCTGTATATGACAACTCCCCATTTTAAGATGGTGGCAACTAATTCAATTTATAAAGAAAATTACCCTGCCAGCTTGTGGGACAAAGAAATCCATTTGGCCTTTTGTCTTTGGTTCCTGAAATTGACCCTTGGAACTTGCCAGCAATCAAGGTGCCTTTGCTTCCCAAAATAGCCAGGCAAATGTTGTGGGAAATATGTGCAAATGTAGGAGCACCAAAGACCACTCCTGGAAAATATCTTCAGGAAGGGAGGGGGGCAGGATACAATCAATCATGTATATTTATTGATTCAATCAGTGATACACATGCAATGAGGCTCCAATCATGCTTGTGCATCGAGGCCCCACCATGCATATGCATTGTTGAGATGCTTAATAGGGAAGCAGTGGGGCTTCATGGATAGGCAAAAATATCCATGCAGGGGAGAGGGGGACAGCAGAAGCCTCTTGCTGGGACCTCTCCCAGACCTTGCTATTGTGTCTCTTCACTTGTATCCTTTCTGATTATAATAAATGGGTAACTGTAAGTATTAGTCTCCTTGAGTTTTGTGAGCCATTCTAGAGAATTAAAGAACCCACAAGGGACAATGAGACTCTGATTTAGCTTGGGGTAGCTGATTCAGAGAAAACTTGTGCAGACAGTCGATTTGTGAAGACTCACCTCTGGGTGATAGGGAAAGGCTGCCCAGGCAATCTACGGAAAAGGATAGAATCCTTTTAACTTGTGTTTTGACCTGGATCATGTGGCCAAGGATGAAGTCTGAACTAACTCTGGGTGGTTAGGGTCAGGGAGAGAGTTCCACATGAAGTGGAAGTGTGGGAAGGTGAAGCTTGGATCCATTTCCAGGTGGCAGCTGGGTTCATACTGACCCTTGCAACACAGTTAGTCCCTCTGTGCAGTTTGCACACAGTCAACCATAATTGCAAACCACATTTCAGCTCATGAGCCACCAGTGTGACCCCTAGGCAGAATCTTCATCTCTTGTGTTTCTATTTGAGAAGTAGGCTTTTTGATAAGACCAAGATGAGTGTGGAAAGTGTTGCCAATTACTGGCCTGCCTTCACCTTTAAAAACAATTTTTTTCTGACCTTTATTTTAACCTTCTAAAGTAGTGCTATCCAATCAAAACATAATGTGACAGCTGAAGAATGTAATCAGTTCACTGAACTGTACACATAGAGATTGTTAAATTGGTGTATATTAACAACAGCAAAAATAAAATAAATTGAAAAAATATATATAATGTAAGACACGTGTGTCATTTTAAATAGCCTGTTGTTGTTGGGTGCCGTCAAGTTGATTTTGACTAATACCGACCTCATGTGACAGAGTAGAACTGCACCATAGGGTTTTCTAGGCTATAATCTTTACAGGAGCAGACTGACAGATCTTTCTCCCCCAGAGCTCCTGGGTGGATTTGAATTGGCAGCTAAGTGCTTAACCGTTTTGCCACAAGGGCTTCTTATAAATAGCCTAGTAAACCAAAAACCAAACCAAACCAATTGCTGTCCAGTCAATTCTGGCTCATGGTGACTCCATGTGTTGCAGAGTAGAACTTCTCCATGGGGTTTTCTTGGCTGTAATATTTACAGAAGCAGATCTCCAGGCCTTTCTTCCAGGGCATCGCAGAGTGGGTTCAAACAGACAACCTTTAGGTTAGTAGTTGAGCACAAACCATTTGCACCACCTAGGGACCTTAATAGGCTAGTAGCCTCATTTAAAAAGTGAAAGGAAACTACAGCCAAAAACCTCGTGGGATTTGGTTCCTTGGTTTGGAGGTTTAGGGTCTTGGTTTCATGGGACAACCCAGTATTTGGCCTAATAACATGTTTAGTGCTTCTGTTCTACCTCCTAGTTCCTTGTGTAGTGCCTGGGGTCTTAAAAGTTTGCAAGAGGGCATCCAAGGCATAGCAATTGGTCTCTATTTGCTTGGAGCAACAGAGGAAGAAGGAGAGTCAGGAATAGGAGAAGGATATGGAATGTGTGGCTAATTGCTTCCATGAACAACACGAGACCAGAACTGGATGGTGCCCGGCTACCATTACTGAACATTTTGATCAAAGATTCCGTAGAAGACTCATGATCAAAAGGGGGGAAATGCAGAACAGAATTTCAAATTCTAATAGACTCCAGACTTCCTGGAGCCATGAAGTTTGGATGAACCCCTGAAACTATTGCCCTGAGACAATCCTTAGACCTTAAACCAAAAATATAACCTGAAGTTTTCTTAAACCAAACAATAGTTTTGCTTGACTGCTAAAAAAATGTCTGCCTTGAGCATCATGCTCTTTTAAGAACTATCTATATGGAATCAAATTGATAATAGCAACTGGAAAGATTAGATAGAAACCTTAGGGGTAGTAAATTTATGTTAATTGGGGAGGAACAACTCAGAAAAGGAAGGTGAGAATGTTTGCACAACTCGAAGAATGTAATCAATGTCACTAAATGTTACATGTAGTCACAGATGAACTGGTACATGTTTTGCTGTGTATATTCTCAAAAACAAAAAGTAAAAGGAAATGGATAAAATTAATTTTAGTAATGTATTTTGTTTAACCCAATATATACAAAATATTTTCTTTTTTTTTTCACAGTAAATCTTCAAAATATGGTACTTTACGCTTATACCAAACCTATATTTGAACTAGCCACAGTTTAAGTGCCCAATAGTTACATATGGATAGTAGCTACTGTATTGGACAGTGCAGTTCTAGAGAATTCTGAAGATCTTTTTTGATCTATTTGTTAATTATATTCATCTACAGATAATTAGGGATTCATTCAACAAATACCGAGTGCTTATTCTAAGCCAGGCTCTGGACTAGATGCTACAAAACAAACAATCATAGCCCCTACCCTCTAAGAACACAAGTTTAATGGAAAATTAAATGAATTTCATCAATTCTCTGGAAGGATATTTTTGTGTTTGTCATAGATTTTGAATCCCAGTTTTATGTCTATCACATTGGGATTTGTGACTGAGAGCTCACTCAGAAAATCTAATGAATGGGTATTTGTTTTTCTAATCCTACTAATAAAGCTTTGTTGATGCCTTACCATTTTGTTCCTGGTAAAAGACAAATTCTGTCCTGCTAAGTCATGGAAATCCTAGAACAAGCCCTCAATTTCTGAGTAACTAAAACATAAAATATTTTCTATCAGTTGGGGACACAGCATCTTGATTGCTGAGTAAAGCAGACTATTGAGATGTCAGCAACAGTTTTTGTTTGTTTTTCTGGGTTTTTTTTTTTGGTCTTCTGCTCCATGGATTTATTCGTTATAGGCTCGGTGGCACTAACAGAAATGGAAGCAACTCAACTAGATTCATCCAAAATGTAAGAGAAGGCATGAGAAAGGTAAGACCTGTACCCAGTAACGTGTTATAGATTCTCAGATCTCTACTAGGGGTATTTGGACTGAGGAAAACAGGCCTGAAGGCAAGGTTTTGCCTTACGCAAATCACCAAGTATATCTTATGCCTTCAGGGAGACCTGAGTACAAACTGATGCCACCACTAAATGACTGTGTAACTTTGGCAAGTTAGTTAACCTCTCTAAGCCTCAGTTTGCTCATCTCTCAACTGTAAATGGGCTTATAGTACCTACCTCATAGGGCTGTGGCAAAGATTAAATCAGAGCAGACATGTAAAAATTCATGACTTATAGGCTGCAAGAATCCATAGAGAGACAGCAATCAGAAATCCAGAAGATTAACAGTAAAATTTCAGAATTGGACAACTCAATAGAAAGTCATAGGAGCAGAACTGAGGCAATACAAGTCAGAATTAGTGAGATTGAAGATAAAAGCACTTGACACCAATTTATTTGAGGAAAAATCAGATAAAAGAATTTTAAAAAATGAAGAAACCCTAAGAATTGTGTGGTACTCTATCAAGAGGAATAACCTACGAATGATTGGAGTACCACAATGGGGTGGGGGTGGGGGGGAAACAGAAAATACAGAGAGAATTGTTGAAGATTTGTTGGCAGAAAACTTCCCTAATACCATGAAAGATGAGAAGATATTTATCCAAGATGCTCATGGAACCCCACATAAGGTAGATCCCAAAAGAAAGTCACCAAGACATAATTATAATCAAACTTTCCAAAACCAAAGATAAAGAGAGAATTTTAAGAGAGGCTAGGGATAAATGAAAAGTCATCTACAAAGAAGAGTCAATAAGACCAAGCTCAGACTACTCAGCAGAAACCATGCAGGCAAGAAGGCAATGGGATGACATCTAGAAAGCCTTGAAGGAAAAAAAATTGCCAGCCAAGAATTATGTATCCAGCAAAACTGTCTCTCAAATATGATGGTGAAATTAGAGCATTTCCAGAGAAACAGAAGTTTAGGGAATTTGCAAAAACCAGACCAAAATTACAAGAAATACTAAAGGGAGTCCTCCAGTTAGAAAATCAGTTAACATCAGATGACAATCCAAGACGAGAACACAACACAGAGCAACCAGATATCAAAATAGGAAAGTCACAAAAATAAATCAGAGCTAAAACATTGAAAATAGGGAAACAGATGTCAGTATGTAAAATACGACAACATTACAACAAAAAAGAGAGACTAAGAAATGTAGTCATAGATTTTTCATATGGAGAGGAAGTCAAGGCAATATAAAGAAAGAAAAGACTGGTATGAACTTAAAAAAGAAAGGGGTAAATATTAAGGTAACCACAAAGGAAACTAACAATCCTATACATCAAAATAAAAAACCAGAAAAATATAAAGACTCAGCAAACACAAAATCAACAACAATGAAAAAGACAGAAAAAAAAATACATAAAGAAAAACGACTCAGCACAGAAAATTAAGTGGAACAAAGAAACTGTCAATAACACACACAAAAAGACATCAAAATGACAGCACTAAATTCATGCCTATCAATAATTACACTGCATGTGTTACCGCAAATAACGCAGATTGGAGCCGCCTGCCGCAATAGCCAATTCTGGGACAGGTGAGGTGAGCAGCAAGAGTTTTATTATATATCGATATATAGGAAACAGAGGGGAATAGATTCCTCCAAAAACTCATCTCCCTCGCTAGAGATCAGCCTAAGGCATTATAGGGACAGGATTATGGGTCTTAGAAGTTTGCTTTAGTTCCCCCTTGAGGTGGTCACGTACCAGAAGTGTTAATCTTCTCCTGATATTCTTGGGGATTATCTGGCGACATCCTGCTTTTCTTGTCTCAAGATGGGTACTTTGTTTGGTTTTTTATTCCTAGGTGTCATGGATTGAATTGTGTCCCCCAAAAAATGTGTAGCAACTTGGCTAGGTCATGATTCCCAGAACTGTATGATTGTGTAATCTGATGTGATTTCCTTATGTGTTATAAACTCTATCACTATGATGACGTTATATGTGATCTCCTTATGTATTGTAAATTCTATCACTGTGATGAGGTTATGCTGATGAGGTTTATAAGATTAGATAGTGTCTTGATCCAATCTCTTTTGAGATATAAAACAGAAGAGCAAGCAGAAACACATGGGAACCTCATACCACCAAGAAAGCAGTGCCGGGAGCAGAGCGCGTCCTTTGGACCTGAGGTTCCTGTGCTGAGATGCTCCCAGACCAAAGGAAAACTGATGCATCACAAGGACCTTCCTCCAGAGCCAACAGAGAAAGCGTTCCTCTGGAGGTGATGCCCTGAATTTGGACTTGCAGCCTACTGGACTGTGATAGAATAAACTTCTGTGTGTTAAAACCATCCACTTGTGGTATTTCTGTTGGAGCAGCACTAGATGACTGAGACACTAGGTCATTATCACTTGTTTTCCACCCTCCAAGGAGGATCGTTGGTTAATCTTAAACCTTTTGTAGAGACTGGAACTGGAGGGAAAAACAAGATCATGAGACAATGTGGGGGTTAGCAATGGGGAGTAGTAATAGTGAGCCGGACCTATGCAGCCTCTTCCAAATGTAAATGGACTAAATGCACCAATAAAGAGACAGAGAGTGGCAGATGGGGTAAAAGAACACGATCTGTCTATATGCTGCCTACAAGAGACACGCCTTAGACTTAAAGACACAAACAAACTAAAACTGAAAGGATGGAAAAAAATATATCAAGCAAACAGCACTCAAAAAAGAGCAGGAGTGGTATATTAATCTCTGACAAAATAGACTTTCAAGTAAAATCCACCACAAAGAATAAGGAAAGACACTATATAATGAGTAAAAGGTCAATACACCAGAAGGAGATAACTATAATAAATATTTATGCACCCAAAGACAGGGATCAAAAATACACAAAACAAACTCTAACAGCATTGAAAAGAGAGATACACAGCTCCACAATAACAGTAGGAGACTTCAACACACCACTTTTGGTGAAGGACAGAACACCTAGAAAGACCCTCAGTAAAGACACGGAATATCTAAATGCTACAGTCAACCAACTTGATCTTATAGACATATACTGAATACTCCATCCAATGGCAGCCAAGTATACTTTCTTTTCCAATGCACATGGAACATTTTCCAGAATAGACCACATAATAGGCCATAAAGCAAGCCTTAACAGAATCCAAAGCACTGAAATATTACAAAGCATCTTTTCTGATCATAAAGCCATAAAAGTAGACATCAATAACAGAAAAAGCAAGGAAAAAAAAAATCAAGCACATGGAAACTGAACAACACCTTGCTCAAAAACTACTGGGTTATAGAAGAAATTAAGGATGGAATAAAGACATTCATAGAATCAAACGAGAATGAAAACATATCCTACCAGAACCTTTGGGACACAGCAAAAGCAGTGCTCAGAGGTCAGTTTATAGCAATAAACGCACACATCCAAAAAGAAGAAAAGAGCCATAATCAAAACATTAACCCTACAAGTAGAAACAGAATAGCAAAAGAAGCCCTCAGTCACCAGAAGAAAGGAAAGAATAAGAATTAGAGCAGAATTAAATGAAATAGAGACTAGAAAAACAATTGAGTTAACAAGACCAAAAGCTGGTTCTTTGAAAAGATCAACAAAATCCATAAACCATTGCCCAAACTGACAAAAGAAAAATGGGAGAGGAAGCAAATAACCTGTATAAGAAACGAGATGGGTGATATCACAAGAGACCCAACTGAAATTAAAAGAATCATAACAGAATACTATGAAAAATTGTATTCTAAGAAATTTGAAAACCTAGAGGAAATGGACAAAATTCTGGAAACTCACTACCTACCTAAACAAACACAGACGTAGAACAACTCAATAAACCTATAACAAAAGA
Organism: Dugong dugon; assembly: GCA_030035585.1. NCBI lineage: Eukaryota > Metazoa > Chordata > Mammalia > Sirenia > Dugongidae > Dugong > Dugong dugon. Next base: position 154,397,092 of record CM057460.1, read on the forward strand.
AGAGATCAAAAAGGTAACTAAAAAACTCCCAACAAAAAAAATAAAAGCCCTGGCCTGGATGGTTTCACTGGAGAATTCTACCAAACTTTCAGAAAAGAGTTAACACCACTACTACTAAAGGTAATCTCAGAGTACAGGAAAGGATGGACTACTCCCAAACTCATGCTATGAAGTCAGCATAACCCTGATACCAAAACCAGGTAAAGACACCACAAAAAAAGAAAATTACAGACCAATATCCCTCATGAACATTGATGCAAAAATCCTCAACAAAATTCTAGCCAATAGAATTCAACAACATATCAAGAAAATAATTCACCGTGATCAACTGGGATTTATACCAGGTATGCAGGGATGGTTCAACATTAGAAAAACAATCAATGTAATCCATCACATAAATAAAACAAAAGACAAGATCCACATGATCTTATCAATCAATACAGAAAAGGCATTTGACAAAGTCCAACATCCATTCATGATAAAAACTCTCAACAAAATAGGAACAGAAGGGAAATTTCTCAACATAATTAAGGGCATTTATACAAAGCCAACAGGCAACATCATTCTAACTGGAGAGAGTTTGAAAGCATTCCCCTTGAGAACAGGAACCAGGCAAGGATGCCCTTTATCACCACTCTTATCCAACATTGCACTGGAGGTCCTAGCCAGAGCAATTAGGCTAGAAAAAGAAATAAAAGGCATCATCCAAATTGGTAAGGAAGAAGTAGAAGAATCTCTATTTGCGGATGATATGATCTTATACACAGGAAACCCCAAATAATCCACAAGAAAACTACTGGAACTAATAGAAGATTTCAGCAAAGTATTAGGATACAAGATAAACACACAAAAATCAGTTGGATTCCTCTACACTAACAAAGAGAACTTCAAAGAGGAACTCAGCAAATAAATACCATTTGCAATAGCCCCCAAGAAGATAAAATACTTAGGAATAAATCTAACCAGAGACGTAAAAGAACTATACAATGAAAACTACAAGACACTACTGCAAGAAACCAAAAGAGACCTGTGTAAGTGGAAAAACATACCTTGCTCATAGATAGGAAGACTCAACATTGTGAAAATGTCAATTCTACCCAAAGCAATCTACAGATACGAAGCAATCCCGATTCAAATTCCAACGGCATTTTTTAATGAGATGGAGAAACAAATCACCAACTTCATATGGAAAGGGATGAGGCCCTGCATACATAAAGCATTACTAAAGAAGAAGAACAAAGTGGGAGGCCTCACACTACCTGATTTTAGGACGTATTATACCGCCACAGTTGTCTTAACAGCCTGGTACTGGTACAACAACAGATACGTAGACCAACGGAACACAATTGAGAATCCAGACCTGAATTCATCCACCTATGAGCAGCTGATATTTGACAAAGGCCTAAACAAAAGACAAGATTAATTGGGGAAAAGAAAGTCCCTTTAACAAATGGTGCTGGCATAACTGGATATCCATCTGCAAAAAACTGAAACAAGACCCATACCTCACACAATGCACAAAACAAACTCAAAATGGATCAAAGACCTAAATATAAAATCTGAAACAATAAAGATCATGGAAGAAAAAATAGGGACAATGCTAGGAGCCTTAATACATGGCATAAACAGAATACAAACCATAAGTAACAATGCACAAGAACCACAAGAAAGATTAGATAACTGGGAGCTCCTAAAAATCGAACACTTATGCTCATCAAAAGACTTCACCAAAAGAGTAAAAAGACAACCTACAGACTGGGAAAAAATTTTTGGCTATGACAAATCTGATCAGCATCTAATCGCTAAAATCTACAAGATACTGTAAAACTTGAACAACAAAAAGGCAAAGAACCCAGTTTAAAAAATGGGCAAAGGATATGAACAGGCACTTCACCAAAGAAGACATTCAGGCAGCTAACACACACATGAGGAAATGCTCATGATCATTAGCCATTAGAGAAACACAAATTAAAACTACAATGAGATACCATCTCACCTCAACAAGGCTAGCATTAATCCAAAAAACACAAAGTAATAAATGCTGGAGAGGTTATGGAGAGACTGGAACACTTATAAACTTTTGGTTGGGATGTAAAATGATACATCCACTTTGGAAATTGATTTGGCGCTTTCTTAAAAAGCTAGAAACAGAAGTACCACACAATCCAGCAATCCTACTCCTTGGAATATATCCTAGAGAAATAAGAGCCATCACACGGGTAGATATATGCACACTCATGTTCACTGTAGCACTGATCATGACAGTAAAAAGAAGGAAACAATCTAGGTGCCCATCACCGGGTGAATGGATAAACAAATTATGGTATCTTCATACAATGGAATACTACGCAATGATAAAGAACAACAATGAATCCGTGAAACATAACATGGAGGAATCTGGATGGCATTATGCTGAGCAAAAGGACAAATATTGTATTATACGACTATTATAACAACTCAAGAAAAGGTTTAAACACAGAAGAAAACATTCTTTGATGGTTATGAGGCTGGGGAGGGAGAGAGGGGTATAGTGAACTCACTAGCTAGCAGAAGATCAATTGCAGTATCAGGCAGAAAATGAAAGAGACTCAGAGATCTGTAGTTGGTAATGGACTTTACCTGTAACATAGACCCCTTAACTCCCCATCTCATCTCTCACCTGGATCACTGCAATGACCTACTAGCTGGTCTCCTGACTTTACGGTTGCCCCTCTGCAGTATAGTCTCATCAGAGCTGCCAGAAAATCTTAGGTGAAGGGAAGGACAACACGCCCTATGGGGGAAGTCAACACAACTGGACAAAACCAAAGCTGAGAAGTTTCCTGAATACAACCAAACACTTCAACAGACAGAGTAGCAGGGGCAGAGGTCTGGGGACCATGGTTTCAGGGGACGTCTAGGTCAACTGGCATAACAAAGTTTATTAAGAAAATGTTCTGCATCCCACTTTGGTGAGTGGCGTCTGGGGTCTTAAAAGCTTGCGAGCAGCCATTTAAGATGCATCAATTGGTCCCAGCCCACCTGGAGTAAAGGAGAATGAAGAACACCAAAGACGCAAGGAAAGTATTAGCCCAAGAGACAGAAAGGACCACATAAACCAGAGACTTCATCAGTCTGAGACCAGAAGAACTAGATGGTGCTCAGCTACCACCAATGATCGCCCTGACAGTGAACAAAAGGGAGAGTCCCTGATGGAGCAGGAGAAAAGTGGTGTGCAGAACTCAAATTCTAGTAGAAAGACCAGACTTAATGGTTTGATTGAGACTGTAGGGACCCTGGAAGACATGGCCCCCAGACTCTCTGTTAGCACAAAGGTAAAACCATTCCCAAGACCAACTCTTCAGACAAAGATTAGACTGGACTATGAGACATAAAATGATACTCATGAAGAGTGTGCTTCTTAGGTAGATACATGAGACTAAATGGGCAGCTCCTGTCTGGAGGCGAGATGAGAAGGCAGAGAGGGTCAGGAGCTGGTTGAATGGACATGGGAAATCTGGGGTGGAGAGGAGGAGTGTGCTGTCACAGTATAGGGAGAACAATTAGGGTCACATAACAATGTATGTATAAATTTTTGTATGAGAGGCTAACATGAACTGTATACTTTCACTAAAAGCATAAAAATAAAATTAAAAAAAAGAAGTTCGTGGCCTAATCATAGTAACCTTGCAGACTTGTCAAGAGGATCAAATGAAATAACGGCTTAAGAAAAAGCTTTGTTATTGATAAAGTACTTTACAGAAGTTATATTTTGCTATAAATTCATTTAACCTGTGTTTATTACTATCTACTAATTACTTGGTTCTCGGGGTAACCTAGCCTCAGGGCTCTCCTAGCCTAGCAGAAGATCAATTGCAGTATCAGGCAGAAGATGATAGCGACTCAGAGATCTGTAGTTGGTAATGGACTTTACCTGTAACATAGACTCCTTAGCTCCCCATCTCATCTCTCACCTGGATCACTGCAATGACCTCCTAGCTGGTCTCCTGACTTTACGGTTGTCCCTCTGCAGTATAGTCTCATCAGAGCTGCCAGAAAATCTTTTTAAAAAGTAAATCAGATCCTATTGCTTCCCTGCTCAAAGTCCTCTATTGGCTTCCCATTGTTCTTAGGAAAGAATCCAAGCTCCTTACCATGCCCTGTAAGGCCCTATGTGATCTGGCCCCAACACATCTCTGACCTCATTACTGCTAGCTCATTACTCTGAAGCCAGCTTTGGCCGCCATTGAATTCCCTGTGCCTAGAACTATGTTGGGCAGAGAGTACAAACTCTAGAAATATTTTGCCCAGGCTAGATCCTTAGAGCAAGGGCTTCATGGATGTGGGTGGACTTACTGGAGTCCACCCGCATCCATGAAGCCTTTGCTCTAAAGAGTAAATCAGGAAATAAAGCTGCTGATTGTGGAAAACAAGGAATGGTCTTTAATTAGAGTGTCTCAAATCAGATGGAGGCAGTGGTGTTTCAGTGGTGGAATTCTCACCTTCCATGTGGGAGACATGAGCTCCATTCCAGCCAGTGCACCTCATGTGCAGCCACCTCCCCTGTCAGTGGAGGCTTGTGTGTTGCTATGATGCTGACCTGGTTTCAGTGGAGCTTCCAGGTTAAATGGACTAGGGATAGAATAAAAAATCAAATTCATAAAAAAAAAAAAAAAAAAGAAAAGAAAAGACTAGACTTACTGGCCTGATAGAAATTGGAGGAACCCCCAAGACTATGGCCCTCAGACACTTCTCTGACTTGGAACTGCAGCCATTCCTGGAAACACCTTCCAACCAAGCAACAGGCAGGCCCATAAAATAAACAGCAACAGTTGAAAAGAACGTGCTCCATAGAACGAACAATTATACGAGATCAAAGGGCAACATTTGCCCATAACTAAAGAAGAGAAGGCAGAAAGGGTAGGAAAAAGAGATGAAAGGAAACGAGGAACCCAGGGTGGGGGAGAGAGTTGACACAGTGTGGGGATTGCAGCGAATGTCATGGAATGCTCTGTTTACAATTTGTTGAATAGGAAACTAACTTGCTCTGTAAACTTTCATCTAAAACACAATAAAATATTTTTTAAAAAATGGACTAGGAAGAAAGTTCTGGCCATCTACTTCCAAAAATCATTGTACCCTATGGAGTACAATGGTCTGATCCCCAGTCAGTCAGAACAGGGAAGAAATTTGTTCTGTGTGCATAGGGTCACCATGAGTCCAAGCCATCTCAATGGCAGGTAATAATAACATCTCAAATCAAACGATAAAAGACAGTCCACCTCAATTCTGGGTGATAGGGGAAAGAACGCTAATAACAAATGACCTTGAAACAAGAGATATTTTATTGCTTTTTAAAAATCCTGTTGTTCACAAAAAAAAGAAAACATGATTTGTGAACTGTGAACAAGTTCAAACAACCCCTCAGTTGACAGGATGGGAAAGGGAAGAAAAGCAAGAGACCTATTTACAGATGGTTTAAATAACCCAGATGCATTTACATTGTCCCCACAGTCTTAGACTCTGCCTGGTTAGAGGCCCTGAGAGAGTATGGGGTGAAGGGAGGGTGTTCCCAGAGGACATAGTGTGGGTTCCACTGAACTGGAAGCTTCGACTACCATCTGGACACCTTGGGCTCCTTATGCCAGTGAGGAGTTACCATATTGGCAGGGTAATCCCTGATTACAATGAGGGGTCAGGGTTGCTGTTAAAAATGGGATCAGGAGGAGTATGTCTGCAACCCAGGGAATTCACTGGGACATCAGTTGGTGCTTTCCTATCCAGTGATAATAGAAAATAAGTAACTGCAACAGCCATAACCTGACAAGGGCAAGGTAACTAAAGGCACAGACCTCTCAGAAATCAAAGTCTGGATCACCCCACTGGAAAGTATGCAGGCCAACCAAAGTGTTAATCGAGGACTAGGGAAATGTAGAATGAACAGCAGAGGAGGGAGATGATATGATTATCACTTATAGCCTTGGGACCAGCTGCAGCTGAAGAGAAATATAGTTCATTTTACTAGCTCACTTGCCTTAAGCCTTTACAGAGATTGAGGCTGGCTATAGGAGTCCCTGAGTGTCTCAAATAGTTAAGCACTCGACTATTATCTGAAAGGTTGGCTGTTCGAACCCACCCAGAGGCACCTCGGAAGAAAGGCCTAGGTGATCTTCTTCCAAAAGGTCACAGCCTCAAAAATTCTATAGAATTCTACCCTGCACACATGGAGTCGCCATGAGTTGTAGTCGACTTGACAGCAACTAACAACAACACTACATTAAAGGGAATTTCATGATTTACAGGATTTGTATCTTGGAAGGAGAGAGAACATTTTGTTCTTACAAAAGTTGTTGTTGTTGTTAGCTGCTGTCAGTTGGCTCTTGACTCATGGTGACTCCATGTACAACAGAATGAAATGTTGTCCAGTCCTGCCCCATCCCCATGATCAGTTGTGGATTGCCAGACCTTTTTTCCTAGAATGTCCTAGTCTGGAAGCTCTGCTGAAATCTGTTCAGCACATAGCAACATGCAAATCTCCACGGACCGATGGGTGGTGGCTGTGCTTGAGGTAGATTAACCAAGAACTGAACCCAGGTCCCCCGCATGGAAGGTGAGAATTCTACTACTGCAGGGCTGTCTTAGCTATCTAGTGCTGCTGTAACAAAAATACTACAAGTGGATGGCTTTAACAAAGAGAAATTTATTCTCACAGTCTAGTAGGCTTGAAGTCCAAATTCAGGATGTCACCTCCAGGGGAAATCTTTCTCTCTGTGTTGGCTCTGGAGGAAAGTCCTTGTCATCAATCTTCCCCTGGACTAGGAGCTTCTCAGCACAGGGACCCCAGGTCCAAAGGTCTCATGCTCCTGGCTCTAATTTCTTGGTCACATGAGGTCCCTGTGTCTTTCTGCTTGCTTCTCTCTTTTCTATCTCAAAAGAGATTGGCTTAAAACACAGTCTAATCTTGTAGATTGAGTCCTGCCTCATTAACATAACTGTCAGTAATCCCATCTCATTAACATTATAGAGATAGGATTTACAACACAGGAAAATCACATCAGATGACAGAATGGTGGACAGTAACACAACACTGGGAATCATGGCCTAGCCAAATTGCTACACATATTTTTTGGGGACACAATTCAAACCATGACAAAGGCCTATATTGTCGTATACTACTGGATATAGTTGGGGGGGGGAATGAACAGCATTATATCTAATAAACATTACTATACACATTAAAAAGCAAGAAAATGTAAACCATACCTAGGAGAAAAATAAATAATAAAAACAGACACAAAAAGACAGAGACTATGGAATTAAGACACAAGGACATTAAAACAGCTATTGTAAATATGCTCAATATGCCCAAGGATTTAAAAAGAAAAAACAGGAACATAAGGAGAAGAAACATGAAAGACATAAAAATAATCACTAAATGCAATTTCTAGAGATGAAAAATATATTTGAAATGAACATTTCACTGGATGGGATATATACCCTATTAAATATGGTGGAAGGAAAGATTAGTGAACTTGGGGACATAGCAATAGAAACTATTCTAAATAAATCTTAGATAGAAATGGAATGAAAAAATGAACAGACCCTCAGTGACCTGTGGGACCATATAAATCAACCTAACACATGTGTAATTGGTGTCCAGAGGAGAGAAGGAGGGAACAAATAATGGCCATAGTGTTTCAAAATTTGATGAAAACTAACTGCAATGAGATATCACCTCATGCCCGTTAGAATGGCAATGATTAAAAAATAAAAATAAAAATAAAAACTGGAAAACAAAATCAACAAGTGCTGGCAAGGTTGTGGAGAAACTAGAACCCTCATCCACTGCTGGTGGGAATGTAAAATGGTACACCCACTGTGGAAAACGGTTAGGTGGTTCCTCAAAAAGTGGAATGTAGAAATATACAACATAGCAATTCCAATCCTAGGTAGATACCCACAAAAAGTGAAGAGCAGGAATGCAAACAGAAGCTTGTACAACAATGTTCATTGCAGCATTTTTCACAATAGCCAACAGCTGGAAACAACCAAAATGTCCATCAAAAGATGAATGAATGAACAAAATGTCATATATACATACAATAGAATATTACACAGCCATAAAGAGAAATGAAGTTCTGATACATAACACAACATGGATGAACCTTGAAAACTTTATGCTGAGCAAAATAAGTCAGTCGCAATAGGACAAATACTGTATGATCTCACTTATATGAAATAAGCAAGTATATAGAAACCAAAGATTATTAATGGTCACCAGGGTGGGAGGGAGCGGGTAATGCAGGAGTTTTTGTTTGAGGGGCATTGAGTGTATGTTAATAGTGGTAGAATATTTTGGAAAAGGATAGTGATAATGGTGGCACAACATGAAAAACGTAATCAATGTATTTGAATTGTAAATGTGGAAGTTGTACTGGTGAATGTTTTGATGTGTATACTTCTACCACAATAAAAATATTTTGCTGAAAACTATAAACCCAGAAGTCACAGAATGTTGATGAGCCCCAAGCAGGATAACATACAGTTGTGGATTGAATTGTGGCCCCCAAAAATATGTGTCAACTTGGCTAGGCCATGATACCCAATATTGTGTGGCTGTCCTCCATTTTGTGATCTGGTGGAATTATCCTATGTGTTGTAAATCCTAACCTGTATGATGTTAATGAGGCAGGATTAGAGGCAGTTATGTTAATGAGGCAGGACTCAATCTACAGGATTAGTTTGTATCTTGACTCAATCTCCTGTAAGATATAAAAGAGAGAATTGAGCAGAAAGGGGAGGGACCTCATTACCACCAAGCAAGAAGAGCTAGGAGTGGAGCATGTCCTTTGGACCCGGGCTCTCTGTACTGAGAAGCTCCGAGATCAAGGGAAGGTTGATGACAAGCACCTTCCCCCAGAGCTGACAGAGACACCTGGAGCTGATGTCCTGAATTTGGACTTCTAGCTTCCTAAAATGTGACAGAATAAATTTCTGTTTGTTAAAACCACCCATTGGTGGTATTTCTGTTATAGCAGCACTAAATAACTAAGACAGGCCCCTTTCAGTTTGCATTAATTTTTGTATTTGTTCCTGTGTATGTAATGAACTTTTTTCTCTGGCTGCTTTTATCAATTTTTTTTCTTGATCACTTTTCAGCAATTTCATTATGATACTATTGGTATGTGTCTTAGTTATCTAGTGCTGCTATAACAAAATACCACAAGTAGTGTTTTTAACAAACAGAAATTTATTTTCTCACAGTTTAGGATGCTAGAAGTCTGAATTTAGGGCGTCAGCCATAGGGGGAGGCTTGCTGTCTCTGTTGGCTCTGAAGGAAGGTCCATGTCTCTTCAGCTTCTGCTTCCTGGTTCCTTGGAGATCTCTATATGTCTTGGCATCTATCTTACCCCCATCTTTGCTCTGCTTGCTTGCTTGTTTAATATCTTTTATATCTCAAAAAAGATTGACTCAAGATACACCCTACACTAATCCAATTAACATAACAAAGACAACTCATTCCCAAATGGTATTATAACCACAGGCATAGAGGTTAGGATTTATAACATATTTTTTGGGGACACAATTCAATCCATAACAGGGCCCCATACACAAAAAATAACTCAAAATGGATTAAAGTCTCAAATTTAAGAGCCATGACTATAAAACTCACAAAAGAAAACACAGGAGTAAATCTTCATGACCTTATATTTGCAGATGAATTCTTAACTATGACACCAAAAGTATGAGCAACCAAAGAAAAAACAGGTAACTTTAGACTTCATCAAAGTTAAAAACATTTGTGCATCAAAGGACATTATCAAGAAAATGAGAAGACAACTTACAGAATGGGAGAAAATAATTGGGAAACACTATATCAGATAAGGGTTTAATATCCAGAATATATAAAGAAAAAAAACTAAACAACAAAAGACTAACAACCTGATTAAAAAATGAGCAAGGACTTGAATAGACTTTTCTCCAAAGAAGATATATGCATGGCCAATAAGCATATGAAAAATGCTCAACATCGTTAGTCCTTACCAAAAACCAAAACCAAACCTGTTGCCACTGAGTTGATTCTGACTCACAGCAACCCTATAGGACAAAGTAAAACTGCTCCATAGGGTGGGTTTCCAAGGAGCGGTTGGTGGATTTGAACTGCCGACCTGTTGGTTACAGCCAAGCTCTTAACCACTGCAAGGTAAATGTAAATTAAAACTATAAGGAGATACCACTTCAGCCACACTAGGATGATTATTATTAGAAAAATAGAAAATAATATGTGTTGGCAAGGATGTGGAGAAATTGGAACCCTCATCCATTACTGGTGGGAAGGTAAAATGGTGCAGCCACTGTGAAAACAGTTTGATAGTTTCTCAAAAAATTAAACATAGAATTACCATATGACCTAGCAATTCTACTCGTGTGTATATACCTAACAGAAACGAAAACATATCCAGACAAAACTTTTATATGAATGTTTATAGCAGCATTATTCATAATAGCCAAAAGGTAGGGGGAAAACCAAATGTCCATCAGTGGATGAATGAATAAACACATTGTGGCATATACATGCAATGGAATATTATTTATCCACAAAAAGGGAATGAAGTACTGACATAGGATACAACTTGGATAAACCTTGAAAGCATTATGTTAAGTGAAATAAACCACAAACAAAAGGTCATATAGTGTAGGATTTTTATGAAATATTCAGAATAGGAAAATATAAAAGACAGAAAGCAAATTAGTGTTTGACAAAGGGCAGAGGGCTATGGGGAGTGATTACTTAAAAGATATGGGGTGTTATTCTGGGGTGATGAAAACATTTTGAAACTAGAATGAGTTGGTGGTTGCACAACATAGTGAGAGTAATTTATGCCACTGAATTGTACACTTTAAAATGGTTAATTTATGTTGTGTGAATTTCACCTCAATAAATTTAAAACTTTTTTTGAAAAGTATTAATGCAAACTTTTTGTAAGAAATTATGCAAACCAGTAAACAAAGTAACTATTTGTTAAATACTCAAGGGGTGGGGGAACTCTCAACCTAGAATTTTATACCCATTAAAAATACCTTACAGAAATTAAAGCAAAGTAAAGATCTTTGCAGGCAAACGAAAGCTGAGACAATTTTATCCGCCAGCAAACATCCACAATAAGAAATGTTTAAAGAAGTTCTCCAGGCAGAAGTCAAATTATTCCTGGTGGAAATTTGGATCTACACAAAGAAATAAAAAGTGCTAGAAATTGTAAATATGTGGGTAAATATATTAGACTTTTTTTTCTATATTTTTAAAAACTAAATTTAAAGACAATTGGTTGTTTAAAACAATTTTTAAAAATTGGTTGTTTAAAAAATATCAACAGCATGTTGTGGGGTTTATACCATATGTAGAAGTAAGCTGTAGAACCAAAAAAACCAACCTGATGCTATCGAGTTGATTCCAACTCATAGCAACCCTATAGGACAGACTAGAACTGCTCCCATAGGGTTTCCAAGGCTGTAATCCTTACAGAAGCAGACTGCCACAGCTTTCTCCCATGGAGCAGCTGCGGGTTTGAACCACCAACCTTTCAGTTAGCAGCCAAGCACTTTAACCACAGTAGCACACACATACAAAAAAAAATGAGAGGGCAGAAATGTAAGTATGCTATTGTAAGGTCCTCATACATAAAATGATATTACGTTATTTGAGGGTAAACTTTGATAATTTAAAGATATGTATCATAAAACCTAGAGCAACAATACAAAACAAACAGATAAGAAAACAAAAAACATACAAACAGGCATAGCTAACAAGCCAATAATAATGGTAGAATGGAATCCTAAAAACAAAACAAAAAACCTCAGTGACTTGAATAAGTGAATATCACATAAATGGCAAATGTTCCTTTACTGATATACTTACCACAATTAAAAAGAAAAGGAAAACCTCAGTCAATAAAAAAGGAATCAAGGAACAAGAACAAAGAGTGGGGTGTGGGGTGAAGGATAGAAAACAAATAGCAAACAAGTAGATTCAGTGCCAGTCGTATTGATAATTACATTAAGTGTAAATGTTTAAACACTCAAAAAGGCAGAGAATATAAGAATATGAGGCTGGATACAAAAGGAAGACCTTTTTCTGGCTTTCAACAGAAAATTATTTTAAATATAAAGACTCAGATTTACAGGAAAGGATGAAAAAGGTACACCATACAAATGCTAATTGTAAGCTGAAGCGCCTATATTTATATTAGACAAACTAGATTTCAGGACAAGAAATACTGCCAAGGATAAGTCAAAGGAAAAATCATGAGGGAAATTTGGAAATATTTTAAATGGGATTGAAATTAAAATACAACGTATCAAAATTTCTGAGATGCAGCTAAAGTAGTGCTTAAAAAGAAATTTATAGCTTTAAATGCTTATATTAGAAAAGAAGAAAGGGTTAATATCAATAAACTAAGCTAGCTCTCTCAGAAGCTAGAAAAAGAAGAGAGAAACTCTAAGTATAAGGAAGGGGACATTAAAACTAAGAGCAGAAATCAATGAAGTGGAAAAGAGACAAAAGAGAAAAATGAAGCAAAAGCTGGTTTTTCTTAAATAAAATAGACACACCTCTAGCTAGACTGATTTAGAAAAAAGAAGACACAAATTGCCAGTATTAAAAATTACAGTGAACCTTCACCAGACTGAGTTCAGCACAAATAGCTGATGCTCAGCTACCTCCACTGACTACTCTGACAGGGATCACAATAGAGGGTCCCGGATAGAGCTGGAGACAGATACAGAACAAAATTCAAACTCACAAAAAAAGACCAGGCTTACCGGTCTGACAGAGACTGGAGAAACCCCGAGAGTACAGCCCCCGGATACCCTTTTAACTCAGTATTGAAGTCACTCCTGAGGTTTACCCTTCAGCCAAAGATTAGACAGACCCAAACAACAAAACGAGACGTAATGGGTACACCAGCCCAGGGGCAAGGACAAAAAGGCAGGAGAGGACAGGAAGGCTGGTAATGGGGAACCCAAAGTGGAGACGGGGAGAGTGTTGATATATTCTGGGGTTGGCAACCAGTGTCATAAAACAATATGTGTATTGATTCTTTAAGGAGAAACTAATTTGCTCGTACACATTCATCTAAAGCACACCAAAAAAAAAAAAAAAGGAAAATTAAAGTGAGGACATCAATCAGATTTGACAGACATTAAATAATCATGAGGGAATATTATGAACAACTTTGTTCCAAAAAATTTAACAACCTAGCTAAAATGGACAAATTCCTTGCAAAACACAAATTACCAAATTCACTCAAGGAAAAATTGAAAAACTGAATCAATTTTTAAAAATTGAACTCATAATTAAAACCTTCCCTTAAAGAAAACTTCAGGTCTGGATAACTTAACTGGTGATTTCTCTCATTCATTTAAAGAAGAAAAATACTAATCTTTTACCAACTCTTTCAGAAAATTGTTGAGGAGGGAACATTTCCCAACTTATTTTATGAGGCTAGCATTAACTTGACACCAAAACCAGAAAAAGGATTTATAAATAGACAAAACTACAGACGAATACCTTTCTTTTTCTTTTTTTGGTTTATTGTTGTAGTTTAAGTGAAAGTTTACATTTCAAGTTAGTCTCTTATACAAAAATTTATACATACATTGTTATGTGACTCTAATTGCTCTCCGTATAGTATGACAGCACACTCCTCCTTTCCACCCCTGATTTCCCATGTCCATTCAACCAGGACCTAACCCTCTCTGCCTTCTCACCTCATCTCCGGACAGAAGCTGCCAGTTTAGTCTAATGTAGCTACTTGAGCTAAGAAGCACACTCTTCACAAGTATCATTTTATGTCCCACAGTCCAGTCTGATTTTTGTCTGAAGAGTTGGCCTAGGAAATTGTCTTATTTCTGGGCTGACAGAGTCTCGAGGCCATGGTTTATGGGGTTCCTCCAGTCTCAGTCAGACCATTAAGTCTGGTCTTCCTTCCTACTAGAATTTGAGTTCTGCACCCCACCTTTCTCCTGCTCCATCAGGGACTCTCTGCTGTGTTCCCTGTCAGGGCGGTCATTGGTGGTAGCTAGGCACCATCTAGTTCTTCTGGTCTCAGGCTGAAGTCTCTGGTTTATGTGGCTTTTCTGTCTCTTGGACTAATACTTTCCTTGTGTCTTTGGTGTTCTCCATGCTCCTTTACTCCAGGTGGTTGGGACCAACTGATGCATCTTAGATGGCTGCTTGCAAGCTTTTAAGACCCCAGATGCCACTCACCAAAGTAGGATGCAGAACATTTTCTTAATAAACTTTATTATGCCAGTTGACTTAGATGTCCCCTGAAAGCATGGTCCCCAGAACCCCGCCCCTGCTACTCTGTCCTTTGAAGTGTTTGGTTGTATTCAGGAAACTTCTTAGCTTTTGGTTTAGTCCAGTTGTACTGACTTCCCTTGTGGTGTGTGCTGTCCTTCCCTTCACCTAAGATAATTCTTGTCTACTATCTAGTTAATGAATAACCCTCACCCTCCCTCCCCACCCTTGTAACCATCAAAGAATGTTTTCTTCTGTGTTTAAATCTTTTCCTGAGTTCTTATAATAGTGGTCTCATACAGTATTTGTCCTTCTGTGACTGACTAAATTCACTCAGCACTATGCCCTCCAGATTCTTCTGTGTTATAAGATGTTTCACAGCTTCATCGTTGTTCTTTATTGTTGCATAGTATTCCATTGTGTGAATATACTATAATTTGTTTATTCATTTGTCTGTCGATGGGCACTGTCTTAGTCATCTAGTGCTGCTACAACAGAAATACCACAAGTGGATGGTTTTAACGAAGAGAAGTTTATTTCCTTACAGTAAAGCAGGCTAAAAGTCCAAATTCAAGGTGTCAGCTCCAGGAGAAGGCTTTCTCTCTCTTGGCCTTCTCATCAGTGTTCCCCCAGACTAGGAGCTTCTCGGTGCAGGGACCCCGGTCCAAAGGACGCACTCTGCTCCGGCACTGCTTTCTTGATGGTATGAGGTCCCCCTGTCTGACTGCTCACTTCTGTCTTTTGTATCTCAGGAGATTGCCTCAGGACACAATCCAGTCTTGTAGATCAGGTCCTGCCTTACTAACAAAACTGCCACCCATCCTCCCTCATTAACATCATAGAGGCAAGTTTACAACATACAGGAAAATCACACAGTACCAGGAATCATGGCCTAGCCAAATGGATACACACATTTTTTGGGGGGACATAATCCAAACCATGACAGGCACCTAGGTTGTTTCCATCTTTTTGCTGTTGTGAACAGTGCTGCAATGAACATGGGTATGTGTATATCAGACCAATAACTTCCATTGCATATATGCAAAAATCCTTAACAAAATATTAGCAAATTAAATTCAGCGATATATAAAAAATGACACTACATCATAACCAAATGGAATTTATTCCAGGACCTCAAAGTTGATTTAACTTCTAAATATTAACCATGAAGGCGTCTCTATAGTTGCAGAAAAAAGCATTTGCCAAGATTTAACACCCATTCATATAAAGTCTATCAGCACACTAGGAATAAAAGGGAACTTCATCATGATAAAGGCACCTATGAGATATTTACAGCTAACATCACACTTACTGGTAAAATATTGAAAACTTTTTCCATAAGATTGGGAATAAGACAAGGATGTTCATTCTCACTACCTCTCTTCAACATTGTACTGGAGGTCCAAGTCAGTGCAGTAAGGCAAGAAAACAAAAGGCATATGCATTGAAAACAAAAACCAAAATTGTTTTTGTTTGCAGATGACATGATCATTGTGGCAGGTTGTATCTTCTAAAGATGTTCACACAAATGTCTCCAATTCCAGATGCTCTTCTTACAATGTGACTTGGATACTTCGCCAATTCAGAGGTGGCATCTAGGTCTCCTCTTAAAATTGGGTGGGCTTTTCTAACTGTCACTATGAGTCAGGATCGACTCCACAGCAATGGGTTGGGTTTTAGTGTGTGTGTGTGTGTGTGCGTGTGTGTGTGAGAGCTGTTATGACCAATAGAGTATAGTGGCAATGATGCTTTGTGACTTTCAAGGCTACATCATATAAAATATACATCTTTCACTTTGCTCAGAGTAGTACTTGCTCTTGAAGCCTTCAGCAACCATGTAAGCAGTCTGGTTGTCCTGAGGATACTATGCTGTGAAGAAACTCAAAATAACTCATGTAGTAAGATCATATGGAAAGGCTCCCAGACTACTTGAATAGAAAGAGATTCTCTACCTAACCCCATGCTCTTTCAGCTCCAGCTATCATTTAACTGTAACTGCGTAAGAGACTCTGAGCAAGAACTCCCATCTGGGCACTTTCCAAATTCCTAAACCAAATAAACTGTAAGAAGTTAAAAAAAAAAAAAGATTATTGTTTCTAGGAACTAAGTTTTGGGGTGATTTGTTTTGGAGCAAAAGATAACTGGAAAATCACACATAAAAAAATCTTAAATCACAGGATAAGTGGTAATTTTGGTGAAGGATAGGACAGTACATAGTACTGGGGAAGCCAGCACAACTTGTCTAAGGCAAGGTCATGGAAGTTCCACAGACACATCCAAACTCCCTGAGGGACCAAATTACTGGGCTGAGGGCTGTGGGGATCATGGTCTTGGGAAACATCTAGCTCAATTGGCATAATATAGTTTATAAAGAAAATGTCCTATATTCTACATTGGTGAGTAGTGCCTGGGGTTTTAAAAGCTTGTGAGAAGCCATCTAAGATACTCCACTGGTCTCACCCCATCTGGAACAAGGGAGAATAAAGAAAACCAAAGACACAAGGGAAACATTAGTCCAAAGGACTAATGGACCACAACTACCGCAGCCTCCACAAGACTGAGTCCAGTACAACTAGATGGTGTCTGGCTACCACCACTGACTGCTCTGACAAGGATCATGGTACAGGGTCCTGGACAGAGATGGAGAAAAATGTAGAACAAAATTCTAACTCACAAAAAAAAAAAAAAAAAAAAAAGACAGACTTACTGGTCTGACAGAGACTGGAGAAACCTCGAGAGTATGGCCCCCAGACATCATTATAGCTGTGTAATGAAGTCATTCCTGAGGTTCACCTTTCAGCCAAAGGTTAGACAAGCCCATTAAGAAAAAAAAATGGGCACACCAGCCCAGGGGCAAGGACAAGATGGCAGGAGGGGATAGGAAAGCTGGTAATGAGGAACCCAAGGTTGAGAAGGGGAGAATGTTGACATATTGTGGGGTTGGCAACCAATGTCACAAAACAATATGTGTATTAATTGTTTAATGATAAACTAGTTTGCTCTGTAAAACTTCATCTAAAGTACAATAAAAAACAATTTTTTAAAATCTTAAACCATTAAAAAAAAATACCTACTAGAAATATTAGTTTAGCAAGATCATAGGATATTGTTGTTGTTAGGTGCCCTAGAGTAAATTTTTGACTCATAGTGACCCCGTGTGACAGACTAGAACTGCGCCATTGGGTTTTCTAGGCTACAGTCTTTACAGAGGCTGGTCGTCAAGTCTTTCTACTGTGAAGCCTTGGATGGGTTTGAACTGCCAACCTTCCCACTAACAGCTGAACTCTTAACCATTGTGCTCTGCCACCAGGGCTCCTTGATCATAGGATACAAGCTCAAAATACAAACATCTTTTGAATTTTTAGACACTAGCAATGAACAGGAGTACTGGTTGCCCAGTGGTTAAGAACTTGGCTGCTAACCAAAAGGTCAGCAGTTCCAATCCACCAGCCACTCCTTGGAAACCATATGAGGCAGTTCTACTCTGAACAGGGAATACTGGTGGTTATTGATAGAATTCTCACCTTTGCTCAGCTTTGATTCCTGGCCAATGCACCTCATGTGCAGCCACCACCCATCTGTCAGTGGTGGTTTGCATGTTGCTATGATGCTGAACAAATTTCAGTGGTGCTTCCAGACTCAGACAGAGTAGGAAGAAAGGCCTGGCTATCTACTTCTGAAAATCAGCTGATGAGAACCCTATGAATCACAATGGTCCAATCCACAACATTTCATGTGGATGGCAAAGGACCAGGCAGCATTTTGTTCAGTTGTACATGGGGTCATCAGGAGCTGGGGCCAACTCAGGCAGTTAACAACAATGACAACAGCAATTAAAAATTAACAATCAAAAAATGAATTTAAAATGCCAATAGCACCAAAAACTACAAAACACTTAATGGGCAAGACCTATACTCTGAAAAGTAGAAAACACTGTTGAAAGAAATTGAAGAAGACCTACATAAATGAAAAGCTATACCATGTTCATCAGTTGGAAGACTCAGTATTGTTAAGGTGTCAATTATCCTTAAGTTGATCTATAGATTCAGTTCCTTTCTGATCAAAATCCCAACTGGTTTATTTTTATTTTTTTGGTAAAAATTGATAGTTTGATTCTAAAATTTATATGAAAATGCAAAGGATCAAGAAGAGCCAAAACAATTTTTAACAAGAAAAACTTACATGGAGGACTTACATATCTAAATGCAAAACTTACTTAAAGTTACAATAATCAAAATGTGTGGTACTGGCATAAAGATAGACAAAGTGATCATAGGAATGAAATATAGAAAGTCCAGAAATAGACCCACATATATACTGTCAATTTATATTCAACAAAGCTGCTAAGCTAATTTACTGTGAGAAAAGATAGTCATTTCAACAAGTGAAACTGGAACAGTTGGATATCCATATGGAAAAAAAAAATGAATCTCAACCCTTATCTCACACCACATACAAAAATTATCTCGAAATAGATCATAGATTCAAGCACAAAAGCTAAAACTATAAAACTTCTAGAAGAAAACCTTTACAACCTTGTTGGAGGCAAAGATTTTTTTATATAGTTTATAAAAAGCATGAACCATAAAAGAAAAAATTAGTAAATTGGACTGAATAAAAATTTAAAACTTTTATTCTTTAAAATATGAGCCCTGGTAGCATAGTCGTTAAGAGCTTGGCTGCTAACCAAAAGGTCGGCAGTTTGAATCCACCAGTCACTCCTAGGAAACCCTATGGGGGGCAGTTCTACTCTGCCCTATAGGGTTGCTATGAGTCGGAATCAACGTGACATCAATGGGTTTGTTTTGGTATGGGATTCTTTAAAATATACAATACACAAAATATTTAAAAGACATGGACAGAATTGAAAAGGCAAATCATAGATTTGGATAAAATATTGGTAATACATATATCTGATGAAGGACTCAGTTCCAGAATTTATAACCAACTCTTAGAATTCAGTAATAAGAAAATAACTCAATAATAAAATGGGCAAAAGATTTGAACAGATACTTCACAGGAGAAGATATACAGATGGCTAATAAGTACATGAAAAATGCTCATTATTCATTATCAGGGAAATACAAATTAAAACCATAGTGAGATACCACCATGAGCCTATTAAAAAGACCAGTGTTTGTAAGGATGTGGAACTTTAATGATGGGAATATAAAATGGTACAACCACTTTGGAAAATAGTTTGGCTGTATCTTAAGTTTAACATAAAGTTTATCATACCCTTTCTATACAACCCAGCAATTGCATTCCTAGATGTTTACCTAAGAGAAATGAAAATACATCCACACAAAAATTGTACATGAACTTTCATTTTTCCTTTGCTGTCAAGTCGATTCTGACTCATGGTGACCCCATAGGACAGAATAGAACTGTCCCATGGGGTTTCCAAGGAGCAGCTGGCGGATTTGAACTGCCGACCTTTCGGTTAGCAGACAAGCTCTTAACCACTCTGCCACCAGGGCTCCTGAACTTTCATAGCAGCTTCATAATGCCCAAAACTTCTAAACAATCCAATGTCCATCAATAGGTTAAGAGATCCATAATTTATGTTATGTTCATACTACGGAATTCTACTTAGCAATAAAAACATTGACAGGTGCAACAACATGGATGGATTAACAAAACAGATCAATAGTGATAGAAAGCAGATCAGTGATTGCCTGGGGCAGGGGTTGGAGCAGGGCAAGTTGACTGAGAATAGGCATAAAAGAATCTTTCAGAGTGATGGAAAGGTTTCATATCTTAATAGTGCTGGTAGTTTCACAGGTGTACACATTTGTCAAAATTCATGGAACTGTACACTTAAAATGGACACATTTTGAGGAGACAGTCCAACATGGTGGCATATTCAGATGCCTCATAATGTTCCTTTTACAACAAAGACCCGAGAAAACAAGTGAATTGAATATGGATGTCAACTACAAAACCCTGAGTATCAAATGCAAGGCTGAAGAATCAGACCAAGTGCCAAGTGGAAGGATAGACTGTACAAAAACAGTGGACATGGAGAATTATGGATTGCCACCACCCAGCCAGCTGAACCTGCACAAAGTGGTCATACTGAGACAAAGCAAGCAGCACTACCAGTTGAAGCCCCATCATCTGGTGCAGCCAAGCAGCAGTGACCATGCACCCATGTCCAGAGCCACGCAGAAGTGCTCCCCACCTTGCAAAAATTAAGGGCACTCACCTAACCCACCACGCATCCCCAGCTCCCCAAGCCAGAGGCCCACAGACCTGTGATGCAATCCCTATCCTCTCATTCATAACACCCCCTGCAAGCGATCAAGGCCCAGAGGCACCCCTCACCACTCACCCCTTCCCTCAGCCACTCACAACAGGGACCTGCAGGCCAGCAGCACCCACCTCTCCTCCCAGCCACCAGCAATGGGGGCCCATGGACTAGACAATCCCCTCTTCCACCCTCCCAACTTCCCTGGGCAGCCCATGATCCAATGGCACCCACTTCTTTGCCCAGCTACCTGTGCCAGGAACCTGTGGGCAGGTGGCACCCCCTCTTCCATCCACCCACCCACAATGGGGCCTGTAGACCAGCGTTGCCTGTTCCTAAGTCCAGCCACCTGAGCCAGGGCCTGCAGAGTGGCAGGATCAACTTCTCCACCTGGCCACTGGTGTTAGGGTCCTGGGATCAGCAGCATCCCCTTTTCTGCCCAGTCAACCATGCTGGGGGTCCACAGACCAGCAGTGCCCACTGCTTCACCCAGCCACTGGCACCAGCAGCCAGTGAACTGGAGGCACATGCTCCTATGTCCAGCCACCCACGCCAGGGCCCACAGACCAGTTTCACCTCCTACTCTCTCCAGCCACCTGTGCCAAGGGCCAAAGATCTGCAGCATATCCTACCCTGCATCACAATCTAGCAGACAGACATGCCTTCTAAGCAGGCATCCACGGCCTGGTGGCATCCCCCATGCCTCACCCCCTGCACTGCCACCCCTCGCAACTAGAGGCTTGTTACTACCCTCGTGCAGCCCTGGTCACCCAGGACCATCAGTGAGAGTTTCCACACCACCCACTTGGTGATCAATGACCCAAGTACTCTCACCTTGACAACCTGGAAACTGGCAGCAGGCACACAAAACACCCAACCCAGGGATCAGTGAGAATGCTCCCTGCACCCACACCCAGGAGACTGGCTGGACAGACACATCACCTCACCAGCAATGTCAGCTACATCCTCAGCCACCCTGCAAGACCAGTGAATAGAGACCAGCACTCACATAGCCAGCTGCTGCCCTACTCACATGGAGACAGGTGGTGAGAGCTCCAGTGCAGCCAGACTACTGACCAGAGTAGCACACATGCCCCACCTACTCAGATATATCAAAATAAAATAAAACAAAAACCAGGACACAGCAAACAAACATACAATAAATAAATATAATAGCACACTAATGCCCCAGAGACAACAGACAATATCAACTCACATAAAGAAGCATGACAAGATGGCTCCACAAGTGACCAAAATACAGAACCAGAAATTCTTCCAAAGGAAAAAATGGTAATGAAACTTCCTGAAAAGGAATTCAAAAGACCAATATACAGGGTTTTCCATGAGATCAATGAAAACACAGACAAAATCAAGGAAAACAGACAAAGCAGTAGAAGAATTCAGGAAAACAATACAAGAACAAAACAGAAAAATAGACAATTAGAAACTATACAAAAACAGCAACTAGAACCAAAAGATAAACAAAAAAATTTCAGAAATAGACACCTCAGTAGAAGGACGTAGGGGCAGAAATGAATCAATGGAAGACAGAATCTGTGAAATAGAGGACAAATCCCTTGACACCAATTGGTTTAAAGAAAAATTAGAAACAAGAATGAATAAAAATGAAGAAAGCCTAAGAATTATGTGGGACGCTATCAAGAGCAAAAATTTATGCATGATTGGAATTCCAGAACAGGAGGAGAGGGAAAACCCTACAGAGAGAAATATCAAAGATTTACTGGCAGGAAATTTTCCAAATATCCTGAAAAATGAGAAGCTATCCATCCAAGAAGCTCAACGAACCCTATTCAGAACAGACTACGAAAGAAAGACTCCAAGACATATCACAATCAGACTTGCTGAAACCAAAGACAAAGAAAGAATCCTGAGAGCAGCTAGGGGAAAAAAGAAAAGTCACCTAAAAAGGGGAACTAATATGACTAATCTCTGATTACTCAGCAGAAACTTCAGGCAAGAAGGCAGTGCAATGACATATATAAAACCTTGACAGAAAAAAATTTCCAAGCAAGAATTATACACCCATCAAAATTAATGATGAAATTAGGACATTTCCAGATAAATAGAAATTAAGGGAATTTGTAGAAACCAGACAACCTTACAAGAAATATTAAAGGGAGTCCTTAGGACAGAGAACAAACCTCAGGCAACAACCTGAGATTAGGACACAGGACAGCATCAGCCAGATAAAGAATTCTGAAAAATAAAACAAAGCCAAAAGACTGAAAACAGGGAACCAGAGATGTCAATCTGTAAATGATGAAATGTCAAAACAAAAAGGGGGAATAAATGGTATAGTTACAGAACTTTCATATGGAGAGGAAGTCAAGGCAATAGCAAGAAATAAAAGACTGTTTTAAACTTAGGAAGATAAAGGTAAATTTCAAGGTAACCACCAAGAAAATTAATAAACTTACTCAGCAAAATGAAAAAGCAGAAAAACATAAAGTCTCAGCAAACACAAAATCAACAACAAAACAACAAAAGAAATTAAAAGAAAATCCACAAACAAAAGGAATCAGCCCAGAAAATTAATCAGAACAAAGAAAAAAAACCATCAACACCACAAAAAAAGCACAACAAAATGACAGCAGTAAATTCATACCTGTTGATAATCATGCTGAATGCAAATAGCTTAAATGCACAAGTAGAGACAGAGAGTGACAGAATGGACCAAAAAACCCCAACAAACACAACCCATCAGTATGCTGTCTACAAGCGACACACCTTAGACACAAAGGCACAAATAAACTAAAAACCAAAAGATAGAAAAAATATATATCAAGCAAACAATAACCAAAAAAGAGCAAGAGTGACAAAATTTATCTCCAATAAAATAAACTTCAAGGCAAAGTCCACCATAAAAAATAAGGAAAGACACTGTATATTGATTAAAGAGTCAATCTACCAAGAGGACATAACCTTAATAAACATATACACACCCAATGACAAGGCTCCAAAATGCATAAAACACACTCTAACAGCATTGAAAAGGGAAATAGTTCTACAATAATAGTAGATTTCAACTTACCACTTTTGATGAAGGAGCAACTAGAAACTCAGCAAAGATACAGAAGATCTAAAAGCCACAATCAACTAGACCTCATAGACATATACAGAACACTCCACCCAACAGCAGCAAAGTATACATTTTTTTCTAACACACATAGATCATTCTCCAGAATAAACCACATTTTAGGCCACAAAGCAAACCTCAATAAAATTCAAAACATTTAAATAATACAAAGCATTTTCTTTGATCACAACTTTATAAAAGTAGACACAGGAAGAGCAAGGGAAAAAAAATCGAATACATGGAAACTGAATAACACTTTGCTTAAATGCCACTGGGTAATAGAAGAAATCAAAGATGAAATAAAAGAAATTCCTAGTATCAAATGAAAATGAAAACATAATGCACTAAAACTTTGGACACAGCAAAAGAAGTGCCCAGAAGTCAATTTACAGCAATAAATGCACACAACAAAAAAGAAGAAAGGGCCAATATCAAAACATTAACCCTACAAATTGAACAAAGAGAAAAAGAGCAACAAAAGAAGCTCACAGTCACTAGAAGAAAGAAAACAATAAAGATTACAGCAGAAACAAATGAAACAGGGAACAGAAAAACAATAGAAAGAGTCAACAAGACCAGAAGTTGATTCTTTGAAAGGATCAATAAAATCTAAAAATCTCCGTCAAATTGACAAAGAAAAGCTGGAGAAGAAGCAAATAACCCAAATAAGAAATGAGATAGGTGACATTACAACAGAACCAACTGAAATAAAAAAGATCATAACAGATTACTATGAAAAATTGTACTCCAACAAATTTGCAAACCTAGAGGAAATGGACCAATTTCTAGAAACACATTACCTACCTAAACTAACACAAACTGAGATAGAAAAACTGAATAAACCCATAAGAAAAGAAAAGATCGAAGCAGAAATAAATAATAAAAAAAAGACTCCCAGTGAAAAGAACTCTGGGTTTGAAACCATGGAAGACAGAATCATCGAAATTGAAGACAAACAATTGGATGCAAATCTGTTTGAGGAAAAATCAGGAAAAAGAATGAAAAAATTGAAGAAACCCTGAGAATTATGTGGGATACGATCAAAAGCAAAAATTTGGAGTGATCGGAGTTCCAGAACAGGGGAAGAAAAAAGAAAATACAGAGAGGATCATTGAAGAACTACTGACAGAAAACTTCCCCAATATCATGAAAGATGAAAAGCTGACCATCCAAGAAGCTCTAAAACCCCATATAGGATAGACCCCAAAAGAAAATCATCAACGCATATCATAATCACATTTGCTAAAACCAAAGTCAGACAAAGAATCCTGAGAGCAGCTCGATAAAAATGAAAAGTCACATACACAGGATAAACAATAAGACTAAGCTTGAATTATTTCGCAGAGACCATGTAGGCAAGAAGACAATGGGATGACATACATAAAACCTTGAAAGAAAAAAATTGCCAGCCAAGAATAATATATCCTGCAAAACTCTCATTCAAATATGACGGTGAAATTAGGACATTTCCAGATAAACAGAAATAAGGGACTATGTAAAAATCAAACCAAACTTACAAGAATTATTAAAGGGAGTCCTTCAGTCTGAGAACAAACAACATCAGACCACAGGCTGAATCTAGGTCACAAGATTGTACCAGCCAGATACCAACCTAGGACTATCCAAAACCAGAAGAATTACAACAGGGAACCAGAGAGGTTACTCTGTAAATGACAACAACCTCAGAACAATAAAAGAGGGAATAAATTGTATAGGTATAGAACCTTCTAATAGAGAGGAAGGCAAGGTGATACCAAGTAATAATAGACTGCTTCAAACCTGGGAAGATAGGGGAAAATTTCAATGTAACCACAAAGAAAGTTAACAAACCTACTCATCAAAATAAAGAAGAAAAACATAAAGTCTCAGTAAAAACAAAATCTACAAAAACAAAAGAAATGAAAAAATCCACAAACAAAAGGAACTCTGCACAGGAGAGTAAGAGGAACAAAGAAAATGTCAGCACCACAAAAAAAAGCACTACAAAATGACAGCAATAAACTCACACCTATCAATAATTACACTGAAAGCAAATGGCCTAAATGCAACCATAAAGAGACAGAGAGTGACAGAATGGATTTTAAAAAAAAGAGGATCCATCAATATGCTGTCTACAAGAGACACATTTTAGAAACAAAGACATAAATTTATTAAAAATCAAAGGATGGAAAAAAATATATCAAGCAAACAGCTACCAAAAAACAGCAGGAGTGGCAATACTAATCTCAGTTAAAATAGACTTTAAAACAAAATCCACCATAAAAGACAAAGAAGGGCACTATATTATGATTAAAGGGACAATCCAGCGTGAAGACATATTCATAATAAACATCTATGCACCCAATGACAGGGCTTCAAAATACATAAAACAAACTCTAACAACACTGAAAAGAGAAATTGACAGTTCCACAGTAATAGTAGGAGACTTCAACACACCACTCTTGGTAAAGGACAGAACATCTAGAAAAAAACTCAACAAAGGTACAGAAGACCTAAAGGGCACAATCAGCCAACTTGACTTCATAGATGTATACAGAGCACTCCACCCAACAGCTGCAAAGTACACATTCTTTTCCAACACACATGGAACGTTCTCCAGAATAGACCAAATCTTCGGCCACAAAGCAACCTTCAACAAAATCCAAAAGATTGAGATAATACAAAGTATCTTCTCTGACCACAACACCATCAAGGTAGAAGTTAACAACAGGAAGAGCAAGGGAAAAAAATCAATTACATGGAAATTGAATAACTCCCTGCTTACAAACAACTATAGAAGAAACAACTAATAGAAGAAATCAGAAATGGAATAAAAATGTTCCTAGGATCAAATGAGAATGAAAACACATCATACCAAAACCTTTGAGATACAGCAAAGGCAGTCCTCAGAGGACAATTTATAGCAATAGATGCACACATCAAAAAAGAAGAAAGGGACAAAATCAAAACATTAACTACACAACTCAAACAAATAGAAAGAGACCAGCAAAAAAAAAAAAAAAAAAAAAAAAAAAAAAAAAAGCTCACAGCCACCAGGAGAAAGGAAATAATAAAGGCCAGAGCAGAAAGAAATGAAATAGAGAATAGAAAAACAATAGAAAGAATCAACAAAACCAAAAGTTGGTTCTTTGAAAGGATCAACAAAATAGACAAACCACTGGCCAAAGTGACAAAATAAAAACAGGAGAGAATGTAAATAACCCAAAGAAGAAATGAAATGGGAGACATTACAACAAACCCAACTGAAATAAAAAGGATCATAACAGAGTATTATGAAAAACTATACTCCAACAAATTTGAAAAGCTAGAGGAAATGGATAAATTTCTAGAAACACAGTACCAACCCAAACTAACACAAAGTGATGTTGAAAATCTGAACAGACCCATAACAAGATCTTGAGAAGGTAATTTAAAAAAACTTACAACAAAAAAAGCCCTGGCCCAGATGGCTTCACTGGAGAATTTTACCAAACATTCAGAGAAAAGCTTATACCACTACTATTCAAACTATTTCAGAACATAGAAAAGGAAGTGACACCTCCAAATTCATTCTATGAAGCCACCATAACCCTGATACCAAAACCAGGTAAAGACACCACAAGAAAAGAAAATTACAGACCAATATCTCTCATGAATATAGATGCGAGAATTCCCAACAAAATTCTATCCAATACAATTCAGCATCATATCAAAAACTAATACACCATGACCAAGTAGGATTCATGCCAGTTATGCAAGGATGATTCAACATTAGAAGATCGATCAACATGATGCACCACATAAATAAAAGGAAAGAAAAGAATCACATGATCATCTCAACTGACACAGAAAAGGCATTTGACAAGGTCAGCACCCATTCTTGATAAAAACTCTCAATAAAATAGGTACAGAAGGGAAATTTCTCAACATAATAGAGAAACCACTGGCCAAACTGACAAAAGAAAAACAGGAGAGGATGTAAATAACCCAAATAAGAAATGAAATGGGGGACATTACAACAAACCCAACAGAAATAAAAAGGCATCATAACAGAGTATTATGAAAAACTATACTCCAACAAATTTGAAAACCTAGAGGAAATGCACAAGAGTTCTGATCTCCCCGCAGCCTCTCCAACATTTGTTATTTCCAGTTTTCTTGATTCGTGCCAGTAAAGCTGGCGTGAGATGATATCTCACTGTGGTTTTGATTTGCATTTTTCTAATGGCTAGTGATCGAGAGCATTTCCTCCCGTGTCTGTTCGCTGCTTGAATGTCTTCTTTGGTGAAATGTCTGTTCATTTCCTTTGCCAGTTTTTTAACTGGATTATTTGTCTTTTTGTTGAAGTGTTGAATTGAGAACCCAGATGTAAATTCATCCACCTACGGTCACCTGATCTTCGACAAGGGCCCAAAGTCCATTAAATGGGAAAAGACAATCTTTTTAACAAATGGTTCTGGCAAAACTGGATGTCCATCTGCAAAAAAATGAAACAAAACCAACAGTCAACATCATTCTTAATGGAGAGAGGCTGAAAACTTTTCCCTTGAGAACAGGAACAAAACAAGAATGCCCTTTATCACCACTCCTATTTAACATTGTGCTGGAAGGCTTAGCTAGAGCAATAAGGCAAGAAAAGGAAATAAAGGGCATCCAAATTGGTAATGAAGAAGTTAAACTGTCCCTGTTTGCGGATGATATGATATTATACATAGAAAACCCAAAAGACTCTACGAAAAAACTACTGGAACTAATAGAAAGAATCAACAGAGTAGCAGGATACAAGATAAACATACAAAAATCAGTTGGATATCTATACACCAATAAAAAGAATGATGAAAAGGAAATCAGGAGAACAATACCATTTATAATAGCCCCTTAAAAAATAAAATATTTAGGAATAAATCTAATCATGAATGTAAAAGACCTATACAAAGAAAACTACAAAACACCACTGCAAGAAAGAGATCTACATAAATGGAAAAAAATACCATGATTATGGGTAGGGAGACTCGATATTGTGAAAATGACAACTCTACTCAAAGCAATTTACAAATACAATGCAATCCCAATCCAAATACCAACAAAACATTCTTTAAAGAGATGGAAAAACTAATCATTAACTTTATATGAAAAGGGAAGAAGCCTATGGAAGAAGAATAAAGTAGGAGGACTTGCACTACCTGACCTCAGAACCTATTATACAGCTACGGTAGTCAAAACAGCCTGGTACTGGTACAACAACAAATACATTGACCAATGGAACAGAATTGAGAACCCAGATGTAAATCACCTGATCTTCAACAAGGGCCCAAAGTCCATTAAATGGGGAAAAGACAGTTTTTTTAACACATGGTGCTGGCAAAACTGGATGTTCATCTGCAAAAAAATGGAACAGGACCTGTACCTAACACCATATACAAAAACTAATTCAAAATGGATCAAAGAGCTAAATATAAAGCCAAAAACTATAAAGTTCATAGAAGAAAAAATAGGATCAGTTGTAGAGGCCCTAATACATGGCATTAACAGGATACAAACCATAACCAACAAAACACAAACTCCAGAAGATAAGGTAGCTAACTGGGATCTTCTAAAAATTAAACACTTATGCTCATCAAAAGACTTCACCAAAAAAGTAAAAAGAGAACCTACAGACCGGGAAAAAAAATTTGGCCATTACAAATCAGACAAAGGTCTAATCTCTAAAATCTACAAGCAAATCCAACACTTCAACAAAAAGACAAATAATCCAATTAAAAAACGGGCAAAGAAAATGAACAGACACTTCACCAAAGAAGACATTCAAGTGGCCGACAGACACATGAGGGAATTCTCGTGATCACTAGCCATTAGAGAAATTAAAATCAAAACCACAGTGAGATACCATCTCACCCCGGCATTTCTGGCCCGAATCAAGAAAACTGGAAATAACAACTATTGGAGAGGGTGCGGGGAGATCAGAACTCTTATGCACTGCTGGTGGGAATGCAAAATGATAAAACCATTTTGGAAAACCATATGGTGCTTCCTTAGAAAACTAGAAATAGAAATACCAAATGATCCAGCAATCCCACTCATAGGAATATATCCTAGAGAAATAAGAGCTATCATGTGAATAGACGTAAGCACACCCATGTTCATTGCAGCATTGTTTACAATAGCAAAAAGGTGGAAACAACCTAGATGCCCATCAACAGATGAATGGATAAACCAACTATGGTACATGCACACAATGGAGTATTACACAATGATAAAGAACAATGACGAATCTGCAAAGCATCTCATAACATGGATGAATCTGGAGGGCATTATGCTGAGTGAAATAAGTCAATCACAAAAGGACAAATATATGAGACCACTACTGTAAAAACTCATGAAATGGTTTACACACAAAAAGAAACAATCTTTGATGGTTATGAGGGAGAGGAGGGGTGGGGGAAGAACACTAAATAGACAATAGGTAAGTGGTAACTTTGATGAAGGGTAAGACAGTACACAATACTGGGGAAGCCAGCACAACTTGTACAAGGCAAGGTCATGGAAGCTCCATAGACATCCAGATTCCCTGAGGGACCAAATTGCTGGGCTGAGGGCTATGGGAACCATGGTCTCAAGGAACATCTAGCTCAATTGGCATAACATAGTTTATAAAGAAAATGTTCTACATTCTACCATGGTGTGTAGTATCTGGGGTCTTAAAAGCCTGTGAGCAGCCGCCTAAGATACTCCACTGGTCCCACCCCATCTGGAGCAAGGGAGAATGAAGAAAACAAGATACAAGGGAAAGATTAGTCCAAAGGACTAATAGACCACAACTACCACAGCCTCCACCAGACTGAATCCAGTACAACTAGATGGTGCCCGGCTACCACCACTGACTGCTCTGACAAGGATCACAATAGAGGGTCTCTAACAGAGCTGAAGAAAAATGTAGAACAAAATTCTAACTCACAAAAAAGACCAGACTTACTGGCCTGACAGAGACTGGAGAAAGCCCGAGAGTATGGCCCCCAGACACTCTTTTAGCTTAGTAATGAAGTCATTCCTGAGGTTCACCCTTCAGCCAAAGATTAGACAGGTCCATAAAACAAAACAAGACTAATGGAGCACAACAGCCCAGGACAAGGACTAGAAGTCAGGAAGGGACAGGAAAGCTGGTAATAGGGAACCCAAGGTCGAGAAGGGAGAGTGTTGACATGGCGTGGGGTTGTTAACCAATGTCATAAAACAATATGTGTACTAACTTTAATGAGAGACTAGTGTTCTGTAAACCTTCATCTAAAGTACAATAAAAAAATTAAAAAAAAAAAAAAGCTCTGGCCTGGATGCTTTCACTAAAGATTTCTATCAAACATTCATAGAAGAGCTCACACCAATACTACTCAAACCATTCCAGAGCATAGAAAAGGAAGAAATGCTCCTGAATTCATTCTATGAAGCCAGCATAACCCTGATACCAAAGCCAGACAAAGATACTACAAAAAAAGAAAACTACAGAATAATAGTCCTCATGAACATAGATACAAAAATTCTAAACAAAATTCTAACCAATACAATTCAACAGCATATCTAAAAAATAATACATCATATGAACCTGTAAAACATCTCACAACATAGATGAATCTGGAGGATATTACACTGAGTGAGATTAGTCACAAAAGGACAAATATTATATGATACCACTATTATAATAAATCAAGAAAATGTTTAAACACAGAAGATACAATTCTTTGTTGGTTACGAGGATGTGGAGGCAGGGGGAAGGGAATTCACTTATTAGATAGTAGACAAGGATCATCCTCAGTGAAGGGAAGGACAACACACAATACAGGGGAAGTCAGCACAACTGGACCAAAGCGAAAGCTAAGAAGTTTCCTGGACACATCCAAACACTTTGAAGGACAGAGTAGCTGGGGCTGGGGCCTGGGACCAGTTTCAGGGAGCATCTAGGTCAATTGGCATAACAAAGTTTTATTACAAAAATGTTCTGTATCCCACTTTGGCGAGTGGCGTCTGGGGTCTTAAAAGCTTGCAAGCAGCCATCTAAGATGCATCAATTGGTCCCAACACACTTGGAGCAAAGAAGAATGAAGAGCACCAAAGACACAAGGAAAATATTAGCCCAAGAGACAAAAGGTCCACATAAACAAGAGACTCCATCGGCCCGAGACCAGAAGAACTAGATGGTGCCCAGCTACTACCAATGACTGCCCTGACAGGGAACAAAGCAGAGAGTCCCGAATGGAGCAGGAGAAAATCATGGAACAGAACCCAAATTCACATAAAAAGACCAGATTTAATGGTCTGACAGAAACTGGAGGAACCCCCAAAACTATGACCCCCGGACGTTCTATTAACCCAGAACTAAAACCATTCCTGAAGCTCACTTTCAGAAAAAGATTAGACAGGATTGTAAAACAAAAACTAATACATGTGAGGAGTGTGCTTCTTAGTTCAATAAGATACATGAGACTAAATGGGTGGCTTCTGTCTGTAGGCAGGATGAGAAGGCAGGAAGGGACAGGAACTGGTTAAAGGGACACAGGGAACCTGGGATGGAAAGGGGGAGTGTGCTGTCACATTGTGGGGATTGCAACTAATGCCACAAAACAGTATGTGTATAAATTTTTGTATGAGAAATTAACTTGAGCTGTAGACTCTCACCTAAAGCACAATAAAAATAAAACTAAGAATACATCATGACCAAGTGGAATTCATACCAAGTATGCAAGGATGGTTTGACCTTAGAAAATCAATCAACGTAATCCACCACATAAATAAAACAAAAGTAAAGAGTCCCATGATCATCTCAATCAATGTAGAAAAGGCATTTGATAAAGTCCAACACCCATTCCTGATAAAAACTCTGAGCAAAATGGAAATAGAAAGGAAATTCCTCAACATAATAAAGGGCATTTGTACAGAACCAATAGCTAACATTATTCTTAATGGAGAAAGACTAAAAGCATTCCTCTTGAGGATGGGAACCAGACAAGGATTCCCTTTATCACCATTCTTCTTCAACAATGTACTGGAAGTCCTAGCTAGAGCAATAAGGCAAGAAAAGGAAATAAAGAGCATTCAGATTTGTAAAGAAGAAGTAAAACTATTTCTATCTGCAGATGATACATTCCTATCCATAGAAATCCAAGAGAATCCACAAGAAAGCTACTGGGACTAATAGAAGTATTCAGCAAAGCAGCAGAATACAAGATCAACATGCAAAAATCAGTTGTATTCCTCTACACCAACAAAGAGAACTTCAACAAGGAAATCATGAAAATAATACTGTTTACAAAGTTGTTGTTGTTGTTAGGTGCCATCAGGTTGATTTTGACTCATAGCGACCCTATATACAACAGAATGAAACACTGCCCGGTCTTGTGCCATCCTCATGATTGTTGTTATGCTTGAGCCCATTGTTGCAGCCACTGTGTCAATCCATCTCATGGAGGGTCTTCCTCTTTTTTGATAAGCCTCTGCCAAGAATGATGTCCTTCTCCAGGCACTGATCCCTCCTGATAACATGTCCAAAGTATGAGATATAGTCTCGCCATCCTTGCTTCTAAGGAGCATTCTGGTTGTACTTCTACCAATAGCCCCCTAAAAGATAAAATACTTAGGAATAAATCTAACCAGGGAAGTAAAAGACCTATACAATGAAAACTATAAAACACTACTTCAATAAATTACAAGAGACCTACATAAATCGAAAAACATACCATGCTCATAGATAGGAAGACTTAACATTGTGAAAATGTCAATACTTCCCAAAGTGATATATAGGTATAATGCAAGCCCAATCCAAATTCCAATAGTATTCTTTAACAAGATGGAAAAAAGAATCACCAGCTTTATATGGAAAGGACAGAGGCCTCAAATAAGTAAAGCATTGTTGAAGAAGAAGAACAAAGTAGGAGGCCTCACACTCTCTGATCTCAGAACCTACTATACAGCACAGTGGTCAAAACAGTCTGGCACTGGTACAACGAAAGACACATAGATCAATGGAATGGAATTGAGAACCCAGATGTAAATTATCCACCTATCGACAGCTGATCTTTGAGAAATGTCCAAAATCCATTAAATGGGGAAGAGACAGTCTCTTTAACAAATGGTGCTGGCAAAACTGGACGTCAATCTGTAGAAAAATGAAACAGGACTCATACTTTACACCATACACAAAAGCTAACTCAAAATGGATCAAAGACCTAAATATAAAACCTAAAACTACAAAGGTCATGGAAGAAAAAATTAGGAACAACTCTAGGGGCCCTAATATATAGTATAAGTAGAATACCAAGCATAATGAATAATTCACAAACAGCAGAAGATAAATTAGATAAATGGGACCTCCTAAAATTTAAACACCTATGTTCATCAAAAGACTTCTCCAAAAGAGTAGAAAGAGAACATAAAGACCGGGAAAAATTTTTGGCTATGACAATCTGTCAAGGGTCTAATCTCTAAAATTTCTACAAAAATTCAACACCTCAACAACAAAAAGACCATCAAATTAAAAAATGGGCAAAGAATATGAACAAACATTTCATCAAAGAAGACATTCAGACAGCTAACAAACACATGAAGAAATGCTCTTGATCATTAGCCATTAGAGGATGTAAATCAAAACTACAAGGAGATACTGTTTCTCCTTGACAATAATGGCACTAATCAAAAAAACAGAAAATAACAAATGTTGTCAAGGTCATGGGGAGATTGCAACGCTTATACACTGCTGGTGGGAATGTAAAAGGGTACAACCACTATGGAAATGGTATGGTGTTTCCTTAAAAAGCTAGAAATAGAAATACCATATGACCCAGCAACTCTACTCCTAGGTATATACCCTAAAGAAATAAGAGTCGTGACACAAATAGATATATGCACACCCATGTTTATTGCAATATTATTCACGATAGCTAAAAGATGGAAACAACCTAAGTGCCCATCAACAGATGAATGGATAAACAAACTGTGGTACATACACACGATGGAATACTATGCAACAATAAATAACAATGATGAATCCTAGAAACATCTCACAACATAAATGAAGTTGGAGGACATTGTGCCAAGTGAAATAAGTCAATCATAAAAGAACAAATATTGTATAAGACCACTATTATTTTCTTTTAAAAAAACACATAAAAAGATTTACACACAGAACCTATTTGATAGTTACCAGGGATGGAAGAGGAGGGAGGGAAAATTACTAACTAGACGGAAGACACATGTTAGTACTGGTGAAGGGAAAGGCAATACACAATACGGGGAAAGTCAGCACAACATGATCAAGGCAAAGGAAGACACTGAGAGGCACACAATAGTAAAGGTCAACTACGGTAATTACTGTAACATAGACAATCCTGCAACAATAGCATTAACAAACACTAATTTACAAATGGATACATAGGTAGATAGATATGCTAAAGAGGTATGGGAGGGTGTAAGTATAAGTTTGACTGTGAATATTTTTACATACATAATTGTAGGTGCTACATATATATTAATATAGACAACAGAGAACACAAAGCGTACAGTCATGAAAACACCTTAGACATAACCAAACACCTTGCAAGACGAAGTTCCTAGGCTCAAAGGTGAAGGATCATAGACTCAGGGGACATCTATGTCAATTGGCACAAAATGGTTCATAAAGAGAATGTTCTGCATGCTACTTCGGTTAGTAGCATCTGGGATCTTAAACGCTTGCAAGCAGCCATCTAAGATACAACTATCGGTTTCTTCCCATCCAGAGCAAAAGAGAGTGAAGAAAACCAGACTGTTGGAACAATTAGTCCAAAAGACTAATGGACCACATGAACCACAGCCTACACCACCTTGAGACCAGAGTAACTAGATGGTGCCCAGCTACCACTACCGACCATTCTGACTGGGATCACATTAGAGAGACCTGGACAGAGCGGGAGAAAAATGTAGGACAAAAAAATCAAATTCACAAGAAAGACCAGACTTACTGGTCTGACAGAGATTGGAGGAACTCCCAAGACTATGGTCTTAAGACCCTTCTGACCTGAAACTGAAGCCATTCCCAGAGACTACTTTTCAGCTAAACCATAGACAGGCCCATAAAATAAACAATAACATCTGAGAGGAATGTGCTCCTTAGAACAATCAATTATACAAGATCGAAAGGGCAGTATTTGCCCAAAAGCAAAGATGAGAAGGCAGGAAGCGGTAGAAAATCCACATGAAAGGAAACAGGGAACCCAGGATGGAAATGGAGAGAGTGCTGACACATTGTGGGGAATA
Source organism: Dugong dugon (assembly GCA_030035585.1). Classification (NCBI taxonomy): domain Eukaryota; kingdom Metazoa; phylum Chordata; class Mammalia; order Sirenia; family Dugongidae; genus Dugong; species Dugong dugon. The sequence goes on from CM057460.1 coordinate 154,432,975, forward strand.
CAACCAATGTCATGAGATACTTTTTGTGCAAACTATCAAATCTGTCTTGGAAGTAATACAACCAGAATGCTTCTTAGAGGGAAGGATGGTGAGACTATGTCTTACACACTTTGGACATGTTGGCAGGAGGGATCAGTCCCTGGTGAAGGACATCATGCTTGATAAAGTACAGAGTCAGTGAAAAAGAAGAAGACCCTCAACGAGATAGATTGACACAGTGGCTGCAACAATGGGCTCAAGCATAACAACGATTGTGATCATGGTGCATGACCCAGCAGTGTTTCGTTCTGTGGTGCATAGGGTTGCTATGAGTTGGAACCGACTTGATGGCACCTAACAACAACAACAATGTCAAATGAGAAACTAATTTGCTCTGTAAACATTCACCTAAAGCACAATAAAAAGTTTTTTTTTTAAAAATGAAGGAAGGAAGAGAGGGAAGGAGGACAGAATGAGGTGATGAAAAGCCTATCTATAGCTGCTCAAATGCCTACAATGAGAATCTCTCTGCCTGCCATTCAAGGACATTCATATCTGGGCCCTGACCCACTTTTCCAAACTTACTCATCACCATCTCCCACAGGGTCATTTATTCATTTAAAAGTACTCTATGGGTCCAGTATGGGGCACGTAGCCTCTGGTGTAACGATGGTGAACACAAAGTCCTGCCCTTGTAGGGCTGATAAACATTAAATAAATCAACATATAAGTAAGTATGCAATCACACCTTGTGCTATAAGGAAAACTATGGGAGGAAAAACAAGGCATATGTGGAGCAAGCATCCCAGAGCAACAGAAGTAGAGGAAGCCTTCCCAATGTGCAGCAGAGAAGGAGTCTGAGTGACGTTTTCAGGGCTGATGTGAAGAGGAAATGGACATGTCTTGGCTTAGCCAAGCAGGTGGTGTTGGGTGCTAATGCAAAAGGCCTGGGAGGACTCTGACAAAATTTATGGATGTTTGCTCTGTAAATGAGCTGTTAAGGGGAACTCTGTGGATGCTGGCTCCATTAACTAGATTGGGAGCTCCCTGAGGGATGGGCATCTGTTATCCATCTGGGCATTCCCTGGCCCTAGCAGAGGGCATTGTGTTTGTTTATTCATATATACTCCACCTTGTTACACAAAGGGCTGGTAGGGGTGGGTGAGCCCATGGTGTCCATAAGTGTTTACTAGACACACAGGACCCCGCTCCCTGTCTGAGCCGCGAGGATGCTGCATCTCAGGGGGACCACTATCCTGTTCATTCTCAAGATGTGTTGGGGATCTGGGCTGCAATCAGAGGCTGGGGTTCTCAGCCCAGCTCCACCTTCAAATTGCTGGGTGATTTTGAAAAATTCACTTAGCCTCTCTGGGCCTTGGTTTGCTATCTGTAGGCTGGAATTGTTTTTTTTTTTTTTTGGTTAGTAAAACCTTTTCTCCAAAGAAGTCTTGTATGTGAATCCATGATGTGAAACCAATAAGAGCAAAGATGCTCTGGCTGGAGCTGGGCTGGGTGTAGGGGGATGCTGGGGCTCTGGGACTCCACAGGTATGAATAAACCAAAAAACCAAATCCATTGCCATCGAGTCCATTCCGACTCATAGTCGACCCTATGGGACAGAGTAGAACTGCCCCATAGGGTTTCCAAGGAGCAGCTGGTGGATTTGAACTTCTGACCTTTTGGTTAGTAGCCAAGCTCTTAACCACTACACCACCAGGGCTCCTAGCAGCCAGTAGTCTCCTCATTTTACAGAAGAGGAACCTGAGGCACAGAGAAGTGAAGTAGCTTGCCCAAAGTCACACAGCTAGTAAGTAGTGAAGGTAGGAATTAGACACAAGTCACCTGACTCTAAACCTGTGCTTTTCACCACCTTAACCACCAGTGTGCCTGCCTACTGGGAGACTGACTCTCACAAGGTACAGTTGGGGTGGCTGTGCAGAAAAGACGATTTCTCCCAACCCAACCCACTCCTGACCAGGCAGCTGTTGTTTCCTGGAACAACACCAGATCGGGGTCAAGAGATCAGCATTTTGGTCCCCATGTTTCTGATAGAAAGCTCTGTAGCTTTGGTAACTCAGTTCCCTTCCCTCAGCCTCAGTTTCCCAACTGTAAAATTGGAAACTATAGAATTATATAACTATGTAATTATCTATAAAACTGTAAAAATTTAAAATTATGGTTAAACTGTAATTATAGTTCACTATCAATTATTCATAGGGATGAGGGCATTGGTAGCACAAAATCTGGACAATTCTGACTTTAGATCATGAGTCTAGGATTTGAACATTTACTGGGAAGGACAACAGTGTGGGAGAAAGCAAGAGCCGAGTCAGAATCACCTGCATTTAGGGGAAAAAGTACTCCCAGCCCTGCTGGAGGTGAACTGTACCAGGTCATAGCACCAGTCCAGCTAAGGGCGATGTGGGGACATCCTATCTCATTGAATGCTCTGGCCACCTGACTGTGGTCAGTCACCTTCACTGGAGGAGAGTAAGGAAAGAGGTAACACTGAGGAACTGTATGCTGTGTGACCACCACTGAGTTTCTCAACCTCTCTGGGTCATTTTAGTCTGGTCCCACCAGACTCCCTGTAACTTCCCAGATGGGCCATTTTCTTTCAGGGCTTCTTTGCCCAGGCTCTTTTTGCTGCCTGAAATGTGCTTTTCTGCAGTGCTTTATCCATCTGGCCAACCCTTTCTTATCCCTTGTTATGGACTGAATTTGTGTCCCTCAAAAAGAAATGTCGAAGTCTTATCCCCTGTACCCGTGAAGGTGACCCTTTTTGGAAATAGCATCTTTGAAGATGTTGTCAGTTAGGTTAACATGAGGTCATAAAGGAGTAGAGTGGGTCTTAATCCTATATGACTGGTGTCCTTATAGAAGAGGAGAAGATGCAGAGACAGAGAGATAGAGGAAGGATGGCCATGTAATGCTGAAGCTGCAAACCAAGGAACACCTGGAGCTTCCAGAAGCTTAGAGAGAGACAAGGTACATATACTCCCTCAAAACCGCAGTAGGAATCAACAAAGCTGACACCCTGATCTCAGACTTCCAGCCACAGAACAGTGAGACAATAAATTTCTCTTCTTATAACCAAAAAAAAAAAAGGGCACATTTTTCAACTTTTCAGACAAAGATTGGACTGGACTATGGGACATAAAACAATACTCGTGAAGAGTGTGCTTCTTAGCTCAAGTAGGTACATGAGACTACATGGGCAGCTTCTGTCCTGAGGCGAGATGAGAAGGCAGAGAGGGTCAGGAGCTGGTTGAATGGATACGGGAAATCCGGGGTGGAAAGGAGGAGTGTGCTGTCACATTATAGGGAGAGCAACTAGGGTCACATAACAATGTATGTATAAATTTTTGTATGAGAGACTAACTTGAATTGTAAACTTTCACTTAAAGCACAACAATAAAATAAAAAGGGGCATGTTTTATTGATTATAAATTTTACCGCAATAGAGTTGAGTTTTTTAGAAAAAACTTACGAGATATAAACAAATGCAGTGTGGGAGCATTGTTTAGATCCTGATTCAAACCAAGAAAAAATATGTGACAATCATGAAAATTTTTGTACTGATATTTGTTAATATTGATATTGTCAAAAAAATATAACCCCCCAGAATATGATCCCCAGACTCCCTTTTAACTCAGTATTGAGGTCGTTCCTGAGGTTCACCCTTTAGCCAAAGATTAGACAGGTCCATGAAACAAAATGAGACTAAATGGGCACACCAGCCCAGGGGCAAGGATGAGAAGGCAGCAGGGGACAGGAAAGCTGGTAATAGGGAACCCAAGGTTGAGAAGAGGAGAGTGTTGAGATGTCGTGGGGTTGGCAACCAATGTCACAAAAGAAGGTGTGTATTAATCATTTAATGAGAAGCTAGTTTGCTCTGTGAACCTTCATCTAAAGCACATGAAAAGAATTTTTTAAAAATTTATCTGCGATAATAACCCTATGGTTACATTAATAGGGGGAAGAAAAGCTCTTTTGGTGATACATACTGAAGTATTTATGAATGAATGGGTATAATATGTGGGATTTGCTTTAAAAGACTGAGCAGGGAGAAGTGGTGGAGGCGTAGGTGAAACAAGTTTGGTTATATATTGATAACTATTGAAGCTTGGTGATAAGAACACTGAGGTTTATTGTAATGTCCTTTCTACTTTCGTATATGTTTAAAATTGTCTCTAACTAAAAAAAAAAAACAAAAACAAAAAACTTAAGCTGTATTAACCAAATGCAATGTGTTGATCTTATTTGGATCCTAAGTTGAATAACCCCACAATAAAAAGATATTTATGATATAATCTGGGAATTTTTGTATACTGACTGGATAATGGATAACATTAAGGAATTTGGTTTTGTTTTTTAATGTTATAATACTACTGTGGTATATTAGTTTCCTAGGACTGCCGTAACAAAGTACCACAAAATGGATGGCTTTAAACAGTAGAAATTTGTTGTCTCACAATTCTGGAGGCTAGAAGTACAAATCACCATCTCAGTCAGGCCGTTCTCCCTCCAAAATCTCTAGAGGAAGATGTCTTCTGTCTCTTCCAGCTTCTGGTAGCCCAGGAGTTCCTTGGCTTGTAGATACATCTTCATATGGTCGAGTCCTTCCTCTGTCTCTCCTCCTCTTTTATAAGAAAATCACTCAGATAGTAGGTCACCCTACCGTAGGATGACCTCATGTTAACTGATCACATCTTCAAAGACCTATTTATTTTCCTTTTTTTTTCTTAATTTTATTGTTGTACTTTAAGTGAAAGTTTACAATTCAAGTTAGTCTCTCACAAAAATTTATACATACATTGTTATGTGACCCTAATTGCTCTCCCTATACTGTGACAGCACACTCCTCCTTTGTACCCCTGATTTCCCGCTCCTGACCCTCTCTGCCTTCTCATCTTGCCTCCAGACAGGAGCTGCCCATTTAGTCTCATGTACCTACTTGAGCTAAGAAGCGCGCTCTTCATGAGTATCATTTTATGTCCCATAGTCCAGTCTAATCTTTGTCTGAAGAGTTGGCCTCGGGAATGCTTTTAGTTCTGGGTTGACAGAGAGTCCAGGGGCCATGCTTTCTGGGGTTCCACTAGTCTCAGTCAGGCCATCAAGTCTGGTCTTTGTACTAGAATTTGAGTTCTGCACCCTACCTTTCTCCTGCTCCATCAGGGACTCTCTGCTGTGTTCCCTGTCAGGTTGGTCACTGGTGGTATCCGGGCACCATCTAGTTCTTCTGGTCTCAGGCTGATGAAGTCTGGTTTATGTGGCCCTTTCAGTCTCTTGGGCTAATACTTTCCTTGTGACTTTGGTGTTTTTCATTCTCCTTTACTCCAGGTGAGTTGGGACCAATTGAGGCATCTTAGATGGCCACTCACTAGCTTTTAAGACCCCAAATGCCACTCACCAAGTGGGATTCAGAACATTTTCTTAAAAAACTTTGTTATGCCAATTGACCTAGACGGCCCCTGAAACCACAGTCCCCAGACCTCTGTCCCTGCTACTCTATCCCTCGAAGTGTTTGGTTATATTCAGGAAACTTCTTAGCTTTGGTTTAGTCCAGTTGTGCTGACTTTCCCTGTAGTGTGTGCTGTCCTTCCCTTCACCTAAGATAATTCTTGTCTACTATCTAGTTAGTGAATAACCCTCTCCCTCCCTCCCACCCTTGTAACCATCAAAGAATGTTTTCTTCTGTGTTTAAATCTTTTCTTGAGTTCTTATAATAGTGGTCTTGTACAATATTTGTCCTTTTGCGACTGACTAAATTCACTTAGCATAATGCCTTCCAGATTCCTCCATGTTATACGATGTTTCACGGCTTCATCTTTGTTCTTTATCGTTGCGTAGTATTCCATTGTGTGAATATACCATAATTTGTTTATCCATTCGTCCGTTGATGGGCACCTAGGTTGTTTCCATCTTTTTGCTATCGTGAACATGGGTGTGCATATATCTACTTGTGTGGCAGCTCTTATTTCTCTAGGACGTATTCCAAGGAGCGGGATTGCTGGATCGTATGGTACTTCTATTTCTAGCTTTTTAAGGAAGGGCCAAATCGATTTCCAAAGTGGTTGTACCATTTTACATTCCCACCAGCAGTGTATAAGTGTTCCAGTTTCTCCACAACCTCTCCAACATTTATTATTTTGTGTTGTTTGGATTAATGCTAGCCTTGTTGGGGTGAGATGGTATCTCATTGTAGTTTTGATTTGCATTTCTCTAATGGCTAATGATCATGAGCATTTCCTCACGTGTCTGTTAGCTGCCTGACTGTTTTTTTTGGTGAAGTGCCTGTTCATATCCTTTGACCATTTTTTAATTGGGTTATTTGTTAAAGACCCTATTTCTAAATAAGGCCATCTTCACAGGCATATCTTTTTTGGAGGACACAATTCAATCCATACCATGTGGTTATATAAAAAGAAGAAGATGAAGCTGAAGACAGAGAAGAAGGAAGAGCATAAAAAGCACAAGACATAAAAGTAAACAATCTAACAATAAAGAAATATTAAAATAAATTAGTATAGCAAAAACAAAACAAAAAGCAACCCAAATCTGTTGCTGTTGAGTTGATTCTGACTTATCACAACCCCGTTTGTTACAAAGTAGAACTGCATAAGGTTTTCTTGACTGTAATCTTTATGGAAGCAGACTTGGTAATATTGGAGTTTAGTGGTGGGCATGTGGAGTTTCATTATATCATTCTATCTAGAATATGTTTGAAATTTTCCATTAAAATTTTTTTTTTTTAATTTCTACTTGTGGTGGATTAATTACTTTTGTGTGTGGCCTCTGTAGCCATGGTCTTGTAACTCCCACCCAGGTGATTGTGTGATAGGGTAATTGTGGCCTACCAAGGGGATTGGTCAGTTTTGCCTTAAAAGAGAGCCAATTCCAGAGCAGAGAGGAGAGCCCACTACCACCAAAGAAGGAGAGACCCACAGCAGAAACCCGCAGCAGAAACTCGCAGGAGACGGTGCAGAGGGCTTCCCTGCCCACGGAGCGAGAAATCTGAGTGCTTTTGGATGGAGACTGAGGGCCAGGAAGAAGTCTACACCTGACCCATGAATCTGGGACTTACCAGCCTCCAAAACCTCATGAGTCATTTCCTTTATATGGTCCGTGAGTTCGGTGAGACGTTGCAAGAAATTAGGGAACCCAAAGACAGGAGAGAGAGCACTGAGATGAGAGGGAATAACTGATGTCAGAGATAATGGAGTGGTACAGCAACTTGTAAAAGTTACACAATTGGGACGTCTTTAACCTCTGTCTCATAGGAACCAGCTTTGCGCTAATCCTTATAAAAGAAATTATTCGTTTACTACTTCAGGTTTCATACATTGAAACTTAGATTCTATAAGACTGTCCTATGTCTTTACTCAATACAGGGAACTTTATTTATTGATGTCTTTTGACCATTACTGGGTTTCACAATTAAGTGCAGAATTAGCAAACTAGAATATTTAGGGAGAGTGTCAAGAAACCAGGAATCTCTAGCATATAGAAGTGTTATGTGGTTCAAAAGCTATTTTTAATAGTAATGTATAAGGGTAAGTTGTAAGCATAGTTACAAAGTAATCTAAGCAAGAAACTTGTTTAGTTAAGTATGGAATTAAATTCTGCTGATGGCTAAATAAAGGAGCAGAAAGGAGCAGTAAAGACGAGTGTCTGCAACAGATTTGCATGTGTACAAAGCAGTTCTACTCTGTCCTATACGGTCGCTATGAGTCGGAATTGACTTGTTAGCTATAGGTTTAGATATAGTATTGTGTTGCCTAAACTTACTGACAAGCCTCAGAGAATCAAGAATGTCCCACAGAGATCACAAGGGGTGTATCACATGTTCACTCGTCCCTTCTCTACAATGCTTGGAATTGATGTCCAAGACTGGTTTGTTAAACTAGCTAATATTCTAAATCATTTCAGCACCTAAGCCTGTGGTTGAGGGAGTGTGGAAGAAGTGTGAGATGATGCTGGAGTGGTGGGCTTGGACCAGGTGGTAAAGGGCCGTAAGTGGGGTTGAAGTCCTGTGGTAGTCTTGTGAAGATGTGGCAGTTGGCTTCCATAAAGATCACAGCCTTGGAAACCCTATGGGGCAGTTCTACAATCGTTGGCATGCTTGAGACCATTGTCGCAGCCACTGTGTATTTTGAGTGCCTTCCAACCTAGGTGGCTCATCTTCCAGCACTATATCAGATAATATTCTGTTGTGATCCATAGGGTTTTCATGGATCTCTCTTTCTGTCTCTCTCTCTCCCTGTCTCCCTTCGTTTCTTGCTTCCTTCCTTCCGCTCTCTCTCTCTTTCCACTACTAATAAGTGACTATATTTTCATTCCACTACTGTCTGTCAGTTTGTCATACTGCGGTGGCTTGCTTGTTGCTGTGATGCTTGAAGCTATGCCACTGGTATTTTAATACTAGCAGAGTCACCAATGGTGGACAGATTTCAGTGGCTTTTCTGGACTAAGACAGACTAGGAAGAAAGGCCTGGCAACCTACTTCTGAAAATTAGCCAGTGAAAGCCCTATGGATCACAACAGAACGTTGTCTGATATAGTGCTGGAAGATGAGCCCACTAGGTTGGAAGACACTCAAAATACTCAGTGGCTGCAACAATGGACTCAAGCATGCCAATGATTTTGAAGATGGCACAGGACAGGCAACGTTTTGATCTGTTGTACATGAGGTTGCCATGAGTTGGCGCTGACTTGGAGGCAACTAACGACAACAATGTATTCTCATTATAAAGATTGAAACTCACACTAAAGTATTACTAAACAAAAGTGAAAGTCCCCTTCACTCCACTCCACTTCCACCCCCTCCCCAGAGAATTACTGCCCACTGCTTGGGGCGCATCCCTCCTCTCTCTCTTCCAGCCCAAAATTCATAGTTGATCTTCAAGATTCAAACCAGAAAAAGAAAAGAGCTCAGCTCCACTGGTCTTTCTCTGGATCTCCCAGCATCGTCTGCTTAAATCTGGCCGAGCGCCTAACACACGGTGCTATGACGGCTATTTACCATTTGGTGGTCTCAAAAGATTGCAGTCTCCCCATGGCCAAGGCTGACCAGTCACTGCGGAGTTGAGTCTGACTCATGGCGACCCCAAGTGTGTCAGAGTGCATCAGAGTAGGCAGAGTAGCTCCTAGGGCTTTTCAATGGCTGATTTTTCTGAAGTAGATTGCCAGGCCTTTCTTCCAAGGAGCCTCTGGGTGCACTCAAACTTCTAACCTTTCTGTTAGCACCTCGGTGTGTTAACAGTTTACACCACCCAGGGACTCCCTAAATCAATCAGGTCTGCCTTTCTCAGGTCATTCAGACCTCAGAGACATTTAAGGGGCGAGGTCTCTAAGTAGGGGCCCAGTCATTTCATACAAACTCTAGAGATTCCAGCTGCAGCCTCCTCAGATGAAGAGAAATGCACAAGAAATGGACTAAAGCATTATGGCCTCCTGGGAAAGGCCCTGGACTTGAATGAAAAACTGCAGTGAAGCTGTGGGACTTTGTGTGACCCTGAACATGTCTCCGAGCCTCATTCTTCCCCCTTACTCTGACACACATGGGGTCGCCATGAGTCGGAATCGACTGGATGGCAACTGTTTTTTTGTTTGTTTTCACAGAAGCTCATAGTAGTTGGGTTCTTAACGACAGTCCAGTTTAGGGGGAGAAAGTTGCAGAGCAAGGTCTGCGCAACTGCCACCTCCTGTGTGCTCCCAAGGCCGGCGCTGCCCGTCCTTGGTGCCCTGGGCACACGCTGTGGTCACTTTTATCCGGTCCGCTTCCCCCTTTAGATTGGCTGGAGTTGCGTCTCGTCTCGTCCTGCAGTCCTGGAATGGAGCGCTGACGGCGGAGCGAGCCGGAGCGTGGCTCTGCCGCCCGGCCCCTCAGGCTTCGCCGCCGTCCTGCTGCCGCCCTCCTGTGGCCGCTGTGAGACGACCTCCCGGCCGTCCCGCGGGCCCCCCTCCCTCGGCCGGTGACATCACCGCATTCCGGTTCCCGGCTCCTCCCTCAGCGGCGCCTGCAGCCGCAGTGACAGGCGAGCCGGCCCGGTAGCGGAGAGGAAGTGCGGCCGCCGCGCAGAGCCCGTCCCCGCTAAGGCCGGCTCCCGGGGCGGCTCGGGAGACAGTGTCGCCGCCGCCAGCGCAGCGCCGGGCCGAGCCGAGCGCCAGGCGGAGGCTGCAGCAGAGACGCGGGGAAAATGGCTGATGACTTTGGCTTCTTTTCGTCATCGGAGAGTGGGGCCCCCGAGGCGGCCGAGGAGGACCCAGCGGCCGCCTTTCTGGCCCAGCAGGAGAGTGAGATCGCGGGCATCGAGAATGACGAGGGCTTCGGGGCACCTGCTGGCGGCCAGGTGGCCCCCGCGCAGCTGGGACCCGCGAGTGAGGGTGAGTCAGCGCAGGGCCTTGGGGCTCAGGGCTAGGGCTCACCCCCGGAGCCCCGGGCCGGAGTCCAGGGGCCTGCCACCGGCCAGCCAGGAGCATGGGGGTGGGAGGAGACTGTTCTGTGAGCCGGGGACCTAGGGAACCTGCGAGGGCTCTTCTCTGAGAGCCTGGTCTGAATATCTCCAAGCTGGGGGCTGAGCTGAGGCCCCGCCTGGGCTGAGGATCTGGTGACTCCTGGGAGAGGCATTCGGTCATGACATTTCATCCCCAGGCCAGCTCCACACTGCCAGGCTCTGGAATCTAACACTAGCCCACTGGGAAATTCCCTTCTGAACCTCAGGCAGCCTGGCCCACCCCAGGCTCTCAGGTGAGCCCGGCAGGTGTATGTAGGATGCAGAACTTTTCCACTCCTCAGGTTTAGCTCTCATGCAACTGGAAAAACAGGGAAGACTGGGTGCTTTGTGAACTCACAAACCTTCCCTGGGGATCACCTGCCCTCCTGCGGCCACTTGGGGCTAGACACTTTACTTACATTTAATCATTTCATATGTTTATTATACCCATTTCAGGGATGGAAAAACTGAGGCTCAAAGAGGTATACTAGTGGAGCAACTAGTGAGTGGCAGAGCCAGGATTTAACCCTGTTTCTGTCCAACTCCAAGTCCTCTCCACCTGACCACACTGTCTTCCACATGCCTGGCTCTGGGTCAGATACCCAGCAGGGGCAGGGGCACAGGCAAAAAGAGGCAGCAGTTAGATGTGGTCCTGCCTTCCAGGGGTTTGTCACTGTCTACGTAATGGTTTTCCAGAGGTGGTCAGGGCTATTGCAGTTGGCTTCAGAACTCAGGGTTCAGGGCCTATTCCTGGGTAGCACGCTTATGGCTGATGCTCCTGCTCTGGTTCTGGCTTGAAGGAAAAATTTCTTAAACATTTGGTAAAAAAAGTAGATATCACTTTAATGGGTGCATCCAAAACAGCTCTTATTTCCTATTAATTTTGTCACTGTCATGGGTTTTATGGGCTTGTTGGAATAAGTGGTACTCTACATTAAAAAAATGTATGTATTTACAAGGCTTTTTATAGTCATGTTTGTATTCGTTCAACTGTTTAAAGCATCCGCTATTTGCCAGACCCACTGAAGATACAGACGAAAATAAGACAGTTCCCGTGACTGAGGAGTTTGAAGCATCTCCGTATGCCCTTGAAATGAGAAATGTAATAAGGGAGGCCCAGAGAGCCTGAGTGTCTTGCCCAAAATCACACAGCCAGTGAGTGACAGATCTGGGACTTGATTCCAGGCCTCCCAACTCTGGCCTCCATGCTGTTTCAAATACTGTGGCAGTCTCCCTGGGAGGTGATGGGATGGGGGGAGAGGGATCTTTTGCTACCCAACCAAGCCAGTAGCGGAGGTCTTCCCAAGTAGCAGCTCCCAGCCACTTCAGCGCGGACCCCCACCTGTCCTGATGGCACTCATGCACCAGTGTTCATTTGTTCCTACCTTCTCCTTGAGACCACCCCTTTTCCTAATCTAGCTTGGTGTGGGGGAGACTCTGCTGTGGCAGAGCTGATGTCAGAACCCCAAGAGAGAGAAGGATAAGGGAATGCAGGCTGAGGGCAGCCAGAAGCATCTGCAAGTTGAGCCAGTTGAGCCAGTCTGGGTGGGAAGTTCCTTCTCTGGCAGGGGTGGGGCATGGATTGGCCCCAAACACTGGGTGGCAGGAAGAGAAGCCATGGCATGCTCTCTTCTTCCAGGGAGCTGTCAGAGACATATCCTCTGATGATGGAGGTCTCCCAGCCTCACACCCGCTGAAGCTGCAAACACTCGACTGCCCTCTAAGTGGGGCACAGGGAATAGGCAGGTATTGCAGGATGGCGGCTGAATAGGGGCGGAACAGAATGGAATTGATCTGACCCTTCTAGGCCCAGGCGGTGCTAAGCAGGTAATCCTCTCCTGACCAACAATGAGTGCCAGGAGCCTGGATAAGAAAAAATAAAAATAAAAACAAACCAGTTGCCATAGGGTCAATTCCGACTCATGGCATCCCATGTGTATCAGAGTACCACACATAGGGTTTTCAATGGCTAATTTTTCAGAAGTAGATTGCCAGGCCTTTCTTCCGAGCTGCCCCTGGGTAGACCTGAACCTCCAGCCTTTCAGTTAACAGCTGAGCATGTTAACCATTTGTGCCACATGGGGACTCCTTAGAGCCTACACAGGGGTGGAAAAAAGTGCCTTGGCCTGCTCAGAGCTGGGAAGAAGCTGGCTCTGGAGCAGCTGTCAACGAACATTTTTCTCTGAAGATGTCGGGGAGAGGGATTTCTGCACTGAGTACCCTGATGTTGGGCTCCCAGGTGCCCCTGGGGGAAGGGATTGGGTTTAGGCCTGAGTCCCACTGAGCCTGTTTTCTTGGACTGGAACGGTGGCCAACCTGAGCCATGGACACTTTGTTTCCATTCATCAGCCTTGGGTAGGGCCCAAAAGGTTTACATTTTCACATCCAGGTTTCTCTGCACCAGACCTGGCCCCGTACCTGACTTGCCCAGTCAATTCAGGGCAAGTCTATTTCTCCTGTCTCAGTAAGCTGACAGGAATGTTCTGGACCATCTCTGCCCCTATTCCAAAGGGGATCAGGGATCTAAGGGAAGCAACACTCATGCTCCTGTTGTGCTGGCCCATGATTTCAGGAACATGATTATAAATGTGTGTTGGTCGGGGGGATTGGGGATTCCCAAAGGTGGCTGAGACTGAAGTAGGAAGACACCTCATCTCCAGGAGCACTCACAGGCCTGAGTGAATGGAGCAGAGGGACTTCCCGAAGACCAGGGTGGGCAGACGAGGGCCCTGGCTGGGACTGGGTGATATGTGGGAGCGTGCAGCTTCTAGCCCAGAGGGGCCAAGCCTACATTCTGGTATCGTGAGGATGGACCCTGGTAGAGGAGACGCCCCAGAAGAAGAAGACCCTTTGCAGAAAGTGCTGCCACTGAAAACTCCCACTGGCCCTGCCCTGATTTAGGGACCCAGGCAGGAGCAACCTGTGGTTCTGTTCAAATAGAGTGAGTGGGGGGAGGGGCTGACACTGACCTAGTGGGTCGGCATCAATCACTTTGACTCTGAAAACAGTCAATTATCGTTCATATCAACTGGGAATTATCTCCATGGGATTAGGTATCCCTGCCTCCAGTCACCAGGCTGAAAGCGCCATCCCCGTTGATCCCAGCCCTATCTGGTTGGGAGAGGGTTAGTTGTCCATCTGTGGTAATCCTGTGCGACCTCCTGCTGCTCTTTGCTAGGAGGCATTGCAGTTTCTGAGAGGCCTTGCAGATAGCTGTGGGCTCCCAAAGAGCATTTCAACTTCCATTTAGCCAACATTTCTTGCTCACCTATTTTGTGCAGGAGCCCTTAGGAGCTGAGAAAGATGCAGGGCCCCATAAGGGAGCTATGGCCCTGGTGGGGTCACAAGCAATTACACAAGTGTGTGGTGAATGCTGTCTGATATTCCAGGATACCCCAGAGGGAAGAACTTCCATCAGTCCCCAGGGAAGTAAGGGCAACTTGTGAACTGGGCCTTGGAGAACTAGGACCCAAAAGAGCATCCTTTGGAGGTGGAAGCAGGAAGCAAGGCATGGGGCAGGGAGCATGTGTTTGGGGAAGGGGGATACCAGAACTTAGGGTTTGTGGGAGCGACTGGTGGAAAGTGAGGCAGGAAAAGTGGGCAGGGCCAGACTGTGAAGAGCCTCCTGTACTCTGCATTCAGCAAATATTTACTGAGCCCCGATTACATGCCACGTACTGTTCTAGGTGCTGGGACAGAGCAGTGGACAAAACAAAGTCCCTGCCTTCATGGAGAGGCCATTAAAGTGGGGAAGATAGACAATAAACATATATGCAAATAAACATGTCAGACTTTGGGGAAGGAAGAACGATGGAAGAGAGGTGAATGTAGGGAGGGGTCAGGGAAGCCCCTAATAAGGCTGAAGGGCGTGAGGGGGTGGACCATGTGGAAATGCGTGGAACAGCATTCCAGGCAGAGGGAATAGCACCTGCTAAGTCCCCAAGGTAGGGCCCATGGAAAATAGATTTCTTTGTGGTTTTGTTTTTATTATATGTTTAATCAGAGGAGAGACATAAGAAAGCATGTTTTTTAAAAAAAAGTCGGCCGTAGCAAGTGGTTTGAAACAGGTTATGAGAGTGAAGCGGGAGTCAGAGAGACCTGTGGATGGGCAAAAGCCGTTCATTCATTTATTCTTTAATGCATTTATTTATTAAACAAATAGTTACTGAGCTCTTACCAAGTCATGGGTACCATGCATGGCTCTGGGGAAGACAGTGGTGAGGAGACAGAGACACGGTTAGCTCTTTCCAGGTGTTTGCCACTAGCAGGGCAGACAGACCAAAACAGTCATGTGGGTGAGGGCCAGGGCAGTGTTGAGAGAGAGAGCACAGGGCAGCTTCGAGGGTCTCTGCTGCAGCAGAAGCCACAGGAATTTGTGACTAATCAGATGTCAGGGGAAGGGACCGGGAGGAGTCACTGATGATGGCAAAAGAAAATCTTTCTGTGGGGGGGGGGGGGGGCAGAAGGAGAAGAAATAGGGCAAGCGCTGCCTTGTGGGGGCTGTGATTCCTGCTCTCCCATATGGAGTAGTTGCTCAAGGAACTGCAGGGACAGGAAGGGACTTGTAGGCTTCTGGACCCCGCCCCTAGCCTACTGCTCCTCTGCCTACTCTGCAGGCACAGGCTCCACAGACAGTCAGGGCATTCCCAGCCTTGGCCACGGGTAAATTAATTTCAGGTAGGTGAGGAGGTGTCACTGGCTGGGTGACCTTTGGCAATCGAGTATCGTCTCTGAGCCTCAGCTTGAGAATCTGTAAAATGGGTTGATAACAACTTCATCACAGGGCTGCAGTGAAAATTAAATGTGATGATGGCTGTAGGAGGACTTTGTGAACAGTCCAAGATTGAGCCAATTATTGATGTATCCATTATGTCTGTATGCACGTGTGCATCAGTACATACACGGGCATGAACAGAGGTTAGCTTGCACACTAATGCAGTACCGTTCCATGCTCGCTATAAGCTAAGCAATGAGTAACTCTGTCTCCTTGTTCTCTTTCTAGCTGCTTCTGAGGACATGGGGACCACGGTCAATGGAGACGTGTTTCAGGTAAGCAAGATGCTGTCTTAGTGGTGGTGGGGACTGAAGCCTGGGTCTCCAGGATGTCTTGCTGTTGCCTGAGGGAGGCTTAGGGCTGCAGTGATATTGATGCACTGGGATGGGAACATAGGGAAAGGGGTTGACATGCTTTTTTGTCATGTAGGGGAAGGGGAACAAAGAATAAGGACTACTGAAGAGAGGGAGTGATGGGCCATGCCTCAGGGTCCCCAGGGTGATACCAACTTCGGGAGGGGAAGGTAATGTAGCCCACAGTGGACTGAAGGAAACACGGCCCTACACATGCCTGTCGTATTGGTGGAAGGACAAATTGACACGGTGGGTCAGATGCTCTCCATCATGTAAGAGCATTTTATTTATTTATTTATTTATTTTAGCTTGTCGTCTTTTTTTTTTTTTTTCCATTATTTTTTTGTAAGAGCATTTTAAACACACAGGTCTTTCCATCCAGAGACTCCATTTATTGAAATTTGCCCTAAGGGAATAATTGGATGAGGACACCAGGATTCTTTTAGGATTATGTATAACCACCAACTTGTCACTGTTGAGTCAGTTCTGACTCATGGTGACCCCATGTGTGCCAGAGTAGAACTGTGCTCCACAGAGTTTTCAATTTTTCAGAAGTAGGTTGCCAGGCCTTTCTTCTGAGGTCTCTGGGTGGACTTGAATCTCCAACCTTTCAGTTAGCAGCCGATTGCATTAACTGTTTGGGCCACCCAGGGACCCTGAGATTATTTATAATAACAAACTGGAAACAACCTAAGTGTCCAGCATTGGGGTACCAAGTAGGTAAATTGGAAAACCACAATGTTGTTGAAAATAACAATCAGAGCTTTCTGTGTTGACATGAAAAAATGCCCGCAATATAGTAAGTAGAAAAAGCAGCTTGCAGAACAATATGCACAGTATGGTCTTCCTTTTCATTTTAAAAATATGTTTGCACAAAATATCTGAATGGATGTGAGCCAACTGTTGCAGTGGTTGGGGGAAGGGTGGCAAGAAAGGGGCTTTCACTTCCGCTGGGCTGTTTTAAAATTCTTTACAGTGATTCTGTACAAGGAAAAAAACAAAACAAATAAACAACCAGTAAGGATATTGCTAGTTAAAGAACTGCTGCTCTCCACACGCTCTAACGTCTCCCTCAAGTACACACCAGTCAGGCTAAGAGCTCTCAGACAGAGAGAACGAAAACCACATTATGGCCTTCCCAGGACTCCGCAGATGCCACAGCCCTCACCTCCCGTTCCCACCCTGGGTGGGGCCAAGCCTCCACTGGGTGAGCCCTAATTCGCATTCTGACTGGGCCACAGACCCTTGACCCCTGGGCCGCATCTCGGGATCTCCTGGACTGTGCCCCGTGGAGGAGCTGGCCTCTGAAATCCTCTAGGGGAATAAACAATACATTCTTATGTAAGAGGGATGGGCTGGTACCTTACACAGGGAAACAGGCCAAGTCCTGTTTCTGGAAAATTACTCAACTGTAAGCAATCTGGAAAAGTCCATCTCTAAGAAGTTAGGAGCTTCATGTATAGTCAGGCCTAAAAGCCAAGGAACCAGCGTTTACTCCCATATAGTCTGGCAGATCCTTGAGGCTTAGGCCACCCAGGCTGTGGGCAGACATGAAGGGACTTTGCTTGGCCCAAAAGGTCTGCGTCCTGGAGCTGGAGTACCCAGGTTGCTGTGAGCAGGACAACATTCGTTTTCTATAGATTAAGTTCTTGAGGCTCAGGAAGGTGAAGTGGCTTAATGCAAAGTCACTCAGGAAATCATCCAGTTCTGGAGTATTTCCATTTGGTTGGTTTGGTGCCCCCACCCCCATCTCTGTCCCTGTCCCTGCTTTGCATTTGGTGGATTTGAGACCTGGGAGTTGAAGGAACCTGGTTCTCCTTCCTAATCTCAGCTGAATCTGTTCATTCTCACTGTTCCTGATAATCCCAGATATGTTCATTTGTCAGCCATTTCACACCAATGCCATCCTAGAATTCATATAGGCAGGGGAGGGGCCACGGATGAAGAGGGCCACTCAGGGGCTTAGTGGCAAAGCCCAGTCTCACCTAGATCATCTGATCCCTGATCTGGTGCCTTTGTCCTACCTGCTTGTTGCTGGGACTGGCCAGCCAGCAGCTGGCCAGCAGACTGTTTAGGACTGAACATAGAGCAGGGTGGAGCTTACGCCTACAGGGGGAGAAGCCTTGCCCCATGCATGCCCTGAATGTCTGGGGGCCTGGACAGAGCTTTCTTGCTCCATTTCTTATTCTTTTCTGGCCGCCTGTGGGCCACCAGTGTGTCCAGCTACAGGCCCCCCAACATGACCTAAGGATAGGCCTGCCTATACCTCCTTCCATTCCACCTGGCACCAAGCCACAAATGCCCCCCCACCCCACCCACATTCCCTTTGATCTAATTAGAGGAGTCAACAGCTCAGCTTAGCTTAGCTTTAGCTGGTCAATCTCTCCAAAGACAGATATGCCTTATCCTATTGGCCATCCCTGGAGTCACAGCATATACCCAGGCCATCGTGGCTCACAGATACTCTCATGGCCACGTCCCTCAGGGACGGGTGCTGGGAAGCTGGACTGAGATAAGCCTGTCCCTGGCTGTAGCCTCCTGCCTTCTGGCCCTGGCATTCCTGACCCGATTCCTCTCTTGAGGGGTGGAGGGCTCAGCATTCCTGTAGCCGCTGCTGAGCCCTCCTGGGCTGCCAGCCCTCCTAGTGGCTGACTTGATTTCCCCACTGGGATGCTCAAGTGAATAAAGAGTAACCCTGTTGTACCCATCAACCCTCACTGCTCACTGTCACGGGCAGGGGCAGAAAATAAACCAGGGCAGACTGGAGAAGAGGAACCAGCAAACTACTTCTCAGGCTATGCCCGCCAGAAACACCACTGTGCCTTTCCTAGTTATGGTCAATGGTGATGGCCAGCACTTATGGAGCCCTTGTTACATGGCAACAGTGAATGAGCCACAGCAACTATACCTTCCTTCACACCTGCACGTCTTCTACAGGCTACCAAACGTTTCCACGGCAATGATCTCACGGGCTTCCCTTCACACCATGATGGGATGCTGTGATTCCCACATAACAGAAAGTGAAACCCAAGGACCCCAGTGAAGGGACTTCTCAAAGACCACATATTCAGTGAGTGGCAGAAGGGGCACTTCAAGCCCAGTCCCTTCAGTTTGGTGTTTGGTGCTTTTCCCACGCCATCCACACTACTTTGCAATCATCTCTTTCATTTCATCAACTCACATTGTGTTTTGAATGCCTTGCACTGTGCCTGGGGCAGTGGATATAGAAGCAAATCCAACAGAGTATTTGTCTTCAAACAGATCACTTCTAATAGAGGACAGAGACCAAGAAAGAAATAAAGGTAGCCAGGATGGTAAGGGCTCAGATATGGGTGTCTTAGTTATCTAGTGCTGCTATAATGGAAATACCACAAGTGGATGGCTTTAACAAAAAGAAATTTATTCTTTCACAGTCTAGTAGGCTAGAAGTCCAAATTCAGGCCACCAGTTCCAGGGGAAGGTTTTCTCTCTCTGTCAGCTCTGAGAGAAGGTCCTTGTCATCAATCTTCCCTTGGTCTATGAGCTTCTCCGAGCAGGACCCCCGGGTCCAAAGGATGTGCTCTGTTCCCAGTGCTGCTTTCTTGGTGGTATGAGGTCCCCATCTCTCTCTCTGCTTGATTCTGTCTTTTATATCTCAAAAGAGATTGACTTAAGACACAATCTAATCTTGTAGATTGAGTCCTGCCTCATTAACATAACTGCCACTAATCCCATCTCTTTAATATCATAGAGATAGGATTTACACCACATAGGAAAATCATGTCAGATGACAAAATGGTGGACAATCACACCATACTGGGAATCATGGCCTAGCCAAATTGATACACATATTTCGGGGGGACACAATTCAATCCATGACAATGGGTATAGTAGTAAGACCAACATTTAAGTTCTTACTTTGTGGCAGGCACCATCCAAGAGCTTCACCTGTATTAAGTCATTTAACCCTCTGATATCTCTATGACATAATTACTGTTACTACCCCACTTCCCAGGGATGCTTAATAGCTCATTCTAGTTAATAACTAGTAAGAGCTGGGACTTGAATCCAGGTCCTCAGGTGCCAGATCCTGCCAGAGTCAGGGCACAGAACTTTGCTAGGGCCCACTGCACAGAGGGTTGTGCCAGGGAGAAGACTGGAGGGCAAAAGGTGCAGGGCCTGTGTGCCAGGCAGGCAAGGGAGATAGTGGAGAAGTCACAGCCAGAGCTGTTAGGGGGCCGTGCTGGAGGTAGACAAGTGGTGGAGAAGGTGGGCTCAGCTTGGCAAGACCTGGCACCCTGGGCCTGGGGCAGGGCCACCTCCTTGCACAAGTGCTATGGAACACATTGTGAACAGCGCCCCTGGATGTGCAGAAGCACCCAGGGGGTTCTGAGCCATTCCTCAAGGCTGCAGTGGAAGAGCTTGGATTGAGTCAGAACACTTGGGCTTCATATCTGGCCCCTTCCATTAACATGACCTTGAATTAGTCTCTTAACCTGATTTCTTATTTGAACAATGGGGATTAGAAGCCCTGCTCTACTTGCCCCCCCAGGGCTAGTGAGAAAAGTGCTCATAGCCCAGGAAGGGCCTTATCAGTGTAAACTGTGCTCTGATTTGTTCCTGACCTAGGCATTAAGTGAGCACAGTGGTATGTGTGGGCGTGTGGAAGAAAGCGGTGGGGAGTGGGGCATGGGGGCAGTGGGAGAGGAAGACATAGCCTCTAATCTTGGGAAGAAAGACTTATCAGGGGACAGAAAATAAGCTCATGAATCATGTGATACAGAAACGACTTTGGTCTCCATTAGGTACTTTGTGGAGAGTATGTTCACCCCCAATAATCCAGCTTGAATCCCAGCTCTGCCACTTCCTGACTATGTGACTTGGGACTTTGGAGCTAGAGTTTCCCTACCTGTAAAACAAGGACAATAAAATCCACTACGAAGGGTTGGAAAGATCAAAGAAACTATTTAATTGCAAACTCTCTTCAAGTTTTAAAACACTATAATCTGTGAGTTCCAATTTTAGGGCAGGCTTTATGGAGGTGGTGGGCCCTGGTAGAGGTGCGTGGGGAGTGGTCCTGCCCAGAGGGTCTTCTCCAGCCCACCCTGTCTCCCACACTCTAAGCTCTGGTGGCATCTATGTACTCAGAGTTTCCCAAAGGCACCGGCACTGTGTGGTCCTTACACATGCATGCCCTTAGCTTTGAGATGCCCTTTCCCCATCTCTTCCAGCCCTGCTTTGCCCCCAGGATAGAATGACTATGCCCTCCTTCATCCTCCCTCTTTCCCTGACCTGGGTTCCAGCACGTACCCTAGCCATGGCATCCTCATTGATTAGGATCTCCCCCTACTAAGCCCCAAGACAGGGGCTGTCTTGTTCATCCCTGTCTCCAAACCTGAACATTTATTCATTCTGGAAATATTTGAAATGTTCTTGAAGCCCTACTACAGCCAGGCCCTGTTCTAGATATAACACAGTCCTCCTGGGGCTTAACTTTTAGGGGAGAGACAGACAGTAAACACGTGAGCAGGTAAACAAACACACGTCTTTTCAGAAAGCCCTGAGCAACTGCTTAGAGAGGAAGTCTTGACAGGGGCAGAGTGGGAGGGAAGCTGCTTTAGCCTGGGAATCAGAGAAGGCCTTCATCGGCCTGGTGAGAAAAACGCTGAAGCCTCACTTATGAGTTGGAGGTAGCCCTGGGAAGATGCAGACCCTTGATTCTAGAGGAAGAGCAGTCCAGACTGAGACACTGACTGGGCACAAACTGAGCCTGCTCTGGGGCCAGCATGGCAGAAGCCCGCTGGCCAGAGGGGGAAGCCAGGGGGGCAGGTAGAGACCAGGCCATTTAGATTTCATTCTGATGGTAGGAGGAAGCCTTTAGATGTTTTTACACTCAGCAGGATATAATCTGACAGACTTGAACAGATCATTCTGACTGTTGTGTGGAGAAGGGACTGCAGGGGAGCAAGGTGGCAGCGGGGACTGGCAGTGGCCTGGGCCAGACATGCCTGTGGCACTAGTGGAGGTGAAGGTGGGAAGTGATCTGGCTGGGACATATTTAAGAGACTGTGCTGACAGGAACTGCTGACAGATTGGATGTGTGATAGGAAGGACGGAGAAATCAGGGATAAACTTGAGGTTTTGGCCTCAGAACACTCGCTGACTGAGTTTTATTGTCTTTATTGAAACCATTGCCATCAAGTCGATTCTGACTCATAGTGACCCTATAGGACAGAAAAGAACTGCCCCGTAGAGTTGCCAAGGTTGTAATCTTTATGGGAGCAGACTGCCACATCTTTCTCCCATGGAGTGGATGGTGGGTTCGAACTGCCAACCTTTTGGTTAGCAGCCATGTGCTTAACCACTGTGCTACCAGGGCTCCTACTGGGGAGTGGGGGTGGTATTTGGGGAGTGAAAAATCAAGTTAAGTTTGAGATCCCTGTTGGACATCCCACTGAGCATGGCATAGAGAAAGGGCTCAAGTACATATTTGTTAAATGAGTGAGGAGTGGACGGATGGTCAGGTGGATGCCTTTATTTTATTTTTATTTCAAAACTTCTCATGTCACTTGGATAAACACAATATACACACGAGCAAAACAGTACTATATTTGTTATTTTTATCTCAATGAAGTACAGCCAGAATGCCACTTAAAAGCAAGGATGGTGAGACTTCATCTTGCTTACTTGCCTACTTTGGACTTACTGGTCATGAGGAAAGACCAGTCACTAAAAAAGGACATCATGTTTGGTAGAATAGAGAGGGTCAGTGAAAACGAGGGAAACCCTCAATGAGATAGACTGCCATGGTTGCTGCAACAATGGGCTCAAAAATACCGACAATTGTGAGGACGGTGCACGACCGGGCAATGTTTCCTTCTGTTACACATAAGTTTGCCATGAGTGGGACCTGACACAACAGATTTGACTGCAGCTAACAACAAGAAATCCTTACTTATATGCTTACAGAAAGTTAAGAGTGCTCTCATCCAGCCAACTGAAGTTACAGATTCTGGTTAAAACAGCAGATTCTCGACTGGCACAATGGATCTGGGGCCGCTTTCCAGAATAATCTAGCCAGGCCTAGGTTCATTAGGTTGAACTCCTTTTCGTAGTCAGGCTCTACCTGCTTACTTTTTTTTTTTTTTTACCCATTTTTTTAAAACCACAATTTTTCCCTTTTCAAAAATGTAGCTATAATTTGTATACAGTAAAATGTACAGATCTTAAGTGTGCAGATTGATTTCACATATGTATATTCCAGTGTGGGGAGTCCCTGGGTGGTGCAAATGGTTAACATGCTCAGCTGCTAACCGATTCAAGTCCACCCAGAGGCACCTTGGAAGAAAGGCCTGGTGATTTATACTTCTGAAAAATCAGCTACTGAAAACGCTATGGAGCCCAGGTCTACTCTGACACATACCGGCTCACCATGAGTTGGAATTGACTCAATGGCAAGTGCTTTATATTCCTGTGTAACCACCACCCAACTGAAGAGACAGAACATTTCCATCCTTCTTCAGGCCCCTTCCAGTCATTCACCTCTATTTTGATCTCTGTAGTTTAGTTGTGCTTGTTCTTGAACTTCATGTAAATGGAACCATGCAGTATGTGCTCTCTGTGTGTGTCACTCATATGTCTGCTGAGTTGGCCTTTAGACCAAGGGTCCCCACCCTTAGCTGCTCATTGGATTCCCCTGGGAAGCTTTAAAAATTATTGCTGCCCAGTCCTACCCCCAGAGACTTGGATTTAATTAGTCTGGGGTGTGACCTGACATTGGATTATTGAAGCTCCCCAGGTAAGGGAGACCCAGGTGTCAGGAAAGGAGTGTGGGTCTCCCCACCCAGGATGACAGCCCTCTTGGGGAAAGATTTTCAGGGGCTCTTGTTAAACATGTCACTGAAGAGAAATTTAGAGCAGAAAAATAGGCTACAGTATCAAGGATTCTGGTCACTGGAATCACGTGGAGCTGAAAAATTCCCCCAAAGGCAGGGATGAGCCACAGGCCTGGGCCACCTGGTGGGTTTCCTGCCTCAATGCCCTGAAGGGTGGTCCTCTGGCCTTGGAGGGTTTGGCCCCTTGGAGAAGGTGGTGGGGTCACAGCAGTTAGTCCCCCTGAGTCATGGGCCCAGATGGTGGTCCCAGAGCCCCTAGAGGTGACCACGTGGGAATGAACACATGAAAGTGCTGATGGGAAGTTCAATAGGATTGGCTGGAGCGAGGTAGGGTGGGGGGTCCCTGGTAGCCTGGCAGGGCTGTTTCTAGGAGGCGGCAAGGTGGGGGCTTCTCCAATAACTTGGTCAGGTTGTGCCCTCCAGATAATGGCACTGGAAAGGCCCCTTGGGATGTCCTGAGAGCATCTCCAACTTGAAATGTTATGCAGTTCAGGAAAGAACAGTAAATGCGGCTGCCCCACCCGAGGTTGGGACCTGCTCTGAGGTGCCATGCTACATCACCCTGCCCTGGGCCGCCCTCCCTCCCCACTCCAGACAGCTGGAGACTAGACCTCTGATGTTTCAACTGCGAGCTCCTTCACTTGGCTGCCCATGTCCTCTGGGCCAAGGCTCGCTGAGCACCAATTCTGAACTGGGCACACCAGACACTGTCCTGTGGGGAGAAGACGTTAAATGTCACTGGTAATCATGGCACTTTTGGTTAAGTGCTTGGTGGAGGACAGGGAGTGATGAAAGGAAGCAGTATCAGCTGCAGGGACTTTAAACAAGGGCCGCCTGCCTGCCTGCCTGCCTGCCAGGCGGCCCTGGGTGGTGCAAATGGTTAACTTGACCAATAACTGAAAGGTTGGAAGTTCGAGTCCACTCAGAGTCACCTCGGAAGAAAGGCTTGGTGATTTATTTCAAAAAAACCAGCCATTGCAAACCCTATGGAGCACAGTTCTACTCTGACACACATGGGGGTGGCATGGGTCGGAAAGACTCAAAGGCAACTGGTTTTCTAACCCCGCAATCAGGGGGCTCACAGCCCAGTAGGGAGGCTCCACAGTGGAAGGGTATGAGAGCTGTGTGGGGCGTTGGGGAGTAAGACAGAGGAGGGGACTTTTGAGCTGAAAACTCCGAGATGGAATATGATTTCACCAGCTAGAGAAGGGAGGGAGGCAATTCCAGGCAGAGACCAACCGTTGAGAAACAAAGGCGTGGCTGCGGAGTGTGGGGGATGTGCCCAGACAGGAATGTACTGGGCCTCAGAGGGCCAGAAGCCAAGTGGCAGGGGATGGGGCGGGACCTTGAAGGGTCTCCTGCAGGGATGAAGCCAGAGGGGTGCCACATGCTCGCGGGGCCCAGCTCTCAGCCCCCAGCGCTGTGAGTCTGCAGCTCTGGCAGGCTGTGTGGAGAAGTGGGCAGAGCCTGGGCCTGGGAGTCAGAAGGCCCGGACTCTGGCCCTGCCTCTGCCACTATGTAGTGCCATCTCTTCTGGCCTCAGTTTCCTCGCCTGTAAAACAGAAATAAATAGTAATACTAATAATTCTAGCTACCGTTCACTGAGGCATCACTTCCTGTCAGGCACTGCTCTAAACATTTTACAAGTATTGTTTTATCAAACCCTCACATCATGATGGAAGAATCTGGGAACAGATAAGGATGATGATTGAACATGATGAACATAATTAATGCCATTAAACTGTGCATGTGAAGACGGTTGAAATGGCAAATGTTTTCCTATAGCTGTTCTGTGTGTGTGTGTGAAAATATATGCTAACTCACAATTTCTACATGTGCGATTCAGTAACATTGATGACATTCTTCAAGTGGTGCAACCGTTCTCACTATCCTTTTCCAATTCATTCCCCCACCATTAACAAACTCTACGCCCCCTAAGCGAAAACCTCCTCTTCGCCTCTCCGTCCCACCCCTGGTAACCACTAATAATCTTTGGTTTCAATACATGTTTGCTTATTTCATGTAAGTGAGATTATACAGTGTTTGTCCTTTTGGGACTGACTTATTTCGCTCAGTACAATGTTTCCAAGGTCTATCCATGTTGTGGTTGTCACGTACACATTTACCACAATGAAACAACAAAATCCTCACACTGGCTCTTAGAGGTAAGTTTCATCATCATCTTCGTTTCCAGATGAGATAACAGAGGTGCAGCAAGGTTAAGCAACTTACCCCGGGCCACACATACATCTAGTAAGTGGCAGAGCTGGGACCTGAACCCAGGCAGGCTGACTGCCGACCCAGGCTCTTCACCACTGCATAGTCACAGCTGGGACCGGCTCCTGGCTCAGGGCTGCTTGTTCTTTCATGCAACAGAGATTCATTGAACATCTGCTGTGTACCAGGCACTGGGCTGATGCAGGGGGCACTGCAGTGAATAAGACAGACAAGGTCCCTCCAGCCACGAAGGGGACATTCTGATGGAGGAGACAGACACGGACGAGGAAATCTACAATGAGATCATTTCAGCCTGCAGTATGCGTCACGGAGTAAATAAAACTGTAATAAAGAGTGACTTCAATGATAGTAACACAAGGTACTCAATGTAGGCCAAGAGGTGTGCCAAGTTCTTTGTATGTGTTGACTCACTTAATCTTATACCAACCCTATGGGGTGGGTACTATTATTTACCCCATTTTATGATGAGGAAGGAGCCCTGGTGGTGCAGTGGTTAAGTGTTGGGCTGCTAACCAAAAGGTTGGCAGTCTGAGTCCACCAGCCCCTTCTTGGAAACCCTCTGGGGCAGTTCTACTCTGTCCTATAGGGTTGCTGTCTATGCTCGACAGCAATGGGTTTATGATGAGGAAAGTGAGGCACAGAGAGGTTGAGTAACTTATCTGAGGTCACAGACGTGGAGGAGCCAAGTGCAAAGGTAAAATTCACAGGACACAGTAGGTGTGAGGTTGTTTTGAGAGCTGTTTAGGGGTTCAGCTGTCGGGGAGAGTATTTGTACTCGGGTTCCCCAGCAGGAGGCAGCAGAGACAGCTGGCAGGTGTGAGGGGCTGGGTACAAGCTGCGTGTTTGTGTCCTAGGAGGCCAATGGGCCTGCGGACGCCTACGCTGCGATCGCCCAGGCCGACAGGCTGACGCAAGAACCCGAGAGCATCCGCAAATGGAGAGAAGAGCAGAAGAAACGGCTGCAGGAGCTGGGTGAGGGCGGGGCTGAGGCTGGAGCTGGACGCGGGTGGGAGTGGGGCTTAGAGTATATGGAACCCCGCACTGCGTAGTGGTTAAGAGCTTGACTGCTACCCAAAAGGTCGGCAGTTCGAATCCACCAGCCGCTCCCCGGAAACTCTAGAGGGCAGTTCTACTCTGTCCTGTAGGGTCGCTATGAGTGGGAATCGACTTGACGACAACGGGTGAATGGGTTTAACGTGGGAACTGGGTGAGGGCAGCTGGGGCTGCCTGCAGGGGCTGAGGGGAGCGGCGCGGCCAGGGCAGCCAGCCTGTGGTCCCTACTGCAAAGCTGCCACTTACTCTCCTGCTGGGGCTGCAGATGCTGCTTCTAAAGTCATGGAACAGGAGTGGCGGGAGAAGGCTAAAAAGGACCTAGAGGAGTGGAACCAGCGCCAGAGCGAGCAAGTGGAGAAGAACAAGATCAACAACCGGTGAGAGGGGCTATGGGGACATGAGGGAGCTATGAAGACACTGAGAGGGGCCATGGGGCCGTGAGAGGGGCTATGGACAGTGAGAAGAGGTATAGGGACAGTGAGAGGAGCTATGGGATCAGGGACTAACTGGACGATGGGTCATTTGGTGGCAGGAGTCTGGAAGAAGCTGAAACCACCAAGGGTACTTCCAGGGGTGCCTTTGGGGTTCAGAGCCCTTTGGAGCTGACACGCAGTTGAGCCTTCACCTCCTCTCTACAACAGAGAGAGAGCGGAGTCTGTCAGTCAGTAGGAAGGTCCAAGGGCCCCAGAGTGTGAAGCCAAGTGTCCCGGGCCTAGCAGCCAACAGCTCCGTCAGAGAGAGCACAGGCTTGACTGCAGGGAGGGGGAGAGGGAAAGAACCAGCCTGCTACAGGTGTTTGCTGCTGGTAGAAATGACACCAGTTCAACCCAGTGTGGTTAGAGGCTAAGAAGGAATCAGTGGCCCAAATAACTGAAAGGCCAGGAGCAGGACTGCAGGCACAGCTGGCTCAGCATCTCAAATAAAGCCAGTCGGACCCACTGTCCCTCTGCTCTCAGCTCTGTTTGCCCCTGGGTCAGCGACATCCTAGGACACACATCCCTGGTATGGGGCAAAGTTGGCTGCCAGCAGCTCCAGACTTCTGCCCCATCCTCTCAGCCACCTTAGTGAAAACAGTGTCTTGTTCCCAATAGCTCTGACCAAAGTCCTAGGCTTGACCCTCATTGGTCTGGCTTAGGTCATGGGCCCATCCTAGGTCCACTGACCATAGCCAGAAGGGGCTCTCTGATGGGCCCAGATGGGGTGAGAGCCCCCTTCCCCAGGCTGTGCCTAGAGTCAGTCCCATCTAAACCTCAGGGGCTGAAGTAGGGCAGACGGATTCTGCAAAGGACTATCAGGGTGCCCTTCCCAGGAGAAGGGGATGGATGCTGAGTAGGCAAAGACAGCAGATGTCCACCACATAACATTTTAGTGGAAATAGTCTTCTACTGGACGCTTCCTTTGAGGCTGTGCCCTTCATGGTACAAATCCTGCCAAGAGTGGACGTCCATTCTGAAACTGCTGTGTGCCAAGCTCTGAGTGGCACTGGAGAGAGGCAGATGAGGAGGACGCAGTCTGTGCCGTCAGAGATGTCGGAGGGGAGAAACACATGTGGACAGTTGGACTCTGAGACCTCCGTGGGGACGTGGGCTTTGGTAGATGACTAGCTCCTCAGGAAAAGAAAAAGGGCAGTGGGTGGAGGAGGGCATTCCAGACCAGGGAACAGCGTGGTAGAGAAAGGACTCGGTGTCTTGGGAACAGAGAGTCAGCAGAGTGCAGCAAGTTGGGGGAGAGAGAGCAGGAAGGGGGGCATCACACAGTACAGGGCACAGTACAGGGCACAGTACAGGGCCTTGACCTATGGGACTGGGTAGAGACACGGGCAGTGGGAGCCACTGGAAGCTTGTGAGCAGGAGTAATATGACCAGGGCTGAGTTTTCTAAAAGGCACTGTGGCTGGGACAAGGATCCCTGCTCTCCTCTGTGGGGCTGTGGATAGTTCCTGAGCCTTCCAGAACCTTGCTTCCTAACACCTCTCCTACTGGATGTACTAACGCTGTCTCTCTTTCTCTTTAACCCTTTGCCTGCCTGTCCATCTTGCCTTCCTGTCTCTCTCCTCCCCCACCACCTAAACCTTCCCCTAACCTTTCCCTCAAGGATCGCTGACAAAGCCTTCTACCAGCAGCCAGATGCTGACATCATCGGCTACGTGTATGTGTCTCTTCTGCTCCTCTGCTGGGGGAGCTGGCGGGTGAGGGCCCCAGGGTATATCTCGCACAGTTTCTTGAGTCTCCTGCTTTTAGGGTACAAGTGAGTGTGGCTGGGCTTGGGCAATGATTCCAGCAGGAGGGGACACCAGGGTGGGTGCAGGCACCAACCTACACTTCCATCCCTCCAGCACACGTGTATTGAGCATCTACTCTGCCTGAAGGCAGCTTTGCTAAATCAGAGCCCTGGAGGGTGAGCAAAGAAGCGACATCTTTAGGTGGGAGGGGCAAGGGCAAAAAATATTGTTGTTGTTAGGTGCCCTCGAGTCGTTTGCAACTCACAGCGACCCTATGCACAGCAGAACAAAACACTGCCCGTTCCCGTGCCATTCTCACAATTGTTGCTCTTTGAGCCCATTGTTGGAGCCACTGTGTCAACTCACCTCTTTGAGGGTCTTCCTCTTTTTCACTCACCCTCTACTTTACCAAGCATGATGTTCTTCTCCAGGGACCAGTCCCTCCTGTTAACATGTCCAAAGCATATGAGATGAAGTTGCCATCCTCGCTCCTAAGGAGCATTCTGGCTGTACTTCTTCCAAGACAGATTTGTTTGTTCTTCTGCAGTCCATGGTATATTTAATATTCTTTGCCAACACAATAATTCAAAGGCATCAATTCCTCTTTGGTCTTCCTTATTCATTGCCCAGCTTCGCATATATATGAAGCGATTGAAAATACCATGGCTTGGGTCAGGCACACCAGTCCTCAAAGTGACATCTTTGCTTTTTAACAGTTTAAAGAGGTCTTTTGCAGCAGATTTGTCCAATACAACATGTCACAGCTGCTTCCATGGACATTGATTCTGGATTCAAGTAAAATGAAATCCTTGACAACTTCAATCTTTTATCCGTTTAACATGATGTTGCTTATTGGTCCAGTTGTGAGGAGTTTTGTTTTGTTTATGTTGCACTGTAATCCATACTGAACACTGTAGTCTTTGATCTTCATCAGTAAGTGCTTCTCTTTCAGCAAGCAAGATTGTGCCATCTGCATATCTCAGGTCGTTAATGAGTCTTCTTCTAATCCTGATGCCCTGTGCTTCTTCATATAGTCCAGTTTCTGGGATTATTTGCTCAGCATACAGTTTGAATAAGTATGGTGGAAGGATACAACCCTAACACACACCTTTCCTGATTTTAAACCACATGGTATCCCCTTGTTCTGTTTGAACAACTGCCTCTTGATTTATGTACATGTTCCTCATGACCACAGCTAAGTGTTCTGGAATCCTCATTCTTCGCAATTGTATCCATAATTTGTTATGATCCACACAGTCGAATGCCTTTGCATAGTCAATAAAACACAGATAAACATCTTTCTGGTATTCTTGGCTTTCAGCCAACATTCATCTGACATCAGCAGTGATATCCCTCCTTCCATGTCCTCATCTGAATACAGCTTGAATTTCTGGCAGTTCCCTGTTGATGTACTGCTGCAACCATTTTTGAATTATCTTCAGCAAAATTTTACTTGTGTGTGATATTAAAGATAGTGTTCGATAATTTCCACATTCTGTTGGACTACCTTTGTTTGGAATGGGCACAAATATGGTTCTCTTCCAGTCAGCTGGCCAGGGAACTGTCTTCCAAATTTCTCGGCATAGACAAGTGAGTGCTTCCAGCACTTGCATCTGTTTGTTGAAACATCTCAATTGGTATTCCATCAATTCCCGGTGTCTTGTTTTTTGCCAAAGCCTTCAGTGCAGTTTAGGCTTCTTCCTTCAGTGCCATCGGTTCTTTATCATATGCTACCTCCTGAAACGGCTGAATGTTGACCAGTTTTTGGTACAGTGACTCTGTATTCCTTCCATCTTCTTTTGATGCTTTCTGTGTCGGTCAATATTTTGCCCACAGAATGCTTTGATACTAAAACTCAAGGCTTGATTTTTTTTCTTCAGTTCTTTCAGCTTGAGAAATGCCAAGCATGTTCTTCTCTTTTGGTTTCCTAACTTCAGGTCTTTGCATATTTCATTATAATACTTTACTTTGTCTTCTTGAACCACCCTTTGAAATCTTCTGTTCATCTCTTTCACTTCATTTCTTCCATTCGCTTTAGGTACTCTACGTTTAGAGCAAGTTTCAGAGTCTGTTCTGACATCAATTTTGATCTTTTCTTTCTTTCCTGTCTTTTTAATGACCTTTTGCTTTCTTCATGTATGATGTCCTTTATGTCATTCCACAACTCATCTGGTCTTCAGTCATTAGTGTTCAACGCATCAAATCTATTCTTGAGATGGTCTCTAAATTCAGGCGGGACATACTCAAGGTTGTACTTTGGCTCTTGTGGACTTGTTTTAATTTTATTTAGATTCAACTTGAATTTGGATATGAGCAATTGATGGTCTGTTCTGCAGTCAGCCGCCGGCCTTATTCTGACTGCTATTGAGCTTTTCCATCATCTTTTCTCACAGATGTAGTCAATTTGATTTCTGTGTGTTCCATCTGGTGAGGTTCACGTGTAAAGTCACCATTTATGTTGCTGAAAAAAGGTATTTCCAATGAATAGGTCATTGGTCTTGCAAAATTCTATCATGCAATCTCCAGCATCGTTTCTACCTGGAATATGAGAGAGGGTCTTATATGTACACCCACTCCTTGCCCCTACCCCTGCCCCAAAGTGTACTGCTCCTCTTCAGAATGTACCTGCAGGCTATCTTGGATTCTAGTTCTAGCTCCTCTATTTTCTAGCTGTGTGACTTTGGGCAAAGTGACAACTTCTCTGTGCCTCAGTTTCTCCACCTGTCAAATGGGGATAATAATAGCACATCCCTCACCTGGAAGGATTAAATTAAAACAATACAACTTTGGCCTGAGTTTGGTCATAGCCATTCCCAGACCACCACAGGTCCCTCTCATATGTCTCTGGTTTGGGATCTAGTTGGTCCTGTGACTCATCTAGACTGGGGATAGCAAGCAGGCTTCATCTTGTGCCAACCCCAACTGATTGGCAGTGACAGCCAGGAGGTGAAAGGGTGGTGTTATAGATCCTGACGATGAAGGAAGAAATGCACTGATTAAGGAGTGATGTCGGCTGAGTGCGTGTGCCAAGGCTTTGCTGTTCCTGCCGCAGCCGGTTCTCTCCCTGGCACGCCCTCAGCAGCCCTTGCTGCTATCTGGGCTGGGCACACCAGGACAATGACCTTCCTTCTTCCTTCTTTCCTCCCACCTGTCCCATACTTACTGGTGCCTACCCCATGCCAGTTTCCATTTTAGAAGCTGGTCAAATATGAATAAGATGCACTGTCTGTACCCCCCGAGTTGCTCCTAGTCTGGAGTATGTTGTGATGAGAGCCACGTGGAAGGACACGGTGTGCTCTGGGGGAGCCAGGGCCAGCGTCAGGGATGCAGGACCGTTGGCTGGACCTTCAGGTGTGAGAAAGACTTTGTGTGGTGGGCAGAATAGGAAGAGAAGGGCATTCCAGGTGGAAGCAGCAGCTAAGGCAAAGACACAGAGACAGGAAGTACCTAGCAGCCTGCAGTGGCTGGAGGGCTGAGGTGGGAGGTCAGCGCGGGGCCAGTTCCTAAGTGTCTGGAGTGCCAGGCGAAGCTTGGACTTGGCCTTGAAGGCAGTGGGAGCCATGGGAGGTTCTAACAGGGAGTGAGGATGGCAGCTGTGCACCTGTGCTGGGGAACACCATGGGGGGGTGGTGTTTCACTGCTCTCATCGTACCTGAGGACATGGCCCAGGGAACACCCTAGAGAGCCCTAAAGCCTTGAAGCGAGGGAGAGCCTAGACCAGCACTTTAATCTGCCTGGGATCCTGTTAAAATGCAGATTCTGGCTCACTAGGACTGAGGTGGGACCCAGAGTCTGCATTTCTAACCAGTTCTAAGGTGATGCTGCTGCTGCTGTTGGCCCAGAGTGTGGCAGTGAGGATAGAGGGGGGCCTCCTGCCCCTGAAGGGACAGGCCAGCTCCCCCCATCTCCATTTGCCATCTGACCCCACACAGCATTGTACAGTTCCCCAAGCCTGCTCATACTTGTCACCTCATTAGATCCCCAGGACACCTTCCCGGTGAGACAGACTGGTAGGGTGGAGGCTCTGATCCTTGTTTAGTTTGGGAAGTGGGCACACAGCAGGTCAGCATAATCACTAGGTAGGTGCCAGGTCACCTGATCTGGACCCAGTCCATCCTCAGCACAGCACCTGCAGGGCCCTCCGCCATCAGCCAGTGCCTGGGACATGGCAGAACTGGTTCTGCTTGAACAGAACCAGTTGAAGGGACCCTGCTGGGCAAACAGGGCACAGACCCAGCCCTCCTCACCCAAGAATCCATTACTGTCTTTTCCTCAGTGACTCCCGTGTTTAGGTTTTGTCCACTAAACTGTATTGACCATGCTTTGTTTCTCCATTGCTCATCAGTGACTTCTATAACTGTCAGGCAGAACTTCTGATGAAGAGACCACCAGTTTTCATCCTGACTTGATTCCAACAAAAGTGAAGACCAATGGAGTACTCCCCAGGCAGCAGCTCAATAGAGATCATTAGAGACTTCAGTTAGTTAGGTGGTCTGTCAGTGTCCTATCTCTGTCAAGTTTCTGGAAATGTTGAAAATAGCTGAGGTACTATCATTAGTTCCTTCCAAGGGCCTTTAGGTGTCAGGAGCCCCAGGTTGGAAACTCCTGATGGAGAGGTAAGGAACAAAGAGTGCTGTGGCTAGGGTCGGGGCAAGAGTGACAAGGGAAGACCTGAGGAGGTGAGACTTGTGCTGAGACCTGAATGACAAGAAGCAACAAGTCATAAGAAGGTCTGGAGGAAGAGTACTCCAGGTAGCAATGACAGCAAGTGCAAAGGCCCTGAGGCAGAACCAAGTTAGTCTTCCTCTGATGCCAAGGCTGTTCCTGGAGGGTCTGAGGTCAGAGGGCCCAGGGCTGGAGAGGAGACCTCTGGACAAAGCAGCCTTGCTTAATGACAGCAGAGCATCACTGATGCAGGGGGAGGGGGCAGCTGGGAAACCTCTGTCCTATCTCTACCTGCAGGGCATCTGAGGAGGCTTTTGTGAAGGAATCCAAGGAGGATACTCCAGGCACTGAGTGGGAGAAGGTGGCCCAGCTGTGTGACTTCAACCCCAAGAGCAGCAAGCAGTGCAAAGACGTGTCCCGCCTGCGCTCGGTGCTCATGTCCCTGAAGCAGACACCGCTGTCCCGCTAGGTGTCTGCCTTTGGCAGCATGGCCACAAAGCATGGGTGGGGCGGGGTGAAGGAAGGGCAGCTGCTTTGGGTGATGGGGGGACACTGCCCCCAGCAGCTGCTACACACAGCCTATTCCGTTCCTCCCCATCTCCCAGGGCTGGGAAGGGGACCCCTCACCCTGCACCCTCATCCCCTCCTGGCGCTACGGCCCAGCCCATCACACCTCCTGTCAGTCCACTCAGTTGTGACTGTCCCTCCTGATGTATTTTTTTCTTGGCTTAAAGGGTGTGTTGTTAACTCTTTTACACTTATTTATTATCATTCTCATTTCTCTGGAAGCCACACCTGGTGTCAGGGCTCAGTTTGTACTCAGAACTTTCCCAGCTCAGGATCTTGAGAGGTGAGGATATTCCCCTGGAAACCCAGGAGCTCCCAGCCAGAAGTGGGTGTCTCAATTTATCTGTGCCTATTGCCCCAACCACAGGAGGAAAGAACCTATCATCACAAAACGCTTTCACAACCTTGATCTCTTCTGTCCTGTGACAAGCCTGTGAGGTAGGGATTCTGTTACATAGCCAAGGCTCCCAGAGGGTAAATGGCTCAAAGTAGGAGGGAAGAAGAAGCCTGCATGAGAGGCTGGAGAAGGTAGCCTTGCCAGACCCTCTTCCTCAAAGCTTTTATGAGATAGGAGGTCTGTTGGGACTGGCGGGACCCTCCAGATGTGGATGGCCTACCGCTCTGCATGTTTCACCCCCTCCTTCAGCTGTGTCCCTCCGTGGATTTGGTATAAACAACCACTGACCACACCTTCTTCCCCTTCAGCAGAGGTTGCAGTCTACATCCAAGCCCTTGTAACCTGCACAGTGTTTAAAAAGATTTGAGTAATTGCCAACACTTAAAAATTATATCACCAAAAAAAAAAAAAAATCTGCATTTCTGGCTTGAAAATCAGAAACTCTTGTATCAATGGGTCCAAATTCCTGTGTGGTAATCAGCCAGATGAATAGTGGTCATCCTCTTTAGAGGACCATATCCTTGTGCCTTGGGGCCCAGGGTCACCACCCAACCCTGGGAGACCAGGGTAGAGTAAGACTATTACACCCCTTCACTTAGCAACCTAGCCTGTGTCACAGGGCTTAAGAGTGGGTGTATCTCTTCTCTCTTTTTTGTTTCTGCCAGCTTGAAACTTGTGTTGAAAATGGTGGAGTCACAATATGGAAGGAGCTTGAGTCCCTAAGTCAACACTTGAGGAACACTGAACACAGACAGGAATACCTATCTGAGGCTTTACATGTGTGAGGAACTCATGGTGTAAAAATGGTGTAGCCTCTGACCTCCTTTAACTTCAGGATGGGGAAGGAGAGTAAAGATCAACATCAGCCCAAGGCTGATTCCTATGAGGTGGAGGTCAGTCCTACCTCTACCCTCCAACCTTTTTACCAATTCTGACACCAGCTGTCCCTCCCACGGCACTGTCTACTTCTCTGCTGGGTTCGATAATTTGTTGCAATGGCCACAAAGAACTCACGGACTATACTCACAGTTATGGGGTTTGTCTTAGTCATCTAGTGCTGCTCTAACAGAAATACCAGGAGTGGATGGTTTTAACAAAGAGAAGTTTATTATCTCACAGTCCAGTAGGCTACAAGTCCATATTCAGGGCGTCAGCTCCAGGGGAAGGCTTTCTCCATTGGCTCTGGAGGAAGGTCCGTGTCATCAGTCTTCTTTTGGTCTGGGAGCTTCTCTGTATGGGAACCTCAGGTCCAAAGGACGTGCTCTGCTCCCAACACTGCTTTCTTGGTGGTATGAGGTTCCCATGTGTCTCTGCTCACTTCTCTTTTATATCTCAAAAGAGATTGGATTAAGACACTATCTAATCTTGTAAATGTCATCAGCATAACCTCATCACAGTGATAGAATTTACAACACCTAAGGAGATCCCATATAACCTCATCATAGTGAGTTTACAACACATAAGGAAATCATATCAGATTACAAAATCACACAATACTGGGTCTCATGACCTAGCCAAGTTGCTACACACATTTTTGGGGCGACACAATTCAATCCATGACAGGGTTTATCAGGGAAGTAACAGGTTCAACTCAGTATCAGGATCAGGAAGCATGTAGCCAAAGTCTGGAATGCACCCCTGAAGTGGATAGCACATCCCTCCCTTCTTCCTTGCAGGACAGCTGTTTCAGCTCCTCTTGGCAGTGCAAGCAAGCAGGCCCTTCTCTCTGCTGTGCACACCCCCTGAGGACAGGCCTCCTCTTGGCCCTGGTCTCTGCCCTGCTCAGGGAAGTGTTAAAAAGCTCTTTAGCTCCACCAATAAGTGCCCAGAGGCACCCTACTCCACTAGGAAGCCTCCTGCCCGAAGGCTCTCAGCTCCCTCTACTAGAGGGGTCAGCATGCCCACTGCTGCCGCCATGCTCCATGGGTCTGGAAGCCCACCAGGCAGTCTTGTTCCAGTCTCCTGCCTCCAGTTCTCTGCTGCCACTTATTGCGGTCTCCAGTGTTATAGCTCTGTCTCCTGGGGTCTAGGAGTTTCTCAGCACAGGGACCCTGGATCCAAAGGACATGCTCCAGTCCTGGCTCTTCTTGATGGTAGTAAGGTCCCCTTCTGCCTGTGGGATTTGCTCCCATTAAGCCTAGCAGGATGGTAAAACTGACCAATCCCTTGTTAGGGTTCCATATACCTTACTGGCATGGTCCCACCCCCCAACAAGGGTTCCATGCACCTTATTTGCATTATTAGCAGGCTGACCAATCCCCTTGGTGGGTCACAAGCACCTTACTTGAATAGTCCCACCCAATCCTTGTATGACAGTCACAAGACCATGGCTATAAGGGACATATTACAGTAATTCACTATATCGCACACGGGTTGCCTCTCTTTTAGAGTTTGCTCAGGTCCCCTGGCCTCATGTCTTCCATAACCCTAAAACCCTAAGTACACAAACCATTGATGAGCTTTTAGACTATGCTGTTTCCATTATACCAGGCTGTTTCTTTGAGCCTCAGTTTCCTGTTCTGTAAGATACATCAAGCACTGGGAAGGGACCGTCAGGAGGTGGGAGTAGAGACAGTTCCTGCCTCTGACAGGACTATAGCACACTGTTTTATGACAGCCTCTTCTGAAGGAAGGTTTTCCTACTGAAAGCTTGGAAAGTATTGGCTAGATCAATTTTTCTCAAATTACCAAATTATAAGCATCACTCTAGACCCAATGAACTAGTATCTCTAGGAAAAGGACCTTGGAATCTCTTAACAAGCGCCACAGGTCACTGTCACTAGGGAAGTTTGAGAATCACTATGCTAGATGATTTCTAAGGATCCCTCCAGTCTGAAAACTGTCTCCTCTCCAAACCATGAGTGAGACTGAGAATGAAGTCATCAAACTACAAGTGGATCAGGGTTTATTAAGTCGGGAGTGGAGGAGGTAAGGCACAGACAGAAGTATACAACACCCGAACTGAACCGAACCTGGGATTCCGAAAAAATTCTGTTGGTTACACAATCAGGCCGGGCTGGGGGAACCCGCCACTTCCTTCCCCATCAACACTGGGGCCTGTTAGGGAAGATAAGAGGATAAGACCCCTGGCATGGCGGTGGTTGCTCCTGCGGTGCGAATGATCCCCCGGCGCTTTCAAGGCCAGGCTGGGGGCTCAGTGTCGAGGCTTCATAGCAGATACAGCCAGACCCACCAAGATGGCTGCAACAGTGAAGCCCTGGGCAGCGATCCGGGTGCGCATCATGAGCTGGGAGCGACGGCTTTGGCCCCGGTGGAAGCAGTACAGTCCGTAGCCGAGGGCAGCCGCCGTTCCCAGGCAGCCTGAGGAAGAAACAAACCGGGTGGGGAGCGGCAAACCCTGCCCCAGACCGCTCCCCCTCCTTGGGCCTTCCCTCTCATGGGCACGGTCTCTGGACAGCAGCCGCTGGTGGACGGTCCTCCGCGCTCCAGAGTCCGCCCCACCCAGCCCCGGGCTCGCCTCCATCCCGGTCCCCCAGTCCAAGCCGCTGCCCCTGTCCCAGTCAGATTCATCCCCACCGCCCCGCCCCTTCGCCACACTCCGGTCCACTCTCATTCCGGTCCCCCTGGTGTCCCCAGTCATCCCCTAGTTCACTCCCCTCTACATCAGTGTGCTCTCAGTCTACGGTTCCTACAGCACGGGCTTACCTATGGGCACCATTGGGTTCTCGCGGGTCTTGCGAAGGAACTTTTCCTTGAAGCTTTCCGAGTTGCTGTAGACATTAGCGCTAAAACCCTCAATGACCGGGGGCTGCGATAGGTCAAAGTGCTCCTTCGGAGTTACCGGGCCAGGAGCCGCCATACCAGATGCAACCCCTGCAGAAGAAAACAGGGACGCTGAACTCCGCCCCCTGACGCCGTCCTGAAATGGGCGGGGGGAAAGCATTTGCTGAACGTTGTACGCAGGCACAATCGCGCGTTGCATTTTGGGGTCCGCACTAATTTACCTGGTATTACCGTCGGAGGACTACATTTCCCACAAAGCCTGCAAACTAGCTTCAGACCCGCCGACAGGAAATCTCTTGCACGTGGGGCTGTGAGCGTGAGAGGCCGTGAGTCTGAGTTGCCGGTTCTGTGGTCACCGCAATGCCCAAGGCCAAGGGGAAGACTCGGAGGCAGAAGTTCGGCTACAATGTCAACCGGAAGAGGCTGAATCGGAATGCTCGGCGGAAGGCAGCGCCGCGGATCGAGTGGTGAGGGGGTCGGGGTTTGGGAGGCAGCGGGTCTCGGACCGGAAAGGCACATGATAGGACGGACCCGCGGTCTCCCTCTCTCTGCCTGCAGCTCTCATATCCGACATGCCTGGGACCACGCCAAATCTGTGCGGCAGAACCTGGCCGAGATGGGGCTGGCCATGGACCCCAACAAGGCCGTGCCCCTCCGTAAGAGAAAGGTACTGACGTGGCAGGGTCTTAGCGGGGCGTCAGAATTTGAGGATGTACAGTGTTACCGGGAGGAAACCCCAGGTTTTTGCTGGGCCTGACTCGTATTGGTCAATAAACGAGAGACCGAGGTGGGAGAACAGGAAAGGCACTTTCGTCTCGTTGTATAAAGAAAAGGAGTCAGTCGGAGTTGCTGCTGCTGCCAAGACTGCTTGCCAAGGGCGGGCAGGCAAGTTACTTTTAACGGGGTTTACAAGTAGGGAGCTCATACAAGTTATGTTAGCAACATTCTTGATCATACTACGCAGGCTCAAGGGGGTTTACATACAACCTTCAAGGCAAAGCAGGATTCAAATGCAAATGTGGGGGAGGAGCCCAGCAAAGGAAAAGACTTTTTAATACAACACTGTAGGGGAGGAAGCCAGGTAAAGAATACAGCACTGTGGGGGCTCTGTCTCACCGTTTCCTCCATCACTCCCTTCCTGAGTTTGCGACCTCCCTACAGTCAGCCACCAAGCTTGCACTGACTGAGGTTGAAGGCCCCTGTACTGCCTTTCCTCTCACCCCCTCCCAAGCACACATTTGAACCTGGGTTGGAACTTCCCTTTGCCTCCTCCACTCACATTCTCTCCTGAAATTAACCTGCTTGGGACCCATGACATCTCAATGGTTATTTTCCAAATTTCATCTTTTCTCGCCCTTAACTTTCCTAACAAGGACTCCCCAGAGTTTGGGACCTTTGCTTTTCTTACCCCTTTCCCCAATCATCCAGTCATCCTTAGCTTGAGGTTTTCTAGGGCTGTCTGCTCCCCCCCACCAGCAATACGTCTTTCCTTTTCTAGACCACCTTTTCTAAAACAGCACTTTCTTTACTCACTAATCTCTTCCTTGCTTTATTTTAATTCATAGCACTTGTAACTGTTGTTGCTGTATGCTGTCAAGTAGATTCCGACTCCTAGCAGCCCTATAGGACAGAGAACTGCCCCATAGGGTTTCCGAGGCTGTAATCTTTATGGAAGCAGATTGCCACATCTTTCTTCTGAGGAGCAGCTGGTGGTTTCGAACCACTGACCTTTCAGTTAGCAGCCGAGCTCTTAACCACTGCACTACCAGGGCTCCTTGCACTTGTAACTACTTGATGATACATATTGTCTATGTCCATCCCCTCCTTATGCTCCTTGAGAACGAGGACTTTGTTTTGTTCCCCACTTAACCCCCAGTGGATTCCTGATGGCATAATGGTTAAGAGCTACGGCTGCTAACCAAAAGGTCAGCAGTTATAACCCACCAGCCACTCCTTGGAGACCCTGTGGGCAGCTCTACTCTGTCCTATAGCGTAGCTCTAAGTTGGAATCGACTGGTCGGCTATGGGTTTTTTTAAACCCCCAGTAGTGCTTAGGATGTGGTAAGTGCTCAATAAGTAGTTAACTTAATGAATGGGCTTGCTAAATGAATTTGTCCCATTGCCCTTAGGCAGGTTTCATTTTATTCCTTCCTGCAAGAGGAAAATGGCATTACTACTTCTTGAACACATGCTAAGTGATAGCCAAACACTGTCAGGTAGCTCCTCCCCGTACAGAAGCTATCTGGCCTCTCCCCCTCGTTGTAAATTCTAAAGCACTTTCATGCGCATCGTTTCAAGTGAGGCAGGCAAGGAGTGTTAGACCCATTTTACAAGATAGGCACAGAAAGATGCATTGCTTGCGGGGGTTTCTTTTGGGAACCGTGGATTCTAGCTGACGAAGGCTTCAGGGCATTTCTCCTTGTTACCTAGTTCTAGGCCTTGGGTAGGGATTCTTCTGTAGCTGTGTTGGGATGCACGGGATCTGTTTTCCTCACTGAAGATTCTTTGTCTAATGATCTACTCACAGACTCTGTTCTTTGCAGGTACGTGCCATGGAGGTGGATGTTGAGACGACAAAGGAGCTGGTGCGGAAGCCCTATGTGTTGAATGGTGGGTTTGGGCCACATGCCTCTAGGTCATCATCTTGCGCTGTCAGAGCTGGAAAGGGTCCTCAGATGTACTTATTTTACAGATGGAGAAACCGAGGTTCATAGGGGAGAAGTGAGCTGGTGCAGGGCTCACAGAGTTAGAACTGTGTTCCTGGCTTGGATATTTTCAGCCTACTGACTAAATTCAAGTGTGTAA
Source organism: Dugong dugon (assembly GCA_030035585.1). Classification (NCBI taxonomy): domain Eukaryota; kingdom Metazoa; phylum Chordata; class Mammalia; order Sirenia; family Dugongidae; genus Dugong; species Dugong dugon. The sequence goes on from CM057460.1 coordinate 154,474,143, forward strand.
AGTAAGGTTAGAGGGATGTCCAGGGAGGAGGTAGCCAGGTGCCTGAGGCTAGAAAAGAAATCACTGAGTCTCAGGCAGGTATTGGGTTTCTCATGAATTTAAGGATAAACTGATTTTAGAGATTTCACTGTCTCATTTAATCTTCCCAACTACAAATCTGTTTCATGTATGATAAGGGTATAGAGGCTGAGTATTAAAACATAAGAAAGTAAACCCTGCAAGGAAGCAGGAATACTCTGGAATTCTGCATCCATCCTTCTCATTTCTTGCCAGGGATTTTCATCAGTTCTCTGGAAGGCAGAATGGTTTGAATGTCGAGGCATTTGATATAATCCCTTTTGTTCCTGTCTTTAGTCTATGTCAGTGGTTCTCATGAAAATTTCTCTACAGGATTATACATGTAGAACCACGTTTACTTATTATAGTCAACGGTAATTTTGACTCTGAAGCAGTTTTGGCACCCAACTTCTAGATAAGATTTGACAGTCTTATTTAATCGTCGTTATAGTTCCATGAGGTAGCTCTTATTCTTCCTTCATAGATGAGAGATGAGATGCCCAGGTTACCCAGCTCTTTTCAAAGCGAAGCCACTGTTTTGCTCAGTGGCCTACATTTTCCCTGCATGGAGCAGTGAGATGCCTGGGCCCTGCTCATGCCCCAGTCCCTGCAGCTCTGTTTCTCATTTTTTCAGACCTCTTTGTTTCATTTATTGACTTAACAAAAGAGGTTTTCAATCAGAGAGTTTTTGAGCTGGAAGGGACCCCTGCCTTGTGGCTTGGGAGTGTATCTTCATCTCCGTCCTCAGAACATGTTGTGCTAAATAGAGGTTATTAGTTTGGTGCCCTTGTTTTACCCATCTGAGGCCCGGAGAGAGGTGACTGGCCTTTCAGTTAGTTGCCACACTGATAGATGATTGTACCATAGGAGGCAGAGCCTGGGATCTGAGGGGCTGGAAAGGAAGGTTCCAGCAGTGAATTTGGGGGTTGGGAGGCAAAGCCCACCAGGTGGCTAGAGTATCGGCTGGTGGCTTGGGATTGCATGAAGGGATGATTGGATAGCTCAGATAGTGCAGAGGCAAAGCCTCATTCCCTGTCTTCTGGCTTCTCTCACCCCAGACCTAGAGGCAGAAGCCAGCCTCCCAGAAAAGAAAGGAAATACCCTATCTCGGGACCTCATTGACTACGTATGCTACATGGTGGAGAACCATGGAGAGGACTATAAGGTGAGTGGCTTAGGCCTGGCAGGAAGAACCACTGGGGCTGGTGGTAAGACACTCTGGGCCATTCATGGCCTGGTCTGCTTAGTCCAGTGCCTGTTTTCCGGAGACTGAGTGGAAAGAAAGGGAGGAAAAGAGACTCGAGGAAGTGGATCCCATGGGCAGGGATCTAACGTTAATAGAACGCTCAGAGCAGGCATAGACTGAGTGACCTATGATCATTTCCCACTCACAGATAGGTTGTTTTGCTCACATGGGGAATTAGTTGCCATTTTAATTATGCCATTCAAATAAAGTCTTTGTTTTTGGCTTCTCTTAAAATATGGAAGCTCCAGCTCACTGGGCCCTGTGCCCATGTTGGGGTTGACTGTGGAGCTTGAGCTTCTCAGCTGGCCCCTGCTCCTGCCTGGCTACTCACAGACCTGCCTGGTCCCAGAGGGCATCTGCACCTGTTTCTCCAGCCTCTCAGTACAGAGGGGCTTCGTATACACCATAGCTTGAGGTGAGGAATCTGAATCTTGGAGACAGGAAGTGGCTTGCCCAGAGGCAGAGCTAGGATTTGAACCCTTGTCTATCGAGCCCTCCTCAAGTAGCCCTTCTCCCTTTTTAGGCTATGGCCCGGGATGAGAAGAATTACTATCAAGATACCCCAAAACAGATTCGCAATAAGATCAACGTCTATAAACGTTTTTACCCGGCCGAGTGGCAAGCCTTCATCGATTCTTTGCAGAAGAATAAGATGGAGGTTGAGTGACTGGTTTACACTTATCCCCGGCTGACACCTCCTCCTGGACCACAGAAGCTGAAGCCCAGAGTTAAGGCAAGGAAGGCTGTGTGACTACCAGTGAGGCTGGCCAAACCCCATGGCATCAGAAGGTTATACACATTCCTGTTCCCTCTGTGGAGGTGGCTAATGCCAAGAACAGTCTCCCAGAGGCTCTCGTGTGTTTGTGAGGGCTCAGGGAAAAGCCAGAGCCTGCTGTTTACAAAGTAGGTGGTTTGCTTGTTTGAGTACAGTCTGTATATAATAAAACTAGGCTTTTACTCTCTGTTATCTTTGTATTTGCCCTTCTCAGCCAAGTCCTGAGGCTGCCCCAGGGTAGGGAGGCCATTCAGCCCCTCAGCTCTGCCATGCTCACATGCCATCCTAGGCCCAGCCTCCCTCTTCTCCCCTGTTCTTGGTTCCATGGCTGTCTGCCTGGGGTTCCTGCAGAACCGTTCTGTTAACCCTTCTATGTAAGCCTGTCAGGAACCCTGGGCTGCTTGGAAGGGTCTGGCCTTGCCAGTGCTAGCCCCATCCTTTGGCTGGGGGCTGGTGGACTGACTCCCTGTGGCCCTGGCTACCAGCACAGGGTCAGGAACTATACTGCTGCTCCTGGTCTACCTTCACATTACCTGCCATTGCTGCTTTTCTGTGGACCATTGTGTTGGCCTTGGCCCAAAGAACCTGAGGTCCCCAAACCTCCCTTCTGGAGTTGTCTGGGGACCACTGAATATACTACCGTGTGTCAAACACTGGGGCACGCCGTGTGGCATGCTTTGTGGCCAGGCCTGCCCGATTCGGTGGCATGTGAGGAGGTGGTGACTTATGTAGAGATCACAGCCAGCTTGTGGGGTGGGTGCTTCCATTTTCCTGAGTTTTGATACTTATCTCCAACTATTAATACAGAAACTTTCAATGCATTCCTAAGGCTTCTCCTAGAAGCACCTGTAATCTGTCTCTTCTCACTGTTCTTGAAAAGAAGAGCTTAGTCTTCTTACATAGCTTATTCCATGTAGAACCCTGTAAGATGAATGGTTTTATCCTCATCTCACAGGAAAGGAAACCAAGACTTGAGAGGCTTGAAGCCAAGTTTAACAATGAAGCCTAGGCTCTTTGTTAGCTGTCTTCCCCTTTGGCCCCTGAAGACAGTGCAGGCATACCCACACTATCAAGGCAAGCTGGAAACTGGGCAAGCTGGGCGAGTCCCAGAAGCCCTGCCTGGTTAGACCCCAGCCCTGTAGCCACTGTGAGCACAGCCTTTCAGACCTCACCTGAAGCAGAGCTCCCAGGAGCCTCGTAACTCACGTCCTCCACAAGATTTGAAACATGTGATCTCACTTTCAGGCCTTTGACTAGGCTTCCCCTTACCTTTGTTTCCTCACACAGGTCAGGTGCCAACTTTCAGAAGCCTCCCTGACCACTATCCCCTGCCCCAACCCATGTCAAGTGTCCTGTACTCCCCTTGCCCTGGACTTCTTGTAGCAATACTTACCACTATCCTAATGGCCTTTTAATGTGCTTGACATCCCCCACCAGACTGAGCTTGTGGGCAGGGACCTTACCTGGGAATCCAGGGAGCCTGGCTCAAAGCAGGTGCGGGGACGCCTGTGGTATGAATGATTACGTGGTTCCCTGACCCCCATCCTGACCTTTGGCACGGAGGCTGTCAGATTTCCTTATTCGTATTTCTAAGCCTGACTCTGCCCTATCCCCCAATCAGCAGGAACTCCTCCCAAGGGATGGGGGAAGGGTTTGGACACCTCAAAAGATGTTGAGTTAGGCCAAAGCTGATGTTCCTTGCAGCCTCCTTCCCCCCACATGGGTTGAAGGGTTGGGGGCTGGGACTTGGTGTTTGACATGATGAGTCACTGTGTTACAAGGAAGTGTTCTGGCACCACACTCCATAGCCGCTCCTCCCTGCACCCAGCACCTACTTCTCAAAATCAAATGAAACCACGTCTGAGTTTCTGGCATTTATTTTGTACCTCACATGTCCAGGGATACTCCCATTTTATGCAGTCTGTCCTTGGCAGCCCTGTGGTCTGGGTTCTCGGGATGGGCTAAGACAGCAAGGCCTCCTTACTTCTGGATCTTTGGTGGGATCCTCCTGCCCCTTAGTGGGCCCACCTCCCAGAGGGAGCAGACAAGAAGGTGTACGTTCCCCTTTTCATTGCTACTAGAAGGGACTTTGTATTCAAAATAACCACTGACAGCTCTGGGGTGGGGAGCAGCTGCACAACGAAGGCCACAGGCTGGTTTGAAATGCTGACAACTCCCACCCAGACTAGGTGTAAGAACAACAGTGTTTTCCAGAAGCAGGTGGAGATGCTTTGTGGGGAATCCGATGTTTCACTGAGGCAGAAAGCCGGAGTTGTCACATTCTCCTCAGCACCTCTGCAGAGGGCCATGAGGCCATGGAAGATTTCACCCTCCTCCAGTCCTTACGGCTGAATGCTGCTGCTACTGCAGCGTAAGTTTAAAAAACCTGCAATTTTGAGCACCAAGAGAAACCAGAGGTGGCCTCTTGGGATGGGCAGCCAGTCCACCATGGCAGTCCCAGCAGCTGCAGGAGACCTCTTGCCCAGACCATCCAAACGTCCAAACTGGGTCAGGTTGGCCTCTCCTCAGGGATGGCAACAGGTCAGACAGGAAAATCAGAAGCCGTGGTTTCATTTAAACAACTTGACAACAAAGGAAGGCCCTCGCCTAGACCCTCAGTGCCAGGGTGAATAACAGGCACAAGTTCAACAGGTAAGTAGCCTACCCACCAGCAGATCCAGAACCTCACAGCCGTCTTCATTGAACTGTGCTGGTTCCCAAGAGCAGGTGGTCTGGGTTGCGGAATCAGAAAGGAATATCCGGGAGTCACTGGGTAAGAGTACCAGCAGGCCAGGCAGTGAGTTGAGGTTCTTGAGAAAGGCCTGTTCCCAACTTTTCCCCAATCCAGTCCTGGTCAGCAGCGTCCTTGGCCTCTCCAGAGCAGACTGCAAGGTTACTTTGCCAGCGTGATGGGGGCCAGCAGCCCCACAAGAGAGCGGCTGGCAGCCACAGATGTGGTGAAGCAAACCACAGGCAGGAGAACGCCTATATTCTGTGTCACAGGGAGGGGTGGCACTGAGGACCTTTGGTGCAGCTCAGTGGTATTTGTCCTCCAGTGTCACTAAACCCGACCACTCAGAGGCATCTCTAATAAAAGTAAGCCAAAAGAGACCTTAATTAGAAGAAAAGGGCCCCCTTCAACAATTACTGGTCCCAGAGGTAAACGTCAAGCCACTGCAGAATGAGGCAGTGGTAACAAAATAGTTTCTCACCTCTCCAATGACAAACTGAAAAGTCATAAAAAGGAAAATTGCAAATGTCACTTTAAAACCCTCTCTTCTAATGAGCTTCCTTCTGGAGCTCCCTACCTCTTTCCCAGGTACCTCTTCTTGCACAGGCCGTACTATGGAACTGGAGCATACTGGGTAAATAGCAAATGAAACAAAGGCACACAACCTTGATTCTCAAAGCAAAAGCAAAAGGAGTTGGGTATCTTCTCTAAGAAAAAAGTTTCCATTTGTGGCTATTGATTATTCAGTGGCCCCTGACAAACAGAAGGCTCCTTTTGCTGGCACTAAAGAAAAGCGTCAACAGGGACAGTCCTGAAACTGGCTGATCACGGAGGTACAGGAACGTCATGGAATGTACTACTGTCCAACTCTGCTGGGAAGAAACAGGTCCAGAAAGGCTGAGTGATGCGCCTGAGGCTGCCCTGCAGCTTGCTCTGCAACATCCCCACACGAAGGTTTCTTTTTCACTTGTATTCACATAATAGAAATGTCCTCTGCCGGAATCATCTGTTATCTATACAGAAGGGTTCTGCATCCTTCATATTGGGCCAAGGGTGGAGTTTAAGTTCACTGGGGATCAATGTGAAGCATTACGATATCAGATTGCTCAAAGGCCAGGTGACAGGTGATGGGGGAGCTACAGCTGTCTCATGATTCCAGCTATTTCCAAATTTTCCATGACAATCATCTGGGGTTTTGATTAACAGCACCGAAGAATAAAGCCTAGAACTCTGGCCTATACCTTTATAAATAAATAAATAAAATGCAGGTCTGAGGCTGACACCCGGCTCCCATGGACAGTCTTCTCCCGGGAATATGGGCACCTCCCTTCCCCAGACTCATGTAAACATGGACACTGGCACAGTTAGTGCTTAATGCGAGAGCAGCAGCTTCTGTCTCCAGATTAGAAAAGACAAAACAGCCTTCTGTTTTTCTGACTGGTGGGTGAATGTCTCTTATTCTGTAGTCAAGAGAGGCTGGCAGGCCAGTCTTGCCTCGGGGAAGCAGGGAGGTCTTCAGAAAGCTCCTTGCTAGGATCTCCAGGTTTGTTTTAACACTTCTTATCTCTCAGAAATACAACTCCAAGTCAAAAGAAAAAGAAACCTACTGCCACTGAGTCAATTCCAACTCGTAGCAACGCTACAGGACAGAGTAGAACTGCCCCATAGGGTTTCCAAGGCTGAAATCTTTACGGAAGCAGACTGTCAGATCTTTCTCCTGCGGAGCGGCTGGTGGGTTCAAATTGCCAATCCTTCAGTCAGCAGCCAAGCACTTAACCACTGCACCACCAGGGCTCAGTCCAAGTCAGAAAAGACCACGGAAATCACCTCCCTTTAAAAATGATGGCCTCAGGTATAGAAAGGCAGAGAGACTACACAAGGCCACATCGAGTTAGGCAGAGCTGGGGCTGGAGTACACCGCACAGCTGGGAGACAGGGCTCGTGGGTGCTGCCCATAACCTGCCCACACGTCACCAGGAGGGAACAGTTGGGACCAGGAGACCTGGTGGCTCCTGGAGTACCTCTGACATCTATATGGTCCTTCCAACCCCAGGAATGCAGTGAGGCAAGGACAGAGCCTTGAGCATCTCACTGTCCAGGTAAGAGAGGTGAGGTCTTCACTGTGGAAGGCTGGGTCACCATTCCAGTCTGGGATGAGCAGGACATGATCCTGTCCCACCCTCTGCCTTCCCTCCTCCCTCCCTGCTTCAGCCCCACAGCCACCTCTCCAGGAAGGCTTTCTGCAAGGTTTTTGGCCCTAACAAGCCCTTCCTGAGGGGAGGAGAGAAGGAAGTGCTGCCGCGACTCCACCTCAGGCCCTGGGCAGCGATAAAGAAGCAAGAGCAGCAGCAGCAGCAGGACTGGGTCCAGGGTGGGGTGCCGAGCAGAGGGCTCCAGCCTAGGAGAGAAGCTCCAGGAGCAGCCTCCAGATGTGCACAGTGCCAGGTTCACTGAAGCCAGGCCCTGCGGGGGCAATGCTGGCCGCCAAGAGGAACACTTCGCGTTGGCTGTCAATGGCCTGCAGGCCCAGCTCCTGCTGCAGCTCCACCACGCTCATGGCCTCACTCAGGTCCTGGAGAAACAGAGCAGCCAGTTGGAACAGGGCAACCATGTTTCCCAGAATGCTCCCACCCTCAGCTTCCATAAAATAACTTGGGCTACCTGGGGAGCATCAGGGCCCAAGTCCCAGAAGCAGCCTCTGGAACCCTTGGTCTAAACCTGATACTCTTCCCTCATCTCTGATTCTCCTTCGTACTGAGCTCTTGTCATCCATCATCAGGCAAGAAACCGGAGCACTTCCTGTGTGTCAGGCACTGTGATGACAAAGCTTATGACCCTTAGAGGAATCCCACCTCAGTTCCCTAAAATCAACAGTGGGGAGATCTTACAGTAGGGTCATGTCCCAGACAAGGGCCTTACTTCCCCCACAATCTGGCTAAAGGGTCCACTATATAGCATGGCTGGTGATGGTACATTTTATATTCTAACCCTGGCCCAAGATTAAAATGACTCATCTTAGAACAATTCATAGAATGCTGGGACCTTTCATATGATCTCCTGTTGGTTCAAAATTGTTTTAAGTTATAGTTTATAAACAGGATGATGATATAATTTATTGTCCAAAGCAGGTATTGCTGAGATGCAGAGGGGACACTATTAATAGTGATAACAGAACAACAGCATAAATGCAACCGCCCTGGGCAAACAGGACATATGGTCACTATATTTATAAATGATCATTAAGTCTTTCCTGATAGGCAGGGGAAACACCCGAGATCAAACATGTACCACCTCTCCCTAAGCAGGTTGGAAAGGTCCCACAGCTCAGGTTCCAGGAACTGTGACAGGGCTCTATACTGTGGCCGTCTCATGGGTGCTGAGAATACCACCTAAGGTCTGTGATGCTGAGGGCTGCAGGGCCCAGGGCAGCTCCTGACCCTGGCAGAGGTACAGTGTAGTGGTCAAGATCAAGAATTTGAGACGATCCAAGCTCAAGTTCTGGCTTTGCCACAAACTTCCTGTAACTTTAGGTACTTCTCCAGGTCTCAATATTTGCAAAGCGGGGATAACAGCAGGGCCTATCATGGGCTTCTTACAGGACTTAAATGAGATCTTGACTGTCAAGTGCTTAGCACTGTGCCTGTAAGCATGCAGTAAGTGTTTGTTAATATTGTTTAATCCGTTCTACTTCTCACCACTTCCCAGCGTTGGCTCTCTGGTCTACAGCCAGAAGTCACAAGGGCACAGCAGAGTGGAAGACACAGGTTTTGGAGTTAGACATCTCCACTCCACAACTTCCAAGCTGTACGACCTTGGGGGAGATTATAAAACCCCTCTGAGCTTCAGATTTCTCATTTTAAAATGGGAATACTATCCCACACCTTGTAGGATCAACAGAAACATTCAACACCACACTAGGCACATAAAAACCAACCAGCTGCCCTCAAGTCAATTCTGACTTATGGTCACCCCACATGTGACAGAGTAAATCTGTGCTCCATAGGGTTTGCAAGGGCTAATTGTTTGGAAGTTGCCAGGCCTTTCTTCTGAGGCACCTCTGGGTGGACTTGAACCCCCAACCTAAACCATTTGTGCCACCCAGGGACATCCACTTGGCACATAAAAACCAAAAACCAAACCCATTGCCATCAAGTCAATTCCAACTCACAGTGACCCTATAGGACAGAGTAGAACTGCCCCACAGAGTTCCCAGGGAGCACCTGGTGGATTCAAACTGCCGACCTTTTAGTCAGCAGCAGTAGCTCTTAACCACACCCCCAGTGTTTCCACTTGGCACACAGCAGGTGCTTAATAATGATTTTTTCCATCTCTGTAGGGTGACAAATGATAGAGAAGCAGAGAGGAAGGAAGACAGAGATCAGGGATGAAGCCAGAGCACAGGCAGAGGAGGTGGGGACAGTATCTGAGCCAGGCTCGCTAGGCCACGGGCCTGGGTCCCAACCTGAGCGCTCCCTGCCCAGGCATCTGCAGGTGGAGGCCCAGTTGGCCTGAGCCAGCCTCCCCGCCGCCCTCACCTGCTTGTTGGCCACGACAACGACAGGCAGGTCAGGGTCCTTGTCCAGCAGCTTGTGCAGCTCCTGCCGGGCCCACTGCAGACGCAGCCGGTCAGCCGAGTCCACCAGGAACACCAGCACATCCACCTCGTTCACAAACTCTTTCCAGTAGAAGCGTAGGTTTTGGCTGCCACCAACTGTGGAGAGGCCAGGGGCCAGCTCAGAGCTGCCTTTGGCCCCGACTTGCCACACACAGCCCCACCCTGCTTCCTGCTTCCTGGGGAGCCACCAGCCAGAGGCAAAGAAAAGACCACAGGTTGCAACACCAAGCAGACCTGGGTTCAGCCCTAGCTCTGCCTGCGGGGTCTCCTTGGACAAGTCTCTGCCTTCCAGGACCAGTCTCCTCCACACTGAACTCACCTAACAGGTTGCAGTAAAACCCAAGGGTACCATATGCAATGCACCCAGTTCTCTCTTCTTCCTTCCCTCCTGCCAATTCCTAGCTTTCTCCGCGTCAGTGATGGCTGTGATCAGAAACCAGAAGTCCCAATGCCTAGAAATCAGGACCCCCACCACCTCCCCACCCCGCCTCTGCCCAGCCTTCCACTCATTCTCCCATTCTTTCTGGTCACCCCATCTCTTTCCTTGGATACACTGTGCTCAATGGCTGCACATATAGTGCCCTCAGACTGGGGTGCCTTCCTGTTCCTCTGTCTCTCTGCACAGTCCCTGTTGGTCGCCCTGCATCATAGTGTTTCTGGGTTCATCTCTGATACCTGTGGACTCTAAGCTCCTTGACAGCTAGAGCTGTTTACCTCTGGATCCCCTAAAGCCCTCAGCACAGTGCCTGGCACACAGCAGACACTCAACAAGTACTTACTGAGTGCTCACTAGGTGCCAAGCACTGACCTGGGTGCTGATGCAGAGGTAAGCAAGGCAGGCAGGGGCCCTGCTCTCAAGACACTCCCACCCCCATCAGGGTAGACGTGGCAAAGACACATAAACACCTTTCAGAAAGGAAGGAAAGAGAACAGAAAGAGTGAAAGTGGCGGGGGGTGGGGGGGAGAGGCAGCTTTGGGGTTGGGGGTCTGGCAAGGTCTCCCCAGTGAGGTGGCATGGGAGCTGAGTCTGGGATGAGTAGGAACCAGCCACAGGAGGAGCATGACAGGCATGGGGAGAGAAAGCTGGGTGTGTTTGCGACACAGGAAGATGGCCAGGGTGGCTGAGGCACTGCCTGCAGGAGAAGGAGGGGTGCGACCAGCAAGGCTAAGCGTGGCTGTACTACACAGGGTGTGCAGGCCAGGGAGGCTGTGGTTTTAAAGTAAGAGTGACGTGATATGACATGATTTCTTGAAAGATCCCCTCTGGCTGACACTGGGGACAGAAATGGAAGCAGGCAGACTAGGGAGGAGTCTGTTGCTGTATTGAGGGGAGATGATGGTGGGCTTGGACCCAGGAGGCAGTGGTGGAGATAGGGAGAAGTAGACAGACTCAGAATCTAGTGGAGGGTAAAGGTGATGGAACTAATAATAAACTGGATATAGGATGCGGGGAGGGAAAGCATCACCAATGAGGGCTGAATTCATTTGTTCAGTTGTCAATTATCCACAAAGGGCCCAATCTCTGCCGGATCCCAGACGGGGCACTGTGGGGTGCCACAGCGAAGTGAATGTTGTGGGGAGGGGGAATGCCCCAGAACTTGACTGAATTATCTGGGTTTAAACCTGGCCAAGAGACCTACTGAACTTAGATTGTTACCTGTCAGGCCCTCGGGTAACACTAAAACATCAATCCCCTCCTCCCTGGGTTGAGGGGCGTGGCTACTGCCTGTCAGACTGAGAGGGCCTCAAGTAGAGAGGCCCCACTTGACCTGTGTCCCTAGTATAGAGAGGGTACCAGAGAAAGCTTGTTAAAAGAACCAGAATCCCAAGCAACTATCAACGTGTGCTCCAAGAAAGGACGAAAGCAGCAGCCACAGCCAGGCCAGCAGAAAGTGCTTGAGACCAGAGGTGTGGGTCCATGCAGGCCATCAGCCAGGTCCTCAAAACCTGATCTACCATTTAGCATCTAACTAAACCCAGCCAGTCTTTATGGGGCTGAGTCCTCTGAAGGGCAGGAAGTCTACCTGTCCCTGGCCAGAAAGAGCTAAATACTCATACCCTCTCAATACCCTCTGCCATTCTCCTCCAAGAGCCCAAGAAACCCTAGGGCTGAGGACGGAGAGCTGCTCAGGCCCTCCCTGATCACTCACAACAAGGCACCTATGTCTGGGGCCCTAGGGGCCAGAGATGGGTCAGACCTGTCTGTGCCCCAGGTGCCATGGCTTAGTCAGCTGGTATGTGGCAAATACTGAAGCAGAAGGAGGCACAGGGGCTCGGGAGCCCAGCAGAGGAGCCCCTAACCTAGCCAGGGACGTCATGCTTAAATTAAACCTTGAAGGATGAGTAGGAGTTTACCACTGGAAGGGAACTTTCCAGGCTGAAGGAAGAATGCATACCAAAACAAAAAAAAAACCAAACTCCTTGCCTTCCGACTTGGAGAAGAGCAAGCACCCATTCAGTACAAGCAGTGCAGCACGGTGTTTAACAGGGAGGGCTTAGAGCCAGAGGCCTGAATTTAAGACCGGCTCTACCCTTAGTAGCTGTATGATCTCGGATAAATTATTTAACTTGTTGGTCCTCAGTCTCCTCATGTATATAAACTCACCATTTCTTGTTTTTACCCGGTCAAGTGCTTGGCACAGGGTACTTAACATGTTAAGTATGTAGGTTTCAGTAAGAGTTGGGGACAGGTGACCAAACTGGACATGCCCAATCATGAAGGGTCCTATATGCCAGCATAGAGAGCTTGGACCCTACACTGTGCCCCAGGGGGAGGTGGGAAGGGTTTCTCATACAGGGGTCTGTCCTACTTATATCTGCATTTTGGAGCCATCTCCAGGCAGAGAACCCAACTCTGGGGTCAGCAGAGGTGATGGGGGTGGGGTGGGAATCTGCTCACTCTCTAGCAGGTCCACCTCGAAGTCCTTGGTGGGCAGCCGCACGGAGTTGAAACCCCAGGTAGGGACATGGCCGTCCAGGGGCGCCTTCCCAGATAGCACGCGCAGGAACGTGCTCTTCCCGGAGCCGTCCAGCCCCAGCACCAGCACCTCGCGCTGCTCCAGCTCCTCCAGCTCCTCCAGCGCTGGCTCCTCTTCCTCGAGCTGCAGGACAGAGGTCAGGCTGCGACGGGCGACCTCCCGCCTCGGCCCTTCCCAAGGGAAGAACGAAGGCACCAAAGCGCCCATCCCGCCCTCCACCCATTAACGATCAGGCAGCACGGTCTGGTGGCGCGGGACGAACACTCCCTTTGGAGTCCTGAATTCCAAACTACACTCTTAAGGGTTTTCCCTGAGTGACCTGGGGCAGATCCCTTCCCTTCCCACAGCCTCAGCGTCCTCAGACTGATAATCCCCACGTCCCAGGACAGCAGGGACGCGCGACTCTTACACACAAGGCCCCACGAGGAGGTGGAGGACTTCTCCCGGCATCCCCCGGGCCGTGCGCGTTGCGCAGGTGGCCGGCGGGGGCTGGCTGGACCCGGTGCGGGCCCTAGGAGTGCTGCGGGGACGTGCCCTCCGAGCTCTCCCGCGCGCCGGAAGGCACCAGCAGGCAGGAGACCCTGAGTACTGCGGCATCGCAGGGCGGAGCACACCCACCCACACGAGCTTACTCACTCCTCGGTTCCCAGACTTAAAGACTGCCTGCCCGCGCAGGACCTGCAGTCTCTGGCGACCAGGCCCCGAGTTGGGTGCCCCTGGCGCTCGCAGGGACGCGGCCGCAGACCCTGGCCCACCCGCCCACTCAGCGGGCCCCGGCCTGGCACTCACGTCCCACTCGGGGAGGCGGGCAGGCTCCACGCCCCACCAGGCCTCGCTGTGGTCCCAGCGCTGCTCCCGGTCGCGGCCGAAGTAGGCCTTCCAGAGGATGAAGAGCACCGAGCCGAGCACGGCCGCGGCGCCGCCCAGCGCTAGCACCAGGGTACCTAGCGGCCGCGGCGCCATGGGGCTGGGCAAGGATTGCGGACTACGCAGGCTAAGCCTGCCTGCCGAAGATGGCCCCGCTGCGACTGCCGCGGCCGCGCCCACCTACCCATCCCCAGCCCGGCACTACAAGCCCCACAATGCACCGCCACTGTCGCTACAGGCCGCCCACGACCCCGCGGCGGGAGTGGAAGGTGCCGGCTAGCGTGCTGTGCGCCCCCCACCGCGCCCCCCGCTACGTTTGTAAGGTGCGGTGTGGATCTCCGAGGCTGTGCAAAGAATGATGGAGGACGACAGACGGAGTGATATTGGCTAGCATCTACCAAGCACTTGCCGTGTGCGAAGGGGCTTAACTCACGGCTTTTCTCGGTTACACTCTACAACAATACCTCCAAGAAGAGGTAACAGACCCAAGAGTTAAGTAACCTGTGCAAGATCACGCAGTAGTGCATTGGTGCAGCGTGCATTCAGTCCCAAGTGATCTTTCTCCAGGATATCTCTCCACCCTGGGCTGAGGTTCAGTCTTGCCCAAGATCACAGAGCTAGGGAGTGACAGGTTATGGAGTGGTGGGGTGGCAGAGCGAAGACTGGAAGCCAAGTCCCTGACTCCCAGCCCCCTCTGCCACCCTTGGCTGCTTCCCAGACCCCAGGGGTTCTGCTCTCTTGGGGGCCTGCGCACACTGATGAAACAGGCAAGGACAGGAGTCAGTTTAGACATGACCCTCTTGTACTGGTAACCCCCCAATGATTGTCAGGACTTCCAGGTATAGCCCAAGAGGAGGAGCAGGAGAAACGTCCTGAGGCATAGCAGTTGGTTGGGTTCCTTTAGCCTTGCAGAGGGTGAATCTGTGAATGGGGTGACAAAACCGTTTTGATTCTCCTGGAATTCAGATTTCTGGTTCATGGAATTGGTGTGTCCCATCCAGGCCATCTGCCCTTAGGTGTCCTTTTGAACCTTTAGCCATAAAGGAACTGTTTTCCTAAAGTCACCTTCAAGTCAGACAATAACCTAGTAAACAGCTTGGCAGAGATGGTTTTGCCTTAGGCATTGGGCTCTTTTAGAGAATTATGTATGCGCAGCCAGTTTCCAGGAGCAGGAACCCCAGGGTCTAACTGGAAAATGTATGGCATGTCCTTAGTGACTGTTTCTCCACTCCAACTGCCTGGAACCCTGCAGTGTTCTGATGCTGTCTCCTGTGAAATTAACATGACAGTGACCTATATAACCTGTCCTTACTGTCCCCTCTTCAGAGTGCCTTCCTGATAAGTATGGGTTGATGATGATCGATTAGAATCATATCTACTGACAAAAAATACACTAATTTTTGGTGTTTCTCTTAAGAATTTAGGTTTTTGACAGGGGTAAATGGGTGAAAGAATAGCCTAAGGCCCCAACAGTGCCTACCTTGGCCCCAGCATATCATCACTCCTCTCCAGGCTTTGAGAAAGAATCCTTTCAGTGCTGGGTTCCTCTGCACCCCTGGGCTCTGTGTTCCAGCTTCTACACACTCTCAGGATCCAGCCTCCTCTCCTCCCATCTTGACTTTTTACTCATATTGTTTTTCTTCCAGCATTGATTCTTCTTTTTTTTGGTTTCTATATTAACACTTTGGGGAGTGGGGATGTTACATGTAATTTATTTGGGAGATGATGCCAGGAGAGAGGAGGAGGGAATAGGGAAAATAGGACAGGGAGAAAGGAAAAACTAAAGTAAGAGTTCAGCATCAAGGACACTGCTGTAGACCCCCTGAGCCAAATTCTGGTGGAACCTCTGAAAAGGGTATCAAATGCCTCTCAGAAGGACAGGAGGCTGGAACATTTACCCACTAGCATGTTCCCCATTGGTTGAGGCTTGCCTCTGGGGGCGTACACTAACATTTGTTTATTGATGTGTTTTTATCGTAAGCCACCCTAAGCCATCCTATACAACCAGGTAGGACTAATGTAGATATAAATAAATTACAGAAACCCTCTCTTCCCTCTGGTCGCCACCTCTCTCTCCTTTCTGCTAGGGTCACACTTCTAGATAGAGTAGTATGCACTTCCCACTCCTCGCTCCACAAAAACAGATCTCACCAGGGTCTCTAGCAAACCCCTCGGCAAATTCAGTGGGAACACCTCAGCCCTTATCTTGTTTGACTTCCTGCAATCATTTAACGCTGTTAAATTTTGTAGTATTAGCAGGTCAATGAATAACTCTCTCCCAGATTCAGAACCAATTGAGAAGACAGACAGAGGAGACAGCCAAATGAAGAGAAAAAGATCATCTTTATTGACCGTAAAAGCTAGATTGGAGAAAGTGGCTTAGATATGGGGCCAAAATAGTCTTGCTAATACTTCCCCCTGAAACAAACAAGCTATCCACGCAGTCACTGGTACAACAGATCAAGCAAGGGCAGGAGTAGTATTAAAAATATTTAACAATCTTTCTCAAACTCTTCCAAAAAATAGAAGAGGAAGGAAACTTCCTATCTCATTGTATGAGGTCAGCATTATGCTGATACTAAAAGTAGGTAAAGGCACCATGAGAAAACTAAAAACCAATATTCCTTATGAATATAGATGCAAAAATCCTCAACAAAACAGTATTGTCCTAGAGTAACCATCCATACTCTGATTAATGTAAAATTGAGAGATTTATTGAAAGAAAAGAGGCGGCTCGAGTTGGGAATAGACTGAACTCCATTCAGTAGAATCCACTCATCCAAAATGGCAACTCAGCGGTGACGTTTTTATAGGAGGGGAACAATGGATATGAAACACGTTAATTGATTAGTAACTACTGGCTTGGCTCATCGAAAGACATTACTCGACTGGTAGTAGATTATTGTAAGGTAGGACTTCCTGTGGCAAGCTCTGTAAGGCAACTGGCTGAAGAGTATATATCTCTTTCTTAGATTGGTTACAGTGTGGCAGTTACACAGGTATGTGACAGGGAGGGGTTGCAGTGTAGTTACACCGTCCTCACCAGACATTCCTCTCTTGGAAACAGTACAGAAGATGGGTGCTTCTAGGGTGAAAACGAAACCAGCAAACGGAATCACACCCAGTCCTCAAACTGGCCATTTCAGATCTTATCAGATACTTCAGTTTTTTTTCTTTAATTCCCTTACACAGTATAGAACCAAATCCAACACCATATTGAAAGGATTATATGCCATGACTAAATGGGACTTATCCTTGGAATGCAAGGGTAGTTCAACGTAAGAAAATTAATGTAATGCACCACATTAATAGAACAAAGGAAAAGAACCCCATCGTCATATCAACAGAAAAGGCATTTGACAAAATCCAACACATTTTCATGATAAAAACACTCAACAGACTAGGAATAGCAGGGAAATTTCTCAACCCAGTAAAGGACATTTACAAAAAAACCCATAGCTAACATCATACTCACCAATAAAAAACAGAAAGCTTTTCCCCTAACGTCAGGAACAAGACAAGGATGCCCACCTTCATCACTGCTATTCAACATTGTACAAGACATTTTAGCCAGAGCAATTAGGTTTAAAAAAAAAAAAAAGTTATCCAAGTTGGAAAGAAGAAGTAAAACTATCTCTGTTTGCAGACAACATGATTCTATATATATATAAAATCCCCAAATTTCCACAATAAAACTACTATAGCTAATAAACGAACTAAGCGAAGTTGTAGAGTACAAGATCAACACACAAACATTAGTTGTGTTTCTGTACACCAACAATGAAAAATCTGAAAAGGAAATTAAGAAAACAATTCCATTTACAATAGCATCTAAAAGAATAAAATACCTAGGTATAAATTTAATCAAGTAGGTTGTCTTAGTTGTATAGTGATGCTATAACAGAAACGGAGCCCTTGTGGTGCAGTGGTTAAGAGCTTGGCTGCTAACCAAAAGGTCAGCAGTTCAAATCCACCAAGCTGCTCCTTGGAAACCCTCTGGACAGTTCTATTCTGTCCTATAGGATTGCTATGAGTCGAAACTGACTCAGTGGCAAAGGGTTTAGTTTCTTCGTTTTTATAACAGAAATACCACAAATGCGTAGCTTTAAGAAACAGAAATTTATTTTCTCACAGTTTAGGAGGTTAGAAATCTGAATTCAGGGTGCTGGCTCTAGGGGAAGACTTTCCTTCTCTGTAGGCTCTGGAGGAAGGTCTTTGTCTCTTTTGAGCTTCTGCTCCTGGGTGATCTCCATGTGTCTTCATATCTATTTGATCCTGTCTCTGCTCTGCTTACTTGCTTGTTTAACCTCTTTTATATCTCAGAAGAGGTTGACTCAAGACACACTCTACACTAATCCTGCCTAAGTAGCATTACAAAGACAACCCATTCCCAAATGGGATTATAATCACAGGCATAGAGGTTAGGATTTACAACACATATTTTTTGGGGACATAATTCAATCCTTAACATTCTACCTTTTGCCCCCCAAAATTCATGTCCTTGCCACATGCAAAACACATTCACCCCATCGCATCATCCCAGAAGTCTTAAATCAACTCCAAGTCCAAAATCTCATCTGAATCATCTAGATCAAATATGGGTGAGATTTTAGGTGTATTCCATCCTGGGGCAAAATTCCTCTTCATCTGTCAGCCTGTGAAAGCTAGACTACAAGTTACCTATTTCCAAAGTGCAAGAGTGGAACAGGCACAAGGTAGACATTTCCATTACAAATGGGAGAAACTGGAGGAAAAGAAGGGATAATTGGCACCCAGCAAGTCCAAAACCTGGCAAAACAATTTACATTGGCTCCCAAGGCTTGACAATAATCCTCTGTCTTTGGGACCATCTGGCTGGGCAATGGTCCTGCCCTCCAGACTCTGGGTGTCACTTCCTTTGCTGTAAAGCAGATCCCCTCGTCAGATGCTATACTGTGTGGGATTTCATGCCTGTGGACCAGATATTCTGTAAGCCCCCAAATAGTGGTGTTGGCTGAGAATTTGCAGGTAGGAAAGGCAAACCGACCCTTGGAATGGACATCTATCTCTATGAGGACAACCACTGGCCCAGAAAGGAAGAGGTCTGATGTAGTTAACATGCCACCAGTTAGTCTCCTCGAAGAATGGAATAATGCCATATCAGAGATTCAGTGTTGGTCTCTGTTGCTCATAGATTGGCCATTCAGAGGCAACAGTGGCTAGATCTTCCTTGAAGTGGGAGTCCAAGCTGTCGGGCATATGCATAGCCTCCATCTCTGCCATCATGGCTCCTTTGTTTGTGTGCCCACTGTGCCAATTCTGATGTGGTTGATGACAAATGCTGTCTAACATGAACTGGCCCAGTCATGTTGTCTAATTGGTTTTTCAGTGCTTCTTCGGTGGTAGATGATTTCTTGTGTTAATGTGTGATCCAAAGATCTTCACACTTCATGCTCACTTCAGTAAGTGCCTGGTAGGCCTCTTTGGGTTCTGAAGGCAACACACATTCCATACCTAGGAATGCTGCTCTAACTCATATGCCAGGTGACATAGAAGGCTGCCAGCTTAGAGTTTCCAAGGCTGTAATCTTTATGGAAGCAGACTGCCACATCTTTCTCCCCCGGAGTGGCTGGTAGGTTCAAACTGCTGACCTTGTAGTTAGCAGCTGAGTGCTTAAGCACTGTGCCACCAGGGCTCCCTGAAAAGCCCTTAGGCCATAGGTAGTTGACCAAATGCCAGCTGTCCTCTCCTGCTCCTCAAGAGTCTTAACCCCTCACTCATCTGCACCTTCCACACCTCCCTCTCCATTTGCTTCTTCCCACCTGCATTTAAATATGTTCATTTCTACCATCCAGATAAGCCCCAATGTAGCCTAATAAACCCCCTACCTCTAGCCCAGGGCCCATTCCAGCTAACTTTCTCTCCCTCCCTGCTTCTTTCCACCCCTCCCCACCAAAGGCAGACTGCAGAGTTGTCTACACTGGGCCCACTTTCAGATGGCCTCTCACCCCCATCGCTCGTGGGAGAAAGACCAAACTCCATCCTTGGCCTACAAGGCCCAACTCAGCCTGGGCTCTGCCAATCTCTCAGATATTGCTACTTGCTCCCTATTCTCCCAAACTACATTCTTTCAGTTCCTCAGACACAAGCTATCTTCCACCTTTGCGCCTTTGCTCTTGCCTTGGTGCTCCACCTTCTCCCACCCACTTCTTCACCTCTATAACTCATATTTCTCCCTGATGCTCCTTTTTACATAGCAACTGGTGCTATCACTTTGTGACACTTGGCACACTGTGATTATTCACAATGATTCATTCACTGAGTGTTTCCTCCTGAGAGGAGACGGTAGGATCCTTGAGTCAGGGACTGTGTCTGCCTCCTCAGTGTATCCCAAGCACCAAGCACAGTGCCTGACACAAAGTAAGACACAACATATTTTCTGTTTAACCAACTAGGCCTAACTCTGTCCCAGACTAGCTGGGTAACATTGGGCTGGTTCCTTTTGCCTTCTGCACCTTAGTGGCACCACCTGTAATATCAGGCTGGAGAAGTTGGTCTGTAAGAACAGTCTGATGTTAGCCCTCTAGTCAAGTAGTCCCAAGTTAATTTCTTCAGGGAAGTCTTTCCCCACTAGAGGGAGGTGCTACTTCTGTCGTTCCTTCTCTGGGAATGTGCCTTCAACCCTCTTGCCTCAGGTAGAGTTGGAGAAGCTGAGGTTAAGGACAGCCAGCAGCCAAAAGTCAGCTCTTAGCTGGTAGCTTGGTCATGGTGCCCAGCAGCTAAACCATCAGCTGGGCACTCAGCCCTGGGCTTGAATTTCAACTCTGCCACTTCCTGGCTGAGGTACCTTTGCCACAGCACCCCTGAGAACCTTAGTTTCCTCTGCTGTGGAATAGGCAATGGAAACAGACAACTCCTGAGCACTGCCCTATGGAGTGGCTCACCTGTATGACGGTGGGGGGGAGGCTTCCAGATAGAGCTCAGACTAAAGACCCCAGCAATGCAAATGCCCCACTTGTGACCACTCCAGTGACCAAGTTCTTGACTGCTGATGACAGTGTCTGCAGTTCTGGCTAGAGAGTGGACCTTTATGAGAGCTTGGACTGGCCAGAGAGGACAGAGGTCTAGAGGAAGGCCAGTTGCCATGGAGATGATTCTGCCTCATAGCCATCCTATAGGACAGAGTAGAACTGACCTATGGGTTTCCAAGACCAAAATCTTTACAGAAGCTGATTGCTACATCTTTCTCCCTCGGAGTGGCTGAAGAGTTTGAACTGCTGACCTTTTGGTTAGCAGCCAAGCTCTTAACCACTGTGCCACAAAGGCTCCTTCGAGAGGAAGGCAGGTGGGCAGAATTCCGCCCATGAAGTAGGAAGGAAGGATCATTTGGGGCATCCATAATGGAGGATCATAGCTAAGTATGCGCGAGACACGCTGACCAATTCCAGTTTTGGGGGCTCCAGATTTATTAAAGTATGAAATGCCTAAAAAAAACAAAAACAAAAACAAAAATCAAGAACCATTGCCATTGAACCGAGTCCAACTCATGGTGACCCCAGGTATTACAGAGTAGAATTGCTCCATAGGGTTTTCTTGGCCATAATCTTTACAAAGGCAGATCACCAGGCCTTTCTTCCATGGCACTGCTGTGTGGGTTTAAACTGCCAGCCTTTAGATTAGTTAAAAAAAAAAACCAAGCCTGTTGGCATCGAGTCGATTCCAATTCATAGCGACCCTATAGGATAGGGTAGAACTGCCCCATATGGTTTGCAAGGAGATGTTGGTGGATTTGAACTGCCGACCTTTTGGCTAGCAGCTGAGCTCTTAACCGCTATGCTACCAGGGCTCCCTCAGGCACCTTACCAGGTACAAAAAGACAATATAGAGACAAAAGGATTTAGAAAATTCGTTTCCCAGTGAATTATGCTGGAAACCTACATAAAAAGGCAACCAGATTACCTGCTCAGCCACACACTGGGACCTTTGACTGTTGTTTGCCACCAGACAAGAACTATACAGTCAGACCTCAAAGACCAGCTTCCCAACCATGCTGCCATTCTTGGGGAAAATAACACAGTTGTGCACTAAATGGAATCAGGTTTGGTCTAGAACCTAAACCAGAGTCGCAAAAAAATACAGAAAAAGAAGAGAAGGGTGGAGGATGTGGGGGGAGGAAAAAGCTCTACTGCCACAAGAGATTTACCCCAGGAACTGAGAAAGATGGACTGAGCGTAAACCACTCAGGATGTACACTTCTTGGGCCTCATGATTCAGACGGGAGTCCACCTGGACTCCTCTCCAGCTGGGGACAGGAAGCCTCCACAACCAAAGCTTTAAGAAAAGTAGTTTACTCAGCAAAATAGGAATAGAAGGGAAATTCGTCAACATAATTAAGGGAATTTATACAAAGCCAACAGCCAACATCATCCTAAATGGAGAGAGTCTGAAACCATTCCCCTTGAGAACGAGAACCAGACGAGGATGCCCTTTATCACCACTCTTATTCAACATTGTGCTGGAAGTCCTAGCCAGAGCAATTAGGTTAGAAAAAGAAATAAAGGGCATCCAAATTGGAAAGGAAGAAGTAAACGTATCTCTAGTTGCAGACGATATGATCTTATACACAGAAAACCCCGAAGAATCCATAAGAAAACTACTGGAGCTAATATAAGATTTCAGCAAAGTATCAGGATACAAGATAAACATACAAAAAATCAGCTGGATTCCTCTACACCAACAAAGAGAACTTCCAAGAGGAAATCACCAAATCAATACCATTTACAATAGCCCCCAAGAAGATAAAATACTTAGGAATAAATCTAACCAGAGATATAAAAGACCTATACAATGAAAACTACAAGACACTACTGCAAGAAACCAAAAAAGACCTACATAAATGGAAAAACATACCTTGCTCATGGATAGAAAGACTCAACATTGTGAAAATGTCAGTTCTACCCAAATCAGTCTACAGATACAATGCAATGCCAATCCAAATTCCAATGACATTTTTTAATGAGATGGGGAAACAAATCACCATCTTTATATAGAAAGTGAAGAGGCCCTAGATAAGTAAAACATTACTGAAGAAGAAGAACAAAGTGGGAGGCCTCACACTACCTGATTTTAGAACCTATTATACCAGTATGGTAGTCAAAACAGCCTGGTACTGGTACAACAACAGATACATAGACCAATGGAACAGAATTGAGAATCCAGACATAAATTCATCCACCTATAAGCAGCTGATATTTGACAAAGGCTCAAAGTCTGTTAATTGGGGAAAAGACAGTCTCTTTAACAAATGGTGCTGGCATAACTGGATATCCATCCACAAAAAAATGAAACAAGACCCATACCTCACACTATGCACAAAAACTAACTCAAAATGGATCAAAGACATAAATATAAAATCTAAAATGATAAAGATCATGGAAGAAAACATAGGGACAATGCTAGGAGCCCTAATACATGGCATAAACAGAATACAAACCATAAGTAACAATGCACAAACACCAGAAGAGAAACCAGATAACTGGGAGCTCCTAAAAATCAAGCACATATGTTCATCAAAGGCTTCACCAAAAGTGTAAAAAGACAACCTACAGACTGGGAAAAAATTTTTGGCTACAACAAATCCGATCAGTGTCTAATCTCTAAAATCTACAGGATACTGCAAAACGTCAACAACAAAAAGACAACCCAATTAAAAAATGGGCAAAGGATATGAACAGGCACTTCACCAAAGAAGACATGCAGGCAGCTAACACACGAGGAAATGCTCATGATCATTATCCATTAGAGAAATGCAAATCAAAACTGCAGTGAGATACCATCTCACCTCAACAAGGCTAGTATTAATCCAAAAAACACAAAATAATAGAGAGGTTGTGGAGAGACTGGAACACTTATACACTGTTGGTTGGAATGTGAAATGATACAGACACTTTGGAAATCGATTCGGCACTTCCTTAAAAAGCTAGAAATAGAAGTACCACACGGCCCAGCAATCCTATTCCTTGAAATATATCCTAGAGAAATAACAGCTGCCACACAAATAGATATATGCACACCCATGTTCATTGTAGCACTGATCATGATAGGAAAAAGATGAAAACAACTTAGGTGCCCATTGACGGATGAATGGATAAACAAATTATGGTATATTCACACAATGGAATACTATGCAACAATAAAGAATAAGGATAAATCCGTGAAATATCTTGTAACATGGAGGAATCCAGAAGGCATTATGCTGAGTGAATTTAGTCAGTTGCAAAAGGACAAATATTGTACAAGACCACTATTATAAGAACTCAAGAAAAGATTTAAACACGGAAGAAAACATTCTTTGATGGTTACGAAGGTGGGAAGGCAGGGAGAGGGGAATTCACTAACTGTATAGTAGACAAGAATTATCTGAGGTGAAGGGAAGGACAAGACACACAACTGGACTGAATCAAAAGTTAGGAAGTTTCCTGAATACAACCAAACACTTCGAGGGACAGCGTAGCAGGGGCGGGGGTCTGGGGACCATGGTTTCAGGGGGCATCTAGGTCAATTGGCATAGCAAAATTTATTAAGAAAATGTTCTGCATCCCACTCTGGTGAGTGGCGTCTGGGGTCTTAAAAGCCAGTGAGTGGCCATCTAAGTTGCATCAATTTATCCCAACCCACCTGGAGTAAAGGAGAATGAAGAAAACGAAAGACACAAGGAAAATATTAGCCCAATAGACAGAAAGGGCCACACAAACTCAGGAACTCCATCAGCCTGAGACCAGAAGTAGATGGTGCCCGGCTACCACCAATGACTGCCCTGACAGGGAACACAACAGAGAGTCCCTGATGGAGCAGGAGAAAAGTGAGGTGCAGAACTCAAATTCTAGTAAAAAGACAAGACTTAATGGTTTGACTGAGACTGGAGGGACCCTGGAAGACATGGTCCCAGGACTCTCTGTTAGCCCAAAACTAAAACTATTCCTGAGGCCAACTGTTCAGGCAAAGATTAGACTGGAGTATGAGACATAAAATGATGCCCATGAAGAGTGTGCTTCTTAGCTCAGGTAGATTCATGAGATTAAATGGGCAGCTCCTGTCCAGAGGCAAGATGAGGCAGCAGAGAGGGTCAGGAGCTGGTTGAATGGACAGGGGAAATCCGACTTGGAGAGGAGGAGTGTGCTGTCACAGTATAGGGAGAGCAACTAGGGTCACATAACAATGTGTGCATAAATTTTGTATGAGAAACTAACTTGAATTGTAAGCTTCCACTTAAAGCACAATAAAAAAATAATAAAAAGAAAGAAAAGTAGTTTACTTCCAAAGAAGTTTTGTAGGGGAGCATTGGTGGGGCACTGGTCAAGTGTTTGGCTGCTGTTTTGGACTGAATTTTGTCCCCCCAAAAATGTGTGTAAACTTGGCTAGGTCATGATTCCCAGTATTGTGGGATTGTCTTCCATTTTGCCATCTGAGGTGATTTTCCTACGTGTTGTAAATCCTTTCTCTACGATGTTAATGAAGTGGGATTAGCGGCAGTTACGTTAATGAGGCAGGACTCAATCTACAAGATTAGGTTCTATTATAAATCAATCTCTTTGAGATATAAAAGAGAGAAGTGAGCAGATAGAGGGACCTCATACCACCAAGAAAGAAGACCAGAAGTGCACGTCCTTTGGACCTGGGGTCCCTGCACTGAAGAGTTCCTAGACTGAGGGAAGATCGATGAGAAGGACCTTCCTCCAGAGTCATCAGAGAGAGAAAGCTTTCCCCTGGAGCTGGCACCCTGAATTAGGACTTCCAGCCTACTAGACTGTGAGAGAATAAATTCTCTTTGTTAAAGCCATCCGCTTGTGGTATTTCTGTTATAGCAGCACTAGATGACTAAGACAGCTGCTAACTGAAAGGTTGGCAGTTCGAACCCTCCAGCTACTCTGCAGGAGAAAAGAGCTGGTGATCTGCTCCTGTAAAGATTACATTCTGGGAAACTCTATGGCACAGTTCTACTCTGTCATAAGGGGTCAGTATGAGTTGGAATCGACTGGACAGCACCCAACAACAACAAGGGGAATCTAGGCTTTAGAAGGATTGGCTCCCCACCCCCCAAAACAAAACAAAACACCCACTTAGAAAGTGGAAAAATCCACAAGATTTCTAAGGTTAATAAGTTTACAATTAGTCTGCTTTTTGTGGAAAATAGCAATTTTCTCACATGATTACTATCTGCCAAGGTTGACCCATCTTTAGACATTCGTACATACTGCAAAAGCCAGGGATAAAGTTGTTTTTGTCAGACAATCAGCAACTTCCAGGAAAGGTTTAAGTTTTCATTTGTATGGGGATAAGAACTAAAAAAGGTGATCCTGCCTCTTGATTTATATAAGGAAGCAAACCTCTGTGGGAGCAAAGTGCTCTTCCTCCCCCCTCCCCACCATGGAGGCAGGGTAAGATGGCAGTTTTGCTTCCACAGAGGTTAAATTATGGCATATTTAAAAAGTTTAAAATTAACAAACTAACACTTTTAAAGCACAAAAGAATCACAATGGCATTATAATTGTGCGATTCATAAACTAATTATAGAGTTTATAACGGACTTTAATTCCCAGTGCATCCTAGTCCTTGGTCGAGGAATGGCATTCAATTTTAAAGTTGTGGAAGCAAAGCCTTCTCTCAGTCCTGCCAATATGCCTGGCAAAGGTCAAATGCTGGAATCTAAATGCGAACCCTCCCTCCCCACTACCTCTTTCTGAGATGAGCTTGATGGCAAACTTCAAGTAGGTAGATTTTTTTTTCAACTTCTTTCATTTCCTCAGATTTGTTGCTTTGTCACATCTGTAAACACCTCAGAGAAAAGAGAAGTTTTCCTTTAGAATGTCGTATTTGAGCTGATACTTCTCCAAGCCTCCTCCTGTGCATCTGTCAGTTTGTCATACTGTGGGGGCTTGCATGTTACCTAGGGGAGACAGATGCGGTTTGCTCTCTTTTTTGTCTCAGCAATAGGGTTGATGGTACTGAAGGAGGAAGTCCATGCCACACTGAAGGCATTGGCGAAAAACGAGGCTCCAGGAATTGACAGAATACCAACTGAGATGTTTCAACAAATGAATACAGTGCTGGAAGTGCTCACTCATCTATACTAAGAAATTTGGAAGACAGCTACCTGGTCAACTGATTGGAAGAGATCCATATTTATGCCTATTCCAAGAAAGGGGATCTAACCGAATGCGGAATTATCGAACAATATTATTAACATCACACGCAAGTAAAATTTTGCTGAAGATCATTCAAAAGCAGCTGCATCAGTATATCCTCAGGGAACTTCCAGAAATTCAAGCCAGATTCAGAAGAGGACGTGGAACCAAGGATATTACTGTTGATGTCAGACGGATCTTGGCTGAAAGCTGAGAATACTAGAAAGATGTTTACCTGTGTTTTATTGACTATGCAAAGGCATTCGACTGTGTGGATCATAACAAATTATGGATAACATTGGGGAGAATGAGAATTCCAGAACACTAAAGTTGTGCTCATGAGGAACCTGTACATAGACCAAGAGGCAGTAGTTTGAACAGAACAAGGGGATACTGAGTATTCTTTCACCATACCTATTCA
Source organism: Dugong dugon (assembly GCA_030035585.1). Classification (NCBI taxonomy): domain Eukaryota; kingdom Metazoa; phylum Chordata; class Mammalia; order Sirenia; family Dugongidae; genus Dugong; species Dugong dugon. The sequence continues at coordinate 154,500,996 of CM057460.1, forward strand.
ATCTGTACGCTGAGCAAATAATCCCAGAAGCTGGACTATATGAAGAACAGGCATCAGGATTGGAGGAAGACTCATTAACAACCTGTGTTATGCAGATGACACAACCTTGCTTGCTGAAAGTGAAGGGGACTTGAAGCACTTAGTGATGAGGATCAAAGACCACAGCCTTTAGTATGGATTACACCTCAACGTAAAGAAAACAAAAATTCTCACAACTGGACCAATAGCAAACTCATGATAAACAGAGAAACGATTGAAGTTGTCAAGGATTTCATTTTACTTGGATCCACAATCAACACTTATGGAAGGAGCTGTCAAGAAATCAAATGAAGCATTGCATTGGGCAAATCTGCTGCAAAAGACCTTTTTAAAGTGTTGAATAGCAAAGATGTCACCTTGAAGACTAAGGTGTGCCTGACCCAAGCCATGGTGTTTTCAATCGCCTCATATGCGTGTGAAAGCTGGATGATGAATAAGGAAGGCTGAAGAAGAATTGTCATCTTTGAATTGTGGTGCTGGCGAAGAATATTGAATATACCGTGGACTGCCAAAAGAAGGACCAAATCTGTCTTGGAGGAAGTACGACCAGAACGCTCCTTAGAAGCAAGGATGGCGAGACTATGTCTCACATACTTTGGACATGTTATCAGGAGGGGTCAGTCCCTGGAGAAGGATATTATGCTTGATAAAGTAGACGGTCAGTGAAAAAGAGGAAGACCCTCAACGAGATGGATTGACACAGTGGCTGCATGGGCTTAAGTATAACAACGATTGTGAGGATGGCGGAGGACCTTGGTTCTGTTGTACATAGGGTCGCTAGGAGTCGGAACTCAATGGACAGCACCTAACAGCGACAACAACATAGCATCAGCAGTCGGAATCCACTCCATAACGTTTTTTTTTTTTAAGTATAGTGACCTTGCCTAACCCAGCCGCTCATGGAACGGAGTCCCTGCTCCACCTCTTATTAGTCTAAGTGACTTCGTCTCTCTGAGCTTCCCCTCCGTGAAGCCAGAAAAATAAGATGAAAAGCGCTTGCACCTGTGCAGCCCTTTTTTGCGCCTTGTGAGCTTGGGTTTAAGGGTGTCATTTTACCGTGCCTTCTCTGCTATCTTCATTTTTCCCTCAGCCTGTCACAGACTCAAGCTTTGGAAGTGGTGGTAAAGGATGTCTTTTTCCTTTGGTGCAGGCAAGTTCGACTCTCAGAGACGTGTTTGACCCGGCCACCCGCCTCCAAACCTGCGGGGCAGCTAAGGAGGCCTCCCGATCGTGAACTACGACTCCCAGCATGCCCCGAGAACCTCCCGGGCCAGATCTCGCGCGAAGTACCCCAGTCTCAGGAAGCTTTAGCCCGAAGGCCGTTCTCCCGGACCCGGCAGCCGGTGCTCCTTGGTCCGCGTCTTAGGCCTTATTGTTGTCGCCGCCGAGTCAGCACCGTACGCGCCATGGCTTGGGTCCGGACTGCGCCACAGCGTCTAGGGAGACGTGGGTCCTCGGAGCCTCTTTAGTGCCGGAGCTTGGGCCGCAGGGAGCCCCGCGGCGGCGGCGACGGAGGAACAGGTGACCAGCCAGGCCGGGGCCCTCCCTGGGCTTCGACCTCCACCCATCCCGGGGGCGCGCTGCTGACCCCTCAGCCAGGGCCTGGGGCCCCTCCATATCTCTCCTTTCATCCCTTGCCCCAGCCGAGAGCTCGATCGGACCTCCCCTTGCTCCTCTCGCCCTCCGCCTGTGGTCCCATGCCCCACTCTTGCCTCTCCCAGATGATGCTCCTGGAGCCCCGGGGCTTCTCCTCCACTTCATGGGACCGGCCCAGCCCAGGCCTCCACTCCCCGCCCTCACTCCTCCTCTCTCTTGTCATCGGGAATGCTCTGGCCTATGCCAGGCCCCGGCCGTAATCTCCGTAGTCTTCCTTAGCCTCGCGGGATGGGGACAAGGGTTGGGTCAGACCTGGCTTTTGAGATCCTGGTGGCATTGTTTTATATCTTGTGAAGTAGAGGCCTGAGGGCGGCAAGCTTTGGGGCACGGCAGGGGGTGGTGGGTGTCTGCGTGGGCGTCCTGGACCGGGAGGGTGGCTGAACGTTGGTTTTTGTGATGCTCTCTAGTGAAGAACTGATTGGTTTGCCCCTTGAGCCCGAATCAGGATAGTGGGGCAGTGTAGCAGTTTGAAAAGCAAATAACTTGTCTCCCTCCGGGCCTTGTTTTAACTTCCCTGTAAAATGAGGGTGAAACTGTCTCCCTGGTACAAGGACCACTTACTTGTGACTATGGAGAAATGACTTATCCGCTCTGATTTTTAGTTTCTTTCTTTTAAAAGTGGGGATAAATAATACTTGCTTTGCAGGGTTAAAACACAAGATAATTTTTGTGTAAAACTGTATAAATATTAGCCGGTATTAGCAGTATCAAATGAATTTACTACTCTGGCAACCAGCTCTTTGCTGTGACTCAAGTTATTTGGACCCTGAACCCTTATTTTAAAAGGAAATGGGTATACTGTCTCTTCTGAAAGGTTGTTATAGCGGAATGAATGAATGTACGGGAAAGTGTGTGGCAGACTCTGAAGAGCTGTACAAATGCTGGTTGTTTGTTGTTATTAGAACCTCTGGATGGACTCTTCCTGGGAAGCTTTGCTAACTTGCAGCAGCTGGACCATGTTCCACATTATCTGTCTGTCAGCATAATCGTCACATCATTTCACTGTGGTAAGGTGACTTCCACCATGTATAGTGCCTTGGCGTTGTTATCTCACATGTGTTGAGGTCAGCCATAGGTGTGGTGAGACCTTTGACTTTATCCTTTTTTTTGTCTCTTGGCATGTTTGTCACCCATTGGTTCTTGTGTGTGTTTCAGCTTTGTAAACAAGCTATAAAACCCTGTGTCCTGTCAAAAGAACAGCATTGGAGCTATTCTTTGGTGATCACCGTAAGAAAATGCCCTTTGTTATTTTTATTAGGTGGCAGGGACTCAGCTCTGGAATTCTGTGTAGAATAAGCACCTGGATCCCAGTCTTTTCAATGGCTTCAAGACAACCAGAAGTGCCTGGTAAACTTAATTCTTTTTGGTAAAATCATGTTTTGCCCTTAACGTTTTAAGCTAGATAGCAACCACTGGTTACTTTCTGCCAGCAGACTTCACAGATAATTTAAGTATTACTTTATTAACTATGCAGCCAGGGTATGAACCCAAAACCTAACTTAAAACAGTCATTTCCTTTAAAAAAAAAAAAAAAAAAAAAAACAACAAAAACTACAATGTGTTGCCTTCGAGTCAATTCTGACTCACAGTGACCCTATAGGACAGAGTAGAACTGCCCCGTATGGTTTCCAAGGAGTGCCTGGTGGATTCAAACTGCCAACCTTTTGGTTAGCAGACGTAGCTCTTAACGACTATGCCACCAGGGTTTCCCATTTCCTTTAAGGGTATGACAGATTTATCACTTTCCCACAAATATCAAATAAGAAATCCGAATGAGTTGTGTAGTTTTTGTATTGTTGTAGGTGTCAAAATGATGAAACTTAGCATCTTTTTTTAGAGGGGTTGGGGATGGAGGGTTGGGCAAAAAGGCATCACCTGATTTATTGGCAGATTGAACTTAGACAGTCATGAAAATGCTCACAGCAACATTTAAGGAGCCCTGGTGGCACAACGGTTAAGCGTTTGGCTGCTAACCAAAAGGTCAGCAGTTCGAATCCACCAGCCGCTCCTTGCAAACCCTGTGGGGCAGTTCTGTGAGTTGGAATGGACTTGACAGCAATGGGTTATTGGGATGGCTTTTGGAGCAGGTCTTTATGATGTTTTTGAACACTGCTCCCAAATTAGCGGATGTACTGAGAGGTGGTTTAATAGAAGTCTCTCTGTGTCCCCTAATACGGATCCATCTGTAACATATCAGCTTGCGTTTTCGTTTGTCTTTCCTTGTGATTACCATAAACTTCTTAAAACCATCCTAGAATTGCACTGACCTAGCTGAATGTTTTGTTGTGTGGGGAACATGGAGTATTGCCTGTAGGGTGTGAGCACTGGCATTAGATCTGCTTCCCAGGCCCTGCCCCACACTTGCTAGCTGGGTTATACTGGGTAAGTCATTTAAGATCTGTGCCTCAGTTTCCTGAGCTGGCAAATGGGAAGAAGCCGTGCTTAATGAGGATTAGATAAGATGAGGGATGTAAAGGGCTTGGCAAGACAGGGTGCTTAGTAATTTTTGTTTGTTGATTTGTTCTAATTGAGATATAATTCACATACCATAAGATTCACCCTTTCAGTGCACATTTTAGTGGTTTTTAGTGTACAGGCAGTCCCTGGCTTACGAACGCTGACTTACATACAACCTGTAGTTACGAACCAACCCCTGTAAGGCTTATTATATTAAAAATTTGAGGTGCATACAATAGTTTGTGATAACAAACAGGCAGTCCTTTGCCATGCACATCGAAACATTATTACTGTGTTGTTATGTTAAAGATGTTTTTCTGTATCTGGAAGTGTTTCTTTAATGTTTTTTATGCATAGAAAGGTATACTGTATACTAAGGCAAACATTTGACTAACTGATGTTAGATATGAACCATACCTAGCTGTTCTGACTAATGTATAAATTTGACTTAAAAACAGTCTTAGGAATGAAACTCATTTGTAATGTAGGGACTGCCTCTATTCCAATGGTTCTGCAGCCATCACCACTATCTGATCTGAGAACATTTTCATCCCAAAGGAAACCTCATGCCCATTAGCAGTCATTCCCCAGCCCCTGGCAAATACTTTCTGTCTCTGTGGATTTGTTAGTAATTATTTGTTAGTAAGACAGGTTGATGTCTTGGACAGTGTGATTGTAGAATTTTAGCAACAGGAAAATGTCACCCTGAAGGCAAGATCTGGATATTAGTTCTGATACGAAAGGTTTAGCAAACCAGCAGATGAACTTTGCTCCCTGATCTGGTGTAGCCCAGAGTGCCCTTGAAATCAGCTGCAACGTCACAGCAGGACATTGTACCAGTCAGTTCCAGTGAGTGGGAATGGCGAGATCTGCTGCCTGAGTTTTGTGAGAGTGGTTGTCAGCAATTTCTGTGATGGAAATTGGTTCAACTGCTTAAATCATACAGAAGTCTTGAAACTAGAGGTGACGCTTGACAACTTGTTGTTTTAAATATTTCTTGTTAGAGCACTCTGTTCTTTGGTGAGGTAGGAGGGGCAGAAGATTTGCAGTCAGACCTTGGTCTGAGCCTCAGGAAGCCATTTGCTGTATGCACTGGGACACATCATTTCACCTCTAGACCATAGTTTCCTCATCTATAAAATGGGAACGAACTTCACTTGCCTTTCAGCCCAGTGAATCATTAGGAGATCACTTCATATCCTCAGTCTTGCATGAATTGAGAGCCTTGGCATTGTAATAGGAAACAGCTTCTGTGGCATAAAGAACTCAAGCTTTGTAATTAGATAGGTTTCGGTTTGGACTCCAAACTGCACTTTGACATTGTGTGGCCTTGCTCAGGTAAATTTAAATTGAACTTAAACCTTTAAGTTGAACAGTTTCCTAATCCATAAAAACGGGTTAGGGCTGCTGCATGGGTTAAGGGGAGAATGCAGAGTGGCAGACACAGAGGAAGGGGTTAGTACTAGTACCTTTCCTTGAATGAATTAGCTATTCCAGATTATCTGTCTCAGAACAAGAGTGTTTCAGAGCTTTCCTCCCTGCAGATTAATTTGATGTTACTAGTCTGAAATTGCTGAACCCATCCTGACAGGTATCTCTGTTCTTAGCTCTTGAGCCTAGTGAGCCTCTAGGCAAGATGTCCCTGCCCATTGGGAGGTACCGCCGGGCATTCAGCTATGACGATGCCCTCGAGGACCCTATGCCCATGACTCCTCCTCCATCAGACATGGGCAGCATCCCCTGGAAGCCAGTGATTCCAGAGCGGAAGTATCAACACCTTGCCAAGGTATCTGACCCCTCTGACTGCCTCTGCCAAACCTAACCCCTTCCTCCTCCTTCCTCTGCCCCAAAGCCTTCAGTGACTCCCTGAGCCCAGATTACTGGGCAGGACCCACTCCCTGTGTATGTTTTCTGTGCCTCAGTTAAAGTTGGTGCATCTTTTTTTCTATTTAGTTCACGACTGGAACGGGCATGAGACTCTTCCATAGCTCCCTCTTTCCCACAGCGTTAAATCCAAGCTCCTTAGCCTGGCTCATAAATTCTGCATGATCTAGACCCTTTCAGCCTCTCCCCAGCCCCTGCCCAGTGATCCAGCCATGCAAGATACCTAAGATTTCTTGCACCCATCACAGTATTTTCTACCTCTTGTCTTTGCTTCACACTGCTCTGATTGCCTGGAATGTTTAAGATCCTCATCCTGTTCTTTCACCTGCTCTTCTCCATTCCATCTGCCTGGCAAATGATAGCCTTTAAGTCTTAGCTCAGGCATCTCTTCTGTGAAGATTTTCCTGACATTCACCTCCATCCTCCCAGTAGGACCACCACCTCTCCCTTTGCACTCTCTGCTGTACAGTGGACCCCTGCCATATCCCTGCATACTTTATTGCCATCTGTGAGCTTTTGATGGCTGGGGCCATGTCTAATTTCATTTTGTATCTGCAGCATCTGGCATAGATTCCAAAAAAAAAGTTCTTTGAATGATGAGGGTAAAAACTGGCCATTTCTCAAACACGTGTACTTTCCCTGAGGCTGTTGCTCCTGCCTCAGACACCTTTCTCCATGTGTTCTCTGTAATCACCACCTCCTTTCTAGCCCCTTTCTGACACACGTCTGCTTTACTGCACCTGGACCTCTTGTGCGGTTTGGGTTTGCTGGTGCTTGCATGCTTGTTGCAGTCCTGATCTTGAAGCCTGAGCTTTCTAACGGCAGAGACTCCATGTCTCTCACCTCTGACTGTCCAGCCACCAAGAATTCAAGAGAGGTTATACTGTTGTCAAGTTCAGATATGGCCATTTAACCTGCAGTCACGGTTTCAGGTTTCACTGAACTTTGAGCTGTGTGGTAGCTCGGGGTCTGACAGAAAGTACGCAGCAAGCATCTGCTGAAACAGACCTGGCTTTGAATTCCAAATGGTCTGTGTAGCAGCTTTACCCTGAGTCCAAGTGTCCCCATCTGAGAGATGAAAACAATTTACCTCATAGAGATGTTGTGTGGATTAAATAAGAGGATTTAAAGGCTTGGCACATATCAGGTGTGTAGCTGATATTATGACTCCTGGCTTCCATCTTAACTTTCCCTTGATAGAGCTGCACTTGATCCTTTCTTTCTAATGAGTTATTTCCCCCTTCTTCCATTTAGCTCTCAGAACAGGGAGCTCCTTTCTAGGCAAGTGTCCCCTATAGCTCTGGGGGAAATTACCTATATTAAGTATCTACTGAAATCTGACCCAGTCGGTTGTTGGGGAGAAAACATTTAGTGTAAAAGCACTAGAAGTACTAGAAGAAGAGGACCCAGCAACCTGCTGTGATGCCAAAGCAGGAGACTCAAGGGATAAGAGCAGCAAACAAGCGAGGCTCCTGACACTGCCTCTAGGGGCTGTGTACCCTGTTATAAAGGCTGCTGAATCTCAGAAGGCAGAGAACGGGCTTCCAGTTTCCTCTGTGCACCAGCTGGAACAGCTGCCAATTTGGAACAACTGCTCTCTCAAAGGAAAGGTCAGCTTGACTCACTACATGCATTCTTTTATTTGCCCCAACTACCCATGTGTTGGAAACCGTGGTGGCGTAGTGGTTAAGTGCTATGGCTGCTAACCAAAAGGTTGGCAGTTTGAATCCACCAGCCACTCCTTGGAAACTCTGTGGGGCAGCTCTACTCTGTCCTATAGGGTCGCTGTGAGTTGGAATTGATTCAACGACAATGAGTTGGTTGGTTGATTACCCACATGTTAGGAACCAACCATCTTCTAAATGAGGAAACAGGTTCAAGTTAATCTTACTGAGTAAGGTCATAGCTGAAAAGTATAAATTCTATTTTGTAATAGAGGATACAACATCTCAAAACTTCTTTCTGCTCCCCTCCTTCCTGACCATCTTACTTTCTTCTCAGTTCTTTTGGAGAAAAGAGAACAAACCCAGTTCTCTCCTCCCTGCCAGCCATGAGCATGGTGTCAGGTGGCTGCTGCCAGTTCTGTCATGTAAAGATGAGGAGCTAAATGGATTTTGGTTTGTTTTAAAAGACCACTACTTGAACTTTTAGAGCAGTGGTCCTCTGTGTGTGGTTGGGACCATCAGCATCAGCATCACTGGGGAATTTGTTAGGGATATACATTTTTGAGCCCCACCTCAGACACAGTGAATCAGAAACTCTGGGGTGAGGCCCAGCAATGTGTGTTTAACAAGCCCTCCAGGTGATTCTGATGCTTGTCAGAGTTTGAGAAACTCTTAGCAAATGCTGCGATCAAATAAGTAAAATCTAGCACAGAGCCTGGTTGGCCAATGCTTAGTAACAGGAGTTTCTTCTGCATCCTATTGCAAGGTAGTATATTGGACAGAACACAAGCTGGGAAGGTATTAGACCTCAGAGCTTCACATTCTGGCTTTCCTACTTTTATAAATTCAAGCTGCTCTTAGAATGTCTTCATGTGTTGTCACTTGCAAAGTATAGGTAAAATACAGGGGTGGGTTATCCAATAGGTAAGGTAAGCATAGTGCTTACCTTGTTTACCAGATCATCTATAGTGAACAATCTCACCACATCAAAGATTCTAAGTATGGCTGGCATCTTTCCCTGTCTCAAGCCCACAGCACCTTCCTGTAGAATCAAAGCCTTTTTTTAAATTTATAATCCCTGACAGGGGCAGATGACCTAGTAAGCAAGGTAAGCACAGGCTTATTTGTGCTTACTTACTAATCCGTAGTGCTTACCTTGCTTATTGGATTCTGCCCCTGGTAAAATACCTACTTAACTGAGTAGGGGGACCAAACCCTTTGGAGTATTTCTTCACTTACCATTTAAAGCTATTTCAGTAACTTCTTCCCCAAGAGGGTACGTTTAGGTGTGTGACTCCCTTCCCTGCTCAGGTGCCTCCTTAACCTCTCTTGAACAGGTGGAGGAAGGAGAGGCCAGTGTATCCGCCACTGACAGTATGGACAAGGTCCCAGTGGTGAAGGCTAAAGCCACCCATGTCATCATGAATTCTCTGATCACAAGTAAGCACTCTTCACCTTCTGAATAGAGTGAAGTCGGGGCGGGGAACAGTTCAGGCTTCCTACCATTGAATGTGGATGATTCTGCGGTCAGCATTCAGTCCTTAGCACTCAGTCCTAACTGTGCCTGTCAAATTAAGATTCAGTAAATGAATCTTGTGTCAGTTTGGCTACTCGGTGTTGAGGCTCCATTTAGGTGGAAGATTCGCCACCAAGAAGTGTCTGAGGTGACTTCTGGTGTGTTCTTGCTGCTTTGTTGATGCCATCTTGTTTTTCCATATCTGTCACTGTGGCCTTGGGCAAGTTACTTAACTGCTGCACTGTTCCCCACTTTCTAAAGTGGGTATAACAGTACCTAGCTGGTAGGTTGAGGTGAGGATTGAAAGGGAATCTGTGTGTCAGGAGTCTGGCTCAGTGTGAGCAGCTGGGAGCTGCTGCTGTGACTGTCTGGAACTCTCCTGGGGAAGGGACACTTAGGCACCTCCTACCTGCCCTGTATTATTATTTTTAAACAGCTTAAAATTGGTCCTTCAGGAATAGGACTAAGTTTGGTGCCTCAAGCCTTAAGAATGTGTGATTTGTGGCCTTAATGAGACCTAACACATAAGACCTTACTTTTTTTTAAAAAAAAAAAACAACCTTATAACAAGTTAACTAAACTTGGTTCTGGAGGGCCCTCCTGGTTGCTGTGGGAAGTTGACAGAAGATTCATAGCTCTGCTTGTCAGCAGCAGTGCCTCTGCCAGGGGTAAGGTAGGTGGAGGTTCTCCCTGGTTGGCTCATTTGTGAAGTCAGAGGCCCTTGTTTATCTTCTCTCGGACGGCATCGGTTTGTCTCGCGCAATTGCTTGAGAATTCATCCAAGAACCAAACGTCCAAACCCTGACTTCTCTTGTTCGTATTTAAATGTACCATTTGAGTCAGCAAGTACTCCTTGTATTTTGCAAGCTTGAGAATGTGTTGTGGCAGTGTAAGAAAGCTTAGCCATTGTTCTTTTAGCACAGTATAAATTCTTTATTGAAATTCATTTGCCAGCGGTACAGAACACTGCAGATATGCTAGTCACTCAGATACTTATTTGGCTTATTCACTTCTGCATATGCATATTTTTATATAATTGCAGATATAGTAGACATACCATTTTATTTCTCTCAATTAATACAGCTACACTTTTTTGATGTTGCTATAGTCTTTACATTTTTCAAAATAGCTGCATATAAAATCCTGGTACTGGTAGAACATAATTAAATTCCTTCCCATTTTTTAGACTTTCAGGCGACTACCTGGTAAGACTGGAGAGTATCTACCTGCATATGGCTTTTTTTTCTTAGCTTCTATTTCTGATGGAAGTACTTAGGTGGGGAATGACTAAGTTGTAAAGGACACCCGACGTTTAGACTTTTGGTCTGTAGCTGTTGCTTCTTGGACGTAGGGGTGTAGTACATAGTGTACGTACAGAGTAAGCAAAAATTTAGCCATCACTCATTTCACATTGTAACTGACTTGTTGATGATGAGAAATCAGGGCAGGCTGAACTGACCCTGAGTTGAGTCTGTCTGCTGGGCCAGGCACTATGAGAGACAGTTTCACACATGAGAAACGTTGGATTAGTCAACCGTGGCTAGTTCAAGGGAGGGTCCCTGTGGTTTAAATCTGATTGGTTCCTTGGTGCCATCTAGCCTAAATGTGGCTTGTTTCTCTTTGGCAAAGGTTTTTGTTTGGGTGATGACGATGGTTAATCTCTCTCAGGAAACTTTATATTTGGGGAACGTTCAGTGTTTCTGAACATCAGCTGCCTTCTTCCTGTTGCATTTATATAAATACAAAGAGAACATCACCTTGTCTAAATAAGAGGAAGGTAAGGGGTGTTCAGCTGGAGGTTATTCAGCTGTCCCTTTCTGAGTAACCTGTTTTTTGTCATGGTGTGAAGGAAGGCCTCCTTCTAGTTAGAGAACCTCTGTGTGAGGTTCAGAATTACTGCTAAGATGCCTGTCTCAGGAACCCTCTTCCATGGATGGACGGTCAGCGTGATCTGTTGTTTCTAGGGAGAACAGCGGGTATCTGTGTGTTGTCCTCCTGTTTGTGATGGGAGAAGGGAACAGGCATGACTGTCATCTCCTCTGTTCCCAGAACAGACCCAGGAGAGCATTCACCGGTTTGAGCAACAGGCAGGCCTGAGAGATGCTGGCTACACACCCCACAAGGGCCTTACCACCGAGGAAACCAAGTACCTTCGGGTGGCAGAAGCACTCCATGTAAGCTTGTTTCTGAGGAACTTAAAAAAAAAAAAAAAGAGCAGAACAAAGCCTTCATCATTCATGGCTTGAGATGTGGCTGTGGTTTAGAAGTTACCAGCTCAGCCAGTTGGGGGCCGTGAAAGTGGTGGGAAGAGAACTGGATGAAGAATCTAGAACTGGTTTAGTCCCACCTTTGGTGGCCCTTCCTGACTGAAGGCACTGGAGCCCTTGCCTCCTACCTCTGCTTCTTCATCTATAAGTAGAGGTATCTGTTTTGTTTTCTCCTGGTTAGGAGGATCAAATGAGATTTTGAGGTCACATGTGATATGTGCAAGCACCTTATGAACCATAAAGCAAATGTGGTGATTTGTGTACCAAGGATCAGATTTGAGGGAGAGAGATGAGAGTCAGGCAACCTCAACAGAGGTCACAGTTTGGCTGAAAAGCAACAGCATGCTCTATATTTAAAATCTAAGGTGGAATTACAGTGTTTTTGTTCTTTAATTTCAAAAATTGGAATGACGAATTACTTTTGGGTTAATGACCAAATACTTGAATCAATAAAATAGTTTCAGATGACTTCCTTTCAGGGAATACCACTCATATTGAATAGCGCTTCACGATTTATGAAGTACTTGCATTCACTTAATTTTTGCATTAACTCTTTGAGGTAGATACTATTCTCCATATTTTATAAATGAAGAGATTGAAGCCCAAGGCCACATATGTAGCCAGTCGCAATACCTGGACTCAACAAGTCCTCTGATGCCTTACTTCCTGTTTGTTTTTTCCCCTTATTCCAGAGTTGTCAGAGAATCTGGCTCCTGAAGGGACTCTTAAGGGAGGGCAGAGGTAATTGGTGAAGGGTCACAAATAGCCACCAGGAAACTTGGCCTGCTTTTTGTAGGGGTAGGTCATAATCAGGTCTGAGTTCTGACTAGGGGGTGGTGAGGGCCTCTTGGGCATGGGGAAAAGAGCACAAATGGCAGGAAAGGATCATGAAATACACATATGGGAGGAGGAGTAATGTGGGTCTGGTGACCTGGGGGTAGGGATACAGGACACTGGACTGTTTGCATTTTGTAATGAGCATCCCAGATGATTTTTTTGCACAGTGAAGTTAAAAACCATTGCTGTAGGGGATCAGGGCTAGGCTAGCTCTCAGACAAGACAGATGCTTCCAGAGAGGGGCACTGCCAGTCTTTGACACTTCACTGGGAACTTTCCAGATAGCTATTAGTAGAATTCTGGTTGAGCGATTCATCCTGTTTAAAGGGGGCCAATCATTGATCTTGGTTGGCCCCCTTTCTAAGTCTTGACCACAGGAGTAGAGCATGAGGATGGCTGAAATGCTTGATGTGAGAAACTAATGCCATCTTGCAGCAAATTGTTAGCTTACGTAAATTGACATTTTGGGTGACTGAGAAAATTCAAGTGTGCTAAGCAGTGGCACACTACAGAGAAGTTAAGGATAGAGGCAGTATGGGAACCTTGATCTAAAACTGAGTAGATTGGTCCCTCCCCTGCTAGACTGTTGGTTGGTTAGAGGTATGTTCACAGTGCTGGGTGAACCAGGAGGGACTGTAAGTGGGAGAGAATGGGGCAGGCTCCGCAGAGGAAGCGTTTAACTGGAGAGGAAGAGTATGCCTGAGTCTTGTCTCTGAGAGACCATGAGAATGGCAGGGATTGTACTTGGTAGGTAGGAGAGACTGTGAGAGCAGTCAGGGTCCTGCTTATGAGGCCCAGGAGGCTTGAGTTCTGGCTCTTCCACGTACTGGCTGGGGGAATGTGGGAAAATCACTTCTGAAAGTACAAGCTCTAACATAGTATTTAAATACAAAAATGTTTGATATATGTGGTAGAATGAATACATGTTTAAAAGATGGAATTCCACCTAGTATGGCAAAAACAAGGAATTATCTATTCTGTAATCCAAAATGAATCTAACTTATGAACACCTTTCCTTTCATCTGAGGTTAGAACGTGAACCAAATTGTTTATGCCCAAGGTTAGCTGTTTTGGACTTGGTTCTAATGTTTAAAAAGTCTCCCTCCTTACCCATCTAAATAGAAACTAAAGCTGCAGAGTGGAGAGATCACAAAGGAAGAGAAGCAGCCTGCATCAGCCCAGTCCACCCCAAGCAGCAGCCCCCCCTCTTCCCCTAAGCAGAAATCCAGGTGAGTCCTCCTGTGAGCCCTCTGAGCATTGGGGTGCTTCAGGAAAGCCTGTGCTGCATGTGAACCTGGGGTTTGAGCCTGTGGTTTGAGAGAAGGGACAGTTGACAGTTCCTATTCTTTGGGTGCGAGACATTTCTGGAGGCGTAGGAAGAGGATATATTTGGATATGTTTTATTCCTTCTCTCTTCCAGAGGCTGGTTCATTTCAGGTTCTTTGACAGCCTTACCCGCCCCCAATTCTAGCACCATGGATTCTGGAAGTGGAGATAAGGACAGAAACCCATCAGATAAATGGAGCCTCTTTGGACCGAGATCCCTCCAGAAGTCTGATTCGGGTAAGGCACTTCTTCAAAAGAGAAAGCAACATGGCAGGCATCTCATCATGTTGTATGTTGGGACCTGCCTGCCAATTTTGAAATTTGCTCTGTGGTTTACTTCTGTAGGAGGCTTTGCCACCCAGGCCTACAAAGGCGCCCAGAAGCCCTCTCCAATGGAACTGATGCGTGTGCAGGCCACCCGTATGGCTGAGGATCCAGCGGCCTTCAAGCCGCCCAAGATGGACATCCCAGTGATAGAAGGGAAGAAACAAGCGCCCCGGACCCATAACCTGAAACCCCGTGACTTGAATGTGCTCACGCCCACTGGGTTCTAGAGTTCTTTCTGTTCTAGGGACTCTGGATTGAGGGTGTCTTCTCCCCCATGCCCCTTTTACCTTGGCTCTGACATAGGAAAGGTATATTTTTTAAAAACCTGTTAAACCGAGGCTAGAGCTGGAGACATAATTGGCTTTTGAGAAACATTAGTGCAAAGCTTGTCCTTATTGTGTGGAAGAAGCTATTTTGTACTGCTTTAATTTAAAGTTAGATTAAATAATCTCAGCAGTGATGTATGGGAGACCTCATGACCTATTTTTGTATTATTTCCCCTAGACAGGAGCTTTGATCATGGCTTCCTAGGTAAATAACGTTTGTGCTGTTCCAAAACCCAGGCTTCTTGATTCCTTTACCGCTATCAACGTGAGCACTGACAAATCATGGAGTAGAGGTGTTCAATGACTGGTTTAAACACCGACCCTTCTAACACTCGGCTGAACTGTGCTCTGGCTTGGCTGGTTAGGGGAACTAAGATATGTTTGAGATCTGGGTATACTTAAGAGCCAGACTCTGCTGAAACTGGCCTCCCCTTGCCTTCTTGGTAGACCTAATGGATCACTGTGTCCTGCAGCCAGCTCTTATCATAGTCCCTTTTGGGCCAGTGCTGTTGGAAGGATCCTCCTCTTTTTATGTCACACAGAGCAAACACTAGTCTTGTAAATCCTTTCTTGCACTTTAAGATTTAAATCCAGTTTGGTTGAAAACTTCATAAGGGAGAAAATTCAGTGTATTGGTTTGATAACCAAAAAAACCCAAACCCATTGCTGTTGAGTCAATTCCAACTCATAGCGACCCTATACGAAAGAGTAGAACTGACCCATGTGGTTTCCAAGGACTGCCTGGTGGATTTGAACTGCTGACCTTTTGGTTAGCAGCCGAACTTTTCCACTACGCCACCAAGGTTTCCATATTGGTTTGATATGGTTGTTAATTTTTTTTAAAGTACATAAGGTGGTAACTACAGCTAGATTATAGTCTTGAGGTTGATATGAACCTCCTGTCACCCTATTTGATTTCCTTGTTCAGCCCAGGGCTCAAAAGCTTTTTTTCCTGGGGGTGCAGAGGAAATTAACATTTTCTATAAGAAAGCATTTTCCCCCAAAGTGAGCCTCATACCTTTATACACATACATAACTTACTGAGGAAAGGAAATAGGGAAACTGCCTTTTTATTGCTTCCCTCTGTGTACATGTTCATTCAGTCATTGTCTTGAGCACTGTCTCAAATACCTGCTGTTTTGGTTTGGATATTGTCTACATAAAGAGCTGACCTTTCCATAGAGAGACCATGGAGCCTAGAATTACCACAACAACTAATTTATTTGTGTCTTCTGTTATGCTTGTATCTCTTGTTTTGACAATAAAAATCCTTACTACTTTCTCAAATGTGGACAGCTGGGTTTTTTTTGTCCAGTTAAGAGCTATTACATTCTGCCTGTTCACAGTCATGAAACCTAAGTATGGTAAGCTTGGTATTTTGAAAAAACCATTGCCTTTTTATTGTATCCTTTTAACATCAAATTATTTGTAACAAACTCAATCCTTTTGTTTCTACCCCTCTTCATTACATTAGATCTCAATAGACTGACCACAAAGTCAAATGCATAGGCAGTATAACGTGTGCATTCCATTGGGGAAAAAATTAAGTCATATGTCCTCTCTAGAAACAGGTTGTCAGTACCCTGAATGACATAGCTTAGATGTCTAGAATTTGTTCAGCAGAGGGATTCTTTTTTCACATCTTGAATGGAAATGTTTAACATATAGTGCATATAGTATTACCTGTTTCAGAAAAAGTATAGATAAATAATTTATTAAAAAATATATGTACACCTTGTATATTTAAGCCATATCTGAGAAGAGGCTAGGGTTAGATTATCAAAAGAAAATATTTTCTAAAGTTAGAAAGTTATTAAAACCTACAGATAAATAAGATAGGCTTGGTCCTGTAAGATTTTTAACTACTTTGTCAGACTTCTAGAATGTCCAAGTAGAGAGAGAGTTCAGGAGGTATTCTTGGTGTTCAGTGCTCAGATGGACCTTAGGGGCCGCTCCAGGTGTTTGGAGAGGGCTCGTCGTCAGGGTTCAAGTCTGCGGCATAGAAGAGCAGGAGCTTCAACAAGTGCACTTTGTCTTGGAGCT
Source organism: Dugong dugon (assembly GCA_030035585.1). Lineage (NCBI taxonomy): Eukaryota > Metazoa > Chordata > Mammalia > Sirenia > Dugongidae > Dugong > Dugong dugon. Next base: position 154,517,338 of record CM057460.1, read on the forward strand.
GTGGGACCAGGGGCTCCCCCAGCATCTGGATCAGGCGGCAGCGGAAGGCCTCGATTTGTTTCTCCACATCCACCACTGTGATGTCATCTCCTTGCTGGGGCTTGGGCTTAATCCTTTTGATTATTAAGTCTTTTCGATCGATCACTGAACTCCGTAAGTGCTCTGCAAGAGGGAAAAAGTCAGTTGGACTGAAGATTTAAGAAGATGAAACCCATTTTTAGTAGGTAGGGTCTTGGCAAAGACTTGCTGACTAGCTATTGGAATACAAGTCCAAGGCCGTGTGAGTGCCTGTGGTAACTCCATTTCCAAATGGTGCTTGATTCGTGTTCTCTCTGGTCCTTAAGAAGTTTTACATATTAAAAAAATAAAATGGTAATCTGTTTTAGTGTTTTCCCCTTTGATGTTTTAAACAGTGAACTTACATTAAACAATGAAATTATTTCAAATTAGTATAACCACTGAGAAAAAATTCAAGTGAATTTTGAATATCTTCAGGGGAATTTATCCTAAGTATAAAAAGAACTACGAAGGAATATTGAATTCAGTAAGTTTTTTGTGGTATTGGTTTACTGTTGTAATTCTGGAACCACTTTGTGTGTATTGTGGGATAGACCAAATGAATATGTTCATGTTTTAGGGAATGAGGATTCTCACTGTGAGAGAAGAGAGATTCTAGTGTGGAATGGAGGAGAGGAAGAACCCTATAAACACTAGAGTGGAAACTGTGGAATCAGTATAAATTGTATTTATTTTTAACTTTTTTTTTTTTTTTTAATACATAATTTCCTGGCTCTGTCATCTGATAGGGCCTAGAAGCAGAGATAACCCAATAACAATCAGCATGCTTAGTGCCCAGATTTTGGGTTCTAAATACCATTTCCCTACTCCCCACTAAAAGGAAAAAGAATTTTTTGGAGAAGAGGCTGATTCTAGGACTGAGGCAAAGAAATTACAAGGCAAACCTTGATTATCTTGTGCAAGAAAGGGAATGCTTAAAAACTGATGGGAACATGCCAAAAGGGCATAGGAGCCAGCTTGTAGGGGCTCCTATTGGCCACATTTTGGACAACTTGGTCATTAAAAATAACGATAGGAATGGATTATAACACTGAATTGAAAAACAGTCCTCAGGGGTGGGGAGTGGGAACACATGGAAGAAAGGAAAGTTTCTTTTTCCGGAAGGTGACCAGTTAATAAATGTAGAAAAAAACGTATAACTAGAAAGTCACATTTTGCAACCTACTAATATAATAAATGATTTAGGTTAAAAACCATCAATAGATGCTAAAACTATTGTGAAAGGCTGGATAGGATATTCTTGGTCTCAAAGTTTTACCCTCTGGATTGCTTACTAATACAAAGGGAAAAGGTAACCGCACTGGAGCAATCTGTTAAGTTTGGAGAAATGATCAAACGTAACATCATCAATAATGGGACCAAACTGACATTACAGGCAGTCCCAGATTACCAATGAGTTCCATTCCTAAATCTCTTTAAGTTGAATTTGTACGTAAATTGGAACAGTTTGGTACAGTTTGTATCTAATGTTAGTCAAATATTTGTCTTGGTATATAGTACATGGTATACCTTTCTTTGCATAAAAAACATTAAACACTTCCAGATGCACTAAAACATCTTTAACATAATACAATAATAATGTTTTGATGCACATTGCAAAGTATCACCTTGTTTGTTACTATGACCCATTGTATGTACCCTGAATTTTTAATATGATAGGCTTAAAGGGGGTTGGTTTGTAACTACAGGTTGTATACTGTAACCTGGGGACTGCCTGTATTGCCTCTTGTCTGTCATGCATTGGGAAGGAGGGCACATCATGTGTGTAGTGTTCTTGCCAACAGTATTTACATGGATCTGATCAAGAAGAAACAATTAGACAATCCAAATTATGGAACATTCTACAAAGTAACTGGCCTGGACTCTTCAAAAGTGTCAGTGTCATGAAGACAAGTAAAGGCTGGGGTTATTCTAAAGGAGACTAAAGAGTATGACAACCAAATATAATGGTTCATATTTGCATCCTTGCTCAAAACAAAACCAACTACCTATAAAGGAATTTACTGGGACATTATTAGATAATAATTCTATCAGTGATGAATTTCTTTTTTTTTTAAATTGTGCTTTAGGAAAAGGTTTACAGAGCAAATTAGTTTCTCATTAAACAATTAATACATATATTTTGTGACATTGGTTGCCAACCCCATGACGTGTCAACACTCTCCCCTTCTTGACCTTGGGTTCCCCATTACCAGCTTTCCTGTCCCCTCTTGCCTTCTCATCCTTGTCCCTGGGCATGTCTAATCTTTGGCTGAAGGGCAAACCCTCAGGAGTGACTTCAGTTAAAAGGTTTCTCCAGTCTCTGTCAGACCAGTAAGTCTGGTCTTTTTTTGTGAGTTTGAATGTTCTACATTTTTCTCCAGCTCTGTTCAGGATCTTCTATTATGATCCCTGTCAGAGTAGTCTGTGGTGGTAGCCGAGCACCATCTAGTTGTACTGGACTCAGTCTGGTGGAGGCTATGGTAGTTGTGGTCTGTTAGTCCTTTGGACTAGTCTTTCCCTCGTGTCTTTGGTTTTCTTCATTCTCCCTTGCTCCAGACGGGGTGGGACCAGTGAAGTATCTTAGATGGCGGCTCACAAGCTTTTAAGACCCCCAGATGCTACTCACCAAAGTAAGGTGTAGAACATTTTCTTTATAAACTATGTTATGCCAAATGAACTAGATAATCCCTGGGACCATGGTCCCCAGTCCTCAGCCTAGTAATTCGATCCCTCAGGGAGTTTGCATGTGTCTAGGAAGCTTCCAAGACCTTGCTTTGGTCGAGTTGTGCTGGCTTCCCCAGTACTGTGTACTAAAGTTACCACTTATCTATTGTCTATTTAGTGTTTTTCCGTCCTACCCCTTCCCTCCCTCTTAACCGTCAAAGATTGTTTCTTTTTGTGTATAAACCTTTTGAGTTTTTATAGTAGTGGTCTCATACAATATGTGTCCTTTTGTGATTGATTTCACTCAGCATAATGCCCTCCAGATTCATCCATGTTGTGAGATATTTCGCAGATTCACGATGATGAATTTATTGAGTGCAATAATAAATAGTGGTATGTAGGAGAATATCCTAATTAGCAGATACATGCTGAAATAATTATGCATGAGGATCATGATGATGCAACTTAATCTCAACTTGTTCAGCAAAAAACAAAGTAAAAAGATGGATCAATAGATAAACCAAACATGGCAAAATGTTAACAGCTGGTGAATCAAGGTAAAGTGCATATGGGTGTTCATTTTTTCAACTTTTCTGTATGTCTGAAAATAAAGAGCTGGAGAAAAGAAAAAGAAGCTATAAAGGTATCCCAAATCCACAAGCGAGTCCCAATAGGGTTCCGGAAGTGTGTGGAATTGAGGCGAAGGAGCACAAGGTACGTACAAGGCACAGGTATTGAGAGAGAAGCTCTGAGGACTTCATGACTCCCCAAACACACAAAAGTATTCTATAGCACCACTTTCTCAGCCTTCTCATTCATAAAATGGGCATAGTGGCAACTTCACTGACATGGTTATTAAAAGGATTGAACTATAAGGTGTCTAAAAATTTAGGAAACAGTATATTAGGTACGTTCTCAAATAATATGCTCAATATGTTTTTCCTCAACCTTCAGATATCTTTTCAGGTAAAGTCCCTCTAAATTTACAGCAATGGACCCAGTTGTAATAACTACAGAGTGTCCAATACATCAGGAAACACAGGGGACAAAAAATGCCTTGAGATGTAATTGCAGTGTCCTTTCAACATTCAATCAATAAAAATTTACAGTGAGCACCTACTATGTATCTGGAACTGAGCAAGACTCTGGGGAGAGAGTGGAGAATCAGATACTTGGGTCTAGTCCTCATGGAGATGATATTCCAGTGGCAGGAAGATAGACGGTTAATAAACGGACAAAATAATTAGAGCTGGTGGTGAGTGCAATGAAAGAAAGGAATCCATGCTGTGATAAACACAGTAACAATGGGGGGAATAAGGGAAGCAGCCACTTCAGTCAGGAAACGCCTCTGAGCTGAGTCCTGAAGGATGAGAAGGAGGCAACCAGGCCAAAGGCCCTGAGGTAGGGAAATTTGCTTCGAGAACCAAAGGTTAACTCAGGGTAGTAAGATGAGAGTGGAAAGCAGGCTGGGCCCCATAACAATGACTTTGGCCTTTGTGAGCAAAGCGTAGTCTGGAGGGTTTTAAGCAGGGAAATGTGAGCTATTTTACTCTGCTACTGAAGGAGAATGGTGCTAAGGGAACAAAAGCCTTTTAGGAGAATTTGATTTTCTTATACAATGTGTGTGTTAACTTTGAAAAAAATGGAACGAAAGATCGGCTGAATAGGGTAGGATAGGGAAGACTTGGGAGGGGGTTTGTAAGAGGAATTTGGAGTTTATTAACATACTGCAGGAAATTCAAGGCTGTAAATGTTGGCAGTGTCCACCTAAGCACTGTCCAAGGGAGAGGAAACCTTGGCTGGTGGACTTCAGTCATTTGGATCCAGTTGGCCAGGCCTTGAATTTTATGCTTCAGTAGGGATTCGAATTCTTACATCAGAGGTTGTTGTGATTATTGTATGAGGCAATTTATGTAAAGGGTTTGTTTAGCACAATGCCTGGCTCAAGATATTTTGGCTGATATTACTATCACTGTTAGTTTCTGGATCCATACTCGGATTAGTTATTATTATTTTATCATCATCAATACCATAGGAATCTCCAACCTAAATGTCAAACTGAGCTCTTCATCTTCCCGGCAGATCTCTTCTTTCTCCATCAGCAATGGCAGAGCTCTGGGAGTCATCCTTCTGACTCAGTCATTCAAAGTGCCTCTGTTCCATCCACTGCGTTCTCCACGGCACTACCCACACCCACATCACCATTACTCTGGCCCCTCTGGTCCTCTGGCCCAGCAGAGTGACCTTAGAAATGCGCAGATCTGATCATGTCATTCCCTTACTCGAAACCACTGTGATGGCTTCCCCTCACTCTTTGAATCAAGCTGAAATTCCTTCAGCTGGCCCAGAAGGCCCTTCATGTCTTGCCCCATCTATCTAGTCTCATCTTGTGCTATTCTCCCCTTGCTTACTACTCCCAGTTCTACCAGCTTCTTCTATGCTCCTTGAACTCAATAAGCAACTTCTTACCTCAAGGTCCTTGGACATGCTGTTCCTTCTTCTTGGAAAACTCTTCCCTCCCTATTTGCCTGGCTTATGCCAATACCTCCTATCTCAGCTGAAATATCCCTTCTTCAGGGAGGTTCTTCCTGACTCTTCCAAAAATAGGTCTTCCTGTTGTACCCATGTGTACTTTCTTTCATATCATTCATTTCTATGGTAATTTTATATACTACTTATGTGATCATTTTGGGTCAATCTCCCCATTAGACAATAAGCTCAATGAGGGCAGGGGCCGTGTTGGTCTTATTCACTGAGGATTTCCTCATGGGCCAGGCACAGAGAATGCCCTCGGTAAAAATTTGTTGCCTGAAAGAATGTATGGCTTGAACTGATCCTGCGTCTGCCTGTCTTCTTTCCTTTGACAGGGCCCCTTGCAGGAAGGCTGTGTGTATGAGTGGTGCCTGACTTCTGTGGGCCGCCTGCCTAAGCTGTCTAGCCGAGTGGTATTCAGGAAAAGCATGCATTTTGTTCTTTTAAATATTATATTTAAATGATAGCAGGTTTATGGTTTCAAAATGTAAGCATCAGGAAAACATACAGCAATCTGTAATTCTGCAGAGGCTCAAACCTGAGTCACATGAACCTGGGATGTGGGGGACCGATTCTTAGCCAGAAAACGTGAGCTCGACTGACAGCCCAGCGTCCCTATCTCAGTGGGGCTGCCCTGCCCTCCTGGAAAGGTTTGCAAAATGTGGGGTTCGGGGTATACTTCTCCTCAATATCAAGGGTATGTTGTACAAAAGTAATTTAACAATGTACACAGAGTTTAGAACATAGGGGAGTAGCCAACTCCTTGGACTCTCACCTTCTAATCTCACCCAGTAAAATTTCATAGAAAAGTAATTCCTGTTTTTATTGCACACAAACTCTGGCAACAGACTTGTTATAGATTGAATTGTGTCCCCCCCAAAATGTATATCAATTTGGCTAGGCCATGATTCCCAGTATTGTGTGATTGTCCACCATTTTGTCATCTGAACTGATTTTTCTATGTGTTGTAAATTCTACTTCTATGATGTTAATGAGGCAGGATTGGCGGCAGTTATGTTAATGAGGCAAAACTCAATCTACAAGATTAGGTTGTGTCTTAAGTCAATCTCTTTTGAGATATAAAAGAGAGAAGTGAGCAGAGAGACACGGGGACCTCAAACCACCAAAAAACGAGAGCCAGGAGAATAGCACGTCCTTTGGACCTGGAGTCCCTTCGCTGAGAAGCTTCTTGACCGGGGAAGATTGATAACAAGGACCTTCCCCCAGAGCCGACACAGAGAGAAACCCTTCCCCTGGATCTGGCACCCTGAATTCAGATTTCTAGCCTCCTAGACTGTGAGAGAATAGATTTCTCTTTGTTAAAGCCATCCACTTGTGGTATTTCTGTTATAGTAGCCCTAGATAACTAAGACAAGACCTAAGTTTGATTTCTGGTTCTGCATTTACTGCTCTCTCACTTTCGTTTTCCCATCTGTAAAATGGGGATGACACCCACTTTCACAATATTATGGATTAGACAAACTAGTGTGTGTGAATTTACCTATCTTCCTTCCTCTCTTCGTCCATGCTAAGAGGTTCCCTTGAACCAAGGGCAAGCCTGGGCTCTCTGACTCCTTCCCTCCTCCCCTGAACCTTGGAACTGGACAACTCAGGCTGATCTCAGAATTCCCTCAACAAGGCCCTCGACACTCCAGAAGAGGGCAGAGGTGATGTCTTGGTCATCTAGTGCTGCTAGAATACAAATACCACAAGTGGGTGGCTTTAACAAAGAGAAATTTATTTTCTCACAGTCTAGTAGGCCATAAGTCCAAATTTAGGGCATCAGCTCCAGGAGAAGGCTTTCTCTCTCTGGCGGCTCTGGAGGAAGGTCCTTCTCGTCAATCGTCCCCTGGACTAGTAGCTTCTCTGCACAGGAACCCTGGGTCCAAAGGACGTGCTTTGCTCCTGGTGCTTCTTTCTTGGTGGTATGAGGTCCCCATGTCTCTCTGCTCACTTCTCTCATATCACATCAGATGACAAAATGGTAGACAATCATACAATACTGAGAATCACGACCTAGCCAAGTTGACAGATATTTTGGGGGGACACAATTCAATCCATGACAGATGACTAGGGTGTCCTCCCGGTAGAATGCTTACTGCCTGACAAGGACACGGACCATTTCAGGGTACCACTCAGCTGTGCTCTTTGTGGGACAATGTTTTCAAACAACTGGTCCTGAATATTTTTCCTCCTTCTCAACTCTTGAGGTTCAGAGAAGCTGGAGAAACTGTTAAGGATAAAGTGCATTAGAACACCCCTCATTTATTCTTGGCCTGTAAACGCTTGTCTGAGGCCTTCCCCTCTGTTAGTTGAAGCATAAAAATAATTACATTCTGTAATAAGAGTGGATCCATGCCCACCTTAAGTCCCTCTTGCCTATGACCATTTATAAGGTGTACTTCCTTGGAATCAAAACAGAAATGAACAAGCAGTATTAAAGGTGAACTTTAAACAAAAATGAACTGCTTTAATATTAAACTTTCTGCTAGATCTCCAAAAGAAAAAATTATGTAAACCTCAGTGAGGCTAGGTGCACATGGAATTTGCCTTTAGGGCACTGTTCTAAGAAGGACATGTACCCTTCTTTGAGGGTGCTAAAAAATGCACAAACCACATACGTGGTCTTGACAACGCACTCCTTTGAGTTTTAGTTTCAAGAGTCTCAAACACAAAAAGACCCTTGCGACCTACCCATGGCCAGGCAAACAGCCCTCTTGCTGAGACTCAGCTAACATTGACTGAGCACTTACTACTTTTTTCTCACGCTCATTATCAGTCTGGCAAGTTGTATATTACCATCTCGCTCTATAGGAGGAAAAAAACTGAGGCCTAGAGACGTGAAGTTCGCTGTCCAAGGCAGAGTAAGTGGTGAGGCTGGGATTTGAACCCAGGCCTTGTGTCCTTAAATTCAGTGCTTTGTTCGCATCTCCATAATAGCTCCTCAGTTCCCGGCCTGAGAGGATGTAAGGGCTATGGTACCTTCCCAAGTGCCACTACTGAGCTAAAATCAACAGCAACAGGCTTGTGTGCAGGTAAATTTTACATGTATACTTTTTTTCCTACTTGAGAATAAATTGCAGACACTGTGCCCCTTTGTCTCTTAATACTTCAGTATGGATTTCCTAAGACCAAGGAAACTTACTTTCTTAAACCCATGTAATTATCAAATATATTAAATTTAACGTAGACATAATAGTATTACCTATGAGTCAAAATCGACTTGGCTTGATAGAAGTGGGTTTGGGTTTTTGGTGTTTAATCTCCTCAAATTTCACCAACTGTCCTAATCGTGCACTTTATAGCTTCTTCTTTCCTAGTTCAGGATCTAATCCAGGGTCATGTATTACATTTAGAATTCACGTGCTTTAGTCTCTTCTAATCTGGAACAATGCCTCAGGCTTTCTTTGTTTTTATGAAATTGGTACTTGTGAAGAGGATAGGCCAGTTACTTTGGAGATGGTCCCTCAGTTTGAGCTTTTCTGTTCCCTATGATTAGATTCAGTTATGTATTTTTGGCAAGAATACCCCATGGTCAGGGCCACAATACATGAACCTTGACAGAATGGGAGAAGAGTGCAGAACAGAACTCAAATTCTTAAAACATCCAGACTTACTGGACTAGTTGAGACTAGCGGACTCCCTGCTACTATTGGTCTGAGATACTCTTTAAACTTTGAACTGAAACTATTCCCTGAGGTCTCCTTTTAGTGAAAGAACATATTGGCACACAAAACAAAGGGTTTTACCAATGAGTGTGGTGCTCCATTAAAAAAACCATTTATATGAGATCAAAAGGTCAGCAATTACTCTAAAGCAAAGATGAGAAGACAAGGGGGCAGGGAAACTAGAGTCCTGGAAATGGAACAACCAGAATGCAATTAAAGATAATGTTGACACATTGTGAAAAATGTAATGTGATGTGCTGTCACATTATAGGGATTGCAACTAGTGTCACATAAGAATATGTGTATAAATTTTTGTAGGAGAAATTAACTTGAGCTGTAAACTTTCACCAAAGCACAATAAAAAAAAAAAAAATGTAACTAATGTTACTGAATAATTTGTGCAGAAATTGTCAAATGGGAACCTAAGTTGCTATGTAAACTTTCACCAAAACACACTAAAGTATTATTAAAAAAAAAAAACAAAAAAACACCACATGGGCAGTGGTGAGTCCCTCTCAGTACATCACGTCAGCAGGGACACTAGGTTTCTCCCCGGTGAAGTGGCTATTTTCCCTTTTGTCATTAAGAAGTACATCAGTTCTTTGGTTTTCCCAAGGGCCTCAGTTAACCCATGGTTAAGATAATCACTCTCACTTGAAGCAGCTATTCCATCATTATCCTCACCAGTATTCACCTCCTTAGTGTGAACTGGTCTAATTCTCCCAGATCTTCATTGTTCACTGGCTGTGCGTGTGATATGAGCAGTTCTGAGGAGCCACTCTCACAGACTTTGGGGAATCTTACCTCTTTTGCAAGACATACACTTTTACCTTGCAACTGATTTGCTCTGTAGTTGCACTGTGTCACCAGACACAAGTGTCCACAGTCAGTGAGCAATTGACACAACAAAGACGATGCAGTGCTGGGCAGGGAGAGGTGCCAGGGCGAGCTGACAAGGGCTATCCAGGCTATCACTGAATACTCTTTCTGCTATGATGCCTTCCGCTTATCTAGACAAGCTTATAAGTCTGAAGACCTCTGTATTTCCAGCCCGAACAAAAATACGTGAATTCTTCTATCTCATAGCACTGACTCCAGCTATGTCATTCTTTGTTCCTTGTAAGTTACAAAACCCAGGAACAATGCTTTACTCAACCTAACAAATTAGAATCCCCTGCATAACTAGAATTCATAATAATGTCCACTGAGAGACCTCCCACAGCATCTTATTTGTGAACAAATGCTCCATACCTCTTAAAACATGCTGGTAACTGGACAACAGAAACTGTAGATGCTCAATCAGCTCATCCCAAGTCTGCCACTGGGTTTTATCCGACTGTGGAGATAGTAAAAGCAATTGATGACAAATGCCTTCCCCAGTTAAAGGTTTTATACAATTTTTAAGCCACTTTTATATAATGTTCCAACAGCAGTGTGTCAAGCAAAAAACCCTGTGAGCAGGTCTAGGGAAAAGGTGTTCTTGAACTGAAATTGAAGCAGGAAAAAAAATGTACCTGACATTTGAGCAGTGAGGTGGAATTGTTCAGAAAGTAGAGGGCCTGGGCCAGAGATAAGGGCAGGCGGGTGGGCGTCTCACAGCTGTGGAGGAAGATGATTTCTAACACTTTGCAGCGCAAAAGGTGGCTCTCCATGGTAGTAAAGAACATCTCTCTGCATGGAGAAGAGGAAAAGGGAGTTAACCATTGCAAATGTTATTTCAAGGAACATGTACCATACCTTCCCCCTGGATGTCCTTACATTTGCCCTAAAAAAAGATGGCCAAGAAGGATTAAGAGGCAAAGGTCTACGAAATCACAAAGCCTATGGACAGGAATAGATTTGTTCAAGAATTAGAAACTGTCAGGAAAGAGAAGTCTTTGACATTTGAAAAACACAAGTTGAGGACATGTTAAAGAGAATGCCTTCATACTGTAACTGCGAGAATTAATTATGAGAACAAATATTTCTGAGCACCTATAATGTACCTGCAGCTATGACCCGTCTGTCAATGGAAGCTTACGTGTTGCTATGATGATGAAAAGCTTTCAATGGAGTTTCCAGACTAAGACAGACTAGGAAGAAAGGCCTGGAGATCTGCTTCTGAAAATCAGCCAGTGAAAACGCTATGGATCACAACGGTCCGAACCCGTTGTGCATGGGGTCCTCATGAGTCAAGGACCAACATGACAGCAGCTAACAACAACAACATAATGTACCAGATACAGTTTGTCACAACAAGGAAAATTAAGATAATATAAAAGAGAGTACTGCTCTAAAAAAGTGATAATTGAACAGGGGTAAGGGGTATGCAACAGGAACCTAAGTAAAGTTCATGGCAAGTGTACGTGTATGTGAGGTGCCAGCGGTGCTCTGGAGATACAAAGGAGAGAGGGCTCGTCTGGTCAGGGATGGGAAAAGGCCTTCTTATGGAAGAGGGAGCATGGGGGACAGTGGGCTAGGAGGAGCAAAGAAGGCTCAAGGCAGATGGTATTTCAACTGGAGGGAAAAACATGGGCAAAAACAAAGAAGTAAAAAACACACAGCTGTGACTTCTTAAACTTCAGTCTGGGACTTGGGTGTTCTCTTGCCCTTGACTTTGTCACGCTACCCAATACAGGACTTGACCAGCAAGGGTGGGCTAGAGCACCTTCAGAGGCTTTTGATTAGGGGATTGGCAAAACTGGAGCTGTACTTTAGGACAGTGAGTCAAACTCTTTGTTCTAAAAGCAACATTGGCTTCCAGAAAAAGGTGCTCGGTCTCCGATGTATGGGGGCATCTCTGGACGGCCTGATGGTTTTTGTTTGTTTGCTTGTCCTTGCCAGGTTTGCTAGTCACAGCAATTCTGGGAAGCAGATAGCTTATGAGTAGACACAATTGTCCTCAGATTCTTAGGTCTAATTTCTACTCTGCATTTGGCCCATTACTTTCATAAGACAGCTTTCCTATTCAATAATCTTTTATTTCAAACTGTATTTTCGATTACAATTTTTATTCCAGGGCTTGCATTTATCCTGGTTTTATAATCCACAAATGGCAAACTCAGAGATCCACAAAGGACAAGGAGCGAGGAGGAACAGCATGATGTGCCTAGTGAACAAGTAACATAGCTGGCCCCAGATCCCAGGGTTCTTTCTCTGACAACATCCTGCCCCTTTGCAGTTTTGCAGCATCCTCTCTGCAACAAGAGATTTCTCTGTGCCTCTGTCATTTATAAAAATGATAAACAAGTACCTATTTATTTTCTTTTCTTTTTTCTCATCTTTATTTTTCCACTGGACACACATATAATTTGAGTAAAAACAAAGTTAAAAAAACAGAATGAATATTTTTTTACTTCTGTTTCTTAGCATTCAAAAGTTTTCAAAGTCTAAAATATTTGTAAAAATCAATTTTACCTCTTGAAAGTGCATCCTTTGCTACATCTTCTCTGACAGATTTTCTTCTTTAATGCAAAGAACTCCAAATTACTACATTTGTAAGATAGTCCTCAGATTCTTCTTAAGTCTAGTTTCTACTCTGCATTTGGCCTATTACTCTCACAAGACAGTTTTCCTGTTCAATAACCTTTCATTTCAAACTGTATTTTCCCTTCCAATTTTTATTCCACGGCTTGCATTTACCCTGGTTTTATAATCACAAATGGCAAACTCAAGAGATCTACATAGGACAAGGAGGTAATTCAATGTATTGGACATAGTAGGAACTGAAGGTAGAATTATTCCTAACAATTTAAATTCAGACTTTAAAAACAAGGTACAGGGGAAGGCCTGCTTCCAGTTCCAGCCTTAAGAGAGTAGCTGGTATTAGACTTACCCTCCTATTATAAACAACTACAAATCTGAGCAAAATATATGAAACATTTTTTTTTTTCAGGTATTGGACAACATACTACACAGGACCATGATTCTTGAGAGAAGAGAAACAAAGGTGGTCAGTTCCATGTTTATCCCAGCTTTCTTTCTGGGGGCACTTCATAACGAAGGCAAAGGAAAGTGGGCCCCAGGCAGAGGGCAGCAGGCTTGTTGGGCAGAGCAAACAGAAATTGGGGTTCAGGAAGCTAAGGTGGCTGGAATTTGTATCACAGAAGAGGGACTCAAGAAATGGTATAGTGGAGCCCTTGGCACATGTGCACGGAAGAGCTCCAAAATCCTGTTTGGGAACAGCTATTATGGGGCTGTGGGCCAAATGGAGATTCTGGGGATTGCACAATGCTGAGAGACAATGGAGTTCCAATGAGCCAGAGTGTAGAGATCTCACCGAACATCTTGGGTATTCAGCTGAGACTCCAGAAAGACTAACCTTCATGACTCTAGCCCTATAAGTGCTGTGTTAGAACCACCCTAACAAATCCTAAAAACAAAGTTCAACAGGAAAAAGCTAATCTTTCAAAAAATTAACTGCCTGCCAGAACAAAACTCAGTACTCTTAAAGAAAGACAACAAAATCCAGACTCTCAACAATGTAGCACCCACAATGTTCAACACACAATAAAAATTACTAGACAAGGGAAAAATGAGGAGAATGTGATGTATAATGAGGAGAAAAATATCCATAAAAACAGACCAAGAAGTGACACAGAAGTTGGAGTCAGCAGACAAGGACTTTAAAATAGTTATTATAAATATGTTCAATATATATTTTTTAAAATAAGAGGTACATAATGAATGTCTAGATGGGAATTCTTAGCAAAGAGAAATATAAACTATAAAAATGAACCAAATGGAAACTCTAGATCTAAAAAATACAGTATCTGAGGTGGAAAAAAAAAAAAATCACTGGATAGGCTTAACAGTAGGCTGGGCACTGCAAAGAAAAGGTCAGGGAGCTTGCAGATTTTCCAAACGGCCAGTGAAAACCCTATGAATCACAACGATCTGATTCTGTTCTGCATGGGGTCACCATGAGTCGGGGACCGACTCAACAGCAGCTAACATCAACAGCATAATGTACCAGATACAGTTTGTCACAACAAGGAATGTTAAGATAGATAAAAGAGAGCATTGCTCTCAAAAAGGTGATAATTGAACAGGGGCAAAGGGTATGCGACAGGAACCTAAGTAAAGTGCAGGGCAAGTGTACATGCATGTGAGGCGCCAGTGGTGCTCTGGAGATACAAAAGGAGAGAGGGGAGAAGTACTGCAGAAATGATGTTTTGTTATTCTCAGAGTATCATATCAAGAGGCACATGATGCCAATTTGTCTCATTAGTGGTGTTATTAACTTTGATCACTTGATTAATGTGGTGTCTCCACTTCAAAGACTTTGTACTTAATGAGTATGTACACTGATACGGAATTGCCAGAAATTCAAGCTGGATTCAGAAGAGGACATGGAATGAGCAATATCATTGCTGATGTCAGATGCATTTCGGCTGGAAGCAGAGAATGCCAGAAAGATGTTTATCTGTGTTTTATTGACTATGCAAAGGCATTTGACTGTGTGGATCATAACAAATTACGGATAACATTGCAAACAATAGGAATTCCAGAATATTTAATTGTGCTCATGAGGAACCTGTACATAAACCAAGAGGGAGTTTGTTCGAACAGAACAAGTGGATACTGCGTAGTTTAAAGTCAGGATAGGTGTGCAGCAGGGTTGTATCCTTTCACCATACTTATTCAACCTGTATGCTGAGCAAATCTGAGAAGCTGGACTATATGAAGAAGAATGCAGCATCAGGATTGAAAGAAGACTCATTAACAACCTGTGATATGCAGATGACACAATCTTGCTTGCTGAAAGCAAAGAGGACTTGAAGCATTTACTGATGAAGAGCAATGACTACAGCCTTCAGTACAGATTACCCCTCAACATAAAGAAAACAAAAATCCTCACCACTGGACCAATAAGCAACATTGTGATAAATAGAGACAATACTAAAGTTGTAAAGAAATTCATTTTACTTCCATCCATAATTGACTCCCACGGAAGCAGCAGTCAAGACATGAAACGACATATTGTATCGGGCAAATCTGCTGCAAAGGACCTCTTTAAAGTGTTAAAAGGCAAAGATGTCACCTTGAGGCCTAAGGTGCCCCTGACCCAAGCCATGTGTGATGGTTAAGACTGTGTGTCAACTTGGCTGGGCCATGAGTCTCAGTGTTTATATGTGATCATTCCCATGACTGAATATGCTGTGAGTGGCCAATCAGTTGAAAGGAAGTTTCCTTGGGGGTGTGGCCTGCATCTGAATATAAGCAGACATTCTGGCTTTTTGCTGCTCTGGATCGTGTGGCTGCCTCCTGTTTGTTTAACCTCTGGTTCTTGGGACTTGAGCTAGTAGCTTATCTGCTGATCCTGGGATTCACCAATCTTCACAGCCTGTGAGCAGAGTCCTGCTTTTCAAACTGCCAATCTTGTGTTCACCAGCCCCTGTGGCTACATGAATCGAGAGAAGCTTCTATCCTAATCCACGGACTTGGGATGTTCTAGCCTCTATAATCCCGTGAGCTGTTTCCTTGATATAAATCTCTCTGTATATATATTTATATGCTTTACTGGTTTTGCTTCTCTAGAGAACCCAGCCTACGACACCATGGTATTTTCAATCACCTCATATGAATGCAAAATCTGGACAATGAATAAGAAAGACCAAAGAATTGATGCCTTTGAATTATGGTGTTGGTGAAGAATACTGAATATACATGGACTGCCAGAAGAACAAGCAAATCTCTCTTGGAAGTAGAGCCAGAATGCTCCTTAGAGGGGAAGACCGCAAGACTTCATCTCATGTACTTTGGACAATGTTATCAGAAGGGACCAGTCTGTGGAGAAGGACATCATGCTTGGTAAAGTAGAGGGTCAGCAAAAAAGAGGACCCTCAATGAGACAAATTGACACAGTGGCTGCAAATAATGGGCTTAAACATAGCAAAAATTGTGAGGATGATGCAGGACCGGGCAGTGTTTCATCCTGTTGTACATAGGGCTGCTTACCTAACAACAACAAGGTTTGTTTGACATTAGGAAACTAATCAATGTAATTCACTATATCAGCAGAATAAAGAAAAATCATATGGTTACCTCAATAAAAGCAGAAAACATATTTGACAAAACTCAATATCCATTCTTTATAAAAAACACTCAATAAGCTAGAAGTAGAAGGAAATTTCCACTATCCAACAAAGGACACCTAAGAAACATCTACAGCTAATATCACACTTGGTCAAAGACTGAATGTTTCCCCTGCTAAGGTCAGGAATGAGGCAGGGATGTCTGCTCTCACTACTTTTTTAACATTCAATAGGAGGTACTAGCTTATGAAATCAGGGAAGAAAAAGAAGCAAAAGGCATGTAAACTGGAAAGGAAGATGTTACACTGTATTTGTAGATGACATGATTGTGTATGTAGAAAATCCTAAGGAAATCACAAAAAAATCCTATCAGAATAAGTGAATTTAGCAAGGTTGCAGGATTTCCATAAACTATCAATGAATTATTGGAAAGTGATAGGATCATGGGTCACATGGATATATGCATTTGTCAAAATTCATCAAATGATACTTAGGTAAATTAGTTTGTATAATTTAATTGTATGTAAATTATACTTAAAGTTAAAAAATTAAAACAAACAAACAAACAAACAAAAAAACCCCATACTCGTGGCCCTCGGGTCGATTCTGACTCCTAGTGACCGTATAGGACACAGCAGAACTGCTCCGTAGGGTTTCCAAGGCGCGGCTGGTGGATTCAAACTACCAACCTTTTGGTTAGCAACCATAGCTCTTAACTACGGTGCCAGCAGGGCTCCAGAATAAACCAAGGAAAAGGCCAAATGAAGGGTCTTCTAGTGTAATTTGGTGGGTTGCCAATCTGCCTCTTCTGAGAGAGTTTTAAAATAGGGCTAAGTTTTTTAAAAATTATTTTTGTCTATTTTAAGTCTAAATTTGTTTATAGCTACCTATTTCTTGGGTTCCCGTCTTTCACCAGAGGCTGAAATGAATGAATGAATGATACAGGAGTTAGACACAAATGCAATACTCCTGACAGAGTGGTAAGACAAGCATGGCATTTATATGCACTTCCTTCTGTCTGACCACTACAACATACTGCCTCCTTTAAACACTGAATTTGGGCTTAAGCAGACCTAGGTTTAAACTTGGGTTCTAAATCTGATTAGCTGTGTAACCTTGTGTTAGTTAATTCACCTCTTTGAGCCTCTTTTTCTCATTTGTTAAACAGGGCTATTTCATGAAAATAATTGAGATAATTAATATAGGGGTGGTTATTTGCTTTAATCTTAGCAGGATATTTGAATTAGGCCCTTATTACAATACTACTTGGCATGAAATTTTATTCTAACAGAAGGAACTGGAGTTGCACAAGAGTAGTCTTTTTTTTGTTTTGTTTAATTGTGCTTCAGGTGAAAGTTTACAGCTCAAGTTAACTTCTCATTCAAAAATTTATACACATATTGTTTTGTGACACTAGTTGCAATCCCCACAATGTGACAGCACACTACCCCCCGCTTCCACCCTGGGGTTCCCTGTGTACGTTTGACTGGTTCCTGTCCCTTCCTGCCTTCTCACCCTGCTTTTGGACAGGAGCTGCCCATTTGGTCTCGTATATCTGACTGAACTAAGAAGGGAATTCCTCACATGTAGTACTTTTGGTTTTATACTCCTGTCTAATCTTTGAGTTGGAAAAAAAGAAGAAGGATCAGTAGTTGGAAAATATGGCCTTGGTGATAGAAACGACAGATGGTACTTAACAACAACAATCTGTCTGAAGAGTGGGCTTCGTGAATGGTTTCAGTTTTGGGTTAACAGTGCGTCCGAGGGCCATAGTTTCAGGGGTTCCTCCAGTCTCTGTCAGACCATTAAGTCTGGTCTTTTTATGTGAATTTGAGTTCTGTTCTACATTTTTCTCCTGCTCTTTCTGGGACTCTGTTGTGCTCCCTGTCAGGGCGGTCACTGGTGGTAGTTCTCAGATAGTTCTTCTGGTCTCAGGCTGGTGGAGTCTCTGGTTCATTTGGTCCTTTAGTCCTTTGGGCTAGTATTTTCCTTGTGTCTTTGGTTTTCTTCATTCTCCTTTGCTCTGAGTGGGATGGGACCAACTGATGTATCTTAGATGGCCACTCACAAGCTTTTAAGACCCCAGATGCCACTCACCAAAGTGGGATGTACAACAATTTCTTAATAAACTATGTTATGCCAATTGACCTAGATGTCCCCCAAAACTATGGTCCCCAGGCCCCAGCCCCAGCTACTCTGTCCCTCCAAGTGTTTGGATGTATCCAAGAAACTTCTTTGCTTTTGCTTTGGTTCAGTTGTGACAAGAGCAGTCTTGACTGCCAGCTGGGAGCTTAGGGAATGGGATGGGAGGCAGACGTGGAGCAGGTGGAGATGCACTGCAGACAAACATACAACATGATTTTCCCAAGGGTCACCACTGCACAATGGCTCCCTCACAGTTATTTCCAATACCAGCAACTGTTCATGAATTCATTCCAGTTTATTTTTGTTTCTGGATTCTAAAGTTATTGGTTCAAGGAAGGAGTTACTGGTCCTCTTCAAGGACTCTATTTATCTCTTCCTAGAAATCCTTCACTAATTCATGCTTGGAGAAACTGAATTTCTTATTCTTACTCTCTGGGTTCATTCTACAGGTTTCAAACCTGCTTATTCTTGGGTCACCTCTCCTCCTCCTAATATCAGACATTCCTATTTCATTTACCCACCACACTTTTAAGTGAACACTTTACTTAGGTGAACCCTTATGGTTGAGGGTCAGAGGAGAGGGTAGTTGTAAAAATGGTGGCGTGGCAGCATCCAACCTCCTTGTTTAACTTCATAAGGGGAGGAGAATCAAGATAAGCATGCATCAGTCCAAAGCTGATTCCTATCAGGAGGAGGTCGAACATACTTCCACCCTCCAACCTTCTTACCAATTCTGACACCAGCTGTCCCTCCCACGGCACTCTCTACACTTCTCTGCTGGGTTTGATAATTCATTGCAATGGCCACACAGAACTCACAGACCATACTCACAGTTATGGGGTTTATTAGGGAAATAACAGGTTAAATTCAGGATCAGGAAAAACTCAGGATACAGTTTTTCAATCAAGATAGCCTCTTCTCAGCCATGCCTGCAGGCAGGCCTCTCTCTAGCTCTTCACCCACGGCCTGGCCTCTGCCCTGCTTGGGCAAAAGTTACAAAGCTCTTTAGTGCCACCAATAAGTGCCTGGGGGCACCCTACTCCACCAGGAAGCCTCCTGCCCAAAGGCACTCAGCTCTCTTGCTCTGTGGGTTGGCACGCTCACCATAGCCACCTTCTTCTGTGGGCCGGGAAGCCCAACGTCCTGTCTCACGCTGTTCTCCTGGTTCTGCTGCTGCCATTTCTATGCTGCCACTTCTCACCATCTCATGCTGTCTCCAGTGTTACAGCTCTCTCTCTCTCTCTCTCTGTCTCCTGGGTCTAGGAGGTTCTCGGCGCAAGGACCCTGGGTCCAAAGGACACGCTCCACTCCTGTCTCTTTTTCTTGGTGGTAGTGAGGTCCCCTCTTGCCATCTCTGGGTTGGCTCATTTTATGCCTAGCAGGATGACAAAACTGACCAATCCCCTCATTAGGGTTCCATACACCTTATTTGCCTGGCTCACCCCCACAAGGGTGCCATGCACCTTATTTGCATTATTAACAAGCTGTTCAATCCCTCCGTGGGTCACAAGCACCTTATTTACATAGTCCCACTCAATCATTCGGTGGGATTTAGAAGACCATGGCTAGAAAGGCCATATAAAAGTGAGCCATTGTACCGCAGTGGTATTTAACCGCTGAATCTTGAAGGATGAGTAAGGTTGTTAGCCAAATGGATAAGGTAGAAAAATTTAGGCTCTATTTAGGGTATCCTGCTTCTTCCCAAGAAATCATGTCTTAGTTGGAATAATAACAATTAGTTGAGAACCTTCTCTCAAAAGGTTAAAGAGACAAGAATAATCCCTCTACCTCTTTCTTTCCGATTTAACTATTATTTGAAATTTTCTCTTTGAAATTCTGTTTCTTAGCAGCTGGGATGGATAGGGAAGTTGCCTTAAGAAAAATCACTTAAATAAAAAACAAAAAGAAAACCAAGACTCACCTCTGACTCCTCTCAGGAATGTCCAGCACAAACCCAAACATCATCTCAGCAATTTTATTAGAGCTGCAGGTGGGGGTCCTGTCCACCTCCACGGCTATGGACAGCATCCTCTGCAGCTGGCAGACAATCCTGAGTCCAGAACACAGAACACACGTGAGTGGGAGGGGCTGACAAGCAGCCATCCTGAGGGCTGGGAGGAGGCCCCTACTGGTGTACATCAAGAATAGAGACTACTAAAGGAGGAACTTGTAAAGCACACACTATAGGTCAGGGAGAACTACTGAAGCCATTAGCACACTTTATTTATCAATTTCATCTACCTGAAGCCCTTTTACCAGCTCATACTATCTGAACTGCTCAGAACCTAGGGTTGAGCTGCAAAGCAAGCTGCTCTTAAATTCATAAAATAGAACTACACAGTCTTAAGGGCCAAGAGAACTTTAAGGATCATCTCATCTATAACTTCCCTATTTTATAGATGAAGACACTGAGGTGCAGAATGAATGAAAATTATTTGAATTTCTTTGAACCAGGAGAAAATACATATTTGCCATATACTTTTCTCCTGTTACTGGTTCCTTCACAGAGTCTCTTACTAAGTTCAGTCTCAGAACTCTCGGTGGTGGAACCTGACCCTCTCCCATCAGACCTAACTGTGGGAGAGAGCCAGGCTGGTGTGGCAAAGGAATCTGGGTAACCCCAAAGGAATCTCACCTTTCATCAGGAAGGTGAGTCTGGCCTGATGTCAGCCTTTTCTTTTTCTTAACTTAATTTTATTTTTGGTGAAAATGTTCATAGCAAAACCCGCTCCCATTCCACAGTTTCTAGACATAATGGTCAGTGACATTGGTTACATTCTTCACACTGTGTCAACATTCTCATTATTTTAACCTCTCTGCCCCTCAACCTTCTCATTTATGCCTTAAAATAGCTGTTGACCCTCTGGTCTTATTGATGTCAGCCTTTTCTAACATGTATTATTTGTGATGGAAGAAAGGGCTCCATTTTCAGGAAATCTGCTGGCTGTTTCCTAAATTAATTGAAGCCCATAGGCCTGATATGAAAACCAGGTTGGTGCAAACAGATAATACAGCATTCTGAATTTTAGGCATGAATGTTATATTTGAAACATTTCACATGTCATATTTTAACAATATGATTGACATGGGATAGTACGTTACTTGTGCAAGGACTGCCCAAGCCCCTAAAATCCTGGCATCTCTCAAAAAAACTGTCAAGAACACTCTTAACCCTGTAAAAGAAATGCCATGAACCTCTTCCCAGGGCAGCCTGAGCTAACCCTGGTTTGAGCCATTGCTGTTATAACCTGTTGGTGCCTACAGACTGAACTGCTGTTCTTCTCCCCAGACTGGAAGAGACAGATCCAGGTCCTTGAGGACTAGAGTCCACCAGAACACCCACTACCTTTCTTCTCTGCTGTCAGTGGACACCTGATGTGATAAGGAGCTGTCACCCATTACTGTCTCTTGGAATCCAGGAAAGGGAGGGCGCTAGCTTTTGTTTCACTCCTATTTTTGAATGTGTATTCACACAGTGAAGTCCTATTCATTTAGGGAGAAAAGTACCTATTTTTGTTCTACATCTGGAATTAAGAAATTTAGTCTTTATCAAATTATTCTAGCCTTTAATAGAATCAGCCTATGATACAAGAGCTTGTTAATTTTGGGGAAGTGGCTCTTAGGGAGTAGTGCTGTTCTCTAAAACTTGAAATCCCTGTAGTCCCTGGGGGAGACAATTTTTGTCTGCTCCTTACAGCTGATTGGTGTTCTTTGTCAAGTCGCCTTGGGGAGAAGGCTGGCTACCGCTGGCTTTCAAGATTCCTGTTTCTGAAGAGGTCTGATTTCCATCTGGGGGCTGAGTCAATTCATCTTCAGTTACTACTTTGACCAGCCACTTGATCACATCTCTGCAATGGAAAAAAAAAAAAAGAAAAAAAATAAGTAAGAAAAGGTTTAAACTTCTGTTGTGTTGTAGGGTGCTCAGAAGTGCAGCCTTCACGTGGACTTCTAGACCCCTAGATTTCCTCTATGACTCAGAATCTACTCGATGGCAATGGTTTTTTTTTCTTTTTTAGATTTCCTCAAAGGGGCCTATTTTCAATATTTAAAAATGTCTAATGGAAATCCCACATTTAATTGCAATAAGGCTACAAAGGCTAACTAAAATATCAACATCGTTCTTTCAGTTGTAATGATTGAAAGGTACCCCAGCGGTCAAGGAGCACTATGTAGGGCTTCCTGACCAGAAACATTCCTTGACTAGGTAGAAAGTTGGACGAGATGACCACAGAAGTCCATTACTAGATGTTAGCTATTAATACTAATAACCAAGGTTTAGAGCGTGGGCAGTGGAGTCACACTTTATACAAGGCTTAGGTTCTAAAAGTTAGAGAGGTAAAAATATCTCATATAGTCAAAATTATTTAAAAAAATCACTTAGGTAACCCAGGTAAAAATCATGGATTGAATACACACATCTAATTTCCTTCCCTCTTAAAACCCCATTAATACTACAGTAAATGGATTTTTTTAAAAAGGCATAACCACAAGGAAGAAGAGAAGAGAAGAGGAGACACTGGCAGTGAAATTTTCGAAGCTGGCTAGCAAATGAAGTATACCCACAAAATGGAATATTACATGGTAATCAAAACAAATAAGCAACAGTGACAGGTACCAATACTGACGAATCTTAGTAATACCTAATATTAAGTGAAAAATATAAGTCCCAGTAGATTACATACAACATGATAACATTTCTATAAAGCTGAAAGGAACTAGAATAAAAATATATACTTTTTAGAGATACATGGAAACACAATAAAACTATATAAAAAGGAAATGATGAACTTTCAGGATGATGATGAATTACCTCAGGTGCAAGAAGGCGAAAGGATAGTTGATCGAAAGGGATGTGTGGTTGGATGTCGGTAATGTCAAGAACCTAGCCTTTGGTTTGGGTAGTGGGTTAAGAGATGCTGATTACAAAAGTAAAAGTAACCAATTAACTAGCTAAGCAAGTGTGTCACGTTTTAAGAATGATGTTTTAATCTAAGTCTATGGCCTCTGCAAAGGAGCCCTGGTGGTACAATGGTCAGGCGCTCAGCAGCTAACTCAAAGGTCAGTAGTTTGAACCTACCCAGCTAGCAGCTCCACGGGAGAAAGACTTGGCGATTGGCTTCCATAAAGATTACAGCCAATGTGGGGACCATGGTCTCGGGGAACATCTAGCTCAATTGGCATAACACAATTTATAAACACAATGTTCTACATTCTACCTTGGTGAGTAGCGTCTGGGGTCTGAAAAGCCTGTGAGCAGCCATCTAAGATACTCCACTGGTCTCACCCCTTTGGGAGCAAGGGAGAATGAAGAGAACAAGACACAAGGAAAAGATTAGCCCAAAGGACTAATGAACCACAGCTACCATGGCCTCCACCAGACTGAGTCCAGTACAGCTCGATTGTGCCTGCTACCACCACTGACTGCTCTGACTGGGATCACAATAGAGGGTCCTGGACAAAGCTGGAAAAGGATGTAGAACGGAATTCTAACTCACAAAAAAAGACCAGATTTACTGGCTTGACAGACTGGAGAAACCCCGAGAGTATGGCCCCCGGATACCCTTTTAGCTCAGTGGTGAAGCCCCTCCTGAAGTTCACCATTCAGGATTGGACAGCCTCATAAAACAAAACAGGACTAATGAGGCACAGCAGTCCTGGGACAAGGACTAGAAGGCAAGAGGGGACAGGAAAGCTGGTGACAGGGAAACCAAGGTTGAAAAGGGCAGTGATGACATTTCATGGAATTGTTAACCATTGTCACAGGGCAATATGTGTACTGTTTAGTGAGAAACTATTTGTTCTGCAAACCTTCATCTAAGGTACACACACAAAAAAAGAATTATCTATGTGAGATCAAATTGACAATAGCAACTCAAAAGGTTTGATGGGAATCCTAGGGGACAGAGAGTTGAAGATACTGGTGGTGGAATAATTTGGAAAAGGATAGTGAGAATAGCAGCACAACTGGAAGAATGTAATCGATGTCGCTGAATTGTACACGTAGAAACTTTCAAAATGGTGTAACCTTGGCTATGTATATTTTCACCAAAAAAAAGGTCCTCAAGGTCAAGAAGGGAGAGTGTTGACATGTCATGGGGTTGTTAACCAATGTCATAAAACAATATGTGTACTGACTGTTTAATGAAAAACTATTTGTTCTGTAAACCTTCATCTAAAGTACAACAAAAAAATTAAAAAAAAAAAAAAAAAAAAAAAAAGGATTACAGCCAAGAAAACCCTATGGGGCAGTTCTATTCTGTCACATAGAGTTGCTATGAGTTGAAAATCAACTTGATGGCACCTAACAACAACAACAACATGGCCATGGATAAATTTAAATGACTTAGCAGAACTGAGAAAGCTGAATCCTAAGCCAGCACTGGAGAAAATGGAGAAGACCAACTCTATTTACCAATAAGAAAGAAAGCAAGAAAGACAGAAGGGAGGGAGGGAGGGAAGAGAGAAGGAGGAAGGAAGGGAGAGAGGAAAGAAAAAGAATCTTCAATAAGCTCTGCAATGGTAGCACTAGATTTCTCTGAAGTGGGGACAACACGGGATAAGTTAAAATAAGTAGGATGGTTAGAAAGTTGTTTAAGAAATGTTTTGGGAGGCGGGGCCAAGATGGTGGAGTAGTCAGATGCTTCCTGTGGTCCCTCTTACAACAAAGACCTGAAAAAACAAGTAATCAATTATATATGACAATCTAGGAGCCCTGAACATCAAAGGCAAAGTTGAGAAATTGGACTGAGTGGCAGGGGGAGGGAGAGATGGTTTGGAAGCAGTGAGGAGTTGCCAGAGTTGAACCGGTAGGAGCCAGTGCCCTTCAGGCCAGATAGGCTTGTGTGCGCAGTGAGGCAAGCAGTGATGCTCTGGAGGCGTTTTCCACATCAGGAGAGACCCAGTGGTAGAGAGTCTACTCAGGCATGCAGAACCAGTGAAAAGCAGTGATTAATCGGCAAAAGATAGGTACTTGAGTCTGGCCTACTACGTGGATCAAAAAACTCCGCCTTTGGGGAAAAACCTCTCTCCCATTTACCTCCCCCACCCCGGCTCTGCACCAGTCCTAGGCAGGCTACAGTGACTGCCAAGTCCCCTGGGCCAGAAATAGGACCTGTCACATGCCCTGAGCCATTCTCCCAGCCTTGGAGAGTGAACAAATCAACAAATGGGAAGAATAATCCTCTGGCTCCCCTAAGCCAGGAACTGAGGGTAGGCACAGCTTCTTTGCCTAGGCACAGGCATAGGGTTCTATGGACTCTGAATGCCTTTCACCCCTGCATAGACCTGTGTAGGCCCATTTCAACAGCGCAGGCCCTCATTACCACGGTACAACAGGGTATATATCACATATGCAGTTATAAGTCTAACTGCAACTGTTTCAGCTGTATGGTGAAGTGGCAGGTTCGTGACATGTGACACTGCTCTACTCATTAAGCAGGGTCCTTACCCATCCACATCAGGGGCCTAAGGACTGGTGGCTCCACCTACGTCAACTAGCCATTCGCGACAGGAGTCCAAGATAAGTGGTGCCCCCTAGTCCTTACAGCCAATAGCACCGGGTGCCCATAGTCTGGCTGCAAAATTCATCCACCTACACGCTCTAGGGAACAAGACACGCTTTCCTCCCAGACAGTCAGGGGCAGCAGACAGCACCCTGCCTTGCTCAGTGCATGACCCCCTACTACAGCCAGCTACCTGTGCCTACACCGATCACCCATGCCTGTCTAGGACTGTAGCTGAGAGCCTGCACCACACACTTGGTGACCAACTACCTAGACACCTGAGCAGAATTCATACAAGAAAAGTAAAGAGACTCCTGAACTCACATACCTAAGAACAGCTCTAACCACTTGGCGACAGGCTGTTAGAGCTTCAAAGGTGCCAATAATCAAACTAGCTCACATGAGCAGCCTATTTGGGCATATCAAAACAAAACAAGAAGCTAGGACAAAGTAAGTGAACATAAGATAAATAAATATAATAACTTATTGATGGCTCGGAGACAACAGTTAATATCAAATCACATAAAGAGGCAGACCATGATGGCTTCAGCAAGCTCCCAAAATAAAGAACCAAGAAATTCTCCAGAGGAAGAGAATTTCTTGGAATTACTGGAGGTAAAATACAAAAGATTAATATACAGAATTCTTCAAGAGGTCAGGAAGGAGATCAGACAAAACACAGACCAAGCTAAGGAACACACAGACAAAGCAATAGAGGATCTTAAGAAGGTTATTCAAGAGCATAATGACAAATTTAACAGGCTGAAAGAATCCATAGAGAGACAGAAATCAGAAATCCAGAAGATTTAACAATAAAATTTCAGAATTAGACAACTCAATAGAAAGTCATAGAGCAGAGTTCAGGCAATAGAATTCAGAATTAGTGAGACTGAAGATAAAGCCCCTGATACCAACTTATCTGAGGAAAAATCAGATAAAAGCTTTTAAAAAAACAAGAAACCCTAAGAATTATGTGGGACTCTATCAAGAAGAATAACCTATGAGTGACTGGAGTACCAGAACAGGGGGGGATAACAGGAAATACAGAGAGAATTGTTGAAGATTTGTTGGCAGAAAACTTCCCTGATACCGTGAAGGATGATAAGATATCTATCCAAGATGCTGACTGAACCCCACATAAGGTAGAGCCCAAAAGAAAGTCACTAAGGCATATTATAATTAAACTTGCCAAAACCAAAGATAAAGAGAGAATTTTAAGAACCTATTATACTGGTACGGTAGTCAAAACAGCCTGGTACTGGTACAACAACAGACACATAGACCAATGAACAGAATCGAGAATCCAGACATAAATTCATCCACCTATGAGCAGCTGATATTTGACAAAGACTCAAAGTCTGTTAATTGGGGAAAAGACAGTCTCTTTAACAAATGGTGCTGGCATAACTGGATATTCATCTTCAAAAAACTGAAACAAGACCCATACCTCACACCATGCGCAAAAAGTAACTCAAAATGGATCAAAGACCTAAATATAAAATCAAAAACAATAAGGATCATGGAAGAAAACATAGGGACAATGCTAGGAGCCCTAATACATGGCATAAACAGAATATCAACCATAAGTAACAATGCACAAGCACCAGAAGAGAAACTAGATAACTGGGAGCTCCTAAAAATCAAACACTTATGCTCATCAAAACACTTCCCCAAAACAGTGAAAAGACAACCTACCAACTAGGAAAAAATTTTTGGCTAGGACAAATCCAATTAACATCTAATCTCTAAGATCTACAAGATATTGCAAAACCTCAACAATGAAAAGACAAATAACCCAATTAAAAAATTGGCAAAGGATGTGAACAGGCACTTCACCAAAAAAGACAGTGAAGCGGCTAACAGACACATGAGGAAATGCTTATGATCATTAGCCATTAGAGAAATGCAAATCAAAACTACAATGAGATACCATCTCACCCCCACAAGGCTAGCATTAATCCAAAAAACACAAAATAATAAATGTTGGAGAGGTTGTGGAGAGACTGGAACACTTATACACTGTTGGTGGGAATGCAAAATGGTACAATCACTTTGGAAAGCGATTTGGCCCTTCCTTAAAAAGCTACAAATAGAAGTACCATACGATCCAGCAATCCCACTCCTTGGAATATACCCTAGAGAAATAAGAGCCATCACATAAATAGATAGATGTGTGCCAATATTCATCGTAGCACTGTTCACAATAGCAAAAAGATGGAAACAACCTAGGTGCCCATCAACGGACGAATGGATAAACAAATTATGGTATATTTACACAATGGAATACTATGCAACAAGAAAGAACAAGGATAAATCCGTGAAACATCTTATAAGATGGAGGAATCTGGAAGGCATTATGCTGAGTGAATTTAGTCAGTCACAAAAGGGCAAATATTGTATAAGACCACTATTATAAAAACTCAAGAAAAGATTTTAACACAGAAGAAAACATTCTTTGATGGTTACTAGGGTGGGGAGGGAGAGAGAGGGGTATTCAGTAACTAGATAGTAGACAAGAATTACCTTAGGTGAAGGGAAGGACAACACACACTACAGGGGAAGTCAGCATAACTGGACTAAACTAAAGCTAAGAAGTTTCCTGAATACATTCATACACTTTGAGGGACAGAGTAGCAGGGGTAGGGGTCTGGGGACCATGCTTCAGGGGACATCTAGGTCAACTGGCATAACAAAGCTTATTAAGAAAATGTTCTGCATCCTACTTTGGTAAGTGGCATCTGGGGTCTTAAAAGCTTGCAAGCGGCCATCTAAGAGGCATCAATTTGTCCCAACCCACCTGGAGCAAAGGAGAATGAAGAACACCAAAGACACAAGGCAAGTATTAGCCCAAGAGACAGAGAGGGCAACATAAACCAGAGACTCCATCAGGCTGAGACCAGAAGACGTAGATGGTGCCTGGCTACCACCAATGACCACCCTGACAGGGAACACAACAGAGAGTCCTTGTCGGAGCAGGAGAAAAGTGGGGTGCAGAACTCAAATTCTAGTAAAAAGACCAGACTTAATGGTTTGATTGAGACTGGAGGGACCCAGACTGTCTGTTAGATGAAAACTAAAACCATTCCTGAGGCCAACTCTTCAGACAAAGATTAGACTAGACTATGGGACATAAAATGATATTTGTGAAGAGTGTGCTTCTTAGCCCCAGTAGATACATGAGACTAAATGGGCAGCTCCTGTCCAGAGGTTAGATGAGAAGGCAGAGAGGACCAGGAGCTGGATGAATGGACACGGGAAATCTGGGGTGGAAAGGAAGAGTGTGCTGTCATAGTACAGGGAGAGCAACTAGGGTCACATAACAATGTATGTATAAATTTTTAATGAGAGACTAACTTGAATTGTAAAATTTCACTTAAAGCACAACATTAAAAAAAAAGAAGAAGAAGAAATGTTTCGATCCCTAGATCTTCTTCTCCAATCCTGTAGACTACAGGTTAATTTTGTGGAGAAGTAAAACAAGGAGATCTCTGGACTGTGGGACATCAGGCGCAGTTGGGAGGCAAAGGCACTGCAGCAAAAACAGAAGTACCAAATGAACACACGCCTGCTCAGTGTAGAGACCCTTGGCCATCTTCCCACACTTGGCTTCTAGAAACCTATCCTTCACATAGGAGATTGGATGGAAAACCCAACCAGCCCAACAAGTAAGGCCAAAAGACACTGATATGGGGGCTTTTTCCAGGAAATGGGTAGCCAGTTCCACCTACAGAGAAGTTCAAAACTAATAAGTCATCCCATGTGCTCAGAGCCTCCATCAGCTTTTGAGTCTCTCACCCTTAAACATGAGTAAACTACCAAGGTTTACTAGACATTTCAGGAAATTGTCTAACATGAGAGATAGAGATCAAAATAACGAAAACCAAAAAAAGCAACTTGGACAAAACAGACAATATGCAGAGAAAAACAAAAACCTATCATTAAAGCTATGAGAAGATATGGATCCATGAAAGAAGAAACAAGAACACTGTTTTTTTTTTTTTTTTTTTAAGAAGGTACATTTAGAGAGAGAGAGAAAGGGGAAAAAGAAGAGCTCTTGAAAATTAAAAACACGATAACAGAAATTGAAAACCTTCTTTTCCAGAACTGAACAATATGTTTCCAGACTGAAATAGCCCACTGAATGCCCAGCACCATGGATAAATACAGACCTATAACAAGCACACCTGGTGAAAAGACGAGTCTACAAACTTCCAGAGGAAAGAAACATGGCACATACAAAAAAAATCATTAATGAAAATAACTTACGATTTCTTAACAGCAATTCTGGAAGCTAAAAGACAATGGAAGATTTCCTTCAAGGTCCTAAAGTTATTTGTAACCTAAATTTCTATTCTCAGCTAAATTATCAATCAACGTGTGGGAAGACAAAGACATTTTCAGACACGCAGGATCTCAAAAACTTTACTCTCCACATACCTTTCTTAGGAAGCTACTGGAGACTGATCCATCAAAATGAGAGTAAACCAAGAAAGAGAAAGATGTAACACAAAAAGCAAAACCAACTCAAGAGATCCAATACTGGAAAGAGGTGAAAGCAGTGAAGGGAATCTTCACATTTTTGGTGAAGAAGACTGGCAAAGAGAACAACCATCCCAGCCTGAAGGAGGTCAAAATGCTCCGTGACAGTTTTCCTTGAGAAGAAGAAATTAATGGAATACCTACTGGGAACCTAGTACGAATAAATATCTTGAGATTGAGACCAACCAGCAGAAAATCTGATGTTGGTTTCTGATATGCACAAAGAAAGCTAAGAAACTAAAATTAAGACAATTATTAAATCTAGGGAAAAGAAAAGTAATCATAGTTTATAATTTGGCTCAACTTTGACTAACATACATTGTTATCATAGAAATACTGAATACTGATTTAAACAAAATTATGATATAACTATACTAATGGTATGGGGACTGGGAAATGTGTGTGTGAGTGGGGCAGTGGGAAGGAAAAAGAGCTAACTCCTTGCCTCCACGTGGGAAGTCAACAGATAAGGGGTAACAGTGAAAAATCAAGAAGTAACAATACAAGTTTGTTGTTTAGCCATATAGTGGTAAATATCAAAAGAATCAAAAGAGTTGAAAGTAGTTACTCCTGGGGGAAAGGAAATTGCAGGGGAGGGAACCTGGAGGCTTAGTGTATTTTTTAAATCTTGTACAACTAGTTCACTCTTTTTTAAAAAAATTGTGGCAAATAAATACAGTGAAACCTGTGAGAGCTGGAACTCAACAGGACTGCCTTGTTTTACTGGGTCTTGAAAATTTTCCGCCTTTGATGGGGGCAGCCTTACCACTTTTCCATCGCTCTCTATTAGTGGAAAATATTTGAGTTTTCCTTCTCTGATAGGTTTCTGCCTTACACAGATGCTGGCTTTTGTGGGAGCCTGGGTGGCACAAGCAGTTTGCGATTGACCGTAAACCCAAAGGTTGGCAGTTTACACCCACCCAGGGGCTACGTGGAAGAAAGGTCTGGCGATCTGCTTCTGTAAAGATTACAGCCAAGAAAACCCTATGGAGTAGTTCTACTCTGTAACGTGGTGATGTGTCGGGTACCAAATTGACAGCAGCCAACAACAACAAATATATATAACAAAAATTTGCCATTTCAACAATCTTTACATGTACAGTTCATTACATTAATTATGTGCATCATGTTGTACAACCATCACCCTTATCCATTCCCAAATTGTATCATCACTGTAACGGAAGCTCATTGTCCCTGAGCATTGAGTCTTTGTATGTGTAGTTAAAAAAAGAAAAAAGTAAAGAAAATCCCTTAAGAAGGTGCCAAATGGAGACTGACTTGCTCTCTCTTCCCCTATTTAAAAAAATCACCTTTAAACGTAGGCCTTGAGCATTATGCTCTTTCAAGAACTATCTATATGGGATCAAATTGATAACAGCAACTCGATTAGATAGGAACCTTGGGGGGGAAAGCGAATTTATGTTAATGGGGGAGGAACAATTCAGAAAAGAAGGGTGAAGAATGCAATCAATGTCACTAAATGGTACATGTAGAAACTGCTGAATTGGGGTATGTTTTGCTGTGTATATTCTCAGCAACAAGAAAATAAATTAAAAAAAAATCACCTTGGAGGTATAATTTATGTACAATAAATTGCACAGGTTTTTGTTTGATGAGTTGTGAGATCAATCTAACACCTATCTCTTAATGAACAACTGGAACAGATTTTTTCACTGATTGAGCACAAAATGGGGGTCCTGACTTGCATTTAGAGGCCACAAATACCAAAAAATGCCTATCTCTGAACCTCAGAATCACACTCAGTATAGTGAGAGGCTCACACCATAAGAGGTGGAAATGAGAGCAACAGAGAGGTCACTCCAATGCCTATGCTCACAAGCATAATGGTGGGCAGAGTTGCTCTTGATACTTAAATTGTTATTTTTCAATTTAAAATGCAACTCCACTGTCCTGTGCTATTTGTAGATTCTCTACTGATATTCTATCCCTACAATTGTTAACATTACCATTTATTTTTAAATTTGTAAATAATATCAAATTTACAGAAAATTTGCAAGGATGGTACTAAGAACACCCATATACCCTTTCACATACCTTTTTGCCCTCTCTTCCCCTCTTTTTCTCCACCTATATATATATGCTTCCATCCATCCCCCCGCCCCCGAACCATTTGTAAGTTGTATACATGAAGATACTTTCTGCTTTCCACTGGATTTCCTACTTTTTTTTTTTAACCCACCTTATTCTATATTTTTATTTAAGGCATTAAAAATTAATGGAGTCTATTTCCCGTATTCTATGGCTTGGTAAAGCAGAGGGTCCGTGAAAAAGAGGAAGATCCTCAACGAGATGGACTGACACAATGGCTGCAACAATGGGCTCAAACATAGCAACAATTGTGAGGATGGCACAGGACCGGGCAGTGTTTTGTTCTGTTGTACACAGGATCGCTATGAGTCAGAAGCGACTCAATGGCATCTAACAACAACATGGTAGCCAGCTTTTTTCCTCCTTCACTTAGTCTGCCTATGTGTCTCAAGGGCCAGGGTACTACATACCATAGAATGAATGGCCCACCTCAGGAGGTTCCCCCTTTCTAACCTCATGGAGACTGGTTCTCACTCAGTTCCAAAGGTACAAATTCCAATACTACAGGGCTTTGCAGGGACAGGTCTGCCCAGGTTTGAGGGAACCCTAGACAAGGGAATACCACTAGATTTTATGCCTGGGTTCTGGTCATGAATCTCCTTCCCTCATCTTCTATATCCAATCTATTACTGTGTCCTGTTGAATCTACCTCCTAAGCATCTTACACTTGTTCTTTTCTTTCTATTCCGCTACCACTGCCCCAGTTCAAGCCTCTGATGTCTCTTGCCTGGACCTGTTGCCTTCCAGCTGCCTTCCTTGCTTCTATTCTTGTTCTGCTGTAATCCATTTCCTATGTAGCAGCAATTTTGTTTGTTTTTATTGTATCAAGTCACCTCCTGCTTTATTCTGAGAGAAAAACCGCAAATGAATCACCCACGCTCTCAAGGCTCTGAGTGGTCTGACCCTACCTCTCTCTCCACCCTCATTTCATGCTAGTCTTCCCTTACCCAGCCTCCTGCAGCCACGGTGGGCTTCTTTCAGTTTTATTGTCTACCTTCTCATCTTGTGGTCTTCGTCTCTGCTCTTCCATTTTCTTGGAACAGCCTTCCACTGGCTCTTTGCTTGCTCAGATCTTTATTATCCTGCAGACCTCAGCTTAAATGTCACCTTCTCAGAGCCCTTCTCTGAGTGCCATATGTTGAAAGATCTTCCCTCCTCTCCTTCCTTAATCCTCTTTCATCATAATCTGTTTTTCTCATGACAGCACTTATGAGATTTTAAAAATTTTTTTTATTGTGCTTTAGGTGAAAGTTTACAGAGCAAATTAGTTTCTCATTCAAAAATTTATACACAATTTGTTTTGTGACATTGGTTCCAGTCCCTGCAACATGTCAGCATTCTCACCCTATTCCTTTACACCCCGGGTTCCCCGTGTCCATTCAACCAGTTTTCCTGGTCTTTGATCCAGTCTGAGTTAGTTTTTGTGTGTGGTGTGAGGTATGGGTCCTGTTTCATTTTTTTACAGATGGACATCTAGTTTTGCCAGCCCTATTTTTAAAAAGGCTGTCTTTCCCCCATTTAATGGACTTTTGTCCTTTGTGAAAGATCAGCTGACCATAATTGGATGAATTTATGTCTAAGTTCTCAATTCTGCTCCATTGGGACATCTAAATTTTACATAAAATGCTACATACAGAAAAATAGATACAGGCATGCAAATTAAGGAGAAGAAGCTCACCAATGTCCAAAACATAACAAAACATCCTCCTTTTTTGTTAGAGTTATAATAGTTAATATCCCATATTGCCTCTGAAAACTATTCTCAATAAATATGTAAGAACACACGGACATGTAATTTTGTAGAAGAATTTCAGTGCTGCTCTTAAGAAAGGATGCTGGGACATTATGCTGGAGAGAGCCATTTCCAAAAAAGCAAGAGGTGTGGTTCCAAGAAGAAAATTCCAGCTTGAGAGCCCCACCCTAGAAATTACATCTTTTCCCCTGGTATAAGCTTTCAGAAGTTCTGACCCTGATTCTATAAAAAAGAACACGTGCTTGCTTCCTTTTTATTTATCTGGTCAGCCACATGGCCTATTATCATAACATTACTTTTCAGGAACCAACAGTGACAAATGAGACCCTAAAATCAAGAGATTTATCTTGAGTTACTCAGGGGGCTAGAAAAAAATCTAGGCTTATAAAAGCTGTAAATAAAAAGTTTTACACAAGTTAAGGTTTCCCATATGGATTGTACTGGGTTGCTTGGACAATACTGAAATGAACCAGAGGAAGTCTGATGGTTCTGACAGAAAGATTATTCAAGCTATGCTGCCTGACTCATAGTTGGTGCAAGAAAAGGGTTTCTTTTATGATTGCCTACAGTTTTAATGATTATCCTCTTACACTATATAGTGACCTGAAAATCTCATCCATCTGATACTCTCTGGCCCACTGAAGAGGAACTGGACACACAGCTTCGATTCAGTAGCTGCCCACCTGTAACCCCGACCTCTTGCCATCCCAGGTTTCAGGTGGCTGGTTACCTGACATTGTGGGGCTGCTTGTCACAGGACAGCACAGTGCTTGCAATGGATTGCTGCAAGTGCTGGCGTTGCCTCCTCAGGATCTGCTGGAAGTCATCTTCCAGGGTCTGTACTACATAACGCAGAAAAAGGACTCGGCCTGGCAGATTTTGTCCCTGTGGGGAGAAAGAACAAGAAGTCACTATGCCTCTCCTGGATGACAGTGAGTATTGGCTCTCCTAAATGCTAAGTCGAAGGGAGGGCCACAAGTCAGCAAGTGTGGCTGTACCTGAAAGAGAGGCTCCTGAAAGAGTACAGACAGGCCGGGGCATTACAAAAGAGGACAAATAGGGCAACTGCTAAAAGAATTATACCCTATAAGGTTCCAGAGGGGTCCCTGGATGGTGCAAATGGTTAATGTGCTCAGCTACTAACCAAAAGGTTGGAGGTTCGAGAGGCAGGGCCAAGATGGTGGAGTAGTCAGACGCTTCTGGTGGTCCCTCTTACAACAAAGACCCAAAAAAACAAGTGAATCGATTATATATGACAATCTAGTGGCCCTGAAAATCAAAGCCAAAGTTGAGGAATCGGACTGAGTGGCAGTGGGAGGGAGAGACGGTTCAGAAGCAGCAAGGAGTTGCCGGACATGACCGAGAGAGAGCCTGAGCCCTTCGGGCCTCATCAGCTCATGCTGTGTGGTGAGGCAAGGCAAGCAGAGGCACTCAGGGGGCATTTTCCACATCGAGAGAAACCCAGCAGCAAACAGTCTACTCGGCCATTCAGAACCAGTGAGAAGCAGCCCTCGATCAACGAAAGATAAGTATTTGCGTCTGGCCTACCGCGCGGATCAAAAGCACCCCCCTTAGGGAAAGACCTCTCTCCCATTTACCTTCCTGCTCCCTGCTCTGCACTAGGACCGGGACTGGCTTCAGCAACTGCTGAGTCCCCTGGGCTGGAAGTAGGACCCATCATGCACCCTGAGCCATTCTCCCGGCCGTGGAGAGTGAACAAATTAACAAACAGGGAAAAAATAATCTGCCAGCTCCCCTAAGCCAGGAATTCAGGGTAGGCACAGCTCCTCTGCCTAGGTACAGGCATAAGGAATCCACAGACTTTGAGTGTCTTTCCCCCTGCATAGACTTGTGTGGGCCCATTTCAAAGTGTAGGCCCTCATTACTGTACTACACCAGGGTATATACCTGACTTCTAACATCAAATATTTCAGCTGTGAAGTGGCAGGTTCATGACATTTGACACTGCTCTGCCCATTAAGCAGGGTCTTCACCTACCCACATCAGGGGCCTGGGGACCGGTGGCTCCACCCATGCCACCTAGCCACCTGTGACAGAGGCCTAAGAACAAGAGGTGCCCCCCAGTCCTTACAGTCAACAGCACTGGGTGTTCATAGTCTGGCTGCAAAACCCACCCATCTACATCCTCTAGGGAACAGGGACACGCTTTCCTCCTGGACACTTGGGGGTGGCCACTGGCCCTCTGCCTTGCTCAGCCTGTGTCCCCCTGCTGCAGCCAGATGCCTGTGCCTACACCAATCACCCATGCCTATCTAGACTGTAGGTGAGAGCCTGTACCACACACTTTGTGGCTGACTACCTGGACACCTGAGCTGAATCCATAAAGGAGGAGTGGGGTGGACTCCTGGGCTCACATACTTAGTGGCAGGTCTGGCCACCTGGTGGCAAGCTATTGGAGCTTCAGGGGTGCTGGAGATTGGGCTAGCTCACACGAACAGCCTATCTGGGCATATCGAAACAAAACAAAACATGAAGCTAGGACACAGTAAGCGAACATAAAATAAATAAATATAATAACTTATTGATGGCTCGGAGACAACAGTCAATATCAAATCACATAAAATGGCAGACCATGATGGCTTCAGCAAGCTCCCAAAATAAAGAATCAAGAAATTTTCCAGAGGAAGAAAATTTCTTGGAATTACCAGAGGCAGAATACAAAAGATTAATATATGGAACTCTTCAAGAGATCCGAAAGGAAATTAAGCAAAACACTGAACATGCAATAGAGGAAATTAAAAGACAAATTTAACAGGCCGCAAGAATCCATAGAGAGACAGCAATCAGAAATCCAGAAGATTAACAATAAAATTTCAGAATTAGATAACTCAGTAGTAAGTCATAGAGGCAGAACTGAGTCAATGGAAGTCAGAATTAGAGATTGAAGATAAAGCACTTGACACCAACTTATTTAAGAAAAAATCAGATAAAAGTTTTAAAAAAATGAAGAAACCCTAAGAATTATGTGGGATTCTATCAAGAGGAATAACCTGTGAGTGACTGGAGTACCAGAACAGAGGGGGATAACAGAAAATACAGAGAGAACTGTTGAAGATTTGTTGGCAGAAAACCTCCCTGATATCATGAAAGATGACAAGATATCTATCCAAGATGCTCATCGAACCCCACATAAGGTAGAGCCCAAAAGAAAGTCACTAAGACATATTATAATCAAACTTGCTAAAACCAAAGATAGAATTTTAAGAGCAGCTAGGGATAAAGAAAAAGTCATCTACAAAGGAGGGTCAATAAGAATAAGCTCGGACTACTCAGCAGAAACTATGCAGGCAAGAAGGCAATGGGATGACATCTAGAAAGCCTTGAAGGAAAAAAATTGCCCACCAAGAATAATTATATATCCAGCAAAATTCTCTCTCAAATTTGATGGCAAAATTAGGGCATTTCCAGATAAAGAGAAGTTTAGGGAATTTGCAAAAACCAAACCAAAATTACAAGAAATACTAAAGGGAGTCTTCCGGTTAGAAAATCAGTAACATTAGATAACAACCTAAGACTAAAATACAGGACAGAGCAAACAGATATCAACTCAGATAGGGAAGTCACAAAAATAAACCAAAGCTAAAACACTGAAAATATGGAAACAGATGTCGGTATGTAAAAGATGACAACATTACAACAAAAAAGTGGGACTAAAAAATGTAGACATAGATTTTTCATATGGAGAGGAAGTCAAGGCGATATAAAGAAATAAAAGACTGGTATAAACTTAGAAAAATAGGGGTAAATACAAAGGTAACCACAAAGGAAACTAACAATCCTACAAGTCAAAATAAAAAACTAGAAAAATATAAAGACTCAGCAAACACAAAATCAACAACAATGAAAAAGATGAAAAGAAAATACACAAAAAAACAATGCAGCACAGAAAATTACAGTGGAACAAAGAAACTGTGAACAACACACACAAAAAGACATCAAAATGACAGCACTAAACACATACATATCAATAATTATGCTGAATGTAAATGGACTAAATGCACCAATAAAGAGACAGAGGGTGGCAGGTTGGATGAAAAAACACGATCCATCTATATGCTGTCTACAAGAGACCCACCTTAGACTTAAAGACACAAACAAACTAAAACTCAAAGGATGGAAAGAAATATACCAAGCAAACAACACTCAAAAAAGAGCAGGAGCAGCAATATTAATCTCTGACAAAATAGACTTTAAAATAAAATCTACCACAAAGGATAAGGAAGAACACTATATAATAATTAAAGGGTCAATACACCAGGAGGACATAACTATAATAAATATTTACGCACCCAATGACAGGGCTCCAAAATACATAATACAAACTCTAACAGCACTGAAAAGAGAGATAGACAGCTCCATAATAGTAGTAGGAGACTTCACACACCACTTTCGGCGAAGGACACAACATCCAGAAAGAAGCTCAACAAAGACATGGTAGAGCTAAATGCTACAATCAACCAACTTGATCTCATAGACATATACCGAACACTCCACCCAACAGCAGCCAAGTATACTTTCTTTTCCAATGCACGAGGAACGTTCTCCAGAATAGACCACATATTAGGCCATAAAGCAAGCCTTAACAAAATCCAAAGCATCGAAATATCACAAAGCGTCTTTTCTGACCATAAAGCCATAAAAGTAGAAATCAGTAACAGAAAAAGCAAGGAAAAAAAATCAAACACATGGAAACTGAATACCTTGCTCAAAAACTACTGGGTTATAGAAAAAATTAAGGGCAGAATAAAGAAATTCACAGGATCAAATGAGAATGAAAACACATCCTACCAGAACCTTTGGGACACAGCAAAAGCAGTGCTCAGAGGTCAGTTTATAGCAATAAATGCACACATCCATGCACACATGACCCTTTCTTGGGTCAAAAATCAAAACATTAACCCTACAACTGGAACAAGTAGAAAGAGAGCAGCGAAAGAAGCGCTCGGGCACCAGAAGAAAGGAAATACTAAGAATTAGAGCAGAATTAAATGAAATAGAGAATAGAAAAACAATTGAAAGAGTTAACGAGACCAAAAGCTGGTTCTTTGAAAAGATCAACAAAATTGATAAACCATTGGCCAAACTGACAAAAGAAAAACAGGAGAGGAAGCAGACAACCCGTGTAAGAAATGAGATGGGTGATATCACAACAGACCCAACTGAGATTAAAAGAATCATAACACAATACTATGAAAAACTGTACTCTAACAGATTTGAAAACCTAGAGGAAATGGACAAATTTCTAGAAACTCACTACCTACCTAAACTAACACAAACAGAGGTAGAACAACTAAATAAACCCATAACAAAAGAGATTGAAAAGGTAATTAAAATACTCCCAACAAAAAAAAGCCCTGGCCCGGATGGCTTCACTACAGAATTCTACCGAACTTTCAGAGAAGAGTTACTACCATTACTACTAAAGGTATTTCAGAGCATAGAAAAGGATGGGATACTCCCAAACTCATTCTATGAAGCCAGCATAACCCTGATACCAAAACCAGGTAAAGACACCACAAAAAAAGAAAATTACAGACCAATATCCCTCATGAACATTGACGCAAAAATCCTCAACAAAATTCTAGCCAATAGTATTTAGCAACATATCAAGTTGGAGGTTTGAGTCTACCCACTGGTTCCTTGGAAGAAAGGCCTGGTGATATACTTCTGAAAAATTAGTCATTGAAAACCTTATGGAGCACAGTTCCTCTGATACATGGAGTTGCCATGAGTTACAGTCAACTCAGTGGCAACTGGTTTGGCTGAAGTTTTAGAAGCCATTTTCTTTCCCCTATTCTCTCACCCATCTTACTTCTTTCCCAGAGAGCAGGGGGCCAGACATAAGTATAGTGCCTAGTCAACAAGCTCTCCACATGTAGTAAGATACTGGAAGTCCAAAATAATCTATTTATTCAAAAGATATAGGCATCTGCAGAGAATTAAAATTCCCTAACAGCTAAGCTGCAACCAGAGGTCTGCTGTAGTCTCTAGGAGTGTAGATTCTTTGATCTTAAGAGACAGCCATGGGAAGTCAGTCTCTTTCTCTCACTGAACTTTACTATCAGCCTTAGGATAAACACAGAACTGTGGACAGCAGAATAGAGAGACAGAAGGAAACTGGATCCTTCATGTCACTGCTGAGCTGCTAGATCAAGCAACCATGATGTCTACCCAGCTGCTGAACTTCCAGTAATGTGAGCTGACATATATCCTTACTATTTAAGTAAGTCTGAGTTGGGTTTTCTGTTACTGGTGAAATGATCCTAACTAATAAAGCCCAGCTGACCCCTAGTCATACCCTATTGCTTCCCTAACAAACCACTTAACTATAAGTATGGTCTGTGAGTTCTGTGTGGCCATTGTAATGGATTACTGAATCCAGAAGAGAAGTACAGAGTGCCTGAGAGGGATAGGTGGCATCAGAATTGGTAAAAAGGCTGGAAAGTAGAGGTATGTCTAACCTCCACCTCACAAGGATCAGCCTTGGGCTGATTTAGAGTCACATCATCCTCCCTGAAGTTAGACAGGTTCTGATGACGCTACTACTACCACCCTTTTACAGTAGGTAACCTGGCTACTGGACTTTCTGTCCTCAAGAAGGGAGAGGTTGACTGTTCCATTTACAGACTTTCAACAAATCCATTTACTGCCCATATCTCACTCCACCCTCTACTATATATTGTTTCTGAGTCCAAAGCCTATCTCGTGTGTTCTAAAGGGCAGAGTTCCTCCCCTCTTGGCTGCAGGCCCTTTTCCCTGTATTCTAGCCTGTGGTTTTCTCTGCCCAGCTTCATCAGTCATCACTCTTACCTTTATTTAGGCCTTCTAAATTTTTGTTCAAATCTATTGTCCTCCTCATTTTCATTGCTATGGATTTGTAACATTCTCCCATTAAAAGGGAGAGGGGATAAGTGAATGTATTCGATCTTGAATTGGAAGACAGCACATGGTACTCGAAGAGGATTTTTTTTTGTGGGAACAGGAATATAAGGAGGGAATAATGGTGAAGCATTTACTACAAATCCTAAAATTCTTCTGTAAAAGAGACACCCTCATGGTTGTTATGTTACCTCTTCCTCCATGATATAGGTGAGAAGCTTCCAGTCCCACTCCACTGTCTTAGCATTGGCTGGATGCAGCCTGAAAGTCAAGTGACATCAATTAGAATTTGGGAGAGTTAGGCGGAAGAAGGGATGGAGTCCATCTTCTATCCTCAGGGCTCTTGCCCACCACTCTCTTGTACCATACCACCTCAATCTGGGTTTAGGGGGACTTCATTGCTTTTTGCTACCCAATATACACTCCCATTTTTGGAGGCATTAATACCCCAATTTTCCTTCAAGAAACCAACTCTTTACCACTTTCAGCCCATATGCAGCTGGCTTTACCTACCAGGACCCTGGAATGAAGTATGTGACCTGTCAAGCCCATCATGCTATTCTACCCCTCAGTTCACAGAGACTGGCTGAAAGATGGATACATGTATCATGTTAGGCCAATCAATGCCTACAAGACTCAATTTCAGGACTCTTGTGTAACTATCAGGGAAGTGGACTCTCTCTTTCCCACTAGGAGTGTCATAAAAGCCTAAAGCTGGGGGGTTACCATTTGGAACCTCAAAATAGACCCAAAGCAGAGCTGAAAAATGGGTTCTGGTGACCAGTCTTGAATACTGAGTCAAGTCATGTCATACCCCCAGGAGCCATTTACTAGCCTGTTACTAGCCATTTCTAGTAACAGGAGCCATTAAATTCTTGTTTACCAGTGGTTAAAGCTAGTCTAGATTGAGTTTCCTGTCACTTGTGAACAAATTACACTAATATACTAAATCAGCCTCCTTAAGGGGTAGCTGAATAAAGTTTAGGCACATGAAAGCAGTGCCCAAGTCCAGGTTCCCTGGAAGATTTGCCAACAGCTGGCTGGGAAGGTTCATACTGTTGAATTTTCATAAGGAGCACATAGGCCTCCTTTAGGACATCCACGGTCTCCGAGTCACTCAGCAGGATTTTCTGGATGATATGAGCCACGATTTCTCTGGGTGGGTAATGCTGAGGTGACACAAAGTCCATCAAAAACTGCATAGTCCCCAGGGGAAAATTTTCTTCAATTGTATTTGTCACCATTCTTAGTCTTCGATGCGGGATGGGTTCTACTTTTCGACCCTTGCTCTGCAGAGATAAAAAGAAATGAATCAGGATGGGTTTCCACAGCACATGAAAATGAGGGGTTCTGAAACAGGCTGTAGACAGCAAAGTTCTTCATGCATTTGAAGTATTTTTTCATAATAATTAAAAAAAAAAGCTACAGGAAAGCCTTATCTAAAAAACTTTTAATGATATGGGAAAATGCTTATATTAAGTTAAAAAAGTCATAATTCAAAATTCTATATACAACATGATTTCATCTGTGTGAAAGTATAGGATAGAAAAGAAAGTACAAAACAGTCAACAGCTAGTGTAAGTTGATTTTGGGGTAAAGGTGACAAGAGATTCAGAGTAAGTTGTGACGTTATGTCAGACATCAAAATAGACGAAGAGGGAAATTTTAAGTTTTGTTGTTAGAAGGAGAATACCATTTTGTTGTTTTTGAGACAAAAGGAAACATTAAATTGCTTTTCAGAAAACATATATAAAGACTGGGAGGGAATATGTAAAAAGTGGTTTTCCATTATCTGGTAGCATTATGAGTGATGGCTTCCTCTTTATGCTCTGTTGTGTTTTTCAACTTTTTTCACAACAGGCACTTACTACTTTTTAAAACACATTCAATTTTTAATGATATGGAAATACAATAATAATGATGACGATAGTTTTTTGAACACTTAACTTATCCTCATTTAATTCTCACAACAACCCTAAGAAATACATGCTATTATTATTCACATTTTATAGACAAGGAAACTGAGATTTAGAGAGATTAAGCGTTTGTCATGCAGCAAATGGCAGAGGCTGGTTCAACTATAGATGCTGTAACTCCAGAGCCCCCCTTTTAATCCTTACTCTTTACAAAGAAAAACAAAACACACACACACACATGTGTATATATATAAAATCCCAATTATTACAAATTTAAAATGCAAATGTATA
Source organism: Dugong dugon (assembly GCA_030035585.1). Taxonomy (NCBI): domain Eukaryota; kingdom Metazoa; phylum Chordata; class Mammalia; order Sirenia; family Dugongidae; genus Dugong; species Dugong dugon. The sequence goes on from CM057460.1 coordinate 154,560,433, forward strand.
AAAATACAACTAAGAAGGAACTACACCAAATTAACAATAATAAATGCTGAGTGATAGCACTGTGGCTGATATTTCTTATATTTTAAAAATGTTTTATAATAAGCAAGTATTATTTTTAAACTCGGAAAATAAACATTAACTTTAAAATAGCTGACCACAGATCAGACAGGTGATGCAGAACAGTGTAAAACAGTGATGGCTGGACTTGCCCTTACAGAAAATCTTCTAGAGGAGAGAAGACCAGTTAGCTCTCCTCATGTCTCAAATCACCCCAGGGTCCTTCTGAACTCTCATGAGAGGCCATGGCTGTATGTGGCATGTAATGAGAATTAAGAGCAAGAGAAGAACAAATATTTCGCTTTGGTAACAGGTTTTACATTTGATGCACTTTATAACCTTAAAAAAAAAACAAAAACAAAAACCAAACCCGCTGTCGCTGAATCGATTCTGATTCATAGTGACCCTATAAGACAGAGTAGAACTGTCCCGTAGGGTTTCCAAGGAGCGCCTGGTGGATTCGAACTGCTGATCTTTTGGTTATCTTAATATTCATTTCTTGCCTACGAATGAGGACATCTAAAATAGATAAGTGTTTTAAAAATTGTTTTGATGGCCATATCCTTAAAGGGAATTAATACTTATAGAGTACTTCTATAAGCCCTGAAAGATGGCTATGTGCTTTGGGTATTCATCTTGAAGTCAAACAACTCTATGATACGAGCAGTATGGTCCTATTTTAGAGCTAAATAAAAAGAGACTCAGAGGAGTTAAGGTGAATGGCTGGTACGTGGCAGTGTGGAGAATGGCTGAAGAAGCTCCAGAGGAAAATGGACCTAGTGAAGAAGTTATTCATTCAAGGCCCAAAATAAATCACAGGAGGGACAGAAAAGATTTACAGATGTATTCTAGGTGGCTGAGGTTCTTTAAGAAGGTAAGAAACAAAGATGAAGAAGAAAAATCCACTAAGTCTAGCCTAATTGTCAACTAAAAATCTGAGCTATATGTATACAGAGAAGGGGGACATGATCTCCCATATGCATCTACAGGTGGCTTCGCGTAGTCATACAGGCCTACAGAGACCTCCACAGTCTTGACTAGGGAAACCGATAAACTCTCTCTAGTCCCCCAAGTGCTCTTGATAATGGACAGATGTATCACCAACTTGAGGTGAACCCACTGGGAAAAAAATAATGAGCTAATGGTTGAGTGAAGTTACTCAGAAGGAGAAGACAAGAGAAAAATAAAAACAAAACAAGAGAAGAAAAATCACTCTCCAAAGCCAATTCAGTGTGAACACCTGACACCTGCTAAGCTGGATCACTGATTGCTGCAAAAAGAAGGAGAATGCACACTTTGACTTTTTGACCTACTTCAAGCCAGTCTTCTTAATGTTGGGGATAGGGTTGTGGATAATGAAAACATAGCTTCATTTGTGGGACTTAGCTACACATTTTCCCCTTACACATCTGTTTGAGTCCTCATAGATCGAGGACCAATGGGAAGCAGCATCCTCACTAAAATCTTAAAATTGAATTTCCTCCCTGAAGGGCAGGGAGTAATACTTTTGGAGGCACTGAAGTGTCAAGAGCATTATTATCTCTGTGATATGGAAGCTGTGATAAGGGCATCAGGAAGAGAAAGGCCTAGAGGTTGAAAACAAGCATCTGATGAAGTCCTATGATGAGCCAGACATTCTAACAGGCACTTTACATGTCATCTCATTCAATGGCCTTGTGAGGTATGTTTTTATCTCCATTTTATAAATAGGAAAGCTGAGGCTTAGAAAGGTAAAGTGATTTGTACAATGCTAGTATTTAAGTGTGGGGCTGAAATTTGAACCCCAATCTGACTCTACACTGCATGGTCTCCATGGTGGGTGAAAGATAACAATGTCAAGTCTATACTGGGCCTGTCCTCTCATGCATGGACTCAGTCACACTAGCTTTATCCTAGGCCTATATAAAAGACCACCAATCCTTAGGAGAAGATATGTTGGCTCACCTCTCTTGTGTCTTTATCTGGTATTAGTGTCTGGAAGAAGAGGTGATGCACTGGAGGGCGTAAGAAGTACTTCAGTCTATGCAGGCATGGTCTGTTGTGCAGCGTGCCTTGTGGTGTTTGTGCTTGTACCTGGGCAGACCCAGGCTTGGCAGGCTCTGACACTGATACCTCTTTTCTGGATGGGGTTTCCAGGACAGAGAGCCAAGGAACTTGCTCTAAGGGAGACTCTGGAGAGCAGCTCCGAGAGGATGGAACTGAGATATCCATAGGAGTGTCATGGTTCTGTATATCATTCTGGGGTGAATCAGGCTTGTCTTGTGGTAAGTCAGGCAAGTCTCTAAGTGGGCGTAGCACATCTCCAGAGGTACACAGCACATGTTCTGGTAAGTGTGACACGTCTCTTGGTGAACGTGGCATATTTCCTGCTGACAGTGGCACATCTTCAGGTGACAGCGGCACATCTCCAGGTGAATGTGGCATGTCTTCTGGTGACAGTGGTACGTCTCCAGGGGAATGTGGAATGTCTTCAGGTGACAGTGGCATGTCTCCAGGTGAATGTGGCATGTCTGCTTGTGACCGTGGCACATCTTGCAGTGACTGTGGCATGTCTCGCAAGTGTGCCACATTTTGTGAATATGATATGTTTTGAGGTGGGCCTGGTACATCTTGAGGTAGGCCCAGAGAGTCTTGAGGTGGGCAGAGTGAGTCTTGAGGTGGGTTTGGTGAGAGCTGAGGAGGCCACGATGAGTCTTGAGGTGGGCTTGGTGAGTGCTGAGGAGGCCACAATGAGTCTTGAGGAGGGCTCGGTGAGAGCTGAGGAGGGCATGATGAGTCTTGAGGTGGGCTTGGCATATCCAGCTGAGGGCATGGCCCATTCTGAGGGCAGGGCACATCTTGAGGAGGGCATGGCACTTCTTGAGGTGGGTGAGGCAAGGCTTGTGGTTGGCACTGCATGGTTTGTGGAGGGCACGACAAGGCTCGTGGTGGGCACGAGGAGGCTCGTGGAGGACATGGTGAGGCTCGTGGGCATGGAGAGGCTTGCAGTGGGCATGGCAAGGCTTGTGGCGGGCAAGGCACATCTTGCTGTGGGCATGGCAAGGGTGCCCTTTGATTGCGGCTGCTACCATTATTGCTTGTTGGGGAAAGGGAGTGAACATCTGAAGTTAGTTGTAGGCTTGCCAAGAAGCCAAGGTCACCTTTGAATGCTGTTGAGCTACAATTGGGCTCTGCTGGACAAACAGAGTCCTGACTGATGGATGTAGGGGGTTGGGGGTCTTCAAATGTGGTCTCTTCCAACAGGTCCAAATCCACAGGATCGTTGTTAACAATTCTCCGCGTGACAGGCCGAGAGCTTTGGTCCACCTGCCCTTCCATCACCTCTTTGCCGGAGAGGTTGGCACATGTCTGAAGACTGGTTGGCTCCTTCTGGGAAGGAGCAACAGGTTCTAGAGTCAAGTCAAGAGTGGCAATTGGCCTATTTTCTTCCTCACTTCTTGTCAGATCGATCACACAGAGTCCAATATGATCCTTTGCCCTTGGTCTGGTTTCTCTAGTTAAGTCAATAAAGTCCTGTTGAAAGATTGTGAGAAGATAAGAGGTCAAGAAGGGATTCTCAGTTTTATAAGAAGCCTTTAGTCTTGAGCATTAGTTTACCTTTTCACTTCACTGACAATTTACACATCTTGTATAACAGAAACACTGCTTTTTTTGGTTAACATTTGGATACCGTCACAGCTTTCAACCTCTATACCTTTTTAAATTATCCAAATGTCATACACACATAACTGGGGGTATAGTGGGAATTTTTTTCTGATCTAAGAGGGACAGGGGAGAAGCAGGGGAGATTTCAATCTTAAGTTACAAAGTAATAAGCAACCTTTGTTTGAAAAAGCAAATTTTTCACAGAGATCCTATAAGGTACGCATTATCATTTCCATTATATAGATGAGGAAACTGAAGTTCATATCAACTAGACAGCAACTAACAACAAGGTTATATACCTAAGGATTATACAGTAAAACCTGCAAAAGTTGGAACCTGTGTAGGGCAGAAACCTCTTAGAGAAGGAAAACTCAAACATTTTCCATTAAAAGGAGTGATAGAAAAGTGGTTTAAGACTGCACCCTGTCAAAGGCAGAAAACCTGCGAGAACCAGAAAAACAAGGCGGTCCCATCGAGTTCTGACTCTCACAGGTTTCACCGTACAAGCATACATAGTATTCCATTGTATGGATGTACCACATTCACGTTGATAGGTGTTTGGGTTGTTTCCAGCTTGGGACTTTTAGGACTAAATCTGCTCTGAGCATCATGTACAAGTCTTTGTGTAAACATATTTTCCTTTCTCTTGGGTAAGTATCTAGGAGTGAAACTGCTGTGTCACTGAGGAGGCATACATTTAATTTTGTAGAAAACTACCAAAAAGTTTCCAAAGTAGTTAAGTTATTTGAGATTCCTATCAGCATTATACAACAGTTTTAGTTGGCTCCTCATTCTCTCCAACGAATATTGTCAATCTTTTTTATTTCAACCATTTCAATGGGTAGGAAGTATCATTTCATTGTGGTTTTCATTTATATTTCCCTGATGACTAATAATTTTGAGCATTCTTTCTTGTGCTTATTGGCCATTCATTTACCTTCTTTTGTGAAGTATCTTTTCAAATTTTTGCACATTTTAAAATTGGGTTGTCTGTCTTCTTTCTATATGCTGAATAAAAGTCCTGCAGGTATACATATTGGTAATATTTTCTTGATTCTGTAGCTTGATTTTTTGTTTTCTTAATGGTGTTTTTTGAAAAGCAGGAGTGTTAAATTTTAAGTCCAAATTATCAAAAAAAATTTTTTTATGGTTCATGCTTTTTATGTCCTAAGAAATCTTTGCCTTCTCCAAGGTTGCAAAGATTTTCTCCTATGTTTTCTTCTATAACTTTTATAATTTTAACTTTTATACTCAAGTCTTTAATTTTTGTATATAATGTGAGGTAAAGGTCAATGTTCTTTTTCTTTCCCATACAGATATCCAGTTTTTACAGCACCATGTGTTGAAAATGAAATGAACTGCCTAGGAACCTTTGTTGAAAATTAACTGACCTTAACTGGTGGGTCCATTTCTGAACTCTCTGTTCTGCTCTATTGACTGCTTGTTGGGGAGAGAGAGTGAACATCTAAAGTTAGCTGTAGGCTGTGTGATGATATGTCTATCATATCATTAACATCACATGGTCTTGATTACCATAGCTTGAACTAGTAAGCCCTCCAACTTTGTTTTTCTTTTCTAAAATTGTTTTGTCTATTCTAGATTGTTTGCTTTTCATAACATTTAGAATTGGCTTGTCAATTTCTATCAAAAATCCTGCTGAAATTTTGATTGAGATTGTATTAAATATATATATGTATATAAATTTAGAAAGAAGGGACATCTCAAAAATAATATTCAGCCTTCCAATTTATGAACAGAATATATCTATTGATTTATTTAGATCTCTTTCAACTATGTTTCGTAGGTTTTAGAGTATCAACATTGAAAATAGAAATGCATTTTTAATTTAATTTTCTAATTCTTCATTGCTAGTATAGAGAAATAATATTAATTTAATATAGACTAATCCTGTATCCTGAGACCATGAAGAAAGGCTTGGCAATCTACCTCCAAAAAAAAAAAAAAAAAAAAAAATCAGGCAGTGAAAACCCTAGGGATCAAAAAAGTCCAGTCCCATTGTGCATGGGGTTGCCATGAGTCAGTGGCTGACTTGGTGGCAGCCAACAACAAAATCCTGAGACCTAACTTCACTTACTAGTTTGAGTAACTTTTTTGTAGATTTTTTTAGAGAGTTCTATACAAACAATCACATTACAAATAAAGTTTTACTTCTTCCTTTCCAATCTGTATGCTTTTTATTTCTTTTTCTTGTCTTCCTGCCATATCGAAGACATCCAGTATAATTATGAATAGAAGTGGTGAGAGCAGACATTCTTGCCTTGTTTCTAAACTTAGAGGAAAGAATTTCAGTCTTTCATCATTAAGTATAATGTTAGCTGTGGGTTTTTCATAGATTCCCTTTATTGAGTTAAGGAAGTTCCTTTCTTTTCCTACTTTGCTAAGAGTTTTAATTGGGAATAGGTGTTACATTTTGTTGAATGCTTTCCCTGCACCTATTGTGATGATCCTATGATTTCTTCTTCACTCTATTAATATCAGAGATGAGATGTTAAATGTTAAACTAATCTTGCAATCCTGTGAAAAACTCCACTTGGTTATGATGTATTATCCATTTTATATATTGTTGGGTTTAATTTATCAATATTTTGCTAAAAATTTTTACAGGCTTATGAGGGAATGTTAGTTTATGCTTTTCTACTCTTATAATTTCTTTTTCTGGTTTTGCTATCAGAATAAAACTAGCTTCATAAAGTGATTTGGGAACTATTCTCTCTCCCTCTATTTAGCTTGTATAGTATTGGTAAGTTGTCTTCCTTGTATGTTTTGTAGAATTCATCAGTTAAGCTATCTGAGCCTGAAATTTGTTTTGTAGGAAAGTTGTAAATTTTAAGTTCAATTTCTTTAGTAGCTATAAGGCTATTAAAATTTTCTATTTCTTGTGTCAGTTCTGTAACTTAAGTTTTTCGAGAAATTTGTCCATTTCATCTAAGTTGTTAAATTGGCATTAAACTGTTCAAAATAGTCCCTTATTATTCTTTTAATTCTATACTTTACATAGGATTATTTGTTATCAATTCCTTTTTTTATTCCAATATTCAAATTGTAACTTGTGTCCTCTGTATTTTTTATCCTTGATCAATCTAGCTAGAACTTCATAAATTTTGTTAGTATTTCCAAACCAGTTTTTCATCTGTTTTCTATTTCATTTATTTCTATTGTTATCTTTATGATTTCCTTTGCATTTAATTTGTACTTCTTTTTCTTGCTTCTGAGGGTAGAAGCTGAGATAGTTGATTTTAGACTTTTTTCTTTTCTTTTTTCTAATTGAACTTTAGATGAAGGTTTACAGACAAACTAGCTTCTCATTAAACAGTTAGTACACATATCGTTTTATGACATGGTTAACAACCCCACAACATGTCAACACTCTCCCTTCTTGACCTTGGGTTCCCTATTACCAGCTTTCCTGTCCCGTCCTGCCTTCTAGTCTTTGCCCCGGGGCTGGTGTGCTCCTTTAGTCTCATTTTGTTTTATAGGCCTGTCTAATCTTTGGATGAAAGGTGAATCTCAGGAGTGACTTCATTACTGAGCTAAAAGGGTGTTGAGGGGCCATACTCTCAGGGTTTCTCCAGTCTCTGTCAGGCCAGTAAGTCTGGTCTCTTTTTGTGAGTTATAATTTTGTTCTACATTTTTCTCCAGCTCTCTCCAGCACCCTCTATTGTGATCCCTGTCAGAGCTAGACTTTTTTCTTTTCTAATATAAGCATTTAAAACTATAAATTTCCCTGAAAGTACTGCTTTGGCTTCATCTCACAAAATTTAACATGTAGTGATTTTATTACTATGTAGTTTAAAATATTTTCTAATTTCCTTTGTGATTTCTTCTTTGATCCATGGATTGTTTGTGAGTTTTGTATTCCTGAAACTTGGAGCTTTTATACTTATTCTATTGTTGATGTCTAATTTCTTTTCATTATGGTCAAAAAACATACTCTGAAAGATTTCAGTCTTATAAAATACTTTGAAACTTGTTTTTATGGCCTAATATATGGCACAGCTTGGTGAATATTTACTGTGCACTTGGAAAAAAAAAGTGTATTCTGTGGTTGTTGGAGATAGTTCTATAAATGTCAATTAAAAAAAAAAAAACAAACCCATTGCTGTCGAGTTGATTCTGACTCATAGTGACCCTACAGGACAGAGTAGAACTGCCCCATAGGGTTTCCAAGGAGCAACTGCTGGATTCGAACTGCTGACCCTCTGGTTAGCAGTTAAGCTCTTAACCACTGAGCTACCAGGGCTCCTAAATGTCAATTAGGTCAGGGTAATTGTTAGTGTCTTTCAGATCTTTGATATTCTTACTTTTGGGAGGAATTTATTTGTGCTATTAATGACTGCCCCCATGCGTGTGTCAGTTTGTCGTACTGCGGGGGCTTGCGTGTTGCTGTGATGGTGGAAGCTATGCCACCAGTATTCAAATACCAGCAGGGTCACCTACGGTAGACATGTTTCAGCTGAACTTTCAGACTAAGACAGACTAGGAAGAAGGACCCGGTGGTCTACTTCTGAAAAGAATTAGCCAGTGAAAACCTTATGAATAGCAGCAAAACATCGTCTGATATAGTGCTGAAAGATGAGCCCCTCAGGTTGGAAGGCACTCGGAAGACAACTGCAGAAGAGTTGCCTCCTCAGAGTACAGTCGACTTTAACGACGTGGATGGAGTCAAGGACTGGGCAGAGTTTCGTTCTGTTGTACATATGGTGGCTATGAGTCGGAATTGACTCGACGGCACCTAACAACATTAATGACTGAGAGGTATATTAAAGTCTCTAACGATGACTGTGACTTTGATGATTTCTATCAGTTTTTGCTTCATGTATTTGGAAACTCTGTTTAATTACATTATTAATTGTTATATCCTCCTAATATACTGACCCATTTGTCATTATGAGGAATCCTTCTTAGACTCCAGCAATTCTCCTTGTATTGAAGTCTATTTTTTTTTCTTGAATTAATGTAGCCAATCCATTTTTAAAAAATTTTGGTAAAATACATAACGTAAAATTTACCATTTTCACCATTTTAAGTGTACAATTCAGTGGCATTAAGTATATTCACAATGTTGTGTAAACATCATCACTTTATTTCCGTAACTTTTTCATGAGAAATTCTGCACCCACCAAGCAGTAACTCCCCATTTTCTCCTCCCTCCAGTCCCTGGTAGCCTCTATTCTATAAATTTGTCTATTTCTAGATACCACATATAAGTAGAATCATATATTTGTTGTTTTGTGTCTGGTTTATTTCACCTAGCATAATGTTTTCAAGGCTCACGCGTATGCTAGTATTTATCAGCACTTCATTCCTTTTTATGGCTGATTAATAGTCCACTGTATATACCACATTTTGTTTATCCATTCATTTGTTGCTGGACACTTGGGTTATTTCCACCCTTTATCTATCGGAAATTATGCAGCTATGAACACTGGGGTACAATATCTGTTAGAGTCCCTATTTCAATTCTTTTGTGTATATACCTAAGAGTGAAATTACTGGGCATATGGTAATTATATGTTAAACATTTTTAGGGATCACCAAGCTGTTTTCCGCAGCAGCTGCACCATTTTACATCCCACCAACAATGCATGAGGGTTCCAATTTTCTCCACATCCTCATCAATATCTGTTATTTCCCCTCCTTTTTAAAATAATAACCATCCTAACTGGATGTGAAAACCCGTTGTAGTTGAGTCGATTCTGACTCATAGTGACCCTATAGGACAGAGCAGAACTTCCCCATAGGGTTTCCAAGGCTGTAATCTTTATGGAAGCAGACTGCCACATCTTTCTCCTGCTGAGTGGCTGGTGGATTCAAACTGCCAACCTTTCAGTCAGCAGCTAAGCACTTAACCACTGCATCACCAGGGTTTCTTTGCTGGGTGTTAAGTAGTATCTAATTGTGGTTTTGATTCGCATTTCATAATGAATAATGATTTTGAGCATCTTTTCATGTGCCTATTGGCCATTTGTATATCTTTTTTGGAGAAATGTCTATTCAAGTCTTTTGTCCATTTTTAAATTGGGTTGTTTGTCTTTTGTTGCTGAATTGTAAGAGTTCTTTATACATCTGGATATTAATCCCTTATAAGATATACAATTTTCCAATATTTTTTCTATCCTGTGGTTGTCTTTTCACTCTCTTGATAATGTCCTTTGATGCACAAAAGTTTTAATTTTGATGAAGTCTAATTCACCTATTTTTTCTTTTGTTATCTGTGCTTTTGGTGTCATATTGAAGAAACCATTTCCAAACCTAAGGCCATGATGACATTAGCTTATGTTTTCTTCTAAGAGTTTTGTGGTTTTGGCTCTTATATTTAAGTCTTTGACCCATTTTGAGCTAACTTTTACATATGATGTAAGGTCCAACTTCATTCTTTGCATGTGGATATTCAATTTTCCTTGCACTATTTGTTGAAAAGACTGTCCTTTTCCCACTGAATGATCTTGGCACCCTTGTTGAAAATCAACTGACTATAATTGTGAGGGTTTATTTCTAGGCTGTCTATTTTATTCCATTTGTCTGTATGTCTATCCCTATGACAGTACCACACTGTTTTGATTACTGTAGCTTTGTAGTAAGTTTTGAAATTGGAAAGTGTGAGTCCTTCAATTTTGTTCTTTTTCAAGATTGTTTTGGCTATTTGAGTTCCACTGAAATTCTGTGCAAACAACTGTGTATGGCAGTGAATTGATAATATGTGGGGGAGGGGGCTAGAAAAACACAGTGATTTTTTGAAATTTTTTTTAAAGTACAAGACAATGTTTTTAAAATTGTTTATTTAAAAAAATCTGTTGGGTCTATTCTTATAAAAACACAAGTTTAAAATACACACATTTTCAAAATGGAATTACATCTTCCCACTTAACCATTTATTTCTAGCATTCCCAGAGGATGTTCCTAGAATCTTGGTTTTCAACTTCATCCCAGAATTTTCAAGTTTGAGACTAGTGGGAGTAAACCAGTAACCACCCGGCATATGTTTAACTGCCCCTCCTCCTCTGCCTGAGCCTGGGCTAACTGTTGGAGGGCCATCCATCAGAGCCTACCTCAGTTTCCTCATCTATCAAACAGGGATAATAATAGTACCTACCTCATGGGGTTGCAACGAAGATTATAAGAGTTAATTCGTGCAAAGCATTTAACATGGGCCTGGCATAAATGTCAGCTATTTTTATTATGCAGTGCTCACCAAGATTAACATGCTCAGCCCTATATGGCAAACAGTCATTCGGAATTGAAACACTAGCTCCTTGATAAGAAAGGCACAGGATCCATACAAAGAAAGCCATAAGGTTTAAGGAAAGTTATACTATGCTTCTGTTTGGGAAGATAATATTGTAAAGATATCAGTTCTCTTTTAACTAACTTATAAATCTACTGCAGTGATTCTCCAGGGGACATTTGGCAATGTCTAAAGGAAACAGCCCTGGTGACACAATGGTTGAAGTGCTCAGCTGCTAACCAAAATGTCGGCAGTTCGAACCCACCAGCCACTCCACAGCAGAAAGATGTGGCAGTCTGCTTCTGTAAAGATTACAGCCTTGGAAACCCTATGGGACAGGTCTACCCTGGCCTACAGGGTCACTATGAGTCGCAATTGACTCGACGGCAGTGGGTCTGGGTTTGGCTTAAAGACATTTTTGGCTGTCACAAACGGGGGGAGGGCTGTTACTGGCAGAGATACTGCTAAACATCTTATAGTGCACAGGACAACTCCCGTAACAAAAAATTATCTGACCCAAAGAAACCTTGACCTAAAGCAATCCTTGACAAAATGATTCTAAAGGTAATTTGGAGGAAAAATAAGTGGGCACAAATAGCCAAGAAACTTTTTGGGGGGGGGCAGGGGGAATAAGCAGACGTAACTGTTTGACAAGATAACAAAATGTGTTTGACCAAACCACAAAAATAAAACAGTAAAGTTCTGGCACTGAGAAGAGACAATTCAATGAAACATAATAGAAAAAGACCCAAGCATATAAAATATTTTGGTGTAAAAAATGTGTTTCAAATCAGTGGAGAGAAGATGATTATTCAAGAAATGATTTATGGACAATTGATTAACACTATATTTTATCAACTGTAATAGCTAAAATGTTTCCCCCATACAGCTGCAATTGGAATGTATCTTATAAGTACATTTTGTGTGGTTGTGTTTCTTTGTGTGCTTCCTGAAAAGCTGTTATTAAAGTGACAGCAAGTCTTAGACTTGGTGCTTCCTTAGATACAAGGCTATATAGTATATGGAAAATGGTAAGCATACTACATGCCACATAAAACATTTCAGATGAATTAAAGAGCTAAATGTTAAGAACGAGATAGTAAAAGAACCATAATAAAACATAGGATAATAATGTTAGGATGGGAAAAGATCTTTCTAAACAGAAAGACAAAGAATGAAATTGCAAAGAAAAAGGATGCATAAATACATACATAAAAATGTAAGACTACCTTAACACCACAAACCATAAATTACAAAATTTACTGTAATCTCAATTTTTGAAGTGGAAGTTATTAGGAAGTTGACAAAATGATTTTAAAGTTATTTGAAAGCATAAACATGCTGTTATGATTGAATTGTGTCCCCCAAAAATGTATGTCAACTTGGCTAGGCCACGATTCCCAGTATTGTGGTTGTCCACTATTTTGATATCTGATGTGATTATCCTATGTGTTGTAAATCCTAACCTCTATGATGTTAATGAGGCAGGACTCAAGCTATAGGATTAGGTTGTATTTTGAGTCAATCTCTTTTGAGATATAAAAGAGAGAATTGAGCAGAGAGGAGAGGGACCTCATGGACCTCATACTACCAAGAAAGAAGTGCCAGGAGCAGAGAGTGTCCTTTGGAATTGGGGTCCCTGCGCTGAGAAGCTCCTGGACTGGGGGAAGATTGTTGACAAGGACCTTCCCTCAGAGCTGAGAGAGAAAGCATGCTCTGGGCGCTGGTGCCCTGAATTTGGAATTCCAGCCTCCTAGACTGTGAGAGAATAAATTTCTGTTTGTAAAAGGCATCCACTTGTGGTATTGCTGTTATAACAGCAGTAGATAACTAAGACACATGCAAAACTAGGCAGAAAAATTCTTAAAAAGTACAATGAAAAGTTTCCTCTGCTTATAATTAAAACAGCATGTACCAATGCCAGAATAGAAAGTCTACAAGTAGACATAAGATATAAAAAAAGTTTGCTATTTGATAAAGGTAATATTTCAAATCACTGGATAAAAAGGATAGATTATTCAATAAATGATGTTGGGACACATACCTCACACCAAGCACAAAAACTGACTCAAAATGGATCAAAGACCTATATATAAAATCTAAAATGATAAAGATCATGGAAGAAAACATAGGGACAATGCTAGGAGCCCTAATACATAAACAGAACACAAAACATTACTAACAATGCACAAACACCAGAAGAGAAACTAGAAAAGTGGGAACTCCTAAAAATCAAACACTTATGCTCATCAAAAGACTTTACCAAAAGAATAAAAAGACAACCTACAGATTGGGAAAGAATTTTCAGCTATGACAAGTCCGATCAGTGTCTAATCTCTAAAATCTACAAGATATTGCAAACCTCAACAACAAAAAGACAAACAACCCAATTTAAAAATGGGCAAAGGATATGAACAGGCATTTCACCAAAGAAGACATTCAGGCAGCTAAGATACATGAGGAAATGCTCATGATCATTAGCCATCAGAGAAATGCAAATTAAAACTACAACGAGATAACATCTCACCCCAACAAGGGTAGCATTTATCCAAAAAACACAAAATAATTAATGTTGGAGAGGTTGCAGAGAGACTGGAACACTTATACACTGCTGGTGGGAATGTAAAATGGTACAACCACTTTGGAAATCAATTTGGCGCTTCCTTAAAGAGCTGCAAATAGAAGTGCCATATGATCCAGCATTCTCAGTCCTTGGAATATATCCTAGAGAAATAAGAGCCATCACACAAATAGATATATGCACATCCATGTTCACTGCAGCACTGTTCACAATAGCAAAAAGATGGAAACAACCTAGGTGCCCACCAACGGTCAAACAGACAAATTATGGTATATTCACACAATGGAATACTACGCAATGATAAAGAACAATGAATCTGCAAAACATCTCATAATATGGATGAATCTGGAAGGCATTATGCTGAGTGAAATTAGTCACAAAAGGACAAATATTGTATAAGACCACTATTATAAGAACTCAAGAGAAGGTTTAAACACAGAAAACATTCTTTGATGGTTATAAGGGTGGGGAGGAAGAGAGAGGGGTATTCACTAACTAGATAGTAGATAAGAATTATCTAAGATGAAGGGAAGGACAACACACACTACAGGGGAAGTCAGCACAACTGGACTAAACCAAAAGCTAAGAAGTTTCCTGACTACAACTAAACACTTTGAGGGACAGAGTAGCAAGGGTGGGGGTCTGGGGACCATGGTTTCAGGGGACATCTAGGTCAGCTGGCATAACGAAGTTTATTAAGAAAATGTTCTGCATATCCCACTTTGGTGAGTGGCGTCTGGGATCTTAAAAGCTAGCGAGCAGCCATCTAAGATACATCAATTTGTCCCAACCCACCTGGAGCAAAGGAGAATGAAGAACGCCAAAGACACAAGGAAAATATTCATCCAAGAGACAAAAAGGGCCACATAAACCAGAAACTCCATCAGCCTGAGACAAGAAGAACTAGATGGTGCCTGGCTATCACCAATGACCACCTGACAGGGAAAACAAGAGAGAGTCCCTGACGGAGCAGGAGAAAAGTGAGGTGCAGAAATCAAACTTCTAGTAAAAAGACCAGACTTGATGGTCTGACTGAGACTGGAGGGACCCTGGAACACATGGCCCCCGGACTCTCCATTAACCTAGAACTGAAATCATTCCCAAAGAAAACTCTTCAGAGAAAGATTAGACTGGACTATGGGACATAAAATGATACTTGCGAAGAGAGTGCTTCTTAGCTTAAGCGGATAAATGAGACTAAATGGGCAGCTCTTGTTCAGAGGCAAGATGAGAAGACAAAAAGGGACAGGCTGGTTGAATGGACACAGGAAATCCGGGGTGGAATGGAGGAGTGTGCTGTCACATTAGAGGGAGAGCAGCTAGGGTCACACAACAATGTGTGTATAAATTTTTGTATGAGAAACTGACCTGACTGTAAACTTTCACTTAAAGCACAATTAAAAAAAAATGATGTTGGGACAAATGGCCATCTGGGGAGAAAAAAATTAGATTGCCACTTCTTTTTTGAAACTAATTCCAGGTAGAGTAAAGAATTAAATGTAAAAAAATTTTCCAAAGATTTTTTTCTTAATAAAATCCAAATTCCTTATTGTGACCTTGTTGTTGTTAGCTGCCACGGAGTCGGCCCCTGATTCATGGCAATCCCATGCACAATGGGATTGGACTGTTGTGATCCATAGGGTATTCATTAGCTGATATTTCAGTAGATCGCCAGGTCTTTCTTCCTAGCCCATCTATTTCTCATCTCTTCCAACTCTGCCCTTCACTTATTACACTCCAGCCTTTTGGTTCCTCCAGTAAGTCACGCCCATTTCCACCTTTACTAAGCCTTTGCACTTGCTGTTCCCTTTGCTGCTACCTTATTCCCCTAGATCTTCTCATGACAAATTTGTTCTGTCATTTGAGTCTCAGATCAAATAGTAACTCTTTAGAGAGGTCTTCCTTAAAAACAAAATCTAATGTTCCCAACACCAGCCAAGTCACTCTATTATATTGTTCATTTATTTGTTAGTTTGTTTATTATCTATCTGTAAAAATGGCACGGTAGGGGCACCTGACCTCCTCTAACTTCACAAGGGAGAGGAGAAAGAATCAAGATCAACAGCCCAAGGCTGATTCCTATGAGGTGGAGGTCAAACATACCTCCACCCTTCAACCTTTTTACCAATTCTGACACCAGCTGTCTCTCCCACATCACTCTCTACTTCTCTGCTGGGTTCAGTAATTTGTTGCAATGGCCAAACACACAGAACTCAGACAATACTCACGATTATGAGGTTTATTAGCGAAGTAAGAGGTCACAATTCAGGATCAGGAACGACTCAGGATAGTTCTTTGGTCAGGACAGCTTCTTGGGCATGTCTGCAGGCAGGCCTCTCCCTTTGCCTCTTGGCCCTTTAGCCTCTTGGCTTTGTAGGCCTTTTGGGCTGGCCTGGCCTCTGCCCTGCTTGGGCAAGTGTTATAAAGCTCTTTATCTCCCACCAGTAAGTGCCTGGGGGCATACGACTCTGCCAGTAAGCTTCAACCCCAAGGCACTTAGCTCTCTCACTCAGTGGGTCGGCAAGCTTAGCTCCGCCAGCAAGTACCCAGAGGCACCCTACTCTGCCAGGAAGCCTCCTGCCCAAAGGCCCTCAGCTCTCCCTCTCTGTGGGTTGGCACACTCACTGTAACCACCTTGCTCTGTGGGCCAGAAAGCCCACTGCATCATCCCGTACCAGTCTCCTAGTTCTGCTTCTACCATTTCTCTGCCACTGCTTCTCATCATCTTGCACCATCTTCTCTGTTACAGCTCTCTCTCTCTGACTCCTGGGTCTAGGAGGTTCTCAGCACAGAGACCCCAGGTCCAAAGGATGCACTCCACCCTCTGCTCTGGAATTGGCTCTCTTTTAAGCCTAGAGAATTGCAAAACTAACCAATACCCTTGTTAGGGTTCCATATACCTCATCTGCATGCTCCCACCCCACAAGGGTGTTATGCACCTTATCTGCATTATTAGCAAGCTGTCCAACCCCTTTGGTGGGCCACAAACACCTTATTTGCACAGCCCCTCCCAATCATTTGGTGAAAGTTAGAAGACCATGGCAGGAAAGGTCATATAAAAGCAACCATTGCACCGCACTCTCTCTCCCAGCTAGAATGTAGGTCCATTGTCTTCTTGTTCACATCTGGCTCTTCCAGGGTCAGAGCGTATGTTCAATAAGTATTTATTAAATAAATGAATTGCAATCAAAGAAAAAAAATTAAAACCATGATAGTTTATAGAATCTGTCTATCAAATTAGCAAAGATTAAAAAAGTGAAAATGCCTTCTTTTTCTTCCTAATACACTAAATTTATGTCATTGTTTAATGTTTGTCTCCCCCCACTAAAATGAAATCTCCATGAAGCCAGGGACTTAGTTTTGTTCACAGCTATATTCCTAGCACCTAGAACAATGCCTGGCATATAGCACCTAAAAACCAAACACATTGCCGTTGAGTCGATTCCAACTCATAGTGACCCTACAGGATAGAGTAAAACTGCCCCCATAAGTTTTCTAAATCTTTATGTAAATCTTTATGAAAGCAGACTGCCACATCTTTCTTTCGAGGAGTGGCTGGTGGGTTCGAACAGCTGACCTTTCAGCTAGCAGCCGAGAGCTTAACCACTGTGCCACCAGGGCTTTGCATATAGTAAGTATCCCATAAATATTTACATACATTTACCGAATAAATTGATAACACCTATGGGTGGCCAGGTAGTGGATCATAGGCTACTGATGAGAATATAATTAATGTACAATTTATGTAGGAAAAAGTGGCAATATGTTTCAAAAGCCTTTAAAGATAGGCATACCTTTTGACTCAGCGATCTCACTTCTAACAGGAATTTATCTTAAACAAGTGAGCAAGGGTACAAAGATTATTTGTGAGGGAGTTTCCCACTAGGTTGTTTATAATCGAGAAAATTTAGAAACAATGGCATAATATCTATTAACAGGAGATCATAAATAATTACACATCTGAACAATGAAATGCATTAAAATATTGATTAAGATATGTATTTATCGGTATGGAAAGAGACTCAAAATATATTAAGAGAAAAAGGCAAGCTAAAAAAACCCCACATGTATAACAAAACTTCATTTTTGCAAAAAACATGTGTGGGTGGACACACAGGTATATATGGCAGCACAAGCGCATTAACAGACCAAAGTTTAGATGGACATATCAAAATGTTAACACTGGTTATCTCTGGGTGGTGAGATTAAGGATAAGTTTTATGTTCCTCTTTATACATTTCTAGATTTTCTGTCATAAAAAAAAAAATAAAACCAAACCCGTTGCCAACTCATAGTGACCCTGTATGACAGAGTAGAACTGCCTCATGGGGTTTCCAAGGAGCAGCTGGTGGATTTGAACTGCCAACTTTTTGGTTAGTAGCCTGAGCTCTTAACCACTTTGCCACCAGGGGTCCTTTCTGCCATTAGGTCAATTGAAATGAACTATCTGAACATGTTCTACTTTTACAAGTGGGAAAAAAAGGATTAAATATTAAATGACACACCTCATCAACTCAATGAAGACTGAAGCCCGGGTTAAGAATCAAAAGATCAGAAATGTCAGTTGCACTACTGAGGATGGTTTTCTGACTTCCTGAATTCAAGAAAATTGTATCTCCCTCTCTGCACTTCAAAGTCAACATTTACAAAATAGAAAAAAATATAAAACTTGTTTCTTTTATTTCATTGCCTGCCAAGCTTCAGAAGGCCAGGCCTGGCTGAGAAGCAGTAACAAAAAGAATAGCAAAAGCTATCACTTGTGCTGGACACCTCCCTTGCATTGCCTCATTAAAAACCTCATAATAATCCTGCCAGGTAAAGAGTAATGTTCCCAAGCTCAAAAACTGAAAGAGATGACAGAATTTGCCAAAGCTCACACAGCTGCTACGTGGAGGGACCTCAATTTGAACTCAGGTCTCTTGGACCTCAGTGCCTTCAGGAAAGCTGGACAAAAGCGCTTTAGGCTTTATAACCTTGACAAGTCTCTTAATGCCTCTGATCTTTTACATAGTTTTCCTACCATCCTTATATAATCTGCAAGAAAGATAAGAGGAGAACAAGCTTGGAGTTTTTAGAATGTTGGAGTAAATATTTGGAGAAGTAAGATTTAAATTGGGTACTGCTCTCTGGAATTTGCCCTACATTTCTCTTCAACTCCAAAGACTCAAGGTCAAAATGCTTGGCTGGGATGGCCAAGGGGGAGGGGAGCAGTGAGAAGGTGCCCTCATGTATGTGTGTGAAGGACCACAATCAACACAATAGACTGGGATAAGGATGGCATCTGCGCACTGAAGAAGGAAGATGGATCAGGATGAAGGAAGACAGACAATTCCTGGGAGGAAAGGAAGCAGGCAGGAAGAAGGACAAAGTTAAAGGGGGACTGAGAGAAGGGGCAATAGGAAAGAGGAGAAACTAGGAAGAAAGTAAGTGATGTATTTTTTCCTCTATACTCTTTTCCTTGATGATCTCAGTCACTGTTGAAGAACTGAAACATGTGAATTACGGTGTTAGCGAAGAATATTGAATATACCATGGACTGCCAGAAGAATGAACAAATCTGTCCTAGAAGAAATACAGCCAGAATGTTCCTTAGAACCGAGGATGGTGAAACTTCATCTCACTTACTTTGGACATGTCATCAGGAGGGCCCAATCTCTGGACAAAGACGTCATGCTTGGTAGAGGGTCAGCGAAAAAGAGGGAGACCCTCAATGAGACAGACTGACACAGTGGCTTCAACAATGGGCTGAAACATAGCAATGATTGTGAGGATGGCGCAGGATGGGGCAGCGATTCTCTCTGTTATATATGAGGTCGCTAAAAGTGGGCACCGAGTGGACAGCACCTACAACAATAACAGTTTTTTCTTCTCACTTTTTTCTCTCTTTACTCTTTTTCTTGATGATCTCAGTCACTATTAGGCCTTCAACACTCCTTTCTATACGGATGACTGCCAAATTCCTCCAGCCCTGACTTCTCTCCAGAGTTCCACTCCCACGTGTTCAACTCCTCCAGGCTGGCTGCATCCGTCCACTTCCATTTCCCATCAGCATTTAAAATCCAGTAGGTTGAAACTGAATTCAGCATCCCTTCCTTCCCAAGCCTGCTCCTAGTCTTGTACTCGCTCTTACTTAACAATCCACCTGAACTGCTCTCTCTCTGCCATCCCTTCAATCATTCTTTCATCCAACAAATATTTGTTGTGGATCTATTATGACCCACACACTCTGCCACAGCCCTGGGCACATCCACTCACTCACCAAGTCCGGTCACTTCTACCTTGAAAATCTCTTGTGTCTGTCCAAGTCAACTAAATTTTTTACTGAGATTTGCTGAGAATCCCTCTTGCTTGACCCAAGGCAACACAACATGTTAACTGGTCTTGCATGCCATTCATCCTATAGCAATCATCCAGCACTAAGCACTGTACCTGAGACACAGATGGGGCTCACAGTGGAGGCCTAGGGACTACAAACCGCTGGAAAGGGGATTGGGGGAGCAGAAGCTAGATTTGCCTTGAAGGAGTGTTTGTTTGCATATGAAGCACACACAGGGTTTTACTTAAACTGTATGTTACAAATCTATACAAATAACATCAGTCTGATAATTCTTTTATTTTTATTTCTGGAGCATGGCTTTGGGAGGCTGGGGAGATTACTGGAGGTCTGATGTTGAGTCTTTAGATACAGAAAAAGCCTGCCCAACTACCACCCCTATTTGTTGAATATATCACATTCTACGACAGCGACGGACCGGACCATAGATGTCGTGTTTTCTATTGTAGCTCCAGCCCCTAGAACATCTGGTCCCGAGTAGAGAGTTCAATAAATATCTGTGGAGTATTCTGGAAAGGCAGGGACCATAGATGTTTTATTCGCCACCTCAGGAAGAAGGTCAAAGTTGAAGGGGTCTGAGGGAAAAGGACATAGTGCACGCTGTTTCGCTTCCTATCCCCTCAGTGCTTGGTACATGGTAAATGTTTGCTAAGACAAATAAATCACCCTCCTGCATGACTCCAAAATCGGGCCCCAAGCTCGGCAGCCAGGCCCTGGAGCGCAGCCACCATCTGGCCCAGGCCCGAGCTGCCCTCCTTCCCTCCCAGCCTGGGCTTCTGTTACCTCCCCGCACACATCTGTACCAACCACACGCCAAACAATGACACGCTCCGCTTCCCAGCCTCGAGGTCTGGGGCCGGGCTGTTGCCCCGCCAGGCCCCCAAAGCCCCCGACCCGCCCGCCCAGGCTCAGGGGGCTTCCGCGGCCGGGCCTGAGACCGCCGCTCGCTGCGGGCCCTGGCACCCCCCCGCCCCAGGCGCGCAGGACGTCCTCCATGTGCTCGGCCGCAGCTCGCCAGACCCAGCCCGCTGAGGGTTAAGCGCTGAGCCCGGGGGGCCTGGCCGCCTGGCTCGGCCCCACCGCGCTACGAGGGGCCGGAAAGGCCGGGAAGGCGGCAAGGCGGGAAGCAGCTGCAGCCGTGAGGCGCCAGGGGGCGGCGGGCCGAGCCGCGGGATGGCGAACATGCGCGGCCAAGGGGAGTCGGCGCTCCGGCCGCGGGGGCTGGGCGAGCAGCGGCTCGCTCACTCACCACGGTCCGGCGGGGCAGCGCGCCGGGGGTCCGGGATAGGGCCCGGCGGATCCTCCGCGCCGGGCCCGAGCGGGGTCCGCTGGGGCTCTCAGAGCCGCTGTCGTCCGAGATCACGATGAACTCCTCCATGGCTGCGGGCCCTGGCCGAGCCAGCGTGCGGACAGCCGGCCACCAAGGCGACGGCAGCAGCGGTGGGGACTTCGGTTCCTGCTGCTGAAGCTGTGGCGGCGTAGGCGACAACCGGGGACATTACCCCGCCAGCCTCGCCCCGAGCCCCGCCCCCGCCGGCCCTCCCCTCCCACCCCGAGCCACGCCCACGGGCGGCGGGGCAGGGACAGCCGGGTCAGGGCCGCCGTCACCGTGCTAGGCGGCAACACACTGCCTCCCTTCCCAGGAGGGAAAAAAAAAAAAAAGAAAATCAACTTGTAGCCGGCTTGAGCCGGTGTTGGAAGGCGGGCGTGCGAGGCGCGAGGCTGCGAGGGCTTCCCCAGCAGTTTCCAACTGACTAAAGTGTGAAGTGAGGTGTGATCTAGCCTCGCCCGGGCCGAGATGTGAGCAGGCCTCTCTGACTGAGAGGGGAGAGGGGTACTGGAATGTGGGTGACCAGGACTCCCTCAACATCTGAGGATGGGTAATTCTGACCGACATAGTAGAGGAGCCCCCAACATCTGAGGGTGGGTGACCCAGCCCCTGACTGATGGTGAAGAGAGGTCCTAATTGTTTGTGCACATGTGCAGGTGTATCTGTAAGATAAATTTCTGTAAGTGGAATTACTGGGTCAAAGGCAGAGGCAGTAGCTAGGGGGTGTTAGAGAAGAGCATTTGCCCCCGGGCGCAAGTCCAAGGGCCGCCAGAGGAGGCTGGGTTGAATCCTTCCCCCCAACCCCACACACCCATCGAGGAGGTTGTTGGGAGGCGCAAACTTAGAAATTGCCTCTGGGAGCTTGTTACCCCCACTAAGCCTCTGGTCAAAGGCTACGTTTATTTTGTTGTTCTGATAAATTTACCCACCTAAACTGTACCAATTTACAGTCTCACCAGCAATGTATGTCTCCTAGGAATTTAAACCATGAAGTACAGAGTCGTTCGGTTGGTAGCAGGATCAGAAGCTGGAAAAAATGTACAAAGAGAAGCTCTGCGGTAGCAGAGACCATGAATTAGATATTATGAATAAACAGAAGTTATAAAGATGTAAAAAGGTATACTGAATGGAGGGAGAAGTGGTAAGTCGTTGATTGGTTGGTTGGTTGTAGGGCCGAAAAAAAACAAACAAACCCATTGCCGTCAATCGATTCCAACTCATAGAGACCCTATAGAACAGAGTAGAACTGCCCCATAGGGTTTCCACAGAGTGGTTGGTGGATTTGAACTGCCACCTTTTGGTTAGCAGCAAGCTCTTAACCACTGCACCACCAGGGCTCCGGTTGTAGGGCAGGAACATTAAAATCAAAGCTAGGACCTGTGTTACAGTAAATGTGGGATATTGGCAAACTCCTGCTGCTCAGGTTCCAACAACTTTGCAAAACGTATTAACAGATCCAAAGAAAAATGTGTCTATCAAAAGTGGGGTTGGTTCCTAAAGGAAGAGTTATCCGCTATCTGAGCAAGGTCTAGCGCAGTGGGGTCCTCTAACTTCAGTGAGTATCAGAATCACCCAGGAAGCTCGTTAAAACAAGATTGCTGGTCCTCACCCCAGAGTTTCTGATTCAGTAGGTGTGAGGTGGGGCCCAATAATTTGCATTCCTTAAGTGTTCCCCAGTCCCAGGGCGGTGTAAACGGTTAATGCTAGTGGGCTAACTGAAACGCTGGAGATTTGACTCCACCTAGAGGTACCCCAGAGGAAAGGCCTAGTGATCCACTTCTGAAAACCAGCCATTGAAAACTCTGTGGAGGACAGTTCTACTCTGACACATAAGGGTTGCCGTGATCAGAATTGACTGGATGGCAGCTGGTTTTTTGTTTTTTTTTTGGTCTTAACATGTTCCCAGGTGATGTTGATGCTGCTGATGTGAGGACCACACTTTGAGAACTATTGGTCTAATGGACTGGGAGCTTATGGCTAACAGACTTTAGATGTTCTGGTCCAAAAGATGAGATAATCCTTGTTTTCTTCACCTAATGCCGTTAAACATTTAATTTATTTAACTTTCTCCTTGAAATACTGTCTTCCCTAGGCTTCTGTGACTTTATACTCATCTGTTTCCTTCCACCTCTCTTACCACTTCTATTCAGTCCTTGTAAACCTGTTGCTGTCGGGTCAATTCCAACTCATAGGGACCCTATAGGACAGAGTAGAACTGCCCCATGGGATTTCCAAGGAGCGGCTGGAGGATTTGAACTGCTCACCTTTCGGCTAGCAGCTGAGCTCCTAACCATTGCACCACCAGGGGTCCATTCAGTCCCTTTAGCCTGCTCCTATTTCCGGATCCACTCCTTAGATCTTGATGTTCTTCAGAGTTCTGACCTTGGCACCTTCACACACTGTACCTTATCCCTAGACAATCTCAACTATTCCCATGGCTTCAATAATCATTTTTATGCTAGGGTCTTTTACAAGTTTATCTTCAGCCCAGCCCTGTCTTCAATGTTCCAGTTGTATATATTCAAATGTCTTTTGGCAAGATAACCATGGGAAGCTCACAGGCATCTCAAATTCAGTGTGTCTAAGACTGAAGTTACTCTCCCATTCCCCGACCACCACATACTCTTCCCCTCAAAAAAGCCTGCTTCTCCTGTGTTCCCTATCTCAGTAAGTGGTGGTACCACTAGCCAGCCAATTGAGAAACCTGAGTATTATCCTTGATTTCTACCTTTTCCTCCGGTCCTGTCTATTTTACCTCCTAAATGTTTCTTGCATCCATTTACTTCTCTTGGCCTCTGCTGCTATGATTCTAGCCTAACTAAGATCACCTCTGGCCCAGTCTACTGCAGTTTCCTCCAGTATGGTTTCCCTCTTTTGTCCTCTTTCTTTCCTTTCTCCACACTCAGCCAAAGTGATCTTTAAGGAAGTTTATAAATCTGATTATGCCCCCTTCAGTGTTATCCCAATAACACCAAAAGACAAATATAT
The DNA here is from genome assembly GCA_030035585.1 of Dugong dugon. Classification (NCBI taxonomy): domain Eukaryota; kingdom Metazoa; phylum Chordata; class Mammalia; order Sirenia; family Dugongidae; genus Dugong; species Dugong dugon. The sequence goes on from CM057460.1 coordinate 154,584,614, forward strand.
ATGTTGTTGTTATATGTATATACTACAACAACACATAGGTATTTGTTTTATACATGTATATAAACATATGCAAATTTAAAGATAAATTTCTAGCAAGGCTCTTCAAGTGATCTGACTACTATTTCTCCAGTTTTATCTCAGAGAAGTCACACTCTTACTCCTCTCACTCATTCTCTGACCATACCAGATTTCTTTCCATTTCCAAGCTCTATGGGGCTCTATGGGGCAGAAATCCTATGGAGCAGTTCTACTCTGTCCTATACGCTCACTATGAGTCAGAAACGACTTGACAGCACACAACAGCAACACTTCCTTACACCATGTCACATGCTGTTTCTTTTGCCCTGAACACTCTTTTTCACCGTATCTAATCTCCCTCTTTCAACCATTCAACAAATATTTAAAAGTCTTTTTACAATAGAAAACGTCACACATACATAAAAGTAGAATAATCAGAACAGTGGCAGAGTGGGGGATGGTATTTATTGGAAGGTGCGTGGTGGAACTTTCTGGGTTGATGGAAACGTCCCATGTCTTGATAGAGTTTGAATGGTTACACAGGTGTATACATTTGTGAAAACCCATCAAATAGTACACTTAAGGTTGTGCATTTCACTGTAAATTTTACCTAAAGAACCAGAAAATTTTCTGAACTCTAGTTTATGATAACGTGCTGTAGAGTTAAGGAGTGAAGTGTACTAATGTCTGCAATTTACTTTGAAATGCATCAAAAATAAGCTGGATGAATGGGAAGATGGACAGATATAGGTAAAGCAAATATGGTGAAATGTTAACAATTGTCAAATCTAGGTGGTAGGCTTATGGGTGTTTACTTTTGACTTTTATGTATATTTGAATGTTTTCAGGCTACAATGTTGAGAAAAAAATTTAAAGAAGAGAATAGAATGAACCCCATGTGCACATCAGTCAGCTTCAACAGTTATCAACTCATGGCCACTTATATACCCATTCCCCCTGCAGAGCAATAGGTTTCTCTTTTAAAATGGCCTTTCTGGTCATGGTCTTTTAACAACCACGAAATGATTGGGTGGGACTATGCAAATAAGGTGCTTATAGCCCAAAGGGATTGGTCAGTTTTGCCATCCTGCTAGGCTTATATGGGGTCATTCCACAGAGGTTTTCTTTTTTTGGTGGGAGGGAACCTCACTACTGTCAAGAAGAAGAGCCACGAGCAGAAAGTGTCCTTCGGACCAAAGGTCCCTGTGCCAAGAACCTCCTAGACCCAGGAGACAGAGAGCTGTAACACTGGAGGCAGCAGCGGCATGAGATGGCAGCAGCATGACAAGGCTAGCAGCAGAGGCCAGGCCTGAGCAGTGCCCAGTGACCAAGACCTGCCTGTTGGCGTGGCCAAGAAGAAGCTGTCTTGATTGAAGAACCATATCCTGAGGTGTTCCTGTTACTTCCAAGTTGATCCTGATCTCAAGTGGTAACCTATTACTTCCCTGATAAACCCCATAATTGTGAGTATCGTCTGTGAGTTCTGTGTGGCTGCTACAATGAATTATCGAACCCAGGAGAGAAGTAGAGAGTGACATGCAAAGGATGGCTGGTGTCAGAAATGGTAAAGAAGCTGGAGAGTGGAGGTATGGCTGACCTCCACCTCATAGGAATCAGCTTTGGGCTGATGCTGATGGTGATTCTCTCTCCTCTTCCTGAAGTTAGATGAGGTCTGACACCACCACTTTATACCCCATCTCCATCTTACTGGATTATTTTAAAGCAAATCCCAGACATCATATCCTTTATTCTGTAAACATTTCAGTTTGCATCATTAAAAGATAACGAATCTTCGTTCAATAAATTGTTATTGAGCACTTACGCTATACTCGAGATACAATAGTGAGCAAGATAGACATGGTTCCTGGCCTCAGGTGCTTATAGTTTAAGGAGAAGACAACAATAAACTAGTAAATAAATATAAATTATGGTAAGTATATAAGCAGTTTGAGAAGCCTCAACTTGTGAGATATTTATAAAGATGAAACAGTTTTATTTTCCAATAGCCATTACCACTGTCTTTAGAAATCCTCTTACTCTCGGGATAGAGGATTCCCATAAGAATATCTTAGTCTAGTCCCATAATTTTGCAGTAAGTTTCAGTAATTATTACAGTCTCATTCTAAACAGTAAGTCAAAATCCTGCCCATTTTAAATCTTTAATCTCATACAGTTGGCCCTCTGTATCCGTGGGTTCTGCATCCACAAATTCAACCAACTGTGGATCGAAAATATTAGGGAAAAAAAAAAAAGAAAGTTCCAAAAAGTAAAAGCTGAAGTTGCTGCACACCAAGCACTATGTGGAACCCATAGGAATGAAATGATGTGTAAGCATACCCTACTGTAGTCTCCAGCCGTTTCATAGATCCTCAGTCTCTCTCCAGCACTTGCCTTTTGAGCATTGTTCACCTTGCCTCACGTTCATTGGCTACTTGTGTTCTATGCACCCTTCCTTTCTGTGAAAAAATGGCTCCTAAAAAGCAATTAAGTGGTCAAAGCAATCCCTCAAAGATTAAGTGTGAGGGGGTTGAGGAGAGTGAGAGGAAGGAGTTTAAGGCTAGAAAGGGATGGCTGGCTAGGTATGTGAAGAGCTACAGCCTCCAGAACTTCAAGATCACAGGAGAACTGGCATCACATGATGCCCAGGCAGCATCAGCGTTCCCAGAAGAGCTCAAGAAACTCGTAGAAGACAAAGGCTACCTTCCAGAGCAATTGTAATGAACTACTATTTACATAGCATTTACATTGTATTAGGTATTATAAATAATCTAGAGATGATTTAAAGTATATAGGAGGATGTGGGTAGGTTATATGCAAATACTATGCCATTTTATATAAGGGACTTGAACATCTGTGGATTTTGGTATCAGCTGGGGTCCTGGAACCAATCCCTCTTGGGGGGGGGGGGGATTGATAAAATCCCCCTAGCAAGGGATGACTGTATTTGATTCATAGCTCTTCCTTTTCTCCAGGTGCAGGCCAGGCTCCTAGCTACAATAGCTCTTAGTTGAGGGCGTGGTAATGTCACTCTGCTTCCCTTGTCTTGGCTCTTGCTCCTCCCACGTAGGGAAGAGAAGGAGGGAGAAAGAATGTTCTCTGCAAGACTGACCATGAAGACTTGCCTGTTCTGTTTCTGCTGGTTGTTGCTATTTCAGTAATAACTTTCCAGTATGGTAGGCGTTTTAATAACAGCTCCCTTTTGCAGGCAACTTTTTCCAATCTGGGGCCTTCCCTGCAGACTCTCTGGCCTAGTAGATCTCAGGCTCAACCTCTTTCTCTCAGGCACCCTCACCAGTCCCTATCAGAGGCAATCTAACACACAGCCTTTCGGTGGGGGGATCCGTATCCAGAGGGACTTTTTTGGGGAGTACCAACAAGACGCCTTAAGCATCCTTCTGTGCTTTCCACTTGACTCACAATGGGGAACTTACATGCATCATTCAAGGAGGAAGGGAATGCAGGCAGCTCCCACCCTGGTGCCCCTCTCTCAGCACCACCATCTCTCTTCTCCCTTCCTTTACCCCCAACAGCATCAGGGTCCTCTCTGCTAGGTCTATGGTTCAGTGACCTTCAGACAAGTTCCCAGCTCAGGAAGGGTGGAAAGGAATAGCTTGTTGCATCTTACAACTTGTGGGAAGGGAATGGGGGAACAAGTTGAATGCCCCCCATGTCTTTCAGCTGAGGAGTAGTAATGGATGGTTGCCACTTACAATAAGTGATATTCATCCATAGATACATGAATTAATTAGAAAAAAATTAAATACCTATTTTTGTTGCAGACTTTATGATAAAGTGATGAATAAGTGACTTTCAAGCATAAAAATGGTGATATGACTTTAGGGATACAACAGTGTTCTGACTGTATATATCTTCTTCATCAGCCATCCTGCCTGAAATTAATACTCAGGAAAAATACAGAATCCCTGGTGGTATAATGTGAGAGCACTTGGAAAGTATCTTGTCCTTACCTTGCAGCCCAGATTGATGACTACTGGCCTACTGCTTTCCTTAAAACTGTAAGTAATACCACTTGTGTTTTCTTGGCCATTCCCTGTTAGTGTTGTTGTTGTCAGGTGCCATTGAGTCCATTCCGACTCATAGTGACCTTATGTATGACAGAATGAGATGCTGCCAAGTCCTGTGCCATCCTCGCAATCTTTGCTATGTTTGAACACATTGTTGCAGCCACTGTGTCAGTCCAACTCATTGAGAGGCTCCCTCTTTTTCACTGACCCTCTACTTTACCAAGTATGATGTCTTTCTCCAGCAATTATTCCCTTCTGATGGCATGTCCAAAGTAAGTGAGACTAAGTCTCACCATCCTCACTTCTAAGGAGCATTCTGGCGGTACTTCCTCCAGGACAGATTTGCTCGTTCTTCTGGCAGTCCATGGTATATTCAGTATTCTCTGCAAATACTACAGTTTGAATGCATCAATTCTTCTTCAGTCTTCCTGTTCATTGGCCCGCTTTTGCATGCTATGAGGTGATTGAAAAGACAATGGCTTAGGTAAAATGCAGCTTAGTCCTCAAAGTGGCATCTTTGCTTTTTAACACTTTAAAGAGGTCTTTTGCAGCAGATTTGCCCAGATTTGTTGTTTGATTTCTGGACTGCTGCTTCCATGGGCGCTGATCCAAGAAGAATGAAATCCTAGAGAACTTCAGTTTCTTCGTCATTTATCATGATGTTGTTTATTGGTCCAGTTGTAAGCATTTTTGTTTTCTTTATATTCAGGTATAAGACTACTGAAGGCTGCAGTCTTTTACCTTCATCAGTTAAGTGCCTCAAGTCATCTTTACTTTCAGCATCTTGTATATGTACTAAAATATGGTGTTTACTCAACACCTCCAAAATGATGATGTCTTTTAAAAAACTTAGTGTGTATTTTTCAAGGTGACATTTCTTCATAGATTTATTCCCCCCAAGTTATACATTGTTGTTGTTGTTAGCTGCCCTCGAGTTGGCCCCTGACTCATGGTGACCTTGCAAACAACAGGATCAGGCCACTGTGATCCGTAGAGTTTTCACTGGCTGATTTTTGGAAGTAGATTGCCAGCCCTTTCTTCCTAGTCTGTCAGTCTGGAAGCTCTGCCAAAACCTGTTCAGCATCATAGCAACATGCATGCCTCCACTGACAGATGGGTGGTGGTTTTATATGGGGTGCATTGGCCAGGAGTGACATACGGTCGCTTATACGGAAGGCGAAAATTCTACCACTGCCCTCTGTCATACATTTTTGACTCATAGCAACTGAATATGACAGAGTAGAACTGTCCCATAGGATTTCTCAGATTGTAATCTTCATGGGAGCAGATTGCCAGATTTTTCTCCCATATTGCTGCTGGGTAGGCTCAAACCACCCACCTTTTGTTTAGCAGCCAAGTGCTTAACCATTGCACCACCAGGTCTTCTGTCATACATTAATCCCATGTAAATTAAGAGGTGAATGTAGTCATTTATTCATCCAATCAATACTGTATTTTTTGAGTGCCTACTAGATTGCCAGGTACTATATTAGGGTCTGGGGATAAAGCAGTGAGCAAGACAGCCATGACCTCTGTCTATAAACAGGTAGCCCCAGTTTATGAATGAAGAAAAAAATCATCTTATCTTTTTTTAAAAAAATATTTTATTGTGTTTTAGGTGAAAGTTTACACAGCAAATTAGTTTCCCATTCAACGATTCATACACAAATTATTCCGTGACATTGGTTGCTATCCCCTCAATGTGTCAGCACTCTCCCTATTTCCACTGTGCCTTCCCATTTTCAGCCCTCCAGTTTCCCTGCCCCTCCTTGCCTTCTCATCTTTGCTTTTGGGCAAGCGTTGCCTGTTTGGTCTTGTATAGTTGATCGTTCTAAGGAGCACATTCCTCACAGGTGTTGTTTATTTTATAGGCCAATCTATCATTTGGCTGAAAGATGATCTCCGAGTTGCTTTAGCTCCAGGTTAAAAGAGCGTCTTAGGTTCAACTGGTAGAGCAGAGGACTGTAATGGTTGTAGCTATGGTGATCCTTAAGTCTGGTTCGATTCTGGCTCGAAGAAAGGTGCTATATAGTTAGGAGCCCTTGTGGCTCAGTGGTTAAGAGCTATGGTTGTTAACCAAAAGGTCCACAGTTCAAATCCACCAGCCACTCCTTGGAAACCCTATGGGGCAGTTCTACTCTGTTCTATAGGGTTGTTGTGAGTCGCAACCAACCCCATGGCACCTAACAACAGCACGGTGATAGTCTCAGGGGTTCCTCCAGTCTTTATTACTCCAGCAAGTCTGGACTTGTTTATGAATTTGAGTTTTTTTTCTAAATTTTTTTCCTCTTCTAACTAGGACCTTATATTGTGTCCCTGGTCAGAGTAACCTGTAATGGTGCGCTGGTACCATCTATTCTTCTGGTCTCAGGCCACAGGAGGCTATGGTTTGCGTGGGCCATTAGCCCTGTGGACTAATTGCTTTCTTGAGTCTTTGGTTTCCTTCATTCTCCTTGCTCCAGATGGGAAGAGACTAATAGTTGTAGTTTAGATTCTTACTTTCTTTAAAAAATAATTAATTTTTAATTAAAAAAAAAAACGTGAAAAAGTACGTAAAATTTTTTTTTTTTATAAAAAAATTAAAACACTAAAGACAAGGCTAAAGTCCCCTTTACCACCTTCACTGCCCTGGTCCCTGGTTCCTCCTCTTCAGTGGTTCAGTGTTTAACCTTCTAGGCTCTTTTCTGTGTATTTATGTGCATTCATATGTACACATTAAAATGATGTAGATTTTCAGCTTTATCCCAGAGCATGTCTGCTTTAGTACGGAGAGTTGAAATCTTTATTTGCAGTAACACTGTTTTAAGTGATAGGGCTCCCTGCCTTACTGATGGGGATTTCTTGGTGGATATACATCTTTAAAAGGTTTTTCTTTGTCTCACCAGCTTTTGTTTATGCTAAAGCTGGCCAGCTCAGGTTTCTCCTCAGCCCTAGGAACACTATGTTCCCCTGCTAGATTCCAGGTATAATCTCCCAGTTTCAGGTCACTTTGAGCTTTTCCACTAGACTGCTTTAGCAGGCAGCCTCCCAGTTTAAATCACTTCATGTCAATCATTTTATTATCTGTTTCCTCTGCTTCCATTCCAGCTTCTAATTTGCTGAGTGTCTTAGTCATCTAGCGCTGCTATAATAGAAAGACCACAAATAGATGAGTTTGACAAAGAGAAGGTTATTCTCTCACCGTCTAGGAGGCTAGAAGTCTGAATTCAGGGTGCCAGCTCCAGGAGAAGCCTTTCTTTCTCTGTCGGCTCTGGGGGAAGGTCCTTGTCATCAATCTTCCCCTGGACTAGGAGCTTCCCAGCACAGGGATCCTGAGTCCAAAGGACACACTCTTCTCCTGGCACTACTTTCTTGGTGGTATGAGGTCCCCCTGTCTCTCTGCTTGCTTCTCTCTTTTATCTCTCAAAAGAGATTGAATCAAGATACAACCTAATCTTGTAGATTGAGTCCTGCCTCATTAACGTAACTGCCACTAATTCCACCGTATTAACATCGTAGAGGTAGAATTTACAACACATAGGAAAATCACACCAGATGACAAAATGGTGGACAATCACACAATACTGGGAATCATGGCCTAGCCAAGTTGACACACATTTTTTGGGGACGCAATTCAACTCATGACACTGAGATATCAAGTAGATGCCAAGCTCTTTGTAAATATTTTGTTTTATCCCATATGTTCAAAGACAATACATTCCCATTTGAGAAAAAGCAGTTCAGAATGGTTATAAAGCAGAATGTGTAACCACATTATACTTTGATAATATTAACTTTCTAGACATCTCTGAATGGTCAGTAGCTAAATGTGTAAATACACAATTATACATGAATTTTCCAGTGTATTGCAGCTGGCTTCTTTTTTAAATTAAAAAAATATGTCCTGAATGTTTTCAATGTCAGTCAACATAGATCTACATCATCTATATTATCCATTTTATTGGCTCATAATATTTAAAAAATAATATAATATTTGTTCCTATTGTTGAGAAATGTACAAAAAGCAAACAAAAAAGTACACCACATTTTCCCAGCCCTGATATCCCATGTTGAACAGTTTGTAAAATTAAAAGAAAAATCTCTCTCAGATTTTAAAGTTTATACCACAAAAAGTTACAAAATAAAAAGTGAAAGTTGAAAGCTGCCTTTCTTTCCCAGTTCTTTTCCCAAAGCTAAATACTTTTGTCAGTTTCTTGTGAATCCATCAAAACACCCAAAAGTACTGTAGATACTTATTTCTCTCTCTCTTTTGTTGCTAAGACAAAAAAAAAAAAAAAAGATCACATTATATACAGCTATTTATTTCCCTTGTTTTCACTTAATATATCTTGGTGATCATTTCCTAACTGCAATTTAAATATGTTTTTCTCTTTTTAACAGTTGCATAAAAAGCTTATTTGTTAGGGTGTACCGCAATTTATTTACCAGTTTCCTACATAGATATTTTCATTTTTTGTAGGATTCTGTTTGTTTGTTTTGTGGTTAGTTTTTACTATTACAAATAATGTTGCAAGAACATCTTAGTACTTATTTTAGTGAGTCTTGCCAGTATATCCACAGAGAAATTCTTAAGCATTGGGGACTGGGTTAAAGGATATATGTGCTTTACGTGTTGATAGAAATTACCAGAAAAGTTGAATCAAATTACCCACTCACCAACAGTGTTTGAGAGTGCCTGTTGCCCAAAATTTCCCCAAACACTGGTTATCAAGCTTTTTAATTGTTGCCTGTTAAATTAATTAAAATTACTATCTTGTTCGGATTTGCATTCACTTTATTATGAATGAAGTTCAGGTACTTCTCAAGTGTTTATCTGCCATTTGTATTTGTTTTACTTAAACTGCCTGTTCTGATACATTGACTATTTTTTTCTCCTAGACTGTTCATCTTTTTCAATAGCTATCAGTAGAATTTGTATGGATAGTTAACATTTATTGAATAAAGTACTATGTTGCTTGGATAACTTATTCAACTAGTTCTTTAGTAATAAACACTCAGAGTATTTGCAATATTGTACTGCAGCTTCAGACATTCTTATACCTACATCTTTTCATTTTTTATTTTATTTTGTTGTACTTTAAGTGAAAGTTTACAATTCAAGTTAATCTCTCATACAAAAATCTATACATACATTGTTGTGTGATCCTAGTTGCTCTCCCTATACTGTGACAGCACACTCCTCCTTTCCACCTCTGATTTCCCATGTCCATTCAACCAGCTCCTAACCCTCTCTGGCTTCCCATCTCACCTCCAGACAAAAGCTGCCTGTTTAGTCTCTTCTATCTGCTTGAGCTAAGGGCCACACTCCTCACAAGTATCACTTTATGTCCCACAGTGCAGTCCAATCCCTGTCTGAAGAGTTGGCCTCAGAAATTGTTTTAGTTCTGGGCTGATAGAGAATCCAGGGGCCATGCTTTCTGGGGTTCCTCCAGTCTCACTCAGACCATTAAGTCTGGTCTTCTTACTAGAATTTGAATTCTGCACCCCACCTTTCTCCTGCTCCATCAGGGACTCTCTGTTGTGTTCTCTGTCAGGATGGGCATTGGTGGTAGCCAGGTACCATCTAGTTCTTCTGGTCTCAGGCTGATGAAGTCTCTGGTTTATGTGGCCCTTTCTGTCTCTTGGGCCAATGCTTTCCTTGTGACTTTGGTGTTCTTCATTCTCCTTTACTGCAGGTGGGTTGGGACCAATTGATGCATCTTAGATGGCCGCTCGCTAGCTTTTAAGACTCCAGATGCCACTCACCAAAGTAGTATGCAGAACATTTCCTTAATAAACTTTGTTATGCCAATTGACCTAGATGTTCCCTGAAAGCATGGTCCCCAGAACCCTGCCCCTGATACTCTGTCCCTTGAAATGTTTGGTTGTATTCAGGAAACTTCTTAGCTTTGGTTTAGTCCAGTTGTGCTTACTTCTGTACATACATCTTCATACTCTGGACCATATATCTCTTTAGAATAAATTTCTAGAAGTGGAATTGCTGATTCAAAGGCAAATTCTTTGTCAGAATTTTAAAATATCATTGTTTGATGGGTGAATGGCCCAAGTGCGGGAGGGGGAGGAGGAGAGGAAAAGGGGTAACTAGTTTCTCCTAATGGCAAAGCCAAAGACCTCTAAATTAGAGTTGAACTATCAGGCTAATTGATGATGTTATCATCCTGGCTGTTTTCATCAGTAAGCTTCTAAAAATCTTAAATCTCCTGTATCTGAGTGTCTAGACCTCCTGAGAGTCTGAGAATTCTATGGGGAAAAAATAAAAAATAATAATTTTATAACTTTCAATAGTATTAAAAAATAATTGTAGGTACGTTCTGAATCATTTTATGGGCATGTAATTTCAGTGCTGGCTTTACATTTCTATTTTACAGTTGTCTGAGTTGGTGCACACTGTTCAAAGGAACATTTGACGCTATGGTAGTTCATGAATTTAAATTGAATGGAGGAAGGTAGTGGGAGAATTGAGTCAGCTCACCTATGGGACCCCCTAGGCTCCTAGGCAAGCAAGCAGAGCTCCAAAGAACCTGTACAGAACACAATCCATTAAATTAGAATATAGGAAATGGTCTGAGGGAGGATGAATTGCACAAATCCTGTCTTTGTACCTAACACCTTGTTCATTAGCAGTAAGTATAGTAGAAAATAGGGAGTGAAGAAGTTTTACGTTTCTGATTTGTGTACTAATCAGATTAAGACACCAAATCAGGCCAGACTGCATTAATGGCCTCAATGCCAACTTTAGTTTTACAGGTGTTATCAGGTGACACTGCATTGAACTAGGCATTCCGGGATTGCTTGGGGAGGTTTTGACCAAATATGAGGTCTGCCTTGAATTAGCAAAGAACTGGAGTTATTAACACCATTTTGTACAACATAAGTATCTGAGCAGCAGTCACTCAGGTTAGTCAGAAGTGGAGGATGTTTAATTGTTTTTATGGTTTTGAAGTGGCCTTGTCTCTGTGTTATTCCAGACGTGGTCACACAGAGTGACCTTGTCTCATCTTGTTTATATTCTAGAAAGTATTGTTTCTGTTCAGTTGGGAACATTATGGTCTGGCTACTAGCTGCCAACAAGGAAGCTTTACACTTTCTCAGGATAATCAACCTCATCTGCATTTGTATTATTATTTGTATAAATAGACAAAACAGGTTTATTCTCATTTATTATTTTAATACACATTTATTTGATTTTTAATGAGGATATGTACATAAACCAATTGCCTTTGAGTTGATTCTAACTCATGGAGACCCCATGTGTTCCACAGAGTTTTCAGTGGCTGATTTCTCAGGACTTTCTTCATATGTACATATACACACATACACATATATATGAAAAATTCTTATATATATATATATTCTTTTTTCCAATGTCACTTTCTTGTGAAAACAGATATCCAAGACAAAAATCTGCTACTCAGATTAAGTTTCCTCTGTACTGTTACCATTACATGAATATTCAATTTTACATATTTGCAACAATATTATTGTTAGAATTTTCATTTCTACGTTTCAGTTAACATATACTATAAATATTTTTCCATCTTGCTAATCAATTCTTATTCTTATCTCCCTTTATGTTCTGGATTTATGTACTCTCTCTTGACTCCCACTGTGTAACCAATGTTGTTTACCCAAGTATGTAAGCCTGCACATCTTTCTTCAGGATCATGCAAACATCTACAAACTTATTCACACATACACACATAAATAAATAAATAAATGTGTATATATATATGTATATATATATATAAAAGATTATGAGTTTGTTACTTGCTTTAAAAAAAGTGAGATCATAAACTACTTATATTTCTCAGCTACAGCCTTTCCTGTTTGATGTATCAGGGTAGCCCACGAGATCCATAGCTACAGATCCAGCTTCATTTTTTTTTTTAAATAATATTTTATTGTGTTTTTGGTGAAAGTTCACACAGGAAATTAGGTTCCCATTTGGCAATTTCTATACAAGTTGTTCAGTGACATTAGTTACAATTTTTCACAAATGTGTCAACATTGTCTTTGTGTTCTGATTGTTCTTTGGTGGTGGTGTCTGGGGTCTTAAAAGCTAGCAAGCGGCCATCTAAGATGTATCAGTTGGTCCCAACTACCTGGAGTAAAAGAGAATGAAGAACACCAAAGACACAAGGAAAGTATTAGCCCAACAGACTGAAAGGGCCACATAAACCAGAGACTTCATCAGCTTGAGACCAGAAGAACTAGATGGTACCCAGCTACCACCAATGACCATCCTGACAGTGAACAAAAGGGAGAGTCCCTGATGGAGCAGGAGAAAGGTGGGGTGCAGAACTCAAACTCTTGTAAAAAGACCAGACTTAATGGTCTGAGTGAGACTGAAGGAACCCCAGAAAGCATGGCCCCCAGACTCTCTGTCACCCCAGAACCAAAACAATTCCTGAGGCCAACTCTTCAGACAAAGATTGGACTGGACTGTGGGACATAAAATGATCCTCGTGAAGAGTGTGCTTCTTCCCCCCCCCCCTTTTTTTTATTTTTATTTTTTTGTTGTTGTAGTTTAAATGAAGTTTACATTTCAAGTTAGTCTTCCATACAAAATTTTATATGTACATTGTTGTGTGACCCTAATTGCTCACCCTATTCTGTCACATCATACTCCTCCTTTCCACCCATGTTTCCCCATTCCATTCAACCAGCTCCTAACCCTCTCTGCCTTCCCATCTCACCTCTGGACAGAAGCTGCCCCTTTGGTCTCTTGTATCTACTTGACTAAGGGGAACACTCTTCACAATTATCACTTTATGTCCCACAGTGCAGTCCAATCCCTTTCTGAAGAGTTGGCCTAGGAAATTGTTTTAGTTCTGGGCTGATAGAGAATCCAGGGGCCACGCTCTCCAGGGTACCTCCAGTCTCAGTCAGACCATTAAGCCTGGTCTTACCAGAATTTGAGTTCTGCACCCCATCTTTCTGCTGCTCCATCAGGGACTCTCTATTGTGTTCCATGTCAGGGCCATCATTGGTGGTAGCTGGTCACCATCTAGTTCTTCTGGTCTCAAGCTGATGAAGTCTCTGGTTTATGTGGCCCTTTCTGTCTCTTGGGCTAATACTTTCCTTGTGTCTTTGGTGTTCTTCATTCTCCTTTACTCCAGGTGGTTGGGACCAATCGATGCCTCTCAGATGGCAGCTTGCAAGCTTTCAAGACCCCAGATGCCAGGAGTGTGCTTCTTAGCTCAAGTAGATACATGAGATTAAATGGGTGGCTTCTGTCTGGAGGTGAGATGAGAAGGCAGAGAGGGTTAGGAGCTGGCTAAATGGACATGGGAAATCTGGGGTGGAAAGGAGGAGTGTGCTGTCACATTGTAGGGAGAGCAATTAGGGTCACATAAAAATGTATGTATAAATTTTTATATGAGAGACTAACTTGAAACGTAAACTTTCACTTAAACTACAACAATAAAAAAAAAAAAAAAAAAAGAAACCCCTTCCAACTTCTTGCTAAGACCTCTACAGGTTCCCTGGAGTGCTTTCTCCCTTGCTGCAGCAAGCTAAATAAACAGAACTTTTTTGACTGTAGATATGCTCCTGGTGGCCTTTAAACAATTTAATGTCAAATTTTAATTTTCAAAATTTAATGTCCATTTGATTTCCTCTTCTTTGGAACATTTTTCCAGTTCATTGGGTAGGTCTGAAATTTCCTTTTTTGTTTGAGAGTCAGCCCCATTGTTTACCTTCCCCATTCTTCTCTAGAAGAGGTAAAAGATAAAGATTTCCATTCAGATTGGATCACTCCAGACTTGATGGCATTAGCAAGGATTTTTAGGATCTTATCAACTCACCAGTAAGGCTAGTGGGAGGTGAAGTTTGAGGTAGATGCTGAGCTACGTTGAACCTCTCTGTTTGCCCCAGATTCATCTGTTTCTTCCCTTGGCCATTACTTTTTAAAGTTTATTACATTGGATTATGCCTCTTATCTAGTCTGGCTGATGTTGATTGATGGTGTGTGTGTGTGTTTACCATCTATCGCATATTTCATTAGATATTCAGGGTGAAAATTTCACTAATGCCATTTTTTTATAATTTATTTTTGTTGTTGTTGTTGAGAACATACACAGCAAAACATATACCAATTCAACAGTTTATACATGTACAATTCAGTGACATTGATTACATTCTTCAAGTTGTATAATCATTCTCACCCTCCTTTTCTGAGTTGTTCCTCCCCCGTTGACATAAATTCACTGCCCCTTAAGTTTCCTATCTGATCTTTCGCATTGCTGTTGTCAATTTGATCTATACAGATAGATCTTAAAAGTGCATAATGCTCAAAGGAGATATTCTTTACTAGTTAAGCTAAACTATTGTTTGGTTTTAAGAAGAATTTAGGGGAGATTTTTAGTTAAAGGTTTAAAGATTTTCTCAGGGCAATAGTTTTGGGGGTTCACCAAGCCTCCATGGCTCCAGACTGATGTTGTTTTGATTCATCATCTTAACTAAGAGTTCTGGTATTTCTATTAGATTTTGCTCTGATGTGAAGTATATAAAAATTCAATACTTCTTTTGTTAATTGTTCTTTTACTGATATGAAATATCACTATTTGTCCCATTTAGTTCTTCTTTTCATCAGGAATTCTGTTTGCTACATTAATATTGTAACATATTAACATAATATTTTGTTTGGAGTGCTGGGAAAGTATTTTGGTATTTAAACTCAAGAGTTTCTATCCAGTTTGTAACTCTTTCCCTATTCAGATAACTAGACTCTGAGTCATCCTTTGCTTTAAGGGAAATTATCACAATAGGATCACAATACAAAGGAGGCAAATTCTTGGCTTGTGAATTTCAGAGCTGAGATTCAGGTATAAGACAGTCTGAGCCAGTTTATCTGCCCTCATTTAGAGGAGAAAGAAACAAGTCTTGTTCTGTTCGCTCTATTAATTCTATCTTCTTAGATGTTAATTCTCTGTTTTGTAGGGAGAAGTGTTTCTCGTGTTTTGATGTTAGAGTTTTCTTCAAATATTTTGTCATTCTTGATTAGGTGGTTGTTGTTGCTGTAGGTACCGTCAAATATGCATCAACTCATAACGATCTCATGTATAACAGAACTAAACGCTGCCAGGTCCTGTGCCATCCTCACAATCTTTGCTGTTTGAGCCCATTGTTGGAGCCACTATGTCAATCCATCTCATTGAGGGGTTCCCTCTTTTTCACTGATCCTTTACTTGAGCAAGCATAATGCCTTTCTCCAGCGATTGGTCCCTCTTGATGGCATGTCCAAAGTAAGCTTCTAAGGAGCATTCTGGCAGTACTTTCTCCAAGACAGATTTGTTTGTTCTTCTGGCAGTTTATGGTATATTCAATATCCTTTGCCAATACATGATTCAAACGTTTCAATTCTTCTTTGGCCTTCCTTTATCATTGCCCAGCTTTCGCATGCACATGAGTTGATTGAAAAGACCTTGGTTTGGATCAGGCATAGTTTACTCCTCAAAGTGGCATCTTTGCTTTTTAACACTTTAAAGAGGTCTTTTGCAGCAGATTTGCCTGATTGAATACGTTGTTTGATTTCTGGACTGCTGCTTCCATGGGCATTGATCCGAGAATAATGAAATCCTTGAGAACTTCAATTTCTTTGTCATTCGTCAAAATGCTGTTTATTGGTCCAGTTGTGAGGATTTTTGTTTTCTTTATGTTGAGGTATAATCTATACTGAAGGCTGTAGTCTTTTACCTTCATCAGTAAATGCTTCAAGTCATCTCCACTTTCAGCAAGTAAGGTTGTGTCATCTGCATATCGCAGGTTTGTTAATGAGTCTTCCTCCAATCCTGATGCCACATTCTTCTTCATATAGCCCAGTTTCTCAGATTATTCGTTCAGCATATAGATTGAATAAGTGAAAGAATACAACCCTGCTGCACACCTTTTCTGATTTTAAACCACAGAGTCCCTTTGCTCTGTTAGAATGACTGCCTCTTGATCCATGTACACAGTGTGCATGAATACAATTAAGTGTTATGGGGATAATCTCAATACCTGAAATTCTCTGTTAGCCCACTTGTGAATGCTGATGTTTATTGTACCTTATTGCCAGTGATTTCAGGAAAGGGTTTAGAGTTGTTACTGGATGGGTTATGTTAGTATCTACTTCTGGAGTGTGGCCCACCACATTATTACCATGAGCGCTAAAATGTCCTGCCTCTCTGGCTCAGGTGCTTACACTGACACTCACTCCTCTTACCTGGGTCAGAAGCCCCTGCTGCCAGTTGCTTGGCAAATGCTGGGGAGGGTTACTTGTCAGTTGACCCAGTATAAAACAAAAAACCCAAACTCACGGCCGTTGAGTTGACTCCGACTCATAACACCCCTGTAGAACAGAGTAGACTGCCCTCCATAGGATTTCCAAGGCTGTAACCTTTACAGAAGCAGATTGCCACATCTTTCTCCCATGGAGCAGCTGGTGGGTTTGAACCACCAACCTTTTGGTTAGTAGCCGAGCACTTAACCACCACACTATCTGATGTCCATTGCCTCTGAGGTTGGAGAACCCTCAAGTTGCTTTCACCTTTTGTTTCAGTGTTCTCCTCTGGATATTTTACTTTAAGATTTTCTCCTAATACCGTTTGCTCTCCATTTTGCAGCAACCTCCTCATAATTCTAGCAGACTAATATGATTAGTCTAATATGATTTGGCTATGCAAAGGCATTCAGCTGTGTGGATCATAACAAATTATGGATAACATTGCAAAGAATGGGAATTCCAGAACACTTAATTGTGCACATAAGGAGCCTGTACATAGACCAAGAGGCCGTCGTTCGAACGGAACAAGGGGATACTGTGTGGTTTAAAATCAGAAAAAGTGTGCATCAGTGTTGTATCCTTTCACCATACTTATTCAGTCTGTATTCTGAGCAAATAATCCCAGAAGCTGGAGTATATGAAGAAGTACGGGACATCAGGATTGGAGGAAGACTCATTAACAACCTGCGTTATGCAGATGACACAACCGTGCTTGCTAACAGTGCAGAGGACTTGAAGTACTTACTGATAAAGATCAAAAATTACAGCCTTCAGTATGGATTATACCTCAACATAAAGAAAACAAAAATCCTCACAACTTGACCAATAAGCAACATCATGACAAACAGAGAAAAGATTGAAGTTGTCAAGGATTTAGTTTTACTTGCATCCACAATCAATGCCCATGGAAGCAGCAGCCAAGGAATCAAATGATGTATTGCATTGAGCACGTCTGCTGCAAAAGACTTCTTTAAAGTTTTAGAAAGCAAAGATGTCACTTCGTCAAGAGCTCAGCCTGCTAACCAGAAAGATCAACAGTTCGAATCCACTGGCTGCTCTTTGGAACTCTATGGGGGCAGTTCTACTCTTTTCTATAGGGCCGCTATGAGTCGCAATTGACTTGATAACAACGGTTTGGTTTTTGGTTTTGTCACTTTGAGCACTAAGGTGCGCCTGACCCAAGCCATGGTATTTTCAGTTGTCTCATGTACATGTGAAAGCTGGACAATGAATAAGGAAGATGGAAGAAGAATTGATGCATTTGAATGATGGTGTTGGTAAAGAATATTGAATGTACCATGAATTGCCAGAAGAATGAACAAATATGTCTTGGAGGAAGTACAGCCAGAAGGCTCCTTAGAAGTGAGGTTGGAGAGACTTCATCTCACTTACTTTGGACATGTTATCAGGAGGGACCAGTCCCTGGGGAAGAATATCATGCTTGGTAAAGTAGAGGGACAGCGAAAAAGAGGAAGACCCTCAATGAGATGGTTTGACACAGGGGCTGCAGCAACGGGCTCAAGCATAGCAACGATTGTGAGGATGGTGCAGGATTGGGCAGTGTTTTGTTCTGTTGTACATAAGGTCTCTATGAGTCAGAATCGACTCAGCGGCACCTAACAACAACATTATTATCAACATCATATCGGCCCTCAACACTCCTGGGTAATTTTCTACTCTTCTGATCAATTTGATTATTTCCTACTCTCTACAATTACTTATTTCACACCTTCTCTATTTTCCTCCAACCTCTGACTATTCCAGTTACCTCTTCACTGTCAGAAGACTTTGTCATTTACTGCATGAAGAGAATTGAAGCCATCAGATGAGATCTCCCTCATCTTCCTCAAACCAAACTACAAATGCACCTACAACCACGTTCATCCTCTCCTCCTGTCCTCCTGCTGCCCTTGAGTACTGTGACTCGGCACTTGTAAGGCCCATCCCTGCAAATGTGTTATGGAGTCAATTCTCTCCCATTGTCCCCAAACTAGACATTATCAATTATTGCTTCCCCTACCTTATATCCAGCTGCTCCTTCCCAACCAGGTTCTTCCCATGCACTTAAACATGATCAAGTCTCTTCAGTTTTAAAAACAAACCAAAAGTCATTTTTTGACTCCTCTTTCCCTTTTTCCTTCCATCTCATTTCTTTTCTCTCCTTCGCGAATGTCCTGAGAGACTCATCTACATTAGCACATCCATTTCCTGGTCTCACGTTCCCTTCTCAACCTCCTCCAATCTAGCTTCCACCACCTCATCAGTCCACAGAATCAGCGCTCTCTAAGGTCACGTGACCTCTGTTTGAGAATATACCCGCACATCCTTTGCTATTCCTCTGTTTAAAAGGTGGAGTCTAATTCCACTCCCTTTAGATTGGGTTGTACTTAGTGACTCATTTCTGATGAAAGGAATGTAATGAAAGTGATGGTGTGTGAGTTCCATGGCTGGGTCATAAAAGCCACATGGTGGCTTCAACCTCTCTCTCTTGCATTGCTCACTCTGGGGGAAGCCAGCTATGAGTGAGCCAGATCTTGGAAGAGGATTCTTTAGCCCCATCAACCCTTCAGATTATTGCAACCCTGACTGATATCTTGACTACAGCTTCGTGAGAGATTCTGAGCCAGAATCACCCAGCTGAGCAGCCCCTGGATTCCTAACTTTAAGAAATTGTGTGAGTTAACAAATATTTGTTGTTGTACGCTGCTAAGTTTTAGGATAATTTGTTATGCAACGATAGGTAACTAATACAACCTCCATGTTGTTAAAACCTGAAGAATGCTTTGACTTCTCAGCCACATCTAATATTGGTGATCTCTTCCTCTCTGAAGCACTCTTCCCTTGGATTCCATGACACCAAATTTTCCTGTCTCCCTGACACTTCCTTCCCAGATTCCTTTGCAAGTTCTTTCTTTTCTACAAGTAATTAAATGTTGGAGTTCCTCAAAGTCCATCCTAGGTCCTCTTCTCTTTTCAATCTAAGCTCTTTCCCCAGTTGTTCTGTCAGTCTCTCAGTAAACATACAGCTGACACCCAAATTTCTTCATCCAGCTCAGATCTCTTCCCAGAACTATTAATCTATGTATCAAACTGCTTGCTCAGCATTGTCCTTTATTATCCCCAAAGAACTCCAAACTCTGTACTCCAGGAAAAACAAAACAAAACTATTTTTCCCTTCAAAACTGAGTTCTTTTTCTGTGTTTTCTATGTAGTGAATAGCACCGCTAGCTATGGAGTTGCTTATGGCCATCTGAACACCTCTGTCTCCCTAGTCACGATTATCTAATCCATTACTAAACCTGTTGATTTTAACTCATATTAATCTCTTCAAACTCCGCTGCCATCCTAACCATCATTCTTTCTCCCCAGGACTATTGCAGTAGCCTCTACACCTACCTTCTTACAACTACCCTAGGCCTCTTTCCGGTCCATTTTACCTACTATTACCTGAGGGATATTTTCAAAATGCAAATCTGAGCATGTTACTTTCTTGCTTAAAACTCTTTAATAGTCTCCCATAACTCTTTGAGTAATGCCCCCAAATCTTTACTGTGACCAGCCAGTCCTTGAATCCTCTTATCACAGCTTATGCCTCTAGCTTAATTGTACCCTACTTCCCACTCACTCTCTGAAACTCAGCTATGTCTATCCTCTTTCAGTCCTTCTAACATGCCATGTTCTCCCTTGCCCTAAAACCTATGTAGAAGCCTCTTCGAAATGCTTTTCTTGGTGTTTGATCTCAGAACAATCATCCCTTGCTAAGAGTAGACTTCTCAAGCCTCCAGTCTATGTTAGGTTCCTTTATTACACCCTCCTAGAGGACTGGGGACTTTTTGGTCCAGAGTAGTTCCTAAGTTAATAATTGGGTCTTGAGGAGAGGCCCTTTGGTTAATATTTATCCTCCCTCTCCATTACACTATAAACTCCATGAGAGGGCTGAGAGTGCTTACTTTTGCTCACCATTGAAGCTCAATGCCTGGCACTTGGTGGGCATTCAATGAACAGTGCAGACTAACTGTTCCTTGAAAATTTGAGAAGTCTTACACCATAAAGCTCTCTGGTCTAGTGCCTTTTTGTGAACTGCTTCTTTTTTCAGCATTTTTTATTTCTTTCAAAGTTTTTTTTTTTCTTTCTGGTTTTATAGTTTTTCCTCAGCTAATTTTTGTAATTTATAGTTACTCAAAAAAAAAAAAAAATCCAGTTCAAGATTTAAACATTTACCGCCCTAGAGTTGTTCAAACTATTCTGTTATAATTGAGGAAAAAAATCACATCATGGTTTAACTCCGTCTTGCTCCTTATTTGATATTATTTTATCTCTCCTCCCAACCACACCCTGTTTAGGCTAGCTTCAATTTGTCTATCTTATTACTTTGGCACTTTTCTCTCAAGAACCAGATTTTCTATTTCTTTGTAAATTTACAATGAAAAAGTTATGTCATTACTTATATCTTTTATTTGTAACAGTTTTATTGAGGTATAATTTATGTAACCATAAAATTTACCCTTGTTAGTTATACAATCCAATGATATTTAGTAAATTTGCAGAGTTGTGCAACTATCACCACAATCCCAAAAGATCTCTTGTGTTCATTTGCAGCCTCAGCCCCAGGCAACTGCTAATCTGCTTTCTGTCTCTATGGATTTGTCTATTCTGGATATTTCATATAAGTGAAATCATACAATAAGTGATCTTTTGTGCTGATTTCTTTCATTTAGCATAACAGTTTTGAAGTTCATCCATGTTCTAGCATGTATTAATACTCCATTCCTTTTTATTGCTGAGTAGTGTTCCACTGTATGGATAAACCATACTTGGCTTATCCATTCACCAAATGATGGGCATTGGGTTGGTCTCACTTTTTGACTTATGTATGTATAATGCTGCCATGGACATGCGTGTACAAGTCTTTGTATGGATATGCCATTTCATTTCTCTTGGATAGATATCTAGGAGTGGAATTGCTGGGTCATGTGGTAAGTTTATGTTAAACTTCTTAAGAAGCCACCAAATTCTTTTCTAAAGTGGCTATATTGTTTTACATTTCTATCAGCAATGTATGAAAGTTCCAGTTTCTCCACATCCTTACCAAGACTATTTCAGAGGTTGGCAAACTTCTTCTGTGAAGGCTCAGATAGTAAATATTTTAGACTTCGTAGGCCGTGTGGGCTCTGGCACAACCACTCAAATATGCTGCAGTAGTGCGAAAGCAGCCACAGAGAATACACAAACAATGGGTGTGGCTGTGTTCCAATAAAACTTTATTACACAGACAGCCCTGTAATTTGACAACCCCTGATCTATTTGATTATAGCCATTCTAGTTTGTGTGTGAATTGTTATCTCCTTGTGGTTTTAATTTACCTTTTTCTGATGACTAATGATGCTGAGCATCTGTTCATATGCTTATTAGTCATTCTTATATCTTCTTCAGTAAAGTATTTGTTTCTATCTTTTGCAAATATTTTAGTTGGGTTGTTTGTCTTGTTATTAATGAGTTGTGAGTGTTCTTTATCTGATCTGGATACAAATCCTTTATCAGACATGTGGTTTGTTAATACTTTCTCTGACTCTGTGGCTTGTCTTTTTATTTTCTTCATAGTGTCTTTTGAACTTTTTAGTATGAATGAAGTTCAATTTATCAATTTTTCTTTTATAATTTGTGCTTTTGGTGTCACCTCTAAGGACTCTTCATCTAACTGAAAATCATGAAGATTTTTTCCTATGTCTCATTTTAAAAAATTTGAATTTTTTTTTTATTAAGCTTTAGGTGAAAGTTTCCAGCTCAAGTTAATTTGTCATATAAAAATTCTTACATATATTGTTTTGTGACATTAGCTGCAATCCCGACAATGTGACAACACACTCCCCCTTTCCACCCCAGGTTCCCTTGTCCATTTGACAAGTTCCTGTCCCTTCCTGCTTTTTCATCCTGCTTTTAGAGCTTCCCAATTGGTCCTTATACCTGATTGAACTAAGAAGCACATTCCTCATGTATATTATTTTGTTTTATAGTCCTGTCTAATCTTTGTCTGAAGAGTGGGCTTCGGGAATGGTTTCAGTTCTGGGTTAACAGTGTGTCCAGGGGCCATAGTTTCAGGGGTTCCTCCAGTCTCTGTTAGACCATTAAGCCTGGTCTTTTTATGTCAATTTGGGTTCTGTTCTACATTTTTCTCTTGCTCTGTCTGGGACTGTCTGCTGTGTTTCCTGTCAGGGCAGTCATCGGTTGTAGCTCAGCACCATCTAGTTCTTCTGGTCTCAGGCTGGTGGAGTCTCTGGTTCATGTGGTCCCTTAGTCCTTTGGGCTAGTATTTTCCTTATGTCTTTGGTTTTCTCCATTCTCCTTTGCTCCAAGTGGGATGGGACCAATTGATGTATCTTAGATGGCTGCTCAAAAGCTTTTAATACCCCAGACCCCACTCATCAAAGTGGGATGTAGAACATTTTCTTAATAAAATTTGTTATGCCAGTTGACTTAAAGGTCCCCTGAAACTATGGTCCCCAGGCCCCAGCCCAGCTACTGTGTCCCTTAAAGTGTCTGGATGTGTCCAGGAAACTTCTTAGCTTTTTTTTTGGTCCAGTTATGCTGACTTCCCCTGTACTGTGTATTGTCCTTCCCTTCATCAAAATTGATCCTTGTCTATTATCTAACTAGTGAATTCCCGTCTCCCTCCCTCCCCACCCTTGTAACCATCAAAGAATGCTTTTTTCTATGTTTAAACATTTTCTTGAGTTCTTATAATAGTGGTTTCATACAGTATTTGTCCTTTTGTGACTGACTAATTTCACTCAGCATAATGCCCTCTGGATTCATCCATGTTGTGAGATGTTTAATGGATTCTTCATTGTTCTTTATTATTGCATAGTATTCCATTGTGTGTATGTATCATAATTTGCTTATCCATTCATCTGTTGATGGACAATTATGTTGTTTCCATCTTTTTGCTATTGCGAATAGTGCTACAATGAACATGGGTGTGCGTATGTCTATTCGTGTGACTGCTCTTATTTTTCCCGGGTATATTCCTAGAATTGGGATTGTTGAATCATATGGTATTTCTATTTCTAGCTTTTTAAGGAAGCACTATATCATTTTCCAAAGTAGTTGTACCATTTTACATTCCCACCAGCAGTGCATAAGATTTCCAATCTCTCCACAATCTCTCCAGCATTTATTATTTTGTTTTTTGGATTAGTGACAGCTTTGTTAGGGTGAGATGGTATCTCGTTGTTGTTTTGATTTGCATTTCTCTAATGGGTAATGATCGTGAGCATTTTCTCATGTATCTGTTAGCCGCCTGAATGTCTTCTTTGGTGAAGTGTCTGTTCCTATCATTGTTCATTTTTTAATTGGATTATTTGTGTTTTTGTTGTTGAGGTGTTGCAGTATTTTGTGGATTTTAGAGATTAGACCCTTATCGGGTATGTCATAGCCAAAAATGTTTTCCCTGTCTGTAGGTTCTCTTTTTATTCTTTCTGAAGTCTTTTGATGAGCATAAGTGTTTAGCTTTTACATTTAGATCTATGATCCATTTTGAGTTACTTTTTATGAGTGGTGTGAAGTAAGGGTCTAAATATATCTTTTTACATGTGGATATCCAATTATTCTGGCACCATTTGTTGAAAAGATTATTCTTTCCCTATTGAATTGTCTTGGCACCTTTGTTGAAAACCAAATGATCATAAATGTAAGGGTTTGTTTTATTTTATTTTTTAAATTTTATTTATTTTGTTGTTGTTGTTGAGAATATACACAGCAAAACATACACCAATTCAATAGCTTCTACATGTACAATTTAGTGACACTGGTTACATTCTTCAAGTTGTGCGACCATTCTCATTCTCCTTTTCTGAGTTGTTCCTCTCTCATTGAGATAAACTGACTGCCCCTTAAGGTTCTGTTGTCAATTTGATCCCATATTAAAAAAAAAACAACTCAAACCTGTTGCCCTAGAGTCGATTCTGACTCATAGCAACCCTACAGGACAGAGTAGAACTGCCCCGTACGATTTCCAAGGAATGCCTGGTGGATTTGAACTGTCGACCTTTTGGCTAGAAAAAGGTCTTAACTACTACGCCACCAGGGTTTCCTGATCTCATATAGATAGTTCTTAAAAGAGGGTAATGCTCAAGGCAGACGTAAGGGTTTATTTCTGAACTCTCAATTCTGTTCCATTGATCTGTATGTTTATCTTTATGCCAGTACTACAATGTCTTAATTTCTGTAACTTTATAGTATATTTTGAAACCAGGAACTGTAAGTCCTCCAAATTTGCTTTTCTTTTTCAACATTGTTTTCACTGTTCTGAGTTCTTTGAATTTCCATATGAATTTTAGGATCAGCTTGTCAATTTCTGCAAAAAAGGTAGCTGGAATTTAATAAGATTGCTTTGAATCTATAAATCTATTTGGGGAGAATTGCCATACTAACAATATCGAGTCTTTCAATGCATGAATGTGGAATATCTCTCTATTTAAATCTTTGATTTCTCTCAGGAATATTTTGTAGCTTTCAGTGTACATATCTTTCATTTCTTTTGTTAAATTTATTCCTAAGCACTTTATTCATTTTAATACTGTTGTTAATGGAATTGTTTTCTTAATTTCATTTTTGGATTGCCCATTGCTAGTATGTAGAAATACCATTGATTTTTGTATATTGATTGACCTGTGTTTTGTGACCTTGCTGAAATTATTTATACCCTACTGTGTGTTTATTTAACAGAGTTGTTTTGTTGTCAGTGCTGGTGTTGCTAGTTCATTTGGAAGTCCATCTGCTCTGGTCCTAGCAAATGCCAGTGTGCCACTTCTGTAGCAGATAATGAACCTCCAGTTGTCTGCAGACTGTCCAGGCTTGCCTGGAGCCAATGCTGAGTCAATTAGAAGCTATGGCCCTTTCCCCCTCATACTGCTTTTCATCAGGATTGAAAATGCATGGTCTGGGATGCTTCCTACCCAGGGAAGGGCTGAGATGCTTGAAGATTCAGTAGTTACAACTGGGCAGCAATGAGGCATTTGGTGGTTCAGTGGTAGAATTCCATGCAGGAGACCTGGGTTTGATTCTCGGCCAATGAACCTCACGTGTAGCCACCACTCCATCTGTCAGTGGAGCTTGCATGCTGCTCTGATGCTGAACAGGTTTCAGTAGAGCTTCCAAACTGAGACAGACTAGGAAGAAAGGCCTGGAGATTTACTTCTGAAAATCAGTCAGTGAAAACCCTGTGTATCACAACAGTTTGTTCACAACCTATCATAGGGATGGCACATGGGGTCCCCATGAGTTGGAGGCTGACTTGACAGCAGCTAACAATAATAACAAGTGGGCAGCAAACCTTCTGGCCCTGCTCTATACTTCTGCAGTCCCAGAGTCTGGATCCCCTGGTGATCTGGGGGTTCCTGGATCTTGTTTCCAAATTCTCGCTCCAGCTCTCTGGGATCTGGAGGCCTCCACCTAGCATTCCAAGTATGCCAAATGTGCCTTCTTGTGGCAAGATCTATTTTCCTGGGGGAAGGTCAGGCTGGACAGTTTTCCACCTTGTCCCCGACTATTTTCAGATGGATTTTCTTTAGTGCTCTGTTCTGCAACCTGCGGCCCCCTCCCTGCCAGGACTTGATTCCTTACTCGCCCTCCCCCAAGTTGATGCCAGCCTGTTGTCATTGCCCCTCTTCTTTTTGGGGAACCCTCGCTTTTTGGTAATTGGGAGCTGCTGCTGAAATTTGGGCAGTTAACAATTGTGTTCCCCACAGCTATGTAAGCCAGATAGGTAATTGTGGGCCCTCCTGAAGGCCAGGTATTAGCAATGGAAATATGACTTTTCTGTTCCAGTTAGCAAGGTAATGCCCAGAGTGAGAGGAATTGTGCCAACTAAAGAAACGTTCCTTAATTGTAATTTTCCCCAACTAGAAGGAGGGTTTTCAAAACACATCTGGCTTAGAAGGCTCTTGTGCACTCTAATCATCATCATAATTATTGTTATAATGATGATGTGTATTGAAATTTCACAGTCACGAACTCAGGTGGCAGTAAATGTAATTTTCTTTATTTTTAATAACTCTTTATGACTCTGCATCCTCATTCTGCATGATGCAGACAGTTCCCAGCTAGTTCCGGTTGGGTTCTGGTCCTTTTGGTTGTCCCCTGCTCCCTGCTGCCACCAAGCGAGCTGACAAGCTTGATCACTGTTGCTCCCCCAAGATTCGGTAGTGGCTTCTACTGCAGCCTGCTTCAAACTTTGCCTAATCTGGTGCATGCAGGAACTCCGTACTCTGGGGCTTCTAGAGACTCAGGTTGTTTCCCTGACTCCTTGCCCAGATATAGCATGCTGTACTGTCTACTGCGCACCCCTGTCCAAGGTTACAGGGACGTATTTGTTGTTGTCTTTATTAGCTGCCATCAAGCCAGCCCCAGACTCATGGCAACCCCATGCATAACAGAACAAAACGTTGCCTGGTCTTGCACATGAGGTGTATTTACTGAGACTCAAACCCAGATCTCCCGCTTGGAAGGCAGGAATTCTACCACTGAACCACCACTGCCCTCCACAGTGATGTATATTGAGGTGCTATTCTCAAATGCCAGGTAGGACATGGTATACAAGTCTCCTTCTGCCATAAACCTAGCCATGGGGGAGCTGGTGTGGAGAAGATTACACTGCTTCTAACCTTTCTTTGTCTTCTCCTACCTCTCTCCCATTCCCTAGACTTTTGTAGTCTTGGGACAGGAAGGAAAACCAATTTTTTGTGTTTGCATGGCCTCAAAAGTAATTTCTGTCTCTCATCTGCTAAACACTAAGAATGTGGAGCCTTTGTTCCCTGAAGAAGACAGTCTTTAGCTTAAGGTGCTGCATTCTTTTTCAATCTGAATTAAAATTTTACATAATTAACATGCAGTGAAATGCACAGATTTTAAGTATATAATTTGATAAGTTTTGATAAAACTATGCTCATGTAAACAACACTCCAATCAAGATATAGATTTCCATCACCCCAGAAAGTTCCCTCATGCCCTGTTGCAGTCAATCCTTGCTCTCCTCTCCCAATAGTCAACTGCTGTTCTGATTTTCATCAGAAGTGGGGTTTCTAGCTCCCAGATAAGGCAACTATATCGGTTCTCGGAGAAATAATCCAGCATCTAATGCTTTGAAATGAGCCACAACGAAAACTATTACTACTGGGGAAGGAAGTGTCAAATAGGAAAATTAATAACAGACATCTTACTTTGATTTTAAGGTTTTTCTTATTCATGAAACCGAATATTAACCATAAAAAGCCTAACCCAAACTGCAAAAACCTGCCAGAAACTGCTGTATAGCTATGTAAATTTGTCTTATCCTGCAAGAAAAGGATAGTCATCAAACCAATCATCTACTGCCAAAGAGTCGATTCTGAACTGCCTCATAGGGTTTCCAAGGCTGTAAATCTTTTGTTAAATTTTATTGTGTTTTAGGTGAAAGTTTACCATGCAAATTAGTTTTTCATTAAAAAGTTTATACACAGTCAGCACAAATGGACTAAACCAAAGCTAAGAAGTTTCCTGAATACAAACAAACACTTTGAGGAATAGAGTAGCAGGGGTAGGGGTCTGGGGACCATGCTTTCAGGGGACATCAAGGTCAATTGGCATAACAAAGCTTATTAAGAAACTGTTCTGCATCCTACTTTAGTGAGTGGCATCTGGGGTCTTAAAAGCTTGCAAGCGGCCATTTAAGATGCATCAATTGGTCCCAACCCACCTGCAGTAAAGGAGAATGAAGAACACCAAAGACACAGGGAAAGTATTAGCCCAAGAGACAGAAAGGGCCACATAAACCAGAGACTTCATCAGCCTGAGACCAGAAGAACTAGATGGTGCTCAGCTACCACCAATGACCGCCCTGACAGGGAACACAACAGAGAGTCCCTGATGGAGCAGGAGAAAGGTGGGGTGCAGAACTCAAATTCTAGTAAGAAGACCAGACTTAATGGTTTGACCGAGACTGGAGGAACCCCAGAAATCATGGCCCCTGGATTCTCTATCAGCCCAGAACTAAAACAATTTCTGAGGCCAACTCTTCAGACAGGGATTGGACTGCACTGTGGAACATAAAGTGGTACTTGTGAGGAGTGTGGCTCTTAGCTCAAGCAGATACAAGAGACTAAACAGGCAGCTTCTGTCCAGAGGTGAGATGGGAAGCCAGAGAGGGTTAGGAGCTGGTTGAATGGGCATGGGGAATCAGGGGTGGAAAGGAGGAGTGTACTGTCACAGTATGGGGAGAGCAATTAGAGTCACATAACAATGTATGTATAAATTTTTGTATGGGAAAGAATTAAAAAGAAAATTTATACACAAATTGTTTTGTGACATTGGTTGCAATCTTCACAGTGTGTCAGCGCTCTCCCCTTTTCCCCTCCCACCCTGGGTTCTCTGCTGTTTAGGTTTTCCTGTCCCTTCCTGCCTTCTCTTCTTTGCTTTTGGCCAGGTGTTGCCCATTTGGTCTTGTATACTTGTTTGAACTAAGAAGCACGTTCCTCCCATGTGTTGTTATTGTTTGTTTTATAGGTCTGTCTAATCTTTGGCTGAAAGGTGGACTTCGGGAGTGGCTTCAGTTCTGAGTTAGCAGGGTATCTGGAGACCACAGTCTTGGGGGTTTCTCTAGTTTTTGTCAGACCAGTAGGTCTGTCTTTTTTGTGAATGTGAATTTTGTTCTATGTTTTTTTCCACTCTGTCCAGGATCTTCTATTGTGGTCCTTGTCAGAGTGGTCGGTGGTGATAGCTGGCACCATCTAGTTCTTTTGGGCTCAGGCTGGTGGATGCTGTGGCTCACGTGGCCCATTAGTCTTTTGGACTAATATTTTCCTTGTGTCTCTGGTTTTCTTCATTCTCCTTTGCTCCTGTCGGGATGGGACCAATAGATGTATCTTAGATGGCTGCTCACAAGCTTTTAAGACCCCAGACCCTACTCACCAAAGTAGGATATAAAACATTTTCTTTATGACCTAAGTTATAAGGCTATAAATCTTCCCAGATGGAGACTGCCACATCTTTCTACAGAGCGGCTGGTGGGTTCGAACTGCAGACTTTGGTTAGCGGCTGAGTGCTTTAACCACTGTGCCACCAGGACTCACTAGTCATCAAGTCATTACATCCTAATTTAAATCTCAAAACGTCTCAGGTCTGCAGGTGGGTGGAGGGCCAAATTATTAGCAGCCACCCCAGAAGTAACCTGATATCTGTTGATCTCAGTAAAGAGGGAAAGAAGGGTTCAATCAATCAAGTTAAGATTAGCCAGTGGTTGATCTTCTATATTTCTCCCTCCTCTTCTCTTTATAAGCCCCATTATATCTACCTTCTTGGTTCTTTTTGCTTTTTCTGGAATCAGAATGGTCTTCCTATATGCATATAGAATAACTGCTCAGAATAAATTTTATGTCCAAATTTTTGTGAATTTTTATTATTTTTAACAGGAAGAATGAGGAGTTACTGCTTTAGGGGTACTGAGTTTCTGCCTGGGGTGTTGAAAAACTTTTGGAAATATATAGTGGTGATTTTACTACATGAGAAATGTAATTAATGTCCCTGAATTGTACACTTAAAAATGGCATTTGTTTGTTAAATATATTTTACCACAATTTTATATATATATGTGTGTGCGTGTATATGTATATGTAAAAGTATGCTGGAGGAAACTGAACAAAACCAACAAAAACCTACCGCCACTGTTACTGTGACCTTTTCCTGATTGTTTATGCTGTACCAGGCATGGCCAAAAGCACTTACACGCACCATCTCATTTAATTCTATAAGAGTTCCAGGAGTTAAATCCTATTAATATCTCCATTTTCCATTGAGGACACTGAGGCTTTGAGAGGTTAAGTCGCTTGCCAGAGATCTCATAACTGTTAAGCCCCAGAGCAGAGACAAGCATTTTGAAGAGATTTCACATCAGTTCTCTTTATATGAGGGACAGAAATCGAGAAGTTTCATGTACAGGTGATCCTCATTATTTGTGAATTTCATGTTTGCAAATCTGCCTACTCATTAACATTTATTTGTAATTCCAAAATCAATATTGACACAGTCATTCATGGATATGCTGTAGGAGCAAAGATAAATTAGAAGGGAAAAAAAAGAGAAAGAGGTAGAGGGAAAGAGAGGCTTAATTCTCCCCATGGAAAAAAAGGCAAGGGACCTTCCCCCTCACTTTCTTATAGCATTTACTTTGGAAAACTTGTAGCTTGTAAGTTTCTCTGCCTCTTTGAAATGTATGCAAACCTTTCTTTCAAGGCTGAATAGCCTCTTTGACAAATTTACAACGCAGGAATGTTTTCTCAAGGGCCTGGGAGCCATTTCTTTGAAATGTGACCAGTTTTCTGGGACGTTAGGAGCTTAACTTCAGCCTGCGTTTCGCTTCAAGTTGCAAACCTTCCACTGTCATAAAGATATAAGAAATTAATTTTTTCTGTGGATAAAGGCAATTAACAAACAGATAGCTATCCCAACTCTCAGGATGGGACTATCTGCTTCCATTAAGATTACAGCCAAGAAAACCCTTTGGAGCCGTCCTACTGTATAGCACGTGCGGTTGCCATGAGTTGGAATTGACTCAACGGCAACCAACACCAAACATGTATGACAAATGATGCTGTCAAGTTCTCTTACCTGAGGACTAAACCAGTTTCAGTTGCTGTTGAGTTGACTCCGCGGCTCCATGTGTATCAGAAGAGAATTGTGCTCCATGGGGTTTTCAGTGGCAGATTTGAAAATCGGAAGTAGATCACTGGGCCTTTCTTTTGAGGTACCTCTGGGTGGGTTCAAACCTCCAGCCTTTCAGTCAGCAGCTGAATGCGTCAATCATTTGCACCACCCAGAGATGCTGAAAACATACATGAAATGAGTTGCATCTGCTTGGCTATATAAAAAGATAAAATTCTTTTCTGTCTTTGCAATCTCCTAAGTGCATCACCTATGATGAGCATCACATTGTGGTTTAATGCTTATTTAATAATACAACTGTTTTCTTTCTCTTCTACGTTTGCAGTTTGTCTGGGTTGGCAGGAGATTTTGTCTTTACGTCTCCAGTGAAAAATTTGAGAAGTACAGTGAAAAATTTGAGTCACTTTGATGTGCACGTTCCCAGCTGAGGTCGAACAAAGCAATGCTCTGCCTTCCTTCTTGTTTTAGCTCGCAAACTGTAAACAAATGTCCTTTTTGCAGTCTATTTAGTGCCTCATTTTTTTTGCATTTTTGTTGGTGGTTTCGCCATTTAAAAAGGCTCCAAACCTACTGCTGAATTGCTGCCTAGTGTTCCTAAGCGAAAAGAAGACTGTGGTGTGCCTTTTGGAGAAAAATACGTGTGTTAGTGTTAAATCTGTCCTTCGTCCTCAGACTTACTGGAGCCAGGGGGCTTAGATAATTTCACATTCTGGTTAATGCCTATTAAATTTTTAATAAAATCAAAATTCCTGCGCACATATTTTAATCTGCCTACTTGCTTTGGCTTTTAGCTCAGATAAATTTACATTTTTACACGTTCTGTACATCTTGCTCTCTGCATGACCTGATAATATGATAAAAGTAATGTTCAAAGTATTTGTTTTGCCTTTTTCTCTGCCTTTTGCTTTCTACGTAAACTCCCAGCTTTTCTTTGTTCAGGAACGCCCTTCCTAGTTTTACTGGGACCGTGCTGTCCGATTTCCTAAGTCTTTCCAAAACCGAGTAAATTCTGTAACTTTAACTTTATCAAAGTTTTCTTTTGTTGGCTATGAGTTCAATGCTAATGAATCAACAATATATATTAAAAAGGTGTGTTTAAACAGAAACACACCTAAACCAAGGCTACATATTTATCAGTTGACAAAACTGTTATGACCATAGGCTTGCAGCAACCTAACCTTCTATTTCCCCTGGAGTAATGGTTTAGTTTTGCTAATTCAGTGTTCACAGAAACTTTATAGAGCTACTGCGAATAACAAGAATAGACTGTAATTAAAAACACATCAATTTCCAGACTAATTTTCCCATGGGAATAATATAAAAGTAGGAAGGATGCACTTTTTTTTGTGGTATATGTATCAAATCATTTGCCATTTCAACATTCATCGTATGTACAATTCAGTGACATTAGTTATGTTTATCATGTTGTTCAACCATTACTATTATCCATTTGCAAATTTTCCATCACCCTTAATAGAAGCTCAGTGTCCCTCAAGCAGTGAGTGCCCGCGCACTCCTGCCCCCCCTAATTGTGGTCTCTCATTGAACCCCTGCTGAAAATTTGCATTTCTAACAAGCTCCCAGGTGATGTTAATGATGCTAGTTAGGGACTACTTTTGAGAACTACTAAAACAGAAATTCAAACCCATTGCCGTCGAGTGGATTCCGACTCATAGCAACCCTATAGGACTGAGTAGAACTGCCCAGTAGGATTTCCAAAGCTGTAAATCCTCACAGAAGCAGACTGCCCCATCTTTCTCCTGCGGAGCGGCTAGTGGGTTCAAACTGCCGACCTTTTGATCGGCAGCCAAGCGCTTTAACCACTGCACCATCAGGGCCCCTACTAGTACAGCAGTGATTCCAAAAATTTGTTATATGTAAGAATCACCTGGGGCTCTTGTTAAACTGTAGATTCTGATTCAGTATGTCTAGGATGGAAATGCAAATTCTCAGCGGAGGTTCAAACCAGAACAAACCAGTTTGAAGCCTTGGTCTCTATATACTTGCCTCTCCTAGATATTTCATGTAAGTGGAATCATACAGTATTTGTCCCTTCATGATTATAATGTTTTCAAGATTCATCCATGTTGTAGGGTGTATCAGGACTTCGTTTCTCTTTATGGCTGAGTAATAGTCCATTGTATGTATGTACCACATGTTATCCATTCATGTACTGATAGACATTTAGGCTATTTCCACCTTTTGGCTATTGTAAATAGTGCTGTAATGAACATTCGTGTACAAGTATCTGTGTTGCTGCTTTCAATTATTTTGGGTATATACCTAGGAGTGAAATTGCTGGATCATATGGTAATTCTATGTTTAACTTTTTGAAGAACTGCCAAATTGTTTTCCACAGTGGCTGTACCATTTTATGATCCTGTGAGCAATTTTTTCCATATCCCGTTGTTTTCTGTTTTTTGTTGTTGTTTTAATCATAGCTATCCTAGTACGGGTGAAGCAGTATCTCATTGTGGTTTTGATTTGAATCAACTCCATGGCAATGGGTTTGGTTTTTTGGTTTGGTAATGGCTAACGAAGGAGCCCTGGTGGTGCAATGGTTAAGCACAACTATAGGTTGTCTCTTCACTTTGTTGATAAAGTCCTCTGATGAACAAAAGTTTTTAATTTTGATGAGGTCCCATTTATCTATATTGTCTTCTGTTGCTTGTGCTTTTGGTGTCACATCTAAGAGTCCATTGTTAAAAACTAGGACCCAAAGCAATACCCATATGTTTCCTTTGAGGAGTTTTTTTTTTTTTATATTATTACTATTATTTTATTTTTTCCCATACAAAAATTTATACATACATTGTTATGTGACTCTAATTGCTCTCCCCATACTGTGACAGTACACACCTCCTTTCCACCCCTGATTCCCCATGTCCATTCAACCAACTCCTAACGCTCTCTGGCTTCCCATCTCACCTCCAGACAAAAGCTGCCTGTTTAGTCTCTTGTATATACTTGAGCTAAGAGCCACACTCCTCACAAGTATAACTTTATGTTCCACAGTGCAGTCCAATCCCTGTCTGAAGAGTTGGCCTCGGAAATTGTTTTAGTTCTGGGCTGATAGAGAATCCAGGGGCCACGCTTTCTGGGGTTCCTCCAGTCTCAGTCAGATCATTAAGTCTGGTCTTCTTACTAGAATTTGAGCTCTGCACCCCACCTTTCTTCTGCTCCATCAGAGACTCTCTGTTGTGTCCCCTGTCAGGGTGGTCATTGGTGGTAGCTGGGCGCCATCTAGTTCTTCTGGTCTCAGGCTGATGAAGTCTCTGGTTTATGTGGCCCTTTCTGTCTCTTGGGCTAATACTTTCCTTGTGTCTTTGGTGTTCTTCATTCTCCTTTACTCCAGGTAGTTGGGACAAATTGATGCATCTTAGATGTCCTTTGAGGAGTTTTATGGCCTTAGGTTTTACATTTAGTTCTTTGATCTACTTTGAGTTAATTTTTGTATATGGTGTGAGGTATGGGTCCAGCTTCATTCTTTTGAATGTGGAAATCCAAGTGTTCCAGCACCAGTTATTAAAGAGACTATTCTTTCTCCATTGGATGCACTTAGCACCGTTGTTAAAAATCAGCTGTAGGGGTTTATTTCTGGGCTCTCAGTTCTATTCCATTGGTTTGTAAAGGATGCATTTTTTGTTTAAGAACATAATTTGATAGCTGATGTCACTTATACTGAATGCTGATTTTTAGTCTCTCAGCATGATCTTTACTCTTCAGCAGAGTGTACTCTTCCAAATTGTCAGCATGGTATTTCATGGTGACTGACCTTCCTAATACGGTTTTAGCACCTCTCACTTTTGAGAGCAACTTTCACAGCGCTGATTTAAGCGATGCTGTCATGGAGCATGGAAAAATGTTAGATTACATTAACAAGTAAATGTAAACCAGATAGCACAGTAATCATCAAAGTCAACTTGGTGAAATTTCCCACAGCACATAAAAACTACAATTTTTCTGTTTGCCAGCTGAAGAGTGTCCCTATTTGGCAACTGTGTAAGCACCGTATACAATTCACCTGCCTACCTGTTTGGAAATCATGCAATTCTAGACAGATTTTTTAAAATGAGAGGTGGGGATGGATATTGCACTGCTTTTCTTTTCTGTATATAGTGAGACTTTATTAATGTTTTAACATTTTGCACTCTTTCAAATGTGTATCATTTGAATTCAAACATAATGTAACTGCACACTACTGCCTCCAGTAAGGATAGGAATGAATTAAGGAACAGCATGGAGAAACTGACCAACTTTTCATCTTCAGCCAAGTCTGACACCATTGAACACATTTAGAAATGATTTTTACAAGTGAATGGGTAGTGAAATCTATACATTTGCAAGATTTATAGACTTTTCTGGGTAGAGCAATCTCAAATTATGTAAGAATAACTTGCAGGAATAGTTTACAAGATTATTGAAGGGCAGAAAAATGGGGCAATTTCATGGTCTTAGAGGAAAATAATCCAAACTCAGAAGATGTTGAGCCTCCAGGTATCTATTATGAGGATTTGCTGAGTGAAATAAAAAAGATTTTGATGGTACATTCATGTTTTGTAATACTATGCATCAATTATAAAAATGAGGCAAACTTATATGCATTAATATGAAACAACCTCTAGGATTTACTGTTACGTGGAGAAAGTAAGGTGCACAACAGTGTGTACACTATGCTACCATTTTTTGGTGTGTGTGCATATGTGTGTGTGTATGCATCCACACATATGTGCCCATATAGTAAAGAATGTCTCTGAAATATTGCCAAAAAACCGTTGTCTCTGGGGAAAAACTGATAAACTGATGAGGGATAGGAAGGGAGACTATTTTTATGGAAAACATTTCTGTTTTACTTTGATTAATTTTATCATGTGCATGCATTGACTATTAAAAAGCAACCAGCTTTGAAATGTATAGAGAACAAAGATTATTAGTGGTTACGAGAGGTAGGAGGGAGGAGGAAAGGGGGAATCATTGCCCAGCAGGCACTGAGCTTCCATCACTGATGGAGGAATAAATTGGAAAACGGTAGTGGTAATGGTTGCACAACATGATGAATGTGATCAATGTAAACATGTAAAAATTATAGAATTGGCCAATGTCTTGTTATATATATTTTTACTGTAATAAATTTTTTTTTTCAAGTAAGCAACTTTCTATCTCTTATGTACATATTAAGTCAGGCCAGTCAGAGTCAATGAAACATTTGTTGGAGCTGTTAAGAGTGCATGCCTTTATTTTATTTCCTGGAGTTGCTGAGAGGATAGAATGCCAAAACTTCTTGATAATGAGATGAATATGGAGAAAAGTGAGAAGAGAAATGAAGAGAGCAAGATTAATTCCTGAAGATACCATTTTAACACCTGGATTCAGCTGTGCCTGACTGGTCCATCCTTTTCATGTTAAACTAGTTAGAAACAGGTTTCAATCACTTACTGTCATGGACTGAATTGTGTCACCCAAAAATATCTGTCAACTTGGCTAGGTCATGATTCCCAGTACTGAATGATTGTCTACCATTTTGTAATCTGATGTGATTTCCTTATGTGTTGTATGTTCTATCACTATGACATAATAAGATGGATTAGTGGCAGTTATATTGATGAGAGCTACAAGATTAGATAGTGTCGTAAGCCAATCTCTTTTGAGATATAAAAGAGAGAAGCGAGCAGAGAGACATGGGAACCTCATACCACCAAGAAAGCAGTGCCAGGAGCAGAGCAAGTCTTTTGGGCCTGAGGTTCCTGCTCAGAGAAGCTCCTAGGCCAAGGGGAGACTGATGACATGGACCTTCTTCCAGAGCCAACAGAGAATGCCTTCCCCTGGAGCTGATGCCCTGAATTTGGACTTGTAGCTCCCTAGACTATGAGAGAATAAATTTCTCTTTGTTAAAGCCATCCACTTGTGGTATTTCTGTTACAGCAGCACTAGATGACTACGATACTTACAAATGAAAAAATACTCATGAATGCAGATAGAACACTGCCCTGACATTGATTTTCATGTGACTTTTATGTAAGTCAGGAATAATTCTTAGGCCTTTCTAAATTTCCTTCTAAAAAAAAAAAAAAAAAAACCTTTTATTTTGAAAAACTTTTAAACGTATGAGAATAGTGTAATAACTTGCAAGAACAGAACAACGAACTCTCACGTGAAACCTTCAACTAGAGTCATCAATTATTTTGCAAACTATCAGTTGTCCAAAAACTCATTCCATTTTATTTTTATTTTTGTTGAAGCATTTGAGAGTTAGTTATAGGCATTAGGACTCTTTATCCAGTAATATTTCAGTGTGTTTCTCCTAAAAACCAGAAAATTCTCTTTTATGACTATAGTCATACTCCTCAGCATGTACCTATTTATATGTCTGCTCCTTTGCCAATATCATTCTGTCTTGATTACTGGAACTATAAATACTCTCTGCTGTAGAGTCGATTCCAACTCTTAGTAACCCTAAAGGACAGAGCAGAACTGCCCCTGAGGGTTTCCAAGGCTGTAATCTTTATGGAGGCAGACTGCCACATCTTTGTCCAGCGGAATGCCAACCTTTTGGTTGGCAGCTGAGTGCTTTAACTATTGCACCACCAGGACTCCTTTATATATATGAGTATATAATATCAAGTCTTAAAATTGGGTAGTGTGATTTCTCCAACTTTATCCTTGTTTTTCAAAATTCTCTTGGCTCTTCTACTTCCTTTGCCTTTCCACATACATTTTAGAATCAGCTTGTCTATATCTACAAAAAACTCTGGAGAAATTTTTTAGGAAAATCTTATAGATCAGTTCGGAGAGAACTGACTTCTTTACTATGGTGAGTTCTTTAATACATGTATGTGGTATGTTTCTCCATTTATTTAGGTCTCCTTTGATTTATTTTATAAGCATTTCATAATTTTGTCCTGTATAGTTTTGTTAGATGTATACCTAATTATTTCATTTGGGAAGTTATTATAAATGATGCTTTAAAAATTCATTTTCAAGTTGTTCATTGCTAACTTACAAATTATTATGGATTTGTGTGTGTGTGTGTGTGTGGTGACTGGATATCCACATGCAAAAGAATGAATTTGGACTCCTACCTTACACTATATAAAAAAAATTAAGTCAAAATGTATCAAAGACCTAGATTTGAGGACTAAAACTCTAAAACTCCTAGAAGAACACATAGGTGTAAATCTTTTTGGCCTTGAATTAGGCAATAGTTTCTTAGATACGACACAAAAGACACAAATAACCAAAGGAAAACTAGATAGATTTGACTTCATTTATATTTGATAAGGGTATAATATAAAAAAAAGACTGCAATAAGTTTTGTTCTTCAGTGGACACTATCATGAAAGTGAAAAGGCGGGGTTTTAAAAGCTTGTGAGCGGCCATCTAAGATGCAACTATTTGTCCACTTCCATCTGGCAAAGGAGAGTGAAGAAAACCAGATTCAAAGAAACAATTAGTCCAAAGGACTAGTGGACCAAAGGAACTACAGCCTCCATAGCCTGAGACCAGAAGAACTAGGTGGTAACCTGCTACCACTACCAACTGCTCTGACCAGGGTCATAATAGAAGGTCCCGGTTAGAGTGGGGAAAAAAAATGTAGAACAAAATTCAATTTCATAAAAAAGGCTGGATTTACTGGTCTGAGACAGCCTGGAGGAACCCCCGAGATGATGGCCCTTAGACACATTTCTAACTCAGAACTGAAGCCATTCCTGGAGATCACCTTTCAGCCAAATAACAGACAGATCTACAAAATAAACAATAACACCTGTGAGGAAAGTGCTCATTAGAACAATCAGCTCTATGAGACCAGAAGGGCAACATCTGCCCAAAAGCAAAGATGAGAAGGTAGGATGGCGCAGGAAAACCCGACAAGTGGAAACAGGAAACTCAGGGTGGTAATGGGGAGAGTGCTGATACACTGCAGGGATTGCAAACAATGTCTGGGAACAATTTGTGTATAAACCATCGAATGGGAAACTAATTTGCTCTATAAACTTTCACCTAAAGCACACACACACACACACACACACACACACACACAAAAAGTGAAAAGGCAACCCAAAAAGTGGGAGAAAATATTTCAATCAGCAGCTGAAAACATATGTCCACGGAAAACATGCAATGAATGTTCGTAGCAGCATTATCCATAATAATCAAAAAGTGGAGAAAATCCAAATATCCATCAACTGTGTCATGGATTGAATTATGTCCCCCCAAAATTTCTGTCAACTTGGCTGGGTCATGATTCCCAGTATTGTGTGATGGTATACCATTTTGTAAACTGATGTGATTTCCTTATGTGTTGTATATTCAATCACTATGATGTAATAAGATGGATTAGTGGCAGTATACTGACGAGGTAAACAAGATTGGATAGTGTCTTAAGCCAATCTCTTTTGTGATATAAAAGAGAGAAGCAAGCAGAGACACATGAAGACGTCATACCACCAAGAAAGCAGTGCCGGGAGCAGAGTGAGCATCCTCTGGACCTGAGGTTCCTCTGCGGAGATGCCCCCAGTAAGGGAAGACTGATGCATCACATGGACCTTTCTCCAGAAAGACAAAGTGAGAAACCCTTCCCCTGGAGCTGATGCCTTAAATTTGGACTTGAAGCCTACTAGACTGTGAGAGAATAAAGTTCTCTTTGTTAAAAGCGGTCCACTTGTGGTATTTGTTATAGCAGCACTAGATGACTAAGACAAACTGATAAATGGATAAACAAAATGTAGAATATCCATACAAGAATGAACTTTGAAAACATTATGCAAAGTGAAAGAAGCCACACACACAAAAAACGCCACATATTGTATGATTCCACTTATATGAAATGTCCAGATAGGCAAATCCAGAGACAGGGAGTAGATTAGTAGTTGCCAGGGGCTGTGGTGAGGAGGAACTGGGAAGTGACTGCTAATGGGTAGGCAGTTTCTTCTGGGGGTAAGGAAAATATTCTGAAATTAGATAGTGGTGATGGTTGCAAAACTGTGTGAATATACTAAACAGCACTGCAATGTACCTGCTAAAATAATAAATTTTATGATATATGAATTATACCTAAAAAAAAACAAAATTACACTACCTTAAAAGCTTCTATTTTTTCTAAGGTGAAAAACGGCAAACATGGGCACGAGCTGCACGCCGGGGGTTTGCAGTCCCTTAGCATGCGCGCGGAGAAAGGGAGACGACCTGGCTGCGAAGCTGTAGCTGCTTCGCGGACTATTCCCTCGCATGACCGTTCTCCCATGGCTGTTCCCGCGGCGATGGGGCAGTCAGCTATGGTCCAGAGCCGTCCCAGCTCCACGACCTCCAGGAATTCAGTGACTAGAGGCCTGCCATACTAAGTTCTTGGGATGCAGGAGCTGTTCTCGGGCCACAGAAAGACGCATGAGTACCTGGAGCAGAGCGCCATTTTGTTTTCAGTAGCCTGAAGCTGCCGGGGGCGCCCTCTGGCCTCGGGCTCCTTGAGCAAGATGGCCAGCGCTTTTTGCTTGAGGAGAACTGGTGAGCTGCCAGGGCAGGTCCCAGGCCAGGGAGAGGGGCTATGGTGAGAAGCAAGGTGTGGTGAGGGAGGGATGGGAGTGAGGAGGGTGATCGTGTGAGATGGGGTGGGAGTGGGCCGAGACAGATTGGTGAAGGAGTGTGACAAATGGTGAGGATGGGTTGTATATTAATGTTTACTAGAAAAAAACCCAAAAAACCCAGGTTATAGAATTTTTAGCTTAAAATGAAGCTACATTTATTTAAGCAAGAATTTCGCACCCATTTAGAAAAAATAATAAATGAAGAAAAGTATGGCTGATGGTGGGTTGTTATTTTCGCCTGCCAGTCGACTCCGACTCATAGCGACCCATTGTACAGCAGAACGAAACACTACGCTGTCCTGAACCATCTTCACAATTGTTGCTATGCTTAAGCCCATTGTTGTGGCCACTGTGTCAGTCCATCTCATTGAGGGTCTTCCTCTTTTTCGCTGACCCTCTGTTTCACCAAACATGATTGAGGGATTGATCCCTCCTGACAACATGTCCAAAGTATGTGAGACCTAGTCTTGTCATCCTTCCTTCGAAGGAGCATTCTGGTCAAACTTGTTTCAAGATAGATTAGTTCTTTCTTTTGGCAGTTCATAGTATATTCCATATTCTTCTCCAGCACAGTAATTCAAAGGCATAAATTCTTCGGTCTAACTTATTCATCATCCAGCTTTCACATGCATATGAAGCGATTGAAAACACCATGGCTTAGGTCAGGCACACCTTAGTCTTCATGGTGAAATTTTTACTTTTCACACTTTAAAGAGGTCTTTTGCAGCAGATTTGCCCAATGCAATGCGTCTTTTGATTTCCTGACTGCTGCTTCCATGAGTGTTGATTGTGGATAGGAGAAAAATTTTGAAGATGATATATGAATGATTATTGCTTCTGTAAAAGATAGAATAAGTGGTTTCCTGGTCAAACCTCAGTATAAATCTTGGCTCTACCACTTTATAGCCTTGAGATTCTGGCTAGTCTCTTGAATCTTCCATTTCTTTATCTGTAAAATGGGGATAAAAATTGTATCTTAGGGAATTATTATGAGAACTAAATGGGGAAATTTGTAGATCATCATACTGGACTCATAATTGGTGATCCATAAATGGTAATACGCTTACACTGACTTGGACCATCAATGAATGACCGCCTGAAGGATAGCTCTGGTCCTCTTCCTAGAATAGCAAAGTAAACTTTTAATCTGCAGGTCCCTCCTCTATCACTTTATTTTCCTTATAATTTATCTTTTGAAAAATCGGGACCATTTGACCTGTAGACCTGTATAGATTCTCTAAGTTTGAATTTTGCTGATTCCGTACATTAGATGCAGTTCAGTGGAGTCCCTGAGTAGCACAGTTAAGCCACCCAGAGGCACCTCAGAAGAAAAGACCTGGTGATCTGCTTCCAAAAGTCCACAGTCTTGAAAACTTTATGGAGCACAGTTCTACTCTGCAACACATGGGGTTGCCATGAATCAGAATCAACTCAAGGGCAACGGAAAAGAAGAAGGTACAGTGCAGCATGTTCCTCTGTCCTATGTATTTCCTGCACATTGGCAGCTGGATCTAGAGGCTTGATCAGACTTAGTTTCAATCCTTTTGCAAACTGTGGATGGTGGCGTATATTTTCATCAGAGACTTGTAATGTCTGATTGTCTCTTTTTTTGTGTGTGTGATACTAGAAGCTATTGACGTCTAATGCCTGCTTAGATCATTAATTTGGGATTGAAAAATAGTGAAATTGTAATTCTATCTTTTCTATTTATTTGTTAGAATACTTTTATAAAGATATGCTACCCCTTCATCTACTCATATTTTACTCAGTGGTACATTTCATTTAGGAAATGTTTCATTTACCAGTACTTAAGGTAACAAC
The DNA here is from genome assembly GCA_030035585.1 of Dugong dugon. NCBI lineage: Eukaryota > Metazoa > Chordata > Mammalia > Sirenia > Dugongidae > Dugong > Dugong dugon. The sequence goes on from CM057460.1 coordinate 154,627,012, forward strand.
TTTGTTCGCTCTCACCTCCAAAGATGATCAGTTATTTATTTATTTTTACATATAATTTTGAACTCATGTACTTAACATATGTGATATATTTAAATCTATCACAGCTATTGGAAACCCTGGTGGCATAGTGGTTAAGAGCTATGGCTGCTAACCAAAAGGTTGGCAGTTTGAATCCACCAGGTGCTCCTTGGAAACCTTATGGGGCAGTTCTGCTCTGTCCTATAGGGTTGCTATAAGTCAGAATCGACTCAACGGCAATGGTTTGGTTTTTGGTATTGCAGCTATTATCATTATTGAAGGTCAAGTTAAATTCTAGTTAAGATTCCTTAGGAAGAGCTCATGGGAATAATATTCCCTGACTTCTTGCTTATGTGTTGTTGTTAGCTGCTGCTGAATTGCTCCCTGACTCATGGCGACCCCATCTGTGCCCTATATACTTGAAAGTCAGTCTCGCTGGATATAAAAATTCTTGACTCATATTTTCCTCCTTGTGTATCTTAAATATGTTTCTCCATTTTTTATGTATAAAATGTTACTTTCAAAAAGTCTGATGATAATCTAACTTTATCCCTCAAAAGACATTTACTCTTTTTGCCTTGATGCCCAAAGGCCTTTTCTTTAAAGTCCAGTAATTTTACTAGTATATGTTTGGTGTTGGTTGGTCTGGGTTCATATTCTCAGGTATGTGGTGTACTTTTTCAATATATAGTTTGAAATCTTTTTTTTTTTTATTTCAGGAAAGCTTCCTTGAATTATAGATTTTGGTGTTTGTACTGTCTTTGGTTTTGTCCTTCGGAATCTCCTATTACTTTCTTAAACCCACAGTCTTCTTGTAGTTGGATTGCTCTGTCTTATTTGTCAGTTACCCAGAGCTGAAGCCCGAGCAGTCCATCAACACCCATCCTTCCAACTGCATCTGCATCAAGTCTGACTCCATGGGGAAGTACTTTGCCACAGGAAGTGCAGATGCTTTGGCCAGCCTTTGGGATAGAGTTAGTGTGCGTGTGGTGTTTTTCCAGGTGAGCAACTCTGCTGGCACTTTCCTTGTTGGATAAATTAATTTATTTTATCTTGGATGACATTGTTCCTTCCTATTAGTCTTTAGGAGCCCAGGTGGCACAGTGGTTAAAGCGTTTGGCTGCTAACCAGAAGGTTGGTGGTTCGAATCCACCAGCCACTCCATGGGAGAAAGATGTGGTAGTCTGCTTCCTTAAAGATTTACAACCTTGGAAACCCAGTGGGGCAGTTCTACTCTGTTTTATAGGATCACTATGAGTCAGAATCGACTCGACAGCAGTGGGTTACGAGTCTTTATTCATGGGGGAATTCTAATGTCTCCTCTGTCCACCCTATACTATAGGCCATGATGAGAAAGTGCTAGCATCAGCATTGGAAGATCATTTTATTGACTTTGCTGAAGTAGAGACAGGTAACTTGCACCTTCACTACTTTAATGAAAATCTTATGTCTTTCGTTCCAGGCCATTAGGGGTCATATGTTTTTATCTGTGTATGTTAGTACTTCACAAGTATTGTACATTGATTTGCCTTCTTAAGACAAGTTTGTTTGTGTTAATCACTGTCACAGTCAGGTCATGAGGGAGAAACCAGTAAAGAAATCGGGTAGTTCTAAAGGAAAGTTATTTAGGAAAAATATTTTACATTTTATATAACTTTTAATTCTTCTATTGTAAATAAAGTTTTACGATACAGAAAGGTAGGAGACTTTAGCTAGACTGACCAAGAAAAAAAGAAAGAAGATTCAAAATACTATAATCAGGAATGCAAGAGGGGACATTACTACTTATCCTACAGAAATAAAAAGAAAAAGAAATACTACGAACAACTGTATGCCAAGAAATTATGATGAAATGAACAAATTCCTAGAAACACACAACCTATTGAAATTGACTGAATAAGAAATAGAAAATCTGAATAGACCTGTAACAAGTAAAAAGATAGAACTAGTAATCAAAAACTTTCCACAAAGAAACACCGAGGACCAGATGGCTTCACTGGTGAATTCTACCAAATGTTAAAAAAAAAAAAAAAATTCAACAAGCCAAATAAATAAAATTTTGGGGAGAAAAATCTATTTGTGAGGCAGTATAGTTTACTAGAAAGAATTTGGCTTTGGAGGCAGATGGAATTGAGTTCAGATGCTGGCTTCACTGCACAGTTGTGATCTTGGTTAAATCACCTATTTCTTTATTTACAAATTAATAAATTAATGCCCTTCCACAACGCTGTTGAAAGAGATCAAAGAAGACCTAAATAAGTGTAGAGACATATACTGTGTTCATGGATTGGAAGGCTCAATATAGTTAATTCTCCCCAAATTTAATCTAAAGATTTCATGCAATCCCAATCAAAATCCCAGGAAGCTTTGTAGATAGATACAGGTAATTCTAAAATTTATATAACAAGGAGCTAGAAAGTCAAAACAATTCTGAAAGTAAGAGCAGAGTTGAAGAAATTTCACTACCTGATTTTAAGACAGTGTGATATTGGTGAAAGACAATGGAATAGAATATAAAATCTAGAAATAGACCCTCACAGATACAGTCAACTGATTTCTGACAAAGGTGCAATGGCAATTCACTGGACAGAGGACAATCTTTTCAATCAACTGTGATGGAACAACTAGACATTCATAATACAAAAAAGTGAACATCAGCTTACATCTCATGTCGCATACAAAAATTGACTCGAATGATAGACTTAAGTGTACAACGTAACACTATAATGCTCTTGGAAGAAAACAAAATATTTTCCCTCTTGGGTTAGGAAAAGATTTCTTAGCTACAACACCAAAAATATGATTCGTAAATAAAAAGTTGACATATTGGACCTTATCAAAATTAAGAACTTTTGCTTTGCAAAGAACGCTGTTAAGAGGATAGAAAGCATCAGCGATAGATTGATAGTAAATATTTGCAAATCACGTATCAGAAAAAGCACTTGTATCCAAAATATATAATTTTCAAAACTTAATAAAACAACTCATTGACAAAAAAGGGCAAAAGATTTGAGCTAACTTTTTACCATAAAGGATAGAAGGATGGCAAATAAACAACTGAAAAGATGTTCAACATCATTAGAAATTAGGGAAATGCAAATTAAAACCACAACGAAATAGCATTACATACCCGTTGTTGTTGTTAGGTGCTGTGGAGTCAATTCCAACTCATAGTGACCCCATGTAGAACTGCCCCATAGGGTTTTCTAGGCTGTAATTTCTCCTGCAGAGCCCCTGGGTGGGTTCGAACTGCCAGCCTTTTGGTTAGCAGCCAAGAGCTTAACTGTTGCCCCACCACAGCTCCTTGTTGGCAGGATATTGCTGTTCAGATACGTGGGAAAGTACTTACTCTCATGATTCTTTGAAAGATCGTTGAGTGTTAACTTGGATGTACATATTGGTTCTTGCTTTTACGATTATCCGCCATTTCGATAGTTACTGTTGCTCCATTTCTGTATATATCTCCCTTGGGATTGTGACCAAATGTTAAGGGTTTGGTCCAGGTGTTAATTAATCTAAAACTCCCCCTCCCATCCATGTGGATTCTTTTATTTTGTCCTTTGGATATATGAAAAGCAAAAATAGAGTAATCATAGCAATAGGAAAATTATTACTACACACATCAGTGAAGAGAGCCGTAGTTGACAGTCAAAGTCATGTTCTACCACCTTCTCTCCTTGACTACATAATCCTGATAGCCTGATTATCAACCCTAGAGGGCAGTCAAGAATGAGTTTCAAGCTTGGGGCTCTGCTAGGGAAGTACCCAGCATATTGACCCAGCACAGTGACTCATGCTTCGAACTCTATGGTTTGGTCAATTCTCTAACTTCTCCAGAGTATACCTGGCCATTTGTTAATTGGTCAGTCTAGGCATGTCATGAAGTTCCTCCTCTAAATACTAGTAAGCTAGGAGGAACGGTGAGGTCAACTATGGGCTAGGCATAGTTGGCAGGGAAAGTCTGAAATTGGTTTGCCAATGTCACATTGCTTTGTTGACTGACACTATGGGCCAGGCTGAGAAATAGTTAATATTATAGTATCACTCAAAGAACAGAAGGTGTCTAGTACGACCTATTCCTTTCTTTTTTTGTTGTTCCTAGTCTTACAGAGACCCAAGTACCTTTGTAGCCTGAGATCCAAGGCAGGGTGAAGCTGTTTATGATGCCAGCGGTTAAGCTCGTGTGATATGTGTATGTGTGCCTGGTGGAGTTATTCCCCTCACCCTAACCTGTGTGGGGATAGGACTGTGCAGCTGAGGTCCTGGTGGCACAGGGTCCAGTGTGGGGGATTGGGAGACTAAAGCAGGGGTCCTGGCCAGAGGTAGTTAGATACAGATCTAAAGAGCAGATGAGCCAAATGCAGGCTAAGCTCTCCTTAGCAGGAAAGCTGAGATCTGGAGGACCATAAGGGGAATCAGGAAGAGGCCACTCCTGGGAGATACCAGAGCAAGGTGTGTGTATATATGTGTGTGTGTATTTTATGAGCTGGTTGGATTGTGATATGTGGGTGGCTCAGTTTACAATGGCCAGGAGTAGGGTAGACACTCCTTTAAGCCCTTTCCTGATTCAAAGATATATTTTATGTATTAGTCACAGAAGGGACCATGATATATGTACCCCTCATTGGAAGTAAAAAGCCCATAGGATTGTGAAAAGTAAGCCCTATATTTCAAGAGGGGAGTAGAAATTATATATATAGAAGCGCCGTGCAAATTCTGAAGTACCCATTTGTAAGTAAGGCATTGCTTTCTTTTCTCTCTTTGACACTGTACTGCAATGGAAATAATACTGGCTTTATGCTGTGGCAGAACCAGATTTGAATCCTAGCTCTAGGATTTATCTGAACCCAATTTCCTCATCCATAAAGTGGAGATAATTAATCTGCTTTTCCTTGGGTTGCTAGCGGAATTAAATGCGATAAAGTATTTGTAAAGTGTCCAGCATGGCACTGGCACCCAGGAGATGCTTAATAATCCCTTCCCCTTGAAGTGGAACAGCTCCTAATGAGAACACAGGGCTGACTGCAGAGACCTGCCATCAGTCCATCAACGTTCATCAGAGAAATATTAGCTCTGCTTTCTGCTTGCAGTCTGTTAGGTGCGTGATGGATATGTGTATGTGAACAAGTGGAGCATGACTCCAAACTGTGTATACCGATGCCAAAATGAGAGGAGGAAGAGGGTAAAGCTCTTGTTAGCTGAGGTTGTAGGAGGGATGGGATAGAGAGGAGGTGGACTTGATGCAAGGCTTGAATACAATGGACATGAATTCAGGGCAAGAGGACATGTGAGAAGGGGCGCTGGAGCTTGAAGCCAGGGGCTGGGGGGGTGGTGGGTGACAGTGTCCTGGATGTGGGGAAGATGGTTTGGTGGACTGTGAGATGGTCTTGGAGAGAAAAGTGGGGAAGGTGTCAGGCTCTGGGCAATTTCAGTTTGGACTGATTGGTAGTATGACCTGGTGAGTAGGGAAGAGATGGATGGACCTGAGTTATATCTGTGTTATGTCCCCACTAATGGTGGTTGTTGTGTGCTGTCAAGTCGATTCCGACTTATAACAACCCCGTATGACAGTACAAATGTCCCATAGAGCTTCCTAGGCTGTAATCTTTATGGGAGTAGATTGCCAGGTCTTTTCTCCTATGGAGCAGCTGGTGGGTTTGAGCCACTGGCCCTACAGTTAGCAGCCAACCAGTTTAACTAACCAATGTGCCATCAGGGCTCCTTTACCACTGACTAGGTTATCTTTAAAATGCTTACCTTTAAAATGTGCATCATAATAGTATGACCTGTGAGGGTTAAATGAGTTAACATTTAAAATGCCTGGCACATTGTGAATGTTCAATAAATAGCAGTTTTATTGTTAATTTTTTTATTGTTAATACCATGTTTGTTTGTAATATAAACCTTCCTGTCTTATGGGGTGTTCATTGTCCCCAGGGCTGATCACATTTTATGTAAAAGAGACAGAGTTGTAAAAACAGTTTAGCTTTTAAAAAGGTGGTGGGGGTGGAGTGAGGGTGTTAGTTGGAGAAAATGAATATTTTATTTTTAGCACCCATATGGAGCTAAGACCCTTTGTTAGAGTTTAGGGACACTAAATTGACAACTGTTCATTCAATGATTACAAATTACTAGCACTTTACATGATTGAAATTGTTGCCCAAGTGGAGCCATAAGCTGTTTAACTTCAAGATGTCCAGTGCCTCAGTCTTTCACCCTCGTGCAAAGCAGTCCCATCTGATCCGCAGTGTTACAGTGACAGAGTCATTGGGTACTACTTGCCCCTGGCTGGAATGTCATCAAATTCCTCTTCTGGTAATTATTCTTGGTAATTACTGCATCTCAAGGGAACAGTGATCACTGAGGCTACATGCAGAGGTCAAGGAATGGTGCAGATGCAGCAAGGAGTCTGTCAAAATATCTCAGGACGTCCTTGAAGACCAAAGGGAATCTGGGCTGGGCACAGGCCGATTTGTACCTGGTCATCAGCTGTACTCAGAGTGTGGATTAAAGTCAGGTTGGAGACTTTTCTTACTTGAAATGAGATATCTCTGTGGAATTCAGATTGAAGATGATCAGGCCTATGATTCTTTATCGAACATTTAAGAAGGACTGCGACTTTTCCAAAGTAGCAGCTGCTACCCACGAGATGGTGGCGTAGGCAGATACACCATAATGTCCCCCTACAACAAAGACTTGAGAAACCAAGTGAAGCAGATATAGGTAACAGCCTTGGAACCCTGAGCATCAAATGGAAGTCTGAAGAACTAGACCGAGCACTGAGTGGAAAGAGAGACTGAACAAAAACAGCAGATGCGGAGATTTATGAAATCTTTGGTGCCCTGCCAGCCTGTCTGGCACAGTGTGGCCATCTTGAGAAAAAGCAAGCATTGTTCCCAGATGAGGAGCACAGGAAGGCAACTCCACAGAATTCACAACAGGAGACAGAGTGACTATGTAAACAAACCTGGAGTGAAACAAGGTGAGTAGCGTGTGAAAGTACAGGGAAAGTACAGGAAGGAGGGCAAGAGCTCCAGTGATGCTGATGACCACAGAAAAGTGAGGAAGCCAGGAACTAGGGACAGGACTACTCACCATTGGCAGTGCCTGACCATTTGGACAGAAAACGCCCACTGAATACTAAAACCATAGAGTAACAACTAGAGGTCCCCCACTCAGCCAGCCTCCATACAGTCTCCCCTCCCCCTCCATTTAAACAGGCCAAGCCCTGATTGCCTGGTGCACCCAGGAGTGCCCCCGCATCCCCACCCACTGACAGGTAGGTGCCCTTCCCACAAGAGACAGGTGTGCTCCTTATGCACCCCGCCTGGCAACCAGCTGCATGCTCCCTGCAACACGCGCCTGGCAGATAACAGGCATACTCACCGGAGCACTCATCGCGCCCACTGTCCACAACTGGTGGGAGCGTTCACTGTGTCCACCGCCTGGTGACCAGCAGGAGTGCTCCCTGCACCTCCATCCAGTGACAGGCAGGCACGTCCTGCCCAGCAACAGGCAGGTGCGCACCCTCCCTGCTCCCTGTCCAGAGACTGGGAGGCACGATCCCCCCACACCCACAGTGACCAGAAAAGCACCCACACCACCACCCAGCAACTGCAGGCGTGCCCCTATATCCCAGCCTAGCGACTAGCGGGCATGCCCCCACGCACCCTTCCAGCAACTGCATGGCACAGCCCAGTAGGCACACCCCCTTACCAGCTACCTCCTGACACATCCTGACAGGTGCCACCCATGTCCCCACTCAGTGAAGAGCAGGTGATCCTTGTGCCCTCACTCAACAACTGCCTGGCTGTGATGACACCTATTCCACACTGAGCTAGATCTTACAGGCTGATCACAAGTGCACTGAAATCCCTTGATCACTCCCCACCTACTGAGGTGCCAATTTGTGCATGCACAGAGGGCCTACCCCATCCATTTGGGTAGCACTGCCTCCCTGTGGCTGTGAAGATGACCTGCCCTGCTCTCCAGTGGACACATTAACTGCTAGCACCAACACAGAAGGACCTCACTATCTAACGAGCTGTGGAGGAATACTGACCACCCAACAGTTGCCCCCTCAATCAGGGAAGGGACCTTGTCTCGTACCTCCACTTAATCCTGTAAGGGAAAACATACGTTCCTAACAACAGAGGACTCACATGAATGTGTGACCCACCATACCCACTAATGAGAGGAAATCACACCCAGCCAACGACCACCAAAGTCATACATACACCAGTATCACTAAACAACAATTAAAATAATACAAAGGATGAAAGGTATTCTAAAGAGAAGAGAAGAAGCAAAGCCATTGATATATCAAAACAAAACAAAAAACTAGGGCAAAACAAACATACTATCAATAAGTATATAAATAAATAACACCTTAATGCCTTGGAGACAGTAGTCAGTAACAAATCGTATGAAGAAACAGGGTAAGATGGCTCAGGCAAGTGAGTAAAATAAAGGAACAGTAAACCTTCCTGAGGAAGAAGTGATTATAGAACTATTGTCATGGATTGAATTATGTCCCCCCAAAAATGTGTGTGTCAGTTTGGCCAGGCCATGATTCCCAGTACTGAGTGGCTGTCCTCCGTTTTGTGATTGTGATTTTACGTTAAAGAGGATTAGGGTGGGATTGTAACACCACCCTTACCCAGGTCACATTCCTGATCCAGTGTAAAGGGAATTTCCCTGGAGTGTGGCCTGCATCATCTTTTATCTCTCAAGAGATAAAAGGGAAGTAAGCAGAGAGTTGAGGACCTCATACCACTAAGAAAGCAGTGCTGGGAGCAGAGTGCATCCTTTGGACCTGAGGTTCCTGCACAGAGAAGCTCCTAGTCTGGGGGAAGATTGATGATGACGAGGACCTTCCTCCAGAGCCGACAGAGAGAGAAAGCCTTCGCCTGGAGCTGATGCCCTGAATTTGGACTTGTAGCCTACTAGACTGTGAGAGAATAAATTTCTCTTTGTTAAAGCCACCCACTTGTGGTATTTCTGTTATAGCAGCAATAGATAACCAAGACAACTATCTTACAAGGAATTCAAAAGACTAATATTTAGGCTCCTCAAAGAGATCAAGGGAAACACAGAAAAAAATCTAGAAGAATTCTAGAACAATACAAGAACAAAATGAAAAACTCAACAGACAAATAGAACCATACAAAACCAACAACTAGAAATTCAGAAGCTTAATATCAGAAGTAAACAGCTCAGTGGAAGGAGACAAAAGTAGAATTGAATCAACAGAAGAAAGAATCAGCAAAAGAAAGGACAAATCCCTTGATACTAATTTGCTTGAGGAACAATGGAAAAAAGACTGTAGAAAAATGAAGAAAGCCTAAGAGTTATATGGAACACTATCAAGAGGAATAATTTACGCGTACTAGCAGTGCCAGAGAGGGGAGAGAGAAAAAAAGAGTACAGAGAGAATTTTTGAGGATATAATGGGAGAAAACTTCCCCCAGATCATGAAAGATGAGAATATTTCCATCCAGGAAGCTCAGTGAACCCCATGCAGGATAGACCCAAAGGAAATTCACCAAGACATACCATAATCAAACTTTCCAAAACCAAAAACAAAGAATTTTGAGGGCAGCTGGTGAATAGTGAAATATTACTTACAAAGGGGCATCAGTAAGACTATGCTGATTTCATGGCAAAATGACAGCTAAAGTGCTTCACACAACACGTAGTAGAGAGGATACCCTCTTCCCAGAATTTGTGGGAAGAAATCTTTGTTGGATTGCCCAGAATTTGTCTGAGCTCCCTATGCATACTAGGCATTGTCCAAGGAAGAGAGAAGGGATAAATCAGACGCCTGTGCTTTAGACCCATTTTACAGATGAAAACCAGGATGTTAGGGAACTTGCTGAGAGTCACATAATCAGTACATTAGTATGTAGCCTATGTTTCTACCACTGTGTCATGCTGCTCACATGGGTCTAAAATCCCAGTTGTTTAAATTCAGCCTTATCTAGATGTGACTTAATAACACCAGATGTAAAGCTTAGGAGTCTTAGAAGATTGTTAACTGTCAACACGAGGATTTATCTGGTGCTTTGTGGCAAAGGTATCATGCTGCTGATGGCAGAAACCAGGGAAGAGGGAAGCTTTAGGTTGATGAACTGAAAGAAATTATACATTAAGGGCAACAGATTTCATTCCTTCAACCACTTACTCAACACCTACCCATGTCAGGCCTGGGCTATGAAGAACAGTCATTCTCTGCCCCAGGAACCCGTAGCCTGGTGTGGAGATGGTGACAGTACAGTGTGATAGTGGTTTTATAAAAGAGTAATTCAGATCACATCTCTCCCTTGCTTTAAATACTTCAGTGGCTTCCAATTGCATTTTCCCTAGATGAGATCTTGCCAGGCCATGTCCTTCTCAGCATACAGTTGTTAATTCAGAAGGCACCCCGTTTTAATCACAGCTTTATTGAGATAAAATTCACCTACTGTGGTAGGATGAATAATGTGTCCCCCACCCAAAGTTGTTCACATCCTGATCCCTGGAAGTTGTAAATATGTTACCTTACCTGGTAAAAGGGATTTTGCAGATGTGATTAGCAGTTTTAAGACAGTGAGATTATCTGGGATTGTTGGAATGGGCCCAGTGTAATCACAAGGGTCCTTATAAGAGGAAGTCAGGAAGATGAGAGTCAGAGAGAAAGGATATGTGACATTGGAACCAGAATTTGGAGTGATGCACTTTGAAGATGGAGGAAGGTGCCACGAGCCAAGGAATGCAGGCGATTGCAAGAAGCTGGAAAAGGCAAGGAAACAGATTCTCACCTGCAGGAACATAGCCCTGCAAACCCCTTGATTTTAGATGTTTGACCTCTAGACTGTAAAAGAATAAATTGGTGATTGTATAAGCCAGTAGGTTTGTGCTAATTTGTTACTTGTACAATAGCAAAGTAATGCACATTACATATAATCCACATATTTAAAGTATACAATTTACAGGTTTTTAGTATAGTCACAGACTTGTGCAACAATTGCCACAATTAATTTTAAAACATTTCATTACCCCTGCCCCCCAAAACATGTACCTATTAGCAGTCACTCTTCTTTTCCACTTGTAGAGAGCCATATGGATTTAAATAAGTTTCCTAGCCTGTCTGAGCCTCAGTTTCTTCATCTGTAAAATTGAGATACTACCCATTTCCCAGTGATGATGTTAAGAATTCAATGAGATAATGGTGTAAGTACTTACCATAGTGCCTGGTGGTCAGCATCTGGTAGATTTTATTATTATTGCTATTATTAACAACAGTGAGAAGGCTGTTGCAGAAGTCCAAGGGACAGTGAAGGAAGAGCTGAACTAGGCCAGTGGCTGAGGGGTGGAGAAGAGGGGATATGGTTTCTCAGAGGCTCAAAGCCCTCTGATGAGACCTTTCCATCACTTGGAGCCCTTCGAGCAGTTGGAGCTCTGTTAATTAAAACCTGCTTGCTGGTCCCTGTTTGACCACTGGAGGGCAGTGGAGCCAAGGCTGCCAGTGGACCCTGGTACTCCTGTAGGTTGGGGGCTGGTCTGTGCATCCAGCCTTCTTACCTTGTTCTGAAGCCTGATTGTGTATTTGCACTGGACTGTCACCTCCCTCCTGGCTCTGTGCACTTGCTGGCGTTTTTGGAAAACACTTCACATTGCAGGACACCTCTGAGTTCCTGCTTGTCCTGTGGCCCGGGATTATCTGGAGCTGAAGCGTTCTGTTTCTGGCAGCTGTGTTTATTTCTCAAGGGCACAAGTGGCCCAAAACATGGGGTCTTGCACCTTGTGGCTCCGCAGAGCCAAGGATGAACCACAGTTGCTCTTCTGCCAGCTCAGAATCTCGGGCCTGTTTCATCTTAGATTCTTACCTGCTCCCCAGCCCTTGTCTGCACCCTTTGATCCTTTGTGTGGAGAAGTAAAGGGAATTCTAAATCCTTCATCCATTTTGAAGGCTATGGAAAGCAGGACTTTCTAGGGGCCTGAAAAAATGGCACTAGTTTAATCATTTCAAAAAAGAATGGTGCTCTTTCAAAGCCACAGAATGTGGTCAGGGAAAAAAAAATTTGAAGACGTTTATGACAGTGTTTCTTGTGCCAAGCCCTGTATGTTGACGAGTTGCTTCATTCAGTAAAAAGAATATAAAATACCAATGACAGAAGCCTCCACTTACTGATTGTGTGCTGTGTGCCAGATGCAGTGCTATGTGCTTTTCACATTTTTAGCTCTTTTAACCCTAGTAATAGTCCATGAGGTGTTATTAATTCAGAGGAAACTGAGGTCATAGAAATTCAAGCCAGTCTGACTCCAAAACATGAGCTCTTTCCTTCAGAAATAGTGGCATGATCAGTTGTACCTTTAAACAACCTCTCTTCAGAAGCGTAGTTTATAGAGATTTAGAAGGAGAAGGCCAGGGTTATGAGGAAACAATCTATTAAGTATTTATGATCGCACAACATAGGATACTAGTTAAGGGCATGGATTTGGAGTCAGATTGCCTGGGTTTAAAACCTGGCTCTGCCGCTTACCATCTCTGTGGCCTTGGGCAAATTATATGACTTCTTTGTAAAATGGGGATAATACTAGTAGCTACCTCACTGGTTTGCTCTGAGGGTTAAATGAGAATACACGTAAACTACTTAGATCAGACCCTGGCACAAAGTAATAACTCAGTAAATGTTAGCTATCATCATCGTTTTTAGATATTTTTCCTTACCTCTCTAATTTTAGTGCCTGGCACATAACTAGAAGTTGGCAAATATTTATTGATTGAAATGATCCCTTGGTTTTAAAAAATACTTTCTGAGCTCTGGAGGGTGCCAGGTGCTGACTTGATTAATCAGTGAGTCCATTTCAGATCCTGTCCTGGGGACCACTCAGTCTGCAGGGGAGGTCAGGCATGGGCACTAATTACTGTACAACGTAGGTCATGGTTAGAGAGGGGCAGAAACGGCCCTGATGTGGGCAAGGGCACTTGTGCAGTGGGGAAGGCACTGTGGGCCAGTTTCAGAGGAGGCCGCCTTTGAATTAGGCTTGGAGGATAGGTGGGGGAGAAAGAAGAGAAGTGTGGGCTGGGCCAGAGAATTCAGGCTTCTTGGGCCTAATATGCCTCTAACTTTACAAAGAATCATTGAGTCATGCAGGTTTTTTAATTTTTTTATTTTATGTGGTAAAATATATATAACCAAAAAAAAAATTGCCATTTCAGCCAATTTTAAGTGTACAGTTCAGTGACATTGATTACCTTCAGCATGTTGTGTAACCAACACCATCTCCAAAAGTTTCCAGTTACCCTGAACAGAAACTCAACACCCTTCAGGCAACAACTCCCTATTCCTCCCTCTTTCCAGTCCCTGGCAACCAGCAATAAACTCTTGTCTCTATGCATTTACCCATTCTAGGTATTTCATATAACTGGGATCATACAATATTTGTCCTTTTGTGTCTGACTTATGTCACTCAGCATAACATTTTCAAGTTTCATCCATGTTATAGTGTGTATCAGAACTTCATTTCTCTTTTTGACGGAGTAATATGCCATTGTATGTATGTACCACATTGTGTTTATCCATTCATCTGTTGATGGACACTTGGGTTGTTTCCACCTTTTGGCTATTGTGGCTAGTGCTGCTATGAACATTGGTGTACAAATATCTGTTTGAGTCCCTGCTGTCAAGTCTTTTATGTATATACCTAGGAGTGGAGTTGCTGGATAATAGGTAATTCTGTTTAATTTTTTGAAGAACTGCTAAACTGTTTTCCACAACAACTCCACATTCTCTCCAACACTTGTTATTTTCCCTTTTTCTGATAATAGCCATCCTAATGAGTATGAAGGAGCCGTTGTGGCACCAGTGGTTAAACACAGGGCTGCTAGCTGGAAGGTCAGCAGTTTGAACCCACCAGTTGCTCCGAGGGAGAAAGATAAGGCAGTCTGCTTCCATAAAGATTTGCAGCCTTGGAAACCCTATGGGGCAGTCTGCTCTGTCGTATAGAGTAGCTACGAGTCGGAATCTACTCAATTACAACGGGTTTAATGAGTATGAAGTGGCATTTCATTGTGGTTTTGATTTGCATTTTCCTAATGGGTAATGGAGGAGCTCTGGTGGCACAACAGTTAAGTGCTTGGCTGCTAGCTGAAAGGTTGGCAGTTCATACCTACCAGCGGCTCCATGAAGAAAGACCTGGCAGTCTGCTCCCCTAAAGATTATAGCCTAGAAAACCCAATGGGACAGTTCTGCTCTGTCACATGAGGTCACTTTGAGTCAGAATCAACTTGACAGCACATAACAGTGAGTAATGACGTTGTGCATCTTTTCATGTGCGTTTTGACCATTGTGTATCTTCTTTGGAGAAATGTCTTTTAAGTCCTTTGCCCATTTTTTAATTGGGTTGTTTGTCTTTTTGTTGTTGAGTTGTATGAGTTCTTTATATATTCTGGGTATTAAACCCTTTTCCAATATATGATGTCTTAGTTATCTAGTGCTGCTTATAACAGAAATAACACAAGTGGATGACTTTAACAAATAGCTGCAGTTTAGGAGGCTAGAAGTCTGAATTCAGGGCACCACCTCCAGGGGGAGGCTTTCTGTCTCTGTTGGCTCTCAGGGAAGGTCCTTATCATCAATCTTCCCCAGTCTAGGACCTTCTCAGCACAGGGACCCTGAGTCCAAAGGATGCACTCTGCTCTTGGCTCTTCTTGTTTGGTGGTAATGATGTCTCTCTCCTCTCTGCTCACTTCTCCCTTTTATATCTCAAAAGAGATTGACTCGATACAACCTAATTCTGTAGGTTGTGTCCTGCCTCATTAACATAACTGCCTCTAATCCTGCTTCATTAACATCATAGGGGTTAGGATTTACAACACATAGGAAAATTGCATCAAATCACAAAATGGAGGACAATCACACAATACTGGGAATCATGGTCTAGCCAAGTTGACACACATTTTTGGGGGACACAATTCAATCCATAACATGGTTACCAAATATTTTTTCCCATTCTGTAAAAAAGTCCTTTGATGAAGAAAAGTTTTTGATTTTGATGGAGTCCAATTTATCAAATTTTATCTTTTGTTGCTTATGCTTTTGGTGTTGTATCTAAAAGTCCATTGTCAGAAACAAGGTCTTGAAGCTTTGCGCCCATGTTTTCTTCTAAGAGTTTTATGGTTTTAGTTCTTATATTTATATCAGTCAGTTTTCATATATGGTGTGAGATATGCGGCCAACATTCTTTTGCCTGTGGAGATTCTCAGTTGCCCAGCATCGTTTGTTGGAGAGACTCTTTTTTCCTCCATTTAATGGATTTGGTACTCTTGTCAAAAATCAGTTGGCCATAGATGTATGAGTTTATTTCTGGACTCTCAATTCTATTAACATTGGTCGCTATGTCTGTCTTTATACCAGTGCCACACTGCTTTGATTACCGTAGTTTTATAGTACATTTTGAAATTCGGAAATGTAAGTTCTCTTACTTTGTTCTTTTTCAGGATTGTTTTGGCTGTCTGGGGCCCCTTGCAATTCCATATGAATTTGATGGCTGGATTTTCCATTTCTACAAAAAAGCTGTTGGAATTTTGTTGGAGATTGGGTTGAATTTGTAGATTGCTTTGGGTAATATTGACATCTTCCCAATATTAAGCCTTCCAACCCATGAACATGGGCTATCTTTCCATTTATTTAGGAGTTTTAAAATTTCTTTCAGCAATGTTTTATAGTTTTTAGTGTACAAGCTTTCATCCCCCCCCCCCCCCCCCCGGCCAGTTAAATTTATTCTTAGGTATTTTATTCTTTTAGAAGGTATTGTAAATGGAATTGTATTCTTAATTTGCTTTTTGTATTGCTCATTGCTGTTGTATAGGGACTCAACTAATTTTTGAATGTCAATCTTGTACCCTTCAGCTTTACCGAATTTATTAGCTCTAATAGCTTTCTTGTGAATGCTTTGGGATTTTCTCTATATAGGATCATGTCATCTGTTAATAGAAATAGTTTTACTTTTTGTTTTCCAATTTGGATGCCTTTTATTTTTTTTATTGCCTATTTGAATTGGCTAGAACTTTCAGTAAAGTGTTGAATAGCACTGGAGAAGTGTGCATCCTTGTCTTGTTCCTGATCTTAGAGGGAAAGCTTTCAGTCTTTTGTTTTGAGTATGATGTTAGCTGTGGGTCTTTTGTAATGCCCTTTATCATGTTGAGGAGTTTCCCTTATGTTCCTAGTTTGCCAAATGTTTTTATCACAAAAGGGTATTGGATTTTGTGAGATGTCTTTTCTGCATTAATTGAGATGATCATGTGGTTCTTTTTGTTCATTTTGTTAATATGGTATATGTCTTAGTCATCTAGTGCTGTTGGAAATACCGCAAGTAGATGGCTTTAACAAACAGATTCTGTTTATTCTCTCACAGTCTAGGAGGCTAGAAGTCCAAATTCAGGGTGCCAACTCCAGGGGAAGGCTTTCTGTCTCTGTCAGCTCTGGGGGAAGATCCTTGTCATCAATCTTCCCCAGTCGAGGAGCTTCTCAGCGCAGGAACCTCAGGTCCAAGAGACACACTATTCTCCTGGCTCTTGTTTCTTGGTGGTATGAGGTCCCCATGTCTGTCTGCTCATTTCTCTCTTTTATATCTCTAAAAAGATTGACTTAAGACATAAACTGATTTTGTAGATTGAGTCCTGCCTCATTAACATAACTGCTGATAATTTCCCCTCATTAACATTATAGATGTAGGATTTACTACACATAGGAAAATCACATCAGATGACAAAATGGTGGACAGTCACACAGTACTGGGAATCATGGACTAGCCAAGTTGACAGATATGTTTGGGGGACACAGTTCAATCCATAACAGTGTATTACATTGATTTATTTTGTTATGTTCACTCACCTTTGCATTCCTGGGATAAATTCCACTTAGTCATTGTGTATAATCCTTTTAATATGCTTTTGGATTCAGTTTGCTAGTATTTTGTTGAGGTTTTTTACATCTATATTCGTAAGGGATATTTCTCTGTAGTTATCTTTCCTTGTGATATCTTTATCTGGCTTTGGTATCAGGGTAATGCTGGCCTCACAGAGTGAATTAGGAAGCGTTCCCTCCTCTCCTATTTTTTTTGAAGAGTATGAGAAAGATTCTTCTTTAAATGTTTGATAGAATTCACTAGTGAAGCCATATAGTCCTGGACTTTTGTTTATTGGAGGTTTTTTTTTAAATTATTGATTTAATCTCTTTACTTGTTATAGGCTTGTTAAGAATTCTGTTTTTCTTGAGTCATTTTTGGTAGTTTGTGTGTTTCTAGGAATTTACCGTTTAATCTAGGTTATCTAATTTCTTGGCACGCAGTTGTCCAAGTATTCTCTTATAATCCTTTTTGTTTCTGTAGGTTCAGTAGTAATGTCCCCACCTTCATTTCTGATTTTAGTTATTTGCATCTTCTTTCTTTTTCTCCTTCTCAATTTAAAAGTTTGTTCCTTTTATTGATCTTTTCAGGGAACCAACTTCTGGTTTCATTGATTCTGTCTTTTGTTTTTCTATTCTCTATTTTACTTATCTCTACTCTAATGTTTGTAATTTCCTTCCTTCTTGTGGCTTTGGGCCTCATTTATTTTTCTTTTTCTAGTTTCTCAAGTTGTAAATTAGGTTATTAATTTGCGATCTCTATCTTTTTTAATATAGATGTTTATAGCTATAAATTTCCCTGTCAGCACTGCCTTCTCTGCATCCCATAAGTTTTGGTATGTTGTGCTTTAATTTTCATTTATCTCTAAGTATTTTCTAATTTCCCTTGTGATTTCTTGACTCATTGGTTGTCTGATAGTGTGTTGTTTAATTTTCACATACTTGTGAAATTTCCAGTTTTCCTTCTGTTACTGATACCTAGTTTCATTCCATTGTGGTCAGAGAAGATACTTTGTATGATTTCAGTCTTTTTAAATTTATTGAAATTTCTTTTGTGACCTATAATGGTTATTCTGGATAATTATCCACATGCACTGGGAAAGAATGTGTATAATCTTGTCATTGGGTAGAGTATTCTATATATGCTTGTTCGGTCTAATTGGTTTATTTAAAAAAAAACAACCGATTGCCACTGAATCAGTTCCGACCCATAGCGACCTTACAGGACAGAGTAGAACTGCCCCATAGAGTTTCCAAGGAGTGTCTGGTGGATTCTAACTGCTGACCTTTGGGTTTGCAGCCCTATCACTTAACCACTGCACCACCAGGACTCCAGTTGGTTTATAGTGTTGTTCAAATCCTCTGCTTTTATATTTATCTTCTAAGATGTTCTATCTGTTACTGAAAGTGATGTGTTGATGTCTCCAACTAGTCCTGTAGAACTGTCTAGTTCTCCCTTCAATTTTGTCAGTTTTTGCTTCGTATATTTTGGAGCTCTGTTAGGTTGGTTTATGTTTATAATTGTTATATCTTATTGATAAGATGATTCTTTTATTATTATGTTGTTGTTGTTAGGTGCCGTTGAGTTGGTTCCAACTCACAGTGACCATATGTACAATAGAATGAAACACTGCCTGGTCCTGTGCCATCCTCACAATTGTTGCCGTGTTTGAGCCCATTGTTGTAGCCACTGTGTCAATCTGTCTAATCAAGGGTCTCCCTTTTTTTCACTGATCCTCTACCTTTCCATACATGATGTCCTTCTTCAGGGACTGGTCCCTTCTGATAACGTGTCTAGAGTTCATGAGACGAAGTCTTGCTCCTCGCTTTCAGGGAGCACACTGGCTGTACTTCTTCCTAGACAGACTTGTTTGTTCTTCTGGCAGCCCATGGAACATTTAATATTCTTCACCAACACCACAATTCAAAGACATCAGTTTTTCTTCAGTCTTACTTATTTATTGTCCAGCTTTTGCATGCATGTGAGGTGATTGAAGATACTGTGTCTTGAGTCAGGCACATCTTAGTCATAAGTGACATCTTTGCTTTTTAAAGAGGTCTTTTGCAGCACATTTGCCCAATGCAATATGTCATTTCATGTCTTGACTGCTGCTTTCATGGGTGTAGATTGTGGATCCAAGTAAAATGAAAACCTTTACAACTTCAGTCTTTTCTCTCTTTATCGTGATGCTGCTTATTAGTCCAGTTGTGAGGATTTTTGTTTTCTTTATTTGAGGTGTACTTCATACTGAAGGCTGTAGTCTTTGATCTTCATCAATAAGTTCTTCAAGTCCTTTTCACTTTCAGCAAGGTTGTGTCATCTGCATATCACAGGTTGTTAATCTAATCCTGATGCCATGTTCTTCATATAGACCAGCTTTTGGGATCATTTGCTCAGCATACAGATTGAATAAGTATGGTTAAAAGATATTTATTATTTTATAATGTCCTTTTTGTCTTTGGTGACAGATTTTGACTTAAAGTCTATTTTGTCTGATATTGATACAGACACCCCTGCTTTCTTTTGGCTACTATTTTCATGGAATAGTTTTTTTTTTTTTCCCATCCTTTTACTTTCAACCCACCAGTGCCTTTATATTTTAAGTCGGTCTCTTGTAGACAGCATATAGTTGGATCCATGACAGTCTCTGCCTTTTGATTAGAGAACTAAATGCATTTACATTTAAAGTAATTACTTATAAGGATGTGCTTAACTTGCCATTTTGCTATTTTTTTTTTTTTTGGTGTGTGTGTCTTATACCTTTTTTTGTCCTTTATTTTTCTCTAATCTGCCTACCTTTGTGTTAATTTTTTGTAGTGAACCATTTTGATTCCCTTCTCATTTGTTTTTGTGTATATTTTTTAGATATTTTCTTTGTGGTTACCATGTGGATTACATTTAACATCCTAAATTTGTAACAACCTAGTTTAAATTGAAAGCAACTCCAATAATATAGAAAATCTCTGCTTCTATACTGCTCCTCCTTCCCTTTATAATGATGTTGTCACAGATTACATCTTTATACATTATGTGCCCAATAACATAAATTTATAATAACTTTTTATGAATTTGTCTATTAAATGATGTAGGACATAACAAGTAGAGTTACAACACAAAAATACCATAAAATTGACCTTTATATTTACCTATGAAATTACCTGTACTGGGATCTTGTTTTCTTCATATATCTTTGAGTTACTGTCTCTTGTCCTTTCATTTCTACCTGTAAGTTTCTTTTAGCATTTCTTGTAGGGCAGGTCTCATGGTAACTAACTCCCTCAACTTTGTTTATCTGGGAATGTCTTAATTCGTTCTTATTTTTGTAGGACAGTTTTACCAGATATAAAATTTTTGGTTGGTCATTCTTTTCTCCCCCCAGCTCTTTAAATATGTCATACCACTGCCTTCTGACCTCCATGGTTTCATAGGAGAAATTGACGTTTAATCTTATTGAGAGTCCCTTGTATGTGACTATTCCTCCTTTCTTGCTGCTCTCAAGATTTTCTCTTTTTCTTTGGTTTTTGAGTTTGAAAGTGTCTCGGTATGGATCTCTTTGGGTTTATTCTATTTGGAGTTTGTTGAATTTCTTGAATGTGTAGATTTGTGTCTTTGTTTCAAATTTGAGATGTTTTTGGCCATTCTTCCTTTAGATATTCTTTCTGTTTTCTACTTTTGGGACTCCTATAATGTGTATGTTTGTCTGCTTCGTATTCCTTAAGCTCTGTTTACTTAATTCTCTTTTCTTTTTGCACCTTAGACTTGATGCTTTCAATTTTCTGTCTTCAAGTTTGCTGATTCTTTCTTCTGCCAGCCCAAATCTCCTGTTAAGCCCCTCCAGTATATTTTTTAATTTCAGTTATTGTACTTTTCAGCCCCAGTATTTCTGTTTGGTCCTTTAAAAAATTTCTGTCTTTTTATTGATAGAATTTTATTCTTGTATCATTTTCTCAATTTCCTTTCATTCTTTTTGTTTTCCTTCGGTTCTTTGAATGTATTTAATATTGTTGTTTTAAGTCTTTGTCTAGTAAGTTCATTATCTGAGCTTCCATGGAGATAGTTTATGTTACTTTATTTTGCTCTTTAAATGGGTCATCCTTTCCTATTTCTTTGTATGCCTTGTTATTTTTTTATTGAAACCTGGACTTTTTGATATTATAATGTGGTAACATTAGAAATCAGGTTTTACCCCTTTCCCAAGGTTTGCTTTTTGTTTTTTTAAATTGTTGAAAATTGTAGTTGTCTGTTTGTTTAGTGACTTCCCTTAATTATTTTTGCAAAGACTTTTTTCTTGGACATGTGTAGACACTGAAGACTGTTTCTTAGCTTGTGTTTAGCTGAGTTAGCTAGTGTTTTGACAGATTTCCTTGAACTCCAGGGTAAAAAACAAAAACAAAAAACAAAATAACAAAAAACTCAAACCCAAAAAACGCTTCTCCTGGTCTTCGCAGATTGACTCTATCATGGCCCTTCTTCAGCACTTAGCCAGGCTTATCATCCTGAGGTTTAAGTGCAGAATCTTCTCAAGTAATTTCTGAGCATACATCTGGCCCTGGGCATGTGTGTGGCTGTCTCTGTTTCCCTGTATATGTGGTGCTTTCATAAACCTTAGTTTCCAAAAGAAACTCTCTGGCTTCTTCTTGTCTTTAGGCACTTATTGTGTGCCTTAATTGCACTCTTCAGTGCCAGGCACTAGAAGTGGTCACAGCCCTAGGTCACTGCCTGCTGTCCCCCAGCCCTGCATGAGCTCTGAGACAGGCCAAACCAAAATGAGCTTCTTGCTTCAGTCCTTCAGGAAGCTCCTAGACAGGTTAGAAAATACACACACACACGCACACACACACACACACACACACACACACACAGCCCTGCATGAACTCTGAGGCAGACCAAACTGAAATGAGCATCTTGCTTCAGTTCTTCATGAAACCCCTAGACAGGTTACAACACACACACATACTGTCTTAGTTGTCTAGTGCTGCTATGACAGAAATACCGCAAGTGGGTGGCTTTAACAAAGAGAAATTTATTTCTTTGCGGTAAAGTAGGCTAAAAGTCCAAATTCAGGGCGACAGGTCCAGGGGAAGGCTTTCTCCCTCTGTAGGCCTTCTCATCAATCTTCCCCCAGACTAGGAGCTTCTCCGCACAGGAACCCCAGGTCCAAAGGATGTGCTCTGCTCCTGGCAGTGCTTCCTGGTGGTATGAGGTCCCCATGTCTCTCTGCTCACTTCTCTTACATCTCAAAAGAGATTGCCTCAAGACACAATACAATCTTGTAGATTGAGTCCTGCCTCACTAACACAACTACTGCCCATCCCACCTCATTAACATCATGGAGGAAATGTAACAACGTATAGGAAAATCACATCAGATGACAAAATGGTGGACAGTCACACAATACTGGGAATCATGGCCCAGCCAAATTTATACACACATTTTTTGGGGGACGTAATTCAATCCATGATACATACATAACACACACACACATAAATTTGTGAATAGAGTCTGCTTTGTTCTGTCTAGAGCCAGAGACCAGGTTTCCTCTCTAGGAGTGAGGGCCACCACCACTTTAAGATGGCCACCTTGAGGCAGGGGTTGGGGAGAGTGGTGTAGGTGGGTAGAAAATCAAAACTTTCCTACTATTTATATATAAATGTATATATATAAATAAATATATATATTTGACTTTTTTTCTATTTATTATTTTCTTAGTTACTGTAACCCTTTGACTGGCTTCAGAGTTCTAATGCTATTGCCTCTGCCAGTTTCTGCCTTGTTTTTGTTTTCTTTGTCAGGATGAAAAGCGTGCAGCTCTTTATGCCGCCATCTTGCTCTGGATTCTCATATTGAGTTTTTAGTCATTCTACGAATATTCACCAGGCATGGTTACAGCCAGGTTCTGAGGCATTATTATTAACTAAAATCCACAGTTAATTCAGATATCCTTAGTTTTACCTGATATCGTTTTCTGTTCCAGGATGCCATCCTTGATGTTGTTGTTGATGAGTCAGCTGTTACTCATGGCAACCTTATGTATAGTAGAACAAAACACTGCCCAGTCCTGTGCCATCTTCATACTGCATTACATTTAGTTGTCATGTCTCCTTAGGCTCCTCTTAGCTGACAGTTCTCAGACTCTCATTGTTTTTGATGACTTTGACAGTTTTTAGGAGCATTTGCCAGTTATTTTGTAGAATGTTCCTCAATTAGGATTTGTTTGATGTTTTCCTCATACTTGGAGTTATGGGTTTCTAGGAGGAGCCAAGGACAGTGTCATGCAGATACTTAGGGAGTTCTGCTTGGATGAAGAGAGAAATGCATGGATCAATAGATTGATCAAGAGAGAAGCAGACTGATGGAAAAAGGAACAGATGATGGATGGTTGAGGGTATGATAAATGGATGGATGGAAAGGTGAATAGATGCCATGAACAGACACATAGGTAGACGGAGATGTGAATGAATAGGAACAAATATAAGAAAATATGAAGATGAATTAAGGAAGAGATGGAGAGGAGAAAAAGTAGAAGGATAAATGGAAAGATGATAGAAAAATAAATGGATAGAAAGATACATAGATGGATGAATAGATGACAGATGAAAAGTTCTTAAGCACTTCAAAGGCAGAGATTATTTTTTGTTCATTTCTGTTTTCTCAATGTCCATGAAAGGACCAGGGATAGAATAGATAGATGTTCAATACATATTTTTTGAAAGAGTATGTGAATGATTGAGGCACTGGGTTATTGTGGCAAAAGTTTTGGACTAAGAGTCAAAAGACCTGACTTCCAGCTCTATCAAGTTATCTTTATAAACATAAACAACTTAGCCAAACATTTTAAATTTACTTTTCTGTAAAATGGATTGTTTTTGTTGTTAACTGCAGTGTAGTTGGCCCCTGACTCATGGCAATCCTATGTACCATGGGATTGGACCATTGTGATCCATAGGGTTTTCATTGGCTGATTTTGGAAGTAGCTCACCAGGCCTTTCTTCCTAGTCTGTCTTAGTCTGGAATCTCCACTGAAACCTGCTCACCATTACAGCAACATGCAAGCCTGTGAATTAAATGATTTGTAAAGTCTTTCCCAAACACTCTTTGGTTTCCTGATTTGAAGTTGCCTGAGTCTAAGATAAAGCAATGTGATGGGAGGTGGGGCTACACTTGAGCAAATGTGTGTTTACTTACAACTTGTCCTAATGCAGAGCTGATCCCAAATCTCTGCCAGGGATGAGGGAATAAGAGGTAACACACTCCAGGATGAGATTCTGTTCAAACTGTCTGGCTGAAAGCTTGGTGGCAAAAATGAAAGACAGACTGAGAGTAGAGCCTGATGAGTAATTAATAATGAAGAGCAAACCTTTGTGAGACTGTTCCCACCCCTACACAAACCCTTTCCAGGGTCCTTAGCTGCTGGCCAAATGAACCCTTTATCTAGAAGGATGGTTGGTTGTTCACTGTGTACCTGGTCTGTCTTAGAGTTGCACCTGGACTCCTAGCATGCTCTGGTGTTAAAATTGAGCTAAGAATAACATCTATCATTAGTTACAGAGTGAAATGTGCTAGGCACTTGCTATATATCATACCATCACTTCTCATAACAATCTTGTGAGGCAGTAATGATGATCTTTATTTCACAGAGAAGGAAACTAACAAGTGGTAGATTTAGGATATGAACCCAGGGTAGGCTGACTGTACTGCACCCGACTGCCTCTCTGTGGACTTCTGCCCTGGAACTGATCAGATAATGATCCAAAGACTTCAGAGATCACGTCACACCAAATTGCAGTGACATCTGCTGGAATATGCCTGATCCCCTTGCAATGGGTTTTCAAGTCAGCGATGCTGGAGATGGATATGGTCATCACTCTCATTTGGTAGATAAGGAAACTGAGGTTCAGACTGACAGGTGAAGTGACCCAGCCACAGTCACACATCTTGGAAATGGTGGCACTGAGATTCCACCCCCAGCGACTAAGCCAGTGCTTAACTGATGAATTATTCTTTCCCATGTGATAGCTGTACTGGGAATCCATGTTTTTTTGCCTAAACATCCAGTCCATAGAGCTCTGATGACAGCACCTGAATACTGTTTGGGGAAATCAGACCTACCCCACCCCACCCCTGCCACGTGAGTCTGTGTGATTTGGGCAGGACTGATATGTCCTATACCCCTTGGCCCCCGGCCCTGTAGCGGTGGACAGGTGATCCCTCTGGTCATAGTGAATACTTCAAGGGTAGTCTTGTGACCAAAGATGTCCAATGAGACTCACTCCCATGATACTAGAGGAAACTATTGAGAAAGAGGCACCCCTCTTTCTGCTGGGGTTCTTGATCTGGTAGTTTGGAAGTCTATAGTAAAAAATAATTCATATATATGTGGGTCTCTATATTTTGTTGCACTGATCTATTTGCTATTTTTATGCCAATGCCCCGCTGCATGGATTATGGTTGTTGTTAGGTGCCATTGAGTCAGTTCCGACTATAACAACCCTGTGTACAACAGAATGAAACACTGCCCGGTCCTGTGCCATCCTCACAGTCGTTGCTATGTTTGAGCCCATTGTTGCAGCCACTATGTCAGTCCATCTCATCAAGGGTCTTCCTCTTTTTTGCTGAACCTCTACTTTACCAACTCCCTTTTCCAGGAACTGGTCTCTCCTGATAACATGTCCAAAGTATGCGAGACAAAGTCTTGTCATCCTTGCTTCCGAGGAGCACTTTAGCTGTACTTCTTCCAGGCTAGACTTGTTTGCTGTTCTGGCACTCCATGATATGTTCAGTCTTCTTTGCCAACACCATAATTCAAAGGCATCAATTCTTTGGTCTCCCTTATTCGTTGTCCAGCTTTCACATGCATATGAGACATTTGAAAATACCATGGCTTGGGTCAGGTGCACCTTAGTCCTGAAAGTGACATCTTTGCTTTTCAACACTTTGAAGAGGTCTTTTGCAGCAGATTATGGAAGCTTTATAATAAGTCTTGGAATAAGGTAATATTAGCTCTCCAACTTCATTCTTTTTCAGAGTTGTTTTGGCTGTTCTAGGTACTTTCCGTTTCATACGTACTTTAAAATCAGTTTGTCAGTTTTCACAAAAAGGCCTGCTGGGATCTTGATTGAGATTGCATTGATCAAATTGGGAATAATTAACATTTTAACAATACTGAGCTTCCGATCCATGGAATATCTCTTCTTTTATTTAGACCTTCTTTAATTTTTCTCAGCAGTATTTTGCAGTTGTCAGTATAGAGGTCTTTTCTATCATTTGTTACATTTATCCTGAGGTATTTTCTTTTCTTTCTTTCTTTACTTAAAAAAAAATTCCAAAACTTTTTCATCATCCCAAACAGAAACTCTGTACTCATTAAGCAATAACTCTCTACTCGCCCTTCCTTCCAGCCCCTAATAACTACTACCATAGTTTTACAAAAATAATGCACACCTTCTGCGTTTGTTTGCCAGCTGTGCCCTCCCCCTGCAAGGTATTTTCATAACCATGCTATGCTGATTTTTAAAATCTTTTTATAGCAACACATGGGAGAGGATTGACATGGTGGCACTTGTGAGGGTACCTTTTAGGTTGAGGGCATGACTGGCAAACAAACACAGAGGGCACACGTTATTTGCCTAAAAATACAATAATTTACTTTCTGTCTTTATGTATTTGCCTATTTTGAGTATTTTATATAAGTGGGATCATGCAATATTTTTCCTTTCGTGTCTGGCTTATTTCATTTAGCATAATGTTTTCAAGGTTCGTCCTTGTCATCACATGTATCATAACTTCTTTCCTTTTTATGGCTAGATAATATACCCTGTTGTGTGAACGTACCACATTTTGATTATTCATTCATATGTTGATGGACACTTGGGTTGTTTCCACCTTTTAGCTATTATGAGTAATACTGTTACAAACACTGGTGTACAGATATCTATTTGGGTCCCTGCTTTCAATTCTCTTGGGTATAAACCTAGGAATGAAATTGCTGCGTAATATGATATTCTGTTTTTAATTTGTTTTGAGGAGCTACCAAACTCTTTTTTTTTTTTACAACAGCTGCTCCATTTTACATTCTCAATAGCAATATGAGGGGGTTCCAATTTCTCCACATTTTTGTTAATGCTTTTTATTTTCTGTTTTCCTAATAATAACCATCTTGGTGGGTATCTTATTGTTGTTTTAATTTGCATTTTTTTAAATGAGTAAAGATATTGAGCATCTTTTCATGCGCTTATTGGCCATTTGTATATCTTCTTTGGAGAAACAGTTATTCAAGCCCTTTGCCTATTTTTAAGTTAGATTGTTTGTCTTTTTGTTGTTGAATTAAAGGAGTTCTTTATGTATTCTGGGTATTAAACCTTTGATTAAATTTATTCCTATGTATTTTACTCTATTAGCTGCTATTGTAAATGGAATTGTTTTCTTAATTTGCTTTTCAGATTTTTCACTGTTAGTATATAGAAATACAACTGATTTTTTAGTTTTTTAAATTGTGCTTTAGGTGAAAGTTTACAGCTCAAGTTAATTTCTCATAGAAAAATTTATACACATATTGTTTTGTAACATTGGTCGCAATTCCCACAATGTGACAGTACACTTGCCCTTTCCACCTCCGATTCTCTGGGTCTGTTTGACCAGTTCCTGCCCCTTCCTACTGTCTCATCCTGCTTTTGGACAGGAACTACCCATTTGGTCTCATATATTTGATTGAACTAAGAAGCACATTCCTCACATGTATTATTTTTTGTTTTATAGGCCTGTCTAATCTTTGTCTGAAGAGTGGGCTTTGGAAATGCTTTATGTTCTGGGTTAACATAGCATCCGGGAGCCATAGTTTCAAGGGTTTCTGCTGTCACTGTCAGACCATTAAGTCTGGTCTTTTTACATGAATCTGAGTTCTGTTCTACATTTTTCTCCTGCTGTGTCCAGGACTCTGTTGTGTTCCCTGTCAGGGCAGTCATTGGTGGTAGCCAGGCACCATCTAGTTCTTATGGTCTCAGGCTGGTGGAGTCTCTGGTTCATTTGGTCCTTCAGTCCTTTGTGCTGGTATTTTCCTTGGAAGCACAACTGATTTTTGCTTGTTGATCTTGTACCTTGCAACTTTAGTGAATTATTAGCTCTAGTAGCTTTCTTGTGGGGTCTTTTTTTCCCCTGCATATACGACCATGTCTTCTGTGAATAGTGATAGTTTTACTTCTTCCTTTCCAATTTGGACGCTTTTGATTTATTTCCCAGACATATTGGGAAATAAGTACTGAACTTCTAGTACAGTGTTGACCAGAAGTGGTGAAAGCAGACATCTTTGTCTTGTTCCTATCTTAGAGAAACACCATTGAGTATGATGTTAGCTGTGGATTTTTCATAAATGCCCTTATATTGAGGACTTTCCCTACCATAATCCTAGTTTGCTAAGAGTTTTTATTAGGAATGGATGTTGAACTTTGTCAAATGCTTTCTCTGCTTCTATTGAGATAGCTATATGATTTTTAATTTATTAATATGATAAATTACATTGATTTAATTCTAAATGTTAAATCAACTCTGTATTCCTGGAATATACCCTGCATGGTCATGAAGCATCATTTTTATATATTGTCACAGAGAAGAAAACTCCAGAATCTTATTAAAGTGAAATAAGAGGATTTATTAATGCATTCAGGGAACATTTGAATGGGCAGTCACCAGCTCACACAAAGTAAAAACCAGTGAGTCCACGGGGCTCATCTTAACAAGCATTTTAGCCACAAGCACCTGGGGTATAGCTAAAACTATTTTCATTGGTCAGGAAATTGGGGTGGGCTATGTCAGAAGTGGGGCTGGGTCTCGGATAGGTTCATTGCAGGTATGTGGTTGGAATCGGCTGACCACCAACTGCTTAGCTGACTGCCAACTGTGTGTGGGTGCAGGTGTTTCCTGGAACAAAGAATCAAAAATAGTCTACCAGTACTTCTTAGCTTGTGAAGCCTGAGGGCAGGGGTTACAGAGAGCTTGTAGGTGGGTTAAGATGGAGTCACTCTTGCTTCCTGACATGAGTCCAGGCTAGGCCAAGAGCCTGTTTTGGATTTTTCCCTTAGTCATTCCCTCCTTTTGATCAAGAATTTTCTTAGAAATTCATTGATCACTATTACAAGTTTCTGCATGAACTTTTACCTTGCCATATAGGGCTTCATCTTTAGGGTGAGCTAGTCTCATGTTGCTCACAAAGGAGTCACCTATCTTCTGCAAGGGCTTGGTGTTTAAAGGGATTATGGGTGGCCACTTACCTTATAAGCCACTTAAGACCCAGGATGCTATCAGTGGAATGACAGGCCCCAGATGTCATCAGATGGATAGCTGGACACCACTGCAGGTGTCTTTACCATGCTATTTAAAAAATTCTAGAGGGCTGACTGGAAGAAGACCAAATTTAAAAGGGAAACAGTTGGCCTAGGTAAAGATTCAAATTAGGGGAGAGGTGAATCTGTAGAGGTCTCAATAGTTTCTTCAGAGTACATGACACATTGGAGACCACATTGTCTATGAGTAGGGATAAACATTCAGATACTGAACTGGATGATGCAGAAAAGGAAACATTTGACTAGGCAAAAGAAAATGACAACAAAGAGAAATGTAACTAGCCCAGTTTTTATGAGAGGGTTTACCCAAGATTTAATGCTGTTGGGTAACCAATTGAAAATGTCAAACCAGTCATTAGGGCTACTAGTATATTCTGTGTGGAACCAGGTGGCCTTCTGTCTAATTTTCCTTACACCCTGTTCTACCTTTCTAGTAGTATTTATCCAGGTGCAACATAAGGTGTTAGCAATGGCATATACTCCACCTTGTTGCACTAACAGAAAGTCATGAGCTATCCTATTGTCCGTAACTACCTTAGCTAAAGATGCTAAAGGTGTTTGTTGTGCTTCGAGATTATCTGCGATGTCAGTAGCTAACTGTACCATAGTGGCTGACATATTTCAGACAGCCCTTTCTAATTGGGCTACTGTGATGAAAGAGAAAAATGATCTGAGAAATCTGTCTCCAAGGCTAGGCTATTTCACTATGGGGTTGTAATATCTATAACTGTCTCTGATTCCTCTGCTATTTATGACCAGGATATTTAGGTCATTAGTCCAATGTTTGCTTTCATCATAAGAATGAATATCTAAAGGGTCTCCTAGAAGACCTAGCGTACACTGACCCATCATGTACCATCCACTTAAACAGGGAAATGCTCAGGTGTAAAATTCATCGTTAGGTTTTGGTTCCTTTTTTGTGGGATAATCTGATCTTCCACATAAGAATACATATCCATAAGGAACACAAATCGTACTATCTCTTGTATAATTATGTGTATCAAATGAGGGGGATGGAATGCTTTGATTACCCCTTTCAAGCCATTATTCTGTTAAAGAGTTATTACAAATGGACAATCGTCCCATCTTTAGAAGTTTTAGGACTTTACCACAAAAATGGTGTATGCTGAATCATTCCTTTGATGGACAACAAGGAGTATGGGAAATATCTAGGAATTCTCTGTGATGGGAATAGCCAATTTGACAGATAAGGGAAGTGGGACTTCTCTACATAGCCGGAGTGCTGGTTGGCTTTGGCACTTGCATGCTTCATGAGGGGATGGTGTTAAACAAGTTATGCGTGGTGGAGTTCCTCTGTGTCTTATTCCTTGACACTGTGTGAGGCAAGCCTTCAAGCATTCTAAAACTTGGTTGGATGTTATGGGTTGGATTAAATTAAAGCATGGTACTTGAAGTTGGGTTAACGATCCAGGAGGATGCCCTAATCTGACATGTATGGCTTGCTTAAAGATGATGTTGGAGTTAGTGATGATAGGGAGTACAGAGCTATAGTGTGGGAGAAGTAATGGATCTGAATTCTCATGAACAGACATTGGAGAGGGATGACAAAACCAACAGTCAGTAAGATTTCCAGTGCTAGCTACTGATTGAGCCAACTTAACAAATGCATTATTCTTCCATGCATTAGTTGGGACTACTGAAAGCAGAAGAATAAAATTTAGGAGGGACTTCATAATGCCAGCATGATAACCAGGATAATACAGAAATAGTATCAAAATGATACAGCAAGGCGCTAAAAAAGAGAAGGGCTATGAGTATAAAGCAAATTGTGAAAATGTCAATAGTCCACATGGAAACAGACAATAGTAAAACTTGTTTAAAGTTCAAAGAATAAAATGGATTGGACCTAGGATGCTATTCTCTTAGGCAACTAACCAAAGATGTCTTAAAAAAAAAAAAAAAAAAGCTTGCTCCAGGATATGGAGCTTGGTTGCCTTGCATAATATTCCCTAGATTCTTCACAGATGACGGTACTAATTGTAATTTCTCCTTGGATGCTTTGTGGCCCCCATTAGAGAAATAAGAAGGTGATGCCATCCTTTAGGCAAGCTTCTTGGGTTGGAGAGAAAACTAGTAGGTCATCCACATACTGGAGTAAGGTGGATCCATGCATAAATTGCAAGGACTGCAAATCAGCATGTAAAATTTGAGAAAAATAGATGGTAGACTCAGTGAAACCCCGGAGCATGACTGTCTAGGTAGATTGTTGGTCTTCCCAGGTAAAGGCAAAAGGATATTGATTTTCCAGATGAACTGGGATACTAAAAAAAAAAAAAAAAAACTTCATAAATTTACTACTGTGAAATAAGTAGACTCTGGTGGCACACTGGACAAAAGTAAATGAGGATTGGGCACAACCAGAAATCTGGAAATCACTATATGATTTGTGGCTTGCAAATTCTGAACAAACCTCCAGCCTCAGTTGCCAGCATTTCTAACTGGGAAAGCAGGGGTGTTGCAAGGGTTGGTACAGGGAATGATTAAGTCTTTTGGTTCAAAAGTCCTGAGTTATTGGAGCTAATCCCTCATTTGCCTCCTGCTTTATAGGGTATTGGGAAACTCTCAGTAAGGGTTTAGAATGGTCAATTTGGATCTTAATGGATTCAGCTGGGAGTACCCGACCAATTTTTGTAGAGGAGGAAGCCCAGATACATTCTGGGACAGCGTGAAGGTCATCTAAGGCAGATGGTTTCAAAGGGGCAAGTAAAGGTGTATCAAACAAATTGAGGGCCTGTGCATAACATAAAGTCTCTTCCTGATCTTCGCCTGTGCTGTGTGGTTGAAGGGGAATTTCTGGCATGCTCAAGAAAACTTAGCCATCCTCAGTAAATTGTAAATTACTTTTCCGTTTTGAAAGTAAGTCCTTTCCAAGTAAATTAGCAGAGGTAGTGGGACTTAGCAGAAAGGATGCATGTCCTTAGTGGGTCCTAAAGAAATACTAACTGTGGCTAAAAATATGTTAAAACTTGTTCCTTGCTGGTTACTCACACGATTTTAGTAGTTTTTGTACTGCAGGGCACAGCCATTTGTAAATACGTGGGATTAAAGGCTGACTGTGTGACTCCTGTATCAATTAAAAATTTACAGCGTTCTACATTATCATGTAAAGTAGTTTCTTCTTGAGAATTTAAAGCCACCCTAGGAGAAGCCTCAACAAAATCCCTGGAGCTTCTTCCTTCTGGATTTATTGGATGGCACCAAGGTGCCCAGTTTAGACTTTAGTTTTAAACAATCCTTTTAAAAATTCCAGGTTTCTTGTAGTAAAAATGCACACCTGGTGCCTTAGGCTGAGAGGTCCTTGATTTAGCCCCAGGGAAACCTGGGGCTCTAATTGAGCTCTCGCTCTGTAACTGTTGTAGTTGTAAAGCTGTCAATTTATTCTGCTTAATTTTAGTTTTTTTTTTGTTCAGCATCCTTAGCCCTTTGCTCGATGGTTTGAGACAACTTATGAGCTAAAGTAACAAGGTCTGTATTAGGAGCCGTTTCCCAATTTAAATTATGTCTTTTTACCAAATTGGATATGTCAGGGTCTAATCCAGTAAGAAACAATGAGTTGAAAGCCATTTCAGCACCATTGTACTATAGGGACATTCCAGAACGTTCAGTAAAGAGTTTAATTAACCTGTCCCAGTAATTATAAATGTTTTCACCCTTTTTTCGTCTACAGGTTTAGACTTTTGCCCAATCTATTTTTCGAGGAAAGGCTTTAGGGTTAGCTTTCAACAACTGATAGCCCATCTTCCTAGCTTCTTGTAAAGGCTCTCTAGTGGTTTTACCAGTCCTGGGAAGCAGAGACTCTTTAGGGCCATACCTTCCAGGCTTTGCCATCCATAAGTGGGCCTCTCCTGGGTCCATTAACATACTAATAAGTTGGTAAAGGCCTGGTAAACTGGATTGGTAAGTAGAAATAAGAATTCTAAATTCATTGGTAAATTTGTGCAGATATTCCTGAGGGCTTGGGAAGTCCTTTACTATGATTGTCAGTTCTGCCTTCGTCTAACTTGTGGATGATCCCTTTTGTTCTCAGGTGGTTTCACCTTAAAGGATATCTGAAGGTGCAGTACAGCTTTAGGCAGATCAGTCCTAAAGTCTTCTGGGCAATAAGAAAGTTCAGAGAAGGGGTTCTCAGAATAAGATGGGACAGGTGGATATAGGCAGGGCAGCTGCCAGCAGAGCAGTAGGGGGAAGAGGATTGGAAAGGGGGGAAGAGCCAATAGTATCAGCAGGGGAGGAAGTAGACTCGGCTGGTGAGGGAGAACATTCTTTAATTTACTTAGCTTGTTTAGATATTATATCTTGTAAAGAGGCAAATTAACTATTTTTTTTATGCTTCTTGCTACTAGTTGAAATATGCTTTCCATTGGCTCTGTTTTATTTGGGAAGATTTTTCTTCTAATTTACTGAGCAGGAAAACTAACTTATTTACATCAAAACTACCCCATAAGGGCCACTGCTCCTTGAGGCTCCTCTGGGTGAATGCATGCCAGCCGCCAAGGTATAGTACAGAATCTGGACCATAAGCTTGTTTATATAAGCTGTAGGAGTTCCAGAAGGAGGACTCTCATGGTCCGTTGAACTGGCGTTCCTCATCTCAGTTAATGCATGTGCTGATAAAATAAGGAACTCTAAGCCTAATGTGGAGCCCCAGTGGCATGATGTTTAAGAGCTCAGCTGCTAACCAAAAGGTTGGTGGTTCGAATCCACCAGCCACTCCTTGGAAACCCTATGGGGCAGTTCTACTCTGTCCTATAGGATCAGTGTGAGTAGGTATCGACTCGATGGCAACAGGTTTGGGATTCAGCCTAAAGTGCCATCTGAAAAGCGTCTAAACTGCAATTATATTCTTGGCCTCTAGATGGAAATCTGGTGACACTATTGAATACTTAAAGACAATCGCTTGGCACAGAGAACTGCTTTTGGTTTTCTCTTAATCACAGAATATAACTGTACCCAGGAGTGCTGCAGGGAATTTGGACTATGTTTTGCTTTTGTTTAGTGTACTTGGATTGTGTGAGTGTTTGCTTGCAACTGGTGTGCATCCTAATGCTTCTGGCCTGTTTATGCTGTCACAGAAGCCTTTAACTGCTCCAAGTGGCCAGTGACTGCCCTATCAGCAGCTAAGTGGTTGTCCTGGGCCTGAGACTGTGTTTGTCACTTATAGTGACTAAAAGCTCTTTGAAACCAGAATTACCTCCGTAGCTACTAGGAGTGAAAACAGGCAGTTACAGACTCTCACAAAATGTTCAAATCATGAACAGAAAATGAAAACAAGAGCTTAATAAATCCTCAGACAGCTGTGCCACAAAAATTATGGGGCTTGATCCAGGTGTGCTTACCTCTCAAGCGAATCCTGAGGCTTCGGGGAAGACAGAAAAGCACATGCAGCTCAGGTGCCAGCTCCAGGCTCTGGCCCACTATTCCTCAAGGTTCACTGTAGGCAAGTCATCTCCAGGTCCTGCCGACTACACCAATAAATGTCACAGAGAAGAAAACTCCAAAACATTATTAAAGTGAAATAAGAAGATATATTAAAGCATTCAAGGGAGCATTCAGTGAGGAGTCACCAGATCACACGAAGTGAAAACTCACAAGTCTGCAGAGCTCATCTTTACAAGAGTCTAAGAAGGCAAAACCCACAAGCACCTGGAGTATAGCTAAAACTTTTCATTGGTCAGGAAACTGGTGGTGGCTACATCAGAAGCGGTGCTTGTGGAGGTGGGCTGTGTCAGAAGCAGGGTTGAGTCTTGGATAGGCTTATTGAAGGTATGTGGTTGGAATCGGCCAGCCACCAGCTGCTTGGCTGACTACCAGTTGTTCATGGGTGCAGCTGTTTCCTGGAATAAAAAATCAAAAATAGTCTACCAGTACTTCTTAGTTTGCAAACCTGAAAAGGGAGGGAGTTTCAGAGAGCTCATAGGTGGGTTAAGATGGAGTCACTCTTGCTCTCTTGACATTAGTCCAGGCTAGGCCAAGAGCCTGTCTTGGATTATTCCCTTTGTCAGTATTGTTGAATTAGATTTGCTGAAATTTTGTTTAGAATTTTTATATCTCTGTTCTTGAGGAATATTGGTTTGTAGTTTTTTTCCTGTTGAAGTCTTTGTCAGGTTTTGGTGTCAGTATAATGCAAATACCATACTGCTTTGATTACAGTAGCTTTATAATATTGGAAGTATTCCCTCCTCTTCAGTTTTCTGGATGAGTCTGTGTAGAATTCATACTTTTCTTCCTTAAACGTTTGGTAGAATTCACCAGGGAAGCCATCTGGGCCAGGAGTTTTCTTTGTGGGGAAGTTTTTAGCTCAAAATTCAATTTCTTTTATGTTGCTGTTGTTGTTAGCTGCTATTGAGTTGACCACCGACTCGTGGCAGCCCCATGCACAGTGGAATGAAATGTTGTTCAGTCTTGCACCATCCAAATGATTGGTTGCATATCAGACCATTTTGACCCATATGGTTTTTCTTGACTGATTTTTGGAAGTAGATCACCAGACCTTTTTGCCTAGTCCATCCAGACTAATTCCTTCAATAGATGGAGGTTTTTTCCCATTGTTTATTCCTTCTTGGAGCTTTTGTGGGTTGTGTCTTTCAGTGAATTTGATGATTTTATTTTTGTCAAATTTGTTGGTATAAACTTCATAATATTCCGTTATTGTTTTAATATCTGTAGAGTTATTAGTGGCATCACCTTTATTAGTAATTCATATATTCTGTATTTTTTTCCTGATTTTGCCATATTTATCAGTTTTATTGATCTTATTGTAGAGTCATTAGGGTTGTCATCTCTAACATTCAATGTTAGTAATTCATAACTTCTGTATTTTTTTCCTCATTAGTTTTGCCATAGGTTTATCAATTTTATTGATCTTCTCAAAGAAACATCTCTTGGTGTCATTGGTTTTCTCTGTTGGCTTTCTGTTTTTGATTTTATTGATTTCTCCTTTGATGATACCTAGTATTTATTTGTTTGCTAACATTGGGTTTAATATGCTCTGCTTTTTTCTAGTTTCTTAGGTAGGGTCTGAGGTCATTGATTTGAAACCTTGCTTCTTTTCTGATATAGGCATTCTAGTGCTATAAATTTTTCCTTAAATACTGCATTAGCAGCATCCCACAGATTCTGATATGTTTTCATTTTCATTACATTTAAAACCCTATAAAATTTTTATTTCTTCTTTCACCCTATGGGTTTTTCAGAAGTGTGTTATTTAGTTTCTAAATATTTGGACAGTTGCCAAATATCTTTCAACTACTGTTTTCTAATTTAATTCCATGTGGTTAGAGAAAGAACATATTTTATATGCCTTGACTCCTTTTGAATCTATTGAGATTTGTCTCCTGGCCTAGAATATGGTCTGTTTTGGTAAATGTTCCTCATGCAGTTGCAAAAAATGTATTTTCTAGTGTTTTGGGGCAGAGCGTTCTGTAAATATCAACTAGGTCAAGTTGATGATAATGCTGTTAAAGTATTCTATATTATCCTGCTCATTTTCTGTAAACTTGTTCTGTCAATTATCGAGAGAGGAATATTTAAACCTTCAGTTATAATTGTGAATTTTCTCTTTATCCGTGCAGTTCTATCAGATTTTTCTTCACATATTTTGAAGCACCGTAATAGATGTGTAAATATCTAAGATTGTTGTATTCTCTTGATTTACTTATTTATCATCATCAAATGATCTTTATCCCTGGTAATAATTCTTTTCTATAGAGTCTACATTATTTAGTATTAAAATAGCCACTAATTTTGAGTGTTAGTATTAGCATGGTATATATTTTTCCATCCTTTTGCTTCTATTTTGACTAGCACTTAATGTGATTATTGCTATGGTCAGGATTGAGTCCACTATCCTGCTCTTTGTGCTGTATTTGTTCCACTTATTGTTTGTTCTACAGCTTTCTTTTTGTCTGCCTTCTCTGGGATTAATTGAATATTTTTATGTTGCCATTTTATCTCTTATGTTGGCTAATTAACTGTAAGTCTTTGTTTTGTTCTTTTCGTGGTTTGTTTTATACACGTTGGACTTACCACAGTCTATCTACAGGTGACATTATACCACCTTATGTAGTATAAGAACCTTACTGTGGTATATATACTTTTTTTCCCTCTTGCAATGTATGCTGTTTTTGCCATATGTTTTACTTATATTATAAATCACACAGTGCATTATTAGACTTTTTTGTTTACAGAATATACTATCTTTTAAAGATATTTATTTAAATGATAAGAAAGCTATATTACTCTAGCTGAAAGAACAGAAGGAAAAATTTAAGCCTTGAGTTGCAGTAATGAAGAATTCTATGGGCAAAATACGCATTTGTCCGTTTGTCCTACTGTGGAGCTTGTGTGTTGCCTTGATGCTGGAAGCTATGCCACCAGTATTCAAATACCAGTAGAGTCACCCATGGTGGACAGGTTTTAGCTGAGCTTCCAGACTAAGAAAAACCAGGAAGAAGGACCTGGTGGTCTACTTCTGAAAAAAAAAAAAAAAAAAAAAAGGCAGTGAAAACCTTATGAATAGCAGCAGAACGTTGTCTGATATAGAGCTGGAAGATGAGCCCCTCAGGTTGGAAGACACATAAAATATGACTGGAGAAGAGCTTCCTTCTCAAAGTAAAGTCGACCTTAATGACATGGATGTCATCAAGCTTTTGGGATGTTCATTTGCTGATGTGGCATGACTCAAAATGAGAAGAAACAGCTGCAAACATCCATAAATAATAATAACATGGAATGTACAAAGTACAAATCTAGGAAAATTGGAAATTGTTGAAAATTAAATGCAATGCATAATAATCAATGTCCTAGGCATTAGTAAGCTGAAATGGACTGGTATTGACCATTTTGAATTGGATAATCGTATAATCTACTATGCTGAGAATGACAACTTGAAGAATGGCATTGCATTCATCATCAAAAAGAACATTTCAAGATCTATCCTGGAGTACAATGCTGTCAGTGATAGGATAATATCCATAGGCCTACAAGGAAGACCCGTTATTATGACCATTATTCAAGTTTACACACGAACCACTAAGGCCAAAGATGAAGAAATTGAAGATTTTTGCCAACTTCCGCAGTGTGAAATTGATCAAACATGCAATTGGATGCATTGATAATTACTGGCAATTGGAATGCAGAAGCTGTAAACAAAGAAGAATTAGTAGTTGGAAAATATGGCCTTGATGATAGAAATCGATGCTGGAGGTCGCATGATAGAATTTTGCAAGACCAATGACTTCACTGCATATACCTTTTGTCAACAACATAAACAGCGACTATACATGTGGACCTCGCCAGATGGAATACACAGGAATAAAATCGACTACATCTGTGGATAGAGATGATGGGAAAACTCAATATCATCCGTCAGAACAAGGCTAGGGGCAGACTGCAGAACAGACCATCAATTGCTCATATGCAAGTTCAAGTTGAAACAAGACAATTAGAACAAGTCCATGAGAGCCAAAGTATATCCCACCTCAATTTAAAGATCATCTCAAGAATAGATTTGGCACGTTGAATACTAATGACCAAAGACCGTACAAGTTGTGGAATGACATAAAGGACATCATACATGAAGAAAGCAAGAGGTCATTAAAAAGACAGGAAACATAGACCAACATGGATGTCAGAAGAGACTCTGAAAGTTGCTCTTGAACATAGAGTAGCTAAAGCGAAAGGAAGAAACGATGAAGTAAAAGAGGTGGACAGAAGATTTAAAAGGTCAGCTCGAGAAGACAGAGTAAGGTATTACTATGAAATGTGCAAAGACCTGGAGTTAGAAAACCAAAAGGGAAGAACACGCTCAGCATTTCTCATGTTGAAAGAACTGAAGAAAAAATTCAAGCCTCGAGTTGCAATATTGAAGAATTCTACCAGGAAAATATTAAAGACTCAGGAAGCATCAAAAGAAGATGGAAGGAATGCACAGAGTCACTGTACCAAAAAGAATTGGTCAACATTTATCCATTTCAGGAGGTAGCATATGATCAAGAACCAATGGTACTAAAGGGAGAAGTCCAAGCTGCACTGAAAACATTGGTGAAAAACAAGGCTTCAGGAATTGATGGAATACCAATTGAGATGTTTCAGGAAATGGATGTAGTGCTGTACGTGCTCACTCACTCTTCTATGCCAAGAAATTTGGAAGACAGCTACCTGGCCAACAGACTGGAAGAGATCCATATTTGTGCCCATTCCAAAGAAAGGTGATCCAGCAGAATGTGGAAATTATAAAACAATATCATTAATATCACCCACAAGTAAAATTTTGCTGAAGATCATTCAAAAGTGGTTGCAGCAGTACATCAGAACTGCCAGAAATTGAAACTGGATTCAGAAGAGGGCATGAAACAAGAGATATCATTGCTGATGTCAGATGTATCATGGCTGAAAGCAGAGAATACCAGAAAGATATTTACCTGTGTTTTATTGACTATGCAAAGGCATTCGACTGTGTGGATCATAACAAATTATGAAAAACATTGTAAAGAATGGAAATTCCAGAACACTTAATTGTGCTCATGAGAAACCTGTACTTAGACCAAGAGGCAGTCGTTCAACCAGAACAAGGGGGTACTGCATTGTTTAAAGTCAGGAAAGGTGTGTTTCGGGGTTGCATTCTTTCACCATATTTATTTAATCTGTATGCTGAGCAAATAATCCGAGAAGCTGGACTATATGAAGAATGCAGCATCAGGATTGGAGGAAGACTCATTAACAGCTTGGCAATATGCAGATGACACAACGTTGCTTGCTGAAAGTGAAGAGGACCTGAAGTGCTTACTGATGAAGATCAAAGACCACAGCTTTCAGTATGGATTACGCCTCAACGTAAAGAAAACAAGATCCTCAAAACTGGACCAATAAGCAACATCACAATAAGTGGATAAAAGATTGAAGTTACCAAGGATTTCATTTTACTTGGATCCACAATCAACACCCATGGAAGCAGCAGTCAAGAAATCAAACGACGCATTGCATTGGGCAAATCTGCTGCAAAAGATTTCTTTAAAGTGTTAAAAAGCAAAGATGTCACCTTAGGGACTAAAGTGTGCCTCACCCGAGCCATGGTGTTTTCAACTGCCTCTTATGCATGTGAAAGCTGGCCTATGGATAAGGAAGACCAAAGAAGAATTGATGCCTTTGAATTATGGTGTTGGCAAAGAATATTGAATATGCCATGGACTGCCAGAAGAACAAACAAATCTGTCTTGGAAGAAGAGCAACCAGAATGCTTATTAGAAGTGAGGATGGTGAGACTTCGTCCCTGGAGAAGGACATCATGCTTGGTAGAGTAGAGGGTCCGCAAAAAAGAGGAAAACCCTTAACTAGGTGGATTAACACAGTGTCTACAACAGTGGACTCAAGCATAACAACGATTGTGAGGATGGCGCAGGACCTGGCAGTGTTTTGTTCTGTTGTACATAGGGTCGCTGTGAGTCAGAACCGACTCAACGGCACCTAATAACAACAATGGCTAATGATGCTGAACACCTTTTCATGTGTTTGGTGACCATTTGAATGTACTCTTCGGTGAAATGTCTATTCAAGTCCTTTGCCCATTTTATGATTAGATTATTTGTCTTTTTGTTGTTAAGTTGTTGAAGGTTTATATAGATTTTTGTTATTAGATTCTTATTGACTGTATAGTTTCCAAAGAAATTCTCCCAGTTGTTGGCTTGTCTTTCACTTTTTTGGTAAAGTCTTCTGATGAACAAAAGTTTTTAATTTTTATGAGATACCATCTATTTATTTTTATTTTTGCTGTTTGTGCTTTTGTTACTTTATTAGATAATCCATTGTCAAAGGCTAGGCCTGACAGCATTGCCCCTGCTTGTTCTTCTAAGAATTTTATGGTTTTAGTTTGCACATTTAGGTCCTTAATGCATTTTGAATTTTTTGTGTGTGTGTATGATGTGAGGCATGGATCCTGTTTCATTTTTCTGCATGTGGAAATCCAGTTTTCCCAGCACCATTTATTGAAGAGATTCTTCTTTCCCCATCAAATGAATTTAATTAACACCCTTGTCAAAAATTGGTTGACCATAGATATGTGAGTTGATTTCTGGACTCTCAGTTCTATTCCATTGGTTTATGTGTCTATTGTTATACCAGTACCAGGCAGTTTTGATTACTGTAGCTGTATAGTATGTTTTAAAATCAAGAAATGTGGGTCCTCCTACTTTGTTCTTCTGTTTCAACATTATTTTAGCTATTTGTGGCCTCTTGTCATTCCATATAAAGTTGAGGATTGGTTCCTCTATTTCTGTAAAGAAGACTTTTGGAATTTTGATCAGGATTGCATTGAATCTATAGATCGCTTTGGGTAGTATTGACATCTTAATAATATTAAGTCTTTCAATCCAGGGATGTGGCACATCTTTCCATTTATTTAAGTCTTCTTTAATCTCTTTCAGCAGTGTTTTCATTGTATAAGTTAGTATGATTTTCATTGTATAAATCCTTCACGCCCCTGGTTAGATTTATTCCTAGGTATTTTATTCTCTTACATGGTATTGTAAATAGAATTGTTTCCCTAATTTCCTTTTCAGATTTCTCATTGTTGGCATATAGAAGCCCAACTGATTTTTGTTTGTGGACCTTGTACCCTGTAACTTTGCTAAATTCCTCTGTTAGCTCTAGAAGTTTCTTGTGGACTCTGAAATTTTGTCTATGTAGGATCATATCATCTGTGAATACAGATAATTTACTTCTTTTCCAATCTGGATGCCTTTTATTTCTTTTTGTTTTTGCTTTGGCTATATCTTCTAATACATTACAGAATAGAAGTAGTGAGAGTGGGCACCCTTGTCTTGTTTCCGATTTTGAGGGGAAAGCTCTCAGTCTTTCCCCACTAAGTATAATATTGGCTGTTGGCTTTTCGTACATACCCTGAATCATATTGAGGCATTTCCCTTCTACTCCAATCTTCTTTAGGGTTTTCATCAAGAAAGAGTGTTGGATTTTATCAAACACTTTTTCTATATCCATAGAGATGGTAATGTGGTTCTTTTCCTTTGTTCTATTGATGTGGTGTATTACGTTAATTGATTTTCTAACCTTGAACCATCCCTGCATTCCTGGAGTAAATCTCACTTGGTCATGGTGTATGATTCTTTTAATATGCTATTGGATTCTGTTTGCTAGTATTTTCTTGAGGATTTTTGCATCTATCTTCATAAGAGATATTGGCCAGTAGTTTCTTTTCATGTGGTGTCTTTGGTTTGGATATCAGGATTATATTTGACTCATGGAATGAATTAGGGAGTATTCCGTCCTTCTCTATCTTTTGGAAGAGTGTAAACAGTATTGGTATCAGTGCTTCTCTAAATGTTTGGCAGAATTCCACAGTGAAGCCATCTGGTGCAGGATTTTTTTTGGGGGTGGGGGGAGGGTTTTTATAACTGATTCGATCTCTTCACTTTTTATGGGTCTGTTGAGACTTTGTTTCCACTTGAGTCATTTTGGTTAGGTTGTGTACTTCTAAGAATTTGTTCATTTCATCTAGGTTATCCAGTTTGTTGTCATACAGTTGTTCATAATATCCTGTCATAATTCTCTTTATTTATATCTGGTTAGTTGTAATGTCTCCTCTTTCATTTTTTATTTTGGTTATTTGCATCTTTTCTTTGTCAGTCTAGCTAAAGGCTTGTCAATTTTTTTGATCTTTTCAAAGAACCAACTTTTGGTTTTATTGATTCTGTTTATTGTTTTTCTGTTTTTGATTTGTTTTATTTCTGCTCTGATCTTTATTATTTCCTTTCTTCTGGTAGGTTTCGGCTTAGTTTACCTTCTTTTTCCAGTTCCTGGAGTTGTTGAGTTAGGCTGTTAATTTGAGACCTTTCTTCCTTTTTTATGTAGGCATTTATTGCTGTAAGTTTCCCTCTGAGTACTGACTTCGCTGTATCCCGTAAATTTTGGTATGTTGTGCTTTTATTTTCACTTTAAGAAATTTGTGATTTCTCCCTTGACCCATTGGTAGTTTAATAGTGTGTTGTTTAATTTC
This sequence comes from Dugong dugon, assembly GCA_030035585.1. Taxonomy (NCBI): domain Eukaryota; kingdom Metazoa; phylum Chordata; class Mammalia; order Sirenia; family Dugongidae; genus Dugong; species Dugong dugon. The sequence goes on from CM057460.1 coordinate 154,670,287, forward strand.
CATGTTTGTGTATTTTCCAGGGTTTTTTTTTTTTTTTTCTTTTTCTGTTATTGATTTCTAGCTTCATTCCATTTTGGTCAGAGAAGATGCTTTGTATGATTTCAGTCTTTTTAAGTTTATCAGGACTTGCTTTGTGACCTAAAATATGGTCTGTCCTAGAGAGTGATCAGTGTGAATTGGAGTAGAATGTATATGTAAAATGTATGCTGTTTTGAGGTGGTGTGTTCTATATATGTCTGTTAAGTCTAGTTGGTTATTATAGTGTCATTCAGGTCCTTTGTTTCCTTGTTGATCTGTTTTCTAGATGTTCTGTCCAATATTGGAAATGGTTTATTGAAGTCTCCAACTGTTATTGTAGTACTATGTATTTCTTGCTTCAGTTCTATCAGTGTTTGCTTTACATATTTTTGTGCCCTGATGTTGGGTGCATATGTTTATGATCGCTAAATCTTCTTGATTAACTGACCCTTTTATCACTGTATATTGTCCATCTTTATCTCTTCTGACAGATTTTGTCTTAAAGTCTACTTTGTCTGATACTACAATTGCTGCCCCAGCTCTCTTTCGGTTATTATTTGAATGGAATACTTTTTCAGTCCTTTCACTTTCAACGAATTTGTGTCTTTAGGTTTAAGGTTTGTCTCTTGTAAACAGCATATAGTTGAGTTGTATATATTTGTTTATCCATTCTGCCATACTCTGCCTTTTGATTGGAATGTTTAGTCCATTTATGTTCACTGTGATTATTGATAAGAAGTGACTTACTTCTGCCATTTTGTTATTTGTTTTTTGTGTGTCTTCAGCCTTCCTTGTCTTTGTCTTTTAGTACTGCTTGCTTTTGTGTTTTGTTGGTTTATTGTAGTGAGCCTTTTTGGCTCCATTCTTCATTTGTTTTGTATACGTTTTTTATATGTTTTCTTAGTGGTTGCCACGTATATTACATTTAAGAGCTTATATTTATAACATTCTAGGGTAAATTGGTACCAACTTAGCTTCAGTAACATACAAGAAATTCTGTGTCTATACCATTCCTCTCTCCCCTTTTGTTGTTGTTTTCACTAATTACATCTTTATATTTCATGTGGCAATGCCCATTTTTGTTTGCAACACAGAAGGTATTCTGCTCCCAGAAACAGTCTTCCTTTTGTTTTGGTATACACTTCTTCCAAAGCATGCATTCTGGTCTGCATCAATCAGAATGAATACATTCTGGATCTGAAGCCAAAGCAACCAAAGGCTTTTCATCTTCCTCATTCTTACCTGTGTCAAATGGAACAAAGCCATTGACTTTGTGCTCAAAGATAAATCCCATACACACTTCGGTGGGAATGGCACCAGTGTCCTGAGCTGCCACAAAGAGGTGGGGCCTGTATCTGGTTGCGTGTGGGTCTGGTGGTGGGAGGTGGGTGTCAGAGATGATGGGAACATTCTCATGCCTCCCTATCACCTGCTTCATTCTATCCCTTCTTCAGTCTTTTTCCTTGTTTCCTACTCACTCCGCTAATGTTTTTCTTCCACTCCCTCTCATTTATCCCCAGGTGTGTTCTGGCTCCGCTGTGAACTTTCTTACCATTGATGCCTGAGTAATCGTTCTGCCATTAAATGAAATATTTTACCAGAAGGTAAATATAAAACAGGGAGACCTTATTTTGAGTTGAAAATTTGTTCCCAGATATATTAATACCACAAACATTAAAGATCCTTAAGCAGCAACTACCCTCTTTCTGTGCCTTGCCCTGTTCATCTCATATTTTACCGTAGCAATGGCCTGAATGCGTACCACCATACAAAGCTCACTCAGCGATATGTCCATTGGGCACTCAGTAATCTAAATGGCAAACATGTCACTTTTTTTAGGATAGGAAGTAGGGAGAGCTGGCCAAAGGCAGGGGTCAATATTCTTGGTCCATCTCAACTTGAAGTATGACCGGAATGCTACTTGAAGATGTATAGCGGTTTCATGCTCTAGCTTATACATAGCATATTTTTCTTCCCCTCCTGGCTTTGCTAAGATCTTTCCTCCTTTCTCTTTCTCACTCTCCTGTTGGAGGGGCAGAAGAGCAGAGAAAGAAAACTGCTTTGCCACCCCTGCTCTGTAGATCCACAATGTACAAGTCAGTAGCCAAGGTCACTACACCCATATTCTCACTCATGCATCTCATAGTTACAAACAGTTCTCTGGAATTGAGATAGCGAGGGGAGGTAGGTAGCCATGAACACTTTTCATTAGGGGCAGGGAGGTGAACAGGTCCCCCAGCAGCCTCCCTGCCCTCCGCCCGCAACTGGAAGTTCTCTGTTCTGTAATGTTTTAGAATATGGGAAAAGGTAGATGAAGGAGAAATGCTCTGCGTTTTCAGTGCCCATCTTCTCGGTCATCATCAAGAAGGGAAAAGACAAGTAGGTGCAGATGTCAGCTATTCCCACCAAGAGATTCAGGGACACAGATTTCTCCTAACCCTTCCAAACTCAGAGCCAAGCCAGGCCAGACTTCCAGTTCTCATTTTGTGATATCTGAGGCTACTTGTTTCTGACACTTTCTGAAGGTTAAGCAGGGTATTTCTGGTACTATCAGATCTGTATAACCACCCATGCCACAGTTGTATAAAGTGCAAATTTTGAGGAGGTGGGACTGCTTGAGCCATATCCTGTGGTTGGGTCTTTATTGGATTTTGTCAGTTTCAGAGGCCCCTGAAAGTTTTTATAAGAGTGGGGAAGAAGCTGAATGAAGTAGGCACCAGTAAGCACTGAAGTTAACCTCTTTCTTTCTCTTAGCTCATACTACTGATATCCCTTAAACCTTGACCCCAAATGTGATGGGGACAGAAAACATCACTCCTATTAGAAGGAACAAATATATTTGGAAAGAAAAATATGCTGTTCTGGGAGCTTGCTAATATGAATAATATTTTTTCTCTACAGGGAATGAGTTTTCTTTGAGAGAAGTTTTCCTTCTGGAAGAGGATGGAGGAGGACTTTCTGGCTGAGTGGAAGACACATACCCATCAAGATGGAGCCCAGGGTGTGGCCTGTGGGACCTGGCACCTTTGAGTCCTGCTGGTGGGGCCTAGCTGGGGACACAGCCTCCCTGGGAGACATGGAAGGAGTTACAGCTCTTTGAATTCCACATTTTTCCCAGGATGTATGTCCTTTTTTCTGACTTAACTGTTCCTTCTTAGAGAATTCAGGCCTTCAGAGCCTGCTTGCAGGCTGCAAGCTCTGGCACTTTGCTCACGGTTGAATGGAGCCAGGGGTGTCCAGCATGGGCTCTGTCTGGCCTGGAGTTCCTCTTTGTTTTGGCTTTCCTTCCATATATGAAATGCTTGCCTAAATCCTGGTCTCCTCTCTGGCATCAGGCCCTTGACAGTCAAGTACTTCTGATCTTAAGTGTGCCCCCAACTCAAAAAACCAGCTCTGGTGTGAGAGGGCCTGGGGCTCTGCAGAAGCTGACACTACTGTGGCTTTTTTGCTGTCATTTGCTTTTTGTCTTGAACTGAAGCCATTGAAACAAAAGACTCATCTTTTATCTAAATTTGCTTTTGTGAGAAGCCTTCGCTTCTCTTTCGGGAACTGGGACGTCTTGTTTCCAAAGGTCTCTCTGCTAATCCTCTATCCTGAGCAGTGTGGCTGTTTCTACTGGCATGGCAGTCTGCAATCCTGCATCCGCTTCTGGATGCTCTACTGACTGGATTTCTTAGGGTATGCTTTCTCTTCATTTGAGTCTACGTTTGTGTCCTAGCTCTTACCTGGGTCCTGAAGCATGGGGCTCCGGTCACCTCTACCCCCCACCCCCAGGTGAATATAAAGAATCTGGGAAGCAGCCATATCTGCTGTGCACACTGGGAATGAGGCTGTGAGCTCTTAGCAGCCAAATTGTTGAGTCAAAGGTCACTTCAGTTGTACAGCAATGAGCATGGCACTGTGGCTCATTCTTCACTGAGCTGTAGCTCACTAACAAGATGATACTTAAGAACTGTTTTCCCCTTGATCCTGGACTACCAGCATTCTTGGTGGTGAGGGCTGTTCCTCAGTTACTAGAGCCCTAACACCACTCACATCTCCATTTAGATTTTGGAAGCTTTTCAGCTCAGTGGCTCAGAAGGTCCCAGTGGACTCCTCGGCATTAATGATCTCTCTGGATTTTTTGGTCCTCAAAGGAATTGGTAGCACCTCCTCCTCCTACATTTTTGTCCTGACACATGGCTAATCTGGCTGGAGTCTGCTGAGGTATACCTCCCACTTCCCTCCCTTGGTGCATTTCTTGTTGTTGCTCATCTTGTAGTCAGCTCCAGATTCACCATCTTGCCCAGTTCAGCCACACTATGCCAGGGTGTTTTCTTTTTTCCTCCCAGGTTTGGTTTTTGATGCAGGCTGTGAAGGGCTGAGAATTTTGTTTGCTCTCTTGCCCAGTCTAAGAGGTATCTCTGAGGCCAGGAAACCATTTCTGTGCCTCTGACTTTCCTCACCTACACATGAGAAGTCAGGGAGAGGACTACCCGGTGTGTAAAGAATTTTCTCTGAGAAGCTGTTACATTCATGATGGTTTCCTCCAAAGAGCTTGGGAATCTCAGCTATGCCATCTGCCTCTGGTGAGGACAGAAAGGTAGACCTTTAAAGAGGCCTGAATCAGGCCTCCCTCGACTTAAACAATTCTAAGAAAATTGAGAGGTAGGCCACCTCTGTTGCATATGAAATCTTACAACATAGGCTTCTAGCTCTTGTTGAATGGCTAAATCAGTGAAGGAGAGCCCCTGAGGAGGTGTTCAAGTGATGTTTCTGAACCACTGAGGATGCCAAATTTCTGGTTTCCAAATGGGTGTGGGACAAGCCGGTAGGGAGCAGAATCAAGTGTACAGCAAGCTGTACGTGATGCATACCCAGTGGAATCTTACCCTGACTGATCTTGCCCAAGTGTATTTTCAGGGTGTTTTTCAGTAGTTTCTGGCTTGGATTCTCCCTTGGGCCCCTGTGTTGTACCTCACTGGACCAACAAGAGTGGCTCTGAGGGGTGTGGGTCAGATTCAGAAAAAAGAGGCAGTGAAAGCCAGGTTGACCAAACAAGGCTTTATTAAGGAACTTACAGACAGAGGTTGGCACCAAAAATCTTGCGACAGATAGGGATCTGCTGAGAGTCACCCAGGTAGAGGTGTGTGCAGGGCAGTGTGGAGTGTGGGTGCTTATGTGTAAGGATATGTGTAGGGGAACCAGGAAAAAACATATCTAATCTATGATGGTTGGGGTTGTTTTTGTACTAGTTAATGGGTTCCAATTGACGTTACCATGAAGTCAGGTATTTGGTGTGTTTTTTCCAACCTAGGTCACCGCCCGGTCAGGTACTCTGGTTATCTTTTGGACTCCTCCCCAGACAGTACTGTGGTCCTTTCACCAGGTTCTTCCCTAGATGGATCGTTGTGGGGCTGCTCACTTGGAGGCTTCTGGGTACTTAGGATGTTTTAAGCTTTGGATGTCTTAAATCTTTGCTGCTTTAACCCTTAAAAACAGAGAGTGTTGAGAGTCTAGGAGTCAGAGATTCAGGCAAGACCAGGGGCTGGATGTTGGGGCAGGGCAGGGGTTGGTTCTGGGTAACCCTTTCATGACTGAATTACTTTTTTGTTAGTAAGTTTTTTGTGATGTAATGCTTTTCAGTAATGAGATGCATGCTAAATCATTGAGTCTTTAAAAATTTTTGTTAGGCAGGATGGATTTTGATAAATATTATGTGGGACACATTTGTCCCACTGGACTCTGGTGGGATGAGGCATGAAAAAAATTGCTTTATCTTAGCAATTTTATTTTATTGTGTGAAACTTTGGAAAACATGGGTTAACACGTAAAGGCACCCTGCAGTGGCTGCACATAATTGTGGTTTGAGTCTCCTTCTTAGTGCTGCATTGTCTGCTTCGCCTTCTAGATCCCTTGAAAGGTAAATGCTTCCCAGCCTGTCAGTGCTATCTGTTATTTGGTACACCACTTATGCTTGGCTTGTTCCTCACAAGAAAGGAGGGTCTTCCTCTTCTTTTGATTTCCTGGCCCACAGTAAGCTGCCTAATGAAAGCAAGCCTGAAGGAAAGTTGGTTGCATCTGTTCCCGTTGTTACAGTTTGACATTGTAAAATTGTTTACAATACGAGGGTCAATAAAGAAATACAGCAATTGATGCCACCATTTGAGAGAGTGCCTTCTGATTGTGTATCTTTTATGTCTCTGGTCAAAGCAGTCGACTCTGCCCATAATTGCCTTATACTCTGCAACTGCTCTTGGCAGGGCTGGATTAAGGCCTGTGAGAGCCTTAAGCATTGATAATCTGTGGTGCTCCCTTCTCTGCTTATGTACACATTGGAATGGGATATGTGAGTTATATATATATATATGTATAATGTATATATGTGTGTGTGTGTCTTAGCTATCCATGATGTAACTTCTTTTTAAATGTGATTATATTAGTGATAGAATGCAAAAGTGACATATGCCATTTTAGCAGAATGAAAAATTTTTTTAAAGGCAATGTTTTATTTACAGTATAAAGGTTACAAAGGTATATAGGTATTTATATATATAATACCCTTAAGTTACAATTTTTTATTGTAATGTACAATGCTATATGTTGATATGCAACTCAGAGGGAAGTGTTGTCTGTGCATCTGTATTTATAGAGTACATATAAAACTTTTTTAAATTAAGAACACAAATACCGCTTTGTTTTACGCCATGGGTTTTTGATTTGGTAGCCTGGTGACACCAGAAGATTTCAAACTGAAATCTTAAACAAGATTTTAAAAGAAGTCTTACTTAAATACAGGGTTCTAAAAAGGAAAAAGAGAATACCACATACTTTTAATTCTTTGTAGAAGTATTATTCTAGCTTTCTAAGCCTTAATACTTAACAAAAATGAAAGTCGTATGGGACAGAATACATAAGAGCGGGTATGATCATAGTTTGCACAGATTAGCCAAAATAGGCCTTCATAGGTAGTGGTTTGCCATGTTATTTTCTAAAAGACCTTGGATCCGGTACCAAAAGGGAAATAGAGTCTTTGGGCATCAAGGTTTTATAATGCTGAACTTACCCAACAGATTGTAGTACTATACTAGAGAAAAAAAATCTGAAACTGGTTCTTATGATAAGGGCAGATTTGGTACAAGGTGAGAAGAATAGCCTCGAGACTGGTGATTATGCCAAACCTGAAACTTGGTTGAAATCACTTACTTTTCCCAAAATTCTGTAAATTCACAAAACAGAGTTTAAAGAAATGTAACTGATACCCATTCTAACAGGACAGAGATAAAAAGAAAAGCACTTCTTTCAACGCAGGAGGAACAGACACTTAAAATACTTACGTGCTGGTAACAATACTGATTGTCAAAGCGTATGTTTAAACTGAAGGCATGACCTAATTTTTCTGCACAATTCTAGGACACTTAAAAACAAAGAAGGAGGAGCTCCATGTGACTGTGTTATATATGCCATTCCAGTCATAGATAGCTCAGATAATCATCCCTGGATATGATAGGGATGTTGCCTGAAAAGGTAACCCTATTGATAAATGGATGATAAGCTGGATAGAAAGGGACTGTTACTGTCTGAAAATTATGAAAAAATTCAGTCAACCTTCTATTTTCTTTAGATGTCTTTTTTACTGAATTTGAACGCCAGAGTATTCTAGAATAAGTGGGATTTTGCTAAGTTTTAAAAGATTTTCACTGTCATTATCTATCAATAATGGAGAAACATTCTATCTACATGCGTTAAGAACTTTCAGCAAATGAGATGTTTAAAGGACATTAGTGTGGAAATGAATAGGTCAATTTCTAAATAGGGGGTAGTTGAAATATACATTTAGCTTTGCTGTTCAGTGGAGAATTTTGTGGGGGAAAAAAAAAAGACTTTCCCAATGATCCACTTTGGGCAGTAGACCTTTATTTTTGTTGTTGTGATTTATCTTACTAGCAATACTTTCCTTCCCAAACTAAAGTGCTTGGCATGGATCAAAGATTAAGCATCCCTTTAAACATTTTCCAGTTTGCCAGGTCCAGATAAACAGAACTGCAGACATACTTTGGTAAAAATACAAAGTGGCTAATTAGTTAATCATTGATTGATAAACGGATGGCATGCCGTGATTATGAAATAATGGATTATATGCTACTTGAGGGCTAGAACTTTCTTTTGGATCCTTCAGAGTGCCTGGTGCAGAACTATACATTACTTCTTATCAAATGAAAGGATACATAAATTAATGCCATTAATTAGACTTGCAGTTCAGAATGAAAAATTTTTAGTGGATGCAGGGTACTAAGATTTTACTATATACCACATTTTGTACAAAAAGAATATTCTACATATTCTACAACAAAGAAATGAGTCAGTGAACTTAATTGGTTCAACAATCAATGTAAAATTATGTTGATCTCCCATAATGAAAAATGACTTTCACCAATTTTTCTTTAAATGGCTTGTATTTCAATTTGGTGCTTGTTTTGTAATAAATGCTATGATTATAAATGAACAAATGGAAAGATGTCATAAAAGAAAATTTAATGATCAGAAAACAGCTATTACAAATTATATCATATTTTTATATAGATCTATCTAAACATGTTATAGTTAAAAACATTTCTTATTCTTTGCTCTTATGAATTCTTCAGTGATTTTGTCACAGTTAAGCTGCTGAACAATCATCTATTTCCATACATAGTAAGGATAATGAATAGAGTCTTTCTTGAATCGTTGTACACTGAGGGTTTTTGAGTCTCTTTAGGGAAAAAATGGCATTCTGTTAGGCAGTTTGTGATCATTACAGTTAGGAATATCCATAAAGTGATTTCAACATTGGGAAATACGCATTGTATTTTATTTTCTATTATGGAATCACACATGCCTACATGAGTAAAATTTGTCTTTCCTGAATCTGTTCTCATGTAAACTTAGTTCTTCATAAAGACTTGTGTTTAAGTCATCATAAGCCTGCACTGATTTCTTGGATGCCTTCATATATTATTCATCAGGTAGATCCACATTGTTTATGAAGGAAAATCTGTTTGAAAGAACTTCATACACTTTTACCCTTCTTTTCATTCAAGATTCAAGTGTATCAATGATGGTGTAGTATGTGGGTATGCAAAATTGATTTCTTGCACTCAGTACTTCTGGAGCACTTTACATTATTTATTTGTTTCTGATGTTTCTGTGACAGTGAACTGCTTGATAATCAGTATCGGTTTTGTTGGTCTTCAAAATTTTCAAAATCTTCTCTCAAAGTATATAAACACCCTGTTAATGATTGGTAGAGATCTGTGCATGTCTTTAAATTTATTTCTGAATCTTGGAGACCTTGACTCGTCTGACGGAACTACTGCAATATATTATTCCACATAACCAATGTAAATACCTACTCTAGTGTTTGTATTTTGTTGATGATGTTTTCAGCTTCTCTTTTGGTATCTCTTTTTTATGTCTGGTTTTCAGCAGTATTTTCTGAGGCATCTAGAATCTTGAGTGTACGATTCCAGAATTGAAGTCATTGCTACAGCGTGCGTTTCCCAGTGTGTATTAAAGAGACATTTCAATACTCTGTAACTGCCTAAGTATGCTTTAAGAACTGCCCATGGGTGAACAGAGGTGGTAAAAAATGTGTAGAGTAACTGAACAGTAGGAAAAAAAATCAACCGCTTTGGGACAAAAATCAACTGCACTATGCCCTACAAGATTAAGTGAGTATACAGCACATAGTATGAAAATGGCATATTCGTTACATTCTAAAATTTTCTGTTGCGTATCTTTATAATGCCCTGATGTATTGGCAACATTGTCATAGGAATGGCCTCTGCACTTAGAAAAATCAGTTTTGCAAACTTCACATAAATGGTGAAGTACTTGGTCTGCAGTTTCTTCACCTGTATGACTTTTTAAGCTAGTAAATGTGATAAATCGCTTGACAGGTTTTCCATCTGTTGGAGATACATATCTTAAAACAATACTTAGCTGATCTATATAAGAAAGATAAGGAGTGGCATCTACAGACAAATTGAAATACTGAGCTATACTTATTTCACTGCAAATAGTTGATCAAACTTTATCACTTTCTTTTTTCACACATTGTTTTAGACATACATGATGTGGGTTGCCGTTTCCTGTGTTACCATATTTTGACATGTGACCTGCTAAAAATGGATCAAACTGAGCAACAAGTTCAAGTAAGCTCCCAAAATTTCTGTTTTCTGGGGACCCAAACAATTTCTTCCTTGAAAAGATAGCTCACGTTCGGTGATTGTTATAATGACAGCAACAATGCATTGCAAAACAGCTTTCCAGTACTGATGTTCTCATTAATTTGTGTTTTCAGTTCATGAGTTAAGCCAAATCCATGTCTTCAGTTTAAATATGACAAAATACCATCTCTGTGAATTGAACTGTTTTCATGTTTATCAGTCATATTCAAGTTGTGCCAATTGCTGAATCCATCTGTAGCAGATCGAGAATTAAATGATTTAGGACTGAATGGTTGGCAAACAAGACAATATACAGAGCCAACTGATGGAGAATACAGAAGCTGCTCCCTCTTATAATTTTCACCATTAGCTTTGCACCCTAGAGATATATTCTGCCTATACAGCCTTGTTTGTTTACTGTCCAGAAATTTTTGACACACATTTTCAGATGATCCACTATGATGTTGGCAATCACTTGGCCCTCTTTTGATCCAGTAATTTATATCATTAGAAGAAAAATTATTCCACAAAGCAGGATCTGTATTTCTGTTACTTGTGGGGTCTGCAGATGTGACAGTTTCAGACTCTACAGTAGTTTCACTTTCTACACCATTAATTAATTTTTTTTACTACAGCAAGGAATGGATGCAGCATTTGTTCCAAATTCTATTATATTCATACTGGTATCGTCACTTAACGTCCATGATGCGTTCTGTGAAATGGGAAATTATGTGATTTGGATATTGTACAAACACTGTTTTATATACAGGAGAGAGGTGCACACGACAGTCACTGGCGGGCCCAAGACCAGTGTCTCTGCTGCTGTGCCAAGGGACTGTGCGAAAATTTTGGCTCCAGCTGCTGCTGGTCCTATGTGGTTGCCGTCTGGTCTCTGAGAGCCGTGCCCGGCCCCTGCTGCGGTGCGCAGTCGCCATCCAGCTGACCACCTTCAGGTGAGCCTTGGGCTCCCTTCCGTTCCTCCCTGCCTGCCTTTCCTGCCCTCCCTGATGGGCTTTCAACTCTTCCAGCCCTGCTTGCCCTTCCTCTGCCTCTTTCTGCAGCCACTTTTCCTGCTCCTCCTCCCACCACCACCACAGCCAGACTGCTTGTTGGCTGCCACTGCAGCAGGAGCCACAGTCTTGGGCCAGGGTGTGACGTGCAGGATGCCGTGTCCGAGTGGGGCAGCAATCTCACAGGACATCCCCCTCATTGGCTCCAGTGACATCTGTGCAGTCCCTGCCTGAGGTAAGCGTGGTGGGACAGGTAGTGATGGATGAGAGCCAGGACCTCCTCCCCCTGCCACCCCAGGGCCAGGGCTCTCTCACGCGGAGAGCTGTGAGAGACAGATGGAAACTACAGTACTTAGCAAAATACATCTGCTACTTCCTGTGCTCCGATCAGGGTTTCTGAACTCTATTATAACGTTATGGGACCGTAGATGTATATGCGATTGGACGTTTCCTGAACAGACATTACGTGGCACAAACCTGTATTGCCATTAGTAATTTCAGCACTAGTGGTACTGGTACAACAATTTGCATCTATTAAACATGAGCATTCAAAGGAAGAAATCTCTTCTGATCCATTACATTTTAAAAACGAAGTTACTTTTGGAATTGTCTTTAGGGATTCACAAATCCTTTGTATCTTCTGCGAGCTTTCGTTTTTGTGCTTAGATGTTGCCATTCCATTTTACCTGGATATAAAATTATATCACTTTTTAAATGTGGTTCTACCATAGCAAATAAATTTGAATAATCGAAAATAAAATTTATAGAACGAGTAAAATTTATAAAATAAAATTTACGTATGATTTGGATGTTAACACAAAAATTTATATTTGAAAATTAGTAAAAATAATTGATTTGGAACATCTAATTTTGTTCTCTGGAGCACTGCTGGCGAAGTGGTTAATAGCTCAGCTGCTAACCAAAAGGTCAGCAGTTCAAATCCACCAGCTGCTCCTTGGAAACCCAATGGGACAGTTCTCCGTCATAGAGGATGGCTATGAGTTGGAATTGACTCAATGGAAATAGGTTTTTAAAAAATTTTGTTTTTCAGGTCTGAGACAGGAAAAAGAGGTAGTACTCAGAAATAATTTCATTCGTTTGTCGTACGATGCTTGTTGGTGGGGCCTTCACAGATCTCCACGAGTCTTTTTTTTTTAAATTATACTTCAGGTGAAGGTTTACAGAACAAATAATTTCTCATTAAACAGCAGTACACATATTGTTTTATGACATTGGTTAACAACCCCACGACATGTCAGCCCTCTCCCTTCTCAACCCTTTTTTTTTTTTTTATCTTTTCGGTGGAAATATACTTAGCCAAAGATAATACAATTTCAAAAATTTCCACATGCACAGTTTAGTGACATTGACTATGCTCTTCCAGTTGTGCTGCTATTCTCACTTTAGATGAAGGTTTATAGAACAAAATAGTTTCTCATTAAACAGTACACATGTTGCCCTATGACAATGGTTAACAACCCCACTACACATCAACACTGTCCTTATCACCAGCTTTCCTGTCCCCTTCTGCCTTCTAGTCCTTGTCCCTGGACTGCTGTGCCTCATTAGTCCCATTTTGTTTTATGGGGCTATCCAATCCTCGGCTGAACGATGAACCTTGGAAGTGACTTCACCACTGAGCTAGAAGGGTGTCTGGGGGCCATACTCTCGGGGTTTCTGCAGTCTCTTTTAGGCCTGTAAATCTGGTCTTTTTTTTGTGTGTTAGAATTTTGTTCTACATCCTTCTCCAGCTCTGTCCAGAACCTGCTGTTGTGATCCCGGTCAGAGCAGTGAGTGGTGGTAGCCGGGCACCATCAAGCTGTACTGGACTCAGTCTGGTGGAGGCCTTGGTAGCTGTGGTCCATTAGTCCTTTGGACTAATCTTTTCCTTGTATCCTGTTCTCTTCATTCTCCCTTGTGCCCAAATGGGTGAGACCAGTGAAGTATCTTAGATGGCTGCTCACAGGCTTTTAAGACCCCAGAGGCTACTCACCAAGGTAGAATATAGAACATTGTCTTTATGAACTGTTTATGCCAGTTGAGCTAGATGTTACCCAAGACCATGGTCCCCACAGCCCACCACCCAGCAATTCAGTCCCTCAGGGAGTTTGGATGTGTCTAGGGCGCTTCCATGACCTTTCCTTGTACAGGTTGTGCTGGTTTCCCCTGTATTGTGTACTGTCTCACCCTTCACTGAAGATGCCACTTAACTATTGCCTATTTAGTGTTTCCCCCCACCCCTCCCATCCCTGGTAACCAACAAAGATTGTTACTTTTTGTATGAAAACATTTTCATGGGTTTTTATAATACAGGTCTCATACAATATTTGTCCTTTTTCCATGAGTCTTTTTTGTCTTGAAATAATACTTAAAAACTTGTGCACTCAGTTTCCGTCCTTTGATGCTGCATCTTTACAGTTCATTGGTGTCTTAGTCATCTAGTGCTGCTCTAACAGAGATACCACAAGTGGATGGCTTTACAAAGAGAAGTTTATTCTCTCACAACCCAGTAGGCTACAAGTCCAAATTCAGGGCATCAGCTCCAGGGGAATGCTTTCTCCGTTGGCTCTGCAGGAAGGTCCATGTCATCAGTCTTCCGTTGGTCTGGGAGCTTCTCTGCACAGGAACCTCAGGTCCAAAGGACACGTTCTGATCGCTGCACTGCTTTCTTGGTGGTATGAGGTTCCCATGTGTCTCTGCTTGCTTCTCTCTTTTACATCTCAAAAGAGATTGCATTAAGATCTAATCTTGTCAACCTCATCTGTATAACCTCATCATAATGATAGAGTTTACAACACATAAGGAAATCACATCAGATAACACAGTCATACAGTACTGGAAATCATGACCTAGCCGAGTTACTACACACAATTTTTGGGGGACACAATTCAATCCATGACAACTGGACTGCTACTGATACCCATTGGGGACGAGAATGATTGCAAAGTGCATGATACAAATACCAGGGTATGCTAAATCTGAAGACACATTTTGGTTCGCTTTGCACAGAACAGGACCAGATATGTCATGAGCTGGTGTGTTTGTATGTGATTGACTAGAGAGCTGAATGTAAAGTTATACCCGATTTTCCAAAATGAAAAGGAAAATATAATTGTTATCATATACAAAATTTATCAAATGTACATTTTTTGTGGAATTGTTCAACTCCCATATTCAGAGATACATACACAATTAACGTAACAACAGCACCACTTCTTGATAAGCAAGTGTTTTGTGAGTCATAACAATTATCAATTTCTTAAAGTCAGTCTGAAGGGAATAGGAAAATAAAACACATTTATATAATTTTTATTTTCTAAATATTCATTTGATTTATTTCCTCAAGGAATTGTTCAATTTCCTTACATGGAGATATGTAAATATTCTCATAAAATATAAATGTAATGTTCTGATAAACACCTTTCGTTGCTTTCTTGGAAGACAAATTTAGAAACACACTCGTTGCAAAACAGAAATATATTTTGCATGATAAGTATTGAATCTTTCATCTTCTTAATGTGCCTAATATCTTGTTTATTAGTATATTTAGAGTAATATCAAGCACAGTGTCCTATGCTACAGACAATAAAAAATGAAACTCATTTGATACATACATTAAAACAAAAATTTTTGTGTTAGATAAAAATATTTCTAGTATATTTTGGACATTTGCCATGTTAGCATTAAATTATTATCCATGTTAGTATTATATTAAATGTATGCTAGATTGTATCTGCGTGTATGCTAAACATGTTTTAAAGTTAAAGTTATAAATACTATTGTTTACACAACTTAGGACATGACTCTGTTTGTAAATGCTATACAGTTAAAAAGTAACTTGATTGAATTCATTGCAATGGTTGACTTACTTGATTTCCTTCACTTTTGCTTATCATCTGGGACTGGAGTTCCTGTTGGTTGTTTACCAGGATGTGTGTGAGAGCCTATATCCTGTATTTGTATCATGGCAAAGAGCATTGCTGGCATGCCTACCTGGAGTTGTTGGATCAGCAGACGTGAATGTACGAGACGGTTCTCTCAGAATGGAGAGAACTGTTATCTATTAATATAATCCATCCTTACCCAGTAACCACTCATGTTGGATCCAGTTGCATATTGGATGAATGTAGTAAGTGACTTGACAGCCCACCCCCACCTCTTGTTTATTAGAAGGAAATAGTATACTCCCAAGAGACCCATTGAGATAAGGAGTTTCAATTACATGGAAGGGGACCATAGGAGACATGTCAATGAAGGTGTTGAAGGGATAGGGGCCTCATGGCTTAAGCAACCTTGTGTGGGGGTGCCCTCGTGACCCTGCATGTACTTTATTTCTGGCCAGCGCATTCTCATGAACTAGAGCTGGTATCAATTTCATTTAGTGCCCTACCAGTTCACTTACACTGTGGTGCTCACTTTTTCTTGTGTCCTGTCTGGTTGGCATCTTTGGGTCTTTGCTTTGGACAACTGGTGCCCCTGTTTTGTTGATGCCCTAAGCATGTGCTTACCTTGCTTATTGGGCCATCCGTCCCTGGCTCTTGGGCAAGGGATTACTGAGGAGGAACCATCTTTATTCTTTCTGTTGACACTAGTTATGTCCTTTGGATTGTGGAACGTGGACAAAACTGTCACAGGTTTATTGTCCTGCTGCTTTACTGCTAACACACATCCTTTCGTATGAAACAGAAATTCTTACTGTAATTTATTTGTCCTCTTCATCATTTCTGGTAGCCCCTTTCTCATTACTTGCACTGTGCCAACAACATACAGTACTTTTACGTTCATGCTTTTCATCAGGTGATAGGAGGAAAAGAAATTGTCAAAGACAGTTAGCCTATTAGAATGGTTGCATGAATGATAGTCCAAATACAACACTCTCACCAAGCGAGAGAGATGAGTCACGGTCTACGCCTTTTTTTTTCCAGAATAGATATCAAACTGATTTAAAAAGCCAGTTCATGAGTCAGCCAAGCACCAAACTTTGTACCTGCACTTGACTGGCTTTGTTGGCATGTATTGTTTTATTGGTGAACAACCCTTGAATGGCACCATGCTTTCATCAGCTGCCATGACACTTGATGGCACATACACTTCTTTCTGGCTGCTATTGAGAGCATTGGTAATTGGGTGCAATTTGTGAATCTGATTGTAGCCAGGTTCTCCTTTGTGCATGGCTTTTGAACTGTCATTGCAGTGTTTATTCTTGGTTAGTTTCTTGAATCTTGTTTTCTTCATAAGGTCTGCCACCAAAGTAACACCCAAGAGGTGGTCACTGGACCAATAAGGTCTGAGCTCCAGCAAGACATGTATACCCATCAGTATATGCACAGCAATGAATGTCTTTATTTCCTCTACAGTTATAGGCAGACAGTTTTTACTTGGCATTCTCCTGCCCTCTGTGTTGTCTTGTGCACTCCTGGGTTGCATAAAGATTTGTTTGGCCTGCTACAATTTCCAATATCTCTTCTGTAACTACAGACAAAAAATAATCTACTTCTCTACCTTCATGGATCGAGTCTGGGTAAACTTTGGCATATTGCTGAAGCGAGTTTGTTATATTTTCAAAGTAGAGACATCTTTGCACCATTCATCTTCATTTTCTTCCTTTTCATCATGGGCATCATCATCTGGTTCAGCCCTTCTGCAACACTGCCTGCGTCATCATCCTCTGATACATCAGTGTCGTTGTTACCATCAAAATGAACTTTAGATTCCATAAGACAGGTAAGCTCCTCCGAGGCATCTTCGTCACACTCTGCCTCAAAATCGTCCACATTCTTGGGTAGAGAAAAGAAATAATCTAGAGTTTCTTCGTCCTTCAAAGAGCCCATTTCTGAAAAAGAGGAATTTTCCAGTACAAAGTAATTCCTGATTGAGCAAAACTAAGATAATACCAATACCATACCTCCAAACCCATATGAGACCACTCAAGAGGAGACATTGCATAATTCCAGCTTCCTGTAAAAATAAAAGCACCAAAAGGAATGTGTGTCATGGGAAAAGCAGTTCTACAATGAATTCATTTTTGTCACAAATGAACTACTTACAGCTCAGAAACCAGAAGACAAGCCCTTGACGATTACAAGAAACATGCATACAGCATGTCAAGTAGGCTACAACACATGCTTATAATGTATCGCGCCTGAAAATAAGTTATTCCCTTGAAATCATTACAAAAAACGTAACTTGCAAATAACACACAGGAAACTGTAAATGTACTTACAAAAGAGACAAAAGTTTTACACAGTCACACCTCCAAGATGCACTACCTCGTACAAGAACCTACACACATTGATTGGGTGCCAACAAACGTTTCTTCAGTTTCACCTAGTTATACATGTCCCCGCCAGATAGCAGCTTTAGTTGGAAGTCGTAGTTGCCGCTCCCAGCGACTACTGCCCTGTGCATCCTGTTTCCCTAGAAGGATGATATTCTAATGTTTCCCAAGAGTACCCATCTGCGGTGTGTCTCTCTGCAAATAACTTACTACAGTGAGATGAGGAACAGACAAAACGAGTCCATCTATTCTGGAGACTAGGTCTAGTAATCCCTTACCTGATTTCTGTCTCTGTTTCTCACAAATACTGATAAAAATGGATTCCTCTGGAGGGAGTAAGAAAACAGAAGGAGAATACCCACATCACAGAGGACCAAGAAAATAGAAAAATGGCCCAGGAAGTTGAGCTGGAGCTCAGCCGTGAAGCACTGAAGTTCCTCAGAATAAAGAGGTGTTTCTCCATCATCTGAAGCCCACATGTCTCAGGCAGCTGGGCACTGAGAATGTGCCTTTGCCTAGAGTTCCAGGCCCACATCATAGAGCTATGGGATGGTCACAGATGTTCTTGAGGCTGGAGGATGGGACCCAAAGGGGAAGGAGAACACTCAGCCCTTCTCACCCTCCAGCCTAGCAGATCCCACCACCCATCCTGGACCTACTGCATCCCTCCAGCCTTCTCTGGGCCTTGCTGCTTTCCAGCGCCAACCTTTAAGTATATTATGTACTTTAGTACAGTGCTCTATTTCCCATATAACCAGAGCTAGGGTCAGCTTTAGCCCTTAAACTTCTCAGCTTTGATTCTACTAATTCTATAGCCTTGAAAGTCTGGCATTTTCCCAGGAATTTTTGTTAATTCCCAAGGCTTTATACTTCTCAGAATTTTTTCTGTTTTAATCTGCCTTTGCCTTGCATCAAGGCAGACATGGAACTCAGCCTCTACCAAGTTTCCCCCCTAAACATCCATTTCCTAATACTTTCCACAAGATAGCATTAGTGAGTAATGTAGCCTCTATTAAAGATAATTTAAGGGTGACAAAAAAGGAGAGAGGTGCCCGTGGCAAATTATTTTAAACCCTCAATTATTTTTCTTCCGAAGTTCCTTTTGGGCTTCTCTGACCTGAGGGCCCTCAGCTCTCCCCTCTGTCCTGATGCAGAGCTCCACTCTGCTGTTCCCTCCTAGGTCTCCCTCCGCTAACATGTTAAATTATCCTTTCATGTTTATACAGAGCAATTCAGTTCCCTGATGTCGCTGCCCCAACCTGCATCTTAATATGGAGAGTGGGTGAGGCCTTCCGTTTTGCATATCCGAACTCTTAAGAGACCAATCAGAGTTCTGTAGTTCTGTAGAGCAATATCTTTGGCTTATTTGAATTACACCTATGGTTACTTCCTCTATACTTAGTTTCCTCATTTCTAGCTTTTACTTTATAATTTTCCACCAAAATCCCTATTGGCTTCTTGATAATTCTTTTTTTATTTATTGTGCTTTAGGTGAAAGTTTACAGCTCAAGTTAATTTCTCATACAGGAATTTATACGCACACTGTTATGTGACCAAGTTGCAATCCCTATTATGTGACAGCACACTCCTTTCCACCCCAGGTTTCCTGTGTCTATTTGACCAGCTCCTGTCCCTTTCTGCCATCTCATTCCACCTCCCGACAGGAGCTGCCCATTTAGTCTCGTGTATCTACTTGAACTAAGAAGCACACTCTTCATGAATATTATTTTATGTTTTGTAGTCCAGTCTAAACTTTGTCTGAAGAGTTCGCTTCAGAAATGGTTTTAGTTCTGGGTTAACAGAGAGTCCGGGGGCCTTGTCTTCTGGGGTTCCTCTAGTCTCAGTCAGACCATTAATTCTGTCTTTTTACATGAATTTGAGTTCTACATCACACTTTTCTCCTGTTCCGTCAGTGACTCTCTGGTGTGTTCTCTGCCAGGGAGGTCATTGGTGGTAGCTGGGCACCATCTAGTTCTTCTGGTCTCAGGCTGATGGAGTCTCTGGTTTACGTGGCCCTTTTTGTCCCTTGGGCTAATATTTTCCTTGTGTCTTTGGTGCTCTTCATTCTCCTTTGCTCCAGGTGGGTTGGGACCAATTGATGCATCTTAGACAGCTGCTTGCAAGCTTTTAAGACCCCAGATGCCACTCATCAAAGTGGAATACAGAACATTTTCTTAACAAACTTTGTTATGCCAATTGACCTAGGTGTCCCCCAAAACCATGGTGCCCAGACCCCGGACCCTGCTACTCTGTCCCTCAAAGTGTTTGGTTGTGTTCAGGAAACTTCTTAGCTTTTGGTTTAGTCCAGTTGTGCTGACTTACCCTGTATTGTGTGTTATCCTTCCCTTCACCTAAGATAATTCTTGTCTACTATCTAGTTAGTGAATTCTTGTCTACTATCTAGTTAGTGAATTCCTCTCTCCCTCCCTCCCCTCCTCATAACCATCAAAGAATGTTTTCTTCTGTGTTTAAAACTTTTCCTGAGTTCTTATAATAGTGGTCTCATACAGTATTTGTCCTTCTGTGACTAATTTCACTCAGCATAATACCCTCCAGTTTCATCCATGTTATGAGATGTTTCACAGATTCATCGTTGTTCTTAATCGTTGCATAGTATTCCATTGTGTGAATATACCGTAATTTGTCAATTCGACTGTTGATGGGCACCTGTGTGAATATACCATAATTTGTCTATTTGACCATTGTGGGCACCTAGGTTGTTTCCATCTTTTTGCTATCATGAACAGTGCTGCAATGAACATGGGTGTCCATGTATCTATTTGTGTAATGGCTCTTATTTGTCTAGGATATAGTCCAAGGATCAGGATTGCTGGATTATATGGTACTTCTATTTCTAGCTTTTTAAGGAAGTGCCAAATTGATTTCCAAAGTGGTTGTACCTCTTTATATTCCCACCAGTAGTTCAATAATTCTTAAAAATAATGAGGTGATTCATTTGAGTAAAGAGAGAGAGTGAGTGAGCCTGCACGCCCTGGTGGTGCAATGGTTAGGTGCTTGGCTGCTAACCAAGCACTTTCTCCTTTCTCCCTTCGAAAGACTGGCAGTTGGAACACACCCAGTGGCTCAGTGGGATATATAGATATATCTTTTTTCTCTTTATGTTAGCCAGGTGTATAATAGAGTTGTACTGCTGTCAGCTTCATAATTAAAATTTTAAGCTGCCGAAATCCAGCTTTGTATCCTTTTCTTACTTTGATTTTCTCACTTCTCTGCTAATTCTAATGAATCTACCTTGCCCAGAACACCCAGACCTTCCCCACCCTGTGATGGTCTCTCTGATATATAAAATCGGCTAGGCTGTAGACCCCAGTTATTCAATCAAACATTAGATATTGCTGTGAAGGTATTTTGTAGATGTGATTGAAGTGCATAATCAGTTGGCTTTAAGTAACGGAGATTATCCAAGATAATATGAGTGAGCCTGATTCAACCAGTTGAAAGGCCTTAAAAGCAGAGCTGAGACTTCCGTGAGAGAAGAAATTTTACCTGTGAACAGCAGTTTCAGCCTGGGCTGAGGGTTCTAGCCTACCCTTCCTCATGGCTTGCCCCATGGAATTCAGACTGGCCTGGCTTCCCTCCACAGTTGTATAAGTCAATTTCTTGCAATAAATATCTTAATACCTATTATCACCTGCTGGTTCTGCTTCTCTGGTTGGAACCCTGACTGATACAGATTTTGGTATTGGAAGTGGTTCTAGCAGAACAGAATCTTAAGGATGAGTTTTCTGAGTTAATTCTTTGATTATATTTAAAAGCATTAATTCCTCTATTTCCAGTGGTAAAGAGGGCTCTGATAGTTCATGAGTGATGTGGCAAAAGAGATACTCAAAATATCGCTATCATATACTCCTAATCGAATACCTACAGAGGTGAAGTTCTGGGTAAATATGTGTTTGTGGCTTGGGGAAGTACAGAGTCAGCAAAAAGGAGGAAGACCCTCAACAAGATGGATTGACACAGTAGCTGCAACAATGGGCTCAAGCATAACAATGATTGTGAGGATGGCGCAGGACCGGGCAGTGTCTCATTCTGTAGTACATAGGGTCACTATGAGTTAGAACCGACTTGATGGCACCTAACAACAACAATGTATTTACAACCTAGGAACATTTTAGTCAGACTAAGGAGTGTAATGGGATTGGCTAGTTGCTCCTAACTGTTCAGAGAAAGTGGGGAAAGGAAAGGATAAGCTCAGGACTTCAAATTCCCAGCTCAAGCTCTGTATAAATGACCTAGAAGCTTCTATATCTGCCCAGAAAGAAACCCTCATCTCCCGTACCTGCAGAGTTGAGACTTCTGAAAACCAAATTCAGAATCTTATCCTGTGAGTGGCTGAATTACAACACAAATTGAATTCCCAGCCTTACAGGGTGTCTTCTTTAAAGTTAGGCCATGGATTGGGAAGGACTGGGATCCTAAAAGTTGGAATAGTGACATATGGGCCGATCCTGATGAAGCTGAGGACATCATGTTCCTAAATTCTGCTGAGTCTTATTTGCCAGTAGAACCAGTCCTTCCACCCCTGCCTGAGGAGTTTAGCCCTCCATTGCCTGGAAAACCTGTAATGGCCTTGCAAGGTAGTTGCCTTGCAAGACATTGCTGATTATCCTCAGGACCCACTCCACTGTTCCTCTTTGCTTCTAGACCTGTAACTAGATCCCCAGCAGGCCCCAAAAGATGAGGTACAAAGTGTGAACCACAAGAATGTAAACTATGCAGCAAAAGAACTGCAGGATTTTTCCAATGTGTATAGACAGAAGTCCAGAACATGTGTAGGAATGCATATTAAGGGGTAGGACCAAGGTGAAAGGAACATAACGTTCAATCAGGCCAAATTTATTGATATGGGCCTGTAGGATTTTAGATATATCCAATATGGATCCTGCCCTTGAAGGACTCTGGGACTGAGCAAGAGTAACTGACCAGACAGTAACAGTGTCCATGAGTAGTTAGATATTAACTAGACTCAGTACTCTTTCCCCCTTCCTCCAGGACCAACAGCTACTGATTAGCAGACTTTAAGTGCAAATCCAGCCATCAGTTAGCAAAGTAAACTCCTCAGGGCTAGCCCTTCAGCCCCCCAAGTTTTCAGACTTTCCCCTTCCCCGTCCTGTGCTGGTGTCAAATTCCTTTCTCCCTTGGTAATTCACCACTCTTTGTGTATATAAATGTTAGAAAAAGGCCCTCAGAGCACACCGATTTTATAACCTAGGTAATTATCAGTGCTTTGCAGTTTTGCCTGGGGAATCTGCACTATCCTCCTGTACATAAGTTTCCCCTTATTAAAAGCCTTTAGTCCAATCAACCATGCCTTTTGCTGCATCTTTTTTGGAATCCAAACCAAGCCTTTCTGTCTTAGTCATCTAGTGCTATTATAACAGAAATACCACAAGTGGATGGCTTTAACAGAGAGAATTTTATTCTCTCACAACCCAGCAGGCTACAAGTCCAAATTCAGGGCGTCAGCTCCAGAGGAACGCTTTCTCCGTCAGCGCTGGAGGAAGGTCCATGTCATCAATCTTCCTTTGGTCTGGGAGCTTCTCTACACAGGAACCTCAGGTCCAAAGGACACGCTCTGCTCCTGGTACTGCTTTCTTGGTGGTGTGAGGCATGTCTCTCTGCTCGCTTCTGTCTTTTATATCTCAAAAGAGATTGGCTTAAGACGCTACCTAATCAATATAACTGCCGCTAATCCATCTTATTACATCATAGTTAGTGATAGTATTTACAACACATAGGGAGATCACATCAGATGATAAAATGGTACAGAGTCATACAATACTGGGTATCATGACCTAGTCAAGTTGACAGATATTTTGGGGGGACACAATTCAATTCATGTTTTACCCCCCCCCCCCCCCCCACTCCCCCATGCTTATACCTTTGGTGCCGCCCGAACTCCTGGCCAGGAGGGACACAATCAGGGCCTACTAAGCAGAAAATCTAGATTCAGGGTTCTGGCTCGAGAGGTTAGAAAAGGCTCTAAAGGTTTGTTCGGTTGTTTGTCTGAAACGTGGACCCAAAGATGACTTACACCAAATGAAGCTGAAATGTCAGAACTGCCTTGGTATACTGTAGAGGAAGGTATCAAGAGGCTTAGGGAAATTGGAATATTAAAGTGGATTTATCATGTAAGGGCTGCTCACCCACCCTAGGAGGGTCCAGAGGACACAATTTTCATCATGACTTTGAAAAATATATTTGTCAGGGGAATCCCAGCATCTCTGAAGAGCTCTGTGGTCCCTTTTCTCTGTAGGCCAGAAATTACAGTGGGAGATACTACCATTAAACTGGATCCCTAAATGCAGTGGGGATAATGGGACTCGGGGTGAGGTGGGGTGGTAGGGGCCAAGAGATGACAGTTGATCAGTGTCATGGTTTGAATTATGTCCCCTCAAAAAATGTGCGTTTCAATTTGGCTAGGCAATGATTCCTGGTACTGTGTGATTTTCCTGTATGTTGTAAACCTGCCTCTGTGATGTTAATGAGGGAGGATGGGTGGCAGTTATGTTAGTAAGGGAGGACCTGATCTACATGACTGGATTGTGTCCTGAGGCAGTCTCTTGGGATATAAAAGACAGAAGTGAGCAGTGAGACAGGGGGACATCATACCTTCAAAAAAGCAGTGCCAGGAGCAGAGCGCGTCCTTTGGACCGGGGTCCCTGCGCGGAGAAGCCCCTAGTCCAGGGGAACACTGAAGAGAAGAAGGCCGACAGAGAGAAAAGCCTTACCCTGGAGCTGACACCCTGAATTTGGACTTTTAGCCTACTTTGACTGTGAGGAAATAAACTTCTCTTCGTTAAAACCATCCACTTGTGGTATTTCTGTTATGGCAGCACTAGATGACTAAGACAATCAGTAAAGACAAAGCGGCATGTGTGCCCACAATCGTGTAAGCTAATTCCTTGCAATAAATCTCTTAATACACATCTACTGATTCTGCTTCTCTGGTTGAACCCTGACTGGTTTGCAATCATATGATGAGACTTTGCCAGAGATTACAGGCTTCTGCCTGTTTTCTTTTGCAACAACAACCATAGTCCCCGACTCTCAAAGGGCTTACACTTCAAGTCTTCCTTCCTTCTTTCTACTCTCCCTTCATTGTAAGAGCCCCCACACCTGAAAATCGCCTCCAAATATCCTGTCATCTCTGGCATTAACATTTATGGCCCAATTCTGGCCCTGAATGATTGTAAAGGTCCCAAGGCTCCCATATGTAACAACATCCTTCAGAATGTGAGCAAAGATCAGCTCCAGAAAGAGAATTTCTGGGTGATAGAAGAGGCTATAAGAATGGCCCATAAACTATATTCTTTAAAAATGTCAATGTCATAATAGGCAAAGGAAAGCTGAGGTGCTTTTATGGATTTAAGGAGACTAATGAGATGTGATAACAGGGTCCCAGACTGGATCCTGTACTGGAGAAAAAAGAATGCTATAAAGGACATTACAGTTGAAATTGGCAACATTGAAGGGAATGTGGTAGATTGGATAAAAATTCTTTGTTAATGTTCAGTTTTCCAATACTGGAAACAAAATATTCGTGCTCTTAGGAAATACTGAAATGTTTAGGGGTAAAGGTTAATGATCATATGCAACTTACTCTCAAATATTTAGGCAAAAGAGTAATGTGTATATGTATATAAAGAGAGCAAATGGAACAACATAGTAAAACTGTAAATCTGGGTCATGGGAATAGCAGTACTCTTTATTATTCTTGTAACTTTTTTGTAAGTTTGAAAAATTTTCCACATAAAATGTTTTTTTAAAATGGTCATGACTCTGTTCCCCTGAATTTTATGTCCCCTTGGAGCTTCTGTGACTTCAGTCTTACAACTGCCACCTCCACTCATAGCCTCCAGACGTGTGCTATTTCAGCTTCGAAACAGTTCTACATGGTTCTGTCCCACACCAGAGCAGTGGGAGATACTTACCACAACTGAGGTTCTAACATTTTTAACAAGTGTCTTACAGAATACTGGAAAAGAACATACAGGAAAAGAAATAAAAAATATATACACCATGTAAAAATGGAAAATAAATACAGAAATAGAGTCACATTTATAACACAGAGGTTTCAGATACTAAGAAGGTGTAGATTTTGGAGTCAGTCATACCTGAGTTTGAATCTGTGCTCAGTCACATGCCCACCATGTGACACGGAGCAGGACATTTTACCTCTTCAGAGTCCTTGTCTGGAATGAGGAGATATAAATCCCCGGTGTATGTAGGAAAAAATTACATGCTAGTATATGAAAAAAGATTCCTGAAAAAGAAGGCTAAAGAGGGAACACTCGATACTAAGTAATCTCCTACCCGGAGTCTTTAGTGACTTCATTGGTATTCTTTGGAATCTAAAAAAGCTTAGCTGGTACCAATAATTTCTGGTTGCAGTGGAGTAGGGAAGGGAAGAGGGGGGAAAGAAAGTGGTCTCATTTACTAAGGTCTTTCTGAGAGCCATATGCTTTATATGAGGACTCATTCAGGATTCAAGACCTATGACACTCCCCTATGTTGCTGGTGGGAGTATTGATCGTTAGAACATCTTCCCACGTGTTAGAGTAGTATCTATCCAGATGAAGTGCACATGTGTGCAGTGACATTTGTATAGGGATACTCACTGCAATGCTGTTCTAAAAGCAAATTAATGGACACTTAAATGTCCATCAAGGAGAGTCAGCTGAATAAACTATGATACATTCATATTAAAGATTGCACCCAGCAAGAATGAAACAGACCTGTGTATATGGTTAAGGGTGATTTCCTATATATATATTCACTGTAGAAAGCAAGTTATGTAAAGGATGCTACCGTTTTTTTGGGAAAAAAGATATACACACGCTATATCCCTCTCCCAAGATGCTTGATTACACTTGCTGTCTAGAAGGCCATTCAGAAATTTAACGATGCTTGGTTTTCAGAAGGGGACACAAGAGGGAGGGAGACTTCTTTTCACTCTATTCCCGTTTGTCGTTTTTATATTTGTTAACAAGTGCATGCATTACCCTTTAAAAAAATTTATTGTGGTTAAATATAAAAAAAAGTTTACCATCTTAAGCATTTTTTTCGTGTACAATTCAGTGACATTAATTACATTTACCATATTGTGTTACCATCACCACTATCGATTTCCAAAAGTTTTCCATCACCCCAAACAGAAACTCAGCACTCCTTCCGCATTAACTCCCGTCCCCTCCTCCCTCTTGCCCCTGGTAACCACTAATAAACTTGTCCCTATGCATTAGCCTATTCTCGATATTTCATATAAATGGGATTATATGATACTTGTCCTTTTGTGATTGATTCGTTTCACTCAGCATAATGTTTTCAAGGTTCATCCATGTCATATATAGCATGTATCAGAACTCCACTTCTCTTTCTGGCTGGATAATATTCCATCTTATGGATGTACTACTTTTTGTTTATCCATTCATCTGTTGATGGACATTTCAGTTGTTTCCACATTTTGGCTATTGTGAATAGTGCTCCAGTGAACACTGGTGTACAAGTATGCATGCGTTACCTTTAAAAAATTAAACATTTGTTTTTAAACTTTTTATTTGAGATAACTGTAGAGTCACAAAAGATTTGTTTTTAAAGAAATTCCATACTGCCTCCTCACTACCAAAAACTTCCTCCCACCCATGGCCCTTCCTCAGGGCCTTGGCCAGCGCTGGCAGCTCACCACCAGATTCTTGTCCAGCAAGTGGAGGGTTATGTGGAATGGAGAACAATCCAAGGGGAAGACATGGGCGGGCATTTACTTTTCACTCTACTGTAATAATGGCATGGTAGCAGCTGTCAGGCCTCTTCGTCTAACTTCACGAGGAGGAGAGAGAATCATTATCAGCATCAACAACTGAAGGCAGATTCCTCTGAGGCGGAGGTGCCCCTCTCTCCAACCTTTTAACACCAATTCTGACACCAGCTGTCCCTCCCATGGCACTCTCTACTTCTCCACTGGGTTTGATAATTCATTTCAATGGCCACACAGAACTCAACAGACAATACTCACGATTATAGGGTTTATTAGGGAAATAGCAGTTTACAATTTAGGATTAGAAATGACTTCTTCGATCAGGATAGCCTCTTCTCAGCTGTGCCTGCAGACAAGCCTCGGTTCTTGGCCCCTGGGACCCTTGGCCTGGCCTCTGCTGCGCTCAGGCAAGTGTTACAAATATCTTTAGCTCCACCAATAAGGGCCGGGGGAACTCCACCAGTAAACCTCGGCCCGAAGGCACTCAGCTCTCAGTGAGTAGCAATGCTAGCCCTGCTGACAAGTTCCCAGAGGCACCCCACTCTGCTAGGAAGCCTCCTGCCCAAAGGCGCTCAGCTCTCTTGCTCTATGTGTTGGCACACCCACTGTGACTGGTTCACTCTGTGTGCCAGGAAGCCCACTGCACCGTGTCTTGTTGGTTCTGCTGTTGCCAGTTCTGTGCAGCGATTGCCACCACTTCTTGTGGTCTTGTACCATCTCCAGTGTTATGGCTCTTTGTCTCTTGGGTATAGGAAGTTCTCAGCACAGGGATTCCGGGTCCAAAGGACACACTCCACTCCTAGCTTTTCTTGGTGATAGTGGGTCCCTGTCCCCTTCCTCTTGCTTTTCTCTCTTTTTATCTCTTGGAAAATAAAAGGTGTGACTCAAGTAAGGCTATGACTTGAATAAGGGTGGTAAGGGTGGTGACTGGGGTAAGGTGGTGACTTGAATCACACCCTTTAGTAAGGCAGTGACTCAAGATACATCACACCCTAATCCTGCCTCATTAGTGTATCAGACAACTCACTCCCAAATGGAACCATAACCACAGGCATACAGGCTAGGATTAACAACACATCACAAAATGGAGGATAATCACACCAGATCACAAGATGGAAGACGACAACATCATTACATAACTGCCAAACCACTGAAAATCATGACCCAGCCAAGCTGACACATAACCGTAGCAATCACAGGTTCCATACACCTTATTTGCATAGTTCCACCCAATTATTGTGTGGGAATCAGACTATGGCTAGAAGGGCCATATTAAATAATTCACTGCACTACAACTTTATACACTTTTATATATTTTTTGCATTAATAATCATGTGCATGTTTTTGTTAGGTGCTGTCCAGTCAATTCCAACTCATGGGGACACTATGTACAACAGAATGAAACACTGCCTGATCCTGCGCCATCCTCACAATTGCTGCTATTATTGAGCCCATTGTTGCAGCCACTGTGTCAATCCATCTCATTGAGGATTTTCACTGACCCTCTACCTTACCAAGCATGATGTCCTTCTCCAAGGACTGATCCCTCCTGATAACATACCCAAAGTACTTGAGACGAAATCTCGCCATCCTCACTTCCAAGGAGAACTCTGGCTATCCTTCTTCCAAGACAGATTTGTTCATTCTTCTGGCAGTCCATGGTATATTTAATATTCTTCCCCAACACCATAATTCAAAGGCATCAATTCTTCTTTGGTCTTCCTTATCCATTGTCCAGCTTTTGCATGCATGTGAGATGATTGAAAATATAATGGCTAGGCTAGTCCTCAAAGTAACATCTTTGCTTTTTAACACTTTAAAGAGGTCTTTTGCAGCAGATTTGCCCAATGCAATATGTGCTTTCATTTCTTAACTGCTGCTTTCACAGGCATTGATTGTGGATCCAAGTAAAATGAAATCTATGGCAATTTCAATATTTTCTCCCTTTACCCTGATGTTACTTATTGGTCCAGTTGTGAGGATTTTATTTTTCTTTATGCTGAGGTGTAATCCATGCTGAAGGCTGTAGTCTTTGATCTTTATCAGTAAGTGCTTCAAGTACACTTTGCTTTCAGGAACCAAGGTTGTGTCATCCGCATATCTCAGGTTGTTAACGAGGCTTTCTCCAATCCTGATGCCCCGTTCGTCTTCATATAGTGCAGCTTTGTGGATTATTTGTTCAGCATACAGATTGAATAAGTATGGTGAAAGGATACAGCCCTGATGCACACCTCTCCTGGTTTTAAATCATGAGGTATCCCCTTGTTCTGTTTGAATGACTGCCTCTTGGTTTATGTACAAGTTCCCCATGAGCACAATTAAATGTTCTGGAATTTCCATTCCTTCCAATGTTATCCATAATTTGTTATGATCCACACAGTCCAATGCCTTTGCATAGTCAATAAAACACAGACAAACATCTTTCTGGGATTCTCTGCTTTCAGCCAAAATCCAGCTGACATCAGCAATGATATCTTCCTTCCATATCCTTTTCAGAATCTAGCTTGAATTTTTGGCAATTCCCGGTCGATGTACTGCTGCAACCATTTCTGAATTATCTTCAGCAAAATTTTACTTGTCTATGATATTAATGGTATTGTTCAATAATATCTGCATTCTGTTGGATCACCTTTCTTTGGAATGGGCACAGATATGGACCTCTTCCAGTGGGCTGGCCAGGTAGCTGTCTTCCAAATTTCTTGGCATAGACGAGTGAGCACCTCCAGTGCTGCATCCATTTGCTGAAACATCTCAATTGATATTCTGTCAATTCCTGAAGCCTTGTTTTTTGCAATGCCTTCAGTGCAGCTGGACTTCTTCCTTCAATACCATCAGTTCTTGATCATCTGCTACCTGTTGCAATGGTTGAATGTCGACCAATTCTTTTTGGTACAGTGATTCTGTGTATTCCTTCCATCTTCTTTTGATGCTTCCTGTGTTGTTCAATATTTTCCCTGTAGAATCCTTCAATATTGCAACTCAAGGCTTGAATTTTTTCTTCAGTTCTTTCAGTTTGAGAAACATTGAGTGTGTTCTTCACTTTTGATTTTATAACTCCATGTCTTTGTACATTTCATTATAATACTTTACTTTGTTTTCTTGAGCCAACCTTTGAAATCTTCTGTTCTGCTCTTTTACTTCATCATTTCCTCCTTTCACTTTAGCTACTCTATGTTCAAGAGCAAGTTTCAGAGTCTCTTCTGACATCTATTTTAGTCTTTTCTTTCTTTTAAATGACTCTTTGCTTTCTTCATGTATGATGGCCCTTTTGTCAATCCCACAACTCATCTGGTCTTCGGTCATTAGTGTTCAATGCTTCAAATCTATTCTTGAGATGGTCTCTAAATTCAGGTGGGATATACTCAAGGTCATATTTTGGTTCTCATGGATTCATTTTAATTTTCTTCATTTTCAGCTTGAACTTGCATATGAGCAACTGATGGTTTGTTTTGCAGTTGGCCCCTGGCCTTGTTCTGACTGATGAAATTGAGCTTTTCTATCTTCTCTTTCCACAGATGTAGTCGATTTGATTCCTTTGTTTTCCATCTGGAGAGGTCCATGAGGATAGTTGCTGTTTATGTTGGTGAAAAAGGGTACTTACCATGAATAAGTTGCTGGTGTTGCAAAATTCTATGATGCAATCTCTGAAGTCATTTCTGTCACCGAGGCCATATTTTCCAACTATCTTCTTTGTTTCCAGCTTTTGCATTCCTATCACCAGTAATTATCAATGCATCTTGATTGCATGTTTGATCAATTTCAGACTGCAGAAGTTGGTAAAAATCTTCAACTTCCTTATCTTTGGAATTAGTGGTTGGTGCATAAATTTAAATAATAGTTGTATTAAGTGATGTTCCTTATAAAAAAAAAAAAACCCAAAAAACCCAACCCATTGTGGTCAGTCAATTCTGACTCATAGCGACCCTATAGGACAGAGGGGTATGGATATTATCCAATTACTGACAGCGTTGTACTTCAGGATAGATCTTGAAGTGTTCTTTTTGACAATGAATGTGACGCCATTCCTCTTCAATTTCTCCTTCCTGGCACAGTAGACCGTATCATTCTAAATGGCAAACACCAGTCCATTTCAGCTCACTAATGCCTAGGATATTGATCTTTCTGTGTTCCATTTCATTTTATGACGACTTCCAATTTTCCTAGATTCATACTTCTTACATTGCAAGTTCCAATTATTAATGGATGTTTACAGCTGTTTCTTCTCATTTTGAGTCATTCAACCTCAGGAAATGTAGGTCCCGAAAGCTTGACTCCATCACGTCCTTAAGGTTGACTCTGCATTGAGGAGGCAGCTCTTCCCCAATTGTATTTGGAGTGCCTTCCAATCTGAGGGGCTCATCTTCCATGCTATATCAGACAATGTTTGACTGTTATTCATAAGGTTTTCACTGGCCAATTTTTTTCAGAATTAGACCACCAGGTCGTCTTCCTAGTCTGTCTTAGTCTGGAAGCTCCTCTGAAACCTGTTCACCATGGGTGACCCTACTAGTGTTTGAAATACCAGTGGCATAGCTTCCAGCATCACAGCAACACGCAAGCCACCACAACATGATAAACTGACAGAAGAGTGGTAGCGTGTGCATGCAGTATCTTTTAAAAACAAAGGATTTATTTTCAGACTAATCTCCAGACCCCTCCTCAGAATCTCTCCCCCTCCCCGATAAACCCTAGCCCTTTTCCCAGTACAAGCTTAGCAGCTAGTCCTTTTCCATCCAGAAAGGAGTGGGTAGGTGGGTGGCAACCCTAGAATAAAAGTATTTTACTGATGGGAAAATTGAAATTTAGAGGGGTAACTGATTCACTTCCTTTATTAAAAATGGATAAAAATATGCCTACCAAGGAGTAGGTAAGGGAACAATCGTTATTGAGTGCCGACCAGTCCATTCCTACTCACAGCGACCCTATATGATAGAACTGCCCCATAGGGTTTCCTAGGCGCAATGGTTAAAGCGCTTGGCCGCTAACCAAAAGGTCAGCGGTTGGAACTCACCAGCGGCTCCGCAGAAGAAAAGACCTGGCAATCTGCTCCCGTAAAGATTTCAGTGTAGGAAACCCCATGGGGCAGTTCTACTCTGTCATACAGGGTTGCTGTGAGTCAGACTGGATCAGCAGCACACAACAACAATCTTCACGGGGAACAATCTCTAGGGGAACAAAAAGACACCTAAAAACCTCGGAATATTGTAAAGGAAGTTGAAGAAGGAATCATTACTATTTGAAAGCGCAAAGGCGGGCCAGTGCGGCATGCCGGGATTTGTAGTCCTTTCGTAATAAGTGTACGGCGAGGCTGCGCAGGAGGCGGGCACTCTTTGGTGCGCACGCGCGCGGTGGTGGCGGCGGCGGCAGGACTGATTGCTGCAAGACGACGGCGGTGTGGCGTCGTCGTCCGGAAACTCGGCATGGCGGTCCCCGCGGCGGCTTTGGGGGCCTCAGCATTGGGCCAGAGTGGTCCCGGCTGTATGGCCCCCTGGTGCTCAGTGACCAGCGGCCCGTCGCGCTACGTGCTAGGGATGCAGGAGCTTTTCCGGGGCCACAGCAAGACCCGCGAGTTCCCGGCGCACAGCGCCAAAGTGCACTCGGTGGCTTGGAGCTGCGACGGGCGCCGCCTGGCTTCTGGCTCCTTCGACAAGACGGCGAGCGTCTTCTTGCTGGAGAAGGACCGGTTGGTGAGCTAACCAGGCTGGGCCAGGGCCCGGGAGAGGGGCTGTGGTGAGAGAGGGGTGAAGACTGACGGCTAGTAGGAGGATGGGGGGTGAGGAGGAGAAAAAGAAGGGAGAGAGGCACGAAGGGGGTGTGGAGATGAGGAGGGGGTGTAGTGGTGAGGAGAATGGAGGGAGTGTGGTAGGGATGGAGGGGGAGTGGAGGTCAGGAGGGGATGTGGCGGTATGTTGGGAAGGAGTTATGTGGTGTTGAGGAGTGACTGGGGCAGCTTAGTAGAGAAGGGGTGTCCCTGTGGTGGTGAGGAGTGCATCCTGTGGGAATGAACAGGTGGTTTGGGGGCCTTGGTGATAGAATCATGGTGGAAAACTAGGAGGAAGGCCAGGAACCACAAAAGGGTAAGGGAGTTCATGTGGAACCCAGCCTCAGAACAGTTTAGAGTGATTGGGGACGAGGGTAAGGGGATATTCCAGTGAGTTTGAGAGAAAGGTCTTAGAAGGACTGGATTCTTGTTGATTATCCAGATCTTTTTTGGTCATCAGCTACCAGGGGTTGAATAAGACTAGGAAGTTAACAGGTGGAGGCAGGTACATCTGTGCGAAGTGACATCTGAATTCTGCACTTTCAGGTCAAAGAAAACAATTATCGGGGACATGGTGATAGTGTGGACCAGCTTTGTTGGCATCCGAGTAATCCTGACCTCTTTGTCACTGCGTCTGGAGACAAAACCATTCGCATCTGGGATGTGAGGACTACAAAATGCATTGCCACTGTGAACACGAAAGGTGACTATTCATAGGGGGCATTAGGAAGTTAAGATACTTCTGTTCATTCAGTAAGTACTTAACTGAACATCTACTCAGTGCCTGGCTCTGTGCTAGATGTAGGGTATCATGAGCTGAATAAGGCACAGTCTTCAGCTCTAGAGACCTTACGGTTTAGTGTGGCAAGAGAGACATGTATAAAAGCTAACGTAACATGACGTGATTCATCCTATATTGGAGACGTCTACAAGGTGGATACCCAGAATGGAAATGCTTAAGTCTGCCCAGGGGGAGACAGGGAAGGCCGTTCAGATCTTGAGCAGACTTTTAGAGTAATGGTAGGAATTTAATGGTCAGGGTGTAGTGGGTGAAGGAACAACATTCGCAAAGGCATGGAGAATTTGGGAAACTGCTGATAGTTTAGAAGGGCTGAAACTTGGATCGTCTTGGTGGTCTGGAAGGAAATGACCAGAAAGTTGCACAGTGCATTAATAGGCTCTGTTCCTCACAAGCACTATCCTGGGAACCTTGAGCCACTTACTGTATTTCATTGACTCAGAGATGTCTTTGATTCTAAGACATACCAATATTTTATGTGCCATTAAGAAAGAAAATAAAGTTGCCAGATAACCATGATACACCATGGGTTTGGAGATGGATCTTGATATTAAAATGTGAAGAGATATGCATCTTGGAATCGATGAAGTTGATGAAATTTTTAATTGATGAATTCTGTGTGGGTTACTGGGCTTTGTTAACAAGCCTTGTACTGGGAGATGGACTGGTATAGTGCTTTCTGGAAGTATATGACTGGTGGTACATGAGTGATTTAGGTGGTATGTGGCTGAAACTTAAAAAAAAGTTATGTTTGTATTTTAATGTCTACTAAAAAAAAATAACTGACTTACAGAACTTATTGTTTAAGGTGAAGCTAAACTTAACATAAGTAAAAATATTTTTGAGACAATTTTAAGACAAATATTGAATAAAGTCTAGCTGTTACATACATAGGACAAACACTGTGAAGGTAGGTATGAATGACTGAAATCTGGCAAATGTTGGCATAAGAGAAAAAGGGGCTTTGGGGTTAGACCTGGGTTCAGATCTTGGCTCTGTCATTTCATAGCCGTGACATTTTGGTTATTTTCTCTTCTACTTTTCATCTGTAAAATGGGAATGATAAAGTATACCTTAGAAAATTATTGTGAGGACCAAATGAAGGGAAATTTGTAGATGAATTGGCTGGACTCGGTGATCCTTAAGTGATAGTTCCCATTCATGGTTTGGCCTTTTTTCTAGGAGAGCAAAATAAATCCCTGGAGAATTATGGGCAGACAAGTTATCTTGCTGATTGTGTCTGGGTTCCCAGGGGAGAACATTAATATCTGCTGGAGTCCCGATGGGCAGACCATTGCTGTAGGCAACAAGGACGATGTGGTGACCTTCATTGATGCCAAGACACACCGTTCCAAAGCAGAAGAGCAGTTCAAGTTTGAGGTCAATGAAATCTCCTGGAATAATGACAATAACATGTTCTTCCTGACAAATGGCAATGGATGTATTAACATCCTCAGGTGAGTGATCCTAGCTTAGGAGACTGTCATACCTTTGAAAGTCATTTATTTATTTGACAACTTCAATTAAGCCGCTCTTGTGTGCAAGATGCTGTGAGGGATACAGAGATAAATTAGATGTGACTATCTTGGAGGGCTTAAAGGGCAAATAGTAATGAAGGGTTTGAACATCTGTTCAGCACCTTTGAGCCAGGCACCTTATATTTTACTTAGTCTTCCCAGGAATTTCAGGGGATTGATGGTTTGTTCCCCATTTGGCAGATGAGGAATCTGAGGCTCAGAGAAGTGAAGTAACTAGTCAGCTAGTCAGCACTAGAATGGAATGCACCTTGAATTATGGCTAACTTTTACCCTTACAAGTCTCGGCTTAAAATATCACTTTTCTGCTGTGTCCTATAGGGTTGCTATGAGTTGGAATTGACTCACTGGCAGTGAGTTTGGTTTTTTTTTCCCCTGCAGAAAAGCCATCTCGACCACCCTCCTGCCAAGGTTAAAGATATGTTAGAGGCTTATTCTTTGTACTTCCTGTTGGAAGCACTTTTCACTCTGTATTGTAATTGTACATTCACTTGTCTGTATTTCCCATTAGACTGTAAATTCCATGAGGGTAGGGCTGGGTTAACTTGTTTACTGTGGAATCCCTACGGCCTAGCCCAGTACTTGCTACACATAGTAGGCTCTCAGTAAATATTGTTCTCTGAGTGATTGAATGTGGAGTTGAAATTCATGTCTGTCTGATTCTCTTCTTTCTACTGTCCCAGGTGAGCAATGCAAGGCAGAGTGAGATAGGTTCTGTGATAGAGACGATAGGAGCTTGCTGTGGAATCCCACGGAAAGGAACATAATATTGACTGTTTGGAGGAAGCAGCTTCTGAGCTTGACTTTGAAGGATGAATAGAATTTTAAGAATCAGCAAAAGAGAACTGTACAGTTGACAAAACAGGCATGAAGGAGCTTGACTTGTTTGGAGAGTAGTTCATTGATCAGGGTTTCTGGGGAGTGAGTGGTGGTAGATAGGGTATATGAAGAGAGGGCATGATAATGGGAAGGTGGCATTGAACTGTAATTTGGGACCAGATTGTGAAAGGCTTTGAAATCTATGTTTAGCGACGTGGATTTTGTTCTGTGGGCAGTGGAGATCCCATAAAGCTTATTTATTTATTTAATATTTTAACCTTTTTTTTAAAATCGTGTTTTAAGTGAAAATTTACAGTTCAAGTTAGTTTCTCATACAAAAATTCATACACACATTGTTACGTGACCGTAGTTGCTCTCCCTATCCTGTGACAGCACACTCCTCCTTTCCACCCCAGATTTCCCATGTCCATTCAACCAGCTCCTGACCCTCTCTGCCTTCTCATCTTGCCTCCACACAGGACGTGTCCATTTAGTTTCATGTATCTACTTGAGCTAAGAAGCAAACTTCATGAGTTTCATTTTATGTCTTACAGTCCAGTCTAATCTTTGTCTGAAGAGTTGCCTCTGGGAATGGTTTTAATTTTGGACTAACAGAGAGTCTGGGGGCCATGTCTTATGGGGTCCCTCCAGTCTCAGACCATTGTGTCTGGTCTTTTTAGTAGAATTTGAGTTCTGCACCGCACTTTTCTCCTGCTCCAGGGACTCTCTGTTGTGTTCCCTGTCAGGGTGGTCATTGGTGGTAGCTAGGCAACATCTAGTCTTCTGGTCTCAGGCTGATGGAGTGTCTGGTATATATGGCCCTTTCTGTCTCTTGGGCTAATATTTTCCTTGTGTCTTTGGTGTTCTTCATTCTCCTTTGCTCCGGGTGGGTTGGGACCAATTGATGCATCTTAGATGGCCACTCGCTAGCTTTTAAGGCCCCAGACGCCACTCACCAAAGTGGGATGCAGAACATTTTCTTAATAAACTTTGTTATGCCGGTTGACCTAGATGTCCCCTGAAACCATGGTCCCCAGACCCCCGCCCCTGCTACTCTGTCCCTTGAAATATTTAGTTGTATTCAGGAAACGTCTTAGCTTTTGGTTTAGTCCAGTTCTGCTGACTTCCCCTGTAGTGTGCACTGTCCTTCCTTTCACCTGAGATAATTCTTGTCTATTATCTACTTAGTAAATACCCCTCTCCCTCCCTCCCCACCCTTGTAACCATCAAAGTTTTCTTCTGTGTTTAAACCTTTTCTTGAGTTCCTATAATAGTGGTCTTACACAATATTTGTCCTTTTACGACTGACTAATTTCGCTCAGCATAATGCCTTCCAGATTCATCTGTGTTATGTTTCATGGATTCATCGTTGTTCTTTATCGTTGCGTAGTATTCCATTGTGTGAATATACCATAATTTGTTTGTCCATTCGTCCGTTGATGGGCACCTAGATTGTTTCCTTAATATTTTAACCTATTTATTGTAAAACAAAACACAAGTACAGAAAACCACACAAAACAAACGTAGAGCTTAGTGAAATATTATATGTCTAACACCCATGTAGCCCCACGAAGGTCAAGAAATAGTACTTTGCCAGCTACCTCAGATGTCCATCCCTGTGCTGTGTCTAAATCACAACTCCCCCCTCTCAAAAGTAACCACTATTTTGACTTCTATACTGATCACTTTCTTGCGTTTCTTTATGGTTTTATCTCCGAAGTATGCATACCTACTTACTCTAATCTTGCCCATTAAGAAAAATTTGATGTCTTTTGCTAAATTACAGGATCCTCCTCCTTCCCTTTCTTTTCCTTATTACTTATCTGTTGGAAAACCGAACTGTTAACTTCTGAAGATTCTCCCAGTCTCATTTTGCTGATTCCATATGCTTCTCACCTACTATTTGGTTACCCAGTAATATAGTTCCTTTAGGAATGGCAAGATAAATGCTCAGTTCTTTTCCTTTGTCACCAGTTTTCAAGATATGAACTGGTTCCCTATTGCCTCCAAAGATGACTAGTAAATATATTTTTTTAATGAATTTAAGCATAGTTGATGTGTTTCAGTCTCTTATAGTTATTATCCCTATTGAAATTAAAGTTATCCCATCTTTCGCCAGTGGGAGCCTCTTCAAGTTGATTCATGAGTTGTTTTTTGACACGACCCTTTTCTTATTCTCTGGTATGACAAGATGTTCCAGGCTTATCTTGTACATTTCTTGCCCCAGACTTTAAGAAGAAGCCCTGGATTCTTTTACTGGAAATGACACTGGAGCTTGGGATGTCCATGGCTGCTTGATGGGTCATTGTTTCTGGGTCTTTTCAGTGGACAGAGCTAGGAAATATGTGTATATATTCAAAAATAAAATACCTTATGAATTCATACTGAGAGCTTTCAATTAAAATTCAGGACTATAGGAATTATTTTAAATTATTTTATTATTATTAAACTCTTATGATTAAAAATTATTAGATTTTTTAATTAAATTATTTTATTTTATTTAATTACTTTATTAAAACTCTTCTATATTACAGATATATCTTCCAAAATGAGTGTTCTAGTTCTCAGGGACTCGGAGGATCATAGAATTAGAATATCCCATAGTTACTTGTTAACCTTATCCCGTCTTGCACGTATAAATACCACAGAATAACAGTACTACCACCACCACCGCCAACGTGATTACTTAAAACACTAAAAAATGTGTTTTTTGCATATGCTATCCCCAATTAAAAAAAAAAAGTTGGTACTATATATTGTCAGAGTATATGGTTGTTAAATATTATACCCTTCACCGTCAGCACTTATGCTGATGGGTCTGCAGTAATTTTGATTGTTGAAGCTCATTCTCTAGTTAAGATTCCTCAGGAGGGGTTTATGGGAACAATATTCCCTGAGTTTTTACTTATTGGTAGCTGCTTATTTATACTTATTGTGCTTATTATTTGTGTTCTTTATATTTGAAATTCAGTTTTGCTGGATATAAAAATCTTTGACTCACATTTTCTACCTTGTGTAGCTTAAATATGTCACTCCATTTTGTTTTGGCATAAAGCGTTGTTGTCAAATAGTCTGATGATAGTTTAATTTTCTTTTTCTTATAAGACATTTACCCTACTTGCTAGATGGCCAAAGGATGTTTTTTCTTTAAAGTTCAGTAATTTTATTAGTATGTGTCTTGGTGTTGGTTAGTCTGGGTTCATACTCTCATATATGTGGTGTGCTCTTTCTTTATGTAGTTTGAATCTTTTTTATGCTGGGAAAATTTTCTTGAATTATAGTCTTTGGCATTTGTTCCATTGTCTTACTTTGCTCTCCTTCATGGTCTATTATTATCTTAGTGCTACAGTCCTCTTCCTGCAGTTTGATTGCTGTCTGTCCTGTTTCTCAGTTACCCAGAGCTGAAGCCCGTGCAGTCCATCAACGCCCATCCTTCCAACTGCATCTGCATCAAGTTTGACCCCATGGGGAAGTACTTTGCCACAGGAAGTGCAGATGCTTTGGTCAGCCTTTGGGATGTGGACGAGTTAGTGTGTGTGCGGTGCTTTTCCAGGTGAGCAACTCTGCCAGCGCTTTCCTTGTTGGGTAAATTAATTTATTTTATCTTGAGTGAAATTGTCCCTTCCTAATAGTGTTTATTCATGGGAGAATTCTAATGTTTCTTCTGTCCACCCCATCTTACAGGCTGGATTGGCCTGTGAGGACCCTTAGTTTCAGCCATGATGGGAAGATGCTGGCATCAGCGTCGGAAGATCATTTTATTGACATTGCTGAAGTAGAGACGGGTAACTAACACCCCTACTACCTTAACAAGAATCTTATGTCTTTGATCCCTGGCCATCAGGACTTCTTCAGTGTCATGCATTTTTATCTCTGTACATTAGTACTTCACAAGTATTATCATAAATTGTCTCCTTAAGTTTGTTTATGTTATCAATGTCACAGTCAGGTAATGAGGGAGCATAGAACGGGGCAGTTCTAAAGGAAAGTTGCTTAGGAAAATATTTTATATTAGCCTTTAATTCTTCCATTATAATGAAAATTTTAAAATACAGACTAGTAGGAGAAAGAAAAAAAAAAAAAAGTCACTTGAGGTCCTGTCATCTAACCTCTTCTAATGTTGTGGTGTATTTCTTTCTATCTTTTTCCTATATGTAAACTTAAGAATATGTATGTCTTTTGAATTTTAGGGAATTATCAGAGTAGATGTGCTTTTAAAAACAAAAGAAAACAGAACTTAAAAATAGAAAAACGGGAGAAGAGTATATTAGATACATTTTTGTGTCCTGCATATTTTTAATGGTTAAGTTTAAAACAAAGTAAAAATTATTTTCCTTTTATGCCATACCATATGTAACAGAACATATGTTCATTTTGTCACAGTCCAGTTATTTCACGTTTTCAGACACCGTACACATTGCATAAATCCACTGGAACTTTGATGGTCTAAAATAGTAATGTCAGTATTCCACAGTCTGTACCATATGTGTCTTTCAGAGGGTAACCTTTCCAGTAAATCAACAGGATTTTAAAGTTTATGAAGCCATACGGTTATTTTGGAAACATTATAGAAGGCCTCTTTATGTCTGTTCTGGGTTTCCTTGAACTGTGTAATTTTCTTTATCTTAACCAATCCCATAATAAATGTCATGGAGTTTAAGGCCTCAGGAGAAATGAGAGAGCTCGCAGCCTCAGAAACCATTCTTTATATCTCCATGACTTGGAAATTTGCTTAGATGTATAACTGTAGACTGCCAGATTCTAGTGTCATGAACAGTGGCTTGTGAACTGTTCCTGGAATAGAATTACTAAAAACCTTACGTATATCTATGTATGTGTTTGTATAATATTTTAACAGCTTTATTGAGACATAATTGACATGCTGTCTTAGAGAGAGTGAGAGGGAGAGATTTATTTCATGCGGTTAGCTCACACAGTTATGGAGGCTGGCAAGCCCGCAAGCCCAAAATCTGCAGGTCAGGTAGCAGGCTGGAGACTCCTGCAGGCTTGTGTCCCATGTTATGTAGGTCAGGCAATAGAAAGAGTACAGAGTGGGGAGTGAGTGAATTCTACCAAAACATCTGTTTATAGTCTGGAGGCTGACCACACCCTAAGGAAACTCCTGTTCATTACATTATGGGAGTTGATTGCATTGCATTAGATTACGTTATGAAACAACAGCTAGACTAGTATTTAGCCAGACCACTGGGAACCATAGCCTAGCCAAGTTGACACATGAAATTAACCATTACATGTACCATATAGTTCACCCATTTGAATATACAATTCAGTGGGTCTGTACTTTTTAATTGATACCACACTGTAAATATTTTATTACGTTAATCTTAACCCTAAGATTGAAAAAAAGCTATACACGGCTAAAGGAAGTAGAGGTTTTCAAAAATTCCTGTATAACTTAAGCAAGTCAGAGAAATAAAATTTTTGGAAAAAGAAATCTTTTTTTCAAGGCAACGTGGCTTCGTAGAGCTGTGGCTTTGGAGGCAGGTGTGCTGGCTGTGCTGCTTCCTTGAGCTATGACTTGGTTAAGTCACCTCTTTCTTGCTCTGTAAAATGGGATTTGAAATTATTACCTGCCTTGCTGGGTTGTCACTGGGATTCAATAAAGTAAAAACCATCTGATATGTAAGGGTACTCAACAAGTGGCAGCTGCTGTTACTCTTTTTCCAGAGATTGTAGTGCCGGGGTTAAAAGCATAGGCTTTTAACTCACCTGAATCCAGATCCTGATTCTGGCACCTACTGGCTTGTGACCCTTCTGTGCCTCAGTGTTCTCTGTAAATTGGAAGTAGTGATTGTACCTCTCTCATAAGGTTGTTAAGCGGATTAAACGAGTTAATGTAAGTAAGTACGTAATGAATGTTGGCTCTGGTTATTAGCATATTAATTCGTTTCTCTATATTGATTTCTGTAGGAGACAAGCTGTGGGAGGTGCAGTGTGAGTCCCCGACCTTCACCGTGGCTTGGCATCCCAAAAGGCCTCTGCTGGCCTTTGCCTGTGATGACAAAGATGGCAAATATGACAGCAGTCGGGAAGCAGGAACTGTGAAGCTGTTTGGCCTTCCTAATGATTCATAGGAGGACATGGGAGAGGGAGAGGAGGCCCTGGCAGAGGCCTTCCTGTGTGTAGTGAGTTTGGCCTGTTCTCTTGTAGTAAATGGGCATCTTAAGTGTTTGTAAATTGATGTAAATTATAAAAGTCTTTTCTCAGGCTGCCCTTTCCAATTGCCTTCCTGTTTGTGATGTTAGGAGTCTGCTTGCATTCTTCTCCCACCCCTCCAGTTTGAGAATGGTGTCATAAAGTTACAGCTGGCTGATTGACCTCTGCCACCCTATCTTGTGTGGCCTTTGGTTGTTCAAGGACCTCCTGAAATCCTATCCCAGGGCATTGAGAGAGTAGTTCTCCTCTCAGCTTTTGTTAATACCCCTCATCTCCTTGGGAGTCTGTGGCCTACAGCCAGGCTTGTCCATGTTGCGGGTGGTTCCCTGGCCACATGAGAGCTCTGGAGTGTGGGTTAACGCTTGGAGCACACCTAGGTCTCTGAGGACCTCCAGTCTTCCCTGCTCCTGGGTGAATGGGGACTTTGTTGGTCTTGCTGTTGCTTGGATAATATGTTTGGAGGGGTGGGCAAGGAAGGGTGGGATGG
Source organism: Dugong dugon (assembly GCA_030035585.1). Taxonomy (NCBI): domain Eukaryota; kingdom Metazoa; phylum Chordata; class Mammalia; order Sirenia; family Dugongidae; genus Dugong; species Dugong dugon. The sequence continues at coordinate 154,713,135 of CM057460.1, forward strand.
GAATAGAGATTTTTATAACTAAAATAGAAAAATATGTATAGTTTTGAGAATTGAGCATTTAATAAAACTAAGTTTTTTATTAGGGGACTTTTAAACTTTTTTTTATAATTATCTGTTATAGGGAGATGTTGCAGTTTTCCTTTTTTTGTTTAATTTAAGAAAATTAAAGAAAAAAAAAGATTTTAAAGGTTCCTACGATTTTGTCACTTAATGTCTTAGCCAAAACCTCTGTCAGATGCAGGGGCAAAGCATGAAGTGCATGAGCTACAGCAGTGCTTACAAATCAGTGGTTACTTGTGTGTATGTATGTGTGTGTATGTATGTATATCTGGCCCCTTTCCACAGTGGATTTGAGGTGGCTTATGACAAACACCAGGAGCCTTGTTAGCACAGTGGTTAGGCACTCAGCTGCTAACCGAAAGATGTGGTGTGGCTGGGTGGCAGTTTGAACCCACCAGCTGCTCTCCAGAAGAAAGATGTGACAGTCTGCTTCTATAAAGATTTATAGCCTTGGAAATCCTATAGGACAGTTCTACCCTGTCCTGTAGGATCTCTATGAGTCGGAATCGACTCAACAGCAGTGGGTAGGTAGCTATGACAAACACTGGGAAAAGTAGTAAAATATAAATAAGAAATACGAAATCAGGATAAGACAAATATAAATTAGAATAGAATCAAGATTGGGGAAGTGAAATAGAAATATGCCAAGAATAAGGGCCTAGTTAAATGATTGAAGTAAAATTTGGCCCTGACCACCTTGGTGGCAAAGTGAAGAGAGAGCTAAATTGGTTAGCTAAGTCCTATTACAGGTAGTCCCCGACTTACAACAGGATTGTGTTCCAACAACTCGGTTGTAAGTCAGTTCTGATGTAAGCTGAATACCTCTTTTTTTTAGTTTTCATTACCATTGCCTTTTATTATCAGTATGTTTATAAATCTGATCTTTGAACATCTGCAAGTGAACATCTGAGAATTATAACAGCAAATTACGTGCTGCAACATTGTATGTAGTACATATTACTAACAAGATGTACCAAAAAAAAAAAAAAAGACGGTCATAAGTGTGGTTCATTGTAACTCGAATACATCATAAGTCGGGGATTACCTGTATTGGAAAGAAAAACACATGCCAACTCCTCAGGTTAGATAAAGTGTTTATTAACTCTTACCTCCAAAAAAAATGGCTCATGTAGGAGATTGTTACACATGAGAAATACAGACTTTTATTATATTTTATTGTATTTTTGGCATTAAAAAAAGCAAAATGGAAATAAACCTCAGTAAGTTATGTTTGTAGAAAATTTTGGAAAAAGGTAAGGAAAAAGAAAAATTCCTGGCACCAAGGTAACTTCCGTTAGCATTTTGGTGTATATCCTTCCAGGCTCTCCAGTTGGCTCAAACTGTTTGTGCTGAACTGCTAACCTAAAGTTCGAACCCACCCAGTGGTGCTGCAGAAGAAAGGCCTAGCAGTCTGCTTTCGTAAAGATTACAGCAAAGAAAACCCTATGGAACAGTTTTACTCTGTAACACTTGGGGTTGCCATGAATTGGAATAGACTAGATGGCAGCAGGTTTGGTTTTTGTATATTCTTCCAGGAGTTTTCCTGTGCCAAAATTTATATATAAAAATAGATTTATCTCCATAAAATCTCGAGGGGTAGACAAAGCAAGTATGACAAGATAAATATGCAAAGTGCTCAGTAGGATGCTGGGCAGGATTCTGAACACTCAATGTTTATAGACCTTTTAAGTTACTGGGCGTTCGGTATGTGTCTGGGACTAGTAAGCACTTTCTACCACCTGTTACTCAATTTTGCAACAGCCCTCAGAGGTTGGGTATTATCACCATTTTATGTCTTCGGAGAGTGTAGGTAACTCAGTGTTAACTCAGTAAGTGATGGTATTCGGATCCAGGTTTACTTAAATGCCCATATGCCTTACATTGCAACGGGCTGCTATGTCTCCACAGATTTTGCTGTTCCCATTTTGCAGATGAGCAGACCTCAGCTCAGAAGTTGGCTTGACCCAGGTCAGCAAGTGAATAATCTCTTCAGACTCAGTAGTGTTTCCTCCAGCCCGCCAAACAGCCTCTGTCTCCCACCTTCCCTGAAGAATAATGGTCTTTTCAATTGCAAACCAACCTTCCATCTCATGTCAGCAGTGCAGGGGCTGGAGGAAGTATGTCAGTGTTGTTTCTTGTGTGTGCAATTATCTGTGATTCCTGTGGTTGTGTTGTATTTCTCTGTATATCCTTTGGAACCACATGCTAAGAGTTTGGTTTAGGTCATAGTATTTTATCTATTCTCTCTTTCATCCACCTGGATTTTTCTCTCCTCTGGGCTTCTGTAAAGTAGCAATCCACACCACCTAAGAGATATAGTGCTTTTAACAAGTGGGGCACTTGTAAAAGGAAAACACATCAGTGAGGAAAGAGCTTCAGCTTGTGGCAGCCTCTGCTGACTGTCGGGGTCTTGCTGACACCATCTTTTGTGGGCCTTGGTTTTGCAGTCCTGGAGGAACTCAGAGGTCGGGTCGCTCCTGGGGAAGTGACATTGTGTCCCAGACTGGGACCTTATGGTTTGAGTGAGTTTTCTAGTATGCAGAGTGGGAAGAATTCTGTTCAGAGTCAAACCTGGCCATTTCTTATTTGATCAGTGCAGGCATGTCGTATAGTTGTTCCTTCAAACCCTGGCAAGCCAAAAGTGGGTGGTGAGGTCAGCTATGGGCTAGACTTTAGTTGGTAGGAAAAGTTAGGATTCACTGAGCCTATGACCCACTGCTATGTTGACTGGAATTACAAATCAGACTGAGAAGTATTACTCAAGATTATAGTATGGTGAAACCTATGAGAGCCGGAACTTGATGGGACTGCCTTGTTTTTCTGGGTCGTAACAAGTTTTCTGCTTCTGACTTACCACTTTTCTGTTGTTCTCTATTAGTGGAAAATATTTGAGTTTTCCTTCTGCCTTAGTTATTTAGTGCTGCTATAACAGAAATGCCACAAATGGGTGGCTTTAACAAACAAATTTAATTTCTCACAGTGTAGGAGGCTAGAAGTCCAAATTCAGGGTGCTGGCTCTAGAGGAAGGCTTTCTCTCTCTTTAGGCTCTAGAGGGGAAGGTCTTTGCCTCTTTCAAGCTTCTGCTCCTGGGCGATCTTCATGTGGCTTGGCATCTCTCTTCCCTCATCTCTGCTTCTTAGCTTGTTTGTTTAATCTCTTTTATGTCTCGGAAGAGATTGACTCAAGACACAACCTACGCTAATCCTGCCTCACTAATATAACAAAGACAAAGGGGATTCCCAAAGGGGATTATAACCACAGGCATAGAGGTTAGGAATCACATTATTTTGGGGGGATACAATTCAATCTATAACACCAACCATTCCAGCCAAGTGCAGTATCCTGAAATATTTGTTTTGGTAATTTATGTAGAAAATTTAGGTAGAATGCAGGGGGAAGGGGTTGCCTGGTTACTCTGCTTCCTGCCTTGGGCTGTTTGTTTATCTTAGAAAATCAAAGATTGCCCATCTAGAGGGGTAAAAAGAAACAGCCAAGGTGGCAAGGGAGAAGAAGGTAGAGAATGATTCTGAGCCTCTCAAAAAGTGGTCTGCACTCCTGAGTGCTGTTTAAAGAGAGATTTCATTTTCAAAGTCTTTGGTGCCAGTCCACTATCTGGTACTTGTAAGCTCTATCTGTGAGTATCCAGCTATAGCACTCCCATGCTATAGTTAGATAGCACTCTGTTTTGAAAGCTCAGTGGTTCCACCCATCTCAGCCAGGGCCAGCAACACAGGTATGAGACCTTCTCAGTGGCCCCTGTCTTTCTCATTTCCTCGCTCTACCCTCAGCCCCTTGTTCTCTGCCTCTGTACACCCAGGTCAGACTTCCTTTTCTGGCTTCCTGACCTCACCTCTCCTAGCTGTTGAGGAAGAGATATTTCTTCCTTAGCTTCAGTTTCCCTGAAACCTCATATGCTAAGTGGCCTGCACAGCCACTTAATGTGTGTAATGGTTGAAAAACTCAGGGGTGCTTAGTCTGGAAACTGGGAAACTTAGGCAGTGTAAGTGAAAGTTATCCACATATTCATTCATTCATTCATCAATTATTTAAGTGCCTACCATATGCCAGGCACTGTCCTGGGTACTGGGAATATTTGAAGTTCATTTCTTCATTTGGGATCTGGGATGCCCCTGTTGACGGGAAAATGGCTTAAAATAGGAAGAAAGCATTGGCAACCAGAAAGGATGAACACGAAAAGCAGCAGCGTCTCTGTTAATGCAGCTGGGAAGTGTTAGGTGTCAGACCTCGCAGGCTTTCTCTGTGCCATTCAAGGGGAGGCCTGCTCTGTCAGAGCCAGGTGTGGGCCAGGGGAAGCAGCCCTGCTCACCCCTCACCTTCCATGGAAAGGATGCCAGATGGCTAACCTTACATATCTTCTTGTTGATTGGCTGCCAGGAGAGGAGCTAATTAGCATTGGTAATAAACTCAGTCTTTCAGAGAGCACAGAGAAGAAAGAATCACAGGGAAAATGGGAAAAAAATAATACTGTGGTCTCAATCCATTTTTTTTCCTTTCAAACTGAGCCACACAATCTCTTCTTCAAACCACATAAGCATTTTTATCTGGTCTTTTTTAAAACAGGTGAATTGGGCATTTTTTTTTAATTTATTGTACTTTAGACGAAGATTTACAGAACAAATAGTTTCTCATTAAACAGTACACATATTGCCTTCTAGTCCTTGTCCCTGGACTGTTGTGCCCCATTAGTCTCGTTTTATTTTATGGGCCTGTCTAATCTTTGGCTGAAGGGTGAACCTTGGGAGTGACTTCATTACTGAGCTAAAAGGGTATCCAGGGGCCATACTCTCGGGGTTTCTCCAGTCTCTGTCAGGCCAGTAGGTCTGGTCTTTTTTTTTGTGAATTAGCATTTTGTTCTGCATTTTTCTCCAGCTCTGTCTGGGACCCTCTCTTGGGATCCCTGTCAAAGCAGTCAGTGGTAGCCAGGAACCATCTAGTTGTACTGGACTCAGTCTGGTGGAGGCCGTGGTAGTTGTGGTCCATTAGTCCTTTGGACTAATCTTTCCCTTATATCTTGTTTTCTTCGTTCTTGCTTGCTCCCGAAGGGGTGAGACCAATGGAGTATCTTAGATGGCTGCTCACTGGCTTTTTTTTTAAGTATAAATTTTTTTTTTATTGTACTTTAGATGAAGGTTTACAGAACAACTAGTTTCTCGTTAAATAGTCAGTACACATATTGTTTTATGACATTGGTTAACAACCCCATGACATGTCAACATGCTGTCTTCTTGACCTTGGAGGACATTTTTTTTTTTGGTGAAAATATACAGAGCAAAAGTTACACCATTTCAAAAGTTTTTAGATGTACAATTCAGTGACATCGATTACATTCTTCCAGTTGTGCTGCTATTCTCACTATCCTTTTCCAAATTATTCCATCACCATTATCTTCAACTCACTGTCCCCTAGGCTTCCCATCAAACCTTTTGAGTTGCTGTTGTCAATTTGATCTCACATAGTTTTTTTTTTTTTTTTTTGGTACATTAGATGAATGTTCACAGAACATTACAGAACAGTCTCTTTTTATTGTACTTTAGATGAAGGTTTACAGAATAAAATAGTTTCTCATTAAACAGTTAATACACATATTGCCCTGTGACAATGGTTAACAACCCCACGACGTGCCAACGCTGTCCTTACTCAACCTTGGGTTCCCTATCACCAGCTTTCCTGTCCCTTCCTGCCTTCTAGTCCTTGTCCCTGTGCTTCATTAGTCCCGTTTTGTTTTATGGGGCTGTCTGAATCAGGCATTTTTATCAAGTATAAGCAGAACTCTAAATACCCTATTAACACTACCTTTTTCATCCTCAGAACAACCCTGTGGAGGAGATTATTATCATCCCCAACTTGCAGGTGGGAAACAGTGACCCTAAAAGTTCAAACTCAGGCTCTGGAGTCAGCTGACCTGGGTTTGAGATCCAGTGCTAGCATCTGCTCCTTTGCAAAACCTTAGGTTAAGTCATTTCACTTCCCATAGCCTCAGTGTTCTCACTTGTGAAATAGGATGATTTAAAATATTTCATAAAGTATACAAAAACAAATCAAACCCATTGCTGTCGAGTTGATTGTGACTCACAGTGACCCTATAGGACAGAGAACTGCCCCACAGGGTATCCAAGGCTGTAAATCTTTAAGGAAGCACACCGCCACATCTTTCTTCCAGAGTGACTGGTGGGTTCAAACCTCCAACCTTTCAGTTAGCAGTCGAGCAGTTTAACCACTGCACCACCAGGACTCCTTCATGTGTTATAGTAAGGTTAAATTAAATAGCATGCATATAAAGCACTTAGTCCAGTGCTGGGCACGGCAAGTGCTAAGTAAATGCTATTTCCTTCCCCTTTCTCTGGGGTCAGTAGGAAGTCATCTCCCTTTCTGTCTCCTTACCCCCAAGCCATTCATGCTAGGTGTAAGACCACAGGGAAGCTCCAGTGATGCTTGGGGTGAGTGGGGAGTGCTGAGGCTTCAGGAGCCCATCCTTCCCCAGCTTCCGTCAGGTTCTGGGGTGCCTCAGGGCAGAGGTGCCAAACCATTGAGGCTCAGTCTGGCTAGCACAGGGAAATGAGGTAGTTAGAATCTGTCTTACAGGCTGGGTTCTCTAGAGGAACAACACCAGTGAAGCATATATATGTATATATATGTATATACGTATATGAACCCGTTGCTGTTGAGTTGATTCCGACTCATAGCAACCCTATAGGACAGAGTAGAACTGCCCCATAGGGTTTCCAAGGAGTGGCTGGTGGATTCGAACTGCTGACCTTTTGGTTAACAGCCATAGCACTTAACCACTGTGCCACCAGGGCTCCATATACGTGTGTGTGTATATATATATATATATGTATATATATATGTGTGTGTGTATATAGATATGTGTGTGTATATATATAAGTGTGTGTGTATATATATATATATATACACTGAGAGAGACGAATTTATTTCAAGGAAATGGCTTACGCAGTTGTGGAGGCTCGCAATCCCAAATCTGTGGGTCAGATTTCAGACTGGAGGCTTCTCCTGACTTACATGATTGCAGGGGCTGATGAACCCAAAATCGGCAGGTCAGACAGCAGGCTGCTGGCTCATGGGGCTGCAGGAGCTGGCAAATTCCAAAATCTGCTGATCAGACGGCAGGCTACTGGCTCATGACCCAAGAACCAGAGGTCACAGGATGGTGAGTCGGATGCAGGATCCAGAGAGAGCAAGCTTTGCCAGAATCTCTTTATCTACTGGACTCCAGTCACACCCTCAAGGATATTCCACTTGCAACTGATTGGCTGCTCACATCAGATCACAAGGTGGAGGATGATTACATAATATCTATCAAACAACTGAGAATCATGGCCTAGCCCAGTTGACCCATATCCTTAACCATCACACCTTCTCTGACAAGCTCCTGCCTTACACAGGTTCTGGCTTTCATAGGTTTTACTCTATTATCCTTTTTTGTTGAGATCCTGCTATCTCTGTGGCTTAAGATCCAGGGGAGGGTGAACCTTTTTATTATGACATATGTTTCACTTGGGTGAGATGTGTGTGTGCCTTGTGTATTATTTCCTCCACCCTGACCTGTGTGGGAATAGGCTGTCCAACTCGGATCCTAGCACAGGGCTCATTGCAGGGGATTGGGAGGCTGGAGCAGGAGTCTTGGCCAGAGGCAGTTAGATCCAAAGAGCAGGATGAGCCAAAAGCTGGCTAAGTTCTCAGCAGGAGAGCTGAAGTCTAGTGGACCAGCAGGGGAATCAGGAAGAGGCCACTCCAGGGAGATGCCAGAGTAAAGTGTTTTAAGAGCTGGTTGGTTTGGGATATGTGGGTGGGCTCAGTTTATAGTGGCCAGGAATGGGATAGACACTCCTTTAAACCCTTTCCTGATTCAAATGTGTTCTATATATTAAAGTCCCTAAGGCTTTCAGTCAGAAAAGGGACCTTAAAGTATTGTGTGGATAAATAACAAATCAAATATAAAATATCCACTTTTTCCTAACATCAACTATGAGGATATAATGAATCCCCACTTTTCACTTCAGTTCTGACACCAGCTGCCCATTGCAGTACTTCTTCCTCTGACTTTATCTACCTGGAGCTAGATCAGAGCTCACAAGTTAAAGGGCACAGTCCTCCAGATACTAAGTAGGTCCAAGTTTTTAGGTGCCTGCCACAGGTTTGGGAGTCTGAACAACACCCTCATTTCTGACCTGCTGGCTGCAAAATTGGGGGTTCCCTCTATCCCCTCAGGATACCAGCTGTAAGCTCAGGTTCCCAGTGCCCTTCATTTCTGACCTGCTGGGTCCCACTACTTTTGGGTTTGATAATTTGCTAGAATGACTCACAGAACTCATAGAAAGTGCTATCATTATTATAGCTTTATTATAGCAAAAAAGGATGTAAATGAAGAGGAGACACATAGGGTGAGGTCTGGGAGGGTTTCCAACAAGGAGCTTCCATGTTCCAAAGGGCCACACTACCCTCCCACATGCATGGATGTCTTTCACCAACCAGGAAGCCCATGAAGCTTCCATATCCATATCCTTTATTAGGGCCTGTCTTAGGCTTGGTTCTCTAGAGAAGCAAAACCAGTAAAGCATATAAGTATATATAGAGAGAAAGAGAGAGAGAGAAATTTATATCAAGGAAATGGCTCACACGGTTGTAGAGGTTGGAAAGTCCCAAGTCCAAGGGTCAGGATACAGACTTCTTCTGATTCCTATAGCTGCAGGGGCTGGTGAACCCAAGATCGGCAGGTCAGAGAGCAAGGCTCTTGCTCACAGGCTGTGAAAATCAACGAATCCCAAGATCAGCAAGCAAGACTGCAGGTAAGCTGCTAGCTCAAGTCCTAAGAATCAGAGGTCAAACGAACAGGAACCAGCTGCAGGATCCAGAATGAGCAAAAGCCCATGAGGCATGCCAGAATGTTCACTTAGATTTGATGTAGGCCACATGCCCAAAGAAATTTCCTTTCAACTGATTGGCTACTCACAGCAGATCCCATCATGGAGGTGATCACATTATATCAAATCTCATCATGGAAGTGATCACATCATATGACTGCCAAACTATAGAGAATCATGGCCCAGCCAAGCTGACATACAACCTTAGCCATCACAGGCTTCATTGCATGGGCATGATTGACTGAATTATAACTGCACCACCCCCCCCCCCCCCCCCCCCCCGCCCACCAGCTGATATCAGGCTACCTGGTGGTCTTTCTGGCTTGACCAGTTCCCTCTCATTAGTATAAATCCTCAGGTGTGGTTTATATAACAAAGATACCTCAATTACTCAGGACAAATGTTTAGAGTTATCTCTCAGGAAACAAGGATAAAGACCAAATTTCTTTGGGTAAAGGTACAGTATTTACCCCACAAATACGTATCCTTTTTTGGAAGGAAAATCCTATAGAATTGTGTGATATATTTCAGAAGGGGAGTGGAGATTGTACATACAGAAGTGCTTTGCAAACTCCAAAATAACTATTCGTAGGCAAGGTAACCAGTGGCCACTGAGTTGACTCTGGCTCATGGGGACCCCATGTGTGACAGAGTAGAATTGTGTTCCATAGGGTTTTCAGTGGCTGACTTTTTTGGAAGTAGGTTGCCAGACTTTTCTACTGAGGTGCCTCTGGGTGGACTTGAACCTCCAGGCTTTCAGTTAGCAGACAAGTGTGTTAACCAGCCGAGCGTACTAGCTGTTTAAACCGCCCAGGGTCTGTAGACAAAGTATTGCTGTCTTTTCTCTCTTTGACACTGTGGTGCAGTGGAAGTAACATGGACTTTATATTTGGGCAGAACTGGATTTAAATCCTGACTCCAGGATTTATCTGAATCCAATTTCCTTGTCCGTAAAGTGGGGATAATTAATCTGCTTCTCCTTGGGTTGTTAGCAGAATTAAATGTGATAAAATATTTGTAAAGTGTCCAGCACAGCACCTGGCACATGGGAGGTTCTTAATAAATCCCTTCCCCTTGAGGTGGAATAGCTCCTAATGAGAACACAGGGACTGACTGCAGAGACCTGTCATCAGCCCATCAGTGTTCTTGGTTCTAAATGCCACAGCTGAGTGAGCCATGTTCATCATGTCAGGAGTAGGTGCTGTGAAGGGTGGAGACTTACCCATCACCCCCCAGGCATGGTGGGAGGTTCAGAGGCGAAATATTAGATCTGCTGTCTGCTTGCAGTCTGTTTGGCACATGATGGATATGTGTATATGTGAACAGGTGGAGCATGTCTCCAAACTGTGTATATAGATGGGCAAAATGAGAGGAGGAGGAGTGTGATGTGTTAACTAGGCTAGGCCATGATTCTTAGTGGTTTGGTAGATATTATGTAATCATCTTCCATTTTATCTGATATGAGCAGCCAATCAATTGAAAGGGGAGTTTCCTTGGGGGTGTGGCATGTATCCAATATGTATATGGATGCTCTGGCAAAACCCGCTCTCCCTTGATCCTACATCCAACTTGTCATCCTCTGACCTCCTGTTCTTGGGATGTGAGCCAGCAGCCTCATGCCTGACCTGCCAGTTTTGGGTTTGTCCGCCCCTGCAGCCATGTGAGTTAAAGATGTGGTGAAACCCATGTGAAATTGTTCGCTAAGATTAGTAAGTAAACACAAGTAAGCCTGTGCGTACCTTGCTTACTGATTAATCCACCCTTGTGCCTAACCCAAGGATTTGGGACTTGCCAGCCCCTACAACTGCATGAGTCATTTCCTTGAAATCTCTCTCTGTGTTTGTATGTATATGCTTCACTGGTTTTGCTCCTCTAGAGAACTCAGTCTAAGACATTTGGTACCAAGAGTGGTTCTAGAGGAACAAAACCTTAACGATTAATTTTCTGAAATGGTTCTCCAGTCTGGTAGTTCTTAAAGGCACTGATAACTCTGCTCCAAGTAGTAAAGAGAGCATTGATAACCCATGGTCTGGGGTGGCAATACAAATACACAAAATATCACCACCATTGGATCAAATATTTGTGAGAGACAAGGCTCTCGGTGACTGTATATTTGATACTTTTCTACAATTTTGTTAGAATGAGAAGTATAAGGAAGCTGGTTGGTTGGTCCTACTTTCGCTAGACAAAGTGGTGAAAGAAAAGGATGAGTTCAGGGCTTCAGAGTCACAGCTCAAGTTCCGGATACAAGACCTGAAAGTTGCCACTTGTGCCCTGGAAGAAAGCCATTGTAAAACGGCGTGGAGGCAGTATCTGATCTCCTCCAACTTCACAAGGGGGAAGGAGAATCAAAATCAACAGCCCATGGTTGATTCCTGTACGGCAGAGGTCAGATATGCTTCATCTCTCTGCCATCTTTGCCAGTTCGAACACCAACTGTCCCTCCCACAGTTGCAATGGCCACACAGAACTCACAGACTATACTCATGATTGTGGGGTTTATTAGGGAAGTAACAGGTTACAATTCAGGCTCAGGAATACTCAAGGATACAGTTCTTCCATCAGGACAGCCTCTTCCCAGCTGTGCTCGTGGGCACACCTCTCCCTGGCCCTAGGCCTCTGCCCAAAGGCACTCAGCTTTCTGTCTTCCTGGGCCGGGAAGTCCATCGCACCATCTCCTGCTGCCAGGTCTCTGCTACCACTGCTTCTCAGCGTCTTCAGGGTTACCCCTCGCTCTCTCTGTCTCCTGCTTCCAGGAGTTTCTCAGCACAGGGATCCCAGTCCAAAGGATGTGCTGGCTCCTGGCTGTTCTTCCTTAGATGTGGTGGAATCTTCTCTTTCCTGCCTCTGGCATGGCTCATTTCAAACCCAGTGGGATGGCAAAACTGACCAATCCCCTTGGTAGACTACAATTACCCTATCTGCACAGTACCACCCAATCACCTGGGTGGGAGTTAAAAGACCACTGTGAGAAAGGCCACCCAAAAGCAATCCATTACACTGCAGCCTTATTTCTTATAGTAACAGCTGTTATTTCTGAAAATCAAACCCAGAGTCTTATTGTAAGAGTAGCTGAATTACAACACCAATTGAATTCCCAACCTCAAATGATTCTAAAGTTAAAGCGAGGGCACTGACTGGGAAGAAATGGGATCCTGAAACTTGGGGTGGGGACATATGGGCAGGTAATCAGGAAGCTGGGGAAATTCAGCCCCTAAATTCCATTGAATCACTCCTGCCAACAGAACCAGCCTTCTTATCTCCATCTGAAGAGATTACTTCATCTTTGCTAAGCAACCCTAACCAGTAAAACCATTATCCCTTCCACCTCCATCTAATGAGATTAACTAGCTGTGTCTAAAGGGTCTTTGTTTGAGATATTGTGTGAGGTGGTGCCTGGGGCATTGCTTGCAGTTTTGCCTAAGGCAGATGCCTTATAAGACTTTGCTGAATTACCCCAGGACCCACCCCCACCACCCATTTTTGCTTCTAGACCTATAAGGAGACTTAAGTCCCAGGGGGCCCTAAGAGCTGAAGTACAAAGTTTGGCCCATGAGGAGGTACAGTACTCTCCAAAAGAGCTGCTTGATTTTTCTAACATGTACAAACAGAAGCCTGGGGAATATGTGTGGGAATAGCTATTAAGGGTATGGCTATTAAGGGTGTGGGATAATGGTGCAAGGAACATAAAGTTGGATCAGTCTGAGTTTATTTATATGGGCCCACTAAAGCACAGATTCTTCATTCGATGTTTCAGCTTGAGAGGTTAGAAAAGGATCTAATAGTTTATTTGGTTGGTTCACTGAAGCATGGATTAAGAGGCAGCCTACACTAAATCAAGTTGAAGTATCAGTCCTGCCTTGGTATACTGTAGAAGAAGGTATCCAAAGGCTTAGGGAATTGGCATGTTAAAGCGGATTTATCAGGTTAGACCTACAGACCCCCCATGGAGTGCCCAGAGGACACACCTTTTACCACAATGCTGAGGAACAAATTTGTGAAGTGAGCCCCAGCATCCTTGAAGACTGCTGTGATTGCTATTTTAAGTAGGTCAGATTTGACAGTGGGAACTGCCCTAACTGAATTAAGACACCTAACTACAGTGGGGTTGATTGGACCCCATGGTGGTAGGGGTCAAGTGGTGGCATTCAATAGCCAAAGACAAGGTGGGCATGGTTACTGAAATGGACAGCACAGTAAAAACAGTAATCAGAATAGTCTGACTTGCATGGAGTTAAGGTGTTGGCTACTTTGTCACGGTGTCCCTAGGAGTGAAATAGATGGGAATCTACAGAATATTTATTTGATCTGAACAAGTGGAAGAATTCTAGGTCAAGTGAATGGCAGTTTAACACAAATCGCCACAATAGAGAATCATCAATCAATTCTCAAACTTGAGCCAGTTTACAGGCTCACTATCCCTTGAAAGAATGGGAGGCTGGATCACCTTGAGGAAAGACTCCACTATGCTGCCAAAAATTTTTACTGTTAATCTTTCTCCCTGCCTTCCCCAAAGGGATCTATGACATTTTATAAGAGTGACTGTTCACTGGGGAAAAGGAAATAATCAGTTTTTTGAGGATTACTAGACACTGGTTTTGAACCGACACTAATTTCAGGAGCCCCAAAACATCACTGTAGCCCACCAGTCAGAGTAGGGGCATATGGAGGTCAGCTTATTAATGGAGTCTTAGCTCAGATCTGTCTCACAATGGGTTCAGTGGGTACCTGAGCCCATCCTGTAGCGATTTCCCAAGTTCCAGAATGCATACTTGGAATAGGCATACTCAGCAACTGGCAGAACCCCCACATTGGATCCCTGACAAATGGAATAAAGGCTATTACGGTAGGAAAAGCCAAGTGGAAGCCATTAGAATGGCTCCTACCTAGGAAAATAGTAAACCAAAAGCAATACTGCATTCCTGGAGGGATTGCAGAGATTATTGCCACCATCAAGCACTTGAAGTATTCATGGGTGGCGATTCCCACCACATCCCCATCCAACATGCCTATTTGGCCTGTGCAAAAAACAGATGGATCTTGGAGAATGACAGTGTGTTATCATAACCAGGTGGTGACACCAAATACAGCTGCTCTTCCAGATGTGGTTTCATTGCTTGAGCCTGGTATGCAGCTATTGTCTGACTAATGCCTTTTTCTCCATACCTGTTTTGAAGGACCACCAGAAGCAGTTTGCCTTCAGCCTGTAAGGCCAGCAATGCACCTTCAGTGTCCTTCCTCAGAAGTATATCAACTCTCCAGCACTTTGTCATAATTTAGTCCACAGGGACCTTGATTGCCTTTCCCTTCCACAAGACATCACACTGGTCCATTACATGGATGACATTATGCTGAACTGGACCTAGTAAGGAAGAAGTATCAATGACTCTAGACTTAGTGGTAAGACATTTGCATACTAGATGTTGGGAAATTAATCCAACAAAAATTCAGGCACCTTCCACCTCAGTGAAATTTCGAGGGGTCCAGTGGTGTGGGGCATATCAAGATATTCCTTCTAAAGTGAAGGATAAGTTGTTACATCTGGCCCCTCCTACAACTAAAAGGAAGGTTCAATGCCTGGTGGACCTCTTTGGATTTTGGAGGAAACATATTCCTCATTTGGGTGAACTACTCTGGCCTATTTAACAAGTGACACCAAAAGTTGCTAGCTTTGAGTAGGTCCCAGAACAAGAGCAGGCTCTGCAACAGGTTTAGGCTGCCGTGAAAGCTGCTCTGCCACTTGGCCATATGATCCAGCTGATCCAATGGTTCTTGTAGTGTCAGTGGCAGATAGAGATGCTGTTTGGAGTCTTTGGCAGGCCCCTACTGGCAAATCACAGTGCAGACCCTTAGGATTTTGGAGCAAAGTCCTGAGATCCTCTGCAGATAACTACTCTCCTTTTGAGAAACAGCTTTTGACTTGTTAGTGGGCCTTGGTAGAGACTAGATGCTTAACCATGGGCCACCAAGTCACCATGCAGCCTGAGCTGCCCATCGTGAACTGGCTGTTGTCTGACCCACAGAGTCATAAAGTCAAATATGCACATCAGCATTCTGTCATTAAATGGAAGTGGTATATATGAGATTAGGCTTGAGCAGGAACTGAAGGCACAAGTAATCTACACGAGCAAGTGGCCCAAATGCCCATGGTCTCCACTCCTGTCACATTATCTTCCATCTCCCAGTCTGCACCTATGACCTCATGGGGAGTTCCTTATGATCAGTTGACTGAGGAAGAGAAAACTCGTCCCTGGTTTACAGATTGTTCTGCCTGATATGAAGGCACCACTCAGTTGTGGACAGCAGCAGCACTGCAGCCCCTTTCTGGGAACTTCCTGAAGGACAGTGGTGAAGTGAAATCCTCCCACTGGGCAGAACTTCGAGTGGTGCACCTGATTGTTCATTTCTCTTGAAAGGAGAGGTGGCCAGATGTGTGACTGTATACAGATTCATGGGCTGTGGCTGATGGTTTGGCTAAATGGTCAGTCGCTTGGAAGGAGCATGATTAGAAAATTGGTGACAAGAATGTGTGGGGAAGAGGCAAGTGTATAGACCTCTCTGAATTGGCTAAAGAAGTGAAGACATTTGTGTCCCATGTGAATGCTTACTAAAGGGTGACGTCAACAGAGGAGGATTTTAACAATCAAGTGGATAGCATTCTGTGGATACCAGTCAGCCTCTTTCCCCAGCCACTTCTATCATTGCCCAATGGGCTCATGAACAAAATGGTCATGGTGGCAGGGTTGGAGGTTATGCATAGGCTCAGCAACACGAACTTCCACTCACCAAGGCTGACTTGACTACAGCCACTGCCGAATGCCCAATCTGCCAGCAGCAGAGACCAGTACTGAATCCCCTATATGGCACAATTCCTAGGGATGCAGCCAGGAATCTGGTGGCAGGTTGATTACATTGGTTCAGTTTCATCATGGAAAGGGCAGAGTTTTGTTCTTACTGGGATAGACACTCTGGATATGGATTGTTTTCCCTGCATGCAATGCTTCTGCCAAACTACTGTGGACTAAAGAATGCCTCATCCACCATCATAGTATCCCATACGGCATTGCCTTGGATTAAGGAACTCACTTCATAGCAATTGAAATGTGGCAATGGGCCCATGCTCCTGGAATTCACTGGTCTTACCACATTCCCCATCATCCTGAAGCAGCTGGCTTGATACAATGATGGAATAGCCTTCTAAAGACACAATTACAGTGCCAGCTAAGTGACAATACATTGCAGGGTTGGGGCAATGTTCTCCAGGGAGCTGTATATGCTCTAAACCAGCATCCAATATATGGTGCTGTTTCTCCCATAGCCAGGATTCATGGATCCAGGGATTCAGGGGTGGAAATGGGAGAACACCACTCACTACTACCCCTAGTGGCCCACTTGCAAAATTTTTGCTTCCTGTCCTCATGACCCTATGCTCTGCAGGTCTAGAGATCTGAGCTCTAAAGGGAGGAGTGCTCCCACTAGGAGACACAACACTGATTCCATTGAACTGGGAATTAAGTAAGCCACTTAAGTAAGCCGCTTTGGGCTCGTCATGCCTCTAGATCAACAGGCAAAGAAGGGAGTTACCCGATTGGCTGGTGTGAGTTATCCTGATTACCAAGGGGAAATTGTATTGATATTACATAATGGAGGTAAAGAAGAGTATGTCTGGAATGCAGGAGATCCCTTAGGACATCTCTTAGTACTACCATGCTCTGTGATTAAAGTCAATGGAAAACTACAGCAACCCAATTCCGACATGACTACTAATGGCCCAGATCCTTCAGGAATGAAGGTTTGGTTCACCCTACCAGGCAAAGAACAATGACCAGCTGAAGTGCTTGCTGAAGGCAAAGGAAATATGAAATTGGTGGTGGAAGAAGGTAGTTCTAAATACCAGTTATGATCACGTGACCAGGTGCAGAAACCAGGATTGTAATTATTATGAGTATTTTTTCCTTGTTTTATTATAAGTGTACGTGTTATGTATATGTATAGCAAAGATCTTTGTTTTCTTCCCTCCCTTATTCCATTACTTATTATAAAATATAAAATGTAAATGGTGCGTTTTTGGTTGTATACATGTTAGTTGTATCATGTTAGGTGCAATTATGACTT
This sequence comes from Dugong dugon, assembly GCA_030035585.1. Classification (NCBI taxonomy): domain Eukaryota; kingdom Metazoa; phylum Chordata; class Mammalia; order Sirenia; family Dugongidae; genus Dugong; species Dugong dugon. The sequence continues at coordinate 154,730,213 of CM057460.1, forward strand.
TGTAATTGTCTTTATTTAGAAACTATGCGTGGTTTAAGGTGATGTGTACAGATGCCAAGTTGACAAGGCAGGTACTGTGTTGGTTAATGTTATGTGTTAACTTGTTGAGGTCATGATTCTCTGTGGTTTGGCAGATATTATGTAATCACCCTCCATTTTGTGATCCGATGTGAGCAACGAATCATTTGATGGAGGAGTTTCCCTGGGGATTTGGCCTGCATCGAAATATACATGAATTTTCTGGCAAAGCTTGCTCTCTCTCAATCCTGTATCTGACTTGTCATCTTCTGACAACCTTTGGTTCTTAGGACATGAGCCAGCAGCCTGTCACCTGACCTGCGGATTTTGGGATTTGCCGGCTCCTACAGCCTCATGAGCCAGCAGCCTGCCATCTGACCTGCTGATTTTGAGTTTGTCAGCCCCTGCAATCACATGGTCAGGAGAAGCCCCCAGCCTGACTCCTGAACCACGGATTTGTGACTTGCGAACTTCCACAACTGTGTGAGCCATTTTCTTGAAATAAACCTCCCTTGATATATTTATATATATATATGCTTCACTGTTTTTGCTCCTTTAGAGAACCCAGCCTTAGATAAGGAGGGTAAAACTCTTGTTAGTGAGGTTGTAGGGAAAAATGGGATGGAGAGGAGAGGTGGACTTGATGCAAGACTTGAATACAAAATCCACCAAACCAACTGGGATGGAGTTGATTCCGACTCATAGCAACCCTGTAGGACAGAGTAGAACTGCCCCATGGGTTTCCAAACAGCAGCTGGTAGATTGAAACTTCTGACCTTTTGGCTAGCAGCCAAATGCTTAACCATTTTGCCACCAGGGCTCTGACTTGAATACAGTGGACATGAATTCAGGGCAGGGGACATGTGAGAGAGGGTACTGGAGCCTGAGGCCAAGCCAGGGGCTGGGGTGGGGGGTGAGCTTGTACTGGGTTAGGGGAAGATGGTTCAGTGCATTATGAGATGGGATTGGAGAGAAAAGTGGGGTGCTATCTGGCTCTGACCAATTTTAGTTTGGACTGGGTGGTAGTGTGTCTGGTGAGTAGGGAAGAGATGGATAGACTTGGGATGGAATCCTTTTTCTGTCACTGCTAACTGGGTGATTTTGGCCAAATTACTTCACCACCCTGAGCCTTAGTTTGCTTATCTTTAAAATGTGCATCATAATAGTACGACCTGTGAGGTTTAAATGAGTTGACCTATAAAATGCACATTGTGGCAATAAACAGCAGCTATTATTGTCACATAGGTGCTAATACCATGTTTGTGTTCTTATGAAATGTTCACTCTCCCCTGAGTTCATCACATTTTGTGCAAAAGGAAAGAATACAGGGTTGTAAAGAAGACAGTTTAGCCTTAAAAAAGGGGGGTGGATGGGTGGGATGGGGTGCTATTTGGAGAAAATGAATATTCAAAACTTATTTTTTCAGCATGCATTTATAGAGCTGAGGCCTTTTGGAATAGTGGGAGCCAGCAGGTCAGAAGTTAGGGGTGCTAGGAACCCCTGAGCTTATGGCTGGTTGTTGTTGTTGTTAGTTGCTGTGGAGACAGTTCTGACTCACAGTGACCTTATGTATAACAGAACGAAATGTTGCCTGGTACTGCACCATCTTCATGGTCTTTGATATGGTTAGCCCTCAGTTGTGGCTATTGTGTCAGTCTATCTCACTGAGAGTTTACCTTATTTTTGCTGGTCCCCTTTACCAAACATGACGTTCTTTTTTAGGGATTGGTCTTTGCTGATGATGTATTTAAATTAAGCAAGATGAAGTTTTGCCATCCTTGCTTCTAAGGAGCATTGTGGTTTTATTTCTTCTAAGACTGATTGTTAGTATTTAGGGACACTAAATTGAAAACTATTCATTCAATCATTATAAATTTACTGACATGTTTGAAAGTATTGCTCAAATGGAGTCATAAACTTGAAATTGAAGACGTCCAGCACCTCAGTCTTTCACCATTATGGAAAGCAGGCCCACCCGATCCTCAGTGTCACAGTGACAGAATCACTGGGTACATCTTACCCCCTGCTAGAATCTTGTCAAGTTCCTCTTCTGGTAATTACTCTTGGGAGTTTCTGCATCTGAAGGGAAGAATGATCACTGAGGTTACCATGGATTTGCCAAGAATAATTCTTGCTAAATTCACCTTATTTCTTTTTTACCTTCTTGATAAGGTTACTAGAAAAGAGGTCAAGGAATGGTGCAGATGCAGCAAAGAGTCTGTCAAAACACCCAGGATATCCTTGAGGACTGTCTTAGTTATCTAGTGCTGCTATAACAGAAATACCACAAGTGGATGGTTTTAACAAACAGATGTTTACTCTCTCATAGTCTAGTAGGCTAGAAGTCCGAATTCAGGGTGCCAGCTCCAGGGGAAGGCTTTTTCTCTCTGTTGGCTCTGGAGGAATGTCTGTGTCATCAATCTTCTCCTGGTCTAGGACCTTCTCAGTGCAGGGACCCCAGGTCCAAATGACGCATGCTCCTGGCTCTTCCTACTTGATGGTAATGAGGTCCTCCTGTCTCTCTCCTAGCTTCTCTCTTTTATATCTCAAAAGAGATTGGCATAAGACACAACCTAATCTTGTAGATTGAGTTTCATCAACATAACTGCTGCTAATCCCATCTCATTAACATCATAGAGATAGGATTTACAACACATAGGAAAATCACATCAGATAACAAAATGGTGGACAATCGAGCAATACTGGGAATCATGGGCTAGCCAAGTTGACACACATTTTTGGGGGGACACAATTCAATCCATAACAAGGACCAAAGGGAAACTGGACTGAACACAGGCTGGTTTGTACCTGGTCATCAGCAGTACTCAGAGTGTGGATTAAACTCAACTTGGAGAAGTTTCTCACCTGAAATGACATATCGCTGCAGAATTTAGGTCAAACGTGATCAGGGCTCCAATTATTTATTGAACATTTATGACGGACTGCGACCCCTTTAAAATGATAGTTGAAGTGCTTCATACAACACGTAGTAGAGAGGATGCCCTCTCTCCAGAATTTTTCAGAAGAAATCTTTGTTGGATTGACCAGAATTTGTCTGAGCTCCCTCTGCATGCTAGACATTGGACAAGAATGTCTAATGGAAGAGAGAAGGGATAAATCAGACTCCTGTACTTGGGACCAATTTCATAGATGAAAACCAAGGTTCAGAGATGTTAGGAAACTTGCCCAGAGTCAAATGGTCAGTACATTAGTATGAAGCCTATGTTCCTTCCACTGTGTTTTGCTCCTCACTTGGGTCTAAAATCCCAATTGTTTAAGTTCAGCCTAGTCTAGATGTGGCTTAACAGTAACACGGAGGTAAAGCTTAGGAGTCTTAGAAGATTGTTAACTGTCAACATTGGGGTTCATCTGGTGCTTTGTGGCAAAGGTGTCATGCTGCTGATGGCAGAAACCAGAGAAGAGGGAAGCTTTAGCTTGGTGAACTGAAGGGAAATAATATGTTAAATGCAAGAGGGTTCATTCATTCAAGCATGCACTCACAATGCCAGGCCAGAGCTGGGCCCCGAGGCACAGATATGAAGATGAGCCAGTCTCTGTCCCCATGAACCCACAGTCTGGTGTGGAGATGGAGACAATACAGTGTGATAGTGGTTTCATAAAAGAGCAAATCAGATCATCTCTCTCCCTTGTCAAACACTTCAGGGACTTCCCCTAAACTGCCAATGTTGGAGACCTCTTCTAATATCTTCACTGATGTATCCCCATCTATAGCATGGTGCCAAGTACTACCAAGCAGGTGCTCAATAAATATTTGTTAAATACATAAATGCATGGGAAAGGAGTTAAATATTTGGCAGAATGCCAACCAGGCTGTGAATGCTTGCTTTGGGGTGGTGTGTGTGGACAAAATGGAGGAAGGAAAGCAGCAGGGTAGGGAGGAGATAAGAAAGGTAAAGCTCTCATTTAACCCTCACAGTGCCAGAGAGATAGATGGTATAATCCCCGATTCACAGACTGCAAAACAGGTTTAGAGAGGTTTGTTTCCTTGCTCAAATGATACAGATACAGCTGTCAGGCAGAGAGGAGCACATCTAAAATTTTGTGTGCAGCTCCAAAGCCCAGGTCCTCTCTAGTCAGTACTTTTTCTCAACCCTAAAGTTCTCGACACTACAATCACCTGATGTTAAGGCCCCATCCCAACCAAACTTCTCCCCCACACCCCTGCAGGGGATTCTAGCAACCAACCTCAGGTGAGAACCACTGCCCTGGCCCTGCTGTTCCTTCAGGTGTAGAAAGGTGTGTGGTGGCCCAGAAGTAGCACATGAATGCCTGGGAGTGTGGAGAGGAAGTCTTCCTGAGGGAGGCATTTGAGTTGGTCCTTAAAGAGTGGGTTGGAATCTGCCAGGCAATCCTTGGAGAAGGGCCTGGGAGAAAGACGGGCTAGTCTAGCAAAGGCATGGAGATGTGAGCTATCCTGGCCTGGTGTGGCTGACAAAGAGCCAGGGTGGAGGCCGTGGCAATGGTGGCAGTGGGCCTTCCTTTGACATCCTTGTCCTTGTGCTTAGAAGAGGGCGTAGACCCAAGATTTGGCTATTCTATCTTGTCTGCCATGATCTAACCCATCTCTCTTCTGGGTGTGGTCACCTGAGGATCCTCTCAGGGCTTTGGCCTCTCCCGGCTCCTGTTCCACTATTATTAGGGCCACAGAGAAGGAAGTCGGGGCTGAGATGTGCCCATGGGGGCTTTTTGGATAGAATCAGTGGGACTTCGGTCTGGTCACTCCATTAAGCAAAGACCAGAACTTATACTGGGGAGCCTATGCCTGTGTGGACATCAGAGCCCTAGGTCTGGGTCCCAGTCTAGCCTCCTAATGAGCTTGGCCCTCTTTGGCTTGGAAGCACTTGAACTGTGGTGTCAGATAGTCCAGCCCTCATCTTGGCCTTGCTGCTTGCTGACTGCATGACGTGGGTACATCTCGTTCCATTTCTGAGCTTCAGGCTCCTAATTCTGGGCAGTAGGATCTTCTCACATCACGTATGCCCAGTACGTAGGGTGGGGCTTGCACACAACACAGGAGGTGCTCAGCCAGTGACAGGTTCTCTCCCCCTTCAGCCCTCAATTCCCACCGTTGTAGGAGGAGTGACAGAAGTGAGACTAGAGAAGTAGATTGGAGCCCAGAGGTGAAGGAGCCTGATTGCCTGCTAAGGAGTGAGACTTTCAGCCTGCCAGTAGGGCTTTCAGAGGTTCAGCAGTGGAGAGCTGTGTTTTAGGAAGACCCACTTGGTGCAGCGAGAAGTGATGATTAAGGGAGAGGTTTTCATGCAGAGCTTAAGCTAAGGTGGAACAAAACCCCTATTGTTGTTGTTGTTAGTTGCTGTTGAGTCAACTTCAACTCTTGGTGACCCTATGTGTGCAGAGTAGAACTGCTCCATAGGGTTTTCAAGGCTGTGACCTTTTGGAAGCAGATTGCCAGGCCTGTCTTCTGAGGAGCCTCCAGGTTTCCAAGTGGGTTCAAACTACCAAACTTTCAGCTAGTAGTCAAGTATTTAAATGTTTGTGAACGAAACTCCTGGAAAGTCTGTTAAAGCATAGGTTGCTAGCTTCTCCCCCCAGACTTTTTGGTTCTCTGTGTGCTGCAATACAATTTTTTTTGTTGTTATGATCCACGTAGTTGAATAAATGCAGCACCAGGATTGGAGGATATGCAGATGACACAACCTTCCTTGTCGAAAATGAAGATATCTTGAGGAATTTACCGATGAAAGTCAAAGACTATGTCCTTCAGTATGAATTACACCTGAATGTGAAGAGAAGGAAAATCCTCACAAGTGGACTGATAAACAACATCACGATAAATGAAGAAGAAATTGAGGATGTAAATGATTTTATTCTACTTGGATCAACAATCAACGTCCATGGAAGCAGCAGTCAAGAAATCAAATTATGTATTGCATCAGGCAAGTCTGCTGCAAAAGACTTCGTTAAAGTTTTAAAAAGCAAAGATGTTACTTTGATGACTAAGGTGTGCCTGACCCGTCATAGTCTTTTCTGTTGCTTCATATGCATGCAAAAGCTTGACAGTGAAAAAGAAAGACAGAAGAAGAATTGATGTATTTGAACTGTGGTGTTGGTGAAGAATATTGACTATACCATGGACTGCCAGAAGGATGAATAAACCAGTCTTAGTAGAAATACAACCTGACTGATCCTTGGAAGTGAGGGTGGGAGACTTCGGCTCGCTTACTTTGGACACATCATCAGGAAAGACCAGTGGACATGGTGTGTGGTAAAGTAGATGGTCAGTGAAAATGAGAGAAACCCTCAGGGAGATGGATTGACACAGTAGCTGCAACGGCAGATTCAAATATATCAATAATCATGAAGATGGCTCAGGATCTCGCAATGTTTCAGTTCTCTTATACATAAGGTCACATGAGTCAGAGCCTACTTGGTGGCAACTAACAGCAACAAGAAGTAGTACAAATGGTTAACACGCTCGGCTGCTAATAGGAAGGGTGGAGTTTTGGGTCTACCCGGAGGCATCTTGAAAGAAAGGCCTGGCGATCTACTGAAAAATCAGCCATTGAAAATCTATGGAGCACAGTTCTATGACATACATGGGGGTCCCCGTGAGTCAGAATTGATTTGACAGCAACTGATCCTGGTATAGCGACTCTATAGTACAGGGTAGAACTGCCCCATAGAGTTTCTAAGGAGTGGCTGGTGGATTTGAACTGCTGACCTTTTGGTTAGCAGCCGCAGCTGTTAACCACTGTGCCACCAGGGGCCACTATGAGTCAGAATTGACTCGTTGGCAATAGGGTTTTTTTTTTGGTTTGGTTCCGGTACATTGAGGTCAGGGCCTAAGGATTTGCATTTCTAGGAAATTCCCAAGGGCTGCTGTTGCTGGTAACAAAGTGGTTAGGGAAATGGGCCTTGCCCAGAGTGCTACTGAGTGTAAAACTTCAGCTCTTCTACTTGCAGCTAGCCTTATGGCCTTGGGCATGTCCCCTAACCTGTCTGAGACTCAGTTTCCTTATCTGTAAAGCGGGGTTACTACCTGCTTCCACGGATGTGCTAAGAATTCAATAAGATAATGTGTGTAAGCAGTCAGCATAGTGCCTGGCAGTCAGCATTCAGTAGAAGGTTGTTGGTTTTTATTATTAGTAGGGAGAAGGCTGTTGCAGAAGTCCCAGGGAAAGAGGAAGGAGAGAGCTGAGCTAGGTCAATGGTTGAGAGAGAGGAGGAGATATGGTTTCTCCTAGGGACCCAAAGCCCTGATCCTCCCTCATTGAGGAACAGTATTACCTCTTTCTAGCAGTTGGAACTTGGGTAATTAGAACCTGCCTGCTGGTCCCCGATTGACCACTAGAGGGCAGTGGAGCCAAGGCTGCTGGTGGAGTGGCACTCCCTGCAGGTTGGGGGCTGGTCTGTGTATCCAGTCTTCTTTCCTTGTTCTGAAGCTTGATTGTGTATTTGCACTAGACTGTCACCTCCCTCTTGGCTCTGTGCACTTGCTGGCGCTTTTGGAAAACACTTCGCATCGCAGGGCACCTCTGAGTTCCTGTTTGTCTTGTGGCCTGGGATTATCTGTTTCTGGCAGCTGTGTTTATTCCTCAAGGGCACAAGTGGTCCAGAACATGGGGTCCTGCGCCTTGCGGCTCCGCAGAGCCCGGGATGAACCACAGTTGCTCTTCTGCCAGCTCAGAACTTGGGGCCTGTTCCATCTTATGCTCCTCCCCAGCCCTCGCCAGCACCCTTTGATCTTGTGTATGGAGAAATCAAGGGAATTCCAAGTCCTTCATCCATTTTGAAGGTTGTGGGAAGCAGGGCTTTCTAGAGTCCTGGAAAACAGCGCTAGTTCAATCATTTCAAGAAAGTACGGGTGCTCTTTCAAAGTCATAGAATGTGATGAGGGAAAGAAGAAAAATTTGAAGGATGTTTGTAATATTTGATAGTGTATCTTGTGCCAAGCTATGTACACTGACAAGTAGCTTCATTCAATAAGAATAAGTAATAATGACAGCACGCTTCACTTACTGATTGTATGCTGTGTGCCAGGTGCTGTGCTCTCTACATATTAGCTGTTTCAATAACAGCCCTATGAGCCTGTTGGTGTCGAATTGATTCTGACTCATGGTGACCTAATCCTGAGGAGACCAAGGCTCAGAAAGGTTAAAGTAGCATACACAGGGCCATAGAAGGGTGCTGTTAGAAAATCAGACCAGTTTGTCTGACTCCAAAATCTGAGCTCTTTCCTTCAGAAATACTGAGTTTGATTGATTCCACCTTTAGCCAAGCTCTTTCCAGAAGCAGAGTTGATAAAGATTTGGAGGAAGGTCATGCTTGTGAGGAAACAGCCTATTAAGTACTCATGATTGAGTAGCACAGGGTACCAGTTAAGAGCATGGATTTGGAGCCAGAATGCCTGAGTTCAAATCCTGGCTCTGCCACGTACCGTCTCTGTGACCTTGGAACAGTTACTTGATCTCTCAGCCTCAGTTTCCTCATCTGTAAAGTAGCTACGTCACTAGTTTGCTCTAAAGAGTACATGAATTTACTCATGGAAAGTACTTAGAACTGTGCCTGGCAATAACTTGTAGCTGCTGCTATTATTATTATCAGCACTATAATCATCATCATCATCATTTTTAGCTTTTTTGCCTTATTTGCCCCTTTAATTTCAGTGTCTGGTACATACTAAGGGTTGGCAAATATTTATCAAATGAAATGATCCCTTGGTTTCAAAAAATATTTTCTGAGGTCTGGAAGGTGCCAGGTACTGGCTTGATCCATCAGTGAGTCCATTTCAGATACTGTCTTGAGGACCGCTTAGTCTGCAGGGGAGGTCAGGCATGAGCACTAATTACTGTACAAGGCAGGTTGTGATTAGAGAGGGGCAGAAACAGTCCATGGAGGTCCTGATGTGGGCGAGGGCACTTGTACAGTGGGGAGGGCACTGTGGCCAGTTAGAGGACGTCACCTTGAATTAGGCCTTGGAAGAGAAGAGTGGGAGGGTGGGTTAGGCCAGAAAATTCAGGCTTCTTGGGCCTAATATACCTCTAACTTCACAAAGGATCATTGAGTCAAGTAGAATTTTTAGTCATTCAACAAATGTTTATCAAGCATGATTGGATCCAAGCACTGAGACATACAGGTGGCGTTGACACAGTCCCTACCTTTGAGTGACTTAGGTCTAGTGGGGCAACAGCCAAGGAAACAAGGGGTGATAATTCAGTGTGGTTAGGGGGAAGTATTGTCTTGGAGCCTGTTAGGTGCAAGTGAGAGACCCTCAACTCAGCCTGGGTAAAGCAGAAAGGAAATTCACTGGCTCATGTACCTGGAGTATATCCAGGCATGGCTAGATCCAGGGTCTCAAAATATGTGCTTAGGAAAACATCTCTGCCCCTCTCTTATCCCTGCTTTTCTCTGTGTTGGCTTCACTTCCTGTCAAGCTGTCTTTCTGAGGCATTACAGGTGGTCCTCAACAACTGCCATTGTCCATGTCACCAGCTCAGGAACCCCAGCACAAAGAGGGTGACTCTTTCTCAATAGTTTCCTCTAGCATCATGGGATTGAGTCTCACTGGACATCTTTGGTCACAGGCTAACCCTGAAGCATTCACTATGGCCAGGGGCATCACCTGCCCACACTGGCAGGGGGTAGAAGAGTAAAGGGAATGTCAGTCCCACATCTCATGTACTGGGAGAGGGTGGGTGGGAGGAGAAGTTTTAGTGTGGGATGGGTGTGATTCCCCAAAGAAAACACAGGTGCTGTAATCAGAGGCTGGTAGAATAGATGTTTAGGCAAAACCCACAGATGCCCCTCACAGATACTATGTGGGAACAGAATAATTCACTGGTCAAAGTCCTGGCGTAGGACTCCAGTCCTCAGGGATAGAATCTCAGTTACACCATTTGTAAGCTGTGTGACCATGGCTGGGTCACTTCACCTGTCATTGTAAGTCTCAGTTTCCTTATCCACCAAATGGGAGTGATGATGATGTCCATCTTCAGCATCATTGGCTTAAATCAAATGTGAACACACATCACAAAGGAATCGAGCAGATGTCACTGCAATTTGGTGTGACAAGATGTGTGGAGTCTTTGGATTGTTATCTGATCAGTTCTGGGACAGAAGTCCACAGAGAGGCAGTTAGGCACAGTAGAAGGAGCCAGTCTACCCTGGGTTCAAATCCTAAGTCTGCCTCTTCTTAGTTACAATTTCCTTCTCTATGGAGTGAAGATTATCATCCTTTCCTCACATGGTTGTTTTGAGAAGTGATGGGGTGATATGTATTAAGTATCTGGCACATACAGTCTGTAACTAATGATAGACATTGTTCTTAGTACAATTATTACTCCAGAGCATGCCAGGAGTCCAGGTGCAACCCTAACAAGGCAGACCACGTGGACTGTGAACAAAGAACCATCCTTCTGGATAAAGAGTACATTTGGCCAGCATTCAAGGGCTCTGGGAAGGCTTTGTGTAGCCTGGCCCTTCCCTCCTTTCTTTTAACATATGGTGGGTACAGCCTCACAGAGGTTTATGTTTCACTATTAATTACCCCTCAGGCTCTGCTATCAGGCTGTCTTTCATTTCCACCACAAGGCTTTCAGCCAGACAGTTTGAACAGAATCTCATCTGGAGTGTGTTAACTCTTCTCCCCCGTCGCTGGCAGAGATCTGAGATTAGCTCTGCATTAGGACAAGTTGTAAGTAAACACATATTTGCTCAAGTGTAGCCCCTCCTCCCATCCCATAGCCTTATCTTAGATTTGGGCAGCTTCAAATCAGGCAACCTAAGAGTGTTTGGAAAAGACCTTAGAAATGATTTATTTCAGCTTACACATTTTATAGAATAGTAAATTGAAGATGTTTGGTCAAGTTGCTTGTGGTTACATAGATAAGGATACAAATAGAACTAGAAATCAGGTCTTCTGACTCTTAGTCCAAAACTTGACACAATAACCAGTGCATCAATCATTTATTCACTCCTTCAACAACATGTATTGAGCATCTACTTACTCTATTCTGGGCACTGTGAAAACAGAGATGAATAAGAAATAATTTCTGCCCTTGGAGTGATCATGATCCTTCATCTCATCATCCATCCATCCATCCACCATCCAACCATTAATATATTCATTTGTCTCTTCATTCATCCATTCATTTATCCATCCATCCACCCATCCATACATCCATCAAGCCTTAATCTGTCTATACGGTCCAAGTCCTAGGCTGGTGCTAGGGACCTAGATAATTAAAAACAGTCTTTACTCTATGGACTTTCATATCTAGTGGGGGAGGACACACAGAAAGCTCTTTCTAAGGTTGTATAAAAAGCTCTGTTTGTACATAGAAGGGGACTTGCATTTCTGTCTGGAATTTCTGAGAAGGTGTTATCCTGAGGGTGAAAATAGAGCTGGACCTTGTGTAGGAGTTTCCTAGTGGAGAAGATGGAGAAGATCCTTCTAGGCTGAGTGAACAACAGGGGCAAAGGCATGAGGGTGCCTGGTGGATTTGGGAGGGGGAGGAATTCCATTTCATTTGATGACTTCTTCAAGGAGTGAGCTGGCTAGTTAATAGTCAAGCAAGTGAAGGCTACTGAGTACCAGTGACGAATCTTGAATGCCAGACCTGGAGCTAGAGTTTCCCTTTGGGCACTGGGGAACCCTTTCAGAGTTTTCAGCAGGAAGTGCATAGATCAGTGGGTGTTTTCGAAAGACCACTGTCTTAGGCATCTAGTGCTGCTATAACAGAAATACCACAAATGGATGGCTTTTAACAAAGAGAAATTTATTCTTTCACAGTCTAGTAGGCTACAAGTCCAAATTCAGGGCATCAGCTCCAGGGGAACACTTTCTCTGTTGGCTCTGGAGGAAGATCTGTGTCGTCCATCTTCCCTTGGTCTGGGAGCATCTCAGTGCAGGAATCTCAGGTCCAAAGGAAGCACTCTGCTCCTGGCACTGCTGTCTTGGTGGTATGAGGTTCCCATGTATCTCTGCTTGCTTCTCTCTTTTATATCTCAAAAGAGATTGGCTTAAGACACTATCCAATCTTGTAGACCTCATCAGTATAACTGCCACTAATCCATCTTATTACATCATAGTGGTAGCCTTTACAACACATAAGGAAATCACATCAGATTACAAACTGGTACACAATCATACAATACTGGGAATCATGACCCAGCCAAATTGATACACACTTTTTTGGGGGACATAATTCAATCCGTGACAACCACTTTAGGCAGTTTGATCAGAGGGAGAGAGACTAGAGGCATGAGGATTGTTTAAAACCTGTTCTAACAGCCCTAACAAGAGCTGACATAATGGCCTGAATCAAGGTGTTGACAGTACAGATGGGGCCTAGGGGGCAGGGTTTGAGTGACGTGAGGAGGAAGACTTAACAGGACTTGAATGGTGACCTATCATAGGTGAATCCTGAGGGAAAGGGAGGCATCTGAGAAGACTTGGAGATGTCTGACTGGATGACAGGTGATGATGTTAATTGTTGAGTTAAAGAACACAGGAAGAAAGGATTTTTGGGGGGGAGCTTGAGGACAGTAATGTGTTGGTTTTAGACATGTTGCTTTTGAGATGTCTGTGAGATAGCTGTGGAGAGATCTAGGGTGCGTTCATTACAAGGATCTGGAGCTTGTGGTAGATGGGGCTGGAGGTGGAAATGAGGGGACATCTGGTGTGTGGGGAGTGTGGACTGCACACAGAGGAGCAAACATAAAGCTGGAGTGGAGGTCTTGGTCTAAGCCTACTGTGATGGTTAAGGTTGTGTGTCAACCTGGCTGGGCCATGATCCTCAGTGGTCTGGCAGTTATGATGTAGTTTGGCAGCTTTTTGATGTTGTAATCACCTCCATAATGAGATCTGATATAATGTGATCATCTCCATGATGGGATCTGTTGAGAGCAGCCAATCAGTTGAAAGGGGGTTTCCTTGGGGGTGTGGCCTGCTGGTGGATTTTCTGGCAAGGCTCGCTGGCTTTTGCTCACTCTGGATCCTGCAGCTGTCTTCTGTTCATCTGACCTCTTGTTCTGGGGACTTGAGCTAGCAGCTATCTGCCAATCTTGGGATTCATCAGCCTCCACAGTCTGTGAGCCAGAGGCTTGCTGTTGAACCTTCTGATCTTGGATTCACCAGCTCCAGAAGCTATGTGAGTCAGGAGAAGCCTCCAGCCTGACACTTGACTCATGGACTTGGAACTTTCCAGCTTCTACAACTGTGTGAACTATTTGTTTGATATAAATCTCTCTCTATATGTATTTATACTCTGCACTGGTTTTGCTTCTCTAGAGAACCCAGCCTAAGACACCTACCTATTGGAGTGACAGGCCTTCTGGACTGCAGCAGGCTGTCCCAGAGAGGGAGAAGAGGGAGGATTAAAACAGTGTAGATTTTGATTATTGTCCCATGGTTATGTAAGATGTTAACATTAGGGGAATCTGGGTGAAGGGAATTCGGAAACTATCTGTGCTGTCTTTGCAACTCTTCTGAAACTATAAAATTATTTAAAAAAAAAAAAAAAAAGGCCTGAAGCAGATTGTCCTGGGGGCAGCACTGCATTCTTTATACATACATTATCTTTTCTTTTAAAAGTAGCTTATTGATGTATAATTAGCTTATAATAAGCAGCACATATTTAAAGTGTACAGTTTGATAAATTTTAGTATCTGTATTCCCTTGTGAAACCCATCACCACAATCAGGATAGTGAATATTCCATCACCCACAGACATTTATTCATGCGTCTTTGTTATCCCTTTTCCCTATCCCCCTCCCACCAGGCAACCACTGATCTAATTTGGATCAGTATAAATTAGTTTGCATTTTCTAGACTTTTGTATAAATAGAATAATACAGTATGTACAATTTTGTCTGGCTTCATTCAATCAGTATAATTATTTTGATATTCATCCATGTTTTTGTTTGTATAAATAGTTGATTCCTTTCTGTTGCTGAATAGTATTCCATTGTATGGATATACCACAATTTGTTTATCTGTTCACCTGTTGATGGACATTTGAATTGTTTCCAGTTTTTGGCTATTACAAATAAAGCTGCTATAAACATTTATGTAAAAGTCTGTGTATGGACATATAAATATATCTATCTATCTATCTATCTATCTATATATATATATGTCTTGGGCTGGGTTCTCTAGAAAAGTAAAACCAGTAAAGAGTATAAATATATATACAGAAATTTATATTGAGGAAACAGCTCACACGAGGCTGGAACATCCCGAGTCTGTGGATCAGGTTAGAGGCTTCTCCTGATTTATATACCTGCAGGGGCTGGCAAACCCAAAATCAGCAGGTCAGAGAACAGAGCTCTTGTTCACAGGCTGTGAAGATTGATGAATCCCAAGATCAGCAGGTAAGCTGCCAGCTCGAATCCCAAGATTGTCAGGTAAGCCACTAGCTCAAGTCCCAAGAACTGGAGGTCAGATGAACAAGAGGCAGCTGCAGAATCCAGAGCAGGCAAAAGCCAGAACATCTACTTATATTTGGATGCAGGCCACACACCCATGGAAACTCCCTTTCAACTGATTGGCTACTCACAGCAGATCCCATCATGGGGGTGATCACATATAAACACTGAGAATCATAGCCCAGTCAAGTTGACACACAATCTTATTTATTTATTTATTTATTTTATTGTAGTTAAATGAAGTTTACATTTCAAGTTAGTCTCCCATACAAAATTTTATACATACATTGTTATGTGACCCTAATTGTTCACTCTATTCTGCGACAGCACACTCCTCCTTTCTGCCCCTGATTCCCCATGACCATTCAACCAGATCCTAACCCTCTCTACCTTCCCATCTCACCTCTGGACAGAAGCTGCCCCTTTGGTCTCTTATTTACATGACTAAGAGGCACACTCTTCATGATTATCACTTTATGTCCTATAGTCCAGTCCAATCCCTGTCTGAAGAGTTGGCCTTGGAAATTGTTTTAGTTCTGGGCGGATAGAGAGTCCAGGGGCCATGCTTTCTGGGGTAACTCCACAAGTTGACACACAATCTTAACCATCACTATACATTTCCCTTTTTCTTGGGTAAACATCTAGGAAAGGAATGGCTGGATCATATGGTAGGTGTATATTTAACTTTTTAAGAAGCTGGCAAACTGTTTTTCAAGTGGTTATACCATTTAATATTCCCATCAGCAGAATATGAGAGTCCTCAGTCCCTCCACATCCTCACCAACTCTTGTTATGGTTAATCTTTTTATTTTAAGCCATTCTTATATGCTTGAAGTGGTATCTCATTGTGGTTTTAATTTGCATTTAAAGATTGAGGTTGTAAAGACTTTTATTTTACTTGGATCCACAATCAACACTCATGGAAGCAGCAGTCGAGAAATCAACAGACGCATTGCATTGGGCAAATCTACTGCAAAAGACCTCTGTAAAGTGTTGAAAAGCAAAGATGTCTCCTTGAAGACTAAGGTGTGCCTGACCCAAGCCATGGTGTTTTCAATTGCCTTATATGCATGTGAAAGCTGGCCTATGGATAAGGAAGACTGAAGAAGAATTGATGCCTTTGAATTATGGTGTTGGCAAAGAATATTGAATATACCATGGACTGCCAAAAGAGAGAACAAATTTGTCTTGGAAGAAGTACAACCAGAATGCTCCTTAGAAGCAAGGATGGCGAGACTATGTCTCGCATACTGTGGACATGTTATCAGGAGGGATCAGTCCCTGGAGAAGGACATCATGCTGGGTAAAGTAGAGGATCAGCAAAAAATAGGAAGACCCTTAACGAGATGGATTGACACAGTGGCTGCAACAATGGGCTTAAGCATAACAATGATTGTGAGGATGGTGCAGGATTGGGCAGTGTTTTGTTCTGTTGTACATGGGGTTGCTATGAGCTGGAATCGACTCGATGGCCCCTAACAACAGCAACAATGACAAATGACAAATCTTTTCATGTGTTTATGCACCATTTGTATATATTCTTCGGTGAAGTGCTATTCAAGTCCTTTGCCCGTTTTTTAATTGGATTCTTTGTTTTCTTATTGTTGAGTTTTGAGAGTTCTTTATATATTCTGGATATAATTTCTTTATCAGACATATGCTTTGCAAATATTTTCTCCTAGTCTATTGCTTATCTTTTTATTTTCTTAACATCATCTTTGAAAGAACAAAAGTGTTTAGTTTTGATGAAATCCAATTTATCAATTTGTTCTTTTATAGATTATGCTTTTGATGCCATATCTAAGAAATCTTTGTATAACCTAAGGTCACAAAGATTTTTCTCCTATGTTTTCTTGTAGAAGTTTATAGTTTTAGGTTTTACATTTAAAAATTTAGAAAATTTCAGATTTTGTTTTCAAATATTTTTCTGTTCTTCTCCCCCACCCCCCACTTCTGCTGGAACTTCAGTTACATGTATATTAGGCCACTTGAGGTTGTCCCATATTTTACTGATACTGTTTTCATTTATTATGCTCTTTTTTTTTTTTTTTTAATAAATAGACCATTTTTTAGAGCAGTTTTAGGTTTATAGAAAAATAGTGCAGAAAGTGTAGAGAGTTTACATATGCCCCTCACCCCAATGTCTCCTATTATTAGCACCTTTCATTAGTGTGGTACATTTGTTACAATTGATGAACCAATACTGACACATTATTACTAAGTCCACAGTTTACACTGGGGTTCACTCTTTGTGTTGTATAGTCCTATGGTTTTTGACAAATTCATATTGTCAAGTATCCATCATTACAGTATCCTACAGAATACTTTCACTGCCCTAAAAAAGCCCTGTGCTCTTCCTATTCATGCCTTCCTCTTTATTCCTGGGCCCCTGGCAGCCACTGATCTTTTTGATGTCTCTAGTTTTGCCATTTCCAGAATGTCATATAGTTGGAATTATATACTATGTAGCTTTTTCAGACTGACTTCTTTCACTTAGAAATGTGCATTTAATGTTTCTCCCAATCTTTTTGTGACTTGATAGCTCATTTCTTTTTATCACTGAATAATACTTAATTGTATGGATGTACCAAAGTTTGTTTATCCATTCACCTATTGAAGGACATCTTGTTTGCTTCCAGTTTTTAGCAATTTTAAATAAAGCTGCTATAAATATTCATGTGCAGGTTTTTGTGTGGACATAAGTTTTCAACTGGAACATACGGTCGAACTATGTTTAGCTTTGTGAGAAAATGCCAGACTGTCTTCCAAAGTGGCTGTGCCATTTTGCATTCCCACCGGAAATGAATGAGAGTTCCTGTTGCTCCACATCCTTCCAGCATTTGGTGGAGGTCAATGTTTTGAATTTTAGACAGAAGAAGAATCGATGCATTTGAACTGTGTTGGTGCTGGTGAAGAATATTCAACATACCATGGACTTCTAGAAGAACAAACAAATCAGTCTTAGAAAAAATAAACCTTAATCTTCCTTAGAAGCGAGGATGGTGAGACTTTGACTCACTTACTATATGGACATGTCAGAGGACTAATTGCTAGAAAAGGACATCGTGTTTGGTAAAGTAGGGGGCCAATGAAAATGAAGAAAACCCTTAATGAGGTGAAGTGACAAAATAGCTGCAACAATGGACTCGAGCATACCAACAATCATGAAGATGGTGCAGAATTGGGCAACGTTTCGTTCTGTTATTCACAGGGTTGCCAGGAATTGGAGTGACTAGACAGCAACTAACAACAACAATAGGTGTGTAGTTGTGTCTCCTTGTTGCTTTGATTTGCAATTCCTTAATGACATACGATATTGAACATCTTTTCATATGCTTATTGCCATTCATATATCTTCTTTGGTGAGGTTATCTGTTCAGATCTTTTGCCCATTTTTAAATCAGGTTGTCTGTTTTCTTATTGTTGTATATACCTAGTCCTCACATATTGACTATCTTGTTAGCCGATATTTCGCATTTATGACAATAGTGAAAATCTACTGACTATTTTCCGCATTAAATCCAACATAGATTTATGATTAAAAACTCTCAGGAAAATTGGAATAGAGGGAAGTCCTTAACTTGATAACATTAGATTGTGCCTTAAGTCAATCTCTTTTGAGATATAAAAAGAGAGAAGTGAGCAGAGAGACATGGGGACCTCATACCACCAAGAAAGTAGAGCTAGGAGTGCACATCCTTTGGACCTGGGGTCCCTGCACTGAGAAACTCCTAGTCCAGGGGAAGACTGATGACAGAGACCTTCCCCCAGAGCCAACAGAGAGAGAAAGCCTTCTTCTGAAGTTGGCACCCTGAATTCGGACTTCTAACTTCCTAGACTATGACAGAATAAATTTCTCTTTGTTAAAGCCATCCACTCATGGTATTTCTGTTACAGCAGCACTAGATAACTAGGACAGTATAATTTGTTCTTTAAATGTGTGGTGGAATTCACCAGTGAAACCATCTAGATCTAGGGCTTTCAGGTTTGGAAGATTATTAATTGTTGATTTAATTTATTTAATAGATATAAGCACATTCAGATTACCAATTTCTTCTTGAGTGAATAGGTCCATTTCATCTAACTTACCAAATTTATTAGCATAGAATTGTTCATGATATTTTTTATTATTCTTCTAATGCCCATGAGATCATTTGATGTAACTCTGCTTTCATTCCTGATATTAGTGATTTGTATCTTCTCTCCTGTAACAAAGTACCACAAGCTATGTAATAAAGTATACAAGCTGTAACAAAGTACCACATATTGAGGGGCTTATAAAAACAAAAATGTATTGTCTCACAGTTCTGGAAACCTAGAGTCCAAATGAGTGTGTTGGCCAGGCAATGCTCCCTCTAAAGTCTCTAGGGGAAGATCCTTTTTTGTCTCTCAGCTTCTCACAGCCCCAGGCATTTCTTGGCTGTAGATGCATCTTCACATGTCCGTCCTTCTGTTTCTGTGACTCTTCTCCTCTTTTATAGGACACCACCAAAATTGGATTAGGACCCACACAACTCTGATATGACCTCATGTTAACTGATAACATCTTCAATGTCCTGATTTCCAAACAAGCTCATGTTCACAGGTATCAAACATTTTGGGGGCACATGCAGCACATGACACTCCCTACTCAGTGCCCTGTGAAACTTGAGGCTTTAGGAACAGACCCTGATCCTGGTCCTGTGTGAGCACTGGAACCATTCCCTCTAATCCTCTCAGATAATTCTTCCCCCAGCTCAGGGAGTTTGCTCACACACATGTATGCACCGCCCAGTGCTCTGCTGAAGACTCAGGGGGGTCCTCCAGAGAATTCCAGAGTTCTATTCCTGTGCAGTTCTCTCCTCTCCAGTATTTTCTCTTGCATACTCTACACACCTTAGTCCTCCCACACTCTCAGCTCTGTCTCTTCAACTCAAGTTGTTCACTAACCTCTGCCTCAGTCCCAGCTCCCTACACCACCACCTGGGCTAGCTCCCAAAGCAGTAAGCTGGGGCAATTGTAGGTCTCGTTTCATTTGTTTTCTGTCTCGTAGTGAGCCTTATCCTTTGCTGCCTGATGCCCAGTGTTGTGCAAACCATATTTCATGTATTTTTTTTCCATTTTTTTGGTTGTTTCATGTGGGAGTGTAAATCCATTCCCTGTTACTCCATCTTGCTGGAAGTAGAAGTATCTATTACGTTTTTCTGTTTTTATTTTCCTTCAAAACCCAAATAAGAAGAAACCTTCCTCTGTAACAACTAGCAACGTGACACAGTGTGTTCCCACCATCCCATGATTGCTTGGCTTCTCAAAGCCAGCCTGTGAGGCGGATATCACACCATCCCATTTTACAGATAAGGGAACATAGCCTCCGAGAGGTGAAGAGACTTGGCCAAGCTCACATTGTCTTAAAAGGCCGAGTCAGGATCGAACCCTTGTTCCCACTACACTATGCTGCCCTTGTAGTTCACAGGAGGAGAAACAGAGCCATGTGTATTAAGGGTTGGAATTATATATTTTTAAAGTATTTCATTGGGATGGGGCATAAAGAGATGGGATCAGAGAGTAATACTTCAAGGCCACAGGGCTAATGAGCTGGGGGGAGCTTGGAGAGAGACAGGGATCTCAGTGAGTGGTCTTCCTGCTGCCCCTCCCCCAAATCTGCTTCAGAGAAGGAGAGTGTTTGTCTTCTATCTAATACATCCCACTTGTTATTAGTTGCTGATGAGTTGATTCCCACTCATGGTGACCCCATGTGTGCAGAGTAGAACTGCTCTATAGGGTTTTCAAGGCTATGACCTTTCAGAAGCAGAATGCCAGGCCTGTCTTCTGATGTTCCTCTGGGTGGCTTCAAACCGCCAACCTTTCAGCTAGTAGTCAAGTGCTTAACAGTTCACACCACCCAGGGATTCCTAACGCATCCTGCTAGGCAGGAGAATTGGGCTTTTTGCCAGAAGTGTGGAACTGGGGATCTGAAACTTGGCCTGGCTTTATGGGCAGAGACAGGGATGAGGAGATGGAGGAATGCATGGGGATAGAGAGTAGTGGCTACTTTGCTGCGGGGTGTGAGTGGTAGGGGTGGGTAGGAAGGGGGGAGCACCAGAAGGCCAGAGGGTGGACTTGCAGGAGCTGTGGGTGGAGGACATTGCATCAGGGGGCAGGGGCGATGTCCCACCAGCTCCCACTGTCTCCTGGCTTGTATAATTATTCTTGCTCCTCCCTGTTCCTCTGAGTGAGAAAGGTGGGGAAATAAAATAATGAAGCGGTGAGTAGGTGAGGTGTTAGGGAGACAGCTTGCCAGGGTGGGCAGCACAGATGACAGGTGGGTGGGGAGGGAGGTGGTGGGAGGCAAATGTGCAGATCTGAGCACTGAGATCTGGGGTGCAGGGGGCTCAGCCTGGGAGTGCAGAGTTGTAGTGGTGGCGCTGGTGGGTGACACCTGCAGGGACGGGTAATCCCTGGGAAGACGGTGATGTGGTCTTTTCCTGGCTATGGGGAAGGCTTTGAAATGTTCTTGGAGAATTTATTTTTATTGAAATTACCTTTAAACTGTTTTTTTTAAAGCATGGATTAGAATCTCGCTTAATAGTAACCATTTATAAGTGCCTACTGTATATTCAGAACCCATTTCACATGCATGTCATTATCACAATTACTCTACAAGGTAGATATTATTACTAGCTCCATGTCAGAGGTGTGGAATTTGAGTCTCAGGGAGGTGGTAGCCTGCACAAGCACCCTATGTTTTTTGTTTTTTAAATGAGAGAG
Organism: Dugong dugon; assembly: GCA_030035585.1. NCBI lineage: Eukaryota > Metazoa > Chordata > Mammalia > Sirenia > Dugongidae > Dugong > Dugong dugon. Next base: position 154,751,387 of record CM057460.1, read on the forward strand.
ATGCTCATCAGGATCCAGAGCCTGCTTAGACAGAACTCACACATGGGTTTGGTTTGGTTTTGTTTCCAGGGCTGTCTCTTCAGCTTGGCAAATTTCAAGCTGGAGAGTCAAGTGAGGTGGGAGCTGGGAAAGGGAACAACGTATTGAAGACTCACTGGATTCTCAACAAGGTATTAGATACTTTATGTACATTCTCTCAACCACCCTGCATGGTAAATATCATTGTGAGGACTCCTATTATTTTGTCTACCCAAAGAGCAATCCTCCTTCCAGAAAGCAAGATCCACAAACTCAGCACCTATCTCCCTGGCTGGGGGTGGGTATTCAATGCTAGCTGTGCCACTCATAGTATTCCATCTCCCTGGCCACAGTAATTAGTCCATGAGCATGTAACTCAAACCAGGCCAAACACATCCTTTCTTGGGATTTTTGTTTTTGAACTGAGGCTGACAATCATGTTCACTCCCTTAGCAAAGGGTTACCATTTGTTTTCCCTGCTTTTCTGATGGACACATTCTTCACCTTGTGCAGTCACTGATTTGAAAGACGTAAACAGACGTGCAGACAGAAGGGAGGAAAATATAGGGAGTTCTAGTGGATATGTCCCATTTCCCCTTCTCAGATTCCCTGATTTCTGCTTGGCGAGCTATGTGGTTCTGGAAACATTGGTCTGTTTCCTTTCTTCTGCTTGCTTTGCATTTATTTCTCTCTTCTTTCTAGTTTTGTAAAGGAGGAGTTGAAGTCACTGAGTTTAGATCTTTCTTATTTTTTAATATAGGCATTTAGTTCTATAAATTTCCCACTAGACAGTGCTGCAAAATGTCTCTTTAAAATGTTGAAAAGCAAAAATGACACTTTGAAGACTAAGGTGTGCCTGACCCAAGTCATGGTGTTTTTAATCTTCTCATATGCATGCAAAAGCTGGACGATAAGGAAAACCGAAGAAGAACTGACACCTTTGAATTGTGGTGTTGGTGAAGAGTATTGAATATACCACAGACTGCCAAAAGAATGAACAAATCTGTCTTGGAAGAAGTACAACCAGAATGATTCTTAGAAGCAAGGATGGTGAGACTATGTCTCACATACTTCGGACATGTTATCGGGAGGAATCAGTCCCTGGAGAAGGACATCATGCTTGGTCAAGTAGAGGGTCAGCAAAAAAGAGGAAGACCTTCAATGAGATGGATTGACACAGTGACTGCAACAGTGGGCTCAAGCATAACAACGATTGTGAGGATGGTGCAGGACTTGGCAGTGTTTCATTCTGTTGTACGTAGGGTCACTATGAGTCAGAATCGACTCGATGGCACATAACAACAACAAGATAGCTCTTTAGCAACATCTTACAGATTTTGGTATGTTGTGTTTTCATTTTCATTCAGTTCAAAACTCTTTCTAAGGCCCTTTCATTTCTGCTTTGATTTCATGGATTTTTTAGAAGTGTGGTATTTAGTTTCCAAATATTCAGGGTTTTCCTAGAGATCTTTCTGTTACTGATTTCTAATTTAATTCCATTTTGGTCAGAGAACATACTTTTTATAACTTGAATCCTTTAAAATTTATTAAGACTTATTTTGCTGCCCAGAATATGGTCTATCTTGGTAAATGTTCTGTGTGCACTTGAGAAGAATGTGAATTCTGCTGGTGATGGATAGAGTGTTCTGTAAATTTTAATTAGGTCATATTGATTGATAGTATTGTTCAAGTCTTCCATATTCTTGCTAATTTCTATCTAGTTGTTCATTAATTATTGAGAGAGAGGTATTACATTTCTGACTATATTTGTGAATTAAAAAATTTCTTCTTGTAGCTTTTACTTCATGTATATGGAAACTCTGTTATTTAGTGCATACATGCTTACCATTGTTATGTCCTTTTGATTAATTGACCCATTTATTATGAGATGAATTTTTTCTCTTGTAATATTCTTTTCTCTGAAATCTACTTTAAGTAATATTAATATAGCCACTCAAACTATCTTTTGACCAGTGTTAGCATGCTCTGTCTTTTTTCATTCTTTTACTCTTAACCCATCCTTTTACTCTTCACCCATTCTTATTTAAAGTGTATTTATTGAAGAAAGCATATAGTTTGGCCTGCCTTTAAATAATCCCTGTCTTTTAATTGGGGGTGTTTAGATCACTTATATTTAATGTGATTACTAATATGTACATCTAAGTCTATCATCTTGTTATTTGTGTTATATTTCCATTCTATTCTTTTTTTCCCTTTTTACTCTTTTTTGACTTCTTTTGGATTAATTATGTCAAAGTGTAAAAATAATAAGAACTCTGTAAGGAGAGAAATGGTAGTTTTATCAAGGATTTGTTACAGCTGAAGCTGGGCTAACACTTGGTAAAATACCAAGTGTTCTGAAGTCTGAAAGGAGAGAGAGATTTTTATTCAGGAGGGCTGGGGGTTACGTATGAGTCATAAGTAAACTTTTCATAATGTCAGTTAATCACAGAGTTTCTGGGGGCAAACTGAGTAAGGAATTTCCAGAAAATAATCTTATACAAACATCCTTTCACAGGATGTTCTCATTATTTTCTTTCCAGAACATTCTTATTGTTTGCTTAACCATAAACTATAACTATAACTACAAGCATCATTTTTGAGAACAGAACATTTTTATCAGAGTCTTAAGTAAGCATAACCACATACTTGCTCATTCGAGGAGTGGTGCACATATTTTGAAAGCAGAACAAGAGAGAGTTTGATTGAGACCTGTGTCAGTCACTTAATCATGCCAAGCACCTCAGTTTTAAGGTGCCCTTACACAATTAATTTTTTTATGATTCCATTTTATGTCATTCACTATTAGCAAATTTAGGGAGCCCTGGTGGCACAGTGGTTGAAGTGATGAACTGCTAACCAAAAGGTCAGATGTATGAAAATACCAGCGGCTCTGCGGGAGAAGGATGTGTCAGTCTGCTTCCATAGAGATTTACAGCCTTGGAAACCTATGTGTCACTATGAGTCGGAATCAACTCAACGACAGTGGGTTTGTTGGTTTGGCATTAGCAAATTATTAGCTATAACTTTGTTTTGTTATTTTAGTGGTTGTTTTAGTTTTTTTAGTATACGTCTTTAACTTATCACGGGCTATCTTTTATTTTATTGTGCATTAGGTGAAAGTTTACAGAGTAAATTAGTTTCTCATTCAAAAATTTATACACAAATTGTTTGGAGACATAGGTTTCAATCCCTGCAATGTGTCAGCACTCTCCCCCATTCCATGTGTCCATTCATCCAATTTTTCTGTCCCTTCCTGCCTTCTCCTCTTTGCTTTCAGGCAGGTGTTCCCATTTGGACTCATATACTTGATTGATCTAAGAAGTACAATCCTCGAGTGTGTTTTGTTTGTTTTATAGGCCTGTCTAATCTTTGACTGAAAGGTGAACTTCGGGAGTGGCTTCAGTTCAGAGTTAGAAGGGTTTCTTGGGGCCCTAGTCTCAGGATTTCCTCCAGTCTCTGTCAGACCAGTAAGTCTGTGTTTTATTTTTTTAATTAATTTGAATTTTGTTCTACATTTTTCTCCCACTCTGTCTGGGACCCTCTATTGTGATCCCAGTCAGAGCTGTCAGTGGTGGTAGCCAGGCCCTATCTAGTTGTTCTGGGCTCAGGCTGGTGGAGACTATGGTTCATGTGGTCAGTTAGTCGTTTGGACTAATATTTTCCTTGTGTCTTTGGTTTTCTTTATTCTCCTTTGCTCTGGACTGAATGAGACCAATATATGTATCTTAAACGGCTGCTCACAAGCTTTTAAGACCCCAGATGCTACTCACCAAAGTAGGATGCAGAAATTTTCTTATGAATTATGTTATGCCTATTGATCTAGATGGCCCCTGAGACCATGGTCCCCAGCTCTCAGCCCCAGTAACTCAGTCTTTCAAGGTGTTTGGAGGTGTCTAGGAAGCTTCTGTGACTGTACTGTCTTTGTGTTCTATTATATATATGAATATACATGCTGTTCATACACGTATGTATGTAAAAATATCCACAGTTTAACCTATATATGTACGTGGGTATACTCCTTCCTACATGCCCTCCTTCTCCCATTCAGCGTTCATATCTGTCTATGTATCTGCTTGTAAGTTATTGTTTGTTTTTACTATTGTTGTAGGGTTGTATATGTTACAGTATTTACTGTGGTTGCCTCTTTTTTTGTTTTTCTTTCCTTGGATTCCTCTAAGTGTCTTCCTTTGTCTTGGTCAGGTTGCTGACTTCCTATGTTGTGTACTGTCTTTCAATTCACCAATGCTAACACTTGTCAACTATCTAGTTATTTCTCCTCCTCACCCCCTTCTCCCTTGTAAACATCAAAGATTGTTTCTTTCTGTGTGTAAATTTTTTCTTGAGTTTTTATAGTAAGAGTCTCATAAAATATTTGTCTTTTTGTGATTGACTTATTCACTCAGCATAATGCCCTCCACGTTCATCCATGTTGTGAGATGTTTTGTGGATTCATCATTGTTCTTTATTGTTGCGTAGTATTACATTGTGTGTATGTATCATAATTTGTTTATCTACTCATCTGCTGATGGGCACTTAAGTTGTTTCCATCTTTTTGCTATTGTGAAAAATGCTACAATGAACATGGGTGTGCATATGTCTAATCATGTTATAGCTTTTATTTCTCTAGGAGTGGGATTGCTAGATCATATGGTATTTCTATCTTTTATGGAAGTACCATATCGTTTTCCATAGTGGTTGTACCGTTTCACAAGCTTTCTTTAAGTACTGTTATACCACTTCATGTCTGGTATAAGAAGCGTATAATAATGTACTTCTATTTCTCCCCTTCCAGCTTTTATGCTACTATTGTCATATATCTTATTTTTGCTTATGATTTAAAATTCATAATATATTGTTATTTTAGTTAAATAGTCAATTACATTTAAGCAGTTTAAAAAAAATAAGATAAAAATCTTATATATTTGTCGACATCATTACCATTCCTGATGCTCTTCATACCTTTGTGTAGATCCAGATTTCTATCTGGTATTATTTTCCTTTGCCTACATGATTTCCTTTAACATTTCTTGTAGTATAGGTCTGCTGGTGATGAATTTCTTCAGCTTTCATAAGTCTGAAAATGTCTTTACTTTTCTTTCATTTTTGAAAAGTATTTTCACTGGGTATAGACTTCTATGCTGACAGTTTTTTCCCCCTTTGAGTACTTTAATGATGTTGTTCCACAGTCTTCTTGATTGCATTATTTTTGACAAGAAAACTGTGTCATCCTTATCTTTGTTCCTCTATACCTGACAAGCCTCTTTTTCTCTGGCTGCTTTTGAGATTGTCTCTTGTTTATTCCTTTTGATATACTTGATTATAATGTGCATTTGTGCAATTTTCTTCAGTTTTCTTGTGCTTGGGTTCATTGAGCTTCTTGGATCTGTGGTTTTATAGTTTTTATCAAGTTTGGAAAAATTTTGGCTGTTGTGTCTTCAGATATGTTTTTCTGTCTCTTCCAGTCCTCTGATGACTAAAATTATATGCCTATTAAGGCACTTGACCACGTTCCACAACTCATTGATGCTTTTTAAAAAAAATTTAGTTAATAGACTCTATTTTTTAGAGTAGTTTTGGTTTTATAGGAAATGATCAGATAGCACAGGGAGTTCCCATGTTACTCCCCCACCCTCCATACACAGTTCCCCTATTATTAACATCTTGTGTTAGTGTGGTACATTTGTGACAACTGATAAACCAATTTGGATTCATCATTATTAATTAAAGTCTATAGTTTACATTGGAGTTCACTCTTTTTATTGTACAGTTCTGTGAATTTTGACAAATGCATAATGTTGTGTATCCACCATCATGGTATTATACAGAATAGTTTCACAGCCCTAAAATTGCCCTTTGCTCCACCTATTCATCTCACCCTGAATTCTTAACAACCACTGATCTTTTTACTGTCTCTATAGTTTTGCCTTTTCCACAATGTTACGTAGTTGGAATCATACAGTATGACATGCATCTGTCAGTTTGTTGTACTGTGGTGGCTTGCATGGTGATGTTAAGCTGGAAGTTTGCCACCAGTATTTCAAATGCCAGCAGGGTCAACCATGGTGGACAGGTTTCAGCAGAGCTTCCAGACTAAGACAGACTAGGAAGAAGGACACAGCGGTTTACTTCTTAAAAAGAAAAAAAAAGTCAGTGAAAACCTTATGAATAGCAGCGGAACATTGTCTGATATAGTGCTGGAAGATGAGCCACTCAAATTGAAAGGCACTCAAAATACAACTGGGGAAGAGCTGCCTCTTCAAAGTAGAGTTGACCTTAAGTGCACGGAGTAAAGATTTTGGGATCTTCCTTTGCTAATGTAACATGACTCAAAATGAGAAGAAACAGCTGCAAAAAAAAATCCATTAATAATTGGAATGTGGAATGTATGAAGTATGAATCTAGGAAAATTGGAAGTCGTCAAAAATGAAATGGAATGCATAAAGATCTATATCCTAGGCATTACTGAGCTGAAATGGACTGGTATTGGCCATTTTGAATTGGGCAATCATACAGTTTATAATGCTGGGAATGACAAATTGAAGCGGAGTAGTGTCCCATTCATTCATTGTAAAAAAAAAAAAAAAAAAAATTCAAGATCTATCCTGAAGTACAATGCTGTCAGAGATAGGATAATATCCATGCGCTTATAAGGAAAACCAGCTAATGTGACTGTTATTCTAATTTATGCACCAATCACCAACGCCAAGATGAAGAAATTGAAGATTTTTACCAACTTTGCAGTCTGAAATCGAACACACATACAATCAAGATGGATTGATAACTACTGGTGATTAGAATGAGAAAGTTGGAAACAAGAAGGATCAGTATTTGGAAAATATGGCTTTGGTGATAGAAACGATGCTGGAGATCACACGATGGAATTTTGCAAGACCAATGACTTCTTCATTGCAAACACCTTTTTCAACAACATAAATGGCAACTATACATATGGACCTCACCAGATGGAATACACAGGAATCAAATCTGCTACATCTGTGGAAAGAGATAATGGAGAAGCTCAATATCATCAGTCAGAACAAGGCCAGGGGCTGACTGTGGAACAGACCATCAATTGCTCATATGCAAGTTCAAGTTGGAGCTGAAGAAAATTAAAACAAATCCATGAGAGCCAAAATATGACCTTGAGTATATCCCAACTGAATTTGGAGACCATTTCAAGAGTAGATTTGACCCACTGAACAACAATGACTGAAGACCAGATGAGTTGTGGGATGTCATCAAGGACATCATACATGAAGAAAGCAAAAGATCATTACAAAGACAGGAAAGAGAGAAAAGACCAAAATGGGTGGCAGAAGAGACTCTGAAACTTGCTCTTGAACATTAGGTAGCTAAAGCAAATGGAAGAAATGATTGTGTAAAGGAGCTGAACAGAAGATTTCAAAGGGCATCTCAAGAAGACAAAGTAAAGTATTATAATGAAATGTGCAAAAACCTGGAGTTAAAAAACCAAAAGGGAAGAAAGTGCTCAGCATTTCTCAAGCTGAAAGAACTGAAGAAACAATTCAAGCCTTGAGTTGCAATAGTGAAGGATTCTATGGCCAAAATATTGAATGATGCAGTAAGCATCAAAGCAGGTGGAATACACAGAATCACTGCACCAAAAAGAATTAGTCAACGTTCAACCATTTCAGGAGGTAGCATGTGATGAAGAACCGATGGTACTGAAGAAAGAAGTTCAAGCTGCACTGAAGGCGTTGGCGAAAAGCAGGGCTCCAGGAATTGATGGAATACCAACTGAGTTGTTTCAACAAATGGATGCAATGCTGAAAGCAGTTATTTGTCTATGCCAAGAAATTTAGAAGACAGCTACCTGGCAAATTCACTGGAAGAGATTGGTATTTGTGCCCATTCCAAAGAAAGGTGATCCAACAGAATGCGGAAATTATCAAACAATATTATTAATATCACATGAGAGTAGAATTTTGCTGAAGATAATTAAAAAATGGTTGCAGCAGTACATGACAGTGAATGCCTGAAATTCAAGATAGATTCAGAAGAGGACATGGAACAAGGGATATCACTGCTAATGTCAGATGAATTTTGGCAGAAAACAGCAAATACCAGAAAGATGTTTACCTGTTTTTATTGACTATATAAAGGCATTTGACTGTGTGGATCATAACAAATTATGGATAACTTTGTGAAGAATGGGAATTCCAGAACACTTAATTGTACTTATATGAGGAACCTGTACATAGACCAAGAGGCAGTTGTTTGAACAACAAGAGGATACTTCGTGGTTTAAAATCAGGAAAGGTGTGCATCAGTGTGCATCAAATAAGTTTTCACCATACTTGTTCAATCTGTATGCTGAATAAATATTCCAAGAAACTGGACTATATGAAGAATGTGGTAACAGGATTTGAGGAAGACTCATTAACAACCTGTGATATGCAGATGACACAACCTTGCTTACTGGAAGCGAAAAGGACTTGAAGCACTTACTGATGAAGATCAAAGACTACAGCCTTCAATATGGATTACACCTCAACATAAAGAAAACAAAAATCCTCACAATTGGACCAATAAGCAACATCGTGATAAACGGAGAAAAGATTGAAATGTCAAGGATTTAATTTTACTTGGATCCACAATCAACAACCATGGAAGCAGCAGTCAAGAAATCAAATGACATGGTCCATTGGGCAAATCTGCTGCAAAAGATCCCTTTGAAGGGTTAAAAAGCAAAGATGTCACATTGAGGACTAAGGTGTACCTGACCCAAGCCATGGTGTTTTCAATCCCCTCATATGCACGCAAAAGCTGGACAATGAATAAGGAACACTGAAGAAGAATTGAAGCCTTTGAATTATGGTGTTGGTGAAGAATATTGAATATACCATGGACTGCCAGAAGAACAAACAAATCTATCTGGAAAGAAGTACAGCCAGAATGCTCCTTAGAAGCAAGGATGGTGAGACTTTGTCTCACATGCTTTGGACATGTCTTAAGGAGGGACCAGTCCCTGGAGAAGGACATCATGCTTGGTAAAGTAGAAGGTCAGCAAAAAAGAAGAAGACCCTCGAAGAGATGGATTGACACAGTGGCTGCAACAATGAGCTTAAACATAGCAGTGATTGTGAGGATGATGCAGGACTGGGCATTGTTTCGTTCTGTTGTACGTAGGGTCTCTGTGAGTTGGAATTGACTCGATGGCACCTAACAACAGCATAGTTTTGCCTTTTCCACAATGTCATATAGTTGGAATCAAACCGTATGTACCTTTTAAGACTTGTTTGTTCATTTAGAAATATGCAATTAAGGCTCCTTCATGTCTCTTCATAGCTTGATAGCTCATTTCTTTTTATCACTGAATAATACTCCATTTTATGCATGTACCACAGTTTGTCAATTCAACTATTGAAGGACATCGTGCTTTTTTCCAGTTTTGGCAATTATGAATAAAGCTGCAGTAAACATTAATGCACAGGTGTTGTGTGGACGTAATCTTGCAACTCATTTAGGTAAATACTTAGGAGCATGATTTCTGCATCATATGGGGAAACTACATTTAGCTTTGTAAGAAACTGCCACACTGTCTTTCAAAGTGTACTATTTTGTATTCCTATCAGCAATGAATGAGAGTTCCTGTTGCTCTGTTTCCTCACCAGCATTTGACATTGTCAGTGTTCCAGATTTTAGCCATTTGAATAGGTGCTTAGTGGTATCTCATGTTGTTTTGACTTGCAATTCCCTAATGACAGGAGAGAGAGCCCTGGTGGTTCAGTGGTCAAGAGCTCAGATGCTAACCAAAAGGTTGGCGATTTGAACCCACCAGCTGCTCTGTGGGAGGATGTGGCAGTCTGCTTTCATAAAGATTGACAGCCTTGGAAACCCTATGGGGCAGTTCTATTCTGTCCTATGAAGTCCCTATGAGTTGGAATCTACTTGATGGCAATGGGTTTTTTTTTTTTTTTTTTTGATATAAAAGCAACCCGGGTGTTGGTTTCTAAAAGTTCTTTGTATATTTTGGATACAAGTCCTTTACCAGGTATGTGTTTTGCAAATATATTCTCTCAGTGTATGGCTTGTGTTTCTTTTCTCTTAACAGTTTCTTCTGAAGAGCAGAATTTTTTACTTTTAATGAAGTTCAACTTATCAATTTTTTTCTTTCATGGATTGTGCTTTTGATATTACATCAAAAGAGTCATTATCAAACCGAGGTCACCTAGATTTTTTCCTAAGTTGTCTTCTAGAAGTTGTATGGTTTTGCATTTAAATTTAGGTTTATGATCCATTTTGAGATAATTTTTGTGAAAGGTGTAAGGCCTGTGTCTAGATTTATTTATAATTTATTGTTTTGCATGTGGCTGTCCAATTGTTCCAGCACTATTTTTTGAAGACTTTCTTTTCTCCACTGAATCCCCTTTGCTCCATTGATCAGTTGACTATATTTGTATGGATCTATTTCTGAGCTTTCTGTTCTGTTCCATTGATCTCTTTGTCTATTCTTTCACCAATACCACACTGTCTTGATTACTGTAATATTGTAGCAATTCTTGAAGCTGGGTAGTGTCAGTCCTGTGACTTTGTTCTTCTTCTTCAGTATTGCATTGGCTATTCTGGGCCTTTTGCCTTTCCATATAAACTTTAGAATCAGTTTTTGGATACCCACAAAATAACTCACTGGTTTCACTGAATCCATAGCTCATGTTGGGAACAACTGACATCTTAATAATATTGAGTATTCCTATCCATGAACATTGACTCTCTCTCCATTTATTTAAAACTTTGATTTCTTTCTTCAGAATTTTGTAGTTTTCCTCCTATAGATCATATGAATCTACTGTTAGGTTTATACCTAAGTATTTCATTTTTTTGCTGCTGATTTAAATAATATTGTGCTTCCAAATTCCAATTTTCATTGCTGGCATATTGAGTTTTATATATTAACCTTGTATCCTGCCATCTTACTATAATAGTTTTTCAGTTCTAGGAGGTTTTTTTGTTGATTCTTTGGGATTTTCTGTATAGACAATCATGTCATTTGTGAACAAAGAAAGTTTTATTTCTTCCTTCCCAATCTGTATACCTTTATTTTCCTTCTCTTGTCTTATTGCATTAGCAAAATTCAAACACATGTTAACTCTCATTTATATGAACTCTGTGGGGTGGTTCTTGTTCTTGGGTCAGGGTGGCATTTTTCAGATTCATTTACTAAGATCTACAAAGGATTATGGAGTCCCTGAGTGGTGCAAATGGCTAACATGCTCGGCTGCTAACTGAAAGTTTGGAGGTTCAAGTCTACCCAGAGGTGGCTTAGAAGAAAGGCCTGGCGATCTACTTCCTAAAAATCAGCCTTTGAAAACTCTATGGTGTACAGTTCTACTCTGACACGCATGGATCACCCCGAGTCAGAGTTGACTCCATGGCAACTGGTACTGGTACAAGGGATTAGTGAATAACCCTGCGAGGAAGGTATTTTAGGCTCCATTTTAGAGACCAGGAAATAGGTGACTTGAAGTCACATAGTTGGTATGTGAGCGAGTCCAGATTCAAAACCAGGTCTGTTTGACTCAAAGTCCTTGTACCAGAGTGTAGTTGCAGTCAGTGTCATTTTAAATAATGGAAGCCATTTATTAGAGGTTTAATCTATCTTCAGTAACAGGAATTTATCACTGAGTCTCAATTCTGCCTCTTATTAGCTTTGCGGTCTTGCTGAGTTTTACTGCCTCTTGCAGCCTCACTTTTTTCATCTATGATATGAGGATGGTAATAACTCACAGAGGTTTCCTATGAGCTAAAGAAGATAGTACCTGTGAATGGGCTTTGTACAGTGCTTTAAGATGTAAAATAGGGACCTGACTCACATGCCTATGGACTCCAGGCTGGAAATGGAAATAAGATAGATAGATAGCTGCCACTGAGCTGACTCTCACTCATGGCAAGCCTATGTACAACAGAATGAAACCTTGCCCGGTCCTGCATCATTCTCAGGATTACCGGCACGTTTGAGTCCACTGTTGTGGCTGTTGTGCCACTCCATCTCATTGAGGGTCTCCCTTGCCCTCACTGGCCCTCTGCTTCAATAAACATGATATCCTCCTCCGGCGATTGGTTCCTCCTGATGAAGTATCCAAAGCAAGTGAGTCTGACAATGTTCGTAATCCATGAAGTTTTTGTTGGCTAATTTTCAGAAGTAGATCACCGGGCCTTTCTTCCTAGTCTCTCTTAGTCTGGAAGCTCTGCTGGAACCTGTCCACTGTGGATAAGCCTGCTGGTATTTGAAATACTGGTGTCATAGCTTCCAGCATCACAGCAACACACAAGCCACCACAGTACAACACTGACAGATAGGTGGTGGGAAGATGGAAACTAATGCAGCATAAATGAGCAGAACAGCCGGATAGGAACTATGGGGGCTGTGGGGGTTGGAGGACACGTGGCCTGTGCCATCGAAGGGGGCAGGGGTTGCAGCTGTAGTTCAGTTCCACTGCTGACCATCTCCACAGGTGGGATTTTTCTAATTTTCCAAGAAAATCTGAAAGCCTCAATTTGTTTATGAATTCTCCTAGATCTTAAATGTTGGCATCTAATTAAAAAAAAAAAAAAAATCACAGGGACCAAATGAAAACTTCTTGGGAAGGGGAGTTTTTTTGGTCAGGGGCTCTGACAGTGTCCCGGCTCTGTGCTAGGCGGGTGGGACAGAGGCCTGCCAGCCTAGTGCTCGCTGGGAGGCTTCAGTGCAGTGGCGAGGGGAGCTGGCAGAACACCAGCAGATAATAGGACTTGGCACAATGGGATTCCGCCTGCATTATTCCTGAACTCCTTAGGCCTGGACGTGCAGAGCGCGTTTGTAGCTGAAATTGAAACAGTAAAGCAATTTGCGGTGCACAGAGGGGATGTCTTGGGAAATGTTTCTAGGGCTTTAGCGTTTCCTGAGGGTTTTTACTATCTCATTTTATCCATTCTGTTAACTGAGCAGTTAATCTCCTCTTACTGGTGGGGCGTCCAAGGCTTATAGCAAATAAGGGCCTGAGAGTCACATGGCTGGGATGAGGGGGGTGAGCCTGGGGCCCAGGTCTTGTGAATCTGTTTCCCACCTTGCCACATAGTGGCTCAGTTCGGGGAGAGGAAATGGGCCTGATTCTATTTGAACACCAAATGTTCATACTAACCCCAATGGGTCTCAGTCTACCCTTTGAGGTCAATCCTCATTTTGAAGCAGTAACTGAGACCCAGAGGGAAGAAGTGACTCGTCCAAAGACTCACATCTAGAAAGGTACCAAGTAGTGTCCATAAGCTCCTTGAAATAATCTACAAAATGTTTTATATTTGTACTTTTGTCTGTTTCTCAGGGTAAAGGGCCTAAAACTTTCAAGAGATTCTCAAAGGGGTCAAAGATTCCAAAATGGTAAAGAGCCACTAATTTAAACTGAGGTCTTTCTGACTCCAAAGCCTCTGAGACCCACTCCCCTGAATACTGGTTAAAAGAACATTCTTTAAAGTCAAACCTATATAATAAGATCTGGATCTGTGTCTCATCTGTACTACTTTCTAGCCATCAGAGCTCACTTTCCTCATCTGTAAAATGGGATTCAGGTATTCAACAAAAATCTTATTGAGCCCCTGCTCTGACTCAGGCACTATTCTAGATGCTGAGGACATGGCAATGAACCAAACAGTTTCCTTGCCCTTATTATCTTTATATTTTAGTGAGGGGATAAAACAAGAAAGAGATACATAAGTCAGATGATGATAAATGCTGTGGAGAAAAATGAAGCAGGATAAGGGGGGCAGGGTGTGCTGTGGGATGGGGTTGGGCTACTACCTTGTATAGGATGGTCAGAGAAGCTTCTTTGATTAACCAGAGACCTGAATGATGTGAGGGAGTCATATGACTACCAGGAGGAAGAGACTTTCAAAAGCAAGGAAGAACGAAATGACTGATACGTGTGGGGGAAGGGTAAAGAACTCCCTGTGGCCCACAGGATAGTGCGAAATTCTTAAGTTGGTATTCAAGGTTTTCCTTGATCTGCACCACCAGGGCTCCTTAATGTAGTCCAAGTTATTTTCTTACTTTTTTGTGCTTTAGGTGAAAGCTTACAGAACAAATTAGTTTCTCATTAAACAATTAATACACATAATATTTTGTGACATTGGTTGTCAACCCCACGGCATATCAACACTCTCCCCTTCTCGACCTTGGGCTCCCCATTTCCATTTGTCCGGCTTTCCTGTCCCCTCCTGGCTTCTTGTCCTTGCCCCTGGGCTGGTGTGCCCATTTAGTCTCTATACATGGTTGAGCTACGTGTATTATTGTTTGTTTTATGGGTCTGTCTAATCTTTGACTGAAGGCTGAAAATCAGAACTTCAGTACTGAGCTAAAAGGGTGCCAGGGGCTCCAAGTTATTTTCTGATCCTCCTTCGGCTACTCGTTCACCAACTGTGAACGTGCTTATGTGTTTTATTTGTTTCATTTTTCAGCCTAAGTACCAGGCCAACTCATTGAACAAACACTCACCAGTACCTACTCTGTGCCTGGCCTATACACTGTCTGGTCATAGCTAATTCCAACAGAGGCTGATGAATGCCATGAGATAGGGCTACCAAGAACTGTAGGAGCATAGAGGAGGAAGAAATTGGCTCTGCCTAAAAGAGAAAGAGGTCTGCACAAAGCTTCGATGAAGAGGGTATATTTGCATACGAAACACCAAACCAAATGCTTTGCTATCAAGTCGATTCCAACTCATAGCGACCCTATAGGACAGAGTGGAACTGTCCCATAGGGTTTCCAAGGAGGCCTGGTGGATTCGAACTGCTGACCTTTTGGTTAGCATCTGTGGCTCTTAACAACTATGCAACCAGGGTTTCCGTATTTGTATAGAGTTTTTAAAAAAAAGTTATTTTGTTGTGTTGTTGAGAATATACACAGCAAAACATACACCATTTCAGCTTTTTCTACATGGACAATTCAGTGACATTGATTACATTCTTCGAGTTGTGCAACCATCCTCACCCTCCTTTTCTGAGTTGTTCCTCTCCCATTAACATAAATTCACTGCCTCCTAAGGTTCCTATCTAATCTATTGGGTTGCTGTTCTCAATTTGATCTTATATACCCACTGCTGTCGAGTCGATTCTGACTTATAGCGATCCTATAGGACAGAGTAGAACTGCCCCATTCAAAGGCTGTAAATCTTTACAGAAGCAAACTGCCACCTTTCTCCCATGGAGCAGCTGGTGTGTTTGAACTGCTGACCTTTCTGTTAGCAGCCAAGCACTTTAACCACTGCACCGCTAGGGCTCCTTTGAACCCGTATAGATAAATCTTAGAAGAGTATAATGCTCAAGGCAGACATTCTTTACTAGTCATGCTAAATTAAGAAGACTTCAGGGGTTATTTAGTTTAAAGCATAAAGATTATCTTGGGGTAATAGTTTCAGGGGTTTATCCAGCCTCCACAGCTCCAGAAGGTCTGGGGTCCATGAGAATTTGAAATTCTGTTTTGCATTTCCCCCCTTCTGATCAGGATTCTTCTACAGAATCTTTGATCAAAATGTTCAGTAATGGTAACCAGGCACCATCCAGTTCTGGTCTCATGGCAAAGGAGGCAGTTGTTCATGGAGGCAATAGCTGCACATTCCATATCCTCCTTCTGTTCCTGACTCTCTCTCTTCCTCTGTTGCTCCAGGCAAATAGAGACCAATCACTGTGCCTTGGATGGCGACTTGCAAGCTTTTAAGACCCAAGGCACTAGGCAACAAACTAGGAGGTAGAACAAAAGCTCTAAACATGTTCTTAGGCCAGTTAACTGGGATGACCCATGAAACCATGATCCTAAACCACCAAACCAAGAAACCAAATCCCATGAAGTTTTTGGTTGTACTTAAGCAGCCTCAGCAGTTACTCTTTTTTTTTGTCATTGTTGATTGCCTAGTGTCTTGAAGAATGAATAGGAGTTTGCCATGTGGATAAAAAGCAGAGATGGGATAGGATATTTCAGGAAGCATTAACTGCAGAGAATAGCCTCTCCAGGAAATCACTGCTATTTAGCTGTTAGATATGCTTTACTATTTGATACCTATGCTTATGCTGTGGTATAAACAGAGGTAACAAACAGCTATCTAGAGGGCTCAGGCAGGTAACTCAGTAGGGACTGGGGGATTTGGACAGTACATGTCTTGCCTAAAAGGGGGAGTTGATTGTGGCTTTGCAGGAGTGTGGACTCAATGTTAATAGATGTTACTGTATTTTTATTGAGGTATAATTTACATACAGTAGAATTCACCCTTATTAGTGTATAGTGCAGTAAGTTTTGACAAAAGTATGTAGCTGTGTAACCATCACTGCAATCAAGATATAGAACAGTTCTATCACTCCCAGAATTCCCCCATGACCCTTTGGAGTCAACCCTTTCCCCTACCCTTAGCCCCTGGCAAACACCGCTATGTTTTCTGTCCATAGTTTTGCCTTCTCAAGAATGGCATATAAATAGAATCAGAGTATGTAGCCTTTTGAGTCTGATTTCTTTCACTCAGCAATATGCATTTAAGTGACTTCCATGTGTATTAGTTATTTGTTTTGTTTTATTTCTGAGTAGTATCCTATTGAATGAGTGTTCCCCAGTTTGCTTATCCATTCTCCAGCTGAGGGACATTAGTGTTTTCCAGTTTCTGGTGATTTACAAATAAAGCCACTATAAGCATTTGTGTATGGGTTTTTGTTTGATTGTGGGTTTTCATTTCACTTGGGTAAATACCTAGGAGGGGAATTGCTGAGTCATATGATAAGTGTATGTTTAACTTTATAAGAAATTGCCTAATTGTTTTCCAGAGTGGCTGTTTGTACTATTTTGCATCTCTATCAACAATCTGTGAGAGTTCCAGCTGTTCCACATCTTTGTCAGCATTTGGTATTGTCTGTCTTTTTTTTTTTTTTTAATCCATTCTAATAGGTATGTAGTAGTATCTCTTTGTGATTTTATTTTGCATTCCCTAGTGACTAATTAAGGAGCCCTGGCAGCACAGTGGTTAAGTGCTCAGCTGCTAACTGAAAGGTAGACGGTTTGAACCCATCAGTGGCTCCGTGGGAGAAAGATGTGGCAGTCTGCTTCTGTAAAGGTTACAGCCTTGGAAACCCTTTGGGGAAGTTCTACTCTGTCCTACAGGGTTACTATGAGTTGGAATTGACTTGACAGCAATAAGTTTGCTTTAGTTTGGTTAATGACTAATTATGTTGAACATACACTTATTAACCATCTGTATATCTTCTTGTGTGAAGTGTTTATTCAAATACTTTGCTTGTTGAAAAATTTTTATTTGCTTTCTTATTATTGAGTTTTCAGTGTTCTTTTTTTAATAGCTTTATGGACATATAGTTCACATACCATACAATTCACTCATTTAAAGTGTAAAATTCAATGATTGTTAGCATATTAACATATTTATGCAAACTTCACCACAATTGATTTTTAAAATATTTTATTCCCATCAAAAGAAATCTTGTACCCTTTAGCTATAACCCCTCCCCCTAGTCTCCACCCCTCCAGCTCTAAGAAACCACTAATCTACTTTTTGTCTTTATGTGTTTGTCTATTCTGGACATTTCATATAACTGGAATCACATAACCCGTGGCCTTTTGTGACCTGAAGTTCTTTATATAGTCTAGATATAATTTAAAAAAAAAAATCAGATATACGATTCCCAAATATTTTGTCCCAGTCTGCAGCTTGTCTTTTCATTTTCTTAATTATGTCTTTTGAAGAATAGAATTTTCAATTTTGATGAAGTCCAATTTATAACTTTTTCTTTCATGGGTCACTCTTCTGGTATTGTATCTAAAAATCTTTGCCTAATCCGCATTCACAAAGATTTTCTCCTGTTTTCTTTCAGAAGTATTTTTTTTCCAAAGAGAGGTCAAAAATCTGTTTTTCATGTGAAATATCCCAATTCTTAAGTGTTTTTAAAATAAAACATGTCTATAGGCTAGGAAGGTGATCCAACAGAATGCAGAAATTATCAAACAATGTTATTAATATCTAGGGACAGATGACCCAATAAGCAAGGTATGCATGGGCTTAATTGTGTTTCTTTACTAATCTATTGGAGCCCTGGTGGCACAGTGGTTAAGAGCTATGGTTGCTAACAAAAAGGTCTGCAGTTCGAATCCACCAGCCACTCCTTGGAAACCCTATGGGGCAATTCTACTGTCCTATAGGGTCGCTATAAGTCAAAATCCATTTGATGGCAGTGGGTTTTTTTTTTTTTTTTTTTTGGTTTAGTGCACAATTTCACCTGGTTTCCACCACATGAAAATTAAGCCCATGAGTACCTTGCTTACTGTAAGCCAGTGCATACCACGCTTACTGGTTAATCCGCCCCTATTAATATCACATACCAGTAAAATTTTGCTGAAGCTGATTCAAAAACGTTTGCAGCAGTACATCAACAGGGAACTGCTAGAAATTCAAGCCGGGTTCAGAAGAGGAGGTGGAACAAGGGATATCATTGCTGATGTCAGATGGATCTTGGCTGAGAGCAAAGAATACCAGAAAGATATTTAATTATGTTTTGTTGACTATGCAAAGGCATTCGACTATGTGGATCATAGCAAATTATGGATAATATTGTGAAGAATGGAAATTCCAGAACACTTAATTGTACTCTTATGAGGAACCTGTACATAAACCAAGAGAGAGTCATTCAAACAGAACAAGGGGATACTGTGTGGTTTAAAGTCCAGAAAGGTGTGTGTCAGGGTTGTATCCTTTCTCCATACTTATTCAATATGTATACTGAATAAATAATCCAAGAAGCTGGACTATATGAAGAAGAACGGGGCATCAGGATTGGAGGATGACTCATTAACAGCCTTCATTATGCAGATGACACAACCCTGCTTGCTGAAGAAGAAGACTTGAAGCACTTACTGATGAAGATCAAAGACTACAGACTTCAGTATGGATTACACCTCATAAGGAAACAAAAATCCTCACAACTGGACCAATAAGCAACATCATGATAAATGGAGAAAATATTGAAGTTGTCAAGGATTTCATTTTACTTGGATCCATAATCAACGCCTATGGAAGCAGTAGTCAAGAAATCAAATGACATGTTGCATTGGACAAATCTGCTGCAAAAGACCTCTTTAAAGTGTTAAAAAGCAAAGATGTCATCTTCATGACTAAGGTGCACCTGACCCAAGCCATGGTATTTTCAATCCCCTCATATGCACGCAAAAGCTGGACAATGAGTAAGGAACACTGAAGAAGAATTGATGCCTTTGAATTATGGTGTTGGTGAAGAATATTGAATATACCATGGACTGCCAGAAGAATGAACAAATCTTTCTTGGACGAAATACTGCCAAAGTGCTCCTTGGAAGCGAGGATGGCGAGACTTTGTCTCTCGTACTTTGAACATGTAATCAGGAGAGAGCAGTCCCTGCAGAAGGACATCATGCTTGGTAAAGTACAGGGTCAGCGAAAAAAAGGAAGACTCTCAATAAGATGGATTGACATAGTGGCTGCAATAATGGGCTCAAACATAGCAATGGTTGTGAGGATGGTACAGGACAGGGCAGTGTTTCGTTTTGTTGTACATAGGGTCACTATGAGTTGGAACTGGCTCGATGGTACCTAACAACAACAAAAACAAGGGGCTAGAAAAGTACCATGGGCTATTAGTTTTCACACATTGGTTTATACTACATGCAAAATTGCTTATATTTGGCCAGTTTTGAGGTATAAAAACAGCAGCTTCATGTGTTTCAACCTAACAGTCTTTGTAGGTTGTTGAATTACAGACAAGCAGCTGAGTTACAGTTCTCTCCTTGGTACAGAGTCACACTTAGGTCTGTCCTTTTTTTTTTTTTTTAAATGTCTCTAGTCAAGATCCTTCAGTTTGCAAAGCCATTCTTAGTATAGAGGAAAAACCAAACAAGGCTTAATGAGGTGAAGCATCTTGCCAGAGGACATACAGCAGGACTCCACTTAGACCCATGGATTAGACAGCTCAAAGGCCACATGGCACTGCGCTCTCCAAAGCAGAGGCCTCTACAAATATTTCACTTGAACTTCATATTTAAATATATGTTTAACTACGTAAACATTGTAATAAATGCAGCAAGAACCTTCAGATAAGTTGCATACTAAATGTTAACAGCTTGGAGACGGCCAGCACATTTTCTTTCTTTCTTTCCCTCTTTATTTGCTTCTTTGTGTCTCTCCCTTCTTTCCTTCCTTTCTTGCTTTCTTTTATAGTGTTAAAGATATGTAACATTTGCCATTTCAACATTTTCACATGCACAACTCGGTGACATTAATTATGTTCATCGTGTTGTTCAGCCATCAGCACCATTTGTTTCTAAATAAGTACATTTTCTTACGCTATCTATTAACTCGGTGGTGTTCAGGTTTGACACTAAAGTTTCTCCCACTATCTCTGTTTGTATAATTAAAGAGAATCCTGACATTGGAAAGCTAGCTTATTACTGGCATTTCCTGCTCCTATTCTTGGTGACCTGGGATTTTTTTTGATATCTGCGACTAACAAACATTGAAACATGACTGAGGTTGAAACATGACTGCATCTGTCGTCCATAATATCTAATTTCATATTCTTTTTGATCCATCCAATACAACCTCATTGTTCTCAATGATTGGTGTTATGATAAGTAAATGTTCTAGAATTTGTGGCAGAGGTACCACATCTTGTGTCATTTTCCCCTTCCTGGCAGAGGGAGATTACCTTTCCCAGTGGGTCCTGTGTTTGAGGTGAGGCATGTGACTGGGTGCTGAGGGCCACAGGGATGTAGGTGGAAGTGGGGTGCACACTTTCTCCCCTTCCGTGGAGGCCATGGTTTTGTCATGGGAGAATCACAAGACGGTGGGAGGCGGGGCCTCTGTCGCTGGTTGGGGAGATGGAGATCTGCCAAGAAGACCTTCCTGACCTGCATTAAGCTGTGACATGAGCAAGAAATAAACCTTGTGTACTAAGCCACTGAGATGTTGGGGTTTATTTCCTACCACAGCAAATCCTGGTCTACCTTGACTAATACAGAATTAGACTAATAAAACAAAATTTCTGATAAAACGTAGATCTTATCTATTCTATATTGAGTTACAGGTATTATTTATTCAAAAGTAAAGATGTTCTGCTATTCTAAAAGATTTCAAAATCAATGATGGAGCCAAATGTCCTAATCTTACTACTACTAGTAGTCATCATTGAATCGAGTCAGACTCATGAGACCCCATGTGTGTCAGAGTAGGACTGTGCTCCACAGGGGCTGATTCTTTTTTTTTTTTTTTTTATAAATATTTTATTGTACTTCAGGTGAAGGCTTACAGAACAAACAGTTTCTCATGTAACAGTAGTACACATGCTGTTTTATGACTTTGGTTAACAACCCCACAACATTTTAACCCTCTGAATTCTCAGCTTTTTTTTTTTTTGGTGAAAATACACATAGCCAAAGATACACCATTTCAAAACTTTTTACGTACACATTTAAGTGACATTGACTATGCTCTTCCAATCGTGCTGCCATTCTCACCCGAGATGAAGGCTTACAGGACAAAATAGCCTCCCATTTAACAGTTACTACAAATGTTGCCCTATAACAGTGGTTAACAATCTCACAACACATCAACAGTATCCTTACTCAACTTGTGTTCCTTATCATCAGCTTCCTACTCCCCTTCTGCCTTCTGGTCCTTGTCACTGGACTCCTGTACCTCGTTAGTCTCATTTAGTTTTATTGGGCTGTACACTCCCAGGCTGAACAGTGAACCTCGAAGGTAACTTCACCTCTGAGCCGAAAGGGTGTCTGGGGGCCACACTCTTGAGGTTTCTCCAGTCTCCTTTAGGCCAGTAAATATGGTCTTTTTTTTTTTTTTTTGGGAGTTAGAATTATGCTCTACATCCTTCTCCAGCTCTATCCAGAACCCTCTGTTGTGATCCTGGTCAGAGCAGTCAGCGGTGGTAGGCGGGCACCATCTAGCTGTACTGGACTCAGTCTGGTGGAGGTCTTGGTAGCTGTGGTCAATTAGTCCTTTGGACTAATCTTTTCATTGTATCCTGTTCTCTTCATTCTCCCTTGCTCCCGAAGTGATGAGACCAGTGGAGTATCTTAGATGGCCGCTCACAGGCTTTTAAGACCACAGGGGCTGATTTTTTGGAAGTAGATCACTAGGCCTTTCTTCTGAGATGTCTCTGGTGAACTTGAACCAACCTTTCAGTTAGCAGCTGAGCACTTAACCATTTGCACCACCCAGGGATTCCATCCTAATCTTACAGGTGGGAAATTTAAGTGCTAGAGAGAAGTGACTCGTCCAGGGTTGCCTAGTAGAGCCAGGGGTAGAATTCAGTGTAGGGACGTCTGTAGTTTTAGCTACTTTCGATAGTAGTTGAATTTTCCCATCCTTATACTCAGGCCACATGCTTCACGAGGGACATCCTTATCTCTCAGCCAGGCCTGGCTAATCTATATAATCTGTCCCCTAGGCCTCAATGATTAGCTTGATGTTGGACATGTGATTTAGTCAGGACCAATCAGAGCTAATCCGTGGATTCTGCGGGAGCTACTAGAAAATAACCACTGTCCATGGGTTGTTGAACCAGTAGGAGATAATTCTCCAGTTGCTGGGGGCCATCTTAGTCATCTAAGAGAGAATCTGCATGAGAATGAAGCTAACTCAGCGGAAAGCAGAGTGAAGAGATGGAGAAAGACAGATGATGCTTGATAATGTTGTTTGAACACCTGGATTCAGCCATGCCTGAAGTCTGAGCTTTTAGTCACATGGGCCAATAAATCTCTTTTTTAGTTTATGCCAGTTTAGACTGATTTTCTTTCACTTGCATCTGAAACTACCCTGACTTAAACATGGTGTTCTGTGCTTTCTTTTGTTTTTCTATTTTACTGATAAGGAACTGGAGGCCCGATACATTTGTTATCAGTGTTTCAAGTCTCATAGGATCCAAGCTTGATGCCCTCCCTTTTGCCTTGGGAATGCCCACACAGAAACCCTTCATTGCTTCCAGGTGCAGCTTGGTGTGTACATACTCAGTCCTAAGCTTCACTGGGGAGTGTCAAACAAAATTCTCCACCACAGAGTAGGTGCTAAAACACTTTTTGAAATAAAACAAGAACACTCAACCAAAAAATGTGCAAAGTATATGAAGAGGGGGTTCACAGAAAAAAAAAATACAAATGACAAACACCTAAAAGATGCTCAACTCACTAATAATTAAGAAATGCAAATAAATATGAGATCCCGTTTTTTTACTCATGAGTTTGTCAAAGAGCTAAAGATCTCTAATACCTGGGTTTGGGGAGATAGGCACTCTCAGGAGCAGGTGGTAGGAGAATAAGGTGGAATGGCCTTTTTGGAGGGCAATTTGGCAATGTCTGTTGAACGTAAAAATGCACAAGCCTTTTGGTGTCCTGCTTGGAATTTATTCTACAAATAAACTTCAACAACTATGCAAAGATACAATTCAAAAGACATTCAGTACAGTACCGTAGCCAGTATTAATGGCTACTGGGTAGCACAAACAATTAAGCACTCAACTACTAATGGAAAGATTGGCGGTTCGAGCCCACCCAGAGGCACCCAGAAAGGCCTGGTGATCTGCTTCTCAAAGGTCACAGACATGAAAACCCTATGGAGCACAGTTCTACTCTGACACACATGGGGTTGCCATGTGTTGGAGTGGACTCGACAGCAACTGGTTTTGTTTTTTGTTTTTAGTACAGTATTATTCGTAATAGCAAAAAAACTGAAAACAATTGCCCATCAAAAGGGGACCATCTAAATGAATTACAGTACATCCAAACCAGGGAATACAATTTAGCTGTTACAAAGAATGAGGTGGCCCCTGTGTGCCAGTGTGGAAAGGGGTCCTGGTGTATCATATGGTTAAGGGGGAACAGGATGTGTGACATAATGCTATTTGTGTTGAAAGACAAATTAGTCTCCCTGACGTTATGATGAAGTTAAATTGGGACATAGGATTAGGAGGTCAGGGAACTATAATTTTCCATTTATTAACTCTTCTTTACAATTTGATTTTTTAAAATTATGAACATATATTATCTTACAATTGTGCTTATTCATTTCAGTATGTAATAGTAAATGCACATGGTGCAAAAATTCAAAAGGCACACAGGGAAGGTCTACAATTCCCCAGTTCCTCCTCTCTGACTGTCTAATACAGAATTAATTTATTCTAGCACGTATTTGTTTTATTTAGAAGGAGGAGGAGAAAGCAGTGAGGCGGGTGGAGGGCATCTGCAGCTGCTGCTTTGTGGCCAGGGGACAGTGGGTGGGGTGGGGTGGGGTGGGGCAGGGTGGGGGTGGGCTGCCCCTCTGGGGTCGTTCCCTGTCCTTGGCCTCTGGGGATCAGGCTTCCCAGTCCCCACCGCCCTCCAAGGCTGGAAAGACCTTTGAGGCTGCCCTGCCCAGGGCTCTAGGCTGTGGTTCTTCCAGGCCTGGCTCATCCTGCCCACCAGGGTCCCAGGGAGTGAGGTGGAGCCTATCCCCCCACCCCCCACCCCGTGCGGCCCCTTCCTGTAGCTCCGCTCGGGCTAGTGCTGCCTGGCGAACGCCCAGACACTCATTAAGCGAGCGGGACTGTTGGCAAATATTTATCCCTGTGCAGCTGTGGTGGAGGGGAGCGCAGGTGCAGGGCAGAGTCCTGTTTACCCAGGGTCAAGCCAGTGGGCGCGGCCTGTTTGCAGAGCTTCCTTCCTGGCCTGGCTCAGACGCCTGGGAGGAAGCTGGGGTGGAAAGGCCTGTGCCTTGTGGGAGTTGGGGTGCCTCTTTGGCAGCCACGCCACGCAAGGGCCTTGAGATAAAGCCCCACTCCTAACAGGCCCACAAGAGCCACGAGTGTGGCCTCTTCCTCCCTCTTCTCATCTCTGGCTGGCAGCCTTCCCCTTGCTGTTCGCTAGGGGTGGATTGCTCTTCCTACCTCCTCCTGGGCTGACTGACTCCTGCTCATTCTTTGGGCTTGGCTTAAATGCCCCTCATCAGGGCCTCTTTGACCACCCTCACTCCAGAGTCAAGTGGGTGCCCTGTTAGCTGTCACCATGGCTACGTAGCTCATGGTCATTATTTACTTAACTTATCCATACTTGCAGGTAATGCTTGTCTTCTCTGCCACTGGAATGCTTTTCCCTTAGTATCATGGTTTATCTCCTTACTTTATTTAAATCTCCACCCTAAATGTCACCTTGGAGGCCCTGGTGGTACAAACAGTTAATGCTCTCAGCTGCTAACCAAAAGGTTGGAGGTTTGAGTCCACTTAGAGACACCTCAGAAGAAAGTCCTGGTGATCTACTTCTGAAAAATCAGCCATTGAAAACCCTATGGAGTAGAGTTCTACTCTGACATACATGGGGTTGCCATGAGTTGGAGCCTATTCAACGGCAACTGGTTATTGGCAATGTCACTGTCTTAGTCAGCTAGTGCTGCTCCAACAGAAACACCACAAGTGGATGGCTTTAACAAAGTGAAATTTATTCTGTCACAGTCCAGTAGGCTACAAGTCCAAATTCAGGGCATCAGCTCCAGGGGAAGCTCTTCTCTTTCTGCTCTGGATGAAGGTCCTTGTCATCAGTCTTCCCTTGTTCTGGGAGCATCTCAGCAGAGAAAACCCAGGTCCAAAGGATGTGGTCTGCTCCTGGCACTGCATTCTTTGTGGTATGAGGTTCCCGTGTGTCTCTGCTTGCTTCTCTCTTTTGTATCTCAAAAGAGATTGGCTTAAGACACTATGCAATCTTGTAAACCTCATCAGTATAACTGCCGCTAATCCATTTTATTACATCATAGTGATAGAGTTTACAACACATGAAGAAATCACATCAGATTACAAAATGGTACACAATCATACAATACTGGGAATCATGACCCAGCCAAGTTGACAGCTATTTTTTGGGGCCACAATTCAATCCATGACATTACACCCTTTGGCCCCCAAAAATTCATGTTCTTGCCACATGTAAAACATATTCACCCCATCATATCATAGCAAAAGTCTTAAATCAACTCCAAGTCCAAAATCCAAAAATTCCTCTTCATCTGAAATCTAGAATACAAGTTATCTGCTTCCAAAGGTACTATGACAGAAAAGGCACGACCCAGACATTTCCATTACAAATGGGATAAACTGGAGGAAAAGAAGGGATAACAGGCACCAAGCAAGTCAGCAGAACACGTTACATTAGCGCTCAAGACTTGAAAATAATCCTCTGTTCTCTGAGACTGTTCACACAATAGCCCTGCCCTCCAGACTCTAGGTATTGGCCATACTGTCCGGATTCTGAGTGGAGGCCTCCTGACCCTGGGCTTCAGCTTTGCCTTCCAGGCCCACTGGGATGGCAACTGTGCTCTCTTGGCTTTAGGCACACCATTCTCCTGGTCCATCAGAGTGACAACTCCACCCTTAGAAAAACCAGAGGCCATGGCTTCACCCTTTGAGACGCCAGAGGTCATGACCATATGTTTTGAGACTGAGGCAGCTCGGCTTCCTGTGTTCCTTGTCTCTTCAGCTTCTGCTTCCTGGTTTCTTGGCCTTCCAGCTCCTCAGGCCTCACGCCCATATCTGCCCTGCTGAGGCAAGTGTTCCAAAGCTCTGTAGCTCCACTGATAAGTGCCTGGACGCACCCCACTCTGCCATAAACTTCGGCTGGAAGGTACTCAGCTCTCTTGCTCCATGGGTTGGCAAACCTAGCTCCACTGATAAGTGCCCGGAGGCACCTCCACTCCCCAGGAAGCCTCCTGCACACAGGCACTCAGCTCTCTCTCTCCGTGGGTCGGCTCCAGTGCCTGGTCTCCTGGTTCTGCTGCTGCTGGCTCTCTGCCACTGTCGCTTCTCCGCTGCTGCAGTTTCTCTGCTGCTGCTGATCCTCTGCCATTGCCACTCCTCTAACCATTCACAGTTTCAAAACTGCTTCCACATTTTAGGTATCTGTTAGAGCCGCACCCCACTCTTGGTACCAAATTCTGTCTTAGTCATCTAGTACTGCTCCAACAGAAATACCATAAGTGGATGGTTTTAACAAAGAGAAATTTGTTCTGTCGCAGTCCAGTAGGCTACAAGTCCAAATTCAGGGCACCAGCTCCAGGGGAAGGCTTTCTCTGTCAGCTCTGGAGGAGTCTTCCCTTGTTTTGGGAGCATCTCAGTGCAGAAACCTCAAGTCCAAAGGGTGCAGTCTGCTCCTGGCACTGTTTTCTTTGTGGTATGAGGTTCCCTTGTGTCTCTGCTTGCTTCTCTCTTTTATATCTCAAAAGAGATTGGCTTAAGACACTATCTAATCTTGTAGACCTCATCAGTATAACTGCTTCTAATCCATCTTATTACATTATAGTGATACAGTTTACATCACATAAGGAAATAACATCAGATTACAAAACGGTACACGATCATATGACAGTGGGAATCATGACCCAGCCAAGTTGACAGATATTTTTGGGGGACACAATTCAATCCATGACAGTCACCTTACCTGAGATGCCATCCATAACACCCTGGATAAAAGAACCTCACTCTGCAGCATCCTTTTCCAGCTTTATTTCCCTCCATAACACTTAGCTGTTGGGTGCTTACACCAACAACCTGACAGACTGTCTGCTTATTTGTAGTCTGTCTCTCCCACAGGGAAGTCAGCTCCAAGAAGAAGGCAGGAATGTCATCTCTCTTGTTCATTGTTGTATCCTCAGAGCCTTGAACAAGTGCCTTTAGGCTTCATGAATGCTTGTTAAATGAGTGAATAGCTGAATGAATGCACCATTAAGCCAAGCCACCCAGGTTCTGTAACGATGCTAATCATAGCCGACATAGGCCCAGCCCTTTCCTGTTTCCAAAGCCCTCACACAGACATTCGCTCCTTTTGATCTGCACATCAGCCAGGTGGGAGCACAGGGCAGGGAGTATTATTTGCCTTAAGAAATGATTATCTATGGCACAACAACATCACGGTCACACTGGAAAGAAACCAGAATAAAGTGCCTGCAGGCTCACGACTTCAACGAATCAATTTTTAAAACTTGGTGAGCAGGTGAGCAAAGAGGGAAGAGCTTGCATTTCGAGGCAGGTCTTCTCTGGGTTCAGATCTCATCTCAGCTGTTTACTTGCCCTGTGACCTGGGGCAAATCAAGTCTCTTCTGTGAGCCTTGCCTACCGCCTTCTCTGAAATGGAGATAATAGTCAGTTGTTAAGAGCTTGGCTGCTAAACAAAGGGTCGGCAGTTTGAATCCACCAGCCACTCCTTGGAAACTCTATGGGGCAGTTCTACTCTGTCCTATAGGGTCACTGTGAGCTGGAATCAACTCCATGGTAATGGATTTTTGGATACATCTGGTGCAGAAGGCATTTTAACACGGCCATTTCCTAGGCCATTCCATCTACTGTTTATCCTTTTTTGGTGGCCATGGAATATTCCACTGAGTGGAGTCACATGATTTGCTTAATCAGTTGACTAATTTTGGACATAACAGTACCTGGCATTTATTGAGCACTTGATCCTGTTGGATGCCAGGCTAAACACTGTACATTCATTATACTATTTAATCCTCACTTCAACTCCATGAAAGGCCAAATTCCCATTGTGTAGATGAGAAAACTGAGGCTCAAAAAGGTTAAGCAAGCGGCTTGCCCAAAGTCATACAGCCTACAAATGGAAGAGTTGGAACTGGAAGCCAAGTTGTCGCATCTGAGAGCTTTAAATTATTTGTGTACTAGCGGGGGTTTTGCTCCATTTTACTGATGAGGAAAATGAGGCTCAGGGAGGCCAGTGACTTGTCCTAGGCAACACCAGGCTGAGCTGGGATGAGACAGAATCCAGGTCTTCAGTTCTTGACCTGTGCTCTCCTCTAGCCCACCCCTTTGTACCCTGGGACAGTATCTACGTGGTTCACTTCTTCTGAACTAGGGGACAGTAAGTGGCCAAGGAGGGGGTGGCCTTCTAGTTTGAGCCACATGACCAGGTTTGAGGACAGGGGGCAAAAATCATCAGCAAGCAGACAAAACCTATTTCCACTCTGGAAATAGCTCTTCTCTCCCTTCACCTTCCCCACCCCCCATATCTCCTTTTCCCCCTCCCTCCACCTTGCCTCCCTCCAGAGCTCTGTACCAATTAATCAGCAGACATTGGAGGCTCCAGCTGGGACCAAGTGGGCCGGACTCATTAGTGCAGAATGACATTAATATCAAACATTTTTTTGCGACAAATGCAGTGATTCAGGGTAGGTGCCAGTGTGGGGCTGGCTCAGAAGCTGGTGTGGGCAAAGGAACCACGGTAAGAGGAAGAGAGGGAATGGTGCAGGCGTGGGAGGAGAGCCAGCCAGGGCCCTATGATGCCAGGTGGGAGAGAGGGACAAAGCAACTCTCTCTGGGGCAGGACCCCTGAGCTCTTGGGCAGTCTGATTTGTCCCTCCTTACTGTTTCAGGAGGCCCATCCCGACATGGTCACTGTAACTTTGGGCAGGTTGGACAGGCAGCTCTGCACGGTGGCCTTTAGTGCAGGTGGCGTGGGTGAGACCCAGAGCCATCAGTGACTCTCAGCGTGGCCTTCATCAGATCGCTCCATCTCTTTGGGCCTCAGTCTCTCCATCTGTACAGGGGGTAATAATAGCTGCCTCTCAGGGCTGGTGAGAGGATTGTTGGTGTGGACACTCTTTGTGGAATGTAGGCCAGAGGGGAGGGAATGGTAGTTTCATCTTCTCCATCACTCTTTTCCCAGCAGTGCTCAATACCAATCCTCTTAACCTTGAGAGATAATAGGAATCGAACTAGCTGCTACAGGGAGACTTAGGAACATGATTCTGCTTGTGTCCTATGCTATTCATTTCTTCACTCATTCACTCATTCACTCACTCACTCACATATTCATTCATTCACTCACTCATTCATTCATTCACACATTTACTGAGCACCTCCTATGTGTCCACCATCAGCTAGGCACTGGGGATACAAAGGTTAATGGAACACGAGTCCCACCTAGAGGGGCTTGTGATCTAGTGGGGAGGCCAGGAAGGGGAAAGATAATCACTATAATACAGGGTAAGGAGAGCTGTCATTTCCAGGGACTGTGCAGCCTGGATTTTCTCCAAATATTCTGATTTCAAATCTACTGTCTCCTGGTCTTCATGAACACATTGCTAATCCCAGTCACATTTTTGTTTTTTCTTTGGTACAGGAAATGCAGCCCACACACCCGGACGTCTTTGGTGTTATGGGAGTGCCAACAGTCAAGATAGGCTAGGTTGTGCTGTGGCACCCAACAGCCCCCACCCCTGGAGCACAGGCGAGGGGTGACCTTTGCTGCCTGGAGTACACGGTGTGATCAAGGAAAGCTTTATAGAGAATAGTGGCGGTGGCCTGGCGGTTTATGGAGGAGTTTGCCAGGTGGCTTGGGGGCAGCAAAGCAGGAGCATCAGTTATGCCAAAAAAATATTTATTGAGCACCTCCTATAAGCCAAGAAGCCCTGGTGGTGCAGTTGGTAAGCGCTCAGATGCTAACCAAAATGTCGATGGTTTGAACCCACCAGCCCCTCCATGGGAGAAAGATGTGGCAGTCTGCTCCCATAAAGATTACAGCCTTGGAAACCCTATGGGGCAGTCCTACTCTGTCCTATAAGGTTGCTATGAGTAGACGCAATGGCAGTGGGTATAGTATACTATATGCCAATCCCTGGGTGGTGCATATGGTTAATGCACTTGGCTGCTAACCAAAAGGTTGGAGGTTTGATCCACCCAGAGACACCTCAGAAGAAAGGCCTGGCAATCTATTTCCAAAAACTCAGCCACTGCAAACCCTATGGAGCACAGTTATACTCTGACACACATGGGGTCACCATGAGTTGGAATTGACTTGATGGCAACCGGTGGTGTAGGTACTACATACCAGGCACTGTTTTAAGCATGAGGATACAGCTGTAAACAAAACATTTCTACCCTCATGGAGATGACTCTCTAGTGGAAGGGGCTAAACGCTCTGGAGAAAAACGAAACAGAGCAGTGGCGCGGTGCTTGCTGTTTTATGTTGGTGGTCAGGGCAGGCCTTGGTGAGATGGTGCCATTTGAACGGAGACCTGAAGAGAGCAAAGGAGTGGCTATTTAGGGGGAAAACTTTCTAGGCAGAGGGAACAGAGGCACAAAGGCCCTGAAGTAGCAGAGTGCTTGCTGGGTTCTAGGAAAGGCAAGGAGGCTGGAGCTGCAGGGGAGGGTGGGGGGAGATGAGGACCGGGGTGCAGGGGGAGAGATGGGTGGGTTTAGACCATCTAGGGCCTCATGGGTTGGGCTGCCAGATCCAATATAGGACACCCAGTTAAGTTTGAATTTCAGGTAAACAACAAGTAATTTTTTAGTGTACGAAGTCCCATACAAATTTGCCTTTCTCTGAAATGAAAATTTAACTGGGGCCCCACCTTTTTTTTTTTGAGCTTTATTATTGTTTATTATAAGTATATCCCTCTTACATTCCTTTGGGTAAGACTCAGATCTATTGTCTCCTCAGTCCCAACCTTCTGGGAGAGCAGAGCCAGACCCCGGAGAGGGGCTGCTCCACTTCCTGTGAGGCTGCTGATGAGGAAACCATGTGACACAAAACACAGAACTTACAACTTGTCACACCCTGCGTGTCTGTCTTGGTAGCTTCTGTGATCATTATAATTTAAAAAAAAATGTATGTTTTAGTATGTTTCCAATGAGTTTACACGGGAAATTACGTTCCCACTTACCAATTTCTACACAAATTATTCAGTGACATTGATTATGTTTTTCACAATGTGTCAACATTCTTACTAACTCCGTTCTGGTTGTCACATGAGTTCTTTTTTCTTCTAAATTTTGTTTATTTTGTTGTTGTTGTTGAGAACATACACAGCAAAACATACGTGAATTCAACAGTTTCTACATGTACAATCTAGTGACATTGATTACATTTTCTGAGTTGTGCAGCCACTCTCACCCTCCTTTTCTGAGTTGTTCTTCCCCCATTAATATAAACTCACTGCCACCTAAGATTCCTACCTAACTTTTCGAGTTGCTGTTGTCAGTTTGATCCCGTGTAGAGTTCTTAAAAGATCCTAATGCTCAAGGCAGACCTTTTTTACTAGTTAAGCTAAACTACTGTTTGGTTTTAAGAAGACTTCAGGTGATATTTTTGGTTTAAGGTTTAAAGATTATCTCAGGGCGATAGTTTCAGGGGTTCATCCACCTTTCATGCTCAAGAAAGTCTAGGGTCCATAAGAATTTGAAATTCTGTTCTACATTTTTCCCCTCTTGATCAGGATTCTTCTATAGAATCTTTGATCAAAATGTTCAGTAATGGTAGCTGGGCACCATCCAGTTCTTCTGGTCTCATTGCAAAGGAGGCAGTTGTTCATGGAGGCAGTTGACCACACATTGCATATCCTCCTCCTGTTGCTGACTCTCCTTCTTCCTCAGTTGTTCCAGGTGAATAGAGACCAATTGTTGTGCCTTGGATGGTCACTTGTAAGCTTTTTTTTTTTTTTTTAATGGTTTGGGTGAAAGTTTAAAGAGCAAATTAGTTTTCCTTTCAACAATTTATATACATTTTGTTTTGTGACATTAGTTGCAATCCCTTCAATGTGACAGCACTCTACTCACTTCCTCCCTGGGTTCCCCATTTCCGTTCATCCATATTTCCTGTCTTCTGAACTTTGTTTTTGGGCGAATGCTGCCCTTTTGGTCACATATGGTTGATTGTTCTGAGAAGCACATTCCTCACAGGTGTTATTGTTCACTTTATAGGCCTGTTGTTTGGCTGAAAGATGATCTCCAGGAGTGGGTTCAGTTCCAGGTTTGAATGGTGTCTTAGCACCATAGTCTTGGGGGATTCCACCAGTCTTTATCTGACCAGCAAGTCTGGTCTTTTTTTATGAATTTGAATTTTGTTCTACATTTTTCTCCAACTTTGTCCATGATCTTCTATTGTGATCTCTATCAGAGTGGTTGGTAGTGGTAGCCAGGCACCATCTAGTTCTCCTGGTCTCAGGCTAGTGGAGACTGTCGTTCATGTGGTCCTTTAGTCCTTTGGACTAATTGTTTCCTTGGGTCTTGATTTTATCCACTCTTCTTTGTTCTGGATGGGAAGAGACCAATAGTTGTATCTTAGATGGCCACTTGCAAGCTTTTAAGACCTTGGTTGCTACTCACCAAAGTAGGATGTAGAGCATTGTCTTTATGGACTGTGTTATGCCAATTGACCTAGATGTTCCCTGATAATATGGTCCTAACCCCTCAAGCCCACTGATTCAGTCACTCAAGGTGTTTGGTTATGGCTAAGATTTCATAACTTTGCCCCGTGTGTTGTACTATGTACATAGATATCTTACAGCACATACAAATACATATGTAGAAATATCCTCTGCCAAAACTATATATGCTTTTGGGAGTACTCCCATATGCCATCCCACACCTGTTCAGCTTACCTATCTACCTACGCATCCTCTTGTAAATTATTGTTTGTTATTACTGGATTGTAATATAATACAGGATTGTGTGTAATAGTATTTACTGTTACTGCCTTTTACTCTTGCATACCTCCCAGTGTCTTCCTTTACCTTGGTCATGTTGTGCTGACATCCCCCTTGTTGTGTATTGCCTTTCCCTTCATCCAAGATAATACGTGTCTACTATCTAGTTAGTAATTTTCCTTCCCTCCCCCTCCAACCCCTGGTTAACCATCAAAGAATGTTTCTTACTGTGTGTAAACGTTTTCTTGAGTTTTTATAACAGTGGTCTCATACAATATTTGTCCTTTTATGTTTGACTTATTTCAGTCAGCATAACGTCCTCTAGGTTCATCCATGTTGTGAGATGTTTTGTGGATTCATTGTTATTCTTTAATGTTGCATAGTATTACACTGTGTGTATGTATCATAATTTGTTTATCCATTCATCTGCTGATGGGCACTTAGGTTGTTTCCATCTGTTTGCTATTGTGAATAATACTGCGATGAACATTGGTGTGCATACATCTATTTGTGTCTTGGCTCTTATTTCTCTAGGATATGTACCTAGTAGTGGGACTGCTGGATCATACGGTGTCTGTATTTTAACTTTTTAAGGAAGTGCCATACAGTTTTCCACAGTGGTTGTATCATTTACAACCCCACCACCAGCATGTGAGAGCTCAAATCTCCCCTCACCCTCACCAGCATTTGTTGTTTTCTATGTTTTTTTAAATCACCGCCATTATTGCCAGGGCGAGATGATGTCTCATTGTTGTTTTGATTTGCATCTCTCTAACGGCTAATGATCGTAAGCATCTCTTCTTGTTTTTGTTGGTCATCTGAATGTCTTCTTTGGTGAAGTGTCTGTTGATGCCCTTTGTCTTTTTTTAATTGGATTGTTTGTCTTTTTTTGTTGAGATACTGAAGTTTTCTATAAATTTTAGAGATTAGTCCCTTGTCAGATGTGTTGTTGCCAGAATTTTTTTCCCCGTGTGTAGGTTCTCTTTTTACTCTTTTGGAGAAGTCTTTTGATAAACTAGAAGTTGTCTAGTTTATCTTCTGCTGTTTGTGCATTTTTGGTTATGCTTGATAGTCTATTTTTGCCATAAATTAGGATCCCTACATTTGTCCTTATTTTTTCTTCCATGATCTTTACAGTTTTAGGTTTTATATTTAGGTCTTTGATTCATCTTGAGTTAATTTTTGTATATAGTGTTAGGTATGGATCCTGTTTCATTTTTCTGCCAATGAATATCCAGTTTTGTCAGCACCATTTATTGAAGAGACTCTCTCTTCCCCATTTAGTCGATTTTGGCCCTTTGTCAAAGATCAGCTGTCCATAGTTCTGAGTTCTCTTCCATTAGCCTATGTGACTGTCATTGCATCAGTGCCAGACTGTTTTGACTACTGTGGCTGTATAGTAGGTTCTGAGATTGGGAAGTGTGAGTTCTCCTGCTTTGTTCTTCTTGTTCAGTCGTGCTTTGCCTATCTGGGATCTCTTTCCTTTCCATATAAAGTTGGTGATTAGTTTTTCCATCTCATTAAAGAATGCTGTTGGAATTTGGATTGGGGTTGCATTATATCTATAGATTGCTTTGGGTAGTATTGACATTTTCACAATGTTAAGTCTTCTTATCTATGACCATGGTATGTTTTTCCATTTATGTACATCTCTTTTGGTTTCTTGCAGTAGTGTTTTGTAGTTTTCCTTGTATAAGTCTTTTACATCCCTGGTTAGGTTTATTTCTAGGTATTTTATCTTTTCAGGGCGGTTGTAAATGGTATTGTTTTCCTGATTTCCTTTTCAGAGTTCTCTTTGTTAGTGTAGAGGAATCTGACTGGTATTTTTATGTTGATCTTGTACCCTGCCACTGTGCTAAATCTTTCTATTAGTTCCAGTAGCTTTCTTGTAGAATATCTGAGATTTTTGTTGTATAGGATCATATCATCTGCAAATAGGGATAATTTTATTTCTTCCTTACCAATCTGGATTTTTTTATTTCTCTTTCTTGCCTTATTGATCTGGCTAGGACTTCCAGGACAATATTGAATAAGACTGGTGATAAAGGTCATCCTTGTCTGGTTCCTGTTCCTAAGGGGGATGCTTCCAGTCTCTCTCTGTTGAGAATAATGTTGGCTGTTGGTTTTGTATAAACCTGTTGCTGTCAAGTTGATTCTGACTCATAGCTGCCCTGTAGCACAGAGTAGAACTGCCCCATATGGTTTCCAAGGAGTGGCGGGTGGATTCAAAGTGCCTACCTTTTGGTTTGCAGCCCAGCTCTTAACCACTTAGCTACCAGGGCTCCACTGGTTTTGTATATATGACCTTAATTGTGTTGAGGAATTTACCTTCATTCCTATTTTGCTGAGAGTTTTTATCAGGAATGGATGTTGTATTTTATCAAATACGTTTTCTGTATCAATTGATATGATCATGTGGTTCTTTTTCTTTGTTTTACTTATGTGGTGGATTATGTTGATTGATTTTCTAATGTTGAACCATCCTTGCATACCTGATATGAATCCCACTTGGTCATGATGTATTTTGCTTTTCATATGGTATTGGATTCTATTGACTAGAATTTTTGCATCTATATTCATGAGAGATACTGATCTATAATTGTCTTTTTTAATGGTATCTTTGCCTGGCTTTGGTATCAGGGATATTGTCTTAGTTATCTAGTGCAGCTGTAACAGAAATACCACAGTGGATGGTTTTAATAAACAGAAGTTTATTCTCTCACAGTCTAGTGGGCTAGAAGTCCAAATTCAGGGCATCAGCTCCAGGGGAAGGTTTTCTCTGGTGTCTCTGGAGAAAGGTCCTTGTCATCTATCTTCCCTTCAACTAGAAGCTTCTCTGCACAGGAACCCCGGGTCCAAAAGATGCGCTCTGCTCCCAGCACTGTTTTCTCGGTGGTATGAGGTCCTCGTGTCTCTCTGCTCGCTTCTCTCTTTTATATCTCAAAAGAGACTGGCTTAAAACACTACCTAATCTTGTAGATCTCATCAGTATAACTGCCGCTAATCCATCTCATTAACATCACAGTGATAGGATTTACAACATATAGAGAAATCGCATCAGATGACAAAATGGTAGACAATCATCCAATACTGGAAATATTGATCTAGCCAAGTTGACAGATATTTTGGGGGGACACAATTCAATCCATGACAATTACATTTGCTTCATTGAATGAATTCAAGAGTATGCCATCTTTTTCTATGTTCTGGAAGAGTCTGAGCAGAATCGATATTAGCTCTTCTCTGAATATTTGGTAGAATTCTCCTGGGAAGCTGTCTGGCCAGGGCTTTTTTCTGTTGTGAATTTTTTTTATGATCTCTTCAATTTCTTCTTTAGTTATGGGTCTGTTCAAATTTCTACCTCAGTTTGCATTAGTTTAGGTGGGTAGTGTGTTTCTAGAAATTTGTCCTTTTCTTCTAGGTTTTCAAATTTGTTGGAGTACAGTTCTTCATAGTATTCTGTTATTATCCTTTTTATTTCAGTGGTTCTCTTGTAATGTCATCCATCTCATTTCTTATTTGTGTTACTTGCATCTTATTCTTTTCCTTTGTCAATTTGGCCAGTGGTTTGTCGATTTTATTAATCCTTTCAAAGAACCAACTTCTAGTCTTGTTGATTCTTTCTATTGTTTTTCTATTTCATTTATTTCTCCTCTGGTCTTTATTATTTCCTTTCTTCTGATGACTGTGGTCTTTTTTCTATTTGTTGGAGTTGTAGGGTTGAATTGTTGATTTGGGCTTTTTCTTTCTTTTTGATATGTGCATTTATTGCTATAAATTGACCTCTGAGCACTGCTTTTGCTGTGTCCCAAAGGTTTTGTAGTGTTGTGTGTTCATTCTCATTTGATTCTAGGAATTTTTTTGATTTCGTTTTTTATTTCTTCTATTATCCAGTGGTTTTTAAGCAGGGTGATTTCAGTTTCCACGTATTTGATTTCTTTTCCTTGTTTTTCCTGTTGTTGATTTCTAATTTTATAGTGTTGTGATTTGAGAAGATGCTTTGTATTATTTCCATGTTTTTGACTTTATTGAGGCTTGCTTTGTGGCCTAACATATTTTCTATTCTGGAGAACGGTCCATGTGTGCTGGAAAATAATGTGTACTGTGCTGTTGTTGGGTGGAGTGTTCTGTATATGTCTAGGAGTTGGTTGATTTTGTTATTTAGATCTTCTGTATCTTTGTTGAGTTTCTTTCTAGTTGTTCTGTCCTTCATCAAATTAGTGTGTTAAAGTCTCCTACTATTATTGTAGAGTTGTCTATTTCTCTTCTCAATTTTGTTGAAGTTTGTTTTATGTATTTTGGAGCATTTTCATTGGGTGCATAGATATTTATTATGGTTTTGTCCTCTTGTTGGATTGACACTTTAATCATTATATAATGCCCTTCCTTGTATCTTATGCTGGTTTTTGCCTTAAAGTCTATTTTATCAGAGATTAATATTGTCACTCCCGCTCTTTTTTGGTTGCCTTTTGCTTGATATATATATATATATATATATATATATATATATTTTTATTGTACTTCAGGTGAAGGCTTACAGAACAAATAATTTTTCATGAAACAGTAGTACACATATTGTTTTATGACATTGGTTAACAACCCCACAACATGTCAACCCTCTAACTTCTCAACCTTTTCTTTTGGTGAAAATACACATAGCCAAAGATACACCATTTCAAAAATTTCTAAATGCACAGTTCAGTGACATTGACTACGTGCTTCCAATTGTGCTGTTATTCTCACTTAAGATGAAGGCTTACAGAGCAAAATAGTTTCTCATTTAACAGTTACTACAAATGTTGCCCTATGACGATGGTTAACAATCTCACAACACATCAACAATATCCTTACTCAACCTTGGGTTCCCTATCACCAGCTTCCTTGAATTTTTTTCTGTCTTTTGATTTTTAGCTTATTTTTATCTTTGTGTCTAGGTTATGTCTCTTGTAGGCTGCATAGTGATGGGTCATGTTTTCTTATCCATTCTGCCACTGTCTCTTGACTGGTGCATTTAATCTATTTACATTCAGTGTTGTTATCTATAGGTATGAATTTACTGCTGTCATTTTGTTGTGTTTTTTTTTTTGTGGTGCTGATGATTTCTTTGTTCCTCTACTTTTCTGTGCTGAGTTCTTTTTGTTTATAGATTTTCTTTTCATTTCCTTTGTTGCTGTTGATTTTGTGGTTACTGGGTCTTCACGATTTTATTCTTTTTTTATTTTTGTGAGAAGGTTTAATAATTTTCTTTGTGGTTACCCTGAAATTTACTTTTATCTTCCTAAGTTTAAAACAGCCTGTTCTATCTTGATATCACCTTGACTCCCTCTCCATATGGAAGTTCTGTAACTTACCATTTATTTCTGCTTTTTGTTTTGAAGTCGTCATTGTTTTGAGATTGATGTTTCTGGCTCCCTGTTTTCAGTCTTGTAGCTTTATTTTATTTTTGAAAATTCTTTATCTGGGTTGGTTTCCAGGTGATGTTGTCATGTGTCTTAATCTCAGGTTGTTTTCTGATGCTGTTGGCTGTTTGTCCAAAGGACTCCTTTTAGTGTTTCTTGTAAGGCTGGTCTGGTTTTTATGAATTCCCTTAATTTCTGTTTCTCTGGAAATGTTCTCATTTTGCCATTGTATTTGAGAGATAATGTTGCTGGATATATAATTGTTGGTTGGCAATTTTTTTCTTTCAGGGTTTTATATATGTCATCCCACTAACTTCTTTCCTGTGTGGTTTCTGCTGAGAAATCAGAGCTTTGTCTTATTGGTTTCCCTTTGTAGGTAACATTTCTTTTTTCCCGAGCTACTCTTAGGATTCTTTGTTTTTGGTTTCAGTAAGTTTGATTATAATATATCTTGGTGATTTTCTTTTGGGATCTATCCTATTTGAGGTTCTTTGAACTTCTTGGATGGATACGATTTCATCTTTCATAATATTAGGGAAGTTCTCTGCCAGTTAATCTTTGAGAATTTTCTCTGTGCTTTCATTTTGTCTCTTGCTATTCTGCAATTCTGATCACAGGTGAATTATTCCTCTTGATAGTGTCACACATAGCTCTTGGGCTTTCTTAATTTTCCTTCATCTTTTTCTTCCGGACTTTTCCTCTAACAGATTGGTATCAAGGAATTTGTCTTCTATTTTGCTGATTCTGTCTCCATTACTTCAATTCTACTCCTTTGTGCTTCCAAGGTGTTACTGATTTCTGAAATCTTATAGTTAATCTTCTGGATTTCTAGTTACTGTTTTTATGTGGTTTCTAATTGTCTATTTATTTTGTCATTTTTTCTTGTATTGTTTTCCTGAATTGTTCCAGTGTTTTGTTTGTATTTTCCTTGATTTTGTCTGCGTTTTCCTTGATATTGTCTGTTGTTTCTGAGGCATTAAG
The DNA here is from genome assembly GCA_030035585.1 of Dugong dugon. Lineage (NCBI taxonomy): Eukaryota > Metazoa > Chordata > Mammalia > Sirenia > Dugongidae > Dugong > Dugong dugon. The sequence goes on from CM057460.1 coordinate 154,791,264, forward strand.
GTGTTATTATATTTATTTATTAATTGCATGTTTGCTGCACCCTGATTTTTTGCTATGTTTTGTTTTGATGTATGTGGGAAAGCAGGATGGGCATGCTACTCTGGTCGCTAATCTGGCTGCACTGGAGTGCTTGCTGCCTGTCTGTGGGTGGGTAGGGTGGTGGCTGGGTGTGTGAGCATGGGTCTCTTGTCACTGGTCTTGTGGGGTGCCTGAGGGTGGTTTGGGTGGGTGTTGGCTGCTGTCTGTCATCAGTCTAGTTGGCATGAATGGGCAGTGGCACTCACTGAGTGAGTGGGGTGGCAGGTGGGTTAGGCATGGCTGGCTAGTGGGGGCATGATCACTGTCTTCTGCCAAATGGGGGGGTGAGTGGCAGATGTGTGTACCCACAGTTGCACTGCTGCTGCCTCTTGCACCGTGGGGGTAGGGTGTGAGTGGTGGGCCATTATGTGTGTGGTTGTGTGCTTGCCCCTTGCCAGGTGTGGGGGAAGGGTGAGTGCTGGGCAGGGGGAGGAGGGAGGGAGCAGTGGACAGACACATGTGTGGTTGCACTTGCTAGATTAGGTGCATTGCTGGCTGTGGGTGGGTGCATGTGAGTGTGTGGTTGTTGCCCCTTGCCAGGTGGGGGAGGAGGGAGGCAAATGGTAGGTGGGTGTGGGTATGGTTGTGCCACCTCCACCTCTCTCTGGGTGGGGGGAGGGTTATGGACTAGTGAGTGGGTTGGCGAACAGAAGGGGTGGGGCAAGTGACCAGTGCTGCCCTGGAGAGGCCTGCTGCCTCAGAGGGGTCATTGGGTGAGGGCAGATGGTGGTTGGGGTAAGGGGTTAGAGTGGCGGTCAGGGCTTGGTGAGGAGGAAGGGGAGGACCCCGACCTTGGTGCCTGGTGGTCAGAGCTGCAGAGATGGGAGGATTTGTGCAGCTAATCACCAGGAAGATGACGGGAAGGGAAGTGTGCTCCTTTGGTCAGCAGGTGTGGGTGTCTGGGCATTTCCTGTTGGCTGCAGTCATAAATTGAGACCTTATTTAACACCAGGTATGTCTACACAGTTACTCTGTGTCCTGTTGGGAATTACCTGAAGTCACCTTCTGTGCTTCTTATCTGTGATTGCTGCTGTCTTTTTCTCAAGATGAACATGCTGTGCTGGGCTAGCTGGCAGGGCATCTCCACTCTTTCTCTTCTCGTTCACTGTTTTCAAGCTGTTTCTTCTTCCAGTCAGTGTTATATCCAGTTCTTTATCCTTTCATTTGATGCTCAGGGCTCCAGGATTGTTCTCTGTATCTTTTTCATTTGGTTTCTTGGGTCTTTGCTGTAGAGGGACAGCATGGTGTGTCTGACTAAGCTGCCAATCTCTCTTGCAAGCTTTTAAGACCCCAGGCACTTTGCAACGAACTAGGTGGTAGAACAGAAGCACTAAACACATTATTATGCTGATTAACTGGGAAGTCCCATGAAACCATGACCCTAAACCCCCAAACCAAGGAATCAAATCTCACGAGGTGTTTGGTTGTACATAAGCAGCCTCAGCAGCTACTGTTTTATTTTTTTGTCATTGTTGTAAATATATGTCAAACAACTTTTGCCAATTCAACTTTTTACAAGCATACAACTTATTGATGGCAATTACTATAATTGACTGTGCAATCCTACCCTTAATCAATGCAATTTTCCTGCATTTTTATTTGTTAAATCTGGCAATTCTAGTTGTGGGACAAGACATTGGCTTTATTCTAATATTCTGAACTGGAAATCATTGAAGGCTTTTTTTGGTATATATATGTCAAAATGGCAAACTTATCATTTTGTCATTTACATGTACAATTCAGTGACATTAATTATGTTCATCAAGTTGTGCAACCATCACCACTATCTGTTTCCAAATTTTTCCATCACCATTAACAGAAACTCAATACCCTCTAAGCAATGACTCCTCCTTCCCCATTCTTCCTGACCCTGCTAACCACTAATAAACTTTGGTCTTTATGAATTTGCCTAGTCTAGATATTTCATATAAGTGGGATCACACCGTATTTGTTCTTTTGTGACTGACTGACTCCACTCAGCATAATGTTTTCAAGACTTCACTTCTCTTTGTGGCTAAATAATATCCCATGATATGATGTAGCAAGTTTTGTTTATCCTTTTATCTGTTGATGGATAGTTGGGTTGTTTCCACCTTTAGCTATTGTGACTAATGCTTCAATGAACATTGGTGTACAGGTATCTGTTTGTGTTCTTGCTTTCACTTCTTTAGGATATATACCTAGGAGTGGAATTGCTGGGTGATATGGTAATTCTATGTTTAATTTTTTGAGGAACTGTCAAAGTGTTTTCCACAGCACCTGTATTATTTTACAACCCTATTGGCAATGGATGAGTGTAGGTTTTGAGCAGAGGAGGGACAAGATCTGATGACTTTTAAAGAGACCCTCAGGCTGATAAGCTGTGACTAGATCGTAGTGGGCAAGGGCAGAAGCTGGGTACCGTTCAGAGGCTCCTGCAATAGTGGAGGTGAGAGATGGCAGTGTGGAAGAAAGTGCTGAGGAGGATTCTAGATGAGTTTTGAAGATAGAGCTGACATCATTTTCTAATGGGTTGGATGTGGTTATGACAGAAAGAGAGGAGTCGAGGAGAACTCCAGGCTTTGGCCTGAATAACTGAAACACTGAGGAGATTGTGGAGGAGCCTGTGTGTATGTGGTTTTGGATACATTGTTAAGAGATGTGTATTAGGCCAGGAGGAGACATGGGCTGGAATTTAGGAAGAAGGCTGGAGTGGACTTTATTTGAGAGCCAGCAGCAGAGATGCATGTAAAGCCATGAGCCTGGCTGAGAGAACCCAGGAGGTGTGTAGATATAGTCACTATTCTGCTCCAAGCATCTGCAAAGGCCTGCTGTGCTCAGGATGCGGTAAGGCCTTGAGCACTGATGGCGGGGCAAACCAAAAATCAGACCTGTTGTCGAGTTGATTCCAACTCATGGTGACCCCATGTGTTACAGAGTAGAACTGCTCCATAGGGTTTTCTTGGCTATAATCTTTGTGGAAGCAGATTGCCAGGTCTTTCTTCCATGGTGCTGCTGAGTGGGCTCGAACTGCCAACCTTTAAGTTAATAGTCAGGCACAAACCATTTGTGCCAGGTAGGGGCAAGGCAGTGTGGAAAATGAGATCGGTGTGGCCTTGATGAAGGAGCCTGCATGGATTGGTGTCACCTGGGAAGCCATGGAGGATTTGAAGCAGGGGAGTGACAGATCTATGTGTTAGAGAGGTCTCTCTGGGGTAGGGTGAAGGGGGAGGGAGAGGTCAGGAGAGCTGTGAGGGACTGTGGCACCACCCCAGGGCAGCAAGTAGAAAATGGGGACAGGGAGACAGAAGGGGGGAGAGGGCCTGTGGGCACTCATGGGGCTGGCGGCAGGAAGGCTGTGGGGAAGATGGTGTCCAGAGCCTTCGGGTGCCTCTTACAGGCTGGGTGGCAGGGTGAGGGGCCGCTGTATTTGTCTCAGAGGAACGCAGAACTGCCCCACTCCCTGCTCCCCCCCACCTCGCCCCCACAGCCACTGTGCTTGTTAGCAGGAACACTCCTCAGAGGGAACATATGTGGTGTTATTTTTAGGTGATTAGCCGCACGTTCTGGAGCGTTTGTTTGCCAGTCGTTGGTAAACAAAAGCCATTTGTCAAAATGAGACGTTCCAGCCTCATCCTCCCCTCGCAGGCCAATTGCCGTGCTGTGAGTTCCTGTTGCCTCAGCAGCAAGGCTAATTAGTGCCGTGGCTTCTGCATCATAACGGCTGCCTTTAGGAGTGGCGTCTGTGGGCCAGGAGTGGTACAAATATGATCCCCCTGAAGAGCTCAGGAGTCACAGGTGCATCTCACTGGTCCCATTTGGAGTTGGTGAAGCTGTGGCTCGGGGTGGGGGGTGACTTGTTCAAGGCCCCACAGCTAGGAGGCTGAGGCTCTGGGATCCTCCATCTGAATCACCCTGAGATGGGTCCACAGGCTGCTCTGTTCTTGCCCAACACCTCCCCACCACCAATCCCATGAGTAGGAACTCAGTAACATCACCATTGGGCAGCTTAGGTGATGGGACTGTCATTCCTTATATTGGGCCCAAATCTGGCTGCTGTGGATTCCATCCAAAGCGACCGCTCTGCTTCTTCCATTCTGGGTCCTACACATGCTGAACTGTCGGGTCTCCAGATAACCGAGCCCCATGCTATAGAGGAAGGAGCATGGACTTTGGACTCAGACCGCAGCAAGGCTGAGCTTTGTTCCTGCTACTCAGTTTGTCTCTGCCACTGAAGATCAGTGTATGAACATGGGCAGGTCTCTGAGTTGAAGTGTGTATTGAGATCAATACCTTTGGAGGGAAGAGGACAGAGGCAGGATTGGGCAAGGGGAGGAGCCAATTTATGATGCAGTAAGTTGTGAAACCTAATCTCTGCCTGTGGTTATTGAGGCAAGATTAGGTTATGTTAAAGAGGATTAGGGTGAGATGCAACACCCTTACTCAGGTCACAGCCCTATCTGATGTAAGGAGGGTTTCCCTGGGTGTGGCCTGCATCACCTTTTATCTTACAAGGGATAAAAAGAGAGAGAAGCAAGCAGAGAGGTTGGCACTTCATACCAACAAGAAAGAGCCAGGAGCGAGCGCGCCCTTTGGACCCTGGGTCCCTGCACTGAGAAGCTCCTAGACCAGGGAAGATTGATGACAAGGATCTTCTCCCAGGGCCGACAGAGGGAGAAATCCTTCCCCTGGAGCTGGTACCCTGAATGCAGACTTCTAGCCTCCTAGATTGTGAGACAATAAATTTCTCTTTGTTAAAGCTATCCACTTGTGGTATTTCTGTTATAGCAGCACTAGGTAACTAAGGCAATCAGTCAGTGGATGTAGGGCACCTTGGGAACAGCAGGCAACTGCCTGCTGGTGGTAATAATTCCTTTATTCCTGAAGGGTATCTGGGTGGCACATCATAGTCTCCACCTGAGTCCACCCCTTGTGCCATGCAGATCCACATCATTTAAGACCTGGGGGAAGCTCCTCAGGGATTTCAGTGGTCTCTCTTCTTAGCAGAGACTTGAAGGAGGCAGGTTAGTGGGATGAACTACAGTCCCCACCTCCAAACTGCAACTGGAACTCATCATCTCCCTCCTTTACTCCCCACTCTAGAGCTCTCTCACCCTCAGGAAACATCTCTGTTGGTCTCCCAATTTTCCTGGTGTTGTGACTCTGATCCTCATCCCCGAGGGACCAAGCCCTGGTTACCATGCCCTTTTCAGGCCGGGGTTGCTGCACTTGTCAATTTACCATCAAAATTGGGCAAGGGAGTACCAAGAGGTGCCCAAGTGGATCACCTGGGTGCCAGACATGTTTCTTCCTGTCGCCATTGTGGAACTGCAGCTCTACCTCTTCCTGATGATCAGGGTCCAATACCCCTGCCAAGATGGTGACTCCTCTTTTTGCCTGCTAGTCCCTTAATGCAGGGAGCCCAAAATGCCAAGGAGACAGCTGTAGTTTATAGTTTGAGACTCTTGCTGTGTCCACTGGCAAAGTGTCCTCCCTTTGTAGTCATCAACCTCTAAATTTACAGAACACAGAGTTAAGGGAATGGAAAGCACAAATTCCCTGAGTGAGTCACTGGGAGTGATAGTTAGCAGGGCCACCCTGATGTCCACTCCTTGGTCCTTGGACCCATGTATTCTACCTTCTACAGCCACGGTACCATAAGAGGTGCTTGATTTAAAGTGATGCTGCATCTTGAAGGATGATACTAAAACCTTGTGAGTCTCACCCCTGAGCTGGCTTTTCAGCTGTGCCTTCAACAAACCATTACAATGTTCCATCAGAACAGCAGTTTTGGGACACTACCGGTGGAATCCATGGCCATGGGCCAGCCTACTCCTACACCTCTGTTGCTGTAAAACGGGTTATTTAGTTTGATGTGATGTTATGTGAGATCCCGTGCCAGTGGATCAAGCACTCCCAAGCCCTTGTTTTGTGGCCTTGAACAAAGGCCCTGCAAGCAAAAGAGACAAACCTGTATCTGGAATATGTCTCTATTCCTGGTCTTTCCAAGTTGGAGGCACCCAGTGTAGTCATCTACCAGTGAGTGACTGGTTGGTCTCATTGGGGGATGGTGTCATATCAGGGAGTCAGCATTGGGCTCTGTTGTTGGTAGACCAGATATTTGACAGTAGTAGCTTGGTAAGTAGGAGCCCATGCTGGTAGACTGATGCTTTCTTCTGTCCCTGCCAGCACGGCCATTTCATTCATGTACTCATTGTGGTCAGCCCTGTGGTGGTTGATGAAAAATTTGGCTGATGTCAACTGGCTCAGCCATTTGTGTACCTGGCTATTTAGTGCCTCTTCTGTGGTGGATGCTCTCAGGTGGGCCTTAACATGTGAAACAAAGATCTTCACACCTTGTGTCCACTCCCAAGTGTCCATTCTCATACCTGTCCCCCAGACCACCTTGTTTCTGATCTTTAAGCCTTTTAAATTCCAGGATCCTGACCAGCTTCCCAGACCATTTGTCACTGTCCATAAATACAGGTGTATTTTAACCTCTTGTGACTTCTCCTTCCATACAAAGTAGATGACCCAGTACACTGCTCAAAGTTTGGCCCATTGGGAAAATTTTTCCCCACCACTCCTTCAAGGCCACCCTGAATAAGAGTATAGTGCAACCACCATCTATTTTTGGATTGCACCAACATGCTGACCTGGACCACTCTCAGGTTTTTTCCTCCTCTTTAGCTGGTGGCACAGTATCCCTCACGTGGTCATTGGTATGAACTGAGGGCACTGGTGTAAAAGTGGTGATGACATGGGGGTCGGGGCCACCTGCTCCTGCTGCTTGCTGGTGTCTTCAAGTCCTGCTCATGCTCAAGCCAGGATGTATCTACTTTATGACTTGCTGAATCTGACAGACCCAGCTCATGATGGGCAGTTCTGGTTGTTTGAACATATGGTGTCTCATCTTTAGTGTCTGTCTCTGCCAGGGTCAAGAGCATAGGAGGACTTGTTTTTCAAAAGGTAAATCTTTGCTGTGAATTGTACAGACTTACTTCAAAATTCTAGGGGTCTCCTCTGCAATTCTCCTGTCTGCCAGCAAAATTCTGTAGATGGAATCTTTTCCTACCACTGATATGTCTATTACATAGGATCTGCCGAGTTGTATGGCCCAAGCAATTGGGTTGATTGTACCAGCAGCCTGAACCCTCTGCAGAGTCCTTTCTTGCTTTGGGCTCTAGCAGACTTCCATGTCGCTTAGTATATGAGGCAAAAGCAGTACTCTCAGTTATGGAATATGTTTTCCAGGACACAAAGAGGCCTACCAAGTGTGTTCTTTATGGTGGGAGGTGAAAGATGCAATTTGCCTTTACTTTGGAGGGGATGTCCCAGTACTCACCAAACCACTGAATTCCTAGTGAATTTAGTAATGTGGTGGGCCCGCGGCTCTTCGTAAGTTTTCTCTGTCACCCTCTGGAATGCATGTGCTTCTCACCAAGGCCTTCAGCATACTCAGTACCTCTTGCTCATCTGCCTGGTAAGCATGATATTGTCAATGTCATGGATCAGTGTGATGTCCTGCAGGATATCTGAATGGTTTAGATCTCTTTGAACTATTATGACAGAGGACAGGAGAGTTAAAAGAGCCCTGGTCAAAATGGTAAATGTATATTGTCATCTGTTCCATGTAAATGTATACCGTTTCTGATCCTCTTTCTTGATTGGGGTAGAAAAGAATGCATTCACTGAATAAATGGTCTTATAACATATACCTGAGTTCATATTAACCTGCTCTAGCAACAATAGTACCACTTCTGACAAGGAAGCTGCTATTGGGGCTGTGACTTGTTGAGCTTATGGTAGTCTACAGTCATTCTTTACGATCCACCTGGTTTCTATGGAGGCTAGACTGGTGAATTAAATGAAGATACGATAGGAATTGGAGCCCTGGTGGTGCAGTGGTTCAGAGCTAGGGTTGCTAACCAAAAGGTTGGCAGTTCAAATCCACCAGCTGCTCCTTGAAAACCTTATGAGGCAGTTCTATTCTGTCCTATAGGGTCACTGTGAATGGAATTGACTTGATGGCTATGGATTTGGCTTATGATAGGAATTAAGGAGCCCTGGTGGCAAAGTGGTTAAAGTGCTCAGCTGCTAACCGAAAGGTCGGTGGTTTGAACCTACCAGCTGCTCTATGGGAGAAAGATGTGGCAGTCTGCTTTTGTAAAGATTTCAGTCTTGGAAAACCTAGGGGACGGTTCTACTCTGTCCTATAGGGTCACTCTAAGTTGGAATCAACTCGATGGCAACAAATTTTGTTTTTTTTTTTCTGACAGGAATTACCATCTCTGCATCCCTCAGATTTGTAGGAATGGCACTATTCTTTGCCATCCCCCCAGGATGTAATGCTGTTTTTGATTTACAGTCTTAGCCAGAAGGGGCAGTTTCAGAGGCTTGGTCTTCCCCACCATGTTAGCTCTTACCTCACAGGATAAGGTGGTTGTACCAATTGCTAAGTATGTTTACTCCAGTAAACATTTGGAGAACATTGGGTGAGACCGTTGACTCAGTGAACCCACTGTGAGCTAGATCAGACCTATTTATCACTTGGTCCCCATAACAGAGGCTGTGATGATGTTCTGGGTTCCAGATAGCAATATGAACTCCAATTCTGCATTTAACAGTCCTGGAAATGATTGGATTTCCCCAGGAATAACTTCGGGGAAGGACTGGGGAATCACCGCTTTGTACATTTGCCATGATGCTGCAGGGTCCTTCTTCCTGGACACATGACTTCTCCTTCAACCAAAAGGTTCCAGGTCCAAAAACTGGCTCAGGTATGGAAACCAGGTAAGAGATCACTACCTTTATTGGGGTGACTACCTTCAGTTTCTGATCATCCATCTTCGATTTTTTTTTTTTTTGATTGTGCAGATTGAGTAGTTCCCTTGTTGGCTGCTCATCTATTTTCATAACTTAATAACTCCCCTGGATGCCCCTCCACCTTACCACTCATCACAGTTACATCTTCCTGCCTTGTGGTTGGCTTCATTTTTTTTAGGGCCCCATCAGCCCCAGTGCTTGGAATGAGCCTAGTTCTGTAATGGCGTCTTCTTCCATCAGCAATGGCCTACAGAGAAGAGCCATCCTTGAACTTCTAAGTGATGCTGGGGCTCCCTCACCAGTGCATTATGGACAGCCTTAGTGAATGGTGTGTCCTCTGGGCCCTCTCTTGCAACATACTGTAGTCCTCTGATGGGTTCCAGTCTTACATAGCACCAGGGACCTAACTACGGAAAACAGCGCCTAGGGCAATTAGTGTTAAATTGCTGAATAATATCTAACAGCTGGTGATGGAAACTGTGATGGCAAATTAAAAAAACCCACTGCCATCGAGTCAATTCCTATTCATAGCGACCCTATAGGATAGAGTAGAACTGCCCCATAGGGTTTCCAAGGAGCGGTTGGTGGGTTTGAACTGCTGACCTTTTGGTTAGCAGTTGTAGCTCTTAACCACTGGGCCAATGGTGAATAGAAAATGCTGATTGGCCACCTGCTTGAAGTGGCACCCAGGACATGGCGCCTTACCTGCCCCCTGCCCCCTTCTGCCCTCCCTTACGTCTCTGCATAGCAAATCTATTCTAGCATGCCCACTTCTCTGAGCCATTTAATCCCTTCTTCCACCATCTGCCATGGCAGTTTTCACTTTGCGTGGTCCACTGCTTCTTCCATGTTCTAGAGGCCATCTCGGTAATGGCTTTGCATCATCTTCTGGCGTACTTGCTAGTGCATTAAATTCTATATCCTGGGAGAGTGTTCCCAAATTGATAAACACTCCATTATCCAACATTATGTTCTGCCCATCTGCAGAAGTCCCCATCCCATGTGTCAGGGTTCCATTCTTTCCTCAACAGAGCCTCGACCTTGGCATAGCAGGCCTGCCTTGGTTGGGAGTTTAACCTTCTTTGGAGCCTGGGCCTAGTTCTCAGCTTTCTCTGCACCTCCACTGCAGAAGAGTCTCTTTATGTGCCAACAGCAGACCCTCTGGCTTTCACATTTAGCTTTTAATAGCTGATTAATCATGCTCTGCTTTTTGTTATCTTTTTTCCAGATCAATTGGGTTCAACAATAGCCACCAGATTCAGTTGTCCTTATAGTTACTCTTTGTCCCATATTTATCAAATGCCTCATACATCATGCCAGTTAACTAATTCTTTTTTACTAGTCTACCATCCTAGCTCATTGCCCATGGCAGGGTCTGTGATGGGGCCCTCAGTGCTGGGCAGCAGGCCATCAGGTTCCAAACTCTTACCTCAGCATCTACTTTCTTGACCCACTTACAGTATCGACTATAACAGGTTGGGTTTTTTGGAAGCTGACTCTGAGACATACTTCAACGTGCAGGATATTCATTAAGAATTACTCTTAGGAGCAACATCTGCAGAAGGGAAGGGATGGAAGCAGGATTGTGCAAAGGGAGAAGTCAAGTTGTAATACACTGTCAACAGAAGCCTCAGCCTACTCTGTGGGGAATTCTAAAGGTGGCTTGACCCTTTAGAGCTGTCCTGAGTTAGGGCAAAAGGGACTGGTCTTTATACCTCTGTGTTGACTTGTCACTGGATGTGGGTGACCCTGGGAATCGGGTGTGACCTTGGGTGAGGTGACTTCTGCTGAGGCAGTCCCTGAAGGTAGTGCTAGCTGAGGGCTGTCTGATGGTGGCACTTCCTGCAGCTGGGGTAATAGGTCCTATATTCCTGAAGGGGGTTTGGGTGGTGTATCACAGTATCCACCACTTACCTATAAAATAAGGGTAATTAAAGTCCTTAGAAGAAGCCCTGATGATGCAGTGGTTAAAGCACTCGACTGCTAACTGAAAGGTTGGAGGTTTGAACCCACCAGAAGCTCCATGGAAGAAAGATATAACAGTCTGCTTCTGTAAAGATTTACAGCCTTGGAAACAATATGGGGCAGATCTATTCTGTCCTATAAGGTCACTATGGGTCAGAATCGACTTGATGGCAGCAGGAAATGTTCTTAGCTAGTGCCTGACTGGTGCTAAAACCAAAACCAAGCCAGCTGTCATCGAGTCGATTCTAACTCATGACAAGCCCATGTATGTCAAAGTAGAACCGTGCTCCGTAGGGTTTTCAAGGCTGTGATCTTTTGGAAGTAGATTGCCTGGCTTTTCTTCTGAGGCACTTCTGGGTGGATTTGAACTGCCAACCTTTCAGTTAGTAGCTGAGCGCTTAACAATTTGCATCACTCAGGGACTATGGCTAATGATAAGAACTCTACAGATAGTAGCCATTACATACTTTATAGGTGGTTACTTGAGGACATTTACAAATCACAAAAATTCAACTCAAAATAATTTAATGAAAGCAATTGTTCACATAATTAGGAATTCTAGCTTCAGGAATGGATGGGTCCAGGCATTCAAAGGATGTCATCAGTGTGAGTCTCAGTACTCCCCTCCACCCAGTCACTCCATCTCTTAGTCCTAATTTCCTCTGGCCTCACTCTCAGGCAGAGTGTCCCATTGTGGAAGTAAAGATGTCCCCAACAGCTCCAGACTCACATCTTGCTGGCTCAGTAACATTGGTAGAAAGATTGGGCCAAAAAACAGTGATTAACAGTTCTAAGATAAATCCCAGGGGCTGAATGCTCAGAAATTGCCCAGGGCTAGGTCATGTGCCCATCCCTAGAGCTGGGGGAGGGGGGAGGTGATGGAGTCAGCCCCTCTGGAACAGATGTTGGGGAGAGAAGGTTTCCTAAAGGAAAACTGAGAGGATGTGAACAAAGTAAGGGAGAGTAGATGCTGGTACAAAACCAAGCTCCACTTCCTCTCCCTCATGGACGACCTCTTCCATTCCATCCCCAGGATGAAAGAGCATCAAACTAGTTTTGCTGAAGTGGGGCATGTGCTAAGCTCAAGGGCGTGTCTCATGTCTACACATGAAATGTGCCTGCATGGTTGCTTGGAGACAAGCTGCATGGTCCCGTGGCCATGTTCTGGGGTGTACTGAGCTGTAAGTGGGTCTAGCATCTATGGGGCTCAGCGTCTTTCTTTTTCGTTTGGGGGAAAAAGAAGTAGGAGTCAGACAGACATGGATGAAATTTTCTGTGACCTTGGGGTTAGCTTCCTATTGTCGCTGAGCCTTAGTAGCCCATCAGCATCCTCATCTGAAGAAGGGACCAGGTTCTCCCTGTGAGAACTAGGTGAGAATATGTGTACAAAGTACCTGGCACAAGGCCTGGTGCACTGCACATTCCCAATCTATTAGACAAAAGAATATTTTAAGTTACACTCCTCAGCAGGTGAGATGGGCCAGTTGGGAAGTGGTGGTTGCCCTGGAAACATGGGTTTCTCTGCACAAAGGGCCAGGGACACCGTGAGGACTGGGTTGGCTTCTCTGACTTTCCCTGAAGCAGGCTTGGCCTGTCCCAAAACCCTTTTCTTCCTTTAACTAAAGCTGTTGGTCTCCTGAGGGGCCCATCAGACAGAGTCACTGTTTTTTGGCCCATGCGTTATGAAAACTCAGTTTCTTTAATGACTTCTTGACAGTGGAACCCTTTGCTGAGTCAGCTCTGGGGAGTGGATACTTGCCCTGGCTCTGAGGCAGCATCCAGGTGGGTTGGAAGGCTACCTCTGACTCCGATTTGTCTCCAAATCATTCCTTCTGCCAGGTTTGCATCAGGAGTCCCTGGGTGGTGCAAAAAGTTAATGTGCTTGCTGCTAACAGAAAGGTTATAGGTTCAAGTCCATCAAGAGGTGCCTCAGAAGAAAGGCCTGGTGATCTACTTCTGAAAAATCAGCCATTGAAAACCCTGTGGAGCACAATACTACTCTGACACACATGAGTATGAATTGACTCCACAGCAGTTGGTGATGGTGTTACCCACCCATTGCTGTTGGGTTCATTCCGACTCATAGCAACCCTATGTGGTGGTGGATTATTTCATCAAATCTACTATGCCACCAATTGTAAGATGTGCCTCTATTTTATGTGCCACTAAACAAAAAAGCTTACAAACTCTGGCCAATCATTGTAAAATGTACCCCAACTTCAGTGACATTGATACATGCAAATCTGTGCCTCTTAGTACTGATGAAATCCAGTAATTACCAACATTTAAAAACTGGGCTGTTTTACATTAAACTCCAGTGTTCTGGTTTCTTTGAATCATCACAAAACCCAGCCACACAGGACCCCCATCTTTGCATGGCAACAATCAGCTGGAGGTGAGTGTGGCTTCCTTCTTTTGTTCTTTGTAAATGTTTATTTGTTGATTTTAAATAACGAACTCGTAGGGTTCAAAATTCAAAACAATACAAAACAATACAGAATGAGAAGCCAACTCCCACATCTGCTGCCATCCACTCTGATCACAACTTCCCACCACAAATAAATCCTCTGATTCATTTCCTGTTTCTCCTTCCAGTTTTTTTTTAATGCAATTACAAACAATATGAATAGGTATTCCTTAAACTCTCTTTCATTTATAATACGTTCTGCATTTGCATTAATCACTTAATCATGTGTCTAACAGATATTTCCTAATTTGTAGAGAGAAGCTGTCCCTTCAGGGGGTAGGGTTCTCTGTTAACTGCACCTCCCCAGGTTTCTCCTTGCGTTCCCAGTGGGCCCCTAGGGGCATTAGAGTTCAGCCTCCCTGGTATATCCTGACTGCCATGGCCCAGGGTGAGGGAGGAGGATAAGGAGGAGGAGGTATTTGCAAGTTTCTCTGGGGCGTCAGCACACCAGTCTGGTGTAAAGGATCTCAGATGAGTGGACAGGGATGCAGAGATGAGCATGGTCAAGCCCCGACATCCAGAATATTCATAGTCTTATGGGGGAGAGAGAAAAATGAAGCAAAATGGACAATTGTAAGACCGGAGTGGAGGGTATGATCTTGGATAAGTTAAACTCTTTGAGTTTTTGAATTTATTTGAAAAGTGCGGATACTTTAATTCCTACCTTTTAGGGTTTTTGTGCAGATTAAATGAAAGAACACAATGCCTGGCATATAGTAAGTGCTCAATATGTATTATCTCTGTGGGGACATAGTAGAGAGAATAAGATTGCTGGGAGGTGACATTGAGCTGGGTTTTGAAGGCTAAGTTCACAAGACAGAGAAGTGGGCATAGGATATTTTAACAAAGGAGATAGTATGGGGTGTCCTGGCCTACAGCGAGACCTACCTCTGCCTCCAGATATTAATCTTATTTCAATGAGGATGAAACTGAATCTCAGAAGCTGTGGCCTGCCCAAGGTCAAGCATGCAGGAATGCAGAGCCATGGCCCACGCCCATTTCTGTCTGACTCTAAGCCCATAGATTCTCACCTCAAAATGTGAGCACTACTGCTTCCAATACTTATTCATGCTGCAACTCAGGGTTTACCCTGAGTTGTCCTCTCAATGAGGGGAGAAGACGGCCTAGTACTCAAGGGCTCAAACAGGTGTCTCTTACCACCGCCCAGCTCTGCTTTCTTCTGTGTGAGTTGTCCCAAGATGGAAAGTTGGCTGCTACAGTTCCAGGTCTTCATTATTTGGCTTAGTCGCTACAGAGGAGAGAGGGAGTCACTCTCTCAGCAGTTCCAGCTAAAGTCCTGGGTAGGGCTCTCACTGATCAGACCTGGGTCACATGATCATTCTTGATCCAATCACATGGTCATAGCTAAGCCAATCACTGTGGCTAGGGAAATGTGGTCCTCTCACTGGTCAGACTTGGGTCACATGACAGTTCCTAAACCAATTGCTGTGACTAGAGGAATGTGGTCCTCTCACTGGTCAGACCTGGGTCACATGACCATCCTGAACTAATAATTGTAGCTAGGGGAATGTGATCTTATTGGTCAGTCCTGGGTTGCATGGCCACCCCTGGAGCTAAGGTAGCTATAACTACTACTGACAGTGGGGGTGGGGTGGTCCCCAAAGTAATAGGGTCCTGATTGCAGAAAAAGGGGAGATGATTGCCTGGCAAACTCAGCAGGTATTCCTCACCAAACCCCAGAGGAGCTCATTGCTTGGTCTGTGGGAGACTGAGACCTGTCAAATGGGCTCTATGACCCTGGACTGAGGGAAGCACAGGGCACTAAGACTGGGAGTGGTCAGGAGAACCTTTGAGGAGGAGATAGGAAAGGGCATTCCAGCAGAGGAAACAGCAGTGCAAGAGTGTGGTGGCACCATAGCCCTCGAGAGTGGAAGAGCTGTGCAGCAAATGAACAGGGGTTGTCATGATCAGTGACTTGGATGGGTGGGGCAGCATACGTATCTCCACCCCATCCATCTGAGGGGTTCTGATTGTAATTTGGGTTAAGGAAGTGTGATGAAAGGATCTGAGCTTCCATACCTCATGGGCCAAAACCAGCGGACCCTATGTCTGATGAAGCCTTCCAGGGATTGATAGCCTAAGCAAAGGGAGGGAGAGGGTTTTATGAAAAGGGACAAAACCAGCCCTAGGGGAAGCCAGAGAGGTGAGTTCAGTCCCCATGGCATCTACTGACCCTTTGTACAGTGAAACCTGTGTTTCCAGGGCAACCACCACCTCCTGATTGGATCACCTCTCCTTGCCAAGGAGTGCAATTTGCAATGTTCTGGCATGTCTTTTATTATGAACATTCTGTGCACCAGGCGCTGTGTCAAGTGCTTTACATACATGATCTCCTCTCATCCTGCCTGCCTGAGGAGGTATCATTGTCTCCATTTTACAGAGGAGGGAACAAAAGTGCCAGGAAGGTAGGAAACTTCTCCCAGGGTCACACAGCTTAGAGGTCATGAAGCCAAGATTCCCCTAAGTACATTTGAATTCCAAGTCCTGGTTCTTTCCATTTCTTCTGGGTACCTAAAAAAAACAAAAGAAAAAAAAAATATCCCATTGCAATCAGTCGATTCCAACTTATAGTGACCCTATAGGACAGAGTAGAACTGCCCCATAGGGTTTCCAAAGAGTGGCTGGTGGAATCAAACTACTGATTTTTGGTTAGCAGCCAAACTCTTAACCACTGCACCACCAGTGCTCCTGGGGTTCCCTTAATGCTGGGGGTCAGAGACCCAGCTGCAGCCAGATGCACCCCAGAAACATGGCAGATGGGCTGTGCTGCCCATCTCCTGGAGCCACCTTGCGAATGTTCTGAGGACACTCAAATCTGAGGCTCAGGTAGGGGCTTCCCTTCCTGGCCCCAGAGAGTCTCCTGCCCCAGACAGTCCTCTCATCTTGCATCCTCTTCCAGGGCCTGGTGCTCCCTTTCTGATCTAATTTGGGGCCCAGATGGAGGCCCCTAGGCCTGATTGCTTTAGAAGGGAAGGTTAAGAGGTTGAGGAGAGTGACAGGAAGGGTGAGAGTAGGCAGGGAGGGAAGGGACGCAGAGCCGGAGGCCCCAGAGGAGGCGGGAGGCAGGGCGGCAGCTTCATTAGGCTGTCCCCAGGGAACTCGGCAGCCAGTTATTAAATGCTCCCTAGGATGGGAAGAAAACAACTGGTGGGAGTTGTGGGGGCTGGGGGTTAGCTCTGCCTGGACCAGGAAACCTCTTGATCTCATTTATGGGAGAGGGCTGAGATTGGAGGCTATTACTGTGATGTGAGCCACCCCACGGCAGCAGGGATGATGTTCTGGGCACCCTTGGGTGCCGGCAGGGAGCTGGGTCAACCTCAGAGCTGGTTCCAAGGGCCCCTCCATGGTGCACTCCCACCATAGGGACTTCTTGGCTACCATGATGGCTGGGCTGGCAGCTGTGATATCCACTGGACCCTCACTCCTGTTCTCTGTCACTGAGAATCCTGCCACTTTTATTTCAGGTCTTGGGCAACTTCCTGCTCCAAGTTGACATTGTAGACAGTACCTTTTTCCCTGTAGTGAACAATCTGTTAAGTGGCCGAGTTCCCCAGGCCTCTGTTCTGGGCCCTCTTCTCTCCTCCCGCACCACCCACCCCTTGGGCCATCGGCTTATATGGCCTTGAAACTTATCAGTGATAACTCAAATCCCTACCTCCAGCTCACACTTCTGAGCAGTTGTCACTCCATCCAGCTGCTTCCTGGACAGCTCCCAGGGGTGCTTCCAAGCACTACAGGCTCAACCTGTTCCATCATGAACTTGTCTTCTCCTCACACCTGCTCCACCTCCATGGCACCCCGTCTCACAGATGGGCCCCACTGCCTGCCTACGAGCCCAAGCCAGAAAGCCAGAGCCATACTCAACTCCTCCCTTTCCCTGACCCACCATGGGAAGCCACCATCTAATTTGCTCCACCTCTTCATTAGCTCTTGTGTGTCCCTTCCACTCCCTTCTGCATTGCTGCCACCCTCATCCATGTACCTTCTTTTCTTTCCTGGACCATTTCATAGTCTCCACATTGGTCTCTGAGCCACTAGTTGACCATCCACACTACCTGTCCATATTTCTCTCCTGCTTAAAATTCTTAGCAGTGCTGATGATGAAGTTCATACTCCTTATCCTGACATTCAAGGCCCCTCACAGACTGGCCCCTACTCTAGCCTGATCCTGCATCACTCTCCAGCCCTCTTCATGCTCCATGCTGCAGTTCCCACAACACACCACACTTCCGCACACCTCTGAGCCTTTGCTCATGCCATCCCTTCTGCTTGGATGCCTTCCCCCCGCTTTTGCCTTTAAGTCTCGACTAACTCAAGAGTAAGCTCAGCTTTGGACTCCACTGGGAAATGTTCCCTGAACATGTCTCCCTCCCTGCCCTGACACTGAGTCCTCGTAGCATCCTGCAGGCTTCTGTGTCATGGCCCTTATCACACTGTATCGGAGTTGACTATACTGTCCTCTGTCCCCAGATGACTGTGAGAGCCTTGAGGGCTGGGGTTGGGTGTCTTGTTTATCTTTTTGTTCCTGGCACCCAGCTCTGAGTGTGACATATGGTAAATGCTCAACCAGGGCTTCAGGAATCTGTGAAATGTCCACCAATCTCACAAATGCCAATATTAGGATCTTTTGATATATGTATTAGTTTCCGATGGCTGCTGTAACAAACTACCACAAACTTAATTACTTAACACAAATTTATTGTCTTATAGTTCTGGAGGTTAGAAGTCCAACACAGGTGTCACTGGACTAAAATTAAGGTGTAGGCAGCACTGTGTTCCTTCTGGAGGTTCCATCTCCCTGCTTTTTCCAGCATCTAGAAGATGCCCACTTTCCTTGGCTCGTGGTTCCCTTCCTCCACCTTCAGAGTCAGCATTGTTAGGCTAAGTCCCTTTTCACACTGTTATCTCTCTAGTTCTTCCTCTTCCACTTTTAAGGACCCTAGTGATGGCATTGGGTTCACCTGGATAATACAGGATGTCATTGTTAGGTGCCATCGAGTTATTTCCAACTCATAGCCACCTTATGCACAACAGAGTGAAACACTGCCTGGTCCTGCTCCATCCTCACAATCGTTGTTACACTTGAACCCATCATTGCACACACTATGTCAGTCCATCTCATTGAGAGTCTCCCTCTTTTTCACTGACCCTCTACTTTACCAAGCATGATGTCCTTCTCCAAGGACTGGTCCCTCCTTATAATATGTCTGAAGTATGTGAGATGAAGTCTCACCATCCTTGCTTCTAAGGAGCATTCTGGCTGTACTTCTTTCAAGACAAATTTGTTTGCTCTTTTGGTAGTCCACGGTATACTCAATATTCTTTGCCAGCACCATAATTCAAAGACATCAATTCTTCTTTGGTACTATTAATTGCCCAGCTTTTGCATGCGTATGGGGTGATAGAAAATACCATGGCTTGGGTCAGACACACCTTAGTCCTCAAAGTGACATTTTTGCTTTTTAACACTCTAAGGAGGTCTTTTGCAGCAGATTTGCCCAATGCAATATGTCATTTGATTTCTTTTTTTCTGATTTATTTTGTTGTTGTTGAGAAAATATGCCAATTCAACCCTTTCTACATGTACAAATTAGTGACATTGGTTACATTTCTTCGAGTTGTACAACCATTCTCACCATCATTTTCTGAGTTGTTCCTCCCCCATTAACATAAACTCATTGCCCTCTAAGGTTCCTATCTAATATTTCACGTTGCTTTTATCACATTGATCCCATATAGATAGTTCTTAAAAGAGCATAATGCTCAAAGCAGACATTTTTTATGAGTTAAGCTAAGCTATTGTTTGGTTTTAAGAAGACTTCAGGGGATATATTTGGTTCATTTGATTTCTTGACTGCTGCTCCTATGAGTGTTGATTGTGGATCCAAGTAAAATGAAATCCTTGACAACTTCATTATTTTCTCTGTTTTTCATGATGTTGCTTATTGGTCCAGTTGTGAGGATTTTTGTTTTCTTTATGTTGAGGTGTAATCCATACTGAAGGCTGTAGTCTTTGATCTTCATCAGTTAGTGCTTTGAGTCCTCTTCACTTTCAGCAAGCAAGGTTGTCCCATCTGCATTTTGCAGGTTGTTAATGAGTCTTCCACCAATCCTGATGCCACGTCCTTCTTCATGTAGTCCAGTTCTCAGATTATTTGCTCAGCATACAGATCGAATAAATATGGTGAAAGGATATACACCTGACACACACCTTTTCTGATTTTAAATCACTCAGTATCCTCTTGTTCTGTTCAAATGACTGCCTCTTGGTCTGTACAGGTTCTACATGAGCACAATTAAGTGTTCTGGAATTCTCATTCTTCACAATATTATCCATAGTTTGTTATGATCCACACCGTCAAATGTCTTTGCATAGTCAATAAAACACAGGTAAACATCTTTCTGGTATTCTCTGCTTTCAGCCAAGATCCATCTGATATCAGCAATGATATCCCTCGTTCCAAGTCCTCTTCTGAATCATGCTTGAACTTCTAGCAGCTCCCTTTCAATGTATTGCTGCAATTATTTCTGAATTATCTTCAGCAAAATTTCACTTGCACGTGATATTAATGATATTGTTCAATAATTTCTGCATACTGTTGGATCACTTTTCTTTGGAATGGGCACAAATATGGGTCTCTTCCAGTGGATTGGCCAGGTGCTGTCTTCCAAACTTCTTGGCATAGACAAGTGAGCACTTCCAGCATTGCATCCGTTTGTTGAAACATCTCAATTGGTATTGCCTTCAATTCCTGGAGCCTTGTTTCTCACCAATGCCTTCAGTGCAGCTTGGACTTCTTCCTTCAGTACCACCAGCTCTTAATCATATACTACCTCCTGAAATGGTTGAACACCAACCAGTTGTTTTTGGTACAGTGATTATATGTATTCCTACCATCTTCTTTTGATGCTTTCTGTGTCATTCAATATTTTGGCCATATAATCATTAGTCTTGCAATTCGAAGCTTGAAATTTTTCTTCAGTTCTTTCAGCTTGAGAAATGTTGAGCCTGTTCTTCCCTTTTGGTTTTCTAAGTCTAGGTCTTTGCACATTTCCTTATAATACTGTGTCTTCTCGAGCTGCCATTTGAAATCTTGTTTACCTCTTCTATGTAATCATTTTTTCCATTACTTAACTACTCTGTGTTCAAGAGCATATTTCAGACTGTCTTCTGACATCCAATTTGGTCTTTTCTTTCTTTTCTGCCTTTTTAATGACCTTTTGCTTTCTTCATATATGATGTCCTTGATGTCATCCCACAACTCATCTGGTCTTTGTCATTAGTGTTCAATGTGTCAAATCTATTCTTAAGATGGTCTCCAAATTCAGGTGGAATATACTCAAGATTGTACTTTGACTCTCATAGTCTTGTTCTAACTTTCTCTGGCTTCAACTTGAACTTGCACAGGAACAATTGATGGTCTGTTCTACATTGGCTCCTGGCCTTATTCTGACTGACGATATTGAGCTTCTCCATCGTCTCTTTCCTCAGATATACTCTATTTAATTCCTGTGTATTCCATCTGTGAGGTCCACGCTTATAGTTGCCATTTATGTTGTTGAAAAAAGGTATTTGCAATGAATAAGTCAGTCTTGTGTGAAGTTCTATCATGCGATCTCTGGGATCGTTTCTATCACCAAAACCTTGTTTTCCAACTATTGATTCTTCTTCTTTGTTTCCAACTTTTACATTCCAACCACCAGTAATTATCAATGCATCTTAATTACATGTTTTATCAATTTCAGACTTCAGAAGTTGGTAAAAGCCTTCAACTTCTTCATCTTTGGCATTAGTGTTTGGTGCATAATCCTGGATAATAATCCTGGATAATCTCACTTCTGACCTGCTGGCTCCCATTGCTCCCTTGGGTTAATGATTTGCTAAAATAATTCATAGACCTCAGGAAATACCTATACTTATGATTACAGTTTTATTATAGCAAAAGAGACACAAATGAAGAGATACATAAGGTGAAGTCTGAGAGGTTCCTAACACGAAGCTTCCATGTCCCCAAAAGGGACGAACTAGCCTCCCATATGTATCCATGTCTTTCACCAACCAGCAAGCCCATGAAGATTCAGTGTGAGGAGTTTTTATTGACCTTATTTTAAGGTCAACTATTTAGCAATGTTAATTTCATCTGCAACTTTAATTCCCCTTTCCCTTGTAGCCTAACATATTCACAGATTCCAGGAATGAGGATGTGGACATCTTTGAGGGGGTCTTATTCTGTCCACCACAATGTGGAAGAAGCTAGAGAAGCCAATGCCACGTGGAGAGACGGACCATGCTCTGTGAAACTCTAAGAGTGAGGGAGAGACTAAGGGCCAAAGGACAGAAGGGTCAGAGAACACAATGATTAGATGCTGATGAGAGGGTTCCTGGGTGAGCCACAAAGAGCTTCCCTGTCTGCGTTGATCAGGCCTGCAAGTATCAGAAACCTAAACCACACTGGCTTTAAGCACAAGGGGAATTTCGTGACTTATGGAACTAAAGAAGGCACAGGTAGGAATCCCTCCAGGTATGGCTGACTGAAGTTCAAATGGTGTACCCATAACTACATTTCTCTCCATTTCTCAAATGTCCTCTCCACCCTGGGTGCGGATGTCATCCTCTACCCACAGGAGATGGCTTGGTGGCAGCAGTAACTCCTGCCTCACACCCTCCAGGGTTAAGTGCAGCTGCGGGGTAGGGAGGGGGCTCAGGGAGTCTCACTGCTCTGCCTTGCCTAGAGGGGATTGTGAGTCTTGCCCCCAACCAATTTCAGGGCCAGAGCAATACTTTGTGCTGATTGGGTTGGATTTCACCCAAATCATGGGTAGAGAATAGGGAAAGCATACGTTCCCAGATGGGTGACTGGTGAACATAGCAAATCTCCACTTTTCACTTCTCTGCCACGTCTGTTCTGACACCAGCTGCACATGCAGCACTTTTTCCTGTGACCCTAACCACCTGGAGCTAGGTCAGACCCCTCAAGTTAAAGGGCACAGTTCTCCAGACTGCCAAGTCTGCCCAAGACCTCAGATGCCAACAACAAGCTTGGGAGTCACCACAACACTCACTTCTGACCTGCTGGCTATAAGTTCAGAGTTTTTCCACCACCCCTTTCTGGATGCCAGCTGTAAGCTTAGAAGTCCCCAGCCTCCCTCACTTCTGACTTGCTAGCTCCCACTACTCTCTAGGGTTTGATAATTCACTAGAATGACTACTCACAAACTTCAGAAAAGGGCTATACTTATGATTACAGTTTCATTATAGCAAAAGGATACAAATGAAGTGACACATAGGGCGAGGTCTGAGAGGGTTTCCAATGCAAAGCTTCTATGTCCCCAAAAGGGATGCACTACCATCCCACATACATCATGTCTTTCGCCAACCAGGAAGTCCATAGAAATTCAGTGTCAAGAGCTTTTATTGAGGATTTTTGCCATGTCATCTTAAGGAGGTCATTATGAGGTAGTATCAGGAGGTGAGTATGTCTGGTCTGGCCAGCCGCCACACAAGAGTCACCACACCAGCATAACCTGCTGATTAGGTGTGGTATGGAGTCTTTATCAAAGACACTTAAACCATTAGGGAAATCCCAAGATTTTGGGCATTATCAGGAACTGAGGACAAAGACAAATTCTTTGTGTAAAGTTAATGTACACCCCACATTGGCACTCTCTACCTTATCATAGGGAGGCAGGACAGGGTGGTTTAAAGAGCCCTAAATTAAGAGGAGTCTTGGGTTTCAGTTCTGGCTCTGCTGCTGACTTACTTGCTCTGTGACCTTGAACAAGTTACTTCTTAGCTTCTCCAGGCTTCGCTGTAAAACGAGGAGGTGAGGTTGGATGCTCTCTAAGGGACCTCAGGCTTCATCATCCTTACCAACTGGAGGCTTTTCCCATCTGTTTAGCCCATCTGTTTTCTTGTGCTTCCAGATACTAGTAGTAAAAATCCTTAGGAAAAGTTGTGGAGAGCAGTGCTAAGTCTGAGATCTACAGAGAGGCTTAATTTTCCACATGAAATGCTGAGGAAGAGAGAAGCCTAGAAATCCCTGGGTTCATGGAAGAATTTGGGACCTAAGCCAATGGCCAGGGACTACCAAGCCTTAGGGCTGTGTCTACCATCTGGGTTAAGGTTAAGGTTCTATGGTTGGTGTTGGGGCTTAATGACTGGTCAGTGTTGGGGGTTATTGTGTAACCAGACTTGGGGTTACTATGGCTGAGAAGATGCAGTTTGGGTCTGGTGTGGAGGTCACAGGCTGGTCAACAATAGATGGGGCAGATTCTGTAAATTGTTGTATGGGTGGCCTGGGTGGTATACAAAAGTGACTTTGGCCACGTGTGACTTCTAAAGCATTTGTTGTCATCCAACATATTATATATTTTACATATTCGTTTGTTTCTTGTGGCCTCCTTTGAGTAGAATATCAACTTCACGAAGGCAATGACTTTGTTCTCTGTAGTAGCTCTGGCTCCTAGCACATGTGTCTTAGGCTCGGTTCTTTAGAGAAGCAAAACCAGTGAAGTATATATATTATCTCACGTGATTGTAGAGGCTGTCAAGTCCCTAGTCCATGTGTCAGGCATCAGGCTGGAAGCTTCTCCTGACTCATGTAGCTGCAGGGGCTGATGAACCCAAGATCGGCAGGTCAGATGGCAGGCTGCTGGTTTGAAGGCTGCTGGCTCACAGGCTGAGGAGGCTGATGAATCCCAAGACTGGTAGGCAATACAGCAGGCTACTGGCTCAAGCCCCAAGAACTGGAGGCCAGATGATGATGAGTCAGGTCAAGTCCCAAGAACTGGAGGCCAGATGATGATGAGCCAGATGCAGGATCCAGAGTGAGGAAAAGCCAGTAAGCTTTGCCAGAATGTCCATATATATATTTTGGATGCAAGTCACACCCCCGAGGAAACTCCCTTTACAACTGATTGGCTGATCACATCAGATCACATCATGGAGGATGACTACATTTTTACATAATTGCCAAATTACGTCATTATGTAACTGCCAAACTACATCATTACATAACTGCCAAACTACATCATTACATAACTGCCAAACCACCGAGAATCATGGCCCAGCAAAGTTGACATTGAACCTTAACCATCACAACATGATAAAAAAACCAAACCAGTTGCCACTAAGTTGATTTCGATTCATGGTGACTCCACGTGTGTCAGAGCAGAACTGTGCTCCTTGGGGTTTTCAATGGCTGAATTTTGGAAATAGATTGCCACGACCCTCTTTTGAGATGCCTCTGGTTGAACTTGAACCTCCAACCGTTCAGTCAGCAGCTGAGCACATTAACTCTTTATACCACCCAGACACATGGCAGGTGGTCAATAAATAACTGTCGAGTGACTAAATGCGCAATGCCAGGGTACATGCATCTGGGAGTAGTGATGATGTGTGCATTAGACTAGTGGCTCCCTAACTTTGCTGCACATTAGAACCACCTAGAAAGTTTTAAAAATCCCAATGCCTGTACCAGTGGATCAGAACGTATTGGGTTGGAAGCCAGGCATCCATAGTTTTTAAAGATCACCAGGTCACTATGAGTCAGAATGGACTCGACGGCAGTGGGTTGTTGTTGTAGGTGATTGCAGTGTGCTGCAAAGTTTGGAATCCACTGCCTTAGATTCCTTAAAGTGCAGGAGGGCACATGCTGACACGTGGGGACACACACAGAGTCTGCACATGTGCAGAAGGAAGGAGTGGGCTGTGGTGAGGCTCAGGTTCTGAGTGGTAGGATGGAGACTTTTTGTCCTAGATCTCTATCACATTCTCCAGACACCCGCCACGGAGGTGATTACTTTGCTATCACCAAATGGATTTTGGCCGCGAGTCAAAAAGAGCTCTCGCTTTCCAGCTAAACAATGGCAAATCAGTTTGAGGTCTCGGCTGGAGCTGCTGATTAGGGCTGGCAGCCAGGAAGCCTCTGGCTGTCGGAGCCAAAGAAAGGCTAGGGAAGGCCTTTGGGAGGACGAGGCAGGCAGGAACTGGAGGTCAGCTCGGGGGTCACAGAGGTCAGCCTTCTCTTGGGGTGCAGGAGAAGCCTAGGAGGGTTGCTGCCTAGGTTTGGGAGTTCAAACTCTGCTTATTTAGTAGTAATATTAATGATATGAATTGTCATCTATTGAGCACTTGGTGTGTGCTGGGCATTTTAATACCTTTGTTGCAATAAGTGGGCAGTGTAGGTATTATTATCCCTTTTTACTCAGGCCCTGAGGGGCAAAATAATGTGCTCAAGCTCAAACAGTTTCAAAGTTCCAGAGCCAGATTTGGAACTAGTTCTGCCTTGAAAAATCCAGACCTTTCTTCAGGACGCTCTGCTGTGTGTTGGTTTGCATGTCCAGATCATGAGCTCCTGTGACCACCGCAGACTTGGGTTTGAAAGGCAGTGTCTGAGTAAGTGTTTAGTCATGAGGAGGCCCCCTGGGGAGTATTTGCTGGAGGGAGAAAAGAATGAGAACATGTTTGCTGAACGCATGCATGACTAGGGACTGAAGGAAGGGCTGCAGCGAACTGAGGTATGCATTGTGTGGTAAATGGCCCCAGTGATCTTCCTTCCTGGTCTTCAAGCCCTGAGTAGTCTCCTCCCACATTGAATCAGAGCTGGTCTGTGTTACCAACAAAAAAGTGCAGAGGCTATTGTGTATGACTTCCTAAGCTAAGTCATAAAGGACATTGCAGCTTCCACCTTACTCTCTTGGATTACTCATCCTGGAGAAAGCTAACTGCCATATTGTGAGGACACTCAAACAGTACTGTGAAGAGGTCTTACTGAAGCCTCCTCACAACAGCCGGCACCAACTTGCCAGCAATGTGGCCGAGCCATCTTGGAGTTGAATCCTCCAGCCCCAGTCAAGCCTTCAGATGACTACAGCCCAGAACTACCCAGTCAAGTCACCTCAGAATTCCTGACCCACAGAAATTGTGAGAGGAAATAAATGTTTATTGTTTTAAGCCACTGAGTTCTGGGGTGATTTGTTATGCAGTGACAGTTAACTAATAAATATTGCTAAGTGTCTTTTGAGCTGAAAATTTAGTGAGCTTCCTGGAGGAGATAATTACTCCATTCTGTACTCCTACTCACTTATGGCCTTTGCCTCTCAGCATGTCTTGCATTATAGCAGAAAGACGTGAGACAGATTTAGTTTTAAATCCAGACTTCTCAATTCACTCAATTTACTATTTTAGGATTTTTATTATAATTATATATATATTGCAATTATTATTAATTCTTCTCCTTATCTTTTTCCATTTCTTCTTTGTCCTTTCTTCTCTTCCTCCCCTTATTTTTCTTCATAAGTCTTGTCAGAGTAATAGTAGCATTTAGTAGTAATGGCTGTCATTTTTAAAGTACTTAATCTGTGCCATGCATGAGGTAGCCATGAGTCAGAATTGTCTTGATGACAACTGTTTTATTATTATTATTAATATACCAAGCACTGTGCTATGTTATCTACGGACATTCTTTAACTAATTCCCTCAACAGCCCTGGTTGTCGATTCTGACTCACAGTAACCCTATAGGACAGAATAGAACTGCTCCATAGGGTTTCCAAGGCTGTAAATCTTTATGGAAGCAGACTGCCACATCTTTCTCCCGCAGAACGGCTGGTGGGTTCAAATCACTGACCTTTTGGTTAGCAGCTGAACACTTAACCACCGTGCCACCAGGGTTTCTTGTGTGTATGTGGGGGAGGGGAGAATTAGGCATTATTATACCCCTTTTTAAAAACAGATAAGGAAACCAAAACTCAGAACATTTGAGTCGTCTGCCCAAGGCCAGACAGACAGAATCAAGATTCAAAGCCAGCTTTGTCTGAGTCCAAAGTGCTCATTCTCGTTATATCCCCTTACTTCTGAGCCTCAGCTTTCTCGTGTGTAAAACTGGGACAATACTGACTTCATAGATTCCTGTCAAGATGAAAAGAGGTTGTGCCTTTAAAGCAATTAGCTCTTGGGTGTGGCATATGGCAGGTGTTTAACAAGTAGGGGCTCCCTGACCTGCCTTTCCTCCTTTTCCCTTCTGCTGTGTACCTTAACACTGGCTGTCTTGACCTTTGTATACAAACGGTCATGCCAAGTGCTCTCACAACGAGAGCAGCAGGGAGTTGATGTGGCTAAGAGCTGGAGACCGTGGGGCCTGTCCAGGTTAGGGTGGGTGCCCTGGGTCTGGAGTCCAAGGAAATGCTCCCACTACCTCTGGCCCCACCCACTGAGCCCATGCCAGTTCAATGCTTGGAGAGGAAAGTGGCCTGCCTGAGCTCACACAGAGGAGAGGACACGGTATCTGCATTTCTATGCAGGTCAGTGCCTGTGGAGAGGCTGGGTGTGTAGCGCCTTCTCCAGCTGGAGAATCCCAGCTGACAAAACATTGTCCTCAGGGGGTATCGAATCATCTCTCAGATCAGTCAAGAGGCCCCAATTAATTACAAGTGCTAAGTGAGTGGCCTGGAAGCAGGGTGTGCAGTCAATTAAAGAGGTGATAGAGGAGACTTCATTAACCCTCTGCCTCCTGGCAGCTTTCAGGGTTAGGAGAAAGAAGGAACCTGTCCCAACAAATCAAGCAGAGGACAGGGCCCCACCAAAGATGGCGCAGAGGGATGGCTCTGTTGACTGGGAGGAGGGATTGAGCTTTAAATCCTCTTCCCACTCCAGGTTTCTTGACTTCCTGGGTCTTGACCCCCGTTGTGAAGTAAATGGCCAGACGGCACTCCATTTGGCAGCTGCGGGCAAAGTTCTGTTTGTGTTGCTCCTCACGAGCCAAGGTGGAGAGCAGCCTGCCCGTTGGGCTCGCTCCTCAGGCACCTCGAACCCAGCAGCCTAAACCAAACTCATCTCTCCAAACAGGTCTCCCACCGGTCTTCCAGGTCTTGGAGAATGTACTGCCCAAGATGGAGACACAGGCATGGGCCTAGACCCTCCCTCCTCCTTGACCCCACACCCAATCCTCAAGTCCTCCACTATGTCCCTTCACTCCACTTACTTCTCTGTATCCCTTCACCACTGCCTAAAGTCAGACCTCACCATCTCTGACCTTGACATTATACCAGCTGCTCCCTGGGCTGCCAGCTTCCCGTTTCTTACCGCTCAGAGCATCCTCCACACAGTCCTATCTGGTCTTCCTCAACAGGCATATCTGATTGGGTCATGCTCCTGCTCAGTATCCTTCAGTGGCTCCCCATTGCCTCCAGGTGGAGCCTGGGCTGCAGGTAGAAGCCCTGGGGAGTCTGCACCCTTGTTAATGTTCCCAGCCTCTCAGCCTTTCACTGAGCCCTCAGTAAGTGCCCGCAGACGTCCCCTGCCTTCCCTCCTCACTCCCACCACATGTGGGTTTTCTTTTCTCTCCTCCAGGCCTTTGCTCACGTTAGCCCCTCTGCCTGGAATGCCCTCCTCCCCCCACCAGATGGACTCCTCCTTTTCCTTTCAGACTCATATCAGATGCCACCTCCTTCAGGGAGCCTTCTCCTAAGCTCCCTGAGTTTACCTGCATCACTTGTACATGTTATGGTGGGTAACTGGTCTGCTGACCTGCCTGTCTCTTCCATTAGCAGGTAAATCCCTGAATGGAAGGGGCTGAGTGATTTGTATTCTTGGTACCAAGTACAGAGGGAATGCAGTCTATTTAACTTATTCCGGTTTTTAGGAGAAGACCTTCAGGACTAAAAGTGAGAGGATGCTGATATTTACCGATTGGAATACAGGGCACATTGGGAATAGGCTGGGATTTGTGGACGCCACTGAGTGGGAAAGAGAGGAAAGAAGAGCAGAGGAGAAGCATCCGAGTGTCTGGGTTGGGTTGATTACTGAGGAGGGACTTGGGTCTTGGGAGGGCAGTGCCTGGGTACTGGGAGGAGCACCCAGATGGATTCCCAGGGAAGCCCATAGTCCTTGTGTTCTTTCTTTCCAATCCCCGTCCTTGGAAAAGACTGACCTCAGATTTGCAGAATCCCTGGGAAGTCTGCCACTGGCTGCTGGCCCAGCTCTGGGACACTTCTCCCACTTCCTGGGACCCTGTGGCTGAACAGGTTTGGGGCTCTGGCTCCTCTGAAGCTCTGCTCAATCCCAGTTGCTATGTAGGGATAGGGTAGTCTTGCCTTTCAGCCTTCTTGGTGGGCAGACTCTAAGATGATTCCTCCCAACCCAGAATTCACACACTTCTGTATCCTCTTCCCTTAAGTGTGGGCAGGACCTGTGACTTCTTCTAACCAATAGAATATGGCAAAGGTGATGTGATGCCACTTTTATGATTATGCAACATAAGATTGTAGCTTCCATCTTCCTTTTTTCTTTATTGACTCTTTGTTGCTTTGTTGGCTTGCTCACTCTGAAGCCAGCTGGTGTATCGTGAGCTGTCCTATGGAGAGGCCCATGAGGCAAGGAACTGAAGACAGCCTCCAGTCACCAGCCAGCAAGGAACTGAGGCTCTCAGTCCAACAGGAACTGAATCTGGCCAACAACCACATGAGCTTGCAAGCAGATCCTTCCTCAGATGAGCCTTCAGATGAGAGCCCCATCCTGGCCTGCACCTTAATTGCAGCCTTGTGAGAGACCCTGAAGCAGAGGACCCAGCAAAACCTTGGGTGGGCTCCTGGCCCACAGAAACTGTGAGATAATAAATGTGAGCTGTTTTAAGCAGCTAAGTTTGTGGCAATTTGTTATGTAGCAATAGGTAACTGACTAGTCTCCCACTGCGGCTGAACCTCCGCTGATCAGAGTCCAGGGGCTCTGCTACTCACAGTGCACAAGCCCAGGGTGATGGGCAGATCTGGGAGAACAGGCAGGAGGGGTGATATCAGGGCATAGAAGAGGAAAGGATCAGACTCTGCACCCCTCCGCCATTATCCACTAAGTACAGGGAGCTAAAGGAAAAATGGCTATAATTACCACACAGATGGGACAGAGATTGATTGCCTGGGCCCTGAGTCAGCACTGGGGTTCCTGAGCACCCACAGTGACCAGGCCGTGGGCTGAGTTTCTGGGAGGCCGCAGGGCACGGCCAGCCCTGTCCTTACAGAGTTCCCAAGCTTGAAAGGGAGACAGGCAGTATGGCATAAATTAAAATAGAATTTGCAAAATGCCGTCCATTGACTGCTTGGTCCACAGTGGTCAAAGTGTGCGTGCAGGAGCCCATTTAACCCTCCCACATCTGCAGGGGTCAGAGCAGTGATTATGACCCCATTCTACTAGTGAGGGGAATGCTCTGAGGGGTTACGTAGTTTGCTCAGTGTCACTCCGCTGGGCAGCAGAGCCTGTCTGAGCACTCAGACCTGGGCATCACGTATCAGGGTGGGCATCTCAGAGGAGGTGATGCTGGAGCTAGGTATTGAGAAGTTAGAGGAGTCAGGGTGCACAAGGGAGGGGAAGAGTACCGTTCATTCCAGGCAGAGGGGACTGAGTATGCAAACACATATCAGCACGTTCGGGCAAGGAGGGGTGCTTGGTGTGCTTGGAGCACAGAGTTGGGTGTGGATCTGACCTAGCTAGTAGATTGGGGTCATATCAAGCAGGACGCTTCTGACCTTTCTTGATGTTATCCTGTGGGAAGCCATTGAAGGGTGTTGGGTTGGGGAGTGACTTAGTTCAATTTGCATTTTAGATGAGTCTGTTGGGTGAGGGTGGGGGTGTTGGGGAGAGGATGGAGGGGAGGGAAGAGGCAGAGGCTGGGAGACAGTGTGTGGGGAGTAGGGGTGCTCAGCCAAGCAAAGAGAAGGGGAGGAGAGAAGGGGAGGCCTAACTTAAGGCAAAGCAATAGGGAGAAGCTGGGGTGGAGAAGGGTTCTGGCCTGGCCCTGACTCCTCATCAGAGCCAGGGAAGTGTCTGTGTCCCCAGGCCCTGCACCAGCCTGGGTCAGAGTTGGTGCCCCATTAATGTCTGTGGAATGAACGACTAACCTACCTCTGCTCCCCCCCCCCCCATGACTCTGCTTTATTTCAGGGTGCTGCATGCCAAGGAGCTGTGGGGGTGGTCAGAGTGGGGTCCGGAGGGCAAGAGGATGGAATGCCCTGGACACTGGCCTCGGTTGATCTCTGGGGTAGTTTCCACAGTGTTGGGGCCAGAAGCGAGGATGAAACTGAAGATTTTCTGCGGCCTCTTGAGCTCTGTAGGTCATCCCCCCATTGGTGAGTGGGTGCCTCCCATTTAGACTCTGGTTGTGTAGATGGACAGAAGAGGACAGACAGACCAAAGAGCTGCTGTACAAGGTCTTTTCTTTGTCATGGTTGGTTTTGTACACCTGTACTTAGCATTTGCGTCATACAAAGAGGGGAGCAACAGCCATGGCTTTTGGTCAGGTTCGGGGGGCATGAGGGGTGCCCCTCCCCTCCCCCCAGGCACTGACACATTTAAAGGAAGCAGAGCAACAAGGACACACCAAATGTGGGGAAGGGAGGCCCCTGCATGAGCAGGATGGTCGTCCTCACGGGGTCTCACTGGGATCCCCGCCAGGGCCAGCACAAGACTTCCCGTTCTCTCCCCAGGGAAGAGGGTGGGCTCTTCCGGAGTGGGGATATCTGGTGGGAGTCACATCCTCAGGCCTGGGAAACATTTCCTTCTCTGAGCTAGCATGACCCCAGCCTCCCTGTGCAGCTGAGCCCTGTGGGACCCTAGAAAGATGGACAGGTGGACAACCCTGACAGCTGGGTGCCAGGAGCTGTTGGGACTGGGAAGTCCACCCCACTCTACTCTAGCCACAAGCCTTGAGGGTGGCTGCTTTGTCCATCAGCTGCCCCTGGGAGGGTCCTGGGTAGAAACACTTCTGTCCTCTGTCTCTGTCTCTCCATCTGTCTCTTTGTCTGTCTGTCTCTCCCTTCACCCGACTCTCTCTCACACACACCTAGGAGTCTCTCAACTCACTGCTTCCTTTTGGAGGTGTACCCCACACAGCTTTGCAGTTAAGAACACCTTCCAGGAGCTTCTGGACCTGCGGTGGAGGAACACCCATGCTTGGAAATTCTGGCCCATTGCCAGCACCCGGCATGGGCAGATATAGAGGGATTTCTGTAGCCCTTTTCCTCCTCTCTAGGGATGAACTCCCAGGCACACAGCATGGTCGGGTCCTCTTCCCCCCATCCTTACACCTGCACACTAAAGGAGGGGGCACACTCCCTCCCTTGCAGCTCATTTTGTTTCCACCCACCTGCAAAGGACTGATCCTTCTATCCCCCTAACTGGGGTGCTCTCTTAAGTTTGTGTGGATTTGCTGAATTCTGGGGCCTCTCCCCCACTGCCCCTGCCCCCTGAGTGTGTCACATGCACATTGCTCCATTTGTGTGTGACACACGCATCCCCCCATGCAATGGGTCACACCGCGTACCCTGGTCACATCCCGTGCACATCCCTTCCCTGCTAGACCATCACACACATGGTGTCCCCTCCCTCACAGTGCGCTGTACATAGGCATCCTCTATGGGCCACATGCCAGCTTCTCTCTAAAGTCAGGCCTGTGTCTGGGATGACAGTCATCTTGTCTCCCCAGACTTTAGAGTGATCACCTGGCAGTGGTTGGAGCCAGGTATGCCCCAGTAGACATTCTCCCCCTGCTTCCTCCTCCAGGAAGACCTCAAGGCTTGCTGCTCAGGAGCAGATAGGGGATGTCTGGAGGAGTCCCGGATGTGCTCCTTGACTAAGCCAGCCAGCCCAGAGGGCACAGGGCAGGGGGAGGGGGAGCCCACTCTGGGGGCTGGTGGGGATGTAGAGACCACCAGGGATGCCCTCTGAGGATCTGGGGGTCCCTTGGGCCCACTTCAGACACCTTGCATGGCTGGGTTCCTTGTGCAGCTGGAACTCCCCAGGCTTCCATCTCTGCTGCCCATCTGCACTTTATGCCCTGGGGCCACCTTAAGGTCTGCAGGCCCCTGCCAAGGAAGAGCCCTCTCCGAACACTTGGGGTCCACCCCTGTGTCCAGGCAGGGCTCGTGCACAGAGTGTGAGGAGGCCTGGGGCCCCTGGACTGGGTCCTGCCTGTTTCTGCCCCAGGACTCCAGGGCTTTCGAGAACGACCATCCTGCCCAGGATAGCAGACACGAACAGATAAGCAGACAAGAGGGGTGCAAGGTGGCTCCCCCATCATAGACACAGGCACAGACACAGGCCCCTTAGGGGGCCAGACACGGGGCACAAGGGGAGGGGGCAGAGGAGGCGGGCAAGTCCAGGGAGCCAGAGCCACCAAGGCCCTGCTCCCCAGAGAAGGGACAGACCAGGGGACTTCTCTGGTTCCCTAAACATATGGATTGTTTTGTCTCGTCTTTAAAGTATTGCAATCTAACTGATATGGCTTTAACTATTGGAAACGGACAGAGAAGACACACGTCTCTCTGAAATAAAAGCATAAATCCACTAAAATGGAAAACCTGCAGGATGCAAACTGGGGCCAGTGGGGCAGGGACTTGGAGGGCAGGCAAGTCACCCCCTCCCTGGCCCCTGCTCTTGGGATAGGGCCTGGTGGGGCCCAGCATGGCTTCCTGGGGCACTGCCTGGGCCCATCCCAGTGGACTTCTGAGTACCTCAGGCAGGAACCCTCAAGGGAGGGAGGACTCTAGGCCAATGACAAGGTCTCCTCTTGGATGTGGCCATCTGGGAGTGATGGTCTTAGGGCTGGGGATGGCTCTCACCCATGTTCCTGCTCCCCAACACACGTCTCTGTACACGACTGCCTTTTCAGACCCACACCCATGCATGCAATAGCCTGAGGACATCTGACAACTCCTTCCAACATACACACCCATCACTCCTGACACACATATACAAGCTAACACAGGCAATCTCCGACACACACATGAGATGGCTATCACACACACAACACACTCAACTCATGCACACCACCACCTCCAACCTGCACACACACACAATCTCCAACATACAGATATGATCACTGACACACACACTCTCAACACACAAGAACTCTAATATTTACACACATATACACAGTCTTTGGCTACACAGTCTCAGGCGTGCATGGACACACACTCTCCCCTCACGTTCACTCCATGCCTCCCCGCCCCAGTTATCACACAACTGGATGAGCAGGAGGCCTTGACAATTTTGGGGCAGGGGGATGTCAGCTAGATCCCAGACATCCCAGAGGAGAGTTTGTTCTTGGCCAATGACATGGATGGACAGATGCCTTCTGCCAGTGGGAACTGGCTTCTCCCCAAGGGCTTGGGGCTTTGGCCAGGAAAAGGGTCCTCCTGGGGCCCATAGGCCTGAAAGCACATGGATGGAACAAGGTGGGGAAGGGGGGTCGATAGGAATGGGGACAGCCTGGCTACACCAATGGGGGGGTTCCCCATGGCATGGGCCATCGCTGCCCAATGGCTCCAAGTGTTTTCTGGGGGTCCTGGGCAGCCCCTTGGCTGGGCAAGCTGGGCCCAGCCTGGCAGTGGGGCCCTAGGACCTAGGTGGGGTTGGGGGGAACAAGGGGATAACCCACCCTGGGGCCCCTCCACAGATGAGCTAAAGTCCAAAGAGGATCCATCGGAGGGATCAGCTTGGCCGGGGCTATGCCTCTCTGGGAGGAGCTGGGAGGGTGCTCCTGGGCTGGGTGCCACCAGGGGGAGGGGAGAACCCCAGCCTCCTGCCCAGATCCTGGCCTGGTGGGAATTTGGCGGGGCCTCCCAGGCTGTGCCCTCACGGGGCAGGCTTACCCCAACTCCCTTCCTTAGGGCCAGGCCACTCAGCACCCCTGCCCTGACCTGGAGGCCTACTGGGGGTCAAAGGCCAAAGGTCAGCATGCTGGGCAGGGTTGGAATGTGTCATTACTTTGGCTGGCTGGGGACAATGGTTCTCCTGGCAGTGGGGAGCACGAAGGAATGTGGGGGGGTTTACCACACCAGCATAGACCCTGGGCCTACTGAAGGGGCCCCCAGTGTCTTCAGGCCTGGGTTCCGTACGCCCCTGCTGGGGAAAAAGCTGTCTTCCCTTTCTCAAGCTACTTGGGAGTAGGGTGGGGCCACATACACTGGGATGAAGACGGTCGGAGGCAGTGCTGAAGGGGAGAAGCCCCTGGCCAGGGAAGGGGGGCAGAGGCCAACTGAGGTTTTCCCCTTCAGCACTGAGACGGAACTGAATAAAAAAGAAAAGAAAGAACACCAACAAAAAGTAACAAGTGGAATGGGACGGGGACAGGTGGCCAGTCACTTCTTGAACATGTCCTGCAGTGGCCCGGGCAGGTATTTGAGCACCGTGTCCAGGATGCTCTCCTCCTCCTCCTCGTCTTCGTCTCCGCAGCCCGCAGGGATGGCTTTCTTGGGCCGGGTCAGGCTCCCCTCACATGGCTGCTCCAGGGCCGCCTTCTCCTCAGCCTCTTTCTCCTCCTTCTTCTTCAGCCCATACTGGAGAGGGAGAGGGGAGAGACCCGGCATGAACAGAGCCATGCAAACTCATAAACCACCCCCTGAGCCTCAGTTTCCTCATCTATAAAATGGGGACAAGGACGCCTTCCTTTTGGAATTGTGCCTCATCTTCAGTAGGTGCTCAGTAGTCGAGACACCGTGTGTGGGGTTTCCTCTAAAATTCCTACATGCCCGTGGTAACTTACCTGCTATTTCAAAATCCCCAAAGAGCTGAACACTGAAAGTTTTCCTGTATGTTTGGAGGCAAGTTTTAGCGGCAAAACCTGCCCAGAACTGATGGGAGAATATCTTACTGCAGTGGTGTGACCAGACACACACTGAACTGTTTGGTTATAGAGTGCAGCCCCGCTGGGAGTGATATGTAACAGTAACAGGTGCTCAGCGCACTCTGGTATTTTTCTAAAATTCCTAAATTCTGAATTCCCAGCTACTGGGCCCCAAGCATTTCCGTATGAGACTGTGGACCTGTGGCAGCAAACGTTATCCGGCATTTACTAGTGTATGCTCCTGGTTTAATCCCTATAACGATCCTTTGGTTTGTGCTCGACTGCTAACCTGCAGGCTGGTGGTTTGAACCCACCCAGTGGTACCGCGAAAGAAAAGGCCTGGTGATCTGTTTCCGTTAAGATTACAGCCAAGAAAACTCTAGGGTGCCCTTCTACTCTGTAACACGTGTGGTCGCCATGAGTCCGAATTGACTGGACAGCAACTAACAACAACAACAATCCACCGAGGCAGGTGTTCCTGTGATACCCACTTTTCTGGTGCGAAGAGCGAGGCTCAGACGAGCTAGGTTTTAAGGTGAGAACTGGGATTCAGAGCAGCCTGGCCTGGGATTTTGGGGGCGGATGCGTTTGACCCCTCATGCCCTGTCCCTCCGCTTGCTGACCTTGTCTCTGATCTGCTGCCGGACCTTCTCGCGCTCCGCCTCCATGCGCGCGTGCTTGGCCTTGCGCTCCTCCTCCTGCTGCCTTAGCGCCTCTTGCCGTTCCTCCTCCTTCTTCTGCGCATCCGGGTCCTTCTCCTCCTCTCCCCCTAGCATCTTCCCCATGTCTTTGGTGGCCCCTGCAGAGGTAGGGTGGAAGGGGAGAGGGCAAGATCAGCCTGGTGGCAGGGGCTCAGGATGGGGTAGAGGGCCAGGGAGCCCTGAGATCCCCTCCCCCTTGGGTGGGGACCGGAGGGTGCGGGCCTCACCTCCGAGGGCCTGCTTCATGACGAAGTCCATGCCGCTGGTTCCGATTATTGTGCTCTAGCCCACGGCTGAATTCGCATGCAGCGCTCTCTGCAGGCGTGGCTCTGGGAGATGTGCCAACCTGCAAAAGAGGAGTTGGGAGATGGGAGAGGCCTCTGGGCGGGCAGGACTGTGGAGTTAGGCAGACAGAGACCTTATCCTGGTTCGGGACCAGGGGACCATCAGTCTGAGGCCGGGACCCCATTCCCTGGTACCCAGGGGAAAGGCAAAGGGCTATTTACTGAGCACTTGTTATGTGCCTTGGGTCCCTGGGTGGAGCAAAGGGTTTGTGCTTGGCTAGTAACTGGAAGATTGGCAGTTTGAACTCACAGCAGCATCACGGAAGAAAGGCCTGGCAATCTGCTTCCATAAAAATTACAACCAAGAAAACCCTATGGAGCAGTTCTCCTCTAACACGAGTCAGAATCAACTCGACTGGCAACAAGTTTGTTTTGTTTTATTTTTTGTTGTGTCAGACACTATGTGCTGCCAAACAGCTTCTACTGTCTAGTTTAAAATCTTCATCTTAACCGTGTTCTAATTTGATTGAAGTCAGGAGGATTGGAAAGAGCCTGGAATTTGGAGCTAGGCAGAGCCGGGTTCTAATACCACCCTAATTCCTTATTTGCAGTGTGACCTTCAGTTACTTCACTTTCCCCGAGGCCCAGTTTCCTCCTCTATAAAACAGAAATGACAGTGCCTCTATTCCCAGGGCTACTGCAGAGATTGGAGAGAATTCCAGTCTTGGTCTTCGAAAGCCACTGGATCCATCCAAAGACCATCATGTGCTTAGGGCCCCAGCAAGTCAGAGGCGGGTGAAAAAATAAGAACATCCAGCTTTGGTGAACATATCCAGACTTTTGAAATTACACCAGTGGAGACAAATTATTTTTATCACAGCATACATGAAAGTTTTGTGTTTTATGTCTTAATATTTATTTTTATTTTGGATTACACACAGGGGCTGTTAGAGGCATTCTAATCTTTTCGGGGCTTAGGGCTTTGAAAATACCTAGCTAATGTTAGACGCTCAGCTAATGTTAGTCCTCCTTTCCCTCTCCCTAAATCACCAACTTTTTATTATAGTTTTTATTGTTATTTGTTTTTGCCCCAGAAGAATTTCTCCAGATAGAATCTCAACAGGAATTTAATATGCAAAATATGTGAAAGTGGAACTATTCCAATGGTTATGGTAGCAGGGAGGGATGGAGGGTCTGGAATCTCTACCCTTGGCCTCCTTCTTCCCATGCTCCCCCTACACCCCAGAGAATTTGAACCCTGGTGCTCTAACTCTTACAGGTCTTTATATTTTAACCATTTAGTTGCACTGTTTCTTTAATGGGCAACCAATAACCCAAACCAAACCCACTCCACTCGAGTCGATTCCAACTCATAGTGACCCTATAGGGCAGAGTAGAACTGCCCCATAGGGTTTCCAAGGATGTACATCTTTACAGAAGCAGACTGCCACATCTTTCTCCTGCAGAGCGGCTAGTGGGTTTGAACCCCCGACCTTTGGGTTAGCAGCTGAGTCCTTTAACCACTGTGCAACCAAACCTGTTGCCGTTAAGTTGATTCCGACTCATATAGTGACCCTGTAGGACCAAGTAGCGCTGTCCCATACGGTTTCCAAGGAGTGGCTGGTGGATTCAAACTGCCGACCTTTTCGTTAGCAGCCAAGCTCTTAACCACTGCACCACCAGGGCTCCTTTAATGGACAAAGCCACCACAGATACCTTTCTGGGTGTGAACAGGAATATCCATGAGCTATCCAAAAAGTGCTATAAGTTGATGGTCAGCTGAGGCCAGGCCTACTCCCCAAGGCCTTTCATCCCAAAGAGCCTTGGGGTCTTTGTCACTTGCTAGAAGGCACAAAAAATCCACGGGTGTGTGCTTGAGTACTACTCTAAAGGTTGGGGATTTGAACTCACCCAGCGGTGCTATGGAAGAAAGGCCTGGCGATATGCTTCCATAAAGATTACAGCCAAGAAAACCTTATGGAGCAGTTCTAGTCTGCAACACATGGGGTCACCATGAGTTAGAATCAACTTGATGATTTTTGGTCTTAGGAAGAATAAGGGATTTTGGGAAATGGCAGAGAAGCCAGGCCGGATATTACAACCAGGTTGAGTTCAGGGTTGCTGGCTGTTCATTGATGATGAATTTTCCTCATTTCTTTCAAAATGAGAAAACATGTTGGCAGACTGAGATCTTTCCTTAAAATAGTGTTCAAGAGCTTATTTGAGGACTTCTATCTGATCAGATCACCTGACAGGTAGTGAGGAAAAAAAAAAAATCCTTGCAGGCTTTGGCATCAGACACACCTGGTTCGAAATCCTGGTACCAGTGCTTACTGGCTACGTGTTCCCTTCAAAATGGAGGAGTGTTAAGGCTACCCTTGGACCCTTGTGAAGGAGAAGAAAAGATACTGATCAAGTGCCTGGTGGGTAGGAGGCACTCACAAAATGTTAGCCATCGCTGAATACATATTTATGGGCACAAACCAAAAAGGAATAAGGCTTTCCAGGAAATGCACGAGAACCCAACATGACCCAGAATTCTGAGCTTGAAGTTTGCTCAGCTCTGTCAATCTGATGTTTTCATTTGATTGAAGACATTGTGAAAAGACTGCATTTCTAAGAACAGGAAAGGAACCACTGAATCATCAAATCATTTCAGGAACCATTGAGTTCCTACTCTGTGTTTACATGGAGCTCAAGGAATTCCAGGTGGTGGTGGAGGGCGTAGGACTCTAATTTGAGATGCTTCAAATTGGTCGACAGGACACCTGGGCTTTCCTTCCAGCCCCACCCCTAACTCGCTAGGTGACTCTGGCAGGTCTCTCACCTGGACCAGATGGTCTTTTAGACCCTTTCCAGTGCTAATGCTTGAGGAATCCTGCAGCAGCTGAACTGTTGACCCCCCACTGTATCCTTAAGTCCCTCTCCTCCCTTGGTTCTGTGACTCAGTCCTTTCCTCTCCCCCCATCTTCAGCTGCTCTATCTTCCTTCTTTCTCTTTCTCTCTGTTTCCTTTGCTGGCTCTTCTTTTTCCTCCTCTTTCTCAAATAGGCTTGTTCCCCAGGACTCTGACCTTAGCTCCTGTCCCTGACCCTTTTTCCTCTCCAACTTTTCCCTGGGGAAGCTCATCCATCCCAGGGGCTTTACTGACCACCTGTGCAGATGACACCCAGACCTCTCTTCTGGGATCCAGACCCCTATATTCATTCATTCATTCATCAAGTATTAGCTGAGCACCTACTGTGTGCCAGGCAATGTATTATGCACTGGGGATATAACAGTGAACAAGACAGATAAAATTCTGCCCTCATGCAGATTACATTTTGGTATGTGTATATGTGTAGGGAATAGGCAATAAATAACTCAATAAATACATTATAGGAGCCCTGGTGGTACAGTGGTTAAAGTGATTGACTGCTAACCAAAAGGTTGGTGGTTCGAAACCATCAGTGGCTCTGTGGGAGAAAGATGTGGCAGTCTACTTCTGTAGAGATTATGGCCTTGGAAACTCTATGCAGTTGCTGTCAGTTGGAATCGACTCGACTGCAGTGGGTAGTAAATACAGTCACCTTCCTCCTGGACACCTGCCCCTGCGTGTCCCATGGGTGCCTCTCAAACTCAACATGTCATCTATCACCAAACCATCTCTTTCTCCAGACTCCTCTGCTTTCATGCATTCATTCAGCAAATACTCATTTCACCCTCCTCCCCTCTAGTACTCAAGGGCTGAGTCTATTTGATGCTCAAAGTTTTCTCATGCTAGGTGGTTTGTCCTCTTAACCTGCTGGAATTTTTTAGCTGAGCTTCTTGGGTCCACCCTAAAGTCCTGCTGTGCAATTGCAGCGTGGTCCTCTCAGCCGCTAAGCAATCTCTCCATCCACCCGTCCAGACTCCCCTAACCAATCCCCACTTTCTCAAGGTCCAACCTCCTCCAACCCATCACTCTCAGCAGGTGACTTCCCTCCCACTCCGGGTGGTGCAGTGGAAGGGGTGTGGGCTCCAGGGTCAGGCACACCTGACTTGGCTCCCAAATCTGCCACTTTTTTGGCTGTGGGATGGTGAGTAATTGACTTAACCTTTCTGAATCTCTGGTTACTTTATAAAGTGAGGATTCTAACACTAATTTGAAAGATGAGAACTAATCTATGGAATAGGTTGAGTACAAGATGGGTGCTCAGGAAATGGTGGCTATTATTATCAAAATGATTAGTGCCAGCTAATGTGAGCTCCTGCAACCTCCTCTCCTCCTGGTTACTGAGGAAGGCATTTCCCTCCTTCCGGCTGGAGCCAGTCTATGTGCCATCTCTCCTTACACCTCCTTCTTGATCCATTCATCGCTCTCTGGTCCTCACATCTTCCGCCTCTTCTCCGCAGGTCCATTTTAGCCTCTCCCTTCTGCACATCCTGCCCTGGGCCCTGCCTTTCCCTTAATCTCCACTTCCTTGGCCCCCAGCCAAGCCCTACGACTCTGGGATCTGCCTGCTGCCCCTGCCTGGCCACTGAAAGTGCCCTAGCAAGGCCGCCCGAGGTCTAAACGCGAGACCCTGTGGTGTGTGCGCAGCCCTCCTCCTCCTCCTCCATCTCTTGGCAACATTAGATGCTGCCAATGACACCCCCCTCCCCATTTTTTTCAGCCTTCTTCTTGCATCTCCTCTTGAATTCCACGACACAGCACTCTTGCGGTCTTCATTCTGCTTCTCAAACATATTTTCTCTCTCCCCTTTAGCTAAGTCCATTCCTTTCCTTTGAAATGTACATGTTCCCCAAATAATCTCTCCCCAGCTCCCCCTCCCCTCCTCTCCCCTCCTCCATTGCCTCCCTTGGGAATCTCATCTACCCCTATTGGTTTGGTGCCCTTTAGCCACAGATCTCTCTCTTTCTCCCAACCTGCACATTAAACATTTTTTCATTAGTTTTATTTTGATCTTTTTCAAATCTTCCCCGTCATATTTGACAGTGTTTCATTCCTTATTTTTTCAATAACGTGTATCTCTTTAACAATTTTACCTACTTATTGTATATTATATATCTGGCAATTCTAATATCTGGAATTCGAGGGGAGGTGAACTAAATCTGCAAAACTACAAACTTGATGCTGGGTGTTGTCACATGGATCATCTCAAATCCAATCTGTCCAAAGAGCAGTCTCATCCTTGCCTCCCACACAAGCATCTTTTCCTCCAGTGTGCCTTGAAAGCCAATTATCTCAACTCAAAACTCTAGAGCCAGTGAATTCTTCATTCATTCATTCACTCACTCACTCACTCTGCACATAGACTCTGAATACCTACTCTGTGCCAGGCACTGTCTGGGTGCTGGGTCTGTGACAGGGAACAAGGGAGTCCCAGCACCTGTTTTCAGAACGTTCAGTCCATTTGGGAGACAGACACTGCACATAAGGGATTGGCGAGTTACAATTGAGAGGAGCGTACTGGGGGAGAAGTCTGGAGATGGTAGCTTAGCAATAATTCCTGCATCCACACCTTCCTCTCCTATTGCTGCTAATGCCTTGGTCCAGGGCCTCAAGATTCTGGCTTTGTGTAAACCTCTAACTCTGTCTCTCCCCCAGCTCTCATCCATCCTTTACACGGCCGTCCGATTAATCTGCCTAAAGGACAGATCCGCTCATGCAAACACCCTGTATGGCTCCCCACGGCCTTGTTAAACGACCAGAGTCCTTGCGCTGACCTTCAGTCCTGCACAGTCTAGCACTTGCCTGCCTTGTCACTTATCCCCCAGCACGTGGCTCTGCTTCAGCTAAACCCCACCACACATTCTTGCCAAACACCCCTAGGCATCTTTTCATGCTATTCTTACCCCTTAACCCCATCTCTGCCAGTTCAAATCCTGGGTCCACCACTTACTAAGTGATCTTGAGCAAGTGACTTTAATCTTTTTTCATCTGTAAAATGGAAACAGTAACACCTATGTCCAAGGCTTTTTGTGAGAACTGAGTAAGGTAATGCAAACAAAGTGCTCAGCCCAGCATTTCGCACATAGTCGGTGCTTGATGTTGTTGTTGTTTGCCATCTAGTTGATTCTGACTCATGACAACCCCATGTGACAGAGTAGAACTGCCTCATAGGGTTTTCTAGGCTGTAATCTTTACAGGAGCAGATAGCCAGGTCTTTGTCCTGCAGAGTGGCTGGGTGGATTTGAATGGCCAACCTTTTGGTCAGCAGTCGAGCACTTAACCATTGTGCCACCAGGGCTCCTTGGGTGCTTGATACATATTAGCTATCACCATCATCATCCGCAGCAGTAGCAGCATTAATTTTTCTTAAACTTCACTCCCTCCCTGAAATTTTCAGTCTCCTCACTAGATGTGGTGATGTCTTTCTCCTCCGAGACCCCCGGGTACTTTCTATGGCAGCCTTGCCTGCCTCCAGCTTGTACACTATCCGTCCAGCTATGTGCCTTTCTCTTCCACCTCTGAGCTCTTCTGAGGGCGGGACTTGTGTCTTGTTCATTTCTCCTGTCCCCAAGTCCACCACCTCTCCTGGTACATGGTAGATCCTCAGGCATATTTGCCGGATTGAATTTTACTGTTGTGTGCTAGTGAGTGTGTGAAAGTATACAAGTTCAAAATACGAATCTGAGCGTCTAACTCTGAATTCCGACATCGTGTGAGTCTGTGTGAGCGTGTGTGCAGGCTTGTGTGTAGATATTTTGCCGTATGCCTGTAGGAGTGCTGAGGTCCCGCAGGTGGCGTGCAGTTGAGGATTTTGGCCAGGCCACCAGGAGGAGCTCCTCAGCAGTTCTGCAGGAAACCTCCGTCCATCCCAGCGCGGGAAGGGTGGTGATGGTGGGGGGTGGGGGGAGGGATGTTGGACTGGGGGAGGGGAGATAGCGGGGTGCGGGGAGGGGGCGCTAGTGCTGCAGCACCACGTTTCCGCGCCACCCGCGCGCCCGAGATTTCAACGCGGGTCTTCAGCTTCCCCTCCCGATTCACTCCCAGGCCGTCCCATTTCGAAGGCAACCGAGACACCTCCGCCGGCTCGGCAGTCTGAACCCCAGGCGGCCTTCGGGACTGGGCCCCGCCATCTGACACGCAGATTCAGGCACCTGCAGTGTTTGTCCTTGTGGCTGTTTTTCTGTTTTTATGGCTCAAGTCCGGGCTATATTCACCGCAACTCAATTACAACACTCATTTGCTTTTTCCACTGGACCCTACCCGGATAGCGGCGGCGTAGGCAGGGCACGTCCCTCTACCCCCTCCCAAGCCTCCCCCCCCCGCCCCCGGCCCCAGGAAGGTAGAAACACTGGGGGAGGGGAAAGGGCGGGGGTAGGTGAGTGGGAGGAGGTGGGTAACCGCTCCTGCTGTAAAAGCAGAAGAAGGGGGGGGCTTCCCGTACCCCGGCCAGAAGAGGGGACAGGAACCCAGCGCCCCTCTCC
The DNA here is from genome assembly GCA_030035585.1 of Dugong dugon. Classification (NCBI taxonomy): domain Eukaryota; kingdom Metazoa; phylum Chordata; class Mammalia; order Sirenia; family Dugongidae; genus Dugong; species Dugong dugon. The sequence continues at coordinate 154,835,594 of CM057460.1, forward strand.
CGGACCCCCGCAGAGTCCAATACATCGAGCAGCTCTGCCCTGGAGCTCCCGACTGGCCACTGAGAGATCCCCTTCCCGAAACACTCATAGTTCCAATCCCAAAACCCGACCTGGTCTCAAAGTTTGAAAGGGAGGGGGCAGAGAGTGGCTGGTGGCGGGGACCAGTGTGGAGACCTGGACGTTCCTTCTGACCCCAGGCAGCGGACTTGTGTTGCCAAACCTTGACTTCCCTGGGAAGGAGGACAAATAGTCCCCTTGGCCCCCACCCCACCGACGCTAAGGTTTAGGTTCTCCTCCCCACCACCTTCGGTCTGTCGGCCTCCCTGCCGCCGCCCTCTGACTCACTCCGGGGGTCCGAACTGCACCTCTCGCGGGCGGCTCCCTGCTCTGAGCTGAGAGGTCCCGGGCGGGCTCCGGGCTAGCAATGGCCCAAAGTAGATCGACGTTCCCCTACCCCCACCCGCGAGCTCGAAGTTGTTCTCTAGGTTCAGACTTGAGTCTCCTGCCGCCCGCGGGGCGGTCCCGGCTCCCCGGGGGCCAGGCTGCTCCAGGCTTTTGCCCGAGGCTGTTTGGCTCTGGGGCCCTCGCCTTCTTCCCAGTTTCGCTTTCTTTGCTCCCCTCCGCTGGCTCAGTTCCTCCTCGTGGGAGCTGTCCTTTCAGCACCACGAGAGCGCGCGGCACCCCGCCGCTGCCGCGCAGCCCCCCATTCAGGAGCCTAAGCAGTCCTAGGGAGCAGTCCGCCAGAAAACTCCCGGGCTGCCCTGCGGCCTCGAGGTGAGAGCCGGGACCCTGTTGCCCACAGCCCGGCTCCGCCCTCCCGGCCCTCGGCCAGCACCGACCTGGCGGTCCCCGCAACCGTCTGGTCTGAGCCACTGGAGGACTCCGGCCCGACCCAGCGAGGCCGTTCCTTCCGCTATTCCGGCTCCTGCCGCCGCCTCGTGTAGCTCCGCCAGGCAAGCTGGGGCCGCGGCTACTGCCGCGGGCGGCTGCCGAAGGCGCCCTCCAATCACGCCCCTCAGCCGGGCCCTGACGTGCTACTGCTCCCCTTCCAGATGGGAAATTCAAATCTCTCTCTCTCTCTCTCTCTCTCTCTCTCTCTCTCTCTCTCTCTCGCTCACTCTCTCTCTCTCTCCTTTCTTCCTTCCTCCCTCCCTCTCCCTCTCTGTTTCCCCCTCTCCCTTTCCCACTCTCCCTCCCTCTCTTTTCTCTTTCCACTCCCTCCTCCTTTGCCAGCGCCCTCGCCCTCCTCCTCTCAGATATACCCTCATAATCCTCCTGCAGCCGCGTCTTCCTGGCCACGTCCCAGGGCCGTAAGCTTGTTGCTTCAGCTTGCTGAGGGGCAGTGGGGAGCAGGGGATGGAAGAAAGGTTCTTTAGAGCAGTACTCAAAGGTCACCTCCTCAGGAAGGCCCTTCTTGATTACTTCAGGCAGAATTGGTCACACACTCCTCTGGGGTAGACACACCCCGGTTCCATCTGCTTGTCTTTTGCCTGTGAGCTCCTCCAAGATGGGACCATGGCCAGATCATCTTTGCATCCCCTCAGTATGGTGCCTGGCCATGTGGGCACTCAGGAAGCTTTGATGGATCACTGTGGATGCAGCCCTTATGGGGGGGGGGGGGTCAGGAACCCACCCCGCCATGTGCACCCAGAGGGAGAAAATTCCTGCCAAATTGCAGTGGAAACTGAGGCGAGTCACTCACCAGTCCCTCTAGATTTGATGTCTTGTGAAGAATGAGGAATCCCTTTGGCAAAGTTTATTCTAAAAGGTCATTTCTTTTCCTCCTACGCCCAGAGAATAAAAGTGACCTCCAGGAGGCAGGGCAACACCTCCCTCCAACCCCAGTTTTTCCTCCTCCTCTCACACTCTTTTTTTTTTTTGGTACTCCTTGCTAATGAGCCTCTCCATCCTGCCTGCCATCCTTTGGTTCTGAAATGCTTCCTTTAATCCAGCCTGATGTGTAGGAAAATGGCTTCCGAGGGGAGGGGCCTTGCACCAGGCTTTGAAAGATTTTCAGGAGTTTATGCATCAATCAGGGTTATGTCAGAGTGGAGATGACTTGTGCTTTGTAAGGGGGTGGCTTCCTTCCAAGGAAGGAACAGCAAGAGCTGCAGGACGGCAGGACCTGGGAGAGGAAGGGGGTAGGTTTTTGTTCTAATAAAGGGGACTGTTGCTTTACACATGGTCACAGCAAAGGGCCTCAAAGTGGGGCCCCCCAAAAAGTCAGAGGCCATTGGTGGTTCTGCCCTCCTCACCTGGTGGACTCAGCTTCCTCACCTTCTGAATTTTGTCTCTCTTCTCTCCTTACAGGCTGTGGGGCTTTATACAGGGAAGACCCTTCCTTTATGACTGGGGTCTTTGTTAAGCCCTATGTTGGGCCATCAACATGTTCATTAAAAAATTTTTTTCCCTTTCCTTAGGCAGACACTAAAGGGAGGGGGTGAGGGGAGGTTGTTTGATTCTAGTGACTTAGACTTGTCACTACTGCCTGAGGGCAGCTCTGGGCAGGGAGATCTGACATTTTGTCATTTCAAGAACCACAGTCCTCCTCTCTCCCTCCTCTCTCCCTGTTCTCTGAGAACAGAGGCTCAGTGAATGGGACCTGGCTGGCAGCACTTTAGTTATGATTGGGGTTTTTCCACAACTGGCATTGTTTTGGACGTGGATGTTGATCAAGCTGGGCTAAAAACCAAACTTGGCCTTGAGAAAAATACTGAGCTCAGTTCTGTGCTCTAGACTTTAAGATGGACTTTGACAAGCAAGAGCATGTTTAGAAGAAAGGAGGGTGCTTTGATGGGGGGCATATGGGAATCAGCTCAAATGAGGGAAGGTTGAAGGATTTGGGGATGTTCACCTGGAGGAGAGGACACTGAGGGGACATTAGGCCTTGAAGGGCTGACAAGTCTTGCTCTATTTGTAATTCCTGCACTTAGCATGGCCCCTAGCACAGTAAGTGCCGAGGGAATACTTGTTGAATGAATATGATCATCTCAAGGAAATAAGAGTACTGTTCTTTTTACCATTGCTGAAGACAGAATTAGGGCAATGAAGGAAAGGGAAAGGGAGGCAGATATAAGCTCTATGCAAGAAAGAACCTTCTATTAAAATTGGAGCTGTCCAGCCATACCATGAACTGCTTCACCTGAAGTTGTGAGTTTCCTTCCTGGGAAGGTTGGCTAGGAGGATGACCAGGTGACAACTAAATCCCCTTTTGAACCCATGCTCCTATGAGTTTATAAAAAATTGTGTGGGCCACAGGAATCATGTCTAGCTGCAGAAAATCTTACTGGTGAGTCGAAGATGGACAGACAGCTCAGGTCAAATTTTTGTGACTTCATCCTGTTGGATGATGAAGGGTACATTATGAGACTTTATCAGTTGATTCTTCCCATTGAAGAAAGGTGGTCCTTGCTCCCTCTTCAGTGTTACCAGCCTGGACATTGCTCCCAAATACTCTATTAGTACTGCAGAAAAGTTGCTAAATATTCTAAGTATTTCCTAATGATCAGAATACTACAAATCCTAGCAAACAGCCAAGCTTCCATTATGTCTAGTATGCTAATGTGGGTGATTTATAGAAAATAAGTGCTCTCATTTAGTTCACATGAGGCCCTGTTTCAAAGATGGGCAAGCTGAGGACCAGTGAGTCTTAGGAAGAACCAGGAACCAGTCCAGCGCTGCCTGACACTCTGCTCCGTGGTCCTTCCACCATGCTGGGCTGCTTCTCTTCTGACACATCCTACAGCCTATGGAAATGTGACTTTTGCTCTGCAGATATTTTTTTACACTGACATTTATAGTCTTCCCTGTTCTCCAGTGTGTCACTAAAAAGAAGAAAAACCTGCCGCAAATTCACACCCAGATCAGGGTCCTCATGTCATGTAGGCTGTCAGCATTTCCTTCATTTCCTGCATTCCCAATCCAGCCCACTGCAAGTGAGCGTGAGTGAGTGTGAGCGCAGACAGGCCCAGCCTCGGGTCCTCACTGAACCTGCTCTGTAGACAGCTTCTAAGAGTCACCTGGTAAAATATAATGTGGTTCTGCTTAAGGTGTCTTCTGGGCCGCTGCTGAGTTTCCACGTTTATTTATGAGCGCTGTGGGCTGGGGGGGGGGGGAGGGCGGGGGCTGGATTTGAACAGATTTTTAAAATGATACATGTCTTGAATGTTCAGTAGGAAGCCAATCAACAGAGCTAATGACGGTCCTTTGTGTGAGGCTCAAGGAACAAAGCATGAGGAATGACAACTGTCACAGACTATAAATGCAGTGATCAGTGAGAATGGCTCACATAGGGCGCTTGTCCAAGGATCAGCCCGTTTCTTCCCTGCAATGGCCTCAATCCAAAGGGCACTCTGGGTGCCAGGCAGGAGAGGAGGAGGCATCTAGCAGGGGCCGGGCACCAACCTTGATCTGAGGCTTGCTGGCTGGGCCTCACCTCAGCTGGGGTTTAGGCTGGTGGGTGCCGGGAGACAGCTGACTCCACATCCTGCCATTCTAGCTTGAGCCTGGAGGGGCAGAGTTGGTCTTGGTTTGAGCGGGTGGCCAAGTGCCAGAGGCAGAAACAGAACTGTGGGGGTGGTGCTCGGAGAAGGGCCCTGGGCCACCTTGCTCATCTGATGAGTGCCTCCGCTCTTGTCACCAGTGATGGCCAGGGTGCCCATGTCTGTGACTCACTGTCAGGGTGGGATGTGAGGGTCCCAGTCTGTCGCCTTCAACATGGAACCACGCAGTGGGAAGGCAAACCTATCAGTCTGCAATGGTGCACTTGTGTGTGTGTCCACTGGTGTGTAACAGCATTCAGATGGAGGATACCCCTGCTTATGTGTCATTGTCACCGTGCAGTAGGACATGTGTGGATCCGTCACCATGTGACTTCCAGTGTGTAGTGCTGTGGCACTCCCTGTGTGAATTGGTCCCCGTATGAGTGTATCATCAGTGTGTGATGGTGTGGAGCTGGGTAGGTTGTTAGAGTGGAATGTGTCAATGGTTTTGTGTGATGGTTTGGGTGTAAGGCAAGGGCACCACATACAGCTGCACAGGTTGTGCTTTGTACAACCCTCCCGCCCAAAAAAACCCCCAGAACACAAAAAACCTGTTGTCATTGAGTTGATTCTGACTCATGGCAAGCCTATGTGTTATAGGGTAGAGCTGCTTTATAGGGTATTCTTGGCTGTAATCTTCATGGAAGCAGATTGCCAGGCTTTTCTTCCACAGTGTTGCTGGGTGGGCTCAAACCACCAACCTTTAGGTTAGTAGTCAAGTGCAAACCATTTGCACTACCCAGGGACCTTTTTACAACCCCAGAGGGTGCCATTTACATAGTGCATGCCAGACTCAAAGGCCCTGGGGACGCATCACCACTTGACCTCTTGTGTGTCACAGTGTATGTCTAAGTGTTGCTGTCAATGAGGGATGACACAGAGGGTGGGGGTTACCATCAGTATGAAATGGTGCAGCAACGTGTCTCCATCAGTGGTGAGGGTGCAAAAGTAAGCGGTCACAATGGACTGGGACATGTGTCACAGTCATTATGTGGTGAGCAGTCAGGAGTGTGTCAGCAGGCATGCAGACACAATGTATCATCGGCCGTGACTGACTGCACCTTTTCCATTCTTTCTCCACCAGCAAGGCCCTTAGCAACCCAACCTACTGGCTCCTGCCCCACCTGGGAAGCTGCAGAAACTCTAGGGCCCTTCACTCTCACTTTTGTTTCTCAGAAAGTGGGTCCCAGGTTCAGCATCTGAACCCTGAATCATTGGACGTGCATGGATCTGTGTGGAAGTTGCCGGAGAGCCCCTCTACCCCAGAGCCCAGACTCTGATCCCCTCCTGAACCCAGCATCCACCCACCAGCTTTTCAGAGGTCCTCTGTCGCCCTTCATCCCATTCCTACCCTCCCAGATCCAGGCTCTCATTAGCACGTCAAAGCAGTCCTCTTTCAGCCCACACTTTGTACCCCGGGATATCCCCACACAGTCGGCACCCTCTCATCTTGAGCTTTCCTGAAACCTCACATTTTCATGTCTGCTACACCAGTCTGCAGTCCCCCACCATTCACCACAGGAAGGATGTGTGGTGATACATCTTTCCTCTCTTGCCTCTGGTTCTTTTTCGAGCTCTCCCCCATGACTGCTGCCTCCTCTCCTCCAACCTCAGTCCTTCCAACTCTTGGGGATGTGTCCACCAGGAACTCTTCTCTAGTGACCCCAGGTGGACATGTCACCCTAGAGCCAGCTAATACACCCAGCCCAGCTGCCTCGTTTCTGAGTCCTAGCTCTGGGCTTTCTCAGGCTCAGTTGGTGCAGATCAGAGTTTGTCTTCTGTGCCCTCAGGAGGCTCCCCTTCCTGGACACCCCTCTACCCTGTGACACTTGGTCCCTTGTCCCCTCCCCCTGCCTGTGAAACCCATGCTTAGAAAGGTAGTCTTTGCAGTTCAGAATCCTCTCCTGTGTACATGGAAACAGAGTAACAGAGTTTCAGAATCCTAGAATCAAAAGCAAAGAGCCATTTTAGAAACACATAATTTAGAAATATAGGCTCTCTACGACACTGTGTGGTCCACTCCTACTCAGAACCACTGGGGTGGCGGACTTGGTATAATGCAGATCCTGGGGCCTCATCCCATGTGGATGGAATCAACATCTCCGAGATTGGAGCCCGGGAATTTGTTTCTTTTACTAAGCTCCCCAGGTGATTCGGACATACCCACTAGTTGCAAAATCCTTGCCTTTGGGTCACTAAAATCTGAGAATCACGTAATTCTAGGCCCTAGTCTTACAAAGGAGACCTGGTAGTGCAGTAGTTAAGAGCTTGGCTGCTAAACAAAAGGTCAGCAGTTCGAATCCACCAGCTGCTCCTTGGAAACTCTAGGGGACAGTTCTACTCTGTCCTATAGGATTGCTCTGAGTCAGAATCAACTCGACCGAAACGGGTTTGGTCTGGTTTTTCAGTCTTACAGAAAGAATCCCTGGGTGGTGCACATGGCTACCACACTCAATTGCTAACCTAAAGGTTAAATGTTCAAGTCTACCCAGAGTCACCTCAGAAGAAAGGCCTGGTGATCTACTTCTGAAAAATCAGCCACTGAAAACCCAATGGAGCACAGTTCTACTCTGACACGCACAGGGCCACCACGAGTCAGAATTGATTACACAGCAACTGGTTTGGTTTGGTTTTTGAGTCTTGCAGGAAAACTGAACCACAGAATCACAGAATATTTTAGTATCAATAGAAGCTTGGAATCCATTAGTTACACACATTTGCTCACGACTTCATAATTTTAAGTTCTATGAATCTGAACATCTAGAATTGTGGAGTTGGGAGTGACCCTGGAGTATGACTTTGTCCCTGTCCTAGGAGGACTTTTTATTTCTCAGCCTTGCTGCTCCTTGTGGAATGGAAGTTTTTTCCCCTGTCCCTGGAAGGTCTGCCTCCCCAGTGTTGCCTACATTTTTGAAGATGGATGCTCTTCCATACTGGTGTGAAGGCAGCTGGCAGAACCCTGCGTTTATATAAGTTTTATGTGAGTGAGCCGGAAATGACTTCTCAGTTCCATTTGAGATCAGCACACTCTGGCCTGTGAAGCAGATCTTGCTCTTTGATAAAATGAATGCAAGGGGACATTATTGCTGTTTTACTAAAGCAGGGATATCTGAGGAACATGGACAACAGAAGTTAATAAGCTCATGGGGCCTCTGGTCAAGGAAATGAAAGACAGAAAGCAGCTGGGGGCAGTGAATGCTATTTTGGAGACTGGAGATTGATAGGGGTGTGTGTGTGCGCGCGCGCGTGTGTGTGTGTATGTGTGTGTTTAGGGGAGGGGTACAGTGAAGGGAGGAGATGCCACATGCATTAAAAAGTCAGAGATGGAAAAGTACCTTTCTGGCCATCTAGCCCAGTGGCCTCAATTTACAGATGGGGAAACAGACGCTCAGAAAGGCGAAGGGACTTTCTCAAGGTCACACAGCAAGTTAATGAAACTGGAATCTCCTTACTACCGAGTAAGTATCCTTTCCCAGTTATAGCTCAGCACACAGCTGCACATTTTTAAACACCTCCGTTGTGCCAAGCATTGTTCTAGGGATGCTACAGATGTCAGCCCCTCTGGTTGCACAGCAACCCTATGTGGTAGGTATTTTTCATTTATTTAGTCATTTATCAGACACGTATCAAGGGCCTATGACCTGCCAGACACTCTCCTAGGCAGACAAAGGTGTCTAAGAAGTTTCTGAGTTTCTTTCCCCTCTTATTCCACAATGAGAGATGCAAGTACTCTACGGAGAGAGATAACACATGGGCCGATTCACACTTTCAAGATCCCTTCATATCTGAGACTCTGTGATCGGAAGCACTCAGATGTGAGCGAGCGGGGGAGAGATGCCTGCCAACAGCTGACTATAATACAACACGCTAAGTCCTGTCCTAGTGAAGAGGAGGAGCACATACACACAGCTTGCCAGCCAGATGGGATTGGAAGCCCAAGGCAGGGATGGGGCAGGGGTGGCCACATGAGGTCTCTGAGGCCTCCCAAGTCATCTCAGAGGCGTCATGGAGAAGACAGCATGGGCTCTGCTGGTCACGGAGACCAGTTGGTCTTCAAGTCGGCCCCCCGACTCATGATGCTCCCATGTGTATCAGCATAGAACTGTGCTCTATAGGGTTCTCAGTGGCTGATTTGTCAGAAGTAGACTGCTAAGCCTTTCTTCTGAGATGCTCTGGGTGGGCTAGAACCTCCAACCTTTCGGTTAGCAGCCAAGCACACTAACCATTTCTACCACCCAGAGACTCCGGCCATGTAGACACATGGGTTTAAATCTCAGCTCTCTGCCCCTTCCTGACTGTGTGACCTGGGTGAGTAACTTTTCTCTGAGACTCAGTTTTCTCCTTAGTGAAATGGGGGCATGATTGCTACCTTCCAGGGTGGTTGTGAGACTCAGAAAAAACCATGCTTAGGAAACAGGTGCCAGTGTCAGCAACCATTAATCCCTGCTCTCTCTCTAACATCTGAGAAAGGCAGGCTGTTCTCTTCTGGGGTTTGGGGCAGTGTTACCATCAGACCAAGCCTCCTTTTGCGACCTTCTTGGTCAAAGAACTCTGCCTTATGATTTCCCTGAGCTTGTTGAAGTTGGAATGAGAGAGCAAAGAATGTAAATCTTAGAGGAAGATGGGGGAGATGTTTCTTCTACTTCTTCACCCTTTTTCGGCTTCCTCTCTTCCTCCCTAGCACACAAAGGGCTGGAATATCAGGTCCTCAAGAGGGAACCCCCTGAAGCAGAGTCCAGAGGGGGCTTAGAGTCCAGGTCCAAGAACAGGAGGAATTTTCCACCCACAAATCTAAAAAGGACTGCCCTGTGCCACTCAACCTCCAGTTGTTTGTTTTGGGCAGAAAAACAAAATAAAACTCCCTTTTTATTTGGCAAACAATCAAGGAGTTGAAGAGGCCTTGGGAAGATGAAGTTAGGGAAAAGCTAAAAGGGCTAAAGAGGAAGGAGTTTTCATTTACTGAACCGCTTACTGCCGTAGGTGATTCATAACCTCTATCTGATTTAATTCCCACAGCAGCGACTCTGTGACCTTACATGTCATTACCTCCACTTTCTAGGCAGGGGAATTCAGACTCAGAGAGGTGAAGAGCCTTGCTCAGGGTAACACAGCTGGGAAAACAGTGGAATCAGCATTTGAATGCAGCTTGGTGTGTCTCTGAAGGTGGTTAAATCCCCAGAGGGGAACTGGGTGGGCTTCCAGAAGCAGCTCTCGAGTCTGCAGCTTCAGGGCAACTGGCCCAGAGTTTGCGTTACCTTTCTAGGGCACTGCTATGGACTGAAATGTGTCCCCCAAAATAAGTATTGGAATTCTAACCCCTATACCTGTGAATGTAATCCTATTTGGAAATAGCATATTCTTTGTTATGTTAGTGAGGCCACATCAGTTTAGAGTTCGTCCTAACCCTAATCACATCTGAGTTATAAAAAGAGAGGTTTAGACACAGAGGCAAGCAGACACAAGGACACTAGCTGGCAATGACAGAGGCAGATGAATCTATAACCCCAGGAACGCCAAGGCTTGCTGGCTACTAGAAGCTGAAATGGAGCCTCGGTGGCGCGGTGGTTAAGAGCTTGGCTGCTAGAACCCACTAGCCGCTCCTTGGAAACCCTATGGGGCAGTTCTACTGTGTCTTATAGGGTTGCTATTAGTTGGAATTGACTCGATGGCAACCGATTTTCTTTTTTTTTGGGTAGAAGCTGAAATAGACAAGGAAAGACCTCCCTCTAGATCCACACGCTGAATTTGGACTTCTAACCTCCTGAACTATGAGAAAATACATCTGTGTTCTTTAAAGTCACACATTTGTGGTATTTCTAGCAAGCACTAGGAAACTAAAATAGACACCCTATGAGGGGATTTCGCCACAGGCAGGACTGAGTGTTCCAGGCCTGAAGGTGATCAGCAGTGAAGGTGGCTGTAGGTCAGGGCCGGAGGACTGTGCCCTAAGGACTTCGACAAGAAATTCCCCTCTTGGCTCAACCTGGTAGCTTGTCTCGGTTCTTGCCTTCTAATTTACATACTACAACACAGGTCTGATTGCATCATGTGATTATTTTGCCACCTAGCTCGACTCCGCCCTTGGGCAGCATCAGCTTTTGGAAGGGCCAACCTGAGTGTTTCATTTGGACCTGTGGGTGCATCAGTGGCCCCCGTGGTTGGTTCAGGGATAGGTACATGACGAAAATCAGGTCAGTCAGGAGCAGAGACACTCTATTCTGGGACTTCTTCTTGAGCTAAGGAAAAGAGACTCTCCCTTTGGCTCCACTGTGATGGGAGTTGGGGTTCCCAGGAGCCACCACACAGAATGGGGACCAGCTCAGAGCAAGCAGAGCCTAGAAAAGGAGAGATATAAACCTTTGGCCTGGTGACATTGTTCAAGTCCTGGATCAAGCTGTGCCTGAAGCTTTCCCAGGACTTGTCATTTTTATGATCTAATAACTCCCCATCCCCTTTTTGTTCTTGTTAAAGCCATTTAAAGTTGTTTTTTCTTTTACTTGCAACCATGAGGATCCCAACTGATACAAAGTCCTTTAATGCCTTCCTGTTGCCTTCAGGATAAAGTTCAAACCCTGTAAATGACCTTCAAGGTCCTCCATGATCAGATGTTGATCTGTCTCTTCAGTCCCATCTATAGCCATCTGCGCTCCATCAACGCCAAATAACTTGTAGTTCCTGGACATGCCATGACCTTGCATTTCTGATTGCCCATGCTGTTTGCTCCCAGTGGAATGCCCTTCTCTGCTTTGTTCACTTGGCAAGCTTTTACTTTGGCCACCATGGCTCAGTGGAAGCATAAAGAAATCTTTTCTGGGACACAGGGCTGAAACAGGGGTCTCCCCTGTGCTCCCACTGCCTCCTGTGTGGACCTCATCATCATAGCACCAACTCAGCTTTATACTTAAGGTAGGTTGTCTTCTCTGACTTCCCCCTAGATTGTGAGCTCTTTGAGGATGGGAATCTTCATTCATTCACTCAACAAATATGGACTGAGCATCTACTACATGCCAGGGACTCTTCTGGGTGCTAGGAATACAATGGTGAAGAAGATACGCAAGTTCCTGTCTCGTCTAGTAGGGGAAGAATACCCTGTTCGTGTAAACCCTCACTGGGGCAGGGTCAATTCAGAAGGTGACAGGGCTATGACATAAGACAAGGGAATGCCTGCTCATGCCTCTGGGCTCAGAGCCTGGAGTAGAACCAGGCCCAAAGCAGGCCCTCAGGAAGTGAATGACTAAGGGACATCCCAGACACTTCAGTGCCCCTCAGCCTTCCAGTATGACTGTCACTCAGACCTCTAAGAGCCTCTTTGATAGTGATTTACTCCCCATTTCCAGCCTCTGGGCAATCATAAGTTATATAAATGGAGTTTTTGTGTGTGTGTGTGTGTGTGTGTGTGTGTGTGTGTGTGTGTGTTTGTGCGCACGCACGCAACCCTCACTCACCTTTCCTGATGGGCATTGAACAAAGCAACATCCATTTACTTGACGGAGCAGCCCTGTCCCTGTGCTCCTCGGCCCACAGGCAGGAAGTGGTGAACCTTCTGCGTGCCCTGCCTGGCTTTGATCATCGCTCCTCCTGGCCTTCATCTTCCCAGACTGAAGAGTCCTCACTCTCCCCTCTCCCTCCACAGGCACTTTGATCTTCTCCGTGACTCTCCACTGGGCCAGAGCCGATTCCATTAAGGCAAGAGACTTTGTCCTGCTGATGTCACTCCCATGCTCAAAAACCTGATGACTCACATTACCTGCAGCACCAATCCAAACCCACCAGGGCCTCTCGTGAGCTGCCATCTGCCTCCTTTGCCAGTGGAGTGTTTGCCATGACTTTGCTCCTACAGTGCACCCCCTGATGCAGAACATCCACACCTCTACTATTCCTTTGCTCCTTTATTAATTCACATGTCATGGCTTGTCTCCTTTCTCTGGATTGTAGCTGCTTGAAGGCAAGGGCCATGTCTTGCTCATCACTGAATCCCCAATATCAAACTCAAGGACTTCCCCACTGCGAGTTCTCAACGAATATCTCCAGAGGTGAGATATGTGTATGGTATTGCTCCATCTGCTTGAGGTTGAAATTGCTTGTCTTGGCCCATGGGTCTTGAGGTCTCCATGAGGGGTAGGGTGGGGTGGGACTTGCAGACACTTGTTAGCCACAGATCACAACAATTGCTTTGGCATCCCTGTTTAAATCTTGCATTTGCCTCTTCTGAAGCTGTTTTGCATTTCTTGGCTGACACACGTAACCCCACTATTTGCTTCCGTGGTTTGGCCTCATCACTGTGGCATTTTGTCATTGGGACTTTTTGGTATAATTTGCTATGGCAATATACATTCTTGGCTTGCCCAGTGTCTCTTTGGAGTCTCTCTCTTCCCCGACTCAGTCATGGCTGAGTAAGGCTGATTCTGTGCCCCGCTTCCATGGGTGGGCATTAAATCTACAGCCAGCTAATCAGAGCACTGGACATCTGCCTGGCCACAATGATTGGCTCAAGGATGGCCAGTGACACAAGCTAAGCCAATGAGAGTCAGCCCTGGGATTTTAGCTGGAACCAATGGGAAAGCAGAGATGTCTTTCAGGGGATTTGCAGAATGTGAATATGAGTAGCTGGTAAACATTTTGCCAACAACTGGGGAAAGCCGGACCGAGGGTGATGCCAAACAGAAGATCAGAGCCAAGAGAAGGATGGAAGACAAATTCCTGATGATGGTGTTTGAGCACCCAGATCCCTTTGGGCTTTCAAGCCTCATCTGCTCATGTCCTTTTCAGTTATGTAAGCCAGTAAATGCCATCTTTCCACATAAGCTGGTTTGAATTAGGTTTCTGTCTCTGCCACCTGGGCGAGACCTACTAGAATCTGTAACCTTGGAGCTGTGTGTCCCTTCCTTCAGAAAACTGCTAATAAAGCAGGCCCTGACCCTGCAGTTTTGTTGTTAGCTGCTGTTGAGTTGGCCTTCAACTCATGGCAACCCCAAGCATGGCGGAACAAAATGCTGCCTTGTCCTGCACCTTCCCCAGAATTGGTTGTGGATTGGATCATCATAATCCATAGGGATTTCATTGGCTGATTTGAAAAAAAATTTATTTCAAAATTTTTTTATTATAAAAATCAAGTAACACAGAATGGCATGAAATTAAAGATAAAAGTCTCCAAGTTCCACTTTGCTGGGGTTACCACTGTTAAGAGCTTATGGAGATATAAGTATGTTGCATAACATTAAAAACACACACAAAAAGGATCATACTTCAGCCCTTTGCTTTTTTCAGTTAATATATCTCATTCTTTTTGATAGCTGCATCATAATTTATTTACTCATTTCCCTAATAATGGATATTTATATTGGTTTCAGTTTTTTGCTATTATAAATACTGTTGCACTGAAAATTAAGGGAAGTTTTTAAAGAGGAAAAAATAATCGACAACCCTTCCATTTTTACATTTTATATTATTTCAAATGTGTTTATATTATATAGAGTCATAAACATGATTTAGATAAAAATTTTTAAAAATGTTGAACTTCTTTAGATAAAATTTACATGTCATAAAATTCACCATTTTAATCCTTTTAAAGTGTACGATTCAGTGATTATTATTATATTTTCAATGGTGTGAAGCCATCACCACTAACTAATTCCAGAACACTTCTGTTGCCTCAAAAACAAAACAAAACATACCTATCAGCAGTTAGTCCCGATTTCCCCCTACTCCTAAACCCTGGTAACCATTGAAACTACTTTCTGTCTTCGTGAATTTGCCTATTCTGGACGTTTCGTATAAATGGACTCACACAATATGTGGCCTTTTTCATCTGGCTTCTTTCACTAGCATAATGTTCTCAAGATTCACCCATGTTGTAGCATCTATTGGTACTTCATTCCTTTTTATGGCTAAGTAATACTCCATTACCAAATACCGAATTTCATTATCCATTCATCAGCTGATGGATATTTGGGTTGTTTCTACATTTTGGCAATTATGAATAACGCTGCCATGAATATTCAGATACAAGTTTTTGTGTGGACATATGTTTTCATTTCTGTTGAGTATACATGTAGGAGTGGAATTTCTGGGTCATATGGTAATGCTAAAAAACCAGTTGCTGTACAGTCAATTCTGACTCATGGCGATCCCATGTGTGAATCCCTGGGTGGTATTTAATGCACTTGGCTGCTAACTGAAAGGTTGGAGGTTCGAGTCCACTCAAGTAACCTCAGAAGAAAGGCCTGGTGATCTACTTCTGAAAAATCAACCATTGAAAAGCCCATGGAGCACAGTTTTCTACTCTGATACATGTGGGGTTGCCATGGGTCACAACTGACTTGAAGGCGACTGGTTTTTATAGTAATTCTATGTTTAACTTAAAAAAAAAATTTTATTGTGCTTCAGTTGAAAGTTTACAACTCAAGTTAGTTTCTCATTCAAAAATTCATACACATATTGTTTTGTGACCATGGTTGCAATCTCCACAATGTGACATCCCTCTCCCCCTTTCCACCTTAGCTTCCCCGTGTCCATTCGTCCAGTCTTCTTGTCCCTTCCTGCCTTCTCATCTTGCTTTTGGGCAGGAGTTGCCCATTTGGTCTCGTGTATTTGATTGAACTAAGAAGCACGCCCCTCATGTGTGTTATTGTTTGTTTTATAAACCCCCCAAAAACAAACAAACAAACAAACAAAAAAACAACCAAACCCATTTGCCATCCAGTCTAATCTTTGTCTGAAAAATGGGCTTTAGGAGTGGTTTCAGTTCCTAGTTAGCAGAGTATCTGGGGGCCATAGTCTCAGGGGTTCCTCCAGTCTCTGTCAGACAAGTAAGTCTGTTTTTTTTTTTTAAAGTTTTTCTACGTTTTTCTCTCGCTCTGTCCCAGACTCTCTATTGTGATTCCTGTCAGAACGGTCACTGGCGGTAGCCAGGCACCATCTAGTTCTTCTGGGCTTAGGCTAGTGGAGGCTGTGGTTCATGTGGTCCTTTAGTCCTTTGGGCTAATATTTTCTTTTTGTCTTTGGCTTTCTTTATTCTCCTTTGCTCTGGACAAGATGGGACCAATAGATGTATCTTAGATGGCCACTTGCAAGCTTTTTAAGACCTCAGACGCTAATCATCAAAGTAGTACGTAGAACATTTTCTTTATGGTGAAACGTGTTTCAAAGATATGGTGAAAGATGGATGAAACTGTGCACTACAGATTAGTAAGTAAGCACAAGTAAGCCCGTGCATACCTTGATTAATGTAAGCCAGTATATACCTTGCTTACTGGTTAATTTTCCCCTGCCACTGACAGATGGGTGGTGGCTGCACACGAGGTGTATTGGTCAGGAATTGAACCTGGCCTCCTGCATGAGAGGCGAGAATTCTACCATTGAACCACCGCTGCCCCTATCTGCCCCTGGAAGGACCCACCGTTTAGTATCTCACATTCCAAGAAGGAGCGGTTCATCCTTGTCCCTGTTCCTGTCTCTAAGCCGCCTCCTCATCTACCAAAGTGTGGTTCCCATGGCATATTAACTTAGAGAAGGAGCCCACAACATGGCTCCTTGCTCAAACTTCCACCAAAGTCCAAACGTCATACCCACAGACCCCAGTTTCATATCCACATCCCCTCAAAAATGCACGTATTTTGGCCAGCAGCTCCGCAATTTCACCCCCGAGTGGCATCCGTGTTCTTCGGGGGAGCCCTCCATTCCTGGCCATGCGTCTGCATCTTGTTTGTCAATAGCAGTTGGAACGCGTGCCCAGCAGAGCAGTGCCTTTGGGGCCTTGACTTCCAGAAGATGAGCTGGGAGCAGGAATTCCCCTGAGGTCTTCCTCTGTCTAGGCTGAGCCAAGGCTCCATCAGATCTCCCTGAGTTCTGTTTTTCATCTCTGTGCTCTCTCCCCCAAGCCATGATCGTCAAGCACCTCGCCATTCTTTATCTGACCTCTTTCCGTTTGATGGGTTTGAAAGACCTCTTATTCTTAGCTCTCCAGTCCTTCACAAGATGACTTGACAAGTGTCTTTGGACTGCATAATTCCAAAGCCTCACTGCCCTGGGTGGGCCTCCTGATTTCCCATCATCAGTTTTAAAAAATGTTTTAAAAGATGTGTTTTTCCTTGCAATAGCTTCTCAGACTTCTCTCTTTAGCTTGGGACTGTTTTCGTTTTATTTTGGCTTGTTTCTCACTGTAATGCTCAGCCCATGCTATGGAGCAGTTGGAAGAGGGAGGCTCCACGTGGGGCTGGTGGGGAGTGGGCTCATGGGCCCATCCGTGATGCCATCACCTCAGCATGTGACTTCCAGGGTTGCTGTGGTGGGAAGAGAGAGCCAGAGTGTCACTGAGGCTCCCACTGGGAAGCCCACTGGGAAGTGATCTTGTGGCTACTTCTCTTTGCTCCTCCAGATCCACTCTCCCTGCCCAAGAGGCTGACCATAAGGGCCATGCACCAGGCTCCCCTTGTACTTGGGATTTGGGCTGGGGTTTATCAGTGGGAGGTCCTGGCAGTGACTAGAGGCTGGGAGGAGCACAAGGTAAGAGTGTCCCTCAGCTGAAGGCCACAGCTCCTGTCTCGTGATTCTTTCTTTCCAGGACCTTCTCCAGGCCTGGTGACCTCACCCTCCATTGTTCTTCAGGCCTAGAGGTGGAGTATTAGGTTGCTAAGGCTGTCATAACAAAATACCACAAACTGGGATGGTTTATAAGAACAGAAATTTATTGTCTCAGAGTTCTGGAGGCCAGGAGTTCCAATTCAGAGAATCAGCAAGGCCACACTCTCTCTAAGCCTCTAAGGGAAGATCCTTTCTTGTCTCACCCTGTTTCTGGGAGCCCCAGGCCAGGCGTTCCTTGGCTTGTAGCTGGCTCTGTCTTCACACGGCTGTCGTCTTCCCTCTGTGTCTCTCCTCTTCTTTTGTAAGGACACCACTCAGATTGGATTAGGACCTGTCCTACTCCAGTATGACCCCATGTTAACTGATAACATCTTCAAAAACCCTATTTCCAAACAAGGTCGTGTTCCCAGGTACCGAAGGCTAGGACATTTTTTGCGGACACCATTCAATCCATAACAGAGGATAATGGTTCCCACCGATGCTGGCCATGGGGAGCAGCATGGTCCCTTGTGGGATCTGTCCACCTGCCTATACCCTAATTAAGCTCTCCTTCAATTGCCCAGATGGGGTGTTCCGTATTTCCTGCCAGGATCCTGGCTAAGCCACTGATATCATCACTTTTGCTCACTGTTTATTGGTCAGACCTTATGCTTTGGGTCTGCTGACTGCCGGGGCCTGGAAAGTGTGGCACTCTCTGTGCTCGGGAGGAGAGGAAACTGGATGTGGGCACCCTCTGGTCATGTCTGCACACACTTCAGAACCCCCGGCCCCAGCAGTGAGCACAGGGCTCTGTAAGGTCTTCCCAGATGACTTCTCACCCTCCCATGGCGAGCTGCTCTTCCCAGCTCTCCTCCACGTGGCATGAGCATTGGGCTCATGTCCTAACTTTGCCAGGCATTCACTGCATGACTTCAGGCAAGTCAGCTTCCTTCTCTGAGCCTAAGTTTCCCTATTTGCAAAGTAGGGCTATGGACACTTTCCTTGCAGGCACCTTGCAGGGCTAAGATACGTGTATTGCAAGTGCTGGCACATGGTGGCACGTGGCAAAGGGTACTGTCATTAACCACCACCTCCCTGCCTTGGGAGGGTCCCATCTCTGCACTCATCCCACAGTGTCCTCTGAGCATCTACTCTGCATACTCCATACTCGGCACGTCTCAGTGCTGGAACACGGGGTGAACAAGAGAGACAGGTTCCCTGCCTGGTGGAGCATTTTTGGAGGGGTGGACAGGCAATTAATAAAGAAAAAGATGCAGAGTGGTGAGACAGAAGCTTGAGCAATGTGAGAAAAGGAGTCCCTGGGTGGTGCAAATGGTTAATGTGCTCAGCTGCTAACCAAAAGTTTGGTGGTTCAAGTCTACCCAGAGGCGCCTAAAAAGGCCTGGCGATCTGCTTCTGAAAAATCAGCCACTGAAAACTCTGTGGAGCATAGTTCTACTCTGACATACATGGGGTTGCCATGACTCACATTGACTCTACGGCAACTGGTTTTTTTTTGGATGTGAGAAAGGAAGATCGGGCAGATGTGCTCCAGGAAGGCTGCCTGAAGGCGATGTTTGTGCTTGACTGAATGGCTGGAAGGGCCTGAAGCTCTGGGGAAGATGGTTGGCCTGAAGCACACAGCCCTGAGATGGGAGTGACTAGGCCTGTTCCCAGGACAGAATGGAGCCACGTGGCAGGTAGTGTGGGGAGTGAGGGGAGAGTGTAGGAGATCAGAGGCAGGGCAGGGCGGTCAGCCATGGTGAGAGGCCTGGATATCACTGAACTGCTGTGTGAGGCCATCGGGAGGTTGAACCCATGGTGAGTCCTTGACTGAATTCTCCTGTCCCCAATTCCAAGTTCTCTGACCTCACTTGCCTCGTCAGTTTTCAGTAAATTACCGTTTTTGGAGAACCGAGGGCCTCTGTTCAGGATCCATGCAGGTTCCTCCCTTGTTTCTGGGGAAACTGAGGCCTGTAATCCCCAGAGTCAGGCCCTGACAGCCTGACAAAGACCCCAGCCACACGACTCCCACTCCAAAACCTGCTGTGCGCCCCTCCCCGGCGTGGAGCAGGCCCCACACACTTGCTGTTCTCTTCTGGCTCAGTCTCCCTGTGAGGCCGGCGCTATTGTTCCCACTTTATAAATGAGGAAACTGAGGACCAGCATCTCCCACTCTCTCCTCACCTCAGGACTCGCTCCTCTCCTGCACCAACGCACACAGCACACGCATCCTGCAAATAACTGTGTGTTCCCAACACCTCTCCTCCTCCTCCTTGGAAACCCGCTCTCTCCTTGGGCTCGGGCTGCCGTGCTGTTAGATTCCCCAGCTTGGCTCAGTGTGGGGTGGGTGAGAACTCCGGGCATTGAAGCTGACAGTCTGGGGCTGGGCACCAGCTCCACCGTTCACCACCTGAGTAAACTTACGCAAGTCCCTTTACCTCTTGAGCTCAGTTTCCTCATCCAAAGAGCAAGGGTATCATCACGAATGTCCATACAAAGATTAAATACAGGCTGTGTGTAAGTGCTCAGCCTAGTGTAAGGTACATAGTACCGGTTGCTATTGAGTTGACCCTGACTCATGGTGACCCCATGAGTGTCAGAGGAGAACTGGGCTGCATAGGGTTTTCAATATCTGATTTTTTGAAAGTAGATGTCCAGGCTTTTCTTCCAAAGTGCCTCTGGGTTGAACCTACAACCTTTTGGTTAGCAGCCAAGTGTGTTAACCATTTGCACCACCCAGGGATTTTCACCCAGAGGGGCACAAAGGAAGGGGTTAGTGAATGAGTTTCTTCTTCTTCCTTCCTTCATCCTCCGTTCCCTCTCTTCCTTTTAGCAGTTCTGCCTCCCAGATATGCCAGGAGGAGGGGACAGAGTCCATACACTCAGATACCCTGGGGGCCCGGCAGGTCACAGACGGGGGACCTGCTGGTCTGGAGGCCTGTCCACAGGGCCAGGTTCTCCTCTGCTCCTGTTAGTGTCACCCAGGGGAACTAGGCCCAGTGTGGCCAGAGCTTCTCATTTTTAAAGAGAGGCAAGAAATCAAGACCTTGTTGTTAAATCTCTTAATTTAAAAGTAAAAATTACAAACAAGCAAGCACTGTCTGGAGCAAAGAAAACACATCGAAGGCCAGAACTAGGCACTACGTGGCCAGAGCAGCCACTAGGGTTTGACCTTGAAGTAGGGCACATCCAAGACATTTGTCTTCCCTGTTTGAGGATGGTCCTTGCACATTGTTATGGTTGTCAGTTGCCGTTGTGTCGGCTCAGACTCATAGCAACCTTACGCACAACAGAACGAAACGTGGCTTGGGCCTGCGCCATCTTCAGGATTGTCGGTATGTTTGAGTCCACTGGTATGACTATTGTGTCCATCCATCTCATCGACGGTTTCCCCTGTTTTCGCCGACTGTACCAAACACGATTTCCTTTTTAATGACTGGCCTTTCCTGATGATGTGTCCAAAGTAAGTGAGCCAAAATCTTGCCATCCTCACTTCTAAGGAGCATTCTCGTTGTATTTCTTCTAAGACTGATTTTTTCGTTCTTCTGGAAGTCCACAGTATATTCAATATTCTTCACCAACAATACAAGTCAAATGCATCAAGTCTTCTTCTGTCTTCCTTTTGCATTGTCCAGCCTTCACAGGCATATGAAGTGATTGAAAAGGCCATGGTATATAGGAGGTACTTAGCACTGTTGCCTCTTAAAGATTCCAGGTTTCCCCTGGAACTTCTGGCTGATGACTGGCATGGGAAGAAGCAGGTCCCACACAGAGCACGGGAGTCTGGGAGGTCGGTCAAGGTCTGGGTTGTCCAGGAGTCGCTGGTGCCCCCTCCTCAAGGGATCTCTTCAACCTGGGGCTGACCACAGCACCCCCCCCACCCCCAGATTGCAGGGTCTGCTTCATTATTTCCTCTTCCCCGAAGTTTCATATCTGCATTTTATTTCATCAAGTAGAAGGGAGATGTCAAATGTGTCCTTCAACTGCTTTTTGGAGGACGTTGTGGAATAAGTGGGAAGGGGCTTTACCTCTGGGAGAGGTGATCAACATGACCTCAGGTTCAGAGCCTGGTGGGATGATAATAATAACAGTAGCTAACTCAACTGAGCCATTTTCTACCTAGTTTACACTTCTATCTTATTTAAGCTTCACGACAACCATCTGAGGTGAGTACTGTGAGTAGTACCATAGATTATTCACCACCCACCTTCAGTGTGTCAGACTGTGGGACTTGTGTGTTACTGTGATGCTGGAAGCTATGTCACCAACATTTCAAACACCAGCAGGATCATCCATGGTGGACAGGTTTCAGCAGGGCATCCAGACTAAGACAGACTAGGAATAAAGGCCTGGCGATCTATTTCCAAAAATTAGCCAATGAAAACCCTATGGATCACAACAGAACATTGCCTGATAAAGTGCTGGAAGATGAGCTCCCTAGGTTGGACCAAAAACCAAAACCAAACCTGTTGCTGTCGAGTCGCTTCTGACTCATAGCGACCCTATAAGACACAGCAGAACTGCCCCCATAGGGTTTCCAAGGAGCGACTGGTGGATTCAAACTGCCGACCTTTCGGTGAACAGCTGTAGCTCTTAACCACTGCGACACCAGGGCTCCTCTAGGTTCAAAGGCACTGGAAATACACAGTAGCCTCAACAATGGACTCAAGCAGACTAGATTAGATTCTGTTTCCTGGTAGACATTTTTATAGCATAACGTATTTTTACTTCTTAGCTTGATTGAACATCAATAATCATTTGTTCCAAGTTTATCTCCTCTGCTGGGTGGCAGTCCCATGGGGGCAGAGATAACGTCTGTCTAGCCATCATCGTGGTCCTGATGCCTGGCCCATGGAGGGGACCTGGAAAATGTTTGTTGAATAAATGAATCCTGTGATGTTCTCACTCCTGCTGTGGCACTGGATCATTGCACACCTGTTTGACTGCAGTGTTGTAGCATTCTGACACTACAGACTCAGCTGTGCACTGCTGTGTTGTAGGGTGGCTGTGATCTTGGATGCTTACTTAACTTCGGACACATATAACGAGGCCCAGAGAGATTTATCATATCGACTAAGGTGTCACAGCTAATACGTGATAGGGTTGGGATTAGACCCCAGGCATTTTGACTCCAGACTGCACTTTGACCACTCTGCCTCATTTCATATCCTACTTATCTCTTGTAATATCTACTTCCTCCTGGGTGGTGCAAATGGTTAAGCGCTGGACTACTAATGGAAAGATTGGTGGTTCAAACCCACTCAGAGGAACCTTGCAAGAAAGGCCTGGTGATCAGCTTTTGAAAGATCACAGCCTTGCAAACTCTATGGAGTGCAGTTCTACTCTGCACACATGGGGTCGCCATGAGTCAGAATTGACTCCACGGCAACTACAATAACGATGATTTTTTTGGAGTCTCTGGCTGGTGCAAATGGTTAATGAGCTCAGCTGTTAGCTAAAAAGTTGGAGGTTCCAGTCTATGCAGAGGGGCATCAGAAGAAAGACTTGGTTATCTACTTCTGAAAAATCGGTCATTGAAAACCTTACGGAGCACAGATGTACAGTGACACACATGGTATTGCCATGAGTCAGAATAGACTCGATGGCAACTGGTTTATGGTCTCCCTACTAGGCAGTGAGTTCTTTGAAGACAGGGAAGTGTCTCTGATCATCATCTTTTAAGTAGTCGTAATAATAATAACCAAATCCAAAACACCAAACCCTGATTCTGACTCATAGTGACCCTATAGGACAGAGTAGAACTGTCCCTATAGGGTTTCCAAGGAGCAGCTGGTGGATTCTAACTGCCGACCTTTTGGTTAGCAGCCGAACACTTAACGCTAGGCCACCAGGGCTTCATAATAACAACAATACAACTAGTAATACTAATAACGAGCACTGACTATCTGCAAAGCATAGTTATAAGGCTTTACATATATTGCTTCATTTAATCCTCACATCAACTGTATTTGCATGCTCATTATGAACTCAAACATACCAATGATAATAAAGACGGTGCAGGGCAGGGCAACATTTTGTTCTGTTAATACGTAAGGTTGCCATGAGTTGGAGTCAACTTGATGGCAGCTAACAACAACATTATGACCCCATTATACTTAAGGGCAAACTGAGGCTCAGAGAAGTTATGCAAGCACTCTTGCCTAGCAGGTTTGAGCTGGGGTTCTGTCTCATGCAATCAATAGAGTCCTTATTTTCCTAGTGACTTTTATAGGGATGCCAGGCTGGGTTGGAAGGCAGCAAGGACAGCAGAAAGGCTGAGGGAAGCTACAAGGCTGACCCAGTGGATGGTGGCTTTGCAGTCCCCTACCAAAAGGAAATGAGTTCTCATTGTGAAATCAAAGGAGGGAAGAGCTGTGAGAAGGAGAGAGAGTGTGCCTCAGGCACTAGGGAAGAGGGCAGAGGAGCTGGGGCAAGGGCACATGCCCCTTGAAAGCCTGGGCTCTTGCCCTGGCCCTAGCACTTCAGCCTGTGTGACCTGGAACCAGGTAATGTACCCCTCTGAGCCCAATTTGCAGGGCTGATGGGAGGCTTAAGGAACACCTGGAAATTGCCCAGCCAGTGTTGACATGGAGTAGCAGGTACCATGTATGGAGTGTGAGTGCTTCCCCTGCATGAACTCACGTGACCCTCTCAACCACCTGACAAGGTTGGCACCATTATGGTCCCACCTACAGCTACAACACTGGGCAGGGCAGTGCAGCCACCTGCTCTAGATCACTCAGCATGTAAGGGGCAGCTGGGATCTGAGCTCTGGCTCTCTGGTTCCAGACCCTTCCTTTCACCATCACGGTCTTCCCAAGAAGGGTTTGAACTTGGATACAGTGAGAGAAGAGCCTGGAGTGGACAGTTGCTTCCTTTGCATTGTCGCCTCTATGGGATTTCAAATTTCCCCTTTCATGACTGTACTCTGAGGACCCTTCCCATTCTCCCCAGCATATCTCAGTGGGCAGTACACAGACATTTGTCAGCAAGCCTGTGGTGACCTGCACTAGAGCTAGGGCCCAGAAACAGACAGAACGTTCTGCAGGTGAGGGGAGGTGGGGCCAAGTCCTGGAGCTCCAGATCAAACCATGTTGACCCCAACTCATGGTGAGCCCATGTGTGTGTCAGAGTAGAACAGTGCTCCATATGTTTTTCTTTTTTTCTTTTTCCCATAAAAAATTTGTACATACGTTGTTATGTGACCCTAACTGCTCTCCCCATACTGTGACAGCACACTCCTCCTTTCCACCCGATTCCCCATGTCCATTCAACCAGCTCCTAACCCTCTCTGCCTTCCCATTTCACCCCCGGACAGAAGCTGCCCATTTAGTCTCTTGTATCTACTTGAGCTAAGAGGCACACTCCTCACGAGTCTCACTTTATGTCCCACAGTCCAGTCCAATCCCTATCTGAAGGGTTGACTTCGGATATTGTTTTAGTTCTGGGCTGATAGAGAATCCAGGGGCCATGCTTTCCGGGGTTCCTCCAGTTTCAGTCAGACCATTAAGTCTGGTCTTCTTACTAGAACTTGAGTTCTGCACCCCACCTTTCTCCTGCTTCATCCGGGACTCTCTGTTGTGTTCCCTGTCAGGGTGGTCATTGGTGGTAGCCGGGCACCATCTAGTTCTTCTGGTCTCAGGCCGATGAAGTCTCTGGTTTATGTGGCCCTTTCTGTCTCTTGGGCTAATACTTTCCTTATGTCTTTGGTGTTCTTCATTCTCCTTTACTGCAGGTGGGTTGGGACCAATTGATGCATCTTAGATGACCGCTTACAAGCTTTTAAGACACCAGATGCCACTCACCAAACTAGGATGCAGAACATTTTCTCAATAAGCTTTGCTATGCCAGTTGACCTAGATGTCCCCTGAAAGCATGGTCCCCAGACCCCTGCCCCTGCTACTCTGTCCCTCAAAGTGTTTGATTGTATTCAGGAAACTTCTTAGCTTTGGTTTAGTCCAGTTGTGCTGACTTCCCCTGTAGTGTGTGCTGTCCTTCCCTTCACCTAAGATAATTCTTATCTACTATCTAGTTAGTAAATAACCCTCACCCTCCGTCCCCACCCTCGTAACCATCAAACAATGTTTTCTTCTGTGTTTCAACCTTTTGTTGAGTTCTCATGATAGTGACCTTATACAATATTTTTCCTTCTGTGACTGACTAAATTCACTCAGCATTATGACCTCCAGATTCCTCCATGTTATAAGATGTTCCATGGCTTCATCATTGTTATTGTTGTGTAGTATTCCATTGTGTGGATATACTATAATTTGTTTATCCATTCATCCGTTGATGGCACCTAGGTTGTTTCCATCTTTTTGCTATTGTGAACAGTGCTGCAATGAACATGGGTGTGCATATATCTATTCTTGTGATGGCTCTTATTTCTCTAGGCTCTATTCCAAGGAACAGGATAGCTGGATAGTATGGTACTTCTATTTCTAGCTTTTTAAGTAAGCACCAAATCGATTTCCAAAGTGGTTGTACCATTTTACATTCCCACCAACACTGTATAAGTGTTCCAGTCTCTCCACAACCTCTCCAGCATTTATTATTTTGTGTTTTTTGGATCAATGCTAGCCTTGCTGGGGTGAGATGATATCTCATTGCAGTTTTGATCTGCATTTCTCTAATGGCTAATGATCGTGAGCATTTCTTCATGTATCTGTTAGCTGCCTGAATATCTTCTTTGGCAAAGTGCCTGTTCATATCCTTTGCCCATTTTTTAATTGGGTTATGTGTCTTTTTGTTGTTGAGGTTTTGCAGTATTTTGTAGATTTTAGAGATTATATGCTGATCAGATTTATCATAGCCAAAATTTTTTCCCCAGTCTGTAGGTTGTTTTTTGACTCTTTTGGTGAAGTCTTTTGATGAGCATTAAGTGTTTGATTTTTAGGAGCTCCCAGTTATCTAGTCTGTCTTCTGGTGCTTGTGCATTGTAACTTATGGTTTGTATTGTGTTTATGCCATGTATTAGGGCTCCTAGCGTCGTCCCTATTTTATCTTCCATGTTCTTTACTGTTTTCAATTTGATATTTAGGTATTTGATCCATTTTGAGTTAGTTTTTGTGCATGGTGTGAGGTATGGGTCTTGTTTCAGTTTTTTGCAGGTGGATATCCAGTTATGCCAGCACCATTTGCTAAAGAGACTGTCTTTTCCCCAGTTAATGGACTTTGGGCCTTTATCAAGTATCAGCTGCTCATAGGTGGATGAATTTATATCTGGATTCTCAATTCTGTTCCATTGGTCTATGTAACTGTTCTTGTACCAGTAGGAGGCTGTTTTGACTACCATGGTGGTATAATAGGTTCTAAAATCAGGTAGTGTGAGGCCTCCCACTTTGTTCTTCTTCTTCAGTACTGCTTTACTATTTGGGGCCTCTTTCCTTTCCACGTGAAGTTGGTGATTTGTTTGTCCATCTCATTAAAAAATGCCGGTGGAATTTGGATCGGGATTGCATTGTATCTGTAGATCGCTTTAGGTAGAACTGACATTTTCCCAATTTGTGTCTACCTATCCATGAGCAAGGTATGTTTTTTGCACTTATGCAGGTCTCTTTTGGTTTCTTGTAATAGCGTCTTGTAGTTTTCATTGTATAGGTCTTTTAAGTCTCTGGTTAGATTTATCCTGAAGTATTTTATCTTCTTGGGGGCTATTGTAAATGGTATTGATTTGGTGATTTCCTCTTCAAGTTTCTCTCTGGTGGTGTAAAGGAATCCAACTGATTTTTGTATGTTTATCTTGTATCCTGAAACTTTGCTGAAATCTTCTATTTGTTCCAGTAGTTTTCTTGTGGGTTCTTTGGGGTTTACTGTGTATAAGATTGTATCACTTCTGCAAATAGAGATACTTTGACATCTTCTCTACCAATTCAAATGCCCTTTATTTCTCTTTCTAGCTTAATTGCTCTGGCTAGGACCTCCAGCACAATGTTGAATAAGAGTGGTGATAAAGGGCATCCTTGTCTGGTTCCCATTCTCAGGGGGAAGGCTTTAAAGTCTCTCCATTTAGGATGATGTTGGCTGTTGGCTTCATATAGTTACCCTTAATTATACTGAGGAATTTCCCTTCTAGTCCTATTTTATTGAGAGTTTTTATCATGAACGGGTGTTGGACTTTGACAAATGCCTTTTCTGCAATGACTGTTAAGATCATGTGGTTCTTGTCTTTTGTTTTATTTATGTGATGGATTATATTGATTGTTTTTCTAATGTTGAACGATCCCTCCATAGGTTTTTCAATGGCTGATTTTTGGAAGGAGATCTCCAGGCCTTTCTTCTGAGGTAGTTCTTAGTGGACTTGAACTTCCAGCCTTTTGGTTGGCAGTGAGTGTGTTAACAATCTGTGCCACCTAGGGACTCCAGAGCTCTGGAGAGTGCCTGTAAACATGTGAAAGATGAGGGGGGTCAGTGTTGGCTCCCCAGATGGGGTGCACTGGGGCCAGGTTTTCCCCGGGTTGTAACAGCTCCTTGCAGTGACATTGTGTGAGGGTGTGCCAGTGCCTGGGCCCAGAGGGTGAACTGCCTGCATTTCCCCAGCTTCCCTCACTGGAGTAGCACCTCCACCATTTTTGCCACGTCTATTGCCACACCTATGCTATTTACTTAACATTTCCCTCTAATTTCACTCACTTGCAAAAATAAAACTGTTTCTTGCACTTCTTTAAAAAAGGAACTCCATATTGCTATTTTAAATGAGAAAACCAGTATGACTTGCTACGAACAGGAAGTAAGAATGCACATAAACACCATGTAAAGAAGACGTGTGTTAAAGTCTAGCTCCATGCAGTTGAGGCTTGCTCCAGGCCCTGCATCTGAGTCCTCTGGCCACTGAAAGGGAGATGGGATAATATTAGAGACGTGTTAAGGACATACAGGCACCAGCCTGAGACTTTCCTGTGGGCAAAACTGAGAGTATTGGAAGAACACTGAAAAGAGGGAATATGTTCCTCAGTATGCTCAATATCATTATAGCCAGTTGCCATGGAGTCAGCTCTGACTCACAGCGACCCCATGTATGTCAGAGTAGAACTGTGCTCCTTAGAGTTTTCAATGACTGATTTTTTGGAAGTAGATTGCCAAGCCTTTCTTCTGAAGCTCCTCTCAGTGGATTCAAACCTCCAACCTTTTGGTGAGCAGCCAAGTGTGCACCACCCAGGGACTCCTGGCACACAGCAGATGCTCAAAAATGTTTGTTGGGAGTGTGACTAGATTGGCTGAAACATTCATTGGGAAAAATCACTTAACTTTTTTGAGGCTTGTTTTTCTCACGCATTTCACCAAAAACAAAACAAAACCGGTTGCCCTCGAGTCAGTTGGGACCAATGGTGACCCCAAGTGTCTCAGAGTACAACTGTACTCCACAGGGTTTTCAATGACTGATTTTTCAGAAGTAGATCACCAGGCCTTTCTTCTGAGGCACCCCTGGGTTGACTCGAACCTCCAACCTTTTGGTTAGCTGCTGAGTGCTTAACTATTTGCACTACCCAGGGGCTCCCAATAGGAGTATTGATATTTAGGGTAGTATTTGCCAAGCCACCTATAGTCACTGAGGCACCGAGAGAGGCTTTTCATTCCACACTTTGGAAGACACTGGTAGACACCTTAACCCGTCCATCCGTCCGTTTTGGGGACCAAGTCTCAGTTCCCCTCCCGCCTCTGCTGTTTCTTGACCTCAACCCTTTAGCACCAAGGAAGCAAAGGCCTTTTCAACTTGGTTTCCAGGAGCAAGATCCCAGACTGAAGCTTCTTTACTTGTAGCCAGATGAGCAAGGCATTTTTTCTCTCTCATTCTCGGTTTTCCCATCTAGAAAATGGGGATAATAATCACTTTTTCCAAGGATGTTCAGAAGATTAATATGAGATGCCACGTGTCAAAGTGACTTTGTGTGGTACATGGCACAGAAGGCAGGGACTCAGGTAATATGTGTTCCTGTCCTTTGATGCTGATCAGATCAAAGTTTAAAAACTGTTTGCAGGTACCTTTGCCTCAATTCCATTTTCTCTTTTTCAGTTTCTTTCTTTCTGCCTAGAGAGTCCAACAGCCTTGGGCTCAAGTCTTCTTTCTTCTATCACTTCCAGGGTCAGGTTACCTTTCTGAGCCTCAGTTTGCGCATCTGAAAAATGGGAATAATAACAGCTACCTCACTGAAAAACTGTAGGGTTTTCAATGGCAATGGCTGATTTTTTGAAAGTAGATTGCCAGGTCTTTCTTCTGAGGTGCCTCTGGATGGACTTGAACTTCCAGCTTTTGGTTAGCAGCCAAGCACGTTAACCGTTTGCACCACCCAGGGACTCTGTTTCCCTAACATTTAACACACTTGGCTGCTAACTGAAAAGTTAAGGTTTGAGTCCACTCAGAGGCAAGAAAAGCCTCCAACACTTGTAAGGCTTAGTTTTATTATTTGTGACCCTCTGAGGTTGAGGCTATCAGAGTGTCCTTGTATCAAACTGCCTACCCTCAGGGGAAATTCTCTGAGTTTGAACCCACGCAAAGACTTCTGGAGTTCATGACAGGTTGTGAGCTGATGTCTCTTTCTTTGAGGGGAATATCATGGGCTCCAGCTGAGGCAGCTTCTGTTTTTAGCTGGAATTGTTGCCACTCATCCTCCTGTGTGGAAAAAAGGAACGTGGTGCAGAAATAGCCCGTCCCAGGGGCTGCCCAAGAGAAGGGCTTATTTTGACTCAGGATGCTGCAGAAGCTGTGGCAGGCTTGTCAAAATACATCTGCCTCTTCTTGGGAAGCCCACAGATCCCTAGGCTTGTGCCAGGACCGGAGCGGTGCTGCCAGATTTGCACATCTGGAACCCAGCCCCTGGGAGCTGAGGATGGCCCAGCCCAACCATAATCACTGCCCACGCTTCAGAGGGCAGGAAATCAGTGTTATGGGCCAGAGGCATGAAGAGCCCACCTTGATGTCAAGGCTTATTCATCTGTGTCCCTGTGGCTGGCACAGGGCTTGGCGGGTCCAGTGATGCATGAGTGAGAGAGTGTCCATAGTCATTCCCTGGTGGGCCTTGCAGAGGAGGCTGGAGTAAAGGTTATTATACCAGTTATGGATTGAATTGTGTCCCGCCGAAAGGTATGTTCAAGTCCTACTCCCTGTATTTGTTAATGTGACCTTGTTTGGAAAGAGAGTCTTTGAAGATGGTATCAGTTAACATGACGTCATACTGGGGTAGGGTGGGTCCTAGTCCTGTAAGATCCATGTCGTTGTACAAGAGGAGACAGAGACAATGGTCCTGGCCAGTAAAGATGTGTCTGCAAGCCAAGGGACTCCAAAGATCGCTGGGAGCCACCAGAAGCTGGGAGAGAGGCATGGAACAGACTCTCTCTCAGAGTTCTCAGAAGGAATCAACACGGCTGACACCCTGATCTCAGACCTCCAGCCTCCAGAACTACAAGACAATACATTTTTGTTCTTAGAAGCCACCCACTTCGTGGTATTTTGTTACAACAGTGCAAGGAGACTAACGCACACCATTTCACAGGTAGAAAAGCTGAGGCCCAGACTGTGAAATGAAGCAGATGGCCTTCCTGATTTCTCATGATGAGATCTCACTCCAGGTGCATGCAGCTGCTTCCTCATCTCCAAGTGCTCCTCTGCACTTTTGCATGTGTGATGGCCTCTGCCCGGGGCACCCTTTCTACTCTTGTGAATGTTCCAGACCGGGACACAGGTCACCTCCCCTGGGAAGAGCCACTCCCTGTCTCATCAGGACTCTGTGCAGGCTTCACAGTGGCCCTTGCTTCCCTGCCCAATGGCTTGGCACACCTGCTTGCCTCCTGGAGGGCAGAGTCACCTCTGAGGAGCCAGGGCCGAGCTGGCCCAGGGTGGACCTGACGAATATTCACTGAAGGAATAACTGGTGTGGTGTGTGTCACTGAAGGCCTCCCCAACTCAAGCCAAAGGGTGTTTACTTGGTGCTCAGTGAGGGAAGAGAGGATGTAGGAATGTTTCACTCTCCCCAACCTGAGGGCATCTTACCGCCTTCAGACTGGCATAGCCATCTGCCTATAGGGCCTCCTCATGCAAGAGCCCCAGACTGGACTCCTCCATCTCCCACCAGAACTGTCATAGGTTGTGGCACCACAGTTTCCCCCGTCCCTCAAGTGCAAAACCCTGGCCACCTTAGATGCCAAGTCCAGACTACTCAGCCTGTGCCATCTCCTGCCCCTCCCCTCCCCTCCGTCCAGCTGCCTCTGTTCGCTGCAGGCCTTATGAGCTCCTCCCTGGCCAGAAAAACCAAACGCGTTGCCATCGAGTAGATTCTGACTCATAGGGTCCGTGGCTCAGGGCACACCTATTAATGCCTTTCTCTGCCTCCAGCCACCCCCTCAGCCCCATCTTCATTCAGCTCCCTCGCTTGGGGCTGGCTCATAAACACTCTGTGAGCTCAGCTCTGACCACACAGCTGTACCTTCTCAAAACAGTCAGCTGCTCACCCCTTTCCACCATGGCATTTTTCAAAGTGGATTCTGCAGGTCTTACTAGGAGTTCTGTGAGTAACGGGGGCGTTGGTCAAATGAGTGTGATTGATGGGCTAAATGAAGTCAAACTGATTTGTTTTCCTGCAGGACTTCTCAGACCCTTTAATCTGCTCTTGTGATTCCCAGAGAGAGGACACACCCTGTGTTATTTCTGAAACGTGTTTGACCATGGAAACCTCTCCATGTGGAGAATCAAGGGAAGGGATATTTGAGGAACCCACTTTGGGAAATGCTGGTCTACTGACCGAGTCTAAATTCGTTAACTCTGCAGTCAAGGCCCTTCACCACGTGGCCCCATCCCACCTTTTCCAACTGCTGTCCTGGACAATCCTCTAACATGTGAAATGTTCCAGCTGAAAAGGATTTCTGAGTGTCTCTGTGCTCCCTGTGGCTGTCCTGCCTCCATCTCCTGCCCATACTTCAGCCAGCAGACTCACTCCTTCCATACGTCCAAACACTCCTGTTCTTCACGGCGTAGCCCAAATGTCACCACCACTAGGCCTGCCCAAGTGATGGCAGCTTCAGAGTCCTCTTGCCCTCCTCTTTCCCAGGACCCCAATCGGGCAGATGCTAAATCATTCTGGGTGCGAGGGAGCATAACATCACTATAGGGAAATCTCTGGATCCACTCTAATTTACTTTAAAAAAAAATCATCTGCAAATGCTGGTGTTCTAATCATTACCCACGACAAGGCTGTCACCCATGATGCCGTATCTCCACGCGGTGCTTGTGACCTGCTGCAGCAACCGCACCTGACAATTCCCTTACTGTTCAGGGAGGGGCTGACGCTTACTGAGAGCCCACTCGGTGCAGGGCCCTGTGGTAGGTGCTTTTCCCAGGTCACCTCACCCAAGGGCTGAAGCCATCCCAGAAGGGAGCACAGAACAAAAAGTGGAGCCTGGGAGGGATGGGAGGACCTGCTCAAGCTTACACAGTTGGAGGGTGACAATGCCACCATGTCAACTCAGGTGAGTCCAGCCCCAAAGCCAGGCTTCTCCTATCACACACAGATCAGGACTCGTGGCAGAGGACTTGTCCTCCAGGAGCCACCCTCCTCTGTCTGACGAGGCTTCTGTCCAGCACACATCCCTGTGTCTTCTCAGGGTCTCTGCTCCTGGGCTCATCTCCCCACCGGGCTGGGAGCCCCTCATGGTCATGTCTGATTTGTCTTTGCCCCTCCCATGTCCACCATGGGGTTCAGCTGTGCGCATGAGGTCATAAACATGAGGTGAGGGATGAACATCTCCGGCCTGAGTGGGATCAGGCCTATGAAGACGTGGCCTGAGCCGCAGGTCCTCAGACTTGCCCCTATGTATTCATACAGAACCGGGACATCCAGCCCCTTCCCCTTGCCAAGGGTGACTGGCCTGGTAATTGACTGAGGACATCACTTCAAGCCCGGGACATCCAACAGGAGATAGTCAGTGACAGCGGACAGGTCAGCACTCCCAAATAAGTGATCTGACTAACTGCTGTTCTCTGTTTATACCCGCTGAAATGTGGATATCATTACATCATGCATGGCAATACTGGTGGTATTAAACACACACCAACACATCCTCCCCAACTTCAGGCAGAGGATTCCTGAAAAAACAGAAATTAGATCATGGTACGCCTCTGCTCAGAACCTTCCATTAGCTTAGAAGACAATTACCATGCTTCCAGTGAAATCCAGAGTCATTTCTGGTGTCTCCAAGGCCCCACTAAGCTGAGGCTTCTCTTGGCCCTCATCTCCTTCTGCTCGCCCCTTGCTTGGTCTACTGCAGCAGTGCCAGCATCCCTGTGTTCCTTGAGCTTGCCCAGCTTGTTCCTGCCTCAGCACTTGGCACATACTCTTCCCTCTACCTAGACCCATCCTAACCTGTAGTACCTAGGAATTGGAACTTATTTGGAAATAAATCAAACATGCTTCACATTTTTACCTGGCTGGCTTCTTCTTGGGGTTCATATTCCGGCTCAAAGTTCCCCTCCTCAAAGAGGCCTTCTCAGATTGCTGTATTTGAACCAGGATGTCACTTCCTATCAAGTCACCCTGCTTAATGGTCTTCCTAGTACCTGCCATGGTCTTAAATTATTTCACCTCTTTGTTCATGTGTTTCTTGCCTGTCTCCCCACCTAGAATAAAATCTCCGTAAGGGGAGGAATGGCACTGCCTGTAAAAGTGCTGGTGCAAAGAGGGAAGTCCGGAGATTTGCTGCCTGAGTAGAAAGGAGCAATGAGGTGGTTCAGAGCTCAGACCCTGGGGCCAGATGGCCCAGGTTCAAATCCCAGCTCTGCCACTTACTGGCAGCTGAGCTTGGTAAGGTCCTGAATCTCATATCCCACAGGCTTCTCATCTGTAAAATGGGGAGGACAATAATGGGGCCTGTTGTTGTTGTCAGTTGTTGTTGAGTTGGCTCCAACTCATGGCGACTCCATGTATAATAGAACAAAATGTTGCCTGGTCCCACACCTCCTTCACAATCATTGGAATGCTTGAACCCACTGTTGTGGCCACTGTGTATTTTGAGTGCCTTCCAACCTAGGGGGCTCATCCTCCAGCACTGTCTCAGGCAATATTCTGTTGTGATCCATAGGGTTTTCATTGGCTGATTTTCAGAAGTAGATCACCAGGCCTTTCTTCCTAGTCTGTCTTAGTCTGGAAGCTTTGCTGAAACCTGTCCACCATGGGTGACTCTGATGGTATCTGAAATACCGGTGACATAGCTTCTAGCATCATAACAGCACACCAACGACCACAGTACGACAAACTGACAGATGGGTGGTGGTAATAGGGCCTACTATTAGTCTTATTAACATCGCCACTTTACAGATGAGGAAACCGAGGCACAAGGCCACACAGATGAAATGCAGTTTGCTCAGAGGGCTCTTACTTGGGCCTCACTGTGGCCCTGTGGGGAGGATGGGGGTCATCAGTCCTATTAGCTGAGGATTCAGGGCAGCAGAGCAGACGAGCTGGCCTGTCTGAGGAGTCTGAAGCCTGTGTCTCTACCCTGTCCCATGTGGCCCCCTTTAGAGTCACCCTGCCTTCACCCACCATCTAACTTGTCTTGGGCCCTGTGAGGCATTCCTGCCTTCCAGCCACCCCCATGTGACCAGACCCTCTGTGCCCCAGCAGGACTCCCTGCTTCACTCCGGCCCCTCCTGTGCATCCCCTCCATCTGACCAGAGTCATCCCTTCTCAGAACCTCCTTCCTCCTTCGCCTTCCTACCTCCTCAGCACAGTGGTTGCCAGTCTCTGTGGTTTGGCCCCTGCAACCCTCTCGGTTCTTACTGCCCCCAAGCCTCCCTCTTGTCTCTCCTTTAGTTACACTGAACTACTTGCTATTTGCAGTCTCCCCCAAACACCCCATTCTTTCTGGCCTCTGGATCTTGGTACCTGTTTTTCCCTTTGCCTGGAACTTCTTCCCTCCTCTGGCCACCTGGCTGACTCTCTGGAAAGACTCCACTCGGCCTTACTTCCTCCAGTGTATGTATTCAATGGTGCCACTGCCCCCCCCCCCCCCCCCCCCCCCCCGCAATATCTGCTGGAATCCTAAATGGTATGCCTGTGGATAAGATCTTGTTTGGGAATAGAATTTTTCTTTGTTATGTAATAAGGCCATGACTG
The DNA here is from genome assembly GCA_030035585.1 of Dugong dugon. Taxonomy (NCBI): domain Eukaryota; kingdom Metazoa; phylum Chordata; class Mammalia; order Sirenia; family Dugongidae; genus Dugong; species Dugong dugon. Next base: position 154,870,800 of record CM057460.1, read on the forward strand.
TGTAGGGCGTGTCCTAAACCTAATCACTTCTGAGTTATAGGAAGAGCAGATTAGACACAGGAACAAGCACAAACGGGAGAAAGACAGATGCCACGTGAAGATCACCAGGGAACCAAGAAATGCTGGGGCTACAGAATTTGAAAGACAGCCTTCCCCTAGAGCCAACACCCTGAATTTAGACTTCCAGCCTCCTGAACTCCAAGCCACCCACTTGTGGTATTTCTGTTGCAGCAGCACTAAGAAGCTAAGACAAGGAAACCCTGACCCCACTGGGTGCGCTTTTCCCCTGCAACAATCTGTCCACCCCTCTCTCAGCCCCCTCATCACACCCCACTTTCTGCATGCCAATGACTCTATCTGGAGTCCTCCTCCTCCTCCCTGCTGACCTGTACCTGGCTGCCCCGCCCCCTCTGCAGGTCTTCTGCAGGGATGGCAGGCTCTGGCGGGTCTGCCCTGGGCTCCCGGCTGCACGAGGCCCCTCCCATCCCCTGTTTGCCTCCATCATGACTTACCACGGCACCGGACAGTCTCCCCCTAAGCCTGTGGGCTGCTCAAGGGCAGGGCCATGTCTGAGTGTTTCTTTAGCCCCAGGACCATGCCCAATGCCTGGCACAAGGTAAGCCCCACAGACAGTTTGTGGAAAGAATGAGCAGTGACTGCTAACCCTGAGGGGCAGCTGTCAGGTGTTGCTGTTAGCTGCCATTGAGTCGGCCCCCTGACTCAGGGTGGCCCCAGGCACAACAGAATGAAAAACGCTGCCTGGTGCTGCGCCATCCCCATGATTGGTTTTGGATCAGACTGTTGTGATCCATATAGTTTCCACTGACTGATTTTTGGACGTAGATCACCAGGCCTTTCTTCCTAGTCTTTCTCAGTCTGGAAGCTCCACTGAAACCTGTTTAGCATCACAGCAACATGCAAACCTCTGCTGACAGATAGGTGGTGACTGTGCATGAGATGCAGTGGCTGGGAATCAAACCAGGGTCTCCTGCTTGGAAAGCAAGTATTCTACCACAGAGCAGCCAGCTGGGGAACTGGAAATAGCACCATCAGCATCCTTAGCTGCAAAGCTTTGACTTCTGAGACAGCCAAGAAGGCTTATGTCTCCCAGGGCACTGTCAAGGGTAGGGATGGGAAGAGGGGTTGGGGTCCCAGGCAACATGCTGGCTGCCTGTGGCAGGACCAGGGGAAGCCAGGGTTAAACTCGGTTGTGGCTGGTACAGTAGCGGGCCTGTCTGTGATTGGGGTAAGTTCTTTGACCACCTGCTCCTGCCTTCCAGCCCTTGGGGTAGTGATGGGCAACACTTGTCTGAGATTTGGGCTGAGCGGGCTGCCCATTCCTGCGGCCAGTGTCTCTCTCTCCTGCCCTAGGCTGAGCTGAGGGCAGAAGGATGCCCCTTAGGGTGCTCTGCTGACATGAGGAACCTGGAGCCTGGCGTCATGCAGAGCTGGGTTCAAACCCCAGCCCCTCTGCTCTAGCGGCCACCAGCGTGGCGAGAGGTGACATGTGTGAAAGTGTTTTATAAGTGAAAGGGGCTGACACAGCCCAGAGGAGGACCCTGTCTGAGTTTCCCAGAAGGTGCTGCTGGCCCTGGGTGGTGGGCACAATCCGGGTAGGGAAGATGAGCCCTGGGGCCAGGCTTGCTCCCCAGGTCGTGTCCGACACAGGGGATGGGAGAGGGGCCTCGTTTGTCAGCATTTTCCAGGCACCAGTGCTGCTTACACTCCTCCACACAGCTCCTCCAGCCCAACCTGTCCTTGGTTGCCAGAAAAATCTTCCTAAAATACTCCTCACATCAGTTCACTCCCCTGCTCAGAAGCTTCTTCCCGTGGCCTCACATCGCCTGGGAGGAGCTGGCTCCTCTGCCGGGGACCCAAGCCCTCCACGGCCCCCGCCTCTTGGTTTATGCACTCAGGGGTCTAGTCTGGCGTCCTCCTTCTGTCTCCTTGGTGCTGCCACCTCACTGACTCATCTCAATCAACATCCCCAAAAGTTAGAACTAGGCTGCCTATTTTATACAAGAGGAGGGCGAAGCTCAGAGAGGGGGATTGACGAGTCCATCATTTCTCGGCTAGGGTCAAACTGTCCCGGGGAACTTTGGGGCTCCCTGAGCTCAGCAGGGTGGAGGCAGGGTTCTCTCTCCAGCAACTGTACTGCTTTGAGGGCTGCTGGCTTCAGGCAGCGAGTCATCCCAGCAGAACTGGAGGGATCCAGTGCGAAAGTAAACGCACCAGTTGGAGAAGACGAACAGCCCAGCTGACAGGCATGGGTGGTGGGCATGAAGAGTGGGGGCCTGAGGGAGTGGAGGCTCTTAGAGGCCAGGCTGTGGAACCAGCCAGACCTGGTTCGAGTCCCCTTTCCCTGAGTGGCACAAATGGTTAAGCACTCAACTACTAACCTAAAGCTTGGTGGTTCGAATCTACCCAGTGGTGCTGCAGAAGAAAAGCCTGGTCATCTGCTTTCTGTAAAGATTCAAAACCAAAAAAATAAACACCAAACCAATTGCCTTGAAGTTGATTCTGACTCATAGCCATCCTATAGGACAGAGAAAAACTACCCCATAGGATTTTCAAGGCTGTAATCTTTACAGAAGCAGACTGATACGTCTTTCTCCTGTGGAGCAGCTAGTGGGTTCAAACCACTGACCTTTTGGTTATCAGCTGGGTGCTTAACCACTGCACCACTGGGGCTCCTTCCATAAAGATTACAGCCATTGAAAACCCTATGGAGTGCAGTTCTACTCTGACATACATAAGGTCACCGTGAGTCAGAATTGACTTGACGGCAACAGGTTTGGTTTGGTTTTGATTTTCTGCTACTTAAGAGGTGGGAGGCCTTGGGAAGTCTCTCTCTTCCTCTGAGCCTCAGTGTCCCATCTACATAAGGGAGTGCAGTCATGGGCTTGCTGTGAGAATAAAGGATGAGGCTATAGGGCAGAAGTTGGGTCAGTGCCCAGCATCTACAAACACCTGCTTTCTCTTTTGAGTTGGAAGATTTCTCAGAGATCCCCAAATCCACCCTGTTTCCATATTGCAGATGAGAAGACTGAGCACCAGAGGAGGAAAGTGACTTGCCCAAAGTCACACAGCTTGAGGGAGGTGGAGAGGGCTGGGGCCTGGGTCCCCCTGCTCCTTACGTGCCCTCTTGCCTCTTCACCCCACTGTAGGGCTGGCTACACGTGCCCTTGGGCCCCTGGGAACCCATAAGGTGTGGAGACTGATGTGGGGGTCACAGACAGGGATTCTGGTGGGCACAGAATGGTTAGTGCTGGGCCCTATCCTGACCGGGCGTGGGGCGAGGTGAGGGGTGTGTGTGTGCAGTCAGAAGTGGCTAGCTTCAAACCAAGCCTCAAAATGAAGGAGGAAAAAGCCAGGGAGCACGTGGGCTATAAGACTGATGTCCCTAAATGAGCTCTGGCCCTGATTGATGGCCGGGGGTAGGTGGTGGCAAGGAGACAGGCCCTCAGATCACTTACATTGCTGAGATGAATTCGTGGGACTGGAGGAAGAAACACAAGCGACTCCCGTCTCCTGGACCCCAGGACCACCCATCCTGAGTGTCCTTCCACGTCCTGGAGACCTGGGAAGAACTCTGCCCTTAGAAGGTCCAAAGCCTGGGTGCAAGTCACGCCTCCATTATCTAATAGCTGTGTGACCTTGGGCACATGGTTACCCATCCATCCTGCAAATATCCCCTGGGCTCCTACTCTACCAGGCAGCGGGCCAGGCCCTGAGGACCAGTCTCAGTGTGATCCCTGCCTGTAAGAGGCTCACAGGTTGGTAGGGGCAATAGGCAAGACCTAAGCAAAAGACAAGCTCACTTCGGATGGGGATCAATGCCCTGAAGAAAACAACAAAGAGTGAGGTGATGGCGGAGGGAGCACTCTAAGGGGAGCAGCTTTCACGGGGAGATGGCGTTTGAGTGTTGGGGGAATACGTCTAGGAGAGGAAACGGCAGGTGCAAAGGCTCTGTGGCAGGAATGAATCTGGTGCTTTGGAGCAATAGACAGCAGGCTGATGTGGCTGGAGCTCGGTGAACTGGTGAAGAGTTTGGGAAAGGGAGTTGAAGAGGCAGCTGGGGCCGTGAGGCTCCTGGGCAAGGGTGGATTTTGGTCTGAGAATAGAAGATCCTTGTAGAGTTGTAGAAGTCTCTGGGTGACGCAAACAGTTAATGTGTTCAGCTGCTAACCAAAAGGTTGGAGGTTTGAGTCTACCCAGAGGCACCTCAGAAGAATGGACTGGCTATATCTGCTTCTGAAAAATCAGACGTTGAAGCATAGTTCTACTCTGACACACAAGGGGTTGCCATGAGTTGGAATCTACCACAAGGCAATTGGTTTTTTAACTGGTAGGGTTGTAAGCAGGGAAGGGATTATGATTCGATTTCCTTGTAAGTGACCCCTGTGGCTGCTGTGTGGAGAATGGGTGGGGAGTGGGCTGAAGGCAGGGAGATGGGCTAGAAGGCTGAAGCTGCCATCTGTGAAAGATGATGGTGGGGTGGACTCGGTGATGGTGACATCAAGAAGTGTTCAGCCTCTTAACAGCCACGAGATTAAGCTTCATGGTCTGGAAAAGGGGTCTGCTGCCAGCTACCACACAGGCCACCTGTAGACTTTTGTGCCATCATGGGCTCTGGGGACATCTGGAGTCACCATCCAGGCTTGCCTGAAGTTTCCCTCCCTAGAAATGAATACTCGTTGAGGGGGTTCTGGGCAGAGGGGTGGCTGGAAGCCCACCAAGTCTGGCCATACAGCTATTCTGGTCTCCTCATCCCTCTAGGAGCTCCTGCACTGGAACATGTATTCCTAAAGTACAATTCAGCCCCCAGAGACTCATCCTCCTGGCCCCTGGCACTTACAAATGGGCCATTGGTAATGTCTTCACAAAAGTCCTACCTGACCTGATCCTTCCTCCCTCTGCAGGTGCACTTATATACCATCCCCTTTTTATTTCACTCACTTTATCTCAGCCTCACATGGTTTCTTTCTGTTTCTCGAGTTATGGCAAGCTCATCCCAGCCTCAGGGCCTTTGCACTTGATCTTCCTTTTGACTGAGATATTCTTCTTCCCTTCTTCACCTGGCTGGAGACTTCTCTTCATTCAGATCACAGGATAAATGCAGCCCGCCCCCTCAGAAAGGCCTGCTCTGACCTCTCCTCTCCAACAAACCACCCTTCGAATCACGGTGATCATTTCTCGGTTTTATTTTTTCCATAGCATATTGTCTTCGGGATCATCTCTCTGTCTCCTTGTGGATTGTCTGTCATTTCCCCTGTTATGGATTGAGTTGTGTTCCCCCAAAATATGTGTTGGATTCCTGGCCATTGTAACTGTGAGTATGACCTTGTTTGGAAATGGGGTTTTCTTTTGTTACATTAATGAGGCCATACCAGAGTAGGGTGGATCCTAAACCTAATCACTTCTGAGTTATAAAAATACCACAATAGACACAGACACACACACAGAGGGAAGACAGACTCCATGTGAAGACTTATCTACAAGCAAAGGAACATCAAGGATCACGGGCAGATGCCTGAAACTAGGAGAGAGACTCACAGAAGGAATTAACAGGGCTGAGATTTGAACTTTTAGCCTCCAGACTGTGAGACAATACATTTCTGTTTTTAAATCCACCCACTTGTGGTATTTCTCTTATTGCAGCACTAGGAAGCCAAGATAGCTCCTTAGACAGTAGCTCCTTTAGAGCAAGCCCTTGTCCTATCCCTGTTAGTCTCTGCAACCCCAGTGCCTAGTACATAGTAGCAGCTCAATAAAGGTTTGTTTAGTGAATGAATGACCATATCTGTGAGGTAGACACTCCTTTTTCCGAAGGGAGAAACAGACGCTTCTAGCCTTCCTGAGCACCCCCATTTCAGTCAGCAAGGTCCTTCCCACTGCTCAGCACTATGATTCAAAACTGTAACAAATCTTTGGCTGAAACTCCTTGCCTCGCCTTGATGCCTGGCTGGCTGTTGATAATTCACGTTTCGACAGGACTTTCAGTTTGCAAAACTCGTGCTGGTCAGTGTTGCATACAAACCCCACACCTCCTTTTATAAGGATCATTGACCTTGTCCTAACTAGCTGCTGTTGAGTCAATCCTGACTCATGGTGACCCCATGTGTGACAGAGTAGAACTGTCTCCACTGGGTTTTCAGTGGCTGATATTTCAGAAGTAAACTGTCAGGCCTTTCTTCTGAGGCATCTCTGGGCCGACTTGAAGCTCCAGCTTTTGGTTAGCAGCCAAGAGCATTAACCATTTGCTCCATTCAGGGACTCTGACCTTGTCCTACAGACTAGGAAACTGATGTTGAGATGTGTCCCAGGTCTGAGCATGGTGAGGACCACGACTAGGTGGGCACACAGGTCTTCAAATTCTCCCCACACCAGGCAAGATCCCAGAGGAGCAAGGAGGAAACCAGAGTGCTCTGAGCAGGGAGAGGTGGAGAGAGGTCTCCGAAGCGGAGGACAGGCAGGCTCCCCACAGCTTCATGCTTCACGATGATGAACCGTCCTTATCCCAGGCTTCAAGTGCTGTTTCCCCAGCCTCTTGGCACCAGGACTCAGAGCGCACAGCAGCCTTCCTTCCCACGGCTTTCTCATCAGCAAGAGGCACCCAGGGGAGAAGAAACACCTACATCATTTTGAAGGGACCCTGGACCCACCAAGCCGCCTGCTCCCTCGTCGGCCCCTTACTGATGAGGAGGGACCTCCTCCTCCCAGAAGGCTACCTCAGTCCTTTGGGGGTGACCATGGGGAATGGGATTCCCTTGCTCAGGACCCCCTTCAGCAGGGGAAACAAGTGCCTTCCTTGCAAAAGTGATGAGTGGGAAGGAGGCATGCATGTACGGTGAGGTGTGTAAGTGTGTGTGTGTGCATGACTCTGTAAGTTTGTGGCGTGTGTGTGTGCCTGCGTATGCATGTGTGGTGAGGTGTGCATGCGTGTGTGATGTGTGTGTGTGTGCACTACTCTGAGTCTGTGCATGTGTGTGTGTGCCTGCGCATGCACGTGTGTCTGCATGGAAGTGCAGCGCTCTGTGAGCATGTGCGTGTGTGTGCAGGTGTATGCATGAGTATGTGGTGTGCATACGTGTGTGTGTCTGCATGTGTGTATGCGTGGATGTGCACAACGCTGTGAGGATGTACACAAATGTGTGCAAGTGTGCCTGCGTGAACACAATATGTACTTCTGGGGGCCGTTGTTTACAGCTCAGGGCTTCCTGGCTATTGCTTTGAGGCACCACCTGGCCTTGAGGCACCACCTGGTAGTCATAGTGATGCATCTGAAGTTGTGGTTCCCCTAAGGCGCGCGGGGATGGCAGAAACAAAGAGAAAGACTTGCAGAAGAGTGTGAGCCCAGGACTAGCTTCTTGTTGTCTGACCGGCTGACTCATCTGGCTGACTCAGAGTCTGGCCAGTGGACACTGGGTGACTGGTGCTGTCTGCCTGGCCAGCTGACCCTCTCCATGGCTGTCAGCTGCCCTGTTAGGTGGGTGATTCATCTTGTTCGCGGCCGGCTTTAATCCTAGCTCAGCCCATGGGTTCCCAGGTGCTTGGAGCCATGACTTCTGATTCCCCTGGCTGAGGTAGAGAGAAGGGTCTAGACTTCACTGCATCCCCAAGGCCTTCAGGGGAATCTTGGTGTGATCCATTCTTGGAAGCATGGGCTCTGGCCCTCACAGCTGGGGCCTCTGGCCTTAGCTTCCCTCAGTTTCCTCTTCTGAAGAATGGTTGTCAAGACTCTGATGTGGAACGTGAGAGTCTAAGAAGGGCCGACCTTGCAGAAAGGCCCCCTCAGCACCCAGGGGTGCTGGCCATGGGGCCACGACTGAGCCGGAGGGCAAGCAGGACCACCAAGGCAGAGGGCCAGGCCGGGGCCAGAGGAGGAGGGCCAGGGCAGCCAGGGAGCACCACCCCACGGCCATTCTTCTGCAGGGTGCTGGGCGCCTCCCACTGAGCACTGGTGGAGGTACAGTCAGGAAGCTGGTTGCTTGCTATAGCAGCTGAGTGAGGGGAACTCAGAGGAAGGACGTGAAGTTTGGAGCTGGGCTTGGCCCGGATCTCTGCAACACGGGCGCTCTCTTGGTTTCCTATTCTGTAGGATGAGATGATAATAGCTCCTTTGCATATTGTTGGGAGCACTGATTCATTAAATAGGACCACGTATGTGAAAAATCTAGCACATAGTAGGTGCTCAGTAAGTGTCAACATTGGGAGTGGCTGAGGAATTATTACAAAGGACATTTGCAGACCTGGGGTTCTGACTGAAATGTGGCCTCCTGGACCCCTCCTACAAGGCCAGCTGCAGCACCCCCTCCCCTCCCAGCAGCCTCCTCTGGGCTCCCACAGTGCCCCTGCCCCCCTCCTTTGTAGCACTTCATGCTGGACAATCATTATCTGTTCACATCTCTGTCTTCTCCATAATTCTATGAGCTCCTGGATGGGAGGGACTATGGTAGGAGTGATGGTGGCTAGTTGAAGTAGCATCCGTCTGTCTGTCTGCCACCTTGAGCAGCACTGAGTACTGGAAACGTAAGTTCCAGGACTCGGGGAAGGCAAGAACATTTATTCAGTTCTTGCTAGATGTTCTACAGGCTTCATCTCATTTCTCACTAAAACACTGCAAGGTAGATATCGTTATTCCCATTTTTTCTGATGAGAAAATTAAGGCTCGGAGAGAAGAGTGATTTTCTAAGGTCACTCACAGCTAGGCAGGAGAGGAGCTTGGATTCCCATCTGGTCTGTGCTTCTAATCACTGTGCCATTCTGGTCTAGCGGGGAGAAGGGAGATCCCTGCCCTGGCCCCCAAGCCTGGGACTCATGGCACCCTCAAGTGTCTGAGAGCCATCTCAGAGGACACTTCTGTATCGGAAGTGCCTGTGTGTCCTTGCTGGGCTGGGACCTTGGGCCTCTAGAGCCTTCAGGGGCCCTTGGAGTCCAGGGATCAGAGATAGGATTCTCCCTAGCATCGTGAGCCTGGCACAGTGTGGGCTTGTGCCTGGCGTCTCCATTCTTGGTGTTGGGCGTCATGTTCCTGGTGGTGCATAGCCGTGTGTGTGTGTGTGTGTGTGTGCTGTCTCCACACTACGACTGCTTCCTGGGTGGGATTCTGTGCTGCACTGTGTGTGTGCCCACCTAAGTGTGTATGTGTCAGCCTATGCATGCCCCACAGGGGGCCTGCACAAAGCACAGCGGTGGGTGTGTGTGGCCATGAGTTCTGACCGTGCTTGCACATATTTGTGTCTGTGTGCAAGCTTGTGGGTTTTGAGGGGATGTGTGTGGTGGTCTGGGGGGGGAGGTGCTAGAATGGAAGGTGGGAAACAGCTACACAGCCCATGGGAACAGAGGCCTCCAGTAGCCACTGTCTCAGGCTCTCCATCCCCCTTGGGGTCTCTGCTTCTTGAATCATTCATATAATGAAATTCAATGCTTTCCTTGTCTCCACCTTAAATTACTTCTGGCATGGCTTTTGAAGTTGGAAAACGCTCAGTTCGAATCCCAGCTCCATCTTCTTTTTGTGAGGCTGGTATGTTACCCACTTTCCTGGGCTCTGGCTTCCTCTGTGAGGTGAGGATAATTGGACTGTTGTGAGGACTGGAGATGGCACCTGCGAGCCCAACACAGAGAAGGTTCTTGGGTCTGAATGTGCCAGAGAAAGAAGTCTTGTCAAACTGTGTGCTCTCCCTCCTGCTTCTCCACCATGTATGTAAGCAGGACATGTTTCCTTGCAAGGTTCTTGCTAGATACTCTACATACTTAATCTCATTTCTCACTAAAACATTGCAGGGTAGATATCATTACACCCATTTTTCTGATGAGAAAATTGAGGCTCAGAGGCAGAACAATCTCCTTGCTTCCTGGTCGTGCCTATCCTTTTCCCTGACACCACTAATCCAGAAGAGGCGAGACCCTCTCAGACCTGCTGTGTCGCTCAGAATAACGGCACGCCTTTGCATTGGGAAAATGTGGCTTGTAAGGACTTTTTCGAGTTTGCTTGTGATGAATTGTGCTGATTTTTCATTCTCCACAGAAGATAGACATTAAGTTCTTAGACTAAACAGAGAGGCATCTCCTATGTAAAAATGAGTGGGATATACAGAATTTTTGAAGCTATAGGCTGGATGAACTAAGGCGTGAGTTTGTTTTGCATATCTTATGGCCTTTCTAAGGCAGGGTACCCTGGTGGCGAATTTGGATATTGCAACCCAGTTCTACTCTAACTTGTTAAATAGCCGGGGGGGGGGGGGGGGGGGGGAGATACAGATTAAAAAATGCTTGTAGAGTGAGTGCCCCCATCTATTCAAGCATTGCACTGGGTTTGTCACCTGGGTGATCTCATTTACTGGTGAAACGGTAACACCATTTTATAGGTGAGGAGCCCAGCTTCCTCGGAGGCACTCGCTATTAAGTCATAGAGCCAGGATTTGAATCTTGGTCTTCTAACCCTGAGTCATCTCCACCAAGACAGTAATTTTCCGAGCTCTTTTCAAAAAAAACGGAATCTTATTTTCAGGTGAAGTTGATGTGGAGGCAAACATGTAAAGCAGGTTAGAGTGAAGCCACGTTGGCCAAGGTGGTGGTGGTAGTGGGCCTAGAGACCCCTGTGTGAGTTCCCTCTAATCTCCTAAGGTGGCCCAGGAGGCCTGGTGTGGAATCGCAGGGCCTCACAGAACACGGCTGGAAAACCATGTAGCCATAGCCTCCAACTCTATGAGGAAGGCCTAGCTCTGGGGCCTGGGCAGGTGTTCAGCCCAGGAAGCCTTGGGGAAGTATAAGGGTGACCAACAAGAGAGAGATGGGAAAATTCTAGAAACGCTTAACTGCTGCACAGAATGTAAGCGTGGGGAGCTGCCCGGTGCCCTGTATTTCTCCAGATATGTCAGGGTTCCCCTCAACAGAATTCCTGAGTCTGTGATTCTGTCTACTGTGGCCATTTCCTTCACTTTGGGAACATGTCTCTGATTTTCAAATGAATGTTGCAAGAAAAGTAGGAATCACTTTACCACCTCTTAGCCTTTGTGAGGTGTATCGTGGTTTTTAAAAATACATTTACAAAACTCCTTCCCAACAACTTCACTATGACAAGCTATAATTATCTTGCTTATTTATTCATTTTCTGACTACTGTCTGTCTCCCCAACTAGCCTTGAGCCACATGGGAGCTGGGACGTGGTCTGTCTTGTTCAGTGTGGCTTCCCCAGTGGCCAGTACATGCCGGGCACTCAATACATTTTTGTGAATGACCCACCAACTCAACAGGGAGCATTATTCCCATTTTACAGATGAGGAAACCAAGGCTCAGAAAGGGTAAGGGTTGCCCCTGGCCAAGCAGCTGGTAGATGGCCAAGTCACAATTTGATCCAGCTTCTGGCTTTACTGTTAACTGCAGAGCAGTTATTTATTTGAATTTATTTGCCCCCACCCCATCTCAATGACTAGAGACAGAGATGACCAGGCTCTGGCAACAGCCTTGCCCAGTAAGCTCTGAATCCATACTCCAGGCTCTTGGTCCGGCTCCTGTCAGTCTGAAAGCCTGCCTGCTGAACGAGGACACAAAGACAGGGAGTTCTCTGGGGCCTGGGAAGGATTAATCAGCAATTAGTGTGCAAAACACTTTCCAGACAAATGTTAAGTATTATTAGTATTTAAATTCAGTTGCATCTTCCCCTGCATCCTGACAAAAGGGAACAGATGGCCCTGGCTCCAGGTGGAGAGGGGGAGGTCGGGGCCCTCTCAGTGCCAAGCGGGGAGTTTTCATGGTTCTGGCTCCCAATCAGCCTCAGCCTGATGCGGGATCCTGGTGTAGTGCTGTGGGGTTGAGGGGAGGCCTTTCTTGTAAAAGCTGTGTGAAGGTCATGGGAAAGCACTCGGCTTGGGGTCTGGACTCCTTCTTAGCTGTGTGACCTTGGCCAAGCTTGGCTCCTCTCAAAGCCTCCGGTCCATGATATCGCAGAGTTGGAGCAGGGAGTGAATGAGACCGGACCATGGTAGGAGCACAATGAACCATGGTTCCTTCTCCCTGACTCCTTTAGGACCCTCAAGTCTGAAGCTGGTTTCCTCTAAAGAGGAGCCCCTGGGTAGTGCAAACGCTTAACACGGTTGGCTGCTAACCAGAAGGTTGGAGGCTTGAGTCCACTCAGAGGTGTCAGAAGAAAGGTCTTGGTAATCTATTTCTGAAAAATCAGCTATTGAAAACACTATAGAGCATGGTTCTACTCTGACACACGTGGAGCCACCATGAATGGGAATTGACTCAATGGCAACTGGCAAATGGTTTTGGAGAACTAAAAATTCTCCCAGACGGGGAAGCTTGCAGATCTGGACACAAGCAATGGCTCCACCACTTGTGTAATCTTCTTTACTCTGGACCTCACCTCTCTTGTCTGCAAAATGGACGTGACATTGGCGCTTGCTCTGCCTACCTTGCAGGCTGGATAATGAGGCCTAGCGAGGTGTAATGACCTGCCTAGCTACTTAAGTGATGGAGCTGGCTTTCAAACGCAGGTCCTCCTGCTTCAAATCCAGTGATTCCCCTGCATCTCAGTTACATGCCAAGATGCATTTGGTTTGGGAAAAGGTTTAAGATTTACTCCTAAGCAAAATTTTATTAAAACAGCAGTCAGAAGGGTGCTGCAGGGAAGAATGCTGGGCTGTACTGTGGGCTGGAGCCAAGTGTAGGAGCCAAGTGCCCTGCAGAAGGATGGGGAAACTGGAGCAGGTAGCCAGACCTGGGCAGCGGCCCATCCTAGGGTCTGAGATGCGTTTCCAAAGAAGGGGCCTGGCCATGGCTGGAAAGGGTAGAAAGGGTCCCCTGCAGTTTGAAGACCAACTGACTTAGGATGTAAGATCAGCTATCACTCCACAGCCTTCCACCCCAATCTCAGATCCTCATTCCCAGAACTTTCCAGAGCATATCTTCTTAATGGATTGCATCAAACCAGGGCTTCTCGAGTCCACTGGTTGGAATTGGGCTTTGGGCTTGAATCTGCTCTACTGCTTACCATTCTACCCCATTTCCATTTGCCCGACTAACTTTGACTCAGCCTCAGGTCTCAGTAGAGATGTCCCCTCCTCCAGGAAGGCTTCCCTGACTCTCCATGCAGAGAAAGGAGTCTCTAATGGTCCCTGATCACCCCATGCTTCTCATTATTATAGCCCTGATCACCCTGGAGGCTCACTGAGGGGTCATGCTTCTTGTTCACAGGTTCTTGCAGCGCAGGGACTGTGTTTAATTCATTTCCACATCCCCAGCAGCCAGCACTCCTCATCTGTAAAATGGAGATAGAATTGCTAATCATAGTGTAGATTGTGAAGACACAGTAACAGAAGAGATTTCAAAAAACTCCATAACTTGTAGTTCTCATGCAATATAGACTATTTTCTTTTCTTAGCTAATGTTAAGGACCAACACCCTTCTGTCAGTTTGTCATACTGTGGTGGCTTGCATGTTGCTTCAATGCTGGAAGCTATGCCACCTGTATTTGAAATAACAGTGGGTTCACCCATGGTGGACAAGTTTCAGTGGAGCTTCCAGACTAAGACAGACAAGGAAGAAAGCCCTGACAATCTTCTTCTCAAAATAGGCCAGTGAAAACACTGTAGATCACAGCAAAATATTGCCTGATACACTGCTGGAAGGTGAGCCCCCTAGATTGGAAGGCACTCAAAATACAACAATGGATTTGAGCATACCAGTGATTGTGAAGAAGGTGCAGGATTGGGCAAAGAAGGTGCAGGATCAGGCATAGGGTCACCATGAGTTGGTGCCAATCTGATGGCAAGTAACAACAATGTTAAGGGAGATTTAATCCAAGGCAAGCTGTTTGCTCAGTCCTTTCCCTGTGTGGCCTCATTGGTTCCTCCCAGTGCCCACCTCCCTTCTTTTAGTCTGAGCAGCCAAGAGTTCTGGGCCGAGATGCTTACCTGGAAGACATGGAAGACTGAGGGGTCCAGTCATGTTCCTCGACTTCTTCTCCCCACTGTGACCTTGAACTGCAGGGTCAACACTGGTTCCTTGGAGGGGGAAGGTGTGATCTTCCTGTTGTGGATTGAACTGTTCCCTATTCCCTCCCCCCCAAAAAATAATGTTGAAGTCTTAAGCCCTGCTACCTGTGAATATGACCTTATTTGAAAATAGGGTCTCTGAAGATGTTATCAATTAACATGAGGTCGTATTGGAGAAGAGTGGCTCCTGATTCAATATGAGCGATACCCTTACAAAAGAGGAGAAGAGACACAGAGATAGGGAGACACAGAGGAAAGACAGCCATGTGAAGATGCATCTACATACCAAGGAACTCCTGGAGCCACAAGAAGCTAGGAGAGAGACATGGAAAAATTCTCATTCAAAGTCCCCCAAGGAATCAACATGACTGACACCCTGATCTAGGACTCCAGCCTCCAGAACTGTGAGGCAATCAGTTTCTATTCTTGTAAGCCACCCAGTTCGTGGTACTTTGTTACAACAGCTCTAGGAAACAAAGACACCTCCTTTCTTTGAGCTCAAGTGCAGACTGCCTTCCACTGACTGGGGTCCCCTAGCTTAGTTGGCATTTCCAAAAGGACTTAACCAAAAGCACAGGGGGCCCAGTAGGGAGACAGCTACAGGCAAAAGAACAGCAGGAACAGCAGTTTTCAAAGCCCATGTTTCTGGTCTTGTAGACAATCAACTCAGACCGGCAGGAAAATCCCAGTCTCCAGAGCTACACAGACCTTGTTTGACTCTTAGTTCTGTGCACAGCTTCAGGTAAGCCAGTTCATCCCTGTGAGCCTCAGCTTCCTTTTCTGGAAACAGGACCATTGAGACCTAACTTTCTGTGTTGTTTCGAGGACTCTTGCCAGTCATAGCAAAATGCTCAATGAGTAGGTGCTTCTTTTCTCTTCCTCAAGGTCTTTTCCATGCCTCATTGCACTCAGCACAGGGTCAGGCAAATAGAAAATGGCACAGGGATCTACAATGGTTTGACTATTTATCTACTCCCCTCTCCTCCTTCAAGGCCTGAGATCATGCTCCATTCACATCTGCATCTCCTATATCACTTTCAGGGCCAGGTGCCTTTTAGGTGCCCAGAACACATTTGCTGAAGGAATGAATACATTCCAGATTGTGGAAATAGCAGGGACACAGACGTGAGACATAGAGGGCGGTCAAGCAGATCACTGTGCAGGGAGGAGCTGGATCTCTCTAGAACAAAGTATCAGGAAGTAGATAAGATGCCTTTGCATAAGCTGTGATTCCAGCTTGGAATGCCGTTTCTCTTTCCAAGTGTGACATATTTACTTGCCTCTTAAAGCCCAACTCAAGAGTCACCTTCTTACTAGTTTGTTGGACCCTCTGGGCAAAATCTGTTGGCTTGACCTCTGTGCCTCTTCAGGGTTCTATTCATGCCTCCACTAAGCACTGTTGACAGCTTGCCATAGTTTTTGGTTTACCTGCCTGACCTCCTGCCAGACTGTGGGCTCCTCAAGAACTGGGGCCATGTCTGGCCTTTCTTGGGATCTCTGTGTTTCTAGGGCTCGGCACGCAGTAGGCTCAGCTCATGCTCTTCCCCCACAGCAAAGGTTGTTAAATTAGTGAATGTTTGACTCAGAGTCCATAGCAGATAAACTTGTGCTGGACACCTCCTGCATCCCGGCAGCCAATCCAAAGCCCAATTGGGTATTGGGTCGAGGTGGCCCTCACTTGCATGGAGGCAGGGAGGGAGCAGCTGCTGACCTTGGAAATGGTGGTTTATGGAGACACTGAGAAGACAGGCTCTGGGATCCAAGAAACAAATCTGGTTCCAGTCCTCTTGGCTGCTGACTGGCTGTGTGACCTTGGGCAAGTCCCTTCCCCTCTCTGAGCTTTTGTGTCCCCTTTTGTGACTTAAGGGGTGAGGAGAGAAGGAGTCAAGCTCTAGAGATACCTAAGGCTCCTCTTACTTCAAAAGTTCTATACATTTATTTTCTTAGCTTCTTAGAGACCGACAGACATACACATACACTTGCATGTATGCACATTTACCTACACGCACACAAGAACAAACAGCCACATACGTACACAGACACGCACACACACACTCTACGCACAGAGCAGATTCACATCAATATACGGACTGTCAGAGACATGGGTGGACACAAGTGCCTCAATGTCACACTTGCACAGGATAGGGAGACACTTAGCTAGGCTGCCATGAGCACATACTTGGCCAGATATACAAGACCAGGCTCTATGTATATACACAGACACACAGCCTCATTTGCACCCACAAACCTGTGAGTGCAAGCACACACACCTTCCCTTTGCGGCATCTACAGCTCTTTCCAGCTGGTGGAGTCAGGGATCATTAAAGGCAGACATACATCTCCTCCTGTGGCAGGTGATGCGCCACCCTCCCTCTCTCTCAGACCTGGGCCAGGCCGGAGGAGCTTCTTATCTCCCAGGTTACTGCTTGCAGATGCTGTCTTAAAAATAGTTTCCTACTGTTTCCAGGAGAGCTCTGGGGGATGAGGACTCCAGAGACTGGATTTTGCTTATTCCTCACCTGCCTGCACAGTGATGTGAAAATGTCCCCACTACGAAACCACCAGCGTGTTGCCTAGAGTCCCCATTAGTGCCCTGTGGCCTGAGTGTGGTCAGCTAGCTGTAGGGAGAGTCTTCCCCACCAACACTTCCCCTCCCGGAGGAAGGAGGAAGGCAGCCTTGCCAGCTCACCTGGGCATCTTGAACCTCTAGGGCAGCAGGACAGAGTGGCTTATACCTGGGTTCTGTCATGCCCTCGCTTTGGGACTTTGGGCACATTACTTAATGTCTCAGAACCTCAGTGTTTCCAGCTGAAAAATGGGACTAACCATCTCTCCCTCTCTTATGAGTTGTTGTGAAAATTAATCCACATAAGGTAGGTTGGGTCATCTATCTCCGGTTTGGTGGGGCCTCCCTCGAGGGTAGATGGCTGGCTCACTTGGGCATCTCTGCCAGCTCTGCACCTGCAGCTCCTTTTCTTCTCCCTTCTCCTCCCCAGCCGCCTGTGCCCATGTTGCCCCTGTTTGCCCTTTCTGCTCATTGTCTCTCTTCTGGATAACCAGGTGCCGTGTATTTCTGTTTGCAGAACCCTAGAGAGTGCAGGAATGATATGGCTGTGGTTAGAGAGGCCACCCTGCATCGATCTGGGGCTGGCTCCGTCAGAATGGAAGGCTCATCAGCTTTGACTGTACAGAAATCAGGCTCCAGGAAACCCTGGGAGGGGAGTTGCAGCTGGTGGGGACTGGCTGACCCTCAAAGCTTCAGGAAGCCTGTGGCCACATGGACCTGGGCTGAGTTTCTTCGAGAGTTCTGGGCAAGTGCTGTCAGAGTGAGCAGGGCCTGGGCTCTGTGCTGGCTTGGCTCCATGCCCTCCCAGCTGTGTGACCTTGGGCTCGAGATGCGGCCTCTCAGTTTCCTCATCTGTACGGTGGGACCTCCATCTTCCATGTCCCAGGGTCACACCAGGGCAGAAGGCGGAACAAGAGGTTGTGTAGGGTTGGAGTTTTCATCCCCACCCAGGTGGAGACATGGAGGTGAGGAACCTTGAATGATGGGATCCTAGAATGTCAGTGCAGAGATGACCTAGACGTCCATTTTACAGATGGGGAATTGGAGGTCCAGAGAGGGCATGTGGAATTCAGAGGGGAGAGGGAGCTCCAGGCCCACCTAATCCTCTCCTCCCATGGCAAACACTGGCAGAGGGACTCAGAGGTTGGCTCTGGCTGACCACCCTGGCCCAGGGGCGCCTTCCTAGGAGCGTCAGTGCCTACTTCAAGAGGAGAAGCTTTTGAGCATTTCCAGGGAGGATTGTGGTTTGGACAGGTGGGCCTGGTCCAAGCCCCTGTCACCGCTTACTGCCCTCTGTCAAGTCACTCTCCTCTTTGAGCCTCAGGTCCCTCCTTCTTTCTCCATCCTCCCCCTGCAACCCCCCACATTAAGATGGTAAGGCCTCCCTTGCGGGGCTGTCATAAAAAATCAACAGAAGAGAAGATTTAGGTTGCTCATGAAGAGAACTATGGGGAAATGCATTTTTTAGCTCCAAGGTGTCCTCTGTATCAGCCCCTGTAGTTGCCCTTGGGGCCCTGAAGCTTTGCCAGGGTGAGTGGACTGGGCTGGTGAGAAGCCATTTCCCAGGAGCACCGAGTGTGGGGAGAGGGAGACTGCAAGGTAGAAGGACCTGGTCAGGTGTGTCTGTGTGTGGGTGCATGCTGCCCTAGTGGCTGCTTTCCTCCCCCAGACCTCACTCTCCCCACCTGTCAGACGGGAAGCGCGTCCCCTTGGCTATGAATCACAGCACTTCTAGGAACAGAAGGTGCAGACAGAAGCTGCCTCACACCTGTGGGCTGGATGGGTGGGTTTGCTCAGGCACTGGGAACCTCCAAACGTGCAAGGGGCAGAAACTGCCTGAGTGTGCAGAGGCAGATGTGAAGGCTGGAGGCGAGGGGGCATTTAGCAGAGGAAGAGGCTCCAGGGGTTATCTAGGTCACTGAGGCTCAGAGGGGGCAGAACCTCACCTAAGGTCACACAGCAAAACAGAGACTGAGCCAGAACTGGAACCCACAGTTTGGGAATGTCCTGGTTGGAAGAGGCTGAGGTCATTTGTTCCAACTTCTCACCCAAAATCTTCTGCTTACACACCTCCAGGGACGAGGGGCTCACTGCCTGCCATGGCAGCTTGTTCAGCTCTAGTCTTTAGATATTTCATTTTCACACTGAGCTAGACGTCTTTTCCCAGTCATCCAACTTCTGCCTCAGGATCAACATGCATTGCTCTCACATGTAGATATTTGACAACAGAGATCTCATGCCCCTGAGCACTCTATTGTCCAGACTATAATTTCCAGAACTATTCCCCATTTAATAGGACCGTTTTGACCCTCATCCTCTGAGTCCACATTTTCTCAGGACTCAGATCCTGATTTCCACAGAATAAATCCTGAGAACACCAGAGGCCACCTCAATGAGGATGTTCAATAAATGCAATAACAATTAAGCATTTTTATTAGCAAAGACAAAATTGACTCAGAAGTGAAAGGGGAATTTTAAAGGCCTTTTTGATTCATGATTTTGATGTGAGGCAGTTAATCTAAAAGCAAATAAAAGCATCCAAGTGCCAGAAAAAAATATGCAGTGAAATGTATTTTTTGAGGGGTAAAGTCTGACTCTACTAAATTATCAGCAAATCATGCCTAAAATAAACTCTACTGACTATGGACTCCTTGGGGCAGAGTCTGGGTCTCTCTGTCACCCACAGAAGCTAGAGCTGGCCAGCGCACACAGGAGGCAAACAAGTACACGAATGAATAGTTCCAGCTGGTTGTCATTTTGAATGTGCAAAAGGTCAAGTACATTTTCCTGCTCATTTATCTTCAGGACTTTGGAGGCAGCCTGGGTAGAGGACGATGATACGGATGCCAAATGCCGGAAGGTACAGTGGCCATTCTGGAAGCCCAGGCTGCTATGGAAAAGGGCTGAGGGGTTAGCTGATGGTTTTGTATTCCAAGCATCCATTTCTCTTTTACTAACAGTACTCCCATTTCCTCTGGGGGATCTAATCCTCCCCTAGTCTCCTTCCATGTGGTTTTAGGTGAAGTTGAGCGCCAGTAGAGGGCACGTGACTAGGCTTTGGCCAATCAGTATATTCCATTCCCTTGGCTACAGTGATTGGTTCAGGGATGGGCATATAATTCAAGCCAGACCAATGAGATTCGGCTCTGGAACTATCTCTGCTGCTGTTGGGAAGAAGCCTTCCTTCTGTGGGGGGTTGCTAAGCTAGTAGGATGTAAGTCTGGAGCTACAGGGAGAGGCCATGTGGAAAAAGCCGTCCTGAACGTGAAACCCCTAGAAAGGAAAGAAGAGCCAAGACATGGAGAGAAACCGAGACCTGATTTCATCACTCTGTGATGGGAACCAATCATCCCTTGAACTTCTCATTACATAACCCAATAAATCCTCCCTTTTGCGAAAGTCACTTTAAGTTGGGTTTCTTTCACTTGCAGCTGAAAGTGTGTTGATCAGTACAAGAACTGAACTTCGCCTTCAATTTTGAGGTAAATAGCTGACAGGAAGGCTCCTCCAATCTTCCTCAGCACCTGGGTCGGACTAGGCATTGGTGAATCCTCTCTCCCCATCCTGAGCAAGGTAGGGGGGCCAGCAGGGGTCAAAAAACAGTGCACCACCCTGGGAGACTCCTGCCTCTCAACTCATCCCCATACTCAATCAGCCACCATATCTAATCCATTCGCCGTCCATAAAACCCCTCCAGCCTAGTTCAGATGCATCCAATCATGCATGGACTGTTACTCTTGCTCTGGAACAGCTGCTTCTAGCTTTGCTCTTGTGCACCTCTTTTTTTTCTACAAACAGAGATCTTGTTCTCAACCACCAGCCTGACCGTGGACGCTCTCCATGCCATGGCTCCCTGTAGCCAAAGCCTGAAGTCTATTCCCCTTGGTCATGGTATTCAAGCCCCTTGACCATCTGGCCCAACCTAGTGCTCCTGCCTTCCTTTTGCCAGTCCCCTTGCATTCAGAGAAGCTAGAACCCTCCCTTAAATGCTTTCACAGTCCCGCCCTTCCATCTGTCCCCACTGTCTGTAATTGCCTTTTTCACCAGGCTCTGTTCAAAATTTCAACCTTTGTAAAGCCTCTCCCTGCTTCCCTACCCAGGTAGTCAGTCCCGCCCTCTCCCATGCCTGTGCAACACCCTGCCTATCCACTGTCAGAGATCCCAAACTTCCAGGTGGTCCTAGACTGGCATTGTGTCCATCTCTCCCTCCAGGTGGGGAGGTCCTTGAGGGCAGGGCCAGCCCCATTCGTCCCTGACCCCTCAGCACTCAGCCCAGGCCTACTACAGGGAGGTGTCTCAAGAACCTCTGAGACATTGACTTCATGCCCAAGGAATTGCCCAGTTACCAAGTTGTTTGCATTTATTCACTTAAAACCACTTCTGGGGAGAAGCCAGAGAGTCAGTTACCCAATCTCCACCTGGTCGGGGAGGGGTGGGGGTGAGGACAACTGTGGCAAGTCCAGCAGGGCCACCCTTTCCAGCTACTATGAGCTGGACTTCCATGCCACCCTCATTAGGCAAACTTTAGAAGACAACTGGGGCTCCCAGGAGTTTGGTGGAAATTTTCAAGTCAGCCCTGATCTGATGTCAACAAAACCAGATGAGGAAACAGATGGAGGTGACTGGGTGAGTGTTTATGCCGGAGGGAGAGGTCCTCGTCCTAGCCCCGACTCTTGTCTTAGAATTATTGGACCAGAGGAAAACAGACCGCTTAATTGATAATAGAAGGAGAGCAGGGCAATGTTTTCCTGATCCACAGCCCAGGAGATCCCCAAAGACATGCATGATCAAATCTCACACTCTGGGTTCTGCCAGCTTGGAGGGTTTTTCTCAAGAAGAGGGGAGAATGGAGGGCGAGGATGCCATCTCCAAGCTCTGGCCTGGCGGCTTTAACCCCATTTTCTCTTCTTCCCCTCCACAATCACTCAAGGGGCATGATGCTACCCCAGTGGGGCAGCTGAGGGAGTGGAGGCTCAGATAGCTGAGATCATTACCAAATGTGCACAGCTGGTAAGTGGTAGAGTGGAACATCACCTCCGTCCCAGCCAGGCCAGTGAGCTGGAAGAGTCTGAGTTTCACAGTCAGTGGGCAGAACCTGCTGGAGTCCTGATCCTTCACTTCCCAGCTGTGGGTCCTCTGTAAACCAGGGAGCCTCTTTGATATTCAATTTCCTCACCTGCACAGTGGGAACGGTCATCCCACTTCTCAGGGTTGTTGCATGAGAAGAAAGTGGGATGATGTACCTAATGGGTCTGGCACATAGTACGGACACATTGGTGGTGCTGGGTGTGATGATTCTTTTTTTCCTGCCCTGCTGTCCTTGGATCCATTGGATGACCTATCTCATTTCCAAGTTCTAGGTGTTCAGACTGAACAGGTCAGACTGCAGCCTTCATATCTCATGTACCCTGGAATCTTGGGCAAGTTCATTCACTTTTCTGGGTCTCAGTTTCCTCCTCTATGAAATGGGAGGGCTGGATGAGATCCCTGTTCTTTTTTCTCTGGGGTTCTTCCAAAGACCGTAATGGATGGCGCATAAGGAAAACCAGTTGCTGTAGAGTTCCTTCTGACTGATGGTGACCTCATGTGTGTCAGAGTAGAAAAGTGCTCCACAGAGTTCTAAATGGCTGATTTTTTGGAAGTAGATACCAGGCCTTTCTTCCAGTGCATCTCTGGATGGACTCAAACCTCTCACTTCTTTAGCAGCTGAGCACGTTAACTGTTTGCACCACCCAAGGGGATAGGGAAGGAGGGAATTTTCCAGCAGCCAGGTGGCCTGACTAACAATAATGTTATATTTTTTAGCTTTGGGTTGGAGTGATATCAACTTGTGGCTTACCTCTAGCTGATCAAAGCCCTGACTGGCAGTTAAGTGTCTTTGATTAATAAAAAATGGGGGCAATGAATTAATCATGATTTAAATGCAGTGTGTTTGGGAAGCAGAACCTTTAAAGACTTAAATCCACTGAGACAAGAAGCAAAAAAAAAAAAAAAAAAAAAGGTGTTCTTGGTGGTGAAAGTTTGGAAACCCCTAGAACGGATGTCCGTTGAGTCTTCTAGTTGTGGACAAAGGACCTGTGTGGGCCAGGGGGCCTGTGGGTGCTGTGCTGGGAAGGGAGGCTCGGTCCCTTTAAGGCTCCTCTCCCCGCCACCAAACCCCAGGCCTCTGCGGAGGAGGACATGCATTATTGAAAGCGCATTTCAATACTTATTCACTCTCCTCCTCCTCCTGTGGGTGGCAATCACAGTTTACATAATCTGTCTCTCTGTCCTCCCAGGCAGCTGCTCCCTTCTGGCTGAGTGGTTTGAGGAGGGAGAGGGAGGGGAGAAAGCAGAGCTGGTTAACTCTGTGCTGCCATCCCAAGTAGTGGCCAGACTGCGTTGGGATGAAAGAAGGTTTTGACATCACACAGCCCTAGGTTCAATTGTCACTTACATGCTCTGTGACCTTGGATGTACCATTGGCCTCCTCCCGGGTCATCTCGATCTACTGCCATGGCCTCCATTATAGTATCCAAGCTCCCAAACCTATGTTTCCCATCCAGATCTCTCTCCTAGACTCCAGGCCTATTTATCTGTGACTTGGGGGACAGTTCCCTTTGCGTGTTCACAGGTACCCTAAGCTTAGGGTCATTGTGTGAGAACAAACATCCCAAACTGATCTCATTATTTCTCCCAAACCAACCATTCATTTATTCATCCAATATCCATCTAGTTATCCAACTATCCATCCATCATCCATTCATTCAATCATTCATTCATGTATCCATCATCCAACCAACAATCCATTCATCCAAACATTTACCCATCATCCATCCACCATCCATTCATTCAACCACTCATTCATTCATTCATCTATCCATCGTCCATCCAGCTATCCATTCATCTAACCATCCCATCCATGATCCATTCACTCAACCACTCATTCATTCATCTATCCATCGTCCATCCAACTATCCATTCATTCAACCATTCCATCCATCATTCATCAATCATCCATCTATCCTTCCATCCGTCTACCTATCTATTTAACAAACATTAACTAAGTGTCTAACATTTGTCAGTATTGGGGTACAGCAGCACACAAGACAGACACTGAATTTGCCCTTCCAATACTTAGATTTCTATGAGGGAGACAGATAAGTAAATAAAAATTGTAAGAAATGTAGTACGTATGATGATAAGAGAAGTCTAAGGTGCCACAGGAGCACAGAGTGGGGCACCCAACACAGCCTTGTGGGATCAGAGAAGGCTCCTTTGGAGGACATGACACGTAGGCTGATACCTGAGAGATAAGAAGGGGTGAACCTGTTCCTTTCCGCTGTGTTCCTTGTCTCCATTACTAAAGGGGATTGACACCTAGCACTCATCCCCCCTTGTTCCTGTAACTGCATCTCTTTAGGAGCAGCTACTCCTTCCCCATTCATGGTCCTGTGGATTGGGTGGGAAGATCACTTCATCACTGGCTCCAGGAGTGAGCACCTAACCCAGGCCTGGCTATAGGGATTGGTTTAGGATTACTCCACTGACATTTAACCCTAGGACTTTGCCGAGATGTTGGGAAGGAGATGCTCTCATTACATTTGAATTGCTCAGCTGGTAGGAAGGTGGTGGCTTGTTGCCACTCCAAAGGGAAGAGCATGTCTGAGAGTGATGCCAACATAGAGGACAGCAGACTTGAGAGAAGTGGAAAGACAGAGTCCTGAGGTCATCATCTGAACCCTTGGATCCAGCTGTGTCTGAAATCACATACTTTTATTTTTTTACTTTAAGCCATTTTGAATTGGGTTTCTGTCACTTACAGTCAAAAGAGCCCTAACTAATATATCTACTCTCATTAACAGTAAGAAGGCATTTTCACATCCTTTGTGTTATTTAATTTTCACAACAGTCCCAGCAGGCTGTTTATAGATGAAGGAAGGAAGGATCAGAGAGCTGAGCCAGTGGGATTCAGACCCAGGTCTGCCAGACCCTAAAGTCCGTGCTTTATTCAGGATATCTTGGAGATTAAGTAGGAAGGATGCTGGAGAGCAGGATTTAGACTTGAGAGGAGAGGGCGGTAGGAAAAGAGATTTGAAGGCAAATCTCAGAAGTGCTGTCTTCTGGTTTGTCTGAGGGGGTGGGGATGGCAGCAGGGATGGCGGCGGGGAGGAAATGAGTATGGTTGGAAGGTGAGAGAAAAAGGGAGAGAAAGTGGTGAGACCTGTGAAGGACTGAATTAGAATCAGAGCACTATAGAAGTAGAAGAAAGATAACACTTGAATTCCCTGTGTTCTAGCTACATAAGTTGGCATTTGATAACTGGGGTCTGTACCTGGAGCTTTCATACCCCCAGGTGTCCTCTGCTCCTGGTGTGGCCTCCACTGCAGAGGACCTGCCTCCTCAGTCAGCCCATGTTTCATTGCATGAGTGTGTTTCGAGGTCTGACTAAAAATGTCACCTCCTCCAGGAAGCCCCAAGCAACCCCTGCTTGGTGTTCCTCAGCCCACATCAGTGTCTCCTTTATAGCATGGGTCACTCTCAGCTGCCCCATTTCACTTATTTCAGTGCATGACTCATCACCCTTCTGGAAAAGTGTGTGCTTTGCTCATCTTTGATTAGACTCAAGCTCCTCGCCCCATACCTGGCACTCAGTAGGGGCTCATGCAGTCTTTAAAAAATAAGTATTTGAAGTAAATTAATGTCCAGATCATGGAGGAAGTGTTAAGATGGCATACTCAGAGGGTTCCAGTAGACCCTCTTACAACAAAGACCCGAAAAAACAAGTGATTTGATTATATATGGCAATCTGGGAACCCTGAACATCAAAGGCAGTGTTGAGGAACCAGACTGAGTGGCAGGGGAAGGGAGAGACAGTTCAGAAGCAGCTAGGAGTTGCCAGACCTGACCTGGTGAGAGCCCAAGCCCTTCAGGCCTGGGCAGCTCATGGGGGAGTGGTGAGGCAGGCAAGCAGCCATGCTCGGGAGGTGTGTTTCCCACACTGGGAGAGACCCAGCCGCTGAGAGTCTACACGGCCACCCAGAACCAGAGAGAAGCAGCCCTCATCAGTGACAGATAAGTACTTGCGTATGGCCTGCCACGCAGATTGAAAACACCCCCCTTAGGGAAAAAACTGTCTCCCATTTACCTCCCCACTCCCTGCTCTGCACTGGGTCCTGGATCGGCTTCAGCAATTGCGGAGTCCCCTGGGCCAGAATTAGGATCCTCACATGCCCGGAGCCATTCTCCCTGCCTTGGAGAGTGAATAAATTAACAAACAGAGGAAAAAATAAACTGCCGGCTCCCCTAAGCCAGGAATCCAGGTTAGGCACAGCTCCTTTGCCTAGGCACAGGCATAAGGGATCCATGGACTTTGAGTGGCTTTCCCCCTGCGTAGAGCGTGGGCCCATCTCAACAGCGTAGGCTCTCATTACTGCAGTACAACAGGGTATATACCTGAAGTCTAACTTGAACTGTTTCAGCTGTGAAGTGGCAAGTTCGTGACATGTAACACTGCTCTGCCCACTGAGCAGGGTCTTTACCTACCCACATCAGGGGCCTGAGGACTGGTGGCTCCACCTATGCCACCTAGCCATCTGTGATAGGGGCCCATGAATAAGAGGTGCCCCCTAGTCCTTACAGCCAACAGCATTAGGTGCTCATAGTCTGGCTGCAAAACCCACCCACCTACATGCTCTAAGGAACAAGGACCCACTTTCCTCCTGCACCCTTGGGGGTGGCTGTCAGCCCCCGTCTTGCTCAGAGTGTGTCCCCCTGCTGCAGCCAGATGCCTGTGCCTATACCAATCACCCATGCCTGTCTAGGACTGTAAGTGAGAGCCTACACCACACACTTGGTGGCTATCTACCTGGGCACCTGAGCTGAATCCATACAGGAGGAGTGGGCGGACTCCTGAGCTCACATACCTTGTAACAGATCTAACCACCTGGTGACAGGACGTTAGAGCTTCGAAGGTGCCAGTAATCAAACTAGCTCACACAAGCAGCCTATTTGGGCATATCAAAACAAAACAAGAAGCTAGGACACAGTAAACACACATAAAACAATAAATATAATAACTTAGTGATGGCTTGGAGACAACAGTCAATATCAAATCACATGAACAGGCAATCCATGATGGCTTCAGCAAGCTCCCAAAATAAAGAATCTAGAAATTTTCCAGAGGAGGAAAATTTCTTGGAATTACCAGAGGCAGAATACAAAAGATACAGAATTCTTCAAGAAATTAGGAAGGAAATTAAGCAAAACGCAGAGCTATGCAATAGAGGAAATTAAAAAATTAGAGAAGAGCATAATGACAAATTTAACAGGCTGCAAGAATCCATAGAGAGACAGCAATCAGAAATCCAGAAGACTAACAATAAAATTTCAGAATTAGACAACTCAGTAGAAAGTCATAGGAGGAGAATTAAGACAATGGAAGTCAGAATTAGTGAGACTGAAGATAAAGCACTCGACACCAACTTATATGAGGAAAAATCAGGTAAAAGGATTAAAAAAAATTAAGAAACCCTAAGAATTACATGGGACCCCATCAAGAGGAATAACCTGCCAGTGACTGGAGTACCAGAACAGGGGAGGATAACAGAAAATACAGAGAGAGTTGTTGAAGATTTGTCGGCAGAAAAATTTCCCTAATATTGTGAAAGATGACAAGATATCTATTCAAGATGCTCATCGAACCCCACATAAGGTAGATCCCAAAAGAAAGTCACCAAGACATATTATAATTATAATCAAACTTGCTGAAACCAAAGTTAAAGAGAGAATTGTAAGAGCAGCTAGGGATAAACGAAAAGTCATCTACGAAGAAGAGTCAATAAGAATAAGCTCGGACTACTCAGCAGAAATCATGCAGGCAGTGGGATGACATATACAAAGCCTTAAAGGAAAAAAAACCGCCAGCCAAGAATTATATATCCAGCAAAACTGTCTCTCAAATATGATGGTGAAATTAGGGCATTTCCAGAGAAACAGAAGTTTAGGGAATTTTCGAAAACCAAACCAAAATTACAAGAAATACTAAAGGGAATCCTCTGGTTAGAAAATCAGTAACGTCAGATAACAACCCAAGACTAGAACACAGGATAGAGCAACCAGATATCAACCCAGATAGGGAAGACACAAAAGTAAATCAAAGCTGAAGTAAATTAATGTCCAGATCAGAAGTAAGTTTAGGATGTGAATTATAGTGGCAGGGAGATAGAGGGGGAAGGGTGGGGTACACAGAGAGAGAGACACACACAGAGAAGGAAAGGGGGTGACAGACAGAGGAGGCCTGGGAAGAGAGGCTGAGAGAGAGCCTTGGGCATGGAGATCTGAAAGGCTCTGCAGGCCTGGTCTGGGGTTCAGTTGACCTTACCCCTGGTGGAAAGGGCTCAGTCCCCTCAGAATCCAGAAGAGTTGAAGCAAGATCCCTTGCGGGGTGAGTGGGGAGGAGCTGGAGGACCAAGGAGGCATTCCTGTGACTCTTCTTCCTGCGGCTGGGGCAGGAGATAGATGCAAGACAACTGTGAGGAGCTAGGGGGATCCAAGGGTTCCCTGAGGGCCTCAAATGGTAAAGTACTTGATGACTAACTGAAGGAAAGGTTGGTGGTTCAAACCTCCCCAGAGGCACCTCAGAAGAAAGGCCTGGTGATCTGCTTCTGAGAAATCAGTCATTGAAAACCCTAGAGTATAATTCTACTCTGACACACGTGGGGCTGCCATGAGTCGGAGGTGACTTGATAGTAACTGGGTAGGGGGACCTAAAGGAGCTGGTACTGCTCCACACTGAGGGAAAGGAGGGGCCAAAATAGGAAGCGGCAGCTGCCAGAACCTTCCAATGCCACATCCTGGGACCTCCCCCCAGTAGGGACTGCGGTACCACCCTTCTCTCTAGGAGCTAACTTTGGAGCCTGAACCAGAGAAGGACAGACACTTGCAGGTGGCAAGCCAGTGAGTTCCTCCACTCTGCTCTGGGATGGAGTGGCCAGCAGACTGTCCCTCTCCAGTACAGCATTCTCCTCCACCTTCTCCGTGGCCTTGAGCACCACCCAAAGAGATCCTGTTTATTTTTCCAGTTACTTGTTTGTTATCTGCCTCCACTCCACAGGGACACTCCACAGGGACAGGGACCTTTTCGGTCCCCTGGTGCCTAGAAAGGTGGCTGGCCAATGCTCACAGAATGCCGAGTGGATTAATGAATGGAAGGTCAGGCGAGACGGTAATGCGAGTTGTTTGTATGTGGCAGGGGGTGGAGAGTTGCTTGGAGGTGGCATTGACAAAGTACTTACCAAGCAGGGCTCCCAAAATAAAGGTGTCTGGGCTCTGAGATGAGAGCCCTTGAGAAGAGAAAGGCCCTTCTGGGGCTAATTGTGTGGCTGTTAGCCTGAGAGCAGACAGCTGCAGGCAGACTTCTGTCCTAGAGAGAGGGGCGCTCCTCCACGCCAATACGCCTACTCTTGACAGCAAGGAAACCCGGGAGGGGCATGCTGTAGCCACATGAGGAAAAAAAAATGCTGACCCTGCCACTCAGGGAGGAGGCCACCGAAGGTTGGACGGGGCCCCGGGCAGGACAAGGAGCCCCGCCTAGGCTAGAGTGAGCATGTGCCAAGCAGCAGTGTGGTCTCACTGACCCCTCTCCACAAGACTCTGAGCAAGAAGAGCTTAGGGAAACAGACCACGCATCTAAGGCTCGGGGAGGTAAAGTGGCCGGCCTAGGGCCACACAGCTAGGGGTAGAGAGCCAGGATCTGACCCAGGTTGGTCTGACTCCTCCCATTCACATCACTGGGTACCTAACACTATATTGGGGTTGTTGCCAGCTGCTGTTGAAATGACCCCCGACTCATGGTGACCCCATACTCCACTAAATAAAATGCTGCCCGGTCCTGTGCCATCTCCATGATTGTTTGTGGATTGGACTGTTGTGATCCCTGGGGTTTTCATTTGCTGATACTTGGAAGTAGATCACCAGGTCTTTCTTCCTAGTCTGTCTTAGTCTGGAAGATCTGCTGAAGCCTGTTCAGCATTATAGCAACATGCGAGGCGAGTGACGGCTGTGTGTGAGGTGCATGGGCTGGGAATAGAACCATAATGGGGTTGGGGGCACTAACCCTCCAATGGCTGTTCTCCTCTGCTAGGACATTTGGCATAATTGTGAGAAGAGAGGAGGGGAGAGAAAGGAAAAGAGGGAAGGGAGGGAGAATTTCCTTTTCTGTGAAATAAGGAACGAGGTAGATGCCCTTATAGCTGTTGCTTTACTCTTCTTTCTGTTTGATTTCTTCCCAGGACTGCCCGCTCCCGTCTGAGATTGGTGATGAGATGGACCCATGGCCTGAACCCCTCACTCTCGGGCTCCACGCCCAGGTCCACCTTGGAGACAATGGAAAAGTCATCCCCCCCAAGCCTGGTCACCTCTTCTGTGAGGTGTTGATGACAATTTTGAGCTCTTAAGGTGGCTGTGCCAATTTAAAGAGGCAAAGGAGAAGCCCAGCACACAGGTGCGATGTAGTTGGTATTAGCCAGTCCCCAGAGCACCTCCTTCCACGGTCTCACTCACTTCTGCACGGCTGCCCGACGTGTCTTTCCAAAATGAAATATAGACCTTGTCCCTCCCCTTCTAGGGACTTTACAGAAGAAGATGTCCAAATGGCCAACAAGCCTATGGAAATGTGTCCAACCTCACCAGTCATCAGGGAAATGTAAATTACAACCATCACCACTACACACTCACCAGAATGGCTAAAATGGAAAAAACAGAAAATGCCAAATGTTGGAGAGGATATGGTGCAAACAGAGTACGGCTGAGAGTGTAAACTACTGCAACCATTTTGTAAAAACCATTGGACAGTATCTACTAAAGCTAGACCTGTATCCTCTATAACCATCGTATTCCTTGGTATAAACCCAACAGAAATGTGTATACGTGTTCACCAAAAGACACGTGCAAGAATCTTCATAACAGCACTTTTCATATGAGCCCCAAACCGAAAACAACCCAGATGTCCATCAACACTTGTTGCTGTTAGTTGCTGTGGGGTTGGCCCCCAACTCATAGTGACCCCATGCACGTGAAACAAAATGCTGTCCGGTTCAGCACCATCGCCATGATCTGTCATGGATCAGACCATTGTGATTCGTAGGGTTTTCATCGGGGGGTTTTCAGAAGTAGATCACCAGGCCTTTCTTCCTAGTCCATCTTAGTCTGGAAACTCCACTGAGACCTGTTCAGCATCACAGCAACGCACAAGCCTCCACTGACAGATAGGTGGTAGCTGTGCATATGATGCATTAGCCGGGAATTGAACCCACATCTCCCACGTGGAAGATGAGCATTCTACCACTGAGCCACCAATATCTCCTTCCATCAATGCTAGAACATTGGAATACATTTTGAGACGTAATATAGCAATGAGAAGGAAAAAAATTACAACCAAATGCAGCAACACCAAAGAATCTCAAACATAATGTTGAGTGAAAGAAGCTAAACACTAAAGACTAAATACTGTGCGTGACTTCATTTACAGGAAGTTCCAAAACAAGCCAGCTAATCTAAGGGGTTAGAAGTCAGGCTCCTGGCTCCTTTTAGGGAGAGAGTGACTGGGCCTTTCTGTGATGCTGTTTCTGTTTCTCGGTTTGAGGCTGGTTATGGGGGCACGTTTACTTTGTGAAAACTCACTGACCTGTACACTTAGGAGAACACTTTTCTCAACATAGGTGATATTCCTTTTTTTTTTTTAGTTTTATTTTTGGTGAAGATACATACAGTAAAACGTACATCAATTCAGCAGTTTTGACGTGTACAATTCAGTGACATTGGTTACATGCTTCACGTCGGACTGCCTTTCTTGATAACCCTTTTCTGAATTGCTTCACCACCAACATCAGCTCACTGCCCCCTCAGCTTCTTATCTAATGCAGGTGATATTTCAATAAAAAGTTTCTGAAAAAACAGCCCCACTCTTCTATGGCTCCCTCCTGGCCTGGGACGTGGTGGCTGCCTTTCAAGGTCCTCCGGATGTGGCCCCTGAAGCCCTTTGGGACCCACCCATCATGACTCCCTGCCTTGAGTCTCAGGCTCCAGCAACAGAAGACAATGGTAGGTCTCCCCACATACCAGGCTGCTTCTTACCTCTGTGCCTCTGCCCACGTTAGCTGCTCTGCCTGGCAGGCCCTCTTTCCCCATCTGTGTCTGCCTTTTTGTGTGTTTGTTTCCTGAACACCCCAATCCCAGTTGGGCCAGGTACCCTCCTCTGAGCTCCCACAGTTCCCCATCTCATGCTTCCCTTTATCTCAGCAATACCCATATGATTTTAAAATTATCACCTATGAGCCTGCCCCACTCGCCCAAGACTGAGGTCCCTGGGGTCAGGGCCTGTGACTGGTTCATCTGTCTCTCTCCAGTGCTTGGCATGGGGCCCGACATGGAGGACAAGCAGTGAAAGTTTACAGAATGAAGGAAGGATGGAACCTTCTTAATTCGAGCTCCTATTTGCCCTTCTTTATCTCCCCCCATTTAATCCAGGTTGGACTTCCACTGTTATCTCATGATAGCCTTTCAGAGATTTCTCTTCTCTGGGATAAATGTCTCCACTCCTGATACTGTCACTCACAAGATGGGCTTCTCTGTCTTCTCTCTGTGAGTCTGGAATGCAGACACAGTCTCTTTGCCTTGACCCCCCTCTTTTCCTTTGTTCATTCTTACAACCTTGGGACAGCTCCTGGTGGTTAGCTGGAGGAGGAGGAAGGGACAGGCACCTTTCCCTCAAATCCTAGTCACCAGGGACATTTAATGTGGGTCAGATCCTCTCATCACAAACATCAGGTTAAAGTTGTGCAAATAGAATTGACTGACTATAGTCAGGGATGCCATTGGTGAGGGATCAGACTCAGTTGCTCCAACCCTAAGGGGGAGAAGGAAGAGAAGTGCCATCAGTGAACGTCCTACTATGCAGGAGACCCTTTAATGGTGTCATCTCATAGACTTTGCACAACTGTTATGGGAGGAAGGTGTTGTCGTTATGCTATTTTAGAGATGATGATACTGAGGCTCAGAGAGGGGAAGAATTTTGCTAGAACTTGACTTACTAGGAAAGACCCCAAAGTGAACCCCGGTCTTTCTGGCTCCCGAGGTTGTGCTCTTTTCTAGAGTATGTCTGTCGTTGTTGTTGGTGCTGTTGAGTCGATTCCGAACTCATAGTGACTCTACATGACAGAGCAGAACTGCACCATAGGGTTTCCTAAGCTGTAATCTTCATGGGACCAGATTGCCAGGAGCTGCTGGTGGGTTCAAAATGCTAAACTTCTTGGTTAGCAGCTGAGCTCTTAATTATGCCACCAGGGCTCCTTAGAATCTGTCTCAGATCTTGTAATTTCACTTCAAGGAAAGATCTTCTGTCATGTGACACCCAACCTGACAAAGGCATGGTGAGTGCCTCTGAGTCCACTGGGATGGGCCCATTGACCCACCATCGGCCATAGTTCTGGCCCAGGCTGACAGGGCAAGCAAGGTCAGGGCCCCTTGAGTGCATTGGCATTTAATCAAGGAAAAGAATTCCTCTGAACAGTTGAAATCACTCTCAGGTCATTGTGGACCTCAAATGAGATGCCAAGGGGGCCAGGTGGTGATTTCTCTCTAAGCTGCTCATTGGTTTTTGACTTCTATTTTCCATCAACTTGATTTTCATTTTCTGGTTTTCACTAATTGGAAAAATAAGGAGAGGTGGAAAGCTCAAGCTAATGAAATTCCCTTCCTACTCCTTTCTCACTTTTTAGAATTTCCTGAGCTAAATGTGCAAACTGAGGTCAGTGCTTCCATCCACTGTCCATTAAGAGTCCCACTGCCCCTCTAAAACAGCATGCTGAGTAAAATAAATAAATCAGTCACAAAATGACACATACAGTGTGGCTCCATTTATATGAAATATCCAGAACAGACAAATGTGTACAGACCTAAGGCTGTCAGCAGTTACCAGGGGCAGGCGGAAGGGAGGGGGGGGGAAGGGGACTCACTGTTTAGGAGACACTGAGCATCTGTAAAGGGTGATGGAAAAAATTTGAAACAGATAATGGTGATGGTTGCACAACATGATGAATACAATTAATGTCACTAAATTGTATATGTGAAAATGTTGAAATGGCAAAAGTTTTGTTACATACATATTTACCACAATTTAAAAAAAAAAAGAAGAGTCTCATCGCTGCCTGTGAAAGACGGGCCTAGGCTGTGCCTGTTCCCAACGGCAACCTGAGTCCAGATCTTAGACCCCAGGGCCCCCAGGGCCCCCAGGACTGCCAGCTGCAGCCCAGGGTACCTGTGGTACAGACACGGATTCTGCAATACCTATATGCTCCACTCATATGTCCAGCCCCTTGTAATAAGGTCGAGGAGTCCCTGGGTGGTACTCATGGTTAAGTGCTTGCCTACTAACCGAAAGGCTGGCGGTTTGAACCCATGCAGAGGCAACTTGGAAGAAAGGCCTGGAGATCTACTTCCAAAAGGTAAACCCTATGGAGCAGTTCTACTCTTCACGCATGGGGTTGTCATGAGTTGGAATTCATTCAAGAAACACTGATTTGGTTTGGTAGTTAGGCCTTGTGACTAGTTCTGGCCAATGGGCTGTGGAAAGAAAGGCTGAGGTATTTAAGAGTGGGTATAAGTTCTCCACTCACTTTCCTTCCCTGCTGCGGTAATGGCGGAGACCAGCCAGGATCCCCAAATCACAGCTAGCAAGTGAGCTGCCCTGGACAGCTGCTGGCCTCGCAGCCGACTTTATCTGAGTGAGAAATAAACCTTTGTTGTACTAAGCCATGGAATGATTCATTCCCACAGCATGTAACCTAGCCTATCTTGACAAATGCAGTCCCTCCAGCTCCACAGCACCTACTATGTGCCAGACACTATGCTGGGCTAGAGAACGAGACACAGTGTGTGCCCTCAAGGAGTTTAGAGTCCAGGAGCAGCAGAGAAAAACTGATGAGCGTCTCCAATACAGAGTGCCAGTGCTGGTGTGGGGGAAACCTAGGGTCTGTGGGAGTGCACAGACAGGGTGGCAAAGCAGAGGGAGAGACCAGTCACAGAAGGCTTTCTGGAGGAAGTGACTTCTCAGCTGAGCTGTAGTGAATGAATGGAAGCTAGCCCAGTGCTCACAAACTAGTGGTATACATAGCTTGGTGAGAACAAAGCTTAATTTTTTTTTTCCTGTTAGTTGACAGTATTTAAAAAGAAGTTTCACATAAAAATATGGATTTAGGGTTTCACTTAAAAAAAATTGGGGTCTTGATCAGTACTGGGGCCATGTGCCTGAATGGCAACAATTGGCTGGAGCTGTCAGTCTAGACAGATATGCATATTCCATGTTGCTACAGTCCCCTTCAGGCATTTGTTCCTTGTTAGCTCTGCAGATGGTTGGGTTTGCAAGCCCTGAGCAAGCCGATTCTGTGATCTTTCAGGATGGGCCCCAGCGGTCCTTTTCAGCCATGGGGCCAAGGGCCAGGCTTGTCTAGCTACCCTCCCCTCCCCACGGCTCCCAGACCAGCAGAGGAGCCAGGAGCCCCTCACTGGAAGCCTGAGGGGGCCCCCGCCCCAAGTGTAGCTGACCACTGGCCCCAGATTGGGATAGACCTTGGGTCCAGCCAAGGTTGGAGGAAGGAGACCCCAGAGACTGTCACACTGAGTCAGGCCCGGGGAGCCACGTTGCCTGTTACTTTCTCGGCTCCTCCTAATATCCCTTTGCTGGTTTTGGCTGTCCAACATCCATCTCTCCTTTTGGTGATAGCCCCTTGATTTTCTTTTTGGGAACCACCCCTTCCTTGGTGTTCAGGCTTGGAGGGGGTGTATTCCAGGCTCCCTACTCTCTGCTGGCCAAGGGGAGGGTACGGGACCCAAACTAGGCCCCAAACTAGACTGATCTCCGTCCGGGGATTGTGGATCGTGAGCAGAGTGTTGCAAGGAGGGAAAAACAGTCATGGCGCTGCATCCCACAAAGGCCTCAAAAAAACTGGCCTCAGTCCCAGCTCCCAGACCCCTGTTGCTACTGTGGTTCCTGCCCTTTCCTGAGCCAGATCTCCAGCCTTCCTTTGATTCTGGGTGCTGTCTGATTCAGTTTCAGTGAGGCAGAGTTGGC
The DNA here is from genome assembly GCA_030035585.1 of Dugong dugon. Lineage (NCBI taxonomy): Eukaryota > Metazoa > Chordata > Mammalia > Sirenia > Dugongidae > Dugong > Dugong dugon. Next base: position 154,906,477 of record CM057460.1, read on the forward strand.
TTTTGTTGCTTGCTACCAATGAACCCTCTCTCATACACACCCCTTCTCAGAGGGTATATGAATTCTTTGAGTTTCTGCCTGATTCCCCAGCAAACCAAGCTAGTTCCTACCCCTCAGTTCTTCCCTTCCCCTCTGCTGCAGCCACTTGATCCTTTTCTGCAGTCCCGGCCTGTACCAGACTCACACTCTAGGGCAGCCCTGACCATAGTGACTGCTGGCTGGGCTGCTGTCCTGACTCTGGACTCCACGCTCAGTCAGAAGGCTCTGGGTCACCTGCCCAGCAGTCTCGTTCCTCCTTAGGATGGGGCCTCCTTTGCCCTCTCCAGGGCAAGGTGAGGCCCCTAAGCCTTGTGTCTGTGCCTGGAGGTGTCTCTGTTTCTGGGCCCAGCATGTGCTCTGAGCCAGGCAAGAATTTCCCTCCCTCTAGCACCAACTTTATCTTTTTTCCAGGTGTACATCTTGCTTGTACTGTTATTCACTTTATACTTAAAAAAAAGTAACAGACTCACTTTTTAACTTTTAATACATATATCTGAAAGGGGAACATGAGATCATTCTCATAAACAGGAACCCAGTATCATGTTCTATAAATGGTAATAGTAAAAGGTAATAGTAAAAATAAATACATTGAAAATCCACCACCACCAGCTGCCATTAAGTTGAGTTGTTTCCTGCTCATGATGACCCCGTGTGTGTAAGAGTAGAAATGTGCTCTATAGGGGTTTCAATGGTTGATTTTTCAAAAGTAGATCACCAGGCCTTTCTTCGAGGTGCCTCTGGGTGGACTTGTACCTCTGATGTTTCGGTTAGTAGCTGAGCACATTAACTGTCTGCACCACTCAGGGACCCCTCACTGAAAATAAAATACTTATACTCAGTTCCAGCTAGATACTGTTACCAGCTGAAGGCTGAGCCCCATTATCAAAAACGAAGGTCCACAACAAGTGTTAGGTCTCGAGGAGGTAAAAAAAAATAAAAAATAAAAAAGTTGCCATCTAGTCCATTCTAACTCATAGCAACCCTACATTCTCCTTGATGGATCAGTGGAAAAGGAAGGAACTCCCTCTCAGTGGTATTTAATTTGTGTCTGAATACCTCTCACAATGGTCTGGGACCACTTGAAGGTGTCTGCCCATTCTGTGGAAAACTCAGCCTCTGTCTGTTTGGCGGGCCTGTGGCCAGCTGCCTCCTGGTCTAGCCCCACTGTTGCCTGCCCTTTGCACACCACACATAGTACCCCATGCCCACCAGGCCTTGGCACCTGCTTTGCCCAAGTGGGTGGGCTTGGTTCTAGGTTCCGCCATTTCGGAAAGCTACAACAGGGAGAAGGATATGAGAACCAGCTCTGGTGAGCCCTTCCTATGTGACAGACACCGTGGTAGCTGCTTTATACAGATTATCTTAATCTTTTCTAAATTCCAGTCATTCAAGTACCAGCTTCATGTTTCCTGTCCTATCAGTACTGTTTATGTACTTAATACTTTTCTTTAAATTGATTTTCCTTTAAAAACATGCACAACTTTATTTGAAAAGGGAATGTTATATTATTTCCATAAATCACAGGGTTTGGTGTGCTGGTTATGTTTTTTTCTAACGTGCTTCAATTGTGAGCTACTAAATAATAAATGTTCATCCATATACCACCCAAAATCATCTTACAGACTACCAATTGCACATGTGCCAGCCTTTGGGAAATACTGTAGCATTTGGTTAATGCTCACACATCCCTGTATGAAAGGTTTGCTTTTCAGATAAGAAGATGGAGGCTCAGAGTAACCATGCTCCAAGTTCCACAGGTGGAAAGGGTTGGGGCTGAGATTTGAATCCACGTAGCCTGCCTTTAAATGCCTAACCAGTTGCCATCAAGTCAATTCTGACTCATGGTGACCCCATATGTGTCAGAGTAGAACTGTGCTCCATAGGGTTTTCAATGGCTGATTTTTCAGAAACGGATCACCAGGCTTCTTCTGAGTCACCTCTGGGTGGACTTGAACTTCCAGCCTTTCAGTTAGCAGCCAAACATATAAACCATTTGTACTACCCGGGAACGCCTCAAATGCCTAGTGTCTTTCAAAACACCAGTGCTTTTCAAATGCATTTTTTAAATCCAAAGAATCTTTTAAAAATGAAAACTTGTGTGTAAATCCAATACACAAAATAGATAAAACTGGAAACTTTTTAAAAATTGAAATGGAGGTGGGGAGTCCAGAGTTCCTTCTTTTGGGTCTTCTCTTCCCAAACCCATCCTATAATGGCCTTTGAGAACCCTTCTTAGAAGCCCTGAACTCTGAGGAACATTATTTAAAAACCACCTGGCACCACCCTGCCCCTCGACTCCATTTAATTCAATTTTCCCTGTGAGCCAAATTCCTGAAGGGAGACTTTTGGGTCTATGTTATCCTTTCTGGCTGGGCATCACCATCTTGGACCATCACCATCTTGAAATCTTCACCGGCCTTCTAAGCCTTGCTCTAACCTCACCATTCCTTCAGTGAACATTGCTGTGTAACCTGTACCCAGTATTTCAGAGGACATAAGGGACTGAGATGGATGGAATGTAGTTCTTGCCTTTGATGCGTTCCCAGGCCAATGTGGGAGACAGAGACAGACACAGCCAAGTACAGTAAGGGTTTGAGCTGCACCTGCTCACCAGAATATCACTTCTGTCTTCACTTCCTTCTCTCCCTCTGGTGCTTGGATTCATCTTGTGGTGGGCAGTACCCTGAGATGGGCCAGCCAAGAGGCTTCTGTGGTGCTGGCTGCCCTCTGCATTGTGACGCTGGAGGTCTTGTCTGACTCCTTACTCCCCACTGTGGTTCCTGGGCTACTATTCCCTTAAGCCACCATTGTCTGATCTAAGTCTGATCTCACTCAGGTCTCCAAATCCTCATCCCAGCAGAAAGACCAATTTATGACTGTCAGCGTCTGCAATATGAGACTCTGCCTGGCTCCTGGCCTTAGCCTTCTCCTCTCTTCATTGCTGAGTCTATTTGACCTTTCAGACCTAGAGACTGTCCTCCCACTGAAATGGATATCCCCAAGCTTTTCTCTGCCAAGAAAAGAGGAATCTGTTGCCGTAAATGTATGGGAAGATCCTGGCTGAGTTCCAACAAATTTTAAAGAATCCTAAGGGACATTGAGCCTTGTTGTGTCCCTTAACCCAAACATTTTCCCTCATTCCGGCTATGGTCCTGGTCTTTGTGAGATTCTGCCATCTTTAGAAGGTCCTGATATGCCCCCAGAATATCACCCTTGGGGTCTCTCCTATGCTGTGAGGCCGGGTTTTAGTTAATCACAAGTTCCAGCAAGTTTCTCCCTTGCTATGCCCTATGGCTGGGCCCATTAGTAAACTCAAAACAACTCAAGTCAATTCAAGTAAAGTCAACTCTGATGAACTCTACTCGGATCAAGTCAAGTCAGTCAACTCAACTCAACACATACTGTAGACCTCTCTGTCTATTTCACACTATCCTGAACCAGACTCTAGTTGGGAGAAAGTTGAAGCCAACATCTAATAGGAGTTTCCTGTTTTGAACCTCCATTCCAGACTCAAAATTTTCTTTGAGCTGAGGGAAATCCTTGCACAAAGGGGTTGAGAAAGAGCCTCCTTTTCTGGCCTGGAGACAGTTCAACTAGCAGCCTAATCCTGGGGTTGCTCCCCACGACTTCTCAAGCCACCCTCACCCCTCAGGTATGGCCTCAAGACCTCAGTTTCCAGAGTCAGTTGACCTCTCACCCTTTAGAATCTGGTTTATATGGGTCCTGAGCCATTCATTCATTCATACGTTCACAAATTTGCATTGAGCGCACACTTGTATAAGGCCAGGCACCTTAGAGATATTGTCTTATTTAATTCTCACACAGTAGTCAGTGTGGATGCAGAACCAGTAACTGGCTAGCCAGAACTTTAACCCAGCTCTAATTCCACCGTCTGTGCTCCTTCCATCATATCCCATTGTCTCTGATAACAATTGAATAGAATCTTTAATAAAAGGTAGAGATCACTGAATGCTTAAACAAACACATTCTATATGGAGGGAAATAGTGGATTAATGAATATTTTATGTAAGGCAAAGTCCCACCTGACCAGTTTATTAGAATTCTTTGAGAAGTGAACTATATAGGGAGATAAAGGGTGACTTTCACAAAAAGCCTTTGTTAAGTTTCCATACCAAAGCCTATTAATAAAATCGATTCATTATAGAATTGGGCAGAGGTGGGTGGTGAGTGGGAGGGAGTCTATTTTTGCATGGATAGAGAACTGGCTTAGAGACAAGAGAGAAAAGAGATAAATGGGTGTTTTTTCAAATGCAAGACTAGGGTTCCCCAGGAGCTGATGCTGTGTTTGGTCTTATATAACACTCAGTACACATGCACTGAGCACCTAGTGTGTGCAAGTCCTGTGACAAGTATGGGGGATTCCAAAAAATGGGGGGCCCAGCCCCTGTCCTGGAGAAGCCCAAGGAAGAAAATGCACAATGGTATCTCCAAGATTTTGGAGGACAGGAAGCTCTTCAGGGAGCTAAAATACCAAGACATTGGAAATAAAACTGAGGAAGGTGGCTGGGGAAGTGGCCACAGTTCCAGACGTTAACCAGGAGATTTCAGCTCCAGTTTCGCTCCTCCACTGACTCGCTATGTGATGCTGGGCAAGCCCCTTGCCAGCTCTGGTTCCCCATTTCCTCTCCCATACAATGAAGTAATTGGACTAGATGATCTGAAAGCGGGTGGTGCTCTCGGTGAAGGACAATGACTTGAAATAAGACTTCTCCATTTCCTGTGGCCAGAATGTTCCCTTTTGTCCTGTGATGAGGTGGCTTCTCTCTCTCTCTGATTTGTGAACAATGGAGATGAGGCAGAGAGCCATGAGGGCTGTGATGCTGGGGCTCAGAGCCCAGCCTGGAATCCCTCAGCGGCATTTGCTTCAAGTGACTCAGCATCATAAATAGCTACCATCTGGATGAGCAAAGATATCTATAGCGATCGAGCGATCCCTATATCCACACACACTATTTCTCTGCAAATATGTGGCTCACTGCATGCTAAATACGAGGTGACCTGGAGACGTTCCTTCTCTTAAACGACTATTTGGTATAAAACTCAAAGCTGTTTATTTAAAGAAACAAGTTTACAACTCTGCACGTTGGATTACTGTCAGCGGGTGGCGGGGAAGAGGCAATGTGGCTGAAGGGACGCTGGGTGTGATCCGAGCTTGGCAGGCCACCTGGAAGAGGAGCCGAGGCTGACTGCTTGGCCCTTCACCCTTCTGTCTGAAACAGCAGGGGGTAATGGACATCACATACAAGATCCTTCAGATACCAGAGGGAGGGAAGGGCTTGAACTCATTAGCGCAGAAAGCTGCGATTCAGCAGAAAGAGCACAGGTCCTGACGGTGACTGACAAGAGCCAGGTTTCAGCCCTGCCCAGCCACTGATTGTGGGCAACTCATTCATCCATTCATCAAACACGTACCAAGCACCCACGTTGTGCAAGGGACACTTGGGAATGCAGGCAAGAAAAACAAGAATGGAATCCAGGCTTAGCCATCTACCAGCCATGTGTCTTAGGGCAAGTCCTTTTCCCTCTCTGAACCTCAGTTTACTCCTGTGTTAACTGAGGGTACTAATATCTACCTAAGGCTTTTTTTGCGGGGGGAGAAAGAGCATTGAAAAAGATAAAGTACAAGAAAGCACTTCTCTGTTGTAAACGGCTCTGAAGATGCAAGATAATACCATTCCACCAATCGACCTACTGATCCATCTCACTGCAATGTAGGGGATCCCAGATGGGAAATGCCATCATGATGCCCTTGACCAGTGCACCAGAGGTGGGGAGCATCTGAACGCTGCCCATCTGTGTGATGATGGGCAGTAGTCCTACCTTTGCTTCCTGGCTGGGCTGGGATGCAGGTGCCTTCAGTCAACGAGCAGAGCAGAGGGCATGTCAGAGGTGGCACAGCTTCCTGAAGGAAGAGAGAGGACATGGAGAGGTGAGGAGAATGCCTGGGGCAATTGGCTTCCCGAATGGGCCCAAGCCCCTGGCCTCAGTGAGGGCAGGACTTGTCCTGATGCCCTGGCCTTTCCTAAGGGCACCTCTGCTTGTCTTGGTTCCAGCAAGGGGCTGGGCTGCACGGGGCCCTGGCTCAGCATCAGACCCAACCCCTGGTCCTTGTCTCACATAATTTCCTTGAATAGCAGTTGTCTATCTGGTTCACTGGTTCAGGCAACACTTGTATCATAAAACTGACCATACTGTTTCTGACTTGTTTGTGGCTTTAAAAGTGACTTCTGATGGGTGTCGATGGACAGGATTTGTTGTAAGTCTTATCTGGGTCTGAACTCTGTCTTTGGGGAAATTCATTACATCTCTCTAAGCCTCAGTTTCCTCATGTATAAAAATCTGGTTTCCAATAGTACCAACCTCATTCAGTAAGTGCTACGCAAGTGCTTGTTATTATTATTATTACTAATGTTGTTGCTGAATGAGATAAAGTCTGTGAAGACATCTATTACAGGAAAACCTGTGAGAGCCAGAACTCAAAGGGACTGCCTTGTTTTTCTGGGTCTTGCAAGTTTTCCGCCTTTGACAGGGTACAGTCTTACTGCTTTTCTATCACCCGTTTCAGGGAAAAATATTTGAGTTTTCCTTCTCTGACAGGTTTCCACCTTACACAGGTTCCAGCATTCCCAGATTTTACTGTATATTGTAGCCCCTCAAATTTTAGTGACTTTCCTCTGTTTTCTTTTAGAAGACACCGAGTGTCCTGTATAAGGTAAGAGTTGGTTCTTATATGACTTTGTTTCCAGAGCCTCGCACAGGCGTGATATAGAATAGGTACCCAGTGGGTGTTTGTTGACTGTGGCAATGCTCTACAAGTTTACTAGGTATGCTTCCGCATACATAGGATTAGTAAGACAGAGGTCCCATTGCTATTTTATTGATGAGAACACAGGTGCGGAGGTGGGGACATGACTCACTCAAGACCACACAAGGTGAGCGTGGTGCTGGCATCGGAACCACAGTCCTTGCTCTTTCCACCCCAGCCCTCTCTCTGCTGTAGCCTGGGCCTCCCTCTCTCAGTGTTTGCTGGGGCCCAGGTCTAACCTGCCACCTTCTCCCCCACTGCCTCCATGTCCTCCTCCTCCAGATGTCACTGCCCTGCTCATGGTGGCTCTGGGAAGCAGAGCTGATTGGCCCATTTGCAGAGTGGGCTGGGGTTCAGAGGAGTGAGAAGTTTGCCTCAGGTCACAGAGATGGTGTGGGCAGAGCAGCAATTCCAACAGAGACCAGCTGGACTCCAAGCCCCCTCTGTCTCCTGGTAGCCTTCTGGGCCACCATGGATGACACAGCAACCTGTCCCCCTCGGTCTCAACAACACAGCTGTGCTTGATTTTCTTCGTGGTAGTCCTCCCCCACCCCATGCCTAGGATAGGAGCTCCATGAGGGTGGGACCTGCTGTTTCCCGACCTGGCCCTTAGCACAACTCAGAAATATCTGTTGAATAAATGAATGAATGAATGAGTGGATGGGTGAATGGCTGTGCCAGGCCACATTCTAACTGGTGGTCCAGCAAAGGGCAGGTACAATCCCTGTTCTCAGGGAGCTGAGGATATTCAAATTTAAAGCCAGCAACTAGATTGGAAACAGGACAAACATCGGGCGGTAGAGGCTGGAGATTGAGAGAAGGGGACACGGGGAGAGAGTGTATGTGGGTTGGAGCCTGCTGACTGCCCAGGAAATGGGCAGCTCTGAGCAAATGGCCTTCCTGTCGCCAGGCAGGGCAACCGTATGCTGGGTCGGGGAGGCTGGCCTTTAGGAAGGCAAGGAAAGAAAGCTGGGTGGTGTAATTTTGTTTAACGTCTACCTACTGCTGAGTCCCAAATAGCTAGCCCATCTTGCCACATTTGTTGTTGTTGTTAGCTGCTGTCGAGTTGGCTGCGACTCATGGCGACCTTATGTACAACAGAATAAAATGCTACCCAGTCCTGCAGCATCTTCATGATCGTTGGCATGTTCGAGTCCTTGTTGTGGCTATTGTGTCACTCCATCTTATTGAGGGTCTCCCTCATTTTCACTGACCCTCTGCTTTACCAAACATGTCCTTTTCTAGAGATTTGTCTTTCCTGATTGAAAGTCTTTCCTATACCAAGAAAGTGAGTCAAAGTCTCGCCATTCTCGCTTCTAAGGAGCACTAGATACTTAATTGTTGAACAAATGAAGGGTGGGCACAGGGCATATCAGGGTGACTTAGGAACAGGGGCTCATAGGAGTGGAGCGGTAATGATCAGTATTACTCCGACTTACACTGGAGCGGGGCTTCCTGTTGCTATTCTCACTGTGCGGGTGAGGGCTCCACTCAGCACGTATTATTACTGAGCATCTGGTTGGGTGCTGGTGGTGGAGACAATGGCTGCCATTTTCAGTTTATCTCCTGTGTGCCATGCCCTTCACACCTGCAATCTCTAATGCTCAGATTAACCAGGCCAGGCCAGCGTTGGAATCCCCATCATATAGACGATGGCACCGAGGCTCTTTTGTTGGTTGAATCCTGAATCACCCTGTGGAATTGGAGACCCTCCCTCAGCACCTCCCTCAAATCTCTATGGCCAGTCCTTAACTTCGTCCTAGCTGCAGCGCCAGCAAAGTCCTCCTCTGTCACACAACTGCCCCCAAACTGTGTCCTAGCAACCTCGCAGCCCTCATCTTGGCAATGCCAGCTTCTGCCCTCTCCTCCTCTGGTTGGGCAGACAGGAAGTCACCTACTGACCACTAGACCTGACCAGGGAGCCATGCTGCAGCCTGCTCTCCTTAGGCAGATGGGAGGCCAGCCACTTAGATGAGGGTGGTGGCTGGGGACAATGGGAAAGACTTTGGACCAGGAACCTTGAGGGCTGAACTCTGACTTCAATGCTGACACTCTGCCTGAGGGACCCTGGGAAAGTCTCTTTGCCTCCAGTTTTCTCTTCCGTACAACAAGGGAGTTGGACAACACCATATCTAAAGTCTAATATTGACTTATTCCATCTTTGATTTTGCCATGGTTATTGGTTGGATACTCTGTTGATGACATGGATTTTGGTATCCGACTCCAGAGAGTTCAGTCCTGGTTAACCTGGACCAGTCCTTTAACCTCTCTGAGCTTAGATTTTTCTTCTGTAAAATGGACATATCTCATGCTACCTAACCCAGAGGGGTGCTATGAGTCAGCGGGAATCCTATAAATGAAAGGGCTTTATAAATGGCAAAGAGCTGCATGCTCATCAACAATTCACTGAACCAACAGTAACAATAAAACAACAACAAGCATGTACTGAACATTTACTGTGCAACAAACATTTTGCTGAGTTATTTTATTCATATTATCTCATTTTATCTTCACAACAATCATCCAAGGTGTTTGCTGTTATTTAAAATTATTCCCATTTTGCAGGTGAAAAATAGAGGCCTTGTATGGTTAAGTATAGGAAGAAGTTGGCCAGGCTCCCTGGCTTTAAAGCTTGATTTGAGTTTTTTAATTTGAATGAGGTGGTCACTTCAGGAGCTCTTCTCTCTCTCCATCCTGGGTTTTCCTTTACGCCTGAAGCTGAAGTCTAATGAGGGTTTGGAATATAGGGGGTGGCACTAACACTTACCAAGCATCTTCTATGTGCCAAGAATTGATCAGCTTCTCAGACTTTAACATGCATGCAACCACCTGCGGGGTGGGAGGTGTTGTTAAAATGCAGATTCTGTTTCAGTAGGTCTGGGGGCAGCCTGAGACCCTCCAATTTCTAATAAGCTCCCAGGGGATTCTGATGTTGCTGATCTGTCCACCACACACTATGAGTATCGTGTTTTTGTTGTTGTTGTGTGCCTCTGAGTCAATTCTGACAGAGTAGAACTGCCGCATAGGGTTTCCTAGGCTGTAATCTGGTGGTGCAGTGGTTAAGGGCTCTGCTGCTAACCAAAAGTTTGGCAGTTTGAATCCACCAGTGGCTCCTTGGATACACGATCGGGCAGTTCTATTCTGTCCTATCAGGTTGCTATGAGTTGGAATTGACTTGATGAAAATGGTTTTTTTTGGTTTTTGGTAATCTCTACACGAGCAGATTGCCAGGTCTTTTCTCCTGCGGTGTGCCTGGTGGGTTTGAACTGTCAACCTTTTGTTAGCAGCTGAGTGCTTAACCAATGCACCACCAGGCATCTTTAGCGTGGTGCTAGAGGACTTCAAACATTATCTTATCAAATCCTGTGGGCTACATTTTATAAGGTCCTGGTTCCCAGGTGGGGAAATTGAGGTTCCAGAGTCAATGTAACGTTCTCAGGGTCACACAGCACACAAGGGGTGGGTTTGAATCTAGGCCTGTGACACCATAGGGTGACCAGGGGTGGCCTTTGCTCTGGGTTCTACCTACAGCAGAGCCAGGCAGTGGTCTCAGAAGACCCTGCTAGGAACTGTTTCTTACTTTCAGCTCACCCTTGAGCAGACGGGCTTCCCAGAAGCTTGCTCCCAGAGGGAACAGGGCCCTGGCCGGGGGTCTCTGAACTGGAGTGACAGTATCAGGGCGAGGACAAGACGCTGCACCCCACGTGGCTCACCCTAACCCCAGCTCTGTTGGATCCTATCTTTATTTAAAATGTTGATATTCTATTCATCATGGATTTTTGCACTGATTTTGTTTCATAAAAGATATTGCATAAAACATTATTTATCTTGATCACTGGGGATTTCAGCACCGTCTTAAAATTTGCACCTGAGGAGAATGCCTCCTTACTTGTCTCACCCCAGCCCTAAGTCTTTCCCCTCCCCCTCCAGCCTCAAGGCATTAGGATGCTGCCCACAAGGCACCGCGGGGTCCACTGTAGCCAGGCGGCCAATGGATTTACTTCCTGCAGAGACATCCTCTCCCTGCCCTTTGGCTGACCTGTGCTCAAGATGCTAGCAGAACCCAGGGCCTGCAGGAGGGTCCAGCCATCACCCTGGTGTGGGCTTCACCTCATCTAGTCCCTGATCAGCTGGATGATGAGGGAAATGACTTAAACACAATATAGATTACATCACCCCTCTGCTTCACAAAGGGGGCAACTGTGGTTCAGTGGTAGAATTCTCGCCTTCCATGCTGGAGACGCAGGTTTGATTCCTGGCCAATGCACCTCATGTGCAGCCACCACCTGTCAGCGAAAGCTTGCGTGCTGCTGTGATGCTGAACAGGTTTCAGTGGAGTTGCCACAAGTCGTGGGCCGACTAGACAGCAGCTAACAACAACTGCTTCCCAAAACTCCCTCACACAGCCATCCAAGCCCAGCCCAGTCTGGCCCCTGTCAACTTCCCTGTCCTCATTTTCTATGGCTGCCCCTCCACTTGATCACTTGGCTCCAATCACGCAGACCTTCTTTCTGTCCTGCGACCCTAGCTGGCTTTTTCTACCCCAGGACTTCTGCACTGTCTATTCCTTCCGCCTGAATGCCTGTCCCAGGGCCGGCTTCCTGTCATCATTCAGAACCCAGCTTAAATGCCTCCTCCTTGAAGTCTTCCCTGACTACCTTATGTAAATGGCCCCCATCCTCTTCTAGCACATCCTCTTTTTATTTCCTTTCCTAGCACTTACGTGCGGCAGTGGTGGTTCAGTGGTAGAACTCTCACCTTCCATGCAGGAGACCCTGCTTGGATTTCCAGCCAATGTACCCCATGCGCAGCCTCCACCCATCTGTCGGTGGAGGATTGTGTGTTGCTATGATGCTGAACAGGTTTCAGCAGAGCTTCCAAACTAAGAGGGATTAGGAAGAAAGGGCTGGTGATCTACTTCTGAACATCAGCCAGTCAAAACTCTATGGATCACAACAGTCTGATCCACAGTTGAACATGGGGATGGCACAGGACTGGGCAGCATTTGGTTTTGCTGTGCATTGGGTTGCCATGAGTTGGAGGCCCACTGGACAGCAGCTAACAACAACAGCACTTATATGACTTGGTGAAAATATTGACTTTGTTTATTGGTTTGTTTTCTGACTCTCTCCCTCACTAGAACCTGAGCTCCGTGAGGGCACGGACCTTGTCTGTCTTATTCTTCATTGTCTCATCAGCTCCTCACACAGTTCCTGGCCCGTCACAAGTGCTCAGTGAGTGCTGATGAATCAGTGAAACCTGCCCTGGGACTTCAATTTCCTCTTGTAAAAAAGGATGATGAGCCTAACCCTACAGGGTTATCATCAGACTTGAATGTATGTTTACTGAGCACCTGCCATGTGCCTGTCAGGCCTCAAAATGATCCATGGGGTCAGCACTATTGTCCGCATTTCACAGACGATGAAATTGAAGCTCAGAGAATGAATGAGACTGGCCAAGACTGCCCGGACAAGAGTGCCAGGGCTGGGATTCTCTTCTGTTTGGAGCAGCGCCTGTCCTCTTGCCCTGCTCCGCGGAGGTGTTGAGCAACCTGAGAGCCTATCTGAGCTCCTCTGAGTCTCTTGCCATCTGCCGCTTGAACTGCAAGACCCTACTAGCCCACCTGGCTGTCACAGCTTCCTGACGAGTCAGAGACAGGAATTCTAGTAGCTGAGTTTTGTGGAACACAAAGGCCTGCCTCTTGCAAATGTAGAGATACATTTTCTCTGCGTTGGCAATTAGCATGCTGAATGCCTGGGGAACGGTTTTCATCTTCCAGGCACTTTACCAAGATTAACTTCTGAACCCTAGGCAGCAACGCTTGTTGCTGCTCTGGTGGTGGGGGGTGGGGGTGGGGGTGGTCTGGGGAGTGTGGGCAGTGGCATCTTCTGTCACAGGGGAGGCTGGGGTTCGGAAAGGCTTGATGTCCCTAAACCAACAGCTCTCGAAGTTTGGTCTCTTTTCCTGACAGTGGTTTCTCCACTGTCCAAAATGCAGGTCTAACTGACCTTCTCGGGGATTCAAGGTTTCTGACCCTTTCTGTCCCATATGACTCAGCAATGCATTCCACCAATGTTTACTGAGATCTCCTAGGCATCCTTCTAGACCCGGAGGGTGCAATGTGAGTTATGTTGTTGGCTACCGTGGACTCAAGGTGACCCCATGCACAACAGAAGGAAATGCTTCCCAGTCCTGCACCATCCCCATAATCAGTTGTGGATTGGGCTGTCCTCAGCTATAGGATTTTCAGTGACTGATTTTCAGAAGTAGATTGCCGGGGCTTTCTTCCTAGTCTGTCTTGGTCTGGAAGCTCTACTGAAACCTGTTCAGTATCGTAGCAACACACAAGCCTCCACTGACAGACAGGTGATGGCTGTTCATGAGGTGCATTGGCTGGGAATCAAACCTGAGTCTCCCCTATGGAAGGTGAGAATTCTACCACCGAACCACCAAAGCCTCATGGTGGCATGCAATGAGGGAACAAAATATACACTGCCCCTGTTCTCATACAGATATTGGATGAGTAAGGGAGACAGATGGCAGAGTCCTGTTAGAAATGGGCCGTGTGGCTTTGGGCTAGTCCCTTCCCGTCTCTGGGCTTTGAGGTTTAATCTTGTTCTCCACCCCTAACCCCCCGCTTAAATACCTCTGGTGACCCCTCATTGCTTACAGAGTAAGGTGAGCATCTTTGGCTTGGCATCCAAGGTCCCTTAGTGTTGGGCTCTGGTCGATGTTAATCAGCATGCCCTGCCCACTTTCCTACCCTCCTTCTGCCCCATTTTAATTTAACCAACACTCATATGACCCTTTCTAAGTGCCAGGCACGGTCTAAACACTTCTCAAATTTTAACTTGTTTAATCCTTGCAGGAACCCCCTGAAATAAGTACTGTTATTCTCATCGTCTCTATTGTAAAGATGAGGACACCGAGACATATAGAGGTAAGCAAGCTGTCTAAGCCCACCCAGCTACTCAAAGGCATGGGTGGGATTTGAACGCAGGCAGCCTGGCTCCTGGTCCAGGCACTTCATGACTACATGAGACCACCTTTCCATATACGCTGGCAAAGGCCCCGCTGCTCTCATCTTCCAGGTACAGCTCAACAACCATTGCCCACCTCCAGGATGTCTTCCCTGATGTCTCCTAGGTTGAATTAATTCTTTGCGCCTCTGTGTTCCCACAGTGGCCTGCACATCCCTTCCCCATGGCAGCCCTTATCACAAGGCACTGTTACTCTCGCCTGTGTATTGTTTCTTCTGCTAGATGCTGAGCACCTCAAAGGGGGAGGCTGTGCCTCTCTGTCTCCCATGTGCTCAGCCCAGCATCTCCATACCATGCAACCAGAGACATTTAAAATAAACAAGCAGTTTTTACCATTCCCTTGCTTAAAACCACCCAGGGACCATCCTTTCGTTGTATTTAGAATAAAAATCTCTTCTCCTAAGCATGGCCTAGAAGCCCTGCATGACTCCTTCCCTGACCCCTCCTGCCCTCATTTGTTATCATTCTCCCCTCAGTCACTCTGCTGAAGCCACAGTAGCCTCTTGGCTGTCCCCAAACAGTCCAGGCACACATTAGGGCCTCTGCCTGAGCTACTTCCTCTGCCTGGAATGTCTGCCCTACATCCTCACCGACTGGCTCCTTGTTACTCAGGCCTCAGTTCCACATCACCATTGCAGACAAGCCTTCCCTGTCCTACTATGTTTGTTTATGTTTACCCTCTTCATATTTACTTTGTATTTGTTATTAACGACTACGTTGGCTGTGAGTCTGTAAGCCCCATGAGAACAAGGACCTGGGGTGTCTTGTTCTGCTGTATCACCAGCACCTGGGACAGTGCCTGGCACAGAGTAGCCACTCAGTGAATAAGTGTTAAGGGAAGAGTAGACCCTCACCAAGGTCGCTTTGAGATCCTACATGTTACAGTTCAGCTAGGTCCAGATACCACCACACATCTGTCATTTTGTTGTGGTGGCTTGTGTGTTGCTGTGATGCTGGAAGCTATGACACCAGTGTTTCAAATACCAGCACGGTCACCTATGGTAGAAAGGTTTCAGTGGAGCTTCCAGACAAATAAAGACCAGGAAGAAAGGTCTGGCAATTTACTTCCCAGAATTAGCCAGATGAAAACCCTATTAATCACAACAGTATATTGTCCGATATAGTGCTAGAAGATTAGCCCCCTCGTTTTGAAGGCACTACGATCACAATGAAGATGTTGTGGGCCAGGCACTTTTTCGTTCTGTTGTTCAAGGGTCCGCCATGAGTCAGAGCTGACTTAACAGCAAATAACAACAACAGGTCCAGACAGAACAACTCTTGCCACACTGCCCCCTCCTCCCTCCAGCCTTTTTGAGCTGAGGAAGGAAATGGCATCCCAAGTTTATGGACTGAGAAACTCTGAAGGTCAATCTTCAGGCAAAATGGTGAACTGAAAAGAACTCTAGATTATGAGCTCAAAGGCCTTGGCTCTGATCTCACTACTGTGGAACTTTGGGCAAATTCCTCTCCCTCACTAATCCTTGTCTTCCTCATCTGTAAAATGTGACTGGGGCTTGATGATTTCCAAATCCATTATTTCCATAACTTCAAACCTTCTGTATTTATGAGCTCATGATTCAGACTTCTTTGAAAGGGAAGTGTTCATGCTTTCTTCACAGAGCTCAATTTGCCTTTTGTCAGCCTTGCAAATAGCCACTGACCCATGGCACAGTGTAGGTAATGGAGATGCACCATTTTGGCTTGGCAAAGCGTGTTGAGGGTGGATGAACTCCTAATTTTTTTTCTGAAACAGTTTCTTCTAATGCATGTGGCTCATCACCATAGCTTGATCCATCAAAACTTTCTGCTAAGGACAGGAATGCTCAGAACAGATCTAGGAGCGAAGGTCATGGTTTGAGTTAGTGACTTCCAAAGTGATTCAGCATCTGAATGGCACAAGTTGTTACTGATGTTTAAATCCTTCTTTATGAAATGATCTGATGTCTTGGGTTTGCTTCAAAATAATTCAGGGTGTGTGTGTGTGATAAGAGTGGGTGTGGGTATAGATGAAACAAAACTGGCCAGCTGTTGAAGCTGGATGATGGGTATGTGGGGGTTTATTATACTATTCTTTCTATTTTTTAAATGTATTTGTAATATTTCATAACAAAAGGCCCTTTGGAGACTGGCTCCAGCCTTTCTCTCCACTCTTCATTTCACAATCCCCATCCTGAGTACCCTCTGGCACCATGACATCACACCAGTGGCTGTGATTTCACACCTCTAGGCCTTTACGTACAGTTCCATCTGTCTGAGGTCCTTCTCATCCTTCTCCGTAGTTAACCACTCCTGCCTCTAAGACCCCACAGCCTGCTATGTGGTTGTTGTTTACTGCCAAGTGGATTCCAACTCATAGTGCTCCTATATGATAGAGTAGAACTGCCCCATAGGGGTTTCTAGGCTATAATCTTTAGTGGAGTAGATCACCAGGTCTTCTGTCCCTCGGAGTGGCTGGTAGGTTAGTGGCCAACCGCAATTGTACCAGCAGGGCTCCTTATAACCTGTTATACACATCTCTATTATAGCACTTATCCCATCATATTGCAACGGTTTGTTTTCTTTCTCTCTGTCCTCTGCGGTCTGTGACCTCCTCAGGACACTTTTCTGTGTCCTCGGTGCACAGCCAGTGCCTGGCACATGGCAGGTCCTCAGCACGTGTTTCCAGAAGGAATAATAGCAATATCAGCAGTTGCAATTTTTTGAGAACTTACTATGTGCTAGGTTCTGCCAGAAGCTCATTACATAGCTTTCTCATTAAATCCTACCACACATGGGTATTATTAACAGAATCACTCTCCTCTTACAGCTGAAGAAACAGTCTCAGAAGGTCACTCACCAAAGGTCACATGTTCGCAAGTAACAGGATTGAAATTTGGACTCAGAAGGGAAACCACTCTGCCCTTCTCCCTCCCACAGAGAGAGCTTTGTCTTCTCATCACTGCATCTGGGATTTCAAGACCTCTCTATGAATGTTACACAACAGGCCCAGCAGCTTGGGAGCCTCGGTTTTAGGCCCAGTTTCCCAAACTCCCACTCTGCTACTGAATTGATGGGTGACCTTGGGCAAATCACCTCTGCCCCTAGGCCCCATCTCCTTGGGAGATGCTCTTAGAGCCAGAAGATCACATGACCGAGGGCCCTCCCAGCTTCTGCGCCAGATAAAACCTTCCTCTTCCACATTTGGTTTCCTGCCGCTGGGTTGGCTTCTCTGCTTGGGAACCTCCCAGCTTCTCACCCTACCTCAACCTCTTTCTTGCTAATTGCAACCTCCCAGAGCCGAGCCGCGTTCACAATCTGCTGCCCGAGCCGCCCTCTCCCCTCTTCCTTCCTGGCCGCTGGGATTTCTCCGGAGGTGGGGACGGAACCCTGGGCCAGAAGGAGGGGAAGCCTGTGGCTGCCCCGTGAGTGCGGCTTCCCCGCGGTTTCTCGGCCCCCTCCCCCCACGGAAACTCAGCCTCACACTTTCTAGGGATGTTCCGGGGACAGCCAGAGTGAGGATTGCAGCAGCCAGCCGCCGCGATCTGTGCTAGCTCTCCGAGGTCCGTGGACCTGAACTTGGGTGGGGGGTTGGGTGGAGGTCTGGAGTGAAGAGGGGGCGGCGCACTCCTTCCTCCTAGCCGGGAAGCTCAGCCTAGGCCCAGCCTGTCCAACTGGAAGCGGGACCCTTCTGTGCCTGTCTTCCCTCCTGCCGTCCTTCTGACTCCCAGCTGGGACCCGCCATTGCACGGCCAGGCCTTGGCGAGCTGCAAACCCAAGCCAGAGACGCGCAGCTCTCACTACGTCCCGTTTCCCAAGTCCGCTCCTGACATTGCTCTGGGGGAAGCCTAAATCCCCCAATCGATACAACCACCCACCCCCAAGGAGCGCGGGAGGCCCCAGCCCCTCGGCTTTGTTCCAGGTCCGCCGGCAGGCTGGCTGCAGGAGCTGTCCGCCGCCGCGGTGCTGACGCGGGGAAAGGGGCACTTCTCAACCGGAACCGAACCGGGAGAGAAGCCCGCCGGGTGCGGCTGTCCGCTTGTGCGGTGCTGCTCGGGGAGAGGAGCCCGCCGGCCGCGGGAGCTGTCCCGGAGATGGTGCTGAAGCGAGAAGCCTGCAGCGCCCTCCGCCTCGCCCGGGAAGAACCGCCGGCGGCTGAGAGCTACCGGGAAAGCGATGGAGGGCCGCAGGAAGCCGCCTTCAGGGAGCTCCGCAGCGCGGGGCCTATGGCTAGGGTTTATCTGGCGAACCGGCTCCAGCGGAGGAGGTGGCGGCTCAGCAACAGAGAGCGAGCGCGCGTTCTACGAACCTGTTGGAGGCTGCAGCTCCTCCGCGGCCGAACAGGGCGCCCGGGACCGAGATTCTGGCGCGCCTTTCGCGCCCCACTCTTCCTTGACTCCTCCGCCGAGGCGCTCCCTCCTGCCTGGGCTAGCACATGTGCACTCAGGGGGCGCCGAGCCCCTTTTCGGTCCGCCCCGAATGTCAGCCGAGCTGTAGCGCACAGAGCTGAGAGGCCTCCCCCAAGGGCAGACCCGCTCCCAGGGAGACCCAAGCTTCCTGAGAAAGGAGGCGGGGGCTGGTGGCGGGGACGAGAGAGGGCGCCAGCAGAGGTGGCTGTGAAACCAAGAGGGAAACATGGGGGAGTTCCCTATACAGGCAATTCTGCCCTGAAGTTTGGGGATCTAGGGGTCTGTCACTAGGGGTCCGGCCTTGGAAAAATCTCTGCCTCCCTCTCCATTTGCAGATCTTGTACCTGCTCTGTTGCAAACTCCAGTCACTGGTCTAACTGCCTCTAGTATCTCATTCCAGCCCATCATCTACCATGCCCCAGAGAGTGAGCTTTCTAATAAAATGCTCACTCTTTGGTGTGGCACTTAAAGTCCTTCACCAGCAAGACTCAGTGCCATCTCTCCAGCTGCATTCCCGCCATGACAGGGGACCACCCAGGCTCACCCTGGTGCCTTAGCACCTGCTGTTCCCTTTGGCTGAAAAGTTTCCCCCTTTATGACTTATGCTTTATCTGCAAGTCAAAGTGTCCCTATTCTCAGTGAAAATTTCCCTGACCCCTAGGTCAAAGTTATTCACTGCTTCTTCTGGGCTCCCATAGTCCTTTACCTCCCTCTACTAGGCTTCTTATCGCATTGTATTATAATTACTCACACACCTATATCCTTAGTTACCAGGCTCGTAAAAACCAGGTCATTATTTTATTTTTCTCTGTATCTCCATCTCCCATCTGGTGACTGACACACAATAGGTGTTGAATTATGTTTGCTGAATGAAAGGATATGTGAGAAGCAGGGGCAAAACTAACTTCCTTTTCTTCATGTTACTGCCGATTTGATTTCTATATTTGTATCACAACCTGCAAGGCCCTCCCTGGTAACGCCACTGCCTAACCCTTCTGTCTTGTTGCTATCAACTCTTCCCTGACTATTAACTCCACCTACAATAACCTCCATTTTGCACTAAGCTACTTCTTTTTTTTTTTTTTTTTTTTCCCCATTTGCCAGTTCCTCCACTGGAAACCAGTATCCCCTTGATTTTCACACGGCTGAATTTTCTAGTCATTTGGATCTCAGCCTCAAATGTCACCTTCTCAAAGGAGCCTTCTCTGGTCACGCTATCTAATGTTTGTTTCCCCAACTACTCTAAACATTATCTGTTTCACTTTTTCTTCATACATATTTCTCTCTGAAATTATTTTGCTTATGCATTTACTTGTTTATTGTTGGCTTCTTCCAAACTAGAAACGAAACTCTACTAGGGCAAGGAACATGTCAGTCCTGTTCACTGCAGTATCTCAGTAGTCAGCATTCTGAGAGGAACTGACCTTACACCAAAGCATTCCTAGTCCCTTTCTCCCTGGAAAGACTGGATTCTGGAATCTTCTATTAGGTATAAATCAACTAAGAATGTTCAAGGAAAGAGGATCACACTAGTGTTTCATGGGAGAGGGCAGGTGAGGAAGGGGAGAGCTACAGATAAGTGGCTGTGAAGTTACAGGCCTGAATCACAGCCCTTTTTTGACTCTGGAGGATAAAACCATAACTTCAGCTCACTTGTCCACATCATACAAAACACTTCCACATCAATGATCTCATTTGGTGTTCACAACACCCCTATTTGGTAGACATTATTCTCCCCATTTTACAGCTAAAACAACTGAGACCTGAAGAGGCAGGCTGACTTGACAAAGATCACAGAGCTTGTAAGTGGTGACACTATTTCTGGTACTGTGCTATATGCTGGGGATCTAGAACTAAGGCATGGCTGCTACCCTCCAGGATCTAGCATTAGTAAGAAGCACAGACAAATAAACAATATAATTTGATACATGCTCAGCGGTGTTTCTCAACCTAGGGAGGGGTGGGGAGGGGAAGAGATGGGTAGGTGTCAGAGTCAGAGCAACCTGAAAGTCTTTTCATTAACACTTACAATTTGTTGAGTACTTGCTAGGAGTCAGGCACTGTGCTAAGTATTTTACATAGTTTATCTCAACTAATCATTCCTGCTTAATTCTATCCCTGTTTTATAGATAGCGCCCCCCCCCCCCCCCCCCGTCATGTGATCCTCTGGCTCAAAGAGCATCTCCCAAGGAGATGGGGCCTAGGGGCAGAGGTGATTTGCACAAGGTCACCCAGCAATTCAGTAGCAGGGCAGGAGTTTGGGAGACTGGGCCTAAAACCCAGGCTCCCAAACTGCTGGGCCTACTGTGTAACTTTCATAGAGAAGTCTTGAAATCCCAGATGCAGTGACGAGAAGACAAAGCTCTTCTTAGGAAGGTTAAGTAACCTGGCCAAGGTTGTGAAGCTGGTGAACAGCTGAGGTGGGACATAACCTGGGTTTGTTTGACTCAGCATGAGCTTTTAACCACTATATATCTCGGACTTACGGAATCAGAGTTTCTGGTGTGTAGTGATACGCCTGGGATTTGAAGATGATTCTTAGGTTGCTTTGATATATCTTCACCCCTATCAAGAAACATTCATGTAGAGAGTGCTTTGAGAGCAGGAGAGGAAGGAAGGAACACTACCTGTGGGGAGGAGCTACAGGAGGTTGAAATTGGACATTGAAGGGTTAAGTGAGGTTTTCCAGGTAAGTGGAGGTGGGGAGCATTCCATACAGAGGAAACAGGATATTCAAAAGCCTTGAGGTGTGAAAATGAGGGAACTGTTAGTGGCTTGGGTCCCTGCGTCTTAGTCATCTAGTGCTGCTACTATAGAAATACCACAAGTGGATGGCTTTAACAAATTTGTTTCTTCACAGTGAAGTAGGCTAAAAGTCCAAATTCAGGGCCTCAGCTCCAGGGGAAGGTTTTCTCTCTCTGTTGGCCTTCTCATCAATCTTCCCCTGGACTAGGAGCTTCTCTGAGCAGGGACCCGGGGTCCAAAGGAAGCACTCTGGTCTTGGCACTGCTTTCTTGGTGATATGAGGTCCCTCTGTCTCTCTGCTTGCTTCTCTCTTTTATATCTCGAGAGACTGCCTCAAGACACAATCCAATCTTGTAGACTGAGTCCTGCTTCACTAACACAACTGCCACCCATCCTCCCTCGTTAACATCATAGAGGCTGGCTTTGCAACATACAGGAAAATCACACAATACTGGGAATCACGGCCCAGACAAATTGATATACACATTTTTGGGGGGACATAATTCAATCCATGACACACTGGGTGGTACAAAAGAGGTTCAAGTTAACCCAGAGGTGCCTAGGAAGAAAGGCCTGGAGATCTACTTCCAAAAAAGTCAGCCATTGAAACCCCTATGGAGCATAGCTCTACTCTGACACACATGGGGTTGCCATGAGTCAGAGTTGACTTGATGGCAACTGCTTTTTTACTGGTTGGTGGTTCGGTGTGGAGAAAGTGTAAAGTTGATGTAGGCAGTAGAGGATGGAAAATTAGCCTGGAATTTGGTTTGAATTTGAATGCCATGCCTTTATCCTGTAGGCAATGGAGAGCCATTGAAAGGCAATAACTCTGCTTTAGCAATTGCCACCTTGATCATCCCCATACTAACAACATTGAATCAATCCCTTAGAATTTGCAAAGCCCTTTCCACTAACATTAGAAATATCACTCTGCATTGATGTGGACCTGAAGCTCCATGAGGTCATCATGCCTGTGGGTTTCTTCTTATTGTTTTCTAGCACCTAGCAGAGAACCTGGACCAATGTAGGTGCTCAGTAAGTATTTGTTGAAGAGGAAGGCACTGGATGCAGGGGGTTCAGTTTATAGGCATTTGCTATTTTATGTAAGAGAGAAGTGATGAGAAGCATCACTTAATCCAGTAGTGCAGAACGCTTTGAACTACCCACTCCAGAAAGTCAAATTCTACCTTTCTTCCCCCAAGAGCACCTTGGGGAGGCTGGAATTTAGCTCTCCAGAATGGCTGCTGAGTAATAGTAACAATTTTCCTCTGCAACTGTACAGGAAAGCCTACTGGCACCAAGGTGACCGGCACCTGGCCAAGCCAGGATTTCCTCTATTGTATGAAGTTTATGTCTTTTGGCTCCTGGATTTTGGTCCTGATGGTCTCTATTATGTGGCAATAACATCACATGCCATCATTTGTTTCAGTGTTTTCAAGGAAAATTACCATGCTAATGGAACTCCTGTCTTGGCGCAAGAACTAAAATCTACCTTCTGTCTCTCCACTCCTTTGGGAAATCCACATGGACCCAGGTAATGGCTACTTTATAGAGGGAGGGCTGACTTTTATCTGGTCCCTTTAAAGTCCTTGACATACGTTAACCCTATGAGGTAGGGATGACTCTTATCCCCATTTCAAGAATAGGAAAACTGAAGACAAGGAAGTCAAAAGACTTGTCCAAGGTGACACCCTGACAGAGGCAGGCTACAAACCCAGGCTGTTTGACCCTTGGATTGGCATGCTCCAACCGTTACACCAGATGACCTCCCAGATTAAATATTTCCATTATGTTTCTTTCCAGACCTGCGTAACCCTGGACAAATCATTTCATCCCTGCAAGTCTCAGTTTCCTGTTCTGTGAAATGGGGACTAAAAATAACTACCAAGCAAAGTGTTGGGGGAAAATAAATGAAGTAATGTATTGAACTTCTAAATGGTGCTGTCCATATGGTGCTGGTTTCTTTCCTGGTCTTCCTTATTTTGGCAAGTGACTCCACCATCTGCCTAGATGTTTGGGCCACAAACCCAGGGGCCACTGTTGAATTCTCCTCTTCCCTCAGCTTCAATTCAGCAGCGAGTCATTTAAGCTCTTCCACCAAAGTATATTCTGAACTAATGTTCTTCTTCTCTCTCTCTCCACCACAACCCATCTAGTCCAAGTTATCGTAGTCTCCTTCGTGGACTGCTACTACAGCCTGTTTACTGGCTTCTGATTCTGCTATTTCTCCCCAAAATTATTTCTAAAACATATACACTCATACAAAAAAAGATGCAAATCATGTGAACAGCATGGTGAATTATCCCAAAGTGAGCACAACTGTGTAACCAGCACCCAGGTAATGAAACAGAACATTACTAGGCCTCCTCATGTCGCCCCAATTATTACCCCCTTACTCCTCCTCAAAGGTAATCACAAATCTGACTTCTGACACTATAGATTAATTTTACTGATTTTTGAACTTTATAAAATGGAGCCATTCAGTATGTAATCTTTTGTGTTCAGCTCCTTTTACTCAACATTATGTGTGTGAGATTCAACCACGTTGTTGCTTGTGTCAGCAACATGTTTTTTTCATAGCTGTGTAGTATTCCATTGTATGAATACACTTCAATTTATTTATTTATTCTGTTGTTGATGGCTATTTGAGGTGTTTCCAGTTTTTCAAAAATCTTTTGATACATATATGTAAGCGTTTTCGTTGGCTATATTCCCAGAAGTATAATTGCTGAGTAAGGTGTGCATATGTTCGGCTTTAATATATACTCCTAACAGTTCTCCAAAGTGGAAAAACCAGTATACACTCTTATAAGCCATGTATGAAAATTCCAGTTGCTCGATATTCTCATCAGCATTTGCTATTATCAACCTATTTTTAACCTTAATTTTTATATTTTTTTCTGTGAGTATATAGTGATATATCACTGTGGTTTTAATTAGAATTAATTTGAATTTACCTGATGAGTAATGATGTTGAGTACTTTTCCACATGTTTAATATCTATTCAGAGAACTTCTTTTGTGAAGTACCTGTTTATGTAATTTGCCAGTTACTCTGTTGTGATATCCATCTCTTCCTTATTAATTTGTAGGAATTCTTTATACATGCTGGATATGAGTCATTTGAGGTTATATGTATTGTAAATATCCTCTCCCATCCTGTGGCCTCCTTTTTCTTCTCTTAATGGTATCTTTTGATGAACAGAAGTTATTAATTTTATTGTGGTCCAATTAATCAATATTTTCCTGTACAGCTAGTGATTTTTGTATTGTGTTTAGGAAATGTTATCTATCTGTGATGGTTAAGATTGTGTGTCAACTTGGCCATGATTCTCAGTGTTTTGGCAGTCATATAATGTTGTGATCACTTCCATGTTGAGATTTGGTTTGTGGTCACCCTCAAGATGGGATCTGCTGTGAGTAGCCAATCATTTGAAAGGGAGTTTGCTTGGGTGTGTGGCCCCCATCGAATATAAGTGGACATTCTGGCAAGGCTTGAGGGCTTTTTGCTCATGCTGGCTCCTGAGTCTGGCTCCTGTTTATCTGAACTCTGGTTCTTGGCACTTAAGCTGGCAGTTTACCTGTGGTCTTGCCTGCCAATCTTGGGATTCATTGATATTCACAGGCTGTGGCCAAGAGCCCTGCTCACTGACCTGCCAATCTTGAGTTCACCAGCCCCTGCAGCTATGTAAATCAGGAGAAGCCTCTATCCTGACCCATGGACTTGGGAAGTTCCAGCCTCTACGACCAAGTGAGCCATTTCCTGGTAAAAATCTCTCTCTATGTATCTATATTTATATGCTTTACTGGTTTTGCTTCTCTAGAGAACCTAGCCTAAGACACTATCCAAGGTGTTATGGATTGAATTGTATTCCCCTAAAATGTGTGTCAACTTGGCTAGGCCATGATTCCCAGTACTGTGTGGTTGTCCTCCATTTTGTGATCTAATATGGTTATCCTACGGGCTTTAAATCCTAACTTCTATGATGTTAATGAGGCAGTGTTAGAGGTAATTATGCTAATGAGGCACTACTCAATCTACAGGATTAGGTTGTATCTTGAGTCAATCTCTTTCAAGATATAAAAGAGAGAATTTAGCAGAGAGGTAAGGGACCTCATACGACCAAGAAAGAAGAGCTGAGAGCGGAGTGCATCCTTCGGACCAGGGGTCCCTGTGCTGAGAAGCTTCTAGACCAGGGGAAGATTGATGACAAAGACCCTCCCTCAGAGCTGACAAAGAGAGAGAAAGCCTTCCCCTGGAGCTGGCATTCTGAATTTGTACTTTTAGCCTCATAGACTGTGAGACAATAAATTTCTGTTTGTTAAAGCCACTCACTTGTGATATTTATGTTATAGCAGTACTAGGTAATTAAAACACAAGGTCATGAGAATATTCTCCTTATTATCTTTTAGAATCTTTATCGTTTTACCTTTCATATTTAGATTTATAATCCACATAAACTTGATTTTAGTGTATGGTAAGAGGCAGGGGTTAAGATGAATTTTTTTTTAACCATATGGCTACCCTCCCTATTGACACGACATAATTTATTGAAATAAAGACCATTTCCTTCACCACCTGAATGCTGTTTGTCATAAATCAAATGTCCATATTTTTTTGGTCCAAGGTGGCTTTTCAAAGAATTAAACAGATGAAGTTACCAGCCTCTTGCTAGGAAAAAAAGAAAAGAACTTCTCATAGTATCTTACCTGTTGAACTTAGAATAAAATACAAACCTCAAGGTTTTACATGATCTTTCAAGGTTTTACAAGATCTAGCCTCACTTATATCTCTCATCTCATTATGCTACCATTTGCCCTCTTGTTCACACCACACCAGCCACAGAGTTTCTTTTTATTCCTTGAATATGCACCTCTCATTCCTGGCTCAGGGCCTCAGCTCTTTCTGTGGCTGGCTTTTCCTCAATATCCAGGTCTTTGTACAAATGTCACCTTCCAGAGAGGGCTCACCTACCCACATCCTCTACAAGAGCCCCTTCTCACCCCAACTTACATTCTACATGATTACCTTATTTTTAGAAAACCTGCTGCTCTTTGAAATATCTTATTTATTTGTTGTTTATTTTCTGTTTCTCCCATTAGAATGTAATCTCCATGAGAGCTAGTGTCATGTCTGTTGTGTTTATCTATGAACCTACAGTGCTGGGAAAAGTGGCTCAGTAAATGTTTGCTGAATCAGTGAGAAGGATGCCTTCACCACTTCCCAAGTTTTTAGTTCTGGTGTCAGTGCAATGCACAGCATCTCAAAATATGTAGCATGGTGTGTGACACCCCAAGTAGGTAGGTAGACTATTCCAAACATCATCAATTTCATACCTGACTTATTTTCTTAGTTTTATTGGTGTTCTGAACTCCAGGTGTTATTATTTCAGCAAATCAATTTATATTTGTTTTTCAGGGGTAAAGAAGGAAAACAGATACTTCACGAACATTTATTATACTGCGTTTAATCCTCAAAACAGCCATTTGAAGAGAATTATTATCAACTGCAATTTAGAGATGAAGAAACGGACTCAGGGAGGAGAAGTACTGTTGTTGTTGCTGTGAGTTAATTCTGACTCATGGTGACCCTGTGAGTGCAAAACTGTGCTCCACAGGGTTTTCAAGGTTGTGGACTTTTGGAAGTAAACTTCCAGGCCTCTCTTCTGAGACACCTCTGGGGGGGTTCGAATTGCCAACTTTTTGGCTAGTAGTTGAGTGCTTAACCATTTGCATCACCCAGGAGCTCCTAAAGAAGTATAACCCATTGCTGTCAAGTTGATTCAAGTAGAACTGCCCTATAGGGTTTCCAATACTATAGTCTACCAAATCAGACTGCCACATCTTTCTCCCATGGAGTGGCTGGTGGGTTCAAACCGCTGACCTTTCAGTCAGTAGCCGAGCGCTTTAACCACTGCACCACCAGGGCTCTTTAGAGAAGTATAGTAAGTGCTAAAAAAGAATCAGTTCAATTGAATTGTATAAAGATTATGTTAGTGAGGCTAAAAATCATGGCACAGTCAATTGAAGCATTTAGCAGAGGGTTGAAATACAGCCTTTGGAGAAACTTGAGTCTGGTTCTAGGCCTGGTTTTACCCCTCACCAACTCTATGACATTGGGCAAGTCACAGGAAACTAAGTTTCCTTATACATAAAATGGAAATAAAATAGAACCTACTTACTGAGAAGATTAAATGATATTATGCCTATAAAGTGCTTTCATATAGGAAGAGATCGGTAAATGTTGGCTGCTATTATTATTGTTGTTGCTATTGTTATTATTGATCAAACATGTAATCAAGATTCAATGATAATTACTGATGACTGGAAGGCAAAAGTTGGAAACAAAGACGGACCAATGGTTGGAAAATATGATCTTGGTGATAGAAACCACGCCAGAGATCGAATGATAAAATTTTGCAAAACCAATGACCTATTCATTGGAAATACTTTTTTTCAACAACATAAACAGTGACTATACGTGTGGCCCTCACAAGATGGAATACACAGGAATCAAATCAACTTCATCCATGGAAAGAGACGATAGAGAAGCTTAATATCATCAGTCAGAACAATACCAGGAGCCAGCTGCGGAACAGACGATTAATTGCTCATATGCAACTTCAAATTGAAGCTGAAGAAAAATAAAACAAGTCCACAAGAGCCAAAGCACCACCTTGAATATATCCCACCTGAATTTAGAGGCCATCTCAAGAATAGATTTGACACACTGAACACTAATTACCCAAGACCAGATGAGTTGTGGAATGACATAAAGGACATCATACATGAAGAAAGGAAAAGGTCATTAAAAAGACAGGAAAGAAAGAAAAGACCAAAATGAATGTTAGAAAAGATTCTGAAACTTGCTGTTGAAAGTAGAGTAGCTAAAGCAAATGGGAGAAATGATGAAGTAAAAGAGCTCAACAGAAGATATAAAAGGGCAACTTGAGAAGACAAAGCAAAGTATTACAATGACATGTGCAAAGACCTGCAGTTAGAAAACTAAAAGAGAAGAACTCACTCAGCATTTCTCAAGCTGAAGGAACTGAATAAAAAATTCAAACCTCAAGTTGCAATATTGAAGGTTTCTCTGGCAAAATATTGAATGACACAAGATGCATCAAAAGAAGATAGAAGGAAACATAGAGTCATTGTACCAAAAACAATTGGTCAAAATTCAACCATTTCAGGAGGTAGCATATGATCAAGAATCGATAGTACTGAAGGAAGAAGTTCAAGCTACACTGAAGGCATTGGTGAAAAACAAGCTCCAGGAATTGAAGGAATACCAATTGAGATGTTTCAACAAACGGATGCAACACTGGAAGCACTCACTCGTCTATGCCAAGAAATTTGGAAGACAGCTACCTGGGCAACCAATTGGAAGATATCCATATTTGTGTCCATTCCAAAGAAAGGTGATCTAATGGAATGTGGAAATTATTGAACAAGATCATTAATATCACATGCAAGTAAAATTTTGCTAAAGATAATTCAAAAATGGTTGCAGCAGTACATTGACAGGGAACTGCCAGAAATTCAAGCCGGATTCAGTAGAGGACATGGAACAAGGGATATCATTGCTGAATGAAAGCAGAGAATACCAGAAAGATGTTTACCTGTGTTTTATTGACTATGCATAGGCATTTGACTGTGTGGATCATAACAAATTATGGTTAACATTGTGAAGAATGGGAATTTCAGAACACTTGATTGTGCTCATGAGGAATCTGTATATAGACCAAGAGATGGTCATTTGAACAGAACAAGGAGTTACTGTGTGATTTAAAAATCCAGAAAGGTATGCATCAGGGTTTTATTCTTTCACCATATTTATTCAATCTGTATGCTGAGCAAATAATCTGAGAAGCTGGACTATATGAAGAAGAATGAGGCATCAGGATTGGAAGAAGACTAATTAACAACCTGTGATATGCAGATGACATAACTTTGTTTGCTGAAATTAAGGAAGACTTGAAGCACTTATTGATGAAGATCAAAGACCACAGCCTTCAGTATGGAGTACACCTCAATGTAAAGAAAACAGAAATCCTCACACTGGACCAATAAGCAGCATCATGATAAATGGAGAAAATATGGAAGTCGACAATGATTTAATTTTACTTGGATCCAAGGTCAACACCCACGGAAGCAGCAGTCAGGAAATCAAACAACGTATTGCATTGGGCAAATCTGCAGCAAAAGATCTCTTTAAACTGTTAAAAAGCAAAGATGTCACTTTGAAGACTAAGGTGCACCTGACCCAAGCCATGGTATTTTTAATCACCTCATATGCATGTGAAAGCTGGGACAATGAATAACTAAGACTGAAGAAGTGTTGATGCCTTTGAATTATGGTGTTGGCGAAGAATACTCAATATTCTGTGGACTTCCATAAGAACGAACAAATCGGTCTCAAGACGTACAGTCAGAATGCTCCTTAGAAGCGAGGATGACGAGACTTCATCTCACGCATTTGGACATGTTATCAGAAAGGACCAGCCCTTGGAGAAGGACATCATGCTTGGTAGAGTAGAGGGTCAGCAAAAAAGAGGAAGACCCTCAACGAGATGGATTGACACAGTGGCTGCAACAATGAGCTCAAACACAGCAGTGATTGTGAGGATGGCGCAGGACTGGGCAGTGTTTGGTTCTGTCGTACATAGGGTTGCTATGAGTCACAAATGATTCGACGGCACCTAACAATACAACAGCATTGTTATTATATAATAATTCATTTTCTCTTCCAAGATGTTGCTGAGGAGTTGCAATAGGAAATATGATGCTTACAGAATATATGTCAAATCCTTCAAGCTAGAACTTTGGAGAGCCATCCTTTTCTGATGGGGGAGGAACAGGCCCTAGCATGACTCCACATAATGGTGCAGAAGAAAGAAACAAGCTCAGAGAGGTGAAGTCACTTGCCCAAGGTCACATACCTGAGTCCATCTTACTCTCAAGCTTTGGTAAAATTCAAGTCAAGAAGTTGCCTGGTCTCCTCCCTGGATTCTGAAATCCTAGCTCCTCGCTTCTCCATTATATCTGCCACAGGGATAGAGAAAATCCACAGATAATCCCTAAACATCATTTTAGTTTAATAATCACATCCATTTATCTCTCCACCAAGCTGCTTATCACAGCAGTGGACAAGAGACCGATCAGGGTCATCAGCTTCTCAGGTCTTCATCTGGTTGGTTATACAGGATGTTCTAATGACTGAGTGGGAGGCAGAGCCCTACAGAGCAGATAACCAGACCCTGGCTCACTGTCAAGGCTGGCATCCAGGGGTCATGGACAACAATACCCGTAGTTCTCTGGGGGCAACCAAGAGATAAGTACTTTTTGAGTATTTTATCCAGTCTCATTCCTTGCCAAAGGAGGACTCTCTGAGCCTCAGTTTCACTATCTGAAAAATGGAAATAAGAACATCTGCCCTCCAGAATCTTTGTGAATTAAATATTTAGTTATATGACGTATGAATAACAGGTTGTTAAAATGGACTGTTTGTATCTCAGTGTCAACTGAGGCCACAGAAGCCAGAAATAAAGTACAGGTGCCAAACATCCCCAGGCAAAATGAGGTGCCAGTCCATCCATTAAGGATATACTAATTGATTGCAAAACAAGTTTGACCAGTTTCGAGAGCATAAAATATTAAAGTTAAAGAGAGAAGTAGAGAAGATTTCTTTGGAGTTAGTGGAGTGCTGGGTATCACCCCATCCTGCCACTGTCATGGGGCAGAAAAAAGAGCTGCTTCCTCCTCACCTCAAGTTGAGTGAGAGAGGCTTCAAGGAGGCCTCCTTCAGAGTCTCATCTGGGTCTCCTGACATTGGGAAGCAGGTAGAATGGTTTCATTCATGTCTGAAGATCCTAAAGGCAAGAAAGTGTAGCTCGCTGGCTGTGTTGATGACTTTCATTCTTTCAACAAATGTTTGTTGAACACCTACTACGTGTCAAGCACAGTTCTAGGTACTTGAGGTTCATCAATGAACAAAAGACAAAGATTCCTGCCTTTGAGGTGTTCACCTTCTTGAGGGTCAGGGAGTCATACAATAAACACATAAATGTGTAGGACTTTGTTGTGGTAAGAGTTATGGAGAAAATTAAGCAGATGGGGCTGGGGAGTGATGGAGGATGTTGATTTTTTTCTGGGGTTCACGGGAGGTCTCACTTATAAGGTGATATTTAAGCAGAAACCTGCAGCATGTAAGGAGGTTAAGCCATGTGGATAGTGAGCAGGGACTGCAAAGACCCAGAAGTTGGAGTGTGCCTGGTGTATTTGAGGAAATGTGGGGGCCAGTTGGCTGGTATGGAGTGAGTGAGTGGAGAGTGGTTGGAGGAGAGGTTACAGAAATAGAGGTGATGGTGGAGGAGGGGCTTGAACACCATGGTAATGACTTTGGGGCTTAGTTGGTATTCAGTAAACATTTGATAAAGAAAGGCAAGAACAGAGGGAGGGAGGGAGGCAGGAAGTGGGAAGATGTTTTCCAAGGGTCTCTGGAACAAATTGGAGAGAAATTTCAAAGTACTTGGAGTCCAATGGAGCTGCGTTGGATGCAACCAGGAAATCTTCCAGTGGGAAACAATAGTGCTTCTGGGACCTGGGGGTGGCCGTGGCATCACCCAGACTCACAGATGATGGAATTTAGGGTGTCAAGAACCATGAGGAGCAAAAGACAAGCTGTCCTGGGGGGCATATTTATGTACTGAGTGTGAGACCAAGAACTTGGGCTTGGTTCATATATTGCCATTTAGGGGCAGCTTTGAGTTTGGTTTTCTAGAAACTCAACTCCTAGGAAGTCAGTGACAGTGTCAAGAAAAAAAATAAATAAATAAAGAGCTTAGGAGTTCAAGTCCTATCTCAGCCACTGACCAGCTGCAGTGCCTTGGACTTAACTTCAGATTGCTCATCTGGACATCTTTCAGAGAAAATATGAGGCTCCAAAGAAGTAATTGATGGAAAGGAACTTGGTAAACTGTAAAAAGATGTGCAGACACACATTATTATCACCATCTTTTGGTAATTAAGTCCCTTAACATGACTTACATCTGGGAAGCATGTGGGACCTATGGTCTGGAGTCAATTTCTAGCCTTCCAGCAGCCATTTGCCCCTTTCTAAGAGTACCTTGCATTTCTCACTCATGAAGCTTGGTTACAGTTGATTCCATCCCCAGAGGGTGGGCCAGACTACCTTGAACCAATTATTGTCCCTCATTTCCCTGGACATAGAAATTACATGCGGAACATTCACTGACATATAATCCAA
Source organism: Dugong dugon (assembly GCA_030035585.1). Lineage (NCBI taxonomy): Eukaryota > Metazoa > Chordata > Mammalia > Sirenia > Dugongidae > Dugong > Dugong dugon. Next base: position 154,938,780 of record CM057460.1, read on the forward strand.
GTCAGTCAACCATGGTCAATGAGACTCAATTCTGAGACTTGTACTGAATGGCTGGTGAGTGGACTTTTGTAATCCCTAGAGTTACTGGCAGCTATTTTGTAACTAAGAGGGGAGTCAGCTTAGAATGTGGCCTTTAGGATGTGGGCAGTGTTGTAGAATGCAGAGAGAAGGGATGGAATGAAACTGACTCCTTGGTGGCATCATTTTAATATCTGGATCAAGCCTTGCTGGAAAGTAGCCCTACCTCTTCCTTTTTGAATTTTATGAGGCAATAAGTTCCCTTTATTGTTTAAACCTGATTGAGTTGGGTTTTCTGGTACTTTTGACATACAGAGTTCTAACTGCTCTATAGTGGGTTCTTAGCACTCCCTTAAAAAGGCTGATGAAAAAAAAGTTGGATTTGGGATTTCCACAAGCTCCTTTCCCCAACACCCAGCCCAAAGGCAGTGTGAAGTTTGCCAATCTAAGGTTTTTTTGAGTATAGTCTGGTTAACTGCTGCTTGGTTCTCTTGATGACATTTCAGGCCAATCTGTCAAAAAGGTCAACATTACGGGCTAGCATTGGGGACTGGATGGAATTGGTCTGGATTATTTTCTGAAAGAGGCTAACGCCGTCCATGTACATATCTGGAATGAAGAGGAGAGTCAAGGACAGTGTAACAGAAGGGAATGAAGACAGATAATGACCAAAATGGTAGAGACAAGTGGAAAAAGAGCATAGGAGGCTGGATAAGGTAGTTAGTACAGGGTACAAGGTGAGCTTTGAATGAAGCAAGTGTCCTTGATGCTCTTTCCCAGTGGGTGCAGGTGGGCCTCAGCATTTACTGAATGATGGGCAGGCTGGGAGTGAAGGGAGTTCCTGGGAAATTGGAGAACATTCTCTTCTTCTAGTGATAAGGAAAAAACAAGCCCGGCAAGCAGAACACCACATCCAAATGACATGTTAGTAACAGGCTATGGTCCAGGCATATAAAAGAGATTCTTCATTTCCTAAGAGTAGTTGGAGACCAGAAAAAAATCCCACTCAATATGAGCCACTTCAAATAGGCATTACAGTTTTGTAGTAAATAGAGGTAAATAGATTTTATTTGGACTTTGTCAGGAATTAAAGATATGAAATAAAATTAATAATATCCTATATTTAAGAAAAACATTCATCATAATTGAAGCTATAGCTGATCTTAAGGACAAAGAATAATTTAATCAAGAATTGACTTTTTTGAGAGTGTATACTTTTTTCCAGTAAAATTGTTGGAGAACTCATTATGACATTCTTTACTTTTCATTTGACTTTTGCAGCACATTCATCAAGATAATTGTCTTAGACTGGGTTCTCTAGAGAAGCAAAACCAGTTAAAGCATATAAATATATATATAGATTTATATCAAGGAAACAACTCATGCAATTGTAGAGGCTAGAACATCCCAAGTCCGTGGATCAGTACAGAGGCCTCTCCCAATTCACGCAGCTGCAGAAGCTGGCAAGCCCAAGATTGGCAGGTCAGAGAGCAGGGCTCCTACTCACAGGCTGTAAAGGTTGACAAATCCCAAGATTGGCAGGCAAGACTGCAAGGTTTCTTTTGATTCACGTAGCTGCAGAGGCTGGTGAACCCAAGACTGACAGGTCAGAGAGCAAGGCTTTGTTCACAGGCTGTGAAGACTGACGAATCCCAAGTTTGGCAGATAAGCTGACAGCTGAAGTCCCAAGAACCAGAGGTGAGATGACAGTAGGCAGCCGCAGGATCCAGAGTGAGCAAAAAGCCAGAACATTCGCTTATATTCAGATGCAGACCACACCCCAGGGAAACTCCTTTTCATCTGATAGGCTACTCACAGCATATTCAGTCATGGGAGTGATCACATATAAACACTGAGAATCATGGCCCAGCCAAGTTGTCACACAATCTTAACCATCACAGTCCACCCCTTGTCAGTGTGGCACATGTACACATCTCCTTAAACCATACATAATCTCTGAATAAAGACAATTAGAAAGTCATACTTGTGCATAATATGATACAACTAACATACATACAATTGAAAATGCACTAGCCCCACTTACATCTTATATTTTACAAGGGAACAAAAATATTTGATACACACATACAAAGCAGAAATACTCATAACAGTTACAGTCCCTGTTTCTGCAACTGGTCATGTGGCTCTAATTGGTATTTAGAACTACCTTCTTCCACCACCCATTCCTTATTCTCTTTGCCCTCAGCAAGCACCTTGGCTGGTCGTGGTTCTTTGCCTGGTGGGGTGACCCAGACCCTTCATTCCTGAAGGGTCTAGGTCACTAGTAGTCATTTTGGAATTAGGTTGCTGTAGTTTTCCATTGACTTTAATCACAGGGCATGATAGTACTAAGAAACTCCCTAAGGAATCTCCTGCATTCCAGACATACTCTTCTTTACCTCCATTATGTAATATCAGCCCAATTTCCTCTTGGTAATCAGGATCAATCACACTAGCCAGTATGGTAACTCCCTTCTTTGCCTGTTGATCCAGAGGCATAAGGAGACCAAAGTGGCCAAGTGGCATTCTTAGCTTCCAGTTCAAAGGAATCAGTGATGTGTCTCCAGGTGGGAGTATTTCTCCTTTTGGAACTAAGACCTCTGGGCCTACAGAGCATAAGGTTGCAGGGACAAGAAGCAAAAATCTTGCAAGTGGGTCACTAGGGGTAATAGTGAGTGCTGCCACTCCCATTTCCACCCCTTGATTCCTGGACCTATGAATCCTGGCTATGGGAGAGACAGCACCGTATATTGGATGCTGGTTTAGAGCGTATACAGCCTCATGGAGAACATTGCCCCAACCCTGCAAGGTATTGCCACCTAGCTGGCTCTCTAATTGTGTCTTTAGAAAGCTATTCCATTGTTCTATCAAGCCAGCTGCTTCAGGATGATGGGGAACATGGTAAGACCAGTGAATTCCAGGAGTATGGGCCCACTGCCACACTTCATTTGCTGTGAAGTGAGTCCCTTGATATGGGGCAATGCTTTGTGGGATACCGTGATGATGGATAGGGCATTCTGTAAGTCCACTGATGGTAGTTTTGGCATAAGCATTGCGTACAAGGAAGGCGAATCCATATGCAGAGTAAGTGTCTATTCCAGTAAGGACAAAACACTGCCCTTTCCATGCTGGAAGTGGTCCGGTGTAATCAACTTGCTACCTGGTTGCTGGCTGATCACCTCAAGGGATGGTGCCATACCGGGGGCTCAGTGTTGGTCTCTGCTGCTGGCAAATTGGGCACTCAGCAGAGGCTGTAGCCAAGTCAGCCTTGGTGAGTGGAAGTCCATGCTGCTGGGCCCATGCATAACCTCCATCGCTGCCACCATGGCCACTTTGTTCATGAGCCCATTGAGCAATGATGGGAGTAGCTGGGGAAAGAAGATGACTAGTTTCCACAGAATGTGTCATCTATCCACTTGATTGTTAAAATTATCCTCTGCTGAGGTCACCCTTTGGTGAGTATTCACACGAGACACATATATCTTCACTTCTTTGGCCCATTCAGAAAGGTTTATCCACATACCTCTTCCCCATAAATCCTTTCCGATTTTCCAGTTGTGTTCCTTCCAAGTCCCTGATCATCCAGCCAAACCATTGGCCACAGCCCATGAATCAGTATATAATTGCACATCTGGCCATTTCTCTTCCAAGCAAAGTGAACAATCAGGTGTGCTGCTCGAAGTTCTGCCCATAAAGAGGATTTCCTTTCACCACTGTCCTTCAGGGAAGTCCCAGAAAGGGGCTGCAGTGCTGCTGCTGTCCACTTTTGAGTGGTGCCTGCATATATCATGCAGAACCATCCGTAAACCAGGCATGAGTTTTCTCTTCTTCAGTCAACTCATCATAAGGAACTCCTCATGAGGCCGTAAGTGCAGACTGGGAGATAGAAGGTAATGTGACAGAGTGGAGACCATGGGCATTTGGGACACTTCCGGTCCTGCTTGGGCCCGATCTCTTATATACCACTTCCATTTAATGATGAAGTGCTGCTGTGCACGTCTGACTTTATAGCTGTGGGTCAGACAACACCCACTTCATGATGGGTAGCTCAGGCTGCATGGTGACTTGGTGTCCCAAGGTTAAGTGTTCAGTCTCTACTAAGGCCCAATAACAAGCCAAAAGTTGTTTCTCAAAAGGAAAGTAGTTATCTGCAGAGTATGGCAGAGCTTTGCTCCAAAATCCTAAGGGTCTGCACTGTGATTCACCAATAGGAGCCTGCCAAAGACTCCAAACAGCATCTCTATCTGACACTGCCACTTCAAGCACCATTGGATCAGCAGGGTCATGTGGTCCAAGTGGTAGAGTGGCTTGCACAGCAGCCTGAACTCATTGCAGAGCCTTCTCTTGTTCTGGTACCCACTCAAAACTAGCAGCTTTTTGAATAACTTGATAAATAGGCCGGAGTAGCACACCCAGATGAGGAATATGTTGTCTCCAAAATCCAAAGAGGCCCACTAAGTGTTGTGCCTCCTTTTTAGTTGCGGGAGTAGCAAGATGCAATAACTTATCCTTCACTTTAGAAGGAATGTCTCTACATGCCCCACACCACTGGACCCCTAGAAATTTCACTTAAGTGGAAGGTGCCTGAATTCCTGGGGGATTAATTTCCCAACCTCCAGCATGCAAATGTTTTACCAATAAGTCCAGAATCATTGACTCTTCTTCCTTACTAGGTCCAATCAGCATACAGTCGTCAATGTAATGGACCAGTGTGACGTCTTGTGGAAGGGAAAGGCAATCAAGGTCTCTGTTGACTAAATTATGACATAGGGCTGGAGAGTTGATGTAGCTTTGAGGTAGGCAAGTGAAGGTGTATTGTTGTCCTCGCCAGTTGAAGGCAAACTGCTTCTGGTGGTCTTTTGAAACAGGTACAGAAAAAAAGGCATTAGCCAGATCAATAGCTGCATACCAGGTACCAGGAGATGTATTAATTTGCTAAAGCAGTGAATACATCTGGAACAGCAGCTGCAATTGGAGTCACCACCTGGTTAAGTTTTTGATAATCTACTGTCATTCTCCAAGATTCATCTGTTTTTTGCACAGGTCAAATAGGTGAGTTGATTGGGGATATGGTGGGAATCACCACCTCTGCGTCCTTCAAGTCCTTGATAGTGGCAGCAATCTCTGCAATCCCTCCAGTAATGCAGTATTGCTTTTGGTTTGCTATTTTCCTAGGTAGGGGCCGTTCTAATGGCTTCTACTTGGCTTTTCCTACCATAAAAGCCCTTACTCTATTTGTCAGGGATCCAATATGGGGGTTCTGCCAATTGCTGAGTATATCTATTCCAATTATGCATTCTGGAACTGGGGAAATCACTACAGGATGGGTTCAGGGACCTACCGGACCTACTGTGAGATGAACATGAGCTAAGACTCCATTAATAACCTGACCTCCATATGTCCCAACTCTGACTGGTGGGCCACAGTGAAGTTTTAGGTCTCCTGGAATTAGTGTCAGTTCAGAGCCAGTATCCAGTAATCCCTAAAAAGTCTGATTATTTCCTTTCCCCAACGAACAGTCACTCTCATAAAAGGCCATAGATCCCTTTGGGGAAAGCTGGGAAAAAGATTAATGGTAAAAATTTTTGGCAGTGTATTGGAGTCCTTCCTCAAGGGGACCCAGCCTCCCCTTCATTCAAGGGGTTGTGGGTCTTCAAACTCTCTCAAATTTGGGAATTGATTGAGGGACTGTGACTCTCTATTCTGGCAATTTGAGTTAGACTGCTGTTCACTTGACCTAGAATTCATCCATTTATACAGATCAAGTAAATATTTAGCAGATTTCCTATCTATTTCACTCCTAGGGATACCATGATTAAGTAGCCAATGCCGTAAGTCCTTATGAGTCAGACTCTTCTGATTACTGCTTTGACTCCTCTGTCCCTTGCTGTAATCACGCCCACCTTGTCTTTGTCTATTGATTGCAGCCACTTGGCCCCTACTACCACAGGGACAAGTTGGCCCCATTGTAGTTAGGTGTCTTAATTCAGTTAAGGCTGTTCCCACTGTCAAATCTGACTTACATAAAATAGAAGTCACAGCAGTCTCCAAAGACGCTGAAGCTCCTCTCACAAATTTGTTCCTCACAGTTGTGGTAAAAGGTGTGTCCTGTGGGCACTCCATGTGTGGGTCTGTGGGTCTAACTTGATAAATCCACTCTAGCATGCCAATTTCCTTAAGTCTTTGGATACCTTCTTCTACAGTAAACCAAGGCAGGTCTGGTACTTCAACTTTATTTAATGTAGGCCACCTTGTAATCCATGCTTCAGCAGTCCAACCAAATAAACTATTAGATCCTTTCCTAACTTCTCAAGCTGAAACATTGAACGAACAATCTGTGCTTAGTGGACCCATATCAATAAACTCAGACTGATCCGTCTTTATGTTCCTTGCACCATTATCCAACACCTTTAATAGCTATTCCCACACATATTCCCAGGTTTCTGTTTGTACATATTAGAAAAGTCCAGTAGTTCCTTTGGAGTGTAGCATACACTCCTGGGTCATACTTTGTACTTCACCTTTTGAGGCTTGCTGGGACTTAAGCCTAGTAATAGGCCTAGAAGCCAGAATCATTAGTTTTGATTGTTTTGAGAACATTCAGCCTTGTCTTGTAAAGCATCTGCCTCAGGCAATGCCCCAGGCAATGGCTCAGGCAAGGGCTCTTTAGCGGCAGCTGGGCTAGGTCTAATCTCATTAGACCGGAGTGGAGGGGCTAATGGTTTTTCTGGGCAGGGTGGTTTAGCAGACAAACATGAAGTAATCTCTTCAGATGAGACTGGTTCTGCTGGCAGGAGTGATTCAACGGAATGTATGGGCTCAGTGTCCCCAGCTTCCTGATTATCTGCCCAAACGTTCCCATCCCAAGTTTCAGGATCCCCTTTCTTCTCAATCAATGCCCTTACTTTAACTTCAGACACCTCTAGAGGTTGACAATTGAGCTGACGTTGTAATTCAGCCACTCTTACAATAAGACTCTGGGTTTGGTTTTCGGCAATTTCAGCTCTGTTACTACAAGAAATAAGGCTTTCTTTCAAAGCACAACTGGAAGCCTTGAGGTCATGTATGCAGCACTTGAGCTTTGACTCTGAAGCTCTGAGCGCATCTCTTTCTTTCACCAGTTTGTCTAGTGAAAGTAGGACCTACCATCCAGCTTCCTTATAGTTCTCATTCTGACAAAGCTGTAGAAAGATATCACACATGTTTGCCCTGAGCCTTGCCTTTCACCAATACCTGATCAGTATGCTGGTGGTGATATTTTGCGTATTTGTATCGCCACCTCATGCCATGGACTAACAGTGCTGTCTTTACTGCTGGAAGCAGAGTCATCAACATCTTTAAGACTAACCAGCCTTGAGAACCAATTTAGAAAACTCATCTTTACAATTTTGTTTCTCTAGAACCACTCTCGGTACCAAATGTCTTAGGCTGGGTTCTCTAAAGAAGCAAAACCAGTAAAGCGTATAAATATATACAGAGATTTATATCGAGGAAACAGCTCATACGATTGTAGAGGCTAGAACATCCCAAGTCCATGGATCAGGGTAGAGTCCTCTCCCAATTCACACAGCTGCAGAAGCTGGTGAGTCCAAGAACGGCAGATCAGACAGCAGGGCTCCCACTCACAGACTGTGAAGGTTGATGAATTCCAAGATCGGCAGGCAAGACCACGAGGTTTCTCCTGATTCACATAGCTGCAGGGGCTGGTGAACTCAAGATCGGCAGGCCAGAGAACGGGGCTCTGCTCACAGGCTGTGAAGATCAACAAATCCCAAGTTCAGCAGATAAGCTGACAGCTGAAGTCCCAAGAACTGGAGGTGAGATGACAGGAGGCAGCCGCAGGATCCAGAGTAAGCAAGAAGCCAGAAAGTCTGCTTATATTCAGATTCAGGCCACACCTCCAAGGAAACTCCATTTCATCTGATTGGCTACTCACACCATATTTAATCAAGGGAGTGATCACATATAAACATTGAGAATCATGGCCCAGCCAAGTTAACACACAATCTTAACCATTACAATGGTCATTTTTGAACAAATATTCATGGACTTTTAAAATTTTTCCAAGAGTCTCTTTTAATACTTTAATATCCAAATTATTCTCTTTTGAAGTGCCTTTGCAGCCTTTTGCATGGTGTTTCAGTTATTATTTCCATGTAGTAAACCACTCCCCAAACTTAACCAATAAAAACCAAACCCATTACAGTCGAGTCGATTTCGATTCATAGCGACCCTATAGGACAGAGTAGAACTACCTTACAGGGTTTCCAAGGAGCAGCTGGTGGATTTGAACTGCTGACCTTTTGGTTAGCAGCCTGAACTCTTAACAACTGCCCCTAACTTAGTGGCTTAAAAAAATAACAACAATCATCTATTTGACTTACAAATCTGCAATTTGGGCAGGGGTTGGTTGGGAAGGTCAGGCTCTGCTCTTTGTGGCATCAACTGGAGTTGGAGGATCCACTTCCAAGATGGCTCACTCACATGGCTGGCAAGATGATGCCGCTGTCAGCTGGGAGCTCAGTTGGAGCTGAGAGCTGAGAGTGCCTTGGTTCTTGTCCAACCTGGACCTCTCCAGATGACCCTGTCCACAGGCTGGTCAGACTTTCTCACAACCCGGCATCTGAATTTCAAGAGTGAGCATACCAAGAAAACCAGGAAGACCCTGCATAGCCTTTTCTAATATAGCCTCAAAAGTCAAATAGTGTTACTTCTGCCTGTTGGTTGACCATTCACTAAGTTTGACCCTGATTCAAGGGAAGTGGGCATAGACCTTACCTCTTGATGGGAAGGATGTCAAAGAACTTTGGCGCCATGTTTTAAAACTGCCGCAGTCTACCCTCTGGCCTTAAAATATTTATGCTTTTCTTGTGTGCAAAATATACTCCTATTAAGACATCTCAAAAATCTCATCTATTATGGCATCAGACTCAGGCTCAAGGTATAAAACTTTGTCATTGAAATTAGGTTCAGGTGTGGATAAGGCACCTTAGATGCACGTCCTTGGACACAGCTTCTTAAGTACCATTCCTCTTGATTTAGAGATGGGTGAATTAAAGAGACAAATTATATATCCCCTACCACACCCAGGCTAAATGATGAGACAAGTAGAGAATAACTGCTATAAACACTTCCATTCAAAAAGTGGGAAAACAGGTCAGTCCCTTTCCATCACCTTGACAACCCACATTCCATATTAACACATTAAATCATTGAGACAGGAGATAATCCTGAAAATATAACATTTTACCCCAGTTTGGAGGTTTTATTTTAGAGGTCCCATCCCTTGATCTTTGTTTGGGGACCTTAATATGTTTGTTACTTTATTCCCATCCAGCCAGCCAAAGCTCAAAAGCTCCTCTCTGAACCAAAGTGCTCTCAAGTTGGCTGAATTCTGATCAAGTTGGGTAAATTCTCCCCTTTTCTCATCATCCCTGCAGTAAAAGACAATACCGGTAAAGAAATACCAATATTGCATGAATCTTACCTACGGGGGCAAAGTGTAGAGAAGGTGCACTATATATTGCATTATTTTTAACTTTTCACTTGAAAATAATTTCAAACTTACTGAAAAATTGCAAGAATACTACAAAGAATTGTACAATAACAAATACACTCTTAACTGAGACTCGAGATGAAGAACTTCAGTTAATCACTTCCCAATTCCAAAGGAGGGTTTGAGTGAAAAGAGAGGGCAGGATGTCTCAGAAAATGCAAGGCTAACCTTGGGCTCACCTCCAGGTACGATTTGAGGATGACTCTCTTAAATTCTTATAATGGACATCTTTTGACTGCTGGCCAGGAACCTTCCACCTTCCTTAATGGTAACAGAATCCCAAATTTCCCTTGGTAAACCATTTCCCCCCCATTTTCAGTCATGTGGTTTGCTTGGGATTAACCCCACTGTGGTTCTCTTAAGCCAGCGAAGGATAAGCCACTCCAGTCAGAGTGAATCTATTAGAATTACGCCAAGAATTCTAGGACAAAAAGCTATTCTTTCCTGATGAACATAAAAGTGGAAACATATAACCTTGAGAGATGCTAGAAGCCATCTTGGGAACACCAGATACAGGCTTAGAATGAAGTCAACACTGCAAAAGATAGAACTAACAGAGGGAAATAAACCAGATCTTTGATGATATCATTGAGCTGCTGAATCTAGTTTTGCCTGAAGCCTGAACTGCCTCAGGATTTTTTACCCCATCCGTCAATAAATTCCTTTTATTGTTGAAAGTCAGTTTGACTGAGGTTCTCTGTTACTCACAACTACAGTTGCTGATACACTTACCCACTGCAGATAGCCAGATAGGGACTCTTGATATAGGATCAAGGATAAATTACAGTGATGAAAACAGGTCCCAATGTCAGGGCCAGAAGAGTGGACAGTGTAGGATGATCCTTAGAGGATGGGGCTGGGGTTCTTTCAAATGTCCTGCTTTTGTCCAGGACTGGGGTAGGACTGGGTCTGCAAAGAATGGTGGTCGGGGGTCCTCAGCTATGTGGAGAAGAGGACGGCAAAGCCTGGGGCTGATGCTGAATGAGAGCAGAGACCGTGTCTGGAGCAGATCCATCTTAGAACACAGAGAAAGGCTGAAGGCAGGGACTCAACAATCTCATGGGGCATGCAAGCAGGGGAAACTCAGGCTCTTAGGAACCCTGCCGGAGTACCAACTGTCCTCTTCTAGGCACAGAACAGCTGTAGAAGGGGAGTAGTGGCTCACAGGAACACACAAATACAATTTATTATTCATTTGTGATGATGATGGTGATGACAATGATGCTGATAATGATGATGATGATTGTCATGGGTTGAATTATGTCCCCCAAAAACATGTGTATCAATTTGGCTAGGCCATGATTCCCGGTATTGTGTGATTGTCCACCATTTTGTCATCTGATGTGATTTTCCTATATGTTGTAAATCCTACCTCTATGATGTTGATGAGACAGGATTAGCTGCAATTATGTTAATGAGGCAGGATTCAATCTACAAGATTGGATCATATCTTGAGCCAATCTCTGTTGAGATAGAAAAGAGCGAAGTGAGCCGAGAGACAGGGGAAACTCATGCCACCAAGAAAGGAGTGCCAGGAGAAGAGCATGTCCTTTGGACCCAGGGTCCCTTCACTGAGAAGCTGCTAGTCCAGGGGAAGTTTGATGACAAGGATCTTCCCCAAGAGTTGACAGAGAGAGAAAGCCTTCTCCTGGAGCTGGCACCCTGAATTCGGACTTCTAGCCTCCTTGACTGTGAGAGAATAAATTTCCTTTTGTTAAAGCCATCCACTTGTGGTATTTCTGTTATAGCAGCACTTGATAACTAAGGTAAAGATAGTGATGATAACAGTGACGACGATGATGATAAAGTTGATAGCATTTGTTGAAATCAATCCCTATTCACATTTATCATAGGTGTGTATTGTTTTGGCATGTCCAGTATATATTCTCCCTTTTGTCTATAACAGCATCCTGATTTTCCTTTAGACACTTCCTCCTCCACTATCAGTCTATGTTATTTGGATGGGGTTGAGCCAACTTCTTGGATTGCAGGGTTCCAGACATGGACAAATGACCCAAGCTTGCCGATGGAAATACGGCATCCCCCTGGCCACAGTGATTGGTTGAGGAGTGGGCATATAACCTAAAGTGGGTCAGGCAGAGCCAGTGAGGGCCAATCTCGAGACTATCAGGAAAGAAGCACTCTCTGTCCACTGGTAGAAAATAAGCCTAGAGCTACTGGCGATTATTTGTCACCTTGAAGGGAAGGTTTATCTGAAAATAAAGGCATGCCAGAAGAAAGCAGTACAGACAGGGCTGGGGAGGGAGAAAGAGAGCCAGAGCAAGGGAGAGAGAAAAAGAGAGAGAGAGAGAGATTTCTGATGATGCTGTTTGAGCACTTAGTTTCATCTGTGCCTGAAGTTAGAACTATTCTTAAACTTCTTTTTTTTTTTTTTTAACTTAAGCTAGTGTGAGATGGGTGATGTCTGCCACTTCCAGTTAAGAGTCCCAATAGACCATATACTAACACAAAGCTTACAATAGCCCTATGAGGTAGATGGGAGTCCCTGGGTGGTACAAATAGTTAAGTGCTTGTTACTAACTGAAAAGTTGGTGGCTCAAATCCACCCAGGGGTGCTCAGAAGAAAGGCCTGGCAATCTACTTCTGGAAGATCACAGCCATGGAAAACTATATGGAGAGCAGTTCTACTCTGACACTCATGGTTTTGCCATGAGTCAGAGTCAACTGGACTGCAACTGATTTTTTTTTTTTAATGAGGTAGACATTTATTATCTCTCTTTTGTAGATAAGGAAACTGAGGCTCAGAGTGAAAAGTGACTGTCTCCAACCACACAGCTGGTCAAGGGCCAAGCGCTAATAAAAATCAAGCCTTTTTCTGGCTCCAGGTCCAGCGTGTTGTGTACTCCCTGTCCTGGATGAATTCCACATTCCTTTCCAGCTCTCAGATCCCATCTGTCTTCACTGCCTCTGAGTTGGACAGATGCCCGGTTGGGGGCAGCAGGTAGTGGACCAGATGCTGCCTAGGTCAGGAGCCCAGCGTGTTCTCAAGGACACAGATGGTTTGGCAGCCTCGTGCATGGGCAGGGAGCCTGAGGCAGGGGTGGACGCCGGTTCCTGAAGAAAAAGCCATTCAAGACTCACTGATGCCCAGGCTGGGCTGTAAAGCCCCAGGGCCTGAGTTTGGCCAGACTCCTCTTTGCCTGCCCAGTGCCCAGCTTGGAATGTCTGTTCAATTCAGCTCCAAGGAGTGCCCAGGCAATTGGGAGGATCCTTTTTCAGTGATCGTGACTGTCTGCCTGGAATTGTGTGTGCTGTGGAAGAAGCATGGCAAACTCTGGAGGCTCCACCTGAATTCCCAGGGTCTGCCACAGGCTTGGGCACCCAGGCAGCCCAGGAAAATCTTGTTGAATTGGGATGAATACGTTTCTGTTTCTCACATCCCTTGGTGTCACTAGACCCTTCACTGCAGGACTACAACTCTTTGATTTTTGTAGGATTAATAAAACAATATATAACATTTTTAGGTTGCAGATATAATACCACTAGTAATTACTGAGGCACTGATGGTTCAGTGGTAGAATTCTCACCTTCCATGAGGGAGACCCAGGTTTGATTCCCGGCCAATGCACCTCATGTGCAGCCACCACCTGTCTGTCAGTTGAGGCTTACGTGTTGCTGGGATACTGAACAGGCTTCAGAGGAGCTGCCAGACTAAGATGAGCTAGGAAGAAAGGCCTGGTGATCACTTCTGAAAATCAGTCAATGAAAACCCTGTGGTTCATATGGTCTGATCAGCAACCAATCATGGGAATGGCGTAGGACCAGGCAGTGTTTTGTTCCATTGTGCATGGGATCGCCATGAGTCAGAGGCCAACTCAAGGGCAGCTAACAGCAACAACTAATTACTAATTAGCAGTTAGCATCATTTATCAAACACCTACTAAGTGCCAGAGACTAGCTTGATGTTTTACATCCACTATATCGTTCAGTTTTCACTATAGTCCATGAAGAATGTATTATTTATTCCCACTTCATAGATGAAGAAAGAAGGCTCAGAGAGTTGAAATCACGTTTCTAAAGCCACACAGAACTCGTATCAGCAGAGGCAGGAGTTGGTACTCAGATCTGGGTAACTTCAAAGCCGTGGCTTTTTCCACTCTCCCTGTCCTGCTGCCAATTATTGGATAGAATAAGAGCAATCAGTAACCCTGGAGGCAGAGGGTGGTTTTCGCTCAGTTGAAGTAGCTAGAGCAGCTCTGTTTGCTAAGATGTCATCTCCCTAGTAGGCCTGAATGTCTCTGAGCTCCTGGGATTCTCCTGGCTGCCTCACAGGCAATGCAAGATCAAATGGCCAACATTAAGTCTCTCTTCCTGACCCCAAACCCACTCCCACTCATGTCTCCCCCATTTCACTGGGTGGGGCCAGTTGGCTAAAACAAAACCTGGCATCATCAGAGATCTTTTCTTTTTCCTTCCTTATGTCTAGTCCATCGTTCGGTCTGGTACCATCCCTACCTTTGTTGCTGTGTTGCGAGTTGCCTTCAAGTTGGCTCTGACTCATGATGATCCCATGCACAACAAAATGAAACATTGCTTAGTCCTGCGCCATCTTCATGATCATTGGTATGCTGGAATCCATTGTTGCTGTCACTGTGTATTTTGAGTGACTTTGCCCTAGGGGGCTCATCTTCTAGCACTATATTGGACAACATTCTGTGATCCATAGGGTTTTCATTGGCTAATTTTTTTTTTTATTGTACTTCAGATGAAGGTTTACTGAACAAATTAGTTTCTCATTAAACAGTTGGTACACATATTGTTTTATGACATTTGTTAACAACCCCACGACATGTCATCACTATCCCTTCTCTACTTTGGGTTCCCTATTTCCAGCTTTCCTGCCCCTTCTTGCCTTCTAGTCCTTGTCCCTAGGCTGTTGTGCCCCTTTAGTCTCGTTTTGTTTTATGGCCCTGTCTAATCTTTGGCTGAAGGGTGATATTTGGCAGTGACTTCATTACTGAGATAAAAGGATATCCGGGGGCCATATTTTCAGGGTTTCTCCAGTCTCTGTCAGGCTAGTAAATCTGGTCTTTTTTTGTGAGTTAGAATTTTGTTCTACATTTTTCTCCAGCTCTGTACAGGACCCTCTATTGTGATCCCTGTCAGAGCAGTCAGTGGTGGAGACTGTGGTAAATGTGGTCCATTAGTCCTTTGGAGTAATCTTTCCCCTGTATCTTTAGTTTTCTTCATTCTACCTTGCTCCCAACAGGATGAGACCAGTGGAGTATCTTAGATAGTCACTCATAGGCTTTTAAGACCCCAGATGCTACTCACCAAAGTAGAATGTAGAACATTTTTTTGGTAAACTATGTTATGCCAATTGAGCTAGATGTTCCTTGAGACCATGGTCCCCACAGCTCTCAGCACTACCATTCCATCCCTCAGGGAGTTTGGATGTGTCTATGGAGCTTCCATGACCTTGCCTTGTACAAGTTGTGCTGGCTTCCCCAGTATTGTGTTCTGTCTTACCCTTCACCAAAGTTACCACTTATCTATCATCTGTTTGGTGTTTTTCCATCCTCACCCTTCCCCTCCCTCATAACCATCAAAGATTGTTTCTTTTAGTGTGTAAACCTTTCATGAGTTTTTACAGTAGTGGTCTCATACAATATTTGTCCTTTTGTGATAGACTTATTTCACTCAGCATAATGTCCTCCAGTTTCATCCATGTTATGAGATGCTTCACAGATTCATCATTGTGCTTTATCGTTGCATAATACTCCATTGTGTGTATGTACCATAGTTTGTTTATCCATTCATCTGTTGATGGGCATCTAGGTTGTTTCCATCTTTTTGCTATTGTGAACAATGCTGCAGTGAACATGGGTGTGCATGTATCTATTTGTGTGACAACTCTTATTTCTCTAGGCTATATTCCTAGGAGTAGGATTGCTGGATCGTATGGTATGTCCATTTCTAGCTTTCTTACCAAGCACCATATCGTTTTCCAAAATGGTTGTATCATTTTGCATTTCCACCAGCAATGCATAAGAGTTTCGATCTCCCTACAGTCTCTCCAACATTTGTTATTTCCATTTTTTTAAATTTGTACCAGTAATGCTGGGGTGAGATGGTATCTCATTGTGGTTTTGATTTGCATTTCTCTAATACCTAGCGATCACTAGCATTTCCTTATGTGTTTGTTGGCCACTTGAATATCCTCTTTGGTGAAATGTCTGTTGATTTCTTTTGCCCATTTTTAAATTGGATTATTTGTCTTTTTGTTGTAGAGGTGTTGGATTTTCTTGTAGATTTTAGAGATTAGAACTTTGTCTGATTTGTAATGGCCAAATTTTTTTTCCCAGTCTGTAGGTTCTCTTTTTACTCTTTTGGCGCAGTCTTTCAATGAGCATAAATGTTTAATTTTTAGAACATCCCAGTTATCTAGCTTATCTCCTGGAGTTTGTGCATTGTGGATTATGGTTTGTATCCTGCTAATGCCATGTATTAGGGCCTCTAGTGTTGATCTTATTTCTTCTTCTATGAACTTTATAGTTTTTGGATTTATATTTAGGTCTTTGATCCATTTTGAATTAGTTTTTCTATATGGTGTGAGGTATGGGTCCTGTTTCATTTTTTTGCAGATGGACATCCAGTTTTGCCAGGACCATTTGTTGAAAATACTGTCTTTTCCCCATTTGATGGAATTTAGCCCTTTGTCAAAGATCAGGTGACTGTAGGTGAATTGGTTTATATCTGGGTTCTTAATTCTGTTCCATTGGTCAATGTATCTGTCATTGTACCAGTACCAGCCTGTTGTGACTACCGTAGCTGTATAGTAGTTTCTGAGGTCAGGTAATGAGAGTCCTCCTACTTTCTTCTTCTTCTTCTATATTGTTTTACTTCTCTGGGTCTTCTTCCCTTTCCATATAAAGTTAATGATTAGTTTTTCCATCTCTTTAAAGAATGTTGTTGGTATTTGGATCAGTATTGCATTGTATTTCTAAATTGTTTTGGGTAGAATTGTCATTTTCACAATGTTGAGTCTACCTATCTATGAACATGGTATGTTTTTCCATTTATGTAGATCTCTTTGGTTTCTTGCAGTAGTGTTTTGTAGTTTTGTTTGTATAGGTCTTTTACACCCCTGGTTAGATTTATTTCTAAGTATTTTATTTTTTTAGGCACTATTATAAATGGTATTGTTTTCCTGATTTCCTTTTTATCATGGTCTTTATTGGTGTATAAGAATCTAACTGATTTTTGTATGTTTATCTTGTATCCTGCTACTCTGTTGAATCTTTCTACTAGTTCCAGTAGTTTTCTTGTGGAGTCTTTAGGGTTTTCTATATATAGTATCATATCATCCACAAATAGGGGCAGTTTAACTTCTTCATTATCAATTTGGATGCCCTTTATTTCTTTTTCTTGCCTTATTGCTTTAGCTAGAACTTCCAGCACAATGTTAAGTAGGAGTGGTGATAAAGGGCATCCTTGTCTTGTTCCTGTTTTCAAGGGGAATGTTTTCAGCCTCTCTCCATTAAGAATGATGTTGGCCGTTGGTTTTGCATAGATACCCTTTATTATGTTGAGAAATTTCCCTTCTATACCTATTTTATTTTTTATCAGGAGTTGGTGTTGGACTTCGTCAAATGCCTTTTTTTGTGTTGATTGAGATGATCATGTGATTCTTTTCTTTCCTTTTATTTATGTGGTGGATTACATTGATTGATTTTCTAATGTTGAACCATCCTTGCATACCTGGTATGAATCCTACTTGGTCATGGTGTATTTTTTTTTTTTTTAGATGATGCTGAATTCTATTGGCTAGAATTTTGTTAAGAATTTTTGCATCTATATTCATGAGAAATATTGGTCTGTAATTTCCTTTTTTGTGATGTCTTTGCCTGGTTTTTGTATCAGGGTTATGCTGGCTTCATAGGATGAATTTGGAAGTGTCACTTCCTTTTCTATGTTCTGAAATAGTTTGAGTAGTACTGGTGTAAGCTCTTCTCCGAATGTTTGGTAGAATTCTCCAGTGAAGCCATATGGGCCAGGGCTTTTTTTTTGTTGTTGTTGGAAGTTTTTTTTTTTTTTTTTTAATAATCTTTTCAATTTCTTCCTTGTTATGGGTCTGTTCAGGTTTTTAACATCATTTTGTGTTAGTTTGGGTAGGTAGTGTGTTTCTAGAAATCTGTCCATTTTGTCTAGGTTTTCAAATTTGTTGGAGTAAACTTTTTCATATTACTCTGTTTTGATCCTTTTCATTTTAGTTGGGTCTTTTGTAATGTCTCCCATTTAATTTCTTATTTGGGTTATTTGCATCCTCTCCTTTTTTTTTTTTTTTAATCAGTTTGGCCAGTGGTTTGTCGATTTTGTTGATCCTTTCAAAGAACCAAATTTTGGTTTTTTTGATTCTTTCTATTGTTTTTCTACTCTCTATTTCATTTATTTCATCTCTGATCTTTATTATTTCCGTTCTTCTGGTGGCTGTGGGCTTTTTTTTTGCTGTTCTCTTTCAATTTGTTCAACTTGTGTAGCTAATGTTTTGATTTTGTCCCTTTCTTCTTTTTTGATGTGTGCATCTATTGCTATAAATTGTTCTTGAGGACTGCCTTTGCTGTGTCCCAAAGATTTTGGTGTCATGTGTTTTCATTCTCGTTTGATTCTAGGAATTTTTTAATTCCTTCTCTGATTTCTTCTATTACCTAGTGTTTTTTTCAGCAAGGGTTATTCAGTTTCCATGTAATTGAATTCTTTTTTCTTGCTCTTCATGTTGTTAATTTCTACCTCGATGGTGTTGTGATCAAAGAAGATAGTTTGTATTATCTCAGTGTTTTGGATTTTGTTGAGGGTTGCTCTGTAGCCTAAGATGTGGTCTATTCTGGAAAAACTTTCATGTACATTGAAAAAGAATGTATACTTTGCAGCTGTCGGGTAGAGTGTTCTATATATGTCTATGAGTTCAAGCTGGCTGATTGTGACCTTTAGCTCTTCTGTATCTTTGTTGAGTGTCTTTCAAGATGTTCTGTCCTTTACCAAGAGTGGTGTGTTGAACTCTCTTACTGTTATGGTGTAACTGTCAGTTTCTCTTTTCAGTGCTGTTAGAGTTTGTTTTATGTATTTTGGAGCCCTATCATAGGGCATGTAGATGTTTATTATGGTTATGTCTTCATGATGGATCATCCCTTTAATCACTATATAGTGCCGTTCTTTATCTTTTATGGTGGATTTTGTTTTAAAGTCTATTTTATCTGAGATTAGTATTGCCACTGTTGCTATTTTTTGGTAGCTGTTTGCTTGATATTTTTTTCCATTCTGTGATTTTTAATAAATGTATGTCTTTATTTCTAAGGTGTGTCTCTTGTAGACAGCTTATCGATGGATCCTTTTTTTAAAATCCATTCTGTCACTCTCTGTCTCTTTATGGGTGCGTTTAGGCCATTTACGTTCAGAGTAATTATTGATACGTGTAAGTTTATTGCTGTCATTTTGTATTGCTTTTTTTTGTGGTGCTGACATTTTCTTTGTTCCTCTTACCCTCCTGTGCTGAATTCCTTTTGTTTGTGGATTTTTTTTCATTTCTTTTGTTTTTGTAGATTTTATTTTTACTGAGACTTTATGGTTTTCTTCTTTATTTTGATGAGCAGGTTTGTTAACTCTCTTTGTGGTTACCTTGAAATTTACTCTTATCTTCCTAGATTTGAACCAGTCTATTATTACTTGGTATCGCCTTGCCTTCCTCTCCATTAGAAGATTCTATGTCTACACTGTTTATTCCCTCTTTTATTATTCTGACGTTGTTGTTATTTACTGATTAATCTCTCTGGTTCCCTGTTGTAATTCTTTTTGTTTTGGACAGTCCTTGAGAGTTCATTTTCTAGGTTGGTATCTGGCTGGTACAATCTTACATCCCAGATTCAGGCTGTGGTCTGATGTTGTTTGTTCTCAGACTGAAGGACTCCCTTTAATAATTATTGTAAGTTTGGTTTGGTTTTTACATAGTCCTTTAATTTCTGTTTATCTGGAAATGTCCTAATTTCACCAGCATATTTGAATGAGAGTTTTGCAGGATATATTATCCTTGGTTGGCATTTGTTTTAAAGATTTTTCATTGTTTTATATATGTCATCCCATGGCCTCCTTGCCTGCATGGTTTCTGCCAAATAATCTGAGCTTAGTCTTATTGTTTGTCCTCTGTATGTGACTTTTTGTTTTTCTCAAGCTGCTCTCAGGATTCTTTCTTTGGTTTTGGTTTTATCGAATGTGTTTATGATACGTCTTGCTGATTTTCTTTTGGGGTCTATCCTATATGGGGTTCATTGAGCTTCTTGGATGGTCAGATGTTCATCTTTCATGCTATTAAGGAAGTTTTCTGTTGGCAATTTTTCAATGATGCTCTCTGTATTTTCCATTTCCTCCCCCTGTTCTGGAACACTGATCACTCGAAAATTTTTGCTTTTGATTTTATTCCACATAATTCTCAGGATTTCCTCATTCTTTTTTCTGATGTTTCCTTAAACAGAGTTGTATCCAAGTGTTTGTCTTCAATTTTGCTGATCCTGTTTTCCATCTTTTCAAACCTGCTCCTCAGCCCTTCTATGACGCTGTCCATTTCTGAAATCTTGTTGTTTATCTTTTGGATTTCTAGTTGTTGTTTTTGTATGATTTCTAGTTGTGAATTTATTTTGACATTTTGTTTCTGTATTATTTTCCTGAATTCTTCCAGTTTTTGTGTGTATTTTCTATGAATTTGTCTATTTTTTTCCCTCATTTTTGTCTCCTTTTTGCTTCAACTCTTGGATAGCTCTGAATATTAGAGATTTGAATTCCCTATCAAGTAGTTTTAGTGCCTTTTCTTCTACTGGAAAGTCATCTGGGTGTTTTATTTTGAACACCTACTGGAACCATCCTGTCCTGTTTTTTTTTTTAATGTTTTGATATTGTCTACTGTCTTCTGGACATTTTATAGTTATTTTATTCATTTATTGATTGTAGTTTTTTTTCCCTGCATCCTGCCTTTTTTTATTTGGTTATGTCTGTGCGGACGGGCTGTGCATTCTTTATTGTTTGCTTGTCTGTGGGAACGATACTTTTCACCTCCTTGTCCGAGGTGCAGGGCCAATAGCTCAGCTATGGTTCATCAGGGCAAATCCAGCTGAAGGGAAGGGGCTGGGATAGGTTGTTTGTGGCATGTACTAGGGCCGACAGGGCGGGACGGGAATCAGTGCAGGGCAGGTTCCAGTAGGATGTGCCTGTGCTGTACAGGGGGTGTGATGTTTGGTGCACCGTGCAGGTAGACAGGAAGGAGAGGGGAGATTGTGACATGTGGAGCTGAGATGGATATGGTAAAGAGGAGAGAGAGGAGAGAGAAACAGGAGCCAAAAACAAACAAACAAAGTGCTAAGGAAGCTTGCCATTGGAATGGAGAGATGAGAAACCAAGAAATGGAGAAAAACAAAAAGGAAAAAAAGAAAAATAAATTAATAAAAATTAGGAGAAGAAAAGAAAATCCCCCAGGGATCCCATTGGTGTGGTTGCGAAGACTGGGAAAGTGGCTCCCAGGCCTCAAAGTACAGCCTGGCTAGAAGGGGTAGAGATGTCACATAGCACCAGGTATTCAGGAGACAGGAAAAGAAGGTTAGTACAGAGAAACAAGAAACTGAGAAATGAAGAAAGACAAAAAGGAAAAAAAAAAAAAGAACAAAGAAATGCTCCCAATGATCCCAGCAGCGCAGACTGGAGAAATGGCTCCCAAGCCACAAAGTACAGCCCAGCCAGAGGGGGCTCCTAAGCCTTGAAAAGAAAAGGAAAACAAACAAAACAAAACAAAACAAAGCCCAGGGGAACCCACCAACATGGTGGCAAGGGCAGGGGAAGAAGTTCCCCACTCCAGTGGCACTTCACAGCCTTTCAACAAGAAGGAAAAATGGCACATGGAGCCAACGTTCAAGAGTAAGGAGGGGTAGGTAGTGAGAGGCATGGAAGAAACAAAAAGAAGCAGAAAAAAGCAACACCAGCAACAAACAAATGGCACTCAGGGAGCCTGCCAGTGTGGACAAGGCAAATCCAAGTGACATGGGGCCAAAGCCTGTGCCTCCCGGCCAAGAGATTATAGCCAGTGGGAAGCAGAGGAGGGTGTGTGGGGAGGGAGAAGGTTGTGGGTAGGAAAGTGCATATCACTGGTTAATGGGTGCTCTGTATCCTGCTGGGACCTCCCTGAAGCTGCTTTCCCGTACTCCCTGTCTGCTGAACTCTGAAGTGGGTGAGGTGAATCCAAGCCACACAGACCCTGAACTTCATGTCGGGCTGAGCAAGCGCAGCCAGCTAGGAAGGGGCAGAGGCCAAGAGCAGGGGAGAAGGATGGGGGGTGGAAAAGTGTGTATTGCTAGTTACCAGTTGTTCTGTCTCCTGCTGGGAGCTCCGTGAAGCTACTTTCCCATATTTCCTGTCTTCCAATCTCTGACAGGGATCCAACATGGCGAGTCTGTGCTGCGTTAGCTGAGAGAGGACCTCCGCACTTATCTCTCCTTGCTGTCTGTTCTCTTTCAGTTTTTTATTCCATTCGGTGCTTGGCTGAGTTCTTTATCTCTTCATTTGACACTTAGGGTTCCAGGATTTGTCTTTGCTTTACTTAGTTTTTCAGGTCTTTGCTATGGAGGGATGGAATGGTGCTTCTGTCTACAGTGTATTCTGGTTCTGCCTCACTGGCTTATTTTTTGAATGTAGATCACCAGGCCTTTCTTCCTACTCTGGCTTAGTCTGGAAGCTGCACTGAAACCTGTCCACCATGGGTGATCCTGCTGGTATTTGAAATACCAGTTGCATAGCTTCCTATATTATAGCAACTTGCAAGTTACCACAATATGACAAACTGACAGACAGGTGGAGCTACCTTAGCTCTCCATATTAGTTAGGCTTCATCATCTCTTCTTACTCAGGTGACTGTGGCAGCTTCCCCATTGGTCTCCTTGTCTCCATTCTTCTCCAATCCATTCTCCATGTCAACTGCCTGAGTGACCTTTCTTTAGCACAGGTATACTATGCCCTTTGATTCAACCTCCAGTTACTCCTCATTGCCTATAAGATAAAGTCCAAATGCCTCAGCCTGCCATCTAAGATCTTTACAAACTGCTGCCTGCCCACCTTTCCAACCTCCTCTTCCACTATGCCCTCCTCCCTTGTGATCTCCTCAGAGCATCCCTTCTTACAGCTCTCTGTCTCTGGTGTAACTCAGGAGATAAGAGATGAGAGCCCTGAAGAGTGAGAGAAAAGAGAGATGATTGCAAATATGAGCTGCCTTTTCCTGCTCAGTGACCCTGCCCACTGGTAAAAATTGCCTGGTCAGTGTTGCCGGATCTGGCTAGTTAGAATTGCTTTCCCTCATATTAGGAGAACAAGAGGGGGATGAAGAGAGCCCCAGAGCATGGGCAGGTCTCCACCCAAAGTGCATGGTCTTTGGGAGGGGGGCTCAGAAATGTAAAGTAAGTATGGTTGAAGTTCTCTAACTGGCCTCCATTTAACTGTCTCACCAGCTTGCTGGATAAATGACTTTTTTCATCTGTAAACTTATTACCTGGTCCCCGTGGCAGACAGAACACCAGGGCCATTAAGTAACTCTGCAGTTGGCCCAAATCCTTCTGTTCCCACCAGTTGAGTTGCAGCTTAGCAGGAATCTCCAATAACTCATTTTTACGGAGTGTTTCCAAAGCATTCAATTTATTTTTGTAGAAACAACCACTCTCTCCTTTCTGGGATCATATTTCATCAGTTCACATCATATTTAATTAAATAACACAACTATACTAACAAATGTGATATGAGTAAGCTATAGGAAAAAAAGATGTTTTCCATGAGAACTAAGTTGAATGCTTTGGGAAGACTCCACAGACGTTGCTAAAAAAAAAAAAAGCCATTCCTTTCCAGTTATGTGTGGGTGAGAGACCTGTAAAGTATTAGGGGAAAAAAAGCATAAAAACCCAGAAAGATTCTGCACTCAGATTGCTTTTTTTTTTTTTCTTATTCTGCTTAAGCATGTCTGAAGTATGAATTTTAGATATATTATGGCTGTGGTTTACGGCAAAAAGAGAACGCAAAATTCCATCAACAATACCTATTCTTAAAGGCCTCAGAGGCTTCCATTTAAATATTGTTCTGATCCATGCATATTTATATGCTTTAAGTTAAAATGAAATGTTTAGGCTGGATATATTTTGTTATTTAAATTATTCCCTCTTTAACTGACTTTTTTGATTAGCCAATCAACTGCCGGTCCCAACTGTGTAGATTCAACTACAATCACCATACAAAGTGAAGGATTGAATGACGGTTTGGTCAGGAAGCCTGGAAGACCAGAAAATAGATACAGATAGGAATAGATATAGGCATAGGAGTAAGTATAGACATAGGAATAGATCTCCAGGCCTGTCTTCCGAGATGCCTTCAGGTGTGTTTGGACTGCCAACCTTCAGCTAGTAGTTGAATGCTTAACCGTTTGTGCCACCCAGGGTCTCCTTAGGACTAGATCTAGGTCTAGGAATAAGTCTAGGTCTAGGAATAGGTATGGGTATAGGAATAGGTATAGGAATAAGTATAGCTATAGGAGTAGGTTTGGGTAGGAATAGGTGTAGGTATAGGAGTAAGTGTAGGTATAGGAATAGGTGTGGGTATAGGAATACGTATTAAAAAACATGTTGCCTTAGAGCTGATTCTGACTCATAGCAACTCTACAGGATAGAGTAGAACTGCCCTATAGGGTTTCCAAGGAGCAGCTGGTGGATTTGAACGGCAAGCATTTTGGTTAGCAGCCTTAGCTCTTAACCACTGCACAACCAGGGCTCCTAGGAATAGGTATAGGTATAGGAATAAGTATAGGTATGGGTATAGGAATAGTAGGCATAGGCATAGACACAGACACGCAAGTAACCATCATCCTTCCATGTCCAATTCATGAGAATTCTCCTCTATGAATTTTTCCCTGCTTCTTCTCCAAAGTCGTTCACTCTATCATTTGTGTTCTTTTATTCATATTACATGGCAATTATTTCCCTTATATTTTGGACATTCCCACTAGAGATAATGCTTGATGAAGTGTAAGGAGCTCAAGCTTTGAGGTCAGACAGACCTTGGTTTAAATCCCAACTCTAACACTTACTGGCTCTGTGACTTGAGCAAGTCTCATGCCCTCTCTCAACCTAAACTGTGAACTCAAACAGTAACCCCATGAAGCACCGGATAAATGACAGCTGTTATAATTTTCTTTTTTTATGGAACATCCTATTGTATATTTCTGTTGTTGCTTCATTTTCTCTGGAGACCCCAAGGGCAAGGATGGGGTCTTAGTCACTTTTGTATTCTGCGTCCCTCCATCAGAGTAAGAATGCATTAGGATTTGTAGAATGAATAAACCATCTGGCACTTTCTTGTTGTCATTAGCAATTTATGGATCACCATCAGAGACCAGGGGCTGCTTCTTTGGAAGTTTCACGGAAGAGCAGGGAAAAGAGAGAGAAGGAGTCAGAGTTTGAAGAAAGAGGAAAAGAGACAGAAAGACAAGAAGAGAAAGGGAAAGGCAGGACCTGGAGGGTGGGCTGGTCCTGTCCCTCCACCCCCACCCTTGCCATGGCCTCATTAGCCCTTGTGTCCAGGTGGCAGAATGCTGTCGTGGGCAGGTCCCTGGGAGGCTGGGGCTGGCGGATGGAGATGAACCTGCACTGTCAGCAGGAATGTCAGGGCCTGTCAGTCACTCAGATCCCCCTGGCTGGGAAAGAAGCTGGTGCCAGGAGCCCCAGGGGAGACAATGACAGATGCATAGGTGGGGCCAGCGGAGGGAGAGGTGGCATTTCCTGAGTACTCCCTATGTTTCTGGCTTGGTCCTGGGCACTTTTACACCAGTACTCATTTCCTGCTGAGAAGGAAGGCTAATTACTGCCAAGTTAGAGCTGAGAAACGGGAGCTCAGAGATGCTAAGTGTTCGGGCCAAGGTCACACAGCTAGGAAGAGGGTGGGGCCAGGGTCTGAAACTATTTATTTACATTATCCTTAACTTCCCTGGGACACAAAGAGGCTAGTTTACTTGTCCAAGGTCACATGGCCGGAAGTGGCAGAGCTGAGATGTGACCAGGTGTGCCTGACTCCAAAATGCAAGGGATGACACCGACTATTGTTGATTATGATAATGGTGATTTTCCTGGTCCTAGGGCAACTGAATTCCAGAAGGGGGCAGGGCCAGAGGGATTCTGTCACCTCCCAAGAGGCCAGAGATGAGATGACTTCCTAGGCCCTAGGCGGCATTCCTGCGCCTTCTGCCTGGAGATGTCCGTGTTGATGCTGTTTTGTTTTCCTGTCTGTATTTTCACTAATGTTTCAGCTTGGCTTTTCTGCCCCAAGGAGCTTTAATCACCAAAGGCCCTGTTCCAAACGTGCTGTGCATAAATAACGAAGGAAACAAATAAATACTGCCTGCTGCTTCCACAACAAAGCTGCACAGAGGAGCCCAGGCAGAGCCCAGGGCGGGTGCAGGGGGGAGGGCAGGTGCTGGGCGGGGCAGAGAGTCTTCACATTTGGAGCCCTCACTCTGCCTCTGTCCTGCCACTTGACCTCCGTGACCTCTGACAGGCCTCTTAAGCTCTCTGTGCTTTAATTTCCTAATTTGCCAAAAGAGGAGAAAAACTGGCAAGCTTCTCAGAGACAATCAAGTCAAATAGTTCTGCAGAAATGTTTTGAAAAATAGGAGAAGGTGAGCGAGGTGGGAGGAGGGAATGATGGTGGTGACTGTTCACTACCTGTGCGGCTTGGTTAGTTGGTGTTCCCTGAGCTCCTCACAGCTGTCCAGCGAGGATGCTGAGGAATCATGGTTTACCAAGGTGCAGAGAGCTGAAGAGTTCAGCACAACAGCCCAGACCCATATGGACTGGGACATCCCAGATTGTGGGCTGCATGTGGTGACTCCTTAACGTGTGCTCTTTACCCGCTCTTGTGGAGGAAAGACCATGGGAAGCAAGTACCTGAGGCTGTTCTTCACAACCCCAGCAATTCTCCTTGGACAAGGTTTTTCCTTTGAGCAGAAATCTGCACAACTGCAAAGCTCCCGTCTGCTGGAGAGATAAACAAGGAGCTGTTGACTCCAAGTGGGAGGAGCCTGGGGCCTCCATAGGTCTCACAGGTGCAAACCAGGCACTCCTAGAGACACTAGGTTGGGGGGGAGGTGATCAAGGAGGGAAATGTGCTGAGGCCAGGCCCATTGTGAAAAGAGTGAGGCCATCCAGGGCCTGGAGGTGGGGAGGAACATGGGCCAGGAGACACCCTGGGAGCATCCCTGCTAGCAGTGGTGGACCTCAGGATTCCATCCAGCCACACCCTTGTGCTGTCAAATTTCAGGTTCTGGAGACCAGCAGCTCTGGGACAGAGTCCTGGTCTTGTCACTTCCTAACTGTGACCTCCTTTGAGTTTCTCTTCCCTCATAATAATAAGACTTCCTGACTCAGACTGGTTATGGGGATTTAGTGAATGTATATAAAGGGCTTGTGGCTATGCCTGACAAGCAGTGAGCATTCAAGAAATTTCAGTTGTTGTTAACATTTGCAAAAGCAGAAGCTGTACATTCATCCATCCATCTGTCCATCTGTCCTTCCATCTGTCTGTCCATTCATTCACCCACTCATCCATCCAACCACCTATCCATTCATCCATCCATTCATCCATCCATTTATTCAGTGAGCCTTAACTGAGCGGTGAGCATGTTCTAGGTCCTGCCTGTGTTGACCATTGGGGCTTTTGAGATTAAAAAGGAAATAAAACAGAACAAAAACACACAGCGCTTGTACTCAAGGAGTTTATATTTGACTTGGGGAATGGACATGTGGATTAGATCAGGGACCTGTCAGGAAAACATTTAAGAAGGGGGTCAGTAGAGGGACCATTTACAAGGCATAAGCCAGGTTAAGGAACTAATGGGATGTTGTAGCACCAGGGAAGCTATCACCACCACCACCAAGGGGCAGGTGTGGGGGCAGTTACTGCAACCCTGAAAGAGCTGGGTCTGTGGAGAGGGGCTATCCAACAAGAGCTGTGGTCTTAGAAAGAAGAACTCAGGCACTGCCAAAGGGTGGCCCAGCAGAGAGGAAGCAGGGAACTACACACCCACCTTTTTTTCATCCTGTCTCCTGTCCTTTGCACCATGGTGCCTGACATTTGCTGAGTCAGTCAGAATTCAGAGGGAGACGGAGCCCATTTGAGACTACATAACCACTGGAGAGCAAGGTGAAGAGACATGGATGCGGGGGCAGTAAACGGGGAATATCTACCATGATCTGAAAATGGCTATGTACGATGGTGCATATGCTGGGAAGGAGGGATCCCTGCGGTTCTTTGGAATCATGCAGGAGGGGTGTCTAAAGGCTGACAGGAGATGATGAAGGCTTCCTGAAGGATAGAGCATTGGTGCCAAAGGGTGAATAAGAGTTTTCCAGGCAGAGGTGGGTGAAATTCTCGACAGAGCATGGAGAGAGGAGTGAGAAACATGGGGTGTGTAAGGGATGGTGGAGAGAGTTAGCATGGTGGGTGGGAGGTGGAAAGAGAGGGGAAACCAGCGTCCCAGAGAGAGATGGGGCTTGCTTGAGCAGCAGGGGAAGGACTGGGATCAGTAGACTCTTCCCTCTGTCCCAGGCAGTCCTCTACAGGACTGCAGTTCTCAACTAGAGCCATTTTTGAAAAATTAATTTTTAATGACACACATAAGCCTTGAATACATTCTCCTTGTCAAAAATGAAAGCTCTATGAATCTATCATTTCTGAGGCACATTCTGCCCTACTGCTGGGGGCTGGTGTGTGACTTTTAGTCCTTTGTCTAATCCTTTATCTATTGGTTCTCAATGGAGGCGATTTTGCCTCTCAGGGGACATTTGACAATGTCTGGAGACATTTTTCATTGTCACAACTTGAGGAGGGGGTGCTACTGGTATCTAAGGGGTACCAGTAGAGGCCAGGGATGCTGCTAAACTGCAATGCACAGGACACATCCTCCCCACCAGCACAAAGAATTATCTGACCCAAAGCGTCAGTAGTGCCGAGGTAGAGAAATCCTGAGCTAGGCCAGGATTTCTGAACTGATTTTAGGCTTTCTAGACATTTTTTTCCTAATTGCCTCTCCACTGAAATATTTTAACACTACAGATATACAGTATATCTGTTTATGTATTGTATGTACATTGTGTTTTATACACAAGAAGAAAAAGATTTATTAGCCTCCGGTATTAGTTTCTTGCCCCTGAGTGGTACAAATGGTTAACGTGCTTGGCTGTTAACTGAAAAGTTGGTGGTTCGAGTCCACTCAGAGGAGCCTTGGAAGAAAGGCCTGGTGATTTACTTCCAAAAAAATCAGCCATTGAAAACCGTATGGAGCACAGGGTTACACATGGGGTTACCATGAGTCAGAGTCAACTTGACGGCAACTTATTTTTTTGGTTTATAATTGTTTTAAATATTTCCTCTATATAATTTGGAACCACATTAGCCAGTGTTATAAATTTTGCTTCAAACACAAAGTATAATTTAGGACATTCAAGATGAGAAGGAAAATCTGTTGTATTTACTCATATTTTTGCTTACTGTCATCTTTCTTACTTCCTGATGTTTCAGTAGTCCTTCTTTTATCATTTCCTTTCTGTTTGGAGAACTCCCTAAGCTATTCTTTTAGGGTAATCTGCTGGCGACAAATTCTCTCAGTTTTCATTCATCTGAGAATATCTTGGTTTACTCTTCATTCCTGAAGGATATTTTCACTGGATAATCTGGGTTGATGGTTCTTTTTTTTTCAGCACTGAAAAATGTTGCTCTACTTTCTTTTGGCTTCCATGGTTTCTGATGAGACATCTACTGCCATTCAAATTGCTTCTTTCCACGCATAAAGTATCATTTCTTTCTAGCTGATTTCAAGAACTTTTCTTTGTCTTTAGTTTTCAGAAGTTTGACTGTGAGGTGCCTTGGTGTATATTTCTTTGAGTTTATCCTGTCTGGAGTCTGGTCAGCTTCTTGAATCTGTATATTTATGTCTTTTGTAAAATTTGGGAAGCTTTAAGCCATTATTTCTTTGCGTATTTATCCAGCCCTCCCTCTTCCTCCTCTTTTTCTGGGGCCCCAGTGACATGAGTGTTAGATCTTTCTTATAGTCCCATATGTCCTGAGGCTCGGTTAGTTATTTTTTAAGTCTATTTCTCTTGTTGTTGAAATTGGGAAATTTCTATCGTTCTATTTTCAAGTTCTCTGATTCTTTCCTCTGTCCTCTCTATTCCAATTTTCAGTCCTTCTGTTGAGTTTTCTTATTTTGATTATTGTATTTTTTTAGTTTTAAAATTTCCATTTGGTTCTTCTTTATATTTTCTATGTCTTTGTTGAGACTTCCTGTTTCTTTGTTCAACCTTCTATTATTTTATTTGCATTGGGCATGTTTGTAATTGTTTGTTGAAGCATTTTTAGGATGGCTTCTTTAAAATTCTCCTCAGATAATTCTAACTTCTGCTTCCTCTTGATGTTGATTGCTTTTTCTCATTCCGTTTGAGATCTTTCTGGTTCTTGGGGTGATGATTTTTTATTGAAACCTGGACATTTTGGATATTATGTTATGAGACTCTGTATCTTATTAAAACCCTTTATTTAGCTTCTGAAATGCTGTGGCAGGGAAGGTGGAGTGCTGCCTTGTTATTGCCAGATGGGCGAGAGCAGTTCCGTGTTCCCTATTTGACCTCCTTTGACACCAAGAGGGAGGAGTTCTGACTCCCCACTAAGCCTCCACTAATACTTCCCTTGTTGGGAGGTATAGGAGTACTTAATTACTGATCCCCATGTGGCCTTTACTGAAACCATGGGTGGGGAAGAGAAGAGAGGAGTGGTTCTCATTACTGTCCAGTGGGAATAAAAGTCCCTGTTCCCTACTTGACCTTCTCTGACACCAGTCTGGAGGGGGAGGGAGGTTTGGGGTGCCTCCTTACAGCCCAGCAAGGATGTAAGTCTAGGTTTACACTGGCCTTTGTTGGTGTGTATTGGAGGTCAGACTACAATTTTTCTGGAGTAGAGTAGTTATTTGAAAGTTTCCCATCTTGCTAAGCTTCTCATTTCCTGATTTAGTTATAGAAAGCAGGATTTTGTTGGCTACACCCTACTTTTTATTTTTATTTTTAAATAAATTTCCTGAGCCCATTAGCACTTATGGGTTTCTGGTATCTTCAGCTCCTGTCTGGATATGTGAACCAAAAAGAAAATCCAGGAAACTCTCCACCCTGTCATTCCTTAGGTCCAGAGGTCCTTAGCCAATCTTCCTTCTTCTCTCCACCTTTCAGAGCCTCTTAATGTTTGTTTTATATAAAATGTCTGGGGTTTTTAGTAGTACTTAGTGGGAGGAATAGGGAAAAGTACATCTACTCCACCTTCTCAGAAGTGAAAGTCCCTCCTCTCTTAGTTTCATTATTTTTTTAACATTCCTCCTTGTGCAAACATGGGGATGTTTCTCTAGGGCAGATACTGAGAAGTGGAATTGCTATGAGTATTTTAAGTTTTGAATTACCCTCCAAGATGCTGCGCCAACTTACACTCCCAACTAGCATGGTATGAGTGTACACCTTTTCCCCACACTCTTGCAACATGTGTCATTGTCAAACTTTAAATATATATCAGTTGGGTGAAAAAATTACCTCTTATTGTTTTACTTTGAGGCTTCTTTGACTGATAGTCAGGGAAAATCTTTTTCATAGACTTTTTGGCTGATTACATAAATCTAACATTCAAACAGGCAAGCAAACAAACTAGCTAGGGAATTTCAGAAGGGATCAGTGTTATGAAGAAAATAAAGCAGGGTAGTGGATAAAGACTTCTGGGAGTGAGAGGACTACTTTAGATGGGGTGGTCAGGGAGGCCTTTTCTGAACAGGTGACATTTGTCCTGACATCTGAGGAATGAGAAGGAGGCAGCCATGGGAAGATACAACACTTTGGTAGTAGGAAAAACTTAGCATGTGTGTTCAAGAGACGTGAAGAAGGCCAGAGGGCTGAAGCAGAGTGACCCAAGAGGGGACAATGACCAACGAGATGAGGTGGGAAGGTAGGCAGGGGCTAGGTGATGCTGGTATGCCAGAGTAAGGAATGGATTCCCATTCTAAGTAAAATATAAAGCCATTGGAGGATCACCATGAGATGGAATTGATTTGATGGCATTTTTTTTGGAGTATATTTATTTATTTATTTAATTTATATTTTATAAATATAATTTATATTTGGAAAAACTCAGGCTTTTGTGTGGAAGGAGGATTATAGGATACAAGGGGAAGCAGGGAGCAGGGAGGCTGTAGATAAGAGAAGATGGTGGCTTGAGTTGGGAAGTGGCATGGAAATGGAGAGGGATGGGCAGATGGCAGATGACATGGACTGGGGGAGGTAGAGCCAGCAGCCTTGGTGATGGATGGGATGAGATTTGAGGAACGGAGATAATCCAGGATGATTCCGGGGGAGGGGGGGTTTCATTTCCCTGAGTTAGTGTATACCATGCAGGGCTGGATTAAGGAATGTGAGAGCCCTAAACACTGATAATCTGTGGTGCCCCCTCCTCTGCTTACTCATGCATTCAAACGGGATGTGTGTTATATATATAAACAAACAAACAAAAAAAAACCAAACCCACTGCTGTTGAGTCGATTCCAACTCATAGTGACTCTATAGGACAGAATAGAACTGACCCATAGAGTTTCCAAGGCTGTGAATCTTTACCGGAGCAGACTGCCACATCTTTCTCCTACGGAGCGGCTGGGTTCAAACTGCCAACCTTTTGGTAAGCAGCTGAGCACTTTAACCACTGTGCCACCAGGGCTTCTGTTATATGTGTGTATATATGTATATATATATATATGTATGTATGTATGTGTTTGTGTGTCTTAGCTATTCATGATGTAACTTCTTTTTAAATGCGACTATAATATTAGCAATTGAATGCAAAGGTGGCTTATGCCATTTTAGTGGAATGAGATGAACTGGATTATAAAATTTTTGGTGGGTTTGGGGTACTAAGATTTTTACTATATATTACATTTTCTACCAAAAAAAAAAAAAAATTCCACATGTTCTGCAACAATGAAAATGAGTCAGTGAACTTAGTTGTTTCAACAATCAATGTAAAATTCTGTTGATCTCCCACAATGAAAAATTGACTTACACCAATTTTTCTTTAAACAGCTCAAGCTTCAGTTTTAATACTTGTTTTGTAATAAATGCTGTAATTATAAATGAACAAATGAAAAGATGTCATAAAAGAAAATTTAATAATCAGAAAACAAATATTATGACAAACTACTGTATTTTATTTTTAAATAGATCTTTCATCTCTAACACGTTATAATTAAAAACATTTCTTTCTATTGTTTGCTTTTACAAATTCTTCAATGATTTCATCACAATTAAGTTGCCAAACAATATCTATTTCCATACATAATAAAGATAATGAATTGAGTCTTTCTTGAATCATTGTTGTATGCTAAAGGTTTTTGAGTCTCTTTAGGGATGAAAATGAGTGTTCTGTTGTGAAGTTTGTAGTTATTAAAAGTTAGGAATATGAGTAAAGCAATTTCAACATTGGGAAATACTCATTGTATTTTATTTTTATTACAGAATCATACATGCCAACATGAGTGAAGGTTGTCTTTCCTAAATCTGTAAACTTAGTTCTCATGTAAGAATGAAATTGTTGCACTTCTCCGTAAAGTTTGTATTTAAGTCATTGGGATAAGCCTGCACTAATTTCTTGGATGCCTTCATGCATTCTTCATTAGGTATATCCACATTATTTAAGGAGGAATATCTGTTTGAAAGAACTATATACACTTTTGCCCTTTTTTTTCATGCAAGATTCAAGTGTGTCAATGATGGTGTAGTACTTGTTTCTGCAAAATTGATCTCTGGCATTCAATACTTCTGGAGCCCTTCCGTCATTTACTTGTTTCTGTCTAATGCTTCTTTGATGGTGAACTGTTTGATAATCAGTATTTGGCAGTATTTGTTTTGTTTTCAAAATCTTCTCTTAAATTATGTAAATACCCTGTTAATGACTGGTAGAGATCTGTGTATGTCTTTAAATTTACTTCTGAATCTTGACAGCTTGACTTGTGCATTGAAGATGCTGTGATATATTATTCCACATAACCAACAAAAATACATACTATAGCGTTTGCATTTTGTTAGCAATGTTTTCAGCTTCTCTTTTGGCATCTCTTTTGTGTCTTTTCTTTAGCAATATTTTCTAAGGCATCTAGAATCTGAGTGTACAATTCCAGGATTGCACTCATTGCTACAGCATGTGCTTCCCAGTGTGCATTAGAAAGACATTTTAATATTCAACCATTGCCTAAATATGTTTTAAGAACTGCCCATGGTTGAGTAGAGGTGGCAAAAAAATGTGTAGAGTAACTGAACAGTAGAAAAAAAATCAACTGCTTCCAGGCAACAATCTACTCCACTATATCCTACAAGATTAAGTGAATGCACAGCACATGGTATAAAAATGGTATATTCTATATTCATTACGCTCTAAAATTTTCTGTTACATGCCTTTGTAATGCTCTGACATATTGGCAGCATTGTCATAGTACTGGTCTCTGCACTTAGAGAAATCATTTTTGCAAACTTCGCATAAATTGTGAAGTACTAGATTTGCAATTTCTTCACAGGTATGTCTTTTTAAGCTAGTCAATGTGATATATTACTCAACAGATTTTCCATCGGTTGGAGATACGTATCTTGAAACAATACTTAGCTGACGTGTATGAGAAAGATCAGGAGTGGAATCTACACACAAACTGAAATATCAAGCTACACTTATTTCACTGCAAATAGTTGATCAAACGTTATTACTTATTAAGTTGATTAATTCTTCACATGTTGTTTTAGACATATACGATGGGTTGCCCTTTCCTGTGTTATCATATTTTGAGAAGTAACCTGCTAAAAATGGATGAAACTGAGCAACAAGTTCAAGTAAGCCCCCCAGATTTCCTTTTGTGGGCACCCAAACACTTCATTTTTTCCTCAAAAAAGTGGTCCACGTAACGAGAGCAACAACACATTGCAAAAAGGCTTTCCAATACTGATGTTGTTTATTAATTTATGTTTCCATTTCATGAGTTAAGCCAAAACCATGTCTTCAGTTTAAATATGACAATATACAATCTCTGTGAATTGAACTGTTTTCACGTTTATCCAATCATATTCGAGTTGGTAGCAAATCGAGAATTAAATGGTTTGGGACTGAATAGTTTGCAAACAAAACAATATACAGAGGTGAATGATGGAGAATACAGTAGCCACTCCCTCTTATAATTTCATCATTAGCTTTTCACCCTAGAAGTATATTCTGGCTGCAGAACTTCTCTTGTTTACCATCCAGAAATTTTTGACATGATTTTTGAAATGGTCTGCTGTGATGTGGACAATCACTTGTCCCTCTTTTGATCCACTAATTTACATCATTAGAAGAAAATTATTCCACCAAGTGAGGTCTGTATTTCTGTTATTTATGGAGTCTGCAGTTGCTACAATTTCAGATTCTAAAATAGTTTCACTTTCTACACCATTATTGATTTTTTTTTTACTACAGCAAGAAATGGGTGCAGAATTTGGAACAAACTCTGTTATAGTCGTATTGCTATTAGTAATTTCAGCACTAGTCGTACTGGTACAACAATTTGCATCCATTAAACTTGAAAGATCAGAAGAAGTCTCTTCTGATCCATTACATTTTAAAAAGGAAGTTAACTTTGGAGTTGTCTCTAGGGACTCACAGATCTTTCTCTTTTTATTTTCTGTGAGCTTTTATTTTTGAGCTCCACTTAGTTGTTGTCATTTCATTTTACCTGAATATAAAATTGTCACTTTTTAAATTTGACTCTACCACAGCAAGTAAATTTGAAAACTTGAAAATAAATAAAATTTATAAAATAAAATTCACATTTGAATTTGAATGTTAACACAAAAATTTATACTGGAAAATTAGTAAGTAAAAAAAATTGATTTGGAACGTGTAATTTTGTCCTTCAGGTCTGAGATAGTCAAAAGAGATGGTACTTACAAGGCAGTAGGAAATAATTCCGTTGGTTTGTTGTACGATGTTTGTTGGTGGGCCCTTTGCAGATCTCCGCAAGTGTTTTTTCGTCTTGAAATAATACGTAAAAGCTTGCATACTCACTTTCCATGCTTTGATGCTGTGTCTTCACAGTTCATTAGGCTACTGCTGCTACCTGATAAGAGTGAGAGGGATGGCAAAGAGCATGATACAAATACAAGGGTACGCTCAATCTGAAAATGCATTTTGATTCGCTTTGCTCAGGACAGGACCAGGACCAGATAAGTCACAAGTCATATGATTATAGTGCGGCTGGCACGTTCTTAGGTGGTCGACCAGAGAGAATTGAATGCGAGGTTATACCAGATCAATTTGAAATGAAAAGAAAAATAAAATTGTTATGGTATCCAACATTTATAAAATGTACATTTTATTTCTTTGTGGAATTATTCAACTTCCATACTTGGAGATACATAATAACTGATACGACAATAGCACCGCTTCTCCACGAGCAAGTTTGTTTTTCGAGTCATAACAATATCAATCAATTTCTTAAAAGAAAGTCAGTCTGAAGGGAAATGGAAAATAAAATGCAGTTATGTAATTTTTATTATCTAAATATCCATTTAACTTATTTTTCTTGAGGAATTGTTCAATTTCCTTACATGGAGATATATAAATACTCTGATAAAATACAGATCTAACGTTCTGATAAACTTCCTTGGTTGATTTCTAGGAAGACGAATTTAGAAACACATTCATTGTTGCTAAACAGAAACATTTTGCACAATAAGTAAATATTGAATTTTATGTCCTCTTGATGTGTCTATTACCTCGTTTATTAGCATATATAGAGTAATATCAAGCACTATGTCCTGCACAACAATGAAAAATGAAACTCACTTGATACATAAATTAAAACTTTTCATACTAGATAAACATTAATATTTCCAGTATTCTGTGGACGTTTGCTATGTGAGTATTGTATTAAATTATTACCCATGTTAGTATTATATGAAATGCATGCCAAACATGTTTTATAGTTAAAGTTATAATATTATTGTCTACAAAACTTAGGACATAACTCTGCACATAAATGCTGTACAGTTAAAAAGTAACTTGATTAATTCATTGCAATGGTCAATTTATTTGAGTTCCCTCACTTCTGTGGAGTTCCAATTAGTTGTTTACCAGGACATGTGCAAGAGCATACCCTGTGTTTATATCATGGCAAAGAGCATTGCTGGCCCTCGGCTGGACTTGCTGGATCAGCAGATGTGGATGTACAAGACTGTTCTCTCAAAATGGATCAGAGACCTGTTATCTATTAATAGAATCTATTCTTGCCCAGTAATCACTCATGGATCCAGTAGCATATTGGGTGAATGTAGCAAGAGTTAGACTCAGCAGCCCACCTCCATCTCTTGTTTATTTGAAAGAAGTAGTATACTCCCAAGAGACCCACTGAGATAAGGAATTTCAGTTATACTGGAGGGGACTGCAGGAGACAGGTGTCAATGGAAGTGTTGAAGTGATACGGGCCTCATAGCGTAAACAACCTTGCTTGTGGGAGCCCTCGTGACCCTGCGTGAACTTTACTTCCAGCCAGCACATTCTCACATGCTGGAATTGGTATCATTTAGTGCCTTGCCAGTTGCCTTCTGCTGCAGCACTTGTCTTTCCTTGTGTTCTGTCTGCTTGGCATCTATGCGTCTTTGCTTTGGACAACCGGTGCCCCTGTTTTGTGGATGCCCTAAGCAAGTGCCTAGCTTATTGGGTGATCCTTCCTTGAGACCAGGGAAGCAGTACATTCTGAGAAAATCAAGAGTTGTCAGTGCACATTTCATAATCTCTGCAGGCTGGGGACCAGTGAGCAAAGTCTCCCCACCTCTGGGGCCTTCGCTCCTCAGAAAGACACAGTAGCTGGAGGAAGATGAGCCCAAACGGGGCTCTCATTCTAGAGATGACCTGTCCTATTTCTAGCTTTAACCGGGGCCTCCTGACTGTGTGCAGGAGACTCCAAGGGACTCTGTGTAGCCAACCAAGAAAATTAGAAATCAGACTTTAAACTGTCATTTAATCAAGGAGCAAAAATAAATTCTTGATTAGCTTCTGCTGACTGCATATTAATTACAGCTCCATTTAGATGGCTTCTTTCTAAATGTAGGGGGTTGGTTGGGTGGGGGAAGTGGTTGGGATGGAGAAAAGAGAAGGAAGTGGAAAGAAAAAGACTGCCATGTGCCATGCACTTTGCAGGGATTTGCCCTACATACTCGTTGTCATCAAGTCAATTCCGACTCAAAGCAACCCAACAGACGGAGTAGAACTCCCCCACAGGGTTTCCAAGGAGTGGCTGGTGGATTCAAACTGCCAACCTTTTGGTTAGCAGCCATAGCTCTTGACCACTGTGCCATCAGGGCTCCACATGGCCTACATAGCTCCTTCTTTATCCTCCCAACAACCCCATGATTAGGTACTGCTACCCTCATCTTCAGATGAAGAAACTGAGTCTCAGTAAGGTGCAGTGACTTGTCGAAGGTCTCACAGCTTGTAAGCAGCAGAAACAGGATCTGCTCTTTTGACTCCAGAGCCTCCTGCTTTGTTTTGCCCTCTCTGTCACGTCCAAACAGTTAATATGCTTGGCTGCTTACCAAAAGTTTGGAGTTTTGTGTCCAACCAGAGGCACCTGGGAAGAAAGCCCTGGCAATCTACTTCCAAAAAAACCAGCTATTGAAAACCCTATGGAGCACAGTTCTACTCTGACACATGTAGGGTTGCTGTGAGTTGGAATCGACTCAGTGGCAACTGTTGTTTTTTGTTTTGGTTTGCTTGTATACCTACCATTATACATTTCTTTAAATCGAATTAAAATCCAAATCCCCATCCCATCTGACAAACCAGAATGGCAGTTTCAGTGATTGTGGCATCAGCCTACCCTCTGGTATAAGGCCAAGGTCACACATTCTTAGGCCCTGCCAAAGCCTCTGAGAGGTCCCCTCTGTCACTGGGTATCAATGACCATTGTTCCCTATGGAGATACTCCCAGTCCTGGCCCCTTGTGGCCACGGAACTGGTGGTTTTGTGGTTTCTGTACCTCTTTGGGACTTGAGGACCCCTTCCAGTCTTGGGGAAGTCTCTCCCACTCCTCTCTGGTCAACCTCCACAAAATTCTCCTTTCTCTTCAATGAAGACTCAAGCAGCCTGTGCTTCCTGCCCTGCCTCAGCCCTCCCTGGAAGTCAGAGAGCATGAAGTTTGCCAACTCATTTGAAATAGGGGAAGAGAAAACGCGCAGGAAGAACAAAGCTCAAATTAATACCTTCATCAATTATCCTGGCACCTTTCTTTTCGCCTCCCGCTGGCTGGGCCTGTCCCAGGTTCTGGCTGTAGTATGTTGAAACATGTCAGAGCAACCCAGATTGATAGCAGGCCAGAGGTTTGTTCTTTATCACATTGTTTAATGGAAATGTCAAGCTTACACAGAAGTCGAGAAATAGTATAATAAACCTTCATATATCTAGCACCCCAGTTTCAACAGCTCCTGGCCAATCTTGTTTAATCTATACCTTCACCCACTCTCCCCCTCCCATATTATTTTGAAGCAAATCCCAGACCTTATATCATTTCATCCATAAATATTTCAGTTTGTATCTTTAAAGAACAAGGACACCCATACACACACACACACACACACACACATAAATAATATTTTATTGAGTTTTTACTGAAAGTTTACACAGCAAGTTAGGTTCCCATTTGATAATTTCCACACAAATTGTTCAGTGACATTAGTTACATTTATCACCATGTGTCAAGATTCTCTTTAATTGTGTTCAGTTTGTTCCCTTTCCAGTATTCTAGTTTCCCTGCCCCCTTACCTTCTCACCTTTGCTTTTGAGTAATTGTTGACCTTTTGGTCTCATACCGATGGTTTTTAAGTAGGACACTGATCTTACGTGTAATATCTTTTATTTTGTGTGCCACTGTGCTATTTCTCTAAAAGGTGATCTCAGGGAATAGGCGCAGTTCTAGGTTTAAAGAGCATCTCAGGGCAATAGTCTCAGAGACTCTTCTGTTCTCTACTGTTCCAGTTGTCTGGCTTTTTTAAAAAAAAAGATATATATAAGAATTTAAGTTCTGCTCCATAATTTTCTCCCATTCTCTCTGGGACCAACTATTGTGGCCCTGGTCAGAACGGTCAGTGGTAGTAGCTGAGCACCATCTAGTTCTTCTGGTCTCAGGGTAGATGAGGTTGTGGCTCATGTGGACTTGTTTCTTCTCTGTGCTTTTCGTTACCTTTTTACTGTTTTGCTCCTGGTGAGTAGAGACCCATAGTAGTGTCTTAGATGACTGCTCGAAAGCTTTTAAGACCCCATACACTACTTGTTTCACTAGGATGCAGATCGTGACTTTTGTGTGAACTATACTATGCCAATTGACTGAGTAGGACAAATATTTTTATTTTTATTTTTTATTGTACGTCAGGTGAAGGCTTACAGAACAAATAGTTTCTCATGACACAGTAGTACACATATTGTTTTATGACATTGGTTAACAACCCCACAACATGTCAACCCTCTAACTTCTCAACCTTTTTTTTTTGGTGAAAATACACATAGCCAAAGATACACCATTTCAAAAATTTCTACATGCACAGTTCAGTGACATTGACTATGTTCTTCCAATTGTGCTGTTATTCTCACTTAAGATGAAGGCTTACAGAACAAAATAGTTTCTCATTTAACAGTTACTACACATGTTGCCCTATGATAATGGTTAACAATCTCACAACACATCAACAATATCCTTACTCAACCTTGGGTTCCCTATCACCAGCTTCCTTGTCCCCTTCTGCCTTCTGGCCCTTGTCACTGGACTACTGTGCCTCATTAGTCTCATTTGGTTTTATGGGGCTGTCCACCCCCAGGCTGAACGGTGAACCTTGGAGATAACTTCCCCACTGAGCTAAAAGGGTGTCTGGGGGCCATACTCTTGGGGTTTCTCCAGTCTCTGTCAGGCCAGT
This sequence comes from Dugong dugon, assembly GCA_030035585.1. Taxonomy (NCBI): domain Eukaryota; kingdom Metazoa; phylum Chordata; class Mammalia; order Sirenia; family Dugongidae; genus Dugong; species Dugong dugon. Next base: position 154,979,430 of record CM057460.1, read on the forward strand.
AAATCTGGTCTTTTTTTGTGAGTTAGAATTATGTTCTACATCCTTCTCCAGCTCTGTCCAGAACCCTCTGTTGTGATCCTGGTCAGAGCAGTCAGTGGTGGTAGCCGGGCACCATCTAGCTGTACTGGACTCAGTAGGTGGAGCCTTGGTAGCTGTGGACCATTAGTCCTTTGGACTAATCTTTTCCTTGTATCCTGTTCTCTTCATTCTCCCTTGCTACCAAAGGGATGAGACCAGTGGAGTATCTTAGATGGCTGCTCACAGTCTTTTAAGACCCCAGACACTACTCACCAAGGTAGAATGCAGAACATTGTCTTTATAAGCTGTGTTACGCCAATTGAACTAGATGTTCCCTAAGACCATGGGTAGGACACATATTTTTAAAGGAACAGAAAATTCCCATCTGAAAACATTTGCTTATTGGAAAATGGAAGATTTTGAATACCCAGTGAGGGATGAGAGAGTCCAAGTTCTTCTGATCCTGTGGCAGGCCCATCAAATCCTTCCCCCTCTTCCCTCGCTTTTCCCTGTTTTTCACCAACAAATACAATGACAGTCCCCACTTTAACAGATAAGAAAACGGAGGCCCAGAGAAGGGGCAGGATTTGCCCAAGGTCACAGGCTTTATAGTACTTGGGCTAGTGGGAGACAAATGGGTCATTTAGGCAGGCTAATACTTTGGGTCCCTTCAAATCAATATTCTCCAAATTCTTGGTCACAATTTATTTAGAGGTAAGGCTGGGTACTGTATGGGAAAGCGGTTATATTTCCAGGGATGTCTAAATGTCTCTTGGAGATTTGTGCCCTGATAACCTCCAGCTACCCTGTCTTTTATTGCAGCATTGATTGGGTCAGGGCTATTTAGAACCCAGAGCTCCTGACTCTTAGTCCATTGCTCTTCACATCCTTTCTCTCCCACTTTGTACAGGTGTGGTCAACAGGCAAATTGACCTGTGCTTACCTGGCACAGGTAGGCAGGCTGCCTCTCATTTGGGCCAAAAGCAACCCCCAGTCTCATAGCCTGAGAATTGAGGAACTGTTTCTTACTGGACCTGCCATCCTGTTCAGTTGTCATATGACTTTTAACAGGCTTTTCATATCTCTGAACCTCAGTTTTATATTTTAAGACATCTGTAAAATGGAGCTAATGGTATCTAATGGTCATGCTCACCTCCAGGGCTACGAGGGGTTGAAATGAGCTTGTGAGTTGTAAATGATAGTACAAAGGGAAAGAATAATAATATTGCTAGTGCTACCTGCTTCTTCTCCTCGGGAAATTTTCTTTCTTGGTCCCTCTGCTCCTTTCCCCCCAGGGGACCAGGGACTTACTCCTGTCTTTGATCGAGATGAGAGATGAGATGAGTTTTGATGACTTGGAAGCTTTTCGAGCCGCCCACTCTTCCTCCTCCCACCCCGCTGAGCTGACAATTTCGCATGACATCAATTCCTCTGACAGCCGTGTAAACAGATGGTGGTCTCTCCTGCCTGGGGTGCTGGTGAGTGATACCATGGTAACCTGCTAAACTGTGACAGGTGCCAGGACCTCAGACACACACGTACACCACACAGGCAGCCGGCCCAAGCCAGGCTCAGCTCAGACACAGGTGGACCAGGGCTGGCTGGTGCGGTGGCAAGTGCACTGGTGTGTATACGAATCGTGGCTCTGCCCGTTCCTGGCTGTGTGACCATGGATGGATCGCCTCTTCTCTCTCTGGTCCTATGGGGGTAATCAGCCCTACCTTAGAGCAGCAAGGATTATGGAGCTGAAAGTACCTTGCCCAGAGATGAGTGGTACATTGCTGGCCTCCGTAAACCTTTGTTGAATGAATAAACAAATGGATGAAGGAGACCTAGAAGATCACCTCCCTGGAAGCTGGTTGGAATTTGAGTACCTTGTGGGTCCTCACTGGAAAGATATAAATGGGATATGAGAGTGCAGGAGGCTGAGATGGCGGCTTCCAAGGGCCACCAGCTTCTTTTCCGAAGAGCTGGAACATAATGCTTTGCAATAGGTGGGAGTCTTCATCCCCATGTCCCTCCTGGGCAGCGAGGGTGAACTGGCATTATCAGCTAGGAAGCTGGTGAGTGGGCCTGGGAGGCTCTGGGGTCATGCAATTGCAGCTTTCTCTAACCCTGCCTGCTTGCCTCAGTTTCCCAAATTGCCCTCTCATTCCTGCTGGGCTTGGAGCTCTGCTTTGAATGCTGGCCTACACCAAGCTCAGAGAGCAGCAGTGACTTGACTAAGGCCTCACAGCCAGCCATACAAACCACTTGAGCATGGGGCAATTTCCCCATTCTGTAGCCAGGTCCCTTTGTTTGAAGGGTCCTCCTCAGCCTCTCATAAGCCCTGAAAACTCTGTTTTTTCACACTTTGGAATCAGGACCTCGACCACACAGCCTGGGCCTAGCCGGCCAACCGGAAGAGTGCCCCAGACTATTTCTACTCCCTCTCCTTTCTCACTGTCCACCTCTTGTTGTTCCCCATGATTCATGGCTGGATTTGCCCCCTGCACAACCAGGGAGTATCACAAAGAAATGAAGCAGAGCCCAAGCCCATATCCAGGCCTGCTCTGCTACTAGTTGTGACCTTGACCAAGCTCCTTCACCTTTGGAAGTCAGTTCCTGCTTGCATCAAATGAGAAAGATGGTTTGGATGGGTTAAGTTAGATAATATCTGTAAAATGCTTGGAAGAGCACCTGCACATAGCAAACTTTCAATAAAGTATAGTGATTTTAATTTTTATGAAGAAATGGAGCTGGTTCCTACTGGACCTGCCATCTGGTTGTCCTGTAACCTAAAGCAGGCTCTTCAGATCTCTGAGCCTCAGTTTTATATTTTAGGACATCTGTGAAATAGAGCTAACGGCCATGATTACCTCCCACCACAGATGGGATTGACTTCAAGCAGGATATAGATGTCACAAAAGCACAGGCTTGGGAGACAGCTGGACGTAGGTCAAGCTGTGTGATGGTGGACAAGCCACTTGACTTCTCTGGTCATCTGTAAAATGGGGCTACCAGCCCCACCTTGCAGAGCCATTGTGAGGACTGAGTGGGGCACCTGGGGCCCAGGGCAGGAGGTGCTCAGTACACGATAACATGATGCTGGTTGTGATCAAGTCTCCAGGACAAGGGTTATTTAGACACCTTTGAGTGCCATGGACACCCACAGCAGGAATTCCTTATATGATATTCCTGGGAGGTGGCAGTTTGACTTTGGCTTGTATACCTCTTAAAAACAAAAAACAAAACCCATTGCCATCAATTTACTTCTGACTCATGGCAGCCCCATGTGCTATAGAGTAGAACTGCTCCATGGAGTTTTCTTGGCTGTATTGGGTGTATTTGAACTGCTAACCTTTAGGTTAGTAGTCAAGTGCAAACTGTTTGCGCCACCAAGGGACATGAGCCTCTGGTGAAAAGAAATTCCTTTCTGTCTAGTTGTACGGCTCTGATAGAAGATGATCTACAGAAACTTGCCTCCTTGTGACTTCCCCTCTGGGGTCTCCAGTTCTGTGCTGGAGGCTACCAGGACCACATTCACCTCTGCTCCCTCAAGGCAAGATGTGGTGGTCTGCTCACCTGAGCCAACAAGAACCAGGATGGAGAACTGGGCACAAGCAGCTGCCCATGGCATCCCCTCCCTCTGCTCCCTGAGAACTTTCTGACCTTCTTGGCCAGGCTGGAAGTTATGAGAGCTGGCAAGCGAGCACGAGAGATTGTCCTTGGGCAGTCTAAGTGCACCATCCTTCTTGGCTGAGTCCCAAGACTGGGCACGTGGTAGAGCACCAGGACAGGGTGACAGGGCTGGGCTCAATGCGGAGACTGGAGTGTGGGCTGCACCGTTAGAGGGGCCAGGGTTTGAGTCCAGCTCCCTGGCTAGGGCTGGGTGGGAGAGCGTGACAACGGTTCCTGCCTTACGGCATTCTTCTAAGAATTGAACAGTGAGAGATGTTTTCATGCCTAACATGGTTCTTGCAATCTACTAATAATCTGTTTTTCTTGTCTGTGATCAGTGAATGGGTTAATCTGCTCAGAGAGAAGCTTCAAATGAGCCAAGCTTTTAAACATTCATTACTCTTTCAGCTTCAAGGTTTTTTTTTTAAAAATTATTTTATGCTTCTTTTAAAATTCATCAGCTTGGAGCAAACTGGCTGCCTTAATAACAGCACTAAGAAAATGTTGATAAGGTTCTGCCAATAACAGATACTTCTCTGGCAGAGATGCAGTATGAGACCGGTTTCTGGTGACTTCCAATCAGTTTTCCCTTTTGGTCTTAGAGGGAGATCAGACACCTCTAGACCCTCTTGCCTGGCTGTGTCAACCCCCATGATGTTATATGGCTCCCACCTCCCCCACAGGATATAGGGAAATGAGAGGAGGGCAAGCAAAGACTCCGAAGAAAGAAAGAAGTGGGTCATGAACTCACTGTGCTTGTGTTCCAAGTTTTTGGAAGATATTGGAGCTTAGACTATTTACTTTTCCCACTTTGTCCTCATTTCCATCATGCACTATTATAATCACAGGCAACACAGAAACATAGATGGAAGAAGACAGGACTCCCAAATCCTCCCTTTCATTTTGTTCCTAACAAGGAATCCTAAAATTGGAAGAGAATGGAGAGATTGTTCAACCGAGCTTGCTGCCCAGGAGAGGAATCATTGCCAGAGGAGTCCCCTGGGAGAAGTGCAGTCATCCAGGGCCCCTCTTAAATACTTCCTTGATTGTGGAGCCCATTCAGGACAGGGGAAAGACCACTGAGGCAAAAATGAAGACATGTGAGTTCTAGTCCTGCCTGAGCTTCTAAGTGGCTCCATGACTTTGGACAAGGTGCTTCATCGCTGTGGCTTCAGTTTCCTCAGTGTCAAATCAAATCGGAGGTGTGACTATCTGACAGCAATAATCTAGAAGTTTTCATTACTTGGGTGCTTTTTATGCACTAGATTCAGAGGTAAGTGCATCACAGAAATATTCTCATTTAAATCTCCAAGTAACGCCAAGTTTCTTTGAAGAACCAGACGGCCAAGAAAGATCATATTAAATCTTAGGTCCTTTGTGTATCTGAAAGTTATCTCACCACACTTTTATAGGTTTACAGACCATCAGACTCTTGATAAAGGACAAAGAATTTCCAATTAGATACAGTATCTGTTAGAATTAGATTTTGCTGTGTGTAACAGAAAACTCAAAGTAACAGGGGCTTAAAGACACAAGGGTTTATATTTTTTTTGGCATAAAAGTTGTCAGGAAGCCAGCAGTTCAAGGCTGGAATGGCAGCTCCAGGAATCTATCAAGGACCCAGACTCCTACCTTTATGCTCAGCTATACAGAACTTCCATCCTCAAGGTCACTACATGGTCCAGGAAGACCTCCTGGAGTTCCAACCATCACAGCCCCATTGAGGCAGAAGGAAGAGGAAGAAAGAATTGACAGAAAGATGCACACTTCTAGCTTAGCCAGCTCCCTTTAAGTAGCCTTCCTGAAATTACCACAATTCATTTCCATTTGCCCATCATTGGCCAGAACTCAGTCATGTGGCCACACCTAGTGTCCTGGATTGAATTGTGTCCCCCAAAAATAAGTGTATCAATTTAGCTAGGCCATGATCCCCTGTATTGTGTGATTGTCCACTATTTTGTCATCTGTTGTGATTTTCCAATGTGTTGTAAATCCTACCTCTATGATGTTAATGAGGTGGGATAGGCAGCTGTTATGTTAATGAGGCAGGACTAAATCTACAAGATTAGATTTTGTCTTGAGCCAGTCTCTTTTGAGATATAAAAGAGAGAAGCGAGCAGAGAGACGGGGGAACCTCATACCACCAAAAAAGAAGCACAAGGAGCATAGCACATCCTTTGGACCCAGGGTTCCTGTGTGGAGAAGCTCTTAGACCAGGGGAAGATTGATGACAAGTACCTTCCTCCAGAGCTGACAGAGAGAGAAAGCCTTCCCCTGGAGCTGTCACCCTGAATTTGGACTTCTAGCCTCCTAGACTGTGAGAGAATAAACTTCAGTTTGTTAAAGCCATCCACTTGTGGTATTTCTGTTATAGCAGCACTAGATGATTAAGACACTTAGTTATAAGGGAAGGATGAGAAATGTAGTCTTTTAGCTGGGCTCATTGCTAGCCTGAATAAAATCCAGGGTCTGTTCCTAAGGAAGAAGAGGGGAAGGAATACTGGTGGTCCCTGGTACAGATGTGTATGTGAAGAGGACTGTATAATGAGAATTAGACCAAGTAGACTATTTTGCAGAAGTATTGTTTAGCTGGAGTACCTGAGTGGTGCAAATGGTTAATGCACTCGGCTGCTAACAGAAATGTTGGAGGTTCAAGTCCACCCAGAGGTGCTTCAGAAGAAAGGTCTGGTGATCTACTTCCAAAAAAATCAGCCATTGAAAATCCTATGGAGCACAGTTCTACTCTAATACACATGGGGTTGCCATGAGTCAGCAACTGGTTATTAATTTATCTATTTGAACTTGGAAATAAAGTACCACTATCTGTATCAGTTAGGATTTTTTGGGCTGCAAGTAACAGAAGCCCCACCTCCAACTGGCTTAAACAGTAAGGACATTTATTAGCGCACATATTTCACTTCCAGGGGTAGGGTTAGCTTCAGAAGCTCAACAACATCAAGACTGGCATCTGTCACCTCTCTTTTCTCCTGTACTTGGTGCTGTTTTCCTCCTCAGGCAGGAGGCAAGACAGCCACATTGGTTCCAGGAATCACACCCAGACTTAATGATGTCCAGGTAGGGAAAAGAGAACATCATTTCCAGTGACTCTCTCTTTGTGGTCTAGGTGAGTCAATTCCAATTCTCTCTTAGGAGTTAGAACATTTTCTCAAAAGTCTATCATGCCTCAGTGGCCAGCATTGGTTGTTAGCTACCTTCATTCAAATTGGCCCTCAATTCATGGCAACTGCATGCACAATGAATGAAACTCTGCCCAGTCCTGTGTCATCCACATGATCAACTGTAGATTGGACCATTGTGATCCATACATAGAGTTTTCACTGAATGGTTTTCAGAACTAGATCAACAAGCCTTTCTTCCTAGTCCACCTTAGTCTGGAAGCTCTCCTGAAACCTGTATAGTATCATAGCAACACCCAAACCTACACTGACAGATTACACACCTACTCCCAGATAAATCACTGGGAAGGGACAATGGATTACCTTTAGAGCAATTGACAATATCTGGATGTGGGCTCAGCTTCCCTGAGGCTCATAGCTACATAGGGGAGTAGTGAATACCTAAACAAAAGAAGGGCTCTGTTACTATGCCAAGAGAGGAACTGTGCAGGTAAGCAGCCTAAAGTGTTCACTGCAGCCTAGGAGGTAAGTCCTATCATCTCCATTTTGCTGCAAGGGGATTGAGGGTCAGAGAGTGAAGTAACTTGTTTGAGGCTATGCAGCCAGTAAGCAGCAGAGATAGAGACTGAACTAAGGCTTGCCCGACTCCAGTGCCCACACTGGTAATCACTACTTTACACCGATGCTTATCCCACATCTAACATGCTTAGCGTTACGCTCTCAAACCAGAGAAGGGGGTCTCAGAAGTCATCTCTGTCAGTGTTTCCCAAACTTCAATCACTTGTCTGCCACCTTTGGGACTGATTCTAGTATTTACTTTAAAAAGCAAATGGTTTACTTCACATTTTTATTTAAATAAAACCCTTATATTATTTTTGTTAAACTTAACTATTTTAATATAAACAATGGCATTTAAAAAGGAAACTAAAGCACCGACATGAATAGAAAACCAGTATTGCTTGCCAGAAATAGAAGATAATCATAAAAATAAATACAATGAAAACAAACACTCTTATTTTATTCTGGGAGCTGAGCTCAAGATCTGCTCTATCTGTGTTCTTAAGAATCAGTGTTAAAGACTTTTTGGCACCAAGCTGAGGCTTTCTCCTTGATGAAATGAGAAGGACTTAAAGAGACTGGAAAAGACCATTGCTTTCTTATTATGCATTTCAATGTCATTCGAGGCTCTTTTCACATATCAGTCTCTGAGACACATTAACCTATATAGAGCCCTGGGAATTGGTTAGCCACTGCAGCATGACAAACAACTACAGGACCTCAGGGGCCTCGAACAATAAGCTTTCATTCTCACAGATCTGCAGTTTAGCTCGTGCTCAACTAATCTAGGCTGGAACTGATCAGACGATTCTGCTGTCTTATCTAGAACAGGGTTCAGCAATTTTCTTCTATAAAAGGTCAGAAAGTAAATGTTTTAGGCTTTGTGGAGCATATAGTCTCTGTTGCAACTACTCCACTCTGCCGTTGAAGTGGAAAAGCAGCCATGGACCATATATGAATAAATGAGTATGCTGTGTTTCAAAAAACTTTATGTATGAACATTAAAATTTGAATTTCATGTAATTTTCACATGTCACGAAATGGTACCCTTCTTTTGATTTTTTTTCAATCATTTAAAATTCTAAAAGCCATTCTTAGCTCTACGGCCATACAGAAAGAGGCGATGGACCAAATTTGATCAGAGGGACATAGTCTGCTGACTCTTAGTCTAGAACAGAAGCTGTCACATCCTTTGCCAGAGTTGGCTTCATGAGTGTTCTAATTGTGCAGTCACACAGGCCCCCCTACCCCACCAAACGGACCTGTACATGGAAGGGCCCTGCACTCGGTTTACTGCTCTGCTGTTGCCATCTTGAAAAATTCTAATATTTTTAAAATGAGGGCCCTGCATTTTCATTTTGCACCAGGACCTGCAGATTATGTAGTCAGTCCTGGCCTCTGCTCACGTGCTGTGTAGAGACATGGAGAATTCTCTCCCAACAGTGGTCTCTCTGGTGCTTGCTCTCCTTCCTGTGATGGCAGAGAGGCAAGAAGGCAAATGGAGACATCTCAGCCTCATAAGGTCTGGCTTGGGAGAGGCTCACCATCACTTCTGTCCACGTTCTGTTGGCCAAAGCAAGTCACATGGGGAAATATACCCTGTTCCTTTAATGGGAGGGACTCCAAAGACACATGATAAAGGGCTTGGATACAGGGGGATGTGAAGAACTGGGAGCAAGAATTCTACCACAAGCCCTGTATTTGTAGCTGTTGTTAGCCGCCATGGAGTCAGCCGCCAACACATGGTGACCCCATGTATAATAGAATAAAACTGCCCGCTCCTGCGCCATCCTCAAGATTGGTTGATGATTGGACTGCTGTGATGCATAGGATTTACACTGACTGATTTTCAGAAGTAGATCACGAGGCCTTTCTTCCCAGTTTGGCTTAGTCTGGAAGGTCCACTGAAACACGTTCAGCATCATAGCTACGTACAAGCCTCCACTGACAGATTTGATGTGGCTGCACATGAGGTGTATTGGCTGAGAGGTGAACCCTGGTGTCCAGCATGGAAGGCGAGAATTTTACCACTGAACCACCAATGCCCACAAACCCTATGCTGTTGTTGTTAGGTGCCATCGAGTAGGTTTCGACTCAAAGCGATGCTGTGTACACAGAACAAAACACTGTCTGGTCCTGTACCATCCTCACAATCGTTGTTATGCTTGAGCCCATTGTTGCAGCCACTGTGTCAATCCATCTCGTTGAGAGTCTTCCTCTTTTTCACTGACCCTCTACTTTACCAAGGATGATGTCCTTCTCCAGGGATTGGTCTCTCCCAACAATATGTCCCAAGTATGTAAGACATAGTCTCACCATCCTTGCTTCTAAAAAACGTTCAGATTGTACTTCTTCCAAGACAGACCTGTTAGTTCTTTTGGCAGTCTATGGTATATTCAATATTCTTTACCAACACCACAATTCAAAGGCATCAATTCTTCTTCGGTCTTCTTTATTCATTGTCCAGCTTTCGCATGCATATGATGCTACTGAAAACACCATGGCTTGGGTCAGGTACACGTTAGTCTTCAACGCGACACCTTTGCTTTTCAACATTTTAAAGAAGTCTTTGAAGCAGATTTGCCCAATGCAATGCGTCTTTTGATTTCTTGACTGGTGCTTCCATGGGTGTTGATTGTGCATCCAAGTAAAATGAAATCCTTGACAACTTCAATCTTTTCTCTATTTATCATGATGTTGGGTCCAGTTGTTAAGATTTTCGTTTTCTTTATGTTGAGATGTAATCCATACTGAAGGCTGTGGTCTTTGATCGTCATCAGTAAGTACATCAAGTCCTCTTCACTTTCAGCAAGCAAGGTTGTGTCATCTGCATTATCACAGGTTATTAATAAGTATTCCTCCAATCCTGATGCCCTGTTCTTCTTCATATAGTTCAGCTTCTTGGATTATTTGCTCAGCATACAGATTGAATAGGTGTGGTGAAAGGATACAACCCTGATGCACACCTTTCCTGACTATAAATCACGCAATATCCCCTTGTTTTATCTGAACAATTGCCTCTTGATCTACGTACAGGTTCCTCATGAACACAATTAAGTGTTCTGGAATTCCCATTCTTCCTAATGTTTTCCATAATTTGTTATGATCCACACAGTCAAATTCCTTTGCATAGTCAATAAAACACAGGTAAACATCTTTCTGGTATTCTGTACTTTCAACCATGATCCATCTGACATCAGCAATGATACCCCTGGTTTCACATCCTCTTCTGAATCCAGCCTGAATTTCTGTCAGTTCCCTGTTGATATACTGCTGCAGCCTCTTTTGAATGATCTTCAGCAAAATTTTACTTGCATGTGATATTAATGATATTGTTTGATAATTTCCACCTTTGGATGGATCACCTTTCTTGGGAATAAGCATAAATATGGATCTCTGCCAGCCAGTTGGCCAGGTAGCTGTCTTCCAAATTTCTTGGCATAGATGAGTGAGCACTTCAGCACTGCATCCGTTTGTTGAAATATCTCAATTGATATCCCGTCAATTCCTGGAGCCTTGTTTTTTGCCAATGCCTTCAGTGCAGCTTGGACTTCTTCCTTCAGTACCATAGGTTCCTGATTATATGCTACCTCTTGAAATGGCTGAACATCGACCAGTTCTTTTTGGTATAATGACTCTGTGTAGTCCTTCCATCTTCTTTTGATGCTTTGTGCATCTTTTAATATTTTCCCCATAGAGTCCTTCATTATTGCAACTCAAGGCTTGAATTTTTTCTTCAGTTCTTTCATCTTGAGAAATGCTGAGTGTGTTCTTCTCTTTTGGTTTTCTATCTCCAGCTCTTTGCACGTGTCATTGTAATACTTGACTTTGTCTTCTCAAGCCGCCCTTTGAAATCTTCTGTTCAGTTCAGCCCTGTAAGAGTGTGTTAATCCTCCAAGTTGTTTGAACACTTCCAGTGTCATAGAACCCATTACCTTCCAAGACAGCCCCTGGTGCTCTTGTCTGTAAGCTTTATCAGTCCACATCAGCCCATGAAGAGGCAAGGACCAAAGACTTGCGTCTGTCCTGAGGTTGGCTTCAAAACCAAAAAAAAAACCACACCTGCTGCTGTCAAGTCGATTCAGACTCATAGTCATCCTATAGTACAAAGTAGACCTGCCTCATAGGGTTTCCAAGGAGTGGCTGGGGGATTTGAACTGCCAGCCTTTTGGTTAGCAGCCAAACTCTTAACCACTAAGCCACCAGGGCTTCAGGAGGCTTCAGCCTCTGTGAGAGCAAGGGGACAGAAAGAAGCACAGGGCCAATTCCGTTTGTACAGATGCAAGGTAATGGAACTCAGTGACATTTCCAGTATTCAGACCAGTTTGCCAATCTCCTCCCACACGACTCAGCCAGCTCTGTTTCCTGGAAGAGCCCTCTTGGGGATCTCAGTATCTCAGATAGCACCTTCATGCGAAACTGGATGAGAAAGATGTTTAGCTGACCTTCTTCTTGGGAATTCTTTCTAGGTTTTAAAACACATTTGAATAAGCAGAGTGAGTCCCCACACATATATGTGACTGTACCACTCACCTACCTAACTCCTTTCCTGCCCTTCACCCAGCCAATGCTTAGATTCACATCATGGCCCTCCACAGCCAGCTTAGGTGACTTCATTTCCCACCAGAGTCTGTCAGTCATCCTTCAGTGTATTTCATCCCTTCCAAAAACCAAAAAAACGAAACCCATTGCCTACAAGTCAATTCCAACTCATAATGACCCTATAGGACAGAGTAGAACTGCCCCAAAGGGTTTCCAAGAGCACCTGGTGGATTCAAACTGCTGACCTTTTGGTTAGCAGCCATAGCACTTAACCACAACACCACCAGGCTTTCACCCCTTCCTGGGCACACTAAAAACCTTTGCACCCATTGTCACAACCCTGTAGGTCACAAATGTAATAACCCAGCTCAAATACTTCTAAACAAAAAATTATTGGCTCATATAACTGGTAATGTGGGTGGAGGTAGCTTTAGGCATTGAAGCTTTTCAGATTATTGTTGCTGATGGTTGCTGTTGAGTTGGCTCCAACTCTTGGCCACCCTATGTACAATAGAACAAAACGTTGCCAAGTCCTGTGCCATCTTTGTGATCATTGGCATGCTTGAATCCATTGTTGTGACCACTGTGTACTTTTAGTGCCTCCCAACCTAGGGGCCTCATCTTTCTACATTTTATCAGACAATATTCTGTTGTGATATGTAAAGTTTTCATTAGTTAATTTCTGGAAGTAGATCACTATGTCTTTCTTCCTAGTCTGTCTTAGTCTGGAAGCTCTGCTAAAAACTGTCCACATGGATGACTCTGCTGATATTTAAAATACTGGTGGCAGGGCGTCCAGCATCGTAGCAACATGCAAGCCACTACAGTATGACAAACTGACAGACAGGAGGTGGGAGGCAGAGGTACTTCAAAAGATGCCTTCCAGAATATGCTTTCTTCTGTGTTGGCTCCATTCTGAGGCAGGCCTTCCCATCATGATGACCACTATCAGCTTCAGTGGAGAGAACCTCTTTTCCAGGCATTCCAGCAAAGGTCCCAGGGCCGACTCTCATTGGCTGATTTGGATCATGTGTCCATTATGAAGCCAGTGACTGTGGGGTGGGGGATAGAATGTACCAATTGGCCAGACCTGGATCATATACTTACTCCTGCATCTAGGAAGGTGGCATTAACCATAGGGACCAAGAGTGGGGATTCCCCTGAGGAAAATTAGGGTATGATTACCAAAAGAAGAAGGAACAGAGGCTGGAAAGCCAAGACAACAGATGTCCCCCACCCTCTGGTTCCTCTGTCTGAAATGCCTCCCTCTTCTTCTCCATGTGGCAAACTCCCATGTATCCTTCTAGCTTCATCTCTAGCGTCACTTTCTCTTTCTGATCCCTTGTCCCACCCTTTCTCTGTGTGCCCACCTCATCAACTGCACTATGCTGCCAGGTGTCTCTAGGGCTACTTGCCTCTGGGAGATGCTGAGGAACTTGGCTGAAACCTCAGTTTTGGAGCCTGTGCGAGTTTGGCACTGTTATGGATTGAATTGTATCCCCAAAAATATGTGTTGCAATTCTAACCCTTATACCTGTGGATCTAATCGAATCTAATGTAATCACCTTCCATAATGCAATCAATCAGTAGAGGTCATACCAGTGTAGGGTGCATCCTAAATCTAATCACTTCTGAGTTATATAAAGAGCAACATAAACACACACATGAATGCACACATAGGGGAAGACAGATGCCATTTGAAGATCATCTACAAGCCAATGAATGCTAAGAAACCAAGGAATACCCAGGCTATCAATAAGAAAGGAATCATCATGGCCAAGACTGTGATTTGGGCTTTCAGGCTCCAGAACTGTGAGTAAATGAATTTATGTTCTTTAAAGACCCCCCCTTGTGGCATTTCAGTTACAGCAGCACTAGGTAACTGAGACAAGGACCTTCCCTGATGTCTGCCTGCTCTAACCTTCCTCCTGTGGGACCCTCAGCTCCTGTATCTAGGTGGCTTCTTTCAGGGTGGCCTGCTGGTGTGCACACCTTGGACCCCTCACCATCTCCACAAAGAACTCATCCTACTTGTGGTTCTGTGAGTTTAATAGCTTTGCTGAAGATCTGAGGGTAACAGAGGACTAACGTGGCTCACAGCTGAGCCTTCTGCCATCAGGCAGGCTCCCGCTGGCCCCCCCATCCCCATCTCCAAGAACACCCTTCTACCAAGTCTGACCTTCCACTGGGCCCCACTGTGGGCAGTGGAGTTCAGGTCCGTCTCCTCCTTGACTCCTCTTGACCTCTTGCAGTGTTGGACCAGCACACTAATCTGTAGTCACTCATCTCCCTTCCTGCTCTTCTCCCCTGACCCCAGTTCTGGTGATCAATTTTTTCACAATGAGGCAGTGGTGATTTAGTGGTAGAATTCTCACCTTCCATGCAGAAGACCCTGGTTTGATTCATGGCTAGTGCACCTCATGCACAGTCACCACCCATCTTTCAGTGGAGGCTTGAGTGCTGCTCTGATGATGAATAGGTTTCAGCAGAGCTTCTAGATTAAGACCAACTAGGAAGAAAGACCTGGTGATCTACTTCTAAGAATCAGCCAGTGAAAACCCCATGAATCCCAATCATGGGGATGGTGCAGGACCAGGCAGCATTTTGTTCTGTTGTACATGGGGTCTCCATGAGTTAGGGCCAACTCAATGGCAGCTAACAGCAACAATTTTTTCATCTCACTGCAAATCCAGTGATCTGGTGAGCCTCCCTCTCCTCTCGGCTGGTCTGAGCTCCTGGAGCACAGGGCATGTCCAGGTCACCTCCGCACCCCCACTGCCTGAGACTGCGCAAGACACAGCAGGTACTCACTAGAGGCTGGATCCAAAAGCTCCTTTCAACAAAAGACTGCATTAAAAAAGATTTCAGCACTAATTTCCCTGGCTCTGCAGGAAGCACAGAGAGTATGAGTGAGTGATGATTTCAGCAGAAATGCCACAGGACGTTCGGGCTCTCAATTATTGATGGGACTAAGGAGATGTGTTCCCAGGGCTCTGCAATACGTTCTGAGGATGGAAGGGCAGATGTGAATGACTTTGTTCCTTGGAGTCTCTGCAACCTTAATCTGCAGACATCAAGGAGAAGACTTTTAGCTCCTTTTTGTAGCAATGAAGAGCTGTTCAGGAGCCCAGTTTTATGTCTGCTCAATTACTGTTTCTCCATATGCAGCCAGTGCACACCTGAGAAGAGGATGGCCTCTGAGGCAAAGGATGTCAGTTCGAGTCAAGCTCTGCCTAGGTCGCTGTGGTACCACTCTCTGGGCTGCTGCACTCTTTCCCTGCAGGGGAAGCAGTGAAATACATCATACATGGGCTTACAGCCCTAAGTTGTGTGCACACAGTAGGGCTCACTAGATGGTCATCCCAATGCTCTGCTCTGGCTAGACTGAGTCGGGCTTGACTCTGGTGGCCCTGAGCTCTCTGAGTCTCCCAACAGGGGCAGAGTTTCTGGATGGAAGTGAAAAAAAGGTTTACAAAGGATTTCCTTTTCACCTGGACAGTGGGTACATATTGTACAATTATCTGCAAGGGATTTCTTCTTGTTTATGTAAGGAAGCATCTAAGGGTTTTTGGGCAAGACTGTTAGTGCTTTTCTTAAGAGCACCAGGTATGTTTGTCCCAAGGGGAGAGGGAGCGCCGGTTGCTGGGACAGAGGGTGCACTGGTCCCGGAGGATGGGGGGTGCCCTCGTCCTGGGGACAAGGGGTGCACTGGTCCCAGGGACAGGGGGTGCACTGGTCCCAGGGACAGAGGGTGCACTGGTCCCAGAGGATGGGGGGTGCCCTGGTCCTGGGGACGAGGGGTGCACCGGTCCCAGGGATAGAGGGTGTCCTGGTCTTGGGGATGAGGGCTGCACCGGTCCCAGGGACAGAGGGTGCACCTGTCCTGGGGCCCGTGTACAGGCTCTGCAGACAATCCTGAACTTTCATCTGGTGCTTGGAGAGCCCAGAAGCGGTTGGAGACAGAGCAGCCCCTAGAGCCTCCACCCCATTGGGGCTGGCCCTGATGTTCACTGTGAGTCTCCATTGCGATTACCTCTATGATGTGTATGTAATGACTACAGCGCCTGTGATCACAGAGTCATGGCAGGGTCTGGTATTCCATAGGTGCTCAATAAATAGTTGAATGAATTACATGGTGAAGAAACAGACTTGGAATTGGACTTCCACTTTTATGAGTGCTGGCTTAGTGTCTCATTCCCCTTGAAAATCAATTCCTTCATTTTTGAAAGTCGATATAACACCGCTTCCTGAGCTGGGTTTTGAGGATTTGTGGAAACACCTAGCAGATTGTTAGCCCTCAATCTACCATGGCTTCTCCCTCTGAGTGCTCGGTTGCCTTCTGCAGAATTTCAGAAGTCTCCATTTTATTTCTTATCCTTCCTTAAATAAATCATTTTCTCCTTAAGTACTGCCTTCTAGATAAATAAAACTCTCCTATTTAATTTCATTGTTTTCCTGTTTGTTTAATTACTACTATTAAAATGTTAATGCCGTCTTGTATTTTTCATGGCAAATGTGATTTTTTAGCTCCACTTGGGATTCCTGTATTTGTCAAGTTTCTGCTGTTGCAAGTATCAAGAACCTGCTTCAAACTGGCTTTTAGAAAAGGTGGGGACCTTTATTGGCTAATGGATCTAAGTATTCTAGGGGGTGGCTTTAGCCAAACACAGGGCTGGATGCAGGTGATGGTGTTGGGATTGAGAGTTTCTTTTTCATCTCTGCTGCCCTCTGTGTGGCCCTCACTCTTGGGAAGAGCAGCCTTTTACTTTCATTCTCTCCTCCCAACAGCTCCTTCAAAAGAGCTTCTCCTTCCCATCACAGAAGCCAAAAGTCTTGGGACTTCAGTGCAAACCCTATGGTGCAAGGAACGTGACATGCTGATGTCCTGCTGTATCAGGTAGCCGCATCTGGAGCTGGGGGTGGGATATTAGTCCCATCTAAGCTTCATGGGCTGAGAGTGGGCGAGGGTGCTTCCCAGTGGGAAATCAGGGTGGGGTTCTTCTATTAGAGGCAGGGGATATAGAAGTAAACATGATTACTATTTCTATTTTATAGGTGAAGAAAGAACCTGTGTCTAGTACTTTTCCATTAGCACCTAACTCAGCCCCCTGGGGCCTGGGTGTCAACTGCCGTTGAGTCTACTTGGACTCATGGTGCTTCATAGGGTTTTCAAAGGCTGATTTTTTGGAAGTAGATCACCAGGCCTTTCTTCTGAGGTGCTTCTAGGTGGACTTGAACCTCCAGCCTTTCGGCTAACAGCCGAGTGTATCAACCATTTGCACCGCCCAGGGATTCCAGGTATCACATTGCCAACTTTAAAAGCCTTTGGGACCAGGTTGCTTGTGTCAGCTTCTGGGTTTGTCCAGGACCATAGTTGGGGCCCAAAGCTGTTCTGAGCATAGAGGCAGAGGTGCATGAATGGGAGTGGGCAGGGAGCATCATAATGTCTTAGGCTGTGAATTAGAGTCGACTCAACGACAATGGTTTGGTTTCACATATATATATAAAGAAAGAGAGAGAGAGAGATTTATCTTAAGGAAATTGTTCATGCAGTTGTAGAGGCTGGTGAGTCCCAAGTACATGGGTCAGGCTTCAGACTGGAGGTTTCTCCTGACTCACTAGCTGCAGGGGCCGATGAACCCAAGATCAGCAGGTCACACAGCAGGCTGCTGGCTCACAGGCTGCAGGGGCAGATGAGTCCCAAGATTGACAGGCGATATGGCAGGCCACTGACTTGAGTCTCAAAAACTGGAGGTCAGATTATGATGAGCTGGATGCAGGATTCAGAGTGAGCAAAAATCAAGGAACTTTGGCAGAATGTCCATTTATATTGGAAGCAGCCCACACCCTCGAGGAAACTCTCCTTAAAACTGATTGACTGATCATATCATCATTGAGGTTAGTACATTATATCACAAAATGGAGGATAACTACATCATTACATAACTACCAAACTGCATCATTACATGATTGCCACCACTGAGAATCATGACCCAGTCAAGTTGAAACGCAACTTTAACCAGCACAGTCCACTCCTTGTAAGCTTGGCACCTGTGCACATCCCTTAAACCATACGCAATCTTTAAATAAAGACAATTATGAAGTCATACTTGTACCTAACATGATACAACTAACATGCGCACAACCGAAAATGCACTAGCCCCTTTTACACCTTATATTTTATAAGTGAAGAAAACAAAAATATCTGATGCACACATACGAGGAAGAAATACTCATAACAATTACAGTCCTTGTTTCTGCAATAGGTCACATGATTGTAACTGGTATTTAGAACTACCTTCTTCCACCACCTATTCTGTATTCCCTTTGCCTTCAGCAAGCACCTCAGCTGGTTGTTGTTTTTTGCCTGATGGGGTGACCCAAACCTTCATTTCTGAAGGGTCTGGGCCGTTAGTAGTCATGTCGGAATTGCGTTGCTGTAGTTTTGGATTGACTTTAATCACAGGGCTTGGTACTACTAAGAGATATCCTAAGAGATCTGCTGTATTCTAGATGTACTCTTCTTCACCTTCATTATGTAATAGAAACCTTATTTCTCCTAATAATCAGGATCAATCACACCAGCCAATACAGTGACTCCCTTCTTTGCCTGTTGATCCAGAGACATGAGGATCCTGAAGTAGCCAGGTGGGATTCTTAACTTCCAGTTCAATGGAATCATTGTTGTGTCTCCTGGTGGGAGAATTCCTGTCTTTGGAACTAAGACTCCTAGACCCACAGAGAATAGGCTCTCAGGGACAGGAAGCAAAAATTTTGTGATTAGGTCACTAGGGGTAATAGACAGTGGCGCCACTCCCATTTCCATCCATTGATTCCTGGACCTGTGAATCCTGGTTATGGGAGAAACAGCACCATATATGCGATGCAGGTTTAGAGCATATACAGCCTCCTGGAGAACATTGCCCCAACCCTTCAAGATACTGTCACCTAGATGGTGCTATAATTGTGTCTTTAGAGGGCCATTCCATCATTCTATCAAGCCAACTGCTTCAGGATGATGGGGAACATGGTAAAACCACCGAATTCCATGAGCATGGGCCCATTGCTGAGCTTTATTTGCTGTGAAGTGAGTCCCTTGATCTGAGGCGATGCCATATGGGATACCATGATGGTGGATAAGGCATTCTGTAAGTCCACAGTTTTGGCAGAAGCATTGTGTGCAAGGAAGGCAAATCCATATTCAGAGTAACTGTTTATTCCAGTAAGAACAACATGCTGCCCTTTCCATGATGGAAGCAGTCCAATGTAATCAACCTGCCACTAGGCTGCTGACTGTTCACCTTGAGGAATGGTGCCATATTGGGGGCTGTGTTGATCTCTGCTGCTGGCAGATTGGGCAATCAGCAGTGGCTGTAGTCACGTTAACCTTGATGAGGGGAAGTCCATGTTGTTGAGCCCATGCATAACCTTCATCTCTGCTACCATGGACATTTTGTTCATGAGCCCTTTGGTCAATGATGAGTGTGACTAGGGAAAGAGGATGACTGGTTTCCATAAAACGTGCCATCCTATCCACTTGATTTTTAAAATCCTCCTCTGCCCAGGTCACCCTTTGGTGAGCAGCCCCATAAGACAAAAATATCTTCACTTCTTTGGCCCATTCAGAGAGGTCTATCCTCATACCTCTTCCCCATAACTCCTTGTCACCAATTTTCCAATCATGTTCCTTCCAAGTCCCTGATCATCCAGCCAAAACATTGACCACAGCCTATGTATCCATATATAATCACACATCTGGTCATTCTTCCTTTCAAGCAAGGTAAATTACCAGATGCACTGCTCAAAGCTGTACCCATTGGGAGGATTTCCCTTCACCACTGTCCTTCAAGAAGTTTACAGAAAGGGTCTGCAGTGCTGCTACTGTCCACTTTCAAGTGGTGTCTCCATATCGTGCAGAACCATCTGTAAACCAGACACAAGGTTTCTCTTGCTTGGTCAGCTGATCATAAGGAACTTCCCATGAAGCCACAGGTGCAGACTGGGAGAGGGCAGGTAATGTGACAGGAGTGGAGACCATGGGCATTTGGACCACTTCCTCATGCAACTTGCTTGTGACTTCAGGTCCTCCTGGGGCCCAATCTCATATATACCACTTCCATTAATGAAGAAATGCTGCTGTGTATCCAACTCTATGGGTCAGACAACACTCAGTTCATGACGGGCAGCTCAGGCCACATGGTGACATGGTGACCCATGGTTAAGTGTTCAGTTTCTACCAACGCTCGGTAACAAGGCAAAGGATATTTCTCAAAAGGAGAGTAGTTATCTGCAGAAGATGGCAGGGCTTTGTTCCAAAATCCTAAGGGTGTGGGCTGTGATTCACCAGTAGGGGCCTGCCAAAGACTCCAAACAGCATCTCTACCTGCCACTGACACTTCAAGCACCATTGGATCAGCCAGATCACATGGTCCAAGTGGCAGAGCAGCTTGCACCTGAATCTGTTGCAGAGCCTTCTCTTGTTCTGGGCGCTACTCAAAACTAGCAGCTTTTCAAGTCACTTGATAAATAAGCTGGAGTAGCACACCCAAATGAGGAATATGTTGCCTCCAAAATCCAAAGAGGCCCACCGGGCTCTGTGCCTCCTTTTTAGTTGTGGGAGGATCCAGATGCAATAACTTATCCTTCACTTTAGAAGGAATATCTCAACATGCCCCACACCACTAGACGACTAGAAATTTCACTGAGATGGAAGGTGACTGAATTTTTGCTGGATTAATTTCCCACCCTTTAGCACACAAATGTTTTATCAATAAGTTCAAAGTCATTTATACTTCTTCCTTACTAGGTCAAATCAGCATAAAGTCATCAATGTAATGGACCAGTGTGACGTCTTATGGACAGAAAAGGTGATCAATGTCCCTGCAGTCTAAATTATGCCAAAGGGCTGGAGAGTTGATATACACCTGAGTAGGACAGTGAAAGTGTATTGCTGGCCTTGCTGGCTCATGGTAAACTGCTTCTGGTGTTTCTTTGAAACCAGAATTGAGAAAAAGGCATTGGCCAGATCAACAGCTGCATCCCAGATACCAGGAGATTTATTAATTTGCTCAAGAAATGAAACTACATTTGGAACAGCAGCTGCAACTGGAGTCATCACCTGGTTAAGTTTTCAGTACGTCACTGTCATTGTCCAAGATACATCTGTTTTTTTTTTTTTTTGCACAAGTCAGATAGGTAAGTTGAATGAAGATGTGGTGCGAATTGTCACCCCTGTATCCTTCAAGTCCTTGACGATGGCAGTAATCTCTGCAATCCCTCCAGGGATGCAGTATTGCTTTTGGTTTGCTATTTTCCTAGGTAGGAGCAGTTCTAATGGCTTCCACTTGGCTTTTCCTACCATAATAGCCCTACTCCACATGTCAGAGATACATTGTGGGAGTTCTGTCCGTTGCTGAGTTTATCTATTCCAATTCTTCATTCTGGAATTGGGGAATCACTACAGGATGGGTTCAGGGATGTTCTGGACCCACTGTGAGATAAACCTGAGCTAAGACTCCATTAATAATCTGATCTCCATAATCTCCCACTCTGACTCGTGGGCCACAATGCCATTTCAGTTCTCCTGGAATTAGTTTCAGTTCAGAGCCAGTATTCTGTAATCCCCCAAAAGCCTGATTATTTCCTTTTCCCCAGTGAACAGTTACCCTCATAAAAGGCCATACATTCCTTTGGAAAAGGCTGGGAGAAAGAGTAACAGTACAAATTTTTGGCAGTGTAGTGGGGTCCTTCCTTAAGGGGATCCAGCCTCCCATTCATTCAAGGGGTTATGGGTTTGTAAACTGGTTCATGTCTGGGAATTGATCGAGGGCTTGTGACTATCTGGTGATTCAAGTTAGACTGCCATTCACTTGACCTAGAATTCTTCTGCTTGTACAGATCAAGTAAATATTCAGTAGATTTCCCATATTTTTTACTCATAGGGACACCATGACTAAGTAGCCAATGCCAACGCCATAAGTCCATATAAGTCAGTTTATTCTGATTACTGCCTTGACTCCATTGTCCATTTCAGTAACCATGCCCACCCTGTCTTTGTCAGTTGAGTGCTGCTGCTTGGCCCCTACCACCATGGGGGTGCAATCAGCTCCATTGTAGTAGCTGGGTGTCTTAATTCAGTTAGGGCAGTTCCCACTGTCAAATATGACTTTCATAAAATAGCAATCACAACAGTCTTCGAGGATGCTGGGGCTCCCTTCACAAATTTGTTCTTCACAGTTGTGGTAAAAGGTGTGCCCTCTGGGCACTCCATGTGTGGATTTTTGGGTCTAACCTGATAAATCCACTCTAACAATTTCCCTAAGCCTTTGGATATCTTCTTCTACAGTATACAAGGCAGGTCTGGTACTTCAGCTTGATTTAGTTTAGGCCACCAAGTAATCCATGTGTCAGCGAACCAAACAAACTATTAGATAGTTTCCTAACCTCTTGAGCTGAAACGTTGAATGAAGAAATTGTGCTTAGTGGGCCAATAGCAATCAACTCAGACTGATCCAACTTTATGTTGCTTACACCATTATCCCACACCCTTAATAGCCATTTCCACACACATTTCCCCAGGTTCTTGTTTGTACATATTAGAAAAGTCAAGCAGTTATTTTGGCGTGTAATGTACTTCCTCCTTTGTCACACTTTGTACTTTACCTTTTGGGGCTTGCTGCGTCTTAAGTCTAGTTATAGGTCTAGAAGCAAAAATAAGTGGTAGGGATGTGTTCTGGGAACATTCAGCAATGTCTTGTAAGGTGTCTGCCTCAGGCAGTGTCCCAGGCAATGACTCAGACACCTCCCCAGGTGATGAATCAGACACTGCCCCAGGCAATAACTCAGACAAAGGTTATTCAGACACAGCTGGATTAATCTCATCAAATGGGGATGGAGGGGCTAATGGTTTTACTGGGGAGCGTGGTTTAGCAGACAAAGATGGAGTAATCTCTTCAGATGGGAGTGAGAGGGTTTGTTCTCCTGGCAGGAGTGATTCATTGGAATTTAGGGGCTTAGTGTCCCCAGCTTCCTGGTTATCTGCCCATCCCAAATTTTAGGATTCCATTTCTCCCCAGTCAACACCTTCATTTTAACTTCAGACAGCATTCAAGGTTGGGAATTCAATTGGCATTGTATTATAGTCACTCTTGCCATAAAACTCTGGGTTTGGTTTTCAGCAACATCAGCTCTATTACTACAAGAAATAAGGCTTTCTTTCAGTGCACAAGTGACAATTTTGAGGTTGTTTATTTGAACTGTGACTCTGAAGCTCTGAGTTCATATGTTTCTTTCACCACTTTGTCTAGCAAAAGTAGGACCAACCAACTAGTCTCATTATATTTATCATTCTGACAAAATTGTAGAAAAGTATCAAACGTGATCATATGGAGCCTTGCCTCTCACCAATACTTGATCTATTGGTGATGATATTTTGTGTATTTCTATTGCCATCTCACATCATGGATTAGTAGTACCCTCTTTACTACTGGAAGCAGATTCTTCAACATTTTTCACACGAACCAGACTTGAGAACCAATTTAGAGAACTCATCTTTATAATTTTGTTTCTCTACCTATCTATCTATCTATCTATCTATCTATCTACCTATCTATCAATCTCTGTCTGTCTATCTACCTATAGAGAGATTTATCTCAAGGAAATGGCTCATGCGGTTGTAGAGGCTGTCAAATTCCAAGTCCTTGGGTGAGGCATCAGACTGGATGCTTCTTCTGACTTATGTAGCTGCAGGGGCTGATGAATCCAAGATTGGCTGGTAAGATGGCAGGCTGTGGTTCACAGGCTGTGGTGGCCAATGAATCCCAAGATTAGCAGGTGATAGGACAGGCTGCTGGCTCAAGTCCCAAGAACTGGAGGTCAGATGATGATGAACTGGAAGCAGGATCCAGAGTGAGCAAAAGCCAGCAAGCTTTGCCAGAATGTCCATATATATTGGATGCAGCCCACAACTCCAAGGAAACTCCCATTACAACTAACTGACTGATCACATCAGATCACATTATGGAGGTGTTCACATTTTATCACAAAACAGAGGATAACTACATCATTATCCACATCATTACATAACCGTCAAATTACACCATTATGTAACTGCCAAACTACACCATTATATAACTTCCACTGCCGAAAATCGTGGCCCAGTTGGCACACAACCTTAACCATCACAGATGAGGTCCTTCCCTTGTCATAGTTTTTCCAAGGATCTTGACAATCTTGTTCAGGTTGAGGCCCCATCTGGATTCTTGTTCTCTCATCTTTGAAATGGAAGCAAATAAATGGAAGCATCTGGAGGATTAGATTAGGTGACAAGCACTTAGTAGGGGCTCAGTGAATGCAGAATTGACTCTAAACCTGTGTGACCTTCAGCATGTCACTATGACTTTGAGCAAGTCACTTCAGCTCTCCGAGCCCCAGCATCTTTGTCTCTAAAATGTGACTGATGATAACCTTGAGCCTAAGATTGGGCAAGCAAGAGACGCCCAGTAAGTGTTTGGAGACTGAGATTGGAGAGGACCTTGTAAACTATAGGTACCTACCGTGTGCCAGGATTCGCCAACGTGTTCTCCTTCGGTCTTCACTGTTACTGTATTAGTTTCCTAGGGCTGCTGTAACAAATCACCACAAATTTGGTGGAATTTATTTTCTCATAGTTCTGGAGGTCAGAAGTCCAAAATCAAGGTGTTTGCTGGGTCATGCTCCCTCTGACGGCTCCAGGGGGAGAATCCTTCCTTCCAGCTTCTGGTGACTCCAGGTATTCCTTAGCTTGTAGACAAATCACTCCAATCTCTGCCTCTGTCTCCACGTGGCCATCTTCCCTCTGTGTCTCTGCGTGTCAAATCTCCCTTTCTTTTCCCTATAGGGACACTAGTCATTGGATTTAGGGCCTACACTAAATCCAGCATGATCTCATCTTGAAAACCTTATCTTAATTGCATCTGTAAAGATCTTATTTCCAAATAAGGTCATATTTGCAGGTTGTTGTTGTTAGATGCCCTTGAGTTGGTTCCAACTCATATAGACCCTAGGTACAATGGAACAAAACAATGCCCAGTCCTGTGCCATTTTCACAATCGTTGCTGTTTGAGCTCATTGTTGCAGCCCCTGTGTCAATTCATCTCACTGAGGGTCTTCCTCTTTTTCACTGACCCTCTACTTTACCAAGCAAGATGTCCTTCTCCGGGACTGGTCCTTTCTGATAACATGTCCAAAGTAAGTGAGATGAAGTCTCGCCATCCTTGCTTCTAAGAAGCATTCTGGCTGTGCTTCTTCTAAGACAGTTTATTTGTTCTTCTGGAAGTCCATGGTATATTCAATATTCTTTACCAACATCACAATTCAAATGTATCAATTTTTCTTTGGCCTTTCTTATTCACAGTTCAGCATTCGCATGCATATGAGGTGATTGAAAATACCATTGCTTGGGTCAGGCACACCTTAGTCGTAAGTCAGGGGTCTTACCTGTATTTGTTTCAGCAGCTTGAATTACTCCAATTAATTCAGAAGTTGGTATCTTGACGTGAGAGTGTTGCCGTAACAACCAGTCTAAAATCTGGCATGGTCCCAGGGGTTGGATGGTGGGTGGAAAGGACATAGTGATCTCAGGCAGGAAAGTCGGGGATGCTTGGCTTGCAGTTGCAAAGCTTCTAGTGAACTGTTGCCTAAGAGCACTTGGAAGGAAGACAATGGGCCGTGGAGTCTGTGGCTCCAAGGGAAGTAGTACAGAGCCTGTAAGCTAGTTTGCTTTTGTTCCCTTTTGCTGCCAATAGCAAAGTATTACAAGAAAGAAAGACATGAGCTCAGGCAAGATTTGTCCAGCTTGCAAGCAGAAATGAAAGGAAATAGAGGGAGATCAGAAATCTGGGGCCTCTCTGGATGGTTTCTACCACTCATCTGTCAGTTTGTTGTACTGTGGTGGCTTGTGTGTTGCTATGATGCTGGAAGTTATGCCATCGGTATTTCAAATACCAGCAGGGTCACCCACAGTGGCCAGGTTCCAGTGGAGCTTCCAGACTAATGCAGATAAGGAAGAAAGGCCTGGAGATCTACTGCCAAAAATTAGCTAATGAAAACCTTGCGGATCACTACAGAACATTGTCTAACTTGATTGTTTTGGACACATGATCAGGAGGGATCAATTGCTGGAGAAGGACATTGTATTTGGTGAAGCAGGGGGTCTGCAAGGGCGAAGGAGACACTTGGTGAAATGGACTGGCACAGTAGCCACAACGACAGACTTAAACATGTTGGTGACTGGCAGGATAACACAGGACCAGGCAACATTTTGTTCTGTTGTACATAAAGTTGCATGAGTCAGAGCCAGTTCTACAGCAGCTATCTATTTACCTCTTTGAGTTGGCTGGATTTTTCTGACTTGGACTATTGCATGAGCAAGAAATCTACCTCTATTGTGCTATCGTGTTTGAGTGTTCATACACCTTTGAGTCTATGTCCACGGCAGCTAGCCTTACCCTACCTAACAGACGTGTGTTGGTAAGTACCACCTTTGGGTGAAAGCAGTATTCCTGACACACACGTTGTCTGTTTCTTTGTCGGCAGGGATGGCCACACTGAGCCACCTTCTCCCAGTATGGTTCTCCCTGGATCTATTGTATGGATGGTCAAGCAGAAGGCTGGAGGCAGAGGGCTGCAGGTTCCTAATGAGCCAGTCCACAAAATCCAGAGAAAGAGACAAAAAGGGCTCTGTTCATCCCTGGGTTTTTTCCACTGAAAACAAGAACCAATTCATATAGGTCACTGAAGGCAGAGGCAAAAAAAAAAAAAAAAAAAAAAAAAAAATCCAACAACAATTTGGTAATAATACCTTGTATTATTCAGTTCTATAATTTAGAGTTCTCTTACATTCATTATCTCCTTGGATGCTCTCATCAAACCTATGAGGAAGGTGTTATTCACATTTTCGGATTTAAAAAAACAACTGAAGCTTAAAGAAAATTAGTGGCTTGTCCAGGGTCACACAGTTCACAAGCATGAGAGGCAACTTGAGCCCGGCTTCCCTGACTCTGGAAATTCACTGCTTAATACTTAGTGTGTGTTGTGCCTGAGATGTGGAGGGCTATCCTTGTCATTGGGGCCTGCAGAATGTGTGTGTGTGGGAGTGTGTGTATGAATGATCATGTGTGTGTAAGTATGTGTATGTATGTGTGACTATGTGTGAGTGCATGTGTGTGTGTGAGAGTATGACTGTGTGAGTGTGTGTGAATGTGCATCAAAGTGTGAGTGTGTGAATGTGAGGGTGTGTAACTGTGTGCTTGTGTGTGGTGGTAAACGACAACCGAGTCCATTCACGTATTGGGATTCTTTGTAGGTAAATCCCTGCTAGACAAAGAGCAGGTATGCTTGTCCAGAAACGTCTTTACTGATGAAACAACTGAGGCCCAGAGAAGTCCAGGGCTGCCGAGGCCACTCAGAAGCAGCTGGCAAGCTGAGACGAAAACCCAGAACTTCTGTCTGCACGGGACCTCTCTTACCCATTCCCAGGCTGCCCTGTCCTCTGAACCCCGCCTCCTCAGCTGGCTCCATCCTCTCTGAAGACGGGGCCTTGCCTGCCCCTCCCATATCCCATCTTTCCATGCTGCGAGCTGCCCAGGGACCGGATGGGGCGCTAGAGGGGTGAGTCCCAGCCGGGACTTGTGGTGTGGATTGTGTAGTGAACTTTTGCTGGTCTTTGGCCACTCGGCCTCCCTGGCCCCTTCACTGGGGGCCTTGCCTCTCCTCGTTGTGTGAGGGGTTGTCGTGGGCTGCCAGTCAAGGAGCTTGTGCTGTCCAGGCCAGGCAGGGGTGGGTCGGGGTGGGGTGGACTGACTGTAGGTGTTTCGAATTGTAGGGAGAGAACCATCAGGTTGCAGTGGGGCAGCCTGCAGGGGCTAGCCCAGGTCTCTCCATCAGGACCCTCTGATGAAGTGCCTCCGCGTTTGCTGAACTCAATCTTCTGACTTCTCCTTCTTGTTTATGAGCTACTGTTAGGGATTGAATTGCATTCCCCAAAATAATTGTTGAAATCTTAATCACTGTGCGTGTAAATAAGGAGACTTGGTGGTGCAGTGGTTAAAGCGATCGGCTGCTAACCAAAAGGTTGGTGGTTTGAACCCACCAGCTGCCCTGCGGGAAAAAGACGTGACAATCTGCTTCTGTAAAGATTTACAGCCTTGGAAACCCTATAGGGTCGCTATGAGTTGCAATCCACTCAACGGCAGTGAGTTTTGAGGCTTGGTATCTATAAATATGGCCTTGTTTGTAAATAGGTTTATTTTTCTTTTATGTCACTGAAGTTATACCAAGAGCGGGGGGAGTCCTAAACCTAATCTCTTCTGAGTTACAAAAAGAGTAGAAGAGACACAGACACAAAAGGGGGAAGATAGATGCCATGTGAGGACTTGTCTACAAGCAAAGGAAAGCCAAGAATCACCAGGAGACACCAGAACTAGGAGAGAGGCTCGCAGAAGGAGTTGACAGGGCTGAGACCCTGATTTGAATTTCTAGCCTCCAGAACTGTGAGCAAGTAAATTTCTGTTCTTTAAAGCCACCCACTTGTGGTATTTCTGTTACAGCAGCACTAGGAAGCTAGGACAGCTACCTGACAACGTCAGTATATTAAGTTAGCTCAAGCCTGTTTCTAGGGTTTGCAGCCAAAAACTTCTCTTGATACAAACAGAAACCACAGTGGATAGCAAGAAAGAACGTGTTTCCCAAAGTCTTCCCTAAGAACGTGTTTCCCAAAGCCTTTCTCAAAGCAATGTGGTGCACATTTATTGAGCACCAACTGTGTGCTGGCTGCTGTGCTTGGCACTGGGGCTCCAGGGAGGCATCAGCCCCCATTGCACCTGGAGGAGCTCAAGGTCTGTCTGCGGGCAGGGGATGGAGACCGCGGAAGCGCAGGGCCAGTGCCCCAGCAGCAGGAGTCATGCTCTGCTGTACACATGGTCTCCTGTGTAATAAATTCCCAAATGCTAATTCAGTTGACACCCAAAAGGGTTTGCTTCTGTTTCCTCGGAAAAAAAAAACAAAAAAAACAAGGAAGTGCTCCTGATATCTTTAATAGAAACGAAATCAGAGCTTTTTATAACCCTGTTATGGGGTTGGCATTTTCAACACTTTTTCCCTAAAGCTAAAGTCAGATTAATGTGACTGTTTTGGAAATCAGACAGTGATCTGAGAGAATGGGCTCATGATGAACTAACCAATAGCCAACGTGTGTTTCGCATTTTACCATTTCCTGAGAACCCCTATGGGCATCACAACAGCCTGCAGGTTAGAAGACTTTTAGGGAAGAGGAGTTTGCCTGAATTCACACTGCCAGGAAGGAAGTGTTAGGACTGGGGTTTGATCTCAGACCTACCTGACTCCACTGCCATGTTTTTTTCTTCTGCTGAAAAGTGCAGAAGAGCAGCGGGAACCCTGTGAGGTACAGGATGGGGATGGTGAGAGACTTTTCTGCAAAGAGAAGGCTTATAGAGGGGCAGCTACTTGCAGGAGCCTACTGGGTGGGCATTTACTGTCCTGTACTGCCCCCTCGTGGCCACTCCATGCCTAGCCTCCCGGAGAATGGGAGTTTCTGGCGGTTCTTGGCAGCTGAGGGTGGGTTAGAGGAGACTTTCCTGGAGAGATGATGAGGTGCGGCCCCTGCTTTGGAACAGCAGAGTGTTGTAAGCATTCTAGAACAGATAACATATATTTATGCATTTACTTATTTGTGGAAAAGCATTTATTCACTCATTCATTTACTGTGTCTGAAGAGCTTCCTGTATTCCCCAGCTCCCCTGATAACTCAGCAGTCTCTGCCCTCATGGAGCCCCCAGACTTCTGGGAGGGTCAGAGTCACAGATAGCCGCCCACTATACAGGGTGATGCGGGCAACCCTGTGGCCAAGCCCAGGGTTTCACAGGAGCCCTAATGCAGGTGGGAGGAGCGAGGGGCAGGGAAAGGCTTCCCAAGGAAGGTAATGTATGAGGTGCGTCTTGGAGGAGAGTTGTGATCAGAAACCAACCCACCAACTCATAGCGACCCTACAGGACAGAGTAGAACTGCCCCATAAGGTCTCCAAGACTGTAATCTTTGTGGAAGCAGACTGCCACATCTTTCTCCCATCAAGTGGCTGATGGATTTGAACCACCGACCTGCTAACCACTGTACTACCAGGGCTCCTTTGCTGGGATCAGAAGGGAGAGGTAAGTCTTCCATGAAGCTATGACCCCAGGACTCTGAAGCCCTCACTTTCCAGGGCTCTGCTTTTGTGTTGCGTTTGTCATTTCATATTCTTTTCCTTCAGGAGACTTACCCCAAATTTTGTGAACTTCAGGGGCTCCACCAAGCCTGACCCTACCCCTGGGCAAAGGAGGAGCATGTGAGTGAACAGGGGGCAGGTGGAGCCAGCCAGCCAGGGTGGTGTGGCTGGAGCCCTGGGGGTGTGCTGGGGGGAACTGGGGCGGGGTGGAGGGCAGCACAGGATAAAGTTACAGAGGCAGAGAGTGGCAGAAGTTGACCAGGAGAAGAAATGTGACCTTTGTCCTGAGGGCAGTGGGGCACCATGAAGAGGTTGTGAGCAAGGGAGTGGCCAGGTCACTTCTGAGTTAGAAAGATTTCTACAGAATGGGGCTCTCCCAGGACCACCCTCAGATCCTGACGAGTGGGGCCCCTGATGTGGTTCCCATGCGTTCGAAGCCCCTGCCCTGGCCCTCCAGTGAGGCCCTCCCCATGGGACTAGGAGACTAGGAGAATGTGCCCATCTGGATCCCACCCTCTCCCCTTCTAGGTCACACCCTAGGGAATTGGGACCCCTATATTCCTTGGCCAAATGGTCCTATAGCCCAATTCCAGGATCTGCACAGGCCTTCTCCACAGGTGCAGCCCCCAGAGGGCTGACCACACTGATGTATGTATGGGTAGGCCTAAGGATGGCTGTTTGTGGGGGTGCAGGGAGATGGGATTTCACCACCTGTGTGTCAGTTTATCATACTGTGTTGGTCGCTATGTTGCTGGAAGCTATGCCACTGGTATTTCAAATACCAGCAGGGTCACCATTGGTGGACAGGTTTCAGCAGAACTTCCAGGCTTAGACAGGCTAGGAAGAAAGGCCTGGTGATCTACATCCAAAAATTAGCCAATGAAACCCTATGGATCAGACAGAATGTTGTCTGATAAGCATGCTGGAAGATGAGCCCCCTAGTTGGAAGGCCCTTAAGATACACAGTGGCCACAACAGTGGACTCAGGCATACCAGTGATCCATGAAGATGGTGAAGGACTGGGCAATGTTTTGTTCTGTTGTGCATGGGGTCACCATGAGTCAGAGTTTACTTGACATCCAACAACATCAGCAGAGATGGGATTTGAGAGATCTAATTGAGGGCAATGAGGCAGTTGGAGCTCTTGTCAGGTTAGGAGGGTGAATGCCCCTGTGGCCTGCTCAGTTGACCCTTGTTCTTTCCACAATTACTTATGAGCACCTGCATTGTGCTGGGCTTACCCTATCTGCCTGGGCTCATACCAGGCTGGGCCAGGCGGGGTTTCCTGGGCCAGATGTGCTGGGCAGACCTGGGTGCTGCCGTAGAAAGTACAGGAAGGGGCCAGTCTTGCAGGTGGAACATGGACTCTGGAGGCCGTGGCATGCACACGGGCACGGGGTGTTCTGAGAGGAGGGGGGCAGCCAGACCTGCAGAGGGCAGATGTGGGGCCAGATGTGGGGGACAGTTCCTGGGCTGACAGAGGCTGGTGCAGAAACACACGGGGAGGAAAGAGCAGGGCAGAGGCAAGGACAGGAACGCAGGCACCAAGGAGCCTGCTGCTCCTGTGTCTTGGTCTTGGTGGGTGTTATGAGTCGAATCATGTGCCCCAAAGATATCTATTGAAGTTCTAACCTCTGTACCTGTGAACATGAACTTATCTGGAAATACAGTCTTTGCAGATGTTATCACAGTTTGGGATGGACTTCTAACCTAAAAGTTGGTAGTTCGAACACACCCAGCAGTGCCATGAAAGAAAGGCCTGGGAATCTGCTTCTGTAAAGATTACAGCTAAGAAAACCTATGAAGCAGTTATACTGTGTAACACATGGGGTTGCCATGAGTCAGAATCAACTCAGTGGCAATGGGTTTGGGGTTTTTGTTTTGTTTTATCAGCTAGGTTAACATGAGGTCATACAGGAGTAGGGTGGGTCCTAATCCTATATGAGTGGTGTCCTTATAAAAAAGAAAGAGACACACACAGAGGCAAGACATGTGAAGACATGTGAAGACACAGGCAGAGCCTGGAGTGATGCTTCTACAAGCCGAGGAATGCCAAGAATTGCCAGGAACCACCAGAAGC
Source organism: Dugong dugon (assembly GCA_030035585.1). NCBI lineage: Eukaryota > Metazoa > Chordata > Mammalia > Sirenia > Dugongidae > Dugong > Dugong dugon. The sequence goes on from CM057460.1 coordinate 155,011,684, forward strand.
TGGAGGAAGCAAGGAAGATTCTTTTCTAGAGCCTTCAGGAGAGCACAGCCCTGCCTACACCTGAATTCAGACTTCCTTCCTACAGACTGTGAGACAATAAATTTCTTTTTTTTTTTTTTGTTATGGCAGACCTAGGAAGTGAAGACAGTGGTGCAGGACAGGGGTGGGCCAGGTGATTTCACAGTCCAGGGCTGGAGCAGTATCCCAAGGGGAGAGGCCACCTTTAGGGCTAGGGGAGCCTGAGCTGGAGTCGGGGGTGGCTGGCCTATCTCTGGCCACCTGGTCTCTGGGAACCAGGTCAGACCTCCTGTTCGCTCAAGAACAGGATCCCCACCTTGTCTGCAGCCCCTGGCGGCAGCAGGAGGCTCCCCAGAGGCGGGGAGAGGCGCTTCTCTGGGCCAGCCTGGTAATTGGACCCTTCAATCGCAATTACTTTTGCAATTAGCCCAGCTGGTAATTGGAACTGGAGGTGGTAATTTCTGTCCTTCACGGGTGCGTCCTCTGAACTGGGCTTGTCTCGTCTGTCTAGAATGGAGGGGGTGCTCTGGGGAGTTCTCTGGGGGCTCTCTGTGGGAGCTGCAGGGCCACAGCACTGGACTTGGCTTCAAGAGAAGCACTGGGGTTCTGCTGGAGCACCTCCTGAGCTGGGGCATTCTGGGCATGGCAAAGAGGTGCTTTGTGCTTGGTAGGCTTCACAGGAACATGGACTCCTGCTCTGAGGGTGTGTGGAGCGTGGGAGGACCACACCCATATATCTAAATATGTACAAGTTATAAATCAAGCACTCTGTGACAGGTGGCCTATAAGATGATCCCCAGGGATCCCGCCTCCTGATACTCACCAAAAAAAGGAAAAAAGTTGCCATCAAGTCAACTCAAACTTATGGTGACGTCATGTGTGTCAGAGTAAAACTGTGCTCCACAGGGTTTTTAGTGGCTGATTTTTTGGAAGTAGATCATCAGGCCTTTCTTCCCAGGCACCTCAGTGTGAACCTCAAACCCCCAACCTTTCAGTTAGCAGTCCAGCATGTTAACCGTTTGTACCACCCAGGAACTCTCCTGGTATTCACACCCTTGTATAATCCCCTCTCCTTGAGTGTGGGCTGGACCTACTGACTTGTTTTTAACCAGGGGAATACAACAAAGATGATGGGATGCCACTTTCATGATCAGGTTTCAAAAGATCGTAACATCTGTTTTGCTGGCTGTTAGCTGCTGTCAAGTTAGCCCAGAAATGCTGCCTGGTCCTGTGCCATCCCCATGATGGGTAGCAGATTGGACCTTTGTGATCCATTGGGTTTTCACTGACTGATTTTTAGAAGCACATCGCCAGAGGCCTTTCTTCCTAGTCGATCTTAGTCTGGAAGCTCCACTGAACCCTTTCAGCATCATAGCAACACACAAGCCTCCACTGACAGATGGGTGGTGGCTGCACATGAGGTGCATTGGCCGGGAATCAAATTCAGATCTCCTGCGTGGAAAATGAGAATTCTACCACTGAACCACCAATGTCCCATTTTGCTGGAAGACTCTTGTTATTGCCTTTTAGGGTGCACAGGGGATGAACGAAGCTGCCGCATGGTGGTGGTGGGGCATGTGGTAAGGAACCAAGGGTGGCCTCCGGACAAGAGCCAGTAAAGAAGTGCCTTGGGCTGACACCTCCTGAGAGACTGTGAAGCAGAAACCCAGCTAAGCTATGCCTGAATTCCTGATCACAGAAGCTGTGAGACAATAAACGTGTGTTGTTTTAAGCTGCTAAGTTTTGGGGTGATTTGCTGTAGCAATAGATAACTGATATACAGACAAACTGTTAAATACATTCTGTACTTTGACCTGGACAAAGTACATCTTCAAAACTTTCCGGGAGACCAGGTTCAAATTCAGAATTGTTGGACTCCTTGGGGTTCTGCGCTGGAATATGGCTTGGAGAGGGCTGGACCTGGGCATGAGACCACTGCCTTCTCTTCTCACCCTGGCCCCATCCTGTACCTCCAGCCCATAGCTCATAGCTCTGCTCTCATCCCCCCACAAACAGCCATCCTCGGGACTTGCCCTGCGCACACCGTTAGAGTCATCTGCCTTTGGGTCCGTGCAGGCTCTGTAGTGGAGCTTTAGCACCGTTTGGCCAAGGAATTCCAGAGTTCCAGCTCCTCAGAGTGTGGTGTGGAAGAGAGGGGTGTACCCCTGAGGGCCACATTCTCTTGGCCCCGTGGACTCCTTGCCTGACGGGGAGAAGGGGCAACTGGAGGGCCAGCACAGGGTCTCCCAAAGCACAGCAACCACGGCAGAGGTCCTTCTTTCCTGGGTCTGAGGGTGGTCCTTAGAGACCTTAGTCTAACCTTCTAGTGCAGGGGTGAGGTGCCCGCAGGGTCATGCCAGAACAGAAGCAACACAGGAGAGACAGGAAGAGGGGATTGAATTTGTGCAGCCATGATTGACAGCTGCCTGCTGTAGCAACAAATACAGGAACAAAGAAGTGTAATCTTGCTATGTACAAAATTGGAGCATTTACATTTCTTTTTCGTAATAACTGATACCTTCTTTGCTTTCTGAGACTATTGGTTTGGAAAAAGGTTGGATCTTTCTTGCCACATAAAGAATTTTCAATCCCTTCCAGTTTTTTTTTTTTTTAAATCAAGTTTTATTTAAATCCTGCATAAATATTTAAGCAACCCCAGGAATGCTCCTTATGGTAGTGGTTGCAGGCTATAACCTCCACTCACAGCTTTTTTCTCCTCTCTCCCTACTGCTTTGCTCCCTTCCTCTCTCCAGCTTTTGTACCATATTACAAAAAGAAAGAAAGAAAGAGAGTAAAGAAAAAGTTGGTTCCAGAATGTAAATGGAAAACTGCAAGGTCAAAACCAATAAATGTTTATTTTTAAACGTGTTTTACAGGCAGTAATATTATGCCAACTGGTGAACTGTGATTGAATTAGACACTAATAGAATCATCTAAGGTGGGAGCTGGAAATTGTAATACATTTAATTTAATACATTTTGATATGTGGGTAAAGTAAGTTCTCTCCAATTAGGGTGTCTGTATAGAAAAGACCTTCATCAAACATCCAACTTCCTGGTGTTTTAAACCAAAAATACTTCTGCTATCTTTATTTGGTGACATGTAAAATAGCTGTTTATTTTAAATTTATGGGACTTTTAAAGAAAATACTTATTAGGTACCTAATAGGTGCTGGGAGCTCTATACACATTATCTCATTCAATCCTGACTTGATCCTTATGACTATATACTAATGGTCACCTCCATTTTAAGGAGCCCTGGTGGCACAATGGTTGAGTGATGGGCTGCTAACCAAATGGTCAGTGGTTCAAACCCACCAGCCACTCCATGGGAGAAAAGACCAGGCAATCTGTTCCCATAAAGATTGCAGCCTAGGAAACCCCATGGTGCAGTTCTACTCTGTCCTATAGAGTAGCTATGAGTTGGGACAGACTTGACAATATGCAACAACAACAACCCCCACATTTTACAGATGGGGAGACTGAGGTAAAGTGAATAAATATCAAGCCCCAAAGTCCCCTTAGAACTTGAACTAGAGCCAGGACTCAGGTCTCAGGGTTTTTGAGGCTGAGAGAGGAGACAATGGTCCCCCTTAGTAAAGCCCTCAAGACCTACTGTTGGCATATTTGTGCTGTCCCCCTATCTTGGGTCAAAATAGCACTTGACTTTATAAACAATGATATGCTGGACCTGACCACAGTTCCAGAGAACTGTGAGGACAAGAGCCTTAATCTTCACTCCATCTCCATAAGAACGATTTTGGTCTGGCTCAGACTTCCTTGTGCAGGAAAACAGGTAATGCTATTTCATACTCAAATTGCAGTCCATGGTTGACTGACATTGATACTTCTAGATTATCAAAATCAAAATGAAGATCTTTAAAAAAATAATTTTGTGAACTTGTGGACAGGAAGATATGAAATCCCTGTCAAGACCTCTTCCTTGCCCCCTGGGGTTACCATGGTTACCAGCTGGAGGTAACCAGAGGAGACAGCTCAAAACCAGAACAAGAGAGTGCATTCTTTAACTCCTACAGGTTCCTTAGCCCAGTCTTCACAGCCTGCAGTAAGGACTCAACGAAGCCATATGATTAGATGGCCGTTATGACCAGGGTGGTGGAAAGAGAGTTCATTAGTGCACTTCCCCATAAATGTTGGTAGGTTGTGTAGAAGCGGAGATGGGTCTCCTGTTGCCCAGAAGGACAGCTATCTAGCATAAAGACCACGGCCCACCCCAGTGTCCCTGAAGCATGGCAGAGGACCACAGAGAGATGGCAGAGTGTCTTGGTGACTATTAGTTTTCTAGGTCTACTGTAACCAAGTACCCCAAACTGGGTGGCTTATAAGAACAGAAATTTATTGTCTCACAGTTCTGGAGGTTGGGAGTCCAAATCAAGACATTGACTATGTTGATTCCTTCTGAGGGCCCTGAGGGAGAATCTGTTCCACGCCTCTGGTGACTTCCGGTAATGTTTAACACATTCCAATCTCTCCTTCTGTCATCACATGGCTGTCTTCCCTGTGTGTCTGTCTGTCTCTTCTTCTCTTTTATAGGGGCATCATTCATATTGTATTAGGACCTGCCCTACTCCAGTATGACCTCACGTTAACTGATAACATCTTCAAAGACCCTATTTCCAAACAAGGCCATGCTCACAAGTACAGGGGTTAGAACTTCAACACATCTTTTGGGGGGCACAATTCAATCCATAAATGACTTCATCCTCTGATCCACAGAGTCAGGAGAGGGCATGAAGTGTGCCCACCCTATCCCACCAAATCCTAGGGAGCCGAGGTTGGTTTGGCAGGTGGGCCCCGGTTTGTGCAGTCTACAATAGACCTCATTTCAGAGTTACAGTAGGTGGGGCTGACTGGCCACCCCAACAGAATGTCTCCAAATACATTATTATTATTATTTCCACTTTATATTCAGTGAAACTGATGCACGAAACATGCCTTCTCCTTTTGTCCTAAGGGATTTTGTGACCACTGAGATTATCCTAAATTAAAAATAATGTTTATATAAACATATGAGTTAAGTTCGGGTGTGGTTGATGAGATATAGTCTGTAGACATTTAAAATATTATATTTTATAGAGATTTAAGTACTTATTAATTTTTAAATTTGCATTTTTCTTTTCAGATTTTGGAAAATTTTTTCAGATTCTAGATAACTTTGTGGGCCTCAGAAAAGCTGGTGCTTATAGTGCTTAAGGCGCTCTGGTGGCACAGTGGTTAACAGCCTGGCTGCTAACCAAAACGTCAGCAGTTTGAATCCACCAGCCGCTTCTTGGAAACCCTGTGGGGCAGTTCTACTCTGTTCTACAGGGTCGCTGTGAGTTGGAATTGAGTCGACAGCAACGTTTTTTTTTTTGCGGGGAGGTTTTATAGTGCTTAATGGATAAACAACCCTGCCAGCAGAGGGCATCCTTGCCCACTGGCTGTGGTTAGAAACCCAAGGTTTCTTCAAAGTGTAATTTTTAAAAAATTATAAACATGACTGTAGATCAATCAAATCAATTCAATTCTATCCCACTTCGGTTGTGACACCAGTTGCACATCCAGCTCTTCGTCCTCTGACCCTGACCACCTGGAGCTGGGTCAGACCTCACAAGTTAAAGGGCACAGTCCTCCAGATGCCAAGTCTGCCCAAGACCTCGGACACCAGCCCCAAGCTTGGGAATCCTCATGATACCCTCGCTTCTGACCTGCTGGTTATAATTTTGAGGGTCCCCTCTACCACCTCAGGATGCCAGCCATAAGCTTGGGGGTCCCCAGGGCCCCCACACTTCAGACCTGTTGGCTCCCACTCTCTTGGGTTTGAAAATTTGCTAGAATGATTCATAGAACTCAGGAAAGAGCTATACTTATGATCATAGTTTCATTATAACCCAAAGTATACAACTCAGGACCACCATAAAGAAGAGACACATAGGGTCCCCAGCCAGAGCTTCTGTGTCTCAAAAAGGGCACATCACCCTCCTAGGTACCAATATCTTTCATCAATCAGGAAGCCCATGGAGTTTCTGTGTCCAGAGCCTTTACTGCGGACCTCATTAAGTAGACACGATTGATTGACTCATGCCCCATGCCCTTCCCTGAGGTTGGCTCATATCACCAGTGGTCTTTCTGGCCTGACCAGCCCCCACTCAAGAGTTATTAATTAACACAAACTCTCAGGTGTGCTCTGGAGGCCTGTAGAGAACAAAAGCACCTCAACTACTCAAGGAATCCCAAGAGTTTAAAGTTATCCCTCAGGAACCAAGGACAGAGACCAGATTACTTTATGTAAAGTAATTCTTTACCACACAATGACCACAGAAATGTGTAGTCCACAGGTGACAAAAACTAATTTAACTTATTAATGAGGGAACAAGCAGGGTAGTAGAGCTGGTTCAAGGATGTATGTGAGAGACCGACATAGATCGTTACTGAAACAGAGAACGTTGAAATGATTGATAAGTTAGACGCAAAACTGGTCGGTGTCCTACAGGACAATAAACCATAACCTTTGGGGTTATCTTTTCTACTGAGCAGAAATCATTTGTATTTCTATGGGCGAAACAAGATGATTTGCAACTTATCAATCTTCTACAAGTTAATATGTAACCTTGCAAATCTGGCCCCTAATCAATAGTAAATAGTAAGTCAAACAAAGGCAAGGTGATAGATATACCACAGCCAGACACTCAAAAAAACACGCTATCATCCTTTAGCCTTGTTTCAATGTTTTTGGATACATTTTTTTAACAATGGAAAGAGGGGAGGAAAAGAGTTTTTCTGGGGATAAGTCCTTGTTGAGGACAGGGCTGGAGCCAGATATGTGGGTGCCCTACACAGATAATTTGGCACTCCTTCAGTTCGATGACTTTTAATCTTTGTTCAACATTTATTTAGCAGGGTCAGTGGGAAACTTTTTTGTTGTTGTTAATAAAAACTATATACAGAAACAAAGTCACTGATTTCCGTGGTCACAGCAAAGTCAGTATTCTGAAAATATTCTGCAAAGCATTCCCCCCTCCTTTTTTTTTTTAAATGTGGTTCTTGTTCCTTCTTTAGGGTCTCTTTGAGGATTATCCAAATCAAATAACAGTGGGAGATATAGCAAAGTATTTTAATTTTAGGCAATAGTTTTTTACTGGTAAACAGCACAATGGCATGAATTGCTGGGTTTCTGAATTTCAGCAGATGACACTGCAGACTCCAGACTTGCTCTGACTGTGCCTGTACATTGCAAATTGTCCAGAATAGGCAAATCCATAGAGACAGAAAGAGGATTAGTGGTTGCCAGGGACATTTGGAGTGACTGTCGATGAGTACATGGTTTCTTTTTGGAGTGATGAAAATGTTCTGGAATTAGATAGTGGTGATGCTGCACAGCTTTGTGAATGTGCTAAAAACCACTAAATTGTGTACAGGTAGTCCGCATCTAGTGAAGGGGTTTGTTCCGATGATTCTGTCATTAGCCAGTTCTGCCGTAAATCATAATATCTTTTTTTTTTTTTTTTAGTTTTCTTTATTATTGCCTTTTATTACCTATATCTTTATAAATCAGATCTTTATTTGTCTTTGAATATCTGTGAGTGAACATCTGAGAATGATAACAGCAAATTACGCACTGCAACACTGTATGTGGTACACAGTACTAAAGATAAGATGCATAAAAACAACAGAACAGACTGCCGTAAGTGCGGGTCATTGTACCTCAAATATGATGTAAGTAGACTACCTGTACTTGAAAGGGATGAATTTCATGGTATGTGAATTACATCTCAATAAAAAACACATACTCCGGAGATAGGTCAGCACCAGTAAGGGACGTTTTTAAGCTTCCCATAAGGGAGCGCCATATACTTTGCTGCAAGTGTGGGGATCAATGCACATTGTGCCAGGTATGAAAGAAGACGGACTCTGGAAACTCGAGTTACCGTATTTGTGGTTTATTTCCATGATGTGCCAGTGTGTCCTGCCCTACTTGGCTGGCCTGAACCATCATTCAGCTTGGGCTGAGTCTATCTTTAGTGACATATTTCAGAGGAGACTTAGGCTCCAAGAACTGAGAGTATCCTTCCCTCTCCACTTCTCACAAGAAATGTGAATCGGAACTGTTTCAGACTGTTGGAAAACACCTGCTTAGACCCACCCAGTGCCTTAGAATTTTATGCTGCTCGAGGCTCAGATCTCATATCGGACATTTCTATCATGTTGTTTCTGGCATGTAAGGCAGTCATTTTCTGGAGGGTGTACTCACAAGGAAAACCCACCTCAAATAATCGTTATCACTTTTGCTCATTGAGCACTTGCTATGTGTCTGTCTGGGGCTTTTATTCATCATCTCTCTTAGTCCTCCACAACCTGCCAGATAGATTTTTATTAACCTGCATAATAACCAAACTGTCATCTGTGGCCTCCCAAGCTCTTGAGATCTGGACAAGGTTGGTTTGACCCCCAATGTTCACTACCTTTTGGGGAGTCCATCAGCTTCCTCATGATTCTCGTGACCTCTTGAAGGGCTCAGATTCTCACATTCTCGTGGTCTCCTCTGTGACTGGGCACGTGCCCCTGCTAAGGCTCCTTTCTGTTGTGTTCTACGTGGACCCAGATGTGAAACTCCACCTCCTTCCCAGATTTCCCCCAAAAGTCACTCACACCAAGTACAGGTGAGTACAGTGGACTCTCCTGGAGATTTTGTTGTAGGGGGAGACGTGGAGAAGGGTTTACTTCACATCCATGCACAGAACTACACAATGAACACTGGGCAACTAGTTGCTGTCGAGTTGATTTCAACTCATGGTGGCCCCGTGAGTTTCAGAGTAGAACTGCTCCATAGAGTTTCCATGACTGTGACTTTTTGGAAACAAATCTCCAGCCCTTTCTTCTGAGACACTTCTGGGTGAGTTTGAACCACCAACCTTCCAGTTAGTAGCCAAGCACTTAACCGTTTGTGCCAGCCAGGGACTCAAGGAATTCCCTTTTCCTTCAGGTGTCACCTTGGGAAAGTGCATGGTTAGCTTCACCCTTGTCCTCATCTTGGCGGCTCTGCTCTCCTCTCTCTTTCCTCATCCCTCCTTCTCACCACTTCCCACCCCAGACTCTACCTCAGGGACTCTAAATTCTTCTTCCACCATTATGCAGATAAATGCATTTCCAGAGTCATCCAGATGCTAGACAGAACAAAGGGGCCTCCAGCTAACAATAAAGGGGCCTGCCCCTGAAAAGGCAGTTTGGGTTATAAATAGCATAAAGAAAAATATTCCTAATGACTCCTTTTCATGGATAAGAAAAAATGAGGATCAGAGAGGACTGTGTCTGTCACTTGGATTGTCCTCTCTGGCTCAGGCCCCTAGGTCAGATGCATGGTGGGTCCCTGGGAGGGAGACGTGGAATGAAAACAACATGAGCTCTGTCCCTGTGAGACTTGGGTGCCCAGAGCAATCCTCATTCACTTGGTACTAACACCCTGAACTGAGATGGGGGGGAGGTGTTGGGGCTTTTCCCAGCTTTGTGGGGAAGAAGTAGCCTGCAAGCTCTTGTCATCTGGAGGACTCAGAATCAACAAAGCAAGAATGCGCAGACGTTTGTAGCAGGGTATGCACTACTTGTGACTGGAACCTACATCCTTGTGGCAGTGTGGAGGGACAACATGGATTGAATAGTGTCCCTCCAAAATATGTGTCTGCTTGGCTAGGCCATGATTCTCAGTATTATGTGGTTGTCCTCCATTTTGTATTCTGATGTAATTTTCTTATGTGTTGTAAATCCTAATCTTTGCCTGTGGTTAATGAGGCAAGATTAGGTTATGTTAAAGAGGATTAGGGAGAGATGCAACACCCTTACTCAGGTCATAGCCCTGATCTGGTGTAAGGGGAGTATCCCTGGGGTATGGCCTGCATCATCTTTTATCTTACCAGAGATGAAAGGAGAGAGAAGCAAGCAGAGAGAGAGGGAACTCCCACCACCAAGAATGAAGAACCAGGAGGGGAGTGCATCCTTTGGACCTGGGGTCTCTGTGCTGAGAAGCTCCTAGACCAGGGGAAGATTGATGACAAGGACCTTCACCCAGAGTCAACAGAGAGAGAAAGATTTCCCCTGGAGATGGTACCCTGAGTTTGGACTTTTAGCCTCCTAGATTGTGAGACAATAAATTTCTCTTTGTTAAAGGCATCCACTTGTATTTCTGTCATAGCAGCACTAGATAACTAAGACGCATGGCCTCCATCAGGCAGGGCCGTGAATGCCAAGCCAAGTGTAATGAATTATGCCCTCCCGAAAAGATAATTGAAGTCCTAAGCCCTGTACCTGTGAACGTGACCCTGTTTAGGGAAATAGGGGTTATTTTTGATGACATTATCAGTTAAGTCATTCATACTGGAGCAGATCGAGTCCTACTCCTAACACTTTCTGAGTAGTATCTTATAAAAGGAGAGAACAGACATGGAATCATACATAGGGGGAAGACAAATGTCATGTGATGATGGAGACAGATACATCTATAAGTAGTTAAAGAATGCCACGGATTGCCAGCAGCCACGAGAAACCAGAGGAGAGGCATGGAGCAGTTCCTCTCTCAGGGCCCTCAGAAAGAATCAACTGGACCGAGACCCTGATTCAGATTTCTAGCCTCCAGAACTGTGGAATAATAAATTTCTGTTTTTAAAAGTCACCCACTTTGAGATATCGTGTTATGGCAGGCCCAGGAAACTGAGACACCAAGGGAGGCTGGACTTGATCCATGGGTGATGGAAGCAGCACAAGTGCTCAAGCAGGTAACACTTGCATTTTGGCAGCAACTATAGGTGACATTTATGGAGCCTCTACCATTGTCTAAGTTCTCCTATTGCTTATTACGGGCAAGAACTCATTTAGTCCTTCCAACAACCCTGTGAGATGCTGCTATTATCCTCATTTTATGGACCAGGAAACCAGTGTGCAAAGAGGTTTAGTAATTTGTTCAACCCCACTGATAACGCGGCCCACTCACTGGGGGTTGCTTTTGGGAGCACAGTGACGTGGTCATACACACTAAAGAAGGAGAGAATGGGGGCTGGAGGCTGGCTAGGAGTCCAAGGGAGCCATGGCAATGCCCGGCCTGGGGCACTGGCTGTGGCGATGGGAGGAGTGACACATTAATAAGATACTTCTTGAAGACCAGGAGCCTTTTTAGATCTCTCTTGAGCACTGCAGAGACAACTTCGTCAAGACAGAGGCAATTCACCTTCTCTCTGTGGCCTGTCCCCCTCAGCTCTTCTCCATTCTCTCCACCTGGCCCAGAGGGGCTCAGGGAGGCAGGGAGGGCGGGAGTGCAGAGTGGGGTTGAGCAGGTAAGGCATCCTCATGTCCTCTCTGGGCAGGAGGCCACACACCACAACCCCCCACTTCTCCTCCAAGGGGCTCCCCAGAGTAACAGGGTAGTTCTACCATATCTGAGGACACAAACAGCAGACTTCAGGTCAAATGTGCCTGAGAAAAGCTTGCTTTTCTCTGTAGAGTGTTTTAAAAAAATTTTGACAACTTCTCAAAAGATCTCTCTCTCTCTGTCTATCTTTCTATCTACCCATCTACCCACCCACCTACCTACATACCTACCATCTATAGACACTGGTAGTTCATGGTAGAATTCTCACCTTCCATGTGGGAGACCTGGGTTTGATTCCCGAACAGTGCATCTCATGCACAGCCACCACTGTCTGTCAGTGGAGGCTTGCATGTTGCTATGATGCCGAACAGGTTTCAGCAAAGCTTCCAGACTACGGCAGACTAGGAAGAAAGCCTGGAGATCTACTTCTGAAAATCAGCCAGTGTAAATCCTGTGGAGCACAATGGTCCAATCCACAACTGATCATGGGGATGGTGCAGTACTGGGCTGTGCTTTGTTCTGTTGTGCATGAGGTTGCCATGAGTCAGGGGCCAACATCTATCTATCTATTCACCCATCCGTCTATCCATATATCCATCCATCCGTCCATGCACCCATCCATTTATTTTAATACTTATACAGCATTTACTATGTTCCAGGCACTATTTTGAGACCTATACAATAATAGCTCATCTAAGATTACACATAAAAATCCAGATTAATGGTTTTTCCTCAAGTATGGAAAATCTGGGCCCCCATATGTGGCAACATCACTGTTCAGCAGATGTGCTGCAGTGCCTTTTGACTGGGGTGATGTTCACAATATTCATAATTAGTACAGCCAGGGCACAGGCCCATAGCAGGAATGTTGGCTACCATCAGCTGGCATGCCTTTTTCTATGGTCTTATGCCAGTAAACAGTGTTGGCCTCTGCAGACATCTGAGTCTGGGACCCCTGAGGGGCATGTGGCTGTCTCTCTGAGGAGGGATGCTGTGAGAGAGGAAGGGACTAGCTATCCTGGGGCATGGGCGGGCAGTTTTGAAAGCGAGGTGGTGTTTTAAGCGGGGTTTTGAGAATGACTAACCGGTCAGACTTGATGTCTTTGAATTATGGTGTTGGTGAAGAATATTGAATATACCGTGGACTGCCAGAAGAATGAACAGATCTGTCTTGGAAGAAGTACAGCCAGAATGCTCCTTAGAAGCAAGGACAGCGAGACTTCGTCTCTTGTACTTTGGACACGTTATCAGGAGGGACCAGCCCCTGGAGAAGGACATCATGCTTGATAAAGTAGAGGGTCAGCAAAAAAGAAGAAGATCCTCAACGAGATGGATTGACACAGTGGCTGCAACAATGGGCTCAAGCATGATTGTGAGGTTGGCGCAGGACCAGGCAGTGTTTCGTTCTGTTATACATAGGGTTGTTATGTGTTGGAACCAACTCAACAGCACCTAACAACAACAACAAAAGGTCAGCGAGAAAGACCAGGTTGGGAAGGGAATTCTGCAGGAATTCCACAGTCACAGAATGAGTGTTTGAGTGAGGACAGGTCCTTCAGGGATCTGGGAGAAGGATGGGCAGGCAGAGCAAAGTGAGAGAGGGGTGAGATGAGCCAATTCCGGTGTTGGGGGAACAGCCTTGAATGCTGACCCCAGTGGTTATAGTTTAACCCACAGGTAGCATCAGCAACTGTGGTGGGGGCACTGAGGGCCTTCAGCCAGGCAGTGAGGAGGCCTGGATTTGAGTCATGAGAACTTGCTGTGGGCCAGGGAAGAGCAGGAACATGGGGTGGGCATGTGAGAGTTGAGGGCCGCTGTAATGTTGGGGAGTGAGGAGGCTTAGGAGCTCTGGGGAAATTCTCATCACCTGGGAGACCCAAGTCTACCCCATGCTGGAGCTCCATCATCTCTGCAGAGTTTTGGAGTTAGGCAGATTGCAGTTCAAGTCCAGGCTCTGCCTTTTTGGTGGACCAGATGATCTTGTATGCCCTAGTTACCTAGTGCTGCTATAATACAAATACCACAAGTGTGTGGCTTTAAAAAACTGAAATTTATTTTCTCACAGTTTAGGAGGCTAGAAGTCCAAATCAAGGTCTCAGCCATATTGATTCCTTCCTTGCAGGTAGTCCTGGGTGTTCCTTGGTTCCTTAGTTTGTAGAGGATCCTCATGTGGCTTTTCTCTTTCCCTGTGTATTCGTGTGTCTGTGTAATCTTCTCTTTTTATAACTCAGAAGTGATTAGGTTTAGAACCCACCCTACTTGAGTAGTAAGAGCATTGGTGGTTCAGTGGTAGAATTCTTGCCTTCCACTCAGGAGACCCAGGTTCGATTCCTAGCCAATGCACCTCATGCACAGCCACCACCCGTCTGTCAGTGGAGGCTTGCCTGTTGCTATGATGCTGAACAGATTTCAGTGGAGCTTCCACACTAAGTTAGACGAGGAAGAAAGGCCTGGAAATCTACTTCTGAAAAATCAGCCAGTGAAACCCACATGGATCACAATGGTCCAATCTGTAAGTGATCATGGGAATGGAACAGGATCAGCAGTGTTTTGTTTCATTGTGCATGTGGTCTCCATGAGTCCATGGGCAGACTCAACAGCATCTAAACAACAATTACTTGGGTTAATATAATTAACATAACAAAGAAAACTCTATTCCCATACAGGATTACATCCACAGGTATGGGGTAAGATTCCCACAGACATTTTGGGGAGGGTGGTTGGTTGACACAATTTAATCCATAACACAATAACATTTACCCCTCGCCTGAATTCTATAGGAAGAGTGCATTCACTTGTTCCATCAATGCTGGGCTTGACCACGGACTTGCTTTGGCTAAGGGTGTATTAGCAGATGAGATGCCCAGAAATGTGAAATGCTGTTATTGGCTGTGCTTGCTTTCTTGTGTCCTGCCATCTCTATGGGCTGGCCTGCTGGTCCCAAGAGAGGATGGGAAACACTTGGTGCAAGCCAAACCATCCAGCAGAGCCCTTCCTAGATTGGCCAACCCACAGAAGCATGAGCTGAATAAATGCCTACTGTCACATTCTGAGACAGTTTATGGATGTTTGTTACACAGCACCACCATGGCGATGGTTAACTGATGCAGCCGCTCACAGGCTATGTGACTTGGGCAGGGCTGGCTTCCTTCACAGAGACCTGCGGAGGAAGGCAGGACTCGGGCGAACCCAAGGAAAGCTCTGAGCATTTCTTCTATCTAAATGTTCTGTCCTGCAACAGAGTTAGGACATCTTTAGGAGGAGAATTCTAGATCCCAGGAAATGAAAGGAGCCACAGGGCCTGGCAGAAAAGACACAGGTGTGATGTGTGATGGTGAGGCTGTGAGGAGACCGGCTCTCCTTAATATTGCTGGTGGGAGTGGGCATGAGCTGGGCTTCCTGGAGAGTTATTTGGCAACATATGTTCTCCATCACCCAGAATTTCACTTCTAGGTATATTTATGCTACACACACACACACACACACACACACCACACACACACATATATCAACAAATAAAACTCCTTTTTCATATGTGCAAGGAGCCCTGGTGGCACAATTGTTAAGCACTTGGCTGCTAACCTAAAGATCAGTGATTCAAACCCAACAGCCAATTAGCGGGAGAAAGATGTGGCAGTCTGCTTCCAAAAAGGTTATATCCTTCGAAACACTATGTGGCAGTTCTACTCTGTTCTATAGGATCGCTATGAGTCAGAATCAATTTGATGGCAATGGGTTTTTTTGGGTTTCACATGTACACAAGGTAACATTGTCAGAGGATAAGTGTATTCTTGTTTGAACAGCAAAATATTAGAAAAAAGTCAAATGTCCATGACTAGGAGTCCCTGGGTGATGAAAACAGTTAACACGCTCTGCTGTTAACTGGAAGGTTGGAGGTTTGAGTCCACCCAGGGGTGTGAAGAAAGGCCTTGTAATCTACTTCTAAAAAGTTAGCCATTGAAAACTATGGAGTCTAAGATACAACTATTGCTATCTACTTGCCGGGAGCAAAAGAGAAAGAAGGTGACCAAAAACTCAAAGAAAAATCTAGTCTACAAGACAAATAGTCTACATGAACTATGTATGGCCTCATCTACCCTGAGACCAGAAGAACTAGATGGTGCCCAGCTATCACTACCGACCACAATAGATGGACCCTGATAAATGGGAGAAAAATGTGAAACAGAACCTCAAATTCCTAAAACAATAACAAATAAACAAAAAACAGACCTACTCGACTGGTTGAGACTGGAGGACTCCCTGGGACTAGTGCCCTGAGTTACTCTTCAAACCTTGAACCAAAACTAACCCCTGAGTTCACCTTATTGCTAAATAACAAATTGGCTAAAAACAATAATATCATCTGTAAGTACTATGCTCCTTTAACAAATCACCTATATGTGACCAAATGATCAACAATTACTTTAAAACAAAGATGAGAATATAAGTGGGCAGGGAAACTAGATTAATGGAAACAGAACAGCCAGAACAGAAATAATGAGAATGTTGACATATTGTGAAGAGTGTAACCAATGTCACTGAACAGCTTGTGTAGAAATTGTTGAATGGGAATCTAGACTTCTGTGTAAACTTTCACCAAAAACGCAATAAAATATCATTATTAAAAAAAGAGAAGAGGAGCCCAGTTCTACTTTGACACACTTGTAGTCACCATGAGTTGGAATTGACTCCATGGCAGCTGGTTTAGGAGGAAAGCTACAAATACACGGAGGGTTCCAAGGGATGCCATGCAATACCCTGTGCTGGTTAAAAATAATGAGGGAGACCTTTATGTGCTAACGTGGCTGAAATTCTAAGACATGCTATTGAGTTTGGTGCCTTAGGAGCAGTGTGACTTTTATGGTAAAAAACAAACAAACCTGAACCAAACACCTTACAACAAAAGTGGGTAGCAGTGGTTGCCTCTGGGGAAATTCCTAGAGGAGAAAGACGGGGGTGGGGGTAGCCAAACTAACTTTAGCTTTTTCTGTAATGTTTTTAATTTCTAAAAGAGGCTGTATTTTATATATCATTTATATCCTTAAAATTGATTTCAAAATAGGGATAATTAAAAAAACACCTAGACTAGGAGTTCCAGCAAAATGGCGCTCTAGGCAGAAGCACCACGCCGTCCCTCCACAGCAAAGATCCAAAAAACTAAGCCGAACAAAGAATATAACAATCCTGAAACCCTAAAACATCAAATGAAGAGATAAACAACTCAGCCAAGCACCAAATGGAGTGAGAAAACTGACAGAGAATGGAGAGAGAGGAGAGATTCATGCAGAGGTCCCCTACTAGCTAATGCAGTGCGGATCCGCCATCTTGGACTCCTATCAGAGACCAGCAAACAGGGGGTATGAGAAAGCAGCTTCACGGAGCATCCAGCGGGAGACAAAACAACTGGTAATTTGTGATATATGCTTTCCCACCCCCCACACTTTTACACCGCGACTTGGCCTACTCTGCTTCCCGCAGCCACAGTATCTTGACCGGGAAACACAGGCTGCTTGGATTCCACACACCCGAACGGGCCGGCTCTCTGAGTGCCATTTGTCGGCTGCTGATGTTGCTTTTTTCTGCTTCTTTTGATTTCTTCCTTACCTCTCACCAACTCCCCCTCCTTTCACTCAAATACCTGGCTCCATGCACCATCTTTGCTTCTTCCTGAGGGGCTGCAGAGCTCCAGTAATCTGTGATATACACTTTCCCACTCCCTACCCTTCTTCACCCACACTTGGCCCCCTCTGCTTCCCGTGGACACAGTCTGTTGTCCGAGAAACATCAGCCTGCACTAGCTTGCTCTCTGAGTGCCATTTGTTGGCTGCTGGTGTTGCTTTTTTCCGCTTCTTTTGAGTTCTTCCTTACCTCTCACCACCTCCCCCTCCTTTCGCTCAAATACCTGGCTCCGTGTGCCATCTTTGCTTCTTCCTGGGGGGCTGTGGAGCTCCATATGAGTGTGGAGCTGCTGCCTAGTCTGGGCTGCCGTGCTGGTGGGATCCCGTGGCTTTTGTTCATTCATTTGTTTTGAATTGTTTGTTTGTTTTCTTTTCCTTTTCTTGTGTTGTGAGCCCTTTCTGGCCTGGCAGTGCTGCGTGGCAGGGTGACGTCCCCCTCGGCTTGCACAGACGTGCAGAGGGATCCCTGAGGGCATTTCTTTTTTTGTTGTTGTTTTTTTTTTCTGTTTTTTGGGGGGGCCTTTCTTGTTTCTTTATTTTTAATTTGTTTTGTTTTCTTTTCCCTCTTTTTCCCTTTTTGGCTTTCTTCATTGTTCAGTTTCTCATCTCCTTCTCTTTCTGTTCCCTGAATACCTGGCGTTGTATACCTCTACGCTGTCTAGCCAGGCTGTACTGCAACACCTGAGAGTGACCTCCCCAGATCTTATAGCTGCACCGGTGGGATACCTGGGAACTTTGTGGTTCTTTAACCTTTCTGATTTTTATTTATTCATTCTTTTATTTTCTTCCTCTTCCCCTTTCTGTTTTTCTCCATTTCATAGTCTCTCATTTCTCCACTCCAACGGCAAGTTCCCCTCGCATTCTTTTTTGTTTGTTTATATGTTTTTGGCTCCTGTTCCTCTCTCTTCTCTCCCATATCCATCTTAGCTCCACACATAACAATCTCCCCGCTGCATCCTGCTTACCTGCACTGTGCGCTTGACATCACACCACCAAGCAGCACAGGCATGGCCTACTGGAACCTGCCCTGCACTGATTACCGACCCGCTCTGGTGGCTGTAGTAAGTGCCACAAAAAACCTGTCCCAGTAACTTCTCTTCAGCGAGACCTGCCCTGCTGTATCATATCTGAGTGAGTGACCCTGCTAATTGGAGAAGGAGGCAAAAAGTATTGTGCCCACAGATGAGCAAACAACAAAGAACACACAGTCTGTCTGCTCAGACATAGTCAAATTTTTTTCTAAAAAAAAGGGATGAAACAAACAACTCTACAATTAGTAAATAAGAAACATAACTACTGAATGCCCTGAATACAGCAGACAATATCAAAACATTTACTAAAACAGGACAGGATGGTTCCAGAAGGTGTCCAAAATAAAACACCAGATGACTCTCCGGTGGAAGAAAATGCACTAGAACTACCTGATAGGGAATTCAAATCTCTAATACTCAGAATTATCCAAGAGCTGAGGCAAAAAGCTGACAAACATGAGGACAAAACAGACAAAATCATGGAAAATACAGACAAAAAAATTGGAAGAATTCAGGAAAATAGTGCAGGAACAAAATGCCAGAATAAATTCACAACCAGAAATTATACAAAGACAAGAATTAGAAATCCAAAAGATAAACAACAAGATTTCAGAAATGGATGCTGCCATAGAAGGGCTGAGAAGCTGATATGAAATGGCAGAAGACAGGATCAGTGGGATTGAAGACAAACACTTGGATACAACACTGTTTGAGGAAAACACAGAAAAAAGAACAAAGAAAAATGAAGAGACCCTGAGAGTTATGTGGGATAAAATCAAAAGCAAAAGTGATTAGAATTCCAGAACAGGTGGAGAAAAGAGAAAACACAGAGAGGATCATTGAAGAACTCCTGACAGAAAACTTCCCTGATATCATGAAAGATGAAAAGCTGGCCATCCAAGAAGCTCAACGAACCCCATATAGGACAGACCCCCAAAAAAAATCACCAAGGCATATCATAATCACACTCGCCAACACCAAAGACAAAGAATCCTGAGAGCAGATGGTGAAAAACAAGAAGTCACATACAGAGGAGAAACAATAAGACTAAGTTCGGATTATTCGGCAGAAACCATGCAGGCAAGTAGGCAATGGGATGACATATATAAAATCGAGAAAGAAAAAAATTGCCAGCCAAGAATAATATATCCTGCAAAACTCCCATTCAAATTTGACGGTGAAATTAGGTCATTTCCAGCTAAACAGAAATGAAGGGAATATGTAAAAGTCAAACCAAACTTACAAGAATTATTAAAGGGAGTTCTTCAATCTGAGGACAAACAGCTTCAGCTCACAGGCAGAATCTAGGATGCAGGATTGTACCTGCCAGATACCAATCTAGGAAACGAACTCTCGAGGACTATCCAAAACCAAAAGAAATCCAACAAGGAATCAGAGCAGTTAATCAATAAATGACAACAACATCAAAACAATAAAAGAGGGAATAAACGGCATAGGTATAGAACCTTCTAATGGAGAGGAAGGCAAGGCGATACCAAGTAATGGTAGACTGCTTTAAACTTAGAAAGATAAGGGTAAAGTTCACGGTAACCACAAAGAAAGTTAACAAACATGCTCATAAAAATAAAGAGGAAAAACATAAAGTTTCAGCAAAAACAAAACCTACAAAAACAAAAACAAAAAATGAAAAAAAAAATCCACAAACAAAAGTAACTCAGCACAAGAGAGTAAGAAAAACAAAGAAAACTTCAGCACTACAAAATGACAGCAACAAACTCACATCTATCAATAATTATACTGAATGTAAATGGACTCAATGCACCCATAAAGAGACGGAGAGTGACAGAATGGATAAGAAAACAGGATCCATCAATATACTGTCTACAAGAGACACACCTTAGAAACAAAGATGTGAATTTATTAAAAGTCAAAGGTTGGAAAAAATATATCAAGCTAACAACTACCAAAAAAGAGCAGGATTGGCAATTCTAATCTCAGATAAAATAGACTTTAAAACAAAATCTACCATAAAAGACAAAGAAGGACACTATATAATGATTAAGGGGACGATCCATCATGAAGACATAACCATAATAAACAACTACGCACCCAATATCAGGGCTCCAAAATACATAAAACAAACTCTAACAACACTGAAAAGAGAAATTGACAGTTCCACAATAATAGTAGGAGACTTCAACACATTACTCTCAGTAAAGGACAGAACAACTAACAAGAAACTCAGCAAGGATACAGAAGACCTAAAGGGCACAATCAGCCAACTGGACCTCATAGACATATATAGAACACTCCATCCAACCGCTGCAAAGTACACATTCTTTTCCAATGCGCATGGAACATTCTCCAGAATAGACCACATCTTAGGCCACAGAGCAATCCTCAACAAGATCCAAAACGTTGAGATAATTCAAAGTATCTTCTCTGACCACAATGCCATCAAGGTAGAAGTTAATAATAGAAAGAGCAAGGAAAAAAAATCACTAACATGGAAACTGAATAATACCCTGCTTACACATCACTGGGTAATAGAAGAAATCAGAGATGGAATAAAAAAATTACTAGAATCAAATGAGAATGAAAACACATCATACCAAAACCTTTGGGACAGAGCAAAGGCAGTCCTCAGAGGACAATTTATAGCAACAGATGCACATATCAGAAAAGAAGGGACAAAATCAAAACATTAACTACAGAACTCAAACAAACAGAAAGAGAACAGCAGAAAAAGCCCACAACCATGGGAAGAAAGGAAATAGTAAAGATCAGAGCAGAAATCAATGAAATAGAGAACAGAAAAACAATAGAAAGAATCAACAAAACCAAAAGTTGGTTCTTTGAAAGAATCCACAAAATCGACAAACCACTGGCCAGACTGACAAAAAAAAAACAGGAGAGGACACAAACAACCCAAATAAGAAATGAAATGGGGGACATCACAACAGACCCAACTGAAATAAAAAGGATTATAACAGAATATTATGAAAAACTATACTCCAACAAATTTGAAAACCCAGAGGAAATGGATAAATTTCTAGAAACACACGGCCTACACAAACTACAACAAAGTGATGTTGAAAATCTGAACAGACCCATAACGAGAGAAGAGATTGAAAAGATAATAAAAAAACTCTCAATCAAAGAAAACCCTGGCCCATATGGCTTCACTGGAGAATTCTACAAAACATTTACAGAAGAGCTTGTACCAGTACTACTCAATCTATTTCAGAGCATAGAAGAGGAAGCAACACTTCCAAATTCATTCTATGAAGCCAGCATAACACTGATACCAAAACCAGGCAAAGAAGTCACAAAAAAAGAAAATTACAGACCAATATCTCTCATGCATATATATGCAAAAATTCTCAACAAAATTCTAGCCAATAGAATTCAGCATCATATCAAAAAAATAATACATCATGACCAAGTAGGATTTATACCAGGTACGCAAGGATGGTTCAACATTAGAAAATCAATCAGTGTAATTCACCACATATATAAAAGGAAAGAAAAGAATCACACGATCATCTCAATTGACCCAGAAAAGGCATTTGACAAAGTCCAACACTCATTCCTGATAAAAACTCTCAATAAAATAGGTATAGAAGGGAAATTTCTCAACATAATAAAGGGCATCTATGCAAAACCAACAGCCAACATCATTCTTAATAGAGAGGCTGAACACATTCCCCTTGAAAACAGGAACAAGACAAGGATGCCCTTTATCACCACTCCTATTTAACATTGTACTGGAAGTTCTAGCTAGAGCAGTAAGGCAAGAAAAAGAAATAAAGGGCATCCAAATTGGTAATGAAGAAGTTAAACTGTCCCTGTTTGCAGATGATATGATACTATGCATGGAAAACCCTAAAGACTCAACGAGAAATCTACTGGAACTAATAGAAAGATTCAGCAGAGTAGCAGGTTACAAGATAAACATTCAAAAATCAGTTGGATTCCTATACACCGATAAGCAGAATGATGAAAAGGAAATCAGGAAAACAGTACCATTTTCAATAGCCCTTAAAAAGATAAAATACTTAGGAATAAATCTGACCAGAGATGTAAAAACCTATACAAACAAAACTACAAAACACTACTGCATGAAAAAGTGATCTACATAAATGGAAAAACATACCATGCTCATGGATAGGCAGACTCAACATTGTGAAAATGACAATCTACCCAAAGCAATCTACAAATACAATGCAATCCCAATCCAAATACCAAGAACATTCTTCAAAAAGATAGAAAAATTAATCACTAACTTTGTATGGAAAGGGAAGAAGTCCCGAATGAGTAAAGCACTACTGAAGAAGAAGAAAGTTGGAGGTCTCACACTACGTGACTTCAGAACCTACTATACAGCTACAGTAGTCAAAACAGCCTGGTACTGGTACAACGACAGATACATTGACCAATGGAACAGAATTGAGAACCCAGATGTAAATCCATCCACCTACGGTCACCTGATCTTTGATAATGGCCCAAAGTCCATCAAATGGGGAAAAGACAGTCTTTTTAACAAATGGTGCTGGCAAAACTGGATATCCTTCTTCAAAAAAAGAAACAGGACCCATACCTCACACCGTATACAAAAACTACTTCCAAATGGATCAAAGACCTGAATATAAAGCCTAAAACTATAAAGTTCATAGAAGAAAAAATAGGACCAACACTTCAGGCCTTAATACATGGCATTAATAGGATACAAACCATAACCATCAATGCACAAACCCCAAGAGATAAGCTAGATAACTGGGATCTTCTAAAAATCAAACACCTATGCTCTTCAAAAGACTTCACCAAAAGAATAAAAAGAGAACCTACAGACTGGGAAAAAATTTTTGGACAGTACAAGTCAGACAATGGTCTAATCTCCATAATCTACAAGAAAATCCAAGACCTCTACAACAAAAAGACAAATAATCCTATTAAATAATGGGCAAAGGAAATGAACAGACACTTCACCAAAGAAGACATTCAAATGGCCAACAGACACATGAGGAAATGCTTGTGATCACTAGTCATTAGAGAAATGCAAATTAAAACCACAATGAGATACCATCTCACCCCGGCATTACTGGCACGAATCAAAAACACTGGAAATAACAAATGTTGGAGGGGCTGCGGGGAGACGGGAACTCTTATACACTGCTGGTGGGAATGCAAAATGATACAACCATTTTGGAAAATGATATGGCACTTCCTCAGAAAGCTAGAAATAGACATACCATTTGATCCCACAATCCCACTCCTACAATATATCCTACAGAAATAACAGTCATCACTTGAATAGACATATGCACACCTATGTGCATGGCAGCATTGTTCACAATAGCAAAACGATGGAAGCAACCTAGATGCCCATCAACAGATGAATGGATAAATAAACTGTGGTACATACACACAATGGAGTACTATGGAACGAGAAAGAACAACAATTTATCTGTGAAGCATCTCATAACATGGATGAAACTGGAGGACATTATGCTGAGTGAAATAAGTCAATCACAAAAGGACAAATATTGTATGAGACCTCTATTGTAAAAACCCATGAAAAAGTTCACACACAAAATGTAACAATCTTTGTTGGTTACCAGGGATGGGAGGGGTGGGGATGGGGAAATACTAAATAGGCAATAGCTAAGTGTTATCTTGGGTGAAGGGTGAGACAGTACACAATAGAGGGGAAACTAGCACAACTTGTACAAGGAAAGGTCATGGAAGCCCCATAGACACATCCAAACTCCCTGAGGGACTGAATTGCTGGGCGGAGGGTTGTGGGGACCATGGTCTTGGGGAACATCTAGCTCAATTGGCATGACACAGCTTATAAAGACAATGCTCTACATTCTACCTTGGTGAGTAGTGTCTGGGGTCTTAAAAGCCTGTGAGCGGGCATCTAAGATACTCCACTGGTCTCATCCCTTCGGGAGCAAGGGAAAAAGAAGAGAACAGGATACAAGGAAAAGATTAGTCCAAAGGACTAATTGTCCACAGCTACCAAGGCTCCACCGGACTGAGTCCAGTACAGCTAGATGGTGCCCGGCTACCACCACTGACTGCTCTGACCAGGATCACAACAGAGGGTTCTGGACAGAGCTGGAGAAGGATGTAGAGCATAATTCTAACTCACAAAAAGAAGACCAGATTTACTGGTCTAGGGGAGTCTGGAGAAACCCTGAGAGTATGGCCCCCAGACACCCTTTTAGCTCAGTGGTGAAGTTATCTCCAAGGTTTACTGTTCAGCCTGGGAGTGGACAGCCCGGCAAAACCAAATGAGACTAACAAGGTACAGTATTCCAGTGAGAAGGGCCAGAAGGCAGAAGGGGACAAGGAAGCTGGTGATAGAGAACGCAAGGTTGAGTAAGGATATTGTTGATGTGTTGTGAGATTGTTAACCATTGTCATAGGGCAACATGTAGTAACTGTTAAATGAGAAACTATTTTGTTCTGTAAGCCTTCATCGTAAGTGAGAATAGAAGCACAATTGGAAGAGCGTAGTCAATGTCACTGAACTGTGCATGTAGAAATTTTTGAAATGGTGTATCTTTGGCTATGTGTATTTTCACCAAAAAAAAAAAAAAAAATGTTTGAAAAGTTAGAGGGTTAATACGTTGTGGGGTTGTTAACCAATGTCATAAAACAATATGTGTACTACTGTTCCATGAGAAACTGTTTGTTCTGTAAGCCTTCACTTGAAGTACAATTAAAAAAAAAAAAAAAAAAAAAAAACCCTAGACTTTGGCAACAACAGTCCTTGGGTTGGAACTCTGCTTGCAGAGTGGCATCTCAGGGCCTGAGAAGCATGCTGTGCTATTTGACCCTGAGCTGGGAGCTCACGGACATGGCACCAACATCTGCAATGATCTCCAGAACAAGAATTTAGGAGCCTCTTAGGAGCCTCCACCCTGTACCCTGACCACTGAGGACTCATGAATTAACACTGAAATGCCTGGCATTGTGGTGGGAGATGTGTCCACGGCTACCATTTCCTGCTTGAGCAACCTTGAGCCACCTAAACTCACTAGAAACTAAGGACCAGGTGGAGGCAGGTAACACAGGTGAACTCCAGGTACTTTGCAGGCTCTGTTGCTGTGAGTGGAGTTTGATTCTCCATGTCACCCAGCTCAACTCTGCGGAGATTTTAAATGGATTCCATCTGTGCAGGCTCCTGATCAACTCTCTACCACTTGCCATCCTTCTGAACTGGGTGTAAATGCGGTCCAGTTCAGTGTGCACCAAAAGTTCCTGTTAAAACTTCTCAGCTGCTGTGGCCCATATCCTCCCACACTCAGCACGCCTGCAGCTTCCTCCCAGCCTTGGCTACCCCAGCCCTCACCCCATCTCCTGTTCCTTCATTAATTCCCATGTAATGTTATCAGAGTCAACAACACACAACAAAGTTTATGTGAGGGGCAGTCATGGTTCAGTGGTAGAATTGTATCCTTCCATGCGAAAGACCAGGGTTCAATTCCTGGCCAATGCAGCTCATGCACAGCAACGACCCGTCTGTCATTGGAGGCTTGCCTGTTGCTATGATGCTGAACAGGCTTCAGTGGAGCTTTCAGACTAAGACAGACTAGGAAGACAGGCCCGATGGTCTACTTCAGAAAATCAGCCTGTGAAAACCCTGTGGATCACAACAGTTCAATCTGCAACTGATCATGAGGATGGTGCAGGACCAGGCAGTGTTTTGTTCTGTTGTGCATGAGGTTTCCGTGAGTTGGAGTCAACTTGGTGGCAGCTAACAAGAGCAACAACAATATTTATGTACAATGTTATCTCTCTGGAAGGCAGGGGCTGTCTGACTCCTTCTGGTCGGCAAGTAGCTGAGGTCTGCAGGGAGAAGATGTTAATAAAATGTTACTATCAACTTTCTGACTCATAGCGATCCTATAGGACAGACTAGGACTGCCCAATATGGTTTCCAAGGAGTGCCTGGTGGATTTGAACTGCCAACCTTTTGGTTAGCAGCGGTAGCTCTTAACCACTATGCCACCAAGCTTTGAGCTGGAATCAACTTGATGGCAACAGGTTTGGGTTTTTTTTGGTATCAACCCTCACCTGCAATAGTCTTCTCACGTTCACTCTGCCTCCACTTCCTGTTGCCCTCAACCTGTTTTCCAAACTGTAGCCTGAATGATCTTTTTGTAAGACACACCTCATCATCTTAGCCTCTTCTTGATTAAAACCTTTCAAAGGCTTCCTTTATTCATAAAATAAGAGACAATTCCTAAAGCAGTCACGAGGCCCCCCAGCTTATCTCCTTCCCTTTTGTCTAGTTAGCAGTAATACCTTTGCTTTTCTTCTGGCTTCCCTTTGGCAGACTCTAAACCTGCTGGAATGGTGTTGTGGGAAATGTGGTTCCTAGGCTGCCAGTCCTGGCTGGTTGCCTATCAAAAATGAATCAGTGTCTTTCATGGTGACCCCATGTGTGTCAGAATAGAACTATCCTATGTCGGGTTTTCAATGGCTGATTTTTCAAAAGCAGATCACTAGGACTTTCTTCCAAGGCACCTCTGGGTGGACTCACACCTTCAACCTTTGGGTTAGCAGCTGAGTGCAGCAAGAGTTTGCATAACCCAGGGGCTACAGCTGCCTATAAAGTTGCCCCAGTATTTACTCCACCATGGTTATAGTTAATGCAGTCAGGGAATACTTCCATGGCCAGCCTTCCATGTCATTTTTGCCATCTACATAGAGTTGTTTAGCATCATCTTTGTCTTTCCTGAAAACCGTTTTGAACTGATCAGTTCCTGCACTCTCTGGAGGACTCACAATTTCATCTCAGCTTACTGTGAAAGTTCATGAAGATGTGTCTTAATGCTTTCTTCCGCAAAGCCAGAATTCAGAATTCCACCACCTCCTGCTGCCTATCTCCAGAAGACACTGCTGCACCACTGCAATGTCCTTGACTCTCGCCAGTTCCCTCCCTTTTCAAAGACCTTTCATTGGTGTCATTGGAATTCCTTGCCGTTTATGTCATGAATTTTCTCTTGACCTGGTTTCTTTCTTACACCTCATCCATGGGCTTTCTTGATTGGCAAGCTTTCCATTTCAAAGATATCATTTCTTTCCACTTAACAAAGGTATCACTGAGTCTCACAACTTCAGAAATAATCCATCCCACCAACACTTGCCGGAGTCCCTGGATGGTGCAAATGGTTAATGCACTGGGCTGCTAACTGAAAGGTTGGAGGTTCAGTTCCATCCACAGGTGCCTTGGAAGAAAGTCTTGGTGATATACTTTTAAAAAATCAGCCACTGAAAACCCTATGGAGGCTAGTTCTACTCTGACACACACAAAGTTGCCATGAGTAGGAGTCGACTTAATGGCATCTGGAACTGGAACACTTACTGGGCACCTGCTATTTACCTGGTTCTACCAGGTGAGCAGGACAAAGGCCTAATCCTTCTGATCAGCTCTTCTCTCATTTCTAGCAGTGTGTTTTAAAATGAAACCTAGCTTCCTGAGAACTTCTTCCCTTTTTAAAGCACTTACCAATTTGGCTTTCACTTCAACATTTTATCATAACTCCTTTTCTAAATCAAGACATCGTATGATGAAGTTTGGGGAATATCTCGTCACTGGGAAGTGAAAAAATGAAACCACAAGGCAGCATCTGTTTTGATGGCTTTATTGAGACACATTGGTAACACAGAGCAGTGTTCTGTGATCCCACCACATATGCTCATCCTCAGGCCACATGCATGCCACATCTGCAGCCAGCAGAGGCTCCAGGAGGCTTCCAGAAGGGCGGGGGCTGTCCAGAGACAGACTGGAAAGAGATCCTACTGTGGCAGCTGCCAAGTGGGCACCTTGGGTAGGTCCCTGACCGGCTGAGTGTGCAATGAGCCTTGCACGTGAGGTCTTAGGTCACCAACTACTTGGCCATGCCTTAAACACCCACCTGCCTCAGACTCCTGAGAAAACTTCCGAGGAGGGGACTCTGGGGCTTCCCCCACCAGAAGGAATCCAGTCAAGGGACCAAGCATCTCTAGAGGTCATTGGGCAAATCCTGCCTTCAGGCTTATTGGTAGGCACACTGCTTAAAGTATTTGCTTTGCCCTCTCTTTGCTCTCTTTATTTTCTCTGCTCATGCATGTAACACATATTTATTAAGCTCCTACTATGTGCCAAGCTTACTTTGGACACATCAGGAAAGACCAATCACTTGAAAAGAACGTTGTGTTTGGTAAAGTAGGGGGCCAGCGAAAACCAGGGAAACTCTCGATGAGATGGACTGACACAATAGCTACAAGAGTAGGCTCAGACATACCAATAATCATGAAGATGGCACAGGACTGGGCAGCATTTTGTTCTGTTGTATGTAAGTCACCACGAGTTGGAGCTGACTCTGTGGCAACTAAGAACATGTGCCAAGCACTGTTCTAGGGGCGAGACATACAATGGTTCTCAGAATCAAGCAGGACCTCATGAGTGGGGGAGACAGACAATAGTCAATCACACAAATGGCTGTGAAATGACAGTCACTTCACATTTCTGAGGGTGTGCGGCAGGGGATCTGATCTAGTATGGGGGCCAAGGAAGACTTCCTCAAAGGACTGACATCTGAGCTGAGGTGTCAAGGAGTTAACCAGCCAAGAGGGCAGGATGAGTATCTCAAACTACGGGAAGAGCAATGTGCTGGCCTTGTGACTGGAAGGAGCAGAGTGAGTTAAACAAACAAAAACACAAAGGCCAGTAGACCTGGAGCGGAGAGATATAGGGGAGTACGGCGCAGGAGGCTGGAGAGGCATGAAGGGGTCAACCACACATGGCCTGTGGGCCATGCTAAAGATGGTTTTATCCCTGTGGGTGACATGCTCACTATTATGGATTGAATTATACCCCCCCAAAATATGTGTTGTAAATGCTAACCAACAGGTTGGCATCCACCAGAAGCTGGGCAGTGGGACTTTTTTCTGAGACGAGGAACCCTGGGAGAGGACCAGGTGCAGGGAGGATGTCAAGAGTGAAGTCATTGACATAGTCAGTGTGAGGTGCCTTGGAAACCCTATGGGGCAGTTCTACTCTATCCCATAGGGTTGCTATTAGTCGGAATTGACTAGACAGCAGCGAGTTTGGTTTGGTGTGGTTAATGTCTGTGGTTATAGTCCCATTTGGGAGTGAGTTGTCTTTATTATGTTAATGAGGCAGGATTAGTGTAGGGTGTATTTTGAGTCAATCTCTTTTGAGATATAAAGAGATTAAACCAGAAGAGAGACGGGAGAAAAGAGATACCAAGCCACATGAAGATCACCCAGGAGCAGAAGCTCAAAGAGACAAGGACATTCCCCCAGAGCTGACAGAGAGACAAAGCCTTCCCCTAGAGCCAGCACCCTGAATTCAGACTTCTAGCCTCCTAAACTGTGAGTAAATAAACTTCATTTGTTAAAGTCACCCATTTGTGGTATTGATGTTATAGCAGCACTAGGTAACTAAGACAGTCAGGTTTGCATTTTGAAAAGCCCACACTGGGTGTTTCAGGTGGAGAGTGAATTGGAGGGAGGTTGGTGGGGATGAGAAGGCCTGTTGGGAAGGGGTTTCAGTGGTCCTGATGGGGATGGTGGCAGTGGGACAGAGTGATAGCCGTGTTTATAGAGAGAAGTGAGCAGAGAGTAGATTCACAGAAAGCTGGGACTCGAGAGGTTAGACCATCAGGAGTGAGGAAGAGCGAGTTGCCCGGGATGATCCTTGGCCTATGAAGCTGGGTGGCCGGACTTTTGTCTGAGATGCGAACCCTGGGAGAGGACCAGGTGCAGGGAGGGTGTCAGCAGTGGAGTCGTGGACATACTTAGTGTGAGGTGCCTTGGAAACCTCCAGGTGGAGGAGTTGTACAGGCAGCGGTGGGCCCAGAAGGCTCCTGGGCTGCAGCTCTAAGTCTGAGTAACCTCCTTGTTCTAGATGAGGTCATGGAGGAAGAGAACATGGATTGAGAAGAGAAGAAGGCCCAAGACTGAGCTTTGGGGCAGGGCAACATCTAATCTAATGGCTGGGCAGAGGTGAGTGAGTTGCAAAAGGGCCTAAAACACAAGAGGGCAGTCCTGGAAGACAAAGGAGAAGTGCTCTCCCGGAAGGGCAGTGGTCAGCCGCTGAGAAGCCCTGGGGGCAGAAAAGTTGCCACCTTCCTCTCTGAGGCTGCCACCACCCCCATCTCCTTGGTCTCTTCAACAGTCCTGTAAACAGGAAGGCGGGAGGTTACCCCCTTGGAAGGAGGAGTAAGGAGGTGCTCAGAGTCAGGGATCTGCCGAAGGTCACGTGGTCAGCAGAGGGCGCTACTGGGTTGACCTCATTCACATCCCTTGCATTCCCTCAAGCCCTACCCCTCCCTCTCTGACGCCCTGCAGACACACACATACACACTCACACTCTCTCTCTCACACACACACACACACACACACACACACACACACACACACACACACACACACACACACACACACACACACACACACACACTTTCCCCAGCAACGCCGTTCAGGACACTTCTTATTGACAGAAAGCACCAGAGAAGGTCAGTACTGTGGCATGAAGGGGTCCCGCAGGCTCCAGGCCTCTTAGCCTAGCTAGGAGGAGCGTGGGCTGAGTCAAGGGAATATCGTGACCTCTCTCTTGAGAGGCAGTGGAGTGCAGTGTCAAGAGCATGGACCGGAGGCCTGGCATTTCGCCCATCCTCCCAATTGTTCATATTCATTCATTCATTCATTCACTTCACAAATATATTTTGGGGGCTTCCTATGTTCCAGGCACAAATTTCTAGCTGAGTGGCCTTGCGCAGGGCCCGTATCTCTCTGAGCCTCAGTTTCCATCTCTGCAAAGCTGTACATGTTGTTATGAGTTCATGCAAGTGAAGTGCCTGACACATAGTAGGTGTTCATTAAAGGTTAATTTCCTTTCCTTTTCTTCATCCTACAGAACCCATGAGGGAGACAGAGACTCACACTCTATAGCAACACCTCCGTCTTGCTTAGAGGACATAAGTGCTCCCACGTGTACACATCTGTGCACACATGAGCACACGTCCCCATATGCCCTGCTGTCTCTGTGCGTGACTCCTAGGGCCAGCACCAGCATAAGCTTTGAATCCCTGGGATGTAGCACATCTCGCCCTGGGCAGTCCTGCACATCCTCTGGGTATGCTCAGCACAGAGCAGGCTGTTCTGCCCCAGGATAACCCCAGACTGAAGCCAGGCGGTGTCTTCCACGACTCTGGGGTCTGGGTCCGTACTGGCTCCAGGGCTCAAATGCTTGGTGACCAGAGAGAGTATCTTCAGTGTCCTGGGGCTGGGCCCTGCACGGCTCTGGGCTGGGTCTAGAGCGTCCCGGAAGGTGGTGTCCTCAGTGGCTCTGGGAGCAGCGTCCTTATCAGTGGCTCCTCAGGTGGCAGCTCCCCCAACTGCTCCTCTGAGGGGGGTCCTAGGTACCTCTGAAGGAACTGAAGCCCCCACAGGCTCTTGCAGCAGCTCAGGAGGTTGCTGGAGACCAGGGTGCGGGGCATCACTGGCTTCCTGGGGAGACACAAGCACAGGTCAGGGCTGAGCTGCTGCTGAGCAAGGCCACCTGCTTCTCAACTTTATTTCCTGTAAGTAGGGCCCTGAAAAGGGTGGGGTGGGATGGGGTGGGGCACCTCCCTTTGCCATTCAGAACAGTCCACATGCAACAGGGACTTCTTCCCTCCACCCACAAGAGGGAGCATTCTGGGGACCTGTTTTCAAATCCCAACTCTGATTCTAACATGCTGTGTGCCCTTGGTCCAGTCACTTTATCTCTCTGAACCTCAAATAGAGGTAAAAAATCCACCTTTCCAATTCTTAAAAAGATTAATTATTAGACAATGTGTATAAAAGTATCCCACACATTGCCTGGTACATTCACTACCATCAGTTGCCACTGAGTCAATTCCAACTTATGGTGACCTATGTGTGTCAAAGTAGAGCTGTGCTCCATAGGGTTTTTAATGGCTGATTTTTCGGAAGTAGATCTCCATATCTTTCTTCCAAGGCATCTTAGGGTGGACTTGAACTGCCAACTTTCGGTTAGTAGCCAAGCATGTTAACCATTTGCACCACCCAGGGACTCCTGCCTGGCACATAGTAGGAGCCTAATTAATGCCTGCTATTTCAAAGTCTCCATGAAATGATTCCTAAGCAGGTATGGCGTGCCTCCCATGAGTTGGAGGACAGTTGGGAGAAGTCTGTTCTTATTTGTGGTAGTTAAATTCGATAATGTCCCTCTGAACACTGAGCTCATGAATACCGAACCAACCTTGTGCATGGGGTAACCTACTTTTCACCTCTCTGCAAATGACCATGAATGCTTGCGGACGACGACAAGAGTACCGATTTTGAGATTACAAATAAATTTTAGCAAGGAGGCGAATTCATAAATATGAAATCCATAAGTAATGAGGATCTATTCTGCCTTGGGTTACAATCAATAATGAGCATATCTCTCCATCAGAATCGTGTGCCTCAAAGGCAAGGCACTTCCCTTCCAACCCCTGCAGTTGTGGTTGGCACATATTAGGTCCTCGATGACTCTCTGTTGATTCAATCTGATTGAAGGATAGGTCACTGAAGGTGTGTTAGCTGAACCTCTTGGTAGGGAGGCTGTTAACCAAGTATTTGACATACACTTTCAGCAAGAAGAGGCTTTCCTTCACTTGGGCATGCAAAGTCCCTCTGCCCTGTTGCCTGCTGTGATGTGGACGGCAGACCAGCTTTCTCCCTCAGCAGGTCTCAGTGAGTGAGAGTTCCTTTATCATATTTATTTCAAGCCTCATTAGGTCGAAGGGAAAGGCTCAGTTTGGTGCTCCTGTGTTTTCAACACCTGCTGATCTCGCTTTTTAACAAAGACAGAGTAAAGGGCTATGCACAGAGCTTTTATCAGGCTAGACTTTGATGACATTGTTCACTGTATCTACGATCATGAGTACTTTTTGTTTTCTGCAGTGATACTGAGTATTATGGGATTCAACTGTGTCCCTCAAAAATATATGTCAACTTGGCTAGGCCACAATTCCCAGTATTGTGTGGTTGTCCTCCATTTTGTGATCTGACATAATTATCCTCCATTTTGTGATGTGTTATAAATCCTAACTTCTATGCCTGTGGTTATGGTCCCATTTGGGAGTGAGTTGTCAGTTATGTTAATGAGGTGGGGTTAGGGTGGGATATATCTTGAGTCACTGCCTTACTAGAGGGTGTGACTCAAGTCATCACCCTTATCCCAGTCACCACCCTTACCACTCTTATTCAAGTCGTGCCCTTACTTGAGTCACACCTTTTGTCTTACAAGAGGTAAAAGGGGAGAGAAGCAAGCAGAGGTAGGGATGGCAATACCACCAAGAAGAAGAGATGGGAGCAGAGAGCGTCCTTTGGACCTGGGGTCCCTGGGCTGAGAATCTCCTAGAACCAAGAGACAGAGAGAGCTATAACACTGAAGATGGTGCAAGATGGCAAGAAGCGGCAGCACGGAAACAGAGGCAGCAGAACCAGAAGACTGGCACGAGACGGCTTGGGCACCCACCCACAGAGTGAGAGAGAGCTAAGTGCCTTCAGGTAGGAGGCTTCCTGGCAGAGCTGGGTGCCTCTGGGCACTTATCGGTGGAGTTGAAGAGCTTTGTTAACACTCGCCCGAGCAGGGCACCGGTTGGGCGGACGAGCCGAAGGGCCGAGGGTGAAAGAAAGGCCTGTGTGTGAACATGGCTGAGAAGTGGCTGTCCTTATTGACAGGGACCTTCCTCCAGAGCCAACAGAAAAAGAAAGCCTTTCCTGCGATCCAGCACTCTGAATTTGGATTTCTAGCTACCTAAACTGTGAGAAAATAAATTTCTGTTTGTTAAAAGCCATTCACTTGTGGTATTTCTGTTATAGTAGGGGAAAAAAAAAAAAACAAATGCATTGCCATCAAGTTGATTCTGACTCATAGCAACCCTATGGGACAGGGTAGAACTTTCCCCTTAGGGTTTCCAAGGAGCGGTTGGTAGATTCAAACTGCTGACCTTTTGATTAGAAGCCATAGCTCTTAACCACTGAACCACGAGGGTTCCTCTGTTACAGTAGCACTAGATAACTGAGTTTCCATTTATGGTGATGATATACAGTTTCCTTATACATTTATTTTATTGAAAACAGTGAGTTGGTGTACAGAATTAAGTATATGTAATATAGGTGGCAGAGCTCTTGTGACGCAGTGGTTAAGCAACTAGGCTGCTAACCAAAAGGTTGGTGGTTTGAACCCACCAGCTGCTCTGCAGGAGAAAGACATGGCAGTCTGCATCTGTAAAGATTACAGCCTTGGAAACCCTACGAGGCAGTACTACTCTGTTCTACAGGGTTGCTATGAATTGGAATTGACTCTATGGCATTGGGTTTTTGGGTAATATAGGTGGAGGAGCCCTGGTGGTGCAATGGTTAAGTGCTCGGCTGCTAACTGAAAGGCTGGCAAGTAGAACTCACCAGCCAGTCTGCGGGAGAAAAGACCTGGCAATCTGCTCCCTTAAAGTTACAGCCTAGGAAACCCTATGGGGCAGTTCTACTGTCATGCAGAGTCACTATGAGTTGAAATCGATTTGACGGCACACAACAACAGCATAGGAGGAGAGTCCCTGGGTGATGCAAATGGTTATCGGCTGCTAACCAAGAGATTGGAGGCTGGACTCCACCAAAGGCATCTTGGGAGAAAGGCCTGGCAATTTACTTCCAAAAAAACAATGACTGAAAACTCTAGGGAGCACAGTTCTACTCTGGCACACATGAGGTCACCATGAGTTGGAATCAACTTGATGGAAAGTGGTTTTGGTTTTCATACAGGTGAGACAGGACTATGGCCTGGATCATGAAGGGGATTTGCAAGCGACTGCAGTTTGGGAAATGCTGAACCAGATGATGCGTCTACCCCAGGTCATCCTTGGCCCAAACACAGGAGGAAGCAAGCATCCCATGGTCTCCACTGAGGCTGTCTGGTGGCTCTCCGGCTCAAAGGCAGACCACAATGTGGGTTCAGGTCTGTCTAAGGCCATGAAGTCTCCACTTCTGCTCTAGCCACTATCTGTAAATAGGTAGACCTGGCCACCAGAGGAAGTACACTTACTACTCCTTCTCCCTTCCCAACAGTGAGAGGGAAGAGCCCTATGCCTCCCTTCTATCAGATGTAGTGAGGAAGCTGTGGGTTTGGAGACCTGACTTTGTAAGGTTTTGTGAATAGGGCCACAGCCAACATCCAGCCCCTGAGCTTCCTTCAGTGCATGTTGTTACGGATTGAATTGTGTCCTCTCCAGTATGTATTGAAATCCTTGTCTCCATACCTGTAGAATAGGACCCTGGGTGGCACAAACGGTTTGTGCTCAACTGCTAACCTGAAGATTGGTGGTTTGACAACACCCAGTGGTAGCATGGTAGACAAGGCCTGGGGATCTACCTCTGTTAAAATTATAGCCAAGAAAACCCTGTGGAGCAGTTCTACTCTGCACACTTGGGGTCGCCACGAGTCAGAATCGACTTGACGGCAACTAATAACAATACCCATGGATGTGATCCTGTTTAGAAATAGGGTGTCATGGATTGAATTATGTCCCCCCAAAAACGTGTGTATCAATTTGGCTGGGCCATGATTCCCAGTATTGTGTGGTTGTCCTCCATTTTGTGATTGTAATTTTATGCTAAAGAGGATTAGGGTGGGATTGTAACACCCTTACTAAGGTCACATCCCTGATCCAACGTAAAGGGAGTTTCCCTGGGGTGTGGCCTGCACCACCTTTTATCTTACAAGAGATAAAAGGAAAGGGAAGAAAGCAGAGAACTGGGGACCTCATACCACCAAGAAAGCAGTGCTAGGAGCCGAGCGTGTCCTTTGGACCTTAGGTTCCTGTGCTGAGGTGTTCCCAGACCAAGGGAAGACTGATGCATCACAAGGACCTTCTTCCAGAGCTGACAGAGAGAGACAGCCTCCCCCTGGAGCCAGCACCTTGAATTCAGACTTCTAGCCTACTTGACTGTGAGAGGATAAACTTCTCTTTGTTAAAGCCGTCCACCTGTGGTATTTCTGCTATAGCAGCACTAGATGACGAAGACATAGGGTTTTCTTTGTTATGTTAATTAAACCATATCCAAGCAGGATGGATTCTAAATATAATCACTTCTGAATTACAAGAAGAGCAGAATGCACACAGAGGCAAGACAGACTGTGTGAGGATTGTTTACAAGTCAGGGAACCAAGGAATGCCCAGGACTACTGACAAGGAGGGAACCAACATGACTGAGACCCTGATTTGGACTTCTAACCTCCAGAATTGTGAGAAAATAAATTTCTGTTCTTTAAAGGCACTCACTTATGATATTTCTATTATGGCAGCACCAGGTAACTAAAGGGCCCCTGGGTGGTGCAAACGGTTTGAGATTGAGATTGGCTACTGTGTAGGAATACTCCAAATTGAGGCACCTGGCCTGGCTGGAAAAGGATGGCTAACCTCAGTTTGAATCAAACTTTATATTGTTAACTAGATTCCATTGTGAATCAGACTTTAGATTGACCAAAGCCTCTGCTTCTGCATTCCTGAGAATGTAGCCTGTGACTTCTCTAAATTTTAACCACTCTTTGCAAATAAGCGTGGGAGTGAGAATGTGGCTGTTCCAGGAAGGGTTTGTTGATTATGATTTGGTGGTCTCTCCCTGCGCCTCCCCAGTGTGTTGATGTTAAGAGAAGATTATGGTGTTGTTGGTCTCTCACTACTCCTCCCCATTTTATTTAGTGATGTGCTGTCACACACTTACCCTCTCCATCTTAACATATAAAAGGCTCACCTCTCCCTCAGAAGGTGGGAGCATTTGGTAGATTACTCTCTGCCCTGTTTCCCCAGTTCAGGAATTGTATTACCCTCAATAAATCTCTTTACTTTTACAGAAGAGTGCATTCTTACTCTTCAACACCACTAACTGATTTAGGAGATGATATTGGAGTCTTTATTCCCTGTCCTAGGATGTGACCTAGCTAGAGCTGGACACAAAAGAACTCACAAGGACACACCAACTAGGCCCTAAGGTATAAAGACAATAGCTAGGACAATCTTGGAAAACATCTTTTAGGGAATCTTTCACATAAACAAGTCCTAAACACAGCACTAATGACCCACATACTTCCCACTTATATTTTCTATTAGCATTTAGTGAATAGTAAGGTTTGTTGGACTAATGAGGACCCTCCTGACTGTTGTTACTGAGACCTGTACCAATGATTGTTAAGAAACACGATTCAAAACGTAGGATCACAGTTTCTAGCCAATCTGTGAGAAGATGAAGCTTTCAATGGTTTTGCCCATTTGTAAAGTTAATGTATACTGATGACCCTGTAACGGCTGACATGACTGTAGCAGCATGCTCGTCTGTTTTCCCACTCTTGCATATTCTGCAATATTTCCTTGGACCTGGGCAGACATCATAGTTCTAGCAGCATGCTTGTCCATTTTCACACTCTTATCTATTCTGTAATATTTCCTTGGACTTGAGCAGATATGGCTGTGGCAGCATGCTTGTTCATTTCCTGCTTTTGCCTCTTTGAATGTATGCCGAATAAAACTTTCTTTTTGCTTCACTAAACTTGCCATGTTTTTACTCTAGAACATAACCTAAAGGTTGGTGGTTCAAACCTACCCAGTAGTGCTGCAGAAGAAAGGCCTGGCAATCTGTTTCCATAAAGATGACAGTCAAGAAAGCCCTATGGAGCAGTTCTACTTTGCACACGTGGGGTCACCATGAGTCGGAATCAACACGAGGGCAATTAGGTAACCAAGTTCCATGGGCACATTCCAGTGCTGCCATTCCTGGAGCCTGTGTGGGCCAAGTTCTCCCTGTAGATTTGGCTAGCCCCTCCCTCCCCAGAGAACACCCTATCCTCACCTTGACCTCAAGGGCATACACCTGGCACTCCAGAGGTTCAGGTGTCCTTTTCCAGGTTAGTAGTGTACATATTTGACCAGGCAGGCAGGTATCTGCCCTTAGATTAACATTCCAGATGGAGCCTGCTACTCTGATAAATAACTGAAATTTGTGACATTATTGAAGAAAAGCTAGCTCTAGGCTACAAAATCCCTTCTTCTGAGGGGCTTAAAAAAATCACTTAAGGTAATACTATTATGGAAATATCACATGTTCATAGTAAACAATTTAGAACATACAGATTCACAAAAAGAAAACAAAAATTTCAAATAATTCCTCTACTCAGTGTTATCTCTTTTTGTTACGTTTCAATCAGTCATTATATATTTTTAAATGATATATATCATATACTCAAAGAGACTATAAAACACTTTCCTGTTGCTCCTGAGTCAATTTAGACTCATAGTGAACCTACAGGGCAGGGTAGGACTGTCCCACAAGGTTCCCAACGTTGTAATCTTCATGAAAGTGGACTGCCACATCTTCTTCCCATGGAGCAGCTGGTGGGTTTGAACTGCCAATCTTTTGGGTAGCAGTCATGTGCTTTAACCACTGCACTGCCAGGGCTCCTTATAAAACATACATGCACGGTTTAAAGAATACTAAAAACAATACCAGTGTAAGCACCTCTCAGATTAAAAAACAGAATTTACCAGTCCTTGACTTGTTTTTTCTGTGCCTTCCTCTTTCCCAGAAGTAACCACTATCGTGAATTTTGCATTAACAATTGCTTTTTTATAGTTTCAGGAAATACTTATATATCCCTAAACAATACATCCACCACCTGTGGTGTTGCTATGATGCTGGAAGCCATACCACCGGTATTTCAAATACCAGTAGGGTCACCCACGGTGAACAGGTTTTAGTTGAACTCCCAGACCATGACGGACTTGAAGGAAAGAACTGGTATTCTACTTTTTAGAATTAGTCAGTGAAAACCCTCTTTGGACTGTAGAATATTGTCCAAGACTTCGACTTACTTACTTTGGTTGTGCCATCAAGAAGGACTGATTACTGGAGAAGGACATCATGGTTGGTAAAGTGGAGGCCAGCGAAGGCAAGGGAGACCTTCAATGAGCTGGACTGACCTAATAGCCCTAATGATGGGCTCAAACGTACTATCTTGGTTATCTAGTGCTGCTATAACAGAAATACCACAAGTGGATGGCTTTAACAAACAGAAATTTATTCTCTCAGTTTAGGAAGCTAGAAGTTCAAATTCAGGATGCCAACTCTAGGGGAAGGCTTTCTCTCTGCATTGGCTCTGGGGTAAGTCCTTGTTTCCTTTCAAAATCTATGGGTCTGGCATCCCTTGGAGATCTCCATGTGTCTTGGCATCAATCTTCCTCTGGGTCTAGGAGTCTCTCGGTGCAGAGACTCCAGGTCCAAATGATGTGCTCAGCTCTTGGCTCTTTTTTCTTGGTGGTAGTGAGGTCCCTCCCATCTCTGCTCACTTCTCTCTTCTTTTATCTTTTGTAAGATAAAAGGTGTGACTCAAGCAAGGGTGCGACTTGAGTTACTCAAGTCTTGTAAGGCTGTGATTCAAGATACACCCTATACTGTTCCTGCCTGATTAACATATAGAGGTTAGGATTTACAACATTTCACACAAAATGGAGGGTAATCAGATCACAAAATGGAGGACAACCAGACAGTACTGGGAATTATGGCCTAGCCAAGTTGGCACACAGTTTTTTGGGGACACAATTCAATCCATGACACATACCAATAATCATGAAGATGTCACAGGACCAGGCAACATTTTGTTGGGTTATACACAAGGTCAACATGAGTTGGAATCAACTTAATGGCTATTAACAACAACAATCACCTGTCTTAATTATCTAGTGTTGCTATAACAGAAATACCACAAGTGGATGGCTTTAGCAAACAGAAATTTATTCTCTCACAGTCTAGGAGGCTAGAAGTCCAAATTCAGGGTGCCAGCTCCAGGGGAAGACTTTCTCTCTCTGTAGTTTCTGGGGAAAGGTCTTTCTCTTCAATCTTCCCCCTGGTCTAGGAGTTTCTCAGCACAGGGACCCCAGGTCCAAAGGATGCTCTCTGTTCCTGGCCACTTCTTTCTTGGTGGCATGAGGTCCCTCTCCTCTCTGTTTGATTCTCTCTTTTATATCTCAAACGAGATTGTCTCAAAATACAACCTAATCCTGTAGATTGAGTCCTGCCTCATTAACATAACTCCCTCTAATCCTGCCTCATTAACATCATAGAGATTAGGATTTACAACTCATAGGATAATCACATCAGATCCCAAAATAGTGGACAACCACACAATATTTGGAATCATGGCCTAGCTAAGTTGACACACATTTTGGGGGGACACAATTCAACTGTGACACCACCTATTCACTGCTACTAGCTTGTAGGAGCCTTGTGGGCAGAAACCCCGGGAGAGACAGTGAGAGATGTCTGCCATTTCAGCAAACACCTTTGAGCACTAGCCAGGTGCTGGGGGTGGTGGGGGAAAAGTATGACCCTTGAGACTAGGAGTCCTGTGTTCAGCTACAGCCTTCCTCAGATTCTCCTGCTGTTGGTCTCAGACGACTCCATCTCCCTTCCTAAGCCCCTCTCTTCATCTGTCTAAGGGGGATCATCCAAGGAAAGGGCTGTTCAAGCCATGAGATGAGATAGGAGAAGAGAACTATTTTGAAATTTCCAAGGGATTCTCCTGCATTAGGAGCCATTAGGTGCTTTGTCCAAGAGGGTCCCCAAAGAACTGACGGTGAGTGGGATGTGCAGAAGGTCTGGGCTGACCCCTGTACTCAGGCCATTGCTTATCCTATACCCACAATATGAAGATAACCCAGAGTACCCATCTGGCCTACATTCTAGGAACTGGGTCACAAGGAAGTCTTCTCTCCTTTATGAGGAAGTGGGAATGGAGTTGGTTCGAGAGGGGAAGTGAGTGGCTCAGGCCCTCAGAGCCAGCCACAACCCACATGCTGTCTTTCCTACAGCCCTCAGTGCCTGCCCAAATTCCAGAGGACCCTCTTCTCCAGGCCAGGCCCAATTGTGGGTTGTTTTAAAATAAGCCATGAAGTGGAACTTCCAGAACACCAAGTTGCCCAAGTACCAATCTGAATGTTATCTTCCTGCCCCTTCATTTTCTACCAAAAACCAGTATTACCCAATATGCAGAATTTACCAAACTTCTGTCCTCTGCTCATGAAAGGAATTTTTGTTTCCATGGCCCTTTCAAAATTTTCGGGAAGTAAACACAGAGGGTTTGCCCACCATCAGAGAGTCCCTTGGTGGTATAAACTGCTGACACAATAGGCTGCTAACAGAAAAGTTAGAAGGTTGGAATCCACCCAGAGGCACCTTGGAAGAAAGGCCTGGCAATCTACTTCTGAAAAATAAGCTATTAAAAACACTGTGGGGCACAGTTCTACTCTGACGTGGCCATGAATCAGAATCCACTCAACAGGAACTAGTTGCCCACCATCAGAGTGTGATTGGCAGTGGCAACACCCAATTGTAAGTCCATGGAGCCGGGTGAGTGGGTGGCTTGCTTTTTGCGAGCTGGTGTAAGGCTGGGCAGAAACTTTCTGCAGGAGCTTTGCAAACACTCTGGGTTCACTTTTGTGCCAAAGAAGGTGGAATTTATCCAAGAAAGCCAGCCCTAGAACTCCTTTGGGACTTACTGAGATTAAGTGATAACAGTCATAAATGATTAATCCCTTTTTCTTTTTCTCCCCCTAGCAAGGGAGATACATGGTGCGGGTTAGGGGTCTGTAGGATCATACAGGGGATTTTGATTAGGGACCTTCCAGGACACACATCTCTAAACACTGCTGGGTCACAGCTGGGGCCAGATGGGTGCTCGCTCACTGAGGGAAGGCTTGGACCACGGCTCCAGCACTCCTCGCGGGGCTGGCAGGGAGCAGAAAACAAAAAACTGTTGCCGTTGAGTCAATTCCAACTCTACAGGACAGAGTAGAACTGCCCCATATGGTTTCTGAGGAGCACCTGGTAGATTTGAACCACTGACCTTTTTTTTTTAAACTTTGTTATGTATTTTCTTTTTTTATTGTACTTTAGAGGAAGGTTTACAGAACAAATAGTTTCTCATTAAACAGTACACACATTGTTTTATGACAATGGTTAACAACCCCATGACATGTCAACACTGTCCCTTCTCAGCCTTGGGTTCCCTGTTACCAGCTTTCCTGTCTTCTCCTGCCTTCTAGCCCTTGTCCCTGGGCTGTTGTGCCCCATTAGTCTCGTTTTGTTTTATGGTGTGCTCACATACATGTTCACACACCCCAAGGGTGAACCTCAGGAGTGACTTCATTACTGAGCTAAAAGGGTGTCCAGGTACCATACTCTCGGGGTATCTCCAGTCTCTGTCAGGCCAGTAAGTCTGGTCTTTTTTTGAGAGTTAGAATTTTGTTCTACATTTTTCTCCAGCTCTGTCCAGAACCCTCTGTTGGGATCCTGGTTGAACCACTGACCTTTTGGTTAGAAGTTGTAGCTTTTAACCATTATGCCACCAGGGTTTCGAGCAGGGAGCGGGATCTGTGAATAACGCAGGTAATGTGAATGAATAGATGATGGCAAGAACTAGTATCGACTGCGTGTGCACGTGCTGGCTCCTGAGCCAGGTGTTCTGCATTCTTTTTCCTATTTAACTCTCCCACGGTCATATAAGCTAAGTATAAAAATAAGTTGCTGTGGAGTTGATTCTGACTCATGGTGACCCCATGATGTCAGAGTAGAACTGTGCTCCGTAGGGTTTTCAATGGCTGATTTTTTGGAAGTAGATCTCCAGGTCTTTTTTTCTGAGGCACCTCTGGGTGGATTTGAACCCCCAGCTTTTCAGTCAGCAGCTGAGCACATTAACTATTTGCATCACCCAGGGACTCCAAGGTAACTATAATCCACTTGCTGTCAAGTTGATTGCGACTCATGGCAACCTCATGCACTACCGAGTAGAACTAGCGCCATAGGGTTTTCTTGGCTGTAATCTTTATAAAAGAAGCAGATCTCCAGGCCTTTCTTCCATGGTACCACTGGATGGGTTTGAACCGCCAACCTTCCAGTTAGTAGTTGAGAGGAAACTGTTTGAGCCACCCAGGGACTCCAAGGTAAATACAGGTGTCCCCATATTACAGACCAGTACATTGAGGCTCTGGGAGGGTGAGGATACCTCCAGGTCACTCAGTGGCAGAATTCAAATTTAAATCCATAACTGACTCCAAAGCTCCTTTCCTTCCCACTATGCCATGCTGCTTCCTGTGGGACAGACCAAATCAATTTGACAAAACGGTACTGAGCAACTACTATGTGTCAGATACTATGGGAGATGTGAGATGATCAGGGCAGGGTTGCCGGTCTCAAGTAACTTAGTGATGATACATACAAGTCATAGCAGTGTAGAGGCAAAACTACATGTGTGTGCATGCGCATAAGTGTGAAAGTGTGTGAGTGTACTTGTTAGTGTGCGTGTATATGTGAACATGTGAGCACACAGCAGTGTATGTGTGAGTGCCTGAGTGTGTGTGGACATGTACGTGAGCACACGACAGTGTATGTGTGAGTGCCTGAATGTGTGTATGTATGCATCTGGATGTGTGAGTGTATGTGTAATTGTGTGTGTGAGTGTGCATGAGCAGGAGTGTGTAGTACAGGTGGCATTTCTGGCTCTGGGAATCAGGGAGGCTCCATGGAGCAGGTGGCATTTGAGTTGGGCCTGGAGCGATGGGAGGAAATCCAACAGGGGTGTTTGGGGAGGTGGGGAAGTTTCTTCAGGCAGGTCGTTAAAAGCTGTGGGTTGTGCTGTGGGGATGGGGGAAGGTCTAGATCAGCTGGAGAAAGAGGAATGTAGGGGTGAAGCAGGAGAGGAGAGGAGAAAGGGACTGTGTAGCCAGAACGTGAGGGTCTGGAAGAGGCATTTGGATGTAATCCGGCAGGCACCGGAGAGCTATAGAAGGCTTTGGAGCAGAGGAGTGTCAGGAACTGATGGAGGAATGGTCTCGGCCTGTGGCTTACACTGGCCCTACCCCAGGATTTTACCATTGTATGCGTCAGTGAGATTACACCCACAGCCATGGGCACTGGGTCCCTGATGGGGGGAGCATGCCCCTCTGGCGAGGCATTCACCCACCTCTGGGAGGGTCAAGGCTGCAGGTGAGTGGATTTGAGGGTTTGCTTTAAGGCCTTCAGGTAAAAAGTGTGACTCAACACTCACCTTGAATGCTTAGTCTGTTTGGTCTGTGACCCTCTCAGCAGCCCTGCCAGGTGGGCCCTCAGAGGGGCCATGTGACCTGACCAAGATCTCAGAGCTGGTGGGAGGAGCAATGAGGCTCCACACTGAGGCTGTAAGGCCCAAAGCCTGTGCTTGACAACAAAATGGGAGCCATCATCCATGGAGCTCCTGCTGTACGCCGGGCCCAGCTCTAAGAATTCTGCATGTATCAGCTCAGTTAATCCTCACACCAAACCCATGGGGTAGGTACTGTTATTATCCCCATTTTGTGGAGGAGGAAACTAAGGCCCAGAGAGGTTAGGTAACTTGTACAAGGTCACATAGCTAGTAAGCAGTGCTGGGTATGTTACAGTATGTTGGGCATGTTGCTTGAAGGAGAAGTCAAGGCGTGAGGGGCCCTATTTCCTGTTCAACCCCTCCCCTGCCTCTGTGTCATCCACTT
Organism: Dugong dugon; assembly: GCA_030035585.1. NCBI lineage: Eukaryota > Metazoa > Chordata > Mammalia > Sirenia > Dugongidae > Dugong > Dugong dugon. The sequence continues at coordinate 155,056,357 of CM057460.1, forward strand.
CCTGCTGCTGAAGAAGGACTGTAGGGTAGAAAAATGATGAGAGCACTCATGGATCAGGCAGTTAACATCCCTGATTTCACTTATCTTTCACAATATCCATGTGAAACATGTACGTGTGTGTGCATGTGTGTGTGTCTGTATATGTGTGTGTATATGTGTATGTGTATCTCTGTGTGTATATATGTGTGTATGTGTGATGTATGTATATGTGCCATGGATTGACTTGTGTCCCCTGAAAATATGTGTCAACTTGGCTAGGTCATGATTCCCAGTATTGTGTGGTTGTCCTCTATTTTGTGATCTGATGTAATTATTCTCCATTTTGTGATGTATTATAAATCCCAACCTGTATATGTTAATGAGGCAGGATCACTGTGGGGTATATTTTGAGTCACAGCCTTACAAGAGTCACACCCTTACTTAAGTCACACCCTTATTTAAGTCACACCCTTACTCAAGTCACACACTTGCTTGAGTCACATCTTTTATCTTACAAGAGTTATAAGGAGAGAGAAATGAGCAGAGAGGAGAGAGACATACTACCACCAAAAAAGAAGAGCCAGAAGTGGAGCATATCCTTTGGACCCAGGGTCTCTGTGCCGATAACCTCCTAGACCCAGGGGAAGATTGATGCTAAGATACATGGAGATCTCCAAGGAAGGCCAGGCCCACAGATGCTGAAAGGAGACAAGGACTTTCCCCCAGAGCTGACAAAGAGAGAAAGCCTTTCCCTAGAGCTGGCATCCTTAATTCGGACTTCTAGCCTCCTAAACTGAGAAAGTAAATTTCTGTTTGTTAAAGCCATCCACTTGTGGTATTTCTGTTATAGCAGCACTAGTTAAATAAGACAATATGTGTGTCTATATATGTGTGTGTGTATATGCATGTATATGTGTACATATATGATGTGTATATGTGTGTATATGTATAGGCGTGTATGTATACATATGCATGTATGTACATGTGTGATGCGTGTATGTAAATATGTGCATAATGTGGTGTATATGTGTATATATATGTGTATGTGTGTACAGGAGTCCTGGTGGCACAGTGGTTAAGAGCTTGCCTGCCAACCAAAAGGTCAGCAGTTCGAATCCACTGTCCAGTCCTTGGAAACCCTACGGAGCAGTTCTGCTTTGTCCTATAGGGTTGCTATAAGTTGGAATCGACTCAACGGTAACAATTTTTTAAAAAATGTGCGTGCACGTGTGATGTGTGTGTATGTGTGTATTATATTCTAATATTCTTATCTCTAACAGATGAGGAAGTCGGGGCTCAAAGAACTTCAGTCACTTGCCCAGGGACTCACAGCACATAGGTGGCTGAGCCTCGTGCATGCCCAGCTCTGCCCAACTGCAAAGCTGGAGGTGCCCCTGCCCACCCTCCTCTTACAGTGGGCACATTGGTGCTCAGAGGGGGCATGGCAGTCACCCAGTGCCTCTTCAGAGTTTGGTTCATACTCAGATCTCCCAGGTCCTGGCCTTGTATTTACCCTGCCCAGCGGCTTGATCCCTCTAGTAACGGCCATTTAAGACCAGCTGGCTTGACCAATCCTCTCCTTGAAACTGAGAAATGTTTTTGCAAATTTGAGGACACCCAAAGCTTCCACCCACTAAGGCAGTGGGTGTTTACCAAAAGACCCCACAGTGCATGAGGCAATTTGCAAAGTCATTTCCCATCACTCATCACATCCCATTCTGGTGAAGCAGGCAGTGCCCATGCCCAACTCATAGATGTGGAAACTGAGGTTCAGAGAGGCCCATCATTTGCCCAAAGCCATCCAGCAGTGGATGGCAGAGTTGGGAATTGATCCAGGCCTACTGGATGCTACGTCCGAGGTTAGCTCCCAGGGGCCCCTTCTCTTGGCAGTTTACAGCCCCTCCCCCAGCAGCCACCCTCCTGGCACTTCCAGGACCTTCCAGCTGACACATACCCTCAGATGTGGCTGACAGCTGGGCAACCTGCACGGCTTGTCTAGAGAACAGTAAGGCGAAGTGCAACTAAGAGTTAACATATCCTTCCCCTTTGGCCAGTAATACTGTTTCCAGAAACTCAGTTTATTAAGAAAATAACCTAAAAGAAACAAAATGTTCCATGCACAGAGATGTTCATCAGAGGGTTGCTTATAATAACAAAAACCTTGGAAGCAATGGCAAGTACAATAGGGAGCTATTTCAGCCAATCACGGGGCTCCTTCATGCATCCCACCCTCACACCAGCAAACTACTACAAGCCAGCATTTACTGGGAGCACTCTTCTAGGGGCTTTATGTTAATTTTCTCTTTTAATCCTTACAGTAACCTTTTGAAACAAGTACTGGTAATATGGGGGCAGTGGTGGTTCAGTGGTAGAATTCTCCCCTTCTATGCAGGAGACCTGGGTTTGATTCCCAGCCAATGTACCTCACGTGCAGCCACCACCCGTCTTGCAGTGGAGGCTGACAGGTTCACCTCTTTCTGAGCACTTGTCACACATGTTTGTACACCTATTCCTCTTATCTGGCTCCTCCATCAGGCCCTACACCTTGTCTGGAATGGGCACTTGGTGAAGGATGATTGAATGAACGAGGCAGGGGAAGACTCAGCAGCCACTACAACGAGAGACAGGCCAACTGCTCAGAAAATAGAACAAGACTGTGTGGAGCTCCATCACCATGGTATTAAGACAGGAAGGGAGTCCAGAGCATGACCTCAAGGATGGTGTAAAGGTGGTGCTATGAATTGAATAGTATTCCCCAAAACTGTATGTTGAAGTCCTAATCCCTGTGCCTGGGGATGTGACCTTGTTCAGAAATAGGGTCTTTGCAGATGTTATCAGTTAACACATTGCCATACTGAAATAGAGTGGGTTCTAATCACCATCTGAGTGGTGTCCTTATAAAAGAGGAGAGGAGACATGGACATAGAGAAACACAGAGAGAAGACAGCCACGAGAAGATGGAGACAGAGACTGGAGTAATCCACAAACCAAGGAACACCAAGGATAGCCAGCTGTCACCTGAAGCTAGAACAGAGGCATGGAACAGTTTCTCCCTTGGAGGACTCAGAAGGAATCAACATGGCTGACACCCTGATCTTGGAGTCCTAGCCTCCAGAACTGTGAGAGAATAAATATCTGTTCTTATGAGCCACCCAGTTTGTGGTACTTTGTATGGCAGCTTAGGAAACAAATATGGTGGCAACAGGGATGGGCTTTCTCTTTGACTTTCAATTTTACATTCTGTTCCAACAATAATTGAATATTTATAAGCATTCTGTGTCCCTGGAGTATGTCTGGCAAGAAGTCCTCTGAGTCCTCCGGGCTTTGGGGATGGACACCCACCCTGACTGGAATGAAGAGAAGTCTGCAGGGCTCCTCCCTCACGCTGCAGCTTTACTGCACTGATGAGAGGCAGAGAACCAGACATAACCGATGGTTTGACAGCTAGTGCCAGCTGCCACTTCTTGGCAGTTGGGACAACCCCTCATCTTCCCATCTCTGGGCAGGGAAGTGGCTCCTTCCAGCCCAGGAGAGCCTGTATGAGTGTGAAGCTGCAGGCCTAGCAGGTTTCAGACACACCTCCATCCCTGCCTCCCCCAACCCACACTGACCACAAACAGCCGCTGTGTATAATGAATACCAGTCTCCCCCAGAGAGTGACTCCCTTCTGTTTCTCCAGGGGCAGTGACAGCCATCAGATGTCAGCTCTCTTGTAGATGAGAAAACTGGGGCTCAGAGAGGGACGTGATCTTCTCAAGGTCACACAGCAACCAGTGGCAGAGGCAGTGAGCAGCCCACTCTGCCCTGCTCGCCAGGTCAGGGTCTCCCACAGACCCGCCCTGCGCCTCCCCTGCACTCCACCTACTCCTTCCCTTGCACCAGCAGCTTCAAGTCATGACAAGTACACTTTCTATTGAATTTCCTCCATAGTCAGAGCGACTCATTAGTATGGAAAACACGTTCCTCACCGCCCTTGCCAGAAGATTCCTGACACAAACACAGTTGGGGTTTTGCATAATTTATCTCCCTTGCTAAGCATTCATACAGAGTTGGAGTTGGAATGGTCCCTTGAGACTGCTCCAAGCCCCCCCATTTTCAAATGAGGGCCACAAGGCCCAGGGTCAGGACCCAACCTGAGCTACTGAATGGCACAGCTGAGACACTAACCAACAAAGTTGGCCCTGAACATTTCAGCTGCTCCTTTGAGAGGGGGCAAAAGAAAAAGCTACCACTCACTAAGCATCTACTCTGTGCCCAGCATTTTACACAAATTGCTGCTAAGCCTCATCACAACCCTCACAAGGAGGGATTCCTAGCTCCATTTTTGGAAGAACAAGCTGAGGTTCAGAGACGGCAAGCCACCTGTGCAAGGTCACAGAGCCAACAAGTGCTGGGGCTGGAACTGGAGCCCAGTTCTTTCCACGACACCAGAGGTTGGCAAACTATAGCTTGTGGGCCAAATCCAGCTACCATCTATTTTTGTTGAAGTGGTTGAAAGAAGAAAGTAAAAAGAACTCATGACTCATGAAAATGATATGAAATTCAAATTGCAGTGTCCATAAATAAAGTTTTATTGGAACATGGCCACCGTCATTCATTTCTGTATTGTCTGTGGCTGCTTTAGCACTATCCTGGGAGTTCAGTAGTCATGACAGAGACCATATGACCTGCAGAACTTAAAATATTTACCACCTGGCCCTTTGCAGAAAATGCTTGCTGACCCCTGCCCTACAGTATGCCATCCCCCACAAGGCCCGTGGGGGAAGGTATGCAGGGCCCCATACAGTTGCACAAGACATTCACTGCCCAAGGGAATCAGGTCAACAAGGTGAGTAAAGGATGAAATCCAGCCCTCCTCCTGCTTGCCAAGCTGTGTGTCCTGGGGTAGGTCCCCTGGAGGAAGGGCCTTTTCCTAATTTGTTCTAGGGGGTGCATCTTTTTCTTATGGGTACAACAATACTGAGAGCAGTGGTGGTTCAGTTGTAGAGCTCTCACCGACCATGTGGGACACTTGGGTTTGATTCCCAGCCAATACCTCATTGATTACTAGCCATTGGCTTCTCTGTCAGTGGAGGCTTGTGTGTTGCTATGATGTTGAACAGATCTCAGCAGAGCTTCCAGACTAAGAGAGACTAGGCAGAAAGGCCTGACAAATCTACTTCCAAAAATCAGCCAGTGACAAACCTATGAATCACAATGGTTTAATCAGCAATTGACCATGGGGATGCTGTGCACGGGGTTGCCGTGAGACAGGGGCCATCTTGACAGCAGCTAACAGGAACAACAACAATACTAGCAGTGGCCCTGATGGTATACTTGTCCTTCCCTCCCCATCCCAGCCCCAGGGACGGTAGCACTCAAGCATGTCCTGTGTCAGACCTGCATCAGAAGGAGCCAGGAGGTGTAGACCAGGGAGAGGGCACGGGCAGGGGTCTGTGAGAAGCCGGAGGGAAGGAGGGGACATGCACAGGTACAAGTTGGGCCTCCAGCTGGCTTCAAAGGCACAACCTGCAGACACAGAAAGGACACTCTACCTTTCAAGTGATTCCTGGGGGGCCACGGTTTATTCTCCTTGACCTTTGAGGCTGTAAAAGGCTTCCCACCTCCTCTCCCTCTGTCTCCTTCACCTGACTTCCTCTCCGGGGGTGGGAGTCTCACTCCCCAAACTCTCTGAAGAGACAAAGATGGAAAGGATTAACTCCTGCTGCTGCCCCCTCTCTGCTTGGGAGCCATGCAGAAGTGCAGTCCTGTGGCCTGAGAGTGGGTGCTCTATGCCCACTTGGGCAGGAGGGAGGAGCCTGGGCCACCAGGATGGCCCATGACCAGCCTCAAGCCCAGAGTTCTCTACCCAGAGCCACAAACATCCCAGAGCCACCACAGAGCCCAAGCACTGGGTGAAAGAGAAATGGAGCATGGATGCAAAGAAGAGGAGGAAAGAGAGGGGAGGGAAAGAACATACAGAAAAGAATGGAAGAAAGAAATGAGGGAAGAAAAAGCACAAAAGAGAGAACTTTGAAAACATTATGTTAAGTGAAAGAAGCCAGGCACAAAAGACCACACAGTATATGAAATATCCAGAATAGGCAAGTCTATAAAGACAGAAAACAGATTAATGGTTGCCTAGGGCTTGGGAGAGGAGCCCTGGTGGCACAACAGTTAAGTGCTCGGCTGCTAACCAAAAGGTCGGAGGTTCGAACCCACCAGCCGCTCTTTAGGAGAAAAGACCTGGTGATCTGCTCCAGTAAAGATTGCAGCCTCGGAAATCCTCTGGGGCAGCTCTACCCAGTCATATAGGGTTGCTATGAGGCAGAAATGACTCAATGGCATACCAGGGCAGGGCTTGGGGAGATTGGGGGATAGGGGAGTGACTGCTAAAGGGAAGGAGTTTCTTTTTGGGGTGATGAAAATATTCTGAAATTGATTGTGGTGATGGTTGCACAACTCTCAGTTTACAAAAAGTCACTGAATTATGCACTTTAAATACATGGATTGTAAGGTATGTGCTACATGTCTCGAGAAAGCTGTTACAAAAGAGAAAGGAAAAAAGAAAGTGAAAGAAAAACAGACAAAACCAGAGGAAAGAAGGAGAGAAAGCTATGGAGGGTGAAGAAGGAAAATCCACACTTGTTCAACACATGTCAGGAGTTGTGCTGAGCGCCTGTATCCTATAGTCCATGTTATTCTTATAACTCTGCAAAGCTAGCACAGCCATCCTCTTTATTTATGGACTCCATATATTGGAATTTGCCTACTCACTAAAATTTATTTATAATCGCTTTCACAGTCATTCCTGGATGTGTGCAGAGAGGCTAAAAATTTGAGTCTGCTGACACCCAGGTTCCCAGCTGATGTCCAACAAGGTGATGATGCTCTGCTTTCTTGTTTCAGCTCTCATACTGTAAGCAAGTGTCCTTCTCATGGTCTATTTAGTAGCACATTCTTCTCATTTTTGTGCTTTTTGTTGGTGATTTTGCTATTTAAAATGGCCCCCAAGTGTACTTCTGAAGTGCTTTCTCATGTTCTACGTGCAAGACTGCAGTGGGCCTTATGGAGAAAAGACGTGTGTTGGATAAGCTTTGTTCAGGCAAGAGTTACAGTACTGCTGGCTGTGAGTTCAATGTCAATGAATTAGTCATATATATATACATAAGGTGTCTTTAAACAGAAGTACACATAAAACAAGATTATGTATTGATTGGTTGATTAAATTGTTGTGACCAGAGGCTTACAGGAACCTAAGAATAAATGCCTTTATTCATTCAACAAATATTACTGGGTCTATTATGTGCCAGGAGTCCCTGGGTGGAACAAATGGTTAATGCACTAGGCTGCTATCCAAAAGGCTGGTGATTTGAGTCCACCCAGAGGAGCCTCAGAATAAAGTCCTGGTAATCTACTTCTAAAAAAATCAGCCATTGAAAACCCTATGGAGCACAGTTCTACTCTGGCACACGAGGTCATCGTGAGTTGGGACTGACTCAACAGTAGTTACCAACAATGTGCTAGGTGTTATGGATACAGTAGGGATACATGTACAGTAGGACATGGACCTGCCCTCCAGGAACTTATGGTTTCAGGGGAGCAGAGATTAAACAAATAAAAGGCATCATGACCAGTTGGTTTAAGAGGATAAGGGTGGTAATCCAAAGAGAAGAGGACCGAGGAGGTAACATTGGAGCTGAAGAGATGTGAGCCAGGCAGAGAGAAGGGTAAAAAGAGGGTCCCAGGACTGCGGGAAGGGCCTTGGGGTGGGACAATACGTAGTCAGTGAAGTGGGTCAGAGGGGCGGGAGAGGGGGTTGGGGCAGTTGTGGGAGACAGGTGATACAAGGCCTTGGAGGCTGCCATAAGGATTTGGGGACAGTGGTGGGTCAGTGGTAGAATTCTTGCTTTCCATGAGAGAGACCTGGGTTCGATTCTCAGCCAGCGCACCCCATATGAGGCCACCACCCATCTGTCAGTGAAGGCTTGCGTGTTGCTATGATGCTGAACAGATTTCAGCGAAGCTTCCAGACTAAGACAGACTAGCAAGGAAGGCCCTAGGGATCTACTTCTGAAAATCAGCTAATGAAAATTCTATGGATCACAATGGTCTGGTTCCCTTGGGCATGGGAGAAGGCAGCTAACAACAACAGTTTATGCCAAAAGGAATAGCAGAGGCAGAGTATAATGCAATTTCCATTTGGAAAAGTTCTCTCTGGCTCCAGAAGGAAGAAGAGCAGATGTGAAGGGGCCAGTGGTGGTAGGGGGCTGGTGCTCCAACAGAAGCCCCTTGTGGGGAGGACAGCTGGATGGAAGGGGTAGGGAACCACCTCCACCTCCATTTGCACCTCTTCTTTCAGAGCTCGTTCTAGGTCCTTCTAAGGCTGTCCCGAACTCCAAAACTCCAGGCTTCTGGGAATATCGCAGACCCATGCACAGGAATGAGGAAGTGCCAAGCCCAAAGAGAGACTCTGGATACCATGGTGCTTATGAATACTATCTCCCATCTTGGAAGATTATCAGGAAAGCAAGGAATGGGTGGGAAAGGAACCCAAATAGCCCTGGGCAGGTCCCAGAGAAACAGGCTCTACTCCCAACCTGGCCTCCGGCTTGCTGTGTGCTTCACACAGGGTACTTGCCTCCCTGTGCTTTGGTTTCCCCATCTGGTATCTGTATGACTAGCACTGAGATCAGTGCCAAAAATAAGGCCAAGTTCAAGTTCAGGCAGCTGTTCATCCTGGAAAGAGCTCAGGCATAGGGGTCAGATGGCTTCGGCTCAAATCTTAGCTCTGCCTCATATGAGGCTGTGTGGCCTGGAGCTGGTCACTTTGTTTCTGGAAGCCCAGTGCCGGTCTGGAGACCACACTTTGAGAACCACTGCCCTAGAATATAATTCTATGAGAGGAGGTCTCTGCTTTGCTCACCACTATCCCCCAAATCCACCATTTGTCTGTCAGTTGGTTGTACCGTGGTGACTTCCGTGCAGCTGTGATGCTGCAAGCTAAGCCACTGGTATTTCAAATACCAGCAGGGTCACCCATGGTGTATAGGTTTCAGAGGACCTTCCAGACTAAGAGAGATTAGGAAGAAAGGTCTGGCAACCTACTTCAGAAAACTAGCCAATGAAAACCCTTTGGATCACAACAGAATTTTGTCCAATATAGTGCTGGAAGATGAGTCCCCTAGGTTGGTACCCGTTGCCATAGAGTCGATTCCAACTCATAGCAACCCTATAGGACAGAGCAGAACTGCCCTATAGGGTTTCCAAGGAGTGGTTGGTGGATTCGAACTGCCAACCTTCTGGTTGGCAGCAGAGCTCTTAACCACTGTGCCACCAGGGCTCCTAGGTTGGTAGGTACTCAAAATACACAGTGGCTGCAACAGTAGACTCAAGCAAAGCAATGATTGTGAACATGGAGCAGGACCAGGCAATGTTTTGTTTTGTTGTACATGGGGGTCCTCATGAATCAACGCCGACTGGACAGCAACTAACGACATACCCCAAATAGTACTGGCAAATAGCAAGTCCTTGACAAGTGCTTTAGAATGAATAAACTGAGTGGCTTATTTTGTCTGGGGTAGAGTGTGGTGGAAGGTAGACCTGGGCCTGGCTACGGTGACAGGAAATGGAGCAGTAGATGGCCAGGTAATGAATCACAAAGAGCCTCTAATGCCCGGCTAAGGCACTGGAACTTGTGGTTGGATGAAAATGACTCCCAAAGATATCTACGTCCCGGTCTACAGAGTGAATGTTACTTTGGAGATATGATTAAGTTAAGGACCTTGAGGTGGGGATATTATTCTGGGCACTTCATGTAATCATGAGTATCCTCAAAAGAGGGGGGCACAGGGAAATTTCGCTACAGAGGAGGAGATGTAAGGACAGAATTAAGAGGTTGGAGTGATACTAGGAAGGAGCTGTGAGCCAAGGAATGTGGGCAGCCTCTAGAAGCTGCAAAAGGCAAGGGAATGGAATCTCTCCTGAAGCCTCCAGAAGGCATGCAGCTCTGCCTACACCCTGACTTTAGACTTCTGGCTCCAGAACCACAGGAGAATAAATGTGTGCTGTTTAAACCCGTAGGACACTAATTAGAGCCCCAGGTGGTGCAAACACTCTAGAGTTAACACTCTAGGCTGCTGACCGAAAAGTAGGAGGTTCAAGTCTACCCAGAAAGTGCCTCAGAAGAAAGAAACTGAGAACCCTATGGGGCACAGTTCTTCTCTGACACATATGGGGTCACCATTAGTTAGAGTCGACTCCATGGCAACGGGTTAGGACACGAACACAGGTCAGTACCCAGTGGCCATAGGAAGTGGTGGAGGTTACAGAGCAGGGGCGTCTGGATGAGATCTGTGCTTCAGAAAACTCACTGAGTGAAGGAGCAGAGGGCATGAGCCTGGAGGCAGAGGGGTGAGTGCGGAGGCTGGTGAGGCTGTCCAGGGTCAGATGAAGATGGGGGCACTAGGGGCCAAGGAGGGGGCAGACAGAGGGTTATTTGGGGGAAATTTGGAGGAATATGGTTGCTGGTTGGCTGCAGGAAAGGAAGGCAGGATGGGCCAGCTTGGCCACTTTCTCCCCTGGAGCTCCTTCTCTACCCAGGGTGGATTTGATCTGTCCCCTCCAGAGTTCTCGGCTCAGGGAGACACCCACCCTGGCAGTGATAAGGGCTCAGGGCCAGTGCTGGCACTTGTCCCCAGACAGACAGCAGGAAGGACACACTACAGGTGAGCTGGGAAGCTGGGAGCTGACCTTATCCAAGGATGTACTCCCTGTAGCCTCAGGGGAAAATGAACCTGGGACTATTGTGGGCCTCCTGTACCCACCAGCCCAACCATGGTGAGAGGCCCTCAGGGATGACTGGTTCTCCCATCCTTTTCTGCCAAATCCCCCTGCCCCCTGCTCCTAGGGTCTGGAGGAGAGCCTGCTGTACACGGACATAAGAAGCATGTGATCTGGTCCTGGCTCTGCTGATACTGCATGACCTGGTGGGCACTGTTCCTCTGCCAGCCTTGGTTTCTTCACAACCCTCCTCCTTACCTTGCTCAGCGCCATGGTCCACACCCTTCAGCATGTGGGCACCCAGAAGACCGTCAATAATAAGGGTTCCTATTGCTGCTGTTGCTGCTCAGATCCTAGTTTTGGCCTATTTACAAGCATGTGTCACTTGGGGCAAGTCACCTCACTTCTCTGAGCCTCAGTTTCCCATCTGCACAGTGGAGATGAAATAAGTACCTACTTCATAGGGTTGTGCTCAGAATGAAATGAGGCCACAAGTCTCAGGGCCTAGCATCACCCTGGATGAACGGGTCTTGTCCTTCTTTGTTTAAGGCCCAGGGGTCTGCTCTCTGGTGAGGTTACCTGGGCCAAGTGTGGCCTCATCTGGGTGCCTGGGACACTGGTTTTCAATCCCTGGAACGTGTTGCACTGAACCATGGCCTGTCTGCTCCCCCACAAGACTGGGAGCAATTACAGGTGGCAAGGGTGGTGGTGTGGTATGGGATGTGTTTTATCTCCATTTGCACCCTTAGCACCTACCACAGGGGGGAATAGGATGCCCTCACAGAATGATTCATACACATAAACAACGTCAAAAACGGTAAAACTGGCAAATAATAGGTGCTCACTAAGTGTTAGCTATTATTATCATTGTTAAGTGCTTATTGAATAAATGAGTTCCCCTAAGGAGTGGGGTTAGAAGGCAGCTGATTATCCCAGGAATTCCACAGGCAAAAGCAGCACAAAGCCACGTTTCAATGAACGATACACACTACTCAACTGAATCGTGCCATCTGTTTCCTTGGATATGGTCGATGCCCCATGTTGTTTTTTCTTTTTTTCTTACTGAACTAAATTAGCTTTGCACTTGATGCTGCTTCCTGAACGAGGGAGTGTGGAAGGACACGATCAGACAGGCATTTATCTGTCGTGACCAGAAGTTAAAGTCTCCAGATCTGCATTTTGAAAAGACACCTTTAGGTGGTTTGGAAGATGGATTTGAGAAGGAGAGTCTACAGGTCGGAATGCCAGGGAGAAAGTGAGGCAAGAGTTGGGGTGCACGAGACATGAGGGTGTAGGGCCTGGGACCTAAGTCTTTGGGGGGGGGGCATGCCACACCTGAGGTGGGGGTAGAGGTGGCAGCTGCAAGGACTGGAGGGGATATGGTCCCAGGGGCCAGCTCCTACAACTCTCAGACCAGAATCCAGACCCTAGAGTATGGACCTGCCGTGTCTGCTCGAGTGTTTTCTAAGATCAATGCTCATGCTTGAGAGCGGACGTGTGACCCATCTGGGAGTCACAAAGTGTGTTTGCATCCCTCAGCTCATGGAGCTTCCGGAAACTCTGAAGATGAGCAGGGCAGGCTGCATGGGACAAACCCCACACTCTACAGAAGAGGAAACTGAGGCCCTAGAGGAGCAGGGACTTACTTAAACTACAGAACAATGAAGGCAGAGCTAAGGCTAGGGTGACGCCATTGACTTCACAAAACTGTTCATCACAATAAATCCCAAATATGTCATCTCTACATCTCTGCTGCTCAGCACAGGTCCTGGCATGTTTGCTGAATGAATGAGTGAATGAATGAATGAACAAATGAATGAATGGTGGATGGACAGATGGAATGGGTCAGTCTCCCTGACCAGCATTCTATGGGGCAAAGGTATGGACTTTGGGAAGAGAAAGGAAAGCAACATTTATTGAGCAACTTCTGTGTGCTGCGACACTATGTGTATTCTTTCCTGTATGGTCCTCAGCAGCTAAGTCTCACACCTGCCTTTCTACAGAGTGAGCTTCCTCATGGAGCCTCAAATCTTTGCTGCGGTTTCCCTTTGTATACAGCACTGGCCTTGTCACCAGTGAATTTATGTAAGTCTCATTCGGGTCCTGTTTATCTTTTCAACCTGGACACTCCTGGAGGTGGAAGCCCAGGGTACTCTCCCCTCTTGCATCTCTTGCACCCCGCATATCCAATAGGGCTCCAAGTCTTCCAGATTTTGCTTTATCCTCTTCTCTCTGTACACTAGGGCCACAGCCCCCTCAATGATGTCCTCGTCTGCAGTCTTGTCCTTCCCGTCCATGTCTTGGACTACAACCAGAGCCCTCTTTCCACAGCACAGATCTGCTGATGTTCCCCTACTCTTGCTATAACCCTCCTATATTTTCCTAAGATCTACAATAATAATGCCCAAATCCTTAGCCTGGCATTCAAGGCCCTCCCAAGTCTGCCACTCCTCTATCCCCACCAATCCGAGCTTTCCCAAGGTAAGAGCTGATGCAGTAGTAGATGCTCAATAAATGCTGAACCCAACTGGGTTTCTCGTTTAATCCCCACAACACCCCCATCGGGTGGTAGCGTTACTGCATGGCTATCTGAGTGCTGAGGAGTCCCTGGGTGGTGAATCGGTTAACGCACCCAGCTGCAAAAGGTTGGTGGTTTGAGTCCACCCAGAAGCACCTTGGAAGAAAGGCCTGACAATCTTACTTCCAAAAAATCTAGCCATTGAAAACCCTATGGAGCCCAGTTCTACTCTGACACACACGGGCTTGCCAGGAGTCAGAGTTGACCTGAAGGCAACTGGTGGTACTTGAGTGCTGTCCTGGAGAGGTTAGATGACCACTTATGACCAAGAAGTGGCAGAGTTGGACTTTGAACTTAGGACTCCCGATCTTAAGGACAACATCGCTAGAAAGAAGAGCTTAGAATTTCCGGAGTCAGGAGGACTCTGTCCGGGTCTCAGCTATGGGATCCTGGCCAAGTTCTCTAAGATTCAATGTGCTCCTTTTAAAATGGAGGTAAAAATTCTACCTTAGGGGGCCCTTGTGAGGATTAAATGAGACAACGTTTGCCAAGTGCTGGTGAAGAGAGCTTGCCCGGCAGGTAACCGACACCACGTGAGCTCAGCCATCTCATCATCATCATTAGGAGGATCCCCCTCCCAGTGACCACTGTCCTGGGCCCCCCACATAAATGGCTGAGGCTGTTACCTGTCTGTTGCTCCCTGTGGGGCCATAAACTCAGTCCTACTCCACACCTGTAGCTTCAGGGGGTTCTCTTCCTGCCCCTTGTGCTTTCTGCTTTGGCTCCTGGACATCTGAAAGTGGGTAAACCTCAGAGAAGTGCCGTGGGAGTTGTGGCCAGTGGACCTGCAGCAGAAGAGCTGTTGGTATGCAGTGCGGAAGTCTTTGTTCAATGCAGCATAAAGGATAGGGTTCAGGGCTGAGTTGGCATAGCCCAGCCACAGAACGATAGCTTCAGTGACCTCATTGATGGCCTCGTCCCCTCTGAGCCCACGGTAGACAAACACAGTAAAGTAGGGGAACCAGCAGATGATGAATGCCCCCATCACAGCGGCCAGGGTGACTGTAGCTTTGTGCTCCTTGATAGTGGCTGCATTCCAGGAGCTGATGTGATTGATCCTCTTGGCTTGATTCCGGGCGATCTTGAAGATGCGGTAGTAGGTAATACACATGATGAGCAGAGGCAGGTAGAAGGTGACCAGCCCGTCCACCAAGCCGTATACTTCATTGACCTGGACTTTGCACTTAGAGATGGTGTGGTTGCTACTGACGGTCTTGTTCCTGCTGTTCCACCCCAGGTGGATAGACAGGAAGGACAAGGTGATGGAAATGACCCAAATGAAGACCAGGGAGATGGTGACCCGCACGGGGGTGACCAGCACCGGGTAGCGGAGCGGGTCCATGACAGCGCAGTACCGGTCGAGGCTGATCATGAAGAGGTTGAGGATGGAGGCCGTGCAGAGCATCACGTCCAGGCTGGTGTAGATGTTGCAGAAGATCTGGCCGAAGCTCCAATTGTAGGACAACTGGTAGATGGCAGAGAAGGGAAGCACCAGGAGGCCAAGGAGCAGGTCAGTGATGGCCAAGGATACGATGAAGCAGTTGGTCAGACTGCGGAGTCGGCGGTTCAGGCCCACGGCCAGGCAGACAACCACATTGCCGGCGATGGTGATGAGGATGAGGACTGTGAGGATCATGCTAATGGTGATCTTGGATGCAGTGGAAGAGGGTGTGTCACTGGACGCCATCCTGGGACTCTGCAGTGCTTTCCCCAGGCCACAACCCAAGGCTGCTTCTCCTCAGCACCCCAAAATATCAATTATGCCAAACACTGGGTTTCAAGGCCCCAGGAGAGCCAAAATAAAGGGTCCAGATTTGGGGAGGCCTTCAAGGACTGACCCAAGGCTGTTTTTCTAGAAGTAAATAAAGTAGTCTGCAATAAGGAATGGGCATGAATAAGAATGAAGAAGAGGTAAAGGAAAGTCTTGAAGCTCATGGCTCAAACTCTAGTTTTCAGATCATCCAGTGAAGAGCTGGCTTCGTCCTGGGACTGTATTGTATAGAGACCCGGGCACTGGGACATGGGTCTGGAGGTGGCTTTGGTTTTCTGCAGGAGGTGTCATGTGAAGACATGGCCACATCCTTCTTCTTAGCTGGCGCCTGCTCCCATCCACATGAAGGGGGTCAAGGACTGGGGTACCTCCCCTCTTGGGGGACACTGGAGAGCTGAGGCTGCAAATGGAAAAAGTTGGATGGTGAGCACTTTGAAGCCAGACTGAAAGCATGGCCCAGTCCAAGGCAGGTCCTTCTGGAACACTATCTGCTTGTGAGACATCAGGAGGCCTGGGGACAATTCTGGGTACCCTCCTTAGGAGTGACTGAGACTTTTGGGATATATAGTGGGGGAGAGGGAGGGAGGCTGACTGCAAGGGGCTTGAAAACAAGTCTTGTGAAAAATAGTTGGAGGGACTAAAACCAAAACCACCAAAACCCATTGCTGTCAAGTCGATTTTGACTCATAGTGACCCTATAGGACAGAGTAGAACTGCTCCATAGGGTTTCCAAGGAGTGCCTGGTGGATTCGAACTGCCGGCCTTTTGGTTAGCAGCTGAACTCTTAACTGCTACTCCACCAGGGTTTCCTTGGAGGGACTAGGATTGTTTACACTGGAAAAAGAAAGATCTAGACATAGACTTTAAGCTCCTGGAGAACAAGGGCCATGTCTGCTTGTTCACTGCCAGTGCCCAGTGCCTGGCCCAGGGGATAGGTATTAAGCATCTGATGAATAAATGATAAAATGAATGAATGAATAAATAAATACAATGAATGTGTTCTTGCAAAGCACTTAGAATGGTGTCTATCACTGCTGTTTTATAAAATGTTATCTTGCTGCAAACCACAGGTGCCACGGATTGAACTATGTCCCCCAAAATATGTGTCAACTTGGCTAGGCCATGATTCTCAGTATTGTGTAAACTGTCCTCCATTTTGTGATCTGATGTAATTGTCCTCCATTTTGTGGTATTATTCTCTGTTTTGTGTGTTGTAAGTCCTAAATAGGATTAGGGTGGGGTGTATCTTGAGTCATACCCTTACTAAAGAGTGTGACTCAAGTCACTGCCTTACTCAAAGTACACCCTTACTTAAGTAACACCCTTACTCAAGTCACACCCTTGCTTAAGTCACACCTTTTATCTTACAAGAGATAAAAGGAGAGAGAAGTGAGCAGAGAGGTGAGGGACCTACTACCATTGAGAAAGAAGAGCCAGGAGTGGAGCATATCCTTTGGACTTGGGCTCCTTGTGCTGAGAACCTCCTAGACCCAGGGGAAGATTGATGCCAAGACATATGAAAATATCAAGGAACACCAGGCCCACAGATGTTGAAAGGAAACAAGGACCTTCCCCCAGAGCTGACACAGAGAGATAGCCTTCCCTAGAGCCACTGCCCGGAATTCAGACTTCTAGCCTCCTAAACTGCAAGGAAATAAGTTTCTGTTTGTTCAAGCTACCTGTCTGTGGTATTTTTGTTATAGCAGTACTAGATAACTAAGACAAGGGGTCAATAAACTTTTTTAGAAAAGGACTAGATAGTGAATATTTTCTGCTTTGCAGGCTATATAGTTTCTGTTGCAGCTACTCAACTTTGCCATCACAGCACAAAAGCAGACATAGACAACATGCAAATGGATGGGCATGGCTGTGTGCCAATGAAGCTTTATTTATGGAGACTGAAATTTGCATTTCATATAGTTTTCACGTGTCACAAAATGTTATTCTTTTGACTTTTTTCCCAACCATTTAAAAATGTAAAAGCCATTCTTAGTTTGTCGGCTATATAAAACCAGCCCTCCTCATGCCCCACCACCCTACTCTAAGCACATCTCTGAATCTTCTTTTTCTTATTTAGCAGCACGTTGTGGTTTCCTGGCAGACCCTGGGTAACACAAACTGTTAAGCGCTTGGCTACTGTCTGAAAAGTTGGCGGTTTGAACCCACCTACAAATGTCTCAAACGAAAGGCCTGGTGATCTGCTTCTGAAAGGTCACAGCCATGAAAACTCTATGGATCACAGTTATACTCTGACACACATGAGATTGCCATGAATAGGAATTGACTAAATGCAACTGTTTTTTTCCTTCTTTTTGGTTTTGTGGTTTCCTATTCAGGTCAGCTTGTCTAGAACTCACTCACCCCTCCTAAGCACTGTATAACAGTCCACGGATATTATGGATTGTATTGTGTCCCCCAAAAACGTGTGTCAATTTGACTAGACCATGATTCCCAGTACTGTGTGGTTGTCCACCATTTTTGTGTCTGATGTGATTATCCTATGTGTTGTAAATTCTAACCTCTATGATG
Organism: Dugong dugon; assembly: GCA_030035585.1. Taxonomy (NCBI): domain Eukaryota; kingdom Metazoa; phylum Chordata; class Mammalia; order Sirenia; family Dugongidae; genus Dugong; species Dugong dugon. The sequence continues at coordinate 155,073,975 of CM057460.1, forward strand.
TTAATCAGGCAGGATTAGAGGCAGCTGTGTTAATGAGGTGGGACTCAATCTACAGGATTAAGCTGTATCTTGAATCAATCTCTTTTGAGATCTAAAAGAGAGAATTGAGCAGAAAGGAGAGGGACCTCATGCAGCCAAGAAAGAAGCACCAGGAGTGGAGTGTGTTCTTTGGACCCAGGGGCCCTGCACTGAGAATCTCCTAGACTGGGGAAAATTGTTGACAAGACCTTCTCCCAGAACTGACACAGAGAGAAAGCCTTCCCTTGGAGCTGGAACCCTGAATTTGGACTTATAGCCTCCTAGACTATGAGATAATAAATTTCTGTTTGTTAAATCCATCCACTTGTGGTATTTCTGTTACAGCAGCACTAGATAACTTAGACAGAATTTGGTACCAGGAGTGGGATGCTGCTGTAACAGATACTTACAATATGGAAGCAGTTTTAGAATTGAGAAATGTGTAGAGGCTGAAAGAGTTGTAAAGTGCCTAATAGTAAAAGCCTAGACTGCCTTGAAGAGACTGTTGGTGGAATTATGGACATCAAAGACAATTCTAGCGAGGACTCAGTAGCAAGTGAGGAGAGCTGTAACACCAGAAATGGTGCAGATGGTGAGAAGCATCAGCAAATGGCAGAAGCAGAACCAGGAGACTGGCATAAGACGGCATGGGAGCTGACCCATGGAGCAAGAGAGTGGAGTGCCTTTATGCAGGAGGCTTCCTGGTGGAGTAGGGTGCCTCCAGGCACTTATCAATGAAGCTAGCCTTGCTGATCCATGGAGCAAGAGAGTTGAGTGCCTTCCAGCTGAGGTTTACTGGTAGAGTGGGGTGCCTCCAGACATTTATCAGTAGAGCTAAAGAGCTTTGGAACAATTGCCCGAGCAGGGAAGATGCTGTACAGGCCCAAGAAACACAAGGGGCTGAGAGGCCAAGGAACTACAAAGCAGAAGCTGAAGAGACAGGGAACACAGGAAGCAGAGCTGCCTCAGTCTCAAAGGGTAGGGCCACTGGAGTCTCAAAGGGTGGAACCATTGCCTCTGGCATTTCAAAGGGTGAGGCCACAGCCTCCTAGTTTTCAAAGAATCAAATTTTCACCAACTCAGTTCCGAGTGTGGGGCTGCCTTTCGTAAGTGCCAGCGGAATGGGGCCAGATCTGCGGCCTAAAGCTGAGGGGGCTGGGCTGCCACGCCCAAGGGGCAGAAGAACTTGGCCTGCCAGGGTCGAGGAGGTAGGGTTGCCACAAAGATGGACTAGGAGAATGGGGCCGCCCAAACACAAGGGAGCAGAGTTGCCATTCCAGTGGGCCTGGAAGGCAGAGCTGAAGCCCAGGGCCAAGGGGCCTCCACCCAGAATCTGGAGAGTGTGGCCAACACCTGAGTCTGGAGGGTAGGGCCATTGTCTAAATGGCCTCAGAGACAGAGGATTATCTTCAAGCCCTGAGAGCTAATGTAATATGTTCTGCTGACTTGTTTGGTGCCTGTTATCCCTTCTTTCCCTCTAATTTCTCCCATTTGTAATGAAATGTCTACCTCATGCCTGTTCCACCATTGTACTTTGGAAGCAGATAACTTGCATTCTAGATTTCATAGATGAAGAGAAATTTTTCAGAAGATGAGATTATGGACTTGGAGTTGACTTAAGACTTTTGGGATGATATGATGGGGTTAATGTGTTTTACATGTGGCAAGGACATGAATTTTGGGGGGCCAAAGGGTGGAATGTTATAGATTGTATTATATCCCCAAAAAATGTGTATCAACTTGGCTAGGCCATGATTCCCAGTATTGTGTGGTTGCCCACCATTTTGTGATCTGATGTGATTATCCTGTGGGTTGTAAATCCTAACCTCTATGATGTTAATGAGGCAGGATTAGAGGCAGTTACATTAATGAGGCAGGACTCAATCTACAGGATTAGGTTGTATCTTGAGTCAATCTCTTTTGAGATATAAAAGACAGAATCGAACAGAGAGGAGAGGGATCTCATGCTACTAAGAAAAAAAGTGCCAGGAGCAGAGCGTGTCCTTTGGAGCCGGGGTCTCTGTGCTGAGAAGCTCTCAGACCAGGGGAAGATTGATGACAATTACCTTCCCCCAAACCAAAAGAAAGAGAAAGCCTTCCCCTGGAGCTGGCGCCCTGAATTTGGATTTATAGCCTCCTAGACTGTGAGACAATGCATTTCTGTTTGTTAAAGTCATCCACTTGTGGTATTTCTGTTATAGCAGCATTAGATAAGTAAGACAGTGGGAGAGAGGGAAAGGCTGGCCATAGTTTATTTCACCATTGCCTTATCATGGGCATTCAGATGGTTTCCAGTTTATTCTTCCTTCCTCCCTCCTTCCTTCATTTCTTCCCACTGCAAACACTGCTTCAATAAAATAGCTGCACAATGGCTCTTGGTTAAATAAAACTCCTGACATTGTTAGCTGCTGTCAAGTTGGCCCTTGACTCATGGTGACCCCATGCACAATGGAACAAAACACTGCCCAGTCCTGTACCATCTCCATGATCAGTTGCAGGTTGGATCACTGTGATTCATACAGTTTTCACTGGCTGATTTTTGGAAGTAGATATCCAGGCCCTTCTTCCTAGTCCACTTAGTCTGGAAGCTCCACTGAAACCTGTTCAGCATCATAGTAACACACAAACCTCCAGTGACAGATGAGTGGTGCTGCGCATGAGGTGTATTGGCCGGGAATAGAACCTGGGTCTCTCGCATGGAAAGCAAGAATTCTACCACTGAAGCACCAGTGTCCCCAAAGACTCCTTCCTAATGCTGCTACTCTATGGTTTCCATGGATAAGAAGCGAGCTAAGGCCCAGCTTAGCTCCTGGACCCTTTCACAAAAGCTGATCCTGATTTTTCAGAGAGCAAGTAGCAGGCCATCTCCTGAGTCACGGGGTGTGCAGAAAAATCGAGTAGACAGTGGAACCCCTTTCAGAAGCAAGCTAGTCTCCATATGACATAAATTAAGCCTCTCCTGGGCTCTTGCCTGGAGCGGTTTTGCAACCTGAATATGAGAAGCCTCATTTAATCATAACCACTGTGTGGATGCTGGGATCATGACCGATCACCTTCTGCTGCTCCAGCTGGCTCAGCCGTCGGCCTAGCAAGCTGGGCCTCTGGGTGTTATTTTTAGAAGATCTTTTCATTATATAAATATCTCAAACAGCATGGGTCTCACCGCCACACTTAATTAACTTTGGAGGAGGTGGCAGCAAGGGTATCTTTTTGAGAATCCTTATTTCTGCCCAAAGTTTTCTGTATTTCCTTAACAGCCAAGTAGAGATATTTTGACATCGACCTGTCTTTTTAACTAATGCTTGGGGGTTTTCAAATCTGAATGGATCAGTCTCTCATATAATGAGAAGTCCTTCCCTCCTTTTCCTTCCCTTCCCTTCCCTTCTCTGTCATACCCCTCTCTCCCTCCCTCCCTCTCTTCCTTCCTTCCTTCTTTATCCTTCCTCCCTTCCCCACTCTGTTCTATTCAATATATATTTCTTGAGAACCTGCTACTGTTGTTGTTAGTTGCCATCAAGTTGATTCTGACTAGACCTCATGTGTGCAGAGTAGAACCGCTCCATAGGGTTTTCAAGGCTGACTTTTTGGAAGCAAATCGCCAGGCCTGTCTTCCCAGGTGTTTCTGGGTGGGTTTGAACTGCTGATCTTTCAGTTAGTAGTCGAGTGCTTAACCGTTTGTGCCACTTGGGACTCCTTCTTGAGAACCTACAAGGTGCCAAATGCTTTTCCAGGTTCTGGGGGGACACGATGAGAAAAAAAAGCCATGGTTCCTTTCTTCACGAAGTTTCAAATAACTACTTCTGTCATATTTTTATTTTAAAGCCCAGCTCCCAGAAGTTTTAAGTGACTATCTTGAAAAAGGGGCTTCTGTGGGGAGGTCGTTCCATACCACACGTTGGGGGCCAAATTACTGCTGCAGAGTGCATGTCACCATATTATGCACATGGTTCTTCAATGGCTTCTCTTTGCCAACAAATAGAATCACAGCTAACAAAATAAACCCACTTTCTTAAACTTTCCTCTCAGACCTCCAAGCAATAACACACTCATTACACTAAGCCAAATATCACTGAGGTATATAGATAAAAGCAACCATCTGGGCCATCACATCCAAGCCCTCACCCTCGGGAGGTGACCATTGCTGATGATATGGTATGACTGGGGCCTTCCATGCTTTCTCTGTGCCCACACATACATATACACACTACACATTACTCAGCCATTTCCTTTGTGCATTTGAATTATGGTGTTGGTGAAGAATATTGAGTATACCATGGAATGCCAGAAGAACAAACAAATATATCTAGGAAAAAGTATAGCCAGAATGCTCCTTAGAAGTGAGGATGGTGAGACTTTGTCTCACTTACTTTGGAGATGTTATCAGGAGGGGCTAGTCCCTGGAGAAGGATATCATGCTTGGCAAAATAGAGGGTCACTGAAAAAGAGGAAGACCCTCAATGGGATGGATTGACACAGTGGCTGCAACAATGGGCTCAAACAGCAATGATTGTGAAAATGGCACAGGACTGGGCAATGTTTCGTTCCGTTGTACATGGGGTTGAAATATATAACGGATGCCCCTCTAGGTCCCTTAGCTCTAACTCATTCTTTTGGGAATCTCATGGGTGGAAAGACTACCACTGTCATGTAAAGAGATTATGGACAAGAATGCCTGTGGCAGCAGGCTGGGTAGTGGCAATTCATGGGAAACAACCTGAACATCCATCAACAGCGGGCGGGTTGAATAAATCCTGGTTCATTTGTTGAATGTTCTTGTTGTTGTTAGTTGCCATTGAATCCACTCTGACTCATGGAAACCTTATGTACAACAGAACAAAAAATCACACAGTCCTGTACCATCTTTACGATCATTGGTATGTTTTGAGTCTATGCTGTGGTTATTGTGTAGAATCTTCAACCTCAGGGGCTCATCTTCCAGCACTATATTGGACAATACTCTATTGTGATCCATAGGGTTTTCACTGGCTAATTTTCAGAAGTAGAGCACCAGGACTTTCTCCCTAGTCTACCTTAGTCTGGAAGCTCTGCTGAAGGATAGTCCTACACTGTAGAATAGTCCTGGGTAGAGTGATATTACCTATATTATATATGATAACATTTAATCTTCACAATCACCCAATGAGTGAGGGAAATGACTGTCTCCATTTAACAGTTGAGGAAAGTGAGGCTCAGAGGCAAAGTGACATCACACTCCTAGGTGGCAGTCTGGATTCAAATCCAGTTCAAACTCCTTCAGCCAGCCTTTAATACCTTTTCTTTTATATGATTTCAACACATCTTTCCAGTTGGATCTCACCAAACACCTGTGTATTTGTCCCACTGTTGTTGTTGCTGTGTGCCGTCAAGTTGATTCCAACTCACAGCAACTCTATAGGACAGAGTAGAACTGACCCATAGGGTTTCCTAGGCTGTAATCTTTACAGAAGCAGATCACTAGGTCTTTGCTCCCATGGAGCAGCTGGTGGGTTTGGACTGCCAGCTTTTCAGTTAGCAGCTGAGTGCTTGATCATTGTACCACCAGGGCTCCTATTTGTCCCCTAACTTTACCAATTAAGGCCACTGAACATTTCCCCAAATGGAGCGTGCCTTTTCACTTCTGCCTTTGCTGTCCCCTTCATTGGGTGTTCCACTCTTCCTTTCATTCAGCTACTCTCCTTTCAAGGTCCAGCTAAAATACCTTCCAACTCCTTAAAGCCTTCCTTAGTGCCTGGAGGCAGGAGTGATCTCCCTTTGGGATTCCCCTGCACTTTGTACTGATTTACACTTCGTAGCACCTGCTGCCTTGTATTGTTAATAGAGTTCTCCATTTGTCCCCCAGCTAGAGTGGGAACCATTTAGGGCAGGGACTGGATCTTGTTTATCTCTCCCATCCATCCATCCATCCATCCATACATCCATCCATCCATCCATCATCCATCCATCCATCCATCTGCCCGTCTGTCCATCCATCATCCATCCTTCCATCCATCATCAGTCCCTCCATCTATCCATCCATCCATCCATCCACCCACCCCACACATCCATCCACCCACCCATCCCTCCATCCATCCATCCAACCAGCCAGCCAGCCAGTAAACCTTTCCTGTTGTCTATATAAGGGGTGAGGCACTGGGTACACAGTGTGTGTACATATGCACATATGTGTACAAAAACATATACACACACACACACACACGTATATAAGGTTTCCCCACCTTGGAAGCCTAAGATGTGTTCACCTTGGGATTCAATGTGTCTCATGGGTATGTCTAAATCGGCATGTGAGAGTGGATCTATTTTTGCCAACCTTTTATAATGAAAATTTTCCAACACACAAAGAAAGCTGAAAAAACAATACAATGAGCATTACATCCTGCTCAACTGTTCACTCAGACTAAACCATGGTCTGCCATACCTCTCATTCCTTCTCTCTCCTCTGTATGTGTGTGTGAAATTTACATGAAATTCACTTAAAAAGTCTTCAACCACTTCCTCTAGCCATAGGGCAGGGCAGACATGTGTCCTTGCACATTTCACACTGCTTCCTCTTACATCTTTTCATCTTTGCCTTAACAGAGTTTGAAAAGGCCCTTTCTGGAAAATCTGCTCATGGGAAGCGGTGCCTCCCTACCCACACACCCTACTCTCCCAGAAAGACTCTGACCTTTACCTATAGTCACCACTAGGCAACTGCGGAAGCGACAGAGAGCAGGGGCCAGCAGCTCAGCGTTTGACTCATTGCATGCCTCTCTAAGGCTGTGTGTAGTTAATTCATCCCCAAGAATGACCGCAGGTGGGGCCTCAAAGCTCTCAGCAGAGGCATATTAAACCCATCCTGGGCTCTGGAGAAATTTCTTTTGGTTATCTCTCTACTTAGTAGCCTTGGTTGTCTCTAGGTATGGATCCTTGGCCTGGCATTCAAGAATCTTTGTGGCCTGGTCCTGTCTTCCTCTTTAGTCTTGGCTCCTACCTGCCAAGTGTCCTGTAGTGTCCTTGGACAGCACTTTGGGAAACACTGCTCCAGAGGCATTTACTTCCTCCAGGTTCTGAAAAGAGCCAGGCCCTTCCTGACTCTGCTTTTGCATGTGCTACTCCCACTGCCTGGAATGCCCTTCCTCTCTTGCATGAATGGTGAGTTCTTACTCCTTCTTCAAGCCTAGACTTTGTCTGTCACCTCCTCCAGGAAGTCCTCCAGAGGTAATTGCTCCATGCTCTCTCATTTCTACCTCCCAGCTGCGCTCACTCTGGCAGAGGCTTGCGCTTCCTAGGGTGGACAGGAAAGAGGGGTTCTTTAATTCCACTGGATGGAGTCCTGAGCTTTCTGGGCCACAAGAGAACACTCCCCCTACACACAGGGGTCCTTGTGGCTCACTGTTAAATGTGTCTCGCAGGAGGTGAGCTGCAATGAGATCAAGAATACCATTTCCCTCCTCCATCCTTCTACCCAGCGCTCGGAGAGTCGATGGCCACCTCACCAGCAGTGGCAGAGCTGGACGCCACCCCAGGTCTACCTGATATACAGCTTTCCCCTCTCTGCTCTTCACCCATGAAAGCCCCGAAGAAATGCTGCTTCTGCTACATTCTGTCTGCCAAACACCTTCATTTTACTAAACTCCATGACAGTTCTCCAGAAGAACCAGGCTAACCAAAAAAGGAACCAGTCTGGAGCCTGAGGTCTTCTCCCCTTTCAATGTGATCAAATCGGAGTCCAATACTTTCTTTTCCCTTTTCAGTGAGGCGTGCTATCAATTTCTCCTTTTGTGGCTTCTGTCCCTAAAACCCCATTCACAGCCATGTGGGGACTGGCCGTTGCACAAGCTGCAGCAATTTGAGGAATCAGCCCAAGCTAGTTTGATTGGATTTCTTACTCTGCCTGAAAGATGAATCTGATTTTTCAGGCAGTCATTTAGAATAGGAAAAGAAAACGGCATTTATTGAACAACTATTATGTGCTAGCTCCTGGGTGGTGCAAATGGTTAAGTGTTCAACTGTTAACCGAAAGGCTGATGGTTTAAACCCACCCAGAGGTGCCTGGGAAGAAAGGCCTGGCCATCTGCTTCTGAAAGGTCACTGCCTTGAAAACCCCATGGATTAGTTCTACTCTGACACACATGGGGTCGCCATCAGTCGGAACTGACTGGAAGACAATTTTGTTTTTTTTTTGGTTTACTATGTGCTTAGCATGTCTCCAGTTACCCTGTGAAGTAGATAGCCTTATTCTACAAAACTGAAACTCAGAGAAGTGAAGGGAAGCCCTTCACTTAACAGCAAGAACAGTGACATTGGACAGATCTCGTTCTAATTCTGGTTCTGGCATTTAACAGCTTTGTGACCTTGGGCACTTCATTTCAGCTCCCCAAGCCTCGGTTTTCTCATTTGCAAATGGGGGCAATAATATCCCCTCCTTCACTGGGTTAACATGAAGATAAAGAGAGTAAAGGCATGTAAAATGCTTAGAACAGTGCCTGGAATGGTAGGTTCTCATCACGTTATTTTTATTATTGCCCAAAGCTGAGTGGCCAGGAAGTAGCATCTGTCACACTACATATATTTACAGAGTGATTTCCAGGGGCAGACACTGTGATGGGTCCTAGGGATACCCCAGTGTTATGGATTAAACTGTGTCCTTCAAAAATATCTATCTAAATCCTAAGCCCTGATACCTGTTAACATGATCTTGTTTGAAATAGGGTCTTTGAAGATGTTATTGGTGAAGTTGACATGAGGTCATACCAGAGTAGGGTGGGTCCTAATCTGTCTCCACCCATCTGTCGGTTTGTCGTACTGTGGTGACTTGTGTGTTGCAGTGATACTGGAAGCTGTGCCACTGGCATTCAAATACCATCAGGGTCACCCATGGTGGACAGGTTTCAGTGGCACATCCAAACTAAGACAGACTAGGAAGAAAGGCCTGGCAATCTACTCCCAAAAATTAGCCAACGAAAAACCTATGAATCACAACAAAATACTGTCCAATACAGTGCTGGAAGATGAGATCCTAGGTTGGAAGATCCTCAAAATACATAGTGGCTGCAACAATGCACTCGAGCATACCAACGATTGTGAAGATGGTGCAGGACCAGAAAGTATTTTCTTCTGTTGAACATGGGGCAGCCATGAGTCAGAGCCAACTCAATGGCAGCTAACAACAATGATAATCCAATATGAGTATTGTCCTATAAAAGAAAAAAAGAGACACAGACACACAGAGGGAAGATGGCCGTGATCAGAAGCTAGGAGAGGCATGGAACAGATTGTCCCTCAAAATTTCAGAAGGAATCAACACAGCCAACACTGAATTCAGACTCCCAGCCCTGAGAACGTGAGACAATAAATTTCTGTTCTTATAAGCCACCCAATTTGTGTACTTTGTTGCAGCAGCCGTAGGAAACAAATATAGGCAGTGAGCAAGACAGACACATCTTGTAGCTTCTATTAAGTGCAGGAGACAAACATTTAGTAGCCGACTGTAGCGCTGCCTACTTAATTTCAGTTGTGCTAAGAGTTATACAAGGAGCCCTGGTGGTGTAGTTGTTAAGAGCTTGGCTGCCGACCAAAAAGGTCAGCAGTTTGAATCCACCAGCTGCTCCTTGGAAACCCTATGGGTCAGGGACCTGACCTGGTCTGAGAGATACAGATGGCTTCTCCAAGGAGGTGATATTTGAGTTGCGATCTGTATCACTGGTAGGTAGGGAACAGCTGTGTGTGCGTGTGTGTGTGTGTGTGTGTGTGTGTGTGTGAGTGCATATGTGTGCATGTGGATATGTGTTTGTATGTATGTGCATGTGTGTGTATGTATGCATGTGTGAAACCTGGAAAATTCACTAACATTAAAAACACTCAGACTACTGACCCAGCGTTATGGATTGAATTGTGTCCCCCCAAAAATGTGTGTCAATTTAGCTAGTCCCATGATTCTCAGTATTGTGTGACTGTCCACCATTTTGTCATCTGATGTGATTTTCCTATGTGCTGAAAATCCTACCTCTATGATGTCAATGAGGTGGGATTGGCAATTATGTTAATGAGACAGGACTCAATCTACAAGATTACGTTGTGTCTTAAGTCAATCTTTTTCCAGATATAAAAGAGAGAAGCGAACAGAGATATGGGGACCTCACACCACCAAGAAAGCAACACCAGGAGCAGAGCATATCCTTTGGACCCAGGATCCCTGTGCTGAGAAGCTGCTAGACTAGGGGAAGATCGATGACAAGGGCCTTCCTCCAGAGCCGACAAAGAAAGAAAGTTGTCCCCTGGAGCTGACACCCTGAATTTGGACTTACAGCCTACTAGATTGTGAGACAATAAGTTTCTCTTTGTTAAAGCCATCCACTTGTGGTATTTCTGTTATAGCAGCGAAGTGCGCTTGTAGGAATTTGTCCTGTGGTCCTCCCTGACACTGTTTTATAGTAGCAAAGGCTGAGAACAATGTAAAAGCGCACACAGCAGAATCAATGCAGCCATTAAAATGCTGGACTTTGCAATTGTCTGGGCTGGGCTGGGATGGTTACCACAAGCCTGCAAAGTGTAGTATTAAAAAGGGGGAAATACATATGTGTGCACATGCATCTATACACATTTACATGGGCAGGATCTACTAGCTCAGAAAGGATACTTGTGAAAATGGTAACAATGGCTGCCTCCAGGAGGAAGCTGGTAGCTGGGACAAGGCTGGGAAGGAGACTTATTTTTCACCATATCCCCTTTGGGACCTTTTGAATTTTTTTTACCTTGTGTATGTATCTCCTCTTCAAAGCCTTACAGCCACAGAAATAGTTTGGCAGGTGGAGAAGGGAGGGTGAAGGGTATGCTAGGCAGAGGGAATGGCGTGCAGAGCAATGGGGGCTGAGGCTCAGATCATGTTTGGAGTGCAACGGAGCCATGTGGTGGGTAAAGGCTCTAGGCTTGGGCTGGCGCTGGGTCTGCTAAGTCCAAACCAAAAAAAAACCAAACCCACTGCCGCTGAGTCGATTCTGACTCATAGTGACCCCATAGGGTTTCCAACAATGTAATTTCATGGAAGCAGACCCCACAGGACAGAAAAGAACTGCCCCATAGGGTTTCCAAGGCTGTAACTCTCAATGGAAGGAGACTGCCACATCTTTCTCCCGCGTTGCTACTGGCAGTTTCAAACTGCTGACCTTTCTGTTAGCAGTTGATCGTTTTAGCCACTGCACCACAAGGGCTCCAGGAGCCCCTTTATAAGGAGCCCTCCACCCTTAGCTCATAGGATTAAAATGTACACAGGTTTTGAATTAGACAGTCCGGGTCTCTAATCATGCCAGGCCCTCCAATGCTTCTGCTAGTGTCGGGATAAAGATCACAATGCTTGCCACGCCCTGTGGGGTCTGGCCTTGCCACCTTCTTCAGGGAATTCTCAGGAGGAAAATGTAGCTAGGGATGGAGTGCTAAGGAGTTTGGACTTAGTTCTGAAGGCAATAGGGAGCTATCGAAGGTTCAATCAAAGGTTCCAATGGCAGCTCAGGGTACGAGTGTCAGATCCGAGGCAGCTATCAATAAGGATAATACCATTGCTAATTAGCTGATATTAGCATATATAGAATGTTTCCTCCACGCGAGGCCTGAGGCTCTATATACGTTACCTCATTTAATCTTTACCACAACACTGTGAAGGAAGAGTTTCTTATTTTCCAAATTTTACAAATGGGGAGACTGAAGCTCAGAAAAACTAAGGGACTTGCCCAAAGTCCCATAACCAGTCAGTGGAAAGGTCAAGATTTGAACCCAGGTCTGTCTGACTCCAGACTTCCTGTTCTTTGTCACTACAAATCTGACTTTTCATACAGAGATGGAAACCATCCTGTTGGCTTTTAAAAGCGATGGCAGGATTGCCTGTGCACCTGCAGCACAGAACACTTCTCCACCGTCATCTTTGTGGTTGCAGATCTCTAACTCCTTCTCCGCAGGGGGCTGGGCATTTGGTAAAAGCCCTGACAGCAGGAAAGGACTTCTTGGGGAGGCTCAGTTCATTAGAAAGAAGGGCCCTGGCCTCCCAGAAGGTCAGAGCCTCTTACCTCCCTTTCATTTCTGCTGAGCCACAGGAAACCCAGAGCCAGGGCTGTCTTTGCTTCTGTTCTCAAGCGCAGCTTGTTCCAAGCTTGGGAGCCCCTTTGGTGGGGCCCCTCTGCACAGGCTGAAAGGTGATCCTCATGTTGTCTAGAATTTGAGGCAGGTTCTGGTGAGGAAGAGTCCCACCTGCCCCTGGGATGGGTATCTTTCTGCCCAGAGCTGGATCGTGTGGTCAAAGTGGACACTTGATTATGATGAATGCCACCACTCTGGCATCACACTAAGGGGGAAGGGGACCTGGATCAGAAGCCGGGACACCCACTACTTCCATTTATTGAGTGCCCACCATGTGCCAGGAAGAAGTTATTATCATACTCATTTGACAGATGATGAAACTGTGGTTCAGAACGGTTAAGTTGCTTGTCTAAGGCCACACAGCTGGTAATGAGGCAGGCACTGCTCCCCCGGAACACACAGATATGGTCTAGCTCAGTCACTGGCTCCTTGTGGGACTGGTTCTGGCTGAGCTGTTTCTCGTCACTGAGATAGGGGCCTCTGCTCTAGATTCACATGGAAACCTAAACCCACATCTGGGGACAAATTCCCCCAGCTCTTGTTTATCTGAGAAAGTCTTTATTTCCCCTTCACTTTCTCTTTTCTTTTAAATAGAGGTCAATTTACATAACATAAAATTAATCATTTTAAAGTAAACAATTCAAAGGTGGGGTGCAGAACTCAAATTCTAGTAAGAAGACCAGACTTAATGGTCTGACTGAGACTGGAGGAACTCCGGAAAGCATGGCCCCTGGATTCTCTATCAGCCCAGAACTAAAACAATTTCCTAGGCCAACTCTTCAGACAGGGATTAAACTGGACTGTGGGACATAAAGTGATACTCGTGAGGAGTGTGCCTCTTAGCTCAAGTAGATACAAGAGACTAAACGGGCAGCTTCTGTCTGGAGGTGAGATGGGAAGGCAGAGAGGGTTAGGAGCTGGTTGAATGGATATATGAGGAATCAGGGGTGGAAAGGAAGAGTGTGCTGTCACGGTACGGGCAGAGCAATTAGAGTCACATAACAATGTATGTATAAATTCTTGTGTGGGAAAAAATAAAAAATAAAATAAAATGAACAATTCAGTGGCACTTAGCAGTTGTACAATGTTTTGCAACCACCACTGCTAATTCCAAAGCACTGTCATTGCCCCAAAAGGAAACCCTGTGTCCATTAAGTAGTCACTACCCATCCTCCCTCCCCCAGCCCCTGGCAACCAAAATCTGCTCTCTGTCTCTATAGGTCTACCTTTTCCAGATATTCTGGGTGCACATGTGTTTGTAAATTGATAAGTGTGAGACTGTGGGAGGCACCTGACTTCCCTTCCTATCGTGTTCCTCCTCCAGCTTTCGTCCACCTAGCTGTTCAGGCTACACATTTTGCCATCACTCCCAACATCCAATCCATCAAAAAGTCCTGGGAGTCTACCTCTGAAAGATGTACATATATTTATAAAATATATACAAACATAAATATATTATGGGGTTGCTGAGTCAGAATTGACTCCATGGTAATAAGTTTGGTTTTTTTGGGAGGGGTTATTATGTTATATATTGTATTTATATTATATATAGCATAATAAATGACCCCCAAAAAACAAACAACAACAACAAAAAACCAGACAAGTTGTAGAACAACATCAAGGACATCATGCATGAAGAACACAAGAGGTTATTAAAAAGACAAGAAAGAAAGAGAAGGCCAAAATGGATGTCAGAAGACACTCTGAAACTTGCTCTTGAATGTAGAGTAGCTAAAGCAAAAGGAAGAAATGGCAAAGTAGAAGAGCTGAACAGAAGATTTTAAAGGGACGCTCCGGAAGACAAAGTCAGGTATTATAATGAAATGTGCAAAGACCTGGAGTTAGAAAATCAAAAGGAAGAACGCGCTCAGCGTTTCTCCAGCTGAAAGAACTGGAGAAAAAATTCGAGCCTAGAGTTGCAATATTGAAGGATTCTAGAGGGAAAATATTAAATGACGCAGGAAGCATCAAAAGAAGATGGAAGGAATACACAGTCACTGTACCAAAAAGAACTGGTCGACATTCAGTCATTTCAGGAGGTAGCATATGATCAGGAACAGATGGTACTGAAGGAAGCAGTCCAAGCTGCACTGAAGGCATTGGCAAAAAACAAGGCTCCAGGAATTGACCAAATACCAGTTGCGATGTTTCAACAAACGGATGCAGTGCTGGAAGTGCTCACTCATCTATGCCAAGAAATTTGGAAGACAGCTATCTGGCCAACTGACTGGAAGAGATACATACTTGTGCCCATTCCAAAAAAAGGTGATCCAAAAGAATGCGGCAATTACTGAACAATATCGTTAATATCACACCCAAGTAAAATTTTGCTGAAGATCATTCAAAAGCAGTTGCAGCAGTACGCTGACAGGGAACTGACAGAAATTCAAGCCGGATTCGGAAGAGGACGTGGAACTAGGGATAGATATCATTGCTGATGTCAGATGGATCCTGGCTGAAAACAGAGAATACCAAAAAGATGTCTACCTGTGTTTTATTGACTATGCAAAGGCATTCAACTACGTGGATCATAACAAATTATGGGTAACACTGCAAAGAATGGAAATTCCAGAACATTTAACTGTGCTCATGTGGAACCTGTACATAGACCAAGAACAGAACAAGGGGATACTGCGTGGTTTAAAGTCAAGAACGGTGTGCATCAGGGCTGTATTCTTTCACCGTATCTATTCAATCTGTATGCTGAGCAAATAATCTGAGAAGCTGGACTATATGAAGAAGAACCTGGCATCAGGATTGGAGGAAGACTCATTAACAACCTGTGATATGCAGATAACACGACTTTGCTTGCTAAAAGTGAAGGGATTCGAAGCACTTACTTGATGAAGATCAAAGACTACAGCCTTCATCAACATAAAGAAAACAAAAATCCTCACAACTCGACCAATAAGCAACATCATGATAAACGGAGAAAAGACTGAAGTTGTCAAGGATTTCATTTTACTTGGATTCGTAATCAACACCCACGGAAGCAGCAGTCAAGAAATCAAAGGATGCATTGCATTGGGCAAATCGGCTGCAGAAGATCTCTTTAAACTGTTAAAAAGCAAAGATGTCACTTTGATGACTAAGGTGTGCCCAACCCATGTCATGGTGTTTTCAGTTGTCTCATATGCTTGTGAAACCTGGACAATGAATAAGGAAGACTGAAGAAGAATTGATGCCTTTCAATTGTGGTATTGGCAAAGAATATTGAATATACCATGGACTGCCAGAAGAATGAATGAATCTGTCTTTAAAGAAGTACAGCTAGAATGCTCCTTAGAAGCAAGGATGGCGACATGTTATCTCACGTACTTTGGACATGTTATCATGAAAGACCATTCCCTGGGGAAGGGTACCATGCTTGGTAAAGTATAGGGTCATCGAAAAAGAGAAAGACCCTCAATGAGATGGACTGACACAGTGGCTGTAACGACGGGCTCAAGCAAACCAATAATTTTGAGGATGGTGCAGGACCGGGCAGTGTTTCGTTCTGTTGTACATACAGGGTCACTAGGAGTCAGAAACAACTTGACAGCACCTAACAACAAAAACAAATATATACATTTATTTATTTATTTACCAGTTGCTGTCGAGATGATTCCAACTCATGATGACCCTGTATGTGTCAGAGTAGAACTGTACTCCATAAGGTTTTCAATGGCAGATTTTTTTGGAAGTAGATCACTAGGTCTTTCTTCCAAGGTGCCTCTGGGTGGATTCAAACCTCCAACTTTTCAGTTAGCAGCCAAGCACGTTAACTGTTTGCACCACCCAGGGACTCCATATAAATATATACAAATATAAATACAGACACATACATACATATCCATATCTTGAATACATCTACTTTCCTTTGTACCTGCCACCATCCTCGTCCAGCCCATCATCATCTCTTTCCTGGGGCTCCGTGACATCTACTCACCTTCCTGGTGTGAGCCCTTTAATCCAGTAACACCACTGCCTGCTCATATCTCACTGAAGCTGTGCCGTCACACTCTTTCCCTTGAATCACAAGGCCCTACAGAATCTCTGATCTCTGGTCTACCACCTCCCTGATCTCCTATTTCCTCCCTTGCCTCCATCGGGATGCTTCCAACACACTGACGTGCCTCAGTTCCTTGAACATGCCACATTCATGCCTCCTTAAAGCTCTGCACATGTTCTGCCCAATCTATGCGTTTGCACTCAGAGTAAATATCACCTCTGCAGGTGACTACCACAAGTGGCCCCCTTCACTCTCTATCATGCCTCCCCCTACCCCCAATTTGCTCTTCTGCGTAGCATGTTTTCCCTTGGTACTTTTCTTTTGTGTCTAATTTGCTCACTTTTTGTCTCTCCCTACTGGAATGAGAGCTCCACAGAGCCATGGCCCACCCTGTTTTATTCCTTGTCTGGCATTTAATGGAGCTTGATTAATATTTATTGGATTGGCTAAATGAATATTGAAAATAACCATAATAATAATATCATATCCCACTTATTGGGCACTTGGACAGTGCCAGGCAATGTTCTAAATACATTATATGTACTTTATCCCATTTAATCTCTGCAACAACCCTCTTACATGAGTATCATTATCTCCATTTTATAGATGAGGAGATTGAGGTTATTGGGTGTTTTGTGACTTGGCCAAAGTCTGCCACCACCAGTGGGTTGGCAAGTGTGAGGAAGGCTTGGGAAGGGGGTTTCCAGGGTGTAGTTGGGCTGGGAAAGCTGCAAGTTCTGCCTTGCTTCTTCTGGGAGAGTTGAGCCCTGGCTTGTGTCTGTAAGGAGGTACAAACCTCTGCCACCCAGGAGCAAAACTGCTGGGCAGGGAAGTAGGGGGCAGGAGCTGGACAGAAAGGGCACTGGGCTGGGAATTTGGATGCTGACTTTGAGTTCCTGGTATGACTTGCTGTGTTTCACACCCTTTCTGGGCCTCAGCTTCCTCAGCAGTTAGATGAGGACATGGGCTTAGAATAGCTCAAAGATTTCTTCCAGCAACTCTATGGAGAAAGGTGCCGTGGAAGAAAGGCCTGGATATCTATGTCTGAAAAATCAGCATTGAAAACTCTATAGAGCACAGTTCTACTCTGACACACATGGAGTTGCCATGAGTTGGAGTGGATTCGATGACAACTGATTTTTATATGTGTGTGTATGTGTGTACGGGGGGAGGAATCATGAGCTCTAAAAATAATAAAATAGGAGGGCTCTGGGTAGAAACAAAACACAGTGGTCACTAGTGTTCAGGAACCCTTTCTACACCACCCCAGGGAGGCAGTCATCCTAGCTCTCCTTGCAAGACCCCAGTGATGGGGGGCTCACTATCTTACAAGGTATTTGCCAATCAGTCACAGACATTTAAAGACATTTATAGGGTCCTACACACTTTTTTTCTGGAGGCTGTACCCCACTGCATAGGAAATACTTCACAGTATACGCACATTCCACAGTAAATATAACTTATATATCTCTATTTACTACAATAAGCTGCCAGAGACTAGCTGGAGTAATGTTACGTTTGAAGATGCTCAATTACACATTTATTACTTGCAACTCTGTGGTTTTCTTTTTGTAGTTTGGACCTGGTTTTTTTTTTTTTTTTTTTTGGTCAGTTTGCAAATATTTTTGTAGATTCTTGAAAAACCCTGAGACCCTGGAGAACAAGTTTAAGTCCCTTTTTCCAGAAAGCCCTCAAGCATACCATGTATTCCTGGGTCTTAACTCTTCTACACTAAACAGCCCTCGGGTCCTCCAACTGGACTCATCATCAACACCATCACCACCATTGTCATAACCATCACTGCCATGATCACCATCATAATCACCATCATCACCATCTCTACCATCATCATGGCCATTGTCATCACCATCATCACCGTCGTCTTCACCATCACCATCATCACTGCCACCACCGCCATCATCACCACCTCCACCATCATCACCACCTCCACCATCAGCAGCAGCACCAGAAGCTTCCCTCCCCACCCTTCTCTCTTCCTTCCTCTCTCTTTTCCTCTCCTCCAGTTCTCATTCCATGCAGGTTTTGCCCTTCCAGCAAGGTAAAGCTTGCTCTTACAGGCAAATGTCCTGCAGTCAGCTGGGTCACCTTAAGGATATCAGTAGCAAACACGTAACACTTGCCAGGAACATTTGCACACACTGGTTATCTTATTTAATCTTCTCCGACCTCCTCCACTTTCCAAGGCCCTTCCACATGCCCGTTGTCTCATTTTGAGTCCTACCTGAGGACTTTGTGAATTAGTCAGGGCAGTCACTATTAGCTCATTTTGTAGCTGTGACACAGAGAAGCAAGGGCCCAGGCTGGAGCCACACAGCTGCTCAAAGGAAGAGTTGGAGGAGTCCAGCCCTCCTGGCTTCCAGTTCCCTACAGCTTACTCTGTCCTGCTCCTCTTGCATTTCCGAAACCTCATTTGTTCATGCACCACCTCAGTGAGTTGTGCCATATCTACATAATTCATAATTCCCATGCTAGTTTTTATTTACATTTTTCTTTAAAGTGATTGAATTTTTTGCAAAAAGAATGGTTTTATCATTACAATAAACAGTACCAGAATAACTTTCCCTCAGATGTTGTTAGTTGCCATCAAATTGGCCCCTGACTCGTGGTGGCTCCACGCACAACGGAATGAAATGCTGCCCGATCCTGTGCCATCCCATTATCCCCATGATCAGCTGTGGACTGGTTTTGTTGTGTTCCATAGGGTTTTCATCGGCTGATTTTTGGAAGTAAATCATCAGGCCTTTCTTCCTAGTCCATCTTAGTCTGGAAGCTCCACTGAAACCTGTTCAGCATCGTAGCAACACACAAGCCTCCTCTGACAGATGGTGGTGGCTGGGTATGAGGTACACTGGCTGGAAACCGC
Organism: Dugong dugon; assembly: GCA_030035585.1. NCBI lineage: Eukaryota > Metazoa > Chordata > Mammalia > Sirenia > Dugongidae > Dugong > Dugong dugon. The sequence continues at coordinate 155,092,976 of CM057460.1, forward strand.
ACCCAAGTCTCCCACATGCAAAGTGAGAATTCTACCACTGACCACCAATGCCTCATCACCCTAAAAATAAATACAGTGGAAACAAAACCAGTGTTGTTAAACTCTATGTAGCTTCTGCTGCCTGAAGGGCCCCACTGAACCCTCTTTTTGTTAGAAAGGGAGACTGGCATCTGGTAAAGGTGTTAGAGACGTATTACCACCAAACTGAGACTGTCTCTGACATACAGAAGAAAGTTGGAGGAGAACTAAAAGGGGAGCCTTCTCACTGTATGACTGGATGTTTGTTGATATTTGTACCGCTGGCCACCCAAATCCATCTCAGGACCCTAGGGCCACCTGTCTTACATTTGGGGAAACATTTTCCTTATCCCAGAAGGCTGACACAGTATAGTGGAAAGCGGCCAAGTAGACCTAGGCTTGGATGCTGGCTCGGCAGGTTGTTCACTGTGTTGCTTGGCAAATCATTAAACCTCTCTGAGGCTATTTATTGTTGTAGTTAGCTGCCATGGAGATGGCCGCCAACTCATGGTGACTCCATGCACAACAAAAGAAAATGCTTCCCAGTCCTGTGCTGTCCTAATGATTGGTTGTTGATCAGAGCTTTGTGATCCATAGGATTTTCATTGCTGATATCTGGAAGTAGATTGCCGGGCCTTTCTTCCTAGTCCATCTTAATCTGGAAGCTCCACTGAAACCTGTTCAGTATCATAGCAACACACAAGCATCCACTGACAGATGGGTGGTAGCTGTGTACGAGGTACATTGACCGGGAATTGCACCCAGGTCTCCCACATGGAATGAGAGAATTCTACCACTGAACCACCTCTGCCCCCATTAGGCTCAGTTTACCCATCCATAAATGGGCATAATACCACAGCATATGGTGCTGGGAAGATGAAATGTGAAAGTAAAGGGACAGTGCTAGATGCATAATGGCGCCTCAACTAATGTCGCTTCCCTTCCCACGGCTGTTCTCTGGTCTTCTCTTGGAAACTCTTGGATGCCTTTCCTGTGAAAGAAGGCATCCAAGGTCGCCAGATGGGGAGAAGCAATGAGGCCTCCAAGTAAACACGGATGTCCATTTGGAGTGGTATGAGTACTGGGTACAGCTCTGTGCACCCTGGAAGGTCTGCACGGCCCAGAAGGGACTGTGTTTAGGTTGGGAGCGGAGGAATGGCCGTGAGGAAGTGGGGCTAAAGGCCAGGGTGGGAGGTAGCAGGAAATTTGTAGAGCTGGGGCCAAGACACCACCATGCTCTCAGAGCGGAACATATGGAGGAGACTACAAAGAAAACAAGATGCCCTGAGATTTCAGGCAGAGCGAGCTTTGTCAAAATTCTCCTGCTTAAACCAGCCCCACACGTGTGGCCCAGAGGCCCTCGGTGATGCAAAGAGTCAATGCCCTCAGCTGCTAACTGAGAGGCTGGAGGTTCAAATCCACCCAGAAGCATCTTGGATGAAGGGCCTGGTGATCTGCTTCTGAAACACCAGCCATTGAGAACCCTGAGAAGCACAGTTCTACTCTGACACACATGGGGTCACCATGAGTCAGAATCAGCTCGAGGGCAACTGGTTTATTGGTCCTGTGGCGCACAAGACCTGGGTGATCTGGCCCCTGGAGACCTTTCTAGTATTAATCCAAACTTCTCTTCCCCTTATTGAGAGGCTCCTAGCCATATCAGCCTTCTTCATTTCCCCTAAAGCATCACCCACTCTCCACTAACCCTCTCCAAAGAGGTCAGACTCTGCTTTTCTTGCATGGCACTTATTGTACCTGTAATTAAACACCATTTATGCTCATCCTTGTTTCTCTGGTGGTCCTTGCTAGACAAGTGTAAGCTCTGGGGGTGCAAGGCCCATGTCTGTTGCCCCCCATTGCACACACATGAGGCTCAGTAAGCACTGGTTACAGGCCCACGTCCAAACAGGGCTTGGCAAAGTGAATCATGGGATTTTTGCAGTCACAGATGTGGCCTGTCTTTGGCCATTAGGGAGAACGGAATTAAGCAGCGATTTGAATTGTATATAGACTTCTCAGAGAGCTCCTGGTGGGCTCAGGGGTCTTAGAGGTTCTCTCCAGGCGGGTGGTCGCATTTGCCATTTGCAACCTGGCTCTTTCTTTCTGTGTTCTCAGGCACACTGCTGCTCTGATAAGGGGGAGGGTGTGAGAAAGAGTGTGTGTGTGTGTGTTTGTGTGTGTGTGTTAGGGGAGAGTGGCTGCTGGGTCTCTGAATCATACACGACTTAAGTCGAGAACAGGAAGTAACCCAGTAAGCTGAATATGTAAGATTCCCCCGTCTAGCATATCAGATGGATGGCCAGGCTGCCTCTCCTTGATTACCTCCAAAGATGGGGAGGTCATTCCCTTTCCTGTGGCCACACTAGGGAGCAATGGATCTCATGGTGAGAAGGACCTTTTAGCGATCTTATTCATAAGATCATCAGAGACCCTCCTGGTGCCTCAGTTTTATTATTTAGGAAACGGAAGTAATAATAACTTGCTCCTAAGATTGTTGGGAGGATTTAAAAAGCAAAAGTATGAGACGTGCTCAGAGAAGCAGTCAAGTCCAGCCTCTCCCTGACATCTCCAGAGTAGGAGAAGGGACAGCTCACACCGCATTGCTGGGCAGCTCTGTTAGCAAGGTTCCCTCACACTGAGCCCAAGCCCTCCTGCCTGCCAATTCCTCCCCATGGCCCAGCTCAGCTCTCTGGGGCCCCAAGAGCTTGTGGGATCCTGGGGCCCACGCTTCTCCAGTCCAGAGACCCGCAGTTTCTCCAACTGATTACCCACTCAGTGGACGTTTGCTGACTGCTGTTCTCTGGCAGCTCCTGTGCTGTGTAAGACCCTGTCTGCCCCTGAGGAGCCCACAGTTTAGTGCTCGACGTGGACCCAGCAAGACCTTCTGCTCTAGGTCAAGTCAATCTCCTTCCTTCCTTTGCCAGCATCTGCAGACCAGTGGTTCCCTGCCCACGGGCTGCAGAGGTGTGCATGTCTGTGAGCATGGGGATATGCAGGAGGTGAGGGTGTTATTACAGGGAGGACATCAGTCACAACGTGGTGACACAGTCAGTGATGTGCATCTCAACTGGTTTCAAATGCATGGGCAGCAAAGACTGAAGAGTGTTATTTGCTTCAAGTCATGTTTATGGGGGAGAAAGACCAAAATTTATCTCAATAAATCAGATTTCATGTAAAAATCCAGATTTCCAGCTTCTCTTGAGAAACAGTCCTGGCCCACATTTGTGCCAGGCCCCTGAGGGTTGGGGCTGAGTGGTAGCTTAGCTCCCCTCGAGACAGGCATGCTTCCCCTCCCCCGCCCCCAGGAAAGCTTCCTTGAGTGACAGGGATAGGAGAAGCTGCGGAGTGCCTCACTGAGGGAGGGGACATGGACTGGATCCTGCAAGGAGAGGGGGCAGGGTGGGGCAGGAGAGAGGCGAATGAGTAGCTGGAGGAAAGCAGATAACCAGACTGGACCAAGCATGGTGCTGAGTGCTTGTATACAACATACAGCATTAGCATTTACTGAACACCTACTAAGTGCCAAGCTTTACACACATTCGCCCTTTTAGTTCTCTCAATGGCCATATAATATAGGGACTATTATTATCTCTGGTCTACAGATAAGGTAGGGGCAGTGCTGGGTCAGTGATAGAATTCTCACTTCCCGTAGGGGAGACCTAGGTTCAATTCCTGGCCAATGCATCTCATGTGCAGCCACCACCCCTCTGTGAGTGGAGGCTTGTGTGTTGCTGAACAGGTTTCAGCGGAGCTTCCAGACTAAGACAGACTAGAAAGAAAGGCCTGGCGATCTACCTCTGAAAATCAGCCAATGAAAACCTTATGGATCACAAACGTCCAATCCACAACTGATCATGGCGATGGTGCAAGACTGGGCAGGGTTTCATTCCATTGTGCGCGGGTCACCATGAGTCGAGGGCCAACTCGATGTCAGCTAACAACAATACAGTTAGGCAACTGGAGGCAGACAGACACCAAGACATTGCTCAGGCTGCAGAGAGAAGCAATAGGGCCAGAATCTAACCCAAGTGGTCTGGCTCTTCCCAGTGCCAGGCCTCTGAAACAACAGACTTTGTCACCTTGAGGGAGCTGCTTCTGTGGCTAATAAAATTCGGGTTCCTTAGAAAAGGAATATCAAGTTACAGACATGACTGGCCTTTGTGGTTCTGCTCAGTCCGTGAACAGAAAATGCAAAATTCCTTTAGTGGGACTTGAACGCTTTTATAAAGCTTGACGAGAGGTTCTTTCAGAGATAATGCATCCAAATGCGACACGTGGACCTTGTTTGGATCCTGATCTGAACAAAGCTGTTTAATAAAGGCTTGGGTATCAGAATATACTAAGAGGACTTGGTGGCCCAATGGTTAAGCACTCAGCTGCTAACCGAAAGGTCAGCTGCTCTGTGGGAAGAAAGACCTGGCGATCTGCTCGTATAAAGATTACAGCCTGGGAAAACCTATGGGCTTGTTCTACTCTGTCCTACAGGGTCACTACGAGTTGGAATCAACTCCACAGCACAAAGCAACATCAGACTGTACTAAGGAATCATTGTTTATTCTGTAACTCTCTTAGGTGTAATAATGGCAAGGGGTCATGAACTCATTAGTTAGAAATGAACACTGGAATTTTTATGAACAAAGTTCCTTGGTGTCTTGAATTTACTTTAAAATACATTTTATTTACTTTAAAATATGCAAATGAGCAAACAAACTTATATCTGGGGTAAGGAGCTTGATGAGAGACGCTGGGTGTAGAGGTGGAAATTGTTGTGGCTGGGAGAAGGAAGGGAGCACGGGGTTTCTCATACTCTTGTCCCTACTATTCTGTAGGTTCGGAAACTTCTAGAATAAACTATGCTCAGTAAATACTAACACTGTATGTCATGCACAACCACTTGGCACCATGCTTGGCCCAGACTGGTTCCCTGCCTTCCTTGAGCTATCTCCATGCCACACCTGACCTACCTACCCCTAGCCCTGGAGGATCAAACCATGGGCTTTTCAGCTTCTGGTCCAGATGCCAAGGCTCTCTGGAGAAGCTCAATCAGCCCAGTTCCAAATACATAAAAAACTGTAGACCTAACTGGATTATGTACAATAGCCAGATATTGAAAATGACCTTCATATGTTCAAAAAGAGAAGGGCTGAATAAATTACGTCATAGTGGAATTAATATAGCATTACTATCACATTTGGAAAACTATGAAACAATAAAGGAAAAGTCTTATATTTAAGTAAAAACACCAAGATTTGAATTGTACATAGAGAATGATTATAACTATGAACTCCTATCCTCTTAGCTTACAGGGAAACAACAGTAACTAAAATTTATGCTGAGAAGGAAAGACTGGCTGGTGATATGGCTTTCTTTGAATGGTGTTACAACAAGTGATTATTATCTTCTTCCTACGTTTCTTCTTTCAAAAATTTCTACATTGAGCATTAATTCTACAGTGACTAAAAAAAGAAGCAAGGTGTCGAACAGTGTGTATAACTGGCTCCCTTTGTGTCTCAAATAAAAACACGTACAGTGGAACCTGTGAGAGCGGGAATGCAACGGGACTGCCTTGCTTTCCCGGGTCTCACAAGTTTTCCGCCTTTGACAGGTTGCAGTCTTACCGCTTCTCTGTTGTTTTCCTTCTCTGACAGCTTTCCACCTTATACAGGTGTTGGCTTTCACAGGTTTTACTGTCTACATACGTATATATTTGCTTCTGTTTGTATTTGCATCAAGAAAGTCTGGAAGTCTCCACAAGCTAACAGAAATGATCATCTCTTTGGAAAGGGAGGCTGGAAGACGGGGTTTGGGGTGGGAGCTAGGCCTTTCACCCTGCTTCTTTGTGTACTGTACTTCTGAACCACATGAAGGTCTTACCTATTCAAAAAATTAAAGGAGGGAGGGACAAAAACACAGCCAGATAATAAACCTGTAGAAAACAAGCAGTATTTCCCCCAAATGAGTCCATGGACATTTATTAAAGGTGCTGCTTTGGAAAGGAATCTGTGCATTTGGGAAGTGAATTCACAGGGGTGAATCAAGTCAAGCTGGGGTCTCGACTGCAAACTTGATTGAACCCACCAGCTTATGCTGGGACTCTCTCAGAGGGGGCTGTGGATTGCAGGGTTTCCAAAAAGCCAAATCCCTTGGTCTGTACCACTTTCTCCTGCTGCCTCTTCTCCCTCCCCAGCCATCTGCAAAATGCCACTCCCCCAGCTCCTTGTGCCTCCTGTGTCCAGCCTGGCTCCAGAAGGCTGATGGCAGTTGTTCCTGTGTCCTTCACTACTTGGACCCCGCCTGCTGCCTCCCATGCCACCTTTGGCAAACTGTATCTCCACAACAGCTTTTAAATCTGTTCACTTCCCTCCAGCTGTAGTACCCTGGCCTTCCTCATTGCTCACCTGGACAAGAGCAACTGCATCCTGATTAGGTTCCTGGCTTCCTGCTCCCTCCTCAGCCCCACCTGCCTCCTTGCTGTCTGGAGAAAGAGCATTTTAGAAAATGCAAACCTGCTCACCTCTGTCCTCAGCCTAAAATCTTTCCATGACTTCTGTGGTCCATAGGACAAAATCCAAACTCCTCAGCCTGGTGTAGAGGATTTTTCAAGATCTGGGTGCTGTTGACCCCTCTATTACCTCCATCCACTGCCCCTGGGGCCTTGGGCAAAAGCAATTTGCTTTGAATGCCCTGAGTGCTCTTGGCAGTTTTGCAGCTCTGTGGTTTGTGTGTGTTTTCTCCATCTGGAATATCCAGACATGCTGTCTACCTGCTGCACTCCCCTTCACCTCTAAACCCAGCTGTGCAATTCCTTTTCTGACTCCCCCAGGCCGCCTGGAGCAGACTCTGCTCTTTGTGGTCTGCACATGGCTTATGGGCTGCATCTGTCCCCCCACGGCATCATTTGTATGTTACATGTCTGCCCTCCTCACTAGATCTGAGTCCTTTGGCAGGGGTCACATGTATCCATCTCTAGGTTTCCAGTGCACTGCCCAGACTGGTCACAAGCAGGGGACCAGGAAGTATTTGTAGAATGCCTGAATGAGTGAATGAATGGCTCTGATGTTCAGAGAACGTTGAGGCTGCAGGGTTGTTTTCCCAGGAAGAGTGGGCAATTTTGGAGCTGAAAGTGGCCCCAAGGTGTAAGAGTCATCGCTGAGGCTGTAGGGCTTTATGATCTGCCCTGCTGTTTCTGGGGACTGGGTAGAAGGTCAAAGCTGCTGCAAGCCTTTGGAGACTATCCCCCGGGGGCTAGGGACAATCAGTCATGCTGCCTGATCCTATCCGTGACCAACTTGGCTCCAGTGACCCTTCTCTCACCGCAAAGGCACCAGGCCTGTGCCCTCCCAGCAGCCAGTCTCACAGCAGCCCGCATCAGAGAAAGGCAGAGTCAGAAAGGTCCTTTGAGATCAGCCAGTCATGCCTCCTCTGCTTTTCAGATGAGGAAGCCGAGGCCCAGAGAGGGATGGTGTCTCATTCAGGGTCACACAGTGAGTGGCATGTACATACAATGGAATCTTCTTCAGCCATAAAGAGAAATGAAGTCCTGATACATGCCACAACATGGGAACCTTGAAAACATTCCAAACCAAAAAACCAAACCCATTGCCATCAACTAGATTCTGACTCATAGTGACCCTATAGGACAGAGTAGAACTGCCCCATAGGGTTTCCAAGAAGCAGCTGGTGGATTTGAACTGTTGACCTTTTGGTTAACAGCCAAGCTCTTAACCACTGTGCCACCAGGGCTAATATTACACTTAGTGAAATAAGTCACAAGAGGACTGTGTGATCCCACTTATATGAAATAGGCAAGTGTATAGAGACCAAAGTTTATTAGTGATTACCAGGAGTGGGAGGGAGGGGAAACAACGGTGTCATTGTTTAGGGGGCACTGAGCTTCTGTTAAGGGTGATGAAAAATTTGGAAATGGACAGTGGCAACGGATGCACAAAATGATGAACATAATTAATGTCACTGAATTGGATCTGTACAAAATGTCAAAATGGCAACTGTTTTGTTACATGCGTGTATATCTACATCTATGTCTATACTGCTATGAGTCGGAATCGACTCAAAGACAGCAGGTTTGGTTTTTGGATATCTCTACCTATATATCTCTATCTATAGCTCTGTATAAGAAGCCCTGGTGATGCAGTGGTTAAGTGCTCGGCTACTAACCAAAAGGTTGGCGGTTTGAACCCAGGTGAGTTCAGTGGCTGCGCAGAAGAAAAGACCTGACAATCACCTCCTGTAAAGATTACAGCCTAGGAAACCCTATGGGGCAGTTTTACTCAGTCCTATACAGTCGCTATGAGTCGGAATCAACTTGATAACACCCAATAACAACTATATATATATGTATATATGTATGTATGTACACATGTATATTTACCATGATAATAAAAGAAAGAGCCTATCAGACAGTAATAAATGATTAAAGGAAACCTTGAGATCTACTGGAGAGGGTTTGGGGAGGTACTTGAGATTGGGAAGAGAGGAGGATGTCTCTGAGTCTAACCACAGGGATGCTATGCAAATGCGGGTCCCGGCAGAAGACACAGCAAGTGCAAAGGACTAATGAGGGAACAAGCTTGTTGCTTTTGAGTCAGTGTGATCAGAGCAGAGTGAGGGGAGAAAGATGGGAGACACATTTAAAGTCATAGGCAGGGCACGATTGTATAGGGCCTTGTAGACTTTGTGGGGAGTTTGCTTTCAGTCTAAGTAAGGGAATCCCCGAGGACACTGTTCCTGGCCAATGCACCTCATGCGCAGCCACCACCTGTCGGTCGGTGGAGGCTTGTGTTACGATGATGTTGAACAGGTTACAGCGGAGCTTCTAGACTAAGATGGACTAGGAAGAAAGGCCTGGGGATCTACATCTGGAAATATTGGAAACACTATGGATCCCAACAGTCCTATCCACAAACAATCATGGGGATGGTGCAGGACTGGGCAGCATTTCGTTCCATTTTGCATGGGGTCACCATGAATCGGGGGCTGACTAGACGGCAGCTAACAACAACAACAAAGGAATAACACACAAAGTTTAAAAGATGACTCTGATCTAAATAGAAACTTTACCAAAGAAGATCTACAAGCAGCTAACAAGCACAAGAAATGATGCCCAACGTCATTAGTCATCAGGGAAATGCAAATCAGAACTTCAGTGAGGTTCAGTGGCGGGGATGTGGGAGAAACCAAAACCCTCATACGTTGCTCATGGGAATGTAAAATGGTGCAGCCACTTTGGAAAGGAGTCTGACACTTCCTCAAAAGGTAAAACATAGAGTGGCCACGTAACGCAGCAATTCTACTCTTAGGAATATTCCCAAGAAAAATAAAAACATATGTCCACATAAAAACTTGTACAAGAATGTTCATAACAGCATTATTTATAACAGACAAAAAGTAGAAACAACCCAAACTCCACCAGCTAATGAATAGACAAACCCAGACGTGGCATATCCATACTATACAATGGAATCTCATTCGTCCATAAAAGGAATGAAATACTAATACATGCTACAGTGTGGATGAACCTTGAAAACATTACGCTGAGTGAAAGAAGTCAGACGCAAAAGGCCACATATTGCATGATTCCATTTATATGAAATGTCCAGAATAGGCAAATCTATAGAGACAGAAGTAGATTAGTAGTTGCCTAGGGCTGTGTGGAGGGAGGGGGAAGCATTGGCACAGGGAGAGTAACAACTGGGGTGATGGAAATGTTCCAATATTAGATAGTGGTGATGGCTGCATAACTCTGAATATACTAAAAACTATTGAATTGTACACTCTAAATGAGTGAATTGTATTGTACATAAAAAAAGCTATTATATTAAAAAAAAAAAAGACCACTCTGGTTGTTATATGGAGAATGGACAACAGTAGGGACAAAGCAGAAGTGGTGAGACCAGGTGGCCAACAATGCAATCATGGAAAGAAAATGCAATCACGGCCAGCACACAGTAGGCACTTAGTAAATATTTGTGAATGCCTTTGTGTCTTGCATGTGCTGGTCCCTATTCAGAAATGTCCTCTGCTTCTAACTCAGGTTTCTCAGTCTTGGCACTATCGAACTTTTGGGCAGGATAAGTCTTGGCGGGGGGAGGGGGGGCTTTCCTGTGCATTGTGGGATGTTTAGCAGCATCCCTGGCCTCTACCTACTGGATGCCGGCAGACCCTGTTCCCAGTTGTGACAGCTAAAATGTCTCCAGACATTGCCAAATGTCCTCCAAAGGGCAGAACTGTCCCCAGTTCAGAACCACTGTTCTAACCTCTCCTTCTCACCCAGTGAATTCCTGCCTGTCCTCCCGGAACCACTTCAAACATCGTCTCTGGGTAGCCTTTATCCTCTGAGGCCCCTCGGTTTCTTAACCGCCCCCACTGAAGCCCCTGGGGCACTGTTTCCACACCACCATCACCACTCCCACTGTCTGTGAGCTGCCTGGAGATGACAATTTATGCACCTTTGGGTTCCCAGCAACCAGCACACAGTTTAGCACCTCAGAGGCTTCACTGTTGAGCTCTTTCTTCACCTGTGAAATGCAGAGATGCATTGCTTTTCCCTGGGTTCCTGTGATAGGTGCTTAAAGGTTGGTTGACTCTGTTGACTTGACTCTGGTTAAGAGTGTAGGCTCTGGATTTAGATGGCTTGGGTTGCAACCCTCTGCAAAGTTGGGCAAGTGGTCTAATGTATCTGACTCTTGGTTTCCTCTCTGTAAAACAGGGATATTAGTATTGTCTACCTCAACTGCACCAATAAGCAGCATCATGATAAATGAAGAAGAAAATGAAGTTGTCAAGAATTTCATTCTACTTGGATTAACAACCAAAGGCCATGGAAGCAGCAATCAAAATCGAATGGCATATTGCACTGGGAAAATCTGCTGCAAAAGAGCTCTTTAAAATTTTCAAAAGCAAAATATCGCTTTGAGGACTAAGGTGTGCCTGACTCAAGCCACGGTCTTTTCAGGAAGAATTAATGCATTTAAACTCTGGTGTTAGTGAAGAATACGGAATATACTGTATAGTTCCAGAAGAATGAACAAATCAGTCTTAGAAGAAATACACCCAGCATGTTTTTAAAAGCTAGGATGGCAAGACTTCTACTTTTTACTTTCAATGCTTCATCAGGAAAGACCAATCACTGGAAAAGGACATCATGTCTGGTAAAGTAGAGGGCCAAGAAAAATGAAAGAAACCCTCAATGAGATGGATTGACAAAACAGTTACAACAATGTACTCAAACATACCAACAATCATGAAGATGGCACAGGACCAGGCAATGTTTTGTTTTGTTATACATAAAGTTGCCATGAGTTGGAGCTGGCCCAGCAGCAACTACCAACGACAACAACCTCATAGGATTATTGTGAGTATACAGTATAGTAAGAGCAAAACAAATGCCAGCTATTATTGGTATTAACAATAGAATTATTCTTTTTGTCTTCCGAGGGGCCTGCCAAGCCTCAATACAGAAGTGCCTTCTCATTCACAAGTGGGCAAGTGCCAGCCCTGTCCTGGGTGCTGGTGAGGAGAAGGAAGGGATGGGTGAGTGACATTGTCCTTATCTTCAATGAGCTCAGGGGCGAGAGACAGACTTGTGGACTGTGGGGTTCCCAGAAGATCTGGTTTGAGTGGAATCTTGAAGGATCAGTATGAAGGAGGTTGTTAAGCAAAGGAGAGTACTGCAGACAGGAGAAGCTGCTTGTGCAAAAGCATGGTGGTGGGAAAGAACATGTTTGATTCTGACAGCTGAGCATAGATTGTTGTAGCTGGAGCAGCAGAGGGTGGAACAGGGTAGCTGGAGGTGATGAGGCTGGGAAGGGACCAGATCATGCTGAGCCATGTGTGCCAGTCTGAGGAATTCGGACTTGACCCAATTGTAAAAGGGAAGCCGTGCAATATTTTTGAGCAGGGGAGCACTATTCTCAGATCTGTATTATCAAATTGACAAAGGGATGAAGAATGAATCAGAATTGGAAGAAACAAGACAGGAGATGAGAAATGGTGAAAAATTCTATCTGGCAAACGCTGCTGGGCCCTTTCAAAGACAATTCAGTCTCCACTACCATGGGCCTGGAGGCCCTGAGACAGGTCACCAATTTTATAGATCCACAAAGGGATCCCCCTCCCTGCTCTCAGAAAAAGCCAGACAGTTCTATAGCGACTAATTATTAAAGTATATGCTCATTGCATAGAATCTGGAAAATTCAGAAAATATAAAGAGTCAGGGACTTAATCTCCCAGAATCCTGCTATCCTCAGGCAAGCATGGTTAACATTCTCTAAACTATCTCCTTCTGATCTTTCTTCTAAGCGTTTGCCACAAATTTGAACCCCCCCATATATATATATATATAGAGAGAGAGAGAGAGAGAGACAGACAGACAGACAGACAGACAGACAGAAAAAGACAGAGAGAGGCAGAGACAGAGAGAGAGACACCCTGGGTGGTATAAACAGTTAACATACTTGGCTGCTAACTGAAATGTTGGAGGATTGAGTCTACCCAGAGGACCTTTGGAGAAAGGCCTGGTGATCTCCTTCTGAAAAATAAGCCATCAAAAACCCTAATGAGTACAGTTCTACACTGACACACATGAGGTCACCATGTGTCAAAATCGACTCAATAGCAACTGGTTTTATACACACACACAGATGTAAGTATATAGACAAGTATATGTATATGTACATAAGCATATATATGTGTGTGTGTGTGTGTGTGTGTGTGTGTGTGTGTGTGTGTGTGTGTGTGTGTGTGTGTATGCGTCTTGGTTACTTTGGATATGTCATCAGGAAAGACCAACTGTTAGAAAAGGACATCATGCTTGATAGAGCAAAGTGAAAGTGAGGGAAACCCTCCATGAGATGGAAACACAATAGCAGCAACAATGGACTCAAACATACCAACAATTGTAAGGATGGTACAGGACTGGGCATGCTCTGTTCTGTTATACATAAGGCCCTGTCTTAGTTATCTAGGGCTGCTATAACAGAAATACCATAAGTGGGTGGCTTTAACAAACAAAAGCTGAATCTCTCACAGTTTAGGTGGCCGGAAGTCCAAATTCAGGGTGCCAGCTCTAGGGGAGGTCTTTCTTTCTCTGTTGGCTCTGGGGGAATGTCCTTACCTCCATTCAGCATCTGTGGGCCTGATATTCCTTGGAGATCTCCATGTGTCTTGGCATAACAGGTTACAATTCAGGATCAGCAACGACTCAGGATATACTTCTTTGGTCAGGACAGCTTCTCAGCCATGCCTGCATGCAGGCCTCCTCCGCACCCTTCTCGGCCCTCCCTCAACCTCGCCTCTGCCCTGCTTGGGCAAGCTTTACAAAGCTCTGCAGCTCCACTGATAAGTGCCCAGAGGCACCCCAAAAGGATGCTCAGCTCTCTCGCCAGTGAGTCAGCAACCCACTGCGCTATCTACTGCTAGCCTCCTGGTTCTGCTGCCGGCAGTTTCTCTGCCACTGCTTCTTGCCATCTTGTGCCGTTTCTGGTGTTACAGCTTTCTGTCTCCTGGATCTAGAAGGTTCTCAGCCCAGGGACCCATAGGTCCAAAGTGTGCTTCACTCCCAGCTCTCCTTTCTTGCTGATAGTGAGGTCCCCTCCCTCTCTGCTCGCTTCTTTCTCCCTTTATCTCTTGTAAGATAAAAGGCGTGAGTACGGGTGTGACTTGAGTAAGGGTGTGACTCAAGATACATCCTATACTAATTCTTCCTCATTAACATGTAGAGATTTAGGATTTACAGCACATCACAAAATGGAGAACAATTACACAATACTGGGAATCATGGCCTAGCCAAGTTGACACATATTTTGAGGGGACACAATTCAATCCATGACAGTTGCCATGAGTTGGAGCCAAATCCACAGTGATTAGCAATAACAACACACACACACGTAGTTACTTTGGCTAAGTCATTGCCGTCAAGTCGATTCTGACTCATAGTGACCCTACAGGACAGAGCAGAACTGCCCCATAGGGTTTCCTGGGCTGTAATCTTTACAGAAGCAGATTGTCACATCTTTCTCCCACAGAGAAGCTGGGGGGTTCAAACCACTGACCTTTCGGTTAGCAGCCAAGGGCTTAACCACTGAACCACCAGGGCTCATACACACACACACACACACACACACACACACACACACGAACATATGTACATATACATAGATACACACACATATATACATAGATATACACACATATATACGCATTAGCACGTCCCCATTCATTACAAACTCTTGTTTTTAACAGCCACACAATATTCTATCATAGGGTTGTCCCATAACTTACTTAACTGATCCACTCTTGTTGGACCTCTAGGTTATCTGTGATTATTGGTGAATATCTTTGCATTTAAAAGAGGCTTTGTTAGGATCCCTGTTATTTTGTCTGGATATACTTCTCCAGCCTGCCTGGATACCCATTTTCCCAGCATCATGAATTTCCTCCCCTAGGCTGAGTTGGAGCCCTGGTGGTGCAGTGGTTAGCAGTTCAAATCCACCAGCCACTCCTTGGAAACCCTATGGGTCAGTTCTACTCTGTCCTATAGGGTTGCTATGAGTCGGAATTGATTTCATGGCAATGGGTTTTTTTTTCTTTTTTTGCTTTTGGTTGAGTGAATTCTTGGAATTGTAACAATCCCATTTCCCTGTCTTTGGTGCACTGGTGGACATGGACCTCAGCTGGCCTTGTCTTCCCCTAAGACACAGGGCCTGGAAGGGTCAGCTAAGTTAGTCATCAGCTGAGGATGGAGAAAAGGGAAGTATCCATGAACCCAGGAGAGTCAGCCTAGGCTGAGGTTAATGGTGAAAAAGTTAACCAGGACAAGGTGGTGGAAGAAGGAAAAGAAGTCAGCAGGCTGGCCTGATATCTGCTTTCCATGGGGTGTTGAGTAATGACCTTCCTTCCTTCCAGACCCCTAGACAAAGCACTTGGCAAAGATGTTCCAAGCCCACTGTCAACTCACCTTCTCCAGTCATAAGTAGCAGCTTTTCCCACTACATGTGGAACCAGAAATCAACACTGATCTCACATCTGCCGGCTGCCAGGCCCTATGCTAGCCACCTTACACACTCATACCTTGTAGGGCACATGGTACCACCATAAACGCCCTGGAGTCAGGCAGACCTAGAGGTCCCATCTCAGGCCCTTCCTGCCAGTGGGACTGTGTGGAAACCATTCACCTCGTAAACCTTGGTTTCCTCATCTGTAATTTGGGTTGAATGGCACCGGCTTCCAGGACTGTTGTGATGACTGTAGCCAACACTGTACATTTACAAAGCACTGGGCACAGGTCTGCACCTAGTAGGTGTTTGAGGGGTGCTTTCATTCAGTTCTCCTTATACCTCAGGGTCAGAAATGTCAATAAATAAAATTTATCCAATTGCTTTTGATAACCTCCAGTGACGGGGAACTCATTACTTCCAACAGATAGGAATTCATGACTTTGTATTACAGATAAGGAAACTCAGGCTCAGAGAGGTTAAGGTAGGGTGTTTACAGGACACAAATGATCATTTGGGAGATGGCAGGTCTTAGAGAACCATCAGGCGACTGGGTAGGTGAGGGGGGTTCCCGAGCTCCCCAAGTCTCCCGGGCCCTGCTTCATGCCCAGCCAGGGCCACCACCCCGCTCCAACCACTTACCATCTCAGGCAAAGGAGAGGGAGAAGACCTGGCACATACAAACAGGTTCCCAGGAGGCAACCAGAGCCAGGACTCTCAGGCCACTGGAGTTGGGGATGACAGATGCTATTGGGGGCACCACAGCCCGCTGGCACTTGCCTGCCCAACCTCGGTACCCTCAGAACCCCTTCAAAGGGGTCCATTAACATGCCTCTTTCCACAGTAGAGGAAACTGAGGCAAACACGCTCAAGGTCAAAGGGCTACTAAAAGGCCAAATGGCTATCAGCCACCAGTTCCTCTCACCCGGCAGGCGAATCCCTCTCCAGATGTTTCAGGAAGGGCTCCTGACAGCCGAGCGCTGCTTGTCCTAGCTTACCGCTCCGGGGCACCAATGGGAGCCAACTGCCTGGGGTCCCCAGGGAGCTAAGAGGACCCCCCCCTCCCCATCCCTGGCTTCTGCTGGCCTTGCTTAGGCAGAGAAAGTGGCTCCGTGCTCTGACGGACACCCTGCCCTCCGAAAAAATGGCAATGACCAGACCTGGGCAAAACCGGGGCAGTTTTAGCGCAAACCCACCCCCAGGCGGCAAAGGTGACATTACCCCTACCCTGTGCCCCGAGCCCGGCGGCAGACGGGACCCGCATCCCATCCTCAGAACGCCCCTCGCGGGGCACAGGGAAGAAACCTGAGGTTCGGAGTCAGAGGGACTTGCCCAAGGTCAGGCACAGCCCGCCAGTTGGGGGCAGGAGCTCGAACCCGGAGTCGCGGCCACGACGGCCGCCAGGGTCCGGAAGGAGCTGCACGGCGCCCCGGCCCGCTCCCGAGCGGCCCGCGCCCACTCCAGCTCCCACCCGGGGCGAGGCCCCGCAGGGAGGCGGGGACCAGCTTACCTGGTGCAGCTGCAGCCAGGTGGGGCTCCGGCCAGGGTCCCCTAGGCTCCCGCGCCTGCCTGCGCCGGCTGCGCGCCTGGCCCTGGCAGAGACGCCCAGGGCTGCGCAATCCTCGCACCCACTTCCTCGGCTCCGCCCCCAACTCGCTCCGCGCTCCCCCTTCCTCCTTTTCGTTCTCAACCCCTCCTTCTCTCTTCAAGTCTGTCATGCACGGCGGCGCGCGTATACGCGCGCGCTCACACACACATTTTTTTTCCTTTGCTTTTCTGTTTCATCTCCCACTCCCATACCTTCACTTCAACAACCTCACTTTCTGTTTTCCTTTCTCCTTGACCTTCTTTCATCCTCTCTGACTCTGATACTTCTCTTATCTCTGTCACACTGCTCCCCCTCCACTCATGCTCCTTCCTCCCTCCGCCCACTTCCCCCCCTCACACCCTCTCGTGTCCCCTAGGCTGGGTGACAGCCTGGCCTGAGTCCCGGCGTACAGCTGGTGCAGACATGGGCTTAGTGGAAGAGGTGTCCCAGCTGTGGTCCAGCACTCGCCTCTGGCCACAACTGGAGCCCTGGCCCTGGAGGCTAGACCCACCACTGGGTCAGGAGGAATCCCGTCATCTTGCCCTCTCCCCCCGACCGCCCACAGGACCTTGTTGGTGTTGTTAGTTGCCCTCCAGTTGACTCCGAATCACAGCGACCTTATGTATAACAGAATGAAACGTTTCTCAGTCCTGCACCATCGTCATGATCTTTAATGTTTGAGCCCATTCTTGTGGCTATTGTGCCGGTCCATCTCATTGACGGTCCCCTCGTTTCCGCTGACCCTCCACTTTACCAAACATGATGTCCTTTTCTAGCCAATGGTCTTTCTTGCCACCCTGAATCAGGCTAGAAAAGAGAAAGAGCTAGTTTAGAGGGAAAAGCCTGAATAGTTCTGGGATCTAAGATCTAGGAATCAGAGGGCCTAAGGCTAAAGGGCTCATAGAAACCAGTCAGTTGTAATCAATTTAAAAACAAACAAACAAAAACAAATCAGTGGAACTTCATAAAATCCCCAAGTGGATTTGTTCTGGTTGAAGGAAGGGATGTAGAGCGACAAGTGGAGAGGAAGGCCTTGGAAAAGGGAGTTTTTCTCACAAAAGCCTTTTTGGGTAGGAAAAATAACACCCACCTTCCAGATGAGGAAATTGAGATTCAGATAAAAAAACCTATTCTAGCTGTGCTAACCAGGAAGGCCTCAGTGTCTCCAACGGAGAGGAACCTGGGTGGGCAGGGTGGCCAAGGGCATTGTACCGGGCCTAGGACAGCCAGCTCAGTGTAGGCGAGATGTTAGATAGGTGCTCCTGGTTGCCTAGGGAACCTGGTACCCGGCAGAGGATCTCTGAGGAAGCTGGGTGAAGGGGAGTAAAAGGGAGCAGGCTTAACTGGGCTGTATCTTGCTCACCTGCAGTCCACACAGCAGCCCAGGTAATCTTAAAATAGTGTAAATGAGATCACATTGCCCTGCTTCCTTGCTTAAAACCCTCCTGTGACTTCCCCTCATAGTAAGAGTAAAATCCAAGCTCTTTAACACCTCCGCGAGGCCTCACATGCTCTGGCCACTGCCCAACTCTGATTTCATCTCTTACCGCTGTCTGCCTTCCTCAGCGCACGCACGTACCTATTCCGGGAACAGGCCAAGCAGGACCATACCACACGCCTTTTGCAATGGCTGTTTCCTCTCCTGAGAATGCTCTTCCCCCACATCTTCCAATGGCTGATTCCTCCTCATTCTAGTACCAGCTCAAATGTCACCTCTTTAGAGAGGCCCTCCATGACCATCTTATCTAAGGCAGTCACCCCCTTCCCACAGTGTTTTTCACACCAGTCGTTATTGTTAAACCAAAACACTTACCACTACCTAAAATTATTTTATTCATTTGTTTATATGCTTATTGTCAGTTTTGCCTCACCAGATTATAATCTCCAAAGGAGAGGGACATTTTTTTGTTCACTGTGTCTCCACAGAGCCTTGAACCAGAAACAGTTGCTGTTGAGTTGACTCTGACTCATGGAGACCCCATGCTTCAGAGTAGCACTGCTCCATAGCGTTTTCAATGGCTGATATTTTGGAAATAGATCATCAGGCCTTTCTTCCAAGGTGTCTCTGGGTAGACTTGAGCTCCAACCTTTTGGTTAACAGCTAAGCATGGATTCCAGAGACTAGAGCAGTACCTGGCATGTAGTAGATGCTTAATAAATATTTGTTGAATGAGTGCATGAATAGATGCTATGATGGAGAGGTTTTGAAAAAGGAAATGTTGACTGATCCTGCCAAGGGGAAAAGAGGATTGTCTTTAGAAAGGAGGTTGCTTTAGAGCCAGATCTTAAAAGAAAGCAAAATCTCAGGAGGTGGAGAAGAGGGGGAAAGGCCTTGCAGGCAGAGGAAACAGCGTGGAGAAAGACTCTGAGGCATGAAACAGCCTGGAGCATTCAGAGAATGCAGAATGGGTTGGCAGAGCTGCACTCTAAGATGTGGGGAGCAGGCAGTGCAGCAGACAAGGCTGGAGAGGCTAGCAGGATCATGGAGGGCTTTGAGAACTTGGGTGAGAGTTTGAACTTGATCCTGTGAGCAATGGAGTGTGGGGAGGGCATGGCAGGCTTTTCAACTGGGGGGGGGGGGTGACTGAAGAAGCTAGGATGCATGCCTGGAAAAAAGAAGGTTCCAGTGATCTCTGCCTCTCTGCAGGGCTCTCTGGGCAGAGAGCGCAGATGAGAGAGAAGCACTTGAACCCAGGTAGACATAGAATGAAAGAGATTTGGCTCAGTAATGTTGTTTTAAAGGAGTCAAAGACTGAAATGGGCTCCAGGGTGGGCAGGATTACTGTCCACCGTATTCACTGCCCCTCCCAGAAGGACGATTGTATGTCTGTGGCTTGTTTGGTCACTGATATGTTGTGGAAATGAGTTGTGTCACTTCCCAGCAGACAGAGGCTTTAGGGCCAGTGCATGTTGGCCTTTCCTGTCTGTAGTGAGACTGGCACTGTTCCAGGAGTGGTTCTGGGAAAAGGCTGCTCCATCATCTTGGGTCCCCCAGTGAAGTCCCAGACCCACTAACTAACCTAACCAGCTGCTGTTGAGTTGAGTGTGTCTCACGGTGACCCTGTGTGTGTCAGTTTAGAACTGTGCTCTATAGGGCTTTCTTTTCTTTTGAAAATTGTGATTAAAATATACGTAACGAAACATTTGCCAATAGAGCAGCTTTTACATGTATAATTCAGAGACATTGATTACATTCTTTATGTTGTACAGCCATTATCACTATCCTTTCCTAAATTATTCTATCACCAGTAACATAAGCTCAGTGCTCCTCTAAGCAATAACTCCTCCTTTCCCATCCCTCCCATACCTGGTAACCACTAATAAGCTTTGGTTTCTATATATTTGCCTATCTCATCCATACTGTTTTCAATGGCTGATTTTAGGAAGTAGATTGTCGAACCTTTCTATTGAGGCACCTCTGGGTGGACTTGAACTTCCTTTTGGTTAGCAGTTGAGCACATTAACTGTACCACCCAGGGACTCCACAGCCAACCCACATGGGACATGTGATCCAAGTGAGGGATAAATTTTGCTGTAAACCTTAAGATTTTTGGAGTCATTTGATATTGCTGTTTCCCTTGGTCTTCCTTACTGAGTCAGATGTTCAGGCTAAGCTGGTTCCGACACTTACTGGCTGCAGTAGATTTTCAAAGATGGCCACAATTCAGCCCAGGCTCTTTTGCAATGTGACAGCTCCTCCCAACAAGGCGTGGAGTCTATCTCCATTTCCCTTGAATCTAAACTGATCTTGTGACTTGACTTGACCAATACAATAGAGTAGAAGTGATGCCGTTCAGCTTCCAAGGCTAGGCCTTAAGAGGCCTTGCAGCTCCCACTTTGACCATCTTGGATGGTGTCTAGAGAACACCATGCTGTGAGGACACCTGCCTTGAAAGGCCACGTGGATGCCCAGCTGTCCCAGCTCTTGCAGCCTACCCATCTACTGAATACAGCCTCATGAGTGAGCTCAGGCGAGACCAGCAGAACACTCAGCCAATGCATAGGATTGAGAGAAATGATAAATCCTTGTTTTAAGCCAGTAAGTTTGGGGTGGTTTGTTATATCACAACGAGTAGCTAGATAAAGGGACTTGGGCAAGTCAGTTCCTGTCTCTGAGCCCATTTTGTCGACTCTAAAATGAGCATACCACAAATGTCTGCCTCGGAGAGTTTTGATGAGACTCAGATGAAACAAGTGGTTACTAAATTCATTCACTCATTCAACAAATGTTTATTGAGCACCTACTCTGTGTCAGGTACTGGGTTGGCTGTGGGTTGCAGTGATGAATGAGATAGACAAGATTCTGACATGCTGAGGGAGGGGAGGTGATGAACAAAGCAGATAATTTCAGCTACAGATAATTGCTCTGAAAAACATGAAACAGGGTAATGGAATTGAGAGTAGATAGGAGTGGCACTTTCTTTAAGAGAGTCAGGGAAGGCTTCTCTGAGTGTGTAACATCTGAGCTGAGCCAGGCATGAGAAAATGAGGGGGAGCAGCATTCCATGTGGGGGGAACAGTGAGTGCAGGTAACCTAAAACCAAACCCAACCCATTGCCTTTGAATCAATTCCAACTCATGGTGGCCTCATGTGCTTTAGAGTAGAACTGTGCTCCGTAGGGTTTTCTTGGCTGTAATTTTTTTTTTTTTAATATATTTTATTGTACTTCAGGTGAAAGCTTACAGAGCAAATAGTTCCTCATGAAATAGTAGTACACATGTTGTTCTATGACATTGGTTAACAACCCCACAACGTATTAAGCCTCTAAGTTCTCAACGTTTTTTTTTTGATGAAAATTACAGATGGCCAAAGATACACCGTTTCAAAAATTTCTACATTCACAGTTCAGTGACATTG
Organism: Dugong dugon; assembly: GCA_030035585.1. NCBI lineage: Eukaryota > Metazoa > Chordata > Mammalia > Sirenia > Dugongidae > Dugong > Dugong dugon. The sequence goes on from CM057460.1 coordinate 155,114,451, forward strand.
ACTACGCTCTTCCAACTGTGCTGTTATTCTCACTTAAGATGAAGGCTTACAGAACAAAATAGTTTTTCATTTAACAGTTACTACACATGTTGCCCTATGACAATGGTTAACAATCTCACAGCACATCAAGAATATCCTTACTCCACCTTGGGTTCCCTATCACCAGGGGGCTTCCTTGTCCCCTTCTGTCTTCTGGACCTTGTCAGTGGACTATTGTACCTCTTTAGTCTCATTTCTTTATTTATTTATTTTATTTTATTTAAACACCATTTCAAAACTTTTTACTTACACATTTAAGTGATATTGACTATGCTCTTCCAATTGTGCTGCCATTCTCGCCCAAGATGAAGGCTTACAGGACAAAACAGCCTCCCATTTAATAGTTACTACAAATGTTGCCCTATAGCAGTGGTCAACAATCTCACAATACATCGACAGTGTCCTTATTCAATTTGTGTTCCTTATCATCAGTTTCCTACTCTCCCTCTACCTTCTGGCCCTTGTCACCAGACTCCTGTACCTCGTTAGTCCCATTTAGTTTTACTGGGCTGTCCATTCCCAGGCTTAACATCGAACCTCGAAGGTAACTTCACCTCTGAGCTGAAAGGGTGTCTGGGGGCCACAGTCTCGAGGTTTCTCTAGTATTGTTTAGGCCAGTAAATCTGGTCTTCTTTTTTTTTTTTTTTTTTTTGGGAGTTAAAATTATGCTCTACATCCTACTCCAGCTCTGCCCAGAACCCTCTGTTGTGATCCTGGTCAGAGGAGTCATTGGTGGTAGCCGGGCACCATCCAGCTGTACTGGGCTCAGTCGCATGGAGGCCTTGGTAGCTGTGGACCATTAGTCCTTCGGACTAATCTTTTCCTTGTATCCTGTTCTCTTAGTTCTCCCTTGTTCCCGAAGGGATGAGATCAGTGGAGTATCTTAGATGGCCGCTCATAGGCTTTTAAGACCCCAGACACTACTCACCAAGGTAGAATGTAGAGCATTATCTTTATAAGTAGTGTCATGCCAATTGAGCTAGATGTTCCCCGAGATCGCGGTCCCCAGAGCCCTCCGTCCAACAACTCAGTCCCTCGGGGGGTTTGGATGTGTCTATAGGGCCTCCATGACCTTTCCTTGTGCAGGTTGTGTTAGTTTCCCCTGTACTATGTACTATCTCACCTCTCACCCAAGTTACCACTTACCTATTACCTATTTAGTATTTCCCCCCCCGTCCCATCCCTGGTAACCAACAAGGATTGTTACATTTTGCATGTGAATTTTTTCATGGGTTTTTACAATAGAGGTCTCATACAATATTTGTCCTTTTGTGATTGACTTATTTCACTCAGCATGATGTCCTCCAGTTTCATCCATGTTATGAGATGGTTCACAGATTCATTGTTGTTCTTTCTCGTTGCATAGTACTCCATTGTGTGTATGTACCATAGTTTGTGTATCCATTCGTCTGTTGATGGACATCGAGGTTGTTTCCATCGTTTTGCTATTGTGAATAATGCTGCCATGAACATAGGTGTGCATATGTCTATTCGAGTGGTGACTCTTATTTCTCTAGGATATATTCCTAGGAGTGGGATTGCTGGATCGAATGGTACGTCTATTTCTAGCTTTCTGAGGAAACGCCATATCATTTTCCAAAATGGTTGTATCATTTTGTATTCCCACCAGCAGTGTATAAGAGTTCCCGTCTCCCCGCAGCCCCTCCAACATTTGTTATTTCCAGTGTTTTTGATTCATGCCAGTAATGCCGGGGTGAGATGGTATTTCATTGTGGTTTTAATTTGCATTTCTCTAATGGCTAGTGATCGCGAGCATTTCCTCATGTGTCTGTTGGCCATTTGAATGTCTTCCTTGGTGAAGTGTCTGTTCATTTCCTTTGCCCATTTTTTAATAGGATTGGTTGTCTTTTTGTTGTAGAGGTGTTGGATTTTCTTGTAGATTATGGAGATTAGACCTTTGTCTGACTTGTACTGTCCAAAAATTTTTTCCCAGTCTGTAGGTTCTCTTTTAACTCTTTTGGTGAAATCTTTTGAAGAGCATAGATGTTTGATTTTTAGAAGATCCCAATTATCTAGTTTATCTGTTGGGTTTTTTGTGTTGATGTTTATGGTTTGTATCCTGTTAATGCCACGTATTAAGGCCTGAAGTGTTGGTCCAATTTTTTCTTCTATGAATTTTATAGTTTGAGGCTTTATATTCAGGTCTTTGATCCATTTTGAAGTAGTTTTTGTATATGGTGTGAGGTATGGGTCCTGTTTCATTTTTCTACAAATGGATATCCAGTTTTGCCAGCACCATTTGTTAAAAAGACTGTCTTTTCCCCATTTGATGTATTTTGGGCCCTTGTCAAAAATCAGGTGACCGTAGGTGGATGGATTTACATCTGAGTTCTCAATTCTGTTCCATTGGTCAATGTCTCTGTTGTTGTACCAGTACCAGGCTGTTTTGAGTACTGTAGCTGTATAGTAGGTTCTCAAGTCAGGTAGTGTGAGTCCTCCAACTTTCTTCTTCTTCTTCAGTAGTGCTTTACTTATTCAGGGTTTCTTTCCTTTCCATATAAAGTTAATAATTAGTTTTTCCATCTCTTTGAAGAATGTTGTTGGTATTTGTATCGGGATTGCATTGTATTTGTAGATTGCTTTAGGTAGAATTGCCATTTTCACAATGTTGAGTCTGCCTATCCATGAGCATGGTATGTTTTTCCATTTATGTAGATCCCTTTGGATTTCATGCAGCAGTGTTTTGTAGTTTTCTTTGTATAGGTCTTTTATATTCCTGGTCAGATTTATTCCTAAGTATTTTATCTTTTTAGGGGCTATTGAAAATGGTATTGATTTCCTGATCTCCTTTTCATCGTTCTTTTTACTGGTGTATAGGAATCCAACTGATTTTTGAATGTTTATCTTGTATCCTGCTACTCTGCTGAATCTTTCTATTAGTTCCAGTAAATTTCTCGTGGAGTCTTTAGGGTTTTCTATGTATAGCATCATATCATCTGCAAACAGGGAGAGTTTAACTTCTTCATTACCAGTTTGGATGCCCTTTATTTCTTTCTCTTGCCTTACTGCTCTAGCTAGAACTTCCAGCACAATGTTAAATAGGAGTGGTGATAAAGGGCATCCTCGTCTTGTTCCTGTTTTCAGGGGGAATGTTTTCAGCCTTTCTCCATTAAGAATGATGTTGGCTGTTGGTTTTGCATAGATGCCCTTTATTATGTTGAGAAATTTCCCTTCTATACCTATTTTATTGAGAGCTTTTATCAGGAATGGGTGTTGGACTTTGTCAAATGCCTTTTCTGCATCAATTGAGATGATCATGTGATTCTTTTCTTTCCTTTTATTTATGTGGTGGATTACATTGATGGATTTTCTAATGTTAAACCATCCTTGCATACCTGGTATGAATCCTACTTGGTCATGGTGTATTATTTTTTTGATATGATACTGAATTCTATTGGCTAGAATTTTGTTCAGAATTTTTGCATCTATATTCATGAGAGATATTGGTCTGTAATTTTCTTTTTTTGTGATGTCTTTGCCTGGTTTGGGTATCAGCGTTATGCTGGCTTGATAGAATGAATTTGGAAGTGTTGCTTCCTCTTCTATGCTCTGAAATAACTTGAGTAGAACTGGTACGAGCTCTTCTGTAAATGTTTTGTAGAATTCTCCAGTGAAGCCATCTGGGCCAGGGCTTTTTTTGGTTGGGAGTTTTTTTATTACCTTTTCAATCTCTTCTCTTGTTATAGGTCTGTTCAGATTTTCAATATCACTTTGTTGTAGTTTGGGTAGGCCATATGTTTCTAGAAATTTATCATTTCCTCTAGGTTTTCAAATTTGTTGGAATATAGTTTTTCATAATATTCTGTTATAATCCTTTTTATTTCAGTTGGGTCTGTTGTAATGTCCCCCATTTCATTTCTTATTTGGGTTATTTGTGCCCTCTGCTGTTTTTCTTTTGTCAGTCTGGCCAGTGGTTTGTCGATTTTGTTGATTCTTTCAAAGAACCAACTTTTGGTTTTGTTGATTCTTTCTATTGTTTTTCTGTTCTCTATTTCATTGATTTCTGCTCTGATCTTTACTATTTCCTTTCTTCCGGTGGTTGTAGGCTTTTTTTGTTGTTCTCTTTCTATTTGTTTGAGTTCTGTAGTTAATGTTTTGATTTTGTCCCTTTCTTCTTTTTTGATATGTGCATCTATTGCTATAAATTGACCTCTGAGGACTGCCTTTTCTGTGTCCCAAAGGTTTTGGTATGATGTGTTTTCATTTTCATTTGATTCTAGGAATTTTTTGATTCCATCTCTGATTTCTTCTATTACCCACTGATGTGTAAGCAGATTATTATTCAGTTTCCATGTGTTTGATTTTTTTCCCTTGCTCTTTCTAGTGTTAATTTCTACCTTGATGGCATTGTGGTCAGAGAAGATACTGTGAATTATCTCAGCATTTTGGATCTTGTTGAGGATTGCTCTGTGGCCTAAGATGTGGTCTATTCTAGAGAACGTTCCATGTGCATTGGAAAAGAATGTGTACTTTGCAGCGGTTGGATGGATAGTTCTATATATGTCTATGAGGTCCAGTCGGCTGATTGTGTCCTTTAGGTCTTCTGTATCTTTGCTGAGTTTCTTTTTAGTTGTTCTGTCCTTTACTGAGAGTGGTGTGTTGAAGTCTCCTACTATTATTGTGGAACTGTCAATTTCTCTTTTCAGTGCTATTAGAGTTTTTTTTATGTATTTTGGAGCTCTGTCATTGGGTGCGTAGATATTTATTATGGTTATGTCTTCATGATGGATCATCCCCTTAACCATTATATAGTGTCCTTCTTTGTCTTTTATGGTAGATTTTGTTTTAAAGTCTATTTTATCTGAGATTAGAATTGCCACTCCTGCTCGTTTTTGAAAGTTGTTAGCTTGATATATGTTTTTCCAACCTTTGACTTTTAATAAATTCACATCTTTGTTTCTAAGGTGTGTCTCTTGTAGACAGCAAATTGATGGATCCTGTTTTCTTATCCATTCTGCCACTCTCCGTCTCTTTATGGGTGCATTGAGTCCATTTACGTTCAGTGTAATTATTGATAGATGTGAGTTTGTTGCTGTCATTTTGTAGTGCTTTTTTTTGTGATGCTGAAGTTTTCTTTGTTCTTCTTACTCTCTTGTGCTCAGTTACTTTTGTTTGTGGATTTTGTGTTCATTTCTTTTGTTTTTGTAGGTTTTGTTTTTGTTGAGACTTTACGTTTTTCGTCTTTATTTTTATGAGTTGGTGTGTTAACTTTTTTTGTGGTTACCATGAATTTTACCCTTATCTTTATAATTTTGAAGCAGTCTACCGTTACTTGGTATCGCTTTGCCTTCCTCTCCTTTAGAAGGTTCTATACCTATGCCGTTTGTTCCCTCTTTCATTGTTTTGATGTTGTTGTCATCCTTTGATTGATTTCTCTGATTCCCTGTTGTATATCTTTTGTTTTTGGAAAGTCCTCTGTAGTTCAGTTCCTAGAATGGTATCTGTTTCATGCGAACCTGTGTCCTAGGTCCTAGGTCCTGCCTGAGGGCTGAAGCTGTTTGTCCTCAGATCGAAGAACTCCCTTTAATAATTCTTGTAAGTTTGGTTTGACTTTTGCATATTCCTTTAGTTTCTGTTTATCTGGAAATGACCTAATTTCACCATCAAATCTGAATGAGAGTTTTGCAGGATATATTATTCTTGGCTGACAATTTTTTTCTTTCAAGATTTTATATATGTCATCCCATTGCCTTCTTGCCTGCATGGTTTCTGCTGAATAATCTGAGCTTAGTCTTATTGTTTCTCCTCTGTATGTGACTTCTTGTTTTTCACGAGCTGCTCTCAGGATTCTTTGTTTGTCTTTAGTTTTAGCGAGTGTGAATATGATATGTCTTGGTGATTTTCTTTTGGGGTCTCTTCTATATGGGGTTCGTTGAGCTTCTTGGTTGGCCAGCTTTTCATCTTTCATGATATTGGGAAAGTTTTCTGTCAGCAGTTCGTCAATGATCCTCTCTGTGTTTTCTGTTTTCTCCCCCTGTTCTGGTATGCCAATCACTCATAAGTTTTTGCTTTTAATTGTGTCCCACATAACTCTCAGGGTCTCTTCATTTTTCTTTGTTCTTTTTTCTGAGTTTTCCTGAAACTGAGTTGTATCCAAGTGTTTGTCTTCAGTTCCACTGATCCTGTCTTCCATGGTTTCAAATCTACTTCTCAGCCCTTCTATGACACCGTCCATTTCTGAAATCTTGTTGTTTATCTTTTGGATTTCTAATTCTTGTTTTTGTATAATTTCGAGTTGTGAATTTATTTTGGCATTTTGTTCCTGCATCATCTTCCTGAATTCTTCCAATTTTTTTGTCTGTATTTTCCATAAATTTGTCTATTTTTTCCTCATGTTTTCAGCTTTTTGCCTCAGTTCTTGGAAAATTCCGAGTATTAGTGATTTGAGTTCCGTATCAGGTACTTCTAGTGCATTTTCTTCCACAGGAGAGTTATCTGGTGTTTTAATTTGGACGCCTATTGGAGCCATCTTGTCTTGTTTTTGTAAATGTTTTGATATTGTTTGCTGTTTTCGGGGCATTCAGTAGATATTTCTCTCGTTTATTGATAGTAGTTTTTTTTTTTTTTTGTTTCGTTCTTGTGGTACAGCTGGGCAGATCTAGCTGAGGAGGAGCCACTGGGACGGGTTGCTTGTGGCACTCACCGCAGCCACCAGGACGGTCGGTAGTCAGTGCTGGGCAGGTTCCAATAGGGCGTGCCTGCACCGCTTGGTGGTGTGATGTCTAGTGCACGGTGCAGGTAGGTAGGGTGCAGTGGGAAGATGGTTATGTGTGAAGCTAAGCTGGATATGGGAGAGAGGAGAGAGGAGGAGGTGCAAAAAGCATACAAACATAAAAGAATGCTAGGGGAGCTTGTCGTTGGAATGTACAGATGAGAGACTATGGGATGGAGGAAACCAGAAGGGGGAAGAGAAAGAAAAGGAAAGAATGACCAAATAAAAATCAGAAAAGTTAAAGAACTGCAAAGTTCCCAGGGATCCCACCGATGTAGCTATGAGGTCTGGGGGAGTCGGTCTCAATTTTCACAGCTCAGCCTGGCCAGAAGGTACAGAGGCATACATCGCCTGGTATTCAGGGATCAGAAAGAGACGGAAGAGATAGGGAGATGAGAAATTAAGCAATGAAGAAAGACAAAAGGGAAAAAGAGGTAAAAGATGACAAAACTAATCAAAAAAGGAAGAAAAATAAAATTGAAAAAAAAAAAACAAAAAACAAAAGGGCAACACCAGCAGTCAGTGCCTACAAATGGGACCCAGAGAGCCCCCACTCAGGGGCGCGAATTCCAAGAAGCCAGTAGTCTCGGGGTTAAGAGACCGTGGCCACGGGAAGCAGAGGGGCGAACGAACAAAGGCCCCGGGATCCCACCTACGCGGGAGCCCAGACCTAGAAACAGCCACACGCCCGAACGCAGCCCTACAGCCCCGCAGGAGAGAGCAGAGATGGCACTCGGAACCAGGTACCCAGGCAAAAGGAGGGGGAGGCGGCAGAAAAAGGCTCGCTAGCCTCCAGGAAATGGCTCCCAGAAAGCCGCCAGCCCAGGCGCACGGAATCCAAGCACCGGCGCCCCCCAGCCCAGGGACTCCGGCCACGGAAAGCAGAGGGGCGAACGAACAAAGGCCCCAGGATCCCACCCGCGCGGGAGCCCAGACCTAGAAACAGCCACACACCCGAACGCAGCCCTACAGCCCCGCAGGAGAGAGCAGAGACGGCACTCGGAACCAGGCACCCAGGCAAAAGGAGGGGGAGGCAGCAGAAAAAGGTTCGCTAGCTGCCAGCAAACGGCTCCCAGAAAGCCGCCAGCACAGGCACGCGGAATCCAAGCACCAGCACCCCCTAGCCCAGGGACCCTGGCCACGGAAAGCAGGGGATCCCCAGCTGAGGCAGAGAGGGGTGGGTGGTGGGAGAGAGCGCACCGCAGTTTACCGGTCGTTCTGTCTCTGACCAGATGCTCTACAAGGCTGCTCTTCCGTTCGCTGGTCTCCGATAGGAATCCAAGATGGTGGATCCGCGCTGCGTTAGCTGGTAGGGAATCTCTGCCTGAGTCTCTCCTCGCTCTCTGTTCTCTTTTAGTATTCTCACTCCGTTTGGTGTTTGGCTGAGTTCTTTATCTCTTCATTTGGTGTTCTAGGGTTTCAGGATTGTTGATTCTCTGTTAGGCTTAGTTTTTCAGATCTTTGCTGTGGAGGGACGGCGTGGTGTTTCTGCCTAGAGCGCCATCTTGCCCCCTCTCCTTGGCTGTAATTTTACAGAAGCAGATAGACAAGCCTTTCTTCCGCAGCACTGCGAGGTGGATTTGAACCACCGACCTTTTGGTTAGCAGCCAAGAGCAAACCATTTATACCACCCAGGGACCTTACAAATCCCGTAGGTGGGGACAAGTTTGGCTTCCTCGAAGATAATGGAGATCAACATGGCTGAGTGTAGTGAGGGAGAGGGATAATGGTTGGAAGTCGGTTTGGTGCAGGGCCTTGTAGGCTGTGGTAAGGCCTGTGGATTTCATCCTAAATGCAATGGCTATGTAGCCACTGGAGGGCTTTAATAGGAAGTGGTATGCTTCATACACTACAAAGTGGTACTACTGGAAGGGAGTCACGCATTGGTCATCCAGCTGACAGAGATGACATTTGCAGCCCCTTCCAGCTCTAAAACTTTCCAATTCTGTAGTAGATGTAAAAACTTTTTGCAAGCCAGTAGGCACTTTCATCATATAAGGAGTCATAGGAGTTCCTGAGTGGTGTAAATGGTTAAGCGCTAGACTACCAGCCAAAAGGTTGGTGGTTCAGACCTACCCAGAAGTGCCTGGTGATCTATTTCTGAGAGGTCATGACATTGAAAACTCTATGGAGCAGTTCTACTTTGCACACATGGGGTTGCCATGAGTTGGAATCAACTTGACAGCAACTAATAACAACATTTTTACTAATCTCCAAATTTAGCCAAGCTTATCCCCATCTCGAGTGTTTGCACCCACTGCTCCTCCTCATTTTCTTGTGCCTGGCTCAGCTCAAATGTCACATGCTCAAAAAAACCTTCCCTGACTATCTTCAACCTTCCTCGGCTATTCTCAGTTACAGTACCCTGTTTCATTTTCCTCATAGCCTCCTCGTCTTGCAGAAGGGCTTTGGGATCTGATGGCCCAAAATACCTCATTGCTCTGAATATGTAATAAATAGCACCTTTCAAAGGAAGCCGGAAGAAGCTTCTCACTCAGAGCAAACCCAAACCACTATTTGACCAAAATAAAAAAAATCATGCCTTCTTTGGAGTGAGTGATCTCTGCTGAGTCTGACAGCTTGGGAAAAAAAAAAAAAATTAACAACAATTAAGTTAATGAATGACGTGGCACGGTGGAAGATTACAGTGAAAAACCCCTTGCTTTTGTCATGGATTATTTCTTGTCTTTTCCTGGGCTCTGCAGTGGCCCTGGGTTTGAGGTAGTGCACCTGAGGGCTGTGGTTGGAATTGCAGGGTATAGAGTTTCCTGGCCATCGCACACTCTGAGTCTTGAGGGAGGTATTGGAAGTCCTCTGGTCTGGGTGTTGCCCAGAGGGAAGAAGCTGGTTTCTATGCCACTAGTACTACTCAGGATCCCAAACTTGGATCTTTCCCCAGCATCTCTGAGATTGCATGATGCCCCAGTTTTGGCTTGCAAGACAAGAAGGAACACGGCTTGTTGAATACCTCGCATATTCTGCACACTGGGCTGGGTTCTTTATATAACCTGTTGCCATTGATTCGATTCCAACTTATGGCGACCCCATGTGTGTCAGGGTAGAACTGTGCACTATGGGGTTTTCAATGGCTGATTTTTTGGAAGTAGATCTCCAGGTCTTTCTTCTGAGGCACCTCTGCGTGGACTTGAATCTCCAACCTTTCGGTTAGCAGCTGAGCATGTTAACTGTATCAGCTAGGCATTTATGGTTCTTTATATGCATCATCTCAAATAATTCTCACCACAGCCCTGTGAGGTGGAAAACTCAAACCAAACCTGTTGCCATCAAGTCATTTCTGACTCATGGCAACCCACATGTTACAGAGTAGAACTGCTCTGTAATGTAGGGTTTTTGAGACAGTGACCTTTAGGAAGCAGATCACCAGGCCCTTCTGAGGCACTGCTGAGTGGGTTCAAACCACCAACCTTTAGGTAAGTAGCTGAGTGCAAACTGTTTTCACCACCCAGGGGCCATCCCTGTGAGGTGGGTACTATTATTTCCTTCAGGTTATAGATAAGGAAACTGAGACTCAGGAAGTTAAGGATTTTTCCAAGGTCCCACATAAGCTGGAGGATTCCCACAAGCAGCTCCCAAAGCCCCTGCTTTGAACCCCTCTGCAATCCTGGCTCTTTCCACTAGCTCTGTGGAAACCCAGTCAGGAACGATGCATTCAGCCTGGGGTGGAGAGAGAGCCAGGGAGTGACTTTTGTGATGGGCCTGGAAGCCAAAGTAGGACTTTGTTTATGGGGAGGTGTCTTAGTCATCTAGTGCTGCTATAACAGAAATACCATGAATGGTTGGCTTTAACAAAGTGAAATTTACTTCCTCACAGTAAAGTGGGCTAAAAGTCCAAATTCAGGGGGTCAGCTCCAGGGGAAGGCGTTCTCTCTCTGTCGGCCTTCTCTTCAATTTTACCCCAGACTAGGAGCTGTTTCTCTGCTCACTTCTGTCTTTTATATCTCAAGAGTTTGCCTCAGGACACAATCCAATCTGGTAGACTTCTGCCTCAGTAACACAACTGTCGCCCATCCTCCCTCATTAACATCATAGAGGCAGGATTTACAACATACAGGAAAATCACACAGTACCGGGAATCATGGCCCAGCCAAACTGATACACACATTTTTGAGGGGACATAATTCAACCCATGACAGGAGGGAAATGAGGGATATTCCATAGCACAGAAGGATGAAAGTGCAAGGCGTGAACAGGGAAGAAAGTAGTTTGGAGGGGCTGGAGCGTGGGCTGCATAAATGAAGGGATGGCGGTGTTGTTGGGTGATGAGGCTGGAGAGGTAGGTGGAGGTACGGTCATAAAAGGTCTAGAACATTATGCCAAGGAGCCTGGCCCACATTGTGGAAGCAATGGAGAGTGGTCGGCGAGAGAGAGGATGTACATTCCAGAGACGGTGAGTGGTAGAACGTTCTGGACCTGGAGACTGATTGGATAGAGGGATAGGAGAGGGAGGAGACCCTTAGGGTCTTCTGATTACAAGGAACAGAAATGCCCCAACTGGCTCAATTATGCACGACTTCATGGAATGACACTGAGGAAGCCCATGGAACAAATGATAGGACATAGAGCTTGGCCTTATGGGATCTAGCAAATCTTCAGGCAACTTCTCTCTCTCTTTCTTTTCTGCTTCTCCCTACTGATCATCTCCTTTCTAATCTTGAGCAGACACATATCCCTAGTGTTGTAGAGGAAAAGCATCATAAAGTTTAGTAAAGCAAAAAGAAAGTTTTATTTGGAATATATTCAAAAGGACAAAAGTGTAGGAGCCCTGGTGGTGAAACGGTTAAGAGCTTGGCTGCTAACCAAAAGGACACAAGTGGGAAACAGACAAGCATGCTGCCACAGCCGTGTCTGCCCGAGTCCAAAGAATATTACAGAATAGGCGAGAATGGGAAAACGGACAAGCATGCTGCTACAGCCATGTCTGCCCGAGTCCAAAAACCATCACAGAACCATCAGTATATATTAACATTACAAATGGGCAAAACCATTGAAAGCTTCACCTTTTCACAGATTGGCCAGAAACTGTGATCCTACATTTTGAATTGTCTTTCTTAACAATCATTGGTACGGGTTTCAGTAATGACAGTCAGGAGGGTCTTCATTGGTCCAACAAATTTCTATTCACTAAATGCTAATAGAAAAAGAGTAGAAAGTCTTTTGTGTTCTGTTTGATTGGCTTTATGTGAAAGTTTCCCTAAAAGATATTTTCCAAGATTATCTAAGCTATTGTCTTTATACCTCAGGGCCCAGTTGATGTGTCCTTGTGAGTCCTTGTGGGTCCTGGTGGGTCCAGCTCCAGCTGGATCACATTCTCTATGTTCAAGGACAGGGAATAATATTACTTCCTAAATCACTAGTTTTATTGATCCCCCATAATTTTAGCTTCCATGGTCAAAGCCCTTGCTTGGGCCTCAAAGCTACATGACCTTATAGTTCCAGGGCCCAACATGGGTTGACTACAGTTCTCAAGTCTCTTAATTAAGATTCTCAGGAAAGAATAGTCTCACTGGCTGAGCTGGGCTCAAGATTCACCCTGGTCTTATCCCTGTGGTTAGTGGGTGGGGGTCAACTGGTATTGATCTGTGGGGGCACTTCAGGTAGGATAACAGTGCTAACATTGCTCCACGCAGGGTTTTTGTCCCTGTGGTTAAGTGACCATGGCCCTGGGTGTGGCCATAGCTCTACCAGGTTGTAAACGGGTAGTTGCACCTCTGAGGACAGACGGCACCTGCCCTGGCCTTCTGGGGCTTCAGGTTCCTGATTCAAAGAGGAATCCCTCCTCTGTAGGGCACCATAAAACCTATTCCCATCTCTTAGTTCATTATGTCCTCCTAACAGCCCTGTTACATCCCTGTTAGCGGGCGGGGAGGTGAGGGGGGAATATTGTCCCCATTTTCCAGTTCATATGTTCATTGAGCTCAGAGTGTGTACCGGGAACTTTACACACATCACCTCATTTAGTCTGCTAAACCCTCCAATGTTGTTGTTAGCTGCAGTTGAGTTTGCCCCTGATTCATGGCAACCTCATGCACAATGGGATCAGACTGTTGTGATCCATGGGGTTTTCACTGGCTGATTTTCAAAAGTAGATCATCAGGCCTTTCTTCTTAGTCTGCCTTGGTCTGGAAGCTTCACTGAAACCTGTTCAACATCACAACAACACACAAGCCTCTACTGACAGATGACGGTGGCTGTGCTTGAGGTGCACTGGCTGAGAATCAAGAATTCAGCCACTGAACAACCAGTGCTCCCAACCATCCTGTAGGTGTGTGCTTCTTCCCCATTTTACAGGGAAGGAACTGAGGGGTTCAGAGAAGAGGTGGAGTAGTGCCTGCCTCTGCAGCCTGGGCTCCCAAACCCTTTGATATACTGCCTAAGGGAAGCTATGAGAGATGAGGGAAGTAACTTGGCACACAACCAAGAGAAAGAGAAGCACCACTTACTTACTGAATGCCACCACTTATTGAATGCTTACTATGTGCCAGGCAGGCACACAGAATATTTCAATTAATGTCACAATAATTTCATAGGCAAGTGTTGTTACTTCCATTTTATAGTCCCAGGGAAGAGGAGTGACCTGGCCAGGGTCAAACAGCAAGGAAGTAGCAGAGTAGGAACTGATAGTCATCTCCTAAAGCAAGGATATGGGGGCAGTGGTGGTTCAGTGGTAGAATTTTCACCATCCATATGGAGACTGAGATTTGATTCCTGGCTAATGCACCTCATGCTCAGCCACCACCTGTTGGTCAGTGGAGTCTTGCATGTTGCTATGATGCTAAACAGGTTTCAGCAGAGCTTCCAGATTAAAAGGGTGTTATGGATTGAATTGTGTCCCCCAAAAATGTGTGTCAACTTGGCTAGTCCATGATTTTCAGTATTGTGTGATTGTCCACCATTCTGTCATCTGATGTGATTTTCCTCTGTGTTGTAAATCCTACCTCTATAATGTTAATGAGGTAGAAGTAGCAACAGTTATGTTAATGAGGCAGGACTCAATCGACAAGATTAGATTATGTTTTAAGTCAATCTCTTTTGAGATATAAAAGACAGAAGTGAGCAAAGAGACAGGCGGATCTCATACACCAAGAAACAAGAGCCAGGAGAATAGTGTGTCCTTTGGACCCAGGGTCCCTGTGCTGAGAAGTTCCCGAATTGGGGTAGATTGATGACAACCTTCCCTTAGAGCTGACACAGAGAAAGTGTTCCCCTGGAGCTGGCACCCTGAATTTGGACTTCTAGCCTCCTAGACTGTGAGAGAATAAATTTCTGTTTTTTAAAGCCATCCACTTGTGGTGTTTCTGTTATAGCAGCCCTAGATACCTAAGACAGACAGACTAGGAATAAGGGCTGATGATCTACTTTCAAAAATCAGGCAATGAAAATTCTGTGGATCACAGTGGCCCAATCTGTAATCGATTACGGGGACGGTGCAGGACCAGGCTGCGTTTTGTTGCATTGTGAATGGGGTCACCATGAGTTAGGGGCTGACTTGACGGCAGCCTACAACAGCAACCATACGATGATAGGAGAGAATGTTTAGGTCGGCTAAGGGGCATGTTGACTGACACAGGCAGCTCAGAACTGGGATTCAGTAGGAGAACAATAGCCCAGAAAAAAGAAAATCTAGGCCTGGAAATCACTCCTGACTGGGCCTGGTTGAGCCATTACAGAGAGTCCTGTTAGGAAAGGAACTTAAAAGTGAGGGTCAGGTGGTACCCCAAAGCCCAGCCCAGGCAAACTTGGGCAGCTTGTCCCTGGCCCAGGCAGGGTTGGTGAGCACAGCTGTTGTCCATTCACAGCGATTTCCAAATCCCTTTGCTTTCACTCTTTACCCACTTTAAAGGCTAGAAAGTCAGATACTTGCTTTCCCAGTCTCCATTGCAGCTAGGGATTGATGTGTGACCCAGTGTGGCCAATGAGACAAAGGGGAAGCCTTCTGGCATGAGAAATTTCCCTCCTATAATAGGAAAGATGGACACAAGGCAGGCTCTCTGCTTCCCATGCTGCTTGTCCCATTATTTCCTTCTTTTGATCCTGCAGTTGATGTAGCAGTGTGTGACCACGAGGGGATGACCATGAGTACCGCAGAGAAACAGACTCAGAACCCAGATATCGTAGGGCCCCTGGACCAACCCTGGAAACAACTGTTTCCCAACTTCTTCGCTTATGAGATAATGAAACATCCTATGGTTAAGCCACTGTGAGTCAGGATTTCTGTTATTTACAACTAAACACATCTCAGTTCAAGGAGGAAAGAAAGGAACATGCAGAAAGTATGACCTCATCCCCAATTCACTGCCCTTTGAGGGAATGGTGACCCAATTTTCCTCTGTTGGTACATTCTTTCTCTCCATCCTCCACCTATTCTCCTGCCACGCTCACATGTTACCCTCTCTGGAAAATCAACTTCAAGTTCCCAGGCTGGATCATGCACTCCGTCCTCTGAGCGATCTTCATCCTGTGTACATTTACTTTCATCATACATGTCACATGGTCTTGTAATGGTCTCTTCATACAAGACGGGTGCTCTGTGAGGGCAGGAGGAGAGGGAGAGGGGAGGGAGCCTCAGCAGACTTCCATGATGTCTCATTGGCCAGAACTATCACATGGCCACACCTAGCTACAAGGGAGTCTTGCAAAGTGAAAATGTTACTCTTGCAGCTTCTGTAGCTACACCTACCACAAACGATGAAATATTTTATTAAGTTCTTTGATGATTTAACTATAATTTTACTTTTTTCTGAAGTTAAATTCTTTTATTGTTTTTTCTTATTATAAAAGTAATAAAGCTTGTAAAAATTCAAGCAATATGGGTGACAACATGAGTTTTCTGAGATCTTATTCTCTCAGAGATAACATCATGAACAATTTGATCTACATATCATTCTAGACTTTTATCTACACACAAAAATATTTTTAAGCATTTGTTTGCAATAATGGGATCATATCACGCAAACTGTTCTGTCATCTACTTTTATTTTACATACACTGAGCTTCTGTTACGGGTGATGAAAAAATGGAAATGAATAGTGGTGGAGATGATTTAGCAGCGTGATGAACATGATTAATGTCACTGAATTGTACATGTAAAAAATGTTGAAATGGTAAATGTTTTGTTGTATATATACATACTTACCACAGTAATAAATGTTGGTAGTTCAAACCCAACCAAAGGTGTCTTGGAATACAGACCTGTGTTCTACTTCCAAAAGATCACAGCCTTGAAAACCCTATGGAGCAGTTCTACTCTGCACACATGGGGTTGTAACGAGTTGGAATTGACTCAACAGCAACTAACAACAACAACAGTAATAAAAAAAGAATAGTATGGACATTTCTCCATGTTTATACAAATAGATATAACTTAACCCTTTTTTAATCAGTGGCATAGTTTCTGTATTAGTGATCTATTGCTGCATAACAAATTACCACAAATTCAGTGGCTTAAAACAGCATACATTTACTATCTCTCAGTTTCTGCAAGTCAGGAATCGGCAGGGCTTAGATGGGTCACCTGCTTCAGAATCTCTCTCTAAACTGCAGTCAAGGTGTTGGTCAAGGTTAAGCTCTCTTCTGAAGGCTCAAATGGGGAAAGATCCACTTCCAAATTCACTCACATAGTTGTTGGCAGGATTCATCTCCTTTTGGGTTGTTGGACTGAGGATGTGAGTTCCTTAATGGCTCTTGGCTAGAATCTGCCCTCAGACCCTTGCCATGTGAGATCCCCAACATGGCAACTTGCTTCATCAAAGCCAACAAAGGACACGATCTACTAGCTAGATGGAAACCAGAATCTTTTGTAATGTAATGAAAACCAGTTGCCATTCAGTTGACTCTGACTTATGGCGACCCCATGTATGTCAGAATAGAATTGTGCTCCAAAGGGTTTTCAATGACTGATTTTTCAGAAGTAGACTGCCAGGCCTTTCTTCTGAGGCACCTCTGGGTGTACTCAAAGCACCAAACTTTGGGTTAGCAGCCAAGGGCATTAACCATTTGCACCACCCAGGAACTCTGGCAATGTAATAACAGAGGTGATATCCACTCAATGTTGAGGTATCCTATTGGTTAGAAGCAAGTTATCTATCACACTCACACTCAAGGGGAGACCGTTACATGACGTCATGAATACCAGGAGGCAGGGATCCTTGGGAGCCATCTTAGAGGCTGTCTTCCACTATGTCCCATTTATTTAACTATTGTCCTATTGGTGAACTCCTAGATTGTTTCTAGTTTTTTCACTAATATGATCAATGCCATCATTCTTGAACCTATGCCTTTGTGAACCAATCTAAGAAATTCTTCGGAAATTTTTTGAAATCGAATTTCCAAATCTAAGGGCAAATAGATTTATGGGTGTGCATTCTCCCAAATGTTGACCAAATGTATACTTTCAACAGCAATGTGTGAATGTTGACTCTTCTCCACCATCCTCACCAACACTGGGCATTTTACAATCTGTTAAATATTTTTCAGTTATAGGTGAAAACTGATACTTTGGTGTTTTAGTTAGCAATTCTTTGTTTCTCAGTAAGATTGAGTATATTTTCATATGTTGCTTAGTTATCTAGTGCTGCTGTATCAGAAATACCACAATTGGATGGCTTTAACAAACAGAAATTTATCTTCTCACAGTTTAGGGGGCTAGAAGTCCAAATTCATAGTGCCGGCGCTAGGGGAAGGCTTTCTGTCTCTCGGCTATGGAGGAAGGTTCTTATCTCTTCAGCTTCTACTTCCTGGTTCCTTGGAGGTCTCTTTGTGTCTTGGCATCTATCTTACCCCATCTCTGCTTCTTTTGCTTGCTTATTTAATCTCTTTTATACATCAAAAGAGAATTGACTCAAGATATACTCTGTACTAATCTTGCCTCATTAACATAACAAAGACAATCTATTCCCAAATGGGATTATAACTGCAGGCATAAGGGTTAGGATCTACAACACATATTTGGGGGGGACACAATTCAATCCGTAACATATATTATCAGCTAGTTGTTTTGGTTAGGGCTTTTTGGTTACCAGGAACAAAAATCCATTTAAACTAGCTTAAGTTTAAGAAAAGAAAATGGAAGAGGGTGTTTTTTGAAAGAACACAGAGCAGTTCCATAAGGAAATCATCACCCTGCCTTATCTGTCTCCAATTGCACAGCCGCTCCCTTCATAGCTCCCTCTCCAGGGACCCAGGAGGACTTGTTTCTGTGCACTCAGCCTATCAGCTCCACCTTCTCCTTCCTTACTGATCAGCTCCTCCAGTTGCTTAGAGGAGTAAGTTTCCTCATAGTTTTCTTTTCATTTCCAAAGTAAAGCATATCCATTATGAAAAATTTAATTAATGTAGATGTGTATAAAGTCAAATGCAAAAGTGTAATCCCACCCCAATCCCTTCTCTCAGAGATATCAGCAATTAGCAACTTGATGTGTATCCTTCTAGTTTTTTCTGCCCTGTGAATGCTACTGCTGCTGCTGATGATGATAATGACAATAGCCATTAGTTACTGACCACTGAGCATGTTCCTAGCATTGTTCTAAGATATTACACGTTTTACTGTTGGCGGCCATCTAGTCGATTCTGACTCATGACGTTATGTACAATACAATGAAATGTTGCCTGCTCCTGAGTCATCTTCACAATTGCTAGTAAGTTCAAGTTCATTGTTGCAGCCAATCTATCCCACTGAGTGTCTCCCTTGCCCTCGATGGCCCTTTTCTTCACCAGACACGATGTCTTCCTCCAGAGATTGACCCCTCCAGATGATGTGTCCAAAGCAAGTGAGTTGGACAATGTTCTGTTATGATCCAAGGTTTTCATTGGCTAATTTTTAGTAGTAGATCACCAGACCTTTCTTTCTAGTCTGTCTTAGTCTGGAAGCTCCACTGAAACCTGTCCACCACAGGTGAACTGCTAGTGTTTGAAATACTTGTGGCATAGCTTCCAGCGTCATAGCAACGCATAAGTCACCACAGTACGACAAACTGACAGACAGGTGGTGGTTACATGTTTTAATACTCCTTAAAACAACCATTTAAAGAAGATAGAATTATTCCTCATTTTATAGATGAGGAGACTGAGGCATATAAAGGTTAAGTAATTTGCCCAATTTGGTTTATAATGCTATAGCCAGGTTTCACATCCAGGCAGTTTGAATTTTAAACACACACACACATATACAAGTATAAATTTTAAGAAATATATTGTTTTCAAAAATGAAAAATAATATCACACTGTTGATTCTTTGCTGTTATATATATATATAAATAAAGATGTACATCATCCTTTTTAATTGCTAAGTGACGTTCCTTTATGTGATGTGCTACAATTTATTTTAGCCAGTCTCTATTGATGGACACTTGTTGTTGTTAGGTGCCATTGAGTCAGTTCTGACTCATAGCAGCCCTATGTACAACAGAACAAAACACTGCCCTGTCCCACGCCATCCTCACAATTGTTGTTATGCTTGAGCCCATTGTTGTAGCCACTGTGTCAATCCATCTCGTTGAGGGTCTTCCTCTTTTTCACTGACCCTCTACTTTACCAAGCATAATGTCCTTCTCCAGACTGATCCTTCCTGATAACATGTCCAAAGAATGTGAGACGAAGTCTCATCACCCTTGCTTCTAAGGAGCGTTCTGGCTGTACTTCTTTCAAGACAGATTTGTTCATTCTTTTAGCAGTCCATGGTACATTCAATATTCTTCACCAACACCATAAATCAAAGGCATCAATTCTTCGGTCTTCCTTATTCATAGTGCAGCTTTCTCATGCAAATGAGGCAATTGAAAACACCATGGCTTGGGTCAGGCACACCTTAGTCCCCAGAGTGACATCTTTGCTTTTTAACACTTGAACGAGGTCTTTTACAGCAGATTTTCCCAGTGCATTATGTCATTTGATTTCTTGACTGCTCCTTCCATGGGCATTGATTATGGATCCAAACAAAACAAAATCCTTGACAATTTCAATCTTTTCTCTGTTTATCATGATGTCATCCATTGGTCCAGTTGTGAGGATTTTTGTTTTCTTTATGTTGAGGTGTAATCCATACTGAAGGCTGTAGTCCTTGAGCCTCATCAGTAAGTGCTTCAAGTCCTCTTCACTTTCAGCGTGCAAAGTTGTGTCATCTGCATAATGCAGGTTGTTAATGAATCTTCCACCAATTCTGTTGCCCAGTTCTTCTTCATACAGTCCAGCTTCTCAGATTATTTGCTCAGCATAGAGATTGAATAAGTATGGTGAAAGGATACACCCCTGACACACACCTTTCTTGACTTTAAACCACGCAGTACCCCCTTGGTCTGTCCGAATGACTACCTCTTGGTCTATGTACAGGTTCCTCATGAGCACAATTAAGTGTTCTGGAATTCCCATTCTTCGAAATGTTATCCATAATTTGTTATGATCCACACAGTTGAATGCCTTTGCATAGTCAATAAAACACGGGTAAACATCTTTCTGGTATTCTCTGCATTCAGCCAGGACCCATTTGACATCAGCAATGATACCCCTCATTCAACGTCCTCTTCTGAATCTGGCTTGAATTTCTTGTAGTTCCCTGTGGTACTGCTGCAATTGCTTTTGAATGATCTTCAGTAAAATTTTACTTGCGTGTGATATTAATGGTATTGTTAGATAATTTCCACATTCTGTTGGATCATCTTTCTTTGGAACACTTAGTTGTTCCCAATTTGTCATTTCACAGTGTCTGTCATAATTATGCCTGGCTTGAGGCTTTGGCTTGATGGCACTGACTCTGAAAATGACCTTTCAGCTCCACTCCCCACTAGCTGACCACAAGCTCTGTGACTCATCTGTTTACTCAGGCCTTCAAGAGAGAGGATTAGATGAATCCTAGGCCAGCATATGTGCACCTACAGCTGCCCCTTCCATAGGCCTGAGGGAAAGCAGGTTCTTCAGGAGGGGTAGCAGGTGGGGAAGGCAGCCTGCCTATGCCCTCTTTGAGTTCTCCTTCCAGGATTGCCGGTTCCAGTCCTTTGCCCGTTTTTTTATTAAGATGGTCTTCTTTTCCTTGAAGTCCCTGGGTGGTGCAAATAGTGAGCTCAGCTGCTAACCTAAAGGTTAAAGTTTCGAGTGTACCCAGAGGTGACTGGGAAGAAAGGCCTAGCAATCTACTTCTGAAAAATCATCTAT
The DNA here is from genome assembly GCA_030035585.1 of Dugong dugon. Classification (NCBI taxonomy): domain Eukaryota; kingdom Metazoa; phylum Chordata; class Mammalia; order Sirenia; family Dugongidae; genus Dugong; species Dugong dugon. The sequence continues at coordinate 155,135,386 of CM057460.1, forward strand.
TGAAAACCCTGTGGAGCAGAGTTCAACTCTGACACGTATGTGGTCAGACGAGTAGGAACTGACTCGATAACACATGGTATGTTTACACACGTTTGTTCACACATTCACCTACTGGACACTTGGGTTGTTTCAATTTTTGGCTATTGTGAATAAGGCTGCAGTGAACATTGATATACAAGTATCTGTTTAAGTCCTTGTTTTCTCTTTTACTTTTATGGTTTTTGTTTAACATTTAAATGTCTAATCCATTTCAAATTTGATTTTAAAATCAAGTTAATTATTTCTTAAGTTTATGATCCTAACACAATAGATTGATTTAACCATTTTGCCCCTGCCCCCTCCCCCGACCCCAACCTGAGGTGCCTGTATGTCCTACTATATGGCTATCTGTAGTGGTGACAAGGAGGGACATTCCAGGTAGACAAACTTGGATTCTGGGCCCTGCTATGCCACTGGGTGTGTGAACTCAAGCAATTACTTAACATCTCTGGGCTTACATTTCCTTGCTTGTACAATGGGCATCATCAGGGTTCCTGATTCACGGATTGCAGTAGGATGAAATGATATGGCACATATGAAACTCTCAGTACAACCTGCATGGTTATTATTTCCTAAATTCCCACTCCTTCATTTCAAGAGTTTACACCTGAGCACTCACTATTTCCCTCTGTCTGCTTCTGCCCCAGAACCACACCATTTATGCCCCCTAGTTTTATAGTGGGGGCAGTGGTGGTTCAGTGGTAGAATTCTTGCCTTCCATGTGGAAGACCAGTGTTTGATTCCTGGCCAATGTACTTCAAGTGCAGCCACCACCCCTCTGTCAGTGGAGGCTTGTGTGTTGCTATGATGCTGAACAGGTTTCAGCAGAACTTCCAGACTAAGATGGGCTAGGAAGAAAGGTTTGGCAATCTACATCTGAAAAATCAGCCAGTGGAAACCTTATGGATCACTGTGGTCTTGTTTGCAACTGATCATGGGGATGGTGCAGAACTGGGCAGTGTTCCATTGTGCATGAGGTCACCATGAGTCGTGGTCAATGGCTGCTAACAACAACAACAACAGTTTTATAGCACATTGTAGTATCCACTAGACTGTAAGCTCCTTGAGTACAGGGATGGTGTCTGTATCCTTACTAGGTGACACATAATAGGTGCTCAATAAATAGCCACAGAAAGGATGAATGAATGCTGTGAGTTCCCTTCCTTATTCTTTCTTGAACATTTTCTTGGTTACACTTGAATATTTTTCTTCCAAATTAATTTTAATTAATTTGTCAAGCTCTTCTTCCAAGTACTAATGGGATTTTTATTGCCTTTACAACAAATCAATGGGGTAATTTGAGGAGAATTGACTTTACAATCCCAGGAACATGCTCTATGCTGTTTTTATTCAACCATTCTTCTTCTAAGGGCTTTGCAAAGTTTCTTTGCTATTGGCCTTGACTGTTGGCCTGTAAGTTTATTCCTGAGTCTTTTGTTGTTTTTCTTGCTCTTTTTAAAAGTAATGCTTCTCTATTACAGTGACCGAGCACTTCGGATCTTGGATTGGACTTCCACCTGCTGGCATGAGGGGTTAAGAGCACTAGCTTTGGAGTCCAGCCGATCTGGGTTCAAATCCACTTAACATGGGTGTGATCTTGAGAACCACCCACCCACCTCGAGTCTCAGTGTCCTTGTCTGTGACTGGGAGGAAGAAACATCTGCTCCACAGCCTTGTTGTGAATGTTAAGTTAGAAGATTAAGTAAGGAAGATGTTGTGAACATTAAGTAAGAAGATAAAGCTTTTAGGGTGGTGCCCAGTACAGTGTAAATATGCAATAACTGCCTGCTATTTGATTACTTAGTAATATTCCTAATATAAATATTTGATAACTCTAAGCAGTGCACAAAGTGCTGGGAGTTTTCTTATTACTATATAGAAAAAATATTTCTGACACCTCTCTGCCCCTGTGGTGCTAGGGGACCTCATTGTTAGCTGAGCACAGATTTCATGCTCTGTCTAATAACTTCTCTGATTCTTGAAGGTGATGTTAATGTTGGGTGTGGAGATGCTGGAAGAGAGTGAAATGGGTCTGCCTAGGCGTTCAGCTACTAGCTGAAAAGTTGGCGGTTCTAACCCACTTGGAGGAGCCTTGGATGACAGGCTTGGCGATCTGCTTCTGAAAGGTCACAGCCTTAAAAACTCTACAGAGAACAGCTCTACTCTGCACACATGGGGTTGCCACGAGTTGGAACTGACTCTACCGTAACAACGACAATACGACCACATGGAGACTTGACGGAAGACATCTCAGGAGGGACGAGTGGGGGTACTTCTGCTGGGGAGAGTGAGAGCGACCACGTGATGGGAGGGAGGGGAGAGAAGTGTCATATGTGATGGGGATTTAGGAGGGAAATCCACACCCTTTCCACCACCTCCAGCCCCGCTCTGCTCACTCTCACTGCCAGTTGAGAAAGTTCTAAGCACCCCATCCATACCTCTGCTTTGGTCCCTCTGTGGGGCCCTTGAGGTTCCAGGCAGAGCAGCTGGACTGATGTCTGAGCAGCAGCTGCCTGGAATATGTTTTGGAGGCTGCAGAGGCCTAGCCCACCAGGAAGTGGCTGGCTGCCTCCCAATCCCAGGGGAGGCTGACTGAGGGTGTGTGTGCTGGGGCCTGGTCTGGTCCCAGGGTCCATGCAATGTGTGGGAGGGGGAAGGGGCCCAGCCTGGCTCCCTGCCTCAGGCCCTCTGCCCGCCCTCTGGTCAACTCTGGCTGCTCAGCACCATCCTCCCAACACCAGGGGATTATATAGGGCTGGAAGAATGAAAACATGCTTCTCTGACACTCAGCATCTAGTTCCTCTTATAACACAATTGCGCTGTTTAACTGGTATAACACTTAACACTGCATATTCATGAACTTATTGTCTTACAGTTGGCCACCAAAAGAGTTTCCTGGCACAGCCCCTACAGAGCATGAGGATGGGAAAGGGTCCTAGCAGGAAACAGATGGCACACTGATATTGGTTTTTTTTTTTTTTTTTTTTTTGTAGTTTAGGTGAAGGTTTACAGAGCAAACTAGTTTCTCGTTAAACAATTAATACACATTTTGTTTTGTGACGTTGGTTGCCAGCCCCACGACATGTCAACACTCTCCCTTTCCCAACCTAGGGTTGCCCATTACCAGCTTTTCTGTCCCCTCCTGCCTTCTCATCCTTGCCCCTGGGCTGGTGTGCCCATTTAGTCTCATTGTGTTTTATGGGCCTGTCTAATCTTTGGCTGAAGTGTGAACCTCAGGAGTGACTTCAGTACTGAGCTATAAGAGTGTCTGGGGGTCATACTCTCTGAGTTTCTCCAGTCTGTGTCAAGCCAGTAAGTCTAGTCTTTTTTTGTGAGTTAGAATTCTGTTCTACATTTTTCTCTGGCTCTGTCCCGGACTCTCTATTGTGATCTCTGTCAGAGCAGTCAGTGGTGGTAGCCGGGCACAGTCTAGTTGTGCTGGACTCAGTCTGGTGGAGGCTGTGGTAGTTGTGGTCCATTAGTCCTTTGGACTAATCTTTCCCTTGTGTCTTTGGTTTTCTTCATTTGCTGATTTTGGGTGTTTCCAGGAGAGTGTGATAAAGGGTTTTTACATGGTGAAGGGGAGCCAGCAAAGACAGGGCCACGCCCTCATCTAGAAACAGTTGGGTTCCTTTACCCTGAGGGCTGAAGGGGTGAAGAGAGGGAACAGGTTCCAGAACCTGGACACAGACAGGGCTAGGTGGAAAGAACTGTCTGCAGGAGCTACGACCTTTGACTTTGACTTTAATGGGAGACAGCCAATCCCCAGTGACCACACAGGAGAGAAGCAGAGGAAACAGACCCCAACCTCACTCTCCCCTGACCCCCTGGCAGCACTCCCCACTGACCCAATACAACAGGAAGCCAGAGGGCTGTGAGCTCTTGAATATAGTGGGCCTGTGGGGTGGAGAGACGATCTAGGGGAACAGACAGAAGCTACCTGCCGCAGCAGGAAGCCACATGTCGGCTTCCGGGAGAATAATGCTGTCTCTTCTCAAAATCATGCTGAGCCTCTGTTCTTAACACTATGCTTGTATTAACTTATTTATTCCCCACCACAGTCCTCTGAGGTGGGTGCTGTTATCAGTATCCCTATTTCAGGGAAACTGAGGTTCAGAGAGGGTAAACGCTTGCCCCTGGCCACCTGGCTACTGAGATGCAGGGGGCAACCCCATGAGGGGTTGCCAGTGGGCCCATCTCCAGGGAAGCCACAGAGGGTAACTGGCTTCCCATGTAGCTCTGCGTTATGAAATGGGCTAAGGTTGGCTTCAGTCCAAATACTCAGGCAGGACCCCTAGTAGAGGAGGATGGTCCTCAGGAACTTTGCTCAGGGTGAGCCAGTGGAGAAGGAGTCAAGCCAACAGCAAACGAAAAGAATAATCAGGTTGCCTGCCCTCAAGATCCCCAGGCATTTAGGGAGGTGCTTGCTTTTTCCTTGGAGTCCTGTGTTCGACTGCTAACTGAAAAGTTGGAGGTTCGAGTCCACTCAGAGGCACCTTAGAAGAAAGGGTTGGTGATCTACTTCTGAAAAATCTGCCATTTAAAACCTTGTGGAGCATATTTCTACTCTGACACACATAAGGTCCCCATGAGTCAGAATTGATTTGACAGCAACTGATTTTTTCTCCCTTTTCCTTAATGAATAGGAGGTTTTACAAAGGTAATAGACTTCCAATAGACTTCTAACAGCTGATGTCAGTCATCCCATGTGTGGGTTTAAATCAGCATTTCAGCAGCCATGTCCCCGCGTGAACCGTGGGACTTGCCCTCAGCGGTGAAGTCATCTTGTATCCCAGAGCAAGAGGGGCAGGCTGACTCCCTAGGTGTGAACTCTCGCTCCATCACTTAACAGGTGCCTCACCTGGAACAGTTCCCCACCTCACTGTCCTCACCTGTAAATGGGGAGAATAACAGTAGTTACTTAACAGGACTACTGTGAGGCTTAAAAGAGTAAACGAGCACTCAGAACAGTTCTTGACACATTGCAAACACTATGTAAGTGTTAGCTATTGCTACTGTTATTTATTATTAGATACAGATCAACCCTCTGATCCTAGGACTCCAGTCCAGGGATTCTCAATCCTGCCTGCACATTAGGCTCCACCTGGGATGTTTTACATAATAGCCATGCCTGGGCCTCATAGCAGACAATGCAATCAGAGTCTCTGGGATTGGGTCCAGGAAAGAGTTAAGAGGTGGTTCTAGCCCTCCAGGAACTTAAATCTAGCAGGTGAGACAAAATTAATACACATATAACTGTCAAGAAAGTTAAGGCTCATATTTGACCACAACTGATGCAACCCAGGAAAGCAAGGATCAGGAGGAAACGAAGGGCAGGTTGGTTTCTTCGTTTGAATAGAAGTGGTTGAAGTGTTGAAATCAAGGGCATTTTATGAGGGTTTTTGTGGTTGTTGCCACCGAGTCGGCTCCAACTTGTGGCGACCCCATGTACAACAGAAGGAAACACTGCCTGCTCCTGTGCCGTCTTCATGATTGTTACACTTGAGTCCTTTGTTGTGATCACTGTGTATTTTGAGTGCCTTCCAATCTAAGGGGCTCATCTTCCGGCACTATATCAGACAATATTCTGTTGTGATCTATAAGGTTGTCATGGATTGTATTATGTCCCACTGTCTTAGTCATCTAGTGCTGCATAACAGAAATACCACAAGTGGATGGTTTTTAATGAAGAGGAGTTTATTTCCTTACAATAAAGTAGGCTAAAAGCCTAAATTCAAGGTGTCAGCTCCAGGGGAAGGCTTTCTTTCTCTCAGCCTTCTCATCAGTGTTCCCCCAGACTGGGAGCTTCTCTGCGCAGGGACCCCGGTCCAAAGGACGCGCTCTGCTCCCGGCACTGCTTTCTTGATGGTATGAGGTCCCCCCATCTCACTGCTCACTTCTGTCCTTTATATCTCAAGACATTGCCTCAGGATACAGTCCAGTCTTGTAGATCAGGTCCTGCCTTACTAACACAACTGCCACCCATCCTCCCTCATTAACATCATAGAGGCATGAAAAACTGTACTCTGACAAATTTGAAAACCTAGAGGAAACGGACAAATTTCTAGAAACTCACTACCTACCTAAATTAACACAAACAGAGGCTAAATAAACCCATAACAAAAGAAGAGATTGAAAAGGTTATTAAAAAACTGCCAACAAAAAAAAGCCCTGGCCCGGATGGCTTCACTGGAGAATTCTACCAAACTTTCAGAGAAGAGATAACACCACTTCTACTAAAGGTATTTCAGAGCATGGAAAAGGATGGAATACTCCCAAACTCATTCTATGAAGCCATCATAACCCTGACACCAAAACCAGGTAAAGACACCACAAAAATAGAAAATTACAGACTGATATCCCTCATGAACATTGACACAAAATCCTCTACATCATAGAGGCAGGTTTATAACATACAGGAAAATCACACAGTACCAGGAATCATGGCCTAGCCAAACTGATACACACTTTTTTTGGGGGGACATAATTCAAACCATGACACCCCCTAAAAATGTGTGTGTTAATTTGGCTGGGCCATGATTCCTGGTATTGTGTGATTTTCCTATATATTGTAAATCCTGCCTCTATGATGTTAACGACGGAGGATGGGTGGCAGTTGTGTTAATGAGGCAGGACTCAGTCTACAAGACTGGATTGTGTCCTGAGGGAGTCTCTTGAGATATAAAAAATAGAAGTGAGCAGAGAGACAGGGGGACTTCATACCACCAAGAAAGTAGTGCCAGGAGCACAGCGCATCTTGTGGACCCAGGGTCCCTGTGCAGAGAAGCTCCAAGTCTAGGGGAACATCGATGAGAAGGTCAAAAGAGAGAGAAATCCTTTCCCTGGAGCTGACGCCCTGAATTTGGACTTTTAGCCTACTTTACCGTGAAGAAATAAATTTCTCTTTGCTGAAGCCATCCACTTGTGGTATTTCTGTTGTAGCAGCACTAGATGACTAAGACAAAGGTGTTCATTGGTTAATTTCTGGAAGGAGATCACGAGACCTTTCCTCCTAGTCTGTCTTAGTCTGGAAGTTCCGCTGAAACTTATCCACCTTGGGTGACCTGGCTGGTATTTGAAAGAAATTCTGGTAGCATAGCTTCCAGCATCATAGCAACACACGAGCCACCACAGTACAACAAGCTGACAGACATGAGGGAGAGGGTGTGTACTTGGGAAGGTCTGGGTACTTGTTTTGGAGGAGGGAAAGGAGATGGGCAAACAGTTGACAAAGACAGGTAAGCTGAATGCACACGCCACATGCAATGACCACTGCCTCAGATAGGGCTGAGCACACAGTAGGTGCTCAGTAAATAGTTAATGAAAGAATGAATAAATGCGTACACATGTCCTTTAAAACTGTGCATTTGTAATTCTGAGATTTCTGTGTATTTTGTCATTCTAGTCACCTTGAGAGCTTAGACATTTATTCATCTTTCATTCACTCCCCCCATATCTTTATTGAGCACCTACTGTGTACCATGCCCTCTATGCTGGAAATGCAAAGACACTGAGGATTGGTGTTCTCAGGGCCTGTGTTCTTAATCCTGTCTAAACAAACCTTCAATGAATCTATTTGCATTTATTATTCAAATTCATTGGCCTCAAGGTCCCCAGGAGTTTAGGGAGGTGCTTTCTTTTTCCTTAGTGAACAAGAGGTTTTCAAAAAATAATAGACTTCCATAAATATTCCAAACTGATTCTCCTAACAAATTATTTGAAATTCCCTCAAAATCTGAGCCTCTGTCCAGGTTTCTTGAAATCTCTTTTTCCACATTTTATTTGGCTCATGTCTTGGTGGATCAGTGGTAGAATTTTCACCTTTCATGTGGGAGACCCAGGTTTGAGTATCAGCCAGTGTACCTCGTGCCAGCCACCACCTCTCTGTCAGTGAAGGGTTGCACATTGTTACTAAGCTGAACAGGTTTCAATGGAGCTTGCAGACTAAGACTAGGAAGAAAGGCCTGGTGATCTACTTCTGAAAATTAGCCAATGAAAACCCCATGGATCACAATGTTCTGATCAACAACTGATCATGAGGATGACACAGGACTGGATAGTGTTTAGTTCTGTTGTGTTTGGGGTCTCCATGAGTTGGGGGCCAACTTGATGGTAGCTAACAACAAACAACATCTCTAGCTCATGTCGCGCCCTTAGGAAAAACTTGAGTTCCCCTGTCTGATTCTGCCCATCCCAGGTCCAAAGAGCTGGATCTTCCCTTCTGATCCTCAACCTAAATTCTCCCAGCACAAGAAATACGTCTTCCCAGAGGGCCCTAAGATTCAACTGGAGCCCTCAGAAAGACACCAGGAGAAAATATCATATTTGGGATATTTACTGTATGACCAAGATTGTGCTAAGCATGCAACATCTGTAAGTTAATTTCACCCTCACAGATATGCAGGTTTTCATCCTTGATTTACAGATAAGGAAACTGGGGCTTGGGAGTAGGGAGGCTCTTTCTTATAGTCACATATAAGGCTGCCACATACAGCTTCTCAGGCTGTGCATTGCACAACTCCAGGTGGTGACATTCATAGATGATGTGGATTAGCTGGTAAAGCCAGTGACAGGATTTGAACCCAGCTCTTTCTAGCTCTACAGCCCATGCTCTTAATCCTTGTGCTACACAGTCTCTTAGAAAATAAGACCTGTGTGGGACCTCAGAGACCACCTTGCCCAGAGATTGCAAACTGGGGGAACCGAGGGTCATATCAAGCCTTTTTTGTTTGTCTGGCTCATTGGAGTCAATATTACACAAAGCAGAAGATTTCACCCAAAAATCTAGATTTCTGTCTTCTGAAGAATCAAACACTGGGCCACATTCTAACATGGCTGTGTTCGGCTGGAATTGAGCAGTGTCTCCCGTTTAGACGGGGTGTGAGTTCTCTACTCTACTGAAGTTGCCACATCTCCCTTTGTTCTCATACCTCTGCCCACCTCACTCATGTACATCACTTCCCTGGCCCCCATAGGCATTTGACTGTTCCTCTTGCTACATATATCCAACATACAGACATGAATCTTAACTTCCAGATACTCTCCAAACCAAACATACCTCCCTGCCATTGCTCATGCTGTTCCCGACCCCCGGAATGTCCTGATCTCTTTTCCACCTGGGAAACTCCTGTTCATCATACGAGGTTGGGTTGTCACCTTAATGAAGCCTTCCATGAGTGCCTCCAATTGCCCCTCACCTAAGCACTGTTATTGTTGTTGTTAGTTGCCCTGGAGACGGCTCTGACTCATGGCGACCTTATGTATAGCACAGAAAACGTTACCCGGTCCTGCGCCATCTCCATGATCTTTGTATGTTTCAGTCCATTGTTGTAGTTATTGTTTCAGTCCAGCTCATTGATGGTTTCCCTCATTTTTGCTGACCCTCTACTTTACTAAACATGATGTCCTTTTCTAGCAACGTACTTTTCTGATAACAAGTCCAAAGTAAGCAAGCTGAAGTCTTGCCACCCTTGTTTCTAAAGAGCATTCTGGTTGTATTTCTTCTATGACTGATTTGTTCTTTTTTCCTGAAGTCCACAGTATGTTCATATTCTTCACTGAGCATTACCAAAAAATCTGTTGCCATCAAGTCAATTCTGACTCTTAAGCAACCCTACAGGACAGAATAGGACTGCCCCATAGGGTTTCCAAGAAGCGGCTGGTGGATTCAAACTGCTGACCTTTTGGTTAGCAGCTGAGCTCTTAACCACTGCACCACCAGGCCTCCTCACTAAGCATTAGGATGAGCTATTTACTTGTTGGTCCCCTCACTGGATGATGGGCTTCTTGAGAACAAGAATATGTCTTTGATCTCTGTATCCCCAGTGCCAAGCATGATGCGTGGGACAGAATTGACACCAAACAGTGTTTATTCCTTCTGTCTCCCCTACTTCCCCCTTCTCCCTATAGATTAAGAAACTGAGGATCAGAGAGCACACAGCACAGACTTGTCCCAGAGCACACAGCACAGACTGTGTAGAGCAGAAGAAGCCATTGGCGACCATGTATTCTCACCCCTGTATTTTACAGAGGAGTCCCTGGTGGTGCAAGTGGTTAACATGCTCAACTTTAACCTAAAAGGTTGGTTGTTCTAGTCCACCCAGAGGTGCCTCAGAAGAAAGGCTTGGTAATCTACTTCCAAAAAAATCAGCCATTGAAAACCCTATGGAGCACAGTTCTACTCTGATACACATGGGGTCACTTTGAGTGAAAGTTGACTTGATGGCAATTTTTTTTTGTTATTGTTGTTGTTTTCATTTTACAGAATAGCAAGCTAGGTGGAGAAGGAGCTTACTCAAGGTCCCACAGTTGGTCTTTTATTTTGGGGGGTGGGGTGGGAAAGATGGTTTATTTTATTTGTTTCTCAGTAATGGCGTCATTGTGGGGAAAACAAAGAGGGGGGAAGGAGGGACCACCAAGAATCAAATACCTTTGGGAGAAGGCCTAAACCTCCCAGAATCCCTTGTCCCTTCCCACTTTGGGTGCTTGGGGGTGGGGGTGGGGGAGTGAAAGGGAAGAGGCAGGGCGTGAATGAGAAAGTTAACAAGTAGAAAAAGGCACTGGTGGGTTATATCTTGGGCCTGTGGGAGGGAGGGTAAAGCCAGGGGCTCCTTGGCACCCAGGCCTGGGCTCTACTCCTTTCCCTTCCCTTTCTTGCCTTTGGCCTTGGGGTTCAGGGCTTCATCACAAGGATGGTCTCCTGGCACTGGGCATTATACCGTGCCTTCTTCAGGGTGCCTTGGTGGGCTTTGGTGCCTGTGCCCCCATCACACACACCTCAGCTCTTAAACTTGTACTTGCAGTCAGCTCCAAATTCCTTCTTCTGGTTGCAGGTCACTGTGCAGCGGATGCGCTGAGTCTGGGCCCCACAGGTGCCCTCGCCGAAACCCAGGCCTCAGTCCTTGCTGTTGAGAGTGCAGGGCCCCCAGGTCCACTCCACGCACTCGCTCCCTGGGGTTCCCTTCTTCACCTTGTCTTTCTTTTGGCCACTGAGGAAGTGAGCGCCAATAGGGCAAGGAGCGCAAGGAGGAAGAAGGCTCCTTGCTGCATCTTGCTGCCAGTGCTGCTTCACTCCTTCCCTTGCTGGGCCCATACGTTTGGTCTTTTAACTTCTAGTACCCTTGCCAAACTCCACTTTAGAGCTGGCTCCTGCTAGGCTGTTGGTGACATGCTTGAATTCTATTTCCTAGCATGGCCAGGGAGTCTCCCTGCGTTTCCAGAACGTCTTGGCTGGTTCCCACTTTGAAAGTGGGGACCCCTGGGCATTTCTCAATTTTCTTCCCTCCCTGAGCTAGAAGGTGGCATCCCCGCTCAGTCCACTTTAGAGCTGCTGACAGGACTGTGGAGGAAAAGCTCATTGGTGGGGTTGGGAGCTTCCCGTGGCCCAAGCACTCTGCTGTCCCTGTTAGTCTATCTCTGGTTCTGGTCCCAGGACCTCAAGGGCTGCAGGCTCCCCTTTGTAGAGGCTATTCATAGACTAGAGAGGGCCCGGCTCCTGGGCAGGCAACCAAACCCACATTGCACCCTCCCTCAACTTCTTGGTAGCGCAGTGGTTAAGTGCTCATCTGCTAACTGGAAGGTCAGTGGTTTGAACCCTCCAGCCGCTCAGCTGGAGAAAGATGTAGCAGTCTGTTTCCATAAAGATTACAGCTTTGGAAACCTTATGGGGGCAGTTCTACTCTGTCACATGGGGTTGCCAGAGTCGGAAATCAACTCAACAGCAACGGGTTTGGTTTTTTGTTTTTTCAAATCTTTAAGGAAGCAGATCACCAGGCCTTCTTCCATGGTACTGCTCAGTGGGTCTGAACCGCCAACCTTCAGGTTAGCAGCCAAGATCGCAAACTGCTTGGGCCACCCAGGGACCCCGCTCCCTTCTTACCTGGCTGCAACTTCTTTCCAGAGCCCTAGCCTCTGACTTTTCCAGTGATTAGGATGAACTGCAGATCACAACTCTCACTATTCTTGTTCTCTTTCTGTTGGTGACAGTATTCGGGACCCCATCTGATTTCTTTACTGAGCACTCCTTCTGTGACAGGCTTTGGGTTGGGGGTGTAGGGACCCTGCCCTCCCAGAGCTGAGAGTCCAGTGAGGAAGACAGAGAACAGGTAAATAGTTACAACAAAGCAAATTAATAATATAAATAAGTAAAATCAAGGAAAATAGTTACAAAGTGCTATGAGATACTATGACATGGGAACATACCAAGGAAAAATCAAACCCATTGCCTTCAAGTTGATTCAGACTCATGGAGATCCCATGTGTTACAGAGTAGAATTGTTCCATAGGGTTTTCTTGGGTGTAATCTTTAAGGAAACAGATTGCCAGGCATTTCTTTCATGGAGCCTCTGGGTGGGTTGGAACCGCCCACCTTCAGGTTAGCAGTCAAGCACAAACCACTTGCACCACCCAGGCTCCTTAAGGAAACATGAGACAAGGGAATATTGACAAAATGGAAGTAGCACAAATATTGCCATTCCATCAATGCCATGTCATGCAGTCATTAAAAAGAGTGTTACTATCTCTAGTGATTGGTCTGGAAAGATGTTCAAGATACACTGTTGTCAAAGGCTACCCACCAGAGACCAGCAAGAGCACTCTTGTGGTCCACAGCTGGTTTTATTTAGTCTGCCACCGCACAGGAAAATGCACCCCAGGGATCCATGGGTGTGTGACAGCAATGTGGGATGGGGGGAGAGGGGAAGGTTGGGAGGAGTTTCTCAGAGGATCTGAACCTGACTTGGATAATTCTAAAGAGGGATTAAGGAAGCAGGTTCTGGAATGGATGGTGTCTTGTTCTTTTTTTCTGTTACTGCTGTTGTTCAGTGATTTTTTTTGACTGCAGGTTGACCTTGTCTCTCTGTGTTGTTCAAAGCACAGTTGCAGTATGGCCCAGTCTAAGCCCCACGTCACTGGGGCTTAGTTTATATTCTGTGAGCATCGCTTATGTTCAGATGGGAGCATCACATTCTGGTTCCCAGCAGAGCCTTTTTTTTTTTTTTTTACTTTTGCCCTGATAATAGAAAAAAACTGGTTTCAAATTTTGGTAAAAGTACACCCACATACATATATGTGTGTAATGTATATATGTGTGTATATAATGTATATATGGTATATGGAATACATATGTGTGAGCATATATAAAGCATATATGTGATGTATATACTTTACATATGTATGTATGTAATGTGCATATGTATATATACATATACATAATACATATACATATATGTAACGTGTGTAATGCATATATTATACATTAGGTATATATTATGTAAGTTATATATGTATGTATATATTATATATATGTATATACTTGTATGGAGCCCTGGTGGCACAGTGGTGAAGAGCTCAGTTGCTAATCAAAAGGTTGGCGGTATATATTATACAAGTAAGTATGTAACGTATATATATGTACTGCTGTTGTTGTTACCTGCCATTGAGTTGATTTTGACTCCTAACGACCCCTTGTGACAGAGTAGAACTGCCCCATAGGGTTTTCTTGGCTGTAATCTTTATAGGAGCATACGCCAGGTCTTTTTCCTGCAGAGTCGCTGGGTGGATTTGAACCAATGGCCTTTTGGTTAGCAGCCAAGAGCTTAACTGTTGTGCCACCAGGGCTCCTGTATGTATACAGTGTATATGTTTTATATGTATAAGCGTGTGTGAAAGAAAACAAATGAATTCCAATTACGCCTTTTTTGTGATTCATGGGTTTTGGCCTTTGCGTTATTTTTAACCTTTAGCAATGTCATATAAAAATAAGGATTTCTGGCTTTTACTAAAAAAAAAAAGGAAGATTTGACAACTTTGAGCTTATATCCTACATAGCAAAATTTGCCTGGAGTTGAGGATTGCCTGGGAGGGCAAAAGTGAGGCCGTGGGCATTTGGAAGACTTCGATGACCCCTTTTGGTCGCCCAAACGTCAGTTCCTGCCTCTGTTCAGGGAAACCTTGCTTAACTCCCCAGGGCAGAATTAACTACTCTTTCTCCAGAATTCCCAACTAAATCTTGCTCACGTGTCTGTGAATGCTATCATCTGGTTGCACTTCTATTGTTTACTTAGAGTTTGCGTCCCTTCTAGACTCTAATCTCTTGGATCATAGAGACCATGTCTTTTCAGCTTGTGTCTCCACCACAATCCTTGCCCAGCCAGGGATTATGTTACCTCATTATGTTACCTGCCTGGCTTGTAGGTATTTGGATTTGTAGCCCTTCTCATATTGTAGAACAAACTGGCAGTCAGGTGGAGCCCTCATCATCTGGGCCCTCTCTAACCACCTTATCTAAATGAGTAGCCCCTAGGCCGTTCAGCCACTCTCTGTCCCATTACCCTATTTTATTTCCTTTGTAGCACAGATGACTCTCTGAAATGATCTCATTTAATATTTATTGCCCATTTACTCTTTGTTTCCTTTCACCAAAATGTAAAGCTCTGTATTTGTCTGATTGATGGCCACATCTCCAATTCTGTGCCTGCCATTTTTTAGCTGAGTGTTTTGAGCCTTGGTTCCCTCTTCTCTAAAATGTGTGTAATGTGCTAACCGTACAAGATGTTGACCCGTTTTTAGGGGAAGGGTAAGTCCATGTTTTTGTGTTTGTGAAATCTGGAGGGGGGTGGGTGCATGAGCTAGCATCTTCCAGAAGCAGAGAGAGAGAAAGCCAAATGATACATTTATTTTTGCCTCCACGGGCACAGAACCAAGAGTTTCCCTTACCCTGGCTTCACTTTCCCAGAAAACTGGGGTGGGCTTGGTGCCAGTGGGCACCTCAAGGGACTGTGGGAGGATGCAGCACTGGCGGTCCCCAAGGAGAAGTAGGAAGGGGCCTGGAGTCCGGAGCCAGAAGGCTGGGAGCTGGAAACAGGGGCACTTCCTGAAAACCCTGGGAGGACAGAGGCAAGGCTGTGGACATCTGGAAGACGCACAGCTTTTGATCACCCAAACTTCAGTTCCTGCTTCTGTTCTAGGAAACCATGCTTAAATCTGCAGGGCAGAATTAACTGCTTCTTCTCCAGTATTCCCACTAAATCTTGCTCACACATCTGCGAATGCCATTGTCTGGTGGCATTTCTATTGTCTACTCAGAGTTTGTGTCTCTTCTAGACTCTGATCTCTTAGATCATAGAGACCATGTCTTCAACTTGTGTTCCCAGGCAGAATCAGGCAGAGCTCCTTCTCTAATGCTCCCACTACACATGGCCCACACATTGGTGATGGCAACTATCTGGTGGGTTGGAATTGTTTATGCCCGTGGGTACCTCTTTATTCACCAGGAGGGCAGAGGGCATATATTTTCATCTTTGTGTCCTCAGCTCTCAGCACGTAGAATGGATACTCAGTAATAGTTTGCTGACAGATAAAAGGAAGATAAAGATTGCCTGGTGGAATTCCCATGTACCTTCTGTGGAGGGACACACAGTGATCACTCTGCCAGTGCAACCTTCCTCTGCAACTTAACATTAGAAGGACTTGCAATGGGCTCGGGTTTTGCCTGTTTTGAAGAACTTATTTCCTTTCTTCCAGGCAGTAAGGGTCAACACAAGGATGATCAGTTTGTCATTTTTGTCATACTGTGGTGGCTGGCATGTTGCTGTGATGCTGGAAGCTATACCACCAGTATTTCAAATACCAGCAGGGTTACCATGTACTAGACTGGTTTCTTTTCTTTTTCTTTTGTGACATTTCATTGTGCTTTAGGTGAAAGTTTACATAGCATATTAGTTTTCCACCCAATAGTTTATACACAAAGTGTTCCGTGGTATCAGTTACAATCCCTGCAATGTGTCAGCACTCTCCCTATTTTCTCCCTGGCTTCCCTGTTTTCTTGAGTCTGGTTTCTCTGTCCCTCCCTGTTTTCTCATTTTGGGTTTTGGGCAAATGTTGCCCTTTTGGTCATGTATTGTTGATTGTTCTAAGGAGCACATTCTTCATGGATGTCATTGTTTATTTTATAGTCCTGTTTATTATTTGTCTGAAAGGTTGCCTCCAAGAGTGTCTTTGGTTTCAAGTTAGAAGATTGTCTCAGGGCAATAATCTCAGGGGTTCCTCCAGTCTCTCTCAGACCAGTAAGTTTGATCTCTTTTTTTTTTTTAAACTTGAATTTTGTTCTCTGTTTTTTACTCATTCTAACCAGGACTTTCTGTTGTGGTCTTGGTCAGAGTGGTCAGTAATAGTAGTCGGGCACCATCTAGTTCTTCTGGTCTTGTGTTAGAGGAGACTGTGGTTTATGTGGGCCATTAGTCCTTTGGACTTATTGCTTCCTTGAGTTTTCTTTTTTCTTCATTCTCCTTTGCCCCAGACTGGAAGAGACAAATAGTTACTTCTTAGAAGGCCACTCGCAAACTTTTAAGACCCTGAATGCTAGTCAGATGTAGAACATTGTCTTTATGAACTGTGTTTTGCCAATTGATCTAGATGTCCCCCAGGACTATGGAGTAGACAGGTTTCTGCAGAGCTTCTAGACTAAGACAAACTAGGAAGAAAGGGCTGGTGATCTACTGAAAATCAGGCAATAAAAAGCTTATGGATCACAACAGAACATTGTCCAATATAATGCTGGAAGATGAGCCCTCTAGGTTGAAAGGCACTCAGAATACTCAGTGGCTGCAGCAACGGACTCGAGCATGCCAGCTATCATGAAGATGGCTCAGGATCAGGTGATGTTTCATCCTATTGTACATGGGGTTGTCATGAGTCAGAGCCGCCTCAATGGCAGCGAACAACAATGCTATCTGTTGAGTTCTTACATTCACATACATTAGTTCATTAAATCATCACATCGACCCCATCTCTGGTTGATAGAGGGTGCACCTAAAGCTCAAAGAGTTGGAGAAGCCCAAACACTTTTGACTGCCTTAGGCCACCTGGGATGCAATAATAAATGTCTCACTAGGGCTGGAGTAGGGTCAGATTCAGCAACCACAGGCTTAAATGATCTTCTGCCTGCTCCAATACATGCGGGCAGAAAGCTCTGTCAATCCCTTTGCTGGGAGGCTCGGCAGATCCAAGATCTCCAGTGTGAGGCTAGGTAGTGTTTGGGTAGACTTTGAGGCAGTTCACCAGTATACGAAGCTGCTGTGCACAGGTCATTCCGCCAAAGGGCATGGCACCTGGGGGCCTCTGGGAGCCTGGTAATGATTAGTACAGCTGCCAGCACCCCAGCTCAAGGGCAACAGGCCTCCCTGTGACTTTGCGAGCTGATCTTATCTGCCAGCAGGCGAGTACCAGCCGCACAATGGTGTTCCCTCTGAGACGCATGCAAAATGCAGTCTTAGGGGACCTAAGAAGAAACCGCATGTCCAGTCCTTCATCTGCCTGACTTTAATGAGCAAGTCTTCATCATCTCCCAATGGCACTCCTCAACCCAACGTTTGCTGCCAGCCCCTCTGCTGTAGCCTTTCTGCTTGCTCAATGGGGATTTTACTAAAGCTCAAGCTGAATTTGGTCTAAAAAAAAAAAAAAATCAGTTGCAATTGAGTCAATTTCAACTCATAAGGACCCCATGTGTGTCAGAGTAGAACAGTGCTCCATAGGCTTTTCAATGGCTGATTTTTTGGAAGTAGATCTCCAGACCTTTCTTCAAAGGCACCTCTGGGTGGACTTGAACCCTGACATTTCTATTAGCAGCTGAGGACATTAACCTTTGCACCACTCAGGAACTCCTAAATCTGGTCTGCCACTTGTTAAAGCCACTCTGAGGTCTTTCAACCTTTTGCTAGAATGTTTTTCCAGGACCTACCTCCTTTTTCTCTTCCCCAAACCTGGCAGGTGAGAACTTCCAGCAAGGGCATGGGCTGAGCGCTGAGTCATTGCAGATGTTCAGAGGTTGAGGGGAGGCTCTGTTTGTGACCCAGGGCCTGCAATTCTAGGACCCCCCCCTATTCTGATATTGGTAAGCCCCACAGAAGGAACAGTGTGGACTCTAGATTAGTCAGCCCACATTTTCTTGGAAGCTGTGATAGTGAGCAAGCTATTCACTGATCTCTCTGAGTCTCCATTTTCTCAGCTGTACAATGTGGAGGCTGAAACCCACCTCACAGGATGATTGCAAGGATATAATAAGAGGAGTTTTATAAAACCCCTAGCACAGTGTTGGGCACTGCAGCTGTTACTCTGCTATGTGAGCCACAGATAGATCTGCCAACTTGTGCAGGATCCTTGGCCAGGGGCATGAACTGAAACACTTGAGAATGGGTGGAAGGCCCATTGTCCCACTGGGAGGGAAAGTCATGAGACCCCTCCCATTGCTCCAGTATTTCCATAGTCCTTAGGTTTAGATTTGCTGTTTTCCAAATATTTCCAGCCTTCTACCAGTAAATCAGTTGTCACTGAGTCAATTCTGACTCATGGCAGCCCCCTGGATGATGTAAACAGTTAACATGCTCAGTTGCTAGCTGAAAGGTTGACAGTTCAAGTCCACTCAGAAGGACCTTGGAAGAACTTAGCAATCTAGTTCCAAAAAAATTAGCCATTGAGAATCCTAGGGAGCACAGTTCAACTCTAACACACATAGAATCACCATGAGTCTGAATTGATTTGATGGCAACTGTTTTTTTTTTTTTTTTTTAATTCCTGGGTGGTGCAAATGATTAATGCACTTGGATACTAACCAAAAGGCTAACAGTTCAAATCTACCCAGAGGTGTCTCAGAAGAAAGGTCTGGCAATCAACTTCCAAAATATCACCCACTGAAAACCCTGTGGGGCACAGTTTCAATCTCCTAGCTTTTGCTTATGTTGTTACTGCTGCCCAGCACATCCTTACCTCCATATTTATTCTCATGGTCATTCAACAATAGTTTACTGATTTTTCTGACCCTGATATTGCATCAGGTGCTGGGATATGGCTGGGAACCAAACAGACCCAGTCTTTGTTCTCATGAAGCTTGCATTCTAGTTGGGTGAGAACTAAAGAAATTAAAACAAGAGAACTTTGATGGTTTGAAATGCTCTGAAGAGCTGAAGGCATGTACTTGGATAGAGTGACTGGTGGGTGGGTAGGGGGCTGCTTTGGGAAGGGAGGTAAGGAATGGGTGCCAATCACAAAAGCCAGCTCTGGCTAATGAGCACTGAACAGGATCTGTCTGAGTGGAGAACATTGGGAAACTTGTTGAATCTACAGGAAAGAAAACAAGGCTTGGAAAGGGGCCAGGACCCAAGTGAGACCACAGCCAAACCAGCCATAAGACAGTCTTCCAAGAAGCTGCCACCAATACCCCTGCCTGGCACCCTTGCTGACACCCTGCTGAATTCTGGGCTTGATTCCTGCCACCACTGCAAATAATTTTTGACTGTCCTATTAGAATGGTTGAGGCTAGGTCACATACCTGCCCCATAATTCCCAGCAGGCAGGAGGGATATCCATCTTTCTTTGGCCTCCCTGATAAGAAGGCTAGTCTGACTTTGAGTACGCAAGAAATGGGAAATGTTTGAGGAGGTGACATCTGATTTGAGGTCTAAATGGAGGTGAGGGATGTTACAGATTGAACTGTGTCCCCCCAAAATATGTGTTGTAAATCCTAACCCCATACCTGTGGTTATAATCCCATTTGGAAATGGGTTTTCTTTGTTATGTTAATGAGACAGTATTAGTGTTGTGTGTGTTTTGAGTCAATCTCTTTTGAGACACAAAAGGAACAGATTAAGCAAGAAAGTGAAGAAGCAGAGATGGGGGAAGCAAGATGCCAAGCCACATGAAGATCGCCCAGGAGCAGAAGCTCAGAAGAGACAAGGACCTTCCTCCAGAGCTGACTGTGGTGGATTAATTACTTTTGTGTGTGGTCTTTTTAGCCATGGTCTTGTAATTTCCACCCAGGTGATTGCGTGGGACTGTGTGATAAGGTAATTGTGGCCCACCACCAAGGGGATTGGTCAGTTTTGCCTTAAAAGAGCCAATTCCAGAGCAGAGAGGAGGATCTTACCACCATCAAGGAAGAACAGCCAGGAGTGGAGAGCATGTCCTTTGGACCTGGGATCCCTGTGCTGAGAAGCTCCTGGAAGCAGGGAACCAGGAGAGGGAGCACAAGCTGTAAGGCTGAAGATGGTGAGAAATGGTGGCAGCAGAGACCCAGCAGCAGGAGACAGTGCCTTGGGTTTCCTGGCTCACAGAGAGAGAAAGCTGAGTGCCTTTGGGGAGAGGCCTAGGGCTAGGGAGAGGTGTGCCTGCGAGCACGGTTGGAAAGAGGCTGTCCTGATGGAAGAACTATATCCTGAGTGTTCCTGAGCCTGAATTGTAACTGTTACTTCCCTAATAAACCCCATAATTGTTATTATGGTCTGTGAGTTCTGTGTGGCCATTGCAATGAATTGTCGAACCCAGCAGAGAGCACTGTAGGAGGGATGGGTGGTGTCAGAATTAGTAAAGATGGCGGAGAGAAGAGGCATGTCTGACCTTCCTCCTCCGCCTACCCCCCCCCCCCCTAAGAATCAGCCTTATCAGCCTTGGACTGTTGATCTTGATTCTCCTTCTTCCTTGTGAAGTTAGGTCAGGCACTGCCCCCAAACAGTTTTTACACCTATATAGAGAGAAAATCTTCCCCTAGAGCCATTGCCAGGAATTCAGTTTTCTAGTCTCCTAAATTATGAAAAAATAAATTTGTATTTGCTAAAGCTACCGATTTCTGGTATTTCTATTATAGTAGCACTACATAACTAAGGGAGCCCTGGTGGCACAGTGGTTAAGCGTTTGGCTGCTAACCAAAAGGTCGGCAGTCCGAATCCACCAGCCACACCTTGGAAACCCTATGGGGCACTTCTACTCCATCCTATAGGGTCACTTTGAGTTGGAATAGACTCAACAGGCAACGGGTTTGTTTTTTTGGTTTCGATAACTAATACTGAAAGGGGGGGGAGGGGGAAGGGAAGAGGAAGGATTCCAGGCAAAGTGAACAGCAACTGCAAAGGCCCTGGGGCAGGAATCAGCTTGAAGAGTTCCAGGAACAGAAACAAGGTCATGTGGTGGGAACGCAGGGGGCTCAAGAGGGAGACCAGGAGGAGAGGTGGGCAAAGCATCTGCCTTGATTTGCAATGTGGCTGTTGCCACAAAGCGCCTCCCGTCCCATATCCCACCTTCCCAAATTCGACAGAGATTGCTCTACTTTGAATTCCATCTGCATCTGAGTCACAGTCTCTCATGACACCACATGCTTTCCTCCTGATACGACAGTTATTTATGTTATTTGACTGAAAGCCACCAGAGGGCAAGGACAGGGTTATATTTTCATCTCTGTGTTTCAGTGCCCAGACACTCTTGGTTCAGGAAAGTTCTCAGGATTGACTGAATTTTGGCTGAATGATTTAATCCGCTGCACACAGCAGGGGCAGAGCAAGTGAATAATGCAGGGCCCTGTGTGAAGCAGCACTAATGGGTTTCTAGCTCTTACATAAATATTGTACCAAGTAAAGATTCAGAGGAGTTCCTGGGTGGTGCAAATGATTAACACGCTCATCTATTAAAAGGTTGGATGTCTAAGTCCACCCAGAGGCACCTTGGAAGAAAGGCCTGGTGATTTACTTTTGAAAAATCAGCGATTAAAAACTCTATGGCCCATCAACAGTTGAATGGATAGACAAAATGTAGTATATACATACAATGGAATACTACTCAGCCAGTAGGAGAAATGAAGTCTTGGTACATGCTACAATATGGATGGAGCTTGAAGACATTATGCTGAGTGAAATAAGTCAATCACAAAAGGACAAATATTGTATGATGTCACTTATATAAAAAGACAAGAAAAGGCAAATGTATAGAGACCAAAGTTTCTTAGTGGTTATCACGGGTGGGAGGGAGGGGGGAAGGGGAGGTTATTGCTCATGAAGAACTGAGTTTCGGTTTACAGTGACGGAAAAATTGCACTGATTAAGGGTAAGTTTGCACAGTTCATTGTACTAAGTGCTCTCAATAAGTTGTACACCACCTATAAAAAGTTGAATTGGTGAAAGTTGTGTGATAGGCATATTTACAACAACAGCAAAGTAGCTGCTGAGGCTGCTTATGTACAACCAAACATCTCATGGGATTTGGTTCCTTGGTTAAGAGGTTTAGTGTCATGGTGGTTTCATGGGACAGCTCAGTTAATTGGCCTAATAATGTGTTTGGAGCTTCTATTTTACCTCCTAGTTTATTGAGTAGTGCCTGGGGGTCTTAAAAGCTTGCAAGTGGCCATTCAATGCATAATTGGTCTCTATTTGCCTGGAGCAACAGAGGAAGAAGGAGAGTCAGGAATAGGATGAGGAAGTGGAATGTACAGCTAATTGCCTCGGTGAGCAGCTTCTTCCTTTGCCATGAGAGCAGAAGAACTGGATAGTGCCTTGCTACTATTACTGAGCATTTTGACCAATGATCTACAGAAGACTTCTGATCAAAAGGGACAATATGCAGAGCAGAATTTCAAATTCTCATGGAATGTAGACTTTATGGAGCTATGAAGGCTGGATGAACCCCTGAAACTATTGCCCTGAGATAATCTTTAAACCTTAAACCAAAATTATCCCCTGAAGTCTTCTAAAAACCAGACAATAGTTTAGCTTAAATTTAAAAAATGTCTCCCTTGAGCATTACGCTCTTTTAAGAACTAGCTATATGGCATCAAACTGACAACAGCAACTCAAAAGATAAGACAGGAAACTTAGGAGACAGCAAGTTTATGTTAATGGGGGAAGAACAGCTCAGAAAATGAGGGCAAGAATGGTTGCACAGCTTGAAGAATGTAATCAATGTCACTGAAGTGTACATGTAGAAACTGTTGAATTGGTGTATTTTTTGCTGTGTTTATTCTCAACAACAACAACAATTTAAAAAAAAAAAACCTATGGAGAGCAGTTCTACTCTGACACACATAGGGTCACCATGAGTTGGAGATGACTCAATGGCAACAGAGCAACAGGCTGTATGTGGCTTGTGAGAGGTTCTTAGTATTACTCTGGTTGCTGAGAGTTTAGTTGTCAAATCCCCCATCTCAGAAACGTTAGGAAAATGGCAGACATTGCAGGTAGCCTGCTAAGTTGAGCCTTCTCAAAACATGATGGCCGAGAGGTGGGGCCAAGATGGCAGAATAGTCAGAAGCTTCCTGTCATCCCTCTTACAACAAAGACCTGGAAAAACAAATGAATCGATTATATATGACAATCTGGGAGCCTTGATCATCAAAGACAAAGTTGAGGAGTCAGACTGAGCAGCAGAGGGGAAGGAGAGACAGTTCAGAAGCAGCAAAGAAGTATCAGTCATGAGGTAGCCAGCACCCTGCTAGCTGGGTCGGCCAGAGCATGTGGGCTGAGGCAAACGGTAGCGCTGGGGATGTATTTCACCACATCAGGAGAGGCCAGGCAGTGGAGAGTCAGCACAGTCCTCTAGAGCCGGGGGAAGTGGCACAGGACCTGTGAAAGTTAAGGTCAAGAGTCTAACCTACTAAGCATGGGTTCAAAATAACCCCTCCCTTTCCAGGAATTTCACAGCAGACAAGTGCCTCTTTCCCCTCACTTATCCCCCACCCCTCTCCACTCTGACACCAGTCCAGCAGTATTCAACAATTGTCACACTCCCTAAGCTGGAACTCAGGACTATCTGCACCCAAACCAGTCTCTCACCTTTAAAAAGCATCATGCCCCCTAAGCTGCGAACTCAGGGCAGGCACTGCCTCTTTGCCTAGGCACTAGCCATAAAAGAACCATAAACTTGTAACACCCCTCAGCTCTGCCCAGACCTGTGTGGGCCAAGTCAACACCACAGAAGCTCGTTTGTGTAGAACAACAGGGCATACACCTAACGCCTATTTACAAACTGCAGCAGCCAAGGGGGAGTTGCAGATTCATGACATTTGACACCACTCTCCCCATTAAGCAGGGTCTTCACTCACCCACATCAGGGGCCTGAGGGCTGGCAGTATCACCCACTCCACCTAGCCACCCATGACAGTGGTCTGAGAATAAATGGTGCCTCCCAGTCCCTACAGCTAACAGCATTGGGTGCCCAAAGTCTGGCTGCAAAACCCACCCACCCACATGCTCTAGGGGACAGGAGCATGCCCTCCACCCAGGCATTCGGGGCAGTCGTCAGCCCCCTGCCTTGCTCAGCACATATCCTCCTACTGCAGCCAGATACCTGTACCCGCTCTGAACACCCCTACTCAGCCCTGTCGTCTAGGACTGTTGGTGAGAGTCTGCAGCACACACTTGGTGACTGATGACCTGGACACCTGGGCTGAATCCCCATGAGAAAAGTGAACAGACTCTTGGGCTGACACAAAGTAGCTGCTCTTTCCACATGGTGACAGGATGTGAGAGCTTCAAGATGCCAATAACCAAAGTATCTCACATGTCCAGCCTACTTGAGCATATCAAAACAAAACAAAGCAAAAAGCTAGGACACAGTAAACAAACATACAATAAATAAATGTAATAACTTACTGATGGCTCAGAGACAACAGTCAATATCAAATAACATAAAGAAGCAGGTCAAGATGGCGCCAGCAAGTGACCAAAATAAAGAACCAGGAAACCTTCTGGAGGAAGAGAAGATCTTGGAATTACCAGAGTTAGAGTTCAAAATATTAACATACAGAACTCTTCAAGAGATCAGGAGGAGACCAGGCAAAACTCAGACCAAGCCAAGGAACACACAAAGTAATAGAGGAATTCAGGAAAACAATACAAGAACAGAACGACAAATTTAACAGGCTGTTAGGAACCATAGAGAGATAGCAACTAGAAAGTCAAGAGATTAACAATAAAATTTCAGAATTAGACAACTCAATAGAAGGTCATAGGAGCAGAATTGAGGCAATGGAAATCAGAATTAGTGAGACTGAAGATAAATCCCTTGACACCAATTTAGTTGAAGAAAAATCAGAAAAGATAATTTAAAAAAAATGAAGAAACTCTAAGAATTATGTGGGACACTATCAAGAGGAAAAATCTATGAGTGACTGGAATACCACAACCGGGGGGGGGGGGTGGCTAACAGAAAATACAGAGAGAATTATTGAAGATTTGCTGGCAGAAAACTTCTGTGATATCATGAAAGACAGGAAGATATCTATCCAAGAAGCTCAAAGAACCCCACACAGGGTAGATCCCAAAAGACAGTCAAGACATATTATAACCAAACTTGTCAAAACCAAAGAGAAACATAGAATCTTGGAGACTTCTGGGCAACATGGTGCTATAGACAGAAGCACCACACCATCCCTCCACAGCAAAGATCCGAAAAACTGAGTCAAACAGAGACAAATGTCAATCCTGAAAGCTTAAGCATCAAATGAAGAGATAAATAACTCAGCCAAGCACCAAATGGAATAAGAAATTGACAGAGAATAAAGAGAGAGGAGGGATACATGCAGAGGTCCCCTATTAGCTAACGCAGCGCGGATCTGCCATCTTGGACTCCTGTTGGAGATCAGTGAACAGGGAGTATGCGAAAGCAGCTTCACAGAGCTTCCAGCAGGAGGCAGAACAACTGGTAACCAGCAATATATACTTTCCCACCTCCCACCCTTCTTCACCCCCACTTGGCCTCCTCTGCTTCATGCAGCCACAGTCTCTTGGCCTGGAAGCACTGGCTTCACCCCTGTGCTGCTTGGATTCCACCTGCCTGCACTGGCTGTTGGCTGTTGGTGTTGCTTATTTCCTCTTCTTCAGATTTCTTCCTTACCTCTCACCACTTCCCCCTCCTTTCTCTCAAATACCTGGCTCTCTGTGCCATCTTTTCTTCTTCCTGAAAGACTGTGAAATGCCGCTCGACTGTGGAACTGTTTCCTGGCCTGTGCTGCCATGCAGGTGGGATTCCCGGGGCTTTTGTTTGTTTTCTTTTTCTTTTTTTGGCTTGGGAGTCCCTTCTAGCTGGGCAGTACTGTGCGGCTTGGGAGATACTACCTAAGTCTGTGCAGCCACGAACTGGGATCCCTGGGGGCATTTCATTTTTCTAGTTTTTGTTTGTTTTGTTGTCTTTTCTCTCTTTTTTCCTTTTTGTCTTTCTTCATTTCTCAGTTTCTCGTCTACTATACTTACCCACTCTTCCTGTCTCCTGAATACCTGATTCTGTGTGACATCTATACCCTTCAAGCCAGGCTATACTTCACGGCCTGGGAGCAACTTTCTCAGTCCTCACAGCCACACCAGTGGGATCCCTGGGGACTTTTCTTTTTCTTTTCTTTTTTTTAATTTTTATTTATTCATTTTATTTCATTTACCCTTTTTTTTTATTTTTGTTTTTCTCCATTTCTCAGTCTCTCATCTCTCCACTCCAATGGCAAGCTCCCTTAGCACTCTTTTGTGTTTGTGTTTATTTGTTTGTATGTTTTTGGTCCCTGTTCCTCACTCCTCTCTATCCTCTTTCCCATACTCATCTTAGCTCCACACATCACAATCTCCATCTCCTCCCTGCCTGCCTGCACTGTGTGCTGAACATCCCACCCCTGAGCAGCACAGGCACGGACTACTGGAACCTGCCCTGAACTGATTCCTGACCCACCTTGTCGGCCCTAGTATGTGCCACAAACAACCCATCCCAGCAACTCCCCTTCAGCTGGGACTGCCCTGCTGTACCATACATGAGTGACTGACCCTGCCTATTGGAGAATGAGGCAAAAACTATCATGCTCACAGACGAGCAAACAAAGAATGCGCAGCCCACCTGCTCAGACATAACCAAATTTAAAAAAAAAAAAAAGCAGGACAAAACAAAGCTACAATCAGTAAAAGAGGAAAATAACTGCTGAATGTCCCGAAGCCAGCAGACAATATCAAAACATATTAAAAAACCTGACAGGATTGCTCCATAGGCATCCAAAATAAAACACCAGATGACTTTCCAGTAGAAGAAAAGGCACTAGAACTACCTGATAGGAAATTCAAATCTCTCATATTTAGAGCTATCCAAGAGTTGAATCAAAAAAGCAGACAAAAAAGAGGAAAAAAATAGACAAATTCATGGAAAAGGCAGACAAATTCGTGGAAAATACAGACAAAAAAAAAATGAAAGAATTCAGGAAAATAATACAGGAACAAAATGTCAAAATAAATTCACAGCTAGAAATCATACAAAAACAACAATTAGAAATCCAAAAGATAAACAACAAGATTTCAGAAATGGACAATGTCACAGAGGGGCTGAGGAGCAGATTTGAGAAGATGGAAGATGGTATCAGCGAAATTGAAAACAAACACTTAGTTACAACTCTGTTTGAGGAAAAATCAGAAAAAAGAACTAAGAAATTGAAGAAACCCTGAGAATTATGTGGGATACAATCAAAAGCAAAAATTTGTGAATGATCAGAGTTCCAGAACAGGGAGAGAAAACAGAAAACACAGAGAGGATCAATGAAGAACTGCCGACAGAAAACTTCAACAATATCATTAAAGATGAAAAGATGACCATCCAAGAAGCTCAATAAATCCTATATAGGATAGACCCCAAAAGAAAAACACCAACACGTATCATAATCACACTTGCTAAAACCAAAGAGAAACAAAGAATCCTGAGAGCAGCTTGAGAAAAAAAAAAAAAGTCACATGCAGAGGAGAGACAATAAAACTAAGCTCAGATTATTTGGCAGAAACCATGCAGGCAAGAAAGCAATAGGATGACATATATAAAACCTTGAAAGAAAAAAACTGCCAGTCAAGAATAATATATTCTGCAAAAGTCCCATGCAAATATGATGGTGAAATTAGGACATTTCCAGATAAACAGAAATTAAGGGACTATGTAAAAAACCAAATCAAACTTAAAAGAATTATTAAAGGGAGTCCTTCAGTCTGAGAACAAACAACGTCAGACTACAAGCTGAATCTAGGGTGCAGGATTGTACCAGCCAGATACGTACCCAGGAAATGAACTCTTAAAGAGTATACAAAACCAAAAAAATTACAACAGGGAAGCAGAGAGGTTAATCTGTTAATGACAACAACATCAGAACAAAAAAAGAGGGAATAAATAGTGTAGGTATAGAACCTTCTAATAGAGAGGAAGGCAAGGCGATACCAAGTAATAGTAGACTGGTTCAAACCTAGGAAGATAAGGGTAAATTTCAAGGTAACCACAAATAAAGTTAAAAAACTACTAATCAAAATAAAGAAAAACATAAAGTCTCAGTAAAAACAAAATCTACAAAAACAGAAGAAATTTAAAAAATCCACAAACAAAAGGAATTCAGCACAGGTGAGTAAGAGGAACAAAGAAAACATTAGCACCACAAAAAAGCACTACGAAAAGACAGCAATAAATTCACACCCACTAATAATTACACTGAATGTAAATGGCCTAAATGCACCCATAAAGAGACGGAGAGTGACAGAATGGATAAAAAAAACAGGATCTGTTGATATGCTGTCTACAAGAGACATACCTTAGAAACAAAGACGTAAATTTATTAAACATCAAAGGATGGAAAAAAATATATCAAGCAAACAACTACCAAAAAAGAGCTGGAGTGGCAATACTAATCTCAGATAAAATAGACTTTAAAACAAAATCCATCATAAAAGACAAAGAAGGACACTATAAAATGACTGAGGGGATGATTCATCATGAAGACATAACCATAATAAATATCTACGCACCCAATGACAGGGCTCATAAATATATAAAATAAACTCTAACAGCACTGAAAAGAGAAATTGACAGTTCCACAATAATAGTAGGAGACTTCAACACACCACTCTTGGTAAAGGACAGAACATCTAGAAAGAAACTCAGCAAAGATACAGAAGACCTAAAGGGCACAATCAGTCGACTTGACCTCATAGACATACATAGAACACTCCACCCTACAGCTGCAAGGTACACATTTTTTTCCAATGCATACGGAAAGTTCTCCAGAAAAGACCACATCTTAGGCCACAGAACAACCCTCAACAAAATCCAAAACTGTGAGATAATACAAAGTATTTTCTCTGACCACAATGCCATCAAGGTAGAAATTATCAACACAAAGAGCTAGGAAAAAAAATCAATTACATGGAAACTAAATAACACCCTGCTTACAAACCACCGGGTAATAGAAGAAATCAGAGATAGAATAAAAAAAACTCCTAGAATCAAACAATGAAAACACTGGTGGGGCCAAGATGGCGGAGTACTCGGACGTTTCCGATGGACCCTCTTACAACAAAGACCCCCCAAAAAAAACAAGTGAATCGATTATATATGGCAATCTGAGAGCCCTGAACATCAAAGGCAGAGTTGAGGAACCAGTCTGAGTGGCAGGGGGAGGGAGAGACAGTTCTGAAGCAGCAAGGAGTTGCCAGACCTGACCCAGCCAGAGCCTGAGCCCTTCAGGCCTGATCAGCTTTAGGGTGAGCGATGAGGCAGTCAAGCAATGGTGCTGGGGAGGTGTGTTTTCTGCACTGGGAGAGACGCAGCACCGGAGTGTCTACATGGCCACCCAGAACCAGTGAGATGCAGCCCTGGGTCAGGGAAAGATAAGTATTTGTGTAAGGCCTATTGCCCAGATCAAAAACACCCCCACTTAGGGAAAAACCTCTCTCCCATTTACCTCCATGCTCCCTGCTCTGCACTGGGTTCTGGACTGGCTTCTGCAGTAGCCAAGTCCCCTGGGTGGGAATTAGGATCCGTCACATGCCCAGAGTCATTCTCCCTATCCTGGAGAGTGAACAAACTAACAAACAGGGGAAAAAATAAACTGCCGGCTTCCCGAAGTCAGGAACCCAAGCTAGGAACAACTCCTTTGCCAAGGCACAGGCATAAGGGATCCACAGACTTTGAGTGCCTTTCTGCCTGCATAGACTTGTGTGGGCCCATCTCAACAGCATAGGCCCTCATTACCACAGTACAACAGGGTATATACCTGAACTCTAACTTCAACTGTTTCAGCTATGAAGTGGCAGGTTCATGACATTTGACACTACTATGCCCATTAAGCAGGGTCTTCACTTATCCATATCAGGGGCCTGAGGACTGGTGGCTCCACCCATGCCACCTAGCCACCTGCCATAGGGGCCCATAAATAAGAGGTGCCCCCCAGTCCTTACAGCCAACAGCATTGGGTGCTCATAGTCTGGCTACAAAACCCACCCACCTACGCACTCTAGGGAACAGGGACACACCTTTCTCCTGGACACTCCGGGCAGCCATCAGCACTCTGCCTTGCTCAGAGTGTGTCCCCCTGTTGCAGCCAGATGCCTGTGCCTACACCAATCACCCATGCCTGTCTTGGACTGTAAGTGAGAGCCTACACCACACAGTTGGTGGCTGTCTACCTGGACACCTGAGCTGAATCCATAGAGGAAGAGTGGGCAGATTCCTGAGCTCACATACCTAGTAACAGATCGAACCACCTTGTGACAGGACATTAGAGCTTCAGTGGTGCCAGTAATCCAACTAGCTCATACAAGCAGGCTATTTAGGCATATCAAAACAAAACAAGAAGCTACAACACAGGAAGCAAACAAAATAAATAAATATAATAACTTACTGATGGCTTGGAGACAACAGTCAATATCAAATCACATAAAGAGGCAATCCACGATGGCTTCAGTAAGCTCCGAAAATAAAGAATCTAGAAATTTTCCAGAGAAGGAAAATTTCTTGGAATTACCAGAGGCAGAATACGGAAGATTAATATACAGAACTTTTCAGGAAATTAAGCAAAATGCAGAACCACGCAATAGAGGAAATTAAAGAGATTAGAGAAGAACATCATGACAAATTTAACAGGCTGCAAGAATCCATAGAGAGACAGCAATCAGAAATCCAGAAGATTAACAATAAAATGTCAGACTTAGACAACTCAATAGAAAGTCATAGGAGCAAAATTGAGGCAATGGAAGTCAGAATTAGTGAGACTGACGATAAAGCACTTGACACCAACTTATTTGAGGAAAAATCAGATAAAAGGATTTTAAAAAAATGAAGAAACCCTTAGAATTATGTGGGATTCTATCAAGAGGAATAACCTATGAGTGATTGGAGTATCAGAATGGGGTGGGGGGATAACAGAAAATATAGAGAGAATCGTTGAAGATTTGTTTGCAGAAAACTTCCCTGATATCGTGAAAGATGACAAAATATCTATCCAAGATGGTCATCGAACTCCACATAAGGTAGATTCCAAAAGAAAGTCACCAAGACAAATTATAATCAAACTTGCCGGAACCAAAGATAAAGAGAGAATTTTAAGAGCTGCTAGGGATAAAAGAAAAGTCATCTACAAAGGAAAGTAAGAATAAGAATAAGCTCGTACTACTCAGCAGAAACCATGCCGGCAAGAAGGCAATGAGATAACATATATAAAGCCTTGAAAGAAAAAAACTGCCAGCCAAGAATTATATGTCCAGCAAAACTGTCTCTGAAATATGGTGGTGAAATTAGGGCATTTCCAGATAAACAGAAGTTTAGGGAATTTGCAGAAACCAAACCAAAATTACAAGAAATACTAAAGGGAGTCCTCTGGTTAGAAAATCAGTAACATCAGATAACAACTCAAGACAAGAACACAGGACAGAGCAACAAGATATCAACCCAGATAGGGAAGTCACAAAAATAAATCAAAGCTGAAACACTGAAAATAGGGAAACAGATATCAATATGTAAAAGATGACAACATTAAAACAAAAAAGAGGGACTTAAAAAACGTAGACATAGCTTTTTCATATGGAGAGGAAGTCACCGTGATATAAAGAAATAAAAGACTGCTATAAAATCAGAAAAATGGGGGTAAATATTAAGGTAACCACAAAGGAAACTAACAATCCTACAAGCAAAAATAAAAAACTAGAAAAATATAAAGACTCAGCAAACACAAAATCAACAGCAATGAAAAAGATGAAAAGAAAGTACATAAAGAAAAACGACGCAACACAGAAAATTTAGTGGAACAAAGAAACTGAAAAACACACAAAAAAGACATCAAAATTACAGCACTAAACTCATATCTATCAATAATTACACTGAATGTAAATGGACTAAATGCACCGATAAAGAGACAGAGAGTGGCAGATTGGATAAAGAAACATGACCCGTCTATATGCTGCCTACAAGACACACATCTTAGACTTAAAGACACAAACAAACTAAAACTCTAAGGATGGGAAAAACTATATCCTGCACACAACACTCAAAAAAGAGCAGGAGTGGCAATATTAATCTCTGACAAAATAGACTTTAAAGTAAAATCCACCACAAAGGATAAGGAAGAACACTATATAATGATTAAAGGGTCAATAAACCAGGAGAACATAACTGTAATAAATACTTATACACCCAATGACATGACTCCAAAATACATTAAAAAAAACTCTAACAGCACTGAAAAAAGAGATAGACAGCTCAACAATAGTAGTAGGCGACTTCAACACACCACTTTCAGTAAGGATAGAACATCCGGAGAAAAGCTCAACAAAGACACGGAAGAGCTAAATGCTACAATCAACCAACTTGATCTCGTAGACATATACCGAACACTCCACCCAACAGTGGCCATGTATACCTTCTTTTTCAACACACATAGAACACTCTCCAGAAGTGACCACATGTCAGGCCACAAAGCAAGCCTTAACAAAATCCAAAACATTGAAATACTACAAAGCATCTTTTCTAATGATAAAACAATAAAAATAGAATCAACAACAGAAAAAGCAAGGAAAAAAAATCAAACACATGGAAACTGAACAACACCAGGCTCAAAAATGACTGAGTTATAGAAG
The DNA here is from genome assembly GCA_030035585.1 of Dugong dugon. NCBI lineage: Eukaryota > Metazoa > Chordata > Mammalia > Sirenia > Dugongidae > Dugong > Dugong dugon. Next base: position 155,168,085 of record CM057460.1, read on the forward strand.
AAATTAAGGATGGAATAAAGAAATTCAAAGAATCAAACGAAAATGAAAACACATCCTACCAGAACCTTTGGGACACATCAAAAGCAGTGCTCAGAGGTCAATTTATAGCAACAAATGCATACATCCAAAAAGAAGAAAGGACCATAATCAAAACATTATTTTTACAACTGGAACAAGTAGAAAGAGCAACAAAAGAAGCCCTCAGGTGCCAGAAGAAAGAAAATAATAAGAATTAAAGCAGAATTAAATGAAATAGAAAATAGGAAAACAATTGAAAGAATTAACAAGACCAAAAACAGGTTCTCTGAAATGATCGACAAAATTGATAAACCATTGGCCAAACTGAAAAAAGAAAAACAGGAGAGGAAGCAAATAACCCATATAAGAAATGAGATTGGTGATATCACAACAGATGCAACTCAAATTAAAAGAATCATAACAGAATACTATGAAAAATTGTACTCTAACAAATTTGAAAACCTAGAGGAAGTGGACAAATTTCTAGAAACTCACTACCTACCTAAAATAACACAAACAGAGGTAGAACAACTTAATAAACCCATAATAAAATAAGAGATTGAAAAGGTAATTTAAAAAACTCCCCCCCCCCCCCCCAAAAAAAAAGCACTGGCCCAGATGGCTTCACTAGAGAATTCTACCAAGCTCTCAGGGAAGATTTAACACCACTACTACTAAAGGTACTTCAGAGCACAGAAAAGGATGGAATACTCCCAAACTCATTATATGAAGCCAGCATAACCCTGATACAAAAACAAGGTAAAGACACCACAAAAAAAGAAAATTACAGACCAATATCTCTCGTGAACATTGATGCAAAAATCCGCAACAAAATTCTAGCCAATAGAATTCAGCAACAAATCAAAAAACTAATTCACCATGATCAAGTGGGATTTATACCAGGTATGCAGGGATGGCTCAACCTTAGAAAAACAATCAATGTAATCCATCACATAAATAAAACAAAAGACAAGAACCACATGATCTTATTAATTGATGCAGAAAAGGCATCTGACAAAGTCCAACACCCGTTCTTGATAAAAAGTCTCAACAAAATAGTAATAGCAGGGAAATGCCTGAATATAATTAAGGGCATTCACACAAAGCCAACAGCCAACATCATCCTAAATGGAGAAACTTTTAAAGCATTTCCCTTGAGAATGGGAACCAGACGATGCCCTTTATCACCACTCTTATTCAACATTGTGCTGGAGGTCCTAGCCAGAGCAATTATGTAAGAAAAAGAAATAAAGTGCATCCAAATTGGTAGGGAAGAAATCAGAGGATCTCTATTTGCAGATGATATGATCTTATACACAGAAAACCCCAAAGAATCCACAAGAAAACTACCGGAACTAATAGAAGGTTTCAGCAAAAAGTATCAAGATACAAGATAAACATACAAAAGTCAGTTGGATTCCTTTACACCAACAAAGAGAACTTTGAAGAGAAAATCACCAAATCAATACATAATTACAATAGCCCTGAAGAAGATAAAATACACAGGAATAAATCTAATCAGAGAGGTAAAATACCTATACAATGAAAACTACAAGACACTACTGCAAGAAACCAAAAGAGACCTGCATAAGTGGAAAAACATACCTTGTTCATGGATAGTTAGACTTAACATTGTCTTTGAAAGGATCAACAAAATCGACAAACCGCTGGCCAGACTGACAAAATAAAAACAGTAGAGGATGCAAATAACCCAAATAAGAAATGAAATGGGGTATATTGCAACAGACCCAAATGAAATAAAAAGTATCATAATAGAGTGTTATGAAAAACTATACTCCAACAAATTTGAAAACCTAGTGGAAGTGGTAAATTTCTAGAAACACACTACTTACCCAATCTAACACAAAGTAATGTTGAAAACCTGAAAAGACCCATAACAAGAGAAGAGATTGAAAAAGTAATAAAAAAAACTCTCAACAAAAAAATAAAAAGCCATGGCCCAGATGTCTTCACTGGAGAATTCTACCAAACATTCAGAGAAGAGCTTACACCAGTACTGCTCAAACTGTTTCAGAACACAGAAAAGGAAGTAATACTTCTGAATTCATTCTTTGAAGCCAGTGTAACCCTGATACTAAAACCACAAAAAAAAGAAAATTACAGACCAATATCTCTCATGAATATATATTCAAAAATTCTCAACAAAATTCTAGCCAACAGAATTCAGCATCATATAAAAAAAAATACACCATGACCAAATAGGATTCATACCAAGTATGTAAGGATGGTTCAACATTAGAAAATCAAGCAACATAATCCACCACATAAATTAAAGGGAAGAAAAGAATCACATCATCGTCCCAATTGATGCAGAAAATGCATTCGAAAAAGTCCAACACCCATTCCTGATAAAAACTCTCAATAAAATAGGCATAGAAGGGAAATTTCTCAACATAATTAAGGGCATCTATGCAAAACCAACAGTCAACATCTTCTTAATGGAGAGACGCTGAAAACATTCCCCTTGAGAAAAGGAACAAGACAAGGATGCCCTTTATCACCACTCCTATTTAGAGTTCTAGCTAGAGCAATAAGGCAAGAAAAAGAAATAAAGGGCATCCAAATTGGTAATGAAGAAGTTAAACAGTTCCTTTTTGTGGATGATATGATACTATACATAGAAAACCCAAAAGACTCCACAAGAAAACTATTAGAACTAATAGAAAGATTCAGGAAGTAGCAGGATACAAGATAAACGTGCAAAAATCAGTTGGATTCTTATACACCAATAAACAGAATGATGAAAAGGAAATCAGGAAAACAATACCATTTATAATAGTGCCTAAAAAAATAAAATACTTAGGAATAAATCTAACCAGGGATGTAAAAGACCTATACAAAGAAAACTACAAAACACTACTGCAAGAAACCACAAGAAGTCAACATAAATGGAAAAACATGCCATGCTCATGGATAGGTAGACTCGATATTGTGAAAATGACGATTCTATCCAAAGCAGTCTACAAATACAATGAAATCCCAATACAAATTCCAACAATATTCTTCAAAGAGATGGAAAAACTAATTATTGACTTTTTATGGAAAAGGAAGAAGACCTGGATAAGTAAAGCACTATTGAAGAAGAAGAATAAAGTAAGAGGACTTTCATTACCTGACCTCAGAAACTACTATACAGCTATGGTAGTCAAAACAGCCTGGTATTGTACAACAAAGATACATTTACCAATGGAAAACAATTCAGAACTCTGATGTAAATCCACCCACCTATGCTCACCTGATCTTCGACAAGGGCTCAAAGCCCATCAAATGGGGAAAAGACAGTCTTTTTAACAAATGGTGCTGGCAAAACTGGATGTCCATCTGCAAAAAATGAAACAGGACCCATACCTCACATCTTATACAAAAACTAATTAAAAATGGATCAAAGACCTAAATATAAAGCCAAAAACTATAAAGTTCATAGATGAAAAATAGGATCAACGTTAGAGGCCCTAATGCACGCATTAACAGGATAAAACCATAACTAACAACATACAAACTCCAGAAGATAAGCTAGATAACTGAGATCTTCTAAAAATTAAATACTTACATAAAAGACTTCACGAGAAGAGTAAAATGAGAACCAACAGACTGGAAAAATTTTTTGGACATTACAAGTCAAAGGTCCAGTCTCTAAAATTTATAAGAAAATCCAGTACCTCAACAACAAAAAGACAAGTAATCCAATTAAAAAATGGGCAAAGAAAATGAACAGACACTTCACCAAAGAAGACATTCAAGCGGCCAACAGACATATGAGGAAATGCTCCTGATCACTAGCCATTAGAGAAATGCAAATGAAAACCACAGTGAGACAAAATTTCACCCTGGCATTACTGGCAAGAATAAAATAACTGGAAATAACAAATGTTGGAGAGGCTGTGGTGAGATTGGAACTCTTAAGCACTGCTGGTGGGAATGCAAAATGATACGACCATTTTGTAAAATGATATGGTGCTTCCTTAGAAAGCTAGAAACAGAAATACCATATGATCCAGCATTCCCACTCTTAGGAAGATATCCTAGAGAAATAAGAGTCATCACACGAATAAACATATGAACACCCATGTACATAGCAGCACTGTTCACAGTAGCAAAAAGATGGAAACAACCTAGATTCCCAACAACAGATGAATGGATAAACAAATTATGGTACATACCCACAGTAGAGTATTATGCAATGATAAAGAACAATGATGAATCTGTGAAGCATCTCATAACATGGATGAAACTGGAGGACATTACGCTAAGAGAAATAGTTCAATTACTAAAGGACAAATATTGTATGAGACTACTACTGTAAAAACTCATGAAAAGGTTTACACACAAAAAGAAACAATCTTTGTTGGTTGCCAGGGATGGGAGGGGTGGAGGGGGAAATACTAAATAGACAATAGATAAGTGGTAACTTTTGTGAAGGGTAAGACGGTACACAGTACTGGGGAAGCAAGCACAACTTGTACAAGGAAAGGTCATGGAAGCTCCACAGACACATCCATACTCCCTGAGGGACTGAATTGCTGGGCATAGGGCTGTGGGGACCATGGTCTCAGGGAACATCTAGCTCAGTTTGCATAACACAGTTCATAAAGACAGTGTTGTACATTCTACCTTGGTGAGTAGTGTCTGGGATCTTAAAAGCCTGTTAGCAGCCGTCTAAGATAATCTACTGGTCTCATCCCTTCAGGAGCAAGGGAGAATGAAGAGAACAGGATACAAGGGAAAGATTATTCCGAAGGACTGATGGACCACAGCTACCAAGGCCTCCACCAGACTGAGTCCAATACAGCTAGATGGTGCCCGGCTACCACCACCGACTGCTCTGACCAGGATCACAACAGAGGGTTCGGGACAGAGCTGGAGAAGGATGTAGAAGAAAATTCTAACTCACAGAAAAAAGACCAGATTTACTGGCCTAAAGGAGACTGGAGAAACCCCGAAGTATGGCCCCCAGACACCCTTTTAGCTCAGTGGTGAAGTCACTTCCCTTCCGAGGTTCACCGTTCAGCCTGGGAGTGGACAGCCCCATAAAACCAAATGGGACTAATGAGGCACAGCTTTCCAGGGACAAGGACTAGAAGGCAGAAGGGGACAGGAAAGCTAGTAATAGGGAACCCAAGGTTGAGTAAGGATAGTGTTGATGTGTTGTGAGGTTATTAACCATTGTCATAGGGCAACACGTGTACTAACTGTTTAATGAGAAACTATTTTGTTCTGTAAATCTTTGTCTAAAGTGAGAATGGCAGCACAATTGGAAAAGCGTAGTCGATGTCACTGAACTGTGCATGTAGAAATTTTTGAAATGGTGTATCTTTGGCTATATATATTTTCACCAAAAAAAAAAAAAAAAGGCTGAGAAGGGAGAGGGTTGACATGTCATGGGGTTGTTAACCAATGTCATAAAACAATATGTGTACTACTGTTTCATGAGAAACTATTTGTTCTGTGAACCTTCACCTGAAGTACAATTAAAAAAAAAAAAAAACTCCCTGAGGTACTGAATTGTTGGGCAGAGGGCTGTGGGGGACCATGGTCTCAGAGAACATCTAGCTCAGTTGGCATAATACAGTTTATAAAGACAATGCTCTACATTCTATTTTCTACTTCAGTGGGGTCTTAAAAGCCTGTGGGCAACCATCTAAGATACTCTACTAGTCTCACCCCTTCGGGAGCAAGGGAGAATGAAGAAAACAAGATACAAGAGAAAGATTACTCCAAAGGACCACAACAACCATGGCCTCCACCAGCCAGAGTCCAGTACAACTAGATGGTTCCTGGCTACCTACCACCACTGACTGCTCTGACAGAGATCACAACAGAGGATCCCAGACAGAGCTGGAGAAATATGCAGAACAAAATTATAACTCACAAAAAAAGACTAGACTTACTGGCCTGACAAAGACTGGCTCCCGGACACCCTTTTAGTTCAGTAATGAAGTTACTTCTGAAGTTCACCCTTCGGCCAAAGATTAGACAGCCCAATAAAGTAAAAGGAGACTAATTGGGCACAACAGTCCAGGGTCAAGGACTAGAAGGCAGGAAGGTACAGGAAAGCTGGTAATAGGGAACCCAAGTTAGAGAAGGGAGAGTGTTGACATGTTGTGAGGTTGTTAACCATTGTCATGAAACAATATGTGTACTAACTGTTTAATGAGAAACTATTCTGTAAACCTTCATCTAAAGTACAATTAAAAAAAAGGTAGAAACTTGAGAGTGGCTAGGGATAAATGAAAAGTCACCTACCAAGGAGAGTCAATAAGACTAAGCTCTGACTACTCAATGGAAACCATGCAGGCAAGAAGGAAATGGGATGACATATATAAAGCCTTGAAGGAAAAAAATTGCCAGCCAAGAATGATATATCAAACAAAACTGTCTCTCAAATATGGTGGCAAAATTAAGGCATTTCCAGGTAAACAGAAGTTAAGGAAATTTGTAAAAAATGGACCAAAATTACAAGAAATACCAAAGGGAGTCCTCTTGCTAGAGAACCAACAATATCAGACAACAACCCAAGACTAGAACACAGGACAGAACAACCAGATATCAACCCAGATAGGGAAGTTGCAAAAATAAGTCAAAGCTAAAAGACTGAAAATAGGGAAACAGAGAAGTCAATATGTAAATAATGATAATACTGAAACAAAAAAGAGGGACTAAATAGTGTAGTCATAGAATTTCCATATGGAGAGGAAGTTAAAGCAATATCAAGAAATAAAATATTTGTTTAATATTACAAAAATAAAGGTAAATTTTATGGTAACTGCAAAGGAAACTAATAAATCTATCCATCAAAATAAAAAAGAAGAAAAACATAAAGACTCAGAAAACACAAAATCAACACTAATGAAAAAGATGAAAAAAAAAATACATAAAGAAAAATGACTCAGCACAGAAAATTAGGTGGAACAAAGAAACTGTCAACACTACCAAAAAAAAATCAAAATGACCACAGTAAACTCACACCTATCAATAATTACACTGTAAATTAACTAGATGCACCAATAAAGAGACAGAGAATGACAGAATGGGTTAAAAAACACAATCTGGCTATATGCTGCCTACAAGAGATACACCTTAGACTTAAAGACACAAACAAACTAAAACTCAAAGGATGGAAAAAAAGTATATCAAGCAAACAACAATGAAAAAAGAGCAGGAGTGGCAATATTAATCTGTGACAAAATAGACTTTACAGCAAAATCCACCACAAAGGATAAAGGACGCTATATAATGATTAAAGGGTCAATACACCAGGAAGACATAACCATAATAAATAAATATGAACCCAATGGCAGGGTTCCAAAATACATAAACTCTAGCAGCACTGAAAACAGAAATAGGCAACTCCACGATAATAGTAGGAAACTTCAACATACCACTTTCAGTGAAGGACAGAAAATCTAAAAGAAACTCAGTAAAGACACAGAAGATCTAAATGACGCAATCAATCAACTTGACCTCATAGACATATACAGAACACTCCACCCAACAGCAGCCAAGCATACATTCTTTCCAATGCACATGGAACATTCTCCAGAATACACCACGTTTTAGGCCATAAGACAAGCCTTAACAGAATCTAAAACATTGAAATCTTAAAAAGCATCTTTTCTGACCATAAAGCCATAAAGGTATAAATCAATAACAGAAACAGCAAGGAAAAAAAAAATCAAATGCATGGAAACTGAAGAACACCTTGCTCAAAAACTACTGGTTTACAGAAGAAATCAAGGACAAAATAAAGAAATTCATAGAATCAAATGAGAATGAAAACACATCTTACCCAGAACCTTTGGGACACAGCAAAAGTAATGCTCAGAGGTCAATTTATACCAATAAAAGCACACGTCCAAAAAGATGAAAGGGCTAAAATCAAAACATTAACCCTACAACTTGAACAAACAGAGAGCAGCCAAAGAAGCTCTCCAGCACCAGAAGAAAGGAAATAACAAAGATTAGAGCAGAAATAAATGAAGTAGAGGATAGAAAAACAATTGAAAAAATCAACAAGACCAAAAGCTGGTTCTTTGAAAAGATCAACAAAATCGATAAACCATTGGGCAAACTGCCAAAAGAAAAACATGAGAGGAAGCACATAACCTGAATAAGAAATGAGATGGGGGACATCACAATAGACTCAACTGAAATGAAAAGGATCATAACAGAATACTATGAAAAACTGTACTCCAGCAAATTTGAAAACCTAGAGGAAATGGACAAATTTCTAGAAACACTCTACCTACCTAAACTAACAGAAACCAAGGTAGAAAAACCAAATAAACCCATAACAAAAGAAGAGATTGAAGAGGTAATAAAAAAAAAACTCCCAAAAGAAAAAATCCCTGACCTGGATGGCTTCACTGGAGAAGTCTACCAAACTTTTAGGGAAGAGTTAACACCAGTGCTACTAAAGGTATTTCAGAGCACAGAAAAGGAAGGATTTTTCCCAAACTCATTCTATGAAGCCAGCATAACCCTGATACCAAAGCCAGGTAAAGACATCACAAAAAAAGAAAATTACAGAGCAGGGTCCGTGAGGCATGGACAGCAGTGACTGTGGCACCCAAGAGGGGCCCGGGAACCCGGTTGGCTCCAGGCTGGGGCCCCACTGAAGGACGGATCATGCTACTCTCCACTGGCTTCTTCCATGCCATCTACTGCCCCTATTGGGCTGGGGCTCCCAGGGGTCTCTGCAAACAACCCTACTGCCACTTCTGGCACAGTGAGGCCTGGGTCCACGGCATGCCCGGTGATGGCAGACTGGTGTCTCCCACAGCAGGTGCTGTCTCTTGGCTTTGTCTATTTACTCATTGGTACCATGTGAGAACACTTACGTGGTGTTTTGCAAAGAGCCCCCTGCCTCCCAGCTGCTCACCATTCAAGCAAACTGAGAACATATGCTGCAGTGAATTACTTAATATGGCCCTTCTAGTCATTCATGGTCTTGTGACTCTTATAAAATGGTTGGGTGAGACTATGCAAAGAAGGTGATTGTGGCCCAAGGAAAGGATTGGACAACATTGATAATAATGCAAATAAGGTGCATGCAACCCCTGTGTATCTAGGGGGGTAAGACCACGCAAATAAGGTGTGTGGAACTCTGAGAGGATTGGTCAGTTTTGCCATCCTGCTATGCTTAAAAAGAAAGCCAATCCCAGAGCAGAGGGCAGGCCTCACTACCATCAAGAAAGAAGATCCAGGACAGAAGCATATCCTTTGGACCTGAGGTCCTGGTGCTGAGAACCTCCTAGACCCAGGACAGAGAGAGCTGTAACACTGGAGATGGTATGAGATGATGAGAAGCAGTGATAGAGAACTAGCAGCAGCAGAACCAGGAGCTTGGTGCGAGACAGTACAGTAGGCTTCCTGGCCCATGGAGCAAGACAGCTACAGTGGGCGACCCAACCCATGGAGCAAGATGGCTGAGCACGTCCGGGCAGGAGGCTTCCTGATGGAGTAGCGTGCCTCTGGGAACTTGTCGGCGGAGCTAGGCTTGCTGATCTACAGAGTGAGAGAGCTGAGCACCTTCAGGCCAAGGCTTGCTGGTGGAGTGGCGTGCCTCTGGGTACTTATCGGTGGAGCCAAAGAGCTTTGTAAAACTCTTCCTAGCAGGGCATAGGCCAGGCCCGGGTGGGGCCAAGGCTCGAGAGAGGAGGCCTGTCCTGAGACGGCTGAGAGGAGTGCTGCACTGCTGAGAGAAGCTGATAGAGCTGTCTGCACTGAAGAAGGGAGACTTTGCCTATGTGCTTCCTGATCCTGAGTTGTACCCTGTTATTTCCCTAATAAACCCCATAACTCTGAAAAAAAAAAAAGAAAATTACAGACCAATATCTCTCATGAACATAGATGCAAAAATCCTCAACAAAATTCTAGACAATAGAATTCAAGAGCATATCAAAAAAATAATTCATCCTGACCAAGTGGTATTCACACCAGGTACGCAGAGATGGTTCAACATTAGAAAATCAATCAATGTAATCTATCACATAAATAAAACAAAAGATAAGAAAACACAGGAGCTTATCAATTGATGTGGAATAGGCATTTGACAAAGTCCAATACCCATTCCTGATAAAGACTGTAAACAAAATAGGACATAATAAAGGGCATTTATACAAAGCCAACAGCCAACATCATTCTAAATGGAGAGAGTGTGAAAGCATTCCCCTTAAGAACAGGAACCAGACAAGGATGCCTTTTATCACCACTCTTATTCAACATTGTGCTGGAGGTCCTAGCCAGAACAATAAGGCACGAAAAAGAAATAAAGGACATCCAGATTCATAAGGAACAAGTAAAAGTATCCCTGTTTGTGGATGATATGATCTTATAGACAGAAACCTCAAAGAATCCACAAGATACCTACTGGCACTAATAGATTTCAGCAAAAAGTATCAAGATACAAGATAAATATACAAAAATCAGTTGAATTCCTCTACACCAACAAAGAGAACTTCAAAAAGGAAATCACCAAATCAATTACATTTACAATAGCCCCCAAGAAGATAAAGTACTTAGGAATAAACCTAACCAGAGACACAAAAGACCTATACAAATAAAACTATAAGACACTACTGCAAGAAACCAAAAAAGAGCTATATAAGCAGAAAAACATACAATGCTCATGAATAGGAAGATTCAACATTGTGAAAATGTCAATTCTACCTAAAGCCATCTACAGACACAGTACAATCCCTATCCAAATTCCAATGGAATTTTTCAATAAGATGGAGAAACAAATCACCAACTTCATATGGAAAGAGAAGAGGCTCCGGATGAGTAAAGCATATTAAAGAAGAAGAACAAAGTGGGAGGCCTTACACAACCTGATTTTAGAACCTATTATACCACCACAGTAGTCAAAACAGCCTTGTACTGGTACAACAAGAGGTACACAGACCAGTGGAACAGAAATGAGAACCAGACTTAAATCCATCCACCTATGAACCACTGATGTTTGACGAAGGCCCAAAGTCCGTTAAATGGGGAAAAGACAGTCTCTTTAACAAATGGTGCTGGCATAACTGGATATCCATCTGCAAAAAAATGAAACAGGACCCATACTTCACATCATGTACAAAAACTAACTCAAAATGGATCAAAGACCTAAATATAAAATCTAAAACAATAAAGATCATGGAAGAAAAAATAGAGGCTATGCTAAGAGCCCTAATACATGGCATAAACAGAATACAAATCACAAGTAACAATGCACAAACACCAGAAGAGAAACTAGATAACTGGGAGCTCCTAAAAATCAAACACTTGTGCTCATCAGAAGACTTCACCAAAAGAATAAAGAAAGAACTTACAGACTGGGAAAAAAATTTTGGCTACAACACATCCAATAAGGGTCTAATCTCTAAAATCTACAAGATACTACAACACCACCACAACAAAATGACAACCCAGTTAAGAAATGGGTAAATGATATGAACAGGCACTTCACCGAAGAAGACATTCAGGTGACTAACACACACATGAGGAAATGCTCATGAACTTTAGTCTTTAGAGAAATGCAAACGAAAACTACAATGAGGCACCATCTCACCCCAACAAGTCTGGCACTAATCCAAGAAAAAAAAAGCCAAAACCAAACCTGTTGCCGTCGAGTCAATTCCAACTCATAGCGACCCTAAAGGACAGAGTAGAACTGCCCCATAGGGTTTCCAAGGAGCTCCTGGTGGATTCAAACTGCTGATATTTTGGTTAGCAGCCGTAGCTCTTAACCAGTAAGCCACTAGGGTTTCCATCCAAAAACACAAAATAGAAAATATTGGAGAGGCTGTGGAGAGACTGAAACTCTTATGTACTGCTGGTGGGAAAGTAAAATGGTACAGCCACTTTGGAAAACGATTTGGAGCTTTCTTAAAAAGCTAAAAATAGAAGTACCATACAATTCAGCAATCCCACTCACAGAAATATATCCTAGAGAAATAAGAGCCATCACATGAATACACATATGCACACCCATGTTCATTGCAGCATTGTTCACAGTAGCAAAAAGGTGGCAACAACCTAGACACCCAACGACAGACAAATAGATAAACAAATTATAGTACATATACACAATGGAATAATATGCAAGGACAAAGAGTAGTGACAAAGCCGTGAAACATCTCACAACATGGATGAATCTGGAGGGCATTATGCTGTGTGAAATTAGTCAGTCATAAAAGGGCAAATATTGTATGGGCCACTATTGTAAGAACTCCAGAAAAGGTTTAAACACGGAAGAAAACATTCTTTGATGGTTACGAGGGTGGGGAGGGAATTCACTAACTAGATAGTAGACAAGGATCATTTTTGGTGAAGGGAAGGACAACACACAATACAGGGGAAGTCAGCACGACTGAACCAAAGCAAAAGCTAAGAAGTTTCCTGGACACATCCAAACACTTTGAGGGACAGAATAGTTGGAGCTGGGGTCTAGCAACCATGGTTTCAGGGGATATCTAAGTCAATTGGCATAACAAAGTTTATTAAGAAAATGTTCTACATCCCACTTTGGTGAGTGGCATCTAGGGTCTTAAAAGACAGCAAGCGGCCATCTAATATGCATCAATTGATCCCAACCCACCTGGGGCAAAGGAGAATGAAGAACACCAAAGACACAAGTAAAATATTAGTGCAAGAGACAAAAAGGACCACATAAACCAGAGACTCCATCAGCCTGAGACCAGAAGAACTAGACGGTGCCCAGCTACCACCAATGACTGCCCTGACAGGGAACACCACAGAGAGTCCCGGATGGAGCGGGAGATAAGAGGTGTGCAGAACTCAAATTCACGTAAAAAGAACAGACTTAACTGGTCTGACAGAGACTGGAGGAGCCCCCGAAACTGTGGCCCCTGGATGCTCTGTTAACCCAGAAGTGAAACCATTCCTGAAGCCAACTCTTCAGACAAAGATTAGATAGGACTATACAATAAAAAATAGTACAGGTGAGAAGTGTGCTTCTTAGTTCAATCAGATACTTGAGACCAAATGGGTGGCTCCTGTTCGGAGGCAGGATGACAAGGCAGGAAGGGACAGGAACTGGTTGAATGTACACAGGGAACCCAAGGTGGAAAGGGGGAGTGTGCTGTCACATGGTGAGGATTGCAAATAATGTCACAAAACAATATGTGTATAAATTTTTGTATGAGAAATTAAAACTTGAACTGTAAACTTTCACCTAAAGCACAATAAAAAAACAAAAACAGAAATATGATGGCCTCAGGGTGGTAAGACTTACATGGCAGCTCAAGGTTCCATCAGAAGTGCTCCAGTGAACCAGGCGGAAGCTGCGTTCCCTTTTATGACCTAGCCTTGAAAGTCACATGATGTCACTTTCACCTTGTTCTATTGGTAAATGAGTCCCTGAGGTTGGTCCAAATTCAAAGGGATGAGACTGGACCCTACATCTTTGTGAGAAGAGTGATAAGAATTTGAGGGTATGCTTTAAAACTGCCACATCATATCACTTCTATTGCCTTTTGCCACTGAGTGGTGTGAGGTTGGTCATGTGACCTATTTCTGGCCAATGAGAAGACATAAAGGAAAATCTGCTGGAGGTCTCTAGGGAAAATTATCCTCCATGGTAAAAGAAGATAGTCATTTTATGCTGTCCTCCTTCCTTCTTTCCTGGGATACATTCATGATGGCTGGTGCTGTGGCAGCAACATTGCACACATTGCACACATGAGAGAAAACACTGCTGATAGATTGAGAGGAGTACAGTGGGCAATTGGGAAGAGTGTGGGTCCTTGATGATGTGTTAAGCTGCTGCCTTTGCCCTGGAATTGTTTATCACCAGACTTCTTGTTTTTATTGTGGTTTAGGTGAAAGTTTACAGCTCAAGTTAGTTTATCATACAAAAATTTATACACACATTGTTATGTGACCTAGTTGCTATCCCTATAATGTGACAGCACACTCCCCCTTACTACCCTGGATTTCCCATGTCCATTCAACCAGCTCCTATCCCTTTCTGCCTTCTCATCTTGCCTCTGGACAGGAGTTGCCCATTTAGTCTCATGTGTCTACTTGAACTAAGACGCACATTCTTCACAAGTATCATTTTATGTCTCATAGTCCAGTCTAATCTTTGTCTGAAGAGTTGGCTTTGGGAATGGTTTTAGTTCTGGGTTAACAGAGAGTCCGGGTGCCATGTTTTCTGGGGTTCCTCTAGTCTCAGTCAGACCATTAAGTCTGGTCTTACGTGAATCTGAGTTCTGCACACCACTTTTCTCCTGCTCCATCTGGGACTCTCTGTTGTGTTCTCTGTCAGAGCAATCATTGGTGGTAGCTGGGCACCGTCTAGTTCTTCTGGTCTCAGGCTGATGGAGTCTCTGGTTTATGTGGTCCTTTTTGTCTCTTGCACTAATATTTTACTTGTGTCTTTGGTGTTCTTCATTCTCCTTTGCCCCAGGTGGGTTGGGATCAATTGATGCATATTAGGTGGCCGCTTGCTGTCTTTTAAGACCCTAGATGCCACTCACCAAAGTGGGATGTAGAACATTTTCTTAATAAACTTTGTTATGCCAATTGACTTAGATATCCCCTGAAACCATGGTTGCTAGACCCCAGCTCCAACTATTCTGTCCCTCAAAGTGTTTGGATGTGTCCAGGAAACTTCTTAGCTTTTGCTTTGGTTCAGTCGTGCTGACTTCCCCTGTATTGTGTGTTGTCCTTCCCTTCACCAAAAATGATCCTTGTCTACTATCTAGTTAGTGAATTCCCTCCCCACCCTCGTAACCATCAAAGAATGTTTTCTTCCGTGTTTAAACCTTTTCTGGAGTTCTTATAATAGTGGCCTCATTCAATATTTGTCCTTTTTTGACTGACTAATTTCACTCAGCTTAATGTCTTCCAGCTTCATCCATTTTATGAGATGTTTCACAGATTCATTTTTGTTCTTTATCTTTGCATAGTAGTCCATTGTGTGAATATATCATAATTTGGTTATCCATTTGTCCACTGATGGGTACCTAGGTTGTTTCCATCTTTTTCCTATTGTATCACCAGACTTCTTGATAAACCAAAAAAAGAGAAACAAACCCGTTGCTGTCCAGTTGATTCCTACTCACAGCAACCCTATAGGACACAGTAGAACTGCCCCATAGCGTTTCCAAGGATAGACTGATGATTGAAATTGTCGACCTTTTGGTTAGCATCTGAGCTGAGCATAATAAATCCCTGTTGTAGAAGCACCTTCACGTATGTTTTCTGTTACTTGCATCCTAATTAACACGAGCTAGTGGTTAAGTGATACGGCTGCTAACTAAAAGCTCGGCAGTTCAAATCCACCAGCTACTCCTTGGAAGCCCTATAGAGCAGTTATACTCTGTCCTCAGTTGCTATGGATCAGAATCGACTCATTGGCAATGGGTTTGGGTTTTTTTTTTCTTTTTGTTTTTTAGTCTTGGAAGAAGTACAGCCAGAATTGTCATTAGAAGTGAGGATGGGGAAACTTCATCTCACATAATTTGAGCACGTTATCAGAAGGGACCAGTCCCTGGAGAAGGACATCATGTTTGGTAGAGTAGAGGGTCAGTGAAAAAGAGGAAGACCATCAATGAGATGGATTGACACAGTGGCTGCAACAATGGGCTCCAACATAGCAAACATTGTGAGGATGGCGCAGGACAGGGCCGTGTTTCGGTCTGTTGTACATACGGTCACTATGAGTTGGAACTGACTCGATGGCATCTAATAATAATAATAATGGTGTGGTGACTAGTGCCCTGGTGGCATAGTGATTAAGTGCTTGCCTGCTAACTGAAAGGTTGGTAGTTCAAACCCACCAGCTGCTCCACAGGAGAAAGATGCAGCAGTCTGCTTCCCAAAAGATTCACAGCCTTGGAAACCCTGTGGGGCAGTTCTACCGTGTCCTATAGGGTTGCTGTAAGTCGGAATCAACTTGATGGCAATGGGTTTGGTTTTTTGGAGTGTGGTGATTAAAAGCACAGGCTTTAGAGAAAGACTTTTCTGTGTTTAAATTCTAGCTCCATATTTAGTCACTGTGTGTCCTTGGGTAAGTCATCGCTTCTCTCAGTTTCTTACTGAAAAAAATGAAAGGAATAACTATGCCTAATTCATTGGGATGCTGGAAGGATTAACAAGATCATGTACATAATGCATTTAGCACTGAATCTGGCATGTAGTTTGTGCTCAGTAAATTGTAGCTAAGGCTGTGAAATGATTTAAACCCAAGTCTGCCTGGAGCCCCTCTCCCTCCTCTTTGTGGGCTGGGCACCCATCTCATCCCTCAGTACTCACCTAAGTGTCAATTCCTCAGGGTCATCTTTGCCAACTCCTCCTGTCCCTGGTTGCCTGTAACCTTATTGCACAGAACTTTTCAGTCTGTAACTCTACGTTTATTTTGGAGAATATTTTAAACTGCATTCCCCCACCTAGGCTGTGAGCTCTGTCAGGTAGGGAGGCAGGGCTGACTAATGGTTAGGAAGATGGGTGCTGGGCTCAAATGAAGTTCGTATCCTGGTTTCCTGTCAGCTGTGTGCCCATCCTGGGCAAGTTATACAGTTTCCTTTTACCTTATTTTCCTGATTTGTGAAAAGGGGGTGATGTGACTACCTATCTCTTAGGGTTGTTATGAAAATTAAGGGAAGAAGATCCATGTGACATGATTAGAGCAGGGCCTGGATGTAGGCAATGTGTATTAGTGTCTTGTGGCTGCTGTAACAAAAACCACAAACTGGGTGGCTTATAAGAGCAGAAAGTTATTCTCTCACAGTTCTGGAGGCTGGAGTCTGAGATCAGGATGTCAACCATGTTGATTCCTTCTAAGAGGTGTGAGGGAGAATCTGTTCCATTCCTCTCTCCCAGCTTCTAGTGACAGCCAGCAGTCCTTGGCTTACAGATCATTTTGATCTCTGCCTTTGTCTTCACATCCCTGGCTTTCCTCTGCTTCTCTCTGTCTGTCTCTATGTCTCTTTGCCTCTTTTATAAGACACCACTCAGAGTGGATCAGGACCCACAGTACTCCAGTATGACCTCATGCTATCTTAACTGATACCATCTTCAAACACCCTATTTCCAAGTTAGGACTTCAACATATCATTTTGGGGAACACAATTCAACCCATAACGCAGTGTTTATGTCCCTCATTCTGCCCACTGTACATGCCTCCCACCGACACTGAGATATTGAGTGCCTGCATGTGGAGGGTGCACAGCAAACCCTTGCTGGGTGGGGAAGGAATAGATAATGCCACTTGCTTCTCACAGTAACACTATAAAGAGGGAAGGCAGGATTATTGTCCCCCTGCTGCTGAGAAGAAAACAGACTCCCAGAATGGACACCCCTGTGGGCACACAGCAAGTCAGAAGCAGAAGCAAGTCTCTTTCAAGACTTTTGACCCCAGGTGAAGCTCAGTCCACTGTTCAGGGAAAACCCTGCAGTGTCCTTTAGCCAGTTGCCAGCAGAGTTAGAGGGACTTAGGCTGTCCTTCCTCCAGGGTCAATGGAGGAAGCTTTAATGCTTATCAAGATGTCCTGTCACCCCCGTCCTCCCTAGGCCTTGGGCCAGGGGGCAATTAGAGGAGTCCAGCCCTGCTGCAGATGTCCTTGGGGACAGAGAGTCCAAAAGGGGGAAGGGTGGGGCCCTAGACAGACTGGGGCCACCAGATCAGGAAGCACAAAGTCCTGAGACCCAGATTCCATAGCATTATCTGAGCACCAACTGTGTACCTGATTTACGTTGACAGCAGGCATGCCAAGGCTGTGGCCCTGGCTCCTCCCTGGTTCTCTCACCTAATGCCATAGTGTGACCCACCCTTTAAAATGCAAATCTACCCTCATCTCTCCTCTACTCACAACTCTTCCATGGTTCCCCACCACCCTAATTCCCTGGGCTGGCATCCAAGGCCCTTCTCGCTATTTCTATCCTTATCAGGCCAAAGCTCTCTTATTTACTCACTTACTGTCTGTTTGTTTATTGTCTATCTCCCTCCTCACACTTTAAACTCTGTGTCTTATTCATTGTCATATCGGCAGTGCCTAGCACAGTGCTCAGAGATGCTCGGTGGATGTTTGCCGAATGAAAGATTATATGAATGAATGAACAGTCTGGCCCTTGGCTATCTCTCTAGCTCATCTCCTAACAGTGTCCCTCCTGGAGACTTTATAACGCCCCACCATCCTGGGCTTTATGTTCCAGTAATACCAACCCCCTTGCAGTTCCCAACAATGCTCTTTCATACCTCTCTGCCTTTGCACCTGCTGTTACCTGCCTGGAATGCCTTCCCTTTTTTGTCTTCCTGACACTTCCCTATTCATCCATCAAGTCTCAGCTCTTTCCTGGCCTTTCCTCACAGCTGCCCCCAACTGCAGCTGCCTCCTTCCATGCTCCCTTGGCCTCTATTGTTCTGTTCTGGGAATTAATGTTATCCTGGACCATAAGCTCCTTCAGGCACAATGTCTGACTCATTTCCTGAACCCCAGAACTTGGCCAGGTCCTCAGGCATAGCAGATACTTAGTAAACACTTGCTGAAAGATGAATTAATTTAATCTTCTCATGTCTCTAAGAGTTCAGGGATTGTTTTTGTTTGGGAAGTTTGCTTACCTCTGGTGGATAGCCAAGGCGCTATTTGATTCCAGGTGTGGAGTCAGGTGGTTCAGAATTTGGGCTGTGGAATTGAAAAGATCTGGATTTGAATCTCGGCCCTGCCACATACCAACTGTGACACCCTGGACAAGTTTTCCATGGAGCTGCCTCTGTTTTTCCAGTTGTAAAATGGGGATAATAATAGGACCTACCTCACAGGGTTGTTGAGAGAATTAAATGAGACAATTCCTATAAAACACTTGGCAAAAAGTCTGGTATAGCAAGTATTTGTTATGGATTGCATTGTGTCCTCCCAAAACACATGATGAATTCCTAGCCTTTGTACCTGTGGATGTGATCCAGTTTGGAAATGGGAGGTTTCTTTTTTTATGTTAGTAAGGTCATGCCAGTGTAAGTTGGATCCTAAACCTAGTTACTTTTGAGTTATAAAATGACCAAAAAGTAACTGAGACACACACAGGGAGAAGACAGATGTCATGTGAATATCATCTACAAGCCAAGGAACACCAAGGAACCAAAGAAGGTCCGGGGCTACCAACAAGGAAGGAATCAACACATCTGAGGCACTGATTTGGACTATTGGCCTCCAGAACTGTGAGAAAATTAATTTCTGTTCTTTAAAGCCATCCACTTGTGGTATTTCTGTGACAGCAGCACTAGGTAACTGAGACAGGGCTCAACAAATGTCTCCTGCTATTATTTTTGTTGTTATATTGACTCCAAGTCTCATGTTCCATTCCACTAACCAAAGGTTACACTACAGGGAATAAACTGTGTAGGAAAATATATAATGACCACCCTAAGTCAGATTGTTTTTGTCTTTTGGCTGCCAAAGGCAAAGGCCAGGGAAATTTGAGATAAGCTCTGCCTATGGCTTTGATTTGAGGGCTGGGAAGTTAGGATCTCTGACTCTGGGGAGTTGGAAGAAATAACGTGTTTGTTTCTGCAGCCCAGTCCCAACAGCCCAGCAACTGGACCACTAGATCTTTCCAACCTAGGCAGCCAGTAAGCAAGGAAGCTCCACTGTGAAACAGCACAAATGGGAACTACCTCTCTCTCTTATCAGAACCAAAGAGTTCACCAAGCAAAAAGGGGATCTTTTGTGGAATCAGAAAACTCTGATTAGGAATCACCAGCTCTGTGGCTGGAATTTTCACGTACTCAAGCTCTCTTGATTTTCCCAACCTTCCAGGGAGTCAAAGGACCTATGGAAAAGACTGTTGGTCCTTGCCAAATTGATGCATTTGGAGTTGGCAAAGAATATTAAATATACCATGGACTGCAGAAGAATGAACAAATCTGTCTTGGAAGAAGCACAGTCAGAATGCTTCTTAGAAGTGAGGATGGGGAGACTTAGTCTCACTTACTTTGGACATGTTATCAGGAAGGACCAGTCCCTGGAGAAGGACATCACGCTTGGTAAAGCAGAGGGTCAGCAAAAAAGAGGAAGACCCTCAATGAGATGGATTGACACAGTGGCTGCCACAATGGGCTCGAACATAGCAATGATTGTGAGGATAGTACAGGACTGGGCAGTGTTTAGTTCTGTTGTACAAAGGGTCCCTGTGAATCAGAATCAACTCAATGGCACCTACTAACAACAACAACAGCTTGCCAAATAGCACATAGACATCTCCCAGCATTCCTTGCAGCTATGTTGGAACCACGTGGTTACTTCTGAGTGGAAGTGATGGGGATCACTTCTGGGTCAGGGCAGCTAAGAACCAGAGTGCCTCCCCTTTCTTTACCTCCCCCCTGCTCTGATGAGCTTGGAGACCACGTATTCTAGATGGCTTAGTTACAGGATGGAGGAGCACAGTGAGTGAGGATATGAATGATAATTAACCTGTTATGTTAGGATTTATTTGTTACCCCAGCAAAGCCTAGCTTATCTTGACTAATGCAGGATTCTTATTTTCCTTCACAGATGAGGAAATGTAACCTTCTGGACCCAAGATGATTTGTTCAAGGTCACTCAGTTAGGAGATGGCAGAGCTGGGAATGTGCCATAGGCAGTTGGACTTATGTCTTTTTAGGGCTAATTCCAAATTAGAACTATAGTCTTCTCTATAAAGTTAGGTAAGCTCAGGATCTAAAGTTGAGATGAGCCAAGAAAGCACAGAAAGAGGTCTTAGACAATGGCCAGGTGAGACCGGGGAGAATCTGGGTAGGTCCAAGAGATAATATAAGCAGATGAGGAACTATAGCCTCAGCTCAGGAAGTGAGGTTTAGGCCTGAGGCTTGGGATCCAGTTTATAAGGAGGTTTAGGGTAGGTCTCTTGGTACCTACAGAGTCCACATATGGCTGAACGATAAGATCAGCCACTGCAGAGGTTATTCCCAGGGACAGGATATCTCCCAGGCTAAAAACAATAAGTTCAGGGTCTAGAAATCCAATCAAGCACTTGGGAATAGAGAGGAGGGAGGTGGCCCAGGAGAGGAAAATGGAGCCACAAGTATTAGTCTCTGTGGAAGAAGAGCTTGAAAGGAAGGATTGTGTGCAAGAAGCCTGGAAAAGGGGATTCAGTGTGTCATAGACCCTGCCCATAGTTGCCAGAATCTGCTCCTTTGGGTGGGTCTTCTTGCATTTGCAAAGGGAAGGACTGGTGCTCAGCTGGAGGACCCCAGACACTGGAACCATCTAATCATTCTTTTTGCTTTCCTTTTAAAGTCATTACCATCATCATCACCATCATCATCACCATCACTGTCTTAGGCTGGGTTCTCTAGAGAAGCAAAACCAGTGTAGAATATAAATATATAGAGGGAGATATTGATATTGAGGAACTAACTAAGGTGGTTGTGGAGGCTGGAAAGTCCCGAGTCCCTCAGTCAGTCTGGAGGCTTCTCCTGACTCACATAGCTGCGGGGGCTGGCAAACCAAGATCAGAAGGTCAGACAGCAGGCCTCTAGCTCACAGGCTGTGGAGGCTGACGAATCCTGAGTTCAGCAGGTAAGACAGCAGGCAAGCTGCTAGCTCAATCCCCAAAACTGGAGGTCAGATGAGCAGGAGCCAGATGCAGCATCCAGAGAGAGCAAAATCCCACGAGCCTTACCAGAAAGTCCACCTGTATTGGATGCAGGCCACACCCCGCCAGGTAAATTCCCTTTCAATTGATTGGCTACTCGCAGCAGATCCCATCATGGAGATGATTACATCATTATACGACTGCCAAACTACATCATAACTGCCAAACCACTGAGAATCATGGCCCAGCCAAGTTGACACACAACCTTAACAGTCGTCACCATTATCACCATCATTATCACCGTGACCATTATCATCGTGATCATCATCACCATATTACTGTTGTCACTATCATCACAGTCATTATTACTATCACCATAGTCATCATCATCACCATCACTGACATTGATCTAATGCCTACCATACACCAGATCCTCTGCTGAATGTTTGCCGTGCATCATCTCTGTCAGTCCCCCTCATGGCAGCCCAGTGAGGTGGAAACTGTAACTATCTCCATTTCACAGATGAGGAACTTCAGGGCCAGATAAACGAAGTGACTTCTCTGGTAAATGCCAGCGAGGATCAACTAGAATCTAAAGCTGAGGCTGCCTCACTGCAGGGCCTGTGCTCTTAGGCACTGTGCCATAAGGTGTTGTGGAGAAGCCTCCCCTTGCCTGATTCCAGGACCACCTAGCAAAGGGAAGCAGATGGGAAGAGGAGTCACATTTACTGAGCACCTACTGTATGCCAAGGGCCAACCCATCCATTAGGCATATAGGTACAGTGCCTAGGGTCCATAATACTATTAGGGACACACAAAAATATTTTCTTTTAAAATTATAAGTTAAAAAATGAAATTTTAGGTCAAAGAAAATATTTTAATTTTCTTTCACATAAAAAAAATGAAATTTCTAGTGCCCATGAAAATCTATTATGGTGGGAGGGACTCACAAAGGCAAACGTGTTAGGGCCTAGCAAGCCATAATGCAGCCCTGAATATGCTTGGCCCCCTGTTCTCCCTCAATAAAACTAATTGCTGTGAAACTGACTTAGACTCATGATGACCCCAGGTGTGTTAGAATAGAACTGTGCTTCATAGGGTTTTCAATGACTGATTTTTCAGAAGTAGATTGCCAGGCCTTTCTTCTGAGGCACCTGTTGGTGTACTCAAACCTTCAACCTTTCAGTTAGCAGCCCAGAACATTAACCATTTGCACCATCCAAAGACTCCCTTTCCCTCAATGCACTAAATGGATCTGCAATATTTAAGTAATTTTTTTCACAGTTAATTTTAATTAATTTGTTTCAATTAATTTCAACCCGTTTTCTGTGCCAAACCAACCCTGTGCTTAGTGCCATCAACATAAAGATGAACATGACACGTCCTCCGAGGGATAGCATAGTGTAGTGACTGAAAGCCTAGGCTCTTGAGCAGGCAGCCGTGAGTGTGAGTGCTGGCTGCAGTGATCCTGGGCAAGCTATTTCACCTCTCTGAGCCTCAGTTTGCCTTTCTAGTAATGGAACAAGGTGTGGTAGTTAAGACGGGGTGCTCTGGAGGGAGCAGGTCTAAGTCTGAATTCTATCCTGTAACCACAACTGTCTGTGCTTGTCCTCTATAACATTAGGATGCTAATAGCTCCAACCTCATGGGATTATTGTGAGAAACAAAAGAGCTAAAATGCCTTCAAACAATGCCTGGTGAATGTTGTTTTTGAGTTGGCTCCTGACTCATGGTGACCCCATGCACAGTGGAACGAAATGCTGTCTGGTCCATGACGGGTGCAGAGTGGGCTGTTGTGATCCATATGGTTTTTATTTGCTTATTGTTGTAGTTTAAGTGAAAGTTTACATCACAAGCCAGTCTCCCAGACAAAAATTTATACACACACTGTTATGTGACCCTAATTGCTCTCCCCACACTGTGACAACACACCCCTCTCCTTCACCTCCGATTTCCCACGTCCACTCAACCAGCTCCTAACACTCTCTGCCTTCTCATCTCACCTCTGGACAGAAGCTGCCTGTTTAGTCTCATGTATCTACTTGAGCTAAGAAGCACACTCTTCATGAGTATCATTTTATGTCCCACAGTCCAGTCCAATCTTTCTCTGAAGAGTTGGCCTCAGAAATTGTTTGAGTTCTGAGCTGATAAAGAATCCAGCGGCCACACTTTCTGGGGTTCCTCCAGCCTCAGTGAGACCATTAAGTCTGTTTTCTTACTAGAATTTGAGTTCTGCATCCCACCTTTCTCCTGCTCCATTCAGGACTCTCTGTTGCGTTCCCTGTCAGGGTGGTCACTGGTGGTAGCCAGGCACCGTCTAGTTTTTCTGGTCTCAGGCTGATGAAGTCTCTGGTTTATGTGGCCCTTTCTGTCTCTTGGGCTAATACTTTGCTTGTGTCTTTGGTGTTCTTCATTCTCCTTTACTCCAGGTGGTTGGGACCAATTGATGCATCTTAGATGGCTGCTTGCAAGATTTTAAGACCCCAGATGCCACCACCAAAGTAGGATGCAGAACATTTTCTTAATAACTTTTGCTATGCCAATTACCTAGATGTCCCCTGAAACCATGGTCCCCAGGCCCCCACCCCTGCTACTCTGTCCCTCAAAGTGTTTGCTTGTGTTCAGGAAACTTCTTAGCTTTGGTTTAGTCCAGTTGTGCTGACTTCTCCTGAAGTGTGTGCTATCCTTCCCTTCACCTAAGATAATTCTTGTCTACTATCTAGTTAGTGAATAACCCTCACCCTCCCTCCCACCCTTGTAACCATCAGAGAATGTTTTCTTCTGTATTTAAACCTTTTTTTTTGGTTCTTATAGTACGGGTCTTATACAATATTTGTCCTTCTGTGACTGATTAAATTCACTCAGCATAATGACCTCCAGCTTCCTCCATATTATAAGATGTTTCACGGCTTCATCATTGTTCTTTATCATTGTAAAGCATTCCATTGTGTGGATACACCATAATTTGTTTATCCCTTCATCCGTTGATGGGCACCTAGGTTATTTCCATCTTTTTTTTTTTATATTTTATTGTACTTCAGGTGAAGGCTTACAGAACAAATAGTTTCTCATGCAACAGTAGTACACGTGTTGTTTTATGACATTGGTTAACAACCCCACAACGTATTAACCCTCTAACTTCTCAACCCTTCTTTTTTTGGTGAAAATACACAGAGCCAAAGATACACCATTTCAAAAATTTCTACATGCACAGTTCAGTGACATTGACTACACTCTTCCAATTGTGCTGTTATTCTCACTTAAGATGAAGGCTTACAGAACAAAATAGTTTCTCATTTAACAGTTACTACAAATGTTGCCCTATGACAATGGTTAACAATCTCACAGCACATCAACAATATCCTTACCCAATCTTGGGTTCCCTATCACCAGCTTCCTTGTCCCCTTCTGCCTTCTGGCCCTTGTCACTGGACTCCTGTACCTCGTTAGTCTCATTTGGATTTACGGGGCTGTACACTCCCAGGCTGAATCGTGAACCTCGGAGGTAACTTCACCACTGAGCTAAAAGGGTGTCTGGCGGCCATACTCTCGAGATTTCTCCCGTCTCCTTTAAGCCAGTAAATCTGGTCTTTTTTTTGTGAGTTAGAATTATGCTCTACATCCTTCTCCAGCTCTGTCCAGAACCCTCTGTTGTGATCCTGGTCAGAGCAGTCAGTGGTGGTAGCCGGGCACCATCTAGCTGTACTGGACTCAGTCCAGTGGAGGCCTTGGTAGATGTGGACGATTAGTCCTTCAGACTAATCTTTTCCTTGTATCCTGTTCTCTTCATTCTCCCTTGCTCCCAAAGGGATGAGACCAGTGGAGTATCTTAGATGGCTGCTCACAGGATTTTAAGACCCCAGACGCTACTCACCAAGGTAGAATGTAGAACATTTTCTTTATAAACTGTGTCATGCCAATTGAGCTACTTGTTCCCCGAGACCATGGCCCCCACAGCCCTCCACCCAGCAATTCAGTCCCTCAGGGAGTTTGGATATGTCTATGGAGCTTCCATGACCTTTCCTTGTACAAGTTGTGCTGGTTTCCCATGTACTGTATACTGTCTCACCCTTCACCCAAGATACCACTTATCTATTGTCGATAAAGTATTTCCCCCCCCCCACCCCTCCCATCCCTCGTAACCAACAAAGATCGTTACATTTTGTGTGTGAACTTTTTCATGGGTTTTTACAATAGAGGTCTCATACAATATTTGTCCTTTTGTGATTGACTTATTTCACTCAGCATAATGTCCTCCAGTTTCATCCATGTTATGAGATGCTTCACAGATTCATCGTTCTTCTTTCTCATTGCATAGTACTCCATTGTGTGTATGTACCATAGTTTGTTTATCCATTCATCTATTGATGGGCATCTAGGTTGTTTCCATCATTTTGCTATTGTGAACAATGCTGCCATGAACATAGGCATCCATATGTCTATTCGAGTGATGATTCTTACTTCTCTAGGATATATCCCTAGGAGTGGGATTGCTGGATTGAATGGTATGTCTATTTCTAGCTTTCTGAGGAAGCGCCATATCATTTTCCAAAATGGTTGTATCATTTTGCATTCCCACCAGCAGTGCAAAAGAGTTCCCATATCCCCGCAGCCCCTCCAACATTTGTTATTTCCAGTGCTTTGATTCGTGCCAGTAATGCTGGGGTGCGTTTGTATCTCATTGTAGTTTTAATTTGCATTTCTCTAATGGCTAGTGATCACGAGCATTTCCTCATGTGTCTGTTGGCCATTTGAATGCCTTCTTTGGTGAAGTGTCTGTTCATTTTCTTTGCCCATTTTTTAATAGGATTATTTGTCTTTTTATTGTAGAGGTGTTGGATTTTCTTGTAGATTATGGACATTAGACCTTTGTCTGACTTGTACTGTCCAAAATTTTTTTCCCAGTCTGTAGGTTCTCTTTTGACTCTTTTAGTGTAGTCTTTTGAAGAGCATAGGTGTTTGATTTTTAGAAGATCCCAGTTATCTAGCTTATCTCTTGGGGTTTGTGCATTGTTGGTTATGGTTTGTATCCCGTTAATGCCATGTATTAAGGCCTGAAGTGTTGGTCCTATTTTTTCTTCTCTGAACTTTATAGTTTTAGGCTTTATATTCAGGTCTTTGGTCCATTTTGAAGTAGTTTTTGTATACAGAGTGAGGTATAGGTCCTGTTTCATTTTTTTGCAGATGGATATCCAGTTTTCCAGCACCATTTATTAAAAAGACTGTCTTTTCCCCATTTGATGAGCTTTGGGCCCTTGTTGAAGATCAGGTGAGCGTAGGTGGATGGATTTACATCTGGGTTCTCAATTCTGTTCCATTGGTCAATGTATCTGTCGTTGTACCAGTACCAGGCTATTTTGACTACCGTAGCTGTATAGTAGGTTCTGAAGTCAGGTAGTGTGAGTCCTCCAACTTTCTTCTTCTTCTTCAGTAGTGCTTTACTTATTTGGGGCTTCTTCCCTTTCCATATAAAGTTAATGATTAGTGTTTCCATCTCTTTGAAGAATGTTGTTGGTATTTGGATCGGGATTGCATTGTATTTGTAAATTGCTTTGGGTAGAATTGACATTTTCACAATGTTGAGTCTGCCTATCCATGAGCATGGTATGTTTTTCCATTTATGTAGGTCCCTTAGGGTTTCATGCAGTAGTGTTTTGTAGTTTTCTTTGTATAGGTCTTTTACATCCCTGGTCAGATTTATTCCTAAGTATTTTATCTTTTTAGGAGCTATTATAAATGGTATTGTTTTCTTGATTTCCTTTTCATCGTTCTGCTTATTGGTGTATAGGAATCCAACTGATTTTTGAATGTTTATCTTGTATCCTGCTACTCTGCTGAATCTTTCTATTAGGTCCAGTAGATTTCTCGTGGAGTCTTTAAGGTTTTCTAGTATAGTATCTTGTCATCTACAAACAGGGACAGTTTAACTTCTTCATTACCAATTTGGATGCCCTTTCTTTCTTTTTCTTGCCTTATTGCTCTAGCTAGAACTTCCAGCACAATGTTAAATAGGAGTGGTGATAAAGGGCATCCTTGTCTTGTTCCTGTTTTCAACGGGAATGTTTTCAGCCTCTCTCCATTAAGAATGATGTTGGCCATTGGTTTTGCATAGATGCCCTTTATTATGTTGAGAAATTTCCCTTCTATACCTATTTTGTTGAGAGTTTTTATCAGGAATGGGTGTTGGACTTTGTCAAATGCCTTTCTGTCAATTGAGACGATCATGTGATTCTTTTCTTTCCTTTTATTTATGTGGTGGATTATACTGATTGATTTTCTAATGTTGAGCCATCCTTGCATACCTGGTATGAATCCTACCTGGTCGTGGTGTATTATTTTTTTGATATGATGCTGAATTCTATTGGCTAGAATTTTGTTCAGAATTTTTGCATCTATATTCATGAGAGATATTGGTCTGTGATTTTCTTTTTTTTGTGACTTCTTTGCCTGGTTTTGGTATCAGCTTTATGCTGGCTTCATAGAATGAATTTGGAAGTGTTGCTTCCTCTTCTATGCTCTGAAATAGCTTGAGTAGTACTGGTACAAGCTCTTCTGTAAATGTTTTGTAGAATTCTCCGGTGAAGCCATCTGGGCCAGGGCTTTTTTTGGTTGGTAGCTTTTTATTACCTTTTCAATCTCTTCTCTCATTATGGGTCTGTTCAGATTTTCAACATCACTTTGTTGTAGTTTGGGTAGGCCGTGTGTTTCTAGAAATGTATCCATTTCCTCTAGGTTTTCAAATTTGTTGGAGTATAGTTTTTCATAATATTCTGTTATAATCCTTTTTATTTCAGTTGGGTCTGTTGTTATGTCCCCCATTTCATTTCTTATTTGGGTTATTTGTGTCCTCTCCTGTTTTTATTTTGTCAGTCTGGCCAGTGGTTTGTCGATTTTGTCGATTCTTTCAAAGAACCAGCTTTTGGTTTTGTTGATTCTTTCTATTGTTTTTCTGTTCTCTATTTCATAGATTTCTGCTCTGATCTTTACTATTTCCTTTCTACCGGTGGTTGTGGACTTTTTTTGCTGTTGTCTTTCTGTTTGTTTGAGTTCTTTAATTAATGTTTTGATTTTGTCCCTTTCTTCTTTTCTGATATGTGCATCTATTGCTATAAATTGTCCTCTGAGGACTGCCTTTGCTGTGTCCCAAAGGTTTTGGTATGATGTGTTTTCATTCTCATTGGATTCTAGGAATTTTTGGATTCCATCTCTGATTTCTCCTATTACCCAGTGATGTGTAAGCAGGGTATTAGTCAGTTTCCATGTAATTGATTTTTTTTCTTTGCTCTTTCTATTGTTAATTTCTACCTTGATGGCATTGTGGTCAGAGAAGATACTTTGAATTATCTGAACGTTTTGGATCTTGTTGAGGATTGCTCTGTGGCCTAAGATGTGGTCTATTCTGGAGAACGTTCCATGTGCATTGGAAAAGAATGTATACTTTGCAGCGGTTGGATGGAGTGTTCTATATATGTCTATGAGGTCCGGTTGGCTGATTGTGCCCTTTAGGTCTTCTGTATCTTTGCTGAGTTTCTTGTTAGTTGTTCTGTCCTTTACTGAGAGTGATGTGTTGAAGTCTCCTACTATTGTTGTGGAACTGTCAATTTCTCTTTTCAGTGTTGTTAGAGTTTGTTTTATGTATTTTGGAGCCCTGTCATTGGGTGCTAGATGTTTATTATGGTTATGTCTTCATGATGGGTCATCCCCATAATCATTATATAATGTCCTTCTTTGTCTTTTATGGTAGATTTTGTTTTAAAGTCTATTTTATGTGAGATTAGAATTGCCACTCCTGCTCTTTTTTGGTAGTTGTTAGCTTGATATATTTTTTCCAACCTTTGACTTTTAATAAATTCACATCTTTGTTTCTAAGTTGTGTCTCTTATAGACAGCATATCGATGAATCCTGTTTTCTTATCCATTCTGTCACTCTCTGTCTCTTTATGGGTGCATTGAGTCCATTTACATTCAGTGTAATTATTGATAGATGTGAGTTTGTTGCTGTCATTTTGTAGTGCTTTTTTTTTGTGGTTCTGAAGTTTTCTTTGTTCTTCTTACTCTCTTGTGCTGAGTTACTGTTGTTTGTGGATTTTTTTTCTTTTTTTGTAGGTTTTGTTTTTGCTGAGACTTTATGTTTTACATCGTTATTTTTATGAGGTGGTTTGTTAACTTTCTTTGTGGTTACCCTGAATTTTACACTTATCTTTCTAAGTTTGAAGCAGTTTACCATTACTTGGTATCGCCTTGCCTTCCTCTCCATTAAAAGGTTCTATACCTATACCTTTTATTCCCTCTGTTATTGTTTTGATGTTGTTGTCATTTATTGATTAACTGCTCTGATTCCCTGTTGTATTTCTTTTGGTCTTGGATAGTCCTCGAGAGTTCATTTCCTAGGTTGGTACCTTGCTCATATGATCCTGCATCCTAGGTTCTGCTGGTGAGCCTAAGCTGTTTGTCCTCAGATTGAAGAACTCTCTTTAATAATTCTTGTAAGTTTTGTTTGACTTTTACATATTCCCTTAATTTCTGTTTAACTGGAAATGACCTAATTTCACCATCAAATTTGAACGAGAGTTTTGCAGGATATATTATTCTTGGCTGGCCATTTTTTTCTTTCAAGATTTTATATATGTCATCCCATTGCCTTCTTGCCTGCATGGTTTTTGCTGAATAATCTGAGCTTAGTCCTATTGTTTCTCCTTTATATCTGACTTCTTTTTCACGAGCTGCTCTCAGGATTCTTTGTTTGTCTTTGGTTTTGGCGAGTGTAAATATGATTTGCCTTGATTTTCTTTTGGGGTATCTTCTATGTGGGGTTCGTTGAGCTTCTTGGATGGCCAGCTTTTCATCTTTCATGATATTGGGGAAGTTTTTTGTCAGCAGTTCCTCAATGATCCTGTCTGTGTTTTCTGTTTTCTCCCCCTGTTCTGGAATGGCAATCACTCGAAAATTTTTGCTTTTAATTGTGTCCCACATAACTCTCAGGGTCTCTTCATTTTTCTTTGTTCTTTTTTCTGAGTTTTCCTGAAACAGAGTTGTATCCAAGTGTTTGTCTTCAATCCCACTGATCCTGTCTTCCTCCATTTCAAATCTGCTTCTCAGCCCTTCTATGACATCATCCATTTCTGAAATCTTGTTGTTTATCTTTTGGATTTCGAATTGTTGTCATTGTATAATTTCTAGTTGTGAATTTATTTTGGCATTTTGTTCCTGCATCATCTTCCTGAATTCTTCAGTTTTTTGTCTGTATTTTCCATGAATTTGTCTATTTTTTCCTCATGTTTGTCAGCTTTTTGCCTCAGTTCTTGGAGAATTCTGAGTATTAGAGATTTGAATTCCCTATCAAGTAGTTCTAGTGAATTTTCTTCCACAGGAGGTTCATCTGATGTTGTATTTTGGACACCTACTGGAACCATACTGTCCTGTTTTTGTAAATGTTTTGATATTGTCTGCTGTTTTGGGGGCATTCAGTAGTTATTTTTCTTGTTTATTGATTGTAGATTTGTTTGTTTCATCCCTTTTTTTAGAAAAAATTTTGACTTTCTGAGCAGGCAGACTGTGTGTTCTTTGTTGTTTGCTCATCTGTGTGCTCAATACTTTTCGCATCCTTCTCCAACTGGCAGGGTCAGTCACTCAGATATGGTATGGCAGGCAGGTCTAGCTGAAGAGGAGTTACTGGGATGGGTTGTTTGTGGCACTTACTACAGCCACCAGAGCGGGTCAGTAATCAGTGCAGGGTAGGTCCTAGTAGGTCGTGCCTGTGCTGCTTGGTGGTGTGATGTCAAGCGCACATGCAGGTACGCAGGATGCAGCGGGGAGACTGTTGTGTGTGGAGCTAAGATGGATATGGGAGAGAGGAGAGAGGAACAGGAGCCAAAATATATGAACAAACCAAAAAAAATGGTAGGGGTGCTTGCCGGTGGAATGGAGAGATGAGAGACTATGAAATGGAGAAAAACAGAAAGGGGAAGAGGAAGAAAAGAAAAGAATGAATAAATAAAAATCAGAAAGGTTAAAGAACCACAAAGTTCCCAGGGATCCCACTGATGCAGCTATGAGGTCTGGGGAAGTCACTCTCAGGTTTTGCAGTACAGCCTGGCTAGAAGGCATAGAGGTATACAACGCCTGGTATTCACGGATCAGAAAGAGAAGGAAGATATAGAGAGATGAGAAACTGAGCAATGAAGAAAGACAAAAAGGGAAAAAAAGGGAAAAGAAATCAAAACAAATTAAAAAAAAAAAAAGAACAAGAAAGGCCCCCCAAAAAAAAGAAAAAAAAGAAGAAAAAATAACAAAAAAAGAAATGTGCTCAGGGATCCTTCTGCACGTCTGTGGAAGCTGAAGGGGAGTTCCTTGCCACGCAGCTCCGCCTGGCCAGAAAGGGCTCCCAACTCAAGAAAAGGGAAAGAAAACAAACCAACAATTCAAAACAAACAAACAAACAAAAGCCCCGGGATCCCACCAGTGTGGTAGCCGAGACCCGGAAGCAGCTCCACACTCGAATGGAGCTCCGCATCCCCTCAGGAGGAAGCAAAGATGGCGCATGGAGCCAGGCACTCGAGTGAAAGGAGGGGGAGGTGGCGAGAGGCAAGTAAGAAATCAAAAGAAGCAGAAAAAAAAAAAGCAACACCAGCATCCAGCAAATGGCACTCAGAGAGCCAGCTAGTGCGGGCTGGTGTTTCTGGACAAGAGACTGTGTCCATGGAAGCAGAGGAGGCCAAGTATGGGTGAAGAAGGGTAGAGAATGGGAAAGAGTATATCACAAAATTGCCAGTGCTCTGCAGCCCCTCAGGAAGAAGCAAAGATGGTGCATGGAGCAAGGCACTTGAGCGAAAGGAAGGGGGAGATGGCGAGAGGCAAGTGAGAAATCAAAAGAAGCAGAAAAAAAAAAAAAAAAGCAACACTAGCAGCCAACAAATGGCACTCAGAGAGCCAGCCAGTGCGGGCTGGTGTTTCTGGACAAGAGACTGTGTCCGCGGGAAGTGGAGGGGGCTGAGTATGGTGAAGAAGGGTAGAGAGTGGGCAAGTGTATATCACAAATTGCCAGTGCTCTGCAGCCCCTTAGGAGAAAGCAAAGATGGCGCATGGAGTGAGGCATTTGAGCGAAAGGAGGGGGAGATGGCGAGAGGCAAGGAAGAAATCAAAAGAAGCAGAAGAAAGCAACACCAGCAGCCAACAAATGGCACCCAGAAAGCTGCCCACTTGGGTGTGTATAATCCAAGCAGCTGGCGCTTCCCGCTCAAGAGACTGTGGCCGTGGGAAGCAGAGGAGGCCAAGCCGGGGTGAAGACAGGTGGGGGGTGGGAAAGCACACACCACAAATCACCGGTTGTTTTGTCTCCCGCTGCACACTCTGTGAGGCTGCTTTCTTGTACCCCCGTTTGCTGGTCTCTGACAGGAGTCCAAGATGGTGGATACGCCCTGCGTTAGCTGGTAGGGGACCTCTGCATGAATCTCTCCTCGCTCTCCATTCTCTGTCAGTTTTCTCATTCCATTTGGCTGAGTTCTTTATCTCTTCGTTTGATGTTTTAGGGTTTCAGGATTGTCGTATTCTCTGTTCGGCTTAGTTTTTCGGATCTTTGCTGTGGAGGGATGGCGTGGTGCTTTTGCATAGAGCGCCATTTTGCCAGAACTCCTCCTATTTCCATCTTTTTGTTATTGTGAACAGTGCTGCAATGAACATGGGTGTGCAAATAATGATTCATGTGGTGGCTCTTATTTCTCTAAGATATATTCCAAGGAGAGGGATTTCTGGATTGTACGGTACTTCTATTTCTAGCCTTTTAAGGAAGCACCAAATCGATTTCCAAAGTGGTTGTACCATTTAACATTCTCACCAACAGTGCATAAGTGTTCCAGTCTCTCCACAACCTCTCCAGCATTTATTATTTTGTGTTTTTTGGGTTAATGCCAGCCTTGTTGGGGTGAGATGATATCTCATTGTAGTTTTGATCTGCATTTCTGTAATGGTTAATGATCGTGAGCATTTCTTAATGTGTCTGTTAGCCGTCTGAATATCTTCTTCGGTGAAGTGCCTGTTCATGTCCTTTGCCCATTTTTTAATTGGGTTGTCTTTTTGTTGTTGAAGTTTTGCAGTATCTTGTAGATTTTAGAGATTAGACGCTGATCGGATTTGTCATAGCCAAAATTTTTTTCCCAGTCTGTAGGTTGTATTTTGACTCTTTTGGTGAAATCTTTTGATGAGCATAAGTGTTTAATTTTTAGGAGCTCCCAGTTATCTAGTCTGTCTTCTGGTGCTTGTGCATTTTTACTTCTGGTTTGTATTCTGTTTATGCCATGTATTAGGGCTCCTAGCATTGCCCCTATTTTTTCTTCCATGGTCTTTATTGTTTTCAACTTGATATTTAGGTATTTGATCCATTTTGAGGAAGTTTTTGTGCATGGTGTGAGGTATGGGTCTTGTTTCCGTTTTTTGCAGATGGATATCCAGTTATGCCAGCACAGTTTGTTAAAGAGACTGTCTTTTCCCCAATTAACAGACTTTGGGCCTTTGTCAAATATTGGCTGCTCATAGGTGGATAAATTTATGTCTGGATTCTCAATTCTGTTCCATTGGTCTATGTATGTGTCGTTGTACCAGTACAAGGCTGTTTTGACTACTGTGGCTGTATAATAGATTCTAAAATCAGGTAGTGTGAGGCCTCCCACTTTGTTCTTCTTCTTGAGTAATGCTTTACTTATCTGGGGCCTCTTCCCTTTCCATATGCAGTTGTTGATTTGTTTCTCCATCTCATTAAAACATGCCGGTGGAGCTTCGATCGGGATTGCATTGTATCTGTAGATTGCTTTGGGTAGAATTGACATTTTCACAATCTTGAGTCTTCCTATCCATGAGCAAGGTATTTTTTTCCACTTATGCAGGTCTCTTTTGGTTCTTACAATACTGTCTTGTAGTTTTCATTGTATAGGTATTTTACATATCTGGTTAGTTTTATTCCTAAGTATTTTGTCTTCTAGGGGGCTATTGTAAATGGTATTTATTAGGTGATTTCCTCTTGGAGGTTCTCTTTGCTGGTGTAGAGGAATGCAGTTGATTTTTGTATGTTTATCTTGTATCCTAATATTTTGCTGAAATCTTCTATTAGTGCTAGTACTTTTCTTGTGGATTCTTTGGGGTTTTCTGTGTATAAGATCATATCATCTGCAAATAGAAATACTTTGACTTCTTCGCTACCAATTTGGATGCCCTTTATTTCTTCTTCTAGCTTAATTGCTCTGGCTAAGACCTCCAGCACAATGTTGAATAAGAGTGGTGATATAAGAGTGGTGATAAAGGGCATCCTTCTCTGGTTCCCATTCTCAAGGGGAATACTTTCAAAGTCTCTCCATTTAGATGATGTTGGCTGTTGGCTTTGTATAAATGCCCTTAATTATATTCAGGAATTTCCCTTCTATTCCTATTTTGTTGACAGTTTTTATCATGAATGGGTGTTGGACTTCGGCAAATGCCTTTTCTGTATCAATTGATAAGATCATGTGGTTCTTGTCTCTTGTTTTATTTATGTGATGGATTACATTGATTGTTTTCTAATGTTGAACCATCCTTGCATACCTGGTATAAATCCAGCTTGAGCATGGTGAATTAGTTTTTTGATTTGTTGCTGAATTCTGTTGGCTAGAATTCTGTTGAGGATTTTTGCGTCAATGTTCATGAGGAATATTGGTCTGTAATTATTATTATTTTTTTTGTGGTGTCTTTACCTGGTTTTTGTATCAGGGTTATGCTGGCGTCATAGAATGAGTTTCAGTGTATTGCATCCTTTTCTATGCTGCCAAATAACTTTAGTAGTAGTGGTGTTAACTCTTCTCTGAAAGCTTGGTAGAATTCTCCAGTGAAGCCATCTGGGCCAGGGCTTTTTTTGTTTGGAGTTTTTAAATTACTTTTTCAATCTCTTCTTTTGTTATGGGTTTATTTAGTTGTTCTACCTCCGTTTGTGTTAGTTTAGTTAGGTAGTGAGTTTCTAGAAGTTTGTCCATTTCCTCTAGGTTTTCAAATTTGTTACAGTACAATTTTTCATAGTGTTCTGTTATGACTCTTTTAATCTGAGGTGGGTCTGTTGTGATATCACCCATCTCATTTCTTATACGGGTTATTTGCTTCCTCTCCTGTTTTTCTTTTGTCAGCTTGGCCAATGGTTTATCGATTTTGTTGTCTTTTCAGAGCACCAGCTTTTGGTTTTGTTAACTCTTTCAATTGTTTTTCTATTCTCTATTCCAGTTAATTCTGCTCTAATTCTTATTATTTCCTTTCTTCTGTCGCCCGAGGGCTTCTTTTACTGCTCTCTTTTTATTTGTTCGAGTTGTAGAGTTAATGGTCTGATTTTGGCCCATTCTTCTTTTTGGATGTGTGCATTTATTGCTATAAACTGACCTCTGAATGCTGCTTTTGCTGTGTCCCAAAGGTTCTGGTAGGATGTGTTTTCCTTTTCGTTTGATTCTTTGAATTTCTTTATTCCATCCTTAATTTCTTCTATAACCCAGTAGTTTTTGAGCAAGGTGTTGTTCGGTTTCATGTGTTCAATTTTTTTCCTTGCTTTTTCTGTTGCTGATTTCTACTTTTATGGCTTTATGGTCAGAAAAGATGCTTTGTAATATTTTGATGCATTGGATTTTCTTAGGGCTTACTTTATGGCCTAATATGTGGTCTATTCGGGAGAAAGTTCCATGTGCGTTGGAAAAGAAAGTATACTTGGCTGCTGTTGGGTGGAGTGTTCAGTATATGTCCATGAAATCAAGTTGGTTGATCGTAGCATTTAGATCTTCCGTGTCTTTGCTGAGCTTCTTTCTGGATGTTCTGTCCTTTGCCGAAAGTGGTGTGTTGAAGTGTCCTACTGTTATGGTGGAGCTGTCTATCTCTCTTTCCAGTGCTGTTAGAGTTGGTTTTATGTATTTTGGAGCCCTGTCATTGGGTACATAAATATTTACTATAGTTATGTCCTCCTGGTGTATTGATCCTTTAATCATTATATAGTGTCCTTTCATATCCTTTGTGGTAGTTTACTTTAAAGTCTGTTTTATAAAGAATTAATATTGTCACTCCTGCTGTTTTTTGAGTGTTGTTTGCTTGATATATTTTTTTTCCATTCTTTGGGTTTCAGTTTGTTTGTGTCTTTAAGTCTAAAGTGTGTCTCTGCTAGGCAGCATATACACGGATTGTGTTTTTTTGTCTAATCTGCCACTCTCTGTCTCTTTATTGGTACATTTAGTCCATTTACATTCAGCGTAATTATTGATAGTTATGAGTTTAGTGCTGTCTTTTTGATGTCTTTTTTTGTGTGTTCACAGTTTCTCTGTTCCACTTAATTTTCTGTGCTGAGTCATTTTTCTTTATGTATTTTCTTTTCATCTTTTTCATTGTTGTTGATTTTGTGTTTGCTGAGTCTTTATATTTTTGTTGTTATTTATTTTGACTTGTAGGATTGTTAGTTTCCTTTGTGGTTACCTTCATATTTGCCCCTATTTTTCTAAGCTTATACCAGTCTTTCATTTCTTTATATTGCCTTGACTTCCTCTCCATATGAAAAGTCTATGTCTACATTTTTTAAGTCCCTCTTTTTTTGTTTTACTGTTGTCATCTTTTACGTATTGATATGTTTCGCTATTTTCAGTGTTTTAGCTTTTTTATTTTTGTGATTTCCCTATCTGAGTTGATGTCTGGTTGCTCTGTCCTGTGTCTAATCTTGGGTTGTTATGTGATGTTACCAGTTTTCTAACTGGAGGACTCCCTTTAGTATTTCTTGTAATTTTGGTTTGGTTTTTGCAAATTCCCTAAACTTCTGTTTATTTGGAAATGCCCTAATTTTGCCATCATATTTGAGAGATAGTTTTGTTGGATATATAATTCTTGGCTGGCAGTTTTTTTCCTTCAAGGCTTTATGTATGTCATCCCATTGCCTTCTTGCCTACATGGTTTCTCCTGAGTAGTCTGAGCTTATTCTTATTGACTCTCCTTTGTAGATGACTTTTCTTTTATCCCTAGCTGCTCTTAAAATTCTCTCTTTATCTTTGGTTTTGGCAAGTTTGATTATAATATGTCTTGGAGACTTTCTTTTGGGATCTACCTTATGTGGGGTTCAATGAGCCTATTAGATAGATATCTTGTCATCTTTCACGATACCGGGGAAGATTTCTGCCAAAAAATACTCAACAATTCTCTCTGTATTTTCTGTTATCCCTCCCCCATTCTGGTACTCAGTCACTCATATGTTATTCCTCTTGTTAGAATCCCACATAATTCTTAGGGTTTCTTCATTTTTTTAAATCTTTTATCTGATTTTTCCTCAAGTAAGTTGGTGTCAAGTGGTTTATTTTCAGTCTCACTAATGCTGACTTCCATTGCCTCAATTCTGCTCCTATGACTTTCTATTGAGTTGTCTAATTCTGACATTTTATTGTTAATCCTCTGGATTTCTGATTGCTGTCTCTCTATGGATTCTTGCAGCCTGTTAAATTTGTCATTATGCTCTTCTCTAATCTTTTTAATTTCCTCTATCGTGTGTTCTGTGTTTTGATTAATTGCCTTCCTAATACCCTGATGAGTTCTGTATATTAATCTTTTGCATTCTGCCTCTGGTAATTCCAAGAAATTTTCTTCCTCTGGTAAATTTCTAGATTCTTTATTTTGGGAACTTGCTGAAGCCATCATGGACTGCCTCTTTATGTGATTTGATATTAACTCTTGTCTCAATAAGTTATTATATTTATTTAGTTTATGTTTGCTGACTGTGTCCTAGCTTCTTGTTTTGTTTTGATATGCCCAGATAGGCTGCTCGTGTGAGCTAGTGCAGTCACCAGCACCTTGGAAGCTCCAGTGTCCTGCCCCAGGTGGTCAAAACTGCCACTAAGTATGTGAGCCCAGGATTCTGCCTACTCCTCCTGTATGGAATCAGCTCAAGTGTCTAGGTAGTCGGGCACCAAGTGTGTGGTGCAGGCTCTCACCTACAGTTCTAGGCAGGCATGGGTGATTGCTGTAGGCACAGGCATCCAACAGCAGCAGTGGGACAGAGGCTGAGCAAGGCAGGGGGGCTGACTGCCACCCCCGAGTGTCCAGAAGGAAGCGTGTCCCTGTTCCCTGGAGTGCATAGGTGGGTGGGTTTTGCAGCCAGACTATGAGCACCTAATGCTGGTGGCTGTAAAGACTGGGGGCATCTCTTATTCTTGGGCCCCTATCACAGGTGGCTAGGTGGCGTGTGTGAAGCCACCAGTCCTCAGGCCTCTGATGTGGGTAGGTGAAGACCCTGCTTCATGGGCAGAGCAGTGTCAAATGTCATGAACCTGCCACTTCACAGCTGAAACTATTGAAGTTAGACTTCAGGTATATACCCCGTTGTACTGTGGTAATGAGGGCCTACCCTGTTGAAATGGGCCCACACAATTCTATGCAAGGGGAAAGGCACTCAAAGTCTGTGACTCCCTTATGCCTGTGCCTAGGCAAAGGACCTGTGCTTACCCTGAGTTCCTGGCTTATGGGAGCCAGCAGATTATTTTTTCCCCTGTTTGTTAATTTGTTCACTCTCCAAGGCCGGGAGAATGGCTCACGTGACAGGTCCTACTTCTGGCCCAGGGGACTTGGTGATTGCTGAAGCCAGTCTGGGACCCAGTGTAGAGCAGGGAGCTGGGAGGTAAAAGGGAGAGAGGTTTTTTCCTAAGTTTTTTTTAAAATTATACCTCCGGTGAAGACCCACAGAACAGTTTCCCATGAAACAGCAGTACACACACTGTTCCATGACATTGGTCAACAACCCCACAACAAGTCAACCTTCTCTCCTCTCGGCCTTTTTTTTTTTGCTGAAAATATACATAGCCAAAGACACTACCCCAAAAATTTCCACATGCACAGTTAATTGACATCGACCACGCTCCTCCAGTTATGCTGCTACTCTCACTCTAGATGAAGGCCCACAGAACAAAATAGTTTCTTATTCAACAGTTGATACACATGTTGCCCTATGACAATGGTCAACAACCAGGGGGATGTTTTTGATCCCTGCAGTAGGCAGGACGCAAGTACTTATCTTTCTCGGATTGAGGGCTGCTTCTCACTTGTTCTGGATGGTAGAGGAGACTCTCTGCTACTTGGTCTCTCCTGGTATGGAAAACGCCTCCAGAGCACCGCTGCTTGTCTGCCTCACTGCTCACCTCTGGGCTGATCCAGGCTGAAGGGCTCAGGCTCTCCCCAGGTCAGGTCTGGCAACTCCTCGCTGCTTCTGAATCATCTCTACCTCCCTTTGCCACTCAGTCCAGTTCCTTAACTTTGACTTTAGTGTTCAGGGCTCCTAGATTGTCATATATAATCAATTCACGTATTTTTCAGGTCTGTGTTGTAAGAGGGACCACCGGAAGTGTCTGATTACTCTGCTATCTTGCCCCACCTCCAATCCATATGGTTTTTATTTGCTGATTTACACAAGTAGATCCCCAGGTCTTTCTTCCTAGTCTGTCTTAGGCTGGAAGCTCTGCTCAAACCTTTTCAGCATCACAGTAACACACTAGCCTCCACTGATAGTTGGGTGGTAGCTGAGCATGAGCTGTATTGACTGGGAATTGACACTGGGTCTCCCACATGGAAGGTGAGAATTCTACCTCTGAACCACCACTGCCTCACCTGGCACATAGCATGAGTTTAATGATAATTAGCCATTTTTATTGTTGTTGTTAAGGATCCCTGGGTGGCACAAACAGTTTGCACTCAACTACTAACCTAAAGGTTGGCAGTTTGAATTCACCCAGTGGTGCTGCAGAAGAAAGGACTAGTGGTTTGCTTCTGTAAAGATTATAGCCAAGAAAGCCCTATGAAGCCATTCTACTTTGTAACACATCAAGTCACCATGAACAAGAATCAGCTTGACACCAGTGGGAGGTAGTTGTTATTATGCACTGGAATCACTCAGATTAGTGGATTTGGTGAAAGAGCCTCACACAGGGATCTGCCAGAGACTTGGGATCTAGTCCCTACTGTTTCCAATTCACCGTGTGATTTTAGACTAAGGCCCTTCTTCCCTCTCAGTTTCCCCAGCTGATCTCTGGGGTTTTACCTCTTTATGAAACTTTCTTTCTGTTCTCTTCCTTCTAGGCCTTGTTTCCTTCATGGTATGCTCAGGGGTGGTGCCTACCTCATGGCCCCACTGCCCAAGTGTGAATGTTTCCCTTGCCCACCTGCCAATAGCTAAGATAGGGAAGTCCTGAGAAAGGCCAGAATCTAGGGCAGAGCCTACCAGTGCAGCGAAAGTTAAATAAGAAAGGAAATGAATACATTGTTGCTTACGTAGCACTGAGGTGTGTGCCTTTTTCCAGAGCATCAAAACAGGGCTGAAAGGGGAAAGCAGACCCCTGTGCAAGGGTTCCAGAACTGAGGTGCCTGGCATGTCTAGGGTGGCTGGCTCAGGTGTAGGCCAGACTCCATTTTGTGACTTCTGCTTCTGCATTCCTGAGAAGGTAACCTTGATTTCTTCATATGCATATGGCCCTGGGCCTCTGGCTGGGTGGAATGAGCAGACTAACTTTTTCCCTTTTATATGTATATGACCTTGAGCGTCTGGCTGGGTGGAACCAGCAGCTTGACTTCTTCCTGTTCATATGCATATGACCTAGGGCCTCTGGCTGGGCAGAACCAGCATACCTTTGCCCCTTATCAATCATCTTGTGACCCCCCCCCCCCTTGTGAGCACATACTTTAGCAATTATGTGAGCGTACTCAATCCCCTTAATCCACATATAGTTTGTTAACCAATCCCAACGAAAGCCCTGCTTTGAGATATCCTGCCTTCCACTTTACCGATTGCTCACCTACAAATCAGAATATTGTAAGCTAAGTTCCTGATTCAAGCTTATAACTATGCCCGTGTGACTGCAGCTTTTCGGAGCGCTGGTTTTCACTTTGTGAGATCCAATATGTCCCCAGTTTGAGCTGCCTTTGCTCTCAATAAATCTCTTTACTTTCTTTTTAAATAGACTACGTGTGCTCATGCAATGATATTTCTTGACATAGCTGGCAGGATTTGAAGGCATCTTATCTTCAGTGAATCCCAAGAAGTTGAGGACCAGAGTCCGGTGCCAGCTCGAGCCCTTTGACTCATCCATCTCCACAAACTTTCAAGGATCCTTTGAGGTAAGCCCTCTCAAATCAAGCCTCCACTGTATTACAAAGATGGATCTTTGAGAGATTTATTTTTAGCTTTCTGTTTTCTTTTTCTGTTCATGATCTGAATGTTTTGGTGAGTCTGCCATTGATGTAAGTTTGCAAAAGCTGACATCTACTGGTGATCCTGGGCTCAGACATTGTCTGATCATGGGAAAACTTTACTGATTTTTGGTTTCTCTAGGGACACCTAAGGCTTATGTGTTCCCTCAAAGTTTGAAGTGTAGTTTACTTAGTAAGATGGGGGATGGTACATCAAAAGATCAAGTAGTCGTCACTTCAGGGACTCCTATGGCCTATATGGTGAAGCATTGTGGCCCGCACTGTTTTGTACATTAATCAGTGGTATGCACTTACTATTGGAGATCTAGAGAATCAGTGGCCATTGTGGGGCTCATTTGACCTAGGCAAACTCATTTTTCTGCTCAGCAAGTTAGAAAATAAAGGATCCTGAGTAAAACAACTTCAATGGGACTCCTATTTTAATTGATATCTAGAGGCATCCAAAAGACTTCATGATAGTAAATTTGCATAATTACAAGAAATTGTTTCTAAACACTCTAAACAAATTAAAGAATTACAAAGCCAGAGCTCTACCACCACTTTGTCCAACCTTTTATATATGATCTTTGTCCCTCCAGCCACCCCTCTGGCGGTTTCTTCCCTTTTCCCATCTCTACCTTCTTATTCCTCTGAAAATACTTTGTCCGAGCTCCCTTATTACCTTAAGGACTCTCTAGAAGAGAGTAAGGCAGTTTCTCAGATGCCCTTTAAGACCAAGTACCCCAAGGAGCCTCAGAAACTTCTCGAAGTTGCCTTTACCTCATGGTCAAAAGTGGAACTTCGCACAACAGTAAAGGAATAGCCTCACCCTCATGAAGATCCACAAAAATTTACCCATGATTTTAGAATTTTAGCTGAGACTTCTGAACCTGGTCCATCCGATTCATATAATCTAATACATATGTTACTGGGACCAGGAAATGCTCAAAGATGGATAGAAGAAGCTAAATGGAAAAACCCTGGAAAATTCTTAGCTATCCAGGCTCATGACCCTGGCATTGAATTACTAAATTAGACCAGGTTTATAGTCACTAGCCTTATTGATACTATCCCCAGGGTTTTTTCTCAGCAAATAGATTGGGGCTGTAAACAAGAAAAAGATGAAAATGTTTACAATCACAGAGACCACTTGACCAAGCTTTTTATAGAACACTCTGGATTAAACTTAGTAGAATCAGGAGCCGGTATAGCTTT
This sequence comes from Dugong dugon, assembly GCA_030035585.1. Lineage (NCBI taxonomy): Eukaryota > Metazoa > Chordata > Mammalia > Sirenia > Dugongidae > Dugong > Dugong dugon. The sequence goes on from CM057460.1 coordinate 155,211,078, forward strand.
TAATTCCGTTTTTCTTAATGGGCTCCAGCCTGATTTGGATGAACTGGTCAAATGTCATAGACTTGACTGGGAATATGTTCCCACAACAGAGCTAACTACCTCAGCTTACAAACTGGGCCAAACTTTAGGACAAAATCTAAATAAATAGCAGAAAGAAGTAAGGCTAAAACAAAACAAAACAAATTAAAGGCTTTGCAGTTACAACAGCTGCATTCCCCTAATTATAACAAATTCAAGGCCTATGTGGGAACCAAATCCTGTAGCAATACCCCTATGGTTTGTTATTGCAAGAAAACTGGACATTTCAAAAAGGGCTGTATAAAGCTGAAGAACAAAATGGCACTCCACCCTTTAATACCACTCAGACTAAGCTTGACTGGGGTGCTCTGGGGACTAGTTAGGGGCTTTTATGACAGTGGCTTTAGATTCTCAAGGGGAAACTTATTCAGATCAATGGAGAACTGTGAAAATGTTAATTAACACAGGTTCTACATTCTCAGCTATTAACCCCACATGTTTGCAAAAAGCCTCTACTCCAGAGTATAAAGACCTCTAAAGTTCTGGAGTTTCCTAACCTAGAACAAATTTTAACTCATTGTTTACCTGTTTCTATATCTTTAGGTCCTCCTGAAGACATACATCCATCTTACTTAGTTTAGACACTCCAGCTAATTATCTTGGGAGAGACTTTTTATATAAATGAAAGTGCCATTTAAAGTTCACTAAGCAAGGAGAAATATTGCTAGATTTGTATGAAATTAAATTACAAGATGATTACTGAACAAAGGCAGCACCAAATGAGAAAGAAGTTATTTGTTATTTACAGGCATTCCATTTGCAGCTGGAGGAAGGTAAACCCTCAGCTCCCATCTCCTCCTTCTGAGACATTTTATCCACAATTTCTGAAACCTTATGGGCTACTATGTCCACTGACCTGGCTGGGTGCTGTTGATGGACCCAATCCAAATTCAGATTGACACCTCTACCTTTACCAAAAATCTCCCAATATCCTTTGAGATGGGAAGTTAAGAGAAAATTGCTCCTGTAATACAAGATTTACTTGCTAAAGCTTTAATCATCCCATGTGCTAGTCTCTGTAACACCCCTATTTTCCTAGTTTAAAAAAAAAAATCAAGAATAAAATTTTTTTCAAGGTTTACATGCTGTAAATTGCATTGTAATCCCTAGATTTCCATTAGTTCCTAATCCCAATATATTTCTTTCCAGCGTTCCCTCTGATGCCACTCACTTTATGGTGGATGATCTTTGTAGTGCATTGCTTAACATTCTTATACATCCAAAGAGCCAATATTTGTTCACTTTTCTTGGGAGGACCAACAATATACTTAGACTGTGATGTCTCAGGTCTTCACTGAATCCCCAACATATTTTTCACAAATTTTGCACGTTGACTTGCAGCTTTTACAGTTTAATAAAGGGTCTAATTTGTTACAATATGTGGATGATCTGTTGTCTGTTCTAACTTCCATTCTGACTGCTTAAAGGACAGTATCTTCCTATTACAACATTTGGCCACTGGAGGGCACAAAGCATACAAGGAAAAATTGCAATTGCCCCAAGCTTCAGTTAAATATTTGGGCCACATCATTTTTGCAAAAGGAATTACTATAGACCCTAGGAGAAAGGAAGCTATCCTAGCCTACCCTATTCCTAACACCAAAAAACAGTTGAGGGGGTTTCTTGAGCTCTGTGGATACTGCCGAGCCTGGCTACCAAATTTTTCTTTATTGGCTCAGCCACTATACAGACATTTAAAAACCTCTGAACCCAATCCTTTTCAATTGTCAGAGGAATGTAAGAAGGCCATCCAGCAAGTGAAAGAATCTTTAATTAATACTCTTGCCTTAGGATTTCCTAGTTATAATCTACACTTTTCACTGTATGTACATGAAGTGTCTGGCAATGCATTAGGAGTCCTCACTTAAAAACACAGAAGACAACAAGGACATGTTGGGTATTACAGTATTCAATTTGATCCTGCAGCTAGAGGCTACCCCCTTGCCTCATGGCAGTTGCTGCAACTGCTAAACTGATTGAAAGTATGGCAGACATGGTTTGGAGAAATTTTTTAGATTTCTATGTTCCCCATGCAGTGTCAGCCATTTTAAATTCAACTTTGACCCAGCATTTATCACTAATAGACTAACTTCCTATGAAGTTATTCTTTTAACTGCTTCTAATATTAGGTTGCATATTGTAAACTCATTAAACCCAGCTACTTCATTACCTCCACTTAATGAAGATGATGACCATACCTATGATTGTTTAAATCTTACTGAACAACTGTTGACCCCAGACAAGATTTACAAGAGACCCCACTTCCAAATCCTGACTTGGTTTTATTTGTTGACAGATCATATTTAAAACCTGAACCTACTATCTCTCATTACCAGGGAGGTTTTGCTGTGAACACATCCACCGAAGTCCTAGAAAATGGCAACTTTCCTAAAGTTACTCAGACTCTACAGGCTAAACTGCAAATTGTCTTCTGGACAGTCAGTAAATGTTTACACAGACTTGAGGTAGGGATTCAGAGAGGTGGCTAATGATTTTGATATGTTATGGAAACAGAGGGGCTTCTTAACCTCTTCTGGGACTCAAATTAAAAATGACCCTTTAGTAGCAGACCTCTTAAAAGCCGTTTTCTTCCCCTCTGAGATCATTGTAATTAAAATCCAGGCCCACCAAGCCAAAGGAGTTACTCAAACAGAGGAAATTAAAAGGAATGACTTAGCTGATAGAGCAGCTAAGGAGGCCACTTCCCAGCCACCCCCTAATAATAGTAAGAATAATACCCTAATTCATGACCACAATGGCCTTACTCACAATCGTGATGAAAAGGAGGGAATAGATGCTGGTAGAATACTTATGACACCTGTGTTAAAAAACCTTGGAAAATACCTACCCAGATTCTGTTCTCATGAAATTTCAAAGTCGTTTTTTAAACACCACCAGTTAACTCCAAAAGACGAAATTAGAAAATGGAAGTATGCCAGATGACATCAAGACCCAATCAGTAGATTGTGGACCAGACCCAATAACAAACCTCTACCTGAATGCCTATATGCCCCTATGGTTTGGAGTTTTTTACATGACAATGTAGGGATTAAAGCAGATGACCTAATCTGGGATTAGGAAAATTACTGGTGGGAAGATTTTTCCACTGCAGTGGACCACGTCTTTTTTCATAGTTTTGATTGTTCTTCTACTGTATTAGCCCCCATAACTTTTGGTCCTATGCAGTGGGGCACTGTTTTGGATGATAAGCAATCTTTTAATATGCTTACAGAGACTTTTTCTTTTCCCAAAGGAGTTGCTCCCAAAGATTTACTTGAGCATCAGAAATCAGCCCCATATGATGAAATAGAGAAATAGAAAAGATCGGGTTGCTCCCAGTGTTCCACCTCCGGAATATGGATAGGTCCCAACGAGAACAAATCTTTACAAATCTCCATGCTAGAAGCACTGCATGCAAACATCCATTTGGGAACAGACAAAATGATGAAAATCTTTAAAACGTAGTGGTGGGGGCATTTTTATGAGGCTGCTTGTTATGTGGCATCCCATTGCCCTATTTGTGCCAAATTTAATTCAGGTTTATTGGAAAAGACACCAATTAAAAGATTCTCTTGAATCTCAATGTAAAGGACCTTATCTGGTCCTTCTCACTAATCCTTGTGCTGCTAAATTACAGGGAGTTAAGGCTTGGATTCATCTCTCCCAACTGAAGAAGACTGCAGCTCCTGCCTGGACAATTCAATCAACTGAGGGACTTAAGCAGAAATTCAAATGCCCTGGTGGCCAGAAGCAGAAAACTGTGCCCAAAGTGGGCAGCTTTCCCAAGATTTTGGAACAAGACCGCTCGCTCATTCTGTCCAACGCAAGCCCCTGAGGTAGTTGGACTTTGTTTAATCTTTATTGCTTTTGAAGTTACTTTGTGTTGTCAACTTGGGTTTATTGATTGGTAAGAATTTTTCATACAGACTATATATTTTCTATCTGTTGCATATTCATTGCTATCCTTACATTAATTCTTATATTATGCACTGTTGGTATTATCCTCTGTTTTCATGCTATTTCTGTGTAAATAAGCAAAATACTTACTGTTAGTTTAATTTCTTAGCTGCTGTTTTGATAGTCATCCCACTATTTTACTAGCTTTGTTATTGGCCTTTGTTTTAAATACCACTGATGCTCTAACCCTCATCTCTTTCGTCAGTGCTATTCTTTTGCTCATTGAATTACTCGTAGTGTCATTCCCTGTTTGAGACTTTATTCTCAAATGGTAATGGATGAAAATCCTTGTTTTAGCATAAGTATCATTTTTATTACCTTTCCCTTATTATATTATTTTTGGTTTTTGTTTTTCCACTATGAAGCTATTAAATATTCTGTTACTGTCTTTTACCACTCCAACTAACACCTGGCACAAAAATGCCTTTTGAAGCTAGCTCAGTCAGTAGCTAGTGCCGGGAATCTGACTTATTGCTGGATTTATCATCAAATTCTGAAAACCGAATATGATAACTCTGACCCACTGGCCTTGCTAGTACTTACTTATAGTTTGATACCAAATGTCATGATATATTTCTAGTTTTTTTTTTTTTTTTTTTTACTTGTGGAATTGTTAGTTTCCTTTGTGGTTACCTTAATATTTACCCCTATTTTTCTAATTTTATACCAGTCTTTTATTTCTTTATATCTCCTTGACTTCCTCTCCATATGAAAAATCTATGTCTACGTTTTTTAAGTCCCTCTTTTTTGTTTTAATGTTGTCACCTTTTACATATTGATATCTGTTTACCTATTTTCAGTGTTTCAGCTTTGATTTATTTTTGTGACTTCCCTATCTGGGTTGATATCTTGTTGCTCTGTCCTGTGTTCTTGTCTTGAGTTGTTATCTGATGTTACTGATTTTCTAACCAGAGGACTCCCTTTAGTATTTCTTGTAATTTTAGTTTGGTTTCTGCAAATTCCCTAAACTTCTGTTTACCTGGAAATGCCTAATTTCGCCATCATATTTGAGAGACAGTTTTGCTGGATATAGAATTCTTGGCTGGCAGTTTTTTTCCTTCAAGGCTTTATATATGTTATCCCATTGCCTTCTTGCCTGCATGATTTCTGCTGAGTAGTCCCAACTTATTCTTATTGACTTTCCTTTGTAGATGACTTTTCTTTTATCCCTAGTTGCTCTTAAAATTCTCTCTTTATCTTTGGTTTTGGCAAGTTTGATTATAATATGTCTTGGTGACTTTTTTTCAGGATCTACCTTGTGTGGGGTTCAATGAGCATCTTGGAAAGAAATCTCATCATCTTTCACGATATCAAGGAAGTTTTCTGCCAACAAATCTTCAACCATTCTCTCTGTATTTTCTGTTATCCCTCCCCCATTCTGGTACTCCAATCACTCATACGTTATTCCTCTTGATAGAATCCCACATAATTCTTAGGGTTTCTTCATTTTTTTAAATCTTTTATCTGATTTTTCCTCAAATAAGTTGGTGTCAAGTGGTTTATCTTCAATCTCACTAATTCTGACTTCCATTGCCTCAATTCTGCTCCTATGACTTTCTATTGAGTTGTCTAATTCTGACATTTTATTGTTAATTTTCTGGATTTCTGACTGCTGTCTCTCCATGGATTTTGCAGCCTGTTAAATTTATCATTATGCTCTTCTCTAATCTTTTTAATTTCCTCTATTGTGTGTTCTGCATTTTGATTAATTTCCTTCCTAATTTCTTGAAGAGTTCTTTATATTAATCTTTTATATCCTGCCTCTGGTAACTCCAAGAAATTTTTCTTCTCTGGAAAATTTGTAGATTCTTTATTTTGGGAACTTGCTAAAGCCATCATGGATTGCCTCTTTATGTGATTTGATATTGACTGTTGTCTCCAAGCCATCCTAGCTTCTTGTTTTGTTTTGATATGCCCAAATAGGCTGCTCATATGAGCTAGTTTGATTATTGGAAACTTTGAAGCTATAATGTCCTGTCACCAGGTGGTTAGATCTGTGACTAGATATGTGAGCTCAGGAGTCCACCCACTCCTCCTCTATGGATTCAGCTCAGCTGCCCAGGTAGATAGCCAGCAAGTGTGTGGTGTAGGCTCTCACCTACAGTCCTAGATAGGCATGGGTGATTGGTGTAGGCACAAGCATCTGGCTGCAGCAAGGGGACACACTCTGAGCAAGGCAGAGGGCTGATGTCCACCCTCGAGTGTCCAGGAGGAAGGTGTGTCCCTTTTCCCTAGAGTGTATAGGTGGGTGGGTTTTGCAGCCAGACTATGAGCACCCAATGCTGGTGGCTGTAAGGACTGGGAGCATCTCTTATTCTTGGGCCCCTATCACAGGTGGCTAGGTGGCGTGTGTGAAGCCACCAGTCCTCGGGCCTCTGATGTGGGTAGGTGAAGACCCTGCTTCATGGGCAGAGCAGTGTCAAATGTCATGAACCTGCCACTTCACAGCTGAAACAGTTGAAGCTAGACTTCAAGTATATACCCTGTTGTACTATGGTAATGAGGACCTATGCTGTTGAAATGGGCCCACACAAGTCTCTGCATGGGAAAGGCACTCAAAGTCCGTGGATCCCTTATGCCTGTGCCTAGGCAAAGGACATGTGCCTACCCTGGGTTCCTGGCTTAGGGGCGCCAGGAGTTTATTTTTTCCCCTGTTTGTTAAATTGTTCACTCTCCAAGGCCGGGAGAATGGCTCAGGGCATGTGGCAGATCCTACTTAAGGACAAAGGGACTCGGCGATTGCTGAAGTTGGTCCAGGACCCAGTGCAGAGCAGGGAGCTGGGAGGTAAATGGGAGAGAAATTTTTCCCTAAGGGGTATGTTTTAGATCCGCACGGTAGGCTGTATGCAAGTACTTATTTTTGCTGATCTAGGGCTGTTTCTCATTGGTTCTGGATGGCCGGGTAGATTCTTTGCAGTTGGGTCTCTCCTGATGCAGAATACACCTCCCGAGTGCTGCTGCTCACCTGCTTCATCCCTCACCCATAAGCTGATCAGGCCTGAAGGGCTCAGGCTCTCACTGGGTCAGGTCTGGCAACTCCTCGTTGCTTCCAAACTGTCTCTACCTCCCCCTGCTACTCAGTCAAGCTCTTCAACTTTGCCTTAGATGTTCAGGGCTCTTAGATGGTCATATATAATTGATTCACTTGTTTTTTTTAGGTCTTTGTTGTAAGAGCATCCACCGGAAGCCTCTGACTACTCCACCATCTTGGTCCCGCCTCCCCCTTATGTCATGATAAACACTAGTGCTACTGCCAGAAGAGCTATCTGTGTTAGATCATGGCACTCATCTAACTTTCCTACTTATCCCTTGGTACTCTGTTTTTTCCTTTCCTCTGTTTGGACAAATACTGACGTTACTTATACTGATGGATACTGTATTCCCTTTGTTGGCAATGGCTGATATTATACAGCCTTAGTTGATTTTTGTGATTACTATAATCCAGACACCCCATTTTGTCCCCCTTTAAAGCAGAAATCAGAATTAGATAGATTGTCCATTTGTAGCAGCTCTCTTTCTGAAAAATGACTTGAAGAAGCAAATTGGACTATCGCTTTCCCAGATACTCAAACTGGAACAGGAAAAATTTGTCCCCCCCTGGGGTATGTATTTTTATGTGGAGGATCCACTTATTTAAAGGAAAATGACCATATTGAACCTTATACTTGGGCATTACCTTGCTTAGTTGGGTGGAGCATATATGGCCAATGTACCTTAGGGACACTTGGGGTCCCTTTAAACCTCCATTCCTATGATGAAAGAACACATTGGACTAATGATTTGAAACTTCTTACCAGAAACAAAAGAGAAGCTACTAACAACTCTGTAATAGATAAACCCGGAGATGGATATGCATTCCTCCGAGGATTTTTTCCACTTGTTGATATCCTGAACTTGAAAAATCTATTCACAGTTTTCCACCAGGATGTTATGTGTAACTAGTGACCTTATTGATAGCATAGAAGCTCAACAACAGTCCTTAAATCTGCTTGTTAAAGTAGCATTAGACAACAAAATTTCCCTTGATTTCCTTCTAGCCCAGCAAGCAGGTGTATGTGCAGTTGTTAATACCTCTGCTTACACTTGGATAAATACTTCAGGAGAAGTAGAACAAGATCTTTAAGCAGGTATGCCAAAAGACAACCTGGCTTCATGTACCCCCCTATGTCTGATTCACCCTTCCTTATATCTTTAGCTGGTTACCTAAAGGTGTTGGATGATGGATTCGATCCATATTATTTACTAGTCTACTAATACTTCTTGCTGTAAGAATTGTTATTGAACTAATCAAATGTTGTGTGAAATGTATGACTAATGCTATTACTCAGAACACCAATTTTATGCCTATGAAAAGAATAATATACATTGAAAATGTTCATGTTCTAAATGGATTCTAGCTTATCCCCTGAAATAGAGCCCTTAGATGGCAGGTTATTCCTGCAATGTGGCCAAGCCCCACACAGACCCTAACAAGTGGACCACAAAAAGAAAGAGGCTAAAATTATAGCATGGTAAAGACGTCAGATGGTGCCCATCTTCTTTTCACATACGCAATGTCTGGAGTCTTAAAGGCTTATTGACCAAGCAGCCATCCAAAACAACAACGTGAAGCCTGTGCAGAAGAAAGCATCCTTATTAGTGGTGAATGAAATGATCAGAGAATTTCTCTCTAAATTCTTGATCAGAAGGAGGGAATATGCAAGGGTTCCAAAACTGAGATGCCTGGCATGCCTAGGGTGGCTGGTTCAGGTGTAGGCCAGACTCCATTTTGTGACTTCTGCTTCTGCATTCCTAAGAATATAACCTTGACTTTTTCATATACTTATGGCCCTGGGCCTCTGGCTGGGTGGAACCAACAGCCTGACTTCTTCCCATTCATATGCGTATGATCTTGAGCCTCTGGGTGGGCACAACCAGATCCCTGGCCTCCTATCAATCATCTTGTGACCCCTTTGTGAGCACATACTTTAACAATTATGTGAGTGTACTCAATCCCCTTAATCCACATATACTCTGTTAACCGATCCCAACCAAAGCCCTGCTTTGTGGCACCCAACTTTCACTTTACTGATTGCTTGCTTACCAATCAGAATATTGTAAGTTAAGTTCCTGATTCAACCCTATAACTATGACCATGTGACTGTAGCTTTTCAGAGTGCTGGTAATCACCTTGTGAGATCCATCATGTGCCAGCTCGAGCTGCCTTTGTTGTCAATAAATCTCTTTACTTTCATAACTATGTGTTGTCACTCGAAGACACCCCTTTTTTGAGTTTGGGGCTATCCCTGAGTGGTGCAAATGGTTAATGTGCTCAGCTGCTAACCAAAATGTTGGAGGTTTGAGTCCACCCTTGGAAGAAAGGCCTGGTGATCTACTTCCATAAAAAATAAAACCCAGTGATTGAAACCCTATGGAGTGCATTTCTACTCTGACACACATAGGGTCACCATGAGTCGGAGTCAACTCCATGGCAACAGATTTGGGAGCAGGGTAGAACAGGAAGGAAAATGTTGGAAATAGAACAGAATGTGAGCATGAGCATTCTCAGGATGACCTATGGTAGCTTCCTCTTGGTCTGGGAACACCTGAGCACAGGAACCTCAGGTCCAAAGGATGTGCTCTGCTTCTGGCACTTCTTTCTTGGTGGTATGAAGTCCCCCGTCTCCCTGCTTACTTCTCTCTTTTATATCTCAAAAGATATTGGCTTAAGACATTATCTAATCTTGTAGACCTCATCAATATAACTGCTGCTAATCCATCTTATTATGTCATAGTGATAGGATTTACAACACACAGAGAAATCACATCAAATGACAAAATGGTAGACAATCATACAATACTGGGAATCATGACTTAACCAATTTGACAGATATTTTGGGGGGACATATTTCAGTCCATTACAGGGAATTTTGCTGAGCTGAATCCCTGAACGAGCATTTGGGTGTGCCTAGGTAGGCCCAGAGCTGCAGAGTAGAGAGCTGAGCTCGCCTAGTTCAGAAGAGGTTCAGAGTGTGAGGATAGGCAGGAACTGAGAGGGGCTGAGAAGACTGTCATAGAAAGGAAAGAGACAAGGAACGTGGCAACCAGCTCGTGCCTGAGGGTGAACGTAACCGGCGAAGAATTCCCTATATTGGGTATCTGTCTGTGATGGATTAAATTGTGTCCTCCCAAAATAAATGTCAACTGCTAGGTTATGATTCCCAGTATTATGTGATTGTCCACCATTTTGTCATCGGATGTGATTTTCCTATGTGTTGTAAATCCTACCTCTATGATACTAATGCTGAGCAAATAATCCGAGAAGTGGGACTATATGAAGAAGAATGGGGCGTCAGGATTGGAGGAAGACTCATTAACAAACTGCACTATGCAGATGACACAACCTTGCTTGCTGAAAGTGAAGAGGACTTGAAGCTCTTACTGATGAAGATCAAAGACCACAGCCTTCAGTATGGATTACACCTCAACATACAGGAAACAAAAATCCTCACAACTGGACCAATAAGCGAGATCATGATAAACAGAGAAAAGATTGAAGTTGTCAAAGATTTCATTTTACTTGGATCCACAATCAACACCCATGGAAACAGCAGTCAAGAAATCAAAAGACACATTGCACTGGGAAAATCTGCTGCAAAAGACCTCTTTAAAATGTTGAAAAGCAAATATGTCACCATTAGGACTAAGGTGAGCGTGACCCAAGCTATAGTGTTTTCAATTGTCTCATATGCATGCAAAAGCTGGACAATTAATAAGGAAGACCAAAGAAGAATTGACTCCTTTGAGTTGTGGTGTTGGTGAAGAATATTGAATATACCGTGGACTGCCAAAAGAACAAACAGGTCTGTGTTGGAAGAGGTGCAACCAGGGTACTCCTTGGAAGCAAGGATGGTGAGACTATGTCTTACATACTTTGGACATTTTGTCAGGAGAGATCAGTCCCTGGAGAAGGACATCATGCTTGGTAAAGTACAGGGTCAGCCAAAAAGAGGAAGACCCTCAAGGAGATGGATTGACACAGTGGCTGCAACAATGGGCTCAAGCATGGCAATGATTGTAAGGATGGCACAGGACCAGGCAGTGTTTTGTTCTGTTGCTCATAGGGTCACTATATGAGTCAAAACTGACTCTACGGTATCTAACAACAACAACATGATGTTAATGAGGCAGGATTAGAGACAATTATGTTAATGAGGTAGGACTTAATCTACAAGATTAGATTGTGTTTTAAGCCAATCTCTGTTGAGATATAAAAGAGAGACATGAGGAGAGAGACATGGGGACCTCATACCACCAAGAAAAAAGGACCAGTAGAATAGCATGTCCATTGGATCGAGGTCCTTGTGCTGAGAAGCTCCTCAACTGGGGAAGATTGATGACAAGGACCTTCCCCCAGAGCCAACAGAGAGAGAAAGCCTTCCCTTGGAGCTGGTACTGTGAATTCAGACTTTTAGCCTGCTAAACTGTAAGAGAATAAATTTATCTTTGTTCAAGCCATTCACTTGTGGTATTTCTGTTATAGCAGCACTAGATAACTAAGACATTGTCTTATGCTGGGTTCTCCAGAGAAGCAAAACCAGTAAAGCATATAAATAGGTATATATATATATATCTACACACACACACACATATATATATATATATATATATATATATATATATATATATCTCCAAGAAATAGCTTACGTCGTTGTAGAGGTCCCAAGTCCATGGGTCAGGCTGGAGGCGTCTCCTGATTCATGTAGCCACAGGGGCTGGTGAACCCAGGAATGGCAAGTCAGACAGCAGGGCTCTGGCTCACAGCTGCGAAGACCAATGAATCCTAAGATTTGCAGGCAAGATGGCAGGCAAGTTGCCTGCTCAAGTCCCAAGAACCAGAGTCAGAAAAACAGGATCCAGCTGCAGGATCCAGAGCAAGCAAAAGCCCATGAGCCTTGCCAGAAAGTCCACCTATATTGGATGCAGGCCACACCCCCAAGGAAACTTCCTTTCAGCTGATTGGCCACTCACAGCAGATCCCATCATGGAGGTGATCACATCATTATACGACTGCCAAACTATGTCATAACTGCTAAACCACTGAGGATCACAGCTTAGCCAGGCTGACCCACAACCTTAACCATCACAATGTCTTAGTGTCCTAGGGCTGCCATAACAAGACATCACAAAATGGTGGCTTTAAAGAACAGAAATGTAAGAAATGTATTGTCTTACAGTTCTAGAGGCTGGAAGTCCAAATCAGAGTATTGGCTGTGTCCATTCCTTCAGAGGGTTCTGAGAGGGGAACTGTTCCATGCCTCTTTATAGCTTCTGGTTTCTGGGGGCAATCCTTGGCTTTCCTTTGCTGTTTGTAGATGCATTTTCACTTGGTGTCTTCCCCTGTGTGTGTGTGTAATTGTTTCCATGTCTATCTTTCTCTTTTCTAAGATGCCACACAAAACAGATTAGGATTAGGACCCACCCTACTCCAGTATGATGTTGTTAACTGTTAACATCTGCAAAGAAAAATCGTATTTTCCTAAATAAGGTCACTGTTACTGGTGCAGGAATTAGGACTTCAGCATATCATTTTTGGAAGACACAATTCAACCCATAACAATAGTTAAATGGCAGATGAATTTTAGGACAATAATGGCTAGTATTCCATTGAAGCTGTTGCCTGTGCTGTGTGTTGTTCAGTAACCACCCTCCATGGCCCCAAGTCTTCAGTAAAGGCTTGTTACACACAAAAGCTTGTGTGGTGGTAATTTGGGGGAGTGAAGTAATCAGGCCAGGGTGCAGCATGGGAGAAAGATTTGGGCAGCAAATGCAGCACTGTGTCAAAATAATTGAAGTACAAAAAGAATTAAAACCTATAGGGTTTATTTAAGCAGCTAATCTGTATCCTTACAGGAAGACCTTTCTGTTCAGAAAAACAGGAAGGCTTACCTTAGGCCAGTAACAATGAGTTTTTAAGGGGGAAATATAAAGTAGAAAATTAATCATTGGCTAATTTTAGCATAGGAGCCCTGGTGGCACAGTGGTTAAATGCTGGTTTGCTAACTGAAAGGTCAGTGGTTCAAACCCACCAGCTGCTGTGTGGGAGAAAAGACCTGGTGATTTGATCCAGTAAAGATTACAGCCTAGGAAACCCTGTAAGGCAGTTCTACTCCATCCTACAGTCACTATGAGTTGAAATAGACTCAGGGTCACACAACAACAACAATCTTAGCACAATTGATTGAATCATGAGATCAGTTGATACCAGACCACCAGGTGGTTTTTGTGGCCTGGCCAGCCTCCTGTTCATTTGTATAAATTCTCAGGTATTGTCCAGAGGTTTTAAATAATAAAAGGTACCTCAACTACACAGGAAATTATCTCTCAAGAATCAAGGGAAAAGACAATCACTTTGGATAAAGCTAAATTCTTTGCACAAGGTAAATTTTAGGAGTGTTTATACTTAACAGATGTCTTGTTATAAAAGGGAATTTGCAGGATCTTACGGTCACTATGTCTTCACATTTTTTAATCTGTTTTGGGGTACATACATTCTACAGTGGTCAGTGACCTTTGTGAATTTTCTATGTACTTAGAGGAATCTGTCAATTTGGTCCTCAATTTCTTTAACAGTGAAGAGGAAGATGCAGGAGATAAGAGCTCAGGCTGGGCAGGAGAAATGTAGTTCTGTAGAATGGGGGTGTGAGCTATTTTTATTTAAATATCAAAGGACCGGCTCAGCCCAGCAGATTGCCATCTGACTTCCATTTAGGGGCTTGTTTGGGATAATTTTGGACTCTGTGGAGGACTCTTAACAGTTTGGGCTAAGCATGTGCCCAGCATTGAGACAGGATGGGGTACTCACTGTATCGGGGAGAACAATCCCAGACTGGGTGAGTCCTCAGATTCACCCCGCAGCCAAAGAGAAATTGAGCAAACAAGTCTGAAATTGGCCAGACAGCCTTTGGGGTGTGGGGTCCCTCAGTTTGAGGCTGGGTGTTCCAGATAGAGTGTCAAGGCGGCTGTGGTGCTGAGAGAGCTTCTGGATCCACGAGGCCGAGCAAGATCCCCAGGCATACAAATCTGAGGTAGCAAGACCCAGGAGGCTCACTTCAGGAGTTTGTTAGTGTGATGAGTGTGAGGAAGGCTATACACAAGAACACAAACGTATTGTCTCACAGTTCTGGAAGCTAGAAGTCCAAATCAGCGTACTGGCTGCGTTGATTCCTTCTGAGAACTTTGAGAGAGGAACTGTTCCATGCCTGTCTCTTAGCTTCTGTTGGCTGGTGGTGATCTTTGGCATTCTTTGGCTTGTAGATAGATTCTCACATGCAGGAGGAGTACCTATGTGTAACACTGTTTCTGTGTCTGTTCTTCTCTATTATAAAACATGACTCAGAGGGATTAGGATTAGGACCTACCCTACCATGTTATGACTTTGTTAACTGATAACATACACAAAGAAAACTTATTTCCCCAAACAAGGTCACCTTCACCAGTGCAGAGGTTAGAACTTCAACATATTTTGGGGGGGACATAATTTAATCAATAACAATAGTCCTGGGCAGCTTGAGGGGAAAGGCCATCAATTCTGCCCTGAGCCCTCCAAAAACGATCCTGGAAGACATAACATTTCAGCTGTACCTCGAGGGATGAAGAGTTCATTAGGTGGCAACAATAAGGATGGGCTTCTTGGGCAGAGGGAAGAACATGAGATAGATTCTAAAGAAGGATGACACACGACTTTGTGAGTTAACACGAGCTTTTTATCTCTTTTCTCATGTATTTCTATTTCCTGTTAAAAATGAAAAATTTATTCAGATTTATGCTAATTGCACACTCAGCACCCAGAATAGAAAACGTCGTAGGCAGAAGCTGCAAAATCTTCACTGCCGCAGGAACTTCTCCCAGTGAGATATAACAAGAGTCTGTGGCTTCCTTGAAAGACATCCAGACCCTGGTGCCTCACTCCGCTCCTGGGGCAGCAACACACTGCCAAGACTTCATGAACTGGGGTTAAGTGTCTGACCCTGGCACATACTGGCTGTGTGACCTTGGGCAAACCATTTCACTTCTTTCAGACATGGCTCCCAAAATCTAAAATAGGGATGCAAATCTATTGCTTGGTCTGCTGAGTGCTTGGACTATATCCCAGGTAGTTTCCGAACTGGAGGCATTTTATACCTTGATCTAGAAGACGCCTGGCTTCCTGGCCCAAAGCACAAGATCACTTTGGTCCCTCTTTGATTTGGTTGCTCAAAAGTTCTTTAAACAAGCAACACAAGCAAGCAAACACACTCTTCATCTCCTCCATGGTGCAAGAGCCAGCCTCCTGGTAATTTCTTACCCAGAGTCAACAGTCAAGCTCCATCAATGGAGCCTGGATCCCTGCCCCTGCTCTTAGGGTTATGCCCAGAAAGGACTGTCTCCCTCCTGTCCCATGCAACACAGGGTGGAGCCAACCCTATTTTGCACCTGATGGGCTCTGGAATGTCCAGAACCTGAGTTGGAATCCTGGCTCTGCTGTAACACCTTGGATATTACTCCTTTAACCTCCCTGAGCCTCAGTTTCCTCAACATTAAAATGAGATGACAGCATTTACCTTACAGAATTATGATGAAGCTTACATTAAATGAGATCCTATATGCAAAGTGGCAGATGCATAGGGAGTACTCAATATGTGTGGGTGATTTTGTTTAGCTCTATAAATGCATCTTCAAGAGTTTGTTAAGTTCTTCTGCAACTCTCATCTATCAAGAATACTAACGAGGGAGGCAGGGCCAAGACGGTGGAGTAGTCAGAGGCTTCCGGTGGACCCTCTTAAAACAAAGACCTAAAAAAACAAGTGAATCCATTATATATGACAATCTAAGGGCCCTGGACATCTAATGCAAAGTTGAGGAACCTGACTGAGTGGCAGGGGGAGGGAGAGACGGTTCAGAAGCAGCAAGGAGTTGCCAGACCTGACGTGGTGAGAGCCTGAGCCCTTCAGGTCTGATCAGCTTATGGGTGAGTGGTAAGGCAGACAAGCAGCAGCACTCAGGAGGTGTATTCCGCCCTGGGAGAGACCCAGCTGCAGAGAGTCTACTCGGCCATCCAGAACCAGTGAGAAGCAGCCCCAGATCAGTGAAAGATAAGTACTTGCCTACGGTCTACCACACTGATCAAAAGCATCCTCCTTAGGGAAAAACCTTTCTCCCATTTACCTCCCAGCTCCCTATTCTGCACTAAGTCCCAGACTGGCTTCAGCAATCACTGAGTCCCCTGGGCCGGAAGTAGGATCTGTCACACACCCTGAGCCATTCTCCCGGCCTTGGAGAGTGAACAAATCAACAAACAGGGGAAAAAATAAACTCCTGGCACCCCTAAGACAGGAACCCAAGGTAGGCACTGGTCCTTTACCTAGGCACAGGCATAAGGGATCCACAGACTTTGAGTGCCTTTCCCCTGCAGAGACTTGTGTGGGCCCATTTCAACAGCATAGGTCCTCATTACCACCGTACAACAGGGTACATGCCTGAAGTCTAACTTCAACTATTTCAGCTGTGAAGTGGCAGGTTCATGACATTTGACACTGCTCTGCCCATGAAGCAGGGTCTTCACCTACCCACATCAGAGGCCCGAGGACTGGTGGCTTCACATACGCCACCTAGCCACCTGTGATAGGGGCCCAAGAATAAGAGATGCCCCCAGTCCTTACAGCCACCAGCATTGGGTGCTCATATTCCAGCTGCAAAACCCACCCACCTACACGTTCTAGGGAATAGGGACACACCTTCTTCCTGGACACTCAGGGGTGGATGTAAGCCCTCTGCCTTGCTCAGAGTGTGTCCCCCTGCTGCAGCCAGATGCCTGTGACTACACCATTCACACATGCTTATCTAGGACTGTGAGAGCCTACACCACACACTTGGTGGCTATCTACCTAGGCACCTGAGTTGAATTCCTACAGGAGGAGTGGGTGGACTCCTGAGCTCACATACCTAGTAACAGATCTAACCACCTGGTGACAAGACATTAGAGCTTCAAAGTTTCCAATAATCAAACTAGCTCATACGAGCAGCCTATTTGAGCATATCAAAACAAAACAAGACACTAGAACACTGTAAGCAAACATAAAATAAATAAATATGATAACTTATTTATGGCTCGGAGACAACAGTCAATATCAAATCACACAAAGAGGCAATACATGATGGCTTCAGCAAGTTCCCAAAATAAAGAATCTAGACATTTTTCAGAGGAGGAAAATTTCTTGGAGTTACCAGAGGCAGAATACAAAAGATTAATATAGAGAACTCTTCAAGAAATTAGGAAGGAAATTAATCAAAATGCAGAAGCACACAATATAGGAAATTAAAAAGGTTAGAGAAGAGCATAACGACAAATTTAACAGGCTTCAAGAATCCATAGAGAGACACCAATCAGAAATTCGGAAGATTAACAATAAAATTTCAGAATTAGACAACTCAGTAGAAACTCATAGGAGCAGAATTGAGGCAATGGAAGTCAGAATTAGTGAGACAGAAGATAAACCACTTAACACCAACTTATTTGAGGAAAAATCAGATAAAAGTATTTTAAAAAATGAAGAAAACCTAAGAATTACATGGACTCTATGAAGAGGAATAACCTACGAGTGATTGGAGTACTAGAACGGGGTGGGGGGGGGGGCGGTATAACAGAAAATACAGAGAGAATGGTTGAAGATTTGTTGGCAGAAAACATCCCTGATATCATGAAAGATGATGAGTTTCTATCCAAGATGCTCATTGAACCCCACATAAGGTATATCCTGAAAGAAAGTCACCAAGACATATTATAATCAAACTTGCCAAAACCAAAGATAAAGAGAGAATTTTAAGAGAGGCTAGGAATAAATGAAAAGTTATCTACAAAGGAGAGTCAATAAGAATAAGCGCAGACTACTCAGCAGAAACCATGCAGGCAAGAATTCAATGGGATAACATATATAAATCCTTGAAGGAAAAAAACTGCCAGCCAAGAATTATATATCCAGCAAAACTGTCTCTCAAATATGATGGTGAAATTAGGGAATTTCCAGATAAACAGAAGTTTAGGGAATTTGCAAAAAACAAGCCAAATTTGGTGAAGGGTAAGACAGTACACAATACTGGGGAAGCCAACACAACTTGTGCAAAGAAAGGTCATGTAAGCTACATAGACACTCCCAAACTCCCTGAGGGACTGAATTGCTGGGCGGAGGGCTGTGGGGACCATGGTCTTGGGGAACATCTATCTCAATTGGAATAACACAGTTTATAAAGACAATGTTCGACATTCTACCTTGGTGAGTAGCATCTGGGGTCTTAAAAGCCTGTAAGCAGCCATCTAAGACACTCCACTGGTCTCACCCTTTCGGAAGCAAGGGAGAATGAAGAGAACAAGACACAAGGGAAAGATTAGTCCAAAGGACTAACAGACCACAGCTACCAAGGTCTCCACCAGACTGAGTCCAGTACAGCTAGATGGTGCCCAGCTACCACCATGGACTGCTCTGACCAGGATCACAACAGAGGGTTCTGGACAGAGCTGGAGAAAGATGAAGAACAAAATTCTAACACACAAAAAAGACCAGATTTACTGGCCTGACACAGACTGGAGAAACCTTGAGCGTATGGCCCCTGGACACCCTTTTAGCTCAGTGATGAAGTCACTCCCGAGGTTCACCATTCAGCCGGGGAGTGGACAGCCCCATAAAACAAAACAGGACTAATGAGACACAGCAGTCCAGAGACAAGGACTAGAAAGCACAAGTGGACAGAAAAGATGGTGATAGGGATCCCAAGGTTGAGGAAGGACACTGTGGACATGTAGTGGGGTTCTTAAACATTGTCAAAGGGCAATATGTGTACTATTTAATGAGAAACTATTTTGTTCTGTAAACCTTCATCTAAAGTGAGAATAGCAGTACAACTGGAAGAACGTAATCGACATCACTGAATTGTACATGTAGAAATTTTTGAAATGGTGTATCTTTAGCTATGTATATTTTCACCAAAAGAAAAAAAAGATCCTCCAAGGACAAGAAGAGAGCGTGTTGACATGTTCGGGGTTGTTAACCAATGTCATAAAACAATATGTGTACTGACTGTTTAATGAAAAAATGTTTGTTCTGTAAACCTTCATCTAAAGTACAATAAAAAAAAAAATTTAAGAAATACTAAAGGGAGTCCTCCAGTTAGAAAACCAGTAATATCAGATAACAACCCAAGACTAGAACACAGGACAGAGCAACCAGATATCAACCCAGATAGGGAAGTCACAAAAATAAATCAAAGCTAAAACACTGAAAATAGGGAAACAAACGTCAATATGTAAAAGATGACAACATTAAAACAAAAAAGAGGGACTTAAAAAATGTAGACATAGACTTTTCATATGCAGAGGTAGTCAAGGCAATATAAAGAAATAAAAGAACAGTATAAACTTAGAAAAATAGGGGTAAATATTAAGGTAAATACAAAGGAAATAACAATCCTACAACTTAAAATAAAAAACTAGAAAAATGTAAAGACTCAGCAAACACAAAACCAACAACAATAAAAAAGATGAAAAGAAAATACATAAAGAAAAATGACTCAGCACAGAAAATAAAGTGGAACAAATACACTGTCAAACACACACACACAAAGATATGAAAATGACAGCACTAAACTCATAGCTATCAATAATTATGCTGAATGTAAATAGACTAACTGTACCAATAAAGAGACAGAGAGTGGCAGAGTAGATAAAAAAACACAATCAGTGTATATACTGCCTAGCAACAGTATATAGCTGATTCTCTGAAAAGAACAACAAAATTGATAAACCATTGGCCAAGCTGACAAAAGAAAAACAGGAGAGGAAGCAGATAACCCATATAAGAAATGAGACGGGTGATATCATAACAGACCCAACTCAAATTAAAAGAATCATAACAGAATACTAAGAAAAATTGTACTCTAACAAATTTGAAAACCTAGAGGAAATGGACAAACTTCTAGAAACTCACTACCTATCTAAAGTAACACAAACAGAGGTAGAACAACTAAATAAACCCATAACAAAAGAAGAGACTGAAAAGGTAATTTAAAAACTCCCAACAACAACAAAAAAAAACCCTGGCCCTGATGGCTTCACTGGAGAATTCTACCACACTTCCAGAGAAGAGTCAACACCACTACTACTAAAGGTATTTCATAGCATAGAAAAAGATGGAATACTCCCAAACTCATTCTATGAAGCCAGCATAACCCTGATACCAAAACCAGGTAAAGACACCACAAAAAAAGAATATTACGGACCAATATCCCTCATGAACACTGATGTAAAAATCCTCAACAAAATTTTAGCTAATAGAATTCAGCAGCATATCAAAAAAATAATTCACCATGCTCAAGTTGGATTTATACCAGGTATTCAGGGATAGTTCAACATTAGAAAAACAATCAATGTAATCCATCACATAAATAAAACAAAAGACAAGAACCACAAGATCTTATCAATCAATGCAGAAAAGGCATCTGACAAAATCCAACACCCATTCATGATAAAAAACTGTCAACAAAAAAGGAATAGAAGGGAAATTCCTCAATATAATTAAGGGCATTTATATAAAGCCAACAGCCAACATCATCCTAAATGGAGAGACTTTGAAAGCATTCTCCCTGAGAATGGGAACCAGAGAACGATGCCTTTTATCACCACTCTTATTCAGCGTTGTGCTGGAGGTCTTAGCCAGAGCAATTAGGCTGGAAAAATGAAATAAAGGGCATCCAGATTGATAGGAAAGAAGTCAAAGTATCTCTATTTGCAGATAATAAGATCTTATACACAGAAAACCCCAAAGAATGCACAAGAAAACTAATAGAACTATTAGAAGATTTCAGGAAAATATCAGGATACAAGATAAACATACAAAAATCAATTGGATTCCTTTACACCATCAAAGAGAACCTCAAAGAGGAAATCACCAAATCAATACCATTTACAATAGCCCCCAAGAAGATAAAATACTGAGAAATAAATCTCACCAGAGACATAAAAGACCTGTACAATGAAAACTACAAGACAGTACTGCAAGAAACCAAAAGAAACCTGCATAAGTGGAAAAACATACCTTGCTTATGGATATGAAGACTCAACATTGTGAAAATGTCAATTCTACTGAAAGCCATCTACAGATACAATGCAATCCTGATCCAAATTCCAACGGCATTTTTTTTTTCAATTGTTTTTATTGTACTTTAGGTGAAGGTTACAGAACAAATAGTTTCTCATTACACAGTCAGTATGCACATTGTTTTATGACATTGGTTACCAAACCCACAACATGTCAACACTCTCCCTTCTCCAACTTGGAGGATCTTTTTTCTTTTTTGGTGAAAAGATACATATCAAAAGACACACCGTTTCAAAAATTTCTACATGTACAATTCAGTGACATTGGTTACATTCTTCCAGTTGTGCTGCTATTCTCACTATCCTTTTCCAAATTATTCCATCACCATTATCTTCAACTCACTGCCCCCTAATGTCAATGGCATTTTTTAATGAAATGGAGAAACAAATCACCAACCTCATAGGGAAAGGGAAGAGGCCCCAGATAAGTAAAGCACTACTCAAGAAGAAGAACAAAGTGGGAGGCCTCACACTTCTTGATTTTAGAACCTATTATTATACCACCATGGTAGTCAAAATAGCCTGGTACTGGTACAACAACAGAAATATAGACCGATAGAACAGAATTCAGGATCCAGACATAAATTCATCCACCTATGAGCAGCTGATATTTGATAAAGGCCCAAAGTCCATTACTTGGGGAAAAGACAGTCTTTTTAACAAATGGTGCTGGCATAACTTGATATCCATCTGCAAAAAACTGAAACAAGACATGTACCTCACACAATACACAAAAACTAACTCAAAATGGATCAAAGACTTAAATATCAAATCAAAAATGATAAAGATCACGGAAGAAAAAATAGGGGCAATGCTACTAGCCCTAATACATGGCATAAACAGAATACAAACCATAAGTAACAACACACAAGTGCCAGAAGACAGACTAGATAACTAGGAGCTCCTATCAAACACTTATGCTCATCAAAAGACTTCACCAAAAGAGTCAAAAGACAACCTACAGACTGGGAAAAAAACTTTGGTTATGACAAATCCGATCAGCGTCTAATCTCTAAAATCTACAAGATACTGTAAAACCTCAACAACAAAAAGGCAAATAACCCAATTAAAAAATGGGTGAAGGATATGAACAGGCACTTTGCCAAAGAAGATATTCAGGTGGCTAACAGACACATGAAGAAATGCTCACGATCAGTAGCTATTAGAGAAATGCAGATCAAAACTACAATGAGATATCATCTCACCCCAACAAGACTAGCATTAATCCAAAAAACACAAAATAATAAATGCCGGAGAGGTTGTGGAGAGACTGGAACACTTATGTACTGTTGATGAGAATGTTAAATGGTACAACCACTTTGGAAATCGATTTGGTGCTTCCTTAAAAATCTAGAAATAGAAGTACCATACTATCCAGCTATCTTGCTCCTTGGAATATATCCTATAGAAATAAGAGCCATCACATGAATAGATATATGCACACCCATGTTCATTGCAGCACTGTTCACAATAGCAGAAAGATGGAAATAACCTAGGTGCCCATCAACGGACAAAGGGATAAACAAATTATGGTATATCCACACAATGGAATACTACGCAATGATAAAGAACAACGATGAAGCCGTGAAACATCTTAACATGTAAGAAGCTGGAGGTCATTATACTGAGTGAATTTAGTCAGTCACAGAAGGACAAATATTGTATAAGACCACTATCATAAGAACTCAAGAAAAGGTTTAAACCCAGAAGACAACATTCTTTGATGGTTACAAGGGTGGGGAAGAAGGGTGAGGGTTATTCACCAAATAGATAGTAGATAAGAATTATCTTAGGTGAAGGGAAGGACAGCACACACTATATAGGTGAAGTCAGCACAACTGGACTAAACCAAAGCTAAGAAGTTTCCTGAATACAATCAAACACTTCGAGGGACAGAGTAGCAGGAGTAGGGGCCTGGAGACCATGCTTTCAGGGGACATCTAGGTCAATTGGCATAACAAAGCTTATTAAGAAAATGTTCTGCATCCTACTTTGCTGAGTGGCGTCTGGGTTCTTAAAAGCTTATAAGCAGTCATCTAAGATGCATCAATTGGTCCCAACCACCTGGAGTAAAAAAGAATGAAGAACACCAGAGACACAAAGAAAGTATTAGTCAAAGAGACAGAAAGGGCCACATAAACTAGAGACTTCATCAGCCTGAGACCAGAAGAACTAGATGGTGCCTGTCTACCACCAATGACAGCCCTGGCAGAGAACACAACAGAGAGTCTCTGATGGAGCAGCAGAAAGGTGGGGTGCAAAACTCAAATTCTAGTAAGAAAACCAGACTTAATGGTTCGACTGAGACTGGAGGAACCCTGGAAAGCATGGCCCCTGGATTCTCTGTCAGCCCAGAACTAACACAATTTCCGAGGCCAACTCTTCAGACAGGGATTGACTGGACTGTGGGGCATAAAGTGATACTCGTGAGGAGTGTGCCTCTGAGCTCAAGTAGCTACAAGAGACTAAATGGGCAGTTTCAGTACAGAGATGAGATGGGAAGGCAGAGAGTGTTAGGAGCTGGTTGAAGGGACATGGGGAAACAGGGTGGAAAGGAGGAGTGTGCTGTCACAGTATGGGGAGAGCAACTAGGGTCACATAACAATGTATGTATAAATTTTTGTATGGCAGACTAACTTGAAATGCAAACTTCATTCAAACTACAGCAATAAAAAAAAGAATACTAACTAGGGGTAGGAGAGGGGTAAAGGAGAATTCATTGCTCAGGGGACACTAAGCTTCTGTTAAGAATGATAGAAAAAGCTGGAAATGAATAATGGTGATGATTGAAAAACATGACAAACATTGTTAATGTCATTGAATTATACATCTGAAAAGTGTTGAAATTGCAAATGTTTTGTTACATATGTATTTACAAGACACACACACAAATAATACTAACTGGGTTTTGCACACTGCTTTATGATTTATAAAGAACATTCACTTCTTGTATAATCTCATTTGTTCCTTCCAATATCCCTGTTTTGTTTGCTTGATCCCATTTGGCAGATAAAGAAACTGAGGTCAAAGAGGTGAAGTGGCAGAGCCAGATGCTAGATTTCAGGCTCTCCCTGCTCTACTGTTCCTGTGGGCAGCCCACATCAGGAAACAAGGCCTTGGGACCCTTCTGGGCTCAGTGAAGGAGGCCACGTCTGGAAGCACATGAGGTCAGGGTCTAGCAGAACCCAGGTAACAGGGCAGTCAGGAAACAGAGGTGTACAGGATGGGGGCTGTGGGAGCATTCACCCTGAAAGGCAATAAGGGACACATTGTTAGAAGAGAGTTAAAAACAGTAATAAAATCAGCTAAAAATCAGTTTGCTTTTTTTATTATCACCATGTGCCTGGAATTCTAAACAATGTTAGTGATAAAATACTCCTCCCTGAAAGAGTCTTTTGTTGGTCTAGGTTCTGAACAATTGCTGTGATTATTGTTGAGAGTTTTAATAATTACATGTGTCAGCTACAAATGAGCACATTTTCATGACTTATCCTTTAGGATCACTATAAGTCAGAATCGACTCGATGGCAATGGATTTGGTTTTGGGGTTTTTTATCCTTTAAAAAATATTCTATGCGGAAATTAATTATGAGAACTCCCTGTTAGACAGTCAACCCCGATACCCTCAGATTCAACTATAAACTTTTGTTTTGAGAGTAAGTTCACAATGGTTTGAAGTTGTTTCATGTCTCCCAGCCCTGGGATACTCTATATTCCTGTGTTTAAATAATAGATTTGAATTAGATAAATAATAAATATAATAATAATAAATACATAATTGAAAAGACAAGGAAAGAGAACTTGAGTTACTTCAATTCTCTCATTCTATATAACACTTGCAACTTTTATTTGTGCTTAAAATGTAAAGCAAAAGAACAGAGTATGAACTGTGAGATGCTATATATATGTATATATATATATTTTTTTTGATAAGGGCAAATTTTAGTTTATACCACTGTCTTAGTTATCTAGTGCTGCTATAACAGAAATACCACAAGTGGATGGCTTCAACAAAGAGAAATTTATACTCTCACAGTCTAGTTGGTTAGAAGTTTGAATGCAGGGTGCCAGCTAAGGCTCGCTCTCTGCCGGCTCTGGAGGAAGGTCCTTGTCATCGATCTTCCTCTGGTCTAGGAGCTTCTCTGCACAGGGACCTTGGGTCCAAAGGACACAGTCTGCTCCTGGCACTACTTTTTTGGTGATATGAGGTCCTCCTGTCTCTCTGCTTGCTTCTCCCTTTTATACATCAAAAGATATAACCTAATCTTGTAGATTGAGTCCTCATCAACATAACTGTCTCTAACTCTGCTTCATTAACATCATAAAACCAAATAGAGGTAGAATTTACAATACATAGGAAAATCACATCAGATGACAAAATGGTGAACAATCACGAAATACTGGGAATCATGGCCTAGCCAAGTTGACACACATTGTGGGGGGACACAATTCAATCTATAACATACACGAAATACATCAGTTTCACTTTAGATTATTGTTTCATTTCAGATTATTATTACTTAATCTTCTTCCCCCACATAGAGGTTGTTGTTAGTTGCCACCCAGTAAGCTCCGACTCATGGTGACCCCATGTATAATGCAATGACACATTACCCGATCCTGTACATCTTCATGATTGTTGGTATGTGTGAGTTCATTGTTGCAATCACTGTGTCAGTTCATCTCATTGAGGGTCTTCCTCACCTTCCCTGGCCCTCCACTTTACCAAATATGATGTACTTCTTCAGCGATTGGTTCCTTCTGACGACACATCCAAAGTAAGCAGGTCAAAGTCTTGGAAAATATTCTGTGATTCATAGGGTTTTCACTGGCTAATTTTCAGAAGTAGATTGCCAGGCCTTTCTTCCTGGTCTGTTTCAGTCTGGAAGTTCTGCTAAAACTTGTCCACCATGGGTGACCCTGCTGGTATTTGAAATATCAGTAGTATAGCTTTCAGCATTATAGCAACACACAAACCACCACAGTATGGCAAACTGACAAATGAAGGGGGGAATGTTAAAAGACGATCCACTCTAAATGTTGAATATGGTCGGTACACCCCTGCCAAGGAACCAGCCAAACTGGGGTCAGGCCCCTGGGACAGCTGGAGTGGACTCTGCCTCATCCCTTCTCTCATCAGGACCATTCCAGGGCCTGGGGAACTGAGCCTGTGTGTCTTGGCCACATGGAGGAGGCAACAGCTGGTGTGATGAATGAAGACACAGGCTTTGGAATCAGAAAGATCAGATTTAAATTCCAAATCGTCTAGCTGTGTGACCTTGAGTAAGTCACCTCACTTCTCTGAGCCTCAGTGTCCTCATCTGTAGAATAGTGATGGGAGCAGTACCACCTATCTTCCTGTTTGTCTGGAAGGTTCAATGAGATACTGTGCCTAAACCACATGGCCCACAGTTGGTGCAGGAGTGGCTGCCATTGTTAATGATGTAATTTCCATACACCTGGGGGTGAGGGGTCGGGATGGTGTCCCTGGGTGGTGCAAACAGTTAACGTGCTGGGCTGCTAACTCAAAGTTGGCACCTTAGAAGAAAGGCCTAGAGATATACTTCTGAAAAATCAGTCTATGTAGCACAGTTCTAGTCTGACACCCATGAGGTTGTCATCAGTCAGAGACACTGGACAGCAACTGGTTGGGGACAGGGCAGGAAGGGAAGGCAAATGCTGGAAGTAGAACAGAATGTGAGCATGAGCATTCCCAGGAAGACCTGGGGTGGCCTCAGTGGCTGTGGTGGCCAGAAGGGCTCTGTTTAAAGGCTCAGATCCAAGTTCCAGTGTTTTGATTTCTCAAGAGAAGCTGGAAATGTGGAGTTTGAGGTAAACTCTCTCATTTTTAAATGTTGGCTCAAATTATTTTTGAACACTCTGATGGTTAAACAAGATTTATCTGTGGACTGAATTTGACCCCTGGGCCACCAGTCAGCAACCACAGTCTAAAGAAAGATGGATCCTGAGACACAGCAAGAAGGAAGTCTACTGCTCTGGGAAACATCAATTAATTACTCTTTCAATTTATCTCTGTCTTTGTCTCTCCCCCTGCTTTCTACTTCATCTGCAGTTAGTTATCTCTAAAAGATAAGGACTCTTTAAAAATATAACCACAGTACTATTCTACCTAAAAAATAATAATATTTCATCAGCTACCCAGTAAATATTCAATGTTTTCCCTGTTGTCGTATGTATATGTATATGTACATGTATATGTACATACATACTTTGTCACATACACACATGTGCCTATAAGAGCTGATTAAGAGTGTCTTCTCTCTGTCCCGTTTGCTAGCCTCCTCGCACTACCCTCTGTTGAGCTAAGCAGCAATTGGTAACAGTGGTTCCTTGTGAGTGGAAGGACTGGCCGTCCCTGGCTTTTGTCCACCCAACTTCTGCACATCATTCATATGCATATATCCTCCCAGGCACTGCCAAGTGGCTGCTGCAGGTCCTGTTTTGTACTTATTTTTGCCACTTTTGATTTCCTTTCCCTTCTGTTATGGATTGAATTGTGTCTCCCCAAAATGTGTATCAATTTACCTAGTCCATGATTCCCAGTATTGTGTGATTGTCCACCATTTTGTCATCTGATGTGCTTTTCCTAGGTGTTATAAATCCTACCTCTGTGATGTTAATGAGGCAGGATTAGAGGGAGTTATGTTAATGAGGCAGGACTCAATCTACAGGATTCGGTTGTGTCTTGAGTCAATCTCATTTGAGATATAAAAGAGAAAAGCAAGCAGAGAGACAGGGGGACTGCATACACCAAGAAAAAAGAGCCAAGAGAGCACATCCTTTGGACCTGGGGTCCCTGTGCCGAGAAGTTCCTTGACCAGGGGGAGATTGATGACAAGGACATTCTCCCAGAGCCGACAGAGAGAGAAAGACTTCCCATGGAGCTGGCACCCTGATTTTGGACTTCTAGCCTCCTAGACTGTCAGAGAATAAATTTCTCTTTGTTAAAGCCACCCACTTGTGGTGTTTCTGTTATAGCAGCATTAGATGACTAAGACACCTTCCTACGCACAGATGTTGGGGATCCTCCCAAGGGGAGCCAGGACTCCATGCTCAGCTCCACACAGGACAGATTTGACTCTGGCCTAGGATCTCTAGTTCCTGCGCTCTGTTTTCACCAGTCACCAAAATCGGTTGCCTCATGTGTGTCAGAGTAGAACTGCACTCCATAGGGCATTCAATGGCTGACTTCTTAGAAGTAAATTGCCAGGCTTTTCTTCCCAGCCATCTCTGGGTGGTCTTGAACCTCCAAGTTTTCTGTAAGCAGCTGAGCTCAGTAACCACTTGCACCACCCAGGGAATTCCTTTTACCAGTTTCCTTCACCTAAAACCGAACCTCAGTTGCCACCTGCCACCCCACAGGGGTCCGGGAGGAGGTTGCAATGACTCTGGTAAGAATCTACTGAGCGAGCCTTTAAGGGCAAATATCCAAGAAATATCATTAAGGTATTTTCACGGGGGAAGAGGAACAGCTCCTTTAAGAGCCTAATCCAGGGCTTGAAGGGGAAATTTATCCACCGAGGCTGTGGAGTCTGGTTAAAGTGTCATCCTTAACATAAGGCTAGATTGCGCAGGAGAGGGTTTAGCCAAAGACTTGCTCTCAATGCTAGCAAAGCAGAATTCTGTCTCGAAGGTGGTGGGAGGAAATGTGGGAATCAGAGTGGGGCTAAGAATGGAGGTCTCTCTTCCTGCCTATGCTGGGGTTGAGTGTGCCTAATACAAACCCTCTGAATAAATGAAGATCAGATGAGATGATGAATATAAAAATGCTTTTGCAATCTTTAAAGTGATGTAGTAGAGTAAGGGATTGTCTTTATTATGGTAGATTTTTTATCTGGACCTTGGAGGTTGTTGTTGTTGTTAGTTGCCATGGAGTTGGTTCCAATGCATGGTGGCCCAAGCACAGCAGAATGAAACATTGCCTGGTCCTGTGCCATTTTCACGGTCATTGGTATGATCGGTTCATTGTTGTGGCCACTGTATATTCTGAGTGCCTTCCAACATAGGGTGCTCATCTTCAGCAGTGTATGAGATAATGTTATGTTGTGATCCATAAGGTTTTCATTGGCTAATTTTTAGAAGTAGGTTGCCAGGCCTTTCTTCCTAGTCTGTCTTAGTCTGGAAGCTCTCCTGAAACCTGTCCACCAGGGGTGATCCTGCTGGTATTCGAAATATGGTGACATAGCTTCTAGTATCATAGCCACATGCAAGCCACCACATTCTGACCAACTGACAGATGAGCAGTGGAGATGAGACTGGGGTAAAAGATGTGGGAAGGGAAGGGAACCGTTATGTACCAGAGACTTTAAGAATATGAATCCTGTTTAACTTCTATAACCGTTATGTGATGTATGGATTCTTATTTCCATTTTATAAATGAGACACTGAAGTCAGAGAGCTATGTTCACTAGCTAGGTGATCTTGAGCAAGTCACTCCCAACCTCACCCTGGACTTTCATTTCTTCTTGTGTAAAATGAGAATAATAGAACTTCTTTACAGTCGGCTGTGAGGATTCAATGAGTACCTGGCGTGTAGTTGTTGCTAGCTGCAGTCTTCGAGCCAACTCATGATGACCTAGGCACGAGTGAACAAAATGCTATCTGGTCATGTGCCATTCCCATGACCGGCTGCGAATAGGAGCATTGTGAGCCGTAAGGTTTTTGTTGGCTGATTTCAGAAGTAGACCTCCAGGCCTTTCTTCCTACTCTGTCTCAGTCTGGAAGCTCCACTGAAGCCTGTCCACATGGTGACCCTGCTGATATTTGAAATACTAGTGGCATAGATTGCAGCATCACAGCAACATGCAAGCCACCACAGTATGACAAACTGACAAGACAGGTGGTGGGCCTATGTTCTAGAAATTACATATTAAAATTATTTATTTTGGGATTGTCTGTTATTTTTTATTCTTGCTCTGATACTATTTTCAGTTGACCACACAACTTTTCTAAAGTCTCTTGCATTATTTTTCTTTTCAATCCATATCCTATTTCCTATCCTCTCTCCAAGGATACAGACTTCCAGGTCTTTGAGACTGAGTATGTACCTTGTTATGTACTGAAATTTCAAGGCAGGAGCTATGTTCTCTGGGATATTTCCTTATTACCGTATCCTATTTCATAACACAGGGAACTGTCTTGACCCTATACTTATTCTAAATAAGGCCCAGCTCTTTTTAGAGAATATCACATTTCCCCATTTTCTTCATTTGTCTTGGCTCGCTAACCAAACTTCAGTAATTTCCCTGTCTCTTATGATATATAAGTAAGTGTGTCTATTTGTACTAAATCTAACACTGGTTTTTAATCCTAGGTCCACCTTACCTCTGCCTTTTCTTTTTCCTGTACTACTTATCCAGAATGGCACGTTATTCCTCTTTAACCCAAATGCATATGTTATAAATAGGTGTCAGCGTCTGATTACTTCATGTCTTCTAAAGTAGTCATGCTTGACTACTTATATATTGAAACATGCATTATTTTATGATGGATTATTTTCCTTTCATTTTTTTCTTTATACTACGTATTATATTTGTTTCTATTAAAATCATGTGTGTTATTGTTGTTATTGTTAATTGCCATCCAGTTGGCTCTGACTTCTGGTGACCTTACGTATAACAGAATGAACCGTTGCCCAGTCCTGCACCATCTTCAGGATTGCTGGTATGTTTAGTCTGCTGTTGTAGCTATTGTGTCAATCCACGTGTCTTAGTAGCCTAGTGGTGCTATAACATACATACCACAAGTGTGTGGCTTTAACAAACAGAAATTTATTTTCTCACTGTTTAGAAGGCTAGAAGTCTGAATTCAGGATAATGGCTCCAGTGAAAGACTTTCTCTCTCTCTTGGCTCTGAGGGAAGGCCCTTGTGTCTTCTGAGTTTTTGCTCCTGGGAAATCTTCATGTGGCTTAGCATCTCTCTTCCTCCATCTTTGCTTTTTAAAGATGTCTTTTGCAGTAGATTTGCCCAAATACATGGCTTGATTTCCTGACTGCTGCTTCCATGACCATTAAATGTGGATCCAAGTCAAACGAAATCCTTGACAGCTTCAATATTTTCTCCATTTGTTATGATGTTGCTTATTGGTCGAGTTGTGAGGATTTTTGTTTGCTTTATGTTGAAGTGTAATCCATACTGAAGGCTGTAGTCTTTGATCTTCATCAGTCTTCTTCCTTTTCAGCAAGCAAAGTTGTGTCATCTGCATACTGCCTTTTGTTAATGAGTCTTCCTCCAATCCTGATGCCCCCTTCTTCTTCATATAGTCCAGCTTCTCCGATTATTTGCTCAGCATACAGATTGAATAAGTATGGTAAAAGGATACAACCCTGATGCGCACTTTTTCTGATTTAACCACTCATCTGTCAGTTTGTCATACTGTGGTGGCTTGCATGGTGCTGTCATGCTGGAAGCTGTGCCACCGGTATTTCAAATACCAACAAGGTCAGCCATGGTGGATAAGTTTCAGCAGAGCTTGCAGACTAAGACAGACCAGGAAGAAGGACTTGGAGATCTACTTCGAAAACAATTGGCCAGTGAGAAGCTTGTGAACCACAGGTATAGAGGTTAGGCTTTACAACACTTACTTTGGGGGGAAGCAATTCAATCCGTAACACTAGTCATATGTTCTTCTACTTTTTTTCCAAGTAAATGCCTGGAAGACCGTGGGTCTGTATATCACACGGCAGAAGGGAGGATTAATTTATCCCTCCTACCCCTGAAAGGAAGGCCCATCTCTGAGTCCCCAGCACCCAGCCCAAGGCCTGGGAAGAGCAGGCACTGTGGAGTATTTCTTGACTGACTGCTTTGACAGTGGAAGAAACTGAATCCTGACATTTGTCCAAACACGTGGATGAGGCAGCACAGAGGCGCCACCGCATCTCCCTCTTCAGCCCGCAGCCCACAGCCCGCTGCTGACTACCCACCCATAAGCATCTTTATATTCATCACCACGGCACCCAGGAGCTGCCAGATCCTCAGAGTGGAGAATGTTATTCCTTTTTTGCTAAAATCATGCATTTTGGAGCTTCTTGGCTTCTCTCACAACCGCCCCTAATGGGGGTGGCTATGGAAATCAAGCTCTGGAAGATAATTAAAATTTCAAGTGAGTGAGGAGCAGGGAGAGCTGCATCTTCAGAGGAGGAGATGTGCTCATCGGCTTGAAATCAGGACCACAGCTGGCGGGCGGGGGGTGGCGTGGGATGCGAGCTGGCCCTGAATCTACTCTCAGTGCTTCCATCCTTTGCTGGCCTCCCTGGCGGCAGCCAGGTTTCCTCCCCTCCTGGAGTTCCTTACCTCTCATCCATACTGCACATGAAGGAACTAAAGTCTCTGTCACTCTCCAGATGAAAACCCTTCATTGGTTCCCACAGCTTCATTCTCAAAGTGAGGTCCCAGGCAAGCAGCATCGGCATTACCTAGGAACTTTCTAGACAAGCACATTCTCTGTCCCACCCCAGAGTGACTGAATCAGAAACTCAGGGTGGGGCCCGATAGTCTGTGTCTAACAAGCCCCCAAGGTGACTCTGATGCAAGCTCAAGTGTGAGAACCACTGGCCTAGACATCTAAACTCGTCTGCTTGGCATCTGGGCCCTTTGGATGTGGGAGCTGCCCTGCATACAGTGTGGCTGCCTTTCTGCCCTGGACTTCAGTCTGACTTGGGGCAGGTCTCCGCTCCAACATTTACTGTGTGTCTTTGGGTCAGTTGCTCCATCTTACAGTGCCCTGTTTTTCTGTCTGTGCAACTACACACAGGACAGTAGAGATGTTAAATGAGACGGTCATGTAGGTTGGCCAGCCCAGTGCCTGGCACTGAACAATTCAACAACAATAATTCATCAAGCAATTACTGTATGCCCAAGTCCCTGGGTGGTGCAAATGGTTAACCCACTTGGCTGCTAATTGAAACGTTAGACGTTGGAGGTTTAAATACACCCAGAGATGCCTCAGAAGAAAGGTCTGATGCTCTACTTCCAAAAAAATCGGTCATTGAAAACCCTATGGAGCAGTTGTACTCTGACACACACAGGGTTGCCATGAGTTGACGTAGTCTCAAAAGCAACTGATTAGATGTGCTAGGCATTGTTATAGGCATTTGGATAAATCTGTAATGAGATAAAATCCCTGCCCTCATGGGGCTTATATTCTAGCTGGGACTAGAGACCACAAACTAAAAACATAATAACTAAGTACATTACCCAGAATGTTAGAAGATGATAAGGCTATGGACAAAGAGACCACGAAGAGCACGGTAAGAGGATCAGGTATGGCTGCATGGTTTTGCTATTAAATAGGGTGATTAGAAAAGGAGACATTTGACAATTCTACCCAAAGCGAACTACAGATACAATACAATTCCTATTCAAATTCCAATGGCATTTTTTAATGAGATGGAGAAATAAGTCACCAACTTCATATGGAAAGAGAAGAGGCCCCAGATAAGTGAAACATTACTCAAGAAGAAGAACAAAGTGGGAGGCCTCACACTACCTGATTTTAAAACCTATTATACCGCCACAGTAGTCAAAACCACCTTGCACTGGTACAACAACAGATACATAGACCAATGGAACAGAACTGAGAATCCAGACATAAATTCATCCACCTATGAGCAGCTGATATTTGACAAAGGCCCAAAGTCTATTAACTGGGGAAAAGAAAGTCTCTTTAACAAACTGTGCAGGCATAACTGGATATCCACCTGAAAAAAACTGGAACAAGAACCATACCTCACACCACGCACAAAAACTAACTCAAAATGGATCAAAGACTTAAATATAAAATTGAAAATGATAAAGATCATGGAAGAAAAAATAGGGACAATGCTAGGAGCCCTAATACATGGCATAAACAGAATATAAACTATAAGTAACAACGCACAAGCACCAGAAGAGAGACTAGATAAATGGGAGCTCCTAAAATTCAAACACTTAAGCTCATCAAAGACTTCACCAAAAGAGTAAAAAGACAACTTACAGACTGGGAAAAATTTTTTTGCTACGAGAGATCCGATTAACATCTAATCTCTAAAACCTACAAGATACTGCAAAACCTCAACAACAAAAAGACAAATAACCCAATTAAAAAATGGGCAAAGATATAAACAGTCACTTTGCCAAAGAAGATATTCAGTTGGCTAACAGACACATGAAGAAATGCTCACGATCATTAGCCATTAGAGAAATGCAGATCAAAACTACGATAAGATATCATCTCACCCCAACAAGGCTAGCATTAATCCAAAAAACACAAAATAATAAATGTTGGAGAGGATGTGGAGAGACTGGAACACTTATGCACTGTTGGTGAGAATGTTAAATGGTACAACCACTTTGGAAATCGATTTGGTGCTTCCTTAAAAAGCTAGAAATAGAAGTACCATACGATCCAGCTATCCTGCTCTTTGGAATATATCCTACAGAAATAAGAGCCTTCACACGAATAGATATATGCACACCCATGTTCACTGCAGCACTGTTCACAATAGCAAAAAGATGGAAATAACCTAGGTGCCCATCAACGGACAAAGGGATAAACAAATTATGGTATATCCACACAATGGAATACTACGCAATGATAAAGAACAACGATGAAGCCGTGAAACATCTTAACATGTAAGAAGCTGGAGGTCATTATACTGAGTGAATTTAGTCAGTCACAGAAGGACAAATATTGTATAAGACCACTATCATAAGAACTCAAGAAAAGGTTTAAACCCAGAAGACAACATTCTTTGATGGTTACAAGGGTGGGGAGGAAGGGTGAGGGTTATTCACCAAATAGATAGTAGATAAGAATTATCTTAGGTGAAGGGAAGGACAGCACACACTATAGGCGAAGTCAGCACAATGGGACTAAACCAAAGCTAAGAAGTTTCCTGAATACAATCAAACACTTTGAGGGACAGAGAAGCAGGGGTAGGAACCTGGAGACCATGCTTTCAGGGGACATCTAGGTCAATTGGCATAACACAGCTTATTAAGAAAATGGTCTGCATCCTACTTTGGTGAATGGCGTCTAGGTTCTTAAAAGCTTGCACGCGGCCATCTAAGATGCATCAATTGGTCCCAACCACCTGGAGTAAAGGAGAAAGAAGAACACCAGAGACAAGCAAAGAATTAACCCAACAGACAGAAAGGGCCACATAAACTAGAGACTTCATCAGCCTGAGACCAGAAGAACTAGATGGTGACTGGCTACCACCAATAACCGCCCTGAAAGGGAACACAACAGAGAGTTCCAGGTGGAGCAGGAGAAAGGTGGGGTGCAGAACTCAAATTCTAGTAAGAAGACCAGACTTAATTGTCTGACTGAGACTGGAGGAACCCTGGAAAGCATGGCCCCCGGATTCTCTATCAGCCCAAAACTAAAACAATTTCCAAGGTCAACTCTTCAGACAGGGATTGAACTGGACTGTGGGACATAAAGTGATACTCGTGAGGAGTGTGCCTATGAGCTCAAGTAGATACAAGAGACTAAATGGGCAGCTTCTGTCTGGAGGTGAGATGGGAAGGCAGAGAGGGTTAGGAGCTGGTTGAATGGACAAGGGGAATCAGGGGTGGAAAGGAGGAGTGTGCTGTCACAGTATGGGGAGAGCAATTAGAGACACATAACAATGTATGTATAAATTTTTGTATGGGGAAAAAAGAAAAAAAAAAAGGAGACATTTGAGCAAAGACTTGAAGGTGGTAGGACATTAAATGACCACCAGTTTGCCATTGAGTGGACACCAACTCATGGTGACCCCATGTATGTCACCCTGAATTCAGACTGTGCTCATAGGGTTTTCAATGACTGATTTTTCAGAAATAGATCCCCAGATCTTTCTTCCAAGATGCTTCTGGGTGGACTCAAACTGTCAACCTTTTGGTTAGCAGCCAAGTATATTAATTGTTTGTACCTCCCAGGGACACCAGGTGAAGCATTAGCTATGCAGATACCCAAGGAGAGTGTTCCACACAAAGGCAGACATATGGCTAGAGAAAAGCCCTCAGAGGGAGCAGGCCTGGCTGTTGGAGCGATGTCCAGGTGGCCAGCAGGGCTGGAGCAGAGTGAAGGAGGGGCACAGAGGAGTTCAGAGAGAGAACTGGGCCAGACCACACAGTCATAGAAGACCCTCTACTTAGAACTGAAGCTTTTCCTCTGAGTGAAATGGGAGCCACTGGGGAAAAAAATAACATGATAAAGCTTAATGTTTTAAAAGGTTATGTAGGTACCGGGTGGAGAAAAAGTTATACAGAGACAAAGGCAGTAGTATTGGGAGAATGTTCAGGAGGCTGCTCTAGAATCCAAACCAGAGAAGATGGCAGCTTGAACCAAGGTGAGAAGTCATGAGATACTGGGTATATTTCAGTAGAATCAGTAGGGTTTGCTGATAGATAGTGTTATGGATTAAATTGTGCCCTCCTAAAATATGTGTTGGAATCTGTCTTAGTCATCTAGTGCTGCTATAACAGAAATACCACAAGTGGATGTCTTTAACAAAGAGAAATTTATTTTCTCACAGTCTAGTGGGCCAGAAGTACAAACTTAGGGCATCAGCTCCAGGGGAAGGCTTTCTTTCTCTGTCAGCTCTGGAGGAAGGTTCTTCTCATCAATCTTCCCCTGGACTAGGAGCTTCTCTGCACAGGAACCCTGGGTCCAAAGGACACGCTCTGCTCCTGGTGCTTCTTTCTTAGGGGTATGAGGTCCTCCTCTCTCTCTGCTCACTTCTCTATTTTATATCTCAAAAGAGATTGGCTTAAGACACTATCTAATCTCGTAGATCTCATCAATATAACTGCTGCTAATCCATCTTGTTAACATCATAGTGATAGTATTTACAACACATAGGGAAATCACATCAGAGGAGGAAATGGTAGACAATCATATAATACTGGGAATCATGACCTAGCCAAACTGGCAGATATTTTTGGGGGACACAATTCAACCCATGACAGAATCCTAACCCCTATACCTGTGGATGTAATCCTGTTTGGGAATAGGGTTTTCTTTGTCATGTTAATTAGATTATACTTAAGTAGGGTGAGCTCTAAATCTAATCACTTCTGAGCTATATAAAGAGCAGCATAGATACACACACACAGAGGAAGACAGATGCCATGTGAGGATCATCTAAAAGCAAAGGAACAAAGGAACACCCAGGACTACCTACTAGGAAATAATTGACACAGCAAAGGTCCTTATTTGGACTTTTAGCCCCCAGATCTGTGAGAAAATAAATGACTGTTCTTTAAAACCACCCACTTGTGGTATTTGTGTTACAGCAGCATTAGGCCGCTAAGACAGATGGATATGGAGTGTGAAAAGGAGAGGTAAGGCAGGGATGGCTTCAAGGTGTTGGTTGAGCTATTGGAAGAAGGGAATAGCTGAAAACAGAATCACGGAAGGCTGTAGGTGGAAGGTTTTTCTGAGGGAAGATCTGAATTAGGTTTAGAAAGATTGCATGTGACTATTAGATGACCAAGTGGAGACATTAAGTAGGAAGTTAGAAGGAACACAAGGCTGGAGTTCAGGAAGGTGGTCTGAAGATGTGAACAGGGAGTTGACAAACATGGGTGACACAGCAATGTGTCTGGCTGAGAACACCAAGGGAGGGAGGAGAAAAGAGAAGAAGATGACCCAAGACTGAGCCCTGAATATTTAGAGGGCTGGAGGAGAAGGAGATGTTAGAGCAAAGGAGTCCCAGAGAAGTGACCAGAAGGGAAGGAGGAACCAGGAGAGTGGGGTGTGGAGCTAGGGAATTCAGTATTTCCAGGAAGTGAGAGTTATCCATCTTACCAATACACTGAGGGCCCAGCAACACAAGGACAGAGAGCTGGCCTTGGATCTTGCCATGTAGAGTCTTTGGTGACCATTATCAGTTAAATTGTGTCCTCCCCAAAACATATATTGAAGTCCTAACCTCAGGTATATGCGAATGTGACCTTGTTTGGAAATAGGGTCTCTGAAGATGTTAGCAATTAATTTTAAGTTAATGTGAGGTCATACTGGAGTAGGGTGGGTCCTAATCCAATATGAGTGATATCCTTATAAAAGAGGAGAAGCGGCACAGAGACACAGAGGGAAGACAGCTGTGTAATCATGGAGTTGTGCTACATCAGCAAGCCAAGGAATACCTGGGGCTAACAGACGCTGGGAGAGACAACAAAAGATCTTTCCACTAGAATCTTTAGAGAGAGGATGGCTCTGCAGACACTCTGAATTCAGACTGTTTGCCACCAGAACTGTGGGGCAATGAATTTCTGTGGTTTAAAGCCATCCGCTTTGTGGTACTTTGCTACAGGAGCCCTAGGAAATGAATATAGTCATCTTGATAAGAGTAGTTTTAGTGGAGGGATTGGGGCAAAAATTGGACTGATGTGGATTTAAGGGGAATGGGAGAATAGAAAGCTGCAAGCATACGCAACAGGAGTTTCGCTGCTAAGTGGAGCAAAGAAACAGAGAAGTAGCTGGAGGTAGGGTGAGACGAGAGAAACCAAAACCAGTTGCTGTCTGGTCAACTCTGACTCATGGTAACCCCATATATGTCAGAGTAGAACTGTGCTTTATAGGGTTTTCAATGGCTGAGTTTTTGGAAGTAGATCACCAGACCTTTCTTTTGAGGTACCTCTGGGTGGATTCTAACCTCCAACCTTTAGGTTAGCAGCCAAGCCGTTAACCATTTGCACCACCCAGGACCTCCTGGGATGGGGGAAACAAACAAACAAACAAACAAACAAACAAACAAACTAAACTCATTGCCGTGGAGTAGATTCCAACTCATAGCAACCCTATAGGACAAGATAGAAATGCCCCACAGGGTTTCCAAGGCTGTAAATCTTTACAGAAGCAGACTGACTCATCTTTCTCCTGTGGAGCAGCTCATGGGTTTGAATCGTCAACCTTTCAGCCGAGTGCTTAACCAGTATGCAACCAGGGCTTCTCCTATTTTTTGACAGGGGACACAATTCAATCCATAACAGGGGCTATAAGGTAGTTCTTGGTTGGGGCTATGGACCAGGCACGCACCCCCAAATCTGTGTATTACAGGTGATAATTAATCTGCACCGGCACCTTGGGGGTGCTTTCAAAACAAGGCTAGCTGCCAGAAGCCTTGAGCTGCCCCTTTCTGAGCATCTACTAAATGCCACATCTATCAGACCCCAAACTCCATTAGAATTTCTCAAAGAGTGGTCCAGAGGCCACCTGCATCCCCTGGGGAGCCTGTTTAAGCTGTCATCTCCTGGCCTGATTCCAGAGCTACCTAATCAAACTCTCCAGGCCTGGGGCCAAGGAATCTGTATTCCAGCAGGCTCCCCAGGTTGTTCAAATAGGCAATTACTCCGGGAGTACAATACCATTTTGTTAAAATGCTATCCTGGTAGTTTTGAGGCTCTGGCTGGAGGCAGTCTCTTCCCCTTCTGGAGCAGCTGATTAAGTTCACTCTCCATCCACAACCCTTATCAGGTTCTCACACTCCTGGGCCGCTAAGCATCCTTCCTAACCACCCCGAGGCCAGACACTCAACAATAAGGGGTGATTCCTATGCCCCCTGAGACTGCAGAACTATTTAAAATGTCCACTTCCTAGGAAGCCTGTGCAATCTAGATAACCCCATAGTGTTTGTCATACATAAGCCATCTCGTACATTTCCAGCTTGTTGCCCTGGACTTGAGTGCAACCTCTGTGTGGCCCTGCATTAAGGTGGGCTGTGGCTTCCTGTCTCTGGGAACTGTGAGTATAACAAACCTAGTTATTTGTCATGGCCTCCCTGACTTACCATCCCATGAATTTGTTAGAGCAGGGAGTAACTGCATTACGTCAGCCCTGCAGTTAGGTGGATGGGACAGGAATCCATTCCTCTTGGCTATTCAGGAGGTCCTGGGAGAAGTAAATGGTTTATGCTTGGCTGCTAACTGAAAGTTTGGCAATTCAAACTCACCCAGCGATACCATGGGAGTAAGGCCTGGTAATCCCCTTCTCTAAGATTAAACCAAAAACCAAACCAAACCCATTGTCATCGAGTCATTTCCAGTTCATAGCGACCCTATAGGACAGAATAGAACTGCCCCAAAGGATTTCCAAGGAGTGCATGGTGGATTCAAACTGCCAACCTTCTGGTTAGCAGCTGTAGCTCTTAACCACTACGCCACCAGGGTTTCCTCTGTAAGATTAAACTCAAGAAAACCCTGTGGAGCACAGTTCTACTCTGTGACACATGGGGTTGCCATGAGCTGGAATCAACTCAACAGCTATAGGTTTGTTTTTGTTTTTTTGTTTGTTTTGGCTATTCAAGGATGGTCGAGACTCAATATTATTGTTGTTGTGTGCCATCGAGTTGATTCTGACTTATAATGACCCTATCTGATGGAGTAAACTGCCCCATAAGGTTTCCTAGGCTGAAATCTTTATGGAGCAGATCACCAGATCTTTTCTTCCACGGAGCCAGGGGTGGGTTTGAACCACCAACCTTTCGGTTAGCAGCACAGCACTTAATCCTTGCGTCACCAGGACTCCTTTTGAGACTCAGCAGCCGCTCTTTTAATCCAGAGACTGCTGGCCCCTGGAAGGCTCTGGTCTGAAGAGGAGCTTGAAGGCAGTCACTACTAGGGACATATGCCAGCAAGGCTAACCCTGCCGGCCCGGAAGGCTCCTCTTTAACTACTTTACCTATTTCATTTAAGTGGGTAGGGGGCAGCATGTTTACAGAAGAGGATGAGTCACACCGGGTTCACTCTTCACTGCACCCTGGGCAAGCTGCTTCACCTTGAGCCTCAGTTTCCTCTCCTATAAAATGGGCGGTCATTAGTGTAAGGGACGTTAGCCGTTTTCCTATCATCTAAACACTATCAGTTTTATGGTCTCTGTTTCCTCTCCTTCTGGTATCATCACTTCCTCTTTCCTAGGAGGAGCCCCACCTGCAGTGCATGTGGTTTGGGTGGGGCTGCCCCTCTCCTAGCACCAGCATGGGCAGCCATTAGTTCAGGGATGAGCATGTGATTTAGATCTGACTGCTGAGAGACAGGACTAGAACTTTGGTTAAAACCACTGGATATTCTCCTTCTTGGCTGGGAGCTGTGGGGATGTGGGCTGGTGGCCAGCTTGTCTCCACAAAGGGAAATTCTGCCTGGGAAGGGAGCCAGCATGTGGGAAAGCTGGGTTGAGAGAAGAAAGATTAAAAAAAAGTCTATATGGCATCTGTAGTAGATTGAATTGTGTCCCCCAGAATATGCAGTGAAGTTCAGGCCCCTGTACCTGTGGGTGTGATCCTATTTGGAAATAAGGTTTTACTTTTGTTATATTAATGAAGCCATACCAGTGTAGGGTGGGTCCTAAACCTAATCACTTCTGAGTTATAAAAAGAGCTGAATAGATGTAGAGACACACAAAGAGGGAAGAGGAAGACAGATGCCATGTAAAGACCCATCTACAAGTAAAGTAATGCCAAGGATGGCTAGCAGACAGCAGAAACCAGTGAGGTTCACAGAAAGAACCAACACAGCCATGACCCCATTTGGACTTTCAGCCTCCAGAACTGTGAGAGGATGAATTTCTATTTTTTAAAGCCACCCACTTGTGGTATTCCTGTAATGCCAGGACTAGGCAACTAAGACACATCCTTCTAGCCCCTGGTTTCAATCGGGCCTCAAAGCCAGGTCCACTCCAGGATTAAGGTACCACTGGGTTGCCTTTTCAGCTACAGCCCATTTGAGAGACTTTTCTGTCACTGAGGAGTAATAGAAGGAGGCCAAATAAAACCAGCAACCACCAACTGTGAAGCCAGTGTTTGATGATAAATATTGTACCACTGCTATGCATTCGGTGCATGGTGGATAATTTGGACCCTCTTTGACTTCTTATACTTTGAGCTGGATACTTGCCCTTTTTTCCCATTATGATTTAATTCCTTGTAGTTTAAGCCAATGAGCTCAAGCATAACGATTGTAAGCATGGTGCAGGACTGGGCTGTGTTTCATTCTGTGGTACATAGGGCCGCTATGAGTCGGAACCAGCTTGACTGCACCTAACAACAACAGCAGTTTAAGCCAGAGTCTCTGGGTGGTGTAAACAGTAATATATTCGGCTGCTAACCGAAAGACTGGAGGTTTGAGCCCATCCAAATGCACATCAGAAGAAAGGGCTGGCAATCTATTTCCAAAAAAATCAGCCACTGAAAACCCTATGAACTACAGTTCTACTCTGACACACATGGGGTTGTCATGAGTTGAAATCGACTTGATGGTAACTGGTTTGATTTTTTATACCTTAAGCAGAGTTAAAGGCTTCTGCCAGATACGGCACGTAGCTTTTACCTCAAGTGGCTGCTCTTTTTTAATTGGCTGCCTGGAGTGCTGAGTTAAGAAATCAGTGGGAAAGAACGCTGTGCTTGATTAGTGATGTCTGCCTCGGGAGCTGTAAGAGAGTTAAAATACACATACTACATTCTTGCCAGTGTGAATTAGTCTTTTACTGATGTTATGTGTTCTAAATTAACAAAGGTAATTGTAATGGGTATGTACCCCGTGGACACAACAGTTTCCCAAATTGGTGCTACTTCTCAGCTCAATTCAGAAATTGGACTACAAGAAAATTGTGGCCAGAGGTGACTGAGGCACTTGTGGTGGAGGAAGGCTAGAGGTAACATTCAGCCTCTGCCACTTGCTGGGTGATCTTGGGCAAATCAGTTCCTATGAAGTGTCTATCTGCCTTCTCTGAAGCCAAATAATTTTAACTCTACTCTAAATATCCTCTCTGACCCTACCCACCAGAGCTAGGTCAGATCTCACAGTCATTATTGTTGCATAATTAGTAAATGACCCTGTTATGCATTGAATTGTGTCCCTCAAAAAGATATTGAAATCCTAACCCCCAGTACCTGTGAATGTGGCCGTGTTTGAAAATAGGATCTTTGAAGATATTATCAGTTAAGTCAATATGAGGTCATACTGGAGTAGGGAGAGTCCTAATCCAGTATCCTAATGCTGATGCCAAGTCTGCCCAAAACTTCAGATGCCAGCTCTAAGTTCAAGGGTTCCCAGGCCCCCTTCACCTCTGACATGCTGGCTACAAATTCAAGGATTCCCATTACCCCCTTGGATCTGATAATTCACTAGAACAACTCACAGAGCTCAGGAAAGCACTGTACTTACGACTGCAGTTTTATTATAGCAACAAAGGATACAAGAGGCACATAAGGTGAGGACTGAGAGGGACCCCAGTATGGGGCTTCCATGTCCCCAGAAATGCATTACTCTCCCAGCACCGATGCCTCTCACCAACTAGGATGCTCACTGAATGTTAGTGTCCGGAGTCTTAACTGAGGTTCCATTATGAGGGCATGATTGATTGCATCATTGCCTGCATGGCTGAACTCAACCTCCAGACCACCTCACCTGAGGTCAGGCTGATAG
Source organism: Dugong dugon (assembly GCA_030035585.1). NCBI lineage: Eukaryota > Metazoa > Chordata > Mammalia > Sirenia > Dugongidae > Dugong > Dugong dugon. The sequence goes on from CM057460.1 coordinate 155,254,690, forward strand.
CTCATGGTGGGTCTTTCTGGCCTGGCCAGCCCCCAACCTCATTAGCATAAACTCTAACCTGTGGTCTGAAGCCCTCATGGGTAACAAACACTTCAATCACTGGAGAAATTTCAAGGGTTTAGAGATTACCTTCCAGGAGCCAGGAACAAAGACCAAATTCTTTGAGGACACCCACACTCGCCTCCCTGGACACCAGTGGCTGACTCTGCAGTATGAGGAGGTTGAACGAGAGAAGGGCTAGGGGACGCCCTGTGCCTAACCTGTAAGAGGCACTGCCCTAAGCCATCCACCCCCTTTACTTAATCCTCTGGTGACACTGACCTACTTGTCATTCCCCAAACATGTTATTTTGCCTCTTTGTGAATGTTTGTCTCCCTGTGTGAGATGCCACCCTTACCAACTCCTCAGCATTCCTCAGGGACCCACTCAAATGTCCCCCCCACCCCAAGGCAGAGGGAGTTGCAGCCTCCACTTGGGTGGACATTGTTCTGTGGCTGAGTCTGTCTCCCCGCCAAGGCTGTGAGCTGCTTAAAGGCAGGTCCAGGTCTGATCCAGCTCATGCCCCAGAACTTGACACAGAGCCTGATACAGAGCAAGAGCTCAGTCAGTGTTTGTTGCATAATTAGTAACTGACTCTGTTATAGATTGAATTGTGTCTCTCAAAAAGATACTGAAATCATAACCCCCAGTACCTGTGAATGCGGCCCTCTTTGGAAATAGGGTCTTGGAATATATTATCAGTTAAGTTAACATGAGGTCATGCTGGAGTAGGGTGGGTCCAATCCATACTGACGGTATCCTTATAAAAGAGAAGTGACGTAGACAAACCCAGAAGGAAGATGGCCATGTGAAGAAGCGTCTACAAGCCAAGGAGCACCAAGGGTTGCCAGGAACCACCAGAAGCTAAGAGAAAGCTATGGAACAGATTCTCCCTCAGAAACTCCAGAAAGAACCTTGCTGACACCTTGATTTTGGACTTCTGGCCTCCAGAACTATGAGACAATACATTCCTGTTGTTTTAAGCTGCTCAGTTTGTGGTATTTTGTTATGGCAGCTCTAGGAAACTAATACAGACCCCGTTTCAGAAACAAGAGGCTGCTAAGAAATTGTGGGAAAGGCCCTAATTCAAAGGAATTGTTATGGTTTTGATCTATCCTTTTCCTTCCCTCCTTCCTCTCTCCCTTCCTTTCTTCCTTCCCTCCTTCCCTTCCTCCTCCTTTACTCCCAAGACTGAGGGGTGGAGAGGAGGCAGTTCTTCACCTCAGAAGGCTGTGCAGCCACCGACTCGCCAAAGAGTAAATCAGAGGCACTGTTTACGTGCTGAAGCCTGTTTTTCTCTACACTTCCTGAAAATTGGACTGAATGTGCTAAATACATAATGAACCTGCTAAACTCTTTAATCCGCTTGCAATACTTATTGATTTCCTCGTTGATTACGTATAATTTGCTGAACTGATTTGGCTGTGTGACTTGAAAGGCATTTGGGAGAAGTCTCTGTAATTTGTCACTCAGCTCACTCTGGACTTTAAAATGAATATAGAATGATGCATTAAAAAAAGTTCCAGGGCTGTGATCAGGATTGTCTTTAAGTGATGGCACCACGCACAATGCAACACAAGTTTACTGAGTTCCAATTATATGCCAGGCCTTGTGTGAGCTGCTGGCGTTTCATGGATAAATAGGAGTTGGTTTTTTACCTTGGTGTACTCACAATCTAGTGCTGGAGGGTTGTGAATAGAAAAGCCCACAAGTGCTTACAATTGTGAAGTGGTGCACAGAGGAGGGGCAATTAATTTCATTTGTGAAGGTCCAAGATCTCTTCAGAGAGAACTTAATCTTTGAGGTGGCTCTTAAAAGATGGCAGGAGTTTTCCAGGCAGGTTCAGTGGACATCCATTATTCTTGATAGCCGTCTCAGTTACCTAGTGCTGCTGTAACAGAAATACCACCTGTGAATGACTTTAAAGAACAGAAATTAATTTTCTCACAGTTTTAGAGGCTAAAAGTCCAAATCAGGGCCTCAGCCATGTCAATTCTTTTTATAAGCTGCTCTCCTAGTTTCTGGTGTCTGCCAGTGATCCGTGGTGCTCCTTTGCTTATAGATGATTTTCACACTTTGTCTGTCTTCCCCTATCTCTCTCTGTGTGTGTTTCTATTCTTGTCTTTTTATGACTCAGAAGAGATTGGGTTTAAGATCCACCCTACACAGGTATGACTTCAACTGACTGATTGATGGTACCGTATATCACATTATGGAAGGTCATTACTTACATTACATCATGCAATGGTTAAGTGCTCAGCTGCTAAAAGAAAGGTTGACAGTTTCAACCCACCCAGTGGCTCCGCAGGAGAAAGACCTGGCAATCTGCTTCCATAAAGATTACAGCCAAGAAAACCCTATAGGGGAGTTCTACTCTGTCACATAGTTTCACTATGAGTCAAAAATTGACTCAATGGCAGCCAACAACAAAAACAACAATCATATTATAGAAGAGTAATGTGCTCTACCCAAGCCCAACTGATTTAATAACATGTAACTACTTCATAACAGTAACTAGTCCAGGGTTTGGCCAAACCACTGGGAACCATAGGGTAGCCCATGTGACACATAAAATTAATCATCACACCTGCCCAGCTTCCCTTCTCCCTTGTTTGGTAATAGCAGCTAGGTTTTCCTTAAGAATTTTTTTCTCCTATCCCATGATCCTAGTGGAACCAGGTATACTCCCTAGCCCCTATCTCACAGCCAAGATGTGGGTGCCTCAGACCTTGTCTCCTGGAAAACTCAATTTGCCATAGTAGCATATAAGAGCAGGAAGCAGTTGGAGCTGAGGCATCCCTAGACTGTCCTTGAATTTCTGCTGCTGAGATTCAGGCCGTACTTGGGTTCTCTCCTTCTAGAATCTCAGCCTATGGTCCTTTTCAGCATCTATGAGCTATGAGTCATAACCAACTCAATGGCACCTAACAACAACAACATGAGCTGCTCAGTAGCCAGAGTTGCTTTCTGTTGCTCATAATCAAAAGTCCCTGTTGTGTATTGAATTGTCCCTCAAAATTATGTGTTTCATTCCTGCCCTTGTACTTATGGATGTGATCTTGTTTGGAAATAGGGTTTTCCTTTTATTATGTTAATGAGGCTATACTAATGTGCGTCCTAAACCTAATCACTTCTGAGTTATAAAAAGAGTAGAATAGATACAGACACACACAGCAGCAATAGAGATACCATGTGAGGACCCATTTATCAGCAAAGGAGTGCCAAGGATTGCCAGCAGATAGCTGAAACTAGGAGAGGCCCACAGGAGTTGACTTGGTCAAGACCTTGATTTGCACTTTTAGCCTCTGGAACTGTGAGAAGATAAATTTCTGTTCTTTAAAAGCACCCACTTGTGGTATTTCTGTTATGGCAGCATTAGGATACTAAGACAGTCCCTAAGCGACACACTTAGGAAGACCTTTCTCCCCACTCCCCTGGGGAAGAATTGATCCTTCCTCCCTGATAAGACCACCATCCCACAGCCATTCCTCTGTCAGGGCCGTGTGTCCATGGCTCCTACCTTTGTATCTCCATCCCTGAGCTCTCCATTCATCTTAGAACTCGGAACATGGCTATTTGGATATCTAATAGGCATCTCTAACTTAACATATCCAAAACATGCATCTGGAGTTCCACTCCCCTCCGCCACAAAACAGCAATTCTTTCTCCTCTCAGTAAATGACATAGTCATCTGCACTTTACCTCAAGCTAAAAGCCTAATTGTCATCTGTTTACCTGTTTCTCTCTCTACCTGCCCAATTTTCCTATCCACCCTCAAGTTCTGGTGGTTCTACTCCCATTACATTTTGAACCCATTATTTTCTTTCCATATTGGCTCAACTGCCCAGATTATGACATCAACGCTCCCTTGTACACCGCAATAGCTTCTTCTTCTTCTTCTTCTTTTTAATAGAAACCAAATTTTATTAGTGGTTATTAGTGATAGGAGGGAGGGGGAGGGGGGATTAATGCTGATGAAAAAATCCATTGATTAAGGGTAGGGTTACACAGCTGATTATTGGAATTGCTGTCAATAAGTTGTACACCTGTAAAAAGTTGAATTGGCACAAGTTGTGTGATATATATAAACAAGGAAAAAAAAGTAGCTACTGAGGCTGTTTATGTACAACCTAAAACCTCATGGAATTTAGTTCCTTGATTTGGAAATTTAGGGTCTTCGTTTCATGGGACATTCCATTTAATTGGCCAATAACTTGTTTAATGCTTCTATTCTACTTCTAGTCTGTTGCATAGTGCCTGGGGTCTTAAAAGCTTGCAAGTGGCCATCCAAGACACAACAATTGGTATCTATCTGCCTGGAGCAACAGAGGAAGAAGGAGAGTCAGGAATAGGAGGAGGAGGAAATGGAGTGTGTGGCTAATTGCCTCCATGAATAACAGTCTCCTTTGCCATGAGACCAGAAGACCTGGATGGTACCTGTCTATCATTACTGAACATTTTGATCAAAGATTCTATAGAAGAATCCTGACCAAAAAGGGGAAAATGTAGGACAGAATTTAAAATTCTCATGGACTCCAGACTTTCTGGAGCCATGAAGGCTGGATGAACCCCTGGAACTACTGTCCTGAGATAATCTTTAAACCTTAAAGTGAAAATATCCGCTGTAGGCTTCTTAAAACCAAACAATAGTTTAGCTTAACTAGTAAAGAATGTCTGCCTTGAGCATTGTGCTCTTTCAAGAGCTACCTATATGGAATCAAATTGACAAGAGTAACTTAAAAGAATAGATAGGAAACTTAAAGGCAGTGAGTTTATGTTAATGGGGGAGGAACAATTCAGAAAAGAAGGGTGAGACTGTTTGCACAACTTGAGAATGTATCAATGTTACTAAATTGTACATGTAGAAACTGTTGAATTGGTTTATTTTCCTGTGTATATTCTCAACAATAACAACAAAATAAATAAAATTTAAAAAGAAATAGTGAAAGTTTCAAACACCTCAAAATATTAAAAAACTGTAGAATAAAAAATCTCTTCTAAAGATAACGTTGTATCAACAAAGATGTAGTATAATAGGAAAGAAAGTATGTTCGATGCATGGTGCCCCAACAAGAAACTTAACAGCCGATAAGGTCAAAATTTGTTCTAGAATTATTTCTTCAACATTACTGTCAATTCATGGGGTCACTGCCGCTTCTGACATTTTTGCGCATTCTCCTGAACAATTTTTTTCTTTTCCCTTTAGATAGCTCCTAAAATAGTCTTATCAATGATGTCATCTATTTTCCCTTTTACTGATTTCTTTATTCTTTGTGCTGTTTCAGCAACTGATTCAATTACCTTTTAAAAGCAGCAGTTGCAAAGTTAAACAGATAGTTGCCGAAGCCTTTGGCCTGGTGGAGAAGGAGCTCCTGGTCTCCTGCTAACTGTGGCTCCTTCACCACCTTGGAGCTCTGCTCTGGTGGAGGGTGTCCCTCGCAAAGCCCACCATCCACTCTCAGCTGCTATAGGCCAAACCAATTGCTCAGATCCTGGAACAGGCTGCCCATGGGGCTGGGGCTGCCACTGTTACAGTTTAAGTCCCAGTGAGGTCCCCAGATGCTTTCTGCAAACCCAGATCTGCAACAGCTTCTTAACTCCATTCTTAGACTCTACTTCTCTGCGTACCCCCGTTATGGGCTGAATTGTATCTACCAAAAAGATATGTTGAAGTCCTAAGCCCCAGTACCACAAATGTGAACTTGAAGATGTTATTAGTTAACATTAGTCATACTGGAGTAGGGTGGGCCCTAACGCAATCTGAGTGGTGTCCTTATAAAATAGGAGAAGAGTCACAGACAGGCAGAGGGAAGATGGCCATGTGAAGACAGGGGCAGAGATCGAAGTGTTCTACAAGTCAAGGGAGGCCAAGGATCATTGGCCATCACCAAAACCTAGGAGAGAGACATGGAACAGATTCTCCCTCAGATCTCAGAAGGAATAAACATGGCCAACACTCCTAACCTCCAGAACTAGAAGACAATAAATTTCTGTTCTTATATGTCACCCACCCACTTTGTGGTTCTTTGTTACAGCAGCCGTAGGAAACTCATACACCCTCCTGCTTAAAACTCTTCCAAGGCAACCCATTGCACTTGAGAGATAATCCAAATTTCCCACTGTGGCCTGGAATATCCACTTGATTTGGCCCCTTCCCACTTCTCTGTCTTCACCTTCTACCCCTCTTTCCTTGTGTTCAGCCCTCAACGAACTGGCCTTCTACTCCTGGAACTCATGGAGCACCTCAGGGACTTTGCACTGGAGGTCCCCTCTGCCTGGGGTGTTCTTCTTCCTCATCTTTACTGAATGGCCCTTTCTTATCATTCTGGGTTACAGTCTTAGCTCAGAGGTCATCTTCTCAGTGAAGCCCACCTTGATCATACTTGGCATCTGCTCGCCCTCTACTCCAAACAATTCTCTCACAGTGTCCAGTTTTATTTTCCTCCTAGTATTTTGCTGTTCAATTGTTTACTTATTTGGTGGCTACCTTCCTCCACTGGAATGAGGATGCCAGCAGAGCAAGATCTTGTCTGTCCACTGCCATACCATCCTCACCTGCATATAGTGTGTGCTGAAGAACATCTGTTGTACAAACAAATGAATGAGTGAGTGAATGAATGAATGAAAAAATGAATAACACATATCTCAGAGTGTTGCATTTGCTAGATTATTTTATGCAACTATCTCTCCTGCTAGACAGAGCTCCTTGAGGGCAGGGAGACGATCTTTTTTTTTTTAAACTTAGTTTCCCCAGCACCTATTAGATAAGTGGCACACAGTGAGTGTTCAATGAATGTGTGTTATAGGTAGATGTGGAGAGCCTTGAAGCTGAAATTGCAGGTGAAAGTCAGATCAAGGAGGCCTTGGATGCCAGAGTGGAGTTTAGACATTGTACTGGGGACTTGCTGAAGAGTATTCAGCAGAGAATGTCTTGCCCAAATCAGCATAAACAGGCTGTGATTACTGCTTGGCATGGCTTGGTCCAGGGCCTGTTTCTTTCTTTTTCCATATTTTGACCCTTCTTCCTCAGTGTTAACTCCATTACCAGCCCTCATGTCACAAGATGGCTGCACTAGCTCCAGCCCTTACAATTTCTCTCTCGTTCCCATCCAGCCACAAAGAGGCACGATATGTTTCTTCCTTATTTATTTATTTTTTGCTTCATCTGTCATGGTTCTGTGACAGACAACAATACTAGTCTCATCTAGGCAGTTATCATTTGCAGTGTTTCATGCAGTTGCTGTCCAGTTGTAGCTGGGGTTGGACATCCAAGATGACTTCCTCACTCTGATGTCTGGCACTTAAGCTGGGATGGCTAGAAAAGCTGGGGACTGGCCAGACATCTCTTTCTCTCCATGTGGACCACTTGGGCTTCCTCATAGCATAGTGATTCAAGGGCGTCAGACTCCTTACATAGAAGCTAGCTTCCCCAGATTAAATGTTCCAAGTGGACATTGTGAGGCTTTTTATGACTCAGTCTTGGAAGTCCAGCAGCATTGCTTCTGCTGCATTCTATTGCCTACACACTACAAGCCTAAGTATAAGAGAGAAGGGCTATAAAAGGCATCATTATGAAAAGGCATGGTTCATTGGGGGCCATGTTTGGAAACTACCTACTACACAAGGTGCAACTACTGTTTTTTTTTTTTTTTTAATTATGGTAAATATATATGTAACAAAACATTTGCCATTTTAACAATCGTCACAAGTATAGTTCAGTGATATTAACTACGTTGATCATGTTGTTCAACCATCACCCTTATCTGTTTCCAAATTATACCACCACGTTTAACAGAAGTTCAGTGTCCCCTAAGCATTGAGCTCTCCTTTTCTCCTCCCTCCTTCCCCCAGCCCCTGGCTACCACTAATAAACTTTAGTCTCTATACACTTGCCTATTCTAGATATTTCATGTAGGTGGGATCATACAATATTTGTCCTTTTGTAACTGACTTATTTTCACTCAGCACAACAGCCTAAATGTCTATCAAACAGATGAATGGGAAAAAAATACAATACACATATATGATGGAATATTACTAAGCCATAAAGAGAAATGAAATCCTGCTGTGACATGGATGAACCTTAAAAACACAGTATATTTCTTAAGTTTATTGAAAGAGTTTAAGGGCATCCCATTGGCTCTTATTCAATCAGGTGCCTATCTCTGACCCAATCATCATGACTAAGGGACTATGATTGTATAATTGGCCAGTTCTGATTGGCCAGGATTGAGTTATATGTCCATCGCTGGATGTAGGAGTGGAATCAACTCTATAGGAAACAAGAAGACTGAGAGTGGAGGATGAGTGGTTGCCCAGAAGGAGCTTGATAAACCAGTTTAGAATTATAGAAAACTGTTCTGCTTTTAGCTGTGTGTCAGATTAGACAGGGGCGGAGGATTCCTCTGTGACAAAGGGACTCAGATGCCATGAAAGGTAAGGGTGTGGATTAAGGCAGTGGAGCAGATGAAATGGAAATGTTTTGGAGGAGGCAAACCAGAGAGCAAGATACATAGGCGGTCAGGACCTGGCTCAGCCATGTACTCCCTAGGTGGCCTTGGGCATGTGACTCATTTCTCTGAGCCTCATTCTTCATATGTAAAATAGTACATGAAACATCTCCTTCAGAGAGTTACTGTAGGGAGTTGGTGAACATAATAACTAATCAATAAAAAGTAGCAATTATAATATTTCCTTGATTCTAAAACAGCGTCAATGATAGATGAAAGACTAATTTAATCAACTTTTGAAGACAGGAGGAAAAAAAAAAGCTGCCAAATCAATTGTAGGAAGTACTCTGATTCCAGAAATGCTAAAATGTGAAAAAAGGTCTTTGAATTGAGGAAATTAATGACAATTATTGATGACGATGATGATGATTTGGAGATAGGTAGTCAGTGGAGTCCCTGGGTAGCATAAACTTTTAAGCACTAGGCTGCTAACAAAACAGCTGGTGGTTTCAATTCTGCCCAGGAGCACCTTGGAAGGAAAGCCTGGCAATCTACTTCTGAAAAATCAGCCATTGAAAACACTATGGAGCAGAGTTCTACTCTGATACATACGGTGTGGCCATAAGTCAGAACTGACTCCACAGCAACTGATATATATATCATATATAGTGCACCTAGTGCCACAATGGTTAAGTGCTCAGCAGCTAACTGAAAGGTTGGTGATTCGAACCCACCAACCACTCCATGGTAGGTGACACTTCTTCTAAGTCGCTTTAACCACTGCCACCAGGGCTGCTTATAGCTGTGCAGCACTAGGTAAAAATACAAAGTACTCCACCATTCAAACAGAGAGAGGGATCTATATAAGAGAGAGAACAAAGGAAAGGTAGAGGGTTAATGACTGATTGTAGATAAGATCAACTTCAGCTTGAAGTCTTGAAATGTAAAGGTTGGAGACTTGGATAAGAAAGAGTCAATTACCGTTTAGGTGAGAGGTGCCAGCTGGTTTGGTAATACATGATTGTATAATCATAATTGGTTTTTTTTTTTCAGGACCAAATTGTTTACATCTTAAGGCATTCTTCCCAAATGGTTTACATTTTGACTGGTTCGAATAGTCATGAACACATTCTTCCTGAGAACAATCATTTACATCTTGACACATTCTTCCTAAATGGTTTGCATCCTGACCTTTTGTTTCCTGGGAATATGTTGGCCCCATCAATTTTAGTCTGACATGAATGCTTCCAGTTTGAAACTTTTCCGTTTACATTCCCTCCATTTTGATCAAGCCTCCACTAGGAGGCACTGATCATCTACAATGGAGTAGCCTTTCTTCCGCATGGACTTTGTTTTCTTAAGGAGATTTAGTTAATAAAAATCATTTTCTTCACCTTGTTGTTTTAATAGGCCTCATCTTCAGGCTGAGTAGGTTTTATTGGGGAACATCTTAATGGACAAGGCCACATTTGAGGAATATAGTTAGGACAGAATACAGAGGTCAAGATGAAACATACCCGTGAGACAAAAGGGAGGTGATTAGACAATACAAGCATTGGTGAAACCCTGTGAAACCAGCACGATTTTATGTGAAGGGTCAAATGGTTTTGCACTACAGCATTTCATGAATAAAATGTGCTGAACCAAAGTAAAACAACATTTTATAATTACAATAATAGAAACAATGAGGAATATAAAGATTCCAAAATAAAGTACCAATTTTTTCCACCATCCACCCCAAGAAGAAAACAAATTACTTATAATAACAGTTAAAGAAAGAACAGGATCGTTGAGATTCAACATTATGTGTTGCATGTGGGAAACTTAACGAGTGACATAAGCACTATTTTCAGGAATATAAGCATAACAATCAGTTTTCAAAATGGCATAGGTGCTGTCTTAGTCTGAGTTCTCTAAAGGAGTAAAACCAGTAAAGAGTAGGAAATGAGAGAAAGAGAGAGAGAGAGATTTATTTCAAGGAAATGGCTCACGCAATTGTGTAGGCTGGCAAGTTCCAAATCCATGGGTCAGGTGTCAGGCTGGAGGCTTCTCCTGACTCACATGTTTGCAGGGGCTGATGAGACCAAAATTGGCAGGTCAAACAGCAGGCTGCTGGATCATGTCACAAGAACCAGAGGTCAGAGGATGAAGAGTTGGATGCAGGATTGAAAGAATGTGAGCTTTGCCAGAACATGTATATATATTGGATGCAGGCCATACCTGTAAGGAAAGTCCCTTTCAACTGATCACAAAATGGAGGATGATTACATAATATCCACCAAGGCACTGAAAATCATGGCCTAGCCAAGTTGACACATAGCCTTAACTATCACAGATGCCTCTTTGTGTAGTAGTAAGGATGTCAAGGCCATTTGGTTTTGAAGAACTAATTCTCTCATAGTCATTTCAGTATTCATTTCCAGGAGTCCATAGGTGGAATCATTTAAAACACTCTGAATTTATTTAAATCAGAACTTTAACATGAGCCATAACATCTTCTGATCCTATTTGAGGTATAAAAATAGAAGCCAAATGATTATACTACTGAAATACAGATCTGGTCTCACAAGCTCTTAAAAAGGAGGACATTAGCTGGAAGATATAAATCAGTTAACAATCAACCTTGAGTCCAGCTTAATCCTATAGTACATCTGCTAATCTAAGGCCAAAGGTTAGAGCCACATAACCAAGATGTACCACTTGGGATATTCAAATTATAAGAACCAGGAGATGAGAAAAACTCTTACCATAGGACTTTCTGTAGCAAGCATAGTGTTATTGGTTACTGAAATAGCTAATTCTTACATAAAAAAGGAAAGAAAAAAATAGATTCTTACATTTAGACAACAGAACATCGAACATCAGTAATATTCTGATATAAACCTTATGGTAATTCTTTTAGTTTATTCCAGAGCTTTGAAACAGTGCGAAATGGTTCAGCAATGCTGTAATAAATAAGGGTCATGTACACATTGTATAGCAACCGAATATGTTGCCCACTGGATTTTGACCTGAGTAGGAAACAAACAGCTGTGCCCCACTTGAAGATGGCAGCCAATCGTGCCACTTTGAATGTGTGTTGCTCTCCACAGTCCTGCCCAATAATCCAGTCTCTAGTATCAGGCTCCTGAAACTTTCAAGAGGAAGGACTGTGGCAGTACTTTTGGAAAGTGATATTATCTACAGACGACAAACTTAAAAATGGCTATGGTTAACTTGTAATAATAATAATTCTTAAAAGTTAAAGACTTTATGGGAATTAACTACAAAAGTAATGCAAAGTCAAATAAAGTTAATTTAAAAAAACTTTAGATAAAAATGTCCCTAAGCATATGATTAACCTTATTTTCAAAGAGCTTCAGATATAACACATAATAATATTGGGAATACTATCAAATAATCAGAATATACCAAGAATATTTCAAGATTATCAAGTGTCTAAACATCTGAGTAAATAAAAACCGCATGGGTAAATGTTGTGAATTCCCCAGTTACACCATTGGCTTGGATGATGCTAGATTCAAAGAAAATAAAGTTGTAACCAAGTTAGCAATTGAAATAATAAAATTATGACATGACATTATGCACCTGTTGTTTAATATCAGGCAAACATTGTTGTTGTTAGGTGCCATTGAGTCAATTCTGACTCATAGTGACCCTATGTACAACAGAAAGAAATACTGCCTGGTCCTGCGCCATCTTCACAATCATTGCTATTCTTGAGCCCATTGTTGCAGTCACTGTGTCAATCCATTTCATGAGGGTCTTCCTCTGTTTTGTAAACATTATTGACACATAAATTTTAACTCAAAGAAAATTTAGTACTTCTCCTAATTTGACAATATATTTCATATAATTTGTAACATAGTAAATAAACCTTTTTTAGCACTTTTCTTTTTAGAAAACAGAAACAATTCTTTTGTGGCTTTCCAGGAAGTTTGAAAGTTGTCAGGAGTTTATAATAGATCACCAAGAAACAATACTTGTGTTATTTAACCAAAGATCTTAAAGGTAAAAACTTTAGCTTTTTCCAAAGCCATGCAGCTTGGTTTCAACTCAGGAATTTATTCTGTTGAATTCTTGCCTTCGAGGCAGATTGCACAAAGAATAAAATTAACTCTTCAACCCAGTAATCAAAGAAAATTTTGTTGTCTTAACAGTGAGAAACCTAATTCTTTGCTTTACATGTTATTTGACATTAAAGCTCTTAAAATTTCTCATGAATTAACCCATTAAACTTTTAGCCACAGCAAATAAGAGCTTTGACCATATAAAATAAATTCCCTTTTAATAAATTTTTTAAATTTCTTGTCCTTGTTATATATCTCTTATAGTACAACCCTTTGAGTGAAAAAGATGATCACACTTATTACTAGACCCAAATATATATATCCTTTCTCTGTGACATAAAAAGTAAGAGCCTATAAACTTCAATTATTTATTAATTCAATTTAATATTAGTAAATTATCTAAAAATCTTGAAATTGTTTAAGCCTATATATTACAAAAGAGTTACTGTTGAAGTAAGATTTGTTTAGTCTATATTTCCATTCAAATTTTTACAATTTCTTATATATTTTTCAATCTAACCTTATATTTGTCCATGGGTTTTTTATGCTGAGAATCTACACAATTTCTGGTAACTGTGCTAAGACAGCTTTTTTGTTTTTTTTTTAATTTCATATCTCATTCATGTCCACATTATTTGTCATATTTTCTTTTGTCTTAAAAAAATTTTCACCTCAATAAAAAAAAATTTTAAAAAAGGAAAATTTTCACTTGGTTGGGAAGGGTCTTTTCAAATCTTTTCCTGGGGCCATGTGGGTCTCAGAGTATCATTATAAGAAAAAAAAATCAGTTAATCTCAACTCATTTACATATGTTTAACTTGGCCTAGGTATTTTGAAAGACAAGCGATAACTAAAATTCTTTTCCTTTTAATTGTTTATTATTCTCTTGGTAAGCAGTTTAGCCTTCTCTCTTCTCATTCTAGAATTAATAAAAATTGCTTCATTTCCCTAAATGAGACACATTTCATATAATATCTAGCTTAAGTAATTTAGAAAGATTTTGCTTTTAAGATTTTGCTTTCAAGGTTGACATAAACACAAAAACCTTTGTTAGAATGAATTTATTTTCATTAATTTCTGGGAATATTAGGATTATTTAATTTTTATAAATGCCTATTTATTATTAGAACAATCAGAATAAGTTCTTTGAAGGAATTAATAATACCACCCAGAGGTAGGAAATTATTACATTTTCATAACCCTGTCTTTTGCATGCTTTATTGAATCCTTTAGAGAAACAATTTAGAATAATTTGTCCTTTTTAAAGCCTTATTATGCCAATCAGAATACAGAATCCATCTTTTTTTTGTGCACTTTTCAAATAGACCAATTTATATCAAAGTTTCTCACAGTAGCTAGTAAAAAGTCCAGATCATAAGACAGGTGCAAGAAGCAGTTTTTCTTGGAAGAGAAAAGAGCTGAGATTTAAGACAGCCTCATGAAAAACAGCAACTGCCAGCTATGGCCTACAACCTGATACAAGACAGAAACTCGAACACAATGCTCTACACTAGAACAAGCTCTCAGAACAAAACAAAACAGTAAAAAAACACATAAATGCATCTGCCTGTGAGGCCAGCTCAGAAACCAGGCTTATGCAACACCACACAACACAAAATCCAGTTTCTTGCAATGTATATAGCAATTCTTTGGTAAGATCAACCCAGTTCAACAGAAGCAAAAGTCCTAGATAAAACTTATTAACTTGCCAGAGTTTTAGATGGAGGGTATCTCAGACCCTCTGACAAAATCCTGAGCATCAAACAAAAGTTCCCCAGAGGAGAGAAAAGACAATGCAAATGGGAACTTATTTTCCTATAATGGAAGGTAAAAGAGCAGATGGAAACTCATTTTCTAAAAAAGATCACTGAAATTCTAAATTACTTCAAATATATTCAGCTTATAGTGTTTTTTTTTTTTTTTAAACATGAACCCCAAATCAGCATCCTAGTAGGGGGCAGCTCCAATCTCACTTCTCTTTAACATCAAAGATCCTATTCTCTTAGGTTTCCCAGAGTCAAATAAATTCCTAGCTGGGAGTCTGTAGAGGAGTTTGGTCAGTGTTTTGTTACACATTGTGCCTCCATTGCATGAAGTTTTCTTGTGGCTGGTGGGAAGTCTAGAACTATGGCCCATCTCATGTCCCAGCTTATCCTTTCATGGGTATCTTTCTGTCAGTGGCAAGTGCCATAAGGGCATCTAAGACGCTCGACACATGCCCACATATATATGCGGCTTAAAGACTCTGGGATTCCTTCACAACAACTATACAAAACTGGTTTCATTCTTTTTGAACCTAATTGATTTTGCCAGCTAAAGACCTAGTCTCTTATTTTAGACCTTAAATACACTAGTCTATCCAATTGGGAAGCACAAAGTGGTCACTAATTTTCCAAACTATCTCAAGTGAGGTTATGCTAGCCAGACAAAAACAAGCATGTTATGGTACTAAAATGCTTGTTCATGTAGTGAGCAGGAGTCCCAGAAGGGTGGTCCAAACCTTCTTTAGATACAGCATTCCCCATTTTATAATGACAGTTAAAACCAACTTTTACTTGTAGTAACCAAACCAAATCCTCAATAAAACTTGAAGATCTATCAAACAAGAGAAGCTTGTTGAAGCTCGGATTTCAGAGGTTTTTTTTACCTTAAAAGATTACTGAGGATTCATGGAGGTGGAGATCCCAAAGCAGCTCAGCTGGTACCATGCCTGTGTCCTTGATGCCTAGGGGACTTAAAAGATAATAAACCTTTGAAGTTCCACTTCTGACACCAGAAATTTCAACTAAGAAAATCTTGTAATCTCTTAGGAGTGAGAGAAAAGGAGTTTTATTGAGAAATAATAACAGCTAGAGTTGGGGGGCACTAGGTAAAAATACAAACTGCTCCACTGCTCAAGCAAACAGAGCAGTCTATATACATATAGATCTAAGCAAAGGTAAGGGGTTAATGGTTAATTGTAGATAAGACCAACTTCAGCTTGAAGTCCTTTGAAATGTAAAGATTGGCCATTTGGTTAGGAGGGAGTCAGTTACCACTTAGCTGAGAGGTGACAGCTAGTTTGGTAATACATGACTGTAGAATTGTAGGTGGTTATACATTTTTTTTTGGAGGGGGTGGGGGCAAATTGTTTACATCTTGACACATTCTTCCCAAATGGTTTACATCCTAACCTGGTTAGGTTAGTCATGAATATATTCTTTCCAAGAACAATCATTTATCTCTTGACATACTCTTCCTAAATGGTTTGCATCTTGACCTTTTGTTTCCTGAGAATGTATGTTGGCCCCATCATTCTTAGTTTGACACAAGTGCCTCCAGTTTGAAACTTTTCCATTTACAGAAGAAAATGGTGAACACATGATTGCACAATGGAGGAAGGGCAATGCTTTTTATGCAGTGACAAAAAACTTGTCTGAATTATGTTCAAATGTTTGGTAGAATGTAGAACTTGTAAGTGATGAACTTGGATATCTGGTTGATGGGATTTCTAAGCAAGATCTTGAAGGGGCTGCATAGTTTCTCCTTGCCACTTATAGTAAAACGCAACAGGAAAGAGATGCCCTTAAAATGAACTGGGTAAAATGAAAACAGAACTTAAAGATTTGGAAAATTCTGTTGTACAAACTAAGGACACATGTCCTAGAATGTTCACCAAGGACATAGCTACACAATCTTTTGTTAAAGAAATTAAATCTGTGACTGATGGATCTAACCAACTACCACAACAGAAACCATCAGCTTAGACTGAAAGGGACAGAGAAAGGACAAAAGGAATGAACAGTGTCTGCCTCTTGGAATTCTACAGGCAGGAAACAGGCCAAAGGAGCGACATCTATTGTCCTCCAAGAAAAGAGAAGGATCATCCCTGGAGCAGCTCAGTGATCAGCAGAACTGTTGGACCGAGCATGGGAAGCAGGGCCTTCTCTATTTCAAAGGGGGTGGGGGGCATGGTTTCCTGGATTGGAAAGGGTGGTGCCACAGCCTCCTAGGTTTCAAAGAGTTGGATCTCCCCCATCTCAGTTCCAGAGTGTGGGGCTGCCATTAAAGCAGGAGAATGGGGCTGCCTCCCAAAGCTGAGGGGTCAGGGCTTCCATGCCCAAGGGACAGAAGAATGAGGCCTGCCAAGACCAAGGAGTGGGGTCACTACTCAGATGGACTAGGAGAATGGGACTGCCTGAAGCTGAGGGGGCTGAGTTGCCATACCATAGTGCCTGGAAAGTGGACCTGAAGCTGAGGGCCGAGGAGCCTCCACCCAGAATCCAGAGAGTGTGGCAAACACCCAGAGTCTTGAGGGTGGGGCCATTGCCTAGATGGTCTCAGAAACAGAAGATTATTTTCAAGACTTGAGAGCTAATTTAATTTGTTCTGCTGGGTTTTGCACTTGCTTGGTGCCTGTTATCCCTGTCTTTCCCTCTAATTTCCCCCATTTGTAATGGAAATGTCTACCTTGTGCCTGTTCTACCATTGTATTTTAGAAGACGGTAACTTGTGTTCTAGATTTCACAGGTTCTCAGATGAAGAGGAATTGTGTCTCAAGATGGAATACATCTAAAGTCTCACCCATATTTGATTTATATGGCTCAGAAGACGAGATTTTGGACTTGGAGTTGATTTAAGACTTTTGGGATGATGTGATGGGTAAATGTGTTTTGCATGTGGGAAGGACATAAATTTTGGGGGAACAAGAGATGGAATGTTATGGATTGAATTGTGTCCCCCCAAAACATGCTGTAATTTCTAACCTCTATGCCCGTGGTTATAATTCCGTTTGAGAACGAGTTGTTTTTGTTACATTAATGAAGCAAGATTAGTGTAGGTATGCCTTTAATTAATCTTCTTTGGGATATAAAAGAGATTAAACAAGCAAGTTGCTAGCAGAGATGGGGAAAGAGAGATGCCAAGCCACATAAAAACTGCTCAGGAGCAGAAGCTCTAAGAGGCAAGGACCTTCCTCCAGAGCCAACAGAGAAAGCCTTCCTCTAGAGCTGGCAGTCTGAATTCAGACTTCTAGTCTCCTAAACTGTGAGAAAATAAATTTCTATTTGTTAAAGCCATCCACTTGTGGTATTTCTGTTATAGCAGCACTAGATAACTAAGACAGTGCAGAAGATCTGGGTGTGATTCCTGGCCAATGCACCTCATGGGCAGCCACCACCAGTCTGTCAGTGGAGGCTTATATGCTACCGTGATGCTGTACAGGTTTCAGCAGAGCTTCCAGACTAAGATGGACAAGGAAGAAAGGTCTAGTGGCATCCTTCCACAAATCAGCCAGTGAAAACCCTGTGGATCACAACAATCCAATCTGCAGCTGATAAAGGGGATGATGCAGGACTGGGCAGCATTTCCTTCTATTGTGCATGGAGTCACCATGAGTCAGAGTTCTATGGAAGGCAGCTAACAACAATATGATTTTGTAATATGATTTTTATTATCAAACTGTTTTGATAATTTGGGAAAATTCCATCTAGAAAAGTAGAAGGAAAAATAATATATATTCCATTCCCAACCCCTGAAGATTTTACTGAATTTCCTCCCATCATATTTTATGTGTACAGGGTTTTGTCTGTGTCACAGTTATAATCATCCTGTAATTTCAGTTTTGTATCCTGCTCTCCTCCCCATTATTACCAGCTCTCTCTAAATAGAATGTTAATGACCATAAGATATTTCATTATGTGTCTGGAATAGTTTGCTTAATTGTTTTCTATTTTTGAACTCTTAGATAGTTTCCAAGTTTTCACCAGTGTTGATAACATAGTGATGAAATTTTTCTGTGAAAACTTATTTCATATTTCTGATAACATCATTGGGAAATAATCTTGGATACAGAAACATTGGGACAAGGGCCGGAACATGTTTTAGGTTCTTGGTTGCCAACATGCTTTTCAAAATAATTTTAACAGGATAAGATCTTGTAGATATTTTTAAGACCTGTTTCAAATGCTTAGCATGTACACACATATATTGCACAAACACGTAGACACACAGATGCACACATTTGGCATTTCCCAGGAGTAGAAACAGTGGGTCCATGTAACCAGGGAAACTACCCTTCAAAAACCTACTATCCCCAGCTCCATGTTAAGAGAACCCAAAGAGGCTTAAGTAGGAGCAGACTGCAGGTGGGAGAACTGTTTAGCTTTCAAATTCTGGCTCAGGCACTAGCTTCCAGCTTTAATCTTGGTCTTCACAGTTTAATAAATGTACTCTCTGCTAACCCAGAGGTGCCTCAGAAGAAAGACCTGGAGATCTATTTCGGGAAAATCAGCCATTGAAAACCCTGTGGAGTATAGTTCTACACTGATGCAAATGGTGTCGCCATGAGTTGGAATCAGCTCAAGAACAACCGGGTTTTTTTGGGGTTCACTGTTAAATAAGATGTGGCTCCGTCTCAGGGTTTCTAGTCCGAAGCCCTCCTTCCCTCTCTGTACAGTGTACTCACCCTCGGCAATTTCCTTAGGGTTTAAGTAACCATTTTCCTCCTCTGCTTTCATGTCCTGCCAGATTCTCTACTGAGTCTTTGGCAGGTATCCTCATAGGGTAGTTTGCTCCTGAAATACCTCTCCCAGGGTGCAAGAAAATTCACTGGCTGTGAAAATAAAATTAGAAGTCCTCATATTGTTTAAAACTTTTTTTGTGAAAAAAGTACATACAATATAAATGTAGAGCTTAATGAATTATTCTAAATTGAACATTCATGTAACTACCACCCAGGTAAGAAATTAAAAAATTGTCAACTCCCAGAGGCTCCCTATGTGCCCCTTTCAACTACAACTCTCCCTCCAATCCGCCTTAAAGGTAACCGTTGTCATGACTTTTATGGTAACACTTTGTTAATTTTCTTTATAGTTCTGTTACCTAGATATGCATTCCTAAACACAATAGCTTAGTTTTGTCTGGTTTTGAGTTTTCTATAAATAGATTCAAAAGTATACATCCTTCTGCATCTGACTTCCTTAGCTCAGGAGTCCCTTGTTGGTGCAAATAGCTCAGTTCGAAAGGTCGGACATTCAAGTCCACTCAGAGGTGTCTCGGAAGAAAGGCCTGGAGACCTACTTCTGAAAAATCAGTCATTGAAAACCTCATGGAGCACAGTTCTACTCTGACACACATGGGATCACCATTAGTTGGAATTGACAACTGTTTTTCTTTTTTTTAGCTCAAAAATACATTTTTAAGATTCATTCATTGTTGTGGATTGAATTGTACCCCCCCAAAATATCTGTCAACTTGGCTAGGCCATGATTCCCAGTATTGTGTGATTGTCCACCATTCTGTCTTCTGATGTGATTTTCCTATGTGTTACAAATCCTACCTCTATGATGTTAAGCAGGCAGGATTAGTGACAGTTATGTTAATGAGGCAAGGTTCAATCTACAGGACTAGGTTTTGTGTTAAGTTAATCTCTTTTGAGATATAAAAGAGAGAAGCAAGCAGAAAGACAAGGGGACCTCATACCACAAAGAAAGCAATGCCAGAAGCAGAGTGCATCCTTTGGACCTGAGGTTCCTGTGCTGAGAAGTTCCTTGACCAGGGAAGATTGATGACAAGGACCTTCCCCTTGAGCCGACACAGAGAGAAAGCCTTCCCCTGGAGCTGGTGCCCTGATTTCAGACTTCTAGCCTCCTAGACTGGAAGAGAACAAATTTCTCTTTGTCAGTTTCATCTACTTCTGGTATTTCTGTTGTAACAGCACTAGATAGCTAAGATATCCATATTGCTATGTAACATTTTAATTGCTGAATATTAATCTATTGTATGAATATACTACAACTTATATATTCATTCTATCTGAAGTTGGTAATCGATGGCCCACAGGCCTAATCTGACCCACCATCTGTATTTTGTAAATAAAGTTTTATTGGAACACAGCCATGTTCATTCATTTACATTTTGCTTATGGATGCTGTCACTCTACAACGGCAGAGTCGAGTAGTTACAGCTGAGACCGTATGGCCTTCAAAGCCTAAATATTTATTATCTGACCCTTTACAGAAAGTTTTCAAATACCTGCATCCTATGGTCTATGGTCATTGGATTGTTTCCAAGTTTGGGGTTGTAGTGGGTTGATAGTGTCCCCCCAAAAATGTCCCTATGGAACCTCAGAATGTGATTTTATTTGGAAATAGGGTTTTTGCAGATGTAATTAGTTAAGATGAGATCTGCAATGATAAAACAAAAAACAAATCAAAAGCCCCACTTTTCACTTCTGTTCAGTTCTGACACCAGCTGTCCATTGCAGCACTTCTTCCTCTGACTTTAACCACCTAGAGCTAGATCAGAGCTCACAAGTTAAAGGACACCATCCTCCAGATTTCCAAGTAGGCCCAAGACTTCAGATGTCAACTGCAAGTTTGGGAGTCCACCAGTCTCCCTCACTTCTGACCTACTGGCTACAAATCTGGGGTTTTGCCACTACCCTTATAGGGTCGCTATGAGTCAGAATGGACTCGATGGCAACAGGTTTGATTTTTAATCTCTGGATGCCAGCTGCAAGCTTCAGGGTTCCAGGCACCTCTCACTTCTGACCTGCTGGCTCCTAGTACTCCCTCAGGTTTGGTAATTCACTAGAACAACTGACAGAACTTATGGAAAGCACAGTATTTATGGTACAGGTCTATTACAAAGGATACGAATCAGAACAAGCACAAAGAAGAGGCACATAGGGTGAAGTCTAGAAGGGTTCCGAAGATGGAGCTTCCATACAGCAAAAAGGAATGGGCTACCTTCCCAAGTGCGTCATTGTCTTTCACCAACCAGGAAGCCCATGGGACTTCTGTGTCCATAGCCTTTACTGGGGGCTCATTATGTAGCCATGATTTATTTAATCCACCCACCTCTGCTGAGGTCAGCTGTTATCAGACCATGTGGTGTTCTTTCTGGCCAAGCCAGCCCCCACCTTACTAGTGCCACTCAGATGTGGTCTGGAGGCCTCTTACACAACAAAGACAATTCAATCACTGGGGAAATTCCAAGGTTTTAAGGTTATCTCTCAGGAAACAAAGACAAAGACTAAATTCTTTGAGTAAAGTTAATGTAAATCTCACGAGGTCATACTGGATTAGAGTGGACTGTAAATGCAATGGCTGGTGTCCTGAAAGGAGGAGAGGACATAGAGAGACACACAGAAAAGAATGCCTTGCGAAGATGGAGGCAGAGATTGGAGTGGTACAGCCATAAGCCAGGGGATGGCGGCAACCACCAGAAGCTAGGAAGAGGCAGGGAAGGATTCTTCCCCAGGGCCTTAAGAGGAAGCATGGCTCTGTTGACACCTTGATTTCAGACTTCTGGCCTCCAGAACTGTGAGAGAATAGCTTTTTGCTGTTTTAATCCACCATATGTGTGGTAATTTGTTACAGCAGCCACAGGAAACTAATCCCAGGTTTGTCACAAGCAATGCTTCTACGCACCTACTGACACTTTCTTTTGATGAGTAGGTGCTCAAGGTTTTGGAGGGTATATACCTAAGAGCAGAGTGGCTGGTGTCCCAGGGTAAAATCGCCACAAAGTTATACTAAAGGAAAAAGAAAGGTTTTATTTGGCATATGTTCAAAGAGGCAAAAGTAGGAAATGGACAAGCATGCTGCCACAGCCTTGTCTGTCCGAGTTCAAGAAATGTTATGGAATCATCACTATATATTAACATTACACATGGGTAAAATTGAAAGTTTCACCTTTTCACAGATTGGCTAAAAACTGCTAAATCACCACGAATTGTCTTTCTTAATAATCACTGGTACAGGTTTCAGTAACGACAGTCAGGAGGGTCTTCATTGGTCCAACAAATCTTACTATTTACTAAATGCTAGCAGAGAAAGATAAGAGTGGAAACTATGTGGGTCTTTTGTGCTCTGTTTGATTAGTTTATGTGAAAGGTTCCCTAAAAGATGTTTTCCAAGATGGTTCTAGCTATTGTTTTTATACCTTAGGGCCCAGCTGATGTGTCCTTGTGAGTCCTTGTGGGTCCAGCTCCAGCTAGGTCACATTCTTTACGCTCAAGGACAGCGCATAATGGCTCCAATTTTATCTCTTAAGTCACTAGTTCATAGAGTATACATATCTTCAAATTTTCTAGATAATGCCAAGCTGTGTTCTAAAGTGGCTGTACCAGTTGTACTCTCCAGCCATATATGAGAACTTCTGTTACTTCACATGGAAAGGTTGGAGGTTCAAGTCCAGCCAGAGTCACCTCAGAAGAAAGGCCTGGTGATCTACTTCCAAAAACCTCCTCCCAACACTTGCACGGTCAGATATTTTAATTTTTGCCAATCTGATGAGTGTGTTGTAGGAAAAAAATCACAAAGTTTAGTAAAGCAAAAAGAAAGTTTTATTCAGCATATATTCAAAGAGGCAAAAGTTGGAAACGAGCAAGCATGCTGCCAGAGCCATGTCTGCCCGAGTCCAAGAAATGTTCTGGAGTCATCAGTATACATTAACATTACAAATGGGCAAAACCATTGAAAGCTTCACCTTTTCACAAATTGGCTAGAAACCGTGATCCTACATTTTGATTTCTTTCTTAATGATCATTGGTACAGGTTTCGGTAACAACAATCAGGAGGGTCTTCATTGGTCCAACGAATCTTCTATTCACTAAATGCTCCTAGGAAAAGATAAGAGTGGAAACTCCTTTGTGTTCTGTTTGATTGGTTTAAGTGAAAGATTCCCTAAAAGATATTTTCCAAGATTATCCTAGCTATTGTCTTTATACCTCAGGGCCCAGATGATGTGTCCTTGTGAGTCATTGTGAGTCCAGCTAGCTCCATCGGGGTCACATTTTAGGACAGGGAATAATGGTGCATATATTATATCCTAAATCAGATATGAAATTGTGTCTTGCTTTTGAGCACCTTTTCATTTGTATTTTGGCTATTTATGGTTCTGTTTTACATAGGATAGCCATGAGTCGGAACTGACTCAACAGCACCTAACAACAACACAACAACTTGGTGAATTGATTGTTCATAGTCTTTTGTCCATTTTTCATTTGGTTATTTGTCTTTTTCTTTGTGATTTGTAGATTCTTTATAACATTCAGCGTATTAATCTTTTCTTGGTTCCACGTGTTGTAAATATTTTTCCCCTGCCTTTGACTGATCATTTCACTTTGTAGCTGGTCATTTTTATTCAGAAGTTTAAAATTTTGTTTGACTCAACTCATTTCCCTTGTGGGTTGTGCTTTTTGTATCTTCCCTCTAAATTCTTTTTCTATCCTGATGTTAAAAAATATTTTCTTGTAATTGCTTCTAAAACTTTTTTGCTGGGCTCATTATATACAATGTCTCAGTCCTTTAGAGAGTTCTGTGAAGTGGAGCTTTCTGTTCCCAGTTTAGAGGATTGTCTTAGTCAGGGTTCTCCAGATGAGCAGAACCAATAAGATATGTATACCCACTGCCCATCTATCAGTTTGTTGTACTGCGATAGCTTTCGTGTTGCTATGATGCTGGAAGTTGGTATTTCAAATACTGGCAGGGCCACCCACAGTGGACAGGTTTCAGCAGAGCTTCTAGACTAAGACAGACTAGGAAGAAAGGCCTGACCATCTACTCCTGAAAATTAGTCAGTGAAAACCTTATGGATCACAACAGAACATTGTCTAACTCACTTGCTTTGGATACGTCATCAGAAGGTGGTCATCATGTTTGGTGAAGTAGAGGGTCAATGAGGGTGAGGGAGACCCTCAGTGAGATGGATTGGCAAAATAGCCACAACAACTTTCTCGAACATGCTGGCAGTTGTGAGGAGGATGCAGGAGCAGGCAACTTTTTGGTCTGTTGTACATGAGGTTGCCGTGAGTTGGAGTCCACGTGCTGGCAGCTAATAATAACAACACAGTTAGATAGGTAGATAGATAGATAGATAGATGTTAATCTATCTGTCTGTCTATCTATCTCTAGAGAGAGTTTTATTAAGGGAATTTGCTCACAAGATTGTGGGTCTGGCAAGTCCAAATTCTGTGTGAGACAGGATGGAAATTTGGGAAGTCTTGTATCCCCATATCAGTAGGCTCAGCGTGTGTATCGGGGAGGAGAGGATTCCTGCAGAATCTTTCTCCCTCTAGAAAGCTCCCCTTCTGCTCTTAAGGGCTTCAACTGATTGAATGAGGCCCATCCACACTCCGTAGGGTAATCCACTTTACTTAAAAAAAAACAAAATCAAACCTATTGCTGTCGAGTCGATTCTGACTCATAGTGACCCTATAGAACAGGGCAGAACTGCCCCATAGGGTTTCCAAGGAGCAGCTGGTGGATTTGAACTGCCAACCTTTTGGTTGCAACCGATTCCTTTACCACAGCGCCACCAGGGCTCTGCTTTACTTAAGGCCAACTGAATTAAATGCTAATCACACATAAATAAATACCTTCATAGCAAGAGAGTGGTCAGTGACTTGCCAGAGGTTTCCATCGCAAGAGTCAGATCTAGGCCTGCGTGCCGCACTCTACTCACTGCACTAGAGCCCTTCCGTCACCACGATTCCACTTCCTTCTCAACACACTGGATGTGGGCACTATGATCAATTCCATTATCCAGCAGTGGGGCGTTGAAGCTTAGAGAGATGAAGTAAGCTCCGGTGACTTGCTGTTGACCAGTGAGAAAGACCTACCTGGCCTGGAGGGCAGATCCTGCCTCCCCTCCCACCTGTCCCTTCATTGGCCAGGAAGCTGCCAGGCTGCTGACCATGGAGGCCCCTCAGTGACACACTTCCTCCAGTGTTCAGAACAGCTGGACAGATACCAGTCCAAGGTAGCTTCCTGTCTAAATGGGGCCTCCAGGTTCCCCAGACTCAGCTGCAGACAATGCGCTCACTGTTTTCTCATGGCGGGGCTGGAAGGGTGGACTCCTCCCAAAAAGGCATTTTCTTTTACCAGAAGTGCAAGACCTACCTTCCAGCCTGCCTGTTCCTGGCAAGAAAGCTCACACCAAGGACTTAAACACACTTCAAGGAAGACTTCCTTGGCCTTTACAACTTTTCTGGGAGGCTCCACTTTCGAGTAGTCATGCGGGACATGGCCCCTGAGGGTTGTGGACTCTGAGCCCAGCCTTCCATGGTTTCACTGGACACTGAGGTGAATCAGATGTGTGTCTTTCTCTTGGACACCTCTCTCTTTGGATCATGATTTGAGACTTAACATCAAGTCAAGAGGTCAGGTCTCCTCATGGGGGTTTCCCTTGATCATGGTGACCTAAATCCAAAATTTCATACGGGGGTTGTAAAAAATGAAACAGAGTTTCTGTAAAATAAGAGTTTTATTCAGAATCAAAGATTTGCAAATTGGGAAGCACCAAAACGAAAGTACAAAATGGCATTCTGAAGAGGGCGCATAAACATACTTGTTTTATACTCGGTTTTGCAGAACTTTGTTCAGAGTTGGGAAGAGTATGGTGTACCTTTGATTGGTTGACATTCAACATGCTCTGGTAAGAATCATTTATCAAGAAAATTTCTGTTGGTTGGGGTACTCAACCTTAGTCACAGTTTCCTGCATTCCAGAATTGGTTCCTTCTGTTTCCTGCAATGTTCTAGGTGGGCCACCTCAGAATGTTGCAGAACAAGTTATATTGGTCAAAAGTGTGGTTATAGATCATATATTCTAAAAAGCTAAAGCAGAGGCCTAGGACAAAATGGAGTCCAATTCAGACCTGTGTCAGCCATTTTAGTTATGTCACACTCCTCACTTTTAAAGCGCCCTTTCATTTGGTCCAGTATCCAAACATTCCCTTCAAACTACAAACATATCCCCCCTCTACTTGGACATTTCATCTGATAAGGAAAGAAACTAATTGTCTTAGATATCTAGTGCTGTTATAATAGAAATACCACAAGTGAATGACTTTAACAAACAGAAATTTATTCTCTCACAGTCTAGGAGGCTAGATGTCTGAATTCAGGGTGCCAGCTCCGGGCAAAGGCTTTCTCTCTCTGTCAGCTCTGGGGGAAAGTTCTTGTCATCAATCTTCCCCCAGTCTAGGAGCTTTTCAGTGCAAGGACCCCGGGTCCAAAGGACAGGCGCTCCTGGCTCTGCTTTCTTGGTAGTATGAGGTCCTTATGTCTCTCTGCTTGCTTCTCTCTTATATCTCAAAGGAGATTGGATCAAGACACAACCCAATCTTATAGACTGAGTCCTACCTCATTGGCATAACTTCCACTAATCCCAACTCTTTAACATCATAGAGGTGTATTTATAATACATAGGAAAATCATAACAAATGACAAAATGGTGGACAATCACACAATACTGGAAACAATGGCCTAGCCAAGTTGACACACATATTTTTGGGGGACGCAATTCAATCCATGACATTATGTTTGGCTGTTACATGCCTCATCTGACAGAATTCTCACAAATGGTTCTACAAAGTCCCACTCTACAGATTAGGAAATGGGCTCATGAGAGGGAGGCAACTTGACAATGTGCATATACACAATGATTCATTTATTCATTCGACAAATATTTATTGCCGAGCACTATATTAGATAAGGAGCCCTGGTGGCACAGTGGTTAGGCACTCAGCTGCTAACTGAAAAGTCAGTAGTTTGAACCCACCAGCTGCTCTTCAGGAGAAAGATGTGGCAAACTGCTTCCGTAAAGATTTACAGCCTTGGAAACCCTGTAAGAGAGTTCTACTCTGTCCCCTAGGGTTGCTATGAGTTGGAATCGACTCGACTGCAATGGGTTTGGTTTTTGGGTTTACTATGATTAAGAGCTGGGCTGCTAACCAAAAGATAGGCAGTTCAAATCCACCAGCTGCTCCTTGGAAACCCAGTGGGGCAGTTCTACTCTGTCCTGTAGGGTCTCTATGAGTCGGAACTGACTCGACAGCACATAACAAAAAACATAACAGTACTAGATCTCTGTTCTCAAGGAGTTCACATTCTATAGGCCAAGAGAGATAGTTAATAAGTAAACATACAAATGGGTAAGGTAAGTGCAGGCTGTGGAAGCACCGTGAAGTATGTAAGCAGGGTGATGAGCCACTGAAGAGGTGAAGAAGTCAGCAGTAGTGATGGCTACTCTTAGAAGGTGACGTTGCAGCTAAGGTGACGTTGCAGCTAAGATCTGAATGAGGAGGACTTGAACACATGGACATCGGTGGGAACAGTAATCTTGGCAGCAAGAATACAAGTGAAAGGCTGGTATGAAGAGAGAAGGCCAGTATGTCTGGAGCACAGTAATGCAAGGGAAGCAGGATGAGGGTGAGGTCAAGGCAGACGAGACAAACATGCAGGGCCTTGTAGGACACGGGAATGTTCGATTTTGTTCCAAGTGCTATGGGAATCCAATGGAGCATTTTACATAGGGTAGGAACAGGATGTGCTTTACATTTTAAAGGAGTCCTCTGGATGCTTCCTGGGGAAAGAGAGGGAAAATGGAGACCAGTTGGATGGCCATGGCTTCAATTCAGTAGCAGTAGATTAGGCTAGGAGTCCCTGGGTGGTGCAAGTGGTTAAGTGCTTGGCTACTAACCAGAAAGTTAGCTGTTCAAATCCACACAGAGATGCCTTGGAAGACAGGCTTGGCAATCTACTTCTGAAAGACCAGCCATTGAAAACTCCATGGAGCACAGTTCTACTCTGACATACATGGGGGTCCACTAGTTGGAGTCAACTCAACAGTCCCTGGTTTAGCCTGGACTAGGGTGGGGGCAGTGGAAGAGTAGACAGGCAAGAAAGAGAGAGGACCCTCTTGCATCTCCCGGGGTTCTATTTCTTTTTATTGAAATATGACTCACATACCATTAAATTCATCATTTTCAAGTGTACAGTTCAGTGGTTTTTAGTATAGTCATAAGGTTCTGCAATCATCATCATTATCTAATTCCAAAACATTTTAATCACCCCAAACAGAAACTCCGTACCCATTAGCAGTTACTCTCCTTTTCCCCCAGCCTCTAGAATTTTGAGTAGCACTGCTATGAACATCTGTGTTTAAGTTTTTGTGTGGACATATGTTTTCAATTCTCTTGGGTATATATACCTAGGTGTGGAATTGCTGGGTCATATGGTAACTCTATCTTAACTTTTTGAGGAATTGTCAGGCTATGTTCCAAAACGGCTGCACTATATTATACTCCCATCAGCAATGTATGAAGGTTCCAAGTTCTTCACATCCTCACTAACATTTGTTATTGTCCTTTTTCATTATAGGCATCCTAGTGGGTGCGATGTAGTGTCTCATTATGATTTTGATTTGCATTTCCCAGATAACTAATGATGTTGGGCATATTTTCATGTGCTTATTCGTCATTTGTATATCTTATTTGGGGAAATGTCTATTCAGAACATTTGCCGATTTTTAAATTGAGTTGCTTATCTTTCCATTGATTTGTAAGAGTTCTTTATACATTCTAGATATGAGTTCCTTATCAGATATATGATTTTAAGATATTTTCTCCCACTCTGGGGATTGTCTTTTCATTTTCTTGATAGTGTCCTTTGAGGAACAGAAGTTTTAAATTTTGATGAAGCTCAATTTATCTATTTTTTTTCTTTTGTTGCTTGTGTTTTTGGTGTTATATCTAAGAAACCATTGTCTAATCCAAGATCACATAGATTTTATGACTATGTTTTCTTCTAAGAGTTTTATAGTTTTAACTTTTACATTTAGGCCTTTGATTCATTTTGAGTTAATCTTTGTATGTGGTGTGAGGTAGGGCTCCAACTTCACTCTTTTGCATGTGGATATCCAGTTGTCCCAGTACCATTTGTCAAAAATACTATTCTTTCCCCATCTCCTAGGATTCTTTAGAGGACCTTATGGGAAACAAAAGAGAAGAGTAGTGCATAGGTGGACATTTCTCCACAATAACCCATCCCAGGAAATTTCATCCAGTCCTGGGCCCTCCAGGTCTCACTTGGCTCTAAAGTGAGCACAGCCAACTAAAGAAATGGGCGCAGAATTCAATTTAAAGTTTCTTGATGCCTCAGGGACCCAGAATGATGTCCCCAGAGACTGGGACAGGAAGTTCAGCTGAGTCCAACAGTCTCACTTTACTGAGGAAGCATAGGAGGCTCAGAAAGTTGACTGGATCAACATCACCCTGCCAGTTAATGGGGGTTGGGCCAGAGCAACCTCACACCCCCTTAGGTTGTGGTCTCTAAGCAAGCACAGAAACAACCAGAGGAATCATCAGCCCCACCTCCCCTTCAGACCCAGGGAATCCCAGGGCCTGGGGTTACCTCTGAGGACCCTGGGGGAAGGAACTGCTTTTTTGGCACAGACTCAGCATGAAATAGAATAATTAACACTTCTTTTTAAACCTAACCTAATTGCAACATGAAAAATAATTACAGCTCTTAAAAATGCAAATGTTTAAGTCCTCATTCTCTAAAAGGAGTCAGCAGCAGCTCTTTGCTCCCGGGACTCCTTGCCTCCACCTCCCCCAGTTCTCTGCACTGCAGGTGGTGAGTCTTCACAAACAACACCTAGGTAGGGCAGAGAGCCCAATGGTGGATGAAATCGAAGGTTTCCTAGGAGACAGAGCTTGGGAGTGGGCCTTAAAGGACAAGGCAGACCTTGCCAGGAAGAGATGTAGGGAGAAGATGGCACGTGAGTGGAGAGACCAGCAAGAGATAAGGTGGAGATGGTTCTTCTGGTGGCTTCACTAGTCTGAGGTTCATTTTCCTCCTCTGTAAAATAGAGTGTCCACTGAAATACTTTTGGCTGCAAGTAGCAGAATACCCAGCAAAAGTGGACTAGACTTTGGGGTTTATTACCTCACTTGAGAACTAGTCTAGGGTCAGTGGCTCCAGGCTTGGTGCAGCAGCTCTGCCTTGTCAGGCTTTCCAGGTGGCCTCTCTGAGAATCTATTTTCCTTCTTCTCATGGTTGCAAGATGGCTGCCATGGCTTGCCAGTCTAGTGCAGGGGAGATAAGACACAAACTAGAAAACAAGTACATATGTGAATATGACTTGCAATGATCACCATGAAAATGGACAGAGCACAGGGTCAAAGAATAACAGGGAGTCTTATTTATATACAGTGTCAGAGAAGACATCTCTGAGGGGTCAGTGTGGCTGAGACCTGAAATAAGTGAAGGAGCCAGATGTGAGACAAGCTGGGGGAACAAGATCCAGGCATTTGAAACAGCATGTGCAAGGGCCCTATCTAGGGATTGTTCTGCTTCCTATCACTTTAGCTTGTGACAACATAAGAGGTACCACTTGGGGCCATCATGGACCAAGCACAAACAGGAGAACTGGTGTCTTATGGAGGTCCCCAGTCCAAAAAAGGTCAGCCAAGGAATCTCGAATACACTGGCAGGAACTTCCAAATGATAACAAAAGTTGTTGTATTGCAATAGTCTAGGTGAGAAGAAAGACTCTGAAAATATGGTTTCATGGAGACAAAAGTTCACTAGTCTCCTTGCTTCTACTCTTGTCTTCTTACGGTTTATTCTCCAACCAGACAAGAGAGATGTTAAAAATACAGAAATGAATTAATGTCATTCCTTTGCTTAAGACCCTCCAAAGTCTTCCCATTTCACCCAAAACAAAATCCAGCATCCTTCCCATGGCCTACAAAGCCCTGCACCACCTGGCTCTTTGCTACTTCTCTTATCTCATATCCCACCAGTCTGCCTCGCACTCAATAGATTCAGCCTTACTGGTCTACTTGCTCTTCTTGGAATTTACCAAGCTTGTTTCTGCCTCAGGGCCTTTGCACTGGCTGTTCCTTCTGCCTGAAATCCTGTTTCCCCAGACAGCTCATTCCCTCACTTCATTCAAGTCTCTGCTAAAATGTCACCTTCCTTATGTCAACCTTGCCACCCTCTATCACCTTTTCTTGCTTTATTCTTCCTGGTACTTAATGCCACTTGGAATACTGTATTACATATTTATTGGTCTATGTGTTGTCAACTTCATAAGAGAAGATGCTTTGTCTTGTTCAATGCTGTGTTTCCAGCCTCCAGACAGTGCCTGACACATAGCAGGCATTCAATAAATATTTGTTGAATGAATGAAGGTAGGAATGCAGACTCAAGATTGGTCCAATACAGCTATGTGACATCCATGTTATAACTTCTGAGCATGGTGGCTCACAGGCAGTGACTTCAGGAGAAGGAAGTGATGTGGAAAGAAAGATGATGCTCTGAGTTGGAACACACTGCAATTGACACGTCCTTGGCGTGTCCAGCAGGTAGTGTTATAGATGGCTTGGGGAACCAACAGTAGAGCAGGCTGGGCTGGACACGTGGCCTGAGGAGTTGTCAGCAAAAGGTGGTAACCCAAATACGGGGACCTGCCCATGGGAGTGGGCAATGGAAGCAGGGCGCAGAACCCTGGCAGTCCTGCTCTGTATGGACTGGAGGGAGCAAAAGTGTTGGGGAAAAGTTACTAAAAATAAAATCTACTCCTAATCCAGAAAACCTCCCCACAAAAGTAGAAGAGAGAAAGAAACGTTTCAGTATGGAAGCACTAAGCATTAAACCAGGCAATCTGCTAAAGAGATTGCAAAGACAAGGAAGAAATCTTACCCTTTATATTTGTTCTTGTTTTCAGTTCCTTTCTTAGGCTGGGTTCTCTAGAGAAGCAAAACCAGTAAAGCATATAAATATACATAGAGAGAGGTTTATATCAAGGAAATGGCTCATGAGGTTGTAGAGGCTGGAACGTGGGTCAGGCTGGAGGCTTCTGAATCACGTAGCCTCAGGGCTGGCAAACGGAAGATCAGCAAATCAGACAGCAAGGCTCTAGCTCACAAGCTGTGAAAACAGACGAATCTCAAGATCAGCAGGCAAGATGGCAGGTAAGCTGCTAGCTCAAGTCCCAAGAACCAGAGGTCAGATGAACAGAGCCATCTGCATGATCCAAAGCGAGTAAAAACCCGTGAGCCTTGCCAGAAAGACCATTTGTATTTGATGCAGGCCACACCCCCAAGGAAACTCCCTTTCAGCAGATCCCATCACGGAAGTGATCACATTATATCAAATCTCGTCATGGAAGTGATCACATCATCATACGACTGCCAAATTACATCATAACTGCCAAACCACTGAGAATCATGGCCCAGCTAAGCTGACACACAACCTTAAGGATCACAGTTCCCATCCAGTTAATTCCAACTCACAGTGACCCCACATGTGCACAGTAGAACTGCGTCATAGGATTTTCAAGGCTGTGACCTTTCAAAAGGTGATCACCAAGCCTGTCTTATGAGCACCTCTGGGTGGGTTCAAACCACCAACATTTCAGCTAGTAGTGGAGTGCTTAACTGTTTGCACCACCCAGGGATTCCCAACCTTTACAAAGCTGAGTGGACACAACCTGTTACATTAATGTTCTCAAGGTAAAACTGCTAATTTCTTAGCATCTTTATGGCAGGATATCCAAAGTTATGCTAACCTCCTTCAGGAAACTGGGAGGTAGGGGTGATCTTCCTTGATTATTACATTTCAAGAGATGGTTCCCATTGCTGTAGAGTAGATTCTGACTCACAGCCTTGATTTACATACTTTTCAAAGAAACAGACAAAGAATTCTCAATTACAAGTTATCTAAAGTGAATTCTGAATGAACAGGGGAGAAGGGAAGCCTCTTCCCTCATTTTCAACAAGGAGAATTAAAACCTCGTATTTTCAGTTTACCTTTGTCCTTACAAGAGCAGTGGGCAATGGAAAAAGCATTCAGAGGAAGGAGGAAAGCCCAGGAGGGCATGGCAGCTGGTGGCAGGTGTCACAGGGACATTGAGAAAAGGAGAATGAGCAACTCAATGCTTTCAGGCACAGCTAGAAAAAGAGACCGAGAAATACATTTCTAAACTCAATCAATGTGTCAGCTGTCCTTGGGAAAATAAACTGGGATTTCAAAAATAAACCACACTGGATATATTCTGGGAAGATGGTAGCATAAACAAACTATCGTTCCAACCCTCCCCCACAACAAATACAACAAGAAAATGGTGCTTGGCTTTGAGGGACTCTGAACTGGGGAGCCTCTGGGAATTGCAAACGGGCCAAGAATCAGCAAATCAACCAGGTAGCATACAGTAGGAAATTCGCCTCTCCCACTGTCCCTCCCCCAGCCACGGAAGCTACCAACTGCTGTGAACTGGGGTAGTGGTCCCAGAAAAAAAGCCTGATTCCCTAACCACTACACCCCCTTGCCTGTACAAAGAGACAGGACCCCAAGCTTCTGCCCTAAAATCAAAAAGACAGACCTCCCCAGGGGTTCTTTCTTTTGAAGTGTGCCAGCAGCTCCTCAACCCAGACACTATCAGTTGTAGACCTACGGTGAATTGCTACAGAAGACTCGGTGCAGTGGAGTCTGCTCTCATAGTCAACACTCTGCCTGCCTTCCTGCACACACCGCAGCTCAGGCCTCTGAAGCCAACAGGAAAGACCACCTGGGGAGTCAGTTCTGGTTTGTCTGTTCCCCCTTTTGTTTGGTCCTGAGGACTACTGATTGAGGCTGCTGTGTGCTAAGAAGCAGGAATCTTCCGTGGAGGCTACGCTCAGAGCCAACATACTACAGGAAGGGCTCTGATAGCAGCAAGGCAGACCTCCGTGGAGGTCTGTTTAGAATGTGACAATCCCTAATATTTCTTTTTTTTTTTTTTTTATTGTACTTCAGGTGAAGGCTTATAGAACAAATAGTTTCTCATGAAACAGTAGTATACATATTGTTTTATGACATTGGTTAACAACCCCACAACATGTCAACCCTCTAACTTCTCAACCCTTTTTTTTTTTGGTGAAAATACACACAGCCAAAGATACACCATTTAAAAAATTTCTACATGTACAGTTCAGTGACATTGACTATGCTCTTCCAATTGTGCTGCTATTCTCACTTAAGATGAAGGCTTACAGAACAAAATAGTTTCTCATTTAACAGTTACTACACATGTTGCCCTGTGACAATGGTTAACAATCTCACAACACATCAACAATATCCTTACTCAACCTTGGGTTCCCTATCACCAGCTTCCGTGTCCCCTTCTGCCTTCTGGCCCTTGCCACTGGAATACTGTACCTCGTTAGTCTCATTTGGTTTTACGGGGCTGTCCACTCCAGGGCTGAACAGTGAACCTCGGAGATAACTTCACCACTGAGCTAAAAGGGTGTCTGGGGGCCATACTCTCGGGGTTTCTCCAGACTCCCTTAGGCCAGTAAATCTGGTCTTTTTTTTCTGAGTTAGAATTATGTTCTACACCCTTCTCCAGCTCTGTCCAGAACCTTCTGTTGTAATCCTGGTCTGAGCAGTCAGTGGCGGTAGCTGGGCACCATCTAGCTATACTGGACTCAGGCCGGTGGAGGCCTTGGTAGCTGTGGTCCGTTAGTCCTTTGGACTGATCTTTTCCTTGTATCCTGTTCTCTTCATTGTCCCTTGCTTCCGAAGGGATGAGACCAGTGGAGTATCTTAGATGGCCGCTCGCAGGCTTTTAAGACCCCAGACACTACTCACCAAGGTAGAATGTAGAGCATTGTCTTTATAAGTTGTGTCATGCCAATTGAGCTAGATGTTCCCTGAGACTATGGTCCCCACAGCCCTCCACCCAGCAATTCAGTCGCTCAGGGAGTTTGAATGTGTCTATGGGGCTTCCATGACCTTTCCTTGTACAAGTTGTGCTAGTTTCCCCTCTATTGTGTACTGTCTCACCCTTCACCCAAGATAACACTTAGCTATTGCCTACTTAGTATTTCCACCCCCACCCCTCCCATCCCTGGTAACCAACAAAGATTGTTACATTTTGTGGGTGAACTTTTTCATGGGTTTTTACAATAGAGGTCTCATACAATATTTGTCCTTTTGTGATTGACTTATTTCACTCAGTATAATGTCCTCCAGTTTCATCCATGTTATGAGATGCTTCACAGATTCATTGTTGTTCTTTCTTGTTGCATAGTACTCTATTGTGTGTATGTACCACAGTTTGTTTATCCATTCGTCTGTTGATGGGCATCTAGGTTGTTTCCATCGTTTTGCTATTGTGAGCAATGTTGCCATGAACATAGGTGTGCATATGTCTATTCGAGTGACGACTCTTATTTCCCTAGGATATATTCCTAGGAGTGGGATTGCTGGAGTGAATGGTATGCCTATTTCTAGCTTTCTGAGGAAGCGCCATATCATTTTCCAAAATGGTTGTATCATTTTGCATTCCCACCAGCAGTGCATAAGAGTTCCAATCTCCCCACAGCACCTCCAACATTTGTTATTTCCAGTGGTTTTGATTCATGCCAGTAATGCCGTGGTGAGATGGTATCTCATTGTGGTTTTAATTTGCATTTCTCTAATGGCTAGTGATCACGAGCATTCCCTCATGTGTCTGTTGACCATCTGAATGTCTTCTTTGGTGAAGTGTCTGTTCATTTCCTTTGCCCATTTTTTAATAGGATTATTTGTCTTTTTGCTGTAGAGGTGTTGGATTTTCTTGTAGATTATGGAGATTAGACCTTTGTCTGACTTGTACTGTCCAAAAATTTTTTCCCAGTCTGTAGGTTCTCTTTTTATTCTTTTGGTGAAGTCTTTTGAAGAGCATAGGTGTTTGATTTTTAGAAGATCCCAGTTATCTAGCTTATCTATTGGGGTTTGTGCGTTGATGGTTATGGTTTGTAGCCTGTTAATGCTGTGTATTAAGGCCTGTAGTGTTGGTCCTATATTTTCTTCTATGAATTTTATAGTTTTAGGCTTTATATTCAGGTCTTTGATCCATTTTGAAGTAGTTTTTGTATACAGAGTGAGGTATGGGTCCTGTTTCATTTTTTTGCAGATGGATATCCAGTTTTGCTAGCACCATTTGTTAAAAAGACTGTCTTTTCCCCATTTGGTGGACTTTGGGCCCTTGTCAAAGATCAGGTGACCGTGGGTGGATGGATTTACATCTGGGTTCTCAATTCTGTTCCATCGGTCAATGTATCTGTCATTGTACCAGTACCAGGCTGTTCTGACTACTGTAGCTGTATAGTAGGTTCTGAAGTCAGGGAGTGTGAGTCCTCCAACTTTATTCTTCTTCTTCAGTAGTGCTTTACTCATTCGGGGCTTCTTCCCTTTCCATACAAGGTTAATTAGTTTTTACATCTCTTTGAAGAATGTTCTTGGTATATGGATCGGGATCGCATTGTATTTGTAAATTGCTTTGGGTAGATTGTCATTTTTACAATGTTGAGTCTGCCTATCCATAAGCATGGTATGTTTTTCCATTTATGTAGATCCCTTTGGGTTTCATGCAGTAGTGTTTTGTAGTTTTCTTTGTATAGGTCTTTTACATCCCTA
Source organism: Dugong dugon (assembly GCA_030035585.1). NCBI lineage: Eukaryota > Metazoa > Chordata > Mammalia > Sirenia > Dugongidae > Dugong > Dugong dugon. The sequence continues at coordinate 155,291,469 of CM057460.1, forward strand.
GTCAGATTTATTCCTAAGTATTTTATCTTTTTCAGGGCTATTGAAAATGGTATTGTTTTCCTGATTTCCTTTTCATCGTTCTTCTTATTGGTGTATAGGAATCTAACTCATTTTTGAATGTTTATCTTGTATCCTGCTACTCTGCTGAATCTTTCTATTAGTTCCAGTAGATTTCTCATGGAGTCTTTAGGGATTTCTATGTATAGTATCATATCATCTGCAAACAGGGACAGTTTAGCTTCTTCATTACCAATTTGGACGCCCTTTCTTTCTTTTTCTTCCCTTATTGCTCTAGCTAGAACTTCCAACACAATGTTAAATAGGAGTGGTAATAAAGGGCATCCTTGTCTTGTTCCTGTTCTCAAGGGGAATGTTTTCAGCCTCTCTCCATTAAGAATGATGTTGGCCGTTGGTTTTGCATAGATGCCCTTTATTATGTTGAGAAATTTCCCTTCTATACCTATTTGATTGAGAGTTTTTATCGGGAATGGGTGTTGGACTTTGTCAAATGCCTTTTCTGCATCAATTGAGATGATCATGTGACTCTTTTCTTTCCTTTTATTTATGTGGTGGATTACATTGATTGAGTTTCTAATGTTGAACCATCCTTGCATACCTGATATGAATCGTACTTGGTTGTGGTGTATTATTTTTTTGATATGATGCTGAATTCTGTTGGTTAGAATTTTGTTCAGAAGTTTTCCATCTATATTCATGAGAAATATTGGTCTGTAATTTTCTTTTTTTGTGACACCTTTCCCTGGTTTGGGTATCAGTGTTATGCTGGCTTCATAGAACGAATTTGGAAGTGTTGCTTCCTCTTCTATGCTCTGAAATAGCTTGAGTAGTATTGGTACAAGCTCTTCTGTAAATGTTTTGTAGAATTCTGCAGTGAAGCCATCTGGGCCAGGGATTTTTTTGGTTGGGAGTTTATTACCTTTTCAATCTCTTCTCTTGTTATAGGTCTGTTCAGATTTTCAACGTCACTTTGTTGTAGTTTGGGTAGGCCGTGTGTTTCTCAAAATTTATCCATTTCCTCTAGGTTTTCAAATCTGTTGGAGTATAGTTTTTCATAATATTCTGTTATAATCCTTTTTATTTCAGTTGGGTCTGTTGTAATGTCCCCCATTTCATTTCTTATTTGGGTTATTTGTGTCTTAACCTGTTTTTCTTTTGTCAGTCTGGCCAGTGGTTTGTTGATTTTTTCAAAGAACCAGCTTTTGATTTTGTTGATTCTTTCTGTTGTTTTTCTGTTCTCTATTTCATTTATTTCTGCTCTGATCTTTACTATTTCCTGTCTTCCCGTGGTTGTGGGCTTTTTTTGCTGTTGTCTTTCTATTTGTTTGAGTTCTGTAGTTAATGTTTTAATTTTGTCCCTTTCTTCTTTTTTGATGTGTGCATCTATTGCTATAAATTGTCCTCTGAGGACTGCCTTTGCTGTGTCCCAAAGGTTTTGGTATGATGAGTTTTCATTCTCATTGGATTCTAGGAATTTTTTGATTCCATCTCTGATTTCTCCTATTACCCAGTGATGTGTAAGCAGGGTATTATTCAGTTTCCATGTAATTGATTTTTTTTCTTTGCTCTTTCTATTGTTAATTTCTACCTTGATGGCATTGTGGTCAGAGAAGATACTTTGAATTATCTGAACGTTTTGGATCTTGTTGAGGATTGCTCTGTGGCCTAAGATGTGGTCTATTCTGGAGAACGTTCCATGTGCATTGGAAAAGAATGTATACTTTGCAGCGGTTGGATGGAGTGTTCTATATATGTCTACGAGGTCCAGTTGGCTGATTGTGCCCTTTAGGTCTTTTGTATCTTTGCTGAGTTTCTTCTTAGTTGTTCTGTCCTTACGGAGAGTGGTGTGTTGAAGTCTCTTACTATTATTGTGGAACTGTCAATTTCTCTTTTCAGTGTTGTTAGAGTTTGTTTTATGTATTTTGGAGCCCTGTCATTGGATGTGTAGATGTTTATTATGGTTATGTCTTCATGATGGATCATCCCCTTAACCATTATATAATGTCCTTCTTTGTCTTTTATGGTAGATTTTGTTTTAAAGTCTATTTTATCTGAGATTAGAATTGCCACTCCTGCTCTTTTTTGGTAGTTGTTAGCTTGATATATTTTTTTCCAACCTTTGACTTTTAATAAATTCACATCTTTGTTTCTAAGGTGTGTCTCTTGTAGACAGAATATTGATGGATCCTGTTTTCTTATCTATTCTGTCACTCTCCGTCTCTTTATGGGTGCATTGAGTCCATTTACATTCAGTGTAATTATTGATAGATGTGAGTTTGTTGCTGTCATTTTGTAGTGCTTTTTTTTTGTGGTGCTGAAGTTTTCTTTGTTCTTCTTACTCTCTTGTGCTGAATTACTTTTGTTTGTGGATTTTGTGTTCATTTCTTTTTTTTTTTGTAGGTTTTGTTTTTGCTGAAACTTTATGTTTTTCTTCTTTTTTTTTATGAGTAGGTTTGTTATCTCTCTTTGTGGTTACCATAAATTTTACCCTTATCTTTCTAGGTTTGAAGCAGTCTACCATTACTTGGTATCGCCTTGCCTTCCTCTCCATTAGAAGGTCCTGTACCTGTGCTGTTTATTCCCTCTTTTATTGTTTTGATGTTGTTGTCATCCATCGATTGACTGCTCTGATTCCCTGTTGTATTTCTTTTGGTTTTGGATAGTCCTCGAGAGTTCATTTCCCAGATTGGTATCTGGCTGGTACAATCCTGCATCCTAGATTCTGCCTGTGAGCTGAAGCTATTTGTCCTCAGATCGAAGAACTCCCTTTAATAATTCTTGTAAGTTTGGTTTGACTTTTACATATTCCCTTAATTTCTGTTTACCTGGAAATTACCTAATTTCACCACCAAATTTGAACAAGAGTTTTGCAGGATATATTATTCTTGGCTGGCAATATTTTTCTTTCAAGATTTTATATATGCCATCCTATTGCCTTCTTGCCTGCATGGTTTCTGCTGAATAATCTGAGCTTAGTCTTATTGTTTCTCCTCTGTATGTGACTTCTTTTTCACAAGCTGCTCTCAGGATTCTTTGTTTGTCTTTGGTTTTGGCGAGTGTGATTATGATAATATGCCTTGGTGATTTTCTTTTCGAGTCCTCCTATATGGGGTTTGTTGATCTTCTTGAATGGCCAGCTTTTCATCTTTCAGGATATTGGGGAAGTTTTCTCTCAGCAGTTATTCAGTGATCCTCTCTGTGTTTTCTGTTTTCTCCCCCTGTTCTAGAATTCTAATCACTCGCTAATTTTTGCTTTTGATTGTATCCCACATAACTCTCAGGGTCTCTTCATTTTTCTTTGTTCTTTTTTCTGAGTTTTCCTGAAACAGAGTTGTATCTAAGTGTTTGTCTTCAATTCCACTGATCCTGTCCTTCACTGTTTCAAATCTTCTTCTCAGCCCTTCTATGACACCTTCCATTTCTGAAATCTTGTTGTTTATCTTTTGGATTTCTAATTGTTGTCTTTGTATAATTTCTAGTTGTGAATTTATTTTGGCATTTTGTTCCTGCATTATTTTCCTAAATTATTCCAATTTTTTGTGTGTATTTTCCATGATTTTGTCTATTTTTTCCTCATGTTTGTCAGCTTTTTGCCTCAGATCTTAGAGAATTCTGAGTATTAGAGATTTGTATTCCCTATCAGGTAGTTCTAGTGCATTTTCTGCCACTGGAAAGTCATCTGGTGTTTTATTTTGGATGCCTACTGGAACCTTCTTGTCCTGTTTTTGTAAATGTTTTGATATTGTCTGCTGTCTTTGGGGCATTCAGTAGTTATTTTTCTCGTTTATTGATTGTAGATTTGTTTGTTTCATCCCTTTTTTAAAAGAAAATTGACTACGTCTGAGCAGGCAGACTGTGTGTTCTTTGCTGTTAGCTCATATGTGGGCACAATACTTTTCACCTCCTTCTCCAATTGGCAGGGTCAGTCACTCAGATATGGTATGGCAGGGCCGGTCTAGCTGAAGAAGAGTTACTGGGATGGGTTGTTTGTGACATTTACTACAGCCATCAGGGTGGGTTGTTAATCAGTGCAGGGCAGGTTCCAGTAGGCCATGCCTGTGTTGCTTGGTGGTGTGATGTTAAGTGCACAATGCAGGTAGGCAGGATGTAGCGGGGAGATTGTTATGTGTGGAGCTAAGATGGATATGGGAGAGAAGAGAGAGGAACAGGAGCCAAAAACATACAAACAAACAAAAAAGAATGCTAGGGGAGTTTTCTGTTGGAGTGGAGAGATGAGAAACTATGAAATGGAGAAAAACAGAAAGGGGAAGAGGAAGAAAAGAAAAGAATGAATAAAGAAAAATCGGAAAGGTTAAAGAACCACAATGTTCCCAGGGATCCCACCGGTGCAGCTATGAGTTCTGGGGAAGTCTCTCTCAGGTGTTTCAGTACAGCCTGGCTAGAAGGCATAAAGGTATACAACACCAGGTATTCAAGGAATTGAAAGAGAATGAAGATATAGAGAGATGAGAAACTGAGTAATGAAGAAAGACAAAAAGGGAAAAAAAGGGAAAAGAAAACAAAACAAATTAAATAAAAAAAAGAAGAACTAGAAAAGCCCCCCAAAAAACAGGAAAAAAAAACAACGAAAAAAGAAGTGCCCTCAGGGATCCCTCTGCACATCTGTGCCAGCCGAGGGGGTAGTCTCCTTGCCACACAGCACCGCCTGGCCAGAAAGGGCTCCCAACTCAAGAAAAGGAAAAGAAAACAAATAAACAATTCAAAACAAACAAACGAACAAAAGCCCTGTGATCCCACCAGTGCGGCAGCCCAGACCGGGAAGAAACTCCACACTCTAGTGGAGCTCCACAGCCCCTCAGGAAGAAGCAAAAATGGCACACGGAGCCAGGTATTTGAGTGAAAGGAAGGGGAGGTGGTGAGAGGTAAGGAAGAAATCAAATGAAGCAGAAAAAAAAGAAACTCCAGCAGCCAACAAATAGCACTCAAAGAGCCAGCTAGTGCCGGCTGGTGGAATCCAAGCAGCCGGTGTTTCTCGGACAAGAGACTGTGTCCGCGGGAAACAGAGGGAGCCAGTGTGGGTAAAGAAGGGTAGGGAGTGGGAAAGCGTATATCACAAATTACTGGAGTCTGCAGCCCATCAGGAAGAAGCAAAGATGACACACGGAGCCAGTTATTTGAGTGAAAGGAGGGGGAGGTGGTGAGAGGTAAGGAAGAAATCAAAAGAAGCAGAAAAAAGAAATACCAGCAGCCAACAAATGACACTCAGAGAGCCAGCCCATTCGGGTGTGTGGAATCCAAGCAGCTGGTGTTTCCTGGACAAGAGATTGTGGCCACGGGAAGCAGAGGAGGCCGAGTGGGGGTGAAGAAGGGTGGGGGGTTGGAAAGCGTATTGCAAATTACCGGTTGTTTTGTCTCCCACTGGAAGCTCCGTGAAGCTGCTTTCTAGTACCCTGTTTGCTGGTCTCCCGTAGGAGTCCAAGATGGCGGATCCACACTGCGTTAGCTGGTAGGGGACCTCTGCATGAATCTCTCCTCTCTCTCCATTCTCTGTCAGTTTTATCACTATATTTGGTGCTTGACTGAGTTGTTTATCTCTTCATTTGATGTTTTAGGGTTTCAGGATTGTTGTTTTCTCTGTTCGGCTTAGTTTTTCGGATCTTTGCTGTCGAGGGTCAGCGTGGTGCTTCTGCCTAGAGCGCCATTTTTCCAGAAGTGAGTCCTAATATTTCTTTTAACAGTGTTTTCTATGGTGCCTATTCACTGTTGTAGTCTTTCTTGGTCTTCATTTCTGAACTTTAAAATTTTATTTTTAACTCTTTCCTGAACTCTATCAGCACTTTTTCTCCCTATGTCTTCATTTTGCCTAGCCATCCCATTCCTAGATTTTATGATTCTGTATTACGTTTTTCTTTCATAACTGCTACATTTTTAAATGTCCCCTAGCTCATTTTGAAAAAGTAGGCTACTGTTTTCTTTGAGTGCTCAAGTCTATATATTTCTCATTTGTTTTTATTTTTCATAGACATATTTCATTTGTTATCTTGTTTTCTCATATTGATTGACCACAGTTGTTCTCTGTTAACTAATATCAAATGAGATGGATTCCCCATACTTTTAGGAGGAAGTTCCTATTGTTAAAAGATAATTTTCAGAAAATGGTAAAAACATGATTTTCACACAGATATAAATATGAATACATGTTAACAATTCTATTCTACAGGCAGTCCCTGGATTATGGATTACAAATGAGTTCTATTCCTGAATCTGTCTTTAAGCTGAATTTGTATGTTAGTTGGAAAAGTTAGGTACAGTTCCTATCTAACATCAGTTAGTCAAATGTTTGTCTTAGTATATAGTAGAGTGTACTTTTCTATGTGTAACAAACATTAAAGAAACACTTCCAGATACACTAAACCATCTTCAACATAAATAATAAACAAACAAGCAAAAAACCCAAACCCATAGCCGTCAAGTCCATTCTAACTCATAGTGATCCTGTAGGACAGAGTAGAACTGCCCCAAAAGGCTTCCAAGGAATGGCTGGTGGATTTGAACTGCTGACATTTTGGTTAGTAGCTGAGCTGTTAACCACTGCACCACGAGGGCTCCAACATAATAATACAGTAATAATAATAATGATGTTTTGAGGTGTGTTGCAAAGTAGTGCCTGTTTGTTATTACAAACCATTTTATGTACTTTGAATTTCTAACATAATAGGTTTTACAGGGGTTAGTTCATAAGTATGGGTTGTACGTGAGTTGGATATTCATAACCTGGGAACTGTCCTGTACTTGTTAATCAATGAGGGAACCAGGTAGATGTTATAACTGGTTCAAAGGAAAAGTCAAAAAAGTACAAATTAGCGTTGCGTAAAGGAACGTTCAAATGAATTAATTACAAGTGAAGGCAAAACTGAGTTTTGTTTTGTTTTTTGTGGGGGTTGGGGAGGAGGTGAGGGAAGTCAATTCAACCTCTACCTGATAGGACAGAATTTACACGTCTATCAGACACATATTACTTACAGTGTTATAAAATAGTTCCCATAGATTCAGAATCTAATAAGGCAGATTGGTGTGCTTTAGACAATGCCTGGTTTTCCAACGAACTATAAATTTCATTTCTATGCTGTGTAGGAGGTAGTTGCTGGGCCAGCTTTCCTAGCTCCATAGATCTATGGCTGTCTCTTCTGTTGCTACTACAGAGTATTAAAAGACATGACTCCCCCGCAGCCATTTCTCCAGTGCTTTCAGAGACTTATCTCCTCTGGCCACCTCCCCACAGGTATCTAAACCAATTTCGATCTTCACTCACAAAGTTCCTTCCCTGGTCATTTTTCATTCTATGTTCAGCAATTTCTCCTAGTAAGGCTTTACCTTGACATCTGACCAAGTTAGATTTTTACCTGAGCCCTAGGATTCTGGAGTAGTGGCTAAAAAAATCCCTCCACCCTTTTGATCCAGAAAACAGCTTGCTGCAAACAACAGACGAGACAGACTTAATGATCCTTACTGTTTAAATAGAGGCTGTGGTTGTTCAGTGGTAGAATTCTCATCTTCCATGCAGGAAGCTCAGGTTTGATTCCCAGCCAATGCCCTCATGTGCAGCCACCACCTGTCTGTCAGTGGTGGTTTGTATGTTGCTGTGATGTTGAACAGGTTTCAGCAGAGCTTGCAGGCTAAGACAGACTAGGAAGAAAGGTCTGGCAATCTACTTCCAAAAATCAGCCAGTGAAAACCCTATGAATCATAATGGTCCAATGGCACAGGACTGGGCAATGTTTCTTGTGGTTGTGCGTGGGGTCACCAGGAGTCAGCCCAACTCCACGGCAGCTAACAATTATTTAAATAAAATTACAATAGGCTTTTTGCTACCTTATCTCCCCAACTTTCCTCTCTCCCTCAGCCTTTACAATCTCTAGGCACCTAGCCAGAGAATATCTCCCTCTCCGTCACATGGTCTTATCATAAGAAAACACAGTGGTCTTAATTGCAACTTTAGTAAATCACTCACCACCCCAGTGATCAACGTCTCTTTCAAAAACCTTGAAGGTCTCACTCCTTGCTGCGATAGTATTCCTCCTCCTATTAAGGTGGTTTTTTTTTTTTCCTCCCTTCTTTTCTGCTCTCTCTCTCTATTTTTTTTTTTTTTTTTATTGTTGTGCTTTAAGTAAAAGTTTACAATTCAAGTTGTGACAGCACGCTCGTTCTTTCCACCCCAGTTTCCCGGTGTCCATTCATCCAGCTCCTGACCCTCTCTGCCTTTTCATCTGGCTCTGGACGGGAGCTGCCCATTTAGTCTCATGTATCTACTTGAGCTAAGAAGCACACTCTTCACAAGTATCATTTTATGTCCCATAGTCCAGTCTAATCTTTGTGTGAAGAGTTGGCCTTGGGAATGGTTTCAGTTTTGTTTCCCCTTCCTTCTTAGTCAGTTGATAGGTGGTGCAAATGGTTAACATGCTCAGCTGCTAACCAAAAGGTTGAATGTTCAAATTCACCTAGATGCACCCCAGAAGAAAGGCCTGGCAATCTACTTTCAAAAAATTGACCAATGAAAACTCTATGGAGCACAGTTCTACTCTGACATACATGGGGTCTCCACGAATCAGAATCAACTTGGTGGCAACTGGTTTACTTTCTGGTTTTGCTTTCTCTTAGTCCTTTCCCTCAGTTCCCATGTAGTCACCTGTGAACTGGAGCCCGGGAAGCCCCTCTCAGTTCTATTTCCAGGGCCTTCTTCCCAGGGAGACCAGTTGTTGGTGATTTCTGTATTTCCCAGCTTTTAGGATCTTTGGAAATCTTTGGTTTCCCATCATTTGCTCCCACACAGCTACTGACCCAGGCAGCTCTTGGCTGCTGTCAGTAGTTGGGCCCCAGGCACCCCTATTCTGGGCTACTTGGTCACCTGGTTTGGTTACATGTATTGTCTGTGACTTTTTTCCCTTTGCTATCCTAGTATCCTGGTTATTCTGGGGTGGCATTGGTGGTTAAGTGGTAGAATTTTTGCCTTCTATGCAGGAGACTCAGGTTGGATTTCTGGCCAAATGCACGTTATGCGTAATCACCACTCTTCTGTCAGTGGAGGCTTGCATGTTGCTATGATGCTGGCTTAGTTACCTAGCACTGCTGTAACAGAAACATCACAAGTGGATGGCTTTAATAAATAGAAATTTATTCTCTCACAGTTTAGAAGGCTGTAAGTCCAAATTCAGGGTGCCAGCTCTAGGGGCATTCTTTCTCTCTGTGTCAGTTCTGGGGGAACGTCTTTGTCATCAATCTTCCCCTGGTCTAGGAGCTTCTCAGTGCAGGAACCCCAAGTCCAAAAGATACACTCTGCTTCCTGTGCTGCTTTCTTGATTGTATGAGGTCCCCACATCTTTCTGCTCGCTTCTCTCTTTTATATCTCAAAAGATATTGACTCAAGATACAAGATAATCTTGTAGATTGAGTTCTGCCTCATTATCATAACTACCTCTAATCCTGTCTCATTGATATCATAGAGGCAGAATTTACAACACATAAGAAAAGCACATCAGATGACAAAATGGTGGATAATCACACAATACTGGGAATCATGGCCTAGCCAAGTTGACATACATTTTTGGGGGACACAGTTCAATCCATAACAAATGCTTAACAGGTTTCAGTGGAGTTTCCAGACTAAGATAGACTAGGAAGAAAGGCCTGGCAATCAAGTTCTGAAAATTAGCCAGTGAAAACCCTATTGCTCCTTATGGTTCAATCCACAACCAATCATGGGGTTGGTGCAGGACTGAGCAGCATTTTTTTCTGTTGTGCATTGGGTCACCGTGAGTCAGGGCTGACTTGACAGCAGCTGACAAGAAGAAAAAAAGTTATTCTGTATATGCTTGTAAGAAGATTTGGGGAGATAAACTACACTACCACTGTTTCCACCATCTTGGCTAGGCCTTTTCAGAGGGGTCAAGTGCTGTCCATGGTCCCACAGTCCCTGTCAGGCCACCTTGCTCCCTTCCTGATTACGTATCACACATCTTATTCCCACGTCTATTTCCACATCACCTTGGCTTCTCTGGGTCTGTTCCTGATACTCAGCTTCTGGTGCAGTGTGTGTCTCAGAATCCATCTGTTTGTATCTCTCTCTAACACCTAAAAAGTTATTCTACTCCTTATTTTGATTTTTTTGGGGGGGGTATCACTTTTTGTCTTTTTCTATATTGCCTTCTTTGTTGTTATTATTAGCTGCCTTTGAGTCCATTCCAATTCATGGTGACCTCATGTATTACAAAGCACAATTGCTCCACAGTGTTTTCTTAGCTATAATCTTTATGGAAGCAGATCACCAGGTCTTTCTTCCTTGGTGCTGTTGGGTAGGTTAGAACTGCCAATCTTTAGGTTAGCAGCCGATTGCAGACAACTTGCACCATCAGACTTCTTGTTTTATAGTAAAAAGAGTGGCATTCAATCCCTCCCTCAGACATTTTACAGCTACTTTCTTTAACTCTGAAAATCTCAATTTCCTCATTTGTAAAATGGAACAAATAATAAACACTCTAAGGACTTTGAGAAAATTAAGTACTCCATCAAAGCGTTTCTGTACCTCTAACTGGTCATAACATTGAAACTGAAGTAAATTTTAAAGTGTTTTTTTTTTGCATTTGTTGAATAGCTTTACAGTTTGTTTTTTTTTTAATCTTAAATCTCTCTTTTCAGAAACACTCCCATCAAAAAAGAGAAAAAGGAAAGAGAAGGAAACCAGGAATTCAGTTCCTTTTTTTACTTTTGCTACTTTTGCTCATTCTGCCCACAGTCTGAATTAACTCCTCTTATGACCATATTTTGTCTCATGAATTATCTCCCTGTGCCATATTTTTTAGCCTTTTAAAAAACTGCCAGAAATGATTAGAAGGGAAACAAAAGGATTGGAGCTGCTGAAAGGTAAAGACTCCACACGTTTGAATTCAACCGCCTCTTTTATTATGCAAATATGTCCCCTTTGATTCTGCCTTCAATTGATGATTAAACTGAGACTCTGAAGATAAATGGAGCACAGATGCAGAAATAAAAGTTCAACATTTCTCAAGTCCTCTTTCCTCCAAAGCCAAGCAGCTCCCATCCCCAGAGCCCCAACTGTTTTCTTTAGAACATGGCCCATGTTCCCTGGGGAAAAATAAGTTTTTAAATGTTCCTTTCTAAGAGCTAAAAACAAAAACAAAACCCAAATCCCCTGATTCCCTCTAGTTGCCTCCATCATCCAGGTTCATATCCGGATGGTGTTTCCTGCCTGATAAAGGGAATAATGGCTCGCATTTTTATTGAGTGCTTCCTGTGTGCCAGGCTTGGGGCCAAGTGCTCTGTCGAATGTATTATCTTATTCCAGCCTCGCAACAGCAGCAGAAGGCGGGCATTTGCTCCTATAATCTTATTTTGCAGATGAAGAACCTGAGACTTGCCCAGGTGGAGTCCCTCAGCTAGGAAGTGTCAGAACCAGGATTTAAACCCAGAGCAGGTTCCAAGAGTTGGAGCTACCTCACGACATGTGCAGAATCCCACGGGCTTTGGGGCGGGGGCCAAGCCTGGTTTTTGTGTTATTCTGGACCCTGAGCTTCTGCAAGAAAAGCCAAACATGAGGACTAGCACAATGTGCTCAAAGCAAAAAGAATGAATGAGTGAATGAATGAACGAAGGAGTGGGTACTCCTAAGAACTCACCTAAGAACAATGCAGGATGGTGTTATGGATTGAATTGTGTCCCTCCAAAATATGTATTGGAATCCTGTCCCCTATTCCTGTAAATGGTCCCTGTGCAGCATAAACAGTTTGCATTCAACTGTTAACCAAAATGTTGGCAGCTTTAACCCACCCAGCAGCTGTGCAGAAGAAAGGCCTGGCAACCTGCTTCCATAAAGACTACAGCCAAGAAAACTCTATGGAGCAGTTCTATGCTGTAACACATGGAGTTGCCAAGAGCCAGAATTAACTGGATGGCAATGGGTTTGGTCTTCTGGTTTTATACCTATAAATATGATCCTGTTTGGAAATATGATGTTCTTTGTTATGTTAATGAGGGCATACCAGAGTAGGGTGGGTTCTAAATCTAATCACTTCTGAGTTATAAGAGAAAAATGGACATAGACACTGATACCACCAGTATATCCTCAAAGAGCCTAGTTTACACAAAGCTCGCTAAGAACAAAATAGCAACTCCCAGTTAAGCTTTCAGAACAATAACCACAAGAGGCCAATTGTCAAATATTAACTCCTGCACCAGAACCTTGAGCCCAAGGGTCAGAGAAGGGCTCATTAACATAGTTAAAACCACTCCCCTAGGTGGTGACCTAACGGCATAATGGGACATGCTAACATTATAATGAGGTCAGGACTGTACTGCGCTTGCATAGTATGTTAGAAAATGCAGAAACCTGTAGCCGTATGATTTGTTAAGAACTTCCTCCTTCCTCAGCGTATGAAAGAGCTGACCTGTGTAACCCAAGACAGACAAAATCTGAGGACAGCGGTTCTCTCTGCCTCAGCTGTGCACGAGCTCAGAATAAGTCCTCTCTTTGTTCCTCACCCTGGTGGTGTCTTTACTGGTGGAAGTTGCACTGGGCCCGAACCCAGAACATATAGGGAGAAGAGGAAACAGACAATGGAGACAGATGCATCTACAATGATTGGTGGCAGCTACTAGAAGCTGAAATAGACAAGGAAGGACCATGTTCTAGAGCCATGCTCTGAATTTGGACTTCTAGCCCCCCGAATTGGAAGAAAATAAATGTCTCTCCTTTAAAGCCACCTACTTGTGGTATTGTGTTAAGGCAGCACTAGGTAGCTAAGACAGATAGTTTGGCAGAAAGAGCATGGGCTTTGGGATCAGAAACCTAGGTTCCAGTCTCAGCCAGGCCACAGACTTGCCGTGTGGCCTTGGGCAAGATGTCTCACTTCGCTCCTCTGTCAAATGATGCCAGAAACAGCTCCTTCTCAAAAGGATTAAATAAAATAATCAGCATGGAAGCTCTTTGTTAACTTAACAGTATTATTATTATTATGTATAATAATGATACTACTATTATAAAAATATTAATCACTTAATAGCATTTTGTATAGGGAGGCAATTTATTATCCAAACCAGAATAATTGAGAATGAAAATCAGTCAAGTCAACCAGAATGCTTCCTAGTTCTAAGTGTGTAAATTGGTTGAGGGGATTGACTCTGGAGTCTTCTTTTGTGTATTTGAATCCCATTTCTGCCTCTTTTAGGTCGTATGAACTTGTATAAGATAAATATCCTCTCTATGCCACAGTTTTGTTCCCTGAAAAATGGGGATATGAATACCCAGTTTCACGAGTTCTGTGAGGATTGCTTAGCACAGTACACAGAAGCCTCAATAACTGGTAGTCTTCCCTTCGTTCCTTTGCTGTGAACATTGAGTCAGTTCGGGTATTTATTAAAATTCAAGCCCACAGAAGACATGATAAAAATTGGACTGGGTTGGTTGTAGTAGTCTGTTATATTTAAGTGGGTCATGCAAGATAATATACCCTGTTACACGTATTGTCCTTATTGATAATAATAATCACTGGAGCCGAAGCTATTGATGCCCCACTCTACATGCCCTTGGCCTCCTGGTTGATCCTTGTCTTAGTCAGGGTTCTCTAGAGAAACAATGTAATGGTTAATGTTATGTGTCAACTTGGCTAGGCTATGATTCTCAGTGGTTTGGCAGACAGTATGTAATCACCTTCCATTTTGTGATCTGGTGTGAGCAGCTAACCAGTTGAAAGGGGAGTTTCCTTGAGAGTGTGGCCTGCCTCCAGTATATAAGTGAATGTTCTGGCAAAGCTCACTCTCTTTCTCAATCCTGCACTCTTCTCATCACTTGGCCTTCAGTTCTTGGGACGTAAGCCTGCCGAAGTCTCTGACTTGTTGCCTGACCTACAGATTTTGGATTTACCAACCCCAACAACCCTGTGAGCCATCATTGGCCCCCAACCTACCACCTGACCTACAGATTTTAGTTTCCTCAGCCCCTGCAACCATGTGAGCCAGCAGAGGTCTTCAGCCTGTTACCCAACCCATGAATTTGGGACTTGCCAGCCCCCAAAATTGCATGAGCAATTTCTCTCTCTGAACATTTATATGTGCTTCATGGATTTTGCTCCTCGAGAGAGAGAGAGTAAGTTTGAGATTTACTTCAAGAGATTGGCTCATGCATTTGTAGGGGCTGGCAAGTCCAAAATTTAGAGGTCACACAACAGACTGGAGACTCCTGCAGGCTTGCATCCCAAGATTCATAGGTCAGGTGATAGAAAGAGTGCAGCAGAGCAGAAAAAAGAGGAAAGAGTTCTGCCAAATATCTATTTATATTCTGGAGGCAAAACACACCCTGGGGAAATTCCCTTTTCAACTGATTGATTGATTGTATTACATTAGATTTTATTAAGGAAGATAATTATATTACAGTTTATATTAGATTACATTATGGAACAGTAACTAGATTAGTGTTTGGCCAAACAACTGGTAACAGTAGCGTAGACAAAGTGACACATAAAATTAAGTATCACGATCCCTCCCTTTAAACATCTGTATCTCTTTTCTCTGCAGAGGGCTTCTCTCCTCATGTAGGTGCACCAAGAAATACAGTAGGGCTTGCTACTGGTTCCTAGGACAACCTTTATGCAGTGCCCTAATCTCTCAGCCTCTGGCAGGATGGTTCTGTTGTGCATTCCACACTGTTTCTCTCAGGAGTCTAAGAGGGACTAAGCCCCAGTTGCCCACAGCAGGAGTCCTTACAGAACAACATCCTTTACTGGTTTTTCTCCTTTCACTCTTCTCAGCTCTTTACTCAGGTTCCTGAGATCACCTTATAAATAAACCATGAACCTACTGCTTGAGGAACCCAACCTGAGATGGTAACTAACATATATTAAGTGCTGGCTGTGTGCCAAGTGCTGAGCTGAACACTTTATAAACACTACTAAATGTGATCCTCATAAAAACTTTATGATTCAGGTACTATTATTTTACAGGTGAGAAAACTGAGGCTGAAAGAGGTTAGGTGATTTTTCCAAGTTCACACAGGAGTCTGGTTATTTTCAGGACAGAATAACCTAGGCCAGAAGCCAGGTGACTGTCTATCTCATCCATTCTACCAGAGAATTCAGCAAATTTCTATGGGAGGAATTTCTTACTCAGAGGGAACTTCAGAACCAGCTCCCTGGGGGTGGTGGTGGATTGGAAAATCCTTAGTAGACCATAGAAATCTCCAAGTCAAGAATCCAGGATCATGAGCTTTGGATAAAATTGGGATTCTGATCAATAGAAGAGCTGAGTCTCCCCTGGAAGTTTATGGGAGAAGCCATCATCATATTCTGATGATGTTATTAGAGGCAAATAATAACAAGACAGAAATTCCCTAACAGAGGCCATTTTCTATCTCCTTCACTCATGAGGAAGGGGTGGCCATCCTTCGGCAATAGGGGCAACTCTCTCTGCACCCCTCCCTTGAAGCAGGTACCATTCAGGGAATTTCCACATGTCATTCCTGGAAGTACATCTCTGATGGAAGAGGTTAACAAACCTCCTTCTCCTCCAACCGATAACATCCCCAAAACTCAGGTCTTCTACCTTTGACACCTTGGTGACCTTGGGGAGACCTAGACAGCTCTCCCATTGCTACCTGCACACAGAGTCTTTTTCTTTACATGATCAAAGTCAGATCCCCAAGGCCATGGAAATTCCTGGAGGGGAAACCCTTAAGTTTATCTCTTGCTGCTGAATTTATGAATGTATGACAGATTCCCAGGAAACTGCATTCCAAAATAAGGCAAATTCCTAAGGAAAGCATATTTTTAAAATCTAGAGGAAATTAGAGTCTGGAAAACATTCAAGTGAGAGGACAAAGCAGTGAGAATGCTGAAGAGCCATATTAGAGTCCTGCCTTTGAGGACTGCAGACCTATCTCCTGGCTCTACCTCTCACCACCTGTGGCCCTCAGGTGAGCCACATAATCTTTCTGCTCCTCAGATTCCTCATCTATAAAATGGGCATGATATTGGTTCCTACCTCATAGGGTCGCTGTTTATGTAGATCACGTAGCACAGTGCCTGGTGCATAATAAATGATTTACAAAAATCTCTGGTTAATCCTATTTAACTTTATTTATTAATGACTCTTATTTAAAACCTGCCCCCTCTAGTTCTCATTACCAGAGAGAATACACTGTGACTGCTTCCGCTGCTGTTCTTGAGAGTGGCTCCCTCCTTAAAGTCACTTCGACTCAACAAACCAAATTAATTACACATACAAAGTCCTAAAGGCTGGCTTTTAGATGTCAGTAACCATTTTCACAGACTTCAGGTATATCTTAGTTGTTTATGAGTTTGGCATAGTTAAAAAAAGGGGGGGGGGTTTCCTTACATCAGCCAGACCCCAGATTAAAAATGGCCCACTGGTGGCAGAACTTCTAGAGGCTTTATTACTCCCCTCTACGATTACTGTTATAAAAATACAGGCCCGTTAACCAAAAATAACACCCCAAACTAAAAAAATTAAGGATAATAATGTAACAGATACAACAGCCAAACAAGTTGCTTCCCAAATTCCCCAAGCCTCTATACTTAAACTTAAAAAATTTTTGTACATGATTCTGACCTTCAGAATTGTCATAAAAAGGAAGAAATTAAAGGAAATCATACAGCCAAGTTGGCAAATAGAGAGGCTACTCCTGTTACTAAAAAAATTTAAGTCATGATATAGACAGTCCCCCCATTCCAGATCAATTACTCATAAAAAAAATTTTCCTACCATAAGCCTATTTTCTAAACAAGTTATGGCTCTAAAAATGAACCAAAACAAAAAAACACAAGAGCTTTGGACAAAGACAGGATGTAAAATTAATTGGGACACCCACCTTTGGGAAGGACCAAATGGCTTACCTGTCCATCCTAAAGTCCTTACATGTGCCAGTGACCCAAGCCTGACATATAATATCCATTTAGGAAAAGAAAAAATTAGTAAAATTTTACATACGTATCGGTGGGGAAACTATTCTAAAGCCATTCAACATGTGGTTTTCCAATATAGCCTCTGTCCCAGAATTAATTCTGTAAAACATGTTAAAATACTGCCTGGACAATATCCCCTACCCTCTAGACCTATGTTAACCCTTTCATTACTACATTTTTTCTCATTAATTTTTTCTTTTTTTTAAATTTTGATGTCATGTGTTTTCAGCATTGGAATGCATGCTTACTAATTGAATATGATTAAATTTTTGGTTGGTAATATGGATTTTGAGAAATACGATCTGGTAATACAAGCCACCAATGAGGTGAGTGGCACTGTGGTGCCACCGATCTGTGGTATGACAAAAAAAAAATACCAGTGAAAGCTGTATAGATAATTTATTGTGGGTGCCTTTCCTTTAATTTACATGGGGAACCTCTGGTTTTCCAAATCTAATATATAAAAATCAAAACAAACCCATCAGGGCTCCCTAAATATCACACAGGGAAGCCATAATTATGCTTAGAAGACTTATCTCACGGAAATAAAGGGAAAAAAAGGCAAAAGTTTACTAAACCAATACATCCAGGAAGTGTCACCTAATATAATGCTCAACCTACACAACAATAAACCTCCAACTCCAGTCTGCTGAGTTTCACACATTTCAAAATGGATCCACATTGATGCTAAATGCATTAGAACTGCATTAATACCTTACCACTGAGGTCCAGATGCATAAAAAGTGGTTGGTATACCATTAATCCAATAGTAACAAAAGACTTAAAATGACAAATTAGTTTTATACAGTCACCACCTTTGAATGGATACAAATACGTTTTGATAATAATTTAAAAATTTTCTCATTGGGTGGAAGCTTTCCCTTGCCACAATGTTAAAAAGCTTCTTAAAAACATCATTCCTACTTGGGAAGCTCTGATTATTCTTTATAGTAATCAGAGAACTCATTTTACTATACAAATCATTGAAGAAGTTTACAAAAATTTTCCCATTTTCCAGAGCTTACACTGTCCCTATCAACCACAGTCCTCTTGTTTAGTTCAAAGAATAAATGACATAATTAAAACTCAGTTGGCTAAACTTGATTTTATTACATCTCAGGACTATACCCTTTGGGACTCACGAATTCACCCCGTATAAAATTATTACTGGGGGTCCTATGAACCTTCCATTTTTTAGTTATATTCACTCTAATATTGCCCAATTTGATCTTTTAAAATATTATCAGTCCCTAATAACATATTCCCAGGAATATCATTCTCAAATTTCAGACATCTTTAATAAACAAGAACCTGAGCTCCTTAACAAGCCTAACATCCTCCCAGGTGATTATATATATTAAAAATGACAACAGTTAAAAGCTTCTTTGGAGCCTTGCTAAAAAGCACCTTATTAAGTCTTCTTTACCAATTCCTGTGCTGCCAAACTAAAAGAAATAAATTCTTAGGTTCACCTTTCACAGCTTAAAAAATCTCGAGAGCCACCTTCACCATGGAGGTGTGAGCCCACCTGTCTTAGGCTGGGTTTTCTAAAGAAGCAAAAACAGTGAAGTGTTTGTATATACATATATCAAGGAAATGACTCACACAGTTGTAGAGGTTGTGTCGTGGACTGAATTGTGTCTGCCCAAAAAATGTGCGTCAACTCAGCTAGGCCATGATTCCCAGTATTGTGACTGTCCACCATTATGTTATCTGATGTAATTTTCCTATGTGTTGTAAATCCTACCTCTATGATGTTAAGGAGGCAGGATTAGAGGCAGTTATGTTAATGAGGCAGGATTCAATCTACAAGATTAGGTTATGTCTTAAGTCCTTAAGTCAATCTCTTTTGAAATATAAAACAGAGAAGCAAGTAGAGAGATAGGTATGACCTCATACCAGCAAGAAACAAAAGCCAGGAGAATAGTGCATCATTTGAACCCGAGGTCCCTGAACTGAGAAGCAACTTGACTGGTGAAGATTGACGATAAGGACCTTCTCCTAGATCTGACAGAGAGAGAAAGCCTTCCCCTGGAGCTGCCACTGTAAATTCGGACTTCTAGCCTCCTAAACTGTGAGAGAATAAAATTCTCTTTGTTAAAGCCATCCACTTGTGTTATTTCTATTATACCAGCAATAGATAATTAAGACAGGCTAGAAAGTCCCAAGTCCGTGGGTCAGGCTGGAGGCTTCCCCTGACTCATGTAGCTGCAGGGCCCGGCAAACCAAAGATCAGCAGGTCAGACAGCAGGCCTCTGGCTCACTGGCTGTGGAAACTGATGAATCCCAAGATTGGCAGGTAATCTGCTAGCTTAAGTCCCAAGATCTGGAGGCCTGATGTGAGATCCAGAGCGAGAAAAAGCCCACAAGCTTTGCCAGAAAGTCTACATATATTGGATGCAGGCCACACTACCCAGGAAACTCCCTTTCAACTGATTGGTTACTCATAGCAGATCTCATCATGGAGGTGATTACATCATATCAGATCTCATTTTGGAAGTGGTTACATCATTACATAGCTGCCAACCATCAGAACTGCCAAACAACTGAGAATCATGGCCCAGCCAAGTTAACACACAACCTTAACCATCACACCACCAGAGATATAAAAGTCACCCTTCACTGCCCTGCTGGCCAGAAACAGATGACCGCATGAGTAGACAGCTGATCCCAAGACTTTCAGAATAAGACTTTATACAACCTGTCAGGATCCTTAGACTTTGTTTTCTAATAATCATATTATTTACTATTCTAGACACTGTCAGTGTTATCCCTTACTTCAATATCTTATTCTTTCTCTATACCCCTAAACTGCTTACTTTTAATACTAGCTCTTAAGGTTAACTTATAATAAACACAAAAGACTTGATATATATCTTTACTTTTAATATTACGACAATTATTTTATTATTTATTTTATTCATTTTCATATCTTCCTTTATGCCAATACCAGAAACAATTTATTTTGTTATAGCCATAATTTATATACTTCTCACCCTTATGTACTATTCTTGGACAATTTTTCTTCATTATAAAGCTCTCCTTAAGACGTCTCTTTCTCATGTTCATAATCTCCATTAATACTTGACATGAAAATGCTTTTGTTAAATTAACACAATCTGTAGTTAATACAGCCAATTTAACTAAATGTTAAATTTGTCATCCCTTACCACAAAGGATACATGAAAATTCAGATCCCTTGCCAACCCCAATACTAGATTACAGTCTTGTGCCCCCTGCCACTATTACTCCTAATGCCACTGTTAAAAGAGCCATTTGCATTAGACTATGACAATCCATCTAATTTTCCTACTTATCCTTCAATACCCTGTTTTTATCTCTCTTGCATTTAGGGATTACCTATGACAATAGATGCTTCATTCCTTTTATTGCCAATGGCTGATATTCTACAGCCCTAGTAGACTTTTATAATATTAACAGTCAAAAAACCCCAGTTTGCTCCTGTCTTTAAAAAAATCAGAATTAAAAATTTTGTCCATTTATAATGACTCCCTTACTAAAAAATTGCTATAAAAAACAAAACAAACAAAAAACCCCGAGACTATTCCTTTTCCCAATACTCAAACAGGAACAAAAACAGTTTGTACACCCCTTGGGTATATATTTTTATATGAGGGTTCAGCCTATTTTACAAAAATAAACCAATAACCTTAAACCTTCCACTTGGATAGTACCATGCCTAAACAAATAAAACACTGATGACTAATATACCCTAGGGACACTTGAGGTTCCTGCAACTCTCCATTCATATGAGAGTATACATTAGACCAATAAATTAAAATTGTTAAAACAAAAACCAAAGAGGACCATCAGAGATAAACAAGATAAAAATAATAAAAATCCACTAACTACAAACCCAAGCCTAAGATATTCCTTTCTCCGAGCCTTTCTGCCTTAATATGGAGTTGCAGACTGCCTTAGTTATCTAGTGCTACTATAACAGAAATACCACAAGTGGATGTCTTTAAGAAACATAAATTTATTCTCTCACAGTCTAGGAGACTGGAAGTCCTAATTCAGGGCAACAGCTCTCCCTGTTGGCTCTAGGAGAAGGTCCTTGTCATCAATCTGCCCCGGGGTCTAGGAGCATCTCAGCACAGGGACCCCTGGTCCAAAGGACTTGCTCCACTCCTGGCTCTTCTTTCTTGGTGGTAGGAGGTCCTTCTGTCTCTGCTTCCTTCTCTTTCATTTTATCTTTTGTAAGATAAAAGGTGATGCGATCACACCATAGGGAAACTCTCCTTACATCAGATCAGGGCTGTGACCTGAGTAAGGGTGTTGCACCCCACCATAATCCTCTTTAACATAAACTAATCCTGACTCATTAACCACAGGTAGAGATTAGAATTTACAACACATAGCACAATTACATCAGATCACAAAATGGAGAACAACCACACAATACTGGGAATCATGACCTAGCCAAGTCTCAACATATTTTTGGGAGACACAATTCAATCCATGACACAGACTTAAAATGTGCTATCCACAATCTGTCTGGCATTATAAAAAAGTACCTGGTGACATTGCTAATGCTATCTCAGCCAAGAAAAAGTATTTAAATTCCCTTGCCAAGATTGTACTAGATAATAAAATAGTCTTAGATTTCCTTCTAGCTCAACAAGATAGAGTTTATAACGTTACTAATACTTCTTACTACTTCAAAATTAATACCTCTGGTGAGGTGAAACGGGACATTAAACAAACCTGCCAAATGGCTACATATATATCTCACCAAGCTAACTTCCCTGTCCTTAACATCTTTAGCTAACTGCCCAAAGGTATGGGCTCTTAAATTAAATCTATACTGCTGACTGGATCAATGATAATCATAATTGTCATTATTACCTAAACTATCAAATGTTATATAAAAGTTATTTCTAATGTAATTTCTCAAAAAACTAACATACTGCCCATAAAACAACTTATACATACAGACAAAATATATTCTACAAATAGACTTAAACTCTTACTTTAAGGCTTATAGCCTGACCACAGGCCAAATAGTTTCTCCAATGTGGCCTTGATCCATGCTTACCCTCATAGGGCTATCACTAAAGACTGAGTACTATAATAAAATACAGTAAAGAAATCAAATAGTACCCAGCTATCTGAAAAGTTAGTGTCTGAGGTCTTAAAAGCTTGTCTTAAAATGAGTGGCAATCTAAAAGGGCTATGAACTTGTCCATAAAAAAACAAAAACAAAAAAAACCAACCTAAGTGTGATCAAAGAATTTAAGTAAAATCCTTGATCAAAAGGAGGAAAGGTATGATAGTATAAATTCTGAGGCACTTGGTTTGTAGAAAGCTGCAGTCTACAGCTGGAGCCTTAATTCCATCTTTAGACCTGACATCAGTTCATACTCCATTTTAAGTTCTTTAAGTTACTTCCTTAATGCTTACTGGCTGTTAAACAAACTTAATCATACAGCTAAAGAATTTTTTTTTTTTTTTTTGTGATTCAGACACAGATATGGAAAGAGTGTACTCTTAAAAAGGGTCTTGATGCAAGACCCTTATCAGAAATTTTATGCACAAGCAGATAAAAAGAACATGTGTGCCTATGGGCCATCTTAACATCTTGTGACTTGAGAAAAAACATCTTGTAACATCCTGATGACTACTCTAAGTCCTGCCCCAAAAAGCACGTATTTTCAATCCCTACAGCTGTAAACTAATCCTAGCAAAAGCCCCACTTGAAATGTCCCGCCTCTCCAATCACAATAGTATAAACTAAAGTTCCTGATTTAACCCTATAAAAATGTGTTTATAGCTGTTCTGCCTTGGACTGCTTGGCTTTACTTCTCGTGTTCCGCACAGCTCCACTGTTTAAATCACATCAAGCCTTAATAAACCTCTTTACTTTTACTTTAAATGGAGTACAAGTTTTTCCTTATTAACACACTCAGCTGTACATGTGGAGATTGTTGAAATGGCAAATGATTTGTTACATATATATTTACCACAATAAAAAAAAAGACTACAAAAAAAGGGTTGGGCTATAAGTCCACCCTCATTGGCTCTGAGTTTGACCATAAGACTTGCTTTGGCCAATGGGACATCAGCAAATGCGATGCAAGCAGATGTTTAAGTGCTGTGCAGTGGGGCTCATCCCTTGAAATGCTGGTCTCAGACCACCATGGAGGAAGCCCGTCTAGCCTTTTGGAAGATGAGTGGCCACATGGAGGAGAACCAGAGTGCCCCAGCCAACAGCCAGCACCAACTGCGAGGCCTGCCACCGATGCCATCTGGACCTTTCAGCAACTGGATGTAGCCATGCGAGTGAGCTGGAGTGAGACCAGCACAGGAACCATCAAGCCAAAGCACAGTATCATGGGAAATGATAAATCCTTGCTGTTTGTAGGCACTACATTTGGAGTGGTTTGTTATTCAGCAGTAAATAATTGATACCAAGAATATCAAACCAAACATGTTGCAGTGGAGTCGACTCTGACTCACATGTGTGTCGGGGTAGAACTGTGCTCCATAGGGTTTTCAATTGCTGATTTTTCAGATGTAGATTTCCAGGCCTTTCTTCTAAGGTGCCTTTGGGTGGGTTTGAACCACCAGCCTTTGGGTTAGCAGTCCAGTGTTTAACCATTCGCACCACCCAGGGACTCCAGATAACTGACACATGTGTATCCATACCAGTACCTTCCAAGGAGAAAAGATAATTCTCTGAAACTTTACTATTTAAACTCAAGAGACATGTTTCTTACCTGTTGCATAATTTGCAAGCTAACTGGACTCTAACCATTGAACTAACATTGTAATTTTTAGTTCTGATTCTCTAGTTCTAAATGAATGTTATGAGGTCTTACTTGCATGCCTTGCCATGACTACCTTGCAATAAACTAAATGAGTTTATGCATATAAACCTGAGTATCTCCCTATTAATTTTCTAAGGTATAAAATCTCAGCGGGGCTGGGGGGACCTTTCTTCTGGATGCATGAGGAGCTTACGTTTTAGATGTTAGCCAAGGTGTGTGTGTGAGCTTGAATCTTTGTTAATTAATTAATTCAGCAACCATTTATTGAGGGTCAATTACGTACCAGGTGTCTTAGTCATCTAGTGCTACTATGACAGAAATACCACAAATGGATGGTCTTAACGAAGAGAAGTTTATTTCCCCACAGTCAAAGTAGGCTAAAAGTCCAAATTCAGGGTGTCAGCTCCAGGGGCTCTCTGTCGGCCTTCTTCTCTTTGGTGTTCCCCTGGACTAGGAGCTTCTCTGCACAGGGACCCCGGTCCACAGGACGCACTCTGCTCCCAGCACTGCTTTCTTGATGGTATGAGGTCCCCCTGTCTCACTGTTCAATTTTGTCTTTTATATCTCAAGAGATTGCCTCAGGACACAATCCAGTCTTGTAAATTGAGTCCTGCCTCACTAACACAACTGCCACCCATCCTCCCTCATTAACATCACAGAGGCAGGATTTACCACACATGGTAAAATCACACAATACCAGGAATCATGGCCTGGCCAAATTGATACACACATTTTTGGGGGGACATAATTCAATCCATGACACCAGGCATCCTGGATATTTTCTTAGAAGACACCCACTTTGACCCAGATAGGAACCAAGAGGCAAGACCAAGATTCCTCTCAGAAAGTAATTAGAATCAGATAGCTCAGGGCCCTAAAGCACTACTTCATAAGCACAGATTCAGACATCTCAGCTGAAAGATGCTCAAAAATTAAAGTCCTTTTATTTTTTCTAATTATTAAAGTAATAGCAACTCATTCCAAAAAAAAAGTAGAAAGCACAAAAAGATATAATACAGAAATAAATATCACTTGCAATCTCACTGTCACTATTAACAATTTGATGTTCTCCTTGGTTTGATCCAGTTTCAAAAAGGGCCATTTGGACTGGGATTTGAAGGATGAGTAGGAGTTTACCAGGCAAAGCAAAGATGGAAAGCCCCCCAGAAAGAAGAAATGGCATGTGCACAGGCACAGAAATGTGAACTTACAAGTGGGTGACTTTAAAGAACAGAAATTGATTTTCTCACAGTTCAGGAGTCTAGAAGTCTGAATTCAGGACACCAGCTCTAGGGAAAGGCTCTCTGTCTGTAGGCTCTGGGGAAGATTCTTATCTCTTTGAGCTTCTGTAGCCCCTGTATTCCTTGGTTCCTTGGTGATCCTCACGTGCCATCTATCTTCTCCCATTTGTGCTTCTTTGTCTCTGTGTCTACGCTGCCCCTTGTAACTCAGAAGTGATTAGGTTTAGGACATACCTTCCCCTGATATGACCTTGTTAATATAACAAAGAAAACCCAATTCTCAAAAGGTATTAAACCCACAGATATAGGGGTTAGGATCCCAACACATATTTTGGGGGGACACAACTCAATCTATAACAGGCATGGTTTACAAAAGCTGATGGGAAAGGGAGAGGAAAGCTCAAGAAAGGATACTGATCTGGATACACTGGCAGGAATGAGGTCTTATAGTGCCTCGAATGTCAGACCAGCAAGCTAGGACTTTATCCTGGAAGTGATGGGGCAAGATCAAAGCACTTCAGTAGAGTGTGTACCTGCTTAGGCAGTATGGAGTGTAGACTGGAGGGCAGAAGCCTGGCAGCAGGAGCTGATGGAGGCTGTGGTCCAAGTGGGAGGACAAGGACACAGAAACATTGGTGGCAATGGTGGCCAAGGGGTGATAAGCAAACTGAAAATTAGGTACTTTAGATTTAACCAAGATAATCCTATGTCGGGGAGGGCGTGAGGAAATGAGTCCTATTGCTGGAGTGAAAATTGGTGCTACCTTTTTTGGAGGACAGTCCATTTACTAACTGTGTGATTTGGGGCAAGAGATTTAACCTCTCCAGGCCTCAATTTCATTGCATGCAATGTGAGGATAATAATAGAATCTATCTTATAAGTTGATAAGAAGATTAAATGAGATAATGAATGTAATGTGCTTATAATGCCTGGGACATCAAAATAAGCACTAAATACAGTTGGTTATCATCATTATCATCATCAAAAATTTAAATGCTCATATCTTATGACATAGCAAAACCCACTTCTAGGAACCTCTCTTGCTGAAACAGCAGCACAAGAATAGAATGCTATGCACAAGGATATTTACAATAGAATTTTTTTTGTAATAGTAAAAACGTAGAAATAACCTACAAGTCCATCAATAGGAGAATGACAAATAAATTATAGGAATTAATATTTTGGAATTCTGTGAAGCTATTAGTGAGAATGAGGAAAATCTATATATATTGCCTTGAAAAGGATTCATGTTATATTTTGAAGGGAGATTATGGTACAATATGTATAATAAAATTTTGCTTTTATAGACAAAACAAAGCCAAATACATTTACAGATGAGTACATGTGTTTGCCCACCACCTGTGTGTCAGTTTGTTTTACTGTGGTGGCTTGTGTGTTGCTGTGATGCTAGAAGTTATGTCACCAGTATTTCAAATACCAGCAGGGTAACCCATGGTGGACAGGTTTTAGCAGAGCTTCCCAATTAAATGAGGAAGAAAGCCCTAGTGACCTACTTCTGAAAACTAGCAAATGAAAACCTTATGGATCACAACAGAACAGTGTCTGACTGGCTTGTTTTGTACATGTCATCACGAAGGATCAATGCTGAAGGAGGATATTATATCTGGTGAAGTAGAGGGCTGTGGAGGATGTGGGAGACCCTCGGTGAGATGGATTGGTACAGTAGCTGCAACTTGAACATGTCTGTGATTGTGAGGACGATGCAAGACCAGGCAATGTTTCATTCTGGCGTACATAAAGTCCCCACGAGTCAGACTCTACAGCAGCTAACGGTATATATGTTTGCATAAGCATATATATAAGGTCTGGATGAACATATACCAAGTTGTACACAGGCACTACCTCTGAAAGATAACGTGTAGGGGTGGAGGTTAGGAAACGAGAATAGAGAAGCTATCGCTTTATATGTTATCTTAATTTATTCTTATCCGCACTTATTATTTTAGTACCAAAAACAAGGGGCTTGTTGAACAAACGGTGTTCTAGTCGGAAGGCTGAGGCAGGAACTAAGGCAGAGAGATGAGGAGGAGCTGAAGGCAGTGGGCATGAATGGTGGAGGTAGGTGCTCACTCAGAATAGAGCTGGATACAGGGCTCCAGACTCTCACCCTTCAAACTGCAAGCTCCGTTAATGATGGTATACTGTCTTAGTCATCTAGTGCTGCTATAACAGAAATATCACAAATGGATGGCTTTAACAAACCGTAATTTATTTGCTCACTGTCTAGTAGGCTAGAAGTCTAAATTCAGGGCGTCAGCTCCAGGGGAAGGTTTTCTCTCTGTCCGCCCTGGAGGAAGGTCCTCCTCGTCATCACTCTTCCCCTGGACTAGGAGTTTCTCTGCACAGGAAACTTGGGTCCAAAGGACGTGTTCTCCTCCCGGCACTGCTTTCTTGGTGGGAGGTGCCCAACTCTCTGCTTGCTTCCCTTTCCTTTTATCTCTTGTAAGATAAAAGGTGGTGCAAGCCACACTCCAGGGAAACTCCCTTTACATTGGATCAGGGATGTGACCTTAGTAAAGGTGTTACAATCCCACCCTAATCTTCTTTAACATAAAATTACAACCACAAAATGGAGGACAACCACACCGTAGTAGGAATAATGGCCCAGCCAAATTGATAGACACATTTTTGGGGGAGCATAATTCAATCCATGACAGATACTTTCAGAGCCATGTCCCAGAAGCAAACGAGTTGATCTTGGGACAACTGCTGTTTGCATTCAGCTTTGTCCCAAGTTTCTTCTCCCAGGCTCATCTGAACAGAACCTTGGGGCCAGTGGCTGGCTTGATCCCTTCCATCTGAGGGACACAGGCTGAAGGGAGGCCAGGGCAGGGTGGCATACAGCTGAGTATTGGCTGGGATGTGCTGGAGCTGATGCCCAGGCTCAGTTTTGCCTCTGCCATGTATTTATTAGCTGGCTGATCTTGGGCAAGTTACTAAAATGCTCTGTGCTGCAGTTTTGTCTGTAAAATGGGGATAATTATAGCAGTTCACTTTGAGTTGGAATCACCTCCACAGCAATGGGTTATAGCAGTTATTTAGGAATCTCAGTGGCATAATGGTTAAGAGCTCAGCTGCTAACATGTCTACCCATGCTGGGGGACCATGGACCAGTGGCACCTGCTCCTAAGCCCAGCCACCTGATTCAGGGCCCACAGACTAGCAGCATCTCCTTTTCCACCTGGCCTCCAGTGCCAGGGGCCTGGGGACTGGCAGCAAAACCTCTTACACCCAGTCAACTGCACTGGGGACCCGAGGACCAGTGGCACCTGCTCCTACACCCAGCTACTTACTCCAGGGGCTTGTAGACTGGTGGAACCTAAAGCTCCAGTCAGCCACTGGTGCTGGGAGTCTGTGAACCAGAGATGCCCATTCATACTCCCAGACACCTGTGCTGGTGGCCTGCAGACCACTGGCACCTCCTACTTCTTCTAGCCACCTGTGCACGGGGTCCAATGACCAATGGCACACCTCCCCCATGTCACGCTCTAATGGACAGTGGCACATGCTCCTAGTGGGCACCCATTGACTGGCAGCATCCCCCCACCTTGCCCTCTTCACTGAGACCCCCTGCAACCAAAGGCTTGTGTCTGCTCTGACCACCCCCATGAAGCCCTGCCCACCTGGCACCATAGGTTAGAATTTCTGTACCACCCACCCAGTGACTGACAGCTTGGGCATCCTAACCCCAACCACCTGGAAACTGTCAGTGTGCACACACAACACCCAATCCGTCAACCAGTGGGAATATCCCTGCACCTACCACCAGGTGACCAGCCAGACAGATACATCACCTCACGAACAACACCAACTACATCCTCAGCCACTCTGCAATACCAGCTAACAGAGACTGCGTTCACACACCCGGCTGCTGCCCCACCCACCTGGAGACAGGTAATGAGAAATTCAGTGTGACCAGACTATCAACCAGAGCAGCACACACACCCCACCTACTCAGATACATCAAAACTAAACTAAACAAAAAATCAAGATGCAGCAAACATACAATAAATAAATATAATAACACCTTAATGCCTTGAAGACAACAGACAGTGTCAAATCACATAAAGAAGGAAGAAAAGATGGCTCCAGTGAGTGAGCAAAATAAAGAACTAAAAAATCTTCCAGAGAAAGAAATGGTAATACAATTACCTGATGAGCAATTCAAAAGGTCAATATATAGGTTTCTCCAAGAGATCAAGGAAAACACAGACAAAACCAAGGAAAATACAAAGCAACAGAATAATTCTGGAAAACAACACAAGAATAAAATGACAAAATAAACAGGCAATTAGAAACCATACAAAACCAGTAACTAGAAATCTAAAAGATTAACAATAAAATCTGAGAAATAGTCAACTCAATAGAAGGACATAGGAGTAGAACTGAATCCATGGAAGACAAAATCAATGAAATAGAGGACAAATGCCTTGACACCAGTTTGTTTGAGGAAAAATCAGAGAAAAGAGTGAAGAAAAAGGAATAAAGCCTAAGAATTATGTGGGGCACTATCAAGAGGAAAAATTTGCACATGATGGGACTTACAGAAGAGTAGGAGACAAAAAAGAAAAAAAAAATTGTTGCAGATTTGCTGGCAAAAAACTTCCCTAATATCATGAAAGACGAGAAGACATCCATCCAAGAAGATAATGAACCTCATTCAGGATAGATCCTAAAAAAAGTGACCAAGACATATCAAAATCAAACTTGCCAAAACCAAGCACTAAGAAAGAATCCCAAGAGCACTCAGAAAAATGAAAAATCACCCACAAAGGGGAACCCATAAAACTAAGTTCTGATCACTCAGCAGAAACCATGCAGGCAAGAAGGCAAGAAGCCTTGAAAGAAAAACTTTGACAACCAAGAATTAGACATCAAGCAATATTGCCTCTCAAATACAATGGTGAAATTATGACATTTCCAGATAGACAGAAATTAAGGGAATTTGTAAAAACCAGACCAACCTTATTAAAAAAAAAACAAAAAAAAAAAAAACAAAAAACAGCTCCATGACCAATCTTGTAAGAAATATTAAAGGGAGATTTTTGGTCAGAGAACCAACAACATCAGACAATAACCTGAGATTTGGACACAGGACAGCATCAGCCAGATACCAACCCAGATAAAGAACTCTCAAAAATAAAACAAAGCTAAAAAACTGAAAACAGGGAACCACAGATGTCAATCCATAAATGATGACATCAAAATGAAAAGGGGGAATAAATGGTGTAGTTACAGAACTTTCACATTGAGAGGAAGTCAAGGTGATATCAAGAAATAAAAAAACTGCTTTAAACTTAGGAAAAGGAAAATTTCAAGGTAACTGTCATGGATTGAATTATGTCCCTCAAAAAATATGTATCAATCTGGCTGGGCCGTGATTCCTGGTATTGTGTGATTTTCCTGTATGTTGTAAATCTTGCCTCTATGATGTTAATGAGGGAGGATGGGTGGCAGTTGTGTTAGTGAGGCAGGACTCAATCTGCAAGATTGGATTGTGTCTTGAGGCAATCTCTTGAGATATAAAAGAGAGAAGTGAGCAGAGAGACAGAAGGACCTCATACCACCAAGAAAGCAGTGCCAGGAGTAGAGTGTGTCCTTTGGACTTGGGGTCCCTGTGTGGAGAAGCTCCTAATCCAGAGGAAGATTGATGAGAAGGCCAACAGAGAGAGAAAGCCTTCCCCTGGAGATGACGCCCTGCATTTGGACTTTTCACCTAATTTACAGTGAGGAAATAAATTTCTCTTTGTTAAAGCCATCCACTTGTGGTATTTCCGTTATAGCAGCACTGGATGACTAAGACAATAACCATAAAGAAAGTTAACAAAACAAAAAAGAAGAAAAACATAAAGATTCTGTAAACACAAAATAAACTACAATAAAAGAAATAAAAAGAAAATCCACAAACAAAAAAACTCAACATAGAAAATCAAGCAGAACAAAGAAACTGTCAACACCACAAAAAAAAAAAAAAAAAAAAATGACAGCAGTAAACTCATACCTATTGATAATCACACTGAATGTAAATGGCTTAAATGCACCTGTAAAGAGAGAGTGGGAGAATGGATTAAAAAAAACAAACAAGCAAACAAACATGACCCATCAATATACTGTCTACAAGAAACACACCTTAGACACAAAGACATAAATAAATTAAAACTCAAAGGAAGGAAAAAATTAGTACAAGCAAACAATAACCAAAAAAGAGCAAGAGTGGCAATAATGATCTCTGACAAGGACATTGTATAATGATTAAAGTGTCAATCCACCAAGAGGACAGAACCACAATAAATATATACCCACCCACTGACAGGTCTCCACAATACATAAAACAAACTCTAACAGCATTGAAAAGTGAACTAGACAGTTCCACAGTCATAGTAGGAAGTTTTTGACACATCACTTTTAGTGAAGGAAAGAACAACTGTAAAGAAATTCAACAAAGATACAGAAGATTTAAAGACAACAATCAACCAACTCAACCTCATAGACATATATAGAACACTACACCCAACAGCAGCAAAGTATACATTCTTTTCCAACACATAGATCATTCTCTAGAATTGACCATATTTTAGGCCACAAAGCAAGCTTCAATCCAAAACTTTGAAAAAATACAAAACATTTTCTCTGATCACAATGCTATAAAAGTAGAAATCAATAACAGGTAGAGCAGGGAAAAAATCAAATACATGGAAACTGAATAACACCTTGTTTAAAAACCACTGGGTAATAGGATAAATCAAAGATGAGATAAATAAAACTTTCCTAGAATCAAATGAGAATGAAAACACAACATATCAAAACCTTTGGGACACAGCAAAAGCAGTGCTTAGAAGTCAATTTATAGCAATAAATGCACACACCAAAAAGAAAAGAAGAAAAGAGCCAAAATCAAAACATTAACCCTACAACTAGAACAAATAGAAAGAGAGCAGCAAAAGAAGCCCACAGTCACCAAAAGAAAGGAAATAATAGATTAGAGAAGAAATAAATGAAACAGGAAACAATAGAAAGAATCAACAAGACCTGAAGTTGGTTCTTTGAAAGGATCACTAAAATCAACAAACTACTGCAAAATTGATAGAAGAAAAGCAGGAGAATAGGCAAATAACTCAAATAAGAAATGGGATGTGTGACATCACAAGAGAACCAACTGAAATAAAAAGGATCATAACAGAATACTATAAAAAATTGTACTCCAACAAATTTGAAAACTTAGAGGAAATGGACAAATTTCTAGAAACACACTACCTACCTAAAGTAACACAAACTGAGGTAGAAAAACTGAGAAGACCCATAACAAAAACAGAGATTGAAGAGGTAATTTAAAAAAAAAAAAATACAAGCCCCCAATAGCAACAACAAAAAGTCCTGGCCTGGATGGACAGCTTCGCTGGAGAATTCTGCCACACATTCAGAGAACATCTGACACCAATACTATTCAAAGTATTTCAGAGCATAGAAGAGTAAAGAACATTCCCAAACTCATTCCATGAAGCCCACATAACCCTGATACCAAAGCCAGGCAAAGACACCACACAAAAAAAAAAAAAAAAAAGAAGAAGAAAATTACAGACCAATATCCCTCATGAATACAGATACAAAAATTCTTAACAAAATTCTAGCCAAAAGAATTCAACAACATATCAAAAAAATAATACATAATGACCAAGTGGGATTTATACCAGGTATGCAAGGATGGTTCAACATTAGAAAGTCAGTCAATGTAATCCCCTAAATTAATAAAACAAGTGAATCACATGATCATCTCACTTGATGCAGAAAAGGCATTGGATAATGTCCAACACCCATTCCTAATAAAAACTCTAAATAAAGTAGAAATAGAAGGGAAATTCCTCAACATAATTAAGGGCATTTATACAGAATCAACAGCAATGGTTATTCTCAACAGAGACAGACTGAAAGCATTCCCCTTGAGAACGGGAACCAAAGATGCCCTTTATCACCACTCTAACACAATATTGTACTGGAAGTCTTAGCTAGAACAATAAGGCAAGAAAAGGAAATAAAGGGCATTCAGATTGTTAAGGAAGAAGTAAAACTATCCCTATTCACAGATGATATGATCCTATACATAGAAAATCCCAAATATTCCACAAGAAAGCTACTGGAACTAAAAGAAGGATTCAGTAGAGTAGCAGGATATGAGACAAATGTTTAAAAATCAGTTGGATTCCTCTATGCCAACAAAGAGAACTTTGAAAAGAAAATCAGCAAAACAATACTATTTACTATAGCCCCCCAAAGGATAAAATACCTAGGAATAAATCTAACCAGGGATGTAAAAGATCTATACAAAGAAAACTACACAAAACTACTGCAAGAAACCAAGAGACCTACATAAATGGAAAATCATACCATGTCCATGGATAGGAAGACTTAATAGCGTGAAAGTGTCAATATTACTCAAAGTGATCTATAGATACAGTGCAATCTCAATCCAAATTCCAACAGCATTCTTTAATAAGATGGAAAAACTAATCACCAAATTTATATGGAAAGAAAAGATGTCGTGGATAAATAAAGCATTACTGAAGAAGAAGAAGAAAGCAGGAGACCTCATACTACCTGATCTCAGAAACTACTATGCCACTATAGTAGTCAAAACAGCCTGGTGCTGGTACAACAACAGACGTGTAGACCAATGGAATAGAATTGAGAACCCCAAAGCAAATCCATCTACCTAGGGACAGCTGATCTTTGACAAAGGCCCAAAGTCCATTAAATGGGAAAGAGACAGTCTCTTTAACAAATGGTCCTGGAAAAGCTGGATGTCTATCCATGGAAAAATGAAACAGGATTCATACCCCACACCATACACAAAAACTAACTTAAAATGGATCAAAGACCTAAACATAAAACCTAAAACTATAAAGCTCATGGAAGCAAAAGTAGGCACAATGCTAAGGGACATAATATATGGCATAAGCAGAGTATCAAACATCGCTAAAAACACACAAAAGCAGAAGATGAACCAGATAAATGGGACTTTCTAAAAGTTAAACATTTATGCTTATCAAAAGACTTCTCCAAAAGATTAAAAAAGGAACCTACAGACTGGGAAAAAATTTTTTGGCTACACCATTAGAGAAGGGTCTAATCTCTAAAATTTATAGAAAACTTCAACACCTGAACAATAAAAAGACAAACAATCCAATCAAAAAATGGGTAAGGAATATGAACAGACACTTCACCGAAGAAGATATTCAGGTGGCTAACAGACACATGAAGAAATGTTCATGATCATTAGCCATTAGAAAGCAGCAAATCAAAACTACAGTGAAATACCAATGTCACCCTGACAATAATGACATTAATAATAATTAAAAAAAAAAAAACAGAAAATAACAAATGTTGGTGAGGTTGTGGGGAGATTAATACTCTTATGCACTGCTGGTGGGAATGTAAAATGGTACAACTGTTATGGAAAACAGTATAGTGCTTCCTTAAAAAGCTAGAAGTAGAAATACTATATGACCCAGCAATCCCACCCCTAGGTATATACCCTAAAGAAATAAGGGCCGTCACACAAATAGACATATGCAAACCCATGTTCACTGCAGCATTATTCACAATAGCAAAAAGATGGAAACAACCTGTGATGAATGGATAAACAAACTGTGGTACATACACACAATGGAATACTATGCAACAATAATGAATAATGAGGAATCTGGGAAACATCTCACAACGTGGATGAGTTTGGAGGACATTATGCTGAGTGAAATAAGTCAATCACAAAGGGAAAAATATTATATGAGATCACTACTATTAAAAAATGAGAAAAGTTTCACACACAGAAAAAGAATCCTTTAATGGCTACCAGGGATGGGAGGAGGAAGGAGGGAAAATGACTAACTAGAGAGAAGACACATGTTAATATTCATTAAGGGAAAGGCAATACACAATATGGGGAAGTCAGCACAAGACCAGGGCAAAGGAGGACACTGAGATGAAAGCAAGTATAAAGGGCAACTATGGTAATTACCATAACATAGAAAATCCTGCAACAATAGTATTAACAAACAATAATTTATAAATGGATACATAAGTAGATAGGTATGCTAAAGAGGTGTTGGAGGATGTAAGGGAGCACACCCATCTGCAGATACAGGTTTGATGTGGATATTTCTACATACATAATGGTAGCTGTTGCATATCTATTAATATAGATAAAAGAGCACATAAGGGGCGCAGTCATGGAAACTTCTTAGACGTAACCAAACACCTTGCAGGACAAAGTTCCAAGGCTCAAAGACGAAGGACCGCAGGCTTGAGGGTCTATGTCAACTGGCACAACATTGTTCATAAAGATAATGTTCTACGTCCTACTTTGGTAAGCAGTGTCTGGGGTCTTAAAAGCTTGCGAACATCCATCTAAGATACAACTATTGGTCTCTTCCCATCTGGAGCAAAGGAGAATGAAGAAAACAAAAAACTCAAGGAAGCAATTAGTCCAAAGGACGAATAGACCACATGAACCACAGCCTACACGACCTTGAGACCAGAAGAACTAGATGGTGCCTTGTTGCCACTACTGACCACTCTGACTGGGATCACAACAGAGGGTCCTGGACAGAGCGGGAGAAAAATGTAGAACAAAAAATCAAATATACAAAAAAGACCAGACTTAATAGTCTGACAGAGACTGGAGGAACCCCTGAGATTATGGCCCTAAGACACCCTTCTGACCTGGAATTGAAGCCTTTCCTAGAGACCACTTTTCAGTCAAACAATATACAGGCCCATAAAATAAACCATAACACCAAGAGGAACATATTCCTTAACAATTAATTATACAAGATCAAAAGGACAACATTTGTCCAAAAGCAAAGATGAGAAGGCAGGATGGGGTAGAAAATCCAGACGAAAGGAAACAGGGAAGCCAGGGCGGAAATGAGGGGAGTGCTGATACATTGTGGGGAATGCAACCAAGGTCATGGAAATACTTTATGTACAAACTATCGAGTAGGAAACTATTTTGCTCTGTAAACTTTCACCTAAAGCACAATTAAAAAAAAAAAATAAGTTGGAGTTCACTCAAAGGCAACTGAGTAGTAGCAGGGTAGATTTACATGAGAGAATACATTTAAATGTAATTCAAGCATTAAAAACACTGCCTAGCACCTCAAAGTCATTAATGTATTTCAAAGCAATACTGGATCTCTAGAACAGCAGTTCTCAATCCTGGTTGCACCTCAATCCTGCTGAGCATAAAAATGTCGATTCCTGGGCATCTCCCAGATATGCAGATGCAACTCGTGAGCAACGGGGTTTTGTAACCTGACCCTATAAATGCCAGTAAATTACCATTAGCTCTTAAACTAGCCCAAGCCAAATTTGGCCTGCCCCGTATACACAGAAGGGCCAGCTGTGATCGCTAATTAATCTCAACAGAGGACACAGCAACAGGAGGAACGAATCAGAAGGAAAATCATCACCCGGACCCTATTCCGAACAGAGAAGTCTGACAAGAACCACATCACCTCCTGTTTCCTGGCAGCCTTCTAGAATTTTCCCTCCCCAGTACACCTGCGCAGCCGCCATCTTGCTGCCCAAATCACATATAAGCCCTGCTTTGCCATTGCTTGGTAAGCTGGATCTGAGGAACTTCCTCTTGGCTTCTTGCTCTGTGCATTGCAATAAAGTTACTTTCTCAGAGACCAGTGTCTAGGTAATTGGCAAGTCTGAGCACGAGGGACAAGGACCCACCTTTTAGGGTTCAGTAACAGTTTTTTAAATGCTCCCCAGGTGATGAAGCCAGGGATGAGAAATCCTGCTCTATGTAAAAAGGGGGGGTGCTCTCTCCCTGCTTAGTCAACTTTTGAAGGTCGGTTCTCTCTGTCTTAGTTATCTAGTGCTGCTGTAACGGAAATACTCAAGTGGATGGTTTTAACAAACAGAAATTTATTCTCTCACAGTCTAGGAGGCTAGAGGTCTGAATTCAGGGTGCCAGTTCCTGGGGAAGGCTTTTTTCTCTCTGTCGGTTCTGAGGGAAGTTCTTTGTCATCAATCTTTCACTGGTCTGGGCGCTTCCAAGCACAGGGACCCCGGGTCAAAAGGATGTGCCCCATTCCCGGCACTTTTTTCTTGGTGGTATAGGTCCTTCTCCTCTCTGCTAGTTTCTCTCTTTCATATCTCAGAAGAGATTGAATCAAGATACAACCTAATCCTGTAGATTGTGTCCTGTCTCATTAACATAACTGCCTCTAATACTGCCTCATTAATATCATAGAAGTTAGGATTTACAACACATAGGTAATTACACTAGATCACAAAATGGAGGACAGTCACACGGTACTGGGAATCATGGCCTAGCCAAGTTGACACATGTTTTGGGGGGGACACAATTCAATCCATAAAACTCCCTCTCTGCTCCCTCCCAACCCAAAACCAAGCCAAATCAGTTACTGTGAAGTCCACTCTGGCCCATGATGACCCTATGTGTGTCAGAGTAAGAACTGTGCTCCACAGCATTTTTAATGGCTGATTTTTCAGAAGTAGATCTCCAGGCCTTTCTTATAAAGCACCTGTGGGTGGGTTTGAACAGTCAACCTTTCAGTTAGTAGCCAAGGGCATTAACTGTTTGTACTACCTAGGGATCCCCCTCTTCTTTACCCTCAACTCCCAGACTTAGGAATTTGCTGTTGGCACTGTGTCCAGGCAGCTTTCTATTTCCTTCTCTTACTCCCTCAGTTTTTTATTGTGAGGCTCTACTTAGTTGCTTGGGATCCCTTTGTTTGTCCCCCATTTCCCAGATATTGCTTTGTAAAGGAGCACTGGGAAGCTGAGGTTCACTGGGAAGTGGGATGTAGTCCCAGTTTCTCTCTGGGTTACAGCATCCTCTTCCTCCTCATGAAATAAGCATAGCTGGGCTTCTTGACGTGACTCACCGCCCCCCCCCCCCCCGGGGTAGAGGCTGGTTGGAGGAAAACATTCTACTTAGAGAAGCATTCTCCTCCAGCCTGTGGCTGTGCCCATGGGGTGTGGGCCCGAATACGGTACTTCCTGTCCCTTCTGCATCTGTCCCTCCTGCATCTGTCCTTCCTGCAGCCTGTTTGCTCCTACAGCCTAGCTGTCCCACTGTCCCACCCAGAAGGCCACCCAGTGTCTAAGCCCTCCTCTCCCTTCTCCTGACACTGCTCTGCTCAGGAAATGGGTTTCCATCATCCTTCCTTCTCTACCTTCTGGGCCAAAATTATTACTCAGCACTTATGTCATGACATTGAGTCTTTCTGTCCTCCAATAGAGTTGACATTTTCTTCTCTATTTTTAAAGTCGTTGTTTTTTAAAATTGTTCTCTTTTGCTACCATCTTACCTGGAGTTTACACATATTATTTCCATAATCAGGATAAAATACATTTTTTTATTTCAAAAGGGGCACCAAGAGGGCAGACCTTGCTCTTGATTGCAATCAAACATGATGAAAATGATTTCCTGGCCCCCGGAAACAAGCTGGGAGGATTCTCAGGGACTACTAATTTTTGCCAAGCTGACAGAGCAGCCATATGGGAAGTGGCCTGCTTGGCTGTCTTTTCAATTTGGATGTTACTGCAGAGAATTAAAAGGACAAGGGAAGGAAAGCCACATGTATTGGACACTGACTTAGAATACCCCATTTACTCCTTTAAAATTCACAAGAAGACTGCAAAGGTAGGTTTTATTGGTCTGTTTTACAGATGAGAAAATTGAGGCTCAGAGAGGAAAACTGGCTCCTCCCGTATCACAAAAAATAGTTAAGTGGCAGAGGTAGGATTTGACTACTGTTTCTCCCCTGCACAAAACTCTTCAAAATGAGCTTAGCTTTCAGGATGAAGTCCATACTCCTTTGCTGGGTCCTGAAGAGACCTCATGACTTGGCACCCTGCCAACCTGGCCACATCTTCTGCACTGCATTTTTCCTGCACACTACACTCAGTCACATTTTTTCTGGCTTCCTGTTCTCTGCATGGGCTGTTTTCTCTACCTGGAAGCCCTGGTTTCCTTCCTGCCTGTTTTCTCCTCCCAGGGAGTAATTCTGGTGTCAGCTGAGGTGTCACTTCCTAAAGCCCTCCTGATTTCCTGCGCCCCTTCCCCAGCTGGGTTCAGAGCTCACCCTTCTTGGCTCTGAGCTACTGGCTCCGGGCTTTGGGCTCCAAAAGCACCTGATGTCATTGACCGTATCATAGCACTGATCGTACTGAGCGCTAGGGCTGGGTTTGGTTCACCAATATTCTGTGTTCTTCCCTGCCCACTTCTCCCACCCCTGAACCAGGGGTATGGAAACGATGAATCCATTCCTGCTTGTCTGATGCCCAGCCAGGACATCTTTCCCGTTTGCTGCAGCTGGAGAGACCACATCTTTCTCATAGCTTCCTCCACCCCTTCCAGACTTTGCTCAGAAATCCAGAGGCCCAAGTTCACAGGCCGCAGCCTATAACCTTGGGCCACCTGCTAAGACTCCCCGGGAGCGCCAAGCCCCAGCCGCGCGATCTTGCAGGCAATGCTGCACCCTGGCGTTGCTTCTTAGCATTGCGACTCTTTCCTGGCCTGGAGCTCAGGAACCACAGAGCCGGGTTCACGTCTGACAATGACCCTGGTGAAGTCGGTATTACATCCATCGCTTCCAGGTGGGGGAGCTAGGCTCTAAGGGTGGCTGATGACTGGCTTAGGACCCCAGACATGTGAGTGGGGGAGCTGGGCTTCGGCCAAGACTGCCTGTCTTCCAAGTCTGAGCTGAGGTCACTGCCCACACACTTCTGGGGAGGACGACCTTCTACATCTGCTGCATCAGCTACATTAGGAAACAGTACTGAACTTGACTTTGCTATGATTATAAAACAAAGGCAGGTGTATTCCAGAGAATCTGAGAAACAGAAAACTGTAAAGAAAATAAAGGTTATCTGGAAACCCAGAGACATCAATTGTTAACCATTATGGTTCATATCCTTTTAATATGTCTTTTATATGTATCGATGCATGTATTATTATAAAATTGGGATTATAACTTACAGTTTAAAAAAAATAGCACTTATTATGCCCTGAGTTCAGAATCAGAAGAGAATCTGGAAAATCAAAAAAGAGAAAATTAGAAAACCACTTGTAATCCCACCATCCAGAGACAGCCTTTCTTCCCAATTTACTTTACGTCTGTCACAACCAACTGTTATTATTTATATGTACATATATTGTGCAAGATTTTTTGGAAATATATCACCAGGCCTTTCTTCTGTGGTGCCTCTGGGTGGACTGGAACCTCTAAACTTTTGCTTAGCAGCTGAGTGTGCTAACCATTTCCACCACCCAGGGACTTACTAATACTCATTTAATCCTCATGATAATCCAACAAGTAGTAGTATCTTCATTTTACAGATGAGGAAACAGAGGCTTAGAAAGATTAAAAAATAAAACTCATTGCCATCGAGTCGATTCTAACTCGTGGCTACCCTGTGTGTGTCAGAGTAGAACTGTGCTTCATGGCTGAGTTTTTGGAAGTAGATTGCCAGGCCTTTCTTCTGCAGCACCCCTGGGAGGATTTGAACCTCCAACCTTTTGGTTAGTAATGGAGTGGAAACCATTTTTGCCATACAGGAACCCTTAGAGATTAACCTCTCAATTAAAAAAACTGAGCTGTATTCAAGCCGAGGTCCATCTCCAGCGTTCATCCTCCTAACCAGTGGTTCTCAAATTTGGATGTTCATCAGAATCACTCAGATGACTTGTTAAAAGTTAACTGGGCAGGACCTCCATGGCTTCTGATTCAGTAAATCTGGGGTGGGCCTCAGAATTTGCATTTTTAAGTTCCCAGTGATGCCAATGCTGCTGGCCCAGGACTGCCTGTGGAGAACTATGGCTAGTGTCACTGTAACATGGGGCCCTACCTGGAAACGACCTTGGTGACCTACCTCTGACCTTGGCTGAGTCTTTATTTAAACTATATGTGGTCTACAAACCTTGTGTGTGTTTAGGGGGGAGTTTTGATTAGAACCCTTACATAATCCTTTGAATGTCCCAACTAAGCTTTGTGGCTCTGCCAAGTGATCTTTAAGACTCAGTTTCTCCACCTTTTCAATAGAGATGATGCTCAGAGGACCCTTTAGGGGGTTACAAGGAATAATGTATGTACAAAACACTTTTAAAGTCATAAAATGCCATACAAAAGTGAGTTACAGTTACTCCTACCAATCAAGAAGCTGTGGATTCAGTGAAAAGCACTCTAGAGTTGGACAGGTCTGGACCGAGGTTGTTGTTTGGACACTATAGGACACGAGACAAGTCCATTCACTTCTCAGAGACTCATATTCCTTCTCTTTAAAAATGGGAATATTATAGGTTCCTTATGGGGGTGATTGTGGTTCAGCGGTAGAATTCTTGCCTTCCATGAGGGAGAGCCCAGGGTTGTCTGGGCTGTCACATGACTGGTATTAAGTCAATGGATTCCTGGTCAATGCACCTCATGTGCAGCCACCACCTATCTGTCAGTGGAGGCTTCCATTTTGCTATGAAGCTGAACAGTTTCAGTGGAGCTTCCAAGTTAAGAAGGACTAGGAAGAAAGGCCTCAGGATCTGCTTGTGAAAATCAGCCAGTGAAAACCCTATGGATCACAAGAGTCTGATACATAATCGATTGTGGGGATGGCACAGGACTGGGCAGCCTTTCCTTCTGTTGTGCATGGGGTCGCTATGAGTGGGGGCCAATTAAAGGGCAGCTAACAATAACAACAATGGGCTGTTTGAAGTTTAAACAAAGCTCTATGTGTATTGTCCCTAGACTTTTTTCTATTCTAGAAGCGCCTGCAGCCCTGGTATCCTTAGCGAGGAAAGGACAATGCTTACAACTTGGCTGCTCATAGCTATTTCTCCTCCAGATTCCCAGAGTAATGATCATTCCCAGCTTTGTTCCCAGAAAAACTTCATATTCCCTGTTCTTCCCACATCCAGGTGAGGTCTTCTTGTGACACAAATGGATTCTTTTCTGCAACTAGATAGGATGTTGCCATGGATTGAATTATGTTCCCCCAAAAATGTGTGTAATCAATTTGGCTGGGCCATGATTCCCAGTATTGTGTGGTTGTCCTCCATTTTGTGATTGCAATTTTATGTTAAAGAGGATTAGGGTGGGATTTTAACAAGCTTACTAAGGTCACATTCCTGATCCAATGTAAAGGGAGTTTCCCTGGGGTGTGGCCTGCACCACCTTTTATCTTACAAGAGATAAAAGGGAAGGGAAGCAAGCAGAGAGTTGGGCACCTCATACCACCAAGAAAGCAGTGCTGGGATCAGAGCACATCCTTT
This sequence comes from Dugong dugon, assembly GCA_030035585.1. Classification (NCBI taxonomy): domain Eukaryota; kingdom Metazoa; phylum Chordata; class Mammalia; order Sirenia; family Dugongidae; genus Dugong; species Dugong dugon. Next base: position 155,333,785 of record CM057460.1, read on the forward strand.
GGATCTGAGGTTTCTGGGCTGAGATGCTCGCAGAACAAGGGGAGACTGATGACAAGGACCTTCCTCCAGAGCTGACAGAGAAAACCTTCCCCTGGAGCCGATGCCCTGAGTTTGGACTTGTAACCTACTAGTCTGTGAGAGAATACATTTCCCGTTGTTGAAGCTTTCCACTTGTGGTATTTCTGTTATAGCAGCACTAGATGACTATGACAGATGTGGACATTTTTCAGATTTGTGGAGAGTCCAGTTTGAACCCAGTAGCCACATGGATGCTTAGTTAAGGACAGCTGTTCTGCGTGCTGGAGATACGGCAACTGACAGAAGTCCCTGCCCTTGTAAACTTTTGATACTGCATTCCCAAGGATGTCAGCATTTGACCCCCCATGCTTTCTTGGAATCTGGTGAGGGATACTCATATTTGTACAAAATTACAAGTGGACCTCACACTGACCCAGTGAAGCTATCTGACCACTGGGAACACTCAGGTGTGGTTATAAGTGGCACTTCGCAATCTCTGATGTGTACAGAGGTCACCTGGAGCTCTTGTTGTTATAAAGATTCTGGTTCAGTGGGTCTGGGTTGGGGCCCAAGAATTTCCATTTCTAACAAGCTTGAATGCTGCTAGTCCTGGACCACACTTTGAGTACCTAGGGTTTAGGTGATACCTATATCATCACCCCACCACCTGTCCTGTTTGTTGTACTGTGGTGGCTTGTCTGTTGCTATGCTGCTGGAAGCTATGGCACCAGTATTTCAAATACCAGTAGGGTCATTATGGAATGGACAGGTTTTATCAGAGCTTCCAGAGTAAGACAGAGGAGGAAGAAAAACCTGATAATCTACTTCTGAAGATCAGCCAATGAAAACCTTTTGGATCACAGAACGCCGTCTGACTTACTTGCTTCAGACACCTCATCAGGAGGAATCAATCGCTGGAGGAGGACATCATATTGGGTGAAATAGGGGGCCAGCAAGGGTGAGGGAGGCCCTTGGTGAGACGGATTGGCACAATAGCTGCAACGATGGACTTGAACTTGGTGGCAGTTGGGAAGATGGCACAGGACTGGGCAATGTTTCATTCTGTTGTACAGAATGAGAGTCAACTCGACGTCAGCTATCGATCGAATTATTATCTATCTTCTATCATCTCACCACCACCAAATGTAATCTTATTTTTCCTTAACTTGCCATGAAACTATGAATGTTGTTGTTAGTGACGTTAAGTTGGCTCTGACTCAGACACTGTGACTACACAAGGGAAAAACGAATTTTCTGCGAGTATTCTAGTGGTCCACATTTTGGACAGGCTGCATGTTTGAACGTCGGCTCTGGGGTCTGCGATAGTTTCCGGGTGATCAGGAGCAGCCTTGAGCATGAGCCTCAGTCCTGGAAGCCCTGGCTTTCTCATCTGTGAGCAGAGACCTTTCCTGCCTTTGTCTCAGTTAGGCAAACATTATTAAGGCATTTTTAAAGGATGGATTCAAGTGTCTCTGTTTGACCATTCTGATGTTATTTTTCGTTAAGTTGTAGGTTACCTCTAGGGAAGTTGCTGGGCTTTGAAATGTTAGCGTGAACAATGACATACTGGCACTCTGAATGCATGTCCTGTGTCTCTAGGGCAAGTATACAGCAGGCGGCCATTTACTGAATGTTTACAGTGTGCCAGGCAATATGCTAACCAGCGTACAAGGATCTTCTTGCTTCATGTTTACAATTCTGTGAGGTGGATTCAACACAACCAAAACAACAGACACACACCAAAAAACTGCAGGTTACAGAGACTGTCACTAGCCCAAAGGCATGCATTTTATAAATGGGTACCGCCAAGACTGGGCCTGGCTCTGACCCCTAAGCCCATGCTCTCGAACAGAGTCAGGTCATTTAAGTGACTGACAAAGTGGTAGTAACAAAACAGATGGTAAGACACGACCAAATGCTCAGCTCTTTATTAAATCTATTAGTGAGGCATTCCCCAATATTGGATTAATTTCAACTTTCTCTGTTAACCTCTGCAAACGCTATTTCCATGTTAGAATCTGATAAACAAGGTCAAAGCAAACTGACCTCACCACTCTGTGCAATGGTGTTAGTCATTGGGGTCTGAAGCAGAACCTTGTATCTCCCCTGGGCTCATAATTACTGTTCCTTGAATGACACTGGTGTGCTGCTGGGGGCGTGAGTCTCTATGTGTACTGTGTTCAAGAAGGTGGGAAACTGGCAGCCAAAATTAGAAACATATTTCCTGCTGAAGTCATAATACAAAAGTATCTTTTCATTAGGAGTTACTGATGGTACCCCAGGTATTAAGTTTGAACAGCAGGTACCATGGACTGCAACAAAGAAACTGCATGATCCTTTAAATACAAATAAAAGAGAGAATTTAATTTCATTCTGAGTTTATTTAACATTTCATCCAAGATGAACTGAAACAACATGTTGATTCCAACACTGGCCAGACAATGTGCTAATACTGAAATAAACATTGCCAGTGAGTAAGTACTCAACAATCATAATTTTTATAGCCTGTTAATAGAAATATCAATGACTTTTACTCTTTACAAGCTTATTGCATTTCATGTGATTGTTCCCCTGAAAGCTTATTTCTAGATCAGCGAAGATTGCCAATCTTGGTTCATTTGTTCTTTTTTTTTTTAAAGTTATAAACCATGATCAAACTATACAGTTACTATTCCTATATAAAAGCATTGAGAGTCAGAAGCTTCAACAAACAATTTTTAAAAAGACATATCTCCATTTTTAATATCCTTCTTATAACTATGCTTTGGTCCTATCTTCCTTGTGTGTGTACAGTTTTAGTGAGTTCATCAATCTTTCAATGAAGATGGTTACCATTCCGAAATGGAGCTACAAATTAACTGGTTTAAGGGTTCTGAGATTAGCTGGAGCAAGCAAGGTAGGCAGACGTTCATGTGCTTTGAAAGCTGCCTTTTGCTAAAAGCACCTTTTAAGTACCTCGTGGAGGTCTGTCTTGAATTCCAGGCTTATACCACTTTTTAAAGAGAAGCAGCTACAGCAACAAAATACATCCAAGGCCAGCATGTCATGGAAATTTTTGCTTCAAATGGTTTAAGGCAGAAATTCTAAAGGAGAAAATTCTGGTGGCATAAAGGAAGGCTTAGAGTCACCCAAAGCTTCAGATCCATTAATTCTTTCAGAGAAAAGAGAAGCACAGACACAAAGCACACCATTTTTTCTTTATGAGGAAATTCAGTCTGGTCACATTGTCTGGAAAATCTGCCAAAACTAAACTGATTTCTACATTTTTTTTCACTTAACACATCTCTGAATTACAATGATCAACACTCAATAAACAAACACCTGGTATTATCACTTTGAACACTGATACACTTGAAACGTAATCTATTATATTAAATATAGTACATGTGGAATCACTAGAAATACTGTAAACAGTGGTATATGGAGTTGTTACTTTTAAACAGGGTGGAATGTAATATACAACATTCAAGTCAAACTCATTTGGCTACTGATTCATAAACACGTGATCTCTGTATCTTTCTGAAACTCAAAGAAATCTATGAGAATGGTAAGACAGGGAGGTGGCTGAAGTATCTAAAAAATAAGCCGGACCAGTTTCAACCAGATTCAACTTAAGTCATACAGTATTGATGTCGGATATATTTTCAAAATGTGACATTTGCAAATTTCGCTAATCTGATTATCTGAAGTGAATAATTGACTATAAAATCAATAACTGCAAAGCGTAAGGTCCACATCATCATAAGAATTTTTTAAAGAAATCCACCAACAATATGGATGCATCTGGTTGCTGGCAGCAGAGAAGTCTCATCACCCTGATCTGTTACGATGACTTTGAAAGGTCTAAGAAGGAGCATTTACGTTACAAATCCAAACAATCTTTCATCTACTTGGTACCTGCCCACTGCCCAAACTGGAAGCCAACTACTCATAATACCTAAGGGCAATTTTTACAATTTGGCCTCAGAACTTTTGTCTTTTCCTTCTGAGATATCCTTGATTTGAAACAAGAGTGGGATGAACATTCAGTATTTCAAACAAATTTCCTTTTCATTGATTGCTAATCTTTACTGAGCATATACTGAACACCTACTCTATGCCTAGCAGCGCTTTTTAAAACCCTGGGTAAGGGTTAGGACATTGTCTTTGAAAAATAAAGGCTATAAAAGCTACAGGAAGGGTATTTCTGTAAATCATGTGATTCAACCGGAAGGCCCAACTGGAAGGGCCCACCAGATGTTGGGCATCTGGCTGCACCAGGTTCTGTGCTTTGAGTAGCAGCATCCCTCTACAAAGCTAACGTAGATCTTGGAAACGTTTCGGTAATTAGGAGAATACAGATCGAACAATGTTTTCTTCACCACCTGGCGAAGGTGTGGTTGGCAAGACTAGCCTCAGAGGTTCTGTTTCCTACTTTACAATCCCTTGTTAAAGTACACGCGTCGTAATTCAGGATGGGTCTCTCGGATCTTGGCTTGCAGGTCAGCCTCCAAACTTGTCACAGACATGGAACTGGAATAAGGGAGAAATGACAAGAGTTATTACATGGTCAGAGATGGGAACTGGAGCCTAGAGGAGCAGGGAGAGGGGGCGGCAGGTGAGGGGATCCCAAGGCTGGATGTAGGGAAACAGAGTCCTGTTTGAAATGTGCTTCAGGTGGCTGGAAACTGAAGATCCTACTCCTTTCAGAAAATGAACTGGTGCTAATAATCAAAGGAAAGCACTTAAAGAACCCAAACTAAAACTTTTTTTTTACCTCTTATATTATTAAAAGGCTAAAAACCACTCACTATTGTCAGGGCTGTGTGGTGAGTGACACTCTCAGACACTGCTGGGGTAGAGAAAGCAATTTGTGGTAATGTCAAATCCCAAGAAAATTAATACAAATGTTTACCACTAAGAAAAAAATGACATAGGCACTCAATGGAATTTATAACACTAAAAATACATTTACACTAAAGCCCCCTTTTTTATTATATTACACATATTTACTATAAAACTTTTATAAAATATTAAGATGTATGAGAAAAACATCACTCAGAGTCCTACCATCGAGTGATAACAAAACAAAAACCCCAAACCACAAACTGTTGTCGTTGAGCTGATCTCAACTCATGTTGACCCTATGTGTGCCAAAGTAGATCTGCACTCCATAGGGTTTTCAATGGATGATTGTTTGGAAATAGATCGCCAGGCCTTTCTTCCACGGTACCTCTGGTGGACTCAAACCACCACCATTTCAGTTAGTAGCCAGCGTGTGAACCATTTGCACCACAATCTTTGCATATGCATTTAAAAAGTGTATTTGAAAGTACTGTATGAGTATACCTATTGAAGCTTATTTTTTAAATTATAAATACATACTTGCTGTATAGAAAGTATAAAGGAAAATTGTCCAGAATCCCTACTACCCAAAAGTTGTTAACACTTTGCTATGTAATTAGTTTTTCCAAATATTTGGTTTCTAATATAGTTGAGATGTGGTAAAATGTGAGCTGAAAAAAGTCAGATTATAAATTTGTATAAAAACTATGTAAAACAAAATAAAAATTACAAATATGGAAAAAAACACTATATTACTAACAGTTGCTATTTTCCATGTAGTGGGACTTTGGGTAATTTTGAAATGTTGACAATGACGTTGCTGCTGCCGGTAATGATACTGTTACGATGTATTGACCATTCACTGGGCCAGATACCACGCATTTTAATCCTTACAAAAACCCGGAAAGCCTGGGATTAGCCTAACTTTACTGCTAAGGAAACCTGCGGGTAACTTGAATTTGAAGCCAGGTCTTTTTCAGTCCAAAAGCCATGCTGTGTTTAAGTGCCAAGCTATACTGTTTTTTCTATTTTTTCTGTTGATATATATGTGTCTATAATTATTATTATTATTTTCTAAAGGCTAAGTCTGATTTTGGAATTACAGTTATTCACACCTTAATGTGAGATGGGAGTTTTCTCTTTTTATCTTCTAGGAGAGTTTGTTTAAAATGGAAATAATCTGTTTGACAGTTGAGTAAAACCCATCTGTAAAACCACCTGATTCTTGTGTTTTTTTTCTGTGGGAGGAAGTAGAAATAATGCTTCAAGTTCCCTAACGGCTACAAGCCTATTCAGACTTTCTAATCTTTCACTGTTGCTAACATTTTTCTGGGAATTTGTACATTTCACCTGTTTTCAGATCTATTGGTATAATGATTCTGATACTATTCTCAGTATCTTTTTCATCACTGCTGAATCTATAATAATGCTTCCTTTTTCAGTCATAAGATTATTTATTTGTGCCTTCTCTCTCTCTCTGTTTGATTCATCTCACCAGACAATCATCCATTTTGTTGCTGTTTTTTTCAAAGAATCCACTTTTTTTTTTCATTTTAATTGTCTTCAGGTGAAGGCTTACAGAACAAATAGTTTCTCATGAAAACAGAAGTACACATATTGTTTTATGACATTGGTCAACAACCCCACAACATGTCAACCCTCTCCCTTCTCAACCCTTTTTTTTTTTGGTGAAAATACACATAGCCAAAGATACACCATTTCAAAAATTTCTACATGCACAGTTCACTGACATCGACCATGCTCTTCCAATTGTGCTGCTATTCTCACTTTAGATGAAGGCTTACAGAACAAAATAGTTTCTCATTTAACGGTTACTACACATGTTGCTCTATGACAATGGCTAACAACCTCACAACACATCAACACTATCCTTACTCAACCTTGGGTTCCCTATCACCAGCTTTCCTGTCCCCTTCTGCCTTCTAGCCCTTGTCCCTGGCCTGCTGTGCCTCATTAGTCTCATCTGGTTTTATGGGGCTGTCCACTCCCCGGCTGAACAGTGAAACCTCGGAAATGACTTCACCACTGAGCTAAAACGGTGTCTGGGGGCCATACTCTCAGGGTTTCTCCAGTCTCCTTTAGGCCAGTAAATCTGGCCTTTTTTTTGTGAGTTAGAATTTTGCTCTACATCCTTCTCCAGCTCTGTCCAGAACCCTCTGTTGTGATCCTGGTCAGAGCAGTCAGCGGTGGTAGCCAGGCACCATCTAGCTATACTGGACTCAGTCTGGTGGAGGCTTGGTAGCTGTGGACAATTAGTCCTTTGGACTAATCTTTTCCTTGTATCCTGTTCTCTTCATTCTCCCTTGCTCCCAAAGGGATGAGACCAGGGGAGTATCTTAGATGGCTGCTCACAGGCTTTTAAGACCCCAGACGCTACTCACCAAGGTAGAATGTAGAACATTGTCTTTATAAACTGTTGTCATGCCAATTGAGCTACATGTTCCCCAAGACCATGGCCCCCACAGCCCTCCACCCAGCAATTCAGTCCCTCAGGAGTTTGGATGTGTCCATGGAGCTTCCATGACCTTTCCTTGTACAAGTTGCACTGGTTTCCCCTGTACTGGGTACTGTCTCACTCTTCACCCAAGATACCACTTATCTATTGCCTATTTAGTATTCTCCCCCACCCCTCCCATCCCTTGTAACCAACAAAGATTGTAACATTTTGTATGTGAACTTTTTCATGGGTTTTTACAATAGAGGTCTCATATGATATTTGTCCTTTTGTGACTGACTTAGTTCACTCAGCATAATGTCCTCCAGTTTCACCCATGTATGAGATGCTTCACAGATTCATCATTGTTCTTTCTCGTTGCATAGTACTCCATTGTGTGTATGTACCATAGTTTGTTTATCCATTCATCTATTGATGGGCATCTAGGTTGTTTCCATCGTTTTGCTATTGTGAACAATGCTGCCATGAACATAGGTGTGCATATGTCTATTCGAGTGATGACTCTTATTTCTCTAAGGTATATTCCTAGGAGTGGGATTGCTGGATAGTAAGGTATGTCTGTTTCTAGCTTCAAAGAACCAACTTTTGACTTTGTTGATCCTTTACTTTTTCTTTATTATCGCTTTTATTTATTTCTGCTCTTGATATTCATGTTTCTGCTTTTTTCTGGAGTTCATTCTTCTGCCTTTTTTTTTTTTTTTAAACTAAGGTTAGACATTTAGTGCACTGATTTTCAGCCATTGCTCCTTTCAACTACAAACATTTAAAGTTATAAATTTCTCTCAAAGCAGCACTTTTGCTGCTTCCTAGAAGTTTTGATAAAGAGTGTTTTCATTATCACTCATTCATGCAGTAGAATGGATAATTATGGTGTATTCATACAATGGACTACTATACAGCAGTATAAATGAATGCACTATAGCTACACACATCAATGTCGATGAATAGTGATTACATGATGTTGAATAAAAATAGCTAGTGCCAGAACACTATATATAGTATGACACCCATTTCTGAAAAGTTCTACAAGAAACAAAACCAAACAACATCAACATGTTAGGCATAAACATGTGATAAAAATTTTAAAATGCAATCACACGATAAACATAAAATTCAGAATCATCGTTAAATCTGCGAGGGAGGCACGGAGATAGAATGGGAAGAGCCCATAAGTAGATGTAACTTATAGCTATAATTTTTCTCGGGTTGGGCAGTGGATTCATGGGTGTTCACTATAGCATTAAAATAGATAAGATAAAAATAATTAAAAATTAAAAAAAAAAATAAAACAGGGTCATGTTCGAGCCAATGAGGATAGTGTGCTATGCATCAAGGAATATGACTAATCCTATTCTGTGCAACTGAGGAGCAAGAAAAATAAAGAAAAAACATACAAATACACAGAGAAACAAAAAGAAAGCAGACTAATAAGCTTCATTTTTAAACAGAGGAAGAAAAGCGGATTCTTGATCTCCCAAATGTGAAACTGTGTATTCTCCAGGGCCATGTGACTTCAAGACATTTGTAGTGACAGAAAACTTTTAATTTCTATACCTAGAGTTAAAATTAATCATAAAAATAAATGCTAAAAGGAAGATATTGCTTTTCTCAAACAAAATCTTTAAGCGAAATCAAGGCAGGGAGCTTCTTTACTGATTTTCAAATCTAAGTCTTTTAATCTCAAAATACTAATAGCTACACTTAGTAAGAGTTTACTTACTATCAGGTACTCTCCTCAGCATTTTATCAACACTATTTCTGAACCACAGAGTACAAGATGAACTGCTGAGCTCTGATGTTCAATCGTCACACACTAGAGAAACAAACTTTCCTGAGGTTAAGCCCTGGATTCTGGGGGTTGTACAATTAAACAGGGATGATTTCTCCACTCTACAGATGAGCTTAGACAACAGATGCTGAAGGGCCTGCCCTCTCCACCGACTCATCTGTAGGTATCAAGCTGATGAAGGACTCTCTCTCCCTGACATTTAAATCCTTTTCCAAGGGCCAAACCAGTTGCCATTGAGTTGACTCCAACTCATGGCAACCTCATGTGTGTCAGAGTAGTACTGTGCTCCATAGAGTTTTCATGACTGTGACCTTTGGAAGAAGAGTTTCCAGGCCTTTCTTCCAAGATAACCTCTGGAGAGACGCCAATCTCCAACCTTTTGGTTAGTAGCCAAGTGAGATAACCATTTGTGCCACCCGTAAACCTACTGCTGTCGAGTCTATTCCAACTCATAGCGCGACCCTATAGGACAGAGTAGAACTGCCCCATGGGATTTCCAAGGCTGTAATGTTTACAGAAGCAGACAGCCACATCCTTCTCCTGCAGAGCAGCCAGTGGATTCAAACCACTGATCCTCCAGTGAGTAGCTGAGCGCTTAACCACTGTGCCACCAGGGCTCCTCATACCACCCAGGGACTCCTTATTCAAGAACAACAACCCACTGCTGTTGAATTGCTTCCAATGCATAGTGACCCTATAGGACAGAGCAGAACTGCCCCATAGGGTTTCCTAGGCTGTAAATCTTTACAGAAGCAGACTGCCACATCTTTCTCCCAGAGCAGCTGGTGGGTTCCAACCATCAATCTTTTGGTTAGCAGCCAAGCACTTTAACCACTGAGCCACCAGGGCTCCTATTTAAGAACAAACCAAAACTAAACCAAACCCACTGTTGCAGAGTTGACTCCAACTCACAGCGACTCCTTAGGGTTTCCAAGGCTGTAAGTCTCTATGGAAGCAGACTGCCACATCTTTCTCCTGCAGAGTCACTGGTGGTTTCGAACTGCAGACCTTTCAGTTAGAGGTCGAGCACTTTAATGACTGCACCACCAGGGCTCCTTTTTATTCAAGAACAGTAGGGGTCAAAGACAGAAACAGTCAAGCAGATAAAAGGTAGAGTTCTTTATCAGGTAGTGAAAACTGATAAAGTTAGAACAGAACACTTCATCTGAAACCTATTTTGGAAGCCTAGGGCGTTAAAAGCCATGTGTTTGGGACTGGTTGGCCCATGAAGGAAAAGACATTACAAAGGCTGAAGCCTGGTAGCATTAAAAAAATAAAAACAAGAAGATGCTGCTTCTCTGTGCCTTCATGCTAGATTAGGAGGAGGCTGATGACCTAGATTTATATAATGCTGATTTAATGCCTGTCAATCCAATTTTCACAACAGAGGCAGGATTCAAGGGCAGTGTGTGTAAAAGACATGCACGCATTAAGGCTTTTAAGACCAAAAAATGAAGTAAGAAGAAGGGAAACAAATATACCAACTACCTAAACTAAGTGCATATAATTGCCATCCCTGGGGGTCAAAATTAAATTCTAATACATCTGCATTACAGACGCATTTGCCGATGGATTGGATGACAGTGAGCTAGCTACATTTAAATTTTCATAAGAGCGAATTTGCACCAGAGTTAACCTGACTTTTACTAAAGAATAAAGCATTTTTTAATTTAACAGTAAAGAGTAGAAATGAGCTGGTAAGGTGTTTTGAAATTAGACAGACTTGGGATTGATTTCTGCCTCCATTTCTTTTAGAGACCATGGCTTCATTCATCTTTTCCAGTCTCAACCTCCCTACCAGTGAAATGAAGTAATACCTCCTGCCTCTTTGACTAGCTTTTAGGATTAAAAATCATGATCATTCTGAAGAGTAACATCTACATACCTTTTCTGAGGGAACAGAGCACAGCAGAGAGGTGTAGCAAACACCAAACTTAAAAAAAGAAAGAAAAGACGAGTTAGATAATCTTAGAAATAGCAAACTTTTGATTTTTCCCCCATTTTATTAATGTTAACAATCCCCCTTCTTTCTGTACAGCTTCATATTCCCTCACACAGTATGTCTTGTTTGTGTAATTTTATTACCTAGGATTGCCGAAATAATGAAAAAAACAAACAAAAAAAAAAAAGAATGAGATAATAGGAGTTAAAAAAGAGCCTCAGAAATAAGAGTCCAAATGTTGTAGGTTTTTCTAAAGACAACACGGTATTGTTAGCTGTTGTCCAGTTGGCCCCTGACTTATGGCAATCCCATGCATAATGGAACAAAATGCTGCTCGGTCCTGCGCCATCCCCATGATGCGTTACAGACGGGATCACTGTGATTCATGGGACTTTCACTGCTTGATTTTTGGAAGCAGATCACCAAGCCTTTCTTCTCAGTAAGTCTTTGGAAGCTCTACTGAAACCTGTTCAGCATCATAGCAACATGCAAGCCTCTACTAACAGACAGGTGGTAGCTGTGCATGAGCTGCATTGGCTGGGATTTGAACCGGGTCTCCCTCACGGAAGGCGAGAATTCTACCAATGAACCACCAATGCACTCAAAAAGCTACTTATATCTAATTCCTGGGACCGGGAATTCCAAATCATTCTGGGCCAGTCTCATTTTCAAAACTTGTGTCCCATATTATCCACCCTTTCCCTCACTTTTCATATGCTGCATATTTATCTTTAAAAAAGCAATTAATGATATGAAAGTAACTTCTACTCACCAGAAGCCAACCAATCCAACTTGCACAGGCGCACTCATCCAGGGGAACCTCTGTGTTAAGACAAACGTTACCTTGAACATGTTTTATACAGACTTTTAGAGGCAATTTCTTCTGCAAGTGAACTAAAGGGAACCACTCCCCATCACAAGATCCAGATGCAATGCAACTAGTGAAAACCTGGGGTAACCCTGCAAAAGCACGTTAGTCTTCACTCCATAGTGCTTCTTGATCAGCTTCTAATTTTTTCCCTTGCACGTATCATCTGAGTGATGTTTGGCTATATAGAGGAGGTAGAGAAGTAGCTATTATTTAATTATAAGTTGACTCTAGCTGGGGAAACAGTATGGCCTGGTGCCAAGATTTGAAGTCACATCAAAACCAGTTACCATGGAGTCGACTCTGACTCCTGGTGACCCCATGGGTGTCAGAGTAGAACTGTGCTCCATAGAGTTCTCAGTGGCTGATTTTTTGGAAGTAGATCACCAGGTCTTTCTTCCTAGCTACCTGGGGGTGGACTCGAACCTCCAACCTTTTGGTTAGCAGCTGAGGGTGTTAACCATTTGGACCACCCAAGGACTCTGAAGTTAAATCAACCTGCATGTAAATCTCTGCCCTTCCAGTCCGTTCCCTGCTGTGGAGAGAGGGCACGCAGAGCCTAAGTTCTCCAAGCTTTGATGCTTTCATCTTTAAAATGAGGATCAAAACTGCTTCCTAAAGGTGTGTGGGTTAAGATATACCAGATAACATTCATAAAACAGTAGTACAGTGCCTGGAACAGAGCAGAAACCTAACAAATTTTTCATCCCCTATTCCTTAGCTTTCTGGGTTATAGTCACTGTTAGTATGGTTGAAATTATCTCTGGCATAAAACATTTTTTGCTACTCGTATTTTCTTTTTAATGAAAATGAGTGAGTTAGTCTTTTGGAAAATAAATGCTGTTAGTTTTTTTAGTTTTAAAAAAGGTGTGGTACCAAAATTCATAACATAAATAGAAATGAGATATATGGTTTCATATAAATAAAAACCAACCAGTTGCCATTGAGTCAATTCAACTCAAGGTGACCCCATGTGTTTCAGAATAGAACTACACTCCACAGGGTTTTCAGTGGCTGTGATCTTTCAGAGAGGAGCCCTGGTGGTACAGTGGTTAAGTGCTTGGCTGCTAACGGAAAAAGGTCAGCAGTTTAAACCCACCAGCTGCTCTGTGGAAGAATGATGTGGCAGTCTGCTTCTGTATAGATTTACAGCCTTGGAAACCGTATGAGGCAGTTCTACTTTGTCCTATAGGGTCACTATGAGTCAGAATCGACTCGATGGCAATGGGGTTATTTTGGCTTTTGGATGTTTCAGAAGTAGATCACCAGGACTTTCTGAGGTGCCTCTGGGTAGAATCAAACGATCAAATTTTCGGTTAGTAGCCAAGCATGTAGCCATTTGCACCACCCAGGGATTCCTATCATATAAATAAGGCCACAGAAATAGCTAAGGTCAAGTTGTGAACTGGTTGTAAAGAAGTCAGCCAAGTTAGATAAGAGTCAACACAAGCTGTTCAACGACAATGACCCCCAATGAGGCTTGCGTGAGAGGCGTACTCTGGTCCCCGAGAATCCTCCGGTGAAAAGGCACATCACAAGGGTCAGCGTGGGGTGAGAGAGGCATAGACTAGAGGGGAAGGGAGAAAAGTTGTCAAGAGGAGACGGATCCACACTGGTGAAGCAGAGGGACTCCACCCCTTAAAGCACAGAAAGAAAAGAAAAATGTTTTATCTCGGGCAACCGGCTCTGATGATGATGAATTTTCTTAGGAGAGGACAGATCCTTGCCCTAGGTTTCCCAGGCATTGCTGGGGGCGGGAAGGGAAACTAAATGGTGCTTGAAATCCTGTGGTTGAGGGGGGATGAGCTTGGGCAGATGAGAGCAGCTTCCTCTTTCAAGGGGACTCTTGTCCGCAGCAACAGGGCTAACCTGCTATGCAAAAGGGAAGAGCTGCGTGTAACCTCAAAGATGGAAGTCTACAGACACACTGTGAACTCTGGCTCATGCAGAGGGTTCTGATGGAAAAGCCTCCCACTCCCCATCTCTGGTAATGAAAAGGATCCTGGAGAATTCCAACGCAACCTGCAAAACCTAGCCTGAATGTCATCCCTTCTCCTGACTCCTTCTCTAGCTCTCCTTCCTGCCTAATTCATCCCTCACGTTTATGCTCCTACACACTTTAAAATCAGTAAAAAAACAAACAAACAAAAAAAAAAAACCCTAAAACTACTGCCATCAGTCAATTCTGACTCATGGCACCCCCATGTGAATCAGAGTAGAACTGTGCTCCACAGGGTTTTCAATGGCTGGTTTTTGGAAATAGATAGCCAGGCCTCTCTTCTATGGTGCCTCTGGGTGGACTCGAATCTCTAACCCTTCAGTTAGCAGTCAAGCTCATTAACTGTTCACACCACCAATGGACTCCACGCTATAAAACAGGTATTTCCTGCACAGAACTGAGTCTGAGACTAAATTAGTGAGCTGTAGATGTTTTATCTTCCACTATATACTGACAGAACTCCTTAGGGTTAGGGCATGTTATGCTTAGCACAAAACTGAGTAAACAGGATATTTCAAATAAAAATTAAAGACAGTGACTACAAGTTTAAAAAATATATATTCAATGAATTCACTGAATTCAATATTCAATGATATAACAAGATAAAGTTGATATTACTCTAAATGCTTTTTCTCCGCATGATCTTTAACGACATTCTATAAAATGCATGTAATTAAAGTATACGATATGTTTTGGTATACATATACACCTGTGAAACCATCATCACAAATAAGATAATGAACATATCCATCACCCCTAAAATTTTCCTTGCTCCTTGTGCCCCTCCCCATCCCCTAAACCTCCTATACCACTGCCTGGCAACCACTGATCTGCTTTCTATCAGTATAGGTTAGTTTGTATTTTCTAGAATTTTACATATGGTGTCTATCGTATAATTATTTTGAGATTCATCCCTGTTGTTGTGCGTATCACACTTTTTTATTGCTGAGTTAAGGATTCCATTCTGTGGATGTACCATAATTTATTTATCTGAACATTTTTTTCCCCTCCCATTTTTTGGCTATTACAAATAAAACTGTTATGAACATGTATGTGTCTTTTATGGACATATGCTTTCATTTTTCTTAAATACCTAGAAGTAGAATGGCTGGATCATATGGTAAGTATATGTTTAATTTATTAAGACACTGCCTAAGTATCTTCCAAACTGGTTGCATCATTTAACATTCTCACCAGCAGGATATGAGAGTTCCAGTTCCTCCACATCCTCACCAACACTTGTTATGGTCAGTCTTTAATTTTAGCCTTTCTAATATGAGGGTAAATCAAGAAGTATTGCTAGAAAATCATAGAAGCCTTTATTAAACAAAAACATCAAAATGTGAAACTACTGTTTCTTGATATATCCTCCACCTAGGTCTATACACTTCTGAAGGCAATGTTTCCACCTCTCTAATCCCTCCCTGAAGAATTCTTGCATCCTCGAAGGACTCAAATCATGTTCCTTTTAAATGTTCTTTGAGTTCTGGGAACAAAAAGAAGTCTTAAGGGGCAAAATCAGGGCTGTAGGGGGGATGGGATAAGGCTTCCCAATGAAATTCTCATAGGACAGCTCTTGCTACCCTCAAAGAATGAGGAGGTACATTGTCGTGATGGAAAAAAATTCCTTGGTGCAAATTTCCTGGCCTTTTTCTCGCCAATGCAGTTTTCAATTTTCTTAAAACTTCTTCATAATAAGCCCCCATGATCGTACTGTATCCTTCAAGAAAATCTATCTTGATTATCCCTGAGGAATTGCCATAACCTTCTGAGCGGTCTTCCCTCTCTTGGCTCATCTTTGAGGTCTTCCTGTTCTTCCTTAAAACGCTTGATCAATCTGAAAACTGTTGCTTTATGTGGGGCAGCATTCCCATAAACTTGTTACAAAGCTTCACTGATTTGGGAAGATGTCCATTTGAGTTTTGCTTATAATTTGGTATTAGTCCTGACCTCAAAATTGTTTTTTTATGGCACAAAAAGTATCTCTTTTTTTTGAAGGCACCCTAATGAGATTAAGACAAGTGTATTACTGAGAGAACTTGTCTGCTGCCATCATGTTTAAACACGTTTTGTTTGGAGTAAACCAGTGCCTCTATGAACTGGAACCCTAGTAGTAATGTTTTTTGACTTATCCTCATAGGTATGTAGTGGTAGCTCACTGTAGTTTTAATTTCAATTTCCCTAATGACTAAAGAGATTGAGCATCTTCTCCTGTGCTTATTTGACACTGTGTATCTTCTTTGGTAAAGAATCCTTTTACCCATTTTTAAAAGTGGGCTGTTTTTTTGAATGAGTGTTGAGGATTCTGTATACAAGTCAGAATGTATACATATCAGACATGTGTTTTGAAATCTTTTCCCCCAGTCTGTGGCTTGCCTTTTCATTCTCTTCGTAGTATCTTTTGATGAACAGACATTTTAAATTTTGATGAAGTCCAATCAATCAATTTTTCTTTTTGGGACTGTGCTTTTGGTGGTGTGGCTAAGAAACCGTTGCCAAGGTCTCAAAGATTTTCTATTATGTTTTCTTCTAGAAGTTTTATAGTTGTAGATCCATTGTGAGTTAATTCTCGTATAAGGCACAGTCTATTCCCTACACATAGCCTACATCCCAGCCAACGTAACCATCTGCAAGTGTTCCCGCAAATCATGCTCTGTGTCCTCTCTGAGCTTCTGTAGAACATGTGCCCTTGGTCAGTCCTCTGCAAGTCTCTTCCACCTACCCCAGTTTGGTAAGATATCTCCTCTGTGCCCTGTGCTGTAATCACCATGTATTGTAACCATCTGTTCCTATGTCTCTTTCCCCCCATGCTATATGCTCACTGAGAGCAGGGTTCATGCCCTATTTCTGTGACTCTAGGGTGTAGCATGTGAGGCATTGATGGTTCAGTGGCAGAATTCTTACCTTCCGTGTGGGAGACCTGGGTTTAATTCCCAGCCAATGCCCTTCACGGGCAGCCACCACCCACTTGTTAGTGAAAGCTTGCTTATTGCTAAGATGCTGAACAAGTTTTAGAGGAGCTTCCAGACGACGACAGACTAGGAAGAAAGGCCTAGAGATCTACTTTTGGAAATCAGCTATGAATGCCCAATGGACCACAACGGTTCGATCGGTAGCTGATCACGGGGATGGCACAGGACTGGCAGCATTTTGCTCCTTTGTGCATGCCATCTCCTTGTGTCAGGGACAGAAGCTAGTAACAACAACAGAGCCTAGCACATTGCCTGAAATACAATACTGCAAAAAAGGACTGCTGAATTAGCAAATAAACGAACAAATAAATGCTACATTCACATGCTATTAGCAGACAACCCTGAAAATCTATTGAGTAGACACAGATGGCCACCTTTATTAATGGGAATGTACAAGAACTACTTAAGGAATGTGGCAAATATTATCTGACCCAAACCCTATCAATTTTATTGTTAATAAAAGTGCCAGCAAGAATGACCTAAGGTAAAGAAATCATAGGAACTAGTCTTCAAGAAGAGTTGAATCACCAGATTTTAGGCAGTGGATTTTTGGTTTACTGCAAAAATTTCCATGAGTCACCTGCCCACAGCTGATGTTTTTTTTCAACACACCACTTGGGAAAAGATAAGGCGTTGGGGGAAAGATGAGTCAGGCTGAATGCTCCCCAAGCATCGCCCTTTAAAAAAGCTGAGAATGTTCAATTAGTTTTGTTTGCCGAGGAGCTGGTTATTTTCAAGACAAAAGCCCAGATAAGTACATCACAGCA
Source organism: Dugong dugon (assembly GCA_030035585.1). NCBI lineage: Eukaryota > Metazoa > Chordata > Mammalia > Sirenia > Dugongidae > Dugong > Dugong dugon. Next base: position 155,351,440 of record CM057460.1, read on the forward strand.
GAGCGTCACCCACTCACAAGAGTGTTGTGAGCTGCTAAGGAAAAATCTTAGGAGCCATTGTAAACCGGGTAGGGTAAAGCCTGCCTTTTCAAATGGTACGTGAAAGCGCTTTGAAAATGGAAAGATAGGGGCATTAATATAAGTTTATGTTGCCTATGTTTTAGCAATACCTATCCTATCAATAGACAGCCTGGGTGGCGCAAATGGTTAAGCACTCAGCTACTAATGGAAAGGCTGGCAGTTCAAATCAACCCAGAGGCACCATGGAAGAAAAGCCTGGCAATGTACTTCCATAAGATCATAGTCATTGAAGGCCCTATGGAACACAGTTCTATTCTAACACATACGTGGTGGCTGTGAGTTGGAATCGACTGGTATATTTGGTATATCATATCAATTTAAGTCCTAAGGTCCTCGCTACCTGGGCAAAATGGAATATTTAAATGTAACAGCAACCCTGAACTTGTGAGTGTGAAAAAGGCATGGGTACCTGAACAGTATATTAACCCAGTTGCTGTTGAGTTGTCTCTGACTCATAGTGACCCCATGTATGTCAGAGCAGAACTTTGCCCCATAAGGTGTTCAACAGCTGATTTTTCAGAAATAGATATTGCCAGGCCTTTCTTCCAAGGTGCCTCTGGGTGACTTGAACCTCCAACCTTTCAGTTAGCAGCTAAATGTGTTAACCATTTGCACCACCCAGGGACTCCAAACAGTATGTCACCATTACTTTTTCAAAGCAAAATCTTCCACTGGAGCCTGAAGAAGTACAGCTACAAGCAGATCTCCTGTAGCTAGTGAGGATCTCAGGCTGGTTGGTCTGCCCCTCCTGAGCTTTGTACAGGGGTGCTGAAGCCAGTGGCCCCTTTTTGCTGCAGGTGAGGCCCTACCTGTGGTGGGTGGGACAGGCAGAGGAGATGGGAAGCATGGCGGCTCACTTCCAAGTTATTATAGAAGGCCACAATACCAAGCAAAGGTAAGAGAGGGGCAGAAAACCCAATGCTTATTCATTTTATTCTTCTGAAAAAGCCTGCAGCAGTGTGGCAATGATGGGCTAAACAAAAAAAACAAAACAAAACAAAACCATCGAGGCAACTCCAACTCCTGGCCAACCCCACATGTGTATAAGAATAGAGCTGTGCGCCATAGGGTTTTCAATGGCTGTGATCTAAAAGAAGATGGGGTTAACCGTTTGCATCATTTGCCAGGTACTGCATATGACAAAATGCCAAGCTATACCTACAGCAATTTCCATCTGTTATAACAAGACACCCTATATGTCTGTCAGTTTGTCATACCGTGGGGGCTTGTGTGTTGCTGTGATGCTGGAAGCTATGCCACCGATATTCAGATACCAGCAGGGTCACCCATGGCAGACAGATTTCAGCTGAGCTTCCAGACTAAGACAGACCAGGAAGAAGGACCTCGCAGTCTACTTCTGAAAAGAATTAGCCAGTGAAAACCTTATGAATAGCAGTGGAACATTGCTGATACAGTGCCGGAAGAAGAGCCCTCCAGGTTGGAAGGCACTCAGAAGACGACCGGGGAAGAGCTGCCTCCTCAAAGTAAAGTCGACCTTAATGATGTGGATGGAGGCAAGCTTTTGAGATCTTCATTTGCTGATGTGGCATGACTCAAAAGGAGAAGAAACAGCTACAAACACCCATTAATAACTGGAATGTGGAATGACGAAGTATGAATCTAGGAAAACTGGAAATCGTCAAAAATAAAATAGAACGCATAAACATTGATATCCTAGACATTAGTGAGCCAAAATGAACTGGTACTGGCCATTTTGAATCGGACAATCATATGGTCTACTATGCCGCAAATGACAACTTCGAAGAGGAATGGCATTGCATTTATCGTCAAAAAGAACATTTTAAGATCTATCCTGAAGTACAAGGCTATTGATGAAAGGATAATATTCATACACCTACAAGGAATACCAGTTAATACGACTATTATTCAAATTTATGCACCAACCACTAAGGTCAAAGATGAAGAAATTGAAGATTTTTACCAGCTTCTGCAGTCTGAAATTGATCAAACATGCAATCAGGATGCACAGATAATTACTGGTGATTGGAGTGCAAAAGCTGGAAACAAAAAAGAAGGATCAGTAGTTGCAAAATATGGTGTTGGTGATAGAAATGATGTCAGAGATCCCAGGATAGAATTTTGCAATGCCAACGACTTCCTCATTGCAAATACCTTTTTTCACCAACATAAATGGCGACTATACACGTGGACCTCACCAGATGGAATACACAGGAATCAAATTGACTACATCTGTGGAAAGGGACGATGGAAAAGCTCAATATCCAGTCAGAACGAAGCCAGGGGCTGACTGTGGAAGAGACCATCAATTACTCATATGCAAGTTCAAGTTGAAACTGAAGAAAATTAGAACAAGTCCACGAGAGCCAAAGTACGACCTTGAGTATATCCTACCTGAATTAGAGACCATCTCAAGAATAGATTTGACACATTGAACACTAATGACCGAAGACCAGACGAGCTGTGGAATGACATCAAGGACATCATACATGAAGAAAGCAAGAGGTCATTAAAAAAACAGGAAAGAAAGAAAAGACCAAAATGGATGTCAGAAGAGACTTTGAAACTTGTTCTTGAATGTCAAATAGCTAAAGCAAAAGGAAGAAATTATGAAGTAAAAGAACTGAACAGAAAATTTCAAAGGGCAGCTTGAGAAGACAAAGTAAACCATTATAATGACATGTGCAAAGACCTGGAGATAGAAAACCAAAAGGGAAGAACATGCTCAGCATTTCTCAAGCTGAAAGAACTGAAGAGAAAATTCAAGCCTTGAGTTGCAATAGTGAAGGATTCTATGGGAAAAATATTAAACAACGCAGGAAACATCAAAAGAAGACGGAAGGAATACATACAGTCACTATACCAAATAGAACTGGTTGACACTCAACCATTTCAAGAGGTAGCATATGATCAGGAACCGATGGTACTGAAAGGAATAAGTCCAAGCTGCACTGAAGGCATTGGTGAAAAACAAGCCTCCAGGAACTGACAGACTATCAACTGAGATGTTTCAACAAATGGATGCAGTGCTGAAGTGCTCACTCGTCTATGCCAGGAAATTTGGAAGACAGCTACCTGGCCAACGGACTGGAAGAGATCCATATTTATGCCTATTCCCAAGAAAGGTGATCCAATCAAATGCAGAAATTACAGAACAATACCATTAATATCACACACAAGTAAAATTTTGCTGAAGATCATACAAAAGAAGCTGCAGTAGTATATCGACAGGGAACTGTCAGAAATTCAGGCTGGAGTCAGAAGAGAACATGGAACCAGGGATATCATTGCTGATGTCAGATGGATCTTGGCTGAAAGCAGAGAATACCAGAAAGATGTTTACCTGTGTTTTATTGCCTATGCAAAGGCAGATAACTGGGTGGATCATAACAGATTATGCATAACACTGTGAACAACAGGAATTCCAGAACACTTAATTGTGCTCATGAGGAACCTGTACATAGATCAAGAGGCAGTTGTTCAAACAGAACAAGGGGATACTGCATGGTTTAAGGTCAGGAAAGGTGTGCATCAGGGTTGTATCCTTTCACCATACCTATTCAATCTGTATGCTGAGCAAATAATACAAGAAGGTGGACTATATGAAGAAGAATGGGGCATCAAGATTGGAGGAAAACTCATTAATAGCCTGTGTGACGCAGATGACACACCTTCCTTGCTGAAGGTGAAGAGGACTTGAAGTACTTACTGATGAAGATCAAAGACCACAGCCTTCAGTACGGATTACACCTCAACATAAAGAAAACAAAAATCCTCACAACTAGATCAATAAGCAACATCATGATAAGCGGAGGAAAGACTGAAGTTGTCAAGGATTTCATTTTACTTGAATACACAACACCTATGGAAGCAGCAGTCAAGAAATCAAAAGACGCATTGCATTGGGAAAAGCTGCTGCAAAAGACCTCTTTATTTTTTTCTTTTTCTTGACATTGGTTATCAACCCCATGACATGTCAGTACTCTCCCTTCTTGACCTTGTGTTCCCTATTACCAGCTTCCTGTTCCCTCCTGCCTTCTAGTCCTTGTCCCTGGACTGTTGTGCCCCTTTAGTCTCATTTTGTTTTATGGGCCTGTCTAATCTTTGGCTGAAGGGTGTTCCTCAGGAGTGACTTCATTACTGAGCTAAAAGGGTATCCAGGGGCCATATTCTTGGGGTTTCTCCAGTCTCTGTCAGGCCAGTAAGTCTGGTCTTTTTTTGTGAGTTAGAATTTTGATCCACATTTTTCTCCATCTCTGTCAGCGACCCTCTATTGTGATCCCTGTCAGAGCAACTGGTGGTGGTAGCTGGGCACCATCTAGTTGTGCTGGACTCAGTCTGGTGGAGGCTGTGGTACTTGTGGTCCATTAGTCCTTTGGACTAATCTTTCCCTTGTATCTTTAGTTTTCTTCATTCTCCCTTGCTTTCGAAGGGGTGAGACCAGTGGAGTATCTTAGCTACTCACAGGCACAAAAGACCTCTTTAAAGTGTTGAAAATCAAAGATGTCACCTTGAAGACTAAGGTGCCCCTGATCCAAGCCATGGTATTTTCAATCACATCATATACATGTGAAAGCTGGATAATGAATAAGGAAGACCGAAGAAGAATTGATGCCTTTGAATTGTGGTGTTGGCAAAGAATATCGACTATACCATGGACTGCCAAAAGAACGAACAAATCTGTCTTTCAAGAAGTACAACCAGAATGCTCCTTAGAAGCAAGGATGGCGAGACTACGTCTCGCATACTTAGGACATGTTATCAGGAGGGACCAGTCCCTGGAGAAGGACATCACGCTTGGTAAAGTACAGGGTTGGCAAAAAAGAGGAAGACCCTCAAGCAGATAGATTGACACAGTGGCTTCAACAATGGGCTCAAGCTTAACAATGATTGTGGGCATGGTGCAGGACCGGGCAGTGTTTTGTTCTGTTGTACACAAGGTTGCTTTGAGTCGGAACTGACTCGATGGCACCTAACAACAACAACTCAACAAGACGATTATGTAAAGTGCTCACGTATGTCTCCTGTCCAGTGTTTGTCAATGATTAGTGTAACTGCAGCAACTCTTCCAAAACTGCAAGCCCAGGAGTTCAAAGACAGAGAGAAATTGCAAGAATGAAGTAACAACTTCATTGTACATGCTTTCATCTCACATCACAGGTGACCTGACTTTTCAGCATCAACGCAGGCTGAAAGGCGGACTTTCTTATGTATGTCCTGGAATCCCAAGTGGGATCAGGACACATTAGCAGAGCGGTGTGCCTGTGTCTACATGCTGGCGCGAGGCTCCATAAAATGTCCCACCAGCAGTGGGAAGTGGACAGGAGATTCCGGTCTCTGCTCCAAACCATGCTGGCAAAATCCTTCTGCTAACTAGGTGTTAGGTGGCATTTGAGAGGTGCAGTGAAAGGAACAGGAAAGCTTAAATGCCGGGGATGTTGCCACTGAAGCTGACCTCCAGTGTATGTATGGTCACTTGCAGATTCGTGACAGTCATAACCTTGTTATACCGTTTGCTGAGTGATCCATGTTTACCGCTTCTCTCTTGCAAAAGCTGTCATTTTTATATAAGACAAATTAATATGATAAGATGACAATTTCCAAGCCTTGCATCCACCTGGAAATCTAGACTTGCCTTAGAAATCTGATTTTGCTTAACTTTAGCAGGAGGGGTGGTTCAGTTCATTAGATACGTTTCCTGATTCTCCGTCATGCCTGAGTTGCCCCTGCCAAAAACTTAAGAATTTAAAATAGTCAAGAAGTTTGCTAACTACCTGGCAAGTCAAAAAGTGGCTTGGATCCACATATACCCTAGCAGAACTACTATAAACCTAATGACTTAGTAGATCAAGAGTCGGCAGAGAATGATACAGGCATCAATTCAATGTAAAGTTACAGATCCATGAGATGGGTCACTTATTACCAGGGTTATGGTTAGAATGATGTTGATGGTACCCATTCTAAACTTATTATGTAAGTCTCCCTTGATGCCTAAATTACTTTCTGTAAGGCAAGCAAGGAGGGACAGAGAAGGACATGGATTTTTTTTTTTTTTTCAGTTTACCTGGAAATCACTGAAATGTCAAGTTGGTGAGTTTCAGATCATGACATACTCTGGTAATTTTAAGATACAGTCACTGTTCTAGCACATACAGTAATCCTTTAGAAACTTTAAATAGTTAACAGTCTTTTCTTAACACCTGAAAGAGACTTTGACAAAACTTTTTTTAAGAATCCTCAAAATGAGAGTGTATTTAAGTAGGCAATATGACAAATGAGGCCAGAATTAGATTTTGGTCCATACTAACTTTACTGCTTAAATATAAGTACTTTCTTTGTATTCCTAAAAGGTTATATTTGGTTTAATCCTACGATTGAGACTGTCAGAAACACAAAAAGAAGGTACATGGGGAATCAGAAGGTTTTCAAGGACATGGCTTCCTGGGGTGGCACAAGGCTCTGCAGATTTCCTCCAGAAACTCCTCAAAGAGCAAAGGGATCGATCAGTCACGACCGAGCCACCAGGACACTCTTTTGCACATTTCACATTAACATGTAAGATTGCTAAAGGTAGCAGTTCCAAAAACTAAAGCTCAGAGAATGTGACTCCTCCACTTTCCCAAAGCTCCAAAGAAAGAATTTGAGAGGGGGAGTAATGTAGCATAAAATAACATAATAAAAATAACATAATAGGGAAAGAGTATCCCCTTTCCCCCGTGGGGATTTGGGCATTGATATGTAACAACCTGGACATGTCCTTCAAATGAGGTCCTCGATATTACTGCCTCTTAATAGCATACTTGCTTAACTTATTTTTCCAAGAATATGACTTCATCGAAAGTGTCAATGAAGTGTTCACTTAGCATTTGCCTTACTTTTCCGATTTGGGACCATAGGGCATATGTTGTTGTTAGCTGCCATTGAGTTGGCCCCCGACTCATGGCGATCCCATGCATGATGGAACAAAATGCTGCTCGGTCCTGCGCCATCCCCATAATCAGTTGCTGATTAGACCATTGTGATCCACAGGTTTTCTTTGGTTGATTTTCAGATATAGGTTACCGTGCCTTTCTTCCTAGTTTGTTTTAGTCTAGAAGTCCACTGAAACCTTTCAGCCTCATAGCAACATGTAAAGCCTTCACTGACAGATGGGTAGTGCCTGAGCATGATGAGGTACATTGGTTGGTAACTGAACCCAGGTCTCCCGTGTGGAAGGGGAGAATTCTACCACTGAACCACCAATGTCCTCATTTGAAGTACACAGGTCAATACACATGCCTGTTGGGCATTTTAGAATTGTACTAATACCTGAAATCGTTCACGAAGTGCTTTATCTATAAACTATGTCCTCTTTTCAAAGCTTTATAGTGTCTCCTCATTGTTACAGTTCTAAGACCTCAAACAATTTACCACAAATTGCTGCCCTCATCACTGTAATGTACCTGCTCCTACCGAGAGGTATCTGACCCCTTTCTCCTGGCAGATCGGATGATGTCAGTTTCCAAACATGGCATGAACCAAATGAGTCACCCTATCCCACCGTCTCCTACTTCTTATAAGAACTAGAAAACTAAGGTTAAGCATAAATATGGCATTAAAGCATGGAACCTATAAAAAAAAAAGCAATGTAGAAAGAGTGCATGTAATGCCATGAGATTTCTTGGTTACAATTTTATCCTATAATATTGTCAGACCTCGAAGGGAGATGGCTGGTAGATTAATGAAGTATTAGATATGATCACCAAATATGGGGAAAATTATTATTTAGGAAACATTGCGTTTTTATTTATGGGGCTGGAAAATTCAGCAAAGGATATTGGTAATGGCTGCACAACATCACTGATGTAACCGACCTCACTGAATTGTATACGTAAAAAAAATGCTGAACTGGCTAACACTATGTTATCTATGGAGCCCTGGTCGCTCAGTGATTAGGAACCGAGCTGCTACCCAAAATGTTGGCAGTTCAAATCTACCAGCCACTCCTTAGAAACCCTATGGGGCAGTTCTACTGTGTCCTGTAGGGTTGCTATGAGTCAGAATCAACTCGATGGCAATGGGTGTGGGTTTGGGTATTATCCACTATTTGTACAAAAAAAAAAAAAAAAAAAACCACTGGGGTACTAATTCAATATTCCATGAAGCTACTGCTCTAAATTATTATTTCTATCCATATATAGTATGGATAAGCCCCAAAACCAAACCCACTGCCAACCGACGAGTCGAATTTTGACTCACAGTGACACTACAGGATACAGTAGAACTGCCCCATAGAGTTTTCAAGGCTGTAAATCTGTATGGAAGTAGACTGCTGCATCCTTTTCCCGCGGAGTAGCTGGTGGGTTCGAATCATCGACCTTTTGGTTAGCAGGCAAGCGCTTAACCACTGTACCACCAGGGCTCCTATAAGGAGCTATAATATGGATAGTACGGATAGTGACTTATAAACATTTCATACACATAGTAACTTCTAATCACAGAAACACATCATTCCAAATTCACACCATTTCCTCATTTTTACCTAGAGAGGTGTGCCCAACCGATGATGAGTTAAACGGAAGGGGGCAGCAGTCTTCATTTGTGAAAGCTTTTCTAAATATCTGAGATTAGAAATAAAATGCTCCTAGAAACATCTTTTTTACTTCAGTGTCTAGGAAAGACTGGCCTTCAAATCTGTCACTATTTATGTAGAGAATGTTCTGTATAGTTTGAAGCCTAAAAAAGGAATCGAAAGGATTGAAATGATGACAAATAGAACTAAGTCTTACCTTTAAGAAGGCCTTCTTCTCCAAAGTGTTCATGATAAATGGAGGGATTGCTGGAAGTAAAGAGAGATCCACTTAAACCTTTATTTAACATCTAATTTCAGCTCACATTCCTCCCCATTCCCCCCCAACAATTTGATGAAAGGCTTATTCTACGTCTAGGCTATTTTCACACTGGAAGAGTGAAAAGTATTTGCAATAATTCTTTAAAATACTTTAATTTTTTTTTAAAATCCACTGTTCCCATTTCCTAGATTTTTGAAAAATAAGGTGTCATGGATTGAATTGTGCTTTAAATCCTAACCCCTATACCTGTGGTGGAGCTCTGGTGGTGCAGTGGTTAAAAGCTTGGCTGCTAACCAAAAGGTTGACAGTTCAAATCTACCAGCCTTTCCTCGGAAACCCTATAGGGCAGCTCTACTGTGTTCTACAGGGTCACTATGAGTTAGAACCAATTTGACAGCAATGGGTTTGGTTTTTTTCTTTTTTTTGGTATACCTGTGGTTGGAGCCCCGGTGGCACATTGGTTAACAGCTCGGCTGCTAACAAAAAAGTCAGCAGTTTGAAACCAACAGCCACTCCTTGGAAACCTAGGGGGCAGTTCTACTCTGTCCCGTAGGGTCACGATAAGTCGGAATTGACTTGATGATGATGATAGTGGGTTTGGGTTTTTTTTTGGACACCCATGGTTATAATCATTTGGAAATGTATTTTCTTTGTTATGCTAATGAGGCAGTATTAGTGTAGGGCGTGTTTTAGTCATCTCTTTTTGACATATAAAAGGAGCAGATTCAGCAGGCAGAGATGGGGGAAGATAGATGTCACGCCACAAAAAGATCTCCAAGGAGCCAAGGAACAGAAGCTGGAGAGACAAGGACCTTCCCCCAGAGCTGACAGAGAGAGGAGGCCTTCCCTTAGAGCCAGCGCCCTGAATTTGGAATTCTCGCCTCCTAAACTCTGAGAAAATAAATTTCTGTTTGTTAAAGCCACCTACTTGTGGTATTCTGTTATAAGCAGCACTAGATAACTAAGACATAAGGTAATGCCTTTTGCCAGCCAGAAAGTTTTAGAATCTTGAAGAAAACTTCACATTTAACTTTAAACATGCAATAGTACAAACGTCAGTAACTTTTCTCTCCCACACTAAATAAAACAAATGCAACCCCAAGAGTTATGCTGAAGTGCTATTCCTGTACCTGTAAATATGACCCTGTTTGGAAATAGGGTTTTTCTTTTGTTATGTTAAGGAGGTCATACCAGAGTAGGTGGGTCCTAAACCTAATCCTTTCTGAGTGGTATCTTATAAAAAGGGAAAAGAGACACAGAGAGACAGACACACAGGGGAAGACAGATGCCATGTGATGATGGAGGCAGATACATGTATAAGCAGGAAAGGCACCCCCAGGACTGCTGGCAACTACCAGAAACTAGGAGAGAGGCCCACAGAAGAAATGGACATGGCTGAGACCCTGATTTGTACTTTCAGTCTCCAGAACTATGAAAAAAAAAAAAATTCTGTTCTTTGTGGTATTTTTTATAGACGCACTAGGAAACTAAGATATGCTAGCACCCATCACAGGTGGAGTACAGGTAAAGAATCTTGGCTTGAGTCAGGCAGATCTGCTCCAATCCAGGCTAAACCACTTGCTAGCTGGGTGATCCTGGAAAAGTTCCCTAGCTTCTCTGAGCCTCAGACTTCTGTTTTCCTCATTCATAAAATGAGAAGGGCATCAAACTTGCTGTGATGACTAAATGCAGTCATACACAAAAACTGTCTGGTATGTGGTGGGCTGTGTTAGTTCATTTACTCACAACTTTTATCACACTAAACTGTTACATCTACTATTCCAATATTTCAATTACTTTTATAAATTTCACCGGAACTAGAAAACTATGTTTCTTCTCTGGGGACTCAACAGTATTTAAAATAACTGAGTTACCAGCAATGATGTGTTGGACTGCGTGAACCTCAACAAGAGCAAGGCATTTCAAAACTGGAAAAAAACAAAGCCAAGAGCAAATCCAGGGTAGGAGCTAGAGTTGCCGCCTCAACTTCAGAAGTGCCATTCTCAGAAAAACAAGGGCTCGGCAGCCACAGCCCTGGGGGATTCCACACCTCCTCATAGATTAGTGACGAGCTGTTACATCAATGAGCCTCTGTGTATAGGCCCCAAGCTGTTTACTTCTTCCCATAAGGCTGGAGCCTATTAGCCAAAAAAGCCCACTAGTGTCAAATTCAAATGTTTACATACCCAATTGCTTTAAAAATAGCCCCCCAAAGCAGATTTTAGTCATTTAGAGCCTGTCTGCTGTGTCCAATAACAAAACTGTGCCCAACATAGGCACAGATAAGATAAAACCCTGCAGTTATAAAGATCCCAAACCGATGCTGCCCTTTGGAGCTCTCTGACCCAGATTTCCCATTGTGCTGTTGAGTGACATCACCTAGACACGTCCCCCAGGAGTCCCCTTGCTCTCTTCCTCTTCTGGTGCTTTACCCAACCCTGCACCATTTCCTTTTGGAAAAGTGTCCTGTTGTGAGGAACCTCCCTCCCTACCCCATGCAAAACCTATCAACATGCTGGCCCCAATAAATAGTTTTGCAACACTGCCATCTTGTGGTCGTATCTTTTTCCTTGATCAGCCCCAAAGTCCCTCAAACTCACTACACAAGCTGGTCCTGGACTCAGGGGACTGACTGCAACCATCTCCAGGACTGCTTCATAGCCACCCGCTAGTGCACACTGGGAGGGGCTCCTTTGTTAAGTCAGATAATGGCGCTTTTTCCCTAATAGCAGGAACGCCAACATAATGTGCCTCAAAGTGTCCTTCATGCATTCTTCTCCAACTTTCGGTGCTTACTCCCACTAATGCGCATTCACAGTGACAAAGAGAACTTAAAAACAGCAAACGGTACTATAAGGAAAACTTGACAATGGTTGATTAAGCGTGCTTCATATGAGAGATTAGTTTTCATTGGCAAAATGTTATTTTCATTCAGTTCATATGATTAAACATACTAATTTCTGTTTTGTTCGCTTTTCTGCCAAGAGTACTATAACTCCCAGGCACTCCGACTTCTGAGTGAGTCTGAGAACCTTCTCTAGGTCCCTGGTCTGAGGGTAGTTTTAAAGAGTCTTAGGGGTGGACTAGAGCTTCTCAGTGGAACTAAATACAATGCAGATTTTCTGCTTTTGTTCACAATGACTCCAAGCTCTTTGTACAAAACTGAGTAGTAGCTTGGTACACATTTTATTAATAGCTGTTCTAACCATCCCAGCTTGGTCCATGTTCCAAGGATTTATAATTGATACAAACAAATCTTCAGTAGAAACTACTCCTATCCAAGGGCTTTTTGAAGTTTCTTTTCATGATTCTTGAAGATCAATTTCTCTCCCTTCAAATTCTCACCACCTCCTCTGCCACCACCCTGGCCCAAACTACCATCAGCTCTTGCCTGGAGTACTGCAATGGCTTCCTAACCCGTCTCCTCCCATTCACTCTTGTCCTCCCAGTCTACTCTCAACACAGGAGCTGGAGTCAGGCAGTTAAAACGCCAATTGGTTTATGCCACTCCCCTCCTCAAAACCCTCCACGACTCCTCACCCCTTAGATTAAAAACCCAGGGCTCTAAGCGCCTGTAGGACATCCTCGTTCTGTCTTCCGGAGTTTCACTGACTCCCTTCCTGAAGCTCCTCACCTGCCTCCTTCCACTGCTTCAAAGGCAAGGCAAGCCCCCACCTCTCTTGCTGTTCCCTCTGTCCAGAATATTCATCCTCTGAAAGCCACTTGGCTTATTCTCTCCCCTCTATCAGGTCCTCTTTCCTGGCCATCCGGTCTACTTCCACCCCAACATTCCTTCTCCCTTTCTTTCTCCTTAGCCCTTGTTAGGGATTGAATTATGTCCCTCCCACCAAATATGTGTTGGAATCCTAACCCCTAAACCTTGGAGCCCTGGTGGCGCAGTTGTTAAGAGCTATGGTGAGCTATGGCTACTAGCAAAAGGTCAGCAGTTCGAATCCACCAGCTGCTCCTTGGAAACCCTATGGGGCAGCTCTGCTCTGTCCTATAGGGTCGGAATTGACTCAACAGTAAGGAGTCTTTTTATTTTTTTAGTATCTATGGATGTATCCTGTTTGGTGATAGGTTTTCTTTGTGATGTTAATGAGATCATATCAGTGTAGGGTGTGCCTTAAACCTAATTACTTCTGAGTTATAAAAAGAGCAGATTAGACACACAAGGAGGACTTATCGGGGAAGAAAGACTCTATCTAATGAAGAAGGATGAATCTACAAGTCTGGGAACTCCAAGGATTGCTGGCTACTAGAAGCTGAAATGGAGCCCTGGTGGCACCGTGGTTAAGAGCTCGGCTGCTAACCAAAAGGTCAGCAGTTCAAATCCACCAGCTGCTCCTTGGAAACCCTATGGGGCAGTTCTACTCTGTCCTATAGGGTTGCTATGAATCAGAATCGACTTGATGGCAATACGTTCGGTTTGGTTCAGAAGCTGAAAGAGACAAAGAAAGACCTCCTCCTAAAGCCATACCCTAAAACAAGACTTCTAGCCTCTCTTGAGACGATAACATCTCCATTCTTTAAAGCCACGGACTTGTGGTATTTCTGTTATAGCAGCACGAGGAGACTAAGACAGCCCTTATCATTATCCCAAATGCTATATACTTTACATATTGCTTTCTGCCTCTCCCAGTAGAATGTAAGTTCCACCAGGGAAGTGATTTTGTTGCTGTTGTTCACTGGTGCATACAGGCTGTCTGACATATATTTATGGAATAAATGAAAGATGACAAGGTTCTACTGACCCATGCCGGGGGCTGCCATGAGAACCCTGGAGATGACGACTTGCGCGATGGCTTGTTTTGCAGCATTTGCTGATTCACCCAAGCGGTTCCCACTTTCATCGGTGACAGGAATGCCAACTTTGAGTTCCCTGCAGAGCATGACACATGTAAAGAAGTTCACAAATGTCTTCAGGAAAAAGCTTGAAATATTACAATGTTAGGAGTGATCAAGTCCCTACTTAATCCTAAAACCCCCCTCAAGTGTCGTTTTTTGGCACTGACAAGTCTGTTTTTTAATACCGTGAGCATTCTGTGATAGACACAAAAGTAAAACAATGCTAGTAAACTTTTAAAAAAAGGTGGACTTTTTTTCAGTAACAATATGATTTAAAGGGTGAGTATGCTAACTTAAAGATAAGGCTAATTCCTATGCTCATGTGCAACTCTGAGCAACTTTCCAAATGAGAAATGGTATTATAAGTGAACTATACTGACATAGGAGTCACTAGTACATGGCACTATTGTATATTCATTAACTATAGTTACTAACACTATAATTATAGCTCCTATTTTTACCCTGTTTTTCGTTATCTATTCCAAAATGCTTTTTCTTGTTCTTTCTTCTCCTTTAACTTTTGCCAGTTCTAAAAAATACTTCCAAAGATATAGATTAATATTACTTTAAACCCAAAAAGAAAATTCTAGGGAAAGTAAAAGAACCTATTTTAGAGAATAAGCTTTCTCTGCATAGACCTTCTTTGCCTAGTCCTATACAACTAAATGGAAGCGTTAAACTATATTTTTAAAAAAACTTTTTATTACACAGAAGCAGAAGGAAGAGTAAACTAAACTCCCTGGTACCTATCACTCTGCTTCAAGAATTAGCAGCTCATGGCTAACTAATCTTGTTTCATCTATGGACCCATCCTCTTACTCAGCACCAAAAAAAAATCCAAAAAACTCCAAACCCGTTGTTGTCGAGTTGATTCCAACTCATGACCACCCCATGTGTTACAGAGTAGAACTGTGCTCCATAGGGTTTTCTTGGCTGCAATCTTTATGGAAGCAGATCGCAAGGTCTTTCTTCCATGGTGCCACTGGGTGGGTTCAAAGAGCCAACATTTCGATTAGTAGCCAAGTGCAAACCATTTATGCTACCCAGGGACCTATCCTCTCCCCTCACCAAAAAAACTAAACGCACTGTCATTGAGTCGATTCCAACTCATAGCAAGCCCCATGTTATTTTGAAGCAAATCCCGGATTTCACGTAATTTCATTTGTAAACATCAAAATAAAAATTTAAAACGCATTCGACAAACCTAATTATTCTAAGAGAGACTCTACCACCAAGCACAAGTCCTTTCTCAGAGTGTACACTAATCTTACCTTTGCCTCATTAATGGAATATTAATGCAATTAGCAGCAGCTACGGCAGCAAAGGGGACAAAACGCCCTATCAGGGGTGAGACGTGCTGCAGAAAAGACAATTACAAAACATTATGTTACTTTTCCTGCATTACAGAATGGAAACACTTGTTTCATGAAAACTGAAAGATTTCAGAGTGTCATTTGTGTAGCCATCACCCATCTGTCAGCTTGTTGTACTGTGGTGGCTTGTGTGTTGCTATGATGCTGAAAGATAAGCCATCAGTATTTCAAATACCAGCAGGGTCACCCATGGTGGACAGGTTTCAGGGAAGCTTACAGACTGGGACAAACTAGGAAGAAAGGCTTGGGGACCTACTTCCAAAAAAAATGAGCCAATAAAAACCTTATGGATCACAGTAGAACACTTGCTTTGGATGCATCATCAGGAGGAATCCATTACTGGAAGAGGTCATCATGTTTGGTGAAGTACAGGGCCAGTGAGGGTGAGAGAGACCGTTGGTGAGATGGACTGGCGCAACAGCCACAACCATGGACTCAAACATGCTGGTGATTTTGAGGATGATGGGGACCAGGCAATGTTTTGTTCTGTTGCACACGGGGTCACCGTGAGTTGGAGATGACTTCACGGCAGCTATCACTCTCTATCCCTATTTAGAGACTGATAACTTTCAAAACTTGTGTCCTAGGACAATTTTTATATTTCCAGCATGGAAATACTAGGATAATGCAGACTTGTAAGACATTTTCACAGCTTAGTGTGGCTGAAGGAGTATGGACTTGGGGGTCTCATAGTCCTGGGCTCAGATGCTGGCTCCTTCGTCTCTTCACAAGCATGGTCTGAGACTACACAGCATCAGATGTGCTCTTAGGCTGGGTGAGCATCTGCACTTAATACAGTGTCAGGCACAGACCAGGGTCTTGGTCAATGTCATTGGTCACAACCTTTGCCAAGCTTAGTAGAAGATATAATTAAAAATATGCAGCTGAAAACAATAACTATAATAAGCAGTTACCACCAAGTCAATTCTGACTCCTGGCGACCCCATGTGTGTCAGAGTAGAACTGTGCTTCACAGGGTTTTTCATGGCTGATTTTTTGGAAGTTGATCACCAGGCCTTTCTTCTGAGGTACCCCTAGGTAGACTCGAATCTCCAACCTTTCCGTTGGCAGCCAAGCACCTTAACCATTTGCACCACCCAGGGACTCCGATAACTATAATAAGACAGTCATTTTATGACTTGGACCATTTTTACAAATAACAGAGGGACTTAGAGCCAGGCACGTGAGAAGAAAATAAGAAGCTTCACTATGGAAATAAAAGTCAGAGTACCTTAGTTAGTGCATTAAGTCCTAGAGCTGTTGCTACAGCACCAGTTGTCGCAGAAACGTAGGCTGTACCCAATTCACTGAAAAGAAAGAGAGTATCGCGTAAACAGCACGTCTACCTGAGGAAACTGTGCTACAACATTTCTGCAAGAGATGAGGGGGAAGTGCAAAGGATCTTGACTAAGAACAGGGAGTCCACAGAACCACATTCATTATCACTCAACATGTAGAGACATCTAGAGAAAAAGCAAGTGGACCCATAAAAAAATGTGATTCTACACATATAACCTTGTAACAACCTAATAGAGGTGGACACATAGAATGTGTATGCACTGGGTGGAGATGGGAGGGAAGTTGTTAGTATGTAGGGATCTATAAATGTAGGAATATGCCTATTGGGTTAAATGTTTGTAGCGAATTTGCTTAAATAAAAAAATACTTCTGAAAATATTAATATACATACTGCAAATAAAAAATGCAATATTGCCAATTTTAAAATTATATCTTACTGTGTAAAAATACTAAAAGTCTCATCTTCGAAATGCAGTTAAGCAAATGCAATTATCTTTTAAGATAAGTTAGATTCAAGGACTGGAGGAAATGAAGGTATGATAAACACTGCTGGCTGGTAGATTTCAATATCCTTAGTTCCATACGATGATAGTAGAAGAACATGGACTATCAAAAGCAATTTTAATTGAGAAAACAAACAAAAAGCATTTTTGTTTCAAGTGTCATACAAGTTATGCTAAAATTTTGGTTAACTAATCTCTCTAGCCTGTCTAAAATATTTTAACAAGAGGCAAATTTTAAAACCATTTATACTTTTTCACTATTCACAATAGCAAAAAGATGGAAACAACCTAAGTGCCCATCAATGGATGAACGGATAAGTAAAATGTGGTATGTGCATACAATGGAATACTACTCAGCGATAAAGAAAAATGAGTTCCCAAAACATCTTACACTGTGAATGAACCTGGAGGACATTATGCTGAGTGAAATAAGTCAACTACAGAAGGAAAAATAAATGGTACGTTCTCATTTTTATGAAATGACATGACAACAAGTTAATATACAAAAACTAATGTTCATTAGTGTTTACCAGGGATCGGGGTGGAGGGGGATCACTCTCTAGATAGCAGACATTTGTTACTTTTGGTGATGAGAAAGGTAACCCTGAATAAGGGTGAAGTGTACACAGCCTGATGAAGGTAACAACGTCACTAAAAAGTACACAAGAAAAAAAGGACTTGCTGGTAACTGCTATGGCATATGTAATTTTGAAACAACAGCAAAACAACCAAAAAAATACATGTGTGAGTACATATATATGTATGTAGGCATATATGTGTATAGGTATGTATATGTATGTATGAATATATAATTATATGCATATGTATGCACATCTTTGTGACTGTAGTCACATATATTCAATATATAATAAAGCACAGAGGGGGCACAGTTATGGATACTTCTTAGACATAACCAAATACCTCTCAGGATTGGACTTCTAGGTTTCAAGGATTAGGACCATAGTCTCATAGGACATCTTGGTTAATTGGCAAAATATAGTTCATAAAGTTATGTTCTACACCATAGTTTGGTGAGTAGTGTCTGGGGTCTTAAAACCTTGTGAGTAGCCATCTAAGATACAATGATTGGTCTCTACTTGTCCAGCATAAAAGAGAAAGAAGGAAACCAAAGATTCAAAGAACAAACTAGTCTACAGAACAAACTGTCTACATGAACCACAGCGTCATCTATCCTGAGACCAGAAGACTGGATGGTGCCCGGATACCACTACTGATCATTCTAATCAGGGCCACACTATACGGACCCTGACAGAATGGGAAAAAAATGTGGAACAGAACCTCAAATTCCTACAACAAAACAAAGCAAAAACAAAAACAGACCTACTGGACTGACAGAGACTGGCGGACTCCCTGAGACCATTGCCCTGAGATGCTCTTCAAATCTTCAACCAAAACTAACCCGAGGTCACCTTGTAGCTAAATAACAAATTGGCTCAAAAAATAATGACTACCACCTGTAAGTACTCTGCTCCTTTAAAAAGATCACCTATATGAGACCAAACAGTCAACAATTACTTTAAAACAAAGAGGAGAATGTAAGGGTTAGAGAAATTAGATTAATGGAAATGGAACAACCAGAACAGAAACAATGTGAAAGTTCACGCATTGTGAAGAATGTAACCAATGTCCATGAACAACCTGTGTAGTTGTTGTTGAATGGGAACCTAAACGGCTGTGCAAACCTCCACTGAAAACATAGTAAAACATTATTAAAACAAAAAAACCAACAAAACCATTTTATACTTTCTTTTTGGCTCCACAGGTCTTTATTTCAAAAACAAGAGTAAAAGTCATGCTGCCACGGTCTCCCCTTGATTTCTGCAGCATCCATACTGTACTGACCCAGCTATATATAGTTTTTATTGTTGTCAAAATACACATAGCACAGTATTTGCCAATTTAACTTTTTTTCACGTGTACTATTTAGTAACATCAATTACATCAATCATACTGTACAACCATCACCAATATCTGCTGAAAATTTTCCAACACCATAAACAGAAACTCAATGCTTCCCAGATAATAACTTCCCCTTTCTGCTTCCCTCTCGTCCCTAGTAACCGCTAATACATTTTGGTTGACACAGCTACTTTTGATATCGATGATTTTCACATGTGCAGGGTTGATGGGGATATGGCTTGTCATTTCCCACAGGCCATGGCTGAGCTGCCTGCTGTGTGTTTTGAAGGGGTAGTGAGCTTGAGGGTGCAGGAGACGGATCAACCTATCAGCACCACTTTAACAGTGTGCGTAATGTCTGAGAAAAAACAATAGAACTAAAAAAAAAACTTGATTTCAACTCATGGTGACCCCACATGTGTCAAAGTAGAATTTTGTTCCATAGAGTTTTCAATGACTGTGACCTTACGAAAGAAGATCACCAGTCCTTTCTTCGGTGGCACCACTGATTGGATTCGAATCACCAATCTGCACCAAGCGCAAACCATTTGCACCCTTCAGGGACCTAATGTCTGAGAAGGTAGGCTGAAAAAACACTTCAATCAATAGAAAGGGAAGAAATGAAACATTTAATCTAAAAATATGCTACATAATATTCTAAACGATTTGTACAAACGTGCTTTTTTTTAAACAGGAGAGTGTCAGCACTTAATCCAATGAAAGATGGCGAGCTGAAGGAGACGGCTGAACCTTGCAGTCTTACTTTACAGTGAGAGGGGCGTCTCCGCTTCTATTGGTGTAATTGACAATTGCATTGAAGGACTGGTTAATCCACTGCCAGAAGAGCACGGCCGGCGTAGACCTAAAACAGAACAACCCATTATATTACCAGCATCACTTGTTACCTCACTGCCAACCAGAACAGAACAGGTGAATATCAGCAACCAAAGAGATGTGCTGGAAGGGAGAACGCCGGGTGAAAGGCTCCCAACTGAGGATATGCGTGGTTGAGCAGGTTTATGTCCTCTGAGCCTCAGCTTCCTCATTCATTAGATACTCATTCATTCATTGGGTGGTTCTGAGGATGAAGTGAGATAGCATTTGTAGAGGGCCTGACACAGAGTTTAAAAAAAAAAAAACAAAAAACAGCTGCTGTTGACGCCAAGTCATGGCAACATCATGTGTGTGCAGAGTAGAAATGTTTTATAGGGTGTTTGTGGCTGTGATTTTTTTGGAAGCAGATCGCCAGGCCTTTCTTCTGAGGTGCCTCTGGGTAGGTTCGAATCACTAACCTTTCTGTTAGTAGCCAACCACTTAACCGTTTGTGTCATACAAGCACAGAGTAGGCACTCAGTAAATATTAGGTCCCTTCTCTTGAGGCTAAAAAAAAAAAAAAAGACATTTGCAGGCTACGCAGTCCTGGCCCTTCCTAACTGCAATCATCTCTGTCTATATCTATATGAAGAAATTAAAAAGAGAATTGCTTGACAACTCTTTGTTTTCTTTCTCCATCTCATTTTCTTTCGGGGCTAAAGATTTAAGGAAAAATTTAACCTCCTTTCGAACAGTAAAAAACCAGTTGCTATCGAGTTGATTCCAACTTATGGCGACCCTGTGTCTCATAGTAGAACTGTGCTCCATAGGGATTTCAGTGGCTGATTTTTCAGAAGTGGGATGCCAGGCTTTTCTTCTGAGGTGCCTCTGAGTAGACGCGAACCTACAACTTTTTGTTAGCTCATTAATTGTACCACCTGCGGGCTCCTTGAGTAACAAAGAGAGTGCAGACAAACAGGTAAAACCGATCCCTAGGGTTGCAACCTTTATACAAAATGGAACTAAAAATGAAGTGACATTTTATTTCAATAAAATTATTTATATACATAAAATGTACTTTAAGCTTCTGCAATATAAAGTGAACATATCTTACCTATAAAACGTCATCATGCAGCCTGTGATGGTCATGTTCATCGGAACCTGAGCTGACATTCTTCCTATCAAAATCATCTTTTCACCAGTGTCAGGATGAAAAGCTGAATCATAGATGTACTTTGCTCTCCATAATTCATTTTCTGTAAGACCTGGAGGCACAATTCCTTGTCTGGGAAACACAACAACAAATAACATGGCAACTGTTCATTTTAAAATACCTCACCGTGTCCTAGAGACAAGCAGCTGCTGTGTTTTTAAAAGCTTACACTTCTCTAAAACAACTGTGCCTTGGTAGGGTAACATGAATCTAACTAGGATGTGCAGTAAGTGAAATCTTAATAACACAAAAATCAATAAATACTTAAAATGAACATTTCAAATCCACTCTCAAATTACGTGTAATTTGGAAGAACAAAAAATTTACCTTGTATAATAGAGAAGTAGTTAACTTTGAAACAGTCTTTGTTTTAAATTATATAGTTAAAGAAGTATTTTGAACTTTGTGAACTCTAAAATATTTTTAACCAATTAGACAAAAGTTATAGCAGACAAGAATATGAATTCCTTTTTAAGCCAGTGGTTTAAAAGCCTATATTAGACTCTCTAGTTAAAAAAAGAAGAAGTTAGCTTCATCATTCACTACTTTTCTCCTCATTAATTAACAAACACATGTTCACGGCTAGAAATTCTGAAAACTTTGTTCTAATGCAGAAATGCATTAGAACAATTGAAATCACTCACGCCTTTCCTACTTAGCACCACTGTTAACGTTTTGGTGAACACATTTTCAGTCTCTCTTTTATGTTCTACATGCCATGTGGTTATTTACAGGTGTCACACTGTACCTGCTGCTTTACAGCTACTTTTTAAACTCATTAATATATATTGTGAACGCTTCTCTGGGTCATCTTTAAACACTGCATAGCATTCCACCATATGATCATAAAATAATACACCAATCCTCTGTTGCTGGACATTTTTATGACTCCTATTCTTTTTTTTTTTTGCATTTGTAAAGTATGAGGAAATAAATACCCTCATGAGTAAATCTTTGCCCACATCCAAGATTATTTTGAAAGAAATGAGTAAATTTGATAAGACAAATGCTATGAAAAATATGAGGGTAAGTCAAAAAGTATTGCTACTAGGATTCCAGTTTATACACTCACGGGTTTACTCCAAACAAAACGTGTTTAAACATGTCTCTGTGATCAGTGGATGGCTGCAGACAAGTTCTCTTTGTAACACATTTGTCTTAGTCTCGTTAGGGTGCTTTCAAAAAAAAGGGATACTTTTTATGCCATGGAAAAAAAATGATTTTGAGGTCAGGGCTAATATCAAGTTTTTAGCAAAACTCAGGTGGACATCTTCCCAAATCACTGAAGCTTTGCAACAAGTTTATGGGAATGCTGCCCCACATAAAGCAACACTTTTTAGATTGATCAAGCACTTTAAGGAATGTTGTGAAGACCTCAAAAATGAGCTGAGAGAGGGGAGACTGCTCAGAAGGTTATGGCGACCATTTTCTGGGATTTCACAGGGGTAATCTTGATAGATTTTACTGAAGGACACAGGACGATCACAGGGGCTTACTATGAAAAAGCTTTAAGAAAATCGAAAACTGCACTGGTGAGAAAAAGCCCAGGAAAGTTGTGCCGAGGAATTTTTTTCCGTCACAACAATGCACCTGCTCATTCTTCGAGGGTAGCAAGGGCTGTCCTATGAGAATTTCATTGGGAAGCCTTACCCCACCCACCCTACAGCCCTGATCTGGCCCCTTCAGACTTCTTTTTGTTCCCAAAACTCAAAGAACATTTAGAAGGAACATGATTTGAGTCCCTCGAGGATGCAGAATTCTTCAGGGAAGAGTTAGAGGATGGAAACACCTTCAGAAGTGTATAGACCTATATGGAGGGTATGTCGAGAAACAATGGCTTCACATTTTGATATTTTTGTTTAATAAAGGTTTCTATGATTTTGCAGCAACTTTTTGACTTACCCTCGTTATTAAGACTTTACTTATATCTTTTGCTCATTTTCTCTACTTGAGTATGTCTTTTTTTATCATCAGCAGCATCATCGTCATCATTATTTATCATTACTATTTAAACCAATTACATGTTCTGGTGCCAATACTCACCATTTTAATTTGACCGTCCATTTTAATATTTCTTAGAGCAATTTTCCTTATTCCATTACTCTTCCTTTTCCCCTCAAAATGCCTTACTCAATTTACTCTTCCAGATAAAACTTAGAGTCATTTTGTCAATTTTTTAGGCAATCACAACTGTAATTTGACTGGAATTGTATTAGTCTGGTGAGAACTGGCACCTCTACAATATTGAGCCTTTCTATCCAGGGCTACTGCCTGTCTCTCATTACTCAAAGGCTTCTTTTAATGACCCCCAGTGGGCTTGTAGTTGCCACACACTTCTCGGTAAGTTTATTCCAAGATATTTCACATTTTTATTGTTTTTATGAACACAATTAAAAAACACTGTCTAATTGATTATCATTGGTTGATAGGAAACTACTGACTTTTTGTGTTTCTTCTAAGCAGCCACTTAATGGTATTCTCTTATTAGTTTCATTGTTTTTTCAATTGATTGCCGAGAATGTCATCATTTGCAAGTAATAAAACTACTGCCACATCTTTTCAATATATTTGTTTTTCTATGTCTTCCTGAATTGGTTAGGACTTCTAGAACAATGCTATATAATAGTGGAGATTAAGGCATCTCTGACTTGCTCCTTCCTTAATGAGAATGACTCATAATGCGGCAATTCTAGTGGAATGTTTACTTGAATGTTAATAGAAGTTACGGGAAAAAAGAAAGAGCTCATGTTCAAATCTGTGAAAATGAATCAAAGAGGGTGGTGACTCTCTTTAACTTATAGATATGTCTTTATTCACCTGGGGAAAACTTCTCTGTTATATATTTTAAATGGCTTCTTCTGCATTTTTTTCTAGTTTCTACTTTAGGAGTATTGATGAATTACATGTTCATTCTCCATTCTCTCTTCCCCTTAAGTGTAGTCTTCTTCATACCTTTTCCTTTTCATCTATATCAGAGGCTGGCAAACTCCACCTCATGATCTGTTTCTGAATAGTTTACAAGCTAAGAATGGTTTCTACATTTCTAAAGGGTTATAAAACAAGCTGGAGTCTCTGGATGGTGCAGATGGTTTCCGTACTTGGCTGCTAACAGAAAGGATGGAGGTTCAAGTCCACCAGAGGCACCTCACAAGAAAGATCTGGCAATTGACTTCTGAACAATCAGCCACTGAAAATTCTATGGACCACAGTTCTACTGACACACATGGGGTCGCCATGAGTCAGAGTCGACTCAACAGCAACTGGTATGAACCCTGGATATCCATGTTAATTAAGGGTAAGCAATGGGGGCAGAAAACAGGTCTTCCTTTCCTTTCCTTTTTCCTTCCTTCCTCCCTCCCTCTCTCTCTCTTTTAAAGGACTCCAATGTAAAAAAAAGTCATAAAATCACTAAGTGAAAGTTTAAACACAGTAGGTTAACATGATGATCTATTGATACATCAAGCCAAAAAACAATCAACATTACCTGTAATCATGTATTGTTTTCCTTGCATTCTCTAGTTGCTTCTTGCTTAACAAGATATTCCGAGGATCAGTTACAGTGAAGAAATGATTGGCTCGTCCAACAAAAGTGCTTTGGTCCCATCGAGGCTCTTTAATATTGATGTTTGGTGGTAGTTCTCCTGACATCGTCCTAGACTACGGAGGATCAAAAAGGCAAGTTCACTTAAGGGTTACGATGTCACTACACAGAATAGGCACACTAATCTTCAAGTGGAGCTCTGGTGACACAGTGGTTAAGCGTTCGGCTGCTAACCAAAAGGTCGGCAGTTCGAAACGACCAGCCACTCCTTGGAAAACCTACAGGACAGTTCCACTCTGTCCTATAGGGTCACTGTGAGTCGAAATCAACTTCACAGCAGTGGATGTGGTTTGGGTTTTGGAATGTTCAGGTAAAGAATTAAACAGTTTTGTACTCTTCCAACGTATAGAAATAATTTTGCTAAAAATAGCAGATTATCTAAATCCAAAGCTAACTTTGTCCATAAGTTTCAACTGATCTTAAACAAATTTCAATCATTTCCCAGATATTTCTAAGTACCCAGTATTCCAGGATGGCTGCTCACAGGCTTTTAAGACCCCAGATGCTACTCACCAAGGTAGAATGTAGAACATTGTCTTTATAAACTATGTTATGCCAATTGAGCTAGATATTCCCTGAGACCATGGTCCCCACAGCCCCCAGCCCAGTAATTCGGTCCTTCAGGGAGTCTGGATGTGTCTACGGAGCTTCCATGACCTTGCCCTGTACAAGCTGTACTGGCTTCCCCAGTATTGTGTACTGTCTTACCCTTCACCAAAGTTACCACTTATCTGTTGTCTATTTAGTGTCCCCCCCACCCCAACGCCCCTGCCTCATAGCCATCAAAGATTGTTTCTTTTTGTGTGCAAACCTTTTCACGAGTTTTAACAGTAGTGGTCTCATACAATATTTGTCCTTTTGTGACTGACTTATTTAACTCAGCATAATGCCCTCCAGATTCATCCATGTTATGAGATGCTTTGCAGATTCATCATTGTTCTTTATCACTGCATATTACTGCACTGTGTGTTTGTACCATAGCTGTTTATCCATTCATTTGCAGTTGGGCATCTAGGTTGTTTCTACCTTTTTGCTATTGTGAACAATGCTGCAATGAACATAGGTGTGCGTATGTCTATTCATGTGATGACTCTTACTTCTCTAGGAGTGGGATTGCTGGATCATATGGTATTTCTATTTCTTGCTTTCTAAGGAAGCACCATATCGTTTTCCAAAATGGTTGTATCATTTTGCGTTCCCACCAGCGGTGCATAAGAGTTCTGATCTCCCCAAAGCCTCTCCAACACTTGTTATCTCCTGTTTTTTTTCACTCATGTCAGTAATGCCGGGGTGAGATGGTATCTCATTGTGGTTTTGATTTGCATTTCTTTAATGGCTAGTGATCACGCGCATCTCCTCATGTGTCTGTTGGCCACTTGAATGTCTTCTTTGGTGAAATGTCTACTTTCTTTGTCTTTTTTAAACTGGATTATTTGTCTTTTTGTTGTAGAGGTGTTAGATTTTCTTGTAGATTTTAGAGATTAGACCTTTGTCTGATTTGTAATGGTCAAAAACTTTTTCCTAATCTATAGATTTTCTTTTTACTCTTTTTGTGAAGTCTTCTGATGAGCATAAGTGTTTAATTTTTAGAAGATCCCAGTTATCTAGCTTGTCTTCTGGAGTTGGTGTGTTGTTAGTTATGGTTTATATTCCACTAATGCCGTTTATTAGGACCTCTAGTGTTGATTCTATTTTTTCTTCTATGAACTCTATAGCTTTTGGCTTCATATTTAGGTCTTTGATCCATTTTAAATTAGTTTTGTATATGGTGCAAGGTATGGGTCCTGGTTTTTTTTTTTTTTTTTTTTGCAGATGGACATCCAGTTTTTCTAGCACCATTTATTAAAAAGGCTGTCTTTTCCCCATTTGATGGACTCTGGGCCCTTGTCAAAGATCTGGTGACCATAGGTGGATGGATTTACATCTGGGTTCTCAATTCTGTTCCATTGGTCATTGTATCTGCCATTGTACCAGTACCAGGTTGTTTCGACTACCATAGCTGTATAGCAGGTTCTAAGGTCAGATAGTGTGAGTCTTCCTACTTTATTCTTCTTCAGTGGTGCTTTACTTATCCAGGGTCTCTTCCCTTTCCATATAAAGTTAATGATTGTTTTTTTCCATCTCTTTAGAGAATATTGTTGGTATTTGGCTCGTGCTTGTATTGTATTTGCAAACTGCTTTGTATAGAATTGTCATTTTCACAATATTGAGTCTACCTATCCATGAGCATGGTATGTTTTTCCATTTATGTAGATCTCTTTTGGTTTCTTGCAGTAGTGTTATTAGTTTTCTTTGCATAGGTCTTTTACATCCCTGGTCAGATTTATTCCTAAGTATTTTTTTTTTTTAGGGGCTATTATAAATGGTATTGTTTTCCTGATTTCCTTTTCATCTTTCTCTTTATTGGTGTATAGAAAGCCAACTGATTTTTGTATGTTTATCTTGTATCCTGCTACTCTGCTGAATCTTTCTATTAGTTCCAGTAGTTTTCTTGTGGAGTCTTTTGGGTTTTCTATGTATAGTATCACATCACCCACAAATAGGGACAGTTTAATTTCTTCATTACTAATTTGGATGCCCTTTATTTCTTTTTCTTGCCTTATTGCTCTAGCTAGGACTTACCACACAATGTTAAATAGGAGTGGTGATAAAGAGCATCTTTGTCTTCTTTCTCTTCTCAAGGAAAATGTTTTCAGCCTCTCTCCATTAAGAATAATACTGGCTGTTGGTTTTGCATAGATTCCTTTTATTATATTGAGAAATTTCCCTTCTATACCTATTTTATTGAGAGTTTTTATCAGGAATGGGTGTTGGACTTTGTCGAATGCCTTTTCTGCATCTGTTGAGATGATCACATGATTCTTTTCTTTCTTTTTATTTATGTGGTGGATTATGTTGATTGATTTTGTAATGATGAACCATCCTTGCATAACTGGTATGAATCCTACTTGGTTGTGGTGTATTTTTTTTTTTTTTTTAATATGATGCTGAATTCTACTGGCTAGAATTTTGTTGAGAATTTTTGCATCCATATTCATGAGAGATATTGGTCTATAATTTTGTTTTTTTGTGGTATCTCTGCCTGGTTTTGGTATCAGGGTTATGCTGGCTTCACAGAATGAATTCGGAAGTGTCACTTCCTTTTCTATGTTCTGAAATAGTTTGAGTAGTACTGGTACAAGCTCTTCTCTGAATGTTTGGTAGAATTCTCCAGCGAAGCCATCTGGGACAGGGCTTTTTTTTTTGCTGGAAGTTTTTTTTTATTACCTTTTCAATCTCTTCTCTTGTTATGGGTCTGTTCAGATTTTCAACATCACTTTGTTTTAGTTTGGGTAGGTAGTGTG
Organism: Dugong dugon; assembly: GCA_030035585.1. Taxonomy (NCBI): domain Eukaryota; kingdom Metazoa; phylum Chordata; class Mammalia; order Sirenia; family Dugongidae; genus Dugong; species Dugong dugon. Next base: position 155,379,245 of record CM057460.1, read on the forward strand.
TTTCTAGAAATTTTCCATCTCCTCTAAGTTTTCAAATTTGTTGGAGTATAGTTTTTCATAATACTCTGTTATGATCATTTTCATTTCAGTCAGATCTGCTGTAATGTCCCCCATTTCATTTCTTATTTGGGTTATTTGTGTCCTCTCCTGTTTTTCTTTTCTTAGTCTGGACGGTGGTTTGTCAATTTTGTTAATCCTTTCCAAGAACCAACTTTTGGTTTTGTTGATTTTTTCTATTGTTTTTCTATTCTTTATTTCATTTATCTCTGCTCTGATCTTTATTATTTCCTTTGTTCTAGTGGCTGTGGCCTTGTTTGCTGTTCTCTTCCTATTTGTTTGAGTTGTGTAGTTAATGTTTTGATTTTGTCCTTTCTTTTCTGATGTGTGCATCTATTGCTATAAATTGTCCTCTGAGGAATGCCTTTGCTTCATCCCAAAGGTTTTGGTATGATGTGTTTTCATTCTTGTTTGAGTCTAGGAATTTTTTGAAGTCATCTCTGATTTCTTCTATTACCCAGTGGTTTTTAAGCATGGTGTTATTCAGTTTCCATGTAATTGATTTTTTTGCCTTGCTCTTCCTGTTGTGAATTTCCATCTTGATAGCACTGTGATCAGAGAATATACTTCGTATTATCTCAATGTATCAGATTTTGTTGAGGGTTGCTCTGTGGCCTAAGATGTGGTCTATTCTGGAGAATGTTCCATGTGTGTTGGAAAAGAGCGTGTAATTTGCAGCTGTTGGGCGGAATGTTCTATATATGTCTATGAGGTCAAGTTGGCTGATTGTGACCTTTAGGTCTTCTATATCTTTGCTGAGTTTCTTTCTAGATGTTCTGTCCTTTACCAAGAGTGGTGTGTTGAAGTCTCCGACTATTATTGTGGAACTGTCAATTTCTCTTTTCAGTCCTGTTACAGTTTGTTTTATGTATTTTGGAGCTCCGTCATCGGATGTGTAGATGTTTATTATGGTTATGACTTCATGGTGGATGATCCCTTGAATCATTATATAGTGCCCTTCTTTGCCTTTTACGGTGGATTTTGTTTTAAAGTCTGTTTTATCTGAGATTAGTATTGCCACTCTGCTCTTTTTTGGTGCCTGTTTGTTTGATATATTTTTTTCCATCCTTTGATTTTTGATAAATTTATGTTGTTTCTAAACTGTGTCTCTTGTAGACAGCATATTGATGGATCCTGTTTTTTAATCCATTCTGTCACTCTCTGTCTCTTTATGGGTGCATTTAGGCTGTTTACATTCAGTGTAATTGTTGATAGGTGTGAGTTTACTGCTATTATTTTGTAGTGCTTTTTTTTTTTTGTGGTGCTGACGTCTTCTTTGTTCCTCTTACTCTCCTGTGCTGAATTCCTTTTGTTTGTGGATTTTTTTTTTCATTTCTTTTGTTTTTGTAGATTTTGTTTTTACTGAGACTTTAAGTTTTTCTTCTTTATTTTGATGAGTAGGTTTGTTAACTTTCTTTGTGGTTACCTTGAAATTTACCTGTATCTTCCTAGGTTTGAATCAGTCTATTATTACTTGGTATAGTCTTGCCTTCCTCTTCATTAGAAGGTTCTATACCTATACTATTTATTCCCTATTTTATTGTTCTTGTGTTGTTATTTACAGATTAACTTCCCCGGTTCCCTGTTATAATGCTTTTAGTTTTGGATAGTCCTTGAAAGTTCATTTCCTAGGTTGGTATCTGGCTTGTACAATCTTGCATCCTAGATTCAGGCTGTGGTTTGATGTTGTTTTTGTTGTCAGACCGAACGACTCTCTAATATTTCTTGTAAGTTTTGTTTGGTTTTTAGATATTCCCTTAATTTCTGTTTATCTGGAAATGTCCTAATTTCATCATCATATTTGAACTAGAGTTCTGCAGGATATATTATTCTTGGCCGGCAATTTTTTTCTTTCAAGGTTTTATGTACGTCATCTCATTGCCTTCTAGCCTGCATAGTTTCTGCTGAATAATCCAAGCTTAGTCTTATTGTTTCTCCTCTGTATGTGAATTTTTTTCTCAAGCTCCTCTCAGGATTCTTCGTCTTTGATTTTAGCGAGTGTGATTATCATATGCCTTGGTGATTTTCTTTTGGGGTCTATCCTATATGGGGATTGTTGAGGTTCTTGGATGGTGAGCTTTTCATCTTTCATGATATTGGGCAAGTTTTCTGTCAGCAGTTCTTCAATGATCCTTTCTGTGTTTTCTGTTTTCTCCTGTCTCTGGAGCTCTGATCACTCGAAAATTTTTGCTTTTGATTGTATCCCACATAATTCTCAGAGTTTCTTCATTTTCCTTTGTTCTTTTTTCTGATTTTTCCTCAGAGTTGTATCCAAGTGTTTGTCTTCAATTTCACTGATCCTGTCTTCCATTGTTTCAAACCCACTCCTCAGCCCTTCTATGACACTATCCATTTCTGAAATCTTGTTGTTTATCTTTTGGATTTCTAATTGTTGTTTCTTTATGATTTCTAGTTGCGAATTGTGGGGATATATGTCATTTAAACATGGCTGCACTATTGACAACTGCAGCCCCCACAGGCCTCTATGCTGCACAGCATGTTGAAACTTGTCCCCAACATGTGCAGACTTGTCTGGATGTGTTTTCCCAAACCTATTGTCCCTTTACTGATTGACTTGTTTACCTGAATTCCTTCTTCCTTGTCCGTACTCAAAGCCCATTGTTTTGTTAATTGCCTTATTGATTGCTGTATTGACTATAAAATAAACTCCTGGGACTGAAGTGGGGGTCGACTCCTCAGAGTGACCCTCCTGGCCCCACTTCTCTGTAAGAGTTGTGCAGTTGGTTATTGTCTTCGCCATCTCGATTACCGTCGCCGCTGCGACAGTGAATTTATTTTAGCGTTTTGTTCCTGTATTATTTTTCTGAATTCTTCCATTTTTTTGTCTGTATTTTCCATGAACTTGTCTGCCTTTTCCATGAATTTGTCTATTTTTTCCTCATTTGTGTCTGCGTTTTGCTTCAACTCCTGGATAGCTCTGAATATTAGAGATTTGAATTCCCTATTAGGTATTTCTAGTGCCTTTTCTTCTACTGGGAAGTCATCTGGTGTTTTATTTTGGATGCCCACTGGAACCATCCTTTTTTTTTTTTAATATGTTTTGATATTGTCTGCTGTCTATGGGACATTCAGTAGTTATTTTCTTCTTTTTTTGACTGTAGGTTTGTTTCATCCTGCTTTTTTGCTTTATCTGGTTATGTCTGAGCAGGAAGGCTGTGCGTTCTTTGTTGTTTGCTTGTCTGTGATCATCATTCTTTTCACTTTCTTGTCCAATGGGCAGGGCTAGTTGCTCAGCTATGGTTCAGCAGGGTAGGTCCAGCTGAAGGGGAGGAGCTGGGATGGGTTGTTTGTAGCACATACTAGAGCTAACAGAGTGAGCTGGAAATCAGTGCAGGGCAGGTTCCAGTAGGCCATGCCTGTGCTGCTTGGGGGTGTGATGTTCAGGCCATGGTTCAGGTAGGCAAGAAGGAGAGGAGATGATGTGATGTGTGGAGCTAAGATGGGTATAGGAAAGAGGAGAGAGAAATAGAAGCCGAAAATAAACAAACAAAAATAGTGCTAACGGAGCTTGCCATTGCGTGGAGAGATGAGAAACCAAGAAATGGAGAAAAATTAAAAAAAAGAGAAAAAGAAAAAATAAATACAAATTAGAAAATAAAAAAAAAAGCCCCCAGGGATCCCACCGGTGCAGCTGCGAAGACGGGGGAAGTGGCTCCCGGGCTGCTAAGTACAACCTGGTTAGAAGGGGTAGAGATGTCACAGAGCGCCAGGTATTCAGGAGACAAGAAGAGAAGTATAGAGAGATGAGAAATTGAGAAATGAACACAAAAGGAAAAAAGAGAGGAAAAAAAAAAAAAAGATAAAAGAAATGCCTCAAGGGATCCCAACACATGCCTGCACAGACCAAGGAAATAGCTTCTAAGCCACACAGTACAGCCTGGCTAGAAGGGGCTTCAAAGCTGAGAAAAGAAAAAGAAAACTAACAAACAAACAGAACAGAACAGATCAAAAGGAACAAACAAAAAAAACCTCAGGGATCCCACCAGCGTGGCAGTGCAGGCCAGGAAGCAGTTCCACAGTAGAGAGGTGCTTCACAGCCTTTCAAGAAGAAGTGAAGATGGCACACGGAGCCTGGTGTTTGAGAGAAAGGACAGGGAGGTGGTGAAAGGTATGGAAGAAACCAAAAGAATTGGAAAACAACAACAACAACAAACAATGCACTCAGGGAGCTGGCCAGTGTGAGTGTGGCAAATCCAAGTGGCACAGGGCTGAAGTCAGTGCCTCCTGGCCAAGAGACTGTGGCCACAGGAAGCACAGGAGGCTGAGCGGGGGTGAAGAAGGGTGGGGTGTGGGAAAGCGTATATTGCTGGTTACAAGTTGTTCTGTCTCCTGCTGGGAGCTCCATGAAGCTGCTTTCCCGTACTCCCTGTCTGCTGATCTCTGATGTGGGTGGGGGGAATCCAAGTGGCAGGGACCCTGCACTTTCCATCTGACTGAGCTACAGCAGCCAGCTATGAAGCAGCAGAGATCGAGCACGCAGAAGGATAGGGGGTGGGAAGGCATATAATGCTGGTTACCAGGTACTCTGTCTCCTGCTGGGAGCTCCGTGAAGCTGCTTTCCCATACTCTTGGTCTGCCCATCTCTGACAGGAGTCCAAGATGGTGAAACCGTGCTGCATTAGCTGATAGGGGACCTCCACAGATATCTCTCCTCGCTCTCTGTTCTCTGTCAGTTTATTCAATTCAGTGCTTGGCCGAGCTTTATCTTTTCATTTGATGCTTACAGTTCCAGGATCGACATTTGTCTCTGTTTTACTTAGTTTTTCGGGTCTTTGCTTTGGAGGGATGGTGTGGTGCTTCTGTCTATAGCGCCATGTTGACTCCACCTCTTCCTCTGCTATTTTTTGATTAGGTTATTTGTCTTTTTGTTGTTAAGTTGTCAAAGTTTTATATCTATATTGGTTCAATTCCACCAGCAATGAGTAAGGAGCCCAATTTTCCTACATCCTCGCCAACATTTGGAAACTACTTCTGCATTCTGGTTCACTAATTTTTTCTTTCTACTAGTAAAACCCATTGCCATTGGGTCAACATTGACTCAGCGACCCTACAGGACTGAGTAGAACTGCCCCATAGAGTTTCCAAGGCTGTAATCTTTATGGAAGAAGATTGCCACATCTTTCTCACATGGAGCAGCTGGTGGGTTCAAACCTCCAACCTTTCAGTCAGCAGTCGAACATTTAACCACTGGGCCACCAGGGCTCCTCCCACTATTAGAAGTGATTAATTATGCAAAGAGGTTTAAGTGCTAAATATAATACAATTAAAGAGATTCAAATTCACTCAACTTTGTTCTGGACATAAACCACCAATCAAAAATTTAAAACTATGTTCTTCAACTTACCAGGAAAATAGTGGAAAAAACATATCTGACAGCTCCATGAGCTGCACACTTATGTATAACACAGTAGCATATAATTTCCAACATAAAATTTCCATTTTCTGGCTAAGAACTATTACTTTTTTTCCAAAAGTAAGTAATTTCTTTTTCTGAGTAATACATACTTATTTTAGAAATGCACTGTATTGTTGTAAGACATGTTTATTGTAGTATTCTGCATAATACAAGCTTATTGTAGAAAATAAAGGATAAAAAACAGAATCACCCATAATCCAACCATTCTGAAATAATCATTGCTATTGTTTTGGTACATTTCCTTGAAGACACTTTCTATACATATTATCACAAAACTGAAAAAATTAAGTTGATATCCTACTTTATATTTCAATATCCTGATTTTTTTTTCTTTGCACTTATTTCATAAGTGGAGATTTCTCATGGCATTAAATATTCATTATGGATATACAACAGTGGCTTTAACGTTTGTTATTTTTGGAGTTTCATCATCATTAATAATGCTGCATCCTTGACCGTGAATCTTTTTCCTCATAACTGGTAATTTCCTTACATGAGCTCTCTCTACATTTAAGACTTCAAAACATTACTTTCTTTTACCTCTTCTTGTTTCCTACATTTCTAACACCAGCTCCGATAGTAGTTTTCTTTCCCAGATCATTTTTCATCCCAGGTAATTTTTAGTGCTTCACAAGTTATAAGATGTCAGGTGCAGATGCTATGCAGTCTTATAATTTGTAGTTTATCAAAATCTCAAATTAATATGCATCCTTGATCACTGGGTCAAAACTGTGCATATTAGGTCCACAGATGCAAGTAATCAAGTGTACGTGAAACAACTAGTCAGTGTACAGGGTGGGAAAGTAAAACTCAGCCCTGCCATCATAAGTCAGGCTGGGATAATGAGCACAGATAAAGGCATGTGCGAAGTATATGTATGCTGTTGTTGTTAGTTGTCACCGAGTCAATTCCAACTCATGGTGACCCCATGTATGTCAGAATAGAACTGCTCCACAGGATTTTCAATGGCTGACTTTCTGAGGCACCTCTGGGTGGGTTTGAACTGCCAACCTTTCAGCCAGTAGTTGAGCAATTAACTATATGTTCCACCCGGCTGCCTTGCAAACTTTATAGGAAACAGTATTTCTCCCAAAGTCAGAGTACAGATGGAAAGTGTCATAACAACCCCCTTTTGAGACTGCTGCTTTCATATTTCACTGAGAAGCCTCGTTCTCAACAATCATAGATTGTCAGAAACTTTACTGTCTGGAATCAAAGCAGGAGGAATGGAACATCCCAATGCTGACACAGAAAAGCAGCTTTGATTTCCAACCCTGGTACGGCTTCAGGTAAGGGAATTTCTGGACATAATATCCTGCATCCGTCTTAACTTTGTAGGGTCCAAGGAAACAGGGGCTTGGGTCCATGTCACAGTCCAGACCTATACACCCAGGTCTGCTTTGCTCTGAACTTATCAAAATACTGCTCCATTTAAATTTCACCTAAAGCCACTGTTCTCCAAAATGCTAAATTAGACCAATATCTTCCTTTGTTTGATGAAACATGCTACGAGTCCTCTAACGTGCAGTCTCCCTCACTGCAATAACCCAATACACATGACTTTGTTGGACTATAAGTTTGGCCCTGCTGATCTTTGGGTGATTGGTCTATGACAAAAAACCTATCGCCATTGAGTTGATTCTGACTCACAGTGACCCTACAGGGCAGAAGAGAACTTCCCCACAGGGTTTCCAAGGATTGGCTAGTGGATCTGAACTGCAGACCTTTTGGTTAGCAGCTGTTGCTCTTAACCACTGCCTAAATTTCAAATTAGAACATATCAAAATTGTGCATGTTAAGTTCATGAATACAAGAACTATAACATACGTGAAAAATAATGTATGTGTCATTGTATGGAGAAACTTTAAATTTCAAATTAGAATATATTAAATATATTACTCATACCAAAACCAAACCTACTGCCATTGGGTCGATTCTGACTCATAGCAACCCTATAGGACAGAGTAGAATTGTCCCATAGGATTTCCAAGGCTGTAAATCTTTATAGAAGCAGACTACCACATATTTCTCCCATGCAGCAGCTGGTGGGTTCGAACCACTGACCTTTCGGGTAGCAGCCAAGTGCTTTAACCACTGTACCACCAGGTCTCATATTACTTATAAAACCTATGAAAAGCAAAACAAAAATTTCCTTGTCTTGTAGTCTTGTCTAGAGAGACATGAGGCTCTGCTGAGGTACCTTAGGGACCTCTAGGAGTGAAAAGGAATTTACATAGGTGAATTCTGAGCCCTGAAGCTTCTATTCAGCTAGAGTAGGTCTGCTTTATTGGCTTTATATATCTGTGTTTCATGACAATTTTCAATTGAAAAGAGGGTTCTACCACTGTAAGAGAGGAAGAAGAAGAGAAAGAAGAATGAGAAGAAAAAGTTAAAAACCACTAGAGGAGGGAGCCCGGCAAGATGGCGCTCTAGGCAGAAGCACCACGCCGTCCCTCCACAGCAAAGATCCGAAAAACTAAGCCAAACAGAGAATCAACAATCCTGAAACCCTAGAACATCAAATGAAGAGATAAAGAACTCAGCCAAACACCAAACCGAGTGAGAATACTGAAAGAGAACAGAAAGCGAGGAGAGATTCATGCAGAGGTCCCCTACCAGCTAATGCAGCGTGGATCCACCATCTTGGACTCCTATCGGAGATCAGAAAATGGGAGAATGGGAGAGCAGCCTCGCGGAGCGTCCAGTGGGAGACGGAACGGCCGGTAATTTGCGGTGTGTGCCTTCCCACCCCCCACCACTCTTCGCCTCGGCTGGGGCTCCCCTGCTTCCCGTGGCCAGGATCCCTGGGCCAGGGGGCGCTGGTGCTTGGAATCCACGCACCCGGGCCGGAGGCTCTCTGGGAGCCGTTTGTTGGCTGCTGGCGTTGCTTTTTCTACAGCCTCCCCCTCCTTTTGCTCAGATGCCTGGTTCCGAGCGCCATCTTTGCTCTCTCCTGTGGGGCTGTGGGGCTGCGTTCGGGTGTGTGGCTGCTTCCAGGTCTGGGCTGCCGCACTGGTGAGATCCCGGGGCCTTTGTTCGTTCGCCCCTCTGCTTCCCGTGGCCACAGTCTCTTGACCCAGGACCACCGGCTGCTTGGAATCCGCGCGCCTGAGCGGGCGGCTCCCTGGGTGCCGTTTGTTGGCTGCTGGTGTTGCTTTTTCTGCTTCTTCTGGTTTCTTGCTTGCCTCTCGCTGCCTCCCCCTCCTTTTGCTTGGGTGCCTGGTTCCGAGCGCCGTCTTTGCCCTTTCCTGCGGGACTGTGTGGCTGTGTTCAGGTGTGTGGCTGCTTCCAGGTCTGGCCTGCCACGCTGGTGAGATGCCAGGGCTTTTGTTCGTTTGCTCCTCTGCTTCCTGTGGCCGCAATTTCTTGACCCAGGGACGCCGGCTGCTTGAATTCCACACGCCCAGGCGGGCGGCTCTCTGGGTGCCGTTTGTTGGCTGCTGGTGCTGCCTTTTTTTTTCTTCCCCCTCCTGCTTATTTTGGTTTCTCACTTGCCTCTCGCTGCCTCCCACTCCTTTCACTCAGGTGCCTGGATCCTTGCACCCTCTTAGCTCCTTTCTGAGGGTGCCCAGAGCGCAGGTAATTTGTGATATACGCTTTCCACTCGCCACCCTTCTTCACTCACACTTGGCCTCCTCTGTTTCCCACGGACACAGTCTCTTGTCCAGAAACACCAGCCCGCACTGGCTGGCTCTCTGAGTGTCATTCATTGACTCCTGGTGTAGCATTTTTTTTTTTTTATTAGTTTTGTTTTCTTTTCCCTCTTTTTCCCTTTTGTCTTTATTCATTGCTCAATTTCTCATCTCTCTATCTCTTCCTTCTCTTTCTGATACCTGAATACCAGGCAATGTATACCTCTGTGCCTTCTGGCCAGGCTGTGCTGTGAAACCCGAGACTGACTCCCCCAGACCTCATAGCTGCATCGGTGGGATCCCTGGGAACTTTGCAGTTCTTTAACTTTTCTGATTTTTATTTGTTCATTCTTTCCTTTTCTTTCTCTTTCCCCTTCTGGTTTTCTCCATCCCATAGTCTCTCATCTGTCCATTCCAACGGCAAGCTCCCCTAGCATTCTTTTATGTTTGTATGTTTTTCGCTTCTGCTCCTCTCTCCTCTCTCCCATATCCAGCTTAGCTTCACACATAACCATCTCCCTGCTGCATCCTGCCTACCTGCACCGTGCACTTGACATCACACCACCAAGCTGTGCAGGCACGCCCTATTGGAACCTGCCCAGCACTGACTACCGACCGTCCTGGTGGCTGCGGTGAGTGCCACAAACAACCCATCCCAGTGGCTCCTCTTCAGCTAGACCTGCCCGGCTGTACCACAAGGATGAAACAAAAAAAATCTACAATCAATAAACGAGAGAAATATCTACTGAATGCCCCGAAAACAGCAAAGAATATCAAAACATTTACAAAAACAAGACAAGATGGCTCCAATAGGCATCCAAATTAAAACACCAGATAACTCTCCTGTGGAAGAAAATGCACTAGAAGTACCTGATAGGGAACTCAAATCACTAATACTCAGAATTTTCCAAGAACTGAGGCAAAAAGGTGACAAACGAGGAAAAAATAGACAAATTTATGGAAAATACAGACAAAAAATTGGAAGAATTCATGAAGATGATGCAGGAACAAAATGCCAAAATAAATTCACAACTCGAAATTATACAAAAACAACAATTAGAAATCCAAAAGACAAACAACAAGATTTCAGAAATGGATGATGTCATAGAAGGGCTGAGAAGCAGATTTGAAACTGTGGAAGACAGGACCAGTGGAACTGAAGACAAACACTTGGATACAACTCTGTTTCAGGAAAACTCAGAAAAAAGAACAAAGAAAAATGAAGAGACCCTGAGAGTTATGTGGGACACAATTAAAAGCAAAAACTTACGAGTGATTGGCATCCCAGAACAGGGGGAGAAAACAGAAAACACAGAGAGGATCATTGAGGAACTGCTGACAGAAAACTTTCCCAATATCATGAAAGATGAACAGATGGCCATCCAAGAAGCTCAACGAACCCCATATAGAAGAGACCTCAAAAGAAAATCACCAAGACATATCATATTCACACTCACCAAAACTAAAGACAAAGAATCCTGAGAGCAGCTCGTGAAAAACAAGAAGTCATATACAGAGGAGAAACAATAAGACTAAGCTCAGATTATTCGGCAGAAACCATGCAGGCAAGGCAGTGGGATGACATATATAAAATCTTGAAAGAAAAAAAATTGTCAGCCAAGAATAATATATCCTGCAAAACTCTCATTCAAATTTGATGGTGAAATTAGGTCATTTCCAGATAAACAGAAACTAAGGAAATATGCAAAAGTCAAACCAAACTTACAAGAATTATTAAAGGGAGTTCTTCGATCTGAGGACAAACAGCTTCAGCCCTCAGACAGAACCTAGGACGCAGGTTCATACGAACCAGATACCATTCTAGGAAATGAACTATCGAGGACTATCCAAAACCAAAAGAAATACAACAGGGAATCAGAGCAATCAATCAAAGGACGACAACAACATCAAAACAATGAAAGCGGGAACAAACGGCGTAGGTATAGAACCTTCTAACGGAGAGGAAGGCAACGCGATACCAAGTAAGGGTAGACTGCTTCAAACTTATAAAGATAAGGGTAAAATTCATGGTAACCACAAAGAAAGTTAACAAACCAACTCATAAAAATAAAGACGAAAAACATAAAGTCTCAGCAAAAACAAAACCTACAAAAACAAAAGAAATGAACACAAAATCCACAAACAAAAGTAACTCAGCACAAGAGAGTAAGAAGAACAAAGAAAACTTCAGCACCACAAAAAAAAAGCACTACAAAATGACAGCAACAAACTTCCATCTATCAATAATTACACTGAATGTAAATGGACTCAATGCACCCATAAAGAGATGGAGAGTGGCAGAATGGATAAGAAAACAGGATCCATCAATATGCTGCCTACAAGAGACACACCTTAGAAACAAAGATATGAATTTATTAAAAGTCAAAGGTTGGAAAAAAATATATCAAGCTAACAACTACCAAAAAAGAGCAGGAGTGGCAATTCTAATCTCAGATAAAATACTTTAAAACAAAATCTACCATAAAAGACAAAGAAGGACACTATATAATGATTAAGGGGACGATCCATCATGAAGACATAACCATAATAAACATCTAGCACCCAATGACAGGGCTCCAAAATACATAAAAAAAAATCTAAGAGCACTGAAAAGAGAAATTGACAGTTCCACAATAATAGTAGGAGACTTACACACCACTCTCAGTAAAGGACAGAACAACTAAGAAGAAATTCAGCAAAGATACAGAAGACCTAAAAGACACAATCAGCCAAATGGACCTCATAGACATATATAGAACAATCCATCCAACCGCTGCAAAGTACACATTCTTTTCCAATGCACATGGAATGTTCTCCAGAATAGACCACATCTTAGGCCACAGAGCAATCCTCAACAAGATCCAAAACGTTGAGATAATTCACAGTATCTTCTATGACCACAATGCCATCAAGGTAGAAATTAACACTAGAAAGAGCAAGGAAAAAAAATCAGCTACATGGAAACTGAATAATACTCTGCTTACACATCAATGGGTAATAGAAGAAATCAGAGATGGAATTAAAAAATTCCTAGAATCAAATGAAAATGAAAACACATCATACCAAAACCTCTGGGACACAGCAAAGGCAGTCCTCAGAGGAAAATTTATAGCAAAAGATGCACATATCAAAAAAGAAGAAAGGGACAAAATCAAAACATTAACTACAGAACTCAAACTAATAGAAAGAGAACAGCAAAAAAAGCCCACAACCACCAGAAGAAAGGAAATAGTAAAGATCAGAGCAGAAATAAATGAAATAGAGAACAGAAAAACAATAGAAAGAATCAACAAAACCAAAAGTTGGTTCTTTGAAAGAATTAACAAAATTGACAAACCACTGGCCAGACTGACAAAAGAAAAACAACAGAGGGCACAAATAACCCAAATAAGAAATGAAATGGGGGACATTACAACAGACGCAACCGAAATAAAAAGGATTATAACAGAATATTATGAAAAACTATATTCTAACAAATTTGAAAACCTAGAGGAAATGGATAAATTTCTAGAAACACACGGCCTACTCAAACTACAACAAAGTGATATTGAAAATCTGAACAGACCCATAACAAGAGAAGACATTGAAACGGTAATTTAAAAAAAAAATCCCATCAAAAAAAGCCCTGGCCCAGATGGCTTCACTGGAGAATTCTACAAAACATTTACAGAAGAGCTTGTACCAGTTCTACTCAAGCTATTTCAGAGCATAGAAGAGGAAGCAACACTTTCAAATTCATTCTATGAAGCCAGCATAATGCTGATACCAAAACCAAGCAAAGACATCACAAGAAAAAAAAATTACAGACCAATATCTCTCATGAATATAGATGCAAAAATTCTGAACAAAATTCTAGCCAATTGAATTCAGCATCATATCAAAAAAATAATACACCACCACCAAGTAGGATTCATACCTTGCATAAGGATGGTTTAACATTAGAAAATCCATCAACGTAATTCACCACATAAATAAAAGGAAAGAAAAAAATCACATGATCATCTCAATTGACGCAGAAAAGGCATTTGACAAAGTCCAACACCCGTTCCTGATAAAAGCTCTCAATAAAATAGGTATAGAAGGGAAATTTCTCAACATAATAAAGGGCATCTATGCAAAACCAACAGCCAACATCATTCTTAATGGAGAGAAGCTGAAAACATTCCCCTTGAAAACAGGAACAAGACAAGGATGCCCTTTATCACCACTCCTATTTAACACTGTGCTGGAAGTTCTAGCAAGAACAATAAGGCAAGAGAAAGAAATAAAGGGCATCCAAATTGGTAATGAAGAAGTTAAACTCTCCCTGTTTGCAGATGATATGATACTATACATAGAAAACCCTGAAGACTCCACGAGAAATCTACTGGAACTAATAGAAAGATTCAACAGAGTAGCAGGATACAAGATAAACATTCAAAAATCAGTTGGATTCCTATACACCAGTAAAGAGAACGATGAAAACGAGATCAGGAAATCAATACCATTTTCAATAGCCCCTAAAAAGATAAAATACTTAGGAATAAATCTGACCAGGAATGTAAAAGACCTATACAAAGAAAACTACAAAACACTGCTGCATGAAACCCAAAGGGATCTACATAAATGGAAAAACATACCATGCTCATGGATAGGCAGACTCAACATTGTGAAAATGGCAATTCTACCTAAAGCAATTTACAAATACAATGCAATCCCGATCCAAATACCAGCAACATTCTTCAAAGAGATGGAAAAACTAATTATTAAGTTTATATGGAAAGGGAAGAAGCGCTGAATAAGTAAAGCACTACTGAAGAAGAATAAAGTTGGAGGACTCACACTACCTGACTTGAGAACCTACTATATAGCTACAGTAGTCAAAGCAGCCTGGTACTGGTACAACGACAGAGACATTGACCAATGGAGCAGAATTGAGAACCCAGATGTAAATCCATCCACCTACGGTAACCTGATTTTCGACAAGGGCCCAAAGTCCATCAAATGGGGAAAAGACAGTCTTTTTAACAAATGGTGCTGGCAAAACTGGATATCCATTTGCAGAAAAATGAAACAGGACCCATACCTCACACTGTATACAAAAACTACTTCAAAATGGATCAAAGACCTGAATATAAAGCCTAAAACTATAAAGTTCATAGAAGAAAAAATAGGACCAACACTTCAGGCCTTAATACATGGCATTAACAGGATACAAACCATAACCATCAACACACAAAACCCAACAGATAAACTAGATAACTGGCATCTTCTAAAAATCAAACACCTATGCTCCTCAAAAGACTTCACCAAGAGTCAAAAGAGAACCTACAGACTAGGAAAAAATTTTTGGACAGTACAAGTCAGACAAAGGTCTAATCTCCATAATCTCCAAGAAAATCCAACACCTCTACAACAAAAAGACAAACAATCCTATCAAAAAATGGGCAAAGGAAATGAACAGACACTTCACCAAAGAAGACATTCAAATGGCCAACAGTCACATGAGGAAATGCTCGCGTTCACTAGCCATTAGAGAAATGCAAATTAAAACCACAATGAGATACCATCTCACCCCGGCATTACTGGCGTGAATCAAAAATACTGGAAACAACAAATGTTGGAGGGGCTGCGGGGAGATGGGAACTTTTATACACTGCTGGTGGGAATGCAAAATGATACAACCATTTGGAAAATGATATGGCATTTCCTCAGAAAGCTAGAAATAGACATACCGTTCGATCCAGCAATCCCACTCCTAGGAATATATCCTAGAGAAATAAGAGTCGTCACTCGAATAGACATATGCACACCTATGTTCATGGCAGCATTGTTCACAATAGCAAAATGATGGAAACAACGTAGGTGCCCATCAACAGATGAATGGATAAACAAACTATGGTACATAAACACAATGGAGTACTATGCAACGAGAAAGAACAACAATGAATCTGTGAAGCATCTCATACATGGATGAAACTGGAGGACATTATGCTGAGTGAAATAAGTCAATCACAAAAGGACAAATATTGTATGAGTCCTCTATTGTAAAAACCCATGAAAAAATTCACATGCAGAATGTAACAATCCTTGTTGGTTACCAGGGATGGGGGGTGAATACTAAATAGGCAATAGGTAAGTGGTATCTTGGGTGAGAGGTGAGACAGTACACAGTACAAGGGAAACTAACACAACCTGCACAAGGAAAGGTCATGGAGGCCCCATGGACACATCCAAACTCCCCGAGGGACTAAGTTGTTGGACAGAGGGCTCTGGGGACCATGGTCTCGGGGAACATCTAGCTCAACTGGCATGACACTACTTATAAAGATAATGCTCTACATTCTACCTTGGTGAGTAGTGTCCGGGGTCTTAAAAGCCTATGAGTGGCCATCTAAGATATTACACTGGTCTCATCCCTTCGGGAGCAAGGGAGAATGAAGAGAACAGGATACAACGAAAAGATTAGTCCAAAGGACTAATTGTCCACAGCTACCAAGACCTCCACCGGACTGAGTCCAGTACAGTGCCCGGCTACCACTGCTGACTGCTCTGACCAGGATCACAACAGAGGGTTCTGGACAGAGCTGGAGAAGGATGTAGAGCATAATTCTAACTCACAAAAAAAAAAAAAAAAAAAGACCAGATTTACTGGCCTAAAGGAGACTGGAGAAACCTCAAGAGTATGACCCCCAGACACCCTTTCAGCTCAGAGGTGAAGTTACCTTTGAGGTTCACTGTTCAGCCTGGGAGTGGACAGCCCAGTAAAACTAAATGAGACTAACGAGGTACAGGAGTCCAGTGACAAGGGCCAGAAGGCAGAGGGGGAGTAGGAAGCTGATGATAGGGAACACAAGTTGAGTAAGGACACTGTTGATGTGTTGTGAGATTGTTAACCATTGTTATAGGGCAACATTTGTAGTAACTGTTAAATGGGAGGCAATTTTGTCCTGTAAGCCTTCATCTTGGGTGAGAATGGCAGCACAATTGGAATAGCATAGTCAATGTCACTTAAATGTGTACGTAAAAAGTTTTGAAATGGTGGAGGGGAAAAAAAAAAAAAACAAACCACTAGAGGAGAAGACAGTCTGAAGACCTATAAGACGATTCATAGAAGTCCAGAAGGTTTTCTCATAATTCTTCAAGCATTTTTACTCCAACTTTGTAAGGTAAACCCTGCTGTTCATTTGATCAGTGCTCCTCAGACTCTCTGTGGTGAAGGATCTGCCTTTGTTTTTCTGGTTTCCAATCCTCTTCATGAACTGATATTTTTGTAAAATATGATAAAAAGAATTTCAAGAAAAGTGAAATTAAAAGAAGTTACATATAAAATGCAATCCCCAACTTTCTATTATTAGGTTCAACAGACACAAAATTACCCTGTCAAATTGTTTTAAATTTTTAAATGCTTACTTCCAACTTCTGCCCTTACCTTATTGTGGACCTGTAACAAATAGTTCACACACTAGCACTGGTTCACAGATCACACTCTGAATTTACTTTTATGTGTATAGCTCAAACTGTGTTTCTTTCCTTAAATGTCAACAAATGAATGCTACACATAATCCTATAACTGAACAAGACATAGATAATCTGGTCCAACCTCCTTCCATTTCTCAATGGGTCAAAAAATATATAGTTCTTACCCTCTAGTAGACTGTAGTATAAGGCTTAAAATTAAGTCTCAGCATTATGTGCTGCCTTGACATCTGATAAAATCAGGAGGGCCTTAAATGGCTTCCCAAAGTTTCCCTCACCACTCTGCTCCCACAGATAAAGTCCTCTAGTCAAACAACTCTCTCTATCAAAGGGACCAGATGAAATTCCTGCTTATTTTGAGTAGCAGGTTTCAGTTATCTGCCAGTCCACGGAATTGTTCAAACAAGACAATCACATTCTCCTGCAAGAACCAGGGGTCACCTCAACCTCTTGTTACTACGAAGCCTGCCTCCCACAGTCCCTGGTTGCAGTGTTCCTCAGTGCAGTGTCCTCCTTCCCCAGGTTTTAGTATATGTGACCAATAAACTGCTGTCTATCTTAAATCGTCCAATGCTGTCTCCTGTGTTTGGCTATCCTCATTACCCTAGGATGGGAATCCCTTCCTCACCAATGGGATAGATAGGAGGTGATTAAAATGTAGACTATAGTTTAAATACAAAACAGAAGAAATTCTTAGTAGGACAAATCCTTTAGCTCTTTGTTTCCTTTAAGATCTAGAACATGCGGCTAACTTTAGTATCCATTTATTGGGTACCGACTGTGTGACAAACACTTGGGCTACATCAGTGAGTAAAGAAGACAAAAATTAGAGCTGGCATTGGGGTGGCAGAACTGGAAGGAGGCAAGAAATAAGCAAAAAACATAAAAGATAGGTAAACTATTCTTTACAATAAAATTTAATAATATATAATTATATATTATAATAAAAGGCTTTGGGGAAGAAACAGAACAGGATAAGAAGGATCATGAGTATCGACTGCATTTTTAAATAGGGTAGTCAGGGCAGAACTCACTGAGAAAATAACACTGGAGCAAGATCTGAAGGAAGTGAGGAACTGAGTCATATCCATACCTGGGGAAGAGCATTTCAGGCAAAGAGAATATAGTCTTTGCAATGACCCTAAGGCAGGAATGTGTCAAGTCTCCTCAAGTAACAGCAAGAAGGCACATAGCTGGAGTGGAAGAGGGAGATAAGGAGATAAGAGAGGTCATGGGGAGAGGTTTGAAATTGGAGTTGGACTGTGTAGGTCCTTGTAGGTCACTGTCATGCCTTTGAATTTTACTCTGAAGGAAATGGGGAATGACTGGGTCATTCCACTTGGAGAAATGAAATAATTTTACTGAAATTTTAGAAGGGTATCTCTGGCTGCCATGTGGAGAACAGACAGTAGGGAGACAAAGAGTGGAAGCAGAAGGACCAATTGGGAGGCAACTATTGGCGTAGACCTCCAGCTCTCTCCCCACCAGACTGTGGCTGTACGTGAAGTCACGAGCCATTTCCTTCCCTGCATCTTTCTCTGACCTGACTGCCTTCCCTCAGGCCTAGGTCATCTGGGGTTTTCCCCAGTGGATGCCTGATGTCTATTTCTTTCTTATAAAAGTGAGCACCAAAGTAATAATTTCAAATAATTTTCTTCCTTTTAAAGTGTATTTCTCATTGTCACTATTTCTCCTTTATGCTTAACATAAGGAGGGGGTGGCTGTGGGTGATATCTTAGACTTTTACTTTCTTCTGTAAAATGTAGGGGGAGCTTGAATCCAACTGTTGATCTTCAGGCTCTAGGTGGTTGGGCCCTTGCCCCCAATCAGACACTGAAAGTCCATATTAATTGGCTTTGTATGCATGGTGGTGCGCAGAACAAAGGCTCCCTAGTATGCTCACACCCTAACCTCAGACACTGTGAATATGCTGCCGTACACGCACAGCTAAGGACTTTGCAGATGTGATGAAGTTAGGATCTAGAGATGGGGAGATTATCCTGGATCATCCTGATGAGCCCAATGTAATCACAAGTGTCCTAATAAGGGAAAGAGGGAGGCGGGAGGGTCAGAGTCAGCGACAAGAAGTGATGATGGAAGCCGAGGTCAGCAGAGGGACGTGGGCCACAGCCAGGGAATGGGGAGTCACCTCTAGAAGCTGGAAAAGCAAGGACATTGATTCTCCCCTGGAGCCTCCAGAAGAATGCAGCCCTGCTGACCCATTTTAGACTCTGACTTCCAGAATTGTAAAATAATAAATGCATGTTGTATTAAGCTACTACATTTGTGGTAATTTGTTATGGTAGCACTAGAAAACTCCCACGGAGTAGCTGGTGACCTTTCAGTTATCAGCCGAGCACTTTAACCACTGTGCTGCCAAGGATCCTTTCATTGGAGATAGGTCTACTAGAAATGTTAACCAGCTCCATCCTTTCTTTTCAAGTCATTATTAAAATCCATAGGAATACAAACTCAAACATATTGCATTTTATAAATTATGAAGTGTTTTTACAGAATCCTCATGAATCATTCCAGTTGGACAAATCACCTGAGATCACAGTCAGCGAGGGCCACCATCCCCTGGCTCCTAGGCCCTGAAGCACCTCCTACCACACATAAGCCATCAGGGTGAGTTAACAATCTGCTCCAGTTAGGCCAGGACAATCTGTGTAGTTTCCAAATAAATTCACAGGACCAGCTGGTTAGCTTAACTTGAATTCCTGGCTCCAAGCTGTACACCCCTAACCTCAGTGAGCTGTCCTGTAAATTAGAATCCCTGGATGGTGGGTGTATAGGAGAGGTACTGTTGGGTAGTGGTGATGAGTATGTGCTTTTGGAGGCAGCAGACCGGAGTTCAAATCCCAGCTCTGCCAACCACTCTGTGTGACCTTGTATACGTTATCCAATTACTTGAAGTTTCTTTGTCAATAAAACTAGTATATTTCCTAATCATAGCCACTAACATTTAATGATCACTTATTCTAAGAGCTTTCCTTGTATTATCTCTTCTAATCCTCATAACAATTCTTTGAAAAAGATACAGTTACTGTCATGGATTGAATTGTGTCCCCCAAAACTTGGCTAGGCCATGATTCCCAGTATTATGTGACTGTCCACCATTTTGTCATCTGATGTGATTTTCTTATGTGTTGTAAATTCTACTTCTCTGATGTCAACGAGGCAGGATTAAGGTAGTTATGTTAATAAGGCAGGACTCAATCTACAAGATTAGGTTGTGTTTTAAGTTAGTCTCTTTCAAGATATAAAACAGAAGCTAGCAGCAGACAGACAGAGGACCTCATACCACCAAGAAAGCAGTGCCAGGAGCAGAGCGCGGTCCTTTGGACTTGGGGTTCCTCTGCTCGGCAGCTCCTAGACCAGGGGAAGACTGATGACAAGGCTCTTCCCACAGAACCAACACAGAGAGAGAAAGCCTACCCCTAGAGCTGGCACCTTGAATTTGGACTTTTAGCCTCCTAAACTGTGAGAGAATAAATTCTCTTTGTTAAAGCCATCCACTTGTGGTATTTCTGTTACAGTAGCACTAGATGACTAAGACAGTTACCATCCCATTTTCTAGATGAGGAAAGTGAGGCATAGGGCATTAACAGTTAACTTGCTCAAGTAAGTGGTGGTGCTAGGATGTGAATCTAAGTAGTCTGGCTCCCGACCCTCCACTTTTAACCTCTATTCCACAATGCCTCCCTCAGGAGATGGTGGTGAGCTTGTAAAGGCTCTCTTTGGAGTTTTGGATTCAGTAGATTTGAAGTAGGGCCTAGGAATCAGATTTTTAAGAAGTGTACTATAATCCTGTGATCAGGAATTTTTGGGAAACACTATGTTGGAAAGAATGTAAATATGTATGCATACATACATATATATGTGTGTGCGTGTGCGTGTGTGCGTATACACAGATGACCTACCATTAAAGGAAGATTTTTATCCTCATGCCAGAGGCAATATAAGTATTCAGAATACTCCAGGGCTATTCACTCTGTTTGCTGGGTGTGTTCTTTCTGGCTGGATCCTGCTGAAGGAGGTTCCCTGCCCTGAGGCCCATTCTCCTGAGAATTTACCCTGACAACTCTGGAATGAGAACTGGACTGGAATGAATACAGTCTGGGTTTGAGTCCTGATTGTCTTACTTCCTTTCTAGGTACATAACTTTGGGCAAGTTACTTTACATGTCTGAGCTTCAAGTTTTTCATCTATGAAATGGAGATAAGAGATGGCTCCCAGAGTTGGAAGGATGAGCAATCTGGGGTACATAAGACGGCTTTGTTCATCTTTATTGAAAGGTCCCTGGCTGGCACAAGCGGTTTGCATTCGACTACTAACCTAAAGGTTGGTGGTTCGAACCCAACCAGCAGCAGTCTGGGAGAAAGACCTGACAATCTGTTTCTGCAAAGATTACAGCCAAGAAAACTCTATTGAGTAGTTCTACTCTGTAACATAAGGGGTTGCCGTGAGTCATAACTGAAAGCTTGATGGCAGGTTAGGTTACTATTCTTCATTAATTGTAGAGTGCTAAAGAAAGGTAGGGATTTTTTTTTTTGGGGGGGGGGGGGCTTGTCTGTGGAAATTTTTATTTTTATTGTGGTAAAAATATATATAATAAACATTTGTCAACTTTTTTTTTTTTTGAGAATCTGATGGAGTTTATGCATCTTCTCCCCAGGGAAAAACACATTTTCAATTACAACACACATATACAATTTACATACAAGTTCAAGAGATTGCTGAAACCCCTATTGCTCATCCATGGTTTTGGATCCTGGGTTAAGAATATATACTCTAGCATGTAATCTTTATGTGATTTTCTGTTAGGATGTTGGAAAAATATTTCCTTTCACTTGTTTATTGGTCACTTTAAAAAAAAAAAAAGCAGACTTCCTATAATTTTATGTTTCAGAATTCATTCCCAAAAGAGGAGAGAGTTACACAGAACAGTATCTGCCCACAAACAGGATATATTATCGTAGGCCCCTTAGGATTCCATCACATTCCATTCTTACATTTTTCACAGGCTGACCATTACTCTATATCTGTACCAGAGTTTCATCTAAATGTGCCTTTACTGGTACAGAATCTGGATTTTTCTGCTACATGCTCTGCTTAGCTTTCTGACACTTTCAACTAGCAGAGCTGTGAAAACCTATAGTTCACTTTATATATAGCATTCTCTTTCTTGAAAGCTAATCCTATTTACGTACCCACTTACGATGACTTAAGGTGAGCAGCCTACACCTCACATGTTGAAAATGAAGCATCACCAGTTTCTCTTCCTCTTGCCCAGTGAGGGTCCTCCCCACCCCTATAGAAGCAGGAAGTATTAGTGAAGAAATATAACGAAACACGGGAGAAGAGATCTTTCAAAAACACTCTCACAAAGCAAAATTCACAAGAGAGTTTCATGATTGCCTAGTTTCCTAATTATTAAAGACACTGGTTTATCAGAAAGGGGAAAGGAAATAAGGAACAGGAATAGCTACTTTGGGGCAAGTAGACCAGCTGTTTCCAGAAGCGTAACAAGTGTTTCATTTATTGTGCTTTCCAATTTAAATCCACGTCTTATCACTGCTAGAAATTCTTCCTGCTTTATCCAGGGAAGTTTTGACTACCAGTAGTCATTTTTCGCAGAAACATGACTTCTCGCTTTCTTCTTTACTTCCAGGAGTGTCTTTAGTTTATATTTAGGCTGCTAGAAAAATAATTTTTTGAAACAAAAAGCATCTTAAAATTGATTACTAAATGAAACCATAACTCCTTAGCAGTTTGTGACAAAAGTGCTTCCTGACATGGCTTCAAACTCTTTTTCTACTCATATTATCTAGTACCACTACCTGAGCAGAACCTGCCTCTGGAACCAAGGAAGTAGAGGAATCCCAAAACATTAACAATACTTTTCACTGCCATGAACCGAGCTAAGTAAGCACATTACATACATTATTTCAACTGATCTCAAATCGATCTGATGAAAAAAGTATTATTAAATGGCTGATGAAACTGAAGCACAGAGAAATTAAGCCATTTTATAAGGGCCATTCGGCCAGAACTTAGTGGAGCCAAGATTTTACCCTTTTATTCATCATTTCAACATTTTTATGTGTATAATTCAGTGACATTAATTATGTTCACCATGTTGTGCAACCATCACCACTATGTTTTCAAATTTTTTCATCAACAGAAACTCAGTGCCCCGGAAGCCGTAACTCCCCATCTCCCCTCCACTCATCCCTGGTAGCCACTAATAAGCTTTGGTGTCTATGCACTTGGGTAGGAATCCTTTTTAACAAGCCATCCTCCATGATTGAAAGCCCCTGCTAGTCCTCCTTGGCTGAAGTCCTGCCCACAAATGCAGTTGTTGTTAGTGATGGGCTGGGAGGTAGGGGGAAATGGAGAGCTGGGCTGCCTGGGCTTCCCAAAGAAGACAATCAGAAATGTCTAAGAAAAAGATTTTTTTCTCCAAAAATAAACTGTATTTCAAACTTTCAGCTACATGCCAAGAAGATGCTTAACTGCCAGAAAAAAGGATTTTCCAAAATTTCACAGAAAACAGATTAGGAGGGAATGGGCTTTATCAGGGAATTAGTAACAACAACCTTTAACCCTGACTAAAATTAACAATAACTAAGTTGTTAAACCAGAAATATGATGTTGGGTAAAACTATTGTATTTGAACGAGTTAAGAAAGGATCTACCTGCCCAGTTTGTTTAGGTAGGGGCAGGCAGGTATGAAACAACTTGTCAATGTCACTGCTGTACACTGGCTGGTGCAAAAGGTTAAGCATTCAACTACTAACTGAAAAGTTGGCAGTTCAAACCCACCCAGAGGCTCCCTGGAAGAAAGGTCTGGCGATCTGCTTCCGAAAGGTCACAGCCACTGAAAACCTTATGGAGCAGTTCTACTCTGACTCGAATGGGGTTGTCGTGAGTCGGAGTTGACTTGAGGGCAACTGGTTTTGTTTTGTTTTTGTTTTCGGGGTGTGTGTGGGGTACCATGATGTCCCAGGCACTGGTATTTTCATGCATTAGCTCATTAACTTCTCTAACAGCCTTCCAGGCTATTTCCCTCTGTTTTGGAGAGCTACTCAGAGAAATTCAATACCATGCCCAAAGTGACCCAGCAGGGAAGTAGCCATTCTGTCTGACTTTTGATTCTGGCTGACTTTCGACCATGCCTCTGACCCGTTGGGAGGCCAGAGGTGCTCTGTCTGCAAAGGATAATCACATTAAATCAAGGAGGCTAAGAAACCAATTTACTAATTTCTGTTAGTATTTAGGCTGATCATTCCCACACAGCATTCCTTTCTTGTGGGTGTGGCTACATAGGAGGTCAAATCATAGATCAGAAAGTTGAATGCAGGCAAGGAGTTAGACTGTTTCAAAGGGCATTTCCACTCAGCAATGGCTTTCTGCTGCATGTTCTCTGTTTCAGGCTGTTATGGTTAATTTTATGTGTCAACTTCCTTAGGTTATGGTTCCCAGTTGTTTGGCCAAACACTAGTCTTGCTGCTGTTCCATAATGTAATCTAACGTAAACTGTAATGTAATTACCTACCATCATGTAATCTAATATAACAGAATCAGTCAATCAGCTGAGAACAGAGTTTCCCTAGGGTGTGTTCTGCCTCCAGAATATAAAGACATTTTGGCAGAGCTTAACGCTATGCTCTACCCTTTGCCTGACCTGTGGCTCTTGGGACGCAAGCTTGCAGGAGTCTTAAGCCTGCTGCCTGACCAATGGATTTTTGGACTTGCCACAAACCCACTGCTGTCGAGTTGATTCTGACTCATAGTGACCCTGTAGGCCAGAGTAGAAGTGTCCCACAGGGTTCCCAAGGCTGTAAATCTTTATAGAAGCAGACTGCCACATCTTTCTCCAGAGGAGCAGTTGGTAGGCTCAAACTGCCGGTCTTTTGGTTAGCAGCCAGGCGTTTAACCACTGTTATCACCAGTGCTCCTTGGACTTGCGAGTCCTCCACAATCTCATGAGCCTGTCCCGTGAAGTAAATCAATCTCAATCTCTCTATGTGTGTATGTTGTTGTTAGTTGCCATCGAGTCCATTCCAACTCATGGCAACCCCACGTGTGTCAGAATAGAACTATGCCCCATACAGTTTTCAAGGCTGTGATCTTTTGGAAGCAGATCACCAAGCCTGTCTTCTGAGGCACCTCTGGATGGGTCTGAACCAACAACCTTTTTTGGTTAGTGGTCAAGCACTTAATGTTTGTGCCACCCAGACATATACATATATATATATCTCACTGGCTCTCTTTCTCTAGGGAACCCTAAGACACAGGGATAGCTCTGTGTGAAGACCTGGGGCCTGTCTAGAACCAGGAAGACATGGAGAATTTATTGTCTTCTGCCTTCTCCCCCACCTCCCCCAATACAGATCTCGCCCTCCTGTTAAGTTTAAAACACCCATGTGACAAGACAATCATTGCTCATATTCTAGTCCTCAAGATGAACTGTGGGCTTAGGTTTCTTAAGCAACATTCTAAGGGTGGGTAAAAGTCTTAGCTGTTTCAAAAAACAAAACAAAAAAACCTATTGATTTCCACTTTAGATGGTGGCATCTGTCTGTAAAAGTGATAACATACTAACAAACTGTAACGTTTTGCATGTATTCAGTTGACTATATTACCACCCACTTAAAAGAACCAACTGACAGATTAGACATACCAAAAGCTATGGAAATACCTTACAAATTAAGTAATTAACTTGAAAAACTTAGTAACTTTGGACTTTGTATCAGGAAGAGTAGGTTTGACACATATTCTAACTTAATGGTTTTTCACTTTCTAAGACAACAATCATCCACCTTTTTTTTTTTTTTTTTTAATGATTTACTGCAACTGATTTCTTACCTTTAACCTCAAGTGAAAGGTTAGTCTCACTCATGATTATACCCCAACTAAATGCACCTCACTAGTGCTTGCATAGCAGGGTGTATTATTCTAAGGCATCAGAAAGCAAAGAAGTTAGATGGTGGGTCTGTTTTAGCGATCGTTGCTTCCTCTCCATTCCACTTGCCCTGGCTGTCCCCTCAGCTTTCTTTGCAGGAATCGAGGAGGGGCAAGGGATGTTCCCTCCCGGTTGATACCTTCCTATACACATCCCCACGGAATTTCACAAAACTTCCACAGAATATTCAGAGCATTCTAAACATTTCGTTGTTGTTAGGTGTCATCAAGTCAATTCCAACTCACAGTGACCCCATATGACAGGGCAGAACTCTCCCAAGGGGTTTTTTGGCTATAATCTTTATGGAAGCAGACCACCAGCTGTTTCTCCAGTGGAGTCACCGAGTGGGTTTGAACTGCCAACCTTTAGGTTAGCAGCTGAGCGCTTAACCATTGCACCAGCAGGGCTCCTTCTAAACATTTTAATGACCCTGAATTATAGCCAGCACTTGCTATAGAGGTTGCCGCTCTGACAACTGCAACGATGCATACTGTCCCCTTCGGAAGATTCCTAAGACCCAAAAGCCTGTGCACTCAATCTAATTCTTGAATACATATTTAGAGCAATTTTACATTAGAGATGGGTGGGAAATGATAAATCCCCCTCTCCAAACACGATCATTTTTGCAAGCGAGGAGACACCTGCAGTCCTGAGTGGAGAAAGGACCCGTCTGAGGTTCCAGAACTTGGTAGAGCCTCCACTCATCCTCCCAAACGTTTCTCACTCATCTTACATATTTTCTATATCAAATCTTCTTCCAGCACCGCAAAAGCTGCAAAGCCCCTTACTACCTATATAACCCCCTGCACCTATTACATTGCCTAAATATGAAAGAAACTCAGTCAACTGTGAATGGACAAAGGAAGATAAAATCCAGAGGCACTCAAGTCAAAATGTAGAAGACAAAGCAGGATAGGAGATTAGGACTGTGAGGAAAGTACAAACAAAATGCCATGGGGTTCAGAAGGCAGTTAGCCATGGAGTGGTTGAGTATATTGGCTCTGAAGTCAAGCAGAGCTAGACTTTTTCATTCAGGCATTCAACAACATCTATTGAGGGCCTGTTTTGTACAGGCAATTGCTAGGTGCAGGGAACAGACAGGTGAACGAGACAAACATAGTCCCCCACTCACATGAAGAGAATAAAAGAAACAAATAAACACAGTTAATTTCAACTGGAGACAAATGTTATTGAGGAAAAAATACAGAGTGAGCCCTGGGTGGCGCAAACAGTTAACGCACTAGACCGTTATCTGAAAGGCACCCAGAGGCACCTTGGAAGAAAGGCCTGGCAACCTAGCCATTGAACATCCAATGGGGCACAGTTCTATTCTGACACACATGGGGTTGTCATGAGTCTGAACTGGAATCAAAGGCAATTGGTTTTGATTAATGTTTAACAAAGTATGTGTGCATGAGGGTGGCAATTTTAGACAGCCTAGCCAAAGGAGGACCTCTTTGACGAGGTAACATTTAAGCTGAGACTCAGATGACCTTGCTCTAAGGATGGCCAGCTGTGTGACTTGGGCAACTTACTCAACCTCTGTGAGCCTCAGCTTTGTCATCTGGAGTATGGGGATAACATTAAGTACCTGGCAGGACCGAAGAATGTAAAAGTAAATGGACCTACATTGCCTAGCACACACTTGGTAGGTACAGTGGTTATCATTCTGGGAAAGTTAGAGACCTGAGACACATAGGAAAGATCACGAGGACAGCAAGGAAACGCAAGGCCTTATGCTTACTACTATTCCAAGAATCTGCTTACCTATCTCTTCCCTATCAGATTGCGAGTTCTAGGGAACAGGCTGGGACGTCTTCTCTCTGACCTCCAGCTCAGCTCGAGTTAAGGAGCTTGAGGCTCCTGAGGGTCGGGTACCACCTGGTCACACTCAGCAATCGCTCGCGCTGTGTGCACGGTCGCCCGTCCCCGCGGCAGCCATCTTGGGTGTCCTCTCCGCGGCGAGTTTCGTCACGCTGCCCCCGCGGACAGCACGGCAGAGCGCGCGGGGGCGTGGATAGGTTGAACGTCCCTCCCCTCGAAGGAGAGACCCGCTCCACCGTGGGGGCGCAGAGGGAACGGGGTCCTCAGGGTGCTGGCGGTAGGCAGCTGCCAGGCAGCCGGATGGCAGGGGTCCCTGAGGTGTAGAGACCCCGGGTCCAGGAAGCCCCCGGCACCGCGGGGAGCTTGCGACCTCTGAGCCCGGGGGTCTTCTGGCAGCCGGCCAGTGGGCACGCGCCCCTCGCCCGAGCCTGCGCGCCCCGCGCCTCCACGAGGCTCCCCGCGTGTTCCCAAACCCGCCTGGCCGGCCCTCCACCCGCCACTCACTGCTTCCTTGGGTCGCCGCCAGCGTCACTCCCAGGTCCGGCTCAGCGCTGCCTCCGCCGCCACCGGAAACGCTTCTCTCGCCACAGCGGCTCCGCGATGCCGCCACCCCTAGCGCGTCCCCGCGTGCGCGCGCCCCGGCCCCGGAACCGAGGGGCCTGGCTGCGCCCCGCCTGCAGATGCCGCGAACCCGCCCTCCAGGTCTCTGTACAGTCACCGAGTCCTACCCCCGGTCGAGGCAGCATCCCCTAAGGCCCCCGCTGTTGCTTCAGACTCCTCACCAGGCTCTGCGTCTCCATCCTCAACACCCCAAGTTTATCCTCACAGTCATGTGGATCTCTGTTCAGGCTAATACCATTGGTTTAGATTTTGGTTTCCCCAATGGACTACCCCTTACTGAATAATTTCTTTATTCAGAGCCTTGCATGGAGTCAGCATTCATTCAGTCATTTATTCACTTAAACCAGTGTTTCCCAGAGTGTGGAAATTGGCACCACAGATGCTGCAAGATGATTTTAGGGGGCAAATGACACCCTCTGGTATATGTCTTTAAAACAGCCACACTGGCTGCTGTATGGAGACTAGACTGTAGGAGGATGCAGGGAGAAGTCAGTAGTGAGCTACTACGGTTAACCAGTGGGGAGACGACAGTGGCTTGGACCAGGTTGGCAACACTAGAGGTGGTAAGAAGTATTGAATCTGGGCATATTTTGAAGACAGATTAAATCTAAAAAATGGTGAAATACATCATGTTCGTGTATAGGAAGATACCATTGTAAAAGACGGAAATCCTTCCCTAACTAACCTATAAATGTAATGGAGCTCAAAACAAAATTCTCACAGCACTGGTTTGGTGCTAGAATTCTCGCCTTCTGTGCAACAGACCCAGGTTTCATTCCTGGCCAATGCACCTCATGCACTGCCACCACCCCTCTCTCAGTGGAAGCTTGGATGTTGCTGTGATGCTGAACAGGTTTTAGCAGAGCTTCCAGACTAAGACAGACTAGGGAGAAAGGCCTGGTGATCTATTTGTGAAAAATCAGCCATTGAAAACCCTATGGATCATAATGGTCTGGTCCCAACTGATCGTAAAGATAGTGCAGGAACACGCAGCATTTCTTTCCTTTGTGCATGCGGTCGCCATGAGTCAGGGACAGCTAGGTGGCTGCTAACAACAACAACAAGTGTTTATGAGAGTGTGTACGTAACTTGACAAGCTGACTATAAAATGTATATGGAAAAATAGCCAGAAATAGTTAAAATGATTTTGAAGAAAAAGAGCAAGATGGAGTGACTCATCCTACAGGTACAAAACTTGTTATAAAGAAATGGTAAATAAGAGAAGTAGTGTGTCTGCTCAGAGATAAACAAAGGGCCTAATGGAACCACCTAGAGATACCGAATGTGGACCTCTGCATATACAGAAACCTGGTATGGGCTGGCATCACAAATCAGGGGACAAAGGTTAGATATTCATTAATCAGTACTGGGACAATAGATCTCTACCTTACACCATACACAAAACTCAACTCCAGGTGGATTAAAGACTGAAATGTAGGGGGAAAAAGCTTCCAAGTTTTTAGCACACAATACAGGAGGATATGTTTATGACCTTGGGATAGAGCAGGCATTCTTAAATAAACACAAAAACTACGAAATATAAAGGAAAGATAAGTTAGACATCATTAAATCTCAAACCTCATACTCATCAATGGCGCCCTAATAAAAATGATAGTTCACAGACTGGGAGAAAAAGTTTTCAACACACTTATCTGGTAAAGGATACGTATCTGGAAAATATTTTTAAAGTTTACAAATTAATAAGAAAGAGAAACAACCCAATAGAAAAATATAGAAAGAAAAGACAGGTAATTCACAGAAAGCAGTCCAGAAACACGAGAAAAGACAGTCAACCCGGCTAGTAACTTTGGCTCTCAGCACAGGTTTCACAGATAGTTTTTGGGTAGTACTCCTCATCCTCGGAATTCCTATGAATGTTTAACCAATTTTTGCTCTTTACCATGCCCTGTGCCAAGTGCTGGGTTCAAAAAGATTAAAAACAAAAAAGTTACTGCCTTCAAAGAGCTTATGGGCAAGAGGAGATAGATATGCAGACATGTAAACAAGTAATTACAATGTATAATTACAATTCAATAAAAAAAATTGCAACAGTATAATGTGGGATATATAACTAAGTGCTAAGAGAGTAGCTCTACCTTGTGAATGGGGATGCAAGGTAGGTATACCAGATATAAAGTGTATCAGTTATCTGCTGCCACAAGAATGACACATCATGAAAAACCATCAAACCACAGGGGCATGCAACAACAGATGTTTATTTTTGCTTATGAGTCTATAGGTTGGCTGGGCTTTTTGCTGATCTGAGCTGGGCTCTGCAGAGCTTACTCATGTATCCGTGGTCAGCCCTGGTCTGGAGGTGGCTTGGGTAATCTTCGTTGGGCTGTCTCAGGTATCTGGGGCTCAGCCGGGACAACTGGGCTGGCTTGGGTCTGCTCCATGTCTCACTCCTCTATCAAGCTAGTTCCAGCATGTTCAAGTGCAAAGGCAAAAGAAATGAAGAGAGCGAAGGAAATAGGGAAGTAGGGAAGGAGAGAGGGAGGGAGGAAGGGAGGGAGAAAGAGAGAGAGAGAAGTTTGGAACTGGCACACCTTTTCTTCTGCAGCATCCTATTGGCCAAAGCAAGTCACAAGACCAGTCCAGATTCAGGGAGTGGGGAGGGAGACTACCCTCTTGATACAAAGGGACATTGTAAAAGAGTGTGCGTATATGGAGAGGTGGAGAATTGAGATTATTTCAAAGATTCTGTCCCATGTGGTTTTTTGCATGCCCAGCATCCCAATTCCTTTGAGAAGCTACCCCTCCCTCACTTCATTTGATCTGGTCAGATGATCAGTCATGGGACTTTATCTTCCCATACCTGCCACAGTTGTGCATACCATGACCCAAGCTGGGCCAGACGGAATCCTGCCCCGAATTTATAGATAGACACTGGGGGAGAGAAGTCCTTTTGTGTTTTGTTTTGTTTCCACTGGGGTTGCGAAGCTGGGAGAATGGGGAGCAGGGGTTGTCAGGGCTGTCCTTTCTGCCAGTCTGCAAAAGTGAAACAGCTGAAAGATGTAAGACATTCAGAGTTCAGATGACGTCATTTCAGCCCCTGGGTTCAGCCAAGCCTGAAGCTGGACCTACCACCTAGTTCTCTAGTTATGGAAGCCAATAACCACCACCCCAATACACACACACACACTTAAAAAAATCTTAAGTTCTTTTGAGTTGGACACTGTGGTTACAGAGAAGACAATATTTGAGCTGAGTGCAACTGAATTTGAAAAAGTGGGAAAAGGAGGTGGGCAAAGGAAGAAGAAATGAGACTAGAAATTAGAAATAGAAAGCAGGTGTCTACATTATGTTCCCAACATCATTTTAAGTAAAGATATTCCAGAAGCAGCTTCCCTGAAGCTAAAATACTGTTTTTCAGCTTTGTTGGTAACAAAGTCTAGTGTTTGGGAATTCTTACTCGGCTTGCATCAACCAAGGTTGCAAAACCTTTGCATTTTATGGACTTTGAACC